>LR990355.1:0-10000000 GCA_905147345.3 Mythimna impura | reverse complement strand
TGAGGCCCATTGTAAGCGACCACGTTTTGGAGCAATATGTCATCACTGGCAACACGCACTGGTCATAGATTTTCGTCTTGAGACACTTTCTAACCGTGTGCCTTTCATCAAAATTCGCGATAAAACAATATTTCCTTGATTAACGATGTTAAGATTATTTTAGAAACATGTAAGTATATATACTATAGGTTGACGATGTCCAAATCCATGAAAACTTAAGTAATAACTGCAATATAGGGTTTCAATACAAATCATAACTCTTGTTACCATTGTCGACAAATCTAATTACAAAATCACGCAAGTAATGATTAATTAATCTATGTAACCTAAAAATAAGTCGGATACTAACAAATGTACATAGCCATTACTAGTAAACGACACTGTAAAAACAATTATCTTTTAACAAGAAAAAGATAATGGTCGTCTAGAATATTGTCAATTTTTGCATATGTTTTGTTGACTTATTTTCTGATCCCTATTCATAAACCACGGGTGATACAAATCTTTGAAATTCTCTCTTCTAAAATATACACCTATTATAGATACAATTAAATGTTTCTCATTTATCACTTTGCCTATTGATAAAAACCGCATGAAAATCCGTTTAGTATTTTTTTAAGGTTATTGCGAACCGACAGACATACTTAAATAACATATAATATGTATGTAAGAATAAGGATATGTAAGGAAGAATTAATAAATCACCTGCCTTTTCTTTTTACATGAAGCGACAACACACTGTATTTCAGACTATTAAACTTCTGACTCTTCGTACCGACTGAAAAATATCTACAAATCTTCTCGATATACAGATCTTGGCAATGAAAAGTCAACCATGACAACCAAAAATTTTTCTAACAATAAAAAGAAAGAGACTGTAGAAAATGTTTTTATTTTTATTTATTTACTTAAACTTTATGTACAGTAGAGGTACATAGGCGGACTTAAGAGGGTCCTTTTTCACTCACCTATCGTCAACATTGAGCATGGTTTCAAAGCTTGTTACTTCATCTAACGCAATCCAACGCGATGTTTGACGAAAAGGCAACGCGAAAACAGAAAGATAACGCCTGAAAACTCTATTAACGGTAATTCCGTGATTAACTCGAATATTTTACAAAACTTGTTCCAGGAAATACGCGTTTTTTTTTAAACCCTTAGAAGTTTTTGAAAAAAATTGCAAAAAAATTGTTTTACTTTTTAAATTTTTGAGTTAATTATGAAGTGTGCCTCAAAATAGCAGATTTTCTGAGGTCTTTACTGGATTAGTTTTACACAAATTTATAAATTGATTTCAATAGAAGCCTAGATAATATCCACAACATACTGTGTTTCCAAAATATCTAATGAAGAATGTGTAATAACGTCATAATCGCGTAAGAGCGGTTGTATGAAAAATCAGTGAAAATGTATGTCGAGTTGGATGCCCTTAATGCAACAAGGCATTCTCTACCAGTCAACCTTTGGATTTAGAAAACTACTCTGTTGTAGGTGTGCACAGTAAATAAATATTTAAATAAAATAGAATGAAGCATCATTAGGATAAGATACCTATAATATAAAATACATGTATGTGCTAAAATAATAGAATTGTAAATACGATTATATATTTCAAAATATTCAAATTATACAAAATCAAAATAAAATTTAAAAAAATATATACTTTGCAGATGTCGCCATGTCTGCTCCTAGCGTCTAATAACTGATTAAATTAACTGTTTTTTTAAGTAGGTCAATATAAATTACTAGTAACATGTAAAGCGACCTAGAAACACTATCTGAGGATAAACTTACATAGCGGTCGTAAGTGCTATAAAGCGTGGGTGTTGACGCAAAAAATCAATTAATATTAAATAATTACTACGGTGAGCCGCACGCGCCGGTCGTTAATTGATTTTGATTGAGGTATTTGGAGCGCATGCGTTAGTGACGCGCGTTTATCTGATCGAGAAAAAACTAGAGGCCTAGCTTTAAGAATTCATAATTTCAGCCGAGCGATGAACAAATAATTGTATGGCCTACTGATAGTTTTTGCGGGCCCGGGTTTTTTTTTAGGTGATAAATCATCCAATGACTTCACGCTCTGAGCGGAGCGGGAGGGCGAGTCAGACTTTTACTGACTAAAACCACACCTGTGCCCTTCAGTAGCTCTTCGCGTTCTAGGACTACGGGTTTCTTTTTCAGAAAATCACTGCGGGCATCGGCCCTGCTGGGCCTCTACGGTTTGCTGACATCTCTTTGAGGAGCGCGTAGATCATTACGCGCTGTTGACGACTGGGCTCGGTACCCATTGCTCGATCCGCAAGCCCGAGTATACCGTGGCTGGTAGTTGGGGTCGGGGGCGTGGGGACGTTCGTTCCCCGCGTGCGACCTCCTCCTTCGCGAGCATTACTGCTACGCAGAAAGAGGCAACCACCTGCCATTGCTCCTCGCTCCGGACCATAGCTCAAACCAGGGCCCTGCGCGAGATTGCCTCCACGAGGACACGACGTTGCTCCACCGTGTCCTCAGGGCGTTCCACACAATGGTGACACCCGAGCGTTTCTTCCGTTTGAATCCGATGCATGAATCTCCCGAACTTGCCATGTCCGGTGAGGACCTGCGTCATGCGGAAGGTGAGGACGCCGTGTTGCCGCTCCAGCACTCCTCAAAGAGGAGACTTACCGCCGTGATTATGGCATGCCCAGCGGACCCGTGTCTTGTATATAAGTTTATGAACACAGCTATAACAATTTTTTTTTTTTTTACTGAAAAGGTAATCCGCGGTCCCAGAACGCAAGGGCTATTGAAGGATACAGGTGTGGTCAGTAAAAGTCTGACACGTCCTCGCGCTCCACCCTAGAGCGTAAAGTCATAGGATGATTTTCCGACCTTAAAAAAAACTGTGACACAGAAATAACATTTCTTCCTATTTCTCCTTTCGCAGGTCTGCTGGAAGAAATTTCTTTTAGAAATAAGCAGTACCTTTGTACAATTTTTATAATAATGTATCTTCTTTCGTATTTACGTGTGTAGATAAATTATAAAATAAATAAATAAATAATTCCTAAGCAAAGTTATAAAAAAAAGAGACAAAATAGATTGACTGGTCTGTTGGTCTAGTGGTTAGTGGCCCTGACTGCTATGCCGGAGGTCGTGGGTTCGATTCCCACCCAGGACAAATGTTTTTGTGATGAGCACGGTCATTTGTTCTGTGTCTGGGTGTAATTTATCTATATATGTATGTATTTAGAAATATATAAGTATGTTTATCAGTTGTCTAGTACCCATAACACAAGCTCTGCTTAGCTTGGGACTAGACGGCGTTGTGTGATAGTTGTGGAATATATTATTATATTATATTATTATATACCTATAGATAAAAGACAAAAGCTACAAAAAATCCTCTAACTTCATATATAACCGTAACGATTTTATTCTACGATACAAAACGCTAGATCGCCCACACAATATTATATTCGCCGTAGGACACTACATAAAATAATAATGATCTTGTCTGTATGTTTATTTCACTCACGTACTTATTTGCGAGCACTGTGGTCCGTTTTATAGCTTCGTTTCAACAGATGATGATCCGACTTAGAATATTAAAGAGCGGAATTTAACGTTATAATCAAGGTGCTTTAATGGGTATTGAGTAATATGCAGAAGCGGTGCTTGCGTATATAGGAAGAATTTCGGACAAACTGTTATGTCCGCTTTTCTTTCTAAGTTTATCTAGGAATTGCATGACTTGATTCCGCCATCTCCGTTCTACCATCGGACAACCCGACGTACGGCGAGTATCCACCCTTACGTTGTTCGCTTCGTCGTTTATACCGCGTACATCGAAGGACTGGAACAATTTGCCTGCTGCGGTCTTCCCGTCCAACTATAATTTAGGTGTCTTCAAGGCTGGAGTGAATAGGCTCTTAATAAACTAGTGCGCCTCACCATCAATGATTGCATCTCTGCTTACCATCAGATGGGATCGCAGGTAAGCACTGGTACATAACAATTAAAAAAAAAATTACCTGATACCCCGTTTTTTTTTTTTGTTAAGATGGGAAATCATCTAATGTCTTCTCACGCTTTAGGGTGGTGCGCGAGGATGTGTCAGACTTTTACTGGCTAAAACCACACCTGCGTTCCTTCTGTTGCACTTTGTGTTCTAGGACCACGATTATCCTTCCTTTATTTTTAGTTTTAAGTATGATATAATTTTTGTTACGAGTAGCTTAAGTTTTGTTGTGCAGTTGTGCATATGAGTTATATATAAAATTTCTATAAATACCCATATATTATACGTAAGGTTTTCTGTAAGAAAAAACAATTGTGGGTTAAGCTCGCCTGTGTAATACGCCTGTGTGCCTGTGCAATACTGAAGATCTTTTATTGGGAAATTATAAATATATATAAACATTTAATCCACTCGCGCAAACTTACATACATGTTACATACCAGTAAACACGTGAGTCATTTTATTCTGGGAATGTTGTTGTTGTTAATTTATTTATTTTTTAATTTTGATTTGATTATATTTTAATTTAATTTTGATCTGGTTTTGATTTAATTTATTTTTTTTTATTATCATTCAATTATTGTTTTAATTCTAATTTTATTTTATTATCATTTAATTTTTGTTTTAATTCTAATTTTATTTCAATTTGATTTTGTATAAAGCTCAGCTATAAATACTTTATTTTGTTAATACAATTGTGATTTTGTTTTTAATTTTAAGGATTATTTCTTTTTCTTTTTCTTCTCTTATTGTATCCTCAAAATTGTACAAATGGTGTCCTATCTAGGCACAACACAAAATGCTTATACTGTATTAATTTCGGAGGTGCACTGGCTTCTAAGATACAGGTACAAACCTAGTTTAGAAGTCAGGGTTTTAAATAATTGTCCATATTTTAGCATTTATTATTGTTATTCAAACTTTGTTGATTAATATTGAGGAATAAATTATTATTATTATTATTATGTGTACCTACGTTACGAGTCCGATTTTTTTATTAACTGTAAAAATTATGTACAATAAAGAATATAAGTAAGTAAGTATCCTTTTCAGAAGTTTTCCCATGGAATAGAAGTTTGACCGTGCTTGTTGTTTGAACCGTAGGGGCCCACGGTTTTGCTGACATCTTTTTGAGGCGCGCGTGGAACACTACGCGCCTTCGACGAATCGGGCTCGGTCCAGACCGTTACCGAGCGACCGGACGGCGAGCTACCCAATGCTCGTCGTCCGCAAGCCTGTGTCTACCAGGTACCGGGCCGGCAGTCCGGGTTACGGTCGCGGCGGCTGGGGTGTTAGGATGTCCTGGAGCGAGAAAAGTTATTTTATGAATACCGACCTCAAAAAAAAAATATCCCGTCATACCTACACAGATTGACTTTAATATTATTGGAAAACTTTTAGAAGATGAAAATACTCATCATCATCATTTCAGCCGAAAGATGTTGAACATAGGCCTCCCCCAAATGTCGCCATAATGACCGGTCCTGTGCGTCTCGCATCCATCGGAATCCCGCGACCTCACCAGGTCATCGGTCCAGCCTGTGGGAGGCCTTCCAACGCTGCGTCTTCCGTTACGTGGTCTCCATTCCAGAACCTAAAAAAAAAATACTCATGAATATATAAACAACTTGTATTAATAGGTCTTTACCTATGAAATGGCCGTTTTTTAAAACGGGTTGAAGTGATCTTTGGATTGACTTGGAATTATAAGTTCTTATTTGAACTTATAATTCCAAGTCAATCTAAAGATATAACAATTCAAAGCAACCCGTTTTAAAAAACGACAATTTCATAGGTAAAGACCTATTATTAAACGAGCTCTGAAATACCTAGTCTTTAATTCCTAGTCTGAAGTACCTAGTAAATAATTGAAAGTAATACAATTTCAATGTACAGGTTGAAAATGCATTATTTTCAATTGTACGCTTCAATAAACTTCCCCACAATAAGATCAACCACAACAGCTGAATATCTATAAATCCAAAACCATTTACTGCTCATCTGCCGCTATTAATTTAACAAGAGAAGCGACAATTAGTGGAAATATATTAGTGAAGGGGACCCAAATCTAGAGCTAATCGATTTACCTACATCATCGATTGCATTCACCCATTCACTCACTCATTTATCACTCCCCCAAGCCCCGCGCCGCGCCATGAAATGACCAACTCTGTCACCCCAAAATAACATGAATAGGAAACATATTATTCTCGGCTAAATTGGTCTATTTCCGCACAAAATCGAACGACTCAATTCGTCACAGAATGGACGATAGGCACTCCTTTTTCGTGGCTGGAATTTGGTCCCTATATGTTGCTGCGTAAAGGTTAAAATGGAAAAGAAAGGGTTAAAAAATCGGGTGAAGCGACTAAATTATTCACATATTCTATTGTGAGACCGTTTACACTTTACAACTGAAACTGTGTCGACAAAAAAAAGATAAATTATGACAATTACAATTTATCCCAAACTATTTCATGAAACCCCGTGTAAAACATTATATTTTTAAAGATTAATAATTTTATTTATTTATTGGTGTCAAGAAACAGATTCGCTCCACTAATAACTTCACCTTGGCTTGACAAATTGAAGAAATACAATGGAATAATAATTTTAATAGAATGACAGCTTTCAACATCTGCTCTATGAATTTGTAAAGGAATATTTTTGCCACGTGTCCTGTCAAACAAAAGCAATATATTGAATAAATCTTATTATGATCGCTACAATAGGTGTCAAACGGGCAATAATTCTTTGGCATTGTGGTCAATCGGATACGAAGTTATTCGGGAATAACGGGATTTTCCAAATCATTACATTTTATTTTCGGGTCCATTTAGGATTGCCGTTTTGGCAAACGTTTATAATGGTATTAGAGTAAATATTACTGTCAAAATATTGAATGTAAGTACAGTTTATTTGGTTAAGCCGTGATATAAATAAATCCTGTCACATAAAATCTAGAGGGAATCAAATTAGGAACATCACTCAAGAAGAAAAGGCTGTATAATCCTGAAATATCAAAATGTCTACCATTATATTCAGTGTAACGCAATAACGTAATACAAAAGAACTTGCTCATGTAAATAAAATAATAAAAAAACACAATTCGGAGTGACAGCATAATGTCGTAAACGTCATAGTACAATACTCGCTAAGTAGGCAAACGTCGTAAACACTTGAAAGCCTCATATTTTTTGTGTCACTTAACTAAGACACACACTGTAGTATTAAACAAAGTTACTAATTAACTATAGACAGTTTCATCGAGAACTGATAATACAGAATTATTTTGAACATCTGTACCTAAGGTGAATTCTTACATTTTCGAAAATGGATATCCCGAGAATTAGAAATTTCGCCTTTTTTATTTGTTCCATATTCTTCTTCATAGCGTGTCGATGGCAAAACGTTTGCTTTTTTTTTCAATTTAAATTCCTTGCCTGGCCCAGTATTTGGCCACGGCAACGCCGTAAGTGCATATAAGGACAAATTTGCTACGTCACCTTACATCCACCAGTTGGGGGGCATCTCCCCACGTGCTGCGAAAAACTGGAATGACGCTCTGCTTCTCCGATGATGAATATGCCTGTTCTATGGCACTGGGTAGGCAACCGCCTCGATGCCTAAAATGCTAAAACCCCACCTGCATCACCGGTCCAGTTACAGTTTCAAAATTAAGCATTTTAATATTTATCATTTTTAAGTTGGACATTTTGACATCGTTGGGCATTCTGGCAATTGAACATTCTGAATATAAAATCATTTAATAGCCAAATTCAGAAAAAAAAAAACATGTTTTCTGTTCCTCTTTTCACCTGTCGAGGCAAACATCTTCCTTCATGGTCCCTTTAGTATCTTCCTAACCAATTTATAGTGTGGATTACACCGTGCACTTAGTTTGTTACCAAACCTAGTCTAGCCTAATCATGGTATGAAGCTTTTACTGTTTTTATTATCATAAATAAGCTTCTTGTCCTCATGGCCGACAGCTTTGTGGCTTTTCTTCGAAGTTTTTCTGTTCCCCAGAGATTATTATACTTGGGATTTTCTTCTGCTCAATTTATCCTGAGTACTAAAAATACGTCATCCTATTTACTATACTACTGAACTAACAGTTAAATTATGCTTATAAATAAATTTATTAAGTAGGTACCTAGACAAAAACGTGGCTTATTTGCTACGTTTTTGTAAGACGTATATAAATATGACAGTGAGACAGACATCTTACTGTCTTTGATAAAAACTGTAAATCATTACAAACTGTCTGTCTGCCTAGCCTATTCGCAGCTATATTTTGTTTTTCTTCTACTCTTGCTCAGGGTAGAGGGAGAGGGCGTGCAGACTTTTACTCTCCCTCTGTTTTCCAGGGCCACGGTAACTCTTTCGATCAGTCTCGCTGCCCATCCCAGCTATCTTTAGGTCGGCTTCCAACCTATCTATCTAACTGGATCTAACTGGATCTAGCTGGATATACCAGTATTTGACATGGAACGACTGCCTATCAGACCTTCACAACCCATTAATTGGGTAACATCTTGGTAAGACTAGTGTCAGATTTATCATCATCATCACAAACTATCAGACAAAATAGATCAACTTAGGCAAAACATTTTTTGCCAGCGTCTTCACAACTAGAAGAGGCTCATTAGCGAGAACAATCAAATAAAGAGATCAAAAATGGTCGCTCGTCTGTCGCCAACCCGATAAACAGGTGCGACGTTTTTGCATAATTTTCTTGCGACAAAAAGTCTGAAAGCAGTCCCGCCAGATTAATTAACAGTTTTATTTGTGGAGCACGTCTTGTCGCGTCTTCAACGATGTTCATTGTCGCATTATGATGTATGGCAGGCATTGTGTGGCGCAAAAAACTGTGGCACAGAATAGTCGTAGAGTAATCAATTCGCCAGACTGCGTGCCGCGTGTGTTGCTAACTAATCTAGGTGACGCAGAGCTACGAAGAATATATAGTGTGGACTGACAGTGAATAGTTTAGTGTTTGACTCACGCAATAAGTTATTTTAAAGAAGAGAATATAGGCTCCTTTGAGTAACTAGCGTAAATGTCAGATGGTCCAGCTGATATTATGAAATGGTTATCATTTCCTGATAAAGCTTCTTTTTTTGGTGAGATAGCATCAAATAACTTCTCACGCTCTGGGAGGACGAAAGGGTGTGTCAGACTTTTACTGACTGAAATCCACCCGTGTTCCGTCAGTTGCTCTTTGCGTTCTAGAGCCGCGGTGGTGGTGGATTTCAAACAAGCCATTTGACAAAGCTAGCTATTTTCTTTTTATTTGAATGAATGTATATGACCTATTACAGCATCAACAATCTCACACAACAATTTCCAGATGAAATATATCGCAAAAAATCTCTTATTCCAATTTTTACTTGATGCAAAATTCGATGATTTCTGAAGTTCCAAAACCAGAAAGTCAAGTTTCCTTATTATAATTTTTTTGTTATTAAAAATTTAAGTTCCCAGTTTCAAGAATAAAAAGCAGTCTTGATATCCACTGTGAAAGACGACACACATATGGAAGGTGTTAATAGACTTGTTATAAAGAAAGTTCAAAGTTTTTTATTCATTGAAAGATCATAATAAAGGACCACTTCCTTTCACGTTGACCTAATATTTGTTTGCACATTTGGTATTTACTTATTAATATATATATTTTAAACTTATTTATTACCCTAACCCTCAAATGTGATCTCTCTATTTCACTCAAATGTGTTAAGCTCATTGAATAGAGAATAGGGGATTAAACCCATTGAATAATGCTCTAATCACCTTGATTTTGAACCACAACATACATCCTCGGTTATTAGGTAACTAGACTAACTTTTGACAAGTTTGGCTCCACAAATTAGGTTGCGAATTTCATGATAACTGACATATAATTTGCAATGGAAGTCAACGTAGACCGTGTCCAAGGAAAATCTGCTGCTTTATTTAAGCTTTTTAAACGATTATTTCCTAACTAGATCATGTACCACTGTCTTCGCATACTCAATTCACACCCAAATCAGATTAATTGCAGCATTTAGTTCCTTGAATCAATGTAACCTCCACACACTTCCTCGTCCATTTGAAATTTATATCCACTCCATACTAATTACATCGTAGCTCCTTGTCTTAATACATCTGGGCGACCCAAGGTCTGGGAATTGAGGAAACAGAACCAAAGACCTTATAAAAAACTAGTATAGCGACGATTAGTCTATTATTTTTATACCATTAAATCAGTCGTTCCATCGCAAAGAAAAAAATGTATATACAAATATCGTTCAGTAGAAAAAAAGAACCGACAAAAAGTAATCAGCGAACAAACTAGACCAACTTCCTTGTCAACGAACAGTTATTTTGTAAGATTTATTACTTGTTTATTCGTTGTAAAAACTACGTACATATGATTAGGACTCACGTCCATATAATTATCGCATTGGTATTATAAAACACGGTCAGTAGTAACTCGTGTAATCTTTGTGCCGTTAAATAACCTGAATAATGTAACCGGCCTGGTGAAACACTTTTTTTTTTGAGTTTGAATTGATTAGTCCTAAATGAAGCATCTTACATACTCACGATTTATTTCTTCTGTGATCTTATCGCAAATCTTTCTTATAGATCCATGACGCATTAACCATCATATTAGAAATATTTCCACTGCCAAAAATTGCCGAAATCCGGGGCCCTGGGACGAAGGCAAAGAAGGAACAGGAGTAGGTTTTTAGTCAGTAAAAGTCTGACACTCGCGCTCCGCCCAGGAGTGGGATTTGTCATTAGATTATTTTCCCAGCTAAAAAAAAACCATGCATTGCATAAAATGTTTTGGGAATACATTCATTGTGCGTACAGCTAAGGAATGAAATTCCCTGCCGAAGTTTGTGTTTCCTGATAGCTACAACCTAGAGGTATTTAAATCAAGAGTCTCTAAATCAAGTCTGCACTCTTGACTCTTCAACTTCTAGGCAAGCGTGCTCTACCATGGCCCACATCATCGTTTACCATCAGGTGAGATAGTAGTCAAGTACGAGCCTATCAATTATTGAAAAAAAAAATAGTAATAAAAATAAATTTCACCGTCTGAACACCTAACGCAGTCAATCATTCAGTATGACACAGAACTCCTCCATTCCCTTCACTCATAATTTGAATATCAGCGTGATAAAATTTACGATACGGTTCTATTCGCACTCCAATCTCATACACAATCATTATTTCCCATTCAAAAGACAAATTTTCACAAATTATAACCGCATAAACAATAAATTACTATAAAGTCTGTGTCTCCATAGTTTAACGTAAATCACGGTATCTTATCGTCTGCAGCCATAAATGCTGCACCATAATAAATGATTGCTATGCAAATTTCTTTATGGCTCTTTAAAAAATGTATTTTATTGAAAACACAACGAAAACTATGGTTCATTTTCTATTCAATGACTCATATTCAACACTTACATGCTGTTAATTTCAATCATATTCCATTCTTGAATCAAAGTATACTGGTTCACAGACAATGTAATTTGAATTTTGTATTGCACTCTGAACAAAACGTTGCTTCAAAAGCATTTTATGTCGAATCATTTAACCTACATGCAAGATACAAAGAAAATACATGAGTTAACGCTTATAAAATGTAAAATAATTGAAAAAATATTCACTGACCCACCTACGGGTTCTAATATCTAAAAGAAACGCAATATAAAAAATCTCGCATGTCAAAATGCTAAGATCAATGGCTGATATGAAAATCAATAAGATATAATGACGATATTATTATACGTTATAAACAAACATTTGCACATGAATTGTGTCTTTCTCACGTAAATCAATACAGCTTTCTTTATCCGTCTCGAAAATTGACAACTTACTTTATGAAAAGATTCGGCGACTATATTTTTATTGGACTATTCATAGTTATCTTGGGTGATTTACGAAAATTTAGTGTTTCATCAATGGATCACTGAACTGTATAGTGACAGAGCCATAAACTAAACTATTTCATCAAAAATATTTGGTCTTTATTATATTTAAAAAGCACTTGTAGCTTAAAAAATCGCAATGTAGTTCCATTGTCCTTTACAGTAATGTGAAGGACGACCAATCCAATTTATGTCTGAGCGTGATTTACAAAAATGTCAATGACATTGCTTATTCTGCGATTTCGCTTTTGTGGCACAGGCCCACAAGAAACAAAATTTATATTATATGTATATTATTTTATTAATTACGTATTGTATATATGCAAATAGACACGACCACCTACCTAACCAAAAGCCAGCCTAGCTGCGAAAGGTTACTTCTGAAATGTTTTTATGGTGTAAAATAAAGAGGGTATCTATCTATCTATCTATCATCATCATCATCATCATTTCAGCCGAAAGACGTCCACTGCTGGACATAGGCCTCCCCCAAGCGTCGCCACAGCGAACCGTCCTGTGCGTCTCGCATCCATCGGACTCCCGCAACCGTTACCAAGTCATCGGTCTATCTATCTATAATTTGTATAAATTGTAGTCAACAGAATGTTGAACAACATTCTCAAAAATAGTCAGTATACTAAAAGCACGAGCAACACCATGACTAAACTGGTACTGGTACATTATTCAAACAAGTATCACTACGTTGTCCATAATAGTCCACAATTCATTAGCTCCCCCAAGTGAAGAATTAAAATTGATTGATTGGTGACATAAAAATTTAACGTCTCAGCTTAACTGGGTATCAATCAGTCGTTTCGTCGGCTGTCTCATTGACCAGATATGACTTATACTTCGGGCCCTTTTATGTTGTAAACACCTTTACATACTTGAGTTAACGATGACAGTTTTATTTTGGGGCTTATCTAGTCGGGTGGCCTAATGTCAGGTCGTTTTTGGACAGTCTACTCAATAATTAGGTAGAAAAATTATGGTTGGTACTTCAAGTAACATTAAAAAGTGGTTAACCGTGATTTTCTTTACTTAATGTAACAACGTCAGATGGCAACTACTTTTTTGTTTTAACGAAAGTCTCTTTCACGTAGAGAAATTCTCAAATGGTGAAAGCGCCAGAGAGCCTGAAATACTATTTATAACTGGCCTGTTGGTCTAGTGGTTAGAGGTCCTGACTGCTATGCCTCAGGTCGTGGGTTCGATTCCCACCCAGGACAAATGTTTGTGTGATGAGCACGATTATTTGTTCTGTGTCTGGGTGTAATTTATCTATAATATGTATGTATTTAGAAATATATAAGTATGTTTATCAGTTGTCTAGTGTTCATAACACAAGCTCTGCTTAGCTTGGGACTAGACGGCGTTGTGTGATAGTTGTGGAATATTATATTTTTCAAATAGCCATCCAATAAAGTTAGACAAACTGAGAGGGTTGTATTGATAAATAATTTAAGATTTGAAAGATATGATTGGTGCGTCAAGTAACATTAAAAAGTGGTTATCTGTGATTATCTTTACTTAATGTATATCAACGTCCGATGGTAATCACATTTTTATTTCAAAGAAAGTCTCTTTCATGCAGATAAGTTCTCTTAAAGTAAAAGCGCCAGGGTAGCCCGCAAAATTTAATTCAATAGGGTTAGGTGAACTGAAAAGGTTATATTGATAATTTTAATTATTATTACAATTTCTTAAATAAATACATGCTGCGGCACCCAGTTATATTTCTACACACAACTTGACACTGAGCTGCAAAAGTAAAAAAACTTAAAAAAAAAATAATTTCGCAGACAGCACCTTTAAGATATAAAAACTATATTTATACTTAATATAATATAATGGAAGTATTTTATCCTAGTTTTTCTTCAAAAATATATGTACATTCTTTTCTGTTTTTACTAAGTTTACACAGTAATATGTGCATGTAGACTACTGTGTCACTGAAATTTCCTGTAGAACTTTGTATACTTTGTCGGAGATTAAAAATAAATTAACGCTTTAATGCATTAATATTATTTGCATTAATATCATTATTTTCAATATCATTATTTTCGTCAAAATCTCCAGTTATTGACGAAAGATGTCTCTCTAAAAATGTACCTACCATAAAAAAATAAACTGCATCTTTATAATTTTCCCATGGTATACAGTATCAGTTAAATAAAACGAAAGTTAATCTAATAGTGTTTCAATAATTTGAATAACAATGAATATGTAATGGGAATCGATGAACAGTTTAATCGATGGATTATTAATCCCTGACTTGTTTAGATTTCTTGAATCTTATTATAATAAACAGTGAAAAAATACCTATACATGTTTAGACATTTTATTGGAATCTTTTTGACCTTAAAATATGGGTTAAAGAAATAGTTGATAATAAAAGTTATTGTTTGTAAGACATTTGATTAATTTACATTCTTTACAACCGTACGGTCAACAAACAACTATGATTTTAATTTGATTTTGATGTTTCTAGTTTTATGTGAATATTAAAATAATGTCTGAAGATGTTATTTGAGAATTTGACTGTCACAGAAGATTTAGAGCGGAAGTTTGACAATATTAATTCATTGATGGACATGAAAATTTATGATCTGAACTGCTTATGTATCTGTACCAAGTAGATACATATACGAACCAACGAGGTGCATATAACACTTACTACAAACAATAGAGGAGTGGACAATGTTTACACGTCGTTTTTCTCAGCATTAGCATACCAATCAATAACTGAGAGTTTCTTCTTTTGTTTAGTCAAGCCATAGAACCTAAATTCTATTCAGTTATTAAGAGGCATCTGACTGACCAGATTGTAAGAGGTATCTAACTGACCAGAGTGTAAGAGGTATCTGACTGACCAGAGTGTAAGAGGCATCTGACTGACCAGAGTGTAAGAGACACCTAACTGACCAGAGTGTAAGAGATATCTGACTGACCAGATTGTAAGAGGTATCTAACTGACCAGAGTGTAAAAGGTATCTGACTGACCAGAGTGTAAGAGGCATCTGACTGACCAGAGTGTAAGAGACACCTAACTGACCAGAGTGTAAGAGATATCTGACTGACCAGATTGTAAGAGGTATCTAACTGACCAGAGTGTAAGAGGTATCTGACTGACCAGAGTGTAAGAGGCATCTGACTGACCAAAGTGTAAGAGATACCTAACTGACCAGAGTGTAAGAGATGTCTGACTGACCAGAATGTAAGAGGTATCTAACTGACCAGAGTGTAAGAGGTATCTGACTGACCAGAATGTAAGAGGTATCTAACTGACCAGAGTGTAAGAGGTATCTGACTGACCAGAGTGTAAGAGGCATCTGACTGACCAAAGTGTAAGAGACACCTAACTGACCAGAGTGTAAGAGATATCTGACTGACCAGATTGTAAGAGGTATCTAACTGACCAGAGTGTAAGAGGTATCTGACTGACCAGAGTGTAAGAGGCATCTGACTGACCAGAGTGTAAGAGGCATCTGACTGACCAGAGTGTAAGAGACACCTAACTGACCAGAGTGTAAGAGATATCTGACTGACCAGATTGTAAGAGGTATCTAACTGACCAGAGTGTAAGAGGTATCTGACTGACCAGAGTGTAAGAGGCATCTGACTGACCAAAGTGTAAGAGACACCTAACTGACCAGAGTGTAAGAGATATCTGACTGACCAGAATGTAAGAGGCATCTAACTAACCAGAGTGTAAGAGGCATCTGACTGACCAGAGTGTAAGAGGCATCTGACTGACCAGAGCGTAAGAGGTATCTGACTGACCACAGAGTAAGAGGCATCAGACTGACCATAGTGTAAGAGTTATTTGGCTGACCAAAGTGTAAGAGGCATCTGATTGACCAAAGTGTAAGAGTTATCTGACTGACCAGAGTGTTAGAGGCACCTGGCTGACCAGAGTGTAAGAGGCATCTCACTGACCAGCTTGTAAGAGGCATCTGACTGACCAGAGTGTAAGAGGCATCTGACTGACCAGAGTGTAAGAGGCATCTGATTGACCAAAGTGTAAGAGTTACCTGGCTGACCAGAGTGTAAGAGGCATCTCACTGACCAGCTTGTAAGAGGCATCTGACTGACCAGAGTGTAAGAGGCATCTGACTGACCAGAGTGTAAGAGGCATCAGACTAACCAGAGTGTAAAAGGCATCTGACTGACCAGAGTGTAAGAGGCACCTGACTGACGTTATTTTGTCATGCGACTTGACAATCCAAACCACAATATTAGAAAATGCGACATGTCTGTGTTTGTTTTTTACATTTTCACGCATATACTGTTAAATTAATATTGATTAATTTGGTATAGAGGTAAATTGGACCTTGGAAATAGACATAGAATATTTTTCACCCCGGAAGCACGAATCCTTTAAAATATACCGCTTAGTAAACAATATAACTCTTTGGTATACCTAAGAATTGATTGCAATAACTTGTCTATTGTTGATGAACCCAGGAGACAGCCAAATAATAGAAGAAAAAAAATTGTCACTCTAGCACCATCCTATTTTAACTTACTATTACAAACTGGTGATAAAACTGTACGAGCTGTAAACACGACGCTCATAAGTCACATGAAAATATTCTCTCCAACGTCAGCAGAAAAATACATCCAGCCAGTGCTTCGCGGTTTCCTAAAAATAATCTTTTATTGCAACGGGAAGGTACTGTAGAAGTTTTGTCAGGTGCCGATAAATAAGAAGTTGCCCACTTACATTGTAAGACGTAGCTGTAAATAGTTGGGTTCTTTTTCTAAAACTAAATCGGGTTATTGTCTAAATATTTGGAGTTTTAGTTATTTTGAGGGAACAATTTGGATTAACCGCCTGCGTCGCATATATCCAACAAACACGTTCGCATTTATTCCACCAGGGTCGCAAATCCACGACCAAATACTAAATCTCGTCAGCTCTTCTGTCACTTAAGGGTATGGAAAAGCTAAACAGAAAGAAAGAACACCATTTTATTTGGCGGAACAGGGCGCAAATTTAGATCTTACAAATTATAAGTAAGCGAGGATGTGACGCGTATTATGTGAAAAATACGCGTCACATCCGCGCAATTCGGCCGAACGCTCAGCATAATGCCGTGACCACACGCAAAATGCGACGAGTCTACAGCGCTAGTTTTCAGCGTGGCCCGGTAACGGTGTCCACATAAAGACATCGGCACGGTATTGTGTGCTAATAGATTTGAATAAGATAGATAAATAAAAATTATTTTTTGGGGGGAAAATAAAACAATGAAAAATGAAGCGGAAATACGATATCATGTTATGTATAAAGTGGCAACATTACATTGAGTCTGTGCCCAAAGGACGCGATTCTGTTTACAGTGTATAGTCTATGAACGCGATGACGTAAAGAAAGCGTGTAAAGGATATGCTGCATAAACGAGATGGATTACCCAGTCGCAAACACACGACCCTGGCGAATAGGACACGAAAACACGTGTCAGACCAATCCGGCACGGGCGGTTAAAGGTTTAAAAAGTCAATCAGCGTCGGGTAACGGTGAATCATAAGAATCCATAAGTTATGAGAAAGTACTACGGCTTCGAGCTTTTAAAATTATTCACCCTTTTAGTGTTTAAGAGGGTCCTTTTCCACTCGCCTATCGTCAACATCGAGCATAGTTTAAAAGATTGTTGCTTCATCTAATGCGATCCAACGTGATTTTTGATGAAGAGGTAATGCAAAAAAGAGAAATAACGCCTAAAAGCTCTGTTGGTATTCGGTAATTTCGTGATTTACTCGAATATTTTGCAAAACTTGAGACAGGACGTGTTTTTTTTTTAAACCCTTAAAAGTTTTTTAGAAAAATTGTTGTCATTCAGAATCTCGATATAATGTGCAAAACTTCTATTGATGTACTGGAGGGCCAAAGTTCACGTAAAATAGCAGATTTTCAGAGGTCTTTATTAGATTAGTGTTACATAAATTTATGTTTTTATTTCTATAGAAGCCTAGATAATATCCACAAGATAGCTGCGTATCCAAAATATCTAGAGAAAGAGGTGTAATAACATCATAGTCACGTAAGAGCGGTTGTATGAAAATGTACCTCGAAAAGGACGCTCTTAAGGAATTTACGTTAGTCAGTTTTTAAAATCAGTTCATTAATACCACTACCTATCAGGACACTATCCATTGGCAAAGTTTGCATTCTTGATGAAAAATTCGAATCACCAAATTGCACTACTTGTAATAAATTCGAGGACGTACAACATTTGTTGATGGAGTGTGTTAAAAACCATATTCTGTTTCCAATTTTTCTTTCTCAGTCTTAACTGAGAAAGAACTGGAAACAGAATATGGTTTAAATAGGTTAGAATAATAATAGGTAGGTAGGTAGGTTAGGTTAATTCAGATGATATTATCATATCCTAAGTCTGATCTAGCAAAACAAATTTGTAGTCTGGCAGTAATCTCGGATCCTTAATGTTATATTTAATTCATATAATAATAATAAGTATTGGTAATTGTTTATGGTACAACGAGGTTGACGTATCCTTGTGGATAAAAAACCCCAAACTAATAATAAAGAATAAAAAAATGACTACTACCAACAGACAAAAATATTTTTGCATTCCGAGTATACCAAACTCCTGAACTCAGGTAATCTCCCATAAAGATCG
Organism: Mythimna impura; assembly: GCA_905147345.3. Taxonomy (NCBI): domain Eukaryota; kingdom Metazoa; phylum Arthropoda; class Insecta; order Lepidoptera; family Noctuidae; genus Mythimna; species Mythimna impura. Next base: position 9,981,422 of record LR990355.1, on the reverse strand, counting down.
AAGATATCTCGTTAATCATAATCAAACGTAGTCGTAAAAGCGCCAGTGACATCACAATCTCAGAGTCAGCATTTAGCAGGTGCGCGCCACCAAACAAATCATGTTATGGCGCGTATGATTCGATTTTCGAAATATTCAACGTCTTTTTATTTTTATCTGTCGCCAGTCTCAAATTTCCTGTTTTTCAGACATTGTCTTCGAATTCCAGGATATATTCGCTATTGTTTTTCCACCTCCTTTTATACGACTTCTTGTATGGTATTGGTAGAAAGTTTTCAAATGATTCTTGAATCTGTAACTCTGTATAGAACAAGGGATGTTTTTACTTGTATTTTTACTCTTATATGGATTTGCGAGTTATTGCATAATAAAGCATTTTTTTCTTTTTTTCATTTATATTCATTAAGACAGTACACATACAGTGAGTGTTTTCAGGAACATTCGTACTACCAGATGGCAGTTCTATGTCGAGAGGTCTTCAACTTTGAAAATAGGTATTACTTTCGTCGTCAACTTCACTTATGTCTTAAGGGCTTTGACAGGTGCCTAGCTAGACCTGACGTCGCCGCATCGCACAGTAACAACAACGTATTCTATTGTATAATAACAAATCAAACAACCAACTGCCAATAATTGTAAGCTGGGAATAAATATAAAAACTTCATGAAAAACCATAACAAAAAATCCATTATCTTACAAATACATTTAGAACCGAAATAATAATAGAAAACTGAAACGTCAACGTTTACGTAAACGAAAAAAATGTGCGCGACACAATTCCCGATTCGTGGTCGGCATAAATTGAATTCGTATGCGACGTGACCCGTAAGTCACAGAGTAAAATCAAAAGGAGGATTAACTCGGCTGTGATCGGAGCGAAAACAACGCAACCTACATTATAGTACCTAACGCGTACCTACATTATAGCTGTTGAAATAATGTATTTCAATAGCTATACCGATTTACCTTGTGGCCGATTTACCTTGTTCACTAGGAAAGATAAAAATAGAAATGTGTCTTTTTGTCTATACTTCTATTATAATAAGAAGGATTTCTATTTTTGTTTGTAATGAATAAAGTCACAAACTACTGGACCGATTTTAAAAATTCTTTCACCAGTAGAGTGCTACTTTTTCACTGAATGACATGAGCATTTACTTTTTACTATTATGCAAGCGAAGCCGCTGGCAGAGGCTAGTCTCGTTACATGTTGAAGAAGAATAGTCTAATGTAGTTCAACTATATCTTCCACACAAACACAGTTGACATTACAAAAAGTATCGACTAAAACAAGGCGAACTTCTAACCATAAACTGGCCTTCGTCTCTAAATTAGTTCTTACTAGCTTTTGCCCGCTCCTATCCTACTCTACCTTACTCTACCCTACTCTACAATAATCTACCCTACTCTACCCTACTGTACCCTACTCTACCCTACTCTACCCTACTCTACCCTACTCTACCCTACTAAACTAAAAAAAAAAAAGTATCCTATGTCCGTCTCCTGGTTCTAAGCTACCTCCCCACCAACTTTCAGCCAAATCGGTTCAGCCGTTCTTGAGTTATAAATAGTGTAACTAACACGACTTTCTTTTATATATATAGACTAGCTGAGCCGGCAAACGTTGTTCTGCCATATAAATAAAAAAAAAAAAAAAAAAAAAAAAAAAAAGATGTTGGCTGATTCTCAGACCTACTCAATATGCTCACAAAATTTCATGAGAATCGGTCGAGCCGTTTCGGAGGAGTTCAAGTTCGAACACCGTGACACGAGAATTTTATATATTAGATGTCGCCGTCAAAAATCGTCTATTGGCGTCCTTTTCTGAAACGATCTCTCCATTGACTGACGAATTGGTACCATGATTAACGTTTCATAACCTATGCTCATTTCAGTTGGTCCATTATGATAACTCCATTAGTTATCAACTCCAGGTTACAACCTCTCTTATACAATTCTAGAGCCCAATTTGAATGTATTTTCGTTAAATGCCTCTTGTGCTCGAATGAAAATTTCACAGGAAATCTTTTAATTAAATCTTAGCTCGAAACCATTTAAGTTGTTCTAATTTTAACTTGGCTGCTTTAAATATTTTGCTTAAGCCGATACCTAATACATACACCTACTTTGTTTTCGTATATGTCTTCTACATAATAAAGGGGTTTTCTGTGCCTGCCTGACTTGTATATGTCCAGTGGCGTAACGTACAGATTTCAAGTACTAGCACATAGACTACAGATTCCCAAAGAGTTCCTAATTCGATTTTTTTTTATCGGCTGCTTTTCTTACTGACTTATTATAAAAACTTTCAGTGTGGCCCACGTGAGCTGTTTTTTTTTTTTTTTAAAGTAATTTTCTACGACCATTATATCTTTTATGAACTAAAATAGATATATTTAGGTCAATGGAGCTAAATATTGTTTGAAATGATCACACTAATATTATAAAAGTTTGTAAATGTATGTGTAGGTGTAATGTTTGTTACTTCTTTAGACTCGAACGCCTGAACGAAATGTCCTGGAATAACATAATTATAGGATACTTTTTATCCTGGGAGTACCTACTCCCTTCGCCTTCGGTTGCCTTAGGAAACCTTCTGTGGGCACAATTTTCTACACTGACAGTAGCCATTAATTAATTAATTTGACAAGAGTCAACTAGTCATTTTTGGGATGGAAAATCAGAGAGGGAGTGTCAGAGTTTTACTAACCAAAACCCACCCGTGTTCTATCTGTTGCCTTTTGCGTTCCAGGGCCGTGGTGACCCTTTTAAACAATTGCGCAGCCCAGGCAGGCATTGGCCCTAGGGGCCATCATGCTAACAGCTCCTTGAGGCACACGTGGCCATCAACCCGGACCCAGTCTTAATTGACTGTGTCTATTAACTGCTCTATTTTTGTTTTAATATATACATTTTCTTTGGTTTTTAACACATTGCTTTGGCAATTTTTTTTTTATTATTTAGACCTCAAACACCTTAAATTTTGTTGTAATTAATTATTTTTCCTGCTTTTTTTTATATAGCTTCTTTTCTTATTATGTGAATTTGAGAACACTGTAGACTCCGCAAATTCTTAGATTACGACTAACTTTTTTATTATGATTATTTTTATTGTCCTCTAGCGTAAACTCACCTTAAGTTGAGTCGTCAACTTAAAGTGAGTTTACGCTAGAGGAGCCGAGCATGAACAGAGCACGAGCCGAGCTCAAATTCATGTTCGGCTTCTCTAGCGTAGACCCACCTTAATCTGTTTACTTTGCTTGCATTTAATGAGTGAAAAATTTCATGAAAAAGAATATTTGACCCCAATCGAATATGAGTTGCAGTTTTTGTTTGAACTAGGTGGAATGTTGGCCGTTATATCGCAAATTATGTGAAACGTGGGCAGATTTTATGGACACACACAAAATAAATTACTATGTACTGTGACATCATGCAAGTCACTAACAGACTACAGTATTCCCACGCAAAAGAAAATTATGAATGAGCATGTCCAAGGGATGCCTACGTCAAAATACTTGGCACGTAGCCAACTCTTCAATATGTGGGCAGAAAAATACAGTCAAATGTCAGAGGTCAAGAAATTAAATGTGATGACCTTTTCAATGGCAAGTTTAGTGAAACTATTTGCAGTTAGAGATATCAGATTCGTTGAGCAAATTAATTTGGATGTGATGTGTGTCTATAATGCTCTCGAATTTTCTTGTATTAATCTTAAAGAAAACATAATTATAGTAATTCAAGTTTATCTTATTGATATATTTGTCGGTAACTTAATTATTAATTAAATATAGCAGCAATTTTAGTTAATCAAACACATCAACTTAAGGGCAAAATCTTTTATTTTTTACTAAAGAAGTGTGGTCCGCTAAGTTTATTTCTCTTTCTGAACATTGTATTTCTCAATTTTGCAAAAAAAAAATTCAAAGTTAATAATTATGTTCAACAGTGGCCATGAAATTATGATACTTATTACTTATACAAGTCTGAGAAGGACAGCTCGTTAGGTATTGAAATAAACAGCGTGCTACGAGATTTCGTAGCACTTGTGCTACGACGACTATTGAAATCGACTTCAAAATAGATTTCAAATCGTTCGCCTGGTTTGTGTGTCTTATTAATAATAATGATTGTTTATTATCAGGCATACAACTAAAAAAAAATAGACTAAAACGGATTGAATAACATAACAACTAATCTATTAACTACATTGGGTCGGCGACGTATTGCGCTGAGTCGTGGTGTTATGTAGCTTTCCTTCATTGATGCGGATATGCAAATGGTTTTCAAAATCATGCCTAGGCCCAATTTTGAAAAGGGTAGTGTGTGGGTGGGGGTGCTTGCCACCTGAGGAATGCATAATTATAATATCTATATATATAAAAGCGAAATACCACTCACTGATTAATCACGAAATCTCAGAAACTATAACACCTACAAACTTAAAATTTGCCAGGTAGGTTCCTTATAGGGTTTAGTGGATGTAGACATCCGCTAAGAACGGATTTTTCGAAATTCACCCACTAAGGGGATGAAACGGTGGTCCACAGTTTGTATGGAGAAAACGACTTTCACGCGGGCGAAGCCGCAGGCAGAAGCTAGTAAATTATAGTTTTTTGAAGAATATGATCCAATTCGAAAAGTTACACGAAGAAAAAGGTACGAAATAGCTGTTTTTCTTTTTGTAGATAGATACTTATTGCCTGGAAAAATTTTTTTTAATTAGAAGTTACGCTTGAAATTTTTAAGTTTCTCAATTCTGTCTTATTTTAAAGTAAAATATTTTATGTATAAGTTGTGTTACTTTTTTGGTGTACAATGAAGTTTATTCTATTCTATTTTATTCTAATATTTTACTTTATTTTTTTTGTATAATTCATCTTTTATTTTTTCTAATTTTTTATAACAGAGTGATCGATAGGTGTCGTGATGCCCCTGTGGTTAAGGCACCCGCCTCTCAAGCATGAGTTTGCGGGTCCGAAAACGGGCAAGTACCAATGTGATTTTTTCAATTTATATGTACTTTTCTAAGTTTATCTTGGACATTACTGACACCCCGTGCCTCGGAAAGTGCGTAAAGCCATTGGTCCTGGTTGTCATTCGTAGATCTTTGACAGTTATTACAGGTAGTAAGACGCTAGAAAGTCTGACGATCAGTCTGTCCAAGGAGTATCGTGTTGCCAAGTTACTGGGTTGTGGATGTCTGATAGGGAGTCGTTCCATGTAAAATACTAGTATTCAGTCGCATGCAGTTAGACTGGAGCTGAACCCAACAAAGTTTGGAAAATGCTAGGGAGATGATGAATTCAGTGATCGAAATAATACGACTTCAGAGTTTATTGTACTGATCAGTTATCGACAGAAAAATAGTACATTTTGAAGCTAGTGGAGAAAGTTTGTCATTGCGACCGAGGCGGAATCCGCCCGAATTGCAGGCGAGGGTGTTATGGAGCCTAATTCTGCAGTGACCCACGTGTATCAAACGACATTTTTCAGGGGTTGACGCGCGACTCGTGAGGATCGCTTAGCAACCAGTCTCATACGATAAATAGAATCAATTGTGGCAGGGGGCGAGCTTAAACACTTTTCCGTACTAGTGCGGAAAACAGTAAATTGCGTGCTTAAAAGCGGTAGGGATAATAGTGGGTTGTTGTATGTTGTGTATTGAGTAAGTGTATTGAAAAAGAATTTCCCATGTAAGTTTGTATAGGTATAGCGTTCCATAGTGTCTTTCTACACCCATTAGAAAAAAAAACCAAATTACGCAAAACATGGTTCCTTTCATGGCATCGTACTGGCCGGCAGCCAAGTTTAGCGACGGCGTGGGTTCATCTGTCCCGATCTCCCAAAGGTTAAGGGTGACAAAAATAATGTACCGGACTTCTTTCTTTACGTAAAGATGCTTTAACAATGGCGATATCGTGTTCGGGAAAGTGGGCGTTTGTGCGATGGCCCGTAGAAGTTACTGGCAGTTTTTTCTGTAATGTTTTGTCTAGTTATGTTGTTGTGTTTTATGAATTGGCCACTGGAAGGAAGTATTTGGCGTGTCATTGTGATGAGATGGTCGTTTTTTTTTTGTTATTTTCTCTTTTTTGGCGTCCATTTGATGTAAGTACTCATTCTGAGACACGTTGACTGAAGTACCTAAATAATTTGTGATTCAATTTCTTTCCTCAAACAGTTTCAAGGTCAGTTGGGACTTGGGGTGAACTTTTGCCTACGCTTCTTTTCTTTCACTGGTAATAAAGTACCTGGAAATCAAAAATTATTATAGTAACAGTAGTTAGTAACAGCCACATGGGTCGATCTTCAAGGTTATGCAATTCTTACCTATATCTTCGATATGAGGATGGGTGGTCATTTTTCCGTGTCTCAGAAAGCACGTTCAGCGGTTGGTCTTGCCTGTCATCTGTAAAGCAGACAGACAGCCGGTCTATATCTATATATATATCCAATAGGCTTCGACCCTGCTGGGCCCCTACGATTTGCTGACATCTCCTTGAAGCGCGCGTGGAACAGCCCCCCTAGCCAAGTTGCAAACGATAAACGTGAACGCTTAGTAATCTCCAATAGATTTTCAACTTTATACCTAAGAGCATAAAGTTGAAAATCTATTAAAGACTACTGAGCGTTAGCGACCGGAACGAACGAAAACACTATGTAATCTTCAATAGATTTTCAACTTTATATCCAATAACATAAAGTTGAAAATCTATTAAAGACTACTGAGAGTTTACGTTTATCGTTTGTGACTTGGCTAGGGGGGCAGTACGCGCCATCGACGACTTGGGCTTGGTCCGGACGGTTACCGGACAACCGGACGGCGTGCTACGCATTGCTCGCCGTCCGCAAGCCTGCGCCTACGGTGGCTGGAAATCGGGATCGAGATCCCGGCGGCTGGGGCGTGAGGGCCGTTACCTCGCACGTGCGGCCGCCTCCTTTGCTAACATTACTGCTTCGCAGAAGGAGGCCACTGCCTGCCACTCACTCCCACGAGGACACGGCGGTGCTCTGCCCAAGCGGGGCACATACACCTCTACCGTATGCTCCACCGTATCCTCCGGGCGGTCAATATCAAAGAGGTAATTTCATTAGTAATGTAAAACACGATACGTTTACGATGCGATACCGTGTCTATGTAATCACTATTATTATATATCTAGCCTATACGGTCCCACCAATGGGCAAATGCCTCCCTTTATTTCTTCCATCGTTTCCGGCTCTGGGCCACTTTTTGCCAATTCTTAAGGCAGGCATCCAAGTCGCCATCTTCTTCGTGGTCTACTTGTGGGTACCAGTTTTTTGGTTTTTTGTGGTTTCATCATCAGTCTCACTTAAACTGGGCAGCCTTCTGAGCCACTATAAATCAATATAAACGAATTACTACAAATTCTAAAAAAAAAAGAATATTAGTATTAACAAGGGTAAAAAAAATGGTTTATTTTGCATCATTTTGTAAAAACACACGCATGTTTTATAAAAAGAAAATATACTCTCATTTCATAATAATCCATGTGAAAGAACTGACCAGAATATGACGACTGAGGATATCTTAACAGTGATTATTTCATAAAAATACTTTAGCGTAGCTAATTACACATTTTTGAGAAGAGCTAAAATGTACCATTTAATAAAAACTTGACATTTCAACATCCTAGTTGTAAAACATCAATTTCAATTACAACCGTATGCAGTTGAGTACCATTTTTTAGGGTCCCGTGCCTCAAAAGGAAAAACGAAATCCTTATAGGATCACTTTGTGGTCCGTCTGTCTGTCTGTCTCTCTGTCAAGACCCTATAGCTCGAGAACGCGTGGAGGTATCGAGTAGAAATTAAAACCATATACTCAAGTTTACGGTCCCTTGAAACTGTGAAAAAATTAAACTTCTGATTTAACGAAAACACAAGATACGACCGTTTAAGTCACAAATACGTGTATTTCGACATACTCAAGGGAATCAAAATTCATAGAGTACTTCCCGTTGACCTAAAATCGTGAAATTTGGCATGAAGCTAGGTTTCACAGCACAAGTACAGGAAAAAATCTAAAAACTGTGATTTTTTTGGCGATTCGGAAAAATCTTCGTTTCTCAATTCGGGAATTGAACTGTTTTCATAGGTAAGTTTGTACGGGACCCTCAGTGCGCGAGTCCGACTGGCACTTTCCCGGTTTTTTTTTTACATGACGCGACGGCCTGTGGTACAACCCAGTAACTGAGTAACACGATAATACTTTGACAAGACTGTTGTCCTATTTACGGGTTTCTTCACTTACAATGACTGTTAAAGATTTTTTAAATGACAGCCGGAACCAACGGTCTAAAATGCGATCCGAGGCACGAAAGGGTCTGTGTATGTTGTGGATCCAAGGAGTTACCTCGGCCAGCGATGCTTATCCTTGAAGGTCACCACCCACGAGCCTTAAACCTACAGCCCTACCAATCCAAATAAATAACAAATTACCACGTAAACAGTAAGCAAATTTCCATCTCCCCTTCCCTCTAGTCTACGTTTGTCTGACATACAGGCTCGTGACGTCAGAAGGCCGGCCGGCGCCTTGTCTCAATGACTAAGCTGTATCAATATACTAGCAACGTGTTTGCGTCTCCTACGCACTGAAAACTGCGTGGGAGTCACTGAAACTAGTCTAGATGGTGTTCTCTTTTCAAAAAGTTTGTCAAAGTTTTTGAGGTTGGTAGTTGGAAGTTTTTAATTGATGTGTTTTTGTTTTGCATGAGAAGTGCGTGGGTTTTTATGTGAATAGGAAATAGTTTGTCTGGAGAGTATTAGACCGAACGTCGATTTGTTGATGGGTGCCTCCGACCACGGAAAGCATGTTAACACGGAATGCAGATCTTTGTCGTTATGGGCAGTCAGAAGCCTGTTTGACACTAAAGTTGTCAAGGGATATCGTGAAATTTAGTTACAGGGTAGTGAAGGTAGGATAGGTAGTCGCTCCATGTAAAACTCTGGTATCCAGGTGCGTCCGATGAGATTGAAAGCGTATCTCAATATACGAGTACTTACAGGGGTTATAGGAAAAAAGTGTCAATTTATAGGTACAACTTTTTACCAATTTTATAAAATGTAAGCGCGGGCTTGCGGACGGCAAGCAATGGGTAGTTCGCCGTCAGATAGCCCGGTAACCGTCCGGACCGAGCCCAAGTCATCGACGGCGCATAGTGTTCCACGCGCGCCTCACGGAGATGACCGTAGGGGCCCAGCCGGGTCGAAGCCTACGGGGGCCATGGGTTGTACGAAAGTGAACCCCGGGGCCCTGAAACAAAGGCAAAGAAGGAACAGAAATGGGTTTTAGTCAGTAAAAGTCTAACACGCCCTAGGTCGGGAGATGTCATTAGATGATTTCCCACCTAAAAAAAAAGCCAATTTTATAAAACAAATTATGTGCCCAGCTTTAAGCGTACATTCACAAGCAGTTATCTAAAACGTCTTCAACTTCTACGAACAACCGAACAAAAATCTAAAAATTCCTTTGACTCTCAAAGTGTCTGAATTCTTTCGTTCAAATTCTAAGACGCTAAAGCTAAAATGTTCTCTTTAAACATGCTGTGCATACGAGACTCTCAGTGGCGTCGTCGCGGCTAGGGTGCCGACACACTTTCCATTGACGGGCTGAATCCGCCTCGTACCACCCATTCCCCGCTATTTGGGGAGAAATGGAGAAATTTATACTAATGACGTATCTATTAAGTAACAATGGACGCTGTACACTATTTTTAGGCAAAGTGAACGTTAGTATTCATTCATGGATGAGAATTGGGTTATGGGGTTTGGATAGACTGCGTGTTTATGGTTGTTAGTAATTCATTGAGAAAATGTTTTGGGAATCGATTGCTTCTGAAATTGCATATCTAAGTAACGTCTTAGTCTGCCCCTTCTTCTCTTGATGACTAGCAGAAACTTCTCAACTTTCAGTCGCTGAAATCTTAAAAAACCGGGCAAGTGCGAGTCGGACTCGCGCACTGAGGGTTCCGTACAAACTTACCTATGAAAACAGTTCAATTCCCGAATTGAGTTACGAAGATTTTTCCGAATCGCAAACGAAGTTTTTTTTTTGTGACGGAACTACAAATTTATAATTTTCAGATTTTTCCCTATACCTACTTGTGCTATGAGATCTTATTTATGCCGAATTTCAGGATTATAGGTCAACGGGAAGTACCCTATGAATTTTGATTCCCTTGAAAGTGTCGAAATATACGTTTTTTGCTTTTTTTATTCTTTAACATGGTAGTTTCATTTTTTTACAACTTCAAAGGACCACAGACCTGAGTAAGTATATGATTTTAATTTCAACTCGATAACTCCACGCGCTCCCTTGACAAAGGGTCTTGACAGGCAGACAGACAGACGGACGGACAACAAAGTGATCCTTTAAGGGTTCCGATTTTTCCTTTTGAGATACGGAACCCTAAAAAATGGACATGGACTTTTTTTAATTTTTCTCATACAAATATTTCCCACATTTCTTTTATTCCCAATTGACCAGAGAGACAAAATTAATTCCTTGTCGTAAAAGGAAACCATACATCCATCCTACAGCTTTGGTTTGAGCCATAAAAACAATGATACTGTTATGGTGATGCCCGTAATAAACCACGTTTATATCTTTATATCTATGTTCTTCAGAATAAGCAAAATAACAATATAGAGTGCCTTTTACATTAAACGTTATATACTCTTATTCAAAATGTTCCAGCAAAGGGATGAATAATAAACGATAACAACCAGTTTATTATTGGTTTTCCTTGAGTAAAATAGAGTTGAATAAGACTTAGATTACGTAGATGGAACGCGTGTGTGCACATTTAATATTTATTGCAAGCAGACATTACAATTCTACAAGATGGTTACAAAGAGAATGGACGAATGACAGATGACACTGACAGTTAATTTTGACATTCATTATCATTGAATAACGTTAGATGTACAATAGTCAGATTATTGATGTTTTTAGGGTTCCGTACCTCAAAAGGAAAAAACGGAACCCTTATAGGATCACTTGGTTGTCCGTCTGTCTGTCTGTCTGTCAAGACCCTTTATCTCGGGAACACGTAAAGGTATCGAGTTGAAATTAAAAACATGTACCTACTCAAGTCTACGGTTCCTTGAAGCTGTGAAAAAATCAAACTTCTGAGTTAACAAAACAAAAAGATACGGCTGTTTATGTCGCAAAAAACGTGTATTTCGATACTCTTAAGGGAATCAAAATTCATAGGGTACTTCTGGTTGACCTAGAATCCTGAAATTTGGCAAGAAGCAGGGTCTTATAGCACAAGTATAGAAATAAATCTTAAAACTAAATTTGTAGTTACGTCACAAAAAAAAAACTTTTTTTGCGATTCGGAAAAATCTTCGGATCTCAATTCGGGAATTGAACTGTTTTCATAGGTAAGTTTGTACGGAACCCTCAGTGCGCGAGTCTGACTCGCACTTAGCCGGTTTTTTTTTTAATAATATAAACTTGTGCTTGACTGCAATCCCACCTGATGGTAAGCAGTGATGCAATCGTTGATGGTGAGGCGCACTAATTTATTAGGAGCCTAATATTCACTCTAGCCTTGAAGACACCTAAATTATAATCGGACGGGAAGACCGCAACAGGCAAATAGTTCCAGTCTTTCGATGTACGCGGTATAAACGGATGTCACATGGCTTCCAATTTTTTGTTCTAGGACATGCCGGTTTTCTCACGATGATTTCCTTCACCATTTTAAGAGCAGTGGTGATGAAATAAATTACATAAAATAATACGCCTGATTGGATTTGAACCCGCGCCGTTATCACTGTACTCTGGCCATTCCTAGGTGCCAGCACTTAATTATGCTGAACGAGATCTCAGTTATTACATTATCACTAATTGTAAATGTGCTTAATCCGTTCAAAATTATTTACGAACTTAATTCTGTGTGTGAATTCACTTAAACTCACTTTCAATTTCACACATTTTAATGAATATTTTGGAACCGCACCAAATTAACAGGTACCGACAAAGACTTAATATAAGATTAGTTAAATTAAATAAATGCTTTTTTGAATAATATGAATATAACTGTGATTGGTTCACTGCGGTGGTTGTTTAGATCAAAAGAGCCGCTTATTATTTAGTTAACATGAACTAAACGCTAAAACTGATTTGTTAGTCACGGCTGAACGCGTCGCCAGGGTATGAATAAAATATTGATGAGCCAATAAAATGTTTACGATATTCCTATTCAAAATTAAATGTTTGGAACGGGATTAGGACAGTGATAAGCTTTTTATTTAAGTCTATGGCGACATATCGATCAAAATTCTGTTTTCTAAAATTTCTAATGAATACATTGGCGTTAAGTTATGACCAAGGCCTACTGTTCACAGACGCGTAGCTTCATAGGCGCGTATTGGTCATTATACGCTTGGTGTACGCCTGCATGAAGTTTACATACAAAACTATGAAACTCTGTCGACGAAGTGGCAACGTCGCGTCAATGAAGCTATCATACTTTTGGCCATAGTTTTGTATGTAAGCTTCACGCAGGCGTACACCAAGCGTATAATGACGACGCGTTCGTGTACAGTAGGCCTAAGTAAATCGCTGGTTCGAATAATGACAGATAAAAAAATGCGTCAGTAAAAAAAAATTTCAATATTTTTACTGCAAGTACTGGCCGCTTCTCACGAGACACAATGCCCATTACACAACTTTGTAAAAAGAATCATAACATTACCATGACCACCTCTATTCCACGTCTAAAGCCACATCTACCGTTATGCCTTTTTCGCACATCACGTACAAATCTTTAGGTCGCTTTGTTAGTTACAAACGTGTCCAACTGTCCACTTGCAGGGGATTAGCGTCCTGCTGCCATGAGTAAAAAGGGCGCATCTAAACCAAAGACAAATTTGAAAAATTAAATATGAATTAACTAAATAAAGACTTATAATTGGCCGCTTACATAATGTACTACATATTTTAATATAGTAGCTGTAAGTTTTCGTAAAATCAATAAAATGGAAACTAAACAAAACATTTTTTGTTGAAACTAGATTTATCACTAGTGTAACTCCAGCACGGAATCTCGTATGAAAAATTAAAAAAAAATATTACTAGATGCGCTCTGTTTTCCTATTTCCCATTACGAAAAATTATCACATAACATAAGCAGCCTAAAATGTTGCCACATCTGGGACGCAGGCCTGGACTATATCGTAGGCAATCTATCACGAGGGACATGCAAAAATGAGTGTTTAAATAACTCAATTTCGCATAAAACAGAGGATCACCCCTTTTACTTTAGACGTCAACATCAGTGACGTCATCAGACATTCGCACGAGTATTCTCAATAAAGCTTAGGACCCATCAATGGGCACCGGATGAGAAAAAATGTCCATTGAGGTTTTGTTTGCGAATTAAAATATTTAAAAGGTGACACTGACATGTAGCGGTACCACATAGTGCGAATGTGTTGTGTAGATACAAAAAGATTTTTATTGGGTCCTTGGACTAATTTCTTTATTGAAAATGTAAAGAGGTCAGTTAGCTCGCCACTATGGCACACGTGGTCAAACTGGAAGATGACCCCATCGTAGATATCATACACTAGCTTTTGCCCGCAGCTTCGCCCGCGTACATAATATATAGCTTATGTCACTCAGAAATAAAGCAGCTTTCTATCAGTAAAAAAATTTTAGCAGTCGGACCAGTACTTTCAAAGATTACTTACCTACAAACAAAAAAACAAACTTTAGCTCTTTATAATATCTATTTAGATAATATATTAGTACTTAAAGAAGTATAGATTAGTAGTTGGGCATATCATACGAGTATGTAGGTATGTTTCCTACTGTTATATTTTGTAAATAGTAAAACTAACTATTATCTAACTTAATATATACTAGCTGACCCGGCAAACTTTGTTTTTCCAGAAGGTCACCTTTATCACCTAGGGGTATAAAAATAACTTGAAATAAAACGACATGTTTTAAGACTTACCAGATATACACAAAACATTTCATAAAAATCGGTCAAGCCATTTCGGAGGAATTCGTTGACAAACTCTGTGACACGAGATTTGTATATATTATTAAATTTTCTAACATAATTAAGTATTTATACACACAGACCACACAGTATCTATATCTCTCACCCTACTCTCCTGTCGCAGGTCTGCTGGATGAAGTTTCTTTTGAAATATGCAGCACCTACTCGTATGTGCTATTCTGTCTGTATTTAATCTTTTTATTTGTAAGTGTTTGTGTGTACATACATTAATAAATAAATGATTGCGTAAGTCTCTAGAACGATTATTATTTTGATCTCAAGTTTTTTATAACCAGAATGTTAAGGATTGTCTAGTGCTAGCGAATACACACGAGTTTTTATTTTTAACTTTATTGTATCAGCAACAAAATGTGTGAAGAATGATATTTTGACAAGAATAACTGTCTCGTTGGTCTCGTGGTCGCAAGTGCAACTGCTGAGTCTGGTTTGATTCCCAAGTAGGGACTCTACAACTGCCCCAAATTTAGAAATTGGTGGTATGAAATACCTCGTGACTCGGTCGTGCCGAATTATAATTTATAATATAATCCGCCGTTCCATCGAACTATGAAAGTAAAGGAATAGAGAGTACGCCTGTGTGCAAGCACACGCTTGAGCACAATAACAGTGTTTTTTTTTACTTTGAAGTCGGTTGTATTTTTTTTGGAAAAAATGTTTTTTATCCTAGGTAAGTTTATACGGAACCCTCAGTGCGCTAGTTCGACTCGCACTTGCCCAGTTTTTTGTGTGTCAACTCAACTCAAAGCATTTATTACAATTAAACCGTTTAAAGGCATTTTTGAATGAGCAAGAAGTCGGTCAGTTAGAAAAACGAAGCTAATTGCACATTCAAAAGCGTGGATCTTTATAGAGAAGAACGTGCAAGAAACTCCATGGGCGCTATATTAATCATGTTACGTATAAGAGCTCATACACACGAGCGGCAAGTTGCCAACGGCAGAGGTAACTGCAGCACTTGACACACGACGGCTGCCGCTGATCTTCAAAGTTGGAATGTCGACGGCTGCAGTTACCTCTGCCGTTGGCAACATGCCGCTCGTGTGTATGCCTCTTACTCGTAGTAGTTAGTTTTAACAGATCATTCCTTTACCAAATACTTTACTAGTACGATCAGGCAGTATTTTATTTATTATTGATAGGCTTCCGTTTAACCACTATCTCTCTTGATGGTAAGCCTTGATGTGGTCGACATGGGAAATCATCAAATAACCTGTCTTGGAGGAGCAAAGGGAGTGTCAGACTTTTACAGACTAAAACGAGTTGCCATGATTAGAGTTGCAACCTATTTTATTTAGATTTCGAAGATGGCAGAATATTTCAGTAGTTCAATAAGAGGTTTACTAATCAGGTTTTGAAACCTCCCCCCCCCCCCGAGCCTGAGCCCTTTCTAGCCCTTTGGTAGCTACGCCAGTGCAATTACCTAAAAATATCTATCATATTCACTCTCCAGAATAATAATATTCCACAACTTTCAAACAACGCCATCTAGTCCCAAACTAAGCAGAGTTTGTGCTATGAGTACTAGACAACTGATAAACATACTTATATATTTCTAAATACATACATTTTATAGATAAATAAATTACACTCAAACACAAAACAAATGATCGTGCTCATCGTACAAACATTTGTCCTGGGTGGGAATCGAACCCACGACCTCCAGCATAGCAGTCAGGGCCACTGACAACTAGACCAACAGGCCTTTCAAGAATCAATTGTATTCAATTCAATGTGCAATCATTATAAACGACATCAAGCGCGTCCTATGAATATGAACTCATTATGAAACAACTTAATAACAGAATCTGCACACGTAATATCGTAAACTCTAATCAATGATATCGATCTTTGATTTTATCGACTTGTTCTTGGCACACTAAAGTACACATTACGATCGAATTATATTGCTGAATTATTAAAATTGTAAGGAAACTTACACGCTTAGAGAAATAAATATATGTGTTGAAAGTGTTGGTTTAAGTAGCAAATGATCACATGGACAGTGGACAGAATATAAAGCTAGAACTACATTAGACTGACTCACACGTGTAACACGCCTGATTTGTACGTAGAACGACGTCGCGTGTCGTCGCGTGGCGTGGATTAAGTTTAGTGTAGCTCTACAAGTCTAGTTTCCATATAAAATGTATGGAGATCGACGCGCCCAGATCGGCGTGTGTGGCACACGTGTGCGCAGTGTCGTTCTAGCATTAACTGCTCCTTTAATCTATTAAAATGTTAAAGGTGTGGTGGGAAGTTCAGTAGGTAAATCTTTCAACCGTTTATTTATACTATATCGACACTATATACACATGTATATCTAAAACATGTAACATAATAGACGCATATCCTGAAAGTAGTATGCTCAGAATCGGCTTCTGAATCGATTTGAGCAATTTTTAAAGTAGGTAATTTTTTATCCCAAAATAATCAAGAATGAAATTAGTTATTAATTAATTATGTCATACCTATTTTGATAAATTCTTGATTACGTCACTAGCGTGTTTGTGTGTGCGTGCGTAGATACCAATACCGATGCGCTACCAATGTAGTGCGTCGATTGATATTACATATTTGCATACTATTAGGACAACTAATTTCTACAAAAAATACTATCAAGGTGCATTAAAGTAAAAATTCAGTGCTTTAATTATGATTGTAAATTAAATAAATTGTAATTTTCTGATTGGGGTGTATTATAACTTATAAGAGTGTGCATTATTCCAGTTATATATTTTATACACCTATACTTATATACCGACATAGGTTCAAGCTATTTTCAATTCTATATCTAAGGAATTATGAGTATAATTTCCATATTACTCATACTATTTAGTGTTACTTTAAACTTTGCATATTGAATGAGGAAGTTAGCTTTTGCAGAACAGCACTGCTGCTGTGCGGGGTACCGGTAATTCTGTATTTTTTATTTAACATCCATCAAATCCATAGAGTTCAGTCACAAATTGTGATAAGTAATATGATTATGCCTTATAGGCATCTTGTTAATCAAAATATGAGTGAACACACTTTCCCCTTTTAAGGCTCACAATACAAATTCATGTACCACGCGTCTACTAAGTAGAGGCAATTTAAAGTGATAAACAGAAATAATACAATATTGTGCGTTGGTCCGTTCTGTAGAACACACTGGCCGCTTGTTTGACTTTACAATTTTATGTTCTCGGAAGGTGCTGTGAGTGCAGGTAGTTTTTTTTTTTACAACTGGCCACACCGCCAACTCTTTACATACGACGAGGTTGAGTTTCTATATTGTGTTTTAGTGTAGTCTATGCTAAACAGATTTGTGTTCCATTCATGAATGTCTTTCAAACACTCGTACTTTAAGCGCAGTAGTAGCCTTTGACTTGTTATATAAATGAACTAGCTTCTGCCAGCGGCTTCGCCCGCGTGAAAGTAGCTTAGGTTTCTCCATACAAACTTTAGACACCCGTTTAGCCCCTTAGGGGCTGGATTTTGAAAAATCCTTTCTTAGTGCTCGCCCACGTATTAAAAACGAAGCCTTGTGCAAAATTTCACGGTCTTAGCCCCAGTAGATTTGGATGTGCGATGATATATCAGTCAGTTAGTTTCTACTTTTATGTATATACATGAGTAGGTATGTTCTTCTTTTTAATGTAATAATAATAATTTACCTAATTTAAAATCAAAAATAGTCAGTTTTATTTAAAACTGCATCAAAGATCGACACGTCATTTTAACAAATCAACAATAAATCAGATTCATCATAACAACTCACAATTTCCGCATCATCAAACCATAGACAAAAAACGAACCTCGTCAAAATCAAAACATGCCACGTTTGAGCTCGAGTGATTGATTTAAACTGACAGTTATTACCCGATTATGGACTTACGCGTTTACCTTTGACATGTCAATATCGTAAACATAATATTTTATTAGATTTATTAACGAGCAGATTCACGGTTTGTATGTTATCTTTGGATGATCCTTAGTTGTAATTTAAATTGAACTTAGATTTGGTATATCTGTTTTTTATTATTTGGTCATGCATGACATCATATGTATTGGAATAATATATTTAATAAACAACATTCGATTACAGATTGTAAATAGACATTTTACCATAACATTCTTACAGAGACTTTACCAACAACAATTAGTAAAGTACCAACTTGTCGAGCTTCTAAACGACTTTTCAGGCTGGCAATTTACAATTGCTTAGGATCAGATCGGATTGCCCGGTACACACAGTGGAGCTTACGGTGGAACTCTGCCCCGCTTGAGCGGATCACCACCGTGTCCTTATGGCGATCAGCGGCCGCGACTTCTCGCGTCCGGCTCTAGTTCAGGCCATGGTGCAGAACAACGAGAAGGAATGGAAAGCAGTCACCTCCATCAGCGAAACAGTAATGGGAGCGAAGGAGGCGGCGAAAAGCTTGAGGGAATGGACATCTTCACGGGCTCACGACCCAGCCGCCACTGGACAGGCCATGGGCATCGAGAGTCGTAGGGCGATTTCTGGTCACCACAGGTGCGGACGGCGAACTATGAGTAACATGCCGTTCGATAATGACCAAGCCCGAGTCGACGTCGCTTTGTGTTCCACGGCGCCTCAAAGAGATGTCAATTAAATGGACGGGGCCTTCTTGGGCCGTTACCGTGGCCCTGGAGCGCAAAGAGTAACTGAAGGAACACTGAGTGGTTTTAGTCAGTAAAAGTCGGAAAAAAAGTAATATCGGAGCCAAGACATAGTTCGCAATAACGACTATTCTTCCTTGTAGCTCCGCAAGTTGTAACTGAACCCGAGAAGTATTTGTCTTTATTTGTTTTATAGAGAGTTTAATTATAAAAAACTGAACCCAAGATGTTAGTATAACCCACGTATTACCAAATTAAAAAAAAATCTTCTTATGTCCTATTTTCTTACCCGACTACGGAGGGTTATGATTTTGACAGGTGGCGCCCTCTGGTGGACAAAAATTAATTTACCATTATTAATTAGAAATTTTAAATTTAGCTTTTGCAAATGGTATAGAAGCACAGTGATTTAACACCAAAATAATTTAAATAAAAAAAAAGTAAAAAAAAACTAAAACCCGACTACGACAAACACTTTAATAACGTGTGACTACGGCTTTTCTTTTTACCTTGTTTATTTCAGCATCCTGGAAATCTTGTTTCATACTTTTAGTTTCGTCGTTTTTTTTGTCGTAGTCGGGTTTTAGTTTTTTTTTACTTTTTTTTTATTCTATTCTTTATTGGTCGAAAAACAAAAGATTTTGTAGGTAACATATGTTATTGTATTTGGTCGGCCACACCATACCATAGTCCTAAATAAAACATTAGCATCAATAATTATGTAGTTGACTCAATTTTATCCATTACATTTATCAAACACAGACACGTCAAACTTATAACACCCCTCTTTTCCGTCGGGAGTTAAAAAATAACTTTATCCAAAATCGCGTATAGAAAGTTTTTTTTTTAAATCTATTCAATATTATGTAAGTTAGAAAACTTCCAAGTAGGGTATTATTGGGCATTCTATGCCACTGTCGGCAAGTAGCTCGGCTAGTGCGCCTCGCTACACGACAGTGGCATAGAATGCCCAATAATAAACGATTGACTCGACGGTAGAGCAAATTACTGTACTCTCTTCGAGATCTTGCAAGTTATACCACTGGCCGCCAGTAGTTAGGGCGAGTTCTCATTGCTACAAAACTCGCGTAGAATACCGAATAATGTACGATCGCTTCCAAACCACATAATCTTGCGAGTTTGTCATTGTTCAAACGATCGCACTATCGCGAAAAAGATAGAGTACTATTTCAGTTTATAAATATTAATGTATCAGATACATTTACTCATTAGCAATCAGTTGGTTTCCAAGTGTAATCATGAAGTTTGTAAAGCAACCACAATCACTACATGTTACAACAATCTGCGAGGATGTTTGTAAGACTAGTTTTCGTCACGGAGAATTGTTACCTGACTCAGTTCGGTGTATCATTTGCGGACCATCCAATTGTGGAAAAACCAATTTATTGATTGGTCTTCTCATACACGAAAATGGATTAAGATTTAAAAATGTTTATGTTTATTCGAAAACTCTGCACCAACCCAAATACATTTTTTTAGAAAAAGTTTTACAACGAGTACCAGGTATTTCACTTCAGAAATATCATGGAAATGAGGAAGTGCTAAGAGTTCAAGACGCGAAACCTAACTCTGTGATAATATTTGATGATGTTGCTTGCGAAAATCAAGATAGCATGCGTGATTATTTCGCAATGGGAAGACATAAGTTCATCGATTGTTTTTATCTAAATCAAACTTATAGTAAAATCCCTAAGCAGTTAGTAAGAGACAACGCGAACTTAATCATAATTTTTAAACAAGATGACATTAATTTACGTCATATTTATGAAGAACATGTCAACACTGATATGACGTGGATTGAATTTCGTGAAATGTGTTCAAAAATATGGAATGAGCCCTTCAATTATGTAGTAATTAATAAAGATTGTTTAAAAAATAAGGGATGTTACAGAAACAAATTTGATACCTTTGTAGTCTTTGATTAAGAATATAGTTATTTAAGTCCGTTACCTTCGTGATATTATTATTCTTCAATCATCGCTTAATCAATCACTATCGGCTTGTTTTTCTGCAATGGAAAAATCGTTAAAAAGACAAATAGTAGTTGCAGCCGAAGCTGTTAAGAAAAAAGTACGTAAAATGAGAGATGTTGACATTAACAATCAGCAAACACTGGAATCAGTTTTCAAGCCTGTAACAGGACCACTCAACCAGATTGCTAAAGCCAGTAAGCAGACTTCTTCACTGTGTCCTACAAAAAATGAAGAACTTCCGTTTATTGATAAAACTTTGCAGAATCAAGAAGCCAATGATAAAAAAGACAATTCAGATGAATATGAATCTGATATCGAAAGTGACTCTTCATATAAATCATTAGTTGAAAACAACCCAGGTCGTGACACGTCATCCTGGTCTGTATCCTCAGAAGCACTGTCAGATATTCCATTCGGTGTCAGAGTAGAGAACGGGAAATTGATGTTAGGTTCTGCTCGTATAACGATCGGCGATGAATATATCACTGTAGCTGGACGCAAATACCGAAATACGTCTGGTTTGAAACAGTTGTTATTGAAGAAGACCGTAGATTTAAACATGGTTACAGAGAGTGACATGCAGCATTATAAGTCAATGCTACTTGATACAAATGCACATCGACGAGACTATGAGCCGGATAAACCAATAAAAAGTAATAAAGGTCAAAAGTATATGCAAGTTATTAAGCCTATTTTCAAACTACAAAGTACTATTCAGACCCCTCAATCGAAGGGAAAAGGATTACCCTTAACAAAAATGTGGAAGAAAAAGGTTGATTTTGTATATTGGAACGATCCAAATGAACTGGTGGATAGATTAAAATTATTAATTGCATCTCGAGATGCTGGTAACACAGGATTAGATAATGAAATTATATCTATCATTGAAGAATTACGTGAAAGTAAAATTATAAATAAATAAAACACCTACATATTTTAAAACGTGTGTTCATTTTATCATAAACCTCACAACACAATACACCTTAAACATGAACGTAGATAAATTCGGACATCATATTCATAAAAGAATGCGATTATCAGAGTTATTTGAGATTAATGAAAATACCTTATTAAAATCAGAAAACGGAGATTTTGATTTAAAAACATCGAGACTGAGAGGAATAAAAAATCCAGTAGAAGCTGGTGATGCAGTGAACAAGGATTATGTAGATCGAATGAGTGCTAATATGATAAAAGAATTTAATACACTTATTGGTACATTGCGTTCACAAAGTATTATAGATGCACGGGAAACAGTTCAAGTTACTTTAAAAGCCAAGATACCTGCAATTATAAGTCATTTGCAAGATAAGTTTTATACTAAAGAAGAGGTCGACAAATTACTTCAAAAAACTCAGTAATGACAAAACAGCAAATTGTTAATGAAATACACAAAGCAGCACGAAGAAATTTCCTTAGACGTCCTGTCATTCTAAAGGGAGTCGATGACTTGTGGCAAGCTGATCTGATGGACATGCAAAACCTAAAGAAATATAATAAAGGTTATAATTACATTTTAGTGGTGATTGACTGCTTCTCAAAGTATGCTTGGACAGAGCCATTAAAAACAAAAAATAAACTCGATGTTACTCGAGCATTCAAAAAAATATTGATAAACAGCAAACGCAAACCTGATAATTTACAAACGGATATGGGAACAGAGTTTTATAACAACTCATTTCAGATGCTTATGAAGTCATACAATATTAACCATTACTCATCATATTCTACCAAAAAAGCTTCGATTGTAGAGCGACTCATTAAAACTATTAAAAATAAATTATATAAATGTTTTAGTCTGAATGGAAACTATAAATGGTTAGATTTACCGTTACAAGATATATTAAAGACATATAACAACACAAAACATCGAACAATTAGAGTTAAACCAATCGAAGTGAATAGAGATAATGTATCAGTTATAGAAGAAAATATAAAAAAATCATTTAAACATGTCCCTATTTGTAGAAAACCTAAGTTCAAAGTGGGTGATTTCGTTCGGATCAGTAAATACAAACACCAGTTTGAGAAAGGTTATACACCTAATTGGTCAACTGAAATATTTACCATAAAAAAGATTAATTTTACCATGCCTGTTACATATCATTTAGAAGATCAGCGAAAGCAAGCTATATTGGGAACTTTTTACGAGCAAGAACTTCAAAAATCTAACTATCCTGGTGTTTATTTGATAGAAAGAGTTTTAAAAAGAAAAGGATCAAAAATGTTCGTAAAATGGTTGGGTCTAAACAATTCAGAAAACAGTTGGATAGACAAAAATGCAATTGTGGGTTAAAATAATATTAATATAAACATTATTTTTGCACTATTTTCATCATTGAAATTCGGACAATGAAAGGAGGTGAACTAGTTAATTCATTAATTAATAATCTGCCGTTCGAACTTCATTTGCCTGGTTACAATTATTGCGGGCCAGGAACCAAACTCCAGAAACGATTACAACGAGGTGATCGCGGTGTGAATAAGCTAGACGAAGCTTGTATGCATCACGACATTGCCTATGCAAACCATACAGACTTACCCAATCGCCACAAAGCCGATTTACAACTATTAAATATGGCTAAACAAAGACTTAAGTCGAAAGATGCCAGAAAAGGTGAAAAACTGAGTTCATGGATAGTGAGCAAAATTATGAAAGCTAAATTAAAATCTGGTGCCGGCGTCAAAACGTTTAAGAGTTTCGTGTCAAAAATAAGTTCAACGATCAAGAAACTGAACCCAAAGGATAACAAAACATTAATCAACGTTGCTTACGCAGCGGCAAAAAAAATATTTCCAAAAATTTCAAAAATTCGAGTACCGCGTGTGATACCATTGCCAAAAACTGGAGGAATTCTACCTTTAATCCCAATTTTTGCTGGTTTATCGGCTTTAGGTACTTTAGCTGGTGGTGCGGCGGGTATTGCAAAAACTGTAAACGATTACAAAACTAGTCAGCAAAATTTGCAAGAAACAGTAAGACACAATAAGGCCATGGAGTCTTTAAAGTTAGGCAAGGGCTTATACATTAAGTCACATAAAAATGGTAAAGGTTTATTTATAAAATCTTCAAAAAACTAAGAAATAAGCTACCTAATCGTCCTCTAACTAATGTAGATATTCAAAAGTATGCACGTAACATCCCCTACTTTCGAGGAGTCTACATGAAAGATCAATTACCAAGGATGCCAAAACGGATTGAATGTGGTGTCGTTAACTTGGATAATTATAAGAATGTTGGAACACATTGGGTAGCTTATGTTAAAGTTAACAACTATTGTGAATATTTTGATAGCTTTGGGGATTTAAAACCTCCATTGGAATTAATGCGATATTTTAATAAATGTAATATTTTTTATAATTATACTAGATATCAGAAATTTAACACAGAAAACTGTGGTCACTTATGTTTAGAATATCTAAGGACTTTTTGGAATAAAAACGTATAAAAATTATAATTTTCTTTTATTTCTATCATTTGCAAGATGTCATTCACATTGTCAATAACTGGAAACTCGTCAACTTTATCTACGTACTATCCTAACACATTGCAACTAAATGAACAGTATGAGTGTGCCTTATTGCATTTCTCAACATTTAATTCTATTCCAAACATCGACAAAACAAATAACAAATTCTATTATGGCTCTAACGAAGTTATTGAAATACCTGAAGGCACCTACGAATTGCAAGATATTAATGATTACTTAAAATCTAAAATTAAAGATGCGTCAATCAAACTGCAGTGCAATAACAATACATTAAAAACTACTGTATTCTGTACAAAAAACATAAATTTTAGTAAAGAGGATACTATCAGAAATTTATTAGGTTTTGATAAGCAGATCTTGGAACCAAATAAATGGCATGTGTCACAGTTTCCAGTCAACATTTTACCTACGACAGTGATCAGGATCGAATGTGATATCGTAAGCGGCTCGTACACAAACGGAAAACCGAGTCACATAATTCACGAATTCGCGCTTAACGTACCTCCTGGCTATAGAATTATAGAAATTCCAAAAAACGCAATATACTTTCCAGTCAACCAAAACAACATAAGCTGCATACATATCCGATTGATAGATATAAATAACCGCTTAATAAATTTACGCGGTGAAGAAGTGCAGCTGTATTTGCATCTTAGAATCAAAAAATGATTGACTACAATAAATATGTGCATCAACAAATTCAAAATATCAGTCCCGCTCAAGCATCCACCCCATTAAGAGCTCGCTGTAAGAAGAAAATAAAATTAACTAAAGACAACAAGACATTTCTCAAAGTGATTGGTTTACTAAAATGAATATCTTAGACGTTTTATCCGCTCCAACTTATGATAATACGGTTGAAGGAATTGAATTTCATTCTTACAAGCCCTATGTAACTAGTTTTAATAGAAACGACGAAATTCGCATACCTATTAATCAACAGGACTTGTACATTCTCCCATCAGCGAGTACCTTGTATTTGGAAGGATCCGTTATCGTTAGCAAAAAGGATATGAAAGATAAAGCCACTAGTGTTCATTTCACGAATAATGCTTTACTCTACTTGTTTCAAGACATAAGGTACGAGTTAAATGGAGTAGAAATTGATAGAATAAAAAATGCTGGCGTAACTACCACCATGAAATCATTAATATCAATGAATGAGAACGAATCAAAGACATCGAATTCATGGGGCTGGAATATAGATGGTACAAAAAACATTAACGGAGGTAATTTTTCTGCTTCTATACCACTCTGTAATATTATCGGTTTCGCAGAGGATTTCAAGAAAGTCGTGATAAATTGTAGGCACGAACTGATATTGCTACGAAGTAACACTAACCTGAATGCTGTAAAACTTAACACTGGTGAAATTGTAGAAGACGTACAGATAAATAAAATCATTTGGCGCGTGCCGCACGTTAAAGTGTCTGACAAGGAAAAAATAAGTTTGCTGAAACTATTAGAAAAAGATCGACCACTCCAGATGATATTCAGAAATTGGGATCTGTACGAATATCCTGCTTTACCTAAAACTACAAAACATACCTGGTCAATCAAAACATCCTCGCAAATAGAGAAACCAAGATACATTATTATGGGACTACAGACAAATAGAAAAAACAATAGCAGTTCTGATATGTCTCAGTTCGATCATTGTCATGTTCGTGATGTAAAAGTGTACCTCAACTCTACTTACTTTCCGTATGAAAACCTAAATGTGAGTTTCGCGAATAACAGAATCGCTTTATTATACGAGCAATACGTCAGATTTCAACAGTCTTATTACGGGCGTCGACCGGAGCCCTTATTAAGTGAAAAACAATTTAAAGATTTGGCGCCACTATTTGTCATCGATTGCTCTAGACAAGCTGATAATGTAAAGACAGGCCCTGTTGTAGACGTAAGAGTGGAAATCGAGAGTGATTCAGAAATACCCGATCAAACTTCTGCGTATTGTCTTATATTGAATGACTGTATTATTGAATATAAACCTTTAAGTAATACAGTCAGGAAAATATCATGAATCCGAATACTGTCATATTAGATGTTCAAGGGTTTAAAGATCTGTACAATAATTTTATAATAAAAGAGTTAGCTTTTGCTACCCGTGATTATACGCAAACATTTTTAATAAAACCACCATACTTGTTTAAATACTTAACAAGTGACGAAAAGAGGCAAGTTAAATGGCTGGAAAGAAACAGAGGCATTTATTGGAACGAAGGGTATATCGACTATAAAGAATTTCATCGTGTAATCGTTCCCTATCTAGAAAATAAGGAAATCGTTGTTAATGGTTTGGAGAAAGTAAAGTGGATAAAGGAACTTTGTGAGAACTGTAAAGTATCAGACCTTGGTACCGAAGGATGTCCTAATTTCTATATTTTACATAAAAAATACTGTGAAGGAAGAATTAATTTAAATTGTATAAAACATTTAAAGCATTGTGCTCTTAAAAATGTGTTATGTATAAGAAAGTATTTAGAGTTATAAATGTGTACCTACTTATATGGTTATTGGTTTTATAAATAAAAAATCATTTGTATAGTAAAACTGCTTTTATTTTGTTAAACACCCAACACTTCTTCAAATAAAACACTCTACTTTAAAATTAAATAAAACAACATAATAAGTATCTACTAAATATTTGCCTAATCAACTTCTTACGCAAACAGATATATATTAAAAATCACTATCTATTAAAGATTTAGATATTTTTTTAACTAAAGATTCAGTTTCGTCCATAACATTGTCGATAGCGTCTTTAACAATGTATTGAGCACTTATAATAACGTTCTCACTGTCACTGTCAGTGTCACTGGTTTGCGAATTGTTATTGGTTAGATCTACGACTGATATTTTTATTAATTTCATGCCTCGTCGCTGTAATCGGCTCATCACAAAAGATTTAGTTGGATTGTGCTTCTTCGACTTTTCCCTGCATCGCTGTTTTGACTTTTTTTCTTTCGTCACATGTTTGCTGTGCTCGGGTTCGTTGTGAAGCGTTTCGGAGAATCCTTCATAAGGATTTTGAGCGTACTGGCTAAACATAATCTCAGATTCTGTATTCTGGAACAAAAATAGACGCTCATTAAGTTTAAACTAAACCGTAGACGTTGATATAGTGCTGCATAAACGAATTGTCAGCGGGTTACAACATTCATAGCAGATTCACTAATAGCTTTGAGCAAAATTGCTGAAAACTCTATCGCTAGTTATTAAACAAAATAAAAATAAATTGAGAAACTTACCAATGACATGCTCGCGATAAGCAATATGTTGTGTGCTTCGTACAAGTACTCAAGGTGAGTTTTATTTCGTAAATGACAAAAAAAAAAAAATACCATCGTAACGATTCCCAATTTAGATTAAAATGTTAACTAAGCTTTTCTGAGGGTAATGCACTGTTACGTGTTTGTAATAGGTATTTTGTATGATCAGCGTTATGCAATTGATGCAAACATGGCTCTTTAAAATTAGTATAATCAGTCTTATTGTATTACGTACAAAATACATTTTGCCTCTGAAAAATGAACGATCCAAGTTTCAACGCGCAGTTCATGTTGCAACTTGAATCTTGGTTGGGTTTCATTTTATTTAACCAACTACAAAAAAGGAGGATGATGTCTTAAATCATAAATTAAACAAGTAGTCATAGTCATTCACATTTTATTTATATTTTTACAATAACCTTTTTAAAACTATGAATTATATTTATCATACATTAAAAAGTTATTTAGGTATATTTTAAAAGCTATATTAAGATTACGTACGTTACATAAATCATATTCGAACTCTATTACTAATTAGCTTAATCTTAAAATACATTTTCGCTCTTTAAAATAAGTGAGTGACCCCAGGCACGCGTTGATATTCCATCTACAGATATTGAGCGTTTATCGTCATTTCGAGATAAAGCAATTTTGTTGACACTCTTAGTAAATATTTCGTGCTTTATAGATTTAAACATAATATTTTTTCTACGAATAATTCCACCATTTAATAAAATATTTTCATAATCTGTTATATTTAAGTCTCTTACTACACTTGATTTTACTCCTTTTGCTTTTTTAATGACTTTATCGACGGTTTTTATTGAGTAAAGCTTCGATCTCAAACCAACAAAATCTGAGATATATTTTCCTCCCATTTCGTCTTTGAACAAACCTGGCACTTTTTTGTTCATAATTGGTATGTTAAAATCATTTTTATCATCATAGTTACTGGTGTCGAAATATTGCAAAAAATTACACTTCAAGTCATGGTAAAAATCAAACGTGAATATTTTATAAACAAACGAATCGGTATCTGTATAACACAGCTGCACTCGATCTTCATAAAAAGGTTTAACAATATTATAATGAAAGTCATACATGTGTGTCTTAGAAAGTTCTAATACAGTGAATCCAATATAAATAGGTTTATCTAAAATAATTTGGTCAGGTTTCATTTGTATTGCAACTAAGTTTTCAGTTAGAATAGAAGCGCTATGGAAATAGGGGTTGGCTACAAGTCTCTCGGAGGATATAAATTTCTTAGTTCGATTAGATTGATCACACCATTGATTAACTAAATGAACGGTTACTCTATTTTCAGTATTTTCTAATGTCTTGCCAAAAACACTGTTGTTTAACAACTTAAAAAAGTCTTGTTCGAAAGAACTTTTTGCCTTTTGTCTTAATCGAGTGTTTAATTCTATGTACTGTTTTAAATAGGGACTTTGTCTAAAAGTAATAGCTTTATGAACTTTACGTAATATTAAACCATGTTCTAAACATTTTTTTAAATGAACGTAATGTATTACGTAGTTGTACTTATTATGCAAATTTGCAACTAGTTTCTTCGTTTTACCTCCTGGAGGTATACATTTCTCAGGACAAAATGGTAAATCATTGTGGTGTTTGTGTAAATGTTCAGGATAAAAAAGATCGACTTCTAATATAAAGCCCCACTCAGAGTTATTCTCGATATTTTCTACACGAAAATTAGTTAATTCAATTTCATCAAGAAATCTAAAACTAGAATATGGTAAATACTGACACATGCTGAAGCCGTATAGGTTATTACAGTCTAGATATACTATAAAACTCTGAGGCTGTGATGCATCATGTTCTGGCATGTATTTGTGATTTGCTTTTGCATACCGATGGGAACACATGCACAAGCCACCTCGTATACCGCTTTGAATCATTCTGATGATAGCTAGATCCGAAATCAGTTCTAACTGAACACCTGTTTTTAGCAACATTGCATCGAACGATAAACTGGGTGCAGTTATGTAAAAGGCAGGATCGAGTTTGTAATATTGTTTACATGTTTTCCGAAAATTTTGAAATATGTCTGTCAACAAAAGCACGTCAGTTTTTAAGTATAGATCTGTATACTCGCCTAGGTCAGTAATATTGAATTCAGCCCATACATTCTGAGCATGATTATAATCTTCATCGCTTATACCTTCGTTCGTCAAAGAATTATGGAAATAATATTTCGATGGTAATGACTTTTGTTCGTAACATTTCCAATCTTTCATATAGTCATAGGGGTACACACCTTTACGAATTAGCAAACTAAATTGTGTTTCATCAGAAAAATTTGATTTAAGGTTAACAAAATCGTCTACATGCAAAGTTTTAGCAAGTTTGTCTAAACTAGTTCCTAGAAAGTTGAAAGAATCTAAAAACCTTATTTGTATAAACTCATTATCAGCAATAGGAATAAACTTTGTAAACGATATATACTTTTCCTTAGTCTTGGGTATTATTTTAATTTGTCCTGGAATTTCGCCTAACTTTTTAATAAATAAATGACAATCGTATCCGGATAAGTTATGAAAAAATATTGGGATGAATTTTGGTACTTTGTGTTGTAGGTTGCAGTGTCGATGTGCTGCACCTCGGTACCGGCCTGTAATATGACAGTGATCCCTTACTCGATCTGTCAACAGTAAATTTTCACAAAGGTAGCACTTAATAGCGCGTTTGAAATCAAGAGCATCTATTTCTGTGAATATCATAGGCTCGCTTTTAGTTAGAATTCTGTGTATTGCTTTAGCATCTTCAATCAGTAAATGTATAAATTTTGAAACACAATCTTTTCCGCGATAACTTCTATAGCCGCCAACCCTATCGTTAAATGATGACACTACATTATAGGCGAACGCGGCCGGTACGTGACGATGTGAGTATGACGTGTTAGTGGTGTTGAAATTATCGCCGGAAATCGGTTCGAGTATCGTTTCGAAATCAGCATATATGACGTAAGGAATGTTTTGTTTTCTATCATAATTTTTGAATTTTAAAAATGTTCCTTCTTCTGGTAATACCGTGGCAATCCCTCCACACATGTGTGATTCAATTTGAATGCGCGTCGGAAAAAACAATAAGCACGTTTCGCAGAAGTACAGTTTACCATGATGTTTAGTTATCTGATTTCTGACTAGACGAGGTAAATCATTGATAAGACAATAATGGGTATTAGTATTATTTTCTAAGAACAATAGATGGATACTCTTAGATTTTTGATTCGATGTTGAATACAAAGGTCCAACGATAGTCTTATTATTTTTTAAACCATACACGTAAATATTCAAAAACGGATTATTTTTCTCAAATATAGCTATACCCGAAAATGTTATCGGAAATGTCAAACCATCAACATTCAAAACATCCTGGAAGTAGGGATAAGATGAAACTCTGTCGGGGTGTTGTTTAGCAGGGTACAGAGCCGCCACTACGCACCATAAAAAACAATACTCATCATTGTTACGAATATTCAAACAAGCTTTTTTATTTTTTATACATTTTGGTAAAGTTATAAATTTAGATCCACCGAGAGGCTGATATTTATTCATATTTATTTCTACATGGGAATTGCTCAAAAATGTCCAACCACTATCTCTCTCCTGAAACTCTTCAATTTTCTTTAACAGTAAATCAACCGTTGCTTTATAAATTGAATCAAAATCGTAATTAAAATTAATAATAATGTTTTTTGTGGCGAACGATTTCATTTCCTTTTGATCATTTTTAAACATAAGAAAAAAAGAAAAAAGTTCAAAATTTATTTTCAGAGCTGTATGTTTCAATAATGATCGGTTTATTAGAGTTTCAACTTGTTTACTAATATTATTAAGAAACATTTCAGGAAAATTATTTATTTGTTCGCCAGTTGCTATGATTTTGTAACTTATGATTCGTTCTTTAAAAGAAGAATTAATAATTGCAACATTATCATAAATAGAGGTAGAGCTATTGTTTTTATGTACATTGCTACGTAAATGACCAGACCATCGACGATTTACCACAAATACTTTGCAATCAGAACAGTAAGGCATTATGTTATTTTTAAAATTAAAGAACACTTAAAATAATTGCTTATTTAAATAAAATAGATTAGGTAATACTTACAACAGTTACAACTAATAATCACGATCTTAGGTTACAAAATATTTAAATTATTAGTACAACTTGATCAGGACTATTTTACGTTCGTTCCAAGATTCCTTGTATAATTCTTCACATGCAAGTCGGTAATTATGTTTAGGTAGAATTTATCTGAAAAAAAATGGTTGCATTAGGTACACAATTTAATTAGGTAGATAATTGTATGTTCTGGGAAGAAAAATGTATTAATAATTAGTAATGAGTAATAATTACCAGCAAAATATGAAATGTTTTAAACATAGGAATGTGCATCTGCTTGGTTCAAATATGTTGTTATATTTCGGGTCATTACATAGTTCTTCACTGGTAAGTTTAAGCAATGTATCTGAAATAAAAAAATGGTTTTATTTGATGTATCGATAAATAATTAGGTATACATGTAATTATATATTCTGGGTATAGAAAAATAGTCATTATGTTCTGATATTTGATAATTACCTGCTCAGTATGAAATGATTTATACACGTGTTCCAATTATGTAGATATATTTCGGGTCCCAAAATATAGCGATTACAGCTGCTCCAGGAGATGAAATCGTTCGTGTGATCAATACAATATTTATTTATAATAATTATTAATATTAATTATTGAATAATAAGTCTATGCTATCCCACTGCTAGACAAAAAATGGAGGGAGCTCCATTTCTTCAACTGTCACAGAACAATTAAGTAAGTCATTATTTATAATTTACTTAATTGTTCTGTGATAGTTTAGAAAGGTGTTCACTCCATCGTACCTTTGAAACAATAAGTATCTAATATTTTAGAGTTTACAACATAGCAACATATTATTGATGCCTTACGAAATTTTATTTTTTTGTCTACAAGCAGAAAAATATTTCATCATAAAAGTTGTTTTTGCACAAATGTGACACGCGTGTCAAACTTAATTGTTTAATTCACATTCACAATAATCAGCTATTTTAGTTAGGGTTGGTAATAACTTGGTACGCATTTTATGTAT
Organism: Mythimna impura; assembly: GCA_905147345.3. Taxonomy (NCBI): domain Eukaryota; kingdom Metazoa; phylum Arthropoda; class Insecta; order Lepidoptera; family Noctuidae; genus Mythimna; species Mythimna impura. Next base: position 9,948,839 of record LR990355.1, on the reverse strand, counting down.
AAGCAATATACAAATTTTATACAATGCACTATTACGATTATATATATATCATAGTATATCGTTTGATATTGATGAGCGTGGTTTCACTCATGGCTGTTAGTGTGGTTATGGGAATTATATTATTGATTTATTTTAGGAAGTCTAGCAAAGTACGACGAGACCAAAACGTAGATGATCAAATGAGTACCTTAGAAACGTTAACTTATTTCCTGTACCCACTTCACTCGAGCATAAAAGTATTAGAAGTAAAACTTGGATGTATAACATAATAAATACTAATCTAAAATGATTGTCTCTAGATTGCCAAACATTTAAATTACTTGCAAGAATATTCCCTATTAGCGTTGTTGATAACTTATCTACTGGTTAACGTTTTGTCAACCCTAAGTCGCTTCACTGTCTCGTCATTCGATGCTACCTGAGACAACCTTATTGTGCACTTTTTGAACAAGTATAATACGTCTAAGGATAAAAGTTGTTTTACACAATATTGTATGAACGGTTGCCGTCATTTTTAATATGGTGAATTATCGTTCGTTTTCCGATTTATAAGCTACATGTTTTCGATGTACTCGGTACAAACTAACTGAAGTCTACAAGTGTGGAAGTAATCTTCGAGAAGTGCTCTGCGATCCTGCTGCGTTATTCTGTCAATATCAGTGTTGATAGCTAACCGCTGCCTGCTGCTGTCAGTCACTACGACTGCTTTCATCAGCCTGCCATATCGATTGGAGATAATTGGAAAATGTAAGTATAAAACATTCCCGCTCGGTTCATAGCTCAGAGATCTGACCCGATGCAGGTGATAGTAATAATTATGTTTGACTATTATTTTGTTGTATCTTTATTTCAGGTCTGATTCTGAGTGCGAGTACTTTCAACTAGCTCCGATCCCCGACCAGAAAACGAAACCCAGCCGCAAGCCGTCTGCAGACAACAATAAGAAACGCAAGTTGCACCCACCATCAACGAGTTTAATTCGTACGAGGTAAACAAACTATTCAATAATTTAGTTCGCCATACCAGTTAAAAATCATCAGTTATTCGTGTAATGTTACAAGTCTGCTGACAGATATGACTTTATAAGTGCCTGATATATTTTTATTTGTACGTCTCTCATGTTCTGCAGGCATATTGAACTTAGTCAATATGCCTGAGATAGTGTATTTTTTTCCTGTGCGTATCTAAACGGTAAATGTATCCTGTAAGTGTATGATGAACTAATAGAAGTTTTCGTTGTTGTTTCAGTAAAAAAACCAGTACTGATAATGATGTATTCGGTATCAGTAGCAACTACGGGTCTGATACCTTGCCAAAAGACGATTCATCGAGTACATGTCTATCATCATTCTTCGTTAACCGAGTCGCCAACGGCTGCGAGCGGCGAGCAGCGAGTATCAACGGAGAGTACTACGTCGACTGCAAGGTGTACAAGGCTGACGACGCGCGCCACACCGACTCCCAGGAGCTGTGGAAGAAGGCGCTTGTGCGACTCAAGTTCCAGACCGACTCGGATTCGTCTCAGTGGCGAAAACTACAAGAGCTCGTGCGTTCGGTAGATACATTATTTCCAGAAAAACCAATGTTTTACGACAAATAAACCAAATATAAAATGTATCTTGTTTATTATGCAGATCCCCTTCAAAGCAGTGAGTGAACAAGTCGTTTCTAATACTGAAATGCATGACCAAATCACTAAGTCGTTTCCCTGCTGAAACGCATTACAAAACCCAACAAGTCGTTTCTAATACTGAAACGCATTTCAAAAACACCAAGTCGTTTCAACCCACGAAGCGCATTACAAAAATCATCAAGTCGTTTCCATGCTGAAGCGCATTACAAAACCCAACAAGTCGTTTCTAATACTGAAATGCATGACCAAATCACTAAGTCGTTTCTATCATTGAAGCGCATTACAAAAACCAACAAGTCGTTTCTAACCACGAAACGCATGTCAAAATGACTAAGTTAAATCTTAATCATTGATCATGTCGATGGTTATCATTACTGTCCGATGCCAAGCAAACTTGCCTAGCTACTGGCAGCCAGTCGTATAACTCGCATGATCTTTGTATGAGTCCAGTAACACCAGTCGTTTCTAATACTAAAATACGTGCCAAATTCATCAAGCCGTTTCCAAGCTGAAGCGCATTACAAAACTCAACAAGTCGTTTCCATGTTGAAGCGCATTACAAAACCCAACAAGTCGTTTTCACCATATATGAAGCGCATATCAAAATCTTCAAGTCGTTTCTAACAACGAAACGCATGTCATACCATCGTCCGCAGCACGGTGAACTCGCCCGGCTACTGGCGGCCAGTGGTATAACTCACATGATCTCCAGGTGAGTACAGTAATATACTACACAGTCGAGTCGATCGTTCATTATTGGGCATTCTATGCCACTGTCGGATAGCGAGGCGCACTAGCCGAGCTACTTGCCGACAGTGGCATAGAATGCCCAATAATACCCTACTCTTCCAAATCTGGTGGAAGAGGAAAATGTCAAATAACAGAACAAGGATGCAGTAACCGAAATATGACGTCACCGCCAATAGGTTACGTGTGTACAAAAGAGGTAGCATGAGGTCCCCTCCACGCCCGCGTCCCTACTCTTCCTCACATCAATATTTGAAATACTATGCTGTTTCATTTACTAACCATTTTTGATGCTGTTTTCAGAGAAGGATTTCTTTTTAGTGTTATTGTTGTTTAGTATAAAGTATTTGGTCCTTACCTATGAAATAATCTTCGGATTGACTTGTCCAAATAAACTTTATTTTAATGGTACGTTACATATTCTTTTTTTTTAATTAGTTATTTATTGGTTTCTTTGTGTTTTTCTGTAATATCTATAAGACCTAATATTTTGCAAAAACAAACTAAAAATGAAAAAAAATAATAAAAGAAAAGTACCTAATTCAAAATTTTAATCATAGGTGGAAGCAACTCGACATACATTTTCACTGTTTTTCATACAACCGCTCTTACGCGATTATGACGTTATTATACATTTTTCATTAGATATTTTGGAAACACAGTATATTATGGATATTATCTAGGCTTCTATTGAAATCAATTTATAAATTTGTGTAAAACTAATCCAGTAAAGACCTCTGAAAATCTGCTATTTTGCATGAACTTTGACACTTAAAAATTATTTTAAAATAATTTACTCAAAAATTCAAAAAAGTAAAAAGTATAACAATAGAATTAAAAAAAAAAAATGAAATTTAATCAAAATTCTAAATGCCATTTTTCAAAAACTTTTAAGGGTTTCAAAAATCACGTATTTCCTGGAACAAATTTTGCTAAATATTCGAGTAAATCACGGAATTACCGAATGCTAACAGAGTTTTCAGGCGTTATCTCTCTTTTTACACGTTGCCTTTTCGTCAAACATCACGTTGGATTGCATTAGATAAAGCAACAAGCTTTTAAACCATGCTCAATGTAGACGATAGGCGAGTGAAAAAGGACCCTCTTAAATTAACAAATAAGAACTAATTTATTCATTGAACCGTCTAATACGTACGTAAACCTCCAATACCAACAAGGTTGCTCTTGCAGTTTTATAGCCGAGAAAATGCCTTTTAAATATAGAAAACAATGTGACCTCACATTCCTGAAGCTGTTCTGTAGTGAACATGTTGCTAATCGTGTTCTGTATGCGACATCACGAAGGTACCACTTGCAGCCGTAAAACCACGGTTCGAGACGAATGCACGCATAATGACGTTGAGAACACCATACGTCATTGTTAGCAGCTCGGAGTTCCAAAGAATTGTTTATTAATAGTGGCAGTTAAGTCAATATTGACTATGAATTTGTTGGTACCTATGGCAATGATTTTGAATGTTACTGTAGCGTTAGGTTGAATGTTTCATATACATACAACTAGCTTCTGCCCGCGGCTTCACACGCGTGAAAATAAGTTTCTCCATACAAACTTTGAACCCCCGTTTCCTCCACTTAGGGAAAATCCTCTCTTAGTGCTCGCCTACGTTATGAAAGGAAACCTTGTGCAAAATTTCACGCTCCTAGTCCCAGTAGTTTTGTCTGTGCGTTAATATGTCAGTCAGTTTCTCCTTTCATATATATAGAAGATAGATTTCATACAACCTCATAGCTAGTGACTTGGACTTATTCTCTAGTTCTTGAATTTGCAATAAATGCCTTATTTGTAATAAGCTATACAGTAGATATAAAAAAAGTATTTTCTTCAGCAGGAGGATACAGAAATAATTCCTAGTGTGGAAAATGAAACTATTGCCCCACTCTAGGAATTACTCATATACCGTGGGTGCGTTCACAAACATGTATTGTAAACTCACATACACAACGACACCTGGATCCGAAACGATTATCTGTAAGCCATAAAATTGTTTGATCCGTGCGAGAATCGAATCTGCGATACGCAGTGTCACTCAACTACTGCGCCAATAAATTTGTGTATTTTTTTCTATTTTCACTTTAATTAATTTCATCATTGTCATTTCAGCCGCAAGGCGTCCACTGTTGGACATAGGACTCCCCCAAGTGTCGCCATAATGAACGGTCCTGTGCGTATCGCATCCATCGTATTCCCGCGACCCTCACTAGGCCATAGATCCACCTTGTGGGTTGCGTCTTACGGTACGCAGTCACCATTATTAATATAATGAATCAATATTGTATTGTAATTATTTTAAATTTTTTGGTCACTCTGTAAGTCCTTAGCGCAAAAGATATCGGCTAATTTCTATAAGACCCATTCAGAAAAAATCGGGCAATTGCGAGTCGGACAGTTCAATTTCCGAATCGAGTCTCAAAGATTTTTACGAATCTCAAAAAAATTTTTTTTGTGACGTAACTAAAAATTTAGTTTTCAGATTTTTTCCTATACTTGTGCTATGAAACCTTGCTTCATGCCGAATTTCAGGATTCTAGAATAACGGGAAGTACCTTATAAATTTTGATTCCCTTGAGAGTGTCGAAATACACGTTTTTTTTGCAACATAAACGGCCGTATCTTTTTTTTCGTTAACTTTCAAGTTTGATTTTTGCTCAGCTTCAAGGGACCGCAGACCTGAGTACATGGTTTTAATTTCAACTCGATACCTCCACACGTTCCCGAGATAAAGGGTCTTGACAGAAAGAAAGACAGACGGACGGACAACAAAGTGATCCTATAAGGGTTCCGTTTTTCCTTCTGAGGTACAGAACCCTAAAAGCGTAATTTTAGCCATCAATAAGTTTTGTAACGATTCCCGGAGAAGGCTATGTGAGATTCAGCTGTAGAGAATCACTCCTTGTGTCATTTGCATATGTTGGGTTTTATTGCATGGCCGTAAATAATCGTCATAATACAAGCCGTGGCAAATACGATGTTTTTCATGCGTGTTGCCTTCAATACGTGTTAAGTCGTAGAACGTGATTAACTGTTGGTGAAATCGCCTAGATTATCTCCTCGTTGCCCTATTGGCCGGCTACTGCTTCTGACAGCTTTATTATATGCGAAGTTGTCATAAATTAGAAAGGGATGGTCATGTCGCTTTGTTGAGAAAATGTATGATTATAGTATAGTACATACACACATTACATTTTTTTAAATTATTATTATTATTGATAAGCTCGCGTTTGACCACCATTTCATCTGATGGTAAGTTATGATGTGGCCGACGATGGAGCACGCTTGCCTAGAAGTGACCTATTCACTCTTGACATAAAGGCCCCTAAATTTTTGCTATCAGGAAACAGACTCTGGCAGGGAATTCCCCTCCTTAGCTGTACGCACAATAAATGTGTTCCCAAAACGCTTTGTATGTGTTTTGATTTTCTTGAAAGGTTCTGGAGTGACGACCACATACTGAACGCAGTGTTGGAAGGCCTCCAACAAGGTGGACCGATGACCTGGTGAGGGTCGCGGGAATCCGATGGATGCGAGATGCACAAGACCGATCATGGATGTCTTTCGGCTGAAATGATGAAGATGATGATGATGATATGATTTTCTTGTAGTGATTATTCTCTACGTTCATCTTCCAGTCTTCATTAAAAACTTTCTTTTTTTTTTTTGAGGGTAGAAATCATCAATTTATGACTTCTTCCATTCTAGGGTACCCACCTGTGTCCTTCAGTTGACTTTTGCGTTCCAGGACCACGGAGTCTTTCTAAAATAGATAGACCCTGTGCTTGGAAAATTCAAGATACTTATTTAAGAGGGTCCTTTTTCAACTCGCTTATTGTCAACATCGAGCATGGTTTAAAAGATTGTTACTTCATCTAACGCAATCCAACGCGATGTTTGACGAAAAGGCGAAAAAAGAAAGATAACGCCTGAAAACTCTGTTAGCATTCGGTAATTCCGTGATTTACTCGAATATTTTACAAATCTTGTTCCAGGAAATACGTGTTTTTTTTTGAACCCTAAAAGGTTTTTGAAAAAAATTGTCTTCATTTAGAATCTTGATTTGCAGGGCTTCTATTGTTATACTTTTTTGACTTTTTTAGTTTTTGAGTAAATTATGAAGTGTCAAAGTTCATGCAAAATTTTGAAAAGAGGTCTTTACTGGATTAGTGGATTAGTTTTACACAAAATAAATTGATTTCAATAGAAGCCTAGATAATATCCACAAGATACTGTGTTTCCAAAATATCTAATGAAAAATGTGTAAGTAAGTAGTAACGTCATAATCGCGTAAGAGCGGTTGTATGAAAAACAGTGAAAATGTATGTCGAGTTGCATCCCCCTACTTCTTTGCCATTACGAATAGATGATAAAGTAATTTTCAGATGCTACTAAAATAGTCGTGTGCTCAATTAATAAAAATAAAAATTGAGGAGAAAAGTTGAATTTTTTAAGGTTCCGAAGTCCGAATGAAAACACGCATATAGGAACACTCATTTGGCTATCCATCTGTCATAGCTAATTTGCTACGAAACTACCGAACCGATTGAACTCAAAGAAGAATGCCCATACCCCGTACCATATTGCGTCACAAGTATATTAATACCAAAAATAATGTTTTATTTTTAAGTACAATGTACTGATTTTTCACCGCTTTTTTTAACCACATTAAAAAATATCGTAAAAATGATATTAAATGATCAACAATTCCTACTTCCGAAAAAAATAACGTCATTTTAGAAATCTTTACGTTCCGATTACAGTTTTCAGTTATTTTCGTAATCTGACCAAAGAGTATGTAATGCTAACGCTTTTAATCTGACAATGATCATAAATAAATGGTTCGCCTAATTGATTTTATCTGCTATCTAAGTAAATAAATTAATATAGTTGAAAATAATTAAACTGATAAAAATAAATTCTGTTAAATTATTTTATTTTATCTCACCATTTTATAAAGTAAACATTGCGTATATTAGAAACTGAAAACTTGACACTGCCAATTTGGTTATGACATTTTGATATTTTGTTGTTATACTGACGTCTATATCGTTTAGTGGTTTTGTACCGCATTTGAGTAATTCTGGTAGTTATATTGAATAATAATTAATTCAATACGTCTATAATAACTATTGACAGTGTTGAAATAGTGACTCATAGTGTTGCAAGTGGCAAGGTTTGTAAAGGGGGCGCGCGGGCACGTTCGGGGCGCGCAATTCGCGCGCATGCATTTCCATTTGCTTTCTGCGGGCGCGAGGAGAAGCGCGCTGGCCGCTGGCGCGCGGTTTTGCACCGTTCGCGCGTAGCGAAGCTTTCGCGCGAAGGGTACGATGATGGCATGGGAACGGCGCGCTAACTTGAAATGCACGCACGCAGCTCGCTAGCGGCGTATTCGCCAGATGTGAACACACCCAAAGAGTTATACACAGAATATACCTAAAGAATAAACACGTGAATAGATGGAGAAGGAGGCTAAAGAAAAGTAGGATAGATTGTGCGAAGAAAACGGAGTCAGTGATAGCGTGACGGTTGACAGGATACAATGGAAGAAAAAAATGTTTTGGGCCTACCTCAAGTAGGTAACATGGGCTAAGGGCAGGAAGATGACGATGATTTGATACTATGTACCCTAAAAGTAAATGTTTTATCTGCCTAACAATTAAAAATTCTTTATTTGTGTTACCTTGTTAAGTACCTATGTTCACACGAGAAAGTGGCAGTGAAGCCGAAATGACGTCAATATTAGTTATTTGTCATTAAATAATTTGTCTAGGTACATCAGTTTTTTCACACAAATGCATTAATAACTATTGTAAATAGATTAATATAAATACTATGTAAATATGTTATAAAGTCTCTTTCTACGCTACGAGCAACGCTGTTTCATTACGACGAGACCATCGACTCCTCTAGTCCTCTCACTGTTACTGCGCCTATAAATGGTTGCCGATAGCTCTGGCCTTATCCAGCCTTAGTTATTGGTCGGTCCGTGAGGTTGCGGATCAGCAATGATAAAATCCCGTCCTATACACCCTTCATTATTCCCACCTTCCGTCTGTTGCCTTAGGTGTCAAGGCAACAGGCTTCCCGCACTATTATTTATATACGTATATATTGTAGCTATATGGTTAGGGCTAGGTTATTAGGTGCAGCTAAGGGTGATGATAGGCTACAGTCAACCCCTTTACTGTACATTTCGGTAGCTGAATGTAGAACCCACAACCTGTAAGTGATGTATTGCGTTTTTTGATTCGAGAAATCGAACTAAAACACGTCATAAGTTTGTTTAGGTCTTGATAACTTTATAAATAAATAAGTAAATAAAAGACTAAACCATTACGACTTTTAACAGTCTTAAGGTTCTTCAGTGTAGTCTTAGGTATAGCGTAAAGATATTTCCCATGCGCGATAAAAGCCTGAGCTTAAGTAACGCCACAATATAGGAGCGAAGGAATCCGGGTCCTAACTTATCGCATAAATCAAAAATAATGCAATACACTACACAGCAATTTGCCTTAAAACGCATACCTATGGTATAGAATGCAAATTATAACAATCACTACGGTTAAAAATTGCTATGAAATATGATCAGGCGTTTTCGAACTATTTTTAATTTCTCAAAAATGTGGTTAAATATTAACAAAACAATTTTAGATAGTGAAAATTTAAATAATAACTATACTCTTGAGAGTAAATTTGGTTTGACGCAAGTTGGTACGGATCCACATACAAATTTGGGCAATCTCTTTTATAAATACACGAATCTCTGTGACCCAAAAGAGTATGTGAAACGTAAATACTTTTAGAATAAGACGGTTACTTTTAGGGCTAAAATCGAAAAAAAAAATATTTTCAAACTATACCGTGCGATAGTGAAAATATGTAGAGGTCTTAAACATATTTAAAGATATTTTAGAAAACATATGAAAATTTACCTTTTTGGGTATCTCCAAAACTTAAGAGTTCAAAATTTTGAAATAAAACCAAAAAATGGTTAATTCCTTATAATTTACAGGAAAATCTTTAAAAAGCCGAAAGTTATAAAAATATTATTCGTTCGGAACCTTTTGAACGCGACTCGGAAACACTTGGCCGGTTTTAATTATTCGTACCTAGTCTACCGTTACCATTATCTCACTTGATGTCTAACTTATTGTTTCTAATGGGATACTGGCCTCAGACAAGATTTGCCCTCTCCCCCATTTTTCACTTTTATAGAGCTACTAAACACTACAAACTCATTTAAAAATCGTTAACGATTGCATTAAATATTGGCATCCCAGTTCTCATAACCATATTAATAAAAGCTGCGTACTCACAACAGACAAACACGAACTGACGATAACAGCGTAGTAATCCTGACAGTACACACAAAGTTGATATGGGCAATAAAATTTGACAGTACGCTACACTACGACAATTACACGAAGAATAAACAGAGATGTTGCCGTCACTTTTAGAATTTGGACGTTTTAGGAAAAATCTGCCAAAAATCAGTAAGTATATATTTTGAGAAATTATAACGTCGTATCCTACGAATAGGGGCGTAACTGCATAATATCAACTTTTCAGGAGACACTTTTTTGTGCTTAATTAAATTAAATATTATCAAATATTTATTAGTGATTTCATATAATGTGTATTGATATCTTAAGATTCGGCTAGGATTATTTTCAATAAATTATCTTTATATTTTAAACGCATTTTGTCCCTTAAATCCTTATTCTGTGTTGTGTTAATCAATTTTCAATATTGGGTACATAGAAAAAAACCATAATGGTGATTGTGGCCATGTTCTATGGAATGGCTATATTGCGATACGAAGCCCTAATTACGTTTGTGTCTTTCTTCTATGTTTCAAATTATGTTTTTGTCTTTTATTCTTCCGCAGATAAAAGGCATAATGTAACTTATTGCTCAAGTCCAGCACTACTTCGCATTATTTAATTAGAATGACTTAATTAAGTACAAACTAGTTGATGTTATGATATTTGAACTTATTCAATACTACAACTTAACAAAACGCGTTCCGCCGACTAGTGGCCGAGCGGCGCTAGTACGCTCTCTCCGCGCCCGCGCACCCCCACTACTCGCGAAGAAAGAGGGCGCGACGGCGATTGTAGCTTTTTTCTTTGATGAAAACGTAGTGCTTAAAATTGTGGCTTTTTAGAAAACCTAATTATTTGATAACCTGTACCGTTTTTAATTGTTTTGTTGAACTGGTTATATGTGCTATGATGAGCAGAATTGGATTATTCAATAAAAAAAGAAAGCCCCTATGTTCGTTAGGGCACTATTCGTAGGATACGACGATAAGTCAAGCCACACATTTATCTAATGGCCACGTAATCAAACTTAATTTTATAACTAAGCAACGGGAAACTGAGATAGCCTCTAATAAACTAATTCGTATTTTTTACAACGCCAACTTTTATTAATAAAAAATATGTCATAATTAAATATAATATTTAATGTTTAAGAGTTTTCTGATTAAGAGCGAGCGAAGCGAGCTCAGAATTGTAGGGCACTCCGACACGGATGGTTAGGTGAGAAGGCTAACCATCATGCTTATTTTTTTTTAAATTACCCAGAAAGTGGCTAACATAGAAGATTTCTTTTACTGGCTAAGATAGTGTTATTCAGACGCTGACTTAGTAATTTAAAAGGCAATGTAGATTTTTAGAGGCAAATAATGGCTCGTTCACGACCTTGCCGCTGTGAGTGGCAGCTAAGCGCAGGGCGGCGAGCGGTAAGATCAAAAGGCGACGTCTCGTGGCATGCTTCAAACGTTTTCATATTGAAGAATTTGAAGCATGCCACGAGACGCCGCTCATAGCGAAAATGCGCGCGCTTACCGATGCCGCCCCGCTCGACGCGCCACGCTCCGCTAAGACCGAAGACGTGACCAGGCCGTAACGGTATTAGAAAGAAATCTGTTTAATTAACATCCGTATATTTTCTATTAACTTCTTGAGTAGCGTAATTAGAGACACAATAGTAAGACAATAGCGCACGACCGCCGGCGTTCGTGCGGGGATCAACAGCTTAAAGAAATGATATCAAAGGTTTTTTTAGACTAAAAGAGAGTGATGATAATTAAATGAAAATCCAGGGTACCGACTCTACCACTACGCTCTCTCTCTGTCACTCTTCTTCAACTCGGATCCATCTAATACAGATTACCTATATACTATATAAATACCCCGTTACACGCTACTTTACTTGATCATAGCCTCTCCGTCGAACGCTTCACCGCTACCTAAACCATGCTGATTAGTGATAAGGTTCTGAGATGATCATTTAAGCATACAAAATGCTAATTACTAATGTTGTCTTTTGTATCAATTAAATATTGCATAAGTCCATACTTAAGTTTTTAACTACCAAGTATTTAGTCCTGGCATTATAAACTTAAGGTATTTAGGGATTGTCGTTTTACACTCATGATGACGTGCTAAATAGGGAGATACCTATTACTTGCTATTTACTTGTAATTAACCACAAGTTGGTAAACACGGCGCAATTGACTGTATAGTTTTTAATGTAGGTATCCTATCGATTTACGTAATTAAACTTTGAATTTTATGATTTCATTAACACCTTATTTTTTCTTTTCACCATAGAGAATCTTTTTACCAGGGACTGAAAGCGGTTACGGTAAAAGGTTAAGATACCTCAAAAATGAACAGGTACCGATTTCAAATAAAGGTTGAGCTATACCGGTACCTTTACAAATAAAGGTTGAACTAAATAGTTATTTAACCTTTAAACGATTTCGGTACCGAAAAACATGCGAGAGGCCTGGCGCGGGTGCACGGGGGTATCGAACACGTTAGAACTAGTGTAGGTATTTGTACATTTTGTTTACTTACTGTAGGTAAACAAAATGTAATAATAGTACTACTACTAGTAAAATAAATATAATAAAAGAATCGAAGGGTTTTCGTATGTGTATAATAGTACTTTTACTTATATCTTTGTTTGTTGCTGACTGTGTACCGGGTAGTAGGGTTTTTTTTTTTCGTCAGCCATTGATTTTTCATCAACGTGATTTTTATAATTATTATATTAATAATAAAACTAATAATAACGTAATTAAAAATAATAAAATGAGAAGAAAGCATCGAAACGCAGTTTACGCATTTTTTTTCATTTTCAAAGGAAAATAATGCCTCGACTTGCCTAGTGATTGGATGTTCTGCTGTTATAAAAGTAGAATAGAATAAACTTTATTGTACACCAAAAAAGTAACACAACGTATCATCATCATTTCAGCTGAAAAACGTCCAATGTTGGACATAGGCCTCCCCCAAATGTCGCCATAATGACCGGTCCTGTGCGTCTCGCATCCATCGGATTCCCGCGACCCTCACCAGGTCATCGGTCCACCTTGTGGGAGGCCTTCCAACGCTGCGTCTTCTGGTACGTGGTCGCCATTCCAGAACCTTTCGTCCCCATCGGCCATCTGTTCTGCGATCAATGTGCCCTGCCCACTGCCACTTAAGTTTGGCGATTCTTCGGGCTATGTCTGTAACCTTGGTTCTCCTGCGGATATCTTCATTTCTGACGCGATCAAGCAAGGAAACTCCGAGCATAGCCCTTTCCATTGCCCTTTGAGTGACTTTAAGCCTTCTGATGAGGCCCATTGTAAGCGACCACGTATCGGAGCCATATGTCATCACTGGCAACACGCACTGGTCAAAGACTCGTCTTGAGACACTGTGGTATATTGGACGAGAAGACACCGCGCAGCATCCCGAACGCTGCCCAGCCGAGTCGGATTCGACGATTGACCTCTTTCGCGAAGTTAGACCTACCCAACTGGACCGTCTATCCCAGGTAAACGTAGTCGTCCACAACTTCGAGTGTAGAGTCTCCGATCTTGGTAGGAGTGGGTGCTACATGGCTGTTTACCATGACTTTGGTTTTGTCCATGTTCATTTTAAGTCCCACTCTTTCGAAAGCTTTACTGAGGTCACCGAGCATTGTACTGAGCTCCTCCGTAGTCTCAGCCATGGCTACTATGTCGTCGGCAAATCGAAGGTGAGTGATGTACTCCCCATTGATATTTATGCCTAGCCCTCTCCACTCCAGAACCTTGAAGACATCCTCCATTGCGGCCATGAACAGTTTCGGAGAAATGACGTCTCCTTGCCTCACACCCCGCTGCTGACATGGTGGCGTTTTTGTATAAACACTTCAGCATTTCGATGATCCGAGACCGATAGTCAATCTGGCACCGTTGGAGAGACTGCAGTACAGCCCAAGTCTCGATCGAATCAAAGGCTTTCTCGTAGTCCACAAACGCTAAGCAGAGAGGCTGATTATACTCCTCAGTCTTCTATATAACCTACCGCAGCGTATGTATGTGGTCCACGGTGCTGAAGCCTTTTCGAAATCCGGCTTGTTCGGAAGGCTGGAAGTTATCGAACCTGCGCGCGAGACGGTTCGTGTGATGACTCTGGAAAACAGCTTGTAGTCATGACTCAAAAGTGAGATGGGCCTGTAATTCTTAAGCAAGATATTGTCACCCTTCTTAAAGAAGAGTACCACCACACTTCTGTTCCATGTCTGTGGCGTTTTACCGTCGAGTATGACGGAATCGAACAACTTCTGAAGGGCCTTTAGGACCGGTTTTCCACCCGCCTTCAGAAACTCGGCCGTAATTCCGTCCTCACCCGTCACCTTGTTGTTTCTTCAACTGCTTCAGAGCCATCTTAATCTCGTACAGGCTGACGTCCGGGATATCTTCGGTATAGTGTCGAGTCAATCTAGCTCTTGGGTCGTTTGCTAGATTTACAGTGGGTTCGGAGTTTGACGTGTACGACTGTCCATAAAAAGCCTCGATCTCTCCCAGAAGCTCCGATTTGGCGGATATGACTCTGCCATCGTCGGTCTTCAGTTTCGGGAGCTGGCTCTGCCCAATAGACAGATCTCGTGCAAATACTTTAGAGCCCTTATTCCGCTCAATCACATCCTTAATCCTCTCGGTATTAAATCGGCGAAGGTCGCGTTTCAGAGACTTTGAGATCCGTTTATTGAGCTGTCGGTATGTGCACGCATCATCTGAAGACTGCAAAGTCATCTCACGCTTCTTCTTCATAAGCTCGAGAGTTTGATCTGACAGCTTCTTGTTCTTATTTGTACAGTGAGGCTTGAAAAATTTAGACCCGACCGTATGGACAGTTCCCACGAACCCATCGTTATATTCGGCTACGCACTTGGGTCTTCATAGGATTTACCTGCAGATCGTGGGCCACACTCCATTCAGATATACGAGCTAAATCTTTATTGACCATGTTAACTGCCTCGGATAGTCCATCTAACTAAGCTTGCGAATATATTTGAAGATTGTAAGCGTAAAGGTCGTAGGATGAGAGAAGTTCATTGGAAATTGAGTTTATAAAGATAGCGAAAAGAAGAGGAGAAAGAACGCCCCCCTGCGGTACGCCAGCAGAGGTATTGCACCATGACGAGGACGAACCGTCAAAGCGAATACGTTGCCGACGGCAACACAGGTAACTACGAAACCAATCAATTGCCGTTAGAGATATGATAAGAGAGCTTAATATGCCAAGTAAGATATCAAAATCGACGGTATTAAAAGCGTTGCTAAAGTCTAACAAGGCAAGGACCGTCAGATTTACGTTTTCCATACCAAGTCTAAGATCGTCTGTAATCTAATGAAAGCTGTAGTAGTGCTATGACCTGGACGAAACCCGGATTGGAAAAGATTAAGGAGGCAGTTTTGCAAAGGAAAGTACTAAATTGGTTATGGGTAAGGCGTTCTAGAAACGGTAGCATGGAGATAAGACGGAATTCAGAGGGGGAAACAGGATTACACTTTTTCGGAAGAGGGATGATTTGTGGAGGCGTGGTTAGTACTCTTCTTTAAGAAGGGCGATAATGCCCTGCTTAAGAATTACAGGCCCATCTCGCTTCTGAGCCATGTCTACAAACTGTTTTCCAGAGTCATCACGAATCGTCTTGCTCGCAGGTTCGAAGACTTCCAGCCTCCCAAACAAGCCGGATTCCGAAAAGGCTTCAGCACCGTGGACTTTATACATACGATACAGTAGGTTATACAGAAGACTGAGGAGTATATTCAGCCTCTCTGCTTAGCGTTTGTG
Organism: Mythimna impura; assembly: GCA_905147345.3. NCBI lineage: Eukaryota > Metazoa > Arthropoda > Insecta > Lepidoptera > Noctuidae > Mythimna > Mythimna impura. The sequence continues at coordinate 9,933,319 of LR990355.1, read as the reverse complement.
GACTACGAGAAAGCCTTTGATTCGATCGAGACTTGGGCTGTAATGCAGTCTCTCCAACGCCAGTGCCGATAGTCAAGTGCCAAATTTACTATCGGTACATCGAAGTGTTGAAGTGTTTGTACAAAAAATAAATAATTTAAAAAATTAAAAAACACGACTGCCATGTCAAAAAAACGAACTAAAAAGCAAAAAACAAGATGTTAGTTAAACTAGATAAATAAAAATGAAAGTTGTCACTCATTCACTCACTGACTAAACACGATGTCTCGAAAACTACTTAATCTACAAAACAAAATTTTTCATCGCCGTCGGGGGACCAGTCTGTAGAATACTTTCTTATATAAAAAGTCCCCCGACTGCGATGAAAAATTTTGTTTTGTAGATCAAGTAGTTTTCGAGACATCGTGTTTAGTCAGTGAGTGAATGAGTGACAACTTTCATTTTTATTTATCTAGTTTAACTAACATCTTGTTTTTTGCTTTTTAGTTCGTTTTTTTGACATGGCAGTCGTGTTTTTTAATTTTTTAAATTATTTATTTTTATTTTAAACCTTTTAGTGATAAGTTTAATTTTAAAACATGTCATGCATCACAATATAGTTTCTAAGCATTCAATAATTAAATCTTCATCTCTTCCTGTGATCGTATAAGAAGAGATGAAGATTACTCGCTTCATATAGAATTGTTGAAGATTTCTGAGGCGATGAAATTCATCAAGAGACTTCCTGTCGTGTGGCTCGTGAATCACTTTATGTGGATCCAAAACGCTGGTTGCCAAACCTTCTAGTTGCCTCACGCGACTAAGCGCAACATAAGCTTGCCCTTTGGTAAAATTTTTGGGCCTAGGTCCTCGAAGGCTCTGTCCAGTGTTGTCCCTTGTAACTTGTGGACTGTCACGGCCCAACATAATATAAGCGGTAGCATGCGGCGCTCTACCTTTCCATGACTCCTTAGCCCGTCAAATTCGACTGTACTGTTCAATTTTGACACCCATACCAATAGTGTTGCCACGTACTGACTTGTCGTCGAACTCTACGAAGACGGCTTGTGGTAATTCTTCTGGTTCTAGTTAGTCACGGAGTAGCAAATGGCCATTCGAATTTTCGAACGATCACCATAGCGCCATTTATCTTATCTTATCTTGATTTCGGGCTGGCCCTAGGCTAGAGCACTACGACCCTTCTAGATCTTTTGTGGTATGCCCTTCCTGTCTACTCAACCCCTAGCCCTCCGTGCACCTTCTTCATGAGTCCCAGTATGGCCTCGATGGGGCTGAGCCTGTAGTCTTGTCTTGGTCTTGGAAATGGTTGGCCCAGATACTCTAGTCTTTTGGAACCTAGTGCTGCACAGTCGCACAGCAAGTGTAGCATTGTCTCTTCTGCATCTCCACAGATCCTGCAAGTCGGGTCGCTTGCTAGTCCCATGTTGTGGAGCTGTTTGTTGGTGGCATAGTGCCCCGTGAAGAATCCTGTGATTGTTCGGAGCTGTGATCTGCTGTACCTCCATAGGTTTTTGGTCCAGCCCTTATCTATGTCGTTGAGAAATAGTTTTACATGCTTCTGGCCTGTTGTATTGCGCCAGTGTGTGCTGTGTATCTCTAACGCAGCCCTTTTCAATGCTTGGTTGATGACTCTTGGTGAAAGTCCTATGAAGGGTTCCGGTCCGTATAGGGGTGTTTCGGATCCTTTCCTTGCCAGAGTGTCGGCTCTTTCATTACCTTCTACTCCTGTATGACCTGGCACCTAGATCAATCTGACCTTATTGCGCCTTCCTATCCGGTTTAATATTTAATACAGTTTAGTATCAGCCCAGAATCCACTCTATTGGATGTGAGTGCCTTAAGTGTTGCTTGGCTGTCGCTTAAAATGTAGACAGTGTCCCCTTCGGTGCCACTATCTAGTATTTCCTGCGTGCACCCGATTATAGCATAGGTCTCTGCTTGGAAGACCGTCGCCATTTTGCCCACGCTTAGGCGAAGATTGCAGTTGTCGCTGTGTACCCCCGCTCCTGTACCGGTGTTCATTTTAGAGCCATCCGTGTACCATACCTGGTTGTTCCCTTTGTGGGATAGCGCCATTTACTAAGCCGTGACCAACGTTAATGTTCTATTAAGTAGATAAAGTACAATTGATTCACTAAACTGTCAAACACTCGGTAGGCTATTATTGTATATAGTTTATGTTATCAATTTTTTTTAATCGACAAAGTTGGTTCTTGTTTACATGTACTTAGTGTTCATTGTACAATGGTTCAACTTGTACTTGGCTGATTTCTTATATTAATTCATAATATTAGTTGGGGTTTCCAAATGTCAAAAATGTTTTTTTTTTGTACTCGACAGTTTCGATTAACAGTGTAAAATATTTATATTTTTGGAATCCATTCGTCAAATCCTAGATAATAATCACATGCATTAACGGATTAAAAATTAAAAAAAAAATTGGGTGGGTGTTCATTTAATTATCATACCCACCATATTGCATTTCTATATTTTTTCAATAGCCTATGTTACTCGGGACGATGCAAGGATTCTAACGATACCTCATACATGTAAATCAGTTCAGTCATTTAGAAGTTATGGTGGAATAAAGAAACTCACATACATACATACATACATACATACATGAACCCTGAAAACATAACACTCCTTTTTGGGGCAGTCGTGTAAAAACGCCACCATGTCAGTCCGACTACAAGACTAGCGGGGCTATTGCGAAACTCTGTTGACAGTTCAAGTGATGATCACTTGTTTGATGCCACCGTAACACGTTTTGACAGATGTTATTGTATCCAGCGGGGCTATTGCGTAACTCTGTTGACAGTTCAAGTGACGATCACTTGTTAACAATGTGCATCATTGAACTGTCAAACAGCTAGTTTCGTATTGCCTATCTTCAGTGACCAACTGCAGTGACGTCATTAGCCACTGGTGCCTTTGATAGCCACCGTAACACGTTTTGACAGATGTTATTGTATCGATACTTTTAAAATTGCGATTGTGTAAGCTTTTGAAGCTGTATAATAGTCGATAAAATTTTAGAGTGGTCACAATAGGCACCGTAAATTTTTATAATTCACCACATTTCCACCGTAGTTTGTTAGTCATTTGTGTGATACGTAATACCAATTTTATGAAATTGTCAGTTGACAACTAAGTTTAGTGTGCAACGAATGCTAGTTGTCAACTGTTATTGAAAAAGTTAGCCAATAGCCCCGTATCGATACTTTTAAAATTGCGATTGTGTAAGCTTTTGAAGCTGTATGATAGTCGATAAAATTTTAGAATGGTCACAATAGGCACCGTAAATTTTTATAATTCACCACATTTCCACCGTAGTTTGTTAGTCACTTGTGTGATACGTAATACCAATTTTATGAAATTGTCAGTTGACAACTAAGTTTAGTGTGCAACGAATGCTACTTGTCAACTGTTATTGAAAAAGTTAGCCAATAGCCCCCCTGACCTCGAAACCTATTTTCTTGCAGCGGGGCGTGAGGCAGGGAGACGTTATTTCTCCGAAACTGTTTACGGCAGCAATGGAGGATGTCATCAAGATGCATTAATGTCATTGGCGAGTACATCACTCACCTTCGGTTTGCCGACGACATAGTAGTAGTCATGGCTGAGACTACGGAGGAGCTCAGTACAATGCTTGGTGACCTCAGTAGAGCTTCTGAACTGAAAGAGTTGGACTTAAAATGAACATGGACAAAACCAAAGTCATGGTAAACAGCCATGTAGCACCCACTCCTACCAAGATCGGCGACTCTACACTCGAAGTTGTGGACGACTACGTTTACCTGGGACAGACGGTCCAGTTGGGTAGGTCTAACTTCGAGAAAGAGGTCAATCGTCAAATCCGACTCGGCTGGGCAGCGTTCGGGAAGCTGCGCGGTATGTTCTCATCCAATATACCACAGTGTCTCAAGACGAAAGTCTATGACTAGTGCGTGTTGCCAGTGATGACATATGGCTCCGAAACGTGGTCGCTTACAATGGGTCTCACCAGAAGACTTAAAGTCACCTAAAGGGCTGGATGGAAAGGGCTATGCTCGGAGTTTCCTTGCGTGATCGAATTAGGAATGAGGATATCCGCAGGAGAACCAAGTTTACCGGCATAGCACGAAGAATCGCCAAACTTAAGTGGCAATGGGCAGGGCACATTGCTCGCTGAATGGATGGCCGTTGGGGCCGAAAGATTCTGGAATGGCGACCACGTACCGGAAGACGTAGCGTTGGAAGGCCTCCTTCAAGGTGAACCGATGACCTGGTAAGGGTTGCGGGAATCTGACGGATGCGAGACGCACAGGACCGTTCCTTGTGGCGACATTTGGGGGAGGCCTATATATGGCTAACAGTGGACGTCTTTTGGCTGAAATGATGATGATAGTTCCTTGAACATCTGGCCGGAGTTAAATGCACACCATTTTCTTTGTGAAATATTGATTGATTTACATAATGTACATTCTGAAGACAAGTGTTCTTCTTCTGTACCAGTAATTTTTTGTGTAAACATATTTCTGAAGATCAAAGTTTGAAAGGAGTAGTCACACAGTCACAGTAGGTATTTCGGATCGGAAATAAAAACCAATATTGAGTTACACAACGTGCAACAATCAGGAAGTGACAGAGTGACGAGGCGGTGCATCAAAGAAAACCCCTATTTATTAAGGTTTAGGTACTGCTACCGATTCATTTATAAAGGTTATGGTATTGCTACCGAAATCATTATAAAGGTTATAGTACTTGTACCGAAATATACCGGTATATATTTCCAACCTTAAAATTCCGCTAATATACCTGTGCTACGGTATCAAAATATTTCGGTAACCCTTATTTAACGGTATGACGTCATACCGAAATTTAAAGGTATCTTAATTTTTGGGTAATTCAGTCCCTGCTTTTTACTAAAAGATTTTTTTTGAAGTGACCGGGAATCTCCCTGTGACTCCCGACCAATGCCTGGGGCGTCACCTATGGTGGCAGCTGGGGCGTGAGGAGGTCCGTCACCTCACGGTTGCAGCCATCTTCTTCGCTCGCTGCTTCGTGGAAGGAGATGATCGCTTCCCATTCCTTCTCGCTCAAGACCACGGGCTGAAACAGGACCGGGCGCGTGTGTTCGCCACCGCCGATCGCCTCCACAAGAACATAGAGGTACTGCGGCCAAGCGGCAAGCGGGAGTGTCCACCGGGCGGTCCGTACAATGGTGACTCCTGGGCGTTTCTTCCGCCTGAATCCGAAACAGGAACCTGCCGAACTGGCCATGTAAGTTGAGAATGCCATAGCACCTTTCTAGCCACTCTTCAAAGAGGTAGGTAACTTACCGCCATGATTGTGGTGTACCCATGACTGAAGGATACATTGATTTGATACAAACAATGTTTTTAAAAAATAAATGAAACTTTGAAAACATCCCTATTTAAATAACTCTTTGCAACTTCAACGAGGTTTCAACGAAGCGTCGTGAACAGCATATGAGTTACTGCGGGGAGGGTGTCTCGGTGAGCAATTTGGGGTTCCTCGGCGGCCTGCATGCATGTGCAATGTGTTTGCAGTTCGAACCCGTGCCAAAATTGCCATCTTTCCGCTGGATAGCTGCGAGCTGACGAAATGAGGTGTCGGCACCGTATTTGGTTAGCTGTAATCTCGGATTAGTTTGGCGGTTTATAGTTTTAATTTTAGTTCGTACGATTTAATGGCTGGTATAATGTGATAGGAATGTGTAATACGGAATATAAATGAGGTTTTTGAAAATTAATTGCGCAAAGAAAAATTCTTGGTTTTCATTTGGTTTCTCACGCTATTTTTTTATAGGTAGCACAAACTTAGATTTCTAATTTTAACGTCATTAGTCACGTAAGCATTTTGAGAACCCTTGACCTACCTAAGTAGCCAGGATTGTATCACACACCGTGCGATCAAGTTGCATCGACCGCGGTCGCATAAAAACCGTGGTAAGAGGATGTCGTCGATTGTATTTAAAATTTGGTTGTGATAAACCTAAATATTATAGATATTTTATTCTATACATATTTATTTTTTTAAACGAGATTCACTGCTGGACATTGGCCTTCCCGATGCGTCAAATTGACCGGTCCTGTGCTTCTTGGTTCCAGCGGACTCCCGCCTGGCCCTCCACCTCCCACCAGGTCATCTATTGATCTTGTGAGAGTCCTTCAAACGCTGCGCAGTTTTCCAGTACGTGGTCGCCACTCTACCTAGAACGAGAGAGACCTTTGATGATTTCCCATTGCAATAACAATACACCTTTCGGTCCCATCATTCATCCGATCTGTGAGCAATGTCCCTATGACTACCTACTACATTTAATATTGACAATTCTTCGGTTTCAAGTAGAAATTTTTGGTAATTTACAATTCTGGATCTAAATTAAACGTTGTGCCACCGACCGCATTATAAAATAGTCTTCGACAATGTCACAGACCTCATAGGCTTGATGGAGCTCATTTTAAATAACTAAGTCACATATCTCTACACCTCTGCTCGACAAATATGAACCTTAACATTTACTACATAAAACTTAATTTTGATATGCAGTAAGTTTAAGTGCCACATCACAAACTGAGTTAGTATGGCTGCCATCCAAATGTGATGCAATAATCTTTGATAGTCCCAACTAGTAACATTTTGTCACATTATTGAGACGCTTGATTTAATACGAACAACCTTATATGAACCCGTTAATGTTTCTATTAAGTATACAAGTTTCCAATTTAAATGAAATGGAACGCATCCAAGAAGGCAATGTAATTTCGGGATGTTGCAAAATATTGAAATATCTTTTTAGGGTTCCGCACCCAAAGAGCAAAACGGGACCCTATTACTAAGACTCTGCTGTCCATCCGTCTGTCGGTCCATCTGTGAACCGGCTGTATCTCATGAACCGTAATAGCTAGACAGTTTAAATTTTCACAGATAATGTATTTCTGTTACCGCTATAACAACAAATATTAAAAACAGAATAAAATAAATATTTAAGTGGGGCTCCCATACAACAAACGTGTTTTTTTTGCCATTTTTTGCTACGGACGGTACGGAACCCTACGTACGCGAATCCGACTCGCACTTGGCCGGTTTTTTAATAGTAAATATTCAAGTTCTTTTGAATATAATTACACAAGCTTATCTACACTTAAAACTCTTAATAAACTAGTGCGCCTCACCATCAATGATTGCATCGCTGCTTACCATCAGGTGGGATCGCAGTCAAGCACTGGTTTATAAGTAGATTATTCATTGGTAAAATTGATTAAGAACCAAACTATTCTGAAAAAATATTATGAAGTGAGAAAACCTTATAGATATTAGTGTTACAAGATTGATTTGATCTGCGCACGTATAATAAATTTTAAAAAAATAAAAAAATATTTCAGACTAATTTCAATGTCCATATTATGTTAGTGACTGAAACTTAAAACTACGTTAGTACAATATTCAAATGCATTAAATTAGTCAATTATTCCACAAGAAATTAAATGACTTAATATTTAATTAAATCAATAATAGTCCACCATGGAAATGTGGAAAAAGTGCGGAAAGTGTGGAAAGCCAACTGCAACAGACAGAAGGTTGGTATTCCAAAGTTAAGTAATTTATTATTTTGTATTAAACAAACAATTTCTACTTGTTGCAATATAACTTAGTGCCATTTTCAGCCGTTTCATTTTTAAAGATTACAGCAGTTTTCAATAAAATTCTGAACATTCTATCATGGCTGCAATGAGGATAATTTTTTTTTTCTTTCTTTTTCTTTTTCAATCTGCATGGTTCTCATATGATTTGACCATTACATGTTTACTGCGTGGATTTTAAAAAAGACTGACCTCCGAGTTTGTTTCAGTGTTTCTTCTCACGGTAGTCAGAAGGAGAAACACCAGCCTCATCTAGTTTAAATTAACAAAAAGAATTGACGTGTAAAAGTGTTATTTATAAACTATTTGCAAAATAAACATCATTTATTTTTTTATGTTTGATCTTGAGGAAACCGGGTGGCCTAGAACCAAAAATTCGAAAACATGTGTAATCCACCAGTCCGCACTTAGTCCGCGTGGTGGATTACGGCCCATTCCGTCTCCGAAAGAGGAGGCCTGAGTCCTCGCAGTGGGAACATTATAAGGCTGATTATGCAATGCATGTGCGAATGTTTATTTTTAATTTTTGTGTTCATCATCATCATCATTTCAGCCGAAGGACGTCCACTGTTGGACCTAGTTCTCCCCCAAGTGTCGCCACAATGAACGGTCCTGTGCGTCTCGCATCCATCGGATTCCCGCAACCTTTACCAGGTTATCGGTCCACCTTGTAGGAGGCCTTCCAACGCTGCGTCTTCCGGTACGCGGTCACTACTCCAGAACGACTCCAAAGGACTCCGGTCCTTTCAGCCCCAATGGCCATCTGTTCTTCGAGCAATGTGCCCTGTCCATTGCCACTTAAGTTTGGCGATTCTTCGTACTAAGTCGGCAACCTTGGTTCTCCTGCAGATATCTTCATTTCTGATTCGATCACGCAAGGAAACTCCGGGCGTAGCCCTTTCCATAGCCCTTTGGGTGACTTTAAGCCTTCTGATGAGGACCATTGTGAACGACCACGTTTTGGAACCATATGTCATCACTGGCAACACGCACCGGTCATAGACTTTCGTCTTGAGACACTGTGGTATGTTGGACGAGAAGATACCGTGCAGCTTCCCGAACGCTGCCCAGCCGAGTCGGATTCGACGGTTCACCTCTTTCTCGAAATTAGATCTACCCAACTGGACTGTCCGAAGCAGACGTAATCGTCCACAACTTCGTGTATAGAGTCTCCGATCGTGATAGGACTGGGTGCTACATGGTTGTATATCATAATAAACAGTTTCGGAGAAATGACGTCTCCCTGCCTCACACCCCGCTGCAGAAGGAATTGTCTGGTCCTGAAGTCGGACTGACATAGTGGTGTTTTCATACAAGCACTTTAGGACCTCGATGTACCGATAACTTTTGTGATATAAATACATTAAATATACCCGTATAATAAAAAAAAATATTTAATTAGGTGCAATATTTTCCAGTTTCAAGGCATCATTTGGGTGTTGTTAGCACAAAGTTAGCATTTTACAGTACTTCACATTAAATATTATAACAACTCTAGGACAATAATAAAAATAAATTATGTGTTGGTGGAGTACTAAAACGTATTGTCGAGGGTCCAATATTCATGAACGTGTAATAAACATGTTTATGGCTTTATTACTAAAAACCTACACAAAATTACTTTCGTGAGAATTAGTAACTGTGTTCTTAGGAAAACTTTGTCAAAGAAAGACTTCCATATGCTAAGGCCTTTAATTTTTTAGGCTTAAGGTGATAGCGCTGACGTGTTTTGCATTTTACAGGTCAGTATCTAGTTTTATGTTCATCAGCTAACCCTGTTTAATTACCTTTTTCACGAAATATCCATAGATACAGAAGGAGGGAAAATTTTGATGGAATTTTAAATACTCGTACGTGAAGCCTGGGTTACAAGGATGTCTTACTTAGTTGAGATTTTACCTAATCATCAAACAAGATGGTGGAATTCGGATTACAGCGCGTAGACTTCTATAAACAGTTTCTCAGCTGCACTTTGCCGTTGAAACATTAACGCTTTAACAGTTCTTCTTCTGTCGTGTCGATTTGTCCCATAGAAAGTGCAGATAGATGCGCATGTTGAGCAGGAAAGGAAATGACGCGTGAAGGAAAGAAAGAAGGAAGAAAGAAAAAGACATTTATTTAGCACATTTTTTTTTCCGGTGGGAAAATCATCTTATGACATCCCCCGCTCTTGGGCGGGGCGGGAGATAGTGTCAGACTTTTACTGACTAAAAACCCACTCCTGTTCCTTCGTTACCTTTCGTACCAGGGCCGAGTCTTCCTCCTCCAGGCTCGGTCCGGACGGTTACCGGACGGTCGGACGGCGAGCCACCCATTGCTCGCCGTCCGCAAGCCCGCGCCTACGGTGGCCGGAAATCGGGATCGGAATCTCGGCGGCGGTTGGGGCGTGAGGACCGCTGCCTCACGCGATCGGCCGCCTCCTTTGCAAGCATTACTGCTTCGCAGAAGGAGGCGACCCCCTGCCACTCCTCCTCGCTCCGGACCATGGCCTACCAAAGCCCGGCGCGAGAGATCGCCACCGCCGATCGCCCCCACCAGAACACGGCGTTGCTTTGCCAAAGCGGGGCACACCTCTACCGTGTGCTCCACCGTGTCCTCCGGGCGGTCCACACAATGGTGACACTCGGGCGTTTTTTCCGCACGAATACGGTGCAGGAACCTCCCGAACTTACCATGTCCGGTGAGAATCTGCGTCATGCGGAAGGTAAGGACGCCGTGTTGCCTTTCCAGCCACTCCTGAAAGAGGGGAATTACCGCCATAATTATGGCGTGCCCAGCACTGGGTTGCGATAGTCGCTGTCGCCATTCCGCCATGATTTATTTAGCACATGGACACACACGAAGGAGCAAGGGGCATTATCTACGTATATCCAAGTAATATATAGTCTTTATCATAAGCCGTACATCGATTCTGAGACCATACCTCTTCTGCAGATAATGTAAATAATTATGTATATGCAACAAACAGAAAGCATTAAGTCCGCCTTTGTACCTTTGTGTTGCATGAAATTTTATATAAATAAACAGAAATGATGTCCGAACTTGTAGAAAATATTCAAACAGTTTCTTCAGCTGCACTTTGTCGTCGAAACGTTAACACTTCAACAGTTTACTAGTAAATGTTCATCACAAACCTGTATTTAACGATGTATCTTGGCACATAGGTTCGTAGACCGTGAGTTACGGCGCCTTCACGCCGTCAAGTCCCACGGTGGGTGTTTATGCTGAACGATCTGTTTGTGATGTTCCGCCGTCCAATTCGCATGCGCGTCGTAAAGCTGCGGTCGACTCGGGCGCATAACACGTGTTTGAGGCCATGAGGTGTGAGGTGGTGGTAGTGAGTGAATGTTTGAGCTTTGGCACCTTAAACATTCATTACCAAACACCTGAGGAGAATGTTTCACGGATATTGGTTCTGGAGTAATTTGATTTGGTTAGTATCATAGTTTTTTATTATTATTATTATTGATAGGCTCGCGCTTTAGCACTATTTTTTTTTTAAAGTGACGATGTAGTCGCCGATGGAGCACGCTTGTCTAAAAGTAACTTATTTACTCTTGACTTAAAAATCCCTAGTTTAGAGTAGAATAGAATACACTTTATGTTATACTAGCTTTTGCCCACAACTTCGTCCGCGTAGAAGTCGAAAATGGTTTTAAAGGTTTTTTTTTACGCTTGTCTTCCATCAATTCTGTTAAAGAATGTTCATGCAAAATTTGAAGTAGATTGGACCAAGGAATCACGTTATTCCAAACAAACTTTACCCCCTTTTTCACCCCTTTTAGGAGTAGAATTTTGAAAAATCAATTTTTATCGGATGCCTACATCATAAAAAAAATGTACCATTCAAGTTTCAGGTCTTTACGATCAGCGTATTAGGCTGTGCGTTGATCCGTCAGTCATTCAGGACAAAGCATTTTATATGTATAGAAGATAATTGTACTGAATCCACAGTTCAGTATATATTTTTTGTATACACCTTATTTTCTCATTTATTGCACCTACCACTATTTTTCTCTGCATCAACCAAAAGTTAACTGGTAGAAAATGCGTAAGGCGTTAAGTCCGCCTCTGCACTTTTATGTCATAAAGTTTTTAATAAATAATTATTTAAAGAAAATATAATTTCAGGAACTACATATTTCCTTAAGTGGTGCAATGGGCGGCCATATAGGAATAATTGCGAGAACTGGTATGAAAGGGCATAGTCTCAACAAAGTCTCCAATGACGTTGGAGGTAGCTAGAACTAATAAAAAAAAATAAAAAATGGGCGGTCATATCGCTAAAAGCTATATTACAAAAGCAACCTTTGGATGGAATCATGGTAGGAGGATCATACCCTGTCGTTCAGACCCACGATTAAGTTTGAAGGGTTCTAGATATAGATGCCTAGCTTTTGCTTAACGGTCGCCAGTTCCCTGGAACCCTGGAATGCACCAGGTTTTTTTATTATTATGGATAGACTCGCGTTTGACCACTATCTCACCAGATAGTAAGCGATGATGTAATCGACGATGAAGCACTTCACATCCTTAGCTGTACGCACAATAACAGTGTTCCCAAACGCTTTGTACGTATGGATGGGCAACTGAAGGAACACGGGTGGGTTTTAATCATTAACAGTTTAATCACGCTCCATCCCAAGAGGGAGAAGTTATTTGTTGGTTTGTTTTAAATCCTCAAGGATTTCCAACTTATAAAAAAAATAAGAATTTTTATTACTAAACTTTCAAGTGAATATTTTTTGCATACGAGGGTATACATACCTACGTATGATGTACACACCCTTTACCTACACAAAACGTAAGCATAATCAGCCTCAGGAGTTTTCTTTCCTGATTTAGAAAAGTATTTATGTCTACAGCGGCTATTCTTACAGATCAATAGTGTTATAAATAACAAGTCTTAACGTTTTTAGCACGATATTATGATAAATACTAAAATAAACGTAAAATGTTGGTTACGACGATCTTCTTGATAAGGCTCGATATGTAGCTTGTTGAGTCGTAAGTACAACTGTCTTCTCAACCTCAATGCACTCTGCGTCTAAATCTCCCGTTATCCGCCGATTTTAGGACCGTCACCTGAAAGATCAACCGCTTTGATTTGAAAACACCGCAACTTTAATACGCCGTAATCCACACTGCAATTGTTGAAATTAAAAACACCAGAAAAGAGACTCTATTGTCCACGTAATAGGGATATTATAGGTGGCTTACGATGATGGTGAATGGTGTTGTGTGATCTTCTGTATATATAAAAGGTACCTAAAGCAGTGACTCACTCCCTAACTCATCAACGTCCAGCCCAAACCCTTTTTTTTCGGGTGGGAAAATCATCTAATGACATCCCGCGCTTTTGGGCGGAGCGGGAGATAGTGTCAGACTTTTACTGACTAAAAACCCACTCCTGTTCCTTCTTTGCCATTTTTCCAGGGCCCCGGGGATCTCTTTCGCATTACCCATGGCCCCAGTAGGCTTCGACCCTTCTGGGCCCCTACGGTTGCTGACATCTCCTTGAGGCGCGCGTGGAACACAACGCGCCTTCGACGACTTGGGCTCGGTCCGGTCGAGTCCAAACCCTTGGACCTAGATCGCTGAAAATTTGCAGAGAGGTTTTTTTTATGATGTATATAGAGAATGAGAAAGGATTTTCCAAAAGTCACCCCCTAAAGGGATGAAACGGGGGTTCAAACCTTGTATTAAGACAACTACTTTCATGCGGGCGAAGCCACCTGAAAGAACCTGCAAGCGGCTTCGCCCGCATGAAAGTCTGTTAGTCCTTCAATAAAACTACACAATAATTTCTCTTAATTTACGTTATATCACTTTCACATACATTCTCCTATTGATGTTTTTTGGGCACCGTACCTCAAAAGGAAAAAACGGAACCCTTATAGGATCACTTTGTTGTCCGTCTGTCTGTCTGTCTGTCAAGACCCTTCGTCTCGACAACGCGTGGAGGTATCGAGTTCAAATTAAAACCATATACTCAGGTCTGCGGTTCCCTGAAGCTGTGAAAAAGTCGACGGCCGTTTATGTTGCAAAAAACGTGTATTTCGACACTCTCAAGGGAAACAAAATTCATAGGGTACTTCCCGTTGACCTAGAATCTTGCAATTTGGAATGAAGAAAGGTCTCATAGCACAAGTATAGGAAAAAATCTGAAAACTGTTTTGTAGTTACGTCACACAAAAAAAAATTCACACTCCAAATCCCGCGTGGTGGATTACTGCCCTTTCCTCCTCTCCCTATAAACCTGATTATGCTATGCTAAATAATACTGAGAACCAGCTCCTGCAATAGACTTTACGAAAAACAGAAGTGAAGGGAGGCCACACTGCATGGTCAAGTTCATGCCAAGAATATGATGAAGACATCATAACATGACATGACAGACAGACATAATGACAGATGGCCGTTGGGGCCGAAAGGTTCTGAAGTGACGCCCACGTACCTAAGACGCAGCGTTGGAAGACCTCCTACAAGATGGACCAATGACCTGGTCAGGGTTGCGGAGATCCGATCGATGCGTGACGCACTGGATCGTTCATTGTGGCGATACTTGGAGGCCTATGTCCAACAGTGGACGTCTTTCGGCTGAAATGATGATGATGATGATAACATGATATGCTTTTAAAAACTGTACTTAATTTCTATATTTTTATGTCAATCATCGGAGCACGAGACGGACGACGGAGGACGGAGCGGCAGAATTTTACTGACTAAAATCAAAAGTGTTCCTTCAGTTCCCCTTGGCGAGGGTCATGGCACAGAATAAGAAATAGTACAAGTAGTCACGGTAACTCTTTCAAACAACGAGAACAATCCTGGAGCCCAGACAGAAAATCCTGTATTCGTTACTTATTTTCCTTCACCGTAATACGGTAACGTCCAAGTTAACTTAGAAATTATTTATGTTATCAGGAAAACGTGACATACGATTTAATAGTACCTATTAATACTTTCGCGAAGGTTTCTTTTCAGGCTGAAAACAAGCGGCTCGTTGGTCTAGTGGTATGATTCTCGCTTTGGGTGCGAGAGGCCCCGGGTTCAAATCCCGGACGAGCCCTATTTTGAAATATCCATTTTAATAAAAATAAATAATTTAGTTCAATTACCAAAAACATAAAATCTTCAACATCCTACCTTCTCTACTGCTCATTATGTTACTATGACATTAAAACAAAATTTTCTTTAAAAAAAATATTTATATTTTACATTTTAACTTGTCTGTAAGCTTATCAACACAGACTTATATTCAATTTATTACCAACCAGACTGTGTAACTTACCACATCTTTATTTTGACTAAAACATAAACATTTTCATTGCAAATGCTAATACGTTAATAAATAAAGTTTTTCCTATCTCTGGTATTTGACACTATTTTAAATCAAATGCAAATGGTCATGATCAGCACACATTTCACAACAAAATAAGAAATTAATTATACAGAGATCCGAATATCCGAATTCTATCTATATGATATTACAATCCCTAATAAATAGTATATAAATAATATTAAAACCGTAAAGTAAGAGTTATGCTTCGTTGATGAAGGTAAGGAAACATCGATGCTCAATATATTACAGCCTAATTACCAATACATTATACTTATCGTTCTATACGACAAGAAAAGAAATATGTTTTATTTGACCTGTTGAAATATATCCGGTATTTACATGTCTATTAATAAGATTAAAGGAGGATTTCGTTACACCTGTTAGTTACCGGTTTTTGGGGTATGGAGTTATGTCCACGACTGTACAATGAAAGGATTTTTTTGAAGCGGAAAATTTGTATTTATGTGTGAATGGATTATTAGTGTCGCTTAGTTGGTTTATTGGTTTCGTGTGAAATATTTTATTTGGTGTTAGTTTTAGGAACCGTATGAAGGCCTGATGGCCACGTTACCACTGTGCGGCGTCGTTAAGAGGACTAGAGGACCTAAAGCGTGGTCACTTTCGGATTGCATACAGAAGAAAAAGATGCGCAAAGACACAATAATTGCAAAACATAAAGCATTTTTTTAAATCTACAGATTTGATGATAAAATTAAAACACTAAAACGTTGCTTAAAGAATAATCTGACAAACCTTCAGAATCAAATGATCGCATGTATATTAATCGATAAAAGTAATTTTTAGAGGCTTCTATTTCTATCGTGCTTAGGTAATTAGCTGTATTATGGTTTGAACACACCATCTACGGTTATCGGTACGCTTGTTCACCCAAAAACAACCCTGGTTGGTCGAGGCTATTACTGTTCCCTTTATTCATTTGTTAACATATTGCTTACATTCCTAAATACCTATTACTAATTTAAAAAAAAAAAACATATTTAAAAATGCACGCATTTTAGATTATTATTTTCATAAATAAGATAAGACTAAGCGTTCCGCTTCGTCGCCGTCGTTTATACCGCGTACATCGAAGGACTGGAACAATTTGCCTGCTGCGATCTTCCCGTCCAACTATAATTTAGGTGCCTTCAAGGCTAGATAGAATAGGCTCTTAATAAACTAGTGCGCCTCACCATCAATGATTGCATCACTGCTTACCATCAGGTGGGATCGCAGTCAAGCACTGGTTTATATCAATAAAAAAAAGTAAACAAGCAGATCACCAAGTTTAATTAACAATGATTAAACAATGAACACCGACAAACAATCAACACGATTGCTACTAAAGCAATTAATTTAAAAGATTTCCATTTATGTTAACATAATAAAGTGTTTATTAGTTCCTATCTATAAAGGCAAAGTGGTAGCTCATCATCATGTCATCCTGAAATACCTACTGCTGGGTCTCAGACTTCGATCAACAGTATGTCTCAGAATATACAACAACGGAAATGTCTTGTAGGTAGTTACATTTTCGAGCCATTTGGGGTTGAAACTCTCGGATCGTGGGGTCCCACAAATTTATTAAAGACCTTTCCCAACACCTTGTTGATACTTCGCGTGACCCAAAGGCTGGCTTTTACCTTGGGCAGTAGATAAGTATTGCCATACAGCGTGGCATTGCCGCCAGCCTTTTGTGTACTTACATTAACACTCGACAGCGATGTGGAGGACTTTATTGACGCCATATTTAATTTAGACTACTTTTAGTTAGTTCTTAAAGATTTTTTATTTATTTACCGTATACGTATATATATATTTATAATACACTTCTGGACACATCTATTGGCCCACCTTGTATTTTCTGTTTCGTTTGGTCCTAGCTAAAATTTTATATTAGGTCGAGCAAAAAGTTTTTATGCAGTTTTGAACCTGGCACATTCACAATTTCATTCAATAGTCTTTTTTTGAATTTCGAACACAGAATTTAAAGAAACAAAAGACAATTTGGAGCCTGTTTGTTGATATCAAACAATCGAATACTAAGAAAACTTGGTTTTATTGGTTTACTTGGATTTAATTCTTAAAAAAGATATTGATGTCTTTGGTTTTGCAACAAACATTACTTATTCTTAACATTAAGGTGAGGTTCTATCAATAATCTATGGATACTTCACCTGAAGTCGCCGCCCAAGCTGTGGCACTTATTCAGGCCGGACACAGCCAAAGAAACGTGAGTGCTCAACTTAATTTAAGTCGATCTGCGGTCCGAAATGTTTATCGGAGGTACCTAGAGACTGGCGGCTTTGTTCATCGCCAAGGAAGGCCACGATCTCGGGTCACAACTGAAAGGCAGGATCGATTCATCGTGACGACCAGCTTGAGAAATCGTCACCTTACCTCCATTGAGATACAAAACCAACTTCGCGACTTCCACGGAGTATCTGTGAGCGCTCGAACTGTTCGGAGAAGGTTAAAAGAACGCGATATGGTACCACACAAGCCAGCTAATGGGCCCAAACTAACGCGAGCCCACCGAACAGCGCGCCTTCATTTCGCACGCAGTCATTTAAATTAGACACAGCAAGATTGGAGCCGTGTACTCTTTTCTGATGAGTCTAAAATTGTGTTACATGGCAATTATGGAAGGAAGAAGGTCTACCGACGTAAGGGAGAGCGTTTCGCACAATGCTGCTTTGAAGAGAGGGTTGCTTATGGCGGTGGCTCATGGACTGTCTGGGGCGGTATATCCGCGAGCGGCAAAACTCAACTTGAGGTTGTTACAGGACCACGGCTGCCAACATTAAATGCTGAAAGGTACATTCGTGAGTGCTTAGAACCTCACGTGATACCATACGCGGACTATGTGGGCCCAAATTTCCTTTTTATGCATGATAATGCAAGAGCCCATGCGGCCGGCATCGTCAGGGAATATCTTCGGGATGTGAACATCACAGTTATGGACTGGCCAGCCAGAAGCCCAGACATGAACCCCATTGAGCACATGTGGGACGAGCTAAAAAGACGTGTTAGGGCTCGTCAGCCAGTTGCCCAGACGATGCAGGAGTTGAAAACTGCCATAGAAGAGGAATGGGAGATGATCCCTCAAAATTGCATAGAGCGGTTGATAAACTCTATGCCTAATCGTATGAGAGCTGTGGTAGATGCCCATGGAGGCAACACGCGTTATTAAATTAAACCTTTATTTGATAAAACATGTTTTTTATTCAAAAATCAATTGCCTTTAACAAGGCGCATATCCGACTTGTTAGGCGTAGCTCCTTGTCGTATGGTATTCTGAATTCAAATTTAAAACAATACAATCGAAAAATATGGTAAAATGTATCAGGTTTAAAACTGCAGCAACAGTTTTTGTTCAATCTAGCAATCATATTTCGGTAGGGGCCATCGAAACCTAAACACTAAGGTGGGCCAATAGATGTGTCCAGAAGTGTATAATATAATAAGTAACATAATAAATGCCTATCCTTATAGTAGTATGCTCAGAATCGACTACTGATTCGATTTCAGTTACATATTTTTAAAACAGGTAATTTTTTATTCTAATTTTTTTTATTGATAGGCTTGCGGAATAATCAAGAATTACTTTGCTTCGATCAAATTTTATAGCACTTTGCTAGCGACTTCGTTCGCGAGAATGTTCTCATAAAAACTTTAACACCCCTTGAACCGTATTTAGAGTGTAGTTTTGAAAAACTAATATGACAGTCTTTATTATTCTTTTTGATTATAATAATTTGTGGCTTGTTTCAAGTTTATTAACCCAAGAAATAAGGATTCTCCATACAATCTTAAAAATCCTTAAATTGTTCTATTGGGGGTAGTTCTAAAAACAGATAATGAAAACCTCTATTATTAACTTTGGTTACTATTTGTACTCAGTTTCAAGTATATATATTGGCACACGGCATTAAATTTTGTATACAAACAAAATTTCGCTTTTTCACACCCTTAATGGTTGAATTTCTCAGGGAGATGTCAGCAAATCGTAGGAGCCCAGCAGGGTCGAAGCCTACTGGGGCCACGGGTTGTGTGAAAGCGAAGCCCGGGGCCCCCGGATGAAGGCAAAGAAGGAACAGGAGTGGGTTTTTAGTCAGTAAAAGTCTGACACTATCTCCCGCTCCGCCCAAAAGCGGAATTTGTCATTAGATGATTTTCACACCTAAAAAAAATGGTTGAATTTCCAAAAACCCATTCTTGCTCGTCTACGTCATAAAAGGAAACTTTGAACAAAGTTTCATTTGCCTAGTTCCAGTAGATGCAGCTGTGCGTTGATACGAGTATGTCAGTCAGTCAGTTTCTTATTTCATATTATATACAACACTAGTTTTAGGCCAGCGCTACACTTGACGGAAAATCTGTCGCGGAAGATTCGCGACGAAACGCCAATACATGCCCCAAAATATTTCACATAAGGGTGTTTTATATTAATAATCTTGTATTTATCGAATTATTACGTATGGAAAAAGAAAATCCAGTTGATTCTTTGATATGGTCTAATTCATACCCTAGAGTTTTAAAGGCATAACAAAAAAAAAACACGTTGTATAACTTACTGTACTACAGAATATTGTATATTTTAGGGTTGATCGCATAGTAAAAGTTGTTTTAATATGGATACTTTAATCACATTTTCTGAATGTTGCCGATGAATTAAAAATCAGCCTGTATATTGTGCGAAGGCTTTATTTCAACTGAAAACAATCGGCTCGTTGGTCTAGTGGTATGATTCTCGCTTTGGGTGCGAGAGGCCCCGGGTTCAAATCCCGGACGAGCCCATTTTTAGTTGACGTAGTTAATGTAAATTAAACTAAATTTCTTCCGTCATTAATGACACTTTCCAAAGAAATAAGTAAGGCATCACATGAATCTCTATAAATACTCCCTTTTTATTTTAAGACGTACATTTTAGAAGGAGAACAGAATTATTATAATTATTCTTCTGAATTATTATTATTATTATATGTAGCCTATACCGTTCCACTGCTGGGCAAAGGGCTCCCTCCATTCCTTCCATTGTTCCCGGCTATGTTGTCTACAAACATTCATACATGATGATAGACACCACCAACATTGTCGTTCAGCCGAAAGACCTCCACTACTGGGCACTTCCAAGGCCTCCCCCAAACATCACCACATCTACCGTTGTTATGCTTTCGCATCAAACAAACTCCCGTGGCCTCTACTAGGTCATCGATCCACCTTGTGGAAAGCTTTCCAACGACGACACGTCTTCCAGTAAGCGGTCGGCACACCATACCATTGTATAATTTATTCAAAATATTGATACAAGATCAAAAGACAACAAATGTCACCTGCCATAAACTCCGAACACTCTCGATTATGTAAATAAAAAAAGTAAAAATTATAACAAGGGACGTGGCGTTAACAAAGCTCATGTTACTTTTTATTCGATACATTGTGATCGGACGAAGTTTAATAAATCGCTTCCTGTCGCGTTATCTATTTTTTTACTATTATTTTGAATTTATTTATCTGTTGATGAAGAAAACAATTTTGGTGACTTTACCAATGGTTAACTTAAGGTGAATGCTGAAGCCCACGAAATTTAAGTTTTTGCAATTTTCAGTTCAGTATCGAACAGTAAAGTAAAAAATTTATATTTTAAGTAATGAGATGTATGTATTTACACAATTATACTTATTAAAACCATTAACATAATTCTCTAACTTAGAGAAGAGTTAAAATGTGCCATTTTAAATAAATCTTAACTTTTTACCTCCGAAACGGCTTGACCAATGCTTATGGTTTTTTTTTGTGTATAGTAACTTTAATTCCGGAAGTCGGTGTTCAATAACTAAGAGAGAAATCTATTTAAGAAACACCGACTTCCGGAATTAAAGTTATTTTGAACTTTTTAGTATTTTTTTTTTCATTCAATTCTTTTTCAAATCTTTCTAATTCAATTTTTCATTCATTTCAAATTACAAAAAAATACAATCGAATTACGATTGTATTTTTTTGTAATTTTTTTTTTCATAAATTCTTTTTAGTTAGTGAAAGTCAAACCCATTCCTGCAAAAAACGTAAGTTGTTTTTTTCCGTGATCTTCCTAAAAATGCTCGAATTATGTCTTAGAAATATACACCATTAATTTTTAATTAGTACAAATACTTAAAGGGCTTATTGAAAAAGGACTTGTTATTATTTAAGTAAAGTCTCAATAAATAATATCTATAAACAGCAAAGTTAGCGTTTGTTTATATCCCAAAATGTTACTCAATCTAGAGAAATATTGTACAGGCTATTGATTATAAATGAATGAATGAATGGCGATCAAAATGGAAAAACACTACGCGTAGTATTTTCTAGTAGCAATTGTTATGAATAATTGATTCAATTATGAATTTACCAATTATGACATTTTCGTGGACAATTTTGGGATTTCATTTTTTACTTTTGACTACACAAATATGATCAGTAACGGGTACGGATAGAGCCTTTAGAATTTTGTACTGATTAAAAAATAGTGGTATATGTATTAGGTAGGTATATACTAAAAAAAGCCCCTGCAATATCTACTAATCTACTAGAATATTTCCTATTAACATATTATCATAAATACTTATTAGTGGGGAAAGGAAAAATCTCTTTCTGCAAAAAAACGTAAACTGTCGCTTAAGATATTTTTCCTGAAAAAGCTCAAAAGGTGTGTGTGTATGCTTGTTACTCCTTTACGCTCAAACGGCTGATCGAAGTTAGATGATTTTGACATGCGGATTGACCATATCTTGGAATAGGACCTAGAATGAAATACTTAGAACTTTCCCGTGGCATATTTTTCACCTGAAGCTAGTAACAGAAAACCCTAGAACGATATATGAAAGACAGGTAGTATGATCATTGCCACATTATTTTGCTACAGTCACAATCCTTCACGAGACGGTATGACTAAGCCGTCTATTGCAAGGGACATATCCATCAGCTTAGACAAACAAGCCATAGTGATTATTCGTATGAAAAATTACCTATTAAAACTTACAAGACGGTTCAATAAATAACATGCGTCAAACGTACTTATGATTAGTCACCGGAAATTGTTCGCTAGTAAGGATTCTACGCCTTAAATGGTAAAATGGAACCCTTATGACATCACCCCACTATTGCTTGATGCATTTGATGGTACAGTTTAGTACCTTCCTTCTTTTGACATTTGAGTCACTTAAGAAACACGAGAGTCCTTTTTCACTCGCCTATCGTCAACATCGAGCATGGTTTAAAAGCTTGTTACTTCATCTAACGTAATCCAACGCGATTTTTGACGAAAAGACAACGCGAAAAAAGAGAGATAACGCCTGTAAACTCTGTTAGCATTCGGTAATTTCACGATTTACTCGAATATTTTACAAAACTTGTTCCAGGACATACATGTTTTTTTTAAACCCTTAAAATCTTTTGAAAAAAGTTGTCGTCATTTAGAATCTTGATTGAATTTGCAAGGCTTCTATTGTTGTGAATGCGAGACGCACAGGTCCGGTCGCCGTAGCGACATTTGATAAATAATTTATATGTTGAAAAAATTTTATTTAATTTTTTCAACATATAAATTATTTAATTTGAGATACTTAATAATTTTATTTGGAACACAACCATAAATCAAGTCTTAGTAACTAGAACAGGGACAGTTAATTTAACAAAAGTACATAGCCTGCCGTCTCCCAAACTAGGCAAAAACCTGCATCTTGGGGGCAGTATATTAATGTATTATGCCATGTAAAACGACGTGAACTTAAATGAAAAAATAAGTTAAAATAATGAAAAGTAAACAAAAATAGAAAAAGTTTAAAACCAAACTGAAAAACTGTTTAAGCTGTTGATCCCCGCAATAACGCCGGCGTTAACGCGCCATTGTCTTTCTATTGTGTCTTTAATTACGCTACTCAAAAAGTTAATAATATTAACTAGATTGCCATTCATCATTCATTTGGAGGAGGCCTATGTTCAACAGTAGATTTTTTCGCCAGAAATTATGATGTTGATAATGTACAAAATGGTACCTAAGTGTACTTAATGAATACCTGAATGTATTCAGCTCTTGATTGTAGAAGCACTCGTATAATATATATAGCCATACCTACAACATCTACATGATGAGGCAGGTACCTACGTTACCCTTTATCCTTCATCTCACTAACATTTAAGGACTGATGTAATAATGAAGTCAGAAGCGGAAACCATCTTTGTTATTGCACTGTCAAAATCATCAACACTAACACACCTTAATACCACAATTTAACGAATGTTTATAAGGAAAATTTCGACATGAACACACAAAACAAATGGCGTCTTCAAGTTTCCAACCTTTTATAGTTTCCAAGAATGTGTCCTTAGCCCTTGAATGAAGCGAGGTCGTGGACGTGCAATCAATAAATACGACGCTTGAACAAACCATTATTAATTACTAGCACCTATCCGCGGGTTTGTCCAGGTGGTATTTATAAAACTACATTATTTTAGAAACTATCAACTACTGTGAGTGAACAGTAAAAGTTCTACTATCTGAACGTCTCTGCAGTAAATTGCCGATTTATATTATTTATGTACGAGGACCGATACTGGACCAATTGGTTTATTTATAGATATTACCTTTACATACGTCTTTAATCCAGAATAAAATAAAAATAATAACATTTTTCTTTCTTTCTTTCAGAATACTTTAAAAACTAAACAGTTTACACAATTTCATGATTCAAGGTTGTAGTTTGACAAATACCTACTCAGCATTAAATTCTTCGCTCTAAAACTATGCAATTGATTAGGTACCTACCTACTTAATTATTTCAGACATAGTCCATCCATACATTACTTAATGCTAAAATCATCATCATCATCATAAATCAGTCGAAAGATGTCCACTGCTGTGATGGCTCGTTGTGGTGAAGTCCGATCCTGTGCATCTCGCATCCATCGGATTCCCGCGGCCCTCACCAGGTCATCGGTCCACCTTGTGGGAGGCCTTCCAAAACTGCGTCTTCCGGTACCTACGCGGTCGCTACTCCAGAACCTTTCGTCCCCATCGAACATCTGTTCTGCGAGCAATATACCCTGCCACCTACCACTTAAGTTTGGTGATTCTTAAGACTATGTCGGTAATCTTTTAAATAAAAACCTAGAGAAGTGAAAATACCGCAACGTTATTCTCCCCTGATACAATTAAAAGCACAATTATAAGGAAGGAATGATAAATGTCACAAACAAACGCTCAGACAATCTTCTACAGTTTTGATAATAAAGGTAGGTATAGACTTTAGACACTTATAATAATTAGTAGGTATATTTATTAACATATACACGAGGAATTCATCGAGCTTCCCTGTTGAGTAGTTTGTGTAATTAGGACGCATTCTAGGTCACACTGAGGAACCTAGGTACATAATACCTAGACCATTGTGTACCTAAGTGTCAATTAATAGTGCGCAATTATTATTGAAAGACGACGAGTCATTGAACAAGCTCTAACGGTGTTTGTTAAATTGCATTTGCAATGGATACGAGGAAATGGCGGATAAGATTCTTTATTGTTTGCGTATACCTATAATTTTGACGTAGGATCTACACAGATTTATATATTTAACATAATGTACAGACTGATAATAAATAGACAAGGGGTAGGTACTACAACCAGCGAGCGGTGAGATCCATCTGTGAAAGGATTATGTGTTTTGTATTTAAAATAAAATGTAGAAAACTCACGAAAAATTTGGTAATAGTGAAGAACTCAAAGTACATTGGTAACACATAACAATGGTGTATTTTTTTACATGTACTACCTATGAATTCAAATTACAAAGGGCCTTTCTGGGTGGATATTTTTTTTTTGCTGAATTTCTTCTGTTCCTAATTAATGCATGAATTACATTGACACAAGTTACGATCAATATTATTTTTATGTATTCCGAGCTTCAAAATAATTAAGGTTCATTGGATCTTATCAAAAAATTGGAGAAGTACATTGAACAAACAAAGCAATACCACTAGTTTTTTATTATTTCAGTCTAGCTCGACTGGATCGAAGCACAATCTCGAGTCTAACAAAAAATCTTTTCACAAAAAAAAAAAACCGACTTCACTAAAAAAAAACACTAAAACGATCAAAATAACTTTAATTTCGGAAGTCGGTGTTTCTCGGTATTGTTTGTTTCTTATTTAACACCGACTTCCGAAATTAAAGTTATTTTGATCGTTTTAGTGTTTTCTTTAGTGAAGTCGGTTATTTTTTTTTATTGTAAAAAGTTAATTTTTTCACACTAGTATTTTTTTTCGGGTGGGAAAATTATCTAAGGACATCCCCCGCTCTTGGGCGGAGCGCGAGATAGTGTCAGACTTTTACTGACTAAAAACCCACTCCTGTTACTTCTTTGCCATTTTTTCAGGGCCCCGGGGATCACTTTCGCATCACCCATGGCCTCAGTAGGCCTCGACCCTGCTGGGCCCCTACGGTTGCTGACATCTCCTAAGGGGCGCGCGTGGAACACTACGCGCGGTCGACGACTTGGGCTCGGTCCGGACGGTTACCGGACGATCGGACGGCGAGCCACCCATTGCTCGCTGTCCGCAAGCCCGCGCCTACGGTGGCCGGAAATTGGGATCGAAATCCCGGCGGCGGTTGGGGCGTGAGGACTTTTGCCTCACGCGATCGGCCGCCTCCTTTGCTAGCATTACTGCTTCGCAGAAGGAGGCAACCGCCTGCCACTCCTCCTCGCTCCGGACCATGGCCTGTACCAAGGCCCGGCCGTTTTCACACTTTAGTTGCGATACACTTATAGCCAGAGTACCTATTTCCCATAACAATTCCAATTAACCCTAACACTGCTAGGATACATTGTTTTACTATGAAGTTCCCATGTCCACCTTCCTCCTTCCGGCTCCATCATCAGATCAGTTCGATAGTACCTTATAGCCAAAGTGCATCTCATGACAATTCTAATAAGCCCAAACACGGCTAGGATACATTGATTAATTACGGAGTTCCGGAGCCTATCTTCCGGCTCCATCATCATCATCAGATCACTTCGATGATACCATTTTATTTATTTATTATTTATTTATTTTATTTATTATATTCTTTATTGTACACCACATAAACAAAGATACAGGACAAACATAATTAAAAATAAGTGTACAATGGGCGGTCTTATCGCACAGGGCAATTTCTTACAGACAACCTTTGGATGGACTGAAAGAAAGAAGATGGATTTAGGGTTGTCAGTGTACAACATCAGAAAATACCAATAAGACAATAACACAAATACATACATACAATATAAGAAAAACATATACTAATAAATATTAAATATATAATTGAGCCAGGAGAAGAAAAAATCAAAGTGAAAGGTAATGCTCCTTCACCATTTTTTTAAACGTAGGTAGCGTTTGGGCACGCCTCACTTCTAAGGGTAACGCATTCCACAAACGAGCTGCTTGAATTGTGAAAGATTTATCAACGAAAGAAGTGGAATGCGTGCGAATACTTAATTTTAGGTTTTCCGATGATCTCAAGGACCTACTATGTGTGTCACTGAGAAACTGAAAGCGTTCCTTAAGATAAAACGGGGTACAAGGATTAAATAGCACATTATAAAGCAAAGAAAGTATGTGGGCGTTCCGGCGAAGGCGAATAGGAAGCCATTTGAGCTTAGTACGAAATTCAGAAACGTGGTCATACTTACGCAAGCCAAATATGAACCTTATACAGAGATTTTGAAGTCGCTCAAGCTTATCCAATTGGTCTTGGGTGAGATCAAGATAGCTGGCAGCAGCATAGTCCAGGATTGGAAGAAGAAGAGATTGTGCTAACGCAATTTTAGTAGTGATGGGAAGAAAATTACGAAGACGTCTTAGGGAGCCCGCCGAAGCAAATAGCTTACGACTGACTTCCTGCAGTTGTTTTGTCCAGGAAAGAGTGCGGTCGATATAGATCCCCAAGTACATATGTACCCCAAGTACGTATACATAACTATTCAGAACCATTTATTTATTTGTATTGCATAGGAGCTTAACTATCTTCATTGTGATATCTATGTGAGTATGAAGTTCTGTTGGCCATTTCTGGTCTTCTTCATCAGTTCCACTCCATCAAATGTTACTTTTTGACTGTAAATGCTTAAGTTCTCAATGAAAATACCAAAATCATCACTAATCACTACACGGTTGCCTATAATATTTAAGGAGTTTCCTTGATTCCTCATGGATCCCATCATCAGAACTGGATTTTGAAAAAAATAGAAAAAAAAAAAGAAAAGAAAGAAAAACATTTTATTTGGCGGAACAAGGCGCAAATTTAAAACTAACAAATTATAAAAAAAAAAAAATGGGACCAATCTGGAAGCATATCCTTTAAGAGGAAAAAAAACTTTGCAAATCGGTCCATAAACGACGGAGTTCTGAGGTAACTAACATAAAAAAAATACAAAGGAATTGATAACCTCCTCCTTTTTTGGAAGTCGGTTAAAAATCGGTGCGTCAGATGCATTTCACTCTCGATACAAAAGTCCAAACTACAACAAAGATTGAAGGCACCATAAATACATTTAAAACAGCCATTATGGACGGTAATTTCTACAATGCAGCATGGCTGCAACCTTCTAACGGTAAAATTTTGTAATACAGTGGTTCCTTTTTTTTAAATTATAAAAAGAAAACATTATTCAAACAAGTGTACCTTCAAATGATAATCATCTCCTTCACAGTAATTCTATATCCCTTTGAAACGGAACCTATAATTTATGATAATATATCAATCTGTGGTTCCTTAAACTCCAGGTTATAATTAAAACATGACCCTGTGTCACAAAATACAGGTATTGATATCCGTGGCGGCAAAACCCTTTAATTGTGTTCAAATCGAAACCTAATGTTATTGTGGCTTCGTTCGTTTTATCGATCAACTTTATTAATCGCTTTATTTGTCAAAGATTAAAATTTTAGAACCACCTCATTTTTCTTACCTTACCCCTTATAACCCACTGTTGGGCAAAAACCTGTCTACTCTCCATTATTTCCTATACAGAGTAGTAAAGAATAAATTTTTGAAAAATCTCTCAAAGGAGCCAGTTCATCCCGCCAGCATTACCTTCGCCTAGGTCTGCCACAATTACATCTGCCATTACGAGGGCCATTAAATGGGTCATGACCGGGAACGGATTGATGATGTTAGATGATAACAAAAAATAAACTAAACTGAACTCTTCTGCCGCAAAGAAGAGTTCAGCTCAGTTTCTTTTAAGCGTAGAAACTTCCTTATGTATATTATTTCATAAAATACTGGACGAATTTTCTTTCTTTATTTTCACTTTAAAGTTTTCAAACACTCAAAAACTGCATTTAACAAATACGAACTGATATTGTCAGAAAATGAAAACATTGTTGTTGTCAAGAACCTCAACACAAACCTCAAAACGCCTTTTACAGTTCTTGAAAATCAATAATTACACACAAATCCTCACAGAAGAAATCTGCACGTATGCACAAACCTTAAACTTGATTACCGTTCTTCCGCCAGGACCACAGAAGCGACATTGTCGGCATCAACAGCAGCCCCGAGGCACGCAGACAATATCGCTCCCGATTGAATTATCGATCCGATAATAGGATCGCGAGAATAATGCCTCTATATATTGTTCTTGCTACTTTAATTATGGGAGCTATTGAACCAGCTTGTTTATTAAGCATTTCTTGTGACTAGGATCTGATAATCGCTGAAGAAAGTGTACCTATTGTTTTTTGATGTTCTTCTACATAAAATTTTGGACAATCATGATGTTTAAAATATAACTAATCGTGTAATGTTCCAAGCGACGGACAGGTCAATTAGTTGGAAAAGCCTTAAAAAACTTACGAGGTAGAGACAGCTATTATTCAAAGTAAATTAAAATATACATCATTCTATCGAAAGCAATTAAACAAAACTGTATCAATTTCATTTAATCGAAAAATCTTAACAATATAAACTGTCCTACAGACACTGTTCAAAAGCGTTGGTTAGCAGATAACAATCAATATGGCGCCCGGAGCGTCACCGGCTGTCACCCAAATGAACGAGCACATTAAAATGAAACGCCTCAGAGTAATGGACATAAATTAAATAGTCGTCCACGTCACTCAAGCCGCAGGACCTGAAGAAATACGCCCTGACGGAAGCCAGGTAGTTAAGATTCCAAACAAAAATATAAGATAACAACAGTTAAGATGTTACGTTTTATTAGGAGCCAACAAAGCGACGCTAATTTACGTCCTTTTTGGGTCGTGAGATAAGGACAACAGTATTCTCTTTTAACGATTCAGATCGTCACATTTGACTGTGTGAAACCCCATTTACCACGGCGAGTGCCTAGTTTAACCACTCACGATTTCTAAAACTACAATTCTAGACACAAACACAGCATAAAATTTCTTCACAGCAATCGCTCGTCTTAAATTATTGCTGTGGGTTATACCACACGCGAATGTATTGCAATTCATTACAACACTAACGTTAGAAACGGATAGTTACAATACACAGTGGTTACAAGTAAATTACTTGAAGTACTCGTAATCTACGCCCAGGAGGCAAACAATAGAGCAATAAAAGCAACTGCACCCGACAACTCGAGAAAGCAACCAACGTATCGACAACATATAAATCAGAGACAACCTCGAGCGTTACTACTTGAAGCTACCCAGAAATATATCAGTGGACGTTACCGACCAAACACTGGGGCATAATTCAGTTTTCCGTAACATAAAATACTCTGTTTCATAGAAATAGATCCCTGTCAGAGCGAAGTATCCGCACTTTGCACTATCTGTCTCATCTCTGCGTTGATTTATTTGCTGAAGTTGACAAAGTATTAGCAACTTAATTTTCTGCTTTGGGTTACTTTTTTAAGGGATACCCAATTCATATTCCGCTCTGGTATTATAGAATGTGTTTCAACCAACAACTGTGTAGTGTAACTGCAAATATTTAAAGTACTTATCATCTAAGGTAAGAGATGCTTTCCTGATTCTAGTTAAATCATTATAAACATGAAATAGCAATTAATTAACAAAGCTATTTTAGACGACTGTCGTTACTATAAGACGGCTGCACAAAAACACATGTAAGGAATTGAAACTTCATGACATGACAACGAAAAAGCATGCGTATTTACGACTAAAAGTTTCCACTGGGCCCAAGTACAAAAGAATAAAGCGCAAATTCGACGACCGCATATCAGCATTTACGGTCGGAGATGTCACATAAAGAGTAATAAAATTTTGGTACAATTATCCAAATACGTATATGAGTAGCCGGAATTCCTTCACGGTGCATTTCGTAAACAAGGGTAATCTAAAGGGCATCGGCGCAGGTGGAAGGGAAATCAACATAGTTGCATTGCTTACCGGCCATCAACAATTACAGCAGTTTTCATAAAAACTCTGTTGATACAATCAGAATGCCTTTCCTTTGTCATCTTTGTAAATAGACGACTAACGCTGACGAAATCATCTCATTAAAATATTAGATAAAAACCACAATTATTATTATCATATCTATGTATCTCAAAGTGACTTGTAATGCAATAGAAAATTCACGATGTGGCTGAATGACTCATAAACGGTCTTGAGGAAAACAGTCGACAAAAATACTAAAGATTCTCTTATATATAAAAGACACGACTTTCCAAAAGCGTCCCATGCCCAGAATAATTATACCTTTACGGTTAATCTCAAATTTTCCAGCATATAAGCATGAATGAATTATCCACAGCTTCCCATATGCACTCGTCATAAGCACCAAATCTTCATGGCACTCCGATAGGATCAGACTCGCGTTTTGTTTACGTGATGTCACCAATTTCACCGTAACAAGACTTGTTCTCATGAGTATCTTGATCTGCCTCAATTTGAACTGTGATATAAAGTACCACTTCGATAAATCGACTAAGCCCTTTGTTGGCGATGTTTTAATTTACTAATTTAAAGGAGGAAAAAAATGCAGGATAAACGGTCATAATGATTGTTTATAGAAAGAACATTTATTGAATCATTAGTCCTGAAAAGTTCACCAACTTTATGATTGTTTTCAAGAAACTGTTCTTATTCGTCATTACTGTCGTAGATGAAATTATCCTAAAATTAAGCATTAAATTGCTCTTTATTGTTTTTTTTTTAAGACAGTGGTTAAAACTAACATATCCCAAAAATGACAACTGATATCATTGTGAATAGCAATCGAACCGGAATGTTTTATATTCCATCCTTTCATACAAACTATAAGGTTATTTAGATGCAAAATAAAAAATCGCAATACACATTCAAAATAAATATAATTTATTCCAAAAGAGTTTCACATACAATATATATGTATTGTATAATTTATCTACCATCATTTAAAATACTCAAAATTTTTATGTCAAATGGATATTACATTTTTTTTTTGTTTACTATTTTATTTATGAATGTACGTTCGACAACTGTTCTAGGTGTAAAATGAAGATTATAATAAAGATAGATAGGAATCTAGACTTATTACATATATTTAGTATTGTTGCTACTTATATGCAAGTATTGCTTGAAAACCGGAAAGGCACCTTATAGACAGACACGATTTAACGATGCGACAACCCCTTTTATACAAATTGGATGATGTCACATTGTCGCGTCACGTTTATCTGCTACAAACAATGTCAACTTGCAAGTTTTAACACTAGTCACCCATAAGATAATTTTTACAATTTCGTAATCCATAAACTCAGTAAGTATACACTGACCGATTTCATGTTACAATTAGATGACGAACGCCAACTTGACATATATTTTCGTTACCAAAATAAGTTAATAACAATACAAAATGTATTTTCTATTATGCTTACTACTACACAGGAATATTTATAAACACTTCATTGATACTTACAATTTCCTATGCTGCTTGCGGAACACCAGAATTTTAATTTTTTTATTATACCAGTTGTGATTAAATATTTGATTATTTTTATTAAGAGAATAGGAAAAAACTATAATTCTAACCACATACACAGTTATTTTCCAAAGACCAGGCAATGTTTTTCTTGACGTTAAATATCACTGAAAGAGAAAATAAATCTGCATTTCAGAAGGTACATTTTTGCTTGCGTAACTCTACTAAATGTAGGGCAAAATTTATTTTTACGAATTAGTTTTTGCGTAAACGCAACTTTGCTTCAACAACGTGGGACTTATAACGTTGTTGAAGCAAAGAGGCGAAATCATGTCTTTGATTGATATACGGCCTGAAAAACTTTGGCTGGTCTATATAAAAACACCCAGTTGCTATTTATACGACAGCTGCTATTTAATCTATGGATTAAAAATTGCATTATTGTTACCCTTCACTATAAATAAATTTAATTGTAAGTTACCTAATATGTTACACTATAGCTACGGAAGAAGAAATTTTTTTAATTATTATGCAATTGTATTCAGTATATTATTCAATTCAAACTTGTTCCTCGGAAAAAAAAATATTTATAAATAGATGTACAAAAATCTTCAATTATTAAAAATTAATTTTTATTATTTAACATATCTTAATAATCGTGTTTGTAGTCATAAGAGGACTTTTTTTCTGAATCCGGTCTCCTTCTCCAGTTAGTATCAGTATCTCTACTTTTTCTAAAACCGTTATCGTTACCGCTACTTCTCCCACTATTATATCTATCGTGATTCCTATTGTTTGAACTTCTATTATATCTGTTATATCGATCCCTGTTTCGATCTGCATCTAGTAGATCCTCATCTTCGGCTAATGGTGATCGTTTGTAAGGAATTCCACTACCTATAGATTTGATGACTGTTTCTTTGCCTAAATCAGGTGATGGAGGTTTGGTCCCCAATAGATCAGCTAAATAGTTTTCTCGTTCTATCTCGTACCCGCGAGCTTTTTCAAATTCTGTAACAACGTTTGTCGTTTTAGTATTATTATTAGTTTATGTCCATATGAAAAAGTGAAAGACGTAACTTGATCAACCAATGCACAAACGATTTAAGTTCATTTAGCTAAAGAAATATTTCATAATTCCGTAAGATTTCATCTGTCTTAACAACATTTTCATCAGGACACATTATAGTAAACTTACATCGACAGGGTGTGCGAACTAGCGAACACCAGTGAAGCAATAAACAGTTCATGTTGTAATATTTATAGACAATAACTAACTCTTAATAGCGTCCTTGGCGGGAACCCCGAGGCGGTCGCGCATGTACCGGCAGACCATGTAGCCGGTGCGGTTCAGCCCGTGCGTGCAGTGGACTCCGACCAGGGCTTCTGTAAAATGACACAGTTTTATATTTTGTGAACGATAGACTGAAGAGATGTAAGAGAGAAGATTGAGAAAAAAAGGTAGGTGAAAATAAACTAAGATTTTTATGAAAAAATGCTTCGAGTCTATGGACTGTACTGGATGTGCCAAGGAGTTGCACTTTGATATTTATATTATGTGGATAGAGAGAGTTCCTGCAAGAAAACATGAGTTACGAAATCATAACCGACAATTTCCCTAAAACAAACCATAAACAATAATACAAAAAGACAAACAGTAATGCAATCACGATCGATAGCCACTAAAGCGCACCGCGGAAAATAAACGAAAACCTCATGTTTGTGTCTTCAAAATCGCACGGCAAACATGGGCCGCGGAGGTCGTTGACTCCCACCCCATCGCACCCCATCGCTAAGCGAGGGCGGTGCAGCGGGGTGGCGCCGGGAGAGAGGAAGTCGTGGCCGCGGTTTGACACTTCCTCAGGAAGACCTTTGAAGTAGCAACTAAGATGTACCTTCACATCCTACACAATTGCACAAAGCCGCCTTTTAAAATATTTAGAAATGTAGTTGAGTTTTCAAATCATTTTTTACGTTGCGTTCAAACCTACAAGAACACTTTTTGGCTCTAACTCTTCCCATTCTAAAGAAAAAATCTACAAAAAAAAAATTTAAAACTTAGCATTTTTTGTCATCGGAGAATATGTTTCAGCCATTGGTGAACAGAATCATAAACCCACGGAGCGTACGCGAGCATAATACAGACGTTACGACCTGACTTTGTCCGCTACATATATTATGCACCTCGTAAGTTCCTTAGCACGAGACAAAAAACGAGCAAAAACCTTATTG
This sequence comes from Mythimna impura, assembly GCA_905147345.3. Classification (NCBI taxonomy): domain Eukaryota; kingdom Metazoa; phylum Arthropoda; class Insecta; order Lepidoptera; family Noctuidae; genus Mythimna; species Mythimna impura. Next base: position 9,899,169 of record LR990355.1, on the reverse strand, counting down.
TCGATGCAAAATTCCCACGCAGAGCGGCCAAGGGGTAATGCATTTGAGGCATTACACATGCAAATTCATGCCAAGTCGGGACACACAAAAAAACAATTTTCATTTAAAACAATCCATCAAGGCAAGCTTTAGCCAGCAACTTAATTAACGTATGTACATGTTTTCAATTACAGAAACAAACAATGAAATGATAATTATGAGAACTCACTCAGAGGTATCTTTATGAGATAATATTTATGAGCAAGATGTACGCCGGAGACTTGGGTAACTCAATGATTTAACCATTTCGTTTAAGGCTTGACGTGGGCTTAAATAGCTTAGAATAAATTCCTTTTTAGTGATAAAAATTTGCTCTTAGATTAACCTGCTCAAGTCTACAACAGCTAATTTGCAGCACATTTTATTGGGCACATGCATCAGTATTTCTGCCAGGGCTGCGGGATTGTTTAATAGAGTCACTGCGGCCCTGGAATTCTAAGGGCAACTGCAGGAACACAGGTGGGTTTTAGTCTGTAAAATTCTGACACTTACTCTTGCTCCACCCAGAACGGGAGGAGTCATTTGATGATTTTCCACCAAAAAAAAATGGCTTCAGTATTTAAACTATCTATAAACAACATGATTAATATTATATTCATATTGAACAAACAATTCTATTTATTTCACCGTCTTACGCTTAGGAACCATCTTTCTTCCGACGTACGGCGAGTATCCACCCTTACGTTGTTGAAACTTCAACCGTCTTATTACAAAACTTCCGTAAGTACCAGGTTTAAACCAGGACTAAAAGGTCTAGGTTTGTTACGGTACTAACGTTAATTCTGTCATTCGTATTACAAATCGTAGACCAACAAAGGACTACTTAGTACCAAAGATAGTCCCTGGTCTAAACATTATCCACAGATTATAAGCAACAAAATATTTAAACTATTCAATCATTCGTTCAGCGTTCTATGCGCCGTTCCTTTTTACAAAATGTTGTTACGTAATTGAAAGAAAAAATATTCAATAAATTGCTATTTGTAGTGGTAAAATATAAAGTTTTGCTATTTAAAGGTAGTTAAATAATCCGACTTTTAATTTTTTGAATTGATGTTCACAATTTAATTGTTCTGGTTTGGATCAACTATCGAGATAACCGTATAACGAAGTGAACTTGACAGCGCGCGTAATTCGAGTAATGTTATCGAAATGTTTATGTTACAACTTAAAAATAAACTAGATGTCCGGTTTCACATCAAGATTAATAATCTAAATAAAGGCACAGTTCTTTGGGCACTTTGTGGTGAGTGAGATCGTGTGTGCATCGTTTTAAGAAAATGGAACAACCAAAGAAAAAAAGGGGTGTTAATTGGACTCCAGAAGAAAAGGTTAGTGATAACGGACATAGATTACGTACACACAGTTTTTTTGATGCACTAAACTATGTACATAAGCCACACTACTTCCATTAATTTCATTCTAGGATATACTGCGTCAGCTTATTCTACTCGAACGCGAACTCTGTTACATCCCCGGGCACTCTCAAGTGTCCCACAACTCCAAATCTTCCAAATCAACTATATCAATCATGTCAATATCCATTTTTGGTTAAAATCACAAACTAATAATTTCCGAAAGCTAACTTCAAAATTAAGAATTTGACGTGTAACAATTTAGTACCATAGTTAAACTAGGGGTCACGATGGTCTAACTTTGGTACCATAGATAGTTCTAGGACTAGCGATAAACTTCTTTTTATAATAACGTTTATTCAAGGTCATGGTTTAAACCTAGTACTAAACCCGGTACTTTTTTAAGACCACGTTTTATAATAAGAGGGCAACGGTCCGGACTAAGCGTTTCGCTTCGTCGTTTATACCGCGTACATCGAAGGACTGGAACAATTTTCCTGCTGCGGTCTTCCCAACCAACTATAATTTAGGTGTCTTCAAGGCTAGAGTGAATAGGCTCTTAATAAACTAGTGTGCCTCACCATCAATGATTGCATCACTGCTTACTATCAGGTGAGATCGGTTTATGTTTAAAAAAAAAACATCCGCCATTGAGAAAGCTACTATCACACTATAATTACACTAATACATAATTATTATAAAGCCGAAAATGTGTTTGTATGTTTGTTACTTCTTCACACTCGAACGGCTCAACGGGTTTCGATGAGACTTGACATATGGGTAGATCATGTCCTGAAATAGCACATAGGATACTTTTATCTCGGCAGTATGTCCCTTGGGATAATTAATGTACTTTCACGAGGGCGAAACCACTGGCAGAAGCTAGTTTCAACATAATTATGTTGCTTACATGCAATAGAGCTGCCGTTTCAGGTTTCCAAAGTAGCGTTTGGTGACATTTCAAATGTGAACTATTACGTTAGGTTGCAGCGATTCACATGCAAATCGCAGCTGACAATACAACAAGCCAATAGCCCAAAACATGTTACCACTTGCAAGTCACTTAGCATAGAAAGCGTGTACGTACTGTATTTGTAATGTAATAAACTTGATAGAAAATAAACAACAGTGGTATTCCGACGTACGGCCCAAACAAACAGACAAAAGGTATCAAAAGGGGGCGTTACGTAATTATAATAACGATGCATTGATGAATACATATTATTGCGTAAAAGTAGGACCCACCGCAGTCAAAAACCTCACAGATTAGTCCAAAGTAAACTCTTCTAGCGCACCTTAATAAGAAAACCCAACAGAATTAACATCGCATACAATGCTAAAATGTTTCTGTATGCAAAACATGTTTACACTGTAATATTTTAGTTAGTATTACATTTATTTAACGTCAATAGCAACTCGACAACTATATTCATTAATAATGAATTACAATTAGTATAATCACAATCTGAGAAAACATTCTTTCTGTGAAACGTACATTTTACGAGTACGTTGAAGTTGGCAGTTCCACGATAAAAGTTACATCAAGTATGATGTATGTCTTAACCGAGACGAATAGGTGTGCGCATCGCGTTTCATATCGATTGTCGACAATCGATGCATTGTGAACGAAACGAGTCGATATCGATACGCGATAGTTCGCCTACGCGCGACCCCCTTACATCGTAATCGGCTTATTAGGATTTTACCACACGCATCCATGTGACTGCGGTGTGTTAACAATGTTACGATGTCGCCCTAGGTATCTCTTTATTGTGCTATCCAATTACATTGCACTTCAAAATTGCGTGGCTACCTGCCTTATACTTACACTACAATTGTTATAGGATGGTGCGGGTGACAGCTGTCAGATTCATACAATGTAGCTACCTAACCTTTTCTTTCATCTTAAAGATGCATATTTTCGTCCTGCTGTCATTGTAACCATGCTATGTTAAAAAGACCTTAGATAAGTATAACCGTGAAGTTGAAAGACTACTTGCATCTAAGATACACAATTTTGTTCAGAGAGTTGAACAAAATTGAGAACCAGAAACCATATTTCATACCAATAAAGTTTAATATTTTCAGGTAAGTACTAAACTATTTTCCTCCAAAAAAACAGGTTTCAGTATGTACAATTCACTCGCGTCGATTTCTTTATCGCTCGTGGCTTGTGCGAGCGAGCGGATACAGCAGTGACAAAATTGACTATAAACTTACTAATAGATACTTAAAAATCACGATAAGCAAATAAACTTACATTAAAACTATGACATTACAGATATGAGTAGTAAAACAAACCAAAAGCGCCGCGGGACGCTATAAATGTTGCCTTCATTTGAGACGCCACTTGACGCAAACAACATTTTTCGGACGATAAAGGCCTTATTACGTATTAATGCATTGATATTTTTATGATAACATTTTATGAAGTTACGAAGTCAGACTGACTTTCTACCAGAGCATGGAAGCGGAGCGATGAGCGAGAAATAGTCCACCAATACAAATGTTTCCTTCTAATTATGATTATTTTCTATTAGCGGATAGCTATTATTCTTGCTCATCGTTACAGTAGCTTGTACAGCGCTGGTGGAGAGCAAGCCTTAGTCCTTGTGTCACTCAAGCGGGAAGCGATTTTTGCTCGCCTAAATAATACAATCGCTTGTATAGAAACCTCATCCCAAAAAACCGTATCTAAGAACTTGTTGCGTGTTGCCACATCGTCCGCGGCGCCACGCGTGGGATGTGATGTGATGATCAGATGACTGATTAGGTATTTAAGAATATTAATTGTCGCAACAGCTCTACATTCTTCGCTCGGAATTTTTATTGAAAACGAACGACAGAAATACCAGAAGTAGCTATTGATCGATTAGCGGCCGCACATAAAATATTGTAAAACGGTATGTTCAAGAATTTACAATCAATAAAATAGGTAAAGTGCATTTGTAAGTAGCTGAAGCTAAGATTGACGACTCACAGGAACCAGACAGCAGCTAAATACATATTCTGAACAAAACAAAAGAGTATTAACAGTTCTTGAAAAACCGGCCAAGTACGAGTCGGACTCGCGCACCAAGGGTTCCGTACCGCCCGTGGCAAAAAAACGGCAAAAAAAAAAAACACGTCTGTTGTATGGGAGCCCCACTTAAATATTTATTTTATTATGTTTTTGGTATTTGTTGTTATAGCGGCCACAGAAATATGAATTTCATATATGAAAATTTCAACATTCTAACTATCACGATTCATGAGATACAACCTAGTGACAGACAGTCGGACGGCGGAGTCTTAGCAATAGGTTTCTGTTTTTACCCTTTTGGTAGGGAACCCTGAAAACTGTTCATAAATTCATAAGCGGCCGTAACCTGGAGTTGTCACAGAAAATATTGAAACACAACAATACGCGAATCTACAAGCGACAAATGCTCTTAAAGAAAACGCTAATTATGGTTGTAGAAAGGAGCGGCTCTAACACAAAAGATGAACAATAGCTACTAACACATATGGAAATATTTCTTAGACAATGCAAACTTATCGGTACTAAATTATTTATCTTTAAATAAACCACAAAGAAGACAATACCACAGAGTTCAACAAAACCGTAAATAAAGACAGTGTTTGTAAATAATAATTTAAAAGTAACATAATAATTTACCAAATAACAATTTCAATATATTATGAGCAACTGTTAAAGTACGTTATCACTCCACAAATAGACAGACAAACAGATTCCTCAGCAACATTTGTCACTGCGACTGGTTCTATTCCAAAAGTGCAACTTTGTCTAGAACTATCTCGAAGTCAGTAAACTGCTTGAAACGCAGCGATTTATCCAGCTCCCATATCAACTAACTTGGAAACTAAACTAAACTTTCGGACAAACTCATTTTTACGTGACGCTATCCCAATAATATAAAAGTAAGTGTATTTTATCCGTGTGGTCTTTACGATGCAACACATACAACAAGCATAAAATGCTGATAGAAAAGATTTTATTGCAAAATACTTTGTCACTCATCAATCCAATTGGAACCATTGGAAAACAAATCATATAAGTTACAGAAAGAAATACTACCAGCAATGTTTACACAGACTGCAATGTCTAGTAAATTTCCTACCTACTAACACTAAAAATAAGCAAATCCCCATCGTTTATCAAGGCTTCGTCAAAAATAGCAAGTCATCTATGTAGCAGAAAATAAATCCATCCATCAAGAATACGACAAGCGACAGTCGGCCATCTGGCCTGCGACACACGTCAAATAACTTCTTGTAAAACATTTATAATTGCGATAACTTCTATAATTCATTTCATTACTATCCATCTGTTAAAAACATCGATAAAAGTGGCCGATGATAAAATTGATTTTTAATTCGAAGCGAGCACGATAAATTATGTATAACGATGTAAATGTGACTCATGAAATGATAATAAAGTTTCTTATGTACTTAGCCTAAATATCGAGAAACTTGAAACGGGATTGATTAGGATAAGGTTGAAATAAATACAATTAACAGACTCCGAAACGTAGATGTGGAATACTCTGACCAAAGTAAACATAGGCAAAAACAAAATTAAAACATTCGATAAATTGGTTCAACTTTAAGCATGAGCACGTTACGACCACCACGGGGTGCACAAACAGTAGCAAGTGTAACAACATTCCCGCGCATGCGATATCGTGTAAATCAGGACGCGAGTGCGATTCCACCACAGATAGCGAGTGAAATACGAATATCGTCGCCTTACCACGCGGCGGAACGCCGAACGCTACCAATGGTGTCATTTACTTAAACGCTCCGCACAATCATCTTATTTTAAAGATAACAATCCAACCTATAACAAATCTTAATTTATTTGTTAAAGAAACAGTTAATCGCAATTGAGAAAACAGATCAAACCACACAGATCAATTTACATTCTTCAAGAATCTGGCGCCAGCCTTAGCAAACCAGTATAATATACATCTCACTCAATCTACTTAGCGACACCGATAACCGGCCATTACCAATGAAAACGCCGACAGATAGTCGCATGCTCACAATTAATTGAAACTGCCCACGTAATCTAATAAAAGCTAGTTTTTGTGATCAAGACAAACAAGGGCGCTCATTCGTAATTAGAACTTAATGAACATTCGGAATATTGAGTTCGGCACCGTGAGAAGTTCGTCGATAACTACGATTTGTGTCAGTGTAATTAAAAGCGTAGCTGCCGATAAACTGGACGTGTAGACTGAACCTGCTAGTTTTGACTACGTCGATCAACCAAAGTTTGAGGAGCTCTCTAATACTTGCGCCCCATACAAAACAGGTGAAACGGAAAAAGAATATGAGTTCTTTGAAAAGTGAACACGAATCAAAATTCTCGTTAAAATCGAAGGGGCCTTTAATTGAAATCGTATGTTGTGTCGAACGTCACTGATAAAGTCGTATTCGGTTCTGTTGACGCAATGACGTAACTGACCGGTGATGCAAATTGAGATGCAATGAAATTTAAATTACGTTATATTAATTTCAATAAATACATATTTCATATGTAATGTGATGATTCACTCGCTGCGTTTGCATTCATTTAATTGAGAGTGAAAGCTTTAGGGGTTTTAATTATTAAAAAAAACACTTTACTAGTTAAACTACAAAATATCTTTCGTTGTAGCAATAGTATTAACTCTACAAACAACAAGTTGACATGGTGCTACTTAATTCGTTAAACATTTTATGACTATTCTCTAAACAGTACCTTGATAGCCTCGACATATATGACCATATTTTATTTGAACAACTTTATTTTCACTAATCGCAATAAAAGATAGACTTGACAGAATGAGAAATGTTTCCGCATTGAGCGTAAAACTCGGAACAAGGAATACCTAATATCGTGATAGGTTTCTTCGGGCAATCTGACTTAAAATAGGTAGATATAACTCCGTTTTACGCCAAAAATATTTAACCAGTTATTTTTAAACTTTTGTGTATTCTTATAATAGAATAACAATTAGCGACTATAAATAGTAAGTACAACCATCTTCCCAAAATGGTCTTCTCGTAAAGCAATACAATTAAGCAATGGGCGTGCATTAACACCTCACTACAAAGTTTTCACCCACGCGAAATGAGTGTACTTATACCGACCGACTCATGACTTTAACCTACATGAGCGTTTGCAGTGCGCCGAGCTAACAACACACCCAATTGTAAGCGTTTGTTTAGATTAAATGTATGAACGGATCTTACCTGTGGTCGACAAACCGAGACTGGCTCTCTTTACTTGCACGGCCACTAAAGAGAAAACCGCAACAGCAATTTAAGTCCGCACATAAAAGCCGCTATTAACCACGGCCCAAAAATAATCAGAATGTGCTAACGTTGAGGGCAAACAAAATTTTTGACTCACCACAATCTTTTCCCAAGAACTCGTCAACTGTATCCATAAATCTGGAAAAAACAAAGTCGATTTAATAATAAAAACAAACAATCAAATAAGCTGTGTTCTGAGTAATACGTGTTTTGAGTTAGATGCCATTCACGATGAAGATGTATTAGCACATACGGCTAGTATCTAACTGCGTAATACTATGGAAACCATAAAGACTGGATTCGTTAACGAAAAAATTGTTAACAGAGCCAACGAAAGTGTTACTCTATATTAATAGAGTCAATTTATCTTTAAGGAGCTCACTAGCTATCTTATGACTGTTCTCAGGCTGCACCTTGACGTAGCAATGTTGTAACAAATCACAAGTTGGACTACAACTAAATTCTCTACATTCCAGTAGTAGTTCTTAATACAATAAACTATAAAAGTTAAAAACGATGTAAAATGATACGTAGCGACAGTTATTCCAACATAAAACATTTAATTGAATTTCACAAAAATATAGAATCTACGGCACCCGTCAAGAACCAGATGAAATATTATCATGTATCGATCGCAGCGTGTCGCCATACTTTAATCGATTTTTTTACACCTAAAACCGCACGATCCGTGGGCGTTCAGAATTACAAGGCGTTTTGCCGACCGGTCTGCCAGATCGACCTATTTGGTGAAATATGTTTGTTTTCATCATAACAAATGTCTTTTAATATTTGCTACGAGGGGGCGCCGACAAACCCCAACTTGGCATTATTGGAATGTTTTCTTAAATAACTTGCAAGGGTGGTCCAATGTTGATGTTACGGCTCGGAATTTTCTTTTCACAGGCAAATAAATGTGTCGCATAAAGTATAAGTTTTGATGTGAAAAGGAATTCTGCGCACAGCCGAGGGTCGTGGTGATTAAGTCTTGTCATGCAAAACTGCAGGCGCTTACTAAGCGCCATCATTTTCTAATTATTCTAGAGACTCCCCTCGAGCGACACGAGAGCCGACAGCGGCGCCGCGACCAGTTGCATTCAAACGAAATTTACAATTCAGTTTATCATCATCGTCAATATTAACATCTAAAACGGTGCAAACGAGCTCTTCATTTAGCACGAAGATGAGTTATTGGAATGGCGGCGATGGCTGTTTCACAAATATTTTACGACTTGAAATAGGGGCTGTAAACTTGCTGGCTAATAATAATATCTATGTCATAATCGTAAAAGATAGCACGAGAGGAAAAACAACTACCAATTCTAGTTGTTGAAATATAAAACACAGCAAAATAATGAACCATGAAACTGTAATTAAAAACGACGGTTGTTAAAACTCAAATAGAACTATGTTAACAAGGTGATTCTGTGGAATTTAATCTGTACTCCAATAACATTTACAAATGAAACTAGCCGCGACGTGTGGCGCCAAAGAGTAAACAGTTTGTGTATAAAGTCACGATTCAACAAATTCGAAGAATATATCCCCATCAAGGTCCTTGGTTACGTATATTTTGCTTTTGACAGTTTTTCATCATCTCCAGTGTCTGGTACAGTCAACACTGCTAAACACACGATATTTAACGCCAAATAAGGTAAAGAGGCATTCAATTCTTGATATGAGATTGTTGTCATAATGTTAATTTCTTTACCATAGTCTTCTTCGTGTTTTAGAATCAGCTCTTCAAATGACCTTATGACCCTTACATTCATAAAATGTATCTGTGACAGATCAATTAAAATAATTTAAGTATAACTTGAACAAGGATCAATAATACTCGTACTGTAACTTTCTAAGATAATTAGTTTTACAACACATTACAATTTGTCACGCAGAGGGAAATGAGCAGAATATTATAAGATTTTGATAATTTTTAGAGTTATAATATTATTCATTTGATTTTTTTGATAAATAAGTTGTTTTAAGACAGATTCCAAATATTTTAAAATCATTAATTTAATTAATATACATTGAAATAGCAAGGATGACAAATATATTAGACACAAATATAGACATGAGATAATTTTCGGCTTAGCTATAATCCTTATTAATCCTATAATGGCACGTCATTTTTTATTTATGCTCACATACTACTAACAGAACAAACTTATGTTAACGACAAAACACGAAATGTTCTACAAATGGCTACAATTAATCACATGCAAGGTCGACATGATCACTGAACGACTTCAAAGCAGTACATTGTAACATACAAACTTTCTAAGCATTTCCTGACCAACACGGACGTCATTATTTAAAATCTGTCAAAATTGTGTATTTTATTACTCGAGCGGCAGATCGAAGCTACGTGAATTACATGCTTTCTTATTTAATATTAGTAGCGCCTTGCGTTTGTGAGATAATTTATATCTAGCGGTCTTATCTGTTCGGTAAGATCGCTCCCGAGTTATAATCCGGGTATTTTTCATGGCACACCGGCTGCGGTGCCACTGCCGTGCCCCTGCTTGCCTTATTGGAAAATTTATGTAACTACGAGACACCGTGCGCTGCAATTATTATTGCCCCTCCGACACTAACCAGGAATATTCGTGAAGATGACCGAGAGCTACACGCAAGATTACTTACTTCTCTATATATTCAGCTACTTCGCTATGTTTGCCAATCACCAACACATAATCAATTTAAATTAAAATGCATTAATTTTAATACATAAATTGACATAAATATGTTAATTCTACGGATTACATTGATTAATCTCCTGATGATTTCTGAATATTACATATACAGATAAGCCGATAATCGATAAGCCGCGGTTTTAATGAAAAAGATCGTAAGCTTTAAAATTTTGTAGTCCATAAAATGTCAAATTTACAAGACCATTACACGAGTTTGACGACATACGACCATAAAATATGCGTATAAACTGTGTCATAATTTTATTGCGAATTAATAACGACATTTATTATAATTTCAACATTTTCAAACTTGTTCCTTGTTTATTGCCATTGTATTTAGGCACAGTTGCCCCAAACGTCAATGTTCAAAAAGCCTTCCGGATTGATTTTATTGCAACTTATTATTCAACGATTTTATTTAGTAAATTCCATCAAGTAATCCGGTTACTGCGCATAGAATAGAAAATGACAAACATGCTTTCACAAGACACCAGACCTCACATACGCGACGTGAACGCATCCATCATGGTAGGAGCGTACACGTCGTTATGTGTCGGTACCCAACAAGCGCCGAAAGTGCTCCAAACAGAGATAATAGGCGACATTTTGATACAAAGCCAGATAAGGAGCAAGGAGGTTCCCATGCGATCCAGGGCGTCCTCACAAATAAGAACAACTTTGAAAAACAACGGGCCAAAGGTCAGACGTGGATTAAATACAAGCAGAAAATATGCATCCGGTGACAAATAAAACAGGCGAGCAGGACCTTCCGAAGTTAAAAGCTGGATTTTGCTACAAATAGGAGAGTAATTGAGAGATTTATGAGATCATTATGTACGGTGAAGACAGTGAGGTCGTACCGATCATTAATATTACAAAGTTATTAAACATGTAAGATGAAGACACGAAGGACTACGAGACTATCAAAACTGTTTTAATGATTTGAACATAAACTTAATGAAGTTTTAGTGTTGTGTGTAGTTGGAATATAATTTATGCTGGAGTAGTATCGTGGGCACGTCATCAAGTTCGTGTTTACGGCGTGCAAACTGCACGACTGTCGGTGGCAGACTGCCGTCGCGAAGTAATTACCTAGTGATACATCGCCTTGATCTGAGATGCGCACGCGATCCTGTTCTACTAATGCTATGTTTCTCAACAACCTGTCTGTCCTTTAGGTAATATATGGTTATATAATGAATATTTAAACACCGAAGTTTTGAATCTAATTAATAGCTCTACTATTTTGCAAGTATCAGTTTGAATAAATTGCACGTTTCAGTTGAAGCACTTGAGTTATCGACAAGTGGTAATTAAGCCTCTGGGCAGAAAACTGTAGACAGTCGTTTGAATTAAGGGATTACATGTTACTACCGAAGCGACCGGCGCCGTGATAGACTTTATGTATCACTTCAGAATAGAAAACAAATGATTTTGAAGTTGATACCGTTCCAAGAAGAATATATTATTTTCCTCAATATATAATATATAATAATGACCGTCAGATGAAAATGAAATTAATTTTAAGGATTACAGTCAGAGAAGATATAATAGGTTCCTGTACCCGATGTGACCGTAAATTCAATAGCATATTCCAACATAAAGCTAAATGAGTAAAGTTTCGTAGGAATATAATTCAAACAGTTTTACTCATTTAAATAGTTTTGCTCACATACTCTCACATTAAAAGCGACGTATGGCATATTAATAAAAGTTACTATGAAATTATTTAATGGCTATGAATATCAAAGTACTTTAAAAGACTATAAAAAATCTGGAAAGTTAAAAGGAAAGTTTATAAAGTGATTGGGTAAATAATTCAGAGTCGGTTTATATTGACAGTTTTATGTGATGTCCGTGATAGTAATAAGTACAAATCAATGTCATCATGTTCAATAAAAAAAAAAACTTTAGAAAATTTATAAATAACCCATAATAAAATTGACAGAAATAATGAGATAGAAATTAATGTGCCTAAACAATGTTAACAAGCCCCACCCAGATCTAAATTAAAAGAAATTAATAATGTATCAAAAGTATTAGCATTCAAATATAAAACTAACAGAAATAATGTCAAAGGTTTCTCATAAAAACTTAAATTGCCTATATGTGTCAAGACGAGATTTAATTTAATAGCATATTTCGCACCAAAAACCAATTGATTCTTTGATACATAATAATATTAATGTAAATTTTATGAGTGTCTCAAAATAACAGCAATAACGACACCATTTAAGTGGTGACAGACCTCTAAAGAAATCATTTTATTGGGAAATTGCAGGAGCTGAAGGTGTCCCCCGATGTTTCTTGATTGCCAATTGATAGTGCCAGTAAATATTGTTTCTAATTTAATGTCGGTCAAACGGGCGATAATGGCATTTATTGAAATATTTAATTATTCTTGAATTAATTTTTGAAATTAAATAATTAGAGGTGTAACAAGAAATCTTAAGTTTTTCTACCATTGTGATTTGAAATTTAAACAAAGGGCAAAATAAAGTTTAGGTTTTAAATCTAATGAAAACCACAATTGGGCGTGATAAAGCTAATAAAAACTATAAATAATAGTTTTATCTTGAGGACGCGTTGTATTGAAGTTATTAGTGTATTCAGTTAGAAGAAGCTATAATATTTTATTATTAGTACGATACTTTCGGTGTATATTTATAGCAAAACTGTCTGAAAATTTTACGAGCACAATGGTGGAGCTATATCACCACAAACATTAGTCACACTATTGTCCAGAATCCTAAATGTAGGGTTGTCATCTGTCTCCTTGAATCTGGATACAATCCAAGTTACCAGAACTTCTAAAGTAGTAAGTATCATTAAAAAATAATTTTGGGATTTATCCAAATCTGTCTAGTGTAATAGAAAGTTTCTTTTGAGAATAGTATCGAATGTTTTACAGAGTATCCACATCGATTATAAGTGTAACTTTAACATTATATTTCAGTAAAAAACAAAGGATGAGAGAAGTAAGTTTTGCGGAAGCATTAAAAATGACAAATGACAAACGTCTTGAGTTAGAGAGATATAGTTCGTGAATCTACTCGTAGATAGCGTTTTCCCACGAACGTTTCCATGAAAAATATATATTGCAAAGGCAGTCGTGGCATCCCTAGACAAATACACTGATCAGAAGAGAGTGATTGTCAAAAGTACCGCCATTCAATCAGCACAAAAGCCATGACACCCCATTCTATAAATGTTTGCGTCGGGAAAGTTTCAGAATCGCCTTCGGGAAACCTTCGTGCCTTTCAAATGTAGGAATAAAGGTGTGTTCCCAGACTAACAATATAGGAAAACTCTCTTCTGTACTGATTCTTTGAATATGATTTGATAACTACCATTATACCGCTAAACAAGCAAATTATACATACAAAACTGTACTAAATTAGTCCGCACGATATTTTCTAATTGAGCCGTAAAAATATAATGTCAACAACAATAATATTAGTTTACTCAAAACATAATCTAATGGAGATGGGTAAATACACATCTTTAAAAGCACCCATTGTATACACAGTTATTTACAAAAGAAAAACCACTGAGATTTACACAAAGAAAATCCATCATGGCGACAACAGTACAATTAACAATAAAATCAAAGCACTTCTATTCAAGTTTAGACTAGACATACAGACTAGGTTCTTTTTTAAGAGTTATTATGATATAGTCCTCTATTGTGAAAATAACAAATAAACTATATTGTCCAATGAAACAAATTTACAAAAAAATATATAGCTATATTCTCATTTCAAGACACATAAAAATCCTCACAGCTATTTTGGAGAAAATTTTAATACTAAACTTCAAACTTCAAGAACACGATTATAGAAACTAGGTAACTTTTTTAACTGGGACAGGAAGTAAATCAATATTCAATATTTTCTTCCGAAGAATCATCTCGAAAAGTTTTGACGTTATGCAAATACGGGTACATAAAGTGAGGTAACGTAGAGAAGGCACGGGGGCTATTTTTAGAATAGTGACGTCATCGAAATTATTTGTACCAAGAATTCTGTCTTCTAAAATAGTCGAGACGGTCTTACGTCTCGCGAGACAGCAAACGGTCCGGAAAATGTACTCGGTTAAAATACAGGATGGTCACCCTAAGCTCTGACAGACAAACTTCATTTTCCACAACGAGGATTCTTTTCTTTAATTCGTTTGTTTGATTTAGATGATTAGTTTCATAAGTTCGCTCAGTTTGTGAAAATAAGCTTTGTATGAAAACATCTCAAAGCATGTGATTTATTCTAAGAGCTAAGTATATCTATCTGATGGTAACTTTTCTGAATTAACTTTCTTTCATATTTACTCTAAAACTATGAATGTTCTTCTTATTTATAGGATAATTTCCAAAATGATTACGTAGCAAATAAAAAGATCGGGATTCAGATCTCTTCATTTTCTATAACATATTCAATAATTTAGCTTTTTTAAAAAATCTAACAAAATATATGGTTCTTATCTATCTATATTTTTGCACAAGGTTTCCTTTTATGACGTAAGCGAGCACTAAGAAAGGTTTTTCCAAAATTCAGCTCCTAAAGGGATGAAACGGGGGTCCAAAGTTTGTATGGAGAAACCTACTTTCACGCGGGTGAAGCCGCGGGCAGAAGCTAGTGATTTAATAAATTTGCAACTGACCATCTTTTCGAGTTCATATTTGCTTGTTGATATGCAGCATAAATAATAGAACTGAATATGTTTCAATAAATAAATAAATTACTCACTCAACACTAAAAAACAGCACCCACTAACCAAAACCACGAATACAAAAGCCCTTAATTAAAATTATTAACATATTAGCCATCCTGTGCAAGCCCCATACAGTCATCTACATCTGCCATAACAGTGCTGAGTCACACATTACGTGTCCCGCAATACTGTAGTACTCGTAAAAACTATCCTAATTACGCATAGTGAATCAGTTTGTTTAATGTCCCTAACTCGACTATTGGACAGCGTAATGCAACAAAGAATCAAGCCACAAACCCAATAAAATGTTTACAGATAATTTTGTACGTCACCTTATTTTCACAGAAAATGTTTTATTTATTGGTTAGTTTTTATTCAAATTAGTCCAAATTAGTTCATTAGTCGATCTGAAATTACGGAAAACTAATGTAATAATGTCAAACGCACGCAGCAAATCACGGAGCCTGGTAGGGTCGATGCCTGCTGGGGCTACAGTTTTTTTCGAAAGAGTTACCGTGGCCATGGAAAGCAAATTTAGTAGTCTCACTCTCTCTCTCTCTCTCGCTCCACCCAGAGCGAGAGGGAGTGACTTCTTAATACTTCATGATTTCTCACCTCAAAAAAATGCATCAAATCGCGTCATTTCACTGACTGTCGAGAATGTATTTTCAGAAAGTAGAGTTATTAGTATAAATATAAGACGGTGACGACCTTTGTAAGAAATACGTTGGAATTCAAGTGTTATAGTGTTAATAGTATTAATAATACTGTTAGAATTCAAAACTCTTTCTCTTTTTCAACAAACTTTCGCTTGATTCCTTGTTTCATAACGCCGCCCAATAGTTGCGATTATTGTTACCGATACTAAGAATAGGTACCTCCTCCTGCCTCCTTTGTGGTCTAGCCGTGATGCCGCCGGCACTGCAGTACAATGATTAAATCCAAACAAACTGGTCATTATTACTTTAATGTCGACGATATTGAGCCGTTTCTGTTGAGCATCGTTCGAGTTAACCACAGTTATTATTATGGCTTAATCTTTGTAGGGTCTGATAAATAAGTGTACAGGCGTTTGGTTTCTGTGAGCTGAGTGCGAGTTGTTTTTACGTTAACTCGATCGAAACGTTTCCCCGCGTTTGGCGTGATTTGTTAAAGGTAGAACTAAATTGCGCACACGTGGGCCACGTACGCTGATCTGGGCGCGTCAATCTCCATATTTTATGTGGCAATAGACTTGAAGAGCTACATTAGATCCACGCCACGCGACGCGACTTTACGTACAAATCAGCACCCCTAGCCAAGTTGATAATCTGCAATCGTTAACGCTAGTCGAAAACTAATCAAATGTATCATTCCCAATGACATCATCTCAAGGTTAAGTCACGTGGTCAGAACAAACGAATAGAAAATTCGTAGCCAAGTTCACATAGTTCAAAATGATAAAATGAATTGTTATCGTTTCTACAATGTTCAACGCTACATTCTTTGTTATTGTAGAACGACATTGCAGAACGAGCAGCCGACTTAGGCGCGTCAACATGGCTACCAACTTATCGTTTTCTACAATTGCTGACACCGAGGCGTTACCGATTGGAGAACGGAATTCGACACGAAACGGTTGTAACTTGGCTAGGGGGGCAGGTGTGGCCCACGTGTGCGTCGGTCTAATATAATTTCCGCTTTAGAGCTTGGAGCGGGCCAACCGGAGCGCCGAACGTCATAAATCTGATCGCGTCAACGTAAAACAAATTCGCACTAGGATTACTCAAAAGAAAACCAGGACTACAGAGTGTAATCGTTAGTGAACCTAAATCTACCCCTCTAACCAAGTTATGACCGTGTCGTTTGCGTCAAACGCCTCGAGTAGGCCACGACTCCGATTCCTTTGTTCTGACGTCATCTCAACGCTCAGTCACGTGGTTAGAACAAAGGAATCGGAGGCGTGGCCTACTCGAGGCGTTCGACGCAAACGAAACGGTCGTAACTTGGCTAGGGGGGCTATAGATACCTATCTTTACTCTAATTTGGACCGATTTCGAAAATTCTTTCACCAGTAGAATTCTACTTTATCACTCAGTGTCATAGGCTATACTCGTATATGTCACACTTTCACGCGTTCGGACCCGCAATCAGAAACTAGTATTACATAAACTGAAAAGTTGATGGCGCAAATAACCATTACCGAAACTATTTTACTTTCAAAATTCGGACATGATAATTAAAATCTTGATAAACTACAAAATAAATACGATAGCGTTTATAAAGTGTTAGAAAAACATTCCTTTGACCACTGACCAACCAATAAAAAAAAACCTACAACAATAAACCAAATATTAGAAGAACTAACAAAACACGAAAACCCGACCATCCTTGTATGGTAATCGGTATAATAGTAATAAAACCACAACAATGCGATTCGTCACCTATTAAAGATGTAGGATGTGCAAATTAATTAGCAAGATCATTAGAAACGGCGCCAATGACACATAAAATTACAGTATTATTTTACACAAAACTGACTATACACCTGTGAGTTATGCCCGGGATACACGAGGTTAGTTTTCGAAACCTGAATTTCAAGATAGTAGTAACTCTCATCATTATCATCATTTCAGTCGAAAGACATACACAGCTAAAATATCTCTCTCCCAACCCAAGCGTAGTAATCACTTCGTGCGGTCTTGTGCCTATCACATCTAGCGGTCTTCACCAGATAACAAATAATCGATCTAATCCATTGACTTTTGATAGACTCGGGGTTCTGGTAGGTATATTGTAAGCGATCACGTTTCTATTCACTTTGACTCTGTGTAAACTGAAGTAGTTTCGTAGTCGCGATTAGTCTACCGAGTACCTACAGCAAGTTTGCGCTTCACGCAATGGGGTCCTATTTTTTAAATCACTAGCGCAATCAGTACATAGTATTACTTTACTAGCTTCATTGCTTGTGTACTAGCACCGGCTAGCCGGAAAAGCTATCGATTTGGATATACATACTTGTCTTGTTACATGACATGACATTACTGACCACAGTAATACTGGCTTGAAAGAAGAACAGTTACAACTTACACAAAATTTTTCTAATTCGACAGAAGAAGTTTCAATCTGAAAAAAAAAACTCAAGACTATACATTTGTCTGTTCGTAAAAATTGTAAGTTTTTGTTACACTTTAGATGACAAAAAGGCTGGGTTCATTTTCGAATTTGGGCCACTCATTTCCTAGCATGGTGTAACCTGTTCCAACTTATGTAAATCTATCAGACAGTTAAAACAGTAAGATCTGTTATACATTTTTTTAAATGTAAGCCATGAGGTCCTGCCGGAACGGTTGAAAGGGTGACCGTGGCCCTTGAATGCAAAGGGCAACTGAAAGACACAAGTGGGTTTTAGTCAAGTCTGATACTCCCTCTCGGTCCACTCAGAACGGAGGAGTTGTCTGATGATTTGCTACCAAAAGAGGGTAGTGTACCTATATCTACTGGCCTATACGTTTGCTACCTTCACTTTGAAAAAACTAGTATCATGTATCCCAGTCTTAACGAATTAATTAATTTCATCACTCGAATCCTAGAAAGCGTTATATTCATTAGAATTTCTATGACTGTATAATTAGCGCAATTACTGTATAGTACACTCATGTCTTTATTATTGTGAATAATTCATAATAAAGATAATTCGTGATGAGATCATTTGATATCTTTTAGATTGGTACATAATTTTTGCTGGAATTACGGTACGAACCATATTAATGAAGTGAATCAGCGTGCACTGTCATTTGTTTATTGTTAAGTGAATTTTTACGAGAATCGTTTTCTTATCCGATAAAAACCCTAATCAAAATTTGTTTTTTTTTTTAAGTCTCAATAACAAGCTATTAAAAACGATAATTTAATTAAAAAGCTAATAAAATAATGGTAATTTAGAAAATTAATTTAGGGAAATCGAAACAAATAACATTTTTTTTTTATTTAATAATAAAAAAGGCCTAAACAACTGTTATCAAACTTATTACATAAATAATTATCTAAAACACTATATTTTACCGCCTATACATTTGTTATGAACGTATAATGAACATTTTAATCTACAAAATGTCGCTCAAATACATCAAACTTGTCATCATTACTCGCCGAGACCAGAAAATAATTACTTGTATTAAAACAAGGGCACGTTCTAATCAAATCATGTACTGGGTTTCGTAAGCGTTTAATTAACTCGAAGTACGATGCAACCGAGAGCTTTCGTAACCACTCCAAGAAGATAAAAAGTAGGTTTAATAACAGGACAACTATACAATAATACGTACCTACAATGTCTCAATTATATCCGCTCTGTGTGGTCCAAATCATTATCCAAACACTATAATAAAGAATTCTATAACATTGTCGATATTTAGATCAGCTATTACGCTCAAGCAACTTGTAATACACAAGTTATTAGCATTATTATACATATTATAGAAAATCGGCAATTCGTTTCATCATTCTACAGAAAATTTATGTTATTATTGTTGGGCAAGTTATGAATAGCATAATAAAATATGAAAGTTAATATTGATATAAGGAGAAAATATTGTTTGTTGGTATGCCAGGTGTAATTGGCGCTATGCGATAGCTCTGATAGATCTTATCACCTTCATTAGTATAGTGCGACATTACCATAACCAGCCTAGCGTTAATGTTTTAAATACACGCTTTACTAATAATAATCGTTGTTTGGTTAACTCATTGCGTTGTAGGACCAGTTTTTTGATCCATAGTTATTTTAACCAATAGTTTAAAGTAATTGTTAAACTACGTTAAATATTTCTATAAATTTTCTTCTTTGTTCTTGAATGAAGTTTAAATTTTAGAAGAACAACATTGTTTTTAATTTATCTTTAATTACCGTTACTACATATTTATAACTATCGGTTGATTTACTACACAACGAAAAAATCGCTTTCAGTGAACAAAAAAAAACTGAAAGGATAAGTTCTTGTTGTAAAAGGGGGAAATTTCTCGTAAAAACTGCATAGTAATTATATTTGTCGTAGTTGATCAAAACACCAATAATTTAACGTTCAACACCACATTATCTTAGGACGGTTAGAGAAAAATAACCGTTCACACTGTTAGTAGAATGGGTTAGTGACAGTAAATTTGGACAATGGCTGGCGGTCTCTATATTTATGTGTTTGTTATCACGCTCGGAAGTCTCCTATCTGACTCTGATTTACACTGGCCTCTTACTAGACAAACAGTCAACAACGTGAGAATTTACTCTTAACACCTTTAGTGCGATAAACGAGTTCACAGCTCGTAAGATATGTACATACGTGGACATAGTTTATCGAGCTATCATTAAAGAGAAGGCGTCTATTGTCTCTTTGAATCGTCCAACCCACAGACAAAAATTTCTTGGAAGCTGTCTATGATCACGATGATGTCAAACCGACTTTTTGCACACGTGTCGTTTTATGTTTGATTACAGCCGGTACATATATGCAAAGTATGTATATCCACGGTTGATGTCACAGCTCTTGGGTCACAGCAATTAGACGCCAGGTTAAAGTCCATTTTTATTTATACGTTTTTCCCAACTCTGATTGAACAGACTAAAAATAAAAAAATGACTTAATAGATACTATGTTAAATTGTCTCGTTATAAGTCTCAATCATGCGCTAATATTATCACAAACAAAAAACAAAGGCGAAAAAAGCTTAGAAGCGGATTTAACAAGTATGGATGACATAGAATCTGATGTATCAATATTGGATCAATCGATGACTTTAACCCGTGGGTGTATCTCGTCTCGTATAACATCGTGTGCATTTTTGGAGACAGTAAAATCTATAAATGACTATGCGTCTATTGTCGAGTGAAACATTAACTTTATCACTATCTTCCCGGAAAATAGGCCTGTAATGGGCGTAGCTTTAGAGGAATCGGTAACAAACAGCGAATAAATCGTCAAAACAATAAAACCCTTAAAAGCGGAGCAGTAAAAATCTATTAAACGGACAATCGGTACCACCGGCGGCGTTCTCAATTTATAGACAGGGTGATATGTACACGAACGGGTTCGTAATGACGACATGATTGCCGACAGTCGACATGGAAAACAAGTAAAAATACAGCCGTGATAAATGAACCGGGCTAGCACGTGGGCATCATTACGAACGGCGTCAGATCATCTCCGTTCAGTAAAGGTCGTATAAATGAAGGTCTCATGACAATATATTAATCCTCAATTTACTATATTAATAAAATAATAGCACCGTTTTATTAGTTTCCTTGTTCACCCGACGTTACCTGTCTAGACTAAATTGCAGTGTAATGCAATTTACGTTGAAAATTTTTCGCGCGTACGAAGCGGATTTTCCGTTAGAGTTTACTCATAAAGAAAATTTTCTATTTAAGCTTAACTGATTTTTATGCCATTTTTCTGTACTTTGATAAGTTTAGTTTATCTATAATAATAAGACTAAAATCATCCCTGAGCTACAAACATGCTGATAATTTTGATTCAAAATAGTGTAGTCCAGAATCGATATATTAGAACTGTGAGAATCCCCTCGACGTATCCTATTCTCAAAACATATAGACCTGTCATGAAGTCGACATGCCTTTTAGTTAAGATTCGAAGTAGCTATACGGGTGGCGCATTAGTCGAACGTTAACTGACAAACAGATGCGAGGTCCGCACCTTGATAACAACAGCGAACTATCTCTGAAATGCCGATAGTTATTTATGTCTATGGCAGCCGACGATGGGGCGCAGCGACGAACAAAAGACCAGACAAATGATCCGAGATAATCTTAAGAGTTAAAGCTGAGCAAATTATTTCATTTATTGATATTCAGTATGATTTGCTCGCATTTCATTCTCTGAATAAATGGTTTTGGACAGCACGTCATTTTGGATTGTAGTGGACGTGCAAAAGATTTCTTAACATGAAAACTTGGAATTAAAAGCTGTCGGTAATTTAAGGGCCAATCATTTCAGCTGAAGGAGTACATAGTAAGAACTGTTTAGAAGAAACTCGTGTCATATCTGTTTTCAATTATTGTTTCTAAATCTCCATATTATAGAAGCTCGTAAGCTTTAGTGCCGTGACTAAATAAATCTGTCACCTTCAAATACCAAAAGACTACATTAAGATATTTAGTATATTAATAAACATATCAATTAACAGAAATTCTGTAATATGACTACTTCGATAGAGTCAAAGTTTACGACATAATAAAACGCCGTGTGTTTTAGTTACAGGGGGACAACCGGACAACTGCACACGCATCGTTGCTGCGACAAATGCCTTTCAAATTCCGAAAGGCATCGGATCCCGCGTGGGAGGCAGACGCCATCGACACAAGCGCTAGATGTGACCAAGTTCAATTGAATACGAGAATAGGTACCTCCAGCGGCACCGGTCGGGTCGACGGCGGCCCTTAGGCGTGCGCGCCGCACCGCCCACGCAACCCGCGTAGATTTATAACATTACCCATATTCGGCCTACGAATGGCGCCAATTCGACGCTTCAAATTAAAATCCACTGCGAATGCAAAACGATAACTCCGCGCTTTGATAGATAGCTGTTCTGTTTCTGATTTACGCACCACCGTATAAGGTGAGTGTAAACTTGTTATGTCTCATCCTTAGGCGAAATGTCGTCCAATAAAGTCCATATCAATCACTAGTATTTACTGTTCTGTAGTCTGTAGTCTGCCGTCTGTTCAATGATTTAGAGCTGCAATATTTTTAAATGCTCCATGGTTTTCGAGAGCCTTTAAAAGAATGTCGATACGCGCAATCTCTACTATATTTCAGTATGAAATATTGTCGCGGTTCGATATTAACACAACAAATACTACGTCACTTCTCAATGCCTGACTTTCAAAGGTTTATGAGATAAAGATTACGTCTGGAACATGTATGTATGTGTGTGAGATACATCTTCTACTTGGGCGAGCTAAAAAGGCTCGGCGTGGCGTCGTGAAGACGTCTTACAAGAGAGCGCGATTAATCGCACGTAAACAGCGCCGGGCAAGATGGACTTACTCTATCACTTTTTCCTCGGGAGGTATTATGCGGCCAGGCATGTAAATTTTCTTGTGTAGTACGCCCTTCGATTGTAATTCCTATAACAAAGAAAAGCATTATTAACAAAGTAATATTCCTTTGACTCGTCCGATACGTATACTTTAGATACGCAAATTTATAAAGTTATTTTTATGACAAGTTTGGCAGAGGCACAGCGTAAATAATTTAAATTCTAAAAATCAATAAACCTTAATTCATTTGTAAAGTCGTATACTGTACAAACGGACCGCCAAAACATGGGTCAAGAATTTAAATGAAAAGTTAAGTACACATTACATTAAGCCGGTTTCAAATGATCGTGTTATTAAAGATACGTATTTAATAATGAGATTATAGAATGTAAGTAGAGCATGAAACAGTCGATGGTTTATGTGACACAGAGGATTTCAAGAATGGAGTTACAATGTATGCTTCTGAGCTAAATAGCAAGAGCGGCGCTGGCCACGCCACTATTATGGCTATTTCCTGATGACTCTTTCCTACCTACACTATATAATTATTTATAAATTCAACCTGATTTTATGATCACAATCCACAACTTTGTCATATTTAGGGTTTAATCAATACACTATTTATACAAATACAAAAATCAACGATTATACATTATTGCGCAAATAAATATACATTGTAAAGCAGCATGCCAAAAAAGAGGCAGGTAATGAAAAAATCAGGAAATTTATATGAACCTATTCTGTGTATTTGTTCTGCATATTTTTACTTATTTTGCTGAGTGTCCAAAAGTATGCGTTTCAACACTCCATTCGTTTACTAACCTGTGGCACATAATAATGAAGTAAGCGAAGAGTCACTAGACGTCAACCGATGATAATTACCAATCAGATTAGAGAGCTGAGGTGTCGAAATCTAAACCAGTCAAATTCACTGCGGCTTAATTAATAGTTTATTTAATATTACTAAATAATTCTTATGTATTAGACATCTGAAGCGAATAAGGCGTTTGAGTTAAGAACATCAGTATGGAATTTATGACGTTACTATATTGAGACGTGATTAGTTGCGCTTAATTTAATGAAGATTACAATAAGCCAAATGTACTGGGAACGAATCTTATTATTGTTAATTCGATCTGAAGCGAATAAGGTGTTTGAGTTAAGAACATCAGTATGGAATTTATGACGTTTCTATATTGAGACGTGATTAGTTGCACTTAATTTAATGAAGATTACAATAAGCCAAATGTACTGAGAACGAATCTTATTATTGTTAATTCGATTCAAACATATTATATTTATTCCTAATATGGACTTATATTAAGGTTCATTCTGATCTGTAAAGCTTCCAGACATTATGCTATAAGGACATTTTCTTCTAAAATCATCAGTTCGTTCGACACACTTCTTTGTGTCACAAGCCTGCTATAGGAAGCTGTCGGATTCATACAATTTAACTACCTATCCTTTTCATATTTTCATCCTGCTGTCATCCTATCCATGCTATGTAAAAAAAGACTTTAGTATCAAAACTGTCGTATTCCATAAACAAAATCCTCAAAAATCCTATGACACATTTGTCTTGTCAACTAATGCGTGCTGATCGCACAAGCGTCAATGCGTCAATATGACACGTCTGTCAAGTGTCGACATTGAAGGGTGCTGTAGTCTCGTGCCCCGAAGCGACGGGACGAATGATGCTAACCTGCCTCTTCCAATCAACGGTGTGATTTGTATGTCTGTCCGCTGTGTCTACGCATACTTCAACACTTTTGAACTGAATAATGACTTTTTAGACTTAGTACAAAGTTTAAAGCCAACTAGGCCTCAATACTTTCAGGTCAAACGTAGACATAGATAAGAATTCTAATCAAGAGCAGAAGGTGACGAAAAGTACCTTTAAATCGGTCCAGCCTTTTTGAAAGCTGGTGTCATTGATTCTGGTATAGGCTTACAATTTAACCAGAGAGAGAACACTAGTATTCAGCACACCGAATGTCATAACAAAAATAAATTAAAAATCATTGTCAAAACTGTAATTCAAAGGGCACTTAAAAATCTCAAGTGTAAGGTTCATAAAGTTCAGCTCTTACGGGACTCCCAGCAAAATTTTCACACCCGACAGTCGAATAACGGTGCCCACCCGTCACACACATTAGCAAACCAGCATGGGCCATCACAATGGCAACGAAGGTACCTATCAGAAACTCCTGAACATTTATTACGAGTGTTGAAGTGTGGATAATGGGCCAACAAGTCACAGTTGTGTGTCACAACTAGCTTTACGGCGTTCACAGCTATCCCACGGACATTCTTCATAGAATTTGCCGCCTTGAGTTACAGGCTTGTCTTCATCATGTTTGTAGCGTGTTACTCAGTTAGTACCGTTCCGTTTGGAGTAAGCTTTGGATTGTTCTGAGCTACATTTACACTGACGATCAATTTAATCAGAATGCCTAGTGCAAGTTTGTTTTACGTTAAGGCGGTCGACACGATTATGACTTTCGGCGCTCCGATTGGCCCGCTCCAAGCTCTTAACCAATCAGAGAGCCAAACGCGGTAATCGTGTCGATCGCGTTAGCGTAAAAACAACTCGCACTCAACGCACAGAAGATCGTGTGTGGCGCCAGTCAGCAGTAATCAGCTAGTTTAATCAACGTCAAACGACAGAATGTTGACGGAACGCTGACACCTGAGATACAGGACTTATGTCCTAGTTTGGGTGTCAGAAGGCACACGGTTTACTGCATGTTCTATCACATAGCCTAATCGCAGCAAGGATTTTATCAAAATAACAAAGTATATTTCGCCCCATATGTATTAGGCTTATGTATGAATAAATTATTAATATTATTATTATGTTAAAATGCGTTTCAGATATCCCACGGAATCGCAGTAGAGTCAGAAATTAAACAATAGGTTGTAAACGATTCACTAAAATGGGAGTGCTACAATTACGTTTTCAGTACTAACTAGTACCAATCTAATTTTATACCAAGTAATCGAGTAAACAAGAAATATGATTTGCCAGTAGCCCAAGCCGGCTTATGCTATCTACACTCAATTAACACCTACATCATAACATTATGAAACTTGAAGCATACCCATAAATTAAGGAGCATAAAGAGCTGGTAACGCCTTAAGCTTTACTCATGTCGTTAGGTGAGTTGGACTACAACGGGCTAAGAGTCAACTGCTCCATGGAAACCATGTTTTACGATCGGATTATGCTAGAAGATGAATGCAAGGCAATCAGACGCAAGAACGAACAAAGCATCGTACTGGAAAATGTGACTTTCAATCGTAAAACTGAACATAATTTTATAGCTTCCCGGTATTCTAACACATGGCGGGCGGGCCGAGATTCCTACGGGCGCTATCCGAACAAGTACGAGTCATAACCAGCCCTACGCGTTGTCTTACATTTGTTAGTGCAGAGTAGTTGTTAGCTTTCATTACTATTAACAACCCACCGAGGATTGTTTATGGAACTAAGATGTTCCTTTCGTTATGCGGTATGAATGTCTCAGCTTTCGTATTGTCTTACTACTACTATGTCAATTTTAAAAGGCTTGTCTATAAAACAGGATAGCACAGGACCGGTCATTATGGCGACATTTGGGGGAGGCCTATGTCCAACAATGGACGTCTTTCGGCTGAAATGATGATGATGATGATGTCTATAAAACGTAGGATGTTGTGCGTACCTCGGGATTGCAGAGTTTCGTATTGTCTTACTACTATGCCAATAAAATTTTAAAAGGTTTGTCTATAAGACGTAGAAAATCTTGCGTGCCTCGGGATTGCAATTTCGAATTGTCTTACTACTATGCCAATTTTAAAAGGTTTGTCTATAAGACGTAGAGAATCTTGCGTGCCTCGGGATTGCAGTTTCGTATTGTCTTACTACTATGTCAATTTTAAAAGGTTTGTCTATAAGACGTAGAGAATCTTGCGTGCCTCGGGATTGCAGTTTCGTATTGTCTTACTACTATGTCAATTTTAAAAGGTTTGTCTATAAGACGTAGAGAATCTTGCGTGCCTCGGGATTGCAGTTTCGTATTGTCTTACTACTATGCCAATTTTAAAAGGTTTCTCTATAAGACGTAGAAAATCTTGCGTGCCTCGGGATTGCAGTTTCGTATTGTCTTACTACTATGTCAATTTTAAAAGGTTTGTCTATAAGACGTAGAGAATCTTGCGTGCCTCGGGATTGCAGTTTCGTACTGTCCTATAAATTTTAAAAGGCTTATCTACCTATAAACACCCCGAACATACCGAACACTTTTCTGCCCCTCGTGTTGAAGGAAGGCTTTTGGCCGCAGGGCGTGGTGTTCCGTCGCTTCCGCGGACAAGTGCCACAGAACAGCACAAAGTAAACAAGTGCAGTGAAGTGTTACTAACATAGTCATAAGTCGTATTTATTAACAAAAAATTGTATTTAATTTACTTTATATATATGTTAGTCTATAAGGTATTTATCTATGGGCCAAGATGCCTGAAAATAAATGTTTTTTTTTTTTTTTTTTTTTTTATTTTTTTTTTTTTTTTTTTTCTTTGGGTCAAATGCCAAAATGTCATTTGACGTTTGGAAAAGTGTTGTCATAAAAATAATTTAATTACTACCACCATGAGTTGCAAAAATGTAAATAACACCACTAGAGTTGGAAATCAGGCCCAAAGTCTAATAAACGATACTGATGAAAATCAAAAGAACAAACCTTCCCCTAAGAAGCTCGTTCAGCAAATCTTTCACCCAGCCCTCTTTAACAAACAAAGATCAAATTCATTAAGTGAACTGACACCTAATCAACAGGGTCCTTCCAACAATACAATCTTATATACCTATGAAATAGACTCTGATGAGGCTCCAGAACCAGTGCCAACACAGCAATTAACTGATAAAACTCAACCTCCACCATGGCAAAGAGTTCCTACATCAAAGAAAAGAAAAATATGTGATCAGTCGCCTCCACCAATTCAATCCGAAAATCAGTTCTCAACCCTGCCTGTTGACCAGATAGAAGACTTAGACACTGGACCAAAACCGCCAAATAAGCCTCCTCCTATTGTTCTGTATGGAATTGAGGACCTTAATGAACTAACCAAACTAATTGAGGCTGTCATTAGTCCTGAAGAGTTTAGATACAAAATAATAAATAAAAACCTACTTCGCGTAATGGTTAATACTACTGATAATTACAAGCAAGTCATAGACCTAATACGGAAGAAAGGGCTAATTGGACACACTTTCTCCCGTAAAGATACAAAATGCTATAGAATAGTAATTAAAGACCTCCATCATACTACTCCACATATTGCCATCACACAGGAACTGGAGAAATCTGGTAACAAGGTTAGAGGAGAAATAATTAACCATCGCTATGGACCAGACAAGAGACCTACTTCCACATTTTTTGTAAACTTGGAACCAGGTCCAAATAACAAATTAGTTAAAAACATTGAGTATATCCATCACCAACGCATCAAAATTGAAGAACCACGTAAAGCCAAGACTATTGTGCAATGCCAAAGATGCCAACAATATGGTCACAGCAAAAACAACTGCATGCGGCCGTACAGGTGCGTCAAATGTGGGGATGGCCATAAAACATCAGAATGTCCCAAAAAAGACAGAAATTCACCTGCTAAATGTGCCCTTTGCTCCTGTGATCACCCCGCCAACTACAAAGGTTGCCAAGTATATCAAGAAATACTATCCAGAAAAATGAAGCCAAGAAAGATTACAGTCAACAATTCAAATACTCCTACAGAGTTAACCTCTACTAAAACCAGTTTAGAAGGACTAACGCAAACTCAACGAAACTCTTATCGCAGATCAGAACATACATACTCAGACGTCGCCGCTGGACGTACTAGAAATCCACCACGAGACGATCCCTCAAGTCATAATAAAGAAAGCACCCAACAAAATCTTAACATTATAGAACAACTCTTTAATAAACAAAATGAAAAAATCGATTTACTCCTGCAGCAAATCAGTACCCTATTGGGATTCCTGACTACAGTCATTGCCAAACTTGCACCATAAATGACTCCCCTGCGTATTTCAATCTGGAACATCAATGGATTGGGTCCGAATATCCAAGAGTTAGAAACATTAATAAAAGCCAACAATCTAGACGCAATATTAATTTCAGAATCGCACGCTACGTCTAGAAGCTCATTCCGTATTAAAGGCTACAATATCTACTACACCCCCCATCCTGATGGTGGAGCTCATGCTGGTACAGCCCTGGCAATTCGAGTGAACCTACGCCACTCATTGATAGAACCGTATTCGACTGCGCATTTACAAGCAACTTCTGTTAGACTAGAAGACCGAGCAGGCCCAATAGTTCTCTCCGCAATCTACTGTCCACCAAAGTACAAAATAACTACAGATATGTTCAAAGACTATTTCAGTACTCTGGGACCCAGATTCATTGCGGGTGGAGACTGGAATGCAAAACACACGTTTTGGGGATCTCGCTGCGTCACCACCCGAGGACGTGATTTGAAACGCTGTGTTGATGACATTCGTCTAAAACCAGTATCCACAGGTGAAGCTACCTACTGGCCCAGTGACCCAAAGAAACTGCCGGATCTTCTGGATTTCTTCGTAAATAAAGGTATAGACAGCTTACATACCACTATCGCATCCAGTCTAGATGGATCGTCGGATCATACACCAGCAATTCTGACTGTTAGCACTAGTCAGCTTACACGGGAAGCAACTGAATCTCTGACAAACTCTCGGACAGACTGGGATGGTTTCAAGGCCTACCTCGATAGAAATCTCACTTCTAATATACCGCTAAAAAATCAGAGTGACGTGGACGACGCCTGCAGATATGTTACTAATGCCATTCAAGTAGCTGCTTGGACCAACACACCTTCTCGACCCAGAAGTCACGTCATCGAGTTGCATCCACCAAACATTAGGCAAAAGATCCTAGAAAAACGGCGACTTAGAAGAATCTGGCATCAATCGCGTGACCCATTTGATAAACTTGTTTATAACAAGGCAGCTAAGGAACTAAAGGCCATAGTCCGCGAGTCTACCAACTCGGCATTGACAGCACACCTACAGATGTTGTCACCTACAGAAGCTGGCCTAAACTCGCTCTGGAAGGCAACAAAAAACCTGGATAAGCCTCAACAATCATACCCTCCAATCAGATCACAAGACTCCTGGGCAAGAACAGACTTGGAAAAAGCTGAAACATTTGCAAAGCACCTGCATGCTGTCTTTAAACCCAATGAAAGCATCGATGATGAGCATGAAATTGACATGATACTAAAACAAGACCTGCAGATGTGTCTGCCCATTAAACCAACATCACCTAAGGAAATAGCAAGAGAAATTAGACTTCTGGATTCTAGGAAAGCTCCGGGATTTGACCTGATTACGCCGGCTGTACTCAAGAATCTTCCCCGAAAATGCATAGCTTTCTTGGCAAGTTTGTTTAACGCAATCTTCCGAACTTCTCACTTTCCTGATCTTTGGAAAATATCTCAAGTTGTCATGATCCACAAATTAGGTAAACCCGAACATGAAGCGTCATCCTATCGCCCTATAAGCTTAACGCCTGTGCTCTCCAAACTGTGGGAAAGGATATTTCTAAACCGGCTGAAACCGTGCATAGACGATAATGATGTTGTCCCATCTCACCAATTTGGCTTCCGGAAATCTCACTCAACAACGGAACAGGTTCATCGCGTGTACCAAACAGGCAGACAAGCTCTTGAATGCAAAAAGTATTGCTCAGGGGCATTTCTTGATGTGCAGCAAGCTTTTGACCGTGTCTGGCACAAAGGATTACTAAGTAAAGTAAAGGAAAAGCTTCCCCACTCTATGTTTTTACTCATCCAGTCATATTTAGCTGATCGTTTCTTTCAAGTGAAACAAGGCGAAGCACGATCAAGATTGTTTGAAGTGGAAGCTGGAGTACCACAGGGATCAGTTCTTGGCCCAGTGCTGTATAATATATTTACATCGGATCTGCCCACAATCGATGGCATAACTGTAGCAACTTACGCTGATGATATAGCATACTTATCTGTTGACCACAACCCTGAAGTAGCTAGCAAAATATTACAGAAACAGCTTGATGAGACGCACAAATGGCTCTGTAAGTGGCGGATACGCGCCAGCGCTACTAAGTCTAAACACATCACGTTTACGCTTAGACAAGGAAACACCCCTCCTGTGAGACTAGGAGCAGAAACCCTTCCACACACAGATTGTGTGAAATATCTTGGCTTCCATTTAGATAGGCGGCTAACATGGAAGCATCACATCAAAAATAAAAGAGACGAGATAAACCACAAGTTTCGTAACCTATATTGGCTAATGGGAAGAAACTCTGTACTCTCTGTGGACAATAAACTACTTATCTACAACTCAGTTCTGAAGCCAATATGGACATACGGGATCCAGCTGTGGGGCGTAGCCAGTAAATCCAACATACTCTGCCTGCAAAGAGTTCAAAATAGCATCTTAAGAGCAATAGTTAATGCGCCTTGGTATGCTAGGAACGACGAAATCCACGACTATTTAAATATGCCATCAGTGACCTCTGAAATCGAGCGATATAAAACGCAACACAAGGAACGCATGTCCTTGCATCCGAACCCACTAGTTGCTGAACTGTTAAACCCGACTGCGGTGGTGAAAAGGCTGAAGAGAAACCACCTTCTATAAGTGGGAGGAGCAGCACTGGCTGCTCCACCACAACGCCACTTGTTTAACAACTAATTCGCTTATGGTCTGACGACCGATTGCAAATGGAAGGAGAAAGAAAAAAAAAAAAAAAAAAAAAAAAAAAAAAAAAAAATATTTTCTTTATTCATTTAATATACATATTAAATGCTAAGACCCTGCACAATCGCGAGGTATGCAGTCTCAGGGAATATTTCCTAGCCGCCGACGTGGGTATGCATCGTGATGTAGTGGCAGTGGACAAGGGACTCACCCCGCTCTCCTTGGCTAACGAGAGCTGGCGCAAACAATTTATTATTATTATTATAAGACGTAGAACGTCGTACGTACCTCGGGATTGTAGTATCGGGCTGTGTTCGTCAAATCTATGACTCCTGCCAAGTTCGGAACTGTCTCTAGTAGAATAGGCACAGTCCAGCTGCAAATAAAGTATGATTATTGTTATTTTAGAATGTGTAATGCTAACCTAACCGGCAGGTGAAATGATGACGAATTGGTACGTAGGAGTGAACCCAAATAATGTCCAATTACAGAAAACTGTGTACCCGACGGCGTTAAATAAATAACTTGAAGAAAATCGTTCAACGCAACAGTTTAAATATAAAAATAACTTTCTAAATAAGCTGCGGCGCCGGCCTACCTACTGCACGTCGGCAAACATTTGCATAATTATGGCGTTACAACAAGTTTTTCTTTACACAATAAAATACACTGAATTATCAACCCTCAATCGAAATCAATCTTCGAAATGCACTCATCCATCATTCAAGCGCTTTTTGCTTACAGATGCGATTAGAGCTTAACTTTATTTAAGCTTTATCCATAAAGTACTCAAGATCAATTAGTCAGAGAAATCATTTCAATAAATAAACCATCACTTATTCATCACTCTAATACATAAAATAAAGGCGAAAGTGTGAATGTATGTGGTGTGCGTGTATGTTTGTTAGTCCTTCATGCTCAAACAGCTGAACGGATTTGATACACGAGGAAACCATATCCTGAAATAGCATATAGGATACTTTTTGTCCCGGGAATATGTTCCCTTGTGTTATGTTTTTGCTTTTACCCTTTTTTTTAGGTGGGAAAATCAATTTATGACAAACCCCGCTCTTGGGCGAAGAGGGAGATAGCGTCAGACTTTTACTGACTAAAAACCCACTCCTGTTTCTTTGCCTTCGTCCCAGGGCCCCGGATTTCACTTTCACACTACCCGTGGCCCCAGTAAGCTTCGACCTTGCTGGGACCCTACACTTTGCTGACATCTCCCTGAGGCGCGCGTGGAACAGTATGCGCCGTCGACGACTTCGGCTCGGTCCGGACGGTTACCGGACGGTCAGACGGCGAGCCACCTATTGCTCGCCGTCCGCAAGCCCGCGCCTACGGTGGCCGGAAATCGGGATCGGAATCCCGGCGGCGGTTGGGGCGTGAGGAACGTTGCCTCACGCGATCTGCCGCCTCCTTTGCTAGCATTACTGCTTCGCAGAAGGAGATGACCGCCTGCCACTCCTCCTCGCTCCGGACCATGGCCTGTACCAA
This sequence comes from Mythimna impura, assembly GCA_905147345.3. Lineage (NCBI taxonomy): Eukaryota > Metazoa > Arthropoda > Insecta > Lepidoptera > Noctuidae > Mythimna > Mythimna impura. Next base: position 9,865,773 of record LR990355.1, on the reverse strand, counting down.
GGCCCGGCGCGAGAGATCGCCGCCGCTGATCGCCCCCACGAGGACACAGCGTTGCTCTGCCCAAGCGGGGCACACCTCCGCCGTGTGCTCCATCGTGTCCTACTGGCGGTCCACACAGTGGCGACACCCAGGCGTCGCTTCCGCACGAATCCGGTGCAGGAACTTCCCGAACTTACCGTGTTCGGTGAGAACCTGCGTCATGCTTAAAGTGAGGACTCCGTGAGGTCTTTCCAACCACGCCTCAAAGAGGGGACTTACCACCATAATTGTGGCGTGCCCATGCTTTTACCCTTACGAATCCGCTGACAGAAGCTATGTAGTAATGAAATATTCATAAAAGCTTTATGTCAGAAACTCACACTGAACCTTATTGAAAATTTAATTATCTCATCATCATTACGGTGAAAGGGTCACTATTGGAGGCACTTACTGCAAACTGTCAGTTTTTCAATTTACAAAATGTCCACTTACATCGAGATGGCGCCACATGTTTGCAGCAACGGGATTATTAAAGTTTTAAATTGAATCTTAATTAAATGGAATTAAGGACTGCATTCAAATGTAAATTGGAAACGTAAATTGATATCCATGAAATTGATCTCAACTCCGGTACTGACGCTAATTTTCAATATTAATTTCATCCGTGCTGTCCACACTTTCGCTAATAAATAAATAATCATTACGGGCTATGCAGTTTATAATCTATAAAAAAAAAATGAAATGTCTTCTTACATTTGTTTAATGTCCTTGTTCGCCGTCTGTACGCTCTGCAACAAGGAAAAATGTTTACACTTAGTAATAATAAATTAACGATTATGTAAGACTGTGTTTTGGGCATAGTTGTACTGCTATTAGCGTACGCTTCTCTGGTTGTAGACAATGTGTCTTTGAGAAAGCCGCACGTAGGCGACGCGTGTGATAAGGGAGCAGATCAATCATCTGCTGGCCCTACCTGACCGGTGTCAATGAACTATGCCCAATGAGGGCCACCTGACTCGATCCACTTTGGGACTTTTCGACACACGACACAGGTTCAATCAAAAATTAGTATGCTAATAATATGAAAACTTCACCGTTTAAGACTTTATCGAACCAGATAACATTTAACCATTCCAAGAAATCGATAAAATTTTATATCGACAGAATAAACAATGAATTAGAATTTTAAATAACTCTAAAATCGTTGAACATAAATCTCAAAAACCCATTTCAGTTACACCGCAGGCCAAAAATTTTGGGTGAAAATTTTCAATTTTGCCCAAAATTACCTTAAATAAAATGTCAGGGTCCATAATAATAGCTTGTTAGAACGGTAATAATTTATCGATCGTGTTGACATGATGTAAAGGAATGTTTAAAAAAAACTCAGCGCCAGGAGGTGTGTCTAAATGGGGTTAATTTTCAATTTGGATTCGCCGGTGGCCTTTATAAATTAACAGACGGCAATTTAAATAAATCCATGTAGTTATGATATGGAGAAATATACATAAATATTGAAATATTGTTCCTTGATTAATAATATTTTATGTGATCGATTAAAATTAAACGAAGACATGTGAAAGTTGCCGAAAAGTTTCGACGACATCTTCTTTTCGGCGAGGTACCGAGAAGCAATCGTGCAATTAATTAATTGCTTAACAACCTGGCAAGCATAATTATTAACGCAAATATGCTCAATAAATTAAGAACACGTAGGATGCTTCACAAAGTTTTAATTAATAACTTAACTATGAATCGTTAAGTTAATAATTAAATGAACACTTCTGACATTGGTGATTCCGTCTTTGGGTATATAACTATTCGGCGGACCGAATCTGATTGTTACTTTCAATGTAAATGTGTTATTTCTATTATTATCTACTACACGCAAGAAAAATCAAAGCAGATTTTTTCGAATCAACAAATACAAACGTCCGACAATACTTTAAACAACGCGACCTCATCGGGTGCACTTACCACGATTTTCAATTAACACTAAAGCACCGGAACAAATAAAACGCAGTCTGGACAAAGGAGTTTATTGAAACCGCGAATATCAATGTAAAAAATGCGGTGGCACACAAAATTAAACCTTGACTCCTTGCAAGCGTTCGAAAAACAACGCAATTTTGATTTTACTGCCCTGTGGAGAAGCACTTATAATGAGAACTTTGAAAGGGTGACGGTAAAATGCCGTTTTTTGATTACTCCCTTATTATCAATTGTAGGACCGAACCGTGATCTAGCTATTACAAACTATATCCTAAGACTTATGAACTGTGCTGTCGATATTCCCATCGATATAACAAGCGAACAAAAATTCATTACGCATCGTAAACAAGCCGATGATTCCAAATTAGCAGCCAGTAATAAGGTTGCCTTCAAATGTATTTAGAATTAAATGCAATACAGAGCGAGCAATAAAATCGATTGGATGATTCTCGATCATAAATCGATTCCATTACGTTACGATATTAATAACAATCGTAACTCTCAATCACAAGTTGAATCTGCACGCACCGATACGCACCTACATTATTGGCTCTGCCTTCGATTAACGTCGACAAAATAAAATATTTATTTATTTACCACCATTTAAATATGATATTTTATTTTATTGATGGCTTTGACGATAATTATTATTATATTGATCCTGCGGTGTGGTCCCAAAAATGAGAACTGGCCACCCGAAATCAATTTCATGGTTGTCGCAAGACATGGTTAAGGTAAATTGGCATGCAGTGAACTGCCAGATAGTACAAATCGCACGATTTCGGTAGCAGAGTTTTTAATTTTAATTAGATATTCTTTGCAGACTGTACCCATTTCTTATTACATTACAGCAGGTGAAATAAATAATAACAAGAAGGAGTTATGTCGACGCTTCATATTGATTTCTCATACAACTGAGACTAGGTGTATAATTGTTAGAGATTATAATAGCAACCCATGGCTCATAAATTAACCAGTCTTCCAGCATCGTCATTAGCAAAAGTAAGTGCTATTTATAAGTTGTGATAAACATTGGTTCGTCAAGCCTTTCAGCAGAACAAGATGTGGCGCGGCGATCCAAGTTGTGATTGCGAGTAACGTTCACGCAATCGAAAGAAGTCGTTAATAAAATAATCAACAATGCGATTCAATAAATTGCCGATTGCCCGCTGACAAAAACCATACGACACGACAAGACATTACTTACATGTGTCCTACAAGGCAATAAATGTAAGTTTGTCATTTTTACGACATACAACATGTATGTACATTTGCAAACACGGAGGGGGGAGGATCACCTGCGGGGACGTGACGGTATTGAGATATATTAATTTGAAGATAAGCATATCTTAAAGTGAAACATACAAGATTTGTATCCCATTAATTAATCAAATTGATATAAATTATACCCGGCCTCGAAATGGCTGTACCCATTTGCCAGGCTTGGCTTGATTTATTAATGAATCCAGCCAAATACCTGTATAAACAACCGCAGTAGCCGAAACGTACGCACCTGCAAATAACTTACATTATTACAATTTAAGTGTTTACCAAGCAGACTTTAAATCGCTCAAATCGATTTATCATAAAAAGCAACCCACTGCATAAACACTACGAGTGGTTTACAAAAAATAAAACTATAAAGCTCGAGGACCTCCCATCAAATTACAAGTGGCAAGCTCGGACTTATCTCACGATCGCGTGTCGACAAAACGAATAACACCTTCGCACGCTTCGATCATATTTGACAAATGCGAGGATCAAATAATCGCAAATACTTTTAGACACCATACAGCAAAAAGCCAACCTATATTAATAAATAATAAGAATCCAAACAGCTTGGCAGCAGCTTTCGCAAATCATGTGATAGTTATCAGAATATGTTAAATAATGATGTAGGTTCACTAGTAAATAGTAGACAGTCAATTTATCAAGTCAAAGAAGGAACTAAGTATCGAGATTTGAATAAAATGAATAATAGTACAAATTGAACAATGTCAACACAATACAAAGTAAATACACAAAAGCATGTAGGCATTTCGCAAAATTGAAACGTTTTGGGTGAGTCAACCTAAGTTCGAGTAGTAAGCTGTTGATCCCCGCACGAACGCCGGCTTTCGGGCGCCATTGTCTTACTATTGTGTCTCTAATTACACTACTCAACGAGTTAAATTTCAATGAAATGTTCAGGGTACAAATCTGAACCGATACCAAACAGAATTTACGAGGTAACAAGAAAGAGCTTGTAGCAGCTTATCACGATGCAAACACCAAATCACTTCAGTGACTTTCTCTCGACGATTCACGGTAGTAATAGCGACTACTTGAAATTCACGTGCCAGTGGCGCAGCATGCAGATGAAACAACATAATCATATATGGATAATCATGTCTGGTTAGTGGTATGATGCAGATGGCATAACTTTAACTGGTAACATAAGAAGCCGGTGGAACAAGCTCAACCACATTATCTTTCTAATTTCATAATCATCTAATTACAGTGCACAAAGAAACTTATTAACCGGCGTGCGACACTTAATTATTCAGATACATTGTACATTGTTAAGTGACAAAAATTAAGACGGCGCCGCGGTCTATAAATCATTTATAGGGTAACTGTTTCGACATATTAAAATATGCAAGATCATAGTAAGATTTTTGGGAAGAATTAGGAATTGTATTTATTGGTGTATAAGAATGATTTTTGTTTGTATTTGTCACGATATACAGTCGTGACCGCGTTGCGTTGTCATCATGTTGTTTTTGACAATCATCTGATCCGTTACGTCGTTTATTCCAATGGTAATGATGGCATAATTGACAGAGGGCAACTATTGTTCCCATTGTGTTCTATTGATATTACAGTTTTGTCGCCTTGTAATGGTTGAGCTTTTTGTATTGTTTTATGGATCGTTACTGACTTGTTCTCTTTTGACACCGAGTCGACTGCTGCGGTAGATTTAAAAAAGGTGGAGTTAACTCATTCAAATGCGTGACCTGTCTAAGAATTGTTCGTGCCTTTACTAATTATATTCTGTTATTACAAGGACATAATATGTACTGAAAAATGTTGTGATGTGTCGTTTTAAAATTCTTCCATGCCTATTACATTTTCAAATAACAATCAAAACACCATAAAATAAATGTTGTTGATTTATTCATATTATAAACCACAATCAACTGATATTGACGCCACTGAAATGACCCTCGTTATGGTCGAATATCGAGAGTAAGACATAAAATTTAACAATGTAATTGAGTAATGATCAAAAAAGCATTTGCTGTCATAATAATTGATAATATGTGGCTGACTTCTTACATATGCGGGCTCTGTCAATACAGAAAAAACTTATGTCTCTAACTGTTAACTAATTTAAAAGCCAAATGTGTTAAGAAACATAGGGGTTTCAATAAGAACAATTAACTTAGATTTCCAAGACCGTGAACATCTGGAAACAAACGAGAACTTGCACCTTCTCGATCTTAATATTTCGTCATAACCATAACATTAAGTGGTGGTCGTTAAACAAAAAATAATTCCAATCATAAGTCAAACCGACTGGCTTTAAACAACTAAGATTAAAATTTGAAGATCAGAAGAGAATAAGCTAAGATAAGTATCAAAATATCGCACGAGGTGCTACATAAAAAACCAAAAGGTACGACCTGTTAAAATGGGATTCCGTATTCGTTTCGACCGATTAATCGAATGAAAAGCCGGTGTATCGTATCGTATGTCGGGGGCATTTATCGCGCCTAATTGCGACCACCGCCGAAATTCAGTTTAAGAACGTACTGGGTGGCGTGATGGGCAGCGATGATACTCCTCGAGTAACCCAACGTTTTGAAAATTATGGGATAATCAAAACCCCCTCCCGACACCTCCAACTTGATTATGACGGTGAATAAAAGTCATGCGGACCTTTATCGTATCTTTTAAGGATAATAACGTATCCTCCTTACGGTAACGTCAATTCTACTTTTTCAATCAATGATTATACGATACCGACAGCATCGATTTAGTATTCTTCTTACAAATTGATAAGCCGTAAGTTTTTTTGTCAATAGTATTTAAACTATTTATCAAGGATTACAGCCAGCCCAGTTTCCCACGTATCGCGATCAACCTACAGTTTTCAGTTAAGCAAGCTTGATTGGACATCCTTTTCTCAAGTGCCATTGATGCTCCTTGTCAATTTATTACATTCTCAAAGAAACCAACGAAGAGGCGCTGCGAGTAATACAATGCACAAATTAAGATATTACAATAAATCATATAAATCCATAAATCAACAATCCGAAAAAAGGCGAGCGTCGCGTCCAGCAAGCCATTTTTGTTAAGTGTATGTGAAGTTATTTTCAATGTATCCTGATTATTTACTGTCAGTCCGAAGCGAATATAGCTTCATTGCCGAAACGGTCGCGTAAGTACCAACAGGTATTTTTACAGATAAAAATTTAAATTGGACTGCAATGCGTTTTTAACGGTGTGATAATTTTGTCATAATTTACTCAATAAAATAAAGCAATCTTAAAATAGAGTGAATTCAGCCTTGTGAGTGCACATTTGAGTGCCTCCGAAGGACGTGATTCGTAAACATACCTCAAGATAATTCAATACTTAATGGTCACCCTACCAGATATCGCTTTTCGGGTGTTGCCAAATTAAGAGTTAATTGTATTCTTTTTGTGCGTCCGCGCACGAGCTTAAATCTCTTAAGCAAGATTGTATTTTATGACAATTAAAGAGAATTGTCGTCCGGAATTACGGAGCAACCCATTACCAGTAATGGTATTAAACCTTGCAGCTTGCCCGGAACACGACAAAATAAAAAAGCATATCAGCGATTGGAATTTGAATGGACTTTTTGAGTACTTCCGGAATCCGGATTAACACACTAACGTATTGGAAACTACCCAAAAGAGTGATAAAAGTTTGCTTGAATCTCCCCAAAAAGGTTGTTATGTGAGCTAATAAACGCTTATGTGTTTTATTTAAAAAATCATGCTATCCTTTGATTGTTTTGCAAAAAAAAATATTTACATGGCATAAAAGACTCGTTTGAGATGATTTGCTGCATATTCCACACATTTTTATTGGAAGGTGTGTCGGCTTAGTTGAGAAATTACACCCGTTGTGCGGCAATGACGGTGCAATCATAAAAATCCACAGCGCCTCCACCGAGACCGGTGTTTGAACGTTCAATTTCAACTAAATCATTAACTGCATGTTACGGGGGTAATAACAGGTGATGATATCTCATAAGTTGATTAAACCGCAACGTCTGTGGTGGCACGAGATCCATTTATATATGAACGTTTAGGAAGTCAGGAAACTTGGGACATATGCATCTACAATAGTCTACTGTACCTATACGTAAAAATAAGACAAATTTGCACCCGTAGTATCAACTTCGCGTGGTCGATTCAGATATTCAAATAATGCAAGAGATTAACAGATTCTACACAACAACTAGAATTTTTTTTAAATTCATTTCACAAACAGCAATCCCAAAACACTGATGCATATTAAATCATCGCAACTTATGTAACTCAAAATGTTCGTGTTCTCGAGAGGAATTCATCCAAAATCTTTACTGGGCATGAAAGTATGAATAATTGTCAAGTAACATTTAATTTTCTGTGCAGGCATAATAATGTAATATGGCCACTATCGGGGGCGGCGATCTCTGTTAATAACCACCAAAATATTATCAGACATGACAACCGGATGACGTGTAAACGAAACCATGCTAAGGCTCTCCGCCCTTCAACGCTTGCTTTAAATATGCATGGCGCACGCAACTCGCGAAGAATTAAGACGATCTGGAAATGCGTTTAATGGAGTTTACTTCTACTAATTTGAAAAGCTACAGACGCGTGTAGTTGCTTGAAACACGCACAACTCGCACAAGCTTTGAGTCCATTTCTTGACGCCCAAATTTCGATGGATATTTGGAAATTGCCAAAGCATAGGTAATCAATAGATGAATCCAAAGAGTTATAGTCAGGGGGAAAAGGATGAATTAATTTTAGGAGGAAACATATGTACTTCGGAAGTAGGTACCTACTAATCTGTGTACTATCAGTTCTGTTAAACAATATTTCCTTGGTATCAGATCAAAACAAGACAGTCAAGAAAGCTGATTACACGGTGCTCCCACGATCTCATGCCCCGGCTTGTGAAGTACGAAACTTGGCGCGTACGTGTCAAAAGATGTAATTATGAAGAAATCCAATCAGCGGCGGCGCGAACTTGCGCGTACGACGACGTTGATTGAGCGATAAATTTATTGAAGATAAATCACCCGGTCGCGACAAATCGGTAGCAACAAGGGACCTTTGTTAATTTTAGGCGGCGAAACGATACCTACAGGTCGTAATTCGATATGTGGGTGTTCGACACCATCAATATTATTCTAATAAATAAACAAATTATTCCATGACACAAACCAATTTCTCAAATGAATGTCATAATTTGGTCAGAGATAACACCAGTAAGTAACGAAGGCTTCATTACTCACAATGAGCACAATATTTACAATGCTGCTCTCATTTAATTCCAATAAACATTTTTAAATTGGAAGTTGCTGATACACGATTCAGATTAATTTCAACGTTGGCGCCATCGTGCCGCCGTTTTTCAGCTCATATTTCTGATTCAGGACCTCACGCGTGACTCAAACGAGTGGCGTAATAACTTCAACGATAATTTTCAACTATAACTTACACAAGAATGAATGTAACATTGTTACATTGGAAAGAAGTCTGTAGAACGTCCAATATCCAGCCAATATCAACACAAAGAGCAAACACGAGACGCCACTCGGTGTACAAGGCGAACAGTTAAAAGACGGTTTGAGGAAAAATATATCACACGATACAAGCTATTCAACGCAGAGAACGATACCGCGGGCGAGCGCAATAAATTCAACGAAATATACTCTTTGATATTCGTCGACAACGAGACTGAACAAAAACGTCATACAAGGAGTTTTAATGTCACTTGTGAATATTCTTATGAATAAGCACTGGAAGATGAATCTGCACACGACTGTTGAAATACGACGTCTCCACTGGCCAGACAGCCAATATAAAGCACATTTCATCGTATTGTAGGCGTATTGATAGAGGCTTACCTCCTATGAACTCTTAAAAAGACTTTATTGAAGAACCAAACAAAGCGACATCTATACCTAAATTGGTGTTTAATATTAATTTATCTAAAATTCATGCCACGCATAAGATATCAATAAATCAAACAATTTCACACTGCATATTGCATAGTGAAATGCCTGCGGCGAGTACAGCACTAAACAGGCTGACTAATTAGACGTACTAGGTAACAAAGGGCCGTCATACGAATTTCGCTGTTCCGTCGTGGTAAAGGAAATTGAGCCTTATTTGTAGGGATTCATGTAGGGGAGATGTTACAGGTGTGGTGGCAAGTGTACGTGTGATGGCGGTACACGATAGGCCTCCCACGCGCAGGCGCCGCACCGCGAAATTCGTGAGAGCTACGCCGGCGCCGGCGACTCTCATAATACAGCCACGGTTTAGAGGAGGTAAAATATCTCAACATTTTATATTGTGTTCATACAATAAAACTACTTGAAATATTAATGTAGAGTCTTTTGTAGCTACGAATAAACTGTTTGCTAACTTGGCTATAGAGATGGAACATTAAGCTTTACAAATCAGTGAGTTGCTACATATTGCTTTCAAAATCTTAGTAAATACTAGCGAACCTGACCGATGTTGCCCTTCCCGATAGCAGCTCCACCTGCCGTGCCCAATTGTGAATCTAAACTATCCAGAGATCCACAGAAACATGCTCAAAAATTTTATCAAAATTGTTATAGTAATTTAAAAGCAGTTCACTGACACACACACATACAGATGAATCAATCTCATAATATTATAAAGGCGCGGTCAAATGGCTTAACGAATTTGAGTGAAATTTGGCACACAAGACCATATCCTGGAATAGCACATAGGATTCATTATCCTGACAGTAAGTTCCCTTGGGATCATTTTCTACATGACGCAGGTGAAGCCAGCAGCTAGTGATACATAGGTATATTAAGAAGATGGTAATGTGCGGATATTATATATTTTGAGAGCACTGTGTCGTCTAGACGTGAATAAAGCTAGTGGACCAGATTGTATACCAGCAATAGTTCTCAAGGCATGTGCGCCCGAGTTGTCTCCTGTATTGACGCGCTTGTACCGCCTCTCATTTAGGACTAGTATAGTGCCCAAGTCCTGGAAGCTTGCCAACGTGCAACCCGTGCCCAAAAAGAGCAGTCGTACCAATCCTGCCAACTATCGGCCGATTTCAATAACCTCCACACTCTGCAAGATTATGGAGCGTGTATTGAACTCGCGCCTCATGGCATACCTGGGAGGTAACGATCTCCTCAGTGACCGACAGTACGAGTTTCGCCACAATCGGTCTACTGGGGACCTACTAGTGTATACCACTCACATGTGGGGCGAGGCCCTCGAGAAGAATGGAGAAGCGATTGCTATCTCCTTAGACGTCTCGAAGGCCTTCGACAGGGTATGGCACGCCAGCCTTCTGAGTAAGCTTCCACCGTACGGCATTTCCTCTGGTCTGATTAACTGGGTAAAAGACTTCCTGGGTGAACGGTCTCTCCGAGTTGTTGTCGATGGATGCTCATCAGAGCCCATGACCACTAATGCCGGAGTTCCTCAGGGGTCAGTTCTCTCTGCAACTCTTTTCCTGCTGCATATTAACGATCAGCTGATGCCCGGTATCTATGGGTATGCAGATGATAGCACAGTTGTAGAGAGATACCTTCCAGGTGCTCGGGCTAGTAAGGAACTAATCCGATCCGAACGAGAGGCTATGGTAGAGCGTACGAATATCTCACTTCAGGCAGTCTCCAAGTGGGGCGAAACCAATCTGGTAGAATTCAACGCCGCCAAAACACAAGCGTGTCTGTTCACCGCCAAAAGGAGCCCATTCACCTTGGCTCCTGCTTTTCGGAATGTATCCCTGGAGTGCACCAACCGCCTTCAGCTCTTGGGAGTTGAAATTTCCTCAGACCTCAATTTTGGGCGGTTCATTGAAGCCAAGGTAGCTGCTAGAAAACTAGGCGTTCTTGCAAAGGTCCGACGGTACTTCACACCGGGACAGCTTTTAATGTTACACAAAGCACAGGTCCGATCGTGTGTGGAGTATTGCAGTCACATATGGGCTGGTGCTGCAAAATGCCATCTAGCAGCTTTGGACTCAGTGGAAAGGCGTGCGAAGAGGCTAATTGGGGATCCAGATTTGGTTAAGTCCAATCTACAAAGCCTCGAGCACAGGCGCAGGGTAGCCAACCTATCGGTATTTTACAGGTTGCATTTTGGAGAGTGTGCGCGGGAATTCCATGACTTGATTCCGCCATCTCCTTTCTACCATCGGACAACCCGACGTACGACGAGTATCCACCCTTACGTTGTTGAAATTTCAACGGTCCGGACTAAGCGTTTCGCTTCGTCGTTTATACCGCGTACATCGAAGGACTGAAACAATTTGCCTGCTACGGTCTTCCCGTCCAACTATAATTTAGGTGTCTTCAAGGCTAGAGTGAATAGGCTCTTAATAAACTAGTGCGCCTCACCATCAATGATTGCATCACTGCTTACCATCAGGTGGGATCGCAGTTAAGCACTGGTTTATATCAATTTAAAAAAAAATATATCAAAATAACATACAGTCCCTTTTTCCAAGAAATAATGGAAATGGGAGTACTAATGCATGAAAAATCTTACACGCATTCGCTTCAGGTCGGAGAAATGTTGAGTCTGGAATGGTCCATACCAGTATCAATACTACGCTTTAACTTAAAAACAACGGTTAGTGGTACCTCTGTTTGATGAGGTAATCTGTGACACAGTATCTGCCATGCAACCACGATAAAAACAAACGTTCTTAGAATCAAGGGATCAACAAATTCTTAAGTTAGCATAACAGGCTTGAAAACCACAAATATGTATGTAGGTAATTTATCGTATGTTTAATAATACCATTTGTAGGCACACTGCATTCAAAAAATGACTGAAGACACTTAATCGTACATTGCATCACGAAATTACTTGTAAATCCTTGAAAAGCAGGCCATCCTGATTCACGTTCAAGAATTCTCATCGGAAATGTAGGTACAATACACGGAATTTGCAATCGCATACTTAAATCACACTTCATAAAGAGTTGCACCACTGGAGTTCAGTCGGACACCATTTACAGTGACAGCCTCACAGTAAAATGTGGTAACAGTTAACATCGTAAATATAAAAGTGTAAACATTAATAGTGTAGTCATCAAGTCAAAATATAATAAAATTAGTCATAACCGCAAAACAAACACTCGAGTGGGACTCGCAAAACTTAGCAGCAGAGACATCAACAAAAATTGAATTAACTAATTAACTCGAGACCACTTGAGAGTCAACAACGCATTATGTTTATGACAAATTATTATTGACTAATTGTACGAAACTTGAAAGTTTGGATTAGAGGATGGTCTGATGAATCGTTTAAATTGCATACTAATAAGGATTTTAGATAAGACACATAAGTAGAAGCACAAGAAATTGCAAGAGCATAGCGAGTGACTTTAAGCCTTCTGATGAGGCCCATTGTGAGCGGCCAGAGAGCCTAAGGCATCACTATACTTTCGTCTTGAGAGACTGGTATGTCAGACTAATAATTAAAAAAAAACCGCGCAGCTTCCTGAACGCTGCCCAGCCGGGTCGGATTCGACGATTGGCCTCTACCTGGAAGTTAACTGGACCATTTGTCCCAGGTAAGTGTAATCGCCTAAAACCTCGAGTGTATAGTCTCCAATCAAATTGACATGGAAATTTACCATGACCTCGGTTGTTTATGTTCATTTTAAGACCCACTCTGAAGCTCTACTAAGGTCATCAAGCATTTTACGGAAAATCGACAGTAACTGATGGACACGTGTTTTAAGAGTATACCGACTAAGAAGAATAACACCGTTTGGGCACCAGCCAGTCACTCTGCCAAATATGTTTGTTGTATGAACGTTGATTGTTTGGGGCTATGAGCAGCATACGGTTCAGTGACAGAAAAAAGAAATTATAGTCAATCGCGAAGACGTCTTAAATGACATCACGTCAACGTTGATCATCATCATCATTTCAGCCGAAAGACGTCCACTGTTAGACATAGGCCTCCCCAAGTGTCGCCACAACGACTGGTCCCGTGCGTCTCGCATGCGTCGGATTCCCGCGACTCTCACCAGGTCATCGGTCCACCTTGTGGGGGGCCTACCAGCGCTGCGTCTTTCAGTACGCGGTCGCCACTCTAAAACATTTCGGCCCTATCAACCATCTGTTCTGCGAGCAATGTGTTCTACCCACTGCCTCTCTCTCTACTCTTGTCTCATGTTACTTGGGTTCGGCGCAACACGCTTTTCTTCTTCTATTCTCCACTGTCTCCCTTTAAAATTACATAGTTTAAAATTAAAAATATTGCTTCCAGGTTATTTCCTGGAGGACCGGGTAAACAGTCGTATCAAATTAGTATTTGTATTTTAAAAATTTCGTACTCTCAAATTTTTCTTTTATTGTTTTCTCATTTCCTGGAATGCAGTCCGCATTGCCTTTATTTTTTTACTCTTCTTCTTCCAAGGAAATTATTACTAACAACCAATATACAATTACTGCTTAATAATAGGCACATGGTAGAACAAAATCAACACTGCCAAGTTGCGAGGCTGTCGTCGGCACATCAGCGGCAGGGCGTGGCGACACACCTCTCTATTACTGAACCCGTCGCAGGCGCTACAGACTGCCTATGTAGTACTCTATGTACTTGTGTACACTTCATTATAATTGTTTTACAGTATATAAACAGTGCAAGGTACTTGTGGGGATGATTTTAATTATTTGCAAAGTATTAAAGTGGCTGCAATTATTGATACGGATGATGGAAAGATTTAAGTATTTAAATTGATAAGATGTTGAACTTGAAAGCTTCAGAGGACCTGGTAGAACAAAATCTTAATTTACGAGTAGTGACAACATCTGTTGACATAAATATTGAAATTGAAAGCTCTATCAAAGTGGATAGGGAGATAAAGATGGACAGGAAGATGACTTCAGAAGACTTAAAATGGATCAAATGTTCATCTAAGTACTGATTCCCTGCAGATTTTCCTTGCCGATCAATAAAACCAACCATTCAAATATTAGAATAAACTAAGTATCTAAAAAAAACAGTAATAAACAAAATAAACGATCCAACTAAAACAATATTACTGAGTGCAGACAGATAAAGAAGTTGAGATCCTTACACGATAACAGACCAAATTACAAACAATAAATTACTGATCAACATGCGCACGCGTGTAAATTGAATTAAAAGATAAGTTTAATCGCGAATGTTATATGCGGTATTTGCATATAACATTCGAGATTAAAGACGACTACTTACATCCGGAAGATATGCTCTGGAATCCAGGTAAGAAGCATAAGGAAAAAGTAAAAAAAATAACCAACATTCATTTCCATTGACTTTATTCGTAAATGACAATTGATAAAAGAATCCGGTTTTAATATCTCGGTATGACTTTAGAACATTGGCTGTAGGTATCTCGATTTTTTAGTCTGACTTGAACTGTGACCTCAACATACCTGACAAGATACGAAACACGAATTACATAACAATCCAAAATATTTCGTTGAACGTAAAAGTAAAAACGCATGTGAAAACTACAAGATAAAGCTCTTAAGCGCATAATATTTTGAGCAACTCCATTTATCTTCTTAATGAAAACATAATATATTTATCATCAAACTACTGCCCGAGAACAGGCAATGCTTCATTAGCTTTATTTAAATTATTAAGCAATAACAAGTCACTCGCTACATAACTTATTCCAATATATATGATTTACGTGTCTAAGATTATTTCCTAACTAGCCGAATATGCATGTTTGAATAAAGTAATAAAATGAGAAAGCATTAAAATATAATTTAATGACGCAATTATGTATACCTTAATTAATTAATTATGTGACGACGATGTTCAATCAACACGATGGTTAAAAATTAGCTGACAAACTTAATAATGAATATGTATAGAAGTTTCTAAAATGAAAATAATAAGCACGACATATTTTTTACGATGTGACGGCAATAAAAATGTGTATAGTCGATAAATTTTAAAGATAATAAAATATGGTGTATAGAATGATAAAATTTAAGGAATCTGCAGAACAATATTCAACCTTGTTTAGATCGTAAACTAAAATTAACACGTAATATCCGCATCAAAAGTACACTAGACCTTAGATCAACAATACACGGATGCCTCAGATATGACATCAGTTGTTAAAATAAGCTTGAAAAGGCTTCAAGAAATGCTAGCCGGATACTGAGGACATTCCAACGTCTAAGATAATTATAGAACGGAAACGGACATTACGAATCTTGCAGAAACAATAATTTCATGTTTTGATTGATAGTCGGTAATTGTAACACCTACACCAGTTACCACAAGCGTGGATGTACATTAAACTTATAATATAAATAACTTTAGGCCATCCAAGTAAATTATACCAGAATACTAAAAACAAGAGTAAGAAATAATGCCGCAGAAAGTTATATAAAAAAAGCTCTTTTAAGCGTGCGATCAATTACCTATAAGTCGGTAAAAACAATGCGCCCTACATGAATTATTCGAGGAGGAAGTACCTGCGTCGTACCACCGCTTTATAAGGTCATAAATCAAAACCAAATTCCGACCGAACATCTTAATTTGCATCGCTGCGAGCCAACCGGTGACACTAACGATCCACTAACGAAAACAACGGAACTGAACTATCAATTTTTGTGTCCCCAAAAGCTTCATTTAAAAACCCGAAAAACACCGGCAAAGACATTTTATACGTGTGGCTAATGCCATGTTCATTAATTTTCAATCATAGAGTCTTTAGAGTTAATTAAGACGGAGCCGACACAACTAAATTTTATGTATTTTATACGCAGATGATGAGTAATAATGCAACTTTCCCTAAACAATTTATTATTTCGCGATTGTATGCTAATTAGGATTTTCACCGTTAAACGTTCAAGTTGGACATAATTAGGAAACTACCGTTGACAATACCGTAATACGAATGAAACAGAAATCGATAAATTGTTTATTAACGACGGAATGCAATAAAATAATCACCAGTGCGTTGGCACTTAATCAATGGTTTATATCTTATTTAGGAGGGAGCTAATGAGAGGCGTAGATCACTTTAGGGTAATGATGACACGGGTAGATTTATCAAACACTTTCGATCCACAACTTATGCGTAGTGATTAGAGTATTCGTGTTGACATAATGGCTGGGCAAACGGAGTTAAACGAGACAATTACTCATCTAGTAACTATTTTAAGCTTCAATGAACTTTAATAAATAACACACCTTTTACAGAATCTGAAATCATTCAACTAATAATACGCGACAGATGATATAAGAATGCTAATTATAGCAATACTCTTGAAAGCAAAAAAAAATCACTCATAAATTAGCACTAGACCATCCATATATGTAAGTGTCAACATGAGAAAAGAACTAAGCCAACACGCATGAGAATCAGTGCCAAACTCATGAATAAAGTCAGTCATCAAACAAGCGCAGCATAATTAATTCAGTGTTATTCATGGCGTGGTAGCAATGACGAAACGCAAAGAAAGCAAGCTGCAAACTGTAGTTCACACACCGATAGCAAGATGTGGAGATGCCTTTTTAATTCCATTGTGATGATTCCAACATCGACGGGAGCAAAGTAATTAAAAATCGCAAAATTGCAGATAACTTTATTTACTTTGCACCCGTCGACATTAAATGATTCATATGCCATTACATTACTTCAGGATTATCTCAAGTTGAGGTAGACTTCCAATTTAGTAAGACCCATCTAAAACCTGAAAACATTTTGGCCTCATCTCAACGACCAGGTTAAGGTATTCTAAAATTAATCCCACAGCTAAATCAACATAGAACCGTTAAAACAGAAGCGACCAAAGCTTCTAATCTTAACTGTAGGCCGACGCCAATTCCGTGCGCAGGACTCATTACTAATATTCAGATTACAGATACTCAGTCACATCCACGAAGGGACAACACGCAAATCGGACCACTGCACATTGTATGTTAAATGGTGCGCCATTAAAGCGAACGGCGCTTAATAAACACATTACAGTGCAATATTAGGCGCGAGCGCACAGCCGACGTGATTAAGCGTCAAGAACGTGGGAACAGACAGAGAAAGAGAACGATGAAAGTGGATAGTTATTGCGACTAACAAATAAGACTGCGATGTTAACATTTTACAAGCCTTTTTCAAGAGATCATTTGTGAGATATCTTATTTTACACAAGTTTCCTGTCAGCGGTTTCGCTTGCGAAGAAGTAATATACCTACCCATTTTGACTACTATCCGAAATCGCATTCAGGTAGAAGACTTTGTTCTAGAACATTAAGACGAAGAAAATATCGGAAGCCTTCGATTAGATACTAAAAATGAAACTTACAAAGGCAATAAAATTACAGAACCGACTGCCGCAACGCACCATACCGGTAATAAAATATCAAAATACCATAACGAAAATACACTAAAACCAGACGTACCTACATTGAGCGTCGTCACCACACAATGGATGCGCGCTTTTATGAAAATATCAATAATAGTATTCAACGTAGTTTAGTGCGCTATTAATGCACCGAGCGCTTGCAGACAAATTCAATTGACAAGAGCCTCCGCCGGAGCCCCAGGGTGTCCCTCGTTTACATCTACCCGCCTATCTATTTACGCTGGTATTGGAAATAAAATTGAGCGGCGAGATTGCATAGGAACTCTCAAAGGATGCGATCGGAACTTTATGATCCGATTTTATTGTCGTCATCGACACTGTCGTCTTTATAAACGCCGCAACATTGCGGTAGAATCCTTTAAATGGACCGGAAAATTGAACGCGACACACGCTGACCTCCCGGTTACGACGCGTCTAGCAGCAGAAACCAATGATAACATTATTGACACATGTCTACATAAACGTTATAGTAATAAGCATGCCTTTACGGTTCCTCAGTGTGAAATAGCATTGTACCGTTGCACACGACTATTGTCGCATAGCTTAGCCTCAAACCAGATCGACTCAATACGTTTACGAGATGCGTCCTAGTGGCGTTATCACAAAATATGATAGATCGTCGGGCGTGCGACGACGCTCTCCCACGCGGCACAACCGTGATTAATTATAATTCGAATTTTATTCAAAGTGAACAGCGGACAAACTACGATACCAATCAATAAACGGTTCCATACCGACGACGGTACCGACACGATACCACAATTTACTGTTGCCGATAGCACATATGAAGACGTCAAAGCCGAAGTGAATAACACGCTCAGATAGAAAGCTCCGGAACAATGGTAGCTGCATTTTCATTGTGATACGAATCCCTTGTAACAATATAATGTAAAGCAAACGCGGGATGATCTATCACGGAGCTCACATTAACGTCTGACAAAAGAGAATTTAATTTCAAGGAATAGTTCGTCTCATGCGAACACTCAAGACTGAAGTCACAAAAACACCACAGAAAATAAAGTTAAACATGAACCCATAACTAAAGTTATCAAACGATCAGTTTACGAGTGTGAATAAAACATCAAAAGACAGTCGCACAGGGAGGCAAAGCCAGAATGCGGCGTTACATCGCTATAAAATATACATGAGTGCCGTCATAATCCTCAAGAAGTAGTAACATTTTAAATTGCGCAACAGGCTTATTATTCAATAAACACATTTGTATACACAAATTCCTGTGAACCGTGTGTTTTGATCATTAGCTATAGATATTAGACCCCCACGAGTAGAGGCTCATACTGCGTGAGAAATAGACGGTCATTTGACAATATCGTCGCTACGAATATATTCCACAATACCCGGCCAATATTCCATCGCATTATATTACCCAGGACTTCATTATCTCGTGGTGGCGGATCTCACTACAAACTACTTGTCAATGGACAGGTCCTGTTTGCTGCTCATATAGATGTAAATAAAAACGTCTATGATTACACGTAAGCTAAATTTCCTTATGGTTCTCAGTACCTCTCTCATATTACCTAAGTAATCCTGTTAAATCGGAGTATTTCATTTATTGACGCTAAAAAGTCTTTGTATATTTCAATTATCAAGGAGCTTTGAAGTTTTCATCGTCAAAAACTTGGAAAAAAATATAGTAGTATAGTGTAGATAGAGACTTCTTTCCACATCCGGATACAAAGTAAAAATTTTGAATGGAACAAACCATTGTCTAATGTAATATGATTAATATGAGAAATAATTTTCTTCATTAACCGTATTTCACATATTTGAAAAGCAAGCCGCGCTCCGATTCGTGTGGCCGTAATTACGTCCTTATAAGCACAATAAATCATAAAGACGAGCTCACAAGCGCCACAAAGATAGGAGCGACACGCATCCTCGTCTCAGGATAATAAATAACATCCAGTTCTCGCTTTCAAAGTGAGGCCGGGGAGCAATAAGTCGCGGACGGGTCAGAGGTGAACTGAATAAAAAACGGCCAACAATTAAATAGCGTTCTTGAAGGTTAATGAGCACAATAAATATGTTGTCGGCACCGCAGCTGCGGACAAACAAATGCATAGTCCCGTCACACGTGAGGAGGGTTCACGGCATAGTCGCGCCTGTGTGAGAAGCCCGCGGCCCGGCTCGCGCCTGACTGGCAAGTTCATTGTCGAGCCGAGACACTTCCACGATGTATTACGAACGTGACACATTTATTAAAGAAAAGAAACAAGGTTAAACTAATATTGGACTCCAAAAAGGCCTTAAGAAACATGAATACCACACGTTGAATCAAGTTTATTGAAATACACCATTCTATACGCCCGAGTAAAATAATCATGCAGTTCTATTATTCGTTACGTTAATCCAATAATTTATTATAGTTGTTGTTAAAAATAACCCAATTTTTTATTGCCCCTAAGACTTGTTTATGAAAACAAACTTCACCAAATCGGTCATGGCACATTCGGTATAAAAAAAAATTAAATCTTTATTAGTTTAATCTTTTAATTTATTGATCAAATAGCATTACAAAGGTCGTTTTTCAAAATGATGGAGGAAGTATGAATTAAAGTTACAATAAATTACGAAGTAGCTTAAAAACAAAATATTTTTCCAAATACAACCTTTTCCTCCAAGTAAACGCATAAGAGTTGCGTGCTTAATTAAAACATCCCCAAAACATGAGCATAATAGCAAGCATCGTTGCAGAAATCGCCCCCGCAAGGGTTTGCAGCATTCCACACGACTGCCCCAGACGGAATCATACCTGCGTTTGATTTATAACGAGGAGGGGACACGGGAACTGCGGGTGTGAATTCAATCGGCGAGCTTCAATGTCCCGGGGCAAACGAAACCAGTTTATAAGATCTCTTCCACAAAACCAACATTACTACTTAGCCATTTGAGAAAAATGATTGGAGAGGAGGAAAGGGTCAAGTAATCTTGGTAGGGGAAAGGTATCGCAGCGGGTAGCATCAACTGCTGGCGCCTCAGACAATACCAAGCACCTTCGTGACCACTACCTATTATGAGTTGCGGCTTTTATAGATTTTTTCCAATATTCTTTATAAGGAACGTGACTGTACTGTTTAACGGACACCGCCAACAGCTCAATATGGATTTTCGAATCCATAATCGATTCATTTAAGTGCGTGTACAGTAAAGCTTTAATAATTCCATTTATAAAGTCGAACTACACTATCAAAGATTTATGAATAAAGATTTTTTTATAATTAGTAAGACTTTAAAAGATCTTGTTCTAAAAATTAACACTGTTGTTTTGGGAACATGTCGTAGCCTATAATGAGAAGATAAACCTGTTTTAAATAATAACACGGAAGTCTGCATTGATAATTTGATTAACATCTGCATTGCGACGGATGTCTTTAAGTACACGAAAAAAATGCATTACCACAGTCATGATTACATCTTTGTTGTGTTTCACAAAGTTCAGCTAAATACATAGTGTGAATTAGGCAAGGCTTGCGAACACACAAACTTTCTTTACAGCTCATGGAACTTTTACTACGTTAAATATAAGAGGCATTATTGCTGTTGGCAACAGTGAAAAGAATGCGGTGTACCCACAAAATCAACAGGGACGTATTAACACCAGCCGGAAGGTGGAAATCCGTGGGTGTTCCTAACCAGTCGTATTTTTGTATACACTAACTACCGCAAGCATATTTGGTAATGGATGTGAATAAGAAAGAAGCACAAGAAAATATTTCTAAGCCAGATGAAGACGTCGATAGACCATTACAGGGTATTCATGAATTGGTAGTTATTAATCAACTGGTAATAGAAAATATCTATCTAAGCGATAATGAATTTTAAAACCAATTCAATGAAATGTCGTCTGGGAGAGGTGCATTATCCCAGAATGATAAATCTAAGCCTGTGTAGTGTGTCGCTCCACTAACGGTTCCTTTCGGTCTTCCTTTTTATGTTTACTTGTTTAAGTGTTAGTAATAAAAATTATACTCAGACACTATTTAAGTAAAAAGTACTTTAAACAGATAAAAGAAACGAGGATAAAATTAAAATGGATTTACTTGGGAAGTCTTTAGAATAAGGAATTTGTAGGCAATCTGAAAATGATAAAGATGAAAAGAATAGCATCTTTAGAGAATTTTGTAATATTTAGTATTTTATAAGACCGAGAAGAAGAAGAAAAAATACGAAGGTTTTTATCAAAGAAAACCAGATTGTAAATCATGCACACTAACGAAGCCGCATCCAAGAGTTAGTAACGAATAAAACCAATATACTAAGGTAATTTGAAGCCACAAAGACAGAAGCGACAGTACAAAATCTAAACATAACCCGAAACCGCGTTGCACTTAAAAAATACCTTAAACACACCGGTGGCTGGCCGAAACGCCGCCCTCTGTTCTAGAGACAAAAGCAAACAATACGAAGATAGTGGACAAACAAATGTAAATGACCGAAATGTGAACGTCATGTTTGGCATTCCCATAAAGCAACGTTAACACGTCATTAGAAGTAATGATGGCGTGATTACAGAGAGTGGGAGCGGGGTGAGCGATGTTCAGGTGATTGCCTGCTTACTGTGTGGTCTTGTCTGTGCACCTTTACAAATACGCGGTCTGGACACGAGAATTAGTACCGCAGTACCACGTGGCCGAAGATTGACTTTAATAGGTCGCTGTGTTAAGTTCCTTTATTTAGGCTGAAGGAACCAGATGGATCTTTATTTTGTTTGTTCGTGTCCAGTTGTGGTTTGGAGGAAGTTTTTTTTGTTCTTGAGGAATCTGAACTACGCATACCAGTGTTTTGCATGTTTGCTTTTATACAAGTAATTTCATTTATTTCGCCTTCCTCTCTTAGTTCATTAGTACCTTCTGAAATTATAAGTTACTAGCGACCCGCCCTAGCTTTGCCCGGGTGTTACTTTAAATCTTTGAAATTCTCGATTTTTCTCTACTATAATATGCATGTATTGTCATGTCATCTAAGCCTTTCTCAGCAATCACGAAGTGATTGATTCTATTGGTGAAAATCGTATAAAAATTTGTTCCGTAGTTTTTGAGTTTATCGCGAACAGACGGACAGATGCGGTGATGGCCGAGTGAGCAGTGGTGGCCAAGTGGTAACGGCCCCGACTTACGAGTTGTAGGTCGCGAGTTCAAACGCAGCCAGGCACATTACTTTGTGTAATTTATTTTATCACTACCTACTGCTCTCAAAACGGTGAAGGAAAACATCGTGAGGAAAACATCGTGAGGAAATCGGCATGTCCTAGAACCAAAAATTCGAAGACATGACATTCACCAACCCACACTGGGCCCGCGTGGTGATTTACGACCCATTCCCCCTCCTAAAGAGGAGGCCTGAGTCCCAGCAGTGGGAACATTAAAAGGCTGATTATGCAATATTATATCTGTGTAAGGATTACGTGTACCTACCTGCTCAATAATTTGTAGCTATTCGACTTGGATTAATTATTCCCCTAATTTTTAAATACCTATACCAAATTCTCTAAATTCCTGACTGCACCCCATTTTGATCAATGACAGTTGCCTTCATAACCCCTTCTGTAAATCATCGACAAAGAACAAATATTTTCAAAATGGCTGCCGGGATCACTGGGAGATGTTATCGTATGGCCACAGATAATTTATCGCTGGTTTATCAGTCGATCTGCGTAATTGATACGGGTACAATCATGGCGCGGCTCTGACGGGGCTAAGACTATGGTCATATATAAATATTCAGTTTACTTTGAATGCTAAATGGTAATCGTAGATAATTCTTAATCAATGACAATTTTTCGTTTAGAAAATACCCTAAAAAAGAAAGTAATGCGTAGGTTTCGATAAAGCTTACACGGATCTTGTAAATAAAACTAGAAGCAATCCGTTTTAAAAAGCAATCATAAATTTAAAGTGCAGCAACCAGCTGAAAGAAAGCTCATAACGAACAGATCACTTAAAAATGTTGATCCTAATAAAATCCAAAGAGTTCAAAGCACAATTTTTAAACCCCACTTAGCCTTGGTGGTCCATCCATAACAAATGCAATGCCGTAATAGAAATGCCACCAAGACGCGTATTGCGACAAATAGTGCCAATAATAATTCGTGGTATAATTCGTGGCTGGCGCGTGCGCTGAACAACCGTCACTGATTGAGGATCGCATAAACTGCGCCACCCACCGGCTGTCATTTGCATTGTACACAGTTGTTCATAATAAAGAGGATATCTCCTCAGTAGGGATCGCACGGTGGTCCCTTTATACGACCAAAAATAAGGCCAACGTAATGAAAACTTACACTTTTCTCGTACTACAGGAAGTAACATATATTCCAGACACTGAAATAAATCAATAAACAAAACTGTGTCAATTATAATGGGGAACGTACGTAGATATGAGTCCAATTCGTAATTCACTTGTTACTTACCATAAATTTTAATTAACTCTAATTGGAGAACGTCAGAATGTTCAAACAATTAGAATGCAATTGATTTAATACGCACCTATAATAGAAGTTATTCTGGAAACGTTTTCTTTTGGCTGGCTTGCGGTTTAATGATTTATCAGGGCCTAATTGAAATCACACGCAATGTTTGTCTATAGTGCAGTCGTTGGTTTATATCCCAGACAATTAAACGCAGCAATCGGCGATATATCACGGCGCAAATTGGCAATCAACGGGCATTGATTAGCAGGAGCCGAGGCGCAGCACCGTCGCCGTAGGGGTCCCTCCACTTCTACCACGCGTGTATCCCCACACAGCTGCGGCGAGGCACAAGATAATACACACATTTATTAATTGTCGACTCTAATAATCGTATATCAATTTCCCACAGACCGCTTAATGTCAACCCCTCCTTAACAATGACTAAGAATAAGATCAAAAAATTTAAAGTGGCTAAATAAATGAGCTCATAACTTAACATGGTAATAGCAGACAGGGCGTTACCATCACGATTATCGTGTCCAGAAACCGTCGGTGACATCACCCTAATGATTCTTTATGAGAAAAAATATCACAACACAATCAGCAAAAATGAAACGATGACAGCACTACACCAACAGTAAGTACGTTAAACTCGCTTGACGCAATCAAGCACGCTACAGACTATGTACGACGCCCAATGTTTAGTTTACATATTATCACACCAAAAATGCATAGATCACAAAAACAAAGTGTTCCCAAACGGCTATTTTAAGATCAAACAGCTCGCTAAATAAGAGGCCATTAACACTGCCCACCGGTATCGGCGACGCAATCAATACGATGCTAATCGACTCCGCGGCGGACTTGATTTTAGCACATCGATACTAATTACCAATTACCACGCGCCACGATCAAGACATTTGCCTAAGTACTCGTGTAATGACAATCCAAGCGGATATTGAGCACTAAAAACTGACCCTATTCTATAAATATACACGGTAGATAATTAATTCCATTTTCAAGCCTTTTATCTTGCAAGAAAACAAATAAATAAGTACAGAGAGTACAGTAAACAGATGGGTTGACGCACAGCCCCCAAGCCCACCGTTTAACGCCAGCCGGAAACCAGACGGAGAATAAATTATTGCCCTCCCTTTGCCCAAATACAAAGAAGTCTCGGTTTTTTCTACATTTCTACGTATAGGTAATTGAGGTGTAATTTCGCGGACAATGCCAAACAATCGGGCGATCGAAATGTACCAGTGGCGCAGGGCAACGTAGGGGACAAAACGAATAAAAGCTGAATTAGAAAGTGTCCATTGTCCAAAGTGTCTTCCGATGACCGTGATTTACGTCAATCCAGACACGGGATCCCCAAGAACATAATATTGAGCCATAACGTCCAGAATGGATCGTTAAAGGTGAGCTCGAAAGTTTCTAAATCATTTAACAAAAGCGTCGTTTTGGCGGGGAGAGGTGCGGAACCTTGCTGCGTTTCAAAGGATGCGCCGTTATGGGACGTCGATCAAACTGGGACTGAAGAATGATTGAAGTCCGCTCGTAACACCTTCGTTACTGACGCTCGATCGGTTTCTTTATTAATTACTAAATCCTTTACACCCTAATGAATATTCAACACGGTGCGAGAACTAATTCAACCCGACCTTAATATGGCGGTGGCCGGACTAGTTTTTAGTTTGTTTTACGAGCGTGTAACGCTATATCATTACATGCCGATAAACGATAAGTGCAACGTATTGGGGCTTTCGCTGTTGTCGGCTCAATAAAATAAACGGCCGATATCGACCTACATTACTACCCCGTGTTCCCAAGCCTGTCATCGTTTTATGACTTTTTTATTCGGCCTGATGGCCAGAGAAATGCAACACCATTCCCGATTCAGATTTCCACACCGATACTGAAGTGTGGTGTCCTATAAAACGAGTAAATGAATCGTTTTGGACCAATCACGGTGCATTAAAGTTGGTCATTTCTAACGTGACCAAAACTATGTTAATTGTTTTTAAAGATTAACTAAAGAAACCTTAATGCAACAGAACATAAAGTGATAAAATAGATCCTGACATCCAAGTAGATCATAAAAGGACAAAAATTGAAATTCGATACTACAGAAGATACTTTGTAATAATCATGTCTTATTATGGCGTCCTGTCATAATAGTGAGAATGTAAAACAAAACCCGACGTACAATATATTATTATTTCGAAGGGAACCCAGAGGTTTTTCTGACTCAAATACCTTTACAAGGCTATTTTCTATATTATTATTTTACAAGTTCATAGGACCACACATTACACGTTAAACCGGAGACAAATCGATACTGACACCGATTTAGTTTCGTAGCTGTTACAACGGCATACCAATTACCCATTAAATCGATTAAAGATGTGAGATATCGGTCAATAACATTAAATCGGATAATGCATTACCGATTGACACTTTCACAGTCAAGTCGGAGACAATCGTTTCTTTCTAATTGTTCGAGTCGAGATATTATTTCAGGTGTGGGAGGGCCGAGGTTGATCGATATTACAGAACATGGCCAAGTGTGGCCATATAACACAAAGAACTTCGTAAAAATAAATAGATACAGAATGACAGGTTTATTTTTCTCTGGTCCAGCTCATACATCGGGTCAAAACAAAATTACTGCGAGTGCTGTAAGAAATGGCTGTCGCTTAAAACTTTATATCTTCTTGTGCGCATAATGAACACATAAGCGTACATCAAAGTCACAGACCAATTGTGTTCGCCAGCCCTAGAGGTGATATCGTAAAAATATATTGCGAAAAGAAAACATTGTTATGGTTAAGACGTTGAAATATTAGACTGATTGATACAATGTGTTACATCTGGCATCTGTTCAATACATCGCTTTTACTGATGAAAGTCAAAACACGACACGAAATCAAAAGAAATACTGATCTCAGCAGTATCAAAACAGTGCGACGAATATTAAAGATCTCTCAACGTTCTAATAAACTCTCACTCAAATGTCTACTCAAGCACGGAGGTGTACAGTCAAATAAATGAAAGGCCGAAAAAGGTGCCATCTGCCACCTGGATGAATCGGTAACGCCCTTGTAACTGTCATCATTCATCATAATTATAATAAAACCGAAAAAATGTGACTAATCGGTCTGTAGAGACGGCAAAATTTGCCAATATGACAGACGTTTCCTGTGATAGAAAAGATTTCGCAAGCGTTTAAGTTTTGTATGCCATAGATTCTTCATATCATAAAACAGGCCCCCACCACGACTGTCCACCATAAAATCAAAAACTACTAAATGGATTTTCATACGGTTTTTACCAATAGACAGAGTGATTTATGAGAAAGGTTTAGATGTAAGATGTGTGCATATTATAGTAAAGAAAAGCCTAGAACTTTAAAAGTTTTAACACCTGTGCGAAGTTAGGCCGCGGATCGCTAGTATTCTAACGACAAAAGAGTAAATAGAATACAACACTTTCATAATAATAAAACAAAACTATTTAAGATAAAGATAACGAAGTCACCCTAACTATGGGAAAGCAAAGGTCGATAGTGAATCATAACGAAGTAACATTTGTGGATCCATGAATGATATCAAATTACACCTACCGATTGCCATTAATGTAATACCCTTTATAACTCAAAGAGAACAAAACTATCTCAATATATAGCCAGATACCGTTGAATAAAGAAACGGAATCAAAGCGCCACGGATACCGTATAAAGGGCTATATTTCGAAAAAAAAATGAAAAGATGTATAGATAAAAAGAATCGAGTATTCATAAAGCGGTGTGCGAGGCACCCGCTGCTTTATCAAATAAGGGATTAGGCCTTTCGATGTTGGGACCCGTTTCTTTTGTAACAAACAAATATTATGACACGCGGTTCAGCAAATAAAGCCAAAATTTGTCGTGAATGGCGGGATGGATAAGGCTTATTTTAACAAAATATTGGCTTTTGACAGATTTGAAATAATTCACTTATGTACATGCAGATTATGAGATGGCCACAAGCTCGTTGAACCAATTACGATCTCAAATGACATTCACAAAGCTTCTAATCGTCCCACATAGTTGATATAAAGACTGAGGGAGACATCAAAAGACGTACTACATGACCGCATGTCTGCTAACAGGGGCACGTATCAGAGGAACTCTCCGCGATATCGCTTAAAAGCCTCATCGACCAGTAAACGTTTACTAAACTGTGCAATATCTAGACTAGATCCTGACTGTGAAACTTTTTTTTTATGATAGGAAATCTTCACAATTACTTTTTTTTTAAATTGATACAAACCAGTGCTTGACTGCGATCCCACCAATCACTTATTTATTTTTTAATAATAAAAATTATTTTATTATTAGTTTGACATTCATAATTATTAGTTTGACATTCGCGAAATCAGTTCGACTTTTGCAGAATTGATCGAATGCTTAGTTGGGGAGCGCACACGTATAATGGCACGCGCGCAATTCTCGCATCAAGCTTTGACCGGCATAGTTGAGGAGGCCGGCTCCGCAATCCGCCCTGAATTGTCAGGTTACGAGTATTGTTGAAGCATTGGTGCGCGTAATGAACTTCTCTCTCTCTTTACCGCCTCGTACGAGAAATAAGACTTTTCTCCGTCAAATTCGTTCATTCGAGAAAGTTATCGAGTTCATGACTTTTTGAGGAAACATGGACACATCGTGTGAGAATCAGAACTCGAAAGTAAGCCTTTGACACTAGACGACATAAAAGCTGGTGTAAACAAACTTAAAAATGCTTAACCATAATTCTCATGATTTCTTTTTCGAGACATTGCTCAAGCGCCTCGATTAAGGCACGATGTACTTAGTTTACTTGGAACGTTTTGTTGACTGTAACAATAACGTGGTGAGTTAAGCCCACAGTTTCAACAAATATGGAGGCTGATACGGCGTAGTATTAATCTTTAATGTCAAGTGGCGAAACTCGGAGAACTTCCTACAGAATAACTGAGAGGTAAGGAGTGCTGTTCAGATGGCTTTCATATTGTGTCCTCTAGCAAGGTGTCCGATTCATACTAATCGCTTTCAATTTAAATAGCAGTAGCTTTGCTATACAAGGTTCCACATATTCAGAACACAGAGGGCTAAATTAAATGGGGAAATTAAATGGGACTTAGTCGAATAGGGCAAGAAAACTGGGCAAGTGCGAGACGGACTCGCGCACTGAGTTCAATTCCCGAATGGAGTCTCGATGATTTTTTTTTTTTGTGAAGTAACAACAAATTTACTGTTTTCAGATTTATTCCTATACCTTGTTTTATGCTAAATTTCAGGATTCTGGGTCAACAAGAAGTACCCTATAAAATTTGATTCCTTTGAGAGTGACGAAATATACTTACTTACGTTTTTTTGCAACATAAACAGCCGTATCTTTTTTTTCATTAACTTAGAAGTTTGATTTTTTCACAGCTTCAAGGGACCGCAGACCTGGGTATATGGTTTTAATTTCAACTCTATACCTTGACGCGTTCCTGAGATAAAGGGTCTTGAGTTCTTGACAGACAGACAAATAGACAGACGGACAACAAAGTGATCCAATAAAGGTTCCGTTTGTTCCTTTTGAGGTACGGAACCCTAACAAGCTAAAGCAAAAGAAGATAAAACTAAAACCCGACCGCAGAATTATTATTCTTCCTGCAAAGGCTGCGGATTGTTCGAAGGCGTTACCGTGGCCGTCGCAAAAGAGCAATTGAAGGAACACTGTGGGTTTTAGGCAGTGATCGTCTGACACTCTCTCCCAGCTCGGGAGAAATCATTTGATGTTTTCCCACATAAAACAACATTATTCCTAATTAAATTGATATGTATGATTTACATATGTATATTTTTGAAATCTCCTTTTAATTACCTTAATTTTAATATCCTACTCGATAGCTTTGGTTAAAAACAATTATTGACAACTTACAATTTAGTGCCAAAAATACACCATTATAGTTTATTTTTAAACACATTTGGAAATTTTACAGGTTTGGAAAACACGGGGTAATAGAGAAATTTACAAGCTTAAATAGAAAGAAACATACAACTAAGACACGCGCAAAAAACAACCCTTCCTTAGCAGTCGGGTAAAAATGTAACGGGCAAAGTGCAAACTATAACTGTCATCAAACAATAAACACTTAAAACAATCTGTTTCACGAATCTGGGCCACTTAACGATTCTCTTCGCAAATATTCGATATCCCGGACCGATCGATAATCGTTCGGTCTCGAGAGGCAAGCCAAACACTCGGCTGATATCGCCACGATGCAAGCGCTATGCAGAACAAATTAACACAGATCGTCAAGAGTCTGTTTGCCATCTAACTGTGGTACGGTCAAGTGAACGCCCAGGCAGGCTGACGGACAGTTATACAAACACGCATTGTGCGTCTCGCTTATGAACCAATAATGCATTTCATTGTCGGCTTGCCTCTGCTAATGCAGGTGCAAATGCTACCATTTAAGTTAGGTACTATTGCACTGTGAGCACTTTAAGTCAATGTATTGGACAACACTATACCTAAATTCCCTTTTAGTTTGAACTCAATTAATGTTCAAAAGCAGACTTTTTCTTCAAATTCATGCATGTCCAAGAATTTCATGATTTAATTCTGCATTTATTTATGTTAGAAATCTTAATTTTAAAATTCGTAGACTTTATAAAATCATCATGTCTTAGATGAAGTTTGTGGGCTTTTTAAACTAGGTATGTACTTCAAAATAGGAGAATAATTTGGTTGTATTTTTTTAATTCCGTTCTGAACTGTGGAGCAAGTGCGACAACTAAAAAGCGAAAAATAAAAGAAACTTTTTATTAA
Organism: Mythimna impura; assembly: GCA_905147345.3. NCBI lineage: Eukaryota > Metazoa > Arthropoda > Insecta > Lepidoptera > Noctuidae > Mythimna > Mythimna impura. The sequence continues at coordinate 9,834,893 of LR990355.1, read as the reverse complement.
AAAAAATACAACCAGCATCAATATAAACACTGGAAGTCGGTTATATTTTTTTACTAAAAGATTTTTGTCTATTTAGAACAAAGTACCAACCCGCACTGGGCCCGCGTGGTGGATTAGGGCCCATTCCCTCTCCTAGAGAGAGGAGGCCTGAGTCCCAGCAGTGGAAACATTAAATGGCTGAATATGTATGTATGTATGTAGAACAAAGTTAAAAATATTGCATTTAAGACTGTCACATTTAAAGTTTTATATGAAATATAAACTTATTTGTTGAATTGTTAGGCCTATTCACAACTTTGAAAATCTAACTCCGCAAAATAGTTTTGTAGCGCCATCTATTGTAAACTGCTTGAAACTAGTGCACACATGTCATAAGTTGATAATAGATGGCAGTGCTATAAATTACTGTGCAATATATTAATTATCAGATAAATTATAAAAAATTCTAACCCAAACTTTACGTTATTTCAAATTTGACTATCATGCTTGAACTCTCATCGTTTGCTTGCCCATAATAATATCCCAATTTACGGGTTTAAGATTTTTTTTTTTCGAGTTGGGTAACCATAAAATGACTTCTCCAGCTCTGGGCGGAGCAAAAGGCTGTGTCAAACTTCTACTAACTAAAACCCACCTTTGTCCTGCACCCTGGGTTAAGTGTAACATGTCTTATTCTATACCTCTCTAATAGTTGTAATTTCAGACATGGACAAACCTTCAATTTCTAATTATTAAAACTTTATCAGTTTATTTTTATTTTAATATATATGATACTAAAAATAAGTTGAAAAATTTACTACATAAATAAATGTTGTGGCCGGATCTTAGAAATTAATTACTTGATGATATGGCCAAGTAAAACTGGCCGGATTGTTTTAAACGTTAAAATTTAATGATATTTCATCTAAGATCTGGCCACTAAATATATATATATATATATTTGCTAACACGCAAAGTCTCCATATGGAAAACTAATTTGCATATAAATTGTTTGATAATTTAAATTATATACCTTGTTTAAGAATATAACCTTTGTTTCCGCATTAATCTTTTCTTTTTTTTAAGCACGAGTCATGTTTTCTCTTCACCAACCTTGTTTGACTGGTAGAGAATCTCAAAGGCATTGTCCACCTTTGTATATTTGTGATGCATAAAAAGCATAACAAATGGATGTTAGAAAAATTCATTGGTTACAAGATAATAATAATACCATGCTTGTATTTCCTAGTGGTTATGGTATAGGCACTGTAGTACACTTTGGCAGTAGTGTTTAAGTAATGAAGAAAGCATAATTTTAATCACTAGAAAAAAACTGAATCCTAATGACCACGAAGTCTATCAAGATGGTGGTATCAGCAATTATAATACAAGTTATTTATTCTAATATGTTGTTTAGTCCACGTTCCATCAGGAAGCTATATTTGGTATTGTTATTTTAGTGTTTACAAAATATTATACATACTTTTTTAAGTGGCACCTTGAAGCAAATTATCCTGGTACCTTCGATAACATTGCCACAAGCTTTGTATGGGATCCATCTGAAATATAATTAATCAAATACAGGACTGGCATCGAATAAATCGTAATACGCGACAACATTGACAACACATATAAAAACGCTTGTTGCTTGCAAATTAAGTAGTATATACCTATCAGGAATAGCAGGAGCCATCTTTCTTTAAATTTAATTACTAGTTAAATAGTAAGTAGTGGAACTAAATTAAGGAATACGAAATTTAATTTGTCGAATGTTTTACAAAATAACCTATGTTATTTTCTTGACAGTTTACTTTTTTAATTTTCGAAGTTTCGTCCAGCAATTCTTACAGCTACAGCTGCAATGGAATTTATAGTTCTTTTCTCTTTTTTCCCCCAAGTCTCAACTTTTGAAAAGTTCTTTTTAAGTTTCTTTCAAAACCTCGTATGGTTAAAACTCACTTATTTTTTTAAATTTATTATTTATTTTAATTAGCCTGAATGATGAATGAAACTGATTCTCAAATATACAATATATCAAAGACTTAAAAAGAAATTAAAATTATCTCTGTCTGCCCCATTGAAGACTGTGTTACCACAGTAGAGATCTTTCCACTAAAACAAGTGTAATGATTTTTAAAGAAAATATTCATAAATCGTTCAACTTCCATCTATAAGCGACAGATGGCGCTAGTAGTTACATGAACATAAGGCACTTGTTGTAGACATTAAGTAATGATTAATTATGGTATTAGAGTTTATGTATTAGTTTTGTATAAATATATTATAATTGTTAAAATGAAATATTTACTTGCAGTTAATTATTGATAAACCCTAATGTATATTAGTTAGTCAATTGATATTACGTACTGTGTACTTTGCTCTGATTGGTCGGACCGAGTGTTTGTGAAAGTTTGTGGTGGGGAAACATTGAGATTGTAACTGTCATTCTGGACAGTCAGTCTGCTTTGAGTTGTTGAACAGTGAACATGTCCTACCAATCCGTCTACTTGAAAATGATTGTTAATAGAATAATAAATATGAAATTGTGTTGATCGAAGTGAATAAAATATTTATATAACTGAAGCTTGAAGTTTATGTTTCATCACATTTCAGAAGTGGTACATGCCTACAAAAAGCCTACAAATATGTGCAGTGATAACAGGAATGTTAGGTTATGTGTGCCTAAATTAAAGCTAAATGAGATCGAGATATTTTTTCCAAGAGTGCTAATGTTATTTTAGACAAGTGATAGACTCACTCAATTTTCATACTGATGGTGGCGCGTGTGTTGAATCATTCGGTTCCCTTCAAATGTGTGAACTGAGTGGTACTGATATGTTCGTAAACGAACGCTGACAGTTAAAACTGGACATCGCTGACACTTTAACTACTAGTGGTTCATTTTAGTTCCTATATTTTAAATTGGGTTGTTTTTTCTTTATTTGTTTTAATTGATGAACGACAATTGACGAATGACAATTGCTATGTATAATTAACCTATTTTCCATAGCGGTAATTGTCATTATGTTGCCTTGGATTACTTTGTGTGCTATGATAATTTTCTTTTCCTTTTGACATATAATTGTAAATTTAAATGTTGTACCGCTAATGGGTATGTTACAATAATAATTTTATGAACTGAATTTCCACCACAAAAACAATAAATGAATTTGAATTTAGAAGCAAAAAAAAAAATACGATACCGTGTTTGTGGATTTAGGGTGTAAATGGATTTCCTTGCACATAGACATCTACACTTAGGAATATGCAATTACCGTCAATTTGCTGACTGACTGACTGCCTTGGCAATTCAAGAGTGTCTGGAATGTGTAAATGTTTTATTTGAAATAAATGCTTTGATTTGATTTCGGTGCTTTGATGAGGCCGAGTATGCCTTTGATGAGTCCAAGCGTGCCTTGATGAGGCCGACCGTGCCTTGATGAGGCCGACCGTGCCTTGATGAGGCCGACCGTGCCTTGATGAGGCCGACCGTGCCTTGATGAGGCCGACCGTGCCTTGGTGAGGCCGACCGTGCCTTGATGAGGCCGACCGTGCCTTGATCAGGCCGACCGTGCCTTGATGAGGCCGACCGTGCCTTGATGAGGCCGACCGTGCCTTGATGAGGCCGACCGTGCCTTGATGAGGCCGACCGTGTCTTGATGAGGCCGACCGTGCCTTGATGAGGCCGACCGTGCCTTGATGAGGCCGACCGTGTCTTGATGAGGCCGACCGTGTCTTGATGAGGCCAAAACGTGCCTTGATGAGGCCAAAACGTGCCTTGATGAGGCCAAAACGTGCCTTTGAAGAAGACAAGCGAGCCTTAATGAGGTCAAGTGTGCCGTTAGATAAGTCCATGTGTGCCATTTGAGGCCATGTGTGCCATTTGAGGAGCAGTGGTGGCCGAGCGGTAACGGCCCCGACTTACGAGTTGTAGGTCGCGGGTTCAAACCCAGCCAGGCGCGTTACTTTGTGTAATTTATTTCATCACCACTGCTCTCAAAACGGTGAAGGAAAACATCGTGAGGAAACCGGCATATCCTAGAACCAAAAATTCGAAGACATGTGACATTCACCAATCCGCACTGGGCCCACGTGGTGGATTACGGCCCATTCCCTCTCCTAGATAGAGGAGGCCTGAGTCCCAGCAGTGGGAACATTAAAAGGCTGATTATGCTGTTATGCTATGTGCCATTTGAGGCCAAGTGTGCCATTTGAGGCCAAGTGTGCCATTTGAGGCCAAGTGTGCCATTTGAGGCCAAGTGTGCCATTTGAGGCCAAGTGTGCCATTTGAGGCCAAGTGTGCCATTTGAGGCCAAGTGTGCCATTTGAGGCCAAGTGTGCCATTTGAGGCCAAGTGTGCCATTTGAGGCCAAGTGTGCCATTTGAGGCCAAGTGTGCCATTTCAGGCCAAGTGTTCCATTTGAGGCCAAGTGTGCCATTTAAGGCCAAGTGCGCCATTTGAGGCCAAGTGCGCCATTTGAGGCCAAGTGCGCCATTTGAGGCCAAGTGTGCCATTAGAGTTGGCCACATGTAACATTGGACTAGGCCAAGTGAGTCAATAAAGATTCGGGTTAAGTGTGCCCAATGCAGACGAAATTATCATCAAGAGCGTAAGTAACGTATGAATTTACCTACTTAAGTGATTTTAGTGTGACTATGTTGGCTTGATAATGATGTTAATGAATTGAATAATTTATTAAGTTTTTTTCCATATTCATTTCTTTATTATTGCTTCATATCATTTTGACCTGTTTATTGGATAAGTTTCTTTTAATTGAACATTCTGTTATAGCTTATGAAGATATTATAAGTATAGATAAAATGAATTGAAAGAAGATTTTTATATTGAGATTTTATTTTTGAAAAAAAAAGCGAGTTCTAAATGAATGGTACAAGTTATAATTCATGTAAATGTTTTTAAAACCACTGATTTCTTTTATTTTTGAGGCCTTGGAGTCCGATTGCGTCAGGACTACAGAAGAAAAACCATCAGTCTTATTGAGCAAACGGATAGCTCCTGTTTCGAACAAAACAGTCTCGAAGAGGAATGATGCAAAGAGACGATCTGGAAGGAAGTGCAGAAGTTATAATTCAACCTCTTCGTCGACTACACCACCACGACGCAAGAAGCAATGAGGTACCTCATGTTGGTTAAATGATTTTCCAAAGAGAAAAACGTTACAAGTATCGAAGTTTGAACATAAAACATTAGAATAATGTGATACGGGAGTTCGATCACTCCAGTAAATTTTGAGAGTATTTAAGTTGGATTAGAAAGAGTATTTGTAATTGATTTGTATGCAAATAGGATCAGAAACTGACTATACATTTTGTCTCATAAACTTGCTAGGCTTACCAAAAGAAAATAGAAATGTTACGAAACCCTACCAAAGTGTAGTATTTAGTTACGAAACTAAACTAACAATAGTTTTTCTAATGAGCAGAATTATGGTCAGTTTCAAGCAGAAATGTTAGCTGGTACGACTTAAGGTGAAACTTATGTGAATATTTTTATGACAAATCAGTGCTTATATACGGATATTGATGACAATCAAACGCTTTACAAACAAGTAGAAATAAATGATCAATTTTATTGGGTATTATATAGATTTTAACAGCGATGTAGTCTTCTGCGTGAATCCGATATAGAAGTATTAGTTGTCAGTCAAAAGTTTATGCAGAGTTACCATCCATTGCAATTTGTAAAGGTACGTTATCCTTTCACAAGAACCTTGTACTGTTCAACAGTAAAATTGATTTAATTTTCTAAAACTTACCTTGCGCAACCAAATTCAGCTATAGATTCACATCATTCTGGAAATATTTGTATAGACGGATCTTATATCAGAGTATTTATCGTGTCAAATCTTTCTGACTATATCATCAACAAATCTATGCACAGACATCACCGCAAAAGATATACATCAATTAAATGATATATATTTTACAAGTAGGTTATATATAATAATATTAAAAGATTTAATTTGAGCTAGATATTATATTGTTATAATTCGGTTAAGAGGAAAATAGATTTAAAATGCATACACTAGAGTGGTGGGTCAATTTAAATGTTCCAAATTAAAATAAAGTTTGATAAACAGTGCGATTCAAGCATCATTATTATAACCTTAACTTGATACGAATTTGCACACAGATGCTGGGGCCTTAGATTTAGGGGAAATATTAGTACAATTAAGCCCATGGGCTCTCCAGCTGAAGAGTCGCTTTTATTCTAAACGCTTAAGTTTTGTTTTATATTATGGTTTCAAATAGTGAATGTAATGAACCCTGACTAAATAAGACGCCACACAACGTATAGCAATATGGTGGCTATACAATCATGAGTTTAGTTAACCATTGAGAGTGTAAGATCTGGGACGCGTATGTCGATACCTTAAGCCGTAATACCATGCTGTCTACAGACACTAAGACGAATCCTCTGTTTCTGTTTATAGTATTGAGACTGAGAATTGATTATCAACATTATAAATATTAGACCTAGATTCAAAGTTCTTAAGGCTGAACCAGATGAAAAACCTAATGACAAAGTATGTATAATTATGTTAAGTCGTGAATTCAGTGTGCGTAAACAACGAAGACTATACTCTCGGACAAAAAGCTGGTCAATTTTACCTTATACTTACAGAAAGTTGACCAATTGTTTCGACTGATAGTGTTGGTTATAAAATATATTTAACATTGGTTTACTATCTCGAATAATAGTGCAATCGTGGCTTTCTTTTAGACACTTTATCTACTCTAAAGAGCTTTTACGATAGTCATGGTATTGACCTTGTTCTTAACGCTGTAAAAATGACTACCACTATTTTAAATGCCCTAGCAAAATAAAATTACTTCAACGTTTATAACGAACACCAATGAAACATATGCCTATCTTGGAAAATTCAATGGAGTCTTGTTAATTCTGGTAATTCATTCACTAGAAAGACTGCCACAAAGCTAGGATCAGAGATACTTTAAACGATAGACTACGACATTACGAAGTACGAAACACGTTACAAAGCTTAAGAGATGAGGTGAGCTCCAATATCCAAGTTAGACAAGCAAAAGAATACTTACGTTACCAGTAAAATCCCTGCTACTACCTACAGCATAAGTGATCTGATTAAGATTAGTAGATCTGATTGCAAATAAGAAGGTAAAATTACAATAACCTCATTTTAAAATCTATAGATCCATTCAAAAACAAAAGTTTTAAGTATAAAATTACTGGAATATATTATATGGTAAGTTTTATGATCCCAGACATGTAGAAAAGCTTTTGACAAAAAACCTTACAACACTATTCTTCTAGTGATGAATGTTCTAAACATATGACGTGACGACAAACTAATTATCCGGAAGCAAACCTAAATTAAAATCAATACTAAGCCGAATGTAATGAATTTGAATGTAAAACTCATTTTCTTGTCGAACTGAATGAAATATCATAATTTATATGAATGTAGTCTATCATTGAAATTGTAATCGTGCGTCAGGAGATCGCACGATGTCGGATGGCCGAATGTAATGATTTTTAAAGAAAATATTCATAAATCGTTCAACTTCCATCTATAAGCGACAGATGGCGCTAGTAGTTACATGAACATAAGGCACTTGTTGTAGACATTAAGTAATGATTAATTATGGTATTAGAGTTTATGTATTAGTTTTGTATAAATATATTATAATTGTTAAAATGAAATATTTACTTGCAGTTAATTATTGATAAACCCTAATGTATATTAGTTAGTCAATTGATATTACGTACTGTGTACTTTGCTCTGATTGGTCGGACCGAGTGTTTGTGAAAGTTTGTGGTGGGGAAACATTGAGATTGTAACTGTCATTCTGGACAGTCAGTCTGCTTTGAGTTGTTGAACAGTGAACATGTCCTACCAATCCGTCTACTTGAAAATGATTGTTAATAGAATAATAAATATGAAATTGTGTTGATCGAAGTGAATAAAATATTTATATAACTGAAGCTTGAAGTTTATGTTTCATCACACAAGGAAGGAGTGTTTGAATTTCAACCTAATATTATTTTTTCAGACGTAATATGTGCCCTGGGACGAAGGCAAAGAAGGAACAGGAGTGGGTTTTTAGTCAGTAAAAGTCTGACACTATCTCCCGCTCCGCTCAAGAGCGCGGGATGTCATTAGATGATTTTCCAACCAGAAGAAAAAAAAAAGACGTAATATGTATGTATTAACAGTTCATTCCAGTGACGTAGCGTGGGTTTTCGCTGCTTGGAGCCAACTGAAAATACGCTGCTCCTTGTTTTTTATTATTGACAGACTAAACACTTTATTTAATGGACGTAAGTAATATTTCGTACAACTTGATAAAATTAAATGTCAATATAAAACTTATACCAATGCTTCAGAAGAAACATATTTTGTACCATACATACATCAGAAATTCCCAGGAAGTTCATCTATAATTAACTTAACACTAGGTATATACCTACCTAGGTACATGCAATAATAAAGACAAACAAGAACCTATTAAAGTATGTATTGCCAATAATAATCAAGTGTTTTATTCAGAATTCAGATTATCGCCAAATATGACCTTTAGCCGGGATTTTTATAACAGAAATTGAAATGAGCTTGGATTAATAAAAAGCAATAGCCCCATTGCAACCTACAAGGAAGACTTAACATCGACATCAAAGAGATCAGTAGGTAAATCCGTCAACCTATTTTGATGAAACCTGCACTGATCCCTAAGCTAGAGTATTTCTTTCCACAAAAATTTGATTTAAAATATACTTTACGTGCTTTTTAGGGTTCTGTACCTCAAAAGGAAAAAACGGAACGCTTAAGGATCACTTTATTGTCCATCTGTATATCTGTCAAGACCTTTATCTCGGGAACGCGTGGAAGTATCGAGTTGAAATTAAAACCATATTCTCAGGTCAGCGGTCCCTTGAAGCTGTGAAAAAATAAAACTTCTAAGTTAATGAAAAAAAGATACGGTTGTTTATATTGCAAAAAAAACGTAAGTATGTTTCGTCACTCAAGGGAATCAAAATTCATAGCCCATTTACCTAGAATCCTGAAAAAAATCTGAAAACTGTAAATTTATAGTTACGTCACAAAAACATATTTTTTTGCGATTCGGAAAAATCTTCGTAACACAATTCGGGAATTGAACTGTTATCAAAGGATGTTTGTACGGAGATTTTTTTTAATTTCTTTTTTTATTATTAAAGTGGACATAGTAGATCTTAAGTAATTAAGTTCTACCTTACCCAGCAATACTGCAAACATTAAAAAGGCATATTTTTGCGCTAGATTTTGCAGCTGTTAAAATCTATCACGAATTTCAGCAATCACTTTGTCTACTGAAATGAACATTGTTCGCCTCAGTTCATTCTCTTACGATAACCCAGCATCTACATCTCTTTCACCTAAGATATGCTTTCTCCTGATTCGTCTTGAGGGTTCGAAATATATTCCAAGTTGTTCGCATGAACTTTTAGAATATTGGAGAGCTCTGTTTCCAAATTTCTCTCGATTTTCTTGTAATAAAGTCTGTGAATCATTTACTTTCTGAGCATACTGGTGTATATTCAGTCTCTCGGTATGCAAATACTTTTGAGTGTCATTAACCTCACGCAGTATCGGATACCAGAAGCTCAAGTAACTTAAAAATGAAAATGACTGCATAGCAACTAATAAACTTCCTCCATGTAGGCAAACTAGGTTTAAGGAATGGTTAGAGCAAGGAATACATTCGGCACGGGATTGATATCTTTTATCCGCTGTTGCACACCTGTGTGGCATCCAGCCATCGTAGCAGCGTTATCGCAAGTTTGTCTTCTACCGCGTCGTCCCGTCGAGCCCGTCAGTTTTAAATTTGCTTACTATCATGTCACTAATTCCGTCGGCAGTTTTGTTTTTGATTTCTATAATATCAATAAAAGATTCCTCAACTCTAACCTCCTGCTTTTCAATCAACACGTATGCTTGGCTAGTTTGGTTAGTTTTCGAATATCTTAGTACATATTTTTTTTTACATTTTTCAAATTAATAAATTGACGCTTTCTGCCGCTCCTTTTCGTATGCCACCTGGGGCAGTGAAAGCTACGTCACTGATCCATTCAAATGGCATTAAGGTTATTTTTTACGATTTACTAATTAAAACATTGCAATCTTTTTATGTGCTGAGTAGAATTTACTACACAAGGAAGAATGAACGAAGAAGGAAGAGGAAATAAAGGAAAATGAAAAATGATGATGGAATGAAGGAAGGAGGAGGAATGAGGGAAGGAAGGGTGAAGGAGTAATTTGCAATGCATAGAATAATTTATTGTAATAGTTAGTGTTAGTTTATTGTGTGTTGTGTAGTTGTATTTAATTTATTGCTTGTAATTGATTTATTGTTTATTTGTTGTATTTATTTGTTGTAATTTATTGTGTATTTGTTTGTTGTGTTTGTTGTTTGTATTTGTTGTAGAGTTTTATTGTTTGTTTGTTGTTTTTTGTATTTGTTGTAATGATTGGATTGAATAAATTATTAATTTATTTAATGGTCCTACATATATTTCACTAATAAGACTTATTAGTGAAATATATGTTAAAATATATGTTAATGTATAAATAGATTTTCCTACTCAATTGTTAGTTTTTCTACTGCTAAGTAAAAAGCTTTCCATGGAGCTGGTAACACTGTAACAAAATAAAGCATAGACAAGCAAAAATATTTTTCATTTATTTTATTTATTTTTATACGATTGTTTACTTTTAAGCTCTACGATGCCCGTAGTATGGTACTTTTCAATATTTTTTGAAAACCTCTTGAATTCATGAAGTTTCCTTCAAACATATAATTTTCAATCAATTTTTATTGTAAATCGCTTTACAATCTGAATAGGCATGTGTTACTTTTAAAGAGGTTAACTACTATGAAGTTATTTATCGAGTAAACAATCACATTACTCCGTTGCTATAGAAACATTATGAAAAGAAATTGTTTGATCGAAGACTTTGAAGAATTTGATAGCATTCAAAAACGAATAAAAGTTTCCCTGACCTGCCCAGTAATGTTCAGGAACACTATTTGGTATCGTTCGCTGCTCGATGCTGAGAAATCGTGTTTGAAAGAGGATAAGTTGAAAAAGATTCACTACAAGTTTCAAGACAACAAGGAAATGGTGGAGGAATACAACGTGGATACGCAGGTCTTACTGCGCCGTGCTTGGAAAGTGAAGGGGAAACTTGGTGGCGACGGGAAGTGGGATGTTGAGATTGGTGACCCTATTCCTGATGCAACTCCTCAAATTGAAGGTGCTGGAGCTGATATCATAGAGAGTAAGGATCAGGTATGTTTCTTCTCTTATCTCGATTATTATTTATCGCAAGGGAATTTAAAACACTTGTCTTTGTTAATAATAATGTTAAAATCCCCCTTAAAAGTTTCTAAATAATTTAATATCTTCTGGTCATATTGTGTCTATCAAGAAAATAAATGGAATTAGTAAGTACTATATGTCATAAGTAGAAACAAAGTATTTTGACCCTATCCAGGTAAACATAATAAGTTATTTGGAGAGCTCAGACCAACAAAAAAGTTTTTTGTTGGTCTGAGTTGGAGAGTAAGTACTAGTTATATAAAACTTTGAACTCCCTTTACAGCCAATACTGACAAGACGTAACACAAGAATAAACTTGGAATGGAGAATTAGGAACTTGCCCTATCCTATTGAAACTTACTCTGTAAGTGCCAACAAAGAGGAGAGGTGTATTATTATCCGCACAACCAATAAAAAATATTTTAAAAGACTGCACGTGCCTGAACTGGACAGACTGAACATACCGCTAGAACAAGCAAATATACAATGTAGTCACTCATTCAATACATTGATTATTACAGTAAGTTATATTTTTATTAAGTTGGTTATCAGCTCTTTTTTGCTTTTGGGGAAGACGGTTTTGCATTGGTGAGAAATTGACGTCTTTAGAATCACTTACGAAGCCACTAGGTAAGATTTCCCTATTTGCTTTATAAAACCCCATACATTCTATAAACATGTGCAGAATTTTATATTTTATTTTGAAACTTAATCTTTTTTTGTTTTTCAGTATAAAAAGCCTCAGCAGCTACTGGAAATGGATAAAGAGTGGTACCAAGAGTTGACCAAAGTGAAACCAATCAAAGATATACCCAGTGACTGCAAAACACAATAAATAATTAAAGCAATAATGTTGTTTTTATAACTATTTTTATGGTGACATAGCGTCACATAAATGACCAACAGACTGTTGATGGACAACAGTTTCTACCCTACTGATGTTGAAGCAAACTTTGATGCAAAACACTTTATTTTTTGGAGTAAATTGTCAAATCATACTTCTTAACTGGGAGAATGCTCGAAAGAGTTATCATGGGGAGTAAATTGTCAAATCTATACTTCTTAACTGGGAGAATGTTCGAAAGTTATCATGGGGAGTAAATTGTCAAATCTATACTTCTTAACTGGGAGAATGTTCGAAAGAGTTATCATGGGGAGTAAATTGTCAAATCTATACTTCTTAACTGGGAGAATGTTCGAAAGAGTTATCATGGGGAGTAAATTGTCAAATCTTTATATACTTCTTAACTGGGAAAATGTTTGAAAGAGTTATCATGGGGAGTAAATTGTCAAATCTATACTTCATAATTGGGAGATTGTTTGAAAGAGTTATCATGGCCCTCAATCACAGGTGGCTTTGTCACTAAAAGTCCAACACTCCCTCAAACACCACCCAGAGTGAAGAAATTATTAGGTACCTATCTTACTCAATAGTCTACACTTCTATTATGTTGTCTTTTAGTAAATCAAAGAAAGTTTCCCTAAAATTACATTTATTTACAGTTAAAATTATAATATTCATCACAACTTATTACTTGAAAGAATTCAATCTAAGTTATGCATAAAAACTAACATTACAATCTAATCATCTGTAATCAGGCCTTTTGCTATTTTCTTCAATTCTTCGTCATCCTCTTCTTTGTCTAACAGACCTTTTGATGCTAAATATTCACCATATTGTTTAGGAATACCCATAAACGTTTTGATCTTAGCCCGCAGCTGTTTCCATGTCTCTTGGTAATAGTTTTTCTTGTCTCTTTCCATAGCTTTGTAATCGTGTCCATATTTGTCTAGTAAATATGTTATAAATTCAACTTGTGGCTTTGGTAACCTGGAAAAAATTATAAAATTATGAATGGATGGAGTATTGTTGTGTAGTCAAAAGAAATTTATATTGGCTAAAAATAGCACATACTATTGAAAGCAAAATTCTTACACAACTCAATGCACATTACACTGTATGAAAAATAATATTTTCGCAGTTTTCTAAAACAATAAGTAACTTTTAACGGTTTTTTTTCTATGATTTAATATTTATTTATATATATATATATTTTTTTTATCTCATACTCGTAACCTCACTAACCACAAAATACAAGACTTATAATTCTAAACATGTATAGTTTTGTCAAACTATTGTCACATTGATTTATGCTGGGATTACGAGGGCCATAAAACTTACATAAATCTTCTTGGCCGAAGAGCTTTAGCTTCCTTCTCTAATATCTCAACAACCTCTTTTTTCACTACAGGCTGAACTACTTCTTCTTCTTTTTCACTTTCTTCATCGGATTCTTCTTGATTTACAATCTTTTTAGCCTGTCTCACTTTCTCCTGTTTGAAATTTGGTATTTTAATAACTTTATTGGGATCACTGGCAAGTCCCATTTCCTTCATGTTTCGAAGAGAAGACTTTTTAAAATCCCAGGCGTCTTTTATCGGTTTACTGTAATTGTAAAATCTAATTAACACAAGACTAACGTATAAATACGAAAATTAATAAAACAATAGGAATTAATTCTAACCAAGTAACTTCTCCGGTGCTACGCTGTTTGATGTGCATTCTTTTTCTATTCAGTTTATGAAGATATTTCTTTTTACGATGCTGCTTCTTGATCTTCATTTTAAAGATAGATTATGATATTATGCTTTAGAGTTGCACTAAACAAACTTTTAGAAATGAATTGAACACAAAACAACACGGTCCACGTGAGAAATTGATATTTTTTTTCTGTTTACCCCTTATGGAAGGCTATCGTCGTTCGACCATATCGCCTAGTCTTTCGTCCATGTTTTCTTGCGTATTATGTCTTCCGTATTCGAATATCATAGTTGTTTCTTTTTGTTTTACATTAGAATGCGGGTGTAACACATTCTAATGTTTTTGAAGTATTTGGCAGCAAATGTATCGATTCAGCCTTCTCAGCAAACTTCGCTGAGGTAGCTAAAACTCCAATAAAATTCTCAGCTCCATTTTACCGAGATCACGCCTATTTCAATAATTCCACATATTATTCCAGTTGCGCAGACACTTGAGATACAAAACTACATCAATTTTACATCACAATATCCACTAGGAACCAATTAGCAAATAATTAAAACAGACGCTGAACTTCAATCGAAGAAATCCCGCAAAAAACCCTTGATTGATTGTCATAAGACTAGCGATGTTCCGAGTACGGCTAACTCGAGTCCTGTACCTGTGTCCGAGTCTAGTATTCGAATTTCGAGTTAGATTGACTCGCTCGTGCTATAGTATCAATGGTACTTACTACATTCTTAGTTTTAGATTTGAGACACCTTTATGATGTAAAAAATTTAATGTGCATGAGTTTAGATTAAAAAACATTCTTTAAGCTTTATTCGTGTAGATGTAATGTTTGTACGAAATTAATAACGTGATTTATTTTTATAATAAGTAAAATTACTTGTAAATTGGCTAAAAGCTAATTTGGAATCAAATTAAATTAACTTCTAAAATTACCTTTTTCTGTTACGTAATAAAACAAATAGAATTTGATCATTAGATTTCTGGGTACCTCCTTAGTATGTTCTATGGTTTTATTTTTTGTAATATTTAAACATGTTTGATCTACAACGAACTAATGATAGTTGTGTCATTACATTATAATTAACCTACATGCTGTTTGAAGTTTAGTCCTATTCTATTTTTCCTTTTAACTTTATAATTGACAACAAACTTGAGGTCTGGACTTGAATTTTTAGATTCGTGTTTGACTCAAATTTCCTCATTAAAAGTTCTAGACACGAATTTCTAGACTCGAGTCCCGGACTCGAGTCAGTATTCGAGTCCTAGACTCGAGTCAGTATTCGAGTCCTAGACTCGAGTCAACATTCGAGTACTAAGCATAGAGTTCGAATATTGGATTCGAACCGTGGAATCCTGGTCAAACCGACTTGAGTCGACTCGATTCATCAAAACTGACTCGGCTCATCACAACATAATGACATGAGTCATGTGTCTGTCATAGTGTCATGTCAGGATTTTTTTTATTTCTTGACCATGGATACAAAGTCCTTCAGTCGGACTTTCATGTCAGCCTGTTCTTACGAGTGAGGCATATTTATCGTAACAGGTAGTAGTAACAGATATTTACAAGTAACAAATAACAATTGCTCCTACCAACTTATTTTATCTGTTAATTTAATAACAGACCCTCAAACACTGTTACCGCAGCTACATGTTACTACGGACGGATTATAGAATGAACTTTGCTAAAAAGAGACACACCTATGATTTATTTGGTAATATGTTTACTTATCCCTCATAGTAAAGCGTTAAACTACGCTAAAGCCAGAAGCAGTTAGTATTTATTAACCCTAAAATATAGTTGGTGGTCTTACAAGAACAAATAGTAACGAAAAAGTGACTCTTAAATAAATTTAGTTGTATTACCCTTTACATGGCCTGTTACTGACCAGTGACCATTATAAAAAAAAACTTATAATTTATTTTATTTTCTTTGTGGCAATTTGCGATACAATTAAAAAAAAATGGGTCCTATGGTTTGACGTTTACTAAATACTGTGAGGAAATTATTTAAATCGGATCAAAAATCACGAAGATACAGAAATTTTAGTTTAATAGTTCCAGAAACGCGCCCGAGAATGAACTCGACTCGCTGTGACGTCATCTGTCGCGATCGGTCTCTACCGGCGAATGAATACGGGGGCATTTCACGTGAAGCGGACCACTAAAAAATTTCGATGTTTCTGATTTTAGTAATAAGTATTTGAGTATGTTATATATGTCTATGTTCCCGATATACGTACATATTATTTTTATCGTGTTTCGTATGATTTACGAGTTATGAGGGTTTGAAGATTTGACGAACTTTCAGGGATGCGCTACTTCGAATGCCATTATCCAGCTTAAGGAAGTTGAAATTAAATAAATTAAGTAATGGATTTTATTCTTCGTTTAATGAGGTTGTTAACTAAATATTCTATAATGAAAAAAACATTTTTTTTTTGTAGAAAAAAAAACAGTATTTTTTTTTTAATTTTCAAATTCTGCTCCAAAATCTAGATTATAATGTTAGGTTAGTAATATATATATATATATTTTTATGTTATGTTTTGGTCTTGAAAAAGCTGATGTAAAAAAATCGAAAGATGTAAAATGTTGCAGTGTCGTATTTTAAATCGTCAGATATCATGACAATACTGCCGTGTTTTAAACTCTTCTTTTTTATAATAATACACAGATATCAGGAAAGTGGCCTGGTCATTGTTCCAGTGAAACGATTGGGCAGCGTCAACCTCATCATCATCATCATTTCAGCCGAAAGACGTCCACTGTTGGACATAGGCCTCCCCCAAATGTCGCCATAGTGACCGGTCCTGTGCGCCTCGCATCCATCGGCTTCCCGCAACGCTCACCAGGTCATCGGTCCACCTTGTGGGAGCCTTTCCAACGCTGCGTCTTCCGGTACGTGGTCGCCATTCCAGAACCTTTCGTCCCAATCGACCATCTGTTCTGCGAGCAATGTACCCTGCCCACTGCCACTTAAGTTTGGCGATTCTTCGGGCTATGTACAGACATAGCCCGAAGAATCGCAAAACCTTGGTTCTCCTGCGGATATCTTTATTTCTGACGCGATCACGCAAGGAAACTCCGAGCATAGGTCTTTCCGTTGCCCTTTGAGTGACTTTAAGCCTTCTGATGAGGCCCATTGTAAGCGACCACGTTTCGGAGCCATATGTCATCACTGGCAACACGCACTGGTCATAGACTTTCGTCTTGAGACACTGTGGTATATTGGACGAGAAGACACCGCGCAGCCTCCCGAACGCTGCCCAGCCGAATCGGAATCGACGATTGAACTCTTTCTCGAAGTTAGACCTACCCAACTGGACCGTCTGTCCCAGGTAAACGTAGTCTTCCACAACTTCGATGGTAGAGTCTCCGATCTTGATAGGAGTAGGTGTTACATGGATGTTTACCATGACTTTGGTTTTGTCCATGTTCATTTTAAGTCCCACTCTTTCGGAAGCTTTACTGAGGTCACGGAGCGTTGCACTGAGCTCCTCCGTAGTCTCAGCCATGACTACTATGTCGTCGGCAAATCGAAGGTGAGTAATGTACTCGCCATTGACATTTATGCCTAGCCCTCTCCACTCCAGAACCTTGAAGACATCTTTCCATTACGGCCGTGAACAATTTCGGAGAAATGACGTCTCCTTGCCTCACACCCCGCTGCAAGATGATAAGTTTCGAGGTCTGGTCCTGAAGTCGGACTGACATGGTGGCGTTTTTGTATAAGCGTCAACCTCCCCCACTGTAATCGATCTGGCTCCTAAATGACTTTTAAATCCATTGTGAAACTTAACGAGCAAAATGTTAACACTAAGAGTTTTAATTACAAAGAAAATAAAATGATTAAAGTAGTCCAAGTTTATGAATATTAAAAAAGATTAAACTGATTTTTTTTTTCCACAAAATATTTTTTTTTTCTTTATAGAATATTTAGTTAAGGCTGCTAAACGACTTTTAAGTCCATTGTGAAACTTAACGAGCAAAATGTTAACACTAAGAGCTTTAATTACAAAGAAAATAAAATGATTAAAGTAGTCCAAGTTTATGAATATTAAAAAAGATTAAACTGATTTTTTTTCCACAAAATATTTTTTTTTTCTTTATAGAATATTTAGTTAAAAACCCCATTAATTATAGAATAAAATACATACTTCATTTATTTAATTTCAACTTCCATAAGCTTTTTAATGGCATTCGAAGAAGCGCATATCTGAGAGTTCGTCAAATCGTCAAACCCTCATAACTCGTAAATCATACGAAACACGATAAAAATATTATGTACGTATATCGGGAACATAGACATAAATAACATACTCAAATATTACTAAAATCGGAAACAAAGAAATGTTTTAATTGTCCGCTCTACGTGAAATGCCCCTACGATCAAGCCGTTCGTCGCACGGATCATGGCAGATGACGTCATCGTAAATAGTCCAGCGAGAGCGCGCGTTTCTAAGCAACCGTTCAGAAAAACTTTAATAAATCCACCATTTCTTGACAGATTTTAATAATTAAAAAAATTAAATGCTCAGTAAATTATTACACATACGATGTACTTAGTAAAAATGAGATTTGCTATTACGTGAATGATCCTCATCGTAATTTTAAAATTTTCGGAAAGATTTCTCTGTTTCTCAGTGTTTGTTTCCGGCGTCCTAGTTATAGATGCTGGCGGGGAAAATTCCGAATCATTCCCGTCGAATACTTCGGAAGTATTCCGAAATATTCCGAAACTTTGGGAATATTTCAACTGTTAAAAACAAACCAGAAAAATCGACCTTACTACCTATTTCACGCTTGAAAGTTGTAAATTATATTATCTTTATTTGTGTTGTGAGCGGTAGGTACTTTATTGAAGAGGTCCTCCGGCACCTCTTCAATAAAGTCTTCGCTTGGTGGTGGTATAAGGTGCTCCGGCTTCATTGAAGTCGGTTCTTATCTTTTTATTTCAACATTTTTTATGTCACGTATACATATAGTGTCTAATAATACTGTTCTGAAAACTGCATCAAAATCGGTTCAGCCAAACGCGAGATGATCGCGGACAAACATACATACATACGGTTCAAACTCATAACCTCCTTTTTTTGAAGTCGGTTAATATACCAAAACCCCTAAGTATAACAAATACTTTTCTGAAAACCGCATCAAAACGTGTGCTTGCAAGGTTTGATTTTTTTTGTATTTATTGACTGGGCTATTAGGTAGGTAATGATTAATACCTACCTATGCGACTCGCGAATACTCGCGATGCGTACAGAGCTACATACAAACTAACCAAAAACATAGGTACTTAACCCTTTTTCAAAAAACAAATCAAATATGCTAAGCCTAGTTTTTTATTCCACAACTGACATTTATAAAAATAGCATTCGATTGAAATAAATAGGTACCTACCTAAAAATAAAAGAATAAAAATCTTGTTAATCGCAGGCTAACATATCTACCTATAAAAATATCTATACTTAATCAATCCCATTTATAATAAAATAAACATTTATATTTTACTTACGTATGTGCCACTGAACAATAATTAACTCACCACAAACAAACACGTTTATTCCCATTGAATTATTCGGGTGTAATATTCGGCGGCGGAAACATTCGATTGCGGGGTATGAATCTTTCTCGCGGGGGCGAAAACTTCTCCGGGGAGCATCACCCCTCTTACCGCACCCCGCACCTCCATCGCTTGCACACACACACGACTCGTGGCAGTCGGGCGCGCGCGACGAGGCGTTAGCGCGGCGGCAGGTAGCGGCGGCGGCGATCGACGATCGATGCAAAATACGATTTTTCAGCAAAAAAAAATAAAAATCTTAATTAAATTCATTTTGAATAATTCTGATGTAAAGAAACTTTCCCAGAAGTATTCCGGAATTATTCGGAATTTTTCAGAAGTTTTGCAACTATAGTCCTAGTGTTCATTTGGTTTATATATAAGTTTAGTTGTTTTAGTTTAGGTTACTCGTTTTATAGTTATGGTAGGTACTTAGTACCTACGTTGTAAAAAATAAGTTTATTTTGATTCTCTGTCTAATCTTTTACATTATGTTGGGGTTGAAGTCTCAAAAATCTGATTTTCGACTTATTTAAAGTCGGAAATCGGATTTTCGGAGAAAATCAAAAAGAAGATATCCAATTGAGATTTAAATACGTACATAAACGTACAAAAATAACAGGTGGTTATCAAAAAGAAGATGTTCAATTGACATTTAACTCATTGAATGCCCAGTACGCCGATCCACGTGAGACACAATCGCTTTTTAATTGTGTCTCTAATTACGGATACGAAAGGACAAATACGCATACGTACAAAAATAACAGGCTGTTATTTAATAACAGATATTTGGATCTGTTATTTATAAGTAACACTAACAGTGATAACAGATATCATATTTAACCTGTTACAAGATTCGCAACCCTAGAACATAGAGATGGCTATATGTTTTAGGGTTGCGAACCTTAAAATATTTTTTCCCTTACATAATCAACTATAAATCTCGTAATTCTACAAAATATATTATATTACAACCCAAAACTATTTTACGTCCGTTGCGTCACAACCACAGGTTCAATTGAAAACCAGCGTCAGGCACTAGTTGCCCGGCATTTTTGCTCCAAAAGTTTTTGAATGCGGTCTGCATTCAAAAACTTTTTTAGAGCATTTATTTTTTAAAGCATTTATTTTATTTAACCATTCTGCTTAATGTCCCCAAGAGACATTAAGCAGAATGGTAAGACCACCCAAAGAATGAATATAGCTTTGGGAAGAACATCACCTACCACCATCCGACTTCTTAATACCCCAAGAACATCTCCCGCCTGGTCGTGAATTGCAGTGGTTAGTATGGTATGGATAGCACTAAATTGGTTGCGCACCCAGGTATGCTGCTGCAAACAC
This sequence comes from Mythimna impura, assembly GCA_905147345.3. Taxonomy (NCBI): domain Eukaryota; kingdom Metazoa; phylum Arthropoda; class Insecta; order Lepidoptera; family Noctuidae; genus Mythimna; species Mythimna impura. The sequence goes on along the minus strand of LR990355.1, from coordinate 9,814,088 downwards.
AACTTGGCGAAGTGCGGTTTTATAGACTCGTCGGATACTCAATGTGAGCGCGGTGCCGCTGTTCAAAACATGAGTCACATGTTGGAGTGCCCTAAGTACCCATACACCTGTACCATGGAGGATTTAATGAGTGTCACCGATGCTGCAGTTAACGTAGCCACCTACTGGTCGCCAACAGTTTAACGAGCTTACCATCGAATCGAAAAGAACAAGAAGAAACTTAATATCTCTTCCATCGGGGCTGGCTGTGGCGACCTGACATGGCGGTACACGTACCAACATGGCGGGCCGTCACGGACCGCCAGGCACTTCTTCTCATGCAACCGAGCGGGTGGGCAGGTTGCGGATAGCCCAGCTCCGGCTTGGGGACCGCTTCCTGACTGCTTGAGGTTGATCCCCTTCCGGAGTGCCTCGGGTGAGGCTCCGGACAAGAGAAGTTCCCCGAAGCCAAATCCCAGGCTAGGGGTAACCCGATACCCCCTATTTTCCCGCCTTCCTATACCCCAAACTCACTCCCTCCTTTCATCCCGCCATCCTATCGATCCAGAGGACGGGCAACCTCGGTTCCAAAAAAGCCCACCAACTCTTCAAAAAAAAAATGAAAAAGCAGGTAGACAAAAAAACTACCCAGGTGGGTCCCGGCCAAGCCGGGGAATCCCATGCCGACTCGTCGGTCAGCCCCCATCGTATTCTGGGAGGGGGCACCTCTCTGCTTTTTGAGGTCGCGCCTTCAGCGCGACCGGCTGCTGCCTCAGCGCCACTATCCTGCACAGACCAGGCTGCTGTCTCGACAGCGCCCTTAACCCGCACAGACCAGGCTGCTGTTTCGACAGCGCCCCTACCCCGCACAGACCAGGCTGCTATCTCTACAGCGCCAGAGCCGACTACACCGGACGCTATTTTTGCGCCTACTGACCCTGACATGACTGGTGCGCAAGCACCGATCAGACCGACACTGAGCTTACCGTCCACGAGTGCCTGGCAACAGAGCATCGTTAGGAACAGCGTAACGCATAACCCTGACAACGACACGGACAAAGCCCAACTGACCAGCCTCGGTGACGAACTGCGTGCATTAGCACGACAGCGCGCGAAGACCGAGGCTAGACTGAGAGACGCTGACCCAGAACTAGGTTCGGGAAAAGTTGATGGCTCAGGTGGGTTCACCCCAATCCCAGCGGACGAAGTACGCTTGCTTTCCTCTAAGCGCGAAAAAATCCGTATTAGGGAGAGGGAGTTGAGCAACCGCATGCGCAAGATCCGCGCAGGCCTCGGCCAGCGCGATGTGCAGGTGGCTAGCTCAGCAGGAATACGCGACCAGCCCGAATTACGCGAAGGGTTCGCCCAGCGCGGAAAAAGGCCGGACGCGGAAACTGCCGGAGTACGCGACCAGCCCGCAGTACGTGAAGGGGAAACCCAACACGGAAAAAGGCCGGACGCGGAAACACGCGAGCGGGGGCAAGTACGCGACGGGGTCACCCGACGCGAAAAGCCTTCGCTGGCAGCGGAATCCGCCGAAACCACTGACCAGACCCAGGACCGAACTGACAGACAGCACATGAAGAAGAGGGGGAAACGGGCTGGGACTAATCGCCAGTTTCGGATCCCAACTGGGCGCACTACGCCGGGTACCTCTAAGCCACAACCTGGGCCAAGCGGCTCAGGGGCGGCGAAGAGAGATCGCCCGGACGACTCGGCCTCACCGAGCGCACTGCAGGGGGATCCGAAACGGGTGAGGACCCAGACCGCTCAAGGGGAGCAGAGAACATACGCGCGGGCCACGAAGGATATTCCGGCGCGGTTGGCCGTAGCGATCTGCTTCCCTCCCCCCTCGAGAGACCTGACGAGTGACGAGGTGACTTACGTCAAATCGGAACTAGAAAAACTCCTGATCATGTCAGACCCCACGAAACCACTCCCGGCCTTCCGAGGTTACCCTCGGGTGACGGACGGCACCGTGCAGATGTGGTGTGAGGACGACAATGCCCTGACTTGGTTGACACTGAACACACCGTTGCTGAAACTCCCTAACACCGACCAGACACTGACAGTCATGAGACAGTCCGACGTGCCGACCCGTGTCCGAGCGGCGCTCTTTGTTCCCAGGTTCAATGGGGACATTGCGCTGCTCCAGAGCCTTCTGATCCGTCAGAATGCTTGGTACGACATTGGGAGGTGGTCGCTATACAGGGCAACCAAAGTCGGTGGGGATAACTTTGGGACATATCTGACCCTGGGTATACCCACCGATGAAGTTGACAAGGTCTTGGGTCGGGAGCGACGTATATCGTACCTTCTGGGTTCGATATACGTTCGCTTCTACCCCCAGACCCATCCCAAAACTGAAGACAGCACTGAATTGACCAAGACGGAGACAAATGACACCGACAAGGACATGGACACGCTCGAGGAAGAAATGGCCCGAGCAGCCATGGCTGACGCCGATGCCGATAAGGCACCTGCATCCCCCGGATGGACGGCGCAGCTGTTGGCGTCCTCACCCACTGACGACTGGCGAAGGATGGAGGAGGGAGAAACACTTTCCGATGGCTCCACCTCTTCCTAACTCCATTCCGACGCCGTCGTCGACCACACCAAACCCAATCCCGATCATCCAGACCAACCTTCAGCACAGTCAAACTGCCACAGCTACTTTACGCAGGGTGCTGGAGACCAATCCCCGAACCATAGCAATGATCCAAGAGCCGTGGGTCAGAAATGACAAGATATGCGGACTTGGAAACATTGGAGGTAAACTGATATCAAATACATATAATATAGATAAACCTCGAACTTGCATTTACATACCCCAAGATATACCGATCACACCACTAACCCAATTCTGTTCCAGAGACCTGACAGCAATCAGGCTCCAGATTGGTAATGATACCCCGAATCTAGTACTAGCCTCGTCCTACATGCCTGGCGACGACGAAAGCTGCCCACCAAAAGAACTGACTGATCTGGTTCAACACTGCGAAAACGCCAACCTGGACCTGATCATCTGCACCGACTCAAACGCGCATCACCCACTATGGGGTAGTGAAGTATCAAACACCAGGGGTGAGTCACTATCCACATACTTATTCTCCACTAACCTTAACATCGTGAACCGAGGCACGCAACCCACTTGGGTCACGGTCCGCGGACAAACGATCATAGACCTGACTTTAGCTACAGAAAACGCGACAAACTTAATCTCTAACTGGCGCGTATCAAATGAACCCTCTTGCTCTGACCACAGAAGAATATGTTTCTCTCTGGCAGCCATTACAAAAAACCCAGAACCACGGCGCAATCCTCGCCGTACAAATGTACCTGAATATAAACACCACTTAACTTCCCTACTAGCCAGGGAACAAAGACCCGTAAATCAAATAACTGACTCCGTAGAATTGGATAACGCCGTGACAAAACTCACAGACAACATAATCAAAGCATACCACACAAACTGTCAACTAAGCTCCCCACACATCAAGGGAAAAGGAAACCCCTGGTGGAACGCAGAGCTTGGCAAACTCAGAAATGCATTACGCAAACAATTTAACAGAGCCAAAAACTCAAGACTTCCAGAGGACTGGGAACAATACAAAGAAACTCCGCCTGGCGCAATTTCTGCGAAAGCATTGAATCCAACACTGAAGCAGCACGGGTCAGGAAAATCCTGTCAATTGACCAGGAACGTACCCTTGGTGCGCTGAAAAAACCAGACAACAGCTACACACTAACAGACCATGAGACCAGTAAGGTCCTACTGGAAACGCATTTCCCGGACTGCAACCTACTTGAGGACAGGACGTGGTCGAGCGCACCGGAACAGACCCCAACGGATCTTGACTGGTCCAGAGCACATAACATAGTGACAGAAGACCGAATTAAATGGGCCATCAGGACCTTCCAACCGTACAAGTCACCAGGACTAGACGGTGTCTTTCCGGCGCTACTGCAGTGGGGAGAACACTCCTTAGTGCAGTGGCTGCTGGTGATATACCGTGCCTGCATAGCACACAGATATGTACCACACACATGGCGTGAGGTGAAAGTTATTTTCATCCCGAAACCCGGCAAAACTGACTATACACAACCCAAGGCGTACAGGCCCATAAGCTTGACATCCTTCCTACTGAAAACCCTGGAAAGGCTTTGCGACAGATATATCCGGGACGGACCTCTCTTGGAGAGACCGCTCCACAAGCAGCAACATGCCTACTCAACAGGTAAATCAACAGAATCTGCACTACATAGCGTGATCTCAAAGATTGAATGCGCTATAAATCACAAAGGCTCTTCGTTAGCAGTCTTCATAGACATCGAAGGAGCTTTCGATAAGACTATGTTCCGAAGCATCAGCACAGCACTCGAAAGTCACGGTGTTGACCCGACCTTGAGTGGCTGGATCACAAATATGCTCAGACTTAGAGCAGTACAAGCAAATATAAATAACACTACAAGGGCCATGGTGTCGAAGGCTTGTCCCCAAGGGGGTGTCCTCTCGCCTTTACTATGGAACTTAGTTGCAGATGATTTAGTTAAAAGACTTAACACCAAAGGTTACTTCGCCGTAGGATATGCCGACGATATAACCATTATAATAAATGGCACTCACGAAAATACACTATGCAACCTTATGCGACAGGCCTTGAAAATAGTAGAGGACTGGTGTAAGGAACACCAACTGACTGTGAACCCCACTAAAACTGAATTAGTACTTTTCACCAAAAAAAGGAAATTGGCAGCACTACAGCTACCACGTTTCTTTGGAACTACCCTTAGCCTGTCAACTGAAGTCAAGTACCTGGGCGTCTACCTGGACAAACAGCTGAATTGGGCAAAACATACTGAGTACATCACCAAAAAAGCCAGTATATCTATGTGGCAGTGTAAGCGCATGTTAGGCCGCAGCTGGGGCATAGCCCCAAGGATCACTCACTGGCTATACACCTCTGTTATTAGACCAATAATCACATATGGCTCCCTAGTTTGGTGGCCCAGGACCGAACTGAGCACAGCACAAAAAGATCTTGAAAAACTGCAACGACTCGCTTGCGTAGCGATCACTAGCAGCATGAGAACCACACCCACGGCTGCCCTGCAAGCGATGCTGGGACTGCCCCCACTGCATCTAATAGTGCAGGAGGAGGCGGCCTCAGCGGCCTTCAGGCTCAGCGCATCGGGCACCCTGAGTAAAGATTCCAGAATCAAACACATACGCATAATGGAAGACGCCATCAAACGACAGCCTATGATGGCAGCACCTACCGACAAAGCTCCAAAGGCGTATCATTTCCAAAAGAATTTCAATATTCAACTAACAGAAGAAGAGCACGACTACTCAGGCCCAGCTGAACTGAGAGTCTACACGGATGGATCAAAGACAGATGCTGGCACGGGAGTTGGAGTCTTCTCCAACGACCTCAATATCAGAATATCCAGAACGCTAGGAGAATTCAACACCGTCTACCAGGCGGAATGTGTTGGTATAATCCTAGCGGCCCACGCCATAGAAACTAGGAATGTAACGGACACACACATTCGGATACTCTCCGATAGTGCTTCAGTCATACAATCCCTAGGCAAAAACTATACCACCTCGAAAATTATACAAGAATGCCACTCAGCACTGGAAAGTGTCACAGTGCCGAAACGCAACACGGTGACACTACAGTGGATTAAAGGACATAGCGGCTCACTGGGCAACGACGCGGCGGACGAACTGGCCAGGAGAGGATCTGGAGCGATGGCCTTCGGGCCCGAACCAATTGTGCCGGTCCCCTTTGGTCAGCTGCGTAGTTGGCTACGTGAACACACGCATATACAAGCAGAACGCTGGTGGTCCTCGACACCGGGATGCAGGCAGGCCAAGGAGGCCCTACCACATCTCAATAAAGCCCTCACCAAAAAACTCATAAGACTGGACAGAGGCGGCCTGCGCCTGGTGACGGGGACCATCACCGGACACTGCACACTGAATAAACACCTTCACACGATAGGCATCACAGACAGTCCCTTGTGCAGAGCATGTTTGGAGGGGGAGGAGACAATTGCACATGTGCTCCTGGACTGCACAGGTGTCACTGAAATACGCACACGAACCTTAGGATCCCCGAACTCCCTTATTGATGCCCTGAAAAACCTAAGAGGCCTTATCTGTTTTTGGAGAGAGGTGGGCTGGTTGGAATAAGCCCACCTAAGGTTGTGGCCGCTATGGCCCACGTACAATGGTCCACACAGGACTAAGTGCGGAAACCGTACATGAATAGATAGATAGATAGATAGATCTCTTCCATCGACCACGAAACTGGACAGCGTATTAAAGCGCCGTATTCACAGTGCAACATGCAGTACGTCGCCAATGACGCGTTGCTAGATAGCCCGGTAGCGTACTCACTATCGTGTGCGTATCCGACGTACTGGATGAAATTGAACAAGTGGGTTTTGGTTTGTAGTTGGTACAATGCTATCAATTTTGTCCAAACATCAGAAAATGGGAGTTCTTCTTATATTGTCAGCAGCAGTACAAAAAAAGAGAACAACTAATATATTATTTGGTCGTCTATTTATTTATTTTTAAGGTAGGAAATCATTTCTTCGTCTTTATGATCGAGTGAGAGAGCGTGTCAAATTTCTACTGACTACTGGGTTGGGTGCGAGAGGTCACCGCTGACTGCCTCCACGAGGATACAGCTATTCTCCGCCCAAGCGAGGCACACCTCCACCGTATGCTCTTATTCCATCTGAACCCGGAACTTTATATTTTTACAGGTTATTTTTTTTTTAAGATATTGCATAGCTTCTATCGAGGGCCTTGAGCGCGGGGACCGAATCCAGAAATTCCGTAACGAAAAAAACCTCACGCTCCCCACTCCGACGGGCACGGAGGTGTGGCTTGAAGGCCGACAGAGACCGAACACCTATTTTAGAAAAGTCGTTAACGACCTTTTTTTTTTTTTTTTTTTTTGGTGGGAAAATCATCTTATGACATCCCCCGCCCTTGGGCGGGGCGGGAGGTAGTGTCAGACTTTTACTGACTAAAAACCCACTCCTGTTCCTTCATTGCCTTTCGTATCAGACCCTTGGCCCCAGTAGGCTTCGACCCTGCTAGGCCCCTACAGTTGCTGACATCTCCTTGAGGCGCGCGTGGAACAGCACGCGCCGTCGACGACCTGGGCTCGGTCCGGACAGTTACCGGACGGTCGGAAGGCGAGCCACCCATTGCTCGCCGTCCGCAAGCCCGCGCCTACGATGGCCGGAAATCGGGATCGGAATCCCGGCGGCGATTGGGGCGTGAGGACCGTTGCCTCACGCGATCGGCCGCCTCCTTTGCTAGCATTACTGCTTCGCAGAAGGAGGCGACCGCCTGCCACTCCTCCTCGCTCCGGACCATGGCCTGTACCAAGGCCCGGCGCGAGAGATTGCCGCCACCGATAGCCCCCACGAGGACACGGCGTTGCTCTGCCCAAGCGGGACACACCCCCACCGTGTGCTCCACCGTGTCCTCCGGGTGGTCCACACAATGGTGACACCCGGGCGTTTCTTCCGCACGAATCCGGTGCAGGAACCTCCCGAACTTACCATGTCCGGTGAGGACCTGCGTCATGCGGAAGGTAAGGACGCCGTGTTGCCTTTCCAGCCACTCCTCAAAGAGGGGACTTACCGCCATAATTATGGCGTGCCCAGTCGTTAACGACCTGTGTGGCGCATTGGTACAGCGTTCTACCTATGTTATCATCGTGCCTCGAGTTCAAATCTCGGTCAAACAAAATAGTCTTTTTGTGTTATAATAGATTATAGTAATGTTCTATGATAACAACTGAACATACTTGCAGCAATTTATGAAGTAAACAAGAAAGAAAAAAAATTGTTTTCTTATCGGTCACCACGCTCAAAAAGTGTAACTTGAATTAATATCAAAGAAAAAGAAATACTGCATAAATAAAATAAATAAATAATTATAATTGCATAAGTTGATACAAAATGCTATGCAATAGCTTTACCGCGGCAGTCCCCGAGTGCGACACTTTTTTTTTTTTTTTTTAAATTTAGACGTCTTGAAAACCGCCTCCTTGTTTGAAGTCGGTTAAAAATTTAGTCAATCATTGGCATTCCTTCTTTTATTTCCGTAATAGATACTTTTTACATGAAGAACTATAAATATTAAGTTACGTTTAACGATCCCACATTTTTATGCCCTGCGATTGGGTTGATTGATTTATCGGCCAAATATAAATTTATGCCAAAAATTACTATATTATTATTCTACCGGACCAAAAAACCCACATCTCTCTGCCATCTCTAATTAGCACCACAGAGTACATTTTCAGTGGCGGATTAGCCATGTAGCAAGAGTAGCAACTGCTACAGGTCCCACGAATTCGGGGGCCCCGCGTGTTCGGGGATCCTGCACTAGAATGCAAAAAAAATTATAGTTAAAGTATATAATATATTGAATTCCGAATACAGCTGATTACGTGTATTTCATTGAATATGATAGTCAATATCTTAGATTTCCCTCATTACCGTATTTTGTTGCCCAATCTTAAAATCCACGGGGTTATTGGTGATTGAGAATAAGAATGAGAATAATAGGTTTACACAGGGCCCGCTGGAAATGGAAAGGACTATGTTTGGAGTTTCCTTGTGTGACCGCATCAGGAATGAAGATATCCGCTGGAGAACCGGTCGCCGACATAGCCCGAAGAATCGCCAAACTTAAGTGGCAGTAGACAGAGCACATTGCTCGTAGAACGGATAGTCGATGGGGCCGAAAGTTTCTAGAGTGGCGACTGCGCACCGGAAAACGGAGCGTTGGAAGGCCCCCCACAAGGTGGACCGATAACCTGGTGAGAACCGCGGGAATGCGATGGATGCGAGACCCACGGGACTGTTCGTTGTGGCGACACTTGGGAGAGGCCTATGTCCAACAGCTGAAATGATAATGAAGCCACTGTACATTTTATATACTGACAGTCAGGCGTCAGCGTAGGGTAAACAAGATCCTTGGGCGTCAGCACTTAAACTTAACTTCAACGTTACCACTCACTGTCACTTACTCAAGATTAACAAACACTGATACTATAGAATAACGCAGTTCCTACTAGTTTAATGTTGTCGATTATTTTATCAATTTTGTTTATTGAAAGCGAATTTAATTATTTACAAAAAAAAATTCAGGCCTTTTGTTCGATCTTTACTTAGAAAAATGGATGACTTGGAATTTTTGAGTTGGCAACACTGACAAAGCTGTGTCTAGATATAAACACAAAGGCCAAAAAGCCATGCCATGCCACCAAAATAAAAATAAAAATGTCTATATTTACTATATTCTTTGGGGAGTTTTTGGCGGAATTTCTTTGAGCAAAGTTCAGTGGCTGTTTTAATTATTCGCAAATCGATTCCTAGTGGATGTTGTGACGTAAAATTGGTGTAGTTTTGTATCTCAAGTATCTGCGCAACTGGAATAATATGTGGAATTCAAAGAGTATGTAAAGCTTGTGGAATTATTGAAATAGGCGCGATCTCGGTAAAATGGAGCTGAGAATTTTATTGTAGTTTTAGCTACCTCAGCGAAGTTTGCTGAGAAGGCTGAATCGCTACATTTGCTGCCAAATACTTCAAAAAACATTAGAATGTGCTACACCTGCATTCTTAAAACAAAAAGAAACAACTATTATGGAAGACTTATTACGCAAGAAAACATAGACGAAAGACTAGGCGATATGGTCGAAGAACTATAGCCTTCCCTAAGGGGTAAACAGAAAAAAATATACTCTTTGGACCAACGGTCCACAACCAAGTCAATGTCAGTCAAGTCAAATGGTATTATATCTCAATGGTCAAGAGAAAAAAAACGCGGGAACCTTGAAACGTACAAGGCGCCAAAATTGAAATCGTTTTGTAAAAAATTGTTAATTCTTGTATAATCCTTTTTATATTTGGTGAAGAATTAGAAATATTATTAGTGTGAATATTTGTAAATAGCTATTTGAAGATGGGGGGAAGCAAGAAGCGGAAAAAAGCGGAGCCCCCTGACGATCGAGCATCAGTTAGGGATACTTCCTCTGACTCTGATGAAGACTGCAGCAACAAGTATAATATATTTAAAGTTCCAGGGTATTCAAGGAAGTACCCTGAAAACAGTAAAAAATCCGAATACATCGTGTTCTTATCTCATCAAAATGAGACCAAAACTTTCACAGACAAGGATAGGCTGGCCATATCCCATGCCATACGTAAATATTGTGTGACTGGGATACTACATTTGAGGGCAATAAATAAATACAAAATTGGTATCACTTTTGATCTTTCGAATAATGCCAATGTTTTCTTACAAAACAAAAAACTCCTAGAAGAAATGGGCTTTAAAGCTACAATACCTGCTGTCGACACCGAGGTGACTGGGGTTCTTACCTCAGTCCCTACGGACTTATCGAATAAAAGAATTTTTGCGCTAATTGGAAGTTCCAGGAACATAATACAGGTGAGGCGCTTCATGCGCCGTGTGCAGAGTCAGAGTGAGGGTGGTGCGGTCACGTATCAGCCCACTCAAACTGTCGCGGTGACTTTTGCATCAACAGAGTTGCCTCAGTATGTTTACCTTGACTCTTGGAGGCATGAGGTAAGCGTATACGTTCCTCCTGTAAAACAGTGCCTTCAATGCATGAAGTTTGGGCATATTGCAAAATATTGTAAAAATGATTTAGTATGCTCTATATGTACATTCAACCATAGTTTCAAGATTTGCAAAGAAGACCCTAAAAATGCTAAATGCGCCAACTGTGGTGGCAATCATGTCGCCATTTCAAATACTTGCCCTCAGAAAAAACAAAAAATAGAAGAAAGTAAAATTAAAACCAGAGCCGTCAAGTATTCAGAATTATTCAATGAACATTCATTTCCACAATTAACACACAAAAGTATTGAAACTCAGATTATGAACTTAACTAAGTCAGATTTTTTCATGAATACTCTAACAAATGCAATAACAAAAATTATAGTAAGCCAAAAAGATAACCCCATAAATTCAATATCCATAAAAGAAATTCTTCAGCACACATTCAGAAATAGTACTTCCTCTCATAGCAATGGATCTTAATATCATGCATTGGAACGCACAAAGTATTTTAAGTAATAAGCTTTTATTAACTCGATTTCTTTATGACCATAACATACACATTGCAATTATATCAGAAACTTGGTTGACACCTATTAAACATTTTAACATTAGAGGATACAGAATAGAAAGAAATGATATCGGTAACAAGCACAATGGTGTAGCTATTTTAATTCACAATAATATAGATTACAGAAACATAAATACATATTCTGACAATTCCTTACAAAATATTTGTATAAGAATCACTGTAAATAATACAGAAATAAGTATTGTAAGTTTTTATTGTCCAACAAATTGCACTCCTTCTTTTAACAAACATAAATTTGAATCTTTAATAAAATCAGTGCCTGAACCAATGATATTTGCTGGTGATTTCAATGCCCATCACACATCATGGGGATGTAATTCTACTAATTCAAGAGGTAGGGATATTTTGGAGATTATTGATGATAATAATCTAATTTTATTAAATAGTGGTGAAGTGACAACAGTCGGTTCTTTGACGTGGCGTCCAAATGCTTTAGATTTGTCCTTGGTGTCCTCATCATTGGCTCTTTCTTGTGATTGGTCTGTACATAATGATCCACTTGGCAGCTACCACCTTCCTGTAATTATTAAAGTTTTTGTAAATAATAGTAGTTTAGCAAACACTAGTAGCAATCCACAATTGCCTATATATCCTAACTTTAAATTGGTTGATTGGAAGATGTATGAACAAAATGTAGATTTAGAATTATCTAATTTTCAGGACCAAAACTTTGCTCCATTGGAAACTTATACTGCGTTTTGTAAAATTTTGCATTCTGCAATTGATAAGTGTCTTCCTTCTTATAATACGCCAGTTTCTCTCCATACTGATTCTTTGAGGAATAACTCATCTCATAGGAATTTGGTTAAATCCCCATCTCTCCCTTGGTGGAATAAAAAATGCTCAGAAGCAGTTGAAAAATCTAAGTTGGCTTATATTCATTTTAAAAATAATCCCTCAGATGACACATTTATACAGTTTAAAAGATTACAAGCCCTCAAAAAACTTACTTTGAAAACAGAAAGATCAAATAGTTGGCTTGAACTTTGCAGCTCCTTTAATCGTTGTACCCCTCTGTCGAGAATCTGGAAATATATGCGGAAATTTAATAAAACATATTCTTGCAACAATAATGATGATAGTTGGATTCAAGATTTTCTGCAAAAATATACCCCAGACTATGTAAATAATAAATCAAATCTTCCTCTTGCCAGCGAGACAGATTCTGTAAATAACTTCTTAACAAAACCATTTTTAATACAGGAGCTCATGGCTGCTGTCTGTTCTAGAAAAGATAGTGCTTTTGGACTCGATGGTATTCCATATATTATGTTGAAAAAGCTTAGTGATAGAGGTTTACACACTTTTCTCAAAATATTGAATAAACTGTGGTTGAACAATGATATACCTCTCTCTTGGAAGTCTGACTGTTTGGTACCTATTTTGAAGCCTGATAAAATTCGATCAAATCCCGATTCCTATCGTCCTATTGCACTTACATCTTGTGTTGGTAAAATTTTTGAACAATTAATGAAACAAAGGTTGGAATTTTACATAGAACAAAACAATATTTTACCTGCTAATCAATTTGGTTTTCGTAGGGGAACATCGGCTCGTGAAAGTATTTGTCAGTTACAACTTGATATTCAAAAGAGCTATATAAATAAGGATTGTTTAGTGTCTGTATTCTTTGATGTTGCTGGAGCTTTTAATAGTGTTAATATTGATGTACTTTGTTCTGAATTGCTTCTTACTGGAATTCCAAACAAAATAGTTCACTGGGTCCATGAATTCTTGACTGAAAGGAAAGTTTATGTTAAGTACAATGATAAATTATATGGGCCACGGTTTGCTTCTGTTGGAGTTTGTCAAGGAGGAATACTTTCTCCATTGATATTCATTCTGTATATTCGTCGTTTAAATTTGATTCTAGGCTCAGAAGTCAAAAATCTTCAATTTGCTGATGATTTGGTTGTGTATTTGTCTGGGAAAAATTTAGCAAATATAACAAATAGTCTAAATAAGGCTTTGGATGGATTATCTACATATTTCTCTTATTTAAATCTAGATATAAACGCACTTAAGTCTAAATTAGTAGTCTTTGGTAAAACTAGCAACTTCAGTCCTTCTGTTTATTACAATAGAGTCTCTATTCCTATTTTTAATGAAGCTAAATTTTTAGGTGTCACTTTTACTCATAACCTTTCTTGGAAAAAATATGTTGAATTGGTAAGTTCAAGAGCTAACAGAGCTTTCAATATCTTGAAATCTTTGTGTAGAACCTCCTGGGGTGCTGATCCAAAAATATTGTTGCTTTTGTACAAATCTCTGATCCGTAGTCATTTTGAATATGGTTTTCTCTGTTTTGCTGGTGATAGGAGGATAGTAGATATCTTTGATAAAATACAAAATAAAAGCATGAGACTTATCACTGGAGCATTTAAAAGCACTCCAATCAATGCAATGCAAGTTGAATGTAAACTTCCTCCATTAAGTATAAGATTCTCTTACTTGAAAGAAAGGTTTTTATTAAAATTGTACAGTAAAAATAATAATCACCTGTTTTCAAATTTGAAAGAATCTAATACACCATCTATTTGTAACTCTCTTTATATACTTCAGAGTTTTTCTCAATATGTAAATTATCTTGAAACTTTGCAAATTCATAAGTCATCTCTTCTTCCATGTTATCAGGGGGAGTTTAACAGCAAATTTCCTGCAATTGACATCATCATTGACCACAATTTATCCACCAAGGAAGATGTACATTGTAAATTACTTGAGTTTTCTCATTATAGATTTGTGTATACTGATGGCTCCAAAACTGAGTCTGCAGTATCATTTGCTATTTACGATGGGCTATTGAATACTGGTATTGGTTATAAAATAAACTCAAACACTAGTATATTCACAGCCGAGGCTGTGGCTATTCTTGCTGCCTTAAAACACATTAAACATAAAAATGATGGTTGTTGTGAATGGATAATAGTTAGTGACAGCATGAGTGTTCTTGAAAATCTCAAAAATAATAGGTTGAACGCTAATACAAACTATCTAATTTCATTAATAAAAGAGTCATGGCTGCATTTGTCTTCTCATAATATTAAGGTTTTGTTTATTTGGGTCCCTTCACATGTTGGTGTGTTGGGAAACGAGAGGGCTGACTTTTTAGCCAGAACTTTAACAAATTCTGATGATGTCCCTGATTCAAGTAGTTTCCTCAACATATCTGTGCCTTGCACAGACATAGTCCCTCTGTTGAAAAAAAGGTCCATCGGTATATGGAAAAGGCATTGGAACCACACAGTCCAAATTGAAAATAAAGGTTTATGGTATGCTGTATATAATGTTCCTATAGGAATCATGCCTTGGTTCTGTAAAATCAACACTTACATGAACAGGAAGTTTTACTCTACCATACTCAGGCTTCGTTTTGGTCACTGTCGTCTAAATTATCACCTGTTTCGTCTGAAAATTGTGCATAGTCCTCTCTGTGACCATTGTAATTCCCAAGTTGAGCAATCACTACATCACATTTTCTTTGATTGTTCATCTTTTGGCATCCAGCGCCTTGTGCTAATGGATGAGCTTATTGAAATATATGGTAGTTCTGATTTGGTACCGCGCTCCGTCCAAGCTCTCCTTGTAAATAGTTCGACGTATTTACATTTGTTTAATTTCATTAATAATACTGTTGGCCAAATTTAATTCCTTTTGTCTATAGATCTGTTTTGTGTATATATAATGTACTTTTTTAATATAAATAGTTGAATTTTGTTTATATTGTTATGAAATGTTTTGGAAATGTTAATGATAAGATAACCTCAACCCCCTCAGTAGGGATGTAAAAAAATAATAATACACGGACTTGACACATGGCTCTTATAAACATAACTTCTAAATAATTGACTGGACTTTACCTAAGATTTTTTAAATTAAAAAGTCTTGTAAATGGATTATAGTGAAATAAATATATAACACTGATGACTTAATCTGGATTTACTCACTTACGGATAAATATCAAACTAATGACTTAACTGGATCTACATAATTATCCGAAAAATAAACTGATGAATTTACAAAAAATATAAGAAAATACTGATGACTAGGCAGCATGGTCTCTGACCCTAGCCTGTTCCACAAGGAACGAAAGGAAAAAAAAAAAAAAAAAAAAATCTCAATGGTCAAATGTCAGTTGTCGGCAAGGGGTTGATTTATAGGTTATGTTTTGAAGACAAAAATATTAATACTTTTATTATTCACAAAAATGCCTCAAACAGGAGCAACACGCCGCCAGAAATTTCTTAAATCAGAAAAATCCAAAACCAAGCTAAAAGCAAAAAATAAAGAACTCCCCAAAGGCACAAATGTGACGAAAACGAACTTCAAAATAAAAAAAATTGTGATAAGGGAACAACTAAAGAAGCATGGTGAAAGTGAAGCATTATCAGCAAGAAAACTGAATATAAAGGAACTATTGTCACGTCTTAATCATTTTAACACACACTCCAGAACTGAAGCCCTTACCGGACTAAAGGAACTATTCGAAGCTCATCCCGAAGTGTTAGAACATAATCTTGGAGAACTTATTCACGGAATTACACCTTTGGTTCTAAATATTGAAAAAGTCGTAAGTAAATAACTAATAATTGCTTTCCTTTTTGCCATCCGAACATATTAAGGCGTGCTGATACTGGCTAATCTTGTTAGTCTCCATCCCTATTTGGTTTATTTTAATCCTATTGGTTATTATTTGCCTCCAGATATAATTTATTGACTGCCAACTTAGACATAATTTATTTATTGGCAATTATGAAACATGTTTCGTTTATTTATTTCTTAACTCAGGAATCTTATTTACATTTAAGAAATACTTAACTAAAATTACAATAAAAATAAAATATTTATGAAACTGTTATATTTCAGGTCCGCCATGAATCCCTCAAGACACTGCATTTGATGTTATCCAAAGCAAACATGGATAGAATAGATCCATTCTTTGACATCATGTGTACATATTTAAGAAGTGCCATGACCCATATTGATGGTAGAATACAAGAAGATTCCCTTCTGTTTTTGGATACACTCCTCGCGTGCACACCCACTAAAGTGGCTGAAGATTTCCACAAAATTATACCAAACTTTCTGGACATGATTTCCAAGCTACGAGTTGATTCAAAACCTGGAAGAACACTAACTGTCAACCTAGGAAGCCAAATCACTAGTGTGAAATGGAGAGTCAAAGTACTACATCGCCTGAAAGACTACCTAAATGAATTTGTGAAATACAATAACATTCAAGAATTTAGAGAGTCAGTTGTTGAGGCCACCAAGATTTTTGACCCCTCTAAAATGAATCACTTTTCCTTGTTTAACCCAATTTATATACAAAATTGTCAACTATCCTGTTTCTCTTCCAAAAACTTGCAAGATGCTGTGCCACTAGATGAAGTAGATAAATTCAGGGAATATACTGACACTCTAATGCCATTGCTATTTGAAACCTGGCTGGAAGTATGCCCAAATGTAAGCTCAGAGAAAAATACTGAGACTGTTATAAGTGAAGATGCAGCTTTATTACTAAAGCACACACTTGAGGTTATTTCATTGATATGGTCAATTGTTAAGCATTTCAATATAAACAATCCAAGCTCAAACATACAAAATGCTTTTTCACAAAAGTTCCGTCAGCCATATTTACAACATTTTGTCAAAGCATTCCCTTATGTTACTAATATCCGAACAAAGCAAAGAAATGCAAATGCACAATTGGGAGATGCTATCACTGATCCCAAATTGGTGACACAGAATTTGGAAATCTGTCAAGTATTTATTGTACTGAATCCTAACATAAATGTGAAGAATCAAAACAAAGACATGATGTCACTACTGAATTATATTGAGAAAACTTTCAACAAGAACACTCAAGCAGAAATCAATGATGTTATCATTAAAATATTGCACACAATATTTTCAAATGAAGTAAACAATTGGACCAGAACTCTTTCTGTTATGGATGATTTATTCAGAAAGATTATTTGGGCATATTTTAATAAGGATATGTCTAGTTCATTTAGACAGAAGATTTTTAGTCTTTTATGTAAAATTGCTCTGAATGACAAGCTGTTACACTTTCAGGAAAGTGATGCCTACCAGACATGGCTGGAGAAATTACCAGATATCTTGTTAGAGGAAACAGTAACAGTTCAAACAATAGACATAATTCATAAATTTGCTGTTCGAAGTAATAGAACCTTCAACATGGTTGTAAGGCCAAAGCTATTAGAGATTATACAAAATCTGCCAAAGCTTGTAATATCTGATGTTGACATTAATGGAAGTGGCTATTACAAATTATTCTCATTACTGTATTACATAAAAAAATGGGATGATGAATCTTTAGATCTGCTAAGAGATCAACTATTAAAAAATGTTTATGATCGTGATTATGGAAATTTCATCTATGAGACATTACAGATAAGAACTGGAGATGCCTAAAATTTAACTTAAATTATTAATTAATAAATAAAATAAATCTGTATAATTATGATAGTCATTTATTTCAATAAACTCAAACACAAATTATAATGCAAAATTGTGACAGTCAACTAGTAAACAAAAAGTACACTTTAATGTAACGAGGTAACAAAATTATATGGTAACATCAAAGTATTGCAAAATGCAGTAATCATTCCATTAAAAACTGCATTGAAAAACCATTTTAGAATAGTTTACATTATTGTATTATAAATACTGCAATCAGTTATTACCTACACAATATTGATTACATATAATTTACATTAATTAGGAAGTAAGGGTAAGTAAAAGGAACTTTCTTAAAATTTTGGGGAAAAATGGATTGGTAAGATTCATTGTAAAAATACTCAAACATATTCAATATCTTACATATTTTGCATTTTGTGCTGTACCATTCTTTTCTAGTTTTTCTGACGTAAATGAGCTCAAATTCGGTATCAATAAACCAAGCCTTGGTTTAACTTAAATAATACATCTGCATTAGAGTAAGCAAATATAGTAACAGGCATTTTTATTAGCATTTGAAGGTAATTCTATGTTGTGATTTGGTAATTATGTGCCTTGTTCTTTCCCTCATCCTGCCTGACACATACAATTCCGATATGAAGCCTCATTGAAGCCATTTACTTATTAAATTCATTATTAACGACTAGTTTTATCTTTCTATAAACTAATTCTATAATAAATATGACTAATACAAAATAACTTCTGCTAATTGTTGAGTCGTTTAGTGTCAATTTGGCAATTTTTGGCTAAAATTATAAATTACCGTAAATGAGTCCGTGTACTTGCTATTAAAACATTATTTCGGTAATAATGCTTATCAATTCTAGTATTTATTTCTAGGAAATTATGTCCGTCACGGCCGCAAGATGGTTGGCTTGATATATAGCAGCAATTTTTGACTAAATTAATTATATTGTAATCTCTTTGAAACATCTATAATTAATTACATAGCCATGCAAAACTAATACAAATACTGGCATTGAGTTTAAAAGGAGCATTATTTATTGAGAATTTTGTTCTCATAAAAATATCAATAAAAACAATCACGCATTTAATGCCTCATATAATAAATTATGACGGATAATAGCCACCGTTAGCTTTTACAGATAAATCAGCACAAACGCTGATCGAATAATAATGCTGAGATCAGCAAGTAATTAATTGAAATAAAATCCTACTATTACTAGACTACGTATTTATTTGATACGTTTGCTGTCATATTACAAATAGAAGATATTAAATTAGATGCCTTAAATAGGTCAAAAATATGTTTCGAGTCTTTATGTAAAGCTCATGTCTATAAAGCTGCTACAGATTTAAAAAAAGGAGTCATCAAGCTGCTTGCTGCTTGTTCAATGTTTGGCTCCACCCTTCAGACCTGTCTTAAATATTAATTCGTCCAATGACCATTCAGTCCGTCGAGTTTTCTTAGCCGCATATTATCTAAAATTTCTGTCTTCTAAAATGAACATCTAAGTGAGTCGGCATGCAAGTCTAATTAAAGGCCAATTAAATATATAGTAAACATAAATTTATGCCATTGCTTCTAAAAGCGCGGAAATTTGGAAAAAACATTATGCTCCCTAATAGCTGCACATAATCTTCCAACTGTAGCTAAATAAAATAAATGTTTTAAGATCATTTTCCAGAATATAGAGAGCATAAATCGTTCTCGCACGAAGCTCGGCTGAAAGGATTATCAATGTATACTTATTTGGGTAAGATCTACTGTGTTTTCCTTTTATTAGATTTTTTTGCGCGAGGTATGGTATTGGTAGCAGAGGCCGTCAGCATTGCCTGAAAATAAAAGGAGTATATTGAAAACTAACTCAAAAAAGCATAAGCACACTACTCAGTTATAGTTGTATGGTGGCAATTTTAATAGTTAATATTCAGTCAATTTAACTTTTAATATGAAAGTGCTACCATAAATTATACAGGTATAAATTGGCTTAGGTTGTCAGTGATTACATAGGATTAGGGAAGAAAAACATCGATTAAAACAAACGTACTTAAACAAAATAAATACGACACAGCACACGTAATAAAATGCAAAGCAAATCATTTTAAAGAAAAAAAAAAACTTGATGATAATATACACTTCAGATTACAATATTACGTATTAGTGAAGTCTGTTAAATTAGACGGTCAAACTAAAACATGCATGTCAGAAACACTCGCAAAACGAAACTAAAATAAACATACTGTTGTGGCTAACTTCATCTGCAAGTAAAAGCGGGCTTGGGAATCTAGGAAAGCCTTCTACACATCTGTGCTTTTTGACGAAGTCGGCGCTTCGTCATGTAATGATATAAACTTATATTCTGGATGACCAGCTATTTTTGCATCAATAAGCTTCTGTAGAGCATCACTCTTATCGATTATTTCCTTTGATATAGCTTCTTCACCTAATTCAGAGGCATCTATAAAACTAATTTGATCATCAGATTTTTCTATTTGAGATACTGTTTTGGTGTCTTGTATTGTTATCTCGTCTACGACAAGAGTGTTCAACTCAGAACAGCTTTGAAAACCGTCAGCTTCCGTTTCAATAGTAGATGATCTTCTACTGTGATCATCAGTTGATGAGGTTGATGTCTCATCTGACTTTTGTTTGTCTTCACTCTTGTGCCAAAAAGCAAGTTTGCCTGGCAGCTGCAGCAGTTTACCCAATCCTGAACCGCTGCCTTTAGGAATTCGCGCTGGCGATTTAGATTTGTGTCGCTTTTTGTTTTCGGCTATAGGATTAACAACTTGAAGACCTGTTGGTAATCCTGATTCTTTAATACTGGTGTTTGGTAATTTATTTACGATATCATTCAAGCTTTCTTGTGATGTCGCACTTTTTAAACTTGTGTCTGGTTCTGGTGTACTAGCTTTTTTACTATCATCTGTTGTTACCTCTTCTGTCTCGACTTTGGGCGGTGGCGGCGGCGCCTTTGCTTTACCATATTTACCTTTTGGTGATTTTCTTTTACTTTTAGGGGAATCTTCTGGTGTTCCAAAAGACGCTTCGTCATCGCTTTCGGCAGTATCGTTATCGTTTAGAGAGGTATCAAGACTCGTAGTATCAATTCGTTCATCTAACACTTCAGTTAATGCCTCTTTTGTGATAGTCTCAACTGCTTCTGTCTCAGTACTATCCAGGGCAGCCTCAAAAACTATATCTTCATTGTTTGAACTAGATTGGTCATCATTATTGTCTTTTTGTTGACTTGCAACAGGAATGTCGGACACAATATCGCTTTCTTTATTTTTAATATCTTCTTGCTTTGCTATAGAATCATTGGTAGTAATTTCTTTAACTTTATCTACTGAACTAATTAATGTAACTTCTTCAGAAGTGCCTTCTTTTTGGTCCCAGTGATCTGCATTGTTATCAGTTTTATTATTAACACTTGCAATGAAGGGATGATTACCTAGTACCTGGAGGATCTTTACTTGGTCTCCAACGTATTGGTATATAAAGGGGGGTTGTGTGTGGGATAAGAAGATGGGAGACGGGAGATTAACAAGAGCGGGCATATTCGAATATTCAAAACTATCGTCGTCCTGTAGCTCCTCGATGATTACTTCACTTTCCTTTAAATAAAAAGTACTTAAGTCTACATCAAAATAAAGAAAACCCAAACACAAAACAATATAAGCTAATAAATGCAATAAACAGACTTATTGGCATAACATCGTAATTATTGTGATATACTGGTGTAACCATTGCGAGCTATATATACTCATGCAATAAAAAACTATTGGGTATAATTTTCTATTAAACTTCAATTAAATGTATAATTTAAAATGATACAGAATCCTAAACGATTTGAATATGAAGGAATTTCCCTAATAAGCCAATCTGTTCACCTAATACTACCATAATATGTTTTGTTATATTTTTATCTTACACAAATCTTTACAAATATAACAATTTTAAGCAGAATAGCAATAATGTTATAAGGTAGGTATGTCATTCTACATTTGAGCATTTACACATACCTAGCCATCAAATAGACATCATACTTTTAAAGATATATTTGTTCAGTCAAATAGCCAATATTTAATAGATTTTCACACATTGCTTAATAATGTTTTGGATTTAACCAAGACCCAGCACCAATCATACCCTGGCACACCAAAACACTAAAAAATCATTCATGTAGGGCAGTTAGCAGCTCATATTTTTTTCTAACGTGACATTTAAAGCCTCACATCTACAATTTGATTATACAAATTTTATGTTAGTGTGAAAGTATCGTCTGCAGAATACCCTACATAAATGGATCCCCATTGGATCTTTTATAATACAATTTTCGAATAAAATATTTTGAATAAAATTAGTGTAAGTAACATGATATAAATTTGGTTTTCTTGCTGTAATTATTCCATTCACTGTTGCCAAAGTATCAAACAGTAATTCTAATGTGAAAGGGATAATTACAACAAATTATTTAAAATTATATTTGCCAATAGCCCTAGTTCAGAAGATGATTTATGTTTTCTATTAACTATAAAACTTTAAATAAACTGTCCAAAATCAGATACACTTTTGTGCGCAAAAAAACACGCCTTGAATTGTAAATTATTTGAATTTTACGTGGAGAAAACATCGTATATGCCAGTTTCAACACCACTATTTGATCTTAGATAATTTCACAATAATAACGATACATCCTGACTTTGTTTTTAAAAGTGTAATGTAACTTAATATTAATTCATAATAATAAAACCAATTCACTTAGTCTAAATTCGATCTTGTTGCCTTTAAGGTCTGAAAAACGTAAAAATTAAAAATAGTAAACACATCTTTGTATGTAGGCACAAGACAGTGATTACTGCCTATTAATTATGTTATTCAATCACAACATATCTGTAGTTAAAACCAAACTACCAAATCTTAATTAAAATAAATAATATTGAAACCAGCACTCTGTATCGAAATAAACATCTCTTGAACTAAGGGCTACAGAATAAACTACATACCATACGGATACTTGGAATCATTTTTCCACTTACACAAAGCGTTAATTACTCGCTAAATGGTAGTCAAGTGTCTGTAAAGTATGCAATCTTTGCGTTGGCGCATGAGCGTAGCATTGGTTTGAAAGAATATAACCTTAAAAAAACGAGAGATGTCGCGTGGCACCCGGTTGGAAAGAAGTTCCTTTTGTATTAATATTATAATTGTTTTGTTTTTTAAGGTGCTAAATCATCCAATGACTTCTCTCGCTCTAGGAATGAACGGGATCGCGATTGATGTAATAACATCTTGAATTCATGCTAGCTTAGTACTTTTTGTGAGGAAAGTACCTAGGGTTTGTGCAGAATGTGTCATATAATTTTTTAATTTATTTAGGCCTAAGCCATATGTAGGGTTCATGCTTTAACAAAAGAAAATGTAAAAAAAAATCTTAGACTTTTTCTCGGCTTAACACTCTCATTCGCCAAATATAGAACTTCGATCCAAGAACCAATTAAAAAAAACCTCTTCCAACCAGCTACGCCCATGATTGATCATGAAAGTTTTTATTCAGTGTTACCAGACCTCAGCGGCTTGCGGCCGCTTGATGGGAGTGACGGTGGTGCGCGACGAGCGGCCGCGTGCGCGCGCGCCGGCGCCCAGCGACGCCGTGCGCGTCAGGGAAGCGCTGTTGTCGGCGCTCGAGTAGCCCGAGCTTATGTCCTCCGATGATTTTATGTGACTGGAATGATACAATTGTAGATAAGTCGAAAATAGAAATATTGAGACGGATTTTTCAGTCAGTAACATTGACCATTTTGAAGTAGGTACCAATGACTGTAATAAATCTCTTGAGAACTACTTACAAGTTGTGCAGGTGTGCATGACATAATAATTCTAACATATTAGTGTCCCATTTTGTAGGGCTAAGACCTTATATTATTTTGTGAGTAGCTTCTCGACCTATGTGGGCGTCGATTGCCTTAAAGGACTTCCTGGAGGCGGTCTTAATAAATTAAAACCAGGACTTACAATCTAATTGTAAGGCCTGTAAGAGGCCTTAGATTCTAAGGCCTCTTCTCTTACAGAGAAGATTAAATTTGCCTTACATTTAATACAAGGTAGATATAACAATATCTTTCTCTATTATGCCTAAGTACATTCATTTGCGTCGTTTTTCAGGCAGAAAGATGTGGTAGTACACAAAAACATACATAGTACACGGTGATACATACAGTTTATGTACAAAGACGAGCTTCTTAACTCAACAATGAGTTTTCTCCTAGTAAACCTTTGAGTTACAGAAAGGGTGGTAGGATCCAGAGCACAATATAAGCCTTACATAACTAAATCTGATATATAATTATAATATAAATACTAATGGATACTAATATTATGTCAATAATGAAAGGAAGTGCTCTTTACACGAGAAGTAAAAAAATATTTTATGACTACAAAGCTGGTTGTTTTAGATACTTATGTATGTCAAATCCAGGTTTACCATTGCACACGTAACGGTCAAAATATGCCAGCATTGAGGTCCAGATAATATTAACGATTAATCGTCTAAAATACGAAGTCAACAAAACCCTTTGATCTCCAAGCGTTTCGCGGCTTCCGCTCTTTTCCACTTTATTGTAGACCTTATTTTCGATTTTTACAGACTAGTATGAATAAGTTGATTATTTACGTTCTTGGATAAATTTTCTACAATTTCAACGCATAATATTTTAAAATCTGTGCTCTCCCATTTTGTTTTTCGGTTTCACATTTACCGCGTAATCGCGATGCGCGCGGAAGCCGGCTTCCGCTTGGGGATTAAAAATATGCGATTTTTTTTTTGTTTGTTGATAATAAAGATTACCAACCTGAAATCCGGTTCGTCAGTCCTAGCACGAGGTCTAACATCAACATCGACCTCGGGGAAGTACATCGGCGAACGACTGTTGGACTCAGAAGCGCTGCGACGGGTGGAGAATCCACTGTGGAAGTAAAAAAAATTGATATAAACCAGTGCTTGACTGCGATCCCACCTGATGGTAAGCAGTGATGCAATCATTTATGGTGAGGCGCACTAGTTTATTAAGAGCCTATTGAAGGCACCTAAATTATAGTTGGACGGGAAGACCGCAGCAGGCAAATTGTTCCAGTCCTTCGAGGTACGCGGTATAAACGACGAAGCGAAACGCTTAGTCCGGACCGTTGAAGTTTCAACAACGTAAGGGTGGATACTCGCCTAACTTTAAGTTACGGAATGCATTCTGAAGGTGCTTTTGGGTAAATCATCAAACAACTTCTATAGAGAAGGCCATCTCGTGTACCTTCAGTTGCCCTTGGCGTTCCAGGGTCTAGGGTCTACAGGTGTTACAGTGGTAATAATCACACTAATATAATTAAGACGAAATTTTACGAGTATGTGTGTGTGTATGTTTGTATCTTCAGATTTGGATGAAATATCGTACACGGGTAAACCATATCCGGGAATAGCACATAGGATACATGACATGGTCTATCCGTGCAGGGGCGGATCCAGGTTTTTTTTCTGGAGGGGCACAAGGTGCGGACGGGCAAAAAATCAACAATAACTGTTAAAAATAAACTTGAAGTATAACTTCAATTTCAAGTTTTTATTCATATTTTATCAACTCAGATTTGCTTCTAAGTACAGATAGCGGCACGAATCTTGAGCGCTCGGCGAAAGAGCGGGGATCGTTTCGCGCATCATACAATATCGGCGAGCCAATCATTGTACAAGGATTTCACTCCCCGCCCCCGCATCTCTCTTCATACCACTAATGAGACCCGATATTTCACTTCTGCGTGCTTCTGCGCAAGTAGAACTGTAGAAGTCAGCGCTCAAGATCCGTGCCGGTAGCTATATGTACTGTGATAGAATCTCCACAGTACACAAAAAATACCGTCTAAGGGGGGCACGTGCCCCCCTCCTTAAATGCGCCCTTGTACCCGTGTACTGTTCATTCAAATCCGTTCGATTGTGAAGAAGTAACAAACATAAGCACTCACAAATATTCGCCTTTATAATATTAGTGTGATATCCAGTACTATTATTATGTTCCCCTCAATGGAAATTCATACCCTCAAACCTTCCTAATCAGTCAGTTTATGATTTTAGCGCGTGTGAATTTGAATTAGGCTAGCTTCCCTGGGGTTAAGAGCCCAGTGACGGGTTCTATCTATGGTGTGTAGGTCTGCAATATGCTCTACGTCTTTTTTTTTAATTTGATATAAACTAGTGCTTGACTGCGATCCCACCTGATGGTAAGCAGTGATACAATCGTTGATGGTGAGGCGCACTAGTTTATTAAGGTCTACTTAGGTTCTGTCAATTAGAATCTTTTTTCTTATTCTCGTTGTCTCTGCTTACCTCTTACCACCTCGTCGTATAAGCCGCGGCTCTGTGAGCACATCGTCGGCCTCATCGCTGCCTCGCTCCTCGCGCGGCTCACACTCCGTCAAGTCAGACAGACTGTAACTCTTGCGCAATTGCTGTACCAATCCGCCGCCGCCCTGTGGAATTATGATAAAATGTAAATTTATGATCAGAATAGCATAGTTTTCACATAACAATGGTAGGTATAACAATTTTAACTGTTTTAGAAACTGGAAATAGACCTCAACTA
Source organism: Mythimna impura (assembly GCA_905147345.3). Classification (NCBI taxonomy): domain Eukaryota; kingdom Metazoa; phylum Arthropoda; class Insecta; order Lepidoptera; family Noctuidae; genus Mythimna; species Mythimna impura. The sequence goes on along the minus strand of LR990355.1, from coordinate 9,787,812 downwards.
ATCATAACTGGGGAAAGTAATAAAATAAATAGAACAAAACAATATTTCAATAGTAGTTTGCGCCTGTAAAACTAATATTAATCACACTTCTTTGGAAGTTCTTTGCTATTTCTTTTTCTAAGGCGAAATGTGTGTAATGCAGGCTTACAGATAGCAAATGGAAAAATGACTTGATGGCTTCAAGCTTCTATCTATTACACAAGTAATTTTCTTTTGGATAAAGTGATTTACTTACTTACAGTAGTTGATAATAAGCTTGGCATTCAAATATAAGAAATAATACTCACGTGGAATCCGCAGTAATGCTTCAGTTACACAAGCTTTGTGAGGCAAAGCGCATGCTATCATAATTTATATTAAAGCGATGAAGTTTTGCGCTTTGAACTAAAGTAAACAATAGCGGACACTATATTGATTTATTGAGAAATCATCGAATATAAAACTAAATCAGTCACACAACTAAAGCTAAATAACACAATACACAACGTTGGTGGTTCACAACACATGCTTTTTTTACAAATATGTTATGTATAGAGGTAATATACATGTAGTTGACAAGCCTATCTAATTGTTTCATCAATAGAAAGGGACGGAAGACTCCGTGACCGTGACGTTACAGGACAAAAAATTGTTTGAATTTGAGTGGGTCATACAATCTTCTATCTCTTTCATTAAAGTAATAACACACACTCGAATTTAGTTCCGACGGACAAGTCCATTCTCGCAACAGACGACGGGGTCGGATTGTTTGCGTACGACGTCAAGTTCACGGCGTCCAACCTACACGGACTCAAATAATAATAATTAAAGTCACCGGACAACTCTATAGATGGAATGATTTGGTTCGGATGCCAACCAAATTCGTGGTCCGATTGTACCAAGTTTGAACGTGTGTTAACACTATTAGACATTCATTTACTTATCACATCCTTGCCTACTTAATGTGTACCACATCTATTTGTATTTATAAACAAATTATGTAAGTAATTACAGATTGCATGCGATGTAAAATAATATTAATTAAATCTTTACGTCTATGAGATTGTGCATGACAGTTTAGGAACAATGAAAATTGAAGAACAGCACGATTTTATAACAATTTCAAAGAAATTGCGGACGGTTGCCAAGTACAAAGAAATCCATACGATTGAAGAGTTGAAAACATTTTCATAGACAGTGAAAGATATAATAGCATAGTAAATTTTATATAAAACGAAGTTCAGACAACACAATCTTAGTATTAGAACGTACCCTATATTAAGGCGAAAGCTACGGCCCAAGCTTGGCCATATTCTCGCTTAATTACACTGAACTCAATATTTTTAGTTCATTTTGTTTCCAGTGTATGGGATCGTCATTAAGATAAAGAAATGAATGGTATTTGCTAAAATCGGACACTCTTTATTGAACTTAGTTAAATAATTATTGGCTAAAGGCGGAATTCACCAATAAAACTAATTGCGTTTTAACGTTTGGCTCGCATAATCGCGTTTAGCCGCTGTCACTAGTGTCACTTGTAAAAATACAACAAAAGAAAAATACAGACAAGTGACACTAGTGACAGCGGCTAAACGAGATTATGCGAGCCAAACGTTAAAACGCGATTAGTTTTATTGGTGAATTCCGCCCTTAATAATTCAAATAATTCTGACTGCTCTATGCTCTATCTATCGTCTTTGTGTGGACATCGCCACCAGCCCACGCTGAAAATTAGGGCTGTGGATTGCGTTATTTCGCGCAAATAAATTGTTTTTGTTTTATAACAAACCTCCCATACATAGAAACAAAATAAATTAAAAAATGTTGAGTTCAGCGCCATCTAGCTAGAAGATGGCCATGCTCGTGCTCGTAGCTTTCACTTACAGGAAAAAAGGAAATGCGACCTTAATTTGACAGTAACTTTGGTTTGAGTTGCGTAGAAACTGTTTATTTGTAATACATAGTAACAAAAAATTAGGAATAAACAGTTGTTTTCAAAAAATATGTATAAGATTATAAAGAATGACTCAAATAATCCATTTTAATCAGAATAAACTCCAAAAGAGGCGTTTGTCCAGCATAGCCTTGCAGTAAAAAAAAATTGGTTTCTACTGTAAAAAAAAAATCTATAGTAAGTATTAGACATTTATTATAAGATCTCGAAATCTTTTGGTAATAGAGTTCAGACCTACAACAACAACTACGGATATGATATTTGTATTTATAGTGACTATTTCACCACTAAAAAAGCTCGATTTTACAGAATGACAAAATGAGTCATTTCCCAAAAAGTCTGTTCCTACTATATCGGATGTGCGGGCAATAAAATGCCTTACGGCCTAGTGACTGAACTGTTTATATAGCCCAGTTCATGGAACTAAAGTAAAGATATAAAATTAAGACATTTTGTCGACCCGACACAACGGGAATGAACTCGAGAAATGAGAAGAGGCTTGACATACATTTCAGACTTCTTCTTTCAGTCGATGTGAGAATTATTAAAAAAAAAACGCAGTGGCTGTCAATTTCAAATTACGCGATATACTATTCGAACTAAAAAGAACTAATAATGTAAAAGTGATACACTTGATACTTTAAAAACAACGGGTCATCCTAATCGTTGTCTAAAATTATCTAAACATCACAGTTGAGCTTCATTCGTACTCGTTACTCAGTCGACCATAATTTCGTTGTTCTCTTTGTCTACGGCCGCTTGGGATCTGGTGCGGCGACCTCGGGACTTGCTCCGAGGTCGTTTTTCCTTTTCTTTGGCAACTTTACGTTTGCGAATGACATTGCCTCGGCTTCGGGCTGATGTGTCATCGGGCTCGTAGTCCGGGTCGTGGGGGTCGCCATCTCCTAACATATAACCATCTGGTTGGTCATCATCACGGTCCAGTTCCACTATCTCCACAATGCCAGGCAGGTCAGAGCGTTGGTACTCCAAGTCATCGTAGGTATCGTGGTAGCCGTCGGTGACGTCACGTGCCCTGATCGCTTGCCTAGCGCGCGCCTCTCGGTCTTGCTCGGGACTCGGCAGATTGAAGTTCTGCGTGAAGCAGCAATGGAAAGGATATTTGGAAAAGATGGGGTGGAAGGGGAGAAATTAAAAAAGCGTGTTAATAAAAATTAAAAAAGACGAAATTAAACAAAGCGGCTATGTGGTTTGATCTAATCGATGTGATCGTTGAGATATTACATGGTCTGATGTGGTCATGCCCGATGACTGGTGGCTACTGGATGGCTAGCTTGCTAAGTGCGATTAGGCCAATTTGGGGAATACAAAAAAAAAACATGTAAAGCTGTGCGCAAATTAGCGCTGTGGGTGTAATTCAGGTTTTGCTAAATTATTTACATTAAAAACACACTGTAATCAAACATGCCACACTTGCTTTGATAAACCTGTTTGCTGTGACAACTTTAAGTGGTATGAAAACAACACAAAGTTAAACATCTAATTAACACTTGGAACTGTGTATTTTAGTTAAGGGTTAAAGCCCACCGACACCCTTATTTAGCTCATTTAAGAACTGTCGAAATTATATAAACATTTCGTTTATCTACAGATCTTACATGAGAGCGTAGTTATAAAACTAAGCATGCCACAAGATGGTGATTGCAGGATTGTCAACACTTACTTTTATGGCAGTCTGCATGATAACAGTTGTCGCATAGTTGACGCCTTTGGTGCCCAAATTGAGCACTGTGTGGTAACCCTGGTCTTTGGCCTTCGCTATGTACTCATCTATTTCCTGTAAAGTGGAAACATTATTATTAGAATGTTCATAATTGTTTTATAACGATGTTGAGTCACGCGTTTTTAAAAATGCTCGTGATTTTTAATTAATTACTTAAACATCAATTATTTTTGTAACAAAGCATTGGGTAGTTCCGTAAAATTTAAATGTATGGACAATATCAACATAATATATTGTGGTATAATATTATCTAAAATGTCATAAGATTCAGTTCAATGATAAGAACACAAAAACATTGAACTGGAACAATAAATTCGTATCAATAACTTCGGGGCAATTAGTTCCAACGATAGGATACGGTTTTAACAACTTCTTTTTTTTTTCTTTTTCAATAAACCGCAAGTCCAAATAGTTATGATAGATGCTTGAAACAAGTCTGAGATAATAAAGCCATGCATCACCAGATTGTTAATATGAAACCAAAAATTAAAATATCTTCATCAACAATGACTTCGTAAAGCTTCAAAGCTGCTGTTATGAAAGTCCGACATGGTCTTTGACATCAGGCCCTGACACCCGCACGGCCACCATAGAAAACGGCGTATTGGTGAGAGAGACAGACATATATTTATTTAAAATTGTTATATCATTTTTGATATTGTTTTCACATTAGTATTCTATTTATGTATATTTATTGACTAACCAGTATATAATATGTTAGTTAGTTTTTGTAATAAATGATAAACTGGTCAGTTAACAATTTATTTTTTCATGCATATTCCTGATTAAATTCCTAGCATTCCTTACATCATATAAAGTTATCAGCCAAACAATAGCTTGCAATGTAATCTCAGCTCATAGAACATCATCTTATCACGGCAACGTGGGTGTGAAAATTGTCAACGTTACAAAAGGATTAAATTACTTGGTTATGCAGCAAAATCTATTTGTGTATTAACAACAACGCAACAACTGCGAATGCAGTGCGTATTGATTACCGAAATACCCATAACCTAGCTTACACGGTCTACAAAACATGTTTGCTATGATGTCCTATGATAAAGTTCATAATAGAATTTTATAATTTGGATGCAGTGGAATACAAGTACATATGAAGTGTCTTCCTATCTCTACAACCCAGTAACTGCATAACACAATATTATTCCAAGGCAAGACTGGTTAGTTTTTAGCTTCTGACTATCACGGGTAGTCTGTTCTGTCGACTGTCAAAGATCTACAAAGACCTAATAATAATACAATTATGGATCACAATGTGAAAAAATCATTTGTCTCTACAGAATTCCGAGTTGTATGTTGTACAATGTTCGACCTCCACCTGACTTATGGTATGGCGTAATATTGCAAAGGTCGTTGAATAAAAGTGGACATTAGGGACGTATTCATCACAGTTATGATCCCTTGGAATAAATATTTAGCAACTGACTGCAATTAAACTTGTTAGTATATTTGTTTACTATTATAATAATCGAATCGGGAATCCGATGGATGCGAGACGCACAGGACCGGTCGTTATGGCGACACTTGAGAGAGACCTATGTCTAAACAAAAGACGTCTTAGAGCCGGGCCACACGATGCGTTGCGGCGCCGCACCGCAGATATTTCGACGAATCGGCGGGCACACGAGCGACGCCGCGCCGCCCCGCTCGTACGTCCGGCCTGCTGATTCGTCGAAATATCTGCGGTGCGGCGCCGCAACGCATCGTGTGGCCCGGCCCTTATGAAATAATGTTTTTTTTTTACATGCAGTGATATTTCTCAAGCTAAGGCCGCTGGATCCATAAAATTGCCTATCTTTACTGACAGAGCAAGAAATCCTCTGCAACTAATGGAAAGCTCCTGGGAAAGCTCTGATAAGATCATATTGTCTATAAAAAAATACGATTTTACTATTTTACTTTTTTACGCCTATAGAACGCTGGCTGATTACAAAAGCAATTTTAAATTTCAAAATTTCAAAAAATACAAAATGGTTGCTTACCTGTTCCCGTCTGCAAAGCGCGGGATGCACGAACTTCCTGTATAGTATTGAGGAGCCCTTGGTTGCCGGCGATAGCAGCCACAGCACCAGAACTATCTTCACCTCGTAGTAAAACGGGAACCATGACAGGAAAACGTCCGTGAACGTCTCCGTACATGTGAATAAAGCGAATACTATCCAGTACATCATCCATTTTACCTGAAATTGATAGATGGGAGTTTGTTTTAGGGTGTGCACTAGCTATCAGACAATAAGATGTAAAGACGATGGTATAGAACAGAACTCTACATTTTACGAAATGACTACAATGCTTAGTCGAAAAAGTCATGTTCAGATAGTACAAAAAAAAAGAGTGACAAAGCACTTATTCCTCGTATAGGGCCTAATGAATGAGTATAGGTGGGGAGAAAGGGGAGGGACAGACGTACATAGTAGAACCAACGAACCCTAGTAAATTAAATTGGTTTCCTAGGTGATGGAGGGCAAAACTGACGGGCGCTATTTCAATATCGGGCTAGTAAAATATTTTCGACCAGAAAAACAATTTATTTATTTTGTAAAAGGAGCTGTAATTCCAGCCATGGATGAAAATATGTAAGTGGATGATGATGAGTAAATTATAAATACAAAGGTCTAAAGTGGGTCACAAAGTTATTGGAAAATATGAATAGACTGCTGTAAAATTATAAATAGCTTATTACTCATTTGAAATTATATTTATTTAACTTATTGTTTGCAAACTTATACATATGCAAGAGGAAAATTATCTATAAAACTGAGCCTAAACCAAAAGCACTGTGAACATTATTATTGCGGTATAAACACCATAGTAATCACTTACTAGGAATCTTCGCAGTTTAACTTCGGTAACCAAATATTCATTTTGAGCCATGACACTCCTAGTCTACATTCTGGGTATTGTTTATAAAACAATACCGAGGGATATGTACCTGCTACTGGCGGCAAGTAATTAGTCATAGGAAGCCGGGAACAAGGTAAAGGACACAGTGGGAGTCGAAGCGTTTCAAACACGACCGAGCGCCCGTAACAAGGCCACAGTTGTACTTTACTGAACCATTTACAGCAAATTACACATTTTTTCAACGCCAAATTGTCGCTCCACAAATGGTAATTCGTTGTTTGACAATTACTTGCCTTTTGAAGCTTATAGACAGTAATATCGTTCAATTGTACTCAAATAGCTCAAGCGTCACAGAATATGGACCACAGATAATGCCTTATTATTGTATGTCTATAAATATAAATTGTACTTACGTATTCCTTTAAGTTCTTCGTCCGGACAGCTTTGTATGAAGCATAAGCCGGGTAGAGGGTCCCGAATACCAATCTGCAAAACGGATACACCACCAGATAAGTGATCATCTTCGGTGCGAAGAATCCAGTCGTTAAGGCGACCAGGCCAAAGTTCCCAAACGTGACACTAGGGATGCATCTACTGAGGGCCAATCCTAAGTTCGTTGCGAATCGATTCCAGACTTGTCCTCTCGGTTGACCGAGAAGGGAGTCATCGTAATCGTCGTAACCCTCGTCGACGTTCGGGTCGTATTTGACGAGTTCTTTGCAGGATTCAAGTGTATCGGCCGCAGTGACACGAGTGTATTCCGCCTCGAGCTTGTTGACAATGAATCGGACGCTGGACAGTCCGAGGCTCAGCGGCGGCAGGCGAGGGCTGTCGTCACGGTTACCGGTCGCACGACCCACCGCCATGGATACGGTATCCACGTCATTTGTTTTTAGCAACGCATGTGTATTCACTGTTTATGTATCGTTTTATAGTGTCTGTTCGAGTGCACTGCACATTAATATTTAAGACGCACGCGCTAGATGAATCGCAGAGACTGATTGAATAAAAATCTGTCTCTGCATGATTGGCGAGCTCTTAGCTACCTTGTAAATCAATACTACCGTGCCGGTACACAGTGAGGCCGCATGGACTGGTGTTTAGGTTGAAAAGTAACAGTCACAAAAGCTATACAAAGTCGACCTTCAAGTAGTAATTAGGTTCTCAATTGTATTTCACAGTTGACTCTAATATCCTAACTGGAAATTAATCGTTTGGTTAGGTAACTTCGCCGGGGAATACAATTGCTTGTATTTTACTTGGTAATGACTAGATCTTGTAATTGGTAAACGATACAAACCGCGTGGGTATTTTGCAAGGTTTAGATGTGCCGTGGTCGATAGCAAGATGTTAAATAAATATGACTAGCGCAGCGCATACGCATTCATGATTGGTTATAAAAAGTCTACTTTGCTTGTCGACAGTTCGGCATTTGGTCTTTTCAAATATTTTTAGATTTTGCATCATGCGGTATACTACTTGTTCACTACCCGGTTAAGTGCACGTATGCGTGAAATTTTAACGAGTTAGTGCTTACTGAAAGTAGGCACCGATAAAATTAGTGGGATTAATTTTAATCTATATTTGTGGTGCCAGTTTCTCATGATAGAGTGACGTATGTGTAACACAAGACCATTCCAAGCTATTAAAGATAGCACGACGGAAGCGAATAATGCAGGAGTGGACCATCCAGATGAATAATAAATGGAAGCCGGCTGGGAGTCTTCGCCAGTTTAATATGAACCACCCCGATCGTCGAATTGGTCGGGCCTATTAGATATGAAGATTCCTATTACACTGGACGACTTTAAAAATAAACACAATTGCACCGCAGTTGCACGTTGTACGTATGTAGATACATACCTGTGGGTATGTCTATGGTTAGTTTGGAACAATATCAGTATTGTGTTGTATACCGCGCCAGACAATGATACGTTTGTTTTCGTTTATTATCATCGTTGTATTGTTTTTTCTTATCAATTATCATGAAAAGCTTGGTTATCCGCAAATCGTGATAGATACCCCCATTATGTTAAGCATCTACATATGAAGAATTAGATTAGATATCTTTCCCTATCACTTAGCAGAAAACATATTTCTAGTTTTGGTAGGTAATGGATTGAATAAAAGGTTTTTTGATGACTAAGACACAGTTTACAAAATACTTATTCTTGAACATATTTTTGTACTGATCACAACGTAATGCAAGTTTCTCAACTTCAATTTAACAATAATCATCCATAAACGAAAACTGTATGATGTCATTCAGATACTACACCCACCTGGGGGAGGGAGACAATAAGCTATGTTACCAATAAGGAATCGATCATAAATCATTATGTAAAATATTCTCGTAAATTATTGTTGCAATTTTTCTGTTTCTTTATTTTTTATGGCTATGCTGCTAACAGGTCCTGGTTTCCGCAAACACCTTTTTAGAAGCCACGTAGCGCTAGAAAAACTGTTGCTATGTAAAATATACCTATGCGTCCATATTATTTCAAAATCGGAAATGTACACGGAATGTATCTGTTTCATATCAGGCGAAGTGGAACACTAAATGTGGATAAAACTAGATCATCATGCGTGCGAAACGAACGTGCACGCACATGGTGCGGTTTCACAACTCCCTAATAACGTCCTAAAATAAATAGGCGAGAAACTCGACCCATTTGGGCTAAATCGGTAGCCGTTGCCAAAGCATGTCGATCATGCCCTTACGTGGGTAGAGAACAGCAAAAAGGCCAGGTGTAAAACGTGCAAAAGGTCATATTCGGTCTTGCGCCTTAGACCTTACAGACGAAATGGATATTCGATTAAGCGAAGTGGAGAACCTTATCGTCCCAAATTGGAAGTTCATCAATCTATCAGAAACTGGGCTAGGAGTATAAAGATGCTTTCAAATATTCTGGATATGAGAGGAACAACAAATTGGGAAATACATTTTAGTTCAGAGTCTACGAAATACAGGCGTTTATACAATATATTGGGAGTTTGTGACCTTTACCCTATGTCTATCAAAAACTTAGGTGTGTCCCCTTATCGCAATATCAGGATGATTTCATATGAAAATCAAGTCTTACTTGATGTTATTCTAATAAGCACACGTTACTGAGACATTACTACGGATGAATGAAATCAAACCGGGGAGCATTAGATACTAAAAATGATTACGCAAATTCAGCTGATGCGTTTGACAAATCATGCGTGAAATTCAATCATCTGTGAAAATTATTTAACCTATCGATTTCCTGAATGTTGAAACAGTGGAAGAAATCTTTAACTTCGGCTAAACGTGGGTGTAATTACTTTATTAAGCATTCGACCTTACCGTAAATGTCTTTAGGCCTTTTATAGCAGCATGAAATTTAAATAAACTCTATATTTATGAATTTTAAGTCTTTCCAGAAGTAAGAGTATCAAATATCTTCTCTCATAAATCCCGAGCTTAACTAGTCGTGAAGGAAATGATAGGTTATAAAAATATACGCCACACATATAGGTCAAGAACCTCTTATACAGTGTGGTGCATCCGAGCATCTCACGCGATGTTAGAAACCTTTGTTCAGTTGAATTTCAGCTTCAGGGTTGGCAGTGCGCCGCAAACGAGCAATAATGAAAATCCCATTATTGCCGATCGATTATTCCTACAGTAACACCAGCAGTAGTAACCCTACGTCGGCGTCGTGACTGCAAGGCTAATATTCATACTCGTTACTTCATTGTTGTGCATCGTAGAACAAATTATACCCTTGTGGGTTTTACTCGAAAGGTTATCTATTCTTGTAAATGAATTATTATGAATCATAAACCTTTGTGCTGAACTTCTTTGTTTTACTTATTTAGGCTTTAATTGTGACAGAATAATGTACATATTACGTTACAAAATTAAATACTAGAGCAACTTTCTATCTCGAAAAAATATAATGAAAGCGGAAAGCGGTTTTGAATGGACCTATGGGTGGGTTACTTATCGAAACCGGTTACTAGCTTCCCATATTCAAATCACGTTTTATTGGAATGCATCCTGTTACATCGATAATGAAACGGCTTGATCCTTTCTATACGAACGATTGCGGCTATTGGTGGTCTTAATAAGGAGTGTGTGCATCGAATCGCGCGCATCGCTCGCTTCGTTCTTCAGGGTCGATGTAACAGTCAGTTGAGCGTGTCCAGCGTTGCTTATGATTAGGCATAATATTGAATAACGGGTGTGCTTTTTTGTTCCTTCTTGAAACCATTTAGATCAAACTTTTTGCTCAAAATAATTGTAGCTAAGTATTTGTAGAGTTTAATTGGTCATAAGCAGAACATATTTCTATTATATTATAATGCTTGATCTTACACATTATAACTTTGTTTGTCTTAAAGTAAACGAGTCTCACGTTTGTATCGGATATGTGACCCAAATGATCAAATTTTTAATTTTAGATTTTTCCCCATTTCCATTATAAACAAACACGCAAGTCGTCGTTTGGAGCACTCGTTGTTTAGACAAGGAAATGGAGCGTTCAGATCTTTATGCGCATTTCAAGTCGCTTTACGTCATCAATGAGATCTCACAATATAAATACTCACGTCGTAATGCATTCGCATCTTATCAATCTATACTAAACACAAGTTTGCGTAAATGTCGTACCAATACGTAAATTTCCTGTGTATTGTAAGACTCGGTCAAGCGTGCCATTGGTTCATTACAATTTTAAATTACTTGGGCGTTTGTTGAAAACACTCCTCCAACAAAGTTTGCTTATTGCTATACAAATTCTATTGGATTTTTATGAATAACTTTGATTAGTCAAACATTCTGCACAAACAAAAACAACCGAAAATGAACTTTGTGAACTACTTAGGCACAAAAAATGAATCGTAGATTCAAATATGCTATGAGACCTTGGTTTGTTCTGCCCAAATATACCGGCACAATAGAACAACAAATAGGTCCAGAACTTTCTAGTTAACTGGTTATTTTGGTAAATTAATACATTATGCAGGTTTCCTGTAATAAAACAATAACATCGAGTAAGTAACACGTGTGCATCGAATCATCGAGCGAATTCTGACATTTTTAGTGAAATCGTGTTATGTAGTCCTACTGTCTACTAGACTTACAGACATACCTATTTGATTTTTATTTATCGTTTTCAATGTGAAGTTAGCATAATAATACTAGGAATTATAGGTTCAATTTTATCGACTCACTGTGTACTCACAAAATTATGCCACAGTTATTTTGGGAGAGCAACCCAGTTATACACACTACGCTTCATATCTATCATTACATACGATACATAAGGACGTTAATTTACGTAATTAACTTCACGGTTCCTAAGGTAGGTTACTAAATAAGAAAGGGAACAGGATTTTGTGCTCTCTTGTGTTACTGTAAGTAGTATTAGATTTCAAACAACGTCGCAAGGCATTCGAAAATAAACACAGGGTACAACTCATTATATATTTATAGGAACTTACATTCAAGTTATTAGCACTTGCAAATCGTTTGTTAAATATAAATCACAACTACATGGTCCTCGTAATAAATAGTTATTCTTATGTCAATTTTCGTACGTGAAGACATTTATAAATTATACAAAAAATATGTCACCGGCGAAACTGGGTAAAGGTACACGTAATTCAGCCGAGGTTGTTCCTAATAAGGCAAGACAAGCGCTCTTAATAAGCACATAACATGGCGCAGTCAAGGTGTACGACCTCCTGACTGTGCAAGCTGATTGAGCGCACTCGGAACAGACACTAATAACTCTTCGCGAAGACCGAATGTCGATAAATGAATCACTCTACAGTTAGGTGTCAACGCACTTCACTTGTTGCATAGAACAGCGACGCGGACGCAAGCCGTGAGCGCCACAGACTAAACCTTCTCCTCGCTGCACCAGAGGCGAACGCCCGAGCTTCGCCCAAAATAGCACCCGGCAGTGCACTGGGATACCCTAGTGACGAATTCCGCAACGAAGCTCAACTTTTCTTTGTTTAATGAATCAGCCACATATTCAGTTACAAAAGTACTTCACTGCCACTCAATTCAGATTACTAATATCTTAAAATATCATAAGAAAACTGGAGTTTGATAGTTTGGAACTTGCTAATTATACAACTATTCCTCAAGAAAGCTAGTTTACGTCTGAAGGTGAAAAGAATGATAAAAGGCGTACACAAGTCTAAAGTGTTGCCAAATTTTAGGACGGCTGGTGCTCCAAAACTCAAGATATTTGGACCGCTGCCAATACTGAACTATTCTCTCGGCTAGTTTGAACTAAGAACAATTACAATGATGTAAACTGGTGACCAGAATTAAATTACACAATTTAAAGTTAGTGATCAGCAATATTTTATAAATATTACAGGATTATGAAACATTGTAATACTATAGACCTGGACGATCATAGTCGAGATACCAAACTATACAACAAATAAAAATATTAGGTCTATGGAAGGGTCTAATAAAAGCATAGGATATGATAGTAGGAGAAAACATGAACGCAAACTATGTTAGTTAGTCACTAACTAACATAATAAGTATAATAATTAAAACTATCTGACTGGCATGTTAATTAATGTGAATTAATTTCAATTTCCAACAGTCGTGAGTTGCCGGTTTCAAAGATACAAAAAGAAATTGAATGACTTGCAATTTAAGTAAAAAAATATAATTGTGGAAGAAATTGGCGAAATTAAAATCATAGTCAGATTTTAGGAGTGTATCACTTTTTTTATAACCTGTTTACACCTTCAAAACAGTACAGCTGTGCTGCACGTGTAGCTATTATAATGAATAGTTTTTAAGAAAGGAAAAAACTACTTCTACCTGTGATACCTTACACTGATAGATATTATTTTATTTATTCAATAATTATTATTAACACACACAAACATTTAGTGGTGGACTTAATGCTTTGGGCATTTCTACCAGTCAGCTTTTGGGTGCGGCAGAGACAAATAGTGGTAAGTATAAAGACTCATTAGTTTTGTCCATATAGTCTGAAATCACTAACAGCAATGTAACAATGCTCTCAAAACGGTGAAGGAAAACATCGTGAGGAAACCGGCATGTCCTAGAACCAAAAATTCGAAGACATGTGACATCCACCAACCCACACTGGGCCTGTGTGGTAGATTACGGCCCATTCCCTCTCCTAGAGAGAGGTGGCCTGAGTCCCAGCAGTGGGAACATTATAAAGGCTGAATATGTATGTATGTATGTATGTAATGTAACAACAGTCCAGGACGCAAACTCGTTTGTTGGAACCACCAAAGAATGTAGTAGAAATGTCAATGATGCAGGAATTTAATTTATTTCACACTTGATCTGAAGTTCCATTTAAGGTCAATCTTTGATATGTGCTGGCATTAAAATAAAAATGTAGCCATTAGTCATTCACAATTACAAAAAAAAAATTGATAAAATTACTTGACCACTCAGTTAGGAATGAGTAAAGTTTAATTTGGTAACCCATTAATGAATCATAGATACATTCAAAACATTTAATTGGAAATAATCAAGTGTGGGTCAAGTGATCAAGTCAGGTCCTGTTAGGGCGTGAAAAATGTAGTAACTAATTAACCTGATATTAAATATGTTCCTTTTTTAACCTTAAAAAAGGAATATGAAGATTTTTAACCAAGTTTTTAAAGACTAGTATTACATACAGCTGGCATTCAAACTAAAAGTAATAAAAATAAATGCGTTCCTGTCTTGTACTTTACTTTTAGGTGCTAAGACTATAACATGCAAAAACTAGACGACAGACCACTTAGCAACTGTTGACCAGTCCATACAACAACTAAGGAATAAAATTAATATATACCTATATTACGAGCAATATGCCTGATGTCAACTAAATTGTGTAAGATTATTCGGCAATTTTTTTTTTAATATTTTGCAATAGATAGGTCTGATCACAATGAGCATAAAATCTCATTGATTTAGCACCGAGCCGAGCACATACGGGAAATTACAATTAATATTTTTTTTTCATTTTTCAAACAAAGGAGTAGACAAAAATAATGATCCCTGGCAAGTGGTACAAGATAGAAATAAAAAATATACTTACATGACCAGTCGAGAGATTATCGACGATATCATATTAATAGTCACATACGAAAAATTCACTCAAATAATCACAATACAAAACATAGCAAAACACAACTGCCCGTTGAAAAGTCTAGTACGCCATGATGATATTAAATTGACAGTTGTTTTGATCACGTGACCGCACAAATCAATATGGCTTCAAGGAACGGTCCAACTAAAAGAAGAAAAAAAAAGTCATGCGTAATTATTTTATTATCTTTCATTTACTGGATCCGCGCATTTTAGTGTGATTTATGAAATATTTAGTTTAAAAATAAAATCCTTATATAGTTTAGAAATACACATAATTTCTAATTTACTCTTCCTAGCGCCATCTATTGTGTATATCATACCTTTTAAAACTTCGAAGCAAGTAGAAAAAAAAATAGTATACCCACAACACAACACAACTATACCTTCATCATCATCATCATCTTCCTACCGTTGTCTCGTGTTATTTGGGGCCGGCGAAACAACCATAATTTATTAAAAGTAAAGTATTTGTGTGTGTAGAACATACAGAGTTGCGTTGGTAGCAATTTTTGTTTAATGGTTTTTAGATCAAGGCTGAAATGACACAAAAGTCTTTATCAAACCGTAAAACTAATCTTTGATTGAATGAAAGTTTTGTATTACATCAAAAGCTTTCAATTTGTTAAAATAATAGATTTTCAGGGTAGTTTGTTAATATTGAATGAAACATTGAACTAACTTCCCCCTATCGGTATTCTTTTGAACTAACACGTAAAATCTACGTCCTTGTAAAATGAGCCTATAATGCGAACCAATTCAGGAGCCGAGTATATCGACGTTGTGCTCGTAAAACTGTATGATCATTTTACCCTGGCAAGGTTATAACAAGTTTCATAATAATACTACCAATTGTGAAAGTTCTGAACGATGTTATGTTTGCTACAAGGCACTTGTCTCTCAAACTCGGTCATATAACATGTACGTTCTGCAGAAACGTTTCTTGTGTTTTCCACGTAGTTTCCCTTCGCTCAACGAAGAGTGTGACGTGTAGTGCGTATAACGCTGAGTTTCTTGACGTTTGTGTAGTTTTTAATGTGAATAATGTGATTGTGTAGTTCGTTATGGCTTATAAGTACCGTGAAGATTTAGTTGGTAAAAGATTTCTAGCTGTGAGTGGTGTGACAAAAATTAACGTGAATAAAGTTTCCGAATGGGGATGGAAAGCTGGTGTTATCAGAGCAGCATCGCTCAAAGATAACAAGAACAAGGAGCTTCAGGTAAAACTTAGTGTATAATAGAAGATTTAACTAAAATAATCAAGGGTTTCATTCATATTTTTTGCAAATTTCGCAATTCTCTCAAGTTATCTTCGCGATTTGAACTACCCGGTTCGACGCGCGGTTTCTCGTACCTAGGTACCTACCACTTACGATACCTAACTAACTGAACGTATACTTCATTGGCTTCTTTCCATAATCTCATTGCTTTTCATAGCCAACTTCAGAAGATTTTATCAATGTCGTAAAACGCGAATCAATGCCAAGAAAATTTATTATTTTACTGTGATTGCTGTTTGTTTCTATAATTTTTACACGACCTTCAAAGCTGACAAGTGCATCGATGTGTAAAATTAAATACCTACATACTTACCGAATTAGGTACTAGGTAGGTGTTATACGCCTAGTTATATACCTACCTATAGCCGCATAGTAGGTACCTACATCTCGTCCTACAAGCTCGGGGGGTGCAGGGAGGAGGGAGGACAAGAAAGGGCTCGAGCTCGCGAGCTACGGGCAGTTGGGAAGGGCCTGGGACTAGTAAACCCTGGAAAATTGCGGCTCTTATATACTTACATCTACCTATGTAGGTACTTAACTATGTATGGTAGGTACCAACCTAAAACCTTGTGATATAATTAGGAACGTTAGCTTCTTAGGTAGGCTAGTTACCTACCTAAGTCATAGGTGTCAAGACAAGATTACCTACTTAGATTTTCTTCGAAATACAGGTAGGTATGTAGGTGCCCCTTAATGAGCGTCTTTAAGTAGGTAGGTACTAGGTACATAGACCCTTTGTCGAAGCTATCCTAGCATGAAGCAAATGGTGAGGTATTTGCTTCATGTATCCTAGCTAGTACCAGTTGGTCACTTCTATTGTAGTACCTACCTACCTACTTGATAGGTAGGTACCTACCGACAGGCAGACAGACAGGGAGATAATTCCAAGTTGAGAGTTCGTTTTGACAGTAAACTGAGAGGCACGAAATTATTGCGTGTTCACACATACCTACTCGTTGCGAAGTACATTATTGTTTATATACTTACTTCGTTATATAGGTACCTGGAATATGCACTTAAGCTGTTTATCCCCGCATTAACGCCGGCGTTCACGCGCCATTGTCTTACTATTGTGTCTCTAATTACGCACTCAAAAGGTTAATTACAACATGACAATATCTTAGACGTAGGAGGCAGGTATTTTACTTTATTATTTCATACATACTAAATAATATTAATGTTTATGTGAAAGATGGTAAACTACGCAGTCGAAAAAATCCGGTTAAGTGAGAGTTTGACTTGAAAATTTTAACTGTCTGTCTACCTATTACGGTTCAAGAGATATTGCCCGCTG
Organism: Mythimna impura; assembly: GCA_905147345.3. Lineage (NCBI taxonomy): Eukaryota > Metazoa > Arthropoda > Insecta > Lepidoptera > Noctuidae > Mythimna > Mythimna impura. The sequence continues at coordinate 9,770,577 of LR990355.1, read as the reverse complement.
ACAGTTAAACACACGAACGTAACCCTAAAAATAAGTCCCTAATAGTAAAAGTATCCTCGCAATATTAATATTTTTGTGTAATACCATACGACACGATACTCAGATAGTCGTAAACGATTCAGTAAGTCACATTTTGCGCAACTGGAACTGGCATTAAAATCAAAATGAAAGCACGAAAAATAAAATACCAGTAGGGAGAAACACAATAGGTAATGGTTTTACAGTTTTCTAAGAACTGTTCAATGGAAAAGAAGCAGAAATAATTGCTCACTTAATCATTGCTTTATTGACCTTTAGCATAAAGCATAGGTAGTAAAGAGACGGAGAAAATACATAATATGGATGATTTACCACAAAATATTTGTTTAATTAAGATAACAACATTCTTGCCACTTCTTGTTTGCTTTAAAAGATTCATTTGTATCATTATTATCTTATCTTTGAATCAATAAATAAATAATGATATCTTTTTATTTCCACATTCTGAAAATAATGTGCTGAACTGCACTTTTACGTATAGCATAGCATAGTCGGCCTTATAATGTTCCCACAGATGGAACACAGGCCTCCTCTCTAGGAGAGAGAATGGGCCGTAATCCACTACGCGGGCCAGTGCGGGTTGGTGGATGTCACATGTCTTAGAATTTTTGGTTCTAGGACATGCCGGTTTCCTCACGATGTTTTCCTTCACCGTTTTGAGAGCAGTGGTGATGAAATAAATTACACAAGCACACTTTTACGTAAAAATAACTAATTATGTGCAGTCTTTTATGATTATTATGATCTACCTTTACCTAAGCTAGAGGTACTTAGATAATACACCTACTTTCTCATCAGCTTTTGATTGTTTCAGATTGAGCATAACATGCTGTTCTACCTTTATCTACCTAATTAACTTTCAAATATACAATAAAATGTAACAACATTTCAAAGTTTTAGAGAAAATTATGAACGAAAAGATTGGAATAAGTTTAATTAAAAACAGACGTACTCGTAGTTTATCAAACAATTTTGTGCCAAGCTGAAAACAGCTACCTACAGGCGATGTTATGGAAAAATTAATAACAAAGGGACGCTTTTAATTTATTTATTTACAATTGCTTACTAGATCTTTGCGAGGTGTTTTCTTCTCGAAATTTCGAATATCAAATGAACATATTTTAGAGTCTATTGAACTAAATGAAAACCGATCAGTCATTATTAGTCTAATTCGTTAGTACGAAAATTGCAATTAGGTACAAAATTGTACAAATCTAAATGCACATGGCGCGAGGTTCGTCGACCCCGCTCTCACCGCGTTCGATGCACCGACGTTATTCCGTACGCACCGCTGGCTGTGTCGACTCTGCCCAATCAGTTTTTGGACGGAGAAAAAAAGTTATTAGACATGGCAAGGTTTTACCGGATTTTACTCCGAACGAAGGAATTCCAATTTGGATATAAATTATTCCAATTGATTTGTCCCATGTTCTCCTCCAATCCTTAGCCAGATCCTTTCTTCGGGAATATTAAAAGGAATTGTGTTAGTATTTTTTCGTCACATATGAAAAACTCGAATGAAAAAGTAACATAGCAATAAGAGAAAATTAAGTTACTGAGCCTTAGGAAACTTGTGTTTAGTGTTTTTTCCACATTACGTCTTACCAAACTAGATTCTAGGATCTTGGCCAAAAACGTAGTAGGTACCTATGCTATGTACTTCCTTGCTTGTACTTTTGTAAGCTTTGTGCAAGAAGACTGAAAGACTTGAAAATTAAACAAGAATATGTTCATAAATTCATAATTAAATTCTAAATGCAAGGGTTTTGCAAATGCCTAACTATTTAATAACTAAAGGCCGTTGGATGCGAAAAGCACAGGATTGGTCGATGTTGGTCGATGATGGCAAAACCTTTTTTTGAGGTGGGAAATCATCAAATAACTATTCCCGATTTGGATGAAACACAAAGGCGTATCAGGCTTTTACTGACTAAAATCCTACCCGTATTCCTTCAGTCGTCCTTTGGTTCCACAGGGCCACGGTAACTCTTTCGAACATTCCCGTAGCCTATGTAGCAACGGCTGGGGGTGGCCAATCCAGCAGTAGAAGTCTTTCGACAGGAATTATAACCATGAAACCTGTTGGTTACTTGCGTCATTCATAAATTTCACTTCCTGATCTTTATAACTGTTCTGATAAGTTTATGTACACCAAAAATATTTATTTACCCAAGAATTCTTGGATTATTACAAAAGTTTCGACTTTGGTTGAGTCGTGGAAGCATTATCGTAAAAAATAACGACGTTGACGTAAATTGTGAAGTCTTAGCAAAAAACAAACCTTGTTATTACTAGAGCAAATACTAGTACAACAATAGTAACGTAATAAATTCTTAATAAGGGCTTGGACCAGTAATAGTGTAGCAGAAGAAACTACGCAGTTAAGTTTTGTGTTTGTTTTTAATCATTCTAATTATACGACCTTCAAAAAGGTTTTAGTGGCATTTGAATTCAGAACGACACACTGAACTTTGGAACGAAGTAAATCCAGTCAGTATAAAATTATCTATGAAATATAGGGAACAGGCTAGCATCAATTAACGTGTCTATCTTATTTAGGGACAAAACTAAGAAGACGGTCAGCAAAGTAACGATAGTCAACTAAAAAGAAGAGTAATTTAAGTAGAACTAAAATATTTTTCTTAAATTAATAATAATATAATATTCCACAACAACGCCGTCTAGTCCTAAGCTAAGCAGAGCTTGTGTTATGGGTACTAGACAACTGATAAACATACCTATATATTTCTAAATACATACATAAATAGATAAATTACACACACAGAACAAATGATCGTGCTCTTCACACAAACACTTGTCCTGGGTGGGAATCGAACCCACGACCTCCGGAATAGCAGTCAGGGTCACTAACCACTAGACCAACAGACCAGTCAAAGTGTAGTTTCGTTAACCTGATTAGTAACATCCAAAAACCTATTCTATTTTTCGTCAGCATCCAAAACGCCCTGGTGTTATTATTTACCACATACCCAAAGAGCAACCTGTGTGATGGTAGCCGCTTTAATTATAACACACCTATAAATACCTTGCTCACACGTTGCGTAATCGGTTATTGAAATTGGCAACTTCACACACAACATAACGAGAGCCCATAATTAACTCTATAATCTCATTAGTGTAGTCAATACTTCACTTATCGAATCGAGTTACTGCCTCTTATCAATTTGATTGCAACGGACAATGACTTGAGTTTTAAAGAGATAGTGCTCAAAGATACGATGACGGGCATGTTTGTGCAGTATCTGTGTTTTCTCTCGCACGAGCATCAGGTAATAACACAAAACATTCAAAATCAAGAGACACGACAAAAGCCAAGTTGCTCTGTGATGCGTCCGCACGCCTGCATTACTCGCCTGTTATAAATAGACGACATATCTTTATACCACTGCATCGCTATTCGCCTGCTCTCCCGCCGAGTGAGAGACGCCAGACCAACTTCACACAGCTATACGCCACATGAAAGATAATTTGTTTAGATTACCTACGCGTTTTGAACAGTGGGCGCGAACGCAGGTGTCTTTTGCTTTTGGATAGCAAAATTAAACATGAGGAGTCGTTTCATAACAAAGTACAGTTTGCCTGCCAGTCAGTACCACCACCACGCACGCAGTCTAGTCTAGTTGATATGTCCGTCATGTTAGTCAAAGCGATATATGTTGCTGGCTTCCTGTTCTACAAATTAGCAAGTTATGTCAAAATGCTTGCTAAATACCTCAGACCTTAACTAAAGCCCTTAGAATGCTAGTTTTGAACTGTAAAAGGTTTTTCTCACGAAAAAGTTAAGAAATAATATAGCGAAGTTAGATATCGATTGGGTTGAGTCATATCAAGCAAGTTCAAATTATGTGATTAGGTTATCTATGTTTGTCTTTGAACCCATTACCCAAAACAGGCATTTACATAATAAACTAGGTGTTTTACTTAAATCTACAAAAGCCAATATTTTTGTAAGCTTTCAGAGAAACGGGTGTTCTATATTCGTTGGGAATAAATAATCCTTTGATGTGCGAGATGAAAAGAATAATATAATATAATGTTTTAAGGGCTTTTATTAAAAGGGTGTTTCTGATGTAAATTTATATTTCGTCACGATTGTTCAATTACTTGAAAAAGCAATCTTTACCAAAAGTGCTGCTGTAGCCGATTCCCACAAGTTGAACCTCAAGAGTTTGAATTTATTTATTTATCATGTTTTTTCTGGTGATGAGTAACATATATGTAGTTCCTTTCATGGACAAACAATCCTGTTTAAATATACTTGTTTTAAACCCGATCAAACGAGTTTAAATATACACGATACTTACATTCTTATAGGTCACACCGGTTTCGATAATATTGTATGTGCACATTGTTTTTCTTTTGTTAATTTTACATGCGCGTTATATTTTATTCTGGCTTGATAGTCGGAGACATTTTGTTCTTAATATGAGTGACTGACGTGAAGTATTCGTTTACGGTTATCTGTAAAATATCGTTATTTCGAACGCAATGACTTGAGTTTATCTGAAACGCCCAGTCTTCTTAGAATTATAAGATTTAAAGCAATTTTTCAATTCTATTTAGACCAATATTTTGTTCATTATCAAAGTGATGTCAAATCAATTGAGTAGAACCAGAAGTCAATATTAATAGGTCATTTGTTTTTAATTGAACTGTGGCCAGAGAGAGACCGGTTTGTTAATCTATTCAATTTTATTCGTAGTTAACCATTACGTCAACATCACCTAGGCAACTGCTACTATTGTAGGATGATTGTGTAATGCACGTTCTATGGTCTACTATTACAATGACTTTGTGCTGAATTCATCATAATCTCCTCAGTATAGTTTTTGTTCGTATACTATTTGGAGTTGGCTGGTTTGTCACAAAATAGTCTGTCTTGAAATATGCGTAAAGTTCTGTTCCACTTGACAACCGTATCTACTGATTAAAGACTGCTGTTTCTTTAAATCGTATAGATCTTTGTCTCCGGTTTTAAGTGCTTCTAAACTTTCGATGCCTTATATTCCCTAGTTAAAAGCATTGCTTTATAATCAGTCTTTGTTCTTTGTGAAAATTTTAAATGATCGCACGGATTAGTCACTACTTAACTGCGTGGACAGACACCGTATGTAGTGTAACAATATTGTCAAGGCCACCTTTAGAAGGACAGGACATCATGGTTCCTCTCTTAGAATCTTTTGGAAATAGTCCAAAGAATCCAGAATTATTTCCAGTTTCCAGGTGACGAAATAATTTATCACTTCGGTGACATATTGTGGAAAATTGGTGTCGTGAAATTCGATCTTCCACGACATGTTTCGGCCACGTCTCTGAAATAGCACCCACAGTAGCTAATCTTGAGTGCTCATAGAAATTGACTGTTGACATTGCTGAGTCAGGATTCAGTTGACCTTCACAAATGTTTTATTGATCTAACTCAGGTCCATTAGCGATTTGACGCACCGTCATTTTTATAATGGTCATTGTTTTGCTGGTCTTCATAAATATTGAATTGTTGGGACTCTTTTATAGGTAGACATTTAGTGAATCGACTCGAATTCTGGTTATTAGGTACCTACATAAATAGTTTTTCTCATGTTTGAATTTGAAATACTTTTACCGTTCTAAAATTTAAGTGTAGGTAATTTATAAAAAATAAAGTTTTACTTAATAGTTTTGTAGTCAAAACACAATCATGGAAGCGGAAGGTAGTAAAAAGTTCAGCTGTAAAATATCCATTAGAGGTCGACCTTCGTAACACTTGGAACTGGGAAATAGCCTGACGTTTACGAGTACATTCTAAATACAAAACCTACAATTGCAAACGAAAATGACGGTTGCACTGTTTTGTTTACAAAACATGTCAGGTATGTCTTACAAATAACCTACGAAAACAAAAGAGTAAGAATATATCGACGATCGTCATATAACAAAAATTTACTGTGAAAGTTATTTGGTGCCCACACGTAACTACCGGTCGTTGACATAAAGAAAGTTGTAATAGCAATAAAGTATAACAAGTTATCTAAATCGTAATACCAACCAATATATATGTACGAGACGAAGATTACAAGTTCAAGAAACTCGCTGGGAGAGTTTCGCAATGCGATCCAAATTCAGAATAGAGGTGGTACCTATGATCCAATCAACATTATCATCCAGCTGATATCAAACGAGTTGTGCAAGTGGCAGCACAAAGATCGCGAGGGCGAGGGCGGGAAGTAGGTCACAGAAGTGAGGGGGGGAGCCCTTAGGCCACTTATCAAGCGAGCGACCGGGGCCGCGGCTAGCGGGGAAAGCGAGTTTGTCTCTTGAAATTTTTGTTGGTAGATATCTGGCACTGTTGTGCTCGTTGGCTCGAGTTTAATGCTTCTCCACAGATGAGATAATTATAATTTTACCTTTATTCGTAATGAGGAAGGCCATGCCCTTCCTAAAACGTAGTAGAACTTTGTCAGTGCCAGTACAAGACAAATCATTTCAGTGTAAGATCTGAATCGTTGATGAATGATTGCAAACTGTATCATCTCTTGTTTATGTCGATTTGTAAATATATGCCTTTAACTTTCTAAATATTTTGAAACAACTGTCCACTAGCTAGATAGAGGTGAAATCACTCGTATTCACGCGTGAGTCGCTTTCCATCTGCCCTGATACCAGTTTGAGTGGGCTTGACAAAGTGGAGGCAGCTGGCAAACTAGTTAGGTAGTTATCTACCTTACTTCTCGTTTGTCCTCTAAAGATAAACTGCTGGAAAGAAGTCCAGAGATAGAATCTGTGGGGAAAGGAGGTAAACGTTTTGAGTACTAAACGAAAGAACTTGCTGCAGAGAAAGCTTGACAGACAACGTCTATGGAGGGTAGGAAGTAGTAAGTACCTACGTGGTCAGCATTCAAAACGGCCCGCACCTGAAATGTACTCAATATTACACTAACAAAAGTAGCTAATATAGAAATAACAAACCCATCTTTTATGTTTGTAAAACTTGAAGTACATAGTTAATAGTCTCTAGTTTTTGTTCGATGTTTACCGTCCAAATAAGGTTTAGCTATTGTAACCTCGCAAAGCCCTTCGCGACGAACAACCTGCGAGGCCCCCGCGTCTCAGTGCCATCAACAAAAATAATACTTATAAAATTCGTCTGTTTGTATTTATTCTATCTACATCTTGACATGATCGGTGACTGTTACACTAAGAGTAACTTTCCTCTCCCATGGAGAATTGAGCTTTTAATACAATCCTATCTTTATTACTTTTCTAAACTTAATGTCATCGTCATCATCTTCCTGCCCTTGTACCATGTTACTTGGTATTAGTGCAATACTTTCTTCTTATTGTGTGTTCAGTATCTAAGAACAATTACTTACTTAAATATATTGTCTGGTTTTGGAATTATTCTGTTTTCAATTCTTTTCTTACTTTTGAAAATCTCACAAAGAAAAAACCCGCTGCTAAGTTTTCCAGCAAGCCTTACATAATTTAGGTCACAATCGTAAGAGATGTCGATATTAATCACATTTTCTAGTTAGTAGTTACTGTAAAACAAGTGTTTCCTGTTTATTTATGTAAGCAATTGTCGATGCGAGTTGCAATGAACAAAGACACATGATAAATACTTCATTCGTGTCAGTTTCTTTGTTGCTGAATAAAATATTATTGTTCTCTGTGCAAGCCGTTGTTTTCTTTAAATACATAGTTCAATTGTTATTTTCTTGTTCGTTCATTCAGAAGGTAATGTAGAATTGGATGTAGACACCAAGGTTGACTACTGTTTGTTTTAATCATTTATGTAACATTTAGGAGTCTGTGGTTGCTTTGAATTCCCGAATGTAGACTTTGTAGGTACTCTCTAAGTAAATAGGAGCATTTAGAGAAATGTGAGCTATTTTCTTTTGATATAATTCAGAATAGCTTAAAGGTCAATTCCATAATACGTTGGCATGTAGAGGAATGAGCAAATGAGATAGCTACATATATCTTAACACATACACTCTCACGCGGTTGGAATCCACTGCACGGGAAGATTGGAAATAGCTTGCCGCCCAAACTGCACGACCTAAATTCTCAGGGAATCTTTACTTTTATAAACCCAAACTCTAATTATCAAAATAACTGTTTTATGGCAACCGCGATAAGAGAAAATATTACATTTTCATGAAAATGAATGCATTAATACAGAAAAGGAAGATAAAATTATGAAGGAGGATGAGAAATATGATTGTATTGTTAACTTTTTAATTAACTGAAGGACAATAAAATCTTATTGTTATTATTAACTGGAACACGTTCATCAATAATCACAATACTTATATTATTATTTTTTTCAAACTAATTCATTGGTTTGTATTGATACAGAATTCAAAAACACATTATTCAGTGAACTTGATGTTATTAAATATAAATCAAAAAAGATCTAACTTACATGGAATTAAATCCGTTTCGCAAAGTCCGTGTTATAAACCTTTAATAATAAAGGACCTCCAGTAGCATCGATCGGTCCCGTTATTTTATATTCTGCAGAACAAAGCCGAGGACACATAGCCGTCGGTCACGCACCATGGTTCTTCCGTCCGTGTGTTACTTGCCCTGCATTCATAGCAACCACTCTTACATAACAAGCATTAAAATATGAGAAGTAATGATCTGTGATTTCAATTACGTTCAATGAGCCAAGTGTAATAATGATTCTATATTTGTTGATGATGAGCAGTGTTCCAATGGAATATGTAATCATGATGCTAATGTGTATTGGGCGATCCATGTTGATGGGACTCTGTAATGAGATGCTGTTTTTAAAATATGCAATAAAATGCTAATGACTGTTTTTACTTCTTTGACATCAAGTGCTTGATGCAAGAATTATTGCAAGACTGACTGCGACACGGGTTTTTATGAACTCGAAATTGATGACCATAAAAAAAACACTTCGTGAGTGGTCAACAGCTTTTATTTGAATCACAAATCAGTCGATAGCAGAAGTCACAAACTATAGTTAAATGCAATGGAATCTGTCGAAGCAAACCAGGAAGCATCGGTGGGCACGCGACGCGATCTAACGGAGCGTGACACGAGAAATTAACTGTTATTTATACCAACAACGATGGCCCCGTTGAAATAACCTGTTACAACACCGACGAAAGTATTTCGGCATCGATTTCGGATTAAAACGACAAGTCTAATGTCCACATTTTAGACTAACAACCGAATGAAATCTACCGAAAGTAGTTGCTTCACTGTGAGATAGCCGTAATACACCAATTATTTTGTATGGAAAATCATCAATTAACCTCTCACACTGGGTGGAGCGAAAGGGAGTAACACATTTATACGGACTAAAAACACCTGTGTTCCTTCGCGTTCCAGGGTAACTTTTTCGAACAATCACACGACACTGGAATTATCTTGTATCTATGTCGATTTGTACATAATCTTCGTTATCCACACAACCGAGATTTTCTATTTTATTATCTTTCTTGTTCGATCTTGTATTACTTTGCTATGTAGTACCATGACCAGCCATGACCGCTGGCCTTGGTTGGTGAACGGTTCAGTCTGAAGGTTTTTCAAAGGTTCTGCTGATGATTTTGCAACGTCAACGTCTGCACACTAGTGGTGGGATAGATTTTTAGATTGTCTCGTTCTGATATGCGATTTACAAACGTTAGAGTCATCAAATTGACTGCAATATGATAACGATACAAAAGCATTTACCTCTACTTATTTGTCATAATTATCATGATGAATCACTAATATTATGATTGATCGCAATCGTGCACTATAAAAATAATTAGATACAATCATATTTATGCATTTTTCTCTAAACCACAATACAACATAAATTGATCAGCAGGCAGTCAAGTGGAATAAATCACATGATTCTTGCTGCAGCTATTTCTGTATTTCTTGTGGTTGGTTCTGCGAATAGGTTTTTGTAAGAAAGTCTAACGAATGAGCAACAAAAGTTTCTAATAAAATCTAAGCGCCTGCCAAGTGTAATAATTATGGCATTATTCTCCCAGATTCGTTTGTTGTCTTCCATTGAGCATTTATCCTATATGAAGGTCGTAACGGTCTATAAAGGACACCCATGTTCGTCGGTAAACATTTACGGTCAGTTACGTGTCCCCGAATATTTTTAAAAATAACTCGCAATAAGGGTTCTGCTCTGCTCTGTGATGGTGAGGGTGTTAGGAATGTTAGGACCAACGGAGGGCCGACACCGCCTGTAGCTGACGATCGTAATTACGCAACGGTCCAGTACGGTTGTAATGAAACCCCTGGCCTAATTAAATTTACTAAACAAGCTACGTAGACATCGGTACGCACAAATGTCTACATCTCTTTAGGAATGCGATAATTTGTTATATATATGTATTATTATGTATATCGATCTCACGAGTCGTGTTAGGTTAGGACTGATGATATAATGGTTTTGTAATGATTGTAACTTTATGGAAAAAGATTAAGCTCCATTGTGATTCACAGTCGCATCATTGAGGCCAAAGTGAACGTAAACAATAAAATTGTTTAAAAATGTAAACAAACTGCAGGAAAGAATGCTTTATTTAGGTTTTCTTATGCTAACAATCACAAGATCGTCTCATGCACTCTTTTCCTTACTTTGGCAAACAATAATACAATTGTTATCGATTGTTCAATAGATGACATTGGAATTAAATTGCGCTGCTGACCGGTGTTTACCAGCACAGAATGTAGCCTACCCAGTTTCTTTTCAGGGCTGTCAGTCGATAATGGCGATGAAGATCCATAATCTAACCATCACTGATCTATTTGTCTAGGATTGTGTGACAGTTCAATGTCATTCAGCATTGAATATGTATGCGACTGATATGATGATCGAGTATCAAGTAGTTTAAGTAGCCTCTTCCTACACAGTGCTGACTGATGACATCAGACATTAAAGACGTTAACCACAGACCATCTTTGTGAAACTGAAGCTTGTAACGTTTTGAAGAAAGAACTCGCTGTCTTGCTAATGTATTGGGCTCACAAGAAAAGCGTTGAAGACTAAAGCGCGCCATTTTCTACTACATTAAGCAATGAAAAGAAAATTGACTTAGCCTGCTTTTACATTATCTTGAACAATAAGCGGCTCTGATGTTACTTACAAAGTTTAAAGTCTGTTTTAGTTCTCTCTTTACAAATTATTATCATATTTGTTACGACAATGCAATTAAGATAATGTGAGCATAACTATGCAAGAGTGTGTTGTGTTTATGTCTTTATTGTTTGTCTCTGATAACGGCTACTGAGGTTTTATCATCACGCCAGCTTCTATAAATAACATGATACGTGCTAAGTACCTACTAGGTATGAATGTCGATCAAGTGAACAGACCAACTAGCATTGTACTTTGGTATTGAATATCTGAAAATGTAACTTTTAAATACATTTATAACGCATTTCCAACACGAATGAAACGCATAGAGGAAGAGATGGTAAAGGAAAGAGATGAAACTAAACCATTAGAAGCACCTCCTCTAGTGTCTATCGGTTATGTATTTTCTAATCATCTAAAAGGTCGTTCAAATATGCAAAAAGGATCTGGTATCAACGATATTTTATGTGTGAAATGTTCGGCATTCTTTGAGACAATGAGATTTTACAGTATGGCACTTTGTATTTTAATTTATTTTTTTTAGATGACAGCAATGTGGAGGAGTATTTCGACGCCTGAGTGTGCTTTGTGTTTTGGTATCCATATTTATGTACATAGTTAGGTTATAATGTAGTTTAGTTAATATTTATGTATTTTATGTAAGAGATTGTTTAAGTAATTATATATAATAAAAATATTTTAATTGAAAAAAATATAAAAAATATTGTATTAAGGTACTCGTATACTAGCAGAAGTGGAAAAATTTCCATTTAAATTGTACTGGGTCTACGTTGTGTACAATCTTAATACTTACCAGTTTATAAGTCTTGCTTTAGAATCCATACGGTCTGGTGTCTACTATTGCGGTATTTCTAGCCTACGCCTATCAATTTACTGATCATCCTCTACAACATTATTTATATTGTCTCGTCAAATAGTTAACGATGGACTGAACAAAGACCTTTTAAATGAATTTATATCACTAGTTAAACAAATTGTTCTTTAAACTAACTAATCTAAGTTAAAATCAATGGATAACCAGATAATCGTTATTTACCTGTAATCTTGATCCCGCTCGATAAATCGGGCTTTAGTTGTGCAATAGGACACAATCTTGCTTGACAGCTGGGGTCAGTCCACTAAACCGGTCTCCAAGTCGTGAGGTACCTCGTTCCTTACCCTGCCGGTAAACACTGGCCACTTTCACAACAGAAATAATTTAAATAAGTAATTCGATTACAGAGAAACAATAACATTATCTCAAAGAATTTAGTTAAAAAGAGAAGATGTAAATTATTACTGGAAGCATTGAAGAAAAATTTGTACATACTTAATTTATAGGAATAATAATAACATTAATTTCGTATACTCAGTACGGCTACAATGACCATCACAGTCATAATATATGTGCTTCGCTGGTTTTGATATAAAACTAATTATATCTACGCATTTTTTTAAGTTTATTAGTTTTTTCTTGACACTTTAATTTTTTAGCAAACTAACCGTGGCTATTGCGTGTTAGAAAATTTAATCATGTGATCATAAGGGAGACTTTGATGTTGGACATTAGGACCCAAAAATACTGGTCTTTAAGAGCCCAAACCTAAGTGGAGCAAAAGTTCCACTTAGCAATTTAAATAATATTTTAAATATCGATTTCTCTAAGGTCATCATCCTTTGAAAGATCCGGCCACCCGGTTCTTGGGTGTTTTCGTGAGGTACATTGATCCTAAAAGCAAAGTCCCTTTATAGAATTTTAATCTAATGTGTAATGGCTGACCGAAATATGTTGTTAGAATTTCCAATAAACTTAAATTATACGTATTTCCTTTGGCCATAACAGCTTTAACTAAAGACGTAAGTAGGTGTGACCTGAATAGCCGGTATTATTTGTTTTCGATATAAGCAAAATATATCAATGTCACATCGTGCTTAATGACCGAAGTATTTTGCATAATATTAAGCAACAATTACAATTTAGATACCAGACGATTTTATATTAGATTTTAAAAGCGTTGTTCATTTGTAATCTAGCCATTATCTGATTCGGTTTGAAATATAGAGAAGCAGAAGATAAAGATGCTGTTAATTATGTTTAGATGCACCAACTTTTATACCTTTTGCAAACTTCACTAAGCCAAAAAAAAATTGTTTGACGTTGGTCACTGTATCAGTAAATTAATTAAAATTCATATCACTTCAACACGAATTAGTAGAACGTAGTGTAACCGTAGCTTTACATTAAGTAGGTGTATTTTTTATAACAGGTTTTCCTAACCTGTTATTTACTTTAAATTATGTATAATGAGTTAATTATCTATCGGGCTGAGGCGTAGTGATGGCGACATAATTCTCCTGAAGATGTGGAAAAACTTAATCATCCAAATATTTTTATCGACTAGAAAGCGAAGGAACGATACAAATAGGCAGAATTATATAAGAATCGTAATCCATCCGAATCAGAAATCATTAATATTGATGATAACCAAGTTTCTTCGAGTAAAAATGATACAAAAGTAGGTCAAGGGTTTCACACATTGGAGACGAGGAAAATTCTTAATGGTAAAGGCTATGTTGTAGATGTCAGCGTACAATTTACGAAGCAAGAAAAAACATACGTATTAAACTGACGTAAAGATTTATAGAACCGATTCTTGTGATGAAGGACAATCACTATTTTACAGTAGTCTCTTTTTACTATTATCATGAAATCTTATTTTTCTTAGTTTAATTTTGAGGGCACGGTTAGCAGGGTGGTTGAGCGACTGGCTGCTGCGTTGCGTGTCATGGTGTCACGGGTTCGCGTCCCACACGGGACAAATATTTTTATGGCCCATAGGTAATACGCTATATTGGATATGGTTCCGAGTCTGAGGGTTTGTCTATGTGATTTAAATTATTTTTAAACGCACCCACGATACAGGACTAAATCCTAAAGTGGGGTAATCTGTAAAAAGAATATTAAGCGGGCTAGGTCGTTGCTAACTTTAGATTTCACTGGGAACAAATCTAAAATACTACTTCGTCTCATTACACCTCTGAAATGAAAACGAAAGTGTATAGGAATGGATTCTGTCGTTGATTCAAACAAAATCAATTTTCCGGATTAACTCACTTGAATTGTAATTTTACTTTCCCACCGTTCCGAGCCCTCCATGGCATTCGTTGAAGTTTTTTTATTCGTTGGTGATGTGCCTTTATGAAACGCTGTGGTTTTCCATAAGTTCTTATTTATTGCAATCTTATGCTCGTAGATCATGCCTTATCTGTACATGATATCAATGAAGTTCCAGGTCCCCAAGGCTTCGTTTGGAGTTAATCTCCACATAAATGTATACTATTGATTCTGCGAAATCTTCGTTCGAACGATGACTACCATTCCAGTTTTTATCAATGTCTAAACAATAAAACAGCCGCATTTATACTAATTGTATAGTTTAGTAGACATCAGCATAATACTATTTGTTCAGTAATTGTTACGTTTAATTTGACACGGTCGTGAGATTAATCTTTGTTTGTACGACGCAATAAGCTACCACGCCATTTTGGTTGGCTGCATTCGCTAGTTACGCAACCACTAGTTAATGTACTTCGAGTCTTCGATACTTAACTAACTTCTTGGAAAAATCTCTCGTAAACCTTATCGGTGTTTTTAGCTTTCTTTATAAGTCAGAGGCATCTGTTGTTTCTTCTATCTATTCGATTTTATTACCCAGATTTATATCTGCACTTTGGTACGTTCAGTGTTTCTATTTTTTTTTTCTTTTGGATAAACTCGTCTTATCTTTAATTTATTTTGTTCATTTTCCAGGCCTTCGTATATAGAGGTGTAACTTTTGAGCATAACTGCTTGGCGTTATTGTTGTAGCCCCATTGTAACAGGTGATTTCTTTATCGTTGAATATACCGTTTAAATTAGAGCATTTAAGGAGTACCTAGATTCAAAGGATAACTTTTAACGACCTTGAATCTCTTATAACCATCGTAATCTAACATCAGCAAGCTGCAAATAATTATATTTTTATCAAAATCAATACATTCACTGTGTCATACAACTCTTAATATTTATTTTTATATCTTTAAAACAAAATCAAGTAGGTACATTATCTCACACTGTTCTAGCAATCAGTTTAAATTAGCTTCCACATCACTGCGATATTTTTACGAAATACTCATTATCGTAATTTTCATGATGTTAAATTCTCGTGTATATACTGGTCCGAAGCAGCAACCTTGTGGCACTCTTGCAACATTCTTCGGTCGTTCACCTGTCGAGAAGTGGACCTTGTTTTTAGTTTGACACTTTCGTATGATTTGTTGTTAAACACTAAAGATAGATAAGTGTAAAAAGTGACGCAAGTGAATTCCACGCCGTTTGCCTGTCGTGTCGAGGTAAACAACGCTGCAACGTCCAAAGTTACATGTACCGAACGAAAACCGTTTGAGCAAATCGCCAAGAAATGTTTTCATATCGTTGCAGTGTATTTGTGAATTGTCTGATGTTTGGAATTTGCTTTTTTTAGTGTCATTTTCTTGAAATAATAAGATTCATATTCCTTTGAACAGTATGTTGAAATACAAGAAGCCCAACAACAGTTAGATACTGTTGTGACTTCAATAAAGTGAGACCAAGTAACATTTGCCAGACTACAATATTTCAGCACAAGAACTAAACCAACTGAAGAACCAGAAAAACCATTTTTCTTTCACCTTACTTATTTAAAATTGCCAATTTGGTTTGTTTTGTGTGAGTAGTCACGTCAAAGACCTCTTACACACCCGTGCAATATTAACCCTACATTGGTGACGTATATGTCTGTGAGACCGGGTAGTTTAAAAACAAAGAATATTTTTTACACCGTTTATCGAATTGCGTTGCGATTTCGAGTAGCTGCCTTAATGCACGCCCCCTACCATTAGTCCACCCCGCGACAGCGACGCGGGCGCACGTTCCTGAGTTTTGGCGCCAACCTGGTCCGTGAGACCGGTGTCACCAACGAAGTAAGTCAAATGTTTGTTGTGTATTTTTTTATTTCACTTATTTTGATAGGAATGTTGCTGTTATTTATAGTGTGTGTTAGGATTCAAAAGTAGAATTATCATTCATTTTGTTTTATGCATTTTAGTTCACATCAACTCGATAGATGGTGTTGTACATTTTAGACCGTCCGCTGAATGGCGGTGTTAAGATTTTCAGCGGTTTCATGACCTCCCTTGTATATTGTAAATAAAATTACTCGTTCTGAACTTGGCGTTTGATTCACAACGTAAATGCCTTGAAGGCTCCTCAGATTTTTAGGGAAATTGTACATGGTCCTTCGAGCCGGATGATAAATCGGTTGATTGAAGTTGAGCTACGCAGCGACATATCCAATACAGGAAACGGTATCGGACGGAGCTGAATTTTGGACCCTATTTCAGTGAAGTATAAACTGAAAAAACTGTGAGTACTCTTTTTGCAATATTGACTTTGAGAAAATTCAAGCAAATTAGAACTTTCAATACAAGAAGAAATAGACTTAGAAAAATTTAAAAGTTGTTTGGACTTAGAATAGTTTCACAAAAAGTCAACAGACGGGGAATCCACGCCGGTTTTCCTACAGGAGTGCCAAACACTTAGAAAATTTTTATGAAAACATTCATGGACTTGTAATTTTTTTGAGATCGGGCATTC
Organism: Mythimna impura; assembly: GCA_905147345.3. Taxonomy (NCBI): domain Eukaryota; kingdom Metazoa; phylum Arthropoda; class Insecta; order Lepidoptera; family Noctuidae; genus Mythimna; species Mythimna impura. Next base: position 9,753,742 of record LR990355.1, on the reverse strand, counting down.
AAGTTAATTGAAAATTTGAACTACTTAATTGAGATAATTAAAACAACACATTTAATTTAAACAAAAACTAGTAAACATGGAAACGTATTTTACAATTCAAGAAGATACGAAAACTAAGATTCAAAAAGCCAGAGTTAACTTTAAAAAATCTTCTAAGGAAAGACTAACTCAATCTTATTTCGAAACTCGGCTTGAAACATTGGAAAATTATTGGACTTCGTATCGCGACACACATAGAGTCATCGTTTCGGAATTTAATCCAAAGGAATTGGTTAAATCTAGCTATTGCACAGCTGATGCATACGGAGTAACCGAAGAACTATACACGGAATATAAAACAGAGTTAAAGGATTGCTTATTTAAGTTTAAGTTAGATTCTAATACTGTTGCAATGTCTAGTTCTAAGGTTATTGAGTCAAACATCGGTCAATCCTTTAGTGTTAGTTTACCCAAAATTTCCATTCCTAGTTTTAGTGGTAAATACACCGAATGGACAAGTTTTCGCGATTTATTCATGTCGTTAATACATAGCAACAAAGCATTGGACGATGTTCAACGACTACACTATCTCAAAGGCTACATAACGGGTGAGGCTGAACAGCTTTTACGCCATATTCCTATCACGGCCAGTAATTACAAAGTCTGTTGGGATCAATTGGAACATCGCTATAATAATAAATTACATCTTGCTATTTGTATTTTAAAACGTTTCATGAATCAAAAGAACATAACTTCTGAATCATCCAGTGCCATTAAAGAATTACTTGATACAACAAATGAATGTTTATACGCCCTTAAAAACTTAGATATTGATATTTCTTCATGGGATATTATTGTAATTTATATTGTTAGTTTAAAACTTGATACTGATTCTAGGAAACTGTGGGAAGTTCAAATCTGTAAATTCAATAACGAATTACCTAAAATAAGAGATTTGCAGGAATTCCTAGAGCAGCGATTCAGGTCTCTTGAATTTTTGGATAGTAAAGTTAGTTACAAGTCAAATAATAGTACTCGCACGACTAAGGTTATGCATGTCACTTCAAATCCAACTTGCGAATTTTGTGCTGAAAGTCATAAACTCATAAATTGCAAGAAGTTTGCTAAGGAAAATGTTTATGCACGTCGTGAGTTTGTCCAAACCAATAACTTGTGTTTTAACTGTCTCGGTCCAAATCATTCGGTATTTTCATGTCGTCTTTCAACTAATTGTCGTATATGTAAGAAGAGACACCATTCTCTTCTTCATCTGAAATCAGTCCCTAAAAGCAATCACGTCACATGTGATAAAGAGGAAGATGGTACAAATCAATCTGTGCCATCAACTTCACAGAGCGAGGCACCAAATAACATAGTATCTTGTTTCTCCAACGTAAACAGCCAAGTGTTATTGGCCACTGCCTTGGTTAAGGTAGAAGCGAGAACAGGTACTTTCGTTTTAAGATCTCTTTTAGACCAAGGATCTCAAGCATCGTTTATTACCGAGTCTTCGGTACAAATGCTTGGTTTGAAAAAGATAACAAACAAGAGCTTTATTTCAGGACTTGGCAGTGACCAGAGTGCAACATTGCGCTCTAAATGTTTTGTGACCGTAAGTCTTCAGTCATGTCATGATCCCAACTTTATAGTTGTTGTAAAGGCTCATGTTCTTAAGAACATAACATCACTTCTTCCGGAAAGGAAGATTGTTTTGACAGCGTTATCACCTCAAATGTCGGATCTAAAATTAGCTGATCCTTCATTTAATACTCCAAACAAAATTGATATTTTGCTTGGAGCAGAGGTATATTGCCAGATTTTAATGGATGGTGTTATCAAGGGTCTACCTGGGTTTCCCATGGCTCAAAATACCAAACTCGGATGGATCCTGTCTGGCTGTATAAACTCACAAAGTAAGCAAGTTTCTCCGCGAAATAAAATCGTGAACATGCACACTGCGGTAGTGACAGATGATCTCTTAAAGAAGTTTTGGGAGTTAGAGGAATCTTCTTCTGAAAAAAGGCTTTATTCAGAGGAAGAGCAAGCCTGTGAGGATTTCTTTACAGAAACTGTTTCAAGAGACTCATCAGGTCGCTATGTAGTGAGATTGCCTTTCAAGTCAAATGATCCTGAGTGTAAGTTTGGCAACTCTTTCGAAATTGCTCGAAAACGGTTTTATTTACTCGAGAAACGGTTGCTTAAGAACATTGAATTTCGGACTAAATATTCTGATGTAATTGAAGAATATTTAACTTTGGGTCATATGGAGGTGGTTCCAGAATTACAGAAAGAGAATCTTAGTGCTGTCTATCTGCCACACCACGCAGTTGTCAAAAATGATAGAACTACAACAAAGGTGAGGGTTGTATTTGATGCATCATGTGTTCTAAATAATGGCTCATCATTAAATAGAGACATGCTGATTGGTCCAAGGCTACAACCTGAACTGAGGCACATCATCATGCGTTGGCGCTGTCATCCAATATGTCTTGTTGCAGACATAGTTAAAATGTACAGACAAGTAAAGGTATCAGAAAAGGATGTTGATTATCAACGCCTTTTATGGCGTAAAGACATAACTTCAGAACTTCAACATCTAAAGTTATTACGTGTAACATTTGGTACATCTTCGGCACCTTACTTAGCTGTACGAGCTCTGCAACAGCTTGCACATGATGAAGGTCATAAATACCCTTTAGCAGCAGATAGGGTTTTAAGAGAGTTCTATGTCGACGATCATAAGACAGGTTGCGAAAGCGTTGAAGAAGGTATACAAATATTTCATCAAATGAAGAACCTTCTTAGTCGCGGGGGGTTTGAGCTTCAGAAGTGGTCTTGCAATAACATTTGTTTATTGCAAGAAATTGATAAAGACAGTGAGAATAGGAAGGAAAACCTAGAAATAAAGTTAGATTCTGTTTTGAAAATTTTAGGATTAACCTGGAACAGATCTAACGATGTATTTCAGTATACTGTCCAACTTCCGTCGCTTGAAACACCTGTAACAAAACGTAAGGTAATTTCAGATATTGCAAAATTATTCGATCCACTAGGATGGATTGCGCCCGTCATAACAACAGCCAAGGTTTTCATCCAGAGAATATGGCTTGCTGGTATAGGGTGGGATGACGAGATACCAATTGACATTCTCAAGGATTGGCTTTCATATCATGAGGATCTCGTTCATCTCACTAGTTTTCAACTTCCGAGATGGGTAGGGACACGCAGAGATAATGTCACATGGAACTACAAGGGTTTTCTGATGCGTCTAACGCAGCATATGCAGCCGTAGTCTACGTTAGATCAGTAGATTGTAACGGTAAGGTTCATGTGAATTTGGTAGCTTCCAAATCAAGGATTGCCCCTGTAAAACAGGTATCAATACCTCGTTTGGAACTTTGCGGAGCTGTTTTACTGGCTAAATTGCTCCTAGAAGTCTCGGAAGTATTGGGTATCTCAAAGGAAAACATGCACGCTTGGACTGACTCTAGTGTTGTTCTTGATTGGCTAAGTAGTCATCCAAGCAAGTGGAAGACTTTTGTGGCCAACAGGGTCTCGGAAATATTGACCATAATGGACAACACTCAATGGGCGCATGTCAAGTCCGATGAGAATCCAGCAGATTGCGTATCGCGGGGCTTAAATCCAAAGCACATGTCTGAAATTCAAATTTGGAAAAATGGCCCTAAATGGCTACAAGAAAATACAGTCCACTATAGTAAGGGGAAGTTTAAGCAAACTAATTTAGAAGAAAGAAAAAATAAGGTCTTATGTCACACAGCAACTGAAGGCATTGATATAATTACAAGGTTTTCAAGTTTAAGTAGGTTAGTTAGGGTGATTTCATTTTGTAGAAGGTTTCTAAAAACAAATAGATCTGACACTAGATCTACTACTACATGTTGGCTAACGTCTAAGGAATTGTATGAGTCATTACTTACCTGTATCCGGTTATGTCAAAGGGAAGGATTCCTGAAAGAAATAGAGAGTATACAAGGACTAGGTAAAATAAATAAACGCAGTAAACTTACCTCGCTTAATCCTTTTCTTGATAGCAAAGACATCCTTAGAGTTGGTGGTCGATTGCAGAAGGCTAACGTAGTAGAAGGAATGAAGCATCCTATCTTGATTCCTTATAATTCACATCTAGCAAAGTTGATTGTTGCAGATGCCCATGAGCGTACTATTCATGGAGGCCCTCAGTTAATGCTAACATACATAAGAACTCGATATTGGATCATAAACGCAAAGAGTCTCGTAAAGCAGCATGTTCGTAATTGTGTCGTTTGTGTTCGTTATGCGGCTCAAACAAACCAACAATTGATGGGCCAATTACCATCAGCCCGTGTCACTGCTTGCCGGCCTTTTTATCAAAGTGGTGTTGATTACGCCGGACCTATCGCCGTCAGAACCACAAAGGGACGTGGTTATCGCTCCACTAAGGGTTACATTTGTTTATTCATCTGTATGGCCACTCGTGCAATTCATCTCGAGGTGGTGAGTGATCTGACCTCAGATGCATTTCTTGCTGCATTTAAGCGTTTTGTTGCTCGTAGAGGCCATTGTGCAGATTTGTGGAGTGATAATGGCACTAACTTTGTTGGACCGAATAGAGAGCTTAAAAATGTATTACCACGAGAAGGTTCGGTAGCAGCAAGTGACATAGCTGACTGGCTTGCAACAAACGGCACTACCTGGCACTTCATTCCTACCCATTCTCCAAACTTTGGTGGACTATGGGAAGCTGGAGTGAAGTCCACAAAACATCACCTAAAACGCGTGATCGGCAATAGTACACTCACGTTTGAGGAGATGACGACTCTTTTGTGCCAAATAGAGGCATGTCTTAACTCACGGCCGTTAACACAAGTTAGTTCCAATCCAGAAGATCCATACCCACTCACCCCGGGACATTTTCTTGTGGGTGAGCCTTTAGTACTAGTACCGGATGCTAATTATGTAAATATGAACATGAGTACTCTCAAAAGATGGCATTTTACTCAACGGCTTGTGCAAGACTTTTGGCGTCGATGGTCGCATGAATACCTTACACAACTACAGCACCGTTATAAATGGTCACACATGACTCCGGAACCTAAAGTAGGAGATATTGTGTTAGTTAAAGAGGATGATCTGCCACCTGCTAGATGGTTATATGGCATTATAACTGACAAGCATGTTGGTGTGGACAATCTTACGCGCGTTGTTTCTTTAAAATGTAAGGATTCTATCATAAAGAGACCAGTGTCCAAGCTCATTATTTTACCTGTTACCATCTAGATTTAAGTTTTGAAATTTGTTTTTGAACTCAAAGGCTACCTGCCACACACAAGTGAAGTGTTGATTTAAGTTTTATATTTTTATTGTTTTTGGTAGTAGCTGTATTGTTATCTTAGTGGGCAGATGAATTGTTTTGTCTTTATAGTGTGTTACTTTATGGACACTCTGTCCATGGTGGGCGGAATGTTAGGATTCAAAAGTAGAATTATCATTCATTTTGTTTTATGCATTTTAGTTCACATCAACTCGATAGATGGTGTTGTACATTTTAGACCGTCCGCTGAATGGCGGTGTTAAGATTTTCAGCGGTTTCATGACCTCCCTTGTATATTGTAAATAAAATTACTCGTTCTGAACTTGGCGTTTGATTCACAACGTAAATGCCTTGAAGGCTCCTCAGATTTTTAGGGAAATTGTACAGTGTGATTGTAAGATTTTATGTTTAGTAAGGGTTTTACCCGTTTTTATTGATATTTTACTCGATATTATTAGAAGTGTTTATGCATTTTTCAAATAAATAGTGTTTTTTTTTTGTTTTAGTATGTCTTACGAACAGCGACAGCGACGTCTGGAGGCTCTTCTGCAGGAAGCCATTTCTGATACAGAAGAATTACGAAGATCATCGGAAAGTGAGACTGGAAGTGACCTTGAACCGGAAAATTTTGAACCAGATCAGTTACAAAATTCGGAGAGCGAAGAGGATTTGAGTGACCGAGAATCTTCAGGTAATGAAAGTTTATCATTTTATTTGGGAAAGGACAAATCAACGAGATGGAGTAAAGAGCCTCATCGCCAATCTGTTCGTACTAGAAGGTTCAACATCATATCTCAGTTACCAGGACCCAAACGAGCTATTGCCGGTGAGAAAGATCATTTTCAAATATGGAAATACTTCTTCGACAACAATATAATAGACATTATTGTAAAATACACCAATCAATACATTGACTCAGTGAAACATAAATTTGTAAGAGAGACGTATGCGAGGCCGACTAATTTCAACGAGATACAATGCTTTATGGGTTTGATTCTATTAGCCGGAGTGAAAAAATCGAATCATCTCAATGTTGATGAGTTGTTTCGGACGGATGGCGGTGCTGTAGAAATATTTCGACTTTCTATGTCTGCTCAAAGGTTTAAATTTCTTCTGCGAGTTTTGAGATTTGATGATTGTAACACGAGGCGGCAAAGAAAAGCACAAGACAAAATTTGTCATATCAGAGAAATCTTTGAGATGTTCGTCCAAAACTGCAAGGATAATTACACTTTGTCTGCTTTTGTAACTGTCGATGAAAAACTGGAAGCTTTTCGTGGCAGATGCTCCTTCCGTCAGTATATTCCAAATAAACCAAACCCCTATGGTATCAAGATTCAGGCTCTCTGTGACGCTAAAATGTTTTACACATTTAGTATGGAAATTTATCCCGGTAAACAGCCAGTGGAAGGTCCCTTCAATCTTGATAATTCTGGTCTAGCTGTTGTCCAAAGATTATGCGAACCGATATTCAATACTGGTCGAAACGTCACAACTGATAATTGGTACACTAGTTTACCCTTGGCCGATGCGTTACTTGAGAAGGGACTAACACCGGTTGGGACAATCAGGAAGAACAAAAAAGAAATTCCTCCGGACTTCAATGTACTACGTGGTCGGAGAGTGAAGTCTAGTATGTTTGGTTTTCGTGACAACATGGTTTTAGTTTCACATGTACCAAAAGCAGGAAAAAACGTCCTTCTGATTAGTACCATGCATAATGATGATAAAGTTGACTCTGCAACTCAAAAACCCGATATAATTTTGAGCTACAATGATACAAAGGGTGGCGTCGATGTCGTAGATCGTCTGTGTGCAAATTACAACTGTGCCCGAGCAACAAGACGTTGGCCTATGGTGGTATTTTACGCTATGTTAAACGTCAGTACTATAAACAGCCAGGTGATACATACAGCTAATAATCAAGACTCGAAACTTCTTCGTCGTCACTTCATTGAGAATTTGGCTATGAACCTGATTGAACCACATATAAGAGAACGACAAACACAGTTGAACTTGCCGCGATCATTGAGACAAAGACTTTCTGAAATTTTGAAGATCGATGATGCGCCTGACGTAGCTGGTCCTTCAAGAAATGGTCGTTGTTTTGAATGTGGATGGCAAAAAAACCGAAAAACAAGGTTCACTTGCCATAAATGTAAAAAATATTTGTGCCTTGAGCACGTAGTACCTACTTGCTCAAGTTGTTTGGCTGTTGACTATGAGTGATTTTAATATTTTATTTTGTTATTATTTTGTAGAAGTATTACCATTTATGTTTCTTTATTTTATGTTTCCAATGTCATAAGACAGACTAAGGCTGATTTCATAGTATTTATCCCAAATTTGTTTCTAGGTTTGTTAGTTTAAAATAATGTTGTCGTAATATCTTATAGTTATAATGCATCCAAAGATATTGTGCTAATGCTAATAAAAGAGATTTGATTTATATTTTTGCCTATATTTTATTGATAATGAATGTCCTATTTTATATCCTTTTCAATTTAAAATTGCATAAACAATATTAAAAAAGAAATACAAGGAGCCCAAAACCCCGGTGCAGGAGACCGGGGTCACCGACGATGTAAGCTAAATACACGTCACCAGTGGCGGGTTAACCAAAACGAAAATTCAGTTTTACAGTAATTTTTCATATAGTTTTAAATTTATTTATAATATTATCTGCGTTGTTTTCAAGCCTGTTAGCTGTAATAGTTACTGCATCATCTAACCTTGTGATATCAATACAAGCTAAAGGAAAAACATCATTGACAAAAACTTGTTTGTCGATCAACAATACTTTGTCCTCCATTACTGAAAGATCAATTCGTGTGAAAGAGAAGGGATATCTCCAGCTGAGTACTGAAACCCTCCGAGTATGAGGGCAAAGAACGATTACATGCAACCCCATTTTAAACCTACGGTGGCAAATGAGCGGCTTCCAGAACTGGGTCACAGCGTGAAGGGACGAAATTGGGACGAACCCTAGGGGAGAGATGAGGGCTGGTTAGTTACTGCTTTTCTACGTCGCTATTTGAAATTGTATTGACTTTGAATTTCATTTTAATGCCATTCGGCTTTCATGAGATTTGCCTAATGATATTGCTGGTGTGCGCTTTTGGAAAACAAAAAAAAAATGATTCATTGCATCGGCGTGCCATTTTTTTATTATATTAATCGTTTCTGCTGGGTAGATAATGTCAGCAATGTGGTATTTGTTGTGCGTGACATTACTGTATATTTTAAAATTATTTGTTCACGGCATTTCAATTCTTGTAGTAGACCCTCATCCCTCCCTCTTACTAAAATTAATTGTTCTGAAGTTGGGGTTTGTTTGCCTTGTAGTGTGGTTTCGTATGATTTGTCAACTCGAGTATCAAGTTTGTTAAACTTGTCCAAGTCGTGACCTGAGACAACTTCTGTAATAAATAAATGATACAGCTATAATGTATAACACTGCGTAAGTACAACCTTACGCAGTAATGTAACATCGCGAGATTAATCAATTTGCAAAACATAATTTCTTGAGCCGTCTCTCTAAAATTGATATTCAACTCGACACCAATACGAACAGTAATGCTAGTTGTAATGTTTGCAAATATTAATTTTGCAAAGATTTTCTAACGCATTTTACGCCTTTGCCCAATGATGATAGAAAATTAAAGGTTGCTGAAAGATATTTAAATTAAACAGTTTTGAAAAACTTAGTGTTAGTAAATTAAGGGGATTTATTATTTTAGGGTAGTCAAGGATATGAAAGGGTTTTATTGTTTTAGGATTTGTAGCTGTTGAAGGAGACTATATCAATTCTTCTAAATATTTAAATATTACACACATATACTGTATTGCAAGTAATAATGAGACTCATAGTGTTAGTAACAATAAACAAAATTATAACTATGGTATAGATACAATTGCTATACTTAACATTACACATACAGCCATTATCATTGCTTCGCCGAAATACTGTAGCAACGATACATCACAGAACAGTCCAGTCTGACAGCAATCATACCAGGGATGCCGTTGGGACTGACTCGTGCTTTACGCACCAAGGTAGCACATAGTTCATCAATCAACACGTATATATCCGTAATTTTCGCCGGTGCGCTACAGAAAGAGAAAGTTAAAAACATGTAAAAGACTAAGCATGTTATCGAAGAAAAATCCGAGGACGAACATGATTGTTACATTCAAGTTCCCATGTTTCTCTACAATGAATTACTTAGTATGCGAAAAATAATAGTAGTAAGTAGTATTATAAGTATAAGTTAAATATTGTAGTATCACTGGAGGTTTATTGTAAAAAGTCAGCTCACGTCTCAAAATTTGAGGCCAGTAGCCATAGCGTCGTGTCGCAACAATGGCATTTCGTAACAACTAATTTTATTTCATCGAATACGTGACATGCATTCGATAGTTACTTTATTTATAGTACATTTTATTATTTATTGAAGATAATGCTGTGGAAGTTGAGCAAGCTTGCAAAATTGAATGAAATATTGCATCCTTGTTGCGGTTTGTGAGGTATTTGGTGTCTATTCAAGTGATTGAATAGTGTTAGTGTTTTACTTAATAAGATTTCTATTTACGATTGAAATTTCAATTTCTGTTTGTTTGTTTGTGTTTTTCTTTATGTGCATGAAGTATTAAATAAACAAATAAATAATCGGAGTCTTATAAATATTCCTAGGTCCACCACGGAAGGGGTGTGTTTCACAAAACAGTGGTGTTTTGTGAAATCTTTGCGTTTTTGTATTGTATGCAGTAGCTACTACGGAATGCGTTATGTTTCTAGGTAGTAATAAACACTACTACCACGTTCTCCTGTTATCTTGAATTCTCAATTCGTTTCAAATTGGGTTTTATAAAAGGCTGATTGTAATTATCCGATGTCGTTTTACTAGCAAATTGAATTGCAAATACGGTACGTTATTGTATAGTAAAGTAGCGGAATGCATCGTAGTTGAGTTATTCTGTATAATTCATAAGTTTGTACGTTCAAGGAAAGCGGTTGCGTATTCCGATCATTTTTAATGTTTACAGTTTTTTATGAATTATTCATTCACGATGCGTCTTGACGTAACTCCTGCAACTAATACCTATAAATATCTAAGGTTAAACAGTTTAATTATAAATAAAAGCACTGCTTACGCTCTATATCTATGAAACTGAAATTCGATGAGAAGCTTTTTGTATATGAAGCTGAATTTATCTCAGAATACGTTTCAAATTTTCTATACTATTTTCGTTAGATAGCGCATTATTTTCTGGAAATCCAATATTGTTGACTTCTGTCTCTTCCAATACGTATTTGATCTTTGCAATTGGTTTTGTTTCTGTTTTAACATCTACACCTTAATAATATTGGTGAGTTCTGTCACTTTTAACTTCTTTTTAAATATGTATTAGTTAGATTGTTAGTTCTTAGAAAATAATATGTACTTCGTCTTTAAAATGATTAACAGGAAAAACAGTGAATTTTTTTGGTGGTTGAGAGAAGAATTTATGTTTTCTCGTGAAAACTCACAATGAATTGTTTCTTCTACTAATCGTATTCAAATATAAAAATATTGTATTCTTTGTGTATTCCTTCTCTTACTCTTTCTAAGTGCTGATATACCCCAGCGCTATTTCCGCAAAATCCTTCACAAGATCGATCATTATGTATTTCTTTTCTAACTCTTTGTGAGTACTGTTATATCCCAGCTTTATTTCCAGTATCGTATAAGACACTGCAAAAAACCTTCACAAGACCATCCAACTGAAAGTCCCATAACTCGTTTCTATCGATCGTCGCCAGCAGCCGTCGAGACTTCAACCCGTTCCACGTCTAATTCACCGCGAATGAAAAATTAACGCCTTTTTCAAAGGAACGGGACTTTTTGTGTCTCAATCTTTCTAATTGCTATGCTGGTCCCGTCTCTCCAATCTACGGGTGGTGCTACGAGTGCTTGTTTTTAATAGTCGGTAGACCGCTTAATTTGCCGCGAAATAACTCCGTACTTGTATAGAGGCAGTTGTGTATCGGGTGAAATTGTACGGCTGATCTATTGATAATTTAAATGTCTTTAGAACGTATATTAATTTCATGGTGTCTGTTTTTGTTTTGTTATAGAAAGTTTCTTTTAGATTTGATTTGTTGTGAGATTATTATGTTTTTTTTTTATTAGAGTTTTTAGTACTTAATACTAGTTGGAACTACTTTAGTTACTCCGCTGTTTAATATACGAGTAGTTCTGCTCTTGTATAGAAGCATCACAAGAAGTTAGACGAGCATCAGCAACTATGTAGATTGTACACGCTTTCACAAGCAAACTCCTCCGAAATTCTCTCTGAATTTCAAATTCAACAACTGAATTTATAAGCTGGTACGAGCTTATAAAAGTTACATGTTTAAGAAAAGATCGTAATGATTTTAGACGGCTGTTTGCTAATATTCCTGGTATTTGCATACGATCTAAGTCCAGGGTATTACGTGATAGGTAGGGCACGACCGGTTATAGTGCAAGTTTGTGCAAGAAGAGGGCATTAGGTTTTGATAACATTAAAGTTACTAAGATATACTGTGTTGTTTGTCGTGAAATACTCGTGTACTATCGCTATTATGTTAGATATTCCACAGTTTCGCAAATTGCGATACTATTGGTAATACATTTCTTATGCAATGCTGTTAAGTATGTAGCTAGCAGCAATGCATGCTGGTGTGTCTGTATTTTTCGATTTATAAATAACCTTTTTTTTTGAAGTGAGGAATTTTCAAACATGTCTCGCTCTGGATGGGGGGAAAGGGCGTGCCAAGCTTTTACGGGCTGAAACCTGAAACCCGCCTGTTCACCCACCTTGTTCCTTCTGATGGCCTTTGCATTCCAGGGTCATGGTAACTCTTTCGAACATTCCAGCATTTATAACCTGAGAATACTGAATGACCGGATAAACTAAAAGCCAGAAAGTCTGACCATCAGTTTATCCAAGGAATATCGTGTTGCCCAGTAATTGGGTTGTGGAGGTCTGATAGGCAGCAAAACACGGGTAACTCCATGATGTAAAAAACGGGTATTCAGCCGCATCCGGTTAGACTGGAAACCGACCCCAGGCTAGTTGGGAAAAGGCTAGGGAGATGATGACCGTTTACTATATTATATTTACGGTGTGGAGTAACGTTTTTTTGTTTTAAATTGTTGATAGGTTTGCGCTTGACCTCTCACCTGATGGAAAGCGATGATGTTGGTGACGATGGAGCACGCTTGCCTAGAAGTAACTTATTCACACTTGACTTAAAGATCCCCAGGTTGTAGCTATCAGGAAACACAGACACTTACAGGGAATTTCACTTGTAGCACCAAATAAATTATTTACACACCTACCCATCCATGTTGTATGTAGTAAAGTCATGCGCTGTGACTGCGCGCGTGCGTTGACCGCTAGGAATGCATCGCACGCGCATGGCACACACTCACAGCTGTTCCCTGTTCCGCTGACATTCGGACGGCTACAATGTTGCTGAGAATATTAATTTGAAAAAAGAACTACATAATGATGGAACTTGTTGTAGAACTAAAATAACTAGTTAACTAATATTTTGAAATACTTTTTTAAATGGTAACTTTATCTAAATACATACATAAATTGAAAGAATTATACGAAATCGTTTAAAATTAAATAAGTATTATAAACAAAAACAAATTTGGTGGAAGAGGATAAGTATTGTCAAGTAACAGAAAAAAACTGGGCAAGTGCAAGTCGGACTCGCGCTCTGAGAGTTCCGTAGGTACAAACTTACCAATGTAAACAGTTCAAGTCCTGAATGGAGTTTCGAAGATTTTTCCAAATCGCATTTTTTTTTTATTACCTAACAGCAAATTTACTGTTTTTAGATTTATTCCTATATGTGAGCTATAAGACCTGGCTTTATGCCCAATTTCAGGATTCTGGGTCAACGAGAAGAACCCTATGAATTTCGATTCCCTTGAGAGTGTCGAAGTATACGTTTTTTGCGACATAAACGACCATATCTTTTTTTTTCGTTAACATAGAAGTTTGATTTTTTCACAGCATCAAGGAACCCCAGATTTAAGTATATCGTTTTAATTTCAATACCTCGATACCTCCACGCGTTCCCGAGATAAAGGGTCTTGACAGACTGACAGACGGACAGCAAAGTGATTCTATAAGGGTTCCGTTTTTTCCTTTTGGGATACGGAACTCTAAAAAGATGCACAAGCTGAAATGTGACGTCATCGCCAATAAGTAACGCAAATACAAAAGATATAGTGAGATATTTCCACCACGCCCCCACTTTTCGTCATAATAGTGTTCAAAAGTTACCGTTTCATTTAATGCAGTTTTCAGAAAAATATAATTCTTTTTAGGTTTTATTGTTTAGTATAAAATATTGTACAAAAATAAACACAGTAGAATACCCAATGTGTGTTTGTCCTTCACACTCAAATTGCTGAACGGATTTAGATAAAATTTGGCACAGAGGTTGAGGGATAATTTTCTACTTTCACACGAGCGAAGTCGATAGCAGAAGTTAACAGGAACCTACATAATATTATATAATATACTTAATGTAATATTAAATTTGCGATTGTGAGTTTGTTTGTTAAACTTTCACCCCTTAACTACTCGACCTAATTAACATTAAAGTTTGCATACACGTTGTCAAAGGTGCAGTAAAAGGACATAAATTACCTATCATCATCAAAAAAATCGGAATTAGAAAAAAGTTCTAATGGAAAAGAAATTAACGCAAGCAGTCGTGAGCAAAAGCTGATAATACTATAAATATGCGAAAGTAAAGTGTGTATGTCTGTTTGTCACCTTTTCACCTCTGAACAGCTAAACGGATTTGGATGAAACTTAGCTCACTGGTATGTCCTGGATTAGGACATGAGATACCTTTTTATCCCGGGATTACGTTCACTTGAGATGATTTTCTATTTTCAGTCGGGCAAAGCCGCTGATAGAAGCTACTTTTTAAAAAAGTGTAAGAAGAGATGAAAACTACCTTTGCCTCTCTTGTAGTCGATAGCGATGCGGAGAAAATATTTTGACGCCATATTTATATATTATAAGATTTTTTTATTTTAAGTGTATTGTAGATATATTCTGTTATAAATAATATTATTATAGCAAAGATTTGTGACACTGTAAAAAAAAAATCTTGCTAATTCTTTCAAGATTTTAAAATCTATGTATATTATGTATATGTACATATTAAAAAGTCATCAAAAGCACAATAAAAGCATCGAAGCGTCTTAATTTTATTTCATGAACAAAATGGAGTCTCACTCTCGATACTCTGTATTCTAAACGATCGACGTCATAGACAATGTACCATTATATCCGTGTGTTGTATTGTACACACATTATTCTCTAGACACATTCTATACTTCCGCATTCATCATATTCCTTACTCGTATTTAGTACATCGTTGGACTTCTCACTTACTGGGAATTCCAATAAAAACCAGTTTCTTATTAAGTACGATGTACCTAAAGAGTAATCCACGCTTAATTTATTTATTTTGTGCAAAATCTAGGTTCGTGACTCCAGTCTTTTCTGCGTCACCCAACCGCTTTCAGAACTGTACACTTCTTCTCAGAACAGTATTTTAATGTCCGTGGGAACAACAAACGCCACAAATGTCAACACGATATTCCAAGCACATGTAGATTACCATCAGCATTAAGGGGGCGAAGGGGGAATGGCGCGCAGTAAGGAAGTTCCCTCGGAAGAGCTAACGGCCGGCCTGGGGGCTGGGGTAACAGGACACCCTCTGGGGAAACGCCAGAAAACAGTAGACAGCTTCACCGTTTGATATATTGTGGAGAGGAAAGGAAAATAATTTTGTGCGAGCGTGTGAACAGATTCAGGTTTTAATAAAGCCGTTACTGCGGGAAGTATAATGTCAAGTGTTGAGAAATTAGCACGAATTTTGTTGGAGTAGGTAAACTCATACTTAAGCATAAATCTAACATCTATTCTGGTTATGTTCCATACCATTTAATCCTTCAATAAAACTTTCTTCCGAATATCCAGTCCTCTCCAAATATGACAACTTCTTTACAAAATAGACACACTACGAAAGTTCGCGTGGTACGTGTTTCACCCCCACTTCACCCCGTCTGCCCCCTTATCCCTCAGGACCGGAGGCTTTATCAGGGACGCTTTATGAGCAACATCAGAAGCCAGCGCACTTATAAATGGAATCTGGCTTTACTGCCGATGCCCCTTCTCCCTTCAAGGAAAAATCGTTGGCAAGATACTCGTAAATATTTCATGATACTGTTACGACGTGTGTCTCATCTCTGTTCGGGAGAAAATTACCGATAAAAGAGTTCGGGCGTATGTCGGAAATTTTACAGAAAAATAATGATGATGAAAGAATGAATGTAAGAATGTATTAATTCAACTGTTTCCATAAAAGAAACCCTGACTTAATCTTCAATGACCCAATATTTCAACGAGACAGCAATTTCCTTTGGATTCTTGGAATTACTCACGTAAACATCTAGCAAAGCTGAGATTATTTTCTCGTAAAAATTCTTTCAGCCTTCGCCATTCAGTAAAAAAGGCCTAGAGCGAAAGAGTCAGAGTTTGACAACAGTAGCGGTACCTACTACTTACTACTATTACTTATTCTGTGGCGCTATGGGGTTACCTAAATTTGAGTGCATCCAAATACGGAGTGGTCTACATAATAGAACATTGAACAAAGTTGTTTGTTTTGATGTGTACTTCCACAGAGAATTTAACTGCGGAATATTCTCATTGAATATGTATCACACCGAGGTCGGTCAGTGCCAGCAAGGTCACTACAACGAATCGACGATTTTATTTGTATAAAACATGAAAGCTAACTTGTGCTTAGCGATTTCTTTTGATTTAATTTACTGTCTAGCTCATAAATTCTTCACGAATGACAACGTTTAATATTCCGTGTAGGAAGAAAAGGTATATTGAAAAAAAAAATACATGCAAGCAGGAAAAATAATTCGTGTTTCTTTATTGAAAGTAAGAAAGCCGAAGAGCATGCACATTTGCATTTTAGATTAACGTCTAGTAATGTTGCATAATGTAGCGATAAGATCGGAATACTCGTCAAGTGGGAGGTGATACTTACCTACCGTTAACGTTGTTTTCTTCCCCCTTTAGGGGAACAGAGTTCGTTGCTTTTCATTACTTAATGTAAAACGCTAATTCAACTTCACACCGGAAAGTGAAGATAGCACTTCCCGATGTGAAGTTATATAAACATACTTTATTGGTCAAAACTGCAGTAGGTGCAACAAATACAAAGAAGCTACTGTAATTCCACATCAACCAAAAAAATGAATATCATCAAACCGACGGTTTCCTAAAGGAAAAGGAGTCCAATGCAACTACTCTTTCGGAGAATACAAGAATATATCGCAACGTAGAGAATCTTTTACCGTAACTTAGGGCACTCAGTCCTAGCACTACATTATTAAACGTACAATTTCGTAAAGTACAGTAAGGTCCATCAGACATTCTATTTTTGCTCCCACAATACCTTAAAAGCGTATTTTCAAGAGCTTAGTCTTGTGAACCCATTTGTCAACTTCAGTTTTAATTTTCGTACCACTGCTCTATCAGAGCTGGCTTTCAATGGATTAATTTGTCTAGAGGGCATTGCCCTTCATTCAAAGATTAATGAAGGTGAAAATTTAAATAGACACGGTCTCAGTTGTCAAGCGGTTAGCTACGACAGTGACAGACAGATTCGGAGCTATACTAGATCAGTTCGTAGACAAGTAGGAATCTGAATCTAAAAATGTGGTTCCTATAGTGTTTCCATCATCGATGGCCGTAAAAGAAATTGCTATAATCATAAGGTGTTGCTTCTCCTTGAAGATGCTTCTCCCATTCTAATTTTAAATTATATTTGAACATTGCTGTTTACGACCCTACGGCAGATACAGTAGCTTAACTTTTTTTTATTAGGTAGCCTAGTAACCGCACAGATTTCGCCTTCATATTACTATGAATCATCAATTCAATAAGATGCGGAGGTTAGATGGGTAATGCTCCATGAAATCACAGACCAAACATTTAGTGAGAAATCCGAGGAAGAGGCTAGAAAACAAGATCTATTGGAGCCTCGAAGCAAAAGGATTTTTTCTCTAGACGCGTATAATTAAATAAATACTTCACGGTGTGGTTAAACTGAGCGTATCAACTTCAAGGTCATTGTTATCATGTCTTTTAGTGATGTAAGTAAAATTCTTTATCTGATATTCTCACGCTATGTTAGTTTTGAGATTGGAACCGGCTGGTGTGGATTCGTGTCATATTTCGCTGGTTGTTACGATTTATTTGAAAATGAAAATGGAATGCTATGTCTTTCTTTTGTTTTGCGCTGTCCCTGAATGGTACTTGGGTCTATATTTGTGTCTTCGGATCTGTTATAGAGATAGATCTCTATTGCCTATTTCGTACAGTGTGCTCTCATCAATGTACAATGGATAGTTAGTCAACGGTGAAGTTTTAAATAGCTTATTCCTTTTTGCTTTCCAGCCAAGGTGCTTCGCATTTCCACTTCCTAAAACACCAATACCTGATCTGTCCGTTTTCGGACGTCAAATCTTCAAGTATCTTTACTTTACTACCAGTCTTATTTTTCACGAGCTGTTACCCGCGACTTCATTCGCGTGGAATTTGAGAACTTTTCCTTTTTGAGACGACCGTGTAAAAAAATGTTATACATTTCGGAGATGTCCCCCCCAGAATTTAGGTCCCGTTCCCGCGAGAAAATAAAAACTAAGCTAAGTTACTCCTTGTAAAATCTACTATTAGTCGGTGAAACTCCCGTCAATATTGGTCCAGCCGTTTTGGAGATTAACCGGAACAAAAAGTCCGACAAAAAGTGAAAAATTAAAAAAAAACAGAATTTTTGTTATAGGTATCAAATATACTTTCGCAGCATTTTGTGAAAAAATGTCATAGTGATGTTACAGACACTTACCTAAATTTTATTTAACTAATATGATCATTAAGATAAGATTTTGCCAATTATGAAGATTGCAACTTAGGGACTTTCAGAGGGCAAACATAGTCTTAACCTTTTTGCTTGCCTAATTGCCTCCATACACATACATACTAGTTATGGGTGTAAATCAATATTTTCTTGACTTTGGCAAGGTACTACGTCTATAGCAATTAGTTTAATTTCTTCATCATTAACGTTCTATGTATTAGAGTATACTTACATAAGAGTATGTATTGGATAAATGGCATGTATCATTTATGAATAGATAGAATATTCCATGTTTAATAAATTCGACTAGGTACTGATTTTAAAGTGCTGTTACTAGGTACAGATTCAAAGATTCAAAGCATTTTATTTCAAATAAACCATTTACAGGCACTTTTGAAATGTCAAGAAGTCAGTCAGTCAGAAAAAAAGAATATTTGCTAATTACACATTCCAAAGTGTAGATCTCTATGGAGAAGAATGTGCAAGAAACTCCATGGACTCTCTTTTCAATCATGTTATGTATTACAAATATCTCGGATAAAAGTTCCCTGATAAGCCAAATAAAATACTACGCGTAAATTATTTGAATGTATATGCACATTGCAAAGCTTTACAAGATTTAGCCTGATGAAGAAATATTATCACCAACGAAGAGCTCAATATATTACCCCGTGAAAGGAACCCGAGGGATATATCGTACCTACATAACCATACATATAACTTTCTAGCTAGGCACACTGTACCTCAATACATCTACAAGAATAGTTCTTGTAGATGTAAGGAGGTTCAGTATTATACTCCGTGTGAAGTACTTCAGGCAGTGATTTATATCTCACAAAGATAAATAAATAAAATACTTTAGTTCGCTCTCGGATAAGGATAGCAATTTACTAAAAGATTAAAGTAGATCTAGTACACTATAATCCACAGACACTTCTAGCCGGCCACATGAATAGTGAAATGGTTTAGTAACGTATTTTTAAAACTATCGTTAATCTTACGATTTATAACCGAGGTTTAACCAGCATCCTTTAATTAAAAAAAACTGGCCAAGTGCGAGTCGAACTCGCACTTCCTTCCGGGTTCCGTATGAACTCACTTAACCCTTTAGGCCCATACAAAGTGGCCAGTAAACTGGACGATCACTTTAAGGTCGATAATTTAAAGACTTTTATAATAATGTTGAACCTTATGATCATAAACGATAACCAATAAAGCACACTGGCTTTTTAACTAGCCAGTGTTCAAGGACGTCATATGCGATGCGAAATTCGCGCCTTTTTAGGGTTCCGTAGCCAAATGGCAAAAAACGGAACCCTTATAGATTCGTCATGTCTGTCTGTCTGTCTGTCTGTCTGTCTGTCTGTCTGTCTGTCTGTCTGTCCGTCTGTCCGTCCGTATGTCACAGCCACTTTTTTCCGAAACTATAAGAGCTATACTGTTGAAACTTTGTAAGTAGATGTATTCTGTGAACCGCATTAAGATTTTCATACAAAAATAGAAAAAAAGCAATAAATTTTGGGGGTCCCCATACTTAGAACTGAAACTCAAAATTTTTTTTTTCATCAAACCCATGCGTGTGGGGTATCTATGGATAGGTCTTCAAAAATGATACTGAGGTTTCTAATATCATTTTTTTCTAAACTGAATAGTTTGCGCGAGAGACACTTCCAAAGTGGTAAAATGTGTGTCCCCCCCCCTCTAACTTCTAAAATAAGAGAATGATAAAACTAAAAAAAATATATGATGTACATTACTATAAAAACTGCCAACGAAAATTGGTTTGAACGAGATCTGGTCAGTAGTTTTTTTTTAGTACGTCATAAATCGTAAACCGCATTTTACCTTTCATTCAATCAACTCAAATAAAAAAAAAAAAAAAACATTTTTTATGTTACTTGCTGCTACGGAACCCTCCATGGGCGAGTCCGACTCGCACTTGGCCGGTTTTTTTACGGTGGCCTGTCAACTGGCCACCGCGCATACCTGCACTAATATTTGTTGTCATCATAAGTAGACATCAATTATTTCAGAGTGTAGTGCAAGGAAAAAACATGTCTTCGTAAAAAAAAGTGAGTAAAACGATTTGGTTATAGTATAAACTTTCTTATTGTGTACTAATATAATCGAGTATCATAAAATAAACAATATTATTTTGCCACTAAGACCAGATAGGTGTGTTGAAAAAATCTAACTTAGAAATTACACATGTGTGTTGGAAGTAGTCTCATAAGTATATATTTCGATTAATGCATATCAACTACATCATTTTATACCAAGTATATAGTCTATTTTTAGGACAAAATAATGCAATAAGCACAAATTTACGGGTTCGGTAGTTATAGCTTATTATCGTAATATTTTAGGTATTTTTTCATATCTAATAAAGTAGATTTGTACGTACGTATAGTTATTGTGTTTTCATTCTCGTTTTTCTGCTGTTTTAGAAAGAATTTTAGTACCCAGGATCTGGAGATGCTGAGTGAAGATCAATGGGCAGAAATTATTTCCATTACTGATGACCAGGCCATCCATTCTGATATTGGTGGTGATTCCGACGCTGATGACTGTTTTGACGATGTTGTCTCGAATACTAGCAGCTTTAGTACCCGTAGTTATGACTATAACTGAAAAAGGCTTTGATTGATGACTATCAATCTGTCTTTCTCAAGTCTTTTTCAGAACTGCCACACGGATCTGTATCTCCGCAAATTCCTCCACTAGCATCTCCACCACAAGCCCCAACAGCACCGCCACATCCCTCACTGCCTCTGCTATCGCCGCCTATCCAAATTATCCTTTTCTTTTGAATTTTGAACACTACAATAGTTATTTTTGATTTTTCGTTTAATTCAATAATAATTTAGAGGAGAAAACACTTTGATATTGATTTTTTATGTTTTTAGACTAAGAAGAAGAAATACTAAAATTTTGCTTGAAATGATACGCTAATTATGTTATTTTTTTGAGACTGATTAAAAACTGATTACGAAATACAAAGAAATTTCATTTTATTACTTTTGTTTTTTATGTTTCCAGTTTACAGGCCAGTGATTATACAGGGATAGTTACTGATGCAGAACGGTCGGTGGTCAGTATACTGGCCACTAGTTTTTTTTTTTATCTTCTCGGAAAATAACAACTTTCTGAAAAATATATCACTAGTTCACTACATATTATTATAAATAGCAGTACTGAATATAATTACACTTAAAATTATCATAAATTTAAAAAAAAAGTTTAGGTGTGCGTTAAAGGGTTAACTAAATAGCTCAATTCCCGAATGGAGTCTCGACGATTTTTCCGAAACGCTTTTTTTTTTTGACGTAACAACAAATTTCCTGTTTTCAGATTTATCCTATAATTTTGCTATAAGACCTTGCTTTATGCCAAATTTCAGGATTCTAGGTCAACGGGAAGTACCTTATGAATTTTTATTCTCTTGAGTGTCAAAATTTAAGTTTCTTGCGATTAAACAAACGGCCGTATCTTTTTTTTCGTTAAATTAGAAGTTTGATTTTTTCGCAGCTTCAAGGGACCGCACACCTGAGTATATGGTTTTAATTTCAACACGATACCTCCATGCGTTCCCGAGATAAAGGGTCTTGACAGACAGACAGACGGACAACAAAGTGATCCTATAAGGGTTCCGTTTTTTCTTTTTGAGGTACGGAACCCTAAAGAAAGCAAATAAAAGATAAAAAGCTATTACAGCTATAGAAACTTAACGGGCCACAAACAGGAGGACTGATTAAGCACTTGCCAAAAGGTCTTGAACCCAGACTATCAGGCAATGGACAATGTAAAGAGAACAGCTTAGAGATAAAGTAGATGACATCCCATACGTCACCGAACCGCCCAACCTTCAAACCAATTTTAGTTTGAGGGTATCTACAAATTAGGGTCGTGCGGTTGGTACGCCTGATGATAGATCGCGCTATGTTTTCACACGAGCCGAGACGTTTGAGCTATCAACACGGTCTATGCCTGTTATTAACGACCGGTCTTGGATACGCATTAATATCGCTATACATGTATCATAGAACGTACAGTAATAATTATAGTTTACCGAAGGTTTTTACATCGACTAGAATAGCACAATTTGAATGAACAACTCGGTAAGGCTTCAGCATATTAAAGGCTAGGTTTCCAATATCTATAAATTAGTTTTACTAACCAGCAGAATGAACATCTATTGTTACATTGTTACATTTTGTTTTATTATCGTGAGCCCACGGGTGAGCCAATAGCATTCCGATTTAGGCTTATTTTTAAGTTCGAAATCATCAAATACTTAACACCTCTCGCTCTGGGTGGCGCGAGAGGGAAAGTTTTACTGACTAAGACCCACCCATGTTCCTTCAGGTTCCCTTTGCGTTCTTACTCAACTCTTTCGAACAATCCTGCAGCTCAGATTTAGGCATCTGCAATGAGGGTTTTCAGGTAAAATTCATACCACTAGTAGGCGCCACTTAGCCGAAAGGTCTTGCATTTTTGAAAACGTATGATGTTGACGTCAATTTTACTAACATCATTAATATAAGAGTTTGGACAGGCGCCTGGACCTGACGACTCAGTGCTTCCACCTGGTAAACGTTATTTTAGAAAACCCTCATTACATGCTATACTAACTATCCTTGGTCACCCTCATCCACTTTCTACCAGCCGCTTATCTCTTCTCTCTTCATATTCAAACGGTGTACTGTCAACAACTTCAACTAGAGTATTTTTATATAATATGATAGTGATAAAGAAATGGTTATCGGGTTCTCTACGCTGACAGATAAACTAAAATCTAAAATTTTCGCTTGCCTTTATATGTTTCTTATTCATGATTGTATAATTTTCCGCTGCACGCCTTTATCATTCTACTCACGTCCAGTATGTTACGGTTCATACTTCCGTACATGTTTTATGTTATGTATTTTGTTATTTACGTCTTTAGCATTGTAGGTGTTCTTAGTCATGTTATTAGTTCTAGACAAACCAACACTTCCAAATATTTGAAAAGTAACTTTTAAATTAATCTGCGTAGCCTTTTTTCCTAAGTTTGGGTCGGCTTCCAGTCAAAACCAGATGCAGCTGGATACCAGAATTTTACATGGAGCGACTGTCTATCTGATATACACAGCCCAGTAACTTAACCATACCCCTGGCAAGACTTTTATCAGATTTTCTGGCTTCTGACTATCCGCAACAACTGTAAAAGATCTACAAATGACACTCGAGACCAAATTAAAGCTTATCGTGCTTACCGAGGCACTGAGGAGTCTTGGTATCTTAAGGTCCCATCCACAGATAGACCTCGGCAAGCGTTGCTTAATCTTGGGGATAGACCGTACAGCTATTATTGTTTAGCCACGATCTCATCAGTGAACAGTAGCTTTCAAATAAAACTAATTATACACAGCAAAGACATTATGCTGTACGTGTAGTTAGCAATTTTAAGTGCAGTCTTAACGGCGTTCTAATCATAAGGTGCCATATTATTTATTATTATTTTATGTAATGTGCGTCTACTAATAAAAACCCGGTTGGTAATTGGACTTTTCCTTTTGCTCTACAAATAAACACGCTTATTACGTTTTATTTGTGCGTTTCAGCTATTAGGCTCTTGATTTTCTTCTTCTATAATGCTTTTAATAATGAAACTCGCGTCCAACCACATACGATGCGTCTCCATCTCCAAGCTATGCGATTCTTCTAATTTAGACTTTTCGTTTTGGACGACTTTCCATAAGTATGTCATTTGTCTAATCATCTTTCTAGCGCTTTGAGATTGTTTGCCTTCTATCTGATATACATGTTTTGAGCCTTTCCCAACTGGCCAAAGTTCGACAAGTTGTCCAAGTTTCTTCGGCTTATGACCCGTCCAGCCATCCCTAACTTCGGTTTGACAGTGTTGCCTCACACAGCCTGCTTGCCAGTTTGCCGTCTGCCTTATTAGTCCGAAGGCAGACCTTACCACAAATAGGACAGGTAAGCAAGTTTCACGCCTACAATAATGCATTTTCTTTCGCAATCCATGGTCTGGCTACAATATACGTGGGAAGATGAGCATTAAGCAAGGTGGATACCGTGTTAATTGCTTTTCAATATAAAGGCCCGATAATTTTCACTGTTAAATAAGTAGCCATTTGCATACTTCTTTCTTTTAGGGAGTGATGTAGCACATGAATGAAAGATTGATTATAGTTTGACTGTGCTCGTGTTTTTGTTTACTGCAAGTTTTCTATTCCAAATAAATTAACGTGTTGAAAATAGTTTTAGTATATTTGAACGCCAGACATCGTACCTGCGAATCTGGCCGAGCTGTGGAATGTGTAGGTATTCTACATAATTTAATGTTAAACATTTCAAGATTATAGCCGGTATATCTTGATTCATGAAATCTTGAAACACGTCTTTGAACTCTTTATCTTCGCCGAGAATATAGTAAAAAATAAATGAATTGTAAGTAGGTAACTAATAACTATGTGTGAAATAATATTATTATTCTTTATTGTTTGAACCTTATAAATTGTACACATTGAAAAATACAAGTCTGGTGTGAAAAAAAACTCGAAACATTTTATAAACGTGCGTCTGTGCCTGTGTGTGTGTGACTGAGGTACACGTTGACACAGAATAAGTAATTGACGTTGAGAAGATAGATTTGACGCATCTTCGGATAGGTACCTACATCCATCCGAAGCTATGTAGCAAAATTATCTGAGTGGTAGAATTTGTCCGTCAAGTGACTTATTAAGTTATTAGGTTCGATTGCAAGTCGAAGACCTCTGCAAAATAATATGCCTACTCGTCTATCACACTATCGATACGGTCGTAATTATCAGCTGTTTTATTGCGAGATGCTCGTTTATTGCTACCATAACATTACACTGTCTGACACGAAGTGCTGTTCGTCTGATATTTTAACTTGACCCCGATTCAACTGTAATTTATAATGTTTTGGAAGCTTATGATTTTTGTAGGTAACCTTAGTTTTTTTAAGCTGTTCAATTAAAACTTTTTACTTACTTTTAAAGTTTTTTAATTATTTAGGTAATCCATAATACTTGTATTATTAATAGCAGTGAATACTGGTTTCAAAATAGGTACCTACCATAATTTAAGTTAGGGTAACGAAAACACGCTAAGACGAAATACCTGAAACTATCAGTCACAGTTGAACTATAAAAAAAAAAAAACTTAAAGCCTCCATTTATTAAACAGCATACTCGCGCTACGCCATTAGTAATCTTTTGTTTAGTTTCTCCGAGACACGCTCGTGGCACAAACCAAGGTCGGGCGGTGACAATGTTTTGCAACGGATCGCACGACAGGTCCGGCGTCCGCGCGCCCGCGTCTGTGTAGCGTTCATTGACCCACTGAACCCGGCCTTACGGGGGCTGCGCCTCAAGCCGACCGCCTCACAGCGTCGGAGCCCTATAACACCGTCCTATGTATGATCGATTCTCTTGGCGGGAACATTTAGGCGGGAAACGGTTTTTTCTTTTTCGTTGAAGTGCACTGTCCTGAGACAAAGGAAACATCTGGTTTGGTGAATTTGAAAATAGAATCAGAGGTGGTTTTGCTTGCGTAGTTATAGGTGCGTTCATATTTTTTTTGCACATTAGAAATAGGCATGTCGTTAAAAATGATGGTGTTTAGCTTTATTAAAAAAAAAAATGAAATCATCAGCAAATAAATACTTGCAACTAAAACTACTACACTATATAGTACTTACAGTAGTAGTAAAGTAGTCTTGAATACGGATGTTTAAAAATATTACTTTCATACAGACCTATCAAACTTCGTCAATATTCGTAGTGTCACTTGTGTATTCGATATTGAAAGTGTAAGTGCGGCTTGCTGGCTGCTCTTATTACGTGCCCTATATTCGGCCCTCCAGTAAATTGACGTTTATCAATAGTTCATTTTCAAATGTTACATTCAAAGATAGACACAGCAGTGTTGGTATAATCTCGCGTTTGGCCTAGTTTCGCAACCTTGACGTAGGTACTTGGTGTTTCTAATAATAATGCCAGTCGTTTCCAGCGCTTGGCCAAGAGGAGATGATTGAATAAATAAATAAATTAACAATAACATTGATTTAGGACAGATCCACTTCGTTGCCGAAAACATTTCAATTAAAGTAGGTATTTATTTGGAGTTCAATAGGGTTTTTCTTCTGAAATTCTGTCTGTTTTTGTTTTTCCTGAGAAAAAGTTGTATTTACTAACTAGTTACGGCGTCTGGCCTTGGCTCCTTGTACTGATGTTTTTAACTCGCAAAAATACGCCGAAGCAAAAACTCCAAAAACTAACTAATTTTATTCTCAAATTCTGAGAATTCTCCGAATAAAAAATAGGTTTTCATTGAGTCAGACCTACATACGCAAATAAGGAAATAAACATTCCTGAAAAAGTCTTGTATTTCAAGTTTTTACATTATTTCGAGTAAATGGAAAATGGCGTCTGAAAATCCTAAGTCCCCTGTCAAATGTTTGCACTAACTAGGTAGGTACATACCTACGTGACCGAGTTTGACTTCAAACGGTTCTGTTTGAAGACAGACGGTGAAACAAACTCTTCACTACAAGTGTTACGAAACTTCGTCTATATCTGCTTTATACCACCTCGTTAAAATTCTCACATAATTTCTGTTAGTAGTTTATCAACAAAGGGAAATGTCTCATAACTCACTATGTCCGGCTAACTTAAAGTTTTAAACGGGTACAGTGCACATGATTTCTAGTTTAATACGACTTGCCTGCGATGACTGTCTACGACACTTCGACCCTAGATAAACATAAACTGACACTGCTAAAATGATAAGATAAACTGAGTTGGAGTGAGTCGTTTGTTTCTATAAAGAAAGGGAGTCTTCTGAAAACTGAAACATTTTTCTCAACTTTTCCGTGCCAAGAATAGCGAGCATTGAGCAGGCAGTAAAATTACAATCAGAGTAACCAAACTGCCATTTAGATTGCAAATATTATGGTCTCCTATTCGCGTGACTTGGACGACTGTTCGATTCCAACAACATTCGAGAAGTACGGCTTATTTCTTAGAAATGAAATGAGGTTATATTACGTGGTATAACTATCTTTTTGTGCGACTCGATGGTACTCAAGATATCGTTGGTGAATACAAATTAGAGCGTGGTTTCCATTGCATTCAATGCAATGTCTACAATGTTTGTTTACACATTCGGGTGACGTGATCGGTATTCGTAAGCATTGTAGTGCTATTTCGGAATTAAACCGGTTTCGCGGGTGTACTTACCTAAACATTGAATTCATTTGCATATTTTGTATAAAGGTGACATTTTAAATTGTTACCAAGTCCCGTAATGAGACTTCTTTTACGACGTTGTAATTAAAAAAAAAAATCACAGACCTCGTAATTAAGTCAGTGTCTTGTACTTAGTCAGTTGTGTTATCATCAGAGGACGGAATTAGGTAGAGTTATTCATGTACTTGCATCGAAATGTTGATAAAATTATGAATATGGATCTTCCCGGGATTTCTAATGAAAAATCCCGTGTGGCCAACAATATTACGTATAAATAATAATAAAAACCTCAGAGATAGATAAGACAAATAAAACAAAAATAATTAACATACCATTTCTATTTGTATTTTTCATTGAAAAAGATATCTCTACGTCAACTGAGGTGAGGTTAACCAATTTATACACCTCTTCCTCGTCATTAATACCGGACAAAAAAAATCTTTAAAATTAATCTCGGGTTTTGAGGCATATCCACTTTATTCTTTCGCTATAATATGAAATCAGTATAAGTACATAAATAACTCTACCTAATTCCGACCTCTGGTTATCATAAATGTGCCCAAGGGTTATGAACTGGACTGCGGGATTGTTTGAAAGAGTTACCTCGGTGTACTATTACTTATTCTGTGCCCCGGTCCTGAAACGCTAAGGGCAACTAAAGGAACACAGGTGGATTTTATTCAGTAAAAGTCTGACACTCCCTCTCGGTCCACCCAGAGCGAGAAGAGTTATTTAACGATTTCCCATTTCAAAAATATTGTGTCATATTCTATCTTTGATTTATCCTCTGTTTATAAATCTGTTCTTTTTATTGTTCCTTATGAGTGATTGCCACTTGCTGTATTGCTGTAGTTATGACTCAGTCCTCTGTTGATATTTCTGGATTTGTTGAGTTAGTTGCCGTGTGGTTTCCAGCCAAGAATAGAGCACTTCTCTATTTTCGTGAGTGTTGTGGTCGTCCAAAGTAACTGGCCTATATCATTTCATTGGGCAGCAGCAACTTCATTAAAAGTAGACAGGAGTAATTTTTCATTCAATTTTCAGTCGCTCATGGGCTTTTTTATAAGGTTCGCTGTTATAAAAACAGAAAACTTTCTGGTAAGTAGGATCGTGGTTAATCGCGTTCTTTGGCCTCGCAAGCTGGGGTCCTCTTGGGTTTTCAATTAGGAATTACTTTGTAGCAGCCTGGAGTTTAGAAGTTGGTGGTGTGACTCTCCCGTGCCTCGAAACAGGGGCGCCGACTCCGTGGGTGCTCGGAGGCTCGAGCACCCATGAGAAATAAACAGTGGGTGCCGAGCACACCTGAGAATAGACATAAGAAACAGATCAGTAATCGGCTTTTAGGTTACGTACAAATTATAACATTTCTTGATAAGTACTAAAAACTAGTTTCATTTTTATATAATGGTTTTATTTTATATTTTTATCAAACATTTGTAATTAATTAAGTAAGTACGCAGTATGTAAGTAGGTCATTTATTTATTTGTCGATCGATCAGTGTGCATTTTTCTTCTCACACTTCGCCTCTTTTTCGAGTCTATCAAATAAGCATGAGCACCGGTGAGGTTTTCTAAAAGCCGGGCGGCGCGCGGCGGTGCCTCGGAAAGCATGTAAAGCTGTTGATCCTGCGCCTGATCACTTTCCGGCCGTGATCGCTGTCCTGTCGTGTCTCTTGTCAGATTGCTGTCCTTACCGACCCTCCTCGATACCTTCTGCGTATTTGGGATATATAATCCCTGTTGAGATTAACCACCGTGATCGAAATTCGGTCGCGAAGATTATTATTATTAGTTATGTAGAAATTCTGTAAAAAGATCATCATTACCTATTCATTCAGTATCACATAAAAGTGTATAAAAACAAAATTTCACATTACCATTTAATTTTCTTTCCGCCTATTTACTCAGTAATCTCTTTCATGACACTTTCCTTGGTCGGCTGCCAAAAGTAATCAGAG
This sequence comes from Mythimna impura, assembly GCA_905147345.3. Classification (NCBI taxonomy): domain Eukaryota; kingdom Metazoa; phylum Arthropoda; class Insecta; order Lepidoptera; family Noctuidae; genus Mythimna; species Mythimna impura. The sequence continues at coordinate 9,724,207 of LR990355.1, read as the reverse complement.
TTTCACTTTACATCCGTTATAAATGTTTTTGTACACAAACATTTTGTGAATAAATAATATACTTGCATGATTCATCTAAGTTAATATTCATAATAATAGAGGTAAAGGTAGAATTGCTTGTTTATCATGTTTTAAAAGGTGCCTATCCACGAAAATTTTATTGATAGAAAATTACACCGCGAAAGATGATGATGTGTTTATAAGGGAGAGACAGGTCTTTGCGCTGCAATGAAAAACAAAGTAGATAGATTTAATTAGTGATGCAACGGAAGCAGAAATGGAAACAGATGTCAAAAGTAAATCTTAGCGGCGGCAGCGGACCCGGAAGTGTTAATACTATGAAGAAAAAATACAATTTAATTTTTCAAGATTTGTTTAATTAAATTCGTATTTTGTACTTTACTTACTACAGTACTCGAAACTAAACAGAGGTAAATTATATTTTTAAAAAGTAATTTGGCCGCTTTTACACCTCTACGTCTGTTTCGGTGTTCTTCATATATTAAATCTCCTCTGCTAAATTATTGCTCACTGGCTACACTGCTGGAGAAGGGAGGGGGGGGCTGATAAGTATTGGCGAACTATTGGCAACAGAAGAACAAAATAAACAACAAACATAAGAAAAAGGCAACAGAAGGTTTACGCGCTTACGCTAAATGTCACGAGGCGCGGTGATGCGCAGAATGAACAAAAATAAAATTGGGGCGGGCCCCCCACCCCACGCTCCTCGTTGTATTCTTCTGTTAAGAGTTCTGTTATAAAGTTTGCTTAACCAGAAACGGAAACGGAAGTGAAAAAGCTTGCGGAACTTCTGCAGAAGCGGAAGCGGAAGAAAAGTGAGAGACAGGATTTTACCCTGTATTGGAAAAAAAGAGAAAATGGACAGACTTTTTCAGAGAGTTATAGGCTACTTATACGTATCCAAGAAGACTGCACAAAATATTTTGTTTTCGTTTTTTTAATAGACTCGGCGATAAAAGGGTGCCAAATGGTGTGCTTAATTCATACGTAAAGTTTTATCAAATTATTTTAAGTTTTAACACGTTGTATGCTTTACGACCCACCGGTGGGCCTACCGTAGTATACCATTCGGGCCAAGTCATAATCAGGAAATCGGTAATTTTCATCAACTTGAGATTTTCATTCTAAAGTTTATAAAATGCGGTAATTGGTACAGAAAATAAAAATGAGCGACTTTTACCGTCTAGTTTTTAAAATATTGTAAAAGGCTCACGGGTGGGTCCCGTGGCCTTTTTTAAAGGATTATGTTTTTTCCGTTAGCGGGGGCCGCAGGGGTCACGATACGGCTCACGTCGTATTTCATAAGAGGACTGATTATTTAATAATGTGATATTAAAAAGAAGTGCCATAGTTGTGATTATTCAAATTCATAAATTATTTTGATTATATTATAGAAGTTTGTCAAGTAATGAATAAATAATGTCACCGATTTTTACTTGGTAATAAAATAGTACGTTGTTTTGTATTTTTAATAAATATTTTAAAAGTATTTTATAGTTTAATTACAGCTATTAAATCGAAATAATATTTTCTATCGTATCTTTAGGAATAACCCTAGCATCATTGCAATAACCTTGATTAAAACTACAAGTTTTTGTTGGATTTGAAAACCACGCCGTCCGGTTCGGATACAGGGCCACGCGGCTCACTTCCATATGCGTTTTGTTTGATAGCTGCAATCTGTGGCTCGTAGGAAGCGTTTATGTTGGACCTTTCACGCGGCTCACGGGTGACCCCCATGGCTCGAATGGTTCAGTAAGATAAGGCTCACCGGTGAGCCCTGTGGCCTGAATGGAAATACTCGATTTTTCATTTGGCGTTCAACGTGTTAATAAAGAAGTTTTGAAAAAAAAAGTAAATTTTTGATATCACGTTGCTACTACTTATGAACTTAGTTTTTACAGTTTTCATTCATAATAGTTCTTAAAATTTATAAATAATGTGGTAAATTCATGGACAAAAGTCAAGGGTGTTGAGGGGAGGGGTTTCGATGAGACAAGTAAATTGTAATTCATCGGTAAAACATTCTTTATAGTGACCTTATGACTTTTACAGCATAATTTTTGTGTATTACACATGAATGAACTGCCAGTTAGACATCTGTTTCCACTCATTGATGGTAGTAGGTACGTCTGGACCACACATTTTCAGAGAGAATTGGCAAAGAACTTGAAAACTGTGAAAAACGTCTCTTTCTTCCTATTCCGACGAACTTATCGGACCTATCTACTAAAGAAATTAGTACAGACCAGAAATACTTGTACAAAATAGTTGAAACTGTTTCTACCGGCGTATTTCCTAATGATTAAGTAAACAAATCACCTGATAAAATGTCCCACGCTCGATGGCTAACTCGTACCAACAGGATTCTCCGTCTGTATGTTTCAGAAGAGAATACCTCTGGAAATCGACTAATTCTTGTAGCGTATTGCCAAGGTTTCCGCTATGGTATGGTCACAGGGTATGGGCACGCCATAATTATGGCGGTAAGTCCCCTCTTTGAGGAGTGACTGGAAAGACCTCACGGCGTCCTCACCTTCCGCATGACGCAGGTTCTCACTGAACATGTCAGTTAGGGAAGTTTCGCCCGGAGGACACGGTGGAGCACACGGTAGAGGTGTGCCCCGCTTGGGCAGAACACTGACATGTCCTCAAGGGGGAGATCGGTGGCAACGATCTCTCTTGGGGCGTTGGTACAGGCCATGGTCCGAAGCGAGGAGGAGTGGCAGGCGGTCGCCTCCTTCTGCGAAGCAGTAATGTTGTAAAGGAGAAGGCCACACGTGCACGCGCGAGGGCGCGGCTCTCACGCCCCAGCCGCCAAGACCCCGATTCCGATTTCCGGCCTCCGTAGGCGCGGGCTTGCGGACGGAGAGCAATGGGTAGCTCGCCGTCCGATCGTCCGGTAACCATCCGAACCGAGCTCAAGTTGTCGACGGCGCGTACTGTTCCACACGATGTCAGCAAACCGTAGGGGCCCAGCGTGGTTTAATTCTCTTTGCCCAGCAGGGTCGAAGCCTACTGGGGCCAAGGGTCTACTTCTGAAAGGAAAACTCGGCCCTGGTATGAAAGGCAACGAAGAAACAGGGGTGGGTTTTTAGTCAGTAAAAGTCTGACACTATCTCTCGCTCCGCCCAAGAGCGCGGGATGTCATTAGATGATTTTCCCACCCGAAAAAAAAAAAAAAAAAAAAACCCCATCTGCAAAGATAAGCTCATCGAGTTAGCCAGGTATTTAACAAAAACTTGAAAGCTGTTATCAACCGTTTCTCCAGAAAACTTGCTCCTTGTTATATTGACAGATCTCAAAACATTGAATTGGCAAGAAATATCACTGAGCCATCGATATTAAAATCTGTAACTGAACAAGGTCTCCTATTGTGTGTTGAACAAAAACAAGTCTAATAACTGGATTTATTACGCCTTCCTTGCTACACACAAGTAATAGAAAGAGCAGTCAAAGCTGTGCCTGAATTTGTAGCAAATTTATGCTACAAAACAATACGAAAAGGCAGCGGCGGGCGCCGTCTTTTTGAAAACCTCATGGGTGCTCACGCTCATTTGGTGACTCGAAAAAGTGGCGAAGTGTGAGAAGAGAAATGCACACTGATCGACAGACTGATTGACTGATTTAATAAATAAATAATAAATTGAGAAAATTTCCCTGCAATGGAAGAAAAGGGTAGATAGATAGATTTTATCTGAGTTATAATAGTTATAGTTAACATAATGCGTACAGCTAAGGAGTGGAATTCCCTGCCGGAGTCTGTGTTTGCTGATAGCTACAACGGGTCTTTAAGTCAAGAGTGAATAGGTTACTTTTAGGCAAGCGTGCTCCATCGTTAGCCACATCATCGCTTACCATCAGGTAAGATAGTGGTCAAACGCGAGCCTATCAATAATAATAACAAAAAAAAGGCTACCACGTATCCCGGAAGTAGGGTTGCTAACCGTACTCTAAAATAGAGTATTGTACTCTATATCATGTAGGTGTACTCTATAATCTATAACACTAATAGAGGGCACTAAAATACTCTTATAAATTTACACAGTGTTTACTATAATAGTGCCTGTCACACATAATATGATGCATGCATACATATTGTCGTAAACAAAAAAAGTGAACTATTTTATGTATAATATGAATGTGAAGTGGCGGGAAGAGAAGAACAGGGCTTCATTGAAATTGATTAAAAATGAGCTTCTGATCTATGTAAACTTAGATTTAGAATGTTTGGAGTCATTCAATTCTATTAAAAACAATGTGAAAAATTGTTGTGCTGCAAAAAGTACCAAAAAATGCCTTTTATAAGTCTGTACTCTTTATTTACATCCTTTGAAATAAGATATACTCTATTTCTTCTAATAAAAGTCGGCAACCCTACACGGAAGACTGCAAAGTTCCTTGTGGAATAGACTACGGGTAAATGCCTCTGGTAAAAAATTCAGTACCTAAAGTGTAAGTGGACAAACATGAATATTTTATATACCTACTTATGTACAGAGACTCAGATATTGTGACAAGGTCATGCTGACCGACAGTAGGGCTTCGATTGAAAGTAGGACGAGTATTGGCACGCCATGCGATGCCAGGCAGTCGTGTCGTGTGCCTTGTTAGTTTAATAATACCTTTTATGGTAATTAAACAGGGAAATAAGTTTGCCAATGCGATATTCATTATAGTGATCAAGGAATTTATTAGCTGTATGGAAGCTAGTGTAGACGGATGGTCATAAAATAATACTGTCATTGACTCAGGGCTTTTATAGTCCAGGGATGCAGGATTGTTCGAAAGGGTTACCACGAACTTGGAACGCTAAGGGCAAAAGGAACCAAAGGGAAACCCGTGGTCCTGGAAAGCAAGGGCAAAGAAGGGACATGGTTGTGGTTTTAGTCAGTGAAAGTCTTACACCCCCTTTTGTTTCGCCCTAGTGTGGGAGAAGTCATTAGATGATTTCTCACCTTAAGGATGGGTTTTAGCCAGTAGAAGTCTAACACTTCCTTACGCTCCACCCAGAGCAGAAGAAGTTACTTGATGATCGAACCCAAAAAGACCTTTTTGAGTAATAACAACCCCCTTATTTCCCGGAAAATTATGCATAACCCATATAATAATAATTATTATTTATTTAAACATATAATAATATGTTTATGTGGGGAACATGTGGATTATATTTAAGTAATCCCCATTTTTTTTTTTTTTTTTTTATAGGTGGGAAAATCATCTTATGACAAATCCCGCTCTTGGGCGGAGCGGGAGATAGTGTCAGACTTTTACTGACTAAAAACCCACTCCTGTTCCTTCGTTGCCTTCGTCCCAGGGCCACGGTTTCGTTTTCACACCCATGGCCCCAGTAGGCTTCGACCCTGCTGGGCCCCTACGATTTGCTGACATCTCCCTGAGGCGCGCGCGGAACAATACGCGCCGTCGACGACTTGGGCTCGGTCTGGATGGTTACCGGACGGTCGGACGGCGAGCCACCCATTGCCCGCCGTCCGCAAGCCCGCGCCTACGGTGGCCGGAAATCGGGATCGGAATCCCGGCGGCGGTTGGGGCGTGAGGACCGTTGCCGTTGCCTCACGCGATCGGCCGCCTCTTTTGCTAGCATTACTGCTTCGCAGAAGGAGGCGACCGCCTGCCACTCCTCCTCGCTCCGGACCATGGCCTGTACCAAGGCCCGGCGCGAGAGATCGCCGCCGCTGATCGCCCCCACGAGGACACGGCGTTGCTCTTCCCAAGCGGGGCACACTTCCACCGTATGCTCCACCGTGTCCTCCGGGCGGTCCACACAGTGGCGACACCCGGGCGTCGCTTCCGCACGAATCCGGTGCAGGAACTTCCCGAACTTCCCGTGTTCGGTGAGAACCTGCGTCATGCGGAAGGTGAGGACGCCGTGAGGTCTTTCCAACCACGCCTCAAAGAAGGGACTTACCGCCATAATTGTGGCGTGCCCAGCACTGGGTTGCGACAGTCGCTGTCGCCATTCCACCATGAGACCCCGCCGGAGTTCTTCCCGCCATGCCGCGAAGTAATCCCCATGGAATATGGAGCGAGCCCATTACCATTAGTTTTTCTTTTAATTAGTACAAAATAATCGGTTTCTTCATTGTCTGCTGCAACAAGTCTGATTAAGGATATTGTAGATAGGCACTAGTTAAACAGATCTAAGATGAGCAGCAAATAATAAAAAAAAAATATTGTTGTCTCATTAAATTTTTACAAACGATGATGAAGCCCTGAACCCCTCACTAGGATTCCCTGTGTTGTGGGGTCCAGTCACTTTCAATCCAAATTCAGAAGGACGAAGAAGAACTGGGATATTGTAGATAGACACTAGTAAACAGATCTAAGATGAGCAGAACTGTCATTATTTGCTCATTACTGTGACCTTTAATTGTACAGCTTCAACTTCAAGTAGCTTTACTACTAAATATCCTGCCCCCCTAGCCAAGTCACAAACGATAAACGTAAACTCTCAGTAGTCTTTAATAGATTTTCAACTTTATGTTATTGGATATAAAGTTGAAAATCTATTGAAGATTACATAGTGTTTTCGTTCGTTCCGGTCGCTAACGCTCAGTAGTCTTTAATAGATTTTCAACTTTATGCACTTAGGTATAAAGTTGAAAATCTATTGGAGATTACTAAGCGTTCACGTTTATCGTTTGCAACTTGGCTAGGGGGGCTGGTATGTACTAAGTATCAGGTCAGGGCTCTAGGAAAATCGTATCAAAGAAACTAACATCACACTGAATCACTGATATTATAAAGGCGAAAGTTTGTATGTACCTATGTATTTAATGAGTGTGTGTAGGTATTTATTACGGATTTGGATGAAACTTGGCACACCGGTAGACCATATCCTGAAATAGGACATATACAGACGTTTTTATTTATTTATTAAAACTTTATACACCAGTAAATAAGACTGTATAAAGGCGGACTTAATGCCTTACGCATTTTCTACCAATCGATATTAGGGTGGTGCAGAAACATAACATGGTAGGCGAACTTAATAAATAGACAAACAAAAAAGAAATAGGTACAATAATAAATACATTATTAGATACATCATATAAATAAGCAATGTTATTGTGAAAAAACAAATCCAGCCAAGCAATGCTGTGATAATTCTACCAACTTCTTGCGAATGTGTCTCACGTGACATTTTTATTCCAGCCCTGCGTTCAAAAATAACCAGAGTAGTGTAAAGTCGTTACTCCAACCGTTCAAAAATGCTTCGAGTTGCAACCCAGGGTCGTTCTTTTATAACTCGAGTAGCTACCCTAGAGTTAACTCAACTAACTCTAACTCCGAGCAGGGTAGGTTGGTGTAAGCATTTATGGCCATAAATGACACTTGCTTGACATTGACAGTTGAACTCTACATTCGCGTTCAAAAATGCGAGCGTAGAGTATCTACTCTGATGACGCCATTAGAGTTAATTCCAACCTCGAATTTGAACTCAGCCCAGGAGTGCTTGTGTTCGTTTGGTATATTTTTTTCAACTGTTAAGCAAGGAAAGCCACCGACAGAAGCTTGTAATCTATAAAAACAAATGTTTGTTCAGTAAAACAGTGTCAATAGTATGTGCAGTCGGTGACATTGAAACGTTACGTAGTGTTATGTGGCCGAGGGTCGCCCTAAGTAGTTACGTAACGCCTGAGATAAATGATGATGATTATATAGATTATATTAAGTATAAAGTAGATAAGTATCACAACATTACATACACGATTTTGGTATTAAAGCTTCGTGTGTGAGCTAAGGCTTCAAATTCGTGATTGGTGTATGAGAAGTGCTTATTATGTAATTAAGAAGATCTATTTTACAAAGTATATCCTTGAAATAACAGATGTAGGTACTGGTGTTATAAATAGGTATACAGTACAGGAAGGATATTGAGATATTAGCCTTAGGTATTAACTAACTAAACAAACAGAAACGTTTTATCTTTATTTCTCAATAATTTTTCTTACTAAGAGTAAGAAGAAAAGGGAAAATGGAATAGTTGCTAATACGAAAAAGCTTTAACAAAAAATTTGTCAAATCGGTTCAATCATAAATTATAGCGGGAAGGAGCCATACCGGAAAATTGGTGCAATAGTTCATTGGTGCCAATCTTCAAAAACAAAGGTGATGGTGCTTGAGTGCAACAATTATAGAGGAATAAAGTTAATGTCACATACTATAAAACCTTGGGAGAAAGTTATTGAAAGGCGCCTGAGTGATCAGAGTAACATTTTACAGATCCATCATCTATCTCCCTAGCCTTTTTCCAACTAGTCGACCCCAAGTCGGCTTCCAATCTATTCGGATGCAGCTGAATACCCATATTTAACATGGAACGACTTCCTTTCAGACTTCCACAGCCCAATTACTGGGCCACACGATACTTGGACAGACTGATGTTCAGACTTTCTGGCATCTGACTACATGTAATGACGACGACGAACCAACGGCATTACGCCGCGCTTTTCGAGGTGCGGGATGTCAGTAATGTTCTAGATAAACGAAAAGTACATATGAATTGAAAAATTCACATAAGTACTTTCCCGGTTTCGAACCCGCAACCTCATTCAAGGGAACATGAACAAAATTGCACAGAACCAATTCTGTTTTATGCCTGGTCGGTGTATAACGGATGCCATTTTCGCTATTCGCCAGCTGTGCGAGAAATACAGAGGTGCACATAAAAACTTGCACATGGTATCCATTGACCTCGAAAAGGCATACGACCGGGTGCCTCGTGAGGTTTATAGAGGGCGCTGTGAAAGTATGCGCAGTTGATCCGAGCAATGTACAGTCGATGCAGTATCTAAGTTCGGTTGACAATGGGCTCCATTGGCAGCCTTCTTAACTCCTTACTTCTTTCTGATAATATTGAAAGTTCTGACGTCGGACATCCAAGAAGAGACTCCCTGGTGTATGCTGTTTGCCGATGACATTGTGCTGGTTGTCGAGATTGGCCTACAGGTCCATTGGAGGTGTGGTGGCAAAGACTCGAGAGTGTTGGCATAAAATTGAGCAAAAGCAAATTGAATACTTATTCTGCGATTTCTGCGGTCTCTCCAGCCATGTGCCCAACGTCAGCGCTGTGTCCTGTGCTGGAACGCCCATATCGATCTGCTCCGACTTTTGGTACCTCGGGTCGTTTATCCGAGGGAATACTAAGGTGAGATGTAAAGCACCGGATCAACTCAGGATGGATGAAATGGCTATAGGTCACTGGAATAATTTGCGACCTATAGATGAAAGGTAAAATCTACAAGTCCGTGATAAGACCATGTATATCAGAACGTTGGGCTGAGTAAAAGACGGATGAAATATGATTATATGTAGCAGATATGAGAGTATTGGGATTGATGTGTGGAGTAAAATGAATGGATAAAATGAGAAATTAGTATATAAGAGGAAGTTTGAATGCAGACGAGGGTTGTGTGAGGATCATATGACGGATGAAAGGACAGAATGGAAAAAAATCAGTAATATGGGACAAGGGCAGAAAGCGGATGGTCCTACAATAAGCACTCCAAAGAAGCGCTTACCAATGAACCTGTATTTCTATAAATACGAATATAAGAAATTGCCTTTCAACACCTTTCACAGTTTCGTAAACTGTACGTAACCAATTCAAAGTTTAGAGTACCTATTTAAGTACACAGTTCTAAGTTCTCAATGTCCAAGAAAGAACCGAAAAAGAAATGGTTCGTTCATTTTATTAAATGTTCCTTCGAGACTAGTAGGATCCCTTTATCCTAAATTAAAAACATGGCTGTTTAGTGCTTCATATTGTGTCTAGCTGGGCCGCTAGGGACACGGACAGTTGGATGGGTTATGAATGTTATGTTATGACAGAATAGGGCGCGACACAGCGCTTTCATCAACAATGCAATAGATATTTGAAAAAAAATATCTAATGCTCCTTTCATGACAACACACATTGCAGTAATTAAAACTATGTATCAATGCTTCTGTCCGGAACATTTTCAGAACAACATTAAAATTGTGAGGGAATGAACTATTTAGTTCATTTAAATGCAGAGGCCTTTTCTAAAGTGAACCACTTGTGTTCACTTGACAGTTGAGGATTAAAATTATGTAAAAACATAATTTATTATTAGGTACATTTTATTTAGTTGTTTTCGTATTTCTGTTGTCTACTCTCTATCTCTCCTTCACCAAAAGCATTATCTATTTAAATATGATATGCCTACAACTTAGGCAGTTGGTCATAATAGCTGATTTGATTAGGTGGGTCACTAATTTACATAGTTTATGCTTAAGCATTGGAATCTACCTACCTATTATCTCTCTATCAGCGATCTTACTAGTTGCCAAGATAAATAGACGTCTGTATTAGCTAAGATAAACAAGCTCATAATAAGTATAAAGAAGCACGTAGGAGTAAATACGCATTCTATCTTACTCGATATTTCGCGGCAACTTTATTCAAAGCGTGTTTGTATCGGTGCAACTTTGATAGTTATACTACGTTATGAGATAGTTATGTAGGATAGAAAGTTGATTTGTTATTATTGTTATCTCTTTCAAAATGCAAGTCTCTTTCCCACGTTGTATTTGGGCGGGGTCGAACTGCAGCATCGGACGGTTGAATACATGTGCTGCCATCTTGTGGCCGAACGCGAACAAATTACCACCTTGGATAACCTGTTTTCCACCGCTCATTGTAATGTTGCTACTCGATACAAGATGGCGCTACTCGTAGCATGTCCATAAGAATAATTATTTAATTTGCTGAAGCAATCACAATAGATTAATGAAAAAAAAATTGTTTACTGTTATTTATATTAAAACTATTTTTTTTTGTTTCAGGTGCTAGTGGAATATGACGGTGTAGACTGGCAACGTCGCGAGTGGGTGGCAGTTTATTCACGACGGACGTTTCGTGTTTTTTTAGTGGAAAGAACTCTTGTATGGGCTCCCAAAACACACGAAGGAAAAGAAGTGAAATGGCCGGCTTTGGTAAATATTTTTCACAAGTTCATTTAATTGTCAATAGATGGCGCTGCTAATTCCAAATGAAACTGCACGTTAATTGTAATTTACGCCTCGAGGGTATTGATAGTAATCAAGTAGTGCTGAATGTGTTTATTAACTAGAAAATAGTAAATAGCGTTATTTTACAGTTGATGATTCGTCAGAAAAATAAAAAACAGGTATTTTAATATAAATAAATTGAATTCACTCTAAAGATAGCAAAATAAAGACACATACAGATAGGTATTATAACAATTTTGCTTTCTTCTCAAAGATTTCTTTGGCAACAATTCGAAATGGAATTACTGCTTTACCTACTACCTCTCTTCTGATATAGAATAACTCAATAAACTAAGGAATGTTTCAGAATCAGCACCGCACACACGTGTACTATACGACCTCTATTTGTGTCTGTAGGTCACGTTTTGTGTGAGTCTGAGGTCACAAGCAACGTTTGGATTTGTACTGAAAACCGAACTTTAGCGACACAAATATTACAACAACTCTGTAAAACCTTGAGATGTTGTCAAGGTTTTACAGTGTTGTTTTAATATTTAGAGTTGTTTAGGTTAGTTGTTAGAGCATGTCTTTTTAACGTGCGGTATGTATCTCTCAAAGTTAACCATACTTTAGTATTGGTTTGTTTAGTTCGAAATACGATGAAATCAGTTACTATTCGCTGCAGTAATTTATACAAATTGGTAGATAGTTGTGACAGTCACTAGCTAGATAACGGTGATGGTACTAAGGACAGGTGGCACTTTATGTACCGCTAGCAGAACCTAGTACAGCTTGGCAAAGCTAAGTTGAAAAAAGTAGGCGCCACTTTCTAATAAATAAATAAATGGAAAAGCCTGTATATTCCTTTGTAATAAACTATAATGACAGTTTAATTTTGCTCAATTAAGGACCCTTCTTTGGGTAAAGGCCTGTTCCAGTTTGTATCAAGTTTTGCGACTTTTTGCCTGTGTAATCGATTTCTGGTCGGTCACTATAATTATTACATCAGCCCACTTTTTTTTTGTCTTTCTATGTCTATTTTCGGACCTGTGCACTTGGTTACTTATTTAGACCACTTTTCGTTATGTAACCTTGCTACATGGCCCGCTTGATATAGGCAGGCCATTCCAGCTTTCGTGTGTGTTTCAATGCCACTATTGTGTTTATTTTTTTCTTATCGCGCTAATCATTATTTTGTTTGTGCTTTGGTTTTATATTAAATGTGCTTCTTTCCATGATGCGTAGCGTGCTTGTATTTTACTTATTATCTCTTTGTATAATAAGTCCATGTTTGCAACCGTTAGTTCCGGTTTGTTAAGTTTATATGTATGCAGGAGTCTGCGTGTCTGGTGTCTGTCTGTCTGTTTTTATTTATTTAATAGAAACTCGCTTTTGATTACTTCCTTATGCTTCCAAAATATACTCTATGTTATGGCAATGTGTTTCTTTATCTCATCAAAATTCCTAAAACAGTTTGAAGGAGACTGGTTTTCGCAGATTGATGTATTTATTCACATTCTTTAGCAGCGTTCTTTCGACATCGATTGTATTTTCTATGCTATTTGTCTGTGCTAGCTCTAATTATTTCGTTTAGCACGTTTAAGGAAGAGTCCGTAAGGTGCCTTTTTATGGCGGGAAATCATCCAATGACTTCTCCCGCTCTTGGGCGGTTCGGAAGGGCGTGTCAGACTTTTACTGACTAAAATCTTAAACCTGTTCCTTCGTTATGCGATTTTCGTATCTCAGTATTTCGATACCTTTAACATTTTCGCAAACCTTTTTATAGAACTCTGTATCGATATTCACAGTGCCTTAATAAATTAAAGGCTACAGGTGTCGGCAGGGCGTAGAACTTATAAACTAAGTGACTACACTCTAAGTATCACCCCTTGCGGTATGTGGTACGATCGTCGGCTAATGGAGCATTACTGAAGGCTTCATTAGGCCATTTTTATGAACCTGTCCTTACTACAATTACCAATGAAAGTTGATAATGATTATTTTTAATAAATCATCATCAACTAGAATGCTTGATAATCTTAATTAAATAGTATTTTACAGGTACAATAAAATATAAACGGCAAGTAAAAGCAATTAGTAGCGCGGTCCCATTTTCTTTCTTCACTTTTTTTAAACAGCGCCATCTAGTAGCGAGTAGTTTACTTTATAACGTAATTTACTACTGAAGTTCTCGAGACCGTTTGATAGGCTATTAAAAGCCGGTTTAAAGGCTAATGAACTATATATATGAAATTCAAACCAGCTTCCATCTGTTCCAAATTAATTTATGACTGTTAGACTTTTATCTTCACCTTATTAACGAATTCGTTTAGCGTTTACAAATAATCGGGTTTTAAGAAAAACTAGTCATAAAAAACCAAGATATTTAAATATTTTTATCAGAAGTACTAACCAATTTGAAAATTGAATAAAACTATTTATTTCTAATTATCTTCCTGTTGTGAATTCTTAATAATATTTTTCCTAATAATTCAGTTTAATACTTTTACCTAGATGATAAAACAGAATTTATGGAGTTTTTTTTATTAGGTACCAGTATGGCTCATTTTTAATCCACCGCAGGGCTCAAACCCCCTTCATGACTGTCCGTTTTTTTTCCTAGTTATTAGGAAAAGAAAGATGTACAAAATGCCTATATCTAACCATCTTAATGTTTCCTAGACATTCATGCCGTTGGCAGCTGACCTGACGCTCCAGACCGACGCACAGCCGGTAGAATTCCTCCATGACAAGCAGCTGGACTTCTTGGATTACACCAACCTGCTTCCTTATCAGGTAAGAAACCATGCTACCTACATTGATACTTACTTACATAAACATACGCGTTTTCCTATTTGGCTATTACACAGAAGCTACAAAAGGTCATCGGCTACGATCCTTTAATACGTACTTAGTAATATATCCCACCAAAAATTATGTGAAAATGGGAGCCAAGTTGAACATTCCGACATGGTGTTGTTGTTGACTTCACCGAAAAAAGAATTGAGATCTAAATGGATGCCAAGTTCTGTAGACTTATAACCTCAACATTTGATCTGGCTATTATATTTTGGCTTGTTTATGTTAAATAGACTCTGAGTTATTAAAGGGGTTAAAAAAGGCTCCAAATGGTTCGGTTCGTGTAATATTACACACGGCTGCTGATTGCCAGTTCTCTCTTCGACCTGGTGAATTGCCCACGGGTAGTGTGAAAGTGAAACCCGGGGTCCTGGGACGAAGGCAAAGAAGGAACACGAGTGGGTTTTTAGTCAGTAAAAGACTGACACTATCTCTCGCTCCGCCCAAGAGCGAGATTTGTCATTAGATGAATTTCCAATCTAAAAAAAAACCTGGTGAATGGTAATTATAACTTTAATTGTACCTAGGTACTATACTAACTGACAAAACCTCTAAGAAAAAAATAGGCATAATATAATATTATAATGATTGCCATAATAATATGTTAATTTAAACGAACCATTTTATTGATCCTTCTAATTTTAGAAGGCCTATTTAGCCAGGCCAGTTTAATGATTATGAAAATTACATTGTTAATAGGTCCTCAGCAACAAACTGTAATAGTCCAATTATTGTGACTCAGTTCAGATAGTATCAGAGGAAGGGTATTTTCATATTATAAACAATACAAAATAACTTTAAAATAAAGTCTAGTCAATAAATAGTATCGTGTTTATAAATTAACAATTCACAAGACACGTTTCGCACTGTTGCCAACATAAGCACGTACTACCGGTAGTTCTAGTATGACAAGACAGGTGGCGCTACGGGTCATTGTTCGAGCTCGTTGCAGGCATTCAGAATACATTATTGAACCTGCGGGCGCATTTCCTCACGTAGGGACTTGCTTCTAAGGCTTCAAATTGACTACTATAAATTTATAATTGCTTGGTTGAAACTTGAAAGTAATGAGTCCTTTCGGCATTATGCTTAATAAATTTTATTATTAGGCACCCCATGTACCATACAATGGATCTTATGTGCGAAAAACTTAGATTAGGTAAGAATAAAAATATTTTATAAAACCTAAACCCCATACTTTTAAAGTATGTCGCCATAATAAACTCTATTCAACTTGACTTTTCGAATGTACCCTGTTTCTGTTGGTGGGTGAGGACGGTTTTACGCAATGCCCTTTGTTTTTTTTTTTATTATACTGAACTGGTCAGTCAAAGTCTGAAACTCCTTCTCGTTCCACCCTAAGTGGGAAGAACTATTTGATGACTTCCGAACTAAAAAAAAGTCTTTAAAGGTGATTCTTTGAAACCGAGAGAACGTCTCATTCATCTGGCCTAGCTTACCAATCTATCTTGTGTCGTAAGCCACTGGGCGCAAATGAGTGCCTTTGATACATTTGGTGATCGGGGAAAAAAAATGCTAACAAAAATATCAATTTCTAAAGAAAAAACTGGGCCAGACGAATGAGACATCCTCTCGGTTTCAAAGAATCACCCTTAAAGAAAACTCATAATAATCATCATCCTAAAAAGAATATCAATGTTAACGACTCTGCCATATTTCCATAAGTGTTCAATAAATAATATAGACGCAACAAAAGTGACATCTTAGCCGTTACTGTTACTAAGCAGATTTGTAGGTCAAGTTGTAACACTTGAATGCGTGACGCCATCGCCAATCAACTGCGTGTCTCTTATGCAACGGCAATTCTGACCATGTCATATAAATATGTAGAATCTATCAATGACTTATACAATAACAGAATGTTAAGGTGACATAACACAAGCTCAGTATGTTTACATACATATTTAATATTTATTTTTGAGTTCAACTTTGTTAGAGAATGTGTCCGTTGTTTATTTTGTAAAACAGTCATAGCATATTTTTTTAAATATTGGTTCGTCAGATATACTGAATTCTGAATAATTATTTGGTGGATCTGACGTATCATCAATATAATTCGTAATTAATTGGCAAATTGATTGCAACAATGATGCTGATGATGACGATACTGAGTTAACTCAACATCGCAACAAAAAGATTACATAATGAGATTGATTTATCCATTTTAAGATCTGGCGAAATCTGTTGGTGTTCTATAGGTACACCTCTACCTATCCGTTCGGTTGATAGGTTGATACAGGTGTGATTGCGTTATGTTAGATAGATACGAATTAAAAAAATATATATATATTAAACTAGCTGTCCTCTGCGGTTTCACCCGCGTCTTTGATTTCTGCTCTACTCCTTTTGGTCTTAGCGTGATGTTGTATAGTCTATAGCCTTCCTCGATAAATAGGCTATCTAACACTTTTTAATTCGAACTAGTAGTTCCCGAGATTAGTGTTTTCAACCATACAAACAAAATCTTCAGCTTATAATATTACTTTTAGTAATTAAGGCTATAAAATTGTTCGGCCTTCGATCATAAGAAGGTGCCTACTACGAAGTTAGAAATCGGCCTGATTTAGTGATCCCTATTTCCATATTCCTTTGTAACCTGAAGTGCTCATTCAACAACACAAAGGACGGACAGTTATAATAATAATCTATAATACTTTGCACAGCTGATTAAATATGTTTAACTTATACAAACAAACTCGTTCATTAATATTCATGTAACATTAATAAAATATTTTGTAAAGCTAAAACATTAAGCTAAAATATTCGACAGAAACTCTACAGTTACGGTACTGAAAACTTTCCATTTGGAGTGTTTACTTTAAGCTGCCAATAGATGGCGTTACGCTGCGCAGTGTGTTAATAACTTCCGTCTTTTACTTGAGATGTTTGTATGTTAAGTACCTAATAAAAATAACATTTTGAATGTTTAAGTAAATATTTAAGTGTCCGGATACGAATACCTCTTTAAATTTCCGGAAATCCGATATCTATTAAGGCTATCAGATGAATGAAAGTTTATGTAAAAAAATGATAAGCATAGTACGTCCTGTATGTAGCTATTTTGATTGCAATCAATACAAATAAGTTTTATTTTTATTAAATAAATTTTATAAAATTAATGACATTATATCAATTATTTTTTGATAACATTAATATCTGTTTTTGAGCAGTGGTGGTCGAGTTGTAACGGCCCCGACTTTTATGAGTTGTAGGTCGCGGTTTCAAACCCAGGCATTATATTAACCATATTTCATTACCACTACTCTCCAAACGGTGAAAGAAAATATCGTGAGGAAACCGGCTGTCCTAGAACCAAAAATTCGAAGACAAGTGACATCCACCAACCCGCACTGAGCCCGCGTGGTGGATTACGGCCCATTCCCTCTCCTAGAGAGGAAGTCTGAGTCCCCGCAGTGGGAACATTATAAGGCTGATTAAGCTATTAATTTCTGTTTTACTTGAGACTGATAGGTATAGCTTTTTTTTGTGGGAAATATTATTAAATCACTTCTCCTGATCTTGAGCGGATCGAGAGGCATTGTCAGACTTTTACTGACTAAAACCCACTCCTGTTCCTTCTTTGCCTTTGTTCCAGGGCCCACGGGGTTCTTTTTCACTTAACCAATGGCCTCAGTAGCCTTCCACACTGCTAGGCCCCTACGATTTGCTGACATCTCCTTGAGGCGCGCGTGAAACACTACGCGTCTTTGACGGTTATCGGACGGTCGGACGGCGAGCTACCTGTGGGGGTATGCGGAACAGAGAGTAAAGTCCCGCAAACCTCCGTTGAAAAGGGAGGATCCTCCAACCAGACGGGATGTTATGTCTGGCGGGCTACTGCCCGGTAGATGATTTCGGGCTGTTCTATATGTTCTAATCGCGCGGAGAACTTTGATTGCGCGATGCAGGATTAGTTCTTATGTGACGGCATAGATGTCGCTACATCACTCCCCTCCGGAGATCGGAGATCGATGGTTCTTGATGCTTCTTGATGCGTGCCAGGCCAGTGGTAGGTTGGTTCCAGTGGGTCGGAACCGAATGCCGCAGTTCTCGGTGAGTCGGAACTGTCTGCGGTGATGCCCCAGTGAGTCGGGGTGTTGCTATCCCAGTGAGTTGGGATGATGCCCCAGTGAGTCGGGGTGATGATGTCCCAGTGAGTCGGGATGATGCTGCAGGCTCCAGTGAGTCGGAGTAGTGCTGCTGGCTCCAGTGAGTCGGGGTGATGATGTCCCAGTGAGTCGGGATGATGCTGCAGGCTCCAGTGAGTTGGAGTAGTGCTGCTGGCTCCAGTGAGTCGGAGCGGTGCTGTGCGACGTAGTGGCTTGACTGCTTGCGTCGACCAGGAGAGGTTCTTCGTAGCTCTTCATGTGACTGGCCGAAGGTGCGGTGTGATTAGCCAAGGTCGCTGATGAGGCTGAGGGTGATGACCAGGTATGACCAGGTAGTCATGCTGGTGGTCAGGATACCCTTTTAAAGCCTTGGGTGCTGGCTGTATGGCTCGCTGCTCGAAAGCTTGAGGAAGTGATGATGACGTCACGAAGTAGTAGCTGCCGAAGGCTGCGCTGACGTTCATTGTCGAGGGTCACCAGTTTAGAGGTATGTGGAACAGAGAGTAAAGCCCCACATACCTCCGTTGAAAAGGGAGGATCCTCCGACCAGACGGGATGTTATGTCTGGCGGGCTACTGCCCGGTAGATGATTTCGGGCTGTTCTATATGTTCTAATCGCGCGGAGAACTTTGATTGCGCGATGCAGGATTAGTTCTTATGTGACGGCATAGATGTCGCTACATACCCATTGCTCGCCGTCCGCAAGCCCGCGCCTGCGGTGGCCGGAAATCGGGATCAGGATCGTGAGGGCGTTGCCACGCGCGTGCGCGTGCGGCCTCCTCCTTTGCTAGCATTACTGCTTCACAGAAGGAGGCGACCGCCTGCCACTCCTCCTCGCTTCGGACCATGGCCTGTACCAAGGCCCGGAGCGAGAGATCGTTGCCGCCGATCGCTCCCACGAGGACACGGCAGTGCTCTGCCCAAGCGGGGCACACCTCTAGCGTATGCTCCACCGTGTCCTCCGGGTGGTCCACACAATGGTGACACCCGGGCATTTCTTCCACACGAATCCGGTGCAGGAACCTCCTAAACTTACCAGGTCCGGTGAGGACCTGCGTCATGCGGAAGGAAAGGACGCGGTGTTGTCTTTCCAGCTACTCCTCAAAGACGGGACTTACCGTCATAATTATGGCGTGCCGAGAGACTGATACATACGAGGTAAACATTTTTCCGTATAGGATTTCCTATTGTTTAAAGTCTCTAAAAATTTGAAACTTTAAACAAAAGGAAACCCAAATTTTCATTTGATGTTTCCTTTTCTTGGTTTAAGAAAGCTTGTTCAGTAGCGCGTTATTACTTAATTACTTCCTTCTACCGGAGGGTGAGATCCAGATCCAAATGGACAACACCAAACATTTATTCAACCTTAGCCTTCCCCCGCGGTTTCACCTGTGACTTTGGTTACTGCTCCGCTTCCGTGGGTTGTACCGTGATGTATGCCTATACTATTCATCATGAACCTGGGTATCCTATACAGAAAGATGGTTTCCCAACCGACTGTAAGTTCCAGAGATTAGTGCGTTTAAACAAACAAAAAACTCCGTAGCCTTATTGTATAAAGTATCACATAACAATTTATTATGATGAAAGGTTCGCATTTTCTTTTTAAAGCTCTGAATCATTTATCTCACAAACTTGTAACGTACTCGATAGTCCTTGACATTTAAGGGTAATTAATAATATTTTCCAAGAATAGCAACAAACTTTACTAGAAACGTTATCGATAAATAAACTTGAGCTATTTAGCTCACTCGAGATTTTATATTTCGTAAGCTTTTATAAACATTCAACTGTTTCAGTCTCTATTTCTTTTTGTTTTGTTTTAACCGTTGCTATTAATTTACTAACAAATTGTATAGGTTGGTAAACTAATTGCAAAGGTAACAACAAAACAAAAAGAAATGGAGCCTATGAAAAATCAATAACTTATTTTGATACGCTCCTTAAATACGTATTTTACTTGGATAATTTCGGTAAAATAAGTGGTCCCTCCCCTTGTGTTGAGGAAAACGTCTTGTGATTTCATCGGTTCTCATTGTGCAGAGAACCCGTGATAAATTGAAGTAACGTACGATCTACCTACATTATACGCGTGGAAGATTCTATAAATAGCTGAAAGAAAATCCTCAACATTTTGTCTGTGGAAAAAACCACGTATCAAAGGCCCAGCTTATTAGTTTAACAGATGAATGAGGGTTGGATGGTAAAAAGCAAAACGCATAAACGACCCAATTTCCAGTGAGACGATACAAATGTTTATCCAAACTTGCGCGCTTCGGCAAAGTGGGGAGATCAAGGACGATGTCTGCCAAACATGGGGAGGGTTTCCCCGGGAGACGGGGAGAGGGGAGAGTGGGGTGGCGGAGGTGATCTGGCGAGCGGGGCGCGGTATGTTTTGATGCCCGCCGCCCGCTTTATTGATTTTCCGCGCCCGCTCCGCCCGAACCTCCCCTATATAATATACATATTCTGAGCCAGGTGGATGGTGGTATTGCCGACTGTCGTGCTATTTTCGGTTAGCCCCGGCCACGTCGCACCCGTGGAAACGCTATGATTGATCGGCTGCTACCCCGCAAAGCCAATTTCTTTTTTGTTTTGCAATTTTAGCCACCCCTCGAGTTTTGTATACGTCTTCTAATAAGATTTGAAGGTCGTCTATTCCTTTAATTATTCCCCCGGGTCCATTCCACGGTAGGTGTTTACTTTTGTAAGTTAATTATTCTAACTGAAAACTGTAAGCTTCATCGTTGGCTGATGTTTTCGTCAAAACTTATGAAGGAACACAACGGATTTGGTTTCATTGTAAGTAGATACGGATAAACAATTTATTTCTGAGTAAAAATGTCGTCACGTCGAGATTTGAGAAAGTAATTTATTCTGTGAAGACATACAAACGCTACAGCGGCCTTAAGCAGAATATTATTACGAAAAGGGATGTTCATTAATGTTAAATTTCCTTTCAACGGCAGCCAGTCGTGCTCCCGATCTTTAGTTATTTTTTTCTTTTCTTTGACATTTAACTTGATATAAAATTAAATTTATTTGAGCAAGAGATCCTTCGCTTATTTTACGGACGATAATTTATACTAATTAAGTACGTGAAATAATTTATTTTCAGTTTACTTAGGACGTTGTGCACCTACATAGTCGTAGTAAATTATACATCTTTTGCTACTGATTACAATGATAATTACGTGGGAGTGAAGGGAGGGTAAAGAAGGGGACGATTAAAATAAATTGATATCATAAAATAAAAAGTTTCGTTACTTTGAGATTGTCTTTGTTCAAAGTCATCAATGAGTTTGAACTAAACTGTGTATAATCCTGTGGTATTCGAGATAAAGAAGTTTTTAGGTCTGTGTTATTAGTGAAACAAGTCGAGAACAATGGAGGTTACGTAACTCCTTATTGCCCTGGGGACTGGGGTGGCTGTTAGTGGTCAGATGTGGGCGAGAGAACATAGTTCTGAATTGTTGTAATCGATACGTGCTGTATTGTCGTACACAGAATAATGACTATGTGCGATAAACAAAGAGAAATACACGTGTGTTTAAAAAAAAAATGGTCTATTGATTTTTGTCTCTGTGTATTTAACAGGGTTCTAAATAGATAAACATATTTACATTAAAAATGAGTTTAATTGTTAAAGTAATAAAAGAACAAGTTTCACAAACAGATCCAATTAGCAACAAGCGTAATAAAATAAAAACATTTCGTTGCGAAACTGTACAAATCAGCTATTCGGACGTCATACCGTAAAAATACATAATTAAATGACCAACAACTTGAAGAAAAGAGTATTTATAATTAAAAAACTCAATTAGCCAACCGGCAATGAAAGTTTATCGCGAGTTTCTTAACTTCGTCGTCAGCATGCACGCAACCCAACTTTGAAACTGTTCCCCGCAAAATTTAAACGAGTAAAGTTTGTTTCAGTTAGCTTACTCAACTGTCCGGTGCTCCCCAACCTCCCCCACCCTCCCAATGGGGGAGGGATGGGGAGCTCTGACTGATATAGGCGTGTGTTAGACGCAAGACAATGTTACTTTGATCGTGCTCCTATTTTATGAAGGACATCAATACCGTAGAAGCAGTGAAACATTTCTTTGTTACTAATTCTATTGAAATAAAATATGATGTCGATTTTTTGACGTATTCACTTTGTTCTTTGTGACTGTGCTGTTATTAGATTGTTATACATTCTTGTATTATAACGTAAAAGAATAAAATAAAGGTTTTCATACCCCCGATTTCTGAATTAAGCATTTGATTTCTCACACTCTAATTTAGCCCAAGAACCTGCTGTTTGGTATTCAAATAGGGTTTATCACATTCTTAACTTAATTCAACAACCAGGATTACCTGGTTGGTGCTATTTTAACACCAATTTCTGAATTTAAGCATTTGAAGTTGAGTCTGTTTCAAACTCTACCTTCGCCTGAAAACGTGTCAAAATTTTGCGTTAGAGTAGGGTTTGAGTTGCTATGTTTTCACAAAATACTCAATTCAAGAACTCGGCTTTAGACTCTTTTATTGTTTACTTAAATAAAGCTTAGAACAATGAATCTAGGTTCCATTGTACATTTCATTACAGAATTACTTAACGAATTAATTCTTTAATTTTCACAACGCTTTGAACCTCGCAAGATTAATTTGTCAAGCTTTTCAGACATCTTCTTTGGCTATACAATGGTTCATTATAATTTAATACATTCTCGTAACGGAACGGGAGTGGTTGTGAATAACAAAAGCACAATTTATGTTTTCCGCTGTAAGTGTTTGCATTTTCCTCGGTGCAGCGGGGGAGGGGAGCAGACGTTTCATCTCGCTTGATGGATACAGCATGAGTGCATTGTCTAGGGAACTAAAACCTTTCGTTTATGACCGCTCCGGGAACTTTTAGAGTTCGCAATAAAGCCAGTTGCGAAACTCCACAGTGCCACACACGGATTTTTTCGTATACATATCTATTTTTTATTTGTGTGCAAATTCGACTGTTTTGTTCTGTGAACAATGCACGAATATTTCATATTTGTGTTCGCTCTGTGTTTCCAAACTGTATATTAATTTCTATACGGATGCGAGGTATCCGTTTACGTGTACTGATCGTAGGCAAGATCGTTAGGGGCTAAGTTATGGGCAGTTAGGATCCTACGACTGTTATGTGATCTTTATATGTTGTCTAGATCTTAGACAAGGAAGGAACGTTAATAAGGGTATTGGAAGATAATTGTTGGGAGTACCGTTGGGTATAAAGTGCTTGGGTATTTGCGTTACCCAATAAGGAGAATAAATTGTCTAGATAGGTGTAGTATCTAAACCTGTTATCAGTAAGTTGTGATACGAGGTAGGAGCCAGTTGGAGCGTTGGCAGGAAATTGAATGAGAGTTGCGGGAGAAGCGAATGTGTGCCAGACGTAATGGCTTCCTGGTGTAGTGTATCTAGCTACCTACAGTCTACAGTATCTACAATCTTGTACATAAGTGCTGAGTATACGGAAAACTTTATATATTGGTCTTACTGTTTGGAAAACCTTTAGTTTATGAAAGGATTTTACTTGAGATGTAAGACTAGACTAGCAATAGGAATATTATATATCGACAAAGTAGTCACTGCTATAAATTTGTCGATATAAAACACAGTTTCTTTATGAGTGAGTTACAGAGGTCAGAAAGTAACTCGTTATACAACAGTACTGAACAACCTCTGAATAAGTTATAAATTCTCACAATTCAAAGTTAGAAGCATCAAAAGTTTTTACAACTCTCTTAAAATAAGTTAACTCACAAAGACGATAAAATTTATAGCCATAATAAACTTGAAACTTTCATTTGTCAGAGGTGACCACGCAGACTTAGGGATAAGAATATTAATATTCATCACTTTCTCAAACAAAACCAGCTTAATCCGTTCCCTGATCCTGGGGCCACGGCCCGGTATTAATCACGACGTAATCTCACCAAATACAGCGACCCGCGAGGAAAATAAACAGTAATGGCTGCAGGCAACGTTGCGTAACCTCCGCTGAGCTGTGCTGAGCTGTACTGAGTGTGCTGAGTCACCGCGACGCGCCGCCACGCTCATCAGCGCGTGACTTAACAAATACTTACCGCTCACAATTACTACGTAGGTTTCCAGACCATAATATCGGAAAATGATTTGACCGTGAAAAGGGCTTCATTGTATTTCGCTTCATCCGTAAAGCGGTCTCATTCGTTCCACAGTATAAGGTTACCGGCAAGCCAAGCAATATTTCTGCTTCTCAGAATTACATTTGCAAACATTTATAATCAGACTCAATAACGTTACGTTGAACATTTTATCTTTTACTATAGATACTAACTCCATCCTTTACATTATTTAGAATTACATAATCGTGATTCATTGTGCCTGTGGTTTTGGTGTTAAAATTCGTTGTTGCGCTCCACATAAATACTTTCAAGCAAGCTGTCCACACAGCGCCGGTGACCCTGAATGGTCCAATAGTGTTAGTTAGCAAACAGGCGGATACAGTAGGTCTATGTAGATATAACAGCCGTTTGTAGGGGGGCAAGCTGAGGAGGGGGAGGGTGGGGGGGGCGGGTTCAACGCACCGGATACGTCTGTCGCCGGGCACTGGCTTGTATGCAATACACTGAGACAGGTGTGCGTTTATGTCCATGTGTGTGTTGTAACATTGACATAAATACTAGTGCAATCGTGTGCATGCTCAGCTCGGTACAAACAGGTATCTCGTGTGTGTGCATGTAGATTGTGTGTGCACGGTGAATTATTGCTGCACTTAACACGATATACGTGGGCAACTATACTAATGTTGATTTGTGGAGGTGTACCATAATGTGGGCCATAATGTTTACATGTGAGACGAGGTCGTAAAGGCAACTATCGATGTTCTGCATTAATTAATATATAAATACAGATTTATGTTCTAATTGCCGCTAGGTATTTATGCTACCTGCATGTATGACGCTAATTAATCGAGTTGGCACATACGATACATAAACATTATACTTAAATAGGCGTTAAATTATGTTGAAACTGTAGCAGCTCAACTGGAAATGATTACTATTTGGATTGATTAACATTTCTAATTTCATGATATTAGCATAGTAGACGTAAGTTTTTATTTTATTACCATAAGCTTTTGAATAAGGTACATAATGAAATGGTTTTCGAGAAAGGCAAAGTTATTACTGGTATTACCTATCTATGTTAGTTAAATAACTAATAAAGTCTTTTTCTAATTTAATACGAATCCAATTGATTTTGTCGTCAAGCGGTTTTTCGCAAAGGTTGGCAAGAAATAATGTGAACGCGGCACAACACAACACAACGGTTCTCGCTAATAATGTAGTATTCTCATCTTCAGGAAAATATCAAAATTCTGCGAATTGGTCGCAAATAAATCTTGCGGTTTTTGTGTTGTATGTCGCAAGATAAGCAAAAAGTTCAAGGACTAAAGAGACGAATTGGTTTCTCAAGACATTCCGTCACAGCCAATTATTTCTTTAGAAAGCTACGCTCTGAGACTCTAACAAATGCAAGACAATTTTTAGTTGAATAGAAAATATAATTGGTAGAACACAAGTCTTAGAAATGACTTTACCATCGTTTTCAAAGAAGTTCTTGAGGTTTTCAAGAAAAACTCTCAATATCTATTGGAAATCGGTTCAAAAATAAATCGAAAAACGAGAGAAGAATACTATTTATTACTACTTATATATTATGAAGCGGTTAGTCTATACAAAAACGTTCTTTAGACTTACTAGCAAAGATCTAACCAGATCCTCTATTTCCAGGACTGGGACCCTCGCCAAGCCGGAGCTGACGCTGGCTTAGATGCCACAATACTCACCTCGTTATCTTCCGAAGCTGCAGAATGGAAGACCATTCAAGATGGGCAGCGGATCCTGACCACCACTCCTTCGGTGCTCGGGGGCTGCAGGGCCCAGGTGTATCGGTCTGCTGGTGCCACGCAGTGGTACACGGCCGTCATAGTTGGAGTCAACGAGCATACTGGGGTAAGTGCATCATAATTCGCTTTTTCTTCTCTGCTGTGGTCATTTTCTGTCTTAAAAAATATAATATATTATAATCTATAAAAATATATATATAAAAGGCAAAGTTCTTAATCAAAGTTTTAATGCCAAGACCAAACCCGCGTCGACTTTTGTAAAAAAAACCGGCCAAGTGCGAGTTGGAAACGCGCTCGAAGGGTTCCGTACCGTCCGTAGCAAGAAACGGCATAAAAAATCATTGAACCTATAATGCTAAAAAATTTTACACAGACGTTTTTTTTATGATCCATACAAAGAATAAGATAGGATTTTCCATTTGGACTCCCGTTTCATTCCCTTATGGAGTGCCCTAAGGGGATGAAACGGGGTCCAATGTTTATATGGAGAAACCTACTTTCACGCGCCTATAATACACTTATTGGTGGGACAATGCACTTCTTTCCGTGAGAGTGAGTGAGGCTAGACTGTGTTAGAAAAGAACCCATGCTTTACCAGGAAGGTGTGTGCTGGAGCTGACTGCCTCGTGTGTGTCAGACGAGCCAACAAAACAAAAACAAAGTTTCGGTAATTTAAATTGGTTATCATTTTTTTATGGTTTTCTCTGTGGTTTTACCGATACCGACCTTGGTATAATGAGAATAATAGTGTGAGGAAACTTTCAGAAGAAGTTTATGGTAGAAGAAAATATGCCGGCTATAAATCAGTACATGATTTCATAAGATGTGGTGTATGACAGTTCATTGCATGGCTATTTTTGGAGAAGGCGTATCACTTATGACCAGCATTAAACGTCGTTAGGCCGATATGATAATGATTATTTTAGGGCAACTCGCCTCTAATGGCATAACTAAAGGATCCATTGAAAAACAATAACCGCTTATGCGTCATCATTTATCCATTTATTCTGAGTGGTCTTGAGATATGATAAGTCGATTGATTTTGACCATTAGATCTATTTTAGTCAATCTATTTAATTGATTGTATTTTATTTTATTTTATTGGGGAAAACAAACAGTCGCACATTACATTTTACGTAAAAAAATACCAGACAGTATGACTAAACTAACCAGTTACATTTTCCACGGAATGCACGGGCTGTTACTACTGACTACAACAGAAAAAAAACACTATTTTTTTCTGTTGTATGTTGGGTTTATTTCAATAATTCTTTTTTTATTTGAAAAAAGATACGTTCAGGATAATAAAATATGTAAACTAAGTTAAAAAATGCTTGCATATACGGTTAAATTACAAACTTAGTTCAGAAATTATTTTGTACAACTTTTCAAAAACTGTTCAACCCATCAAGTTCAAAATAATTTTCCTAGAAAGTCTTTATAAAGTTCTACTTTTTTTTCATATTTTCTAAATTTATGGTTCAAAAGTTACAGGGACACAATTTTTTTTTTACTTTTGGAGCGATTATTTCCGAAAATATTAAAATGATTTTAGTAAACCCCTATTCATTTTTAAATACCTATCCAACAATATACCATACGTTAGGGTTGAAATGAAAAAAAAATCACTCCTCACTTTACGTGTAGGTACCCTAATAAAACAGTTTTTCCCACTTTTTATCTTACCACTTTGTCGGCGTGATTGATATACATATTGGTACCAAATTTCAGCTTTCTTTGTAACGGTCACTGAGATTACTCGCGGACGGACGGACGGACAGACAGACTTGGCGAAACTATAAGGGTTCCTAGTTGACTACGGAACCCTAAAAAGGGAAAAATGTAAACGAACAAATTGATGTGAAAATAATTAAAATTACTACCGACTTAGTGTTGTATAGATACTAGGTTTTCATGAAGAACAGGCATTCGCTTTATGTACAGAAATATTTAACTTAACCTGGTTAGACTGGAAACCAATCCCAAAATAAGTAGTTAGGAAAAGGGTAAATAAATTAATGCAACAGATTCCGATACGTTCTAAGAAGGTCGATTAATCAAGATAAGATAGTTTAATGGTACAAGACTATAAGAGCCATGGCTGGATCTGAGAAAACCTGCCTTGAAGAGCTTGGATATAATCGGCAAAGCTAAGCGTAATTTTATCGCAAACATTTCACAGAAAACTAGATTTAAGGAGATTACTACTAGAAGTAACAACTCCAAGAATGCTGTAAAAGTGTTTACTGTGGTTAACTTGCAAAAAGTTTTTTTTTTTTTTTAAATATGGTGATATTTTATTATACATTGTGAATGTTTAACCTTCCTTACTAGTTCTCAGTAATGCCACAAAAAAAAAAATTGGAATCGATAGTACCTATATTTCCTACTTTCCAGATAGGCAATTGGTTTTAAAAGTCATCTACCGTTTTCTTTATGTTCCACTTATTCAACGAAACTAACTCCGACTTCGAATAAAGTAACATGATTGATGAGAATGTATCTTAATTTGAAAACATTCGTCTCTATTACCTGTTTATCAATTATAGAATCTTTTTGGATAAAAGGATTTTATGACAACCTCGTCTTAAAATCTAAAAGCCAATTAATATTATCTATTTCGAACGGGATATAACAAATCCCATTAAGATAATACGATCGTGAATACTTATCACCCAGCTCCTTAGCTAACAATAGGATCTCGAACGAATACCTGAAATAATTGAGTGCAGGTGAGCATTATAACATGAACAAGTAACTGTACAAGAAATTCTACAAGATAATTCCAAAGCGGGAAGTCCTGGAGAGAACCAGTTTGGTTTATTGAACGCCATGGCATCCGACAACGATGTTCAATTTATAAGGGCGCTCATAAGTAACGAAACAACTTGAACAGCGTGTTCGTTACTTGATCAACATATGGAAACCTGTTCTGCAACGCAGTACAGACCTGTGTCGCTCCATAAAAATGTACACGGAATCCTGAACTTTCCACATGCTTCCAATTATAACGCTGCCTCTGCATTGGTCGCCGGCGCCTGTTGGAAATGTAGAACCCGTTCAGTGCTTATTGATGGATCACTAAGTACTTTGATTGAACTCGTTAATTCAAAGGCAGCCATGGACGTATTACATGCACGAGTAACTGCCAACGTCGACCATGTACATGCATAAGAAGTTAGTAAAACAGCGAGTCAATTTATGTCGACAGCGTCGGTGAGGTAACGCTGATGGAGATTTAATTGAATTCCGTGATCGATGTGTCATGCGTAGGACTAAGAGCCGTTCAATTAACTGCAGTCCATTAAATTGTCTTTAATGCCACAGTTTGTCCGAAAACAGTGTGGTCTTTGATAGCGCTTATAACTAACATAACTGGTAAACTTTGTACGTTCATTAGGAGTTAGTCTCATGAGAATTTAGGCGATGAAACTTTGCCAAGTGTAATACATGTATGTGTTTTAAAATAACAAGTTAAGTTCACTTTGGAGCGATATTCTCCTAGGGATACAAAACCAACGCATGGTTTGGTTCAAGTTTAATCTATTCGAGCCGAGTGTAGTCTAGTTGAATATTAATAATCATAATTTCAAATTCCATGCCCGTATAGTATTTGAAACGCCAACCGTTCATTGTTTACGGATCAAGGCCGACCACGGCTCACGGTATTAACTGGAATCTAACAACAGCTTAGCTTGTATGTTATTGACTGTTACATAATATTAGTTTCCTATGTAAATTCTCAAATCTTGTACTTGACTGTACATTTATAAAAGAATGTGTAAACTAGGTATCGTGTATACAATTTATTGGTATTATGATCAAACGGAAGCTATATGAAAAATTCATGCTTACTTTTTGTGAAACGATATTGTAAATATGTTCTTTTACAGACCATTTATCGTATGCCTCAGTTGATTACATTACAGAATGATGTTTTACGTTAGAATTTTTGTCTGTCAATTTACAATCATCAATAATGTTAACGCCTTTTTCCGCATGTTTATATTTTCTCTCCACCATTTTTTACAAGCAGAACCGCTATCTTCGTTACACGATATATAAATTTATTACGACCATTGGTCATAATTATGTATGAGAGGAAGTTGTAACCGTCTGCCGGCGCGTTCCGTCTTAATGCTTATTAATTTATTATTGTACAATCATTTCCTTTAATTACATTCATACTGCCTTCGGTTCGTTGCCTATTACAGAGCTAATATCAATTCTGGGTAGCGTGAAATCAGCTTACATACTATTTAATCAAGATTAATCTGTAATATATTTGGGGAATTTGTTAGTGTATAAAGCTGTATCGATAATACTGTGGCGTGTGGGTGGGTTGGGTGTTCGTTCCGTTCCACCCCATTCACCCCTTCGCTAACTTGTCTAAACAAACTTTGTTGTTTTGCGTTATTGAAACACTTTATTGTTTTTCTTTCATCTCCTCTCTTTTGCGGATAGTGATGCCAAACTTGTACGTATCTAAACGAAATACTCCTGTTTGGATTGCTTCTTAAACGTTTTTGTTGCTATACTGTTTAATGTTTCCTACATGAATAGTAATTGTTTTAGGTAATCAGTCTAAAAACGTTTTAAAGGCCTACAATTAGTTTATTTTTACATGCTTACGTTGCAATATGTAAACTATATAATTAGAAGGTGGAATGGCATCCATTTATTTTAATTATTTATTAATTAAAACTTTATGCACTAGTAATAAACACTGTACATTTTCTACCAGTTTATTTCATTTTTTTTAGTTCCCAGAATGTGTAACAACATTGTAGAGGCATATCAATGTGTCCTTAGTAGAATAACAATTACAGCGTTAAATATGAATAAAAAAGCTTTTTACTATAATTTACAGGCGCAATTTTTTTAATTGTAGGGGTTTTAATTTCATAATCTAGCAAACGAACTCAAAACTTAAATTCCCTAAGCAGAAGAGTATTTCTTCTCCATAAGCCTGTACAAAATTTCTAGTCACGCTCGTTCGGGTGGGTGATTGCGAACTGCCAACTACAATTATTACAATAACTCATCAAACTCTTCACAGACTGTCAGAGTTTCGGAGTACTTCAATCTATCCAGAACTTTGCTAAGTAATTACAGTTAAAAAGTTGAGACGTTAAACAAATTTATACTGCGAATTAGCGAGTGGAAAACTTCGTTCGTAGTTCGCGAGCTTCGTATTACTGGAGTCCGAAACGTCGAAGTTTTGAGTAACCCCCTCGTTCGCCCCCTTTCCCTGTTTCTCAAGTAACTTTCTTTAAGTTTCTTCTTTGTTTCTCGCAAGTTTGCGTCCAACTTTGTCTGTCGGCTGTCGACATGTTTATCGACAAATCTCTTTGTTTATTTTATTGAGAATGTTTGACAAATGTTTGTTCTACAATCTATTCATTTTGTATAATATCTTTGGTCGTTTTCGATTAACGATGCGTATCATTCGTTACTTCTCATATGATTCATCCGACTAAAGACGTCCGCATATTTCTATTCATTATGATCATCCGTGCGTAAGAATTAGATACAAAGAATGATCCAGACACTGTTTTTGTGTGTTTTCGATTCTGAATCTGATTAAACTCGCGGTAGGCGGAGTTAATAGGTACGTTCAAGGTTATATTCGCTCAAACACCTGTGCCCACTCGACGAGCGACATAAAACAGAGGCGTATTTGTTGACGCCATATTCTACCGAACTTAACCGAACATTGCTCGGGCGTGAGAAAGTTTAGATGGGAATTTAGGGAATCTTGTTTGCTTACGAATATAAAACACCTGCCAAACTTCGTGTTTTACTTCCAAAGAAATTGGTTATTCTTATACTATGAGTATTCTTGTTTGTAAGATGGAATAGAAATTTATTAATAGCGGTGTCGAAAGAGCTAAACAAAATATTTATGAGAACATCTTTTTGGCTTCTTTCAAACACATTTATAATTATAGATGGATTCTTATAAATATCAAACTATCCATATAACCGCCTACTACTGACTCTACTTAGACGAGAGATTCCTACATTTAAAACTAGATGGCACTAATGGTAACGAGTTATATTGCTACGATCAAGCGAGGTGTTATAACGGTATCAGATCATCATAGGCTTGTATTACCGTAACTGGTTCTATAAACAACGCGATTTCTTCCAATCCGGTTAACTAGTAGCTTCATAGAAAGACAGTAATAAAGTTTTTATTTGTTATTTTGTTCCCAGGAGCTGACTGTGACGGATGATACAGTTTTGGAAGAGCACAGCGAAGATCCTTCGCTGGTGCAGATGAGACTCCTGGGCGATGGAGGTAACAATAGCTCTTATTTACGCCGTACACAATTCAAGCCAAAAGCAATCAGCCAATGGACTCCAAACAATGCGAAACCGTATCGCTTTGTCGCATTACGCACCATTATTCTGGTTAACGATTAAAAGGATCGTCATGATTGATTACGATAACAAATATATGGGTACATGGAAACAATGAGGTCTAGTTACATAAGCCACATGCTGCAGCGAACAATCTTCGGCCATTTGCAGAACAATAGCCGGTTTCACCACGCACAGTTATGATTAATACTTAATGTATTTTTAAATAGATATCGCTCAACGTCGTTTTTAGTGTATTAAGGTCATTATAAAAGTTTATATAAACTACTAACCCGATTACGGGACAGCGAAGTAAACACTAAACAATCGTATCAATCATTTAACCTTTTTATAAACTAAAATGCCTATCTAAAAGTAATGTTTCTTTTGTGCCTACAAATAGAAAGTTCATTAGTTAAGATTCTCTTTGTTCAGACTGTCTGAGAAATTATTAAGTCCACGTACAAGTTACATCAAACAATGAATCTAGCTCGGGGCAATGTGGAGCTATGAATACGAAGATATCTTTTATAAATCGATCCTTTGTTTAGATAGCAGCGGACAGCCTAATAATAGTGCATTATAATATTGTGCAACTGTGTGTGCCAACGGCTATATTGCAATGAGAACGTAGGATGGTGTTGTAAATACTTTTACGTGCATAATTGGATTGAAGCCTTAGTAATTGACGTTGCATTATGCTGAAGAAAGAAGGTACGCTTAGGAGTTACGACTGACTTAGCGCAATGAAGAAATGCACTAATGAGATAAAGAATCTTATTTCAGTATGGCAAATGACAGGATAAAGAGAAAAAATAAATGAATATTAATAACAATATTTTAGGAATCTAAGTAAAGGAAACATCCGATATATTTTATTTCTGGCTTCACCGTATAGGTTTAGACAAGTTTCTTCTCAAGACGTGTCTAATCAGTGAAACGTATTATTCTTAGAAGATAGATACAGCTAAAGCCTTGTCTGGGTCTTCTCCACAAACATTGACATTACCTTACATTTTTTTTCCAGTAATCGAATCGATCATGAAGGGAGAAGTGGTGGGCGTAATGCCGAGACGATCTCGCTCCAACCTCCAAGTAAGTTGAGTAGCTAATAATCTGCTTTGAATAATTAATTCAGTAAGAGATCCGAGCTTCGGCGATATAAAGTAAAATTATCCAGTTTCAACGAGGCGATGTTTCTCGAAGCTAACTGTATTACGTACATGCCCCATGTTACTTGTTAGTCCTGTTCCTTCTAATTGGATTCGCTCAGATTTTGGAGCGTTCTCAAAATAAATAGAAGACGTTTAAATTAAATATTTGTAGTTCCAATTCCAAGAACACTTCTTGAAAATAGAATAGTAGATTCCAAAGTAAAGTGTTATATCTACAGTTAAGTTCTGAAAAGTGAACAAAACTGTGCCGAGCCTACTTCAAAATGTCCGTAGCATGCAAATCACTTATGTATACATATTCAAGTAGCGTTTGTCTGTCTATCCGTCGGTTATTTTGGTGTTCGTGTCGCGACAAGTCTCCGGCGCCTGGTGACGCATGCGACGCCATTATCCTGAACTCACACCGGTTCAGCTAAATGTGGTATAAATGACTAACTGGTAGGTGTAGTTACGATCTTGGTAGATGGTACCAGTTTGGAATTAACTGGGTAGTAATCGTAAAGTGAAACTGATATTCCCGTTTTGATAAAGACAGTGGAGACAGATATAGAAATAGAATAAAATTGCTAAATAATGCTGATGGTTAATCTAATGATTTGTTTTGAACACAATTAGAATTCAAACTGATGTAGTCGAGAAATGTTTTTAAGCAAACGGGTCTACTTATTCAACTTCTAATAAAAGTGCCACATAAGGAACAAATCGATATTCGTCTTCAGCTTTGCGCCAATGTTTACTCAAATCCATTAAACATTTATGGCATAACAGAATAGTAGACTTGTAGCCAACCGCAAAATGTTTTCTGAATGGTTTCGCCTGTTCAAGTTCTGTCGCTCCAACTCTAAACTCAAAACGATGGAGGTTCTGCACCACTGAACTCATTTGAATATTGAAATAGAAACTTGTATTAAGAAATTTGGCTTCGGTATTGTTTTAATGTTATTCAAACGATGGTTAAAGACACAAGTGGAATATTCCTTTTGAATATTGAAACGTGTTGGGTTTAAAATTTCTCGGGACTTTCGAATTTAGCTCCAGTGCTGTTACAAGTGTAAGATAATTAGTTTCCAGTCCATAAATATGTCCAGACTAAATCAGTTTCCGAGTAGATGTATTTATAAACTGTATTCAAAGGGCATTCGCTAATGTAACGAAGCAGACGTAAATTATATTGGCGGTTGAGAAACAACCGGAGTTGTTGTTACCTCTTTTTGTAATTCTACTGAGGATTTAGTTCCGAATCTTATCAGTTATCAACTAGATACTGCATTTCAATACAAGGACTAATATATGGTTTTCATTTATTCTTATTTAATAACCTGACTTATTTAGCGATTATTTTACTCCCACGTTTATGTAAATTGAAGACCTTGTTTGAGCAATAAACTGTAAAGTTCTCAAGTTAAGTAGAACTTCATTTTTATTAAAATGTCGGTCTTGCTCAAGACAGCTTTCAAGGTTTCAAGGATCGGACGCTCCAAGGTCTCGACATTCGTGAAGGACGTGTCTTGTGCTCTGATGAAATGAGTTCTGAATGAAAATGACTAATTAAATGGTTCACCTTCAGATAATCTAGCCGCTCTTGTCAAAAGCTTATCGACTGGAATAATTTCGTTATTTCAAGAGAACTCCTTGAGTCTTTGGGCGAAGATAAAAGTTTTTCTAATTGACTGTCTTTTTGTGTTATCTTTTTCTAAATTTACATACATTTTCTTGTCCGGTGAATTGTGATTCTAGGATACTTCGCACACGAAGAATCATTTTAACCTCCGCTAGGGCTAGATTAAAAGTAAATCTAAAGTTTTTTTTTGTTTAATTCCAATATAAATTAAAGTTATATCTGTCTAATAATCTTACCAATGAGTACCATTTCGTCTGTTTGTTCATTCAAGTAAATAACAAAAGAAAATACCTGTTTGGAGAACAAAGAAATGTTTGTACAGAGCTTCGGATGATAACAGTACAGTAACAACGATACAGATTAACATAAAACGAAGACAAAGAAAGTTGTCAGTTACTGCGCAGAGAGCCATCCAAGCCCCAGGATGTGTAGTTATTATTCACAGAGACCAATCATAGTAGGTCCCGGACCTCGAAACTACTGTCTACCTTTATTATGTAGGTCGCAATATCGGACTCGTGGAAAGGGTCTCGTTAAACTGGTCCTATTTAGAACACCCACGCTTACTTTCATATTCCTTTGATCCCATATATGTAGTTATTTGAATAATCTTTGCCCAGTAACATAAACGAGGTCTCTCTAATTATAGTTTGAGTAAAAGAGTTTCAAATTACATAATAAATTAGCTTAAATTACTAGACTAGATTACGAAAGAGCGAAATCCATCATCATCTAGATTGCGAAAAAGAAATGGATGTATTTTATAAAACGGTAATACAGTCATCCGAATTCGTGTCAACGTCCATAAAGCATATTTCTTTTTGAAAGCCAGGAGGCAATGAGAGAGATTTAGTGGTGCATTGTACATGGATGTCACGTACAGCCGTGCAATGCCCGATAGTGCTCATCTCGTATGCCACCGATACACTCGACCATAACTCTCATCTGGCCATGTTTTCTCCGAGCTGACGACACGCGCGCGTTCGTCAAAATAGTGGACTTTAAACGTTCCATTAGTCCATTACACCAGTTTCCTGTGTCAATCAATCTCGTAACCTAGAAAGTACCTTGAAATCTCCGCACAGCTCTGACGCTAACATTGTTTAGCTACACGCGCTGCACCACTTTCCATGTACAAAAATATGAAAAAGACATTTGAAAGCTTGTAGTTTGTGACGTGAATAATTCACATCGCATTCACTCCCACCGACAACAAAGCGTTCAAAACAATCCAACATTTGCATACCCAACGGAAACCTAGTTTGACATTCATAAAGGCACAATTTATGCTCAATTAGTGCAAATTCTTGTTCCTCTTAAGTCTAATTTTAATTCACCCGAAAATTCAACTCGACGTAAATCCTGCAAATAATACGATTAAACCGAACATCGGCTCCGATTTTACAAAGGGGGAGCGAAGCAATTCTCTTCGTTGCAATTTGTCTGGTTCAGTGACCCTTTTCGGAGACATGAGTATTCTCCCGGCTCGGAACCCATAAACAATTCATCTTACGAAATCTACACATAGCGATAGTAGACCAGAACAGGGGCATTATGAATGCTCTTAGACTATCGATTCAAAAAGTATATTCAAACAAATCATCTCTACTTTTCCCTCTAGCCGCGATGTAATAGCCCCGTCTCTTTCCGCACGTGAGTGGAATGCTAAACTGTAATCCTAACTCGAGTTGTTCCTGCACGTTCCACGGGACTCGTAAAAGGGACTTTGAAAAGTGCACTTTTAGAGTGTTTTTAGATTGCAAGCGACAACTTGGTGTGCAGGTGTTCCGTGATCGTGAAACAGCTATTTCTAAACTTCTTTTTCTACTGACTTTTCTGAATTGAACGGTCAAGAAACATCTGGAATAGGTTTTTGTCTAACGCTAGCTCCAGCTCCCACTTGTAATAAAGATTTCAATCGAAAGTTGGCGCCGGTTGCGTCGTAAAGGTTTATTTACAACTCGTTCTAAACTTTGCTAATGACCTGGGATTTTGGTGTGGGAAATCCGGTTAGTCACGATGTTGCCGTCTTCAGTAATTTAGTAAATGACAACATTGTTTTGACGTAATAGTTTTGGCAACGTTACTGCTTCGTATTGCTCGCGACTTCGCAATAAATCTGACACTTTTGCAACTGTTCAAATTCGTTAGACAGCGGTCATAAAAGTTATTGGCATTTTTTAGTAGTATGTGTTTCGACTATTAATCAAAATGTATTCGTTTGTTTACTATAACCTACTTTTTGTGTTGATTTATAAGTGAATTTAAATAAAAAATATTGAAATTTATCGTTCAAACAGATTGTTCGGTAATTAAACTGTCAAGCGGACCATTTAAAGAATTCTTAATAGAAAGCGTTAAAATGCTGTTGATGACTGCTTTAATTCGAATCACTTATATCATATACTTAGGTTTATTAATTTAAGCAATTAAAAACTATATTATATATATTTAAGATATAATTGTGAATATTTCAGTTACATAATTCTGTTCCGTTAGTAATTTATTTAGATTATTGGTCGTAATCGTAAGCATTTTATTAATGCACAAGTTTATTACTTACTTTGATCTTTGAATATTACAGTTGAAATCGTGATTTGTAGTTTATGCCGCCCACTTGGCGATCTGAATTTCTGTGTGAACGACAAATTATAAAATGTAAAAAAAACTGAAGACTGAATCCAATAATAAAGTCGGTCTAAACAATAATATATTCTTTGTTATTGTTATACAATTATACATAGATGCACACACATATTTTGAAGATGTAAGAAAGTTTTGCATTCGCACTAACGTTTCAGAGAAACCATTTCGAGTTGGAGAGCTGCCAAGAACAACTCTACACCTCCTGGTCAATTCAAATAAATTATCATTTGAAACTGAGTGTTGATAAACATGAACACAAGTGAAATGAAAATTTAATTATATTCAATGTTGGATAAACATATATTTATAATTTTATTTATAGGGTCTCTAGGAAAATAATCTAGAACAGAATACTTTTAGAGAGAATGAGCCAATCGATCAACCCACTATTTAGTACGTTTGCTGTTGCTAAATACCAGATTTGATTAAGATTCAAATTTTGTTTCCCAACAGAAATACCACAGATAATCCAGAAAATTGGCTATCGTTGACCTCAAGTTATAACAAGCAGCAGTTGAACCTCAGTGAACATTTTCAGAACTGCAAATATATTCATAAAACGTAATAAAAAGAGAATGTCTGCTGTAGTTTAGTGTCTATTGGATGTTAAAAACGAAATAGGTTTACAAAATGGGAATATATTGAAACTAGAGCGTGGAATGCAAATTCAATTGCAAGCTGTGCCGTGTCTGAACATGTTGTAGAAAATGTAGGGCCCTTGGTTCTCGAGCGGCGCTCGCGTCGTAAGAAACTTGCTTCGTGAATCGATTCTAACTTTTCCTATTACCGTGGAATTGGCTTCAATGTCACAGTTGTTTTTTGTCGATACATACTCACTGTCTCCTATTGTAACATGTATGATTTTTTGTATAAAAACGGTCCTTTTATTTGTTAAATATTGAATCTGAATCCAACATTTTTTTTGTGCAATGGAATCTTCCACCATTTTCCCTGTAACATTAAGCCAAAAGCCTTCAAACGTCTGTAGGATTGTCTTGTTGAGCTGTATTTATAAATTCTCCGAATTGCTTCAAACAATTTGCGAATGTTGGCTTTAATTCTGAATTTATTTACTTAGGTAAAGTTAGTAGACGGAGAAGTCTAAACAAGCTATTTCGTTTATGCATAATGTCTTTGTAAACAACAACAAGAACTTATTCTTCAATCTTTTGTAAACGTAAAATTCTGACTAATTCTTCTATAATGAGAAATACAGCGTTACCGAATTATTATAATGCCCATAAAAGCTTGTTTGCCACCAAAGCAAACTCTAATATTTTTTACGAGACAAAAGTAGTAAAAAGAAATATCTCCAGCTTTTACGTAGTATGGGCTACTTTGTATTTCACATAGAAAACCAGTAAAAAATAAAATAAACTTTTCACAAACATCAAAATGGGGTACGTCTATCATGATTTCTTTGTGTTTGTTTCTCATAAAAAGTCTGAAAACACTTGAATGGAAGTTTTTGTATGTAAATACCGTAGATGTCGAATAAATAAAGCTCCCCTCTGCGACCGGGTCACTGGTGGCATCGTAACAAGGATTAATGGTCCACATTTGCAATTTATTCCGTTATCGTCATATTCGTTTTGGAGACATTCGTAGATCGTGGCTGAGCGTGGCCCATTTTGCTTCATTGTGTTTAATGGCTATTCTAAAACTCGTTTGTTCGTGAATCAGACAGAATCAGTACGAGTGACAGATCAAGGGCATATTGAACAATTTCGATACTCAGCATTGGTCATCGTTTTTGTTTCTGGCTCCTCGCCAGAAATTTTGCTGTCAGTAAAAACAAACGTAGTTAACCTGGGAGTCGTAGCAGTAACTAAGCATGATTCATGTTCTTGATATAATTCACGAAGAGAATATTTGCACGTAATCTTGGAAACGTGGCTTTTCCCATCTACTACAGTAATTATAATAAAACCACTGTTATATAAATCCATATCCATATGGAAAATATTAGCAAAGTTATGATGTTCTGTAGATTATGTATATATATATAATGCTTATTATAATTATAACACCGATTTTCATTAACTTCTATATGTTTATTTCAGTGAGGCGTATATATTCTAGTAACAAGTATCTAAAATAATATTCATATCGTTAGTATATGTAACAGATTTTATCATAGAAATGATTAAATTATACTCTTGGTTCTCAGAATCAAATATCGTTGCTTAATCTAACAAACATCTACGTAGGACGTAGATACAACTATAATTATTTTGATAGTAATATTACATTGCATAAATTAGATTATAATTAAGTTTGCTGTGAATAAGATTGGCTGCAAATTACATTTATACTCAATAAAATGTTTACTTTCAGAGTTCCAGACTTGTGTAATGACTTTACGATACTTTTATTCTTGGTTTATTCTTGTTGATTCTGTCAGACGACAGTAGTTCTAGCCAATCTGTCTGTCAGTTGTTCAGTAAGTTTGTTCTCTTTATATATCTCATTGAGATTCATTTGATGCTTTGCCAAAACGTAATCTCATACTGTCGGATCGCTTGATAGGTGGGTAACCTCTCTTTTATGATAATTTGGGAGGTAAAATAAAAACAAAGCATGTTTTAATAGCGATGAATTCCTCTGTCATTATTTTATCTCCACCTACCTTATTTCTGCTTAAAATAATTTCATGAGCATGAGGCTTCGTTAACCTTTTGTGTTACTACCAAAAATAGAATTGAGTAAAATGTTTGAAGCTTACGTAAGCTTGGTTTGATGTATCTAAGTATCTACATAATTTATGTAACGGCAACTGTTTTCATTAGCTAGCTCCTGAGCAAAACTAAAGTATTGGATCGAAGGCGTCCATATTGTCTCTATCCAATAACGAGTTGTTGATTCATTTAGAATAACAAGAGGGAGAGTATCTCGTGAAACTGTAATCGGTAAAGTTTGTAACAACATCGGCTGACTTCCTACCTCCATCGGTGAAGTTAGTTAATGCGAGTTCCCGTGGCGTGCAGCGGATACGGATATCGATCGCGACAAGTGCGGGACGCCCGGGATTCGTCTGGCAGTCCCGGGTAACCGAACACCCTCGCCCCACCCTAGCGCCGCCCGTCAAAAGGGTCTGAATAACGTGCCACTCACTACTTTGTTCTTGTTTTGTTTGAAGGTTAATATTCATTTTGACCTGAATGACGGAGTTCCTTGCTCAAACGGGGATTTGAATTAGAATTCGTTATTGAAATTCTTTTGATGATAGATGCTCTTGTAGGCGTTGAGTGATGTGTGCTGATTCTATTGAGAAATAATTCATCGAAACTTTTAAACATTTTACTGGAACAAACATCAATCTACAAATGTGATTGAAACAAATTAAACAGTTACATAGGAATTCATTTATTGTCTATATTATTTATGTATTTATTTATTAAAACTTCATGCAACATTAAAAGGTACAAAGGCGGACCTACCAAAATCAAACTTTCAACAACATCCTCTTGCCTAACGATTAAAGATAAAAAAAGCTCATGTTTGCACGCGACTTAGATAAGGTCCAACCAGTTTACATTACACAATATTACTCAACAGATAAATCTTGTTTATCACCTGTCGATATGACCGTCAGCCACAGAGATAAGCATATCGCAAAACTATATAACTAAAAAGATGACCTTGCTTGTGCGGAAGGCGCAATGTGTGAGAAGTATAATAATTAATTATGCAAGCCTGTGTCTGTTGGCCGGGCATGGAGCGGCCAGGCTTGCCAGGGT
Source organism: Mythimna impura (assembly GCA_905147345.3). NCBI lineage: Eukaryota > Metazoa > Arthropoda > Insecta > Lepidoptera > Noctuidae > Mythimna > Mythimna impura. The sequence continues at coordinate 9,682,736 of LR990355.1, read as the reverse complement.
GCGGGCGGGCGGAGGGGGGAAGCGAGGGGGAGCGGCCCCTCCCGCCAGCCAGTTTGCGCCATTCTCCCGCGGCGGCATCACTACGCTCGGTTACTCGTTACTCGGAACGGTTTACTGAACGCATCTTACCTTTCACCGCACTAGCGTCACATGTTTTTTTTTAAATTTCGAATGTGCTGCGTGACGTCGTGAAGTGATTTTGGTGCTTTGTGGTCATTGTGAACCGCGGAACCCCCCCACCGAGCCACCGGTACTTGTCATGACTCATTGACACTCATTGTTTACTATCGCGTATTAGCTGCCGGCTTACTTGTATGATTTATTATATTTATTTATAACAGCAATAACACTTTATTTCGTTAGGTCATTGGGTATTACACGATAATATCGTATGTTATGTAATTTATATGCCACAAATATTTCTTCAAAGAACTTTATGATTTTTATTTGCATTGCCGCTTTATCTTCTGCTTCCTGTTTTAAATATGAATGAATTATATCCTTATAAACGTGGATGACAGTCTGGCATTTAGTTTATTTATTGTCTGGCCAACTGTGCACCTGTAATCTAATTCGATTTAGCATTTCTTTTGTTCAACATAATATGATAGTACGTACAGGCCGGAGCCTAATCTGCAACAGTGATCATGCATCGGAAAGCTAATTAGCATATAATGGTTTGAGCACGACCGGCTAGTACATACGTGTACATATAATACATGCATACTATATTATCCTCGCATGCAACTATGTAGACGCAGTGCATACAAAGTAGAGATAGCCACACCCCGATAAGGGGACTGTCTCTCTCCCACCTTCACATCTCTGTTCGGTTTAGACAGCTTAACAGGCCGTTAATTCCGAAGAGATGTTTACGATGCTTCCTTGAAAACATTTGCGAGAGTGTAGTGCCGGAGACCGGAATTAGATCAGTTTGCGAGTGTTGCGCATCACTAATCGACGCACGCACAATGTGCGCCATATTGTTATTGTTATTACACCGCCTTAGAAGGAAACAGCTCGTTTGACTCGGTCTCGATGTTTGCTTTTGTTCTTTTCTAACTTCTTTGTTGGTCGTTATTGTTCCTTTGTTCGGCATGATAAAGCAGCCGTGGCGGAGGAGACTATTTATAAACATTCACTCTTCGATCGGAATATTTTCTATTACGCTGCTCCCATAATAATCGGAGAATTCTCAAAGGTCATGCTCATGCGCGATACTTTCTCTGAATCTGAAACAACAAAAGAAACCAAAGTTATAAACATAATATGGCGCAGGTGTTGACATAATTTAAATTTTTGTTATTCTTCTTTTATGAAATAAAATATGACCGTAAAGAGCCATAAAGCCCAAATAGGGAGTTGAATAGTTCGCTAGACGCAGTGACATAAAGGCGGTACATGAATACCAGGCCCGTCTACATCCCACGCACGCCCACTCCGCATGTTCAGGCTATACGTGAATAAATCTCAACGCCGCTCCGGACTGCGGAGGCCGGCCCCACCGAGCCTTCCATACGTAGCAAGGTTTATCTTACGATAGCGGATTTAATAGAACCGTGAGCGATTCCACGAAATTGTCGAGTTATTTTCCAATCTGAAGAAACAATGTTTCCTTTGAGAAAATATTACAATTAATACCCCATTTTATCAAGCGTTGTGATTGTGACAATGTAACAATAAATAGTTAGATGCGAAATTCCCAACCAATTCAATTGTTCGGCCACAAAAAATGTAACAGAATGTTGTTATTCAAAGTTGACGAACTGCGGAGAGCTATCGAGATGGAAGTAACAAAAGCATAAGTTCCGACGGCTGTCACGGCGACATTCCCCTCTTATTTATTATGTTTGGCTATCTCTAACCGCATTGGAGACTTGCCATTCTGTATGTAAACCACATACATACACTTATTATATCGACGTCATAAAACGATACGGGTTATAAAATACCCGTTGCTTACTCATATTAACCTCGTCGTACTAGATTTATTATTCATTATGTATATTACATCTTAATTTGTTTTGGCTTTAGTCTGATAAACATCAACAATATAAGTAGCAAGCAAAACAAAGTTGCAGTCTGCTTCATTAAAATGAGTAACTATTTGGTCTATCGATTGAAGCTCAGACTCGAGTAAGCCAGCAGCTTCACTTCGAAATTCCATTTGAGACCATTAAAATGCGATGAAGCGGTGTAACTTTCAAAGGTAGTTATAAAATTAATCTCTTCTTTATTGTGTTGACCCACTTTCTGTACGTTCTCGTAGATTAATTACATATTCCCTTTTACTTATTGCTACTGCACAAGACATTAATAAAATAGGTTTGGGTCGGATCCAACTTTCTGCTGTGTGAGTAACTTTACTCCTATATGTAATCTGTTTATAGCTTTCCTCGCTATTTTATTTGTATTGTCTTTTACCTCATTTCCGGCACTTGCTGCAGTGTTATTAATAACTAGCTTTTGCCTGCGACTTCGTCCGCGTAGAAGTCAAAAATGGTTCTATTAGGTTTTTGATTGACTTTGTTTTATTATAATCAATAGCGCAACTTCGTTCGCGTAGAAGTTGGAAATATTTGTAAAGTCTAAATACATTAAAAGGCTGTTTTAGGTGCATCACGTTGTTATAAGTAAAACTGGAAATATAGAACGTTGGGTGAAAGTACTGGGTCTTATAATATTAGTATGTAGGGACTAAATAGTAGTTAACATTTTAAAGTACTTTTATATTTTTAGTTTTGTTTTCTTCCGGTAGAAGTACATATTGATTTTCTCCGAAATCAGATCTCGAAAGAGCAACATATACGTGCGAACAAACGCACTTGGCGTAAATCGATTCTTACGTACTTAAATGTTTACCCTTAGGCTTTACTAACTTAACAGTTAGTTTAGAATTTAACTTCCGGTGCAGGTATCTTTTGCGGTAGTCCACAAAAGATACCTACACCGGAAGTTGAATTCTTTTAAAATTAAAAGGTAAATCCGTTTGTATCATAGGGGTGCGAGGTTTTTTATTTATGGTTAAAGGTTTCGTAGTAAAATAATTGGTGTACCGTTTTTAATTTGAGCGAATGTGGGGTAAGGCCACTCGGAATTAGCGTATTCAGGAATACTTGAGGGTAAATTACCCTATTATGAAGTGGATCAAGATGATGCGGTACATTTAATGTACCGCATTCTCTTGATCCACTACATTATCAATGGAAATGTAGTTGATGCTACCTCCTGGAGGTTTAGCCAGAATTATTTATTATTGATTTTGTCAACACTACTATTTCTAGCAGCCAATATTGCCCTTTGACACATCCATTGATAGTCTTAATTTTCTATTTAGACTACATCTGGGTAGACTTTAGAAATAGGTCAATTCACACCAATCACGATCAATTTCGATTTTGTTTTCACAATAAGGTACTTTCTTGTTTCCTATTAAAAGTAAGTTAGAAGGACCTCCGCTCAAATGTGTACTCAAATTAATAGATAGTTTATGGGGGTGGACGAATTTCCATTGCAGGGAAGTTTTTAAGCGATACTTCATATTGGTAGCTCTAGTTCCCCCAACTATCACTGGCAATATTTGGCGAAAATCACCAGCAAACTTGAAAGTGATTCCATCCATAATTTTATTACAGTTTCTTATGTCTCTATGAATCATAGTGCATTCAGAACAAATTTGATTACCATGAAAAAGGTTATTGTGAGCCAACCTTAACAGATAGACATATTATTATGTTGTCGACGACTTTTTTTAGAACTTTTAATGGGGAACAATTTTGTAATACATAATTTTTGCGTAACTTTAACCGTTGACGCAGCGCATGCAAAGGAAGCTCTCAAAAGGAATGTTTTTTCCCCCGTTTTCGCAACATTTTTCATCGATACTCCGCTCCTATTGGTCGTAGCGTGATGATATATAGCCTATAACCTTCCTCGATACATGGGCTATATAACACTAAAGAATTTTTCAAATCAGACCAGTAGTTCCTGAGATTAGCGCGTTCAACTAAACAAACAAACTCTTCAGCTTTATAATATTAAGTATAGATATTGTTATTACTTAGCTCTCTGATGCAAATTTTTCCCTCTATATTATTTATCCTTGTTCGGGTAACTGTATTTAAATATTCATTACGCTTACTTATCTTAAATTAGTATTACTTAATGCAATATAACTGGTATGTTCAATTTATTATACTCACATTTCAAGTTAACCATTACAGCTTCCTGTTTGGCGATACTTAATATAATCAACATACCTTCATAGTTAACATGGTAATAAATACCATGAATTAAACATTATCGAATATGTTATTTTAATCGTTTGCAATTCGCATAACAATAACAAGTGATAGAATAAGTATTTATTCGAATTCAATAATCGTAAACCAATAACGAAAAATTTATTCAAAAAGGAAATTGGTAATTTGAATATTGCTCAAGAAAATACACAGTCATAATGGTAAAATAAGGTAATATAATCACAAAAAAATATAACCAGTTACTAGCCGTATCGACGATATAATCTAGTTAGCGAGTCTGGCCCCAAAGGCTTAGGACCGGACTAGGAATACCGGTTTGTAATGGGAACAGGGGAGGGGGGTGCTGGTCCGACTAGTCGAGTTGCACTCCTGCCCCCGGCTTCACAAGATTGAGAGATAAACGTACCGGGAACTGCTTGCATGAACACACTACACATATAACCGCCCGAAGCACTATGTTTTTCTCTCCACGAGCTTGAGAAAGTACGTGAAATTTTATACCCGTGTGTACGGAACGGACCGCGTAATATTACGCTCAACAATGATAAACGCTTAATCATCTTGAGTAATCACAACAATCCTACTCAGTGTTGTGAAATGGAAATAATAACAACAGAGAACAATTACAATGCATTTACAAGTACTTGGTATTTTTATGATAGCACGCTATTTTGTATTGTTTGTGGAGTTGAATTGATTACAGTTACTGGTTTTGTAAAAGATAAAACTAAAATGTGCCACGAAAAGATACAATACTGATGAATAATTAAAAGACAGACAACTTACGAAAGATAATATGAAGATAGAGTATTGTACGCTTGAACGGATTAAGTGTACTGATCCTCTTAAACCAATTACTGCCAGTATAGAAAATACAAAAGAGAGTGTAACAGTATAAACTATGTTAGACGCATTCATCAGTAGACAAAGGTCAGGTGAGCGTGCACTTGCGTAACATTTGTAAAGTGTTACTCCTAAAACAGAGTTCCGTGCATCTGTCTTATGCAATGCTCTGCAACAAGCTGGAAGATTTAGACCTATGTCAGAACGGTGAGATGTGTTGAATATAATATTAAGAAGAAAGTCTTGTTATTTGCTTTGTTGCCGACTTCTTACATAATGGAGTTCCTGATCTTATTATATTGAATTCCTCAGTAAAAGAACAAAAGGCTCTCGCGGTATCTTATGAAGGTCCTAACAGGATATCTGTAATCCATTAAAAATATTCTTTTATTTATTACATCATTTTCAGCCTGATTATCGAAAAAGCTTCTCATAAGCCAGGTAACGTTATTTCTGGATATAAACTGGTAGGTTCATTTTTTGTTAAAAGCTTTATAGTCTCCGTTTAATGAGATTTTCTCTATCACCCAAAATCGTGACTCGCTAAGCATTTACATAGTTAAGGAAATTTATTAAGAATTAGAGAGAGTGTTTACTGAGCTATGTCTTGAAGGTACTTCATCGCTTTGTAGTAGAGCCATGCCGTTAACCTCTCTTGTTCAAATTAGCCAATTAATCAAAGCCTGTCTATTGTGTACCCACGTATCTATTATCACGATCTTGTGAAGGCAGAATGGTTCAATTTATCTTGGTTATTTTGTCGATATTACCCTCCGGGGAGCAGGCGGTTGTCTAGAAGGTGAACTTGGAAATAAATCACTGTGTACTGTTGCTGGGGACGTTCACCTGCACTGTTCCTGGTAAATATTACACGTGTGACAGATTGATGGGTTCTTTTATACTTGTTTTTGCTTCTTCACGCGTTGTTGTGGTTTCATAAAGGATTATACTTTGTGAATGTGGCCCTATTCGCGCAATGTGGCAAACTGGAGCGTGTCGATAATCCGCTCAGTTTTTCTGCCGCTCGTTCGCCGGTGATAAATATTTCCCTTTTTACTTTATTTATTTATTTATTTGGTCTACCAACAATTGTTTACACTAACAACTTGAAACAAAAATAACATTTCTATAAAACTTTAAACAGTGCAACAATTACTTAAAGGTAAACACCACATGAACTAAAAAAAAAACATTAGTGTAAGCTTATAGTACATGTAAAGCTGACATTCAAAATAACGATTGAAAACAAAATTTTAATACTTAAATAATTATTACAGTTAATATTTATACACTTTTAATGCTTAAAAATTACAACAAATCTGATAAACAGTTTACAATTTTAAATTTCTGCCTACAGAAAGAATCAAAGTGAAAATCTATTTGATGGCTACAGCTGTTCAAAACTCTACAGAATCTTGCGACTGGAGAGTTGGATCCTGACACCGTTCTTCTCTGCGGAGGACAAAGTGTGTTTACTTACGGCTATACTGCGTACAGATCTTTATCGTTCTTCTGTTTACGTTCTTTAATTGTTGAAAGTATTCCGTTTGTATCATAGCATGTTATATCTGCTACTTTATCATTCTTAAATGAAATATCTCTAGACGACATTATATCATTTCGTACCCAAAATAAATCCGCAGTGAGTGGAATGAAATCTACTTCATTCTGTCAGTCTTGTCATATTAAATATGCAGCGTAATAAATACATTTTCTCAAATAGGTACGTCGGTATTAGGTGCTGAGCCTGAAGCACCGTTGCTAGGCAAAGATCCTTCAAAGGGTACTCGCGCTCATGACTTACCCGGGAAATTACTCCTCGCTCCACTCGTAAAGCTCTTTAACATTTAAGCGATCAAGTAATTTTAACGTGTTTCTTTTTATAGCCGAAGGCAAATTGGCATTCATTACAATTTCTTTTCATTCTTCAGGGTTATTAAGGTTTTATTTTTATTTTCATCCTCAATTTTGATTTCCGGCTTTTATTAATTTGCTACAGTTGAATCTAGTTCAATGTCTGCTCAAACATTTGCTGGCTGAACGATAGATATCAAATTCAATTCTGAAAGCTCTTACAAATCTAGTAGATACGCTTGAGTCTGAGTAATCAGTCCGGCTTCCGGACGTTTGCACCTAAGTATATATAGGACACATTGACTTTACTATAGATAAGCGACTTGATAGTACCGTTGCTATAGAACATGGTTCAGTACACTCCGTCCACAATGCTCAGCTTGTTTATTGTGTGTTTCAAAGGGAAACACACAAAGGCCCGATACACAGAGTGTAACGTGCGGTACAACGCCACCACGGAGAATATAAACGATCTGATTGTGTTCCTATTGAATTAACTTGCACTATACAGCTTTCATGATGGCGGAATATTAATCGTTTATAAGTTCTATTTGGAGCGCCTGTGAAATGGCTGTATTGAGTTCGAACTTGTGAATATGTGAAAGAGGAAATCGATTACTATTGTGAACACCACTTCAAATGAGGTCATTTCCTTGCAAAATGTGATGATAAACATAATTTCACACATTTCTACTACAGCTACACTGCTACAGTATATGAAAACTAAACTCGAGCCAGCTTAACTCATTATCGGAATGTTGAATATAATATCCTGTTCATTATCATAACCCCAGTTAATATTAATGACTTGCTGCTATAATGTATCGATGTTAAAACTAGGTCAAATCGAGCAGGCCAAGGAGCCAGTGATTTACACTCACGGTATTCTTTATTCACCCAACATAATACCGGCGACCATTTCCTTTAAGTCAATTTTATCTCATAACGGTCCCGAGGATTTGAATGAGGTGAATGGACCGTTTTCGGAGCGAGGAAGCGTTACCAAGGGAATGGCTCACTGGCCTTTGGAAAATTCACTTAGTAGCTGATATACATGGGAAATTGAATGAGGCTACCCATCCTTTTGTATATTGAGTTGGCTTTAATCATAAATTGTGTTGTTTCCTTTGAGATCTATGTTGGCATACTATTTTTTATTTGAATAAGTGGTACGCTTTGCATGTACGATTTGCAAAGACCAAATCTTGGAACATTGCTTTATATCAAAACAATCTTCAAACAGTTCTATAATTCTAACTTTATTTTGCTTGGTGCAGTGCGTAACTTGAGTTTCTGTCACAGTTAAGAAGAAAGGGACCAACTTACCAGGCCTTATAGTCCCATGTCCTTTACAGGGTAAGTAGAACAGGTATTAGTTAAGAGCTGAACACATCTAGGCCGGCTTATCTCACAAAAAATTGACATGTTATTTTAATATTACCTATCGTTTCCATTGTTTCGAAGATAAGAATTAAGCCGTTTTTGTACATATTTCCAATGAATTATTTTCACGTTTTTATAGTTCTCAATTGTTTCTTCATATTCATGGATTTTTTTATCGGCTGGTAATTTTGTCGGTATACAATGTCAGTTTCGTTGTCATTGTTGAGGCTGCTAGCCAGAAGTTGCATGAACGACAAACTGTTGGCAGCTTCCAAGCGCCAAAGAAGACTTTGACACCTGAGTTTGTTTCGGTGTTTCTTCTCAGGGTAGTCAGCTACGAAACACCCTTTCTCATCTAGTTTTAATTGAGGAAAAAATATGCGTGTAATAGTGTTTTTAAAAACCTATTTGCAAAATAAATATCATTTATTATTCTTAAATATCAGTCAAGTTTCCTTATTATTCGAACAACTCAATTACAGGTGGTTCAAAGTGCTTTTAGGGTTCTGTTCGCCAAAGGAAAATACGAAACTAATAAGATTGCTTTAGCGTACGTCCGTCTGTCGGTCGTAGGTATTTTTCCTGGAATTGACGTGCCGTCAGTGACTTGAATTTTTCCTTGGTTTGTTGGCGAGACGCAGACAACATATTGTAAAGAAACAGCGAAGTTTTTTATAGTTTTTAGAATAGAATAAACTTTATTGTACACCGTTGTAGTATCATAACTATTACACAATCTTAAATCTTTGGGTACAATGGCGGTCTTATCGCTGACAGTGATATCTATCAGACAACCTTTGAATAGACTAAGAACTTAAAATAATAAAGGGCGTAGTCGGTGTACTTACTACTAGCAAATTAATCAAACATTAATTTATGTCTTTTTAAAATATACTATACAAAGATGTATAATTATGTAGAATAGCTATGTAAAAGACAAATAAGCTTACAATATAGGTATAACTTAATACATTGTATGACATATTATTATAAATACATACCTACCTATATGTTACACAATCTCATAAGTTTTTAAAAAGGTATTGGAGATATTTACATATGTCTGCTGACACGTCTTTTACCATCAATCGGTATGAGAGAGAGTAAATGGCCTTATTCGAATATCCATAAATATTTATTCGAATAGGTCATTTACTCTCTTATCTATCTATCTCTATTAAATGCTTTTGATTTTAATATGTAGGTGTGTCCCTTGCTGTTCGTTTGGAGGCAAGTACCGGACCTTTTAAAGGCAACCTGATGAATGACTTACATTCAATCTAGAATTGGCTGTCAATTTTAAATACCAAAGAGCTTTTGGGCTTGGTCTGCTAACATTTTAATTTGAAGACAATAAAAGGTAATTCATTTATGAAATAGTAAAAATGTTAATTGTTAAGTTTTGTTTATCTAGGTAGGTATGCATGTTTTTCCAATGAGAGAGGGCAGAGGGCTGCTTACCCTTTTCTCAGCTACGAGTAAATTGGGATTTGCCTTCCAGTGTAACCGGATTTAGCTGAGCACCATTACTTTAGGTGCGACATCTGACCTCCACAACCCAGTAACTGGGTAGCACGAGACTCTTGAAATTGTACTTGGTTCTTTTACTGTTAATTTTGTGATAAAACACACCTATATTTATAATGGGCACGCCACAATTATGGCGGTAAGTCCCCTCTTTGAGGAGTGGCTGGAGTGGCAACACGGCGTCCTCACCTTTCGCATGACGCAGGTCCTCACCGGACATGGTAAGTTCGGGAGGTTCCTGCAACGGATTCAGGCGGAAGAAACGCCCGGGTGTCACCATTGTGTGGACCGCCCGGAGAACACGGTGGAGCATACGGTGGAGGTGTGCCCCGCTTGGGCGGAGCACTGCCATGTCCTCGTGGAGGCAATCGGCGGTAACGACCTTTCGCGTCGCGCCCTAGTTCGGGCTATGGTCCGGAGCGAGGAGGAATGGCAGGCGGTCGCCTCCTTCTGCGAAGCAGTAATGCTAGCGAAGGAGGAGGCTACACGCGTGAGGAAATGAAGGTCCTCACGCCCCAGCCGCCGTAATTCCGACCCCGACTACCAGCCACGGTAGACGCGGGCTTGCGGACAACGAGTGATGGGTAGCTCGCCGTCCGGCCGTTCAGTAATTAACCGCACCGAGCCCAGAGCCCAGTCGTCAACAGGTCGTAGTGCTCCACGCGCACCTCAAAGAGATGTCAGCAAACCGCAGGGGCCGAGCAGGGCCGATGCCCGCTAGCTAGAACCGCGGGGAATTTCTGAAAAGGATACGTAAGTCCTAGAACGCCAAGGGCAACTGAAGGATACAAGTGTGGTTTTAGTCAGTAAAAGTCTGATACGCCCTTACGCTCCGCCCAGTGCGAGAGAAGTAATTGGATGTTTTCCATACTTAAAAAAAACCTATATTTATAAAATGGGAAGTATAAAAATCTTTATAAAAAAGGATGAATAGACTGAATGCAAATACATACGTAATTACGTATACACGAAAATGTATTAAAAATAACTGTTCAAAAAGTATTTACGTATGTAAATTAGCTTACAATACTGAGCTGCTGACATGTGATCATTTCCAATACAGAGAATTATTTAAATAACAGTATGAAATTAATTTGAACGTGAAATACAAAATTTGTATAAATACTCTTTTTTATGCCTATATGATTAAAGTGATTCTGAAAAATATATTACTTTAATAATTTTTCATATGAAACTTGTATATAATCCTCTTAAGTTTTGTTAATTTTTATATGAATTCTAACAACATAATTTCATTAATTATCTCCATCATCTCCTAGGAAGGGCTAGTCCTAACTATCTTGGGGTCAGCTTCTAGTTTTACTGGATTCGGCTGAATATCTGTGTTTTACATAAATTGACTGCCTATCAGACCTTCAGAACCCAACCATACAACCAAATAAATATTAACTTAATTTCCATCCTTACAATGTACCTACCTACACTTTATAATTGCTGGAAGGGTAAAGTAAAATTCGACCCCTACATGTGAAATCTCATTAAAGCGAAAGATGGTTTTGATCTGTCACGCACAACGTTCCATACATAGCTATAAAGGGTTAAGGGGTGTAACACACCCGTGTCGGGGGTGAATGACACAGTAAAGGATCACTCCACATAAAATAGTCCGTTCGCTTTATGAGGAGCGGTGCCAAGTGAAATGTGTTTATTTAAAACTGTAGAAACCAAGGTCGTTATTCGCATATTTTCGTGAAATGCAGCCAATTTATTGTAAGTGCTTCACATTTCATTCCGGTAAGCTAAATAGATTGAAGTCGTCCAAACAATCAAATGAGGTCAAGTAAACTTTAATTCTGTTGAATCATTTATTTTTTAAAAAAACTTTTACATTATAATAAATACAACTGGCTTCACTACAGAAAATACTTCTTACTTGTTTCTGGTTTTATTTGTTTGTTAATTGGCATTATTGGACTTCCGAAATTTTTAGTTGTTTTTGAACGATTTCACTACACACTAAAATGTGTAGTGAAATCGAGAAGTTTTTTATTTCACAATTTTTAGGTGTAATACACGGGTGTACTATACCAAATCAAATTCTAAATAATCGAATATCAAGAATATCAATTTATCGAACACTTTAATTAAATCGAACATATAAATACTCGAACATTCATAATATCGAATGGTTAATAATTCGAACGGTCAATATATCGAACACTCAATAGGTCGATTTGTTCAAAATATCGAATATTGGTTTGATCGAGCGGCCAACGTATCGTACATTCATTCTATCGAAATATGAATATACTGAATACTTTAATATAGAATACAAGAAAAACACAATATTCATTAATAAATCTCATTAAAATGTTCAATTATTACATTTTATAGATACCTCCATTCTAAAATTTTGCAAGAATTGCAATTGCACGGAGAAACTAATAAAATCATGCCTCTTTTTTGTGGAGTAAGTCTTCCCAATCTAGCGTTTACCTTTTCAATGAATACCGTCGACTGGGGCGTGAGGAAGCCCGTTCCCTCACGCGTGCGGCCGCTTCCTTTGCTAGCATTACTGCTTCGCAGAAGGAGGCGACCGCCTGGCAAGCTTCGGTCCATGGCCTGTACCAGGGCTCGGCGCGAGAGGTCATTGCCACCGATTAGCCTCATGAGGAAACGGCGGTGTTCCGCCCAAGCGGGGACACCTTCATCATATACACCATGTCCTCTGTGTATTCCACACAAAGGTCACACCCGGGTGTTTCTTCCGCACGAATCCGGTGCAGGAACCTCCCGAACTTACCTTATCCGGTTATGACCTGCGTCATGCAGAAGATGAGGATGCCGTGACGTCTTTCCAGCTACTCCTCAAAGAATCGACTTACCGCCATAACTATGGCGTGCCCAGAAAAGTTCTATGGTAGAATAGAGACTCCGTTTGTGCTTATTAATCAACATGTTCCAACTTCTGTGTTATTCTTCAATGCTGTTTTGAGTTTGAACACACAGACCACAGCGAGGTTAGAAATATAGGTGAGCTTGCTATAAGTAGTTTATTATTCTCTGTCTCACTAGAATTAATATTTCCCCAAACAAAATATTTTCCAAACCAGTTGGTGATATCATTTACCTCGTCGGACAAGGCTGCTCTCAATGTATCAAAAGCATCTGGTATCTCTTCTTGGGGTGAATAAGCAAGTGCTAATATTATTATGTCTTAACTTGACAGCAAACTCACCATACATTACAAACCATTTTGTTGAATTTGACGCCATACGTTTTGACCTAAGTGCAATATACAGCATTTGTGTTGCGCATCAGGAAGTGCTTGTTTTGTAATGATACATTTAATTTATCTGTAAACAATTTTCAATATATAATAATAGTAATAGTCTTTCAAAAAAAGGTAATAATTATTAAAAGGTAAACCACATCGATTTATTAGTTTCTCCGTGCAATTTTAATTCACTCAAAATTTTAAAATGTAGGTATTTAAAAAAGATAATAACTAAAATTATTTGTGAATTTTGTGTTTTTCTTGTATTTTATATAAAAAGTACACACGTTGGCCGCTCGATCAAAGAAACATTCGATATTTTGAACAATCGACCTATTAAGTGTTCGATATATTGAACGTTCGATTTATTAACCATTCTATATTATGAACGATCGAGTATTTAGATGTTCGATCAATTGATATACAATTAATTGGAATTCGATTTGGCATAGTACACCCGTAATACCTACACTTATATAGCCCGACTACCTCTACCTCCGAATATCTCATTAGGATTCCAATTAGCACAAACACTGCTAGGATACATTGTTTTGTTTTATTATCAAGTTCCCGTGCCAACCTTCCACCTTCCGGCTTCATCATCAGATCATTCCGATGGTACCTTATAGCCAAAGTGCATCTCCTGACAATTCTAATAAGCCCGAACATGGACGGGAATTGGGATACAATTGCTTTTTTTGAAGTCAGTTGAAAATACCACATATTATTACACTATAGCTGCCTCTTTCATGCAATAAAAATAGTTTTTATCAATCATACTTATCGCTATTCATCATAAATTGATTAATTGCCTCTATTTTTACTGTAGCCAGTTTCTATCCAATTAAATCCTTGAACTATGTAAAACGTGATAAGAATTTATAAATAACTAGCTTTTACCCACGGCTTCACCCACGTACATAAAATATAGCTTGTCCCTCAGGAATAAAGCAGCTTTCTATCGGCGAAAAATTTTAGCAATCGGACCAGTACTTTGAGAGATTACTTGATACCTCCTACAAACAAAAAAACAAACTTTACCCTTTTATAATATTAGTGTAGATTTGCTGATATGTACTAACCTATTAACGAAATCGCCAAAAAAAGCATCGTAAATAAGTCTACAAAACTCATACAAAACAATAATCAATTCTAAGCTTTATCGACAACGTTATCGTTCAATGGTTTACAAACATGACGTGGGGTAAATCAAACAGCCGCCATGGAACGTTGCCAAATATTCGAAGAAAATTCTGTGAAAAAAGAAGCATTAATTTCTTTATTCAGTGAGTAAACGGAGTGATCTAAGGCTATAAATAGAAGTGCGCGGGTGGACGTTAATAGCGCCTATTATAGATTACTCCTCGGTCAATAACGGGACCACCCACGATGCCACAAACACGTTCCAAGATACAACGTCCCGTTTTTATAACAACCTTCGAAAGCAAACAAATTCTTTCAGTAAACAATGTAACTGAATGTGTAAATAATGTCAGGATTTTCCTAAGCTGAAGATTTAAGTAGCAATCAAGGTGTCATTGAGGAATAATTTATTAGGGGTTTTCCACACAAAATAATTTATTCACGTGCATAAAATCTCGTTTGTTGGACCACAAGGTCAGAAGTCACAACTCAGAATGAGATACGAGTATCTAGACATTTGCGAACCAATTAACGTAAATCTGAATAAATAGGTTTATTGACTTGGATAAACATCTTTAATACCTACTAAAAATAAGTAAATAAAACAGCATATATATATATCTGAATTTATTAAACTTTAAGTTTTAATAGATGTAGGTAGTATAATTATGGTCGCATCCTTAATGTTTTCTAAAAAAATATGTTTAAAACATGTTTTTAAAGTAGACTTAAACAAAACAAACGTATCGCGGTAGCCATTATAGCTGCATCTCGCGTCCGTGTTGAAATGCTTTATTTAATTTATCTTGTGCAAATACTTACGGACGCGAAACACTTAGTTCTATTAGCATAGAGTAAGAAGTGTAATGCAAAGTATGCAAGTAGTGTTGTGCAAGCTCAGGAGGGCCCTTGGCCTAGTTAGCAGTCGCATTGCGTAGGTCAGACATGTCGCGTGAGACCACACTTTCTCTTTAATGTACAATTTCACTTTCACTTCCCGATCGACATTTTTATGTCATTTTTCAGAGCATATAAGTTTTTAATGCAAAAACGCAGTTTTGTTTTCACACGACTCGTATAAATTGCCAGCGGAAATACTTATGTTACATATTGTGTAATAAAAAAATCTAAAAACTAAAATATGCAAGCACTTAATTATTTTTAACAGCAAAAAATAATGTTATTTACGATGTTCACGTACGAGCTCATATTGTGCAAATTAGACGATGATAATGATCATGATGTACTCGTTATGTTGAATTAATCATACAAGGTATTCATGGTACGAGTAACAACACTAGTCCAATCATTGATTTTATCTGCCATACGTAGGAGTACAAATTACAATCGTTTGATTTGATCATTGAATTCTGATGTAATTCCAAACGTATAAAGAACACGGCCAATACTGATGTGAACCAGATGACTCATAACTTTCTCCTGTTCGCGCTCAGTCGACTGCCAATGCAAAAGTTTTAATTAATGTTTTAAAAACTTTCTATTCATATACAAAAGTTTCAGCGCGTGGAGATTGTTTGAATTTTACGTCTTAATTGATGTAATTCTGGAGTTTGATCACTTTTATTGTTACTTTGTTGAGGATCATTATTACGCGGAATCTTTCTTGATGGTTTTGACTATTTAATCATACATATAGGGTTGCCATCTTTAAGATCTGGCAAACAGGACAAGAAGCGTAAAAACCCCGGATTTTGGAGTTCAGAACCCGGGTTCTGGTAAAAAGTAATGATATGTCCGGACATATCATTACTTTTTTTAAAGCTTAGTGTAATAAAAAAATAAACCAAATTGTCATATTTTTTTATTTGTAAACCAATCGTAATTTGTTTAATTCTTGAAATAAAACACAAATTATTATTATACTCTATTATAAAAACAATATCTTGTAAAAATATATCTAGCGAGTCGTTTAATCGCGTCATTTGCAGCGCAGCACGCGACTCTCGCTGACGATGCCCAGCGATGGAGTCACAGAGTACTATTTTATGGTGGAGTGCGAAAATTTTATACCTGGACTACAAATGAAACCCCGCCCGGACGCTCCCCGGACGTCCTTTAAACTAGGACAAATCCGGGGAAACCCGGACGGATGGCAACCCTATACATATACAGCTTCTTTTTTTTTTTTTTTTTTTTCTTTATTTGTTTATAGAGGCTTTAGTCGTAAATCGACTATGACAGCCTCATTATAACCTACATTTATGTCTAACACTAGATAAACTGTAAGCGGCATCGCCGATGTGAAATGAAAAAAAAAATCTCAAGGGAACGTAACTACACCCGGAATAAAAAGTCCGATGAGCTATTTCAGGTCATGTTCTAGCATGTGTCTATCTTGAAATTTCTTCCAAATCGAGTTAGCCGTTTGACCGTGAAGGAGCAACAAAACACACATACATACAAACTTTCACCTTAAATTATTGATGCATTAGTAGCTGTATTTTCATTGCAGCAGTTTGTTTCCTTTAGAACAATATTCCAGAAAACATCGAACCCGAACTGACAGCTTCACATATGCATGTGTAAGCAATAAACGTTCCCCAGATAACTATAATAAACAAAGTTAGTATAGGTATTCAAGCTGAGCCACACAGAGCCAACAATGTTCCTCGATCCATACAAACAGGTTGTTTGTCAATTTCCCGATGACGCAGCGCGTTGTCAAAGCATAGCACGCTTGTGCACATAAACAGTTCGGTTGCCACCGTCGACTCCTCCATCCACCCGGAGAGGGGGATGAGGATAGCCCACCCCACACTGCCCCATTTTTCACAAGTACTAAGCATGTCGTGGTCGGCTCCCCATCCCCTACCACCCCAAGTTTCGCATGTTTATGCCATAAATTTTTGTTATGACAACACACGGTCAGCTGGGCCATACATTTATTCAATGTGTGTATGTTTTGTTAATAAGTTACATGTATTTTTAGCGTATACAGTAATTTATTTTGTAATTCCAGTCACCTACTTTTTCAACTGTCTAGTGGAGACGTATTATTTCTCTTTAATTCGAGTCCGTAACTTTATGTCTTTTCTTTTGGTATCATTAATTAAAATAGAGAATCGTTTGTGTCCTCTTGGCAGCCATTCTCTGTTCTACCCGGTGTTTTATTAAATCTCCTGGTTCGCTCTTGACACCGTTCGGTGATTTATTAAGTTACTTCCCTCTTCTATTAGTCCTATGTCTACAAAACGAAATTCCTATTAATTTTCATTGATCGAAAGTATTAATACTGATTACTGGGTTGTATGAGAGAGCCAAGCGTTCAAAATAGAGGTAGTATTAGAAGAGGTTTAGTTTGTGATTATCGGGTATCAATCAGTATTAGTGCATAACAGTGAACGGGCGGCCGCTTTCCGCCCCGTCAGCGCAATAACCGCTGCCGAGGTGCGCCGCTGAGTCGGCAATAGTCCTGCCGAGTCTTGCCGACTCGGGCATGAGTCAGCACGAGTCGACACGAAACGGCATGAGTCATGACTCGACGTAATTCGGACTGGGATCGCCCGCCGTCAGCCGAAATAAGTGGATTGCTGCTTCACGGCTGAATGATTCCATTTCAAAGGCGCCCTCTGATGTCGTTACTTCATGCTTATGTTCCATTAAGTCCATCTTGGAAAGGTTTCCTCAAAACACGTCTCGTTTGATTGTGTGATATCTTTCTTTATTTTACGAGGTGAACGCCTTCTGATAGCGTTCTTACAAAGAGCGTAAGAAATTAGAATCTGACCTGAATTACGTTTTGATCACTACTGAATGTACCCCAATTTACACACGTTAATAGAGATCCAGGAGTCACCATAAACATGTATTCCAGGCGTTTGTGTAACTACGGAATAAATACATGTACCTTTGTAGACAATAACACAACACGGAATGATTAGAGCCTCGTAATTAATGTATTTAGGTTCACGGCCACGCGTATGGTCATTACATATACATATAGTTACTAGTAGGTACTAGCGACGCAGCTTTGCATGGGTGTTAAAAATCATTGAAATTTTCGTTTGTTTTTTTCTATATTGTATTCTATTATATATCTTAAGCTTTGTCATGAATCACTCTGTGTATTAGTGAAAACTGCAGGAATATTTGTTTGGTAGTTTATAGACGGACAGACGTGGTAGGCGACTTAGTTTGTATGTAAAGATTACGTGAATATAAGCAAGACATGAGCAGTAAAATTCAAGAAGAAGTTCTCAGTAAACAAGTATGTTAATTAGCCATTCATTAATCGTGCATTAGCGCTATCTGTTCTTCGATCTAATGAGATAACATAAACTGTAATGTAAGTCAACGTTTACCCATTTGAATGTCAAGTAAAACGGTTTTCAATTACCATCAATGTAACAAAACAAGGCCGTTCTTGATAACTTAAAAGTTTAGAAGTTCATTCAAATATGTAAAGAGCGGTGTGGGGCGGCCCCCGCCCTTAGCCAAACATCAAAGGGCTGAAGGGCTTCGAATTAACATTGCGTTCCGAATACAAAGACATTGTTTACTTTGACTCAAGTTCGTTATTAAAACACGTTCATATTAAGTCCACTTTTTTTCCTTTTGTATCAAATACCCAAGCATTATTTAAATGTTTTAACCAAATAAAATAAAAATACGGCATACAGCGTAATTAGAGAGATAATAGAAAGACAATGACCGAGCGAACGCCGGCGTTTGCTTGGGGTTTAATTAATAACCAAATAAAATAAAAATACGGTATTTATACGACAAAATAAGCAAAAAGAAAAGGGACGAAAGGTTCAAATAAGATACAGCCCAGATTAACTCGAAACCGTTGTAATACAATCACGTTTTATTTTTCTGCCTTTATAATAAGAACAAGTTTTATTTTTGAATTTCGAATCACATTTTTTTCTTTTTTTCCAGAGAGTTGAGCGCGAGACCACAAAAAGTCCAGCGACGACCGGTGGCAGGAAGAAATCGTCAACTGTGAGGAGCAACGGGCTAATTACCCCCACTGAGCCGCCGCCACAGCCTGCAGGTAAACTAAACTTTTTTTATTTCACCTCTGTATCAAATCTTCTTTGTTCATCACATAAATTCTTCAGGAAAACAATAAAAAGCCAAAATTTATAGTGCCATAACAAAGTTAACTATTTTCTTTGTGAATGTATTATTCTTTAAAAGGCAAGAATTGCCGTTGATGGCCACATCATAAAATAACGTTTTTGTAGTGAAAGTTGTTTGATGGATCACCTCCGGTAATACTCATGGGTGATATCTGAAAGTCAATTACAACTTCGTCCTATTAATCTTGAAGAATGTTCGGTGTTTAGTAACAACAATTGTATATAAAAACCAATGAGAGTGATTGATGATAAAAACAACCTTTACCAAGCGCTGAAGTAAAAACTACATGCCTAAAAGATGAAAATATCTCAAAGGTGTGTCTGTATCTCTGATCATCATTAAAAAAAGCAACATCTCATTCCTTTTAACCATGTTTTGATTATTTTTTTCCTAACCCGCACGAGGCAGGGAATCTTCAGTATGTCGCAATTGACGTAGCGTGCAATATACGAATGGGATGGTACAGTAGTATAGAAGGGGTTGTTACAAAAGCTCCCCCGGGAGTTAGCCGGGCTCCACGCTTAATAGGATAGAATTCAGAGCATTCAGGTGTGCTGACTGTACCACGCTCAGCGGTACCCGTGACCGTTCCATTTGTAATTCCTATTAGATTGAATGCACTATTCACTAAAGCTTTCGTTTAAATTGAAATGTATGAAAACGTTCGCTATTCAAGTTAGATAAACATACGTTTAGAGTTTTAACTTTCACGTTTGAAAGAGCGCAAAAAGGAGTGAGATACTTATCGCAGTTTTTATCTTTTTCTTTTATATTTTGTGATTACAAAACATTGGATTTAGTTATTGTGGCTTCATTATCTCCTAGTCTCTCCATCGTAGGCAACAAAAACCTAGTGTACTTTGGTTTTACGTTTAATCTTAAACCAAGAACCGTTCGTTTTATCTCCTTTTGTTTAACGTTAAGTAAAGCAGCTTACTGTAAAATACGCACGTCTTTTACCACCTGAAATATGAGTGCAGATAACTTTTTGGGTCAGTGCAAAGTGTGGGTCGTTTCTCGGACGTCTTTCGGTATATACTTGCGAATGTATAGATAAGCGAGTCTCAAATTTTACGGCTTTTACTCCATACGTTGGCTCGGTGCCAGTCGTCGACTATAAACGGGTAACTTAAACTTAAATAGTACATTCGGCCACAGCTGGGTTTAGTGCTTTTGCTGCTAACTCGAGAAATGTACTTACTGCATGTACTTACTGAGCTTCCGAATATGCGCGCATGGAAATTAAATTGCCTTTTTCATACAGGTACAACATTAGCCTCTTACATTTAATTGCCAATTAAAGTAATGTTCCTCTGCACATCTTACTGTTGTCCTATAGTCGTAACTATTTTTATATATTAAAAAAGTTTACACCTGGCGTATACGATGAATAATGCTAAACGAAAAACGTTTGCCTTTTCTTCGCGATAATTTTAAATATACGAGACAGTTTCTCACTAAACTGTAAAAATATTTTACACGTAAAGCGTATTTTGAGCGCAGATGAAAAGTATGAAAAACGTGCATATGTACGCGTTTGAAATTTCAAAATACATTTTGTGTGAAAAGTAATAAAAAAATTTGTGTAATAAATAATTCTGTGTTGATACCGGAGATGAATATTAAGGTGTGTATTTTCCCCATACTTCCCCTAATGGATGATCCTGCTTCGCCTTTGACTGCACCCAAGATGGATGGCTCCCATTTGCAAATTCCTTTCGATACTGCTTCCTAAGTCCTTACGACATTACTCCCGATAGAATCTCTTAATCTTTCTACCTAGTGTTTGGAAACGGTTCATCACAACAAAGGAATCTTTTATAATGCGAAATTCTTGAGTGTGTGAATTGTTTGTATTCAATTATCTTTTGTTTCCTACATCTGTGTGAACTGACATCGTTCAATGTTTTGTCTCAAGTCGTGTAGGTTATAAACACAGCGTTTGTTAGAATTACATGTGAAGTTTTATTATGAAACTTGGATGAAATAAAAATATAAACGATGTCCCGTTTACTAGATTACGTAAGCACTAAGAATATATTAACTTTTATTTTTATTTTAAGTGTTATTTCAGGTGGCACTGTTGCGAAACATTTAATTAAAAGTAAGAAAAATGATAACAAACTTCTGGAAAAACATTAACAACAAAAGAATTAACTTGATAAGTTTT
Organism: Mythimna impura; assembly: GCA_905147345.3. Taxonomy (NCBI): domain Eukaryota; kingdom Metazoa; phylum Arthropoda; class Insecta; order Lepidoptera; family Noctuidae; genus Mythimna; species Mythimna impura. Next base: position 9,661,210 of record LR990355.1, on the reverse strand, counting down.
TCCACCTAATTTACTGTAAGTAACGTAACATAGTTTAATATGTTACTGCACTTGTACTGGGTAGTAACGTATTCAGCTATTCAAGCACCGCCCTAACTTTCACGTAATCCCAGCTAAAAGCGGCTCGCGCAATAATTGGGAGAATCCAAGACCCGCAAGCCGACGGTATTAGCCTAATGAACTAGACCACTTCAGGATATAAACGCACGATTTATACCTTCGACTAAGTTCTAGTTACATTCAACGGAAAATACGAATACGCACGCGAGCTTTCGCGTGGCAAACGATTTAATTTCAGCTGTAGCAAATTGTCCAGGTCGTGTTTTAGCATAACAAGAATCCAAAGATAAATTATTGTTTCCTTTTTGGAGTTACCTACCTATCGACCTAATCTAAGCGAATAAAAACTCAACCCGAGCTCAGGAATCTTTTGTTCTTCTTAAACTTTCTAAAAGTTACAGTGTTTTCAAAATCCATTTACTCTTTTGTAGCATCTTAATGTTAAACTTCAATTCAGTTTGAAAAAGAAAGAGTTGAAAAGAAAATGAAATAGGAAGCAGAATACTCTTTTGTCTGTCCGGCGGGTGGTATGGGATTCCTTTGAGTGAAATAATATGTCCGCGATAAAGGGAGATAAACGTGCTTTCATTTTGTGCGGGGGGTGCGAGTGACAGTTTCGTGACGTCACAGAATGGCCGCCTGCCCGTGGGGCGGCAGCGGGGGATACATGTGAAACGTACATGTGTCATATAAATCAGAGAACTGCGTAGTATAATTACTTTACGCCGCTTTGATAGCGACCCGGCCACGTGTATATTTTACTATGTAATCGGCGATATGTCACGTCTACGTCTGCAGAACAGACGTTAGATTGTTTCCATGAAATTGTAACTTGAGTTTTACTACAATTACAACCGAAAACTGTGAATATTTTCTTTACTTTTGCGATTGAAATTCAATTTATTTTTTAGAAAGAGTGTGTTTGGATTGACCAGTCTTTAAAAATCACATACATATTTAAGGCTTACTTGAGAATGAGAGAGTCATGATGTTGATTATTCCTTGAATAATTCAAAGTGTCTATATTAAATTTCGTCGCCGCTGGGCCAACGTATATTATATTTACATAATAAAGAGTTGGGATCTAATAATGTAGGCAGCAAGCGACTCCGGCAGTTTTCATAATTTTGCACAACCCTCTTCGTGATTTTGAAAGCCATCTGCGTTAATATATTGAACCGTTTTCCTTTTTGATATTTCTTCTCATGTTTATTCAAATAAGTTCAAATATTGGATCAGTGATATCGTTTATTCCTTTGTGATGTGTTTATATAACTGTACGAAAGTTATTGTATACTTAGTTCGAAAGCTTTGCCTTGGGGCAGTCAGTTATTTATATGTATGTATTCAAACGGCAACTAACTTTATATTGGCTCGAAACTTGGAACTACGGAGTTGCGAACAACCGTCGGGGTTCGTACAAATATTGCTCGGATCGTTGGAACTTTGTTCACATTGTTGTTCATCGTTCCAAGTTCGGTCACTTTCGTTCCATCGGCGTTCGCGACCTGCCCCATCGGCCAGTGGGACCAACTTTTGAATGCGAAACTAGTTAAGTTTCCAAGGTTGGTAGCCAGCTACTTGTGTTGCTGCCGTTCAGTAAACAATACCGTTTTACTTAATTGAGAATGTTTTGTCCTGTTTAGCTTATATGGAAAAATCTTTACGTTTGGTAGTCACGTTTATGAGCCGCATATCGTTCCGAAAATACCAAGATGAATATTTTAGTGGAATCGATTTTATACAGCACTATTGTTTTATATAAATGTAGGTACATAATGTATAGCCTGATTTTGTAGCTTGTTTTAAATTTCGTGCACTTTTTTTTTCGTACAAAATTTACCATCATATGTATTATTAAATATGTAATTAATAGATACCAAACAACTAGTAACGATACAAGCCATTAATATAAACACGAGCGTGTTCGATTAATCCCAATTTGATAGCACATAATATACTAGCAAACAATCGGTGTACATAGCTCAGTCGACAGCGGATAGCGGCAACTGCTGGCAAAGCTATCAACCGTATACCTACCTACCTCTTCAATACATATGCGGTGTTGTGTATTCACAAAGCGACGGTGGAAGCGACAGTCCTTTGTGTCACTTAACGGAATTCGGATATTGGATAAGCTTCCGCGAGCCCCGTTTGTTTACCTACAATTTGATTTTAATTGTGTTTGCAGCAATAGTGCGTCGCTGCGTCCTTTTCACTGGCGTATGCGTATCTAGCAAGGCGGGGCAGTGCCCTGGGGCCCCCAAACTCTGGGTGGCGGGAGGGCAAACCTGATTAACTAACCTCTTATTGAACTAGTGAAAAATTCTTTCACCTTCAAAATCTAAATAAAATAGGTTGCAAGGTTGCAACACTAGTTATGACAACTCGTTTTAGTCAGTAATAAAAGTTTGAAACTCTCTCCCATTCCACTCAGAGAGCAAAAGAAGTTATATTATGATTTCCCACGTAAAAAGGAGCCCCAGTTTTTTTTCCCAGGGCCATTGGTTATCTAGCTACGCCACTGGTCCTGTCGTCTCGTCTCGGCATTATTTAAAACACTCACACACTCACAATCATCGCATTGTAATCATAGTTCGTGTTTGTATTGTTAATTGATGTTTGAACAGCCTTGTTTCTTAATCGAGTTTCAATTTGTGAAGGAAATGCTCTACTGATATTAAAACAAATGCCAGCTATTATAAGCGAGCGGGCTGTTCATTGAACTGCTAGTAATTACTTGTAACAAGATTACGATCGAAGCCAGTGTATAATTTATCTCATTGTACGCCTGTCTCAGATGTTTGTCAACGATAATTCAATAGGCAGATTAATAATGTACATTAGTTAACCCTAATGTCATGTCACGTCTGTTACTGGGTCCTTTAATATTACGTAACGATGTTTGACAAGCGCGTAGCTTCACACCAATTTGCACATTTCAAGTTTCAACCAACTATATTAACCTCTTCTTTTGAACATTAACATATTCATGCTAATATTCCTAGAAAGTGACAGACAAAATTTTGTTAAAATAATAATGTCTTCTGACTCGACATGACAGATTAATCACCCTGTTCGCCCCTCTTGTACTTACCTACGCCCCCAATTTAAAGGTCATACAATTCTAAATTGCAAATGAAGAAGATAGCTTCATCGGAGCAAATTTTATCTCATTGACAGATTTATACAATCTTGATATTCGGTAACGAAGTAATCTGCATTCCGTTGGCGGAACATCGCAAATTTTGCGTGTGCGCCCGTTGGCTCACGTAGTTAGCATAACTTTACATATTTACCTTTAAATGCACCTGAGGTACGCTGCGACTGCGGTATGTCTAGTGCATATGTTCTAAATAAGCATAACGTGTACCTAATCTAAGCTCAACAAAACAGAGGGACAAGGGCAATTATGCGCTTGAATTATTAAAATTAAATATGAATTTACTTGGCAATCTCGAAGACATGCAAAAAAACAAACAAAGAACTTTATTCATCGCGAGTTCGTGACCCAAAAACTTGTTTCAACTGTAAAATTATTAAATATGCAATTCCGCATACGCGTAGACGTTATCATACTTAAGTGCAAAATGGTGTAGTCAATAATAAAACATCCTCAAGGCAGCCCCTTAACATGTGAATATAATACGAGTTTAGGAAACCGGGCGTACATTAATACACATTATGCCCCTTTATCATACTTTGCTTCCCCCACTGCCCTTGTAAAGTTAGAATAAAAATAACAATATTAAATTTGCATGTCGACGAAACTGGCTGAGGCACGCGACGAACACACCCCCGGGCGAAGGGGTGGGCGGGGGCGAATGGGGGCGAACTGGGAAATTGTGACGGGTCTAGCGCACATTTGTGGGGTGGCGTTAGAAATTCGTGCAGGAATGCAGTGTCACCCTAATCTTTGCTCCGTAATAACCTCACCTGACTGTAATGACGTGGAGGGTTGAGACAATGGGGTGAATTTATGCAATTTGTTTCTGCACAGACATGTTATTTAGGTTATAGCGAATTGTATTGCCATTTGAAAAAGCATTTTAGTTTTTAATAAATGTATATTCAAAAACAGTTTAGTTTCAATCCCACGTCCTAACTGTATCCAAACAAAAACATCTGAACGATTCAAATCGTATTAATCGCAGAAGATTGTATATCATCGAAGCCCACGTAACCTGATTACTGATTCAGCCGACTTTTCAAGCGCGTGAAAGTGCGTGTAAACAAAAGACGATTGTATTAATTAGCACTAAATAATGAGTCAGACAGCGTGTTTGCGATGTTTTGTTGTGAATTGTGATATAAAGCAGCCGCGCCGCCGTGTGATGAAGTACACAAACGCATGACAGCCGTATCCGGCCCACAATTGCGCGAAGGTCAGTGACACGAGACGCAGCGAGCGTGCGCGTGAATCAACATCTCCTTAATTAGAAGAAAAGCGTCTGAGACACGCAACTGGGGAGGCTCGACCCACCCTGAGTTCGATTTGTCACACGTTTGACTTGTCAAAACTAAGCTTTTATTGTTTTCATGTAGTAATTGCTGCGACATTTTTTTTTTGTTTTACTGAGTTTCTTGACTATACTTGACATCCTGAAGAACAATTTCGAATTAAACTGTTGTGCAAGAAGCATTGGTAAAAAAGTTGTATTTTTTGCTGCTATACTAATCAACTGAAGTGTAGTTTCATTGTTGGCCGATAGATGTCGCTACTTGTGGCGTTCGAAGTTCGAGCAAACTTTTTTTTTAGATTACTTCCTAAGTAATAACTGGTTTTCCCAATCAATATTTAATAACACCCCCTTCTTTCATCAGTGTTACGTAACCATACAACTTAAGTACTATACTCGTACACGCTTTAATAACTTTTTTCTATACCGAAGGCCAGCCAAGAGTGAACGATATTGTAAAAAATGATGGTTACTATATTTTCCGAACCCTCAATAGACAGCCGAATGCCCTTTTTATGTTGGGTCGACCGTTATGGAAGATTTATGAGCTGGCAACCCGAGCTCATTTAACTTTTATTGCATCGAGGTCGTGTTCAAAACATGATAGTAACACAATCACCATTAATGAAACACGCCAATTGACAAACAATCACATTGAATATTGAACACTGTTTAATATTGCATCACGCGATCATCTTCAGTCGCTGCGACCAATTAGCATGTTGAAGGAGTTAATTATAATTCTTGTGCGGCTGCATTATTAGAAACAGTCTTATAATAATATCGGTGTTCGTATGCAGATTAGCGCGATTACAAGAACAATAGTGGATGGAAATCGACACGGTGAGGAGTCGGCACCTGCGTAAGCATAATAAATGTTGGCGGGGCGTCACGTTGTCGTGTCGTTACGTAAAGAACAATGGCCGGCTGGGAACGCGGCCGTGAACGCGACGCGAATCCTCTACACGGAATCTATGCCATTTATTTATTCCGAGTGACGTCTCGGCTTTAACAATATCAGTGTGGAATCGCAAATGGCCGGCAGTACCGTTTCCGTTCTGAGTCCGACTGTGGGACAAACAGTGATTTGCATATTTTCGTACGGCCGTGTTTAGCGTTTGAGATGTACTAATTGTAGCCAGGTAGATAGGTATTGTTCGTCACCATGCTGGGTATTCTGTGGTTTTGGTAAATTATGTTATTCATTGAAACCAATATACATGCGTTGTTTTTACCTACATAACAACTTAATATTTTTTAACTTATTATAATTAATAAGTAGGTAGGTTCCTACCTACTTATCGTTAAATTAAATTGTACGTATTTACAAAGAATTTAAATTTACAAAGTCAATAAAATTAAAATTTCCTCAAAGTATAAAAGTAAATAGGTATATTTTTAAATGTAAATGTAAACTGTAAGCCAAACAGTCCTTACACACTTGCTGGCGAACGTTACGTTATTATGTGTACTTTCACCCCGAGACACCGTTACTTGAACTACTGAATACTTGCTATCTCTCTCGCACACGCGATCACAATCTCGATCAACTCAGCTGTTTGTTACACTAGATAACGGATGAAGAAATCATTGATTCATGGCTAAACGTTTTTTGTCCCTTTTGAATTTCGAAGTATCGGAAACCTCCACAAGTTTTCTCATTGAGAATACTCGTTGTATTTAACTGAGTTTAAGTCGGTAATTCGGTTTTAGGTCATGCCACCGAAAGTATTGTCTTATCATATCCATATTTTTAAACGTTGAAAAAAAACTGAAACGTTGTTCAGATGTAGTGTAGCTATTTACTCAGTAGGTGTTTTCGTCTTCGTGTATCTAAATGGCCTCGGCGGAATGAGACAAGACTGGTAATAGACAGTAATGTATCTGCCTTTATTTTGTCCTCTTTAGAAATTTATTGAACGAACAGAACAGCGCGATTTATACGTTTATTCAGGCCGGGTATCTGACCTCGTTAAAACATGTTTTGAATGGAAACAAAGGTCTCTTAAATAAATGAATAGATATTCATAATAGATGCCTACGTGAATATAATTATTCTTATTCATTTTGCAATACATTTGTAAATAACGAAACATAAACGGCATTCAATTTAATACTGAATGTGAAAAGATACAAATGTCAATTTTTCATCGATTCGATAAGCGAGTATCAAATAAATTCAATGAAGTAACAACGTAATTGCCTTCAAAATACGCTTTTACTATTCTATCGATTATTTAGCCTCAATCGTTTTATTGTGAAAGAGACCCTAATAAGGTCGTGAAACGTAATAAAGAGTCAAGGCGATCCAGCCCATTCCGCGCAAGTTTTAACAAGTGAAATCAGAACCCGATTGTATCGTACACCGAAATGTGTTGTGTTTCTACATTATTCAAATCACACGTCAAGACACGGAGGTCGTGTATTTTTCACACGTCGGCGCAAATGCATTCCTCACACAATTATCACGCCACGCCGCCGCCGCCGCTGCCGGTGGCTGGTGGCTACTCCCGCTCCGTTATGACTTTTGTTTGCCCTCCGTAGAACGCATGTCCAGCTCAAACAGGTTTCGAAACCAGCTCCATAAATACGAGTAGGGCGAGGCATGCAGGCCCTATCTGGATAATCTCTCACATACATTCATCTCCCTCTAATCGCCGTAAACGGGAAGATTCATGGTGCCCTTAAAAGGAATTTTGCTGTGGAATCGTAATCGGTTCCTAGAAGAATTTATCACCAACCTTTTCGTAGAAACTGTTCCGATGCGGCCGGCTTTACATTAAAGGGTTGTGAGCCTGTATTTTTATTTGAAACGTCTATCGAGTCGAATGGACCGTTAATTGGATCGGAATGCAGTCTAATATAATTAGACAAAAACGAAGAACCATAAAAGGGTAGATTATTCGAGCTTGTAACGAACACAAAAGAAATTCTTTTAGAGTTGGATTTATAGAAATCCTTCACGTATTGTTTAAAATTTTACGAGGTAACTTCCCACATTTTGCAAGTCAACTGTTTTATTCATTCGACAGTCATTAGAACGAGACGTGTTTTTGTTTCAAGAATACACCTCGTTGTTGCCATGTGCCATTATCTGCAAGGATTGTTCATCTTCTGAGAAACCGGATAAAAACAAAAAATATAAGCAAGAATCATCGCCACTTACTACACAGATTAATTTTAAACGGAGTTTAAAGTTAGAACACATAGTTCCCCAAGATGGGGGTATGACGTCAGCTGCCGGTGCGCGGGCGCATTAAATTGATCGTTGTGTTGATTGACGCTCACGGTCTTTTTTGCAGTCGTGTATAAATACAGATCTGTGTCGCAGTCATTTATGTGAAGGACATTAATGAGGAAAAAATCGTAACGATTGGCCATTACAATAGAGGATAATCATTATCAGTAATAGCATGACGAATTATAATGACAATAATAATTAATTGAAGAATGAGAAATAAATTATTTTTATCAATATTTAATGGGATCTTTTTAGATCCACTTTTATGTTTTAATCAGGCTTGATTATCTTGTTGTTCAATTGATTTTGACAGTCAACAAAAAAATTACAGCTATCATGGTCAGAATGACAATAAGTTAAAATTATTATTAAATAAGAAGAGAAACTTCTTCAGACATTAAATGGAAATTTCCGTTGTAGTAAAGAGGACAATAGCCTACGTTGGACCAGGCTCACATCAAGAACAATTTGTAATTTATTCTGACTCTACGGGTGTTATGACCGCTGCCTAGCACGCAACCAACGCTTAGCCACGTTATTATTTTAGCTGGATATCAAGTTTGCAACAATAATGGCAACTCAAATATCCTTCATTATCCTTCTGCTGACTGAGTTTTCCCTCCTGTAAAGTTGCAACACAGTTATGATACCTAAGTAAATTAATTAATTAATTGTGTATAAGCATAATTAACTGTGGAATTACCATTTTATTGAGTGTAATTATTATTATTATTATTTTCAAAATGGGCCAAGTTGCATATCTCTCTTAAAAACAATAATTTTGTAATGAATTGCAACCTTTTTAAGTTTAAATTAACTGAATATGAAAAATCTGAAATGGAGATTAAACACACTTCGTCCTTTATTTATAATATTTGATATCCTTGAACAAAAACATTTACGTCCATATTCATTTGACGTTTAAAACCCAGCGACTCTTTTTAACGTGTTTAAGCGGCATTGGTATTTTGAAAATATGGGTTGGGTGGTTTTATTGCGATATTATCTTTATAGCGAAATTAAACAGGTTTCTTTTATTTTCGACGTGTCATTATTTTTTTGGGGATTTTGCCAAGGTTTATTGACTTTGTCTGGAATGTAGACTTGATTTTTCGAACGTAACTTTTTTAAAAGCTAGTCATTATCTTCAAGAGGATTGTCTAGAATAAAAACTAGAAATTTCTATAATACCTACAATAAAAAATGTGTAAGTAAATGTAGCTGTTTCAATTTGAGTAGTCGCAGTCTTGTTTTGTTTATATAGCTATAGTCGTAGACTATACCGGTTTAGATTAGATTACACACCACATCAATTATACTACTTCATGTATTTTTTTATTAATATGCATGATCTATACATTTGGCTATATACACAACGCTCTTATGTAATTTATATGACGTCTATAGCAAAGGAAGGCATTGCATTGCTACGTAGCGAATCAATTATAATTATCATAATAACAAACGTGTGTATTTATAGCTCCATATTTTAATTCAAATTAGATAGATGATGACTGACTTATTTATTCATTATATTTCATCATTTCTCCATAATTTAATCATCAACAGTCTGTTTTAATAAAAGACATGCTTCTTATATTAACTACGCTCGTCGCCTCATGCCGCCATTTGGTTCCTAAAAAACGTTCGTGCGCAGCCTTCTGCGCAAAGTTTGGGCTCGCAAAGATACGTCGGCCGTATTGTATCTGCCTTATTATGGATAAGAACCAGTTTCGAATGCTAATTCCAACAAAACTATTTAAATACTCATACATAAATAATCATGCATCTCTTAATAGCCAGTTTAATAAATACCATTTGGTGTGGAATATTTTCGATTCACCCAAAATTGTTCTAATGGAGGTCACAACTCCCGGGACAGTCGGGGATAATGGGGAAAATTGGGTCACATGGACTAATATTATTCGAAAATCTCCGAAGGGTGCACGCTGCGCAAAATGGCTGCCACGACACGCGCAGTAATGGCCGCCGCCGGCCTTGGGTCGTACTCGCAATCAACTTATTATTCAATCTCATGTCGCGAATTGGTCCGAGGTCCGCCGGCCGTTGACCTAACCGTTCCACTCCACTCGTCGTTAACGTTTGCCCGTAGGCTGATAGATTAAATTACATAACGTAGGTATGTTATTATTTTTCTCTTTGTGCACATATTTATTGCGTTTATGTTTATATTAGATTGTTTTTGTTCTTCTTTTAAGAGATCAGGAATAACAGAAGGTCATGACTTTACGAAGTTATTATTGCTGTTGATGATTATTTTTTGGTTTCACACATGGTTGTTAATTTTTTTAAGGAAAAGTGAGGTTTGAATTCTATACTTACAAATGAATTTCTAATAAGGATTTGGAACAAAAAAAAAGTTAAATTTTGTCTATAAAAGGGACTATTGTATTCACGATTGTATTGCTTGGCATTCCAAAGGTCGTCGGTCGGCGCAGTTGACGTAAATCCGACACGGTCCGTTATGTCCTCTCAGAGAACAATAGATTGTTCGCGCTACTCGCCTAATGAGAAATGTTTGTTTTTCAGTTTTAATACAATGGCTACTGCTTATTGTTGCTTTTATTATTATCTCCTTCAGTGTTCCGTCGTAAAAAATGATAATTCTCTACATTTGTTCATCTCGTCTTCCTTATTCATTTTGATGACGTTCTTAACTTTATAATACCTACTACACCTTATTTAAATCACATCTACATAAAATGAACCACTTAATATTTTTATAACCGAGCACACAAAAAGAAACGTTACTAATTGTATAAATAACCATACCGGGTGGACAGGTTATACTGACAAAAATATATATTATTATTTATATCTACTTCAACAAGTCTTCATATGCTACAAAATATTACAGAACAGGCTATAAATTAAAGAGTGGAAACGTCGTTGTTTTCGAAGAGTCGACCTTGATTGAAGGCTCATTAGCCGTGCGGAGTCAAGACGAGCGAGACTACGCATGGAACCGGTCTCGGTCGTGAGCCCGCATGATTTATGCCTTTGCCTTTACAAAGAACGCTTTTTTTTACACTAGACCGGTTTGCCCGCCTCTCCCCCGCTCAGTTTTTGTTGCGCTACCTGGATGCCGCGGAAAAAATATAGTGTCAGCTTTTTTCCATCGTAATAATAATACTAAGCATTCCTTTTGTAGCACATGCGGACGTGGCCAGTGCTAGGAACGTGATGTGCTGGCGTTGTGGCTTCATTATATTAATGGACTCGACCGGATGAATACAAAGACGGGGCCTTTAAACTTTATCGCGTGTAGAATACGTGTTCCCCGGTACACGCGGTATGAAATTCAATTAATGATTCACTTGATAGTGATCGTGGAATTACTCATTTAAAATTACGAATAACAAACGTAAATTAAGAAGTTAATGTTATTTAAATGAATTGTCTGCTTCTACATATGGTTGCCTATTTGTTTAGTCGGAATTCTTACTTGAAACAGACGCTGTTATCAGTAATTAGTACATGTATAATGTAAAAACAAACATGTAAGTACCTAAACTACTTCGTTGTACCAACTGTGCAAAGACCGAAACATAATATTTAATTAATATGATAATATCGTTCTTATATTCATAAGTATGTAAATACACGACACTACTCACTGCTGTTAATAATAATAATGATTATTTTATGTTTATTATAATATGATCTAGGTAACTAAGCCCATATTTCTTGCTAAATACATATAATACCTGTTTTGTTACTCTATTTTCCTCGAAATGAAACCACAAAGCTATAATAATTAATTGATAAATCGTTGAGATGTTCTGTCGACCTCTATTTGACATTGGCGGCTCGCCGTCCTCGCTTCTACAGTTTTTGTTGCACTTTTTTTCTTGCAATTTATTTATCAGCCGCCATTTTATACCACCTGCCGCGGTCGTTACCCGCACAGAAAAACTCCCCTCCTGTAACAAAAGATATTCCCAAAGTTATTCTTACTTATAATTACAGCTCACAAAGCATTTCGGGCAGAAAGCACCGCTTTTTGTGAGCCTACAAAAACTCGCCCTTTAATTCTTTGGAAACAGGCATACTACAGCTTTAAATATGGGGTTCTACATGGACCATTTTTTTTCATGCGCAAAAAAATGTAAACAATTCGTTGGTGCGTTGCGGAATCGGGATTTACTGTGAGATCTATGTGTTATCCGCAGTTCTGCTAAAGCGTTCGATAACAATGGATGGAAAATGGTGATTGTATGACAGATTTACAGCAGTATTGTGAGCGTGAGTGACATAGTTGCGGCAGGTCACAATGTCGTGGGACATAAACGTAACCGCGTTTTTCTCTGCGTAGCGTCGCTCAATGCAAATCTGCTATTTATTTACACATCTTAGAACATGTTTACGTGTCGTGAAATGTCGTGAATTAACAACACCCGTCACAGATTGTGTGTAATTTCACGATAACAGGCTTTGTAAGATACTGATAACATTTGTTATTAAAACGCTTTCTAGAACAAAAAATCATAAAACTAATCGCACTGAACCTCATCGTTATTTCTCGTTGATAAGAATCGCGAAATTATTAGGTCTACATATGGACATGTTTTCATAAAAGGTTATCTTTTAGATTAGATTCGATTATGTAACTTGAAAACATTTAATCAGGAATTAATAAGGCTTATTTATTTTCTTGATTATAAGAATAATAATAACAAGAAGTTGGTAATCGTACCTACGGCAGAGCTATAATTGAAATTCAAGCGTCCTTTGATTTCAGCCGTGACTCAAAGCATAATGGACAATAAATTATTTCCATTGTCAACTGTACGGAAGGAAAAGGAAATAAATTGTTATTGAAATTGATTTCCAGATGAAAATTAATTTGGTTTCCATGACAATTATTGTGATTGTGATATTGTCATAAAAAGTTGGTCAGTCTGCGGTTCACCGATTAGTCAGTAATTGAATTTCAACCTACAGTGTAATTCTAATTATAAACGGGATACTAATAAAATTGAAACTCAACATAATATAAAAAAGACGGAGACACGAAAAGTGGAAGAAGATGCAATCCTTCAAACAATAAACTGACCTTTAATAACTTCAACACAATGCAGTTAAAATAAACAATGAAAAAGGTGAGAAAAAGCCAACAAAATTATGCGCTTTCGACATTGCCGCCTCTTTGTTCAGCTCGGGTCACTTTGACGTAACCTTAACAGGCATCTGAGCCAATAATCACCGGTATGTAGATATCGAATATCAGCTGAATGCATCGGAAGTTTTAATATTAATATAACCTTTTTTATTATAATAAAAATATACTCGTTCGATCGATCGACACAGCTGAATAAACCTGAGTCACTAAGACTGAACGAATTTGTCTGCAATTTTGAATAAGAAACGAGAAACAAATGGAAAATTTTCATGACATTTTGACTTTGTCGTCTCATAAGCATGTGTAGGTAGCATTCTAAAACCTTTGCTAGACTTAATTAGATAAGATTTTCCTCGTCGGTATGTTATTCAAAAGATCTTGAATATTAAAATTGAATGGTGTTGTTGTGAAACTTGTTATTCGTGTCCATATCTGCATTTAAACTGGCGGTCGTAATATTTCAATTAAATTGGCAACCAGAAACGAGTTTTAAATACCACAGTGTGCAACACAGAACTTGAAAGTAAAAGGTCATCAGTGCAAAGCTGGTAACAAATTAAGAGTTAACAAACTTTCTCAATCAAGTGAAACGTTACAGACAGTTGTCAAAGAAGTTGTAAGCGGATATAAATCTCAGTTTAGCCCGATATTGCCCGCCACTGTTCCTGCTAACTGAACAAACTTCTCAAAAGAAATGCCAAACTTTTAATGCTCTTTCCTCGGATTCTAATAATAGGAGAGAAACTTCGTCTTTTGCGGTTCTTTATTAAACTTAAAATATAAATGATTATATAAGAAGTTACGTAACGCCTTTGAATAATGAATTAAATTACAATAATCTAACATCATCAAGATTCTTATGTGCGGGTTTTTGTTTTCATTAAGATGCTTTGGCTTATGTCAGATATAAGTTTGTTTATACATTCAAGATTCTCGTTAATATGGTAAACACATGTTGAATGTTTAAATTATGCAAATATGTATTAATTCTGTACAGGGTTGTTATTAACAATATTAACATCAGGTACCCGCGTTGTGACTGTGACCTCCAGTTTGACACTGAATTATATTTTTAATATTTGTATAGTCTTTAGCAATACTTATAAAAGCAGTAAGACAGGTATTTAATTAACAAATTCGTTCATGACCTTCTTAACATTAAATGCGTTATCATTCGAATGTTTGGGGTAATAATTTATTGGGAACTGGATCTTACAAACTCATTAAGTAAAGGACTTTCTTTGCACGACTAGTTGAAGTCGTCAATGTTTATTTAGAAACCCGATGCTGTGTGTTTGGTCCCATTACAGCGGCATGGCGGGGTCGTGCCCTCACTACTTGTGTCAGATCAGATGGCCGACTTCTGCTAAACGAGCTCGCTGTAAGATAAGCCTTATTATGTTTTGACTTACCACGTGACCTTTAGTTTATCACGAATTTTGACATTTGATCCTCGTACAGCTGGACCCCATACCGTTTGTTTTATTATTACATATCAGTTACTTCGGTTAGTGTATTTTGATATTAAATTTACACTGCTAATTGTAAATAAAGTTATTGTTTCTTTGACTTGTACTTTGTATAGGTAGGTATGTTTGTCTGGTTTCTGATGAAATTCTTCAGTATATTGAAGTATCGGTTACTTAGCATAAGTTAGCATGCTTAGTAAATTAGCACAATAACACTGTAAATAAATAAAACCTCTTTCGTGTTTTTTACAATTGAACGGCCAAGAATATTATTCAGCAGTAACACAAAGACTTAATTAATGGCTCATTAAAGTACATGAAGGTAAATCGTATCTATTATATCATTAAGTGATTAAGAAGATACTTAAGATGTTATCTCTCGTAAGTCTGTGTCTATCTGTTTGAAGGCAAAAAGTTGCAGCGTTGAGTATAATTCAACTTTCAGTAAAAACGAAAATATTCATGATGGAAACATGATATTTCCGAATTCAAGAATTCGGAAATATCATGTTTGAATACAAAAGGAATTCCGCAAGATTCGTATACACTCGATTGCACGACTTTTATGACTCAAATATTGAACAATTTTGAGCTGAATATTATCAAACAAAAACCAATTTTCTACTACAATAGCTTGTTTGTATTGAAATGGCTAACTGTAGTTCACAAAAGAATTTGGTGATGTTTACGACTTTCGAATTAAAAGCTAAACAGTATCATTGTGGTGGAAGTTACAATCTCAGACAGACCATTTACCGGTAGCTGCATTTGAATGAGGATGACTGTTGCAGCTTCTTTTTTCGCTGGGAAATCATTAAATTTTTACTAACATTATTTTTACTGATAAAAATCTACCTGGGTTTCTTTGGTTGGCCTTTACGTTCCAGAGCACGGTAACTCTTTCGAACAATCCCGTAACCCTGGCAGAATGCCTCGCTGTTAAATTTTATTTATTTTGCCATATGCATCGCACCTATCGACACATTCCACCCTTGCACTCGACGACCCCCACAAGGACTTCATAACCTTGAACGAAAATAAAAAAATCCAAGATTCAACGTCCAATTAGACGTCTATATTTATATCATAATAACCAGATGATGAAAAAAATACACCTTGAAACACGAAACGTATTATTCGGTTCTTGAATTTATTAGACTAAAGGTCAAAGCGGTCAAACGATATTAAACAGTCAAATAAAGATAAAAATATATCTATATATTTTTGGTAGGCAAAATTAGATCACGAAGTTGTTTTTATTACCAGAATACCAGTCGAGTCATCGAACAAGGTTGGTATTGAATAGATAGCAACGGAAAAACCTTATCTGGCGTGTTATCAGTCGAATCGTTCGCACTTAAGTAAACATTCATGCGTTTTGCAATCTACCAGTAGATTGTAACGTTATCTGTATCATAAGTGCATGATATACGATAATATCACGTTTATCGCACGCCCGGTTACAGCACCAAGTACCTATCCCTTTGTCGCAACACTGCGATAGTGAACGAGGAGGTTTTATTGTCACTTCCTATTATTATTACATTATAATTATAGTTTATCAAGTTATATCCGCTAGCTTTATGATGACACAGCTATCGAGTGTAATAAAACCGCTGCCGCTGACTTCATTTAAATTATTATCTCTTTATTTATCTTCTTCACGTATAATTTACATTTTTAAATATTTCTTAAAAAAATAGCATAGCATAGCATAGGATATAGTCGTATATATATCATTATAGTCGACCTTATAATGTTGCCACTGTTGGGACTCAGGCCTCCTCTCTAGGAGAAGGAATGTGCCGTAATCCACCACGCGGGCCCAGTGCGGGTTGGTGGATGTCACATGTCTTCGAATTTTTGGTTCTAGGACATGCCGGTTTCCTCACGATGTTTTCCTTCAAAGTTTTGAAAGCAGTGGTGATGAAATAAATTACACAAAGTAATGCGCCTGGCTGGGTTTGAACCCGCGACCTACAACTCGTAAGTCGGGGCCGTTACCACTCAGCCACCAGTGCTCTCTTAAAAAAATAATGATATAAAAACATTTAAAAATATAAAAAATAGTAGATAGTCCGCCGGTATCGGGAACAGGGTCCAAGCTACCGGTGGTTAGGGCTCCAGAGACAGGAACCTCCTCGCGATGCGAGCCGTATTGAGGAGTACTGCCTTCTGTACCAGGCCCTCGATCCAGCCGCGCAACGGCAGCTTCGACAGATGGTCGACGAAGCTTTTAGCTATAAGGCCATTGGCGGTCACGACAATCGGTACAATGAATGTCGACAACCTCGTGTGCTAAGTCGAGATATTTGATTTGTTTCTCTTTCTCAGCTTTCAAGAGATTCTCGTCATGTAGGATGGTGACATCGACTATCATTGCACGGCGCGCTAATCGGTCTATCACCACTATATCCGGCTTATTGGCTACATACATATATTTTATTATATTTATTACTTTATAAATATTATAACAATTCTGTTTACGCGTGCAATTAAAATAATTCTATTTAAACTCTAATATTATGCCAGTTGACCAAGAATGCAAGTCGAATGCAAAAGACAAATTGTGCGTCCGATCTCGACAGCTTTACTTTAATAGATAATCACAAATACGTTTCGGTGTTGCCAGCACCATTAGTCGATTGCAATGACAAATCGAATACAAAATAAACTTAATAATATTCTTGGTTATAAAAAAGAGTAAATAATCTAATGACGTATTAAACCTAAGACGAGTTTCCTTCGCAATATTACGAAATATGTATATACATATTTGTTTGTTAAAAATAGTGTAAAATTTCGCTAGCGTTGATTGAAGCAATGTTCAATGTTTGCGAATTTCACATGTATGCCGAAAGGAATGTGCGTGGTGTGACGCATTTTGTAAAGCCAGTTTTATAGGCGTAGGCTTATTCTACTAAAAATGCTGAATAACTATAGGCTTACGCCTCTTGCATGACTAAGAATTTCAATGGTATTTTCTGGTCGTAAACACAAATTCAAGTATGATCCAATTCAAAGTCGTCAAATGCGTCCGAATGATAAATAAATCCATCCTCATCAACGAGCACATGACGAGAGCTACATTTAAGTGGCTGTAGCAGCGATTGTCAGCGGACATGCAATTGAATATGATAGATGGACTACTGTACCGTTACCAAGAGAATGTTTCGCAGTGGAAACCATGGTGTTCCGCACTCACTTTCTATAATGCTAGCAACTGTATTGCACACAATGAACAGTTTTGTGTTGGAAGACGTTGTACAACTAATGATTTTGAAGTAGATATTTAAGTAGGAACATTTTTTTTTATCAAAAACGATGACTGTTTCGTTTCTAATAACGATGGAACGAAAAGAATAACAGAAGACCGTCTATCATTGGCAATTAATTAATCCTAATTCAATAAGCCTTACATCTTAATCCTGATAGATACCAAAATGCCACAATAAATCCAGTCGTATGACTCATAATAAGACCATAAACCTATCAAACTGGTGAAACTTCTCAGGACTTGAACATTATAGTTTTACAACGATATCGAGACTATAAACTAATCCGGTTTGTACGCGAGTCGGTTGCACCATCAAGAATTAACATACAAGGAACTGCAGTTTAACAGGCAATTAATTAGCGCAATGGACCGTTGGGTGGAGTGACCCGAAGGAGTGGCGGTCTCATTAACCGACGACGTCGGACCAACGATTTATAGTGCTATTAAAATTCAAATTAGCGAAAGTTAATTCATTGATATATTGTGTCACTGCTCCTTGCCTTTAAAAAACTAGAAAATAGATCAAAGATACTCTCGTGTACGCTGAACTTGATATTTTTAATTCAGTATTGTTATTAAATCAATTAAAACCGGGAACTTGAGTGTTTATCAGCGAGGTTATCGCAGCGGGAATTCTGTTCGACACAGTTTATGCTTTATGTATTTAATTCCGCACTAATAACAATAGTTTCAGTTATAACTCAATGCCTACTGCGAATTGAACCAGTGAACATGTTTTATTTTTATTTAGACTTGTACAAAAACATTATCTCAAATGAAAATTCGACTTAATGTAGCAGTACTTCCTCCAATTTATCGGGAAGTCAGTAAACAGCTTTATCATCAGCATCGTATGATAAAACGTACCTAAACCATTTTTGAAATTTTTCCTCATAAATTATCTTCTGCAAAAAAATAATCAGAGTTGAAAAAGTCTTGTCGAAATCAAATCTATTATCTCATCGTCATAAGAAAACAAAGCCATGAATTTTCCTTAATGGAACCCTGACACTAATCATTAATTGTTTGTTTTATTTCAAACTTGTTTACAATTTGCTTGTTTTTGATTTCAGGTACACAGAGATTCACAGCGTCAACAAAGTCTGCAGGTACAGTAAACAGATCTATTTGAGTTGCCTCTAAATTACCCTCATTATTAGTGACATTATAATGTTATCTTAATTAGACGGGCAATATTATTATGTATTTCAATTCCACTATCAACATTATCACTTTGACCTTTGTCTATTTCACAATATATTTTTTATTATCATTACCAAATGTAATTTGAGGAAAAGTACTTTATATAGAAGATTACTCATTAGATTTTGGCACGGTTTGAAATATTCGTTAATGGTTAAAGCTAGAAAAGATTTCCTCTTACAAGGAAATCTTTTCTTAATTAACCTGATTGTTTCGTCGATAACCGTCATCCTTTGTTTAAAAGTATAATGAGAATAACGCTGAGGGTACCTACATTTTTATTATGAATAAATTCTTGAATATTAATATTGACGTTGTTAAAGCTGATTTATAATCCCAGCTAATCTAATAAGTAGTGTTGTTAGCGAGGTCATCACGCCCTGAAACCTCGTGGTGAATTAATTTCCCTCGAGTCTCGTTCATTGTAGGCAAAGCGATATTTGTCGACCTGATTACAAGGTCTGTTATCCATGCTAAACGGTCGTGACTTTCCGAATCGTTACTGATAACACGCTAATTTGTTTCAAATCTTTCGATTTATTTTACCTTTTCTGTTCGGGTGTGTTTTTTTAAATCGCCACGTGTAATGCTGTGTGCAAGATTGACTTTCTTTGTAAAGGAAAAATCCTGAACAATAAGTGCTCCGTAAATTATATTGAAAGTTCCGTTCATACCTAAAGTCATTACTGATGTATGCTTCCAGGAAGTGCACATCCATTGTATAATTCAATAATGTGAAAAGTGCTACCACATTTCTTGGATAATTCATTACCGATGCCATACAGAATACCTATTAAACTGTGATATATAGCCGGGAAACTGTCGCAGCGAGCACAATGCGAAATTGGCTGGAATGTTAGATTCATGACTGAGTTATAAAGCTGTGTAGATCAAAAATAAACACGTGACGTCAATAGCTGACGCATTTGTGACCGAGGAAAATCAATAGGCATTTGTCCCCTTGATACTAGGAATTGATTGAATGAAATGGGACGATCCAAACGGAATTTTTCGCCGTTTCATCGGACTTTCAGTCGTTTGTCTTCTATTAATCCCCTGGGGACTTTTATTGTGCTAATATTTTTAGCCGTGGACTCGTTCTGTTTGTTTTTGTTTTGAATACATTGCCGTGTTTAACAACATTTTGTGATCATAAAATATTGTTTACCTAATAAATGTAAAATATAAATATATCTTACCTACGGTGTTTGCGCTGTTAACAGCAATAAATTACTCAAATGAAATATGACGAATGAGTAGCCACTGGCATTTATATTTCTATAAAACTCAGACGTCAAGACAATTCGGTCACATAATTCACGTATTGTAAAAATAATTTATTAAAATATTCCACGGCTTAGTGTCCGTGTCACTACATTTGCTTGTTTTGTCCACTGTGAGTTATGCTGTCTGCATAACTTTTAATTTAAACATAGATACAGTCACTACCTCACTTAGCACTTTACTTATGTACTACATACGTTCTAGGAATAAAATAATTCTTAATTCATCCGTGTCCTTATGAGTCGAGAGTCTCAGAGCTCAGCAAACATTTGATCAAAACAGCTCATAATGTACTCAAACTGTCATGCATTTTGTGCCATAAATTCAGACATGTCAGATTTCGTTTAGTGTAACTACGTTTTCAGACGTATTCTCAACCATTTATAATATATTCATATACATGCACATGTATATTCCGGGCTTTATGCCAAAACATTTTCCAGACATCTCCCAAATGTTTCCGTTATAAATCACAATGGAATAACGAAAACAGAATATCTCATTAGTTATCTATCATTACAAATAATCTCGAATGATGTCATTGACACACCTTGTAAAAGACTCTAGATAAAATAAATGATATTAACGATAACGGCTTTTGACTTGATACAATTATAAATCTTGATCTAGAATGGCTGCTAAAGAGAATTCTAATAATACTTTTAAACGAAGTGATAAATGGCATGCGAGTGTGTTTCATATTAATTTAGCTTGTCTTTATCTTTGAATCGATCGCAAAAAATCATGCCAGTCATAAGATAGGAAATAACATTAGCAGTATCACGCACGTATCAAGATATCAGACTTAATTGAACTCGTTACAATACCGTAACAATGAATCGCATTAGACACTTTCTCAGAACATACTTATCGCTTTTATTTCTTTTACGAAAACATTAATATTGTAAACAAAGTAAAAAATGTGTTGGAAATGTTAAGAGCCATGTGTAGCTAATGCATTCGGTTTGAAAATCATAACAATACACAATAGAAGGCGGTCTTCTTTCGTCGATAAGCAGCCGTATTCCGTAAAGGTTCCTGTAGACAGGTGCTACGCGACAATGCAACATCGATGCTATAATCTTTTTTTTTTAAGAAAGTTCTGTTACACATTTTTCATGTTAAATGTTTATGTCATCGTTTGGGCAATGTCTGTGGGAGTTTTAAGAATTAACGAAGAATTCCATAGAGTTGATACTTCCCAGGCGATTCTCCGGTTTCTACAGGAAAAGTAAACAACTTACGTAGCTATGTTTGTCTTGAATTCCATGAACGCTGAAATTGATTATCCGCAAAATTATGCATTGTTTTTTCCCTATTTATACCATTAGGTACAAATAACTCGTTATGTTGCTGACCAAAAAGCGTGCAAAGAAAGCGCCAATGCAACAGAAAAGGAGACATTCAAACACGTAGAAGAAACTTGGCCGAAGGTACCTACATTGTTTTCTTTGTTTACATTTTGTCTCAAGCCCAGATGAATAGGGTATAGGTTTTTCAACTGATAAGATCGTTTGAGCACTCACTCGTCGTGTTTTTACACAGGCACGCTATCTCTCAAGTGTCCCTGATAACATAAATCCTCATTATTAAATTTATCATTAGAAACGGCGTGTTATCACTTTAAACAAACTTGCGTACGATTGTGAACTAGGTCACAACTACAGTTTATTTTCATTACGCCTTTATCAGAGCTACAATCATGCGTCGCTTATTAAAATTGTTTGTCTGGGAGCGGGACAGGATGTGACAATGTATTTGAAGTAAAAAACACATGTGAAATTCGTTCATAGTGGTGCATTTTGATGCAAGTGGGTAAACGTCATTGCATTCGAGGCGGAATACACGCCTGAGCTGCAAGCGAAGTCGTTTTGGAGCAGAGAAACTTCAATGACAAATACCGATCAATATGCGTCAACCTATATTTTTCAATACACTTGCTAGAAAATAATAATAAAATTTCATAAACATAATATTTAGTAACAAATTATTGTGAGAAATGCCTGAGCGACTGATACAATAAATATAATAAATTGTTGCGGGGCTTGGCCGCCGGTCATTTCCGCACTTGTGCAAAATACTCTACATTGCAAGCCTAAAGTGGTAGAGGTAGGAACGGATTTTCGAGTAACTGTACCGAAATAAATATTTTAATTTACCTCATTGTATAGTTGGCCATTTGAACAAACTGTCAGGTATTTATTGATAATAAAACTAAATAGTTTTGTAAAACAACTAGGTGCTTATCATTAAACCAGACACTATATTACGGTTATGCTAATGATTTTAACTCATTTCCCTTGTTAATGAACATTCTAATTATATTCTAGATTACAAATGAACTAAAATAACTGATGGTTTGGAAATAATCGATTCCATTTGCATATTTAATCAAGAGAATGGCCGATTTCCAACAACAAATGTGACAAGAATGGAATAAAATGTGGGAACGCGCCCACGTGGCTCGTTTGCGTTTAGTCTGACATTTAAGTACTTGATGACTACTTCATCAACAGCGTCTGACGACTTTACTGTAATGATTAACTTTTAATTAAATAGTATATAAATAACAATTAAGTATCTACTTCAAGGTTTTACTGAATTAGTTATCCGTTTAATCACTGCTAAATAAATCACTTAAAAAATACCAAAAATTGTTTAGGTTTTAATAGCAGAAGATAACGAACTCTTTTCCCAGGTGATGTGTTCATTGATATTCTAATTATCTTTTAAACAGCTCCGTATCAATATGCATCTGGCGAATTATGCAAAGGAACTCTATAATCTGGTAATCAATATGCGCATACAGTGAAACGGACATCTCGGATCACGTCTCGATGTTGGTCAAGGCGAGGCTGACGACCGTGGCGGCTCGCCAAACGTGGCCCAACGTAATAGCTGCCATTTATCTTTTTTTTTTTATTGAAAACAATGAACAGAGGACAATATTTATGACGGCGACGTTCATTCAAATAATCTTCAATAAGTATAATTTGACTTTGAGCGTTTGGAAAATTTCAGTAATTTGTTTGGCGTATAAAATTGAGATGAAATACATAAAGAGGCGATGTAAGAGGTCGTGACCCTCACAATGAGGAAACGTCGAGAGCTGGAGACAATTTTATTACATCCACAAAGATCGCGGCCGTGAACAAGGCAATTATTTATGCGGATTGTTATTTCCAGGCAGCTTACTGAAACATTAATACAGCAGTCATTATCTTAGTAGTTTTATTGAACTGTCGGTTCGTATTGTATCAAACTGGTATAGCAAGATGGTATGTGCAGACGTACTTATTTGTTATTCCAAATATTAACATTTCCTTACAATATGCAATGTCACAATCCGATGCTGAAAACGATAAAACTGTGTGTTAAGTAAGCAAATTAATGCTGTATCGCGAATTGGTTGGCTTCGCTCCAACGACAGAATATGGTCTCAACCTCAAGGGCATTCAGACTTTAAGAATTACAACAATTTCACAAATGTTACCGCTTCTAGCATGAACAGTAAATTGTATTTCATTATCTAGAACTGAAATTATTAAAAGTGGTGATTTTATTTTTTTAATCGGTAGCTTTATTTGTCAAAAAATTCATTATCACTGTATAATTTTTTGGTATTTTATGCCCTGTTATAAACTTGCTTGTTTTCTATCGGTTCAATTTAATTACCTTGTAGTTGACTGTTTATTCTTAATGTGGTTGCAATGTTTAGTTGGTGGTCCGGGGTTTACCTCAAGCACAGATCCTCAAGTGAAAATTAGACGTAGTTTGCATTGAGTAGATAACGCCCGTCTTTGTATATAAGCGAGTAAATATATTCACGATAAAAGATTGTTTGTTTGGGGTCAAACTTCATACGATTATTGACAGTCGTTATCCATAAAACGAGAAGCCATAAATTATACTTCCCAATTTGGAACGTAGTAAGACGGAAAACAAACCGTAAATGCGATGACTCAGGCCCTTATTAATGCGTAGAATATACCAACTTTTATCAATCTTATTCTGAATCATGTAGTGTACATATAAATACTAAATAGTGCATTGTTTGAGTGCTTTAAATTACATTCTTTCCATAACTTGAGCACACATTTCAACATACTTTAATCATTTCACAGCGTTTTTCTTTGACATTTCTGTCTATTGTACAAACATTCTTTGCTTATTGCTTAGAATTTTAATTTTATTAAAATTAGTGCATATTTTTTTGTTTATAGCCAGAACATGAACTCTATGGTTGTATCTGAAGTGGAATTGGAAATGTGCCAACGTCGATGTACAAGTAATCGTATTCCAAGTGGTCATATCAAGTAAATGTTGATTGATGGTTTCCCTTCTCTGTAAACGACCGGATCGACCTCTGTTGGAGCAGTTAACTTGAATATAAATGTGGAATCATTTTCACGGAATCAAGTGCCTTAAGCCATAATACCCGCTGTGATTACTCATATGATACAAACATGGTTGGAAAATATAAAGATCGTAAAAGTCGTAATGGTAATAAAAAAATCGGAGTTTTTAAACGGAAAGAGAAGAGAATTGCTTCCACGATGTTGTCGTAAAAAAACATTTTACATAAACAGCAATACAAATACAAAAAGCAGAAATGAAACGTTATGTAACGGCACAAAGGTGTTACCTCCGAAAATACAGCGTTTATAAAAAGTTGCGAGGACTTACTAAGAATTGAAACCAATTTGAGTAAGTTAACAAATATCAAGTGAACCTCGGTCCTCCCAATTAAAGTTCGATCGTATAAAACATGTTGAAGCACCGTCCTCTCGGCTCGCTTTTAATGAGTTTCCAGCTTAATTTACAGTTATTGTTCTACCCTAGTGGCCGTGGATTTGGGACTCGTTACATCCGTTGAATACCAAATACGGTTTGTAGAAACTTTAGTGGTCACGCGATTGCAATACCAGATTAACTTATACACTGATATTGGTTTTATTAAGTTGTTCTAGTGAGCAGAAACAATCAATACTTTTAATTATATTTTGGTGTTGATTGTAACGATGAAATATGGTCAGGTGATGAAAACGTAATGCAAAATTGTGTATAAAGAATGATAAACAAAAGACCCCGTTTATCAATGCGGAATTCCAGACATAAGTAAACTTAAAACACTTGATGATAAACTCGTTGATAACCGATAGATGTTTATCCAGTAATCGTGGAAAATTGTAAATAACATACGAGACTTTATCTTGACTAGATTAAATAATACAAATTTTGATAAAAACGTTGCTAAGTCTTTAAATTAATCTTATCAGTTATTACCTAACATATTTTATTCTCCCCAAATATTTGACTTTCACAAAATCCAATTGAAAGTGTAATTAAGTGCTGGATGCTTTAATTAGTTTCAAAATTAATTAATCTCTGATTAAAGGCTCACTTAGTAATTTGCCTGTAAATATAATAATAATGATTTTATCGAAGATAATTTATTTAGGTTAAGTTCATTACTTGGCGTTTCAACATAATGATCGTATGAAGTAACGTAGCACTCGAGACCCTAATCTACTAAGAGTAATAAGGAGAAATTGAGGCCAGTAATCTACAAACTAATTTACCACAAGGAAAAGTAATCAATACAATCCATCATTGCATTAGAAACGTGTTTCGCAAAATCATAAATATGGTTTTCGTTTTGTTATTATAAGTTGAGAAACAATTTCATATTTTCACGAAGTTTTAACCAAAGACAGAATTAAATGGAGTTCTCCTTCCTTTGCAATCCCAATTTCAAGTTAATAATCAATTCCCGAAGTTGGTGAATCCGTACAACTCAATTATGTAAGTGAGGTCGACGCGAAGTTTTGTTACACTAAGTTATTTATCGAGGATATATCAAGTCCGACTCACGTTTACTTGTTTGTATTAAGTTGGGGTTTACTCAGCTTATCTGAAACATTGTCTTATTGTGTGTCAAAACTTTTATCATCTTTGTTTATAATAATTTGTACAAATACGTCTTTAGTTTTCCTTTTAATTGACTTTTTTTTAAAGTAAATTATCTTTGTTTCAACTTGGAGTTGAAAATAATCTTAATTATGTAAAACTTAATAAAGTTATTCAAAAGATCTAAAACAGGAATATCCACTTTACCATTAAAGTGTAAATTCAGCAAAACCATTATACAATTTCAGACTTAAACTTAGTTGGCACGGAAAGTTAAACATTATAAATTTATAAAGTTTACATTTTGCAATATGACGTTCAGTTCATTCTTGTTATTCTTTGTTTCTATATTTCATTAAATAAAATGAAAGTTTGAACGGATTGTCCTATTTTTATACGACGTTTATTGTTCCAATTTTATTGCTAGTTTTATTTCTTCGCGTCTACTCGGTAGGTAATTGAGTTAGGTAAGTTACTGACGCTCACTCGTTTAAGTTTTATTTTGTCCGTAAGCCAAGGCAATCAATATTTGCCTGATTATTTATTGCGTTATTTTCATTCATTGACATGCTTTAAAATGGCTTTAATTTGACGCTTTTATAGCAAAACTTACGGTGAATGAAATAGTTTTGATATTAGTTGGCTATATTATTAAAGACGCGAAATAGTATTTAATATTCTCTCACAGTAAAATATCTTGAGCGTTATCAAGATCATGCTTGGAAAGTAATTACGGATCATATTAGCGAAGTTTGCTTATAGTGACAAACTTGCAGATTATCTGCTTCCAGCCATTACAGTTTTGAAGCAGCCAAGTTCCAGCCGGCAGAAGTTCCGAACTTGGTAACTTTGTGGACCGCGCCCAACTCCTGTCAGCTCTCGCCTCGCAGTCTTCCTACTTTAAAATAACGTGTTTATTTGCCACTTCTTCGTCATTCATTTGTTTTGTTATGAAACCCCTCAGTTTTCGCTCACATTTTAATTGGATTGTGTAATTTGGAATTCATTCTCTCTGTACCGATACGAATCGTGAAGACTGTTTCGTATCGTAACAGCAAATCGGTGAAGGGTGTTTATTTAAGTGGAAGTAATGTTGTATCCGCTCAACAAGTACCCACGACACAAGTTTCGCCCCCGCTCACAACAACGGGTAATGAAATCGCGGTGAATTCAATTAATCCAGTGAACGATCAACTTTTTCTCTCAGTCCCAAGTGTCAAACAAAGTTAGAAGCCCTAAAAGATTCCAAAATAATCGGATAGAATCCGAGGGTGGTGGAACTTTGACAATTTCCCCCCCTACTGCGAGTTTGAACCGTTTCAAAGGGGTGAGCGATGGGAGGGCGCGGGGAGGGACCTCCCTCCTCTTTGGTGTTCGTGAATACCGCTTAAAGTTCTCGACGTAATTGCTGTCTGGCTGCGAATAAACTTTGTATTACATTACCCGAGTTAATTTATAGTGTCTTCTTATTCATTGCTCCAAGTTAGTTTTGTTTTCCAAACGACCGTAGTTATTCTAACTAATAAAGTTTTTTTTTAAAGTAGCGCGTGTGTGTTTTACATACTTAGGTGAATACGTCTCAGTTCCCAGACAAAGGATTCATTTTTCTTCTCATTTATTCTTATTAGGTTATGAAGTTTGTGCAGCTAACTAAGATGTACTTCACAACTATAATGGAATTTTATGTCGTCTGCAAGTCGTAGTCGGTCTACAGAGCCACTAACTGTATTTTATGAATATTGCACGATTTTGCGTCGTTTTACGTCACAAATCATGTCTGAGTAACATGATTAATGACCAAATGGCCACATTATTGAGTCGGTAAATCATTGCATCCGATATAAAGACGGCTCACTCGTGATCCCAGCTCTCAATGGACTCGTGTTCGATTCGTCCTTGACTTGCCTGATGCCTTGAAAATATCCGCAGAGTTTTATGAAAAAAGATGCTTTCAAAACTTCCAAGGAATTAATTCACATAATGTTGAATTAAATACTTTGTAACAAATTATAAATAGTCACGCAACGTCATTAACAAGTACTCATAGCTTATACTTATTGAACGCTGAGTCACGAAATATCGTGATTGTTAGTTTAAAACGTCTCTATTAAAACAGGACAGTCTCGAAAGGCGGCCAATTGTATCTCGTTTGCACACAGACGTCGAAAGTTCACAACTGTGTTGCTGCATTAATTGACTATGAACTTTACTATTAAGGGGTTAAGTGGGCCGTAGTTTATCAAAGGCAACAAACAGTAGACACAACAATATAGAGCATTGTTATACGAGTAATCTTAACTAATCTACGCAATAACCATTACAACGGGAAACTAGTTTGAGCGCAAAATGTAGGTAGATACCTCCCAAATTGATTTAGTGGATAAGGTAATTTGTGCAACTAATCGAGTGGCTGCATATTGCAGGCAAATAAATTTGATGAGTCTCGAGCCTCGGGCGAAGGTTATCTTCGTTATTGCCATGCCTGCTTGTTGTGAAACCACATTCCATGACGAGCGAAATCCATTTATTTATTAGAGCCGTATGATAACGATAAACCAACGAGGTCAGACGAGAGCGCGCAAAAAATAGAAACGCTGTTTTACTGCGCGTGACTAAAGACTCGATGCAGGCAAGATGGCGTGCGCAGCCGTCTCCTTCTAACGGTTGCAGCCCCCTACCTCTGTCCCATTCTATCAGATTTGGTTGCCGTTAATTTTTTTGCCAACTGGTAAAAAACTATTTTATCCGTTTTTTTGTCATTAAATTTCACGAATTACGTGATGGTAGCAAGCTGACGAGAGCTCTGCGTTTGAGCTGGCTTTTGTTGACTTTTTGTTATCTTTTGAGGTTATGTAACGATAACCCCGGGATATTATTCGAATGAGTATTTTATAATGATGTATATTTAGACAGTCATGAACTCGCAAGATTAGATAAGGTTTGCGAAAAATTTTTGCATATTCCTGACGCAAACATACTGCTTTAGGGAGCTTAATTGGGTGCACTTGAAGGAAACGACTGCCTGCGGCAGGAATAAGGATCATTTTAGCACATTTACGTGCAAGGCTACACAGAAACAACCAGTGCGTGTCCTGTGAGAGGCGTCGAGATAAAAACTCTTTGCATAATGTATTCGGTCTGCGCGTCTGTGTTGACGTTGTTGGCACAAAGGCCAGGTTCCCACTATGCCGGACCGGCAAATCTGCCGGACCGGTAAAACTGCCGGAAGGGCTAGTGGCTGTACAATTTATATGAAGCTATTCACATTATCCCGGATCCGGCATTTTTGCCGGATCCGGCATTTTTACCGAGCGTTTTGCCACTGCGAAGTGCCGGTAGAAATAACGGACCGGAGTAATGTGAACGAGTTTGTGCCGGATCGCTCGCCCCGCCCGTATTTCCCTCACGTCATTTGGCTCGCATTTTCGATATAAGTAGACGTGTCATGGACCACATGGATATTTAAGTAGAAACTTTAATTACGCTTCTCCAAGAGAGACCTGTTCTGTGGGATAAGACCGAAGGAGTCTATAAAGACATGGCGTGAAGTATGTTTAATACTAAAACCAAACTTCGATGAACTGGAAGAAAAAGAAAGATAACAACAATTTCGTCGTCCATTGTGCGCACAGGTCCAAATTCAACTGAGGTGAGTACTTGAGTGTCCGGGATCTGGTGTAATGTGAACACTCCGTCCTGGCATCCGGCTTCCGGTAGATTTGCCGGTCCGGCACAGTGGGAACCCGGCCAAAGGCGTCTTAACGGAGCACACCTTTTTAGGATCGCCTTTAAATTGATGCTTTTGTCTACCCTGGTCCCAACTTGGGACACGTACCTACTGGTATCAAGTACTTTTCCTTTCGTACTCGTATACTTTTGTACTTGATACTTTTTATTATTTTTACTCAACGAGTAGGTACTTTTTGACTGGTATCATATCGAATAAAAGAACTACTTAAAATTTTGTTCTGCTGAAACTAAACTGACGTCACTGACTGACATTGCCGTCATGATAATGTAGTTGTCGGAAACTTTCAAGTATCACTAATTGTTTTGGGTAAAAAATATTAACTTCATGTAGAGTAAAGCCACTCTAAACTGAGGTGCCTAAAAACAACGTTTTAAGTTCCAAAATAAATATACACTCATCAGTATAAACGATTTGTCTTAAATTATTTTTTTTAAATTAATTATTTTTCTTAAAATGGATAAATGCTCATCAAACGTGTCCAAGAGCGAGCAAAGTGAGCTTGGAATTCTAGGGCACCCCAACACGGACAGGTTAGGTTAGAAAGGGATAACGCCTCCGTTATTCCCATCGTGGCAGGTTATTTTAAACATTCGGAAACAGGAGGCCCTCAGGGGGCTTTTGTTGACCCTACCCAAGCTGACATTAGCTTTAAAGGCGTTTATATATATTTTTATGGCATAGCATAAAAAGTTTTTTTTTGCTATAAGTACCATTTCTACAATACTACTCACAATTTAGTGAGCAGTTATCCATTCTGGCAGGTACTTTGAATTTAGATTGTAAAATAAGTGTATTTCTGGTAAACACAAGCCAATTTCTTTTCGAAACTACTCATGAGTACTTAATCGATACTTCTAATTTGATACCGTGTCTCTGAGAGTTGTGTACGCATAAGGACCTAAAAAAGTACTGTCTTGATACATTGAAGTACAGATACTTTTGTTTCAATACTTTTTTTCGATACTACCTACTCATGGGTACAGTATCGATAATTTCTATTCGATATCGTGTCTCAAGTCTCAAGCTAAGGAGATGCGACGTAAATATAATCAAGTTGAAATTTTGATGTAACTGTCTGAAGTGCGATTACAACATTACCACCACGGATATCTATGATTACCACTAAGCAATTATTCTGGATATTCTTCTGCGAAATAGCTATCTACTGTTTGTTGATTCATTCTAAATCCCGCCATACGGGCTTATGCGTCGCAACTCACAAAACAATTTATCAATTAATCGAGAGTAGATTCCATATCCAGTACGAATTTAAGTTTAACGATCGAAACCTCGCCGACATAAAAAGGTGTATAATGCTGAGCTGGCAACATTCCACAGACATAACAACAACATAACACAACTGTACAAAAGTGAGTCACGCCTGATGGGTCTGCGAGGAAGCGTTTGTCACGAAAAACATTAACTGACTATAACCTCTCACGCAATACGTATCACATAAACATAGTAACTTGCATGATACTCATATATAAGCATAGGTAGATAACAGCGTGAGTCAATTTAATGTTGCCTAGGTAATGGTTGAAAATCTACATTTTTCTTAATTTAGTCTGTAGGTACTGTAGCAGTGTTGGGCTTTGCCTAACACCGGTACAGTACACTTGACCAACGCCTCTCCCAAATCTTTCAAGGTATTCTTCACCCAAACCACCCTGAACCAGCCCTTACATCATTACCTGTTTCTAGACCTTATTTTTTACCTGTTCTGTCGCACTCCTGGGCAAAGGTCCACCTACTCCTTCCGTCTATCGCGAGCTCGCATTTCCTCCTTCCAGTTCTGACCAAATCTGCCCAGTTCGTCCCGCCATATCCTGCGAAGTTTGCCGCGACCCCGTCTCACTGTCTCAACCAACCCTGTGTTACTTCGGCCCACAGTTTGTCAGGCATGATAAAATAAATCTAGGATACGCATATTTTACTATTTGAAAAATACGAAATGTTTTAGCTGTCTGTAAATAGGTACCTAGAATCACTACAGAAAATGTTTTTAAAACGGTCACAGAAAAACTTTTTCGGTTTTTGAGTTATTTAACTAGTCAAAACTACTTCAGACGAATTATTGCAGTTAAAAGTGGATTTGATCAATTAACAGTGTGATAATGATATTTGTTAAAAATAATATATCTGCAGGATACCCAACTCCTCACGAGTTTGGTATCCTGCAGATTCCCAGGTCAAACATGTTCTTGCAATAGTGTATTCTTGAAGTAACAGGATACTGGAATCTGGCAGACCTATGAAAATTGTTCTTATTAAATTAACTAGAAAAGAGTTCTTCAAAAGGTAAGAAAATCTATTCTTGAATAATAACCGAGAATATACGCGATCGAGTAACGTGATTTGATCGAAAATAGTCATAGTCATAGTAGTTTATTGGTAAGGGATTCTTACAATAAATTCAAACGGAATATCAAACGGAACTAAATCAAAGTCGGTTCATCTGTTTAGGAGCTGCGATGCCATAGACGGATACTCACGTCAAACGTATAACACCCGTCTTTTTGGTCGTAAGTTGTTAGTTACGGGGGTTAGGCTAAATAAAACACACTTCGAAACCAATATGTAGATATTTATAAACGATTAACTGTCAATTTTCCAACATATTTCCGACTCGCATGATTATTAAATTTAATGACATTGTATATGACAATTCTTACAAAAAGTTTAACAAGATAAGCCTTCGGGAAACAGGCGCACGGTTGATTGAGATAAGGTATGTCGATAATCTTTTTAAAAAGTAATTCCACAATTCGGCTCCTAGTACACGTTCTTTTAAAAATTAGTACAAACTGTGCGTCCATTTTTTTAACAAATTCAACAAAATTATCGCACGGCACAACCAACAAACTTTTACCCTGGTTTTCATTGTATGTTCTGTAGCAAGAATAGCGGCTGATTTCAATAAACTCAGGTATATTTCTATATGGCTTTATATATGAGTTGAACCATTTACAGTCATGTGCTTCAACACATTTGGTCAGGAGGTAGTGGCTAACTTCAAAAAGACGATGACTACAATTAAATTCCAATTTGTTGTAATCGGAAGTCTTAATCTTAATATCATCAAATTCGTCATTGGTGTCGAAAGTTACGTTCTGGGTAGATCGTGTAAACTTGTTGGCCTGAATTTGAGTTAGCCATTCTGCTAAACCATCAGCGCAATATTTCTTCTCTCGAGGCTTCATAAAGCTGTTTAAAAAGCATTTTCGGTAAGTCGTTAGGAACTGCCAACTCGTCGGTGTTGTGGCTATGCCACATTTTGTTTTCACTTGATCAAATAAATCATCAATAACTTCCATATTCAGCCGCCTTGTTGGCAAATAAGTGTATCCATCTGTCTTAATGTCATTAAATAGCTGTAAGATAGATGTAATTGTTATTTGAAAACCTTCGATAAACTTTGGTTCAAATGAGACATTATTTAATTTCAAGTTACTGAAAAATATC
Source organism: Mythimna impura (assembly GCA_905147345.3). Classification (NCBI taxonomy): domain Eukaryota; kingdom Metazoa; phylum Arthropoda; class Insecta; order Lepidoptera; family Noctuidae; genus Mythimna; species Mythimna impura. Next base: position 9,627,947 of record LR990355.1, on the reverse strand, counting down.
AGCATTTCATTAAAAAACTCCGTTTGCGATGTGTCTTTAAAGTCGAATGAGTTCAAACAATCAAACGAATTGTTAATTAATCTTATAAAATCTGCAGTGTCTCTTCCAGATTGGTCAAAAACGTAAAAGTCGACGTAGGTTGATATTCCAGTAGCTACAGAATTGCTAAGTAGCTGTACGGCATAGCGCAGTTCCTTTTTTTCGAAATTTGTGGGACAAATATGATTCAGAGTTAATTTTGGTGCAAGTTTGAATTCCTTTTTTTTATCCTTATGATAAAAACAACGTACGTGTTCATATTTAGCTAGACGACCTTGAAACAGAAAATCATGTTGTATGAAATGGTTGCGAAGTATTTTAATAAGGTGAGGAGCATCAAAAATGTAATATATTTTTCTATCGTTGATAAAGAAATAAGGTTGTTCAATAGTGACAGATCTATTTTTCGCTGCACTCATAAATTCGTTTCCCGTGTCGGAGATAAAAGTTCGAACGTTAAGTCCAATGTTAAACAGCTTTTCTAATAATCCATCAATCCATTCGTTAAACTGGACAGAGTAATCACCTCTACAAAGCAATGCGTATCCAACAGGTTGTTTCCAATTACCATATATTCCGCGAACCATCATAACATAAGCAATTTCTGCTGGAACTGGTAATCTTTCTCCGTTGATGTCATGGAAACCAATAATATTATCTTGCGTTATGTTATAAAATAAACTGGGTTTCAAAGCTATTGAAGCAATTAAAACTGAGCAGTTCTTTTCCATAACAGTCATAGTTTTAACCTTATTTTCTAGCAGCAACATAAAATTAGCGTTTATTTCAGTAGTTATCGGTACGGCAGTCTTATGTAAACTAGTTATATTTGGCAACTGTAAAGCATCTTTCAACATTCTGTAGGCTTGAGGACTGCTGTGATACAAATACAAACTCATTAGTTTGAAATCAAGATTTTTTTTTCCTTCGAAATTTTTTATAAATATTTCTGCTTTGACTATGTCAGCAAGTTTTTTCGGCAGAAATGTGTTACACAGTCTTTGGAAAGTATCTTGTCCTAAATAAACTATTTTACTGTTTTGAGTTTCTAGTATTTGTTTGCTGCATCCCGGAGTTGGTGACGCTAATTTTCTTTTCCTCGGTGCCTTAGGCGGAGAGTCATCGAATAATCTCAGTGGATCATCACATTCTCCAACTTTAATGTTAGATTCCATAATCATAGTTGTTTCTTTAGCATTCAGCACTGGTTGAATTGGCAATTGAAGAGCAGGTAATTCCTTTGGCGAAGAATCATCGAGTGATCTCGGTGAATCTTCACATTTTTCCAATTTAATATTAGTTTCCATAACCATAGTTGTTTCTTTAGAAATCAGCATTGGTTGAATCGACAATTTAAGAACAGGTAATACCTTTGGCGAAGAATCATCGAGTGATCGCAACGAATCTTCACATTGTTCCATTTTAATGTTAGTTTCCATAACCATAGTTGTTTCTTTAGCATTCAGCGCTGCTTGAATCGGCAATCGGAGAGCAGGTAATGCCTTTGGCGAAGAATCATCGAGTGATATCGGTGGATCTTCACATTTTTCAGTTTTACTGCTAGTTCCCATAACCAAATTTGTTTCTTTAAAATTCAGCGCTGGTTGAATCGGTAATCGAAGAGCAGGTAAAGCATTTCTCTTAAGAGTTTTGCGTTTAATTCCTGGTAAAATGTCCTGCTTGTTAAAATGATCTTCACATACGTTAAAGTTGCTGGTTGGTTTTTCTTTCAATTCTTCTCGGCCTATTAGTTCGAGCCATTTCGATCGCCTGAAAAAATACATAACATGTGTAGTTAATAATTATTGAAATTCTAGTAGGTAATCTTTATCCTAATTAGGAACTCGGGAAGGATGAAGACTTGTGTGAAACTTAACTTAGGTACATTAATTGTTCACAAACACTAACTTAACCGTAACTCGGTAAGAAAGAAATGTCTTGCAAACTGTCCTCAGACCAAAAATCCAAGATGCGTTCCGCCTCCAAGTAGCAGATTAATGAGATCCTCAAAAGATAAAAAAAAACAAATAATTAAAAAAAAAAAAAAAAACACGACTGCCATGTCAAAAAAAAACATAAAAATAAAAAAATATTTGTTAATTTATAGAAAAGTGAAGAAAGTAGTTAATTATTTGTTTTTATTTTAAACCTTTTAGTGATATGTAATGACATCTACGTTGACAACACAGTCATCCCGTTTGGCTCCAAGGTTCTGAAGGAAGGATCTGTTTCTATACGTCGACTCCTGTCGTGACTGGCCGTCTCTTTTTCGTTCATTAACATAGAAGTTTATTTTTTTTCACAGCTTCAAGGGACCGCAGATTTGAGTATATGGTTTTAATTTCAACTCGATACCTTCACGCGTTCCCGAGATAAAGGGTCTTGACAGACTGACAGACAGACAGAAGGACGGACGGACAACAAAGTGATCCTATAAGGGTTCCGTTTTTTTCCTTTTGAGGTACGGAACCCTAAAAATGCTATTAGGTATAGTAGTGATTAAAAACAAACAGAAACAAAAAAGTTCGCTACTCAAAGATTCCAGAGAAACCTATAGGTTCCTCTAGGTAAGGGTACTTTCTATAAAAAAGTCTATACTATGGTCTTGGAACAACATGGTAAATCCTTTAATATTTTGCGTACAAACTTAGGTACATTGCGGTTTTATATGTTCTTTTAATTACGATGTTACGTAGGTTCTTGTTTGCATGAAGTATTAATTATATTTACAATGGTACGGAAACTCTTCGAGTGCATGTTTGACTCGCACTTGGCTGACTTTTTATATTAGTTGGGGTTTTACAGTGTATTAACTGGACAAATGCGAGTCGGACTCGCGCACAGAGGGTTCCGTACAAACTTACCTATTTTCAATTCCCGATTGGAGTCTCGAAGATTTTTCTGAATCGCAAGAAAAGTTTTTTTTTTTGTGACGTAACTATAAATTAACAGTTTTCAGATTTTTTCCTATACTTGTGCTATAAGACCTTGCTTCATTCCAAATTTCAGGATTCTAGGTTAACGGGAAGTGGGTACTTCCCGTTAACCTAGAATTCTGATATGAATTTTGATACCGGCAAAAATTTCGCCACTCACGGTGTTTTTCACAGCTTCAAGGTACCGCAGACCGCGGAGAGGAAGGGAGTATATGGTTTTAATTTCAACTCGATACCTCCACGCGTTCTCGAGATAAAGGGTCTTGACAGACAGAGAGACAGACAGACGGACGGACAACAAAGTGATCCTATAAGGCGTCCATTACACGATCATGCAAGCGTCAATCAAAACCATCAATCATGAATGATGGTTGAATGACGGAATTTTATCGCCATATGTTTTTCGTCATGCAAACGTCAGTTATCGCATTACACGGTAGGTTTTTCGTCAGTCAAAATATTTGACTGTGGCAAAACTGACAGCAAAACCTATCGTGTAATGGACGCCTATGAGTTCCGTTTTTTCCTTTTGAGGTACGGAACCCTAAAAAGAAAGGAAAGAAGCAAAAATTGTTTGTTATGGTGCAACAACACGCTTATTTCAAAGAATGACAAATGCTTACAATAACTCTTTGGAGATAAGGCTATAGAAATTGCGCGATGGTCAATCTGTCAGACTGGCAGCGACCACCTCTTGTGACATTAGCTACTGTAAACATATGCCAAAACATGAACATTTTTTTCTTTACTAGCTATTACTGTCCCACTGCTGGGCAAAGGCCTCCCGCTCCGCCTCGAACCAGTCCTCGTGGTGTGCGTCCAGAATATCTCGCCACCTCTTTCTAGGCATGAACATAACAAACATGAACATAACATAAATAAATCTTAATTACAGATTGCAAAAATATAACTTTATGCAAGAACACCACTCAGCATAATGCTGTGAATACTGACAAATTGACAACCCTAAAATACGTACGTATTATGTTAGGGGCCTATTACACTACTCGATATTCAGACAGTCTTATTCGATGTCGCGTAGTGTACTAACGGTTAGACCGGTCTTACTCGGAACAAAAAATAAGACTGTCTGAATATCGTAGTGTAATAGGCTCTTAAGATAGTGTGGGTTGGTGTCAGTTACAGACATCATTTTTACGTTTAAAAGAAAGCGTATATCGTAATACTCACACACGCATAACCAATTAGTAGGAGTATAAAAGGAAAGACTCAAGGGTAATAATGAAAGTAGGTACAATGTCGACTTACCTTTCCACTTTAGCAGGGTGTCTGAAAAACGATATTTCTGGTCTTGTTGCCGATGAATTGAAGCATCCGAGCACACTGCAATATGAACGTCCTCGGGATTTGATCCGTTCTGGTTTATCTTCCATTTTCAACTTTCTAACGCAATTTGACACAAGTACTTTTTTTTACTATACCGAAGGCAAGCAGTCACCGCGGTGTGCCAATCGCGACTGTTGTATAGCGAAACTATCTAGTAGAGCGAGCGCGCGCATGCGCTGTCGCTGCCGTCGGCTCACTCGCGTCCACACAGCGCGCACACTCTGAAAGTCGTAGTGTATTTCCTTGCGTTGCGTTGCACAGTGCGCTATTTGTTGAAACGGAGAAGAGAGTGCGTTATTATATTCCACATTTGATAAACAGGGTTTAATGAACTTATATGATAAAATTATACAAATTAAAGTAGTTTTATTTTTTAAATTACCTGAATCAGTGACAAACATATAGTTGTTATTATTATAAGATGTTATTTAATTCATTGCTTGATGTTTTTAAAATACCATTTTTAAATTTGTGTTCTGCGGAAAATGCTGTTAGTTACTTATTAAGCCACCTTCTGTTACCTATCTTTTATACCATGTAATACGTAATGTACTTATATCTAACTATTTATTTTCCCAAATAAAAAAAAGAAACAAAACTTTGCTTATGTAATCCCCGATGGATTGGGCAGAGTATTGTAAGTATTATACTGCATACACATTTTGCTAGTTATAGTTCATTCAATGACTTATTTCAAAATTTCATTTCAAAATATAAAGTCTTTTCAGAAATGAAATATGTAAATATAGGTACAGTTCAGATAATAAATATCTTCTATCTGCCATCTTTTTTTTTTAAAAAAAAAAAGCTAATCCGTCGAATTGTTTCTTGTAAAACAAAAGAATATTTTTTTTTCATTCCAAAACCAAATTTTCAACTTCTTAAAAATAAAGCGTCTAACACGGTAAGAAAAATTGAAGAGTTTTGAGCATAGAGGCTTTCATGCAGGGTAACAATGCCATACTTAAATGACACATGCATATGTCACATAGGATATGCACACAGGCTTCATTGCCTAATTTACTTTATAGACGTAAGGTTCATAAGGTTGACCAGTAAGTAGGTTTGTAATACTTTCATTTAATTATTTTACCAATGCAGCTGCTGAAAGAGTATGCGATCCAATCAATAAATTCAATAGCCGTCGGCCATCGGAATGTTGCACAAATAAAAAACCACGTGGTGTACACGAATTGTTCCGCTCCGTTTAGCGCTTGTACGCTGTTGCCAGGCGGACGCGTGACCACGTGATGTTTTCCGAACGAGCCCAATTCAAGATGGCCGCCAGCACCAAAGCCGCCATTCGCTTTCCCACGTCGCGCGTGCACCACCGCACCGCTTCGCACGCTTTATTCTCGTTTCTTTTCTATTGTGCATCGCGATTCGCTATTAAATTTTTGCACAAACTCCAATGATGATTGCATCTTTATTAGCTTTGTTACCGTTAAAGTTAATTGTGAAGTAAATTGTTCATCGTTATTTTGAAGCTTAGGATGATTTACCTCAAGCATTTTACGAGCATAAGTTTCTTTTATAAGCACGTAGCGAGTGTTAACACACGTGGCATGTCGAGAAGGGACCATTAGCTAACATGTGTTAACAACGTAACCGTGAGTATGACAGATGTGGGTAACGAGACTTATGAGACAGAGAATGGCTGGACGACATGTGTTTTCTACAAATACTAATGACTCATTAAAATTGCTGAATTAAGTGCCGGTTGACTGACATTCCTTTTGATACTTTGATGTCTTCTTTTTGACAATGCTGTTCGGTCTTGGTGTGAATGAACATTTATGTCTTTTACATTCGAGGTTAAATGCTCGTTCTTATCTAACCGTCATTGAATTTGCATTTTTTATTATCCACTCATGTTTTTCGAGGCATAAATAGGGGTTCTTCACATTGTTCTCGACTCGCACGATGTGATGTCATGTTCATCATTCTCGGAACATCCACAGCTTTTTTTGCTTTTGTATAAACAGATTTAAGTTTTTGTGAGCCATAATCTACTACGCTTAATCAAATATTGACAAATGCGAAGCCACGGAATGAGGCCATTGGCCTTCGATTGGACGCAACGCAATAATCGCGCATAAAGGACACCGGTGAACGGAAATAACTGAAATAGATTAACGACCATTAGATAGATACATGTTTACAACTTATTGTGACAATAGTAATATGATTTTATAGTCGAAGTTCCTTGATTTTACTAGGATAGGCTATGATAATACTAGGAAGAAGCCTGAGTCTATTGGGTTCTAAGAATTTTAAAACAATAAATATTTGTTACATATAGTTAATTCAGGATTACATTACCTACCTTCTACAATAGCACATTAAACTTTAATTTCATCAAAACAATGAATTAGTCATTGCCGAACTCATTTAGATTGAGAACATGTTTAATGACTGCTCTATTAAACTTTAAAATGTTGTTTATTATATCGAAGCTATTCAATGAGTATGTAAAGTGAGATGCATCGGTCAGGTATATACCGAGGATGTGTGTCACGGCTAAGTCCGTGCGTGTGTTGTATTCGACTAGCCACTCAATACATATTCAAGCGGCGGCGCCGGGTTGCGATCATAGTCGCTCGCCATCGGCCCGCAAACTCGCTGAATACTAATCGAACGCCTTTGCAAGATCGGCATTGAAATTATATTACGATTTCGGTTTCCTGTAGCACGAACAGCTAACTAGCAGGAAGCCATCAAATCTACACGTTAACGTTACCCTATTGAAGTTTAATACGTTGGCTTATTCTATTATTACACATGACGTTATCGGATTAGTGTTGCTATGTATTTTATACGTAACTAAATTATTATTATCAAAGTTCTAATATGTGGCAGGATTTATGTTCCATTATTCAACAATGTAATTTGCCATCGGTATAGTGTGAGCTGACCCACTTGCTCAGATAAGAGTTATCAATTCGTTGAGTGTGATGTATTAGTTGTGCAATTTTATTATCGAATATTTATTGCGCTATTGATAACATTGTTGTTTTTTTCAAGTTCATCAATACCCTTTGTTCTTCTACAGAGCTCTGTAAACATTGGTTAACTACTGTTCCGATATTTGTTTGGTATTCAGTAGACTTGTTTACATAAATAATGACGCACTCCTTTCGTGTGTCGTGTAATACTAAAACTACCTGCTTATTTTTCTCTCACCTTTTGAAAGACATTTAATACCTATGTTGTATAAGTCACAGATAAACTCGTTTCCAGTAAATTGGCAGTACCTAAGCACTTAGTAGGTAATTAACATAATTATTCAAAATACCAATTTGACAATGTCTTGTGAATTTCAGTAAGTGAACTCTGAGTAACCTCACCTATTTACACAGGGAAACGACTACCTACATACTGATAAGGTCGATTCATTAACATTTTTGAATGTGTTATTTAGGAACGAAGCATTTAATTTAATTCCAAGTTATTCAGTCAGTAAGACAAACTGCCGCGCTTGTTCGGTCAAGGTGACCTTCCTCGCGTCCAGTCACATCGCAACTTAAGGCCAGGTTCTACTGATTTTGAACTTTTTTAAACCTCTGGAAACCCACAAATATAAAAGAGAACACCATGAATTTTTTTTAAATAAAATAATATTATACTTGACTATATAACCAAATTGATCAACCGCCGGGCAAAAATCAAAGCAAAGATATAAACTAGGCTCGATAAAAAAAAAATCGCGAATCTTACTCTAACTTACGATTTCAAACGTGTATGTATAAGAGATTATGTCACGGAAATATTTGAAAGTTACAAAAAATAATAAAAGCTTGTTTTTTGAAAGGGCCTCGCAAAAGCTATTGTTTTTTTTTTTATAAAAATAAAACCGCTGTTACGGGGCCGCGAAATCGACATAGACCCGGGCGGAGCTCATACAAAATACTCAGTGACTACAACCGGCTCTTAACAGCTCCCTATTCAATGTAAATTCTGAGAGACCTTGTTCGCGACTCGAGCTCTAAATCCATATGAAGTTACAACTAGTGAATTTCATTTTAGTATCTCAGCCGCTCTTATGTATCAAATAAATTATTAGCACATTCTGCCTTTGAAATGCACGAGCGCCAGTTTCTTTAAATAACAAAAGAAAGAGGAACACGTGCTGCGCGCCGTCCGCCATTTTGCAATATAAATAGCAAGATGGCGGCGGACCGACGGTTGGCGAAAGTAGTCGGTAATTATAAGCGGCGCGGCCAGCAGGCGGCAGGCGAGCTGAAACCGAGGATCTATGGCCGGCCGATGCACGCAATGCTTAGCTTGATTTATATCGCTCTCTTGTTTCCATTCGCCCGATTGTTCTCGGCTTTATGCGCTCGAGTCTCGCGATTCTGGTATTGTTTCCGACGGCCATGGGAACCGAGTTCGCGTAGGTTCTCAATGACCTTTATTGCTTATGCGACTCTCAAGTCACAATTAAATGAATTTTTGTTTACAGTTCAAGTTCACGACATTTTCTTTTCAATGCAAATAACAATATTTTGTTATCGCAAACTGATTTTAAATTCTATTTGATAAATTGTTCAAAACATTTCGTAATGCAAGGTAGATTGGTGCAGATACCTCGGATAGAATCATGAAATTCAAATGTATCAATGACGCAAATTGATCGGATTATTCAGTCAACAACCGGGAAGATAATACATTACTGAATAAATTTCCTCCACCTTGATCTGTTTCCATTTATAGTCGATGTATATATCTACAAGCCGTTTATGGTATTTACGATATGATAGAGGATAATACATAATACATATGTAAACATTCATAAATAATACAGAATTATTACGTACCTACCTACTAGCTAAAATGTCGAAAAAAAAACGAATTGTTCATTGTATTACACTACTGATTTGAGAAATAATCATTACTTCAATGAAACCTTGTCATCTCATTCTACTTGTGCGATTGAGATAAGGGTTTAGAAATATGAGAGAACAACAGTAACATCCGTTGATATTCGTTTAACCGAGCTCTAATACCTTCATTTATTTAATTTTACTAATGAATTTCCTGAAAATTTGTTTTTCCACTGTACATACTTTTAGGCCACTACAATTTTATATATTAGTAGATACAAATGTACGTCCGTATTAAAATATTCTGGTCAACAAATTCAAAACGTGAGATTATAAAGTATGTATCACAAACATGTTAATTTTAAATTTGAAATGCCCATTCATAACGACTGTATCATGTATATGATTGATATTTACGTAGAAGATATTGGTCTCTACTATGAAGTTAGATAAGTATTTAAACGTGTACCTACATCCGTAATGTGTTTTGCATTCCAATATGTAAAGACTTAATTGATTAATAGGTACGAGGCGTTAACATTACATAATGTTGTCAAACAAACGAGGTGAGTCGGAGGGCTACGGCTGCTGAATACCTACTGAGTCTGACGCATCTCGCCTCGCAAATAGCTCGATGAGTTATTGGCTTCCACGAAACACCAACATTCTCTCGTTAATCAATATTTAATGCCGCATTTCCGTTTTTACATTAGATATTTCAATTTACATAGCTTTCAATTTTTTAACAGCTTAACTTTTTAAATGTTTTGCACACAACGTTTCCGAATATTATCGTTTTATTTGTATCAGTTGTTTAAGTTTATTTTTTAGTATTCAAAAACTCGTCTTGGATAAGCATATTAAGTTCTCAAGTTGTTATTGAGGTTTTTGAATAGTCATGTTTATTCCATTTAAATACCAGCCAATCAACATTTATTGGCATCTAAAATGGTTGCATATTTACCAAATAACAGCAATCCAGTCTACGTTAAATTTACGACTTGATTGCGACAGCCACACATGGTATAAATGTTACTGCACAAATTTATTGGAATTCATGGCCAACCAGTTATTATCGGTGGACAAATAAATGCAGATAGTGGGTATATAGGCGGAGTGGGCGGCCTACAATCGATGCTACGATAAAGTAATGGATCGTAACTTTTACGACGCGAGCACATCACTAGGCGATGTTAAGTGACCTCGTTTCCAACATTTTTTGTTCATCTCAGTACGCAACAGTTGTCACTTAAGTGCTTTTTATTCATTATTAGAAGGAAGAATCTCTCGACACGGTCTCTGTTAAATCGATTAAGGTTTTTGCTCCATTTTTCGGTCTGTAAAATAAAGCTGAATTCGACGCATTTGCAATGGCTTCCTTTTTCGAGCGACCGCCCGTGAAGGTTTGCTTCAACCCGGAAAATAAAAACTCCTTTCAAGCTGAGCCGTGATAGCTTTGCCAGAGTAACACAAAACAAACAAAAAATAGCGAAAAAAGCCAGTTGCTTTTAATTGTTTTTTTAGTCATGCTTCATTCATAAGGTATTATACGTTTTGTGATTGTATAAGCATTGAAACCGTCTACTTTATAGTGTAGTGACTATAAAATATTTAATTCACTCTTCAGACAATATTTTATAGTTTCCAATATTTGAAAGTAATTTACGGTTTTTCTCCGAAGTAATGTCTAAATCGCGTTGCTATTCTCGCTCCGAAGTTTATACGTCTGAAGATATATCAATATAATCGAGACTGCAACGTGATCAAATAAGATTTGCAAACAAGTTTCCATTCAAGTTAATTACAGAGACGATAAGGCGGTGCATTGAACGACACGACACTCTTGATAATATAATACTCCTACTCGTAACACGATTGCATTTCAATTGCCATTGTTATCGTAATGAATGTAGCATCGCGTCATGTATTTACGACTCTACTTATGATTTACGCCGTGTTTCTAGTTGAAAGTGTCATAAACAATCATCCATGTTTATTTCCATTCAATTAGTACAAAGTTTTATTTGTCTATGAAACAACTGGCGAGTTCGCAACATTTACTTCCCAAGTTTCTCCAGTGGGTGTAAACATTAAGATGCCAACGTATTGTTTATTACCGTTGGCATATTTCAGCAGACCGACAGAGGATCGCATGCCAACTCGTTTGACCTCATTCCCGAGACTAGTTCTGCGTAAACTCTCATATCGGGTTTATGAAAACATACCTATTTTAAGACTATATAAAGCGCAGACCGGTCCAACTTATTATTTGTTTGTGTTACAGCTGGAACGTGTGCCAAGTGTATGCGTGTTTTCAATGTTCGACGTTACTCAGTCTGATTTAGTATAAACAAGTCGAGAGAAAGGCATCGATGAGAGATAACTCGTTTTTTTCCGACATCGATTCATTACACCATTCTCGTAACACGTAAAATATTTATACAGCAATACTCATACATTCCGGTAACTGAGTCCGATTATGTTTGTGCTCGTAACGTGAGATGTTTCGACATGTGAGCCTGATTTCGTGGGCTATACATTATATGTTGTGGTTAATTCTTCACATAAATTCATTGAGCTCGTCCGGTTCGGCAGGTCGGGTCCAACTGCTCTCGAGTCAGCCGACATCCGCTAATTCGACGACACCACAACCAGTTCTTAAAGCATCTAATCTCAATTAGAAAGTTAAACATTATCTGACAAAAGTGACGTTTTGATCGATGAAGGTAAAATTGTTTTTGCCATTAGAATTAGATCAGACGTTCCATCTATTGAACGATCGCTTTCAGTTAGACATGATACGTAGTTTATTGCACAGATAAGTTTGTTTATTCGATGGTAATTATTTTGCGAATGGTTGAGCATAATCTGAAGGTATTATATCGTAATATGCATAATTTGAACCAGTTTTTATTAGGTTTTATGCCACAAACGATGAATCACGACTTTCTAGTGCAGCTATTACATAGTAATTATGTCGTTTCTTAGTAATGGTGTTAAGCGGATGCTATTTAAAATAGTGTACTCAGCATACCCACATACAACTCAGGTTCTCAGCAAATAATTTATGAACTCCACTCTAAACATTGCAAATTAATTCGCTCTTTTCGGCTGGTCAAATTGGTATGTAATGGCGAACGTAGTATCAAGCACGCACGGTATATCGGGCAATGAACGCAGTCGAGTCCCCATTTCTCACGTCCAGACCAGTTGCAGACTTGTCGGGCGGCATACCGATCAAGAAAGGCTGTGGTGCGGTGCCTTAAAGGGTAAAACGGCCTGTTTTTTTGCTCTCCCGAGTGTACCGGTCGCCATTACCATTAACTTGTGCGTGTGGCTCAAATAATGATTAGATTTAGCTTCGCAACCTCTCACGTGTTGGGTTAGACCGATATTAGGCTTGTGACACATTGGGTTGAAAAAACCCTGCAGGCTATTTTATTGAAAAATAAAACCGAGGTATAATAACTTAATTTTATTTTTCAATAAAATTAATCATGATGTGTAATCCAGCACTAACACAAACTACACAAATCATTTAAACTATCGATACTACGTATCTAAAACAACCCTCTTTTGTAGAATTCCAACTGCTACGTCGCTGGTTGTAACCGTAGCGTAGCTAGCCCGTAGCTGAGCGTAGGGGCTGCTACGCAGGGTTGCTACGGAGTTTACTTTTTAAAAGCAAAATTTTGGATCAGCGTCCGCAGTCGGTCTACCCAGTGCATTGTCTGCCTTAGCGAATTAATTTCGGCAGAAAGTTGCTGTTTTTTGTTAAGACGCCATGTCGTGGTTATTCGCTCCTGAGTGCCTCTGAAAATATGTGTATAAAAAGTAGACACTATTAAAATAAATAGCACTTCATTCTTAAGAATAAGGTTTTAGAAAATTATGTTGTAGTCTGGCCTTCTGTTTTAAAAGGAACGAAATGATAACTGAGTTTCTACCTGAGATCATTATTTTTTGTTTAACTTTAAATTAGACCTTGTTTAATTATGTCTTTAAATTGATGCGCATATTTTTTCTTAGATTGATACACGTCTGAGTAACCTACTAATAAGAGTAATAAGTTCGTAGTTTTTAACATAATCCCTAACTTAATCCCTGTTAATTTGTCAAATAGTCACGTACAAACTAGTTTAACAATGTAAAGTTGTAGATTAACCCTGCGAACGGAATAGGATTACCATTTAACTCTAAACTGGTTTACATAGTAGCGATTGGCTCAACAGATCTGACACGATAGGACCCACCAATCACAATTTGTCACGCCCGAAGGTATTTTACTTCGGCTAACTATGATTAATTCATTTACTTAATCTAGTTTACAAGCCACCTGTGCAACTCGGCCTTGACTGGAAATACGAGACTGGTTAATTTAGCACTTTAATATACTTAATACCTCCCACTTAACTGAAATGCTTAGTGAACCGTTAAATTAACTAGTCGCGATAAATTTCAAAAATTAATTCTCGTTACTGAAATTAAAAACGTTAGTAGAGTATTGTATCGGTGTCATTATCGAGACAATAGTGATAAAGAAGAACGAACCAGTTGTGAACATAAACGACGAATGTTTATTAATAAGTAAATAATAATACATGGTACGCAATACCATTAAAGTCCACAAGCAGGACAAAAACCTCCTAAATCAATGTAATTACAGCGCACCTCATGTATTTCACTACTTTGACAGGTGATTATGCTAAACAGCCAGTCGAGCCGGCATGCCATTAACTGGATAATGTTTTCTATTGCATAACTTAAAAACAGGTTCCGATAAAACGTCAGACGACTCATACAAGCATTTATACCCAGCTGTTTCTTATACACCCACACACACGACAATTATGGAAGGTCTTTTTATGAATTGATTGCAGACTGAGTGGTCCACTTTCTTAATTTGGTGTTTAGTCTACAAAAGGAAACTATTATGTAAAGTATTTCAATGATGTGAGCGACAAATTCGAAGTTACAAATCGTATAAAAATTAAGCATCATTTTATTTATGCAAGAAAACTTAATGCTCGTGTTATGACAACCATTTTACATTATAATTACTAACGTGCATGAATTAGTTATATATGCATAAGTTGACCTTAAGAATCGCCGACCACCCAGAGATTCGAAAGTAGTCATCCAATAAAGGATGTTAAAGAAAATCGTATCCCAAATCCATTAGGCGTGGCCACATCGCCTTGCATACGAGTCCGTGGGTTAGTGAACTGGCAGCTGCAAGTGAGTGCCATGCGGGCGCAGACGCACAGAAACATGAGAGACTGCCTGCCATTCGCCCACCTGCCACACACAACCACCCTCGTCTGATTTGACCAGCCGTTCTCCGCATTATCTCGCCATTAAATATTTCTCAAACTGCAGATAATCGCTACTGCAGTTCTCGTTGACGTGAACATATTGAATCGATTTTTTAAAGAAATAACTATTCCCTTTCTACTGTTCCACGCCATTCTAAATGCTGCAAATCGATAACTCATTATGTTATTCATTCGATAAAATTATTCAGCTTCAAAAATTTCGCATGGAGACGGCCATGTTTAAATACCAAATTGGCTATGATAAACTTGCTTATAAATATAAATAAAAAGACCACTCCATTTTTTAAATATGCTTGACAAAAAAGAAGGTTGTTTCGCATACCTTTTACTCACCGGAACGGGTTATCGTAACCGGTCCTTGTCTGCTATTCTTGACAGCTTTATAAATATTCAGTGGGTAATAATTGACCTTTGAATCCAAAAAGGTTCCGTTTTGGCGGCAATATAACGTTTATATCTGTCGAGAAATAAATTTAATGCAAGTTTATCTAATTAAATCGAAGTGCTCGTAAATTGTCGTCAACGACTGAGGTGTCGTAACTTTGTGTTTCATTTTAATAATTTCGTGAAACTCACACAGAAATACGAAACAATAATACTGTTATATATTATTATTTCGTATTTCTGTATGTTAATTTTTAATAGGTATCTGATTTTTGAAATTGGTATCATATACATAACCTGTTTTGATATTAGAACATGTTTTCCTCCGTTTTTATTTATAGTTTCACTACTTATAATTCTGAGATTTTTGTTCTCGTGGATAACCCATCGACACTGGCGATAAAAAACTGTTTGTCCGTTTCGACGAGTTTAGTGGTTCTATAAACAACTAAAAATATTTATCTTAATAATACCAGCTGTTGCGGACACTTTGAATCCATATACGTTACGAACAAACCAAAAACTATCATGTTATAGTTACATAGCTTAAATTCATATGTTATATCTTTTGTTTCAGGTTCATCACCAGACCGTGAATCCAGCGAAATTAACAAAAAAGGTAAAAAAAAACAACGTTAAAAATTTTCGATCACTATTCATTCAAACATGTATTCAGTGGTTCATATCGACCACAGCGTTTGCTTGATTTTAATACCAAATAACCGTACCTCAGCCTCCACAACGCAACTGTTGTTTTTTAATTTAAAAGTTTATTTTAGGCTGATGATATACTAGCTGTTAAAAATATAAAACATGAAATTGATAATAGCGTACTTGATATAATGGAATCTGTGGGTTCCCGAGATAAGCCACCTGATGTCGAGATAGATGACTTTCATAACTAAAGTCTATTCGCTAAATCTGACATTGATGAAGTGAATATCTAGATGAGCCAGAAGATAAGTACTTAAACTTAATCTTAGTTGAGAAAAGCTCAAATTAATATTTAAACGACTAAAAATGAGATCGATGTACTCCTCGGATAACCTCAGCGTGTCCATTTGGACGTCAAACCGGATTGTACAGATTTAAAACGTTATATTGGCGTAATAAATTTATTATCTCAAAATAAAACGAAAATCTGGTAATCAAGTTTGTAACCCATTAAGGATTTTATTTAAGTGTTGTCAGTCTGCCGCCACCTTTACGAGAATCATAAACGTGTTTACGTTAAAAAATTGAGAACACCTTCCCTAATTTCACATTCAAATCTGTATCTTTGTTTGTCCAGGTCTCATCTGCGTATGTATGAAGTATTTATGCTCCATAACGCCAGTTTTAAAAGCCAGAGGTCACAGCGGACGACAAACACATTTGTTATTAACATTTCACAATCTGAATTTCAATTCAGCATCCGAGTAACGGGGTCACATCGTTTTCGATAGATGTTTCTACATAATTCTTTATTCGTGCGTCCGTTTCATTTATGGTAAATAGGTTTACACTGTATACTATTTTGTGCAACGGTACGTGGCTAATTGTTATTTATGATATTCATGTATCATTGAATTCGTGTTCGTGTACTGAGTCTTCTCTGGTGATGTTTTATTTGTCGACTGGGCTCTTGTTTGAAGTAGATTGAAACAACACGTCCCGTTCTCCCTGCGGCAGTTAAAGACCGCCACACACGAGGTGCCACCCTCGCTGCTATAACTTTATTTTCTTTTCACCACGTTCGCCGCACCTTTTCGAGCTCGAACGTAATAAAGTAGGTACTACATACACAGCTCACAGGGTCACTCGAAACCGAGCTTTTGTTTGTTATGTTTGAGAGCCAGCCTTCAGCCTTAACTATCGGAGCCTTATTTCTCGTTACCAGGTAACAATAATATCACGTATTTTCATTGAGTTTATTCTACGCCTACAAAACGTGTTTATGACCCACTACGCGATATTCAATTATAAATTCTTGTCTTGTATTGAAACCGCAGGATTTATCGTTTAAGTCGAGTTAGTGATCAAAATACCTATTCAATTTGGAGCATAGAGTCGGCGTCATTCATTCCAAAAAATCGTGTTGTTACTTTATCTAGCTGTGTTATAAATAAGAATAAATACGATACTAAACCGGTAAGAGCTCCGGTTAAGTAGGTGTGCGTCATCTTGAATCTTGTATACCCACAGATGTATAATTAAATGAATATTCATAGCGCGCTGGGGCCGGATCAATTTGTGGTGGTGCCAAGAGCTGGCCTCTACGTTTTTTTTATTGGTCCCTCGTTATTTAACGTGGATTGAGAATGATTACAAGTTATTATAACCGCGTGTGTATCATAAAAGTCTTATTTATTATTGATACACACCTGCGCGTGCAGGCGCGTCAGTGCGTCCGACGGATACGTTTAATCAAGAACTGGTAATTAATTGAAAAAACGCGTTCATACCGTGTGATAGCTCGGTTATTTGATGACGCACAGAACTGTATCGGTGATGCCTTTGTAATTAGCAATCACACGATGTTATGTAGAATGTCACATACAAAGACTTTAATATTGTTTGTTAACTGTGTAATTTGAAATGACAGATGATAGTAACGGTGGATTGTTTTTCGCGTTCCACGTAGGCTGCACAATGTTTTTTTCAAAATTGGCATATATTCTAAGAAAATAACGCCATATGCCACTGTATTACTGTATCTGTGTCTATTCAAATTATATAAGAACGATCAATAACACAGAAAAATCCTTTAGCTGCATTCACAGAATGGTTTACTCAATCAAGTCTATGAAGAATCAAAACTTGGTAACAATGCATAAATCTTCCAATTCATCTGCAGTTATAAAAAGTGACGTATATTTTTTTTAGAGGTACCTATTCTGTCTGCAACGAAGTATCTACCTTTGATATTAACAGGCACACTATTGATCACGCATTTAGATTGACAACGAACAAAGAGATATTCAGAGATAAATGAACAGCTCCGAACAATACTCGAGAGGAGGTCAAACGAACAAGTCAAACTAGTATTTCGTGTAGTATGCACGAGTAAGAAAGTCGTTGGTGAAAGTACCAAGCCGCAGCTAATTCGGCCGACAGAATTATTAAATGAGTTTCATAACATAACACGTCTCGTAACTAAACCGGTTCTGTAAGTTCAGACTCACAAGGTAATCTTTTATTATTATTGTAATATAATGATGAAGAGAATAATAATAATAAAGGTAATGTATGTGAGATTTGTAAAGCGAACCTGTCCCTTTTGTTAGCATCGACCGGGATGAGGGTCCGGGTCGACTGTTATGTCGTTGAATAGATTCGGGATCTCCTTTTGAACCGTTACTGTTATTCTTGAGTTACCTGTTTGACTGATGGGGTGCATTTGGATAGGAATGTAATGTCCTTGAGTTTTTTTATATTCATCTTATCTTTTATAAGAACAATGCGTTGTTTTACTATTGGCCTTTGGGAGTTGGAAATTATTATATTATTATTAATTTTATCGTGTACGATAAAGATGGAAACAACTAATGCCTCTCTAAACTTGAAACTAACATCCGAGAGTGTTTTATGATTGTTTTTGTCTATTTGTTCTTGTTTTACCTACATGAATTCTTTTTTCCATTAAAATTCAAATGTGGACATTATGTGGACTAGTGTAGTTACTAGTAGTAACCAACTCATTACCATAAAAAAGGGGTTTTCTCTTTTGACATTATAAACACAAATGATATGCTTTTGCATAATGATCCGCCATATTAGTTGTCCTTACTGAAACGGGTGCAATTAACGAGCCCGCATGCAGCCTGCAGATATAAGCCGATTATGAGTTTCATTTTTGCTAAAGATAAGCTCGCTGTCATTGAATTAAAATTCAACTCTTCATTATTGTTGGCAGTTTTATCGATTAAAAATACATTTTATTCGCAAATAAATTCAGCGTAGGTGCTGTTAATGAGAGCTCAAAATGTAATGACGTCATTTAAATTAATTCGCCCGCATGCGTGTGTATAGCGTGGCGGTTGATGGAGTTTCCAGCACATTGCCCGAGCACGGAGCAGGCGAGCAGCGACCGGTTGTGCATAACAAGCAATTTTGCACGACTTTCTATCGCACTCTGGACTTCGACTCTTGCTTGGACCGCGCGTATTCACTCACGTAGCACCTCGCAAATTAACCAGTTAATAATACTCGAAACGAACACTATGTTAACGTGAATTCAACTGACACAACTGAATTTTAAACGGCTTCAAAAAGGGAGGACTTAAAGCGCCCAAACGTTAAAAGTAAATGATTACTAGAAAATATAGTAGATGTGATCACGAAACATCCGATTGTCATTTGTTCACGGGAAAAATATTATGTCCCGAAAAATATTATCGTGGTAAACAACAAGTTATACACGAATAGACTCGAAACAAAAGACCAAGCTACATATATGATATCGAGCATGTGAGATGTTACTGAATAATGATTGTATGATAATGCCTCGTTGTTATTCAAATTGAATATTAAACGAGACAAGGGGAAAACATGAACTCCATAGGTGTATTCATACGACGTACTGGTAACCATCGCATAGACAATTTACGACATAATGATTGTTTTATTGCTTCCTGGAAGGTGAATCGAGTAAACCTTACTTATCCTTTCACTTGTGGAGTAATTGATATTTCGATTCATATACCATCGAGTAATATGCAAGAAATTATAAGTATTTGAGTAGCAATAGTATTTATAACCCTGATAATGGACTTACTTTCTCAGGCAAAAAGAAACTTAATAATTACTTCATGAAAGCAGCAACAAAACATCGCTAAAACTACAATAACTGTCATCATAATTATAAAACTTTCAATAAATCTACCAGATAATTATTGGCAATAATTGAAGTGACCTTTAAATCGAATGCCTGACCAAATTTTCCGTTGGTTCGCGGCGTGTCGTGGCGGCGTGGCATACTTGAGATTTCGACGTAATTGCTCCTTCATGCGGTGCTGCAATGAGCAATGCAGTTGTCAGGGTCGCGGGAGACAAGTGCCAGCGACGCCCGCGCCACCTGCACGCCGACCGGTGGAACGAGTTCCGAGACCCGTCACCGACTATAGCCGACTCGTGTAGTTATGAAACATTTATCACCGCTATGATTTTATTTTGCCGCTTGCGCAATAATTGCTGAGAAGCACTAAGCGCTCCGCTACGCCTCAATATTGAGTAGCATCTACCAGCTTCTTCACATCGAGCTCCCATAATAAGACCTTGAGCTTCATTGGCGCTTTAGTCAGCTCTAATGATATAGTATCATTTTTAACTTGTAACAGAAGCGGTAGTTAAACCGGAGCTTGTTAATGCTATTTATTACAGGCCTACATTATATCAAGGTGTTCCATGTTCTTGATGGAAACTAATTGCAGTATTGGAGCAAAAACTCGTTTGGAATTGTGTTAAGATGTAAGTAGTAGAAAATCACGATAATGTTCAAGCTATATTGCCGTATTGTTTCCCCATAAATGCTCCTCGATAAACCTTAATTCACACGAATATAAAATAACAGGTAAATATTGAATGAAAGCCTGACAAAGCGTTGACTTCAATCAGCGACATTCAAGTCAAAACCCAACGAGCACTTTTGAGGCGAATCCTGTAACAATGAGAGATGATTGACGTATTTTTTGCCAAGTCACAGTCTAGTGATTTTTCAATTCTTTGTTCCCTTTACGACATAAGAGAAAGTAATTTCCGCCACTATCAACATATTAAGCTGATGTTTTGTGTCCAGTTTTATTTAAAAGGTCGTTTCGTGAAGCCCGGATCAATTAAGAATATCTTGATAAGCATCAAAAAAATTTTTTGGGGCTGAATGTGGAAGTCGTGATATAAAAATAACCCGTCATTTATGTATTGTGTGCGACATAAACGGCCCGTATTAGGTTGGTCACGATAAAATCGAATTGAATGTATCTCGTAGTCGGAGGCGGTCGGTCCAGTGCTCGTCACGATCCGTGCGCCGGAGTGTAGGCAGCTACTTTCTCCTAACGGGATTTACCTCGCCGCCCTCCCCGCAAGCAGCTGCTGGCTGCGCAGACGCCGATTACGATTACGACATCCATTTTGAATTTTATTAACTACGGAATCACGATGATGTTAATGTTACACGTTGTGAAATAATAATGTGCGCCACAAATGTTTGTTAACCTTTATTTAATTGAAACTGTTTTTGATTTCCATTAACGTTTTTCTCTTTTATTGAATTACTACATTTATTTATTTGTTCTTCAGCTGTGGAGCTATAAACTTTAATTTTATTAATATTTCCTTTTGTGCATTAAGTTCTGCAAATATCAGAAACCTGTTTATGAAATATCTATACTTAATATACATTTTGAAATATAGGTATAATTTTACTATGCCTGATTCTAACATGATACAGCTGGAAAGGGGTTTACAAGAACAATCGTGAGCAGACAAGTTCTTCGCGCCCTCGTTGCCCCAGGGGACTCGCAGTCAAAGGCCAGGAGTCACGATCTTTGCTTCTCTGGCTTTAGCAATACCTGCCGGCATTCAAACTCATTGTATTTTACAAAACAAACTGTCATTCCTATGTAGAAATTAGTTTATACAATTTCTTTTTTACCGCCACTTTTTGTTATTGAGTCACAGTCACTGGGCACGGCTACGTCAAGAGAATTAAGGTCATCTTTCTTATTCAATACAGACCACAGTTTTGTTTACAAATCAGTAAACACTAATGATTTATTCTCTTCTTGTTCAATAAATCTGTCCGATCGAATTTCTTATTACAAATTCGTGTCTGATAGTTTCGTTTATGATGCTTTAAGTTTGGTCACTTTGACTTAATTTTATGAGGTTGCCTAGATCAGTTTTGTTTGTAGAATTTAGCTAGTTCTACTGGCTATCGGAATATAACAATATTTGCTTCAAACACACTTTGCTCAGTTACTTTGTTAGTAGGAGATTCGTTTGCGATTTGCGTAACAACTGCCGCCGGTCTATAATATGATTCATCTCCGTCATAACTGTTGTAACTCAATCTGTGTGTATTCAAGTGCCACTTTTCTCCTCCCACCACGGCGCTGTTCTGGCATCGATCCAATACGTGTCGATCTTCTAAGAAATGCATCGATCCACTAGCGAGGCATTCAGCGCCTACTTGCTAATTACGCGTGTCGACTACGATGTACCATTTATGTATGTTTGTTACGTCAGCC
This sequence comes from Mythimna impura, assembly GCA_905147345.3. Lineage (NCBI taxonomy): Eukaryota > Metazoa > Arthropoda > Insecta > Lepidoptera > Noctuidae > Mythimna > Mythimna impura. The sequence continues at coordinate 9,605,856 of LR990355.1, read as the reverse complement.
GGACGACTGATGATCATACAAATTCTAAATGAAACTCATTAGCACAACATGTGGTCGCTAATTCTGTAACGATTCGAAAGCAGAGCGAATGAAAGTATAACTTAGGAGCTTATACGTTCGAATTCTCATCACAAACCTCACGAAGATATTGATTTCCTTTCTAATAAAAAAAGCTTTGTCCGTTTGAAAACTCGCGAGCACAAAGCGTGAAGACTACAAAAGCTACTGCACAAAAAGCTTCGACCGTATCGGTGCGCGGTGGTTGCTGGCTGCTCGCACCACTTGCATTATTCCACTATGAAACGAAACGCACATGTGTGGCAGATGTTTGGGGGTTCTTTTTTCAAATGTGTTATTACGGGTCCTCCGCCCCCGACCCTTTACCCCCTCAACACCCCGCAGTGCAGTCACTGACCCCTTTTTGTCGTTGTATTACATCTGTTTTTGACCTGCTTCTTAGTTATTTCGAAATTCACTTGTTGCTGGTGTTTTTGAGTTAAGAATAGCTAGTCGAGTTTTTAAGGTTGCCGGTTTCTTCACTGTTTTTGTTCTCGAAACTCGGTATATTTCAGCATTACTTGAGCAAGTTTTATAACATTTTTATGTTTTCTTCATTTTCAATTTTCATGACTTGTATAATACTAATGAATTATGCGCTATAATTTTAGACGTAGAAATACAACGACTATTAACGTGCAGTGACTTGCTATAAAAAAACTCCGCGTTGTTCGAGCACATGTGAGTATGTGACGCCCCGTGGTTCTTGCGGAGGGTTGATCACCCAGTAGATGTAGACAGGTTCCAAGGTTGTAACTGACAGACAAACAGCTGTCTGTTATTATGTTAAGTAACACACTAATAAAAATCTATTATTAGGTGACATTATTATTTTATCTTCCAACGAAAATTATTTGGAACATCGCTGTCGTTTGATATTTTTATTTGGCTGAAGACAAAAAGGAGTATTGGGTCCTAAATATGTTTGGTTTTATACCTTCTATAAAATACTTTGAGTCGAATACTCGAATATTCTTGTCTGTAGTTGTTTTGTTGGACCATTGATTTGAATACCGACAAAATAACATTTAGACTGTTTTTTTATTACCCCATAAATAGGTAGCAATCATAGATAGTAGTATTATAATATTAAACGAATATCATTCACCATAAATAATTTAAGACATAAAAGAATCTAAACTACCAAGTTCAATGCTCCAGTAATCGTTTAGCGGAGCAATCAAAAGCCAACTCAATAAACGCAAAATAACCTCTCGCTCGAGGCAAAAATGTCGAAATATTTACGAGATTCGAGACTTTTTGTTTCACTACTATATTAAGATGAACAATGTGCGAAACTTGTTCAAAGGAATTCAAACTCTACAGGAGTTGTGTACATTACATTTTAAGTTGTCTGCGTGGGCGTTTACTCTCAATTATAGCCAGGCGAGCCGCGCGACCGACGGACCAAATCGTGCGTTCCCCGTGAAACGTGTTTGCTGAAGCTATAAAGGAACTAGTAAAACTTGTATTGTGGTCTCGGTCTCTTTTTTGCTCGTTCCGAGCATTCTTTTTTTTCTCTGCTATGAATTCGGCAGGTAAATGAATAAACATGACTATTGGAGCTATTTAATCCATCGTCTTTTTTTTTTGTAACAAAGCTACGAGCTTTTTAATCGATTGCAATGTGGTGTTTAGCGTTTAGTTAGAATCTGAAGAAGAAAGAATTTCTTTGCAACTTACTCATTCCGAATTTATCAATCAAAAATACCTAATCGAAATTCGTAAACCAATACTCTGAATTGAGCTGGAATTAAATGTCTTCCTTGGAATTTCATTCCGAGAACCTGTTAAGAAATTTTTGATCTCACTAAAGGGTCTTGAGCAGGTAGAAAGCAATCTTCCATGATTTTGCCGTTTCATTGTTGAATACGATAGAGTGTAATTTATTTTTTCCTTTATTCTACGTAAATAAATCAGTTTTGTGGCAGAATTTGGCTTCTTTATGTTGCTTAAGTTAGTACTTGTCTCCCACGAATATAGTGATGTGCTTGTAACCGGTCGGTATATCGATAGCAGGGCAGCCGTTTCGCTCGATTTCTTCTTCCGTGACAACGTACCGGACGCCGACTCATTCATCAATTATTTATACTTCGCTTGACTTTTAAAAAGAGTAATGAGTGTTTATGCTTCTAGCTAACTTGGTTTTACATCATAACTGTAATGCTATTCGACTGCTTTTTTGCAGTCAAACTGGCCTTTGTCGATAATGAATAACAGATAAGTAGGTTATTAATAATTATTTAACTCATGAAATAAACACTAATATGTTATGTGCTTTATAAATAAATAAAAGATAATCAAAGTAGAACGTGTATATACCACCGCACCATATGTAATGTTGAGGAAGGAAAACGTTTGCTTAATGTTGAACATTGAGCACTATTTATTCTACCAAACAGCAGTAATTGTTTAACAGTATGCTAAGAATGTTAGCTTAATACGAACCACTCTACAAATCGAGAGAAACAGCATGAAAATATTACTGCGGGGTAGGTATACCAAACAAACGCGCCAGCCAATCTCTTTTGGCACAATGTTTACAAAATCTCAGGGAATTGAATCGAGTCTGCGCTAGTATTTGTAAACAGGCCGGCGGCGCATCGAGAGCGTGCGTGGCTCCTAAAATACTTCAAACAGGAATTGAACCCACGCCAACTGGTGTGCGTAGACGGCGGCTCGCGCGCCCCTCGTAAACTTTTCACTATACGACATCTCATTTTATTTTCGTTCATCTGTCTTTTATGATCATATAATTTATATATAACAGACCCGCCAACAAACGCGATCTGTGGTCAGCGAAATCCTATTATAAATATATTGCGAATAATTAATTACAACTTCCATTTCTTCATAATATCCGTAATCTTCTGTCTGACACATAGACGCACAAAATAAATAGTTGATATTTTTTTTATGTTTCACTGATCTCTTTTATCGAACATAAAATGACAATTATAATTGTCGTATGTGATAGTCCCCAGCCGTTTAATCTCAACGAAACATATTTTCCATTGTATATAATAAATATGTAGATAGTACGTCATTTATCAAGATAGAAACAGGTAAATCCGTTCGCTATTTGCATTGAGAGGTATTTATAGTCACGCTCAGCACGTTGAATTTACATCGTCTGTAATCTATTAACCTTGCTTGGATTCTCTGACGAATATCGACAACACGATGATAGATTTGCGCAACACTATTTAAACAATTGTCGCTGACATAGGACTCCGGATTCTTTTGTTTTCGGTAACAATTAAAACGAAAATTGCTAGTTTTACTACAGTTTAAGTTATTTTTTCTATTTGACACGCTCCCGTCTAGACGGCATTTTACAATAACAAAGATGTTTTATATTTTCGATTATCTGCGCTTACTCACCTTCAAATACTCTTCAGGTTGTCTTTAGGAGGTCATGCTACCTATTTTTATACAGCAGATGGCCGTTTGCTGATAGAATTTCAAATTACGGATCGGTCAGGTTATAATTAGGAATTTAGGAACGCTCATAAAGTATGTAAATGATTTGTATGATTAAACAGCGTGGAATTAATATATTTGCGGCCATATTTTACGTGTTATTTGCTATTTGAATTACCAGCCAATGAAATGTACGCGGATGTAGTGTGTTCACCACCGCACTTGCTCGATAACTCTCGTTTTATTTGCCTCCCGGGTGACCTATTTTAATCCTACTATTATACGATACGTTGCAATGGATTTAAATATTAGTTGAGTACCGCATGGATTTTGTTACGTTTCAAATTCGAATGTTACTCGCGAGCATGTAGGTCGCGTGTGTTCACGTAGTTTTCACAGTTTACGTGCAGATCGAGTTTAATTGCTTTCTCAGTTTCGAACACGTTTGTAAGGGGAATAAACTATAGCCGCAGGATGCACCTTTTGAAAGTGTACTTACACTAGGTGTGATGCTATTGCAACACGCGCTGAACTAGTTTCATGTCTATTAATATTGATTCGTTTTAACATACGTGTAAACTTTCGTTCTACTCATCAACATTCGTGCTGACGCGTGCACGTATGTATAATGTCGCAATTCTCAGTATTTACTGCAACTTTTTATAAATAAAATGGCGAGCGGGTCTAAAATTAATGAAAAGCATTGCTAATGCATTGTTTCTGCGCGGTGTCGTGTAACCGGTTCTTGGTTCGTCACGCGTGTCGGCTTCGAGGAAACCAACAGTAAAGTTGTTTCCATTGGCATTCTTCGCACGCCCGCTATCGCTTGCCACAATGTCAGCGAGAACCGACTTAACTACACGACGAGAGCCCCATCTCCATTCTCTATTGTTCTCGCTTAGAACGCCCTCTTAACTTCTTGTTGCCATGCCGGTGAAATCCACGCGCTATTTGGCACCGATATCGATTAGCGTGGCAATCTTACAACTGTCACTTTCCTTTATTGCTTCATCGACTAAATCTGGTCTAATATTCATACGGACACGTCTTCAAGGTTTTAAACGAAGCGCGTCTGTGCCGGATCAATGCGTATAATTTATTTATTTGTACGGCGGATGCGAGCCTATTTACGTCCGAGCAACCCGAAAGAAGGTTATTCGCGTTTACACAACCGATGAACGTATACAAAGAAGAGTTAAACGAACGCTGCGGACATTAATCAACGTTGTCGGTAACCGTAACCGTCTCCGGGGGATTAGCCGGCGAGATATTCTATTCTTCGGTCGTAATTAATAGCTTTTGGCAAGTGAGCGTCGGCGGGCGGCGCAAATAGATATTCGTGACGAGACGTTGCACTTGCGTAATTAGATAATTAAAACACGCGATATGAAAACAATGTGGTACTATAGGAAACGTTAGTTGGTTACACGTAACTGTATCCTCTGTGAGGTGGCATGCTCAAGCACATAATATACGACCCACGCCGTGTATAGCGGGCCAACGGCCTTATGACGGGCTAGGTGTCGAGTCTAGATGTAGATAGGCGTCGCCGAAGTATGGAGACGAACGAATGATGCCGGTCATCACGAGAGTCGACATTGTCGACATAACAACATGAATAATGGTAGCGCAGAGCGGGCGTGGGCTGCCCGTCTAACACCAGCCGAGGGCTGTCAATACGAGTTATTTTGTACACGAAACTCGGCTCGAGTGCTCTCCCGCACATGGTATTATAGCCATCGAGTCAAGAACCTCGACATTTAATTAGGCATGAGTTATGAACGCCCACGGCTGTTAAGGCAATGACTTCTGGCTTTTTGATTCATTAGCATGCAATTACACACTTTGAAGTTATACACATATTTTAGTAAATATCGTGTTATTTGCAATGTAAATAGAAATGACTTCCTGTGGAACTTGAGTAACACGGATTAAATGATAGGGCTATCGTTTTCTTACATTTCCCTCGATTATTTTCAATTTTGAACGGTATCTTAATGCGTTTGGTCGGTAATCTTGATCCCGGTTGGCCGGATGTGCGTTAATTGCTATTAAAGTTAAACTGCCAATTCCCAGAGAAAAATAGCTCGTAAATTAGTTTCTAATACCTCAATTCTATTACAGTCACAACTTCAAAAGACAAGCCTGATTTTTAATGACCTTTTAATATCTATTCTAATTGTTCTATTTGATAAATGATCTACCAATTCTGATGTCAGGAGCAGACATAGTGTTTTTCTATTTTAGTTTCCTTTGTACATTTTCATTGTTCGCTAAAAGCTTTGGCTGGAGCGACGAGCGTCTGGGCTGGGACATTGTACGAAATGTTATGTGCGCACCGAAGTAGCGTTTGATGTGTTTGACATTGGACAAAATACAAAACACGAAATTATACTACGAATAAAGTGATGAAAGTAAACGTGAATGTTGTACGGAATCAGTTCCTTCGCGATTGTAATACAAACGATATTATTAGAAAGAAAGAAAAAGAATACATTTATTTGATACTCGTACAAGACAAACAGAATAAAATAATAATGTTAACTAATCTCTAAAGAGTAACTTAAAATAAAAATATAATAATAACAACATTGAAAAGAAATAAAAAAACTTTTTACAAAAAAAATACAACCGACTTCAATGTAAAAAAACACTGAAAAGTGCAAAATAACTTTAATTTCGGAAGTCGGTGTTTCTATAATAGTTTTGTCTCTTCGTTATTTAACACCGACTTCCGAAATTAAAGTTATTTTGCACTTTTCAGTGTTTTTTTACATTGAAGTCGGTTGTATTTTTTTTGTAAAAAGTTTTTTTATTTTTCACTTTTTAGTTATGGTACCACCACTAAAAAGTACCCCTCAGCCATACTTAAATACCTTATAGCCAGAGTGTATCTTATGACAATTCTAATAATACCAAACACGGTTAGATTAAATTAATTTATTACAGAGTTCCGGTGCCTAATTTCAGGCTTCATCATCAGATCAGTTCGATATATTACCCCTCTTCTTTCAGTCAGTCATCGACTACACGTATAAACAAAGCAATTTTACTTGTTACGACAGTTCTGCTGTGATCCCATGAGGAGTTCTGTTCCATATCTACGAAGTTCGTGATCAGATCATAACAATATTTCTATGGGACCAACTTGGAAGCATAACCTTTCAATTAAAAAAAAAAATTTCAAAATCGGTCCACAATTGACCGAGAAATCGGTGAACATACATAAAAAAAAAAAAAAACATACATTCAACCGAACATATAACCTCCTCCTTTTTGAAGTCGGTTAAAAAAGACTTGTGCGAGGTCATAAACGCTCATATCTCAGCATATGCTGCGATATTATAAAAAAATAACGCAGCGCTGATATTCTGATAGGGCCTAATGATGCCACAGACACCACGGAGCACAGACTAAAGATAAGATGATATTATTAACATTAGCTGTTCTTTCTCAAGACACCTTGTTTCACCTCGATTTCTTTTCCTGTTATTGATCTGTCCCCTTCATTTACATGTTTAAGCGAAATTATTAACGAAACCGGTTTATCCAAATGTTGATTTTCCTGCCACACATTATTGACTGAATCATTAATGTTAATAACATGTTTATAAATAAAACCGGCTTATGTAAGATTGATATCGTGTCAAAATACGTTTTTGTGTTATTTGTCATTTAGTTGATGTCAGCTTTATAATGTGAGCCTTCCTCAAAAACGTTGTGTCATTCAATTATAATTAGAACCTGAGACTTGCTTTGTATTAGGTACATTAAATTATATTATTACAGGACCATGTTTCCGCGTATTTATATTTGTGTTTGTCTGCTTAGTAGCTTTTTTTTGAGGTGGAAAATCATTGAATGACTGCGGGAGAAGTCAGTTAGGGTGGAGCGAAAAGGCGTGTCAGATTTTTACTGACTAACCTTCAAGTGTTCATCAGTTGCCCTTTGCGTTGTAGAACCACGGTAACTCTTCACGGTAGCTAAATTCTGGATTTTAGGGCAGATTTAAGACGACAAGAAGCCGCTAGTTTTAAAACACATTTTTTAAAACGAATCGAATATTTTTTTATTTTCATTTTATGTTAAGAAATTAAGAATAGTTTTAAATATCAATTACTGAACTGTAACTATAGACAGACGAAGATATTTTAGAGATTCAAGAGCAAAATATTTTAGTGCACACATCGTTAAACATAATTTATTATCTTATGCCAAGTATCCATCCATCCCTATTAGGTTGTATTAATAAAGCGACAGACATTGAGAACATTCTGAAGTGATTGATGATCAATATGCGAGGACGAGTGGTATCAGACCTCAATGTGACTCGCAACCAATTTGTTACATTGATTGTGCTGAGAAAATAACTGTTATTTAATATATTTTTTATCATTTATAAGTCTGTAAGCAATAGGTTAAAATGCGTACAAACTTGTTACTGATGATACTGACCACATACATGCTTTTACAAGGCGTTCCAAATAAGAATAGGATCAATTGCCATGTTGTGACGTCACGTCATACTGTCAAATCGCAAGAAATTGGACAAAATTGAACAACTCAGAGATGAGCAAGATTGAAGAATTGGATTCTGATTAAACTTTTTCCGTTCACAGTTCGTAAATAAATTAAATTAAAAAAAAATCTTGTTTTGCTCACCATAATAATTCTTCGATTTGACAGTATGACGTCACGTCACAACATGGCAATCGATCCTATTCTTATTTGGAACGCATCAACGTGGCAATGCCGCCACTCTTTTGAGCACACTTTCAGCCGACAGCGATGCGGAGGAATTATTTGACGCCATATTTTAGTTAGGAGTTTTAACCGCCTCATGAAAATTCGTTCAGTAGTTTTTGAGTTGTGGACTTTGTTTTATAATATGTTAATATATATATGACGAAGTTTACCACTCCAAGTCAAATTATTAATACATGGTTGTTTCGTATATAAATTAATCGTGTATTGTAATGTAATACCTACTGCATGTAGGAAGGAAAAACATTTATTTACACGAGTTTATACATCGAATTACCTATCGTTTACATTATCCTTGTTGTGTATGCATATTATTTGCGGTTTTGATGTTGTTATTAGAAGTAAATTAATGTTTTTAATTTCAAATATGTACTTAGACATTGTAGAGGTGTTTTTTTTTTGCTAACTGATTATTATCTTTTATTTATTTATTTTAGTATTTAAGTATACACAGGGAAACGGTTCTAGATTAATAATATAAAGATAAAAGATTTATATTTATGGAGTTTTTGTTGGTATTGAATAACCTCAAAAAGTACTAAACCTATTTTAAAAATTCTTTCACTAGGAACCCTACTTTATCACTGAGTGACATAGGCTATATATTTTATACTTTCACGCGTGTGAAACTGCTGGCAGAAACTACTTAGGGTACATTATAATTGTGAGTGCTGGACACTACATTCATAGGAATACCTACATACACTACACAGGAACTGCTAATTTCTTGTATTATTTGTATGTATTGTCATAGATAAGTATTTACTTATTTATGAGTAAGTTGTATTTATTATCTTGAAAAAATAACTTCTTAATCTGTTCTTAGTAATAGATAACGAGGAAAATTTTATTTATTTATCTACCATTTGTCGTAGTAAATCACAACTTTTAGGTATTTTTAAATCAAGTACCGAAAATCAAGGCTGAAGGTTATCTGTCTGACACAAATATTTGTTTCTCTCAATACTCAGTAGTCTGACAATTCAACTAGGTAACGTGTTCATTGAATCACGTTGTATTTTCATGGCGGAGTTAAGGAAAATCATAAATCAACAACCCTTACATAACCGATCTATACGTAGAAAGTGTTACGAATCGATAAATTACATAGACGTGGCTATATTACATACGTCGATTGTTAATAGAAATTCGACGGCGACCATGCGACTAAATGCCACGAGGTCGAGTCATCCTTCAATACATATTGTTAGGCACAACACACGAACGGACGCACCTATTTCCAAAGCTAAACTAACGTATTGAACTCACTTAATACCAATCAATTTGCATTGCGCCAAGGTTGATTACTCAATAAACCACTCGCTATTTTTGTCATGTATAAAGTACACGATTACTTTTTGCTAACTATTTGAATTTCACGCTGTTTTGCGCTTGTTAAAATATAAATGTGTAATGTGCGGTTAATGTCTTACAGCAGCACGCTTTATGTTTAGACTACGCAGATTTTAAAGCATACAACGATAAGATAGCTGTGCAAATAAGTTACTTACTGTAATTTGATTACGACTGCAAAGAAATAAAGAGTTTTCTGTAGGAGCGCACGTAACCAAGGCTAATAAAGTTTTAGTAAACGGCCAAGTGAAGATTGTTTATATGGAGGGCGAGAAAGTAAAGGCCGTCGACGACTGAATAACAAACTCTTTGGGCTCGTCGCGACGCTACGGTTGCACAACAAATTGTCTACGGATGATTATGGAGAGCGGACGTCACGCACTGCGGACCCCCGCATAGAAAAACAATGACAAACTTAACAGGGCCTCCTCTGCCCGTCGCCAAGCCTTCAACGCCAAGCAAATCGAGACGACCTATTGAACTATCAAAGGCCTCAAGCGACTGGTCACACGAAGCCATCTGAATAAATTTGACGAATAAAAGCACAAAACACAAAAGTCATCGGAACGTGAAAACGAAACTATCACACTCGTAATTGGCTACTGTACGGTTAAAAGAATGCTATTATACTACTCACTTATCGCCGCGGAGTCTGGCCTACATAAAACGTGTCGATTTTCGGCCTGATAACGCTGGCCTTGTGTTTTAACCGTACTGGCATTTAAATTGCATAAATCGAATGTTAACCGTGCAATTTACTCGATGCAACCGGTTCTCATGTAATTTAATTCATGGCTTGATTATCGCTATCGTTAGTAGTTGAGAATGAGTCATTGTGAGTACAGCACATGTTCTAGATATTAAATATCATAACGTATGTTGTGAATGTATCAAATTAAGTACAAGTATCAATGATCTGCGGAATGATGTCACACTGGCATACCGACATTGATCCGATTTCATCTTTACAAAGAAAAGTAAGCATGATTGAATACAAGCAACAAAACGAAACTAGTACCTATTTCAAATGATTTGGCATGGCAAAACTTGAAGACAGACGTGGGTCGAATTGTCTATTCGTAAAATAGAAATCCAATATGGATGTAGGTCGTCGTGACTTGATAATGGAATGTCCAAACGTGATGTTGACACGAAAATGAGAATGTAATTCGGATATTTGTGCGAACAGAATTGTAGTTGTTTGCTCGTTGCTCGGCTTACATTGAATTAATTAGCGGAGTTAGGAGCGTTAATTTAGTTTCGTACATAATAGACTAACAGTTGTTGCTATGTTTATGTAGAGCCGTTATTTAGCTACGTCTACTCTAAACAAAAGAAACCAGCAGGGAACGGGCAAATCGCTCACTTTTAATAATAATAATTTTACTTCACCCTCGAAAATGTCTATCTCATATCTTACATCAATGTTTTCTTTTATACACGAGGAGGAGTCGGGAGGGTGAGGCATAGGGTCTTTGTGTTTCCCGGGCCTATCCGATAGAAAGGTTGATGTGACTTTTCTATTTCATGCTATATTTAGAACAATTATGTTTGTACCTAGCTACGCGTTAATTCTGTTTTAATTTAACTTAATTAGACACGCGTAAAACACCGCCCATATGTAACGTCAACATAATGTGAAAAGTACTTGTAGCAAATTCTTGAGATGATCACACTATGTATGTGTGCTAAATGTCGTACATATAATGGATTTGGGAGGGCACACGAGTAGACCATGTCCTGGAATGCATGCACACATGTAATACTTATTATCAAGGGAAGATGTTCCCTTGGTATAATTTTCTACATTTACGCGTGCGAAAATGCTAACAGAAGTTAGTAAATTATAAATTCGGCGTATTGGTTACGCGTCCTTTGCTTTGTGCTACCACAGTAGCACAGTGGATCTGCAGTTTGTACTGCAACGACTACGAAATGCTAGCGTAGCTACTACAACTATATTGTAAATCTGTACTTTTTAATTTTTTTTTTTTTGTATTGTTGCCTATTATATTATTGCCTGCATCGAATAAATCATATTCTACGACCGGTTACGATGACAACGTGGCGGATCTGCAGCTTTTACGCGCGACCACGAAATGCTAGCGTAGCTTCTACTACGAGCATCTACAACGATAGCGTAGCGAATTTACAACTGCTACGCGCGACTACGGAATTTAGCGTAGCTTTTACTACAAGCAGCTACAACGAAAGCGTAGCGGATTCGCAACTGCTACGCGAGACTACGAAATCTAGCGTAGCTTTTATTACGAGTAGCTACAACGAAAGCGTAGCGGATTTGCAACTGCTACGCGAGACTACGAAATCTAGCGTAGCTTCTACTACGAGCAGCTACAACGATAGCGTAGCGGATTTGCAACTGCTACGCGCAATTATACGCAACTTTAAGGTGGGTCTACTCTAAAGGAGCCAAGCACGAGCTGAACACAAACTGAGCCGCTTTACTGTCTTTGTCTTTACTGTCAAGTTTGGACGTAAAACGAGCCTCCAACGATCACTGTCCTCCAACGTGATGTAAACCCTTTGTGTTCGTCAAAAAACCGACAATAGGAGGAGCACAGCTGAGCACGAACCATACGCTCGAAGTGTGCTTGTTCGAGGCTTGTAAGTCGGTCCATTTGTGCTCAGCTCATGCTCCTCTACCGTCCTCATCCACCTTTAGCGTAGTTATCCTCTGCAGCTGCTACGTATGACTACGCCATGCTAGCGTAACTTCCGCTACGAGCGGCTACTACGCCAGCGAAACGATACTCTTCAGCTAGCACTATTCTTGCCTCTTGAGTCGACTCCTCTGCGGCTCTGCTGCGGTTAAGCTTGGATATATGGTGAGCTAATATAAAAACATATATTTCAGTTAGTGACCCATATTATACGTAAAAAGTTTGATTCACCGCCGCGACCACAAACTACAGTGACCACGCTCCAGTATCGCTATGTACTCTTTCGAGTAGCGCTACGCTAGAAACGCTGCTTATATATTCATCTATCTGCCCATTTAAGTTATATTTAGAATGCTTTTAAAATGAGTTGGAGTCATAACAACAAATAGTTCTTTGTTTATTTTTATGGATAGTTGAAAAACTCATTCGAATTCTGAGAATTGTTCATTGTTTCTGAGAATACGTAAGTAGTCCGCTGTGTAAAGAAGGGACTAGCTCATAGAACTGTGTCAAACCTAGATGATTATATCCGTCCAGACTTGCGCTTAAATCGCGAAGATATAAAAACACACACAGCGCGCACTTTCGAGTTAATTACTGTCATAAAATGCAAAAATTACGTTGTGTAGTAATTAAACTTAAAGCAATTATTTTAATGTGTACTGAATTACACACAGTTATTGTTATACTTGTATTAAACATTTATGCGATTTTTATTATCCTTGCCGCAAACGCAAGTGATGTCATAACTTTACGGGTACAAAGGAAAAAGAAAAATGTGTGTTTGAATGGAATCAGCTGCTCGGGGGTGCAATGGGGGATACACGAAATATAGATGGGGATTTAGGTGAGAAGGCATAGCCGTTGCCTAGCAACCGGGCCCGGATTCCTACCGTTGTTAAAGGGGCAATAACACGGCAAATATACAATGCTTTGTAAGACGGTAAACTGTTCTGGGTTATTATTTTAGGAAAATAATATGAGGCCTGTTAATTAATGTACGCATAAATTCTGAGAAAATGTAGTCTGTTTTTTGTTTCTGTATGGGCCGGAATTATTTTTATAACTTTGTGACCAAATTGGGATGTGGGATCATTGAGGTCACTGTGATCTCAGCGATATAAATAATACGCGCCATAATTTATTTGTTATAACACAGGTACTTTTTATTTTTGCAACCTAGATAACAAAAGATGTTACATTTAGTACAAATCTTATCAGTCAACAGCTATCAATGAAATTCTGATGTATATCAGTGATCCTTTGCCTTTCTGTGTTATAAATACCTAGGAAAGCAATAAATTAAGCCGTTGATAGCTAAAACCTATTTATATCATTACGATGATTTCATGCCGCAATCGAACTTTATCGTCACATCCATTTGATAAGTAGAACAAAATACCACTTATCAAGAAGTTTCAAAGTACAGAGATCACAAACTCGGGGCGATACTTGTACAACAAATGGCCTCTTGTCATCATAAATAAAAGAATAACTAATCAAAGTTTTGCCCCTGGATTTACTTCGGTTCATGGGTGACAACGTAAACAAGCTGCGAGCGGTTTGTGGGAGGCCCGCCACCCCCGTGCACCCCCTTTCGCCCCTTCGGCGCCTCAATTGTGACATTTTCCTCTTGTCGCCCCCTCACAGTTCAATAATCTTTCAACGACACGAAATTTGAAAATTAAACGCCCTCCCTTCTTAATGTAGTACTTCATCTTTATATTTTCATTTTTTTCAATAGGCTCTTATTGCGTCTTCAGATTTTTGAAGCGTCTACCGCCCATTGAATTGTTTTTAATAGCAGTTGACTTGTTTCCTAATATTTTTATAAAAATAGAATCGATGACGTAATGCTGGTACTTGAGGAACAGGTTATTTCACCGGAATAATCACATTTTCGCGTAACCACGGGTTCACGTAAGCATCTGTGGAAATAATTAGGCAATTTGAATACATCTTGCCCCAAGTTTCTTCCAAACTCGTTATATTCGCCTACGTTAATAAATTAGTGACAAACAAATTCTAATACGAACTTGTTTCCTCGTAAACAGTAAATTATGAGCGAGGTATGGGGCGGGGGGCTGGGAGAGACTTAATTATACATGTAGATAGATAGGTACATAATTATCTACCTACATCATTTTCCTATCTTAATTACATGAAACATTTTAACTGAGAACATTATTTAGAGTAACATTTACTTTGGATACGAAATACGTTGTAAAGGAGCTCAGTGCCCGTCGCTCGTGCTCTATAGATTTTCTCAGGAACGTTAAACCGGCTGAGTACGTGCACTGCCAGGTAGTCGATAACGGTCAATGTAACTCGTTGAAACATTTCTTGGCGCTGTTCCAGCATCGAATGTGCTTCTCCGAGAAAACCCTTGATAACCTGCACCAGTTACTCGTTAATGGTGGGCTTAATGCTCTGAATAAAATAGGGGCACCCCTTGCGGCTCTACCCGCCCTAGTGAGGGGGACCGGCCAGTCTGCCACCGCGCACCATGATGTACGATCAATGCCACACCTAACGCCATTACGTTGTATTTAATATTGATATATCATTCTATCCTCACATACGAATATTAGACAACGATTTATTGTCATCTACTTCACCATAATTACTGTCTAATGACGTGACTTATATAAGCAAGAGAATAGACACTATTATGTAATGTAGACACACATTATTATATCTTTGTCATAGTAAAAGGTTGCTCCATCATTATTGACATTTCATTCATACGTTAAAACAAACAAAACGGCCGGGATCATTTATCAATGGTATTTTCCACAGCCATTATCATAATAGCAAACTATATGCTCGATGTTTTGATATCTTTGCATTAACGTATTGAGCTCAAGGAAGCGATTGTTATGTGTAGCGAAAAGTATAAAGCATCTTGGTAACAATGGAGTCATTGTGGGGTTTGATTAGTGAATTGAGGCATAGGGCGTCGCGTCGTGGCGGAGGATCACGACTTTTTGATCTCACGGCAGCGCACCCAGGTTCCCATCGCTTCGCTACAAATTGTTTGGACATCACTACTCGTATGAGCAAAAAGAGAAAAACGCATCCACCCTATCGCCGGTTTGCACGATACACGCATACCGAGATGAAACTACCACCAATAATGATTTTGATTCATATACTTACGTGAAAGAAATTGAAATTACACATTAAAATTCTTGAGATAATGTGCATTAAATTGGCGTAGCGTCGGTTTGTTTATTCTTTTGTTTTGTCTGGTACGTTGCAGATGTTTGAAGTGAAATGTTATCTAAGTAGATAAAATTTTGTTGTCGCGATATGAAATGTGAAGAGCGAAGAAAGGAGATTGCTGAAAACATTATTTGTCGCGCAGATAAAGTGTAGGATCTAACAATGTCATATGATCGTAAGAGTGTAGTGTTAACGTTGCTATTCTTAGATAATGCGTCATAAAAAGTATGTAGTGTGTTGTTGAGTGGTAACAATGGGTCGTTGGGTTTACAGGAAGTGCGGCTGTAGCCCGCAGCTGTCTGCGTACCTACCTACCCCACACTATTGCTCACCTTCGGTACACACGGTGACACAGTCGACATACAAGAAACGTTGTTGATACGTTTATCGCATTTTTACACCTTGCTAAAAGCAAAAAGTTCGCTAAAAAGCAATGTGGTTAAAGATGCAAGTGTTTCGAAATTATGTCTTATTCAAGATTTTAAAAAAATATTTGAAAAAAAAATACTAGAAAATGGTAATCTAAATAAACCCACGTGTCGATTTCTTTTCTACTGAAATAAACCTATATAAAATTCGAAATAATTAGTGACTCCTCATACAATGTTTTTACCTCATTCCCATACGTATTGAAAACACGATATTTTACCTTATTTGTGGGATAAATGCTCAAACAATATCACCGTCTTTTTCTATTGCTACATGACAGTAAAAGCGTGTTATTGATTGAGTGTTTTCTCGATAACATAACAAAAATAATGAGTAACGGTTTTGCGTATAATTCGTTTTTTGTGCTCATGTTTCGTTAACACCATCAGATTGTTTTGATTTGCTCGAAAGTCGTAGGTAATAAAAATGCATAGAGTTCATTTCGCATGCTGACGCCCGTCAAAAGCAAAATATGAGCTCATTTCTATTCCGAGCCGAGCTTTGTGTTCTCCAGTACTAAATGCGATGTAATAATTCGTAGTTCACGGTTACGCGTTCGCTTATGTTCACGTTAGCGTGTGCTGGGCTGTTGGCCCACACTTGCGGTCGCCGAGCAGACGCACGGGCGCGGCATTACATTCACATTATTACGAGTCGTCGGCGGTAGACTTTCATCCGTAATGAGTGCTCCGCCGGAGGGTAGGCCTCAACCGCAAACGTATTCAACGGCTCTGCGAAACGAAATGTAGCTTTATAGATAGTGCTTACGAACGCAGAACAATTGAATGTTATTACTGTTTAAACTTCAAACGGAATACCTAACTCATCATCTCGCAACCGTCGGTTGTGTAAGAGCCCGGCACAAAGGGTAAGTATCGCTCATCAATCAGAAGTTCCCGAGTTCTATTCTTTATTCCACCAGTTACCGCTAATTGTTGTGAAACGTCTCTATTAATGACTCGTCTCTTTCGTTCCGAGAGAAAATACTTTTGATTACGATTACACGGTACAATGGGCGTGCGTGAGAGTCGGACGCGTTGCATTGTGCCATTAAAATTATGTATTACACCGGCGCATGCTCTATTTAGCCAGCCGGTAACAATAGAAACTAATAATGATCATTCTGTATTAATTGCACGTTGCGTGCCGCAGTAAAGACTGTTTGCAATACTTATCGTGTCATGATCGTTACGTGCGATCGATGGAGCGCAGCGGAAGCGAAACGGACTAGAAAAAAATGGCTTCTTTTTAAATTGGGGATATTATCCGAGCGGCACGGAGTGTTCATCATAAGGTCGTATTAATATTCACGATGCGGCGCGCCCGGGGCGGGCAGGCTCCACAAAATGGCTGCCGGAGGCGCGCGGGCGACCGAGTCGTGACCGCCAGGAATCCACGCGCTGTTCCGAACCCTCATCAATTATGCATGAATGCGGCCGAACGCCGATGTTTACTCTCCATGAGACAACAATTTATTGCGTCGTGCGGTTTTTGACATCCGATCGGAGACCGGTCCGATCTCGGCAACGATGACGAAATACTTACGATTTACGTCCGCACTGATTTAATGCGTTATTATATCATTCTTTTTGATTATGATGTTCGAGTATGGAAGATAGGAAGGTACCTACTTTAGATTTTCGAGACAGATCTTCTAAGGCTAGTTTCCAGAAATTATCTTAATTTAATTAGGTAATTAAATCTTTTAATTTTTTGTAGGTACTTATTTCTTTTACTCCTATTTCTTTAAACCGTCCGTTGGTTCAATTTGGAACTTCCTCGTATCGTGACTGATAATAATAATACAATCAATTCTCTCACTTCACAAACAATACAATAATAAAAATACGTCGTCTATGAATGCCAAGTAGTACATCGTGTGTCGTTGATACTCATAAAATAAAGGCGTGAGTCACATTTTCTTATTGCATCAGGCAATCGTCGAATTCATTTAATCGTAATAGCTTTGCGACTTGTCCCGGCAGCTGTGTAACTGTTGATAAGTGCTGAATAACATTGTTATTATCGAAATGTGTCTCTTTACCTAAACATTTATTCTCGTGTACCTACCTACTGGGAAATTTTTCTGCCATTACTCTATGGTCTGACGTATTTTCTCTTAATGAAAACTAAGTCATGACTCATGAACTCATGGTACCTATCCGGAAAACGGTTTCATAAAGGTTCGTACATTAATCACGTGAGGCTTGAAAGGGGAGGGGAGTGGGTTCGTAAAAAATTACGAAATATCACAAAGATGGGGCGGGGTGTAGTGAGATATCCCGTGTTTTTTTTTGTTTTTTTTCCTTGTACGCGCGATTTCGTAAACTGAAAAACGGCGCGTGACCTTGAGTCGCTATTACTAGGCAACGATTTCCCTGCTAAAGATAATAATGACTAAGATTTTTTTTAAAGATAATTTGTATCAAAAAATATACGTACCTACCTAAGTAACTTTAGGTAGGAGAGTGGGGGGAGGTTATTCAAAAACCTCACCACATAAATCAGGGGAGCAAAATTTTTTTTATAAGAGTTAATGGACGAGCTATAACTACGTGTAAACTATTTTATTTCTAAAGGTGTAAGGATGTATGCACATTATTCAAATGTGTCCTCGCCGTAACAAACAAACGCGAGTTCGTTAGACAACGTTATCTACGCTACACAAAGGTGTTTTTAATCAAATTTGTTTACCTACCTGAGTAGTTTGAACCTATTTAAAACTTTTATGTAAGTACATTTTTGGATTTGTTATTTGCTTTGCTATACTTATAACAGCTGTACTTATTTTAGACTCTTCACGTCTTCGAGGTACCTTTTAGTACCAATTCTATTTTGAAAGTTGAATTGAGGTGGTAATGTTATACAATCAACTTGTACTTGTAAAGCTTGAGATAGATCACAGATCATAAACCTTACAAACACACGTGAAAAACATTTTTTATAACTTGTTTAAGTTTCTCAAGCGTAAATGAAATGAAACGAAACGTACACCTATTGAAATTCTCAGAAGTTCTCAAGCGGTCTCAAAGCTATTAATACAAGTCTTTGTGCAAACAGTCGGCTGGTAACGGGCCCCTTATCAGTGCCTGCAACCAGGCTATCGACTGCCGTGTTTGTATTTTGTTATCTACAAATTCCCGGTTCTCACTATGCAAGTTATCTATGAACGCAAACTATTGTATGATAAAACACCTATTTTTACTAGATTATCTCAAGTCGTGATGTTGTTCTCGTTATGCATATCTTGTACGTGATTCTGTATAGATAAGCACGCAGCTATCTCAATGGCATTAACTATTTATCATTGTTATTTGGAACGCGAGACATTGGACTCACATGTGTGTTGGATACAAGTCACTTAACATGAAACATGAACGCGTTCCACTAGAAATATCGCCGTTTTTTCATCGCTTTGTTAATATGTGCAAATTACACACCATTAGTTATTCGCATGTAACCGCTAATTCGATTAACACAAGGCCAAAACAAGGTATGCGACCTCTTTGCTTGTTTTTACAAAAACTTCGCAAACGGGTTTTGCCTGCAAAATTTACTTACGTATACCGCTCGTATCCGCCTGCCCGCATCACGAGACAGACTGATAAAAACAACTAGATACTAATAACGACGCGATACAAATTGTGAATGCATGATCTACTTAACAAAAAAGTAATTAGGTTTTTTAACAGTGTTCGCAATCAACCGTCGTCGGCTGAACAAAAAACAAAACGACCGACTTCTTAGAAGAGCTTTATTGGTTTTTGTTATGATCGAAACTAATTAGCGTAAATGTGTTTTGTGTCTGCAAAAACCAGAATTATCACTTTATTTAGATTATTTTTTAATGGGAATTCCTTTGGTTAAACATCAATTTTATTAGTGTGACCTGCGAGCTGAACTCTTTGTGTTATTTATAAAGCAAACGTAGAACGTATACCTACATAGCTTGTCACGGAATACTTGGGAGCGTGCCAAATCGTTAGCGCGTTGTAAAATGTTTTCGGTATGTTGGTCAACGATCGCTATTTGTTTATACCTATTATAACAATGCATGTTCTCTGTGCATACGTGTCTCGATCGATTGATTACCGCAGTAATTTTATGCTAAATGCGTCAGGGTTATCGGATTTGAATAAAATTCAGTAGGGAAGTTGATTGTTTCCTGGATTACTTACATAGCAGCGAATACATAAACATACTTATAGTAGGTACTTTTTATCTGGAAATAAATGTGACATTTTCCGTCAAACATGGCACATGTCCACGGGGCAAAGTAGACTCGACCTAATTTAATAATAAATATTCCTGGAACTACTAATAATGAGTTTCCTTTGTTTGTTGTTTACTCCCACTCGTAATCATTCGGGTGTGTCAAACATTTAGACAATATGGTACCTACGTAAATGTTCTGTTTATTTCAATACCTACGCTTACGCAATCGTCCATTGTTTTATCAGTTTCTTGAAGAAGAGTGTTTTCTTGGAATGAATTACACTTCCGTGTTATTGTCATTCATTCCGTTAAATGTTTTTGGTAACAATGATAATTTTAAGCTCATGTTCTGAATCACACAGTGTAGATTATTTTAAAGTACTTTAAAAAGGGCATTAGCTAATACTTCCAATAATCTATTTAGGTGGTTCTACGAATTTGAATTTCGAGCTTAGGCAGTCGAAGCCATGTGTTGTATGTTCACGTTATTATTAACGTAAATTAAAAATAGGCAAACATTTACATACCCTACGTAAACTACCGACTTGTACCTACATGAAAATATTTATTCTAGATGGCTAATGTTTATTTACGTCCACTTTGCTATCGTTCAGCTGTTTGATTATGTAAATCGGTTGCCGTGATTAGCGACATCTGCCCTTCCTGTCATTTGATAGGGAGTCCTGGGGAGCTGGAAGACAGGACGGGTGCACATGAGCGTCAGGCGTCAGGTGCTAAGTCCGCGAGGGGGGCGCGCCCCATCTGCCTCCCCGTAACACCCGCGCCGTTCACTTGTTGCTACGTTGTGCTACGTCGCGCCGCTAGACTGCCGCACACCGCTCCCCCGCCCCCTTTCCTCCGTGCACCACTTCCCTACCCCGCGCATTTCAGTTCTTTGTGCGCCACAGTGGCTTTCGCACGTCCGTGCTGTGCCACTTTACGTTCGCAACGATCATTCTGACATAGTCGTGAATTGTACATAATATTATTACATAGATAGCATAGCCAACTGGAATTTGTGAGTGTGTGCTGGTGAATGCCTGAATTCTGCGACATTTTGACCGCAACCTAATACTTTGGAAGGATTTCAAGCTGATTGGAATATCCACTAGGATTTTTTGTGAAAAATCTGTGATAGTGACTTAGGTCATTAGTGTGGTTAATGGACACCGAAGAATATTGTGTCCGCTATTAAAGAAATTGAAGTGATTTTATTGTAAATTGACGAAGCTGTTGATAATTCAAGCCGAAAGAAGATAATATTAACTTAGTGTTTATTCAACTGAGACCCGTAAGTACTTTTAATTTATAAAATTATACAGAAACGTGAAAAATACTTAGAAATGGACTAAATTGACAATTCAATTCAAATGATAGGTCATTCACCTAACGACTTTCGTAAGTCCAACGTCTCTAAGATTTTGAATTATTGGTACTTTATCTACCTGACTATGGATGATGGAGTTTTTAGCAGATATTTCAATACCTGTATTCGTTGTCTTTGGATTCACTAGTTGTGGAATATTATTATTAAAAAAAAATACCTATATGCAAATTAATCTACAGTACTCCTTATCCACCCAAATGCGCTGTATTTTATGACGGACAGGGATTATTGGAATATACCTAACTAAAGCAGGTACATAATTAAACTGTACCTGTGCAGAAAGGTCAATGCGAACTCATTAAATTCTTATTAACTTATTTAAAACGACAGCAATTATCAATCATTAACACATCGCACTAAGATTAAATTTAATCGTTATTAAAGTTGAAAGCGCATTAACTATCTGGGTATACTAACGTCATTAGGTACATGCCAACCCGCTTATTAACTGTGAGATAATGCAGTAAAATTGTGTTAATTACCTTGTATACGTTACTGACATTACCTGTTAGATAATCGCATACCTAACGAGCAGGCAATCAGATCATCGTGTTGTGCTCGCACGATAAATAACTAGTAATTTATTGCGTTACGTTAAACCGCTAGTCGTGCACCGAATGACCTTTCATATCGTCTATGTTATCGAGAATGCTTTCCGAGTGTGCATTGTTACCGTTTAAAGCGATTCGTTATCAAATCGCATGTTTTATCGCCCTATTGTTTATTGTAGAGTGACCCGTAGTGTTTGTTCTAAATTCCTTGATCGTTGTAATCAGTTATTCTTAGCTTTTCTGTGGTTCAATTTCATGGTGCGTTTTTAAACAATGTTTAACTGAGTTGTTATATATAGTCACCGGAATAAAATGAAATAGGTATTATCGTATGTTGTAAATACCTATTCAATATTCATTTGAATAGGTATTTACAACATACGATAAAATAATACAGGAAATACCAACAATAAGTTGCGTAATCTGTTAATTAACAACACTAGTCCATTTATAAATAGTATTAAATCTTTACATCGTAAGTTTCAGGGCCGTCCGGTTTGTCAAAGCGATAAAAACATTTTACGATAGTCTCGTGACGAATCCGGATACTTAGGTTGTTACGTGTAAAAGTATGCGATACTGGTGTATTGTCTATGCTGGAAATCAAGAATTCCGGTCACGAACAATCGGGACACGTCGTGAGATGCGAGGGAGATTGCAGCGCGCTCGCCTCCGTGCGCTTTCAATAGCACATTGCGCAATTTACTGCACGAGCTGCGCCACTCGTGATATCTGGCTACACTACATCGTATCTTCAAGGTGGTATTGCATTCTGTAGTCACGATAATTGATGCGCTACTAAACTCCGCTACATTGTAACCCTACACGCTATCTTACATTTCGTAGCCATAAAGTGAATAACCTAAAAGGAAATCGTCCATTTTAGCTTTATATGGAAGAGACCGGCTTCCGTAAGTGTCGGTCACACGCCTAACGATATAAAAGTAGGTTGATATTTCAAAAGCGAATGTTGCCTCGATATCGGATAAGTCATTTGCGAGCTTCGTTTAGAAAGTGAGATTCTTTATGCGGTTTGCGGCAAACCTACTCTAATTTGAGACGATTCAGCCAATCTTATGTTAACACACGAATCACGATGCTTTATGTAACTTGAGATAAAATATTTAATTGCTACGTTACGGCGAAAGCTTTGTCACAACTAAATGTCGTATTAACGGTTATTTTCTGAGTAGAAGTGTTTCATTACACGGTCGGCGAGTCGAAACGCTCCAGTGGTTTTAACGAGATGGCTTTGAGTCTGCTAACGCGCTCAGATAACACGGTAACAGGTTATTTGAGATTATTGGCGTACAACCGCTTTGTTTACCGCACTCGTGTGTTATTTGGGCGTGTAATTTGCACAAAGTAGAACTTGTTTGCGTGACGTTTGGCACGCTTTAGCATTGTTAGGTTAGTTATTTTCCTACTTGGCCTTTACACGAAGTTAATATTATTTCAACAATGTATTTGAGATAGAAAAAACATTTTGAACTGTGTGATTTCACAGTCCCACATAACCTGCATTCAGCGATGCGTTTAATGTTTCCACGGTCTACATCTAATAGGCATTTACGTAACTTCCCGTCATTAGCTGCTTGCTTACCTGTATAACCCTCAATACCGATTCTGTGGCTCAAGGAATATTGGAACGTTTGATTGATCGTTGCCAGTCACGCGCTCAACTTCCTCTAGGTAGTCGTGAACTCGTGACTCGTGAGTACCTAATATGTGTACTACCTACCTACATAATACAGCGCCTACACCGAAATGGTTTCATGATTTTGACCTTTTGACCTCACCAAGACTCGTCATAATAGAATGGTGAAACTCTACTGACGCGTTCTTGTTTGAATGAACTCTTTAAAAGATTGACGTAGGTAATTGGTAACTCTGGGCCTGCGGTTGACTATTCGCGGAAAAACTACAAACGTAGTTAACTGTTGGCACAGTAAACGGTATTGTACTTAAATGAATAATTCGAAACCGCGATGATTATTTATACGAACTTAGGTACTGGGTATCTTCAAAGTAGGTGGTTTATTCAAACGGACTGCGGTGTCTGACTACATAAAATAATTTGGATTGTCTTTGCAATCTAAACGCAGTGTAGAAAGAGCTGCTGCATAGTTTTTGTATATCTGCAGTTTTTGTATATATGGAGATAGGTTGAGACCGTTGGTGCAATAGTCGGTCTGAGTTACGGCTGCCGGGGCCCGCCCTTCATGCATAATTCAAATTGTCGTGGTCAGGATTTATTGCGTCGAGGTAGAGCGGCAAGCTGCCGCGCTTCTCAGAGCCTTCGTGTCAACTTTTTGCCCTTCCTTTCCATCTAATGAAAAGCTCTCTCACCGGTTCCGTCTCGGCGTTTGTCTTGTCAATCAACTGTTGTCGTTCTGCGACGTTGCCGTACTTCCCCATCGAGTTATTTGTTGCCCCATTGTCCCCTCCCGCTGATCACTGTCGCATTGTTTCACAACTTTTGTTTACATTCGTTCAATGGTCGTTTGTTTGTAAAGCGGCAGGTTTGTTTTCTCCGCCTCTTGTATTCTTTTAACATTGTAAACAGCTGGGGTTTGTTGAATTTCTCGTTATCGAATATTGTTGACTAAAACAACTATCGTTTCATTTGCAAGCAATAAGTAACGCTATCGTAGCCATTGTGATTTTGCAATTCTTTTTATCTACACGCCTACTCAAGCGCATTTACGTATCGTGTTCTACCTTTTGTATTACGTCAACACGTTTGTTCCTCGATTAGATTAGCGTTTATTTTCTCTTGTAGCTGTTGTTATTTGCTTTTCCAAGGTTTAGATAACGACTACTCGGCATGTTGTTTTTGCTTGCATTTCAAGTAGAGCTAAGGTTTAAAGTTGAGCTAATTAGAGTGGGTTATACATACCTACGTCGAATAGTGTTGGATTATACTTAAATATAAAGTGTTTTCGGTTGGATAATTAATTTGGTGTAGATGCGTCACCATAACAGGAAAGGAATGTCGCTGAAGTCTGTTAGCGAGGCGTAGAATGCTGCATTTTCTCGTAACCGGTTCACAGCGCGGCGCGGCGGCGACGGCGGCGCGGGCGCACCGATGAGTAATCTTCGGGTGCATTAAAAATGGCGGTTCGACCGCAACCGTATCGCGATACATTATCATATCACTGGGATGAGATCTCCCGGCTCACGCACCCAGTGAATAATGACCAGCTGTAGGCAGCACACAATCGCCAGTTTCTTCTCTGTTATGTTTGTTATGAATAATTATTTATGCGATTATGTAGATGAGGATCCTCGTTAACAGCTCTCTCATTAAAATTCCATTGTTGTGCACTCGACATGCAAGCTCGCTCTCTTGTGTAGGTGTTGTGTCGAATTATATGCTTTATTATGTATGAATGTTTGTTCGTGTGTTGATGAATCGACTACGATACCTAATTGAATAGTTTAGATGTCTCTGTATCGTAATTTCCTCAAGCAGAATAATATTACCTAAAGGTACATTATGGAAAATATTTAAATTATGAATCACTTTGATGTGCATACCTATCGCGTCAGTAGCGTGCCAGGTGCCTTTACTTTTATCGGTCGTTTTTGTGCATGTTTATGGAAATTAAAATGCAATCGCGTGTTAATAACAAGAAAAGCCTCGAGAAATGTGCACTTGTAAGATTAGCACTTAGGAAGGAATTTATTTTTTGCTCGTACGGTTTAAATTGAACGTTGTACCAGTTAATCTATGTTAATTTTTGCTTCAGGAGTTTTATTTACTCAAAACAGTAGCTTTTAGTTCAAAACTTTGTACCTAGGTAGGTACTTAGCGGGGTTTTTATTTAGAAGCTACATAGGTTCTTAATTTGAATTACGAGTTGGTGATGTCACAAATATTCCCGTGACAAAGCGCTGGGTAGTAAATTAAATCTAGTAGGTAAATAAAAGTCAAAGTGACGACTTCCTCGAAAGTTATTGTGTAGTAATTTGTTTAAGTATGACGCGTCACCCCGGGATTTTATCACATTGCCCTCTTTCTGGTAGAACGCCAAATGTCCGGGCGGTCGCTGGTGGCTCTGGTTGGCGCTCCTCCAGACGTCATTCACGTGCGGCACGCTCAGCCTAACTGCCAACATGTTACTTCCACCCACACCGCCATATCTCTTCATGAGCTTATCTTCCTGTTCCGGTTACTAATAAACTACTCATTTGAATAATTTCGTATTTGACATGCAGCCGACGTACAATTATAGCTTGGCTCGTTATGTATCACTTCATATTCATGTAAATCAATCCGTGTAGTTGAGTACCCAGTCAAGTGGTAGTTGCGCAATCGCGAATTGATTAGTCACATGTGCATGCATAGCAATTATAACTTCATAATAAATTATAATATGTTTACTTACTTCAGCTAAAAATAGTACGTTCATTTATACTCATTGCAACATTATTTCACGGAAGGTAATGAAATTATATAGTTCATACCTACAATACATTATTTTTTACGTACTTATACGCGTGGGTGTAGTGTGAATGGGCTTACTTTGGCGTCGTCCCAAACGTGCTGACATGACCGACGGACCGAACACTGACATCAGCCGTTTGAAAATATGCAGCTGGCAACTCGTTGATAACACAGTGTCAATCCGTTTTGACAGGGAGACACGGCTTTGGTAAATTATTTGAATTTTACTCGCCATTCCGGATGATTTGCTAGAAATGTAAATTCTGTGAAAAACATACCTACCTACTTACTTTGATTTGTTATGAATATAGGTATAGTCCTAACAGTTTGTTTCTATTGTTACAGGTGCCCCTGAAAGTGTGAGTGCAAGTGATGTCGTCGAGGTCAGTGCGGAACCCGACAAGTGCGTGAAACAGGAGGAAGTGAAGTCAATTGAGTGTGAAGTGAAGAGTGAAGTGAGTGCGGGCGCGGATGGTGTTGCCAGCGCCGTGGCCTCCGAGGAGGACGACTGTGTGATAGTGTGCGCGCGCGATGCGGACGATAGGTCCGACTCGGGAGTGAGCGGAGTGAGGTCGGGCGGCTCGGCCAGTTCGGTAGAGGAGCGCGAGTGGCGCGGCATGGCGCACGGTTACGGCGGAGGTCCCCCGCCCCCCCTGCTGCACCTGCCGCCCCCACCGCCGCCCTCGCTGTACCCCAGCGAGCTGCTGTGGAAGCAGCGCTACCAGCCCCCGCTGCACGCGCCGCTGCACCATGCCATCGCGGACGACTACCTCGCGGCGGCGACATACGATAGAGAGAGACATGAAAGACTGCTACGGTGAGTCTACTTACCTTCTTACACATTCCTTACTTTCCCACGTTTTCCGTTGTCAAATCGTATCCCAAAAGGACCTAAAATGGAAGAATCGAGTTAGGTTATCTAGGCAATGATACGATAAAATGCTGCTGTATTTTGCCAAGGCCAAATTATCTTCCTAAAGCGAGTACGTTAATTAAGCTAGTAGAAAAACTGGCTTTGCTAGAAAGGTTCGTGAAAGTGTACATGAGTACAGGAGTCCTCATCCCCAAGTCCTTATTTTCTAAGATCGAATCCTTCCAATTTCCCTCCCAACTACCTACCTAGTCAAATCGTAAAACTACTAAAGTGCGTGAATCAAAAAGTCTAAAACCCTGATAGTTTTCTAGGAAAGCCCGTGCATGAGCTTGAGAAAAGATATTCCTAGACCGAGTAGTCATGGTGCTGAAATATATTACATTCCACACGTAAACTCGATTAAATTAAAATTAATGTTCATTCATCGTTCTGAGAAATAAATCTTTTGCGAACTACATCATAAACCGCATAGAAATAGTAGCTTCATTTTATTTTACCCACTACAATAGTTATTAAGGATATTATTTGAGGAAATCAGGGGGGTTATTCCCATCCCCATGTAGGTCATTGTCTGGGGTGTGGAAATGTTCGAAAGTTACAGTTGTCATGGAAAACAAATGGCAACTGAACACAGGTGGGTTTTAGTCAGTGAATGTCGGATATACCCACCTTATGACTCTGGACCTCGCTTCACCCAGAGCGGGAAAAAAATATCTGATAAGTTCCACTTATATATCTGAAAAAAATATCTGATAAGGATCTTTGAGAATTTATGTTGTTTAAAATAGTATATTATTGTTATTTGTCTAAGTCTAAAATTAGAGGGTCAACAAACCTAAGATTAACGTTAAAATATTCAACGTTGTCTAAACCAAGAAATAATAACGTCGGGAAACAGTTCACTGGGTTGTTAGTTTCTTGTTTATGTACCGATCCCCGAAATTAACATGATTCTGTTTACTTACTAACTACTGCCCAAATATTTATGAAAGAGATACACATCATCTTCCTGCCCTTGTCCCGTGTTATTTGGGGTCGGCGCAACACGTTTTTTTCTTCCATTCTGCCCTGTCACTCGTCATACTATCACTAACTTCCTTTTCTTTCATATCACTCTTCACACAATCCATCCATCTTTTCTTTGGTCTCCCTCTCCCTCTCCATCCATCCACATGTAAACTCATAACTCTTTTAGTAACATGCGTTTCATCTCTCCTCTTCACATGACCATACCAAGACAAACGATTCCCTTTCAACTTTTCCGTCACTGGCGCCACTTTCAAACTTCCCCTAATATACTCATTTCTCACTTTATCCATTCTCGTCACACCACACATCCATCTTAGCATTCTCATCTCCGATACGTGCAATCTTTTTTCATCCGTCTTTTTCACAGCCCAACATTCTGATACAAACAGATACACGATAACATAATTAACATTTCTCACTAATTCACAAATCACTATTTAATCGCTTATTTAGATAGAATTTTGTATCAAATATTGTGTTATTAATTGTGAATAAGACCGTCACGTTTTGTTAAAATCCCAGCAATATAAAACCGCTAAATGTCAAATGTGGTTAAGGTAAAAAAACGTTAGGTTTTTATAGTTTATTGCAGCAATTAAACTCATAGGCAAGCACACTCATGACTAAACAGACTTTTTCCTGCGTTTAGCGAAGAATTTGCTAGATTGTTTGTCGTGAGTCAGCAATTTGAATAATATTTATGTTACAAGAACTAGGCACCTACCTTTGTACCTACTTATTTTCTGAGTCATGAATTCAAAGCGTAACTACGTAATGTCACAACACTTCTAAAAACTCGAAATACTTCACAAAAGTACTTAAACTGATTTTATCTGCCCGATATCTCGAATACTCGACATTGTTTATTGTTAGGATATGCAAACTTTATTTATGAAAATAAATAAAGCTGTAAAACGAAGTGTGTTCATTTCCGATATTACAAGATAGTTCCACATATTTGTGATTTGTTAAGCTTGATTTATGATGTGGTAAAATTTGTTTTTTTTTCTCGTGTTCGAATTTTGAATTACGTTCTATTTTTTTTTTTTTTTTGTTCAGTATCATAGGTACCTCAACAGAAAGAGCATAAACCACAGATCTTTTTACAAGGTTTTATTTAACATAAAGCAATGTTTGTATGTAGGTATTGTATGTTTACTAAGGGTAAATATTGCAAGTAAATTGAGAAACAGTTACAGTTGTGGATTGATCACAAGTTAACTGTAGTCAGTAACATGATGTAAAGAAATAGTTTTTTTTTTTGTTTTGTTTTCACATTGTTCAATCGGCTCATTCTTCAGTTAAAAAACTACTCTCAGCAACCAGAAATAATTAATCTAAAATGCAATTCTTTACTTATACATTGGGTAAGCACGTGCCCTGTTTAATTAGGATTGTTTCGATTCATATCGCTTTTCTCGGAAAATATCGTTGGCATTAATTTAATTATAAAGAAAGATAACGTTTATGTGGTTTGTTATCTTTTAAGTATTTAATAATTATTTTATCACGTAATTAGATGTAGATATTGAAAGTTATCAATCTATATAATCAATAATAAGGGAATTTTTGTGTCAATGAGCCATCTTCAGAAAGAGTTGATGTAAATTTAATCTCAATTAGGCAACAAAGAATGGACAGCAACGGTTATATTTTTTTTCCAGTACTTAATAAAAAAAAACTTATTTTCAGTTGTCCACCTTTATTTGCCATTTTAAATCGACTTAATAAAATTATTTATTTTTATTAACTGTTAAATTGATTAATTTTCAAAATATTTTTTGGGGTTATTAAATGAATTGAAATTTTTGCCTATATTCGAAAATTAGGCTTTTAAATGGTTTATTACGCTTTTTATCACACACAATCCGTGCTTCCGTAGCATAGCGTAATATTCTCATTTAGGTTGTATCAGTTGTATGTATTCCGGCCGTGTAAATTATTAACTTAGATTATGTAGGGTAGGGTCGGTCTGTACAAAGTTGGGCCACGGGAACGTTTGATGGAGTTACCGTGACCCTGGAATCCAAAGAACAACTGCAGGACACGGTGGTTTTAGTCAGTAAAAAAAGAATTCTCCTTGGAGCGAGAAAGTCATTTAACCTCAAAAAAGGTCTGTAAAAGTCGAAAAACAAGTTTAAAAAATATTCGCAGTCAATAGGCAACTTAGTAATAGCCAGTGTAGCCAGCCAGTAGACAAAATTGAATACTTAGCACACACAGATTATACAAATAACTGAATGGGTACTATTCTTTGGTCCTATTATTGTTCCATAATAGGGTCAGCGACGATCCAATAGCTACAGTATTGGATGCAGTTTCAACCTATCTATGCCATCGTTGACAAACTAGAGATCTCAAACATCCCAATGTTTTGTTAACAAAAAGACACATTTTTTTGTTAAATGTTAAAACAAAACCTTGTGCATTTAAAAGACATCCAAATAAGTTACAATGAGGTAATTATCATGTAGCCAGATCCTTATGGCGTGTAGTCCCTTGAACGTCTGAGTGGAGTTAAATGCACACATACTCGTACTGCCGCCTGCGCTTGCATAGAGCCTCGCTGATCTTTATTAACCATTTTCTTTGCAAAATATTGATTTATTTAAATAATATAGTTATGCTATGTACATTCTGAAAAACACTTAACCGGCAATTTTTGCGTGTAAACATAATTGTAAAGATCAAAGCCGTTTAAAATGAGTAGGGAAAACGAGCGAAAAAATTACATGTTAATTTTTTTTTTTTACGCTTAAATATTAGTCATACGATAAAATCATGTTGATAATGTTATCTGAGAAACTATAGTAAATATATATATTTTTCAAAACTATTGACCTAGCCGTTACCAAGGAGTATGCTTCAGAAAATCACGGTTTTATGGAACTGCTCGGCCTGAAATTAGTCGTTTCTTGAATTAGTTTTTTGGCGCAAAACTTACCTACGATCTCATTGCCCAATTGCAATGCACATGGAAATACCTTGCTATGAATTCTTGTTAGTTAATAAATTATATTTATTACAGACTGAAATTCATTGAAATAGTCCGTCTAGACGTAATACGTTTATTTAAAACATGACATTCAATATAATTAGACTAGGTAAACAATGTAAACGGAAGAACAAAGCTTTATTTAAAAAAATAAAAGGTTAAAACCACCAGAATTCGTATTTAAAACTTGCAAGGCCAGCTCAAAAATAACTGAACATTTTGCAGACAGAAATAGTGTTGTCGACATGCAAGAAAAACTTTGCAATGATAAACACTAACATAATTGGTGGCCTGCCAACGTTCTTGTTATTCTTGAACAATGTTTAGGAAATGGGTACTTTATTATTTATACGTCTGGGCTGCTTTCAATTCTGCGGAATGCTGCAATAAATTATCATTTAAAAACTCTTGATAAGTAATGTATATTATTTATTAAGAGTAGAGAAAATGTTGTACACCTTTCTAAGCATATTGCGCGCACGGAAGGGGTGAAAGATTTGGCATAGGTAACGCTTTTAGAGACGAGTGTAGAAAGCTGTAATTTAACATTAATGTTATACTGGGAGACCACTGATAATCCTTGCATATTATAAAACAAAGTCGGCCCGAGTTTGTCAGTGTTTGTTCGCGATAAACTAAAAAAAAACTGAATCTATTTTCATGCGATTTTCACCACCAGACAGAGTGATTCATGAGAAAGGTTTAAGTGTATAATACATACATGCATATTATAGTAGAGCAAGAATTTCAAAGATTTATGACATCCCTCTGAAGCTGGAGTGTCGTTAGTTAATATTTGTACGAGGCCAATGATAGAATTGAACAGATATACTGGTCAGACAGAATTTAACTTAACTTTATCGACACAAAAGAAAGAAGAAGTATAATTAAGGCTGTGGAATGATTGTAATCGATCCGTATATTCTAATTGTTAGTAAACCAATTCAAGCAAACCTTTATTGCAAATAATTGCCAGAGTTCGTTGAGCTACAACTTATATAGAATTATGTAGTAGGGAAATCGATTTGAACGCCAATCGTTGTTATGATAGAGAACACTGTATTTACAAATTGTAAATGTTAAACGATTTACTATGGAAATGGTTTGCAATTTAAGTAATTAAATTCATATCGAGAGCTACGGCAACCTATAATTAAGTATCCAATTATTGTAAATTAAATTTACTATTTGGGTGTAAATAATTAAAAATACGGCTAGGATCACCACTAGCCGACCACCTTACAGTGGTAACACAACCAATTGCTTTTTTTTTTAAATCCTCACTATTGACGCGCTGTCGATTGTTCGAGAAGTCCTACGCGTTTATCATACCTTGAATTCTGAATACATAATTACATAGTAGCATTGTACATAGTATTAGAGACATTTTTTTATTTATTTAGGTTGTGGCATAGTATAGGTAGGTACAGAATTTATTGATCTATCCACATGATTATCCTGGCATTTTTTTTTGTTACGTAGTTGTTTATTGTTTCATAAAAGCTTTTCTTTTTTTTATATATTTTTTTATATAACTGAACTTTTTTATCATTGTACGCACAGTATTCATAGTCAAGGTTGGACCACGTTAGGAATGTTAAACAAAGGTCATCGAACCGAAAGTAGATACTGCTTTATGCATAATCAAATTATATATTATCATTGTAATTTTCGTATACATGAAATATTCAATCTCTAATAATATTAAACACGATAAATAATGAATATAATACCGTTTTCAATAAATTTATTCTAGCGATAAGTCATTCCAAACATTTAAATGCTAATTAGTTGAGACACGTTTCTTGAATAATCGTGAGCGACTTACGGATGTGGAAAAACAATAATTTACAACCATCTAAACGTGTTGAGGCATACAAAGTAGCACAATTTATGACACTCTCTACGTCATAAATCCAGTGTGATTACCCCGACTGCAATGAACTAATTCCTTACTTGACCTCACGTGACCGGCTTGTTAACAACTTCAATAACGCGATTATGAGGAAATATGTATGCTTGACGTAGCAGTATTTTCCCGTTTATAATACCTAGAAATAACATAATTAAGGTGCTAAATATTCATCGTTCCCGGCAAGGCCATTGTTGTTACTTTAAACTTTTTGCTGCATTAGCTTTCGCAGCTGTTACTGAGCGAGCCAGCTGATTTTTATTTTTTTATTTTACCACCTTGGCACCCTTTGTAAAAGTTTGTAGACAGATTTACCTGCAGCTGATACAGATTTCTTTGAAAATAGCCTTTGTAATTTTCTGTAGACTTGTTATTCAAAAGATAAGGGCTGTTAACAAGTTATGCACGCCATTATTATTATTATTACAAACTTTATTACCCATTGTTTTAAGACCTTGAAGACATTGTGCTCCATTTATGGTATTAGATCGCGTAGTTGATATATATTTCTACTTGTGGTCTTGATTATTACTTTTTGTAACGTACTTATTGATGGTTACTATTATAACATAAATAAACAACAATGAGAAAATGAATAAGCATATTTTGAGTTAGTAAATTTAGGTATCTCTATTAAATATTTCAATGTAAATAAGAAACAGGTTTATGAATACGTAAGAGGAAAATCTATTTACGTCCATATTAATGTGACCTTGTACATCTATCCGGTTCTTATTGTTCGTAACTTGATATAAACGAATTAATATCTTGAATGAATAATTAATTTTAAATTATAAAGATGTTGTTTTTAACCTTGACTCGTCATGTTTAATACTTAGGACGTGATGTTCGTGAATTAAAAGATATATCAGTGGCAGTACTTATTGAGGTCGGTGTCTGTATAAATATGCGATTAAATACAGGATATCCTACAATTTCGGTTTTTTTTTTCGTTTGAGCTTGATATGTTTGAAGAGTATTTTGCCGTGATTTCCTGGCTATGAATACTACCCATAGATGTGTGAGAAGGAAGTAAAAGGTTGTAACCGTTTTACTGTTAACACCAGCATAGAATTCCGTTTATGCTGGTGAATAATACTACAGATGTTTAAAATTAATACTTTATCATTTTTTCTTTATCCAACTTATCACTTCTATCATACAACCATCAATATTTATTTTTATCAATTAAATTTTATTCTGACTTATCAATGCTATTTCAAGAGATAAAAGCGTAAAAAATGTGAAATGATAGAAGACAACATACCTAATACGTGTGATAAAAATATTTTGTAGCGTAAGTTTAAAAAGATAATTTATTTTATTAGATATAATAAAATCGATAAGTCGTTTTTTTATTGTAATAAGTAACTCTTCGGAAGTAGATACATTTTGTTGAAAAATAATAATATGGTAGATTGAATCAATAAATTGATTACGATATCAAAAGAACGATAAAAACGTATACAATAATATCATGAATTGTTTTTCAGTAATTGAAAATAGCTTTAATTGTTAAAGAACTATTTAACACTACGTGTAATTCCTAATACCTATTTGGTATTTTCTACCATTTTTCATTATTTCATTTAGATAAATACTTTACAAAGCTTTAAGCTTTGCATTTTATCTTTTCCTATCACCTGGGTCTTAATTACGCTAATGTGTAATGTAGTTGTAGAACATAATATAAGATTTGACCTATTGGAGATAAAAAACAGTCGTAGATATATTCTCGTTCTCTAATAATCGAACATTACCTATGTTCGATTATTAGTTTCATCACAACATTTTGTGTATATGACGTGGTTCAGACTTAATTAGGTATTTAAGTAACGTGAACTATGTGTAGTGATAGCTTAGGTAAAGTCGACCGCACGCCATTAAATAAAGAAAGGAATCATAGTAGCGCCCTCTTATCCTGTTGATAGTGCGTACCTGGCCCACTACACCAACTCAATGTCTGTGTTACCACAGACGTGCAGCCTACTGTACCTCTCTTTTTTCAGGTGAGAAACCAACAAATGAGTCCTCTCGCTTTGAGTGGAGCGAAAGGGAGTCTCAGACAATTATTAAGTAAAATTCACCTGTGTTTCTTCAGTTACCCTTTGCGTCCCTGGCCACGGTGACTCCTTCAGACGTTCCCGCGGCCCAATTTTATACAGAATTACCCTACATAATCTAAACAAAGTTAATATTTAGACAACCGAAATTCATAGTAATTAATACAATAGGTTTATTACATAGGTACTATCTAACCCGGCGAACTTCGTACCGCCTAATAGTAAGGATAACACTATCTACTGGCACTACCAGAACAGCATAATTAATTTATAATGACATTTTAATAAGAGATGGCGTTGTATTCGGATTTTTTTTCTCGTGATTTTTTCCATATTTTCTCACCGCACCTTTTGAGTGCGTAATTAGAGACACAATAGTAAGACAATAGCGCGTGAACGCCGGCGTTAATGCGGGGATTAACAGCTTACACCCAGACTGTCACAAATATTTCAAGACCAAAATTAGCCAAATCGGTCCAGCCGTTCTCGAGTTCTCGAGCGAGACTAACGAACGGTTATTCATTTATATATTTAAAGAAGATTATAGGGCCACGGTAACTCTTTCGAACAATCTCGCGGCCCTACTGTATATAAAGACAATTTCAGAGGCATTCTTACGTAGATTAGGTAAGTATCTGTATGTTGGTAACTCGTTGTTATTCTATTCAATATTCTGCATAATTATAAAACCCTCATTTGTTTTTCTAATCAGTCATTGTTCATGCCCCGCATATTTAAAAACATTTTTAGATTTAACCTCTTTCGTTATTACCGTTTCTAATTAATTATCCACTTTGTATGACGAATTTGTAAATAGATTTTGCTACATACGTAGATTTTACACGTGTTTGGAAGTACAAAATAAGTATGCCTAACCTTCTCCCGACTATGTAGTGTAAAGGGTGGCGATGAGTACCAGTATTTTATAGGGAGCGAGTGCCTCCGACCTCCACAATACACTAGTCTACTAGTGTAATATTCCCTAAGAGCTCTTCTAGTCGTTGACTATACGTGACGTCTGTCAAAGATCAACAATTGACAGCCGTCACCAACGGATTAACCAACGTGTTTTCCGAAGCACGGAGTTTCGTAATGTAATAAATGGTCACCCATCCACGGACCGCCCTCGGCAAGCATTGCTTAACCTAAAAGGTTGATTCGGACCATTTTTATTATTTAGCCACGAGCAAACATGCGTATTAAATACAATTCTATAAATATCTGGTCATTTGAAACCTCTGCGGTGTCAATAATGAAGTGCTATGGATGCCTTCAAGGTTGCCAATGACATCAGCATCGAAAAGTTGCTGTAGGCCAAGGTCATTGTACGGTTATGCCAGACTTGTATGCGCATGTCGATATATGCGATTGATTTTATTATCTGTGGTGCTCATTCGCGATTCCCGCATGAATTTATTTTGCATAGCAGGTATCAGTGATGTATGTAGTTATTTTTTTGCCTAATATTATATGGTCAATGTATATAAGTAGTAAGTTACGTACTTAATTTAATTTTATCGATAAAACAAGTTTGACGGCGTGTTCTGTTTCACGCACGATTCAAAGAGATGTCAGCAAAACCGATGCCTGCTAGGGCTGGGGGAATGTTCGAAAGAGTTTTCCGTGGCCCTAAAACGCAAAGGGCAACTGAAGGTCACAGGAGGGTTTTATTCAGTAAAAGCCTGACACTCCCTCTCGCCCCGCCTTACAAAAAATTAAAATGATTTTAGATAAAAAAAAAACACTGGTAAATGCCCAAACTCGGATCCACTATTGGAATGCTTTTCTTTCAATGTATGCCTAGTTTTCCCCATTTAATCTTCATGACTCAGATAGCTACTTAGGCATACCAAATTCTTTTCTTCATAATAAGTCGCATATTTCTGTTTTTGTCGTAGTGATAAATTCTTGATAAAAATGTCATCCGATTTTTATAATCGTTTACGAAATTGCATAACACTCTTAATTCCCGGAATTAAAAGATTAAATCTGAAGATAAAATATTATTTCTAGCTGTTATCTACCTAATTTGAAGTCGGAAATATTTGAATAACAATAATATTGGAAAATCACTCGTGGAGGATTATTGCTTTTTACTATGAAGGTTTTATTACTGGCTGATTATAAATTATAGTACCGTTTACTGGCTGATTGCCGGAAAAAATAAATCTTACATTTTTTGACATTAAATGAAAGCTTGTTAGATTGTCAAATTATTTGTTGTAGATGTTCATTAATTTCAGTACTTTATAGAATCTGTAATTAAAAAGTCTGCAAATTGATTAAATAAGGAATAAGAATAGTTAATGCGCTATAAACGACCTACGCTGTAATTTCGTTATTGTCCAGTTTCAAAATGTACGAAAAAGACACTTCATGAATTTTCGTAGGAAAACCTATTTATCGTAAGTTTTTAGGTTGTAACCTTCTATCCTAGAGTATTGATGTTAAAATAGTTATTTAGAACAAAGATTTATATTAATGATGTAGAAATAACTTTCTTACCTATTGATGTTTAGTTCCTTTATTAGATTCGACGCTCGGTCTTATGAAATTCCTGACATTTGTTTCTAAGTAGTTTCAGTAATTAATTAATTTAATTTCACGTTAAACAGTGATAAATAAAATTTAGTCGCCGTGCTGTTTAGTGTTTTTAAGTTTGTAATTGCAGAAGAAATACATGATTGCTTATGTTTTATTGTTTACTTATGTATTTATGTGTTACCATTATATTTGCGAACTAGCTTTTGCTAGCGGCTTAGCCCGCGTGAAAATAGAAAATATATGCCTATGTTACTCAGTGATAAAGTAGCTTTCGGCTGGTGAAAGAATTTTGAAAATCGGTCCAGTAGTTTTTGAGTTAAATCGTAACATACAAACAAATAAAAATCAAATCTTCACTCTTTATAATAATTTAGAAGTAGAAATAGTAATTAGGGATGTTTCTTAATTACAATCGATAGTAAATATATATTGTATAAAAGCGAAATACCACTAACTGTTAATCACGAAATCTCAGAAACTATAACACCTACAAACTTAAAATTTGGCAGGTAGGTTCTTTATAAGGTGTAGACATCCGCTAAGAACGGATTTTACGAAACTCCTCCCCTATGGGGATTAAACGGGGGTCCAAAAATTGTATGGAAAAACCTACTTTCACGCGGGCGAAGCCGCTGGCTGAAACTAGTTATGAATATTTCTATCAAGTTTTTACGTAATGTTTCAGTGTTGCCAGATTATTGTTTCTATAGTGAAATGTAAGTCGTGCCCCTGAAGGCCACAGTTCAAAGTCGCTAAAGCCATTTCCGGACACGTAATCGGATTTGTGCCTCATCCGATTACAATTATAAACTACACGCTATATTTGTAAACACAGTCATTAGTTGCCAAACAGTCAATAAGCTAATTAGGTGGAATTGTTTACGTTTCCACTCCACTAGAATTCTATATGCTATTTATCATTGAAGAAATGATGTTTCACTATATAATTAAGCATGTAATGAAAGAATACCTATTAAAAAAAAAGTATTTTCACGGTTTGTTCCATCTTTGTGACCTCTGTAATCTATCTGAAATGTTTGTAAAAAAGTTTCGGAAAAAGGTTCAAAACTGTCACTATTCCTACAGTACTAAGTAAGAACTCTTTATGGAAGTGGTTTATTTTCATTTCCAATGGTTAGAAAACAAAGGTGGACCAAGCTTGTACTTTAAATTTTCATAATATTTATTGAGCAAGGGTCGCAACGCCAAAACTTGATATTAATACTAATAAAATTGGAATTCCGAACAAGATATTAGCTAAACGAGTAAATCCATAACACATAGCACTGATAGTGTACAGAATTATGTGTGTAAATTACGTAAATAAAATTGAATGACCTTGACCCACTTAAATCGCGTACGGATACACTTGGGAAAGTTGCGTAGACGCAGGTTACCTAACAACTGTGTACTGTTATTTTATTATTATTATGTTAGTACTTACTTACTGTGTACATGCCCACTGTTACGTAATAAGATTATGGACGAACGATTAAGTTCAATTAAAAACTAATTAGTTTCAATTAAAATTCAATTAATTGTAGCTTTTAATTGTTTTGTTTTCCGGTTTCTTTCTGGGTTATCACCGGTCTTTGAGTATGTTGAAGATTAAAAATATTCCTTTCGTTAATGTATTAATTATTAATTAACTGTAATTAAGTAAAGCTCAAGGGAAATAAATGGGTAACTAATTAATATTACTAGATAAGCTATTATCGATCCTACTTTCTCTAATTCTTCAATATTATATTTATTTTACTTACTTATACTTTTTTTTTCTTTGTTTACAGAGATCGAAGGGAACAGGAGCAACGAGAGATGTTGGAAAAGCAACAGAAAGAAAGAAAGGAGAGAGAACGGATAGAACAAGAGAGGGAACGGGAGAGGGAAAGGGAACGAGAGAGGGAGAAACAAGAGCGGGAAGAAAAGGAACGAAGGGATCACGAGAACGCTGCCTCAAAACTAGTGTCGAGGCATTTCGAGGAATCTCTCAGGCTGGCTAATCAAAAGGTAGTTTACGTTTAAGAAATACAAGTTTTAATTTTATTAAATTTTGGTGTAAATACTGATTTTCACCATGAGATTTCGAGTCTAAATCAGTAATCTTAATCAATCTACTAGTGTAAAGCTTGCTATGGTAAAGATGTACCTACGTAGTTAGTTAATTACTGCAAGTCATTTCCTGTAAAAAAATATTGACCGAGGTTTTTTTTTGTCGCAGCGAGAACGCATGTCGTGGTCGCTGCTGCATAGCCTGGCGCCCAGCCGCGGCGCAGCGCAGGAGCATGAGCGCCTGCGCGCGCCCCCACCTGAGCGCGCCTACTACTCGCCGCCCGCGCACCCGCCGCACCCAGCGCATCCCGCGCACCCTTCCACGCGCCCCCCGGCCACGTCACCCGCGGAATACCACGCGCAGCACGCCAGGCTTTCCCTCCCCTCCAAAACAGATAAACAGTCACACCCCTCCCTACCTAAAGGCGAACCTAACTTCGCCCCTTACAATTACCCTTATAGATACGATAAATTGAAAGATCAGCATCTACCGGCGCCGCCACCGCTGGTCCCAGAGAAGAACTCTGTGATAGTCAAGCACGACCCCAAACAGATCCACCTCGAACAGAAGCACCCTTACCCGAGCAAGCCCCGGAGTGAGCCCAACCCTCACTACTTGCCGTCGCGGCCATACCGGACGGGCCCCTCGCCGCATGCGCCGCCACACCCGCATCCCACGCTGCAGACGTCACCGCATGCGGCGCTCCCAGCACAGGACAAGAATGCGCGGCGGATGTACCAGCCTCCACCGCCACGCTCACCGGCTTATTATCAAACAGCACAGCCAGTGAAGCCCAAGGTGTCTAGCCCTGCGCCTCCCCACATCTACGGCAAGCCCCCGTGCAACTCTCCGGGTCCCGGACCGGGCCCCGCGCATTACGCTGTGCCCGTAGAACAGGCCACTATGCCCCCACACAGCAAGGTGGAGCAACCGCCCGTGCCCTACCCGCCGCCTTACGCGCGCAGCACGCGGCCCCCGCCCCCCGCGCATTCCCGGACTCCCGAACCGCGCCCCCCACAGCGTGCGCTCGTGGATTCCAACTCAACGTCACCGTGCCAGCTGCAGCCGCTGGACTTGGGCGTCACACGCGACGACCCCGACCGCCTATCGCCCCGGCGGCGAGGCGCCTCGGATCCTCCCGAAGCTGACGCCAAGCGGCGAAGACTAGAAGAACCCTCCGCACCGGAACCTCTAATAGCGGCCTCCGCCGGTACGGGGCGCACGCCGCACGGCTCCGAGCCCGCCCCGCAAGCGCCCGGGCCGCCCTGCGACGTGCGCGTGCCCTCTGCCGACGGCAGCGTGGCCACGCCCGAGCGAGCGGCCGGAGCCTCGCCCGCGCCGCACCTCACGCCCGCCGCCAGCCCGGCGCCCTCCACTCCTGTGCCTCCGGTGGCCGCATCGCCGCCCATGGCCGCAGCACCTCCAACAGCACCTACGCCGCCCGCACCTCCTGCCACGCCGCCAGTTTCCACTGGAGCTGACGGCGATACCCCTGGCAAATCTGCACAATCTCCACGAGACAACGGTGGTGCGCCCGTCCGACACCTCGGCAAGAAAGCGTGGCTCCAAAGACACGAAACTGCACCCATCGGCGAGGGCGACTGTTCCGGCGGTGGCGGAACTTGTATCACGCTTCCTATGGCAATCAATAGAGTATCGGAACCTGACGATTCTAGTTCAAACATAGTCGTGCCAGTAGCTGCTAAATCAATCCAGCGTGGTGCGCGGAAGACAACGAAACCGAGGAAGCCGAAAGAGGTGAACGGTCGCGTAGAGGATGCGGAAGAGGATAGTTCAAGTTCTGACCGAGAGTCTGCTGCACCCCCGAAAAGAAAGCCACCCAAGGCGAAACGGAAAAAAGGTGCGGTTCCGCGAAAGGCTGGTGATGAGCCGAAGAGAAAGAAGGCATCAGAGAGTGGCAGCGAGAGTGATAAGGAGAGTGACGACAAAGACTCTGATTCTGGTGGAAGCGGCAGTGGCAGCGGCAGCACGTCGAGCCGCCGCGGCGGGGCGGGGCGCGCCCGCGGGCGACGCGCGCGCGGCGGCGGGCGCGGGGGGCGGCGGCGCGACGAGCCGCCGCGGCGCGCCGTGCCGGCAAGCGCAGCGGCGCGCGCGGCCCCGGACTCGTTCCTGCAGAACGGGCCGTGCTTCGAGGTGGCGCCGCGCCTCGCCAAGTGCCGCGAATGCCGCTGGTCGCCCGCGCAGCGCGACAAGGACATGCCGAACATCTTCTGCCGGTTCTACGCTTTCCGAAGACTGAAGTACGCCAAAAACAGGCAGCTGGCTATAGCTGGCTTCTCGGATCCTTACAAAGACGCCGAGGAGGTGAGATACCTTTTGCTGCTACTATTTTTTTTTTCCGCTAAGCTTGAGTTTTCATAGAAAGTGTTGTATTTTAAGTATACTACAGTTGTTGGCTACACGATAAAAACGCACTCTTTTCTGGATCATTTTGTGGCCATTATTTGACAGCAATGTTTACTATTAAAATTCCAATTTGCAAGATAGATTGCTTGCCATAGAATTAAATTACATGATGTATATTAACAATATCTGTTTATTTGTCTACAGGATGATAAGAAGCTATGGCTATCATCATCCGCCGGTGCGGCCGAGTTAGATATCGAGATGAGTTGCTTCCTACTGAGGGAGATCGGAGACCAGTTCTGTGAACTGCTACAGCAAGAGAAAGAGGCGGAATCCCACCACTTAAACGATGGTAAGTTTCCTTTTCGATATGTCAAAGAATATTTCGTGATCCTAGTATATTTTTGAAATAGAAAACTGATATTTTTAATGTAAAAGGGAAGAATTTTAGTCTAGTTTTTCCACTGGTTCCATTACCTTTTTCAAACAATTCTCTTTGGTACTACTATTGATGTTTACTTATTATAATTAATTATTTACAGACAAGACGATAGCATGGAAACGAGTGGTACAAGGAGTGAGAGAAATGTGTGATGTTTGCGAGACTACCCTCTTCAACTTCCATTGGACGTGCGGCAAATGCGGCTTCGTCGTATGTTTAGACTGTTATAAGGTAAATATTATCATGAATTATCATCAACATCATCATCTCACACATCTACAGTCATGAATTATCATCATTCTACAGTCTGTTGCCAGACATAAGCCTCTCCAACTATTATTGCATGCAGTTTATCTCGGTTCTCGGCAATTCTCATCCAGCTGCCATCAGTTGAGACTACTCATAATTTTTTTAATGTTTTTTAAAGTTTGTATGTACGAAAATTTATATTTATATTTCTCTTTTTTATTTACAGTCACGGACATCCGGCAGTGAAACTGCTACCGTTCCTACTGAAACAAATAACTCCTCAAATGCCAACAGCAACGGCGAGAGAGATTCCTTTGGGTAAGTTCATTATCAAGCTTGTTTTTGATCCTAACAACATTTTGAATTACTCTTACTGAAAAATTATTTGTTGAAAACATAAAATCGCCTATGAATGTAGGTGAGTTCAGTGGATTCACTAAAGGTTACAAAGATGTGTAATCTCCATTACAGTTTTAGCGATTTAATTTTATGAAGTTGTTTTAACTTATAGAAAGCTACGTTTATTGAATAAAATTATGATTGCCTGTATAATTTCTAGTTAGATTGGCAGTTTTTCGATCACTTTGATTTCTTAGTCGCACAATCATTTCTGTCAAAAAGGCTTTTCAACATTTGCCCAATTTCATAGTAGTCATTGGCCCTCTCGCTACCCCAAGTAATAACGTGTACCCTTCCAGCTGGCTGACGTGCACGTCGGGCGGCGCGCACCCGCTGCGGCGCCTGCTGCTGACGCAGATCGCGGCGGGCGGCGCGCTGGACGCGGCCGCGGCGCGCGCGCACCAGCTGCGCTCGGCCTTCGCGCTGCCCGCCTGCGCCTGCGGCACCGCGCCCGCCGCGCCCGCTAACACCAAGGCGCAGGCTAGGAGGCTCCTGCATAGGGCGCTCATGAAGGTAAGCTAGCTTATCTCGTTTTTTTTAAGTGGATTTCCCTACCAGAGTCTGTGTTTCCTGATAGCTACAACCTAGGGGTCATTAAGTCAAGTGTGAATAGGTTACTTATAGGCAGGCGTGCTCCACCATCAACCACATCACTTACCATCAGCTGGGATAGTGGTCAAGTGCAAGCCTATAAATAATAAAAAATGCT
This sequence comes from Mythimna impura, assembly GCA_905147345.3. Taxonomy (NCBI): domain Eukaryota; kingdom Metazoa; phylum Arthropoda; class Insecta; order Lepidoptera; family Noctuidae; genus Mythimna; species Mythimna impura. The sequence goes on along the minus strand of LR990355.1, from coordinate 9,561,685 downwards.
TTATTTGAAGAATATTAAGAATATAGTAGACCAAAGTACTGGATTTTAATAATAAGCAGCCGAAGGTCCAGCAAAAGAATGTATAACAGTGCCACCACACCTACAGTACTTAAATAAAGTGATTTTGTAGAACAAACGTAATTGTCAGAGTTGATCCGAAAAATTGGATTACCTGTCATGTTATTCTAATTTATTTAGGAATTACTATACTAATGTACGTGTCTTTATTTTCAGAACGTTAAAAAAGAAGATGTAAAGGAAGAGACAGCATCTGCCAACGGGTCATCGCCAGTCAAGTCTGAAAACGGCAAGACTGGCAGCTCTGTCGTCAGCTGGCTGACCGACATCCCGCTCAAAACTGAGGCTGAAGAAGAGAAGTCTGAATCAAGCTCGTCGGATTCCGAGGAAGGAGGCAACTTCTCAACGTTACGAGAACTACTTATAAGACCAGCACCTGAAGGTGGCGACACACAGCCTAAGAAGAAACAAAAGAAAAGCAAAAGCGATATCCTCGATGACGTCATCTCAAGCGTTATCGATGAGAAGAAAGATGAGGACGGCGAAGTGAAACCGTTCGCGCTGTCCAATGTCGTGAAGCGTTACGATAGAAGCGGACGTAGTCGCGACGAGCTGCCCATCCGTATCATGACGCTCACGGAGTCGAAGCTGCTGTACCCTGATGTACCGCACGCCTGGCTTTGTGATGGAAAGCTGCTGCATCTCACAGACCCCATCAATCCCGGCAACTATAAACCGTTCCAGGTATAAAACCGTTTTCATTTTCATTTTTGTGAATTAGATAAAAATTAAATTTTTATAAAATGATATTTTTTTTTAACATTTTAACTTATGCATTTTTTTCCATTGTTACAGGATCAGTGGAAACGCGGTCAACCAGTTCTAGTCTCAGACGTATCGACCATTCTCGATAAAGACTTATGGAGTCCTGAGAGTTTCTCACGTGACTTTGGTGAAACGAGAGTCGACTTGGTCAATTGTGCGTCCGGTTTAGTGGTACCTTATCAACTCGGCAAAAAGTTCTGGGACGGGTTCGACCTGGCCGCCAAGAGATTGCGCGACGAGCGCGGCGCCCCCATGGTGCTCAAACTAAAAGACTGGCCACCGGGCGAAGACTTTGCGGAGCTTCTCCCAGCGCGATTCGACGATCTCATGCGTGCGTTACCACTCGGTGAATACACATCTCGCACCGGAAAACTAAATCTGGCTGCGCGGTTACCAGAATGTTTCGTCCGTCCGGATCTCGGGCCCAAAATGTACACCGCGTACGGCGGTGCTGGAGGTACTACCAACCTGCACTTGGACGTGAGCGACGCCGTGAACGTGATGGTGCACGCGAGCGCGCCGGCCGACGCGCCCGAGCGAGCGCGCGAGGCGGCGCGGGCGGCCGAGGAGGCGGGAGTCGACGTGCTGTCGCGGCGCCGCGCGAGGGTCAAGCCGCCCGCGGCTCTGTGGCACATCTATGCTGCTAAAGATGCGGATAAAATCCGCGATTTCCTAGTCCGAGCCGAGTTGGAGCGAGGTGCGAGACCGCGACCGCAACACGACCCCGTGCACGATCAGACTTGGTACCTTGACGCCGCGCTGCGCGAGCGCCTGTACCGGGAGTACGGAGTGGAGGGCTACGCGATACTGCAGTGCCCCGGAGACGCCGTCTTCATTCCCGCTGGAGCCCCACATCAAGTGAGGAACCTCCTCGATTGTATCAAGGTGGCGGAGGACTTCGTCTCGCCCGAGAACGTCTCGCGGTGCTTCGAGCTTGCGCAACAGTTCCGGCGGCTATCTCGCCAGCACTCTAATAAAGAAGATAAGCTACAGATAAAGAATATCGTGTACCACGCGGTCAAAGATTCTCTGTGCTGCCTGGAGGAGGCGCTCGCCGAAGCCAAGTGAAGCCGAGTGGGCCTCCCGCATTTGATCTCAACCTCGAACGTAACATTAATTGCTAAGTTCCGCATTTAACGTAAGATTGGGAGCGAGTATGATACGCGCTGTGCGCCGTTTCGTGTATAAGATGCCATTGTTAAGCGTCCGAGTCGATTGTGTACCAGTTATGTGTGTAAGTGTACTCGAAATGTGATTTAGTCCGACGGTCGCGATCGGAGTATGTGCAATGTAAATTAGTCTGATTATGGTGATATCGTTGAGATGTGGATATGTTTTATGTTCCTTAATTGAAATACAAATAAAACTCTTCAGGTTATTTACAGCTTAATTGTAGCTATAGTGATATGTATGTATTGTGTAAATTTTAATTCGAATTCCATCGAGTACATATTAAGAATTGTATACTTTTAAGTTATTGTATTGAAGTAAAACAAACGTATTCGCTCGAAGCATTGTACATTACAACACGGCATGTAGATAAGTTTATCCTATTACTAGATTTCTCAATTTGGTTATGTTACAAAATGATAGTTAAACAAAGTATGTGACAATTTCTTTTTGTCCTTATTGCTGTATTAGGAAGTTTTTTTTTGTACTGTGTATATTATGTATGGTTATAAGTTGGAATAAAAAAAAAGATGTTTATATGAAAAGGTTGTTTTAATTATTGCTTAGTATCGGTAATAAAGAATCTTATGCCTGAGTCTTCAAGTAAATTGGAATGACACAAACTACTACCAACCCACCAACCAACCACTCTTACTTTGAATTAGTATGGACCTACGATTCAAGCTGAGAAATGATGTGGTTGAAGAACGATTAATTCCAAGGGACTCGCTCCTATAATTTTAAATAAATGCTTTTTAAGTTTATGCCAGCCGAAGAACCGTGCCAGCAATTGAGACGTAGTTTGGGCACAAGATTATAATTATCGAGTATAACCGAAGAAATACATTCCTACATAATAATTCGCTACTCTCAAAATTTAAGCCTAGCTAACTCAAAGTTGTTATAAAGTTTCGTCGATCAGAAAGTTGTTTCGAAACAGCGCCACCTTTTGGTAGTTGGTTAAACAAGTATGAAAGATTCAAGTGGTTTCGCTACTCCCCGATAGATGTCACTTTAAATAATTGTCTGTTGAAAGAAAGCTGTGTTATTTTACAAAATTGATTAAATTATTTGTAATAGCATAGTCGGCATTATAATGTTCCCACTGTTGGGACTCAGGCCTCCTCTCTAGGAGAGGGAAGTTTGATAACATAAGTTCATCAAATAAGTCGTACCTACTTTCGATAAAAAAAACGGTTTGATATCTATAAATAAAATGTGTTTCACTGATAGCCTACTGAGAATTTACGACAAACAACGGAAAATTTATATCGTAGGTACCTATCTACTTTTATTTTAGAAGTTCTTCGGAGTAAAGGATAAAACGGTTACGGTTATCTACTTGAAAACTTTTTTTTACTCGCCTATCGGCCACATCGAGCATGGTTTAAAAGCTCGTTACTTCATCTAACGCAATCCAACGCGATTTTTGTCGAAAAGGCAAGGCGAAAAAAGAGAGCTAATGCCTGAAAACTCTGTTAGCGTTCAGTAATTCCGTGATTTACTCGAATATTTTACAAAACTTGTTCCAGGAAATACGTGTTTTATTTAAACTATTAAAAGTTTTTGAAAAAAATTGTCGTCGTTCTGAATCTTGATTTAATTTGCAAGGCTTCTATCGTAATACTTTTTTGACTTTTTAAATTTTTGAGTAAATTATGAAGTGTCAAAGTTCATGCAAAATAACAGATTTTCAGAGGACTTTACTGGATTATTTTTAAACAAATTTATAAATTGATTTCAATAGAAGCCCAGATAATATCCACAAGTTACTGTGTTTCCAAAATATCTAATAAAAAAATGTGTAATAACGTCATAATCCCGTAAGAGAAGTTGTATGAAAAACAGTGAAAATGTATGTCGAGTTACATCCCCTTATGTACCTACTTACTTAATATTTATTTCCTGGTCGTATAAAATAATATATAGCTCACTCATACCAATACAAACAAAAATGTTACCTAATTAGTGAATTAATTTTCTCACTTTCACTTCGCTTTCATAGTTTTCTATCTAACCCCTTTTTGTCCCACTATTGGCGGATGCCACCCATTCCCTTTCCCACATATGTCTGTCCTCAGAAACATTAATTGGGACCCATTACCTAATGTTATCGTGTTAAACACATGTTTGAACTTGGTATGACGGTTTTAGTCCGTCGCACTAAGGCCGTGGTCGGTCCGTACCAAGGTAAAGTGTGACTCAGCGTATTTAGTATTAGCACAAACTCGGACTTGGTCCGACGGACCTCACGGACCAAACTTACGATGTGTCACTCGACCTGCCTCATTGGTACAGAACGGACCAAAACTGTCGTACCAAATACGAGCATGTGTTAACTATTTGATTGTCCTGCACTGGTAGAGGACAGACGTGATCTTTTCGATACCTCCTATCCTACGCATGAAGTTGTAACATACATATATTTTGATTATATTTTTGTTATAAAAAAATAAAATCCATTATTTGAATTATTTCTTCTTAAATCCAGTGACATAACTACTGTGGTCTTAAACGGATTTATTGATTACATAATGCAAAAATATCGGTTTATATGTGTTTTATTCATTCCTTTTATCAACAACAATTACAAAAATTGTTCTCCTGAAAATGCACTATTTTCCATATTATGGCCTTTTGCGTAGCAGAGGAAGCATCATTTTCTGAAGTAACCGAAAAATCTTTATTGTACGTCCTACGGGGTCCACGGTATGAGCAAAGAGCATCTACGTACGTACGTGTGTGTATAAATAAATAACTAAAGCAGTAGCACTCGGATAAATAGCAGTAAAGGTCAGAATTTTACTGCTTTATTCTGCCTTCTACATACTTTTAGATAATGTAAGGTATGTCAGTATAAGGAAACAAAGACCTTTACGAATTATTCAATTTATAACGTTGAGGAAGCGAGTGACTCAAATCTTTTGTGTCTGTATGAACAGGAAAAAGAGGATCAGATTTCAACAAATTAGGTTTGAAAATTTTAGTAGGTAAGTAAGATTGGGTTAAGGAAGACTTAACAACTAGACTACTTAGAGAATGTTTCAAGAAAAAAAAGGAGAAAAAGTTTATTTAGCAAACCGATTGCGGTCTTTAGGGCCGAATTCAAGTAAGAGACAAAACCATTGAACGCTCACATTGCTTATTTTGGGCATTGGCTTGTTCTAAATTTTCAGAGATACAGGAAAAAATATTATGTAATATCCAAACACCGAAAATTGCCGCTGAACGCCCCAGAAGTTAGACAAGTCTCAGTGCTGGATCAGCTACGGGCCCTGCGCATTGGGGTGTGCCCCGCTTGGATATACAAAAACAAGTCAAGATATATTATGTACTGCTTATAATCTAAACAATTACGGATTTTCCATAAAGGTATTATAGGCAAAACTGCCTTCTTTTGGCTTTAGACCCATCGCTAACGGCTTGATTGAAAAATAAGTTAAAGAATTTTCAATTCGTTTTCATATAAAAACATTAATAATTAGGAGGCCCCTTGGTAGAATTTGCTACATAGAGATAGGTAGGTAGTTTGCAATTTACCTTCACTTTTTTTTTTGACTTACCGACATTTTGTCAATTCAAAAGTGCCTATAATTGGTCTATTTAAAATAAACGTTTTTGATTTCTGAAAGAGTTACCGTGACCCCTGAAACTCAAAGGGCAACTGAAAGAACACATGTGAGTTTTAGTCAGTGAAAGTTTGATAATTCCTCTCGCTCCACCCAGACCGGGACAAGTTACTCATTCAAAGGACAGACCCATCGAAAGAAGAGCCTACACCTTAGTTCTACACACAGACAGATTCAATCTAGTTAAATCTGTCTAGTTAGATACCTCGAACATAAATCATTTGAAAGAGACTCTGTAACGGTACACGGTACATGCCATTAATCTTGTTACTGTTATCAAATAAATAAGTCTCGGTACCGGTTTCAACAACAACAGGCTTTATTCTCAATAACTAGATAGGTAGGTAAGACTTCTTGTTAGATTTAAATGGTTTTCAGAAATCCGTTTACAACCAGTTGAAAGGTAATCAATCAATATTTTATTTTATTCTAAGAAAGTATTTCCTGAAACTTTTTAGAAATTTTATAGCTGCGGTGTTGTTCGAAAGAGTTACCGTGGCTCTGGACCGCAAAGGATAATTGAAGGAACACAGGTGAGTTTAAGTCAGTAAAGGTCCGATACTCCCTCTCGCTCCATTCAGAGCGTGAGGAGTCATTTGATGGTTTCCTACTGAAAAAAGGAACCAAGTTTTTCCAAAAAGTTTTGGGAAATGACAACAAATATTGGATTATTTTTTAAAGAATCTATTTTTTTTTAATTATTTACATATTCGTTATATTGAATACTGGTCTTGCTTAAATATATAATCCGGTCAGAATTTTCCTCATAACATATACGTATTTACATAGGCGTGATAAATACAATAAGTAAGGACATGTATGATGACATTACATGAGATTAAATCAGCGGATCCGAATAAAAAATAGCTGTCTCTTTTGAACAATGAACTATACCACGTTGTTATAAACATTATTGACCTGCAGATAAACGACACCTCTTGCAATTCGCTCTCCATTGCAGTTTTTTGTAGAGGAGAGAGAATAATGACCTAGTATCCGAGTTAGTGGACATGTGGTAGTAAGATTTGCATCAATCACGGCTGTTGGTGAAGGCTCCCCACTAGTCGATATAAAGCGGGTTGGCTGGCCGTCTCTGTTGGCAGTTATTCACGTTTAGTGCTCGAGAACGCAGATTTGTGATACAATAACCATGAAGGCAGCTACTTTGTTTGTTTTTGGTAAGTTATTTAAATTTTATCATATAAACGCACCTGCGTATATTACCTGAAGGTTTTTGTGAGTTAATTAACTTAATTGAAAAGAAACTGTCATTATCATACCTGACAGCGATCTAAAATTGCTAATGTTGTAATAAAATCTGGGTGATTCACATCTGTGTAGTTTTTTTGCAAGCATTGTGCATGGTTATGTTGTTTTTTGTTCGTCTGAGTAACTTATTTTTAAATTACTGCAAACTGGTTCAATTATGATATTATAAACCAAAGAGGCTCTCCAGGGATCAAATCCAAATATTTTGAAATGGGATGAAAAGTTACATTTTAATAGAAGCCTCCTTCGAAGCGTCGTGTTCCTCATTACTGAGGGTTGTGATTCCACCGACGTGGAATAATTCTCTTTACGATGCTTCGTCATCTGAACCTTTGTTTGGCATTGTGAAGCGCTTCGTGGAATAAATATTACGTCCATATGGATGATTACTTTAGGTCCGACCATCTAAGTGACCCGCAACCCCTTGGACGCTAGACCTCGATGTTACCAGTCAACAATTAGTGGTTACTAGCTGTTCTAGGTTATGTCCATATTTTCTCGCGACTTGACCAAAAAACTATTTCAATTGAATAGGTAAGGGGAAAACCAGAGCAACCATAAAAGGGAACTTTTTGAGAACCGTTTACTATCTGCATCAGTAATTTATTTGCGCTCTCTCTGTCATGGACATTGCTAATCTTAAATTGAGATAACATGTTGTATGACATGCTTTCTTCTTTTTAGGAATCCATACCTCTGTCGGCACAAACGGAACCTTTATAGGAGGAGTTTGTTGTCCGTCTGTCAAGACCCTTTTTGTTTGGAACGCTTTGACTGGTTCTTTCGTTTCGATTGACCACACCAGGCCAATACTTTTCGTCAAGTTTTCTACTTGGTTGCGGTCAGGACGTATTCCACTGAACAACTTTGCTTACCTCATGTGAAAATCTGACTCCCCTGTGAGGTTTGTAGAAAAAAAGAGAACGAACAGCATGACATGTGTTGGTGGAATGTGACCGATACAATAACAAGGGAAACATTCCTACATCCAGAAATATTCAGTGGATGAATAGTTAGTTAAACCTAATTGTAGGACAGCAAAAGTTTTGTATATAGTTAAGCTTGGTTAAGTTTTTTGTTGATGAAATAGTAACAAAGCAATGAAATTGACATCGTCTCGGTAAGTATATAAACAGTGAAAATGGTCCATGGATGTAGAATGTGGGATTGTTGGATTTCGTGGGTGTGTTAGTGTGCTTATATCATGTTGTTCGCTTAGCAAACATTTATTGTCACGTCTTAACAAAATTTGTAAAAATGTGAAACGAGAACAACTACCGACAAATTGTTTTACAGTTTGGCAGAATTTTTGTAATGCATAATGTAAGCAAATTTTGATTAAGTAAATTAAAAAAAAAAGTTTACGAAAATTCCTTTAAAAAAATATATGGAATCAAATCTGGGATTGCAATAGGTCAAAAATATAGATAACTGTTTTTTTGAGGTGGAGAATCATCCAAGATTTCTCCTGCTCTAGGGCGGAACGAGAGAGCGTGCCCGACTTTTACTGAATAAAAAAATCCATCTGTCTTTCAAACGTTTTAACAGCTCGTGAAGGCATCGGTTTTCCTGATTGCGTACCCATGAAGTACCAAATAAGTTTCTGGTTTTTCCTCTTAATAAATTAACTAGATTTTCTGACAGTTCAGTTACATCATTTGCACAACAAGCCAAATTAGGTGTTTTAATTCAGCTCCTGCGTCATTCAAAAACTAGTGTTCATTGGTCCAAAGTGGTCCCTCTTCCTGCTATTACCTAGATGAGCAATTGACGACCTTAAATGGTCATCTTTAAGGTCAGGCGTGCCTACGACGATCCTAACACTTGATTACATGATGAGGTCTAGGTAAACGCTTCCGGTTTGTTAGGGAGACGTGGACAAATGTAATGTATTTAGTTTAACAATTTAATTTAGATTGTTGGTTCATTTACACAGGGAAATTTCGCGACAAGCTTTTGTATAAAAAAAGTCTAATGTTTAAATTTAATTTAAAGTTTATTTTCCTCTTTTTAGAGAATTTAAATCATGCTTTTAGAAATGTTTTATTTTTTTGTAATATTAATTTATTTTTTGTGTCTTAGTTTTCGCCAGACATGTTTCACCCTTTTAATTGATATCCATATCATGTTGGTGCAAAAAAATGATTTGTCCGCCATCTTCATAAGTCCACAATATTGGATTTATAAGGGTATATAAGATCGTTATACTACTCTGTCAAGAAAGTACCGGGAAAAGATCAATAATACACAAAATGTTTTTTATTCATCCAAATTTATTTTATCAGCTTCAAAGTATGCTCCTTCAGAAACGATACACTTACGCCAACGAATAATCCCATCATCAAAACATTTTTTAAATGCTGTTTCCGGAATTGAGTTCATTTCTTGCCGCGAATTCTCCTTTATGTCTTCTACCGATTGAAAACGGGTACCACGAAGTGGTAATTTGAGTTAAGGAAAAATAAAGAAGTCGGCTGGAGCCATATAGCCTGGTGAATATGGTGGTTGCTCGATGGTATTTCTTGAGTGTTTGATCAAAAATTCGTTCACAATGATAGCCTTGTGTGAAGGCGCATTATCGTGGTGCAAAATCCAAAAATTTTCTTTCCACAAATCTGGCCTTTTTCGTCGAATTTGCTCTCTTAAATGCCGCATAACGCTCAAATAATATTCTTTATTTACCGTTTGACCTTCCGGCAAGAATTCCGAGTGCACAACACCGCGATAATCAAAGAACACAGTCAACATGACTGACTTTTGATCGACTATGGCGTGGTGTTTTCGGTTTCGGTTCAGTTGGAAGGCGCCACTCCGAAGCTTGTTAACTAGTTTGCATGTCAAACTCGTAAACCCACGTCTCGTCACCAGTAACAATGCGTTTCATGAATGTTAGGTCGGAATTGACTCGTTCTAGCATGTCCTCAGCGACTCTCATGCGATTGAGTTTTTGGAGAAAATTCAGGTCTTTTGGGACTAGCGGTAACATGTTTCATACCCGAATGATTAGTTAAAAATGTTAAAATGTTACGGATCGACTCGTGAGATACAGAAAGTTTGGCGGCTATCTCTCTCAAAGTTGAATGAGGATTTTCAGTTACTATTTCCTTCACTTTTGCGATGTTAACTTCAGTTGCAGACGTTGATGGCCCGAGCCAGGCAAATCTTCCATCACATCTCAACCGCTTTTGAACACTTTGTACCACTCATAAGCACGTATTTTTGATAAAGTCGATTCACCGTAAACCTTCTTCACATTTTCAGTGACTCTGAACACGAAATTCCATTGGCGATGCAAAATTTAAGACAAACTCTTTGTTCGATGTTTTTGTTTATTATGAAATTCGCAATACACACTAGATATGATATAACTAAAAACAGCACTGTATTTAATATAAATAACAGATGCAACTCAAACTCTGCGCCAAAATGAAAAACAGTTGTGCCAACAACAACAACAAAAAAAAATTTTGAATTTGGCACCATAAACAAATCATCCATTCCCGATACTTTTCTGACTGAATGTATCAGTTAACTAATCATGCATTATCATCCAAACTGAACATGTCTGTAAAACAGTAAGTTCAATCAGTTCACTAGTCAGTCAACCAACAGTAATTTTATTTTATTTGGAGAAAAAACGATATTACAATATATATTACACTTATTAGTAGGTATACAAAACAAAATCAATTCGAATTTTTTAATAGTTTACAAGCTTTGCCTTAAACAAAATACATAAATATGTACAACCATTGGAAGACCAATAAAAGTTTGTAATTTTTTAGTTTTCAATGAAAAACATTTTCATTATGTATGTAATTAATACTCATCAAGACCATTCCAAAAAACTCAAACACGATCGGGTTATCTTTTTACCGAGTTCCTATGGCCATCTTCCAGCTCCATCATCAGACCCTGGTTACCATCTAGCACTAAAGTACTCGTCAAGACGGATCAAACGAGTCCAAACTCGATGGGGTTGTGTCGTTTCACTACCGAGTTCCTATGGCCACCTTCCAGTTCCATCATCAGATCAGCTCAATGTCATAATAATTTTGCATTGTCATCTGATTTTCACATTAATGCAAAATTTCAACTCAATCGGTAACCGGAAAGTGGATCAAATTTATTTATTTGTTTATTAATCTTCATGCAAAATAAAGTACAAAGGCGGACTTAATGCCTCAGGCATTCTCTACCAGTCAACCTAGGGTGGTGAAAAGACAATATGGTAGTTGCATAAAAAGAAAATTTTATACAAAAAACAAGAGTAAAAAAAAAGTATAAATATAATTAAAATACACATACTTACATATATATTTAAAATAATATATATATATACATACATATTAATATAAAGTAACGAAAGAAGTTTTGAGACGATTCTGCTATTGGTGGAGCAAATGATTCCGCAACTTCCGCTTAAAAGCATATCGACTTTCGGCCGTCCTGATATCGAGAGGAAGCGCATTCCACAGAAGGATGGACTGTATATAGAAGGAAGAATGGACAAAATCAGAAGTATGAGAAGGACAGAGCAGTAGGAGATTGTTAGAAGAACGCAGATTCCTTGCGTGTGAAGAAGATAGGTATTGAAAGTGACTAATGAGATAGGATGGAGGCGTGGGAGAGTTGAGTAGAGAGAAAAGTGTAGTCAAAGCGCGCAAAGTTCTTCTCTGGCGAATAGGCAACCATTTGAGCTCAGACCTGCAGTTCGACACATTTAATTTGCAAGATTTTCATCATCATCTTCCTGCCCTTGTCCCATCTTATTTGGGGTCGGCACAACATGTTTTTTTCTTCCATTCTATCCTGTCAACCGTCATGCTATCACTAACTTCCTTTTCTTTCATATCACTGTTCACACAATCCATCCATCTTTTCTTTGGCCTCCCTCTCCCTCTCCACCCATCCACATGTATACTCATAACTCTTTTAGTAACATGCGTTTCATCTCTCCTCTTTACATGACCATACCAAGACAAACGATTCCCTTTCAACTTTTCAGTCACTGGCGCCACTTTCAAACTTCCTCTAATATACTCATTTCTCACTTTATCCATTCTCGTCACACCACACATCCATCTCAACATTCTCATCTCCGCTACATGCAATCTTTTTTCATCCGTCTTTTTCACAGCCCAACATTCTGATCCATACAGTATGACAGGTCTTATCACGGACTTGTAGATTTTACCCTTCAACTTGGGGGGCATCCGTGGGTCACAAATTGTTCCAGTGACCTGTCGCCATTTCATCCATCCTGAATTGATCCGATTTGATACGTCTCGGTCTACCTCGCCATCTCCTTGGATAAGCGACCCGAGGTACCGAAAGTCGGAGCAGATTGGTATGGGCGTTCCAGCGAAAGCTAAGGGCATAGGACCGGAGAGACCACCGAAATCACAGAACAAGTACTCGGTTTTCGTTCTGCTCAATTTTAAGATTTAATTTGCAAGATTTTATTACAGACAAATCGGGATAGGTGAAACTAAATAAAAAGCTGGTAAAAAGATGGCCGATTTTCTGTTTGGTATGCAGACAAATTTTTGTGCAATTTGCTAAAGCATTGGGCCGGACAGGTGAAGGAGGAGAGATTTCATTGAGGGTGCCACCTCGGTCATCAACACCAGCAGTTTCATAAAAAATAGTGGTTCCCAACCTGTGGTCCGCGGACCACTGGCGGTCCGTGAAAGCTAAATTATAACTCGTGAAAGATCTAAAAATGTCAAACTTTCCAACTGAAAATTAATATGATCAATGCGAACAGATTTTAAGATTTTATCGGAATTGAAAATTGCGATATCAGAATTGTGTTTTCGTTGACAATGCTGGTTACTTTTGATTTAAAGGAATAGGTGTGCTAATTTTTTTGAATTTATGACATTATTACTACCTATGTTATTTTTTTTTAATAACATATTTTCTTCTGGACTTCAGATCTCTGCTAAAAACAAAAGTTTGAGAACCGCTGATCCAAATAGACAACGGAAACCGAAAAAAAATGTAGATAGTGTTCGAACAAAATTAAAAATAGGCATTATCCTGAAGTGCGTACGTGTCCATTTTGTTGATGTGGATAATCGTCTAATAACTTCTCCCACTCTGGGTGGAGCGAGAGGGCGTTACTTTTACTAACTATAATCCTGTGTTCCTCCCGTTGTCCTCTACGTTTCAGGGCCGTAGCGACTCTTCCTAGAGTTCCTTTCATTCCTGCAGCTTGTAAGTAAGTGTCCTTAACGGGTTACATGCTTACCTCACTGTTAATATTCCATTAATCTATATTTTTGGGTAATTATCCAAATGTTTTTAACAAAAGTTCAACTGAGGTCATGAATGAGTCATTTGGTTTCTAGAATAAAATTATATTATTATCTTTGCATGTGGTGTAAAGTGTTTGCACACAGTTTTTTTTTTTATGAATAGGTGATGTAATGGAATTATATATTCAGTCTCGCATCCTTCTATGAAATCTTAATTAACAGGTTTTTGTAATAACGCAATATTTATTGTTTTGGAATAATTAAATAAGTTGTTTTTGCCTTGTAGGTAAGGCTTATTTTCCTCAATTTCACGAAGAGCTTATACCAAAAAAGCTTTGATACATTGTCATATTTTCTTAAATATAATTAGAATACCTGTTAGATGGTTGGGTAATTTAGACCAAATTGTAGGTATATTTATTTCTTAAATGGCAGAAGTTAAAATAAAATGTGACACTGACATTGTATATATATTTTATTGCTTGTGACTTTATATTGTATTTAAAATTGACATTAGGCGCTTCGACATTGATTTCTATTACTATTTAATATTAATTAATTTGTGTTATGGAATCCTTTAAAATTGTTTTTTACTGTCCAGGTTTAGTTTATTTGAGTATTGAGACTTGGCTGGCTTGATTGTTAAGTTCTCACAAACATTTGTATAACATAGTGGCATAACATAGTGATCTCTTTATTACCTTGCTACACCATTATTATTGTACCTATGTTAAACAAATGAATAAATGACTTGTGACTACATATAAAATTGACCCGCTTCATTTCAAAAAAGGTAAACCTTATTTTCGTTGTGACTTAAAATCACGGCTGTATTCGTAGAAGTCAGCATAACTGACGACGACCGACGAGAAGATGCATTCTTCTTCTAATACTGTTGAAGCTGTTCTTATCATACCACCTCTCCAATTTCCAGCGCTGGTGATCGTAGCAGTGACTTGCCGCCCCGACAAGCCTGACCTGAAGCAGGTGAAGGCGGAGGCAGCTCGCAAGAAGGCCTGCATGCACGACTGCGGCTCCGTGGCCCTGGACCCCGTGTGCGCTGGAAAGCAGGGCGAGAAGCCCAAGTCTTTCGGCAATGAATGCGTCATGAACAACTACAACTGCGAGCACCATGACAGTGAGTACTTTTGTCACACGAATCATCGTTGATCCCCACAAGGTAGACCGATAACTTGATGAAGTTTGCGAGAATAGTAAGAAGGAAGGGTCGGATTGCTTGAGTAGGCTTGTGTTGAAGCACAAGGGCGTATTTTCAGACCGAGGAGGAATGGCTGGCGAGCGCCCCCTTCAGCGAAGTAGTAATACTAGCGAAGGAGGCGGCCGCACGCGTTAGGGTACGGACGTCTTCAAAAAACTTCCTACTACTAAGGGATACTTAGTCAAAAAGTCTAAATTACAGTCACTGTTCTTATCACCGCTGGTTTCTTGATCGATAAAAATTCACAATAAGTGTTTTATGTCATCCACTAGGTACTATAGTCCTACAAGCCAGACAACGATGGTTTTTGCAGAAATAGGCCGGGTTATATAGCTATAATATTTTCAGGTAGTTCCAAATTCGATTTTAGCTCATCAATACCCGCATACATGGAACGAACTCAATAAAACAGTTCAAGGTGAAAAACACCAATTTAAATTGTCGACTTGTTAACGTTCCGTGAAGTTCAGTTTTCCTTGTAGTTGTACATTAACATTATTCGTGAGTCATAAGATAGGTATCTTTTTAACACTATTAATATTTTCAACGTCAAAGTCTGATATATGTGACAATAGTAATGGCCGAAAGGTTCTGGAGTGGCACGTACTGGAAGACGCAGCGTTAAAAGGCCACACACAAGGTGGATCGATGACTTGGTGATGGTTGCGAGAATCCGATGAATGCGAGACGCACAGGACCGGTCATTGTGGCGACGCTTGAGGCTGGAGGCTTATGTCCAACAGTAGAAGTATTTCGGCTGAAATGATGATGATGATGATATGAATAATACATATATAGGGTGACTGGCAATTAGTGTACGATACTTAAACACGTGATTGTGCTCATGATAACAAACAATTTTTATTATGGGAGCAAAGCCGAAATCGCGAAAAAAATATCAGCTGTTCAGTACATTAGGCAAACATAAATGTACTGAACAGCTGATTTTTTTTTCGCGATTTCAGGTTTGTTCCCATAGTAAAAGTTGTTGGTTATCATGAGCACAATCACGTGTTTAAGTATCGTAAACTAATTACCAGTCACCCTATATAACACCCGTGCGAAGCCAGGAGTCAGGTCGCTAGTTGTCTCATAAATCTTTAAAAATTACTATCGTGGACGAATTAATCAGAATTTTTGTAGGATATAATTACGATGAATCTGCAAGTAACATTTTTCATTTTTGTCTAAAATGTTTCAACGAATCACTATTAGTTCAATAAAAATGAATTAATTTAGTAATATATACTTACATTTATTTCAAAATGTGTGATATTTACGAAAGTATCAATAAGTTCTTGTTCTCGATCGTGGCTTTTAGTGAGCGTTTTTTTTTTATATAAAACCATGGCGTTTTTAGGGTTATAAGGTCATAATTTATAAGAACATATTTAACACAACTACTAGTAAAGAAATACTATACGTTATTCGTTTAATCGATTGTAGCTAGAAATGTGAACCTGATGTTTAAATATTAGCAGATATAAAAATGTCATTGAGATTCTTTCACATGCATATTTATAAACTACATGCATGAAGCTCTTTACATTGAAATTGCACACTAAGAAAAACCTTGTTCGCCCGTAATTGGGCTGACCAGGGAAATAATATAAAGGATGGTTTAAAATACGATGACCGGTTATTAATTTGTAGCTATCTTGTTTTGTAAAGTTAACCCTCAGATACATTAGGGGACAAAATATCCCCCGACATGCTCAATCTTCGTGACGCTGCAACGTCGCCCAGTGTCCCTCAACTTGCCCTCCAACTTTTTAAAACGCATTCATGTGATGCGGGATATGTTTCTGGACAATTTGACAGCATTAAGCCTGGGATACACTAGGGGGCAAATGAAGAAACATGTTGCTGAACATATCCCTCAACAACTACGTGAAGTGTCCCGAGACAATTATCGCGGAACATTTTGAAGGTCACACTAGTCAGTGCTCAAAGAAATGTCGTCCGAGGAGGTTGTGGCTATTAGTGCTGCGTGCATAGTAATTATATCGAGTGAGTTGAAACGTAAGAGAAAGAGAAGGTGGTGGATGCGGAATATCTTACTACAACACTACAGACATAATAAGGGGAACATTGCGTACGCCACTACACTCGGTGACAAATATAATAGAATAGAATAGAATAGAAGAATAGAATAGAATATCGTTTATTTAATAAAAGTGGCACATTTATATTAAGATACATAAAAACAATTATAACGCATACATTGCATTTTTGCCTGAACTAGGTTGGACCTGTATGTCAGGCTAAAAGGTACTAAGAATCTAAGAAATAAAAAATTAACAATCATTAAAATTCACTATATTAAATAACCTAAATTTAATTAACAAAAGCAAAGCATGTTTTATTTACAAACTAAAAGGAGATCTTCTGTCTCTTTCTTTTTACAGCTATAATAATTTAATTTATACAAACCTAATTTTCTATTTAATCTTTTGTACAAAAATGGGCCTAAAAATGTGAAATACCTTTTTACAAAGACATATTTTGAAAAAGTATTGGAATTGCATACAATATCATTCCGTCTCTTATTAGTAATTTCAGGGTAGAAGGGAAGCATGGTGTGCTGTTTTAATACCAGACGCATGATGAAAAGCTGGCGAACAGTCAGTACGTTGCAGGACTTGTATAGCAAATCTGTGGGATAGAGGAATGCATGGAAATTGGCTACTTTTAAAATGGTTCTCTGAGCTATTTCTAGAGGTAACAAATAAGTTTTTGGTGCTCCACCCCACGAAGTAATACAGTATTGAATTACAGATTGTCCGAGTGCCAGATAAACTTGGTTAATCAATTTTGAGTCTGCAATTGCTCGCAATTTTTAAAAAATATAGATTAATTTTCGCACTCTTTTAACTAAACTTTCAATATGTGGTCTAAAGGAAAGTGTTTTGTCAATTATAACCCCGAGATATTTAATGTCGCATGTTTTAAGGATAAAAGGACAATTACATGTACTGACTGAGTGGAATCCACATTTGTGGGCATAAAGATGAGAATTAGTAGTGTTAGATTGAAGGTCGCGCATGGAGAAGTGAATATATTTAGTCTTGTCAGCATTTAATGTTAGTAAATTGCTTTGAAGCCAATTAGTCACATTGTTTAAACCTACTTGAGCGTATTCGTATAATTCATTGCTGGTTTTAGCGGAAAAGATTAAGGCTGTGTCGTCAGCATATGAAATAATTTTGCCTTGTTTAATATTCAAATTACACAAATCATTAATATAAATCAAGAATAGGGTTCGGCCCAGAATGCTTCCCTGGGGAACACCAAAACTAGTGTTTTTTTGTTCATCGCTTGTGATATCGTCAATTCTAACACATTGGTATCGATCGTCTAAATAGTCGCTTAAAAGTTTTAGCGGCGTTCCCCTAATTCCCATGGCCTCTAACTTGTTTAGGAGTATAGAAACAGATACCGTGTCGAAGGCCTTCGCGAGGTCAAGAAAGACCCCTAGGGTCTGGTTTCCTTTAGCAAGTTCCTCGGAGACATGATCGGTCTTCGTCGGAGAAATGGCGCGACATGGCGCGGGACACGTGCGCTCGCTCTCGAGGCGGCAAGCAACATGCCCCGCGTCACGTACAATGTTGCGGGGCATGTTGCAGGATACTATGCAACGTTGCAGCGTCACGTATATTGAGTGTCGCGCGTCATGTTTTGGGACAAAATGTTCTATTCGGCGATTTACGCGTCATGTTGGCGGAGATTTTGTCTCCTAATGTATCTGATGCTAATAATCAATACCATTTCCTCTAATTCTCCAGCGTTCGAACCGTTAACAAATTAAAATATCGATTCAGTATAAAAATAGAAACACACCGGCGTTTGTCATCCAATGAAATTATATAAGAGGCGTGAATGCAATAATTCCACAACAAAAGCGACCCGACGGCGCATGACATTTCAAAATTCACCAAAAAAGTCCCCATAATAACGACATGGGTAACAAAGACTTTCAAAACTCGATGGCGGATAAAAACCCATTGACAATTTATGAAATAATTTGCTATAGAGTGGGTTTACAGTCTGTGAGCAACAAGGTGTGACGTGTCATGTAACCGTGGTAATGGCGGAGTCGGCCATTGTGACTGACGCCCTGACCGGGTCGTGACTCATGGCTATTTTCATGTGGCTATGTATAGAGGTCGCTTGCACAGTAGGTACTCGTATCTAATTTAGGTTGGATCTAAGAAGTTCTGATACTTATTGTACACATAGCTTTTTTTGAGATAGGAAACTATCCATTGACTTCTCTCGCTCTAAGGTGGAGCGAGAGAGCGTGTCAGACATTTTGGTAATGACTTAAACCCACCTGTGTCCTTCAGTTGCAGTTAATGTTTAAGGGATACCCGTAACTCGTTAGAAGTGTTAGAATAATCCCGCAACAATCCTTTGGCAAAACCTGTTTTAGATATTTTTATACGTAACGTAACCATTGTCAAGATTCAAAATTGTAAATGGAATTTTTCTTTGAAGACTGTCAACAATCGTCGGGGATTGCAATCGAATCAACGAATCAAATAACAAATAAAACATCGATTTATGTTTCAAAGAAGCGAACCTTCATCAATATTAATAGGATCAATATCATAGCTTGACTGACAAGATTAAAACTGCTTATAACAGTAGATAGGCTAATGAACTCGATAACATGACAATTCCTATACTGTAGACATCTCAACAAGTCTAAAGTAGTTTTTAATCTGAGCAGGCACTCATTGAATATAACAAATTTATAAGTAACTCTGTCTGTCTGTTACGCTTTCACAGTTAAACTACTGAACCGATTTTGATGAAATTATTATTAGTATGAAGAAAGCTTGAACCCCGAGGAAGGACAAAGTTACGTTTTACCTGGCTTCTACTTCGACTTCTCGTCCGCAATGACCAACATCTACGCGAACAAAGTCGTGGGCTAAAGCTAGTATTACGTAAATAATACAAAAAAGTAGTGCTTCTAGAACTAAATCCGACGGTTAAATACGCAAAAGTTTTAAAATACCTAACAACAGCACCAGGAATACATGCTTTTTAGGGTTCCGTACCTCAAAAGGAAAAACAGAACACCTAGAGGATTACTTTGCTGTCCGTCTGCTTGTCAGTCTGTCTGTAAAGACCCTATATCTCGAGAACGCGTGGAGTTATTTAGTTACAATTAAATATACTCAAGTCTGCGGTTCCTTGAAGCTGTGAAAAAATCAAACTTCAAAGCTAACGAAAAAAAAAGATACGGCCGTTTATGTCGTAAAAAACATTATTTCGACACTTTCAAGGGAAAATAAATCGTAAGGTACTTCCCGTTGATCTAGAATCCCGTAATTTGGTGTGAAGCAAGGTCTCATAGCACAAGTATCGGAAAAAGTCTAAAAACTGTAAAAATTGTAGTTACGTCACAATAAAAAAAAAATGTGATACGATAAAATCTTCGTAACTCAATTCGGGAATTGTACTGTTTTCATAGGTAAGTTTGTACGGAACCCTCAGTGCGCGAGTCCGACTCGCACTTGCCCAATTTTTTTATTATGGATAGACTCGCATTTGAACACTATCTTACATAATGGTAAGCGATGATGAAGCCGACGATAGAGCAAAAACACGCTTGCCCAGAAGTAACCTATTCACTCTTGACTTTAAGACCCCTAGGTTGTAGCTATCAGGAAATAAAATCCGGCAAGGAATTCCGGCTTCATATTCATATGTTAATCTTATGTGTATTATAAACTGTGTTTCTCTTTGCAGCCCTCCACAAGATCAGCAAAGGCGAGTGTGCTGGCTCTGACGGCATCCGTCTATCTTAAGTCATATAGAAAACTAAGGACTTTTATATTTAACACTTTGATAATTACATTTTATAAAAGATTCAAAATTGTTATTTGCTTATCGACTAACATCAAAGAAGCTGTGATTAGGTAAAGTAAACGATTAGTGTTGTTATTGTCAATTAGTGTTGTGTGTGTTATTTTTTTACAATGTTTTACAGAATAAAGACAATACCAACCAGTGTATTTAATTATGTATTAAACCATATAAGTTCAAATAGATGGTTTGATTGTAAAAAGAGTGCACCTCCTTAAAATAGGACAAAGGAAAGAGCAAATAATGTGAATCAGTAACAGCCCCGTAGGAGCTTTTTTTTGTAGAAGAAATACCTCTAATAAACTGCGACCAGAGCAAAAGGGTAACAATGTGTAAATTAGAAAAAAAAATAATTGTAAATGCTCACGCAGAACACGATGTAGATATCATAATAAACGCAGTTCCTGAAGGTAGTATTTTCAGAATCGGCTACTGAATGCGAACGTAAATAAAATAATAATGTGAATGAATTTCTTATTACACTTAAACACTTATACACTTTTGTACTAATTGTTTGAAGCTATGGCACGTGTTACCACTACCAATATTAAATTATCGATCCCTTTACGAAAGTACTGACTACCAGCACCTGAATTATTTCATAACTTTGGTCGTATGAATGTTTCTGCTATTTTACATTATGGATACATAGTAGTTTTGCTAAATATGTTTTAACATACATAAAGGTGCCATTCGAACCTCGGCTGCAGGCTGCGGATGCAGGTTGCGAATGCAGGTAGCACACGCGTGACACGCAGCCGTTGCCTGCATCCGCAGCCAGGAGTGATTCCGAGGCTGGCTGCACGTGCTGCCAGTTGCAAATCTACGATTTAATCCAATACGAGAGCTATCGGCTTCGAGTAGCGATTATTTCGGGACTTGTCTAAACAGGTTGGAGTGACGTAACTATGTGCGCATCGACTTGCGGCCGCAGTATTACTGGTCTGCAATCGGCTGCGGCTGCAGGTCGCGGCAGCATTTGCAGCTGAAGCTTGGTAGCACGTGCGGCTGCAGCCGCGTTTGGAATGGTTTTTATTTAAAAAATCCATACTACTACATAGAAAACCCTTCGTGCAGCCGCAGCCTGCAGGCGAGGTTCGAATAGCGCCTTAACATAATCAGTCTTGGAATGATCCTACTACTGCACTAAGTCCTCCTCTCTTGGAGAGGGAATGGGCCATAATCCACTATGCGAGCCCAGTAGGTACGGGTTGGTGGATGTCACATGTCATCGAATTTTTTGTTCTAGGACAAGCCGGTTTCCTTATGATGTTTTCCTTCACCGTTTTGAGAGCAGTGGTGATGAAATAAATTACACAAAGTAATGCGTCTGGCTGGGTTCGAACCCGCGATCTACGACATGTAAGTCGGGGCAGTTACCACTGAGCCACCACTGCTCTCAAATAAGTTTTATTTAGCAAAATGTAAGTGATAGTTTATTGCCAATTTACCGATATTCAATAACTATAAACAACACACAAAAACAACAAAGGAACAACAAAACAAATGCACAAAAAAGGAGGAGGGGGTGTTGTACAATAAAGTTTAATCTGTTCTATTCTATGCAGCATTCGCTTTTAATTAATCCTGTATGTGTTTGTGGATAATGCCCGATTTGCTGTCCGATCGTATACGCTGCGCATTGTGTGCGATTTTACGGATTACTGATTCAGCAAAATCTTGTTCGTGGACATTGTAATGAATATCTTTATACATATAATTCTTCTGTACAGTGTTTGTTACCTTTCTCCTCCTAAATGGCTTGACCGGTTTTAATGAAACTTTGTGCGTAAGTATATTTGAGTAGATTCCTGGATGGTTTAAAAATACAATTATTGAACCATGTAGGTGGCACTGCATTCAAAAGGCACAGTTTTTGGACAGGACAACGTCTGTCGGGAGTCTGCTAGTCTTATATAATCTTCCAAACATGCTTTAAAATTATTTGTGAAGTAACTACGGAATGACGAGCCGTCGAGCACTTTTATTTTAGCTTCCATCTTTAGCGAAGTCTTTGAGTTAGTAGAGTGCTGGTTCGTCTAAGCGTTTTCCCTCCTTTATAACGACCGTGTACGGAACCAAAGGCAAGCTTTTAGCGTAAAAAAGTAGGACGTGTCCTGGATCTACGTCCTCTTGGGACATCATTTTGTAAGGGCTGTGTTAGCTCGGGTTAGGCCAAGATGGTGCAGTTTGGTACGGTTTTAACCCTTGACGCAAAAAGAGGGGTTTTATTATTTTCACCATTGTATGTGTGTATCTGTCAGTGACAACGTAGCTCACAGGTGAAACAATTTGAATGCGGTTGTTTTTTTTTAAAGCAGCTTTTCTAGTAATCGTTCTTAGACATTCCTATTGTTTTATCAAAATCGGTTAACCCATTTACAAGTTATGGGGGTGAAAGTGGGAATTAACCACGGAATGTTTACAAATATGACCAAGGATCTAGGATGTACATTACAAAACTGGATACATGGAAATCAGTTTGACTGTTTGTACCTGATTAAATCTTGACTGATGAGGTAAGCAATCGTTGTAGGCTAAAGGCTAAATACACAAAGATAAACATATACAACACAACATATCAAACCTAACAAAAACATCTCCCCTACTATCGTATGCAAACTTCATGCAGTCACATGACTGCACAAAACGCGTCAATAACATAAACAAATGATATCACAAACGATCCAGAGTGCCTAGTGCAAGTTTGTTTTACGTTAACGTAATCGACACGTTTATGACGTGCGGCGCTCCGATTGGCCCGCTCCAAGCTCTTAACCAATCAGAGAGCCAAACGCGGTAAACGTTTCGATCGTGTTAATGTAAAAACAACTCGAACTCAGCACACAGATAGCGTTCCGTGTTTATCGTCAGGATTATCTAGTATTTACTTCACTTCTGACACCACCTACATAGGGCGGTCGGTGTGACCTACTTGTGTGACATAGACTGCCTGTCGCCTTTAGGAATGTTTATTTGTACTGGGTTATATGTACATTATCATTTAGGTACGTTTTAAGGCAAGGCTGATGTCTAAGATTCAGTTCTGAGGTGATGCGTATATACTGGTACAGGTATATGCTTTTCAGTACGCAGCTCCGGTATGAACCAAAATACTGGGTACATAGGACCTACCTTAAAGGTATACCCATACTTTGAAGGCCGGGTATTGAGATTACCAGGTATGTCTCATCTCTAGTTCTGAGTAGCAACGGAACTTCTTCATTTACTCATAACGATGGATTTATTATCTAAATGTACATGTATTTTACTATGGTCAACTTGGATGGGCAGGAAGTATATTTTGTCGACGAATATAATCGTCCTGAGCCAGCTTGTTTCATAGAGGACGGGTAACATTTACAGGATGCATTAAGACATTTTTTTTTAAATGGGAAATCTTGAAATGACCCCTCGCGTTCTGGGCGGAGCATGAGGGATTATCAGAATATTAGTGACCAAAACTAACTTGTTTTCCTTCAGTTGATCTTAGCGGCCCAGGGCCATGGTAACTTTTTTGAATAACTGTGCAGCTTAGGATACATCAAGACAAATTGAACACGATCGTCTCATACACAATTGAACAAAGCCGTTGGTGTAACGATTTGGATTTGTTCCTGAAGGATTGACTGGAGAAGTTTGGCAAGACAAAGAAGGTTGAAAAATAAAGGGTATGGTTTTTCGTGTTTCAGTTTCTATTCTACTGTTGGGCAAAGGCCTCTCCAAGACCTTTCCGGTACTAGTACTCCCGCGACTTTGCAGCAGTCCACCATGAGCTCGCAGTGTATTTATACATTTTCATATTTAGATTTTAATATTGCAGTTCGTAACCAGGGGCCAGTTGTTCCGTCAGAGTGAAGAAGTATGATGGTGTGGGATAAATTTATTCATGTTCTGCGCTAGCTTTTGAGTAGGTGGTTAAATGAAAAAATATGAAAACATGGAACACTGCGAATGACACTTTGCTAAAGAATCAACAGTGATTTAAAACAAAAACAAAACAATTTCATCTTTAATGCGAGAGTGAGCGAAGCGATCTGGAAAACTTTAGTCTTGATAGGTTAAATTGTTGGATAGGTTAAATTTTTTTCTGTCAAACAAGATATTAGGTAGCAGACTTGAAGGTAAGTAGGTAGGTACTAGAGGCAGCTCACGGTCTTGCTGGCCTGAGCTTTGGGAGGCCAAAACTCAGGCCGGCAGACTGTTAAGTGTAGCTCGAAATCATTGATGAACGCTGTTAAAATGGGCTTGGATTTAAACCACGTTCATCAAAATCTAAAAACCTGAAAATCTCATTCAAAATCATTTGTAATGAGCATTAAGAAGCTAGTGTACGATGATTAATAATGAAAAGAGCGCAAAATATTGTATCTATAGATAGGCCTTTAGACATATAGATATTATGATAAAACTGCGTCATGTTTAAAATGACAATATTTTAGTTTGAGTTTTTTGAATAAATAATATAGGGAACAAACAATATACCTTGTATGGAAACTTCTGACATTTTCATTCATCATAACTTATTTTAACCAGAAAGGAGTCGAATTATTGTTGAAATAAAAAAACCGACTTTGCCGTGCCCGACAGGGTCCATAATTGAATCTTTTAAACAACATACCGTAAATATGTAACATTATAGACCGCAATAAAGTATTGAGCGTAGAAATATGAAAGTTTCGACGGTATTCAATATTTTTCATATTGTTTTGTTTCCATGCAGGGCTTTTAATATTGACGTGGCAATTATTTTTTTAAATAATAAGTATAAAATAGTGCTTGTTTGCGAACCCACCTGATGGTAAGCAGTGATGCAATTATTGATGGCAAAGCGCACTAGTTTATTAAGAGCCTATTCACTCTAGCTTTGAACACACCTAATTTATAATCGGACGGGAAGACCGCAGCAGCCAAATTGTTCCAGTCCTTTGATGCACGCGGTATAAACGCGAGGCGAAACGTTTTGTCTGGACCGTATAAGTGTCAATGATGTAAGGGTGGACACTCACCGTACGTCGGGTTGTCCGACGGCGACGGTAGAAAGGTGATGGCAGAATCAAGTCATGTAATTTCAGCGTACATTTTCCAAAACTGCATCCTGTAAAACACCAAAAGCTTGGCTATCCTACGCCTATGCTCCAGGCTTTTTAGATTGGTCTTAACCAAATCTGCATCACCAATTAGCCTCTTCGCAGTCCTCTCCACGGCCAAAAAAAGTTAGTCGTGTTTTGAATGTTATCGTCAAACAGAAGAGTAATCCCCATACTACATTTGTATGGAAGAATTACTGACTAGGGCACCCTTAAAGATGCGTTCGGTATCTATTGTGAGTTTCAAGAAATTTCTTCAAGAATTCGTGTCCATACAGGGAAAAACAGGGTAGAGTACCAAAACCAAGACACTGAACTCTTTCCCTACATTTTGTAGTCTTTTCAGACCATTAAAGTATGTCGAAGCTAATTATATTTTGGCCGGTCCCTTTGTAACAATTGATTTTAATTGTTTTGGATGAATTAAATAAAAACAAACAATATTCCTTATGTTGTAAAATATTTATTGAATCTAATCGTTTATTATGATGACACGTCATAACTCTTACTAGTCTATAGGAGTCATGATGATCCGTACTTTGTACAATAAATTAAAATATTGACTTACACAAAAATCTTACAATTACAGACATTACTAAAATATTTATTTGAACATGACTTTGGCGTTAATTTTACAACTACTTACATGCTAATTTTCTTACAGAAATAAGAGAAATTTTGAATTTTAGGAACTTTTTGACCAAAGTCTTATTATTGCTAATAGTAAAAAATATCTCCGAATATGACTTATTGGTTGCCGTTTGTAGCAGAATTTTTCACTGAAGTGATGGAATAGTATTAAATTTATTCATTTTAATTTAATAGACCTACGTGCTGAGAATAAAAAATGGAAATGCACGAACAGAATATGACTCAATCAATATTTATTATCTCAAACAAACCGTATTGCGTTATTCGGATTCCACAGTGATTATATAATCAGATAAATACAGGTTCGTATTACCATTTGTTCATGAGAGAAATTAAGAACAATTATGAAAAGGTGTTTTAATTCGAACAGAGAAATTCTGCTAACAAAACAGCTTTTGAGCTTTGGCCACCAAAAATATCTTCAAAGTAAATTATTAATGTTAGTATGTATTATACAAGAACTTAACTTTTACAGCGTAAGCATTTTCCTACCTGGATTATTGGAAAACATAAAAAAAAAATGTTAGGTTAATGATGGATTTTGTTATATTGAAATAGAAACGAACACATATTATGCTTGTGATACACGAGGCTAGTTTCTCTAGCCAAGATAGTAAGCTAGTATTAGTAAACTAGAAACACTTTTTTTCGGAGGAAAATCGTCAAATAACCCTTCTCGCCTTGGGTGGCGCGAGGGGGAGTTTCAGGCATTTACTTACTAAAACCTACGGTTCTTTCAGTTGCCTTAGTGTTCCAGGGCCGCAGTAACTCTTTCGAACAATCCGGCAACCCTGAGAGGCATCGGCCCTAGTGGACCAACCTTTATTTGATATCTCATCGAGGCGAACTAGTAACTTTGACTTCGTGTATTACAGAATTATCTCAATTTCTTGGCTATTATGCTAGTGAGAAAGCTAATACGCGAGCGGTGAAGGCTAGGATAGTTAAATGGGATGGGATTATATTTTTAGTTGGGGTTCCGCCACCCATTTTACTATCCTGGATTGTGTATTAATTTTATGTGGCCGGTGAATTTAGTATTCGATTACTGATTTTACTTTACTGTTGTGTTTTTCTGCAATTAATTACTTAGTACTGATTTAAAATTATCTGGCATCATGTGACAGAAAGGCATGACAGTATAGTAGATACAATATCAAGCTTGCTACCCTTGCTTGAAAAATTAGCCTCGTGTATCTCGGGGATTAGGGCGAAAAAGTACTGTTGTATGTTTCTAACTGGTCACACACTCTTTCTGCCTTCTCGTATCACCTAGCATTAGGGTATTATTCTTATTTGTGGATAGGCGTCAAGCACGGTTCTACTTCGCAACTCGCCAGGCGACTCGCTAGGCACTATACGCTAAGCAAGCCAACCAGTACGTTATCAGCCTAAAGACGGTATTTTTGAACCAAAAATTGAATACATACCTACAGGTAAACATGGATACATTTGTAAGTACATACTAATTTAATTAGGGATTTTGAGTTGTAAGTATTTCGTAAAACATTACAATTTTAGACCGTAAAGGTCAGGTACATGCTAAGTATCTTTTAGCATTACCACGGTTTTCACAACTCAATACAGTTGATCAATGCGAGTTTCGAGTTTTCCAACAAAATCGGACGGAGTGGCCATATTGGATTTTGGGACAACTGACAGGTGTCAGTTGGAATATACGTATATGTTTTTAAATTCAGTCGTACCTTTGAAATTTAAGGCCGCTTCAATTTGTTACTAGGTCATTCTTGGCGTCATGTTATTTTGGTGACAAGGTTTTTACGTCACTGAATTAACGTCACTAATCATTACGCACCAACTCGTTTATAGTATGGTATTAACATTATGACCCATAACTCTCATATACTGTATAAATAAATATTTCTTATTAGGAATTCATAGTTACTTTCCTATTAAACTCATGATTCATACTGAATAACGTTGCCAAGAAAAAAAACTATGACGTCAAGAAAAAGCTATTAATGTTATGTGGCGACGATTTGGAAATGTCAAAGATCTGTGCCAAAGGCTTTGTACTACTTTATGGAGATAATTACACTGTGCTTATTATAGGTAATACATACGGTTGAACATATCAATGGCGACCTTGTCACACAATGCGGTACTTAATGCTTACACTTATGTGTGAACCAATGCACTTTGCGTGTTCTGTTGCCGCATCAGCATTCTCCCAGACTGGTAATCGCATAATCTGGAAAAAGAAAAATTGAGTTTATTATTTAGAGCAAAACTAGGCGAAAGAATATAATTCAGAAGCCGAAATATACATTATTTTGTTCCTAAAGGTATGACATTAATATTATAAAGGCAAAAGTTTGTGAGTGTGTTTGTGTGACGTTGTGTGATGAAATTTGGCACACGGGTAGACAATGTCCTGGAATATCACATATAACTTTTTATCCCAGGAGTATGTTCCCTTGGGAAAATTCTCAAATGAGATCCAGCTATGATCTCATTTGATTTTTCTACTATTCAATCTTAGCTCTGTATTCTAAGCCACCCCCAGTAGTCCTTGTAAAGGAAACTTTCACCACCCGAATCGATTCAGTGGCTGATCATCATCATCAATTCAGCTGAAAGACAAAAGACTGTCACCACAACGACTGGTCCTGAGTCGCCGGTCGAGTGAAGGAAATTCCTTAAAATGTAGCCTGGAGTGCAGTGAACTTTGATTTGGTGAAAAAAAAAGCAATCTAAGGAGATCAAACTTACACGTGCTCTCACGACACGACACCGCTTCCAGTTCGCATAGCGTCTCAAATGTCCTAGCGGTTCCCGTAGCATCGAAGGCACACACTGGTCCTGTGGGAGGCGCGGCACATCTACCAGCACACAGCGGAGGAGGCACGCCCTCCCTCACTCGAGGCATAACGAACTCAGGAGGAATTCTCATGTCCGGACCCTCCCCGATCTCGTTGGAATGACCGATGCGAGACGGCATCAAAGGCAGATGGGCTGGTTGTACTTCGTTCCATGCTGGAATGGAAAGAGTTTTTGGTTACTTAGGGGTTGGGGATTAATGTAAATCTAGTTGTCATTGTATGGTTAGTTCTCTATAAAGAGACAACAGCCCGAAATCAAGTATTTGGCAGTTTTCCGGACCAGACACAACACCCCGTCTGGTTGGATCCCTTTTTAATGGAGCTTTGCGGAACTTTACAACCTGTTCCGCATTACGCTAAAATTTTATCACCGCGGCTCTCAAAACGTTTATGGAAAACACGCTCGCCTGACAAAATCAGTCAGTAAGATTTATCGTACCAGTATCTTGCAGAATCAAAGAATTGAAATTAATTTAGAGGTATAGATAAACAACTACTTAATATCGGAAAGAAACAATAAAACTATTTTTTTATTGGTATTTAATAAACTAGTGCTAGACTGCGATCCCACCTGATGGTAAACAGTGATGCAATCGTTGATAGTGAAGCGCAAGCCTATTCACTCTAGCCTTGAAGACACCCAAATGTGAAATAATTTAACAAGTAACTAAACCAAAACAATGCGCCCGCGCGGCTCACCGCTACTCAAGATAACTTAACGATAATGTAAATTAAAAGATAATTCAATAAAATTAATAGTGACATAAACGTAGCGTAATTGTTTCTTGTTTTATTCCATTATTGTTTTCAACACTTGTTAGTGATTACTATTTGACATTTCGTTTGACCCTTCAATATAATCAGTGTTATTTATTTTCCTAAACTTTTCCTGTGATCTCATACATATTACGCATTTGTGAAGCGTCTTATCTGCTCGCTGCACTTTGTAAATATTGAGATGCAAACGCATGCCCCTTCTCATTGACTCACAATGCCGAGTAAACATGTTAGGACTTTATATTTGAACAATTAACTTCATGAACTATCTCTGGACAATGCATTTTTGTTTGAATAGCTGCAGATGTGAAATCACTTCGAACTACATTATTGATATTATTGACTGCTATATCAACATCTCGCACTTTTGATATGCGATGTCAAACATTATCTCTAGGTTAATTGTTAATCACTTTACCGTTATCTTCAACTTGTTATGAAAAGTGCCTTGAACTAGAATGCACTTAAAGTTTGTTAAAAAGTACGGTCTCTGTTATTTCTAATGTTTGGCTACGACACTCCATTAATCATTGAACTGACAAATGAGGGCATCATTGTCTACCTTGATCAAATAGAGGTTAAAATATCCATTTAACAAATTTAAGTAAATTTTCCAATATTTCTTTCAGAAAAATGGACGAATCCATGAAAAGCGGTCTACTACTTTAATATTATTCAATATCTTCTGAGAAGTCCCTGACACTAAGTGGCTAAGTATTTAAAATCTGTATTAATACTTCCACCTTTTTTAGCCACAGTAAAAGAAGCATCCAACTAAGCAACGATTTATTATTATTATATGTTACGAGCTTATGCCCGTGGCTTCGCTCCCGTCAACTGACTACCTACCCTACCCCATGGTACCTACCTTCTCTAACTACTCTACCTACCTACCTACCTTACGCTGCCTAGCTACTCTACCTACCTACCCGGCCCTACCAATCATTTTTTTTTGCTTTTAAACCCTCCCTGTATGCTGGTGAACAAAACCAGGTCCTGCCGTTCTCGAATTTTAGCGAGACTAACGAACAGCAATCGATTTTTATATCCTCTAAGATTAAAGATCCTCTAAGAGGTCCGTGACACTCGTGAGTGGTTAAAGTTTTAGATGCTGTATTACTTCCTCATTTTTCAGCTACTATAGAAGAAGCATTAAACTAAGTTACAATCTCACTTCATTCCTATTCCAATGGTTCATTTACCACGCATTTATCAAAAATCTGTAGCGATCCGTAACATGGTAGATAAAACACTTGCATAACCACGTATCGAAGTCAACTGCGTACTAAACTGCGTAGTTGACCCAGGATGGAGTAATGACTATGACTTTTTATCGTTTTGTGTCGGTTCGGTTTCCAGAAAGGGTAACTGATTAACTGATCTAGATAGGGGGCACTTCCTCAGTGACTCACTGTACGTGGATGGTTTACTGCGCGTTTAATTTGTAATTAAGCTGTGTCGCCTTCAGATTTTCCCAGTGTATTACAATTTGTATGAGTCGTTTGTGGGTTTATGTTTGTACTTTTAATGTTTTTTTTTTATGCACGTCACTTGTGGGTGACATAATTTATGAAAAACCAGTAGGTAACAAATTGTCTTTCATTTCTGATTAAGATACAAACGATTCTACAGAAATCTAGAAGTGTTACCCTTTATGTCTTTATTGACTAACTAAACTGGGTTAGCGGATGTTTTAATACATTTAATATCTAACGTGCCCTGTATTATGTGCTTTACCTACATATTACAAAGGTCTTCTATAATAATACTAGCTTCTGCCAGCGGCTTCGCCCGCATGAAAATTGAGTTCTCCATACAAACTTTGAACCCCCGTTTCATCCCGTTGGAAGGTGAATATCGGAGAACCCTCTCTTAGTGCTCGCCTACGTCATAAAAGGAAGCTTTGTGCAAAATTTCACGCTCCTAGTCTCAGTAGTTTCGGCTGTGCGTTATTATGTCAGTCAGTCAGTTTCTCCTTTTATATAATTATATAGATATATAGAAAAAATCTTTTATTATTGGATAGCTCATTTATCTAGGAACAATATACTACGACTCACGGAAGAAGTCCTGTAACCAAAGACGCTAGTGAAACTGCGTGAGACAGCTAGAAGGCAATATTGGGACCGATGTTCATATTAAGTAAAGAGCTATCCCGTTTATCTCCTTTGATGAAAATTGTTTTATAAATTAATCAATTTTTTCGTCAATTTAAACTTGATGAGGCTGGTGTTTCCTACCTGAGAAGAAACACCGAAACCAACTCAGAGGTCAGTCTCTTTTAAAGTCCATACTGTAAACATGTTATGATCAAATCATATAAGAACCATGCAGATTAGTGTCTCAGATGGTCTTTTGAGAAAAGAATCACACAGATTTGAGTGGACCTATCCAGTCAGTGCAAACATTTGTCAGTATTCGTGCAGCTCAACTCAGAGCCTACTAATAATATTTTTTTTTTTATTGACAAAGTTTTTTGCATATTTAAATGAAATTCTCTGACTCCTCAGTTAGTTATAAACTGTATTACAGGAACCAGTGCCTTTCCCACCATAAGGAAATAATTTGTCAACAAATTCAAGAAATACATTCGAAATGGAAACTGTAAATTTTGACATGGAAATAAAATAAAATTTTATAATAAAAAAATAAAATATTAATTAGATTACTGTCATAGTTACATGTTGTTGAGATGTATACTATCAAGTGAAGTCTAAGCCGTTGACCTAGCCCGTCTTCACGCTCACTTGATATCAAAGCTGCTGAGCTAAGCGGCTCGTGCCAAGAGATAAGCTGCACACATATCTACCACAAGTCGGTGTTCAAAGACTGAGTAGTCTGATGCAATAGGCTACCAACCTCTTTTATGCAATAATGATTCTATGTAATTTAGCCGGATAAAACAAGTAACGATAACATAATAAGTTATTATGTGGGATTTGAAACGGATGCATTAATTAGGTATTGATAAGGAATTAGTAGCTAATAAATCTTAATATATATAATTCTTCTATACGTGTTTTTGTCAATTAACTCCTCCTAAATGATTCTTATTAAATTTTGTGTGTACATTTGAGTGGGTCCCTGGTTAGTTTGAAAATACAATTGTATCCGGTAGGTGGCGCTACAATTGGCAAGGACAATGTTTGCCGGAACCAATAGTAGGATATAAAATGAAAGTAAAACAGATTTACACATCAGGAACCACCTCTTTTTCCAGTCCGTTTAAGAAGAGATCACTATCACTAACCCATTTCTTAATAGCTACGAGTAGCCAAGCAGATTAGAAGAAAGAAAGAAAAATAATTTATTTGATACAGCACAAGGCACAAACACAATATTTACGTAACACGAAACAAAAATAAAAAAAACTGGGCAAGTGCTACTTGGACTCGCGCCCTGAGGGTTCCGTCCAAACCTACCTATGTAAACATTTCAATTCCTGAATGGAGTTTCGAAGATTTTTTCGAATCGAAACAAAAAAAATTCTTTTTTGGTGTCGTAACAACAAATTTACTGTTTTTAGATTTCTTCCCATATCTGTCTTATAAGACCTTGCTATATGCCAAATTTCAGGATTCTGTATATTTTATTTATTTATTATTTATTTATTTACAGACAGACAGACAGACGGACGGACGGACAACAAAGTGATCCTATACGGGTTCCGTTTTTTCCTTTAGAGGTACGGAACCCTAAAAAAAAGCAAAAATATAAAAAAATAGTTGTGTGCCTCACGGCGGCACCAAAATAGGTCCAGTTTAGCATGAATGCCAGACAACTAGTGCCTGACGCTGGTTTTCAACTGAACCTGTGGCTGAGACTGTGGCAGATTAGATGACAACATAGATATTTTACAGATTAAAGTGTTTCATTTCTTTATAAATGTGTGTTGACAGTGATGATATTATCATCTTCCAGCCCTAGTCCCGTTTTATTTGGGGTCAATAAAGCGGTCATTCATAATAGGCCTCATCAGAAGGTTTAAAGTCACTCAAAGGGTAATAAAAAAGGCAAAGCTCGGAGTTTCCTGTCGTGAGCGAATCAGAAATGAAGATAATAACCGCAGGAGAACCAAAGTCACCGACATAGGCCGAACATACTAAATATTTGGAGTTAGGTATCAAATAGAAGCAAAAAGGTAGTTCATTTTGGTATTTTCTAATCATATACATCATCATCATCATCATCATGTGTATATGTGGCAAATTATTCAAAAAAATCTTTTACACCTTTTTTTTTTATAGGTGGGAAAATCATCTTATGACAAATCACGCTCTTGGGCGGAGCGAGAGATAGTGTCAGACTTTTACTGACTAAAAACCCACTCCTGTTCCTTCGTTGCCTTCGTCCCAGGGCTTCACACTACCCATGGCCCCAGTAGGCTTCGACCCTGCTCGGCCCCTACGATTTGCTGACATCTCCCTGAGGCGCGCGCGAAACAATACGCGCCGTCGACGACTTGGGCTCGGTCCGGATGGTTACCGGACGGTCGGACGGCGGGCCACCCATTGCCCGCCGTCCGCAAGCCCGCGCCTACGGTGGCCGGAAATCGGGATCGGAATCCCGGCGGCGGTTGGGGCGTGAGGACCGTTGCCGTTGCCTCACGTGATCGGCCGCCTCCTTTGCTAGCATTACTGCTTCGCAGAAGGAGGCGACCGCCTGCCACTCCTTCTCGCTCCGGACCATGGCCTGTACCAAGGCCCGGCGCGAGAGATCGCCGCCGCCGATCGCCCCCACGAGGACACGGCGTTGCTCTTCCCAAGCGGGGCACACCTCCACCGTGTGCTCCACCGTGTCCTCCGGGCGGTCCACACAGTGGCGACACCCGGGCGTCGATTCCGCACGAATCCGGTGCAGGAACTTCCCGAACTTCCCGTGTTCGGTGAGAACCTGCGTCATGCGGAAGGTGAGGACGCCGTGAGGTCTTTCCAACCACGCCTCAAAGAAGGGACTTACCGCCATAATTGTGATCTTTTACACCTAACATTTTTCAAGTATACCAATAAAATATATGTATATATGTTGTGGTACAAAAAAGGTAGTAAATATTTACAAAAGGATAAATAAGCTGAGCTGTCTCAAACTGTGAAAAAAAAAAGTGTTTCAGACATCCTGATGTCAGAATGTCTGACCACTTTCTTTACGCATTTTCTCGCTGTCAATAGAGGTACTAAATATTTGAAGCTAGGTACCAAACAGTAGCAAAAAGGTGATTAATAATATATTATTGATTTTTTTGTCATAACAAGTCTTTGTGTGCATTCTCGATTACCTGACTTCACAGTCAAGAATTTATAGCAACAAAATAAAAAAACTACCTGTAGGTAGTTTTTTAACCTAGTAGGTAACCTACTCCTCCTTTTAATTAGTACAAAAAAAATGGCGCTCTATCCATACCCATTACTGATCATATTTTTGTAGACAAAAGTAAAAAAAAAGAAATCCCAAAATTGTCCACGAAATTATGCATTTTTACTAACATGATGCAGACGAAGCCGCGGGTAACAGCTAGTTTTCTAATAACGCCTTTAAGTATTTGTACTAATTAAAAATTGGTGGTGTATAAAATAAAATTTGACACCGAGTCCTGGCCTGTCTTTTCTTTTTTTTTTTTTTTTTTATTCTTGATAGGTTTGCGCTTGACCGCTAACTCACCTGATGGAAAGCGACGATGCGGTCGACGATGGAGCGCGCTTACCTAGAAGTAACCTATTCACTCTTGACTTAAAGATTCCCGGGTTGTAGCCATCAGGAAAAACAGATTCCGGCAAGGAATTCCACTCCTTAGCTGTACGCACTATGAATGTGTTCCCAAAACGTTTTGTGCGTATAGGTGGGATGTCCACCATGTACCGGTGGCGCATTGCCGTACGCCTGGTGGTCCGATGATGGAACGGGCTAGGCGGAATTAGGTTATGCAATTCCGACGCACACTCCCCGAAATGCAACCGGTAGAAAACCGACAGGCTAGCAACTCTGCGTCGATGCTCAAGACTTTGAAGCCTCGACTCAACGAGTGCATCATTGCCAATGATCCTCTTGGCTCGCCTCTCAATTGCCTCAAGTGCATCAAGCTGGTATCGGGCAGATCCGTCCCAAAGATGAGAGCAGTACTCCATACACGATCGAACTTGCGCTTGATAAAGTTTGAGCAGCTGTTCCGGCGTGAAGTACTGTCTGACCTTCGCGAGGATTCCCAGCTTTTTTGCTGCCAGTTGAGCCTTTGCTTCGATGTATGGCTCAAAGTTGAGTGTTGACGTCAGCGTAACACCAAGGAGATCAAGATGGTCGGTTATTGGCACGGTTACGCCCCGGAAAGTTGGAGCAGGGCTGAATTGGCTCCTTTTAGCGGAAAATAGACACGCCTGGGTTTTAGCAGCATTGAACTTGACCAAATTGGCATCGCCCCATTCAGAGACTGCCTCCAAGGACAAGTTCAAGCGCTCGACCATAGCCTCTCGTAGAGACTGGATCTGTGACCCACTAGCCTGCGCGCTGGATATGTAACTCTCAGCAACAGTGCTGTCGTCTGCATACCCAAAGGTACCGGGCTTAAGCAGATCATTTATGTGCAGCAAGAACAATGTTGCCGAGAGCACTGACCCCTGAGGGACCCCGGCATTAATGGCCATTTGACCGGACGAGCAACCATCGATGACCACTCGGATGGACCGGTCACTCAGGAAGTCTGCAATCCAAGCACACAAACCAGCAGGTAATCCGAAAGAAGGAAGCTTACTAATAAGTCTTTCGTGCCAGACCCTATCGAAAGCCTTCGAGATATCGAGGGAGACGGCAAGCGCTTCCCCGTGTCTCTCGATGGCCTCACTCCAGATGTGGATGGCATACGCTAGAAGATCACCAGTTGACCGATTTCGGCGAAAGCCGTATTGTCGGTCACTTAGGATGTCATTAGCTTCTAGGTATGCCAGGAGCATATTCGTGACCTTTTAAGGGTTAAGAACCCAAAAAAGAGCTACGAAAGGATAGTCTACGAAAATCTCGTAGCACACGGCTACGCCGTAGGCCTAGTAGATATACCATTTAATACACTCTTACATTTGGTTTTATGATTGCTGAACAATTGGACAATGAAAATTGTTAAAAGAATTGTTTTTCCTAATCTTCTAGATAGTTCTAGTTGTAATTTAGGTTTCTCATAATGATAGTGCACTTGTAAGTTTATCTCGAAAAATATGAATTTAGGTAAATAGTACTTATTGGTGATGGTTATACTTATTAGTAGAATATGGAAGACAATTATGATATTTTATGGGATTAATGGTATACATTTTATTTTAATCTTTTGCTAATTAATTAGGATGGGCATAAAGATGAGGAGAAATGAGAGTATGAGTCTGGTTAGCGAAAGACCAATTGCTGTGCTTTTATAAGCAAACGATCGCTGTACTGTATGAATGATTTTGTGGCTGAAAAGGTACTACTTATGTGACGACTAAAGGTGAAATCATACTTATCCTAGCCGAACGCGTCGAACGAATGGAAAGAAAAGAATTTTAGAATTCTTTATAAGAAATCGTATGAAACCCCGCACACCTAACCACGTCGAATCGTCCGAATCCGGAAGGACTCCAGAATAAAGAATTCTAAAATTCGGCTCGGATAAGTGTGCGTTACCCTTTATAGGGAAGTATTGAAGTGAAGTGAACCTCATCATCCGGGCCTCCGGTAAGGTCATACTCATGAACGGGTGCCGTCAGTCGAAACTGGTCATCTCTTAGCAGTGGGTTAATTCAATTTCTATTTTTTTTATTCGTTTTTTATTATTATTATTACTTTTCTACATTGTGCTCACATATTAATTTTGAAGCGACAAGAAATATGCAACCAAGATTTATGTAACTCATAATATGATTTAAAAGAGTATCCCCATGGACACTCTTTTAAATTTAGTTTCTTGCATGTTCTTCTCCATAGAGATCTACGCTTTGGAACGTGCAATTTAGCTTCACTTTTTTTTGACTGACCGATATTTTGACAATTCAAAAGTGCCTGTAATTGGTCTATTTGAAATAAACGTTTCTGACCGATATTTTGACAATTCAAAAGTGCCTGTAATTGGTCTATTTGAAATAAACGTTTCTGATTTCTGGATCGAGCCCGAATCGCTGACGGCGAGTAGTGTTAGAAACTGTAAGGGCCTAGCCGGCCTAGCAGGGCCGATGCACGCTAGTGGGTTTTTGGAAAGAGTTAACGTGCCCGCGGATCGCAAAGGGCAACTGAAAGACACAGGTGGGTTTTAGTCAGAAAGTCTGACATGCCTCTCGCTCCACCCTGAAGTGAAAGAAGTGTTTGATTTTCCACCTCAAAAAAAAAATAAGGAAGTAATAAAGAAGAAAAATATTTTTAAATGACCATAATCAAATTAGGATACGGGCGAAATGGGTAGATACACTATGTATGTACCTATTAGGCAGGTGCTTAATTAAGTAACCGTAACAAATAAGTACCTATTAAGGTAAATTAATTAGCTACAAATTAAGTAAATGAATTACACACTTACATTAATGATTTCTGTGAACAGAAAATCGCTATGCTTAATCGATGGATAGATAATAACGAGCTTTTATTAATAATTAGTGAAAAAAATGTTAATTTATTAATGCGCATTACCCCCCTCTCCCCCCGAATTACGAGTAATCTGTACACATAAAAGTTCACTGACTCATCAACGCTTAGTCCAAGCCCTTGGACATAGAACGCAGATAGAATTTTGGTCAGAGGTTCCTTTAATGATGTCTATAAAGAATAAGAAAGGATTTTCTAAAATTCACCCTCTAGGGGGATCAAACGGGGGTCCAAAATTTGTATGGAGAAACTTAGTAACACGCGGGCGAAGTCGTAGGCAGAAACTATTATAAAATAATTTGTTAATCTCATTAGACAAAGTTTGATAAGTTAGTCTTACTAATACTACACAGTTTTGGGCAATATGTAATCTAACTACTGATTAATTACTACGATTACATGTTGTAGTTAGTAATCACAACTACAAATTACATTAAAAAATCGTAAAAAGTAGTTAAACATTTTGATTACTAATTACAAATTGTAGTTGTGTGAGACTACTTTTTATAGCTACACATTTATAGATTGATTTTTTCAGTACTTGTCAATCAATGCAATAATAATATGTAATAAATATAAGTGCATAATCATCTACGACTTGCATTCAATTAATTATTCATGAAAGTAAACATACGTGATTTTTTTATACAGTTAGTTTCTGTTTTTTTTTTAAATTAAATTTTAGAGCCAGATTCAGTTTTGATAAATCAATTTTTTTAATACATTACTTGTTCATTTAATTGCAAAATATAAGTTCTTAGTACAGTTCAGTAATTATAACTACTAGATTACAGCAATCAAATTAACAACTACTTCATGTAGTTTAATTATTGTAGTTAAGTTACAATCAAACTACTTTTAGTTGTAATTTGTAATCTGATTACAAAATAGTAGTTAACTACGCCCTATACTGTGTGTGTATGTTTGTTACTACTCCTCCTTAACGCTCAAACATCTATCGCTAGCAGAAGCTAGTATTTATTTATCTACTCATTTCTGTCCGT
This sequence comes from Mythimna impura, assembly GCA_905147345.3. Lineage (NCBI taxonomy): Eukaryota > Metazoa > Arthropoda > Insecta > Lepidoptera > Noctuidae > Mythimna > Mythimna impura. Next base: position 9,522,458 of record LR990355.1, on the reverse strand, counting down.
GGCTTCGCCCGCGTGATAGTAGAAAATTATCCCAAGGGAACATAGTCCTGAGATAAAAGTGTGTGATATACCAGTTCATGACCTTATCTGTGTACCATACAAATAAATCCCTATACATAATTTTTTTTGCTTGTTTTACCTACTCCTTTCAAACCTCGGCCAAATGTTCAAGGGACTATATGCCTTAACTAACCGCTTGCAAGTAGAAAATTGTTGCAAGACAACATACTCCCGAGATATAAAGTATTCTATGTGCAATTCTAGGACATTATCTACTCGGGTGCCATATCTAAATCCGTTTAACCGCTCCACACGCTCGTTCGTTTAATCCGTTTGGCTGTTGATCCCCGCATTAACGCCGGCGTTCACGCGCCATTGTCTTTCTATTGTGTCTCTAATTACGCACTCAAAAGGTTAAAGAAGGAACAAACATACAAACTTTCGGCTTTATAATATAAGTGTGAGAGTGTGATGTGATATTCAAAAGGATAATTAGAGAGATAGAGATTATATTACTGAGATTTATATATATTATTGGGATAAAAAGTAGTAGAGATGACTTTTAATGACAGTACAACTTTATATATAACTTTTTGCCCGCGGCTTCGCCCGTTTACATAAAATATAATCTATGTCACTCAGAAATAAAGCAGCTTTCTATCGGTGAAAAAAAATTCGCAATCGGACCAGTACGTTCGGAGATTACCTCCTACAAGCAAAAAAAAAACATAAAATACAGACTTTACTTCTTTACAATATTAGTGTAGATATATGTATATTTTAATGGTATAAACTAGTGCTTGACCGCGATCCCGTCTGATGGCATAATACCGTAGGAGGCAAATTGTTCTAGTCTATCGATGTACGCGGTATAAATACCGTAGGAGGCAAATTGTTCCAGTCTATCGATGTACTCGGTATAAATGTCGAGGCGAAACGCTTAGTCCAGTATAATAGTGCTTTCGTAATCCGAATAATAATTTCGTTTATTACAAATATTCTAACATCTTAGTTTATGTAGATGTATGTAGTTTGGATGAACAGGTTCGATAAAAATTTCATCAAAGATACAAGAAATAAATAGTGGTTTACGTAAATACTATTAATTACCACAATAATGTAAACAATTGTAGATAGTGATAGTAGCCGGCATAGTGCTCATCAATATTTAGTGGTATTACACACACATGGGTAAGTATAGATAAACACACATCGATGAAATTGATAGTGTCAAACATAGATGAGGTCAATTACGTCATTGCATTTTTATCAATATTGATAGTCTGTGGTTTATAACAAAACAGTAGAAACAAAAAATTAGCCAAGTACAAACAGTATATATATATATTAATAAACAGTATATATATATTATAGTAACAGGCTCGCACACAAAAGGTTCCGTACTACAATATGAAAATCGAGTAAAAAACGCCGTCAAAATAATGTTTCTTGTATCGGAACCCCCTTTAATTTTTATCTTCCTATTAATTATTGTTGGAACGGCAATAGAAATACACATTCTGTGAAATTTTCAACTCTCTACCTCTTACGGTTTTTGAGATACAGGCCGTACGCTGACAGACGGACGGATGGACGGACAGCAGAGGCTAGTAATAGGGTTTCGTTGGCACCCTTCAGCTACGAAACCCTAAAAATGGTAATCTATATATATAAAAGGAGAATCTGACCGACTGACATATCAACGCACAGCCAAACTACTGGACCTACCCCCTACCCTACTACCTGGCTACGTTTTATAATGAATGCGAGAAAAGGGATGAAACGGAAGGTCCGAAGTTTGTGTGCAAAAACCTATTTTCACGCGGGCGAAGCCACTGGCAGATGCTAGTGTAGTATAATATATTTCCTGGCTACTGGAGGACGACACAGATAGTTTAAATCTTCATCATCATCATCATCATCATCATTTCAGCCGAAAGACGTCCACTGTTGCACATATGCCTGTAAAGTGTCGCCATAATGACCGGTCCTGTGCGTCTCGGATCCAACAGATTCCCGCGACCCGCACCAGGTCATCGGATCGGGTTTAAATCTTGAAATAACAAAATGGAGCGAGAAATAATAAAAAAAAATTCAATCACACAGCGCTTAGGTACGGGTAAGCTAGTACAATATACTTTTAGTACTTGACTAGAACATGTTATAGCTATCTACGTTTCTTGTTTTAAGTTAAAAACTATTTTCAGTTTGTTTTTGTGAAAAGTGAGAGCTACAGTAAGCTTTTTCAGAATGGTTTAGATTGGATTCTTTGGTTAAGCAAGATATGATCCCGGGATTTCTTTATAATATCGAATTTCTTTTAGAATTATAATTATAATGAGAATATAACGCACCTTTAGAATTATAGAAACCTAGTCCGAAATTTTAATATTTCGACTTTTAGTCATAGAATGATTTAAAACGAACAACACGGTCCGGACTAAGCGTTTCGCCTCGTCGTTATACCGCATACATCAAAGGACTGGAACATTTTTCTTGCAGTGGTCTTCCCGTCTGATTATAATTTAGGTGTCTTCAAGGCTAGAGGGCTCTTAATAGACTAGCGCGCATCACCTCAACAATTGCATCACTGTTTACCACAGTCAAGCACTAGTTTATATTATTTAAAAAAAATCATGTCTGTCGACTTCCAATAAAACCTAAACTTCAAAAAAATCCAAATTGCCATCAATTTTCTTTAAAATGTCATGACCTTTATCGTGAATCGTTAATCGCTGTTTATCGAAAACTAAACTTTTAGCATTCGGTCTCTATAAATCTAAAGGTGCGATAAATACCTAAGTAGTAGTGATTAAATTTAATACGTAAACATTGGAAAACACAGGCCCCCGAATCAATGACGAAATAATAAACAGATTCGATCATACTCAGAAAGAAATACAAACATTGCATTACTAATTGGACTATTACCGAGAATCTTTGCCATCTAAGGCTAGTAAATTCCCTCAAACTACAAAGCACACATGAGATAATTTTTGCAGTAGCGGGTGCAGTTGATTGCAGCGTCGTCGTCCGTATGTCTGCCCTATGATCGATTACTCACTGCTAATTATAAATGTGCGCTGCCCCCGATGGGCGTGTTGCGATAACCTTTGATCAGGCCGCCAAACGGTCTAACGTTGAGTGTTTTGGCTTTAGGTGTCTTTGTGCTGCTTCGTAGGTAGTAAACAATGATGTGGTCTACTGTCTTAATTGAGTCTTGATTAAAATTTTCTTCAACTTCCATTGATCTAATGTAGATTGGTGGCTGTTGTAGAAGAGTTGCCATTATTTTACCAATACTTGACAGTATTCACATATTTTGAAATAAAAATCCGATTGAAAGGACACATTGAAATTGACTTTTTAGGAAGTTTATGAAACGGAAAGTGTTTTGGAGAAATTGAACTAAAATAATTTTGGATAAAAAAAGAAAGCTTCTTTCAACTTAACCTCATGATCCATAAAAACTTTTATAAAATTCGATTCGGTCAAACGTTTAATCAATATACAAATAAATGCATTATTTAGATGTACATAAACATGACCTAATAAAACACGATTTCCTCATTCATTGGTTAACAATAACGGAACGATAAATATTTAATTACGTACAAATAATATTGGTTTTGTACTTTAGAACTCAATTACATAAAAGATAACTTACCAGTAACTAAAACTACGCACAACAAAAACTTCCCGTTTAACATTTCCAACTAATTGAGTCCAAATAAGGAACGGCACCACAACGCAACACTACAGATTCAATGAATTCCTTTTTAGATAAATAAGTAGGTACTCGTATATATGACAAAGCTCCTTAGTAAAGATTAAAAAATAACTAATCGTATTTTTTATCTATGGCTTGTAAATTCGAATGTCTGTCAAAACAGTTCGAGATTTGAATTTAAAATTGTGTTCTAATGAACGATGTTTATTGTGTAGCAGTTATCTGTTCACTAGTGCATCAGAGACTGCTCCAGGATGGGCGGAAGGGGGGATGGGATCACAGTAGTGGTGGCAGCGATAACCTCTGCCTCGGCCGGAGGACGAAGCGCTGATAACGGCTGCGACTTTCAAATGAGAGCAACTATTCTTTCGCTACCGATAAAGGTACGGCTTGGAGGATTGTTTTTTAATCTTCTAATTTTTTATTGGGTTCCAGTTTTTGGAAGCTATGTTTTAAATAGAGATATTAATTAATTTAAGACGAGTCGTTGTGTCTGTTAATACACTGGGACGCAAAAATAATGGGACATATAGAAAAACTGTGATATCTCTCAAAATTATGTACATAGATCGCTCGTGTCATCAAACTATCACTAATATGTATCATAAAGGCGAAAGTTTGTGTGTATGTGTGTGAATGTTTGTTACTTCGTCACGCACAAACGACGGGAAGGATTTGGATAAAATAAGGCAGGCTGGTAGACTGTGTCCTGGAATAGCACATAGATCTCACACACACTTTTTATTCCGGGAGTATGTTCTTGGGTTTTTTTTTTCGGTTGGGAAAATCATCTAATGACATCCCTGGGCCCCTACTCTCCTTGAGGCGCGCGTGGAACACTACGCGCCGTCGACGACTTGGGCTCGGTCCGGACGGTTACCGGACGATCGGACGGCGAGCCACCCATTGCTCCCCGTCTGCAAGCCCGTGCCTACGATGGCCGGAAATCGGGATCGGAATCCCGGCGGCGGTTGGGGCGTGAGGACCGATGCCTCACGCGATCGGCCGCCTCCTTTGCTAACATTACAGCTTCGCAGAAGGAGGCAACCGCCTGCCACTCCTCCTCGCTCCAGACCATGGCCTGTACCAAGGCCCAGCTTGAGAGATCGCTGCCGCCGATCGCCCCCACGAGGACACGGCAGTGCTCTGCCCAAGCGGGGCACACCTCTACCGTATGTTCCATCGTGTCCTCCGGGCGGTCCACACAATGGTGGCACCCGGGCGTCTCTTCTGCACGAATCCGGTGCAGGAACCTCCCAAACTTCCATGTCCGGTGAGGACCTGCGTCATGCGGTAGGTAAGGACGCCGTGAGGTCTTTCCAGCCACTCCTCAAAGAGGGGACTTATCGCCATAATTATGCCATACCCAATGTTCTTGGGATAATTATCTATTTTTACTCGTATGCATGAAGTTATAAATCTGTATGTATAACAGGCAAAATCCTGACTCACTTAATGACTCGGCAACGTCTTAGACCTAGAACACTAAAATTTTGCACAGAGGTTCCTTTTATGGTGAAAACGAAGAAAACGAACGGATTTTCCAAAATTCTCCCTCTGAGGGGATGAAACGGAGTTCCAAAGTTTGTATGGAGAAACCTACTATACACTGCACTGTAACACGAGATTTTTATATATTAGATAAAGCTAAGGAGTTTATTTGTTGATTCGAATTGAAAAATTCTTTTAATGTTGCCTATATATTGAGGAAGGCTATAGGCTATTTAATAACATCACGCTACGGCCTATAAATGCAAATCAGTAACCAAAGCCACGGATGAAACCGCTAGAGCACCTAGTATGTTTTAAGCAGAATAGTAAGGCTGGTTTGAAAGGTTTTATTTGTACAAGTTACACCTAAAAGACAGTTTTCTGGATATTTTTATTAAAAAAATGTACTTGGAAAACATAAAGTTTCCGGGTTACGGTTTGCTCGGAAACACGTCCAATTTTAGGATTTTAGTTCCTTTGTGGTAACACAGATGTCGCTACAGACTCATGAAGATAGGTCTAGCGTTATATTTTTCAATGAGTCCAGATTTCGTTTGCTTACACACGATGTGAGACTATAAGTATTCTACGTCTCACGACTATTTAGTCAAAAGCTGACTAGGAGAACGGTATCATTAAACGTGTTTGAAGAAAAAGTGCCATTCGGGGAATGATCAATAATGGTATGGGCTGGGATATCTGCAGAAAGGCGTACAGAGTATTTGGAGATAGAAAACGGTTCTTTAACTGTTGCTTTGACACTGGTACTTTCTTGGTAAATATGGACTCAAATTCTATTCTTATTGCACGATAATGCTTGGTTACACACTGCTCATTTAGGCAATGCGTATATACAGTCATACCGTCGGTATTACTTGCATAAAGTAGACAGCTTGCAGCCAAGATTTAAACCCCACAGAACTTGCATGGGACGAGCTCGGAAGATGCGTTAGACAACGCTGTCCAGCTCCTTTACACAAAGGGGCACCCTTTAGTGTCCTTGTAGAGGAATGGTCAAGCATAGACCAAAATTGTATTAAACAAATTGTTTTACAGCATGTCAGATCGTCTTAATGAAGAGTTACGGGCTCATAGGGAAAATAACAAAAATTAAAAAGCAAAAAAATACATAATAATGATGAACTGCTATGTGTAAGTTGGTGTCATAAGTTAGAAGAGTTTTTAGTATCTTATTAAAATTAAATTGTGTTATGTATTAAATAATGTTTAATGTGGAGGTTCAGGGTGCGATTACCAAAGATTGTTATTTATCCTTTGACGTCGTTACTATTGTTAGTTAGTATTATACGCCGTCTAAGAAAAATCTTTTTTTATTATTTTTCGCAGCAACCTTACAGTATTTCTTTTATTTAATACTTGTATCTGCAGGTACACAAGAGGTACCAAATATTCTTATACAGTACGCTTGGCTACATATATTGGTTAGCAGTACACCCGCGGTTCTGACATCAGGATGGCGGGTGTACCTAATGTTTAAAATATCATTGTACGGGTGTAGGTACACAGATTTTCAAGAGAGGTACATGAAGGTACACAGAAAGTACCAAATAACTATAATAAATTTAGGCAAATCTGGAAATTACACCCGCCATTCTGATGCACACATTAAATGGTCTTCTACTACATATTACAGTTTCACGAATTCATCTTGTGAATTTAAGAACTAATCAAACTTTTTGTTAACGATTCGGAATTTTTGCGGCCCAGTGTATGTACATATTATGCATGGTCGCGTCGTTTCATGAAATTTAAACGATACAATTATAAAAGCATGACATTTATCTTTAAAATCACATTTTAATAGGTCCTCATATTTTTTAACCTATTTCATTAAAATCCAAATGAGCGCCTCTGGATCAGTAAAAAACTGTCCGTCCTTGGTCCAAAACAATCATTGCGTGAGACTTTGGTTAAGAATCACTGTGATGACTTACACGTGCCGGTTTCTTTAGAAAATTACTCTAATAACACTTACGTATAAGTAGAAGTCTTTTTCCAGTATTTCACAATTTTAAGGCACCATTTAATCTTTGTCAAAGTGGTGCCCCTATATTGGACGGCACTCATAGCGAGCATTCGCTTAACGAATTGCTCTGCAAACATTCACTAACAAAGCGAACAGTTTGGTAAATAGGTACGTGAATAATAACACAAATATTTAATCTAACTAACAGCTCACACAAGCAATGTTAGCAAAACAAATTCAAGCGAATGCTCGCGGTGAATATTACCAGTGATTTTATTTTGCCACAAAAGTCTCATTGAATGCTATCGTCCAGAATTGTACTCACTCGTAAGGTTATCTGTCGAATGATTTCGTGTCAACAAGAGATACATCATCTCTAAATATAAACTGTACTTATAAAAATACTAACTGCGCGACAGGAACTCTGAAAATAGGATAAGTAATAGGGTGTTGTCGTACTATTATAACATCTTTCGCCTTATAAGGTGAAAACGACGATTGATTCGCCGTGTGTAGGCAGTAGTTCGGAGTGTATAAATCACTATTTCAAGTTTCAACAAAGGGCTGTTAAAATTCAAAGAGATGTCAGCAAAACTGTAGGAGCTCAGCAGAGCTGATACCTGCTGGGGCCACTGGGAATTTCAGAAAAGGAAACTTGTGTTCTAGGATTCGAACGCAAAGGGCAATTGAAGACATAAGCAGATGTGGTTTTCAGTCATTGGATGATTACCCACCTCAACAAAAAAAGTTTTAACAATCCTTTTTGAATGGAAAAAATCGTTATCGTTTTTGCAGGTATTCGTGAAGTTGATCCGAGCGATGACTACTGATATTTGTTTGTACTTTTATTTAAAAAATTATTTTGATTAGATTTGACTGAGTTGACGGTACCAAATTCAAGTTGTTGGTATTCGTTCGGAATGGAAAATAAATATGATTTAAAAAAATACAAGTGGTATTAGTTTTTGGTATTAGAACAGAATGTACACTCGATGCACCTAAACCATGATAATAATCATATTGGAAATGTTACATTTATGATAGTAGAAAATTATCTCAAGGGAACATTCTCATGGGATAAAAAGGGACATAGTCTATGAACTGTGGACCAAGTTTCATCGAAATCCCTTCTGCAGTTCGAGCGTGAAGAAGTAACAAACACACAAATATACACACTAATAAACTATTGCCTTTTTAATATAATATTAGTGTGATGCGCAGTCACACGATATGCAAGCATTTGCCTAATATGTACTTAAAAAGCAGAGACTTACTTTTTTTATAATAAATAAGCCTTTATTCTACTACTTAAATTAATTGAGTTACTTAATTCTACACTTTAAACTTAGTTACCTATTTTATAATAATTATGCTATATATTTTAAATCATTCATTTAAGTAGTAGTCGCTTCTTCGGAGTAGGCCTCCCCCATTACTTTCTAATGGTTCCTGTTCCTAGCCATAGTCATCCACCCTGGTCTAACTCTCTCCCGAAAAATGTCTTCCCATCGTTTTCTTGGTCGACCTCTACTTCTGCTTTCTTCTCTAGGTATCTACTCCGTTACTTTTTTGGTCCATCGACCATTCTCCAATTTGCAGATATGGCCAGCCCAGTTCCATTTTAGTAACCTGAGTCTTTTAATCACGTCTATTAATTTTGTTTTGCCTCTGTACAGTTTTTCTGTATTTATACCCATGTTTATATACCGTGTTTATACCCAACATACTTCGTTCCATTTTTCTTTAGCATATTACTAATTTATTTTCATCCTCTTTCTTAGAGAAGACTTGACTTTGTTTATACTTAATTATTATTTGTATACATATAAAATTTGGTGTCTTGAAATCTCGAAACGGGGCGCAGCAAACCACGAAGAAGGCAGGACGAATTCAATGTGCTTAGGAATTGGTAAGAAGACGCGCAAAATTGAGAGCAATGGAAGAAATGGAGGAAAGGCCTTAAAGGCTCATCAGTGCAGCAGCAATACAATCCATTATTGTTAGTAAAGACATACACAACTTTGACATAAACTAGTGTTAGTACATATATATCTCTGTCAATTAATAAATAAATTCAATAAGCATATGTCAATAATAATAATTAAATCACATAATCAAATAATAATTAACACACACTACACTACTTCTGGGCACGGTTTGAGGATAACACTTGCGTCCACGTCCAGTGTTTCAATATAAGGCCATCAGTCCTATCCGCTTCGGTTTTTAAGAGACAGTTGGCGCTGCCCCGTATCTGCCCCATCAGGGATGCGACAAGCTTTCGTAATATAGCATAGAAGTCATCAGTACGTGCTTCCGCAAACATCCCCGATGCGCTGCAATGACGCGGCAGCCACAATAGTGCCCTGCATAATAATGAATATCGCCAAATCATCTCTGAATATTCTCGTCTAACTAATAGGGAGTATTTGCACAGACACAACCTTTTAGCAACTTGCTCTGAAATAATCTCTTGTAGAATCGTAAGTGCCATACTACAGGTATGTGCCCGATCCAGTTCTCGATAGTGTTTATATACAATGTACTGGGATCGGTAGGGTAGCACTGATAGGACTATAATGTGGCCAATAAGAATGTTAGAGTGGTGGACGGTGGTGGACCGAACAGAGATGCGTGCAATGATTGTTAGCATAACCCGCATGTTGAGAACCCCGTGAAGGCTGAGAAAAATTAGCAAATCAGGTATCTTGACTTGCCTCGCGAGGTTGTCAACATGTGGGATGTGAACTCAGTGATCATTGTAGCGAGAGTCGTGTAAGCAATTTCATTAAACCCCGAGCGAACGCCGCCGGCGTTCGAACGTCATTGTCTTTCTATTGTGTCTCCAATTACGCTACTCAATAGGTTAATTGCTAAGAACCTCGGCCAACACCTCGGGAGGCTCTCATTAGACGGCTGGATCAAGGGCTTGATTCAGAAAGAGTTACTTCTGGACACGGCTCGTATTGTTAGGAAGTTTGTCTCTCTGAAACCCTGACAGTTGTTAGCTTGGACCCTGTTTTCAATGCCTTTGTGCTACAGCGTAAAGTTGATGAATAAACGAAATATTAAATATTATTTTTGTATCATTTAAATAATAAAAACCTATTTGCGGTTTATTAGGTAGGAAAACGAGTACCATAAAATTTTGTGATACCTACTTAAATACCTACAGGTGAACTACGCGACGTCAATGGAAATTAATGGACTGCATATTATGACGAAGATATTACCAAAACCGGTTAAATATTTCAATTAATAATATTCTATTATTTTTCCTTCCTTCAAAGTAATATTTTTTACCAAAATATTGACCTGTTTTTTTGTTAACATATGCATAATAAAACAGGTTATCGAGCGATAACCTTATAGTTACTATACAAAGAACTTGTAAACGAGTTTCATTAATGTATTAATGTTAGTAACAGGTTATAGACTGCCTGTTTACCAGACACGACAAGTTCTAGTCTACACAGATACAATGTCATTATGTTGCAAATAAATTCTTTTAAGTGGATTATTTAAAAAAAAAACAATATTATTATTCACTTGTTTGGTCTTCTTTTATTTACTTTAAAAATAAAGGCTGTCAAAGTAAAGGTCTTCGGATATTTTCCTTAGAGGAATTTTAAATTAAAATGATTTTGTTTTTTGGTTTGATTACAATTTTAAGAATCTTTTTAGCGCTTCGGGGAATTTTGGGTGTGAGGAAAATAATTTCGTTAATAAAAAACGTACTGATAAACAAAGTGAAATTAGCTGATTACAGCTGACTTCACTAAATGGTTAGTTGGTTTGGGTACAATGTTGACCGATCTACACTATCTTCTTATACATTAAAATTGTAACATGAAAATCAATCATGTTTTTAAAAGAGTAACCACCACGGAGTTTTTTTGTCGGTTCTTCTCCATAGGAAACGACCAATTAGAACCGTGCTAGTGCACGGTTCTAATAGCTCGTTTCTGACGTGTTATAAATGCCCATGTTGGCCATGGTAAATAAAAAGATTTTGAATTGAATTGAATGAAAAATTTTTGTGGTTTCACGGTGTTAAAACTTTAAGTAGTATGGCATTTTTTTACAGAAATCTGATCGTCTGTACCATCACTGTAAAATCAAGACTATGTGCTAATTGATGAGATAATAAGCACGAGGCAGGCGAGAGCTCAGCAGTAACTGTGACACATCGATACATTGGTGTGTACACAATCATATTCTTTGACGTCATCCTAAAGTATGTGAAAACTACAGGGTGTCCGGTGGCAATTTTCACATTTCAAAGGTTGATAATAAAATAAATAAAAAAGTTTCCTGAATTATTTTTATTATTATTTACGGTACATTAATGTGAGTTTCATTTTTTAAAAATAACGTTTTCTAAATGTCGGCCTTCTTGACGCAAGCACTCTTCCCATCTCACACGCATATTTTCAAAAACACGTTTGCAGAGATCGCTGGAAATCCTCGAAACTTCGGTCCGGATATTTTCTTTCAGTTGAGCAGTGGTGGTCGGCTGGTTTCGGTAAACGATGCTCTTTAAGTAGCCCCATAAAAAGATCGCGCTGGCCAGGGGATGTCACCGTGCCGAGAGATAATTTTTTCGCCGCAATTAGCGAAAAATTGTGCCTGGGCACCGCTGGCACTGCCCTATTTACGGCACTTCCTTCATGTATTAAAAATCCTATTTATTTCTATTATTGTTATGGCATGTATTACGTTTTGGACATGTTTGCTGAAGAAGATATAGATGACTTTCAAGCTATAAGAAAGAGAACAGCGTCCCTTAATGCGAAGGATTCGGGGCTGTTGATCCCCGCACGAACGCCGGCGTTCGTGCGCCATTGTCTTACTATTGTGTCTCTAATTACGCTACTCCAAAAGTTAAAGGTGATTTTGAAAAAGCCAGAATACCCGTTCCTGGGGCACTGGACTCGTATGCACAGCTGCAGGTCTGGTGTAGCGGGAACCGGGTACAGTTATAGTAAATTAGTTTTATTGTAGTTTTAGTTTATTTATTTTAATGAGAATATTTTACTAACATACTCGTTGTTTTGTAAGTGCTACTAACAACGATATGAATCATCTGTGTTCGATATAAAGAAATAATAATAATGATATTAAATGTAATACTGTTTCGGTCTTCTATCACTAAATAAATACGAAACTATAAGAGAAAAAGGAGACATGCTTGGAGGGAGATATGCTTTCCCTCCAAGCATGTCTCCCTTTTCTCTTATAAAGAATATATCTATCTATCTATCTCTTGTATCAATCTTATTTTTTAGTATTTTCATTGAAATTATATTATTCATGAAACAAAGCCGAAGTAAATATATCAAGTTACACACAATTTTAATGTATAAAAGGTATCTGCGTCGATTTCGTACATTTTACGTTATGCGCGCACAACTAAAAAAAAAACATGAACATGAACTGCCTATTTGGTTTTAATTCCACCCTCATCTTTGTTGATTTTACCAAAAGGGAGGGTACCATAGAAAACTACAATGAGAAAGTTTAGTTGATCAATTTATTAATTGATTTTTTTATATTTTTTTTTAATCAATGATAGGCTCGCGTTTGACCACCATCTCACCTGATGGTAAGCGATGATATTTTCGTTAGTTTGATCGATTGTAGTATAATATATCGCGATCTTTCTCTTTGGATATTGTTAAAAGAAATCGATATACGGGTGTGTAATACGATGTATCGATAGAAGATCTACTACTTGTTCGCTATGGAATAGTTTCGTAAAATTGTGACTGCACTTCAAATCGCATTAGTAATATTGAATAACGAATTGATTCAATTTATCGGACGTTTTTGTTTTAAAAAGAGTATTTTTTGCACTATTTATTTTGTTTTTAGCGAAAATATACATAAATATACAAACGGGGAGTAACGCTTTAGTGTGTTTGGCCATAGGTGGCTGTCTGACGAGGCATTTTTGCACACGTTTAAGAAATCTTACTAAGTAAATTAAATAATTTATCAAAGAAATCTATTATTTTCCTCATTTACACATTACAATAATTAATAAGTCTCATCGGGAATTCACACCGTTAAATTGTCCCCAGCATTAATTCTCCGCCGCATACGAGCTAGTTATGATGCGCGTGAGTTTATAAACAAAACCTGCGTCCCCAAGTGGACAGTGGCTCGCCGGCAAGCGACTCGGACGTTGTATTTGACAAAGTGTATTCTACTGACACCGACGTACGTAACTATTAACCAAATATGGACAAGTTGTTTGTTTTTTTCGTAATTGGTGAGTTTTTTTTTTGTTTTTTCCTTGACCTTAACCAGGTTCTTTGACTTGCGTTATTTAGTCTTTTTTTTATATAGTAGTTTTTACGATACAGGTATCATATTAGGTGCATTATTTTGTAATTCAATTTCTACAACCCTTTATTCAAAAAGTAAAACAATACTTTAAAAATTTTGCTTATCATTTAATACATATTTAATGTAAGTTCTTAGTATTGTACCAAGAAGTAAATCCGGGGTTCCTTAAATATGCATAGTTTTGATCAATAACAGTACAATAGTTTTGAACAGATTAAAGGCCACTTATATTATGCTAATTAACATTTTGAATTAAGCAGGTATTCAAACTAGCTTTTTTTGAATCCGGTTTTATAGTTCAAAATTGCTACGTGACATTTGATTTTGCTCTCGTTTCTGCATTAGTTATAAAACTGTTGTATTTTGTTGTTTCGCAAAATATGATTGGCTGAGTGACTGGTCTTTTAATGTACCCACACATGACGTGCTTCAACGAGGCTTTTTGCAGTAATTACTTATGATGTTGTTGTTGAATCTTTGTAAAAAAACATTTAGGTATTTTGTAGCATCAGTTTCTGAATACTTAGGTATGCTAGCTGAGCTGAGCTGAGAACTTTTTTTAACATTGATTCATTTATTCTTTAAAAAAGTGTTTGAATTTAAGCTTACTGCTACAAAAAGAAATGCGTCAGTCCTATGGTACTTAGCTGTACAATGCGTTCCAAATAAGAATAGGATCGACTGCCATGTTGTGACGTCACGGCATACTGTCAAATCGCAAGAAATTGGACAAAATTGAAGAACTCAGAGATGAGCAAAATTGAAGAACTGGATTCTGATTAAACTATTTTCGTTCACAGTTCGTAAATAAATTAAATTTTAAATATTTCTTGTTTTGCTCACCATAATAATTCTTCGATCTGACAGTATGACGTGACGTCACTACCTGGCAATCGATCCTATTCTTATTTGGAACGCATTGTATGTACTCGTATTTGGGTAAAACCAAACCGTTATCTTAATAACGGTTTTGTTTAGTTTACGATTCATTTTAATGACGCTTATGTTTATTATTTTTATATTTTACAGCTCTCTTTACAAATGGTGCCTACGGACAAGGGCAGACACAACAAAATGAAGACGATTTGGAAGATAGGTACGGCTGGAACCGTCCGAGCTGGAACCAATTTCCTGGACAAAGACCTACTTTCCCTGGCCAAAACCAGTTCCCCGGCCAGAACCAGTTCCCTGGTCAGAATCAATTTCCAGGACAGAATCAGTTCCCTGGTCAAAATCAATTCCCTGGACAAAATCAATTCCCTGGACAGAATCAGTTCCCTGGCCAGAACCAGTTCCCTGGACAAAACCAATTCCCCGGTCAAAACCAATTCCCTACCGCTAGCCCAAATACCGCACCGACCACGCCGACTCCCTCTGCGTAAGTAGCTAACATTCCTCATCCTCGTGTTTTAGTCTGAAATCTAATTTATAAATATCTCGTGTGGTCGCACTCTCCGGAACGACTCGACCGATTTTAATTTTTTTTTTTTGCTTATTTGATGGGTATGAACACGGATATCGGTATGAGATTAGGACCTGTACCATGACGTTTAAAGTAAGATTGTTTTATTCTTATTTCCAGTGTGGGTAAGAGATGGCGCTAGACAACCTGTATAGCTCTGTCTCTTACCCACACTGAAATAAGAATGAAACAATCTTACTTTGAACGTCATGGTAACCCCGCATGTCATAAAGAATTTTTCACTTTCCTTTGTTTCGATTTATACTTTTTACGTTCGATTTATTTGATAATTTGTATGGTAGAACGTTTGTCGGGTCAGCTAGTATATCATAGTTTTTATAATACTAAAGTTAAACCGTACCCTGGACGTGTATACCATGAAGGCTCTCCTCTAGATACCTTTTAATTTCGACAACATGATTACATTTCTGGCTACCTGGCCACCAATGACCCCGGAGGTTGAAAACTGAATCAGACACACCAGCTTCCCAAAAATGTTATCATAGTCATAAAATTGTTTTGACATACTTTACAAATTCTACTATTTTAATTATTGTATGCCGTTAGTATTATAATTAACTGATGCGAGTCAACTGATATCTGTGTGTCAATTTATTAAAATGAAAAAATATAGTATTTAACACACGCTAGAACTTGGTACGATGGGCCAAATCCATTCTCGCATAAGACGACCGGTTCGGAGTTGCTTTGCATACACGTCAACTGCACGCCGCTGCGCCGGCTGCTAGCGACCCTACACGGACTCAAATAATAATAATTATGGTCGACGAACTACTCTATAGATGGACTAATTTGGTTTGGAAGCGAACCAAAACCGTAATCCAATCGTACCAAGTTCGAGTGTATGTAGGTAGGCCTACTATAGGTTTTCGAGAAGTAACACTGATGACGACAATATCGAATACCATGCTTTTTAGGATACATATTTTCTGCCACCAACTCAAGACTAAAAAGTCGATTATAAAGACGATCTTATTACATTTTTCAGAACCACTACACAGTCAGCTGCGGTCCGTCAATGCATGAGCTCTTGCCCAGTGACCTCTGAGTACAACCCTGTGTGCGGGTCAGACAGCGTGACCTACACCAACCCAGGAAGACTGAACTGTGCCCAGGCGTGTGGCGTCAGTGAGTATCTGGAAATTTTAATTTCAAAGAAGTGGGTTAGAACAGCTGCGGAGTGCAATAGAGCCTCTATAAAGCTGCAGCATAGAAAGGTCGCCTTACGTAATTTTTTGTGAACAATGTAGTGAAGATCTAGAATGTGTCGACCAGGGTGGCGTACCTACTCTGAATATACTCTGAATATCTTCAAGGTATTTCCTGAAGGTCGTACGCCCCGAACTCATCACACCCGTACGATGAAGTAGGAACCATGTATGAGGATATATACAGAGCCATACATAACCATGTATGGCTCTGTATACATCTCTGAGTCTTATAACCATAAGACTCACTTCACAGTGATTATGGGGGACTTCAACGCGAAATTAGGCAAATGAGACAAAAACCAAGAAAATCTTTGGAATTATTAATTAGTATAAAATTTTGGAACAGTTATAAGGCGGATAACTGAACGGGTACATGGGTATACCGGGAGTTTGTTTCCTCAGGATAATTTCCGACTTTCACGTAGGCGAAACCACTGGCAAAAGCTTGTTACGAATGTTCATAATATGTATCCTACAGAAAGCTTCAGACCGTTTATTAAAAATCGAAAAAAAAACTTACTCATTTTACCGCAATTTTGCCATTTCAAAATGAAAAATCGCTAATAATTCTCTTAAAAAGTACGGCAAATCAGCTTTAAAGTTTGTATTTTATTAAGTCCCAACTCGATGACTACTCTAGTTTTATAAATTTTAAAATCCGGTATTCTCGACATTTGACATTGAAAACTTTTCCTTGAAACGACAGGTAAAAAATTGGAATCCTATTTAATATCGGTTCTTGATCGTTGTTTTAAGACCTTGTGAATCACCGATGACAAAGAATGCGCCTTAATTTAAATTACCGTAATAGTTTGTCATGCTTTGACCTTTGAGAAATTCTTATGACATGGACTTGTGTATTTACTGAGATTTACTGAATGATGTCATTCTATAAAGTTAGAATTGAAATTAGTTTGGCTTTAAAAAAATATTTTTCTTTGAAGTTTAAATTGAAGGCGGGATACGCTTGCTGTTTAGATTTTGAGTTGCCGTCAGTGGTGCCCTTAAGAGGTGGCGAGTAGGACAACCGTCCGGGGCCTCGCTCTTATAGGGGTCGACCATGGCCATTAATTAGAAAAAAAAAAACGAATATTTGAAATTTTTTATTTCATCCCCTTTACCTTTCACCTTTACCTTTCATAGTATACTTTAATTAATAATATGATAATAGTATCTGATTTCTGAAATTCGATGATACAAGATCAGTTTTCAGCTCTTGCTATTCTTCAAATAAAAATAACGTAGTCCATATACTAGATTATTGAAAAGCAGTAAACATGATTTTCAAATCATTTATGGCATTCTGTAACTAGGTTTGTCATCATTGTCGTATTTATGATTGTCCATTTTTTTAAACCTTTAAAATAATATTTTACACTCAAAATTCATGTAAATTTTATATTTCTCTCCTATCATAAGAAATACCCAGTTTCGACTCACGTACTTTACAAAAAGACCCTTGTCCTTCGCCTCGCCAAGATCTACCGCCCAGGGCCTCGTGACTATTAATGCCGCCCCTAGTTGTCATAGAATAGCTATGGGTATAAAGAGTTAACTACAAATAACAATTATGGGAGAATTGACCCCAAATTTCAGTACACCGGGAAAATAAATATATTTTATATTATTAAGAATAACGATGACCGCAACCACCATACAATTAAGGAGACACCGGTACTACAAATTAACGACCATTTGTTCATACGCACATAATGAGGAAAATACTTCTTACATAGACGAACGATAAATATTAACAGTAACGTGTGGTTATGGACAAAACACTTAACTAATTGCACCTACTGGCCGCTGAAGTTATGTACTATTATGTATTTATTTATAAGAGGATGTTATTGTATGATTGTATTATTGAGTTGTTGCGTTTTATACATTATCCTCTTCATGCAATGATAATTTTCCAATTCAACATCATCTCCTAGGCCTTTTTCCAACTAGCTTGGGGTTTTTTTTTCGGTTGGAAAATCATCTAATGACATCCCCCGCTCTTGGGCGGAGCGGGAGAAAGTGTCAGACTTTTACTGACTAAAAACCCACTCCTGTTCCTTCGTTGCCTTTCGTACCAGGGCCGAGTCTTCCTTTCAGAAGCAGACCCTTGGCCCCAGTAGGCTTCGACCCTGCTGGGCCCCTAAGGTTTGCTGAAATCTCCTTGAGGCGCGCGTGGAACAGTACGCGTCGTTGACGACTTGGACTCGGTCCGGACGGTTACAGGACGGTCGGACGGCGAGCTACTCATTGCTCGCCGTCCGCAAGCCCGCGCCTACGGAACTAGCTTGGGGTCGGCTTGCAGTCTAACCGCATTCGGCTAAATACCCGTGTTTTACATGGAGCGACTGCCTATCAGACGTCCACAACTCAATTACTAGGCAACATATTTCCTGGGATGGACTGATGGTCAGACTTGCTAGCGTCTGTAACGACTGTTCATGATCTACGAATGACAACCGGGACCAACGGTTTTACGTGCTATCCGAGGCACTGGGTGTCAGTAATGTCCTAGATAAACTTAAAAAAGTAAATGCAGGCCAAAATGGCCTTATTTTATTGAAAATGGTTCCTGCCCGCAAAAGTACCTTATGCTGTTTTTATATTGTCAGGAAACTCTGTTTTATATTTAACATCAAATATTTGAATTGAATTCTCAAATTAACACGTGCTGTTTTCTTTAATTCCAGGTGTGTCCTTGTTGAGAACATCGCCCTGCCCGACTCCCCCGCCCGTTGACCCTCAATAATCCATTAATTTATTAATTTAACTAATAGGACTGAATAAATTATATGACATAAGTACATTACTAATTCAGAAAATGTTCATTGTTTTCTTTTTCTTTACTCATATAGGTATTTAACTATTGCATGTTTGGCATTATGAAAAAATATGAGACCGTACATTCAGAAAGCCTCATTTAGTTTTTAATTGGTAAATAGTCTTCTAGCTAGGCTGTCCTTACTGAGACACCGAGTATTTTTTATGAAAAATAAAAATGGATGAATTGGCAATATCATCTTGGCCAATATCTGTCATTAAACGTTCTAAAAACCTATTCACAATCTAATCTTATTGAAGAGCATTAACATCAATGCTCGTAAAAAGTAGGAATATTCCCTACTTATTTATTTATAAAGGATACGATATCTAATATTTTTTATGCAATACTCAATTGCATAAAAAAATTGAACAGGAACTTAAAAATGTATAGTGTCGTGCAATGGGCGGTCTTAACGCAAAATCAATGTTTTCGATTGACAAGTAGGTGGCTAAGGTGGCTAGCGCTCCATTTTGCAGTCTGCCACCGCGAATTATGGCCTAAGAAAAATATGCTATTGTACTTCCCGAAAAAAATACTGATGGAAAGCCTTACGTCTATCTTTTGACAGCACACATGTACCAAGAGTTTACTTTTCAAATTTAAACCATAAAACTAACAGCATGACAAAAAAGAACTATAATCTAAGTCTATAGATTTTGACGAGGTTTGAGAGAAAATCATTGGTAATCAAGGCTTTCAAACCAAAAACACAGTATTACCTATTTAGTAGAAATTATAAGTATCACTATACTCTATTCGCGATAGCATTAGACAGAAGTTAAAAAAAGGTTGTTTTAGGGTACACTTTGTAATAAAAGCAATATATGTATATTGTGCTTTGTTACAGTTAAGATTGATACTGAATTTATTATAATTAACTTATATACCAACTTTTATATTTAAATAAATTCATTTGAACTCCATCTTCTAAATCTATGAGGCTTTTAATTAAATAAATTATTGAATTATACTACTAGTGTCCAAGTTAAAAACCTAAAAAAGCAGGGGTTGTCAGTACCTGGAACGTTTTACATATATAAAAGAAGAAACTGACTGAATGGCATATCAACGCACAGCCGAAACTACGGAGACTAGAGTGTGAAATTATGCACAAGGTTTCCTTTTATGATATAGGTGAGCACTAAGAGAGGATTTTCCATAATTCACCTAAGGGGATGAAATGGGGGTCCAAAGTTTATTAGAAACCTACATTCACGCAGGCGAAGCCGCTGGCAGGAGCTAGTTATACTATACATATAATATTAGTTATTCCTGTTTGTATGAATGTTAAATAATTATCTTGTTGCCTTGTATTGTGTACAATTCATATGTTTTGTAAAGAGGAAACTTGTTTGTACGCCATTTAAAATAAATGTAAAATTGTTTAAAATAAAGCTTACCTTATAATAATTAAATTTATATAAGTAGGTAATGTTAAAATTTTATATTGAAACCATTATTTATTAAAATTGTTTGAATTTATCTCGAAAAATAAATGTTGTCCACACCTGCTTCTATGAAACTCTTTTGTCTAATGCTATCGTGAATGGAGTATTGGTTTACATTTTTTTATTTAAAAAAATCGTTGCCCTCATATTATTCCTGTATCGTGGATGCGTTCACAAACTTGTAAACTCACATATATAAGATACTCAGACCCGGAATACCTATCTTTTTTTTTATTCTTGATAGGTTCGCGCTTGACCGCTATCTCACCTGATGGAAAGCGACGATGCGGACCATAGACCATACAAATATTTGTTCCGTGCGGGAGTCGAGCCCACGACATGCAGCGTAGCAGCCAATCGTTAAACCGCTGCGCCTAGTCTTGTTGACAATTTAAATGAATCATGCTTGCTTGACATTTAAGTTTTCTTGAGATTACTTTAAAAAATGTACTCATTTTGAATTCAAATATTATATTTCCTTCTTACAAAACATTGCGGTCTGCGCTTATGCAGGAGCAATCATAACTTACACAAAAATATTTGAAGAAGTAAATGAAACAATAAATAATTCTACAGCAAGTTTTTATGTATGATCAGAAAAGTTACTACTGTTACTAAGTTACTATTTTGGTGTAAGTTACTATTTTGGTGTAACAAAACTTTTAAACTAACTTAATCTATGGGTACAATGGCGGTCTTATCGCTAACAGCGATATCTACCAGACAACCTTACGATCTACTGTAAGAACTTAACATAAAAAGGGGGTAGTATGCGGTGTACTGCAAATTATTTTTTACATTAAAAAAATATATTAGACTATACATAGCTATAAAATTATATTATATAGCTATTATATGTAAAAGACAAAAACAAACTCATGAATATTATATATATATATACATATTATATGTTACACAATTTCAAAGAAAGAAATAGAGAAAAAAAAATACAAAAAGTTGGGTTAGTGATGAAAGAACTGAATTTGGGTAGAAGTAGAATTAATTACAGTAAAAGGACATTTCCTTTTACTGTAATTAATTCTACTTTGACTAGATTTTTGAAAAAAGCTAGTGACTGGGCTTGCCTAATTGGCATCGGGAACGCGTTCCACAATCGCACTGCTTGGACCGTGAACGATTTGTCACTGAACTTGGTGGAATGTGAGGGCATTAAAAGTTTCAAATTCTCCGATGATCTCAAGTGCCTAGAATGTGTGTCATGAAGGAACTTAAAACGTTCTTGGAGTTATGAGGGGGTTGTAGGAATAAACAGGAAACTGTAAAGCAACGATAAAATATGGGTATTCCGGCGAAGGCGGATCGGCAGCCACTTGAGCTTAATACGGAATTCAGAAACATGGTCATATTTGCGTAAACCAAATATGAATCGAATACAAAAGTTTTGAAGTCGCTCAAGCTTATCTAGCTGCACTTCAGTTAGGTTTAAATAACTGACATCGGCATAATCAAGGATTGGGAGAAGGAGGGATTGGGCGAGCGCAGTTTTGGTGGCGGTTGGAAGAAAATTGCGCAGCCTTCGCAAAGACCCCGCAGACGCAAACAACTAAGTAAGTAAGTATTTTTAACTCTGTTAGTAGTACATGTAGATGGATGGAGAAGGAGAGGGAGGCCAAAGAAAAAATGATTGGATGAAATGGATTGTGTGAGGAGTGATATGAAAGAAAAGGGAGTTAGTGATAGTGTGACAGGTGACAGGACAGAATGGAAGAAAAAAAACATGTTGCGACCCCAAGTAATATAGGATAAGGGCAGGAAGAAGAAGAAGAAGGAGTTAGTAGTACTGTGAAATATTGTTAAATGAAACTTGTTATAGGAACCGAGCACTACTAAACTCGTTTTGATATTTGAGAAAAACCCTAGAATGTAACTTGGAACGAAACTGAAAGAAACTTGAAATTAAAACCATATACTCAAGTCTGCATTCCTTGAAGCCGTTTATGTTACAAAAAACGTATATTTCGACACTCTCATGGGAATCAAAATTCATAGGGTACCTGAATTTTGACCTGACCTAGAATCCTGAAATTTGGCAAGAAGCAAGGTCTCATAGCATATAGGAAAAAATCTGAAAACCGTAAACTTGTTGATTTGCACTTTTTTTGTTGACATGACATTACAAATAAATAAACGTTTCTGAATAGTTATGTAGTAACTGGTACCATCGAACTGATTTGATGATGATGATGAAGCCGGAAGGTAGGCGCCGGGACTCCGTAATTAATCAATGTATCATAGCCGTGTTTGGGCTTATTAGAATTGTCAAGAGATGTTCTTTGACTATAGGGTACCATCCAACTGATCTGATGATGAGGCCGGAAGGTGCAAGGTAGGCACGGGAACTTTTTAATAAAACAATGTATCCTAGCAGTGTTTGGACCATATGAAATTGTTGTGAGATGTAGGTACTCGGGCTATAAGTGTATCTCAACAAATAAAAAATGTGAAATAAAAAACCATTTTACAAAAACAAAAAACAACCGATTTCACAAATAACATTTATTTCGGAAGTCGGTGTTAAATAACAAACAAATAAAACCGGAAAATTCGATTTCCGAAAGTATTTTTTATGATGTAGGCGAACACTAAGAAGGGGTTTTTGACAACTCGACTTCTCTCTGCTCTGAAAAGCTACATTAAATCTGAGTGTCATAGGCTTTTTGTCTGGGAAATGTATAGTAAGAGGCAGCAGCAAAACGGGGAAGGCCAGATTATTAATTTAAAAAAATAACGATTGTCTGAGGTATGTGAGTGACTAACAAAACATAAAGTAAATCAAATTAAATTTTTTAAACTGGAAATTCCAACTCACACCAAATAAACCTGAAGGTTAAAAGACTAAGATGAATCACTAGACCTGAATTAGCAATCAAGACTTTAAACGGCGCTTGGTATTGATAGGTAAATCAGAAACAAACAGACTAGCAAATAAATGCAGACAAGAAATATAATCAAAACGTTTCCATACAAGCCTGGGGTCTCTCTGCCTATCAGACCTTCACAACCCAGCTACTATGCAACACGATACTCCTGGGTCAGATATTCTGGCGTCTGACTACCGGTAACGATTGTCAAAGATCTATGAAAGATAACCGGGACAGCGGTTTTATGCGCTTACCGAGGTTAATAGATGTCAGTAATGTTAAACTTAGAAAAGTGCATATGAATTGAAAAAATCACATTGGTACTTGCCTGGTTTGGAACCCGCAACCTCATGGCGGGTGCCACTGAACCACTGTGCCATCACGACACGACAATTTTGTTATTATTATACCTATTATTAGATACTAAATGTCACTTAAGTTGATTAATAATAAACATACAAAAAAATTTTATAATATTGTATGCCTAATTGGCAGAAAATAATGAAACTATAATTTATTACTAAGTCTTAACTTATACCTACCTATGTCCACAATAAGGACATTCTGATTCTGTGAACTCCAGGTTTCAGTTATGAGATTATAAATCCGGCAGAAAATTTCACTCCTTAGAATTTCGGATAATAAATGTGTTCCTAAAACGTTTTGTGCGAATGGGTGGGATGTCCACCATGTACCAGTGGTGTATCGCCTTACGTCTTGTGGTCCGATGACGGAACGGGCTAAGCGGAACTAAATTGTGCAATAACCGATAGAAAAGCGACAGGCTAGCAAATCTGCGTCGATGCTCAAGACATTGGAGCTTTGATCCGACCAGTGCATCTTCTTAGTTCGTTTCTCAGGTGCATCAAGCTATTATCTGGTAGATCCATCCCAGAGATAAGAGCAGTATACACCATACACCATCGAACTTGTGCTTGAAGCACCGTTTTCAACTTTTGGAAGCCAGTTGGCCCTTCGATTTACATAAATGTCGAGTACTGTACGCGTGTTCCTTGACAGCTTAATATTAATAGCCCTAGACGGTGAAGGATTGCAGAGGTCGTTGGTCAACACTTCATTGATGCTAACGTTGTCTCTAAGGATGCCGAAGAAAACCATTTGTCTCTATACGGCTTGACAAATTGACTCTACATTAAACTGACACAGGCTTTTTCTATTCCCTTCATGCCAATGACTTAGTCGATCGATGACTTACTTAATATAGGAGCTCTAGTTTATTCAGTAAATTTAAGGGTCATGCAAAACGACTTATCTGCTGCTCTGGTATACTTCTAGCATTGCGTTTGAACCTTTACAAAAACCTTTCGAAGGAGAAAGTTTAAGACTTTTTTTCTAGGGCGGTGCGGGAGGGTGTGTCAGACTTTTACTGACTAAAACCAACTCATATGCTTCTTTGCCTTACATTACAGGACCCCCGGGTTCCCTTGCCCCAGTGCCCTTATCCATGGCCCCAGTGGGCTTCGGCCTTGTTGGGCCCCTACGATACGGATCACTACACGCCGACGACGACTCGGGCTCGGGGCTTCGGATGGTTACCAGACGGCCGGAGCCTACAGTAGAGAAAGTTAAAGATCAGCTGAGATCGGCTTATGGGGTGTCAAAAAATACTTATTTTGTTGATGAGCACCTATATGGCTACGGACAAGAACAGCTATGCCATTATTAAATACAAATAAACGAACAAAGTACCTCCTCTATTTTTAAATCGTTGAAAACATTAGCCAGCCCCCGAGGTGATAGATGTGCGGAACTGTCACACTCTACACTAGTCTACACGTGTTTCATTTATAAAATTTTAGTAGCCTATTTAAATGTACTTTGCATTAATAGGTAATAATGGGCATACTACTTCAACGAATACTGTATCGTATTCGAAATGGTTAAATTTAATTGCCGTGTAACCTAATAATTACTTTTAATCAACCAAAGACAATTAAATAAATGGAGCGAAAAGTAGAATTATTCGCTTTACGACACATCGGTAAGCTAAATCGCCATTCTTGATGTCATTTATTTTACAGTTTTTTTTCATTTAATTTGTATACCATTAAAATACTTACGATGCACTAGTCTAAAATAAAGTTATAAAACTGGTAGACGTCTCTTGCGTGTTAAAAACTCGTGATGCTAGTTTAATGTTTGTTATTTTTAAACCTGTTGAAGCATCAATAAGTTGCGTTCATAAAGTGTCTATTTTTAACTTAAGTTAGAGTCAAGCTACGGTAATATAGGTCCGGTATTAGTCAATTCACAGAATTATTAAAACTGAGTCTTTACATCTTCTTTTTGTAACTCAAGCGCACCTCAACATCCTAAAACAAATATTTAGTCTGATCACAACATAAAATTTCCATTTGATTAATATAAATTATTATCGTTTTCTAACGACCGACGTTGAAACCTCAAATTGTTTTTCAAACCTGAAATAGTGAACTATGAGATAATTTCATATCTGTTACGCTTGGTCTATAGTTTACGGTAATTGACCATTCGAAAATGATACAAGATGAAAACGGGTTGTAAGAGGAAAACGTAGTGGGGATATGTTTAAAGAACAAAATATGATCGCATGTGTTTTGAAGATACAGCTCATTTTGTAAATTGACCTCGAATTGGGTGATTGTGTGCAGCAACTAGTTTATAATTTTACGATAAGTTACGATAAGTAGTGTAAAAAATGAAGAGTTTTGTGTATATTGGTAAGTAATGATTGAATTATTTATTCATTTATGTATATGCAAACACTTAAAAACCAAAGGATCACAACTGGAATATAAATTAGTAAAAATCTTATGGTTTCAAGGATAGTCGGATTATTTTTTTGATGATATTTTAAGTTTGATTACCTGTTGCGGATTTTGTTTCAAAGCAATCTTGTCAAAGCGATTAGTTTTTAATCATTCAGAATACAAAGTTTGCTTGGAGTGTAGTGAGTATTATTGCAATTTTTACATAAATGTGATTACCTACTGTAATTAATTATGCATACAGGTGACTAAGACTGAACCTGTTTGTATAAAAAGTAATTACTAAATGTGATTATACCAGCAACATGCACCTACGAGTACTCTAAAGGTAACTGACCTATCTCAATTCTCAAAGCAATTTGTGATTCCTACAACCAAGCTCAAAAAAATAGGGGCTGATTTAGATGCCAATGTATACACTTCTATAATAAACTTCCTAGTCATATTCAACAACTAAGCCTTAATAAATTCAAATCATTTGTAAAGCGAAAACTTAACCAAAGGGCTTTTTACACTGTGTTGAGGACAAAAAGGCTTGGGATTGAAGAAACTGTTGTCTTATTTTTTTTCTTTTGTTTTTATTTTCAATTGTGCTTTTTATTATTTTTATTTATTTTATTGTAGTTTTACAATTTGACATTGGATTGGATTTTTTACAATTTGACATTGTAGATTATTTTTAATTTACAATTTGAATTTTTTTTTCAATTAATTTTTGACATATGTATGTTTCCTTTTATTATTGTGAATGTGAGGACTATGTTGATTGCTTTTTTTTTCCTTTTCTTTTCAGTAATTTTAACGTATGTCTGGCAATTTGAGTATCTATTTTCTGCGGCCTACCCAAATATCCTTTCCTTGGTATTGTTCGTCAAGTCGTTGAGCTCCTTAGTAGTCCTGAGTTGAGCTTTGCGAATACTGACAAATGCTTGCACTGACTGGACAGGTCCACTCAAATCTATATGGTCCTTTCTTTAAAAGACTATCTCAGACAAATCTGCATGGTTCTCATGTGATTTAACCATTACATATTTACTGTATGGACTTTAAAAGAAACTTTGACCCCTGTGTTTGTTTCGGTGTTTCTTCTCAGGGTGGTCAGCTAGAAAACACCGGCCATTTGCAAAATAAATAAGTTTCATTCATCACTTGTGTTTGACTTTATCAATGAGTAGGATTTTTATCTGACTTTTAATATGGTTGGGTAAAACAGCCTCCTTCCTTTCCTTTCATCGTTCATCGATTCTTCGCTACTTCTTTCTTCTTTATATTTCTTAAGGAAGGCATCCAGTTTATTCCTCTTAATACCTATATCGTGGTCTGCAACGGCTCCGTGTCGCCGTTTCAGGTTACTAAATACTATGTTTTACATACAGCTAGTTCAGCATGCTGCAAAAATATTCTACCCAGTCCCATATAAGTTGGCCAATCTTTAAGCCATGTCAACGATTTACGTTTTGTAGCATATTGCATAAATTAATGACCAAAATATAAACAGATTCTAGTTTTTCCAAATCCACTTACACTAACGTCACAATACGTAGATCCTGGACCTGCGTCAGTCTTATTATAATTAATATTTTTCATACGTTCATATCTACTAATATCTAATATCAATCTAATAATAAATCGTTTTTCCAAGTACATTATTAGCTTCAAGTCTGATTGCATGCTGCTGAAAATCAGTATTGTCTCAAAGCGTCTGCCTATTTGGCCTCCACTATCTACCCAGTAATTGGCATTTACCCCTTGGCAAGACTAATGTTAGATTTCCTGGCTTTTGACTATTCGTAGCGACTGTCAAAGATTTATAAATGGTAGCTGGGACCAACGGTTTAGCGTGCTTTCCAAGGCACGAAGGAATCTCGGTATGTCAATATCATGGTTGGTCACCCATCCATAGACTGATCTCGGTAGTGAAGAACGACCTACTGCGGCTGTATTAATAATAATAAATATAATAATGATTAAATAATATATAATAATAAATATTTTTGAGCCGTTTGGGGTTGTAACTCTTGGGCCGTGGGATCCGAGTGCTCATACGCTCTTTAAAGAACTATCCAAACCCTTAGTTGACACTTCGCGTGACCCAAGGGCTGGCTTTTACCTCGGTCAGAGATTAAGCATTGCCATACTACGTGGCAATGCCGCCTGCCTTTTTAGCACACGACGCCATATTTTAGTTAGGAGTAGGCTTTAGTGTTTATATATAGTTTTAAATAGTTAAGTATTTTTATAGAATTAAATAAAATTGTATCACAACATGGAAAAAAATATTAGGGACAACATAGGAACTATTTTTGTTAGTACACCTAATAGGTGCTAAAACTGCTTGGTAAGACACTAGAATTAGTAACAAATTTAAGAATATTATAACGGACAATGTATATTAGTTCATTAAACCCCATGCGAATCGCTCATTATCTTTCTATGTCTCTAATTACGGTACACAAAAGGTTAATGAGTGTGGATTAGTATATTAGTCATGATTCCGCACGAAATACCTCAGCACAGGAGCTCTCGGATCCTCAGCCACGACGAGATGTATTATAATATTATTAAATTTTTCATTCAAATCTTTTTCCTCATAACCTTTGCCAAAGTTAGTATTCATAATGTTTATTATTTTAAACCCATATTTTCTATTCTTTATTTTATTTTTCAAGAATTAATCCTTGATAGGTGAACCTCATTCAGTAAATTAAAATTAGCGTAGCGTCCAGTATTCGTTGCTTTCCTGTTGACTACTTGTTATAATATTATGTTTCATGAAAGCGGGTTGTGTTTGGATGTGTCTATAGTTTCACGAGAAAAGAAAAAAGAGCAATATTATAAATATAATTTAAAGAGCAGTGGTAGCCGAGTGGTAACGGCCCCGACTTACGAGTTGTAGGTCGCGAGTTCAAACCCAGCCAGGCGCATTACTTTGTGTAATTTATTACATCAACGCTGCTCTAAAAACGCTGAAGGAAAACATCGTGAGGAAACCGGCATGTCCTAGAACCAAAAATTCGAAGACATGTGACATCCACCAACCCGCATGGGCCCGCGTGGTGGATTACGGCCCATTCCCTCTCCTAGAGAGGAGGCCTGAGTCCCAACAGTGGGAACATTATAAGGCCGACTATGCTATAGTTTGACGCGCACATTGTTTCTGTGTACGTAAGCTATTTTCTTTGCGCTCTGAGTTTAAGCAAAACACAGAAATTGTATGTGAACCCACACACACCTAAGATCAACCCACCTTGGTGAGATGCTAATGCCGCAGTACTCCTAATGCCTGCTAGGGCTGTAGAAATGTACGAAAGAGCTACCGTGGCGTGGCTCTAGAACTTCTGAAGGAACACAAATGGGTTTTAGTTAGTAAAAGTCTGACACGCCCATCCCGCAGTCCCACTTAAACATAAAAAAAACTGGGCAAGTGCGAGCCGGATTCGCGCCCTGAGGGTTCCGTACAAACTTACCTAAGAAAACAGTTCTATTCTCGAATTAAGTTACGAAGATTTTTCCGAATCGCAAAAAAAGTTTTTTTTTTGACTTTACTACAAATTTACCGTTTTCAGATTTTTACCTATACCTACTTGTGTTATGAGACCTTGCTTCATGCCGAATTTCAGGATTCTAGGTCAACGTGAAGTACCCTATGAATTTTGATTCCCTTGAGAGTGTCGAACGAAATACACGTTTTAGCGACATAAACGGCCGTATCTTATTTTCTCCTTTACTCAGAAGTTTAAGTTTAACTTTCAACTCGATACCTTCACGCGTTCCCAAGATAAAGGGTCTTGATAGACAGACAGACGGACAACAAAGTGATCCTATAAGGGTTCCATTTTTCCTTTTGAGGTACGGAACCCTAAAAAATAGTTAACTGACAAAAACAAAATTATAAGGTGAGATAGAACAACTACTATTATATTGAAGTTTACTGTTTTGCTAAGCTTTACTGGTCAATGACTTGAATATTAAGGTGTTCGCTGGCTATCAGCCCAACATAAATACGAGTACCTAGGAGTGCTATACCTCATTTAGTGGTTTTTCTCGTCTGTTAGTGTAGTGATGTTTGATACAAGGCATGCCTTTTAAGTTCTGTCGTTTCCATATTTCGCGGCAATTTTGAATTTGGAACTGTTCTATATTCGAATGTGTTTAAATTTTGAATCTGAAAACAGTTGAAAGTATTAGGATTAATGCTATTGTTTAGTCACAGCGTCGATTGGAATCTGTCAGGTTACGTACGAAAATGAATCTTTTTAAGGAAAATGTTCGTGCAATAATTTTCTACAACTTTAGAAGAGGCCTGACACGGCTTCAGTGTTTTGAAGAGCTAACATCTGTGTTCAGTGATGAAGTCCCATGTCTGCGGACTGTCGAACGCTGGTATTTAGAATTCCAGCGTGGACATACTAGTGTTAGTGACAAATCTCGCGAAGGACGCCCAAAATCCGCCTTCACTGAAGATAACATCATTGCTGTGAGACAACTAATTCTCGAAGATCGTCATGTGACATATTGAGAGATAGAGGCTCTATTAGGCATCTCAGGGACAACCATTCAGAAGATTTTGCATGAAGCGCTTGGTGTGAGAAAGCTAGTTTGCCGTTGGATACCGCATCTGCTTTCCAAAGATCACAAGGCGGCCCGCGTCAGATGGTGTAAGAAAACTCTGCAAAGGTTCAACCGAGGAGAGTCAAATCACATCTACGACATCATCAGTGGTGACGAATCTTGGATCTATGCCTACGATCCTGATTCCAAACAACAATCTATAATCTGGGTCTTTCAAGACGAGCCAAAGCCGACTAAAGTTGTTCGTTCTCGAAGCACTTCAAAGAAGATGGTGGCCACTTTCGTTAGAAAAACCGGCCATGTTGCGACTATTGCACTTGAAGATCGTAAAACGGTTAACGCAGAGTGGTATACCACAGTTTGTTTACCACAAGTCATCGCCGAACTTCGAAAATCTAACTCAAAGCGATGCATTATCCTGCACTACGACAACGCAAGCTCACACAGCGCTCGTCAAACGATTGAGTATTTGAAGCAGGAAAAAGTAGATATTCTTGACCATCCTCCATACAGTCCTGACCTAAGCCCTTACGATTTCTTTACATTTCCTAAAATTAAGAAAAATCTTCGTGGTCAAAGGTTCCAGTCCGGTAAAGAAGCAGTCGACGCTTTCAAGTCAGCCATTTTGAACACCCCCACTTTAGAGTGGAATAAATGTTATAATAACTGGTTTGAGCGAATGGAAAAGTGTATTAAGCTACGTGGTGATTACTTTGAAAAACAATAAAAAGTACTATAAGGTTCTAGTTGTGTTTTTTTCTTCAAACGACAAAACTTAAAAGGCACGCATCGTAGTTCTTACCTTTGTAATGACCTTACATAAGATACGGTGTTTTTGAACAAAATTAAAACTGCGAATGTAGCGGTTTTTTTTAAGGTGGGAAATCATCTAATGACATCTCCTGCCCTTGGACGGGGTGGGAGGTCGTGTCAGACTTTTACTGACTAAAACCCACTCCTGTTCCTTCTTAGCCCTCGTTCCAGGGTCTCGGGGTTCTCTTTCGCATCACTCATGGCTTTAGTAGGCTTAGACCCTGCTGGGCCCCTACGGTTGCTGACATCTCCTTGAGGCGCGCGTGAAACACTACGCCCCATCGACGACTTGGGCTCGGTCCGGACAGTTACCGGACGGTCGGATGGCGAGCTACCTATTGCTCGCTGTCCGCAAGCCCGCCCCTATGGTGACCGGAAATCGGGATCGGAATCTCGGTGGCTGGGGCGTGAGGGCCATTGCCTCGCGCGTGCGGCCGCCTCCTATGCTAGCATTACTGCTTCGCAGAACGAGGCGACCGCCTGCCACTCCTCCTCGCTCCGGACTATGGCCTGTATCAAGGCCCGGCGCAAGAGATTGCTGCCGCCGAGCGCCCCCACGAGGAGACGGCGGTGCTCTGCTCAGGCGAAGCACACCTCTACCGCATGCTCCACCGTGTCCTCCCGGCGGTCCACACAATATTGACGCCCGGGCGTTTCTTCCGCACGAATTCGGTGCAGGAATCTCCCGAATTGATCATGTCCGGTGAGGACCTGCGTCATGCGGAAGGTAAGGACGCCGTGTTTTCTTTCCAGCCACTCCTCAAAGAAGGGACATACATGGGACATACGGTGCGAATGTAGCGGTGGGGTTACAATCAATTGCGGGATTTATCGAAAAAGTTACCGTTTCCCTGGAACACAATGGGCAACTGAAGAAAACTAACCCCTCGCGCTCTGGATGAAAACTAACCTGTAGTAGTTTTCATCCAGAGCGCAAGGGGTTATTTGATAACAACTCATTGAAAAAAAAAACTATCTCCACACTTCTGCGCTAATATTATAAAAAAAAGCAAAATTATTTGTTTATGTATTATTGTAAAGGTCGTAATCCAAGTTCAGAAATTGATAGAAAGCTTTCGATGAGTAGGTACCTACCATACTATGTGTTAAAAGAAGTACTATACGATGTGAATATTATGAATAGGTACTGTGTGAAACAAGAAGTTTCAAGCGGACGAAGTGGGGGCAGAATCTTTGGTTTCGGTGGTTTGTACAATATACTGACAAATTGTATCAACATTCACTGATGAATTAAATTGCGAAATAATTTTTTAACGATTAGTTAATTACTTCCTAACAGTATTATTATCTAGAGGTATAAAATTAACTAATGCAGGTTGTAGTTAATATAGCTTAATTGCATTTGAAGTTAAAACTCTTATGTTTGACTGGCCTGTTGGTCTAGTGGTTAGTGGCCCTGACTGCTATGCCGGAGGTCGTGGGTTCGATTCCCACCCAGGACAAATGTTTGTGTGATGAGCACGATCATTAGTTCTGTGTTTGGGTGTAATTTATCTATATATGTATGTATTTAGAAATATATAAGTATGTTTATCAGTTGTCTAGTACCCATAACACAAGCTCTGCTTAGCTTGGGACTAGACGGCGTTGTGTGATAGTTGTGGAATATTATATTGTGTGGAATATTATGTTTAATTACCTACCAATTTTCTACAACTTCTGGGTATCACTCGTAAATATACCATAATTTTATATTAAGATATACAGCCTTTCAGTTTTACCTTAACCAAATCATAAATTCTGTAACCAAAAATTTGACCAGGTTGGTCTAAATTTCCACCTTTCACTAATGTTGTGGAAGTAGGTGTTGTTAACATAATAAAGCAGCTGTATCTTAAAGACAAAATTTAACACATAATATAATAACAATAGCATAATCACCCTTATAATTTTCCCCTGCTGGGACTCCTATCTAGAAGAGGGAAGTTAACACAACTGACTAAAACTTCGTTATTTTCAGCGTTGGTAGTGTTTTTCAGCACTGTACTCGTTCAAGGTTACGGTCCTAAAATACAACGAAAAAATATTGGGGGTTCGTCCAAATCATCCCACCGGTTCCACAATAAGCCCCCATATGGACCACCGCAAATACCTCACCATCACGGATTTCCCCACCACTGGCCGCCACATGATCATTTTCAACCACCCAATAAAAACAACCGCTGGGATAATAATTTCCCCATATGGGATGACGGATCAAATTCAAAAGATAGTAGCGGAGAAAATGGCAGCTTTGGTGATTCTTTTGACAGCTCTGATAGTATTAGTCCCGAAAGAGACGGTTCTGACTCATCCTATGAAGACTCTGGTGATTGGTACGATTATCATCACACAAAACGTCCTTGCAAGAAACCTTTTACTAAGTAAGTAAAATTGGTAATGTTTTTCCGTAGGATAAATTTATATATTCCAGTCTCTGTCCTGGTAAAACCAAACAAATGAACAACAAAGCTCTAAAGGACTCTGTCTCTTAAAACTTTCATACATTATCCATGACGTCTTCTAAACGAGAGTCAATATAGAAAATATTTAAGTTTATTCAACCCTGTAGACTACAAGGCATTTTTTATATTCGATATGTGATCGTAATATCGGTGGCTCTAAACTATCTTAATCATTTTATTTGAATTTAATGTTCATATTGTTTTGTTCCAGAAACCCTCCGAAGACTACACAGGTACCTAGACCAACAACTCCAGAACCTAGATCGACAACCCCAAAACCGTTTCCTACAACCACTAAAACTGTTACCCCACGTTCCGCGAGAACCGTCGGTCCTCCAATCACCAACCGACCAACTACGACAACAGAAGATACTATTCATTGGGAGACAACAACTAATTTTGTTCCTGAAACGACCACTTCAAATCCAGACATAGAAACAACAACAGAAGAAGAATTCATTACGCTATCACCTGAAATGGAAGAATGTATAAATACGTGCCCTTCCACACCTGAGTATAATCCAGTGTGTGGCTCGGACGATCGAACTTATGACAATGAAGGCAAATTATTTTGCGCTAGCTCCTGCACTGGTCTCAGTAAGTTGTGCTAATACCTATTATTCGTTTATTTTTAAGGAAAACTAACTTGAGGTACGAGTATATTTGTAATTTGTAAGTTTTTGTTTGTTATGTGATTTATCGTTATTTAAGTCCGACGAGCAAGCTCGATATAGTTTCCATGCTATCAAACTTGTGGTTAGAAAAACGTTTTTGCTCAATATAATAATCCAAACGATTTTATTTACCTTATTGAATATTATAATTTGTTTTTTCGAAAGCAGAGTTCAGATTTGGCAAGTGTTGGGTTCCGTATTTTGTGTTGTGCGGGATTCATAGATGACCGTGTATGCATGTTTGTTTCTATGTTAAAGTAAAGATCCTAATAGTTATTTGTTATACAAGAGTACAAGGTTGTTTTTTAACCGCGTGCTCAATTTTGATGACCAAGCAAACGAAGGATTCTAAAATTAGAATCAAGAGCGTTAGCGACAGAATCAAAAGAGCATGAGGTGAAAAATCTTTGCACTCGAGTGCAACACGTAACTTTTCATCCCACCTCAGCGAGGAAATGACTAGATGCAAAAAAATCATTTACAATCACAAGATACTTTTATTTCAGCTTAGGTATTAACTACTACATTATGATAGGTTAGTATTACAGAATTATCTTTAAATAATTACAAGTAATACTTAGGTATAATTAAGAAAAATTGATTTGGATGGATGGAGAGGGAGAGGGAGACCAAAGAAAAGATGGATGGATTGTGTGAAGAGTGATATGAAAGAAAAGGAAGTTACTGATAGCATGACGAGTGACAGGGCAGAATGGAAGAAAAAAACGTGTTGCGCCGAATGGATGATGATGATGATGATGAATTAAGAAAAATTGAAAGTAACGTTGCTACAGTTACTTAAGTTAAGTGTAATACTTTTGTTAGGTACTGTAATGTTGGTGTTAGTGACTTGTCTGTTTTTTGGCAAACTATCTGTCATACTTAATAGTTGTACCGATTCAGCGGATTTTCTTGGCGTAAATGTTGGCGAGAGAGGGCGATGGTTAGGTGTTTCGTAACGGCTCATTTTTGATGTAGAAGGGCCAGTCCAAGGATCTGACTGAGGCTCTTTCAGTGTAATGGCTCCTACGATGCATTTACATATTTTATGCTTATTTTGGATGGAATCCTCTATGTATCCCTCTACAACCGCATTGGACTTCCAGCCTCCATGGAGCTTAAGGGACAGGAGATCAGCTCCTGAATCGGCCAAAAGTGTGGCTGGAGTTTGTCGGAAACAATGACCCGTGTACAACGGGGGTTCTGGAAGTTCAAGAAAAGTTGCTATTTCTCGTGGGATACTGCCAATTTTATTAGCACCCACAGGCTGCTAAACATACTATACTTTGCGATATTGTAGAAAAAATCGATTGATTGGAGTGCTAGGCGGGCGTAGGGCTTGATATTTCTCAACAATGTTACGTATTCCTTGCGAATGACGAAGTTGCGCTCTCTTTTTGTCTTTGTATTATGTAAATTAATTAATAGTAAGTCATTTGAATGTTTCTAAATGTTTTTGACATTAAGTTGTGTTCGTCATGCTCCGTTTATACCAATAATAAGAACAAACTGTAACGTAAAGAGTAGATAAATTAATAAAATTGATATGCATGCATAATTATGCCTATCAACATCTACTAAATACGTATTAGATCATGTTAAGTAGTTGATTAATATACTTAAGTAGATACTGAATGTGCAACTGACTTACTTCTGCCGCCAAATATACGGAATCAGGTGCTTCGTTAAGAAACTTTTCAATTTCAGATGCTGTGAAAACCTTTGATTTTTTAGGGTATGACCAGATGAGGCTCTTTTTAAAAATGCCACTAATCTTGATAGGTGTCGATATGTATGTCTTTTTTCACAATTTCACAATTTCAGTCAATTCTGTTGGCGTCAAATAAACTTCTTCGTCGCTAGAATCACTCATGTTAGGTTTTTTACTTGTTTTCAAGTTTCTTGTGTTCAACCAAAGGTTTTAACAATATGACGTGAAAGGAAAATAGCGCATACGAAATTAAAAAAAGTTCACCAAGGAGGTTCCGAGTCTGAGTTTTTAACAAATTAAAACAGTTGTATGATAAATTTGGCACCATGGAGGTAGAAGTAAATAGGTTTAATGATGTTTTGAATTCACAAACTTAGTGCACACGTTCTAAATTCAATTTACTTTATCCTCTAGCGGATAAAAACGTAACTCCTACAAGGTGGACCGATGACTTGGTAACTGTTGCGGGAGTCCGATGGATGCGAGACGCACAGGACCGTTCATTGTGGCGACACTTGGGGGAGGCCTATGTCCAGCAGTGGACGTCTTTCGCCTGAAATGATGATGATGATGGATAAAAACGGCTTTTGCACTCAGATATCGAAGAGCAAAAATACTCTCTGAGATGGGGGGATGAAAATGTTATGTTGTTGTTGTGTCATGTTTCTGCACCATCCTAAGGTCGACTGGTAGAAAATGCCTAAGGCTAAACTTAACGCCTTGCATAAAGTTTTAATTAATAAATAAAATGAATATTTTGGCATTATTTACTAATATAAATTCCAATATTGTTACAGACATAACTTTACGACGCAGATCTGTGTGTCCACCACCAAACTTTGATGATGGCAGTGAACCGCCGGGTCCTCCTCCTCCCACTATCACCACTACTAATTCACCTTTCATAGGACGTACAATATCATTTTCTGATTTCCAAAGATGTATGAGTTTATGCCGCATTACCGCTTCCTTTAGCCCTGTTTGTGGCACAGATTTTGTCACATACATGAATATGGATCGATTTCATTGCGCTCAAAGTTGTGGCGAAGGTAAGTTTTCCATAAAGAAATTCATTAACAAGATTGCGTTTTTGATCAATACCTACGTGGTGAAAAATTAATGATATTCTATAATCCTGTTCCGAAACCGACTTTCTTAGATCGTTCTTTTAAAATATCTAGAAACTGATTTACAGCAAATAAGTAATGATGGGTCCCCATAAATAATCCCTGCATTTGCTAGCTTTAAAACTAAACATTAATTTTGTTCATTTTTCTCAGATATTAAGGTATTATGTGAGAAACCATGTGCTGCCTGTGGGTTCAATCCAGCTACAATACCAACAAAAGCAACAACTTTGCAACCAAGAACAACCCCTCAAATAGGCAGATCTACCACCCAGGATCCTGAACTACAAGAATGTATTAATGCGTGCCCTGTAACAACAGAATATAACCCTGTTTGTGGCTCAAATCACGTCACGTACGACAATCCCAGCCGCTTGCTATGTGCTCAACTGTGTGGCGTCGGTAAATATTATTGTCATTGTTTCAATTGCGATCATCGTTAATTATTGGAATGCTCATCTAAATATAACTAACCAAATCCGCGATATCGACCAGCATAGAAATTTAACAACTACCTGTTTGATCTGATGCGTGTCTCATGTATGACCTTTCGTTTCTTTTATTCAAGAAAAGCCGATCTAATACTCGTCCAACACTCATGGATAACTAAAACATAGTTAGACTTTTGATATTTAAAAATTTATTACAGGTGTAGCCGTAACTCGTTTAGGACCATGTGGCTCTACGACAACTACTTCAACTACTACGGTTGCCATTCCTACAACTTTGTCACCTAATGTGTTGGATTGCATAAGACGCTGCCCAGTAACGTCGGAGTATAATCCAGTTTGTGGGACAGATTCTCTCACTTACAATAATCTTGGGAACTTGCATTGTGCTAAATTTTGCGGTGTCGGTAAGTTCACAATTTAGATCATAACAATATGTTAAGTTCATTACTGTTTTACATATCACTATAATTTATCTACTGCGTGTTCCAGAGGTTGACTTTAAATACGAATCACGATGTATCGACGAATTTGATCTTGGTCCCGATGGAACAGATAGCACACCATCACAAACTACCCAAGATGTAAATGGAAACAAAGACCCTGAAATCCAGCCGTGGCGAACCACTGCAACAATGTCATCGATATTCACTTCACCTACTACAACAACTACCGCGATACCTCCAACAACACCTACGTCAACATCAACCACAAAGGCAGCTGCAGATTCGTCATCTACTTTAGGTTTTACAATACCTCGTGACTTATTAAATGATATTTTTGGATCGACGACAACTCAGGCACCTGCTACTAAACCGACGAACCCAGACGACGACGAAGATATCGATTTAGATGCTAGGTTCAGTAACGACACAGACAAAGACACTGACAGAGGTCATTATAGTAGAATTATTTATCCTGATTAAAGACTAATTAAATT
This sequence comes from Mythimna impura, assembly GCA_905147345.3. Taxonomy (NCBI): domain Eukaryota; kingdom Metazoa; phylum Arthropoda; class Insecta; order Lepidoptera; family Noctuidae; genus Mythimna; species Mythimna impura. Next base: position 9,483,532 of record LR990355.1, on the reverse strand, counting down.
ACTATAGCATTTTTATTGGAAACCTAATTACAAGTGCAAATTAGGCTTATGACATCATTTGCCACAATATCGCAAGTTATCCCTAATGAGTCATTTTTTTTGTATATATTTTGCTCAACCATTCTATTGCTTGTCAGTTGGTTACGATTTAGCTGCCTAGATTAACCTCGAGTATTAATTTTATGTGCTGTAGAAAAAATGGACAGTGCCACTTTATTTTATATTGTTTCACTAGTATCGATTGTTGGATTTTCATCGGCATATACAAGTAAGTTTGTTTAACTCATTCCATCAACTTATTAATCGTCACGTAAATATATTAATATCCTATTTGTTCCTTTAAGTACAAAATTGTGTACAGGCGTTCCTAAAGAAATAAACGATACGGTAATTTGAATCATGTTGTGTAAACTGCTGGATTGAAAAAAAATCGTAGTTTTAATGTCCCTAAATACCATTATTAATAAGTCCTTACAGTCCCTTACAGAAGACCGTGCAAAGATATGTCACCGGAATGCTTGAAGGAATCTCTCCAGACGGCTTTACCAGCTTTAGCACATGGTATTCCTGAACTAGGCCTTGATGCTTTGGATCCATACATACTGAAGCAACTGAATTTGAAGTTACCCGGAGGTATCAACATAAATTTCAACGATGGCTACGCAAAAGGGCTAAAACACTGTATAGTTGATTTCGCAAGGTAAACTTATATCCGTTAATAATTTTATTTCTATGGCATAAAATTAGGATGACTAACAAAATTATATTTTAATTCTGCACAATTAATCGCTATTATAAGTAAAATAGAAACAAGTTTATCAACGCTTATTTTTTTTACAGATACGAAGAAAATACGTTTGAGACTCAGTTCCACTGTAATTTAACTATCAAAGGGAAATATAAATCTTCTGGACGACTTCTTGTGTTCCCGATAGATGGAGATGGAGAATCTACTATAAAGTGCAGTAAGTTTTCTGTCTTATATGTATTCGTCTGACGTTGCAAGAGATTGTCATTAATACTTTACCATTGTTCCTAATCTTCTTTTTTTTATATTTTAAAATGTAATGTTTATTATCGTTATTGATTCGTTCTTAATTTTTTATTTAAGTAGCCTTTTTTGACTTGGGTAGGTAATCATCAAATTACTTTATCCGCTCTAAGAAGGACCGAATGTAGTCTGTAAGTCTGACACACATCAGACTTACTGACTAAAACCCACCTGTCTCCTTCAGTTGCCCTTTGCATTTTAGGGCCACGGTAAACTCATTTGAACATTCCCGCAACTCTTTGAGGCGCGCTTGGAACACAATGAACCGTCGATTCGGGCGTGTCCTTTACCGGCTGAACTGCGAGCTATCTATTACTTGCTATCCGCAAACCTGCGCCCACGGTGACTGGGAATCGCCATGCGACTCCCGATGCACCTTTGTTTTTGTACTCTAAATGTACTTTTAACGTACATAACTTTAAAATGACTAGTAAATTTATAAATAGAAAAGTGGTTACGAGAGAGCGTACAATATTTGGTGTTTACTTTTTAATATTATTTCGACCGTACACGAAGCTGTTTGCTCCGTCATATTAATGTAGATACCTATATTTTTTCAGATAATATCAAGCTACACAGTATCCTCAAGTTGAGGTCAGAAGTTAAGTCAGATGGGCAAAGGTATTTGGACATAATGAGTTCGAATATTGATCACAGCTATGACGGTAGAGTCAGCTTCAGTATGACAAACCTGTTCAAGGGAAGTCCGGAAATAAGTAAGTAGTATTTACTTATAAAAACATTGGTCTGCCTTAATGGTATATATTATTTTTAAATAAGGCTTTAGTTGAGAACAGGAATGGTTCCTGGGTAAAAAATAATAATTATATTCAGTTCGCCAGGTAGATAATCAAAACATATTTAAGGGCCTATTACACTACTCGATATTCAGACAGTCGATATCGCGTAGTCTAATAAGGGTTACTGGTCTTACTCGGAACAAAAAATAAGACAGTCTGAATATCTTGTGATGAATATCGCGTAGCGTTATTATGAGTTAATAAAATAAATAAATATATATTTAATCGTATAAAAGTTCAGGAGTGTAGACTTGTTACATCACGGTATCATATTCAAGTTTTTTTATATGACAAAAAAAGCATATCCAATATATTTTTGGCAATCTACTAGGCGGAGTATATGTTTTTCTATATAGTTATCTACCCTATTTCGCGACATAAGTCTCGTTTAATAACTCGTGTTAAGAATAGATTCTTTATTCTCATTTATCGAACGTTACTCAGCATTAAATTTCATAATTACTTTCTGTCCACACCTTGACATAGGTTAAAGGCGTATTTAAATATTCAAAAAATACAAATATTTTTATTTCACATGGGCACTTATAAAACGTCTGAAGCTAGTGCACGGTTCCAAATTGGTCGTTTCCTATGGAGAAGACCTGGCAAGAAACTCCATGGTTACTCTTTTAAAAAAAGTGGTTGATGTTACAATATTATAGTATTAATAGATATTATGTAAGAACAGTGTAGACCAGTCAATATTGTACCCAATAAAAATAATCATATTAAAAAAAAAGTGAGTCGTAATAGGAAGTAATCTAAAAATTCGTGGAGTCTACAGTGTTCTCACATTCACATTATAAAAAAGAGGCTATACTTTATAAAAAACAGCAAGAAAAATATGAATAATTACAACTATCTATAGATAAGATGTTAACAAAATAAATTAATAACGAATTTAAGGTAGTTGAAGTCTAAATAATTTAAAAAATATTGCAAAAGCAATGTGTGAGAAAAAAAAAGCACCTATATATTAAAACAAAGATGGAGCCGTTAATAGTCACAATATTAATGAGTTACCAGGGGGCCACATGTGCAGAAGACACACACACGCTTAATATGAGTTTTGAATTTTCCCTCGCTAAGTTCACCGCCTTTGGCAGCTTGTTATAAAAGCGTATGCTGTTTATTAAGAATGACTTGCTGGTCTTAGTTAATCTCCATTTGGGTTGTTTCAATACAATTTCGTGTTTACTACGCGTATTTTGTTGTGAAAATCGCTTCTAATTTTAAAGAGTCCTAAGTTTTTACGAACATACAAAATGCTTTCTAAGATATAAAGAGAAGGCAGAGTCAGTATATCGATTTCTTTGAATTTATTTCTGAGGGACTCGCGAGGACCCATTTTATAAATAAATAGCCCGAATTGCTCTGTTTTGCAATATGAAAATTTAGTCTACATCATCTGCAGATTCCCACAGTAAAATACCATAAGACATAATATGTTATTAATTATAAGTTATTAAGTACAATGTTATTGATAAATTGAAGCTTCCACAATAACTACATAAGGCACCATCCATCACGTCAATATTTATTTAGTATGGACGGTCATATCGTCGTCCAATATTGATCAACAACCAATAAAATGATTAGTCTGTACCTACCTACTCTATAAGAATGAATTATTATGCAATTCATAGGCAGAGACTTCTGATAAAGGATCGATAATGAAACACATTTGTAATTTGTCTTGTTTCAGGTGAAGCTGTTTTAAACTTCATGAACAGCAATTGGAAAATGGTAGCAGAAGAATTCGGTACCCCAATGGTTGAATACGGTGTGAATTCTGTGTTGAAAAATGTAAAGAGGCTTTTTGAAGTGCTCTCTGTAGAGGAGTTACAGAAATTGTAATTTACATATGTTTGCTAAAACCGATTTAATACTTAATTTAAATGATAAGAAAAGTATACTTAAATACTCAATTTAAATGATAAGAAAAATGTAAGGAGGCTTTTTGAAGTGCTCTCTGTAGAGGAGTTACAGAAATTGTAATTATGTTTGCTAAAACCGATTTAATGCTTAATTTAAATGATCTAGAATAATTATTGTAGTAGGTAAATAAAAGGATTAAATAGTAAAAACAATGAAATTTAAACCACAAAGCTTTTATTTCTGTTATACTAACTGGGTATACCTAATAACAATAAGGTGCTGAATCAATACAATCTTTTGATACTATGCAAAAGAAGCTTAAAAGAAGTTGAATATTTGAATAACTACTATCAAATAAGTGGTTGCCACACTTATAAACTTTAACATCAGCGTTATATCTACTGAAAACATGTCATAAATGTAAATTCTTAGCGGCCAGGCCTCCACGAGTTCCATAAACGCCTTAGCTTGTACTCTCATTGTCTTCGGTAGGTCGTAGTTCATTATTATCTTATTAACGAGAATCTTCGTTTCATTGCGTACTAGAAGTAATCGTTCACAAGCAATTGACATCATGGCCACGTAACAAATCCAAATGAGAGAAGTCAGAATAACATTCATCAATAGACCTAAGTCATTAATTGATGTCCGGTAATAGTAGAGACATGTCCACATGATAATAATAATAAATATGAAAGTACTCATAAGAATCGTAAGGATCTGAAAGTTGAAAACTTCATTGACCATGGAACTAATCTGTCCGATAACATCATACATCTTAGCCGTATCTCGAATTTTAGTATTGCTTTCCGACGCATGTCCAATGAAATTGAATCTCTCCGTAGTTTCAGCTGGTCTGCATCTTATTGTAAAAATGGTGGCACTGTCTTGATCTTGGTCATCCACAAATGTTTTTAAATAATTATTAATCATTATCAATCTTCGCCGTAATAGATCGATATATTTACAAAAAATTATAATTTCCAGTTTTTCCACAAAATTTAAAGGTGTAGAAGCAATTGCCCATGCTATATCTCCCACAGTGAACAAATGTAAAAGGCTGGTAGAAATTTGACTGATTACAACAAGTGACATGTATTTATACGTTTCAAAACGTGATTGCTTGTAAAACTTACTAAATTTTCCGACTTGTAACATAGTATCTAGATTAGCAAGCGTAGTGATAATGCGAATATTATTTCTGTTAACAAAGAAAGTAGCCGTTATCGTACAGAGAGCGAATTGAATGTACATGATTATGATGCGAACTTTGTCAGCAGTTTGGACGTAATTGTTATTGTCGTAATTGGTAAAAATAGCTGGAAAAGTTAAATATGATCCAAATAAAATAAAATACGTTGAGATGACTAAAATCGTAAATGCTTTCAATTTCCAATTAGGCGCTCGTAACTCTTCATTCACATGAGAAAATCGAAATATTCCGTGAAGATATTCAATTGTTATTATGACATTTATAGTGTCGATTATTTGCTTTTTACTATCATTTATTATTTTGCGCTTCTCGCCGGAGTAAGATTTGGATTTTTCGACCTTTTCAGCGTCCATGATGTCGGTTTAATTTATTTAGTTTTACCGAACTCAAACGTTTGTTCGTTGTTGAATACTCGGATATGACTAATGTAACATGTTCGTTATCGACTTATTTATATTAAGTTCCATTAATATAATTAAGTCTTGTTTGCTAGAAAAGACGTTAAATATTCATGTTTGTCCTAATTCCCTATTGCGTAGCTGTCCTTTTTTTTGGGGGGAAATCATCTAATGACTTCTCTCGCCCTTTGGCGGAGCGGGAGGGCGTGTCAGACTTTTACTGACTAAAACCCACTCCTGTTCCTTCTTTGCCTTCGTTCCAGGGCCCCGGGGTTCTCTTTCGCATCACTCATGGCCCCAGTAGGCTTTGACCCTGCCCTTCGGTTGCTGACATCTCCTTAAGGCGCGCGTGGAACAGTACGCGCCGTCGACGACTTGGGCTCGGTCCAGACGGTTACCGGACGGTCGGACGGCAAGCTACCCATTGCTCGCCGTCCGTAAGCCCGCGCCTACGGTGGCTGGAAATCGGGATCAGAGTCCTGTCGGCTGGGGCGTGGGGGCTGTTGCCTCGCGCGTGCAGCCGCCTCCTTTTGCTAGTATTACTGCTTCGCAGAAGGAGACAACCGCCTGCCACTCCTCCTTGCTCCGGACGATGGCCGGCCACCAAGATAGCAAAGCCCGGCGCGAAAGATCGCTGCCGCCGAGCGCCCTCACGAGGACACGGCGCGCGGCGGTGCTCTGCCCAGGCGGGGCACACCTCGGTCTCTACTATGTACTCTTTTCTCTACCGTATCCTCCGGGCGGTCCACACAATGGTGACACCCGGGCGTTTCTTCCGCTCGAATCCGGTGCAGGAATCTCCCGAAATAACCATATCCGGTGAGGACCGTGTCATGTGGAAGGTAAGGACGCCGTGATGTCTTTCCAGCTACTCCTCAAAGAGGAGACTTATAATGTTGGTTAGGTATATCATGATAGATTTGTATGTATGGCGAATCAGGAGAGGAATGATATCAGTTAATAGCTATGTCAGCCTATATATATTTGACGACAGATATATGTAGGTAGAATGTACCTTATTTGACCAGTGTTTGGATACAGGTTGGCAGTCCACTATTGTTAGCGGTGGTTCTATTGGTACAATATCCCCCATTGGACCCTAAACCAAACACATTACATACTTGTGTTAAAATTCTGGCCTACAATAAAAATAAAGAGTATTCTAACTATGCAAACTTATCTATTTCTATATTACAGTAAGTTATCCTGTGCGAGTCACAAATAAACATTTTTCTTTCTTTCTTTATGCATGTAATATACATAATATAACAAAATATGCATATATTATGTGTTATTCTACTCAAACATGTATCATAATGATTGGCTAGTAGTTTTTATTCTTAGAATTGGCTTGCTCTATCAGAAAGAATAACGGGCGTGATTATTTTTTCATCTGGCTTTGTTAAAGGTGACTTATATTGAAATAGTTCGCACGATGATAGCTCCAAATCATGGGACGTTTAGAAGTTTACTTAACTAAGGAACCAATGAGAAAGCTTCAAGTAGGTAGTAAAGGATAGTGGGATATCTTCGTAAGTAAACACGTAAAAAAATGATAAATTGAAATGAAAGCAGTTACCACTCATACATTTATTTTAAACTTATTGTGTACACAATTCCCAAGTAGATTAAAACAGAAACTTACACGTGAGATCAATCTTTTGATAAATCGTTAACCTATATTTTAGACTGCTTGAAATCGATAAGCACGAAACCGATATATTTTCTATTGTACTTATTGCGTATAACACTCCAGAGGTGCGCAAAAGTGCATTCAAACCCGTCTAAAGGTTTACAAGTTTAGATGAAATGAGATATTTGGATTATAACAATTAAATATGTCGTTGCTACACTTATAAATTTCAACATAAGCTTAATATCTATAGAAAACATATCATAAACATAGATACGTAGCGGCCAGGCTTCCACCAGTTCCATAAATGCTTTAGCTTGTACTCTCATTGTCTTCGGTAGATCATAGTTCATTATTATCTTGTTTACTAGTATTCTTGTCTCGTTGCGTGTTATAAGTAATCGCTCGCAAGCAAATGACATGCTCGCAACATTACAAATAGTATTAAAACACCAAATCATATTATTTATCAATTGACTTATTTGGTAATCAGCTGATGTGCGATAGAAGGAAAGTGATGTCCACATAGTTATTACTATATACGTAAAAGCAGACACTAAAGTCAAAAATATCTGGAAATTAAAAACATCATTTATCATAGAACAGATTTCCCCGATGTTATCATAAGTAGTGGCTAGATCCCTTATTTTCATATTTCTTATTGTTGGTCGTCCAATGAAATTAAACATTTTCTCAGTTTTAATTTTTGTGTCCCTGACTATAAAAACTGTAACATTCTTCTTGTCTTGTTCTTTAATAAATTCTTTCAAATAGTTGTTGATAAGGGCCAGTCTACCATTTAACATGATAACATATGTACAGAAAATAAATACTTCTAATTTCTGAATAAAAAACAAGAGAAAAATTATAATACCCCACTGGACGTTTGATACACTATACAAATCCACTCCGCCATTGATAAAGTGAGTAATAATCACAAAAATTAGGTACTTATTAAGCTTTGTACCCATTTTTTTATAAAAATCTGTACACGTATCCACTTGCAGCGTGGTGTCTACTTCCACAAGCAAAGTCACCATGCGAATATTCATCGAACTAATGATAAAATTTGCAGCTATCATCGACGCAGCGTATTGAAAAATAACCACAAAAGATGGAACCTCATCCACAGACTCTAAAAATTGATACGTCTTAGCAACTGAACCGGTTGACGCGCCAGTTTCAAATAAAAACCAAAAAAATACAGTAATGTATATCGAAATAATCAAAATACCAAATGCTTTCACTTTCCAGTTAGGAGGACGTAAGTCTCCATCGACAAGGTGAAATCTAAATATTCCATAGCAGTACTCGAGTATTATTTCAGGTTTAACATTTTTGATTATGTCGATTGTTTTCTTCTTTTCGTCACTTTTTTCTTTCTTTTCGGCATTTGATTCATTGTCTTGTTCCTTATCGTCTTCCATGTTAGTTAGAAAATAGAGTTTTTCTACTAAAAGGAGACGTCCGTCGGTTCGTGCCTAACATCAAGAATTAAAATATGAAATGTGTAATCAAATGGACGCCAAATTGCCCTAGATATTCGTTCCATTACTATAATGAAGTGTTCACTCGCCAAGTCATGATTAAGTATAGTAGGTACCTACCTATAGTTGAGTATATTGATTTGACACTATTACATGACTAAATGACAGCATATTACCAATGTTTATTTCCTGAATAAATAAAGCAATTATTATATTTCTACTTTATTTTTTAGTTGGGAAATAAACCAATGACTTTTCCAACTCTAGGGCGGAGCGAGAGGGCGTGTCAGACTTTTACTAACTGAAACCCACTCCTATATTCCTTTTTTGCCTTGCGTTCCAAGATTTCGGGTTTTCCTTTCAGTAACGAACTCATGGCCCATTACGCTTCGGCCCTGCTTGCCCCTACGGTTTGCTGACATTTCCTTGAAGCTCGCGTGAAGCACTACGCGCCGTTGACGACTTGGGCTCGGTCCGGACTGTTTCAGGACGGCCGGACGGCGAGCTAACCATTACTCGCCGTTCGCAAGCCCACGCCTACGGTTCCTGGAAATCGGGGTTGGGATCGGGGCGGGAGGAAATCCGTTCCCTTACGTGTGCGGCCGCCTCCTTCACTAGCATTACTGCTTCGCAGACGGAGGCGACCACCTGCTATTCCTCCTCACTCTGGACCATGGCCTATATCAGGGCCCGGCGCAAGATGTCGTTGCCGCCGATCACCTCCACGAGAACACGGCAGTGCTCCGCCCGGCGCGGAGCACTACGGTAGACCGTATGCTCCACTGTGTCCTCGGGACGGGCGGTCCACACAATGGTGACAAGGGGGCGTTTCTTCCGCCTGAATCCGATGCAGGAACCTTCCGAACTTACCATGACAGGTGAGGACGCCGTTACGTTTTTTCAGTACCACCTCAAAAAGGGGACTTACTGAACATAGATATAGATTTTTTGAAGTTATACTTCTTTTGGCGCGATAGAGAAAAATGATGAGAGTGAATTTTTACGATGCGCGCGCACGCCGACACCTAAATTCTACATCGTGAAGTTAGTTCTAGGTGGCATGCATGAAAATTGATAACTATGTTCAAGTTGTATATTCTAGTATTTTTATATTTAGAACACGTGTTTCGTAAGAGTACAATTAAACAGTGTGAATAAATAAATATTATTTTGGTGTTTTTATTTATTTAAATAAAATCTTTTTGATTAATTTTAATATTTTTCGTTAATCACTACTGCATTTTAGTTATTTTTTTTCCATACGCCAAAGAATTTGACATGGGTGTCGTTTTCATGGTTTTCGAGGGTGTTAAAGCCGATAATGAGATCAAAATGTAAATCCAAGATGGCGGCTATGAACGTTTTCAAATTTTTTGACATGGGTGTCGTATTCATGGTTTTCGAGGGTGCTAAAACCGATAGTGAGGTCGAAATGTAAATCCAAGATGGCGGCTATGAAAGTTTTCAAATTTTTTAACATGGGTGTCGTTTTCATGGTTTTCGAAGCTGTTAAAGCTGATAATGAGATCAAAATGTAAATCCAAGATGGCGGCTATGAACTTTTTCAAATTGTTTGACATGGGTGTCGTATTCATGGTTTTCGAGGGTGCTAAAACCGATAGTGAGGTCAAAATGTAAATCCAAGATGGCAGCTATGAGTTTTCAAATTTTTTGACATGGGTGTCGTTTCCATGGTTTTCGAGGGTGCTTAAACCGATAGTGAGGTCAAAATGTAAATCCAAGATGGCGGCAATGAAAGTTTTCAAATTTTTGAAGTTATACTTCTTTTGGCGCGATAGAGAAAAATGATGAGAGTGAATTTTTACGATGCGCGCGCACACCGACACCTAAATTCTACATTTCATTTCAATTTCAATTTTTATGTTAAGAAAACAGGCAAACTAAGTTAAGGCTAAAGTTTGACAAATTTTCATAAAGATTATAATTTCAAACTTGAAAATGTACAAGGCACATAATAAGTACGTGGACACCTTGCTAGCAGTTACACTTTCGTCTTTTTTTTAGGTGGGAAATCGTCTAATGACATCTGACATCAGCCGGAGGGCGTGTCAGACTTTTACTGACTAAAACCCACTCCTGTTCCTTCTTTGCCTTCGTTCCAGGGCCCCGGGGTTTACTTTCGCACAACCCAAACTGCAACAACAGTTTATTTCTTTATTGTGATTTCATACACAAAGGAACTAAGGCTGACTTATATTCTTGGGTTGACTTCAGTGGTGGACTACCGGTGTTGTTTGTCGGCGACTGGCAACAGTCTTTCGTCTCAGAGGCCTTGGAAGAATTTATATATATTTCATAGGTAAATCTGAAATGTATTTACGCATTCCACTTCCTTTTTTAATCGACTTCAAAAAGAAGGAGGTTCTATGTTCGGATGAATGTATTTTTTTTTATGTAGGTATGTTCACCGATTTCTCGGTCAATTGTGGACCGATTTTGAAAATTATTTTTTTGATTGAAAGGTTATGCTTCCAAGTTCCCATAGAAATATTGTTATGATCTGATCATGAACTTCGAAGATATGTAACGGAACTCCTCATAGGATCACAGCAGAAATGTCGTAATAAGTAAAATTGCTTTGTTTATACGTGTAGTCGATGACTGACTGAAAGAAGAGGGGGAGGGCATATATCTAACTGATCTCATGATGAAGCTGGAAGGTACAGGTATCGGAATTCTGTAATAAATTAATGTAACCTAACCGTGTTTGTGATGGGCACGCCATAATTATGGCGGTAAGTCCCCTCTTTGAGGAGTGGCTGGAAAGGCAACACGGCGTCCTTACCTTCCGCATGACGCAGGTCCTCACCGGACATGGTAAGTTCGGGAGGTTCCTGCACCGGATTCGTGCGGAAGAAACGCCCGGGTGTCACCATTGTGTGGACCGCCCGGAGGTCAAAGTCAAAGTCAAAAAGTTTTTATTTCACATAGGCCTATATGGGCACTTATAAAACGTCAGAAGCTAGTGCACGGTTCCAAATTGGTCGTTTCCTATGGAGAAGAACCGGCAAGAAACTCCATAGTTACTCTTTAAAAAAGTGGTTGTTTACAATATATACTATTTTTAAATATAATGCTAAGAATCTACAAACAAAACAAATATTAATTATACGTTTTTAAATTATCTTCATTACACTTTTTACAGTTAGATCACATTTAATACAATGCATATAACTTTAATTTTACTACTATTCTTATTTGTTGACTTGGTAATCCATTATTAATCTAATTACAGATAAACTATTTATATTTATTCATTTCGTCCCATGTTTCATAATAATCTGTTCCTGGAATTTTCCACAAAGCAATGTGAATGTGAGTGAACAATTTGATCAACCTTACCTGTCCCCGTGTTCGCTTCTCTTGAGTTCATCTAATTTCAAATCCCGTCACAAATACTTTAAACATTGTCACAAACATGAACCATCATAGTATGTACTTTACAAGAATTATTTGAATTTCCAAAACCATCATAGCTTTCGTCACATTCGGTCATATCCTTTTGTCGAACAGCATCGCGATCGCGTCCAATCACGTATTAGCGTCTGTTAGCGTCTGTGGTCTATGCCACAGATTATAAAAACGAGTTGCTCGGGCGCGTCGTGGTGTTGCCACTTTATATTATTTTTTTTTTATTATTTTTTTTTTATTGATATAAACTAGTGCTTGACTGCGATTCCACCTGATGGTAAGTGGTAATGCAATCGTTGATGGTGAGGCGCACTAATTTATTGAGAGCCTATTCACTCTAGCCTTGAAGAGACCCAAATTATAATCGGACGGGAAAATCGCAGCAGGCAAATTATTCCAGTCCCTCGATGTACGCGGTATAAACGACGAGGCAAAACGCTTGGTCCGGACCGTAGAGGTTTCAACAACGTAAGGGTGGATACTCGCCGTTCGTCGGCTTGTCCGATGGTAGAAATGAGATGGTGGAATCAAGTCATGCAATTCCTGCGCACACTCTCCAAAATGAATTCTGTAAAACACCGAAAGGCTGGCTACCCTACGCCTGTGCTCAAGACTTTGTAGATTGGAATTAACCAGATCTGGATCACCAATTAGCCTCTTTGCACGCCTTTCCACCGAGTCCAAAGCTGCCAGGTGGCATTTTGCACCACCAGCCCATATGTGGCTGCAGTACTCTACACACGAACGGACCTGTGCTTTGTATAACATTAAAAGCTGCCCTGGTGTGAAGTACCGCCGGACCTTTGCAAGTACGCCGAGTTTCCTAGCAGCTACCTTGCTATATTAATGTATTTGTCACGTTATTTTTTTAACTTTCCCTCGCTAAGTTCAGTCACCGCCTTTGGCAGCTTGTTATAAAAGCGTATGCTGTTTACTAAAAATGACTTGCTGGTCTTAGCTGCACACGGTGGAGCACACGGTGGAGGTGTGCCCCGCTTGGGCAGAGCAACGCCGTGTCCTCGTGAGGGCGATCGGCGGCGGCGATCTCTCGCGCCGGGCCTTGGTACAGGCCATGGTCCGGAGCGAGGAGGAGTGGCAGGCGGTCGCCTCCTTCTGCGAAGCAGTAATGCTAGCAAAGGAGGCGGCCGATCGCGTGAGGCAACGGTCCTCACGCCCCAATCGCCGCCGGGATTCCGATCCCGATTTCCGGCCATCGTAGGCGCAGGCTTGCGGACGGCGAGCAATGGGTGGCTCGCCGTCCGACCGTCCGGTAACCGTCCGGATCGAGCCCAAGTCGTCGACGGCGCGTGCTGTTCCACGCGTGCCTCAAGGAGATGTCAGCAACTGTAGGGACCTAGTAGGGTCGAAGCCTACTGGGGCCAAGGGTCTGATTCTGAAAGGAAGACTCGGCCCTGGTACGAAAGGCAACGAAGGAACAGGAGTGGGTTTTTAGTCAGTAAAAGTCTGACACTATCTTCCGCCCCGCCCAAGGGCGGGGGATGTCATAAGATGATTTTACCATCGAAAAAAAAAAACCGTGTTTGGGATTATTAGAATTATCATGAGATTCACTCTGGCTATAAGGTATTTAAATATGGCTGAAGAGTATTTTTAGTACCATAACTAAAAACTGTAAAATAAAAAACTTTTTACAGAAAAAAAATACAACCGACTTCAATGTAAAAAAAAAAAACCGGCCAAGAGCGTGTCGGGCCGCGCTCAGTGTAGGGTTCCGTAGTTTCCCGTCCGTCACAATAAGTGTCCTCACTTAAGAGTTAATGAACGACAGACAACGAGCAAGAACAAATACCACCAATACCAACGAGAGACCAACCGAACAATTCGACAATATAATAGCTCATACCCGTCCCGACCCCATCAACTCAGGAAAAATCTTAACCCAAAGTACAGCTCCATTTCTTGGGAAATTGGGTTACTAATTTATACAAACTAGACGGGTTATGTATGTTGGGTTTTCGTTGGTAATTTTGGATTGCGTAAACCGATTTTAATAATTCTTGTTTTTATTTGAAAGAAGATACGTTCAGGATAATAAAATATGTAAACTAAGTTAAAAAAATGCTTGCTTATACGGTTAAATTACAAACTTAGTTCAGAAATTATTTTGTACAATTTTCAAAAACTGTTCAACCCATCAAGTTCAAAATAATTTTCCTAGAAAGTCTTTATAAATTTCTACTTTTGAAATTTTTTTCATATTTTGTAAACTTATGGTTCAAAAGTTAGAGGGGGATACAATTTTTTTTTTACTTTCGGAGCGATTATTTCCAAAAATATTAACATTATCAAAAATTATTCTAGTGAACCCCTATTCATTTTAAATAGGTATTTAAAAATGAATAGGGGTTCATTAGACAATACCACCAACCTACAATTATTCCACACGTTAGTTATATTGGTACCAAATTTCAGCTTTCTAGTGCTAACGGTCACTGAGATTATCCGCGGACGGACGGACAGACTGACAGACTTGGTGAAACTATAAGGGTTTCTAGTTAACTACGGAACCCTAAAAAAAACGCTAAAAAGTGCAAAATAACTTTAATTTCGAAAGTCGGTGTTAATTAACGAAGACACAAAAATATTACAGAAACACCGTCTTCCGAAATTAAAGTTATTGACAAATCAATTACGATTGAGATATGCATCTCAATCGTAATTACAATTAATATATATAATACACATAGAAGTAAGGCGTGCTCAAACGCTATCGACCTTTAAAACTATGGTGAAGGAGAATGTTCTTTCACTGTAATGTTTCTTTATTCTCCTCTCTCAATTTTATATGTATTAGTATATTAATCGGTAATGTATGTATTTTATATTATTATGTCAAATTAATATTATTTATGATTTTCGTATACTGACAGAACCAAATCTATCTTCATTTAGTTCATCCTAAGGTTGTCTGTAAGAGAATTGCCCTGTGCGATAAGACCGCCTATTGTACACTTAGTTTTGCAAATGTTTATCCTATCCACATTACAAAATGTACAATAAAGTATATAGTAGTAGTAGTAGTATCTAGTAATGTGTAGTTGTAGTGTGTGTGTGTGTATGTCGGCGCCAGGATGCCGATCATCATTGAAGCTCTGTCCAGAGACTATGTTTTGTGGGCGATGGCTGGGTATCGAGCAATAAACAAACTATTTTAGATCACACAACTGATTTATTACGATGCAAGCTTTAGGTATTCACTTTACACAACGAGCAGCGAGACAGTCCCCGAGACTAGACGTTGTACGCACGGCTGCCAACAGAGGGAAGAGCCCCGCACCTCTGCGGTAGGCACTTTTATCTGATCGGTTCGTGCAAACGTCAGCGCGGATTCTGTCAAAGTGTCATGTGTCACTTTTCACTTAGCTCGTTCATACGTTCTCAAGCTTCCGTACTATTGACTTCTCCGACATATATACCTACAATAAATAATAATAAATTAGAAGAACAGACTGATGTTTTATTGGTGAGTTCTTCTGCGGTACACACTTAAAATATTAGGAAGTGGTGACGAGCGAGCGTTTCGAATGACTTTCTTTTTTTTTATTCTACGTTCAAAAAGTGTACATTTTCGGCCTTATTTTAAAATATCTTTTAATTTTGAATCACAACCATAGTTCTAGTCTTAACAGCTTCGGCTGAGAAAGTTTCTCAATGTTGAAAATGAAAGAAGACCTACTTGAGATCTTCATAAAGGACCTAGCTGAAGATTCTGTGAAAGAAGGAAAATACGGACTTGCCGTCATACTGAGCTAATTATTATAATTAAGGCACTAGAATAATAAATTTTGAAATTCATTATTGCTGAACCAATATCAAGTACATCTTATACAAAATCTTTTTCTTCGTCTTGCATACTCAGGTCCCAATCAGTAGTGTAGACTGGTGCTGATTTTTTGCAGAATAAAAAACATAGGCATAAAATAACACATATATTTGTATGTATGTATACAATTCAATTCTTAGATCAACTTTTATTCCAGTCATACAAGCGTGGAGAAAAAATTAGAACAGATAGGTACAGGTAACTACAGAAGGTTGATGCTTTAAAAACAACTAATATACGTACCTATTGACAGATGCATAGTTTTCAGACAAATAAAGTTAAAATCTTTAGATTAAACGTTATTATTTACCTCCGACATTATGGTATTTTGGAGCTACATAGAATGTAGTCACCAAAATTATAGTAGAAATTTAAATTTTGATCACACCACTTTTTTTAAGGTGGGAAATCATCTAATGATTTCTCGCGATCGACGAGGAAACGATGGTGCTCAACCCAAGTGGGGAACACTTCCACCGCGTGCTCCACCGTGTCCTCCGGGCGGCCCGCACAATGGTGACACCCGGGCGTTTCTTCCACCTGAATTAGGCGCAGGAATCTCCCGAACTTACCATGTCCGGCAAGGACCTACGTTATGCTGAAGATGATGATAACGTGGCGCCTCTCTAGCCACTCCTCAAAGAGGAGACTTGGACCACTGGTATTATGATTACTTTGCCTAACATTCTTATAGAATAGAATAAATTTGATTGTACGTCAAAGTAGTAACCAAAACTTTTTCAAAAACTCCACGTCAGTCAGTTTAGCAAAATAAAACTCATAACATGTTGTTTTAACTGTATTTAAGTAGTTAAACAACTAAAGTAATCCCAGGGGTTGAAATAACAAATCTCACACTAATCTACGTTACAAACATTGAACTAACGTGCACAAGCCTAAATCAAATGTGATATTTGTATTATTATAATCAAATAAGTCGTTGCCACGCTTATAAACTTTAATATAAGGGTAATATCTATTGAAAACATATCGTAAACATAAATGCGTAACGGCCAGGCCTCCACGAGTTCCATAAACGCTTTAGCTTGTAATCTCATTGACTTCGGTAGGTCATAATTCATTATAATCTTGTTTATAAAAATCTTAGTCTTATTGCGTTCTCGAAGTAATATTTCACAAACCAATGCAAAGGATGAAATAATACACATTGCATTAGCACACCAGATGATCACGGTGATACAGTCACTTGTATAATATCCAGGTTTCTGATAGTAAGCTAGCGCCGTCCGTATCGTAATAAGTATATATCCAAAAGCAGTCACAAGAACCATAAAAATCTTCCAATTAAAAACTTTGTTTATCATAAAACAGATCTTTCCAATAATGTCGTACATCATCGCTAACTCTCTTATTTTCACGTTACTTCCAGTTACACGTCCTATGAAATTAAAGTTATCCTGTGATTGCTTCGTTTCATTCCTTGTGGTAAAAATGGTGATTTTCTTTTGTTCTTGTTCAGAAACGAATGAATATAAGCATTTGTTAATTATATTTAGTCTACATTTCAACATAAGAATGTATTTTATGAATGCTAGTATTTCCAGTTTTTGTATCAAATACAGATGGAATACGATGAAAGCCCAAAAAAAGTCACTTTCACCTATTATGTAAAAAATATAATTAGCTCCGTGAGTAATTAAGAGAATAAGAACGAGTAAATTAGTTTGAGAACGTGAATTTCTGTAAAATTCTTTATATTGATCGACAAGCAATATTTCATCTAGGTTCGCAAATGTGGTGAACATGCGAATATTTAACTTTGAGTAGGCAGGAAAGCAGGGTCTGAGTGAAGAGGTGATGAAATGGACTATCACCGCTGTACTCGGTATCTCCTTCAAAACTCTCCCTCTGCCTTGCTTGGGAGGTGCTACAAAATTTTCTATATACACAACAGTGCAGGTTATTATGTAGATAAAAGCAATCGTTTTCATAATCCAGTTGGGTGGCTGTAACTCTCCATTCTTAAGACGAAAATTATATACTCCGGAGCAGTACTCTAGTATCGTAATAGGCTTTATAGTGTTCATGACTCGTACAATCTTATTACTAAAGTCACTATCCTCCAGCTGCCGGATGGTTCGTTTATTAACTGCTTTCTTTGCTTTTGCCATGACACCTTCCATATTTTAATAAGTTGTTTATAATGGCTTTAACGACGTCTGTTAGTTGAAATATGATTGCGAGAAATGAATCATATGCTATTTTGTTACATTACTAGATATATTTTACTACGATAAAGTCTTTTCTTTATTATATGGAACGGTTATTGAGTTTCGACTGACAGATACTCAGCCGTAATATTAAAAGAGTGTTTTAACAATAATATTCGGTTTTAAGGAGAGTCATAAGTTTGTAGAAAAAATATTTATAGATATTTGTGATTTTATACAAATATATAGAATAAAAAATGAATATATAAGGGGAAGTTTGAAGGTTGCATTGGTGACTGAATAGTTATGTGGGAATTAGTTGTCATGATGACTTATAAAGACATATCAAGAAAAGAATAATGGTTTGCTTAAAAATATACTGGGATAAAAGCAAGAAATTGATGAACAGAAATGGTACCAGATTTATGGTGAAACGATCTCATACACTGTTTTAGAAACCTTCGTGGGCGAAGTCGCGGGTAAAGGTAACTTAGCAATTATAATTTGATATCTTCTATACATTATTAAAGTGACAGTTTTCTACATTAATATCGTAATGTAAAACCTGCTCATAGTGGCCTTCATAATATAAAGTGGGTATTTTCATAACTTTGGAATTGTACCTATATCTACTTCGATAACAATGACAAGCATATAAAATTCTCACACGATCAATATAGGCATGTAAATGGGAAGTTCATAACGTAATCAAGCTGACCAAGTATTTACCAATTTTCAAATTGTTAAAATACTTAACTAACTGTATGTACTATAATACACCATAATTGCAAACATCGTTAGTTTAAGGTGCAAAATCACGAGATATTGAAAACTTTTTATTTTTATAAAAACCTATATTATAAATTATAATTATCAAAGTAACAATCTAATCATGACTTTTTCACCTTAAATTATGGTTTTTAAGTAACAATTTATCATTTACCTGTTTACAGGGAATGTTATTATTTATTAATATGAGTGTATAACAAGTCTATACACTGTATGTGTGGGTATTTTGTGCCGTTGTATAATAAGTATTTAAACTGGGCCGCAAGAATTCCACACCACTAAGTGTAATAATTTCTTAAATACATAAAACGAATTCATGGAATTTTTATATCAAAAATACATATAGACTATATACATATAGAACTGGCCTGTTGGTCTAGTGGTTAGTGGCCCTGACCGCTATGCCGGAGGTCGTGGGTTCGATTCCCACCCAGGACAAATTTTTGTGTGTTCAGAACAATCATTTGTTCTGTGTCTGGGTGTAATTTATCTATAATATGTATGTATTTAGAAATATTTAAGTATGTTTATCAGTTGTCTAGTTCTTATAACACAAGCTCTGCTTAGCTTGGAACTAGACGGCGTTGTCTGATAATAGCTGTGTGAATATTATTATTATATTATATGTAGGTAGGTATTACGATTTGTAAACTATTTTTTTATTATACACTAAAAAACTTATGGCAACAAAAGTACACATACATCACAATTTATCTTAAAAAAATTAACTACATATCTTGTAATTTTCTTACTATTACTAGTATTGCCTCCATGTCGCGGGTAAACTAAATTTTGAATACGATTTTGGTCTAACCTGGGTAGCTGAAGCTGGAGAGAATTGTCTAACACATCTCCCAAACGACGAGCCATGCATGTTCTAAGAGATTTAAGTCTGGGTTGCGAGCTGGCCACTCAATGCAGGTCATACCGATGCCGACGCGACGCGACGTCTTGAATATACGTATTGACCAAATGAGCATATTTTTAAGGGAAGGTGCTATTTGGTGGAGGATCAATAATGATATAGACTATTTTATTGTTTTAATTATACATCAATATGACTGGCCTGTTGGTCTAGTGGTTAGTGGCCCTGACTGTTATGCCGGAGGTCGTGGGTTGATGAATCATTTGTTCTGTGTCTGGGTGTAATTTATTTATAATATGTATGTATTTAGAAATATAAATGTAAGTGTGTTTATCAGTTGTCTAGTACTCATAAGTCATAACACAAGCTCTGCTTAGCTTGGGACTAGACGACGTTGTGTGATAGTTGTGAAATATTACTAATATTTTTAAAACATTGCGCATTGATTAAATTATATTTTAAAATATTAATAGATATATAATTTAATCAATGCTCAATATTTTTTGTAAATGGTTTGCTCCATTCCTTGCCGAGTGCTAAGAGTTCTCTAGCGTTAACTCTATCTCATATTTAGGAAATGTCCATAATTAAACTACTGAATTAGCAGTGCTAGTAGTTATTTGTAGATACATAAAATATAATATCTATAATATATAGCACGATCATTCGTACTGTGTCTGGGTGTAATTTATCTATAATATGTATGTATTTAGAAATATTTAAGTATGTTTATCAGTTGTCTAGTACTCATAACACAAGCTCTGCTTAGCTTGAGACTGGATGGCGTTGTGTGATAGTTGTGGGATATATTATTATTATTATATATAGTACCAGTAGTAGTCAGTTAAACTATGACTGTTAAGAATACTATTAATACAAATATTATTAGTCTGCTTTGAATATTTATTTTATTCAATATTTTAAAAGGTTGCCTATAAGAATAGGTATCGATAATTACATATTTATGTTAATCTTTTGACTCAAGAAATAATAAAGTTTATTAGCGGACAACATGGAATCAATTTGTGGTTTGAATTGCTAGACTAATCAAAAATTTTAAAACATCATTAATAAAATTCACAGACAAGGAACAACCTGTCCTTAGAAAATGGAATATTTCCATTCCATTCTCATTGAATCCTCGATACCGTGAGTGTTGTATCAAAAAAAAAAATCTGTAACCCAAGGTGTTAGTTTTTTTTTTACAGTGATATGAGTTCAATCGACTTTACCTAATATTCAGCGACAGTGATGTCAGTTATAAAATATTTCATTTTTATCCTAAATCGGATAATTACAAATAATACTTCTACGACTAAGACACCAAATTGGAAAATTATTAAAAATCTTGGTTTACTAGGGGCTTATAAAATGTTTAAAGACCCGCGACGGTACCTACGCATCAAAAACTTGAAAAAAAAAATACAAGATGAGTATAGGTATAGGATATAGGGTAGATAAGCATATAACGATGTCCGATAAATAACCTATAAGAGGTGTAGGCTTTCCTGCAGTGGGCTGCGAGATTGTCCGAAAGAGTTACCGTGGCCCTGGAACGCAAAGGGCAACCGAAGGAACACAGGTGGCTATTAAGAGCCTATCACACCACTCGATATTCAGACAGTCATAGTCTATGTAGCGTCACACAAGAAAAAGAGCAACTTACGCTAATGTCGTGTAAAGGAATGAAACAGAACGATGAGATACATAGATAAACATAGACTAAGACTTCCCATCTTAAAAAAGGCCGTAGTAGTGGCAGCGGCACCGCCCTGGCACGAATTGCCGTATATTTATCAAATCAAATCATCTTTATTGTGGATCATAGGTAATTGTACATAATACAGATGGTGTTAATTAAATATTTTACGATCAGCTATGTCCTACCTTTAGGGCGTATAATAAAACGAAGGTAAGTACCTATAGTGAGTTTACATGCATGTCAACAGTAATGTAATATATTGCAAATTATTAGATCATTAAATATTGGTTGGAGTAATCATCATCTTCCTGCCCTTGTCCCGTGTTATTTGGGGTCGGCGCAACATGTTTTTTTCTTCCATTCTGCCCTGTCACTCGTCATACTATCACTAACTTCCTTTTCTTTCATATCACTCTTCACACAATCCATCCATCTTTTCTTTGGTCTCCCTCTCCCTCTCCATCCATCCACATGTAAACTCATAACTCTTTTAGTAACATGCGTTTCATCCCTCCTCTTCACATGACCATACCAAGACAAACGATTCCCTTTCAACTTTTCAGTCACTGGCGCCACTTTCAAACTTCCCCTAATATACTCATTTCTCACTTTATCCATTCTCGTTTTCATCATCATTCTTCCATTGGTTGGAGTAATAAATTTCAATAAACAGACAGTTTGTAAATGAAAGGACTCTCTCTCCTTCATCATGTTTTTCAAAGTTGTTCATCATGTAAGTATGTACAAAACGCATCATGATCCAGGCAGATTATATTTGAATAGTGATTTGTCGGCAAAAAAGTTTTTCATAGAGTAATAGCATTTGCTCACTAACACTATATTATTACAGTATACTGACCAATACTAACTCTGGTCGCGGGGTCCAACCGTAGTCCATAAATATGGACCCGTCTTTGTGTAGCCACTATTGGCATGGCTTTTTGGGTGTTGAAACACCCATATAAACCACATACAAGTGCGCTATTTGCTTTTATAATGGCTGGCTGGCTGGCTTGGCGGCAACCGTCACCTCCCCACTTCGACCACATGGTGGGACGTGACGTTACGGCGTTTTGCTTGCTGACTGTCAATACAGTGGCGACATCTTTTGGCAGGCGTTACATTGTATAAAAAAAAAAAAAAAAAACTGTCGAAAAATAACAAGGTCTGTGGTAGGTATCGTAGTACAATACCTACGGAAGACCTACGGGTAATCTATATCTACATATAATAAATCTGTAGAAGTGTTTTAGTTCTTGAAATGTAAGAAATCGAATCCGATGTAAGTAGATAACTGTTATACATTGAAATTGTGTGTAACTTGATATATATTACTTATGCTTTGTTTCTTCGCAATCGATTGACTATATCGAAAAATATGTAAGTACATTCATTGACTGTTAGGCGGTACGAAGTTCGTAGGGTTAGCTAGTTTGCAATAAAATACGTTTTAAAACACAAGTTTTATTTCAAATTCAATACTGTGCATAGTTAATAATCCTAAAAATCACAAACCAGATTAAGAAAACCTAAAAAGAGTTAACTATTTGAATAACTACAATCAAATAAGTGGTTGACACACTTAAAAACTTTAACATCAGCGTTATATCTACAGAGAACATATCGTAAATGTAAATCCGTAGCGGCCAGGCCTCCACGAGTTCCATAAACGCCTTAGCTTGTACTCTCATAGTCTTCGGTAGATCATAGTTTATGACAATATTATTAACGAGAATTTTTGTTTCATTCCGTACTAGAAGTAGTCGTTCGCAAGAAATCGACATCACGGTCAAGTAGCAAATCCAAATAAAAGACGATATTGTAACATTTAACAATACAACTATGTCATCAATTGATGACCGGTAATAGTAGAGACATGTCCACATGGTAAATAAGATAAATATGAAACTACTCATTAGAGTCATAAGTATTTGAAAGTTGAAAACTTCATTAACCATGGAACCAATCTGTCCAATAACATCATACATCTTCGCCGTATCTCGTATTTTAGTATTGCTCTCCGACACATGTCCAATGAAATTGAATCTCTCCGTGTGTTTAGCTGGTCTGCATCTTATTGTAAAAACGGTGGCACTCTCCTGGTTTTGTGCATCAATAAATGTTTTTAAATAGATGTTGATAATTATTAATCTGCGCCTAAGAAAATCGATATATTTACAGAAAGTTATAATTCCGATTTGTTTCACAACATTGAGGGGTGCAGCAGAAATCGCCCATGCCAGATCTCCTATGGTAAAGAAATCTAAAATGTTGTTAATAAATTCACTAATAACAACAATTAGTACATATTTATACGTTTCGAAACGTGATTGGCGATAAAAATTACCGAATTTCCTGACTTGTAACATGGTGTCTAGAGTAGCGAGTGTAGTAACAATACGAATATATTTTGAATTAAAAAGAAAAGAAGTTGTGATTGTACAGAGAACATACTGAATGAACGACATCATAATACAAACTCTATCAGACGTTTCAATTACATTGGACATGTCATAATTGGTAAGAATCGTCGGGTATGTAAAGTATAGTCCAAATAAAATAATAAATGTTGCGACAACGCAGATTGTAAACGCTTTCATTTTCCAGTTGGGCGGTCGTAACTCTTCACTCACAAACGAAAATCTGAATATTCCGAAGAGATATTCGATTATAACTATCACATTTATAGTGTCGATAATTTTTTTTGTACTGTCACATATAATTTTGTGTTTCTGTCTAGGATGAGATTTATTTTCTTCTTGTTCTGCTGCTGCAGCCATAGTTAAACAATTTAAGTTTCTATTCAGAGCCGAAACGTTTGCTCGTAGCTTGATCTAAATTGGATATAATATGAACTATTATCATCCCTTTGTCATCGTCTATGTTAAAATACATTACCATACATATTTCAGTTTTTTTTCATAAATAATATAGTCTTAGTACTTTTCATAGCTCTACTTAAGTCTCACTTGGACATTTATCTACGATCTAGTCTCAGAATTTGTTTTTAAATGGTATTTGTGACACTTTTATGTTTTGTAGTGAAGCATTTATAATTTTAACGAAATTCTGGAGCTTATATTGAACTACGATGGTATTTTTTATTATTACTTGTTTAATCGATATGTACGTTTGTACGTAAGTTTGTATTTTTGAGATTTGAGATCGATATTTTCGGTCACGGGAAATACGAGACTTTTGAGGCTATTTGAAAAATAGTTTAATTCTTATACGTTAAGCTTTCAAAGTCTGACCACATTACTAAGGTGCAGCTTCGTTAAAGTGAAACGGCTCGTCACGTTGCCGCGTCGTACAAACATACGGTGCCCGGTTGTTACCACGACACCGCGTTCTTCCGGCGCTCACCGCGTCAATAATTTCACGATTAGTCCAACCAAAAGGTTTTGCCTCATCAAAAGCGAAAACCTTAACTTCGAAGTTCAGTTATTAAGTCCGTTTGGTGTTATTTTGGTTGTTAACACCAAACGGACTTAATCACAGAGTCTCACAGTGAAATACCTTTTTAAGGTTCCGTGATCCTAACCAGTTACAAAATGTAGTAATAAGTTTGTCCATCCGTTCGTCCACGTCTTAGCTTACAGACTGTTATTATTAAAAATATGTATTACGAGTTTCTGGCAGCCCCTACGCTCACGTGGAAGTAGGTGGAACTTTGGGAAATACTTTTTTATTATTTAATCCATAAGTCCCAACAGCATAGTGTTAAATACTGTCAGTAGTTTTAGGTACCTTGGCCACATTGTCACAAGTGACTCAAGGGTCGACGGAAATATAGAGAGGCGCAGGGCATTGTCTGTGAGAAGCAATATGCTAGACTGCAGGTTCGCTCGTTGTACTAATAACGTCAAAGTAACCCTATTTGAGACGTCGAGTCTATCGTTTTACACGAGCGGCCTATGGTACACGCAGGGAACCTACAGAGCTCTTTGTGTTCAATTCAATAATGCCTTCAGGATGCTGTTGGGACTGCCATGGCGCTGTGGTGCATCGGGAATGTTTGCGGAGGATGGCATAGATGGTTTCGACGCCATCATGCGTAAGAAAGCGGTCTCCTTAGTACGGCGCCTGTATGATAGTGACAACAGCATTTTGAAAATGATTGCTGCCAGACTGGAGAGTCCCTTGCAGAGATTAAGCACTATTATTACTAACACATTACAATACTAACAAAACTATGGAAATACTGTAAAGTTATTACATCATATAATTTACATTTTTAAATATTTCTTAAAAAAAAACACTTAAAATTATAAAAAGTAGTCGATAGTCCACCGGTGCCGAGAGCAGGGTCCAAGCTACCGGTGGCTAGGGCTCCAAAGACAGGAACCTCCTAACTATACGAGCCGTGTCCAGAAGTACAGCTTTCACGCTTTATTATTAGTTTCTCTTTCTCAGCTTTCACGATATTCTCGTCATGTGGGATGGTGTCATCAACTATCATTGCACGGCTCTCTAATCAGTCAATCACCACTATATCTGGCTTATTGGTTACAATAGTCCGGTCAGTGATGATAGACCGATCCTAGTACAACGTGGCATGGTCATTTTCGAGAACTGAGTCGGAATCCACTAGGTTGTACTTCAAAGCAAGTTGCAGGTGAATAATCCTGGCTACTCCGTTAGCCAGACGAGACCAACCAGAGATAATATGTCTGATAGACGATGGCAAGCCCGGCGGCACACGTCAACCGTTTCGTCCTTCATTGTTATGTCTCCAGTAGTTGTTAATATTATTATTTGTATACATCATAAAAGAAACTTCTCTGCAAAATTTCAGCATCTTAGGTCCAAGGGCTGGGCGTTGATGAGTCAGTGAGTGAGCCAGGACTTTTTATAATGGGGGTTAAAGTATAAAATTGCAATTTTTTAATTTATATCTTTGGATTAACTTGGAAGGAAGTTAGTGATAGCATGACGGTTGACAGGATAGAATGGAAGAAAAAAACATGTTGTGCCGACCCCAAATAAGATGGGACAAGGGCAGGAAGATGATGGATTAACTTGGAATTATAAGTTCAAATAAACTTTTTATTAAAGGTACGTTATTCTTTTTTCAAAATTAGGTATTTATTGGTTTCTTTGTGTTTTGTATTTTCTGTAATATCGCAGTTCTTTTATCTATGAAAGCTAATCAAAAAACGTTTTTTTTTTCACTTCAAAGGGCAAGCAATATCAAGTACATATACCTACAACTTTCTTCTAACAAAAGAACTTTGTGTACACATTTCGCGTGACCCAAGGGCTGACTTTTCCCTTGGGTCACACGAAGTGTCAACAAGCCATTTTAAAATTTCTTTAAATAATTTGTGAGTACTCGGACCCCACGATCCGAGAGTTTCAACTCCAAACGGTTCGAAAATATAACTACCAAAATGGTTATTATATTTCTGGCGCTTGAGGTTCTCTGCAGCCGCTACAGCAGCATCGGCACAGCACGACGAGCTAGCAGATTATTTATAATAATATATTAATCACGTCGACAAAGTATTAGTAAATAATTGTTTAAGGTAAGAGGTACTCAAATTACTTTTTTTATCTATATGTAAAGGGGACTTCCTTTTTAACCGACTTCAAAAAAAAGGAGGAGGTTATCAATTCGTTTGTAATTTTTTTTAATAATTATTTTTTATGTCTGTTATCTTAGAACTCCGTCGTTTATGGACCGATTTGCATTTTTTTCCCCCTTAAAGAATATGCTTCCAGATTGATCCCATTTTTTCAAAATCCAGTTTGGATGATGGGATCCAGGGGATCCTCATGGGAACATCATCGTGGGAACTCCTCAAATATTATAGGTTTAATAACTAACTAAGCTAAACTAGCTTACTTAAGCATTTACAGTCAAAAAGTAATATTTGATGAAGTGGAACTGATGAAGAAGACCAGAAATGGCCAACGGAACTTCATACATGGATATCACGATGAAGATAGTTAAGCGACTATGACAATACCAATAAAAAAATGGTTCTGAATAGTTAGATATGTTGAAAATGGTATCATCGAAGTGACCTGATGAGCGTCTGTCTGTCTGTCAAGACCCTTTATCTCAGAAACGCGTGGAGGCATCGAGTTGAAATTAAAACCGTATACTCAAGTCTGCGGTCCCTAGGAGTTGTGAAAAAATCAAACAAAAAAGATACGACCGTTTCTGTCGCAAAAAACATACATTTCAACACTCAAAGGAATCAAAATTCATAGGGTACTTCCCGTTAACCAAGAATCCTGAAATTTGGTATAAAGCAAGGTCTTATATTGTAGATATAGGAATAAATCTGAAAATTGTAAATTTGTAGTTACGACACAAAAAAAAACTTTTTTTACAATTCGGAAAAATCTTCGTAACTTAATTCGGGAATCGAACTGTTTTCATAAGTAAGTTTGTGCGGAACTCTCACTGCGCGATTCCGACTCGCACTTGCCCTGTTTTTTTTTCACCTCTACTTCGTAGTTTAGGGTATCGTTTGATAGGTTTTTTAGAAACATTGTAGGTTTGAAAAAAAAACTATTTGTACATGTTATTAACTATACTTTTATTTGTATTTTTATACCTCACTCGTGCTTGAAACGAATTTATTTTGTTAAATACAGATTACATACTTATTAAATGAGACATTTGAATAATAACAATTAAATAAGTTGTCGCTACGCTTATAAACTTCAACATCAACTTAATATCTATAGAAAACATATCGTAAACATAGATACGTAGCGGCCAGGCATCTATAATTTCCATAAATGCTTTAGCTTGTACTCTCATGGTCTTCGGTAGGTTGTAGTTCATTATGATCTTGTTTACTAGTATTCTTGACTCGTTTCGCGTTATGAACAGTCTTTCACAAGTAAATGCCATGGTGCCAACGTTGCAAATCGCATTAAAACACCAAATCATATCGTTTATCAACTCGCTTAAACAATAAACTGGTGAGCGATAGAAGGAAAGCGTGATCCATATTGTTGTAACTATACATGTAAAGGTTGTCACTAAAGTCAACAAAATCTGAAAGTTGAAAACTTCATTTATCAAGGAACAGATTTCCCCAATATTATCATAAGTAGTGGCCAGCTCTCTTATTTTTCTATTACTTATCGACGGATGACCAATGAAATTGAACTTTTTCTTGGTTTTAAGTTTTGTGTACCTGATTGAAAAAATTGGTATGTTTCTGTCTTGTTCTTGAATGAACTCTTTTAAATAATTGTTGACAATGGTCAGTCTGCTATTTACCATGATAATATATGTACAAAAAATGAATACTTCCAATTTCTGTATGAAAAATATAGGAAAAATGAAAATTCCCCACATGATATCTTGCATGCTATAAAAATCCATTACCACATTAATTGTATGCGTAAATATCAGGAGAATAAGGTACTTGTTGAACCGTGATCCCATATTTTTATAAAAGTCTGTACATGTTTCAACTTGCAACGTGGCGTCCACATCGGCAAGCAAAGTGAAAATACGAATATTAATCAAACCAATAAAAAAATTTACTGTTATCATCGAGGT
Source organism: Mythimna impura (assembly GCA_905147345.3). Taxonomy (NCBI): domain Eukaryota; kingdom Metazoa; phylum Arthropoda; class Insecta; order Lepidoptera; family Noctuidae; genus Mythimna; species Mythimna impura. The sequence continues at coordinate 9,454,738 of LR990355.1, read as the reverse complement.
AGCGTATTGGAAAAGTACCACAAAGGAAGGAAATAAATCCATAATGTCCTGAACAGAATTAAAGTTCGAGGTAATGTTGTCTGAATTTTGAGGCAAGAGAAAGTACAAGAAAAGCATAGCAGCATAGATGAATATAATCAAAATACTAAAACCTTTCATTTTCCAATTTGGGGGACGTAGTTCTCCATTGATTACTTGAAATCTATATATTCCACAGCAGTGTTCAAATATAGTTACAAGTTTGACAGTGTTAATAATATCGATGATTTTCTGTTTTTCGTTTCTGGTATCTTTCCTATGTTCATTTGAATCACTACCATATTTGTTTTCATCGTCCATGGCTGATAAAAAATATAGCTTTTCGATAAATACGTCTGTTAGCAGGAATTAAATTGATTCATCAAACGAATATCAAATCGCTTAAGCTAAAATAAAGTTCCATTACAGTAATGCTATTTGCTCGCATGGTCATTATTCACAAAGTAAGATTAAGTCAATAATAATTAAATTGTCCATCAATGCATCACTATATTGATCGACAATTTAATTATTCAGTGTCCAAACCGGCAAAATGAAAACATTTTTATGCTTATAATATTTTATTTATGTGTAACAATTACTCTCTGCACTAACAGTTAAAACCAACACGACCGTGCAGATAATGAATATTATATAATTGTTAAATAATTACAATTAGAATATGAAAAATTGATTAAGAAAGAAATAAAACATAATAACAATATAAAATAAAAAGAAAGGAAAACTGACATCACTGTTGGGGCACTTTTCCTGATATTTCCAACTGTCAAATGCAATGTCCTACACGCAAGTCCAGTGCGGAACATTTTGATCGACTGGAATACGAGTCTCGTACACGACTCTGCTTTGTTCATTCGAAAAATAAAACCAATTCGAGTTCATTCAAATTAAAATTGACTTGTCTATTCTGTCCAAAAATCCGTTCCATCAAACAGAGAATAGGGATTTCAGGCAAAAGATATCAGTGTTGCAAATTTAAAAAAAATAGTGAAATTTTATTATTATTAACACACATTTATTTTAACAGTACAATCCAAATCTGTACAGAACCTATTAAAAAAAACGATAACATACCATGAGAACCATCTATGTCGTTAAGTTAAAATAGATTAAAGATGTACTGATGCGATAAAGATCAGAAAGATTCTACTCTACAAGATGAACAACCCCACATTAGTGACGGTTACCTCTCCCATTGGACGGACTAACTGCAGTATACTTTGCATTGCTCTTAATGCATGCGCATTTCCCGAGAGTGGGGTAGGATTCACTAAGTACCAAAGACTATATTGACAACAAGTCCTAGCAAGGAACCTTATAGTTTCTCTCTCTCTGTCTTTCGTGCGGAAATAACGCCTGGGTGTCACCACTGTGTTGACCGCCCGGAGGAGACAGTGGAGCACACGGTAGAGGTGTGCCCTGCTTGAGCACCGCCGTGTCCTCGAGGGGAAGATCGGCGACAACGATCTCTCGCGCCGGGCTTTAGTACAAACCATGGTCCGAAGCGAGGAGGAGTGGCAGGCGGTTGCCTCCTTCTGCGAAGCAGTAATATTAGCAAAGGAGGAGGCCGCACGTACACGCACGAGGACGTGGCCCTCACGCCCCAGCCGCCGGGATCCCGATTCCGATTTCCGGCCACCGTAGGCGCGGGCTAGTGGATGGCGAGCAAAGGGCAGCTCGCTGTCCGATTGTCCGGTAACCGTCCGGACCGAGCCCAAGTCGTCGACGGCGCATACTGTTTCACGCGCGCCTCAAGGGGATGTCAGCAAACCGTAGGGGGCCAGCAGGGTTGAAGCCTACTGGGGCCGCGGGTAGTGTGAAAGTGAAACCCGGGACCCTGGGACGAAAGCAATGAAGAAACAAAAGTGGGTTTTTAGTCAGTAAAAGTCTGACACTATCTCCCGCTCCGCCCAAGAGCAGGGGATGTCATTGGATGACTTTACCACCGAAAAAAAAACCTATGTTTCTTCAGTTGTGGTTTCCATTCTAGGACCGCGAGTAACCTGTGGGGCTGTGAAGAGTACTTTTTGATCCGTTTGCTTAATATGAAACTTAAGTGCCAATTCTTGTTAGAGTCAAGTGTCATCGTCACCCCACAAGCTAAACAGTTGGCTTAAATAATCTGAACCAAATCATGATGGTAATGTATCTAGAAGCAAAACTACTAATTTTCTAATTAGCCGTTATAGTTTTGACGCCCAACCTTTAAAATTAAAATTTCGTACCTACGTTTCGTATACCTACAATTTAGATTAAGTTTAAAGTGAAATTAATGCATTGGGTGCTTGAATTCGACTGAGGTTGAGCATATGAATACGTGTTTACGACCAAGTGTGATGCACCAATCGATATACTACTTAGATGAAATGAGATATTTGAATCATTACAATTAAATATGTCGTTACGACACTTATAAACTTCAAAATCAGCTTAGTATCTATAGAAAACATATCGTAAACATAAATGCGTAGCGGCCAGGCCTCCAAGAGCTCCATAAATGCTTTAGCTTGTGCTCTCATTGTCTGTGGTAGTTCAAAGTTCATTATTATCTTGTTTACTAGAACTCTCGTCTCATTGCGAGTTACAAGCAGTAGTTCACAAGTATAAGATATGGTGATAATGTTATTAATCGCATTCAAACACCAAATTACCACGTTTATCAGCTCAGTGGTATTATAGACAGATGTGCGGTAGAAGGAAAGCGATAACCATAGCGTGATAACAATGTCCGTAAAGCCAGAAATAAGGGTTAAGAAAATCTGGAAATTAAAAACGTAATTTGTAATACAACAAATTTCGCCAATACTATCGTAGGCTGTGGCCAAATCTCTTATTTTTATATTTTTTCCTGAGGGATTTCCAATAAAATTGAACATTTTCTCCGTATTTATTTTAACGTCTCTGATTGTAAAAACTGTTCCAATCTTCTTGGCGTGTTTTTGCGTAAACTCTTTCATATAGCTGTTAATAATCCCTAATCTCCAATTTACCATGATAACATATGAACAGAAACTGAATACTTCTAATTTCTGAATAAAATATAAGGGCAAAACAATAATTGACAAGATTACATCTAAGCAACTAAACAAATCCACCACAGCATTGATTATTTGCGATATTATCATAATTTTTAGGTATAAATTGAGACGACTACCCATTACTTCATATAAATCTGGACACCTTTCCACTTGCAATATGTTGTCTACTTCCTCAAGCAAATTGATCAAACAAATATTCATAGAACCAGTGACAAAATTGGCAGTTATTATAGCAGCACAGTGTTGAAAATGTACTACAAAAGATGAAATGGCGTCAGTGAGAGCCATTATTCTACAGGTTGCACTCATTGTAGCTATCAAGAAAAAGAAGCAGAAAAATATAGCAGAATAGACTGTAACAATCAAAATTCCAAACGCTTTCATTTTCCGATTTGGGAGACTTAACACACCGTCGATAAACTGAAATCTATGAATTCCACAGCAACGCTCAAGTATAATGTTAGGTTTCATATTGCTCATAATATTAAAGATTTTATTTTTGTGACCAAAGTGATTTTTCGGCTTTTCAAAATTTGAACCATTGCCTTGTTCCTTATTTTCTTCCATGTTCGCACTACAGCTTTATATGGATAGGTACTGAATGAGGTCGGCAGTTAGTATCTAGATGTATGACTGTAAGAAATGTAGTTCATTTATTCGTCGCACTTCAAGAATATCCAAGATAGCTAAGATAACGATTCATTACGATAATGAAGTGGTAACGCACCTACCTGATGGTGAATGATAAAGCTAGCAGACGTAATGACATTTAGACGTATTTACAAAATAATGAATAATATAATTTTAACAAACTAAAGAGCTCTACTGGCTTCATCCTAACTAAAAAATCTTTTGTGTGACAATAAAACTTCTCTTAAAATATTATGTCAAAGTCAACTTCATTCTGGCAGCCTAGCCTAATCGTCATTTCAGTTATCACAACCTGAATGATCATTAAAACCTATAACCATTGATAACTGCCGCTTGTGCCGTTTTGGGTTTGCTTACTTTCCTGTGGGTTTTTTTTTCGTTTGTTTGTTTGCTACTACATGAAATATTCAAAACCATATTTTTATCAGGAATTTTAATCTTTTTATCTAAGTAGTAGATCAAACAAATATTTTTACTGTAGATATAGGTACTATGGGAACTGTTTTTAAGGTTCTGTCTGTAGATCTTAAAAGGAATCCTTACAATTTCACCATGTCCGTCCCTCCGTACACAGCTTAGCTTATAGCCTAAGAGCCCGTGGCTGCCAAACTTTCGTCATTTTATAAAAGCTGATAGTTTGTCAATACATGTCCCCAACACAGGTAGAAACGATGGTAGGTAACAGGTAACAAATGTATGTAATATAGCAACCCAAAGTTTAGATAAAATAAAATTATATAAAAACGCCTTGTATTTCCAGTTTTACAAATGAACTTAGAGAATGTTGTTTTCTACCTAAACTTAATTAACAAAATAATTAGAATATTAGAGATATTAATATTTATGTAACTTAAATTATCTTATATATCTAAATAATACTAACATATAAAACCATATTTTAATTAGGTTGGCAGTAACATGCGGGAGTCCGATGGATGCGAGACGCACAGGACCGTTCGTTGTGGCGACGCTTGGGGGAGGCCTATGTCCAGCAGTGGACGTCTTTCGGCTGAAATGATGATGATGATGATGAACATTTTATTGTACTGGAACCCCCCTCAGGTAAAGGCCTCCTCCAAAGCGTTCCATTTCTCTCGGTCTTGGACTATTTGTTGCCTTTGTGGACCAGCATTTTTTTTAATATCGTCGTTCCATCTAGTGAACGGTCTTCCTCTATATAGTTTGCCTGGTTGTCTCTTCCATGACGTAACTGTTTTTGTCCATCTATGATCTTTAAGACTTGCTCTATGACCGGCCCATTTCCACTTTAACTTTTGGCTATAGTTGAGGGCTTTTGATCGTATTTGATTGTGTTTTATTTTTTGTCTTTTCTTGATATTTAACATACTGCGTTCCATTGCTCGCTGACATGGTGTTTATTTTATTCTTTATTTTGTTGGTAAATCTCCATGTTTGACATGCATACGTCAGACAAGGAATGGGACACTAGTAAAACCAAGTCGTCTGCAAATCTTAAGTGGTTTAGGTATTTACCCTGGAACCACAATTTCTCCAGTTTAAGCCTAGGATAGATTTTAATATCGCAATAAAATTTTTTGGGGATAAGGAGTCTCCTTGCCTGACTCTTCTCCTGACTAGATAGTTTGGGCCGTGCGAGGCCAATGGTTTCCAGTTTGACTCTACTTGAGCAATTAATGTATGTGGGCCAGAAGGTGTTTGAGTATTGTTATGTATTTTTGCTCAACATTTTGGGCTTTTAGCGTGTTCCATATACTTTTGTGTGAAATTGTGTCAAAAGCTTTTTAGTAATCAATGAATGTAATATACAGCGGTCTCTGTTGTTCTTGATTTTTTTTTAATTCTTGATAGGTTCGCGCTATCTCATTATTGATATTTTTCAATTATCAGTTCTAATGTGATAGGATATGGTCTAAAGTAGAATTTTTTTTTCTAATTCCTGCCTGTTCAATAGGTTGACTTTCCTCTAATGTTGTAGGTACTAATTCTTTGATTTATTATTGTAGAGAAAAGTTTATAAATACTTGATAAAAGGCTTATCGGCCGGTAGTTGCTGATGTCTTTTGGGTCTCGTTTTAAACTTTAGATTTAAGTAATTATGTATTATTACTTTAGATTAAACTAATACCATCGAGAAGAACTCGATGGTATTAGTAATCACGGTCATCCATTGCCAGATACTTAGTGTGGTGGCAACCTCTCGCGTACTTAAACGTTATACTATAGAAAAATAAAACTATAGTTAAACTGATAATTTTTAGTTCACACTGATCATAAATTTTTATTAATACCGTACAAATTATTTCCAAAGAAGTTAATTAATTTAACTCTGGAAACTTAGTCACCTTTTTCACAGGTAGTGCTTAACATAACAAAAATCTATAGGTATGTAACTACATACATTCAAATAAAATTAAAGTTAAATGAAAGTATCAAAATATTTGTTTTATTAAATGCATTAAGTACAATATATTCGAAACCTAAAACAAAAAAAATATATATTGGACATCTAACTAAACTACACAAAATGTGATATTTGAATAATTACAATTAAGTAAGTGGTTGCCACACTTATAAACTTCAACATCAGCGTTATATCTACTGAAAACAAATCGTAAACGTATATCCGTAGCGGCCAGGCCTCCACGAGTTCCATAAACGCCTTAGCTTGTACTCTCATAGTCTTCGGTAGGTCGTAGTTCATTATTACCTTGTTCACTAGTATCCTAGTCTCATTACGAGTTATGAGCAGTAGTTCACAAGAAATTGACATGATGCCAACGGTATATATTGCACTGAAACACCAAACTACAGTGTTATTCAATTCTCCTGAACTATTTGCAGGGGTCCGGTAGTAATACAGCGAGCTCCATATAGTAATAACTACATACGTAAAAGTTGTTAATAGAGTCATAAAAATCTGGAAATTAAAAACTGCGTTGATCATAGACCCAATCTTTCCTATAGCACAGTACATCGTCGCTAAATCCCGTATCTTGGTGTTACAATGTGCAGGACGACCAATAATATTCTCTTTGTTTTCCATTTGTTTGCTGTTTGCGACTGTAAACACTGAAGTGTTTATCTTTTCCTTTTCTTGAACAAATGTTTTTAGATAGTCAGTCATATCAGTATTAGCCTGCGTCTCATTAAGTAAGTACCTATTTCGAGTTTTTGAACAAATTATAAAGGAAGGATGATTAGTTCCTTTGTGCTGATTTCAAATTTGGTAACTAAGTCTATTCCACAGTTGATCATATGAGAAACCATAAAATCACCAAAAATCCATATGTTTCCATTCGTGATTTTTTATAAAAGTTATTGAATAAATCAACGTGCAGTGTGGTATCTATCATGGCAAGCTTATTAAAGACTGCCTGCAGTTATTGTTGTACATCAGGTCGATGTTTGATTTATTAACCTACGCTTTTCTTCATCTTGGAATTTCTCATCTTCAAATGAACTAGGTACCTACTTTTAGAACGTTGATGTTAACGTTATTTGCTTATTTATATTTATTTGATGCTTGGTAGCACGAAATTAATTCTTGTTTGATCACAAATTAAATGTGAAATTATTGCTTTTACGTTACGATATTATTATGATATTGTAATCGAATTATTCCTCCATTATTTTACTCTATAGTTTATAAACATATAAATGAAATACCTAGTCTTGAAGGATGAAGTTTTGATATGCACCAAGAAACGGTTGAGGTACCGGCCGTAGCTCAACCGTTGTACATACAGACAAACGTTCGATATTCGCTCGTTTGCAATCAGATTTTGAAAAACAGATAGCTAAATATATAAGTAAAAAGCAAGGAAATTTTTATTACAAACAAAAATTTATCTCGTCAAAAATTACAAAACGCTCCGATTTCTGGAAGAAATAAATAGAGAGTGGCATATTCTAAAAGACTGCGCACATAGGTGTTATATAGCACTTTTAAAGTCGAGACTGCGAGTTGCATTTTAACATGGGAAGTTAATATAGGGCAGATCAATGACTCAAAAAGCTTTGAGAAAATGGACAAGATGGAGATTGGTCTGTAATTTTTGACATCTGCGCAATCACCTTTTTTGAAAATTGGTACTACGTTAGCCTTTTTCCATTCTGTTGGAAATTTTGAAGTTTCAAGGGACTTATTGAAAATTAAGCAAAGAGGATATGCCAAATTACGAGCACATTTTTTAATGAAGAAAGGTGGCAACCCGTCCGGACCAGCACCTTTGGTAACATCAATTCTGTTGATGGATTTCAGAACTTCTCTCTCAGTGAAAGCGACTTTGTGAGGCTGAGAGTAAATTGAGGGAATATTTGGGACCTGTTTATTCCACTAGTGACAGAGAAAGTAGACGAAAATTGAGCAAAAAGCTGACATATGTCATCGCCTGTTGTAGCAACTAACTCATTTAATGTCATTTCGGAAAGTATAGAGCTAGATTTAGAGGTTTTAGTCTTGACGAAGGACCAGAACGCTTTGGGACTAGACCGGATATTATTTTCCACAGAATGGACATATTTACTATAACAGCTCTTAATCATCGACCGTGCTCTGTCATCGAGCAGCCTGTACTCAATATCGTCCCGCGGGTTGCCATATTTCCTAAAACGTTGCCTTAGCTTTTCTTTCTCGTTTAGAACTTTTACCAGGGTTTTAGAGTACCACAGAGGAAAATTTTTGCTTACTAGTTTAATTTTAGGAACATTCTCATCGGCAATAGTTTGAACGGATTCATAAAACGCCCCCACCATGAGGTCAACATCTGCACAAGATTCCAGTCGCTCCTTCCAGTTAATCTCGCTCAGTTTTTTATTTATTAGTATGCAGTCAGCCGCCTTAAAATTAAATCTAATTAATTTAACACGTTTTAATGGTACATACGCTTTTAAGGTAAAGTCTATTTCTATAGAGGGGTGGTGACTATCCTCTTTACAAATCGATGAAGAAGAGTTTCTGACCACTACATTTTGTATATTAGAGAACACTAGGTCTAATGTTCTGTTATTGGTATTTTGAATGACATTGTATTGTAACAGATTGTTTAGAGACATAAAATCTACGAGGGAATATCCCAGGTTATTTGCAAAGTTTGACGGAATAGTGGAGGTTGAAGAAGGCCGACTCGGGTCCAGTTTCCACTCGATGAAGCCGAGGTTAAAGTCTCCGACCACTACAATATCATCGCCACTGGTTTCATTAACGGATGTTACCGAACTAAGAAACATGTCCAGATGCTGCTGTGTTACAGGGGGTGGTAAGTAGATAGCGCAAAAGTTAATTTTCTTACCCTCATTTACTTTAACGCGAACCCAGAGGTCTTCTCCAGTAGTTTCCCACTGACAGGCGCGCACTGAATTATACGCTTTGGACACAGCAATGAGAACGCCGCCCCCTTCCCTTCCTGAAAGTGTGTTGGAAGCCCTATCTCTCCTGTACAAATTATAGCGAGTGTCAAATAGCTCTCCGTCGTTGATGTTGTCGTTGAGCCATGTCTCTGTTGCCACAATCATGTCATAACTATTGACATTAACTGCAGTATTGATGTCATCCAATTTCGTTCGCATTCCCCGAAGGTTCTGGTAGTAGACAGTGAATTTTCATGATTCACTTACGGGTTCTCGCTCCTGGGTTTTTGCTTACATTAAAGTGGCAGCGTGTAAGCTCTTTATCTGCATAGGTCTTGCTCCGTCATCCTTACGAACCAATACGCGGCCATCGCGGACCCAAACATATTTATAGCCCTTCTCTCGCGCCATTTTCCTGGCCTGTGCATGTATGGCTTTATTCAGTGGTGAAAGATGTTCGGAGACGAAGACAGGTTGTTTAGCGCCACCGTAGCCTAAGTGACTCGAATTCAGAACATACATCAAATGCGGTGTAACGGGAGTTACGTGAAAATCCCTAGGTAGATAGATGACTATATATAAAAGGAGAAACTGACTGACATATAAACGCACAGCCAAAACTACTGGGACTAGGAGGGTGAAATTTTGCACAAGGCTTTCTTTTATAACGTAAGCCAGCAGTAAGAGAAGATTTTCCAAAATTCAGCCACTAAGGGGATGAATCGGGGTTCTAAAGCTTGTATGGAGAAACCTACTTTCCCGCGGTCGAAGTCGCTGGCAGAAACTATTCTATACACATTATAATAAATCTGTAGAAGTTTTTAGTTGTGCGCGCATCACATAAAATGTACGAAATCGATGTAGATAACTTTTATACATTAAAATTGTGTGTAACTTGATATATTGCTTAGGCTTAGTTTCGTCGCAATCAGGTGACTATATCGAAAAATATAGGTAGGTACTACATTTATTGACTGTTAGGCGGTACGAAGTTCGCGCGGGTCAGTTAGTAAAATAATAAGACGTCTTAGATATCTTGACAATATAGCTGATTAAACGTTCCTATTAAAAGGTTTTTAATTATTCAAAGAATGATCAAATTAATAATATGGCATGCATACCCTACGGTATTTGATATATACAAAAAATCTTGGACACGCCATAAAATTTTACTATTTACTTTTTTAAATCTTGTACCTACAGCTTTAGAGTTTTGAACCTAATTACCGAAACGCTGAAAAGGATTGGTACTCGGATCTGGGAGCTTTTAATTATACAAGTCGGAAAAGGTGTAGCGTGGACTAATTTAGACGTGGGAGGAACACGCATCAGCGAGGCCTTTTTCTTTCAATGTTTGACCACATCGTCGCTTACCATTAGGTGAAATAGTGGTTAAAGGGAGCCTATCTATCTATACTGATATAATAAAGAGGTAAAGTTTGTTTTTTTGTTTGTAGGACATAATCTCTGAAAGCACTGGTCCGAATGCTAACATTTTTTACCGATAGAAAGCTGCTTTATTCCTGAGTGACATAGGCTATATTTTATGTACCTACGCGGGCGAAACTGCGGGCAAATTATAGAACAAAAGGCTAGTAAATTATAAAATAAAACCCTCGTTGTTAAAGAGCGCTCGCACTCGCGAGGCCCCTTTGAATGCGAGGCCTTGGGCGAGGGCTCATTTCGCCCATGCCTAGCTACGCAACTGCAAGTCGGACTGAACGTGTGAAGACGAAAAACAAATTGCACTGATAGGAAAAATAAAACTATAGTTGAAATAATAATTTTTAATGCACACTGATCATAAATATTTATTAATACCGTACAAATTCTTTCCAACGATGTAAATTATTTTAACTCTGGGAACTTTGTCACTTTTGTCACAGGTAGTGCTTAACACAACAGAAACATATAGAAACACGTAAACAAAATTGAAGTGTCTGTTTAAATTTAGTAAAACAAATATATCTTCACATTGCAATGTATTTGAAAATATGTTCGATACTTACAGCAAAAATGCATTTTTTAAAATTTTTGTATGTCAATCTCTGAACGGTTGCACCAATTTTAACCGGACTTTCACTGACGAGTAGCTGATGTTTTTTTTCGCGAGAACAGAATTTCAAACCCCGGTATACGACTTCGAAACGGTTAAACAAAATTTGACTGGATTGTCATTGTGCTAATGTTCTACCCTTAGAACATAAGCGCAATAACAATCCAGTCAAATTTTAAATTAGCTTAAGTTACTTATTCCTATAAGTAACGCTACTTTTTATTTTCGCGCGGAAATTGAACTTACTTCCCGGAAGTGGGCAGGGGTGACATCTAAATTCCCCGAAGGGGCACCCCCCACCGAAATGGATAAAACAGGATCACCAAAAGGAATAAAAAAAAATACACAAATACTCTACGCAAACGAAGTCACGGGTAAGAGCTAGTATTTCATAAGTTATGAAGAACCACTAAACTACACAAAATGTGATATTTGAATAATTACAATTAAGTAAGTGGTTGCCACACTTATAAACTTCAACATCAGCGTTATATCTACTGAAAACAAATCGTAAACGTATATCCGTAACGGCCAGGCCTCCACGAGCTCCATAAACGCCTTAGCTTGCACTCTCATAGTCTTCGGTAGGTCGTAGTTCATTATTACCTTGTTCACTAGTATTCTAGTCTCATTACGAGTTATGAGCAGTAGTTCACAAGAAATTGACATGATGCCAACGGTATATATTGCACTGAAACACCAAACTACAGTGTTAATCAATTCTCCTGAACTATTTGCAGGGGTCCGGTAGTAATACAGCGAGCTCCATATAGTAATAACTACATACGTAATAGTTGATACTAGAGTCATAAAAATCTGGAAATTAAAAACTGCGTTGTTCATAGACTTTTAGGGGTAAGCGGAACAGAGAGTAAAGTCCCGCAAACCTCCGTTGAAAAGGGAGGATCTTCCGGCCAGACGGGTGTTATATCTGGATGATTTCGGGCTGTTCTATATGTTCTAATCGCGCGGAGAACTTTGATTGCGCGATGCAGGATTAGTTCTTATGTGACGTCCTAGATGTCGCTACATCACTCCCCTCCGGAGATCGGAGATCGATGGTTCTTGATGCTTCTTGATGCGTGCCAGGCCAGTGGTAGGTTGGTTCCAGTGGGTCGGAACCGAATGCCGCATAGTTCTCGGTGAGTCGGAACTGTCTACGGTGATGCCCCAGTGAGTCGGGGTGGTGCTATCCCAGTGAGTCGGGATGATGCCCCAGTGAGTCGGGGTGATGATGTCCCAGTGAGTCGGGATGATGCTGCAGGCTCCAGTGAGTCGGAGTAGTGCTGCTGGCTCCAGTGAGTCGGAGCGGTGCTGTGCGACGTAGGGCTTGACTGCTGGCGTCGACCAGGAGAGGTTCTTCGTAGCTCTTCATGTGACTGGCCGAAGGTGCAGTGTGCTTCGCCAAGGTCGCTGATGAGGCTGAGGGTGATGACCAGGTATGACCAGGTGCCTCATGCTGGTGGTCAGGATACCCTTTAAAGCCGTGGCTCTCGTGCTAGCTGTATGGCTCGCTGCTCGAAAGCTTGAGGAAGTGATGATGACGTCACGAAGTAGTAGCTGCACGAAGGCTGCGCTGACGTTTATTGTCGAGGGTCACCAGTTTAGGGGTATGTGGAACAGAGAGTAAAGCCCCACATACCTCCGTTGAAAAGGGAGGATCCTCCGGCCAGACGGGTGTTATATCTGGTGGGCTACCGCCCGATAGATAATTTCGGGCTGTTCTATATGTTCTAATCGCGCGGAGAACTTTGATTGCGCGATGCAGGATTAGTTCTTATGTGACGTCCTAGATGTCGCTACAGACCCAATCTTTCCTATAGCACAGTACATCGTCGCTAAATCCCGTATTTTGGTGTTACAATGTGCAGGGCGACCAATAAAATTTATATTTTCTTTGTTTTCCATTTGTTTGCTGGTTGCGACTGTAAACACTGAAGTGTTTATCTTTTCCTGTTCTTGAACAAATGTTTTTAGATAGTCATTTATCAGTATTAGCCTGCGTCTCATCATAGAAACATATTTACAATAACTCAGTATTGCGAGTTTTTGAACAAAATATAAAGGAAGGATGATTAGTTCCTTTGTGCTGATTTCAAATTTGGTAACTAAGTCTATTCCACAGTTGATCATTGAGAAACCCATAAAATCACCAAAAATCCATATGTTTCCATTCGTGACTTTTTAAAGAAGTTATTGAATAAATCCACGTGCAGTGTGGTATCTATCATGGCAAGCTTATTAAAGACTGCCTGCAGTTATTGTTGTACATCAGGTCGATGTTTGATTTATTAACCTACGCTTTTCTTCATCTTGGAATTTCTCATCTTCAAATGAACTAGGTACCTACTTTTAGAACGTTGATGTTAACGTTATTTGCTTATTTATTTTTAGCACGAAATTAATTCTTGTTTGATCACAAATTAAATGTGAAATTATTGCTTTTACGTTACGATATTATTATGATATTGTAATCGAATTCTTCCTCTAATATTTTACTCTATAGTTTATAAACATGCAAATAAAATACCTAGTCTTGTAGGATGAAGTTTTGATATGCACCAAGCAACGGTTGAGGTACCGGCCGTAGCTCAAGAGTTACGTGAAAATCCCTAGGTGACTATATACTCGTAGATGACTAAAAGGAGAAACTGACTGACATATAAACGCACAGTCAAAACTACTGGAACTAGGAGGGTGAAATTTTGCACAAGACTTCCTTTTATAACGTAAGCTAGCACTAAGAGAGGATTTTCCAAAATTCAGCCCTTAAGGGGATGAATAGGAGTTCTAAAGCTTGTATGGAGAAACCTACTTTCCCGCGGTCGAAGTCGCTGGCAGAAGCTATTCTATACACATTATAATAAATCTGTAGAAGTTTTTAGTTGCATCATATAAAATGTACGGAATCGATGTAGATAACTTTTATACATTAAAATTGTGTGTAACTTGATATATTGCTTAGGCTTAGTTTCGTCGCAATCAGGTGACTATATCGAAAAATATAGGTAGGTAGGTACTACATTTATTGACTGTTAGGCGGTACGTAGTTCGCGCGGGTCAGCTAGAATAATAAGACGTCTATATCTTGACAATATAGCTGATTAAGCGTTCCTATTAAAAGGTTTTTAATTATTAAAAGAATGATCAAATTAATAATATGGCATGCATACCGTAGGTTTTTGAAATATACAAAAAATCTTGGATACGCCATAAAATTTTACTATTTACTTTTTTTAATCTTGTACCTAGAGCTTTAGGGTTTTGAACCTAATTACCAAAACTCTGAAAAGGATTGGTACTCGGATCTGGGAGCTTTTTATTATACAAGCCGGAAAAGGCATAGCGTGGACTAATTTAGACGTGGGCGAACGCGCATCAGCGAGGCCTTTTTCTTTCAATGTTTGACCACATCGTTGCTTAACATTAGGTGAAATAGTGGTTAAACGCGAGCCTATCTATCTATACTGATATAATAAAGAGGTAAAGTTTGTTTCTTTGTTTGTAGGATATAATCTCTGAAAGCACTGGTCCGATTGCTAAAATTTTTTCACCGATAGAAAGCTGCTTTATTCCTGAGTGACATAGGCTATATTTTATGGACCTACGCGGGCGAAACTGCGGGCAAATTATAGAACAAAAGCCTAGTAAATTATAAAACAAAACCCTCGTTGTTAAAGAGCGCTCGCACTCGCGAGGCCCCTTTGAATGCGAGGCCTTGGGCGAGGGCTCATTTCGCCCATGCCTAGCTACACAACTGCAAGTCGAACTGAACGTGTGAAGACGAAAAACAAATTTCACTGATAGGAAAAATAAAACTATAGTTGAAATAATAATTTTTAATGCACACTGATCATAAATATTTATTAATACCGTACAAATTCTTTCCAACGATGTAAATTATTTTAACTCTGGGAACTTTGTCACTTTTGTCACAGGTAGTGCTTAACACAACAGAAACATATAGAAACACGTAAACAAAATTGAAGTGTCTGTTTAAATTTAGTAAAACAAATATATCTTCACATTGCAATGTATTTGAAAATATATTCGATACCTATAGCAAAAATGCATTTTTTTTAAATTTTTGTATGTCAATCTGAACGGTTGCACCGATTTTGACCGGACTTTCACTGACGAGTAGCTGATGTTTTTTTTCGTGAGAACAGAATTTCAAACCCCGTCTTCGAAACGGTTAAACAAAATTTGACTGGATTGTCATTCTGCTAATGTTTTACCCTTAGAACAATCCGTCTAATATTAAGATCTTCATATACCATGTACTCAGAAATAAACGATTCTATTCTATTCTATTCTATTCTATTCTATTCTATAGAATATAAGCGCAATAACAGTCCAGTCAAATTTTAAATTAGCTGTTACTTATTCATATAAGTAACGCTACTTTTTATTTTCGCGCGGAAACTGGACTTACTTCCCGGAAGTGGGCAGGGGTGACATCTAAATTCCCCGAAGGGGGCACCCCCCATCGAAATGGATAAAACAGGATCACCAAAAGGAATAAAAAAAAATACACAAATACTCTACGCAAACGAAGTCACGGGTAAGAGCTAGTATTTCATAAGTTGTGAAGTTGCCTTATTATTAAGATTTCTGTGGAAGAACCACTAATTAAACTACACAAAATGTGATATTTGAATAATTACAATTAAGTAAGTGGTTGCCACACTTATAAACTTCAACATCAGCGTTATATCTACTGAAAACAAATCGTAAACGTATATCCGTAGCGGCCAGGCCTCCACGAGTTCCATAAACGCCTTAGCTTGCACTCTCATAGTCTTCGGTAGGTCGTAGTTCATTATTACCTTGTTCACTAGTATTCTAGTCTCATTACGAGTTATGAGCAGTAGTTCACAAGAAATTGACATGATGCCAACGGTATATATTGCACTGAAACACCAAACTACAGTGTTAATCAATTCTCCTGAACTATTTGCAGGGGTCCGGTAGTAATACAGCGAGCTCCATATAGTAATAACTACATACGTAAAAGTTGATACTAAAGTCATAAAAATCTGGAAATTAAAAACTGCGTTGATCATAGACCCAATCTTTCCTATAGCACAGTACATCGTCGCTAAATCCCGTATCTTGGTGTTACAATGTGCAGGACGACCAATAAAATTTATCTTCTCTTTGTTTTCCATTTGTTTGCTGGTTACGACTGTAAACACTGTAGTGTTTATCTTTTCCTGTTCTTGAACAAATGTTTTTAGATAGTCATTTATCAGTATTAGCCTGCGTCTCATCATAAAAACATATTTACAAAAACTCAGTATTTCGAGTTTTTGAATAAAATATAAAGGAAGGACGATTAGTTCCTTTGTGCTGATTTTAAATGTGGTCACTAAGTTTATTACACAATTGATTATATGAGAAACCCATAAGATCACCAAAAATCTATATGTTTCCATTCGTGATTTTTTATAGAAGTTATTAAATAAATCCACGTGCAGTGTGGTATCTATCATGGCAAGCTTATTAAAGATGCCAATGTTATCGGAGTTTTCTAGAAAAGAAACTGTTATCGCGGTGGTAATTAATTGTATGAGAACCACAACAGGGGGCACCTCATCCATAATATCCACAGATTTAGCAGTTCCAGAAAAGATGGGTGAGTAATCGCGAAATGAAATAAACACAGTTAGATACACAACAATACAAATAATGCCGTACATTTTCATTGTGCAACTAGATGGTCGTAACTCTCCATTACTATAGTTAAATCTGACTATTCCATATATATTCTCAAATATTAGTAATGGTTTTATGGAATATATCACGCTAGTCAAACAGTCAGGCTTGTTCTCAAGGTTTGGTTTGCTTTCTTCCCGTTTTCCTTCAGCCATTCTTCAGTTTCGCCTTACGGTTACGAGGTCTTCGAAACGGGACGTCTTTGTTTTAAGTGTGCCAAAGGTGAAATTGAACTAGTACGTAACGTTTTATTTATCTTAGTGATGAAATATCGTTCCATTGCGGTAATGAATTGCTTGATGGAACAATAAAATATTCATTGCCACTACTTCATGGGTAACAGGTAACGAATTAAAAATGAGGTTTTAAATTTACGTACATAAGCGCTTATAATAGTGAACTTAATTAAGTAAAGAGCTAAAAGGTGAATTTCAACAAACTAAAATTTTGTAAGTAGTTATTTTATGTAAATTAAAAATCTTATACTGTGTAAAATACCGTTATTCTGAATCTGTTATATTAAACGAGAAACCAATTAACACAATTAATTTGGTTAACATCAATATAAAAAGCCTAGAGTACAGGCGTAGGGTACCCAGCCTTTCGGTATTTTACAGGATGCATTTTGGAGAGTGTGCACAGGAATTACGTGACTTGATTCCGCCATCACCTTTCTACCATCGGACAACCCGAAGTAAGGCGAGTCACGAGTGTCCACTCTTACGTTGTTAACACCTCTACGGTCCGGACAAAATGTTTCGCCACGTCGTTTAAACCACGAACATCGAAGGATTGGAATAATTTGCCTGCTGCGTTCTTTCCGTCCCATTACAATTTAGGTGACTTCAAGGCTAGAGTGAATAGGCTCTTAATGAACTAGTGCGATTCACCATCAACGATTTGCTCCACTGCTTATCATGACGTGGTATCGCAGTCAAGCACTGGTTTATATCATTTAAAAAACAAAAACGAGTTTAATGAATTCCAATAGCTCATTTACAATTTTCTGTAAATCAAAGTTATGGAAATTGATTCCAACATTGAAATCTGTCTCCACTCTATTTTATGGTCATAGTATGATCGCATAAAGTCTATGTCATGTACATTCGATAATTTTTAAAGCTGACCTACCATAATCTATTTTGACTAATTAAGCTTGAATTTAAAAACTTGTGTATGTATGTATGTATGTATATGTATCAATTCTATTATTTTGCCACATGTGACATTTTTTTTTGAGGTGGAATATCATCAAATGACTCACTGTAGGGTGAAGCGAGAGGGTGTGTTAGACTTTTACTGACTAAAACCCAACTGGTTTATTCAGTTATAGCGCCAGTCACTCTTTCAAACGTTCCCGCAGCCCACACCACTCATTTTTATCTGTCCCAAAAGTCAGGCGATAATGAATTCCACAACCGTACTGCGGGCGCAGTGAAAAAGTAGGAATGAAAATCGGTAGAGTGGGGAGAAGATTTAAGGAGATTTTTAAGATGCAACCTGCATGGCACATCAGAAGGACGGTGGCTAAATAAGTGGATACCTTACCAGCCTGAAACGTGATCATACTTTTCAAGATTGAACACGAAACAAACACAAATATTTTGCAACCGATTAAATTTATTTAAAAGCTCCTCGGTGGCAACCAAATAACACAAGGACCATAACAATTCATAACCTGTAACTGGAAAATTAAGTAATAATAATCACAAGCACTGAATTAAATGCACATAGTTAGTATTTTATTAAGATTATTAGTTAGCCTAGTAGTGGGCTAATAATATGGGCATCGACACATTACATTGGTAACGCATCGATATTAGTATCTACGCACGCACACACCAACACGCTAGTAACGCATTATATCCTAAATTAAATATAGAGCTATATAAAAATATACTTATATAAAAATAGTTGAAATCAATTAGTAGATACCAAAGACATTAAATATATACTACCAATAGACAGGACATAGCAAACAAAATCGTGCTCCGATACTTATTACCTAGTGGTCATAAGTCAGCTCAGTCTAGTATGACGCCCCTACACGTCAAGTCGTGTTAGTATCCGCTCTATGCTTTAAAAGAAAATCATTTTCTGAGAAAATATGCCGAACTGCGCATTACGCTATTGCAAATCTTGTTATGATAAAATGACTGGACCTAAGTTCGTTTTATTTTCGTAAATATTTTTGATATTTACGAAGTAATTAATTAAAATTCAATAATTTTTATAAATAGTTCTAGAACATTTGTTGATTTTGTAATAATGCCATCTATTGCTGAAAAGTTTAACCTTACCTTTATCACACACTGACCCTCTACCACGAGCTCATAATGTGATCCATTTTACGACCTAAACCGAACTGTTACAGGGATGGAGCTATATAGCGTGTATAGCTCCAACACACTTTTTCGCTCGTACGACTGACATTTTAACATTATCATGGTACGGGCCCTGGCCATCTACCGAGCGATAGTTAAATAATTATAAATTTTGACAAATTTAATTCGCGTGTTTGCTATTCAAAGCCAGATGGCGTCACTGAGACATAGGATGACAGTTTTTGTTAGACATTTGTTCTGATAGCCGCTCTATTGTATCTCTTTAAATCTCTTTGGTAGATACCTACCTAGGATGTGCGTTTATTATGTTTCATGTTGTAGATATATACTATACAGGTAGTAATGATCTAGAGTATATAGCACTCTTTAAATCTAAAGGCAATTTATTAATTAATATAGCCGATTGATATCTGGGACAGTGCTTCATAATATTTAAATTAGGCTGTATTTTGTAAAGTTTCATATCTTGTCTACGCGTGCCTTGTCTAATCTCTCGTTCTTCTGCAGTCTCATATGTGTTTTTAAATCATCAAGTTTACCATCAAATCTCTAAGAATGATCGATTTTTTTTGCTCCACCATTGTTTCTCCAAAATTATCTAGCTGTTTACTCCTTGGCGGCTCTTGTACTGGACTATACCTACGAAATCGAGACTTGCACAGCTCCTAGCGGAAATGAGTCGTTGATCTGCAGCAGGAAAAGAGTCAGAAAACGAACAGACCCTTGACGAACACCGGTTGGCATCAAAACTGTAGGATCAACTAATCTTTGAGTGACTGATCCTTCTGACCGATTGCTCACTCAAGTCAGAAATCTAGTAGCAAAGTAAGCAACAATGCCGCTTGTGTGGAGTTGGCTAAATGCCAACCAGACACTGTCAAAAACTTATGAGTTTTTTTCAGTTGAGTTATCAAGGATATCGCCATATCTCACAATTATAGTAATTGAACTCACCTCCAACGAACTACAACAAAACACGGATACCAACTGGTACGTCAGAGCCATCTATGTTGCTATAATATTCTTTGAATGAAATGGCTTTAGCATGTTCCGTACAGATGGCATTATGATAAAATATGGTCTCGCTATTCAGCATTAGATGTCGCCAGTGGTACCATAAGACCTATTAACGCTCCAGATATAAAATATTACTAGCTAATTTAATGTAACTCTAAAAGATGAAATTTTTCTCGGAATTAATTTTGTTTTTACGTTTTTTTGCAAAAGAAATTGTAGATACTATAGTTATAAAAAAAAAATACTATCAATCACAACCGTAACAAATATGTATTATGTTAGCATTACCCTCAAATATCACGATTTCACGAAATAGTAATTGAAAGAAAGAAAGAAAAATATTTTATTTGGCCCACACAGATACACTGTGTATCTAATACCTGTATAGAAACTTAAAATTAAAAAAAAGAGGAAAACTAACATTGTGTGTCTCCAGGGTTGGGCAGTATTTGAATAACTTATAATTAAAATACGTAATTGAAATACAAATACGAATTTGGTATTTGTATTTCAATTACTTTCTTAAAATGTAATTTGTAATTCGTATTTCAAATACCTGACAGAGAAGTATTTTGTAATTAGTATTTCAAATAATTGAGGCTACAAAATACATTTTAACATTAAAATACATTTAACCTTCATTTAGCGATCGTGAGTGTGTACGGTGCGAGGCGAGAGTGCAATGACGGTAAAGCAGCTATTAGAGTTGGCAACACTGCACCTGTTATGTACACTGTACGCTATGACTGTACGTCTGTGGTCTGTGCTGTACGCCAAACTTGGCCAACAAAACGCAAAAAAATGTACATCAAATTGTCAATGTCAAGCTAAGATGTCAAGTCATAACGGTTTAATACATAGTCCTAAATAATAATAATAATAATAATATTTTATTAAAATCACTTCAAAATACAAACATCAGTGTCGCCCTGGCTCTTGTACTAGGATATCCTGTATCACAAGAGCCAAACCTCTCACTATACAGTGATTATAATACAGGAGTGACAAGATAGACAAGAAAAAAAAAAACAGAGGAAAAAAAAAATAATAAGAAACAAAAAAAAAAAATATAGCATGCAAGATAATCATAACAATAGGAATAATACAGAGTGTGTGTAGGGAGTTAGGGTGTGTAACTGTGTAGTGTAAGGTGTAGGTGATTGGGTGTCAAAATTTAAGTTACAGTTCCGATTAAGATTTCTATTTGTTCGTAGTTAAAAGTGTTCGTAGTTAAAATGATAGAAGCAAAGAGCTTTCAATTCTTGAGCGCTATCCAAATATAAAAAATGTGTTCATACAATTTAACACAAGTTTGTGCTCATCAGGGCCTGTAGAAAGATTGTTTTCTATAACAGGTTTTATTCACTCTCCAACAAGAGGCTGTTTGTCTGACCGTACATTTAAAAATCTAGTATTCATGAAAGGAAACTCTGGTTTTACTGATTAATTCATCTTGTTTTCCTCTACTTTTCAGCCCATGCTGGTCAAGATTACTTATTTTGTAATATGTAATTTGTATTTCAATTAAAAATAGCTAAAATACTGTATTTTAACCGACTTCAAAAAAAGGAGGAGGTTATCAATTCGGTTGTATTTTTTTTTATCATCATTTTTTTTTTTTTTTTTTTATGTGTGTTACCTCAGAACTCCGTCGTTTATGGACCGATTTGCAAAATTTTTTTTTCCCTTTATAGGATATGCTTCCAGATTGGTCCCATTTTTTTCAAAATCCAGTTCTGATGATGGAATCCATGAGGAATCGAGGAAACTCCTCAAAAATTATAGGCAACCCTATGGTAATTTTAGTATTTTCATCAAGAACTTAAGCATTTACAGTCAAAAAGTAACATTTGATGAAGTGGAACTGATGAAGAAGACCAGAAATGGTCAACAGAACTTCATACTCAAATAGATATCACATTGAAGATATAGTTAAGCGACTATGACAATACAAATAAATGAATGATTCTGAATAGTTACGTTGAAAATGGTATCATCGAAGTGATCTGATGATGATGATGGAGCCGGAAGGTAGGCACTGGAACTCCGTAATTAATCAATGTAACCTAGCCGTGTTTGGACTCATTAGAATTGTCATGAGATGCACTTTGGCTATAAGGTACTATCGAACTGATCTGATGATGGAGCCGGAAGGTAGGCACAGGAACTCCGTAATTAATCAATGTATCCTAGCCGTGTTTGGGCTTATTAGAATTGTCGTGAGATGCTCTTTGGCTATAAGGTACTATCAAACTGATCTGATGATGGAGCCGGAAGGAGGAAGGTAGGCACAGCAACTTTATAATTAATCAATGTAACCTAGCCGTGTTTGGACTCATTAGAATTGTCATGAGATGCACTTTGGCTATAAGGTACTATCGAACTGATCTGATGATGGAGCCGGAAGGTAGGCACAGGAACTCCGTAATTAATCAATGTATCCTAGCCGTGTTTGGGCTTATTAGAATTGTCGTGAGATGCTCTTTGGCTATAAGGTACTATCAAACTGATCTGATGATGGAGCCGGAAGGAGGAAGGTAGGCACAGCAACTTTATAATAAAACAATGTAACCTAGCAGTATTTGGGTTAATTGGAATTGTCATTAGAAATAGGCACTCTGTTTATAAGTGTATCACAACTAAAAAGTGTGAAATAAAAACTTTTTAGAAAAAAAAAATAACCGACTTCACTAAAAAAACACTAAAAGGATCAAAATAACTTTAATTTCGGAAGTCGGTGTTAAATAAGAAACAAACAATACCGAGAAACACCGACATCCGAAATTAAAGTTATTTTGATCCTTTTAGTGTTTTTTTTAGTGAAGTCGGTTATTTTTTTTTTCTAAAAAGTTTTTATGTATTTAATATTTCAAATACCTTACTTAAAGATATTTTGTATTTTAATTACTTGCGATACTGTATTTTGTAATTTGTATTTCAATTAAAGCAAAGCATGTATTTTGCGCAGCCCTGTGTATCTCACGGTTGCGCCAAATAGGTCCAGTCCAGCAAAAATACCAGACAACTATGTGATAGTTACCTGACGTTCGTTTTCAACTGAACTTGTTGAGAGTGTATACATACAGACGAATACATAACTTTTAATAACAAATACAACCTAATATCAGAGGTACACAATACTGATGATTGTCAAATACGTTCACTATCTAACAGATCGTACCTATCCTGGAGCGCGGCGCACGCTTCAGGATTCGTGTACTATGATTCAGTCATCGATCCGATGATTCCGATCGATGATGATGATTTGCGGATCATTGGATCGATCGGATCATCGGGCTTGACGAGAACATCGTCGCCACCTCCCGCGACGTCGACGCCGCCATGCTCAGCTTCGCGGAGACAATTTCACGTGCTACAATCTATAATAGTGTATCCCTTTTAGTAAGCGTCAGTAGGACTTGTTTAGTAGGTACAATTTTAACATAATATATAATTATCCATTAAAAGTTCCTTGCAAGACTAAATAATAGTTATTCATTATTCAGACCAATTATGCAGCAAACACAAAAACATCAATGTAGGCCTGACCTAGTTGTTTTGGGCTACGGGATATACGAAATAGTTACCGTTGCCCTGAAACGCAAACGGCAACTAAAGGAACACTGGTGGGTTTTAGTCAGTAAAAGTCTGATACTCCCTCTCCTTCCAAACAATGCGAGAGAAGTATTTGAGGATATCTCGGATAACCCCCACCGTAAAAAAATAAGAGAGTGGTTTTGCTTCGTTAGTTTTCTACTTCACTTAACAATAAGTCAATTCCAGAGTCGTTAATAGGTTTTTGTTGCATGAAACATTATGGCTAATACTAGCTTCTGCCAGCGGCTTCGCCCGCATAATAGTAGATTTCTCCATACAAACTTTGGACCCCGGTTTCATCCCCTTAGGGAGTGAATATTGGAAAATCCTATCTTAGTGCTTGCCTACGTCATAAAAGGAAGCTTTGTGCAAAATTTCACGCCCAGTCCCAGTAGTTTCGGCTGTGCGTTGATATGTCAGTCAGTCAGTTTCCCCTTTTATATATAGATTATATATTTTCGGTGTGCTCAATTCAGATCTGAAGTCAGATTTTTCATATCGGCTTTAGTTTTTTTGATATACGGGAAAATTTAATTTACAAAAACCACCACAACTAAACAAAAAAAAACTTTTATAGGATTTTGTTACTTGACTTGATTCGCGAAGGTTATTTTGAATGCCCCATAAGTAGTCTATCATCATGTTGGCTTTCCAGTGACCCTGGTATTTCTTTTTCGTAAAATCGTCCAAATATCTTGATAGAAATTCCCCTTCCCCTTAATCTTCACTCAGACCATCAAAACTATCAAGAAAACGGTCCAAATGGATGACAAAAAAGCGTGCCTTGATGCTCATATAACAACCAACCTTAAACAGACATATAACTATTAAAGTATTTATCCTATATCCTCCTTCTCATTTGTGAACCATCAAAAATTCTGGCTTTTAGTTTATCTGTACACAAAATATGGAACGTAAGAGATGTATTTAAAACAATCACCATCCTTGTTTGCGCTTTGACAAATTGTTTCATGAGCTCAAGTTTGGAGGAGGTGGTTTAATTTACTTTCATGAATTTATGGAGACTTGAAGAAGATTACCTAAATTAAAATGGTCGGTAAATAACACATATAGAATTCTCATTTTTAAACTTAGTACCTTAGTACTAAGACATGGTGTTGAATTGTATTGAAAGAAGGATCTCATATCTGTGTACTGAATGGTGAATGCCGACCGAATTGCAAAATCAGCAAAACTTTCGTTCAAACTCCTGAATTGGCTAACAAAAGTAGTTTAGATAGTAGTAACCTACCCTAAATTAGCTAGTCTTAAAAGTTTTCTTTAGTCTTGCTTTTTCTTAATTATTTTACCTTTCTGTTATCGGATATATCCAAAAATAAAAACACCACGTAAGTACATAAGTGGTTAAGTTTGCAAATTCTAACTGTCAGAGGTCCCAGCTGTATGCGGACCTGCGCTCGCTCTATCGACCGGCCGGCCTCTAGGCATGGCTCGACTCTTGTCGATATACGTACTACGATTGTCAAAAAATTAAGTTTTGTGAGTGTAACAGATGGCAAAGTTGCACAATTTAAATTGTTTAAACTTAGCCGTCTAAGGTCAAATCAAGTCTAAGGTGTTTTAGATCGAAATGTTTGTCTAAAATTGTCGGTTAGCTGAGCTTGAGAAAAGAGTCACTTTATCAGTGTTTTTACGTTTACAGTTATAGATACAAGGTATTGTAGAGACCGAAGGCGTGAGTTTCAGGTATAGTGGTGCTGATGTGTACTTCTGGGTTCTGGTGTAAATCAAGACAGTAATATTTGAGACTTGACACTCCTATTCCATAGTCTGCCAAAAAGTACTTAAGACGGCCCTTTTCCACTCGCCTATCGCCTATCGTCAACGTCGAGCATGGTTTAAAAGCTTGTTGCTTTATCTAACGTAATCCAACGCGATGTTTGATGAAGAGGCAATGCGAAAAAAGAGAGATAACGCCTGAATTCTTTGTTGGCATCCGGTAATTCCGTGATTTATTCTCTCTCTACTCGAATATTTCACAAAGCTGGTTCCGGGAAATACGTGTTTTTTTTTAAACCCTTAAAAGGTTTTCAGAAAAATTGTCGTCATTCAAAATCTCAATTAAATGTGCAAGGCTTCTATAGATGTACTTTTATATTTTTAAAATATGAGCAAAATATGGAGGGCTAAAGTTCACGTAAAATAGCAGATTTTCAGGTCTTTACTAGATTAGTTTTACACAAAATGTTTTGATTTATAGAAGCCTAGATAATATCCACAAGATAGCTGTATATCCAAAATATCTAGAGAAAGATGTGTAATAACATCACAATCACGTAAGGGCGGTTGTATTGAAATATACCTCAATTTGGCCGCTCTTAATCAATTCAAATGCATTCCTATCAATTTCAAATTCTATTTTTAATTTGCCCAACTCTTTAAAAGTTTTGATGGACCAGCGTGCACGTTAAAAATGTCCGTTTTTTATGAAATCTCTAAAGATATTACGTAAGTAAGTACGAACCATGTGCGAAGCTTTCAGCCTAAAAAACTTTCACGCTTGTAGTTTTTTTTAAAGGCAAATTTTTACCATATTAGATATCGATAGCCAACCCCAACCTTACGTGTGAAGCGAGGACTGCGAGGAGCCGAGGCGGCGCGGCAGTGGACGCGCGACAGACGCGCGGGCTGCTCTACGCGGCCCCGCTTCGGCCCAGGCCATACACCCAGCGACCGCCACCATGGGCCAGACAGCTGGTGCCGAATGCACGCCCGAAGACGAAGACTCAGAGCCACGCATTCGTGTCAATCCCACAGAAAAATCACTGGTAAGTCAACCAGCAAAAGCTCATTGTTCCCCCTTTCGTTGATGAATGAAATATAGGACACATACACGCGTCAAAAAACTTTTAAGCTGACTTTTACTCTCTCACTAGTCGTAATGAGGCTATTAATTTTAAGACTACGCTAATTGATGGAATAAAATGTACCTCACGTGTCGTAAAATTTACGTAATAGGTGCGTCAGGATACAGTGAAGGGTGAAATTTACACCAATCTAAAGGTACTTTTTTTATCAAAAGAAGTTTTACTTTGATTGGAGATTTGAACCATGTGCGTGTTTCTTGTTACGTGTTTAATCGAATTGTCTATAAAACAATCGCCTCATAAAGGGTGCATAAGTGCAAATTTTGCAGTTGTGTTTATTTAAGGGCTTACAAATAAATTATTAAAATTTGTAAACCCTTATATAAACGTATTATTTAAGGGTTTACAAATAATTTATTTATTTTAAAAAGTTTTCGTACGTAGTAATACATATTAATGAAAAAGGAGTTACAATTAATTCACAGCGTTTTTGGCAATTTTATTGTTTTGAATGTTTTTTTTCTAGATCACTCATTTATCAGAATTACTGCTACTATGAACTAAGTGACTAATATTTGGGAGATATGACGTATACATGTAATGTTTCATTTTGTAGTTAATGCATAAATTCTAAAAAACGTCGTGCATTTTATAAAAAAAAAATACTTCATGCTTTTCGATTTTATATAAGTAGAAACTACACTAAATAACCCATTCCCTCCCCATTCATTCTCCTAGAGAGAGAAGGCCTGAGTCCCAACAGTGGGAACATGAAAAGGCTGAGTATGCTGATAGGCTATACTAAGAATAATCACTCTCTACCATACAATAATTTAAACTTTTCGAAGTCTTTCAGTTTCGCTGAAAAAGAAAGCCAAAGTTGGTCATTTAATGAAAAAAATTTAATCTATTTTTTCTTGGAGAACATCATTATGTGACATTTAATTTAATATCAGACAACTTATATGAAACTTAAACAATAACTAAACTATTTATACTAAAACCGAACTATGTACATACAAACTATAAAAACTATTATACTAAACCTAACTATGTACATATAATACAAAAACACCTATTACACTCAGGCGTCGAAGTACTCCTCCACATCGCTGTCATCCGGAAATGTGCCCAGAAGGCTGGCAGCATTGCCACGTTGAATGGCAATGCTAATTCTCTGGGCGAAAAAATTGCTAACTTTGGTTTTCATTGAATGATTTTACGATTCCAAGATTTTCTGTGTCATAATTTAACTATCTAGTAAATGCCCACAGTTAGTTTTATTTTTTTCTGCAGATGGCTTAGGTACAGACGGTAAATCAATAGAATCACGTGAGGGCTGATTTCTAGACACCCTTTCTTTATGCAGACAAAAGAAAAGACGAAGGACGAAAAACCTTTATTTTTGTAGGTATTGTTCTTATTCGGTATTGTAAACTGATACCACCTACTTGAGTTAAAATTTACTTGGACTTTTTATTCTAGATAGGTTCGTAATTATTAATGATCTCGGCAATGCGGCTAAGTAAAAAAAAAATCATAATGCGTGCTCCATGGTCGACCACATAAATGCTTGCCATCATGTGAGAGACTGGTCAAACGCGAGCCTATCAATTAAAACGTTAGTATCCAATCAAATCAGAATTTTATTTATTTACGTATAAAAAGCTATTCAGCATCGCCTTGTCTAGAGAGGCTTAGGGGTAATTTAGCATATAAAATTAAAATTTAATTATGGCAGGTAGATCTAATTATAAATCAGTGATAAGGATAACAGAAGCAGGCTGCGACAGGTTATCCAGCATTTAACTAGATTAATCATCGTCCAGTGTACCTACACGTGTAGCTAGCTCCATCTACCTGCTCTCCATACAGACGATCATAGGTCCAATCGGAACGTGTGACCCAATTAACACTCATCAAACGAAAAACCTGAACAAAGCATCTCAACCGACTCTCTAACAGCATGTCTATATAACATGACATGTCACGTATCTATCCAAGTATCTACTATCTTGTGGCAGAGCTATACAGACTCACTTGCTACTTTATGCAAAATATTTATAACCAAATGTTTTGTTGATCGCTACATAATCCGGAAATAAAACAAAAGCAGAATTATACGACTTACGTCAAAAGAGGGATCAAAGATTGCTCTTTGTCATGAATGTTTTGATTCATGGGGGGAATGCGTATTTATGTGTTACTTATCTTAACTTAACTCAGCAGCAGGCTCTGATTTTCTTTTGGTGGAAGGTACCTAGGTACTTAATGCAATTCGTGAGGTTCGCAAGAGATATTGTTATCGTTCTACTAAACACTACAAACAAATTCCTTTAGTTTAGTTTTATTGATAAACATTTTATATAGGTAATATTAAAGAATATTAGAGTGCCTACTGACGTATTATTTTACACATTTTTAACACATAAAATGAATTGAAGAACTTATGTTATAATTTAGCTAAGTACCTAGGTATTCCAAAATGTAACTTAGTAATATTAAGTCAATGCCGGAGGTCGTGGGTTCGATTCCCACCCAGGACAAATGTTTGTGTGATGAGCATGCAGTCGTAAATAGTTAGAGTTCGAAGGAATAATTAATTACCTAATTATTAAAGTAAGTAGTAGCTTTTTAAAATGCGAAATCAATTTAGTTAGTTATAAACAAAGCAATTAACTTATCATTAACCGTAGTTGTTTCTAAAATTATGTCAAATTAGTTATTAATGGTATTTAATGTGCTTAACTACCTATTTACGTTATCTAACAAATGGGTGGAAATACATATTATAAACGACATGCGCTCGAAAACAATTTTCGCCATTCGCGCCGTACATACGCACTTCGCGCGTTTTTGTTTTGACGTTTAGCAGTTGTCGGCCTGACGGCAGAAAGAACGGTTCTAAACGCGTGCGTTCTGTGAAACGAAACGTCACAGATTCGTAAGCAAATCTGTCAAATTGAATTGTTCATTTTATAAATCTTTATTTTTATAATGTTAGTGGTATTCCAGTAAATAATTAAGATCAATTAGTAATTTTTGGAGCACAAATAATTTTAATTCGCGTTAATCATTATTAAAAAGCTGTTAAATATGGGATTGTGCAATTCGTATTTGTGCTGTCAAAATTAAACTTTTGTTATTGTAAAGTAAGGTGTTAAATTCATCTGTTTTTCCCTTGAACTTGGTGTAATTTCAAACCAGCCAGTGCCAGCTGGAAAGTGACTAAACGTTCTATTTTCTGTTGTTGTTGTGTGAAGAAGTAAGAAAATAACTGAAGAAAGATGTCGAAGGTCTCCCTGAACAATATTCCATCAAATCCTCGTATCAATCGTTTGAGAACCTTTTCTAGGGTAAGTGTTTAACATTACTAATATTTTATATTCTCCACGGAGCAAAACTCAGTAGTGGTTTGGCTAATATTAGATTATATTTGAGGTTACGTATTGTATTCGTATGCTTTGGAGAAGATTCAGTCATGGGTTGGACAAGCTGCAATCATAACACACTTTGTTATCTCTAAACATTACATTTATTTATGTGCTGTATAATTCTCGTGAATTACAGTTCTACAACCAAACATCCAATATACAAAACTGACCACCTGTCAAAGTAGGTAATAAAATACTATTTATACCACTAAAATCCATGTAGGAACATTTTTCAAATCAGCCATTACACTGTAGGTAAACAAGTAACATTAAATTCATATTGTTTCACATAATATTGAATAATTTATTACATAAATTAATAATAATATACAGTATTTATATTAAGCTCTATTTTTCTGTTCTTTGAGATTATTATAGTATTGTTTACTTTTCTGTCAAACTAATTATCAATTAGAAGAACTGATTTATTACTCTTAATTCTAATCACTTCTCTTCATTATTTAATTATTATTAATGTGATACATAGTAATTAATTTGAATAGCAATGCACCATATTACTTACCACGGGAGCTTCACTCAATTCCTTATTCATAAAATACTAGCACAAACAGGAATAAGACCCACACATACCTGTTTTACAAAAATCCTTATTAAAGTATACTATTGTATTGTCAAACATATGTAATAAGTATCTTTCTGTTTTTCATATAATAAACAATTTAGATAAAATCTTAAAAAAAAAATGTTACTTACTATTTTTTTGTTACAATAAAATTATTGTAGCTGTCTTACTACATGCTCCCTAACTGCTGAAACTTGAATTGAAAATATATTGCCAAGTACATACCATCATACCATAGTTAATACATAACATTAGTGTGGACTATCAATTGCTTTGAGTCATAATTGTTTCATATCACCCAAATAGGGATGTGATATCAGTACATTCCATTTAGTCCCGGAAACATCATCTATGCACTTCATATCATGATCAGGGCTAATCATCATTACTACAGACTGAAATGAAATTGCCATTAGCTCAGCTGTTATGGTAATTGCCACTTTTCATTCGTAAGTCTGTCTGCGGCATGGTATTTATTCAGTTAATCTCTTACTGTGAATCACAAAACATGGAAACGGTCGTGACTTTTGAAAGGGTTGGTATAAATTAGAAAATTATGATAAGTTTGATTGGTAGAGAGTAAATGGTTTTTTATTATGTATTTTTTATTAAAATTTTATGAAAAAGATTTTTTTATGATTACTTACAATGAAGGCATGAAAAAAATTGTTATAGTAAGACGGTTTGTCATGCATATTAACATAACTTAAAATGAGTACCTATTTATTAATATTAATTCATTAAACCCCAAGCAAACGCGTTCACTCACTCATTGTCTTTCTATTGTGTCTCTAATTACGGTACTCAAAAGGTTAAAGTAAATAAATTACCTCAGTTTGAAAAGAATCACCATGATATGGAATATACTTTTTCATATTTAAAACAAAACTCCAAAATATAGAAGTCTGTCTTTCCCTACTAAGTATGAGTGACAGTTGGATAGGCACCTACTGTAACAAAATAAAACAACCTTTATCATTCTGTTCATATTTTCGTCTCTGACAACATGCATTTGTAATAGGGGTTTCACATAAAAAAACTCTTCTAAACATTAATACAGAGATTTTAAATCAGCCAGTTAGAACATCCCCAGAACGTTATTCACGACATTATTTTGTTTCACGCTGTTTACTTGGTGACCGGTGTCGTAATAATCAGCTCTAGTGGCACGCGGGTGCCGGCAATTGGCACAAACTGTTATGCGGTCACCATTTTATCAATGAGTAACAGTCCAACTCTACTTGCCAATTTTCGATATTAGAATTTTTTCCTTTTTTTTTTGTAGGTTTTATGAAATTTGCACTAGATTCTGACATTTTATTTATAAGTGCCAAGCAAGAAACTCCATCATTCCTCCTTCATTTTATTTTTTAGATTTTTACAATATTTTCATAGTACTTACTTACTATATTAAAAGGTATAAGAAGACAGTGTAGATCAGTCTGTATTATACTTAGGTATATAGTATATTGGTACTATGTTACCAAAAAAGAATTTAAAAATGAAATGTGGATCAAAATAATAAAGTCTCTTTGTGTCGAGTCTACAGTGTTCTGACATTCACATTATAAAAAAAGCTAAATAATAGTAAGCCATTAACAAATTACTTGATTATATAATAATAAATCTGAAAGGAAATAATGTCTACATGTGAAGTCACTGTTCAAGTTAGTTCAGGGCTGCGGATTGTTTGAAAGAGTTACTGTGGCTTTTGCAAAGGGTAACTGAACTCTGAGTTTTAGTCAGTAAAAGTTTGACACTCTCTTTCGCTCCACCCAGAGCAGAAGTCATTTTGATGACTTATAGTGTAAAAAAAAGTGGTCATATAATGTAAAATCATTGCAAAAACAATGTATAAAATTGTAATTAGTAAATAATGTTCTCCACTAATGTCTATCGTTGAAAAACTTTCAAGAATGCATTGTATTATTATCGGCCCTATTTTCTGGTATTCTTTAAAAGAATAAGGCACTGCGTACAAACAAAAATTGTATTGTCAAATTCGTGTCAGAACCCGCGTATACCCACGCAAATGAAATTTTCTGTTGTATCGATATTCGTGCCGCGCACAAACTCATACAATTCTCCTCGAAAATATTTTGCTGAATTCCAAATTCAGCCTTCTAAAGTAGGTATGTCTCCTACTAATGTGGATGTAGCTTGTTTCCATTTGAACCCCTTGAAATCCTAACGGACATACCTACTCTTGGTTTACAGCAAAACTACATGCCATTGGAAGGCTCTCATTTACTGTCTAGACATATCTTTGGTCTGTATTTTCTGTGATTCTATCTCTTTGTATATAATTTGAGGCTACGAGAGCCAGAGTGGCTTAAATCACTTTTTCAATACCGAATTTATTTGAAAAAAGAAGTTTTGATAATTCAAATAAAATTAGTGTTAAAAAAATGACAGTTTGGCCACTGTGGCTCTCATGACCTCAGAGCCAGATAACGTAATTGCATTTTTTCGATACGGAGTTAGCAGTCAAGCGCGAACCTATCAAGAATAAAAAAAAAACGGATTTTATTTAAAAAAAAGAGCAGTTTTGAAAAAAAAAATACAGTTAGGCCACTCAGGCTCTCCTGGCCTCATTTGAAAGTATGTAATTTTAGTAATTTGTCAAATTGAACTAAGCAACAGATAGAGGTTTTCAGTAGGAGGCATGAAGATTAAGGGTATTTACGATATCAGTGCATAAACATAAGTACTTGTAATGTACTAAGATACGACCGAGGATGGTGGTAGCATATTTCGTAAAAAAATATTTCCTATCGCAAACACAACGACGACTCAGGTGTCTTATCTTAATTATCAAGGATAATACAATACGCAAAGATAGATAAACTTGTTTGCAAGAAAGTACAATAACGTTTATCATTCTTGCATAATACATTAACGAGCATGGTATTATTCTTACGGATAAAATACTTGATGGGCAGATCTGCTAATGTATTTTTTTCTCATTAAAATCGAAGATTATAACATCTTGCAAGCAGTGCCGTAACTATGGTGGTGCCGGCGGTGCCCAGGCACAGGACGCTGACCCAGATAGGGCGCAGAAATGATCAACCCAAGGTCAAGTTTTGTATCATTTAAAAGAAGGTTACTGTTTCTCATTGCGTGTCGCTCAGTATCATGGCCTGAACTAGAGCCGGACGCTTGGGTCGCCACCGTCGATCGCCCACACGAGGACATGGCGGGGCTTCGCCCAAGCGGGGCAAACTTCCACCATATTCTTTACTGTGTGCTTCGGTCGATCCGCACAATGGTGTCACCCGAGTGTTTCTTCCCGCCAGATCCGAAACAGATACCTCCCAAAACACTTATGTCCGGTGAGGACCTGCGTTAGACAGATTAAACTTACCCGGCTCGGACTTTTTTTAGAGGCGCAGTTACAGAAACTGGCACCGGTCGTAGAAAAGGTTAGTTACAGCACTGCTTGCAAGCAGGTAAAGACCCATAAAATAATACACGATCGTAAATGGTAGTGTGTCAGACGCTGGAAAAAATGCAAAAATGGCTATCGTCACATACGTGGTCACATACATGACTTGAGGACGGTAACGACATACCGGTATTTCGAAATGCAATTTATTGCAAATGGTCTCTCAAATAAACTCCATAATTTTATCACACAAAACTTAAAAGAAAATCGTCCGCTCCTCTTGCCAGAGTTCCAACAGTGTTACCTATATCAAAAGGGTCTTACAATCTAACGAATGTCGTGTCTTTGACAATGACAATCCTACACAAGGCTGTTGGAAAACCTTCGTGAGGACTAGTACCTATTCAAGGTTCAATTCATCAACTGTAAAGCAAACTGGCCCCTATTACAATAGTAGAAAGATAATAATTGTTTTTTAGATGTTCAGTAAAGTTCAATGAGAGTCCATAGAGGAATACCACGGCCGCGATGTGTTATATAATATTAATCTGTTAATAATCGATCGTAATTTGTGCGTGTTTTCTCAACATAGTAAAGTAAATGTGCGTGTCTTCGTTTACAGTAAGAATAGAAAATGGATCAATGAATCGACTAAGTTAAAGCCCGACAAAGTCACGGTTCCGCAAGGTAAAGTTTTATACTACATAATTCGAACAACTGTTCGCTTTCCTGAAAATGACATGATGTAATATAAATGTGGTGCGCCGGCAACAAGCTAGATGTACCTACTTGCAATTGAATAAGAAGGAAATTCTGTGTTACATTTTCCTTTATCAATTTTCACCTTTATTTTGCTAATATTTTCCTTTTAAAACTTTTTGTGAGGAACAATTAACGGCAACGCTTCCAAACTTTTTTTTGACGCAACATCAAAATATAAAAGTGAACAAAAGGCGGGCTTTTATTTAAATTAAAAAAATGTACTCGTACAATTGTTTCATTGCAACTATTCATAGTAACTTACATCTAATAAAAAAATAAAACTTATTTTCTTTCTCCCTGAGTTTAATTTTACTGTGTGCTAAAAAGAGCGATTAGGTACTATACGGTGTCGTGGTTCTGTCAATATTAGTTTTGTATTAGGTAGGTGAATGAAAAACCCGTGGAAATGTATTTATGGAAAATATTTTAGTATGATCGATGCCTATAAAAAAAAAAAAACTTATTCTTGCCTATATGTCTTCGGGACATACGTGTTGTAGGACGTCGCTCCGGCCACCGTAGGCGTGGGCTTGCGGACGGCAAGCAATGGTAGCACGCCGTCCGGTAAGGACCAAGCCGGGGTTAACGGCACGTTATTTTCCTCGCACACCTCAAAGAGCTGTCAGTAAAATTGACGGGGCCCGCTAGGGTCGATGCCTGCCGGGTGGTGATATAGTTCGAAAGAGTTACCACCTCCTTAGAACGCAAAGGGCAACTGAAGGAACACCGTGTGTTTTTGTCAGTTAAAGTTTGATATTCTCCCTCATTACGTATTTGATAATTTCCCTTAAAAAAAAAACTACGCTGTACTTATTACTCGAGCTCCAGACAAAGTGAACACCAGTGATACCGACTAACAAAAGTTGTAAATGTTTAGGATTGGCTACGTGTGATTTCAGTAGCGGATTTCAATACCATGGACTTATCGAAAATCATTACTGCTAGTAGGATTTGTGGTAAGGTAGGAAATCTTGTCCTATACTAAAACTTACGTCTCACAGGACTATAATCTTGTAAAGAATAAAACGTAGTTCAACAGTATACAATTCTTGTGAAATCAGAAAGGAGTTAGATGCACTTCAATTTTATACCTGTTGCATTGCTTTATCGCTTGATAAATTCTCGTTGTTTCTTACTGCCATTGATCACGCTGCAGTAGCTGACTAGATAAACGCTTGAACCACTTAAACTTACTTTTTTTATATGATGTAAACTAGTGCTTTACTGCCATTTCACCTGATGGTAAGCAGTGATGCAATCGTTGATGGTGAATCGCACTTGTATATTAAGTGCCTATTCACTCTAGCCTTGAAGACACCTAAATTTTAATCGGGCGGAAAGACACTTGCCGTACGTCGCCGCGTCGGGTTGTCTAATGGTAGAAAGGTGATGACGGAATCAAGTCGTGTAATTCCTATGCACACTCTCCAAAATGCATCCTGTAAAATGCCGAAAGGCTGGCAAACCTACGCCTGTGCTCCAGGCTTTTTAGATTGGTATTAACCAAATCTGGACTGCTATTACTACTTTTCTTATAAATACAAGACCTTCAAAACTTCCTAACTAAGAGATAAGAGTCAGTGATGACCGTATTAGCGAAGTAATTAAAAAAAAAAAAAACAATTATGTAGATTAATGAAGTACTTAAAAATTAAATAATACCGACGATACTCGAAGTCCCTAAAACCTAACGATTGCTTAATAAATAATAACGATAACACCTAATCTATCTAAGGTGATTTTAACACGTTTTGCAGACGGTTTAATGATTTTTAATACCCTGATATTCACTGTAGATAGTATTTTTTATCTTCATCATTTTAAGCTGTTTATCGATACCGTGTCGCTTAGCAAAGAATTATAAATATAGTTTTGATCAATATAATTGGCGCTTACGACGATTGTCATCTCTATCTCGATTGGTTGTACAATTTCGATCGTGTTCGAAATATATTTTTCATTTATTAAAAGGAATGGTTCACTGTTTTTTTTGTACTAAAGCGGCTTGTATGAAATAGAAAATGTATTTGCTGTCTGGTGTTCTGTCTTCATTGAAGAAAAGGCTGTCGTTTCTGGATCCATAATGAGTGCTGTCACTGCGTAGCGTAGTTTGCTACGGCGAGCTGCTTGCGTAGCGGTTGTAGCTTGTAGAGCTACGGGTCTACGACGATGCTTACCATCGCAATAATTTAGGGAAAAAATATATTTGAAAAGTTTGGTTACTTTTATTTTTCCTTCCGGTGTTATAAAAAAACGCGCACGGTGTTTTGTATTTTAAATGATATAAACTAGTACTTGACTGCAATCCCACCTGATAGCAAGCAGTGGTGCAATCGTTCATGGCGAATCGCACTAGTTTATTAAGAGCCTATTCACTCTAGATTTGAGGACACCTAAATTATAATCCTTGTTGTGTTCTCTTGCCCATTCACTTGTTTCCTGTAATTCAGTTTACTTTCATACAGGTACATATTCTTCTTTAGTACCTACTCATACTTAGTATTAAAATTGTCTATTTCTACTTTCAGTCATGTTCATATTTTTATAAACCCATTTATTCTAGAAACCCCAAGACTATATGAGTTAGTAGCTACATATTACAGCCGCACGGATCGAACTTCAAGGTTAAGCTACGCTTGCAGAGGTGGATCTGTGGATGGGTGACCAGCCATTGTTTTCCAAGTTTCCTCTGTCTCGGAAAGCACGTTAAGCCGTTGTTCACGGCTGTCATTTGAACATCTTGACTATCTAAAAGTTTAAAACCAGTCTTGCCAAGGGGTATCGTATAACCCATTACCCATTTACTGGGTTTTGGAGGTCAGATAGCCCGGATAACCTTGTCGCTCCATGTAAAGTATTGATATTCAGCTATATCCGGAAGGACTGGAAACCGGCCCCAACATAGTTGGCCTTTTCAGCCCACTATTTGTTCCTAACAAATAGGACACCGTCTGAGCCGCCGTCACAAACTGTTTGCACCACCACTATCTAAGATTGTCGCTAGAGCTGAATCCCCAATTTATCGTACTCTAAAAATCCTCATTGCCCTCCATCAACCCTGAATGTATTGTATTTGCGGACGAAAGAGCGTTTAGCTAGAGACAGTTTGCGAGGTTGTCCACTGTTCCATGTTATTTTGTTATGCCAATGTTTAGGACCATTCGTTGTGGCGTCGTTGTGCCTATGTCCAACAGCGGACGTCTTTCGGCTGAAATGGAGATGATGAATCAATTATACACAAAATAAAAAAGAAAAGGTTGGCCAAAGATCTCTCCCATAACCGTATTCACGTCACGTAAACTTTTCCCAGGCTTCGGTCCATTACATGCTGTATATTAATTACATTATATTCTTGTAGGTTGATTGTATTTTATTGTATTGGCTGCTTCATAAAAGCTAATTTGTCATTGTGCCCCGTAATCTTTCTTTACTCGTTGCCAGGCATCGTTGTTAGGGAAACTGAATTGTTTATGCAACAGTCACGTTTTCGTCCTTTGGATAAGAGCTATATCAGCTTAGCATGTGGGTTTTAATAGTAGCAGATTGTTAGGTCAACGTCTACAACTATATTGTATTGGGCTTTGATCGATATGGGACCTACATTCACAAATATAGTTGATTTTCAATTAACGTTATACTTAGTGGGAATCTACCAAGACATGTGATCTTCACCAAATCTCACTGGGCTTACGTGGTTTACGGCCTACTAACTCTCATATAGAGGAGGCTTATGTCCGGGCAGTGGAAAGGTACACGCTGGTGGGTATACGAATTTATTGGTCGTTTTTGTCTTACTATATTAATCCAACTGCTTATTTTCCTGTAAGCGCGCAATTATTATCATTCATTGACAATTATATTACTTAAATCAATGGTTTATACGTGTGACTGCATTAGCAGTCACAAAAAAGATGTCTATATAATTAGAAATTACGTCAATAGTATTTCAAATACCTGTAGTAATAAAATATTTTTATAAGCTTGAGTCGATATGTCACGTTTTTGTTTTTACACCGATCGTGGTCATCCGGCCACCGCCATATTTGGGCCAAACTCGTGGTATGAGTGTCAATTATCATATTTATCACCACGTCCTTATTAGTGTTGTTGCTATTGTTTTAGGCATATTGTTTATTACTATTCTTATGCAATGTGCAAATTGTAAGTTAAACAATTCAGAAATTGACAATTCGTTCGTTCTTTTTAGGGTTCCGTAGCCAAAGGGTAAAACGGGATCCAATTTCTAAGACTCTGCTGCCCGTCTCTTTGTCTGTCCGTCTGTCACCAGGCTGTATCTCATGAACCGTGATATTATCTGTGTATTTCTGTTACCCTATAATAACAAATACTAAAAAAACATAATAAAATAAATATTTAAGGGCAAAAAAAATTCGTTTTTGTGGGAGCCCCATACAACAAACGTTATTTTTTTGCCGTTTTTTGCTACGGACGGTACGGAACCCTTCATGCTCGAGTCCGACTCGCACTTGGCCGATTCCTTATATAATGGATCAGTAGGTTTATTTAAGTAGTGCATGACTAATCATGTTAAAGTTCGTGGTAGTTTAGATTAGGGTACCTATTAGGTATGATTTTTTAAAACCATAATTTTTCTTGTGAGAGAGATAGACGGAGCTATACGTGACATATAGCACTATCCCTTTTTCAAGATTCTGTCTCATCATGGTATTAAGATGTCCTCAGTGTTTCACCCACTCAAGGGCTAACCAATAAGTGTAGAAATAATGGCCTCTTTGTCCGACTTACCTCAAATTGAGTTGTGAAAACTAACGGGCAAGGAGCCAGGGAATCGCCGCTGCACAGTCTAGCAGCAGGCCAATTCGTTATAAATATCATGCATGCAATTTTATGTGTAATCGTTTAGGTACTAAGGTCTATTTCTGTCTCTGCACTTCCCATTTTGTAGTGGCGCTAAAAAGTAAACATTTTAAGGACATCCTAATTTTGATCCATAGTTACTAAGGTTATTTGTAAGAAATATGTAACTGAGATATTTAATATGATTTAAAAGAGAGTCCATGGAGTTTCACGTTCTTCTCCATAGAGATCTACGCTTTGGAATCTGCAATTAGGTAGCTTTATTTTTCTGATTGACTGACTTCTTGACAATTCAAAAGTGCCTGTAAATGGTTTACTTAATTCGAAATTAATGCTTTGATTTGATTAGAATATGAATATTTTTTAACAAATTCTTTACAAAACTTATCACCAATCTGAATGATCTTGTAAACATTACTCAAAAAAAACGCAAATAAAAATGCAATTATTATGCGCTCCTAATCGAACTGATTATCGAACAAATCATAACCAATAAACTAAAATAACTTATTTGTAGAGCCAGCTATCTAGACGCGGCTTACCTAAACGGTAAACCATAAATTCACATGCGCTTACGTCTATATTATTTACTTTACTTAGCATTCATAGGTGTTCAAGGTGCATTTAAATCTGTTGTGCACGTGTAACACGATGCATTTATTATTAATGACGGGTTAATTGTCCATACTAGTACGACAACGCCATTCAATGACTGCGCTCAGATTATATTGCTCAAATACGTTTGTCACTCGCCCATAATGGCCATTGTTGGTAGCCTACCGGATCTCTCTCAAGATATCGAAATAATTAGTGTTGATATTATCAAAGCGTGTGTTGATTAGGATATCGAATTATCTACAGTAAGGACCACAGGCTTATCATCGCCATTGTCGGTTGATTTTGCAACTGAAGTGGGTGTTGTGTAATTTATCTGTGCTATTTAATAAAGTGCTCTTTGAAAATGAGTGTTAAGAAGATGGTGAGTGTCTTTACTACAATTATCTTCAGTGCGTGATGTGTTTCAAATAAAAACAAACAGAAAGACAAAGAATTTTGCCGGCTTATTTAAATAATGGATAAATTACCTATGTAATTAGTAAATTACTAAACAATTAGCATTTGTGTCTTCATTACATTCAACTGTACTAGGTTAGAGAACCGTGACACATAATTGGTTTACATTAGTTTGCATTCATTACCCTACTTGAGATTCAATCTACTCAGACTCAAAAGTTGACATAATCGTTTTGATTTCACATGTTCACGACACGCGATAGTTAGCAGCAACTACTAATTAACTTTACTGAGGTTCTTTGCACACATATTCCAACTATAATAAGGTCTCCCTATTAGCGACTGATAGGTTCTTCAAGAATTAGGCCGAGATGAAAGAGTCCGTTTAATTAAACCTTGCACGGTTGACTTGACCAAATCAAAGCCTATCTAAACCCTTTGCTACATAGAAATATTGTGTTGATAAAACCAAATAGTTTCGTGACTTATTTATCGCACATAATTGCGTCCTGCGCAAGTCTTCATATATAATAGGTCGAAGGAAGCAGCCTGCGACAGGCGTGCGGCACTAATCAATTAATGGCAATCGAGATCACGTGCGCGGGCGCCGCGGCACACGACGCGACCACGTTGCCTGCCATTGTACGCAGTGGTCAAGTTAAATGCCATTACATCAGACTAAATAAATTGACCTGAAAAATAACATTGAAAATTCATTTATGAACATTCCACAGTACCTAACGGTGAAGTTACTAGATCTGAAGTAATTAAAAACATTTTTTAGCTGGCGTCGAGTGTGTAATTTTCATTTTCAAGCCGATTGGAGTTTTCCCTCACTGTTTTTCCAGTTTAAAAAACTGTGAAGTTGGTTTGGCTTTTTCATTAAATGTTTTCAGCATCACTTGTTGCCTTTTATGCTCGGAACGATTCTGTAAATTTATTCAATAAGAGCTTCGTTGAAAAGGACAGACATTCTAGCAACTGTTTATGAATCAACTTACAATTTTTTTCGTCTTCCTCATAATTATTTTGATAGTTTGTTCGTAGACTTATCCATCAGAGTACAAATGTAAATGAAAATTAACTTCGCTCAAAGTGAAATGTAATTTTAGAGTTTCGCAGACTTCTTAAGTTCATACTAAGGTCAATAGCACCTGCTGCAGAGTTTGCGGTTGTAAATTCTAAAGTGAAATTTGCTGTAGAGGTAGGTACCATCTGTTGAATGTTGAAATGTTAATGT
The DNA here is from genome assembly GCA_905147345.3 of Mythimna impura. Lineage (NCBI taxonomy): Eukaryota > Metazoa > Arthropoda > Insecta > Lepidoptera > Noctuidae > Mythimna > Mythimna impura. The sequence goes on along the minus strand of LR990355.1, from coordinate 9,412,858 downwards.
AGAGATCAAGTGAGCCAAGACCCTAATACCAATATGTTCTCTTTGTTTACAATGTGTTTAGGATTTGTATAAATTCGATAAATCTTTCTACACTTGAGGAATTTATTAGTGTACTCTACGTTTTTCCGCTTATGCATGTTCTTTTGTTTGTCGGGTATTATATGCTCATCCCCATGAGACCCATCACTCAATATGATGTTTGTTGGCCTTTTTAGGTAAAAATGAGTTTTATTTCATTTCACCAATAATTATGATCCAAACCACAATATAATTTCATCGATAATTTTTCTTTGTCTGACATTTAGCTCTGAAAATGAAAGCGCTTTACAGAAAGGCAGGCGGAATTGTTTTTAAATTGCATTAATTTTATAGCAACGCGGAATCTTTGACATGAATTCTAAACGAAACCGACAAGATTCTTTGTCTCGGTATGTTGCAGTAAGTACAAAGTGCTAAAGCAGTAAGGCCGTTTAGGCTTCCTCGTTAAATTGAATTTTCCGCCTTCACACGTCAGTATGTATGAGGCATAGAGTTATTTTAATTTAAGATGTCAGTGTTTATTCCTCATGACAAGTTTTAATTGTTCATCATGGATAAAAATAACTGAGGCGCCTTCCCTACTTATTAATCGTTTTATAACCTAGGTAAATTATTCTACGACTACAAAACTAGACTATTTAGGGACTAACGCTTGCTCCGTTACTTGTCACTTAAGGTCCATTGGAAGACTAGCGTCAGACAGTATTTTACTGTCTGGCAACATTGCTGAAGTGAACCTTTTTGGCGCAGCTTTGAGGCACACACAATTTTATTGTTTTTATTTATATTTTATTTAAGTTGTGTGATCCTGGTGACTGCCGCCAATTAAATATTTATTCTTTCTTTTTTTTTCTTTCTATAATAGTTCTAAGCTCCATTACCTAAGTCAAGAGTCGAGTGTTAATAACCAAATCGGTTTATCACGTGAGAGAAAACTAGGAAATGTCTACAATGTTCCATAATCTATGTTAACAAAATAAATCACCATGCCAGAGCAGTTTGTGGTGTAAACACGGACAAGGTCAGGTACCCGTCTGCTGCAAACAAAGCGATGGTCTGTTACAGAGACAGTAGTACTCAAGCGTTAACAAACCCGTTCTGGTCTGGACACCATGAGACACCCGTGGAAGTATTATGTGTATGAATAGCACGTAAATTCATTAAAAAAAAAAAAATGGAGACACGAAGCTTTCAAATCTTTAACAGATACTGGTTTTGTTGAAAATATATTTGTTATTTTTAATAAGTAAACTACCTACATAATCATATCGCATAATATATAACTCTGACCAAGTTACGAGTATCAACGCCTCGGCCTAATTCGCAGCTCTTTTTTTATTCATATTACTAGTAGAGTACATACTTACCTATAGTTTTTTTAGTGCCTTCAGTTTTGATCGATTATAACAATCATCACCAAGCCTCTTGCCCTTGCTTTTTTACCTATACGGTCCCACTGTTGGGCAAAGGTTTCTCCCCTCTTTCTTTGCATTTTATGAAAGTTTGCACATTGTGTACAATGTATTCTTATGAAACAGTATCTTTATAGCGTAACGTGTGAAAATCGCTAGAGAAAAATCATCTCTCTATGTCTCTCTTCTATTCTACAGGCTTCAAACTCTTAGTTTTGTCATTCTGCTGCCTTATTTCGCTGGTAATCTTCCCATCCAACAAAAGAATAAAGGCGAGGAAATTGTTGATAAAATTATTAAGTGTCTACATATGGCACCATGATGTATACCGGCGAAATAATTTACTAAGTTTTATCAAATCAAGCTAATGGCCACTCTAAATTTCGCAAAAAAAATCGTCATAATTGGAAACTGAATTGACTAGTTAAGTATTTAATATAGTAAATAAACATGGCTTAGGTTTTTTATTTGATGGCTTGATTTCATGACTTTTGACTAAACTGAGCTTTTAATATTGCCATTAGTATAAATCCTGGTCAAGTAACATAATTTGCTTTGCTTGTATTGCATTAATATACTTATAAATATCTGTTAGTGCTTAGAATATTGGTTATTGAAAAAAACGACATTATGACAGGACATATTGTCGTTCTTTCAAATATGGTACGTAGGTATTATTGACGTAATATACATAATCTCATCAACTTTAGGTATCTATAACGTATCATAACGAGGTATCTATTAATAGTAATGTCTAAGACAAAACTGTTTATAATTTTAATCTATATACTTTTGTATATTTTTCATCAAATGACACTAAAAACATATGCCAGCAAAATTTTGTTCGAGAGTCTGCCATCACTCTTTACGGTCGCAAAATACTTGCAGCAAAGTTCACACTAATCCACGCTTAGTAAACACTCTGCCGTTCCTACAAAGAGTAATTTTCCTCTCGGGCCGTGACTCACCGCTACCGCATTGTTTATATTATTTTTAATTGGTATCATTGGAGATACGCGGAGTAGAAACAGCAGGTTGGCAGCACGTGTTCGTAGCGAACTTTGATGTAAACAACTGACTGAAACTATGAGCTTCGGTAGCAGTTACTCAGATTTCAGGTGTTTTACTCTCAGTTCCAGGTAACCGATATTTACAGTCTCTGCTTAAGCATTATATTGTACTAGTTTATGTCCGTGGTTTCGCTCGCATGAAACACTTTTTCACTCCCTTATTTTGTAGGTCGAATTTCCCAAAAACCTTTCTTAGTGCCTACATCATAAAAGAAAGCCTTGTGCAAAATTTTACATTTCTAGCCCCAGTAATTTTGTCTGTGCTTTCAATCTGCCAGCTAGTCAGTCAGTTTCTCATTTCATATATTAGAGATGTGTTTAGGGTACCTATCATGACCCTTTTAACGACACAAAGGTCATCATCATCTTCCTCATCTTCCTGCCCTTGTCCCATCTTATTTGGGGTCGGCACAACATGTTTTTTTCTTCCATTCTATCCTGTCAACGGTCATGCTATCACTAACTTCCTTTTCTTTCATATCACTGTTCATACAATTCATCCATCTTTTCTTTGGCCTCCCTCTCCTTCTCCACCCTTCCACATGTATACTCATAACTCTTTTAGTAACATGCGTTTCATCTCTCCTCTTTACATGACCATACCAGGACAAACGATTCCCTTTCAACTTTTCAGTCTCTGGCGCCAGTTTCAAACTTCCTCTAATATACTCATTTCTCACTTTATCCATTCTCGTCACACCACACATCCATCTCAACATTCTCATCTCCGCTACATGCAATCTTTTTTCATCCGTCTTTTTCACAGCCCAACATTCTGATCCATACAGTATGACAGGTCTTATCACGGACTTGTAGATTTTACCCTTCAACTTGGGGGGCATCCGTGGGTCACAAATTGTTCCAGTGACCTGTCGCCATTTCATCCATCCTAAATTGATCCGATTTGATACGTCTCGGTCTACCTCGCCATCTCCTTGGATAAGCGACCCGAGGTACCGAAAGTCGGAGCAGATTGGTATGGGCGTTCCAGCGAGAGCTAAGGGCATAGGACCGGAGAAACCACCGAAATCACAGAACAAGTACTCGGTTTTCGTTCTGCTCAATTTTAAGCCAACACTCTCCAGTCTGTGCCACCACACCTCCAATTTGCTCTGGACCTCTAGGCCACTCTTGGCAACCAGCACAATGTCATCGGCAAACAGCATACACCAGGGCAAACAGCATACAAAGGTGAATTTCAAAAAAAAGTCTTCTATTTCATACGTGTCGGATAAGTTTTATTAGACATAGTTGTGACGCTGCCCGTATACATAACAATAAATATAGCTATAGAATCCACTCCTCGTGAGTGTCCGAGTATCGATAGTTCTAGCACCGAGCATGACAACTGTTATTGACATGGCAGCAAACAAAGAAATGATAAAACGATAATAATGAAACGCCGCTCATGATGCTAACAAAGAGATGTCCACATACACATCATTATATTTTCAATTGTGACATAATTTACTAAGCTACACATTTACTTGTTGATTATTTTATCTACAGTGTTTATGATATGCATGCTTGACTGTATAGTCATTGCACTTAGAACTAGGTTTGGTTCAGATAACATGCACTAATGTATAACACAAACAATCGTACATCACTTGGTAACTGTTGCTTACTGCAGTTGCATACAACCGCTACATTTTCGATTTCGTGCAAAAGTTAACTCTACACAGTTTTTCATCAAGCCAGCGTGTGTTTTCTTTTATTTCAATAACAAAGAACTGATTGCAACTGCGAATAAAGTTGTCTCATTGTTTTCCAGTTATTTACAATAGGTAGTACTTGCATGCGTTTGATATTCAACATGCATGTTAATCAGAATAAATCCTTTGGCAATGGCGGTGACGATAGCTGTAAAATTAACGAGTAACTTTACCAACACACAAAGGCACTTGTTTTTCGTAAACTGAAAATTGGCAACATATTGATCGTCGGAGTTTTCTACGTAGGCGTTTTCTTCGTAGCTCAAAATTAAGTTTGCCAGGCTCGGAAAATTAAGTTACCAACGGTAAAATTCCGGAGGCTCGTTAAGAGCAAACGTTTTATTACTAACATTATAAAATTTATGACAAACGACAATAAAGCATGTTAAACACGTACAATAATAATGAAATCGTCATGACGTAATAGATTTGAATTTACGACGCGTTAATTTTAATGTCTACGTAAAACTGTATATGGAAAGCCACGGCACTGATACTCATACCATCTTTGACAGTACATACTTTAAAAAAAAATAAAAATTATCGTGATACATTAAAAATGACGGGGAATCTAGTGACGTATATGATTGATAGTGTACCCGAAACGTCGTTACGTTTCGGTCTCAACGGTTTATTTTTAGATGATTTGTTTGCTCGTATGATATGACTCGTCCACGAAGTGACTGAAATGTTTGTGCAAATTAATTTTGATCGCTGAAACTGGTGCCTTGCGTAGGCGTAGTAATTACAGCCATGAACTGCTACGAATGAGAATTTTCATGAGGTCTTTAAAATCGTCTTTGAACTTTCATTGTTCTACATTTCTGTCCTACATTAAAGTTAGTAGGACAGTATGGTTTAATCATACCTAGGCACAGAAAAAATCAATGGCCTACTCACATAGCCACAGTTATTATACCTTCCCCTAGAATTCTACAGAATACTGCAACGTAACTGCATTGAGGTTCAGTGTGCGCGCGTCGCTACTTTTATCGAGAGCCGCAGTGGTGATTAAAACTAAAGAGTTCGTGTCTTTGTTGCAGACGGAAAGTGAGACGTCATGCGAAGAGGCTGCAAGACTGACGGCGGAAGGCGCAGCCGCGGACGACGACGATGAGGCCTACGACTATGCCCTGCCGCCACCCCCTGACGGTGGCTACGGCTGGGTCGTGGTCTTCGCTTCCTTCATGTGCAACATGATCGTGGACGGCATAGCGTACACGTTTGGCATATTCCTACCAGAACTTGTGACGTACTTCGGCGAGGGTAAAGGCACAGTCGCGTGGGTCGGCAGCTTGCTGTCAGGAGTTTATCTCGCCGCTGGTAAGATTTATGATGATTGATAATTTATGGCTTACCCTTTGTGAATTAACAGCTGTTCCGACATACGCGCCGTGCTGTTACGTTAGATTGTTTAGTTTAATAATCCAACAACTTTATTATTGGTCACCAAAGCTAGTACTAGCTAGATTATAGCCTTCTGCGTATTCATGCGAAATAGATAGTGTGTGGAATTCAGTATGGCATCTGACGAATGAATCTTAATTGACATCAGTAATTGCAAAGACCTTTAGCATTCCTCCTTTTTGGACGCCATTGCAATCGAACGCTCATTCATTTCCTATCAATTCAGGTCATGCTGTCACATGCACCATCCATTATTCAGTGGATTGTACCTATGTACCTATCTTGTATCTAACAAGAGATTTATGCAGCTAATGTTCAAGAGTACGTAAATATATCAGTATTATAATGTTCCGCGGTATAAGCATAAACAACAAACAGCAAATTAATCGCTTTACAATCTTGGCTTATTGCCGGCTTCACACTTCAAGATTATGATGACGAGATTTTCCGGAGTTTTCTCAAGATATACGGATTTAAAATTGACTTTTCCCTATGTATACTCGTATATCTAAAAAAAACCTATGCTTGACGACAGAATCGGACAGCAAGTTCTCTGAAAATCTAACCGACATTGTTCAAAGGAAAATTATCTATACCTATTTGAAAATTCGCACGTGAGTAAAACGATTAGCCGTGTTACATCTACTTTTTACTCATTAGACTATCTGAAAAGATATAAACTATAAATCTGTTTTTACTGATACCGTGTGTAGCCTATGGTACCTAATTGACACTTGAGGCCGTATGTAGTAAAATTAAATAACCGAATCGCTGTTAAACTCAGTTCATTGCGAGTGCCTCGTAACCGCTGTGATAACAAGTACATTGCATTAGTGGTGATAGATAAATCCATCCAGATTAGTTAGATAAAAATAATCTGTACTTTAGCAAAGTATAAAAGGTAAAACAGGGTTCCGTTTTACCCTTACTATTACTAAGACTTCGCTGTCCGTTCGTCTGCCTTTCTGTCTGTCCGACTGTCACCAGACTGTATCTCATGAACCGTGATAGTGAAGTAGTTGAAATTTTCACAGATGATGTATTTTATTTCTTTTGCCGCTATAACAACACATACTAAAAACAGAATAAAATGAATATTGAAGTGGGGCTCCCATACAACAGACACGATTTTTTTTTTGCTGTTTTTATAGATAACTTTTGCCCGCGGCTTCGCTCCCGTCAACTGACTACTATATCCCACTCTACCCAACTCTATCCTACTCTACCTTACTCTACCCTACTCTACCCTACTGTATCCTACTCTACCCTACTTAAAAAAAAAAAGTATCCTATGTCCGTCTCCTGGTTCTAAGCTACCTCCCCACCAACTTTCAGCCAAATCGGTTCAGCCGTTCTTGAGTTATAAATAGTGTAACTAACACGACTCTTTTATATATATATACTAGCTTTTGCCCGCGGCTTCGCTCCCGTCAACTGACTACTATATCCAACTCTACCCAACTCTACCCTACACTACCCTACTCTACCCTACTCTACCCTACTCTACCCTACTCTACCCTACTCTACCCTACTCTACCCTACTCTACCCTACTCTACCCTACTCTACCCTACTCTACCCTACTCTACCCTACTCTACCCTACTCTACCCTACTCTACCCTACTCTACCCTACTCTACCCTACTCTACCCTACTCTACCCTACTCTACCCTACTCTACCCTACTCTACCCTACTCTACCCTACTCTACCCTACTCTACCCTACTCTACCCTACTCTACCCTACTCTAAAAAAAAAAAAAAAAAAAAAGTAAAGTAAAGTATCCTATGTCCGTCTCCTGGTTCTAAGCTACCTCCCTGCCAATTTTCAGCTAAATCGGTTCAGCCGTTCTTGAGTTATAAGTGAAGTAACTAACACGACTTTCTTTTATATATATAGATATATAGATAATGGTACGGAACCCTTCGTGCGCGAGTCCGACTAGCACTTGACCGGTTTTGTTCAATTCATATGTACTTTTTGAAGTTTACGAGTATCTAGGACATTACTGACATCCCGTGCCTCGGAAAGCATGTAAAACCGTGTTGGTCCTAGTTGTCATTCATAGATCAATCCAAAGAGTATCGTGTTGCCCATTAGCTGAGACCTCCACAAGGTCATAGACAGTCGCTCCATGTAAAACACGGGTATTCAGCCGCATCCGGTTAGACTGGAAGCCGACCCCAAGCTAGTTGGTAAATGGCTAGGGAGATGATGTGTCTGTACTTTCACAGTGAAACGTATTTGTTTAGGTTATTTGTAAGTCACCCAAAGGGCAATGGAATGTTTCCTTGCGTGATCGAATCAGAAATGAAGATATCCGCAGGAGAACCAAGGTTGCCGACATAGCACGAAGAATCGCCAAACTTAAGTGGTAATGGGCAGGGCACATTGCTCGCAGAACAGATGGCCGTTGGGGCCGAAAGGTTCTGGAGTGGCGACCGCGTACCGGAAGACGCAGTGTTGGAAGGCCCCCTACAAGGTGGACCGATGACCTGGTGAAAGTTGCGGGAATCCGATGGATGCGAGACGCACAGGACCGTTCGTTGTGGCGACATTTAGGGGAGGCGATAGACGTCCACTGCTGGACATAGGTCCAGCAGTGGACGTCTATCGGCTGAAATGATGAAAGCTTCTTATCATAGAAATACTAATTATACTTCGTTATGATTGATAAACCTACCGAGACAAATCACTATCATGACCCAAGTATCAATCATTTAAAATTTTATTGTTCGTAGGCTACAAATCAGAACCTATTAATTATCTATTTAATTCTGATGTTATTTAGTAATGAACAACGTAATCTCATACTAGGTTAATCAAATCGCATTTTATCCGTCGATCGGTCCTATCTTATTTTATCTATTTTAAACTGCCATTGACCTGATTGAAAATACTCAATTACGGTCGAAGATACGGCGATGATCTGATAAATAAAAATGTCCTAGAAAACGTTTTTGCTAGACTGCAGCTTGTTGTGCAGTTTTGTGTATGTTAGCGAAAGTATCTTATCAGGGAGACCTGGCATACTGACCCTAACATTTCAGAGTACCTTATCTGTCTACGAACTTTGATTTGGGCTATCTAAATATTGTTATTACGTCTCCATAAACCTATATTTTTATCTACTCTTGATTTGTTTTTGCCAAAATGTTCAATTAATTATCTGAATTATTCTTATCTGATTTCAAATCATACGCATGATTGCTAATCAATTGTAGCTACTGCTATCGATACAATTAAGTACATGCCTACTTTTTGATTGATGATAAGTGTAGTTCTTATCAAAATAGTAATTAGGTATTAACAATATTAACCTTTTGACGTGCGTAATTAGAGACACAATAGTAAGACAATGGCTTGCGGGCGCCGGCTACCGCCTGAGCGTTAATGAATTAAATAGAAGTACAGTACTTGTATTTTTTTGAGATGTGAAGCTCAATGATGAAATAGAAGTACACACCTGCCTGATTTTGAGACCCGGTACGGAGTCCTCAGATTGCAAAACTGTGTGAAAGTTCCATTATTTTGCAGACGACTCCATAAAAGTCCTCTTATGAATAAAAACTCATGTTTGCAGTAAAATGAATCTTTTATGACGATGCATCGGTTCCTTGAACTGGATTGCAAGTATTTAAACGAGTAGCTCAGATCAAGTTTACAATGTAGGTTTTAGTACCAAGGTGGTCACTTGACTGTTATTGATAATAATTTTACTTAATATGTTTATACGCCTTGCGTGAGAAATAAATACTTAATATTACGTTTGGAGTGTTAATAGTTCTCTTAAGTTAGAATGCAAACAAGCATCATTTACCTTAACCAATTTATCGTATTACAGAATTGGCACAGTATCAATGACCTACTATGACAATCTTGCATTTAAATGAATAAGGATAAAATACTGCCTTATTCTGGGAGCATGATTCTCTCAATTGATTTGTTATTACTTTTGATAAGCTCGCGTTTGACCACTTAGTGAGAGTAAGTAAGCGATGATTTAGGTCGACGATGAAGCACGTTTACCTAAAACTATACTTACTAATCACACTTGACCTTAATTTCCTCAGGTTGAAGGTATCAGGAGACACCCGAATTGTTTAAGTTTCAGGAAATTTCACTCCTTTTTTAAATATGAAAGCTATATTTTTGTAAAATTGTGCTGCTGTACCTAAATTTCACTCTGCATTTCTAACGCTTTTGGGGCAAAACGTTCTTAATTAGTTTTACTATTAAGAAAATTCTTAGCCTTGTAACTAATTAATTACCATACGTAATGTTTGGGCCCTTTGTTTTGTTTCGAATACCGTAATTAGAGACACAATAGAAAGACAATGAGAGAGCGAACGCTGGCGTTCGTTTGGGGTTTAATGAATTACTCGTAATATAAAATCTTAGAAAAGTAATTACATGATATTTTTTTCCATATTTGGGTCATTCCATGTAACGGGTGTAACAGGTCGTCCACTTTTAACCATTAATTTAATTATGTTTTATAAGGGAAGTGTATTCTTTTTTTGACATTGATTAAAGTTATTAAAAGCTTTATAGATTTCGAGAAAATCAGCCGCAAGTACCGTAACGGGCGTAACGTAAATTCAAGTTAATGTTAATTCAAGGAATGACCTATTTGGTCAGCTAAATTTTATTATTGGGACAGTAGGACCGGTATCTAGGATATAGGTTGCTCTCTGTCATCCCTTTCATGTTAAGTTCCTCAGCTAGAAATATGTAGTATGTATGCCCCGTCGCCTTTTTTAAGTAACGACTGTTGACTGGTGTGACACATTGCCGGTTGAAAAATCGGCTTCGTATAGAAAGCCTAATTTTCATATATAAAAAAGAACTATGCAACCACTAGAAGCAGCAAAAGTTCTTGGTTTGCTGACAAAATATATTTTATATATATTTATCCCATTTAATGTTCATCAAATCTAAGAAGTACCGTTTGTCGTGTATGTTTCACACTTTTCAAGCAGATATATTTTTATATACCTACTCACACAATTTCAATTACCTTTTTCGTAAAACCATGGAATTATTAAGCTATTTTTATTTTATCACATTATACAGTTTTTAATCAACAAATTAAAATCTCTCAAATAAAGCAGAATAACCGATATTTACAGCAGATAGCTTTTGTTGTAGACTTCGTGTCAAAGTCACGTAGTAAAGTCCTTTACCGTGTTGCGACTCTTCAAATTCACTTGTATACGAATAATCGGTAAAAAGATCCGAATAATCCAACTTAGTAATAACGAGCCGTTTTCATTCCAAGTGTCTTTTAGTATATATCATCACTTAATTTTCAGCTGACATCTAACTGTCAACGAAAACGCATAATTAAAATTAAACATAATGTAAGTCATTGTTATTCAAAATAAACCTTTGTAGGTAAACTCGCACGTGTGTCATCTTTGTTTAAACTAAGAAGCTCATGATCAATAATTTAAAATGTCGGTTAGGTTAGGATGGAACTGAAAAACTCAAAAAAATATGTCTCTTATAAAATTCTGATATTTACCTACATACGTTGCTATATGTGTTACTGGCCTGTTGGTCTAGTGGTTAGCGGCCCTGATTGCTATGCTGGAGGTCGTGGGTTCGATTCCCACCCAGGACAAATTTTTGTGTGATGAGCACGATAATTTGTTCTGTGTCTGGGTGTAATTTACATATGTTTATTATTATTTCCTAAGATTTACTAGTAAAATCTAAGATATACCAATAATGGGATTTTACAGTAACATATAAAACTGTAATTGATTAGTTATTAGCAATTTAATCAATATCTCTTAAGAATTGGAAATTATAGTAATCGATTTCTTTGACCCCATCCCTTTTCTTCAATCTGTCAAAACTGTCAAACGGTACTTCTTAGATTTGACGGACTTTAAATATCATTCTTATATCTTAGCAGATCAGTTGAATGATAGCCAAAATCTTATATGTAGACTCGACCATGTGTTTAAGATCTTCTCCTTTAATTTTAAGTTTTAGGTTACCACCTGTTATGCAAGTCTACTATTCTGTGTTCGCGATTAAGTTCAGGAATATACAAACAAATATGTGGGCCGGAATAATTACTTTACGGCCAACAGATAAAGTTCAGTTTTGTCTACAGTCTTTTGTTTTCCCTCACTTGTTTATGAAGAATACGAATGTTGTTGGCAGGTCCGGTGGTGTCGGCATTATGCAACAAGTTCGGGTGTCGGGCCGTCTGCGTGGCTGGGTCGCTTGTCGCAGCTGCTGCCTTTGTCCTGTCGACCTTCAGCAAGAGTGTAACCATGATGATGATAACTTATGGTTTGATTGGAGGTAAGTCGCTAATATGGCGGTATTTAGTGCTTATTATATTTGAAAATGTGTTTTCCTTCGTAATAATAAAGCGGCTTTTTGGGGCATCAATAAGAATATAGTACATACATAGTGAAGTGATGAAGTCCTACAAATTTTGGCGGACTCTACATGGAACTGGGCAGGCCACATCTTTCGCAGGTCGCAACGAAATTGGGAGACGGCAACCACTGACTGCATTTGAGAACAGCAATAGCCGGCGACGCGGTAGGCCCAGAAGGAGATAGCGTGACGACTCCTACCAAAAGGATTGGCCAGAAGTGGCTAAGAACAGAAAAGAGTGGAATAACGGAAGGGGGGCATTTGCTCTGCAGTGGGACACAACGGGCTCATATAAATAATAATAATACATTAAATGAAAAAAAAAAGGATAAATAGAGTTTAGCCTTCTTAGATACTTGGCAACCGATTCTAAGGCCATCTGACTGTAACGGAAGCATTTCATTGATATTTCTTGATAAATGTACCATATGGGAAATCAACTATTAGAACATGGATTAATCTTTCCTCATAATTCCATCAATCAATGTCGAGGTAACGCTTATGACAAGCTCTAGTATGTCATGTGTCTTCGTACTTCCATATTTACCACGAACTAACGGACTTTGATAGATTCTTTGATTCTTTGATCTCTACATTGTTATTTCTTGAAATTAGACATTGATCACAACTTCCAAGAAATCTTTTGTAACGTGTTTACGAACGTCAAGTTTAAGTACATGCTCTGAAATTTTCGTATAAAAATTAACGAGTTCATTTTACGTCTTCGAAATAAACTGGATTTCCAGCACAAAATTCCTGAAACAATTCCACCCAAGCGAAAACACGTCACTAAGAGTACATGTCATTGATATAATAACAGATTAGCATTTGGAAATCCGTTGCCAATCCAATGTTATTTTATTTTATTTACATTGAAATGTAAAATCTTAACAGGAAATGATTGAGTTTCCAGCATTTTCTCTCGTCTCGCCTCGGGCAATTAAGTCCAAGAATTCTAAATCTTTAGCTATTTGTATTGAATTTAAGTATATTTAGAACGGCTTGGCAATAAAACGGTTTGCAGGACTCATGTGGAACGTGAGAGTTATGTAAATGTCCGCTGGCCTTGGCACGTTGGCATAGTTATAGGGTGGCGTCGCCCAGTCGCTGCCAGCCGTCCTTCAAACTATGGTTTAACGAACATAAAAGTTAAAGGATACCCGTCCGTCGTACTACTCGTACATTATCTGATTCACATTACGCACCGCTAATGGTCATAATAACAGATGCGAAATGAGGCCAAATGAAACCATTCTGTGACTACACGATAATTATTATACAACTGGTCTCTAGTCATACATATAATATCGCGATATATAGCAGCAGTAATTTACGTTTCAAGTTTCTAATTATTGTGCTTAGCAACAACTGTATCATTAATGCGAATATGCAGATTATTCTAACAGCTCATTTCTGATGACTCAATTACTGAACATCAACAAATGAGTAAAATAAGCGATTAATAATACGTTATTGAAGTATGACAATTGCTATATAAATAATGATTATGTGCATTTTCCATGCAATCAAAGTGATCTGTCGCGCTGAACAAAGTCTTTGGTTTTCATTAGACGCTACACAGTTTATTCTTGACAGAATTTACAACGTTATTGTGAAAATTATATTGTTCTTTGTTGTTTAAAGATACATACAATGCAGCTTCGTCATTGAGAGATCAGTTCATTGAATTTTGTATATATTTTCACTACTGGGTTTTTTGTATTCGAAAAGTTTTATTGTGTTCCCTGAAACTGTTACTTTCAGGCGCTTCTCTACTTGGACAAGTTTCAGGCGATCTGATTTGGTTAATGTTTAGTCATATTGTACAAGTTAGATTAGGTTTAACTTCGAGAATTGAGATCGTACAAAGGGAATGCAGGTAAAACTACTTGCTTTTGGTTACTTGATTTTACTAGCGACTCACCTCAGCTTCGCACGAGTGTTACATTCAGAAATTATCAGCCTTTCTGTACTATAATATGTATGTATTATACATTCTAACCTTCCTTATCAATTGGTGAAAACCGCATGAAAATCCGTGCAGTAATTTTTGAGTTAATCGCAAACAGACATGGCAGTGGGGGGTTTTTAATAATATTGTAAGGATATTTATTGAGACTTGTATAACTATCAGTTGTGTATCTACAAGTTAGTTGAGAACCATTTTCTGCTTCATTTGAGTTGATTTTGCAAAATGTTCCACATTTTTGTCGCTGTCTTATTGTGCGTGAAAACTATCGCGAGGACTCCTTGAACCATTCATGGTTATAAATACAGCGATATTACAGAAAATACAAAACATAAAGAATCTGAGAAATTTTGAAAAAGAATAACTTTATTTGAACTTATAACTCCAAGTCAATCCAAAGATATAAAACTTCAAAGCAAGCCGTTTTAAAAAACGGCAATTTCATACTTTAACCCCTATTAGTATCTAAGATATCTATGTATAATGATACTAAATGATTGAAATAACAATTATGTTGAGATGTTTACGTAGAACACCCTTAGGGAAAGTAAATCGTTCTTAATACCTTTAATCGATCTATTTGCGATCGAGCTGTTGAAAGATAAATGCTCTCTCGTCGAGTGATGTCGTTATAACAACATTGTTTTCAGATAACTATCGAGTTACAGATCCTAGGGGAAATTACTTGGGATCGATATAATATGAGTATCGAGGTTCCTTGTTAATTAAGTAAATGGATAGGTACTTCCGTAATTACTCGTATGCCACTGTCATGGCTACTCGATAAAATAAAGGGTTTGAAGTTTGAAGGCACAAAATCAAATAAACTGAAAACTATCACAGTATCACTAGCTTTTGAAATGAATAGGGCTAGGGCGATCGATCACTTCGTTCAGTGATCTATACTATGTTTATATTATAAAGAGGAAAGATTTGTATTTGTAGGGTTCCGTACCCAAAAGTCAACGAGACCCTATTACTAAGACTTCACTGTCCATCTGTCTGTCACCAGGCTGTATTTCATATACCGTGATATTGAAATTTTCACAGATGATGTATTTCTGTTGGCTGCACTTTAACAACAATTAATACTAAAAACAGAATATTTAAGGGGGGCTACTATACAACAATTTTTTTGCTGGATAAAAATATTGTAGTACGGAACCCTTCATGTGCGAGTCCGACTCGCACGTGGCAAGTTTTTGTTTGTAATGAATAAACTCAAAAACTACTGGAACGATTTAAAAAATTCTTTCACCAGTAGGGTGCTACTTTATCTCTGAGTAATATATAGGGTGACTAGTAATTAGTGTACGATACTTAAACACGTGATCGTGCTCATGATAACCAACAACTTTTACTATGGGAATAAACCTGAAATCGTGAAAAAAAAATCAGCTGTTTATTACAGTACAGCAGTACATTTATGTTTGCCTAATGTACTGAACAGCTGATATTTTTTTCGCGATTTCGGCTTTGCTCCCATAATAAAAATTGTTTGTTATCATGAGCACAATCACGTGTTTAAGTATCGTACACTAATTGCCAGTCACCCTATATGCTATTCTCTGATATTTGGATTTTTATCTCCAGCAGATGATCGAGCAACTGACAATTATAAGTTTTCGTATCAGTGAAGATTTCGCATCACAGAATTTACCTGCTTTAGCAGCCACACTTAAGGTATGGGCCGACCCGACTACTGGAATTGAAATCGCGTGGTCAGTCAGAATGCCACCGATGCTGCCCGGTTGCTGATCTGGTGGGGTGTCGCTGTGTCGGCCCGTCATGTGTGATGAATAGAACGTTTTTATGGGCCTTTAGCCTCCTGGTTGCCTGATTTTTATCAAGAAGTGTTTCTAAAAGTGTGTGGCGGCCTGAAGTTGTCGTCTACGTCTAGCGTTTTCTTCAAGATTCAGAAACGACGGTAATTAAACGAGAAATTAAAAGAGAAAGGTGACCGCCAAGGTCTAAAAGAGACAATATTTGTCCCTTTATTCAAACAAACAGTACCTGCAAAAATATATCTTTGATTTTTGTCCAGTCTGTCCGATGAAGCTGAGATGCTTCAAATATTCAAACCATTTCGACACGTTCTTTGTTCTCTCAAACCCTTGAAAACAGAGGCAACAGCCCGTGTGTGAAATTGGACATTTGCCAACAAACACAAATGAAAAGACTTAAATGTCGTTTTAGTTCCAAGTGGAACCCTTCTGGAAATTAGCTAGGTTCGAGGAAAAGCGGGCTTTTTCCATTGCACGAATGCAACGCTGTGTTGCCTGGCGATTTAAATAACTGATACGGGTCGCCATACTCCGTAGATGTATACCGCTTTGTAAAACGGGCGACTAGTTCATGAAAGGGGAAAGTTTCCTGGAAAACGATGTTCCATTCTAGGGAAAACCCACGTAAACTCTCTTTTGCTTCAGGCTCTGTACGTCACGGGTTACTGTGTATTTCAGCAGAGTAACAATTAGCCTCTGCTTGTCTGATTGGCTTAATTAAAAGACAAATGAAGAGTCTGTGGCGTACACTGAAACTTACTTCAAGGTCATTAGAACACGGGACGCTTGGCCAGCTGCCAGCTGGTGCAGACGACATGGCGCCTTACTAGGCTAGAATATAAGATTGTCTTTAATTGTACACACGTTACAACTTACACACTTTTTCTATTTTAAGAGCTGAAACTGGCCATTGATTGTTTTACAATCTGGTGCACGGATCGTTAATACTATTCTGAATATCCAATGCGACCTAATTCTTGTATCGTATGGCGGGCATTCAAGGTTTCAACGATGGAAAAATACATCGTCAACTTCACAGCGATTCTAAAATATTTAAAACGATATGATGGTTATTTTAGTATCGTTTTCCTTCAGTGGATCATTCACCATCCGATCTTTCATGATAATCGTGATGCTGAAATCAGCGCATGAGAAAATCGTAGGTACTATTCGAAGACATCATGTAGTCTTAAAATTTAAAGGTGCTAATAATTAGCACGTCCATTTAGCACCAATTTTAGTGATCCCTGTTGGCAGCCAAGCGCTGAGATCATCGAGTCTCAATGTCGACGCTATTCGGAAATGCTGCTACACGCCAGAAGCAGACTAGACCACAAAAGAATGGTAAATGAACAAGTGAATTTATTTATTCGGTAACGAATCCTATAAAACAAACGATTGAAGCGGCTTTGTGTAGACTGCGGAACGACTACATATTTGTACATTATATTACTAAAGTGATACTAAATATTGACAACTTGGCGCTCTGTATATAATATGATACGAAAACACGTTATCGTCAGTTGCTAACAAAATATAAGTATAAACAACGAATTCTGGAAACATGCATAGGCTGATAAGCCTGATATTTTATCTTTTATACCTACTTAATTTTCATTTTCAAAATACTTAGTACGTTTTTTTAAATAACAGTTTCTTATCAGATAACCCAAGCAGACTTTTTAACTCATCAGGGAATAATCAAAACAAACAAGACCGAAGACTGCACAAAATTAAAAAAATAAATTGTTTCTCTTTTGAAACGGTGTTCAGTGGTGAAAGAAAACAAAATTGTGAAGAACATTTTCTTACATAAAGCTTCGGGTTAGACCTCGAATGCTTGTTGTCTGAATTTTCCAAGAAATCGTTTTGAAAAACCATTCAACTTTTCGATTTTGCTGCCAATTTTTTGTTTACAACCAAGTCTGTTGAGTATTTACTCTGCAACGCTTAGAATATTATTCTTTCACTTCCTTAATAAAACGACTGAATTTTAAAATGGTGATTTGGATGCTTTTTGTTTCGCATACGTATCAAACTGACGAATGTATAAAAATAGGTCAGTGTGTTTATTGGACGGTGGCTATTTTGAAGAGAACTCTCGTATATTCTCAGGAATCAAAATATTAGTTGCATAAATGAACTAGAATTAGGTAAGATTTTCTGATTTATCTCATGATACTACTTAGTACTTAGGTATTCTCTTGTTGAATAATTAAACCTCTTAACCTAAATACATACTTATCTGGTTAGTAGTCAACTTCTTTGAAAGGAATCTGGGTGAAATGTCGATTCATTGTACCTTTTCAAGCTGCGAACATTGTGTGTAAATTGACGATTCATTTATTTGATGAGAAAAGTGGAATATTGTACTGGGAAATGACGCATGCGTTTGTAAAGTGGCGACGACCTCTTTGCATCAGGCAACCATCCATATGCTCCTTTGTGCGGTTTCAAATACCGATTTGTGGGCCGACAACAAACACTGAGTCACACTGTATCATGTTCAGACATTGTTTTTACACATTAACAGCTAAATGGAACACTTAAATATTATCACGTAATTAAACATTATGGCATAACGCTTTCTGATTAATGGCGTTAACGGCTTTTAGCGACAACATTAAGATGTTGCTCAGTAACTATCCAAGGTCGTAGACGGGGATGAAGTCAGAAGGGTAAATTCCTTTAAGAACCGGTAGGGAACAACGAACGTGGGAATGTCTGGAACCATTATAATATAACAAACTATCAAGAATAATGGTCCTAAGTAAGTATATTAAAGAGGATGTACGATAACTTTACAAGTGAATAACTCCTACGATCTTATCTGAGCTATAACGTTGTAATTAATAAATGAAATATAATATAATTATGCTTAAACAATCGTTATGAAGTTCGTTAGCTTAATGTCTGTTGCTGCCATAGTGTGGTGTTTATTTAGGATTAAGTGAACATTCCCCAAATATATATTATTCATGAACTAAGGTTAAGAACCCTTTGTTTATTAGGGCTTGTGACTTAGTAACGCTAACGAAGCGAAGCAGATGTCAATGTCCACGCGCAGTGAAATACCGGCGACTGGATGACGGTCTCATGTTTTTTATCGCACGCCAAATTATGTGACGTAGGCACCTCAGGCAAATTGGTCAAAGTTCTCTGCAATTTGGGAGTGTGCCAAATTGAGCAACAGTCACTAATCATAGTGTTTCACCTCTTTGAAGATTTTGTTTTGCATAGCAACGGGTTTAACCAAACATATGCAGATGCTGCGGCAAAGGCTGATATGGTCTTATTTATTTGTTCCTTTTTTTTGTTTTAAAAACAAACCTCTTTCAATGGTGCCCAGCTTTTGAGTGCTCCCAAACACAAGGTTTTGAGTCTTGAATGATTGAACTCTTGGTTATAATACTAGCTTCTGTCAGCGGCTTTGCCCGCTTAAAGGATAGAAATAATCCCAAAAGACACACGGGATAAAAGATATTCTTTATCCAAATTCAGATCATAGTCTACCCGCTTACCAAGTTTCATGCAAATCCTTTCACAAACAGTATGCATATTACAGGCCAAACAATCGTTTAGTCCATGTTATTAGTTTTAATTTGTGAATTGCGCAGCTCACAAAGTATTTAAGGTATACATTTATTTGTCCTTTGTTATAAATAAAGGTTAATAAAGAATTAATATCAGCGTAATACAATAAATGTAACGTTATATTGTAATATTTCTTCGATGATTATAGCCGACGTTTGTTTCCAGGTCTCGGCTTCGGTATGATCTACCTTCCTTCAGTGGTTGCTGTAGGTTACTATTTCGAGTCCAGGCGATCCCTGGCCACAGGTATCGCCGTTTGTGGCTCAGGAGTTGGTACCTTCAGCTTTGCGCCTTTGGCGGCAGTTCTGCTCAATGAGTTCGGGTCCTGGCAGAATGCTAATCTTCTACTTGCCGGCTTGATTCTGAACTGTGCTGTGTTTGGCGCGCTGATGAGGCCGTTGGTCTATCCGAAGGTTTGTATTATATTTTTAGTTGTGTGTATAAAGAAGATGAGGTAATTGCAAAAGCAGCAGATCCACAATGACTCTTGATGATTCGAGTTAACTACTGTAACTAGCCAGTGCTAGTTACGATAGTTAATCTCTCTTCTTAGTTCTGAGTCTTCAAAGGGTAATTATTCAATGACTTTTCGCGCACTAGGGTGGAGCGAGAGGTTGTGTTAGACTTTTACTCACTAAAACTGGTCCTAAAAAAACGAGTTAGAGTAGGACCACGGTTTCAGAAATTCTCCGTGAATGGTTAGTACCCTTGAAGACTCAAAATCTACCACCAACCGAATGAAAAGTCTGAACGTTTAGCAAACTGACCTACCTTAACATTAGAATACCGGTATCCATACAGCCTACTACGTTACGGTAGTTAGGTTAACGGAGGTCAGACAGTTGTTTTGTATAAAAATGTACTATTGCTGTCACACTGGAAACACATTCATTACATACTTGAGGAAGTGCAAGAATGATGATATTATGATTATGGTTTATTTCCCCATTATCGGTAATAAACACTGTGAACACTAGTAATTTAGGTACCTATAATAGTCAAGCACTTGTTGTACCTTTGCTTGGAAATACTTAAAAGTTTTTCAAAGGTGTTTTACCACATAAATCCCTAGTGCACAAAATGAGGAAACATTTTATTGTAGGTGTTTTAAATATGTATTCTATTTTTTATTTTAGGAATCTTCAGTCATCATCCATAACAGTGTCACATCATTTACATAACACAGTGAGACCACAGTTGTAAAACTGTGGTTACGAGTAGTGTAATATTGAAATTATTATTGTATTGTAATGAAAATTGCTTTTTTATTTCATTTTTCTTTTATGAAGTAGAGACATTCAACGGCCTAATTTTTTTTATTTAAAAGAATGTACAAAACTATGTTCGTGAATTCAGGATCAATTAGGCTTGATTTTTTATTAATCAGATAACTTTTACCTGAGGTAAAAAAAATGGTTTAAAGAAAATAATTGTCAGCCCTGCATATTTATTTTTCAAATAAAAATAAGCTGACTATAAAAACTAGCTTTTAAAACACATAATTTTGTTCCCTTGTAAACCCCACCGCAAATTACAGACATCAGGCGAAAAGCCCTTACTCCAGCGTATGGCCGAAGAGAAGCGTCTCCAAATGGAACGAGGTTCCATCGGGGGATCGTACTTCGTGGTGCAACTGCCCGACGGAACCATGGAGAAGAGGCTGAAGGTGAACGTTGTAGACGATTCTGTATGTAGCTGCTTTCACTAATATACTATACTAAGATCTTTTTATGGTGGTGCGTTTCGTCTTATGACTTAAAAGTATGTAAAAATAAATATACAGGACGAGTCTCGAAATATTCTAAATTACTTAAGAAGAAATAAAAAATTTAGAAGAAAAAGATTTTGATTATGAGATTTTTTTTTAATATTTAATATGATTTGATTTTTGAAAAAAAAAAAGAAACATTGTAAAATTATATACTTATTAAGGGGACACAAAGGAGATATAGCTTGTAAAAAATTGAAGCATTCAGTCTAAAAAATTATCGCAGCATATATGCTGTCAAAATCGATAAAATAAAATATGAACGATTTGAAGAAACCGAAGATAACAATTAATAAAAATATTTTTAGATGAATTTGAACAGGTCTTTTCCAGTCCAGAGTGGCAATGCAAGTTTTATTTTACGTTAACACGATCGACACGTCTATGACGTTCGGCGCTCCGATTGGCCCGCTCCAAGCTCTTAACCAATCAACGAGCCAAACGCGGTAAACGTTTAGATCGCGTTAACGTAAAACAACTCGCCCTCAGCGTACTGTTATAATAAGCAACAACTAATTGATTTGCGATATAAAAATGAACTCAATTAGTTACTTTTTGACGAAAACATTATTTTTCTAATCAATTGTTGACGAAACGCAACCCCCTTGAGGTGGTGGTATACCTTTATCTAGCGAACCTTGCTAGACACTGTTAAGTGGTCTTGTCTTTCAGCTTGTTGTGCTAACAAAATTATTAGGAAGCATGTTTTGAACACGTATTGTATGTGCATGAAATTTTAGAGCTAATTTGCACTGTTCGGAGAATAAAGGCTTCACTCGATATCCGAACTTTACACAACCGCAAAGTTAATAGTTGGAGAACTTTCATTCGAGGGATTGGCTTATATTTCATGTTGCATGAAAGCAGTCGTATATGTTCGTCGAACGTGTTCAATACGGGACGTAAACTTGCTTCCAACGCTGCGTCAACGCGACGTATGTACTACTTACAGAAGACACCCTTAATGCCATCAAGTTGGAAAATAATTCTTATGCCTTTATTCTTCCGAATGTGCAAATAATAGATAAATTGGCTATAGATGTAAAAAAATCTGAAAGCACAGACCTACATTTAGCTATTTATTTTTTAAGTTTCCTTAGAAGTTCTAAGTTTAGTAGTCACAATTCTATACTGCTTAAAATGCTGCTTAATATACACTTGACCAGACGTGGAACAAAAAACTCCAGCAATCATTTAAAAATCGAAACAGTTCTACAAATTACCCCTTTATAAAGGAGTTAATATATTATGCAGCACACTTATGCCCTATAGAGGGCAATGCCTTCGAATGATTGGCTAGCTATATTACCCTTCTTTTGTCCCCATTATTACCGTCAAGTCAAGCCTGGTATTGATTGTATTTCTACAAACTTTCCAACTTAGAGGGAACGGTGCACGCAAAATTTTTCTATGAATGCTATCTTTCTTTGAACTTTTCTACTGCATTGGATGTTAGTGCATGTCCGAGTGAGAGTGGTGGCCGAGTGAGCAGTGGTGGCCGAGTGGTAACGGCCCCGACTTACGAGTTGTAGGTTGCGGGTTCAAACCCAGCTAGGCGCATTACTTTGTGTAATTTATTTCATCACCACTGCTCTCAAAACGGTGAAGGAAAACATCGTGAGGAAACCGGCATGTCCTAGAACCAAAAATTCGAAGACATGTGACATCCACCAACCCGCACTGGGCCCGCGTGGTGGATTACGGCCCATTCCCTCTCCTAGAGAGGAGGCCTGAGTCCCAACAGTGGGAACATTATAAGGCCGACTATGCTATGCTATGCTATGCATGAAGTTTGTCACTACTTGTGAGTAATTGTCGAGAATACAGTCATACCTCGAAGTTATAGTAAAGCTTTGTAATTTAGAATCGCGAAACTTGAGTTACGCCCTTGACAAAGTAGTAGTAAGAGAAGTAGTTTAGAGTAGACGACTTTTAAAAGTAATTTACCTTTAGAAAAATGCTGTCAAATCTTATGTCGGTGGTGATTGGAATTCCAACATGATAT
This sequence comes from Mythimna impura, assembly GCA_905147345.3. Classification (NCBI taxonomy): domain Eukaryota; kingdom Metazoa; phylum Arthropoda; class Insecta; order Lepidoptera; family Noctuidae; genus Mythimna; species Mythimna impura. The sequence goes on along the minus strand of LR990355.1, from coordinate 9,389,697 downwards.
TTTGACAGCACAAAATAAATAGAACCCGTAACTCGAAGTATGACAACCCTTCCCAAAATCGACCTCCAACTAAACAAAAAGATCTTGTATCGCCAGGCCCCGTTGAACATCGACCCTGGAGTACACTCTTCGCTGAATCTAGAGGCTTTAGCACGCGTGCCCACCGTCCCTAATATGCCCGGAGTACCGCCTGTGCCTACCCTGCCCACTATCACTGAAGCTAAAGTTTCTGATGATGGAGATGAGAAAAAGAAGAAGGTGAGTTTTTATTCGCTAAGTTTGCCATATATTTTTTAATATTTTACAGCACTTTTTTTCTTTAGGTACTTACTTCTTGCTTTACTTTTCTGAAAATGTGCCTTAAAAGAGTGGGCATACGTAAAGTTGGACACCTCAGGTAATATTGAGCGAAATATTCGCAGGTTGTTTGATAGCAGCTGGATGAGGATTGCCGAGAATTGAGATGAATAGCATGCTGTTAGAGGGGCCTTTGTCCAGCTTTGGACTGGTGTATGCTGAAGATGCTAGTGGGAAATCATTAAGTAAACCCTTCCCGCTCTGGGCGAACCAAGAGAGTATCTACTGACTAGAACCCACCCATGTTTCTTCTGTTACCTTTTGCGCTCCAGGACCACAGTAACTCTTTCGAACAATCCCCTACCCTGTCAATGCAAAAGACGCTAATGTTGTAAATTAAAATAGTACTGCTCCTTAGCCAAGAGAAAATTTCAGTGAAACTTTCCATAGGGATGTATGGTTCTTGGATCTTGCACGTCTTAGAATAGTTATTTATGAATAATTAAAACATGTCTTTAAAAGTCCTTCAGTGCGGCCACACGTGTTTAGCTAGGCCAGACACGAGTAGGCAGATACACATACTAAATATTGAATAAATTAAAGGTTAGACCTATGTACGTGTTTTCCGTGGTATATCAATATATTTATAAATCTTTTGCTGTTCTTTAGTCTCGCTAAAACTCGAAAACGGCTTGATGGATTTGATTTTGTTTTTATTTTGTTCGCTCTAATACAGGGATGGTTTTAAATAAATTAAAAAAAGGGAAAGCACATAAAATATTTAAAAAATTCTAAATTGTTAATTTTTTGTGGGAATCGCCTCTTAAAGGTGGGAAAAACTAATCTCATGGGGGCGGAGCCACAGGTGGCAGCTAGCATTTAAAAATATATTGTAATCACAATATGTTCAGTTCACAAATGACTTGACTGTGTTTGCAATGAAATGAAAAATACCATTATACTTAAGCGGATGCTCCATGGTAGCTCGCGAAATTAAAATTTTCTTCAAGTTTTTTTTTTACATTTTCCAGATCAGTTTCAAGTTGTTTGTTAATTAAATATGATTGGCGACCGTAATACTTATTTATTTAAGGAATTTTAATCATTAAAATCATCAAATAATACAACCCTAAAAAAAACCCTGTCAGTTCGTCTTACCCTATTGAATGATTTTTTGATGAAATAGAGCCAATCATATTTTAATCACGATACAAACTTGACACTGACGTGTAATAATAGGTCTTTACCTAAGAAATTGCCGTTTTTAAAAAGGGTTGCTTTGAAATGTTATATCTTTGGATTGACTTGGAATTATATATGTATATAGTTCAAATAAACTTTATATTAAAGGTACTTTATTCTTTTTTAGAAATTAGGTACCGTCAAACGGGGTGAATAGGAACGCAGGGGTGAATAGGACAAAATTTTAGTTAGACTTTTCACATTGGTATATATTTATATAATTGATTTCTATCAAGGCATCCGTCTTATTACAATTAATGAATAAATAGGAGGACTTAAATGCTGGGAAAAATTGTTAATTAACGCGAAGATCCCCTTCACACTTTTGTTCCTATTCACCCCTGCGTTCCTATTCACCCCGTTTGACTGTATTTATTGGTTTCTTTGTGTTTTGTATTTTTTGTAATATCGCAGTACTTATAACCATGAAAGCCAATAAAAAAAACGTTTTAAATAAAAACTTAAGAAAATAATTAATTTCGTAGCCTACCCTCTTGCTTTTACCTTAATTTTTCAACAAAAACCTTTCTCATAAAAAGAGAATCAAACTGCTCTTTAACTAAGTTTATATTAAGTTTAGTAACTACATTATGAAAGCACAGCCAACATCTTGAAAATTAAACTAAAATGATTAAATGTGGATCACGTGTTTACCTCAAGGCAGAATTAATGAAAACTTCGAAGTTTTCCAGTTAAAATGATAATTAGCAATCTAAGTTTCAACAAGTAGGCTGTTACTTTTATAGATTGATTTTATTACTCTTATTAGTTATTTTAATATAGAGCCCTTTCATTTTATAATGTCGAAAGTTATGTAGTAAAAGTCAAGGGAGTAGAGTTTATTATGTTTAGGCGATTTAAAAAAAAAATAGAATAGAATGGAATCGTTTACGAGTCGAGTACATGGTACATGAAGATCTTAATATAATGTCCTTTTTATAAATTAGTATTTGTGAAATACTAGCTTTTGCCCGCGGCTTCGTCCGTACATAAAATATAGCCTATGTCACTCAGGAATAAAGCAGCTTTCTATCGGTGAAAAAATTTTAGCAATCGGACCAGTACTTCCAGAGATTAACCTCCTACAAACAAAATAACAAACTTTACCTCTTTATAATATTAGTGTAGATATAGCGTTATATCAAATACGAGATTTATAGTTAGGGATCAGGTTTGTCCCATCAGGTGGGATCGCAGTTTGCTTATTAAATTGATATAAACTAGTAGATTTATATCAATTTAAAAAAATAATATTGTGTTGTAAGTATCAAATGTTGCTCGTTATCTGTATTTATAAATAAAATAATGAAAAACCGCCATGAATCAAATTACGAATAATCACTTATTAATCGTAACTATATGGGCACGTATTATTCTGATTATAAAAACCCAATCCTGCAGTATATGACTGAAAATTCTCGATAAAGCTGAGTACATGCGAGTGATAGTGTATTTAGGACTTATGTATGTAATAGATTCATTATTACTGCCTACTGCACTGTACTAACTGTAGTGGTCGTACAAACTACTACTGAATATAAAGTCCTAGGTTCAATGCTAGGGTCGGCCTAAGTCTTTCTGGGTTTTTCCTTCTAAAATTCCGTACTGTCAGGCCGGTGTCACGATATGTACCCGATTGATGAGAACAGACGACAGAGTTGCCAGCCTGTCGGTTTTCTACTGGTTGCAATTCGAGGAGTGTGCGTCGGGCGCCACTGGTACATGGTGAATATCCCAGTCATTGGGGTGGGCGTGGCAGGCGGTCGCCTCCTTCTGCGAAGCAGTAATGCTAGCAAAGGAGGCGGCCGATCGCGTGAGGCAACGGTCCTCACGCCCTTACCGCCGCCGGGATTCCGATCCCGATTTCCGGCCACCGTAGGCGCGGGCTTGTGTACGGCGTGCAATGGGTGGCTCGCCGTCCGACCGTCCGGTAACCGTCCGGTCCGAGCCCAAGTCGTCGACGGCGCGTATTGTTCCACGCGCGCCTCAGGGAGATGTTAGCAAATCGTAGGGGCCCAGCAGGGTCGAAGCCTACTGGGGCCATGGGTAGTGTGAAAATGAAACCCGGGGCCCTGGGACGAAAGCAACGAAGGAACAGGAGTGGGTTTTTAGTCAGTAAAAGTCTGACACTATCTCTCGCTCCGCCCAAGAGCGGGATTTGCCATTAGATGATTTTTTTCCCACCTAAAAAAAAAAAGTCATTGTGGTGGGAAATCTTCAAATAACTTCTCCCGTTCTGGGTAGAGGGAGCGAAAGAGTCAGGTTTTGCTGACCCATGTTCTTTTAGTGGCCCTTTACGTATCATGGCCGCAGTAACTCTTTCGAACAATCCCGCATAGCTATGGACAGCATCATCAACTAACTGGTGACACCCCTTTTTAATATATTTTAATATGAGAGAGGTACCAAATTAATGCAGCTGTCTGTAGTATGCTTTACCGTTCGGGCAACACAGGCATAACGTTTGATACGTTATATAGATTCATTATTAAAGTAAATATCAGTCGGACAGAATGTGATCGTAGAAAGACCATTAATCGTAATAATAACCTACAATCGTTATAAATTGAAACTTCTAGTATGCTCGTTGTGTACGCTTCAATAGTAATCATGAATACTAAATCAGGACCTAGACTATTAGTGTAGGTAACATTGAAAGCCATATTTACAGTGTTATTTAAAACAAAACAAAAAAAAAAAAAAAAAACGAAGTAATCTCTGCGATATTTTTTTTTAAACTTACCACTCTAGAAATATAGGTACTCCCGAGTCGTCAACGGCACGTAGTGTTTCACGCGCGCCTCAAAGAGATGTCAGCAAACCGTAGGGGCCCAACAGGGCCGATGCCTGCTAGGGCCGTGGGGAAAAGTACTCGTGGTCCTAGAACGCAAAACGTAACTGAAGAAACATAGGTGTGGTTTTGGTCAGTAAAAGTCACGCCCTCTCACTCGACCTTAGAGCAGGAGAAGTCAGTAGATGATTTTCCACCTTTAAAAAATTAAATTAAAAAGAACTAGGAATTGCTCCTGTATCGTGGTTGCGATCACAAACATGTAACACCAACTGCTGCCAGAGGCTTTACCCGCGTCAAAGTAGAAAATTTCCCCAAGGGAACATAATCTCGGGATAAACGATATCCTATAGGTATGCTATTCCAGGACATGGCAAATTTTACCAAAATACGTTAAGCCGTTCGAGCGTGAAGAATTAACAAACACACACACACACACTAACAAACTTTCGCCTCTATTATATCAGTGTGATAAATTCACATACACAAGACACCCTACCCGGAACTATTATATTTGTTTCGTGAGAGAATCGAACCCGCAAAAAATCCTTCCTCCGCGCGCGAGCGTTTTTATTTTAATTACACCATTGGCAAGTCTTTTTAAATTGACAAGGAGTCGGTCAGTCAAAGACGAAACTAATAATTTGTCGTATTTTCAAAAGCTAAGCTCTATGGAGAAAAATGTGCAAGAACCACACTAGCTTCTGACATATTATAATGTAAATGTCGCGAAAAAATACTTTTAATTTGTGTTTACAATGTACTATACCTTAAACATGTTATTTCCCAGGGCGAAAACGGCAATGTAACAGTAAACCCTCAGCAACAGCTGATGTCTCGCAACGTGTCATCTCCCGCCTTCAGCGCACACGCACCCGGCCTGCCCAAGAACGGATCCGTGCCGTTCTTCGACAGACAGCGCAAGCAGAGCACCGGCGATAGGTCTGGCGATAGGTAGTAGAATTTGTTTGTTATAGGGCTGCTGGGTGGAGGTCGACGTGGGATATGGTGGAAGTAATGTGCATGTATTGGTTAACTGCCAAAAAAATTGCTTCACTTTTAAAAAGAGCATGGTATCAATAAGTCCTCTAATCAATAATGAGACTTTTTTAAAGTAAAAGCTACAGCGTGGCCTCGCTAGATGGTGTTGCAATCAACATTTTTATTTGGTTTTCAGTGTATGGGAGCACTATTAAGCTGTTGATCCCCGCACGAACGCCGGCGGTCGTGCGCTATTGTCTTACTATTGTGTCTCTAATTACGCTACTCAAGAAGTTAAATAAAGGATTTGAGGTATTTCCTAAAATTGAACATTCCAATTTATTGAACTTAGTAAAATGATTGCCTCAAAATCCATTTAATTCTGACTGTTCATAATTCTAATTATAGTGCTTAAGTATAGCGGTCCCATACACTAAAAATAAAATGTTGAGTTCAGTGTCATCTAGCTGAACAAGACCACGCTCGGGCCAGTAACTTTCACCATTATTTATTTATTTACCATAAGAACATGTGAAGCCATTTTTTTATCAGTTTCTAATTGTTTTTGCGTAGTGCTTAGTTTGAGTATGAATCTGCCCGGGCTTGCCCAAAAACCGATCCACGCCGTTCTTCGACCGTACCGGCGACATCACTGTTTATGGACTATAGAATTTCTTGGTTATTGGTCAAGCTGGAGATGATAGTCATCGTGGGATATGGTGGAAGTATTGTGAATGTTTTCACTAATCAAAATGCTTTGAGTTTCACTCACAAACCGCCTTATAATATCGCGAGACGTCCGAAAACGTACTCACACCTTAAATAAAAAAAACATTCGAGAACTCATAAACACTCCTGGAATATTCCAACCACTCTAATAGTACTCCAATCAATCCATAAATTAACAACAGACAGCAATAGTAGAATCGACTGAAGAAAACAAGCATGAATGGCACCGCTACGCTTTGATTTAATTCAGGGCTGCTCAAACTTATAGTGTCGGTGATGTAACAGCTCGTTCACACAGAAAGTGAAGAATATTTAGGAGATACATTTAAAATAAAAATACATTAATTCTGACCTTGATCCATATTGATGTTAGTAATCCTATATAAAAGTGGTCCAGTAAGCAGTTTCTGTGAACAAGCATAGCATAGCATAGCATAGTCGGCCTTATAATGTTCCCACTGTTGGGACTCAGGCCTCCTCCCTAGGAGAGGGAATGGGCTGTAATCCACCACGCGGGCCCAGTGCGGATTGGTGGATGTCACATGTCTTCGAATTTTTGGTTCTCGGACATGCCGGTTTCCTCACGATTTTTTCCTTCACCGTTTTGAGAGCAGTGGTGATGAAATAAATTACACAAAGTAATGCGCCTGGCTGGGTTTGAACCCGCGACCTACAACTCGTAAGTCGGGGCCGTTACCACTGGGCCACCACTGCTCTTCTGTGAACAAGCACTAGCTCATAAATAGTCATTAAGCACTTGCCTACTGATTAACCATTAAAAATTCAACCATTGTCGGATCAGTCACGTCACGTAGCATGAGTAGCAAATTCAACGGGTCCCTCGCATTGGAGTGGGCCCTGCTTGGACGTACAAAAATTAGTCAACTAGATATTTGTGAAATCTAACTAATTCCAGATTTTCAAGACATTGTAGGCTGCTTATGGACCAAGGGCCTGGTGGTCTGTTTGAAAATTAAGTTAAAGAAGTTTAAATTCGTTATAATTTTATGATTTAGGGCCCACTCCCCTTGGTAGAATTTCGTATCTGTACTGTTGACCGTTAGAGATTCATCGTTCCCATAAAAATGCATCCTTAACCAACAGATAAGAGGAAGTGGTACTATGGTAGGCGCCAGATTAACTTGAAATAACGGTCATTGACCCTCCTATATTTATTGACATTCTTAATTTCAAAAGAGGAAACAAAGCTGCTTCAATTGACATCTATCGCGAACCTTTACATTTTCTAGTGATGAAAAACAGTTCATTGTTTCTTTTTATGGTACTTACGCAGAGATATTAGGAAAAGGTCAATGTACTTTATTCCACGTTTATCTGGCACCTTGTATAATTCAGCTTTGACCCAACAAACATACAAACATTGCTAATTAAATAATAGCTTGTACAAACACTAAACTTATCACGCGACCCCGGTTGTTCCGAATTACAAGTAGTGTAAATGTAACTTACTAATTCAGGCATAATGTAAAAGATAAAGGGTGTTGTTGTGTAAAGTCTACAATGGAGCGTGCGAGCCCAAAAGATGCCTGTTCCAACTTACTTTCATAGGAAGCACAAATTCTTTGCCGGAGTCTGTGTATCCTGATAACTACAACCTGCAAGAGTGAATAGGTTACTTTTTGGCAAGCGTGCTCCATTGGCGACCACATCAGGTGAGATAGTGGCCAAACGCGTACCTGTCTATAATAATAACAACCCGGCAACACACACAACAACAACCCGGGAATCTTTAAGTCAAGAGTGAATAGGTTACTTCTAGATAAGCGCGCATCGTCGACCGCATCGTCGCTTTCCATCAGGTGAGATAGTGGTCAAGCGCGAACCTATCAAGAATTAAAAAAAAATGCAGAAAAATGTCGTTTTGGGACATTTTGTGGTCGAATCAACTGGCGTTTGGGCACCCCTGATTTAATTGGTCTAATGTTTTGATTTAGATGTCGCGTAGTAGCACGTAACATAGAAATCAATGGAAGCGCCTTATGTGTAAACATTTCGATACATTTATGTTTATAGCTTGTGATGGGTCTTGTTTAATTTTGCATGTTTATTTTCTAGTGTTATATTAGTTCTCGTTGCTGATTAGTCAATGGTTTATATTTATATTTAGATACATTACAAATCTCTGTAAGTAAACGGTTCTCTTTCAGAGGGATACTCCAGGGATAGGGATGACTCTATTCAATGATTTTTTCAAGAAATAGCCATTCAATAGTGTTAAGCGAAATGAGGGGCTCGTATGGGTAATTTTAATTATTATAATTCCCTAAATAAATTCTCGTTGCGTTGCGTTGGCGTTGGAAGGCCTCCCACAAGGTGGACCGATGACCTGGTGAGGGTCGCGGGAATCCGATGGATGCGAGACGCACATGACCGATCCTTATGACGACATTTGGGGGAGGCCTATGTCCAACAGTGGACGTCTTTCGGCTGAAATGATGATGATGAAATAAATTCTTGTTACGGTCGCAAATCATATTTTGATTGACATAAAACTTGGCACTGACCTACAAAATGCAAAAAAGAACTTGAGAAAACTTTAATTTCACGGGCTGCCCTGGAGCATCCACTCTAAGAAAGGCTTGAGTTGATTTGATTAGAATAACAAAAAAAGAAAAATATTTCTAATCATTACAAATATTTGTATCGATGTTGTATATGACTGTTGTATAAAGCATCTTACAACTCATTAGCGATTTTATTTATTGTGTCCAAATAGATATAACAAGTCACCTTTTATTTTACTTAACATTTTCTTTTTATTAACATTTAAATTAATTATAACCGTTTCGTATTCCAGATTCAAACCGTCCCTAGCTGCAATCAAAGCATCGTCCAAAACTTCAATGAACAGTCAACAATACAGAAATAATGCTGATGTAAGTAAATCAATATAAAACTAAATCTATTTAAGTTTTTAAAAAAATCTTCGTTTTGAATTACGAGCACCCTCAATACCACTAATTCATGTAAACAAAATGAACTAAATACGAGTGATGAAATTGTATTTAGTTCAAACCAATTGACCCACTTTTAAAATGACAATAAATAAATTGTTGTCAAGGGCATTCATATAGTCATATAGTGACAATATCCCAACATGAGAACGTTCCACAAAATATGGCCTTGAACTTTAGTAATTGTCTGCCAAATGTACAAAGACTGGCAACTACCCAATACAATATGGTTCCTGTATATACGCGAAAACTTTTAAAATAGATGTCATTAGTTTACTCAAATATACTTGTCATCAATCATTCTAGAACATTGGACATTTAACTGGAAAAAATTTTGAGCCAGTGACTGATATATGTCTGGAAACAAAACATCTGTAATGGAATCATTATGTGTTATTTACGGGTAAAGTTTTATTTATATCGCTTCGCAACCGCTGTGGAGCAATGGAAACAACAATTTCCTTGTAAAACCGAGTACAGAGTGCTGTAACGTAACATGCAATGTAACAGAATTCCCGTGGTGTGGATGCCTTGCGCGCGCGAACCGTGCACACTACGCGCGCGAACCGAACATTTCAATTATGCGAGTAGGTACGTGCGAGGAGAGTGCGCGTGCCCACTCCACACGCATGTAATACTCATAACTCCAGTTGTAAGGAAGATAATAAATAAATAAACTATTTCATGTTACCTTGCAGTCTGTACTTGGCTTAAATCTTTACCTATGCATACGTTTAACAGGCTATTCTATTAGCGTGACACGTATTTCTCTGACTATACAATGTTGTCTAAGTACATTTCACGTTGTCATTTTATGTGCCTATGAAACTTCTCTTACATCACAAATATCTTTGTATATACTTAGGCCACACGAGGTATAATAAACCTATAAATCATCATTATTGCATCGCAAAACACAATAAAATATGCACATACGTAGCGTAAATGACGACTCATCTATAAACGTGATGTTGCCCGATAAAAATGTGCTGGACATTAATTGTGCCGAGCATCATCACGTTTTGAGAATCATTGTGAAAATATTATTATTATTGTGAGAACCATTGCCTATGATATAATCAATCCAACATATGTTTTTGTTCGGTAACTACTAGCCTTTTTACATCATCTTCTAAAATATAAAACAAAAACACATGTCACTTGAATTAAAACTTCAGATACATTAGGGGACAAAATGTCCCCCAACATGAGACGCAACGTTCAATGTACGTCAATCAATCAAATCAAAATTAAATTCAAATCAAAAATATTTTTATTTCACATAGGCCTACATTGGCACTTATAAAACGTCAGAAGCTAGTGCACGGTTCCAAATTGGTCGTTCCCTATGGAGAAGAACCGGCAAGAAACTCCATGGTTACTCTTTTAAAAAAAGTGGTTGTTTACAATATTTTCATATTACAGTAGTAATATATATTATGTAAGAACAGTGTAGACCAGTCAATATTGTACCCAAAAGCACAATAAAATAATCATATTAAAAAAAGTGAGTCGTAATAGGAAGTAATATAAGAATTCGTGGAGTCTACAGTGTTCTCACATACACAATATAAAAAGAGGCTATATAAAAAAAAAAACAAGAAAATATGAATAATTACAACTATCAATAAATAAGATGTTAACAAAATAAATTACTAACGACGAATTACGTGACGCTATAACGTTGCTTAGTGTCCCTCAACTTGCCCCCAATATTTTACGGTGCTTTCTTGTGATGCAGGACATATTGTTGGACAATTTTTCAACGTTGTGCGTTATGTTGGAGGACATTTTGTGCGTTACTGTATCTGAGGCTTTAAGTTCTTTATATAATGTCATGATCATTTTCAATAATCACACGTGATTACAAAAACACAAATAGTATGGTCAAATAATATAACTATACAGAAAACCTAACAATACCTCGTTAACATTTTAGGGTGACACCGAAAGCGTGATGTACAACTCCAAACTGTCCGTGTCGGCGGGTCCGCGGGAGCCGTCCCGCATGGTGCGCCCCATGTCGCGCAAAGACATCTTCTACTCAGGCTCCGTGCTGAACCTGCCTCAGTACCAGAGCCAGAAGTCGCTGCAAGGATACAGGAACTCTGTGCTTAGTTTGCCGCAGAGTAGGCTGACTGGAGATTTGGAGAGACAAGAACGTAAGTGACATACATTAGACATGTCTGTGCGAGTCCCAGGGAACCATCGCGAATAATTCATCTTTTGTCACGCAAAGTTATCTTCTGTTCCGGCTCAGTACTAAACCTTCCTTCCGTACTAAGTCTGACGCAAAGTAAACGTTATGTAAAGAAGTCACTTTACTGACGCTTGTACTATTTTTACCCGACTACGACAAAGCTAAAGGAGGGTTATGATTTTGACAGTGTACATACTTATGGATGTTTTTTTTATTATTGATAGGCTCGCGTTTGACCACTATCTCACCTGATGGTAAGCGATGATGTGGCCGACGATGGAGCACGCTTGCCTAGAAGTAACCTATTCACTCTTGACTTAAAGACCTAGGTTGTAGATATCAGGAAACACAGACTCCGGCAGGAAATTCCACTCCATAGCTGTACGCATTATAAATGTGGTCCCAAAACGCTTTGTACGTATGGGTGGGATGTCCACCATGTACCGATGGCGCAACGCCGTACGTCTAGTGGTCCGATGATGAAACGGACTTGGTGGAATTAAATTGTTCAATTCTAACGCACACTCCCCGAAGTGTAATCGATAGAAAACCGACAGGCCAGCAACTCGGCGTCGATGCTCAAGGCTTTGGAGCTTTGATTCGACAAGTGCATCATCACCGATGATCCTCTTGGCTCGCTTCTCAATCGACTCCAGAGCATCAAGCTGGTATTTGGCAGACTCATCCCAAAGATGAGAGCAGTATTCCATACACGATCGAACTTGCGCTTGATAAAGTTTGAGCAGGTGTTCCGGCGTGAAGTACTGTCTCACCTTAGCTAAGATCCCCAATTTTTTGGCTGCCTGTTGAGCTTTAGCCTCGATGTAAGACCCGAAATTGAGGGTAGACGACAACTACACCAAGAAGCTCAAGGCCGTCGGTTATCGGCACGGTTACACCCCGGAATGATGGAGCCGGGTGGAATTGGCTCCGTTTGGCGGAAAAAAGACACGCCTGGGTTTTAGCAGCATTGAACTTGACCAGATTGGCATCACCCCAATCGGATACTGCCTTCAAGGAGAAGTTCAAGCGTTCAACCATAGCCTCTCGGAAAGATTGGATCTGTGACCCACTAGCACGTGCATCGGACACGTATCTCTCAGCAACAGTGCTATCGTCTGCATATCCAAAGGTACCGGGTTTAAAAAGGTCGTTTATGTGCAGCAAGAACAGTGTTGCCGAGAGTACCGACCCCTGAGGGACCCTGGCATTAATTTCCATTTGACCGGACGAGCAGCCATCAATAACCACTCGGATGGATCGCCCCCTCAAGAAGTCTGCGATCCAGTCACACAGACCAGTGGGCAGACCGAAGGAAGGAAGCTTAGCAATAAGGCTATCATGCCAGACCCTGTCAAAGACCTTCGAGATATCAAAGAGACAGCAAGTGCTTCCCCATGCTTCTCGATGGCCTCGCTCCAGATGTGAATGGCATACGTTAGAAGATCCCCAGTTGACCGATTTCGGTGAAAGCCGTATTGACGATCACTGAGGATGTCATTATTATTGATCACTCGTTCCATACTCTTGCAGAGAATGGACGTTACCGAGATAAGTCTATAATTAGCAGGGTCAGCCCGACTACCCTTCTTGGGCACGGGTTGCACATTAGCTTGCTTCCAAGCCATCGGTACTTTTCCAGCCACAAACGAAAGACGAAATAGGCGTGTCAGGATTGGAGACAGTTCAGGTGCACAAGTTTTTAAAACAATTGCTGGTATCCGGTATGTTCATCTGTTCCCTCTTAGCTACTTATCGAAACTCGACAAATGAGGTATCGTTAGAACCGTCTTAATCGTACGCTGAACATAGGCGTGGCAAAAAGTATTGTGTTTAAAAAAAAGATAAATACGCCGTGTATCATTTGAAAGGGGTTCACCTCATCAAAATTCAATGTGGCGCCCTCAAGCGGTCAAAAAATTCAATGTCAATAATAATATAATAATAAACACCAAAATAGCAATGATAAAAAGTAAAAAAAAAAGATATTATAAGTACCAACCGTGAATAACGTGTGACTACGGCTTTTCTTTTTGTTCTATTCTTATTTCTCCAGTAACCTTGTTTATTTCACCATCCCGAAAATCTTGTTTCATACTTTTTCAGCGTCGTTTATTTTGGTCGAGGTCGGGTTTTAAGAAAAAAAAAATCAGATGAATAACCTCTATAAATAATAATATCATGGTTTTTATTACAAATTATTCTTAATTTTCAGAATACGACCTCTGTCCCTGCCTGCATCTCCCCGAATCCTTCAAGTCAGCTCTCTCTTCAATGTTAGACGTGAGCCTTCTGCGCGACCCCGCCTTCATGCTGATCGGCGTGTCCAACATCTTTGGCATGGCTGGCTTGTACGTGCCTTTTGTGTACATCGTCGATGCAGCCCAGCTTAGTGTGAGTATACTTAATGTTCTGTAGATATGACACAGCGACGTAGTTGTTAATAATGTGACCCCGCCTTCATACTGATCGGCGCGTCCTACATCTTTGGCATGGCCGTCTTGTACGTGCTCTTCGTGTAAATCGTTGATGCTACCCAGCTAAGTTGAAGTTGACTATAAGTACACTCAGTAAGTAAAGTAGTTACAGAATTAAGTAATGTTTGGTACCTACTTTCAAGATATTAACTGACTAAAAAGCAATATACTGCTGAAACCACTAAATATATGCCCCCGAATGCTACGCGGGTCAGAAAGGTTGTTGACACCCGTGAGCGGGCTAGTGACTTACACTTCACTACACCCCCGTGCAGCTACCGAGGGCACCGTCTCAGTTAAATAAAGAATGCGTACAGGTAAATAAAGAATGGAGGAGGGTTGAACTTTTTTTTGGATGGATGATTTTAAGTAGGATTGTACTGAAAAGTGACATGGAAAATTAAACTCTAATTATATCCCAAACAAAATATTTATCGTTCATTTGTATGAGCCCTTAGTTATTTTTGTAGTCAATCAACAAACAGCGATATAATTAGTCTTGGCAAAAGTAGTTAAGTCACGTGTGGGAATTTTTTCAATACAACTCGTGCACGCCCATAACCAATGTTGTTTTTTCCGAATTATATAATTATATGAGTGCAAAATTCAACAACTTCTTTTTAATAGCATTATTCGCTTTTAAAAATCAACATTGCCTTCTAAATTACTAAGTGAGCCATAATTAACGGGTGCTTATAAAAAAGTAACGAGGAAGGTTAAAGTGGGAGCACCGCTACGCTCCCGCCTTAGACTTCTACCCTAACCTGTCTGTGTCGGAGTTCCCTACAATTCCGAACTCGCTCTTGGACTAAGAATATTTAGTTAGCGTTATAAAAAAAAGATGAATTAGTTTATTAGAAGCATTTCATTTTCCCGTTGCTTAGTTATAAAATGAAAAGTTTGATTACGTGGCCGATAAAGAAAAGTGTGGCTTGACTTTTTTTTTTTCTTTAACCATATTACATGTCAAATAATCTGATCTAATCTAATAGTCAGGAACCTATTAGTTCCTGACTTCCAGATTATGACGCAGGTATAAAAAAAATATGCCTACGTCATAATGTTGAGTCAATTATAACTAACACACGTGCCAAGTGCAATAGTACTTTTGGGGGCGTTTCATGACGTATTATCGTCATGTAATTTGTGGCTGAATGATTGCGAGGTACGAAGGTGTGTTTAGGTATTTTGTGAATGTACCATTTGAGCCAAAGATCAAACTGATGCACTAAGATTCTAAAAAAGCCTCGTTACGAACATCTCTATCATCCATTTAATACAATCAGAATTTCTGCATTTTAAAATAACAGTAGTAATTTGCTAACTGTGCACACTTTTGCACAGTTTAAGTTCTTCCAACTTAACAGACAGATGTGTTGCTGGCGAGTTGGTTGCGCCACTACAACTTCCCAGCTGAAGCAGTAGGAAATGGCGATGACCGAGCGTTTCGGGGGATTGTATTTACGTTAAACTGATTTTGAATAGAGCCTTTTGATTTTGAATATCGCCAATAATTTTCAGTAGATTGAGTAGAAGTAAACAAATGAATAAGTAGTTCATACATCTAGCTTTCTAATGACATTTATGTCGACACATAGGAACTGAAATTTAAAATCGTGCATCGCGACATTTTAGTACTCACCCAAGTCAAGTATATATTTAGTATTTTATTTTTCCAGGGTGTAGAACCATCTCAAGCGTCGTTCCTGCTGTCCATCATCGGCATAACGAACACGATCGGACGTATCGCGTGCGGCTGGGTCGCCGACTTCCCCTGGATGGACTCGCTCTTGCTCAACAACGTCTGCCTTGTGATAGCTACGGTACGAAATAAGAAAGACTTTTTTCAATCCGACTGGTAGTTCCAGCGATTAGTACACACACAAAAAAACCTTGTACTCTATTATATTAGTATAGATTCTAAGATATAAAAAGGTCGTTTTGTACGTATAGACCAAAAGTTGGTATAATTAGTAAATCAGACTTTTTTATCGTTATTAAGGTTACACTAGTCGATACTTTTTCCATTACAAATTTCGGGGGGGTATTACTCCACAGTTTGACATTGTACGTCTAAAACAAAACATGATACCAATTTATCTTATTGTTAATTTTGTCTGTGTGGAAACAGTAAAACAAAAAAAAAAATGCCTTTAAAAAGTTATGAGTCAACAAAGTTTCTGTTTTTTTGATGATTTTAACGCAACTTTAGGTGTAAAAAAGTAACAAAAATCGTATAACATCTCCAAAATGAAATCGGTACCGACAAAGCTTAATTACCGAAGAGTTCTATAAAATTTATTTGTAATAGATTTATGCAATGATTTTTTTCATAAAACTTGATTATCCAAAGCACTACTCCCACTTTTTTGCGCACTTTCTAATGTCGTTTCAGTTCAGAACGGTGGGTATTTGTGTGCGTGCAAATAATACGATGTGCATATAGACTAGCGTCTAACTGCTTATACTTGATACTATCGCTGTCGGACACGATGTCAGATGAGACAGCGCACTTTTTGGCCTCACCCATCAGCGAATTCGAGCCCGCGACTAGCTTTGTCACAATATTGACTGTCGCTCCATCATAGCCAAATTTTGGATTTTAAGTTATTTTAAATGATTGTAATATATTTTATATAGAACTCTTGCCTCATCTGGCATAGGCTTAGCTAAGGCACTGTTGCAAATACCGATTTCAAACATATTTGGAGTGGTAAACATATTTCTTCTGAGCAGACTTAAAAGCATCTAAGCTTTAGTCTGACTCATTTGATAGTACCTATGACAGCTACTAAAATGGAACGATTTATGTTACAGATATCAACTGGATTGATTCCCTTCTGCACTTCTTATGCCACATACGTAGCGATAGCCGTCGCTTTTGGAATTGCTATTTGTAAGTATCTATCCATATTTCGGTTGCATGTATGTGCAAGTAAAGTAACCTAAATGTTACTTTGTTAGGTCTTTTTCGACTGATTAAAAGTCGATTGGATACTGAGCAATTCGAACCAAAATTGTTTTTTACAATGCCAGCGACACACGATTCAGTTCGCCGTCAAGGATACAGCGCGTTTGATGTGGCGTTCGGTAAACTTGACGGTGTGTGGCTCAGTATGCACGACAAGTTTACTGTGTGTATGAGCGGTCAAGTATGCATGACGTTAGTCGGCTGCAAACTTGACGGTAAACTGGACTGACTGACTGGGACTAGACGGCGTTGTGTGATAGTTAAAAAAAATTTATTGCATATATTTTTTTAGAATTTTATGATGCCCTTTTAAGGTACTATAAACAAGTTGAAAAACGTATATTTTCAAAGTGAGCCCCTCTACCATTTCACTAGTTATGTTTTAATTCCATGTAATAGGACTGTTGAACGTCGATTTATCAAAACCGTATCTAAGTATTATTTTTTTCTTTCCAGCCGGCTACATCTCCCTGACCTCCATCATCCTCGTGGACCTGCTCGGGCTGGACAAGCTGACGAACGCGTTCGGTCTGCTGATCCTGTTCCGCGGCGCGGCCGCCATGGTGGGCTCTCCTCTCGCGGGCGCCGTTTACGACGCGACCAAGAATTACGATGCGTCCTTCTATATGGCGTCGGCGTTCTTCTTAGCTAGTACTTTAACTTCTTTCGCTGCTCCGCTGTTCCGCAGGTGAGATAGATTATTATTTTATTTGTTGTAATTAGTTAGTTTGTTACGATCGACTCTCATTTAGTGAACTCCGTTTAAGACGCGCCTAAGAATTGCGATGTATAACCTGATAAACTAGTACAGTACGGCCGAAATTGCTCTGAACTTCGAATAATTGGCTGCGCAATAATTATTTTTAACAATCTTATAGCAAAGGCATATTGCCTATTTTTTCTGGTGGTGGTGCTATTTTGATGGTGTTAGGTCACTTATTAAATACAGGAAAGTTTTTAACCAGTGCGTCAATTTTTTGGTGGTCCAGTGTAAGTAATAGAACACATTTCCATTTTTAGTTCATAACTTTTTTTTCTCATTTTTCTACCTTGTCCGAGTTTGAAATAAGCAAAACATGTACACAATTTAATCGTAGTATTGAAACAGAAAATAAATGCCGATTTTAATGAAGTGATAATAGTGTCCTAAACAAAGTTAATAAAAACTTTAAACGTGCATGTTTATGTCTGAAAAAAGGAGATTACTTCGAACAATACGTGTGTTCCGGTTCAACAATAGTTTCTTTTTGTTTGGATATTATTGTAAATAGGTAGTTGATGTCTATTTTTTAAATACCCCTAGTGTAAGTACCTAACATACGTAAGTGCTTTAATTTGAATGTATTTTAGATTGTTTATTATAATTTATTTTCTGAATTTTAATGGTCTTAAGCCTATGAAACTAAGAAAGAAAAATTGGAAGTACATTTAAGTACTGATAACATTATAACCCAAACTTGAAAAAGTAGTTAAAAATTGTTAAAAATAGAGGTCAGTGTCCGTCCCCCGCGCGCCGCACTTCACCTACAGTCCGCACGGGTCGAGCGCCGATCAGCTGACCGCCGCTCGACCCGCGCGGCGGTTTGACCATAAAATAAGTTTTTAAGTAAATAAGTCTCGTAGGCGATAACTTTATTTTTTACTACTAACACTCAAAATAAAAAATATGTTTTTATTAAAATATATTCAAGTTTATCATGTCAAAATTTGCGCACTGGTTAAAAACTTTTCCTGTAGTATTGACTTAGCACCATATATTTTGAAATTCTAGTAGGAAATCAAATCATATCTGCACCGTTTTACCAATGTTTTCTACTAGAGTATGAAGGTCACTTATTGTCATAACGATACGATTACTTGCTCTTTCGCATCGAAGCCACGAAGAAATTATGTGGGTGGTGGAATATGTTTAAATTTTAACTTGATCTGAATTCCAGAAAACAAGAAGAAATCCAACAACCGATGGATATCCTAACCCCTATCGATGAGGACCTGGAGGAGGGCGACGAGGAGGACGAGGACGACACGCCCATCACGATGGGTGCGGGCGCGCTGGCGCAGCGGCCGCCCGCCATCGTGCGCACCGCCGCCTCGCCTGACGACCCGCCCTCGCCTGACGACAAGCTCACGCCGCAGAGGGAGAGCGTGCTGTAGATCCTACCTTATTGTGAAGGGAACAAGGTTTATGATTAGATTGAACGATGCCAGGTCGGTTTGGATCAGGTCTAGATGACTATAGTTTGCGCCGCTTGAAACTCAATAGAATACTACTGATGACTTTGGGTCGAGTATAAATCAACAAGTTTTGAATCTCGCAAATTATGTTCGTCTAGACTTTTATATTTACTTCCTTACGGGTGCTGATGAAAAAATATCGCACCACTTGTAAATCTATGTATTTTACGATTTCCGAGGCGTTGACAAGGGACGTATATCCAACACTATAACTGAAGTTGCAATACATAATAAGCGACTTTTGGTATACCAAAGTCTGTGTTGGGTTTAAACTTGTCATGAGTGGGAAAGTATTATTTTATCAATCCAATAAATGCTGATTAAAGACCTTACTATCCCTAATTATATTAATTTTATTCAGCATTTACTAGTAAGGGGGTAACTAATGTTTATAATATTTACGATGGTTACTAAATGGTCAACCGTTACCTAGGAGACCATTATGAGATAAACGATTATGAAAAGTAGTCGGCTAATCGGGTAAGCGGCAAAAACTTAAGTTTAAACTTACGACTTGGAACTGTGATCTATTTTAAATATGGAACTGTCCTGCTCATTTTCTTGTCCATGAATTTGAAATTATTGTCTTCCTAAAATTTTGGCCAGTACGATTGTACTTAGTACTTATTTATTATGTTTTTGTCGCCAACGAAATTAATCATTCGAATTCACTCGTATGTCGGTTTGAGTCCATCAAATCGATTCATACACATCTACATTTAACTTTTATACCCTAAATTAGCCGACGACATATTCTACCTCGGAACATTGGGGGTTTATAGCGAAATTATAGGTGATTTGATATACTTACACTTAGATTTCACGAACCCTTTTTATTCTCCAATAACTAAACAATTATACGATCTCAATACATTGGAGACGCTGTGATAAAGGTTTCTTGAAATCCATTAGGTATTTAATAACTCTCGTAATTTATACGATATACTGAAAAAGAAAACCGGCGAAATGAATTATTTTCTGACAGTAATGTACAGTGCTATTAAATATAAAATTATATTAGAAAATAACTCATTTGGTTGAAGAAAAATATAAAATACAACAAAAAAAAAAAACACACACTTCGATGCGAAGATTTATACGAAGTTACCGTAAGTTAATGACATTAATAAATAACTGGAATTGACTGCAAGCAATAAAGCGTTTTGTGTATTCGCTTTGCATTTCGAAAATAATAGAAGGGATATAATGTAAGGTTCTATATTCCAACGTGCCATATATGTGTCGTGGTGCTAGCGTCAACAAGCGATGTTCAAACATTCATGTGTACTAATACTCAAGCACCCAAAGTTTTTGTGAACAGAAACTGAAATGTCCATAGTTGTCATTAGCAATAATATTAGTACTTATAGGCCTTAGAAGATATAGAATGATACATAGAAACTTAGACACTTTTTTCACCTTCTATACAAACGCATAATTATCATTCTGGATTGATTTAACTTTGAAAACGGACAATAAGATATTTCTGTCAAAAGGTCTAAATTCATTCATGATTTCATTACAAAAGCGTTAAATCAGTGATAGTTTTACAAGTGTAACAATGTAAATAATATGCACAGTTGTAAATATAAGTTGCAGTTAGGACGTCGAGTACTTAGTAAAACAAATTCATGTCCCGTTAATATTAAAATACGGCTTAAAATGTTAGACTCTTTCGTCGAAGGGACTGTTTATGAATGAACTGAAAGTAGTTGGATGTCATTATAGGTATGCCAGTTATAAAAGCATGGTCATCTCTATGGTTTTAAAACTCGGCAAGGGACTATCAATTTATACAATTAAACCTTTTTAATATATTTTATAGTGTGTGTACATCATGTTAGTGTAGCATTTTGCCTTTTAAACTTGCTAGACTATGTTAAACTTTTCGAGCTTGGCTTTTTTCTTATACGACGAGAGAGAAATTTGAAGCATATTTTAAACGTCATTAGCGTACACTTATTTCTAATCCTGATAAGCACTTTAAAGGCATTAAAGTACAATGCGAATTGCAGTGACTATTCTCACTTCCAATCTTTCACATTGTATAGAACTATTATAGTGCCATTATGACGAACAACTACTTGTGTAAATACGCTAAGATTAAGTGAGTTTACATAGAGTGAAACGTAACGCAGTCAATTGTACGCGCATCTAACATGCAATACCAATACTTGATGGTTAGGTGTCGTCATATAGGCTTATGTACTTGCCGCATTAGTGTGTATATATCTGAACTATAGGATATATATTTTTGTCATAGATATATTTCTGTCAATAAATTGCATAATTTAGCTTTAAGCATTAGATGTACTTTATCATTAGGAATGTGGAAGGCAATTAGCTGTTAGGAGAAGGTATTTTATGTGATATACGTGAAAAAATATTGAGAATATTTCTTATTTAGCAACCTGTATTGTATTCTATGCCTATAAGTAAATGATAATTTTAATGAAGTTTCTTTTATAAGGTTTAATGTAATCTGATATGAAGTTACAAAGTGTATAGAACGTATTAAGGAATATTCAGAAAAATATGAATTAATGTTACTGTTGTTATATAGCTTTATGTAAAAACCAAAAGTGTTATTATGTTTTTAAGATTAAAAATGATTTAGGAGTCGAGGGAAGACGCTAACTGAAGTATCGATGTAACCGAAGAGTTTATTGCTGATTGTGATGATCCAAGATACAATCATGTTGACGAAGATATATTTTGGTCTAGTTTCAACGACCGCGAATACAATCATGAATTTCTACTATGTCATGATTATTTTTAGAGGCGATTTTTATGTATTAACTTTGAATGAGAGGGTCGTGGAGCTCTTTGGACTGGGACCACGGTCCAAAACTTCCACCTAGAAAAATAATTATTTTATTGAGTAGTATTTTGGGACTACAAAGAAAAAGGCTTTAAAGTACAGTTACCAAAAAAACTGTATTTATTTTATTTGTGATCCAAAAACACTACTCAAAAAAAAATTATAGGTGGAACTTGGGACCGCAGTCCTGGTCCAAAGAGCCTCACGACCCGAATGAGAGCACAGAGAAGCACATACAATATTGAAATTCATTGTGAATGTTTAATATATTATTTACTAACATTGTATTATTCAGTATTGGCTCAAAGTATTGTTTATAAATTCATTTGAAGTGTTACGAGCTGTTTACCTATTAGTTTTATTTGTGATTCTGTTTTAGTTGGATTTGTTTTGATTGAGCGCATGCATTAACTTATGAGTTATTAAATGATAAAATTGATATATAGGTAGTTTTATTTGTCATTATATGTGTGTAAACAGCTCCGTCGATGTATTTTGATAATATGTTTAGCATTTTAACTGTGTGTAGTATGAAAGGTGTTAGAGTTTCTACTTTTGCCTTAGGCATTAATTCGTTCTTTTAGATCGCGTACTGCCAAAGGTAAGACACTCGTAGTTTTAAAACGTAGCAGTCTTACTTTCGAATGCTGATAAAATCCTTCACAAAAAACCCCAGATGTTCGAAAGTATAGAATTAATGTGATGAAAGTCTGAATTTATATTCAGCCTAGAGACTCATCGAAGTTTATTAGGCTATTTATTATTTTTCCTGTTTTATTGTAGAGCGGCCTTCCTCTCTAGGACTAATATAGGAAAAATAACGACCACAATTTAATCTGGTCCACATTAGAGCACATGTCGTTATGTAATTGAAACATAATACTTCATTGTTGATAGTGGAACACTCAAAACTTCGTTTCGAGCAAAACATTACGACGATACAAACATTTTTTCAGAAATATGTTCGGACACAAGTTGCGAAACATGTATAGCAACTTGTGCTCTGATGTGAATAAAGCCAGAAGCGTTACTATAAGCAGTTAAAATGTTAATTTTAAAAAGTTTATTCACCGAGCCCAGCGCACGCCCCGCTTGCGCTAAAGGTACAACATGCAAAGAAGCTTATTGTCGACAAAGTCCACCGAAATCTTTTGTAAATAACAGATTCATTAAATGATAATGATGACTGAGATTGGCGGTTTTATTTTTAATTTCTTATCTAAAGAATACGGACAATACTCATGGGATACAGAATTGACAGTTTTGTGTAAATAAGTTACCAAGTTACCCTACGTTCCGAATTGCGTCAAAAGCGGTAATATCGCGAATCCGACCAACGCGCAGCGTCACAATTATTACTCAATAGCCCTTATATTTTGTAACTATTAAATTTGGTCGGATTCGCGATATAATCACTTATCGCAATTCGGAACACGGGGTAAGTGATACGAGATAAGAAAAGTTATGCTTCGAATCTGTAGGGTTAAGCATGATGAGATACATTCAGCAAATTAAGAAGTCGCAAACAACTTCAGAGCAGAAGTTTTATACTTGGGTTAGGTTTTTATTGGATTTTCCATATTAGAAACTTTTCAACTAACAGCACCTACTGCCCACTGCCGCCACCGAACTACTAGGGTACAATTTTTTTGTTGAGTAGGTACTTGCCTATTTTATTTAGTTTGGAAGCCATTGGTGACGGTGCCGATGGGGTAGTGACGGACATCTAGATTTGTGCCTACTCTATTAACTTACTGGTGAAATTTAAATGACATGACGTACCTACTCACTCACCACACACTTGTGCCGAACCCCTCGAGCGTATTGTATGAGAATTTACATTATCTCGCATTGAAAATTCAACAGCAAGCACATACCTAATCTAGCCAGCTACGTAACACAGTGATCTAATCTTCATAGTTATACCATAGGTATAATGTAAAAACGTGTACCTAGGTATTTGAAGGCCATAAGAGAGTCATTACCATGTTCATGACTTAAATAATGACCATAATTATAACCATGTTATATAACACGGCTTTGTATAATTATGTACATAATGGGCTTAAATGTATAGAATACTGTGTGCACACCCGTGAAATTAACGAGTCTGTTGTGTGAGAATGGCACGCAATATTATTTTATTAATTAATTTTAATTATGTAGACAATAACTTTTTAACCATAACTTTGACAAATTTATGGTTTTGGCAATGTACTTTACAAATTCTTGCCATAGTTTTTTGTCTAAACTTCGCCATGACCGCATCATCAAAACGGACATATTTAGTAGTTAGGTAGGTATAGCATAGCATAGTCGGCCTTATAATGTTCCCACTGTTGGGACTCAGGCTTCCTCTCTAGGAGAGGGAATGGGCCGAAATCCACCACGTGGGCCCAGTGCGGGTTGGTGGATGTCACATGTCTTCGAATTTTTGGTTCTAGGACATGCCGGTTTCCTCACGATGTTTTCCTTCACCGTTTTGAGAGCAGTGGTGATGAAATAAATTACACAAAGTAATGCGCCTGGCTGGGTTTGAACCCGCGACCTACAACTCGTAAGTCGGGGCCGTTATCACTTAGGTAGGTATACTACCTAAATAAAAATGAATTATGTATTTAAACTTCATGTGCAGTAGTGGTACAAAGGCGAACTTAGTGCCAGACCTGCAGGAATGTTCGTGTCTCTGTGGCCCTGAAACGCAAGCGACAACTGAAGGAACACAGGTTGAGGTGGGGTTACTCAGTAAAAGTCTAGACGTAGTCTTAGGCGCCCTTTTGCTCCACCGGTGCGGAAGAAGTGATTTGATGATATCTCAACTCGAAAAAAAGGCATTCTCTACTTGTCAAATTATATTAATAATAATAGTAGTTAAACAAAGATACCCTCAACGGCCTCAACCACACATTACAATGTGATATTGCCAGCACCTTTATGTTGTACGTAGCAGTAAGCCCAATTTTCGAAGTGCAGTTGTATGGGATTGGACGGGTCACGTCAGCCGCATAGTTATTAACCGCTTGGCAAGAGTTCACAAAGTGGATGCATGAGGATGAAAAACGCCGTCAAAGCCGACCTGGGAAGAAGTGGCGAGACAACCTAGACGCCTACCGCAAGGGCTCCGAGAAAAGAATTTAGGGGAGAAAACCTGGAAGGATTTAGGGGAGGCTTTTGTCCATCAGTAGAAAGTAATAGGCTAAAAAAATATAGCCACTTAAGGACTGTACCTAATTATTTACCTGCTACACCGATTTATTTTTATGACTTGTAGTTGAGGCTGTGCTGAATGAGAACCGTCATAAGATTTGAAAGCGCAGCAATATAAAAAAAACATGATGTTAGCTCCATTTTACGCTACGACGATTCTCTTTCTGCACAGACTCTATCAACCCTGCCATTCGGACCAATACTTTTCTCGGTCAATCCAATAAGTCCTCGGTAAGTCAAACCTTAAATTGATTTGGACATAGGTAAATGATATCAATGCGAGAGTGGTTCAACAAGATCGCTCCGTAACCCGCAACCGCCTATTCGCCGACTGTCGTGAAGTTCACCATGAATCTTATTAGATTAACGAAGCCATCCTTACAATTGACCCCTACATAAGGTTGAACTATCTGCTGTAACAGGTTAATTCATTACATCAGCAGTTCAACACTTTCAATTAGTTGCTATGACCTCGTAGGGTGACTGGTGAGGAACGTTTTCTTTACAACTAAGTAGTAAACCTTTCTTTCTAGTAATATTCGCGATATCCTGCGGCAGTGTTTATGCGTCATAGGTAGGTACCTACTCGTAATTGCATTAATTAAGGACAAATTAAATTATAGTACCTACCCTAACTGCTCCATTTGCATACTGAGCCGAATACCGGGTCAGGCAAACTTTCGTTTTCCATTTTCCCCGTAGCAGCAGCAGCCTCCGGTCTGATGGCATAAGCATAGCATAATCAGCCTTTTAATGTTCCCACTGCTGGGACTCAGTCAGGCCTCCTCTCTAGGAAAGGAAATGGGCCGTAATCCACCACGCGGGCGCAGTGCGGATTGGTGAATGTCACATGTCTTTGAATTTTTTGATTCTAGGACATGCCGGCAATAGACTCGTCCCCTATTACATGGGAATTTGGTAATGATAACTAGCAAAATGTGGCGGTGCGTTACACTAGGGGTGTCACCCCTGCATACTCTCCTGGGATACAAGGACTTTTTTTTAGTTAAGGACAAGGTGAAGTATACGGGGAGGTGTGTACCACCACCGTATGCTCGCTTGGGGCACCACCTGTTCGTATTCTCGTAAAGGCGATCGGCGGCGGATACTTCTCGCGCCGGACCCTGGAAGAGTTTAGCCATGGTCCAGCGCGAGAGGGAATGGGATGCGGTCGCATACTTCTGTGAAGCAGTAGCCTACTGCTAGTAGGTAATGGCCGCACGTGTGAGGGAATGGACATCCTGACGTCCCAGCCGTCGCGGCAGATGAAGCCCCAGGCGTCGGGTCACTGGCTAACTAGTTTGCGGATGAATGGGCAGTAAGCCGTCCGGACCACGCCCAAGTCGTCGTCGGCGTGTAGTTTTCCACGCGCGCCTCAAAGATATGTCAGCAAAGCCGCAGAGGCCCAGCAGGCCGATGCCTCTAGGGCTAGGGCCACGGGGAATTTCGAATAGGTTTTCGTCAGTAAAAGTCGGACACTCCCTCTCGCACCACTCTAGAGCGAGTCAAGCGAAGTCATTGGATGCTTTCCCACATCAAAAAAGGGTCCCAGTTCTTTTTTTGTCTCAGGGCTGTTGGCCACCTAGCTACGCCACTGTGGACAGGTAAGTATCTAAACACCTAATATCCTAAGTATCTAAACACCTAATTTTTCAAGCGGACCTATTTTAACCTATTAGCTGGGAATCTCCAAGTTACGCCATAATAACCAGCTCTCTGCTTTTCCTATCTCTACCCTAAGTTATTATAGTAATTATGCAAAGTTTAGGTATAGTTAATAACTGATCAGTTATAAAATTAATCATTCTTGAAGTCTTTTACAGCCCTTACATGGCAAGATACATCGTTCGTAATTATGATACGAACTTGAACCACTTCCACGTTAGTGATTGATAGCATCAGTATGTCCTACTACAAATTATTGGTAGACAATACTATCAATCTCGGATCGAGTATTAAAACAAATATTACGTACTTACCTCTCAGTAATCTGTCTTTATACCCATAATGTAGAATATTTATAACCTATTAGCTGGGAATCTCCAAGTTACGCCATAATAACCAGCTCTCTGCTTTTCCTATCTCTACCCTAAGTTATTATAGTAATTATGCAAAGTTTAGGTATAGTTAATAACTGATCAGTTATAAAATTAATCATTCTTGAAGTCTTTTACAGCCCTTACATGGCAAGATACATCGTTCGTAATTATGATACGAACTTGAACCACTTCCACGTTAGTGATTGATAGCATCAGTATGTCCTACTACAAATTATTGGTAGACAATACTATCAATCTCGGATCGAGTATTAAAACAAATATTACGTACTTACCTCTCAGTAATCTGTCTTTATACCCATAATGTAGAATATTTATTAATACAGTTAGCATTAAGCAGTGGCTTTTGAATGAATATCTTGCAGACTTTATTTATCTGTAATCAGCGTTCTTAGCGTGATTGATCGAAGGCATACATACCGCTTACCGATGGCGACATATCAGGTTTTATGTGCATTTTTAAACTGTCGTAAAGATATCGTTAGGTTTTTCCGTAAGTATACCCACTTAATTATTATTATTTGCACTTCCTACTTTAAGTTCCGCTTAAAGATCTCAGAACTTAAGATTTCTGCGATCGTGCACATAAAATATGTATTACCTACTTCCGAAAAAGATTACGGTTGACGTAGTTTTTGTTCAAGGTGAAGGTAAAAGGGAGTTGTGGATTTGATTCTAGATTGATAATCTAATTTAGGAAGTGCGTGCATTCGTCCTAGCTTTTCCTGTCGCATAGTTTAGTTGAAATCATTATTAACAGCCCGCCAACTTCATCTGCTGCTGGGAACTCCAGAACCTCAGTGCCAGTCTAGTCCTACTCAAGATTGCAAGAATGTTGTCGACATATGAACACATCTCGCCCCGGGCGGGCGGTGACCGCCATAGGCTGGTAGGTAAGGTATCCCTACATTCAGTTCTACGCCACTGGGATACAGCCTTACTTCACCTAACTTCTTTGTTTAAACTGTCTGACCATCAACCGGCACTAATCCCGAATCTAGAATCATTAAGTACCTACTGGGAAATTCCCAAAAAAGGAAATCCCCTAACACATTACCCGATAACCCGACATAGTAAATTAACCCAAAACCCCATTTCAGCTTACACCTACAATCACTGACTATTTTACGCACACATCAAAATTCACGATGTTCACCATAATTTCCATTTGCGATAGACCGTGCCGACAAGGTCGTTGACCGCGCGTCTGGTGCAATGCGCTCGTGTATTACATCAGCCGACCTTGTCCGACACGGAACAATGACAGCTGCAGCCTGTAACGTACGCCCCTGGCTTTTAGCTGCCCTAGGTTGAGCAGTTGATCCTTTCAAGTGTTACAGTCCAGAAAACCTTCTAAAAAGGTACTAGAACTAATTCTTTAAGTAGTACCTAATTAAGCAAAAAGTAACAGTCATTAATCACAACAATACAAAGTTATGACATTGAATTTAAGCACTGAACTGAAAGAATGTTTCTGAAAATAATTATAAAGTTACTGCAATAAACAATAATAACGTAAATTAAAATAAATTGATGCAAATTAAATTGAAAATAAACTAGAACTCTCTACATCATGGTTACCCTACTGCAAGGTTATGTTACGTCCGTTGACAGTCTCGTCATGCAGCCTGAATTGATGCGTCGGCAATTCATCATCAATTCAGCAATCAAGTGTTTTGCTTTTACTAATAATTAATTGATGACCAAAAAATGAATAATCGTACTCAATAAGTCTGCTTTCATCTTTTGTTTGCCTATAATATTTTGTTCTAAATTATTCGAATGACCGAAATGAGAAATTACTGTTCCTGCTTAGCCAAAATATTCTTGTTTTTTACGACTTTCTCCTGAGGTTACTGTTTTCATTTTGACATGAATAAATTCATCTTAACTTGTTTACTGGAAACGGTACGTAATTAAGGAAGTCACAAAGGCATTTAAACTTTAATTTCGTAAATAGAGGCATTATCTACGTGCGTCACCAACGACTTAGGTTTTTCACGAAGGATTTATAAAATCCCCTTCTTAAATTCTCAGATTTAATCTAAAATGACCGCAAACTTGTCACGTCGTATATCGTACCTATTCGTATGAACGGTGAATCAGAATGATTAAAAACTTAAAAGATAAAAAGCCTTTATAAATAAAAGCTCTTCTAAGTAAAATATGGAAGATATTTATTTATTGTTATTAAATAAAACTTTATGCACTAGTAATAAACACTGTACAAAGGCGGACTTAATGCCCTAGGCATTTTCTACCAGTCGACCTTAGGGTGGTGCAGAAACAAAACATGATAGGAGAAATTGTTTTGGACTTAGAGATCTGTACGGGATAATAACACTGTAGATGTCTGATCAATGTAACATAACAGAACTTGGTTCCCACCGGACGGCCAACGCCGAGTTACCTATTGCTGGCCGTCCACAAGCTTGCCAAGATTCTGGGCGGGCCGGAAATCGCCCTGCGACTCCCAACGCCCGGTGTCGACGGAGTTTCCTACGGCGTCAGCTAGGGCGTGAGGATATCTTCTCACGCACGGTTTCAGCCACTTCCTTCGCTCGCATTACTGCTTCCCAGAAGTAGGTATAGCTACCCATTTCCCTCTCGCCTCATACTATGGCCAAAATCAGGGTCACCCGCGAGGGGTGGCCGCCACCAGCAAAAAATCCTGCAGCATTTGCAGGATTTTTGCTGGCGGCGGCAAAGTAGCATATAGGATTACGTCGATATCCGTGGAGTACGGTAGCAAGTAGTGACAGTCTTAGGGTAGCAGTACTATAGGCAAGGCCAGGAGGCCAGGTGTAACAGCTCAGTAACCCCTCGCCTTCCAATTGGCAAACGGAATCTGTGATTTATTAACGAAAAACAAACTTTTTGAAGCTTGTTAAATGTAGGTAGGTAGTATGCGAAATCCATTATATTGTAAAATTTAATTGCATCTAATCAGTTGCTTTAAAAAGATCTGAACGAGGAATGATAAAAACTTAACAATTTCAGCGTATGTTTTTTTCGTTCTGTGTCCTTTACTTCTAACATCACTACTAATTAATTGAGCATACACCGTAACAAAGAAGTTTAAAAAAAATATATTTTTTTAATCTTCACCGCACTCAATCATTGTGAAGTACTAAGTAATCTATCATGTAACTTTATGACTAAATTGCATCAACCGGATTGGATTTTCCTTCATAATTATGTGATTGAAATAAATTAATATCAGATAGCTTAAATATCTACTAGGTACGAGGTAAAGCGGATTCATTCGAATCTATGACAGGTTTTAATAATCTCGAAATTGATTAAAATTGCAGCGCAGCGTTGGAAGGCCTCCCACAAGGTGGACCGATGACCTAGTGATAGTGAAGGTCGCGGGAATCTGATGCATGCGAGACGCAGGACCGGTCATTATGGCGACACTTGGGGGAGGCCTATGTACAACAGTGGACGTCTTTCGGCTGAAATGATGATGATGATGTTTAAAAATTCGCTGATGAAAGCGGATGTAGATGAGAAAAATGCACACTCAACTTCATTATCAAAAGAAAATAGCACGGTCGTATATCAACAATACTTGGATGAAATTCCAAATAGCCATGAACAAACGAAACACGCAATATGATGCCAAACGTGTGTACACATGCGTACTACGACCTCCGAGTGACGACAACATCAACTAGACACACCTTCCATTGAACACTACGATCTCATTTGCATACAAATGTATCAAATGCTGTCAGCAATGAAACAAGAAACAAATTCGTCAACAAATCCTCGCTGACTCACGTGGGTGATGTAACATCTCTCAAACTTACACCAGACGAATTCTTGTGAAAGAAACATTTGAACTTTTATTAGCAAAAAATATGCAACTGATCTGCATCAACCTTGACGTTTGACGGCATGGGAAATAAATCTGCGCAGGCAATTAAAAAAATAATGAAGAGAAATAAAGCGGGAAGTAACCGTTATTCGATAGATATATCTGCTATCTCTGTGTTCAATCTTGAGACACGATTATAAATTTTAATTAAGTTTGCAAAGCTTATCGAGTTGTCGAATCAAAAGGAACTGGCGAAATGACACGAAACATGATGGTTATTTATTCTTTATAGAATTTCGTGGCTAGTCTACATCACAAAGACGTTACGCGTAAACCAGTAATGGGTACTTTCATCGATAAAAGTTGACATCACGCAACTTTTTTTATCGGGTTGATCGCGAATACTCGGATTTAAACCGTAATATCTTCGGAAGATTTTCCACCGACTGGGTAATTCGGCCAAGGCGACCTGCGGAGGTCAGTAAAGTACTAAATTGTTAAATAATTACTAGTTAGGCATTTTCTTAAGCCATTCTCAATAATTTATTAATTAACCGTGTTTAGTTTTACGATGTTCCTAATTAGTTTAGAATATTTTTTATCAGTTGAGCTGCTGAACTTGAATCGTTTACCTAAATTAAATTAAAAAGATTATCTGATTAATTTGTTTTTAACACCAATTAAAATTTTAATTACAATAAGTACAGGGGAACAATATTAATACCGACATTATCATCCTGAAGACAATAGCAAACAGGTGGGACAGTCCCGTACTGGAGCATTGGGTACGCCTGCATGCCCCTGTGGCGTATAATTCATAAAAAAAAAAAATTGTTTCCGGTAGCTATAAGTACTAACACTAGTTTTTAAGTTCTGTGTATACTAACCAACTATGGACTTTGTCCGAAGTTTTTTTTTTTTTTTTTTTTTTTATTATCCTTAACACTATTTACGCTTCACCACAAAACACACAGAGCCGATGCAAAACCCATAACTTTCTTTCTTGGCAGGATATGAATATAACATAGACATCCAGGGTTGCATAATTGTTCTAGTGCCTAAGAGTGACCGTAGCCCTGCAGTGTTATTCTCTAAGAAAACAGCCTTGAGCGCAATGCTGGTCGCAGCGACGAAATCTAATTGATTATTGATTGATTAGCATATGATTGATTTAGGAACAATCCAATGTAATAAATGTGTAGTTAAGCGACGAAATCCAAATAGGTACATTGAACCAAAAAAAAAAAAATGAAATGGCCAACGGAACTTCATACTCACATAGTCACAATGAAGATAGTTAGGCGACTATGACAATACAAATAAATAAATGGTTCTGGTTGGTTTGGTTCGCCAAACTAAAGTGGCAATGGGCAGGGCACATTGCTCGCAGAACAGATGACCGTTGGGGCCGAAAGGTTCTGGAATGGCGACCACCGTACCGGAAGACGTAGCGTTGGAAGGCCTCCTACAAGGTGGACCGATGACTTGGTAACGGTTGCGGGAGTCCGATGTATGCGAGACGCACAGGACCGTTC
The DNA here is from genome assembly GCA_905147345.3 of Mythimna impura. Taxonomy (NCBI): domain Eukaryota; kingdom Metazoa; phylum Arthropoda; class Insecta; order Lepidoptera; family Noctuidae; genus Mythimna; species Mythimna impura. The sequence continues at coordinate 9,357,356 of LR990355.1, read as the reverse complement.
GTTGTGGCGACGCTTGGGGGAGGCTTATGTCCAGCAGTGGACGTCTTTCGGCAGAAATGATGATGATGATGATGATGATGATGATGAAATGGTTCTGAATAGTTATGTTGAAAATGGAATCATCGAAGTGACCTGATGATGATGATGGAGCCAGAAGCTATGATAGGCACCGGAACTCTGTAATTAATCAATATATCCTAGACGTGTTTGGGCTTATTAGAATGGTCATGAAATGTAGTTTAGCTATAAGGTACTCAAAGATTCAAAGCATTTTATTTCAAATAAACCATTTACAGGCACTTTTGAAATGTCAAGAAGTCAGTCAGTCAGTAAAAAATGATGTAATTGCACATTCCAAAGCGTAGATATCTATGGAGAAGAATGTCCAAGAAACTCCATGGGCACTCTTTTCAATCATGTTTTGTAATTACAAATATCTCTGTTACATGTTTCTTGTCGCTATCATGTGAGAACAATGTTAATAAAGTAAAAATAAAAACTAAATATTGATATTAAAATAGCAACTGGCAGCTAAGAGATGACCAGTCTCAACTGACAGCGCCAGTTCACGGACATGACGCTAATATTAGCATCACTCAGCTCAATCTACTATCGAACTGATCTGATGATGGAGCCGGAAGGTGGAAGGTAGACACAGAAACTTCATAATAAAACAATGTAGGTAACCTTGCAGTGTTTGGGTTAATTGGAATTGTCATGAGAAATAAGCACTCTGGTTATATGTACATAAATAAGTGTATCGCAACTAAAAAGTGAGAAATAAAAAACATTTTACAAAAAAAAATAACCGACTTCACTATTACAATACAAACTGTGCAAGCCACACATACCTACTCGTATGTGATGCATAGGTACCTACCTATTATCGTAGCCAAGAAAAGTCAACTATTTTCATGAATGTGAAGTGGTGAGAAGAGAACAGGGCTTCATTGAAATTGATTAAAAATTATCTTCTGATCTGTGTAAACTTAGAGTTAGAATGTTTGGAGTTATACAATTCTTTTATAAACAATGAAAAATTGTTATGTGCTGCAAAAATTACCAAAACAATACACTACTTTTTTTTAAATGATACTCTTTTTTATAAGTCCGTACTCTTTATTTACCTCGTTTAAAATGAGATACTCTATTCCTTCTAATAAAAGTTGGCAACCCTAACTCCATCTCGTTCCACCCGGAGCAGGAGGAGATTTTTGATGATTTCATAACTCATCAGACTACATGTTAGACATGTTGAACTAATTCACATATAAAACTGAGTGACTCTCCATCCGCTGTAATGAAGTGCCATGTGAGGCATTATCATGAAACCTCCTCCCAACGATACTCTCGTTACCTACACTTAAATTTCAAATTTTTAGAATTCAAATATTTAGAAAACACAGAGCTTTGTTATTTACTTATTATATTCCTTATTGTTCACTGATAAAAAAACAGGATAAACATTTACAAAAAAAGTGCACCTGCAGGCGGTCGTATCGTAAAAGGCAATCTCTTACGGATAACCTTAAGCTTTCTTTAACCCTAAGTAAGTACGTAATGACTGTATATCTTTCCGTACCAAATCAGTTTCCTTCAAATATATTATCATCATCTTGATTTGAAGAGCAGCTTTCTGAGATCAGATTGACAGTTTCGTAATATATGACTAAGACATTAAATTCTCTACCTACACTTTTCCTGCCAATGTTTCATTGTCATTTGTGATGTAAAGAATAAATGAGCATCTACCGGGTAACACACTTATTATATTACATTCACGTGCCATATGGGCAGGCTGTTGGTTGTCATATTTTATTGATGACAAAAATCATCAATAGAATATAACAACCAACAGCCTAGCCTAACCAATTCATAAATATTTAAAGATGGCTAGATTTTTGAGCAGTGGTGGTCGAGTGGTAACGGCCCCGACTTACGAGTTGTAGGTCGCGGGTTCAAACCCAGCCAGGCGCATTACTTTGTGTAATTTGTTTCATCACCACTGCTCTCAGAACGGTGAAGGAAAACATCGCGAGGAAACCGGCGTGTCTTAGAACCAAAAATTCAAAGACATGTGACATCCACCAACCCGCACTGAGCCCGCGCGGTGGATTACGGCCCATTCCCTCTCCTAGAGAGGAGGCCTGAGTCCCAGCAGTGGGAACATTATAAGGCCGACTATGCTATGCTATGCCTAGATTTTGGTTGAGACCGGAAATAAATGGTACGAAAACTAAAATTCCTGCGGATTTAAACAGATAATATTCTACTTAGAAGTCGAAGTAAAGATCTGTTACCCGTTAATAGATTTTTTTTAAATTATTTTATAATTATAGCGCTTGACTGCGATCCCACCTAATGGTAAGCAGTGATGCAATCGTTAATGGTGAATCGAACTATTCAGTGTAGCTTTGAAGACACCTAAATTATAATCGGACGGGAAGATCGATTATATTACTTATTAATTAAACGACGACGGCTTACGAAGCATCATTCTTTTGGGATCCACCTCCGTTCCACTAGAATTTCTATTGCTTACATTTCAGGGAGTGTGTCTTGGAATTGGACAATTTTATTCCGCCAAACCCAAACCGTCAAACGCAAACCCGTCTCGCATCCATCGGATTCCCGCGACCCTCGAATGACCACACTTCACCAGGTCTTCGGTCCACCATGTGGAAGGCCGTCTAGAACAATGTGCCCTGCCCACTGCCACTTAAGTTTGCTCCTTCGGGCTAGGTTGGTAAAGAAGTGAAGTGGTAGGAACTGATGATGATGTCACGATAGAAAGCTGTGCTGACGTTCATAGTCGAGGGCCACCAGTTTGGAGGTAAGCGGAACAGAGTGCAAAGTCCCACACACCTCCTTTGAAAAGGGAGGATCCTCAGACGAGACGGATGTTATGTCTGGTTTGGGCAATTGCCCGATAGATGATTTCGGGCTGTTGTATATGTTCAAAGGAAAGAACTCTAATTGCGCGATGCAGAATTTCGTAGTTTAGTTCATATGCTATCGAGGTTAAGCTACACCTTGATTCTTCTGTGTAAATGTACATCCACATTCAACTAGAGGCACCACCCAGCACGTCCATTCAACCATTTTATATGATAATGAATGAATTATTTTATTCATAAGTAATATGTAATGTGAGACACTTCCGTCATCACAGGAACCTTAACAACCGGAACCGTAGTTCCGATCCGGAGTTTTGTTATTGTATAGTTTTTTTTTTTTTTGTGTTTTTATTATAATGTACAATGGTCATGTTCAATGTAATCATTACAACAGCTGCCTGATCAATCTGCCTAGCCCTTTTCCCAGTTAAATTAGGGTTGTCTTTCAGCAATAAGAGCACAGGATCTGTCGTCGTTTCGAGGAGGCGGAATGCGTCACATTCCAGAGATGGGGACTCTACAATGAGGCGTTTTACGTGAAGCGGATAACTTGATGTTTCCGATTTTAGTATATCCAATTATTTATGTTATATTTAGTCAAAATTTTTGGCTTTGTATTAATAAGTGAAAATCTCACCTTTTTCGCCACTCGAAAACGCAATTGTACGTAAAGAAACAATCGACATACGAGTACATAAGTAGTGTACCCGCGTCACAGCACAGCGGAAGCGCACGTCACCCTCACAATAGTCTATTCAAAAATTATTATAATGAGATGATTTGCTTACCTTCCGATTACGATCGCGCGTGTTATTGTAATTAATTACACTGACCCGCAAAAAATATGGGTCGCTAATAAAATGAAGTAGATTCTTAATGACACAAAATTAATTTGTAAAATTGTAGCATGTTGTAGATGATTGAATAATACATAAAAGTAAATACATTTTGCACATTACACAGTAAAATAGTTCTTGTACCAGGGTTGATTATTTGTGTACATTCTTTAAGTATTAGCGACATGATGTTGCGCTGAATACTGGGACCAATCGTTTAAACTGAGCTGTCATTATAAACATTTACAATAATGACATGACATGAAGTTAGAAAAAAATTTTGAACTGTCGTTTTTCTAAATTCTGAAAATCTGTTTTTTAAGTTAAAACTTGTATATTAATTACTTTTTACAAATTACCTACGAGCAATCTATGTAAGTACATGACTTTGGGATATATTGCAATTTTTATACATGATCCGTTATTTTTGCGGCCCCGTGTATAAATAAATCTTCTGGTTTCTTCTGTACAGTCCTAACTCATTGAACTATATTAAAAAGTTACTTTTAAAAACTCACCAATAGGTAAATACCTATTGTAAGCATTTTTAGTGTAGTATGTAAGACCCCACCTTCAAAGAATTAATTAAACATAATCATAATTCTTATTATTGTTCGTCATTCTGATGGCAAATACAAAAGTTTTTAAATATGTTTAAATATTCAGTATTTTATGAAGGTTATAACTATACTTACATATACATAAGAAACTTAAATATTAACTAAGTATATCTACTAAACCTTACTATATGTACCTACATATATGTATATATATATATGTTTCAGTAAAAACCAGTTTTTATATAGAACGCGTTTTTCATAGTTAGAACTAGTTTTTACTATACTTGTTAATACTAGAATTAACCAACGCGGCTCAAAATTTAATATCAGTTAAAACTATTTCTCACTAGACAAAACGTGTTTTTCCGAAGCTAGTCGGTTAAATAAAATAATCGACATCTTCAACCATGCTCTGCTGATACTTGTGTTGGAGTTCTGGATTTGGTTTCCATGTTTTAATATAGTAGGTATAGATACAGTCGTATAAGAAATCGAGGAATTCTCACTTCTGCGCCCTTTCAGAAGTTTCTTATGATTTTTTTAATTTGAACTCTGAAAATATTCATGATTTTAGCTAATCGACATCTTCAACCATGCTCTGCTGATACTTGTGTCGGAGTTCTGGATTTATTTTCCATGTTTTAATATAGTTTAGATACAGCCGTATAAGAAATCGAGGAGTTCTTCTTTCTGAACACTTTCAGAAGTTCCTTATGATTTTTTTAACTTCAACACTGAAAATATTCATGATTTTTGCTAATCGCCATCTTCAACTATGCTCTGCTGATACGTGTGTCGGAGTTCGAGTCCTGGATTTTGCTGATTTATGCATAAGAATTATAGTTGTATAGGAAACCGAACCTGGAATTCAAGGCAACGAAGGAACATTGGAGTGGGTTTTAGTCAGTAAAAGTCTGATACGCCCTCGCGCTCCGGTCTTGAGCGAGAGAAGTCATTAGATGATTTTCCACCTAAAAAAAACCTTATTCTGATTGGTCGCGAGACGTCACCTGATTGTCGTACTTTATTATGATTGGTATATCTTGAAATCTCAGCAGGCCTAGCCAAGTTACGACCTTTTCGAGTCGAATCTCTTTCTATAATAGGTAACGCCAAGGCGCGTAAGCGATTTTAGAAAAAGAATAATTTGGTAGCCATTGTGACGCACCTGAGTCGCTCATTCTACAAAAATTGTAACTTGGCTACCATTTATAACCTTAAAACTACAGGAAGTAGCGATGAACGTTGTGGAAACGATTACATTTCATTGTATCATTTCACTATCATTTCATTCTTTCATTTTATCATTGAACTAAAAGATGTGAACTTGGCTACGAATTTTATATTCGTTTGTTCTGAGCACGTGACTTAACGTTGAGATGACGGACTGACATAGTCCAGCCCCCCTAACCAACTTACAATCGTATCGTTCGCACCGAACGTCTCGAGTAGGCTACGCCTCCGATTCCTTTGTTCTGACGTCATCTCAACGTTCAGTCACGTTTTTTGTTTTTTTTTTTTTAATTGATATAAACTAGTGCTTGACTGCGATCCCACCTGATGGTAAGTAGTAATGCAATCGTAGATGGTGAGGCGCACTAATTTATTAAGAGCCTATTCACTCTAGCCTTGAAGAGACCCAAATTATAATCGGACGAGAAAACCGCAGCAGGCAAATTATTCCAGTCCTTCGATGTACGCGGTATAAACGACGAGGCGAAACGCTTGGTCCGGACCGTAGAGGTTTCAACAACGTAAGGGTGGATACTCGCCGTTCGTCGGCTTGTCCGATGGTAGAAATGAGATGGTGGAATCAAGTCATGCAATTCCTGCGCACACTCTCCAAAATGCATCCTGTAAAACACCGAAAGGCTGGCTACCCTACGCCTGTGCTCAAGACTTTGTAGATTGGAATTAACCAGATCTGGATCACCAATTAGCCTCTTTGCACGCCTTTCCACCGAGTCCAAAGCTGCCAGGTGGCATTTTGCAGCACCAGCCCATATGTGGCTGCAGTACTCCACACACGAACGGACCTGTGCTTTGTATAACATTAGAAGCTGTCCTGGTGTGAAGTACCGCCGGACCTTTGCAAGTACGCCGAGTTTCCTAGCAGCTACCTTGGCTTTGGACTCAATGAACCGCCCAAAGTTAAGGTCTGAGGAAATTTCAACTCCCAAGAGCTGAAGGCAGTCAGTGTACTCCAGGGATACATTCTGAAAAACAGGAGCCAAGGTGAACGGGCTCCTTTTAGCGGTGAATAGACACGCTTGTGTTTTGGCGGCGTTGAATCCCACCAGATTGGCTTCACCCCACTTGGAGACTGCCTGAAGTGAGACATTCGTACGCTCTACCATAGCCTCTCTTTCGGACCGGATTAGCTCCTTACTAGCTCGAGCACCTGGCAGGTATCTCTCTACAACTGTGCTATCATCTGCATACCCATAGATACCGGGCATCAGCAGATCGTTGATATGCAGCAGGAAGAGAGTTGCAGAGAGAACAGACCCCTGAGGAACTCCGGAATTAGTCGTCATGGGCTCTGATGAGCATCCATCGATAACAACTCGGAGAGAACGTTCACTCAGGAAGTCTTTTACCCAGTTAATCAGACCAGGGGAAATGCCGTACGCTGAAAGCTTACACAATAGACCAGCGTGCCATACCCTGTCGAAGGCCTTCGAGACGTCTAAGGAAACAGCAATCGCTTCCCCATGCCTCTCGAGGGTCTCGCCACACAAGTGGGTGGCATAAACTAGTAGGTCCCCAGTAGATCGATTGCGGCGAAACCCGTACTGTCGGTCACTGAGGAGATCGTTACCTTCCAGGTATGCCAAGAGGCGCGAGTTCAATACACGCTCCATAATCTTGCAGAGTATGGAGGTTATTGAAATCGGCCGATAGTTGGTAGGATCGGTACGACTGCCCTTTTTGGGCACGGGTTGCACGTTGGCAAGCTTCCAGGACTTGGGCACTATACCAGTCCCAAATGAGAGGCGATACAAACGCGTCAATACAGGAGACAACTCGGGCGCACAAGCCTTGAGAACAATCGCTGGTATACCATCTGGTCCACTAGCTTTATTCACGTCAAGACGACACAGTGCTCTCAGAACCTCCTTGTTCCTTATGCGGACCTCGGGCATCGAAGTATCGCAGTGAGGTAAAGTCGGTGGAGTAGCACTACCAGTGTCAAGACGAGAATTATGGGCGAAGAGAGATGCAAATAGACCCGCTTTCTCTCTCGCCGTATGAGCCAGTGTACCATCAGGTCTAACCAGCGGAGGCAATGAGGGCCGACAGAAGTTCGCTTCGACCGACTTGGCAAGGGACCAGAATGCTCTGCTACCGGACGGCTGCGCAGAGAGCTTTGTACCAATATGGGTAATGCGGTCGAAGCGAGCCTTCCTTAGTGCCTTTTTGTAGGACTTGGCAGCATGGTTGAGGGCTCTCTTCTTTGAACTCAAATCCGGAGCTTTGTGATCACGAGCGTCAACCCAGGCGAGAAACGCCGAATGCTTACGTTGTTCAGCTTGAACGCAATCGGCGTTGAACCATGGGTGAGCTAAGCCACCGATGGGTACGTCGCGATAAGGGATGAAATACTCCATAGCTTGACGTATCACATCGGATATAGCATCTGCACAGCTCGACGGATTTTTAGAAGAGAAGCAGACCTGCTGCCAAGGATAAGATGCAAAGAAGTGCCGCATCTCATCCCAATCTGCTGACTTGTAACGCCACATTCCCCGTTCACCGCGTGAGTCGCAGTCAGACTTCACCAGACAGTGATCTGAAGTTCCAAGTGGTGAGGAAACTGTTACGATACATCTGTCCGGATCGGTGGTCAGCAGAAGGTCCAGACAATTGGCAGTATGACCAACTACATCAGGCACCCTTGTCGCTTGCTTTACCAACTGGGAGAGGCACATCGATACTGCAAAGTTTCGCGCTTCTCTCCCAGCGTGGTCGGTCCTCTGGTACGGGAAAAGCCAGTCTTTATGAACGGCGTTAAAGTCCCCCAGAGCGACACACTGCGCATCAGGGTGCCAATGCAGAGCCTTATCGGCGGCCTCACCGAGGTGGCCAAACAGTTGAGTCGTCTCCTGGTCACCGCTGTGCGATCGGTAGACACAGGTATAGACAATTTTGTCCACACCGGTGTCCACCAACAACCACAACGTTGAGAAATTAGGGTCCTCAAGGTGACGGAGACGCTGACAGCAAATGTCATTGCGGACGTACACACAGACCCCGGCACGCTGCAGGAAATGGTGCTCCAATTAGTATCCCGGGTAGTCGAGATACGCCGCATCTGACGGACATCTGATCTGCGTCTCCGTCAGGAAAAGTAAGTGGGGCTTGTTAGTCTCAAGGTGGTGGTGGACCGCATTGATATTGGAGTGCAGTCCTCGAATGTTAGAGAGGTGCACTTGGAATAAGAGGACGTGCATCCGCTGTACACACTTACTTTTCTTTTAACGAGTACCTTTCATTTTATTTTTCATAATTTTGAGTGAATAGGGTAGGTGGAAGATGGCAGTTGAGCGAGGTGATGCGATGTAAATCCAACAACGCGACCAGAGTTGCTGCGCCAATGGAGGTCTGATCTGGAGACTGCGGGGACGCCCGAACCCCCCCAGGGATCGTCATCGGGTCCTCTCGCCCGGTCGCCAACCGGCACGATGGGGCCACCCTGGGATTTTTCGCAGTTGGCGGGGCAGCCTTTTGTGCGTGGCTGGCACACTACTTGGGCCCCCAACTATCTGCGGTCGGCCAGCGGATAACCGCGTGCTTTGGATCCCGCTACCCTCCGCGATCAAACGTCCGACACAACAACAGCTGTCGCATCATACCCGGTACGGTACACATCGCAACACAACTGCTCAGACCCATCTTCCACCATATGGCTTCACCAGACATCACGCCGGAACACGACAAGTCGCTTGGCGGCATGGCTTTGTCTGGTGGGTGGTAACTCCTAAGCCGACAGCCGATACTAAGGCCTACCACCGTATTTTACTGCTCGTTTGGCACTACCCAGGGGACACGTGTAGGGTGGTCAAAACAAGTAGATCCTACGGACGCGAGCAGTTCATCCCCCAGACGTGGTCAGAACAAAGGAATCGGAGGTGTGGCCTACTCGAGGCGTTCGGCGCGAACGAAACGATTGTAACTTGGCTAGGGGGGCAGTCCCATACATTTGATTAGTTTTCTACCAGCGTTAACGATTGTAGATTATCTACTTGGCTAAGCCTGCAGCTCTGCTAACTACCAAACGCAAAAAAAACCTTGAACGTTAATTTTGAATTTTGCTTGTCATTTGTCCAAATACGTTGTTCGTCTAAAAAACATACGAAACAATATGGGAAAAAATCTTTTAACAAAATAAGGAAAACGTGGTTCATGTTATTAATAACACTCGAGTTAGTAAAAACAGTTAATTAACCGTAATATTATTACTATTAAGGCGAGACCTCGGCGCAATACGATGATAAGCTCATGTGTGAATTCTGCGAAGTAAAGAAGATTGTTGTTCATTCCCTTATCAGTTTATTACGGTTAAATCCTCTAGTGAGCAAAAACACGATCCAGAGATCACATAAAGAAAGCAAGAAATAACAATGTAATAGAAACTACAATATAAAAAAAACAACTGTAAAGACAATTGCATAAACGTTGTCATTGCAGCCAAGGTGGAATATACACCCGAGCTGAAAGCGAGGTCGTTATGGAGCCGAAAGACTGCAATGACAAATACCCACGTCAATTACTTATTTTGTGCTATTACTTATTCTGTGGCCACGTGTACTTTTTTTTTTTTTTTTTTTTATTCTTGATAGGTTCGCGCTTGACCGCTAACTCACCTGATGGAAAGCGACGATGCGGTCGACGATGGAACGCGCTTACCTAGAAGTAACCTATTCACTCTTGACTTAAAGATTCCCGGGTTGTAGCCATCAGGAAAAACAGATTCCGGCAAGGAATTCCACTCCTTAGCTGTACGCACTATGAATGTGTTCGCAAAACGTTTTGTGCGTATAGGTGGGATGTCCACCATGTACCGGTGGCGCATTGCCGTACGCCTGGTGGTCCGATGATGGAACGGGCTAGGCGGAATTAGGTTATGCAATTCCGACGCACACTCCCCGAAATGCAACCGGTAGAAAACCGACAGGCTAGCAACTCTGCGTCGATGCTCAAGACTTTGAAGCCTCGACTCAACGAGTGCATCATTGCCAATGATCCTCTTGGCTCGCCTCTCAATTGCCTCAAGTGCATCAAGCTGGTATCGGGCAGATCCATCCCAAAGATGAGAGCAGTACTCCATACACGATCGAACTTGCGCTTGATAAAGTTTGAGCAGCTGTTCCGGCGTGAAGTACTGTCTGACCTTCGCGAGGATTCCCAGCTTTTTTGCTGCCAGTTGAGCCTTTGCTTCGATGTATGGCCCAAAGTTGAGTGTTGACGTCAGCGTAACACCAAGGAGATCAAGATGGTCGGTTATTGGCACGGTTACACCCCGGAAAGTTGGAGCAGGGCTGAATTGGCTCCTTTTAGCGGAAAATAGACACGCCTGGGTTTTAGCAGCATTGAACTTGACCAAATTGGCATCGCCCCATTCAGAGACTGCCTCCAAGGACAAGTTCAAGCGCTCGACCATAGCCTCTCGGAGAGACCGGATCTGTGACCCACTAGCCTGCGCGCTGGATATGTAACTCTCAGCAACAGTGCTGTCGTCTGCATACCCAAAGGTACCGGGCTTAAGCAGATCATTTATGTGCAGCAAGAACAATGTTGCCGAGAGCACTGACCCCTGAGGGACCCCGGCATTAATGGCCATTTGACCGGACGAGCAACCATCGATTACCACTCGGATGGACCGGTCACTCAGGAAATCTGCAATCCAAGCACACAAACCAGCAGGTAATCCGAAAGAAGGAAGCTTACTAATAAGGCTTTCGTGCCAGACCCTATCGAAAGCCTTCGAGATATCGAGGGAGACGGCAAGAGCTTCCCCGTGTTTCTCGATGGCCTCACTCCAGATGTGGATGGCATACGCTAGAAGATCACCAGTTGACCGATTTCGGCGAAAGCCGTATTGTCGGTCACTTAGGATGTCATTAGCTTCTAGGTATGCCAGGAGCTTACTGTTGAGTACACGTTCCATTGTCTTACAGAGAATGGACGTTACTGAGATTGGCCTGTAGTTAGCTGGGTCAGCCCGACTACCCTTTTTGGGCACGGGCTGTACGTTAGCTTGCTTCCATGCAATCGGCACTTTTCCAGCCTCAAATGAAAGCCGAAATAGGCGTGTCAGGATCGGAGACAGTTCAGGCGCACACGTTCTCAGAACAATTGCCGGTATCCCGTCTGGACCGCTAGCCTTGTTCACGTCAAGGTTACGCAGCACCCTACGGACGTCCTTCTGATGGATGCGAATATCCGACATACTCGTCTCGCAACCATCAGGATTAACAGGGGGCCGCGCGTCACCAGAATCTAGACGCGAAGATTCCGCGAAGAGAGAGGCAAACAAATTTGCTTTCTCCTCGGCGGTATGGGCCAGCGACCCGTCGGGTTTCAGCAGTGGCGGTAGTGAGGGACGGCAGAAGTTCGATTCAACCGACTTAGCTAGGGACCAAAACGCCTTACTACAGCAGGGTATGATGCAAGTTTGTTCCCGATGCGGCTAATGTGGTCGAACCGAGACCTCCGCATCACCTTCTTGCAAGACTTGGCAGCTCTGTTGAAGGCTCTCTTCTTCTGACTCACGTCACTCGCCTTATGCATACGAGCGTCGGCCCATGCCTGGTATGCCGTGTGCTTAAGCGCGTTAGCGCGATTACACTCCGCACCAAACCAAGGGCGAGCATGGCCAGACATTGTTACGTCAGAGAATGGAATGTAATACTCCATCCCCCGCCGCTCCATGCCTGTGTCCACCAGAGCCCAAAGCGTTGAGAACCTGGTATCTTCAAGGTTACGGAGACGCCGATAGCAGATGTCGTCCCTGACGTACAAACACACACCAGCGTGTGGTTTAAAATTGTGCTCCAGGGTAAACCCTGGGTAAGACAGGTACGACACGTCTAACGGACTTCTTATCTGCGTCTCCGAAAGGAAAAAGAGGGAAGGTTTATCAGTCTCCAGGTGATGATGGACTGCTGCGAGATTTGAGTGCAGACCTCTAATATTGCTGAGGTGCACTTTAAGTGAGAGGGAGTGCAGCCGCTGTTCAACTTTTCTCTTTTTCAACCTTGGCATATTGTGAGTGAGGTAGGAGAGGAGAAGGAAGTGAAATGGAGTCCCATGCTGCTAACCTTCGTCACGCACTGGCAGGACAACATCATTGGGGCACTAGTCTGGAGACTGCGGGGACGCCCGAGCCCCCCCGGAAATGACCATCGGGCCCTCTCATCTGGTCGCCAACCAGCACGATGGTGCATTCCGGGATTTTTCGTCAGTTGGCGGGGCAGCCTTTCATGTGTGGCTAGCACATTACTTGGGCCCCCAACTAACTGCGGTCGGCCAGCGGTGCACCGTGCCTCGGATCCCGCTACCCTCCGCGACTAGTCTCCCGATATGTCAATACCAGCGCGGGTCCGGCTGGTCTGCATACATTAGAACCGCCACTTCGACCCAACTCCTCAAAATTGGCTACACTGGGCATCGTACCGGAACACGGCTAGGCCGCTTGGCGGTACGTCTTTGCCCAGTGGGTGGTCACAAGCCATCGGTCGAAACCTACCACCAGTTAATGTCACCTGATTAGCACCACCCGGGGACCACGTGTAGGGCCTATCTATGGGTATTCTCCTACGGACGCGGGTGACTCAGCCCCCAAAAATACCTTAATAGAGACACAATTAAAAAGCGATTGTGTCTCGCGTGGAGGTTCTACTCATTTTGAACTTTTTTAAACCTCTGGAAATTCATAAATATAAAAGAGAACACCATGAAAAATTATTTCATTAATTAAAATTGACTATATGACCAACCGCCGCCGCCGGCCAAAAAAAAAATGATATAAATTAGTTGGCTCGATAAAAAAAAATCGCGAATCTGACCCTAACTTACTATTTCAAACGTGTATGTCTACGAGATTACGTCACGGAAATATTTGAAAGTTACAAAAAATAATAAAGCTTGTTTTTTAAAAGCAAACATCTTGAATAGTCATTGTTTTTTTTTTTAAATAAAACGGCTGTTACGGGGCCGCCGCGAAATCAACATAGACCCGGTCGGAGTTGAGGAGTTCATACAAAATACTCAGTGACTATAACCGGCCATTAAACGACATTTTTCAACACACTTTCTCGAAAAAAAAATATATACTATTTAGTAATAAATTATTGGGAAAAATAGTGCGCGTATTCTTGTTGGAGCGAAAGGTTGATTTTCGTGGGGCGGCCCAGCGACTGTCCAATGTGTGGAATACCCAGCGATAAACTGATGTTGTAATATGTATCATACATTGAATAGGCTAGCATTTTTCCGCAGTAGTGCGACGAAATATTCCTTTTTTATTTTAAGTTCTTACAGTCCATCCCGAGGTCTGGTAGATACATACAAGATATTGCTGTCAGCGATAAGATCACCATTGTGACTGTACCCATAGATTTAAGTTTATGTAAAAAATTTCTTACTATTTTGGTGAAGCTTTTCGTTCGAGCGTTTCGCTTCGTAGTTTATACCGCGTACATCGAAGGACTGGAACAATTTGCCTGCTGCGGTCTTCTCGTCCAACTATAATTTAGGTGCCTTCAAGGCTAGAGCGAATAGGCTCTTAATAAACTAGTGCGCCTCACCATCAATGATTGCATCACTGCTTACCATCAGGTGGGATCGCAGTCAAGCACTGCTTTACATTAAAAAAAAGCTTACTCTATTCTAAATGTGTTGCAAAATTATTTAAGCAAAATAGCTAGTGCAAACATTTAATCTATTTAATCAAAGTTAGTTTAATAATTACGTGTGTAATCTGAATTGTGTTTTACTTTTATAAAAAAAAAAAACTTAAATTCATTAACCATTTTCCACAACCATTCATTATTTCCACACTGGCTTACTCTCCTCATTTCTTACATTGTGTCTACGCAGCGCAGATTGATTGATCTTTTGATTTGATTGATTATTTTGAAAAACTAGTATTTACGAAACTCAGGTTCACCAGCAAAGTATACTTAGCGGTTGGATTTTCCTTATTCTTTTTTTATCTATACTTTACCATCACGTTTTACATGTATAATGACGTTATTAAAGTCGCGTTTTTGCATTTAATTTAGATAGACGTAATTTGCGATCTGCACGGATCTGTGATCAACACTATTGGTGACGCGTGTAAATAGCAATCACCTGAATGGGGATGGTGTTTTAAGACTACCAATATGGCGGTGAAATTATGGTTATATTACACAAAATTAAATCCCTGTTGACGATTTCCCGCGAACCTGAATCTAGCGACATCTATAGCAATTCAGAGCCCACGTACCTTGCTAATCCAGTGACCCACTCGTCGTCAGGAAAGCGCTTCATCCACGGACGCGTGGTCTGTCTGTGTGCTGCCGGCCGGCGAGCTAAATCTTCATCCATCCACAGGTGGGCTGGTCAGAACTCGTGAAACCAACACTGCACTTTATGGTCTTAATGTCTCACAGTAGCAGATACACTTATTCCACGAGAATTCTCAGGTTTTCAACAGATATGGGATTTTTACAGCGGAGCGGTTTTTATTCGACGCAATGTCGATTTGCGTAGCGGACAACTGTTTTGTTAGCGGGTTAGACGCCATCTAGCGGTCTTTAGCGAGCGTCTCAGGAAAGCATTCGATACGTCACCAGTGGGCGTTGCGGTCGTAGATATTGGCGAAGGAAATCGTCAACAGACACTCAATTAACTTAGAGAATGCGGGAAAGATAACTAATTTATATTATTTATTCTCTAAAAATACATATACCTTAAGAAAAGGCATTGACGCTTCACCATGCTCCCCCCCTTGGAAGGACGCAAGTGCTTTCAAAGGGAAAGGTTAAAATTGTAAAGATTTACTAACCTAGATCATGATCAGAAAGTCTAAGCTTTATGACTAAATGCGGAAAATAAAAATCATTTAGAATACTAATCCTAAACCTTAAAAAACTACGAGTATCGTTAAAAATGAAATTTTATTGCGTTGGAATAGGATATAGTTTTGTGACAGAGCGTTTAAAATTACCGAACCTTGTCCTCACCATTGCAACGCGAGCGACATTGTCAGTCCCTTTATAAGGATGCGGTTTTAATGGTTTTACATTGGCTTCCCACATAACGCCAAAATGTGGGGAGCGAGGTGGAATCATTTTCCACTTAATGCGGCGAGTTGATAACTCATTTAAAAGAGACGAATTGAGGTTTGACCTCATTAAGAAATTATAAAGTTCGTCTAGCTGAGCTTTAGCACCAACGAGATTGGTAGCGTTATCCGAATAGAGACAGGATACTGGCCCTCGACGCGAGATAAAACGTTCAAACGCGGATAAAAAGGCGTCGGTAGCAAGTTCAGAGACTAACTCTACATGGACAGCCTTGGTTACCAAGCACACAAACAAGCAGATGTAAGCCTTTTGAGCGTGTTGACCTCTGCGACGAGAGAGAGTTATGCGTATGGGACCAGCATAATCCACTCCAGTATGGACAAAAGCCTTTGATTCCGATACACGGTATTCAAGAAGGTCCGCCATCATTGGAGTGGGGTGCGTCGGATTAACTCTAAAGCATGTGTTGCATTGTCGCAACTTGGACCTTATGACAGTCCTGGCATCTAGTATCCAAAATCGCTGTCGTAAAATAGACATAAGTAGCCCTAGCCCAGTGTGACAATTCATCACATGGTAATGACGAATGATCAAATCTACAACAGGATCATGTTTGGGAAGTAAAAAAGGATGCTTAGCATCAAAGGGAAGGTATAACTTTGAAAGTCTTCCCCCAATGCGTAATATACCCTCTTCATCCAAAAAGACAGATAAACTGCCAAGTTTCTTTGGCAACGATTTACCACATTTGATGAGCTCAATGTCATCTGCGAAATGAACAGATTGCACAGCACGGATCATAACTCGTTCCGCCGCTGACAATCCCTGAGGCGACCGGGGCTCACAACGAACCTTCGGTCTAGCGAATTTAAGTACATAAGATACGATGCGCAACAGCTTATCCCATGATGAGGTGCGCTGCGCAAGTTGACAAAAAAGGGGAAGTTCTACTTGCGTGGTCACAGTTAAGACATTTGCCTTATGCTCGGGGAGTTCCCCACAGTCAGCGGGACAGAACGGTTTGACAGGCCAATCTTCAGGAGCACAACGAAGCCAAGAAGGGCCGCTCCACCAAAGATCATGTGACACCAACTGCGAAGGCAGTAAACCACGAGATAGGCAGTCGCTTGGATTCTCAACACCTGCTACATGGTAGAAATGTTGAGAGCCCAGGTTCTCCTGACATTGAGCTACTCTATTGCTGACGAAGACTGACCAGCGATGCGGAGAGGAATGAATCCACGATAAGGCTATCGTGGAGTCTGAAAATGCGTAAATCCCTGCAATAGGAACACGTGAAGCGTAAGTATCGCGAACAGTCTTCACCAACTTTGACATGAGCACGGCTGCGCACAGCTCCAGACGTGCAAGAGTTGTGACTTTGGTAGGTGAAACCTTTGACTTCGCACAAAGCAAGCGAACTACGACACCGGACGGGCTAGTAGAGTGTATGTAAATGACACAACCGTACCCACCCATACTGGCATCGGCGAATGCGACTATACGAACACAACAATCATCGGTAACACCCACATGACGTGGTATCCGCAAGGAATCCAACAAGGAAAACTCCTGCATGAGAAGCGAAAAACGTTTGACGATTTCATCAGGAGCGACATCATCCCAACCGATATTGCTCAGCCATAACTCTTTGATGAGCAACTTGGCGTAAAAGATCACGGGAGCGACTAGACCGAGAACATCAAATAAGCGGGCAACCATCGAGAGTATATTTCTCTTAGTACATTTCTCGGCTACTTGAGCGGACGTGAAGAAGAACTTATCCTGAGAAGGTTCCCATGAAAGACCTAGAACCCTGGACACATCATTGCCCTCGTGAAACTCGAGTGACTTACGATGTGAATCAGGCAGGCTGTTTAAAAGCGCGGGCGAATTGCTACACCATTTTACAAGGTCAAAATCGCCCGACTTAAACATTTTTATGAGATCATGCGATAGCTGTATAGCGTTCTCTTCGTTATTCACCGAATAGACCAGATCGTCCATATACAAGCTGGTCTCTGCTACTTTAGCAGCTTCGGGATAATGCGGACTGTCCGAGGCCAGCTGTCGCACAGTGCGCATAGCTATGTAAGGACTCGACTTCAGTCCAAAAGGTAAGCGGTTAAAAGCGAATGTCAACACAGGATCATTCTCACTGAATCGAAACAAAATGCGTAGGTATTTACGCTGCTCAACAGGTACGCAAATTCGTAAATACATCTGCTTTATATCAGAATTTATAGCGATAGGAAGTAATCTAAAATTGATTAAAAGAAGAAACAAATCTGTTTGTAAATTTGGACCAATATGGAGTACATCATTTAAAGATAAACCGGTGTGAGTCCTGGCACTCGCATCCAATACAACGCGCGGCATCGGCTTGTCTGGCCGAACGACAGCGTGATGAGGGATGTAGTATCCGTCATCAGAAATGGCGGATTCGTCGACTGGACTTAAGTATCCATTATCTATGTACTCTTGGATCACTGCGTTATAATTTTCCCGCAACGTCGGCGATTGGCGGAGTTTTCTCTCCAGCGCAACCAGTCGACGGTAGGCGGCGGTACGGGAGTTACCCAACTCGCTGGGATCCTTACTAAAGGGTAACGCGACAGTATAACGTCCCGCATCGTCACGTGACACGGTCGAGGAAAAAATATTCTCACATTCGGTTTCCTCAGGAGATAAAAAAACGTTTATTTTCAACTTCTTCCAATTCCCAGAACTTTTGTAATAAATCATTAAGGGCTAATGCTGTGAAAGAAGAGCTAGGTAAATTTAAATTATCTTTACTATGCGGAAAATCACCCATAAGGACATACCCGAATGTGGTCAATAATGCGGGTGGCGCATTTGAACCTAAGTCTACCCTATTCCCCAAATAAATATACGGAAACAGTTGAGCGCCTAACACTATGTCAATATCTCCTGGAATATTCCAGCTTAAATCAGCGAGCGGAAGCGAGTGGAAGTCCACATGACAATCCCACTTAATATGGTGCGAAGGTAGCTGATCCGTAATACATTCAACTACTAACGCGTAAATAGTATATTTTTGATGCGGGTATACGCGAGACTCGATATCTAGATTCACATAACCTATTATCGGCCGCGACACAGAACCAACTCCTTTGACAAAAGAATTATTCAAAGGAATTATTACTAAGTTGAGTTTTCTACAACAATCTGTAGTTATTAAATTATTTTGCGAACCATTGTCAATTAAGCACCTAACTATTGTTTTATGGCCCGAACTATTATTGTTAGCGCGCGCATAAACCTGAGCGGTCGACAACAAGACTGCCGACTTAGCCCTCGTATCTGCAGCCAATAATACGGCCGTGTTATGGGTCGGACATGTTTGAGCAACGTCACCCGAACCACAAGACGCCGCGTGGGGCGGGGGGAACGCGGGGGGCGCAGTGGCCAGCGGCACAGCCAGGCTGGACGCGACGGCCACATTGCAATTCGTCGGTTTAACATCAGCTACATGCGATTGTTTATTATTTTTCTCAAAATGTAATAAAGTATGATGGCGTTTTTTACATACGTTACAGACTGAGGTCGACTTGCAATTACTCAAACCGTGCGAAGTGCTCAGACAATTTGCGCAACCATGTACGGATTTAATAAACTCAAACCTAGTTCTAGGAGTCAACGCGGATTGAAACTCAGCGCACTTATACAAATGAACATGAGCGTTATCTTTACAATACGCGCAGACGGAGCGGGGCGGAGCGGGAGGAGCTGTAGAATTAGGCGATACATTCACAACAAACGCTTTCGTTTGCGTGCGAGGCTCGCGAGATGCGGGACTATGAGGTTTATTATAATTATTTTTCGCGTTCGAATGAGATAAATTCGAGCGTGCTAATATCTTAGCCTGATCTTGAACAAAGCTAATTAACAATTTAGTTGTAGGTATTTCAACATCGCGAACGGAAAGTTCAAACGATTGACCAGTCTGTGAATCTATTTTTCTCATAGCGCAATGCAAGAGAATAAAATCCGCAAGATCCGGAATACCAAGTTGTTTCAAGGCAGAAATACTTGCACTAAATGTTTCAATGAAAGAATCGAGACTATTTGCGTTACACAAACAACTTTTTAAATCTAATATATTATTTAAATAGTGTATACCTAATGTACGCTTATCCTGGTATTTATTAACTAAGCTGTCCCATAGAAAATGATAGGCATCAGCCGTAGGCACAATACCGGCTGTAATCTTTAACGCGTTATGTGTAAGTCTACCTACTAAATACTGCACACGCTGCGAGTCAGTCAGCTGATCATTGTCATGAATATTCGACTTGAACGACTCATAGAAAACAGGCCAATTCTCAGGTTTCCCGTCGAAAGATGGCAATGCAATCGGAGGCAGCTTTATTTTTAGTGGTTCAAAAGGCGTTTTCGAATTACTACATTGAGATAACTGAGATTGACTACTGTCGATTTTATTCCTAATACGCTTAATGCGAATAAACAAATCTTCAAAGGATTCTAAACAAGCATAGTCGGGACTCGAACCAGGTTTCAAATTAATGTTTATGTGGTTAATTTGATCGACATAAGATTCAAATTTGTCACGAATGTCGTCAATAGTTTCCGATTCAGTCATAAAACTTTCACTATTTCTCGTATCGAACGACGAAATATTTTTCGATAATTCATATAATCGATTAAGGCGTTTGAATAACAATCCTTTCTTCTCATGAAGGATAGTCAGTAAATCTTCCGGCTTTAATTGTTTCTCAGTCATTTTGTTAAGTTAATATCAAGAGCAATATCTAAAAATATGCGCGGGTAAACTTATCAGGCGGTTAGCAATCGTAAAGTATCCTCCCGCTCTGTGGCGGTATCTGAATAAAAATCACTAATACGCACAAAGCCGAAATGATGTGAAACTACCTCCTATTATATGTTATCAAAGTGAAATACGTAACTCATTAAGCTGTTGATCCCCGCACGAACGCCGGCGGTCGTGCGCTATTGTCTTACTATTGTGTCTCTAATTACGCTACTCAAGAAGTTAAATTCTATGAAACAACATTGACAGATTTACCAAAACCTACGTAGAATCTATTGTCAATTATGTTTATGTTATAGCGGAGAGCGGTTTATAGGCA
Source organism: Mythimna impura (assembly GCA_905147345.3). Classification (NCBI taxonomy): domain Eukaryota; kingdom Metazoa; phylum Arthropoda; class Insecta; order Lepidoptera; family Noctuidae; genus Mythimna; species Mythimna impura. The sequence continues at coordinate 9,336,634 of LR990355.1, read as the reverse complement.
AGAATAATTTACCAAAGGTTTACGTAAATATCTATAACCTATATATACCTATTATGATTTTCACCAAATATTACGTAAAAATCTAACTAGGGAGCGGTTACCTGGTTATCTATCCGGCTCGAAGGACCAAAAAATTATGGTGACGCGTGTAAATAGCAATCACCTGAATGGGGATGGTGTTTTAAGACTACCAATATGGCGGTGAAATTATGGTTATATTACACAAAATTAAATCCCTGTTGACGATTCCCCGCGAACCTGAATCTAGCGACATCTATAGCAATTCAGAGCCCACGTACCTTGCTAATCCAGTGACCCACTCGTCGTCAGGAAAGCGCTTCATCCACGGACACGTGGTCTGTCTGTGTGCTGCCGGCCGGCGAGCTAAATCTTCATCCATCCACAGGTGGGCTGGTCAGAACTCGTGAAACCAACACTGCACTTTATGGTCTTAATGTCTCACAGTAGCAGATACACTTATTCCACGAGAATTCTCAGGTTTTCAACAGATATGGGATTTTTACAGCGGAGCGGTTTTTATTCGACGCAATGTCGATTTGCGTAGCGGACAACTGTTTTGTTAGCGGGTTAGACGCCATCTAGCGGTCTTTAGCGAGCGTCTCAGGAAAGCATTCGATACGTCACCAGTGGGCGTTGCGGTCGTAGATATTGGCGAAGGAAATCGTCAACAGAGACTCAATTAACTTAGAGAATGCGGGAAAGATAACTAATTTATATTATTTATTCTCTAAAAATACATATACCTTAAGAAAAGGCATTGACGCTTCACCAACTATCTATACTTTTTAATCACAATGCCTAGATACATTTTTATTTTATTTATTATGACGCATCTCATGCATCTTTTTTTAGGTGAGAAATCATCCAATGACAACTCTCGTTCTTGGGCGGAGCGAGTGGGCGTGTCAGACTTTTACTGACTAAATAAAACCCACTCGGTTCGGACGGTTACCAAACGGTCGGACGGCGAGCTACCCAGTGCTCGCCGTCAAGCTCGTCGCAAGCCCGCGCCTACGGTGGCCGGAAATTGGGATCGGGATCCCGGTGGCTAGGGCGTAAGGGCTGTTCCCTCGCGCGTGCGCTTGCGGCCTCCTCCTTTGCTAGCATTACTGCTGCGCAAAAGGAGGTGACCATCTGCCACTCCTCCTCGCTCTGGCCTGTAGCAAGGCCTGGCGTGAGACATCGTGACCGCCGATCGCCCCCACGAGGACATGGCGGTGCTTTGCCCAAGCGGGGCACACCTCTATCGTATGCTCAACCGTGTCCTCCGGGCGGTCTACACTGTGGTGACACCCGGGCTTTTCTTTCGCACGAATCCAGTGCAGGAACCTCCCGAACTGCGCATGTCCGGTGAAGGTGCGGACGCCATGAGGTCTTTCCAGCCACTCCTCAAAGAGGGGACTTACCGTCATAATTATGGCGTGTCCACGCCTCTCATGCATGAGGTTGCGGGTACGAAACCGGGCAAGTACCAGTGTGAATGTTTTAATTCATAATATACTTTTCTAAGTTTATCTAAGACATTACCGACACCGTGCTTCGGAAAGTGCGTAAGGAGATGTAGTCAGACGCCAGAAAGTCTGACCATCAGTTTATCCAAGGAGTATCGTGTTGCCAAGTTACTGAGTTGAGGAAGTCTGATAGGCAGTCACTCCCTGTAAAACACAGATATTCAGCCGCCGTCTAAGGTTAGGGAGATGATGATGACCTAGATACATTTCTGTTTGGATAAGTCGGCAAAATTTAGGGAACAGTTAAGTTTTCTTATAAGAGTTGATTGATCATAAATCGAGTGTTTGATTGTAAAGCTTGGAAAATTACGGATTGTGATAGTCAGGCAGTATTATAAACAAGGTACAATTCAATGTCACAATAAAATGTAGTTCTCATTTTCCTTTTATTTTATTTCCTAGATTGTACTTTTATAAACTTAAGTTACTTCCGTTGACAACTGAATGTAAAGAATTTGTTTCCGTAATATAATTTTATAAGTTAAAAGGTAAACTACCTGAAGTGCCAGCTTCACCCGTGTAATAGTTGAAAATTATCCCAAGGGAACATACTCCCGGGATAAAAGTATCCTTTGCTCATTTCCAGGACATGGTCTACTCGTGTACCTAGTTTTATCGAAATTCGTCCCGTCGATGGAGCGTGAAGAAGTATCAAGCATACACACAAACACACACACACTCACAAACTTTCGCCTTTATAATATTAGTGTGAGCTGGACATATCGGTGGACCGGTGGACAGATAAAACACAAAATTGGTAGCCAGAAATCTCACGATGGAGTTGCGACAGACCAAGAATGAGATCATGATGAGAGGACGTCTTCGATGTCTAGGAATTGGCAAGAAGTGGCTCAGAGCCAGGAATAATGGAAGGAATGGAGGGAGGCTATTATCCAGCAGTGGGACAGTATAGGCTAGATATCTTCATCATCATCATTTCAGCCGAAAGACGTCCACTGTTGGACAACGGCTTCCCCCAAATGTGTCAGAAGAGGTTGTAATCGTATCGTGAGTACTGGCAGTCTGAGAGATTGACGAATGTTTGAATTTATGTTAGACAGAAAAGAAGAAAGAGTGTGTCTGTCACAATTTTGGTGTATTTCCTATAGAAATGATATTTGTGTTTTTAGTGCAAATTAAAACAAAAATAAATACTTTATTTTATCACTTATAGTACATGGTTATTATTCCAGTACCCTTAATGCCATGTACTCACAGGTTATGGGATATCAGCACGATTTTTACATAAAAAGTGATACAATGTGAGAAAAAGTATTCTTTTGTTTTTTTTTCAAAAATAAAAAAAACATGGAGACTTCAGCTTCTGGTAGCGGAGGGCTATCACCAGTGTACGCAGAAAAATTAGAAGGTATGCGTAATTATGGAAGTTGGAAGTTTGATATCCAGTGTCATCTCATGCATGATGATCTTTGGAAGTATGTAGAGGAAACACCGCCAGTGACCGATGAGGCAGGTCAAAGAAGAGATCAAAAGGCATTCAGCAAAATATGTCTTATGGTGAACAAGGACTGCAAGGTCTATGTGAGGTCCTGTAAAACTGCGAAGCAGGCATGGGAGGCTCTGCGCAACGCTTTTGAGGACAAAGGCCTAAACAATCGATGCAGACTGCTTACAAAACTAGTGAGTCTAAAGCTAAATCAATTTAACAGTATTGGAGCGTACGTAACAGAACTATTGAATGTTGCTCAGCAACTAGGAGAGCTTGGCAAACCAATTGATGATGAACTGTTGGCTGCAATGATGCTAGCAGGATTACCTGAAGAATACACTCCTATGAGATTAGCATTAGAAAATACCAGTATTACCTTGACAACCGACTACATTAAAACAAAACTCTTGCAAATGAGTGACTACAAAGAGAGCAGCGCTAATTCTGAACCAGTCACTGCGCTGACGGCTAAGAAAAAGTTTTTTAAGAAGAATTATGCGAAGGCTACTAAGCAGTTGAAATGCTTTATTTGTGAAGGTGCACACAAGATGATAGATTGTCCTGATAATCCAAGAAACAAAAAGGGCAGTAACAAAAAGGAACGGGCACATATTGCTACAGCGTTATCTATGACATCACCTATTGCGAAGGAAGAGCAATGGATTTTGGACTCGGGCGCTTCTTCACATATGAGTAGTAGTAGACATTTGTTACAAGACTTTGTAAAGCATCATGACATTGAGGTATGTTGTGCGAATGGAGGTAAGGTCTATGGTAAAGGTTTTGGCAGGGTTGAGAGTGAGCAACTAAACATAACTGTAGATGATGTTATGTTTGTACCTGAATTACATTCAAATCTTTTGAGCGTGAGTATGATTACGAAGAAAAATAAAATAGTTGTTTTTACGAGTGAAGGTTGTTCAATTTACAATGAAAATGAATGTGAGATTAAAGGGAATGCTTGCGTGGAAGGTAAGATAGATAAAGGTATCTATAAGCTTATGACAACTCCACAGGTTGCTACTGTAGCGTCTACAGAACCATGCAGTGATGTGGAGCTGTGGCACAAACGGTTAGCGCATCTTGGCATTCGAAACCTGAAACTTTTAAAAAACAAACTTGCTAATGGGGTAAGTTTTTCTTCTAAATCTGCTGTACTCAACTGTGAGGCTTGTCTATTGGGAAAACAATCGCGTGAACCATTCCCAAAAGAAGGCGCGACGAGAGCTACTGAAATACTTCAATTGGTACACTCTGATGTGTGTGGTCCAATGAACGAGAGCTTTGGTAAATTTAAATATTTTTTGACGTTTATTGACGATTTTTCGCGCAAAACTTTTATATATTTTCTTAAATGCAAAAGTGAAGTTTTTGAGAAAATAAAGGAGTTTAAAGTTTTAGCAGAAAATCAAACGAGCAAAAAACTTAAGGTCCTACGAACTGATAACGGTAGTGAATTTAAAAATAAAAATGTTACTAGTTTTCTGGAACAAAACGGGATAATCCATCAGTACACATGTACACACGTATACACCGGAGCAGAATGGGGTTGCTGAGCGTGCTAACCGCACAATAACAGAAAGAGCCAGATGTATGTTACAAGAGGCTGGCTTAGACCCTCGATTCTGGGCAGAAGCGGTAAATACAGCTGTATACTTGAAGAATAGATCTCCTACTAACAAAGTCAAGGACATGACACCGGAAGAAGCATGGACTGGATCAAAAGTTGACCTCCAAGGACTTAAAATATTTGGATGCAGAGCTTTCGTGCATGTTCCAGATGAAAAAAGGACAAAATGGGAACCAAAAGCGAAGGAAACCATCTTTGTTGGTTATAGTGAGACGACGAAAGGATATAGACTGTTCGACCCAGAGAAGAATAATGTATACATAGCAAGAGATGTAAATTTTTTTGAACATCAGATGTACAAGAAAACTGAAAGTCCGAAAGAGTTTGTGAATCTGAAGTTTGAGGATTCAGATGAAAATAGTGAAGTTGGTCCTGATAGCAGTGATGATGAAGAGAGAGACAATCATCAAACTGACGATGAACAGAATGATTCTTATGAGACACCATCTGATACTGCAGATGCTGATAATGACGAACAATTGGCTTCATTTGAAGGTGAAGAGGAGCAGCATAATCAAGAACAAGAACCTGGAGATGAAAGTATACAAGAGAGAAGGTATCCTTTGAGAGATAGGAAGCCGGTACAGTTTCCAGATTACGTCACTTATCAAGCTGAACTAAATGATCCACTTACACTAGAAGAAGCACTAGCAAGACCGGATGCTGAACAATGGAAAGCAGCAATTCAGGAGGAGCTTGATGCTTTAAAGAAAAACAAGACTTGGATTCTTGTGAAGCGAGACCACAATCAGACAAATAACCTTGTTGATTCTAAATGGTTACTTAGAATCAAAAAGGAGGCGGGAAATAAGGCCAGATACAAGGCTCGTCTGGTGGCACGAGGCTTCAGTCAACGTAGAGGTATCGACTACAGTGAAACGTTTTCACCTGTAGTGCGACATAGTACCCTGAGGATGTTAATGGCATTAGCGGTAAAAAAAGGGACTCAAGTGCGATCACATGGACGTAAAGACGGCGTTCTTGAAAACCTAACTGAAAAGGTGTACATGAGACAACCACCTGGATTTGAAGAGAAAGAGAAGGAAGACCACATTTGCCTCTTGAAGCGTTCCATATATGGATTGAAACAGGCACCACGTTCCTGGAACCAACGATTGCATAAGGAGTTAATGGATTTGAAATTTAAACAATCACTAAATGAACCATGTGTATATTTACGTGAGAGAGGCAAGAAAATAATAATACTTGCAATTTACGTTGACGATATACTTTTATTTTGGAATGATTTACAAGAAGTGAAGACGGTTAAGAGAGACCTGATGTCTAAGTTTGAGATGAAGGATCTAGGAAAGGCCGAACTAGTATTGGGTATTAAAGTGACTCAAGAGAACGGATGGATCAAGATTGACCAAGAGGAATATATCAGGAAGATTCTCAAGACGTTTGGGATGGAGAACTGTAAACCGGCTTCCACTCCAATGGAACCTGGACTGAGACTCCAGAAGACAGATGGAGAACACAAACTAAATGAGAAGATCCCCTACAGAGAACTTATAGGATCACTCATGTATATAGCAGTCTGTACAAGACCAGACATAGCTCAAGCAGTGAATTTCATGAGTCAATTTAACAACTGCTACGAGGAAGCTCACTGGATAGCAGCAAAACGAATTCTTAGGTACCTGAAAAAAACAGCAAATTTGGGACTGAAATATGTTAAAGGCAAAGCACGTGAGATCGAAGGTTTTGCTGATGCTGATCATGGTGGGAACATCGTTAACCGGAAATCTTTTTCTGGATATGTGTTCAAGTTAAGTGGAGCTGCTATTTCCTGGCAAAGCATGAAACAAAAGACAGTGGCTTTATCAACTGCAGAGGCAGAGTATGTAAGCCTCTCTGAAGCTACCAAAGAAGCTGTGTACCTAAAAAGATTCTTGAAAGAACTTATAGGTATACATAATACAAAGCTGTGTATGTACACAGATAGTCAATCAGCTATGGCTATTGCGCTTAACCCAGTGCATCATCACCAGACGAAACATATCGATGTGAGATATCATTTTGTCCGGGACACTTTGATTAGTGACTCGGAGATTCAACTCAAGTACCTTGAGACAAACAAAATGACAGCAGATATTTTAACAAAAAGTTTGCTGAAAAACAAATTTGAATTTTGTTCTAGAGAGATGGGTGTCATATGATGCAAAACACCATTGAGGGTATAAAAGGTGTGAGGGTTTGGTTGTACGAGTGAGGGTAGCTGAAGAGAATGAAAGAGTGACGAATGCGATTAAGGAGGAGTGTCAGAAGAGGTTGTAATCGTATCGTGAGTACTGGCAGTCTGAGAGATTGACGAATGTTTGAATTTATGTTAGACAGAAAAGAAGAAAGAGTGTGTCTGTCACAATTTTGGTGTATTTCCTATAGAAATGATATTTGTGTTTTTAGTGCAAATTAAAACAAAAATAAATACTTTATTTTATCACTTATAGTACATGGTTATTATTCCAGTACCCTTAATGCCATGTACTCACAAAATGTCGCCATAATGACCGGTCCTGTGCGTCTCGCATCCATCGGATTCCTGCGACCCTCACCATCGGTTCACCTTGTGGGAGGCCTTCCAACGCTGCGTCTTCCAGTAAGTGGTCGCCATTCCAGAACCTTTCGTCCCCATCGACCATCTTTTCTGCGAGCAATGTGCCCTGCCCACTGCCACTTAAGTTTGGCGATTCTTCGGGCTATGTCTGTAACCTTGGTTCTCCTGCGGATATCTTCATTTCTAACGCGATCACGCAAGGAAACTCCGAGCATATAACCCTTTCCATTGCCCTTTGAGTGACTTTAAGCCTTCTGATAAGCGACCACGTTTCGGAGTCATATGTCATCACTGGCAACACGCACTGGTCATAAACTTTCGTCTTGAGGCTTGTCCAATTGTCTTCTTGTCCAATATACCACAGGCTGAATATAATAATGAATAATATTACTGTGATCAAGCCAAGAGTCTCCACGCAATGGCTCCCTGAAAATAGACGGCGAAGTTGAGGACGAGGTGGCGCGACGATTTGCACTCGTACCATAATGAGGGCTGGTTCGAGATAAGGCGAAAGAAGAATGTCTGGAAAGTTTAGAGGAGGTCTTTGCCTAGAAAATTTTAGATAATAAAAATAATAATCACTTTTTTATCGATGATTTGACTTCCTTTAAAGAAAAACAAACCAATTATCGTTGACACATATTAACTAAATCACCAAATAATGATTCATAAATATATTGATAGTCATTGACGTCCAGAAATTAACTAATTTTCTATACATATCTATTAAGTTGTTTAGTTGTTAGTAAATAGAGTAGGTGTAATGGTACGTTACTCTTTTATCGAAATTATTATTTTCAATCATTTTAATAAAAACACTTAACTAATTAAAACTATATATACACTAAAGGCAAAAACTACTAGCTAAAATATGGCGTCATAAAATTCCTCCGCATCGCTTTCGACTGGAAGTCTACCCAAAAGGCTGGCGGCATTGCCACGTTGTATGGCAATGCTTAATCTCTGACCGAGGTAAAATCCAGCCCTTGGGTCACGCGAAGTGAGCGTTTGGATAATTCTTTGAAAAGCTTATGAGCACTCGGACCCCACCGGCCCAAGAGTTTCAACTCCAAACGGCTCAAAAATATAACTACCAACGAGGTTGTTATATTTCCGCCGCTTGAGGTTCTCCGCAGCCGCAGCCGCAGCACCAGCACAGCACGAAGAGCTAGGAAGATGGGATGGCGCAAGAGTGTCGACACAGGTAGCGTCCCACACTAAAGGCGTAGGCCTTCCACGTAAAAAAAGACATACCGTCCGGTCTCGTACCATCGTCGCGTGCCAGTAGGTGTAATTAGTTATGTGTTTGTAAGTATGAAAATAAATACAAGTATGAAATATATCAATATTTTATGTAATACAAATCAATTAGATAGGAAACCACACGGAGTTCAATCGCAAATTAAATTTTAAAATAAAGTACATCTTTTCACTAAATATGCGGAACACCTACTTACATTATAAAATTTATAAGTCTCCAATTAAAGTTTACTCGGTACAAATTAAATAATTTTAGGGCAATAGCTTAGTTGATTGCTCGTAATTGTGAGCATTTGTGTCACTGATAATGGTGAAGCAATTTACAGCTCTGTACTTTAAGATACAAAGGTGCAACCTTCATTTTTTACAACACGTCATGAAGCAGATAAAATTGTCAATTGTTTTTGTTTATAGGACGGAAAAAAATAGGTTTATTTTTGAGAGTAAAAATTGTCACCAATAATGTTGGTTCATACATACTGTCTTCACAAATTTTTAGGGTTCCGTACCTTAAAAGGAAAAAACGGAACCCTAATAGGATCACTTTGTGGTCCGTCTGTCTGTCCGTCTGCCAAGATCCTTTATCTCAGGAACGCGTGGAGGTATCGACTTGAAATTAAAAACCATATACTAAAGTCAGCGGTCCCTTGAAGCTGAGAAAAAATCAAACATCTAAGATAAGAAAAAAAAAGATACGGCCGTTTATGTCGCAAAAAACCTACATTTCGACACTCTCAAGGGAATCAAAATTCAAAGGGTACTTCCCGTTGACCCAGAATCCTGAAATTTGGCATAAAGCAAGGTCTTATAGCACAGATATAGGAATAAATCTGAAAACAGTAAATTTGTTGTTAAGTCATAAAAAAAAACTTTTTTGCGATTCGGTAAAATCTTCGAGAATTGAACTATTCGGGAATTGAACTATTTACGCCATTCGGGAATTGAACTATTTACGTAAGTTTGTACGGAACCCTCAGTGCGCGAGTCCGACTCGCACTTGCCCAGTTATTTCGTATCTAATTTTCCTTAACGCCAGACTACTGGAAAACCGCAAATGCGCAAGCGTCACATACCTATCATCGAGGCCTAAAAGATAAAATGAAAAATTCAACCACAAACTGTTTATTTATCCTGTTGAAATATTTACTGTTAATGTGTACGATGAATACGTACCAACAACTACAGGAATGAGAAAAAGAGAAAATTTGAATTCGGATGGTTCAATCAGAGTTACTTCGAAGAAATATGTCATTCTTAGATATCAAACAGTCTTTGAAGAAGATCTACAGTCCTCACCAACTAAAACCATACTATCTTCGCAATTCTGACTTTAATCACAATTTATTTGAATTCCACGATTACCGATTGTTAACTCGGTGTTTAGTTACCACCACTAAAAAGTACCCCTCAGCCAAACTTAAATACCTTATAGCCAGAGTGCATCTCATGACAATTCTAATAATCCCAAACAAGGTTAGATTACATTAATTTATTACAGAGTTCCGGTGCCTAACTTCAGTCTTCCTCATCAGATCAGTTTTATAAATTATTCCCCCTCTTTTTTCAGTCAGTCATCGGCTACACGTATAAACAAAGCAAATTTTTACTTGTTACGATGGTTCTGCTGTGGAGGAGTTCTGTTCCATATCTTCTTTGAAGTTCATGATCAGATCATAACAATATTTCTATGGGACCAACTCGGAAGCATAAACAGTCAATAAAAAAAAATATTTCAAAATCGGTCCACAATTGACCGAGAAATCCGTGAACATACATAAAAAAAAATACATTCAGCCAAACATAGAACCTCCTCCTTTTTGAAGTCAGTTAAAAAATAAGAATCACCTTTGTACTATTCTTTTGTTTCCTTCTTCTTTTCTTTTATTATTGTTACATAAATTCTTAAATAAATAAACGATTAAATAGTTTGTTAAACTAATTAAAACCCCTTGCATGAGCTATTCGATGAGTGATTCTTGTGTTTGGTTCTTATAAAGGTATATTAAAATTTGAATTTCATGGACTGTCATCTGTCATGGGGCATTGATCCTAAGTAATTTTAACTTAATATCCTGGAGCATTAAACCATAACTTTAAAAAGTAAAGAAAAATTACGGAGGCAAAAGTATTAATATTTAACACTAGAATAGCACGGGCTTCTTGACCCATTCCTATTTTCTTCCTGCTCTAGTTTTGTTATACGTAGAACCGCAAAGTAACCTAAAATATATGTAATACATAGTACAGATATAGTATTATAATTACCAGTTTCATTTGTATAACATTCTCCATATTATAGTAGCAACAATAAAATGGCCAAAATTTACATTGATATTCCGCGCTTCTTGTGTTAAATGGTTATTTTGTTTTAAGCTTATGTTCATAACGCGAACTTTATCTGTCAAAATAAGTGCCACAGTAGGTAAATTTCATACTTATCAATTTAACGTATAAAAGCGCCGTCTTCTACCGGCGCTTTTATATCGATCAGAACATTCAAACCCAAAAGTTGCAGATACATCTAAATACAATCCTTTCAGCAGCTACTTTTCACTACATTCCTTTAACCAAATCCAAGCCAATACAATAGAGAACAAAAGTTGTGTATCTAGTTACATTGTTTCTATTTAAAACTAAAAGGGTATGACAAAACCCCACATTCCTGGGCCTGGGGCGATGCACGCGTCTATTTTGGTACGCTTAATTACAGAACGCATTATCTCACATTCTTTGCTTAAACACCGAGTTAACAATCGGTAATCGTGGAATTTAAATAAGTTGTGATTAAAGTCAGAATTGCGAAGATAGAATGGTTTTAGTTGGTGAGGTCTGTAGATCTTCTTCAAAGACTGTTTGACTGATATATTTCTTCGAAGTAAAAAATTTGTACCACCACATCTACTTTTCCTACATTCTGCATACAATGCGCACGAGTGTTTCCTTGGTCCCTTAAGGTTACATTGTAAAGGAAACGTCTAGAGGCGTGTTAGGTAGGCATACTGATGAATTGATGATTTATTGTGACGCCTTGACATTGTTTCTGTTGCCAAAATCAAGTTCCGCACATTGGAAAATGACCTTAATTGATTGATTTTTCAGTTTGACGGGTAAGCCTTACGTGTTACTATAAAAAAACGACGGGGCTAATTAGGGCTGCTGCCTGCTAAGCCCGGATCGACAGCGTGTATTCCATGCGTTCTTCAAAGAGATATAAGCAAACGGGCGGGGCCCACTAGGACCGATGCCTTTCATGGCTGCGGGATTGTTCGAAAGTTACCACGACCTTAGAACGCAAGGGTAACTGAAAGAACACATGTCGGTTTTAGTCAGTAAAAATCTGACACAGTTCTCGCTAGAGCTAGAGCGGGAGAATTTATGTGATGATTTCTGACCTCAAATAAAAAAGTGAAAAGATAGAGCCATTTACTTACGACATCCTGAAACCTGCAGTGGAAAATTGTTAGAAGATTGGAGATTACTAGCGTGTGAAGAAGATAGATATTAAAAGTGAGTTACAAGATAAGAAGGAGGGAGAGTGTGAGAGAGTTGAGCAGAGAGACAAGTGTGATCAAAAAGGAGCAGTAATGCTAGCGAAGGAGGCGGCCGCATGTGCAAGGGAACGGTCCTCACGCCCAAGCCGCCGGGATCCCGATCCCGATCGCTATCGTCCGGTAACCGTCCGGACCGAGCCCAAGTCGTCAAGGGCGCATAGTGTTACACGCGCGCCTCAAGGAGATCAGCAAATCGTAGGGTCCCAGCAGGGTTGATGCCTACTGGGGCCATGGCTTAAGTGAAAGTGAACTCCAGGGCCCTGGAACAAAGGCAAAGAAAGAACAGGAGTCGGTTTTAGTCAGTAAAAGTCTGACACGCCGATGATGATTTCCGAAATAAGTTCGGGTTCAGCCTAATTTTTATTGGAAAACCCAAAAGGAAAATACTTGACATTAAATAAATGTCTTATCTATAAAACATTATATTCACATGGTGAGGATAATTATCCTCACCATGTGAATATAATGTTTTTTAATTAGCAAGTTTTTGTACTCGCTAAAAACCAGTAACTGACGTTTACGCGGTTCAAAGTATTTTCTCGTTTGCAGTTATTAGGGGAAATAAATGAGGAAAATAAATATAAAAAACGATTTCAACTAGATACTTCCTGATTATTTATGTATTGGAATTGATGGATGGATGCGAGACGCACAGGACTGGTCGTTGTGGTGACACTTGGGGGAGGCCTATGTCCAACAGATTTAATCACATAAAAAAAAACTAACTTTACTAACTAACTTAAAGTCGTTCAGATAAACAGTGTCAATTCTCCGGGTTCGAAAGTCAAAATGGAGGCTCAATATTGGATCCTTCCCTCTTTTTAGTATATACAAATATTCTACCGCATCTATTAAAAAAAAAACACATAAATTGTATTGTTTGCTGACGATACGTCGTTAATTTTTAAAATCAATAGACGTTCCACAAACCTTGATGACGTAAACAATGCTCTACAGCAAGTCCAAAACTGGTTTACTGTTAATAATTTAGTATTAAATGGAAAAAAAAACGAAGTGCATAAGATTTGCGTTACCGAATGTTAAAAGTTAACTCCAACATAGAACAAGGAGAAACTCGAATTAGTCGAGAATACGGTTTTCCTAGGGATCACGCTTGACTCAAGGCTACAATGGGGTCCTCATTTAACATCTCTGGCAGGTCGGCTTAGTTCAGCAGCATATGCTGTCAGTAAAATCCGTCAATTTACTGATGTAGATACTGCGCGACTAGTTTATTTTAGTTACTTTCATAGTATCGTGTCTTACGGTATTTTGCTATGGGGACGGGCGTAGACATATGTAGATGTGTGTGTGTAATGTATGTTCGGAAAAATATTCATCTTTTTACTAAGATAAGTGACAGGCACAATTTTAATACTAGGAATAGGAACCAATTAGATCAAACTCGATTCAGATTGGTTAAAGTACATAGTTCTTTAATGGGAGTACTGTGTAAAATAAATATAAAATACCAGTAAGTAATAATAATAAAATATCAGTTAAGATTCTACAACTAAATGAGTCCAAATTTAAAACATGCATTAAACGCACACTATGTAGACAAGCATATTATAAACTGGAAATTTATATCCTTGATAAAAACGCTTAGCTAAATGGGTCCTGCTCCACAGCCACAGCCTTTTACCTTCAAATTAGTTTTTTTTTAATATTTATAAATATTGGAAGAGATACTATTCCCCTTTTTGTATTGTTGTTTTTGAAATGTTTTTTTTTTATTTATTTATTTGTTTATTTCAATAGAGCTTATGATAATTTATTACCTTTTGTATTTGGAAACAGTAGCATTGTATAATGTAGAAGCACATTTTTTTTCCAGTTTTGTGAATGTGAAGTACCATGGAGCATTTTTATTAGGTTACAACTTGTTTGACATTACGAGAATGGCAGTTGAGAGTTTTTCATGCTCACTCAAATGTCTCGCTGATGGTGGCACGTGTTATTGGGTCATTCAGTTCCCTTCAAAATGGTTGAGCTGAGAGGGGCTGATGCACGCGTCATGCTCGTGAACGGGTGCCGTCAGTTGAGACTGGTCATCTCTTAGGTGCCAGTGGCTTAATTCAATTTCTATTATTTAATTAGTTTTTTTTTTTTAATTATTATTACTTATCTACATTGTGCACACATTATTAGAAGCGACAAGAAATATGTAACCAAGATTTATGTAACTCATAATATGATTTAAAAGAGTGGCCATGGAGTTTCTTGCACGTTCTTCTCCATAGAGATCTACGCTTTGGAACGTGCAATTTAGCTCCACTTGTTTTTTTTTTTGACTTACCGACATTTTGATAGTTCAAAAGTACCTGCAATTGATCTATTTGAAATAAACGTTTCTGATTTCTGATTTCACATCGTGTATCTCGCCAGCATACGTCTCATTTTTTTTTTAATTGTTTTAAACCAGTGCTTGTCTGCGATCCCACCAGATGGTATGCAGTGATGCAATCATTGATGGTGAGGCGCACTACTTTATTAAGAGCCTATTCACTCTATCCTTGATGACACCTAAATTATAGTTGGATGGGAAGACCGCAGCAGGCATTGAAGTATCTGCAAGATTGAAGGCTGTTCAAAAGAGTTTACCGTGGCCCAAGAACGCAAAGGGCAAATAAAGGACACAGGTGGGTAGAACCAGTGAATAAAAGTCTGACACGCCCTCTCGCTCCACCCTAAAGCAGGAGAAGTCATTTAATGATTTCGCACATCAAAAAAGAAGGTGGAGTAGGTAATAAGGAAATTCAATCTTGTAGAGTACGTTTGAAGTCGCAATTCTGATGCATAGATCCAATTTGCTATTTCCTTCCTTTTATCTTTATAAGGAATATACAACATGTAGACTTTAATTGGTTCTGAATATCTTAAGCAATATTGAAACAATTTCGTTATTGTAACATCCATAATAATGCATTTTTATTAACATAGCGGATGGGTCCGATTCTAATCTAAACTGATGTTATAAAGAGGGGATTTGTTTGTTTGTTTATTGGAGGTAGTCCTATATTGGAAGATACGGTGCGGCGCCACCGTAGAAATGGGCAGGCAAAATTGTTGCCAGCGCAGGTGGAATCTGGATGAGGCTGGCACAAGAACGTGAGGATTCTTTTCTTATTTCTTTTTTTTTAAATGTTGTCACACACTAGGAATTACTTTTGCATCCTAGGTGCACTCCCAATGTTCCGTGCGGGAATCGGGCCTGCGACACGCAGTACAGTATCTAATCGCTTAACCACTGTGCCAACCGTACTGTCAAAGATCACGGTGGAGCATACGGTAGAGGTGTGCCCCACCTGGGCAGAGCAGCGCCGTGTCCTCGGCGTCCTCGCTCCTCTGTGAAGCAGTAATGCTAGCATAGGAGGCGGCCGCACGCGCGAGGCAATGGCCCTCGCGCCCCAGCCGCCGGGATTCCAATCCCGATTTCCGGCCACCGTACGCGCGGGTTTGCGGATGGCGGTCAATGGGTAGCTCGCCGTCTGACCGTCCGGTAACCGTCCGGACCGAGCCCAAGCCGTCGACGGCGCGTAGTGTTCCACGCGTGCCTCAATGAGATGAGAGAACCGTAGGGACTCAGGAGGGTCGCAGCCTACTGGGGCCATGGGTGATGCGAAAGAGATCCCCGGGGCCCTGGAACAATAGCAAAGAAGGAACAGAAGTGGGTTTTTAGTCAGTAAAAGTCTGACACGCTCTCCCTCTCCTCCCAAGAGCGGGGGATGTCATTAGATGATTTTCCCACCAAAAAAAAACTGTCAAACATAAGATTGGAAAAGAGAGGCAGGGTCAACAGACCCATTACTGACCACTCTTTTCTTGTGCCATTCGGATTGAAATTGCGTTGAGATGATGATGAATCTTTGGAAGTCAGCACTTCAATGAAAATTGTATCGTTGATATAAAGTTAAAGATACTATACTATCGCTGGGTGTCGTAGTTTTTTTTTAACCCAAAATATGCACGAATCAGCGCTGATCTGAAATGTGGTCTTTTTAAAAATTGACCAATGAGCGCACACAGACAGACTGTAACAGCACAGAGATAAATCATATTCTACCCATAGGGATATCCCTATAAAACATTATATTCACTTCACATGGTGACGATAATTAGTAAGTTCTTGTACTCGCTAAAAACTAGTAACTGACGCTTACGCGGTTCAAAGTATTTTCTCGTTTTCAGTTATTGGGGGAAATAAACGAGGAAAATAAACATAAAAAAACTATTTCAACGAGATACTTACTGATTATTTATGTACTTAAGTCGTCATAATATTATGACGACTTAAGTTTATCTAGAAAACTAGTGAAATCGCGTTTATCGACAAGTCTAAATTACACATAAACCTACTTGCAAATGTAGGCTATACATCTAAGTTGTAAACTGTAATTACAAACCATAAATTACTGGTGAAGATGGGTTTTCCTTTTATGATAACACTTATCTATCTAATTAGCTATGAATGAATACCTACCTAATTAACTCAAATTACCCATTCATTTATTAACGAGTTATTATTATGCCACATGGTCATGCGCATTTTACGCAAAAGAATAGGTAACTAGACTCCCACTCCCACACTTTAATCTGAGTATTATGTAAAAGATTCACTTCTCCTCAAATCATCAAATTGTCCGTTACTTGTTATATTTTGAAAAGTTTTTTTCGTGTCATAGCTGCTCTACTGATTTGAGTGGAGGCCTTAAAAAATTATATCGAGAAAAGTTTCGTTTACAAACGTAAGCGTAAACAGTACGTAATGGGCACGCTATAATTATGGCGGTAAGTCATCTCTTTGAGGAGTGGCTAAAAAGACAACACGGCGTCTTTACCTTCCGCATGACGCAGGTCCTAACCGGATATGGTCAATTCGGGATATTCCTGCACCGGATTAGTGCACCGTGTCCTCCGGGCACACCCCGCCTGGGCAGAGCACTGCCGTGTCCTCGTGGGAGCGCTCGGTGGCAGCGATCTCTCGCGACGGGCCTTAGTACAGGCCATGGTCCGGAGTGAGGAGGGGAGGAGTCCTTCTGCGAAGCAGTAATGCTAGCAAAGGAGGCCGCCGCACGCGCGAGGCAATGGCCCTCGCGCCCCAGCCGCCGGGATTCCGATCCCGATTTCAGGCCACCGTAGGCGCGGGCTTGCGGACGGCGAGCTATGGGTAGCTCGCCGTCGGACCGTCAGATAACCGTCGGGACCGAGCCCAACCTGTTAACGGTGCGTACTGTTCCACGCGCGCCTCAAGGAGATGTCAGCAAACGTAGGGGCCCAGCCCAGCAGGGTCGAAGCCTACTGGAGCCAAGGGTCAGCTTCTGAAAGGAAGACTCGGCCCTGGTATGAAAGGCAACGAAGGAACAGGAGTGGGTTTTTAGTCAGTAAAAGTCTGACACTATCTCACGCTCCGCCCAAGAGCGGGGGATGTCATTGGATGATTTGCCACTGAAAAAAAAAGGAAAGGTACTTAGAGGGCGTGGCAGTGACCTCATCTAGCGGGATTTGTATTTCGAATCCGTAATAATGTATATAATAATATGGTTTCAGGTATCATGTTCCATTATAATTATCTAAAGGGCCTTTGCGAGTTGGCTTCGGCTCCTCGTACGCCTCCCAAAGGTCCAGGACCTCAGGGTCCAGAGATAAATAAAATATATAATAAGAAAAACTGACTGACTGGCATATCAATGCACAGCCGAAACTACTAGGCCTACTGGGGCCATGGGTGATGTGAAAAAGATCCTCG
The DNA here is from genome assembly GCA_905147345.3 of Mythimna impura. NCBI lineage: Eukaryota > Metazoa > Arthropoda > Insecta > Lepidoptera > Noctuidae > Mythimna > Mythimna impura. The sequence continues at coordinate 9,318,902 of LR990355.1, read as the reverse complement.
GAGCCCTGAAACAATGGCAAAAAAGGAACAGGAGTGAGTATTTAGTCAGTAAAAGTCTGACACGCCCTCTCGCTCCGCCCAAGAGTGGGGATGTCATCAGATGATTTTCCCAGCTAAAAAAAAAACAAGGTTTAAACCAACCTCATACATACGTATGAGGTTGGTTTAAACCCTGCGGGCTTTTGGACGGCGAGTAATGGGTAGCTCGTCCGGTGAGGATTGGGTGAGGATGCGAAAAAAAACTAGGGTCTTTCAATAGGTACACTCAAACTTTAACAGTGTATGGAGTATAGAGGTTATCTTGATTAAGCTACAGTTGTCTGGCCGGCTTCAAACTTCATAAGTATCTATATACTTATGAAGTTTTCTCATTTAACCGTAGAACGATAGACGGATTCCGCAACGCGTTAAAATTGTTAAAAGTTAATTTCGAAACCTTTCTGTGCGTTGCGTTCAATTCCTCTATATCTCCATTTACTGTCTATCAAGATCGTGTCACTTAACGCCGTTCGGCTATTTTCTGCGGGGCAAGATTAAATCTCTAGTCTATTCCTAACCACAGACGATTACCGCCATTGTTCGCTTCTGAAAGGAAAACCCGGGGCACTGGAATGCAAGGCAACGAAGGAACATAGGAGTGGGTTTTAGTCAGTAAAAGTCTGACATGCCCTCTCGCTCCACCCAAAGGCGAAAGAAGTCATTGGATGATTTCCCATCTAAAAAAAAGACGATTACCACCATGGATGCCAGTAAAACTCACGTTCTCTCACGTTCTTCAAGAAATTGGGCCCAACTATGCAAATATGTCATACAGAATTGTTGCACTTATGCGTGACTATAACAGAGCTGCGGCAGTCGGTCGTTTGCTCGAAATTATACATGCAAAAATTTTGAAAAACCATTCTGTTTCTAAAACAATTCTGTCTAATAGCACCTAAACTTAATGGTTTATTTAATTTCAAAGTTCACCCTATATCTATGGGGTGATTAAGCAATGCGTCTATGTTCCAAACGACCATTTATGACACACTCAAACAAAAGACCAGATACAAAAAAACAATGTACCAGAAACATATTTTTTAAATGATTAGGTATTGATAAACTCGTAGTTGCCCAGTAGCTCACCTAGTGGTAAACCATGATATCGTCGACGGAGAAGCCCAATAGCCTAGAACTAACTAAACTAATCTAATTCACTTTTGAGGCAAGAAATAATTACTTAGATTTATAATTAAATTACGAGGTAGGAAATATTTTTGTGGTCATACTTGGTACTGCGGTCATAAAGTTCGAACTTCGCACGATACAAAGAGGTCGCAGTACTATAAACTATAGAATGCCCATAGAATACAAATTGGGGTGGTCACGAGCTAAGGTCTCTACGCTTAGACTACAGATCGCGGAATTACCACGCCGCGCTTAGGGTTATTCCCTGAGGGCCCCGATCCTCGAGAGCCCCTTAACGACGCCGACGGCACCCGAATGCGATAAATATGATTACATGTATTTTTATTCCTTTTTCTGTTGTTTTCAATTAGTATAGTCTACATAAAAAGTGCTTATATATGAGTTTATGTTGAGACTATGTTTAAAGTTAATTATTATATCAATTTTATAATGATTCTTACAATATTGACGATTTTGTATGTTTTTTGAAAAGGCTGATTGAAAACTTTTACTATTATTACTACTGTTGATTATTTAAGTTGATTTTTGCATGTTTTGAGACTTAAAAGTTGATAATTTAATCCTTTAATAAGCATTTTTGATTTATATGTGATGTAAAAAAAAGTAAAAGTAATTTTGAACGTTAGTTTATTTTTGAGTTAACTATTTAGTATGAAACATTAAAAAAAAATACTTAAAAGAAATATTCCATGTAGAGTAGGTATTTTGATTTTTAACCGACTTCAAAAAAAAATGGAGGAGGTTATCAATTCGGTTGTATGTTCATATTTTTTTTTATTTTTTATGTGTGTTACCTCAGAACTCAGTCGTTTATGGACCGATTTGCAATTTTTTTTCCTCTTAAAGGATATGCTTCCAGATTGGTCCATTTTTTTTTCAAAATCCAGTTCTTTTGATGAGATCCATGAGGAATCGAGGGAACTCCTCAAATATTATAGGCAACTATATAGTGATTTTGGTATTTTCATCGAAAACTTAAGCATTTACAGTCAAAAAGTAACATTTGATGAAGTGGAACTGATGAAGAAGACCAGAAATGGCCAACGGAACTTCATACTCACATAGATATCACAATGAAGATAGTTAAGCGACTATGACAATACAAATAAATAAAGGTTCTGAATAGTTATGTTGAAAATGGTGTCATCGAAGTGACCTGATGATGATGATGGAGCCGGAAGACCGGAAGATAGGCACCGGAACTCTGTAACTAATCAATGTATCCTAGCCGTGTTTGGGTTTATTAGAATTGTCATGAGATGCAATTTGGCTATATGGTACTATTGAACTGATCTGATGATGGAGCCGGAAGGTGGTGTTTTTTTTTAGGTGGAAGGTAGATACAGGAACTTCATAATAAAACCAATGTAACCTAGCAGTGTTTGGGTTAATTGGAATTGTCATGAGAAGTAGGCACTCGGGTTATAAGTGTATCGTAACTAAATAGTATGAAATAAAAAACTTTTTACAAAAAAAAAAAATAACCGACTTCACTAAAAAAAAACACTAAAAGGATAAAAATAACTTTTATTTCAGTATTAAATAAGAAACAAACAATACCGAGAAACACCGACTTCCGAAATTAAAGTTATTTTGAACCTTTTTTTTTGTAAAAAGATTTTTCTGTATTGAAAAATGAATGTATTGTAATAATAATTAAAACCTGTGATCGCTCCTAGGACAGTCTATATTGTATTCTCTAATTAAAATATTTACCTGAACCAAGCAAAACTATATGTTTCCTAATTCTTAAAGTTAAGTATAATCATTTTAGTAAACTAGTAATAAAATGTTGTTTAACATCTTCTGCTGAGGGTACTTTTAAGCTAAACTTTATAGTGAGACGCCATTACTACAATTATTTGAATTCAGAATATGAGACAATTCTCCGATTTTGGAACAATAAACTCTATGTTGTATGTGATAAAATTCAAATTCTATAGCAACCCGTACTATTTACATTATTTTTAATACAAATGACCACTTATAAATCCAAATAATTAATGCTAAAGTGCTAATGTACGTATGACGAGCAGAATTTTAAGTTTCATCTGCCATAGCCGTAGCCAGAATGATCACGGGCTGACAATTTCTAAGACTAAACGGTGACATAATAATATACTGACACGCTTGGTATCTATGTTTGAAAAGTTTTGACTATGCCATCTTGGTTATGTGATTTCGGCAGTGGCCATCGAAGCGTGCCTGAGCTCTGTGGCGTCCATAGACGACGCGCATACTAATACGTAGGTATACCTACATGAATTGATAATTCGAGATAATTTAAATCCACAGCTACCAACTCATATGAAGCCTACTGGGGCCACGGGTAGTGTGAAAGCGAAACCCGGGGCCCTGGGACGAAGGCAAAGAAGGAACAGCCTTGCTATTCTGAAAAGTTTATTTGGGAAATCACTTCTGAATCCGCAGTGAAATCATGGTGAAATTAAAGTTTCGTATTCTGAAATGGAGTGAATTCGACACTGGCGCCACCGAGTGATGATCAAAGTGAGAGGAACTAAAATGGTTGAGTATTTTGACATTTATCTACAAATTTGTCTATAGGATTTGGTATTCTGAAATACAATTCGCTGAGTGTGACATTCGAGGTGATTTGTGAAATGAGTTTCGAAATGATCTACCATTTACAGAATAGCACGGCAGGAGTGGGTTTTTAGTCAGTAAAAGTCTGACACTACTTTCCGCTCCGCCCAAGAGCGAGATTTGTCATAAGATGATTTTCCCACCTAAAAAAAAAAAAAAAACTCATATGAAGCGTTGTGTATGTTAAGTTGTTTTTTTTATTCCATTTCTATTACTAGACCCGCAAAAAAATATTTTTACAAATAAATAAAAATTACAACCAACTTCGTTATAAAACAAAAACTCTAAAAGCGTAAAATAATTATTTCAAAAGTTGGATGTAACCATTAAAACCGCTTATAGTTACGAGTACCTACAGCTCATAACAATTCCAATAAACTTAAACACTGCTAAGATACGCTGTTTTATTACAGAGTTTTCGTACCTACCTGCCACCTTTAGACTCCATCATCAGATCAGTTCGATGACAACTTTGGCTGTTTTGCTGCATGTCATGACAATTCTAACAAAGACAAACACGGCTAGGAAACACTGATTTATAAGGGTGTTTCGGTGCCTACCTTCTGGCTTCATCGTCAGAACATTTCGACGTATCTCCCCCACATTTTCCTTCAGCCAGCCATTGACTAGTTGTACCAACTAAGCAACTTTACTTGTTACGACAGTTCTGCTACGATCATATGAGGAGTTCTGTTCCATATCTCCGAAGTGCACTATCAGATCATAACAATATTTTTATGGGACGAATTCGTATACTTACAAACATAAAAAAGAAATCAAACTCGGTACACAATTGACTGAAAAATCGGTGTACAAAAAAAATACATACAGCCAAATATAGAACCTCCTCTATTTTGAAATCGGTTAAAGTCGGAGTTAGAACTTTGTCTGGTAAGTCGTAGTTTGTAGTTTCTGAATTTAAATATAATTATCGTTATTTATGATTTGAATTTGAATGATTGCTACAATAAAGACACGGGTATTGCTTTGATTGCCAAGCTAAGCATCGGTTACAGCTAAGATCTATCTCATTATATAGTTACAGTGGCAGATTATACTGTCATTTTCAAACAAAGATTCTCTTTCAGCTTTAATATTTTCATTTCCATACTGAGTCTTTACCCAAACTAACTTAGGTTTGGTCCAAAGCCATTTAGTTCAGTTAAAAACGCCACATTTATGAGAAAAATCTTTTTTAAATTATTATTATTGATAGGCTCACGACTTTTACACTATATCACCTAATGGCTTTTGGCATTGCTTAATAATTTGGAAATATCGCCAATAAAAGATCAAAAAACACATTAGAAAAAAATAAAAAATCTATCAAATAAGGTGGCTTTACAAAAGACATCAACGAGCCTCCGTTTCACTAATAAACATAAAAATAAACTTTGAAGGACATTAGAACAGACTTGGTCAAAAAAAACTAGCTCAACTAGTTTTGTATGTCGCCGACTATTAAATGTCATGTGATGTGGAAAAGTACGTCACATGTAAATAACAGCCACACCCACAGTCGAAAGTAATGGCTGACGCATGTTGACGCATCAATTTTATTCTGCTAAATGATTTTTTATTGTAATTTGATTGTGTATCACCAAATTCACCAATGCAATAAGCAAGTGTGATTGTAGCAATAAAATCAACTTCTTTCTAAACTCAGTATTTCACTGCTTTGTTTGCATGTTTTTATACTTAGTCCACTGGTCTATTTAGTGCCACGGACTTCATTTCAAGTAATTTATAAATAATTGTGATCGTTTTCAACATCATTATACAGTGGCTTCGCCCGCGTAAAATTCAAAAATCAATTTGAACCTTCTGGCTTATTCCAATTCTAATTTTATTTTATTTTATTTATTTATTAAGGTAAAACAGTTCCGGTGCCTATCTTCCGGCTCCATCATCATCATCAGGCCACTTCAATGATACCATTTTCAACATAACTATGCAGAACCATTTATTTATTTGTATTGTCATAGTCGCTTTTCGCTTAACTATTTTTATTGTGATATCTATGTAAGTATGAAGTTCTGTTGGCCATTTATTCCATCATTCATCATCAGTTCCACTTCATCAAATGTTACTTTTTGACTGTAAATGCTAAGTTCTCGATGAAAATACCAAAATCACCATATAATTGCATAATTATTATATTTGAGGAACTCCATCGTTTCCTCATAGATCCCATTATTAGAACTGGATTTTGAAAAAAATGGGAATAATCTGGAAGCATATCCTTTAAGGGGAAAAAAAATTGTAAATCGATTGATAAACGACGGAGTTCTGAGACCCTCCTCCTCCTTTTTTTTTAAGTCGGTTAAAAAGAGTTATGACTATACATGATGGTTAGAGAGGGAGAGGGAGGCCAAAGAAAAGATGGATGGATTGATGGATTGTGTGAGGAGTGATATGAAAGAAAAGGGTGTCAACGATAGCGTGACGGTTAACAAGATAGAGTGTAAGAAAAAAACGTGTTGCGCCAACTCCAAGTGACATATGACAAGGGTACGAAAATGATGAAATTATAATTATGTATACCTTGTGTACAAGAACACATTGCTTAGGGCAGGACACATTTCTCGCAGAACAGATGGAAGTTGGGGCCGAAAGGTTTTGGAGTGGTGACCGCGTACCAGAAGGCGCAGCGTAGGAAGGCCTCCCGCAAGGTGGACCGATGACTCGGTAACATTCGCGAGAATCCGATGGATGCGAGACACACAGGACTGTTCGTTGTGGCGACACTTGGGGAGGCCCATGTCCAACAGTGGGCGTCTTTTGACTTAAATATTGATGATGATGATGATGATATATTTGTATCAATTTCGACCGGTTCAGCAAGCATGTCTTATTCTGCCATAAATGTCTATTAACTATAATCTCAAAATTCACCTTCTACTAGCCAAATAACAATATAGCCTTTCACATTATCCACACAACGGTTTTTTGCACAACTATCAATTAAAATAACAGCTAGTGAAAGCTTAAGGGTGCTTTTCCGCCAGACTTGTGCTATAAAGCTATGCTGCGAGGATATGAAAGCTAAGCTATACGAAACTATATGACGCTTTCCACTGATGCTAAGCTATGTAGCGGGACGAGTAAGATTTGCTCTGCACATAGCTACACCACTCGGGACCATCCATAACACGCATCCAAGCATTCGTCAATATAAAGAACAAAGCCTAAGGTGCCAATGCATTCGACTACTTTCCTGGATAAGTCTTTTACTGTCCAGGCCGCTCGTCTATGGAATGCATTGCCTGTGGCAATAAAACGTGCGCAAACACTGCCTGTATTTAAAAAGCTTGTGAAGGATCATTACTTGTCACTGTGATCATGTCTTCGTTTCATCACTTATTCTCTTGCTTATATATTTATATTTTGTTTAGGTGTATCTATTTTAGTATTAAGTATCTATTAAGTTTTTATTTACTTTTATATTTGCACCAAGTGCAACCCCATTTTGTGTCCAGGCAATTTCTATCCATTCTGGGTTGCCTGGAAGAAATCGCCGAGTGCGATAAGGCCGCCAATTGTATGTTTTTTGTATTAAAATATCAGATTGTAAATTTGTAATCTTGGTATGCAATAAAGTATATATAAATAAATAAATATAAATAAGCTAACTAAGCTTTAGTGGAGCCCTTTTCCATTAGTACGAAGCTATGCTAGTATATAATAACAACGTAGCTTAGCACATCTCTGGTGGAAACACACCCTAAAGCAATTATTCTTTTTTTTAAATTATATTAGCGTTATTCGTCCTAATTGAATCAATTGACGACAAATATTTTAATTGAAATAACTGCAAACGACAGAACAAGACCTGTTACTGACATGATATTTGAATAGAGTCATATTTTCATTCTATAAACAAAATATTTATATATTAACTGTTCTATGAAGTTGGCATTAAATCTGTGACGGAACTAAAATAAATGCTACCAACTCCAACTGAATGAGACTGCTTTTTTGTAACTTTTTAGATTTTTTTAGTTGCGTTTTTTCGTCCTGTTTTTCTGTTTCCTTCTTCTTTTCTTTTATTTTATGAGCGTAAATAGTGAAATAAATAAGACCGTGCGCGCACTGCCTTGCGTTTTTCTAACGCATAATCTGTGAAGTATGGAGTCTCATAGAAGTGCGCGCACTGCCGTGAAATAAACGCATGCGGTAGAATCACCGTTGGCCTCTCGCTGCAAATTTGCGGTGAATCTACCGCAAATATTTTTGTATTGTATAGAGATCTAGGAAGCGCCGCGCACTGCCGCGAAACTAACGCAAGTTTTAACCGACTTCAAAAAAAAGGAGGAGGTTATCAATTCGGTTGTATTTTTTATCATCATTTTTTTTATGTTTGTTACCTCAGAACTCCGTCGTTTATGGACCGATTTGCTAAATTTTTTTTTGCCTTTATAGGAAAAATCCAGTTCTGATGATGGAATCCATGAGGAATCAAGGGAACTCCTCAAATATTATGCATTTACAAAAAATAACATTTGATGAAGTGGAACTGATGAAGAAGACCAGAAATGGTCAACGGAACTTCATACTCACATAGATATCACAATGAAGATAGTTAAGCGACTATGAAAATACAAAGAAATGAATAGTTCTGAATAGTTACGTTGAAAATGGTATCATCGAAGTGATCTGATGATGATGATGGAGCCGGAAGGTGGAAGGTAGACACAGGAACTTCATAATAAAACAATGTAACCTAGCAGTGTTTGGGTTAATTAGAATTGTCATGTGAAATAGGCACTCTGTTTATAAGTGTATCGCAGCTAAAAAGTGTTAAATAAAAACTTTTACGAAAATAAAATAACCGTCTTCACTAAAAAAAAAACACTAATAAAAATAAAAACACTAATAAAAATTTCGGAGAAACAAAAAATACCGAGAAACCCCGACTTCCGAAATTAAAGTTATTTTGATCCTTTTAGTGTTTTTTTTTAGTGAAGTCAGTTATTTTTTTTTTTTTAAGTTTTTGTCATTCGAACTCCGGCTGTGGTGCTCACATGTCATGGTTATGGACTACCATACAAGAGTCTTTTTGTATATTTATTAAAGCGTAAAAAAGAGTATCCAAACCAAACGGTAAGTATTAGGTACATCCCTTGACGACCTTAAGGCCTATGAAAGGCTTCTTCGTCCTAAGTTATAACGATTCCGATTGCATTAATTAAAAGTTAAATGTCTATGCCTCGTTTACATGGCCCAGCCTCGGCCAGCTTCCAATTTACCTATTCTCCACCAACGCTTGGTTGCCATTTACATGCTGGCGAGGGCGTCAGTCTGTTATGGACAGGCAAGCGCGGCAGACGATGACAACATCTACCGTGTTGTGTCGGTTTTTACTTTTCGCTTGACATATTTCTTACCAACTTCAAAAAGGAGGTTATAATATGATGTTCGATTGATTTTTATGTATGTTCTCCAATTTTTCGGTTAATTATGGACCGGTTTTGATTTATTAGAACGTGTATAAGTACCTACTTCCAAATTTCATAGGTTTCATACAAATATTATCATGACCTGATAATGAACATCGAAGATATAGAACGAAATTCCTCATAGGATCATAGCAGCTGATCATGATCAGCTGCTATGATCCTAGTAGGAATTTCGTTTCGTTTCGTTCTTTTTATGGAAAGTAGTCACGGAAACTCCGTAATAAAACAATATGCCTACCTATTCTTATTTTAGATTTAAATTGTATAAACTCTATCCATGTGGCCTCCTGTAATTGAGGAAGTGCGCTAATTTAAAACTTAAATGTATTCAACACTTATATTTGTGTGAACATCCTTTCTTGGAGGCCCTAAATAAATAAAATATAAAAAAATAATGTATCTCAACTATGTCAAAAAACCACAGTGCAAAATAACTTTACTTTTAAAATAACTTAAATATCGAAGAGACAAAACAAAACTAATATAAAAATACCGACTTCCGACGAAGTTATTTTACTCTTTGATTTTTTTTTACTATCTATTTTTTACTATTTTCATTGTGATATCTATGTGAGTATGAAGTTCCGTTGACCATTTCTGGTCTTCTTCATCAGTTCCACTTCATCAAATGTTACTTTTTGACTGTAAATGCTTAAGTTCTCGATGAAAATACCAAAATCACTATAAGGTGGCCTATAATTTTTGAGGAGTAGGTACCCTCGATTCCTCATGGATCCCATCATCAGAACTGGATTTTTCCTATAAAGGCAAAAAAAAATTTAGCAAATCGGTCCATAAACGACGGAGTTCTGAGGTAACAAACATAAAAAAAATGATGATAAAAAATACAACCGAATTGATAACCTCCTCCTTTTTTTTGAAGTCGGTTAAAACGTGCGTTAGTTTCCCGGCAGTGCGCGGCCCTGTGGATGCGTTTATTCTACCGCACGGTAGAATAAACGCACCGCATTCCACCGCAAGGCAGTGCGCGCACGGCCTAAATACAAGATTTTTTTCCCATTGTTAAAAGCGAATCTTTTTAATTTGGAAATTTTGCAAATCCCTCTCTAGTGTGACGCCACATATTTTGCAATTTTACATCTAGGAATGATTAAATTAAAATAGCATTTCCGAAACTAGTTTCGTATCGATATTTTTTTTTTGTTACAACAACATCAAATCAAACGTTTCGAAAAATGTACAATAACAACATTACATAAATAGAATAGGAAATATTTTTAAGTTTTACGTTAATACCTAAATATTTCGCGATTTAATGCTTAGATATATCATAAAAGGTATTAAATCGCGAAATTAAAATCAATTTGATATATCTATATATATATATATAAAAATCAATGCCACTTTTCGTTGTAATTTTAAAACTCAAGAACGGGCTCACCTATCCAAACCAAATGTTTATAGTTTGTTCGGACTATTTAGTAGATGGTTTATGTGCAGTTTGCACAAAATCGGTCGAGCGGTTCTTCATTTATCACATCGTAGGGTAGGTAGGGTAGGTAACTAGGTAGGGTAGAGTAGGGTAGAGTAGGGTAGGGTAGGGCAGGGTAGAGTTGGGTAGAGTAGTCAGTTGACGGGAGCGAAGCCGCGGGCAAAAGCTAGTTTTGTCTATAGATTTTGAAATATAACGTCACGAAACAATGTCACACTTCAACGAACCCCACCGAAATCCCCCCCCCTTCCCTTCCTTCCTTTTCTCCCCTTAAGGTATGACGTAATTTATGGTTGGCTCATGATTTTTTATTCGCAAGTCAATGACAGAATACAATAGATACAGGAGCCTTACCATGACGTGTTAAAATTTCAGGCGAGCGAGAAAGAGGGATGGAGCTATACACCCTATATAGCTCCATCTATTTAACAATTCAGTTTAAGTCGTAAAATGGATAGCGTTAAGAGTTCGTGGTAAGGCCTCTGTTCTTTCAATCATTTTTAATGTCGCATGCCGTTTAACTCAATCGTTTACTTACCAATCAGTTCGGTATTCAAATATCGCCAATCTTCATGTTTCGTCAAATGTCTACACGCTCCATTAATCTAAAGAGCGATGGCTGATGATGTACCAACGGGAAATTTCACGCATTCCTTTACAAGCAGGTTAGGATGGCAAAAAAATTGTCGAGGTTTTCCGTCAAGATATTTTAATGACATCCCGGAGTCTTGATTTGTTAGAAAAGTGGGAATAGGCTGGTTAAATCGTTAGGTATGGGTGATTAGAAACCCTAAAATCTGATTTTACCAGAATTTTCAAGGGAAATCTGATTTACTCAGTTCTCGGGTTACGATCAGATAAGTAGAGTCTTCATACTGCATCCGGTTAAACTGGAAGCATACATCAAACCCACCCCTGTGTTCCTTCTGTGCCTTGCGCTCCAGGACCCAGGGTTTTCCTTTCAGAAGCGAACCCATGGCCCTAGTAGGCTTCAGCCCTGCTGGGTCGCGTGGAACACTATGCGCCGTCGACAACTCGGACTCGGTCCGGACGGTTACCAGACGGCCGGACAGCCAGCTACCCATTACTCGCCATGCGCAAGCCCACGCCTACGGTGGCTGGAAATCGGGGTCAGGATCCCGGCGGCTAGGACTTGAGGAAATACGTTCCCACACGCGTGCGGCCGCCTCCTAACCGCTAGCATTATTGCTTCGTAGAATAAGGCGACCACCAGCCATTCCTACTCGCTTCGGACCATGGCCTGCACCAGGGCCCGGTGCGAGAGGTCGTTGCCGCCGATCGCCCTCATGAGGACACGGCGGTGCTCCGCCCAAGTGGGGCACACCTCCACCGTATGCTCCACCGTGTCCTCCGGGCGGTCCTCACTATGGTGACACCCGAGAGATTTCAAAATGTTTGGGTAAAGGCTCCCTTTGGAATTATTTTAGCGCTATTAAACAATCGAAATTTTAGTGTTTTTGTAGAGCCGCTTTTATCCCTGATATAGGGTAGCTGTTTCAGAAATAAGTATTTCCGTAAACCGTAACTATCAGCAAAATCTATATATATAAAAGGAGAAACTGACTGACTGACATATCAACGCACAGCCGAAACCGCTGGGGCTAGAAGCTTGAAATTTTGCATAAAGATTAATTATATGTCGTAAGTGAGCACTAAGAAGGGATTTTTGGAAATTCATCCTCTAAGGGGGTAAAAAGGGGGGATTTTGTAAGTGTGCAAAATTTTTTTCCGTGGGCCAATTGACTCCAAACTTTGTACAAATATTAACCTATATTAGTTTTAAAGTTTTCCATATTTATTTTTTCAGTACTACCCTCAGTGCAAGATTTAGGGGGTGTTAAAGTTTGTATGGGAGAATCTTATTCCTTGGGTTAATAAACTTGAAACTTGGCACAAATACATGCTTAAATAAATAATAAAGATGCCCATTATTCGTTTTTCAAAACTACCCTCAAATTACGGTTTAGGTCGTGTTCAAGATTTTTTGAAGTCTTACTGCGCGGCCTAATTTACTCGCAACTCGGTATTAGATTTTAGAAAAACAAGCCCTAATAGAGTAAATAGCGATTATTTATTTCTCAAAAATAGTTCAACAACAACAAAAAAGTTCAAGTACATTCGTATGTTGGTGAAATGGATTCCTCCATGTTTGTATGAAATATCTCTTTTTTAAATGTGCTAATAGATTTTCTTTGCAACGCAACCATGTGATAACCTAATCCTATAATAACGTATCAATCATGTAATTTATATACGTACAACGACATCTACTGACCCAAATTGGTACAAACGAAAACATACAATTAATTACAAAACAAGTTGGTGTGTCATAGTTAGCGTCTTCTTCGATAGAAATTATAATGCTAATTTAATGTTTTAAAAGTCTAAAAGCTTTGATTAATTAGTTCAGTAATACTTAAGGACACCATCGGTAGGCAAGATGTTGATGCTCATCAGTTGGGTCAAATAGTGGATTACCGTCCTCCTTCACCGGTGGGCCGAGATACATGCACGAGCACACTCAATGCGCCATGACTTATGTACGTCATTATGGTCGCGCAGACTTATTTTTCACCTTCACGTGCAACCCTCGGTGGAAAGAAATTAAAGAAAATTCGTTTCCAGGCTAAAAAACTCACGCCACGATATCATCGCACAAATATTTCGCATCAAAGTAAAAAAAAATGTTGGACTTGATAACTAAAGGAAATATATTTGGTGAAGTTCCGTGATACATGTACGTAAAATGTTGGTTTTCTACTGTGTACACAGTAGAATACAGAGTGTTACCACCTTCGTTTGCTTATTTATGAAGTTCAAGGTCCAGAATCATAGAACATACGACTTTCAAATCAGCATACAAGACTTTAGGGTTACTTGAACATGATCAACACTGACGTACAGTCCTAGGAAAGGCAGCCATGTATCAATAGCCGTTCATGGTGAGAGAGCTTTTCATTATAATGTTAGTTTTTTGTCAACTAGCGATTCCATTCAGCCTGTGGGATGAATTCAAACCATATCTTTCAGAAGATTTTAAACGACACATGGAGAGGCAGGTAAATAATGAACTATAACATTTTATAGATCAGATTTTGCGCCAATGATTAAACGCCAATGTGCAACATTTTCAAGCATAGTAATCTGGCCCAATTGTTACGTAAAGCAAAAATAATAGTCTGGGATGAAAGTACAATGGCAAACAAAAGAGCTATTGAAGCATTAAACATTACTCTACAGGATAACAGGACTTAAGAAGCAATGACAGCTTAATGAGTGGTTTGACAATATTGCTGGCAGGAGATTTTCAGCAAAGGTTACCAGTTGTACTAAAACCGGTGGTCCGGTTGAGTTTCTGATTACGATTAATCCAGGCGGCCTTCCATACCATAAACGTGAACTGCATGTGGGCACACCCGTGATGTTGCTTAGGAACTTGAAGCCTCCGACGTTATGTAACGGTATCAGGATGCAAGTAAAAGCATTGCACCGCAGTATTGTTGAGGTTGTTATTTTAACCGGGTCTGTCCAGGGAGAAACAGAGTTCATACCGCGTATTCCATTAATCCCGAACGATCTTCCTTTCGAATTCAAAAAACTACAATTTCCTTTGAAAGTTTGCTTTGCAATGACAATAAACAAATCACAGGGCCAAACGCTTAAAACGGCGATGCGCGCGGACGTAGTCGCGGGCAAAGCGCTAGTGTACATATAAACCGTCCATTACATACCTAACGTGCTCTCAGAGTTAAAAGAACCGCCAGGGCTGCAGTATTGTTCTAGACCTAGAGGAACACGAGTGAGTTTTAGTCAGTAGGTAAGTCTGCGATCCTTTCACGCACACTACCCAGTCTTGGGAGTTTTTATTTGATGACCTCGCCGTTGGCTCCAAATATTGCCATTGCATCCTAGCGAAACTGGAGTGCGTCATAAGTAAGGGAAAAAAAGTTATTAAAAAAAATTGGTTTACTGTTGAATTATTATATTTAATTCCAATAGTCCATGAAATCAAGCGCACAACAATGATCAGCGTTGTTACTAAAAAACATGTTTTCATAAGTATTCGGTCTATCACCCAAAGGCACGCCCTGATCATCAGTCAACTCATGTCTATTGTTGTAGAAACGCACATTTACACCTATAGCATTAGGTCGCATATTAATCCTCGGAGGTTCCCCCTTAATATTTGCGCTCTGGTAGAGCTCATCAAAATCGTAGCTCAAAATGACCCTTAGATTCACGTAAGCGTCGACGTTTTCATGCACAAACTTAGCTATCGCGTTATTTAAATATGTCCACGGTGAACGCTGGCCTCTGTTCAAGAAGCGAGTGCCAGGGAAGATGTTGTACAAATCATGAGGTCCGTTGAATCGGCGATCAATGATGTAAGTGCGCTCGTCGCCAGGCGCTGGGTCCATCTTCTGGTAATTTTTTTCAACACGGGTCGGTAGTTTACTCCCTTTTCGATGGGTCGGCTTCGTGTAGTTGGTGATCAGAGATGTCACCATGAGCGGTAAGAACAACTGATCTACTCCTTCGTCTATCCATTTGCCTACCACAGGCATCATATTGTAGCTTAGAATCGGATTCGTCTCAGAAGAACTCACAATATGGATTGGATTCACCTGCCTTACCACGAGTACCGGGAATTCGTTTTCGTAGTATTTCATGACACTGTTCATGTTGATTTCATTGAAAGTTAAATCTTTCGTAAAGTTTTGATGGTTTGAATTTTTTACGTGAACACCCGGTGAGCATTCGCATTGACCACATCGCCTATACCCGTGCTCAGTGTATGCTCCATATACATTGATACTGCGAAACATTTCCATTAGCTTTTTCTGCTTATTCGGGAAAGGGGCGCAGTGTACCCAATCCCCTGAAGAATCGTAGCATCTGTACTCAGAGCCGTCATAATTGAGACACGGAGTCTCACAGTAGGTAACTTCTTCGGTGTAATCCTTAGTGTAATATATCACATCATCCAGGTGACAATCTTCCAAACCGTTAAAAATTGTGCACTGTTTCGTGAACTCGTCACACGGTCTTATACACGGAAAGTATACGTTTGATGTTGAGTGGCCGGTATGTATTTCCTTAGCTTCGTAGTTAGAACATTTGCCCCTAGAGCCATCGGTTGTTCTGCACGTTGTTGACGTTTTGTGACACGGGGCGTCACATATTTTGGCGTCAAAAGTATAGTAGATAGATTCTTCACTAAGATCTGCGCCGACTGTGTGTAACACGGAAAATATCAAGCAGAACAACGACAAAGCACCGAAAGTCATGGTAACTATTTCATCACTAACGCGACGTTCGTCATTTGCACTTATCATGTAGGCATCATAGTATGTATAGTGTGTTTGGTATCAGGACCGTCATATTTTTTGTTGAATAAAGCGTGTCATTTGCCGGCACATAATTAATGAACTTTTAATTTTAAGTATAATTTTTTCGTATATGCATACAATTTTAAGACTGTCGCAAGTCATTTTGCTAGAACCAATTAGACATGAAATAGTAGATTATACCACAAACGTTATTGCGTTCTATTCCAACTCCAAAAATTAAAAATAATGAAACTACAGGAACAAAATACATAACACTGATTACACGGTGGAGGCTCCTCATGGTAATTGCTACGTCACTTCGTGCTAGCGATCGTTTTCGGGGGCCCATTTATTGAGAGTGAAAATCATCCCCTGTCTTTTTTATCGATGTATATTAATAGCATTGTCCAGGCAAGGGCCGCAGTCTTAACATATTTCTTGGTAACCAGTCCACGAACATTTCTATTTTCCATTATATGTCGCAATAGTTTCGTTTCAGAACCGACGGCTGTCTTTGGGTGCACTAGCATAGCGCATATAGGCATAATCGTCGATTGGTACCACGTTTCATGAAAATTGTCTAATTGGCTTCGGCCCCTCGTATGCCTCCAAAGGTCCAGGACCCCGGGGTCTTGAGATAAATCAATACAGAAAAATATTAATAGTAGTACCTTAATTCGGTTAACTTACACCCATCTTATAAACACATCACAACTCACATAATAAAATTTTAAATTAAATCACCGACTTTATAGTACATAAATTAAAATGCGTCAAAAAATTAAAATAATTTATTAATAATAGGTCTTTACCTATTGTAATGTGCTTGTTCGCAGTTCAAATGTAATGTATTGGGTAATTAAATATGTGTGTTAATAGAGGGTTGAAGATGCACCAATATGTAAAGGGATAATTCGGGCGCCAGGTACATCCTCAAAAAAATAAGCTCGGATTCACTACAAGTTTGAAAGCCTAGGCCTTTTAATCTTCAGGCGGGAGACTATATGGGAAAATAAAAGATTAAAAATATAAGTCAAGCTTTAGCCTTTAATTTCTCCCAGCCCGCAGTTCATGACCAGTTCATACCTATGCCCATGAAATGTTTAATAAGTGACATAGATTATTGAAACTAATATGGTATTGTTTAAGATAATTGGAACTAATATGGCATTGTTGCACCTTTGAAGCTAAGTTAAAGAAATTAATAATTAATCCTCATCCAGGCAATGCCGACCAGTCCAAAAGGTTCCAACATCGAGGAATATGAGAAAATGGAAAGTAAATATATAAAAAAAAAACGCCAGGAGCTGAAACAATCCGATTGAAATCATTAGTTTTCATGAAAAATTCTACGCGACCTCGTGTTTAAAACTCGAAATTTTCATGAAAACTAATGATTTCAATCGGACAGCTCACTTTTTAAAAAATTTCCTTACTTGGTTACAAGACCTTTTAGGAACGCCTACACATTATCGGTTCGGAAATCGCCTAAAAGCGAATCATGTGGCGAGACGACTTCGACTCGTTACACTATGTAATTGGAGATTCTATAACCAGCATTTTCAGAATTAATTATCTGTGGATTGGCGCGCAATTCGAAATTCAAATAAATTTTATTCGAAAGACGTGTTAATTTAATTTCAATTTCAGTCATTTATTTTTTAGATGGTTTTTTGTTTTTGTGACATTGTGGTAGTTTTTGGCGCTATGGATAAACTGAAAATTCGTACAATTTTCGAATATGAGTTCCTACGTGGAAATACCGCTGCGCAAACAACACGAAACATTAACGACGTGTACGGGCATAACACTGCTTGCATAAACACAGTCCATTATTGGTTCAATCGTTTTAAATCTGGAAATTTTGAGTTGAAGAACGAGCCTCGCGGTCGGCCGGTAACTATTGTCGACAACGACGAATTGAAGGCGATAGTGGAAGCGGATCCATCTCAATCTACGGCTGAGATTGCTGCGGGCCTTGGAGTTAGTGTCAAAACAACATTGAAGCACATGCGTCAAATCGGAAAGATAAAAAAGCTAGATAAGTGGGTGCCACACGAACTAAGCGACCGACAGCGAGATTTACGTGTCGAAGCATGCATGGCATAGAAACGAAGGAATTCTTAATCGAATTGTTACCTGCGATGAAAAGTGAATCCTGTACGACAACCGTAAGCGTTCGTCTCAGTGGGTGGACCCGGGTACAGCACCTAATCAGTGCGCTAAAAAAAAGATTACTCATAGGAAGATGATGGTGACTGTCTGGTGGACCAGTGCCGGACTTGTACATCACAGCTTCTTACCGAATGGCACAACAGTGACGGCAGATGTCTATTGCCAAGAATTGCAAACAATGATGGAGAAACTCGCAATTCAACAACCAAGACTAGTCAATCGCTCTTCCCCATTGCTTCTCCACGACAACGCGCGAGCTCACACTTTACGACAGACCATCGCAAAGCTACAAGAGTTACAGCTGGAAGCTCTCCGTCACCCACCGTACTCACCGGACCTTGCCCCAACAGATTTCTACTTTTTTCAAAATTTAGACAATTTTTTAAGTGGGAAAAAATTCAACACCCGTGATGCAGTACAAAACGCTTTCGCTGACTTCATCGCCTCCCGTCCGGCAGACAGCAGTAAAGGGATAAACAAACTGCCATCAAAATGGCAAAATTGTATAGATAATTTGGGCCAGTACGTTGATTAGCTGAAATAAAAAAGATACCAAAATTTTTATATTTTAAAATTATCATACAAATCTCCAATTTCATAGGTAAAGACCTAATAATAGATACAAAATAATCTAAAAATTAAATTCTAAGAGACCGTTTGTTAGTGTTTGCGTGTCTTTTATGCTGCTACATGTCGGCTGCTATAATGCCTCAGTATATAGCAGCACATCCTTGCAGTAAACAATGCCAGAACAGCATTTTTACTATCGGTCACTCTGCTCAACATAAACGAGGTAAGCTTTCGGATGGTAGCATGGAAGCAGTCTGCACGTGCTTCTGCGAACACGCCCCAGGTACCTACTACAACTTCGAGGTGGGTACCTCGCGGGGCCATCACGCGGTATTATATTGGGCACGAAGGGCGCTGTTACTTCTCTTACTGTAATCTGCTCATAAGCTACACGAGTACAATATGCTCTAAAGAGCTCAACTTTTACCTCACCGGGACACAAGCTGTCATGTTTGTTCTGACAGAAAGCGCCCTTCGCTTCCGTTCCTTATCCGCAGGGTCTTTCAAGTCGACAGTGAGTAAATATCGTAAGTTTTAAATTGAGAACCTGCGTCATGCGGAAGGTGAGGACGCCGTGAGGTCTTTCCAGTCATGCCTCAAAGAGGAGAATTATCGCCATAATTATGGCGTGCCCAGCACTGGGTTTTTTTTTTGGTGGGAAAATCATCTTATGACATCCCCCGCCCTTGGGCGGGGCGGGAGATAGTGTCAGACTTTTACTGACTAAAAACCCACTCCTGTTCCTTCGTTGCCTTTCGTACCAGGGGCGAGTCTTCCTTTCAGAATCAGACCCTTGGCCCCGGTAGGCTTCGACCCTGCTAGGCCCCTACAGTTGCTGACATCTCCTTGAGGCGCGCGTGGAACAGCACGCGCCGTCGACGACTTGGGCTCGGTCCGGACGGTTACCGGACGGTCGGACGGCGAGCCACCCATTGCTCGCCGTCCGCAAGCCTGCGCCTACGATGGCCGGAAATCGGGATCGGAATCCCGGCGGCGATTGGGGCGTGAGGACCGTTGCCTCACGCGATCGGCCGCCTCCTTTGCTAGCATTACTGCTTCGCAGAAGGAGGCAACCGCCTGCCACTCCTCCTCGCTCCGGACCATAGCCTGTACCAAGGCCCGGCGCGAGATATCGCCGCCGCGCGACAGTGTTGCGCGGCAGTGGAGTTTCACCCCGGCGTTGCATCTCCACGTGCAAATCGTGCATGCGTGCAAGGACTGTTGCCTCCAGATCTGATGGTGGCAGGCCAGCAAGGAGGCTCGCCGCTTCGCGGGAAACCGTGCGGTATCCCCGCACCATCCGTATGGCCGTGACCCCCTGGCATGTGTTCAGCTTGGCCGCCGATCTCTTTCGCAGCGACAGCGCCCATAAGGGCGCTCCATAAAGGGCCTTGGACGATTCCTGCGTAAAGCCTCTGGCAGGAGGCGTCTGAACCCCTCTAAGTTGGGCAGGAGCCGCTTGAGGGCAGCTCCAGTCCTATCCAGTTTGGGAGTCAGACGTCGGAAGTGCTCCTCCAAATTCCACCGGTTGTCGAGGACGAGTTCCAGGTACTTCATCGTCGACTTGACGTCGATGTGAACTCCTCTTACCATTATTTGAGAACCCCGTGGTGACGCTCTCCGAGGGCCGTGAAAACACATGGCCTCGGACTTGTGCAAGGCCACTTCGAGTCCCAACTGCTAGATTCTCTCCACGACTGTCGTAACCCCGCGTGTTCGACCGCCGCCTGGTACGACTCTCCCTGCGCCAGACTTGTCGTCTGCGTAACAGACCACGCTGACCCCGTTATGAGGTCGCCGCGCAACACGTAGTCGTACCCGATGTTCCACAAGGGCGGTCATAGTACCTATCCCTGCGGAACATCGCACGATCTTTCTCGTCGTTTCCACTCTCCCTGGTGACCGGGGTAGATGATGTACCTGTCCGACAAGTAGGCCACGATCGTACGACAAAGGTAGTCGGGCACCTGGTGATATTGGAATGCCCTCCTAATGCTACTCCAGGGCAGGGAATTAAAGGCGTTGGCGATGTCCAAAGACACCACCAAGACGACCCTGTCCTGGGACACCGCATCCTCCGTCGTGAGGGCTCGCACGAGCATGATGGCGGCCACCGTGGAGTGCCCCCTGCGAAAGCCGAACTGGCCGTCCGCAAGATCCGGCCCCACCCGTGCTAGGTGCGCGACGAGGCGGTCTGCAATTACTCTTTCAAAAAGTTTGCCCACCACGTCGAGCAGCACAATGGGCCGATACGCGGACGGAGAGTCCACAGGGCGCCCTGGCTTCGCGATGAGGACCAGTTTCCCCGTCTTCCAGCGAAGTGGGAACTGGCCTCTCTCCATGCATGTGAATTTTAAGTTTGTAGGTGTTATAGTTTCTGAGATTTCGTGATTAATCAGTGAGTGGTATTTCGCTTTTTTATATAGATTCAAAATGCAGATGATTTCGAGGTTAGTACCCAAGTAAGAGTTATT
Source organism: Mythimna impura (assembly GCA_905147345.3). Lineage (NCBI taxonomy): Eukaryota > Metazoa > Arthropoda > Insecta > Lepidoptera > Noctuidae > Mythimna > Mythimna impura. The sequence goes on along the minus strand of LR990355.1, from coordinate 9,297,628 downwards.
TTTTTTTTTAGTACACCTTACACCCTGTATATGTAACCAATTAAAAATAAATAACAATTTAAGTGATTAGATAAAATATGTCAAGCCATTTAACCTTGCACGTATAAAGTGTGACGTTCACATCACTATTTTGATATAGCAGTGGTTGTTATTTTCCGCAATCGTTTAGTCGTAAAAAACTTAAAATTAAAATTCAGAAATCTTAACAAAACAACAAACAATTTTTCTAGAACAATTTGCCGTCTGTCCGATTATAATTTAGGTGTCTTCAAGGCTAGAGTGAATAAGCTCTTTTAATAAACTAGTGCGTTTCACCATCAACAATTGCATCACTGCTTACCATCAGGTGGGGTCGCAATCAAGCACTAGTTTATGTCATTTAAAAAAATAAAACTTTTAAAAAAGAAAACAAAAATAAAGGGAATTGAGTCACTACCTTGAGCGAAGGAAGTGGCGGAAAATGTGAAGGAGAAGAAATTGTCACGCCTCAGCTGCCGCAGGAGACACCCTGGCCAACAAGAGCAGTGCAATTCCCAGCCACCGTAGGCGTGTGCTTGCGATAAGGACCAGGCCTGGGCTGACGGCCTCAAAGACCTGTCAGCAAAATTGACGGGGCCTGCTAGAGCGGATGCCTACCAGGGCTGCAGGATTTTCCAAAAAAGTTACCGCGGCCCTGGAACACAAAGGGCAACTGAAGGAACACAGGTGATTTTAGTCAGTAAATAATGATGCCAACCTCAAAAAAAGGGAAGTGAGTCTACTTATCATATTTCTAACAACTGGTTTTCTTCTTTTATTCAACCATCACGCAAGAGTGAGTAACGAAATAGAATAGAACTTACATTCAAAAATTTTCGTAACAGCCTAGACGGTTCACTAATGTTCCACCAAAATTCCATTAACAGATTTTTAGTTTACAATCAACGTTTCATTATATACTATTTATTTCACAAACAATTCATTCCATAAATATTTATTTATAGCATTTTTTTTTTTAAATCACGTTTATTTAACTTTCAAATATTTTGGATGATATTTAATTATTTATAATTTTTTTATATAATAATTAGATTATTTCGGAAAAATCACGTTTATGTATACTATATGTATACTTATTATGTACCTAATAAAAATATGGAAGGGCTTTTATATAACGGATGTAAATATAGGTATATTATGTACTTTTGAGGAGAGGGAGGAGAGGGTGGGAGATAAATGAAAATGTCAGGAATAATACGGCAGAGTTGACAAACATTGAATGACATGACACAAAAAAATAATACATAACTTTAATTTCGGAAGTCGGTGTTTCTCGGTATTATTATAAAGTATCTTATTTAACACCGACTTCCGAAATTAAAGTTATTTTGATCTTTTTAGTGTTTTTTTTAGTGAAGTCGGTTATTTTTTTTTTGTAAAAAGTTTTTTATTTCACACTTTTTAGTTGCGATAGGTACACTTATAAGCAGAGTGCCTATTTCTCATGATAATTCCAATTAACCCAAACACTGCTAGGTTACATTGTTTTATTATGAAGTTCCTGTGTCTACCTTCCACCTTCCGGCTCCATCATCAAATCAGTTCGATAGTACCTTATAGCCAAAGTTCATCTCATGATAATTCTAATAAGCCCAAACACGGCTAGGATACATTGATTAATTACGGAGTTTCAGTGCCTACCTTCCGGCTCCATCATCATCATCAGATCACTTCGATGATACCATTTTCAACGTAACTATTCAGAACCATTCATTCATTTGTATTGTCATAGTCGTACCTATAAGTATCTTTATTGTGATATCTATGCGAGTATGAAGTTCCGTTGACCATTTCTGGTCTTCTTCGTCAGTTCCACTTCATCAAATGTTACTTTTTGACTGTAAATGCTTAAGTTCTCGATGAAAATACATAAATCAGTATATAATTGCCTATAATATTTGAGGAGTTCCCTCGATTTCGCCAAGATTCCATCATCAGATCCCGACTTGGTGGCTATGGGACCATTTGGAAAGTATACCCTTTCCAACAAAAAAAGAATTTTTCAAATCGGTTGGCAAGCGACGAAGTTATGCGCGAACAAACATAAAAAAAAAAAAAAAAAATACAAACATCCGAATTGAGAACCTCCTCCTTTTTTAGAAGTCGGTTAAAAATGGCTGACAATGATTTTATTTGCACAAAAAATAATCCAAAGAAGAATGCGTATGGTAAATAAATAAATTCTGAATATGGAGTCACTGTTAAATTAGAACATTTTAGAAAAAAGTGTTAAAGTGTACTGTGCGACTTATCAAATTAACGAAAGGGCTTCTTGTGGAAGTATTTTTTTCACGTTAAAATATTTTTTGATGTGAAAAATTTAAAGTTTCTTTTTAAGAAAATAGATGAAATCTGATCATTCCTTCGCCTTGTCTCCAAAACTACAGACACAATTTTGTGAAAAAAAATTGTAAAAATTAGCCCTTTAACTCATGCAAAATTATCCATACTAATACTGTATAAACTTAAAAGTAACTCTGTCTATCTTTTATCCTTTTACGATTAAACTACTAAACCGAATTTGATGAAATTTGTTACGATGTAAGCTTAAACCCCATGAAAGGATACAATAGCTACTTTTTATCTAGCTTCTGCTTCAACTTCGCCTCCGCTGTAACAGATATTTACGGGAACGAAGTCATGGGCGAAACCTAGCAATCCTAGCAATTTATAAAAACATGAAATCAGAAATCAAAATCAATTCGTTCGGAACCCTTTGCTCTCGAGACAAATCACACTTAGACGTTTTTTTTTAGTTTGTTTGCGATAAACTCATTCTACGCAATAAAAACCTTATTCTATTCTAACATAATATGCGTGATGTTGTAAGTACAAAGTTTCTTTTGATTCCGGAATCATGCGCAAAAATGTACGACGTTTATCGAAAGATAAAACGAAAACAGTTTGCTACGACTGGATTGTCTCGTAAAAGTCTAGCTTTAAATTGATTTAGTTTATAGCCTATAATCGTCAGCACGTATAATGAGATTAAAATCCCGTTTCAATAAATTAGAAAAACAAACATCTTTTTATGTATTTACATGGATTGCAATATACACAACTTTGCATCGTACTACATACTTTTAAAATAACTAGTTAGGATGCCTTATGTTCAACCTTAATAATTATAATCAAATGACAAAGAGTTGTATTTTCCAATCTTTGCTTTAAATTGGGTACCATAATCAAAACTAGAGCTATTTCTTTATTAAATGATAAATGATATTTATTTTGTAAATAGGTTTAAAAAACACTTTTACACGTCAATTTTTTTTCCTCATTTTAAACTAGATGAGGCCGGTGTTTCCAAGCTGACTACCCTGAGAAGAAACACCGAAACAAACTCAGGGGTCAAAGTCTCTTTTAAAGTCCATACAGTAAATATGTAATGGTCAAATCACATGAGAACCATGCAGATTTGTCTGAAATGGTCTTTTGAAGAAAGAACCATACAGATTTGAGTGGATCTGTCCAGTCAGTGCAAGCATTTGTCAGTATTCGCAAAGCTCAACTGAGGACTACTAAGGAACTCAACGACTTGACGAACAATACCAAGGAAAGGACATTTGGGTAGGCCGCAGAAAATACTCAAATTGCCAGACATACGTTAAAATTACTGAAAAGGAAAAAAAATTAAAAAAAATATCCATAGATATAAGAAAGGAGGATTCTAACGGTGATTTTTTTTAAAATCTGTCCTGAAGAGTTTGAGTTTATTAATAACAAACAAAAATACTAAAACTTCGAAAATATAAAAAGACAAATCTTTTCTTTAATAATCAGGGGTCGAAATTAGGTAGAGTTATTCATGTACTTGCATCGAAATGTTAATATTAACATGGATCTTCCCGGGATTTCTAATGAAAAATCCCGTGTAGCCAACAATATTACAAATAAATAATAATAAAAACCTCAGAGATAGATAAGACAAATAAAACAAAGATAATTAACATACAATTTTTATTAGTATTTTTAATTGAAAAAGATCTCTACGTGAACTGAGGTGAGGTTAGCCTATTTATTCACTTCCTCCTCCTCGTCATGAATGCAGAAAGAAAATTTTTCTGCTATATTTCTGATAGTGTAATAAAAAAAAAATCTGCTCTTAAAATAAATCTCGGGATTTGAGGCATATACACTTTATTATTTCGCTGTATGAAATCGGTGTAAGTACATATTTAACTCTACCTAATTCCGACCTCTTGTTATAATATTAGGATAGATTTCAGTATTGTGTCAGATCCAACAACTTAGCCCTGACTAGGTACCTTTTAATATTACTAGGTATCTATTCTCCCGCGAGACCGCTCTATGCGAGAAGCAGGTGACCGGTTCTTGCATCAATGCTATGCTAGAGGACTAATTGGGTCCAACAATGGATGTTTTACAGCTGAAATTATGAACTCTGCAATTAAGGTCTTGTTCAGGGTTTCCCTACAGTTCTATTCTTATCTCTAGCGTGCAATTAAAATTCCGTAAGACCGCTCCAAGAACAGTTTCATAGGAGGTAAGCAATGACACCTGCGTGATCTAATTTCACGTGCCAAGCACTAACTATAGACTGTTAAGATCGTTTATGTTATGCACATGCGTACGATAATAGCCCAGGTCGTAACACCCGAGGTAAATGAAGGCTACTTAGAAATAGTACTTGTACATAATAGAATAGGTACCTACTGCTTACAAGTTGTAAATAGTAGTCAATGATTTGGAGGTGTTTGACATTTGCTCTCATATTCGATGCGTTCCGATCACAGCTTACAGCAGTGTTGCGGAAGAAACGTCCGACACGTTTGAGCATACGGTAGAGGTGTGCCCCACTTGGGCAGAGCAACGCCGTGTCCTTGTGGGGGCGATCGGCGACAACGACCTCTCACGCCGGGCCCTGGTACAGGCCATGGTCCGAAGCGAAAGAAATGGCAGGCGGTCGCCCCTTTCCGCGAAGCAGTTATGGCCCTCACGCCAGCCTTGGCCCAGGCTTGCGGATGGCGAGCAATGCGTAGCACGCCGTCCGGTCGTCCGGTAACCGTCTGGACCAAGCCCAACTCGTCGACGGCGCGTAGTGTTCCACGCGCGCCTCAAGGAGATGTCAGCAAATCGTAGGGGCCCAGTAGGGTCGAAGCCTACTGGGGCCATGGGTTACGTGAAAGTGAACCCCGAGGCCCTGGAACAAAGGCAAAGAAGGAACTGGAGTGGGTTTTAGACAGTAAAAGTCTGACACGCCCTCCCGTCTGCCCAAGCGGGAGAAGCTTACAGCAGTGTTCCCCAACCCTTTCGTATTCAAGACATATTTAGGAAATCGGAAAATTTTGGAGGTATCTACACCATAAATTTAAAGTTTATTATTGAACAAAACAGAAAATGAGTTTCGTCTTTTTTTGTCTGGCAGAGAATGCCCATGGCATTAAGTCCACCTTTGTTCTTTTATGTTGCATGAAATTTTAATAACTAATCGCATGGGATAATAAATACACACAAGACACCCCGACAGAACAGCTGTCTGTAGACCATACAAATATTTGTTTCGTGAGAAAATCGAACCTGTGATACGCAACGCAGCAACCAATCACTCAACTACTGCACTAACCACTTTTACCTAGGGAACAACCGTGATGAGAGGCAACTAAATATATACATCTATATATGACTGGCCTGTTGGTCTAGCGGTTAGTGGCCCTGACTGCTATGCCGGAGGTCGTGGGTTCGATTCCCATCCAGGACAAATGTCTGTGTGTGTGTCTGTGTGATGCGAACGATCATTTATTCTGTGTCTGAGTGTAATTTATCTATAATATGTATTTATTTAGAAATATATAAGTATGTTTATCAGTTGTCTAGTACTCATAACATAATCTCTGCTTAGCTTGGGACTAGACGGCGTTGTGTAATAGTTGTGGAATATTATTATAATTTATATTTAAGGTAAATGCAAAATAATTATTTTCCTTGTACAAATATTGTACAAGGAAAAGTATATATTTACCCCTATACGTCTATTTTATTCGTATACTGCTTTAATTAACATCCGGACTACTCAACAGTAAAATATGCGTAGTTCACGTGGTTTCAATTTATTATAAACGATTTAATTAATAAAATAAAACCTCGATGGGCAAAAATGTTTTTGAGAGAAGAACTTTTTTTTTTAAATTCATATAAACCAGTGCTTGACTGAGATCCCACCTAATAGTGGGATCTCAGTCAAGTGATGCAATCATTGATGGTGAGGCGCACTTGTTTATTAAGAGCCTATTCACTCTAGCCTTGAAGACACCTAAATTATAGTTGGACGGGAAGACCGCAGCAGGCAAATTGTTCCAGTCGCGAAACGCTTAGTCCGGACCGTTGAAGTTTCAACAACGTAAGGATGGATAGTCGCCGTACGTCGGGTTGTCTGATGGTAGAAAGGAGATGGTGGAATGTCAATGTCACGTGATACAATTCTCGCGCACACTCTCCAAAATGCAACCTGTAAAATACCGAAAGGCTAGCTACTTTTTTATACATTATTAAAACTGTTTAGTTTTGTGAAAAACCACAAAACAAATAAACGAACTAGGCAAATTAGGAAAATAGCTTTTTATGAGGTTTGTTTTTTTGGGTGGGAAAATCATCTGACATCCCAGTCAGACTTACTGACTAAAAACCCACTCCTGTTCCTTCTTTGCCGTTGTTCCAGGGCCCCGGGGAGCACTTTCGCATCACCCATGGCCCCAGTGGGCTTCGACCCTGCTGGGCCCCTACGGTTGCTGATATCTCCTTGAGGCGCGCTTGGAACACTACGCGCCGTCGACGACTTGGGCTCGGTCCAGACGGTTACCGTCTACCGTACGGTCGGCCGGCGAGCTACCCATTGCTCGCCGTCCGCAAGCCCGCGCCTACGGAGGCCGGAAATCGGGATCGGAATCCCGGCGGCTGGGGCGCGAGGGCCATTGCCTCGCGCGTGTGGCCGCCTCCTTTGCTAGCATTACTGCTTCGGAGAAGGAGGCGACCGCCTGCTACTCCTCCTCGCTCCGGACCATGGCCTGTACCAAGGCCCGGCGCGAGATATCGCTGCCGCTGATCACTCCTACGAAGACACGGCGGTGCTCTGCCCAGGCGGGGCACACCTCTGCCGTATGCTCCACCGTATCCTCCGGGCGGTTCACAAAATGGTGACACCCCAGCGGTTCTTCCGCACGAACCCGGTGCAGGAACCTCCTGAACTTACCATTTCCGGTGAGGACCTGCGTCATGCGGAAGGTAAGGACGCCATGTTGCCTTTCCAGCCACTCCTCAAAGAGGGGACCTACCGCCATAATTATAGCGTGGTCAGCACTGGGTTGCGACAGTCGCTGTCGCCATTCCTCTATGAGATCCCACCGGAACTCTGAAGCGAGAAGGGTGTTAGACTTTCACTGACTAAAACCCACCTGTGTCCTTCAGTTGCTCTTTGCTTTCCGTTAGACTTTTACTGACTAAAACCCACCTGTGTCCTTCAGTTGCTCTTTGCTTTCCAGGGCCACGGTAACTCTTTCAAAACTTCCCGTGGTCATATTGGGAACTGGCCCTACTGGGCCCCTACGGTTTTGCTGACCATATCTTTAAAGCGCGCGTGAAACACTACGCGCAGTCGACGACTTGGGCTCGGTCCTTACCGGATGGCCGGACGGCAAGTTACCCATTGCAAGTCGTCCACCACCCGCACCCACGGCGGCCAGGAATCGCCCTGCGCCAATCGACGACCGGAGCATCTCCTGTAGCGATAAGGCTGGGGCGTAAGGATTTTCGTTCTCTCACGGTCGTGGCTATGGCTGGAACCAGGGCCGGGCGCGAAAGGTCGCCCCCGATCGACTCCACGATGACAAGGCGGTAATCGTCCAAGCGAAGCAGACTTCCACCCTGTCATCCAGGCGATTCGCACAATGGTGACACTCGCGCATTTTGTTCACCTGTATCCGAAATAGGAACCTCCCGAACTGGACATGTCCGGTGTGGACCTTCGTCAGGTGGAAGGTGAAGACGCCGTGGCACCTCTCTAGCCACTCCTTAAAGAGTAGCTTTACCGCCACAATTGTAACGTGCCCATAGGAAATGATATTCAATTAATTATAGACCAAATTCTATATTTCGAATGACTCATAAATTCCATGTCAATAGAATGGTCACAAACTATTTTTAAGTTAAAAGTTAATAAAGTTCTGCCGTGGAGTTGTGTAGCTTTATGTATAAGTATAAACGCATTTTTGTGACTTATCAAGTTCCGCTCCGATAACGAAAACCACTAACACTAAATATTTTCCACAAGTAGATAAATAATATTGATAGGAGCCGTTCTAAAAATATAAATATTTTGTATTTTTATTCATTTTGATAAGAGTTGACATTAGATTTAAATTAACTGCTGTATGATGTCACGTGACGCTATTCATTATTTTGTAAGTACTCATTATAATTTAACACGATAACGATGCCTAGTTCTGTCGATATCGATAACTTCAAATGTTCCAAAAATAAAGCTTGATTTATTTCAGAACTGTCTATTTTTCAGTTAAGTAACTTGTATGCGAAGGCGATAAACGCCAAATCCTCTATACATAACCTATCACCGCTCACTGTAAACAATGTGCAGCTCCACGCTGAAATCCTATTAGTTTTTTTTTTCTGAACTAAACTGGTGTGCTTTTAAACATGGCTGCGACCGAGCGCCGCTGCTTAGTGTACTCGCAACCGGTGACGGAGGCACGCGTCAACGCGTTCGATAATAAATTGCGGGCATCAATAAATAAAAACAAGAATAAAGACAAATGTGCCAAAGGAATTCATTCCAGTTTAAAAAAAATACGTGTAAAAGAATAAACTGACGTGTAAAAGCGCGGGAGTGAGTGTATGGACGCGTTCGTATGGATGTAAATTAGCCGGCGTTACGGAGCATTCTAAATAATTCGACCAATTCGAGGTCCGTTTAAAGATTGGAGTATATTGGTGTGAAATTGTGCGCTTTCGTATCCCGATTCACGTGACCATAGGTGAGTGACATCTAGTAAGGCTAGTCTAGTCACAGCTTTATTTTTAACACAAGAACGCTAGGATGCGCGGCCGCAACTATTTTTGGTTCACGGTGCGTTCACACCTATATTCTAAACTACATTCTCATGTTACAGGAGAAAGTTATAAAAATGTTTAGTAACAGAATAAGTTTTTGTTGTAACACAATTTCTTGTAGAAAAAATCATACTTCAGTTTTATAGTGCTCATAAATAAATAGGAACACTGCCAAGTAGTACAAAAAATCAGAACGACAAATGATTATGTCACTGCTGAAACTTAATTTACATTCATTAAATGTAATAGGCTATTGTTTACGAAATCTCAAAATCCAGTAGGTAGGTATTAACATTGACTGATGTGTATCTACCCTATGCTATTGTTTTTAATACACTAAATAGCACTGTTTTGAATAAAAAAATATTAGTTATATTATTGAGACGTTATTTACTTTAGTAATTAATTTCCGTAAACAAGATTGGCCCCAATAATAAAATATGTAAATACACGATACCTACCTACTTACACTTAGCGCAGGAAATAAGAGCACAATGTAAGTATTTTATTATCTTAATTAGGCATTATAAAGAAAATAAATGTTGATTGGTTTGTGTGTGAATGCATGGTTAATGAGTTCGTTCACTTTAAAGAAATGAGGAACAAATTCAGTCACGTACCTATTATAAATATTAGCAAACAATGAAATAGTGATAGATTTTTGAATTTATTTAAATATTATTACACACGACGTGTGTAATAATATTTTCAATCAATGATAACTTAGTAAAGTTACGTTTTGCGTCTAAAGTCCCCAGGCAAAGTCCCAAGGCAAAGGCACTTGTGTATCTGAGGAAGCAAGCCGTGAGGAGTGGCGTCTGACAACCGCTAGCGGTGCTGGTCAGTCCCCGCTGCAAGTTACAAGTTGCGCCTATAAAGAATACTCCTCAGATACACAAGTGTCTTTGCCTTGGGTTAGCTTGAACTATGAAATCAGTCCGGATATATGACCCCCGTGATATAAGAGACACTGCTTTATATCCTCGCTGCATAATCTGCTATGTAAAAAGCTCCTAAAAGACATAGGAAGAGTACTAAAACACATTCCAGAACGCCCAATATGCTTTTGATTTTATAATAATATGTCCTTGGGTCACTAGCATAGCGCGGACAAGGATAATCGTCGGTTGGTATCACGTTCCATTAAAATTATCTAAAGGGCCTCTGTGAGTTGGCTTCGGCCCCTCGTACGCCTTCCAAAGGTCCAGGACCTCAGGGTCCTGAGATGTATAAAAATAAAAATAATAATAAATTTATTAACAGGAAGTATAATCCTAATCAAAATACAATGAATTAAATAAATAAATTATGAAGAATCGTGTGTAATATTTACGTTAAAATGGAAACTAAAACTTACGTCCGGGAATAATAAATAAACGTACGTAAGTAAATAATTGCATCCTTTACTTGTGCAGAAATAAATTTTATTATTTATTATGATGCACCTGCCAAGTTTTTTTGCTTGCACAGTAAGTAAGAGGAGCTTAAGGCACAGCCATAAAGAACATGGTTTAATCATAATAAATCTTCGAGCTACGTAACAAAATAAATAAATTACACGCAAAAAGTAATCTTTTAGCTGTATTCAGTTATTACCTCTTTTTCTAATTAATTAAAAAGACGTAATTAAGTTTTGCAGTTACCTAACAAGTCAATGAACTTTTATAATACAACAATAGTCTGAAGTCTGAAAACAGAGAAAGTTTCAACGCCATTGTTAATTCGCTCTTGTTGATTTAACAAAACTTCTTGCATTTGTTTTGTAACCTTTTTACAAAAAACAATGAAAGGAAAAGCAATAATACTTCTTGAATCTTTGTTAAGTTGTCTAGTCTTAAGAAATAATTAATAGATAGTTGCAATTTTTTTCAGTTTTTGGACAAAACCAGATAACTTCACAACAAGATTCTCGAAAATATTAGCCCTTAGTTTCCTTTATTCTTTATAAGTTCAAACTTCAAATTCACCACAATGAAACACAAAAACAGAATGTTAACAAACTTATAACATTTTTATTACCAGCCAGTGGTCAGTCATTATAACATCATTGTCATGCGGGTGCCACAGATTAAAAATCTGCTGTTAGCTCGAACGAGACCTTGAGTTTAAAAAATAAACTAGTTTTTTTGTGAGCGTGCTAAACTGCGATGCTATATAGGCCGGTGGGCACGACCTGACTCGAACTATACTGACGAAAGATAGACTTTAAAAAGAATAATACATTGTTTTGTATCAAGTACGTTTTATTTATATTTCGCCGATATGAATCATGGTAGAAAAATAAATTTAAAGAACAGATTCGCAACGACACTTACCTATAAAAAGAGTAGGCATATTACGCATGTAATGAGATAAGTCTGATACGCATAAAGGTGGCGCCACACTCTCAATGCCAGTGGCTTGTTTATGACTCGACAGGATAACTTCCACGTGTTAAAATTATTTAATGAGAAACTTACTGGAAATATCACGCGAGTTTAACAAATTTAATGCAAATAGCTAAATTAATAGTTAATTATTAATTTCTCATGTAATAATATTTTATGTCACAAAATCATTTAAGATATAATAGTCTCCTGCATGAGTGAGTGCAATATTTACTTGAGTTCAAGATAGTAAACTGTCCTAAAAAGATAAGTAGAATTTTGAAACTGTTTCACGGTTTACTTTCGCTGATTTGATTATTTTCTCCATGTCAGTTTTCATTGCACCATAACATACTTATTTTATTGAGATGAGAAATCATCAAATAACTTCTTCCGATCTAGGTGGAGCGAGAGGGCATGTCAGATTACTGACTAAAAAACTCGACTGTGTTTCTTCAGTTGCCTTTTGCGAGGGCTATGGTAACTGTTTCGAAGTTTGCCGCAGCTCTAGAACATATTTTTAGCCTAACAACAGAAACCGTTTTGTTCTGTAAAGGCAAAAAAGTAAAAAATACTTTTTCCATAAAAGTATCTACAAAAAGAAACCACTAATCCTAGGATTACAAATCTTACGCATACTTTGTCCATTGCGGTCATAGGCAGATGATCTCTTATCTTAAGATAAAAGATCATCTTTAATTCCTTTCCACACAAACTGACGCTTAAATGTATTTTCAACTAGTCTAATAAGCCAAAATATATCCGCATACTTTTGGCGCTATTACTCTAGTTAAACTATTAAAAAAATAAACTACTAACTTTCTATGATAATTTAATATAGAATTAGAGAATGAGCCCACGAGAACCATCAGACGTATCCGTATCTACCGCGATGCGCCACCGGTACATAGTGGACAATGGACATTTCACCCATACGCGCAATACATTTTGGGAACACATTCATTATGCTATTTCAGCTATTCAGAGTGGAATTCCCTGCTAGAGTCTTTCTTTCCTGATAGCTACAACCTAGGGGTCTTTAAGTCAAGAGTGAATAGGTTACTAGGCAAGTGTTATTCACTGTCAACCACATCATCGCTTACCATCAGGTGAGATAGTGGTCAAGCGCGAACTTATCATCATTAAAAAAACCCATACAAAAGCGCCCCTTCTCCTTTGCCATATTTTTCTACCAAAATAGCCATATACGACTACTCGAGTCGATAGCTAAACAATGCTACTTAAAAATCTTCAAGGCAGCAGTTGTTCTTCTTACTGTTACTTTTTGTGTACTGTAATTGGAATGGTTCATCAAATTATGTAAGTAACCACCTGTTTCCTAGGGTTCCAACTTCTGTCCTCAAAAAGAAAACAGAACCTTGACAAGATCACTTCTTGTCAGTCTACCCCAGAGGTTTGTTTAGACTATTTAAAACCCACGCAATAATCAAATCGATGCAATAAACAAATGACCTACCACTGCAAAAGGACTGCAATCACACTGTTTATGGATTTTATTGCATTCTTACAATGCGTATGTGTTTGTGAGTCATGCTCGAAAACACTGCAAACTTATAGAAAAAATAATCGGTAACAAACCGATCTTACAAAATAGTAGAAGATACATCTATCTATACCTATATATAAAAGGAGAAACTGACTGACTGATATATCAATGCACAGTCGAAACTACAGGGCCTAGGAGCGTGAAATTGTGTACAAGGTTTATGACGTAAGCGAGCACTAAGAGAGGATTTTACAAAATTCACCTGATAAGGGGATGAAACAGGGGACCAAAGTTTGTATGGAGAAACCTACTTTAACGCGAGCGAAGCCGCTGGCAGAAGCTAGTATATTATATAAAAGAAGAAACTGACTGACATATCAACGCACAGCCGAAACTACAGGGCCTAGGAGCGTGAAATTATATACAAGGTTTATGACGTAAGCGAGCACTAAGAGAGGATTTTACAAAATTCACCTGCTAAGGGGATGAAACAGGGGACCAAAGTTTGTATGGAGAAACCTACTTACACGCGGGCGAAACCGCTGACAAAAGCTAGTCCTTACATGTTATTGAACAAAGTCCCCTATCGTGTCTGTCTGTCTCTCTGTTCGCGATAAACTAGAAAATAACTTAACTGATTTTCTTACGATTTTACCAAATAATAGTAGTTCTAGCAGCCGCGCGAAGCTAGGGCGGGCTAGGCTAATAATATCTAAAACCTAGATTTTAAATGACGCCATTTTCAACATTAGTTTTTACAGTAGGTTTATGTAAGTGCGTGTCAGACAACTATTAGTCTAAAAGCCTATTTAGACCATCCATTATCTACTTCGTCTGTCTGCCTTATAGTTTCTTACCCCATAGTGGTTTAAACATTGTATCAACCAATTTGCCCGTAATTAACTTACCACACAAAAACCGTCCTTACGATAATGGCTGTCTGTCATCTGTGCCCATATGGTGAACATAAATTATAAATTAACTTTCATTTATCGAACGTGCACATCTTGATAAAGAACTTATTTAGACTTAAAAATAAATTATAACCGTCTCCTTTTTTGAAGTCGGTTAGAAAGAGATGAATGATTTTGACAATACATAGCCAATCAACGACAACTTGAAACAAAATCATTTATTTCAAACGGTCCACGTGACGAGCGTGAAATTTTTAAACTGCAAATCATAGATAATGATTTTATAGACAGAGACATCATAAAAACAACGTTTTTGCGTAGAACCGGGGATTTCCGAAAACATTGGTGTAATTTTACAGTAATTACTGCACTTAAGTAGCTGAATTCATCATTATCTGTATCTTAATAAAAAGACCTCGGTTTTTACTCAATAGTAATTTTATGAAACCAGAATTCAGACCGTTTCAAAAATAAAAAAAATAAGCTTTTTGTAACCTTCTGAATCAAAAGCAAGGAAAACTATTGATTAATGTTTGGAAAACCCCATGACAGCCTACTCTATAACTAAATGTAGGGGCTAAACAGCCCCTACATTTGTTATAGAGTAGGCTTACCCGTGTGTCATATAAAAGATAGTAATTTCAATACCGTTAATTCGTCAAAGCTCTACATTCTAACCAAAACGTAGACGTACATTTTCAGACAGCTACTTCGTTTAGAATTTAGAATATGTTTCATAGATGCTGACCTGCGCTAACTCTTAATTAATTAATCATTTTAAGTGATTGAAACCTTACATTGTAAACAACACAAGTTACGAGTACTAGAGAATAGATTCTTGATAAACTTACCTGTTGACGTAGTAAACTAGAACGAATAGGACTAAGATAAAAGAAGAGTAATGTTATGAACGTAAGGTTCTGGAGTGGTGACCGCGTACCAGAACACGTAGTTTTAATGGAAGGCCTTCTAGAAGGTGTACCGATGAACCCGAGACGCTACCGGTCGTTGTGACAACACTTGGCGGCCTACGTCCTGGAGTGTACATCTTCTGGTTGAAATGATAATGATAATGGGATTATATGCTCATAATACCATTGCATTGGGACAAATAAATTATATAGGTACAAGTTTTTTCAATAATTAAATAAGTCGGTTGTTACGCAATAATTAAATCAGGAAGTATCAAAGAGAGCAATAAAACTTCAACTTGAAATTCGCATACAGAGATCATTCACCAATTGATTGAATTATGATCAGTTTGACCGTGACATTAGCAATGTCTCACTCATAATAATGTCGCCAAATATAAAGTCCGCTGTTTCATTCGTACTGCAGATTTTTATTATGACTTTATTAATGTAGAGCAGTTCGTGATTATTATAACATATGTAAAAAATATATAGGTGTTAGTTGCTAAATTACAGGCCTTGACAATGAGTAACGGAAACTGAATATAAATGTTTAATATAAAATGATAAAATCTGTTATCTGCTTCCCCTTAAATTAAAGACATTTTAGATTATTTAGACTTACCTACATTAGAGAAAAAAAAAGGTACGGGCACGGTGTGGTGAAGCGTGCCTTCCGACAAATAAATAGAAGCGCCGCCCGCTCATTCATAACCATGAAATATTATGTTGAAAAAAAAAGTTTCACCCCAAACCAATATCTATGACACTAATTCTGGGAAGCACCGACCCTAGCGTGGGACACAAGAAAAAAATCGGAGCCTTTGAGAATAAACATTGTGATGTTTGGCGCCAAATTCTATGGGGTGTAAAAGCCATTCATTTTTAAATTACAGACCGCCGATAGATGAAGGGATTTTTTTTCTTACACGATTCTTTAATAGCTATTTACAGATTTCTCATTAAGATTAATTCAGTTAATTGTACCAAGCAAGTAATTATAATTATTTCCTGGTGTCTTTCAGCGAACAGTACTAAACAGTTAACAATGTTTTTAAACAATCCTTTTTGTCAATGACAATCTGTTGGCCATTGTATCACATTATCTAATCCTCCAAACTGGACAACACCACTGTATACAAAGACTGTAGATAGCGAATTATATGTTTAGGAGCCGTATGTGAAAATCAAACATACCATCATTTTGTTTGACCCGCGTGTAGACATACAAGATTTTCTTATTATCACAAATTATTAAATACACTTCTGGACACATCTATTGAAACCTAAACTCTAAGGTGGGCCACCTTAGAGTTTAGGTTTCGATGGCCCCTACCGAAATATGATTGCTAGATTGAACAAAAACTGTTGATGCAGTTTTAAGCTGTTGATCCCCGCACGAACGCCGGCGGTCGTGCGCTATTGTCTTACTATTGTGTCTCTAATTACGCTACTCAAGAAGTTAAACCTGATACATTTTACCATCTTTTTCGATCGTATTGTTTTAAATTTGAATTCAGAATACCATACGACATGGAGCTACGCCTAACAAGTCGGATATGCGCCTTGTTAAAGGCAATTGATTTTTGAATAAAAAACATGTTTTATCAAATAAAGGTTTAATTTAATAACGCGTGTTGCCTCCATGGGCATCTACCACAGCTCTCATATGATTAGGCATAGAGTTTATCAACCGCTCTATGAAATTTTGAGGGATCATCTCCCATTCCTCTTCTATGGCAGTTTTCAACTCCTGCATCGTCTGGGCAACTGACTGACGAGCCCTAACACGTCTTTTTAGCTCGTCCCACATGTGCTCAATGGGGTTCATGTCTGGGCTTCTGGCTGGCCAGTCCATAACTGTGATGTTCACATCCCGAAGATATTCCCTGACGATGCCGGCCGCATGGGCTCTTGCATTATCATGCATAAAAAGGAAATTTGGGCCCACATAGTCCGCGTATGGTATCACGTGAGGTTCTAAGCACTCACGAATGTACCTTTCAGCATTTAATGTTGGCAGCCGTGGTCCTGTAACAACCTCAAGTTGAGTTTTGCCGCTCGCGGATATACCGCCCCAGACAGTCCATGAGCCACCGCCATAAGCAACCCTCTCTTCAAAGCAGCATTGTGCGAAACGCTCTCCCTTACGTCGGTAGACCTTCTTCCTTCCATCATTGCCATGTAACACAATTTTAGAGTCATCAGAAAAGAGTACACGGCTCCAATCTTGCTGTGTCCAATTTAAATGATTGCGTGCGAAATGAAGGCGCGCTGTTCGGTGGGCTCGCGTTAGTTTGGGCCCATTAGCTGGCTTGTGTGGTACCATATCGCGTTCTTTTAACCTTCTCCGAACAGTTCGAGCGCTCACAGATACTCCGTGGAAGTCGCGAAGTTGGTTTTGTATCTCAATGGAGGTAAGGTGACGATTTCTCAAGCTGGTCGTCACGATGAATCGATCCTGCCTTTCAGTTGTGACCCGAGATCGTGGCCTTCCTTGGCGACGAACAAAGCCGCCAGTCTCTAGGTACCTCCGATAAACATTTCGGACCGCAGATCGACTTAAATTAAGTTGAGCACTCACGTTTCTTTGGCTGTGTCCGGCCTGAATAAGTGCCACAGCTTGGGCGGCGACTTCAAGTGAAGTATCCATAGATTATTGATAGAACCTCACCTTAATGTTAAGAATAAGTAATGTTTGTTGCAAAACCAAAGATATCAATCATTTTTTTCAAGAATTAAATCCAAGTAAACCAATAAAACCAAGTTTTCTTAGTATTCGATTGTTTGATATCAACAAACAGGCTCCAAATTGTCTTTTGTTTCTTTAAATTCTGTGTTCGAAATTCAAAAAAAGACTATTGAATGAAATTGTGAATGTGCCAGGTTCAAAACTGCATAAAAACTTTTTGCTCGACCTAATATAAAATTTTAGCTAGGACCAAACGAAACTGAAAATACAAGGTGGGCCAATAGATGTGTCCAGAAGTGTATATTCAGGTATGTACAGACACGTGATTAGTAAGACTGTGCGAAGCCAATTTCTTAATCATAACCAGTTTCATTCTGAATCAATAATGTCTGCCGTTTCAATCCATGCCAGGTTTGGATAGCTCGATTGTACTGGTCCTAGGTATTTTTAAAGACTTGTAAATTATATTGGCAATGTGTATCTTATCTTTTATGTCTATATCAAAATATTTAGTGTTTCTACTTGGCCTTACTATTTATCTGGACAATATAACACTAAATTGCATTTGTGTATGTTATTATCTAACTTTGTATTGATGTTAATCGTAATTTCCTGGTATCTAATAGATATCTGAAGTTATGCATATAGATAATAATATGTAATATTATTTTTGGGACTACGTAAGTTAAATATAATATAAACAGGTAAATTAGTGTAGGTAAGTAACATTCCTTTTTTAATAACCTAACCGGACTATAAAGTCGTGTTTGCTTTTTTTTTAAATCATATCACGTGTTTAAAAATATTTAGGTAGATAAATAGGCTATGTATGTTTTATGCATCGATCTATTTGCATTCAATATTATGTTTGGCGAACGGAAAATTTGCTGGGACCATAACCTGTTGGAAACTCGTTGTTCTTATAAATAATATAGCTTCAAATATTAGCGATGAAGAATAAGAGGATTTTCGTGTATTGATACAAAATCAACTCACGTTTCATGTAATCATAACTTTTGTGAAAGATACACCAATATTTTGAACACGTGCGAACTACAAATAGACCATCAAGCTGGAGTATATTTAGCAAGTGTTAACAGTAATTAAAATAAATATGTATTAAAGTTAAAAATAGAAAAATATCTTTGCAGTCACCGACTGACTCTATGGCTACATGTGTACCTACCTACATGACAGAAACTCGTAAGACTGAATGAAATAGAGAAAAAAAATAACCGATTGAAACAGTTAATGCTTAATAAATAAAATCTTATTGGGCATTGAAGATTTTATTAAATCTCAGTGTATGTGAAATGAAACGTGACATGCCAGAGGTTGTGAACCTAAGATAACTTTTAAGAAATACGTCGTTGAAAATAAGAGATAACGTTGACTTTTGTGCATGATCACGATGAAGGTTTTAATGAATTGTTTTTATAAAAAATTTTGCTATTCGTTACATCATGTAATTGGTTGTTTTTGTTTGCCCATTGTATGTAAGCTCTAGGCATTTATTTAATTTTTAATGGATTTTCCCAGACGCATGACGAGTTATTTTTTTAGAAGTTACCTAATCAATCAAATTATATTTTATTCTTTCAAAAAAATATTTATTTTAGGGTTAGAAGAATGTATTTCAGAGGTATTTTGCTGTTGTTCTTAAAGTATTTACGAGTACTTATATTATTATAGTCATCAGTATATTAACTGTATTAATATTGTATTATAAAACTGAAGAGTTTGTTTGGACGCTCTAACCTCAGGAATACTACTGGTACGAATCGAAAAAAATATTTTAATGTTGGTTAGCACATTTATTGAGGAAGGCTATTGGCTATATAACTACAACGCTGCGACCAAAAGGAGCGGAGCGGCATTGCTATTCTGAAAAGTTTATTTGCGAAATCACTTCTGAATCCGCAGTGAAATCATGTGAAATTAAAGTTTCGTATTCTGAAATGGAGTGAATTCGACACTGGCGCCACCGAGTGTTGATCAAAGTGAGAGGAACTAAAACGGTTGAGTATTTTGACGTTTGTCTATTAGATAGGATTTGGTATTCTGAAATACAATTCGCTTGTCCTATCGAAAGTCATCTCGCATCTCGCACACGAATTTATCTGTCAAATGAAAAGTTACTATTTCTTGAGTGAAATATAGTGTTTTTAATAAATGAAATTAACGCAAAACAAAAAGAAATAATACTTATTCGCAAATATATATTTGTGACTTTCTTGCTGAAAAATTGAAACGGTTAGTATTAACTAACTAATATACCGACCTTAATAATTAAATATGAATATATCGATACCGGCAGTAACTAATTACCACAGAAATCGTACTTACTTCATTTTGTTCTTCACACACTTCACTGAAAAATCGCGGGGAAATAAAAATAATTTATACTGCTTGTTTGTTAACAAAAAAAAATAGTTCACAGAGTACAGACGATTGGCACACAGACGAAAGATGGAAAGAGGGATATGGATCACAGACGACAGAGGGATACTCCGTATGGATTGGCATTTGACGCGACGCGAGCGATTGAGTGAATACCTTTTTTTCAATACACGGATATGAGGCAAAGGCGACACTGCGTTCAGCCTAGTTTTTTCATTCTCATCTCAAATAAAACTCGTAAATATTAAAACGTACAAAATTATGCATTTATATTGCATTTATGGCCGAAATAAACTATTATTGTAGAGCGCAAATTCAGCTAAATTTAGTGAGTCGATATAAATCATAACAAGACACAATTCAGCGTCACTACCCTACTACCCTCACTCACTTCACTTCACTTGGTCTTGATCTTGACATGAGAATCATGAGAATACCAAAACTTGTACAGGCGAGATGAGAAGCGAAGTGAGTGTGACATTCGAGATAATTTGTGAAATGATTTTCGAAATGATTTACCATTTACAGAATAGCACGGCAGTAACTAAAGGTGCGGGTGAAACCGCGGGGGACAGCTAGTAGTATATATCTCGTATTACGTAATTAAGATTTGTTTTTGTTGTTGTAATTATGTACTTTCAAAATGAGTGTAATTATATATTCATTAGTTAACGTTAATGTATCATTAGTTTGGTTAATGGTTCACTCTACAATAATTGAGCTTTTTCAGTTGTTTATAAATAACAACTTAGGTAAAGCAATTAACGGTTAATTTCCTAAAACCTTCGCAGTGCAAATGGAACGCGTTTTTTTAAAAGTAATTAGCTATATTTACTTAAACACCTCACCTATATGAGTTTAAGTTTTATTTATTATCGGACAATTCTTACATTTTTATTCACAGAAGATTTTATGCTTACAAACAATAATTAACCAACTCTATTCTCATATCCAACGTGCAACGTGAACTGTTATTGTAAAAATAAAAATAAAAACAACGGAAAATTTCCAACACTAGTTTAACAGGTCGACATTTCACAATTGTTCAAATATTGCCGCGACTCTTCACAACGTCGAGGCAAGACATCATTCTTGATTCTTAAATGAAAAATATAAATACATATTACTTCATTATTTCTTTAATTCACACACTTTTGGAACGTCCTTTCTCTTTCTATCGTCCTCGAAAAGTAAAGGACGAAATCTCTTAGGAATTCAGTGTGTATAATAAATAAAATATAAGTCGAGATCTCGGAGAATGCATGGAAAGTCGTTTCGACAACATTCCTTGCAAAATTAAGTAAGTAATTTATTTGTAAACATACTTAAGTATAGTTTGTAGCTATACTTATATCTATATATAATTAAATAATAATTAAGTACGTACGTATCTTGAATTGCATTTATAAAGAATATAAATGTAATCCTGCCAGGTCTGCGGGATTGTTCGAAAGAGTTACCAATTGAAGGCACATGTTGAGTTTTAGTCAGTAAAAGTCTGATACTCCCTCTTGCTCCACCCAAACCGGCAGAAATCATTTGGTAATTTCCCACGATAAAAAAAAACTTAAATGTAATATCTCAAATCAACTTACTGTTACCAAAAATTCCCTTTAATTTTTTTACCGCGGTTTTGTTCTCGTGGCATAGACTACAGAAGCTAAGCATTTTTTCTGGATGAAAACCTATGGCACTTGGCTACAGATTCGCTTTGCGTTATTGAAATAAATTCTAGATATTAGAACAACAATCTTCCCTCTTCATATTTCGACTGGAAAAAAATGTAAAACACGAGATATTCTCAATAGCTCTACATCATTATTAGAAGTCATAAATACTCGGATAGGAGTCTTAATAAAATGGAATTTAGACCATAAACAACAACGTAGAAGATTCTATACCCGTTTTATGTCGGATTCATAAAATTCTCCGACCTCATTATTGTAAGCGATTCTGTTTCTCAATATTATTCATATTATATGTACTTAATATAATAATGGATTCGATGATCTATCTAAGTTTAGAAAAGATTGTCCGTAATACACGCAATTGGTCGTAGCGTGATATTATCTATCCTATCTCGATAAATAGGCCATCCAACACTAAAAGAATTTTTAAATTCAAACCGGTACCTAGTTCCTAAAATTAACGCAATCAGTTAACCAAACAAACTCTTTAGCTTTGCATATATAATAAATATATACATATGAAGTATAACAGATTTGACAGTTCTAGAACTTCTAAAGAGGTATTAATAACAGAGGCTCTTTAATATTGTAGCTACGTATCTAAAGCCTGATTTTTGAATAGTCAGATAACCGCCATATTTATTTTTTAGGTAATAATATAATATTGACATATTTTCTATACAAAAGCTATCAAACCGCCATTTTAATTCCTGAAAAATATCTGGCTATTGAAAAATCAGCCCTAACTCGTTGCTACGTAGTCCGTAGACATGAACTGCGAAGTAGTAAGCAATGCCACTACGCAGCTGCTACACAACGACTACGCTATGTTGAACATACGCTCAGTGCGACGACTCTAACAGATTGTATTGTATGCACTAACGCATTAGACTACACTCTACCCCTTTAAAACCGAGTATAAAAATTAGATAAATATAAAGATAAGATTTCTTTTTATGTTTGTTTGCATAATTTGTGTGTAGCTTTTTCGTTATAGAACTTTAATGTAAGAGGGACATCGCGTGCCTTGCACATTTGCCACATCGTCGCCCCCTAATAACACTGACAGCCGAACTGAATTTTGTTTTACCAAGAACGACTCCGTGGTTAAATGAATGTTCCGGGTCTGCGTATTTATGAATGTAGGTAGAAATGTTAACTAAACAGTATGTTTAATATTACTGACAATGCAACGTAACTGTCGAAAAATTACATTTTTGCGTCAAACGCTGTTTACTAGAAGCAAATATACCTACACAAATAAACTTACAGAATTGACAGATTTTCACCTATTTTATTATATTAAATAGGCATCTGGTCCTATTTTCACAATCATTTAAAGATTATTATTATAATTAGTCTATAGTTTCAGTTCTAACATCTTACGAAAATATCTGCCATACTATTTGTATGACTGACAAGATCAATATCTCATACACACGTGACCTCGGGTGACAATCCAACGAAAATGACGTGGCCTCAAATGTGGCCTAGCAGTCAATACGTCATCGTTGACACCGATAACCGTAATAACGTCAATTATCACCATTTTGTTGGACGACATCAACATAATTGATGATAATTAACTACATCATTGTAATTATCTTACAATTTATTGCGCATACCAGAAAATTATCCTAATATTCGTCTAATCGGAACTGATTTGGATAAATTTACCGTCGGTTTCAGAAAAATAATATCTACGTGAAACAAATTAAACGCACGTGAAGTATTGTGATTGGCTGTTGATAATTCATCCAACCAATCACAGCGGCGTATGACAATTTTTTACATAATTTTTTTTAACACGTGTCTTTCTTGCTTGTTTAGAGGTGTGTACTCTACAAAAACTAAATCTACAAAAAAATAGGAGTACCTAATTAGACTAATATCTGCTAGACAGAAATTGGCACGAACAATGGAGTGACATGCCATGTTCAGCGGTCACCAACCTGTTGGCCCACTGGTGAGACTTGTCTCCATTTTTCGGAGGTTATTGTCCAGTAATAGACTAACTTGGCATGAGGACACGAAAAGCGTGTGACCCATAAATTACCAGACGAAAACTAACGAATCATACAAGCCTCGTAGTCGTAGATGTCGAAAGTTTGTTTAAAAACTAATCGTTCGAATTTGTGTCAAAAGATCAAATTTTAATCTTGACAAATGATAATCCACGGAGAAAAATGTAGCGTTATGACCTGCTACACGTTCCAGCGTAGCTTACCTATGTTAGCGATTTTTATGATTAGTTACATACACTATGATTGTTTTCTGTATTGGCAACATTAAAATGTATTTATTTTGCACTGACAACTGGAACGTTATGCGATTTGACAGCTCAGCGCTATGACAGTTGACAAGGTTATAAAATAACGCGCTGCGCTGTCCTGACACATTCCGTTCCAGTTTTTGGGGTAAGCAACATCTCAGAGTAAGTGCTACTAATTATTATTATTTTAAATGGTATTGATTTATGATATTTGTTATAATTGTGTGCTGTCAAGGCAAAAGTATAGAGGGTGTGTTACCCGTTTTGGTCGTTTTATTTAAAAACCTTCCCGCTACACTTATCTAGGTACACTAAATAAGTTTCTTATCCAATCTTTCTCTAAAGTTAACACATTAGCTAACAATTCAGAAGTGGGATAAACGAGTCGTTTATTTAAATGCATTCGTTTATCCCGCCCACAAGCGATTTTTTTTCCTAAACTGCATCTTCTACTTTTGCTTTGAAAGTACCTACGTATGTAGGAACCGTTACAATGTTGTTGATAAAATAGTACCTATCTAAGCGGGCATAGTGATGTGTACTTTAAAATGGTGAACTTTAAAATATTCAGGCTTATCGCTTTTGTTGTACTACCTTATTCAATATGAGTTTCTTCTGACACCACCACACGTGCCTTGCCAGGGCTACACTCTGGAGGTACTACCACACCACCACACGTGCCTTGCCAGGGCTACACTCTGGAGGTACTACCACACCACCACACGTGCCTTGCCAGGGCTACACTCTGGAGGTACTACCACACCACCACATGTGCCTTGCCAGGGCTACACCCTGGAGGTACTACCACATCACCACACGTGCCTTGCCAGGGCTACACTCTGGAGGTACTACCACACCACCACGCGTGCCTTGCCAGGGCTACACCCTGGAGGTACTACCACACCACCACGCGTGCCTTGCCAGGGCTACACCCTGGAGGTACTACCACACCACCACGCGTGCCTTGCCAGGGCTACACTCTGGAGGTACTACCACACCACCACACGTGCCTTGCCAGGGCTACAATCTGGAGGTACTAACACACCACCACGCGTGCCTTGCCAGGGCTACACTCTGGAGGTACTACCACACCACCACGCGTGCCTTGCCAGGGCTACACCCTGGAGGTACTACCACACCACCACACGTGCCTTGCCAGGGCTACACTCTGGAGGTACTACTACACCACCACGCGTGCCTTGCCAGGGCTACACTCTGGAGGTACTACCACACCACCACGCGTGCCTTGCCAGGGCTACACCCTGGAGGTACTACCACACCACCACGCGTGCCTTGCCAGGGCTACACCCTGGAGGTACTACCACACCACCACGCGTGCCTTGCCAGGGCTACACCCTGGAGGTATTACCATACCACACGTATGTTAATCTATTGAATACCTAAGGACAACTCAGGGTGTGTTCAGATGGATTAGGGACCGGTTTTGGATCATTGTTAAATGACCGTAGCAAACATATCTACCAGCTTATGAATCGTTGTTACCATGACCTGCGTTCGGAGCTTACTTATAAAGTAAATGAGCAGACCAGTAATACTTTTGATTAGGAATAATCTAAATGCAACTAAAGAGGACAGTCAATGAAATTAAAATTAGGTAAATTAATATTATATGGATTGCCTTTTGACAGATAGTCTGACATTTATTACATTTGCCTCCTAGCTTTTGCCCGCGGCATCGCCCGCGTACATATTAATATAGCCTAGGTCACTCAGGGATACAGTGGCTTTCTATGTGTGAATGCAATCGGACCAGTACTTTCAGATTCAATCAATATTTTGATACCTTTAGATTCCAAGTTATAGATTTTTAAAGTGAGCATGCGATGACCGATCATTTGACCCTTGATGTCATAGTGCAGCGCTCGCTCAGTCCGTTCCCACTGCCTTGCGTTATTAGATATTCTGTGCTTGCGTTTCACTATAACTTATAAATTTATTATTTTTCCTAAATGTCTAATATTCATACTAGAAAATCATGCGTTGTGCCAAAATGTACAGATTTACATTTCAACGGCAAAGAAAACATTATTTGTCACTAAATAATGAGTAACCATTCTAATGTATTTTAGGTAGATTATCTGATTGTCCCTTTTTCGAATCCTTGTATGATAAAATAAAACGAAATACTGCGCGAGTAAACAGTTCTACTTCAGCTGGCGAATTGCGGCTGAGCGGAGCGTAGTAAAAAGACGTCACACGCGGTCACGTGACTTTACCGAGTTTTATGCAAACATTGAATGCAAATATAACTTCTTGGTATTTCCAAATAAAACAAAAGGGTGTATCTGTATACAGCTTTATTTTTGGTATATGCGAAAGCTGAATATAGTTTGTTCAGAATTAGTAACTGAATCGATTCCAACAATTTTCACACCAATGTATAAAGTTGGACACCACCGACACTAAGTACGACACAGGTCCTAGCGGGCATTAGGCACCAGCGCACAGCTGGGTGCGGGAGCAAAACAACCCCTCAGTCACCTGGATGGCCCGGTGACCATGTATTTTTCGGACAACCAAGTAACATAACAAGCTTATAACTTTGTGATTTTACATGATACAGTTTGAAATTTAGTACATAGTTTCTTTACATAAAAATGCTACCCACGTGTATCAGGCTTCACATATGCTGGAACTGGCGTTGTATATGCTTTACTGTTTACTACAGTTTAAAGCGATTTTACATACCTACTAGTATTACCCATTTAACTGAAACCAGGTGACGAAGAGTATTATCTAGTATGCCTAATGATGCTGAAATAGATTCTTTGCTCTTAGAAGCGGCAGAAGGGTAGGCTAATAATAACATTTTATTACATCACCAGAGTAAATCGCTTTACTGGAAAAACTCTAGATGTAGAAATATTAATAGTCAAATCTTGTTTCCGTGGAACTCCTTTTAATGTGTATAGGTATTCTGTAAAACATGAGCTTGTAGTTGGTACAAATCGGAATAGTAAGTACAGTAGAACATTATGTCTAAGGTGATGGCCTATATAATTTGCCATAGGTAGTGGTGCGAAGAATATACAATTGCATATTATCCAATTGAACACAAGTAGTTGCCAAATACATAGTTTAACATAGTTAAAAAAGAAACTGTTTGTGACAAAATGACATTTATGTCTAATGAAGGAGTTAACACACAGTAAGAGGAAATCTAGCAAGTAATTTAATTACTATACAAAAAAAAAAGTGTAAAAAAAAGTTTCAGCACTTTGTTTAATATTATAGGTGCCAGGCGTATGATACATATATGCATCAACGCTGTTGGCTCAATTGAAACGGTGACAATAAATAATAATACTCATAGTTAAATAAGCAAGGCAGAATAAAAATATTATATTTAATAAAATATGGTTGGCAGTTGTCGATAGTGTTGAGTCCAAATATTACCCTAATGCATCTTTGTTGTTGATTAAATATTTTTGATTTTGTAAAGTGATGTGGGTATCAATGGAAATGGAGAAGTGACACCTGCTAGGTTTAGACAAAGTTCTTGTTCAATTATTAATATCTATCAATTGTGCTATGTAGGGTACCAAGAGTGTGTTTGTTCTTGGTTTAAAACAAAGACATTAAATAGACAGCCAATAGACAGGACATAGCGAACAAAATCGTGATCCGATACTTATTACCTAGTGGTCATAAGTCGCTCAGTCTAGTATGACGCCCCTACACGTCAAGTCGTGTTTGTATCCGCTCTATGCACTAAAAGAAAATAATTTTCTGAGAAGATATGCCGAACTGCCCATTACGCTATTGCAAATCTTGTTATGATAAAATGACTGAACCTAACTTCGGTTTATTTTTGTAAATATTTTTTGTATTTACGAATTAATTAATTAAAATTCAATATTTTTTATAAAATAGTTCTTGAACATTTGCTGATTTTGTGATAACGCCATCTATTGCTGAAAAGCTTAACCTTACCTTTATCACACACTGAGGCTCTACCACGAGCTCATAACGTGATCCATTTTACGACCTAAACCGAGCTGTTAAGGGGGTGGAGCTATATAGGGTGTATGGCTCCATCACTCTTTTTCGGTCGTACGACTGACATTTTAACATTATCATGGTAAGGCCCCTGGCCAACTACCGAGCGATAGTTAAATAATTATAAATTTTGACAAATTTAATTCGCGTGTTTGCTATTCAAAGCCAGATGGCGTCAATGAGACATAGGACGACAGTTTTTCTAAGGCATTTGTTCTGATAGCCGCTCTGTTATAATTATCTCTTTAAATCTCTTTGGTTTAAAGGGAGTACATACTGAGTATGTACTGTGTTCAAGGGACTACTTCTTTTTACTGAACCGACTCACTGTTCCGAAATATTTTAGTGTTCCGAAAGATTGGAACATCAGTAATGTTTTAAATTTTAATGCATCATTTGGAACAATTGGAACACTGAGACACTCTTTACTTTAAGTGACCAGCAGTCTTTTAAAAATTCAAATTATAACGTAAATGGCGTACATATAATTAATGACCTGAACTAAAAACCTCTGCTTTAAATTATTCTCAAATCAAAATTCAATTAAATAAAACATTTAGTGTATATGACGCAACTTAACAGATCACGACTCAGTGTGTATATTTTGAGCTGTTGTTCCAAATGTTCAGTTTGTATTTTGTAAACCGATGTTTCAAATGATCCGTTTGTATCTTTTGAGCCAATGTTCCAAATAACATAATATGTTCCAATCGCAAAGATGACACACTTTTTTCACGCCTAATATTGACCTACAATAAAAGTGGTGACATGACGGCAGTGTCATGTCACTGACGTAACACTGCCGTCAAACAAACGTTTTATGAATTTTACCGAACTTGGATACTTGCCTTTTGAGATTAGTTTGAAACTTCATAACGGTTTTATCTTCTATATAAAGTTAGAAGACCAAATAAATAAGATTGACTTTGAATATAACTATCGAAATGGATTTAGTGAAAGTATATTTTCAATACCTTCTGCGTAATAAATTTTCGTACGAGATTGTAATTCGTGCAGAGACATCTGAGGACATGATCGCTAAGCTTCGTAAATAACTCGAATGTCTGATTTGGACTTTAGTCCTGCAGAATTTGCAATGTAATGTGAATTCTATTTAATGGCTCCCAGAGCACTTCCAAATTATATTCATGAATTACTAATTTTAGTGTACCAACTTAGGGGATAGCATTGATTGAATTATAGGAAGTAATTTTCATGGAAAATCAGATGGTGCGGCAAAAAGTAGTTGCTAAAGTCAGTAAGCCTTTTGTAGGCATTTTTGATTTCTTTTTAGAGATTTGTCTTATCAGGGGGATGTACCTAAATATCTGTAAATGTTGAGTATTTTAGGTATGGTAAAGAGTTCTTGTGGATAAATATAATACAATAACTCCCAATTTGTTCACTAGGGACATGGAGGGATACAATGATTTATTTATTTGAAATAAAATGGTAACATCCAAAAGATGTCTCACTGTAATTTGTTTAGTATAGAATGTCTATGAATATTTTGGTTATTTTTACGGAAGTGTACCTGACTTCCCACATCTAAAATTATGTTAACGAAATAAGTGATTAACGTAACCTATTATTCTTACATTAAGAGAAAGTAGTTTAGACTGAATTTGCCTTGAGTATCTTAAAAGTGATGGTATTTACAGCGTACCCACTGGTAATTAATAGTTGGTAATTTTAATGAATGAAATAAAATAGACGAAACAATTTCATAGTTCGTGATCTCGCATTTTGATGAGTTATTGTATCGAAATTTGGAGTTTCAATAAAAACTAATCTGAGCCAAAAGAGTAAATTAAATATATACCCTCACGTTTTAGTCGGGTCAGTGATTACAACTGATATCAAATGTAAACAAACAGTCATTGTTGGTCAATGATTCACAAATAACGGGTGAAATTTTGTGGTTGAGGTAAATCATTGATGTTATTGTGACATGCACTTGAAACTTATCATGTACCTGGCCTGAGTGGCCATATCAAAATCAAAGGGTATTTACAGAAACTATTGAGGGATCTGTTTAGGACCATTGAGGGATCTGTTCAGGGCCATTGAGGGATCTGTTCAGGGCCATTGAGAGGCCTGTTCAGGACCATTGAGAGGCCTGTTCAGGACCATTGAGAGGCCTGTTCGGGACCATTGAGGGATCTGTTCAGGACCATTAGGGATCTGTTCAGGGCCATTGAGAAGCCTGTTCAGGACCATTGCGAGGCCTGTTCAGGACCATTGAGAGGACTGTTCAGGACCATTGAGAGGCCTGTTCAGGACCATTGAGGGGCCTGTTCAGGATAAGCCAATTGGCTTTGTCAGGCAATTGTTTATTTACTAATGTTTGTTTTTCATTACAGGCAGGACATTTGAGGGACCTGTCTGTTTATATTAGAGGCAGGACATTTGAGAGGCCTGTTTTTCTTCAGAGGCAGGACATTTGAGGGGCCTGTTTGTTTTTCATTAGAGGCAAGACATTTGAGGGGCCTGTTTGTTTTTCATTAGAGGCAGGATATTTGAGGGGCCTGTACGTTTGTCATTACATGATAGCGACAAGAAATAAGTAACTTGACTTCTTGACATTTCAAAAGTGCCTGTAAATTGTTTATTTGAAATAAAATGCTTTGAATCTTTGAATCAGTAGAGGCAGGATATTTTAGAGACCTGTTTTTGAATGACTGTATAAAGAATAAGATAATGATTTGTAAGAATAATAATAATATATATTTATTGAGCAACAAAGTAAAATTATGTATACACAATTGCTTATAAGCTACTTTTACATAACAACTAAATAATGCAATCAATTGTGTCTAAATAGTAATTGGTAAATTGATAATTATGTTTAGTCTCGTTCCTAGGTACAGCAACCAGTGTATGAATAATCTAAAGTTTTATTCGCTACTGTAATAGATATCTGTTTGCTTTATTGCTGTTATTCTTTTTTTCTTCTCTCATTATTTTGTGTATAAAACCAATTTCTTTATTCTTTCACATACGAGGTCGTATTTGTAATACGGATGGCCGACTGTTAGCGATTTTTATGATTAGTTACATACACTATGATTGTTTTCTGTATTGGCAACATTAAAATGTATTTATTTTGCACTGACAACTGGAACGTTATGCGATTTGACAGCTCAGCGCTATGACAGTTGACAAGGTTATAAAATAACGCGCTGCGCTGTCCTGACACATTCCGTTCCAGTTTTTGGGGTAAGCAACATCTCAGAGTAAGTGCTACTAATTATTATTATTTTAAATGGTATTGATTTATGATATTTGTTATAATTGTGTGCTGTCAAGGCAAAAGTATAGAGGGTGTGTTACCCGTTTTGGTCGTTTTATTTAAAAACCTTCCCGCTACACTTATCTAGGTACACTAAATAAGTTTCTTATCCAATCTTTCTCTAAAGTTAACACATTAGCTAACACCTATAATAATTGGTAAACTTAGACGTATTTATGTATTCAAAATGTAGGCATACAAAATGTGTTTTATAAACGTTAGTTCTGATGCACATTATTTCAGTATTTAATTGCCGTAGTTAGTATTACATATACTAACAACGTCAATACTTAAAGATTTCAAATAAGTGTATCCCCCCCATACATAATTAACTAACATTATCGCTAGGTCAGTTCCTTGGCTCAAGTAAAGCAAAAACGTGAGACTACACGACAGAACTATTCAATTAACTCTGCTCACCTCGACGAATAAAATATTACAATACCTTCATACTTTACTCCGTCGCAATCTAGGGCATGATCAGGGCTCTAGACATCAAAACCAGTCGGGCAATCGATGTAATGTCTGTCTACCTACAACGATTCTTTACTGCCATAGAAGGCTTACCTACGGCGCTTATAGACTTTGTGAAACTGACTCGTAATATTAATAGCTGGCACACGATGATTTACGCGGTACCAGTCTCATTACTGAGTACTACGCAGTCTTTTATGGATACCGCGAACGTTGAAAAAAATGTTTACTGCTGCTTTTTTTCTTCAAAATGGAGGCGTGGCGTTCCAAATTTGAATAAAATAACCCGCCACATTAAATAATCAAATCAAAGATTGATGAACACTAATCAACCTTTGGTGTTCCAAAATTAAATAAAAACAGGTGTGTCTTTGGATAGACGTGTTCATAAACGTGTTCTTGTCTTTGCATAAAGACAATGTGCAGACAACTAAAAAAGTTTGTATACTGAGATTTTTTTTGTATCGTATTGTTGACCATGAATCAAAATCACGTGTACGTTTTTTCAAACATATTTAATGTTTGTGTTAGAATAATGATGTGTGCAGTTCTAGCATATTGTCATCAAACACTGAGACGATAATGAGAAGTTACCTAGTACATCAATGACGATTATAGCACATTTAACTTCTCTACTAGTTTTTTAGTAACAGATTAGACTTACGATACGAAACTTATTGCTCTATATTGTAAGAGCTTATAAGTTTGTAGTCTTAAGGCTTGGTGACTTATCTAATACAATTCAAGGTGTCCATGATTTTTTTAGTTCGTTTCGTAACTTATTTCATAATATGCATATTTTGCAATATTTATCTAGATTTTATACCCTTAAAGCAGTAGTAAGAGACCCATATTTAAATTTAAATTTATTCGTCGTTTAACAAAATTAGAGAAACATTGTGTTTTCTTCATATTATATTAGCAATTTCAGTGTGATATAATAAATACGAACATGGAAGCCGGAGTGTCAGACTTTTACTAGCTAAAACTCACTTGTGTTCCTTCAGTTGCCCTTTGCGTTCCTGGTTAAATATTTACCTGGCAGGCAAAAATATGTAATTAATTCCTTGATAAATTAGATAAATGTAGGAATTAATGGAGCCCTCATCCTAATAATTTAATGTCAAGTTATTATTTCAACAATCAAACCCTTTAAAAAGGCGTGACACGGCCATGTAACTGGCCATACTTTTGTTATTATTAATAATTAGTTAAAAAAAAACATTGTACAAAATTTCAAAAATAGAACGTCTTTTTTGTTTTGTTTTTATTTAGAGATGCTTTTATCACTGACGATGATTCTATTTGGTATCAATCTACGCAAGAAAATTAACAAGAAGATTACGGTTTACTAAAACAAAAATGAAGTATTTTCTATTAAAATCAAAATGTAGTTTTCCACAAACTAAGTATTATAAGGTCTGTAGGTTCCTGATCTACAAAACCTGCTACACCGGTGCGCAGAATGACATAGAACTTGAAAATTAACATAGCATTATGAGATATAAACATAATCATAAGATTATTTAACACAGTAACCGATCGACTATCATACGTGAAACAAGTGATTTGTGTGACTTTGACGGGTGTGGTGTTGCTATATTTTATGTACCTACATACTAAAACAACTTTCAAGTGTATCTAGAAGTGTGGAATTTAGAATAAACTGATAAGGTGAGTGGGTATTATTGAATCGGTAGTCATCTTTTTATGTTAAGCACTTCTACATATACTCAGCATCGATTTATCTATAAAAATGCTTTCGAATGTCAAGTTCAAGATCCTTTTGTTGTCGCGCCTACTTTAACTGGTATCCTCCTGGTATCGAACATTTTTAAAGACCGTTTGAATTTCACTTCAATGATGTTAATGATGTTAGTCCCACCTCTACGGTCCGGACTAAACGTTTCGTCTCGTCGTTTATACCGCGTACATCGAATGACTGGAACAATAATTTGCCTGCTGCGGTCTTCCCGTCCGATTATAATTTAGAGGTCTTCAAGGCTGTAGGGAATAGGCTCTAAACTAGTGCGATTCACCATCAATGATTGCATCACTGCTTACCGTCAGGTGAGATCGCAGTCAAGCACTGGTTTTATTATTAAAAAAAAATTATACTAATAAATCATTTTAATTTTGTAAAGTGGTAAAAATTTAACACTGTCATGAGCCATGAGGCTGGTGTTTCCTAACTGAATACTCGAAGAAAAACACCAAATCAAGGTCTGAGGTGTGAAGCCATGAAAGTCAGGGCCACGGGATTTTTTTAAAAAGATACGGTGGTCCTAGAAACCAAAAGGCAACTGAAGGACACAGGTGTGTTTAAATCAGTAAAAGTCTGACTCAAGAGGGAGTCTCTTCCTCCACCCTAAAGCGCGAGAATTAATTGGATAAATTCCCACCACAAAAAAAAGACATGAAAGTCTCATGGTTAGATTATATGAAAACCATGTAGGACTAAGGCGGTCTCTTGAAAAAAGCACCATCACACACATTTGCGCCCTCGCGCGTGCACGTGCGGCTTCCTCCTTGGCTAACATTACAGAAGGAGGCGACCGCCTGCCACTCCTGCTTCGCTTCGGACCATGGCTTGTACCAAGGACCGGCGCGACAAATCGTTGCCGCCGATCTCCGTCATGAGGACACGGCGGTACTTTGCCCAAGCGGGGCACACCTCTATCCTATGCTCCACGGAGTCCTTCGGGCGGTCTGCACAGTGGTGGCACTCGGGACGCCCACTAAGTACTTACGTACCTACTGTATTTATTTGTACCGAATCACGAGTGTATAATTGACATACATGAGTTTATGCGAAATCGATTATGTCATCATCATACAATAATCATTTTCCTCAACAAATAAATGACGTTAACTCATATACATATTGAATACCAAATTGTTGTTTACCGTTGAAATACAATTTTTGTTTGTTTACTTTCTAAATTCCGATTTTTGTTGACATAGGACAGTAGTTGAAATTATTGAGTTATTTTGTAAACATACAGATTCCCATTTCTGTCTGCTCTGAACACACTTTGATTTTTTTTTAATATATATATAACTCAGAATTGAAACTTTAGAATCGGATTTGTTTCTTATTAAGTTTTCCTACATTTCTATTCCATAAAGCTATAATATATGTAATAGCATAATTATAGCCTAAATTTCATAGCACAATAATATCGCACACATTTATTTAGTACACGTTCACACTTTGCTATACTATACTTAGTTATATATAAATATATATATATAATTGACTAAATTTAATAAATGTATGGTGAGCGATATTGTTGTGCTATGAACTATAAGCTATTATATTATAGCGTAGTCTGAAATGAGCTTTAATCCTTAATATAAGGCAAATCAGCTGAACGTTAACAAACAGAGATATCACCAATAACTTTTCCACTGTAATTTATAATCCAATCTCGGAGAATAAATCACAAGACTTCCCTCACTTATCAATATCGTACAGTTCATTAAAAAGTCAGAGGTCGGACACATTCATGTAACATCAGCGTACGCAAATCATAACGTCAGAAGTATAAGCCTAAATTGATTTATGTTTTTGAGTTGGTCACGAGGATAAAGATAGTGTTGGCGCCAAATCGTTTTATTTGGTCTTCTTCTAAAAACCAAATGCTGATAGCTATTAAGGTCACGTTTTTATTTAGATTTAACTTTTTTTCAGTTAGAAATCATCATAATTATGACTCCTCCCGCTCTGGGTGGAACGAGAGGTAGTGTCAGATTTTTACTGACTACCTGTGTTTCTATGTCGTCTCCTTTTACGAAGTAGTAATGCTAGCGAAGGAGGAAGCCGCAAGCATGAGTGAACGAACATCCTCACGCCGTAGCCACCGAAACCCCGACCCCGACTGCTAGCCACGGTAGATGCGGGCTTGCGGACGATGAACAATAGCTAGTTCGTCCGTCTGGCCGTCCAGTACTCGACCGGACATAGCCCAAGTCGTCGACACCGTGTAGTGTTCCATGCGCTTCTCAAAGAGATGTCAGCAAATTTTTGGGCCCCACAGGGGCGATGGCCGCTGAGATTTTCTGAAAAGGAAACCCGTGATCTTAGAACGCAAAGGGCAACTAAATGACACAGGTGTGGTTTTAGTCAGTAAAAGTCTGACACGCAATCCCGCCCCAACTAGAGCTGGAAAAGTCATTAGATGATAAAAAAAACCTGTGTTTCTTCAGTTGCCCTTTGCGTTCCAGGGCCGCAGTAACTCTTTTGAACCATCCCGCAGCCCTAGCAGGCATCAATGTCCGTCAATTTTGCTACCATCTGTCTGATGCAAGCGTGGAACAAGACGCGCCGTCGACCCGAGCCTTTCGGGCAGCGAGCTACCCATTACTCACCGTGCGCATTCAGGTTTAACATGCCCATCCTTCTCAAACAGAAGTTTAAAATATGTCGGCAAACTTTTTTTTAATCGACTTTAAAAACCCTCCTTTTTTGAGGGTTCTCAATTCGGATGTACTTTTTTTTTAACGAGAGGGTGTGGGTCCTTCCCTTTTCCTTGAAAGTATCTACGTAATTAAATATAAATATTTTAGATTAGAGTTATCTCATACATTGTAGCTTTGATTTTTTGCAAACTGTTACCACACTCTTACATAAAAAACCTAAATATTAACTAAACTATTTATACTAAAACCTAAAAATGTACATAAATATAATACAAAAGCACAAAGTACACTCAGGCGTCGAAATACTCCTCCACATCGCTGTCATACGGAAATGTGCCCAGAAGACTGGCAGCATTGCCACGTTGAATGGCAATGCTAATTCTTTGGGCGAAAAACGAGCCAGCCCTCTGGTCACACAAAGTGTCGATCAGTCGGCGTGAAATTTCCTTAAAAAAGAGGCGCGCACTCGGACCCCATGACCCCAAACGGCTCAAAACTGTAATTACCAATAAGGTTACAGGTATTTGCGCCGTTTAAATGTCTCAGCAGCCACAGCGGCAGCGCCAGCACAGCACGCCGTGCTAGGAACATAAGATGGCGCAAGGGTGTCGACACAGGTTACGTCCCACACCAGAGGCCTACCCACCTTCCACGGCACCAACGTCAAAGCTTCGCCACAGTGGCACCAATGTGGAGCAACACAAGGTGCGCCTAAGCGTAAACAGGTTGCTAGCCGAAACGATGCGTCATCCTAAAGTGGATGACGGGAGTGCTGCTATAAGTCCGACTTCCATTCCCCCACAACAGACGCAGCTGTTTAAGCCAGCAGACGCGCACGCTCAGCAGTACTTGAAGACGTGTTGATTAGTTTGTTACGGATAATACTTCAGAGCGGCACATCCCACCGTCTCTGCGAGGACAAGTTGTCGGGCAAATCCGAGTTGAGACAAGCCATGTTCCAAGCGTTCAACGCATCGGACAAACATGGTACCTCAACATCAACCAGTGAGGAAGATAAAATATTCCTGGTTAATGTGTCGGTACTGTGCACCGAGAAGAGGAAGGCTGGTAAACTTATACTTGAAATTTTGCGGAAAAGCTCTTATATGAATTTTACTGTAAATACAAGAGATAAATATTATATGTATTGTTTTCCTTTTTGCATAATAATTCGATACTATCTCTAGTGCATTGACCGTTAGCTTCAAGTAGAGGGCCCCACGCGAATATAAATAAATAATATTGTTTAACATTTCATTATATCGTTGGCAATTATGGAATATAACTAGAGTCGGTTGCCAAGTGATATCTACGTGGGTAAACTGTAGGGTCAGGCGAATGTCAAAACAGCTGGAGGTCGAGTCGTGTATCTAGATACCAAATTGTATGTAGATATTCGAACGGGTTTCATCTGCTTCTGTTTTGGTATCTAAATCTGTACTTACAAAAGTAACTTTAAAAAAAACTACTAAACAGCTTACAACAGTAGATACTCCATTTTATTGGTTCCGTACCTCATTCAGCTAAAACGGAACCCTTATAATCTTATAAGGGTTCTGTTTTAGCTGAGTCGTAACCCTTTGAACGCGTGGAGGTATTAAGCTGAAATTAATATATAGTAAAATACCCAGGTTTGCTAACTCTTTGGCAGTGAAAAAATTAAACTTGTAAGTAAATGCTACATAAAGACAAGGCTGTTTATGCTCCGTTTAGGCGCATATTTTGACACACTCACAAAAATCAAAAACAATAGGATACACCTACTTTGGCAAGAAGCAAGGTCTCATAGTTAACATTGCCTTAGAATTACTTTTATGCGATTCAGAAAAATCTTCGAGTCTCGACTCGGAAACTGAACTACATATGATAAGTTTGTACGGAACGATGCTCGGAATTTCCTTGCGTGATCGTATCTGGAATGAAGATATCCGCAGGAGAACCAAAATCGCCGACATAGCCCGAAGAATCGCCAAACTTAAGTGGCAGTGGCCAGGGCTCAGTAGCAGTGACATTGCTCGTAGAACGAATCGTGGATGGGGCCGAAAGGTTCTAGAGTGGCGACCGCGTACCGGAAGAAGCAGCGTCGGAAGGCCTCCCACAAGGTGGACTGATAACCTGTCGTGCTATTCTGTAAATGGTAAATCATTTCGAAACTCATTTCACAAATCATCTCGAATGTCACACTCAGCGAATTGTATTTCAGAATACCAAATCCTATAGACAAATTTGTAGATAAATGTCAAAATACTCAACCGTTTTAGTTCCTCTCACTTTGATCATCACTCGGTGGCGCCAGTGTCGAATTCACTCCATTTCAGAATACGAAACTTTAATTTCACCATGATTTCACTGCGGATTCAGAAGTGATTTCGCAAATAAACGTTTCAGAATAGCAAGGCTGGTGAGAATCGCGGGAATGCGGTGGATTCGAGACGCACAGGACCGTTCGTTGTGGCGACACTTGGGGGGAGGCCTATGTCCAACAGTGGATGTCGTTCGGCTGAAATGATGATGATGTACAGAGCCCTCGGTGTGTGAATCCAACTCGCACTTCGGTCAAGTGTGAGTCGGACAGATTTTTACTTTCTGAGACTCTCACTGCTAGGCCGCCTTGTACCATCCCTCTGCGTGTACACTTTTAAAAACGTATAATCGGCATAGTACATAAATGACTTATTAAACTACCAGCATCCCCTAAAGTTCGCATTATAATTATAAATTATATCACGCGATAATCACAATCGTTATCATTATTGCATTCAGTTAGCGGCGTGGTCTAAGCAATAGTTTACACCGTCTCGTCACGTGATTAAGTAATGCTCTCATGAATTATCTTTCGTCTAGTAAACTGAATGATTGTATCGTGTTAATTGATAGTTTATTAGTGTTTTACATAGCATCACGTTTTATTCAGACATGACATTATTCGAGAAGAACTGAATCCTCGAAAAGATAAGCAGTGGTATGCTTATTTTATTCATTAGTTTATTTCAGCCGAAAGCGATTTAAAGATGGACATAGGTGGACAGAGTGATGGCTTCATGCACAATTGGATATTCTCCTGTGTTTATGTTTGAATAATACTTATATTTTATACAAAACAATAAATAACACTAAAATTTGTTTTTTTGCAAACCGCTACAATAAACTTTTCAAATATTGGTATGAGGACGAGTGGCGTCGTGACGGGAACATCCCGAAATCTCTTTAGCACGCACGTAACGGCGATGACGTCACATTTCAGTTTGTGCATCCTTTTTCTGTTGCTTGACAGTTTCCCCTTCCATCAGATATGAAGTTTCTATTTTTTACGTACCTATTAATGAAGGAATTTGAAAAAAATCTTTATATTTGCGATTTTGTATAAATTTACTTTGATAAAAATACCTAATAAAAATTAATCAACTAAACAATTAAAACCACAATTCGCCAGATTCTTATATGTCCTAACTAATGGGGGACGAACTACCATAATCTGGGAAAAAGTAAAGTATTCTGAGAGTTTCAGGGAGGCTTTTCTGTTGGGAATTTCCCAATGGAAAAACCTTATAACCACCCCTGACTTAGGTAGCTTACTTAGTCACCCTGTACCCTGACTTAGTCATCCGTGTGACTATTAAAATGAAGGGTATGATCGTTCAATGAAAATGTCAGATTTTTTATCTAGGTTTTACGATTGATATAGCATAGTCGGCCTTATAATGTTCCCACTGTTGGGACTCAGGCCTCCTCTAGGAGAGGGAATGGGCCGTAATCCACCACGCGGGCCCAGTGCGGGTTGGTTGATGTCACATGTCTTCGAATTTTCGATTGATATAGGGCTCACTTTATTTGGTAGATGGGTGGAACAGCCCAATACTGGAACACTGGATGCGATGGATACAACATGCCACTGTGCTGGATAATAAAGGAAAAATGTATTTCTTGTGGTAGTTATAAATTCTACCAATAGTTTTAAGTGGTGTGTATACTAACCAAATATGGACTTTAAAATACAAGTATTTTTTTTATTCTTCACACTTACCTACTCTATTGCTCATGTCAAAGTTGACGGGCGCGGAGTGGTTGGTTGATTCTGTGTTAAGTGTGTAATCATAACCTAAAGTGGGTTCAACTTAAAGGTTTTTTGAACACCTAAAGGATAATTTAATTTCCACCAAGTTTCGTAAAAACTAAATGTTTCTCTATCAATGTTTAGATAACAACAATTTCAGTTTATTCAATTTATCTTTAAGATCACTACACTCCCACTCCAAGCCCATTCGAAATAAGGGCAGTAGCCAGTAGTAATATCTAGATACTGATATTATTTACTATGCAAACACCGTCAGACTATTGTTTGACTGCACCGAAACAATGCAGTTGCATAACACACATAGATATGCAAATATGCAATTATTTCACTGAATACAATAGTGGTCTAAGTACCTACTATCTTGTGTACAGAAGAGTCCACCAGTTGAATTCTCTTAGGATACCCCCCTTATGGTGCTGTAACGCCCACTCTATTTAAGATATAGAAATAACAATTAATTACTCATACCAGGCACATTTTATTGGGTAATTTTTCCATAAATATGGAATTGCAGCTTATGTCTAATAAGTTCACCACTTTAGTTAATGAATTAGGTACACACGGATATCTATGGGTACACACGTTACAAATAATTATGTAGTACCTTGAACACTAAATCCTAAAACTTATGACCCACATTTTGTATTACACTTTTCAGTAGGGAATGCAGCAAAACACTAATTTTTTACGATATACATTTGCACTTTTGATAACGTGGAGGTGCAAATACATATAGTGAGTGAGATAAATTATAGTGTTATCTCGTTATCCCTGACTCAATCATGAAAGCTTTGATTAGAGCTTTTTTGTTTTAGATAACAGTGACATGGATAATACATTCAAATGAAGGTCAATTAGTACCTAACCCATTAGTAGCATATTATAACCCTGTGTGACTCTTCTGTTGACTCATAATTACTCATAAAGAAATAAATTAAAAATTCGAAAATTATAAATTCTTATACAAAAACATGGTTCTATATTACAATCGCAAAAAATTTCTTCAGTTTTTGTCGGGGTCAAATTGTCAAACTGTCGAACTGTCGGTTAGGTCCGGCAGCCCTTCTTTAAAGCCTTATTTAGTATGTTTATGTTTTTAACGACATTTGCTGCAAGCTGTTTAATGTATCATGTCATATATGAGTACTATAACTAAAAGAAAAAAAAAAGGTACAAAATGGATTTTGTTTCGGAGCTCCATGTAAAATCACGTTTGTAGAGTGCATAGCTACTTATCTATGTACAAACAGTCGTTTCTCTGTATGCACTACTTGACACACTCAAAATACGACCACGATGTGAAATATTGTACAAACAATTTAGGTATCACATTTTATCATGAAAATCTATCGATCGCCATTCGGGACACCCACGAGATACCCTTAACTCGATTCAGCCTTGAACTCATGATATACAAACGTTCCGTTCACTGAAATCATTTACAACATTATATGAATGAGAAGTAGTTATAAAGCCGTGAGTATACTTAGCATTTGAAATCAAAAGAGAAATACGAGTAGCTACTGTTAGTCGCGATCGCCCGGAACAAATAAGGCTGCATTTCCACATACGACTAAAGTGCTGCGAACAGTACTGGATTTAGCCAACGCAGGGCCTGTAGCAATTTCTACCAATGGGCCCATTAATATTTTTAAAATGAATTAAATCTATTAAATTAATTTTAGAGGGCAGTTGCTTACATTGATAGGCAGTTGCTTACATTGTCTTTATGGGTAATCCGAAATCGGTTAGATATTATTTGGTGTAGGTTCCCTGATTTCTTTTAGAACATCCAAGCGGGGCCCCCGATGCGCAGGGCCCGTAGCATTTGCTACTCTTGCTATGAGACTAATCTGGCACTGGCTGCGAATAATGCCAGAATCTCAGCCTAATCTCCTTTGGCATGGCAAATGCAAGTACCATATTTTAAGGTGGCATGTACCTAAGTGTTTGCTTACACATGTTACTTTTCTCGCAGATTTTTACTTTCAAGTGAAAATTCGTCCTGGCTCTTTATAACCATGCCCGAAGCTCCGACACTTATAAGTAAACAGTTAAGTAGCGTTCACTGAGGTCGTCACGTCCGCTCTTATCACTGTTATCAGTTTACAATGGTCTTGATTTACATTGGTACGTAGTTGTGTCAGTCGGGTCGATCAACGAACGGTTTGGTTATTGGAGCAAACATTTATGTTATTTGTTTTTTTTGGTATTAAATAATTTTACATGTTTTTTTTAATGTGAAGGTGCTTTTAGATTATCATCATCTTCCTACCCTAGTCCCGTGTTAATTGAGGTTGGCGCAACACGTTTTTTTTTCTTCCATTCTTTCTTGTCACCCGTCATGCTATCACTAACTCCTTTGTCTTTCATATTACTCTTCATACAATCCATCCATCTTTTCTTTGGCTTCCCTCTCCATCAATCCAGATGTATACCTACTCATAACTCTTTTTGTAACATGCGTTTCATCCCTCCTTTTTACATTACCATACCAAGACAAACGATTCCCTTCAAATTTTCAGTCACTGGCGCCACTTTCAAACTTCCTCTAATGTATCTGTGCCTTTAGATAAATTCGTTTATTTTTGCGTTTGTTTACACAAACGAATGTTTACATAATATAGGATGGATGGACACTGCTTATTGAATCTTTGAACGTATATTTCTCTGCTTGTCTGCACTGCTTTAGGGTTTACTCAACTGTCTAGTACGTTTTTCCCTTTCGGTCGCTGTTTCTATTATTATTATTATTATTATTATTATTGCCAGAGTTAACAATGGCGATCATAATAAATGTGCGCAGGCAATGAAGTTCAACAAGTAGCCGCTGTAAACTTTAGGTGATAAGTTATCAGTCACTTGCCCTTCGAAAGCGACTATATTCTAAAACTCCAAGATAATGAAGCTGTTTTCATTATACACTAATACTATAAATACGAAAATTTGGATGTATATAGGTGTATGTGCGTTTATGTTTATTACTCCTACTACTCTCAAACGGCTGAACGGATGAAACTTGTCACACAAGTAGACCATGCCTTGGAGTAGGAGATAGGATCCTTTTTATCCCCGGAGCACGTTGTCTTGGGATAATTTCTACCATCACGCAGGTGAAGTCGCTTCCGCTGGTAGAAGCTATATAATACAGTGATAAATAAATGGTCATAAGGCTTTAAACCAGCATTGCTTCGTTACTAATTTTTACCCCACTTTTTTTTGTGTCGGTCATCTCAAGGAAAATACTGAAAATATTTCACCTGAATAAACATAAAAAAGTACGCACAAGGTCAACGTTTAAAAAAACCGTATTACTATTTACATACACTTACCATGCGTCATGGTTCCATTGTAAATACGATTCCGTCTGCGATCGCTATGAATATAGCAATGGAATTACAAACGATATAATTTTCGCTCAATTTTAGCTGAAAAACTCATTGAAAAGTGTAGATTTCTCTTTTTAGTAGATACTTTTTCTGGTACGTAGGTTGGCTAATCATTATAATTTATTTTTATTTTTATTTTAGTGAGTGATTCGGTGACTAGGTTAGCTTAGTACGTAGACTAGAATAGCGTTAGATTTGGCTTGTGGAATTACCCAAGCCAATAGGTGATTGGAATTTATCATAAATATCGGCTGACGATCGGAAGCTCATCACAATCA
The DNA here is from genome assembly GCA_905147345.3 of Mythimna impura. Lineage (NCBI taxonomy): Eukaryota > Metazoa > Arthropoda > Insecta > Lepidoptera > Noctuidae > Mythimna > Mythimna impura. The sequence goes on along the minus strand of LR990355.1, from coordinate 9,253,805 downwards.
GTCAGATTTCATTCTTAAAAAAAGTTTGGTGTTTTAATGTGTCAGAAGACTAAATTTAAAGTTAGGTAGTAGGACTGAACAGAATGATCCATCAAATCGTGCACGTTGGTGGACGCTTTCGTTCAATGACTTGGAACCAGTCTGACACTAGCGAATGCTAATAAAACGTAGGTAAAAAGGTAGATACTTATCCAAACAATGTTTTGAATAGCTTTCAAGCTACACGCTGCTTTTATTTTTAAAAGAATACTAGATAAATAGACTTCAGTTTTTATAAAGCACTATGTAATTTATCGAGGAAATCAAAAGATAGTAAATAAGTTAAAAGTACCAAGCGAATAATCCAACAGTTCTCGATCGGTTAACCGACGATGTATTTTGAAAACAACAAAACAGCCACCAACTTCCTTTCAGGAAAACCACAGTTTACACACGATAAAATTATCAATAAATATTTCAAAGTTTCCATTATTTTTATTAAAATGAATAGCACAAACAATAGTTAATTCAGAACAAAACCAGTTCAGTCCCGGTTTCAACAATTAAATTTATCGATATCGGTTTGTGTTGAGGATAAAATGATGCGTCACAGACTAACGAAGTCTTTGTATTATGTTATTGTTTGAACAACTGAAGTAACTGTGTACCTACGCATCGACTATGGAAGCACGTGGTTTGAGAAAGCCTGTAAATGAAGGCACGAGAAATGAGCGAAATTATTTAACAACTGTGAGGTCTTTAAACTTATTTTCTTTGGACTAGTCGATGGCTTCGTAGCCCTATAATTTTAATCACATCGTCGAATAATCTTAGAATCCAAATATTTCAACCTGGTGAACTGAAGAAGTAGGTACCTACATAAATCACAGAATAAGAAATAGTACAAGTCCTAAATTAAGAAGCTTTACTTCTTAAATTAATTAGTTACTTACCTAAATTTTGAAAATAAATACCACTAGAAGGATAGTTGTAATTTGCTTGTCGCTGCTGCTGTAGATGACGCTTGAATATATAAAATACGCTTGTATTGAAAAATAAAGACTATTCACGCGAATAAACTGCATAGTTTCTAATAGGTCTTCTACCTATGAAATTGCCGTTTTTTAAAACGAGTTGCTTTGAAGTGTTATCTTTGAATTGACTTGGAATTACAAGTTCAAATAAAATTATTTTTTCTAAATAAGGTATTTATTGGTTTCTCTTGTTTTGTATTTTCTGTAATATCGCAACGCTTATAACCATTTCTGTATGAAATCTAAGAAAACACGCATTATTTTTACCCGACTTCAAGAAAAGTTATGTTTTTCGCGCGTATCTTGTTTGTATGTAATATTCTTTTACACCACCTGCTCTATAATGTTCTTTTATACAACCATCACTTAAAGCAAGCCATTCAGTACCTAGGGAGATAATGCAGTATGGGCGATCCCTAGGGAATAATGAGATTTGAATTTGGAAAGTCAAAAACATTGAGCGAATCAAGATGTACTTTGTGCACACGGACCAATTGACCTTTACTTATCACACGTTGTGCATCAAACAAGTTTATTCAAAGATCAAACTGGCCATTAACAAAAATAAAAGATTAAAATGTGGTTACTGATGAGTCTCTGAAAAAAAAGTTATGATAGAGCGGAAGCGTTGTAGAAAATTAAAACTATAGAATCTGAGAGTAACAAATTTTGTTTGTTTCAAATCTCAAAACATGTCGAGTGATAGTTATGATTAACTTGTAAATAATATTTATATTTCTCTAATATATAATTTGTATGTATTAGTAAATTTTCTTTTAATTATCTCACAGATGGTGTAAAAAGTAGCGTATCCAACACGGGGATAAAGCCGTCTTTATCTTGGGCGGTTTGAATTCCTCACTTCACTCAGGTTATATTAACACCCTCGCAGTGCTCGGGAGTTAATTATATAAATCCCTCACTGCCGTTCGGAATTAAACTTAGCAACCATCGTTTCGTTCCGATTTCAACATGCCGCCCGCGACTTAAAGACTGCTTTTCTTAGTCACATAATCTACTATTATTACCTCATATCTTCCAAACCGTTGAACGGATTTACATAATTAAGATATCGTTAGATTCTGATAACCCAAATGTTCTTAGATAGGTGACGTTAAAAAAAAACAACATAACAGTATCAAATTAAAGGGCTCATCATGAGGATTTTAAAATGGTATTTCATAACCATATTAAAAAAATACAATAGGAAATATGTTATTTATTATCCACTAGCTGTTACTACAAATAATCTAGACTAAAATCATCTCATCTAATATGGGTCCCGACTGTTGCTGTCTGTATATTCCGTATTAGAATTTATTATTTGTTTTATGTGTTTAGCATAGCATAGCATAGTCGGCCTTATAATGTTCCCACTGTTGGGACTCAGGCCTCCTCTCTAGGAGAGGGAATGGGCTGTAATCCACCACGCGGGCCCAGTGCGGGTTGGTGGATGTCACATGTCTTCGAATTTTTGGTTCTAGGACATGCCGGTTTCCTCACGATGTTTTCCTTCACCGTTTTGAGAGCAGTGGTGATGAAATAAATTACACAAAGTAATGCGCCTGGCTGGGTTTGAACCCGCGACCTACAACTCATAAGTCGGGGCCGTTACCACTCGGCCACCACTGCTCTATTATGTGTTTAAATTAATGCTATTAAATGATTTTCTACGCTACTGGACCGAACTTGTTTTTTTTCTTTTCAGTTTTTATTTAAAGTTATTTTTTACGCAAACAATGTGTCTCAAGCGGTATGCAATATTGGTGATGTATACGGACTTATAAAACTGCTAATGAATGGGATGTCTATTTTGGTTTCAATCACTTTCACGTGAAAATTTTATCTCACGAATACCTTTTCTTCTCAGGGCGGCTACAAGACAAAATTTCCAAAACGAAAGCAATAAAACCAAGAACACAGAGTTCTTTTGTTAGAAGAAAGTCGTAGGTAAAAGTCATTGATATTGCTTGCCCTTTGAAATGCATAGTTTCTACGTTGGAACTCTTATGTGAAAAAACGTTTTTTTAACTTTTTTAACTTTTACTAAAGTAAAGGACAGATGAAGGAACATAGGTGGGTTTTAGGCAGTAAAAGTTTGACACGCCCTCTCACTCCACCCTAGATAATTTGATGATTTTCCACACCTCAAAAAAAAATGGTTGGTATACCTACATATGTAAACTCAGACAGCGTAATGCGTAAATTAATGCGAAGGCTACCCATAGAGTTCAATTTGATAAACCTTTGCTGTAAACAGTGTCTCTTAGAAGTCTAATGAATATAGGTCACTCAGTAATAAATATATTCCAGCTTGTATCTTGACCTTCCACAATCTACTACAACCATCTAGTCTCTAGATGGGTTCTTTATAGACATACAGACAATTATAGTCATCTAAACCAGACAAGGCCACTTCTGGTCTATGACAATTTTTTCCTCAATTCTGGAACCTCTCGCGTTTCGGTCTATGAGAAAGTAATATTCAAATAAGGAGAAGGTTTACTGTGTCGATTACCTATTGCACAGTTTCCGGTAATTGTATAATTCGAAAAGGTTGTTTTTGACGTTTGAGGATGAAACTGAAGCTAGCAGCCAAACAAGTCAGGGTGGATCTAGTGTGGGTCCCTAGGCCCAGAACCAAATTGTCAATGTAAAGTTAAATAGAGCTGTATGGTACTGTTTCAACAGCTAAAACAATAAATTTACGCAGATGGTAAGATTCCTGTAATAAGTCCAAACATTTTAATTGCAAATTAAATAATATTTTTAAAACTAATCCCCCGTAACTTTGGTTCTAAACACTCGAATCGGTTTAAATTTGATCCAACGTCTACTTAGAGTGTCATTGAGGTCTGATATTATTTTCAAGAGGGATACTCAATCCCTTTTTTTTTTTTATTTATCAATTTATGAATTTGGATTTTTATGATAACTCTTCTGTTAATTTTATCCTGAACACTCGAATCGATCCAAACTCGGTCCAACGTCTATTTATAGGGTCATTAAGGTCTGATATAATTTTCAAGAGGGATACTCTATCCCTTCTATTTTTTTATAATTTATTATGTTACGAATTTTGGCTTTTATCATAAGTCTTCTGTAACTTTAATCCTGAACACTCGAATCGGGTCAAACTTAATTCAACGTCTACTAAGAATGTCATTGAGGTCTGATATTATTTTCAAGAGGGATACTCAATTCCTTCTATTTTTCTTTAATTTATTAATTTATGTATTTGGAATTTTATGATAACTCTTCTGTTACTTTTATCCTGAACACTCGAATCGATCTAAACTCGGTCCAACGTCTACTTGGAGTGTCCTTTAGGTCTGATATTATTTTCAAGAGGGATACTCCATCCCTTCTATTTTTTTTTAATTTATTAATTTATGTATTTGGATTTTTATGATAACTCTTCTGTAACTTTAGTTCTGAACACTCGAATCTGTTCAAACTTAGTTCAACGTCTACTTGGAGTGTCCTTGAGGTCTGATATTATTTGCAAGAGGGATACTCAATTCCTTCTATTTTTTTTTAAATTTATTAATTCATGAATTTGGATTTTTATAACTCTTCTTTAACTTTAGTTCTGAACACTCGAATCTGTTCAAAATTAGTTCAACGTCTACATGGAGTGTCCTTGAGGTCTGATATTATTTGCAAGAGGGATACTCAATTCCTTCTATTTTTTTTTAAATTTATTAATTCATGAATTTGGATTTTTATGATAACTCTTCTGTAACTGTAGTTACGAACACTCGAATCTGTTCAAACTTAGTTCAACGTCTACTTGGAGTGTCCTTAAAGTCTGATATTACTTTCAAGAGGGATACTCAACCCCTTCTATTTTTTTATAATTTATTATTTTACGAATTTTGACTTTTATCATAACTCTTCTGTAACTTTAGTTCTGAACACTCGAATCGGTTCAAACATAGTTCAACGTCTACTTAAAGGGTCATTGAGCTCTGATATTATTTGCAAGAGGGATACTCAATTCCTTCTATTTTTTTATAATTTATTATATTACGAATTTTGACTTTTATCATAACTCTTCTGTAACTTTAGTTCTGAACACTCGAATCTGTTCAAACTTAGTTCAACGTCTACTTAGAATGTCATTGAGATCTGATATTATGGAATTTTGGAATTTTATGATAACTCTTCTGTTACTTTTATCCTGAACACTCGAATCGAACCAAACTCGGTCCAACGTCTACTTGGAGTGTCCTTGAGGTCTGATATTATTTTCAAGAGGGATACTCTATCCCTTCTATTTTTTTTAAATTTATTAATTTATGTATTTAGATTTTTATGATAAGTCTTCTGTAACTTTAGTTCTGAACACTCGAATCTGTTCAAACGAAGTTCAACGTCTACTTGGAGTATCTTTGAGGTCTGATATTATTTTCGAGAGGGATACTTAATCCCTTCTATTTTTTTATAATTTATTATATTACGAATTTTGACTTTTATCATAACTCTTCTGTAACTTTAGTTCTGAACACTCGAATCTGTTCAAACTTAGTTCAACGTCTACTAAGAATGTCATTGAGGTCTAATATTATTTTCAAGAGGGATACTCAATCCCTTTTATTTTTTTAAATTTATTAATTTATGTATTTGGAATTTTATGATAACTCTTCTGTTACTTTTATCCTGAACACTCGAATCGATCCAAACTCGATCCAACGTCTACTTAGAGTGTCCTTGAGGTCTGATATTATTTTCAAGAGGGATACTCAATTCCTTCTATTTTTTAAAAATTTATAATTTTATGATAACTCTTCTGTAACTTTAGTTACGAACACTCGAATCTGTTCAAACTTAGTTCAACGTCTACTTAGAATGTCATTGAGATCTGATATTATTTTCAAGAGGGATACTCAATCCCTTTTATTTTTTTTTAAATTTATTAATTCATAAATTTTGACTTTTATCATAACTCTTCTGTAACTTTAGTTCTGAACACTCGAATCTGTTCAAACTAAGTTCAACGTCTACTAAGAATGTCATTGAGGTCTGATATTACTTTCAAGAGGGATACTCAATCCCTTCTATTTTTTTAAATTTATTAATTTATGTATTTGGAATTTTATGATAACTCTTCTGTTACTTTTATCCTGAACACTCGAATCAGTCCAAACTCGGTCCAACGTCTACTTGGAGTGTCCTTGAGGTCTGATATTATTTGCAAGAGGGATACTCAATTCCTTCTATTTTTTTTAAATTTATTAATTCATAAATTTGGATTTTTATGTTAACTCTTCTGTAACTTTAGTTCTGAACACTCGAATCTGTTCAAACTTAGTTCAACGTCTACTTGGAGTGTCCTTGAGGTCTGTTATTATTTTCAAGAGGGATACTTAATCCCTTCTATTTTTTTAAATTTATTAATTTATGTATTTGGAATTTTATGATAACTCTTCTGTTACTTTTATCCTGAACACTCGAATCGATCCAAACTCGATCCAACGTCTACTTAGAGTGTCCTTGAGGTCTGATATTATTTTCAAGAGGGATACTCAATTCCTTCTATTTTTTAAAAATTTATAATTTTATGATAACTCTTCTGTAACTTTAGTTACGAACACTCGAATCTGTTCAAACTTAGTTCAACGTCTACTTAGAATGTCATTGAGATCTGATATTATTTTCAAGAGGGATACTCAATCCCTTTTATTTTTTTTTAAATTTATTAATTCATAAATTTTGACTTTTATCATAACTCTTCTGTAACTTTAGTTCTGAACACTCGAATCTGTTCAAACTAAGTTCAACGTCTACTAAGAATGTCATTGAGGTCTGATATTACTTTCAAGAGGGATACTCAATCCCTTCTATTTTTTTAAATTTATAATTTATGTATTTGGAATTTTATGATAACTCTTCTGTTACTTTTATCCTGAACACTCGAATCGATCCAAACTCGGTCCAACGTCTACTTGGAGTGTCCTTGAGGTCTGATATTATTTGCAAGAGGGATACTCAATTCCTTCCATTTTTTTTAAATTTATTAATTCATAAATTTGGATTTTTATGATAACTCTTCTGTAACTTTAGTTCTGAACACTCGAATCTGTTCAAACTTAGTTCAACGTCTACTTATAGTGTCCTTGAGGTCTGATATTATTTTCAAGAGGGATACTTAATCCCTTCTATTTTTTTATAATTTATTATATTACGAATTTTGACTTTTATCATAACTCTTCTGTAACTTTAGTTCTGAACACTCGAATCTGTTCAAACTTAGTTCAACGTCTACTAAGAATGTCATTGAGGTCTAATATTATTTTCAAGAGGGATACTCAATCTCTTCTATTTTTTTAAATTTATTAATTCATAAATTTTGACTTTTATCATAACTCTTATAATAATATCAGATCTCAACGATATTCTAAGTAGACGTTAAACTAAGTTTTAATAGATTCGAGTGTTCAGAACTAAAGTTACAGAAGATTTATTATAAAAATCCAAATTCATAAAAAAAAAAATTTTTTAAAAACATTGAAGGGATTGAGTATCGCTCTTGCAAATAATATCAGAGCTCAATGACCCTTTAAGTAGACGTTGAACTAAGTTTGAACCGATTCGAGTGTTCAGAACTAAAGTTACATAAGAGTTATGACAAAAGTCAAAATTCGTAAAATAATAAATTATAAAAAAATAGAAGGGGTTGAGTATCCCTCTTAAAAATAATATCAGACTTTAAGGACACTCCAAGTAGACGTTAAACTAAGTTTGAACCGATTCGAGTGTTCAGAACTAAAGTTACAGAAGAGTTATGACAAAAGTCAAAATTCGTAAAATAATAAATTATAAAAAAATAGAAGGGGTTGAGTATCCCTCTTAAAAATAATATCAGACTTTAAGGACACTCCAAGTAGACGTTAAACTAAGTTTGAACCGATTCGAGTGTTCAGAACTAAAGTTACAGAAGAGTTATGACAAAAGTCAAAATTCGTAAAATAATAAATTATAAAAAAATAGAAGGGGTTGAGTATCCCTCTTAAAAATAATATCAGACTTTAAGGACACTCCAAGTAGACGTTCAACTAAGTTTGAACCGATTCGAGTGTTCAGAACTAAAGTTACAGAAGAGTTATGATAAAAGTCAAAATTCTTAACATAATAAATTATAAAACAATAGAAGGGATTGAGTATCCCTCTTCAAAATTATATCAGAGCTCAATGACACTCCAAGTAGACGTTGAACTAAGTTTGAACCGATTCGAGTGTTCAGAACTAAAGTTACAGAAGAGTTATGATAAAAGTCAAAATTCTTAGATTAATAATTTAAAAAAAAAATAGAAGGAATTGAGTATCCCTCTTGAAAATAATATCAGACCTCAAGGACACTCCATGTAGACGTTGAACTAAGTTTGATCAGATTCGAGTATTCAGAACTAAAGTTACAGAAGAGTTATGATAAAAGTCAAAATTCGTAAAATAATAAATTATAAAAAAAATAGAAGGGGTTGAGTATCCCTCTTGAAAACAATATCAGAGCTCAATAACACTCTAAGTAGACGTTGGACCGAGTTTGGATCGATTCGAGTGTTCAGGACTAAAGTTACAGAAGAGTTATCATTAAAATACAAAAATAAATTTATAAATTAAAAAAAAATAGAAGGAATTGAGTATCCCTCTTGCAAATAATATCAGACCTTAAGGACACTCCAAGTAGACGTTCAACTAAGTTTGAACCGATTCGAGTGTTCAGAACTAAAGTTACAGAAGAGTTATGATAAAAGTCAAAATTCTTAACATAATAAATTTAATAAAAAAATAGAAGGAATTGAGTATCCCTCTTGAAAATAATATCAGACCTTAAAGACACTCCAAGTAGACGTTCAACTAAGTTTGAACCGATTCGAGTGTTCAGAACTAAAGTTACAGAAGAGTTATGATAAAAGTCAAAATTCTTAACATAATAAATTTAAAAAAAAATAGAAGGAATTGAGTATCCCTCTTGAAAATAATATCAGACCTCAAGGACACTCCGTGTAGACGTTGAACTAAGTTTGATCAGATTCGAGTATTCAGAACTAAAGTTACAGAAGAGTTATGATAAAAGTCAAAATTCGTAAAATAATAAATTATAAAAAAATAGAAGGGGTTGAGTATCCCTCTTGAAAACAATACCAGAGCTCAATAACACTCTAAGTAGACGTTGAACCGAGTTTGGATCGATTCGAGTGTTCAGGACTAAAGTTACAGAAGAGTTATCATAAAAATACAAAAATAAATTTATAAATTTAAAAAAAATAGAAGGAATTGAGTATCCCTTTTGCATATAATATCAGACCTTAAGGACACTCCAAGTAGACGTTGAACGAAGTTTGAACCGATTCGAGTACTTAGAACTAAAGTTACAGAAGAGTTATGATAAAAGTCAAAATTCGTAAAATAATAAATTATAAAAAAATAAAAGGGGTCGAATATCCCTCTTGAAAATAATATCAGACTTTAAGGACACTCCAAGTAGACGTTGAACTAAGTTTGAACCGATTCGAGTGTTCAGAACTAAAGTTACAGAAGAGTTATGATAAAAGTCAAAATTCTTAACATAATAAATTTAATAAAAAAATAGAAGGAATTGAGTATCCCTCTTGAAAATAATATCAGACCTTAAAGACACTCCAAGTAGACGTTCAACTAAGTTTGAACCGATTAGAGTGTTCAGAACTAAAGTTACAGAAGAGTTATGATAAAAGTCAAAATTCTTAACATAATAAATTAAAAAAAAAATAGAAGGAATTGAGTATCCCTCTTGAAAATAATATCAGACCTCAAGGACACTCCATGTAGACGTTGAACTAAGTTTGATCAGATTCGAGTATTCAGAACTAAAGTTACAGAAGAGTTATGATAAAAGTCAAAATTCGTAAAATAATAAATTATAAAAAAATAGAAGGGGTTGAGTATCCCTCTTGAAAACAATATCAGAGCTCAATAACACTCTAAGTAGACGTTGGACCGAGTTTGGATCGATTCGAGTGTTCAGGACTAAAGTTACAGAAGAGTTATCATAAAAATACAAAAATAAATTTATAAATTTAAAAAAAATAGAAGGAATTGAGTATCCCTTTTGCATATAATATCAGACCTTAAGGATACTCCAAGTAGACGTTGAACGAAGTTTGAACCGATTCGAGTACTCAGAACTAAAGTTACAGAAGAGTTATGATAAAAGTCAAAATTCGTAAAATAATAAATTATAAAAAAATAAAAGGGGTCGAATATCCCTCTTGAAAATAATATCAGACTTTAAGGACACTCCAAGTAGACGTTGAACTAAGTTTGAACCGATTCGAGTGTTCAGAACTAAAGTTACAGAAGAGTTATGATAAAAGTCAAAATTCTTAACATAATAAATTTAATAAAAAAATAGAAGGAATTGAGTATCCCTTTTGCATATAATATCAGACCTTAAGGATACTCCAAGTAGACGTTGAACGAAGTTTGAACCGATTCGAGTACTCAGAACTAAAGTTACAGAAGAGTTATGATAAAAGTCAAAATTCGTAAAATAATAAATTATAAAAAAATAAAAGGGGTCAAATATCCCTCTTGAAAATAATATCAGACTTTAACCTTTTGACGTGCGTAATTAGAGACACAATAGTAAGACAATGGCTTCCGGGCGCCGGCTACCGCCTGAGCGTTAATGAATTAAGGACACTCCAAGTAGACGTTGAACTAAGTTTGAACCGATTCGAGTGTTCAGAACTAAAGTTACAGAAGAGTTATGATAAGTCAAAATTCGTAAAATAATAAATTATAAAAAAATAAAAGGGGTTGAGTATCCCTCTTGAAAATAATATGAGACCTTAAAGACACTCCAAGTAGACGTTGAACTAAGTTTGAACCAATTCGAGTGTTCAGAACTAAAGTTACAGAAGAGTTATGATAAAAGTCAAAATTCTTAACATAATAAATTATAAAAAAATAGAAGGGATTGAGTATCCCTCTTGAAAATAATATCAGAGCTCAATGACACTTCAAGTAGACGTTGAACTAAGTTTGAACCGATTCGAGTGTTCAGAACTAAAGTTACAGAAGAGTTATGATAAAAGTCAAAATTCTTAACATAATAAATTATAAAAAAATAGAAGGGGTTGAGTATCCCCCTTGAAAATAATATCAGACTTTAAGAACACTTCAAGTAGACGTTGAACTAAGTTTGAACCGATTCGAGTGTTCAGAACTAAAGTTACAGAAGAGTTATTGTAAAAGTAAAAAATTCGTAAAATAATAAATTATAAAAAAATAGAAGGGGTTGAGTATCCCTCTTGAAAACAATATCAGAGCTCAATAACACTCTAAGTAGACGTTGGAACGAGTTTGGATCGATTCGAGTGTTCAGGACTAAAGTTACAGAAGAGTTATCATAAAAATACAAATTCATAAATTAATAAATTTAAAAAAAAATAGAAGGAATTGAGTATCCCTCTTGAAAATAATATCAGACCTCAAGGACACTCCATGTAGACGTTGAACTAAGTTTGATCAGATTCGAGTGTTCAGAACTAAAGTTACACAAGAGTTATGATAAAAGTCAAAATTCGTAAAATAATAAATTATAAAAAAAATAGAAGGGGTTGAGTATCCCTCTTGAAAACAATATGAGAGCTCAATAACACTCTAAGTAGACGTTGGACCGAGTTTGGATCGATTCGAGTGTTCAGGACTAAAGTTACAGAAGAGTTATCATTAAAATACAAAAATAAATTTATAAATTAAAAAAAAATAGAAGGAATTGAGTATCCCTCTTGCAAATAATATCAGACCTTAAGGACACTCCAAGTAGACGTTGTACGAAGTTTGAACCGATTCGAGTATTCAGAACTAAAGTTACAGAAGAGTTATGATAAAAGTCAAAATTCGTAAAATAATAAATTATAAAAAAATAGAAGGGGTTGAGTATCCCTCTTAAAAATAATATCAGACTTTAAGGACAGTCCAAGTAGACGTTGAACTAAGTTTGAACCGATTCGAGTGTTCAGAACTAAAGTTACAGAAGAGTTATGATAAGTCAAAATTCGTAAAATAATAAATTATAAAAAAATAAAAGGGGTTGACTATCCCTCTTGAAAATAATATGAGACCTTAAAGACACTCCAAGTAGACGTTGAACTAAGTTTGAACCAATTCGAGTGTTCAGAACTAAAGTTACAGAAGAGTTATGATAAAAGTCAAAATTCTTAACATAATAAATTATAAAAAAATAGAAGGGATTGAGTATCCCTCTTGAAAATAATATCAGACTTTAAGGACACTCCAAGTAGACGTTGAACTTAGTTTGAACCGATTCGAGTGTTCAAAACTAAAGTTACAGAAGAGTTATTGTAAAAGTAAAAAATTCGTAAAATAATAAATTATAAAAAAATAGAAGGGGTTGAGTATCCCTCTTGAAAACAATATCAGAGCTCAATAACACTCTAAGTAGACGTTGGACCGAGTTTGGATCGATTCGAGTGTTCAAGACTAAAGTTACAGAAGAGTTATCATAAAAATACAAATTCATAAATTAATAAATTTAAAAAAAATAGAAGGAATCGTGTATCCCTCTTGAAAATAATATCAGACCTCAAGGACACTCCAAGTAGACGTTGAACTAAGTTTGAACAGATTCGAGTGTTCAGAACTAAAGTTACAGAAGAGTTATGACAAAAGTCAAAATTCGTAAAATAAGAAATTATAAAAAAATAGAAGGGGTTGAGTATCCCTCTTGAAAATAATATCAGACCTTAAGGACACTCCAAGTAGACGTTGAACTAAGTTTGAACCGATTCGAGTGTTCAGAACTAAAGTTACAGAAGAGTTATGATAAAAGTCAAAATTCTTAGATTAATAATTTAAAAAAAAATAGAAGGAATTGAGTATCCCTCTTGAAAATAATATCAGACCTTAAAGACACTCCAAGTAGACGTTCAACTAAGTTTGAACCGATTCGAGTGTTCAGAACTAAAGTTACAGAAGAGTTATGATAAAAGTCAAAATTCTTAACATAATAAATTATAAAAAAATAGAAGGGATTGAGTATCCCTCTTGAAAATAATATCAGAGCTCAATGACACTTCAAGTAGACGTTGAACTAAGTTTGAACCGATTCGAGTGTTCAGAACTAAAGTTACAGAAGAGTTATGATAAAAGTCAAAATTCTTAGATTAATAATTTAAAAAAAAATAGAAGGGATTGAGTATCCCTCTTGAAAATAATATCAGACCTTAAAGACACTCCAAGTAGACGTTCAATTAAGTTTGAACCGATTCGAGTGTTCAGAACTAAAGTTACAGAAGAGTTATGATAAAAGTCAAAATTCTTAACATAATAAATTATAAAAAAATAGAAGGGGTTGAGTATCCCTCTTGAAAATAATATCAGACTTTAAGGACACTTCAAGTAGACGTTGACCTAAGTTTGAACCGATTCGAGTGTTCAGAACTAAAGTTACAGAAGAGTTATGATAAAAGTAAAAAATTCGTAAAATAATAAATTATAAAAAAATAGAAGGGGTTGAGTATCCCTCTTGAAAACAATATCAGAGCTCAATAACACTCTAAGTAAACGTTGGAACGAGTTTGGATCGATTCGAGTGTTCAAGACTAAAGTTACAGAAGAGTTATCATAAAAATACAAGTTCATAAATTAATAAATTAAAAAAGAAATAGAAGGAATTGAGTATCCCTCTTGCAAATAATATTAGACCTTAAGGACACTCCAAGTAGACGTTGAACTAAGTTTAAACAGATTCGAGTGTTCAGAACTAAAGTTACAGAAGAGTTATTATAAAAACCCAAATTCATAAATTAATAAATTAAAAAAAAAATTAAGGGATTGAGTATCACTCTTGAAAATAATATCAGAGCTCAATGACGCTCTATGTGGACGTTGGACCGAGTTTGGACAGATTCCAGTATTTAGAATCGAAGTTAAAATATTCGATTTAAAATTCCAGTTCAAAATTTTTAAGGTAGAATTTTATTAAAGTGTAATCTGTGTAATCTTTCTTCTCATCTTCGTAAATTTATCAATTTTAGATGACTTTTACTTTATAAATATTTTGTTGCCTTGGGCCCTTTTCACAAGATCCGTCCCTGGCGGCCGCTAGCTGCTAGCTGCTAGTTTCAGTTTCGTCGTTTGAGGTGATAGTAACGAAAAATAATTCCCATTTCTGAAACCTTAGTACCTACCTAATATAAATCCAGTAAACCGCAGATGGGTGGACCATCTATTACGTCCGAGATCTCTGCGTACCTATTAAAGCACCTGCCCCCCTAGCCAAGTTACAACCGTTTCGTTTCGATTCTCTTTTCGTTAATCGCCTCGAGTCGGCCACGCCTCCGATTCCCTTGTTCTGACGTCATCTCAACGCTCAGAACAAAGAAATAGGAGGCTTTGCCGACTCGAGGCGATCAACGATAAGAAAATCAAAACGAAACGGTTGTAACTTGGCTAGGGGGGCTGTAGCAACCTCTATAACGCCACATAGAAACTAAAAATCCTGCATCGTGGTATTAGAGTTCCCCGCGCGTTAGAACATAATATACACCAGCCCGAAATCAACTATCGGGCTGCCCGAATCAGACATAACACCCGTCTGGTCGGAGGATTATCCCTCAACGGAGGTATGTAGGACTTTACACCCTGTTTCGCTCACTCAGCTGCCTCCGATTAGACTAAACCGACCTCAACATACATAATTGGGAAAGGTTAAGCAGATGATGATAAAGGTTTTTTATAGGTAGGGTATCAGCAAATAACTCCCCGCGCTCTAAGTAGGACGAGAGAGAGAGTGTCAGGCTTTTACAGACTAAAACCCTACCTTCAGTTGCCTAACAATTTCGAGCCCATGATAAAGGTACCAATAGAAACAATACCTCGATCGCGATAACGCGTGATTTTTCACGCCTGCTCTAAGAGTCTTCGAACAATATGTGAAAAACATGTACACAACACAAACTATCAGTGTGAAATTGCGTCGCATATATTTACTGGTTGACTAGACACCTATTGAATGGCGTACCTCGGTTCTGCTTCAACACACACTGTTTTTGCATTAGTTTATCACGCATTGTTTTTGGCATTTGAATACCGGTCAGTCTACTGAATTGTAAGTACGCCGACAACTACGCACTCGCATACATTTGAATTACTTATTTATAATATAGTTATTACTTTATACACTTATTCATAAATGCATAGTTATGTTTATTAAGTTGCAAATTGTCTGGTTACATACGCAATATAGGTAATGTGTCTGCTGTTTTATTTAAAGGTGGCTGCAAAACTAAATATTAATTATTATGTACATTATTACCTAGGTACTTAATCTATACATATAATAAATCTGTAGAAGTTTTTAGTTGTGCGCGCATCACGTTAAATGTACGATATCGATGTAGATAAATTTTATACATTAAAATTTTGTGTAACTTGATATATTACTTAGGCTTTGTTTGCAATCGGATGTACCCGAATGTACCTAGTATATCTTTCGATATAGTCAACTATATCGAAAGATATACTAGGTAAGTACATTCATTGACTGTTAGGCGGTACGAAGTTCTCCGGGTCAGCTAGTTGGCATATATAATTATAATCAACACAGACATAATTCTATATGCACCTAGTACTTTTATTTCAAATGCAGACAGTTGGTATATTAAGAATAGGTTTTTTTTATTTATTTAAACATTTGTCGTAAGAACAGACTTAATTTGTGCCTTTCATAATGTTCACATAAAATACTACTGGATAGGCTTCTGTCAACTGTTTATTCCGTTATCCATAATACAAACCTGCTTACTTATCCATTATTATCTTAAAACTAGTCTTCGCACTCGTTTATGTACCTACCCATTTAACTATGTAGAAAGACATTATTTCTTTTTTTTTTAACCTATTTTGTGTCTCACTGCAAGGAAAAGGCCTCCCCTTTCTCTTTCCAAATCTCTGTCTAGGGCGATCTCTGACCAAGTTTGCTCCACGAATATGGTCAGATGGTGACTTGCGTCACCACCTTCGCCGCGATCGACCTCGCTCTAATAGAAATGCCCAATATCGACAATATAGGTACTTACTATTTTTATACTTTTGACCTCAAGTCGGTACTTTCTTAGGTAGACTTAAACCAAAACATAAGTGAAACGTATGCATATTGTAGGACATAATCGTAAAGTAAAACTGGCACCAGATTTCGCTAGAGAGTGCACCGAACGACCATTTCACCCATAAATGATTATTTATTGAGTTTTATCTTTAACAGTCTACTTAAACTGTAACTATATTTATTATCCCAGAAAAAAATTCATGGATCTAGTGTCATGCAAGTTTTAGATAAAAACACGACTAAGCTCCCTAAGGGGCCTTAACATTTTGTTTTAACTCTAATAAAAAAGTGCCTCATTACCTACCTATGTTTGTGAGTACCTATCACTATAATCTACAAATATCACTATTATCATGGTACCTTGTGTTAAGGTGATAGTGCACAATTATGTAAACCTACAATATAGGTAGAGCTTTTCCTCAAACTTTCAGGTGTTAATCCAAAGGTGGAAATTGCAGAATAGATCACTAAAATTTATTTAAATTTAGGCGCAAATTGGACCAGATTAAGATATTGACTTCAAATGAATTCTGGGACGGTTGTTGATTGCAAAAATACAGTAAAAAAACGCAGACATTGTAACTACGCAAGAGACTCATAAAATCTTTTTCTCAAAGTAACTCATATTTTTTTATCTTTACAGGGCTGAATCAAGATGAAGCAACGGGTCGCGACAGACGAACGGCCTTTCAAAACGGGCTCGACAGATGACTCCCGCACCAGCGAGGAAGAACCTGCAGCAGCGTTGGTAAGTAGCGATCTTAGTTATGGGTCATTCACACATCAGTCACATCGCCGATCAGTCGCTAGCTTAATGACTGAAACGAGCCTGACGTGAATGAAAATTTACCTCTACTGCAAACACCTATTGCTTCTCCTCCTTTTTTCCTTTTTTTATTCTATTTGGTCTACTGTAAACCACTATTTCACAAAAAAAAACTTGTCTTTGCGGAAAAGACTTAAACATATATAACCTCGTTTAATTATTGAAATAGATATCCATAAACAAAAATGTAAAAGAAATTAATTATGACAAGAAAAGTTCACCGTCATCAGACGTAAAATTATTTTTTTTATATAAAATTAAATAGTCAGCAGATTTGGTGGAAACCAAGAACAAATGGGGCGAAGCGAAATGTCCCCGATCTTCCTATTTGCTGGCTATGATAAAAAATCTAGCAATTAACACATTTATAATTTTATCCGCTGGCATCCACATCTGTTACGTTCTGTTTGGCTTCGAGCGACTTCCTAAGCGTAGCATTCCGGGGTTCTGCACCACGAACGCAGTTTGTCAGACAGATGCAATTGAAGTAAAATCCGAATGTATTAGCGTCTGCAGTTGCGACGACGAAGAATACGATTAAGAATAATTCTACAATGAACATCACTAACATCACCGAACAGCAAGGTATGAAATGAGTTTAGAAGACTTGTCACGAATATTAGAATAAGATGACAGCCCTTGAAAAAAAATTAAGAAGAAACAGAATAATACGCAACGTTGCTGAACGAGTTATAAACGCAATCATTCTAGCTACAATTTCTTTGGCGTTCGCTGAAATTACTATGACTTGTCTGATAATGTTACTATAACTGAAACGATTGTCATTATTATTAGTACAACTATCTTAACGGAAATTTGATTAATTCACGATGGCTTTAAGAAGAATGTGGCACAGGAGGAAGGAGATTCTACAGAAAGCAGCTGAAACAATGATTGATGTATTGGCTTGGGCCACGCTAGTAATGGGAACTTACATTTTGTTGGCATGTGCCGCAGCTTAACCTTTGAAAGCTCTTTCAAGTCTAGTTAATTAAATGGATTTCACACCTACTAGAAAAACTGTACTCTGAAACTAGAAGAAACTTACTGGATTGCCTTGCAGTATTGACCTCGTTGTTATTTCATATAAAATTAAAAGACAAATAGTGCCGCGATGGTTCAGAAGATAATAAAATAATCATAACAAAATATTATAATGATAAAAATAATAACTTGTAAAAAATTAGTCCGGAATGGATCTGGTTATATAGAAACAGAAACCAAATACTTTAAATTTCAAGACTCCCCGTGCCTATTCCGCATCACATCAAATAATAAAAAAAACCAATAACTAGTTCCTTTCCGATGCATAATTACTTGATTTTCAATTAACAATTACAAATAAATGTGTTTAACATAATTTAAGTAGTGTTTTCTATTGAACTCATGAGCACTTAAAAATTACTTAGTTAGCTAATTGATAACGGTGGGCCCACCGTAGCTTCAGCAGTCAACTCATCATATCACTTATCACTTCTTTTCGAGTCATAATGACCTTCATACAAGATCCAGGAAACTTTCCAATTATCGCTCTTAACAAATTCACTTATTCATTTAAGAATATATTGTTGTGAAACAACACTGATCAAGTTATCCTCATAGGCCTCAGATCATCAGATGTTTGCTCTCTCTTTGAGGTTTGCAGAAGCAATACCTCCTCTTTTCACTCTATAATGGTGGCAAAAAATGATAATTTACCTCTTTGATATTGGTATCATTTATTGTCTATTACTATGAAGTTTGTCAAATCAATCACAAACGTCAACCAATAGAAACTAAAATTTATACTTATTCATTTATTCATATATATATAAAGCAATGAACTATTTATAGAAATAGCCGGTATTAAAATTGATAATGGTAAACATTATAATCATTGCGACGGAGGAAGAAACTGTAATGACTGGCGGCAAAGGTGACGTGAAAACGAGACACATTAAAGAAGACCTTGTGAAGTATCTTCCACTCTTGAGTAAAGCCTGTTTCTGTGCTGCTTAAACTTTTAATCAGATTGGTGACCGATGAGGTGGTCATGCCAATAGGATAACCCTGTACTGTCTAAATAAAGCAGGCAATAATACTATCTGTTGCCAATACCGCCACGATCGAGTAAGAACGTACTGAGTTCGGCATGGAACGGCATTTATTATTTTAGATTATAAAAGCTTAAAACGAAGAATCGTTTAAGACTACTACTGTTTCTGTAGTAATTGCATATTAGAGATAACATTACAAATTTAACGAGCTGCTCACAGAAAATACAGCGTAATATCGGCTTCGATTGCTGGAATATCTAAAATTGATTTATTAGGGCCATTAAAATATACATTCAATGTTTTCATTCCGAATGTTCCGCAACAGTTCACTGGCTTACACTCTTCTAAAGTTGAAGAAACAAGAATAAATGCCGAAAGAAGTTTTCTTTTACCAATCTGGGATAAGATATTCCCAGATTGGTAAAAGAAAACTTTTTCATCTCCCATATGCTTTCATTTTCTGGTAAAAAAGAGATGGGCAAACGCCAATGCTGTCATAGTGAGTAGAACCTGGATTTTTTGGCAAGAGGCACGGGTATTAAAACAAGAAAGTTGTAGGTTCAACCGTGGGAGAAGTTAGGCTGTGGATATTGTTGATATAGGCTTCTAAAACGTTTTCATTGAATCACCATATTTTGTATAACGGTGAAGTGAAAATTAAACTAAAATTGAGTTTTCTTTCAGGTCGTACCCCCAGATGGCGGCTGGGGTTGGGTAGTCATGATCTCCTCCTTCTGTTGCAACTTCATGGTGGACGGTGTTATCCTATCCTGTGGAGCGTTGATGCCTGCCATCAAAAAAGAGTTTAACGTAAGTTTAACATACATCATCTCATAAAAACGGATCCTAGAACCTTCCGTAGTTTGTTTCCTTTGTTTTATGTACACCTAGCTCTGGCAGTGGCTTCACCCGCGTTAATGTCGGAAATGATCGCAATGAAACATACTATCCTATGTTCTAATCTAGTCCATGTTCTATGTTCTACGCAGGTGCCAAGTTTCATACAAATCTCTTGAACTGTTGAGGCATGGTTGATTAACAATAAACATCCGGACTTAATGTTAATAGGTTAACAGTTAAAAAAACGAGAGCGTTTTAATGTGTTGCTTGCAATATATAGAAAGAAAACTAGCTACGATGCGCGGAAGAAATAAAAAGCTACAATAAAATATTGTCTTCTCGCGCGTATCTATTTCTGTGTCCACCACACCCTCACATAATATGTATGAACAGCGTTACTAAGACTTGCGTCACTGCCGTGCCTCCGTTTTATAACTTTACAATGCGACCAGAAACAATAAATCCGTAGAAATACACGCCACATGTCCAATATTGTGAAGAATGACAGATCTTTCTGAATTGGTCACTTCATTTTTAACTGTGTTAGTGTGACCAGATGTCTGGTGTTGTGCAGGCGTATCCTGTTGAAGTTTTGTCTCTGAACTAACATCATTGTTTCTGTATCAACGGTTTTCTCCATCAATTATCAGTTCAGATCTTTAATGTAGTTTTCTGATGTCTTTTACACTATTATTATCGTTTCTAACAAATCTCGGATTGCAAACATACCAATATCAATATCTTAAAAAACATTATATTGGTCGTATCCGTAAACACTATTCGGAAATCAATGGTAAACAGGTGCCGACAATGAATCAAAAAAATGTGTAAACAATGACAAAAGTTACGTGCTCACAGATCGTCAAGGTTGCCAGTTTACTAAAGTGGGTCGCTAAGAAAAAGAATACTGATAATCGAGTGAACGTGAAATCGAATAGAACTAGCATTTTGGCGATCACAAGTCGATGTCGATGGGTCATTGTGCCAGATTTTTATGTTACACCTCTTGAATCATGTGCATCAGACCATTTTAATGAACCTACATGCAATGAACATAACTCTAAGTGAACGGTCGCACCTTACCTTGCATCTTCGTTAGTATTGTACTTAGTATTAGTCTACAAAAGAAGTTCCTCTCGATATGTTACTAAAATACTCTTACAATAAACTACGAGATGCACAAAACAGGTATTTTTGAATATGTACCACAAGCTTGTTTAATTTTGGTTGTATTCATAAAGATATTTATATTTAAAGTCCATTTAAAAAATGCCTCTGAATTCGAGGTAATTCGACAATGGCGCCAAATGACGCATCGATTAGCGATATACCTAGCGAAATACGTGTCTTGAACTCTTCTGACACAGAATTTCTGAATGAAGATGTCGGAATATTTCTCATTGGAAAAAATTGTTATTCAGCTCAAATGTTTAAATCTAAATACTTAAACGTGACTAGATTCTCAGAATCTCAGATTTGCTTCGAACTGACTAAAACTGGTTCTTCTTAGTATCAAAATAACTTACGGTACTTTGGGATTTCCCTGGACGACTCAATCGATTATTTTGAGCTTAAATTAGACTTCTTCGGATTGGAAGAACAAACTGCAAATCATTTTCTTTTGTGTCAAGAAGCACTTGATTACCTTTCATTTTTAGTGCTCCGTGTTTTGATATAATTAAACCGATTTTTTTACTAACTGCTTTAATGATAGACACTATATATACCTTTGTATTGTAGTCTGTAATTTTGATTCTGAATAAATCTTACTATACAATGATGACAAAAAATAAGCGAACGTCATGTTTTACAGCCAGCTGTGGTTTGACCGCCAATGTTGTGATGAACAATATAATTATCATAATGTTAAGGCCAAGGTTCCATCATGGCGCTACAACGATCCATTCATTCGGTTACTCAGTCAATCATTGAATGAACTTTACTTTGATACACAGTTAAAGCGGCGTTTCTACTACTTAGCTACAAGTGTAAGCACTTGCCTACGGTTTTTTGTATTTGTAACATGATTTTTTTCATCATTGTAGGATTTAACAAATACCTAGTAAAAGACTGAAAGTTCTCAATTTACCATCTCTATCTTCTTCAACCATAGTGTAGATATCACCCGCTGAATAGTCTGTTGTACTATAAGGTCTCCTAGATTGCACACCGTCATCATCATCTTCGTGCCCTTGTCCGGTTTTATTTGGGGTCGATGCAACATGTTGTTTTCTTCCATTCTGTCCTGTCACCCGTCACCACAATCACTAACTCCCTTTTCTTTCATATCACACCTCACACAAACCATCATGTTTTTTCTTTGGTCTCCCTCCATCCATCCATATATGTATATACCTATTCATAACTCTTAGTAACATGCATTTCATCTCTCCTCTTCACATGACCATACTATAAGACCTAGATTACAGACCATGACCATTGTTTAATATTTTGCCTGCGACCGCAGTCAACTTTTTCCTATTAGGTACTCACACCTTGACCACCGTAATTGGGGTAGGACTTTTCTCGTCTAGCCTAACTGAAACTATTCTACTATGAACACAGTTCAATGTCGATCAAACTGAATAATCCCACTTTGCTTGACCCACTAATTATGCAAATACAGGAGAAGCCCGCGTTCCTGTCTGCTAGCCAAACAGCCCAGTAACTAAACACTTCCAATATTAAAAGTCAACATGGGTTAATAAATCATTTTATCGTGCTGTCTACGTCACAGAAGCCCGCACTCGGTCTAAAGGCAATTAATTACACAATTTACACCAGTTCGATGTCAAATCGATGCTAGTTAATGGAATTTGCCGTGAACAGACCTAATAGGGTTGTCCCTTGAAACACTAAAAATTTTGTCGATAGATTGTGTTTGTAGGATTTCTGCTAGCTGCTTCATTTAAGCTAGCAGTTGTTGTAGTTGCTGTAATAAAACCTTATAATATTACCCATTTAAAACTTAAATTGCCGGTTAAAGAGTTCTTTGCTAATTTTGCACCCAAAATATAAACACGGAATTGACAAAAAAAAAGAGCTTCCAAGGCTTATAAAAAAACTTGTTGCGTTCTCCGCGTGATGAATGTCCATGTCCAGTGAAACAGCTCTATTAAAAGTTTTCCACTATCGCAAGTGCACTAACCCTTGCAATGCTAAAGTACATAAAGTTCCCACATAACAGCGCGGGGGCAATGAACGATCTCGGCCTCGAGACGCCATTTAACCAAACAGGTTGCATTTTTAATCCGATTTGTTTCTGGTCAAATCCGATGCCTTATTATTGATTAGCGAAAGTTTTGGATCAATTTTAAATATTTTATTTATATATTTATTTATTTTTATAAGAAAAACAAAATATCGATAAAAGAGGCAACAGCATTGAGTCTATAACAATGGACGACATAGTGGTGAGACAAAACATGGTCGATACAAATATTTTTTTATAAAAATAGCAACGGTTTTGTCTATGTTTTGCAACTGAAAAATAACGCAACTAAATACTATGAAAATAAATCATTTGTCCCCGTGAGAACGCAACAGTTGGATTTCTGCCAAAGTTTTTAGCAAAACAAATAACTTTTAGTTGCATCTACTTTTTAATCTTTCAATATTACAACACAGTGATAAATGGTTTTGAAAATTGTACCAGGAATTACAAACATTTGGAAATCTCATCAATTTCCATTTTTCTTACGCGGAAACTTGAAAAGGAAGATAAAATACAATTGAATTTTCATCTGATGATCATACTGTTGATCTTCCTAGCTTTTTTACACTTTACGTGGGATCGGCTCTTCTTATCTCACGGCGCCAGGCGCCAAAACATTCTGTCAACGGGGTTGTCGTATCATTTTTAACCAACTTCAAAAAAAGGAGGAGGTTCTCAATTCAGTAGAATTTTTTTTTTAATTTATGTTTGTTGCCTTAGAACTCCGTCGTTTATGGACCGATTTGCAATTTTTTTTCCCCTTAAAGGATATGGTTCCAGATTGGTCTCATCTTTTTTTTAAATCCAGTTCTAATGATGGGATCCATGAGGAATCGAGGGAACTCCTCAAATATTATAGGCAACTATATAGTGATTTTGGTATTTTTATCGAGAACTTAAGCATTCACTGTCAAAAAGTAGCATTTGATGAAGTGGAACTGATGAAGAAGACCAGAAATGGCCAACGGAACTTCATACTCACATCTATGACAATACAAATAAATAAATGGTTCTGAATAGTAATGTTGAAGATGGTATCATCGAAGTGACTTGATGATGATGATGGAGCCGGAAGATAGGCACCGGAACTCCGTAATTAATCAATCGTATCCATGTTTGGGCTTATTAGAATTTTCATGAGATGCACATTGGCTATAAGGTAGGTACTGTCGAATTGATCTGATGATGGAGTCGGAAGGTGGAAGGGAGACACGGGAACTTTATAATAAAACAATGTATCCTAGCAGTGTTTGGATTAATTGAAATTCTCATGAGAAATAGGCACTCTGGTTATAAGTGTATCGCAACTGAATAGTGTGACATAATAGTAGATTATGTGACTAGGGGATAAAGCAGTGTCTTTAAGTCGCGGGCGGCATGTTGAATTCCGAACGAAACGAAGGTTTCTAATTTTAATCCCGAACGACAGTGAGGGATTTATATAATTAACTCCCGAGCATTGCGAGAGAGTTAATAAAGAAACCTGAGTGAAGTGAAGAATTCAAGCCACCCAAGATAAAGACAGCTTTATCCCTGTGTTGGATACTCTACTTTTTACACCATCTGTGAGATAATTAAAAGACAATTTAGTAAAACAAATCAAATATTAGAGAAATATAAGTATTACGTACAAGTTAATCTTAACTATCACTCAACATGTTTTGAGATTTGAAACAAACAAAATTCACTACTCTAAGATTCTATAGTTTCAATTTTCTATATCGCTTTTTCATTTACTTTTTTTTTCGAACCTCGTCAGTAACCACGACCACGTATTATTCTGTTTTTTTTTTTGTTAGTGGCCAGTTTGAATTTTGAATAAACTTGTTTGATGCACGTACATTTTAGTTCACTTAATGTTGACGATTTTTGACGTTCCAAATTCAAATCTCATTATTCCCTAGGGATCGCCCATACTGCATTATCTCCCTAGGGACATAATGACTTGCTTTAATTGATGGTTGTATGACATATAAAAGGGCATTATCAAGCAGGTGGTGTAAAAAAACTTTTACTTACCTACTTGACCCTTTTAGTGTTTTTTAGTGAAGTCGGTTTTTTTTTTAGTAAAAAGTTTTTTTTGGAAAGTAATATAAACTAGTGCTTGACTGCGATCCCACCTGATCAATCGTTGATGGTGAGGCGCACTAGTTTGAAACTATCGTCTGATAGTTTCTGATGATCATTCTGTTCCTACAGACAAATCGTGTTTTAATACTGCACAAATGATTAACCTCAGTCAAAAACTAGCGTAATCGTACATTTCCTGGACACACGGAAAGTATGACAATTAGCATTGATAATAGCAGGGTCAAGTATGTAAGCTAGCGTCAACCGATTTACAGTTACAAAAACAAAAACATTTTACGTTAGTTGTTTGTAAAGCAATCATCGACATCTGTCTCTATTTGTATGAGGATAAAGTTTAATATCGTTTAAGACGAAGATTATGCGGACTACGTAATACCGTAGTGCGTAAACACCATGACGCACTTATAAGTGTATCTGCACTTGCATCAAGTTGAAATTTTCGTTGCACTTGCATCAAGTTGAAACTTTCGTTGCGAAAATTCTACAATATTATTAAGTAATTTCTGCATATTTTTTACATAGATTCGTAGTGTTGTGCAAAGCAAGCTTTCCTAAATTTTTATAAAAGCGCTTAGCTATTGAAACTTATTTCAGTTTTTTTATCGTCTTCTAACCACAAAAGAGAGCAGTGGTGGTCCAGTGATGGTGGCGAATTACCTACTAGTTTTTAACCGACTTCAAAAAGGAGGAGGTTATATTTTCAGCTATGTGTATTTTTTTGTATGTTAACCGATTTCTCGGACAATTGTGGACCGATTTTGACCGACAATACTATTATAGAAACACCTATTTTTTGTAAAAAGTTTTTTTACGTCGCGGTCGACCAAACCGGCAGGCAGGCGCTTAACTTTTGTAAAATTATATAATTCATCAACACTGCTCTCAAAACGGTAAAGGAATAAATACATCATGAGGAAACCGGAATGTCGTTGAACCAAAAAAAAATTACACATGTGACATCTACCAACCCGTACTGGGTCCGCGTGTTGGGTTACAGCCCATTCCCTCTCCTAGAGAGAAAGCCTGAGTCCCAGCGACCACAAAACTGTACCGATGATGTACAAATCTAACAGAAAGATATCATCACTAAGTAGTTAATGTCTAATTACTTTACTACATGCTTTAAATAGAAACGGCAGCGTTCCTAAGTTATAAACAACTAGCAATCCAACAAGACTAAAAATAGTAAAAGAGAAATTAAACCGCCATGACATCTAAGTAATCATATCACATCAACTATGATTGCTAGAAAACATACAATTTGACTAAATATGGACTTGGTAGTTTTTACCTTGGCCAATTACGAACGGGTTTCATAGTAGCCCTGAAGAAATCCGATGCTTGTCAGCAAGTAATTTTTAAATGGAGTTATCCGCCGTAACAATTTGATTTGAATTCTATTTTGTCGATTAACTAACTGTAATTATACGTCACGCGCGAGGGAACGGCCCCCACGCCCCAACCTCCGGGATCCCGACCTCGATGTCCAGCCACCGTAGGCGTGGGCTTGTGGACGGCGAGCAATGGGTAGCTCGCCGTCCGGCCGTCCGGTAACCGTCCGGACCGAGCCCAAGTCATCGACGGCGCGTAATATTCCACGCACGCCTCAGGGAAATGTCAGCAAAACCGTAGGAGCCTAGCAGGCTCGAAGCCTACTGGGGCCATGGGTGCGCTTCTGAAAGGAAAACCCGGGCAATAAAATAAATAAATAATGTCTGACACGCTCTCTCGCTCTGCTCAAGAGCGCGAGAAGTCATTGGATGATTTCCACCTAAGACAAAAAACTGTAAACTTATACCCGCGGATTCCCTTCTTTGACCAACCCTGTAGGGACTGTGATTTTTTTTTGGGATCCTATGCATGCAGCTTATTATACTCAGGAGATGATAGTAAAGCTTTCTTTGAGTAAAAGTCTTTTTTTTTTGTAACCAAATCAGTAGGTAGGTGCTTAGTGAGATAATAACTTTTAGGCTTCTACACATATGAACGACGAGCAATCTCGCCGCCCGGCCGGCCGTTCGGTACTGATCCCAAATCATCGACAGCGTGTAGTTTACCACACACATCTCAAACTGATGTCAGCAACCGGGCCCAGCCGGGGTTCCACGAGGAATTTCTGAAAAGGAAACCTGTGGTCCTAGAACGCAAAGGGTAACCGAAGTACACAAGTGTAGTTTTAGTCAGCAAGTCTGACACGCCCTTTCCCTCCACCCTAGAGTGAGAGTCATTGAATGACTACCCACCTCTAAAAAAAAGCTTTCACAAATATATGTAGGTATAAACAAACATTACAATACTTATTAATTAGTTTAGAAAATATACCATCGTACCATTTTTTTTGACATTAGCCACTTCCCCCATATTTTTTTTTTTAATTGGTGTAAACTAGTGTATAATATAATGAATTCAACCAATAAGGAAATAATCTTTAAATCACAGAAAAGGTGTATCAGGATAATGTTTGTATTGCAGGTCATTGATACATGTAAACCCTTCTTTATTAAATATAAAATACTAGCTTCTGCCAGCGGCTTTGCCCGCGTAACATGAGTTTCTCCATACAAGTTTCATCCCCTTAGGGGCTGAATTTTGAAAAATCCCTTCTTAGTGCTCGCCTACGTCATAAAAGGAATCCTTGTGCAAAATTTCACGCTCCTAGTCCCAGTAGTTTTGGCTGTGCGTTGATATGTCAGTCAGTCAGTTTCTCCTTTTATATATATAGATTGACACTTGCATGCTTATATATTTTCGAAGTATCTGTATTTGTTAAATCCAATCCAAAACTGTTTACTAAGCTATCAGACATTAATAACCGAAGTCGGCGGGATAACACTAGCTTATGCGTAAGGTCTCATACAGCATTAATGCATAAAATTGTATTTTACATGGCACCAATCATATTTAACCACGGACAATTAAAGAATTAAATCTAAATCTTTTTAAGAAACAGCTAAAATCTTTGCTGGTAGATAAAGCATATTACAGTATTTAGGAATTTCTGACAGATAAAAATCTAATTGTGATATGATAATATATTATTACTATAGATAATTAATGACATAAAAAATGAATTATTTTTTTAGTTTTTTAAGTTCAAAATAATTGTTGACATATTAATTTTTTTAAATACACTCGACATCCTACAATTAATTTCTATTGTTTTTAAATATTATTGACTATGATTAAAGTTATAAATATAATCCCTACATTTTGTACGCTCTCGGGCATAACATAGCGAGCTTTTTACCTATTTTAAGAAGGACTATAAATGATTAAATGATTATTGATTAAGTGCTTGACTGAGATCCCACCTGATGGTAAGCAGTGATGCAATCGTTGATGGTGAGACGCTCTAGTTTAATAATATTCAACAGCTCTAGTTAGTATTAAATAGTAATAAGTTTTTCTTGACCTGTTTGCTACATTGTTATAGCTTTTATTGCTGTTCAATAAAGATTACGTACTGATACCGATTAACGATCGTGCAAATGGTAATCGGTAAAGTTGCAATGTTTTCTTTACAATGAACGTAAACACGCATTAGAAACAGCTTATTTTTCTCCACATCTTCAATAACAACAACAAATTATGAAATAACTGGATACCTACTTAGATACTACTTCGATTGTATATTTATTATGCTTACTTACCCTTGAACACACTTTTAAGTTAAGAAAAATATCTTAAGATTATTTTTTCCGCTATTTTGTGGTCTTCTTACATATAGGCAAACATTACTCATCTCAAGTATGTATTCAATAACTTCAAAATAGATATCAATGAATTCAAGTCAACAAATAATTGACTATTGACTTACATTATTGTGATAAGCTCACAAAAACTAGAGTCTAGGTCATAGACATGAAAAATAGGCCAACTGTGGGTTTAAGTCAGTAAGCCTGACACGCCCTGAGTAGAAGAAGTTATTTGATGATTTTCCACCGCAAAAAAGGTAATAGACATGAATAGGAGGTATCATGACGGTTCTAGACACAACATAAACAAGCGTAATTAAAATCTGCAGCAGACGTTCATAAGATCCGTCTACATACGGTCGGGTGACGATAAAAAACATAGCAGACACAACAGCACCTAATAAACAGTAGCTGCACTGGTAGGTACTCAAAAGTCAACGTACAATGCTCTCTGTACTGAGGGCCTCGTTGAAATTCAATATCTATTACATAAGCCGACGCGACGGTCCCGTTATGCTAACATCCAACGTTGCACGCCTGAGAAACAACCTATGCATCTTGCTTATGTAAATAGGACCACACATAGACTTCAGGCAACTTAATGGACGTGCCTAGGCGTTGCAACGAGTTACGGTACTTCGATGTTTGTGTTTACCATGAGGTGAACTTGTTAACTAAATGTGTTTACTGACTATACAGTTATATTTGCATTTTTCCATAATAATATATGTAATATAATAGATAAGACGTCCATGCAAATTATTTAGATTACATTTTTTCGTCCACGTCTAGAAGTTTTAAAACCGGAACAATTATGAACGACTGTGTAATTACCCAAAACTTGACAGATCCAGTGTTGAATTTGAAACTGGTTCTTGGCTTTAAAAATATAGTAGCATTTCTAACAAATCGATTCAGCATTTTGGGTCCAAGTGCTCTTATCTGGGCTAGCAAGACCCGGTCAATATAATCTAAATGTCACTTTAATTAAAACTAAAAGATACAGCGTACAGCGTCTGTCACATGCTTGTCAGACTAACAAGGCCACTGGGCCACACGACCGGAGTACATTGACAACGGAAACATATTTGACCACGGGAAGTAACCGATTTACTTCCACATCGCACTCGAATCAACGAATTGTAACGACTCGAAAGCGATACTAGTTTCACATTGAAAGCTGTATATGGTCATGTACATTCAAAGCGCCAGTCCACTAATCGATGTACACCAACAACATATTCTTGTCGTTTTTTTTGCGATATCTTCTAAGAGTAGGCCGCCTTGAACGCGTCTCGACGTGGGAATTGCAGAATTTATTCATTGACGATATTCTTTGCTGTTACTTCCTTTATTGAGGCGTGTTTGCACTTTGCTAAGTATTTGCATATTAACGGTAACCGGTTAATTGTAATTTCTTCAAACTAACAAGTATGCGCAGGTGTAGAATGTCGCACTAAAAAGATATGTGGGTGTTCTGCGCTATTATGTTATGACCTATCCGAACTATTACTGCTGTAGGAATCTGTCTACGCGAACTATTTTACGAAGCTCGGTTTTCGTCTAGCGTGCCAACTTATTCTGTGCCATTTGTGTCAAGGACAGAGTTCATTGAGATTTGATATATAAATACATATTTTCTTACAACGATCATTTACAGTTCTCGGATGAAACTGAAAAACAAAATTGACAAAAAAAAAAACATGAGAAACATAAAACACGACACGTAACGATACTTCGGTACACTTCGATGCACTTTTCCTAACTTTCCATTTCATTGAAATAAATAGTTATATTTTTCTTTTATTTCAGGCCACTGAAGGTCAAGTGGCGCCGATAAACTCTCTTCTTGCTGGATTCTACCTACTTCTTGGACCTATAGCATCGGCTTTAGCAAACAAGTAAGTTTTTATAAGCTTTTAATTATAATTTTGCACCGTTCGAATGTGTTATCCTATCCAGGTGCAAATTAGTAATCATTTTTTCAAGCACTAACTTCAAGCATTTTCCCAGCATCCGATTAATCTTAAACTTGGAATACTTACCCATATAACTTTGGAGACAATCCAATAACATGGTGTTATTTAGCTAGTCTGATATTTCACCCTACTTGACTTTACTCCACCCTACTCTACCCTACCTAGTTGCCTACCCTAGGCTACCTACCTACCTACCCTACCCTACTTACCTACCTACCTACCTACCCTACCCTACTTACCTACCTACCTACTTACCCTATCTACCTCTACCTGCCTACCCTAAGCTACCTACCTTCCCTACGCTACTTATATATACCAACAAAAAAAATAAATAAATTGGTCCAGCTGTTCTTAAGTTATAGCGTGACTAGGAGAAATAGGGGTTCATTTTTGTTTAAATACTAATTACTAGGATGTTTCATGTTTTTTTTTAAATTTTCGATTTTCATTTGACTTTGCTCGAATTCTTGATACTACTCATGCACAGTGTTCATATACCAAATACCACCATTATCGGTTAATATTTAGAGGTTGCACAACGGCAATAAAGTTTTCTCACACAGCTGACTGAAGCTGTTGCATGTTGCCACTTGTTATTTGCATATCTAGCCGGCATAGATCCTACATTGTACCTTATTTTTCATATTCTTTTTTTGAATTTCAGATATGGATTTAGAGCGGTGACAATCCTTGGTAGCGTGATCGCGGCTTTTGGTTTCGGGATCTCCTTCTATGCCGGAAGCCCTGAATACCTTTACGTATCTTATGGAATTATTGGAGGTGAGAATACCTCTTAAGTCTTACCCAATCAACTTATTCAATGTTGAAATTCTGCAGTATATACTCGAATGGAAAAAAATCTTATTATTCCGTTATGGTATTTTTTGTGTGCTTATTCTAGTTCTAAGTCGAATTCTGCATTCCCTGTTAACATTGCTATGCATCAGGCTTGCTCCATCTGGAACGGGGTTTCATAACTGCCTGATGTATTGTGGGTGACTTTATCTCGATCTACCTGCGAATTCAGACTTGATACCTTTGTTGTGGAGATTAGGTTTTTCTAAAATAATATCTTTGTTCTCAGGTTTCGGTGTGTGCTTGATATTCATGCCCGCTGTGTTAACCGTTGGCTTCTACTTCGAGAAGTGGCGGGCTCTCGCAACGGGCATCGCGCTATGTGGCTCCGGGGTCGGCGTGTTTGTCATGTCACCCATCACGTCGACTATCGTAGAGAAATATAGCTGGAGATACGCCGTGCTTGTTCAAGCAGGTCAGTAACAAACGATTATAGTTAGAGACATCTTATTTTTTAAGTCATATTTTCCTTTCTCATTATGTGTACCAACAACATGTTTTGATCAAATATGATTTTGCTTCAGGTATGATGCTACTGTGTATTGTCTTTGGTTTAACATTTAGACCAATAGAGCCAGTCCACGTAGTAGTAGAGGAAGAAACAGCTGCAGTAGATGAAGAAGAACGCAGCAAAATAGCAGCTGAGAAACTGAAGAATATGATGAAACTTCAAGGCAGACTTGACTCAGGCATAAGAATGCCGAGTGACATGAAGTTCCACACAAAAGCCAGTCCTCACACTTGGATGGGAGTATCAAACAATACTCGTTATCCGACCGCTGAAGAGGTGTTCCGTGGAAGCAGTACTGTTATCAATGCTCAACAACGACGCTCATCCGCCACAGCAGGAACAATCAAAAGTAATCTCACCAAACCTCATTACGCAACTGTCACTGAGAAAGACGAACAGGAAGAAACTAGTACTACCCCCGAGGTGACCGAACCTTTGATAGGTAGAGGATCCGTCCTTAGGGTGATGTCGCGCACTGACTTCACACAAAACCGCCGCCGCTCCTCAACCGCTGATTTGATTGCCAGACCTTTATACCGTGAGGATATCTTCTTCGGAGCCAGCTTGGCCAGGCTACCTCAGTACACGTCGAGGACATCCATCGGGTACCACTTGGCTGTAACGCACGTACCTTCTGCCGAAGACGAAAATGAAAAAGAGACGGGTAAATGCCGCATGTGCCCTGTGGCTGTGCGCAGAGCTCTGGCTACCCTTTTGGATGTGAGCCTATTCAAATCTATGACATTCGTGGTTCTGGCTCTGAGTGGATTCTTCACGATGACAGGATTCTTTGTGCCGTTCGTGTATGTACAAGACAGAGCGAAGGCGAACAATATGCCGTCACAACACGTTGAGTGGTTGGTGTCGGCTATCGGAGTGGCCAACATTGTTGGTCGTCTTGTGTGCGGGCTGGTGTCGTCGATGCCGAAGGTGTCGCCGATGTGGGTCACCAACATTGCGCTCACTATGGGAGGTCTGGCCACAATGCTCAGCAACTGCTGCTTCGACACATACTTCCAGTACGGATACTGCGCCTTGTTCGGCCTTTCTGTTGGTAAGTTTCTCTCTCAAAAATTTTCACGACACATTTCTCAGCTGCCAAAGCATTTCCTTGCCGGAATCTATGCTTCCTGATAGCTAGAACCTGGGGATATTTAAGTTAAAAGTGAATAGGTTACTTCTAGGCAAGCATGCTCCATCCTCGACCATATCATTGCCTAACATCAGATGAGACAGTGGTCAAGCGTGAGCCTATCAATGATAAAATAAAACAAAAAAATTTCATCATATTCAAATTCAGATGAAATCATATTGAAATTCAACCTTTTTTATTTAAAATCACCTCAAAAGTAGATAACAGTTTCAAAATATGTGCGTAGATAACAGCACATATTTTGAAAGTTTTAGATAGGAAGCATGGTTACAACTTCAGTGACAGTAAAGCTATAGAGATCGGTCTCTATAGTTTTGCTAGCCGAGGTATCTCAGTATAGAATACAATGCGCTCCAAATAAGAATAGGATCGATTGCCATGTTGTTACGTCACATCATACTGTAAAATCGAAGAATTATTATGGTGAGCGAAACAATAAACTTTTAAAATTGTAATTTATTTACGAACTGTGAACGAAAAAAGTTTAATCAGAAGCCAGTTCTTCAATTTTTCTCATCTCTGAGTTTTTCAGTTTTGCCCAATTCCTTGCGATTTGACAGTATGACCATTGTAATTCTGGGGGCGATATTATGACGTAATAAAATGTACACACAATTACGACAAAATTGCACTAAATATCCCTTTTTTTCCGTTTTTCCAATATAAATATCAAGAGATGTCTTTACTCACTGTGATCTGTTTTATTTCAGCTTGCTTCGCTGCGTTACGTTCTATCGTAGTCGTCGAGTACCTTGGCTTGGAGCGACTGACGAACTGCTTCGGACTGTTCCTCCTTTTCCAAGGACTTGGTGCCCTCATTGGTGCACCTATTGCTGGTGAGCTTCATTTATTTTAACCGCGAAACTCAAATATTCGAAAGTATTGTTTGATATTTGCAGCTTGGTATAGGATAGTAACTATATTTGCGGTAATGATATGTATGTATTTAAACAATTGTACTCATTAAAACCAGCAACATGACTCTCTAGCTTAGAGAAGAGAAAAAATTTACTATTTTAACCAAAACTTGCCGTTTTATCTCTTACGGAAATTTGAATTTCGCAGGTTACTTTAGAGCATTTTAATAAGTTATGCCTTTCGATTTGCCCGGGAGATTTATGATCCAGGATCGTTTTACTAGAGTAACAAGCTAACAAGTATCCTATAATGTACGTGGTTGTGGTTTAGCCGTGAGCTAATTTTTACCAAAATCAGAGTAGCTGACTGTTATATAAAGATACAAATTCAAAAATATGGAAATATACTCGTAGATATTACCTACGTAGGAAATGGGATAGGATGTCAAACATGAAAATGCCGACGTCACACCCGATAGTGAGGGGTTACCGGCTAAAGACATCTACAAAACTAGAAGCATCACAAAAACGTTGCCATTTCGATGACTGATAGATATAGAAAAGTACTTACATCCATAGAAGCCTTGAACACTTAATCGAGATTCTGAATGACAAAATTTTTTTTTTAAAACTTTAAAGGGTTTTAAAAAAAACACGGTATATCCTGAAACAACTTTTGTGAAATATTCGAGTAAATCACAGAATTACCGAATGCTGACAGAGTTTTCAGGCGTTGTCTCTTTTTTTTGGCGTTGCGTCTTCGTCAAACATCGCGTTGGATTGCGTTAGATGAAGCAACAAGCTTTTAAACCATGCTCGATGTTGACGAACATATAGCAGACTTTTGTTTTTTTTATACCACGGTAATAATATCAGACAAAAGTTCTCTATCGATCTGTCTAAGCAATATTTTTCTACTTACACCGTTTCACTGTTAAGTTGCTTGAGACGTTATTGCGTATAGAATTCCTACGTGGTCTTTCATACCTTCAATCCTGCCCGCATCTTCTTTGAATGACAATAAATCTAGTCTAAAAATATTTTTATAGTTAAAGCTTAAAACAGAATGCATTTATAATTATTTTTATAGGCATAACGTACATAAATAATGTTGACTGCCCTTGTATTCATATATCTGATGCATTTTAATATTTTTCGCAGGAATGCTATACGATGCCACCCGTAGCTACGATGTTTCGTTCTACGTATCAGGAGGATTCATTCTCCTTTCAGCCTTGATGTGCTACCCCATCAACAGGATTAACCAATGGGAGAAGGATCGCGCCAGTGCTAAGGAAAAGGCAAATAACACCAGCCCACAAAAAATCCTCAATAAAGTATAAGGGAAAGGACATTAACAAATGCACATTGTTGCGGATAACACATTAGTGCCAAAAGGACTCTATTGGAAAATAGTGAATGCAGTTTACCAACTACCGGATAAGTGCGTAAAACGAAACGTAGCTGGCATGCAAATGTACCAATTGCCGAAGGATGAGTATGCACTAATGCGTGTAATGAATAATAAATTATGCCTTGCATAGTTTGAATACCAGCCTTATTCCCGTATTCATGAATGACCTTATACGTAAGTGATGCACTCACTGCCATTGTAATGGTTTTAACATTGCCTTGGCGCATTCGTTCATGAATATGGAAATTGATTTTTGTAAGACTTGGATTTTTTTTAAATCTACATTTATTTACAAAATGTACCTAGTGTTACTTTAGTTTTATCAGTCAAATTTGGAGATCAAGTTACATGTAATTTTAATTTAATTTTAAACTTATAAACACAGTCCTAAACATGTACCTCGAATACGAAATTATAAATTAGAAACATTCCCAATAGTTACGGGTTGGTCAAACTGAGCGTGAAAAACCCTTTCTTTTGCGTGGGAAATCATCAAATTACTTTTCCTGCTCTGGGTGAAGCGAGGAGTATCAGACTTTTACTGACACAAACCCTATGTTCCTCTAGTTGCCCTTTGCGACAGTCATGATAACTCTTTTAAACAATCCCGCTGCCCTGTCAGGCATCGATCCAAACAGGCCTCGTCAATCTGGCTGATATCTCCTTATCGGACGGCTAGTTACCCTTTGCTCGCCGTCTGCATTACTGCGCTTACAGCCGGGGCGTTTCCGACAGGAGCGTGTGTATTGTCTCCTCCTCAACGTGACAAAACCCTGCGTGAGAAAATAGTAAGGTTTTGTTTGACGATACCTTCTCAAATTGATGAAAAACTTTTTCAACACGCATTGCCTTGAACTGTCTGAGGTTCCCTTTAGTTTGACCAGTCCTTAAATCTTTGACAAAACTGCAAGAGATGGTTGCTTTTGCAATAGATTTGATTAAGTCAGATAAATGCATTTAAAATAGGTTTAGAGGTTTAAAAAGTACAAAGACTCGAAATATAAAGATAGTTTCGCAGTTTTGTCCGAAATAGTTCCCGTAGGGAGGAGATCTGAAGCCAAAATGTACTTTAAATTATAGAACGTTGTGTTACATTTAACATTAGATACTAGAGTGTGCCTAGTTCATACTTTAAAAGTGGTGCATAATATAAGACTATATTTAGATAGATATTTTGTTGTAATTGTCTACCTATAAACTGCATATCAATGCGAGATGGGTGACGACGATGATAGGATGACTTATGGAACATAGAAATAAATGATATTTTGTAGCACTTGTGCCTTATTGTGTGAACTGACTTGCTATTTTATTATGTAATATTAATATTTACGTAAATAAAATTGGACTATATGGTCGTTGTTATTATTGCAGAAGTTTTATTGTAAATAATTGGTAATGTTTCCAAATGTATTGCACATCACATGCAATGATTGTAGACGTAGTGAATACTAACATATTTTATTTAGAGTAAGAACTATTACTGTGGCTGTGGTTTTCTAGCGTATCTATGCTTAAATTGTGTACCTAATTAAGAAATCATAGTCATTTATTTTCGAATATAATCGTAAATCACTCGTATATATACAATACACCAACTTTTTTTGCCGGTTTTTAATTGACTGTCCCTGAAGAGGGGGTACCTAATGTTATTTTGATTGTGTACCTATCTTTCTCATTGTTTGTAACAGTTAATGACTTTTGTATCTAACTTTACCTATAACTATATGTAAGTAAGCTACTTATATACATGTACTTAACTATAGATATTTATATATTTTCGAGAAAAATATTGATAACAAAAGTACAATACATCTTTTTACAGTACCTACTTTGTGAAAAATCGTGATTGTAACATTTGTAAAGATACTTTTTGATGGTGACTATGATTTTTTGAGTTGTTTAGTATATTTATCGATGCCACAGTGCCATATAGTGTTAGATTATGTAAGGAATTATCAATAGGTAGGTACACGTCCGGACTATTGTCTTGCCGTTAATCATGACAACGTACAAATTGTCACTTGAAATATTATGTCCAATTATACCGTTTTGTGACGACATCCTTCATTTGCGACAAGGTTCACATAACTCAAAAAGTATGATTTTACAGAAAAGCATTTTTAAGTTTAGATACTTAAAGATATCCTCATAATCATTGTCTTTTGAGTGAAAATTTCTAAGGAAAAATTTATGACGCAATTTGTAATAAAAAGAAATAAATGTGTTAATTTGATACCGTAAAATTATAATAATAACTTTATATTATTATATTTTATGTCTTTAATATCTTTTTTGAGTTATGTCATGTTTGTCGTAAATGAGCGAATGTATGTGTTTACATACATATCGCTTATTTAAACATACAGTCTTCCTTGGCCCCTTTTGAAATACATGATATTTGCCAAAATAACCTTGTTTTATTGTTTTATTTACTACCCTGTAAAATATCCTTATAAAACAAAGTCCTTCATCACTTCTGTTGGTCTGTATGAACGCGATAAACTCAAAAGCTACTGAATAGATTTTCATGCGGTTTTCACCAATAGACAAAGTGATTCTTG
The DNA here is from genome assembly GCA_905147345.3 of Mythimna impura. Classification (NCBI taxonomy): domain Eukaryota; kingdom Metazoa; phylum Arthropoda; class Insecta; order Lepidoptera; family Noctuidae; genus Mythimna; species Mythimna impura. Next base: position 9,215,636 of record LR990355.1, on the reverse strand, counting down.
AGGAAGGTGTTAAATAAATGATAAAGTAGAAAAAACCGAGAATTTCAAAGATTTGTAACCCGTGCATAGTTGGGACGGGTCTCTAGCTTCCAAATAACCGATTGTAACGTTGGTCACATTCATCGATGTGGCGTCCATGGACGTATAGATTTATTATATTTCCTTTTTTTAAACCCCGGGACCCAAGAACGTATGTAAAAATATTAACGCCATATGTGTGTGTGTCACTGTAACTTTTAAACGGGTGAACCGATTTTGATGCGATTTTTTTTAAATTTGTAAGTGCGTTTTCTAGCAATGTTTTATCAAAATCAGTTCAGCCTTTTACAAGTTATGGCGGGGTAAAAGTGGGCATGAACAACCGAATGATTGCCAATATAACTAAAGGTATTAAATAAAAGAGTATAAGATTACTAATTTGCAATTGAATAATTGTAATTTTATAGGTAAGTACTTACATTACAAAACTGTATGATAAACTGTCTGTTTAAAAGTTATGGGGGGTGAAAGGCATGATTCGTATTAGTTGAAAGACGGGGAAACTATAGTCCTCTTCGGGAAGCCGGGGTGCCATGCGGACTCTCTGTCCGTATACCGGCCTATCGTGCTGCTCGACGAGGTGGGCAAGCTTTTTGAAAGAGTAATGTCAGGCTGACTCGTCGACTCGTCGTGCAACTGGTACGGGTGGGGCCGGATCTTGCGGACGACCAGTTCGGCTTTCGCAGAGGGCGCTCCACGGTGAACGCCACCATGCGCGTGCGAGCCCTCAAAACGGGCGATGTGGTGTCCCGGAGCAAGGACATCTTGTGACACCTGGACATCGCCAACGCCTTCAATTCCCTGCCCGGGAGTAGCATTAGAGGAGCACTCCGGCATCACCAGGTGGATCGAGGCCTACCTGACGGACAGGTTCATCATCTACCGCGGTCACCAGGGAGAGTGGAAACGGCGAAAGTTGTCGTGCGGTGTTCCGCAGGGATTGGTACCTACTATATAGGACCTCCGGGATTTCCGGCGGGATCACAAGGTTGAATGGCGACAGCGACTGTCGCAACCCAGTGCTGCAAACCTTCCGCTCGACGCGCCGCCGGTACTCACCAGACATGGTAAGTTCGGGATATTCTTGCACCTGATTCGTGCGGAAGAAACGCCCAGGTGTCATCATCGTGTGGACCGCCCGGAGGACAAGGTGGAGCATACGATAGAGGTGTGTCCCGCTTGGGCGGAGCACCGCCTTGTTCACGTGGGGGCGATCGGTGGTAGTGACGTCTCGTGGCGGGCGGTCGACGCCTTCTGCGAAGCAATAATGCTAGCGAACGAAGCAGCCCCACACCCGAGGCCGCCGGGATCCCGACCAATTTCCAGCCACCGTAGGCGTAGACTTGGGGACGGCGAGCAATGGGTAGCTCACCGTCCGGCCGTCCGGTAACCGTCCGGACCGAGCCCAAGTCGTCGATGGCGTGTAGTGTTCCACGTGCGCCTCAAGGAGATGTCAGTAAAACCGTAGGGGCCAGCAGGGTCGAAGCCTACTGGGGCCATGGGTTCGCTTCTGAAAGGGAATCCCGGGGTCCTGAACGCAAGGCAACGAAGGAATAGGAGTCTGTTAAAGTCAGACACGCCCTTCCACTCCCCCCTAAAGCGAGAGAAATCATTGTATAATTTCTCACCTAAAAAAAAACCTACCTGTACATTTTATGACAAAACTCATAGAACTTACAAATGCTGATATCCCACCCTATAAAAAGGGTAAGTAAGTATTGTGGAATTACTACACCTCTGCCTAACGCCCCCGTGAATACAAGCGTGGTATTATTTTTTTCATTCATAGACTTGCAATGAAAATGAACAAGTATTTTCTGCAAGTCTTGGTAATCAAATTGAGCATGTAAGTTTCATAAATTAATCAAAACAATTGCCAAACAAGAGCAGTTAAGTAGTAGCGCAGAGGTACCTATTGCCCTCGACTTACGCGTTGTGTCTCGTGGGTTCAAAGTGTTCAAACCCAGCCAAGTCACAGATTTCAGAATACTGCCGGGCGCATTATACTTTGTATAATTTATTCCATCACCGCTGCTCTCAAAACGCGGTGAAGGAAACCATCGTGAAGAAACCGGCTTAGAACCAAAAATTCGAAGACGTATATTATGTGACATCCACCAATCCGCACTTGGCTCGCGTGGTGGCGAATTATGGCCCGCTCCCTCTTCTAGAGGCCTGAGTCCCAACAGTAGGAACATTAAAAACGCTTATTATACTATGTTATGTTATGTATCGCTAAACGCCTGAATCGGACAGTGAGCAGCGAGTACGTATGTATTCCTAGCCAAATATTTGTCTTACTGATCGATACCGTCTTATAGAGTAGTACAGTACAGACACACAGTCGTACAGTACCAGTGACGGATTAACCCTTAATCAAATTAAGCAATTGCCTAGGGCATCACGTCTGGGGGGGCACCGGAAGAAGCACAAAAATAATCCGTCCTTAGGGCATCACATCTCACTCTCATGTCACCAAAAACCACCGGAATTGCGATCAGCCAATCACAAACCACCCCTACCCCGCGGCACCCCCGCAAATCTGTGTCAATCAAATGTTTTGTTTTTTCAGTAATCGTGCCGGCTGGCTTCTATGCATACCTAATAATAGGGTTTAAAGAATGAAATTGCCGTTTTATTGTAATAGGTACTTCGAATTGACATAAAACCTTCACGGTTTGAGATTTTTGAGTGAAACTTTTTTCACATAGTACCTATGAAGTTCTTCTTTAAAAAAAAAAACTTTTTACAAAAAAAAAATCGACTACACTAAAAACAAAAATTAAAAAAATCAAAATAACTTTAATTTCGGAAGTCGATGTTTTTCGATATTTTTTGTTTCTTATTTAACACCGACTTCCGAAATTATTATTTTTTTAAGTTTTTAATTTCACACTTTTTAGTTGCGATACACTTATAACCAGAGTGACTATTCTCATGACAATTCCAATTAACCCATACACTGCTAGGTTACATTGTTTTATTATGAAGTTCCTGTGTCCACCTTCTACCTTCCGGCTCCATCATCAGATCAGTTCGATAGTACCTTATAGCCAAAGTGCATCTCATGACAATTCTAATAAGCCCAAACACGGCTAGGATGCATTGATTAATTACGGAGTTCCTGTGCCTACCTTCCGGCTCCATCATCAGATCAGTTCGATAGTACCTTATAGCCAAAGTGCATCTCATGACAATCAAATAAGTCCAAACACAGCGAGATTACATTGATTAATTACGGAGTTCCAGTGCCTACCTTCCGGCTCCATCATCATCATCAGTTCACTTCGATGATACCATTTTCAACATAACTATTCAGAAACATTTATTTATTTGTATTGTCATAGTCGCTTAACTATCTTCATTGTAGCGGGCGCACTACGTCATCAAGCGCCATGTAAGCAATATTCAATGGAATCGTAGAAGCGTCGCCCGCCAGGCAGTCGTACCGTAGGCCTCACATAGGTCAGTTGCCACCGAACCGCGAATCTATTGTATCCTGTAACTAAGTATAAATGTGAACTGTTGAGTGATCTAAATAAACCAAGTGAATTCCTCATCCGAATATTATTTACCATCCTGCATTCACGAGACACTGTACACGCACACTACATTGGTGACCCCGACGCAAACAGGAAAAGGTATCGCGTTACACGTGGCATCCGGGCGACTCAACCGCGTGGCAATAGCCAGAATAGTGTAAAAATGACATCAGAGAAAGTAAATCAGGATGTGAAAGAGGAACAGCAGGTATCGAGCATATCACTATCAGCGCGCATTCCAGATTTTTGGCGTGACGAACCTAAGCTCTGGTTCATACAGGCAGAGGCGGCATTGAACCCGCAAAAGGCGTCTGACGAAGCCAGGTACCAGATCGTAGTGTCCAAACTCGGCAAGGAGGCGCTGTCGCAGGTCACGGAGATATTACTGGACCCACCTGCATCAGGAAAATACGAGGCGTTGAAGACGCGACTATGCAGCATATACGAGCAATCAGAAACCCGCCAAGTGCAAAAACTAATCGGAGAAATGGAACTTGGAGACCAAAGACCATCGCAACTATTGAGGAAAATGAAGGAACTGGCGCGAGGGAAAATGACAGATGAAGCATTAACAATATTATGGAAGAGTCACTTGCCTAACACAGTGAGTAGCGTACTGGCAGCCACGGAATCACGAGACATCGAGATCTTGGCCACAGTAGCAGATAAAATTATGGAGTCAATCACAGCAAGGAACGACATTAGCAAAATAGACGCACCAAATCAAACGACGGATATAATTAACGAAATAAGAAACCTCGGGGAACGCATCAAGGGACTAGAGACTAGAGACTCGAGACCAAGGTACAGCAATTGGGGAAGACAGAATTACAGAGCAAGATCGAGAGACCGCAGCACCAGTAGACGGCGAACACCGCGAGACCCGGATTGGCTTTGCGTATATCACTTCCGCTTCGGGCAACGAGCCAACAGATGTATAAACCCGTGCAACTGGAACAAGCAGAGAGAGAGCAAGTCGGGAAACTAGAACCGGAGCAGAGAATGGCGGAAATCTGTGCTCCGAGAGTGAACCACCGCCTAAGTGTAATGGACATAAATACTGGTATACAATACCTAGTGGACAGTGGTGCGAACGTATCGGTATACCCGCGTAATCTCATGAGTGAAAAAAGTGTAACGAAACAGTGTGAACCCGATAAGTACAAACTATTCGCAGCGAATGGCACACCAATAAAAACATATGGACTGGTAACGAAAGAATTAAATTTAAAATTACGCCGTAATTATAGATGGGTGTTTATTATAGCAGATGTAGAACAACCAATAATAGGTGCAGATTTCCTGGTAAAATATAAGTTGTTAATAGACCTAAGCGGCCGCAGATTGATTGACAGTGAAACACAAATGAAGGTCGTAGCCTACATTTCTGACTCCAACCAGCCCACGATTAAAACAATAGTAGAAGATCACCCTTACATAGACCTATTAGCAAAATATCCAAACTTAACCAAACCGTTTTCTTTTAAAGAAATACCCAAACATAGCGTGTGTCATCACATCGAGACCAACGGCGCACCAGTGTACTCACGCGCACGCCCCTTGCCCCCAGACAGGTACGTCAAAGCGAAGAACGAATTTCAACTCATGCTGGACATGGGCATATGTAGGCCTAGTAAAAGTGCGTGGGCCAGCCCATTACACATAGTTCCAAAAAAAGATGGCAACATTAGGCCGTGTGGCGACTATAGAATGCTGAACGCCATGACGAAACCAGATAGGTACCCTGTCCCGAGACTACATGACTTCACATACCTACTAGCCGGTAAGAAAATATTCTCTAGCTTAGACATTAATAGGGCATACAACTGCATTCCAGTGAACGAGGGCGACATAGAAAAAACAGCAGTAATCACCCCATTCGGATTATATGAATTTCCCAGAATGCCTTTCGGCTTGCGCAACGCAGCCCAAACCTTTCAGAGATTCATGGACCATACGGTATTACAGGGGTTGGACTTTTTATTCTCATTCGCAGATGACGTCATCATAGCTTCGGTAGACGCAGAAACGCACAAACGTCATCTGGAGGAGGTCTTCAAGCGATTTAATACATACGGCATCACAATAAACATTTCAAAGTGTTGTTTTGGACAGGAAAAACTCAACTTCCTAGGTTACGAAGTATCAACGGACGGGATTCGGCCTCTACAGGACAAGGTCAAGGCAATAGTCGAATACCCCAAGCCACAGACTGTCGAAGAGCTACGGAGATACCTAGGTATGCTAAACTTCTATAGATCGCACATTCCACACGCAGCACAAGACCAAACAGAGATGAACAAATACCTTCACAACTCAAAAAAAAAGGACAAGACCACCATCGAATGGACCGAGGAGGCGGAGCGCGAGTTCCAGAAAAGTAAAGTAAGTCTACAGAACGCAGCTTTGCTGACACACCCCCGACCAGACTCCCCACTAGCCTTGATGACAGACGCATCAGACAGCGGTGTGGGAGCGGTATTGCAGCAACGCGAAGGTAACAAATGGAGTCCCCTCAGTTTTTTTTCCAAACGGCTCACTGAAGCGCAGCGGAAGTACAGCACGTATGATAGGGAGTTACTAGGTATATACTTAGCAATAATACATTTCAGAAAACTAATAGAAGGCCGCGAAGTAGTAATATATACGGACCACAAACCCTTGGTATATTTATTCAGCAAATTAGGTAGCGAAAAAGAAACTCCTAGGCGCGCTAGACAAATAATGTTCATTAGCGAGTTTACAACAAAAATCAAGCACATCAGCGGTGCAGATAACATCACAGCGGATTCATTGTCGCGCATAGAAACAATCGAGTGCCCAACACGTTTCGATTTAGTAGAATTAGCCCGAGCACAGGAAGCTGATAAGGAACTCTCGGAATTATTGAACGGCTCTACGAACAATAGGTTGCGTTTTAGCCAACACAAAGTAGCGGGCACTGAATATCAAATTACGTACGAGACGTCAACCGGTAGGAAACGTATGTACCTACCAGCACAGTTTCGCGTTAAAGCAATCGAGGCCACACACAACATCAGCCACCCGGGAATCAGAACAACTAGGCGCATGGTGGCAGATAGATACTTCTGGATAGGTATGAATAAGGATGCCAGTAGGATAGCGAAAACATGTATCAGGTGCCAAAGGGCAAAAGTACATCGGCACACCCAGTCAGAGCTAGGCCACTTCCCAGACTGCGATCGCTTTGACCACATTCAAATTGATATCGTCGGCCCTTTACCTACATCACAGGAAGGCCATCGATATCTGATAACGATGCTAGACAGAGCCACTTCATGGCCAGAAGCAATACCAGTATCAGACATCTCAGCAAGTACAGTAGCCAAAGTTCTATACGAAAATTGGATTGCTCGTTTCGGCTGCCCTTTAAGACTAACAAGCGATCAAGGCAGACAATTCGAAAGCGAATTATTCAAACACTTAATGAGCTTTTTAGGGGTAGAGAAAATACGCACTACCGCCTACCACCCGCAAGGGAACGGAGCGGTCGAGAGGATGCATAGGTCACTAAAAGTAGCACTCAGGGCTAGATTGAATAACGAAAACTGGGTAGGAGAACTACCAACCGTTTTACTGGGACTCAGGGCCGCACCGCGGTGCGACACCAACGTTAGCGCGGCGCAATTGGTATATGGCTCCACCTTAAGGTTACCGGGAGAATTTTACGACAACGCAAACGTACAAAATTACGACGCAGCCGAATATGTAAAACAATTAAGGGAAAACATTAGAAACTTAAAGCCTAAACCAAGTCAGCATAGGGACTCTAGAACTATTTTTGTACACCCAGAGCTAAAAAAATGTAGCCATGTATTTATTAGGCGGGACATGGGAAAGAAATCACTGCAACCACCATACGACGGACCGTACCCAGTCATAAATAGAAGCGATAAAATATTCACGGTACAGTTGCCAAGTGGCATTAGCAACATCTCCATAGACCGACTCAAACCAGCGTACCTAATAAACTCGCATGACGATCAAACACCAGAACAGGCACCCAAAAACACAAAACCGAAAGATAAAAATAGCAGTTGTTTGGAGTCAGAAAAGGTAAACGAACCACCAAGCAAAATCAAAAACGGCATATTAATTAGGAAAAACGCTAATGAAAACGCTCATACACGTACCACACACAGTGGGCGCGTCGTAAAACGCCCCGTAAGATTCGAATTATAAAGCACACGGTCATCGATTTCGCCACGCATCACACAAACACAATAATGTAAACCATGCAACAGAGCGTCAATATTAATTGCGAAATATATTGTAATCGATAAATAGTTGTAGCAAATATTGTAATTGGACATCGGAATTGCACAGCAGTTCCAATGTCCAACGTCGTCATAACGTAAAGGTATTCCATATAAAATTGTATAATTATTAAATAGTGTGCAGAGTGACCAAATGTATTTCTAATTTGTATCAATCAGATAAAACATAGTGCGTGAGAAGGAAGAATGCGAGTAGCGAAGAATGAGTGCATTTACACGGCGCTACCATGGGGAACGTTGCAGATCCCAAGGGATGTTAACTTTTATTTAATGGCAGAGCGAACCCCATGGTAGCTACCATTACAGTGGGGAATGAAAGGATTATGAAAGGAATAAAAAAATACAAACAAACCTAGAGACTAATGTTAGAAAATAAATGTATATTATAATGTTAGAAAATAAATCTGAACCATGTCACTTCCAGATCATTGTTTACCACATCGCTCGACAAGTAACATGACGCCAACAATGCGCTGACGCATAGTCAGCCCCTTATTAGAGTAGTCTGATAACGAATAAGTCACGGTTCAAATAGCATGAACGATGTATCAAAAGTAGTGAAACTTGTATTTTCGGATAGATTTTTTTTGTAAAAAATTTTTTTCAATAAGGGGGGGAGTGGATGTAGCGGGCGCACTACGTCATCAAGCGCCATGTAAGCAATATTCAATGGAATCGTAGAAGCGTCGCCCGCCAGGCAGTCGTACCGTAGGCCTCACATAGGTCAGTTGCCACCGAACCGCGAATCTATTGTATCCTGTAACTAAGTATAAATGTGAACTGTTGAGTGATCTAAATAAACCAAGTGAATTCCTCATCCGAATATTATTTACCATCCTGCATTCACGAGACACTGTACACGCACACTACATTCATTGTGATATCTATGTGAGTATGACATTCCGTTGGCCATTTCTGGTCTTCTTCATCAGTTGCACTTCATTAAATATTACTTTTCGACTGTAAATGCTTAAGTCCTCGATGAAAATACCAAAATAACTAAATGGTTGTCTATAATATTTGAGGAGTTCCCTCGATTCCTCATGGATTCATCATGAAAACTGGATTTTGAAAAAAAAAGGGACCAATCTGGAAGCATATCCTCTAAGGGGAAAAAAAAAATTGCCAATCGGTCCATAAACGACGGAGTTATGAGGTAACACCCCTGAGTTTGTTTCGGTGTTTCTTCTCAGGGTAGTCAGCTAGGAAACACCGGCCTCATCTAGTTTAAAATGACAAAAAAAAAATTTACGTGTAAAAGTGTTTTATAAACCTATTTGCAGAATAAATATCATTTATCATCATTTATCATTTATAACAAAAATAAAAAAAGTACAATCGAATTGATAACCTTTTTGGTAGTCGGTTAAAAAAATTTGCAACATTCGGTTATCGACTTTCAGTTGTTTTTTATTCAGCTTAGACTAGAAAGATACTTTGAAAATTCGAGTGATTTTTAAATACGAGTTCCGACGCGGAACTAACGCGGCAGAAACAGCTCGCAATATCAATGTTGCGTTTGGAGAGGATTGCTAATGAACGCACCGTGCGATTTTGGTTTAAACGCTTTCGTGATGGAAATTTTGATTTGAAGAACGAACCACGTGGAAGACCGCCCACACAGGTGAATAACAATGAAATGAAAGACATGGTGGAAGCCGATCCGAGTCAAACTACCCAGGAATTAGCGTCATACCAACAAAAAAAAAATATGACAAATGGGTGCCTCATGATTTGACTGATCTGCAGAAAGAAACGCATGTTGAAACTTGGTGTTGCTTTGTTGAATCGATACAGAAATGAAGGAATATTGGATCGAATTGTGACATGTGATGAAAAGTGGATTCTTTACGATAACCGTAAGCGAAAAATGCATCGGCTGAACCCAGGACAAACACACAGTGAACAGTGTCTTAAAGGAAAGCTTACCAATAAAAAGGTAATGGTAACTGTTTGGTGGTCTCAGTATGGTGGTCTCAGCATGGTGTTATTCACTATAGCTTTCTCCGATCTGGTCAAGCAATAACGGCAGATGTCTACTGTGCCGAACTCCGAACAATGATAGCAAAACTAGCAGTGAAACAGCCCCGACTCATGAATCAATCTTCACCATTATTGCTCCATGATAACGCGAGACTTCATACAGCACGAGAAACCATTTTAACTCTTCAGGAACTGCAATTAGAAACTATTCGTCGCCCTCCGTATTCGCCAGACCTTGCTCCAACGGACTACCATTTTTTTCGTGATTTGGCAATTTCATTTGATAAAAAGTTTTCTTCTCAGGAGGCAGTACAAAATGCTTTCACACACACATTTTTGTCGAACCTAGATCACCAGAATTCTATCGCAAAGGCATAAATGACCTTCCTATTAGATGACAGCAATGTATAGATAATAATGGTAATTATTTTGATTAAATAAATATGTTAAATGAAAAAAGAATTTCAATTTTTCAGTACAAATCGGTAATTAAACCCCTAATAAATAAATTATGCTTTGATTTTTATTGTTGTCGCACCTACTCCACTTCTAAGGTACGTTACATCTCATCACCTTATTTTACAAAAAAAAGTAATGTTTTTAGGCGGTAAAGGTTTAAAGACCGATTCTAGTTGACATACGGATAGGGGGGGCCCACAGGCGTAGATTGCTTAGGGCATCAAGTAGTCTTAATCCGTCACTGTACAGTACACATTAACATAGGTACTATTTTAATTTCTTTTAGGTAATTATTAAATTCTTATTCCATTCGCTTCCGACATGATTTTATGGGCACGGGTTTTTTGAAAGAGTCCTGAAACGTAAAAGGCAACATAAGGACCGCCGGTAGCTAGGTTTTACTCAGTAAAAGTCTGACACGTACCCTACCACCCTGGAACGGGAGAAGTCATTTTATGATTTCCTTTTTCTGACGTAAAAAAAGGACTATTCGACGCCATTTTTAACCGTCAAAAAAGAAGAAGGTTCTCTTTTCGTATTCAACGCTAAACATCACTTTAGGTACCTACCCTTCCACCACCGCACCACTTCAGAGGTCACATACGCGTCGCTGTCGTACTTTGTGTCGATCTTTTATGCCACATTTACACGTGGGCCCAGCCTCGGCCAATCGCCTTCCCTAGCCATTGTGTTAACGGGGAAACCCCGTTTAAACAATGACGATTGGCCGAGGAGGCTGGCTCCACAATCATGTAAACGGGGCATTCGAATTAAGTCTAATTTCCCTACGCTTTGACATATTACAGAGTCAAGATGATATAACCCGTTTTTTTTTTTAAGATAGGAAATCATCTCATGACTTCTCCCGCCCTAGGGCAGGGCGTGAGGGCATGTCAGACTTTTACTGACTAAAACGACACCTATATTCCTTCAGTTGCCCTTTGCGTTCTAAGACTACGGGTAATCTATTCAGAAGTCGACCCACGACCCTAGTAGGCTTCGGTCCTGCTGGGCTCTTACAGTTGCGCTGACATCAGCGAGGCACGCGTGGAACACTACGCACTGTTGACTAGAGCTCGAAACGGACGGCCGGACGGCGAGCTGCCCATTGCTTATCGTACGCAAGCCCACGCATACGGTGTAGTCGGAGTCGGGGTCTCGGCGGCTGGGGCTTGAGGATGTCCGTTCCGTCACGCGTGCGGCCGTCTCGCGCTAGCATTAGATACTGCTTCGCAGAATAAAGCGACCGCCGATGATGTTACCGGGTGTGTGAAATAATAATAAACAGGAACCATTCTGGTTACTACTGTGTCTAAGCAGTGGTATTAGTCGTTCTGCAAGGAATTTACTATACCTAGTATTATAGTTCTTGTGTTTTGTGTAAATAAATAATCTGTACGTTAAAACAAGTATGTATCTGCGCTTGTCTTTTTGTTCATCATCATCATCACCATCATTTCAGCCGAAGGACATCCACTGCTCTACATAAGCCTCCCCCAAGTGACGCCACAACGAGCTGTCTATGAGCTGCTATGTGTCTCGCATCCATCGCATTCCCGTGACTCTCACCAAGTCATCGGTCCATCTTGTGCGGTGCGCGGTCGCCACTCTAGAACCTTTCGGCCCCATTGACCATCCGTTGTACGAGCAATGTGCCCTGCTCACTGCCACTTAAGTTTGGTGATTCTTCGGGCTATGTCGGCAACTTTGGTTCTCCTGCGGATATCTTCATTCCTGGATACGATCACGCAAGGAAACTCCAAGCATAGCCCTTTCCATTGCCCTTTGGGTGACTGACGCCCATTGTAAGCGACCACGTTTTAGTGCCATATGTCATCACTATACACAACACGCACTGGTCATAGACTTTCGTCATCATGAGACACTGTGGTATGTTGGAAGAGAAGATACCGCGCAGCTTCCCGAACTCTGCCCAGCCGAGTCGGATTCGACGATTGACCTCTTTCTCAACGTTAGACCTACCCAACTGGATTGTCTGTCCCAGGTAAACGTAATCGTCTACAACTTCGAGTAGTCTCCGATCTTGATCGGAGTGGGTGCGGCGTCATGGTAAATAACCATTATTTATGACTTTGATTTTGTCCATGTTCATTTTTAACCGACTTCAAAAAGAAGGAGGTTCTATGTTCGGCTGAATGTTTTTTTTTATGTAGGTACCTATGTTCACCGATTTCTCGGTCAATTGTGGACCGATTTTGAATTTTTTTTTTATTGAAACGTTATGCTTCCAAGTTGGTCCCTTAAAAATATTGTTATGATTTAATCATTGAATTTTGAAGATATGGAACAGAACTCCTCACAGGATCACAGCAGAACTGTCGAAACAAGTAAAATTGCTTTATTTATACGTGTAGTCGATGACTGACTGAAAGGATAGGGGGGAATATATCGAACTGATCTGATGGAACCTGAAGTAGGAACCGGAACTCTGTAATAAATTAATTTAATCTAACCGTGTTTGGCATTATTAGAATTGTCATGAGATGCACTCTGGCAATAAGGTATTTAAGTATGGCTGAGACGTACTTTTTAGTGGTGGTACCATAACTAAAAAGTGTAAAATAAAGTCTATAACTTCGTTGTGCATTGAACTAGATGCCTGAATTTTCAGTAACCAAGCAGGCATTGTATAAACACGGTGTATTTCAAATTTCATTCAATATGAACCAGTAGTCGCATGAAAACAAAACGTATCTCACGAGTTATACGTATTATATCAAATTAGATTGTTTAGTCCGATTGCCAAGTCAATCTATTTATTGAAAACGTAAAAGATTTGTAATATTGATTGATATTGATATGGTCACTTTATATAAGAGGTTGCAAAAGGTCCTTTTTATATATATTTATTTTATTTTGATCATACGATTTATCAAGAAAAATAAAAACACAACTAATTAAAATTACATAAGGTCCCTTAGGGCTATTACGCACTGTCGACTAGTCGCCGGCGACTCAGTTGTCGACGACTGTAATATTGTATAGTTTAAATAGGTGTTTACGCACTAGTCACCGGTTGCCCGGGCGACTCGGCGACTCGCCGCGCAGTGGCGACGCACAGGCAACTGCCGGTCGCTGGCGACCAATAGGAGCACGGTTTCAAATGAAAGCATTCACACTGCGAGCAACTGTTGTAACGACCGGACGGCCGCGCACAATGAGTTTTGACAATTGGAATACTGTCGCTCGGCTCGGTCTCCGGCCCTAGTTTCCCATGTTTCGGTCGCCGAGGGACTGAGTCGCCGGCGACTAGTCGACAGTGCGTAACAGCCCTTAAGTATGGACTGAATAAATTAACTGACTTGATATTACATGGATCTCACAACTTTATACGGTAGAAGAACTGAGGGAAGATACTTGGTTTTTTTACAAGTTAAGTTTTTGATGGTATGTAATTTACAAAGCCAGGGCGGGTCGCTAGTAGATTATAAAATAAGAAACCTTTAAAATAAAAGAGATATTGGTGCAAAAAGATGTTATATTTGCATTTTATTTACAAAGCATAAATCTAAGAGTTGGAGTTGGGTCCGCGTCTGCGACCGAAGGTCTGCACAACATTCACGAATCTGAAACAAAACAGAAATTCGTTAATACCCAGTAAAATTGATATATAGCACTTGTCGGCGACTTTTTCTGCATGTATCTTGTATATTCAAATATAAATATCGAAGGCAAAAAGTAGGATATGAGTCCCTCTCCAGGTCTCTCATATTTTAGCTAAGCACAGGCTGAGCTGCTCTACTCGCGGTGTTAAGTGTGGAGGTAGAACGAGCCAATAACAATCACTGTCTTCAAACCTAGTTTGACCCGAGTCGAGCACGATCCGAACGCTCGAAGTGCGCTCGTTCGAGGCTTGTAAGTCGTTCCACAGTACACGAATGTGCTCGGCGCCTCTAGCGTAGACCCACCTTCAGCAGGTTTTGTGTCAAGTTTATATTCGACCTAATTTATTTATTGTGGATGCATCAGGATGTAACAACAAAATGTTTCTATTGATTAGGTACTGTTGTAATCATTTGTCTGTTGTAATTAAAGTAATGCTAAGCAAATACACATTATACCTAGCTAATGTATGCAGTAATTACTAATGACCTACAATTAATTATAGCACTTTGTAATTACCTACTTGGAAGATATTTTACATGGAAATAACATGTGCAGTGATAGGGAATTTTGATGAGGCATATGTATTTAGAGTCATTTATTTAATGAGTGCAATAAACCAATAATACCATCATTAAAAATGTGATGCAGTTTGTGCTATGCTAGTTTTCTGCCCTTAATAGGTACAAATGACTGCATACTACACTAGAGACCGCAATCCAGCAAAGTAGGATCCAGCAATCTGGCAAGATCCAGTAAAGTTTTAGGAACTGCAAGACTGTAGGATTCGCAAGCATCAAATCACGAAATTCCATTCTAATTTGCCGCCCTACATTAAGTTTGCAGTTTGCTAAGTGAAGTGAATTGACGCAGCTATATTACCATTCATTTGTTTTGTTCAGAAAATAATGTAACATCATGAAAGGTAATATACATGTAGCACATTACAAGACAATTAAGAAATTTAAATTAAAATATTATTAATTCACTTAAAACACAATGTAAATATAACTAGAGAGAAGGGCTTAGTTCCCAGCAGTGGGAACATTATAAGGCTGATTATGCTTTTTTTATATATACCTACTAAAGGAGCGATCTGCTCAGCTAACCTCAGATGCTCAGGTGAAAAAAGCAGCAAAAATACCACTGGATTCATGTCATTTACAGTGGAACGCTAAGTTTCAGAGTGGTAAACTCATATGATACAAACTCAAGACAAAGTTTGTATCATATGAGTTTACCACTCTGAAACTTAACATAATTATTGGCATTTTATAGCTCAGTATTGTATTCGAAGACATGCAACATTCACCAACCCGCACTGCGCCCGTGTGGTGGATTACAGCCCATTCCCTCTCCCAGAGAGGAGGTCTGAGTCCCAGCAGAGGAACATTAAATGGCTGATTATGCTATTATGTTATATAGCTCAGTAAAAAGCTATGGATGCACAAATGCATTTCAGACTTCAAGATTAATTCAAGTTCATATTTACCGTCTGTTGTACTGGATCCTACGCTTAGCACGACCAGTCTTCTTCTTCTTCTTTTGCTGCTTCTCTACTTTGGGGGTCTGACCTTTGACCTTACCTGAAAGGGTAAAAAAAGGATATTTGATAAAGTGCTATAGATTCAGACTTTTGTGAAGTTTACTTTTTGATGCATCCTACACATCTATAACAAAAATTTGTTAGTATGCAGTGACTCATGAGCGTTCTGAGCTGTAATTAGGATGATTCTATCCCTGCATTCCAAATTGCGATATTTTTGATGTTAGCATGCTAACAGTCATTCTGAATTACTGTAAATGTATACATCAGGCGATTTGTTGATACGCTGACAACGCTGATATCGCAATTCAGAATGCGGGTATATATTTTGAAACTTATTTTAGTACTGATTGACTATGGAACTCAAAAAAATCTAATGTAACTAGATTTTTTTATACATATTCCACAACAATTACACAACGCCACCTAGTCCCAACCTAAGCAATGCTTGTGCTATGAGTACTAAACAACTGATAAACATACTTATATATTTCTAAATATGTACATATTATAGATATATTACTACTACTACTACTACTACTTACGATTAATAGACAGAACAAATGATTGATATATTTGGGCACTCAAGAATGGGGAAGTTACTGAAACCTGTTAAAACTCATTTTATTTATTTATTTTATAGAAGGCTCACAGACAAATAGAAAAAATTATATATACATGGGAATATTATCAAATCACTAATTACAAGATAAAAAAATATATATATTTTAACCCTGAATACATTAAATATTTAATAATCATCATGGTATTTTGTTGGTACTAGTGCTACATGCACTAGTAATATGCCTCTCAATAAAATTAATGCAAGTTATTGTATAACTTACTACAAATTGCACAACTTTCTTTATTATGATGTATTAAAGAGTATATCAAAAAGTAGTATTAGCAAGGTTGAGTTTAATTTCTCATCTAGTAAAACACTGGTCATAAGCTTATTACTACTTTTAAGGCAGTATGTTTGGAAGCAAGAATACATTACTATTAAAAAACTTAAAACCTCTGTATTTTAATTCTCATGGTCAACATTAAAATGTATTACTGTCTACAGATACTATATTGTACCTGTAGACAGATTTCATGGTATTTTTATTGAGTACAGTATATACTATACTCAATATTAAAAACCATGACATCTCATGCTCTGAAAATGTAGTAATTACTCAAATAGAATGCAGATGAAGTTACTTACCAGCACGAGCCAAGGATCCGTGCACTTTACCACCGAGCAGTGGCACTGTGAGGTCAAGCTCATAGGATGAAAGCTCTGATACCAGGCAGGAATCTTCAATGGGAGCACCGCAGAGGGACAAGGTCACCTCCTCAGCACCAACCTCGGCAAGGGCACGGATGCGCTCCTGTAATTAGAGATAAATTGTTATTCAACATGGTGTTAACTTCAGAAGACTGACATAACCTATAAATGGTTATTTTGTTGACTATGTAACTTTAATATGCGTGTTAGAAAGTTGAAAATTTTTAGCAGTAATACACTAATGACAGTTTTGAGCAACAGAATAAAAGAAAATATTGAAAGAACTAGCATAAAAGCCAAAAGATCAACACAGATGCTGAGCATAGATGTCAATCGGTCATGTTTGAGCAAATTATTTGAGCGTTTACCTTGATTTGGCCAATGGTCTCCTGATCATTGACGTCTAAGACGTGCGTCGACTGTCCTCTGATGTGCAGCTGCATTTTGAGGCTTCTGAAATGGAAATGCAATATTCAACGGCGTGGTCGGCTAGCACGATAACAAACTTCTCGTCACTCTTGACGGTTACGCCAAATTTAACACATTTTATAAATAGAGATTTATTATTTTCACATTTACTAACACTTAAATTTTCGTTTTTAGCCCGAAAATCACAAAACTTAATCCAAAACGTGGAATCGTGTAAAATACTAACCTTATCAGCCAACTCTGACAAGCGAAAGAAACAAAAATGGTGGACGGAAAAGGAAACACACCAGTCAGTCAGTTTAGTCGATTGTCATTTGACGTCTTGTCTATTGTCATCTTCAAATGTATTATTTGATAAATAAAAAATAAAGATATTCAGTCACAGTTATAGATGGATTCATAAAAATAAAAGATTGGCATGCATCGTCGCCAGTTACTTATAGTTTTACTTTGTGGTTTTATTCCGTCACGCGTAGTGATGTGCCGTGTGTTTTTGTGGATAGAGTCGACTCGATTAGGTTTGTATAGTATTCGAATCATGACTCAATTCCACGGTTCAAGTCCAATACTCGAATTCTATGCATAGTACTCGAATATTGACTCGAGTCCGGGAGTCGAATCTGGGACTCGAGTCCGAGACCCGAATCTAGGACTCGGCACTGGAGTTTATAACCAATTTTAGAGCAAAAAGGAAAAATCGAATAGAAGTAAACTTCAAACAGCATAATTATAAGTTGAGCATAATGACACAGCTATAGTAAATCAATCATTCCTAATGATTACAAAAAGTAAAAAAAAACATAGAACATACCGAGGAGGTACCTAGGAACAAAATGAAATCAAGCTCTATTTGTTTTATTACGCAACAAAAAGAAGTATTTTTGGAAGTTACTTAACCCACTTCAGATATTTAAGCTGTTGATCCCCGCACGAACGCCGGCGGTCGTGCGCTATTGTCTTACTATTGTGTCTCTAATTACGCTACTCAAGAAGTTAATTTGGTTTCGTTAGCTCGTTAGTCACATTTGGAAACCTTTTTACCCAAAAAATTTGGGTAAAAAGGTTTGCAAATGTGACTTATTTAAAAAATAAATCAAGTTATTAAGAGCCCGGCGTAAGCCGCTTGCAACTGCAAGTTGACGCGTATCGCGGAATATAGCTATCTCTGTTTGACAAAAACAAGTGAGCGACTGACGCAGTGCGCAGCTGTGTGTGTATGTGAGCGTATTGCAATATTGTTAGTAAAATTAGGTATGTTCATTATTTGCTTTGTTTTTGCCGAATACTTTAGTGAATCGTTAGTGAATGTACATACTAGTAATGCGTTTTTTGGAAATTTTATTACCGTGCCGATATCTCAACATATTAGGATAACTAGCACACACTAACAAATCAGAAAATGTTATGGAACCGAGTGCTTTTTTTATAAGTGGGAAATCAGTAAATGAGTTCAGTCAATGAATCAGGCCATCGGCGGCAAGGCAACGAACTCTCGCGCCGGTCCCTGGTACAGGTCATGGTTTGGAGCGAGGAGGAATGGCAGGTTGTCGTCTCCTTCTGCGAAACAGTAATACTAGCGAAGGAGGCAGCCACATGCACGCGGGAACGGCCCGCACGCCCCAGCCGCCGGAATCCCGACCCTAAATTCCAGCCAATGTGGGCGTGGGCTTGCGGACGGCGAGCAATGGGCAGCTCGCCGTCCGGCCGTTCAGACCGAGCACGAGTCGTCGACGGCGCGTAATGTTCCACGTGCGCCTCAAGGAGATGTCAGCAAAACCGTAGGGGCCCAGCAAGGTCGAAGCCTACTGGGGTTGGGCACGCCAAAAATATGGCGGTAAGTCCCCTCTTTGAGGCGTGGTTGGAAAGACCTCATGGCGTCCTCACCTTCCGCATGACGCAGGTTCTCACCGAACCCGGTAAGTTCTGGAAGTTCCTGCACCGGATTCGTGCGGGAGCGACGCCCGGGTGTCGCCACTGTATGGACCGCCCGGAGGACACGGTGGAGCACACGGTGGAGGTGTGCCCCGCTTGGGCAGAGCAACGCCATGTCCTCGTAGGAGCGATGCGGTGGCGATTTCTCGCGCCGGGCCTTGGTACAAGCCATGGTCCGGAGCGAGGAGTGGCAGGCGGTCGCCACTTTCTACGAAGCAGTAATGCTAGAAAAGGAGGCGGCCATCGCGTGAGGCAACGGCCTTCACGCTCCAGCCGCCGCCGGGATTCCGATCCCATTTCCGGCCACCATAAGCGCGGGCTTGCGGACGGCGAGCAGTGGGTAGCTTGCCGTCCGACCGTCCGGTACCCGTCCGGACCGAGCCCAAGTCGTCGACGGCGCGTATCGTTCCACGCGCGCCTTATGGAGATGTCAGCAAATCGTAGGGGCCCAGCAAGGTCGAAGCCTACCGGGGTTTGGGCACGCCAAAAATATGGCAGTAAGTCCCCTCTTTGAGGCGTGGTTGGAAAGACCTCATGGCGTCCTCACCTTCCGCATGACGCAGGTTCTCACCGAACCCGGTAAGTTCGGGAAGTTCCTGCACCGGATTCGTGCGGGAGCGACGCCCGGGTGTCGCCACTGTATGGACCGCCCGGAGGACACGGTAGAGCACACGGTGGAGGTGTGCCCCGCTTGGGCAGAGCAACGCCGTGTCCTCGTAGGAGAGATGCGGTGGCGATTTCTCGCGCCGAGCCTTGGTACAAGCCATGGTCCGGAGCGAGGAGTGGCAGGCGGTCGCCACTTTCTGCGAAGCAGTAATGCTAGAAAAGGAGGCGGCCATCGCGTGAGGCAACGGCCTTCACGCTCCAGCCGCCGCATTTCCGGCCACCATAAGCGCGGGCTTGCGGACGACGAGCAGTGGGTAGCTTACCGTCCGACCGTCCGGTACCCGTCCGGACCGAGCCCAAGTCGTCGACGGCGCGTATCGTTCCACGCGCGCCTTATGGAGATGTCAGCAAATCGTAGGGGCCCAGCAGGGTCGAAGCCTACTGGGGCCAAGGGTAGTGTGAAAGCGAAATCCAGGGCCCTGGGACGAAGGCAAAGAAGGAATAGGAGTGGGTTTTTAGTGAGTAAAAGTCTGACACTATCTCCCGCTCCGCCCAAGAGCAAGATTTATCATTAGATGATTTTCCCACCTTAAAAAATAAAAAAGCCTACTAGGTTCGCTTCTGAAAGGAAAACCTGGGGCCCTGGAACGCAAGACAAAAAGGGAACATAGGAGTCGATTTTAGTAAGTAAAAGTCTGACACGCTCTTTCGCTCCGCCCAAGAGCGCGAGAAATAATTGGATGATTTCTCACCCAAAAAAAAGTACCTAAGCATTTGAAGTTTAGTAAAAGGAAAATATATATTTATTAGTTTTGATGTTCATAAGCATATAAATAATTTGCATCACAAAAAAAAAACAAAAAAAAGTAAAAGGAATACAGAAAGTCAATAGAAATATTACAGTAAAATTTACAACGCGACCGAAGTAATGACATCACGTACACACTGACACTGACGCACACACACACACTCTCGCTTGCCGCGATAGCACTACTAACTCTTGGAAACTACTAACTCTTGGAAATTTGGGATAAATTTGGATGTGTTCCGTAATACCAAAAAAGATGAATGAAAACTTAATGTTTTTTCATTTTTTTTCTATAATTTGTAACTTGATAATATAAACTATGTTCGTACGGAAAGAATATTAGAAATATTGTTGTTTATAATACAGAAAAAACAAAATGAAAACGGCCAATTACGCTACAAAAATATGCGAAATGAAATTCGCTTAAATTTCGTTTTAGGTAAGTATTTTAAAAAAAGAAAGATGTAGGAACCTAGATAAATATTTTCTTAATCCGAATATCATCATAATATGGTGGAAATATGCTCCATCTGCAAATGATTTTGGTATTACGTTTGTATGGATAATTCAGCTATCGCCGTCGCCTTAATTTAGTACAATTATCACATCAAGACGAATCAAATGAGTTTATAGATTTTTTTTTAAATCGAATATTAAAATTTTGGCGCTTCAAAATTAAAACTACGAATGGAGTACTACAGCACGACTGCCTCGTGCTGTAGTACTCTATTAATCTAACTCGAATACTAGACTCGAATCGGTTGGCCTCCCATAATAGACTCGAGTCAGCGAGTACAAAATCGATTCTTCCTGACTCGAAAACCGGAATTGAGTCCGGCGTACTCGAATCAAATTAAATTGGTACTCGAGTAGACGAGTCCAAAGTAGGAATCGAGTCTGACTCGAGTCAAGCCGTACTCGGCACATTACGTGAGTACTTTTTATATTAGGAATGCATCATAAAGTACCTAATCCCATGAAAATTTCATCAGTCCTGCCTGTGTCGTATAAAAATGATTGTCATAGATGAATTTTAAGGTTTTAATTTCTGAAAAAAATCTAAAAGTTAGCCTTAAAAGTTACAAAAAAAAAAACCTAAAACCCGACTGCGACAAAAAAAACGACGCTGAAGAAGTATGAAACAAGTCTGTGACAACAATTTTGGTGTTAAATCACTGTGCTTCTATACTATTTATTTTAGTATATACAAGTGAAGCCCTTTCAAATGTTACCAAACACGACGATCCTGCAGTAAACATAAAAAAAAACCAAACACGGCGAATTTATCTTTTTTTATAAACACAAAACATTCATGCTTCAGTCCACAAGAGGGCGCCACATTGAACATGATGATATTTTTGATAAGTACTAGTGAAGCCCTTTCAAATGATATCAAACACGGTATATTAAAATTTACCCTAAAATTTTTTTAACACTTGACTTTTTGTCCGCCAGAAGGCGTCACTTTAAATTTGAGCAATATTTTGAAAATGTACAAGCGAAACCCTTTCAAATGATACCAAACACGGCGTATTTATCTCCATTTTTATTTTTTTTAACCCATTACTTTTGTCCGTTAGAGGGCGCCATATCGAGTTTTGTGACACGTCACGTAGCCTATGCTCAGCGGACAATTAAGACGGTTCTAACAATACCTCATATGCCGAGTTCCGATAAGTAGATTAGGAGCTATGAGGCTATGAGAGCACACACATACATACATACATAGCCTGTCAAAATCTTTGGCTTTGCCGTAGTCGAGTAAAAATTAAAAAGTTTGATGATGTTGTTAATTTAATAGTTAGCGAAATAGAATTAAAATATAGACCAATACTTATAAATTAGCAGAAACATTTCAGAAATCCGTCAACAAATGACTGAGAAATTAATCCATACTTCCATACTAATATTATAAATGTGAAAGTAACTTTCGCTTTCAGGGTTAAACTACTGATCCGATTTTGATAAAATTTGGTTCAGAGAAAGCTTGAACTACAAGGATAGATATCCATCTTCGACTTTGACTTCACGTCCGCAATAACTAACATTCATGCGGACGAAGCCGCTGGCAGCCTAGCTTCACATCTGTGTGTTGCTAGTAAAAGAAGGTTCTCTGTGGTTGCTATCTAGTCCAAGACTCAAGTTTTATATGATATGACTAGCTTCTGCCAGCGGCTTCGCCCGCGTGAATGTAGGTTTCTCCATACAAACCTTGGACCCCCGTTTCTTAGGAGAAGTGAATTTTGGAAAATCCTCTCTTAGTGCTCGCCTACTTCATAAAAGAAAACTTTGTGCAAAATTTCACGTTCCTAGTCCCAGTAGTTTCGGCTGTACGTTGATATGTCTGTCAGTCAGTTTCTCCTTTTATATATATAGATTACTAAAATGTTAAAAGTTTAAGTTTAACTAACGCACATAGTCATAGTCCCGGAGTCCAAGATCCGGCCTTGGATCCTGCAGTAAACATAATAATCACATAATATTTTATGATTTTTGTAATATTTTAGAGATGATGACCTACGATGACATGTCAGTATCAGTCAAAGATCGCATTGCACATTGTAACTACATGATATGTTGTACTTTTTCAGTTTGTTACATTTTAAACACCACGCTTTAGCAAACGTGCTCGCACAGAGTACTTTGGTAATCGTGCTCGGTTGTGAAAAATTAAAATTGAGAAATAGAAAAAGAATAAGACATTTAGTTTCTGAACGTTGGCAAGCATTCTGTCCACCCTAAAGCTCGTGATTGGCTGTCTGAAAAAAGCGGCTGACTGTGCCGTGTGATCTGTCCGATTTCGATGTGATTTCTTTTCCTGAAAAATGGTTAAATAAAATATATTGTTACCGCCAATTTTTAGAGGTAATCGGGATTCTTTATCATGCTGTCGTGGCAGCTCCGTCAGTTTTTGTTTGCATTAGTACATTGGGTTGTGAATTTACTTGTTGCTATTCAAAATGTTTATTCCCGATTCCGGATCAAAAAGTGCATTTTACCTCAAGACGAGGTGACGAAAAGTGATATTAGAATTATATTAAAACATTTGCCAAGAGTTACCAAGAAACTCAAACATTTGGTGATCCTGGCGGACACTGATCAACACTCGTTCAGTGATTTGGCTCGCATGGTTATATGGTGCCTTGTAGCCGGGATATCATATGTGAGCTTCTACGATAGCACAGGTAATAAACTATTGAATAAGACACAGTTACGGTATGCCATTACTTTAATTTACTACTCTGACACGAAACTATAATAACCAATAAAATTGCATTCCTTCTCTTATTATTTTGAAATAATATTAGAATGTTTCTATGCTTGTCAGAATATTACAATACTTTCATTTACTACATGTTCAGCTTTATTGATTTGATTACTACCTCGTACATCAGATAGTTATGATGCATTGACACCAGATAAGGATGATGAAATATCTAGACTTGTTATTACTGTGTACCTATTCCCCAAACCCAATGTCTTATTATCATAAATTATGTAGGTCCTAAACTAGGTTATGCTAATATGATTTTCACAGGTATCAATTTCTTATTTCCAGGAGAATTAAAAGAAAATGAAGAAAAGCTGTTCCTTGAAGTGGAAAAAAATAAAAAGGGTGTGCCAGGTTGCATAAAATGGTGCAGAAAGCCAGACTTGAACGGCTACACAAACGGGATGCAAGCTCACACAGTGTACTTAAACATCTTCAATCGTGAAGATGGAAGACCCACTGTAGTGCAATGTATACGTCAGATAGCTGAAGATAGAGTAGTATGTAATAGAGAATCTGCAGAATTTACAGCACAAGAAATAGATAATACTCTAATGTTAATGTACCCTTCCATTCCAGATCCAGAATTAGTTTTATATACTGGTCCATTATGTTGCACTCATGGGTTATTGCCATGGCAAATAAGACTCACTGAGTTTATACAACTCTCCTTAGACCATAGTGTAAATATTGATAATTTTATAGGTGCATTATATAGATACAATAAATGTGATCAAAGATTTGGAAAGTGAGGTTTGCATTAGCCTTGGTGAAAGGCCTAAGTTTAACTAAATGCAGTTATGCAGATATCATCCGTTGGTTAAAATCATGAGTGTATGTGTAAATAGGTGCTTTATTTAAGAATCAGATTCATAATAATTATATTTATTGATAACATGATCAATGCATTCACATTTTTATCATTATTCATTAGAAAAGGCCTATGATGTGATTCATATAAATAATATTATCATCAATATAAAATTGGTATAATTACAATTACTATGATGTCTTGAATTGTATGAATTTTATGTAAAACATAGTGTACAACATTACAATCAGTGAGCAATAACCTATAGAAGATTCATTAAATATGAACATATCGCACCTTCGGTAGAACAAGGGCATAATTGCAGTTTTTGCTATTTTACAGGAGAGCTATTTTAAGATATTTATTGCATTCAGTGAGGTCTTGCTCTGTTAATATTGCTCGAAAGTTTTTCTTCTTTGCATGATATAAACTATATACTATATCCTTTTTAGGCGTATAGTTTATTTTTAAGGCATTTCTGTATACTTAACTCATTTTTGCAATTTTTGACAATTGTGCCCTTGTTCTACCGAAGGTGCGATATATTTATAATTTTTAAAGTAAAAAATATAATTAATAATAATGATTTGTGATGTTTTACTTAATTTCCAAGGATTATTCATTTTAAAAATTAAGTTTACACAATTTTCCAGGTAGATAATACCCAGACAACTTGAAATTTTTCAGCAAAGTAACAATGCAAGCGACTTTAGGGGGTAGAAGTGCCTCAGTAAGTGAGAATATGAACTTTACCTGCAATGTAATTGTAAATAACCTCCTCCTTTTTTTGAAGTTGGTTAAAAAGTATCAGCTGATACCTACATTTCATGATTCCTAAACATAAAATGTAAGTACTGAACAACTGTATATATGTAAAGTGTGTAGTCCATTTCTGCACTTTTGATTCACATTTAATCTGTGTGGGCGTCCTGGCAACGATAGCTACATAGCTAATAGAATAAGATCCCAGAGCGACATAACTTATTTTTACATGGTTGAAACCTTATGTTCTCAGTAGTCTCATGTGCTTTAAATACCTGTGTGCATGTGGAGCTCCCCCTTGGGGAACTTAGGCAGGTACGAGGTGAGAAAGGGAACTAAAAATAAGAGTTACTTAACTTATTTTTTTATGACTGATTCTTAAATATGTTTTGTAGAATATTATTCTAAAGTAGTATCCATAAGTGTCAGACACTTTCCATGGGCCAAAACTTTTGTCAGACGCTTTAAAGCCGCACAAAAAATAATATGACTTTACTTATTTTTACATGGCTGATTTTTATATATGTTTTGTAGAATATTATTTTAAAGTAGTATCCATAAGTGTCAGACACTTTCCATGGGCCAAAACTTTTGTCAGACGCTTTAAAGTTCCAAAAAAAATAATTGAACTTTACTTATTTTTACATGGCTGATTTCTATATATTTTATTAAGGTTTAAACATGTTATTTCAAAGTTATATTTCATTAGTCAGACAAATTGTAGTGACCAAACATCCCCTAAACACTAAAATTATTCAACCGAGAACCCATAACTCAGGCAGGATGCATTCATTGTTATGGTATATAACAAAGTTGCTTTCCATGTCTGTGTATCACCTAACTTCTACATGCAACAGACTTAGATGCGGTTTTTACGAGGTTTAAGTATAGGTTTTTTTTTTCAAAGTACCTATTTTTTTTCAGCTGCGCTCTATAAATGTGCTCCTAAAATTCTTAGCCAGGACCGAAATTGGTGAAAGGTATTGTGTGTACTTGAATAGGACCCTGGCTCGTTTATGAAGATTTACAAAGGGACAAAAGAGCCTGTTGGGGCAGCTAGTGTGAGATTTAATTAGCAAAGTATTTCAAGTACAAACAGATCATGTTAAGTAGCTTTTCTCATACTATTTCATAAAATATCGCTTGAGATTATTCACTCTGTCTGGCTAGCAAGGAGTTTAACATAGGGTAAGCAGAGTTTGAAGGTTAATGGTTTAGGTACATCCATGGCTGGCCTTGCATGATAAAAATATTAAAGCCTTAACTATTTAAGCATAACGCAAGTTACGCGAAAATTTATTGACAAGAAAATGCAATAGTAATAACAACTTGTCAAAATTGTTCAAGGTGATAGGCGCTCTACGAAGACTATTTTACTGGGCGGGTAGGTATACTTTTAAACACCTTCGTCTAGTACCATGTCTTTCGAAGATTGCAGGACTGTGCAGAGCGAGCTGTAATGTTGATGAGGCTAGATGCAGATTCTAGCTATTCTAATGTCTATTTTCACAAGTAGCACCTTTAGAAATGTGCGCTTTTGAATTTTCAACCCTCTGTTCAACGCCGACAGTTGACATTCCAACAACACGCTTTTATTTAGGCGTTTGGGTTACCTAGTATTATTGAAACTGGGCACAAACTGACGGAACGGTTGGCGCATTGGTTGAGTGATTGACTGCTGCACTGCGTGTCGCGGGTTCGATTCCCGTACGGAACAAATATTTGTAAGGACAACAAATAGGTGTTCCGGGTCTGAGTGACTTGTGCATGTGAATTTACATGTTTGTAAACGCACCCACGATGAAGGAGTAATTGCTAATGTGGGGCAAAGTTTAAGAAAAAAAAAACTTGTATGATGATCTTAGCCTACATTGGCACTTATAAAACGTCAGAAGCTAGTGCACAGTTTCAAATTGGTCGTTTTCTATGAAGAACCGGCAAGAAATTCCATGGTTGCTCTTTAAAAAAAAAGGGTTGATGTTACAATATTTCCGGGACTGAATTACCCAAAAATTAAGATACCTTTAAATTTCGGTATGACGTCATACCGTTAAATAAGGGTTACCGAAATATTTCGATACCGTAGCATTGGTATATTAGCGGAATTTTAAGGTTGGAAATACATACCGGTTTTTTTTTGGTACAAGTACTATAACCTTTATAATGATTTCGGTACTTTCGGTAGCAGTACCTAAACCTTAATAAATAGGGGTTTTCTTTGATGCATCATGCACCGCCTCGCCTCGCCACTCTGTCACTTCCTGATTGTTGCACGTTCTGTAACTCAGTATTGGTTTATATTTCCGATCGGAAAGACTGTGACTGTGACTACTCCTTTCAAACTTTGATCTTCAGAAATATAATTACACAAAAAAAAAAATACTGGTACAGAAGAAAAACACTTATCTTCAGAATGTACATTATGTAAATCAATCAATATTTCACAAAGAAAATGATGTGCATTTAACTCCGGCCAGGTGTTCAAGGGACTATCATCATCATCATCATTTCAGCCAAAAGACATCCACTGTTGGCCATATGTAGGCCTTACAAGAAAATTACTGATAAGCATTACATTTTAAGTAAATCTGTACAGCGAGATAATAAAAATCGTCGTCGCTCCACCTCGTGAGCGAACTGACTATGTTTCACCTTCTGATATACTGTGAACACCTTCTGCCCCATCTAAGGTTTTTTTTCTTTATTAAAGAGGGTTTAATCTGTCTAGGGGATGTAGAATCCAATAACTACTATTTTCTTAAAAATTATATTATTATGTGTCATCCGGTTAGACTGGAAGCCGACCCCAAGCAAATTGGGAATAGGCTAAGGAAGAAGATTTGTGCCATCATCATCGTCATCATCATTTCAGCCGAAAGACGTCTACTGTTGGACATAGGCCTCCCCAAATGTCGCCACAATGAACGGTCCTGTGCGTCTCGCATCCATCGGATTCCCGCAACCCTTACCAGGTCATCGGTTCACCTTGAAGGAGGCCTTCCAACGTTACGTCTTCCGGTACGTAGTCGCCATTCCAGAACCTTTCGGCCCCAACGGCCATCCACTCTGCGAGCAAAGTGCCCTGCCCATTGCTACTTAAGTTTGGCGATTCTTCTTGCTATGTCGGTAAACTTGGTTCTCCTGCGAATATCCTCATTCCTGATTCGATCACGCAAGGAAACTCCGAGCATAGCCCTTTCCATCCAGCCCTTTAGGTGACTTTAAGTCTTCTGATGAGACCCATTGTAAGCAACCACGTTTCGGAGCCATATGTCATCACTGGCAACACGCACTAGTCGTAGACTTTCGTCTTGAGACACTGTGGTATATGGGCGAGAACATACCGCGCAGCTTCTCGAACGCTGCCCAGCCGAGTCGGATTCGACAATTGATCTCTTTCTCGAAGTTAGATCTACTCAACTGAACCGTCTATCCCAGGTAAACGTAGTCGTCCACAACTTCAAGTGTAGAGTCTGCGATCTTGATAGGAGTGGGTGCTACACGGCTGTTTACCACAGTATAGATATATGATTAGTCATGGTAAACACACAGTATAAATATGGAACAGTACGGAAACTAACTACAAATAGTCGAAACGGCACACTCACACAAACATACGCAACGACGAGACTCCTAACCGTTTCTCGCCGTCCTGTCAGTAGCGAATGCCGCTTAGGAGTCTCGTCGATGCGTATGTTTGTGTGAGTGAGCCGTTTCGAACATTTGTAGGTAGTTTCCGTACTGTTCCATATCTATACTGTGTGTTTACTATGACTAATTTTGTCCATGTTCATTTTAAGTCCCACTCTTTCAGTTCGGAAGCCCTATTGAGGTCACCAAGCATTGTACTGAGCTCCTCCGTAGTCTTAGCTAAGACTAAGTACTATGTCGTCGGCAAACCGAAGGTGAATGATTTACTCGCCATTGACATTAATGCATCTTGAAGACATCCTCCATTGCTGCCGTGAACAGTTTCGGAGAAATAACGTCTCCCTGCCTCACGCTCCGCTGCAAGAAGATAGGTTTCGAGGTCTGGTCTTGTAGTCGGACTGACGTGGTGGCGTTTTTGTACAAACACTTCAACACTTCGATGTACCGATAGTCAATTTGGCACTTGACTATCGGCACAGGCGTTGGAGAGACTGCAGTACAGCCCAAGTCTCGGTCGAATCAAAGGCTTTCTCGTAGTCCACAAACGCTAAGCAGAGAGGCTGATTATACTCCTCAGTCTTCTGTATAACCTGCCGTAGCGTATGTATGTAGTCCACGGTGCTGAAGCCTTTTCGGAATCCGGCTTGTTCGGGAGGCTGGAAGTCTTCGAACCTGCGAGCGAGACGATTCGTGATGACTCTGTAAAACAGTTTGTAGACATGGCTCAGAAGCGAGATAGGCCTGTAATTCTTAAGCAGGGCATTATCGCCCTTCTTAAAGAAGAGTACTACCACGCCTCCACAAATTTCCACAAATTATCCCTCTTCCGAAAAAGTGTAATCCTGTTTCCCCCTCTGAATTCCGTCCTATCTCCATACTACCGTTTCTATTCAAAGTCTTAGAACGCCTTATCCATAACCAATTTAGTACTTTCCTTTGCAAAACCGTCTCCTTAATCTTTTCCAATCCGGGTTTCGTCCAGGTCATAGCACTACTACAGCTTTCGTTAGATTACAGACGATCTTAGACTTGGTATGGAAAACGGAAATCTGACGGTCCTTGCCTTGTTAGACTTTAGCAACGCTTTTAATACCGTCGATTTTGGTATCTTACTTGGCATATTAAGCTCTCTTATCATATATCCAACGGCAATTGATTTCTTTCGTAGTTACCTGTGTTGCCGTCGGCAACGTATTCGCTTTGACAGTTCTTCCTCGTCATGGTGCAATACCTCTGCCGGCGTACCGCAGGGGGGCGTTCTTTCTCCTCTTCTTTTCGCTATCTTTATAAACTCAATTTCCAATGAACTTCTCTCATCCTACGACCTGTCTCAGTGAAGGACCTTGGTATTATTATTGATAAAGACATTTCGTGGGGTCCTCAGGTGCAGGTAGTTTAGCCGCAAGTTCTTTGCGTCTGCGGGGTCTTTACGAAGGCTGCGCAATTTTCTTCCAACTGCTACCAAAACTGCGCTCGCCCAATCCCTCCTCCCAATCCTAGATTATGCCGATGTCAGTTATTTGGACTTAACTGAAGTGCAGCTAGATAAGCTTGAGCGACTTAAAAATTTCTGTATTAGATTCATATTTGGATTGCGCAAATATGATCATATTTCAGATTTCCGCTCAAGTGGCTGCCAATCTGCCTTCGCCGGAATGCTCATAATTTATCGTTGCTTTACAGTGTCCTGTTTATTCCTACAACCCCCTCTTATCTCAAATAACGTTTTAAGTTCATTCATGACACACATTCTAGACACTTGAGATGAGATCATTGGAGAATTTGACCCTTTTGATGCCCTCACATTCTACCAAGTTTTGTGACAAGTACCCCCTGTATTATTTTAAGTTCTTACAATCCATCCTAAGGTTGTCTGGTAGATATCGCTGCCAGCGATAAGACCGCCATTGTACCCATAGATTTAAGTTTATGTATACGTCCGTATGGTGTTCGGACGTAAAGAATGGCACCATCCCATCTCTTCCCGACTTAGGCGACTAAGGGTCATACCAGAGAATGGGCAGCAGCATTCTCTGTGCATTATAAAAACCACACTGCGATCGCCAACCCGCCTGCCAAGCGTGGCGATTACGGCAAACCCCCCAAAAATGATAAACAGAATAAAGAAATGGCCCCTAGTGCCCGGCAATTTATCTACCCTTGACTCCGGTAGCGGTCAAGGCCACGGCGAGGCAAAGGGTGCTAAGAATCACCGGATGGGATCCGGCTACCCTTTTAAAATACAACGACTGGATCTGGCAACATATAACACGCGTACACTGAGGACCGACGAGAAGATAACCGAACTTGAGGAGGAATTGAGCAGGTTCCGATGGAGTATTATTGGTTTATCTGAAGTCCGAAGACAGGGGGAGGACACGATAATTCTAAAATCCGGTAATCTGCTCTATTTTCGGGAGGGTGACCAGCAGTCCCAGGGTGGTGTCGGGTTTTTTGTCCACAAGTCCCTGTGAACAATGTGGTGAAGATCGAGTGTGTCGACCAGGGTGGCGTACCTTATACTCAGAATATCGCCAAGATATTCGCTGAAGGTCATACAGGTTTACGCCCCGACCTCGACGCACCCCGACGACGAAGTAGAGACCATGTATGAGGATGTATCCAGAGCCATGCATGGTTTTAAGACTCACTTCACCGTGGTCATGGGGGACTTCAACGCGAAACTAGGAAAACGAGATGGTGACGAGCTGAGAATGGGGCAATTTGGATTTGGACGTCGGAATCACCGGGGACACCTACTGGCTAGTTTTGTGTAGAAAGAGGGCCTCTACATGATGAACTCCTTCTTCAAAAAACGTAAGCATAGGAGGTGGACCTGGCAAAAACCCGACGGTGCGACTAGAAATGAGATTGACTTCATTCTGTCGACGAAGAAGCAAATATTCAATGATGTCTCCGTGATCAATGCGGTGAAAACTGTAAGTGATCACCGCACGGTGAGAGGCACATTGAATATCAATATGAAGCTTGAAAGGTCTCGACTGGTGAAGTCTACGCTCCGCACAGTACAGATCCAGATCCAAAACTCCGAGAGCTTTCAGCTCGAACTCCACAATCGTTTCGAGTGCCTAGGAAGCTCCGTAGACGAATATAACGATGGGTTCGTGGGAACTGTCTATATGGTCGGGTCTAAATTTTTCAAGACTCACTGTACAAATAAGAACAAGAAGCTGTCAGATCAAACTCTCGAGCTTATGAAGAAGAGGCGTGAGATGACTTTGCAGTCTTCAGATGATGCGTGCACATACCGGCAGCTCAATAAACGAATCTCAAAGTCTCTGAAACGCGACCTTCGCCGATTTAATACCGAGAGGATTAAGGATGCGATTGAGCGGAATAAGGGCTCTAAAGTATTTGCACGAGATCTGTCTATTGGGCAGAGTCAGCTCACGAAACTGAAGCCCGACGATGGCAGAGTCATATCCGCCAAATCGGAGCTTCTGGGAGAGATCGAGGCTTTTTATGGACAGTTGTACACGTCAATCTCCGCACGCACTGCAAATCTAGCAAACGACCCAAGAGCTAGATTGACTCGACACTATACCGAAGATATCCCGGACGTCAGCCTGTAGTAGTTGAAAAACAACAAGGCGTCGGGTGAGGACGGAATTACGACCGAGCTCCTGGAGGCGGTGGAAAACCGATCCTAAAGGCCCTTCAGAAGTTGTTCGATTCCGTCATACTCGAGGGAAAAACGCCACAGGCATGGAGCAGAGGTGTGGTGGTACTCTTCTTTAAGAAGGGTGACAATACCTTGCTTAAGAATTACAGGCCCATCTCACTTTTGAGCCATGTCTACAAGCTGTTTTCCAGAGTCATCACGAACCGTCTCGCGCGCAGGTTCGACGACTTCCAGCCTCCCGAACAAGCCGGATTTCGAAAAGGTTTCAGCACCGTGGACCACATACATACGCTGCGGCAGGTTATACAGAAGACTGAGGAGTATAATCGGTCTCTCTGCTTAGCGTTTGTGAACTACGCGAAAGCCTTTGATTCGGTCGAGACTTGGGCTGTACTGCAGTCTCTCCAACAGTGCCAGATTGACTATCGGTGTCGGATCATCGAAGTGCTGAAGTGTTTATACAAAAACGCCTCCATGTCAGTCCGAATTCAGGACCAGGCCTCGAAACCTATCCTCTTGCAGCTGGGTGTGAGGCAAGGAGACGTCATTTCTCCGAAACTGTTCACGGCAGCAATGGAGGATGTCTTCAAGGTTCTGGAATGGAGAGGGCTAGGCATAAATGTCAATGGCGAGTACATTACTCACCTTCGATTTGCCGACGACATACTAGACTACTCGGAGGAGCTCAGTACAATGCTCGGTGACCTCAATAAAGCTTCCGAAAGAGTGGGACTTAAAATGAACATGGACAAAAACAAAGTCATGGTAAACGTCCATGTAGCACCCACTCCTATCAAGATCGGAGACTCTACACTCGAAGCTGTGGACGACTACGTTTACCTGGGACAGACGGTCCAGTTGGGTAGGTCTAACTTCGAGAAAGAGGTCAATCGTCGAATCCGACTCGGCTGGGCAGCGTTCGGGAAGCTGCGCGGTGTCTTCTCGTCCAATATACCACAGTGTCTCAAGACGAAAGTCTATGACCAGTGCGTGTTGCCAGTGATGACATATGGCTCCGAAACGTGGTCGCTTACAATGGGCCTCATTAGAAGGCTTAAAGTCACCCAAAGGGCAATGGAGAGGGCTATGCTCGGAGTTTCCTTGCGTGATCGAATCAGGAATGAGGATATCCGCAGGAGAACCAAGGTTGCCGACATAGCACGAAGAATCGCCAAACTAAAGTGGCAATGGGCAGGGCACATTGCTCGCAGAACAGATGGCCGTTGGGGCCGAAAGGTTCTGGAATGGCGACCACGTACCGGAAGACGTAGCGTTGGAAGGCCTCCTACAAGGTGGACCGATGACTTGGTAATGGTTGCGGGGGTCCGATGGATGCGAGACGCACAGGACCGTTCGCTGTGGCGACGCTTGGGGGAGGCCTATGTCCAGCAGTGGACGTCTTTCGGCTGAAATGATGATGATGATGATATTATTATACAAATCACGTTGATGAAAAATCTGCGGTTGACGAAAAAAAAAAACGTACCTACTACCCGGTACACACTACACAGTCAGCAACAAACAAAGATATAAGTAAAAGAGAACCTACAGTAAACAACATGTTCAAATAGGTACCTACACTAGTTCTTAACGTGTTCGACACCCCCGTGCACCCACGCCCAGGCCTCTCGCATGTTTTTAGGTAGGTACCGAAATCGTGTAAAGGTTAAATAACTAGGTATTTAGTCCAACCTTTATTTGTAAAGGTACCGGTATAGCTCAACCTTTATTTGAAATCGGTACCTGTATATTTTTGAGGTATCTTAACCTTTTACCGTAACCGCTTTCAGTCCCTTACGGTATTAATAGATATTACGAGTATGTAAGGACAGTGTAGACCAGCCAATATTGTGCCCAAAAGCATAATAAAAATAATCATATAAAAAAAAGTGAGTCTTAATAGGAAGTAATCTAAGAATTCGTGGAGTCTACAGTGTTCTCTCATTCACATTATAAAAAAGAGGATGCTATATAATAAAAAAAAAAAACAAGAAAATATTAATAATTATAACTACCAGTACCAGTAAATGAGAAGTTAATAAAAAAAAATTGCAAAGAATTTAAGGCGGTTGAGGATGTTATTTTTGTTTATATATATATTTTAAAATTGATATAAACCAGCGCTTGACTGCGATCCCACCTGATGGTAAGCAGTGATGCAATCATTGATGGTGAGGCGCACCCACGCACTAGTTTATTAAGAACCTATTCACTCTAGCCTTGAAGACACCTAAATTATTATATCCTTCAAAATTATCCGGTGTATTATAGTTGAAAATGTAAGTTTAATGACTCAGATGTCCGTTGTTGCATTAGAACTGACGGTACGGTTGGCGCAGTGGTTGAGCGGTTGGCTGTTACGCTGCGTGTTGCGGGTTCGATTCCCGCACGGAACTATCTTGTGTATGGCCTACAGCTTGTACTATTTCTTATTCTGTGCCTACAAATAGGTATTCCGGGTCTGGGTGTATGTACTTAAGTTTACATGTTTGTGACGCGCTCACGATACTTATAGGAGTTATTCTTAGGGTGGTATAGTGATTCTTTAAAAAAAAAAACTGGGCAAGTGCGAGTCAGACTCGCGCACTGAGGGTTCCGTACCAACTTACATTATGTAAATGTTCAATTCCCGAATGTTGTCTCGAAGATTTTTCAGAATCGCAAGTTTTTTTTTTTGTGACGTAGCAGCAAATTTACTGTTTTCACATTTATTCCTATATCTGTGCTAAACGACCTTATGCCAAATTTCAGGATTCTGTGTCAACGGGAAGTACCCTATGAATTTTGATTCCCTGTGTCGAAATATACGTTTTTTTGCGACATAAACAGCCTTTTTTTTTCATAAACTTAGAAGTTTGATTTTTTTTCACAGCTTCAAGGGACCGTAGACCTGAGTATATGGTTTTAATTTCAACTTGATACCTCCACGCGTTCCAAAGATAAAGGGTCTTGACAGCTCCTTGACAGACAGAGACAGACGGACAACAAAAAGTGAATCTTATAAAGGTTCCGCTTTTCCTTTTGAGGTACGGAACCCTAAAAAAAATTGATGGCGTTCTATAGCCCCCGCTACTCTCCATAGGAAAAGGCGCGAGTTGGTGTAAGATGCGGGAAGTTCGACAATAGTATATACATCGTTTGCTCCCGTGACTTGTGCCATTAGAATCATCAGAAATGAAATCATCAAATAACCCCTTCCGCTCTGGTCCGCCCAGAATGTCGAGACTACTGACTAAAATACACCTGTGTTCATTCAGTTGTCCTTCGCGTTTCAGGGTCACGGTAACTCATTCGAACGATCCCGCAGCCCTGGCGACCTTCTATTGGAAAGGAAATAAATGCAAGCTTGGTTTTACCTCTAAAGTATAAAAAATGAAACAAATAACATAAGAGTGAAGTGTTTATTAAAGTAATACGCTAATAATAGTGCACACTAAAATACTATACAAGGGACTAATATTTACATCTTGCACGCACTAATGTTTGCTCCCACCTGCAAGAGAAAAATAAAAATAATATATCACAGCCTTCGCTTTTTTGATGTCAGAAATGTGTTCGGTCTAAATAAAAACAAGCAGATGTTATCATTTATCGGGCGATAGTAGTACACGGATGTTCTATAACACATATCTTCTCCAATGTACTATAAAAACACTGTTATCTTCATGACATAAGTGAGAATTGAGTCATAATAATGCTGTTCATTCAAGTGATTACAATTAGTACGATCTCAAAATGTATTCTTAGGATTATTATTGCTTGATTTCGACTGAACTATTTGTACTCTGAATAACAATAATTTATTCAAATGTATGCATTTGAAACACTTCAATCAATTTCCACAAATTTATGTCACATACTACAGTCCCCACTCGATTATATGTTTTGGACGGGTTGAACAATTTTTTTGGTGGTCATAAATTTAGAACATCAACAGGATAACAACATTTCTGACATCATCCTAATTTGCATAAACAATGTTAGTAAGAGGTCGAGGTAGAGTTGTTGATTTTTTAGCATTGCTATAAATATACATAATAATATAATTAATTATATCATACCCTTAATACTAATATTGCATTACTTATTCTTTAGCACTTAACTTTTGTTACTCTTTAGCATAATCAACATAAATTGTTTTTTTTTCTCTAAGTCGGACACACAAATTTACAAGATAGATAAAAGTACAACCTGCTGGATGTGTAACCTGATGTTCACCGGCGATGGCGGGAGTGACTGCCGCTGCGCGATCGACGCCGGTCGTAGTCCCTAGACCGCTCATACCTATCGTACTTGTCGTAGTCTCGGCCCGACCTGTCGTAAGACCGGTCGCGCTTCGAGCTGTCCCTGTCGTATGACCTCTTGTCCCCCTTGCGCGAACGTTCTTCGGATCGGTCCCGCGACGACTTCTTGCGCCCCGAGCGCGATTCGTAGCTGATCGAACGCGACCGCTTTGTACGTTTCCTTGGACGCTCCTCATCGGAGTCATCCCTGTATTTGTGTTTGTCGTAGTCCCTACTCCTAGAAGATTTATGTCTGTCGTAGTAATCGTCTTTCTTCTTGGACCTGACTTTGTCAGATCTCTCGTATTCGTCGTAGTATTTTGATTTAGAGTAGCTTCTGTCGCTTGACTTGTGAGACTTGTCTTTTCTATGTTTTTCTTTCTTTGATTTTCTGCGAGAGCCACTTGAACTGGAGCCTCTGCGTTTGCGTTTCTTGGATTTAGTTTGAACGACGGGGTCTTGTTCCGTCTCTGAGGATGATTCGCTCGAACTGGATGAGGAATCGTCTTCAGAGTCACTGGTGGAAGTGGAGCTATCTTTATGATTAGGTTTTCCGGACGATTTGGAATAGGGGCTCGGAGTGCGGTCTCTCTTACTCGACTTCTTAGCTTTCTCCTCTAGAATAGTGTCTAACTTCCTGACTCCATCAACCTTGTCAGACTTATGATTACTTCTCTTATCTTTAGAGAGGCGACGTTCAGGTAACTTGTCGGGGGTCTCACTGTCTGGCGGTGGTGTCGCAGAAGATCCTGTGAAGAAAGCATTATTTTGTTAATTTTCAAGTCATTTCCACCGGAATATATATTTTCAAAATTTTAACCTATATGGCTATAAAATGAACAGGTCTCATGGTTAGTAGGTATCTATAGTAATGAGCAGTGGTGGCCGAGTGGTAACGGCCCCGACTTACAAGTTGTAGGTTGCGGGTTGAAACCCAGCCTGGCGCATTACTTTGTGTAATTTATTTCATCACCGCTGCTCGCAAAACGGTGAAGGAAAACATCGTGAGGAAACCGGCATGTCCTAGAACCAAAAATTCGAAGACATGTGACATCCACCAACCCGCACTGGGCCCGCGTGGTGGATTACGGAACATTCCCTCTCCTAGAGAGGAGGCCTGAGTTCCAACAGTGGGAACATTATAAGGCCGACTAAGCTAAGCTATAGTAATAAAATAAGGCAGTGACGTATTTTTTGTTTCTTTAAACGCGCTAATCTCTGGAACTACCAGTCGGATTGGAAAAAGTATAATATCATTATAATATCACGCTAGGACAGTTATGTATAAATATAAAGTAGGTACTAACGTGAACGCCGTGGTCGTTCGGGCGTGACGTTGTTGTTGGGCGTGGTGGGTTCCTCGTTGGCCTCCCGCGCTTCCGCACGCCGCACCTCGGCCTCGATCTCCCGCGATGTGCGCTCAAAGTCCAGCCTTTTACGCTTTATGATGTCCTGGTAACAATATGGGATAATGTTATAATCTATTAACCGATTACCCTAGAAGGAGGGTAATGTTTTTCGAGAGTATGTATATTTCGGCAGGATGGATTTTATATATAAGATTGAATATGAATTCATAATGTATGAATTAAAAAAAAAAAACAAATTGGCATCCACCTGAGGTAGATTACCTGAGGTCGTTTTTTAAGTTGTCAAAATAATGGTGTCTCGAGGAGATTTCAAAAATATAACTCACCAAAATGTATAAAATAAAATGGTTTCATGTAATAAAGTGCAAGTCTATTGCAATTAACCATGCAATTTGCACTTTTTTTTTAGAAAGAAGAAAGAAAGAAAGAAAGAAAGAAAGAAAGAAAAACATTTTATTTGGCGGAACAAGGCGCAAATTTAGAACTAACAAATTATAAGTAAAATAAAAAAAAAATTAAATTAAATTAAAATAAATAATAAATTTAGCAATTTTACTGAACCTGAAATTGATT
Organism: Mythimna impura; assembly: GCA_905147345.3. Lineage (NCBI taxonomy): Eukaryota > Metazoa > Arthropoda > Insecta > Lepidoptera > Noctuidae > Mythimna > Mythimna impura. Next base: position 9,176,733 of record LR990355.1, on the reverse strand, counting down.
CTTTTTATTATTTTTCGAGGGGGGAAATCACCTTATAATTTCTCCCACTCTAGGGTGGAGCCAGAGGGCGTTTCAGACTTACTGACTAAAACAAAACCACACCTATGCTCCTTCAGTTGTTTTTTGCGTCCTAGGACTAGGACTATATCCTTTTCAGAACCAATCCCATGGCCCTAGCAGGAATCGGCTCTACTGGGCCCCTACGGTTTGTTGACATCTCTTTGAAGCATGCGTGGAACACACTACGCGCCATCCACGACTCGGGCTCGGTCTTTACAGGACGAGCGGACGTCCAGCTAACCTGGGCCTCAAGTCTGCTATTACAATAGTTTCAGAATGGTATATCATTGACTTCATAATTGTTGATTTTGACAAGTTTTGGTAATGTACTAATATAATGGCGTCATTATGACTTTCCAATGGTCAACCACTGACACTACACTGAAAGAAATGGCATAGAATGGTAATCTCGTACATAATGACAATGAATGTCTGACTTATGCGGTAATCTGCTAAAATTTTGACAGTTCCTTGATCAGTGACCTTACCATTAGAACGTCATTGCTTTTAATAAGCTCGATATTGTCATTTTACCACAACTCTAGAGACCAATGTTCGATCATTATGAATTAGCAGATTACGAACTTTTAGCAAAATGACAATGCGATCGTGTTCGAAATAGGGGCCTGGTATTGTTCCTAAGATTCCACATTTAGCAGTCGCTATTGTGAATTTTTAGTACAACTTTATACATTTTTATTTTTTGTATATGAATATATTGACTCAATTTTGGGTTGTGGAGTGTAAATTACGTATATGTATGCAGCTGCATCCAGTTAAACTGGAAACCAATCCTAACAAAGTTGGATAAAGGCTGGGCAGATTGATATGTATGTTTTTCATTTTTGAATTGTAAATCGAACCTACATTCGACTTACAGTTTGAAGTGTGTACTATATTTCAAACTGAATTACCTATTATATAATCAATTCAATGTTAATTACTGCGATAACTACTGGTATCTATCGTCAATTAACATAGAATGTATTAGTTACACGTACGAAAGGTCATTCGTTTGATAATCGTTAATCCGTGTTGTTATTAAATAATGAAAAGCGTGACATCATAGAAGTAATTGTGGCTTTCCAAAAATAGTGGCATGATTTATGAAAATAGAACTGATAACTACAGTTATAATCGGAAAACGATACAATTTGGTTTATAATTGATTTGAGGGACGAAGCGGAATGTGAACAGAATGTAACTTATGCAAAAGAATTAATGAATATTTTTTACACGACTCTTCGATTGTTTTTTTTTTATTATTGATAGGCTCGCGTTTGACCACTATCTCACCTGATGGTAAGCGATGGTGTGGCCGACGATGGAGCACGCTTGCCTAGAAGTAACCTATTCACTCTTTGTGCTGTTCTACACTCCATTCAAAATAAGATGAGACATGAAAACAAATCGTTTTTTACTGTCCGTTCAAACGATTTTGACTTCTATTAAGTAGGCATAAGGATGGCATTAAAAGCAAAAAAGTGGTTACAATACCAACTTTTTACTGCAGCCGCCACTTATCATGCCACCAATGCAATGAAAGTAAAAATCGTTTGAATCTTATTTTGTTTTTAGCATTAGGGGTGAATTAAATAGCCAAAATAAAATTATTTTTGTCCATTGCACTTTGGACTGTCAACCGTTTATTATAGTACCTAATCTCATCATGACACGATCAATTTGTGATTTTAAATTGTAATTCTGTTAGGTATATATTATGTCGGTCCCATGAAAATGTTACAATTTATAAACTACTGCAACATTATATAGGTACAATAATATATATTATTATTATTACAATAGATTTTCATCTAATCTATAGTAAAGATATATATTTTTCTTACATTTTAAACTTGTTTTGAAAAAAATAAATAAAAAAATAACTGAACTTATTTAACAATAAAAAAAAAACTGTACAATTTGTTTTCTTTTTTTATTGTCCCATGCACACAAAGAGTGAACCCGTGATTTTTTACACTCACTAGAAATTACACAGTATCGTGGATGCGTTTACAAATATTATGTAAACTGACATACACAAGACACTCAAATTCGTAACACCTATTTATTTATTTATTTATATATACTTTATTGCATACCAAGATTACAAATTTAAAAATTGAAAAATAATATAAAAGAAACATACAATTGGCGGCTTTATCGCACTAAAGATCGATAGAAATTGCCTGGACACAAAATGGGGTTGGTGCAAATACAAAAGTAAAAAATAATAATAATAATTCATTGGTACTTAATACTAAAATAGATACACATATACATACATACAAAATATAAATATATAAGCAAGAGAATAAGTGATGAAACGAAGACATGATCACAGTGACAAGTAATGATCCTTCACAAGCCTTTTAAATACAGGCAATGTTTGCGCACGTTTTATTGCCACATGCAATGCATTCCATAGACGAGCGGCCTGGACAGTAAAAGATTTATCCAGGAAAGTAGTCGAATGCATTGGCATTTTAAGTTTTAAGTTATCTGATGACCTAAGAACTTTCATGTGGGAGTCGCAAAGAAATTGGAACCGTTCTTTGAGGTAATGAGGGGTAGAAGGGGAAAAGAGCACATTATACAAGAGGTTAAGAATATGAGCATTACGGCCAAGGCGAATTGGCAATCACTTGAGTTTAACACGAAATTCAGAAACATGGTCATATTTACGCAAACCGAATATGAACCTTATACAGAAGTTTTGAAGTCGCTCAAGTTTATCCAGTTGTACTTCAGAGAGGTCAAGATAGCTGGCATCAGCATAATCAAGGATGGGTAGAAGAAGAGATTGTGCAAGCGCAATCTTGGTGGCAGTCGGCAGAAAATTACGTAGTCTTCTCAACGATCCAGCAGATGCAAATAACTTGCGGCTAACTTCTTGTAGTTGGGCAGTCCAAGAGAAATTCTTGTCGATAAATATCCCTATAGCTATCTGTAGGCTGTCCAAATATTTGTTCCGTACGGGAGTCGAACCCGCGACACGCAGTACAGCAGCCGCTTGATCAACCACGGCGCCAACCACACGGTTGACGTCAAAATTCAAATTCATTTATTCACGTTACCGTGTTTAAGTCACAGATATTCATTACGTGTACTAATTATATTGTTGTACCTTTATTTGCATGTTATATTATTTAATTGATAACTATTTTGCGTGTACTTATTTTTCTATTACTTTTAAACACGGTGTCTACATCTCTATTTTTTCCAACTCTCCTTTTCCAGGTATGCTGGAAAAGATTTCTTTAGAAATAAGCATCACCTTAAACCTATTTTTCTGATTCTTTCTTCTTATCTTTTATTCTATGTGTACAAATTTTCGATCCAGATTTGAAAAAAAAAAAATGGTTGTGACAGATACCTACGAGTGATCCTGGGTTACATTTTTAGGGTTCAGTACCTCAAAAGGAAAAAACGGAACTCTTATAGGATCACTTTGTTGTCCTTCCGTCTGTCAAGCCCTTTAACCCTTTAACTCAGGAACGCGTGGAGGTATCGAGTTGAAATTAAAACCATATATACTCAAATCTGCGGTCCCTTGAAGCTGTGAAAATATAACTTCTGAGTTAACGAAAAAAAAAGATACGGCCGTTTATGTCACAAAAAACGTGTATTTCGACACTCTCAAGGGAATAAAAATTCATAGGCTATTAACGAAAAAAAAAGATACGGCCGTTTATGTCACAAAAAACGTGTATTTCGACACTCTCAAGGGAATAAAAATTCATAGGCTACTTCCCGTTGACCTAGAATCCTGAAATTTGGTATGAAGCAAGGTCTCATAGCACAAGTATAGGAAAAAATCTGAAAACTGTAAATTTGTAGTTACGTCACAAAAAAAAACATTTTTTGCGATTCGGAAAAATCTTCGTAACTTAACTAAAACTTACTTAAATGATTATTGATTAATTCGGGAATTGAACTATTTTCATAGTTAAGTTTGTACGGAACCCTCAGTGCACGAGTCCAACTCGCACTTGGCCAGTTTTTTCATTCATCCTATCGGTACCCTAAATAGAGAGTAATATTTTACCTGTAGCTGTTGATCAGAGACGTCGTTCTGTTCGTCGTCGCCGCTGTCGTCGCTGCTGCTCTCGTACGCGCCCAGCCCTGCGCACACACACATCGCAATAGTATCGACCCAACAACACACTCGGAAGGTGACGTAACACTGATCCACCTACTACTTCTTACGCTAGAGAAGACATGTTTGTGTATGCATCCATTTTCGATCAATTCAATTTATTCATCAATAATCACAAGGAAAACATCGCATCTATAGAAAACTAGTAGCAAAGAAACTTTTTTTATAGACACATTAATAACCAATAGAGTACGATCTCAAAAATTAATAAAACAAATCATGAAATCACACAAACAGTAAACAAAGTTCCTTAAAAAAATCATTTACATAAATGTTTAATAATATGTAGATATATAACATCTATAATAAATTCTGTACATTTCTTACCAATTATCCACTAAAAACAATGCATTTAAACACTGTTCGATACAATGTATTGCCAATTAGGTCAATACTAAAATACTAATTATGATGCTGGGCTGCTGAAATGAGAAACTTGAGTAACATACATGGCGGTTCAGAACAAACTCTCAACATTTTTGATAGTTTTTCTGCAATATTACGAGAAAAACCACCATTTATGTTTTTTTACGGAAATATCTGGCAAACTATTCGGTATTATCGACTTCAACGATGGCCATTTCGTTTTGTAGAAACTTTATGTCAGTTCAGTAAATGAATATTAGCACGCGCAAGCGCAGCGTGAGCGGCAGTTTGCGAGATACTTGCGCTCGCTCGGCATTAGGAACGGAACTCACCGAGCCCACTGGCGATAGCGGCCAGTGCCTTCGACTTGCTCGCCTTCATGGCGTTGAGGCGCGACGCTTTTACCATATAAATAAAACCAACATTAATCACACACACCACATGTATTCAATTGTCAACAGGCAACATCTGAAATAAGACTTTATTAGCGATAAATTAAAACACATTTTTGCACATCACAATTCTTCTTCACATAGGGCTGTCTCGATAGGAGACGGTATTGTCACATTGCGTGTATCACAGAGTCAGTACGCGATAGTTTCTCGTAGTATAAAGTAATGTCTTGACGGAGACCGTCGTTCCGTTTGGGATAAGCATAGATGAGTGGAAATACCTTGTAGGGCGGTATATCGGGCCAATTCTTCCTGGCTCACCGTTTGGATCTCCTGGTCCGTCACCTCAAGGAGTATTTCTGTGAGGGAGCGACGGACAGCAAGCATCTGGAGATAGTTTAAAGTATTAATATCAACAACTTGGTTTTTGGTCATGGCATGGCATTCTTAGCTGCCAGTGGCTTAATTCAATTTCTATTTTTTAATTAATCTTTTTTTTTTAATTATTATTACTTATCTACATTGTGCTCACATATTAGAAGTAACAAGAAATAAGTAACCAAGATTTATGTAACTTATAATATGATTTAAAAAAGTGTCCATGGAGTTTCTTGTATGTTCTTTTCCATAGAGATCTACGCTTTGGAACATGCAATTTAGCTTCACTTTTTTTTTTACTGGCTGACATTTTGACAATTCAAAAGTGCCTGTAATTGGTCTATTTGAAATAAACGTTTCTGATTTCTGATTTCCAGTAATGAATTTTGACTGATGAATATTAGTATTCTTCATTAAAAAGGTCTACTTTCCATTTAAAAAATAAAAATTATTTAAATTAGGCTGAGAACTTGCGCTTCCCAGTGTTTAAGGTGGAAGTCACGAAGGAAATTTGATTAAAATAGATCGAGATCTCCGTAAGTGCACGTCTATGAGTGCGTCCGTGCGTGTGACAGTTTCGCTCGTAGAGGCGATCCATCTATTTTGTGTTCTGTACATCTTACCACTTCTTGCATGATCTCCTCCCTACTCCTCTTGACGAGCGGGGCTGGCTCCTCCCTCTCCTCTCTGGGGGGCGGGGCTTCTTCCGCAGGCTCCTCCTTCACAGGACTCGACGACGATGGCTCTTCTTTCTCTGGTTCTTCACCTTCGGAATCCGATTCCTGTGACAATATAATGTGGTAAAAGGTTGAGGACAAAAGTAACGACGTCTTTCGTTGGCATTCTTGTTGGTCGTTGACCTGATTAGAAAGTTTCAGGAACTAAAATGATTGTAAACCTTTTAAACTAGTGTTTGACTGCGATCCCACATGATGGTAAGCAGAGATGCAATTGTTGATGGTGAATCGCACTAGTTAGCGCGAGGCTCTGCAACCGATTATATTACAGTAACGTTTTTCAAAACGCCGGCCAACTTGTAATACTATCATCATCTTTCTGCCCTTGTCCCGTTTTATTTGGGGTCGGCGCAACACGTTTTTTTTCCATTCTGTCCTGTCACTCGTCACGCTATCACTAACTTCCTTTTCTTTAATATCACTTCATACTATATAATACGCCAACTTGTAATATTAACAGTGTGTTAAAAGATACAGCTGCGACAACGAAACGATGGACCTAATGATTTTCGATGAAATAAACTTTATATTCAATAACGATAAACGAATTAAGTTTTAGAGTACCTATATTAATTTTATATGTAAAGAAATTATATTAACAGTTGGTATATCTCACGTTTATTATATCTTGTGAATGTTATTGAAATGAAAATATACAAATTACTTTATATCATGAGATGTACCTTAAATGTTCTGTTCTGTTGTACTTTCAGCGATTACCTAAAAACTCTCTAAACAATCACCCACACAAATAATCTCTTCACTAGCGACCCGTCCCAGCTTTGCACGGGTGTGAGATCTCTATAGAATTGTTGGCTTTTCTTTACTTTAATATGCATACATTATACACTTAAACCATCCTAAAGAATCACTCTGTCTATTGGTGAAAATTGTATGAAAATCTGGTCAGTAGTTTTTGAGTTCGCGTTTATACAGGTAGACAGACGCGGTGGGAGACTTTGTTAAATAATATATAAAGATAATTAAGTTTAAAAATCTAATTATTTCTCTCCCTAAGATAGAAAACATCTCTTATTATGTTTCTGCTATGCTCCTATTCAATACAATCAAGTTTATCTGTCACACAAATGAAATATGTTTAATAAAATAACCTGAAGCCATTTCTACAGTTCTAACAGTGTAATGTCTAGTCTTATTGTAACTTCAGTTAATCTAGATTAGAGCACGCCAACCAGGAACATTGTCAGCCAAGAATATCTGCCAACACTTCCTGTAATATTAATGGGTCGCCTAGTTATTTTAATTGTTTGTTATTTGACACACATTCCTTTTTGCATGTACGTGTACCTATCTATTAGCAAACTTCCTTTCTTAAAAGGTCGTCCATTAAATAGAGGTTCGAAAGGGGTCCCCCTCCTTAAAAACAAATCACGAAATATGAAAGGCCTACCCCTTTTGTGTGAAATTTCACGTGTATTAAATTTTTCTCATTGACAAACAGTTACCAGGCAACGATTTCCTAGATAAAGATAATATAATTTGCGTATCAATAACGGTTTATTTTTTCTTTGTTTCACCGAGTTTTAGTTAAATCTAGATAAAATAAAAACTTCATTGTTTAATCTAAATTAGCTAAATATATTGTTTAAGCTGTTGATCCCCGCATTAATGCCGGCGTTCACACGCCATTGTCTTACTATTGTGTCTCTAATTACGCACTCAAAAGGTTAAATCATAATTAGTTAAAAAAACTATTTTTTTTCTTATGAAGAATTCGCTTTCTTCTCCCATTTGCCACTACTCAGACACTTCACACAGTGACGCAGGGATGAGCAGAATTGGAGAACTGGATTCTGATAAAACTTTCTTCGTTCACATAAACAAATTTAATTTTAAAAATATCTCGTTTTGCTCACCCTATCCGATTTCTTCGATTTGACAGCTATGACGTTTCATCATGGCGCAAAATCGATTTTATTCTTATTTGAAACGCATTGTGTCTATGGTACACCCACATTTCGACAATTATGTTCAAGTCCTATCTTAACAAACATAAACGACCTTATAATGTTCCTACTGTTGGGACTCAGGCCTCCTCTCTAGGAGAGGGAATGAGCCGTATCTACTACGCGGGCCCAGTGCGGGTTGGTGGATGTCACCCGTCTTTAATTTTTTTAAGGGCTTACCGGTTTCATCACGATGTTTTCGTTCATCGTTATAAGTATATAGTGTAGTAGTAGCTATGTAAGGGCCTGTGCACATTACGTTTTTTAAACGCGCCGTTGATGCGTGTTTGTAGCGATACAGACGCGATTCGCACGCGAGTCTGACGCAGCCTGTAGACCGCCGAAGGGTGCCGTCGACGCGCGTCAACGGCGCTTTTAAAAAAAGTGGTGTGCACAGGCCCTAATAAATTACACAAAATAATGCGCATGGATGGGGTTGGACCCACGACGTACAACTCGTCAGTCGGGGCTGGTACAACTGGTATTGCTATCCACTAGACTCAAAATCGGAGTGCCTGTTGCGAATTTGTTTTACGTTAACGCGATCAACACGTTTATGACGTTCGGCGCTCCGATTGGCCCGCTCCAAGCCTTTAACCAATCAGAGAACCAGTAAACGTTTCCATCGCATTAACGTTAAACCATCTCGCACTAAGGCCTCAGATTCCGATTTACTACTGAGAATGCCCAGTGCTAATGCAATAATAATAATTTATCGTTCGTAAATAAATTGTGTTTATAGTGATTATACGAAAAACTAAACACGATACGTGTCGATCGCGTTAACGTAAAAATAGCTCGCACTACGGTCTCAGACTCGGAATTGCTATTGAGAATACCTAGTGCATTATTTATTAATGTTAGTAAACAAATCATGTTTATACTGGTTATTCGATATACTAACGAATTTGCTCTTAGGCGGCAACACAGGCTGTCCCCCAGCCTCAGTTTTCATTCTTTCTAACTCTTCTTCCTCTAATCTCTTCTTTTCCTTCTCTGCTTCTTCTCTCGCTTTCAACTCTTGTTCACGTTCTATCGCCTTCTGCTTTTCACGTTCCATTTTCTCTAAACCTGAAAAACAAATGACCAAGTTTTATGTTACATGGTAGTTGGAAATGGTATAAAAAAAAAACCAAGTGCGAGTCGGACTCGTGCACTGAGGGTTCCGTAAAAAGTTATCTATGAAAACAGTTCAAGTCCCGAATTGAGTTATGAAGATTTTTTCCTATACTTGTGCTATTAGACCTTGTTTCATGCCAAATTTCAGGATTCTAGGTCAACGGGAAATTTCCTATGAATTTTGATTCCCTTGAGCGTCGAAATATACGTTTTTTGCGAAATAAACAACCGTATCTTTTATTTCGTTAACTCACAAGTTTGATTTTTTCACAGCTTCAAGGGACCACAGACCTCAGTAGTTATATGTATGGTTTTAATTTCAACTCGATACCTCCACGCGTTTCCGAGATAAAGGGTCTTGACAGACAGACTGACAACAAAGTGATCCAATAAGAGTTCCGTTTTTTCCTTTTGAGGTACGGAACCCTAAAAAGGAAGGAATATATTTTTTTTTGCTAGTAAAAGGTGTCAGACACACGAACACTAACTGTTGCGTAATTTCCTTTATTTCCCCATCATCATCATCAGTTCCGGGTCTGGGGTGCTGGTTGTATTATAATGAAACATTGGTGTAAAACCCTAAGAAGTTTTGTAGTTTCATATCTTCACATACTTATCACAGATTACTGCTTTAATACCATTAAGCTACATGGAAGTTTAAGTAATAGGTAGAACCTGTTTCATTAATCTGATGATCCTCATCACTTCAGTTGAAAGATGTCTACTGTTGTACATAACCCCCTCCCCCCCCTCTAAGCGTGTCGCCACAACGACAGTTTTGCGTCTCGCATTCATCGGATTCCCACAACCTTCACCAGGTCTTTGGTCCACATTGTGGTGGAACGCCTTCCAATCAAAAATATTCGATCCCATCGACCATTTGTTCTGCGAGCAATGTACCCTGCTTGCTGCCACTTAAGTTTGGTGATTTTGTTTTTTTATTTTGCATAAAACTGCGAGCAAATTCTGCGTAAATCCATTTAATAGACAGTGCCTACCCATTATAATATATTCCTCTAATAAAAAAGCAGTTACCTTCTCTAATCCATGCGGGAAGCTGTCTTCGTTTAGCTGCGTCAATAGTAGATGATGACATAGCTGTAGGCATCACTATGGGCTCGATCACGGGCGGTATCGCGGGGGCTTTTTCTCTGTAAAATTAAAAAAATATTGTTAAGAATTACACCATTAGAATTTAATTACTGAAATTATCTAGAACTAGTGGCTCGTCGAGCTCCGCACGGTGTTAGCTCGGTTTTTTTTCTACTATAACATTAATTTTCTGTGTTGTACACTTAAACTTTCCTCTGTCTATTGGTGAAAAGTTCAGTTGCTTTTCTGACAGACACGGTGAGGGGGGGGGGGGGCTTTGTTTTATAATATTATACTAGCGACCCGCCCCGGCTTCGCACGGGTGCAATACTGATACTAAATATACTACAGAATGTTTTTATATACAACGTACACAGCTTTTTTGTCATTAGACAATACAAACATGTTTTCTTTAGATGTTACTCTTAGAGAAAAAAGTAGAGCGACATTTAATTGGCCATGTGAAAAACACTCAATGCTCAAATCTAAGCCTGCAACGTTGAAAGTTTGACCCACTATTTAGTAATGGTTATTGCAAAAGATATCTTCAGCAGAAATTGTAGGCGTTTAAATGCTATGTCCCTGCATTTTAAATGTGTAATATCTTTGAAAATATTCATTAAAATTACATGCTGTAAAAGGCCATACTAATCTATATTAAATGCACAATATATAGGTACTTAATTGGATAAGGATTAACGCTGTATTGCTGAAAATCGCTTCGTAAATAAACCATTATTTCTCGTAAAAAGTAAAGGATAAAAATGGTTATTGTGGGTTATCCCTAAGAGATAGACATTTACCATCCTGGACTTTTTTGTAAACCTTTGTAAGGTGTACAATACTGTAGTACATTATTTTGATCTATCTCGTAGGGTTCAGCCAGCGTTTGCAATCTATGCGCAAAAAAATGTGTTTATTTACGACATCACATTAGAAATCTCTAAAATTATGTGTTTCTTTACTATATTATGGATGTATTATACATATAAACCTTCCTCTTGAATCACTCTATCTATTAAAAAAAAACCGCATCAAAATCTGTTGCGTAGTTTTAAAGATCTAAGCTTACATAGGGACAGACAGCGGGAAGCGACTTCTTTATACTATGTAGTGACAAGGAGGACATAATAGCTTATTCTAGAGTAATTGAGCTGAGAAGCTTATAAGGCATTGTATAATTTTATTAAATGCTCATATTCTACCAACATCCAGGGCCTCAAGTCTGCTATTACAATTTACAATAGTGTCAGAATGGTCTATCATTGATTTAATAATTTTTGATTTTGACAAGTTTGGTAATCTACTAATATAATGGCGTCATTATGACTTTCCAATGGTCAACCACTGACACTCCATTGAAAGAAGTGGTAATCTCGTACATACTGACAACTGAATATCTGACGTACGCGGTAATCTGCTAAAATTTTGAGAGTTCCTTTGATCAGTGACCTACCATTAGAACGTCATTGTACAGTCATTGCTTTTAATAAGTTCGATATAGTCATTCTACCACAACTCTAGTACGAGACCATTGACCGATCAATGATCGATCATTATGAATTAGCAGATTACGAAGTTTTAGCAAAATGATAATGGGATCGTGTTGGAATGACGAATTTATAAAAATAGCAGACTTAGGCCCCTGGTCTCAATCATATGAACATCCAATAGCAAAAGCTATCATAATGGTCAGCTAATTTACTGACCATAGACTTGGTAAAAGCTTCAGTAGATAAACTTGTTCTATCTTACCAAGGCGGGTTGGTCTCGGATGTGTGTAGGTTCACGAATTTTTTTTCTGTGTACGTAACGTCGTCGGTCCTTAAGCTTACAGAAACAATATGCACGTCACAGACCAATTCGCCTTCATGAAAAAAATATTTTTTTGCATTGCAGCGCCACAAGGTTTCATCCTATCGGTCAAGCTGTTTAGGAGTCATGTGACTTGCACACTTACAGACGAATTATACATACAAAGAGATAATATTGCGGTACTCATAAATGGTGCTCAAAAGGCCTCGTGATAATATAGCAGATATCAAATGGACAGTATGTTTTTTGTTTAATTTTGCTCCATGCAAATATAGTTCCATGACTGAACGGAACCTTTTGTCTACCCACTTAGTTTTCTTTGTCACGCTTTTGCTGCAAGGTCAACAGTTACATCTTTTGTTTTTATTCAATACGAACTAGGCTTTACGTCATGATTTTAAAACAATCTTTAGTTTATAATCTGTTTAAATGATGTACTTATTATTTAAGAGTGTGATGTCATTATACTAGGATTGGTAGAGTAATCATTAAGGCCTAATCACTGACCACGGACGCGTAGTTTCATAGACGCGTATTCGTCATTATACGCTTGGTGTACGCCAGCGTGAAGCAAGCAGTTTTCTATGTAAGATGCAATGATACGACGTTGCCGCTTCGTCGACATAGTTTCATAGTTTTGTATGTAAGCTTCACGCAGGCGTACCTACACCAAGCGTATAATGACGAATACGCGTCTATGAAGCTACACGTCCGTGGACAGTAGTACCTGAGTCAATATGGGAGTTCCAGTTGACCTTGAATTGTTTTAAACGCTTCAGAAATTGTAGATAAGTAAATTTTTAGAAAATCATCCATCATTCACACATTATCTTGCGATCAACGTTAAGACTTTTTGAATGATCAAATCTACTGACAAGAAAATTACTGATAAGCATTTCATTTTAAGTAAATCTGTACAGCGAGATAATAAAAATCTTTATCAGCTCATCTGCGACTTCCACGAGGTCGTTGCTCCACCTCGTGAGCGAACTGACTGTTTCACCTTCTGGTATAATGAGAACACCTTCTGCTCCATCTAGGGTCTTTTTTCTTTATTAAAGAGGGTTTAATCTGTCTAGGGGATGTAGAATCCAACATAATCTGGTTAGACTGGAAGCCGTCCCCAAGCTAATTGGGAAAAGACTAGGTAGAAGATTTGTGTCAAAATATAACTTTATGCAAAATCGCAAATAGAAAGAATTGTTCAAATCCTGTGGAAGGGGAAGTTGTCAGGTACATAAAGAGGACATGCATAAACTACAATGTGACGTCACCGCCATTATGTTACGCATGTAGAAAAGAGATGTTCCAGATGATGAAGAAGAGTGGGCGCGTGGTGGCGCCCACTCTTCCTCATATTTGAAATGCTAATGGTTGCCTCATTTTATAACAAATTTTGATAAACATTTTGAAAAATTTTGCTGTTTTTAGTAAAAATCATTTTACAAAAAAAAAAAAAAAAATAACCGAATCATAATTCAGTTTTCAGACAATTTATTTTAAAGAAGTTTAGCTCACCTTTGTGACCTGGAACTTCTGGAAGGTTTATGATCTCTGTTCTTGCTCTTGGAACGTCTGTCTCGACTGGAACTGCTGCTCCTGCTGTTGGGCTGTTCCACCTGGGGGGCAGTCCAGTACCCATGCTGGAATGTTGGTGCTTGGGTGCCTGTTGTGTATCTGTGGTAGTTGGATAGATTACAGTAGGTATAGATATGAATATTATTGGAATATAGGTATTGTAGAAAACTGAGTGTGCGTACAGGTACAAAATTAGTAAGGTCTTCTGTCCACGGACGTGTAGCTTCATAGACGCACATTCGTCATTATACGCTTGGTGTAGGTATGCATGCGTGAAGCTTACATACAAAACTATAGCCTACTTACTGTCCACGGACGCGTAGCTTCGTAGACGCGACACGACGCTGGCCCTTCGTCGACACGGTTTCATAGTTTTGTATGTAAACTTTACACAAGCGTATAATGACGAATACGTGTCTATGAAGTTATACGCGTTTATGGCCTAATAGTAAAGTACAGCTAAGGAGAGGAGTTAACAGCCGGATCCTGTTTCCTAATAGTTTATAAACTATCCTTGCCATAAAGTCAAGGTTACTTTTTCTGCACCTTAGGGTGAGTTTTCATTGAACTGGAGCTTAGCGGAGTGGAGCGGAAAAGAGCAGTGAAAGTGACAAGTGTTTCCATTGAAGCGGAGCGGGTTGGAGTGCATTTGAGTTACTCTCCGCTTGGCACCCGACTCCGTTCTGTCTGGCTCAAGCTCGAGGTCTTGTGTACATTTGTAAGTCCGCTCAGTTCCACTTACGTTGTTTTTACTGATGCGGAGTGGACATTTCGAGCACTGTAATTAGCCAATTCACGGCGTCATCGCGTCAGTGGAAACGCACCCCTAGGCAATCTTACTCCATCGATTACATCATCGCTTATCTACAAGATAGTGGTCAAACGCGAGCTTATGAATAAAAAGTGGTTTACGTGTGAAACGGTCAATCAGACTGATATATGGCAGTCTAAAATGCACCCTAATATCATCATGCAAAGGTATAATTTGATATGTTATATCGACACGTAATTTTGCCAACAGGCAAATGAACCCTTGGGCCTTGAATACATATATTCTATGATAACCATGCCCTCGTAGTCTTGATATAGGAGTGTGATATCAACTGAAAGGACGCAAAGTTTTGCTAATAATGTACATCTAACCTTCGTTTACATTTTTCTGATAGTCTTGATGTTAGAAATATTTATTATTATAAGAGTTATTGAATTGCTAATCGAAATTTGTAGAAAACTAGCTGACTCAGCAAACGTTGTTCTGCCATATAAATTATGAAAGAAAAAATGGGAGGTGGGGTTAGGAGGGTAAAATAATTACCTTCGCGTATATAATTAACTAGTTTCATACAATTTCTTGGTACATACCTATATTATCTAGTAGTGTTACATAAATAACTTGAAATTTAAATTATATAATACGTTAGTTTACATATTACATCCCTCCTCAGGAAGGTGGCATAATGCCACACAAAGTTTAGTGTGAGATCTAAACATTTACGCCAACTACAACATTAGATAAGATTACTTATTTACTTTACTCTGTATTTTCTTTATTAAAATAATTGATATTTGATGCTATGATTTACAGATTTATCAGCTATTTATTTTATATATATACGATTTTGCCGAAATATCCCTTTAATTTTTAAAAGGAGACATCTGGCCCGTGCTACTGAACTGGTTTGGGCGAATCTACCCATGCACATTTTAAAAGGTTGACATTTGGCCCGCAGGCCAGTTTTTGCTTAGGCGAGATGTCCCATAACCCTTCTCAGACCTACCAAATTTACACAAAATATCGTCATAAAAATCGGTCAAGCCGTTTCGGAGGAGTTCGATAACAAACACTGTGACAAGAATTTTTCAAGTGGACACATTATATACATAAACCATTCTCGTTTAATGCTTTTTCTATTAGCGAAAACAGCATCAAAATCTGTTGCGAGGTTTAGGAGTTAGCGGAAAAACAGACAGGCACTTGAGATGTTTTATTATTTGTATCAAAAAGTAACTTTATCCAAAATCGCAAACAGAAAGAATTTTTCAAATCCGTTCAATATGAAGTAAGTTAGAAACCTTTCAAATCTGGTGGAATGGGAAATTGTCAAGGAACAGAATGAGGAAGTACAAATTGAAATGTGACGTCACCGCCATTAGGTTACGCGCGTAGAAAAGAGATGGCGAGATGTTCCCACCTCGCGCCCACTTTTCTTCAAATATTTGAAATGCTGACTGCTGCTTCATTTTATAACTAACTTTGATGCGGTTTTTAGAAAAAAGATGTACTTTTAATTACATTTCTTGTTTAGTACAAAATATTGCACAAAAAAACACAGACAACTCAATTAACTGCCAGCCGCCTCGCCCGCGTTTCAGTCGAAAATTCTACCAAGAGAATATGGGGTATATTCTAATGGGATAGAAGCAATCATATGTGTTATTCTAGGACACGGTCTACCCATGTGCCAAATCCGTTCAGTCGTGAAGAAGTAACAAACTGACAAAATATCACCTTTATGATTTTACTAATATAGTGTGGTAGCTTCTTAAGACTTATTTTAACCTTGGCATTTAGATATTGATTTAACATTCCCGCATACCACTTTATTGACCTGTCTCAAGTTTCACTCAATTTGCATAGAAAATGAGTGCGAAGGTGAGGTTATTTCAAATGCACATTGTACTACAAAGAATATAAAAATTAGCTTTTGCTCCTATAATAAAGAGTCCTAGCTTATATCTATGAACGTTCAAAAAGCTCGGTTTAGCTGCTTAGGCGTGAAAACGAAGGGCTGCAGGAATTATCAAAAGAATTATCGCGGCTCTGGAACGCAAAGAGCAACTGAAGAAACACAGGTGGGTTTTAGTCAGTAAGTCTGTCAGTAGTTTAACCGTGAAAGCGTAAAGGCAGACAAAGTTACATTCACATTATAAATGATTAAGTATGTCGTCTGACTGTAGTTTTCTTTTACACTAAATCGTACTTATAAAATTCATGGCCTAACTCATGTAATTCAATGAAATCAAGGTCTGTTATATACATTTCCGGGTTCTCGGTCTATGTAGCTGGGGGCGACCCACTCAAGAGCCGAGCCGACCTCAGCCAGCGCCTGTGTGCGAAACCTATGGAGCCATCTCTTTTTTTTGTTGTCTTTTTTCGATATGGATTTTTATTTTTCAATTTAGTAACTGTTTGTTCTCCAGTTTTATATAGTGTTTGCCTCAATAGATAAAAAAGGTTCGCTTCCCCTTGGCAATTGAAGCGAAAAATGAAATGTGACCCACTCTACGCCTGACAACATACTGCCTCAATTCTTCCAGGACTTGTTTAGTTCGACAGACATGGCCAGTCTTAGGGAATCCAATCCCGCATCAAAATCGCAATATCGCAGGCCTGCGGGATTGAAATTACCTATCTCGCGGATCCCGCGGGATTTGTATATTATTTTGTTTTATTTTAAGGGGGATGCTCAAAGGTAGCCCGTTAAATTCAAATTGTCTTAAGTTTTTTGCATTTTGCGGGTCACAGTGCCATTCTGACCTTTAAAATGCAAATAAACTTAAGACAATTTGAATTTAGCAGAAGTAGACCGCATAAATAATCAGGAACCATTAAATAAAATATTTAACGTTTCGTCTTTCAGATTTAGGAAGATTTAACTTTTGATTACATTTCTTTCCTCCGAATTAGGATTCGCAAAAAAACAAAATAGAAATTCAAAATTTATTTAGCTGTAGATAAGATAAAAAAACTGGGCAAGTGCGAGTCGGACTCGCGCACTTATGGTTCCGTACAAACTTACCTATGTAAATACATAGTTCAATTCCAGAGTCTCGAAGATTTTTTTTTGGTTAAGTACGTAAAAACTTTACCGTTTTCAAATTTATTCCTATATCTGTGCTATGAGACCTTGCGTCATGCACAATTTCAGGATTCTGGCCCTATGAATTTTTGATTCCCATGAAAGTGTCGAAACAGTATATGTTTTTTGCGACATAAACGGCCGTATTATTTTTTTCGTTAACTTAGAAGTATGATTTTTTCACAGCTTCAAGGGTCCGCAGACTTGAGTATATGGTTTTAATTTTAACTTGATACCTCCGCGCGTTCCCGAGATAAAGGGTCTTGACAGACAGACGGACAACAAAGTGATCTTATAAGGACTCCGTTTTTTCCTTTTGAAGTACGTTAAAAAAAATAGTTTAAAAATTTAAAACAAAATTATTTTCTATAGGTACAAATTCTACAGAAAAATCACGAGTTCCATGGAAAGTTGTTAAACCACTTGTTAATGAGGCTGTACTGGGTCTATAAATAGGTAATCAGAACGGCGCGTCGTCTAAACCCATATTTCTTAGAAAAAATTCAATCCCGCAAGCTAGCGGAATCCCGAATTTCTGATCCCGCAAAAAAGGCGCATGCGAGATTGGATTCCAGCCAGTCTATTTACCCTTTTTTTAGGCATAATTCTCTTTGAGATTTGATCAAGAAACTCCCAGCAAAGCTTGCTGAGACGCTGAGCGATTAGCTTGGAAACAGTCACATATCTTTAGTTGATCGGTACATTAGATGACCTTGAATAGATTTCCGTATTTACCTTGATAAGCCCAAGTTTTAGAGAACACTTCCCCTAAACAAGACACCCCTTTTGCATATTTAATTCAAATATCGTACTGCAGTATAAGGCCGCTTGTACACGTTAAGAAAAGTCGCCGGGCCTATGCAAGAATTAGTGTCGTTTCTATACACGAACTGTGTACACCGCTTTGGCGCTGACCAAGAAAAAATCTTGTTTGAGCTAGACTTGACGCGTGAAATGAAATACCGCATGCCTAAGTTACTATAGTGCGGTAGGGGGGCGGGGTAGGTGAGGGGGTGCCACGATAAATTCGACAATCGTGCCTAGATCCGACAAAATTCTTATCGTGTATATGATGAATTAGTCTTATCTGCCGCAGATACAGTGAAAAAAATTCTCAGCGTGTACAAACACCTTAAGGCGCTTGCTTGTACAAACCGCCCCCTACCACACCATAGAAACTTTAAGCGTCAAGTCTAGTGCAGACAAAATTTTTTTCTTGGTCAGCGCTAAATCGGTGTACATAATTCGTGTGTAGAACCGACACAAATTCTTGCATAGGCCCCGCGACTTTTCATATTGTGTACAAGCGGCCTAACAATCGATTTTATCCGTTACAAATTGATGCAGAAGTTATTTATACCTCATCCATATTCGGTGGGGAAGGCCTGTTTTCATTCGACTGTTTAGCATAATATTGCTGACTGGATATAGGTTGTCCAATTTAGTTTTGATATTACTCGGAAAGATTGCAAATACCGCATGCCTAATTTATTTAGTCAGGTGGAGTAAACAGTGTTCGTAAAAATAAGTTTTATTTAGACCATGTTGTAGCTAGCAATGAATATAGTCAGATTAAATTTTGACTTTCACATCCTAAATTCCATCTGAACGCTAAATTATGAGAGCAATTGTGGCCCAGAGGTAACGGTTCCGACTTATGAGTTGTAGGTACATTGAGGGTCCCAGACATGCGATTTACATTGTGTAATTTACTACATCATCCACCGCTGCTCTCAAAACGGTGAAGGAACCTTCGAACGGGGAAGGAAGGGACCTTCTGCGACTGGACAGAGGCAGTCTGCGCCTGGTGGTGGGGACCGTCGCCGGATACTACTCACTGAATAAAAACTTCTTCACAAAGAGTATCACGAATAGTCCTCTGTGCAGAGCATGCGACAGTTTCCTCCGACTCCATGGAAAAAACTGTCCCGCACATGCTCCTCGAATGCACAGCCGTCAATGAAATAAGAACACGAATCTTTGGAGCACCGAATACAGTCATAGATGCCCCGAGCAAACTGAAAGGACTCATCTGCTTCTGGAGAGAGGTGGGCTGGTTGGAATGAACTGGAGCATGGCCCACGCAAAATGCTCCACCAAGGACTAAGTATGGAAACCAGACTACAAAGATACGTTAAGATAACGGTAAATGAAAACATCCAATGTGAGAAAAATATATGTGACTTCCCCCACAAAAAAACCACACACAGGCCCAGTATAGGTCACTGAGCTTGTATGGTAGATTCCGGCTTATTCCCTCTCCCAGAGAAGGGCCCTGAGTCCAAACAGTGGGAACATTATAAGGCTGATTAATGATTATATAAGTTACTAGCTTTTGGCCGCGACATCGCCCGCGTAAATAAAATATAGCCTATGTCACTCAAGAATAAAGCAGCTTTCTATCGGCAAAATTTTAGCAATCGGACCAGTACTTCCAGAGATTACCTCCTACTTACTAAAACACAAACTTTACCTCTTTATAATATTATAATGATAATTATTGAATAATAAAAACAAAATAATGAATGTGATAAAGAACTCCAAGCACAATATTAACTTAATTATTTTAATAATCATGTGCTAGAGAATATTATTGGTTTGTTATTAATTGAATATCACCAGGAAAAACTAATACATATATGGGAATACGTGAATTTGCAATGATGAATTAACTGGTAACATGCAACTTCATTGTGTTATTTATTTCCTTCAGGTAACCAAATTGAACTAAATAATTTAATTAAATATTGGTTACAGAAAACCATTGTTCATCTGCATTATGGCAGATATACTATGAGTAGCTAAAAGCAACTACAAAGCATTTTTTTGCCATGGGAAATTTTTCATACTTAATATGTATTACGTATGAAAAATCTGAAAGCAACTCTGTCTGTCTGTTACGTTATCACGGAAATTCATCAAAATCGGTACGGAGCAATGACCTTACAGCCACTAGACGTCTAATAACAGGCGACGAATGTCTGTCAACACATATGACTTATAGATCTGATGTAGGTCGCTACAGAATAATTTCCAAATAGTCTCGCCCACTTCTCTGAGCTGCCGTAAACACGTCCGCGATAGTTAATAAAAATATTAGTAAATAAATGTAATATTGGTCCCTTGTTTCCTCCTTTGGTGTAATGGTGTGGTAAGCCAGACTTCACGTATTCGAAAAGATGGCTTAACATTTCATCGGTAAGTTAATTACAATTATATTGATTTTCTGATATTATTTATCGGAGTTCAACTTATATTGGTCATAACTGTAGGTATGAACAAAACTAGTGATGTACAATTCTTATGACCACCTCTGTTGTCGATAAAGTAAAAAGACCTATTTACTATTTATACAATTTTTTTTACTTACTATAAAGACTACGTAATAGGACGGAATCTAATTGTGAATCCGTTATTGATTTTAGTTTTCCGAAAGATCTTGATTTTATTTTTACCCATAAAGGAGGGACAATTATAAAATTTTTTACTATCATAAAATTTTAATGTATGTTATGTTTTTATAAACAGAGAGGATGTTTTTTTTTTTGGAAATTTTACTTTACTAACTAAAATTTATTAATTACATTAAGTATGTACATTTATGTTAAAATATAATCAAGAACTAGGAAGGTAAACAAATCAATTAATAATTGTACGAAATATTGTTAAAAAATATATCGATATTTTCGTGACTTATTTAAACCTACCTTATCCCTAATGTGCCGTACTGACCTTGGTCGGACCAATCAGAACGCAGTACCTCGCTCCCCCGTATCTCGGCTAGTTGACAGATTTGTTTTGGTGCACTAGTTCAAGCATGAGGCGTCTAGTGGCTGTAAGGTCGTTGGTACGGAGTAAGCTTGAACCCCAAGGAAAGACATAGGCTACTTATTATCTGACTTCGACTTCGCGTCCGCTATAACCGGCATTAAAGCGAACGAAGCCGCTCGCAAAAGCTAGTAAGAAATTATTTCTCCCGCTCTGGGTGGAGTGAGAGCGAGTGTCAAACTTTTACTCAATAAAAAATAATTTCTCTCGCTCTGGGTGGAGCGAGTGTCAGACTGTTACTGATTAATACCCACCAGTGTTGGTATTTCGTACAGTAGCCAGTTGCAAACTACTAAACTAAGCCAATACTAACTTAGCTCTTGGTCTACAACTAACCATAAGGCGCAATTAAATCTTATGTAGAATTAAGAATATACTAAATCGCATTCTACATTTGAAACTGAGGCATCTTATTCCGAAATAGTAATTAGACCAATGACCTTGAATCTCTCACATAACTCAGTTAATTTATTACTCAACAGACTGTTTACTTTAAACAACTGAATTTTACAAGGGTTTATTTATATACTGTTCTGGGCATTAACTCAGTAAGCTAAAGTATACAATTTTCATTATTCATAATCTGGGTCATAAGTTGGTCTAGTGGTCAGTGGCCCTGACTGCTATGCTAGAGGTCATGGGTTTGATTCCCACCAAATGTTTGTGTGATGATCACAATAATTCATTCTGTGTCTGGGAGGAGCTTTACTATAATATGTATGTATTAAGTATGTTTATCTGTTTCCTAGTATTCATAGCACAAGCTCTGTTCAGTTTGGGACTAGATGGCATTGTGTGAAAGTTGTGGAATCTTATATTAGTATCATTAATTTGGTTTCAATAAGTGCTCTCATATTAAGCAATTGAGATTGCAATAAATCATGGGGAACTTATCAGTCTTGATAAACACTTGATAAGTCTTGTGCTATTAACTAGGGCAGTAGTCGCTGATATTTCCAAACAATAATAATACATTTACTTTGGAAATTTATGAATACACATTTAACTGTAGAATAAATTAATTTTAAGTCGGGTAAAGGAGCCTTTTATTCAGCTTTTTTGCCACTAGTGACAATCAATATTCGATTTTCTGCTTTCTGTTTTCAAGAGCATGAAGAATTAAAGAAAAACTGTATATCTCCTGTAAAACAGTTTTTACTTGCTGTAATTTTGTTATTATGGGCCAGTATTGTGAATAATGCTGGGTTACCAATGGTAGATGCTTATAATAATGAGCATTGTTAACACACTCAATGAAGGAGCAGACAATACGCATGAGTCATCAATGAGGATGGACATTGTACAATGCTAGCTAACAAGGAGGATCTGACTTTGGTAGATTTTTGTGTTTGATTTTATAACAAATATCTTTTTTTTTCAGTGGGAAATCATTAAATGACTCCTCATGCTCTGGGTGGAGCTCAGTGACAGCCTTTTATTGACTAAAACCCAGCTGTATCCCTTCATTTGCACTTTTTTTCAGGGCCGCAGTAACTCTTTCGAAACAATTCCACAGCCCGGCTGGGTGGTAGCCCTAGTCGGCTCTGTCCGGTTATATCAGAATATGTACCAAATACCTGTAGAATTATAGAGTCCTATGTATGTATTTCAGTCTCTGTTTTATTAAAAGTCGATATGTATGTTTGTTTTAAGTGGTTCTATGATTTGGTAGTCGAAATATTAAAATTTTGGATTAGGTCTCTATAATTCTAATGGTGCAATATTATTAACTGAGACCAAAAGAGAACCCAAAAGTTATAATGTATCTGTCACTCAATCTTGATCCAAATCTTGGTCTGTAAATAATCAATAGCAGAGTTTGCTTATGTGTGTCTTTTAGATGTTTAGAATCATAAGCAACTACCAAAGATCTGAGATCAAGTTTGAGATTATGGTATGTTTTCTAATTATCAGCATCACAGATATATTTATACCAGAATATCTATAGATAAGACATATGTCATAACAAATAAAATTTTAAAAAACAATGGGCTGTCTGACTGCTAAGAGTTCTTTTGAGATGAACTAATAAAATGAACACACAATATTATAGATGATCTTACCCAGGCATAGGAGCAGCTGTATCTGGCGGCACGGTGTACCCATCAATAGGCGGCATACCAGGATCAGGAGGTATTTTAGACTCTCCGGGCCCCGAGCCTGACCATCCCCAACCTTGGAATGTAATAGTGTTGGAGTTATTATGATAAGTGGCAGTCGTTAAGATTTATTTTAACCTTTGCTTAATAATTTGATATTGTTAGAAAATTGCAATTGTTGATATGAATAAAAAATTCTACTGCCTTTTTGTTCTGACATTTAAATAGTACTAAAACTGGTAAGATAATTGCAATTCTTTTTTTTTCTCCTTTCAGTGCTATGAGTGTCACCATTTCCTGGCAGTCAGGAAGTACTTTTTTACCATAAGGATACTTAGTTAATATTGCTCTGAAAATGACTAACAGCATGTCGACGGTGAAGTGCCAATACTTTCTAACTAACAAAATTACTTTTTAGCACTTTTAATTCAAATGTGTTTATGCATGTTTTTGTGAAATCTCTGAAGCAAATATTTAGTTGCAACTGCACCAAATTAAATTGTGGAAACACTTCCTAACTAAACCAACATGACAATTTTTAGTATTACCTCCTAAAGTTTTTAAGACAAAAATTTTTTGACTTCGACAGTTAGGAGTTCTTGTCACTTCGCCGTCGATGTGTTTTTTAAGATTTAAGATCAGCATTTAGATTTTTCTACTGTGAGGATTACTAATTCTTCTGAAGTGCATAGCGTAAGTTACTGAGTGAACTGATTCTTATTTGTGCACTGATTAATAATGCAACCATACCCCAATTATTCCAAGATCCGCCCCATGAGTTTGTTGAAGAGTTCCACTCGCCGCCGGCTGGCCCATCTGAGTTGTTATCCGGGTTCTCGACTTCCATGGGCGCTTCGCCCTCTTCTTCGGCAGCCCTCAGAGCAGGCGGCGGCGGCGCTGCCACGATCGCCGCCGCTTCCTTCATAGCAATCCATTGTTGGGCTAAAGCAGCCCAGTCTACGTGACTAGTGTCAACATTTTGATACGCTGTGGGATTCAAAGCCCACTGCGTGGGATACGCAGTATTTGCGGCATCTCTACCGGAGTACATGATCCTTTTAATACGTCAAATTACACTATCACAAGCAATGTTTTTAGGCTCACATAACACTAGGAATACTAAAAACGTTGTACGAAGTTGTTTGGTTTATAAATTAGACTAATTATGCTAAATTCACTGGAAAAATTCATTTCAGGCTCATCCGTCTGCAGCACATTTTCAATAGACTAAAAATATTTGTTTTTTTTTTTCTAGATGTTGTCATCATAAGATGTCTATGGTGTCCTTGTTTTATAATGGCAACATTATGTTTGTTTATAATATTTTGTTTTTTAAATGTAGCAGCCCTTAGAATGAATTAATTTATGTGAGTAAGTTTATCAAATAATATTTTTGAAATAATATTTTGTTTTGATAAAGCATAGAACTTCTCCTGCCATCTAGTTAATAAAATAGCAACTGTCTTAATTGTTTAACTTAAACGTTAATAGATGGCGCTGTATAGTATAAGAGTATTTGGTTTAGCTACTCAATAACAGATGGCGCTGTAGTTAATGAACAAATGTAAATAATTATTATTTTATAGACAAGCCGCATGCATTTTTTTGAATTAATGTGAGCGAAGCAACAAATTTTCTATAGGTTTATTAATTTGCTAGTGTTCGCACCAGGGCTTTGCTCACGTGTAACTCGTAATGATACACTGTTCAAAATCTTGGTCAAGGCGTCTGAATACCTATGTTTTGAATCATCCTTTGTAGGAATGCACTAGATATCGATCATCTAGGTGAGTTCATACTCCAACTCAAAGGTGGCCGTTTAATTATCTGGTGGCTGTCAGCTGTGATCACTACCTTTTTTGAGGCTGGATCCGCGCTTGAGTTTTATAGTTTCTGTTCTTTTATAAGTTACTCAGACAACCTAGGCAAACCGGAGCCTTATGATCGCATTGGTACGGTACGGTTTTTAAAATATTTTACCGTTAATGTTAAACTAACAATATTCCTGTAATTTAGGTATTGCAAAAGAAGTAATGAGTGTATCTAATGTGCGATTATTGTTAGCAACACCTTGGTTCGTTAAATCTAGATCAGTTTTGTAATCGTATAAGTAGACTACTTACAACATATTTGATAACGGCACATAGTTGTTGTGTACATCGTTAACAAGGCATGATTAATAGTAAGTATAGAGGAAAGGTTTCAATAATAATTTTACAGACTTAATATTTAAAATTAATTTATTATTCGTCATTATTATTTATACATTTACAAACATTTGCAACCATCCATCACATGTGCATCGAACCACTTACACAATTTGTCCACAAACTTACATTTAAATTTAAATTTAGACGTCGAACTCCCCATTCATCTTTCTTGGGGTGCGAATACGCAGAGCGCGACCTACGCATGTCGCACACTTCACTAACTGGTACTTCAATCACTTACATAACGCAAGTCTTTTTATTTGCACTAAATTAACTTAACGCTAATAAAGGTTCTTCAGCATCGTGTTTCTGACTAACGAATTTTGAGTTAGTTTTTTTCCATTGTTCCTTTTTGTTTAACATTTTCTGTTTGGTCGCTTCCAATTTTGATTTGGCTTTTGATAACTTTGGTGCGCTTGTCGTTTTATCGATGCGCTCTAATGTCTCAATAATGTTCTTAGGTTTGGATAATACTCTTCTCGTCTCCTCGCTAATTTCATCCATCGTCGAGTTCTGGTTCGCATAGACTACAACGTAGTGTGAGTAAGCAGAATTCGAAGGAGTGTTGATATCAGCGAAATCTCTGAAGTTGGCGAATTGGTCTTGATTGTAGTTCGGTCTAGGGTTCGCGATATAGCCAATTTCGTATGAAGGTCTGCCGTGACCGTTGTTGTAGTATGAATTGTATCCATCGCCAAATTCATCGTCATCGTTTTGGGCCAAGAATGTTCCACCTCTGATGATTCCAAAGTTTCCTGAGCCAAGCAAACTGGAGCTCGCTTCGACAAGTGGAGCTGCGGTAGGAGTGCTCTGTTTACCGAAGTTATCTGTATTTCTGTTATTGTAGCCTCCGAATAGAGGATAATTCAGGAGTGATCTGTAAGAATTTGGTCTTTGACTGTAAGCTGCTTCTTGGTTATTAAAACCGAGTCTAAAATTGTTTTGTTGTTGGCGTGGTTCGAAGAGGTTTGCGAATGTCGGGAAGAATGTCTGTGAACCTCCGACGAGCTCTATGGAGTGATCAGTGTGGTCGTCTGAGGCGGCTGCTTCAGGTTCTTCGTACTGTTGTTGTACGAGACCAGGGGGTGGCGCCACAGCCTCTGATATGATTTCTGATGATTCCGCATTGAGGTCCTTTGTGTCATCTGAAACAAAAAATAGTATTTGCATGGGAACGTGTACAGAACTTTGTTTTACTTATCTCTACTAACACAATATATCGTGACGAAACTTTCTGTCTGAGGAAGCCATATTACTATAACTGAAAGGAAAGACTTCTCGATTTTGTAAGGAATGGAGCTCATGTTACCAATAATAAATTACAATGACTTGGAACCTTGATCGATTTTTAGGGTTACGTACCTCAAAAGGAAAAAAACGGAATCCTTATAGGATTTTTTTGTTGTCCTTCTATCAAGACCCTTTATCTTGGAAACGCGTGGAAATTTCGCGTTGAAATTAAAACCTTTGTACGGAACCCTCAGGGCACGACTCCGACTTGCACTTGCCCTGATTTTTAAAAAATAATTCAATAAGTAACAAAAAGTAAACAGTATCCATGTTAGATATTTCTGCATCTGATATTCGATGTCTATTACATATTCAGGTAGCTTAGAAATATGTAAATTTTGTGGGCGTAGAAAAAGCGTTCGAAGTTGTATAGTTACATGTGCTTATGACAATGTACGCTAATACTCTGTGACGTTTCAATAAAGAAATCTGCTACCTTATCAGACTAACATGGTTCCTGTTTGAATAAATTTAATTATTATATGAATGAAATTGATTCGATGAAGGTTTTTGTTAGAAGCCGGATTT
This sequence comes from Mythimna impura, assembly GCA_905147345.3. Lineage (NCBI taxonomy): Eukaryota > Metazoa > Arthropoda > Insecta > Lepidoptera > Noctuidae > Mythimna > Mythimna impura. The sequence continues at coordinate 9,149,255 of LR990355.1, read as the reverse complement.
GGGTACGTATTTGGGAGGTATTACATTCTACTTTGTCTATTTTAGTATATTTCTTATCTTTATGTTTACGCTGTGCTGAAATAGTTGCCAGCGCAATGTTTCAACACCTGTCTACCTTTTTCTCAACAATATTTAGATTTCTAGTGTTAATTAGTTCCGGCTGATTAATATTAATTTTCGGAACTGTTGTTATCTGACGTCAACAACTTGATTGCTAGGCCGTCATATACTCGTACTTACCAGTTATTCCAGTTGTCAGTTTTTCGAGCTTCTGGATATACGTAACCGTTGTCATCGGTATGACAACTGTGATTGACAGTATAATGTGCTCTTACAGATATCAATTTTAACTTTACAAGATAAATATCATCTTGTGAAGTTTTAACTATCATTATAAATAATATGTATATATACTATAAATAAAAACACCCATAAGAACTAACTAAAAGTTATCTAAAATTGAAAATATTAAAAATAAAAGTATTCGTGTCTTGTGAAGCAAATATTGGATATCTATCCACATAATGATGAGTTTGAATTAGGAATGAGAAATATCGATGAAACATTGTGAAATAAAATACTGTAAAGCTTCAGAATAGCTAATTCGATTCTGTCATTCATATCTCCCTATACTTATTCATATGATAATATATCAAAAGGGATTTATAGTTCGCACTCTACTTCATTCAATCTTATTGACTATTCATGAGAGAAATTCACAATCGGCTCAACATTGTGACACATTGTTAGACAATATGCTAGTAAAAGCGTTTTGTAGAAGTTGCGACAGCTGACTAATATTCGTAATGCAATTGTAATGTGGCATGTTAGTTGTACTGAAATTGACGCATTTGATTGTAAAAATTGGTTTTAAAATAGATCTAACCAAACCTAATCTGTATTAAGCCTTCTAAGGAGCTTGTCTCTTAGGATCCTTATCCAAATAACTGGACTTTGCGAATGCTAAGACATTGTAGAGTAACGTACAGAGAGACCTTAGACCTAGAAGCCAACCCTAGAAGGGGTGAGCCGTAACAGATTTAAGCATAATCCTAATTTAGGGATCGTTTAACCTTTCGACTGTTTAAGACATGGATTCACGTTCGAAAATATATTTTATAAGTTTTGTAAAATACATTCTTTGGATGTTTGGGTTTGATACTGTTGAATTAATCTGTTTCGACGGCAATTAGTGAATAAATTTTGTCACGGGAATGACAAGAAAAAAAATAATACGATGGCAACTATTGCGAGCATGGTCAAGCACACGAAAATTTAATAGAGATCTCACGTTATGTGTATATCATGCAGTTAACGTTTAAAGCCTGATGATGATCACTCTCAAAACGTAAACAAATGTCCATGGACATTGCAATGTATGATGACGGAACAAAACGATCGTGGGTAAAAGCAATCCGGCAATGTATGGAAATATATTCGAGTTGAGTGCTAGCTCTTGCAATAATTTGAAATAATGGCACCTCTAGTTACGCGCCATCACGTGTCGTATTGATGTGGTCAGTGGTCGATGTCGTATGAGTAATGTTAGATAATTCATGCTCTTGTTAAGTTGTTATAGTTGATGACGTTATAAACTATCAGTCTTTCTCTTCTCGAAGTAGTGTGTTGTTTTTCTGTTCTTCTTAATCTACTGCTGGCTACAGTTTCCAGTCTTTGACTGCCCGCATGTATTGTGATGATTAGATTTTTGTCTTTAGCTTTATCATCTTTATTGTGAGCATTGTAAATATAACAAAGTAATGTGCTTAAATCCCGTTATTGAAATAATTCAATACAAGATATTAATTTTGCTGCACTTTCGAGACTACGATTAGTTTACTCAAAAGATTTCTTATTTTTGACTATCATCACATGCATGACTATACCTACTTCTTTGTTACTTGTTATGTTATTATAGTTACCTGTATATATATCTATTATTATTTGTTACTTTGGAAGATCTTTATAAATATAGTCTTTTGTTAAATAGGCAACGGGATAAATAATTGCTTCTTCTATATCACGAGTGTTTTCATTAAAGGCATGTTGTCGCTAACCATATATGGCACTAGCATGTTGCTTAACAGGTAGCATTGTCTTCACGATTCCTATTTTCTATAATGGCTTCCTATAGAGACATCAATGTTTCAAATAGAGTTTACTTACCTTGCTCTTAATTATTCATTTGCCTTATGCACTTTGACGAGTATATTTTGTTGTTTACATCTATATGTATAATTACATTATTGTTCGTTTGTTATATGTTATTATTTAACTCTTAAAACCTTTTCGAGTTGCGATCGATCGTTAAGAGCGCATTCTTTGAACTAATATCAATAAGTATGTGTCGCATAAATTGATCATTAACTTCTTATTACGTATTACATGTCTAGTTTTCTGTCCATATAATTATGTAATGTTTTCCTGCATATATATCACCGTCAAGTCTGCACTGTTTTTCTGGCTACACTCTAGAATCATTGCTACAGCCTTAAACCAGTCGCAATAATAGCTAATCTAATTTAGAGGGTACCACTGAAATTACAAGAAATTTGGAAATATCAAGTTGCTTAAAGGCAAGTATCTGTTGGAGGTATGTTAAAATAGCTTCCAAGTGCTAGGATACGTCCGTTGCAGTCAGCTTTTCCACCACCTTTCTTAGAGGGCCATATTTAGTGTTTGTTACGGCATGAGCTGTTCCAATGGTTTTGGTAGAAGAGGAAAAACTTAGCAGTATCTTTTTATTCTTCTATCTGTATATAAGTATATTTTTTGTCACTGTTCTGTGTGTGCAGATTTTTCAGAATACAGAAAATTTTTAACTGAAGAATAAATATTGGTATTTATTTTTTTACAAAAAAAGTTTTCAAGCCACCATATTTATTCTTCAGGTAAGAAGCATCACTAAGTTCTGAGTTGAATTATCCTATGTTTTCACATATGAAACTAGCAGAGAACATCGATCTACGCAGCAGCTATCTTATATGTTCCTTATTTTAATCCATACTTGAATTAATGATCATGCCGCAATAATTCGCCATTAGCGTCTAGTTACGTATGATTACATGTCTGGTTGTCCGTGTTGTGGTTTCCTGTAGAGTGTAGATCAAGTGTGAGACACGACCACCTTGTATGCAAGTACCTATGTGTGTGTTTTTATATGCAACTCTATATTTAAGTCATTATTGTAGCATTCAAACTGCTTGGTGAAAAGGTAGTTTACATTTGTCTAATGACTTTTCATTTATTCTAATGATATCCCTAGTTAATTTTCGGAATAATACATTTTAGTAATGTTAATGTTTTTTATATTTATGAAGGAGTTTAATATATCTTTGAACACAAAACTGCACCGAAATGATTCATATTGTTTTTGGATTTGAGTATTTAATTACATCGTTAAATAAACCGAATCCTAAATAAATAAGTCTTTGAATTAATTTAAAACGGGTTGTTTTAGCATTAATGTTTGCATTATCAACTAACTTATTTAGATGTTGCATTTCGTGATGCAGTTCTTTAAACTTTGTTTGTTCATTGTGCAAACTGTATTTTGTAGCTTCTATTGCTAAAATTGATCATAGATCAATGTACCCATCTATAGCTCAAATAGTGAAACTGGTAAGTGAAAACGGAGCTGTTACATCATATGCAGGTACCTTGGTCCACCAGTTTGTGGTTTGCGGTCTCGGCTTCGTGTTTCCTACTAAAAACTATTTCTCGTTCCAATTGGAATGAAATCGAATGGAACTGAAGATTGTGTTGCGCCCTCAGATTAATTGGGGGCACGTAATCAGGATGGATTTGCGATGTAGTCATGGGTTAAATAAAGATAGACGGTTTTAAACAGTGGAGGTATTGTGTGGATGGAATATAAGGTTAATGTAATAGAATAGTCAACAGTTTGTTATTTGAAGCATACAAGAAGGTCGAATGTCAGAGTTTCCTATTTCGAAATAATCTTTAAGTGTTTGTCGATCGAAATCTAAGGGCTTAAACCAAGTTGTTTGGTTTAAATATACGTGTTCGTTAACAGCATCCATGTTTTAATTGCAATTCCAATTTGTAGGTAATTTCATCCGTTCGTGTTTCAATTGCGTTCAAATATTGATACTGGCATGCAATACACGCAAAGTTGCTAATCAACGGTACTACATCGCCATTTGAAAAAACAATTTAAACTTTGATTGAAACCTCTTTACATCATAAGTGTTTGCAACACAAGACTTTACATATTACGTGTTTTAAGATAATCGTCACTCATGCCACTAACCTCTAACCCGGCCTACTAACATGGGTGTTCTAAAAACTAATATTTTCAAAGAAAAATAACATTGTGTTTCGCAAGCGTGTCACGGGTCGTAGAGGAAGTGCCAGTTGACACAGGGGTAAGTTGAAACAGCGTGACAGGACTAATTGAAGTGAATAATGGTGGTGGCGAAATGGTACGTGTTGTGACTGGATGTGTTGAGATAATAGCAATAGTGGGTACTGGAGCTTGGTCTGAAGTTGCAACATTACTGTGATGTGCAGTATTTAATTATTACACATTTGTTGGCCACTTATAGCATAGCGAAGCATTATCAGCCTTATAATGTTCCCACTCAGGCCTCCTCTCTAAGAGAGCCATAATCCACCACGCGGGCCCAGTGGGAGTTGGTGAATGTCATATGTCTTCAAATTTTTGGTTCTAGGACATGCTGTTTTCCTCACGATGTTTTCCTTCACCGTTTTGAGAGCAGTTGTGATGAAATAAATTACACAAACTAATGCGCCTGGCTGGATTTGAACCTGCGACCTACAACTCGTAAGTCGGGGCCGTTACCACTCGGCCACCACTGCTCTTACGTTGCGTTGGCCACATCGCAATGTTTTTTTATTTATATTCTTGATAGGTTCGCGCTTGACCACTATCTCACCTGATGGAAAGCGACGATGCGGTCGACGATGGAGCGCGCTTACCTAGAAGTAACCTATTCACTCTTGACTTAAAGATTCCCGGGTTGTAGCCATCAGGAACGTTTCAATTGGAGCACTGCTCTGGATGCACCGGTTGCCTAGAACTGAACTGCGTAGCGTAGGTATACTCCTTTCTACTACATACACATATTCATGAAGTTATTTACATAATCCTCAGTCCTTTTCTGCTGGAAGTTAAGCCTCTCCTTTGTGAGAGGGTTTTTTTTTTCGGTGCGAAAACAATTGGTCCGTAATCCTTTATACGGAAAAATCTGTCTGTCTGTAGTTATTGGGTAATTCAAGTCATTGTACAGTAAATAAAAATCTTCGATTTGGCTTTCAAGCTGGTTGAAAGGATTATTTTTGTGAAGAAGAATGCATTCTCATTTTTACTTTTTTTATATTTATAACTATACTTACCTACCTATTGCAGAATGACTTGACAATTTCCTTTTAGAAGATTACATATCTAATGGGCTGTTTTATTGTAGGCACATTAATTATATTACGATATAAGTAGTAAACTCATAAAAATAAATATTTCCGTACTACAAATGGAGAGAAAGGGAAGTAAACGTAGGCGGTATCTTTTGACTGAGATTTCTCAATTTGGTATTGACAAACCTAAATAACTTGGAAGTGTCGTTCTACGCGTGAGTTCCACAAAGTCACGTGCTTTGATATTTATGTGATACGAAATTATGGATGTAATGCTAGACACGACGTATGTTTTTAGTGACACCGATTTTTTTTCGGGTTTTTTTTCTTTGAATCAAATGGATCCAGACTTTCTAAAGGGTTTTGAAGTCATTTGCGAAGTCAGTTTGATAGTTGTAGGTACTTGCATTTGGGGAATCTATTCTGAAGTACCGTGAGAAGAATAATTGTGACTCTAACCGATGTGTAATGTGTCCATAGTGTAGTAATTTTTAATCCAAAGGTTGATTGGTAGAGAATGCCTTATCTACATTAAGTCCGCCCATGTACCACTACTGTACATAAAATTTAAATAAATAAATATAATTGGATTATAGCAGTTTTTGTTACATTAAATGAATAGTCTTATTATCTTGTTTTTTTTTTTTTATGTGGAAAAGCATCCAATAACTTATTTCACTCTATGGTGGAGCAAGAGGTGGTCAGACTTTTACTGACTCCCCAAAACGCAGGGGAGTCAACCACTTGCCTTTTGCGGTCCAGGACCACGGTATCCTTATCAGAAATTCTCATGGCCAGCCTTATTATACTAAAAAAATAATGTACGTAGGATGTGGTAGCCACTATTTTGAAACTAGATCTAACCTACGTAAGTAAATAGTAGGTATATTTAGATAACACACCAAAAACCAATTTGTCTAGAGAAAGTTAGAGAACTTGACCAAATTAGTTGGAATTGACCGCATTGTCTAGTAACCTTCCTCTGCTACAAAGATATGCATCGTTATGACCATTATGACATAAGTCACATAACAACTATGTTTATAGTTTGGATTCAAGTCCAAACTATAAACATAGTTGTTTTTTTTTTTATGTGGAAAAGCATCCAATAACTTATTTCGCTCTATGGTGGAGCAAGAGGTTGTCAGACTTTTACTGACTAAAATATGCGTTTTGAGGAATCAACCACTTGCCTTTTGCGGTTCAGGACCACGGTATCCTTATCAGAAATTCTCAAGGCCAGCCTTATTATACTAAAAAATTAATGTACGTAGGATGTGGTAGCCACTATTTTGAAACTAGATCTAACCTACGTAAATAAATTTTAGGTATATTTAGATAACACATCCAAAAACCAATTTGTCTAGAGAAAGTTAGAGAACTTGACCAAATTAGTTGGAATTGACCGCATTGTCTAGTAACCTTCCTCCGCTACAAAGATATGCATCGTTATGACCATTATGACATAAGTCACATAACAACTATGTTTATAGTTTGGACTTGAAATCTTTTTCTTCTAAATGATGGAACATTATACTATAATTTGACAGTTACTGATGTTTTGATACCGAGACAGGTTAAAGGTGAACATGCAAATATTCGTATTTTTGTATTTCAAAATTCTATGTTAGGTTACGCCTTCTAAATTGAAACACTAGGTTGCATTGCACCAGGGTTCAAAATCTGACCTTACATGTAGCACAGTATTATAATTATTTTTATAATGTCATAATAAATTAATTTAATACTGTGGTTAATCCGAGATATGAGTGATTTATGGTACCTACAAAAGATGTGAGGAAACTCGGGCTGAAATCGCCCACTATCTCATTGATCGACTTAGGGCAGGCTTTTTAAAAACAATCTTTATTAAGCCAAGGATTGATACAGGGACTGGTAATGATTGATGGAGGGGTCACCTCTATTCAAGAGAAGTGAACGAAGTGATATAATACGATTGGCTTTTAAAATTAATAAATGCTAAAAGGCTTTTTATGATATATTTTGCAATAATTTTGTGATAATTGTCGTTCAAGAAACTCAATATTTCAAGTCATTCATTCAGATAAGGCTGAAAGCCAGCGTTTTTTGTAAGTCAGTGTTGCATAAATAAAATACCCCAAAACGCGGGTTTCACCACTTCTTCCCCGCTGAAAGACTTGTTATCTGGGTAGAAGAAGTGGCTAAGCCACTGAGATTTAGCGTTTGGTTGCTGTGCTGTTTATAGCAGATTCGATTTCCGCATGGATCAAATATTTGCAAGGTGTCTTAATAGTTGTTTCGGGTCTGGGTGTTTTTGCATGTGAATTCACTTCATCATCATCATCATCTCAGCCGAGAGACGTCCATTGTTGGACATAGGCCTCCCCTAAGTGTCACCATAACGACCGGTCCTGTGCGTCCGATGCTTCTGATGCTGCGTCTTCCGGTACTTGGTCGCCATTTCAGAACCTTTCGTCCCCATCGACCATCTGTTCTGCGAGCAATGTATTATGAATTCACTTATATCTGTCAGTTAATTTTGAAGAACTTGAATTTATGCAATGGTATGCAAAGTAATTAATATTACAGGACATCGATTGACTACTAAACTGTTTGATAACAACACTATTAAACTTATTGACCCCTATTCTGCAACCTTCGCTCAACACCAAACTGTCAATGAGATTGACGGTTCAAATCAATAATAACAATTAGTGTCAGATACAACAATGCTTTGAAGTATTCCTATGATTTGAATTGATGGATCATTTATTTGTTATTTGAGGCATCGTGTAATGAGAGAGGAAGGTAAGAGTTTGCGTAAGAGTGTTCAATTGGGTTATTTACAGTTGTGATATTTTTTGGTGAGAGTAAAGTTATGTTTTTAACAGACTTCAAAAAAGATGGAGGTACTCATTTCGATTTAATGTTTTTTTTTGAATCGCTTTCGATGATATCTCCGTCAAATTTTAACGATTTAGAAGTTTTTTTTTATTTAGGGGAGTAATATTTTTGTATTGGTAAAGTGAGGATTTGGTGAAGGTCTGTTTGGTGAATTTGTTGAATATCTGGTAAAGAACTTCGAAGAGATAGGCCATGGAACTCTTCAATAAAGGATATCATCAAATCTTTCGAGATTTCTGCATTCACATGTCTGTCAATGCTATAACGCGGGAGTCCCAAAGACCCATTCCTATGTTTATCCTGCTGTAATTTTATTATGCGTAGAATCGCAAAGTACACAAATATGTGTACTGTGATATCGAAAGGAGATCGCATGAGGTAAGTTAGCTTGCAGCAGTTAAATATATTTTTGGAAACTGTGATCCTTTCTAATGAGGGGGAGTGGCGTATCAATAAATGCTGATACCGACTTTGCAGATAAGGCATAGCCTTCGCAAAGGGTGTCTAGTTGACACCGTTGGTTTAGCTGATAAGTCCCACAGCTCAGTCAATATGGACTGATAGATTATATTAGACTACATGAATTTTTTTAAAAGGTTTTGTCACTGGAACATATTCAATTTATAGCAATGATAGGAACTTGCACAGTGCTGTCTTTTTCTTCTCTGACACGATGAGCGTCCGATGAGGTTAAAGTCATAACCGTAAGAGTTGTAGTGTATATCTTGTTAGATCCCTTCTGGATAGATGTCAATTATGACAATTAGGGTTTTTTTTTTTTTTTTTTTTCGGGTGGGAAAATCATCTAATGACATCCCCCGCTCTTGGGCGGAGCGCGAGATAGTGTCAGACTTTTACTGACTAAAAACCCACTTCTGTTCCTTCTTTGCCATTTTTTTCCACGGCCCCGGGGGTCACTTTCGCATCACCCATGGCCCCAGTAGGCCTCGACCCTGCTGGGCCCCTACGGTTGCTGACATCTCCCTGAGGCGCGCGTGGAACACTACGCGCCGTCGACGACCTGGGCTCGGTCCGGACAGTCACCGGACGATCGGACGGCGAGCCACCCATTGCTCGCCGTCCGCAAGCCCGCGCCTACGGTGGCCGGAAATCGGGATCGGAATCCCGGCGGCGGATGGGGCGTGAGGACCTTTGCCTCACGCGATCGGCCGCCTCCTTTGCTAGCATTACTGCTTCGCAGAAGGAGGCGACCGCCTGCCACTCCTCCTCGCTCCGGACCATGGCCTGTACCAAGGCCCGGCGCAAGAGATCGCTGCCGCCGATCGCCCCCACGAGGACACGGCGGTGCTCTGCCCAAGCGGGGCACACCTCTACTGTATGCTCCACCGTTGTAGTGTATATCTTGTTAGATCCCTTCTGGATAGATGTCAATTATGACAATTAGGGTGCAGCACCGTGGCTTTTATTTGAGGTTTTGCCGCGGTGGGGTCTAAGCATGACAACGTTGAATAGTGAGCGCCAAGTTAGCGCATAGTAGAATTGTAAATAGATTTTGAATTTTGCTTATCGTTCGTCATGACTTAGGTTCGCTCATAAAGAGACGACCACCACTATGTAAATTACTTTCCTCCACAGGTAGGGACATCTGTGTTAGGTAATAGGTAGGTCATGCTTAATCCTTCGAAAGTTTTCTTAAGAATATAAATGTTTGTTGCCTCCACATTTCTATTCATTGGGGCGTAGCTCATGTGATATCGAAAGGAGATCGCATGAGGTAAGTTAGCGAACTGGCATGTAAAATATATTTCTAAGGATTTTGTGGTTCTAGAATAGGTTTGAAAATTGAATAGAACAAAATAATGTCTAGTTTTTGGAGTTCGGACGCGACCATTGTAAAGTGAAGTCATTATCGTGAAGCAATACAAATATTCAATGAAATAAGTGTTTCATTGCTAGAAGCCCTACGATCCTGGTATTGTCGCATAGAGAGTGCGACAGTACCTATTACATAATAAGAATATTGTATTATCAGTTACTAGTTTCACTCTCTTATCTTATCAGTTACTTTCTCTCCATATTACTGTAGCAAAAATAATATGGCCAAAATTGACATTGATAGTCCGCGTTTCTAGTGTAAGTTGTTAATAGGCTGATTGTCTCATATTCTGTTGAATGCCGGGTAAGCTATAGGCTGGGTCCTAAACAGTTACAAACTACAACGCGGCAAACCCAAAAGGAGCTGACTGTCGAAAGTAATTTTTAAAGTATTGTCCTACAATGTCGACAGAGGAGGCCTATGCTCTGCAGTGGCTTAAAATAGACTAAAGGTAAGCCTGTGCATTAAAATAGTACATTATTTAGATATAAGTGGAGAAAGTTTGTCATTGCAACCGAGGTGGAATTCGCTCGAGCTGCAGGCGAGGGTGTTATGGATCCGAGTGCTGCAGTAATCTAAGTGAATCAAACAACGTTTTTCAGTACACTTACGAAGATATAAGTAAACTGGGGTTAATCGGTGACACGTGGGGGTCGCTTAGCACCCAGCCCGATACAATAAAGACAATAAATTGAGGCGGGCCAAGCTCGCGCACTTTTCCGCACTAGTGCGGGATACAGGGATTTGCGTACCTAAAAGCGGTAGGGATAAGTTCGGGTTTTCGGGTAAGAGTCTTGAGTTGCATAGGACAAACATTTACAAGTGTTTATATACTATTTGGATATCGAAAATGCCAAATCCATATTCAAATAAGTACTCATCGATTGACGAAATCATGTGTGGAGTGCAGTGAACCAAGGCAGGGTCACTCATTCTCGGGTCATTCAATGATCATGATTTGACCTTACACGTCCGAATGAAATAGAGACCGTAAAATAAACTATTACTGAACGTATAATCAAGAACATAAATATTGGTTTGTAGTACTAACGGTTTATTTTTTGTTTTTAATTTTGGGGCAAAGGTCGTTAGACGTTCGGCTTAGTCATAGAGCTTAGTGGAATCTCTTGAATGATAGAACTTTGTTGTTGTGAGGAAAATCATTGATCTTATTTCTAGCCGTTATTTTTCATGTACGGTCAACATCCGTACATTGGTTTTAGGCCTAGTTAACAATTACTGCAGATCGGTTAAAAGTTTACTATTCAGGAGTACATCAGTAGTACGTTTAGCACCCTCAACTCATTTTAACATATTATTAACATCTAGAACATTTTTTTTTGTAATTTTATGAAATATTTATTCAACATTTCTAAGTAACACTAAGTTAGTAAATTATTAAACAGTATTTGTTGAACATAAGCATACTTTTATTCTAGAAAATTCAATATTATAATTTTTCTAAAGACTTCTGCCCTTATATTTCAAATTGTGTTGTGATTTTAAGTGATCTGATTAAAATGTGTTTTTTACATGGTTGTCTTAAAAACAAATGGATTTTAGTAAGTTTACAGGCTCAAAACTTTCACGTAAGAACAAGCATTATTTAAAAAAAAAAACTAAATAATTAAAGCAAGGGAAAATAATAAGTTATTATAATATTCGCAATCCGAAGACATGTAATCTGCTCTGGGCTTGCGTGGAGGATACGGCCCATACCTTCTCCCAGAAAGGAAAGCTGAGTCCCAGCAGTGGGAACATTAAAAGGTTGATTATGCTATGCTATGCTGTTATGCTAAATAGTATTTTTGTATCCCCATAATTAATCAACAAAAGCCCATGTTAACGTGCGTTAACCTGGGGTTTTCATTGGCTTTTTTCTTTTTTTCTGTGGTAAAACTGTGTAGCTTTACCACAGAGTCTGATATAACACAAGTGCTATAATGTGAAAGCTCCACAACAAAAGGCTCTCCATCTTGTTTCATGCACCGCTCCTATAAATCAAGATTATAATATTGATGTTACACCGTTACGAATTTAACAAGGAATTCAAATTACTATTGAGCAATGTTTAATTTCACCATACCATATTTGTAAATAAAGGGCGCACGCAATTTTTTAGTGCAGAATGATTAAATTACTCCCATTATAACCTCGTGGGTTATGGATAAAAGGAGATTGTATCATCTTTATAAACTGTTGCGATATGGCAATCATAAAAATACGCATTGCCGCACAAGTGCGTTATTAAAAATGTTAATTATTTGCTATAGGTTGTAAATTATTGTGATTTAAGCAGTATTGTGCGTGTTCACTTATTAATTCTTTAATTTATGATGGGAAACTTTTCTGTTTCTGGTATTGATATTATTCTTTATTTTATTAATTGTTTACACTGCTATGTTTATAACTTATGTTCATTTCAGTAACTGATCCTATCTATACGATTTATGTTAATCTACCTGCCCGTTAAAGAAAATGTTTAGACGGTATTTTTTTAAATTTTGTTCTTCGTTTTATTTAAAAAAATAATTCTAGACGGATAGCTAAAAACAAATAGTATTTGTCTGATGTGTATAATCTAAATAAAAATGAAATAGAAGACGGTAATTAAAAACAGTCAGGCGACATTGTACAATTAATTATTACGCACGCAGTACACAGTAATGCACGAAGAATATCTTTACAATTAAATTAATAGAAATATATTTTTACATTTCCGCATTATACATTACCATATTATTGTAATAAATACCTAAAATGACCAGATTACAGCTGTAATGTCATGGAATTTCTATAATACTAGTATGTAACGACTTCCCTTTGCAAATGTCATGACAACCTCATGTTTTCCTGACAGCCTGAGGTAAGTAAATTACTTTTGTACATTGTTTCCTTCACTTATCTAATGGTCATCAGTGATCAATATGCGTGTTTTATTGTAAAATGATGTTCAATGTTTCTTTAATATTAATTTAATAAATGCACAAAGATCTATTTTTTATTAATTGTATTTGGTGTTTGCACTGGAACTTAATCTTACATCCATTTCAAAGTTAAATAAAAACTTAAACTAAATCTAATAATCATAACTGTTGTTTAAAAAAAATCTAGCGGACATCATCATTTAACAACTTTTTGAAATAAGAATTATTTAGGTACAGTTTCCCGTATTTTGACTTCAAAAGCATCTCGATTAAAATGTACAAGCATTCAAGGAACGCTTTTTGAAAATAGAATGTTTACATTTAAAATGATATAATTTATTTCAGTATTCATCCTCACGTCAAAACGAGTATTCTCAACTACACTCAAGCGAAGCAACTCGTCAAATCATTGTGAAAGCATTTGTGCAAGTAACTGTACGTTTCCCAACGCATCTGTACTCGTCTGTACAAATGTTACTATATGGAGCGTGACATCGATTTTGTGCACACGCGTAGGTACTCCGGTTATGTGACAAATGACAACATGTGTTATGCGTGACGGTACTGAACTCACTGACGTTTATGTAAAGCGTGGTTTTGTTCACATTAGTGACTTTAAAAGCGTTTATAGAACATGATGAATTTTAGAGCCTCATGAGGGATAGTCAATGGTCTATGAAATGTCTACAAATGACAGCAGGGACAAAATTAAAAAAAAAAAACAATATTTCAATATATTTTATTTCACATAGGCTTACATGGGCACTTATAAAACATCAGAAGCTAGTGTACGGTTCCAATTGGTCGGTTCCTATGGAGAAGAACCGACAAGAAACTCAATTGTGAAACTTGATGTGGTTTCCGAGGCTTGTAGGAGTCATGGTATGTTAAGATGTTAATCCATCCACAAATCTACCTTGGCAAATGTTGCTTAACTTTGGAGATAGATCTGTGCAGCAGTTATTATTCTAGCCACGAGTTCTACATCTTATTAAATGTAAAAATTGTTAAAAAATCTACAATATTTTGGTTTGTCATGTGCTACCGGATTGTATCGCGTTCAATCACTTACATTTTCGACGATTGTTATCGCTAGAGCCTCTACATCCCGGGAGCCGCAGGGTTATCCTCGGCCAAAGTAGCCGCGGACTTGCGGACGACGAGCGGTGGGTGGCTCACCGACCGGTCATCCGGTAAGGACCAAGCCCGAGTTGACGACAGCACGTAGCGTTTTACGCACCCCTCAAAGAGATGGGCCCGGTAACCATAACATAACATAACCCTTATGGGATTTTTTGAAAGAGTTATCATGGTCTTAGTAAGCAAAGGGCAACTGAAGGACACAGGTGGATTTTATTCAGCAAAAGTCTGACACGCCCTCTCGTGCCACCCGATAACAGAAGTCATTTGCTCACTATTCTTCTTATTTATGTGTTCCATTAGTCAAATAAACGAGGTGGACTATTCTCGTATTGAAATACTCGTAATGTACTAAAACTGGCGTGACTCACGGTCTTAGGACGCGTGCATCGTTTTGTAATGTGCACGTCTTTAAAAGATTAGTGACACTTTTCGCAGAGATTTCTGTTTGACCTGTGGCTGTGTAACGAAATCTTACAAACAAAACAGAAGACAAAATCATTTTTCAAGAAATGTTACGAAGTGTGCCGGGCAAACCAGTGAAAAGAACTTTTGAAAGGCCAAATCTAAAGAAATTTATTTGTTTACACTCTCTGTGTGTAGGTAAATAACTAAGTTTCTCTTTAGACTTCCTTACGTTTCTTTACTTGAAGCCGATTAAACAATTATAGCCCCCATTATTTTTTGCCTAGCGTGTATTGTGTTTTTGTATTGTGGGCAGGTCACATTGCTCGCAGACCAGAAGGTCGATGGAGCCGAAAAGTTTGGCGACCGCGTACCAGAAGACGCAGCATTGAAATGCCTCTCAAAAGGTGGACTGATGACCTGGTGACAGTTGCGGGAATCCGATGGATGCGACACACAAGACTGGTCGTTGTGGCGACACTTGCGGTAGTCCTATGTTCTACAGTGGACGTCGTTTGGCTGACATGATAATGACGTATTGTATCGTCCTACGGCTGAGCAAAGACTTCCCCCAAGTAACTTCAGGAAATTTTAATCACGTGCCACCTCTAAACGGCCCTCATGGTACTCGTCACGGTAGCTTAATCATTGTTTTTTATCACTAACTTACTTACGTAATTAGAGCTTTGCTGATCGCATTATTCCTGCTTAGCTCCTTTGTTCAATTCGACTAAATACAAGTCTCACTAGTGTGGGCATAAAATCATCACGACATTTCAATGTCGCTATGTACGTAACATAAAGAAATACGGAACACATAAGCATGACGCACATTATTATAACCATTTATTAATGGCTCAAAATAGTTATTAATAATTTCGTTCTTTTGTCCATTTTGTTACATATTTTGCAATTATTAACTGGACAGTGGACGCGTTATTATGCCTAAAATATATAACAAAGACTGGGCAAATTTATTATTATTCGGAAGCGAAAAACTCACAACAATTAATCATGAGTGTCGAAAAAAAAATAAACCAGATAATTAGTTAGAATAACTTTGTTATTGATATAATATACGATATCAATAACAAAGTTATTCTGTGAGTAAAACTGTTCGCAATCACTATACTGTATCCGCGTTGTCAAAAAACTAACGCGTTTAAAAATGTAACTTTTATAACGTTCGAGGAAACGTTCCACAAATCACTATCGTTAACGCTCAACGCCTACTATTTTTTCCGCGTCAATAACTCTTAAAAAGATGCACGCGAAAGCCGTACACGACGTACCCACAATGTAATGTAATGTTATTTTGCACGACGAATGTCAATGAAATTCTTGCAACAACATTTGGGTCTAATAGCTCAATGGAAATTTTTATAGCGCAATTATTATTAATCTTTAGCTCTGTTAGGAACTATGGGTTAGCTTATATATGGACGTAGGCTTATTTTTTGTGGAATCCCATAATAAATAATATAATATTCCACAAATTTCACATCTAGTCCCAAACTAAGCAGAGCTTGTGGTATGAGTACTAGACAACTGATAAACATACTAAGATAATGCATTAGATACTGTTGACTGATAGCTTAGTTGGCAAAATAGTCTGGAAAGAGAGAGAGTTTCAAACTTATACTGACTAAAACCTACATGTGTTTCTTCACAAGCCTTTTTTGTCCTAGGGCCACGGTCACTCTTTCGAACAATCCCACAACCTTGGCAGGTATATCGGCCCTAGTTTGAGGTGCGCGTGGATCGCGCCCTTAATTCGGACTTGGTCCTTACCGGACGTTAAACTACCCAATGCTCACTGAGTAGCAAGAACAGCAACAACCGGGCCAGCAACAGCAACAACCTAAAGTGGCCGGTGATCGCCCTGGGACTGCCACTGCTGACTTATGGCATGCTTGCCGATTCCTGTGGCGGCTGAGGCGTGAGGATGTTCTTTCCCTCACGCTGTCTGCTTTGCTAGACTGAGAGTATTTTTACATTTTATTATACTGAGAAGAATACTGAGAGTATTTTATTTACACAAAGGTACTAATTTTCCGTAGTGTTTAACCAACTTATTTTAGCATACTTTATTTGTACTTATAGAGCAAGAATCCGGAGACGAGGTGCATAAAATTAAACACCAGTGAAAATATTCGGTATTTGCAAACATAATCAGAAGCCATTGCATTAATTCACTACACTAAAAAGGCATTAGCGTAAGACCTACCACAAGGAGCCTTTTCAAAACATTCCAGCCCCGATAAGATCGACCGTGAAGGTCATTCGGCCGCAAAACCGGGTTTTTATCGGGTTGGGTTCGATTCGTTTTCCGAATAATTTTGTGGGTGTCGCCCCTTACCTTTTAGTTGGTTGTTGATGAAAGTGGTTTTAAAAGAATGTGCGCTGTATATCTTATCGTGTAGTTGGCGTATTAATTTTGGTTGCACATGATTTGTGTGTGTTTAAGATTTATGGGTTGTGGTGGGTAGCTGTTTACAGATTTCTCAAATTTAAATTTTCTTAAGTTTTTTTTGCATTTTGCAGGTCAGTGTCAAGTTGTATCTCAGTTCGTCTCACCTTATTGAATGTCTGTTTCATGAAAAAGTCAAGTAAATTAAGTTACTAGTACTTAAAAGTCTTCAGTTCAGATTACCCAATAGAGTTAGCTGATCTGTAAACTTAGGAACATTTAAATTTCGCGTGCTATCCTGGAGTATCAACCTTAATTTATTGGAACATAGGACAAAGAAGAATGCAAAAATTCAAATTAATTTCATAAAAAAATTGTGTCGTGTCAGTCGGTCAGTCAGAGCAATGGCTCTGACTGACCGACTCCTCGAAGTGAGATGGTTGCGGAATTGAGCGGGAAGAGTCTTTTGATGAATACCAACGTAAAAAAAAAACAAAACATTTTTTTTTAATTTTATGAATGTGGAAACTGCGAGATATAAGAAATAAAGATAAACGTAAGGACGGAACGTAACATTTCCAGTTACTAATAAAATCAAGCGCTTGAACATTAACAGAATGGCAGTAAATTACAGTCACATTTAGCATAGCATTAAACACTGCTTCACGTTCTCTAACAACGTAAATAAAATCGATCAACAATTTAATTTTCCTTCTATTACCCAGAACTGAGCATGGTGAAGTGCTGCGTTCGATTCCCTAGTTGGGAATAGTGCCATTAGGTTTTTCTATATGGGATTTCTCAATAGGAGCCTGTAGCCAGAATATTTTTTATAGAAATGGATTGGAGCAGTGGTGGTCTTGTGGTAACGGCACCGACTTATGAGACGTACGTCATTTGTTTACGCAAACCCAGGTAGTGATTTTACTTTAAGTAATTTATTTCATCACCATAGCTCACAGAACGATGAAAGAAAATATCATGAGAAAACCAGTATGTCCTAAAACCAAAAAATCCAAGATATGTGACGTTTACCAACCCGCACTGGGCCTACGAGATGGTATTACAGCTCATTCCCTCTCCTAGAAAGGATTGACGCCTGACTCCCAGCAGTGGAAACGTTAGAATAGAATAGAGACTCACATTACAAGGCTTATTATGCTTATGCTATTACAACAAAATATCAACACACAATCCACAAAACAAACATCACATTCAAGACCAATTTCCTTTTCTAGGTCGTTGATGATTCAGTGAGGCGCCAACCACCATTTTTTCCGCGCGACTCCTCTACAATTACGTAACGTAAACGCGCTGAGGTAACGTTTACGTTTACAACTTTACTATGTTATTAGACTATCTCAACGCTTTGTTACTCGATTAGGGACGTCCCATGTTGCGTGTGGGCTTGCGGATATTGTTGTATTAAAAACTGTTAAAGTGAGTTATTTTTAGAATGTAATGATTTATTGCAGGTTTTATTGAGGACGGTAATACCGTGAAGTAAATTTATTTTCTTATGGCATGCTTTCTCAAAAGATGGTTTGGGAAAAGATATTGATGTTAAGGATGTGACTACCTATAATGAGTTGACGGCTATGAAAGATGTATGGCACTAGCGAGTCTTTTTGGCCTTGCACAGGACTTTTTTTTATCATATGTTTATCTTTTGAATATAGTTTTTTTTTAATTTTACTGTCCTGTACGAGTCGCGAATAACAAAGACCCGAAAAAAAAAAGTAGGCCATATATTTGTTCCATGTGGGAATCGAACCTGCAATACACAGCGCAGCAGCCAATCGCTCAGTCACTGCGCCAACCATATCGTCTATTAGAATAATTATGTAAATATTAAATTATGATTACTAAAATTATACTGAACGTGCCTTGGAGCTAAATATTATGATTACTTAATCACGTTATACGCATTAAACGAACGTTCGACATCCCACGTTCCTTCGGTACATCTCTAATTCACCCTAATTAGAAGCTATCTTCTTAAATTGATTCGTAAAGTGTTACTTAAGCTGTAACGTCTAACCGACGTCTTTATTACAGTACATAACTCTGTACAACGATACTACATAATACCTATTAGTGCTTTTAAATCGGAAAGTGATAGCAATAAAATGATCTTAATCTTATAAGCTGACACGAACGTTTTCATATCGGCTGTTCTTAGATTTATCTAAGCCTTATTCAGTAGCACGAGTACGTACGAGTATTACTACGACCAATTTGACCATTACAAGTTTGCTGTATGGACTTTAAAAGAGTTATTTCAGTGTTATTTCTCAGGGTAGTCAGCTAGGAAACACAGACCTCATTTAGTTTATACTGACGAAAAAATTGACGTGCTACGGTGTTTTTTATATCGTGCGGTTTTCATCACGCATGCGGGATTGCCCCGCATGCGTAACCCCCGCAATTGTCCATTTCATACAAGTATTTATTGTAATGCGTGGAATAAGCACGCGGGACAATACCGCATGCGTGATGAAATCCGCACGATATTAAAAACACCCTAAAAGTGTTTTTAAAAACCTATTCGCAAAATAAATATCATTTTCATTTATTTATTTTTTGAGGTAGAAAAGTGACTTACTGGAGAAGTGACTTAATGGTTTCCCCAACAAATATCTTATCAAGTTTAGAGTGGAACGAAACGGAGTGTCCGACTTTTACTGACTAAGACGAGTTCTGAGGTGTTGAGAGTTGCGGGCCAGGGCTTGGTCCTATTGGACGGCGAAATACCCCATTGCTCATACGCAAGCCCGCGTTTACGGGAATCGCCCTGCAACTCTCAACAGCCTGGGCGTTTTTGGTGGCAGCCCGGGCGTGAGAATTGCCTCTTCATCACGCTACCATCTTCTTCGTTTGCTCAGGCATTATTTTTCTTTCTCCAAAGTAAAAATTCTACATGTATGGTTTTTTAATTGGTTACCATTCATTTTTCCTATATTGCATACAATGCATGCGTTTTTTTCACTACATTTTTTTAATCTTCTTGCATAGAAATGTATAATTATCAATGTTGTTTCTCATTAGTAAAACTTGAGAATCACAATAGATGTCGATGAAGATGGATAAAATTCAGAATGTCAATACCTACATTTTGAATCAATTACCGATATTGCCATGCTAAAATGCGACAACTATATTGCAAATTTATATCCCATGTATCCACCAGTATCGACTTCAGATACAGAGATATGCCAAGTTTTATTGATGAACGTCATATTTGATCTTCAAATGAATAATGTTTGTTGTGCCCATAAGTCATAACTTACATTTCATAGTAGGCTACTGATTTACCTTTATTCAACAATAATGCGGCTAAAGATGCCTATAATACTGACGGTTGTATACATGCATTATCCCATCATTGGTATTAGAGAGGTCCAGGCTCAAGGATGAACGCTTGGAACTAAATATATTGTGTCGCAGTATTGAACGAGACTGTGCAAATAATGGTATTTACGCTTTGTGAAGTAACACGTTTTGTTATTCGAGTTATATGGCTGTAAATAATAATAATATTCCACAACTATCACACAACGCCATCTAGTCCCAAACTAAGCAGAGTTTGTGATATGAGTACTGCCCCCCTAGCTAAGTTACAACTGTTTCGTTTCGATTCTCTTTTCGTTGATCGCCTCGAGTCGGCCACTACTCCTATTCCTTTGTTCTGACCACGTGACTGAGCGATGAGATGACGTCATAACAAAGGAATTGGAGGCGTGGCCTACTCGAGGCGATCGACGAAAAGAGAATAGAAACAAAACAGTTGTAACTTGGCTAGGGGGACTGGCCTACTGATAAACATACTTATATTTTTCTAAATACATACATAATATAGATAAATTACACTCAGATACAAAACAAATGATCGTGCTCATCACACCAATTTGTTCTGGGTAGGAATCTAACCCACGACCTCTTGCATAGCAGTCAGGACCACTAACCACTAGACCAACAGGCCAGTCAAATGTGCATCATTGCAACTTTTGGAGGCAATATCCTCAAGAAAAACAAACTTAGATTATATTTTGGATATATAAATCAACGCCCTCGATGTTCCCACGCCTTCCTTATATTCACATTGCGATTTGAAAATGTTTTATTAAGGACATGGTACATTGGCTGTTGGTCTTGCTTTTCGTTATGCGAATGATTTATTTGAACTGGATATCTTCTTGCCGTAATTTGATTCTTGTGATTTATTCGAGCAAAATTTTATTGTTATTATAAAGGCTTACGAATAAACCTTAAGAACTGGTAAGGTGTGTAATCTCCTTAGGTACTAAAGATGTTGGGCTGCGGGATTCTTTGAAAGAGTTACCGCGGCTCTGGAACGCAAAAGGCAACTAGAAGGAAGGAAAATAGTGCAAGCGAAGATGGAGTGGCAATCCTTGCCCCCCGGTCACCGTAGGCCCGGGTTTGCGGACGGCGAAGAATGGTGATGGTGTTTTACAGGATGCATTTTGGAGAGTGTGCGCAGGAATTGCATGACTTGATTCCACCATCTCATTTCTACCATCGGACAAGCCGACGAACGGCGAGTATCCACCCTTACGTTGTTGAAACCTCTACGGTCAGGACCAAGCGTTTCGCCTCGTCGTTTATACCACGTACATCGAGGGACTAGAATAATTTGCCTGCTGCGGTTTTCCCGTCCGATTATAATTTGGGTCTCTTCAAGGCTAGAGTGAATAGGCTCTTAATAAATTAGTGCGCCTCACCATCTACAATTGCATTACTACTTACCATCAGGTGGGATCGCAGTCAAGCACTAGTTTATATCAATAAAAAAAAAATGGGTTGCTTGTCGTCCAAAAAGGACCAGGCCCGGGCCAATGGCGCATTGTATTCCAGGCGCACCTCAAAGAGATGTTAGCATGATTGACGGGACCCGCTAGGCCCTGCAAGGGCTGCGGGATTGTTGGAAGGAGTCATCGTGGTCCTGGACCGCATATGGCAATAGAGTGGTTTTAGTCAGTAAAAGTCTGACGCTCCCTCTCGTTTCAGCCTAAGCGGGAGAAGTTATTTGATGAATTTCCACCTCAAAAAATGGTACTGAACAAATACTAAAAACAATAAAACCTAATATTGAACCTAATGTTAAATTAGTTTTGGTCAATGATAAATAAATTGTTCTCGTTCCCATTGTTTCTAGACAACAACTTGAGAAAGTAGACTAACTAGTTGCATTATCAAAAAGACGTCTACGGAGAATTAAATCATCACCAGTAATGAAGTCACGACTTCTTTCAGATATTTCGAAAGCTCATGAAGATGAAACAATATCTCACAGCACAAAAGTACCGTCGAATAAATAGATTGGTACAATACATATTTTTGCAAGCAATGCAAGGAAATTGCATGCAAGTTGAATTACATTGCGAGGTACGAACGACCGACCGATTGATAACATTATAGTCCTTGGTAGCTCACCACGTAATGCAAGTGGCATGCAATGCTAGCGGATGAAAACACGTCTTTATACTGCCAATATCCTATTAATATGGTAAAGGTGAAAGTCTGTAGGTTTCCTAATCGATACCTAACGCCTCACCGGCTGACTGCTTGGGATAATCCTAAAAGTCATGAAAAAGACTTAACTGCTTAGTACTCTCGGAAAATTGTTTCAAAGTACATAGTTTAAAGTTCTTACATACCATACTTTTGATTTGACTGTACATCGAAGCTTAAAGCTTACTTCCCGATGATGTAAGATAAGTAATCGATCTCATTTGTCAAATCATTGAGTCGTGTCTCTTCAATGTGGACTAATGAATTTTTGTGCAAGCAACCAGTTACAAAGCTTATGTGAAGATTGTTATTGTTTGTAATGTTACGTGGGCGTAATCTTTGGTGTGTTGAATATGTTTGTCACTAATGTAGTTGAGAGTGTGGCGAAATAGAGCAAGTGATAGTTTTGATTTGGTTACTTTGTTGTCATATGTATTTGAACTAGGTACTATTTTCTTTATAATATCTTCTTCTTCTTCTTTATCTATCTATATTTGTAATGTCTCTTCAAGTTGTTCTCTGTTACTTGTTTCTAGATGACCCTATAAAAAGTTTGTCAACTTCTTCATTGATGTCAAGTGTCACAGCAATTTGCTTTTGCTGAAAATGAAATTATGATTTTTTGTCCAATTCGAATAATAAATTGGGTTAGTCGTTTATATCAGCGAAAGGAAACCATATACTATTTCATCAACCATCTTATGAAGCATCCATATTATACAGATATACGGAACAGGCTGTAAAATCCAGCAAACTCCTTTGATAAGGAAGGTTGCTCCAACCAGAAAAAAGTGTTCATAGAGCTTCTTGCACATTTTTCTCAATGGACATCTACGCTTTGGAATGTGCAATCAGCAACATTTTTTTTGACAGACTGACGTCTTCACCTTTCAAATTAAAGTGCCTGTAAATGGTTTATTTGAAACAAAATGCTTTGAATCTTTGAATCAGACGGCTGTTGTTTCTGATTTATGTAACTGCCCGATAGTTGTTTCTCGGACTGTTGTCTTTGATACCACATTGTGGAATATATGACGTCAGGTCTTTACTCCGTTAGTGGCGGTATAAATGCCTCTCCAATATAGTATAAGAATAGTAATAGTAGAAATAATCTAGAAAATCATATACAGGTAGACGCTTATATAATTAACTGAATCACAAGCATTAAGATATGTATACGATAGTCATGGTCATGAGTTGTTTCTAATCAGATCACTGAGTTGGCTCTCACTTCATAGGTCGTTATATCCAATGCATTGAATAAATAGGTAAATGTGTATAATCATACTTGAATGGCATTGCGACAAACCTTTTTGTTTATTATTCAACCATGATGTAGATGAAAGCAGAAAGGAGGGTAATGAGCTTTTGAGTATGTGTTTAGATCTGTTCTAATATCTCCTCTGAGAAGGATGGCGGTAGATATTAATCTGAATCATTTGCTTGAAGATAAACCTAAAAATGTACATCACAGATGTTTTTGAATATAATAGTTTGTAAAGAAATATTAAAAACAAAATGTCGAAATCAGTGTAGTCATCAAATTATATAATTATCTTGTTATTAAATCATGAGCTTTATCTGAGTGAAATGTATTAAATTTGAAGTATGTTAATTTGAATTGTCACCATTGATGCCATTTTTAGGTACCGTGCCTAAAAAGGAAAAAGGAAACCGTTGTAGGATTAATTCGTTGTTCGTCTGTCTGTCAACATCCTTTTTCTCATCATTTTCACGTGGTCATCAAGTGAAAATACCGAATATTCAGGTCCTATGGAATCAAGCTTCTTAGTCAATGCAATCAAAAGATACGGCTGTTTATACCACAAATTTTAATACTCGTAAGGGAATTAAAACCTGTAGGGTACGTTCCGTGACGTGATTTTTGGTAAAATAAGAACAATGCATTATAGCACGAGTGAAAAAACACAATAATATGTAGTTTTATAACCAGAACAATGTTTTGGCGATTACAAACTTATATTTGTAGTTTATGAAACCATATCAATGTATGGGAGTTTTCCAACTACAAAATTAAGTGTGTTTTAAATTCTACTTTTCTCTTCGTCAGAAAATAAAATAAGTCACGATGGCACGGAACCTCTCAAAAACCAAAACTGAACTGAAATCCGGTTTTTACTCATTTGATTTAGAAGATAGCTATGTGTTAATTAAAATCAGATAAATAGAGAACGGTTTAAGACCCAGTGAGTAAGAATTAGCTGAACAGTTGACTTTCAATTTATGTGTTGGAATTTTAGCACCTACCAATTAATAAGTGGACACCATAATACTCCACACTGCACCGCCTAATTAGTAGGTAAGTATCAAGTCGTCATATTACAGTTACTGGATAATTTCCAGCCATTATCGACTGACTTCCTACTTTGCCGCATCATAAAGTTGCATAATCTTCAATAGAAAGGTACGCTTCATGGGATCCACTTTGCCCTTTGGTAAGTTTAATTTTCATACAACTGCAACATGGAAGTGAAGATGAATATTTATAGTGGAGGCGTGTCTAAATAAAATTTATGTCTAATTGTTGTTTGTTACATAAACAACTGTTGATTTCATGTTTTGTGCATTATTTTCAAGACTGCAGCTGTTTGAATAAAAGGAGTCATTAGTTCTCGCAATGAAACATGTAAAGTACACAGTTTCCCGACGGGTAAGAGTACACAGTGTATCCCATAAGATGACGTAAGTCAAGCTAGAGATTATAAATCGAAGTCTGTAGACTTGCGTTAACAAATATTTGGTTATGTGCTTTATGCCATAAAATAAGCACAGTACTTAATGTACCTAAATAGAGACAGATATAGACCAAGAGAAAGATTTCCTGTTTAACAAACATAAACAAAAAGTACTTGAGTTTTTTTAAAACAAACTCATTTTGAGAACGTAATGAATAATGGTGTGAAAAATGCATATCATTAATAAATTAAACAGACACTAACAGTAAAAATTTAAATCACACTAAAGATATCTTTAATTAAAACATTAGTAAGGAAATTAGGTGTATTTCGAAAACTTTAACAACTCTGATGATCTTGGTTACAAGGTCAATGCATCGATCGTTACCAGTATCTGAGGCATAGAGCCGTTCAGTTCATTTTTACGAATTGAGTAAAGATTTGTTTCATTCGACCCTTTATTACAATCTATAGATGTGCATAGTTGCATCTTGTTTCATGATTTCATTTTATTGATTATTATTCAAAAGAACTGAGAAGAAATCTTACTGTTATGTATGGAAATAACTGAAACATGGGGTTTCGCAAGGGTTTATTCTGGGACCACATTTGGAGTGTTTTTTTTAGAGTAGATATTTTTGTTCACTCAAAATTACAAACTAAACAAAAATAAAGTTGCAATAACTGGACATCAATCCTTTATAGTCAATCAATATGCGGAATTATCTGAGTCACTTCATGTTTTATTAATAGCCCCGTTTATGCTCCATTCACTGACCACAATCATAGTCGAGTACGTCCTGTTCAATGAGAAAGTGAGGTCGAAGTTATTAAAAGGATAAAAATAACAAAATAGAGCTGCTGACTTAACCGATGTTATCGAAATATGACACATTGACAACTGTCAATTTGGTAACATGGAGGCAAATATAAATGAAAGTGCGTCAGCGCGTCACGACAGAATAAGATCGTGTCATAGCTCGACTTATCTTAATTAGATATAGGTCTTTGTTCTTGGGTTCTTTATTGACACTTTTAAAATTAGTTTTAAACTAGGTACTCTATTTTTTACTTTGCTTTTAAGTTTCAACATTGACAACAACTCCGCTTTGAACACTTTGATTAATCTTTAATTGAGTTCTGAGGGCAAGGCTGGTACAGACGCCTCCTCTTTGTAAAGAGGAGTATTAGGCTGTTATCCACCACACGGACCTAGCCGTGCTTGTAAGTGCTAGAAGTCACACGTTTTCGAGTTTTTGGGTCTAGGACATGTCGGTCTCCTCACGATAATACAGAGTAATAGTAATGAAATAAAATACAGAATGTTCCTAAAGCGTCTGACTGTGTTTTAAGTCAGTCTTCAAATCGAAGCCCCCGTGGTACAGTTGATTCCTTGTAGTCATTATTTAAATAAATCATATAAAAATTTAATATTTGCGTGATTATGACATGAAACTTGTCATTTATGCTTTACACGCATCATACAGGAAAGTATCTACATGTCTGCAATCTACTTTGCCTACGTCTTACGTAACGAATCGAGACGTAAAGTCGATGTGACGTGCATCGATTATGACATCCATTTTATGCGTCGATTGATCGATCACCGACCGGATGTTTAGTGTCATTACTATATAGGTACTCAAGGCTTTTACTGTTTGTAAACATTTGAGCATCGGATTACAACAGATGGAAGGCAAGGGTCAAGAAAGGGCCTGCCAGAATAGTGGTGGTAAGGCCTGTTACGAGGGAGCTAGCTAGCTCCAGCTAGGAGAGACGACATGGTGGCTTTACTTTTCAGCTAACACAGCTACTCTCCGGGCATGGGTGGTGTCGAAAGTTACTTGTACTGCATAGACCGGGAGCTGACGTTCGCTGGACACCATTGTGGACACTGCCTCGATGACATAGTGCATAATACTCTTGAGAGCGTGAGACACTGTCACCTCCTTCTGCGGGGAAGTGATGGTTGCAAGGGAGGCGGTGGAAAGTGAATGGGAGAACAGAACTTCCCTCCCTATCCAAAGTAGACGCATAGGGCGCGAAACGATCTCCAGTCGCCATAGGATGTGGCTCTAGGAGTCTGTTGCCGGAACAGTGAAAGGCCTGAAACGGCAGTGCATCGTGTTCTGCCCGCACCCCTCAACATTGTGTGGTTTTAGTCAGTAAGCGTTTGAGAGACCCACACATCCATGATGATTTCCACACGCTAAAAAAAGGGCTAAAAAAGATTTCTTAAATGTGCTACAGTTAACTATAGAGGTAAATTACCAAGTAATATTCTTTTTTGTGCTTTTGCCTCAAAGTAAAATCCTTTTTGATTTATTAAGGTTCTGGAACTTCTGAATAATGTGTTTGTCACGGGTGTTTTAAAGTCATAATGAATACTAATCTCTTGGCAGACAATTTAGTGGGCATTTCGCATTAAAATATCAGAAATTACAGGCGTCACAGTTATGTTAAGGCTTAAGCATTGTTTAGGTACTAACATATAACTCATTATTTAAGAATTCATGCAATATGCAACTATGCTTCTAAGATTAATAAGCGTGATATGAACACATTACAGTAAGTACAAACCCATGATATTGTCTTAGAGTAATTAAAATTATACGTTAATGAGTATTTCGTTAGGTATTAACATACGACCTTAGTGTGGAGCTAATAAAGAACAACCTTCATTCACGATCCTAAACATTCCTTTGGTTTAATTGTTGATTATATTAAAGACTAGCTAAAACACAAACTACATAAAATATAGCCTATGTCGCTCAGGAATAAAGCAGCTTTCTATCGGTGAAAAAATGTTGCAGTACTTTTAGAGATTACCTCCTACAAACAAAAAAACAATCTTTAGCTCTTTATAAATATATAATATGTAAATATATATAAATTATAGTATAGTATATAAATATTAGTATGTGTAGATGTAGATTTGGGTTACGATGGTAGGCTGTTAGGTGGTTCTAAAGAGTTATCGTGGCCCTGGAACGCAAAGGGCAACAGAAGGAACACCGGTGGGTTTAGTCAGTAAAAGTTTGACGCTCCCTCTCGCTACACCCAGAGCTGGAGAAGTAACTTGATGATTTTCACCTCAAACCCAAAAGCTCTCGATAATTATATTAACTTGCAATATGTATTATGCGCTCGGAAGAAGGGTTGCGGACACCAGCCCCTTAAATAATACAATACAATATACAATTTTGACAGGATACTGTACTTATGTTTTTGACATACCTACTAAGTGTGAAGATAGTGACTTGAGTTATGATGGTGGGCCTGTGCACACCACGTATTTTAAATGCGCCGTTGACGCGCGTTTTAGAAACGTGCCTTGACGGCGCGATTTATCCTATTAAAGGTAGCAACGTCTCGTGTGCGTATCGCTACAAACGCCCGTAAACAGCGCGTTAAAAAAACGTGATGTGCACAGGTCCTAAGTGGTGGTGTCTTTGACCTGATTTGACATTTTTAAAAAGCTTCTATCCAATAACCTCAACTGGTAAAATAAGCATTTGGACGTGGGGTTGCGGACATCAGCCCGATATATATAGCATATGCCCAACCCGCACTGGGCCCGCGTGGTGGATTACGGCCCATTCCCTCTCCTAGAGAGGGGGCCTGAGTCCCAACAGTGGGAACATTATAAGGCCGATATATGTACAATACAATAATTATAAGATATCATATTTTGATAGGATACTGCATGTTCTTGATATAAGTATGAATATATTATACTTAAGTTATGATGGTCAAGTGGTGGATGCTTGCATTGGCCAATGTTTGCCACACTCATTTGCCTGCTTTGTGTATTCTAAAGATGCTGTTTTTTTTTGGTATGTGCTTAGGGTTTTTAACCTCCGAGTAAGTTTCCGTGTTACTAATAAACATTATTTCACATTCCTTACATAACATTATCAAACAAACATCTTAGTACCCTAATACTCTCTCATATCTCGAGAAAAGTTCCTTGTCATGTTAACTTACATCATACATCGTCAAACAAGTAAATATGATTGTAGGTTAATTTAGTGACAGCTGCGATATCTGCATATGAAGGTACTTTCATAGACCCTGATTGTTAGAGCGTTAACACATTGCCGTATAAACCAAAATCGTTTTAATGATACTAAATAGGTTCATAATGAATGCAACAAACGCTCCAGTTTATCATCAAGTTTGCAGCGCGTTTGAAGCGGTGTCCGGTAAACTTGATCGTGTGTGGCTACCAGAGTGCGTTTTTTTTTAAATAACCTTGTCCCACACTAGGAATTACCTACTCCCGCATCGTGGGTATGTTCATAAACATGTAAACTCACATACGGAAGACACCCTTGGGAAGCTAGCTTGAGAAATAGACTTGTCATGCATACTGATAGCCACACTTGATCAAGTTTACCGGACGCCGCTCTAAGCGCGCTGCAGACGTTAAATTGGATCGTGTGTGGCGTTCATAAGAGAAAACGCTCGAAAAATTTGCCGAACACCGTAGGGTCATAAGCAGTAGGTTCAAAATACCTTGAAACTTATAGCGTTTTCCCAAAATGTTTTAAGGTGCTTGTGTAATCGAGGGGTTAACGCGCAAGATATGATAAATATATGGCCATTTACACTAAGTCCAAGCTATGAGCTTTGGTTGTTTCGTAGTAAAATAGGTGGAAATCATTTTATATTCTGAAAAAACATATTCTTACATCATAAAAATGCTATGTGTCTACACAGACACCTGGTACTCAACATACCTGCACCCCTAGCCAAGTTGATAATCTGCAATCGTTAACGCTAGTCGAAAACTAATCAAATGTTTGGGAATGACATCACCTCAACGTTAAGTCACGTGGTCAGAACAAACGAATAGAAAATTCGTAGCCAAGTTCACATCGTTCAAAATGATAGAATTAATTGTTATCGTTTCTACAATGTTCAACGCTACATCCTTTGTTATTGTAGAACGACATTGTAGAACGAGCGGCCGACTCAGGCGCGTCAACATGGCTACCAACTTATCGTTTTCTACAATTGCTGAAACCGAGGCGTTACCGATTGGAGAACGGAATTCGGCACGAAACGGTTGTAACTTGGCTAGGGGACGTGACGGGATACGTGGAAAGTTTAACTATATATTCGCGAATTCGATGTTAATTCTTAAAGCTGCATAAAAATAGTAGTGTACTGCTATAAAAACAATACTTAAATTGATTGTACACAAATTGCACAAGACTTTCCGTTACCAGTCTAAATTTCGGGACAAACACGATCATAAAAACCTTATGTCTCTACTCCCTTAGGAGTCCGCTAGCTATCACAATATTATGTCGTCGTGACGTAACAGTAGCCCAAGTACCTACCTCTCTATTAATGTCTTCCATACCGGTTACCTTCCATACTACCTGTACCGGTATTTCTGAAGTACCTCTACGTACGGAACCTCTCACGGAAGTGCAGATACGAAGCGAACGTCCCACGTTTTTCTTATCATTGTTGAGATTCCGATTATTGCATTGTATGTTAGGTGGATATGGGTAGTTTTGTGTTTTTGATACTTAAGTTAAGTGACGTTAAAAATGAGTATCTAATACCGGATGTTCCCGTATAGGTGTAACGCAGGGGGGATTCTGGGGTGATCTTTAAGAGGTCACGAAGTCAGGTTGTAAGTACGGATGGTGATCATCGAGGTGATTTTAGTTAAGTAAAAATCCTATACTCTCTGGTCTTTTCTTCATCAAGTAGGTACAGGTGCTTTTGACGGTTTTCTTCCGAAAACAAAAAAAGGGTTACACATACCATGTAAATACTAGATTCTTTTTAAACGTTTCCTATTCAATGCCCGTTTAAGGGAAATTCACGAATAAAACTAATCGCGTTTTAACGTTTGGCTCCCATAATCGCGTTTAGCCGCTGTCACTAGTGTCACTTGTAAAAATACAACAAAAATAATACAGACAAGTGACACCAGTGACAGCGGCTAAACGCGATTATGCGAGTCAAACGTTAAAACGCGATTAGTTTTATTGGTGAATTCCCCCTTAGTGCTATAACTGGTGCACATTATATAATTACTTAGGAGGCTACCTAACAATATTACGATACCTCTATGTTTAAATATAAAAATACTTGCTATCCTTTCTATCTCTTCCTTTCTGATACTACCGCTATGATAAGTTTAAGTGTCTCATTTAATCACCTCATTTATAACCTGGCAACGTACGTTTATGAAAGACTGGAAACTATGCTTTAAGGTGCGTTTACACTAACGCGGAGCTGGGGAGAGTAGAGAGGAGTGGACCTTGAATTGGATAATCACGGTACACACACTCTGCATCAGTGGAAACAGTAAAAGTGGGGGCACGGACGTCATGTCCGTGGTTTAAATGTAAAGTAGGAGTGTGGTTTTAGTCAGTAGGAGTCTGACACTGCCCAGACTGGCTCGTCTGTGAGGTAGCCTGGGCGTCCATGAGGATTTCCCACTCCGGCCGAAATAAAAAAGGAAAACAGTAAAAGTAGAGCGGAGTGGAGCTAAGCGGACTTTTAAATAAAACATGTGAACTTGCGGCCCTAAACCGGATAGAACGGAGTCGAGCATGCTGCGGTGACAAGCGGAGGGCTAGCTCAACTCCACCCCGGTTCAATGGAAACACTCACTTTCTCTTCTCACCTCCGCCCAGCTCCACTTCAATGGAAACGCACCCCTAGTACCGCTTTCTAACCCCATACTTACCTCTAAAGATGAATCATTACCTCCTCTAACCACGCCAAGACGATACGAAAATAACATAACATCACCGTAGGTAAGACGTAACAGTGTTGAAGGGTTAATATTAGCCTATTATAGTGATATAACGATATTAAGTATACTTCAGTTTGGAATATACGAAAGTGTACGCTACTCCTTATTTTGTTATAGTGGTTATGTAGTGCGGTTTAACAACCGATGTTTGTATTAAACTAACCTTTACACGTAATTCGCCATTCATTGTTGAATGCGGCAAACTGTACCTAAACTTTATAACGCGGAGTTATCTAGTAGAACCCAAAGAAGCCTCCTCCTCCTAAGCAGAAATCATCAAACTTCTTCTCTCGCTCTGGGTAGAGCGATAGAGAGTGTCAGACTTTTCCTGACTAAAAATCACGCATGTAAATTCAGTTGCCCTTTGTGTTCCAAGGCCGCGGTAATTCTTTCTAATGTCTGTTGACGACCAGCCATTTTTCGGCTTTGTTACCTGGTGACAGATAAATACAATAACATATCAAGTATTAAACATCCAAAGAAGACGTAAGTCTGACACGCCCTCTCGCCGTAGAGCGAGAAAAAAGGTAGACTGCGAAGACGAAAAAGTTATTGTAGCATTTATTCAGTAGATGTAGGTAAGCGTTTGAATTTCAACAAGATGTAAATCCCACTTGTAATTTTTATTGTCCCTCAGCAGGACAAAAGGGACTTTTCATATAGGAAATGCGCATAATCGATCACCAAAAGTTCTCAATTCCAGAACAAGTCGATATAAAAATGAGGTTAGTTAGTGCAAAGTTCAATACAGTGGTAAAAGGTCACAGCTTCTTATTAAGTTAGTCACCAGCAAATCCGTGACTTTAAAAATGAGAATGAAGAAAATAAAAGTATGTGTTCACACAATACGGTTATAACAAAATTACTGTGACCAAATTAGGTTTAAAGCGAACATGTCTTTACTCGTAAAATCTTTAGATCCGGTCACGTAATAGTGAATTTCAACCAAACTTCACAGTCCGTATTCTATAATATGAATCACGAAGTGAAAAAGTTTCGCTTTTATGAATACCATAATTTAAAAAGGAATACATGTAGTGTGCAGGGGAATGCAAAACGATTTGTGTCATTGTAAGCTGAAAATATGTAGTATAGGAAATTTTACATCCAACAAGATACCAAAAGCTATAAGATAAGGATAACGATATTTTCCGAAAGCAAGCAACATGAGACATTTAAAACTCATGTCAATAAACTGTTCCATATTGAAAAAAGCAGTCAAGCTTCCACAGTTGAGTTAAATTGTCATTTTGACAAATGTCAATTTGAATTCCCACTATGACACTCATTCTGAGTATGAAAATAGAAATTCGATTAACTATTTATTTGCTTAGTGATTAATGATGGTCAATTCCTTCGACTCTTGCTCTTTGTTATGAGGCAAAATAAAAGAAAACGATGATATAATATAGCATAATAATAGCATAAATATCCATATAATGTTTTTACTATTGGGACTCAGGACTCTTTTCTAAAAAAGGGACGTTTTTGAGGCGAGAAGTCATCAAATAATTTCTCTAGGTCTGGGTGGGGCGAGAGGGAGTGTCAGACTCTTACTGACTAAAATCCACCTGTGATCCTCCAGTTGCCTTTTGATTCTAGGGCTACTATTCTTTCGAACAATCCCGCAGCCCTGGAGAGGGATTCCTGTACCTATTTTCTTACATTATAATTTGGGATAATTTGAATCTTTCGCCACCAACCCAATTATGGACTTAATCTTTGTGTATTTTAAGTTGATTTTCAAGTGACCTTTTTTAAGAATACCCTAATAGAGTAAGGATTGCAACAGAATTTTAATTTTGACTTTGTACAATAAAGAGTTTATTCTTCCAAATTATGCTGTTGATCCCCGCACGAACGCCGGCGTTCACGCGCCATTGTCTTTCTATTGTGTCTCTAATTACGCTACTCAAAAGGTATAATCGAATTCTCATTTCAAATGTACGTATATTGTGATATTGCGTATCCTATGTCTACGACATCGCATTTTTTTTATGTACGCCAGTGTAATTTAATGAATGGGCACAATTAATGTATAAAACATTCGCCGCATATGTGTAATTCATAATATAATTACTATTGTATGAAAAAATAAGTTGAACAATAATTAGTTAAGAAGTTTACTGCCCATAAAATTGGAGAAACTTACTACAATAATAATGGGAAAATACCAGTCAACATTTCTATAAGGTTTCTTGAGAAAAAAGAAAACCATATTGACACGAGACAAAATTTCAACCGGGAAAATGCTGATTGAGCTACTGTGAATGTGAAATATGAATGAATGTACTTTGAAATAATATTACTCGATGTAAAGCTATACTATATATATATGTCACATGTCTTCGAATTTTTTGGTTGTAGGACATGCCGGTTTCCTCACGATGTTTTCCTTCACCGTTTTGAGAGCTGTGGTGATGAAATAAATTACACAAAGTAATGCGCCTGGCTGGGTTTGAACCCGCGACCTACAACTCGTAAGTTGGGGCCGTTACGGCACTTGGCCACCACTGCTCATGTATATAAAAAATTAAAAAATATATATTAAATTAAACCTCTATTATATTTAGTAGTATTTGTTAATCCTATACATTTTGCACGGTGTGACAATCATTGTCGTTGATGGATTGGCACTTTGACTATAGCCAAATATAGTGATTTGAAAATGTAAAAACTGGTGAAAAATTGACCATGTGAAGTCGGACTCGCACATGAAGGGTTTCGTACTACAACATTAATATTGAGCAAAAGACGCCGCCAAAACGTTTTTAATTTTTAACTTAATTATTTGTTGTTGTAGCGGCAATAGAAATACACATTCTGTGAAAATTTCAACTCTCTACCTCTTATGGTTTATGAGATACAGCCCGTTGACCGATGGACACACAGACATACGGAGGGACAGTGGAAACTTAGCAATAACAGGGTTTCGCTGGCACCCTTTGGCTACAGAGCCCTAAAAAACAGTCACATCTTCATCATCATCATCATTTCAGCCGATAGACGTCCACTGTTGTATGTTCTATGTCCAACAGTCACATATTAACCAAATACAATACGATGCAAACATTTACATTGACATTATTCTAAATTATTAATAACACTATTAGCTTAAACGCTTCCACCAGCAATAAACAACATCCACATTTTAAAAACAAACATCAATTTTAAAAATAACCAATAAAATTAACAAGTTTACTGGATCAGTGGGTGATCACTGAGAAACGAGTATCAATATCGATGACATTTCGACAGATTATGCTAATTGATTCGATGATATAACGAACAATGTCCGAAGTGGGCCAATGAGGTTCTTGACGTCTTGGTGTGTTCGTAACTGAATGACCGTCATCTTGGGAGGTCGGGAAACTTCGGAAATATTCGGTGTTGGTTGAGTCGATGACTGATTTTTGTAGTGTTGATCAATGTTGTTAAAAAAATAATAACTAAGCCTTAGCCACATTGTACTGACGTTTAAAAGCTACTTATATGAAATGTACAAAATATTGCTGTTAGCGATCAATTTTAGATGGATACTCAAAAAGCAAAGTTCTGTATATGATCTAGGTATTTCGGACTTCTTCTTCTTGTGTCGATTGACTTAACTTTTCTTTTGTCTGATCAGCATGGCTACCTGGACCGCTCTGTCATTCACCTAGTTCAAAACCTTGATAATATTCCGTTAAAAATAAAAACTATACATAAGTTGCATAGGTAAGTACATGAAGATAACAAAATAAGAAAAAAAAAAAACAAAACAATAGACAAATTTAGATTTTAATATACAAGACATAACGAATTTGATGACATTGACGACAGCACAGTCATAGCTGAATGATTTTTAAGTCGAAGGTAAGGAGAAAAATAAAAAGTTGGGAACTTGATATTTTACTTACCATTGTATATTAAAAAGAGAAAGTGTACAGAAGTATCTTGTCGTTTAATTTCAGAACTTACTATTTAGCTTAAATTTAATTGTATAAAGCTGTGATCGAGATTAAGAGACAGTAAGATTAAATCTCTTTAAGGTTTCGGTTCGTGTCGATGTCGTTATGGGAATATAGAGTTAAGGGCAAGAGCTTCTTGAGCAGCCAGGTAAGGTAGCACTGATATAGCTTCATTTATTTCATAATGAGCCTGCTCTATATGTCGATCTCACTTTAATCTAATCTTTATTTACATGATGAAAGCATTCAAATTCAGTGAAGTACCCGAGTCCTATGATAGATGATTAGGCCGTGTTATAGGAGCCAGTACATTCGTACGGGAAGAAAAATCATATCAATCGATAAAGATTCGTATCGAGGTAGAATGGAAAGCGTTCGATAAGTTCTACGATGAAACCAGCTAGTCCAGATCATGCCTGTTAAGGTACTCTTACACTGAAGGCTGGCACGGGTTATAGTGTAGAAGGGAATAAAGATGCTGGAAAAGATAATTTTAACGGAAAAGGGCTTAGACTAGTCGGGATATCAAGCAAGTCTGTATCTCATGGTGAAATGGCGATAGCGGCTGTCGCAACCCAGTGCTGGGCACGCCACAATTAAGTCCCCTATTTGAGGAATGGCTGGAAAGACAACACGGCGTTCTTATTTTACGCAAGACGCAGGTCCTCACTGGACAGGTCAGTTCGGGAGGTTTCTGCACCGGATTCGTGCGTAAAAACGCCAGAGTGTCACCATTGTGTGGACCGCCCGGAGGACACGGTGGAACATACGGTGGAGGTGTGCCCCGCCTGGGCAGATCACCGCCGTGTCCTCGTGGGGGCGATCGGCGGCAACGATCTCTCGCGCTGAACTTTGGTACAGACCATGGTCCGGAGCGAGAAGGAGAGGCAGGCAACCGCATGCAAAGTAGTAGGTAATGCTAGTAAAGAAGGCGGCCGAACGCGCGGGGTAACGGCCCTTACGCCCCAGCCATTGAGATCCCGATCCCGATTTCCAGCCACCGTAGACGCGAGCTTTCGGACGGCGAGCAATTGCCGCCATCATTATCACTTCCGATAGTTTTCGTGATTAATTAATTAGGCCATTGGCAGAGGTAGTGTGGCGTGCGAAATCGTATTGTTTTTGTCTCCGTCGCATCGTCTGCGTCAAGCCAGTTTGGCCATGACCTAATCGATTTAATTGCGATTCAGTTCTATTGTGACATGATTGATTTATGATCTTTAATTAAAGGTTCTGTGCAGTGAGCTTGATAAGTGTTTACAGGCTTTGGAACTTAAGTAAAACCGTCTTTGAAGTCAATACGCTGATAGGTGTAATTATAGAATAGTATTAGCACTTCATACGCACTGTTTTCCCCTGGTAGTATCGGTGATTTATTAGGTATTTTTCTTCATCATAAAGGGAAAAATTCTGTTAAAAATTTCATCTTTCTTGAGTCAGTAAATTTATTTATTTAATTTATAATTTATGTACACACATAAATACAAAAGAAGATACATTGTTATAAAAATTGTACAAAGGTTATTTCTAAAAGAAATTTCTTCCAGCAGACCTGCGAAAGGAGACATAGGAAGAAATGTAGACAATAGTGTGTAGAAGTAATAGTAATGAAAGAAGAGTATGTGAAAATTTAAATTAAAGTAATAAATACTTATATACCTTATACTATAAATAAATACATATGTATATACATATATAAATATCGCGCTAAAGAGGAAAGATAGTGCTCTGAATGAAAGATCTAAATGAGTCAGGACTTTAGCTTTAACTAGCGTAACTATCTTTTTTGTAAGTACCTATAGACAGTTGCGCTAATTGCAGAATATAGGAAGCTGAAGATCACGCTATGCATCATAACCGCTGAGAAAAAAGTCTTCGGATGAATGACGTCACCGAGGCCGTTCCCGAAAGTGATGGTCAGACGACTTGTTTTGGTAGTCCAAAAAAAGCTGGTCTGGAAAAATATGGAAGAGGCTTTTGCCGAGCAGTGTGCATTCTATTTTAACAAAGAAGAAAAACAGAACGAATGTTTAAAGAAAAGTCACCGCAGGCAACAGAATTGACCATCTGTCCACGTCCTTACAGGTCGCGACATTTACATAGTGTGCCTTGAATACCATTCCTCAGTTATATCACTCGTTATACAATGAAGCTTTCTCCTCTGTATCTCTTTACTTCATAATATATTGCTTGCTAAGGAATCTCCCTATTGTTAATCATGTCGTGTTTGTGGAATTACCATTTTAGCTGTATCAACACCTACGTAAGTTAACATTGAATTGGTATATTTATTTTGTTCAATATTGGAGCTATATTTATTTTTAAAAGCATGTGGTGTGGACATTTACCTTCGTTCCATCATCGGACCACTAGACGTACGGCGTTGCGCCACCAGTATGTGACTGACTTCCCACCCATACGTACAAAGCGTTTTGAATCAGAATCAGAATGTTTATTTGTGAAACATAGGTATTTACATAAAGGTCTTAGTTTTATTTTACATGGGCGCTATGTTTTGCCGTGACGGCGTACAAATATTGATAATAAAATCATAAAAATAATAATAAATAAAGAACTAACAGAGAAAAAATAAACACATTTATTGTGTGTACAGCTAAGGAGTGGAATTACATGCCGAAGTCTGTGTTTCCTGATAGCAACAACCTAGGGGTTTTTAAGTCAAGAGTAGGTTGCTTTTAGGCAAGCGTGTTCCATCGTCGGCCACATCATCGCTTACCATAAGGTGAGATAGTGGTCAAACCTATACATAACAAAAAAGAAACCTTCCGTAAGAATAAAAGTTTGTTGACTTTTTGTTTTGAGGCAAACGAGGCGATGCTTGAACTAGGGAGCTGAAAATATGTAGTTATAAGGGATGCCTAAAATAAAACACCCGATGGAATGGCATGTGTATTGCAATTCAGCAAAAATTATAATTAAAATCTGAGTCTACAATCACGATTACTTACTTTATGTGCCATACAAAAAGTAATCATAAGATGTCCCAATTTAAAACAATACTTATCTACTAGTACAGATTGCGTGTCAACAAAAGGTTTCAAATTGCGATTTCGCAATAAACAATTGCCACTCACATTTTCTGAGTAGCTACTGATAAATATTTGGCTGTACTAAAATAGAACATTTTGGTCTAGCCAGGGAGTTATTTATCGCCGTAAAGAGGAATGTCACTTCATGAATGAATAGCATGAAGCCAGGGGTTGACTTCCGAAAAGGAAACACGGGATCCTGGTACGCAAGGCAAAGAAGGAAAATAGGTGTAGTTTTAGCGAGCAAAAGTCTGACACGCCCTCGCGCTCCGCCCTATATTGGATGATTTCCAACATTAGTGATTTTTTTATTTACTATGAATTGTGGTCAAATTATTGGTAAACCCAATGAAATGCTGGGTTTACAACCTTGCAGATCGACTAACTAACCTTTTTGATATTTGAGGTTTGGAAAATAACAAATAAATTTTCTCGTTCGCCGGAGCAAAAGGACACTTTCGTTCCGGCGAGTTTGAAGAAAGTAATTAGTTTAGCGTCTTTGGAGTGAATAGTTTTCAGCATAACAATAAAGGAGTATGTGCGGTAACTCTTTCGAACAATCAAGTAGGCCTAAAACAACTCAAAGAAATCCTGTTTTACAATCTTGCAGACGGGTGCCCAACCATTTGGTTTTTCTCTTAGCAGAACTATCAGCATTTTGCTGAGCGCTGGCCGTTTTGCACGAATGTGTCGCATAATTTAACTTTTTTGTATAATTTGTTATATACATATTATGTTATTATTATTTTTTTAAGTTATGTGTCTTGTTTGTGCAAATATACTGTTTTTCTTTCTTTCTTTCTATAACATTTCCTCAATCGAAGAAAGACCTACAACTACTTAATAGACTGACAATACTCAATCATTGGTCAAACTCAATAGAAAACCTTTCAATGGTCATTCTCGAAAGGTCAGAGAGTAAGGGCGTAAGTTCATTCCAATCGTTTGTTCAATACTAGTTACTTCCGGTCAAAGGTCATGACGTAATGGTAGGTCAAGTTAGCTTTCTATTGAAGTACCATTAAGTGTCTATTGATCAGTGTTTGTAAAAACATTGTGTGTCGATGTCTCTGTCAAGAAAGGTGTGGTACTTTTGAATGAAGAACACAGTTTTGATTTTTTTTCTGCGTAACCGGCCTGGCTTAAAAGGCTGTCCAACTTAAATAGCACTGGGTATATGTCTGCCGCACGCTTAATAAACTGTGGGCTAAAGTAGCACAGAATTGGTGTCCTGAGTTAATGAGACGGGATTGCAGCAGACCATGAAGAAGATGGTGGGATGAACTAGAGGAGTTTCGTCAGAATTGGAAGAAGGAAACCGGGGCTTGCGAAAGATGCCAGGAGCGGAGGGAGGCCTTTGCCCAGGAGCAGGGCAGAACAGGCTAACAAAAAAAATGTTTTTATTTTTGCTTTGGAAACAACGTTAAGATTGGCTCTGACAGATATTTGACAGGCGTTACGGGTATTCTGACGACATGTCTTGCCTAGAGGTTTTGTGTTATTGAGTAGCTGGATTGTGGAGATCAGTAAGGAAGACGCTCCATGTAAAATATTGGTACTCAGCTGCATCTGGTTGGACTGGATCCAACATGGTGGGAAAATGGGTTCAGTAAAGTTAGTCGAGTATGGTTTTATACACATGTTTTTTGTATTTGTTTAGCCCTACACTTCTTCACTTACTTAATGTGGGGACCAAAACTCTTTAAATACGTTTCAGAT
This sequence comes from Mythimna impura, assembly GCA_905147345.3. Classification (NCBI taxonomy): domain Eukaryota; kingdom Metazoa; phylum Arthropoda; class Insecta; order Lepidoptera; family Noctuidae; genus Mythimna; species Mythimna impura. The sequence continues at coordinate 9,108,519 of LR990355.1, read as the reverse complement.
GATGATAGTCATCTGAATGATATTGAAGAGTTTGTATCTGAAGGGTCCTATATTGTCCTTGTTAAATATGAAATCCAACAAGTCGATCCAACTACTGGAGTTCCGTAGCTATTCTTGCATGTCGGATACGTACCTGAAACAAACAAAATTAATTGTTACAAATTGATAGATATTTATTAATTTAAAAAATGATGATGCGTGATGCGTGCAGAGATCGAAACCGATCATTAGATCGGAACCGGATCGGGGGATCGGTTATTAAACAACAAAATATTACAGTGATTAAAATTAATGATTTCTGAAAACAATGTTAAAATGTTTCTAAACAAACTATTTGATCACATTATAATATTATATAGGTGGAAGTTTGTATGTATTTGTATGTTTGTTACTCCTTTACGCTCAAACGTCTGAACGTATTCAGATGAAATTTGCATACAGTTAGACCATGTCCTAGAATAGGACATAGGATTTTGTATGTTCCCTTGACATGGTTTTCTATTTTTACGCCAGCAAAGCCGCAGAAGTTAAGGTAAGTTAAAGATAAAAAATAATACTAAATGCGAAACCACAAACTTTTTAACAGTCGACCTTTGACTGATAGAGGAGAATGTCTTCTGCTTAATGTAATACAAATATAGATAATGTGTAAATAAATAAGTAAACATCAGAAAAATAAAGTGCCTTCTAATGTTTATTAAATATTCTTCAGATTTGCTTTTATAACTAACTAGCTTTTGCCCGCGGCTTCGCTCCCGTCAACTGACTACTCTATTCTGCTCTACCCAACTCTACCCTACTCCACCCTACTCTACCCTACTACCAATTTTTTATTTTTTTCTTTCAAAAGAACCTTCTCCTGACAATAAAAAACACAACAAAAAAAAAATTGTAAAATCGGTCCAGCCGTTCACGCGTGATGGCGTGACCAAGGGAAATAGGGCATCATGGCTCTAAAAAATAATAATAATAATAATATCTATATATACATAAATAATTAATTTTTATATAAATATAGATAGATCCATGACGTTTCTTATAGCTGAATATTTGTTTTCAAACGGATGTATTTCTTTAACCCGATATCGACTCTATCTGTGTTAATTAAACACCATTCACTGGCAATATTAACACATTCATCTGAAGTATTGGCATAACTGTCGTGGCTTTGTATTGAGTCGGGCAAAGCGGCATGCCAGGCGAGTTTGCCCGTAATTGGTCGGTCTTTGTGACTGCAATAACGGTGATAGGTTCATTTTATTGGCTGATTGAAATGTAAGTTATTTCGGTTAGTAATTTTGGTGTAGTAGGTAAGTCGAAAATTGAGGAATTGTACTGAGTCAGGTAAAGCGGTATGCCAAGCGAGCTTGCTCGGTAACTGTCCGATCTTTGTGATTGCTGTAACGGTGATATGTTCAGGTTTTTTGTATACTTTAGATCTACTACTACTACAGACTACTACTACTGCTACTTGTTTAAAATTGAGGTTATTTTAATAAGTAGATAATAAAATTAAAATTTAGCTGTTTTTGTAACGCCTTTTGGTTGTAATATATACCGTGTCTTTGACATCGATGCACAAACGAATACCATGGATCCATAATCATGGGAGGTCACCACCATTGGGAGGTCCTGAATCATGTACTGGATCCATGGTATTCGTTGGTGCGTTTATGTGAAAGACACCCTGTATATTAAATTAAAAACGCAAATATTTAAAAAAAACGTTAGGAAAAAAATGACGCAAAATTCCACCATTGGGAGGTCCAGAATCATGTACTGGATCCATGGTATTCGTTTGTGCGTTGATGTGAAAGACATCCTGTATAATTAGGTAGGTACAGAATTGGTGTAAACCAATTTTTTCCACGATAAAGCAGTTTTGTCAACAACAGAATTTTTCTGCTTCACAACAACAAAGCTACATAAATCATTGCCTCACAATTAAAATAGTTAACTAACCCGTTCCCCCCTACTGAACGTAATTAAATATAATAAGTGCGTAACTATTGCGATGATTGCACTTAATAGTTATAATTGCACCATTTAGTCGCACAGTTGCTTCAACTGTTGTCTATCATATTAGTTGCTGTTGACGTGATATATTTATATTGAGAAAAACAGAAATCCTATTGTATTGATTATGATCTTCTGCATGGAGAGATCTCCTGTTGTCTTTTTTGCTTTTATTTCTAGTCGTGTAGTACAATATATTGTAACTTTATGAATAGCTGCTATAAATTATTATCTAGGGTGAACAGTATATCATCTATGAATTATTGATATTAATCAGTTAATATATGTTAATTGGGGGGTACCAACAATAGTACTGTTCCTATGAATTTGAATATTCATATTCATAGGAACAGTACTGTTGTTGGAACCACAAAAAATATATTCACTTAAACAGATACTAGATTAAGCCGTGATTTTGAATTGTTAGGAATCCTGTCAACTTTAACTGAGCCATATGAAATGGTGCTCGATTAAAACATAAACAACATCGCAGTATATTATAAAGACAAAAGTTTTTATGTATTGTATTTTTACCAAAAGCAAGTATATTAAAATGATCATCAGTAAAATATGTCTACTAGCTGCTGCCAGCGGCTTGGCCCGCGTCATCATCATCATCATCATTTCAGGCGATAGACGTCCACTGTTGGACATAGGCCTCCCCCAAGTGTCGCCACAATGAACGGTCCTGTGTGTCTCGCATCCATCGGATTCCCGCAACCCTTACCAGGTCATCGGTCCACCTTGTAGGATACCTTCCAACGCTGCGTCTTCCGGTACGCGGTACCAGAACCTTTCCGGCCCAACGGTCATCTGTTCTGCGAGCAATGTGCCCTGCCCATTGCCACTTAAGTTTGACGATTCTTCGTGCTATGTCGGCAACCTTGGTTTTCCTGCGGATATCTTCATTTCTAATTCGATTAAGCATAGCCCTTTCCATTGCCCTTTGGGTGACTTATAGTAGAAAATTATCCCAAAGGAGCATACTCCCGAGATGAAAAGTATCCTATGTTTTTTCCAGGACATTTTTTAACTGTGTACCAAATTTCACCATTCGAGCGTGAAGAAGTATCAAAATACATATACGCACTCGAGAAACTTTCGCTTTTATAATATTACAGTGATAGTGATTTATAACTTTACCTATTGCGTTTACGATGATGTATGTAGTTCAGATCATGTTGAAACATACACCTTGGCAATTTGAAGTGTTTACTGAGTTAAGAGCTTCTTCGGTAACGATATCTGCACGGTTCTTGCGGTACTCATAAGTTATAATGTCAAGTTGCTTCAAGGCATGAGACGTTGTTAGGATAATGTCTTCTCACGAGATTTTACTATGTTATTTATGAATATGCTCAATAGTACGGAATGTGTCGATGAAGTCAATAATTCACTGACATATTCCATACTATTGAGTATGGAAGCTTGAGAAAGAATGATTGAGTTAAAGTGTTTTGACGTCACACGTCACTTTGACAGAATCAGTGTTCTGGAATAGTTTGTTTATTGCTCGTTACCATCGTCCATAAAATAATCTCAGGAGAAGATTTCCAGTCTGATTGGTATCCTGAGCTGACAAATAATTATAATATAGTGTAAAAATTAGGTGATATATTGTAACATCACAGTTTTACAGGTTAAGCACGGTCGCCGAGGTCGGTGTGTGGATGGGTGACCATCTTAACACATCAAGATTACTCCGCGCCTCAAAATGCACGTTAAGCTGTTGGTTCCGGCTGTCATTTGTAAATCTTTAACAGTTCTTTAGTCAGAAACCAGGAAATCTGAAAATATTGCTTAGTTGTGGAGGTCAGATAAGCTGTTGCTCCATGTAATTATAGATATCCAGTTGCATCTGGTTAGACTGGAAGCCAACCCAAATATACTTGGGCAAAGGCTAGGCAGATTGACTGATTGTCAACCAGTAGCGTTTTTTTTAGTTTGTAAATCATCCAATGACTTCACAGACACTAGGACAGAGCAGGAGGGCATGTCAGACTTTTACTGACTTAAACCCACTCCTATGTTCAACGCTAAGGTCTATTACTTAGCAGGTATTGTGCCTCAATCTTGCTGTCAAAGTCAAATCTTCACTAAATTGACGAATCATTTATTTTAATCCAATGATTAATTCAAATGTCGTCTTGCGTTGAATTATAATCATCTTGTCAATTATTATAACTATTTTGTTGAGCTTCATGGTGGTCCTTAAGTGCAGAATAATTACTGACAGTGGAATTTTATTGACCGACTAGCTTCTGCCAGCGGCTTCGCCCGCATGAAAATAAGTTTCTCTATATAAACTTTGGACCCGCATTTCATCCCCTTAGGGGGTGAATTTTGAAAAATCCTCTCTTTTTGCTCGCTTACGTCATAAGAGGAAGCATTGTGCAAAATTTCACGTTCCTAGACCCAGTAGTTTCGGCTGGGCGTTGATATGTCAGTCAGTCAGTTTCTCCTTTTATATATATAGATAATAAATTGTCTTATAGTTTTTTGAGTTTTGTCTCTTTAGATACTTAAATAATTTGTTCAGCCTTCGTCGTGAGGTACTCGTAGATAATAATATTCTGTACCGTGAAGGAAGTTAGTTATACCTACTAGTTAAGGTTATACTGCTAGAGCCCCGGGATTGTTTGAAAGAGTCACTGCGGTCCTAGAACGCAAAGAGTAACTGAAGCAACACTGGTGGGTTTTAGTCATTTAAAGTCTGACATTCCCTCTCAGCTATGCTCGGAGTTTCCTTGCGTGATCGCGTCAGAAATAAAGATATCCGCAGGAGAACCAAGGTTACAGACATAGCCCGAAGAATCGCCAAACTTAAGTGGCAGTGAGCAGGGCACATTGCTCGCAGAACAGATGGTCGTTGGGACGAAAAGTTCTGGAATGGCGACCACGTACCGGAAGACGCAGCGTTGGAAGGCCTCCCACAAGGTGGACCGATGACCTGGTGAGGGTCGCGGGAATCCGATGGATGCGAGACGCACAGGACCGGTCATTGCGGCGACATTTGGGGGAGGCCTATGTCCAACAGTGGACGTCTTTCGGCTGAAATGATGATGATGATGATGATTCCCTCTCGCTCCACCCAGAACGGGAGAAGTTATCTGGTGATTTTCCACAATCAAAAAAAAAAAGGCTGCGCTACAAGGTTATAGGTTCTTAGGAACCTAATTTAAATTATTTAAAAAAATGTAATCAAAATAATAAGTGTATGTATCGCGTACATCTAAGAACTGGAACAATTTGCCTGCTGTGGTCTACCTGTCCGATTATAATTTAGGTGTTTTCAAGGCTAGAGTGTAGGCTCTAAAATAAATAAACTAGCGCAATTCACTATCAACAATTGTGTCATTGTATATCATCAGGTGGGATTGCATTCGAGCACTAGTTTGCTTCATTAAGGCCTTAATTAGCGCCCGAGCAGTGCCATAAAACAGTAATTTCTGAAGCCTACTTCTCGGTGACGGCTGAGTTAATAGATATGAAAAAAAAAAATGTTTATCATAGACTCATGAACAACATTATCAACTTAAGATTTTTTCGTGTAATTAATACTTTTGTCTAAAAAAAATATTTAACTACATGATATTTTTTCGCTTGTTTTCCCTACTCCTTTCAAACGGCTTTGATCTTTAGAAATATGTTTACACAAAAAAGTAGCTGGTTAAGTGTTTTTCAGAATGTACATAGCATATGTAAATCAATCAATATATCGCAAAGAAATTTATTTAAAGGGCAGCGGGGCTCTATCCGGGCTCAAATCAGACAATAGTTTAAAACTTCAAAGCTCTCAAAACGGTGAAGGAAAACATTGTGAGGAAACCGGCATGTCCTAGAACCTAAAATTCGAAGACATGTGACATCCACCAACCCGCACTGGGCCCGCGTGGTGGATTACGGCCCATTCCCTCTCCTAGAGAGGAGGCCTGAGTCCCAGCAGTGGGAACATTATAAGGCCGACTATGCTATGCTATGCTTACAACTTCGACCTATGCTACGTAATTTAAAAAGTAGATCTGTGACATAAAGGAATCTGTTTCATTCTGCCATTCTTGGTAAGAAGCACTAAAAATACTTAAAACCGCATTCAAAAGGATTCTACCCATTTGTGTACAAAACATTAAGATATTTAGGTGCGCGTAAATCTTGTTCGTCTAATATTTTTCTTGTAGCTGTCAGATAATCATCTGTGCTCCAATTATATAAGAATGATTAGGCATTCGATTAGCGGCCTTGGCTAATTAAGTATTGATAACGAATCTTGATTATGTTTATATACTTGTTAAGCAGGAACTATAGTGTCAATTAACTATGGTAATTCACACACACGTAAATGGGTTAGGTGAAACGTTCTGATTTCTCCGCACCTATATGGTTTATTTGCCTATATGGTTATATTCCGCAGTCTTAGGTCTGACATTTACAAAAGTCCGTATATAAAATAGGTTTGTGTATCTGCGATTTAGTTATCTGTGATGTAAGTATTTTTACCGAAAGTCATATTGTATGAGTAGTTTGTGAGTAGTGTCACTTACCTATGAGTAAGTATAATATAACACGTCGTTACTGTGCACGCAATAATCAAAACTGCTACTGTTTTTTTTTTTTTTTTTTTAAATATTCATTTAATATTCTTGGCTCGTTGGATACACACATACCTTCATATGGAGCAATCATTTTGTTTTCAATTAGAATGTAGATATAACACATTCTAATGCTTTTTGCAGTATTTGGAAGCAAATGTATCGAGTCTGCTTTCTTGGCAAACTTCGCTGTGGTTGTCATTACTACAATTCTCAGCTCTATTTTACCAAGATCGCGCCTGTTTCAATGATTCCACATATTGTCCAGTTGCGCAGACACTTGAGATACAAAAAACACCAATTTTACATCACAATACCACTAGAAATCGATATGCAAATAATTGAAACAACCACTGAATTGCCACTGAACTTTACACAGACTATATTTAGCATTCATGAATTATTTATTGTTATTTTGAGCCTGTTGGGTCCCACTGCAGGGCAAATGGCTCCCTTCCAGTTTTCTCTGTCCTCAGCTACGTTTGGCCAATTCGTAGGAGTATAGCTCGTCACGCCATCTCCTTCTGGGCCTACAGTGTCGCCGGTTCCTGTTGTTCGGGATCCAGTCAATCTATAAGGCGGTCCTTACCCAATTTTGTTGCGATATGCGGCAGATATGGCCTGCCATTTTATTTTAGCGGCTGAGTTACCTTACGTCATGAATGAATGAATATATTATTCAGGTTCGAGGTCTACAAAAGTTAATTATCACTTAAATTGTTTTCGAAAGCCTTCAAACATGTCCTGCTTTTCCTTTTAATATAGTATTCTGCTAAAGGCGAGCAAACTCAGATTTTTTTTCTAAAGTAGGTAATTTTGCATTTAAATGTATAAGAGAGAAATGACGTAACGAGTATTGTCAAGATATACTCGTAGTTTTAAGGCTGGTCCTGCACCTACTTATTAACATTTTGAAAAGGAAAATAATTTGTGACGAGACTTGATGAGTTCGAAGTGGCTCAGCTAACTCATTAAATTCAAGGTAAAAGACCACACCTTGTCTCGACTAATTATTGGTTGTCTTCACTCACGATTGCCTAGATTGGTCAATAACCTTTACAGAAATACGTATAACAAATTAAATATCTATGTAAGTTACCTCTAATACTCGTTTCTTTTAAAGCTTTTATCCTATGTCAGATATCATTACATTATAAAAAAAAAAATTGTCCAATATGTAAGCCTGAAATGACTAGCTGTAGTTCATACTAATATTTGTTCTGTGCGGAAATCGGACCCATGTCACGGAGTAGGTACAGCAACCAACTTCTGTGCTCAACCACTATTTTTTTTCTCTGGAAATCCTTATGGATATCTTCCGCACTGGGGTAGGTGGTGAAGCATGACAGACTTGTACTGACTAAAACTACCCCGGTACGTATTCCATTGCACACTTGGGTCGGGCACTTCAGGTACGTTGTGATTTTTGCTACCCGGGACAAGTTCTGGCCCGTCGTCCGCGGCCTCACCACGTAGTGGGAAGTGTTGACTCTGGAAGGGGTCGACTCACCTAGACGTTTAAGAGAGGCGCGTGCGGAACACTAGGTACCGCTATATCGGGTCCAGATGGAATCGCTCCACCAATACGCTAACTATGTAACTTCAATTTCTACAAGAGATTCTTCACATAGAGCGTTTCTTACGTCTTAGCTGCCAACTACGTGTATAGTACTACGACATTAGCTTATATTTTTAATCATCATCATCATCGTTTTAGCCGAAAATCGCCCACTGCTGGACATAGAGCTTCCAAGGCTCCAACTGTCGCCACAATGACCGGTCCTGTGGGTCTCGTATCCATCGGTTTCCTGCGACCCTCACCAGGACGTCGGCCCCTCTTGTGGGAAGCAACGCTGCGTCTTTCGGTACGTGGTCTCTACTCCAGCACTTTCGGCTCTATCGACCATCTGTTCTGCGAGTAATGTGTATGCCCACTGCCACTTAAGTTTGGCGACTCTTCGCTTAGTTTATATTATGCTCTATTAATTTACAGTAAAAACTTCTCTGATTATAGATTTTTTATAAAATGCGTCGTAATTCCAATCATTATTTGAACACGACCTTACACATTCCACGCTCGATTGGTACCAGGTTACCAGCAGTGCGCAAGAAGTGAATCAGTTAACCCATCGACCTCAGAGGCTTAATATTGTTATGTCAAGGCGAGTCAAGGAGACGCCTTGCTTGCACTAATTCTCGCTGGTTTTGTAAGACACACGGGTGTTAAGCTCGGCCAACATCGTTGAAAACTGGGATAAGCGACGTTAAAAATTTTCAAGTATCGATAAAAATAAAGATAGGTATAGGTACAGTAAAAAAATAAATTTAAGCAAAATTTTTATGACTATTATGATTGTAGTCCTCGTTTTTTTTTTTGCTAAGTTTGTAAGAAGTTTTACAAAATCTGGGGTCCACAGTAGGTACACAGATATCTTTAAAAAAATGTATTCTTTAATATATTACTTCATAGATACAACTAACTTTTAATACAACGTGAGGTTCGATAGTTTACCTTTGAAGTATTTCGTTAAAATGCTAATAATAATGAATTATACCTAAGTGGAGATTTACCACACCATCTACACAAGAGTCTAACCGGAAACCAACAGATACTATTCTCCTTACTCACTTTTCCTCACACACCTTATATTGCTTATAAATTATAATTAATGTAAATAATAATTGACTATGTAATATCTGTGGTGTAGGCATATCGCAAGGATTCGTTTCCTCCCACAGAGGGTACCTACGTAAATAGTTATCTCAAAGCGTCATCTTGTTTGTATGGGAATGTCAATCAGGCTTAAAACAATGGAAGATCATAGCGGGGATTATCATATGGATATGAAGTGTTGTGCCTTGAGACTCGACTGATTTATGTGTGTGGTTTAATAATACTAAAATAGAAAGCTAATAATAATTATCAGCTGTTAGTAAGCAAAATAACATTTGGATAAGGTTTGAGAGAGAAAATTATTTGTAAAGATTTGTATTCAGTAACAGTACCTACCTATACTCGACACAAGAATACACTAGCTGTAAAACTAAGTGGATGTGGATCACTAAGGGCGGAATTTACCAATAAAACTAATCGCGTTTTAACGTTTGGCTCGCATAATCGCGTTTAGCGGCTGTCACTAGTGTTACTTGTCTGTATTTTTCTTTTGTTGTATTGTTACATGTGACACTAGTGACAGCGGCGAAACTCGATTATGCGAGCCAAACGTTAAAACGCGTTTAGTTTTATTGGTGAATTCCGCCCTTAAGCACAAACGTTTAAAAAGACATAGCTCTTACGCTCCTGGATAGATTCTGCCACATGAAGTGAAAGCCTCCCACAAATTAGCATGGCTCTCTCTGTGACTAAAATCACTTCAGATGAATAATATCAGCCAGAAACATGGAATATTGTTAATCAAATAGATTGCCTTGATGCAGAATAAAAAAACTGGGCAAGTTCGAGTCGGACTCATTTCCTGAGGGTTCCGTACAAACCTATGTAAATAGATCAATTCCCGAATGGGGTTTTGAAGATTTTTCCGAATCGCAAGAAAAGTAAATAATAATAGTGACGTAAGAACAAATTTATTGTTTTCAGATTTATTCCTATACCTGTGCTATAAGACCTTGCTTCATGCCAAATTTCAGGTGGGTTTCAGGATTTTGGTTCAGCGGGAAGTACCCTATGAACTTTGATTCCCTTGAGAGTGTCGAAATATACGTTTTTTTTGAGGTACGGAACCAGTATATTAAAAAGGAAAAAATAGTATCAGTTTCACCATCATTTCATCCGAAATAATGTGTACAGCTGTTGGACATACCTCAAGCGTTGACAATTGAGGTTTCCGTTTATAATATACAATACAAACAGTAAGATTGTTAGGGTTCCGTCCACTCGTCCGTCTGGTCAGCCACCACGCTGTACCTCATGAACCATGATAGCTAGACTTAAAATTTTCACAAATTATGTATTTCTGTTGCCGCTATAACAACAAACACTAAAAAGAAAATAAAATAAAAATTTAAGTGGGCTTCCATTCAATAAACGTTTTTTTATTTTTTTTTTGCCGTTTTTTGCTCGATATTAATAACGGCAACAAGTAGACGCTTGAAAATTTTTTTGTAGTAGTAGGTAAGTAGTATTTAGTAAATAAGTCGTTATTACACTACGTTAGGGAAAAAATATTGTTGTAATTGCCAAAAAAATACTACCAAATAAATTGGTTACCCTTTCATTATTGGCCTATTTAATAAAAAAAAAAGTTAAGAAGTTTCATACTGATTAACACAGACCTAAATTTCAAATGAATTACAAACAAAATTAATTTCCCTAACAAAAGCGGACTTAATTTTCCCAACCAATTTTTTGTTTGCCATACTCTGTAACAGTATTTACTATACACAATTTAAATACTATTGTTAACTTCGTGATGCTTTGAGTAACAATCAAGGCTGTTGCTTAGCAACCGTTATTTTTTTTTTTCGAAACAGTAGGTCACAGTTTACAACAGAATGTTACGGTTTGATGGATTGACACGCGACCGATGTTCGTCCTGATAACTTTGATGCCCAAATTAGATTAGTGCAGTATGATGAACAATTTTGTAGTACCTAATCATATGAGTGAGTAATAGTGTAGAAATTATTTCATCAGGACCTCCTTAGATGCTTCAGATATGTATATATACTTCACTTAACGTTATACTTGAAAATAAACATTTATTTTTCATTATCTTTGACCCTCACAATAGTCAGTAGACCCTGAGAAAAAATTGAACCGGACAAGAGTACTAAAATGATTCTTATTCCACCAATTAGCACTGCTCTGTTTGGCATTAATAGATATTGATGAAATAACGAGCATAATGAGTATGAAATAACTTAGTTGTTATGTTTGATGATAAACCTTCATTTCTGGATGACGGCAATGCTATGTAGACTGTGCTGATGGTCAAAGTCATCGAAATAGCACATCACTTTTTATTTTTTTATTAATACTATAGATATTAATAAAAAATCTCTCTATCTATTACACGGTTATATAATAAAACTTGCTAACCATTTATGCGCAGTTTAAATTCTGATTAGCGTGTTCTAAATTCAACATTTTGAATTAAGAACTTGCTAACTAGAGTTTAAACTAAACACATGGTATTTTTTTTTTTTATAAGGCTCCTGAAGTTTTTTTAGGATGTCACTTAAACCTATTTCCTAAGACCATGTGAAAAGCAATAAATGTCTTGCTAAATTCGTTCCATTATTGCCTTGTGAACGATTGTTAAAGTTTAAACTTAATTTTGATTATAAAACCATAACAATGGCCAGGTCTGGTAAAGTTCACATCCCTCAAGGTCCATAGTTTGCGAGATAATTGAATATAGTCTTGGGCGCGTCTTAAGTTGAAGATATGATCAAAACATTTGGAAATATCTTTATTATGGAGTTCCGAAATATATTTAAGTATGAGGTTTGCTGTTTCGAGCAATCATGAGCTGTTAAAATTATAGTGTTCTAAATGTTATGTTTTAACTGCAGTAGGTCTAATCATTTGCAAAGATTCATGTACAAATGAAAGTATCCTTCACCATAATACCCATCTGATTTACCACTCGTTATAATTACTACGTAATTACTTTTATATAATCATCATAGATTAAATGCTAGCTTAGAGTATGCCCATCTTTTTTTAGGTGGGAAATCATCAAATGACTTCTACCACCTAGAGTAGAAAGAGAGAACCTGTCAGACTTTTATTGACGACTTAAAACCCACCTGTCTTTCATTGCAGTCACCTTTTGCGGTCTAGAGTTACGGTCACTCTTTCAGACGATCCTGCAGCCCTAGCAAGGAAGGGCCCCACCGGGGCCTTCAGTTTTCTTTCCTTCAGTTTTGCTGACAGCTCTTTGAAGTGCACATGGAACACTATGCGCTGTCGAGTTCGCTGCGGTCCTTCTCGGACGGCGAGTTACCCATTTCTCGTCGTCCGCAAGTCCACACCTACGGTGGCCAGAAGTTGCCCTATGGCTCAAGACGTGAGTATGTCCTTTCCTTCACGGTTGCAGCCATCTCTTTAGCTTGCATTACTGCTCCGCAGAAGGAGATGTCCGCTCCCCATTCCCTTTTCCATCACATCATGGATTCAACCTGAACCGAACGCGAAAGGTCCAATTCGAATCAGGAACCTCCTGAAATGGCCATGTCCAGTAAAATCTTGAGTCAGGTGGAAGTGAGGACGCCGTGGCGCCTCTCTATCCACAGTGTAACCCTGTGTGCTAAGCTTTTTAGCTATGCAACAAAATGATCCCCAAAGGGCTCTACTTCTAGTCATTTTCAGTTTGCAAATCTGTTGTTCGTACAAAAAATTCTCAATTATTCCTTTAACTGAGCTCTGTTTTTCCTTAACTCCTCTAATTATTTGTGACTACCTATTAAAATATGCACATCAAACAAAACCCGCAGCTCCATGGTGTAGTGTTTCGAACCCTTGCGATAGGTCGCTCGTGCACGCTGTTGAATGTCGCCATGATCACGCGCCGCTGCAAGGGGACTATTCTGAAGTTATATTGAATACCTACGCTTTTATGAACGTTTCTGTATTATGAAATACTTTAAGGGAGAAAGAAATAGTATATAATTATGTTGTTGTGTTGTGTGTTTTATGTGTGGTATGTAGATATTAGTGCTACTCAAAATAAGCGTTATGGTGGTGGTGGGTTTCTGAATTTATTCTGGGTTTACTTTTTTTATTTTGTGTTAAGAACTTATCAAACCCTAATTAAACGCCAAATTTTGACAGGTTTTCAGACTAAAGTAGTGTTGAGAAATACTTCAATTTCAAATGCTTAGATCAGAGATCGGGGGTCACTGACATAATATTAAAGAATACAACTGAACTGGCAATGATATAATAATAATTTAGATCGTATAAGTATGTAGGTACCTAAGTTTTAGTACGACCTCTAAGTATATTAATTTTCGTTCACATAACTTATGATCAAAGTATAAATAAAAAAATCTTTCGTGGGAACATCTTATTTAAGGATATTTTTTTTTCTATTATTTTAAATATGGTTAATTAATTACATATTGTTTGCAGTCCTTGTAATATCAGAATACGTACAAAAGCTAAACCATTCATGAATAATGCAACTTTAAATATTTGAGGGATTCTAACAATCTTTGCGATTGTAAATGCCTAAATTGAATAACATTTACACATTTAGACTTAGGAAGTCTATTGTGGGTAATTATTGACCATATACTATCGTCACGATTAACAAATTGTATTTATTTTACTATTGAATATATATAAGGCATAGGATTATCGTGGGAATATCCTATAAGTAGGTATTGTATCGACTATTTCTATTGTGTACTATATATGGGACGGTAAAAATGTTGTGGGGGTGTTTAATAATTACACTTGATATGAGATTGATCGATTGTTCCTCAGTTGGCAAGATTACCTAATCTTGAATCGACGGATAAGGGATTTGTGAACTGGCTATTGTTACACAAATCAGCATTACTCAAAAATCAAATGACATTATGTCGTTGACATTGACGTTTTTATAGCTCGTTCCTCTTTAGTGGTTCCGTTTGTATAACACGTTTAGGTAATTGGCACTAAACAAGTGAACGTAAAATGATGATGCGAGAACTTATCGTTCATTCATTCAACATTATTTATCTCCTCATTGTAAACCTCGAAAACGAGGTCCTTGAACTATTGGACAAATGTCTACTACTTACTGAATGTCAAGATGCTTGGAAGTGAACCTGTGTTTATTTAACACAACAGCTATGTTAACAGGACCCAATAAAGCATTCGAATAATGTCACATGTACTCGTCATATCCAGTCATGAAGTACCTACATTATTTTGACTCCCAGTGTGATTACACTGTCTATAAATTTGTTTGACCCGAATTTTCATTGACTTTTCGAGCACTACTAAGCAACGGTGTCACACATTCGATTAGCAAACATACAGTTATTATAAAAATGTGTACAAAATACGTTGTTTCGTGATAAAATGTAGTGTCAAATTGTTCCGGTATTTTTTTCTGTCAAAATAATCGTAGGCCGTTGCGGAATGGCGCGTGCGTTGAATTAGTCACGCCACTTTTTATCTGCGACTTTTTACGCTATCCATTAACCTTGGACTAATTGTCCGGTGGCTTTCTAATTGTTCATATTTTTATCGTTTGCCGGAACGTGATCAGATAAACACTCAATTACGTGTTTGTCATCATGAGCCATCCGTTTGAAAAACTCTCAAACTATTTCTGCGTAGAAGTTAGGAACTGAATTAACCGTTACGCTTTTTGTTCGATTTCTAAACGCATTTCTGAGTGTAGTAAACCTTTGTCAATACTTAGGTTGATCTAGGTATTTAAAACAAGTCTACTGTACCAAGCTGTAAGATTCAAATGAGGAAAGAGAGTTGCTCCATTGCCTACAAGCGATGGGTCAGTCGGCACTTGTGCAATATTGCAGTTTTTAAATACATCGTTGGTATTTCGATCAGTATCAATATATGCGGCGCTGGTTCCATTCGAAGCCTGCTTGCGATAATTATCGTGCATAATAATTAATTGATAACTTTCACACGTTGCAATTTGTGGAGTATAATGATAGTGTGTAATTGTATGTTATTGGTACGAGATTAGGCATCGTTTCAAAATGCGGATTTTGAATTAATGAACTGTCATTATTATTCGACTTGCTTCTCTGCGATCCATAACAGACGTTTAGTATTTTTACGGCACCTACACATTGGGGAAGCTTTAATTCTATTTCGAAACTGTACTTAATAATATTCGGATAACCTTCAGACGATTTTCAATTGTCGGCAAACATTCACACTTTTATAACACACTTTTATAACACACTTCAATACATGGTCACTAATATTATCTTACTAACAACGACTAATTTGTTTATATTAACAACATTTCATCATTTGAAAAATTTTAGTACGTACAGACACCATTACTACAGTATTTTTCGATCAAATTGAAAGTGTGAGTGAAGAGACTACATTTCAAGTAAAATAATAAACAAGTTAACTAATAACAACATTTTCCATTGTTTGTGAAAACAAAACAACCTTCATATCTACATAAGAAACTGTTTCATTTAAACTCAAGGACAATTAGTCAAGAAGTGTGAAAATGGAATTAATTGCAACTGAAGTTAACCCAATGGAAAAACGGTACTGCATGTAAGTTCTGCCATTTAAAATTAGATAAATTACAATATTTATTAACCCTGTTAGTTTCTTTTTACAGAATCTTCAGTCAAGTAACTTGCAACATTGAAAACATTCGTAGGGGCCCAGCAGGGTCGTAGCCTACTGAGGCCACGGGTAGTGTGAAAGTGAAACCAGGGGCCCTGGGACGAAGGCAAAGAAGGAACAGGAGTGAGGTTTAAGTCAGTAAAAGTCTGACACTATCTCCCGCCCCGCCCAAGAGCGCGAGAAGTACGTTTTTACGAACTTTTCTACTAAACCATTTATAAATGTATTTGAGCTTACCTTCAAGTTTATGCTTTACTAAAAGTTAGTATTTTTAAATCGAATTTGTTACTCAGCTTTTATGACGTTTCTTTTGTATTGAACCAATTTTTTTGATCTTTTTAAACTTTATGATCTTCTTCAATTCAATTTCTCGTACAATCGCACTTATCATCATATTTCAAGTCTACACATCTAAACAACAACAAATTAGAAAGTAAAGTACCTCTCATACTAGTTAGAACAGTAGTAAGAGTGAGTACATCGTGCCCTTGACCGCGGAAGACAATGGATGCGTGTAAGATATTCTGACGCCGTCATAACTCACTGTGGGAACTTGGTCGTGGTTGCTGACTATTAGGGACAAACTATCTTGTACATAAAGGTTCGCATTTGACGTGTTCATATGTATGCTAAGATCATTTGAGTACTGAAATTGGTGGATGTTCGTTTTGGAATACACTAATGCACAACTTTAAATGATAGAGATTAGCGTTGAAGTTTGAATGCAGAAATATGCGAATCAGTGTTTTAGATCAATTTGGCCCGTTGCTATAGGCCTGAATTTAATAAGATATTGTATCTCTCACATTTTTGGAATGGTCCTGTTATAACAATGCTAGTAATTAAACCATGTCAATAAATTTAAGATATGGAAAGTTGTGTAGATATATTTAGGTGTTATCTTTAAATAGTCATTAGGAAAACTGTTAATACGCAACCAAGTAGTGTTGGTTTGCATATTAAACCATGAAAAACTGTCTGAATTCAAGATATTCCCAAAAGGTTCTTGTAAAACATTGTGTACAGTACAACTGCTATATTATTATGTACTGTTGTCAGTTCTTGGCCTGTTCTGTCAGATACCAGGTTGATGAGCTTGGGTCTAATGAGAAACGAGACAAGAGGATTATCGCTAATATTGCCCTAATTGTTGTAATTCTCCAAGGTCTTGAGTATTGATGCTGAATTGCGGGCTTCTTGGTTTTCAATCAGGAAGTGAGCGTTGGAATGCATAATTTAATCATCACCAGACATACGGCAATGCACCACCTAGGTACATGGTGGACATACAATCCGTACAAAATGTTTTGGGATCAGATTACATGTGGACAAAAAAAACAATAAAAAATAATAATTAATAATTGATTAGACAGTTAAGAAGTGGAATTCCCTACCAAATCCTGTGTTTCTTGATAAGCTTGGGATTTTTAAGTCAAGAGTGAGTAAATAAGTTACTTCTGCAAGTGTGGTCCATCGTCGACATCGTCGTCAATAGTGCAACAATAAAAAGTACTATGATTTGAAAGCCTCTACAACTACCAGGCACACAGAGGCTGGCAGAGGTGTCAATTTATTAAGATTATTACAACACGAAACCGTGTACAGCGATAATGCCCTAAGTTCAGAGATCGCCAATCGTGTTGTGTATTACAATTGACAAGTTTCTAGTGCTTAACACGCAAACACCGGTGAACATCCTTCAGCTGACTCTTGACTCTTATCGTCAGGGGTGACAAACGGCTGGGAATATGTTCTGTTGCATTATTGCCTTCTTTATATATGGCGCTCAGTATTTTGGTAAAGTCTTTAATCGAGATGATATTATTTTTATTAAATACAAGATAACAAGTAGAAAAGAAAAGTGACTCATGAGATTTTACCAACACATAGCAAGCTGAAATTTTAGTAAAGAAAACTTGTAAAAGGCAAACCCTGAAATGACTGAAACGATCTAACCGTAACGGTATTTAGATTCAAACTTCGGACTTATTTTGTTTGCAAACAAAATGGCAAGCAAGAGCCATTATTATAATAAAATATTATTGTATGTATTGTATATTATAAATAGTACACCACGCACTACCTGCGTATCTTTTTCTCCTTCTCTGACAAATCCATCCAAAGGTTGTCTCTAAAAAATCGCTTTTAGCGATCTGACCGGCCATTGTGAGTTGACACCCTATTAATTTTAAATTCCTGTCGTAATTTTATTATTGGCGTGCAATAAACAATAAATCTATCTATCTATTAAAAAAAAAACAGTTTCTTGTGTAAACTCTTCTGCAGGGTCATTATATCAGTGAATCAGCTTTAACCTATTCTTTTAATTGCAAAAACTGTACACTCTGCTAATTTCATTTGTTTTCAATATTTGCATAATGATTTAACACCTACTAATAGTAGTAATAAAATAGAATCACGACAAGATTAATAAATCTTATTGTATTAAACTCCCGTTACAATAACATAATTTATGAAGCAAAGAATAGAAATATTCCATTTACCGATGCTTAATGTGTGTCAGATAGAAGTACTCGATGTCATGTTAATTCAATTTGCTTTGAACATAGAGTAGTGACGTCTATGGAGTGCTCATCTATTCCTAAGCTTAAAACTAATCTGTGGCGATTAACGAGGATGCTTTTCGAACTTACGTGTAAATACATGCTGACTAACTCGAATGTAACTTAAAATTAAGATATATATTCTAAAATCGGTTTTTTTAAAGTTTCACAAAAAAAAAACTTTAAATTTCAGGTACATATGTAAGTAAATGTAATAATATTTTTTTACTGAAACGATTTTGAGATATCCAAATTAATAAATTTCATACCACTAAAATAATTTAGAGTTTTTAGTTGGTCGGGTAAAATTTATTCAAAAGAATTTTACTCATTCTCCAAAGCTAAATGATGGCAGGTTTTGTTTTTCTCTATTTACTAAATACTCTGTGGTCAACATGAAGTTGTAATGAAATATAATATCATCATAACTCTCCAACAATACTTGATAACAGTATTCTGACCATTGTGAGAATAATCTGCTTGTCATATATTTACCGCAAGGATGGGTAACTAATAGATTACTAAGAATACTTGTGGTAAAATAGATAGGTGTTGGTAAAACCCGCATTGTGAAGTTTTAGATCCATTTGTTACGGTAAACTTCGGGAAAGATACCTAATCGTAGAGTAGCTACGATAATATTTCAGTAATGACAAGTAATTGAATTTTACGAAGCATAATATTTATAGTTTTAAATTATGTACCTTCGTAAATTTCTTTCGTGTTCTTCCTCTTATTAAGATAAACAGGGAAGTAGTGTAAAAACCAAAGACATTAAATATATGTAAAAACAGTTTTGTTCGTCAATTCACTTTCCTTTTCAATATTAAAGTTGTAGCTTGAGTACAACTAAGTAAATATATGTTTATTTACCAACGTATGTAATTTTACAAGTTCACGATTATTTTCTACAATATGTAGAAATAATAATGTGAACAAAATAAACCTTAATTTTACACGTCTACTTATTCTTAAATCTAGGCTGCTAGAGCTATATTAACATCAATTGAGATCCAAAAACAAATATCATCTGACGCGTTTGAAATATTATTAGATACTCAAATCGGACAGTAGTTTAGTGGACCACAATGCTTGGAGCTCAATGTTTACAGATTGAGCTATAGACAGGCAATACAGAAGGTTCAATATATTGTAACCGATAACCATGTAGGTTAGATAAGTTACCTCTTGACATAACGGGAGTTAGTGGACAAGGACAAGCGCCATATTGTTGTTCCTTTTTTGACCTTCTGATATTGTTGCGGAAGTGGAAGTAGGCAGCTGACATATGCATACAGACCAAGTACTACTCGGTCTGTATGTTGATGGGGTAGGAAAGTTTTCGAGTGGACCTAGAACTTGCCATAGTAGTATAAGCAGATTGACCGACTAGTCGACCGACGATCTGGTCCAAGAAGTATACAAGGGCCAACGGTTGTTCAAATGCAGGGTGCCTAGGACCAGCTAAAGTGGCGTACAATGCGGGAGACCAACACTCAGTATTGAGTGGATATGAGTTGAAAAATAATGCAGGGTCAATACTACGAGTACAAATGCAGCATGATGGCGTACGAGTGCTATATACCACCGGCTAGTTGTTCACAGAATTTGCACAATAATTTTTATCCACATTAATTTGTATCCATAGAGATCTACGTTTTGGAATGTGCAATTAGCATCTTTTTTTTTTCCTACTGACTGACTTCTTGACATTTCAAAAGTGCGGTTTATTTGAAATAAAATGCTTTTGATTTTGATTGATTATCTTGGGAAAGTGTGACGTGTGTGTGTGTGTGTGTTTGTTGTGGTGTGTGTGTCATCATTTATGTGTGTGTGTGTGTTATTCGAGTTTTCAGCTGACTTTTGCTAAAGTTTGTCTTTCATATCTTCTTTTTGGTAGGAAATCATAAATTGATTCCTCTCCCACGGTGAGTGGCACCTGTGATCTTTCAGTTACCTTTTGCGTCCCATGACCACGGTTACTATTTCGAACTATCCCGAAGCATTTCTTGCATATTATTATCTGTGTTTGTTTTGAATGAAGCTTCTGTCTACTCTTATCTATTTCACGTTCTAGCGGTTTGGCGAACAGTTAGATATTGGACACCACCAATATTTATGCAATATTTCTTAGTCAAACAGTGAGTCAGAATCTAAGTAGAATAGGTTTAGACGAGAACGTTGACACTGCGAGGTTTATTGCACTTCGTGATTATATGTTACATGCTGTTTTCATTCGGATTTGATTGATGCTAACAACTTGTAAATCCTTTTTGGACACTTTTGATCCGTTGAGGAAAAGGTATATAAATATTTGATCAAATGCAGGTAGGAAAGCAATTCTCACGTTTGAGAACAAAGGAGTTCGCTTTTTGTTACGACCTCCTTTTTTACATTGTTGACTTGGCCGAGATTTACTTGAACAGGAGTGAGTTCAAAGATCAAAGTTCGCAAAAAGGAACTGGCTTGACAATTTTCAGTTCATGGTCGTCGCAGGGCTTAGCAAATATTATGCGTTATTAAATAAGTGCACATTACATGGAAATGGTAATTATGGATGTAACTTATAATATATAAGTATGTTTAACTTATAATATATTAGTTGTCTAGTACTCATAGCACAAGCTCTGCTTAGTTTGGGACTAGATGGCGTTGTGCTAAAGTTGTGGGATATTATTATTATTATTACTTGGTTTATTATGAGCAAGTTAGGTGCAATAAACTTGTTTTGGAAAAAGAGGAATCGATTCAAAAACCATTCTGTAGAATTGTTTGAAAGAGTTACTGCGGCTTTGGAATGTAGACGGCAACTGAAGGAACACAGGTGGGTTTTAGTCAGTCAACAAAAAATCTGACACTCTCTCGCGCTCCACTCAGAGCGGGAGAAGTTCTTAAATAATTAAATAAAAAAAAATAGTTATCAGAAGGAATAATAAAAAATGTGATTCAAATTAGTGTGGAGTCAATAAGTAGATATTTCGTGACACACTATTCAATTATGTATTCGTGATAGACCAAATATAACACTAACAGTTTTCTATAAGTAATATCTATTGGGTTTTGACAGCGATCCATTAGTTACATACTAGCGGTAGCACAGAAGCTAGAACCATTAGGATTACGTGAGCAATCAATCAGTGTTTACTGTGAAGAAAAACTTGAACACTAGGGTTGCCAGGAGAAATTGAAATGCTGTTCATTTATTAATTTACTAGCTTCTGCCAGCGACTTTGCCAAGGATAACATACGTCAAGGATAAAAATCATCTATCTATTCCAGAACATGGTTTAGTCGTGTGTCAAATTCTGTCTAAAACCGTTCAATTGTTTAAGCGTGAAGGGGCAACAAACATACACACATACATACAAACTTTGGGCTTTATAATGTTAATTTAAGTTTTTTCACACAAAACACGTATGAATAAACTAGCTTTTGCTAGCGGCTTCACTCGCATGAAAGTAGGTTTCTCCATACAAACTTTGGCTCCCGTTTTATCCCCCGAAGTGAATTTTGGAAAATCCGAAAGTACGTTGATAAGTCAGTCAGTCAGTTTTCTCTTATACACATATAAAGATACTAATAATAAAGAACAATTTATTGTACAGACCCGAGTGTAAACCAGCAATTCGGAAAATATGTTATTATGGGAAATTATTGTTTTGATTGAAATCGTCGTCCTGTGATGTTGCACAAAAAAGAAAGAACGATTTATCTACAGCTTGAACAAGAAATAAACAAACATATAACAACATCGTGACTCATATTCAGCTTTAAGACGTTACAGATGGTTGAATTAAAATAAGAGTAATTAAATACCTATATAATGTAGAAAAAAATATATAATATCATGAATAAGGATAGAGGTTTCAACTAAGGCTGGTAATACCGTGTCTACATCTGTTTTTTTCCATCTGTCCTTTCACTGGTATGCAGGTTAAACGTATTTTTGTATTTCCTTTTTATTGTTTTTATTTTACATGTGTGTGTGTGCATGAATAATTGTTAAATAAACAAATAGGTACCGTTACAGATAATAAAGATATTTTTGAGGAATGTACTTAAAATTACCATTTTATACAGTCATCATAAATATCTATCAAATAAGTGCAAGTCGGACTCGCGCTGGAAAGGTTCCGTATCGTCCGTAGCAAAAAACGTTTCAAGTTTGTTTTATTGAAGCCCCATTTAAAAATTTATTTTATTCTGTTTTTAGTATTTATTGTTATAGCGGCAAAATTCATATAAACCAGTGCTTGACTGCGATCCCACCTGATGGTAAGCAGCCATGCAATCATTGATGGTGAGGCGCACTAGTTTATTAAGAGCCTATTCACTCTAGCCTTGAAGACACCTAAATTATAGTTGGACGGGAAGACCGCAGCAGGCAAATTGTTCCAGTCCTTCGATGTACGCGGTATAAACGACGAAGCGAAACGCTTAGTCCGGACCGTTGAAGTTTCAACAACGTAAGGGTGGATACTCGCCGTACGTCGGGTTGTCCGATGGTAGAAAGGAGATGGCGGAATCAAGTCATGCAATTCCCGCGCAAACTCTCCAAAATGCAACCTGTAAAATACCGATAGGCTGGCTACCCTGCGCCTGTGCTCGAGGCTTTGTAGATTGGACTTAACCAAATCTGGATCCCCAATTAGCCTCTTCGCACGCTTTTCCACTGAGTCCAAAGCTGCTAGATGGCATTTTGCAGCACCAGCCCATATGTGACTGCAGTACTCCACACACGATCGGACCTGTGCTTTGTATAACATTAGAAGCTGTCCCGGTGTGAAGTACCGTCGGACCTTTGCAAGAACGCCTAGTTTTCTAGCAGCTACCTTGGCTTTGGACTCAATGAACCGCCCAAAATTGAGGTCTGAGGAAATTTCAACTCCCAAGAGCTGAAGGCGGTCGGTGCACTCCAGAGATACATTCTGAAAAGCAGGAGCCAAGGCGAACGGGCTCCTTTTGGCGATGATTTGTGATAATTTCAACTGTCAAGCTATCACCGTTCATGAGATACAGCCTGGTGATTGACAGACGGACAGCGGAGTCTTAGCAATAGGGTCCCGTTTTTACCCTTTGGGTACGGAATCCTAAAAACACTAAAAAAATCAAGACAAACAGGAAGATTCCAACATAGGTGTGAAAACCAATAGAAGTCTAGTTAAGTATACCAGTTTACATACCAACCCTAGATCGAGACTAACATGTATGGGAACAAGTTCTGATTCCTACACACATATTGATATGGTGGAATGAAATTCCGCTTCCTCATAAAAGCTGGTTGTAAGTCGTTTGTAAACTTATTAATTCTTAAGGCTTTTCCTAGAAGCTGTCAGCCTTAGGCTTGAGTAAATGGTTATACGTAAATGTCAAATTGATGTATTAATTGTTTTGTTTTTATGATCATTTGTTTAGAACATTTTTGGGCTCATGTATCATGCTACATTTTTTTTCTATTGTTAATAGGCTCGCGTTTGACCACCACGCTTGCCTAGAAGTAACCTTTCACTCTTAACTTAAAGACCCCTAGGCTGTAGCTATCAGGAAACACAGACTTCGACCGGGAATTCCACTCCTTAGCTGTACGTACAATAAATTATGTGTTCCCAAAACGTTTTATACGTATGGGTGGGATGTATAGAAATTATACATAAGGGTGTTTACAAACGAATCGGGTCAATGCTTTGTTCAGTGGTAAATGGATCAGTCGACGTCGATTGAAATATCCTACCACACCATCCAATACCATCGATCGACGATCGATTGATTGTTGTGGGTCCTTTGTTGGAGGTCCAGATCCAAATAAATGAGTAAATAAACATCCAAAGCTGTTGCAAACTAAACTTTTGAATGATTTCTTCTCTTTTTAAAACCGAAACGAAAACGTTTAACAGGTTATCTTCGATCAAAAAATTATGGCAGATCCATTTGCGAAAATGTTGAAATCGTAAGTTAAGTTGATAAAAATCAGCCACTGCCTACGTCACAAGAACCTTTTTCATATCGATGAATCTTAAGATATCTATCAACGCTTCGGAAGTACTGGCAGATACATTGTGTTCACGAGATGCAAAGAAATCGTTACGTCGATCAGTGAATCGCTAATTCCGTTTTTCTCACGTTTGTACCTGCGGCTGTTATCTAACTCTTAAGTGGGTTTACGCACTATTGCTTTTTAAGTGTTTCTCTGCAAACTTAAATATATGCGTGCGTAACGGTCTATTACTTTTTTTTTAGAGATTATGTATGTAATAATAAATAGAGACAGAATATTGCAAACAAAAATTGATTACAAATACAGATTACAGTATTGCAATATTTCGACCCAGGTACCGTAGAAGGCGACTCGGGCGTAGGGAGTCGCAGGACTATTGGACGGCCGTTGGGATTTTTTTTTGTAGGTGGGAAAATCATCTTATGACAAATCCTGCTCTTGGGCGGAGCGAGAGATAGTGTTTGACTTTTACTGACTAAAAACCCACAGCTCGCCGTTGGGTAAGAATAAGCCCGAGTTGACGACACGTTGTGTTCAGTACGCGTCTCAAAGAGATCTCAACAAGATTGACGAGGTCCGTTAGGGCCGATGCCTGTTAGGGCTGCGAGATTATTTGGAGGAGTTACCGTGGCCATCGCAAAGGGCAACTGAAGGGATACAAGTAGTGTTTTAGTCAGCAAAAGTTTGACACTCCCTCTCGCTCCACCCAGAGCTAGAGGGGTCATTTGATGATTACCTAAGTTAAAAAAGGAAGGCAATATTTCGACCTGAAACTATATTTTAGTCAGGAGATTTGTTTATTGGTATTTATGTTTGTAGAAAATAAGCAGATTATTGTTTCTTTGCCAAATCGTATAAAAAGCCAAGTAGCTCAAACTCGAAAAATTATGTCGTTGTATTAGGATTAAAAACGAATCAATGTCGCAATTTAAATTATTCCATTATTGGTCGATTAGTCTATTGGTATTGACAACCGTGAATATCGCATTTGTATGCCTAGTTCAGAACACGATTTCACTATTTATAGCCCTGTAAAATAAATAGTAGGCAAAGAAACAATTTAATCTGAAGGTCTTACAAGCCAAGCTATGAAATTACCGCGTTTAATATTAAATTAGTTTGAAATGAGATCATATCTGAATGAAAAATCACTTCTCATACATAGGTTATTATCCAATCTGTAAATGCAAAATCCTTAGTAATTTAAAGCAAGCAAGCAAATTGGTGTAATCATATCAATCTAGTTATAATGAAGTTGGGTCTCGCAGATACAAAGTTAGAGGCGAACAGGTGAATGCAAAGTTATTTCAACAAAATGTGGTAAATGTTTTTTGTTTACATGGTGAACGTATGCGATTGTTTGTGAATAATATAAATAAACATCATCATTTCAGCTGAAAAATATCCACTGCTGGGCAAAGGTCTCCCCAAAGAGTTTTTTTTTGGGGTTTAGTTCAAATAATCGTAAAACTTGGGAAACATCGACAACCGTAGCAATCTGAGGCATCACTCCCAATTAAGCGACATACTTTTATCTGAGTTTGTTTTTCTAAATCACCTCTATTATACCTTCCATCAATATTAGAATTCTCAAAAGCACTTCCATCGGTGACTGATTAATTAACATAAATGTCAGACTTTTACTGACTAAAACCCACCCGCTATCCTTCAGTTGCCCTTTGTGATCCGGCGCCATGGAAGCTCTCCCTTCAAGTGTAGCCACATGAACCGGTTCTATGTTTTATTGCTTTTTTTATTTTAGTCGTCTTAACCTCGTCATCTGTCCAATAGTTACAATATACAATTATCTTTCAATACGAATCATAGACTCTACACTCGAAATTGTGGATGACTACGTTTACTTGGGACAGACGGTCCAGTTGGGTAGGTCTTACTTCGAGAAAGAGGTCGTTGTCGGTCGGTCGGTCGGTCGTCGAATCCGACTCGGTTGGGCAGCGTTTGGGAAGCTGTGCGGTATCTTCTCGTCCAACATAATATTAGAATTCTCAAAAGCACTTTCATCGGTGACTGATTAATTAACATAAATGTCAGACTTTTACTGACTAAAACCCACCCGCTATCCTTCAGTTGCCCTTTGTGATCCGGCGCCATGGAAGCTCTCCCTTCAAGTGTAGCCACATGAACCGGTTCTATGTTTTATTGCTTTTTTTTATTTTAGTCGTCTTAACCTCGTCATCTGTCCAATAGTTACAATATACAATTATCTTTCAATACGAATCATAGACTCTACACTCGAAATTGTGGATGACTACGTTTACTTGGGACAGACGGTCCAGTTGGGTAGGTCTTACTTCGAGAAAGAGGTCGTTGTCGGTCGGTCGGTCGGTCGTCGAATCCGACTCGGTTGGGCAGCGTTTGGGAAGCTGTGCGGTATCTTCTCGTCCAACACACCACAGTGTCTCAAGGTCTGACCAGTGCGTATTGCCAGTAATGACATATTGGCTTCGAAACGTGGTCGCTTATAATGGGTCTCATAAGAAGACTTAAAGTCACTCAACGGGCAATGGAAAGGGCTATTCTCGGAGCTTCCCTGCGTGATCAAATCAGAAATGAAGATATCCGCAGGAGAACCAAGGTTACCGACATAGCTCTAAGAATCACCAAATTTAAGTGTCAATGGGCAGGGCACATTGCACGCAGAACAGATGGTCGATGGGGACGAAAGGTTCTGAAGTGGCGATCACATACCGGAAGACGCAGCGCTGGAAGGTCTCACACAAGGTGGATCGAGATGAGCTGGTGAGGGTCGCAGGAATCCGATGGATGTGAGACGCACAGGACCGGTCATTGTGGCGACGCTTGGGGGAGGCCTATGTCCAACAGTGGACGTCTTTCGGCTGAAATGATGATGATGACACCATCCTGGTTTTGCAAGTAGGTATGTAACATACGTGAGGTACAGACCGCTTCACTTCGCAGTCTAAACGTAAATTTAAGCCACTTATAGGTAACATTAATCAGCCTATCATTATGCAAGCCTATTCAGTAGTTACTAATAAGAGCTTACAAAAGGTTTTATAGCCAGAAGACAATAATAATATGAATGAAGAATCAACATAGATAATACTCACTACATCCCTTTGGTGTAAAACATTAAAGCTGAAGTTATGACTTTTTGATATAAAAGAAGGTGTCACAACCATGAGCCTATTTAGGTAATAAATATACATAACAGGCGATACATGAAAATCAATAGGCGGCCATTTTGTAAGTTTTTTTTTAAATGATATAGACCAGTGCTTGACTACGATCCCACCTGATGGTAAGCAGTGATGCAATCGTTGATGGTGAATCGCACTAGTGTATTAAGAGCACTCTAGCTTTGAAGCTTATTTTATATAGGGTGACTGGCAATTAGTGTACGATACTTAAACACGTGATTGCGCTCATGATAACAAACAATTTTTATTATGGGAGCAAAACCGAAATCGCGAAAAAAATATCAGCTGTTCAGTACATTAGGCAAACATAAATGTACTGAACAGCTGATTTTTTTTCGCGATTTCTAGTTTGTTCCCATAGTAAAAGTTGTTGGTTATCATGAGCACAATCACGTGTTTAAGTACCGTACACTAATTACCAGTCACCCTATACTATTGAACTTCCTAGCCTTTTCCCAACTAAATTCAGGTCGGCTTCCAGTCTAACCAGATGCAGCTGGATACCAGTATTTCACATGGAGAGACTGCTTATATGACCTTCACAACCCAGTAATTAGGTAAAACAATACCTCTTGGCAAGACTCTTGTCTGAATTCTTGGCTTCTCTGTAACTGCTGTCAAAGATCTACAAAGGACAATACGGAACGAATTGCACGGCTTAACGTGGTTTCCGAGGCACGAAGGAATCTCGGTACCTATATTAAGATGGTCACCCATCCACAGACCGACCTCGGCAAGGGCTGCTTAACTTATAAAATCGACACGTGCGGCTGTTATTCTAACCAAGAGCTCCCTTTTTATACATTTTCGTCTGTGTTAAAAGTCATCGTCATTATCATTTTAGTCGTTTGACGTCCACTGTTTTTACTGTACATTGGCCTCCACACTGACTAGTCCTGTGCGTCTTGCATCCATCGGGAAAAAAGTTATAAAAAGTCAAGTATTAAGACAGTGTCGCCGCACATGCCACAAACGCCACCACGAGAAGCTAGAAGCGGCCACAAAGGAAACTGGAGTACGCGACAGCCACTTGTGGCCGGTGGCTGCTACATTTATTAATCCATACGCGCAGTATCATAATGGACTCTGACGAAGAAGGTTTAAATGTGCGAGTGGCGTGTGACGGCGTTTTGTATCGGCTTTTAGTGGCCAGTGCGGGCCACAAGAAGCAAGCAGCGGCGATTTGTAGCGTGTGGCGGCCACCGACGTCAACCGTGTGCGGCGAGTCAATATAAAATGTATGAAACCTTCAGGAAATATGGTATAACCGTTGGTGGCGTTTTGTGGTTATGGCCGGTGGCCCGCGTGTGGCGACCCTAAACGTCACTTGTCGTGAATGTGCTAATTTATGACATGAATGAAGAAACATCACAGGTGCCTTCTGCTCTGGCTATGTAACTCCACTCGCCCTGGGTAGAGTGACAGGGAGTAGCAGACTATTACAGACTAAAACCGACTCGTGTTCTTTCAGTTGCCCTTTGCGTGTCAGGGCCGCGATAACTCTATCGGATAACCTTGCAGCCTCATTAGTAACTGGAGCCTGATAGTTTTTTTTTACTGAAAACTTTAGTCGAAACTTTTCACCTGAAATAATCACACTTATCACCTTCGTAACAAGAAGATAGCGATAAAAATATTTCAACATTTCAAAGATGCGTAATATGTCATCATCGTTGTTATAAAAGTTATGTAAAATAAATCCCTTCTGATTTATTACTTGTGTGTTGTTAAGAGTTATTTATGTATTTGGAAATATATAATAGCGATGTAATTGCTTACAGTAATTAATGGTTGTTTTATTGATTTACGATAGCTTTCAATTGCTTCACTTATTACAAGAATGTGTCCGATTTCTCTCAAAGACTGAGGAAATGGTTGACAATTGTATTTGTGGTATGTACCAATCAGTGTATTATTTAAATACCAGTGATATTGGTATAAAAGTAATAATAGTAATACCGCTACTCTGGAACGTAAAGGGCAATTGAAGGAACACAGGTGGGTTTTTTAAAAACTGACACTCCCTCTCGCTCCACCCAGAGCGGGAGCAGTCTTTTGATGATTTCCCACCAAAACAATCGGGTAAAAGCGATAGGTTAAGTGTTCCTGAAAAGCTTACTCGTGAATAAGTTACTTCGAGGTAAGCGTGCTTCAACGTCCACTACATCACTGCTTACCAACAGGTGAGAATAGCAGCCAAACGCGAGCCTATCAATAATAATAAACAAAATCAGATCAAATAAGTTTAGTAAAAAAAAATACTCCTAAGTATCATAAATAGATTGGAAATACTCGTTGAATAACAGGTATACCAGCTTTCACGTTACCGCGGAGTAAGCATTAGTCAAGATGTGTTTTGCTTCCTGAACCTACCACCTCTGATGCTCTCACAGTGAACTAACACTAAACTTAAGTAACTGTAGAAAGCTTGTTTCAATATTGGATCCATTCACCTGACATCTATCCTAACTAATATTATAAATGCGAAAGTAAGTTTGTTTGTTTGTTATCTTTCGCGCCTAAACCACTGAACCGCTCATCGCATTTACATAAACGTTGTAAAGGGTACATAAATAAATTGTGGAAAAAAAAAACTTTCGATGGTTACAATAACTTTAGGTGAAGATATCCGCAAGAGATCCAATGTCGCCGACATAGCCCGGAGAATCGCCAATCTATCGCCAACTTAAGTGGCAGTGGGCAGGGCATATTGCTTGTAGAACAGATGGTCAATGAGGCCGAAAGGTTCTGGAGTGACGACTGCGCACCGGAACACGAGGCGTTGGAAGGCGGACCGATGACTTGGTGAGAGTTGCGGTAATGCGATGGATGCGAAACGCACAGGACCGTTCGTTGTGGCGAAACTTGGGGGATACCTTCGAATGTGTCCAGCCGTGGACATCTTGATGATGATTATGTGGCACTACTTTGTTTTCGAATCATTATTGAATTATCACATTGATATATTCTTATAAGTTTGCATATATCATAGGCTAATTTATAAAGGTGGGAAGGAAGTACTTCACGTGGGTTGACTCACGGGTGGTAGCTAGTTTAGAATATTAACCATATCAAAAGATGATGGTGATCTTTGTTTTCTTTCATATTTTCTTTTGTCCTATCTCAACTGACGTTAATTAAAAACTGGTAAGGTCAAAAGTGATGAAAACTATTACCTGTGTAATCTATTCAGTCGTGACTTGTAGTTTCCTAGGTTCATAATAATTCATTCAAAAATTACCTAGCTCACAAGCAGCATAAGTTCATGTAATTAAAAAACAGTATAATTATACCCAAATTGCGTTGTTCAATGCAATTCATCAATTTATCACTTCCACTTGCCAGCTTTCTATACGTCAAAATTACAAAAGGATAATTTAGTACTAAATGTAACGCTTTGTTTAAATTTTAATTAGTTCATAAGACAGTGTATTAATTGGTTATCGGCTGTCGTTACAGTTTACCTACCACAGATTAATCTTTCAATCGATTATCGATCGTAGTTGTTTGCATAACTCCTTTTGATCGATTTACAACAGACGTGAGAAGGCATCAATGAAAAAGAAGTGACAGAGGATGACTAATGTTGAAATCTGTGTCTTTTTCATAACGTAAGATTGAGATCAAGAGCAGCAGTTTACTGCTGTTAGTAAATCCCTAATTGATATTTAGAGGTATGCGGAATATAACGTAAAGTCCCGCATACCTCCGCTGAAAAGGGAGGATCCTCCAACTAGCGCAGAGGTTGTCTGATTTGGGTTACTGGCCGATAAATGTTCTAAACGCGCGGGAGAACTCTAACTGAGCGATGCAAAATTTCGAAGATTTTAGTTCCTATTTGGCGTTATAGATTTCACTAAAGATACTAACAGTAGTTATAACAGTGATGTGAATTGTTAAAGCATTCCTGATGACTACAGACGAATTCTCCAAAAACGTACTGTCTTAAACATATTGTTCTATTACTCTTGTTACTGCCGGGTGGCAGATAGGAAGAGACCAAATGGCATCTCTGCCATGGAAGGTAGGTGGACTGTAGGAACGCAAAGGGCAACTAAAAGGAGACGGATGGGTTTAAGTTAGTAAAAGTCTGACACTTTTTCTCGCTCCATTCAGAGCAGGAGAAGTTATTTGATGATTTGCCACCCCAAATAAAATGGTCTCCGGTGTCTTATTAATATTTGAATTATTTATGCTGCTGCCAGCGGCATTGTCTGCATACAACTAGAAAATTGTCCCAAGCGAACATACTACATATTATAACAAGTATCCTAAATGCTATTCCAGGACATGAACTACCCGTATGCCAAATTTCATCTAAATCCGTCCGAGCGTGTAGAAGTAACAAACATACACTCACACACTCACAAATTTTCGCCTTTATAATATTAAGTGTGATGTCATAGACACATCTATTTTGTTTGTTGACTATAAAAAAAAATAACCCTATTTAATATAATTATTGTCTTTTCGTTACCGAAAATTGCACGAACAGAGGTGCAAATCTTTTCACTTCTCTAGATAAAGCGTGACAAAGTTGCGCTAAAAATTTTAATTAGGCATGGTTTGTGTTGTAAGAGCATTGTCACGATGCACCGACCACTAAACCGCGAGGCATGCTCCCGCGCAGAGCGCACGGCTTATTAAAAAGTCAGCAGCTTGGTCTATTAACATTAATATTGCGTAATATTTATGTAAATATATACAGAAGCTTGGAATGTTTTGCGAAAGAGTTTGTGCGTTTGTTGTTTATTGTCAGTTTGCCGATTTAAATATACTGATACATAAATGCGTTTAGTTTTTAGCGGTTTTATGCTGTGATAGATAGCGTCCTCTCTGTTATTCAGACAAATTATCAGAAATTTGGTTTATATCCCTGACTATAGGGGTCAAAAGTGGAGTTGAACGTGCAATTGTATTTCTGACCTCTGACTGATCCCTCATCAATGCAACAAGGTCCAATCAATGGTCTACAACTAGTTTATTCAGTACTAGACTCTATGCTACAAATTACTCAGCTATGAATAATTTAGTCTCTTCTACAAATTAATTTTAGACGCTTTAGCATTGGTAGAGTGCATTTGCACTTTTGAACTCTGACTGTATGTATGTAAGTAAAAATTCGAGTAGAGTTCAACATTGTGTTCAAAACGTAGATAATTTATTTATCATCTTTAATGCTTTAATAATAAGATAAATCTCACAATAATATTATTGGACTTATCACGTTATTTAAGCATAGAGACGTTATGATCGTGCAATTGTTCACTTATTGTAATTTCTTTGTTTTTATTTTAATCGCTGCATAAACATAATATATCTATTTATTTTAAGGTGGATACCGTTATAAAAATACATAGATATTTGCTTCCTAGAAAATCATTATGTTTTAAGTAGTCACGGTTGCGAACTGTCCACTCATAATTATTATTAATCTCTTGAATATTTATTACATACTAGTTTCTGTATGTTTGTAGGTATGTCGGTGATTCCGCTAGGCATCACCAGTGTGAAAGTGGAAAATTATCCCGTGGAAACCTACTCCCGGGACAAGTGTACCAATTTTCATCCGAATTCGTTCAGCTGTTGAGCGTGACAGAGTTATAAACAAATATATGTACACACTTCTGCCTTTATAATTTTAGTGTCATCTTAAAAATATTTGAAAAAAAAAAAAATATATATGTTGCCTGAGTCCCAGCAACTGATTATATTTTCGATACATCATTAAATATTTTAAATTGCTCACATTCTAGTTTTAATAAAAAAATAAATCTAGTTCATACTTGGTGTTTATTTACATAAATATATGGCATTCTCACTTAGTAATATTACTGCATTTATTATGTAAAAATGTTTCTCATAACATTAGTTATAAGAATCGGACATTTATGAATTACAGATGAATGAGATACAATGACAAAACAAGATCAGTCGTGAGTCGTGACATACTTGGGATAATAGCAAATAAAATTCATACATTAATTACAATATAAAGCAGATCAAGTATAAAAAGTACAATAATACTGACCTTATTAAAAGTTGTATTATAATTGAAACAAAAAATCCAGAGCAGGGAATAACAGTCTGTGATACCAATGAAAAATTGGTGTAGGTAGTCATTGGTGAACTGAGGATATCACATTGTTTTTAGGTTATAGTTGTAGTTATACAGAACAGGGTCCGATCTATTTATTCACTTCGCCTTTACACTTGTCACTTTATTGACATGATATTTTTGTATAAGTATAAAGTGCAGTTTTTATAAGTCGGAACGGATAAATCCGTTTTTAGACGACTTTATTCAAAATTGCGAACGTGAAAACCGGGAAGCTAAGAATTTTCAAAACATTATAGATGTATATTTCCAAAGTTATTTAAAAGTTTGCTTTTACCATAAGAACCAATACAATACAAGAGCGAAGTGAACTGAAAAATTTGGGCACTTCGCCTCGAATAACTTAAATTTTTTGAAATGTTTCGTGTTTGCCATTTCTAAAGTGTAAAATTATCAAAATGTCCAGAGAATTTTCTTGTAATTCTATTTTGATTATTTTTCATGCGTCCATTAGTTACATAATTAATTAATTTAATATTATTGTAGCTGCCAATGGCCCTGAATTTTGCGCCCCTGAATCAGGTTCTGACACAGAGAACCAATTTGACAATCATGTTTGTATTTGAAAAGAGACGCGTCAAATACAGAGAGAGGACTATTCATTCATTCTGTTTGACATTAAGCACAAACTTGCACTAAGGGATGCCGCATGCAGAAAATTTCAAAATGAAAAAAAAAACGCGTCCCGCGTGCGCATTTCACGTATTACAAAAATACTTGTATGAAATGAATATTTGTGGGGGACCCGCATGCGTGACCAAAACTGCACAATATTAAAAACACTCTTAGTGCAAGTTTTTGTACTTAATGTCAAATAGAATGGAATTATAATTGCCAATAAAAATACATCGAAATAAGTTTTGCGGTCGAAATAAGCGTTATTTTGATTTGTAAGTCATAACGAGTGTCACGTTTGAAGTGCCAATAAAAGAACATAGGCATTTTTCTTACACAATTTTGGGGAATAAATTGTCTCACGTAAACTTTAGAAATAATCTTTCTCTGTTATAATATTATAGCTCTATTACACGCTATAATTTTCATTTAAGTACCTACCTACATACAAAAAGCCTTTGTTAAAAAATCGTTTATTATCTAGTGGTTGAAATGACAAATAATATACTTATTTGTAATTTGTTTAAAATTTCATAGTTTCAGTATCACGGATATCTTAACACTGCAAGGTGGATACACCGAGAAATGTTTCTTTATAATGTCGAAAGATAATGCTTTTCCATTATACACTTTACTCAGTTATAATAAGAATTTGTTTAGATTAAACAGTTGTCAAGGATTACACCATGTAATTGCGGTTGGGTGTTGTTTTCGCGTATAATGCACGAATTTTATGCTAATTATTGTTCCAATTATGAGCATTTACGACCGATACCCAAAAGTCCGATAGTGTGATTTAATTAGTTTTGGGTGTCAACCGTAATTATTTTGGCATACTTTATGCAAGATTTTAATGCTATTTACAAAAATGTTGAGACTTCAATGTTCAAGAGATTTCGGGGCTTTCACCTTATCTGTAAATAATCGTAATTGATTTTCTTTTCTAGCAGTTTACTTACACTTCTATGTGACTGTAAATGATTACGCAAACATGCCGTCTCTGTGTATTTAAATATGGATGTAAATAAAATTTATGTTTGTGATGGACTACTGATAGTCAAGAAAATTATACTGTTTATACTATAACTTTTTACTTTATAATTTTTACCAAATGTGATTAATATAATAATTAAAATTGTGTAAAATTAAGTTTCTAAAATCTAATTTTTTTTTTCTTGATAGGTTCGCGCTTGACCACTATCTCACCTGATGGAAAGCGACGATGCGGTCGACGATGGAGCGCGCTTACCAAGAAGTAACCTATTCACTCTTGACTTAAAGATTAACGGGTTGTAGCCATCAGGAAACACAGATTCCGGCAAGGCATTTTAGTACATATAAATGAGCAAAAAGAAGGAAGCAGAACTTTGACCATTTACAACTTTTCTGAAAAAAGACAAACACCGGCCTTCCGTTAAATCGATTACCCTCAGGGGTACAAAACCATATAGATAATAATACATAATAGAGGTACACAAAATCATACCTACAAGGAATTAAGCAAAACAAAGGTTTTCTAAATTAAGACGAAATTTTAGTTCAGGCGGGTTTAGAAGGGGCGGGGGAATTTTATTCATTCGAATTTCAAATCAATTACAAAAATCTGTCTGTTATTAAATTCGGGAAGATTTAATAAAGGTGTGCAAATTTAATGAAATTTTATATTAAATTGTGGTCCTTGTGTCGATGTGTCTCAAACACTTTGAAATTTGGTTGGAGGTTCAGCCAAGCGTCAAACATCTCATCATTGTTCTTTTTAGCCAAGTCAGTAAACATTAAACAAAGTACAGCATTGCAAAACTGAACGGAAGACACAGGGTCGTCACTCACTGTGATGTCAGCTTACCTTGAAGGCCTGGGTGCACCGTCAAGGTGTTGGCTTGTTAACTTTGCGGTCTATATGCGTCAAATGACAAAAAAAAAAACGATTGGACATTTAAAAGTAAAAGAACACTTTGGTCTCGATTTCAAGAGCAGTCTCTTGGTTGTCAAACTCAAGACAAACTAAAATCTTTTTTTACTATTACCACTAAGTTGGGATAGTCTGAATCATTGTGGGATACTCTCAGACTTAGGTATGAATAAAATGCTTGAAAAACGATTAAAAATTGGAGATAAAAGAAGCTTCATCGCGGATAACCGTTATCACAATTTTCAAGCATCTCCGTATTGTATTTTTTGTATGATAGTTACAATGTTTTACTGTATGTCTTACTTAAAAATTAGCTGTCCTACTTTGTATTTTAAATTATTTACGTTGTTTTCACATAATAGAAGCGAGAAGAAATATGTAACGTAACACGTAAAATGTTTTCAAACAGTGTCCATGGAGTTTCTTCTCTAAAGAGATTTACACTTTGTAATGTGCAATTAGCTTTATCGTTCTGACTGACCGACTTCACGACGATTCAAAAGTGCATGTAAACGTTTATTTTTTAAATAAGTTTGAGCTTTTCAGTTTTTATTTAGTAGATCAATACGGAAATTTAGACGTCTTAAAAACTATGTACGCCTAGTATATAATAAACTTCTAAATCATGTAACAGTAAATATATAAAAGGTAATAGAGTTACTTTATGTTGATTTAATAGCTGCAGATTACCGCTTTGTTATACAATTTTATGTTCAAATATTGTATAATATGCAGGTTGCAAATACGTGGGTAATGCAAGTTAATTTGATGACTGCGTAGATAAAATCTTAGGTATGCAATTCCAACTGCAAAAATGTAAATAAAAGAGATCGCTCGCTATGCGTGATGTTTATTTGTTTTAGAATACAATTCAAAATTAAATAATGAGGGTTTTCTAAACTGACGTTCACTAGGTAGCAGCACTGAGTCGTCATGTCCAAGCACCTGTCAAAACGCTTATGTTAATGACATTAGTTAAATTGACGTCGACGTCACTTACACGTTTTCAAAAGTAGAAGACGAGGTTTTTTTTGTAGGTGGGAAAATCATCTTATGACAAATCGCGCTCTTGGGCGGAGCGGAAAATAGTGTCAGACTTTTACTGACGAGGTATGGATTTCTCATTAGTATCGAATTTATCTCAGTGACAAATGACAAAATGGTTGTTTCTTTTTTTTGGCGGTCTCTTTTGAGTGTCTATATAACTGGAAATTATGTTAAATCATTAAAACAGGCGCCAGCTAAAAATCTTATTGTAGTAGCGAAGCTTGCCGAAAAGGCTGACTCGATTCATTTGCTACTAACTAAATACCACAAAAACATTATTTGTTACAGTATACGCATTCTAATGGAAAACAAAGTGGCTGTATTCTGCATCAAAAACAGACTAAATACCTTCTATACTGGACACTGACACAAATCGTGGGAAGTTAATGAAAAATAAAATGGACCATAGACAAAGTGAATTCTATTTTATTGTCGATAACAATTGTCAAGGTTTTTTGGCGGGATTTTTTCGAATGAAGTTCAGTGGCTGTTTTATTTATTTTCAAATTAAT
Source organism: Mythimna impura (assembly GCA_905147345.3). Classification (NCBI taxonomy): domain Eukaryota; kingdom Metazoa; phylum Arthropoda; class Insecta; order Lepidoptera; family Noctuidae; genus Mythimna; species Mythimna impura. The sequence continues at coordinate 9,070,668 of LR990355.1, read as the reverse complement.
TCTTAGTAGATATTGTGATGTAAAATTGGTGTATTTTTGTATCTCAAGTGGAATTATTAAATACGTGCGATTTTGGTCTGAGTTCTAACAGAACTCGATGTAACTTAAAGTGACTGAAAACTTAATACTTTTTAAACTTGACACTGGCTAAGTGCACAAACCGTACGAAGTAAAAAAAAAAAAATTGTTGATATGTTAATATAAGAAATTGACATGACCTACTGAAGTAACATGTCAATCCCAAACATTTTAGCTTTTAACTGGATACCGCAATAGTTTTAGTGAGACTGGTGTCAGATTTTCTGGCTTTGGTCTACCGTAACGACTGTCAAAGGACGTCTCGAAATGGGGAGTAAAGAGCGTTGGTCCCGATTGAAGGGGCGCCGAATGTCTCCAAATCCGTGAATCCTAGACGTTTTGGGGGGGGCTGAAAGTGGGCGTTATCCACCCTTCTCCGACGCCCGGTGCGCCTGGGATAGGAGAGTGTTTGTAATCTCCCTTTCCCTGGATGTCACATTCACACAAAGTTCACATTGCAATATTTTCAGCAGCCATTTACGATTATAAACGCACGAATCTAAAACAATATTAAAACGGACGGATTTATGTATCCAATAAAACAAATAGACTGCGAAAAGGGCACATACTATACTATACATAATAAATACAACCAAATGACAAAATCGTGACGTAGGTGCAATGAAAACGTCACAGATAACAAATAGAACCTTACTTGTATCTAACAACTGTTTTAATTACAATGCGGGCAATTTAAATAACCATACTAAACAGAAAAGTACAGAAGGTCCATAACAGACGATGCAAAAAAAATTAAACTTTTAAATAGTGTAACTTCGAAAGACGTCTCTGCTGAAAAAAACTTAAGAGTGACCAACACTAGGTATCCAAGAACTGTTGATAGTATTTTTTTTAAGTTGGGATTATCAAGTAACCCCTCCTGTTCTCCGTGGAGCGTTTTAGTTCCGCGGTAACCCTTTTTCTTCTTCCCTCACTGAAAGAGAGAACTAGTGGAGAAGAGCCTCGAGTCCTAGCAGTGGTAACATTATAAGGCTGATAATGCTATGCTTATGCTATGGTAACTCTTTGGAACAAACCCGCAACCCTGGCAGGCTTTAGCATTGAGACTCGCACGGAACCCAACCCCCCCTCTCGGTCCTTACCGGATGGCAGAGCTAGCCATGAAATAAAAAATGAAATGGCCTATGAAATTAACGCTGGTTGCGGATCAAGAGCTACGCCAGGTTAGTTTTAACTTTACTCGCATAGGTGAGCTAAACCGTAAACTGTGCAAGTTAAGCTAACTATAACCTATTACTTCAGCTATGATGGAGCTAACCTAAACTGAAACGAAATTCAGGTCTTATTTCTTTTCCCGCTACTATGAATTTTACATCCGGTCAGCGTTATTCTGATACACATTATAATTTTTTAAATTGTTTTTACGAAGTTCATAACTGCAAAATGGTCCTTCTGTCGGCAACTTCGTTTTGCTATTGAATAGATGATAATTTAATTAAAGAATAGTTACAAACAAGGGCATTTTGAATGTGTGTCGACGATGGCCGTGCCTCATGGCGCTCTGATACGAATCCAATCGATTTATTGATGTTGGTATTTATTTAATTTATTTTTTACGGTTCCTACTATATGGCATGGTTAATACTTGTATTACTCTTGGGAAGCAATGTTCTTCTAAGTCGTGCCTAATGTTCCAATATTAGATTAAAGTGTAGGTTGCCGCGGGAGTGTATACTTGTACCTTGACTAAACCAACGATTAGATTTTTACGAAGGTTTTGTCGTCCCTGACTTACATTGGAGGTAGATCTAAATACCATGATTAACTAAATTAACTAAGTAGGTAAATTATAATACCAACAGATAGTATGATAGATATGTGTTATAACTCAGCAAAAACTATGCCATCACGAGTATATTAGAATAAATTCGTTACATTAATATTCAATGAGACCCGAAAGGAATTTAATCTTGATTAGTTTCGATTGTCAATATCAATTTAGGGCGCGTAATTGTTCAAACGAAAAATGGCATATCATGTTAGAAAAAGCGTGAACTCGGAAGTGAACACACAAAAGTCACAGCATGCGAGAAGTAGGAAGAATACAAGTTACGCGATTGTGTGAAAAGGCAATTACAAAAATTATGTAAGTCAATGAAGGAGATAGTTGCGCGCCTTGAGTCGAGATACGATCGATTTATACTTAGACAACGCACTGCATACAAAAGCTCACCTAGAATAAAAATAAATCCAAGTTTACCTCGACTTAGTCATCCATTATAGTCTCCGCTTAAAATAGAGTATGTCCCAGTTACGTTCCAATTTTTCTGACTTCCTAGTTATTTTTTGTCAAATTATATGTGCGTGGTAAGTAAATTCTGATTCTTAAATTAGCCTACCTCTAACTTTCCAACTAAAAAGTAAAATTTATGCGAATTGATTTTAAATTTTATTAGAAATTTTGTGTTTTCGATGATAATGATCTTTACTTTTTATTTTAAAGAATTCGTAGGTGTGCTACAATTTTTGTATTTATTACATTTTGTTTTTTTTTTATGATATCTTTTCTTTTGTACTTCTAGTCCATGGTAAAAATTAAGAACCCAAAGTGGTCCCAGGTCAAGAAAAGCTTGGAAGCCACTGAGTTAGATTAAAAATTATTATTATTTTGACATTTAATTGATTTGACATTATTTTAATACTTGTAATACTAATAATTTTTGCTTTTCCTTTTTAAATGTGTGAATTTTGAAATGTATTTTATTTTATTGAAATTTGTTTATTTGTTTTGCAGTGCCCTTACAGGGTGCATGTTTGAAACTTTAACTTTTATTCCAACTACTGTACAACATGTTTGCAATAAACTGATTTGATTTGAAAATTATTTTATGCGAAAAATTCGAATTGACAGCTCCAACCAAGCGAGAGTGATTTATGACATCTGACGAATAAGGTCAATGTCATCGATTGTTAAGCTGAAAACATTTACTGAACGGTTTTATTTAAACTGGCCATCTGCAATACGTATTGCAGAATAGAAAGATTTCTTAACACATAATCGCTAAGTATTCTATCGGCATTTCTGCGAGTGATGTGCAAACTACTAAGTAGTTGGAGTCTGCTCTCGATTTCCCGGAATGCGTTGAATCGTGTAATCGAGCGGTGTATCTCGATTCAGGCGATGTGCGATGTGATTACGTAACACGGCGTCATCCGACACACTGTTTCACTTTCGCGTGAGTTACAGTTTCGCCGTATGTCGTCCGTGCACGCTCCGAAAGGCATGCTCATCGGATTCGATTTTATTTGGGAACCGGTAGTCGATTGCACATTTTCCGAAGGCCGAAGATTTTTTGCTAACAATACTCGTTCGTAGCGAAATATTTACGAAACATACGCGTTTATTAATGCTAATGATATGCGAAGCATGTAATTTGTGACGTTTAGAGAACAACGACCGTTTAATAAGCGGCAACTTATTAACTGCATTCGCACGTGCATAATAGAGAATTTCATGAACGCTTGTGTATCAAATAACATAACATTAATTATATCGTTAAATAATGAATGGATTGTGGGAATGTTATGTGTTAAATAGCGCTGAATTTATAAAATCATTCAAGAATAAAATTGTAAACAAAGAAATTGTTTTTTGCACATTATGTGCATTTTTTTTTGTCGTGATGACTCAGTAGGTGTCATGATGGCCAGTGTTAAGGCACCCGCTTTTCATGCATGAAACCGGGCAAGTACCAATGTGATTTTTTCAATTCATACGTACTTATCAAAGTATATCTGGGACATTGCTGACACCTTGTCCCTCGGAAAACACGTAAAGTCGTTGGTCCCGGGTGTCATTCGTAGACCTTTGATAGTCGACATGTAGTTAGACGCTATAAAGTCTGACAGTCTATCTATGGAGTATTGTGTTTCCCAGTAACTGGGTTGTGGAGCTCTGATAAGCAGCCCCTCCATGTAAAATACAGGTATTTAGCCGCATCCTGTTAGATTGGAAGTCTTCTCCAAGAATAGAATTAACTTTATTGTACACGAAAAATAATATTATTGTTATTTTTTATTATTATTTTTTATTAAAACTAATTTTGTTTTTTTTATTATTATATTTATTTATATTTAAATACATATTTTATACATTTTTAAATATTTCCTTAAAAAAAACATATTAAAAAAAACATTTAAAAATATAAAAAATAGTAGCCCACCGGCATCGGGAACAGGGTCCAAGCTACCGGTGGTCAGGGCTCCTGAGAGAGGAACCTCCGGACAATACGCGCCGTGTCTAAGAGTACTGCTTTCTGGATCAAGCCCTTGATCCAACTGCCTAACGAGAGCCTCCTTAGATGTTGGTCGAGGCTCTTTGATATTAATCCATTGGCCGTCACGACTATCGGTACAATGACTGCTGTATCCACTTCCCACATGTCGACAACCTCGCGAGCCAAGTCAAGATACTTAGTTTGCTTATCTTTCTCAGCTTTCACGAGGTTCTCGTCATGAGGGACCGCTATATCAACAATCACTGTACGACGCTCTAGTCGATCTATCACCACTATATCAGGCTTATTGGCAACAATAGTCCTGTCAGTGATGATAGATCGATCCCAATACAACGTGATACTGCCATTGTCGAGAACTGGGTCGGGCACATACTTATAGTACGGTACTTCTGATTCCACAAGATTGTATTTAAGAGCAAGTTGCTGGTGAATAATCCTGGCTACGAGGTTGTGTCTATGCAAATAGTCTCCGTTGGCTAGGTGAGAACACCCAGAGATAATGTGTCGGATTGATTCCCCTGGCCGGTGGCATGCCCGACAGATGTCAGCCGTACCGTCCTTCACAATATATTTCCGGTAGTTGTTCGTCATCACAACTTCGTCCATTATCGCACAGACAAAACCTTCGGTTTCCCCGAAGAGGTCACCGAAGCGCAGCCAGGATACAGACGCTAATAGGTCTACATCGGGTCCATGCAGGGCCCGGTAAAAGCGCCCGTGAAGCTCCTTACTCTGCCATACTTCCCTGCGGTCATTAGTATCCAGTATTATAGGTTTGCGCCAGTTCCCGTTAGCCAAGGAGAGCGGAGTGAGGCCCTTGTCCACCGCTACCACATCTCGGCGCATACCCACGTCGGTTTCTAGGAAGTATTCCCTGAGACTGCATACCTCGCGGTTGTGTAGGGTCTTAGCATTTAAAAAGCCACGACCCCCACATTTCCGCGGGATATACAGTCTCATCACCGATGACCGTGGGTGATGCATTCGATTTGCGGTAAGCAGTGTGCGGACCCTCCTATCCAGGGCGTCAAGTTCTGTCTGAGTCCATTTGAGTATGCCGAAAGAATACATCAAAACCGGCATGACCCAACCGTTGAAGGCGCGCACCTTATTCCCACCTGATAAGAGACTTTTTAGTACCCTATTCAGGCGGCCAAAGAAGCGCTCCTTCAACGATTGTTTCACGTCAGCAGCATTGATGCCTAACGCTTCCGACATACCCAAATACTTGTAAGTTTCGGTTGAGCAGAGGGATCTAAGGTATATGGAATCCGAGAGCTGAGTTCCCACGGATTCCATAATCTCCCCTCGCTTTACATGCATGACTGCACATTTATCCACACCAAATTCCATCCTGATGGCGCTACTGAAGGTTTCAGTTACCTTCAGTAACTCCATCAGGTGCAAGTTGTTGGGGGCAAAGAGTTTCAGATCATCCATGTAAAGAAGGTGAGATATAACCTGACCACCTCTTTTCAACCGGTAGCCTAAGCCCGACCCCTCCAGTAGTGTGCTAAGAGGGTTCAAGGCTAGACAAAACCACAGTGGACTCAGACTGTCGCCCTGGAATATGCCACGCTCAATCCTTATCGGCTCGCTGTTCTCCCGAATCTGTCGACATCCCGGATAGTGAAGGACTGTTCTCCACTGCCCCATACATGACATCAGGAAGGTGCGCAGAGTTGTATCAACTTTATAAAGTTCCAGCACCCTCATGAGCCATGTATGAGGAACAGAGTCATAGGCCTTCTTATAATCTATCCAACATGTCGACAGATCCTTTCGGGAACGTCGAACCTGTTGGCTAATGGCCATATCTATGAGGAGCAGCTCCTTAGTACCGCGGGACCCGTTCCTACATCCATTCTGAGAGGCAGACATGATAGAATTTGTTTCAATGTGAGTATTAATTTTAGCTCTCAGTATGGATGTAAGAACTTTATAGACCGTCGGTAAACACGTGATCGGTCTATAATTTTTAGGATCCGCAGTACTACCTGATTTATGGAGCAGGTGGGTTATTCCAGTCGTCAAAAACTCGGGTAGCGACCCTGACTCTAAGGCAGACTGGAACTGAGATGCCAAGCGAGCGTGCGACCCTTGAAACCATTTTATCCAGAAATTGTGCAGTCCGTCCGGCCCTGGAGATTTCCAGTTAGGCAGCGGGCGGACTGCACGAGCTACATCTTGGGGGCTGATGGTAATTGCCCCCATTTCTGGTAAAAGATCGCACGTGCGTTCGACCTCTCGAATCCAATCACCCTCGATGTGACTGACAGGTACCGACCAGATTCTGCGCCAGAATGAACACATGGCGTCATCATCCGGTAGGCGCGTGTCAGTCACATCTTGGTCCGGTCGCTCCCAAGTCCTGTAAACCCACCTTTCATTGCTTTGGAATGTGCGATTCTGAGTGTACCGCTCCACTCGCCGCTTGTACCGTCGAATACGGCTCGCCCATGCATAAACCTTCTGCTTCAGGAAGTCGATACGCTCTGTGACGCAGGGCAGATAATTTTGAGGGCTAATATCAGTCCCCAAGAATGCCCGCCTCACAAAGCGCATCACCCTAGGGCGAGTGTTGCCCTCCCTGAAGCAGATAAGCTTGCCGATGAGTGCTCTAGCCTCGCCGATACGGCGCTCTATCCTGCGTTGCCAAGCTGGTACAGCTGGTCGCGTAGCTCTGTCACAGTTAGGGAACTTAACGTGAGCTACGCGACATGCCGCTGCAGCCGCACAGTACAAGATCGAGTGGGTATCAGCGAGGTCTTTGCTGCTATCAAAACAATTTGATAGCTGCGAATCTAGAGCACACACCAGCGCCCTATTTCTTTTATGCATGGGCAAACGCGGTAGACGAGGTCTAAGCCCTGGCGGTGTGGAGCGATACTCTCGAAATGCGTGCTCCAAAGCGCTCCTCAATCTTTCATTGCATTGGGTACTCACAGATATAGCCGCGTCATCATCGGCGTCACCAATGTGGTCGGGTCGCGGTAAGGCACTGGGTTGAAGTTGCACCGCGGCCAGTGGTGTAGCAGATGAGGCACGGCTTCTCTGTGATTCCAAGCGAAGTCTGTCAAGTACGGCGTCATCCAACATACGGTTACGCTGGATGACCCGCACCTGATCCGATAGACGTTGGGCCGAAACGTTGACAGTTGGCTCAAGCACCTGAAACAGAGAGAGCATCCGACCACGGTACGCAGTCAAGTTACTTCCCCCCTCTGTAGCCCCAAAGTATGAGCGCATGACATTTTCATTAATGGATTGTGTCCATCGCATGCGCTGCACACTTCCACCGGCAGCGGGGACCCTATCAGAGGCCGGAGGGCCTCGAGGTCTCAAGCTGGCCGGAGGTCGGCCTCTTCCCCGTCGACGCGCAGGTGGTGGTGTCGTCGGCGGCGAGAAATATTCGTCGCTCGAACTCGACGCAACTGCAGCTGCCGGAATCACTGGACTCACGGCTGGCGCTGGTCCCGGCGGCTGCGAGGCGGAGCTGAGCGACGAACCCGAAGATGTTGGGTGTGTTTCTTGTTCTCGTGCCCGGCTTCTCGTCAGCATTTCATAATAATTTCATCGCCAAGTCGTTGTGTATTTACATTTTTGTTCAGTGGTATTTGTTGTTATATGGTGATGTGGTTTGATTTTTTTATTATTATTATTATTATTATATATATATATAATATTATTTGTTCTATTGTTTCTCAATCTAGTTGGGAAAAGGCTAGGCAGATAATGTATAATTGTACACCCAAAATAATATTATTATTATTCATTAATATTATTATTTTTGTTTTTTTTATTATTATTACTTATATATTTTTGTCTTTTTTAATTTTATTTGTTTTATTGTTTCCTAAGCTAGTTGGGAAAAGGATAGGGAGATAATGACTTAGCAAATGCAAAAAATAAATATGTACAACCATTGACCACGCAAAACACATGTCACTACTATCATTTCAACTTGTTCTTGACCCACATCGATCATCTGAAATGTCAAATGTTTGATCCATTATTATTCGGGCTAAAGAGTTGGTGAAAGCATTTATCACATTACGGGTGATTGACACGAGCGGAGTTAAATGGCATTTGTCCAAGGTTGGCGTCCATTGTGCCTGCGTGTTGGTTACGCCCGCTTCGGTGCGCTTGCCTATTAGCAAAGCCTTTAATATGCATGGGTGTGGAAGTTATAGGCAAGTTGTAAGTCACTAGCCAGTTTAAAATGTGCCTACACAGATTTATAAACAAGTATAGTTTTATGTCAAGGGTCAGCTTTCTGCTTTCATTTGTTTTTTTCTTTTGAAGACAATTATGTCAGATTCATTTTATCCTTTTTTATTTTATTTTTGAGGGTGGAAAATCATCAAATACCTTCTCTGGGTGGAGTGAGAGGGAGTGTCACACTTACTGACTAAATCCCACTCATGTTCCTTTAGTTGCCTTTTGTTTTCTAGGGTCAATGATTTTCAGACTTGCTTGATTTGACCAAAACAATGGTAATCAGTTGCCTCAATTAGTCATTTTGTAAAACTCACTCGTTTATGTCTTTTGTACATAAATTTATAATTTAGAAAAAAGTTAGTTCATTAAAGTGGGTGAATCCTACTCGTATTTTAAATAAATTAAATAAAATGGATTTATTTCAGGCAACCAATAGCACCCATACAGCAACATGGCTGCTACAGCAGTGTCCGGCAGTTATAGCTACTGATGAATCATTTTCATAGCACGCAGATTTAATGCCACCGTAAAAGTTGCAAATGTTGCATATTAAATTACTTTGTATTTAATTACATCTGTATTTGTAGCTTTAAAGTTATACAATTACGGAGACTGTTTGAATAGCAGGTGAATGTAGTCTGTCATTAAAAAAAAATCGTTAATGTTGTCAGACACTCGTCACATTGAGAAATGATTCAAATGCTTTATGACATATGACTCTAACTTTCATATTTTCAAATTACTGCATAATGTTTTGCAGTTCAGGTATAAGTGTAGTTACATCAACATTGGATTGGACGAGGTCTTATGGTTAGCTTTTAGGATCTGGAATATCTCGGTAGCAGTTGGAGGATTTGCATTCGGTAGATTGATGGCTGTGAGTTAAAATAGCTACTTATACCCATAAAATGCTAGGCATCATCGCAATGGCGAAGGAGGATTGATGAACTTGTCTCTTTTCGGAGGGATTAGCCAGCAATAGCCTAAGGAACAAGACAAACTAAGACACACTTGGACACACAAAAAGGAGAGTGTAGCTTTTGCCTCAGCAACAGTGAGACATATGATATTTGATTGGATTGGTGGCGAGAGAGTACAATAGTGTGATGGTTGACACGACAGAATGGAAGAAAAAAACGTGTTTACGTGATCCCAAATAACACGGGACGAGGGCAGAAAGATAATAATGAGAAGGTGCAACGTATTTTCGAAAACAAAAACAAAACAAATATTCCCAGTGGAATGGTGTTTGTGCTTGAACTATTTAAAAAAGTTGCAAAATATAATGAGAATTCCTAATGACGCATATTCCGATTGAAACGTATACTACCAATCACTACCAAAATCGATGTATTCATGCGTCACTCTAATATTTTTAGCTTCCTACCACCAACTTTATTTTCAAATGACATTTCACGATTACGTATAAAGTAATTTGCTCTTATATCATATTTAAGCTTGTCAATGTTCGTCAGTGATCATGAACGGGACCCAGTTGTTAAGATTAATGTTTAGCGATAATATTTAATTGTGATTAAATGTCAATGAGCTTGAGCTCGGTCAGTGAGAGTGAACGTTATTGATATTGATGATTTGGATGCGGTACATAGAAAAACGTGTTTAAAAACTTGTAAAGCGGGTTTTAATGTTTGTGCGTCCACGTTGCTTTATGTAACTAAAAGTTGGACACAATCTGACAATATATCAAGCCAAAATCGTTAGATGAGTGAACAAGTAGTTCACAACGCGTTGTGGCTTCTTTCAAACAGCCACATTGCGAATTTCGCGTCGTGGCATATAAAAAACAACGGCCATGATAGATTGTACGGACGCATCGTGAAAATAATGTGTTGCAATTAATAATTATTGAGAAAGATCTGGACTTATAATTTATAATCATAATCAGTTTAATAATATTATAATTATATATTTTAAGTTTTCATTTTAAGGTTTCGTCTTGGACGCGTCTGTAAAGGTATTATAATATAATTTAATAAATAAATAAATATTTCTGGACCTTAGGGTTCTACCTGATTGGTATTGATTAAAAATTATGTACATATTTTATGAATTCTAAGATGTGAAGAAATAGCCAGGTTGATTAACTACACAATTGAATTCGCAAGCATGTAGTACAACGTACAACTTACTTGAATAACCAAATGAATCACGTAAATTACTTTCCGAGAATGAACGTAAAATAACAATCCTTCCAAACAGGAAAAAGTCATTCATTCGCAGAAAAAATAAGCTACTCTTTGTGGATAGGGGATTACATTTTTTGAGTACTGCTTAATTTAAGGCTTCTTTCTTGGTATTTAAAGCTCATCAAAGTTCTTCGGATTAGGTGTATTGATTCATACGCAAAGGATGTTATTGTTAGGTATCATAATCGTATCCTTTAATAATAATTGATCTAACCACGATGGGACAACTCACTTATTTTTCCTTAAATATTTAAAGAAAATAAAATGAATTGGTATTTCTAAAGATGACGTGACTCTGTTCTACATTTTTTTTTTTTTTCTACAATGGACTGCTGACGAATTATATCTGTTACAATAAGAAAATTGTGTGAAAACTACTAGTACTTATACTCGTAACCCATTTAAAGTTTTAGGCTAGACATGTTTGGCACCATTATAATCTTTTTTGAGTAAGTACCTACGTGTTTGTTTAAAATCTAGTTTTTTTTTTGTACTGGTACCGCAATTCAGTGACAATCGTGCCAACTATAAATTATTTAATCTTGTTTACCAAGGCTACGATTTTGTCAGCAAAAATCATATTTGAATATGTATCGTAACTGGAGATGGATTGGTCACACGCTTCGGAAGGATTCTGATCACATACCTAAACAAGCGTTGGATTGGAATTCTTAAGAGAAAAGGAAACGTGGCCGTCCTCAGCAAACCTGGCGATGTAGTACTGGCAGAAGTGGCGGCTATGGGATTACTTGGGACGAGGTGAAACGAGAAGCTCAAGACTGGTTGCGATGGGTGACTACTCTGAATACTTTCTGCTTTAGCTATGGGACATAGGACATTAACCTATCTAATAGCGTAATTAGAGACACAATAGAAAGACAATGGCGCGTTAACGCCGGCGTTATTGCGGGGATCAAAAGCTTAAGGGCAGAATTCACCAATAAAACTACTGTATTCATTTGTCTGTATTTTTCTTTTGTTGTATTTCTACAAGTGACACTAGCGGCAGCGGCTAAACGCGATTATCGAGCCAAACGTTAAAATGCGATTAGTTTTATCGGTGAATTCCGCCCTTAGTCAAGTAAATTAGTCAAGTCACCATTTTTATAACAACACGATTTTTTTTTTATTCATTGACAAAAACAAAATTATGCCTATCTAAGATAAGAATATTATAAAATCAAATTCAGTTTAATACAGGCCACACATTTTGAAACATAAAAATACAAACAAAAGAAAACGTAGGTGTATCTAAGCGAACACGCGTGCCAAAGCCGGTTAGTGCGAAACTGAACAAGTAGGTCAAATTATTAATACATATGTGTGTATATATATACATATATATGTACACATAAATATTTAAATCATCTACATTATAACATTCTGTGGGTCAATGATCGAGTTGATTAATTTGATTAAACCATAAACAACTTTTTTCGATAAACATAAAGTCGAATTTAAAAAAAAAAAACTTTGATTAATTATTATCTCATCAACAAAGATTTTATATAAAAACTGGGCAAGTGCGAATCGAACTCGGTCACTGAGGGTTCCGTACAAACTAAATTATGTAAATAGTTCAATTCCTGAATCGAGTCTCAAAGATTTTTTCAATTAAAAAAAAAGTTTTTTTTTTTGATATAACTACAAGTTTTCAGTTTTCAAATTTATTCTTATACTTGTGCTATAAGACCTCGCTTCATGCCAAATTTCAGGGTTCGAGGTCAACGGGAAGTACCCTATGAATTTCGATTTCCATAAAGTTTCAAATTTACGATTTTTGCAACATAAACGGTCGTATCTTTTTTCCCGTTAACTTAGAAGTTTAATTTTTTCTCAGCCTCAAGGGACCGCAGACTTGAGTATATGGTTTTAATTTTAACTCGATACCTCCACGCGTTCTTGAGATAATGGGTCTTGACAGATAGACAGACAGACGGACGGACAACAAAGTGATCCTATAAGGGTTCCGTTTTTCCATTTGAGGTACGGAACCCTAAAAAGGTAGCATACAACAAAAGGTCATAGAGCTTATTAGCGTTTACATAATAGGTTTAAAAACAAATTAGGATACAATGAGGTTGTTAATAATGATATTAACAGATGTCTAAATCGTCAATACTATAAATACAAATGCTGTTGAATATTATGACTTATAATTTATTTTAGATAGTTTTGACTCTAACTGCAACCGTTTTGACCTCTATGTTAACTTTGGTGTTAATAGTAATTGCTTACGTCTTTATTATCACCATTCAATCATTAATATAAAGCTATATATGGTTGTACCTAAATGTTTTTCAGAAGTTTAGCAATTAAATAAGAATCTTAACTATTATCTGAATGGGTCATACAATGTTAATGAAAAATTAAATCAAGTATTTTTAACCTGCAACCTTACTGTCCATTTTGGTCAACTTAAGGTCAATCACTCCATTAAAAATGGAATGTCACGGTTTAAACCGACTTCAGAAAATATAACAATCTTTGGTTGAGTACTTATAAAATTGACACAAGTGTTTTTGTAACGAACTAACTTGAAGAATTGACGCATGGTCATGCAACCACAGAAAACAACACGATCATCTTTCAAATATGTTCTTTGAATCAACCAATGGTTCACGACCCCTGCGGTTTTTTCTTTATTTGCATTTTTTGATTCTACAAGATTTGAAAAGGTTTTTGGCGGGATTTTTACGAGTGAAGTTCAGTGGCGGTTTGATTATTCGCAAATTAAGTCCTACTGAATTTTCTGGTGTGAAATTGATGTAGTTTTGTATCTCAACTGTCAACAAAACTAAAAAAATAATATGTGAAATCATTGAAACAGACGCTGAGAATTTTATTGGTATTGACTACCTCATCGAAGATTGCTGAGAAGGCGGATATTTACTGCATTCTAATGGAACACTAATTGACCATATTTTGTATCAAAAACTAAATACTTTCTTACCTTGACACCGGCTCAATGCCCAAAAAGACCAAAGAAAACAAAAAGGTAATAAAAATTATACGTTTCTTAATTTATTTGACTCTTTATGCATACAAAAGTGCAGAAGGGACTATGCCATAAGCATTCTTTGCAACAGTGTATGGCAAATTTATTACTACTCAACCTTTGTCCTTGGTCTTCGCAGACAAAAACAAATGAAGAGAGGCCTTCTAACTCACGCAATGTTGGAAGGCCTCCTTATTCTTTTTCCAGTATGCGATCGTCACTGCAGAACCTTTCGAACACATCGACCATATGTTCTGCGAGCAATTTACCCAGCCTACTGTAATTTCATCCATACTTGTCTAAAGTCAATCATACAAAATTAAATCAAGAATGGTTCGTCGAAATATCATTCTAAGTAATTTGGGCGAGTAGGTAAATATAAGTTAGGATGACTCAAGCTCTATTAGTGGAAGTAATGAAGAGATGAGTTTCCGATTGAAACGAAACAAGGAACTGTTTTGTTAGGTTCCTATTTCATTGACTGTGAGATTGCAACTCGAATAAATAAATCAAACCCAGCAAGTTTTGCTGATAATTGTGTAAGCAAATTATACCAGATAAAAAACGTAATGCAAAAAAGTAAACATTTGTAACTCTAACCACTTACATTGTATTAATCCGACAAATATGTTTGTTCCCTTTTCGCCAGGATCGTATATTTACGAATGGAGTATTTGCTCCATCTCGTTTAACTCTTCAATACCCATAGGTGACACGAAAATATTTGTCTGATATTAAATCGACTTAATCGGTTAAAGGGTTAAAAACTGAGCAGATTCAAAATATAAATGTAGGAGCACTACCAGATGGAATCATCTACGGTCTTCTTTATATCTCTTTAATTTTTTATTGTACACCATAACAAGTTTTAAAGTACAGTGATAATAGGGTTCATGTTTTGTTGTTCAAGTTCATACTTAACTCACAGTTGAATTTCCTCCCAGGTATCCAAGTGATAGAGAGATCTTAATAGAGTAGTATCATTGCCATAATCTTCATAATTCACATGCAAATAAGGTGCACAAGCCCAAAGGTATGGAGATTGCAGAATTCCGCATCAGTTAAAACAACCAAAAGAACATCAAAATGAGAAATGAATTATTCAACAATCATACTTAACTGTTGCAAGAAAATTATGAAACGATAAATAAGGAGGATTATTGAAGACAATATGGATGTAAGGATCGTCTTGATTAAGTTTTCATAATATGTTTTGTAATCAACCGTTATTGTTTCTTGTACTTACCGATGTTACATGTGTTACAATGATTTGATTACGTTTTTAATTTCAGTAGGGTCTTTAGTGCCAAATTTAATCCAAATCTGTTAATCGGTTTGAGCACGAAATAGTAACAAACACACACACACACATACTCAAACATTTTCGTTTTTATAACTTAATTTTTTTTTTGGGAAAATCATCTAATGACAAATCTCGCTCTTGGGTGGGAGCGGGAGATAGTGTCAGACTTTTACTGACTAAAAACTCACTCCTGTTCCTTCTTTGCCTTCATCCCGGGGCCCCGGGTTTCGCTTTCACACTACCCGTGGCTTCGACCCCCCTACGTTTTATAACTTTAGTGTGACATATTTGAAATAAATTCATCAGAATCAATCAATCCTCCAAAACATGGTTGTATTGTGAAAATGCATATCTTACAATTCTGACTTCATAATAAGAGATGCTGCTTTGCATTCTTATCAAGCCTAATTTATTCCTAATCGGAAATGACAACGCGAAAGTTAAAGCTGTATCGCTATGCATTCGTAAGTTCATAACGTTACTCAATGTTTGTGACTAGCATTTTTCACATAATCTGGTTTTGACAATGGCTTGAATAACTGACAATAATTACAGTAAGTGAATTTGAGTTCAATCTATACCTATACGTATGAATAAGTAATTCCAATAACGATATTGTAATAAACTACAACATGCAATAGACAAGCGTTGCGAAGTGTTGCAAAGGTTTATTTCATTCATTATTTCTTATTGCTGTTTTTGTATTTGAGTACCAGCAATAAGACATGAACGAAGACATGAGAAATTGACGGGGACCGCTAAGAACATGATTGGGTTTAATTCAGTAAAAGTCTGACAATACCTCTCGCTCCATCCAGGTTATTTGATGATTTCACCATTTCATTTTCCACCTCAAAAAAAGACAAGAGAAATTCGGATCATATGACAATGAGACTAAGTCTAATTTTGCAGTTGCTGCAGTTGTAAATTTAGACTTACAACCACTAACAAAGTAAACGTTAATTATACAGCAGTAAACAAAGGAAATAGAAGCAGTAAGTGCTAAGTTTTATGAATAAGTATGTACTGCTATTATAAACTAAACAGACACGTTTCGAAACGACTTGTTATAAACTAGTTCAGTTCGGGTGTGTACTGCTAATTTGCCAGTACAAACTAACAAAGAAGTTCTTTGCTTGCAACTCACCCGGGCAAGCGAAACGCTATCAAGGTCGCTGTAGCGGCGAATGCAGTGTCAATATCGAGAGTTTTTACCAATATTTGCGGTTATGAATATTCATTCCTATTGATTGAGATATTTTTTGAATTATTGACACAAATTCCGAACGCGTGCCTTGAGTTCTAATTCCAGTTACATTAGTCATATTTGATTTGAACCAAGTTTTAAACATAGTGTTTTGCACCATTAATAATCATTCAAGTATTGTAGTTTCTGAGCTTTAAAATCAAATATACTGAGGCTATAAATTGAGCCCACAAATAACAAGTTAAACATACAACCTCCAAGTACAAATGTTAATCTTTTGACGGCATTGACTCCCCATAAATAGTAAGAAAACATCAACGCCTTACACGGACCATAGAAGAATGCCTTAAGTAAACGTATAGTACTCGCTCTATAGAACGAATTGGTAATGTCGCTCAATTGCAATGCTGTAAGAACGGTCACTTGCAACAGTAATAAGCCATTTCAAATGCATATCACGTCAAACATAATTTATAGCAGTCCATATTTGGCAATAATAAATTGATTGAAGAAACTCATTTTTGATGACTGTCTCCATCTATTTACTTCTTTGTGTTTTCTTTTCAGTCGATTGCTGACTGCAATACCAAATTGTTATAACCCGAAGGCCGCATTATTGTTCTTGCCAATGACGATTTAGGACAATTGAATGGCACCAACATAATTGCCCATTTTCGATTACGTTTCAAACATCACAATAATGAGGATTTACAAAATCATAGTGATTGTAAGGATGGTGTTGCGTTCTGTCCCAAGAGTCACGATTTTTAGACGCGGCGCGGCAGAATTGTTAGCGTTATACTAAGGCATGTTGAAATGAAGTGATATTACAAATATTACAACGTATAAAATAATAACCGATAATGAAACGGCTTTACCTTAATATTCAAAGAGATTTCAAGAGCTTTGTTCCTTTGAAATCGACGGCAACTTTAAAAGGATTTCGCAAAAACTCAACCACAAATTGTATGTAGATTAAAAAATGTCACATGAAATTACCAACTAGTTTTATGCTCTTAAAATATTTCGAAACTGCACTAGACAAAGTGTAAAATAATGTTGAAAGTAGTGCTCTTAGTGAAGTAGTTGTCAATGTTAGTTCTAAAGCAAATGACATAGAAACAGTGGAAACAGATGTTCTTCGTTTACGTAAAGCATAGGAAGCAGGCCACTTTGCCAGACAGTAAAATGAAGTATCCAATTCGTTGTCATAATTTTGCAACACTTTTCATTATATAGTTTCCTCTATTAAATACAATTGCTTATGTATGATTAACACTTCCTACCATATATCTACCTGAAGGCTAGTTTCTATCTAAAACTTCACATTGTTATCAACATTTAGATTCTAAAGCAATTTTGCAATAGCGTCTGATGCTGCGGCTATCATAATCGTGTATATGCATTTAATCGGATGCATCACATCTATTGTGTCGGATAAGTGTCAGGTATTGTGTTCTAGATTTGAGAATAATGGATTGGGTAATAGTTGGGTGACAGTGTTCACTTGCTTTTGTTTGAGCTAGATAGTTTTGGGAACACATCCGATTTTTTATTGTTTTTTTTTTTTTTGTTAAGTTAAGTTTTTAATTTTGCATCAAGCAGGATCTCATTAAGAGTGACTTGAATCTTATTGTTCAATTCATTTCAAGTTGCAGGAAATAAAAACCTATTTTGTACCTACAGCTCTATTACGTTTTTCACAAGTATCACCATTTAAATTTTTGACAAAAATTTTGCTAGTGACTCTGAATTCTCAAAGTCTGCTACATACAATTGCATTGCGGCATGATGCAACTAGTGCTTCGACAGCGATCCTGTTTGTTTTGACATGATTCCACCTTTCTGACCTTTAAACATGTCGGAAGATGGAGCGGTGCCCTATTTAGATTTCACTGAAGTTGATTTACTAGTCTATTGACATTTGCATTTATAACTACTAAAACTATAGCAGTAGCGTTTACTTCACGATTTGTTTTGTTCTCAAAATAATCTACATTATGTTATTAAAATCGTTCACACCTATTCTATTTTCATTATCGGCAGCAAAATGTATGTTTACTCTTTTACTGATTTGATACTTAATTAAAACTTTGTTTGATATTAAAAGAACTTAGACGTTCAAAACTCATCAATATCAATATGATATACGCGTATATCCACGTCTAGGTGTCGAAACAAGTGACGATCAGTCGAAACAAATCTAGTATTCCTCTCGAATGTCGATAAATATGCTTGGTGAAGAAATTCTCGGAAAGCACTCGTATATAAGCGCGAATTGACCAATCGCTCCATTTGTAGCTGGGGAAGTGTGAAGATTGATGGTTTGTTCATCTTTTATTACGTCAAACATATAAGCAAAAGCACTATAACTTTGTAATTCTCGTTCACATAAACGTTACATATAATTAAACAGAATGATAATTGTGTTATGCTATTGCAATTATCTGTTTCAACACTTCAAAATCCAATTTAACAAAGGTTTGCATTACGAGTGAAATTGCAGAAATATTATACAACAATAACATAAATAAGTACCGTAACAGTTTGACCGTTGATTAAAAATAGGTCTCGGATTCTTACTTTAATCTTATTATAAATATGATTTACAAAAATTATCCATGCTCCATCAATAAAAATATTATGTATATTAATAAGTATTATGTAACATAGCCGACCTTTTAAAAAACAATAACATCACGTACTTCTTATTTCCATAATACAATCATTTGAAAAGAGAACAGTTACAAATAGATGACGTAATTTTCTTAAAAAAAAAGAAAATTTCACTTTTCCTTCAAAATAAACAATGGTCAATAAAAGCATTTCAATAGTGTCCACTTTCGACTTACTTTCACTTTACCTTGGGCTGCGTAGTGTAGAAGCATTGACCTGCGTCCGCGCAGCAGAAGTATTGATTGATTATAATGGGACCCTTCATTCGGGTACACAATATGAGTTTTATGATTGCAGTAATTTTGATTACGGTGTCAGAAATATGATTTGGTATTGTTATTGTACATTTTTATGAAACTATTGAGGACTATCTTGTGCATAATATAGTAAAAAAAAAACAGTATGAAAAGTTTTTGTTAAAATAAGTGCGTAGGTAATAGTATGTCACCAGATATCTGCCAATAAAATTTAGTTATTGTTAAGGATTTGTATTTGCATTGAGTCATAAATTTGTTTAATAGTATAAGAATGTTGCTCTCTGTATATAAAAAGAGAAGGTCTGACTTATTGGCCCATCAACACTCAGCAAACCCTTAGACCTAGAAAGCTGAATTTATTCAATCCTTCCGGGGCTGAAAAAGTTACTGAAAGGTTGTATGCAAGTAAAGCCGCGAGCCAAAGCTGGTTACTGCATAAAAAGCAAGATTTTGAACTTATACACTTAAGGTAAAACGTAGGCCTTTTAAGAATTCATTGATTGAGAAATAAATAGGTAATACTTTGAATTTGAAAACCGTAAGCGGAGTTGATTTTATAATTTTAACAGGCGTTGCAAAATAGAAATGGTTTTGTATTTTGAAATTGTGTTACATATTTTTGATACTTCATTGAAAATAAGTGTTCCAACAAAAAGTTATTATTTAACCTAACAAGCTTAGCCAAGCGGACGACTTATATGTCTTCCTTAGAAATTTGCAAGACGTGGCCCAAAATTTGCCCAACTGGTGGAACGGTACTGGCTCGATATAATAATAATAAGCTTAACCACGTATGTACAAATTGCGAATCTTGATGTTGTTCAAAAACTTCTATTTCTAAATCCAACCAGTTTTATGTACTTCTCAACATTAAAGTATTGCGCCTAGCTGCTTACGACACTTTCCATTTGAGCCGCCTTTTGTCCTCCCCGTGATGAAATGGAATCGTGAAATTAATTTAATATCAGAAAACTGACGCCGAATTTAATAATTAACTAGATAAATAATGAAGCCGATGAAAAATGCAATACACTCGTTAGCAACGCTTGTAAACGATCATTGTTTCAAAAATGGATTTCAGTATCGGGGCTAAATACTTATTGCAATAAAATGGTAACAACACTTAATAACACAATAGATGCCGTTAACACTAAAACTATTAAATGATTATTGTAAATATCGATGTTTGCGCAAAATAAACTGTCAGTTTAAAACTATTTTATCGATATGTAGACGATTAATTTTATCGATTATGTTCGTTACAAAATAATTATAACACTACTGAGTGACATAACGATATTGCAACGTATGATTAATATTTTTCGTCCAATCGAAATATTCTGAGTCATAAGCATTGCACTGTTTTGGAGATGATAAGAATTTATGACAAATACAATTACTAATAAAATAATATTGCAGCGAAGTTGCGTTAATTAATTAAAAACAATTTGATGGCTATCGATAAAGCATGGATCGTGACAAACGTGCTTTACCTCACAGCTCTGTTATCTCTGCTTCCTTTGCATCATAAATAAACCACCTGTTAAAGTGTGGGAAAATATTTACTGATTTAATGATGCTCTTTTGTTACAACTTTGCGAAGGGCGAAAATGAAATGCGGAGGTTCCTCCATTATTCAATTCAGATTTTAAATATCAACATACAAAAATCTCTGCTCAAGGCAATGTTAACAACACAACAATTGGAAAGATTTAAATTGAAATTAATCTTGAAATATACGATATTAATTCCTGAACATGACAGGGGTGAATCTAAGTTATGCATCCTACCTGCCTTAATGAAGACGAGAGACATTGAAAAGAACCTTCGTTCATAAATTTCCTCGTGTGGAATGCAACAAACATTGGCTACCATCTAAAACCAGTTATAACCATCCTAAAATAATAATGTACATTCAGAATTCTGGTCAAATGCAAAATTTGGAATTTCTGAGGGTCATCCAATAAATACGAATAAAATTGTGGCGCCGCAGGGCCGACCACATTTTTCCTCAGACACATAGGACATGGTCAAGTAAACGTTTTTAAAAGTTGGCCGTAAAAGTTGGAGCACATTGTCAATATTGGAGTGTCAGGACCGACGAGCTGGGGGTATTGTACTGAAGGAGGATACACGCCAACGCTCAGGTAAGGAATAACTTCGAAATCTGAAGTGCCAATCAATGATTCGAGCAACACCTTTTCAAGAGATTTTCGTTAAGCCGACCGATGAGATTAGGCTAATAACATCGGACATAAAATCACCGGTTGACGAACCAAAATGACAATTCCGAGACAATTTCTGCACTGGTTGCCAACAAAAACAAAAAGAACTGAGCGTGGACAATGTAAGTCATGCGAACGTTCGTAGCCTAGTTACGGCAGTTACGACACTATAGAAATGGTAATGAGTGAAGACATTAACTAAACTAACAAAAACAAGCGAAGCTGACCCGTGAAGTATCTCACGTAGGTTGCACAAGAAAGCAATGGTCCTCGGAAGTGAACGGTTCCGTGCGACGCTAACAGCTGAACTAACAATGGTGCCGAAAACTTACCCGGTGTAAACATTAGTATCGAAGAGCCTTACTGAGTTTCTATTGTTGCCCATCCTACACTGGAGGTTGAAGTAATTAAGCAATATTAGGAATGAAGAAGGGAAACCTTGGTAGATATTCATCCAAACAATTTATAAGTATTTGTGTTTGCTGTTGATTTTAGATACCTTGGACAATTATGTGGTGATGCTACCGTGAAATAATCTCATCCCATTTTGTAATCAAAACATCGTGAATCGATTTTGGTGTTAAGGTCTTTTAGCTCTATTAAAGTTTATACTGTAGGACACAAAAACACTTAACAAAAGACTAGTAAAACTACTGTTATTATACACAATGCAATCTTAACCATTATTTCCGGAGAATTGGCACATAAGACTGCAGGAGCAATGGAAAATGAGACTTGGGTTTAGACATTTGCAATTGTTTTGGTTTGAAGATTTACATCGTCAATTTTCACGGTATTATCAAATATTAAATTGCTCATCGTTGACATCTAGGTCAGGTTGTCGATGTTCTAAGCAACGATGATGGATTATTAATTTGTTACTACGAATTAACAAATTATAAAGTTATGCACCTAGATTCGAGCAATTATTTCATGCACGCACAAATTACTGCTATTGCTCGGCGTATAAATGAATAATTTGCTTCAAATTGCTTTAGTTACTTCTGCTAATTAGATGCATACTTATTTATATTGATTCCATAAAGGTAATTTTATTAACCGTATCAAATATCAGATATTGGTTCAATACGATATTTTAAGATTTGAATTCGACAGGATAAATTCTATATTTTCAATCATTTTCTAAAATCAATTACAGTAATTTGAATTTAGAAGCAGTTATTTCGCGACATTCAAATTCAATTAGTAGTTTTTGTTTTCCTCGACTCGGCGATTAGTAGCGCTAAGTCTCGACACTTTCAGTAGGTCATTGTCACTCAAAGCGTGCAGGCAACTTTATCTACTGTGAAATTCGGCGTAAAAGTTCTTTATCTATTTTGCAAGATAGTTTTCGACTAGCTCTCGGACCTTGCGTAATTTTTTTTCTATTTGCAACGAAACTAATGTTTCGATTATTTTCGTTACTATTTGAATTAACTTTGTTATTATTTAGTTTCTTCAATGGAACTTTGAACACGTTTTTTTCTATTGTTTTGACTAATTTTCTAGAGTAGACAATGCATTGATATTATTGTGATTAATGAGTGTATGTGTAATTTTAGGAAGTCTAGTATTTAGTTTAATTTGCATAAAAGAAGATGGTTGAATATTTTGAGGTATGCTCGGATATTAACACTCCAAGAAAATTTAGATAAAAATATTAATAAGGCACTAACCAATATTTAGAGTAGCCTTCCTGTGATCTCCCGTGGGAACAGCAATAACAGCAGAAATCAGAAGAAACGTGACAGGAATCCACGCACTGACACCCATATTAACAGTTCTGCACGAAATTCTCTTAACAAAAATTATAAAATTTATTTAATTATAATGATATTATTCACGATGTATAGACGCAACTATTTCCCGCGTGTGTTCGGTAACATTTGCGTCGAGGTGGACGTGTTTCCCTCTCCGTGCACTGTGGACGACTAAACCTCGGTGCGGTACTTTCTATCTGCTTTATGCGCAAGAGCAATGTCTGGTGCACCCGCATCGCTGACGCACCACTGTGTGGTTGGAAGCAGAAGGTTTGTTTAGTACTGTGCGTGGTAAGTAGCTGACGCCCTTTTAGATGCCGCACAAAATAAAAACAGACGTTCGGTATATGTCCAAGGGCTCCTCTTCTCTTTAGTCGACGAGCTTTATGAGAATAGCTAGGGCAGTAGTGGTAAAAATATTCTGTCCGATATGGTCAGTTCTATCTTCACACCCCTTCTGTTTAAACCACTATCGAAAGTAGCTGTAGTTTAGTGTAGTTTCTGATTGTTGATCTAGCTTAGGTTCCTATTTTTATAGATTGATCTTTCCATATTGTATGGAATTATTGCCTTTTTAACTGTATCAGTTGGCAGCGACCTGGACTTATTTGCTTTTTTTCGTCAGCTGTGTATGAATATTCTTTTTTCAAAAAAGCAATTCGATTCAAAATATTTTATTTCACATAGGCCTACATGGGCACTTACAAATCGTCAGAAGTTAGTCTACGATTGGGTGTTCACTATGGAGAAGAACTGAAAAAAACTCCATGGTTACTCTTTTAAAAAAATGATTAATTTTTACAATATTTCAGTATTACTATGTTATTAGGTATAAGAGAACAGTTAACACAAAACTAAATAAGTGCAGTGAAAACAAGTGGATCAGAATAGAAAATATATAATCTATAAGACTGCGCAGTCTTGTCACAGTGTTATTACGGTCCCCTTTAAAATATATATTTTTTAATTGATATAAACTAGTGTTTGACTGCGATCCCACCTGATGGTAAGCAGTGATGCCATCCTAGTTTATTAAGAGTCTATCCACTAAAAAAACTTAACAGAAACGGTTAAGGCAATCACACCGTATCATATGAAAAGAAATAAAAAATAAACTTATTCTTATAAGTTTATTTTTTTAATAATTATTTATTGAACATTTTATTAGTCTATTTTATTGTTTTCGTATATTATTATTTATATTTGATGATGAACTAACGTAGATATAACTAATAGATATTGTGGACCAAATGTTGTCTTATTAATAAATTATTTTCATTCTATTATTATTATTTATTATTAATAATTATAACAAAAATAAATCACTAATGAAGTTAGTCAGTGGTCTAAATAATGTAAAAAGATTGTAAAAAACAATTACACGAATAAAAAAAACTCAAAACAAAGATTAACCAGTTAACTGATCTTTCGTGGATCGACACTTGAGCAGACTATGATGACGAACACTACAATTTGTTAACATAGATTCTTTATCAATTGCATAGTGACTATTCTGTACTTTCATGTTGCGTATACGCACGGACAATGTCGTGCCGTATTATCGGATTGCATTTTTTTATTTTTAGAGATAGCATTGTAACGTAATGTTAATATAGTAATTATAGATTTTCTGATAGATGATCGAGTTATTTCCTTGTATTTGGGTGTTTGGAAGTTTATAGCCAACCTTGTTGTGTGAAGTTTTTTGTGTTTCGTGTGGTCCGTCATTTATTTACTGCTGTAAAATATTTCTATTATTAGGATTATAAATCTTGATACAGTTTATTGATAACATGGATAATATCATCATAATGGTATGAATAGTAGTAAAAATTACATGGATTTATTTATTAAAATATAACACTTTACAGACGCGTCCAAGGCGATCCATTTAATATATGTACATAGTTATGATATTCCTAATTTAATTATGATAAAGTTATGAATATCGTAAATTAATTAATTAAGATAAATTATGTAATAAGTCCAGACCTTTCTCAATAATTATTTAGTCTAAGTTTAATGATTTTATTGATTTAATATGGTAGTTTTTATGACCCTAATTTGCTGAATCAGATTTATTTTTGCTGTCTAAAGTGCAATGTTCTTTTATTGCACACGTTAATATTTTAGTATTATTCTCTACAACAATATTAGCATCATTTTATTTTTTTAAAGCTTTATTTATTGCACTGCAATATCAATTTGAGACAAAATTTGGGACGTCGTAAAGATAATCACAGAAGGACGTCGTTTAACGATCTGTTAAGAATTTAAGAACTTTGTTTTTTTTTTCAAGGTCACCGGGGTCAAGGCTGAGGTGCCAGGGACAGGAGAACTTATGGGTTTGTGTGCAAATACCAAGTGTGTTCTTGACCTCAAAAGGATTATTGACACCGACTCGTCTTTTTGTGTGTGGTTACGTTGCATTAAAATGAGTGATGCTTTGCGTGATTTTAAGTCACTTTCAGCGATAAGACTGATATTGTATCCATAGATTTAAGTTTGTGTTACTATTTTGGTGTACAATAAAGTTTATTCTATTCATGCTATCATCCGGGCACAAAGTCAAGCTCCGAAATGCTGCTCATAAATTCTTGATGGGAAACCAGATGACCGACCACTTTTCCAATGAAGTAGTCTTGAACAACAGTTTTTGTTTTGTATTTTTAGGGTTCTGTACCTCAAAAGGAAAAAAAACGGAACCCTTATAGGATCACTTTGTTGGACGTTTGTCTGTCTGTCAAGACCCTTTATCTCGGGAATGCGTGGAGGTAATTAAAAACATATACTCAGGTCTGCGGTCCTTTGAAGCTGTGAAAAAATCAAAAAAACGTATATTTCGACACTCTCAAGGGAATCAAAATTCATAGGGTACTTCCCGTTTTCTTAAAATCCTGAAATTTGGCACGATGCAAGACCTCATAGCACAAGTATAGGAAAAAACTGAAAACTGTAAAGTAGTTATGACAAAAAAATAACCTTTTTTTGTGATTCGGAAAAATCTTCATATCTCCAATCGAGAATTGAATTGTTTTCATAGGCAAGTTTGTAAGGAACCCTCAGTGCGCGAGTCCGACTCGCATTTGTTTTTTTCATCAGCTCGTTGTTTAATCAGTAAAGATTAGCACTTATTACGGCCTGCATACCCAGGTAGGGCGCAGCAAATATAATTTGACAAATTAGGTAGGTATATCGATCCATTCAACATATACAATGCCAATGCGGTGTTCCGGATCAGACTACCCATGTACCATTTGTTGTCAAGTGTTCCAAATATCCGATAATCTGCACCCTTGCTTACTCTGCAATAATAACTATCTAATACTAATGACCCGCCCTGGCTTTACTCGGGTGTCTATCGCGCTAATATTAAAAAGGCGAAAGTTTGTGTGTGTGTGGGGCATCATCAACACAATGGGCATCATCAGAAAGCTCACAGTCACCAATAAGGCAATGGAAAGGGCTAAAGTAAAGGGCTCGGAGTTTTTTTGCGTGATCGCATCAAGGATGAAGATATACGCAGGAGAATCAAAATTACCAACATAGCCCGAAGAATAGCTAAACTTAAGTGGCAGTGGGCAGGGCACATTGCTCGCAGAACAGATTGTCGTTGGGGCCGAAAGGTTCTGGAGTCGCGACCGCGTACCGGAAGACATAGCGTTGGAACTCCTGGCTTCCCACAAGATGGACACATCGGTCCACCCACCATACCACCCACCCACAGACCATACAAAAAACCAGGTGGGAAACTATCAAATAACTCTTCCCGGTCTGGAAATAGTGAGGAGTGTCTAATTTTTACGGACTTAAACTCACTTGTGTTCTTTTAGTTGATCTTTGCACCAGGGCCATGGTAACTCTTTCGAACAATTTCTCATCCCTATCCTAGGGTAACTAACGTACGGTTTCTGAGGACTAAGTCACGTGAATGAAGATGCGGGAAAAAACTAGTCGCTATTTTACTCAGATGTGCCTTTTATGTTTAAGTCGTGGCCAAGTGATCTGGCATTATATGGCCGACTAAAACTGGCCAGGGCCTCAAGTCTGCTATTACAATAGTGTCAGAATGGTCTATCATTGATTTCATAATTGTTGATTTTGACAAGTTTGGTAATCTACCAATATAATGGCGTCATTATGACTTTAAAATGGTCAACCACTGACACTCCATTGAAAGAAGTGGCATAAAATGGTAATATCTTACATACCGACAAATGAATATAGATCTGACGTATGCGGTAATCTGCTAAAATTTTGACAGTTCCTTTGATCAGTGACCTACCATTAGAACTTCATTGTGCAGACATTGCCTTTAATGAGCTCGATATTGTCATTCTACCACGACTTTAGTACGAGACCATTGACCGATCAATGATCGATCATTATGAATTAGCAGATTACGAACTTTTAGCAAAATGACAATGGGATCGTGTTGGAAGTTGGAATGACGAACTTATAAAAATAGCAGACTTGGGCCCCTGATCGTTTAAACGCTAACGTTTGGTAATATGTCAATCAATGTTTGGCCATATTATTATTGAAGGTTTTCTATGATAATAAAAAATCTAAAGAAAGTAGGAACTTATGCTCTTGTAAGATCAAATAAAGTCTTAAAATTTGGATAAAAAGCTAATTGCAATTAAAACGGTTATTTTTAACTGTGCATCAAAAATCTTATTCTTCACTGAAAATACTGATTGTACACAAAATATTAATGAACTTTTTATATTTAATAAGAGACTTGGTGCACCACGACTCGGACAGGTATTTTTTTTTAATCAACCAGAAGACCATATTTTAGTTCATTATTACATACATGAATGGTTGGTCATATCATGAAGTGATTAATTCTAAGATCTGGCCACCCCTTAAAGAAATGGGGGGCAAAGTTTGTATGTAAAAACATTTTTCCACGTGGGCTAAACCACTGGCAGAGCTAGAATATTATAAAGCCCGTTTACATAACCTGGGCAGAAGTTATTTAGCTATACAGGGTTAATTGTAAATCACTAACAACCTTGCAGGACTGTATTACTAACATCATAAACAACAACTTTTGTTCTATGACTTTTTACAAAACATAATACATTTACCATAAACAAACCTTCAAGATTTCGTTGTTCTATCTAACACATTTCAACTCTGTATTTTGCTGTACCCACCTACGCCACCCGCGCACGATCCCCGCTCCCCTCCGCTATTGTACTATCCCTTGCTTCGTATAGACTTCGTAACATTTAGAACGTTCAATTTAAATATTTTTATTTTTGTATGAAAATCTGATGAATCTTTAAAAGTCATGATAATTTTTTAAAAGTCATAGAACAAAAGTTGTTGTTTATGATGTTCTTAACACAGTCCTGAGAAGTTCCCAGAGTTTTACAAATAACCCTTGTATGCCCCAACTTGCCTGGATGTGTCATACACATAAATCATAATAACTTCATCTAGCTTGTTAGTTTAACTATAATAACACTTGTAATTATACTAGTAATACACTACTATTCTGTAGCAAACAGAGCGTTTCAAGTAAAAAAAAAATAGATACTATTAACCTGCTTTTCATGGATAAGTGGCCGATGAATTTGTGACGAGAATAATTTTAATTTGTCATTTGTCAAATTAACTAACGCCAAATTAGTTGTTCTATACATTTGTGTTCACATTACTCGAGTTAATAAGTACCTTGAGATATGGAACAGCAGATATTTTTTGAGATTTTAGTATTTATATGTCCTAATAAATTTATGTCTTATTTTCAGGTTTAGGATATCCAGAAACTGATACAATCCGATGTTTTATTTTATATGAGCTTTTTATGTACTGCAGGTAAAAAATTAAGGCCTCCTTTCATTCTTCCACTTTTTTCTGTCCTTGGCTACATCTGGCCAATTCTTCAGATAGGAGTCCAAATTGTCATGTCATCTCCTTCTGGACCTACCGAGTCGCTGTATCCTGTTGTTCGGGATCCAGTCAGTGGTTGCTTCCTCATTATTTTGTTGCGACATACTGCATCGATCGACGAAAAGAGAATCGAAACGAAACGGTTGTAACTTAGCTTGGGGGGCAGATAAGGTCTGCCCAATGCCATTAGTACGCACTTTGTCATATACAATACATATTGATAGATTTAAACTGACCAGAAGGCCATTTTTTATCCTTTGCTGTGCCTGTTTGCAGTTGGTTTTGCTGACATATCACGTATTACTTAAGGCCTCACTAACTTAAACACTAGCATCATTTTAGCCGAAAAACGTCCACTGTTGGACATAGGTCTCCCCCAAGTATCACCACAACGGCCAGTACTGTGCATCTTGCATCTATCCGATTCTCGCGACCCTCTCCAGGTCTCCGGTCCACCTTGTGGGAGGCCTTCCAACGCTGCATTGTCCCGTACGCGGTCGGCTCTCCAGAACTTTTTGGTCCCATCGACCATCTGTTCTCCGTGCAATGTCCCTTGCCCACTGCTACTTAAGTTTGACGATTCTTCCCGCTATGTTGATAGTCTTGGTTCTCTTGCGGATAACTTCATTCCTGGTGCGATCACGCAAGGAAACTCCAAGTATAGCCCTTTTTATTGACCGTTGGGTGATTTTAAGCCTTTTGAAACTCTAGCATTCGTTTCCTTTTATTAAAAACTAGTTTCTATCAGTGGCTGCGCCAAGATAGAACTAGTACTTCCTCCTATTATTAGAAATTATAGTCTACTCTACTAGCCCCAGCCGGTCTTGGTACAGGCCATGGTCCGGAGCGAGGAGGAGTGGCTGGCAGTCGCCTCCTTCTGAGAAGCAGTAATGTTAGCAAAGGAGGTGGCCACACGTGCGAGGGAACGGCCCTCACGCCCCAGTCGCCGGGATCCCGATTCCGATTTCCAGCCACCGTAGGCGCAGGCTTGCGGACGGCGAGCAATGGGTAGCACGCCGTCCGGTCGTCCGGTAACCGTCCGGACCGAGCTCAAGTCGTCGACGGCGCGTAGTAGTGTAGCGCGTAGTTTCTCATGAATTATTCTGTCTATTGGTGTAAACTGCATGAAAATTCATGTTGTAGTTTTTGAGGTTATCGCGACTATACAGACAGAGAGACGCGGTAGATGTCTTTGTTTTCTAATATGTAAGGATATCTTCTTTCTGATACCTATGAAGAATTGATGTAGTACTAAAGTTTAATTTAAATTTCTTTAAGCATCTAAACGCGTCGCGGGAATGCGGTGGATGCGAGACGCACAGGATCGGTCGTTGTGGAGACGCTTGGGGGAGGCCTATGTCCAACAGTGGACGTCTTTCGGCTGAAATGATGATGATGATGATGATGTAGAATCCTAACGACTACAATATCAATAGACTAGCACTTCGCTTCGCGAGAATATTTACATAAAAACTTGAACACCTTTTTAACCCATATTTTGAGGGTAGGAAAATCGAATAGTGAAAACCTTTTTTCTTTACTTTGGTTACTTATTTATGCTTAGTTTCAAGTATATATAGGCCCAAGTAATATTTGCATACAAACGAATTTCCCCCTTTTCACCGCCTTTAAAGTTGAACATCATAAAAGCCAACCTTGTGTAAAATTTCATGTTTCTAGATCGAGTAGTTTCGGTTGTGTGTTGATGTGTTAGTTAGTTAGTTTCTCCTTTTATATATTTATATGTATACATATATATATATAAAAGGAGAAACTAATTAACTGGCTTCTTCTTCTTCTTCTTTTCGTGTTGATGTACTCTAACTAAATTTTATCTGACCAGTATTTGGCAACCTCTATGGCTCTGTTATTGGCCTCGTATAGATCCTGAAAACTGCAGGTGGTTGTGCAGGATGGACAGCATAGCAAATGACTGATCTACATATATATTTTTTTTTTTTTTTTCGGTGGGAAAATCATCTTATGACATCCCCCGCCCTTGGGCGGGGCGGGAGATAGTGTCAGACTTTTACTGACTAAAAACCCACTCCCGTTCCCTCGTTGCCTTTCGTACCAGGGCCGAGTCTTCCTTTCAGAATCAGACCCTTGGCCCCAGTAGGCTTCGACCCTGCTAGGCCCCTACAGTTGCTGACATCTCCTTGAGGCGCGCGTGGAACAGCACGCGCCGTTGACGACTTGGGCTCGGTCCGGACGGTTACCGGACGGTCGGACGGCGAGCCACCCATTGCTCGCCGTCCGCAAGCCTGCGCCTACGATGGCCGGAAATCGGGATCGGAATCCCGGCGACGATAGGGGCGTGAGGACCGTTGCCTCACGCGATCGGCCGCCTCCTTTGCTAGCATTACTGCTTCGCAGAAGGAGGCGACCGCCTGCCACTCCTCCTCGCTTCGGACCATGGCCTGTACCAAGGCCCGGCGCGAGAGATCGCCGCCGCCGATCGCCCCCACGAGGACACGACGTTGCTCTGCCCAAGCGGGACACACCTCCACCGTGTGCTCCACCGTGTCCTCCGGGTGGTCCGCACAATGGTGACACCCGGGGTCTACATATATATAGATGTGTAAATTGGTGTCTAGTATTCTTTATGATACAATATCGTTACGGTCTATCGATACCTACTAAAAAAGGTAATAAACATTTTCAGTTTTATATTACTATGTGTTTCAAAAGCCTAGCCTAGACCAGAAACTCGTTAGATTTTATACGCATGCGCATTGTGTTACACCATATTGTTTTTACAATGAATGGCCTTTTGTAACCTAAACGGATTAGTATATAAAATAATGTCACACTATAAAATATAATGGGCGTGTGTGCAACCTTAATAAATATTTACCAACGCTAGTGTTTCAGTAAATCATTAAGCAATTATTGACGATACGGTTAGCGCAGTGGTTGAGCGATTGGTTTTTGCGCTGCGTGTTGGGGGTTCGATTCCCGCGTGGAGCAAATATGTGTATAGCCTACAGATAGATGCGCCGTGTCTGTCTGTCTTGTGAGTTTATACATGTTCGTGACTGCACGCACGTTAAGTTCCTAGTAAAAAAAAAATGACCGACGGTGTTGAGGGAAATTCAAATGGAGTCTTACTCCGATATCTTGGCTGTTGCAATGCTTGTTCTAAGGACGGTCATTGTATCGAAGTAACGGTACTTTGAAAATTCAAAAGCGTACTACTTTAAACTCGGATTCTATACACTAGGTAATATTTCTATACAGTGTACACACACAGTATACAGAACTGTATCCGATGTACGAGTAACTGCAGAACACTGACTCCTAAGTCACAGGTCTTACCTAGTTTAGGAGGCAGGGTCCTAATATTAGAAGATACCTTTCAAATTTAATGTTCCTATGTATGTAAGTCTTAACTTTGTTTATAAGGTTTTTAATTGATTCAATAAAGTTATTAAGTTATTATTAGTGTCTTGTTCGGATCTGTGTTCCTCTGAACCATTTGGGTTCCAATTCTAGCGAAAAGTAGCGTGATGCACTAGTGGTTAGGCACCTGCCTCTCATGAATAAGGTTGCTGGTTCGAAACCAAGCAAGTATCATTGTGAATTTTTCATTTCATATGTACTTTTTTAAGTTAATCTAGGACATTGCTGAAACCCCGTGCTTTGGAAAGCACGTAAAGCCGTTGGAAAGTCGTTACAGGTAGTCAGACACCAGAAAGTCTGACCATCAGTCTATTCAGGGAGTATCGTGATGCCAAGTAACAGGGTTGTGGAGGCCTGAAAAGCAGTCGCACCATATAAAACACGGGTAACCCGAAGTTAGATACATTAGAAGTAGCGATACCAGCCCCCCTAGCCAAGTTACAACCGTATCGTTCGCGCCGATCGCCTCAAGTAGGCTATGCCTACTAATATTTTATCGGCCTGCCTAATATTTTATAAGATCGTGAGCTTGAATTCAATCCACTCTTTAAAGTTCTTAAAGGAAAAAATTTGAAGAAATGTAATAGAACCTAAAAGTTTGTGTTTTAACTGCCCCATTTAATCTTACGGAGAGGAGACCTGTGTCCCACCAGTGGAAAAATTCTAGGCAATAGCCATTTCCTATAGGATATCGGTAAAGCTATAATTACCTTCGGAATTGTGTAGTTTTCTATGCTAATTTTTAATTTTTTAATGAGAACTGAGTTGGTTTCTCCACGTTTTGAATGAGAAGTCTTTTTCTCGCCATCATTT
This sequence comes from Mythimna impura, assembly GCA_905147345.3. Lineage (NCBI taxonomy): Eukaryota > Metazoa > Arthropoda > Insecta > Lepidoptera > Noctuidae > Mythimna > Mythimna impura. The sequence goes on along the minus strand of LR990355.1, from coordinate 9,037,355 downwards.
TGTCCATTTCTTCTTAGGAATTTCTTGCAAATCAAACTTGGAGTTTCATGCCTGTTCTTCCACATACGGAACCACCAAAATTAGAACCGTGCATTGGCTTCGAGTGTTTTTAAGTAGGCCAATGTGAAATGAAACATTTTGAATTCAATTCTGCTTAATCTAACGGCTCGTTCACGAGTGGCAAAATCAAAAGTATGAAAATGTTTCAAGCACGCCACGAGTCGCCGCTCGTAGCGAAAAGGCGCGTGGTTTTCTCAGAGCGAATCGCTACAGCGGCGAGCGGTGAGATGAGCGGCGGGAACAAAAGTACCAGAGACTAAGTGCGATGCCAAGAAACATAGCGGCGCGGACAGCGGTGTAGGAGTGACGTACTCAGTGGCGAAGCAAAAAAACAAAAAAAAAAAATAGAAATGTTTCAAATATACTTCTGCAGTTGTAGAGACCGTCGCTCTCACACGAACCCTAGAAGCAGAAACCAAATAATGGTATTTCAGTAATGACCATAATGCGTGTACATTTAATGTTTGGCCACCGGCTTGCAACACTCGTAGGAAGCCGATCAACGAACTGTGACCACGTGTGGTCTGTGAAGGTCGGTGATTTTCTGTTGCTAGCTATTTGTAAGAAGATAGGTTTTGAATGAAGAACCTTCAATATTTTGTTTATTTGAAAGTGTTGTTGTGTTTGATGTAGGCGAAGCTGGAATCATTTAAATGGAATTATTTACAGTTTTTTCATTGATACTCAAAATGAAAGAAAGAAAGAAAGAAAACATTTATTTGAGACTCGCACAGGACAAACAACAATAAAATAAAAAGTAACTACTTAATCTATAAATACTTAACTTAAAGATAATAGAAAAAACAATACAAAAAAATAAAAGACCTGTGCGAGGCCAAAATGGCTCCTATCTCAGCATATGCTGCGATATTAAACTAAAAAGTAAAAATAACGCAGCGCTGGTATTCTGATAGGGCCTGGTGATGCCACGGACACACTCACGGAGCACAGAGACAAATAAGATAATATATAGATAATAAAATAAAATATACTAAACATATAAACAAATCAATTAAACTACAAAAAAGTGTAAAATAAAAGCACTATTTAACCATTCATACATACGCCCGATGCTCCGTTATGCATTTATCTATAGCAGACAAACGAATGAAAGATCAATCTGCTCAGCCTTTTTCTAACTGGGTATGATATAGACAGTCGGCTTCCAGCCTAACCAAATGCAGCATTAGTATCTAATCAGGTAGGTAAGTATGAAAGTGACTTCAGGTAAAAAGGTGACACAGTGATCACGTGCTGCTGTGCGCAACGAGGCTCAGGGGAGACTTCTCACAGTCTCCTCAGGGATGTGCCCTAACAGCCTTTGTACTGAGGAGGTTTCGGGGTGGTGGTTTAAGAGGTCACGGGGCCCTCTTTTATGTGCTGATGGTGATCACTGGGGTGGTTTTAAGGGTATGCAACTCGACATACATTTTCACTGTATTTCATTCAACTGCTCTTACGCGATTATGACGTTATTACACATTTTTCATTACATATTTTGGAAACACAGTATCTTGTGGATATTAGGTATCTAGGCTTCTATTGAAAGAAAAGAAAGAAAGAAAAACTGTTTATTCGCGCGAAATGACGCAATCTTAAAACTAGCAAACAAACATTGTAAAATGATAGGGAAGATATGCGTCACATCCGCGCAAAACGGCCTAACGCTCAGCATAAAGCTGTGGCCTCACGCATTATGCGTTAATCTCACAGCGCTGGTTTTCAGCGTGGGCCGGTGGCGGCGTCGACATAAAGACGCCCGAACGGTGCAGTGTACAACAAGATTTGGATAGAAAAAGGAAATACATATGAATTATAAATTAAAAAGAAAAGAAAATTAAACTAAATAAAAAAAAAAAATAAATAAATAAATAACGTGACAAAATATTGAAATCAATTTATAAATTTGTATAAAACTAATCCAGTAAAGACCTCCAAAAATCTGCTATTTTGCATGAACTTTGACACTTCATAATTTACTCAAAAATTAAAAAAGTAAAAAATATATACATAAGAATAGAAACCTTGCAAATTTAATCAAGATTCTGAATGACGACAAAACTTTTAAGGGTTAAAAAAAAAAAACACAATACGTGTTTTATTTCCTAGAACAAGTTTTGTAAAATATTCGAGTAAATCACGGAATTACCGAATGCTAACAGAGTTTTCAGGCGTTATCTCTCTTTTTTCGCGTTGCCTTTTCGTCAAACATCGCGTTCGTACCGTAATTAGAGACGCAATAGAAAGACAATGACCGAGTGAACGCCGGCGTTCGCTCGGGGTTTAATGAACTAAACATTTGAAATTAGGTATTTCACAAACTCTGATTTAGCCTGAAAACCGGTCAAAATTTGGCGTCAAAGTAGGGTTTATGAATACAAAATTCAGAAACCCGTCCTTTGTGTTTGTCTGTGTTTGTCTAAACTCTTGTTTTGCAAATCTACGCTTGAGTTCGTCAATTCTTCACTGGTTACAAACGCCGAACATAGACATTTATACAAAAAATATATGTAAAATCTAAATTGTACCTGTGTGTACAAATGAACTTTTTGTGCGATAGGTTATTTCTATAAGTAAAAGGATATTTAACACAAAAAAAAGAAATGCCATATAGTTTTAGTAAGTATGTAGGTACAATATGAATACATATAATATGAATATGTAATAAAATACATTTCGTTATTTTTTCATAAGATTTTGTTCTTGGGACCTGTCGATTTGTATTGCCGATTTTAGCGACACCTATCATGTTGAAGTTAATGTTTGTATCAGCTTATGCACTTTGTATATGATTTCAAGAACTTTGTCTTGTTTGGCTTGTCACGTTAACAATATGTTTTTAATAGCAAAAAAAAAAAACGAATTAAAAAAGTGTTTTTTTAAATCAATAATTTTATTGAAAGAAAAAAATACATTAATTTATGTATAGCGACATCTAGTAGTGGCAGTTAGTACTACTTAGATAGTAAGGTGCTTCATCTCTGTACGTAATACATAAATGTGAGGAAAGATGGCGCTGCTCAATATCTGTTGTACGGCCATCTAGTAGTGAGTAGCGGAACTATTTAGTTAAGTTTCCATATTTTCACACAGGGAGCGCCACAGTTGCTACTATTTTTATTGTAAATATGTAGTCTGATTTATATATGTTTTGGATTGTTGAAGAATTATTTTTTCTAAAATCAAAGAAAATTTTATACTACCTAAGTAGCAAAACCAGCAAACCCAGCAAACTCAATAGATTTATTAGAATAATTAATGGTATGGTAAATGGTAAAGGTTCTCCAAACGCATATTATTTGTATACCTATCTACCAGTTCTGTGTGACCCGTACTTCTTCATACTTTATGTGTAAATATAAGTATAATCTTTAATTTATCTTAAAGGTATATAATTATTATTGGTGTCACAGCGATTAAATGGGTAGTAGGTTTGTAATATTAGTTACCTATCATACAGTCATAGTATGGAAAAGTGTTTTTCATTTTTATCCGATTGTCTCAAAAAGAGGGTACCTAATAATTTTTATTTAGATTTTTCACTACATTTAACTACTCAAGTACATACTTAGAGTCAATCTGTATGGGAATATTCTTCATATCAATTAATTTAATCATTCAGGGAGGCACAGAGTTTCTAAACTTTATATCCTTCTGTTAAGATTTCTCGAAAAACTGCTGATTTAATTTGGATGAAATTGGGTGTAGAAGTAAAGTTTTGAGAAAAGAGATAATTATTTCAATCTAACTACGATGAGACAGAATTTGCGGGCAGAAAGTTATAAAATATCAAATAAAGCAGAGAATCTTTATTGAAATAACGATACCAAGCAGCAACTAGTAATAATAGTTGCCTATTAATCAAGTAGTTAGGTATAGAACCTTAAACCTTCAAGCCATATAAAGACGTCTAAAATTTATGTTTCATAGATTATTGAAAACATTTAGGTAAATACCTGAGTGATTAGGGACGAATTATGAGCTTATAACTACATAGCTTACGGTTACAAGTTAGGCTATTTGTAAAGGTTATGATGTCTAATATATTAGCTATTAAAGTTTAGCTACAGTAGTTATAACCTTATGTTTTATTATAACCATTTCCTGTAGGATATCGGTTAAGTTTTAATTTCCTGCGGGATCGTGTAGTTTTCTATGCTAATCTTTAATTTTTCCGGCAGTATGTGGGTAGAGTACTAACAAGTTTTTATGTAATAAGAAATAAGTTGGTTGCTTCTCGTCATCTTTTTGTCAGTTTCTTCTTTGGAGTTGCTGGCAAATCAACCGTGAAGTTTCTTGCCGGTTCTTTTATTTATATAATATATGCAACAACCAATTAGAACCGTGCACTAGCTTCAGATGTTTTTAAGTAGGCTGATGTGAATAGAAAACATCTATATTTGCTGTTATCTCAATAGTCTAATCATACCATATCTCATGCAGTCTTCATCTACTATGGTGCTGATTTCAATTATAAAGTTAGGTAGTCTGGTAGTGTCAGAAATGAAGATATCCGCAGGAGAACCAAGGTTACAGACATAGCCCGAAGAATCGCCAAACTTAAGTGGCAGTGGGCAGGGCACATTGCTCACAGAACAGATGGTCGATGGGGACGAAAGGTTCTGGAATGGCGACCACGTACCGGACGCAGCTTTGGAGGCCTCCCACAAGGTGGACCGATGACCTGGTTAGGGTCGCGGGAATCCGATGGATGCGAAACGCCCAGGACCGGTCATTGTGGCGACATTTGGGGGAGGCCTATGTCCAACAGTGAACGTCTTTCGGCTGAAATGATGATGATGATGGGCATGGTAGTGAAGCTAACTATTCAGTCTATTTCAAGATGACGGATTGATCTTGGTTGTTTATGAGGTTCACGTACACCTTTTTACTATGCACGTAAGTTTCTGAGCTTAGTGTTCTGGCGCTCGGTGTCACAGATGATAGCTCACGCATACAAAGATAATTTACGCGTGAATCAAGATACATACATTCAAGACCAACTTCGTGGGGTAGGACCAGTATACCTCTTTTGGCTCTTTCGCTTTCATTACTCCACGTAAAGCAAATAAATAAGGTGTGTATTCTATTACTTATTAATAGATATTATATGTAATCAATAATTCGCATAATCGATATATAGAACCATTGCTATCCTGGCCCATACCATTTCTGGATGTAAATAATGAAGATGTAGACGTATCTACGTTGCTTTATCTGTGTGTGTGCAGTTTTAATTCCAAAAGGTAGTGTGTAAGGTGAAAGTTAAGTAGAAGATGAAGTAAACACAAGCTTACGTGGTTGAATCCATTTATTTAATTTTATTATTTAAATCATGTACTTACATTTCACATGTAGTAACAAAACTTGCATTGGAAAATTATGCAACTCGTATATAAAACATAGGTAATATTCACATGGTATTCAGTTCATTAATTCACTAACATCTAACGGCACATTTCTATACAAACTTATGTATAATTTACTTATTATATAAATAAGCAACTTACTATAAGGCTAAAAGTCTTTCTTGGCTAAAACGGCATGTTTTGCCTGCTAATAATACTCGAGATACATTAATAAGAGAGATATTAAGTAAAATTTAATTTAATGCACCATATAGAAATCAGATTCCATCGAATAGCAATAGGCATAGGAGATTAGTATAAATTAAATAAATACTGATAGTCAAAATCCAATAAATTAATATAAACTTATAAAACAAGCTTCGTCACAACGAGAAATAGAAAAACATATAACAGTTAAGTACAAAGGAACTGAACAGAAAGGCTTAAAATCTAAAACTTTCAATAAATTAATGATTAATATCTACAGAATACTAAATATCACAGAGAAAGTACCCAATACTTAATCAACAAAACATTGTTTCGTCAAGCACTTCGAATACAACCAACATCTGTCGTGTTAGAGAGCGTGCGCGAGCGCTTACATACCTACCAATAAATAAGTACAACAGGGACTATACCGATTGTAAATTAAATAAATAATTAGTCGAAGCGAAGATTAAGTTACGTCACAATACTGAACAAACATATATTTTATCTTTCCGTGTTCTTATATCTTCTATCTTTCTTTTCTTTAAGTTTGTCCTCATAGTCGCGGCATCTGCGGTTGCTCTCGATGACCTTCTTGCCTCGAGGACACCTGAACTCGGAATACCAGTTGTTGAGAAGATTGCCATATGCTCTAAATGCGATATAGTCATTCTTGAGGCATTGCGGCGCATCTACCTTCATTTCTAAAACTTGCAGGTCTTTGCTTTTGCTGACCTGAGGTACTGGGATACCAACAAACCCCATATTTTCTCTGATTTCAGCTATAGTGCTGTATAATCTTTGAAGAGTTTTTCCTATTAACTCATGTCGGGTTTTATTGTAGCTGCAGAATGGATCGTCGGCGACATCGACTTCAACGTCGATGAGTAGTTTGAAGATATCATGGTACTGCACAAGGGACTTGTACAGCTTCGGCATCAGATACGCAAACTGTAACAAAAAGAAACAGGTATTTAATAAAATGATTAATTAACATCCGTTTTGTTCACAGTTAATGGTGCATGTAATTAATGGTCTAGCTAATTGGAATTTACAAATGATATCAATGAATGAAATCCCTGATATAACGGTCATTGATAACTACGTTCATTGTCTTACGATTATTATACCCAAACGTCATCGTGCTTACATCAGAGAATATCGACGTAATGAAGGTTGAATGGTTTTTATCGAAGTGTCGTGGGTTTATCAGTTCAAAAGTAACATTAAAAATGCAGCTTTTTTTTCTAATGATTCGTAACTGCTACTAGTAAAGGGCCTTGGGGAACTCCGATAAAATTTACTATTTGCAATAATTTTGTAATAATATAGCTTCTTTATATAATAATACTAGCTTCTGCCATTGGCTTCGCCCGCGTGAACGTGAAAATTGTTCCAAGGGAACATGCTTCCGGGATAAAAAGAATCTTATGTGCTTGTGCTGTTTTAACGTGATGGAGTAACAATCATACAATACAGTCACAAAATTTTGCCTATATAATGTTTAGTGTGATTTCTGCAGAAATCATGATTATATTAGTAAATTTAAAGTTAATAGAGATGACATATAGATATAAACATTTACAGCTGTTCAACTGTCTATTAAAAGGGTCATAGTGCGAAGAAGTTTTTTTTTCGGTGGGAAAATCATCTTATGACATCCCCCGCCCTTGGCGGGGCGGGAGATAGTGTCAGACTTTTACTGACTAAAAACCCACTCCTGTTCCTTCATTGCCTTTCGTACCAGGGCCGAGTCTTTCTTTCAGAATCAGACCCTTGGCCCCAGTAGGCTTCGACCCTGCTAGAATCATGATTATATTAGTAAATTTAAAGTTAATAGAGATAACATATACTTATATAAACTTTTACAGCTGTTCAACTGTCTATTAAAAGGGTCATAGTGCGAAGAAGCTTATGTGTGAATTAAGCGCGTCATATCGAGGATAGTTTACGTCGCGGCAAATTTGTGTCGAGGCTGTGGCGCCGCCGCCGTGGGCATTTGTGATCGGTATGACTATTCCAATGACGCTATTAACACTACAATCGTATTCAAAATGTATTTATACTTCATCAGTATTTATTTGAAATTTTACTTAACAATTCACTTTAATGGCACTTTCTAGATGATTATTATACGCGGCACGACTCTGTCCCATGTTTATAACTTTAGCCCTCCTCGGATCGCCATTTTCTTTATTAGAAGACAATACTGAAGCGTAAAATACGGTTGGAACGTTAGCGATTTGAAATTCAAAGTACCATATTATCTTTTAAGGATTATTTTCAATTAATAATCACGTACCTACTACCTTTAATGGCGCTTTTGCTTTTGAATGGCAGGATTAGTTTAAAAGGATGGCACAAACATAAGTTTGAAGTAATTTTATTTTGTTTAATCCTAAACTTAACGGCGGATATCACCAAATTAGATTTTTACGATCTCATACTGTCAATATCGTCAAGATTTTTTATAATAAGATTGCGGTAGCAAACAATGGCGTTCCTGAATATTGCATCAAACGTTTATTTTGAGATGCAATAAATCATTTGTAATTGTAAGTAACTTTAAATAATTACGTAAAGAATTGTAATAAACTTGGTAGTTATAGTTGAGTGACATAATCGAGTATTGGCATTATGACATTCACAGTTTATTCAAGATTAGCACTTTGCCAGCGACTTCGTTCGTGAGAATATTTTCATAAAAACTTTATGGTGCCTTAAACTGTATTTTGAAGGTAATTTTGAAAAACTAATAATGTCAGTATTTGTTATTCATTTTGATAAGAATTTGTGCAAGTCTCAAGTTTATTAATCCAAGAAATAAGAATTCTCCGTATAATCTTTAAAGCTTCCTTATTTATTATAACAGGGGTGGTTCTGAAAATAAATAATGACACCTTTTATTTTTTACCTACATTGCTGTTTTATACTAACGAGTATAAAACAGCATACGGAATCAAATTTGCGTACAAACGAAATTCCCCCTATTCACTCCCTTAGAATGTTGAATTTCCAAAAATCCCTTCTTAGTGCTCGCTTATGTCATAAAAGAAAGCCTTGTGCAAAATTTCATGATCCTGTTCCCTGTAGTTTTGGCTGTGCGTTGATATGTCAGTCAGTCAGTTTCTCCTTTTATATCTATAGTTTATGTTTACATTCTTGTAGATCATATATTAGATTTGAGCAAATGAGCTAACATTGTTGTGTTATGGTTATATACATATGGATATTATGTTTAAAAGGATTAAGTGAAATATCTTGTTAAGTAGGCTTGTCTTGAAGAAGCTTTCGTCAAGTAGTTCAGTGCCACATACCACTGGTAGTGGGCGTCGTTGAGACACGTTGTTGATTATCAATGACCAGGTTTTATCGACCAAATACATCAATATTTTCTAGTCTAGTTATCTCGTAGCCAATTGCATAAGCATGACTATTAGTTTCAATGGATAGTTTTATTTCTGTACTTTGAAGGATTAGGGTTTACTTCATGCGAATGAATTTGTAAATTCGTATATTATGTCGAATTAAAATGCATGACTAATTAACTATACCAAAACCTTGAAACAATTGGTTCAATAAAATTATTTCATTTATGATTCATAGACACTTAAGCCATTCTTGTAAATTAAATCCTATTTCTAATATATAAATTGTTTAACTCGAAAAGTAAATGCTCCAAAGGTACATAAAGATAAAAACGGTCTCCCTGAGACACATCACGTTCTTTATATACAATGATGCGTTTACTTAGCTCTGTATATATTATTATATACCTCAGAGTGCCGGACAAGCCGGTTCACCTCGGTACTTGTAATGGATCGTTTATTAATGTCATTTAAAAATGCGACATATTTATTTATTGCAGTTATGAGTTCATGTTTTCATAATTATTTATATTCAAATCTTGTCAAAAAATAAAGCTTCCTAAGTGTTCTTTTACGTCATTCATTGTATTTCATGATATATATTTTTTATTATTACTTTCATGAGACATAACTTAATATTTATGAGTAATATTGGCTTGGCGATATTTTTTTTATTATATTATTTGTGGTGTATTTTATTATTACATGCGCGATCAATGACTAAGTTTTTACTGTTTTTCGGAATACTTACTATATAAGGATATTAATAGATACTATCCTTATGATTTAGGACATTATTTTATTATAATTTTTGTTACATTACTTTATTTATGACATACAAAAACCTAATTGTCTAATTAATGCTGTACGTAAATTTCCAGGAATTTAATTTAATTTACCCATACCTATATTAAATGTGTATGAAATTGTAAAATATATATTGAAAATTACGTAAAACTTATATATTGTGACTAATATTAACGTGCGATTCTTCCTGCTTCCACTTAGCGGTTAATGAATGAACTCATCTCATCACTCATTGTTCCTGGAACGTGAACCTGAGCCGTTCGGCGTTTGTTTGTGTCGATTTGTATGTCACCAGCTTCCTCTGGCGACGTATTCGCCTGAATGAATGGGTGATTCACTCCACCAGCTGTCTACTTGTCTAGCCACGAATATTTTCAGGCCACATATTGTTTTAATTTGGATAGTCTGCGCTTTTGTCCGTCTCTTAAAATATTCCAACAGGAAATATTGAATTGAAATTTTATCTTCAATGCAGTCGCCTAGCCTTTATATGGCATCTTATGAAATCATAAGATACCAGACTTCATGTACAGACTTTATTTAATCCCTCGAGTATTTAGAAGGCAATAAACAATCGATTCTAAAATTAATCGTTAATATTTTACGGTTCATAAAAGCATTGAGAAGTCGCCGTTGCGTTTTCCCAACTATTGTGAAGGCGCGACGCCGAAGAAATTGTCGGAGCGAACGATAATAAAAGCGTCGGGCTATGTGAGCAAATATGGTCGTGTATTAAAAGCCTGAAAACCCGACAATAAGCCGTACATTTGCCTTAAAGAGGCGAGCTTAACCTCCGAGACGTGTCGCAGACAAACGCGCCACTCCGGAATCGTAAGTTCACATTCGTCTCACTCCGACAAATAATGTGTTTTTAACATTTCGTGTTGTTTTGTTAAATCGTAAATACTGTACAAACACTAGCATGGAGCGACCGCTAAAGCCCCGGCCTCTTGTCACTGTGAAAGCGCTCCGTGTTTCAACTTGTGGAATTTCTGCCCTTTATTCAAACACTGAAAATACCGGCCGGCCGCTGTCGCACCGTGACTCGCGGAATTGTGTGAAAACAAATCCACTACAAATTAAAAGTATCCTTCGGAATTATTCACAGTGCTCTTCACTCAAAAGCTTTAGCTCAGAGCTTGGAGGGTCCGATAAATTAAATCAACATGGAGGTGTGTCCACATTAGTCTTTCTTCGGGCCCTCTATTTTAACGTCTCATTTGAGCAGTATTTAATTTTTAAATTGTTCGTATGTCAACTAAAGCCGGAGCGTAGAGATCACTTGAATTCTAACGCTTTCCTTTGCCCAATGTCAAATATTTAAATTTCTTAAGTGGCCGTACATTGACTGGCTGGCGAGACATAGGTAAGAAATATTTAATATTCATCGGTTGGTGCACTGGTCCTCTGCGGCCGCTACGTTAGGAAACTATTTGGTCTGCGAGTCGCGGGCAGACGTCGCCGCGTCGTCGACTGTGTAAGGACATGTGACGCTCCGAATGCACACACACTTATTGTCTCGCGTCGCATTAACTTTTGTGTACTAATTAGTGGGTGACCAATATGAATACATAACAGAAAGTCTCGAACTCCAGATGTGTGTTCGGTAAATAATAAGAGAGGCTTATGGAAGGCTCGTTAAATATTGCTTGTGTGTTTTATATTTTTACGAACCCAAACCGGTACGGGCAACCGATGAACTGAATACAATTTTTATCATAATTATAAGGTGTTGTGCTAAGATACCTACGTGTAGGATGCGTGTTGAGCCACGGTTTTAGGATCGCGTGTGCGGAGCGAAATCATGCGGTGTCAATCTATGCAAATTTCCTTGAAACATTTAACTGGCTCCTTAACTTGCTCTGCTCCCACCAGTCCTAACCATAAGCCTCTGATTTATATATCACCAGCATTAAATGAGCCCTAAGCTTCGACCCGAACTGCTATTTACCAATGCGAGGGAACCGATGATTGTGGGCCAACTTCGATTGGTAATGAATAGTGGGCGGCGTCATCTTTTTTCAAACATATCATCTAGATTTGAGGGTGATAATTTTGTTTCGAGGGCGATTCGTAATGTTTTCATTTATAATTAATTAAATCATATCATTAAATAAGGACATGAAAACATTTTGAATTAACAACATAATTTGATCCGTAATAAAACATACTGCAGTTAAAATATATAGGTAAGATGCCGATGGATTAATCAACGTAGGATTAAGCGATTTTGACCAACCAGTTCAGTAATGAAGTTCTATAAAACACTTAAAGCTGCAGCGATTGTCCGACGAGAGCGGCATACGAAATTAAGGGCTTGCACTCCTAGTTATTGCCCTTAAGTACAATGTGAAGTAAATAAACGCGGTACAAAGGCCGACCACATGTAATTTGGATCGTCGGAACCTCATTTAAGTTGCAACGGTGAAGCCTCGAGCATGGCTAATGTACTCGGGATCCTTTGTCTCAAATAAAGCAAAAATAAATTAAAAATAACGTAAAAACATTGAACGGGCAAAAAGAGTGATGGGCCGGGGCACCACTCCCTCGACGCGATCCTTCGCCCTAATAATTACACTGTCAGTTGCACAAAAATTACTCCAAACATTGTAATATATTGCAATTAATTGTTAAGTCTCGCATAACAGTTTTTATCAATATGATTTGGATCCAAAATTAGAACAGTGATTTGGTCCACCTAAACACGACTTGCTAAAACATGTTGATAGATCAATGAGATCACTCATTAAACTAGCGGAAATAATCTTATCTAAGGTATTCGACACTCGACATTTCTTACAACACTGATTGTATAAATATATATATATCAAATTATGTTATTATGAGGATACTTTAAACCTATCTATTAATATAATGATATACTACTTTCAAACATGTGTTTCTGTCAAGGCAAAAACTTAAGGTGTATAAATTAATCAGTGCAAAAAGAGACTCACTTTGCGTTCAGAGATGGTCGCGCCGCGTTTTTTGTAGTTGTAGAAGTGTATGTCGACGAAGTTGATGGTGGGCAGCCAGTCGGGCATCCCGTCGCGGTACTCCCGCGTCTCGTTGAGAATTCTCCGCTCCTCATTGAAAAACCTCCTCGTGTTCTTCAATTTTTTAATGATTTTTCTCGTCGCGTTCTTGAAGCGATCTGAGTGGACGTTTTTCTGTAGTCTCATGAAACCCTGCGAGTCTTTGGTTTGTGGCAGGACGTTTTGTTTCCTGTGCGGCCGCCGCCTGTGCTCCAGCACGCGCGTGTCGGGCTTCATCCTCGAGTCTTTGGTTAGTGGTAGCGCCTCGTGCTGCCGCCTCTCATGCCTGATCTTGTGTTCTAGCGCTTTCGCCTCGGATGGCATCACAACCATTGCTATTATCACTAGTACTGAAGTAGCCACCAAAAGCTTTTTGGGAAAACCTGCAACAAAAATGTAGACTTGTTAACATCAAATTGTTATTCGATATTTTAACCTTAATATTAATAAGTAATCATTTGTGAGGTGATATCGTTATCTTTATGATTGCGATTATAAGAAATTGATATAAAATGTATTCAATCAGACGCGTTCGCTCACGTTTCAACTCTTATTCGGGTAGAGTAAGGGGATTCCTTGAACGTGTTGCATAATTTGGAAGGAAAAAAGATCTCATACGTTTGTGAACGAATTCTGTGAGACTGTTGACTTCAGAGCGGTGATTCCGTGGGGTCACATAAAAAATAATAAGGTGCGTGATTATGGTAAGGTTGCTACATACACGGCTGTACGATCTTCATCTCCGAGTACTTTCACACCGACCATTAGCCTGGGGTGGGATGCGTGAGGCGGACGTGATTTTTGTTAATCAATTTTGACTTGTGGGAAATTGCCTGTATTTTTTGGGTGCCCTATATAGTTTAAGAAAATTGCAGCAGCCATTTTAGAACCTTTCTAAATAAATGTTTTTGTGTTCGTTTGAAGATGTGATTATAATTCAGTTCTATTTAAAGTTCCAGATATGATTTAGTACAATAAAAAGTGATTGAATAATGGAAATGACTTTTCACAATTAAGCAGTGACATACTTTGACGTCACTCGCGTCAGCGGAAAGCGTCACGCCTATTGTTTATGTTATTGCACAAATATTCATATGTTTCGCCTTGTTCGATTTAACGTTTGAGAGTTATTGAAGGTTTTGATGTTTTGCGCCGACGCCATAAAACATATTTTATGTCCCAAGCAATGCTGTCGAGGCGATGTTTTCAAACTTTTAAAAGGAAGCACCACTGGCTTTGAAAGCTCAGCTTTGTTCACTTGGAGTGCTAAAACGTAGAAAGTACTTGTTGCAGTTTTTATTAGTTGCCAGGGCCTTTTTGAAGAAAATTTACCGACGTTAAGTAGGCAAGAATAAGTTCGTTTTTTTTTTTTAGTGTGACTTTAAATTAAAACTTCTGATATTATAACACTTAATGTAAACGTGACCACAGCATTAATGTTTATAAGACATCAATAGATATTATATTTGGTTTCGTGCGGATTTTCAGAACAGATCGATCATCAAACATGTTACGTGTATTATCACATCGGCTGAATGTTACAGTGAGTTTACACTTTTGTATCACGTCACACGAGGATAATCCGAGGTTTATGGTCAGTGAATCATTAGGTCAATTCGTGTCGTTGACAATATAATTTATGTTAAGTAAATACGGCGTAACGCCATAGGATAAAAAAACGCCAGTAAAAAAGTTGACACACCGTGTTATGACGGGGTTTCTGTGGTACAATTATTTAAGTCTATGGCCATTGTGAGTGATCAGTAGCGGCGTCTACATTGACGAGATCATCAAACAATGCTAACGTATATAATTGTTACCGCGAAAACTGGGTACTGTGACTTTTCCACCGTGTGGGGTTTCCCCAACCGATTGTGATCTAGGTACTTAATCTTTTATTTTCGAGTAAATATGTGGAACATGATTGTAATTTTATTACATTTTTTAGCTAGCTGTTACATATTTTTAATGACATAGACGTACCATAATTTATTATCAACAGAACAAAATTCCAAACTTAGATCACGTCCTAAAATTACTTCGCAAAGATTGGATTCTCTCACGATTTTCAAATTGTGATCCCAGATGGCCATCATTATTGCACATAAAATCTTATATCATTAAGTTAATTCAAACACGACACAGCTTGGGATAAATTAAACAATTATCGTTGTCAAAAACAAAATCGGCTGCAATATGAAATGTTAGGGATACAGCAAGTAAAGCTTGTCTGTATCGGATGACATCGCGAGCGTGTTTCAGCGAAAAATCCCTTTGATCGGTTGCCGACGGGCCGATGTTGAACATTCTCACACGACTCCGCACCGCACTCGACTCGCGATACATTGTCCACTTCCAAAAACGATCATCGAATTCGTTTAGACATTGATTTTTGTAAGTACCTACCACAATTAGTCATGTCCCATTTCACCTTGTGTGAACCGTCTTTCAGAACTTATGTACCTCTTTCTAAGGAAGTTACGTATACACATTGGTGATATAAGTAAGCTTATTTATTAATTTACATTTCTTATGGAAATACGATTCCGTATTCATTTAATTGAGAGAGTAGGTACCCATACGTTGTACATTTACTTTACGTTACGATATGTAGGAAATGAAATTGTTATTATAATATTATTATGATCGCCTTATTTGTATAATCTCCTTTATTTCAAGTTTACTATTTTCTGCGTCGTAAATAAAGTCAATAATTAAGAATCAAGAAAAATCTTAAGCAAACAAATCTGTGTAGACGGTAATATGATAGCTTTATTAGTTTGCCTTCATTAAAGCTTACCCACAAAATAAATGTCAATTGTTTACATTCGACGCGCGAATGAGCCGCACACTTGAGTTCGTCAAACAAATAATTAAGACGCCTACCTTAGGCGTCGAAGCTTTGAGTTAAAATTATAATATAAACACACACCAGTTAAAAAGACATCCATGAACAACGCATTGATGTAGCTCCTTTGGGCAAGTCCATGTTCATGCGAACAAAATATTCCCGATAAACGAAACGTCGGAAAATGATATAAGAACTTTTCAATCGAATTAATTGTCACTGGCCGCTAAAATAAAGCACTCGCGAACTGTCAACACTGTTAAATTAAAACACTTTTTTTGAGTTTGGAAGTCACTAGTGTTGTAGATATATTAGCACTGGATAATAAAGTGTTGTATGTTGTCGAGCGTGTGTCACCGCAGTGGTGCGAGGAGCGAGTGTGCGAGACTGGCGCGCGAGCAGCCTCCACTCGTTGAATGGGCACCGAAATGCGGCACCGTACGTCAAATAGCCGGTCAAACACTATGCGAAATCCCTTACCCGCCCGCCAGAAAGTGAACTTCGACCCTCCCGGAGACTTCCTTCGACCTACTATTTTTTTGGATAGTTTTATTTTCTCCTGATGACTATGGAGTTTTTCGTCAGCCTGCCTTGACTTACATATTTTTTCTCCATTAGGAACTAACACTATGAAAACTGTTACACATTTTAGAAATAACTTTCATCACTTCGATTGTCCGTATCAAGTAATGAATTTATGACAAGTAATGACTACTGATTGTGAAATTTAAGTATTTCTATTATTATCTATTTAGCTATCGGGCAAAGGACTCGAGATTTGTTTTCGTTATCTGTCACCCTTTATTTTCTTAGTCATAATACTGTATATTTTACTTATTGTAGGTAATTTTTATCTAATATTCTTACTTTGTCAATATGATTATTTTTTCTAGTGTCACATCAGTACAATACGTAAAAATCGATTTTTTAAATTATTTGTTAGCCAATTTTCAAGCAATCAAATATTTAATAAAACTGAACTATTGTCATAATAAAATAAAAACCCTTAAGAACTAACTAAAAGTGACCTAAAGTATGGCGGCGAATTGAGAAAGTTACATGAATAAATACTTAGGAAATATTAGCACTAATTTTTTTTTTTTTATTAAAAAAGATTGATCCAAATTCAAGAATTAATTAAAGGTGCGACTCCACGGTCGTCTGTTTCCACATCTTGTGCAAGTGAACATTTATTCGGTTGGACCTCGCGGTGATTCATCGATGAGTCTATCCTAAAGTGAGTTTTTATCGGGCATTAGTCGCGCCACACGGCACACCACTAACCCTGGCCAATCTTAATAATTATTAAATATTATGAGACTCAAAATCCAAATAATAATCAGTTTTTGTTATTATATTAATATTGCGTAGGCGTCAAGCGCGAGCAATTTGTTGATCATTTAATCTGTATCACTCATTCTTTAGTACTTTCATGCTCACGATAATGACACATTGTACGATAAGTCTATACCTACTATTAAACTGATACATTAACTAGTTTATGTAAATGAGCGCCTAGATTTAGAGGTTGTTTGATTTATAAACAACTTTCGTTTTCTTTTTCACTTGTCAATGACTGGTCATCAAGAGAAACAAGCGAAAGAGTCCAAGGACTACAAAAGAAAGTAAACTTAGAGTAAAAAGTGTGCCAAGTCTGGGAAAGACTTGGTTGACACAGATAGGATGGTTCACCTACGTGCAACTTGGGTCATACAAATCCTTCGACAGAATAATAAATCTCTTTAGTTGATTTTGGTGTACTGGTTGTTTGGCTGCTCGTCTCTTGGTAATTTTCGAAGCATGTGGTTTGTGGTTTAGAGTTATGAGTGAACATCTCAATGTTTACATTGACACGTTTTTTGTTCTGTGGTTAACAAGGCGATGCCATTGTGCGTCTGCTTAGTGATAGTGTCAATATCGAATAATTACGATGGTGTTTCATTTTTAGAACGATCTTTATTTTTAATGTTTTTTAAATTTTGTTACTCAATTTGCCATTTATTTTTTACTTTTAATTAGTTATAATAATAAAACAATAACAAATAAATAAAAATGATAATATAATACGTAACGTAACATAACTTTCAGCATTCAGGAACGTGGTTTATGCAAAGGCCACGCGTTAACCGAGGCCGAGTGACCTAGTGCGCTTACAATATTTTTCTCTCGTCTATACAAAGGAGTTTCCCATCGCGATCGTTTCCGATTACTGACATAATAATACGCCTTTCGATTAATACACGATTAGCTTTTTATGCGGGTATATTATGTAATTGTAGCAGGCTTTTCCGGCGCTTGTCTCGCGAATGACTCACGGATTTTCCGAATTTTTCGCTACAGTAAATTTGTCGGGAACTACTGAAAGCCCACAATGTCAAGACCATGTCGCATGAGCTCACTATTACTCACTCCCCGTGTAGAAAGTCGTTAGATCCGTGAAATATAAAACGATTCGTCATGTCACAAATATTGAATTGTAAGTGCTACAAAGTGATCTATACTTATAAATAAAACTTGATGTTTCGTAACTCATTTTAATATTTAAAACGGTTTCTGTTATTTACGTGCTACCTGACCATTAAATAATTGATGCAAAATATCACGTGGACCTGTCTGTATGTTTGTCAAAAGAAATGTCGAAAATTCCTATTGAAATATTGAGTGAATTTTTGCGAGTTATGAGTACTGTTCTTGTTTAGTTTTGTGTCGGAAGTTTGAAATGGTTATTTAAATGGTGGTGTTGTGAAGTTCTGTTTCGTGTTAGATACAGCGAGCGGAGTAGCGTGTATTCGCTAGTAGTGAATATATTTAACCTCTAATATTACTACGTTGATATGTTCCACGTTGTTTTAAGCAAATATTATCCATCTATCCTTCAGCCGCGGCGTCCGTTACGTCTCTTATGATGATTTGTTTCTCTTTTAAAAAAGTGTAGCGCTAAAATTACCGATAAAAGGTTTGCCATTGCCGTGTAAATTGCTTTTTTGTTGAAATTTAAAGTGCTCGGCTATGATACTGACCAGAATAGAGGCGGATGCAGATTATAGTCTAATTGTTCTTCAAGATCAAGTTCGGGGAACGATAAAGGAGGGATTAACTTTATTTATCGGTCGTGATGCCAGAAGACAGTGTTGCTCGGTATCTGTACGGATATCGAATGCACTTCTAGCAGATAATCTACCGTAAAATTCCTTTACCAACATAGTTTCAGCAGCTAATTTAAGTTTACCGTAAACTTAAAGGCTAGCTTCCGCGACAGTGTTCACCTGCGGCCGCCTAGGCAATGCCAATACGTGAAATGGCATTGTTTGCGAGCCACAATATAAATCACACGTTGTGCCTACTATTCGAAAGCTTCTACTCATTGTGCACGTACCCCTAACCCCTTTCATTGTACAGACTAAAAATAATACTCAATACGCGGCTCAGCAATGACCAGTACGCCAGTAATGCGGAAGGAAATGTTTTATACTGTGTCCTCAAAACTGAATAACGTAATTTAGTGTGTATGAAAACTGTATGGTTGCTTTGCTTGTAATATATGCGGTCTTAGACGGGTTAAGTTAGTGTATAATTCAAGCCTAATGCTATTGACTGTTGTGGCTAAGCCGAAGATCGAATAAACAGAAGATTTAGTGTCAATAGTAGTTTTATCGATATTTACATAATCGAATGACAGCCAGGTGTCAGCGTTAGTTTATCGTTGTGGGTAAGTGAAACTTTTACAAGAAGCTCATTTACCTTGAAAACTAAAATAAATAAACTGTTTTAAATGTTCGAAGCGCTTTCGGCGAGCGCAAGTTTTCACCAATTATACGATGACTAATCGTTCATTGATGTAACCGCTTTACTTAACTATGAAGTTGAAATGTATCGTATTATTTAGTTTTATTGAGATATTTTAACACAAATGCCGAGAACTACGTATTTATTTTAGAATAATGATTTTATCGAACAAATATCTGTGGAATCTAACTGATATTTCCGGTCTCATTTATTCGGATACAAATTTTTGTTTTTTTTTTTCGTGTCCACAACACTCCGAAACTAAATAAAATATTTTTTCTTTTATTTACTTTTCTACAAATAGAGATGGGATGACGCGGAACACAAAACAAATAATGAGTAATCACTCAACAACGTAAACCGCGTAATTTCCTCGTATTATCAGTGTCGATATTACAAAGAATAGAAAGTGACATATATTATTTCATTTCCTTTGCTCGTATATAACATTAGGTTACTGAAATTTTATATTATGTCAGAATATTTTATCACCGGTTATGTATGTATGACTGTTTTAGATTAGGTGATTGAATTTAATTCATCATTGTGTATTGGGATAAGTCATCATAAACATGATTACTACCTACTTTCGAAAGTATCGCTAGATTTTATATCTGCTCTATTTATCCATGGAGCAATCAAGAAACATTGATAAAAAATCTTAATCACCTCTATCAATGTTTAAATCAAATTAACTAACAATCACTGCAAGGATAAGATAAGATATAAATAAAAATAAAAACTTACTATATCTAAAAGTATATCCTTGTTTCCTTGAGGAACATCCGTTGCAGCAACAAGTGCACATATCGATCATTTTAATATTAATCGATTTATCACAGATCATTATAAGAAATAAATCTTTGGCATAAACTGTCACAACAACTGTCACATATAAAAAAGTTCACTGTCACTTCACTTTTCAAATTTAGAACAGGTGTAAGCACGTGCGTATTCTGTAATTCTGTTTATTGAATTTAATTTACGTGATTAACGGGCGTCGTCGAGTCGAGTTCAGAACACGATCTCTCGAGCGGATATGTTCAGTTCGCCGCGTTACGTGTAATGTGTGTCCTGAACGGATTTCCACGGCTTTTATGTGGTTGGTCGGCGCTCCCGTGATAAAGGGTGCAAAAAACTGATTGTTTAATTTAGAGGGCCCGCCATTACGTCACGGATACGACGTCGATCGCGATTAGGACGTAAACGCGCACATGCTCTTACGCAATAGCTTGTCCAAATAAATACATGTGGCAACAACCGGATCCTAGGGGTATGTGAATATGCGATTCCTAGCGCTGTAAATATAGCGTTTATCAGGTTTTTTTGACCGGTCAAAGCTATGAAGTTTTGTTTTATTATGGGTATAAAATGTATCTGTGTCAGCCTTGATAATAATGCAGTTTTGATAAGTTTTTGTGATTTAGATTACTTTATGTTACACGGGTTTATTGATTATTAAGATAATAGGGACAGTGATAATTAATTGGGTAATAATGTTTTTTTTGTAAGATTAAGGTCTTGTATAAACTTGTACAGCTTTATTAATATGGTATATATTTTTACTGTTTACACAACATTTCGCTTTTTAAGTTCATAAATTTTAATGTTATAAATTAAATAATGTTATAACTGTAATAAATATGAAGAAATAATAAACCTTGATATATTTACATTATGATAACATTTATTCAAACACTGATAAACATAAGACCTACACAATAAGTTAACAGTAAGTTTACAAGCAGCATTCAATGAAGAATGTTGAATGTTACTACGTTATAACTTATAACTTAAATATAACTTACTCTATTTTGAAAAACACAGCGAATCACTCGAGGGGCTCCGACTGCTAGCCAAGTCCTTTTACGGAGTTTATTTTTAAATTCCATTTCAGCCAAATTAGAAATGCGTTTAAATTTCAGCGGGGGTGTCGCTGCAGCATCCCGCCTCCGAGAGAGTCCGCCTCTCGGCCTCATTCCCGAAATACTCCCATTTGATTGGTCGCTCAGAATAATCTCTTCGCCTATTACATGCACTCGCTTAAACTTTACTACATTCGATAATGTGAGTATTTGCATGTTACAGGTGGGGTGAGTTCTGCTTTCTGTCCCAGAAAGGTCCAGAATAACACCCTAATTACACTTGTTTTTACTCGATATCGCTTTTGTTTATAAACTTTTATGCACGTTAGTGTACGATGTGTAGTAAATTTTTAACCGACTTTAAAAAGGAGGAGGTTCTATGTTCGGCTGAATGTATATTTATTATTTATTTTTTTATGTTTACCTATGTGTTTATAGAATTCAGTCGCGGAAGTTTTTTTTATAGTAAAAGCCACTGATAGATCACACGTAATTTAGGTATATGTAGTATAAGTTAAATTGACAGGTATGAATAATCATATTAGAAACATATTTTGAACAGCATTTACCTTATATCATCTTCATTATGCAATAAATCAAAGCACAATACATACCTATACATTCCTACAATTGTCATTACCTGAATTAGATCCGATGATGCTTAAGGAAAAATAGGTCATAAAAATCCCTTAAACCTGAATGAACACATGAAACAACATGTTTCCTACAGCAAATCAGCTATTTCGAAGAAGACATACCTTTTATGTATTATTATGACGTACATTACATGCCATTTGTATAATTAATGTAACATTTAATAATTATTTACCTAATTCATTAAGTTATTTCATTTGGCTTTTCCTGCAGCTCAAATATTTACCAAGATAGCTTGAGATGTAGTTTTATTTATGTCAATATATTGAGCGTTTTATGAAATTAAAAAAAAATATTACTACTACGGTCATTGACCTACAACTAACCACAATATCAAATATATATGTTTTTAATATCTCTTATTTTGATGTATCTATTAAATTATTATCACTGAATGTAATAGTGAACTCTTTTTATTATATTTTGCAAATATGAATAAATAAATTAATAACAAAAAATAATAATATGTTTATTGAATTGTTTAATTTACTACATTTATACATTGGGGGCTTAATCTAGAGGTAAAGGTACAAAATTGTATTCTACCTGAACTAGGTATAAACCTGTATCTCAGGTAACTTATTTAAGTGCTTATATGTTAATAAATATAACTAAAATCCGTTGAATAAAAAGTAAATACCTTATGAACAATATTATTTAAAAAAAAAACAAAAATATTAAATTTATTCTCATTTTGGATATTTTATATATTACAGATGCCTGTTAAGATGGATGCTCCAGTGTAGCACACAAATTTCAACAATTAAAAAAAAAAAATAGCCATACAATAGTGTTAGACGAACTGAGAGGGTTTTATTGATAGTTTTATTGATTATGATTCTATAAATAAGCACGTGTTACAGTCGCAAATTATATTTTAATCAACATACAACTTGACATTAACCTGCAAAATACAAAAAAAAAACTGAAGAAAATTTGAAGCTTTTCTCGTGCTTTCACCTTAATGGAGTAATCTGCAACCAGGTATACAATCAGGCAAAAATATCATTTCACAAGGAAAAAGTTTTATATAATCGCTGATTACGTATTATGTAGAATAGAATAAAATAAAAATTATTGTACACCAAAATAGTAACAAAACTTTTACACTAACTTAAATCTATGGGTACAAAGGCGGTACCTGGTATGTAACTGGTTGATTAAAATAGACATCTGATGCATAAATAGACAGTCTGAAAAACGACTGAATTTCCTTTTGTTTCCAAATTAAACCTCTATTCATATTATAGTTCATTGTGTATTACTGGCCGTATAAAAAAAAAAGCATAACCTGACTGAAAAAGTATTTGTCTGGTCATCTGAGTAGTAAGAAATCTCCGATTACTTTTTTACTGGCTTATTCAGTTAAATTTTACAATCCGACGACACACAGGTATAGTCAGGAGTCAAAATTGCTATTGCACTCTACCAATGCTAAAATGTCTAAAATTTCATTGTAGAAGGGGTTCAATGTTACATAACTGATTTAATTCGTAGAATGAAATCTAAAGTATTGAATAAACTAGTTCTGAACCATTCAACTTCTACTACAAAGAAATTTCAGATAATTTAGCATTAGTACCTCTGCACTTTTGCCCCCTGACTGTACAGAAATAGGCTTGGTAAGCTATTGTAATTTCTACTGAGGAAGACAACGGTATAGCACTCCTTAAATACCATAATGAAGTATAATAATAATGGTTCAAACACAAATGAACAATCTGTAAAACATGCTTGGCTACAGAAAAAAGTACACCTAGTTGCAGTACTTTTGGGCAAAACTATTTTGTCAGGACACCTCAGTACAGTAGTTAATTTATTGACTAAGAAGTCAAAAAAAGACTTAAGATGTCTTTTACGTCACCAATCAATTAATCTAACTAACCTTTTCTAATTATGTTGGGGTCGAAATCCAATCTAAACACATACAGCTGTTTCCGGTATTTTACATAGAGCAAATGCCTATTTGAGCTTCAATACCCAGTAACTGGGTAATACGATATCCTTTTAGTATCCAATTAAAACACGTTTTTTAGCCGAAACGGAATGTTCGGCTCGTTTCCTAGTTTCGGCCGTAGACGAAACCGAAACTAACGTTGTCAGAATAATTTTGAAATAATATTTCGATATTGTTTTTTAACTATGTTTCAATGCAGTTTTGCTTAATTTTAACTTTCATAAAATACTATTATATAAAGGAATAAATTGACGATTACACAAAAAATATAACACACAGATAGACGTCGAAACAGTCAGTTTTTGCTGCTATCACAACTGTCAACTTAAAAACGCTAGTTTTTGCCGAACCGAATATTTTTTTCGGATGAGGTTCCGGTTTCGGCCAAAAGTTTTTTTTTTTGCCGTTATTTAAAGAAACTGAATCTTCAGTCACCGGTCTCTATACCCTTTGGCTAGTCTGGTGTCAGATTTTAGGCTTCATTTTCATAATAAACTTCCAACATTTTCTAACGCTACTTATTTGGTAGCACAACTTGATAACGGCGTGTACGCATCGATCTATGAGATCTATCTCGTGACTCGGGCGCATTGTTCGCCACAATTACCGCGCCGATCACCTGGCTAATGCGAACAAAAGACTCGTTATTACGTATTGGAGTTTCTGTCACACCGTTGTTGGTAAAATCATGTAAATCAGTCAGTCAGTCGATGGGTCTTTAATTTTGTTAATAATGTTCAAGAACATAAGATAAAATAGCACTGGGAGTTTTTTTTCTATTTAGAGGTGGGATATCATCAAATGTCTTCTCTAGTGAACATGACCGTTCCATTATGGTTGCCATCTCCTTCGCTCGCATTACTGCTTTGCAGATGGAGAGAAACGCTTCCGATTCCCTTTCGCTTCGCACCGGCCGACAGTTGCTACTGCCGATCGCCTCCACGAGAGCACAGAGCTCCGCTAAAGTCGGGCAGACTTCCACCGTATAATCCACAGTATCCTCCGGGTAATCCGCATTATGATGACACCCAGGCATTTCTTCCGTCTGAATCCGAAACAAGAACCTTCCGAACACACCATGCCCGGTGAAGACCTGAAGATCAGATGGAAAGAGAGCAATCGTGGCGTACCCAACTGGGTACTGATGCATACTTTAGGTTTAGAAAAATAATAGTTAAGAAGACTTTTAAAAGAAGATTCTATATGACATCAAACGAATTTCTTAATTACGTTTTTCGTATATTTTATTAACTTTACTGCAAGCTAGCATATTTTTCAATTAACGCGCTCGCTTCTTTATAATTTTTCAGCTATAAAATAAATCGATTGCCTATCCAATACGGTGTAACAGCAGCCTGTGTGAACTTATTAACGCACAAAAACCGAGCCTTTCTCAGGGAATCCTAACTGGTGCGCGTAATATATAATGCATTCAAAATGAGGGGTTATTTCGAACATCCTGATACATACGATTACTTAGAAAATGTTATTACGTTTGGCTAGAGAAAACCCCATGCAATGATAACTCATTGTTTATGCAAATCCGCCATTCTACGGTGGCTCATATCCGATTGTTACAACCTCCGTTCAAAGTTCAGAGTTCCTGTGGAACACGACTCTTTAAAAGGTTTGAAACAACATTGTTGTTAATAAATATATGTTATAAATTATTACTCAATATTATAACAGTTTGATCGTAATTTATCAATAATGCAGTTCTATATTTAAGAAACATATTCATAATTATAAGGTAATTGAAAGGGAATCGTTTATCTTGGTATGGTCATGTGAAGAGGAGAGATGAAACACATGTTACTAAAAGAGTTATGAGTATACAAGAGGATGGATGGAGAGGGTGGAGAAATACCAAAGAAAAGATAGATTAATTTATTGTGTGAGAGTGATATGAAAGAAAAGGAATTTAGTGATAGCGTGACGAGAGATAGGAAAGAATGGAAGAAAATAACGTGTTGCCCTGGAATGGAAGAAAATAACCCCAAATAAATAACACGGGACAAGGGCAGGAAAATGATTCATATAAGATAATAATTATGATACAAATCCTAAGGAAAGCAATTTTGTAACTTAATTAAGTGCGGTCCAATACCTATACTGAAATCACTTTCAAACGAGGAAAAGACACGAATATTTTTCTCAGAACAGAACAGACAAAAGAAAAAGATCTAATCAAAAGTCAGTGTCGGCATTCAACAATCATTTAAAAGTGACTTATGACCAAATCATAGGGGTGTTCTGTAAAATTTTGCGGATGTTCGGGATGCCGATCAAACAAGATTTGCTTTATGATTTTTACATTTTTGATGACTAACCCCTATAACATTAGGAGGTCTTTCTGAGAACTGTTCTCAGGAACCGGGCCTAAAGGAAATGCCAGAGTATTGCGTATACATACGTATTAGGAGGTCAATGAGAGGTGTATGTCTATTGTAAGGACGTGAGGTCATGTTCGTGTAATCGTTTGATAACAAGAACTGCCTAACAGTGGCGTAATTTTTTTAGGAATTGTGAGGTTGCACTTGCGTTAATTCTTTTAACTAATAAACTATCAAGGAGCTTCCTTGTATGTTAAAATTTTTTAAAAGGTTTCTTGGTTTTTTTTCTCCGAAAGAATCTTGGTTTTGAATTGGGAAAATAGCTTAAATTTTCTAAAATCTGATTGGTTCTTGAGAATTCGATTCTTAAATTAATTGAAATACAATTTTGTTTGTTTATATTGAAAAACCTTCAAGAAGTTCAATACTTAGTACTAAGTTGACAGTTGACATAAGGATCTATTTTTGTCACACGCGTGCCGGTTTGAGGATCCCAATCCTAGAAGCGTTAACGACGTCATCTATGACGTACAAAAGTAACACGGCTGACCCATTACTCGCAAGATCATAGAAACCGTGACTCATTAAGCTTTTCTCAAAACATAGCCAAAGTTTAGTGTAAACAAGCCATAAATAGTAATATTCTTACAGGGCGGGGATACCGCTGATACGCCGCACGTGGGCCCGATTTTGAGCATTGATTGACGTCAACGATTTCTGATAAGTATTCAGGAATGATTTATATGAGACAGGGCTTACGTTCAAAGGCTCACGTCGCCATCGCTTCGTTTGGAAATTCCCCCATGAAAATTTTCTTTCTAAGGAATACCTTTAGACGCTGACCTTATATAACATAGACGACCTGACTAACAGCCGATTTAAGGAAATGTGAGGTCATGTTATACCATATTTTATACGCGTTAAAAGTAGAGCAGTTAGGTCAATATCCTCTTCAAAACACTTCAAGTTCATTATTGTTTCAGTGAACTTGAAGTTTTTTGTGCGGTTTTCCTGAAGTGACGATTACACTTTCTCTTGTCCCAAGTGGGCCAAATGTATATATATAAATGTATATATAATATTTGCACTTTTAAAAATATCACAAAATGGTTGCTGACATATCGCTGTATTTTACATTTTTTTTTTTTTGGTAGTATTTTCAGTCACACTTCTTGGCTCTACTCGTTCCAACATTCACGAGCCCAGGCTTCTAACTTCCAGTTCTTAAGTATCAGTTTAAAATAAAATAGAAGCCCATCTACTTAAGCAAGAAAAAAAAAACAGACAACATTATTTTAAAATAAGAATACAGGCCCGTTAAGCAGATGGACGTTCATGTTTAAAATATGTTCTTTTTATAAATCTCAAATAGTCTAGCCTTAACCCCTTGGGACCGTGCCATTATGTATGTCAGCGTTGTTTTGTTTGTAACTACGTTTAGTAGTGACGTAAGTGGACCAAATAGTAACATGCTGCGATCAAAGGCAACATTTGGGCTTATATAGGCTGTTGCCAGCCAGAATTTGATGCCCAAATCTAGAATTCGACCATTTGTTTTTAGAAAAGACCGTTTGATACATGTTCCACCTTTCATTTGTGAACTTTTTTTTAAATCAATCTGATTTGTCACTTTCAAGTTAATCACACTAATATTATAAAGGCGAAAGTATGTATGTGTGTGTGTGTGTGTATGTTTGTTTGTTACTTCTTTACGCTCAAATGACTAAACGGATTTGGAGGAAATTTGGCACACGGGTATACAATATCCTGGAATAGCATATAGGACACTTTTTATCCCGGGAGTATATTCCCTTGGAACAATGTTTTACTTTCACGCGGGCAAATACACTGGCTGCCGCTAGTTGCACAAATCAGAAAATAATCTTCAATTCACTAAAATCTTTGTCGTAATAATGTTCTGCAATTAATTAGTGCGGTTCTTTATGAAGACGAAAATGTTAAATATGCTGACCTTGTAGTTCACCAAACGGATATAAAAACCATATTTTCACTGAGCTGAGTATCTAATGTTTATGAATATTGAAGTCACTTCCGAATCATACTTCAAAGTAACGGTTACCAAAGATTTAGCACGTGTGCATCCTTGTTTACCCTCCATTTAGAGAGTACAAAAATTTCTAAAACAGTGAGACAGCAATGTTCTGCTTTATTTGCAAGAACTGTACAGGCTATTCTGGACAAAATTGCTTCAAAAACAAAGGTTATAATTGCCTCCATGATTTTGTTAGTATTAATTGGTACTGCGACGATCATGTAGTAGAGTCACGCTACGGAATACCCGGTTAGTTTTTGCAACTCAACCATTTCTGTGTATCAGCAAGAGGTGAGCGCGTGCACAAGATCTTTTTGCTGTATAATTATGTCAATATCGATTATGAAAGAAAAACAGACATTGTCATAGTAGGGCGGTGAACATATAAAGATCGGTGAAAAAAAGCATGTGGGATGTATGAATATCAACGAACCTTAGTCAAAAAATATCAAAAGAAGTGAGATAAAATCTATTGGCGGTAATGATTTTTGTGCCTACATCTAATTTGCAACACGACGTTCTATTGTGTTATTTTTGTACACAATACATCTACCTATTA
This sequence comes from Mythimna impura, assembly GCA_905147345.3. Taxonomy (NCBI): domain Eukaryota; kingdom Metazoa; phylum Arthropoda; class Insecta; order Lepidoptera; family Noctuidae; genus Mythimna; species Mythimna impura. Next base: position 9,008,475 of record LR990355.1, on the reverse strand, counting down.
TTAGATGTGTATAAAATAAAAACATTTCTTCCACTGAACGTACCTTCAGAACAGTTATTTTCATCGTATTTTCTTCCAACACATTAATAAATGTAGCTAACTTCCTCTCTAATAATAAACGGAGGAAAAAACCTCTATTACTCGACTATAATAGTAATAATTGCTTTGAGCCACAGTGTGACAGAGTCTTCACCGATACCTTCGACCGTGGGATTGTATCTCTGCGCCGTATTCAAATCGGTATCGAACAAAAAAATATCATTATTGGAAATGCTTTCCAGTTTTTCCGGTACTGTGAGATTGCAATTCACTTGTCATTATTTAAAGGAACAAGATTAGAATAATTGTCTAACAAGATGCACTTTTATATTCAAATGAGTCTTTGTCCATACGTAAATAGTAATTGTGGTTTGTTCTTTTTGCACATCTGTTTGTTGTCCTACATTTATTGGACTAGTGTTACAATTATAAGAATGATTGGAATTAATTGTTTTTTTTTATTTCTTTTCTGTACTGCGAATAAATTTCAAAACGTCATCATGTTTAAGTGCTTGAACCGTAATTTCAATCAGAACAACATTATCCTCTTTATAATATCCAGATCTCTTTCTATTGCTATCTACACATTATTTTATTGTAATGATTTGCCTGCTACGGTCTTTCCATCCAACTATAATTTAGGTGTCTTCAAGGCTAGAGTGAATAGGCTCTTAATAAACTAGTGCGCCTCACCATCAATGATTGCATCACTGTTTACTATCAAGTGTGATCGCAGTCAAGCACTGGTTTACATCAATTTAAAAAAAATCATCCTGCCTGTGTTGTTGTTTTTATAGAAACTTGAATTGAAGCAATTTGGTCATCAGGTTTAAACGTCTTTGAACTCTAGTTTTATCTTGTTTCGTATTCATTATTTTCTTCAAAGTAATATTATGTACCTACTTCAACTGTTGCGGTAGGTCAGTATTCTCACTGTGTCCAGTTTGACTGCTAAGTTTGACGTCATAATTGACATTGACAGCTACCAATACATCATCTTCAATCAATTTGAGCTGATATTCTCGATTGATTGATCATAATTTTTAATTATTTTTGAAGGTCTCATTTAAAATAAGAACTTAAATTTAATATAGAATATAGTATTTGCTTGAAACTTTCGTAGATAAAATGCTGGCTGCAAAGATTACCTATATAAAACATCGTCTTGCGGATAAAAAAAGGCGGCTCTGCGACAACGCGGTTAATGATTCTCGATGTCGGTCGATTTACTCCACACTCACCGGTCCTGTATTTCCTGTTCGTATGTTGTTACGCAAAATTCTTGTACTAATATAAAATTCCATCTGTGTTGTTCTATCACGGCCATTGTGATCTGCAAATTAGTTCTTAGATATTCATTTGCTTTGTTTACTTTTAATAATTGTGTAATCAGATAATAGAGATGAGTTTTCACAGGTTTTTGTTCGCGCGCGCAAATGTTGGGTATGTTGTAACAAAGGTTTTGCTAGTTAAATTACCGTTTTAATTATTTTTTGAAGTATATTATGTTAGAAGAATTTGGAGGGTTTGAATTTTGGTTTTTATTAGCTTGTTTTTGAGCATAATGTGTTTAAAAAAATCACATTAAAGAAATGAAAATATAATTATGATCAGTATATACTTAGATTATTATAATCTTCAATGATTTATGTGATAAAAGGTGCTTATCATACTGGGGCATAACCGCCAATACTGTATTTGAGTGTTTTTACGATAGGCTTTCCCCACTTAAGACTATATTAAGGTTGTTTAATTTCATAACTAGGTCTTAAAGTTAGATATTACTAGGTACATCCCTGACTTTGTAAATAAAGAAAAATGAAATATGTATAGTGAAAGAGTTTTATTTCTTTGTTAGGTGGTTTAAACTATTCAATATATTACGTATTTATTTATTTTAGGAAACTCAACAGTTTATTTATAAAGTTACATGAGTTTTAAGAAGGCCCATCCCACTATCAATGAACAGCCCAATGCAGTTGCGTGAAAGTTACTAGCATGTAAGAGTGAGGTCTACGCAAGCTGCACAGTGATAGCGAAATGATGACAATTATCACTTAAACCAATTACATATTCATTTTTCTTCATTCATAACGCTTACAGAATACGCGTCTTTAATGCCAACATAATTCAATTTACAATAAAACATTTCTGGTAATGTAGATACAAAATATCAACCTATATTAAAAAAAATAACCTATACTAGAAATGTATTATCCAAACGAAAATCTGGAAATCTCCAGAAAAATTGTAGTGGAACTGCACCAATGTATGAACATGTAAATATCAGTTTCTGTCAGAATAAACTATTGAAATATTCATTGTATTCATTAGCTGTTGGTCGCTGTCAGATCGGACGTTTCATTCATTTTCGTTTCTAGATGTTTCTAGCTAAATAGGCGTATGGAAGAATCTCTGAAAGGACATACAAAGGTTAGTAGTTCAATCAATCATAATAAATTCGATATGCGTTTGCATATATGACATTAAACACTTTCTAAACCGTACTTTCTATTGAAATCACGTTGCCTATGGAAAAAACTTTATTTTAGCCGTTACTGTCCCAATGTAGGTGTACCTTCCCTAAGTTCTTCCGGGCCTTCATTTTCCACGTCTCGTCCTAAACTTGTTTTCATGGTACGCGTTTCCTGTGAAGCGGCGAGCCTCTTTGCCGGCCTGCCGCCGCTGTTATATTTGGAGGTAACAGCTATTGCACGATTTGCGCATGTAGATGCAACGCCGGGGCGGAACTTCGCTGTCGCGTCAATTCGTGACATGGCGAACAGAGTTTCGGGGGATTTCATGACGACATGGTGACAGCGAATGTTGCAACCTGGGCACGTCATAATCATGGCGGTAAGTCCTCACTTTTAGGAGTGGCTGGAAAGGTCCTCACCGGACTTGGTAAGTTCGGGAGGTTCCTGCACCAGATTCAGGCGGAAGAAACGCCCGGGTGTCACCATTATGCAGACCACCCGGAGGACACGGTGGAGCATACCGTGGAGGTGCGTCCTACTTGGGCGATGATCGATGGAGGTGACCTCTCACGCCGGGCCCTGGTTCAGGCCATGGTCTGAAGCGAGAGTGAACGGCAGGCGGTCTCCTTCATCTCATCATCATCATTATAATTTCAGCCGAAAAACTTCCACATTTGGACATAGGTCTCCCCCAAGTGTCGCCACAATGAAAGGTCCTAGGTATATTTTATCCATAGAAGTTCGTTTTTTAGTTTCTCAAAACTTTCTGACTGTCCCACGTATTTAGTATGTACCTATTCCAGCGGAGTCTTTGACCTTTTGAGGGTTCTTCCCATAGCAAGATTAACATAAAGCACGCAAATGATTACTGATGATTAAACCTCCTAAATTATAAGTCGAGATGATTTAAGCAAACAGTTGTATGTGTGGTAGATAACTGAGAAAAATGACGTTCAACGGTATAAAGAGTTATTCCCCTAAGATCATCCCGACGTTCGTTTGAAACATGATGTGCAATAATGCACATATCATAAACATAATTAAAACATCCGTCGCTATAGCGGGTACTCATTCTGCATATACAGATGACGTTCAAAATAAACAAATGTTCGCATTAGTCTGATATGAACGTAAAAATACCGGTTATGTTGAGATAAGATGAAATATTTATGATTGTGCATTGTTTCAGGGGGAGGCAAGATCTCTATGATGGCTTTTGTTAGAGTTCTGTACGCAGAAGGCGCCAACAGAATCCTAATATAACTAATTCATGTGTGTCCGTCTTTTTGTTTATCATATAATTCATTTATTCCATTAGTTTTGACACTATTTTCCATCAATTTCACAATACAATGCAATCTACTGTCGTTTAGTTGTCAATATACTCGTAGAATGGAATTCGACGTCAAAATAATACTATTATGAATCAGTGGTGGCATCGTAAAAGATGAATAGATTACCATTGCAATTACTTGTAATCGATTCGGCTGGTTTTCTTAACATTCTGATTCTGATTAACCTGGTAGCTGACCTCAACGAAGTCAGGAAGACGGTTAAAAAGTCCTCCTCTGCTGATGTCAATTTATTATCATGAGCATCAATGAGCCCATATCTGAATTTATTTGGCGTCGGCACAACATGTTTTCTTCTTTAATATATTCATCATCATCATCATATTCATTTCAGCCGAAAGACGTCCAATGTTGGACATAGGCCTCCCCCGACATAATTATGGCAGTAAGACCCCTCTTTGAGGAGTGGCTGGAAAGGCAACACGGCGTCCTTACCTTCCGCATGACGCTGGTCCTCACCGGGCATGGTAAGTTCGGGAGGTTCCTGCACCTGATCACAGTATTTAGTAATACTGTCACAGTATTTAGTAATACTGTGACCTGATTCATGCGCCCGGGTGTCACCATTGTGTGGATCGCCCGGACGACACGATGGAGCACACGGTGGAGGTGAGCCTGGCTTGGGCAGAGCAACGCCGTGTCCTCGTGGGGGCGATCGGCAGCGGCGATCTCTCGCGCCGGGCCTTTGTACAGGCCATGATCCGGAGCGAGGAGGAGCCACTCCTCCTCGCGATCGCCTCCTTCTGCGAAGCAGTAATGCTAGCAAAGGGGGCGGCCGATCGCGTGAGGCAACGGTGCTCACGCCCCAACCACCGCCGGGATTCCGATACCGATTTCCGGCCACCGCATGCGCGGGCTTGCGGACGCCGGATTCCATATATTGTCCAGTTGTGTAAACATTTGAGATACATATAACTAAACCAATTTTACAACACAATACAATATAGGTACCTAATAGGAGTCAATTTGCGAATAATTAAAACAGGCGGAGTTTCTGGCACATTCTGCACCATAGAGATCTACGCTTGTGCAGTTAGCTTCATTTTTCTGACTGACTGACTTCTTGAAATTTCAAAAGTGCCTGTAAATAGCATAGCATAATCAACCTTTTAATGTTCCCACTGCTGGGACTCAGGCCTCCTCTCTCTAGTAGAGGGAATGGGCCGTAATCCACCACACGGGTCCAGTGCGGGCCAGTGTGGCTTTGAATGTTTGAGGCATTAAACTTCACCCGGAAAAAAATATCACACTAGATATATTAAACAGGATTTTCATATTCCAGTATTTCATCATCATCATCATCATCATTTCAGCCGAAAGACGCCCACTGTTGGACATAGGCCTCCCCCAAGCATCGCCACAACGACCGATCCTGTGCGTCTCGCATCCACCGCAATATTCCAGTATTTGCGTCAGTATATTTTAATGTCTTTATGTCGACGCCACCACCGGCCCACGCTGAAAACCAGCGCTGTGAGCTTAACGCATAATGCGTGAGGCCACAGCTTTATGCTGAGCGTTAGGCCGTTTTGCGCGGATGTGACGCATATCTTCCCTATCATTTTACATTGTTTGTTTGCTAGTTTTAAGATTGCGTCATTTCGCGCGAATAAACAGTTTTTCTTTCTTTCTTTCTTCTTTCTTTCTTTCAATGTTTATTCTAGTCCTAAAAGTGATAGGAATAGGGTTTTTTTTTAAATTTTAAATTAAAGTTATCTTATGTACGAACTAAAAAAAAATCTTTTCAATCGAATCCTTTTTGACACAGTAAGTTTTAGCATAGCATAGCATAATCGGCCTTATAATGTTCCCACTGTTGGGTCTCAGGCCTCCTCTCTAGGAGAGGGAATGGGCCGTAATCCACCACGCGGCCCCAATGCGTGTTGGTGGATGTCACATGTCTTCGAATTTTATTTTATTAGCAAGTTATTTTTTCAGTAAGTTTTGACTATCTAGTCAAAACTTACTGAAAAAATAACTATTAATATCTATTAATGACTTTTGCCATGAGATGTGGTCGCCATTATAGAAATACCAATACAGTTTCCATTATTTCGATTCCGTTAGTACTACTGTAAGTGCCCAATGATGTGGTCTCGACACCATTGTCCCCGGGCTAGTCCATTGCTGGTCGTGGGCGTAGGGCGGAAACCTGTCAATAATTATAATAGCTCCGTTACTCGTCATATTGTTCTCAATTAGAAGATAATTAATATGTATGTTTTTTTTTATTGAGACAGTTTGGGTTAAATTAATACAGGTATACCCTAGCTTAAGAGGAACTCTACCTTTTAAGCTAGCTATTTATAGCACAGATTTTCCAATATAAACTACAATGTATTTTTGAAACCTCAAACTCTGTATGTTTATCTATACATATAGGGTGACTGGCAATTAGTGTACGATACTTAAACACGTGATTGTGCTCATGATAACAAACATTTTTTTATTATGGGAGCAAAGCCGAAATCGTGAAAAAAATATCAGCTGTTCAGTACATTAGGCAAACATAAATGTACTGAACAGCTGATTTTTTTTCGCGTTTTCAGGTTTGTTCCCATAGTAAAAGTTGTTGGTTATCATGAGCACAATCACGTGTTTAAGTATCGTACACTAATTACCAGTCACCCTATATATATATATAAATAAATAGCTATTCGTTAGTATCGCTAAAACTCGAGAACGGTTGGACCGATTCGGTTAATTTTGGTCTTGAAATATTCGAGATAGTCCAGGGAAGGTTTAAACGGTGAGAAAAAATCACAAAAAAAAAAACCGAATTCAAAACTAATTAAAATGTCTTTATAAAATGAATTATGGTGTTCTGGTAATGCCAGTAGATGGCGTTATTATTTATTATTTTATTTTTCACATTTTACGAAAGCTTACAGACTAATAACAACATAATGACAATGGTAAATAACTAAATTGCTAATTACAAGCTTCCACATATATAATATCCTTATTATTATTAGGCGGTACAAAGTTCGCCGTGTCCTCGTGGGGGAGATTGGCGGCAACGGTCTCTCGCGCCAGAGCTTGGTACAGGCCATGGTCCGAAGCGAGGAGGAGTGGCAGGCGGTCGCCTCCTTCTGCGAAGCAGTAATGCTAGCCCTCGAGCCGCCTCCCTTAGGCGGCCGCACGTGCACGCGCGAGGGCGCGGCCCACACGCCCTAGCCACCGGGATCCTGATCCCGATTTCCGAACACCATAGGCGCGGGCTTGTGAACGGCGAGCAATGGGTAGCTCGCCGTCCGACCGTCCGGTAACAGTCCGGACCGAGTCCAAGTCGACGACGGCGCGTACTCTTCCACGCGCGCCTCGGGGAGATGTCAGCAAACTGTAGGGGCCCAGCAGGGTCGAAGCCTACTGGGTCCAAGGGTCTGATTCTGATAGGAAGAATCGGCCCTGGTACGAAGGGCAACGAAGGAACAGGAGTGGGTTTTTAGTCAGTAAAAGTCTGACACTATCTCCCGCTCCGCTCAAGAGCAGGGGATGTCATTATTATTAGTGGTGTTTAGGGTTGTGCTGTGTCAGAACTACTGTTCTAAAGAGTTATCGTAGTCCAGTCCTGGAATGTAAAGTGTAACTAAAGGAACACAGATGGGTCTGACTGAAAGTCTAACACTCCCTTTCACTTCACCCAGACCGGGAAAGGGTTATTTGATGATTTCTGACTTCAAAAAAGAGTTGTTCGGTGTTCTAAATAGGTAGGTTAAGCTTATACTTACATTAAGCTCAGTCAGTATAAATGTATGTGTGTCAGTATAAATGTATAAATGTCAGTCAGTATTATTTATTAATATTAGTAAAGAATATTATTATTTTATAATTTAAAAAAAAATATTCTTAATAAAATGACTTTCTTATATCCTAATGATGACAATAAAATTTTAGTATAAAATAAGGAGAAATATTTTTGACATGACTATTTTTGATATTGTCAGTAACTTTGAAAGAATAATAAAAATGAGTCCTGTAATATAAAATTGGTTTCAGGACAGTTAGGTATTTAGTATAAATATAAATGCTATTGTTTTAATCATTTTCTTTGCCCTTCATTACAGTTTTTAAGAGACTAGCACTTTCCTGGCGACTTCTTTCGCGAGAATGTTTTATTTAATAAAAATTAACACCCCGTAACAACAACCCCCTTACTATCCAACCTCCCTTAGTTTTGAAAAACGATTAATGAAAACCTTTTTTATTTAATTTTTTTTAGGTGGGGAAATCATCTAATGTCATCCTTTGCTCTTGGGCGGAGCGAGAGGGGGTGTCAGACTTTTACTGACTAAAAACCTACTCTTGTTCCTTCTTTGCCATTGTTCCAGCTAGGGCCCCGGGGATCTCTTTCGCATCACCCATGGCCCCAGTAAGCTTCGACCCTGCCGGGCCCATAAAAAAAATACAACATACGTTTTTTTTTATTCTTCATAGGTTCGCGCTTGACCGCTATCTCACCTGATGAAAAGCGACGATGCGGTCGACGATGGAGCGCGCTTACCTAGAAGTAACCTATTCAATTTAGACTTAAAGATTCCCGGGTTGTAGCCATCAGGAAACACAGATTCCGGCAAGGAATTCCACTCCTTAGCTGTACGCACAATGAATGTGTTCCCAAAACGTTTTGTGCGTTTAGGTGGGATGTCCACCATGTACCGGTGGCGCATTGCCGTACGCCTGGTGGTCCGATGATGGAACGGGCTAGGCGGAATTAGGTTATGCAATTCCGACGCACACTCCCCGAAATGCAACCGGTAGAAAACCGACAGTTTTTATTTACTTGGGTTACTATTTATGCAGACTTAAAATATAATAATATGGGTAATTTTGAACACAAACGAATCACCCCCTTATCGCCCCTTTTAAAGTTCCCTTCTTAGTGCTCGCCTAAATCATAAAAGGAAGCTTTGTGTAAAATTTTACATTCCCAGTCTCTGTAGTTTCGGCTGTGCGTTGATATGTCAGTCAGTCAGTTTCGCCTTTTATTTGATTGCAAAATATCGTAACGGAACCTAGATGCAAATATCATAACGGAGCCTAGACTCAAATAAATAACGAAATCAATAGACATTTTTATATCAATTTCTCCTATAAATAAAGACATTTCCGGAGAGAAAACACATAATAATGACATTACAAATGATACTGATATATCAATGGGATATTTAATAGGTTTTTTATTAGATTAAAGACAATGCATAATTAGGCAATCAATTATGTGGAATAGTTCTCACCTACAGCTATGTTTCTGAGTGTGAATGTTGGTAGTAAAATATAATTTATCATAAATACGGTGATCTCCATGTTTCCATACCTAGGAATAGGTTTTATTCGCTAGTATGTTGGTTAATTTTGACTGAAACATTGGTTAAAACATCGAAAAAAATTAATCTCAGATACACTAAGGGACAAAATGTCCCCCGACATGACGCGCAACGCTCAATTTACGTGACGCTGCAACGTTGCCCAGTGTCTCACAACTTGCTCTCCAATACTCTAAGCTGCAGATACACTAGAGGGCAACATGTCCCCCAGCATAACCGCAACACTCTCAAATTATCCAACGACATGTCTCACGTCACGTAATTGCGTTGTAAAATGTTTGGGGGCAAGTTGCTGGACACTCTGCAACGTTGCAGCGTCACGTAAATTGAGCGTTGCGCGTCATGTTGGGGGACATTTTGTCCCCTAGTGTATCTGAGGCTTTATAATGCATTCATGTGACGCGGGGCATATTGTTGGGCAATTTGACAGCGTTGCGCGTCATGTTAGGAGACATTTTTTCTGTTTAAGGGTCACTGTTTCTAAGCTTGGATATAGGAGAAATAAATTTTCAGTTCACGTTACAGAGACGATTGAAGGACAACGTATATTTAAAAATAGCAGAGCAAGACCTCTGTAGTTTTTTTAATATAATTTATATCGACTTTAAACATGATATACATTTCGCTACATCAATATTATGTTAGCGGTTAAGTACACTTCTGGACACATCTATTGGCCCACCTTAGAGTTTAGGTTTCGATGGCCCCTACCGAAATATGATTGCTAGATTGAACAAAAACTGTTGATGCAGTTTTAAACCTGATACATTTTACCATCTTTTTCGTTCGTATTGTTTTAAATTTGAATTCAGAATACCATACGACATGGAGCTACGCCTAACAAGTCGGATATGCGCCTTGTTAAAGGCAATTGATTTTTGAATAAAAAACATGTTTTATCAAATAAAGGTTTAATTTAATAACGCGTGTTGCCTCCATGGGCATCTACCACAGCTCTCATATTATTAGGCATACAGTTTATCAACCGCTCTATGAAATTTTGAGGGATCATCTCCCATTCCTCTTCTGTGGCAGTTTTCAACTCCTGCATCGTCTGGGCAACTGGCTGACGAGCCCTAACACGTCTTTTTAGCTCATTCCACATGTGCTCAATGGGGTTCATGTCTGGGCTTCTGGCTGGCCAGTCCATAACTGTGATGTTCACATCCCGAAGATATTCCCTGACGATGCCGGCCGCATGGGCTCTTGCATTATCATGCATAAAAAGGAAATTTGGGCGCACATAGTCCGCGTATGGTATCACGTGAGGTTCTAAGCACTCACGAATGTACCTTTCAGCATTTAATGTTGGTAGCCGTGGTCCTGTAACAACCTCAAGTTGAGTTTTGCCGCTCGCGGATATACCGCCCCAGACAGTCCATGAGCCACCGCCATAAGCAACCCTCTCTTCAAAGCAGCATTGTGCGAAACGCTCTCCCTTACGTCGGTAGACCTTCTTCCATCATTACCATGTAACACAATTTTAGACTCATCAGAAAAGAGTACACGGCTCCAATCTTGCTGTGTCCAATTTAAATGACTGCGAGCGAAATGAAGGCGCGCTGTTCGGTGGGCTCGCGTTAGTTTGGGCCCATGAGCTGGCTTGTGTGGTACCATATCGCGTTCTTTTAACCTTCTCCGAACAGTTCGAGCGCTCACAGATACTCCGTGGAAGTCGCGAAGTTGGTTTTGTATCTCAATGGAGGTAAGGTGACGATTTCTCAAGCTGGTCGTCACGATGAATCGATCCTGCCTTTCAGTTGTGACCCGAGATCGTGGCCTTCCTTGGCGACGAACAAAGCCGCCAGTCTCTAGGTACCTCCGATAAACATTTCGGACCGCAGATCGACTTAAATTAAGTTGAGCACTCACGTTTCTTTGGCTGTGTCCGGCTTGAATAAGTGCCACAGCTTGGGCGGCGACTTCAGGTGAAGTACTTACTTAATGTCCTATGTCCCCTAGATGGGGCAGAGGGCGTCCACAGTAATTCTCCATCGCGAACGGTCTTGAGCTTCACGCTTCACCTCGCTCCACGTCATTCCGTTGCTTGCCGCTTCTGCCAATACGGTGCGACGCCAGGTTTGACGGGGACGGCCACGCTTTCTTTTTCCTTGCGGATTCCAGTCCAAAGCTTGCTTGGGTATGTGATCGGAATTCCTTCGAAGCGTGTGACTAATCCACCTCCACTTGCGCAGGTGAAGTATCCATAGATTATTGATAGAACCTCACCTTAATGTTAAGAATAAGTAATGTTTGTTGCAAAACCAAAGATATCAATCACTTTTTCAAGAATTAAATCCAAGTAAACCAATAAAACCAAGTTTTCTTAGTATTCAATTGTTTGATATCAACAAGCAGGCTCCAAATTGTCTTTTGTTTCTTTAAATTCTGTGTTCGAAATTCAAAAAAAGACTATTGAATGAAATTGTGAATGTGCCAGGTTCAAAACTGCATAAAAACTTTTTGCTCGACCTAATATAAAATTTTAGCTAGGACCAAACGAAACTGAAAATACAAGGTGGGCCAATAGATGTGTCCAGAAGTGTATAAGAATTGAATAAAAATATAAACATGTTTCATTTACCCATCGGAAGTATTTTAATTTTAATAAAAAAATGCATATTACATATTAATATCTATGTCATTAAAAGCACCGCTACTAGTGCAGATACACACCTGCACTACACATTTTAGATACTTCACTTGTTATGCAAAATGCATATAAGTGAACTTATGTAGTACCTAAGAACGGTGAATATGAACATTATTTTGTGAAGAAAATATTCCCTTTACTAAGATTTATCGATATTACATGGGATAAGTAGCGTAATTATTAAACTGGCCACATTATTATTGGTAATCACTGGCCGTGTTATAATAAGAACATTTTATAACATTGAACCCCATACGGAAATTGAACATGGAATTTTGCGTCGAAGCGTCTACTTATACTTAATAGCTCTATTATGTATAACAAAGCTTTCATTAAGTGATATGTTTAAAGATGCTTATATTTTTACTTGAAAAAAAAAAAAACAGCCATCATCATTTTATTTCATACAATTCTTTTTCCGTGGGAAGTCATCAAAAGACTCCTGCCGCTCTGGGTGGAGCAAGAGGATATATCTGACTTTTTTGACTTTTGCCCTTTACGTTTCAGGACCGTGGTGACTTTTTCGAATTATCCCACAATCATTTTCATACACTGTTTTTTTTTAACAATTATTACACTGAAGTTAGATTTATTTATTAGAAATTCCATACAAGCATGCGTTGAAATATTTAAGTAGGGTTTGAGTTACAATTGTAAAACACTGTGGAATATCGCATAAAGAGGACACGCTTATGTATGTGGTAGGAAAGAAATGTACATAGTTGGTCCATTTTTTTCTAAGAGATGTTAAAATTGGGACAAAATTTTGCTGTAAGAAAAACCTTGTTGTATTTGTGGAATATTAAGTTTCGTAACTCACGGCACTTTTCTAATAGTGTACTCAATCTATCCACCACTATTACAAAGAGCACGCATCTTAATTTACTTCATAAATTAAATGCTAATAAATTGATTTCTAACCTTCAATATTCGTCCGCTAAAAAACATTAAGGGCCTGTGCACACCACGTTTTTTAAACGCGCCGTTGACGCGCGTTTGTGGCGATACAGACGCGATACGCACGCGAGTCAGACGCAGCTTGAAGACCTTTAATAAGATAAAATCGCACCGTCGACCCACGTTTCTAAAACGCGCGTCAACGGCGCGTTTAAAAAATGTGGTGTGCACAGGCCCTAAGTACTCCGGAGTAAAACCTTCAACGGCAGCTTTTGTTTCCGTATCTATTGACATTACCAATTCGAACACACATTTTGTATGGGAGTTATTTATAAGCTCATATGTTAATTCCATGATTACTCACATACATACAGAATGGCGTATTTTTATGTTTCAACGGCCAGTGACCGAGACTTGTTTATTTAGTAGTTTGACGTACAATACTAATTAACGAATCGTAAAGAGTAATTTGTATTTACTATCGGTTTGAGTAAACATTGCAACTTTATCTTTGCTTACCGGTTTGGTTTTACGCTTCGTTTTGGTTGCCTGATGAACTTGAGTGGCAGGTTTTCTTCCATTTTTTCTTTTCAAAAGTTCTGTACCTGCAAACAGTATATCATCAGCGGTTTCCTTATGAGATTCTAGCTTTAGTCAGTGGCTTTAGCAGCGTGAATGTAGGAAAATAGCCCACGGGACATACTTACTCCCAGAATAATAAAAGATCCTATGTCCAGGATATGGTTTACATAAGGGCCAAATATGTTCAGCCATTTAAACGTGTGAACGATGGAGTAACAAATATACTCAAACATAGGCATATTATTTATTGTGCACACCTACCACAGTGTTGTCTTTTTTAACCCAATGGTTGACTGGTAGAGAATGCCTTGTGGCATTAAGTCCGCCTATGTACCACCACTGTACATGAAGTTTAAATAAATAAATATACGTACACATGTATATAAATATATTTGTTAAAAGTTTGTCTCTATGTGTGTCTATATGTAGACATAGATGCAAACTTTCGCCTTTATAATATTAGTTTGTTTGTATTGTATGAAACCAAAAAAATTAGTGCTGGCATTCAGCAATAGCTCCTTTAATTATGTAATTATGGCCCCCGCTGTAAGAGAGCGAATGGGCCGTAATCCACTACGCAGGCCCCGTGCGGTTTAGTAGATGTCACATGTCTTCGAATCTTTTGGTTCTTGGCCATACCGGTTTCCTCACGATATTTTCCTTCACCATTTTGAGAGCAATAGCAATGAAATGAATAACACATAGTAAAGCTTCTTGTTGGGTTTGAACCTTCGACCTAAACTTGTAAGTCGGGTCCGTTACTAGTTCACGACTGCTCGTGTTTTTAGTCAAGACCTAAGCCGCCTCATCTCGGAAACCTGGTGTGTGTCGTTGCAACACCGAGTAAGGAGCGGCTACATGTAAGAGTTTTTTATTATGTGAAATACTTAATTAAAACGGTGAAGGAAATCATACTGAAGAATCCGGCTGTACTAGAGGCAAAAATTTGAAGACATCCAGCAATCCAAATTGAGCCCCCAAGGTGGATTATGAGTTAGTCCGTTTTACGGAGTAGTGGGTCATGTTCCAGCAGTTGTATTTTTTTAGGCCGATTGCATTATTCTTGTGCTACTCAATGACAATTTTATGATTATTTACTAACCAAAGACATATGCCAACATATCCCGACCTGTTCTTTCAAGGATGCGAGGTAGTAAATTTTTGCTTATACTCGTACCTAACAACAGTGTCCTAAGAGCGTTCTTTTTGAGGTATATTTTCATAAAACCGCTCCTGCGTGATTATGATGTTATTACACATCTTTCTCTTGATATTTTGGATACACAGCTATCTTGTGGATATTGTCTAGGTCAAAATATAAATTTGTGTAAAACTAATCTTTTGAAGACCTCTGAAAATCTGCTATTTTACGTGAACTTTGGCCCTCCATAATGTATTCATATATTAAAAATATAAAAAAGTACATCAATAGATACCTTGCACATTTAATCGAGATTCTGAATGACGACTATTTTTCAAAAGTAGGTACATCAATAGAAGCCAACAGAACATTTAATCGAGATTCTGAATGACGACAATTTTTGTGAAAAAATTTGAAGGGTTTAAAAAAAAACACGTATTTCCTGGAACAAGTTTTGTGAAATTTTCGAGTAAATCACGGAATTACCGAATGCCAACAGAGTTTTCAGGCGTTATCTTTCTTTTTTGCATTGCCTCTTCATTAAACATCGCGTTGGACTGCATTAGATGAAGCAACAAGCTTTTAAACCATGCTCGATGTTGACGATAGGCGAGTGGAAAAGGACCCTCTTAAGTAACTTGTGTAGGTAGTTCAATGGTGTATAAAACTAACTTTGTGTTTGTATTTATTATAACAATTGAAAAACGCGTTGGCGGAACTCATGGATGTAGTTACCTAAAGGATATTAATTTTAGTGACCAATAAATATTGATTACGACCCTGTAATATTTTATTGAATACAAATGGCGTACATCTGAAACGATTTTACAACACCGTGTACTTAATGAATGGACCCGGTTTTACAGGTCTAATTATTGGTCTGCCTTTTAGGAGTTGCCCCCGTCGTAGAACCTCTGGTCGGTCGTTGGAAGTCACAGGGCGACTTACGGCGACCGTAGGCGCGGGCTTGTAGATGGCGAGCAACAGGTAGCTGACCGTCTTTTCACGCCACCTAGAGAGGGGGGACACATTGAATGATGTCCCACCCCAAAAAAAAAATATGTCACGCTCTTGAGACGCTATCGCTATACATAGCATTTTCACCCAGATCAAATAAGATTGTAGAAAATAAAAAAAATACAGCAATTACAATCGATGGTTTCATGTTACATTATTAAAACTTCTGTATCATTATTCTTCTTTCGTGGAGCGAGAGGGCGTGTCAGACTTTTACTGACTATTACCACACCTGTGTCCTTCAGTTACCCTTTGTGTTCTAAGACAATGAGTTTCTTTTCAACATGTGATAATATAGTATAATTGTACAGTACATTCTTTATTGAACAAAAATTTTACAAATAATAAAAATAGGACAGCTGATGTACCCAGGGGAGCTTTCTTACAGCAAACCTTAGATATTATATATACGAGTATATAGACAAATTTTATACAAGAAGATAACTAACATAAATGCACCAAAAACTTAAACTAACATTATACATTTACTTAAAACTAAAAATAAACTAAACAATCAAGTGTACAGCACACAATACATAAACATATTATACACAATAAATAAAACATAGGTACTAAAACAAGGTCATGTTAATAAGAAATGTTCCCTAATTCTTCCAGCGAAATCCTGCAACGAGGGAATAGCCCTAAATGTGTGTGAAAGAGAATTCTATAGGCGCATAGCTCGAACAGTGAAAGATCTACTGTAATGACTTGAGGAATGGGGAGGAAAACGAAGGAGAATATGGTGAGTGACAAGGCTTTTCTGTCGAACAAGATACTCGAAGTATTCATGACGATACAAGGGGGAGTAGGGATAATGAAGATCAGAGAAAACACATACTGTGGCAATCCGGACGCTACCGAACAAGCAGCCACTTCAATTGCCGCCGACATTCCGACACATGGATGCACTTTCGAAGGTCAAAAATGAAGCGGATACACAGATCCTGCAGACGCTTCAGCTTATCAAGAAGTGACTAATCGTAATAAGAACTTTAGCGTATGTTTTATCGGTGAACTGCAGAATAACGAGGTAACAGGTACCAAGAATTTATAATGGATAATATGAAACGGTGTAGGAAATATCCTGAGGAAACCATTAAGTCCTAGAACCAAAAAATTCGAAGACATGTGATATCCCCCAACCCGCACTGGGCCTGCGTGGTGGATTACGGCTAAATTTCTCTTCTAGAGAGTAGACCTGAGTCCCAGCAGTGGGAAAAATATAAGGTTGATTATTCTACGCTATGCTACATATCAACCATTAGGTATACTTTGAAACAAAAAAAGATTCGAGGTTTAAAAACCCTATAGGTACAATTTAGTGTAACTTTCCTGCGGATTTAAAAAAAAATTCTTTATCGTCCACCATAACAAATTATTATATACTAGCTTTTGCCCACAGCTAGCTTCGCCCGCGTACATAAAATATCTATATCTATAAATAGCTTTTATCACTCAGGAATAAAGCAGCTTTCTATAGGTGAAAAAATTTTAGAGTACTTCCAGAGATTAACTCCTACAAACAAAAAAACCTAAAAGAAAACTTTACCTCTTTATAATATTAGTGTAGATATAGTTAACAGAGTTCATGAAAACCACTGAGTGATAGAGAGAGATCACAATAGAGGATTTATCATTTCTTCTGTGTATGCATTCCATAAGATAAGTTGAAATGTCTGAGAAGGTTTGAATTGATGTTCACACTGTGAATACGCAAAATCCTAAGTATTTAGCTGCATCCGGTTGACTCGAGGAGGATCTCAATATATTTAGGAAAAGCAAATGATGATTACGTCACATGTCCATGAACATCACGAAAATTCACACCAAAAGTTTGCACATCTCTGACATTTAGTGTGAAAAAAGGTTCACGTAATATTTTCAGCTGTTCAATGTTCCGTTGGATTTCCGAAAACTGTGAGCCAGTATTAGGAAATTCCAGAAATCGAAGTCGGTTAGTTCTAGGGAACTGTGCGCCATGGTCGAACGCATCGTCAATGAACATCAGGGGCGTATTAAAATGTCAGGCGTGCGAGTGAGAAAGAGGGATCATCATCATCATTTCAGCCGATAGACATCCACTGCTGGATATAGGCCTCCCCCAAATGTCACCACAATGAACGGTCCTGTGCGTCTCGCATCCATCGCGTAGACAGAGGGATGGAGCTAAAAGATTCAAGATTCAAAGCATTTTATTTCAAATAAACCATTTACAGGCACTTTTGAAATGTCATGAAGTCAGTCAGTCAGAAAAAAAAATGATGCTAATTGCACATTCCAAAGCGTAGATCTCTATGGAGAAGAATGTGCAAGAAACTCCATGGACACTCTTTTCAATCATGTTTTGTAATTACAAATATCTCTGTT
Organism: Mythimna impura; assembly: GCA_905147345.3. Taxonomy (NCBI): domain Eukaryota; kingdom Metazoa; phylum Arthropoda; class Insecta; order Lepidoptera; family Noctuidae; genus Mythimna; species Mythimna impura. Next base: position 8,990,620 of record LR990355.1, on the reverse strand, counting down.
ACATGTTTCTTGTCGCTATCATGTGAGAACAATGTAAATAAAGTAAAAATAAAAACTAAATATAGATATTAAAATAGCAACTGGCAGCTAAGAGATGACCAGTCTCAACTGACAGCGCCCGTTCACGAACATGACGCTAATATTAGCACCACTCAGCTCAACCATTTTGAAGGGAACCGCTATACAACTTATATAGCTCCATTCCTTTAACAGTTCAGTTAAGGTCGTAAAATGGATCGCGATTAGAGCTCGTGGTAGGGTCTCAGGTGTGATAGGGAGTGATAACCATTACAGATAAAAAAAATCGGTGATAACAACAAAATGGAAGTCATCTGTGACACAGTATAGATATATACTGTGTCTGTGATTTGTAAAATGTCGGTTACTATGATTTTCACTTAATTATAGGTTGCATTAACGAATGAAATATTTTCGTATCCATCCACACAAAACGTTGCTTTCATAATTTTTCACTGTCTATTGAACAATCTTTTTAATAGATGAACAGATTCTAATATGTTTACTGTTATTTAGTGATCAGGCACGGAGTATTTATGAAAAGAGTGTTATCTACTGATTACAGTTTTATTGAGCTAGAAAATCTCTGATGCTTTCTGCCGCTTAGGGAGAAGTGGGAGGGAGTATCAGACTTTTGCTGTCTAAAACTACACCTATCCTATGACCGGGCGTTTCTTCCACCTGAATCCAGTGCAGGAACCTCCCAAACTTACCATGTTCAGTGAGGATCTACGTCATGTGGAAGGTGAGGATACCGTGACGCCTCTCCAGCCACTCTTAAAAGATTGGACTTACCGCCATGCTTATGGCATGCTCATTCAAACTTCAGTAGAATCACTTATTTCAATCTCTCTATAGACTCTTTTACAGTCGCCATTTCCGCACTATCCAAGATCGTGACTTCTCATCGACAACATTCTATGCTCATCCATTTTATCTTTTACTAATCAGTTAATAGAGATGCAACGACCATCACAATTATCAATGACACCAACAATAATAGTAAAACAAAAGCATAAATAATAAATGAAAGAATAACTTTTGTCAAGACAGTAATAATTTTAAGTACAGTTATGCCTGTCTTTACTAACACTAAGGTTCATTTAAATTAATGCCTATATAAAACCTCACTGTTGGATTTCCAACCCTTTACTATGTGTCGAAAGTTGAAAATCCAACAGAGCAAACATTTTTATCTAAATGTTTCATAGTGTTAGTGAAAACCGACATTAGTTCCTCTTCACTCCAACCTTTATGTCAAGTGGGAACTGACCAGTAATAAAATTATATTAGGCACAAGTCGTAACATTAAACAGCCTACGTTCACAAAGGAAGTTTCATGGTTCGTTAAATACTAATAATGTTATTGTAATCGAATTTTAAGGAGCGGTGGTGAGGTTAAGGGCTTTGGCCAGATCTGCATAAGCAAGTCTTTTGATTCTGGACGTTGGGTAACTTCCTTTAGCTGTACCTAGTTTTTTTTTTGTGGGTAAATCATCCAATGATATCCCTTGCTCTTGAGCGGGCGAGAGGGTGTGTCAGACTTTTACTGACTAAAAACTCACTCCTGTTCCTTCGTTGCCTTTCATACCAGGGCCGAGTCTTCCTTACAGAAGCAGACCTTTGGCCCCAGTTAGCTTTGACCCTACTGGGCCCCTACGGTTTACTGACATCTCCTTGAAGCGCGCGTAGAACAGTTCGCGCCGTCGACGACTTGGGCTCAATCCGGACGGTTACTGGACGATCCGCAAGCCCGCCAGAATCGGGATCGGGATCCTGGCGGCTGGGGCATGAGGGCCGATTCCTCACGCATGCACGTGCGGCCTCCTACTTTGTTAACATTACTGCTTCGCAGAAGGAGGCGACCGCCGGCCATTCCTCCTCGCTTCGGACCATGGCCTGTACCAAGGCGCGGCGCGATAGATCGTTGCCGTCGATCTCCCCCACGAGGACACGGCGATGCCCTGCCCAGGTGGGGCTAGCTGTACCTAGTAGGTTTTACTTGGAAACACTGATCAAGTATTTTTATCTCTGATGAAGTCACTAAAAAGAACATTGGACCTAATTGGCATAGTGACCTATCGCCACTTTTGATTTTTCTCCAAAGTTGCGGTGCGCAATAAGTGATATTTATTGATCTTTATAGCAGTATCATACCTATACCGATACTTTTATCAGTAAAAAATACTTAAATAAACACAAAAATATTTCAAGAAACTACTCAAGTGCTAAAATATTTTGAGGAAAAATAGTTGATATACGAATTTTATTTCCAAATGTATCAGCTCCGTCTTACTTTGAGTTACTACAATAAATAAATCGCTGGTTATTTATACTTTGTTTTGTTTAAGTGTCTTCTATTTCGCAGAACGAAGTGGACAAAAGGTTCTAGAGTTGTGTCCATGTACCGGAAGACGCCGCGTTGGAAGGCCTCCCATAAGGTGGACCGATGACCTGGTGAGAGTCGTGGGAATCCGATGAATGCGAGATGCACAGTTTGTAACTATAGTGTAAAGCCGCAACCTTGCAAACCAAAATCTAAATGTCGATGTGACCATGTCAGCTTCCAATGAAAAAAAAGTTCAAACCAATTAGATGCTTAGGACCAGTGGGCAAGTATTGTGAGAAGTGCAAAAATAAACAATGGTGGTAGTTTTTGATGAAATGAATTCAAAACTGAAATACACCATTAAAATGTCATATTGCTTAATGATGACAGACGTATGCCCCACCCCAACACGCACATTAAGGAAAAGACTTGACAATCTATGTGGGCAGCAAAGGACCGGTCGTTGTGGTGATTCTTAAGAGATCTCTATGTCAAGCAGAGAACGTATGTGATGACCGTCTGAAATTTAAACTTATAATTTTAAACACTAATATCGTTTGTACATAGAAAACCACTTGTGGTAGATTGATCTGTAGACAACATTTTTTATGTTGATAGAAAGTTATTTTGTCGCTAAGTGTCATAGAATACTGCTCTGATTTTTGTCCGGGAAAATGCACGACTTTTTTTCCGAATGGAAAATACTATAACTTACCTATTACTTATGCACAAGTCAAGAAACCGTATGTTATGGTAATTTACAGTTAGTGCAGTATAAATTTACATTTTCTCGTCAAAGTTTCTGCGTCAAAAACGACACAAAGGTGCGTTTAATACTTCGTATTCGGTTCGCTAATCGCTCATCATTAGGACTCAGGTTGCAAACCAAAGTTATCTCTCCAATCTCAAACAGTATCAAAAATATAATACAAAAGACTTAACGAATAATACATGAGATTCTTTGTAAAGATGTGATTGAACTGTCATATTATTATGATCGGACCCTTGTCAACGATTTAATTTGACGATATAATATCAGCGTTAAATGATTCAGTAGGTGGCTGCAACTGTTTTGGGGGGTACTTAATTTTTAAGTTTATGAATCTGAAACAATTGATAAATAATCGGGTATAAAACTGAAAATAAGCCTGGCCGCACGCATGCTTTACGTAACAGCCACAAATGGCGCTACTTAAAGCTATAAGCGGCTGAAAAGCTAGCTGACGTGAGCGACAGCCACTTGTGGTCGATGGCAGACATTTGCGGTCGATGGCCGGTTTTTATAACCCATGCAAGAATTTCTGACATAAATAATTCAATATCCATTATACCGATAATAATAAACAACTTTAAAAAAAATTCAATGACGATCTATGGTAGGTGGTTTGTCTAAATTATCAAAATCAATTAGCTGTTCGTCAGTCAGTCATCAGCTTAAAGTATTTTTTTAGTGAAAAGAAATCGAAAATCAAGTTCACGATCACTGTCACTTCTCAGACAGATAGGCAAATCTTTGTTTATAAACTACTCTACTAATCTTTACAAGCTGCTATAAATCTAGGCAAACACGACTGTTGTGCCTCCGATGTTAGCTCCACAGCCATAGACCACAATATACAGGAATATTCAGAAGATCCACATGATCTATTTTGATGGTCTCATGGAACTGGCCAAATTACCATTAATCGATAATTGCATCAACCATTGGATTGCTAGAAATTCCGTTGTACTAAGCATGTAAAAGAATAACAAATATGTCTTGCAACAAGTCGTGAGAAAAGTCGGGGAATACACACAAAATAATGGATGGAGTACAAGCTGAATGATATGAACGCTGAAAACAGAGACTCCCGTAATTGTTGAGATAACTGCTAACAGCGATGCTCAATTTATAAATTATGACAAAGAAACTGCTGACAGAAGTGAAAATAAAGAGTTATTGTATGTTGTCTTTGTGAAAATGTCTTGTCACAAGTTTCCAAGAGTGTACTTTCGGTGCATTCTTGTTTCATGGTACTACGGCGGGCACCGATACGTACTCCGCCCACGTGCACTATGGAAATCAGTAGGTCACTAGGAGCTACTTACCGCGAGATGTGGTTACACTAGATTCGACTTTGATTCATACTCGCAGTGGGCGATCCACGCAAGGTCGATGTACTCAAAATTTGCGGTACCATTATTTGCATATATCCGCGGGTCAGACGCGAAAGAAAAAATGACACCGATAGTCAGATTTGTAGTGGTGCAAATTGGTATCAAGGTTACATACTCTCTCTTTAGTGGGTAAGTGTAACGCCTAAAATCAACTTATGATAAATTGCTCATTGTAGTGAGATAAGTGTCGTGTTTGAGTGGTTTCCTGTGTCGGAGTGAAAGCTGGCGGGTGCAAGGATGCTGAGAATTGATGGCACTCGGTGTTAACGGTCCTGTGAGATTGTTATGAATGTACCTTTTATAGTAATGACGTGATTTGCTTATCTTATTGCCCTCATAAAGGATACCGTGCATCAGCTTCAGGAAGGCACATTAGTTATTTCGTCGTATAGATAGGAAAGTTAAAAAGACGTAGAAAGGCGATGGAAAATTTTATTCCGTCCTCAAGAAAACCTGGTTCAGCTAAATAAACATACTCAATCTCATGTCGAAACATATATATTTAAAGCATTAATGTTTCAAGAACTAGGCTCGTTATGTTTCATCATACAGCAGAGGGCACTTATTAACGACGTGAACACGGCTCATACCCACTTATTTACAAGTTAATTATTGGAAGTTGACAATATCGAAAACTGGTAGAAACGCTTAACCGGCCTAATAAGGCGAAACAGAATTCCATTTACACAATTAGGCTTATTACAGACGCTAATTCGTTCGAAGGGGACAAGTAAGCTCAACTTGAGGATTATTACACGAAGGAAATAATTTCTGCATACCGATGTGCAATAATTATAATCATTATTGCTTGGGTTTTCGTGACACGCCTTAATAGTACGTGTGCCGATAGCAATTTACGTTTCGCATGCAATTCCTATAAAATTATTATTTGTAATTTTTTTTTGGGTACATTAAAGATAGGCAATTAGTGTTCTTTGTACTTTTGCTTTTTGAAGGCTGTAGTTACTTTGGTTTTATATGGAATGTTTTGGCACCTGTTGGTTGGTGCGCGAGATGCACTGACAATCAACAGGTTTTTCTCAATCATTAAGTAGTTCTCATGCACATTCTTATGTAAGCACTATACTTAAAGTACATTTTCTACTGACTTTTCTTTAGATCGAAAGAAGATAGTCATAAAGAGGGATGCTCCAATGTGAAATTTAAATTTTTTAAAGATTTTTTTTTGCATTTGGTAGAACAGTGTCAAGTTGTTTGAAGAATAGAATATGATTGACGGGTTTAACACGTATTTATTTTCGGAATAATAATAATTAAAATCATGAATCTCTCAGTTCGTCTTGCCCTATTGAATGACTTTTTCGTGAACCAGCCATTCAATAAGGTAAGACAAACTAAGAGGATTGTATCGATGATTTTATAATGATTATAATTCCGTCAAGCCACATTTGTTACGGCCGCGAATCATATTTTAATAATCATAAAATCTGACACTGACCTCTGAAATGCAAAAAAAAAATTAAATAATAAATTTCGCGGGTTACCCTATTGCATTCACCTTAAGAGGCCCAAATGCAAAAGTAAAGGTAGTTCATAAACTGATATAAAATTTAAGGCAAATTTTAAATTCCTTTTGTTTATTCAGTCATGTATCATCGTTCAAATCACTGTGTGATGCTGCAGCCATAAACTATAAACATCATCTGCATATAATTATAGCTGTACAATGATCCAAAAGGTCTCCCACAATTATTATAGTGACGTCATCATCAGTAAAGGGCCTAATACAACGATGACAAAAGAATTACGCACCAATAAATAAATCTTACTTTCAACGCAAGGTCGAAAGTACACCCACGAGTTGCCTACGCTAATGTCTTTAATACAGCAAAAACATTTATAAAGATGGCTATAATAGTAAGAAAGTTTGCTATAAATATTAGCAAAGATATAAATCAGTGAAATTGGAACGATTTGAAATTTGCATTTCACTTAGATGAATTTCTAGGTTATGTTTTGAAGTTTGTAATGCAAATTCAAGTAGAGATCTGAAAGTGAAATGCTAGAATTTTTTAATAGTTTGCTTTTTCATTTCTGGAAGTTGTGATCCGATTACGAATATTACTTATATCTCTGATGGAAAGTTGCATTGTCAATGAATGCCATAGATCACAGAAAAAATTAGGATTCCTTTAGGAAAAGTGCTATGGTGCTGAAGACATTAGAAAAAGCTTGATAGGAATATATCGATTATATCGTAATGTATTCAGTACTAGCTTCAGCCAGCGGCTTTGCCCGCTTGAAAGTAAACCATTATCTCAAGAGAACATACTCCCGAGATTAACATCTATTCTAGGACATGGTCTACTCGTGTTCTAAATTTAAATAAAATTCAATTGTGATTCTTAAATGTTGACCAACATTTAAGAATCACAATTGAATCATATTAACGATTAAATAAATTCCAAGAATTTTCTCAACGTCCACACATTTTCCTAATATGGAAAATGTTAGTTGGAAAGTTATTGAAAATTATTACTGTTATAACAATTTTCTCGATTATGTGCTAATTGACTCTTAATGTACACATTAGGTAATGGTAACTTAATACGTACCTAGTGTATTGTGTTACTGTAGAACCTCCGCAATACTAATCACGATTATAGTCATTTTGTTTGTGAAAACTGAGTTGAACTGATGAGTTAATTTTATTTTTATAATTTTTGTTTTCTATGGACTTCGGTCTAAGACAGAAGTGGATAAAAAGTAAGAAAGCCTTAAGCCCTTTTATTGGCATGGGATATCATCAACTAACTTCTAACACTCTGTGAGAGAAAGTGTCCGAGTTTTACTGACTAGAACTCACCAGTATTCAGTGTTCCTTCAATTACCCTTTACGTCCCAGGTCCATTTCTTTTGAACGGCGTATGAGTACGAATCATCGACTGCGAGTAAAGTTCCACGCGGCCGCAGGGCTGGTGCACGCTACAGCCACGGGTTATTTCTGAAAAGGAAACCCTGGTTTTAGAACCCGAAGGGCAAATGAAGAACACAGGTGTGGTATGGACCGGGAGAAATCATTGAAAGATTTCCCACTTCAAAAAAAATATTGGATAGGTCTACTCAAATTCGTGTAGTCCTTTCGTTAAAGACTACTTCAGATATTATTCATATGGTTCTGGTAACCGATTTGTAAGATAAATATAATTTTAATAAAGACGGGGCCTCTGTTTCCATAGATCAGTCATCAGCATCCTTTCTCAACCTACCCCAATTCTATACCATCATTAGAGCCACGTTGTGTAGGATTTTCGACTAGACAGCGTGGGTAGTCCTAGAAAGTAGCGCTTGATTGACTGCTCAAATGTTGCAAGTACGCGTGCGCAACATATGAACTAAATGCTAAGAAATGATGCCTAATGTTATGTAGTCGTTTAGTCGACCGGTATCTATTTGTAGTGTTTTAGATTACTGATTGAGGCTGATGTCATTGTTCCGGGGAAGCATTGAATGCAAATAGTATCCTGCTTGTTGGGTACAATCGGTAAACTTGATGTATGACCACATCATGATGGAACTACCTTTTTTATTTTGTGGTGAGTTAGGTCTTGACCTCGATCTCGCTTGATGGAAAATTTTGGATGAGGTCAACGATTAATAGAGTAAGCCCAGAAGTTCAAGTCTGCAAGGTTGACAGGGTGGTAGGGAACACAAACTCTAGCCGAGGGTTCGTTGGCCATGAATAAGATTAATGGAGAACCGCTTGGTACGACTAATCGAGATATCAAACGCGTGCGGATGGTACCTACCTTGCAGTACATCTGGAATACCGGTAGTGAAAGCGAAAGAATGAGATCAAATCCTATAGCTTCAATGCACACTGTCAGAAATACAATCTGTAAAAGACCAACTGGTAAACGGTCTTTAACGTTCTTGAGCGTGGTTAGAACCGATTTGTAATATTTATTGGTACTGTGAGGACTGTAGGTTCCTAGGATCTGGTGTATATGAAGATAAACTCTGGGCTCAAAATTTCAATACTTTATTTAATTGGCTTTGCTGTTATGTGGTCTGTCAAAAACTGTCTTAAATTAATTGAAATATTTTTCTATCAAATTCAAATCCTGAGCTAAATTGCATAACGCTCTAAAAACTAAATTGGCGTTAATGTATCTTACGTTGTCAGATCAACCTTATATAAAAAACACTGCTTTATAAAATATATAACTCCAAAGTAAATTAAAAAAAAAATAGTAATCTAAAACCAGACTACAAAAAAGTGCCCTGAAAAGTATAAAATAAGAAAATATTCTTAGATTTAGTGATGTTTAGAGGATAGCCGTGGTCTTATGCGACCTAGTCATAAAGATTCTAACTACTTTTTAAATAACACGGGTTATCACTAAATTGAATAATAAAGAAATCTATGATAAGGTGTTTAAAAGTAATGCGGGAACAGAAGATATCGACACTTGAAAGGCAAAAAATACTAAGCGATACAGGAGAGCGATTTAAAGTTAAAATTTGTAGAAAAAAAAAAATATTAGTTAAAAAAAAGCCAAATTTAGATAATATTACATGATGTTAATAATATCTAAATCCGACTATTTCGTCATTTTTAACTCCTTTTTTTCTAAAAATTTAAACTTTAAATCACTCTCCTGTAAAGTTTACTCAATGTCGCTTGGTAATTTTTACCTTTCAAGCGTCGATATATACCCTCCTTTTGACTTCGCCGTAGTCGGGTAAAGAGATAAAGCAATTAAATGGGTCATAAGTTTTGCGAAACCTAAGAATTACTGGTTTTATTTTGACTATTATTGAATCATTCGTTCAAAAAAATAAGAAGTGCGATATCAGATAATGATTATAAAAAACTTACATAATTACGTAAACACTTTAGCACTAAGAGCCGTGTAAGTTCAAGTAGGTACGTAAGTTGGTACGGGGATTTCACTGACATGATAATATGACCAGTAGATTAAAAAAGGTAAATTACTTAATGTACCATAGACAAATACTAGTCAAGTGGGTATCCCTGATACGGCATTCATTTCTAAATAAGCTTTTGAGATTGGGTGATTCCATTGAAGTATGCTTGTTTAAATACTTGACATTTTTAATAAAAATACGGTCTTGACTGTTTTTTAAGAATTCACTATTCTGTATATTATGGCAATTTCTCTTATCTCATCTTGTCATTTGTCTTTTGAAGTATCGTCCTAGTGTTACAAATTCAAGTAATCTTTTAGATCACCTAAATCAATTTTTAAATAAAAAATTAAAGCGGCTTAAAATGCTATTCGACTTAAATAGGACTTAGTATGTCTTCTGCCCGATAAACTGTAGGCTTTAGGGCCTGTGCACACCACGTTTTTAAAACGCGCTGTTGACGCGCGTTTTAAAAACGTGCGTCGACGGCGCGCTTTTATCCTATTAAAGGTCTACAGGCTGCGTCTGACTCAAGTGCGTATCGCGTCTGTAAACACGCGTCAACGGCGCGTTTAAAAAACGTGCTGTGCACAAACCCTAAGTTGGACAAAGTTGATGCCCTGAGAAAGTGAGACGGGCCGACCAGAAGGGGGAATGATGCCAAGATGAACTGGACAGATGTCACCAGAAGTGGAAGAACGAACCGCGGGCTCACGAAAGAAGAAGGAGTGAGAGAGACCGAGCTTCAAAAAAAAAACTATTCTTATTATATTACCAATCGCTTTTCATGACAACTGATTTTGCTCATAGCTTCAAACTCATCTTAACACGAGTTAACGGCAGTCATTTTTGTATTATTTCCATTCCTGGGCACGGGCGTTAAAGACCTCGTTTGAAAACTATCATTATGACGGCAAGGGGTTTATTCGACCCCGTAACGTACAAGTAATTAAAAACTTTTTTGGCTAAGTGCGGTACGAGGTCAAAGGTGACCCCTTAATAAAATAGATACACCACTGCACTCTGTTTAAATATCTTAGGTATATATTCATTTCTTTTTTTTTTCTAAACTAAACCAAATTCAAGTTCCGGCTTCTGCATGGCAGAGAAGATTATGTTTTTTAACCGACTTCAAAAAGAAGGAGGTTCTATGTTCGGCTGAATGCATTTTTTTATGTAGGTATGTTCACCGATAGATTTTGAAATATATATTTTTTGGAATGTTACACTTCCAAGTTATTATTATAGACATAGACATATTGTTATGATCTGATTATGAACTTCAAAGATATGGAACAGAACTCCTAATAGATTCACAGCAGAGTAATATCGTAACAAGTAAAATTGCTTTGTTTATACGTGTAGTCGATGACTAACTGAAAGAAAACGGGGGGTGGATATATTGAACTGATCTGATTATGAAGCCGTAAATGTAATCTAACCGTGAAAAAGACGCACTCTGGCTATAAGGTGTAAAATAAAAAATCTTTTTATAAAAAAAATACAACTGACGGAAGTCGGTGTTAAATAACGAAGAGACAAAACTGTTATAGAAACACCGACTTTCAAAATTACGAGGCATATTAGACCTCGTTCCGCACTGAACATGTTAAATTTCATCTAACTAACCATCTAAAAGGTCTCCTACTAAACCCGCATTAAGCTTTTCGGGTATTCATGTTCCCTCGACACAATGAACTTTTTTAATGTGACTGTGTTGTATCTTCAGACTCACATTGGAGAGCCTTGTGTCCCCATACAAACCTTCCAATAACTCAACACCAATCGAATTTGCCTCCAACCGATTAATATCTTCAAAATTAATTAGGAAAACGTGTTGTATGCTAATAAAAGTTGACAAATAAAGTCAACGGTAGCTTTGTTGAGTTATATTGTGAAATTAGTATCATTAGTCGTATCTTCACCAATTTAGGTGATGTTTAGTGAGTCATTCTAATAGTAAGCAGGTGGATCCTCGTTAACACCTACTAAGTTATTACTAATGATACTGACTGGCCTAAATGCTATAAAGTATTAAAAAAATATATTTTCTGAAGAATTTGTATGAGGAAACTCAGAATTATTTACTTCGATAGCTTCTTCTTAGGGTTCAAAAGGAAAAAACGGAACCCTTATAGGATCACTTTGTTGTCCATCCGTCTGTCTGTCTGTCTGTCAAAACCTTTATCTCGAGAACGCGTTGAGGTATCGAATTGAAATTAAAACCATATACTCAAGTTTGCGGTCCCTTGGAGCTGTGAAAAAATAAAACTTCTGAGTTAACGAAAAAAAAAGATACGGCCGTTTATGTCGCAAAAAACGTGTATTTTGACACTGTCAAGGGAATCAAAATTCATAGTGTACTGCCTGTTGACATAGAATCCTGAAATTTGGTATAAAGCAAGATCTCATAACACAAGTATAACTATAAATTCGTAGTTATGTCACCAAAAAAAAAAAAAACATTTTGTGCGATTCGGAAAAATCTTCTCAATTCGGGAAATGATGTGATATGTATTTGTCATAGGTAAGTTTGTACGGAACCCTAAGTGCGACAGTCTAACTCGCACTTGTTTTAAAAGTTTGCCACTAATCTTAAAAGTATTTTTTTTATGGTGGGAAATCATCTGATGACTTCTCCCGCTTTAGAGCTAGAGTGGGAGGGGTGATACTTTTACTAACTAAAACCACACCTACGTTTATTCAGTTACCTTTGCGTTCTAGGACCATGGGTAACCTTTTCAGATGTCGACCCATGGCCCTGGTAGGCTTCGCCCTGCTGGGCCTCTACGGTTTTGCTGACATCTCTTTGAGGAGTGCGTGGAACACTACGCGCTGTTGACGACTCGGGCTCGCTTCGGACGATTACCACACGGCCAGAAGTTTAGCTACCCATTGCTCGTTGTTCGCAGTCCATACCTACGGTGGCTGGCAGTCAGGATCGGGGTCTTAGCGGCATTACTATTTCGCCGAAGGAGGCGACTGCCGCCCTTTCCTCCTTGCTCCGTACCATGGCCTGTACCAGAGCCTAGCGCGACAAGTACGTATATTAATAGAGTACAGTAATTAACAGTGGTATTTGCGAAATAATTTTAATAAATTCATCAAACATATTTATTATTCTGAAATATATATGTTGGATACATAAGTCGTAAATTGATGAGACGAAGACGTTCGTAGTTGTATGTCTACATAAAAGTCAGGTTAAACTTGTCCATATTTGAACGGAATTCGAAAATCAAATAAACATTAATGTCTTGATAAATAAATAGACTTTTACCTTTTCCGTCATTTTATATCATTCCTCATTCGATGGAGAACTGATGTTTTTTTTTTACTTTTTTTGCAGACACAGAATTCTTTTCAGCCAGATTTGGATCATGAGCTCCATCTCTTTCTGTCACACAGCTATACCCGTATTACTTGTTATATACCGGTATACTGTAATTTATTGCGAGGACTTTAATTGTTTTAGCGCGGACCAATGGCGTCAGTTTGCGGAGCTATTGACAGGTGTGTAATTTATAGGCAGGGCGTTATTTCTTTGACTAAGATGTGAATTACCAACTGTCATTGTTTATAATAATATAATATCTTATTTTAATGATGTTACTGTATGTCGACGTAACCGCAATAATTAGAGGCGTGGGTAACGTTGTTAAGCCTTGCCCTTTGGAACTACATTAAGGTCGGCTAATCATTTCTGGATTTTAGTAATAAAAGTTAAATGGGTAAACTAGCCATAAGGTTTTTGGTGGTGAAGTTCAGAGGGTTTTTTAAAATACGCAAATTGATTCTTAGTGTGTAGTTTTGTACCTCAACAGTATACAACTGTATAATATTTAGAACCATAAAAACAAGCGCAAGCTCAGTAAATAAAGCTAATAATTTTATTATAGTATTCACTGAAGGCTGATTCGATAAATTCGCTCACATTAACATTAGAATCACACATCCATATTTTTATGGAAAACAAAAAAGACGGTGCTCGGTATCAAAAATTAAATATTTTCTAAACTTATCACTGGCTAAATGCACAAACAATGCAAAGACAAAAGAAACGAAAAAAAAAAACAACCAGCCGTAAAATTAAGTATTGTTAAGTATTTAAGATACAAGAATTGTTTCTTCAAGGAATCAAGAAGTACTTAGAAGTCTACTCTCTTCAAGTACATAGAAGTTTCTTTAAAAATAAGCTTCTATCAACCTACGGTATTGGATCAGAATAAATTAATAACAACTTTTTCCGAATTGGATTGTATTGGTAATTAATTTAATAAGATGCATATTGCCTCAGGCTCCTATACGTTAATCATAATTTTCGGAAGTTCCAACAAAATGTTAACATTATAATACGTTACACTTGTTCTAAATAATTTAGACAGATTTTCTTGTTAATTAATCTTAAGTCCTATTTCTTATCCGGCTCAAAATCCGTGATATTTATGTTAATTATTTTGGGAAACCAAATTACATTTCCTTACATTTAGTGGGCGTAATAAGTCCGGGTTCTCATTATTTATGCTAAATTATATGCATGTGTCCTTAAGTGCTATATAATTTCATATAATCAGAATCAATTTGGTCAGAATTTGATGTTTAAAAGAATCTGTTATTATACGCCAACACAGGATGATTCGCGTACAAAATATAGACTTTTACTAATTTCCATAAATGTGCGATTCAACCGGTATCGTTAACTATGACGTGTTTATGGCTCTATTATGTAAGAGCGTCACACTTGACACCGCTATTTCCAGGGTTTTCAGTAAAAGTAATAGAAACGATTGTTTAATTTTCTCATATACTTTTAATTGATTTCAACACTTATAATTATAAAAAAGAATTACCAAAAGAAAAAAAAAACTATTTTAAGTTGTTTATAAATATAATGTTTATTTATTTTTAAGTTAATACTTAAAAATAAATAAATATTCCAATACCCATGCGTGGTGAAATCAGTCATAATTTTGTTATCAGTAGTCAGTCATAATTAAAAAATTATGACTGATTTCACCACGCATGGGTATTTAACTGTGGCGTTGGCACCGCTTTAGTATAATTTCTGAATTGTTTGAATAAATCTGGTCCGAATTAGTTAAAAGATAATAAAAGCTGGCCGCATTTCACTAACTCAAAACCATTCTTATTTTTGGAGTAGCTGGCACAACAGTATTTTATATATTTTTGGCCTAATCTTTGCCATGCGTACGTCATGCAGGGTATATTGGTGGCAGCGTAGAGGTCATTAGTGCTGCATGGTTTGGGGTACAGAAGACCAGACAGAAGGTGCAGCATTTTATCTCGGCTAAACCCGAACACCCGAACCCTACTGCAGTTTCATCAAGTTAGCCCCACTTTGTGATTATGGAGTCCACCTTTCTATTTAGATCTAAAGCGGTTCATGAACTAATTAGCCTAACCCAAAACTATTACCAAACCGTGGCAGCCCTGACAAGGTCCGAGGTCACATAATATAATCGCACACTCGCTCACTAATCTCAAATGAATCACGCTGTATAACGAAATTTCAGATGACGTTTGTGTATTACGTCATCACTTGTGTCTCGACTGATAAATCTTTCAGGGTTACTCACCTCCATGCGGGGGAGACATTCATGAACTCATAGTACTACATGCTTTAAATACTTTTCTTCGGATTAAGCTCGAAGACATTCCTAGCATTCCTTTGACATTATTCTTTTGTAAATGATTGTTCGATTAGCGGATTAGTAAGGGAAACGTTTTGTAATCTGGCTTTGGTAGTTTTAGTCCAATGTTATGATTAAAATTCTTGACAGATTTGTTTTGTAACGTCATTTTTCATTTTATTTTAGTTACAGGCTGAAGAATGTCAGACTTTTTTTATAAAGTTGTAGTAATTTCAAAATTTAACCAATTTTTTTTAGTCTTTCAGGTCTTAAATCTTCAAGCATTACAATTTATCCCGCTATATTACAGGCACAAATGGTGGAGTATCATAAAGAGAATTACTTCACGTTGGAGGAAACACGTCCGTCAATAAAGAGGAACACAACGTGAGGAGGAGCATATTTTTATGGAACTAAGAGTTACTTTTGGGAAATAATTTTTATTTTTATGATCATTATTCACGCCAAAAAGGTCGCAAACATTCACGAGAAAAACTAGAAACCAAGCCTTCAGACGATATTCATTCAGTACCTATGATTCATGTAAAAACGTCAGGAAACAATCATTTGTATTGACATGTCCAAAGCATTATGTCATTAATGACTACAATGTTACATGAAAAAAAGGTATTTCCCAATTTTACCTAAACATAGGATCAGTATACAATGTGTTTCCCATGGTGCAGGAAGGAAACACTTCTGAATCACCCGTGACCTTCCCACTTACTACCGTCATCGTCAGCATGAAATATTTCGCCCACTACAATGGTATTATGAATCAGGGGTACGTGGACAAAATAGGCAGTGTTACCACACATAGTAAATAGATACGCGAACTTACTATATTGCCAAATTACTTAAGATATGGTGAAATGATAACAAAAGTTTGAACAATCATCGTCATTTATAGAAATATCAAGAATCATCTCAGCGAATGTTCCTTTTTTACGCGGGAAACCTTTAAATGATTTCCCCCACTTTGAGTGGAGTGAGAAAGTCTGACACTTCCCAGACTTTTATTGACTACCCACAGTGTTTATTCAGTTGACCTTTGCGAGGGCCATGGAAGTTCCTTCGAACTGTGGCTCGTTCTCTGGTTGTTGCATTGGTAGGCATCGACCCTAACTGGCCCGTCAATCTTGCTGAGATCTTTTAGAGGCGCGTGTAGAACACAACGTGCTGTCCTTAACGGTCTTGGTCTTGGTCTGGGCTTGGTCTTTAACGGTCGGCGGGACAGTGAGCTACTCATTTTCAGCCGCTTTCTTTGCTCGCAATAATGCTTCGTAGAAAGAGATGACTATCTCCCATTCCCTCTCTTTCCGTAACATGGCTTGAACCGAAGCCGGATGCAAGAGATTACCGTCGCCAACGGAGAGGCCATTGGCGACGGCGACCTATCACGTCCAGCACAAAGACACGTCGATGCTCCGCCCACGTCGGCCAGACCTTCACCGTAGGCTCTACTGTATCCACCGAGCGATCCGCAGGATGGTGATACTGGGCGTTTCTTCTCACCAAATTCGACACAGGAACATCCGTCCGAAATAACGGTGAGGACCTGCGTCAGGTGGAAAATAAGGTCGCCGTGGAACCTCTACCAGCCACTCCTCAAAGAAGTGCTTTACCGCCGCGATACTGGCGTGCTCACAAGAATGTCTCTCTAATCCTTCGACTCCTTTTTATCTTAAAGAACGCTTTAAGTTCCTCTGTGACACACATTCTAGGTCCTTGAGGTCATCGGAGAATTTAAAACTTAGTATTCATATGCATTCCACTTCGTTTTTTGATAAATCTTTCACGATACAAGCAGCGCGTTTGTGGAATGCCCTTAGAAGTGAGGCGTGCCCAAACGCTACCGACTTTCAAAAAGATGGTGAAGGAGCATTACCTATCACTTAAATTTTTCTTCTCATTTCTCTATCGTATATTTTAATATTTATTAGTTTATTATTTGGTAATGTACCTATTTATGTATTATATGTATATATATTTTATTATCTTTTTATGTTGTTGTACACTGACAGCCCCAAATCTTTTCCTTTCGTTACAGTCCATCCAAAGGTTGTCTGGTAAAAATTGCCCTGTGCAATAAGACCACCTATTGTACACTTATTTTTTATAAATGTCTGTCCTGTAATAAGTTAAGGTGTGCAATAAAGTTATAAATAAATAAATAAATGTTGGTCGTGTGCTTCTGGAATCCAATGGACTCCCACGATCTCCAGGTCATAGGTCGGTCGGTCGAGTCTTGTGTCTTGTCAGTATCCAGACTAATTTCAAATGCATATTGACAACTTCCCAAAGAAGCAAAGGAAAACGCGTTCTTTGAAATATCTTTCATAGCTTCAACTAAACATCTTAAGCGGCCTAGTTAGCTCAATTATAAAGACTGGTCTACAAAGTAAACTCATAACATTACCATATGTATGCCCAAGTATACTCGGGAGGTTCCCTTTACCCAGATACTCGTGTTTCATATTCCCCTGTATTTGTACATAGCCTTTTGATCGTTTACGATGCTTTAAATGTACGAAGATGGGCAGTTATGTGACTCATTGTACTATAAAATGGCTATACCTGGTTTATAGACACTCATATGAGCATTACTAGATGCTTATTTATTAAAGTAATGTGTTTTGTACTTATTTAAACTGAACAAAATTCAACGTTTTGTTTCTTGTCATAAGTGTATTTTGAACTGATTTTTTTTTATTGAGTGAGACAGTGTTCAAATTGAACTGGTGTGTATAAAAGATGAATGATAATCTGACGTTAGAGTGAAGTGCATGAAAGGAATGAGAATGAGAGAAAGAGAGAAGCCTTATTGCTCTCCAAACGTCCGGTATTGGGCAATTTGCACTCGGTAATACAGCAACGAGTCGATTGTTTCACGACAATGGTAAACTGAAATGGATCTTATCAGAGCTACGATTAACGGCCCTCCTTAGAGGGTGACAGGACAGAATGGAAGTGTGTGGAATGCGTTAACTCCAAGTAATAGGACCAGAGTAGGAAAACGATGATGAGTTACGTACTTTTGTAAAATTCTGTATCATAATTTATATGTTAAAGTTGATCGATATTCCGTTTAAATGATGTATCTGTTATTTATTTTTTTAAAGGTTTTTTTATATTAGCAACATAATATTATAACCACAATATATGTATGATCATCATCATCTACTTCTCAGCCGAAAGATGTCTACAGCTAGATATAGGCCTCCCCTAAGTGTCGCCACAACGACCGGTCATGCACACCTCGCATCCATCAGATTCCTGCGACCCTCATCAGATTATCGGTCCACCGTGTGGGAAGCCTACCAACGCTGCGTCTTCTGGTACGCCACTCCAGAACCTTTCGGCTCCATCGACCATCCGTATACTTATAAGCAATTTAGCATAATTAAAAAAGTTTTACTATATACCATATAAACAGTTAAAACAAAAACTCCTAACTAAATATTTTATTTAAAACATGGCGTCAAAAAATACCTCTGCAACGCTGTCGACTGGAAGCACTGTGCCTAAAAGACTGGCGTGCCACGTTGTCTGGCAATGCTTAATCTTTGTCGGGGTAAAAGTCGATCATTGTGTGTATTATAGTGTCAACTGACCATATAGCGTATGAACACTTCTATGTATTAAATACCAAGTTACTTAATTTGTTTTGTATGACATCGCTTCATTATGATTGACTGCTTGTTAGGTTTAACTATGTAATACCTTTGTTGTGAATATTTTTTATTGACTGACGGTCGTTTTGAAATTAATTTATGTAATAATTTATCTTGTTAGTGTTTTAGACAAGGTGGTGGCGGCGTACACAGGCTAGATGTTATTTTTATGATATTGACACTGACTTCGCCCACGTGAAACTTGAAAAATAACCCAAGAGAACATAGTCTTGGGGTAAAAAGTAGCCTAAGTCTTATATGACATTCCTCTTGGGCGGAACGGGAGATAGTGCCAGACTTTTACTGACTAAAAACCCACTCCTGTTCCTTCGTTGCCTTTCGTACCAGGGCCGAGTCTTCCATTCTGAATCAGACCCTTGGCCCCAGTAGGCTTCGACCCTGCTGGATCCCTACAGTTGCTGACATCTGCTTGAGGCACGCGTGGAATAGTACGCGCCGTCGACGACTTGGGCTCGGTCCGGACGGTTACCGGACAGTAGGACGGCGAGCCACCCATCGCTCGCCGTCCGCAAGCCCGTGCCTACGGTGGCCGGAAATCGGGATCGGAATCCCGGCAGCGGTTGGGGCGTGAGGACCGTTGCCTCACGCGATCGGCCGGGCCGCCTCCTTTGCTAGCATTACTGCAACGCAGAAGGAGGCGACTGCCTGCCACTCCTCCTCGCTATGGACTATGGCCTGTACCAAGGCCCGGCGTGAGAGATCGCCGCTGCCGATCACCCCGCTCCTCCACCGTGTGTTCCACCGTGTCCTCCGGGCGGTCCACACAATGGTGACACCCGGGCGTTTCTTCCGCACGAATCCGGTGCGGGAACCTCCCGAACTTACCATGTCCGGTAAGGACCTGCGTCATGCGGAAGGTAAGGACGCCGTGTTGCCTTTCCAGCCACTCCTCAAAGAGGGGACTTACCGCCATAATTATGGCGTGCTCATTTTTTAAAACAAACCTTTCTTATGAATCACTCTATTGATGAATACTGCATGAAAATCCATTCAGTAATTTTTGAGTTTGTCGCAAACAAACAGACAGACGCAGTGGGTATGAAAGAAAGGATATAAAGAAAATCAAAAAAACTTTATACTTCTGCAAGTGCACGTCATAATAACAGATCATAAGTAAAACTGTCACCATTCGTCCACACTGTAATGTATTAATGACTCGCTTCTAAATGGTGTTAAATGAGAGGTAATAGCACAGGATAATGGCCTCTAAACACGACTGGCAGCTGTAAAACTTTATTTATATTGGCTTGCAGCCCACACAGTCTGGCTTAACTTTCTTACAACATCAATGTATGAAATGTATGATTTAGTCATACGTTAATTTAGTAATGATTTATATGAGTAACATTTTTTAATTCGATAGTTGTGAATTGAATGATAGAGACCTATGTTATCAATGATACAACTGATATTTATTATACAAATAAATAAAAAATAAAAAAAAACTAGATGAGGCTGTAGTCTTCTAGCTGACGACCCTGAGAAGAAACACCGAAACCAACTCAGAGGTCAAAGTCTCTTTTAAAGTCCATACAGCAAATGTGTAACGGTCAAATCATATAAAAACCATGCAGATTTGTGTCTGAGATGGTCTTTTCAGGAAAATAAATTTTTTTGATTGAAAGTTTATGCTTCCAAGTTGGTCCCATAGAAATATTGTAATGATCTGATCATGAACTTCGTAGATATGGAACAGAACTCCTCATGGGATCACAGCAGAACTGTCGTAACAAGTAAAATTGCTTTGTTTATACGTGTAGTCGATGACTGACTGAAAGA
The DNA here is from genome assembly GCA_905147345.3 of Mythimna impura. Lineage (NCBI taxonomy): Eukaryota > Metazoa > Arthropoda > Insecta > Lepidoptera > Noctuidae > Mythimna > Mythimna impura. The sequence goes on along the minus strand of LR990355.1, from coordinate 8,970,098 downwards.
AGAGGGGTAATATATCGAACTGATCTGATGATGAAGCCTGAAATTAGGCACCGGAACTCTGTAATAAATTAATTTAATCTAACCGTGTTTGGTATTATTAGAATTGTCATAAGATGCACTCTGGCTATAAGGTATTTAAGTATGGCTGAGGGGTACTTTTTAGTGGTGGTACCATAACTAAAAAGTGAAAAATAAAAAACATTTTACAAAAAAAAATACAACCGACTTCAATGTAAAAAAACACTGAAAAGTGCAAAATAACTTTAATTTCGGAAGTCGGTGTTAAATAACGAAGAGACAAAACTATTATAGAAACACCGACTTCCGAAATTAAAGTTATTTTGCACTTTTCAGTGTTTTTTTACATTGAAGTCGGTTGTATTTTTTTTTGTAAAATGTTTTTTTTATGAACTCCAGTACTCATCAAATAGTAAAAACGTCGTAAAATAGGTACATTACTTTGAGACCTGAAGATAATACGAGGACAGGATATTTCGCAAACAACATGAAACGCAATACCATAGTGTGATATCGGCTCTATTACTCGCGCCGTAGATTTACAGCAGGCTAGCCTGCGTAAACTTAGTTGACGTTTACAACTGGTCCCCTCCGAAGAGAATCGGGCTGGAAAAGCCGCGATATTGGCAAAATATGTAACATTTCTGGCAAAATAAAATAAAGAACAACCCGAAAACAGTCCACTGCTAGATATAGGGCGGGTTTCTAAATTGAGCATTTTGAGTAAAGCATGCCATGTCTCACCTTTTGACAGATTTTCAGGTTGAAGTTGAATTTGTGAAATACTTAACTTCAAATAAGAATTCGGGAGTTAGGCATCTCGAATAGCATTGTTTTAATTCCTTTTTTTGTGGTAGGCAATTACCAAAAAACGCCTTGCGCTCTGGGTGGAGGGCTGTGGTGACTCTTTCAAACAATTCCACAAATTGTTTTAGACTTTGCAACATCAATGGACGAGACATTTACCTGTCTTCATCACCAGTCTAAAAATTTCTTGCTGGAAATATGTCTCTCTAATTGCACGCTAATTATTTTACTTTATTTCTCGGTAACTCTCACCCAGCTTACTACCCTGCAAAGATTGCGCTCCACCCAGTATGAGAGCGTCCAACCCTACGTCTGCATAACTCTCATATCCTAAATCATGCAATCAAAGTGGTACTAGCGATTTGCTTGATTGATACTCCTACACCGCCCGTGAACAACCATCTATAATTGCCGGAGTTGTCGGAGGGTGAAGATGAAATGGGCATCATTTTCTGCTTTTCCCGAATCACAAACACAACTAGCAGTTGAATTTTAGAAGTATCTGGAACAGGGTGTAACATCCCACAAATCGGAACGAAGGAACGATCCTCCGACCGAGAGGTCTGGGTATCTTTCAGTTGGAGGTCAGAGGATCTTCCCTTTTCACATGAGGTTTGTTGGCTATAGAATCACACTAATACTATAAAGGTGGAAGTTAGTATGCGTGTATTTTTGTTACTACACCTGAATAGATTGGGATGAAATTGGCTCCCGGGTAGACCATGTCCAGGAATTGAATTGCTTTTATCCCGGAAGTATTATCTCTTGGGATAAAATTCTACATTCGCGCATGAAACTGCTGGAAGAAGCCAGTGACCAATAGATATTCAATTTCAAGTCACAATATCACCTCAATCTCAATCAATGTCGCAAAGTTGTCAATATGGACTCCATGGAATTGACGGGCGTTTTTGGCGGATTGTGACTGCGAATGTTCTTTATATACGAGAATGACCTTTTTGATGTTATGCAAAAATAACTGTCAATGAGATGAGAGGTCCGCATAATTTCACTATCATGCTTTCATGTTCTGATTCAATAAAACCTGCTAAGCGTAGGCAACTGCTGATGTAATGGCCCCAAATTAGCGCTTTCTAGAGGGTACTAGCTTTTTGTGAATATTGAATTATGATGATAAAATCAACATTTCCAGTCGGTGAAAATACTATCTACTTTTATGTCAGCCAGATAATGTTTATTATTGAAGCATATTGCTTATGACAAATAAGGAAAGAGTGGGTGAAGGAAATAATGTAATTATTGATAGAAACTGACGCTAAATTATGATGCAAAATTTATTTTAAGCAATTCTGCTTTGTTTTTACTTTCGATTCGTTTTGAAAGTGTTAACCTGGGGTCAAAAGTGTTAATAAATAAATGTGTTATGTTTATGTAAATTTTGTTGGAGGTGTATCAAATGTCGTCTTTATTAGTCATCAATTTTCACAAATATTTAATGGATGTTTGATGGAAGATACAACTCTATATGCGCTTGTTCTCAAAGATGCATTACCGATGGCAAATTCGATCATTTGTAGACTCGGCAATGGCTAAGCTCGCGCTGCAAAAATCGTTTTTAACTGCGATGCATTAGATAAAGAAATTGCTAGCAATTTCTTTTCACAGTCGATCGTGGTTTGTTGATGTTTTTTAAAATTCATTGTAATGCGAACTATCCCAGCTTATGTAGGTAGTCGAGGTTTTAGGTAATATAATAACATCTACCATAATATCAACGGACCGGAATAATGACTGTGTGTATTTATTTCCAGCCAGCTTTAAAGTAGAAAGTTGTCCCAAGAGAACCTAAAAAGGATAAAAAGGCCTATGTGCCATTTTAGGACATGGTCTACCCGTGCGTCAAATTTCATCCAAATCCGTTCAGCCGTTCGAGGGTAAAGAAGTAAGAAACATACAACCACTCACAAAATTTCGCCTTTATAATATTTGTGTGACTGGTAAAAAAACATACCCAAACGTATGAATGCCCTTAAACACCCAAACTGACAATCGAATATCTCACCTTTTCCTGTCTATTTCGAATTTTCAAAAACCTGTACCATAACAAAGTAGGTAAAAGCACAGCAATGGAGAGACCCATTTATTTTCATTGCGTCTCTTGGTATGCACGATTGTATTCACTTTTATGTAACTCAGCGAATGCTGAACGTCATTCAGTGGACGTTTATTGAATGAAGGGAAGCGGCCGTCGGGAGCGATTCGATTTGTTCGAACGAATGAATGGACTATAACTCGAAGCTTATGTATTTGGTGGAACGGTTAAAGGTGTGTCTGTGAAGGTATTAGTGTGCCAATACAGATGGAGCTTTTAAAATTAGCATTTTGATTGTTTTTGGTGTGACAAAATGAAAAAAACATTTTACAAAAAAAAAAATAATTAGGTAAATAACCGGCATCACTACAAAAAAAAAACACTTACTTAAACGATCAAAATAACTTTAATTTCGGAAGTCAGTGTTAAACAACAAAAAAACAATACCAGAAACACCGACTTACCCCAATTAAAGTTATTTTGATCGTTTTAGTGTTTTTTTTAGGGTTCCGTACCTCAAAAGGAAAAAACGGAACCCTTATAGGATCACTTTGTTGTCCGTCCGTCTGTCTGTCTGTCAAGACCCTTTATTTTGAGAACGCGTGGAGGTATCGAGTTGAAAGTAAAACCTTATATTTTAGTCTGTGGTCCCTTGTAGCTGTGAAAAAATTAGACTTCTAAGTTAACGAAAAAAAAGATACGGCCGTTTATGTTGCAAAAAACGTATATTTCGACACTCAAGGGAATTAAAATTCATAGGGTACTTCCCGTTGACCTAGAATCCTGAAATTTGTTTTGCGGTTCGGAAAAATCTTCGTAACTCAATTCGGGAATTGAACTGTTTTCATAGGTAAATTTGTACGGAACCCTCAGTGCGTGAGTCCGACTCGTAATTGCCCAGTTTTTAAATAAGTTATTAAGGTAACTATTACAAAGTTATATTTCAGTAGGCAAAGAAATTGTAGTTTTAAGTCAGATCGCTCTGAAATCTTAGTATAATACTATTGCCACCATTTCAAAGGCTTTCACTTCGCCTGTTACGATTCTACAAAACAGCAATTTTGTTTTCTGATTCGCCAGTATGTTATAGCACCTCCAAGCAATTCTCCGTTCTATAGCTTATTGAAGACAGTTACTTACCGGCAGATGGACGGCGCTACATACAGCGTCCACGCCCACTGCTAGGTACGTGCAGTGCCACTTAAAAACCTATTGCAACTGTGCTGAGCTGAACTTTTTAAGTAAGTAGCGAGAAAAACGCATTGCAAACTCTTTGGAAAAGGGGAAAATCTCGCCGTTTCCACTCTCCCTCGTGACCAGGGTAGATGATAAACCTGTCCTTCAGGTAGGCCTCGATCAAACGACGGAGGTAGTCGGGCACCTGGTGATACCGGAGTGCCCTCCTAATGCTGCTCCAGGGCAGAGAGTTGAAGGCGTTGGTGATGTCCAGGGACACCAATGCTTTCTTCTTGGTGTGTTTTAATCGCTTGTAGAAGGTTTTTGCGAAAGTTATAGTTACAAAAAAAAAGATACAATTTTTTTAGTCAGTAAAAGTCTGACATTATCTCTCGCTCCGCCCAAGAGTGGGGGATGTCATAAGATGATTTTCCCACCGAAAAAAAAAACCTATGATAGTAAAAAAAAATACAGCGTAGCGAAGGGACGAAAGAAAAACCTATTAAACATTTCAATATAAATTATTCTAATAATAAACTAAAATAATTAATATATATTAATAAATAATAATTGGCTACTGAATTAATTTTGGCTATTTTTAAAATAGTTTTTTTTTTAGGATAAAAATGAAATTACCTATTTTATCAATACCGATGCGTTCACAGCGTAGCGCGTCGATTCCTATATTTTACCTAAGTAAAATTACCAGCTTGAATTATGAATGTAAGTTAATTTTCTAATTAGAGAGTATAAGGATATGCATTTTTCTAGTTACATGTTTCTGGTTAAAGATATTTATTTCTCATAAAGAAATTTACATGTCACTTAAGTGAAAACAACATTTACATTTAAAAGTAAGGTAAACAAATCATACTTCGACAATCGGACTTACAAATTATTGTAAGTCTGTGTTACTATTAAGTAATGTACAGAAATAGCAATTTATTACATGACACACATTACACAAAAAATTTATTTGGTTTGTTTGTTTTATGTGTTGTACAACTTATTTTACCATAAAAAGAATCCATACCTAAACTAAATATTAATATTTCGTTGTGTGATTTGGGATGATAAAAAATCTAAAATTTTGGCATTGTCGTTTCTCTTTTTAGATAATTCGATATAGACCAAACAGGACCGTTCATTGTGGCGACACTTTGGGCGACAGTTTGGCTTATGTCCAGCAGTGGACGTCTTTCGGCTGAAATGATGATGATGATGAGACCAAACATGACTCGAATATGTGCGCTTTTAAAGAAAGCTATGATAGTAAAAAAAAGATGTGCACAGATGTGTACAGATGTGCTGAAAAATAACAATAGATAATATTCCTTAAACTTATAACAATAAGGCCCTTATAACAATAAAATTAAAGGCAAAATATAACAATATTTCTAATTTGCAACAAAAGGAAGGGTGCCATAAATCTTTAAATTTCTCAACCATTGTTTTTGAATTAACGGTAGGTAAGAAGGGCTCCTGGAAGGCACAGCGTGGACAATAAAAAATAAATAAACTTCACAAAAATCGATCTACAGTTTTCTGTGGTACAATTGTTAAAATAATAAAACAATAATGCACTCAAATACAAATAAACCCTATATTATATAAGTTTATTATTAGCACACAGGTAGTCTATGTCTTGGAATAGGACAGAATAATTTTAATTCCGTGAGCGTTTTCCCTTGAGTTGATTTTCATGCAGGCGGAGCCTCTAGCAGAAGCAGTATTAGAATATTCTTTTCAACACACTTGCTCAGAAAGTGACTCTTATTGCACTGCACTTAGGTATATAATGGCACTCGTTACCAAACTGTGACATTTTGATTACCATTACGCACTAGTGCTATAATGTAGTTAAAACCTTTTTGTTCAACCTCTTTGTTCGCAAAACAAATTTTGAATTCGATTAAAATTCCCATTAAGTTATTGCGTTCAATAGTATATAAATTAGTGTCTTACTTACTTATTTCACCCAATCTACAAGTTAAAATGGACAAATTTAACTTGTACAAACGATTTATTTAATAAAAAACATTTAGTAAATAAATCGTACATTCAAATAAAATTTGTTTTTTTTTTTGTGGTCTATGGCCGCCATTTTAAGATGCGCGCGGATTTTGGTGTATTTTTTTTATCCCAGTGAAGTTCAGTGGCTGTATTAATTAAATGAAATTAAATACTACAAAATCATTAGAAAATGTTACATCCGTATTCTATTGTCACTACGAAAGACATTATCGTAAAAACTTTTCACGCAAGAAAACATAAACGTAAGACTAGGCAGTATGATCAAAATACCTTAGCCTTTCTCTAGGGGTAAACAAAAAAAAATGATGCGTGTGCTTGTGAAAACAGATTTTTACCGCCATGTCACAGAAAATTTTACTAGTTTTACTGTGGTTTTCTTCACAAGTGTATTGAAAAACGTCGTATGACACACGTGAGTAATTACTGATTACCGTTCTTGGCTCTCTTAAGACCCTCGCCACGGCTCGGGTCTAAATACCGCCTCGACGGTAATCACTAACATTACACACTTATATCATAATGTACTATTATTATATATACCTATAGATATAAACATTATCCCGGGAATATGTAAAAGTCAAAATCAAAATGATTATTGCGAACTAAATATAGAATGTTAGTGTTCAGTTAGAGTACTTATGTATAATAGTAGCCTTTTACCCGCAATTGTCCCAGCCCTTATCATCCTAAATTAGCATGCATTTAAAGTTATCATTTTATATTAGAAGAATTAAATTTCAATTATATATTCAATTAGGTTAATTTTTGATTTTCACTCGCGCAAGCCGCTGAAAGTTGAAATTAATAAAGCAGGCATAAAAATAAAACGGTTTATAAATTATATAATGCAATTACTATCAATAGTCCGATTACTAATAAAATGGTGACGTACCGATTAGCCTTGTTCAAGATTATAAGTGCAAACAGATTTTATCAGTGCATTGCTACATAAACGGATCATCAGGGGAACCCCATACAACTGCAGTCCATTCTAACTACTCAGATATACTAAACATAGTGCAAATACATATCTATGACGTCAAGAAAGGTTTACCCCTGTTACCATCGAGGTTCGGTTCTCAGTAGCTGACATTTGATGACGATTGCTAGCGGTTTTCCATTACAATCGATGGATTCTAATCGATTGTGAGAATGAATACAAGTTTTTTTTTAATACAAATCGGGGAATAGTCTGACTGTGCGCTTGGTTTGAAGTAGTTACCACTGCCAACAGAAACTGGAAATATAAAAATGTTTTCCCCTATGTTGCCAACAAACCTAATTTTAACAACACAGTACAAAGAAAAACACGCCGCTGTCGACGGGCAGCAGTATCCATTTAAATTAAACGAGTCAATAAGTATCACTGGTATAGCCATAGACACAAACACCTTGTGACAATTCTTACCAACCCGGTGGCATTTGAAACTTTCGCACAGCACAACTTACGAGTACACGAGTAGTCGAGTAATCGTTTTTTTTTTTGTTGTATGTCCCACCTGTTTTTCTTTAGTTATCCTTTGGATTCCAGAGCCGCTGTAACTGTTTCAAATATTCCCGCAGCCCAGACAGGAACTCGCGTGGAACTCGCATTTGACACGTGTATTATTTACTATTTATTACCAGCGGCATCGCCTTCATGAGAGTAGAAAATTATTCGAAGGAGACATTCTCCCGGGATACAAAACATCTTATGTCCTATTAAAGGACATAGTCTACCCGAGTGCCCAACCAAATTCATTCAACTTACTTTGCTTTCCGAGGCACGAAGCAATCTCGATATTTTAAGACGGTCACCCATCCATAGACCGATATTGGAAACATAGCTTAACCTTTTAGGCTGTTATTACTAAATCTTAATGAAAAATGAGAAGTAGTAAGTAATGAAATATGTACTTAAAAAAGAATGACGAATACAACTTCAAGTGCTAGTTCCGGAACGGAAGTTTCTAATTTAATTACGTACAATTATAAAGGATATTAACACTTGAAATAAGAACAAAACAATAGTACTATTGTAACTAAACATATAATTCAGCAGGTGCAACTATTTGTACAATGACACTTCTATAATATTAAATATTGTGTTTATTACGCACACTATTTGCTCATTCATGCATACTTCGTAAGACCTCTTGAGTTTTAAATGTAGTAATGAACTAATGAGTGTTGAAACAAATATGTCATCAATATTTTTTTTAATGTTTTATTAATTTGCTTTTCGTTAGGTTATCTTTGTCATACACCTAGGGAGATTTTTTTTCTATTTGTGAATCTATTCCGTAAAGTTCAATTAAAAACACTCTCTCAAGTAGTCACATCACTGCCACGCCCACGGGGAATTTGTAAAAAGGAAACTCGTGATCCTAGAACGCAAAGGGCAACTAAAGGAACATCATCATTTCAGCCGATAGACGTCCACTGCTGGACATAGGCCTCCCCCAAACGTCGCCACAACGAACGATCCTGTGCGTCTCGCATCCATCGGATTCCCGCAACCTTCACCAGGTCATCGGTCCACCTTGTAGGGGGCCTTCCGACACTGCGTCTTCTGGTACGCGGTCGCCACTCCAGAACCTTTCGGCCCCAACGGCCATCCGTTCTGCGAGCAATGTGCCCTGCCCATTGCCACTTTAGCTTGGCGATTCTTCGCGCTATGTCGGCAACCTTGGTTCTCCTGCGGATATCTTCATTTCTGATTCGATCACGCAAGAAAACTCCGAGCATAGCCCTTTCCATTGCCCTTTGGGTGACTTTGAGCCTTCTGATGAGGCCCATTGTGAGCGTCCACCTTTCGGAACCATATGTCATCACTGGCAACACGCACTGGTCATAGACTTTCGTCTTGAGACACTGTGGTATATTGGATGAGAAGATACCGCGCAGCTTCCCGAACGCTGCCCAGCCGAGTTGGATTCGACGGTTGACCTCTTTCTCGAAATTAGATCTACCCAACTGGACTGTCTGTCCAAGGTAGACGTAATCGTCTACAACTTCGAGTGCAGAGTCTCCGATCTTGATCGGAGTGGGTGCTACATGGTTATTTACCATGACTTTGGTTTTGTCCATGTTCATTTTAAGACCCACTCTTTCGGAAGCTCTACTGAGGTCATTGAGCATTGTGCTGAGCTCTTCCGTAGTTTCAGCCATGACTACTATGTCGTCGGCAAACCGAAGATGAGTGATGTACTCGCCATTGACATTAATGCCCAATCCACTCCAGTCCAGAACCTTGAAGACATCCTCCATTGCGGCTGTGAACAGTTTCGGAGAAATGACGTCTCCCTGCCTCACACCCCGCTGCAGGAGGATAGGTTTCGAGGTCTGGTCCTGCAGTCTGACTGACATAGTGGCGTTTTCGTACAAACACTTCAGCACCTCGATGTACCGATAGTCAATCTGGCACCGTTGGAGAGACTGCAGCACAGCCCAAGTCTCGATCGAATCAAAGGCTTTCTCGTAATCCACAAACGCTAAGCAGAGAGGCAGATTATACTCCTCGGTCTTCTGTATAACCTGCCGTAGCGTGTGTATGTGGTCTATGGTGCTAAAGCCTTTTCGGAATCCGGCTTGTTCGGGAGGCTGGAAGTCGTCGAACCTGCGCGCGAGACGGTTCGTGATGACTCTGGAAAACAGCTTGTAGACATGGCTCAGAAGTGAGATGGGCCTATAATTCTTGAGCAGGGCCTTGTCGCCCTTCTTAAAGAAGAGTACCACCACACTTCTTTCCCTCGAATATGACGGAATCAAACAGCTTCTGAAGGGCCTTAAGGATCGGTTTACCACCCGCCTTCAGGAGTTCGGCTGTAATTCCGTCATCACCCGGTGCCTTGTTGTTATTAAGCTGCTTCAGAGCCATCCTAATCTCGTACAGGCTGACGTCCGGGATATCTTCGGTATAGTGTCGGGTCAACCTAGCTCTTGGGTTGTTTGCTAGATTCGTAGTGGGTTTTGTGATTGACTTGTATAACACGTCATATCACATCAGTCCATAAAAAGTCTCGATCTCTCCCAGAAGCTCCGATTTGGCGGATATGACTCTGCCATCTTCGGTCTTCAGTTTCGTGAGCTGGCTCTGCCCAATAGACAGATCTCTTGCAAACACCTTGGAGCCCTTATTTCGCTCAATCGCGTCTTTAATTTTTCCAGTATTAAAGTGACGGATATCGCGTTTCAAGGACTTAGAGATCCGTTTATTGAGCAGCCGATATGTGCACGCATCTTCTGAAGACTGCAGAATCATCTCACGCCTTTCCTTCATAAGCTGGAGAGTTCGATCTGTGAGCCTCTTGCTCTTATTTGTACGAGTCTTATAGAATTTAGACCCGACCGTATGGACAGTTTCCACGAACCCATCGTTGTATTCGTCCACAGAGCTTCCTAGGCATTCGAAACGATTTTGAAGTTCGAGCTGAAAGCTCTCGGAGTTTTGGATCTGGATCTGTGCAGGACGGAGCGTAGACTTCATCAGTCGAGATCTTTCAAGCTTGACATTGATATTCAATGTGCCTCTTACCATGCGGTGATCACTTCCGGTTTTCACCGCATTGATCACTGAGACATCATTGAATATTTGCTTCTTCGTCGACATGATGAAGTCAATCTCATTTTTTGTTACACCATCAGGGCTTTGCCAGGTCCACTTCCTATGCTCACGCTTTCTGAAGAAGGAGTTCGTCATGTAGAGGCCCTTCCTCTCCATAAAGCTGGCCAGTAGGTGTCCCCGGTGGTTCCTACGTCCAAATCCAAATTGCCCCACTCGCAGCTCGTCACCGTCTCGTTTGCCCAGTTTCGCATTAAAGTCCCCCATGACCACGGTGAAGTGAGTCTTATAACCATGTATGGCTCTGGATACATCCTCATACATGGTCTCTACTTCGTCATCGGGGTGTGTCGAGGTCGGAGCGTAAACCTGTATGACCTTCAGCGAATATCTTGATGGTATTCTGAGTATAAGGTACGCCACCCTGGTTGACACGCTCTCGATCTTCACCACATTGTTCACAAGGGACCTGTGGACGATAAACCCGACACCACCTTGGGACTGCTGGTCCCCCTCCCGAAAATAGAGCAGGTTACCAGATTTTAGGATTATCGTGTCCTCCCCCTGTCTTCGGACTTCGGATAATCCCACAATACTCCATCGTAACCTGCTCAACTCCTCCTCAAGCTCGGCAATCTTCTCATCGGACCGGAGTGTACGCGTGTTGTACGTCGCCAGGTCCAGTCGTCGACGGTTGATCGATCTCGCCCGGAGATTCTTAGCACCCCAGACCCCAGGGCTGCGCCCACGCCCGTCCACGCTAGCACAACCGCTGGAGTCACCGGGCACTTGGGGCCTGTTTCTTGTTGCATTATGCATTTGAGGGGGTTTGGACCATAACCCGCCACGCTGGTCCAGTGCGTGTTGGCGGGTCGCCATAGCCTCGTTCGTTTATCAGCAGGGTGCACCACGTGCAGGTGAGGTTGGCTTGGGTCCCGATAGGTGTTGATTGGGACCCCGTATACACCCCCTAAAGGAACATAGGTAGGTTTTATTCAGAAAACTTTAACACGCCCTCTCGTCCATCTTAGAGCGTGAAAAGTCATTAAATGATTTCCCACATCCCACAAAAAGCTCCACGCAAATATACGTAATTGTTCTAAAATTGCCCTTTATATAGAACAATTATTATTTCTCTTAAAAAAGTGTCATCACATCGTTGTCGTGCAATTATTTTCAGGACTTCGTCGATTTACTTCTCGATACTATTCTTGAATTTTAGTTCAGTTAAAAGAATCAGAATTTTAGGAAAGACAATTAATAAAGCGACCTCAATCTCTCCTTTTTTAGATGTATAAATATATTTAATTTACCAAAAGGACCTCAGCTATGTGACTAGTAGCCAGGGTCAGTCCCTGAACTGCAAAAGTTATTATTATAATACTGTAAACACGTCATACTAAAATAGATACTAAAACATCATAGGCTTAGAGGATCATAGTTTATTGTTGTATAACGTGGGTGTTACAGAAACGTGATGTAGCAGTAAAGGATAACGTCACAAACTAGAAAACATACAAAGGTTCACCAGTAAATAGTATTAAAAGGAAAATATAACAGACAGTTACGGGCACATGGTACTGAATGTGAACAATGCTTTTAATATAAATCTTAGAAATATAGGCGAAAATATTGTAAATATTCATCATCATCATCATTTCAGCCAAAAGACGTCCACTGTTGGACATAGGCCTCCCCCAAGCATCGCTATAACGACCGGTCCTGTGCGTCTCACATCCATCGGATTCCCGCAACCCTGACCAGGTCATCGGTCCATCTTGTGGGAGGCCTTTCAACGCTGCGTCTTCCGGTACGTGGTCGCCACCAGAACCTTTCGTTCCCATCAACCATCTGTTCTGCGAGCAATGTGCCCTGCCCACTACCACTTAAGTTTAGCAATTCTTCGGGCTAAGTCGGTAACCTTGAATATCTTCATTTCTGATGTGATCACACAAGGAAACTCCGAGCATGACCCTTTCCATTGTCATTTGGGTAAGTCACCCAAAGGGCAATGAAAAAGCAAACCTTTGGGTTACTAATAATTAACTATTTATCAAATACTCGTATTCTCAGACATTCAACTTTTAAATCTTCATTGATTGCAACATAATGTTTGTTTAACTTTAGATATAGTCAATCAATTGGTGTTGGCTGGAAAAATTGGTCACTATGACAATAGTCATTGATCCATTTTCTATTGTTTGCTTGTTATAATTTTTCCAACTATTTCTATCCTTTTCTTCTTGAAGAGTCTCTATTTTTGTCATGTATGACGAAAAACACATCGCTTCTTCAGTCTTCTTCAATACTTATTTGTTATTTTCCTCTTCATAGCAAAACTTATCTATACTAATAAATAGCATAAACAGGAAAGATTTATATTTTTGTTTGTAATGAATAAAATTTAAAACTACTGGACCGATTTAAAAAATTCTTTCACCAGTTGAATGTTACCAGTAACAGGTATAAATTTTTAAACAACTTCAAAAAGGAGGAGGTTATATGTTCGGCTGCATGTATTTGTAATGTTCACCGATTTTTCGATTAACTCTGGACCAATTTTGAATTATTTTTTTTATCTAAAGTGTACCCCGAATTGGTCCTATAGAAATATTGTCATGATCTGGTAACAAGCTTCGAAGATAGAGAACAGAACTCCTCGTAGGGTCATCAGAACGACAGAACTGTCGTAACAGGTACAATTTTTTTATATATACGTGTAATCGATGACTGATTGAAGAGTGGGATCATCAGTACATCAAACTGATCTGATGATGAAGCCAGAAGGTCGGCACCCAAACTTATCTGATCACGGAAACGGAAGGTGGCCTACCTTAGGCATGGGAACTCTGTAATAAAATAATGTTTCGTAGCCTGGTTTGGCTTATTAGAATTGTCATTAGTTGCACGGAAACTTGGTAGTAAAACAATGTATCCTAGCCGTGTCTTGGTTTAATTGAATTGTCATGAGATGCAGGTACTCTGGCTACTAGAGGTTTTAATGATTATATTCTATATATTAAATTAGATATTATAGGACATGTAGAATTTGCACTCTATTTAAGTTTGGCTGAGGGGTACCACAATTAGAAAGTATGAAGTCGGTGTTAAAAGGAGAAATAATGAAGAGACAAAACTATTATAGCAACATCGAATTTCGAAATTAAAGTTGTTTTGCACTTTTAGTTTTTTTAGGGTTCCGTACCTCAAAAGGAAAAAACGGCACCCATATCTCGGGAACGTGGGGAGGTATCGAGATGAAATTAAAACCATATACTCGGTCTGCGCTCCCTTAAAACTGTGAGAAAATCAAACTTCTAAGTTAACAAAAAAAAGCTACGGCCGTTTATGTCGCAAAAAAGGTACATTTCGACACTCTCAAGGGAATCAAAATTTATAGGGTACTTTCCGTTGACCTAGAATCCTGAAATTTGGCATGAAGCAAAGTCTCATAGCTCAAATGTAGGAGAAAATCTGAAAACTCAAAATTTGTAGTTACGTCACAAAAAAAAAACTTTTTTTGCGATTCGGAAAAATCTTCGTAACTCAATTCGAGAATTGAACTGTTTTCATAGGTAAGTTTGTACGGAACCCTCATGGCGTGAGTTCGACTCGCACTTGCCCCGTTTTTTTTTAATATTAAAGTCGTTTTTTTTTTGTTTTTGTAATAAATTTTTCTATTTTCAAGCAGGCGAAGCCGCTGGCAGAAGATGTGATATAGTGGGATTAATTAAGGTATAAATGCGAAAGTAGCTGTGTCAGTCTGTCTGTTACCTCTTAACTTCTTAACAGCATAACGGATTTGGATGCTACCTAGTATGTGCCTAGTAGGGTAGATTAAGTCCTAGAATAAGACATAAATATGATACGTTTCATCTCGAGAATACTCCCGCATTGAAAAGTATCATATTTATATTTAGAACACACGTTCTCTTGGGTTAATTTCTAATTTTCACGCGCGCTTTCTATATCTACTTTAGCTTCTGCAGTTTCTTTCATTACAACAGCACCTACCCGGCCTACCTGTGTGGTGTTCAAGTGATGTGTCGCCGACGCCACTGCCCACATCAGATGATAATCTTGGCTACCGTTGCGTAACACCATGCACCCATTGTGTTAGCTTTTCGTGCTTTCTGTTTGTTACCTTATTATTGGTTAAATGGCTTTGTTTGAATGCTAATGTACAGTAGTTTGATTTAATTAGCAGAATTTGCTTGGAAATTAGAAGATTTAAGCTATTGTTTAGGTGTTTCGACTATGTCTGGTGAGTTGTTCAAGTTTGTTGAAAATAAACAATGACGCGTACACTTAGCTTAGGTACAATCATTTGTAGAAATTAAATTACTATACAGATCATCCAATAGTCTTTTGTAAGAATCAACCAACAAATTCTAAAAAACATCATGATCCATATTTGTTTCTAAAAATAGTGCAGCCATAACAAGTAAATTCCTAGAAATATGGAAAGGACCAGACTGCTAACGTGTGGTCCCAGATTAATATTTTGTTCGCACTTTGGAAGGCGAGGCGCGCATGCGTCAAAGTACTTGCTCTGACGCAAGTCGCTTGCCCAAGTGTGCGACCATGCCGGCGTATGCCAAATATTTGACAAATAGATACGGGGGCTTGATACTGAGAAGCACAACAAATAAACCCTTTTCTGCCAAGTTTGTAACCAATATTTGTGTATCGATCACCTTTCGCACAGAAATGAGGTTAAAGACGAATTGTTTGATGTGATTGATTCATAAGGCTCGATAATCGTTTATGTAAATAACGTGCATTTTAATGTGTTGACTTACTAGTTAAGAACAGATTATACCGTTTTGTTGAAGGAAAATAGTTAATTGACTGTTGCAGAAGCTGGTCAATATTTCGAACTTGGAAAAAACATGAGAATCCTCCTCTTCTCCTCAGGTAATATTGTAAACAATGTGCAAACACCACATTATATACAAAAGATATACATAGCCAATTGACGTTATAAACCTCAACTGGTAACACGTTCACTTAAAGTCAATATTATTGTACTGGAATCACCGGCTAGACAAACAGTTAAACAATTAAAAAAACATTAATAACTCTACTATCAAGATAGCAACAAAATTAATACCAAACACTACTATACATCTAATCAGGATACCCGGTAGTTTAAAAACAACACTTACCGAATCAAATCACTTAATAGACGGATATGTGCAAATGACCACCGATGTGCGAATGGTAAGCACAATGGGGAAACCCAAGTCGTCAATTGTACCAGTTCATTATGTAGCAGAGATCTTATCTAGGTTTAGATCACGGCACCATCGAATTTGTTGCGATGATCTTACTCTGAATGGTCTTAGTGATCTCAATCATTTCATTGTGCGTCTATTGGGTTAGATGAATTAGTATATATTTTAAAATATAAGTTTAAAGGGGACAGCATAAAAAAAACTAACAATTGATTTTACTACTAACTACGGAATTAGTCTTTATAGTTTCTTAAAAACTTGTGCAGCAGATGAACATTGAACATTACATTACTATGAGATACCTGATATAAATTGCGAAAAGAAAATAATAAAGTAGGTCGGTCAATATAATCGTACCTAATTGTATTCAGAAGAACCTTCTTCCTTTGTTTGCATACAGTAACAACAACCTTTGTTAAAGACAATCTTAAAGTTCAGGCTTTAGCATATCTTTTTTCAAAGGGAAAGCACATAAGACTTGAAATTTGGATGAATAGTACGTTGTCGTTTCAAGTATATGTGTAAATTTACAGTCATGAAGTCAAGAACAAATGATTGATTAAGGAAATATCTCGGATATCCCACTACAATAATATTACTTATATCATTAAATCAAAGAGTGATAAGCTTTCAACAATCAATCAATAATGATTATTAAATCCATCAAACATTACTCATTTCATCGTCGACCACTCCAGCCATTTCCGTAAAATGATTCAAACCTGGCAGTCCGTTATTTACGATAGCGCGATCTACACTAATAACTTTATCGCTAAATATATCTGTAGCTATTTTTATACAAACTGATTAGAATGTATCAATGAAAGGCGCGTTGTTCGAACATACGTAATAGCTTAGTACAAATAATGGCGCTTCTGACGTGAGTGTAATCAAACACACTTATCTGCAGACGATTCGCTGTAATTCTCATAATAAGATTATCTTATCACACCAAGCAAAAGGTGCTAACAATCATAGTTTGTCTATCATTGACGCCCGTTCGTGTTTTTACTCAGAATAATCTGCAAATTGATTTGTTTAATAATCAACAATTCACTCTAAAATGCACAAAGAATTCGCGTCATTGATATTTGCTGTTGTCCAATTTTTACTTATTTTTTCCTCTGATATAGTCGTTGTCGTAACTGTCATAATAAGATATTTTTAAATGGCTGCAAAGTAAAACGCTTACGTCAGATCCAATTGAAGAAATTGGAACTTCATTAATGTCTCCCTAACTTATACCTAATGTATTGTAGCCGGAAATGTTAAATAAACATCAGTGCATTAAAGTAAATACGTATGTATTTTTTTGTGAGAGTTTCGGTACGTTTCCTATAAATAACTAAAGTAAATACATATTTCATAGATATGATAGGAATTGATGGAATCATTCTTACTTCGCTGGCGCCGGCTACTAGTCATGGTTGGTGATAAGTTATGTTTATACAAACATATTGAAATGTTTTTTTGTATAAATTATTTACGTTCAGCCCAGATTTCTTGGTGAATTATTGAGACAAAGTAATTTAAAAAATGCAAGTTGGTTTAAAGGAATGCAATGTAATCTTAATAGTGGCGGCATTCTTTCGTGGTTTACAAACAATATCGATAATAATGTGCTCTAAAATCCGATTTATTGCTTGTTTATTTTTCAAAGCTTTTGAACTCTATGGTTCTCTATGAGCGTAAAATATCTTTTATCTTCAAACAGAAATCAATGTAGACTTTTTTTGAATTGTGGTTGTCAGAGGCGTGAATGGTGATACCATCATCGACCATGAAAAAAAAACTTAATCAGCACGCAATCATAATGTAAAATTATTCAATCTGATATACTTACGACAGCACATGATATGTTTCGTTTAGAAATGATGACGTCATAACGTCGTCCCTCACGTATTGGATCCTATCCAACGACCATACAGGCCTTAACCGTATTAGAGATGTTGCTGGCCTGCCACCATGGGATCTGGAAGCAACAGTCCTTGCACGCATGCACGATTTGCGCGTGCAGATGCAACGTCGGGGCGAAACTCCGCTGCCGCGATAAGTCGTGACATAGCGGACAGGAGTTCCGGCGGGATCTCATGGTGAAACGATGACAGCGACTGTCGCAACCCAGTGCTGAGCACGCTATAATTATGGTGGTAAGTCTCCTCTTTGAGGAGTGGCTGGAAAGACCTCACGGCGTTCTCACCTCTGCATGACGCAGGTTCTCACCGGACATGGTCAGTTCGGGAGGTTCCTCAACCGGATTCGTGCGGAAGAATCGCCCGGGTGTCACCATTGTGTGGACCGCCCGGAGGACACGGTGGAGCATACGGTAGAGGTGTGCCTCGCTTGGGCAGATCACCGCCATGTCCTCATGGCTCATGGGGATGATTGACGGCAACGATCTCTCTCGCCGGGCCTTGGTACATGCCACACATTGTACAGCCATGGTCCAAAGCAAGGAGTTGCAAGCGGTCGCCTCCTTCTGCAAAGCAGTAATGCTAGCAAAGGAGGCGGCCACACGCGCGAGGCAACGGCCCTCACGCCCCAGCCGCTGGGGTCCTGATTCCATTTTCCGGCCACCGGGCTTGCAGGCGGCGAGCAATAGGTAGCTCGCCGTCCGACCGTCCGGTAACCGTCCAGACCAAGCCCAAGTCGTCGACAGCGCGTAGTTGTCCACGCGCGCCTCGAGGAGATGTCAGCAAACCGTAGGGGCGGCCCAGCAGGGTCGAAGCATACTGGGGCCATGGGTTCGCTTCTGAAAAGAAAACCAGGCCCTGGAATGAAAGGCAACGAAGGAACTAGGACTGGGTTTTGGTTAGTAAAAGTCTGACACGCCCTCTCACCCCGCCCAAAAGCGCGAGATGTCATTGGATATATGATATTTATTTTGCAAATAGGTTTTAAAAAAACACTTTTACACGTCATTTTTTTATCAGATTAAAATAGATGAGGCCGGTGTTTATGTTTAATATAAGTAATTGACATCTTTGTGAAAAGTTGGTACAATAGGGAATATGCATGTAATTTTTTATTTACTAAATTAAATACTTTTAAGCTCTGGTAAACAAATGTGAAAAACCGGGCAAGTGGAGTCATCACTGAGGGTTCCGTATACACTTACCTATGAAAACAGTTCAATTCCCGAACTGAGTTTTTCCGAACCGCAAAAAAACTTTTTTTTTTTGTGATGTAACTACAAATTTACAGTTTTAGATTTTCTCCTATACTTGTGCTATGAGACCTTGCTTCATGCCCAGGATTCTAGGTCAACGGGAAGTATCATATGAATTTTGATTCCCTTATGAGTGTCGAAATATAAGTTTTTTTGCGATATAAACGGCCGTATCTTTTTTTTCGTTAACTCAGAAGTTTGATTTTTCAGAGCCTCAAGGGGCCGCAGACCTGAGTATATGGTTTTAATTTCAACGGTAAAGACGGACAACAAAGTGATCCTATAAAGGTTCCGTTTTTTCCTTTTGAGGTACGAAACCCTAAACAAAAATTCTTCTTCATCGACAATGAAGTTGAAAGAAGTATGCTTTCGAAGCTGAATTATTATGAAAGAGAAATAGGACAGGGTCCGCCATAGAAAAAGGCGTCTTGGTGAAAGAGACTGATATATAGATATATTTTTGTTTAACATTGTTATATCTCATTTGCTTTTCTACCAAATTTTAATATTCTTTTCACTTTTAGTATTTTATTTTTGTGTATTTATTGATAAACTGGTTAGTTAAAAAATATTTTTATAAAATTTTGGGACAGGTGCTGTTTTAAAAAAAAAAACCTGTCAGTTTTAGTAATAATAAATATGCATTGGCTGCCAGTATTATTATCTGCTATCTAGTCTTAACCGTAACAGTAATTCTTAAAATAATGTAACGATTAATTTTAACAGTAGTTAATAATTGGTCCTCTAACTGTACTTTAAAACTATTGATTGACCGCTAATTATTATGTTTAACAATCCAATTAGGAACTGTCACTGTCAATCAAAACATTGTGGGAAGACAGAAGACATCGGCTGACAAAAGAATTTAAAAAAATACTACTGGCACGCGCAAAACCACTTGTCAAGATTTTTTGTTCTAATTATGAGTAATCTTATAACGGATTGTCCTGGATTACTGATGTTATATTTTTATCGATTTCGATTCGTCAATAGCTTGTTAAAAAAATAGACTTAATCTGCAATAGTATACTTTGCATTCAGGTTAAAATGTCAAGTTACTTTATGTTACCAACATTGTATAAACCACTAATTTTTAATTAGTGCAAATACTTAAAGGGCTTATTAAAAAAGGTGTTGTAATTATTTAAGTAAAGTCTCAATAAATAATATTCTTAAACAGTAAAGTTATAAGTATTTGTATATATCCCTGAATGGCGCTCAAAATGGAAAAACACTACGCGGATTATTTTATAGTAGCAATTGTTATGAATGATTGATATAATTATGAATTACCCAATTATGAAAAATTTTCGTGGACAATTTTAGGATATCGTTTTTTTTTTACTTTTGAATACACAAATATGATCAGTAATGGGTACGGATACAGCTCCATTTTTTTACTAATTAAAAAATAGTGGTGTATTAACGAGTTAAGAGTTGGAGATTTGAGTATTGTAGTTTCAAAATTGATACGGATAATTCTACCCACCCCATGGACGCAAACGTGGTCACCAATGAAGCGCCAAAAGTCTGCACTGAGGTTTGACAACAAACAATTAAAATAAGAATCCTTGGAATCGAGATTAGAGACAATAACAAACGGTCTACTTCGTTCAAAACATAAATTGAAAAAGTAGACAATATAGCTGCCAATTTCAAATGTAACAATTCTAAAGTAACTACATTGTGGCTACATCAAGAACTTGCGACACGGTAAGCCCTGAAAGAGATGGCGTGATGACTTGAAATGTAAACAATAATGGAAAAAAAACTTCTTCCCTGTACAGTGAGACAAAAAGTACTTATAATCGCACTATATAATATTATAAGGCGTAATATTATAATTTGTATGTGTATCTTTATTACTCCTTCACGTTCAACCGCTTGAACAAATTTGCAAGAAACCTAAATTATTTGTATTTTTTTGTCTTTATATATCTCAGGAACTTAGAATCCTGGATAGCTTACCTTTGGAAGGCGTACGAGGAGCCGAAACCAATCGCATAGGCCCCTTAGACATTTTTCACGGATCATGGTACTATCCGACAATCGCTAGCACAAAGTGACGTATCAACATATCCAGAGTTGCTTTAGGAGTGGAGAGGCATACCACGGCCATCAGGACAATCCCAGAAGTACGGTCAAGGTCCCTACCAGCATCTTACTGCGTTATACATACTTCCCGCGGGCACGCTTGTTCTTGCGAATCTCCATTCAAACCAGCCAAAAAGGAGAAGAGAGAGGTGGGAGTTTTGTTTCTTGTCGGTGTTCACTACGGCTGGTCATTATAGATAAACCAGAGATGAGCAAGTCATTTGTATTATTCCTACCTTCTAGCAGCGACTTCGCCCGCGTGCAAATTGAAAATATTCGCAAGGGACCATACTCCTGGGATAAAAAATATCCTATATGCTTTTCCAGGACAAGGTATTCCTGTATGCCTTTCAAGCAAAACCGTTCAGCAGGATAACAACCATACAAACATTTGCCTTTGTAATATTAATGTGATATCTATGACGTAAATCGTGGAAAGGAAAGGAAATGAGGATCGGGAAGTTATGTAGATATTATCTAATAATAAAATTATGTTTTCAGGAATAAGTCTCAAACGAAGTTACATTCTGTGTGAGGGAAATGTGGTTATTTTTGTGATGATCGAGATATTTAGGTTAGTAACTATTTATTAAATGATGTATTTAGCATAGTAAGTGTGTACTTACAGGCTACATATTACCTTCTATGGAAAATCTGTGACGGGTTCAAAAAAATACGGAACTTGTTTTTAGAAAATTAAAGCGTATTCTGGACATAATACATATTGTTATGTGCTTGTACATAACACATTTGCTAAAATTGAATTGTGCCTTGAATCGTTATATGTGAAAGTAAAATAAATAAATAAATTTGATGCTTTTGGAATGAATCGCAAGCACAGAATTATTCGTTTCATTTGTGCAGCTAGAAAAAGATACAAAGACATGAAACTAACCCCCCTAGCCAAGTTACAACCGTTTCGTTTCGATTCTCTTTTCGTTGATCGCCTCGAGTCGACCACGCCTCCTATTCCTTTGTTCTGATCACGTGACTGAGCGTTAAGATGACGTCAGAACAAAGGAATCGGAGGCGTGGCCAACTCGAGGCGGTCGAAGAAAAGTGAATAGAAAAGGGGCAGGAACTCCTTAAAAGTGACGTAACGTACGCATTCAAATGTCAAAGAAAACTGTGACGTGCA
This sequence comes from Mythimna impura, assembly GCA_905147345.3. NCBI lineage: Eukaryota > Metazoa > Arthropoda > Insecta > Lepidoptera > Noctuidae > Mythimna > Mythimna impura. Next base: position 8,947,829 of record LR990355.1, on the reverse strand, counting down.
AAGTTGTTTTTCTTTTGTTTCATATGGTATCGCGCGCCTCACATTCATAATCTTAAAAGTACAATATCAATTTAGGTATATTAGTGACAAATACCATGTATTTGTTTAAACTAAGGTTGTTTTATAACAAATCATTGACTCGGAACAAATAACAAGTCGCTTGGGTAAACTTGTGATCTTCCGTAAAGAATAAGTAAAATAAATAAACGGTCCATTCACTAAATATTAAGATGTTTAACATTTTATTTTAAAAGACTGTATTTTGTGTAATACAGGATATTACGGTGCAAATCTTTCGTATTATTTTGATTAATTTAAGTGAATATGAGAGAATGAATTCTCGCATTCTACTTCTGGAATTTATGACCACTTATTATTGAAGTAAAGAAATTGGTGTACATTTTTTTCTTGCTCAACAGGTTTTTTTTTCATCGGCAAAATCATCTTATGACATCCCCCGCTCTTGGGCGGAGCGAGAGATAGTGTCAGACTTTTACTGACAAAAAACCCACTCCTGTTCTTTCGTTGCCTTTCGTACCAGGTCCGAGTCTTCCTTTCAGAATCAAACCCCAGGCCCCAGTAGGCTTCGACCCTGCTGGGCCCCTACGGTTTACTGACATCTCCTTGAGGCGCGCGTGGAACAATATGCGCCGTCGACGAATTGGGCTCGGTTCGGACGGTTACCGGACGGTCGAACGGCGAGCTACCCATTGCTCGCCGTCCGCAAGCCCGCGCCTACGGTGGCCGGAAATCGGGATCGGATTCCCGGCGGCGGTTTGGGCGTGAGGACCGTTGCCTCACGCGATCAGCCGCCTCCTTTGCTACTGCTCCGCAGAAGGAGGCGACCGCCTGCGACTCCTCTTCACTCCGGACCATGGCCTGTACCAAGGCCCGGCGCGAGAGATCGCCGCCGCCGATCGCCTCCATGAGGACACGACGTTGCTCTGCCCAAGCGGGGCACACCTCCACCGTGTGCTCCACCGTGACCATCAACAGATCTGAATGTTATATGTCTACTAGCTGCTGCAAGCGTCTTCGCCCGCATGATAGTTGAAAATTATTTTGAGGGAACATACTTCTGTGATAAAAAGCATCCTATGTGCTATTCCAGGACATGGTCTACCCGTGTACCAAGTTTCATTGAAATCCGTTGAGCTGTTCGAGCGTGAAGAAGTAACAAATATACAAACACGTACTCACAAACTTTCATCATCAATCATCATTTCAGCCGAAAGACGTCCACTGCTGGACATAGGCCTCCCCCAAGCGTCGCCACAGCGAACGTTTCTGTGCGTCTCGCATCCATCGGACTCCCACAACCGTTACCAAGTCATCGGTCCACCTTGTAGGAGGCCTTCCAACGCTACGTCTTCCGGTACGTGGTCGCCATTCCAGAACCTTTCGGCCCCAACGGCCATCTGTTCTGCGAGCAATGTGCCCTGCCCATTGCCACTTTAGTTTGGCGATTCTTCGTGCTATGTCGGCAACCTTGGTTCTCCTGCGGATATCCTCATTCCTGATTCGATCACGCAAGGAAACTCCGAGCATAGCCCTCTCCATTGCCCTTTGGGTGACTTTAAGCCTTCTAATGAGGCCCATTGTAAGCGACCACGTTTCGGAGCCATATGTCATCACTGGCAACACGCACTGGTCATAGACTTTCGTCTTGAGACACTGTGGTATATTGGACGAGAAGATACCGCGCAGCTTCCCGAACGCTGCCCAGCCGAGTCGGATTCGACGATTGATCTATTTCTCGAAGTTAGACCTTCCCAACTGGACCGTCTGGTCCAGGTAAACGTAGTCGTCTACAACTTCGAGTGTAGAGTCCCCGACCTTGATAGGAGTGGGTGCTACATGGCTGTTTACCATGACTTTGGTTTTGTCCATGTTCATTTTAAGTCCCACTCTTTCGGAAGCTCTACTGAGGTCACCAAGCATTGTACTGAGCTCCTCCGTAGTCTCAGCCATGACTACTATGTCGTCAGCAAACCGAAGGTGAGTGATGTACTCGCCATTGACATTAATGCCTAGCCCTCTCCATTCCAAAACCTTGAAGACATCCTCCATTGCTGCCGTGAACAGTTTCGGAGAAATAACGTCTCCCTGCCTCACACCTCGCTGCAAGAGGATAGGTTTCGAGGTCTGGTCTTGTAGTCGGGCTGACATAGTGGCGTTTTTGTACAAACACTTCAGCACTTCGATATACCGATAGTCAATTTGGCACCGTTGGAGAGACTGCAGTACAGCCCAAGTTTCAATCGAATCAAAGGCTTTCTCGTAGTCCACAAACGCTAAGCAGAGAGGCTGATTATACTCCTCAGTCTTCTGTATAATCTGCCACAGCGTATGTATGTGGTCCACGGTGCTGAAGCCTTTTCGAAATCCGGCTTGTTCGGGAGGCTGGAAGTCGTCGAACCTGCGCGCGAGACGATTCGTGATGACTCTGGAAAACAGCTTGTAGACATGGCTCAGAAGCGAGATGGGCCTATAATTCTTAAGCAGGGCATTATCGCCCTTCTTAAAGAAGAGTACCACCACGCCTCTGCTCCACGCCAGTGGCGTTTTTCCCTCGAGTATGACGGAATCAAATAGCTTCTGAAGGGCCTTAAGGACCGGTTTTCCACCCGCCTTCAGGAGTTCGGCCGTAATTCCGTCCTCACCCGACGCCTTGTTGTTTTTCAGCTGCTTCAGAGCCATCCTAATCCTCAAATCACAAACTTTCGCTTTCATAATATTAATGTGATTTAAGCTTCTACAGCATTTCATTGTTTTGATCTGGTTCTGCTTTAAAGCATCACCATCATTACAGCCGAAAGACGTCCACTGTTGTACACAGACCTCCCTCAAGTGTCTCCACAACGTCTAATCCAGTGCGTCTCGCATCTATCTGATTGCCGTGACCCTCACAAGGTCATCGGTCCACCTCGTGTAAGATCTCCTAATGCTGCATCTTCTGGCATACGGTCGACACTCTAGAACTTAGATTTAAAAAATCCTGCTGCCTGCAAGCTTTTAAATCTAAATCTATAAAAGCGAAATACCACTCACTGATTAATCACGAAATTTCAGAAACTATAACACCTACAAACTTAAAATTTGGCAGGTAGGTTCCTTATAGGGTGTAGACATCCGCTAAGAACGGATTTTCCGAAACTCACCCCCTAAGGGGATGAAAGGGGGTCCAAAATTTGTATGGAGAAACCGACTTTCACGCGGGCGAAGTCGCTGGCAGAAGCTAGTAATCTATATAAATAAAAGTGAATGTTTAAATGTATTGCTAAGAGAATTACTGGGTCTAATTTCAAAAAAGTTTAAAAAAAACTTGAACTCAGATCCAGGAAGGTTCTTGAAGAAGTGAAAATTGGGAAAACTGGAGAAATCCGTAAAATCTTATTTCTCTTTATTAGGTACTACCAAGCTGTTCGTAACTGTCAATATTAGAGTTAGGCTATAGGTCTAACCTTACTTTAAACTACTTTAATTTATCCGTATATCTGTCATTTTTCCTTTTAATAATATATCTTTTACTATAAAACGACGTATGTCGATTCAGCTAGTCCATGATAAAAAAAAAAAATATCTTGCTTTTGGCACGTTAAGCTCTTATGAGGTTATAAAATACTTCAGTATACAAACTAAATACTCATCACTGAGAAAGCACTTTGTAAAAAGGACTTGTCTATAATAAAACTGAAAAGTGACTTCTTCCTCAAGCTTCAAATAGGTATCATACATACACACACTCACACGCAATCTCTTTTCCTTAACTTATTATTGCCTTTTTAGGGTTTCGTACCTCAAAAGAAAAAAACGGAACCCTTATAGGATCACTTTGTTGTCCGTCCGTCTGTCTGTCAAGACCCTTTATCTCGGGAACGCGTGGAGGTATCGAGTTGAAATTAAAACCATATACTCAAGTCTGCGGTCCCTTGAAGCTGTGAAAAAAAAAGATACGGCCGGTATGTTGCTAAAAATGTTTATTTTGACACTCTCAAGGGAATCAAAATTCATAGGGTAGATACTTCCCGTTGTCCTAGAATCCTGAAATTTGGCATGAAGCAAGGTCTCATACCATAAGTATAGGAAAAAATCTTAAAACTGTAAATTTGTAGTTACGTCACAAAAAAAAAACTTTTTTTCGATTCGTAAACATCTTTGAAACTCGATTCGGAAATTGAACTGTTTTCATAGGTGAGTTTGTAAGAAACCATCAGTTCGCGAGTCCGACTCGCACTTGCCCGGTATTTTTAATTTTTATTTCGAATATAATAAATAAAAAAAAACTGAATGATTTTTTTACTGAGTCCTAAAAAGGACTTTTCAGTAATCATCACAATCCTCAGCCCGGCCTTGCACATTGCTGATTGTAGCCCTTTCATGTGCAACTACTCTCCTATGTCAACTTCACCCAGATACTGAACCATGCTGGACGGCCAAAACTTCTTCAAAGGTGATGTCGTAATTAAAAGTAGCATACACTTGTATAGACACGTTCATTGGTGAACCTGTCGCAAAGGTCATGTGGTCAATGGTCACGTGACACGATAGGCCGGCCATACTGCGCAAACAATGCGCCTCACGTTTGCCTATTAACTGAGGACAAACTAAACGACGCAATTGAACGCTATTAATGCGTTTGCGCATCGGTTTTAGATGGTTTGTGTTTGGTTTGAAAGAAATTTGGGTGTACCCAATAGAGGGCAAAAATTAGGAGAAAATCCGTAAAAAATTGTGTGTACCTATAGTCAACCAGATTTATAAATGTGTTGACCAGGCGAAGTGGTAAGCCAAGACAAGTTGTATGAGTAGTTATCAAGTGGAAACCAAAGAATACCGCCCGGAGGACACGGTGGAGCATACGGTAGAGGTGTGCCCCGCTTGGGCAGAGCACCGCCGTGTCCTCGTGGGGGCGATCGGTGGCAGCGATTTCTCGCGCCGGGCCTTGGTACAGGCCATGGTCCGGAGCGAGGAGGAGTGGCAGACAGTTGCCTCCTTCTGCGAAGCAGTAATGCTAGCAAAGGAGGCGGCCGATCGCGTGAGGCAACGGTCCTCACGCCCCAACCACCGCCGGGATTCCGATCCCGATTTCCGGCCACCGTAGGCGCGGGCTTGCGGACGGTGAGCAATGGGTGGCTCGCCGTCCGATCGTCCGGTAACCGTCCGGACCGAGCCCAAGTCGTCGACGGCGCGTAGTGTTCCACGCGCGCCTCAAGGAGATGTCAGCAACCGTAGGGGCCCAGCAGGGTCGAAGCCTACTGAGGCCATGGGTGATGCGAAAGAGATCCCCGGGGCCCTGGAAAAAAAAATGGCAAAGAAGGAACAGGAGTGGGTTTTTAGTCAGTAAAAGTCTGACACTATCTCCCGCTCCGCCCAAGAGCGGGGGATGTCATTAGATGATTTTCCCACCCGAAAAAAAAAACAAAACCAAACCTAACCTAAGTATCCGTATAATAAAATTAATATTTCATTTCTGTTTTTCAAAACATAAAACCGAGACTATTGCCGAAATTCGGTTTCAGTCGTAAAAACCAGTCTCGGTCGACACTACCCTGTTGTAACTAATCTGGCTAAGAACAAGAACTACAAATCAAGTAGCCAATCGTAAGTTTATTGGACTTTACGGAAGAGTCGGATGTCGGTAGCTTAATGTCAGTATTAAAAAAAAAATATATGGAAAAGGCTAGCCGTTTGTTTTGGCCTGGTTTAATTGGGTGTTATAATCATAACCTGTTGAAATATTTAATATAGAAATAGTAGATTATGTGACTAGGGGATAAAGCAGTGTCTTTAAGTCGCGGGCGGCATATTGAATTCCGAACGAAACGAAGGTTGCTCATTTTAATCCCGAACGATAGTGAGGGATTTATGTAATTAACTCCCGAGCATCGCGAGGGAGTTAATAAAGAAACCTGAGTGAAGTGAGGAATTCAAGCCACCCAAGACAAATACAGCTTTATCCCCGTGTTGGATACTCTACTTTTTACACCATTTGTGAGATAATTAAAAGATAATTTAGTAAAACAAATCATATATTAGAGAAATATAAGTATTATGTACCTACAAGTTAATCTTGACTATCACTCAACACGTCTTGAGATTTGAAACAAACAAAATTCACTACACTAAGATTCTATATTTTCAATTTTCTTTATCACTCCCGCTTTTTCATTGCCTACTTTTTTTTCGAAACTCGTCATTAACCACAACCACGTATTATTGTTATTTTTTTTGTTAGTGGCTAGTTTGAATTTTGAATAAAATTGTTTGATGCACATACATTTTAGTTCACTTATTGTTGACGGTTTTTGACGTTCCAAATTCAAATCTCATTATTCCCTAGGGATCGCCCATACTGCATTATCTCCCTAGGGACAGAATGACTTGCTTTAAGTGATGGTTGTATGACATATAAAAGGGTATTATGGAGCAGGTGGTGTAAAAATGATATTTAAATATCACCTTCAAAAATGGTAGGTAAGACAAATCCTGTTCGATGCACTACAAGGCATAAACGTTAGTCTTTGGTTCCCATTGTCTCCTTTATCATTCGCATTAGCATGTATTTTGAAAGGCTGCTATTAATAGCACTGGGTGCCACGACCTAATGCAAACGGTCAGGTATAAATCAATTTAACTGTGAGAATAAACCCCACACTTGTCCATAAGTTACTCCTGACATCACTGAAAAGAATTTGGTTAAGGAAAAATTTCGTAAAGTATTATTATTGCTGTCTGATGTGATGTCCTAGTAGATTTAATTTGATTGGTCACATGTGTAATGAAGGAACTCTTTAGTTGGTTTGACTGTAATCATGGTCGAATCGAAATATAGCCAACTCTAGTGCTAGCTGAATCAGGTTGAGTTTTTGTTTAATTGCTCTAACTTTCTAGTTTATCAAGTATAGTTGGATATTATCCTGAAACCTTAGTCACTCATCTTCCTATCTTATTATAGTTGCTCCCTATTTCTTGGGGTTGACACTTTTGTCTTTTCACAAGTTCCATTCCTTCCTAATTGATATCTGATTTACTCTTGCTCGAGATCTGAATTAATGCAAAGTAAAGATCTGAAAACCAAATATTTTAACGAGCCCGTCTCAAAGGTGATTAAAAAAAATGTTTTCAGTTTTCTTCACTCTATTGAATGTTTTTTTAAAATTTGTTTTTACCCTGGAATGCTTCCCTTCAAGAGTTCTCCACATGTCAAATGAAAATGTCAGCTCGAATCCTTTTGGGTTTGAGTTTACATTTTACATTTGCCATTGAGGCTAAATACTCCTCATACTAATAATTCTGCTTTCTAAAGCCGTCTTACATTTGATCCCTCAAACAAAGATATATGACACCGTAGCTTCGTCAGTTCAAACAGCTTCTAGGCTCACTTTATTTTACAACCAGTTAAAGTCTTAGGGAAAGACGAGACAGAAAATATAGTGATTTGTAAAACGTGTTAACTCACCAATGTCGTAAGAGTCTTAAGAGCGTCCATTTATTATTTTCGCAAGCTGTTTAATTCTATGTCTATTGTGAAATGTATTTGTTATTTGATTTATATTCGGTTTCTTGTTAGTTGTAAAATTGTATGAATGAAGAATTAATGAGGATGAAACTGTTCCGAAATCTGATTCTGCCTTTCCAACTTTACTAGCTTGTAAAAATGTATTTAATACTGTTCTTGTTTGCTGATTTCAAATAAGTCTGGTGATATAATCTTATGGTACCCAATATCTTTATACCTAGTGATTAGCGTAGGTAAAGCCATGAGACTTTGTTACAAGCTGCTGCAACAGCTGCACAAGCTGAAGTTTCTGAACCTCACGTGTCTTTAAAATAAAAATCATCTACGATCTTAACTCGATATCTTCCTAACTTTAAAAAGTAATTATATTCATTAAATAGGTGTATAACATTACATAGATAACTACTATATAATTTGATACTGTATTTATGCTTCAATAACATGTTTTCGCTATACCACAAAACATAACGATCATTTTATGGCACCCGTGCCCAATAATTTACGGAAGTCATCTTTTCGCTTTTTACATCTATATTCGTATAGTCATTTTAAAAGTTTAATATACATATCAATTAACATTATTACAGCCATAAAATGGTTTGAGTGCTATCTAACACGTGTTTAATGTTTTATACAACGTTTTTTGTTGTATAACTTAAAATTCGGTGACTCAGAATGTTTGTATTTTTAGTGGTCTATCATAATAAATTTTTAGTTTTCTCTTTCATCTCTATTGACCGTCATTTCAGCATTCGCTTCCTTTCTAATCATACCATCACTTGCAAAATATCTTCATCTCTTTGGTTAGCCTGTTTTCTCACAGTCATATAATAATATACTAGTCAATATTATATCGCAGAAAAAAAAATTTTTGACTTATTGATAACATTATCGACTGTAAATCTTAGAACTTCAAAATAGGTTAGTAAAGCATGTAGTAACGATTTATCACTTAGCCTTCATATCCTCATTACATGCAGTTTATTTTATAACATTCCAAAATAATCATACAGTGCATCAATTATGTATGACTTTCTATAAATATATTTCATGTCGTATTTAATCTATATGAACGATGCTACTGTCAGTAGCTGTGCTCCCAAAAGACAAGAGAGTTTATGATAGGTTCAAACTGCTAAGTGTCATTTGTCAGTCTTCAAAATTTTATCAACTGCAGCAAAATATTTTAATTTATATCTTGTGTAAATGTACTCTTAAAAAAAAATATACCATTTATTTCCACAGCCTTTTATACAACCAGATCACTTTTTCAATTACCTTTACGTCAATAACTCTGGCCGTAATATGTTTTTTTTTTTCATTTAAAGATAGCTTTCTGTGTTAGCTTTAGTCTACCTGTTATTATATTTTCTTGCAATATATCATTCATACTCATTACTTTAACCCAGAAATCATCGTCCATAAAAATGTAAGCACTTCTTAATAAAAGGTATCTTTTCCTTTTTGCACCGCATTCACAAATTCAGAAGTCATCATCGGCACATCGGCCCACATTCTCATTTACAGCTAATGTTTCTTTACGTGTTTTAAAACGGGTATAATGTTCGCGATATTAAAAGTCCATTTTCTTAAGCACCCATTCCGCGGCTATGTCTCATCATATCCCATCCTTAATGGCCTTGTATGGTAATATCTGTTCCACGTGAGTCAGCAGAAAGGGCTATTTGTGAATGAATAGTCTTGTGGTTAAATCACGTAAATAAAACCATATAATCGTCATAGTTACACGATTTCAAATTAAATGTTTGTTTGTTAAAGTGGTGTGAAACGGTACCTATTTTTAGTAGATTACCATGTTTAAGACGTTGGAAGAGATGTATTTTCCAAACAAGTAGACTTTTATGTTCGATAATAAACCATCTCCAAAATTTTAATACGTGCATGATGTAACTGAAAAAGAGTAGTATTAAAAAATATATTTGACTTACATAATCATCATCATCATAGTAAGATAGCAACTCGGTGTTAATATGCAACAGCAGTTGAGTGCGATGGAGCTTTTTTTTAAGTTGGGAAATCATCCAATAATAATAATAATAATTTTATTTAAAATAGATTACAATATGGTCGACTTTTCCAATTCTGGGTGGAATGGCAGACTTTAACTGAATGAAACCATACCTGTAAACTTTAGTTGCCCTTTCATCTTTATCTTCATCATCATTTCAGCCAAAAGAAGTTCATTGTTACACAGGCCTCCCACCAAGTATCGCCACAGCAACCGGTCCTAAGTGTGTCCAGCATCCATCAAATTCCCGCGACCCTCACCAGGTCATCGGTCCACCTTGTGGGAAGCGTATTTCAGTAAGCGGTCGCCACAAACAAAATAATACGACTCCATGAAAAAAAATGTTCTTTCATTACCTACCTATAGAGCGGCACTGATTTTAAAAACAGAATGCCGAAAACAAATCTATTTCTAGAAATAGATGGGATAAGAAATGAAAATATTAGTGTGACCACCGAATCAGTTTGTAGGCCGGACATCCTTTATCAAAAACCCAAATACAGCAGAACATTTAGTACATAATGAATTATGTTAATCCGTCGCAAATGTACCGATTGCGGAGAAACCCGACAATGGCAGGAGCGACCACTTACCTAGGACGCTGCTATGTGGAAGTGAAACACTAAATACAACTAGTATGACGTATCTAGCAATGTGATCTATATATATATATATATAGATCATCGCTTACCATCAGGTGAGATGGTGGTCAAACGTGAGCCTATCATTAATAAAAAAAAAAAATATATTTTTTTTTAAATTTATTAATCCTTCTCCTCTCTTTCAGTCCATCCAAAGGTTGTCTGTAAGAAATTGCGCTGTGCGATAAGACCACCCATTGTACACTTATTTTTAATTATGTTTGTCCTTATTTTTGTTTATGTGGTGTACATTATAGAATATAATAAATAATAATTAACGCACAGCCGAAACTTCTGGGCCTAGGAGGATAAAATGTTGCACAAGGTTTCCTTTTCTGACGTAGGCGAGTACTATTTATTTATTTATTAAATAATACTATGAGAGGATTTTTTAAACTAAAGGGATGAAACGGGGGTCCAAAGTTTGTATGGAGAAACCTACTTTGAAGCTGGCGAAGCTGCTGGCAGAAACTAGTAAGTGATATATATATATATACTTTATCTAAAAATTGATTGTACTTTTTAATCGTTTATCATCCCAAAGATAATTTTTACTTTTTAGTGATAGATTGCAGTTTGAAACTGACTATCCATTTTTTTTAGGTGGGTGATATCCCACCTAAAAAAAATGGATAGTCAGTTTCAAATCTAATGACATCTCCCACCCTTGGGCGAAGCGAGAGGGCGTGTCCGACTTTTACTGACCCACTCCTAGTTCCTTCGTTGCCTTGCAACCGGCCGGGTTTTCCTTTCAGAAGCGAACCCATGGCCCCAGTAGGCTTCGACCCTGTTGGACCCCTGCGGTTTGCTGACATCTCATTGAGGCGCGCGTGGAACACTACGCGCCTTCGACGACTTGAGATTGGTCCAGACGGTTACCGGATGGTAGGACGGCGAGCCACCCATTGCTCGCTGTCCACAAGCCCGCGTCTATGATGGCCGGAAATCGGGATCGGGATCCCAGTGGCTGAGGCGTGAGGGCCGTACACTCGCACTTGCGGCCGCCTCTTTTGCTAGCATTACTGCTTCGCAGAGGGAGGCGGCCGCCTGTAACTCCTCGCTTCAGACCATGGCCTGTAAGCCGCCAAGCGCGAGAGATCGTTCCCGTCGATCGCCCCCACGAGGACACGGCGGTGCTCTGCCCAAGCGGGGCACACCTCTACCGTGTGCTCCACCGTGTCCTCCGGGTGGTCCACACAGTGGTGAAACCAGGGCGTTTCTTCCGTACAAATCCGGTGCTAGAACCTCCCGAACTTGTCCGTGAGGTCTTTCCAGCCACTCCTCAAAGAGGGAACTTACCGCCATTATTATGGCATGCCCATTGTTATTTATTTAATATTTTCCTAAAAGATTGACCTGAAGTGGCTAAGGACAGAGAAGAGTGGAAGAATGGAAGGGAAGCGTTTAGCCTGTAGTAGGAAACAACTGGCTCTTAATAGAATAATTCATTAAAAATTTTTGTATTTCTATTAGTATATTTATATATAATATATAGTTATACTAGTGACCCGCCCCGGCTTCGCACGGGTGCAATGCTGATCACTTCATAGTATAAAACAAAGTTGCTTCCCGCTGTTTGTCCCTATGTACGCTTAGATCAGACAGCGCCTATCATCCATAATGCAGTCGCGCATTTTAAACTTCTTCGGCCATGTATCTCGTCGTGGTAATGACCTCATAGAGCGTCTCGTAGTGCAGCAGGGCAAAGTTGAGGGCATCAGGCCACGTGGTAGATCACTAATGAGATGGACAGATCAGATCAAGGCGCAACTAAGTACTCGGTTTATGAATGTACTCGGAAAGCTGCAGTCCGCGATGAATTGCGCCGTGTTACCAAGATGATCACTCATCGTGGTTCACAGTGATGACCACGACCACACTGGCAAGAGTGTACCGACTGAGAAGAAGAAGATCTTTAAAACTACGCAACGGATTTTGATGCGGTTTTGATCAGCATTGCACCCGTGCGAAGCCGGGGCAGGTCGCCAGTACTAATTATACTACAGAATGTCTTTATGTACAATGTTCACAGCTTTTTTTGTCAGAGCATCATTGAGCATGTGAAAAACGTTCAACGATCAATAACGTTGCAACGTTGAAAGTTTGACCCTGCGATTTATTATTGGTCATTGCAAAAGATATCTTTACTTGCCACTGTGGGGACCGCCCGGAGGACACGATAGAGCGCACGGTGGTGGTGTGCCCCGCTTGGGCAGAGCAACGCCGTGTCCTCGTGGGGGCGATCGGCGGTGGCGATCTCTCGCGAAGGGTCTTGGTACAGGCCATGGTCCGGAGCGAGGAGGAGTGGCAGGCGGTCGCCTCCTTCTGCGAAGCATAATGCTGGCAAAGGAGGCTGCCGATCGCGTGAGGCAACGGTCCTCACGCCCCAACCGCCGCGCCGTCGGGATTCCGATCCCGATTTCTGGTCACCGTAGGCGCGGGCTTCCGGACGGCGACCGTCTGGTAACCGTCCGGACCGAGACCAAGTCGTCGACGTCGCGTATTGTTCCACGCGCGCCTCAGGGAGATGTCAGCAAATCGGAGGAGCCCATCAGGGTCGAAGCCTACTGGGTCCACGGGTAGTTTGAAAGTGAAACCCACCCGGGGACGAAGGCAAAGAAGGAACAGGAGTAGGTTTTTAGTCAGTAAAAGTCTGAAACTATCTCTAGCTCCGCCCAAGAGCGGGATTTGTCATTAGAAGATTTTCCCACCTAAAAAAAAACATTATGAAGAAGAATGTGCAAGAAACTCCATGGACACACATCTCCGGTACCACATCCAGTGAGTATTGTGCACTCTATTATGACAGTTTTTAGTGATTTTACCAGCAAACGCGTGCCATTACAAAGATTAGATGGATTCAGGTTTTTTAATAAAATAACAGGACAACCTATTTTTAACACCATTTTATGAGGAGGGAGTCCAGACGGGTTCAAAGAACAAATTAAGTAATATAAAATTAATTAAAAAAAAATTAATTAACAAATTCTGTAGGGAAAAACTTTCTACAAAAAAATAAATAACCGACTCCATTATAAAAAGTGGGCAAGTGGCACGCACTAAGGGTGCTATGAAAACAGTTCATTTCCAAAATTGAGTTACGAAGATTTTTCCGAATCGCAAAAAAATTTTTTTTTTACGTAACTACACAGTTTTCAATTTTTTTCTTATATTTGTGCTATTAGACCTTGCTTCATGCCAAATTTCAGGATTTTAGGTCAACGGGAAGTACTCTATGAATTTTGATTCCCTTGAGAGTGTTGAAATATACGTTTTTTGCGACATAAACGTCTGTATCTTTTTTTTTCGTTAACTCAGAAGTTTTATTCTTTCACAGCTTTAAGGGACCACAGACCTGAGTATATGGTTTTAATTTCAACTCGATACCTTTATGCGTTTCCGAGATAAAGGGTGTTGACAGACAGACCGACTAAAAACAAAGTGATCCTATAAGGGTTCCGTTTTTTCCTTTTTAGGTACGGAACCCTAAAAACAAAACACTAAAACGATCAAAATAACTTTAATTTTGGAAGTCAGTGTTTTTGGTATTGTCTGCTTCTTATTTACCACTGACTTCCGAAATTAAAGTTATTTTGATCGTTTTAGTGTTTTGTGGTGAAGTTGGTTATTTTTTTTTTGTAAAAAAAATTTTATTTCACACTTTTTAGTTGTGATACATTTATAGCCAGAGTACCTATTTCTCATGTCAATTCGATTTAACCCAAACACTGCTAGGATACATTATTTTATTATCAAGTCCCCATCCACTTCCCAGCCCCATTATCAGGTCAGTTCGATAGTACCTTAAAGCCAAGTGCATCTGATGACAATTCTAATAAGCCCAAACACGGCTAGGTTACATTAATTAATTACGGAGTTCCAGTGCCTATCTTCCAGCTCCATCATCATCATCAGATCACTTTGATGCTACCATTTTTAACATAACTATTCAGAACCATTTATTTATATTCATTGTCATAGTTACTTACTTAATTAACTTCATTGGGATATCTATGTAGGGGTGAAGTTCCGTTGGCCATTTCTGGTCTTTTTCATCAGTTCCACTTCATCAAATGTTACTTTTTGACTGTAAATGCTTAAAGTTCTCGATAAAAATACTACAATCATTATATAGTTGCCTAGAATATTTGAGGAGTTCCCTCGATTCCTTATGGATCCCATCATCAGAACTGGATTTTGAAAAAAATAGGACCAATCTGAAAGCATATCCTATTAGGGAAAAAAAATGTTGCAAGTCGGTCCATAAACGACGGAGTTCTGAGGTAACAAACGTAGAATCAAGTTATTTGCCGCAACTGCTATTTCCCTGCATTTTAAATCTGTAATATCTTCGAAAATATTCATTTAAATTACACGCTGTAAAGGGCTATATTGATCTGTATTAAATGCATATTTTATTTAAGGTACTTAATTGGATAAAGATTAATACTGTATTGCTTAAAATTGTTTCGTAAATAAGCCATTATTTCTCGTAAAAAGTAAAGGATAAAAAATGGTTATTGTGGGTTATCCCTAAGAGATGGACGTATACCATCGCGGACTTTTTTGTACACCTTTTTAAGGTGAATAATACTGTAGTACACTATTTTGAGGTATCTCGTAGAGTTCAGCCAGCGTTTGCAATGTAAGCACAAAAAAATTTGTTTATTTACGACATCACATTAGAAACATCTAAAATTATCAGTGTTTCTCTTCTTTATTATGCGTGCATTATCTACATAAACCTTCCTATTGAATCATTCTATCTATTAATAAAAACCGCATCAAAATCCGTTGCGTAGTTTTAAAGATCTAAGCATATATAGGGACAGACAGACACGAAAAGCGACTTTGTTTTATACTATGTAGTGATATTTAACTTATTTTGTTGTAGGAATGCATTATTTATAATTATTTATAGATGTTAGTATTAATAAGTTACGATAAGACAAGCATGTATCACATTGGGGATAAAAAAACCTGTAAAGATATATGTAATATGACGAAAAAAATAATTAAAAAAATTTAAGGAGCTCCTATTAGCCGATGACCTTGAGCACTTGTCTACCCCTTTTCCCCTATATTATTACATTTGAAAAGATAAATCTACGTAAAAATAAAACAAAAAAGAATGACATATGTTCGTTCACCCGTCCAAAGGGCTAGGCGACACACAAACAATAAACGCAAATAGACGAATATACGAGAATAATTTTTTTTGTTTGTAGAATATTAATATTGAAAAAAATATTTGCACAAAATTGAAGACCATGAATCAAAGTATTGCATATATTTTATGATGCCCTTTTATGGTACTTTATACAAGTTAAAAAACATATATTTTCAAAGGGCCCCTAAGTCAGGTTCGTATATTTTAAATTATGTTTTTACAAGTAAACTATTGTGTAATAAGTTTTATTTTAAATTTATTTTAAAAATATGCTGGTTTTAGTTTCTTGCTGTATCTTTATGTCCACATAACACCATCCTTTCACACAGATTGTTACTCCCGGATTCAGTTGCCACGTAAACGATTAAAGTTTCAAATTAGTTCTACTGTCAATCCAGTAGAGCCGACGTCTTTATCAGTCAAATTGAGAATTAGTTCCAGTAAATTTATATACTAACCGCATTAGTTGACGAAAACCCCATGTTTGTGCGTGGATTGGTAACGCTTTTTTGTCATTCTTCATTTATTTTGGGGCTATTTAAATTATGTTCTCGTAGGTCAAATTCTTTGGTCAGTTTAGTTATGGTGGACTTGCTTGACTTTTTATGTCGATTCCGGATAAAATAAAACTTGTTGCAGTTGCCATATCTCATACTATTCTCTTGATTTAATTCGTAGCGACATCTATGGCGTCACATAAGAACTAATCCTGCATCGCGCAATCAAAGTTCTCCGCGCGATTAGATTATATACGACAGCCCGAAATCATCTCACGGGCAGTTGCCCACCAGACATAACACCCGTCTGGCCGGAGGATCCTCACTTTTCAACGGAGGTTTCTGGGACCTTACACTCCGTTCCGCCTACCTCCAAAAATTCATAATGAAGTTTTACATGAATATGCACTGGTTTGATGCCTTACGTGGAAGATAAGTAAGACATCAAAACTGGCTGGGAGTTTATCATTACCCGTGTAAAAAGTTTCAAGACGATTAATTTTGTTGTCTAGCTAGAATACAGAACAGCAGCTAAGATTAGTCAACTTATTCCTCTTACAGTCGTATGAGTTTGCGGGATTGTTCGCAAGTAGCGCTGGAACGCAAAGGGCAAATGAAAGATCAGCCCCCCTAGCCAAGTCACAAACGATAAACGTAAACTCTCAGTAGTCTTTAATAGATTTTCAACTTTATGTTATTGGATATAAAGTTGAAAATCTATTGAAGATTACATAGTGTTTTCGTTCGTTCCGGTCGCTAACGCTCAGTAGTCTTTAATAGATTTTCAACTTTATGCTCTTAGGTATAAAGTTGAAAATCTATTGGAGATTACTAAGCGTTCACATTTATCGTTTGCAACTTGGCTAGGGGGGCAGAGTTTGGTTTTAGTCAGTAAACGTCTAATACTCCCTCTCTCTCCACCCAGAGCTGGAGAAGTTATTTCATGATTTCCCACTTCATAAAAAACTTTAAAAAAAAATTGACTTCACTAAAACGATCAAAATAACTTTAATTTGGGAAGTCGGCGTTTCTCAGTATTGTTTGTTTCTTATTTAACACCGACTTCCGAAATTAAAATTATTTTGATTGTTTTAGTATTTTTTTTTTTTAGTGAAGTCGGTTATTTTTTTTTTGTAGTTTTTTTATTTCACACTTTTAAGTTGCGATACCTACAAAAAGAGTGACAGAGTAAAAAAAAAGTACAACCGAATTGATAACCTCCTTCTTTTTTTGGAAGTCGGTTAAAAAAGTGGTTCCATAAACACTTAGTAGCTTCAGAACAATAAGAGCGATAAATATTACAAAGTCCCTTTGCGGCTTAGAATGAAAGAGTTTAATTTATGTAAATGCTGGTCATTTTATTAAGCATGTACACAATTATGACAAAGTTGCCGCACTAAACATACAGTGACATTTACACTCAAATGCAAATAAAGTATAAACCTCTAAAGCTATTGAAAATCTATCAAGTGTCGTGAGACGTGTGAACGCAGGTACACTTTGTAACAGTGTAGTGACAACCAGATGCAAATAAATACAGTGTCGGACAAAATAATAAGGCACGGTGGCGATATCGTAACACAACTAATAAACGGTAATTTGACACGACAAGTCAATTACGAACCGACATAAACACGTATCGGCATCGACGGAGTTTCGCTTGTAATGCCAGAAGGGAATGCTGTGGGAAACATTTTTTTTCTCTTTTTGCCATATATTTTTTAATATTAATATTCTGGAATATGAAAGTTAAAAACATGGACATAAAACTATTTAATTTTTTTTTTGTATTATATTAAATTCATTCGTTTCTCTTGCATCGTACTGTAAATTTGAAACCAACATCGATATAAACTGTTCTTAAAAGTCGGTAATTCTCTTAAACTTTACAAACCACATGCCGTACTACACTAATTATAAAAAATACACTGTTTAATGATATAATTAAATAATCAGAACGACCCCAATGACTTTCTTAAAAGAAAATCCTGACCTTTCCGTTCGGAAACTTTCGCTTACCCTGAAGTATTTAATTAACTTGACTGCTATCGAACGAGTCCATCCATTACGGAGTTCGTCTCATTAGCTCAATATCAACACGTCTTATGCCTTTAATAGATATATAATCATGCATATTATTTAAATTGCTTGACAAATTACATGTTGGTACCCAGTTGTACCTGCCCAGTTGTCGGTTAAGTTTCGACTTGCATTTCTTGCAAGCTTCGAGTTGTGATTGCGAATTACTGAGAGCTGGTACAACCGAAGGGCGACTTTTAATGGGTTTTGTTTTATCTTTATTTTAGGAAAGCTTATTAGAGGTTATAATAAAGTTACAAGAAGGTGATTATCACTATCACTACATAGTATAATATATATATAGTATTATAAAACAAAGTAAGTAGTAGTAGAACAGGGCTTAGATCTTTAAAACTACGCAACGGATTTTGATGCGGTTTTTTGAGAAAGGTTTATTATGTATGCATATATAATAGAGAAACACTGGTAGTTTTAGAGGTTTCTAATGAGATGTCGTAAATAAACACATTTTTTGCGCTTACATTGCAAAAGCTGGCTGAACCCTACGAGGTAGATCAAAATAATATACTACAGTATTGTACATCTTAAAAAGGTCTACAAAAAAGTCCGCGATGGTATATGTCTATCTCTTAGGAATAACTCACAATAACCATTTTTTAACCTTTACTTTTTACAAGAATTAATGGCTTATTTACGAAGCGATTTTAAGTAATGCAGCATTAATCGTTATCTAATTAAGTACCTTAAAGACATTGTGCATTTAATATAGATCAACATGGTCCTTTACAGCATGTAATTTATATGAATATTTTCGAAGATATTAGAGATTTAAATTTAAGATTAAGATATTATATAAAATGCAGGGACATAGCGGTTGCGGTGGTATCAGCATTGCACCCGCGCGAAGCCGGGGCGGGTCGCTATTAAGGACTATATTCTACCAGCGGCTTCGTCCGCATGAAAGTACAAAATATATGTCTAAAATATTCATATTCATATCTTGATTTACGTACCATAGAAGTCGATGAAGTAAGCATAATGATCTGACGCCGTGCGGACGTTTCCTGCTGTTCCATCCCTGCAGGTCGCTGGCGGCCATGCGGGACCTGTCCGCAACGCCATGTGGACCTTTATTGAGCTACACCGATTTCTGCAGTTCTCTGTATCCCTGCGAATCTCTGAGGGCCACGGGGAACGTCTCCGCTTCTACTACCCTCCCAGTTTCAGACGTCTGCGAGGAGGAACCTCGCCGGCTAACTGACTTTTTATACCTTTTTCATCTTTTTATCTCTTTTGATTGTTGTAATTATAATTATTGTTACTTTACTTCACAAGGAACATATTTTTATTTATTTACTTCCCCTTCTCCCTGTTTATAAATTTTAACTATTTATCTTTCTAACGACTTAACACGCTATGCCTTTATAAGTTGTGCTCCTTGTTTTTCACCCACTGCATTTTAAACATGCCTTAAAGAGATACACAAGACTAAAAATATTGGTTTTTCTGTGCAAGTAAGCTTTCAACTAGTACAAAAAATCAATACAGTTTTTTCAATGCCACAACTGACTGTAATCAATCATTCGACATCAAATTAGTTTTGTTATTTTGATGCTAAATGTTATGAAGGATACACGAAACCCAATAGAATGCCAGTGAGGATATAAAAGAGTTGCACAAAACGCATGACACTGAGTTGAAAAGGGGATCATGGCCACAGCTGGGATACATCATAACAGGAAGAATTTGTTTTTAAATAGGTATTCTAAAATAGTGTGTTGTTGTGTCTGAATACTGACTTATCTGTAGTTGAAAGCATGTCTACAAAAGACGGAGGAGGAAAATTAAAATCTCTTTGTAACAATATATTTCAGTATTTTAAGACAATAAGCTAAGACAAAATTCATACACTTCAGATACATGAAGAGTGTAAGTATCCTTACCTTTAACTTTTCGTATTAGTATTTATGTCAGTTTACAGTACAGGTTACATCTACGACTAAATTACTGACAAATATTTAAATTCAAAAATTAGTTTGCTATCAGATTTTCTGATATCTACTTAATGTTACTCTAACCTCACAAAGCAAGGTAGGAATACGGTATCAACATGCAGCGGCAGTAGAGTGCAGTGGAGATTTTTATTTAAGGGGAAGTAATTCGACATACAATTTCACTGTTTTTCATACAACCGCTCTTAGGCGATTGACGTTATTACACATTTTTCAGTAGATATTTTGGAAACACAGTATCTTGTGGATATTACCGAGGCTTCTATTGAAATCAATTTATAAATTTATGTAAAACTAATCCAGTAAAGACTTCTAAAATCTGCTATTTTGCATGAACTTTGACACTTCATAATTTACCCAAAAAAAAAAGTCAAAAAACTATAACAATAAAGTCTTGCAAATTTAATCAAAATTCTGAATGATGAAATTTTTTTTCAAAAACTTTTAAGGGTTTAAAAAGAAAACACGTATTTTCTGGAACAAGTTTTGTGAAATGTTCTAAAAGTAAATCACGGAATTACCGAATGCCAACAGAGTTTTCAGGCATTATTTCTTTTTTTTTTTGCATTGCCTCTTAATCAAACATCGCGTTGGATTGCGTAAGATGAAGCAACAAGCTTATAAACCATGCTCGATGTTGACGATAGGCGAGTGGAAAAGGAGCCTCTTAAGTTGGGAAATCATCCAATTCTTCTCTCACTCTGGGTGGAGCGAGAGGTCGTGTCAGACTTTTACTGATTGAAACCACACCTATATCCTTCAGTAATAATAATAATAATAACTCATAATGTGGACTCAGCGATCATTGTACCGATAGTCGTGTCAGCCAATGGCTTAATAGCCAAGAGCCTCGACCAACACCTTAGGAGGCTCGCGTTAGGCGGCTGGATCAAGGCCTTGATTCAGAAAGCGGTACTCCTGGACACGGCTCGTATCGTTAGGAGGTTCCTTTCTCTGGAGCCCTGACCGCCGGTAGCTTGGACCCTGTTCCCGATACCGGTGGGGTACTATTTTTTATATTTTTAAATGTGTTTTTTTATTTATGTTTTAAGAAATATTTAAAAATGTACAAAATATGTATATAAAGTAAATAAAGGAAATAATAATAATAAAACGTACTTCACCAAAAATTAGCAATTAAATATGCACTGCAAGTGTTGCCCAAAATCGGTCTTGCAAGCCTGCAAGACTCTTGCGTCTCGCAGTTTAGTCAAACTGAGATTTGCGTGTAATTGAGTTTTTGATAGGGAATCAAAAACTCAATTACACGCAAATCTCAGTGTCGATATCAAAACCGTATCGTTATAACACTAAAAGCAATTTCAGTTTGGCTTAACTACGAGACGCAAGAGTCTTGCAGGCTTGCAAGACCGATTTTGGGCAACACTCCGCCACTCATACAGGACACAAACACCCCTTATTATAATTACACACCACAAACTATTCTAGAAAATGACACACATAAACTGTATTATGATAGAGCTATTCTCAATTTCTCACCGATAGGACAATCCACTATAATAGGCCGGATATCATTCTACAGGATAAAATAAATAAAATAACCTACCTAATAGATATTGCTGTTCCCAACACACAACATACAGAAGACAATAACGGAAAAAATTAGTAAATACGTAGAACTTAAGGAGGAAATAACTAGAATATGGCGACAAGAAAAGGTTTATGTGGTCCCTATCGTCCTTTCCACAACAGGTGTCATCCCGCATCATCTCCTCCATAGTCTAAAGTTATTAAATCTTAAAGATATCCTTTATATACCCTTACAAAAAGCAGCTATCTTAAATACATGTCGCATTGTCAGAAAGTTCTTACAAATAGACGAACACGAAATGGGTCTACTTCAGAACGCATCCACCTCATAACATACCACACGCTACATTTACTTGGCTTGGCCCGTAAATGTAGTTAAATACCAGCCTAAGAGCTGAGAAGTAAAAACAGAAACAAAAATAATAATAATAATAATAATAAGCTGGCAACACCCAATGTCAACAAGTTGTTTTTTCATTGACGAAAATTTTTAAATATTAATTTCTGATCCCAGTTTTACATATTTTTCACAGCAATAGCTAACAAAAAACAACACCCATTAAATACTCATCAAAACCAAAGAAAATAAAACGACAATAATCAAGAAAAGAAAAAATATGCATATCTACCAGACAGATGACAGATGTCATCAATATAAATATAATGAAATAATGAAACAAAGAATGAAAAAACATTTATGATCATGTTGACGAGAGCAGCTACCCGACGCGCACGCCCTTCACCCCTGGGCTCGTCGCTTAGCTCCGCCTCGCCGCTGCCGGACCTCGGATCACCAGTGTCACCGACGGCTGCAGTTGCGTCGAGCTCGAGCGACGAGTATTTCTCCCCGCCGACGTCGCCAACACCTGTACGTCGGCCGGGGAGAGGCCGGCCACCGAAGAGCTTAGGACCTAGGGGCCAACCGGCCCCGAGCCGGGTCCCCGCTACCGGTGGTTGTGTGCAGCGCATGAAATGGACTCAGTCCATGAACGAAAATGTCATGCGCGCATATTATGGGTCTACAGAGGGGGGAACTAACCTCACTGCGTACCGTGTTAGGATGCTGTCTCTGTTTCAGGAACTGGAACCAACCGTCAATGTCACGGCTCAACGATTGTCGGATCAGGTGCGGGTTATCCAACGAAATCACAGATTGGACGGCGCCGCACTTGATAGGCTGCGCTCAGAGGTACTGAGCAACCGTATCATCTCGACTCCATCACAGACACAGACTGAGGCACCACAGGCTACAGATGCAATCCTGCCGCGGTCCAATCATATTGATGATGAACCAGATGATAGGGTTGTCACAGTAAGTAGCCAGTGCAACGATCGACTGAGGAGCGCACTGGAGGATGCACTCCGCGAGTACAGATCGACTCCGATCGCTCTTAGACCTCGTCTACCCCGGTTACCTATGCACAAAAAAAATAGGGCGCTAGTGTGTGCTCTGGACTCGCTGCTTGAGAATGTGTTCGAGAGCAGCGTAAACCTCGCTGATACGCACTCAATCCTCTATTGCGGGGCTATTGCGGCATGTCGTTTAGCCAACGTCAAACTACCAAGTTGTGACGGAGCTACTCGACCAAAGCCTGCCGCACCTGCCTGGCAATGTAGGATTGAGAGGCGTATTGATGAGGCCAGAGCGCTCATTGGTAAACTATACTGCTTCAGGGAGGGCAATACACGACCACGTGTGATGCGCTACGTGAGGCGAGCGTTTTCGGGGACTGAAATCAGCCCTCGAGAATACTTATCTCGTGTCACGGAGCGCATCGACTTCCTGAAGCAGAAAGTTTGTGCATGGGCCAACCGTATTCGACGGTATAAGCGGCGAGTCGACCGGTACTCGCAGAATCGCATGTTCCAGAGCGATGAGAGATGGGTATACAGAGCTTGGGAGCGACCTGAACAAAATGTGACTGACGTGACCCGCCCAGATGCTGTCGCCACGAATACTTTCTGGCGCAATATTTGGTCGGTGCCCGTCTGTCACACTGAGGATGACTGGATGCGTGAAGTTGAGCGCGTGTGCGAAGCTATACCAGAAATGGAAAAAATAGTCATTAGCCCAATAGATGTAGCCAGAGCAGTCCGTCCGTTACCGAATTGGAAGTCTCCAGGACCGGACGGACTTCAAAATTTCTGGCTAAAATGGTATAGCAGCTCACACGCGCTCCTGGCATCTCAATTCCAGTCATCCTTAGAGTCTGGGTCGCTACCTCAGTTTCTAACAACTGGCGTTACCCATCTGCTCCATAAGACAGGTAGTACTGCGGAACCCAAGAATTATAGACCGATAACATGCTTGTCAACGGTCTATAAACTTCTTACGTCCATTCTGAGAACGAAAATTAACAAGCATATTGATAGCAACTCAATTATGTCTGCCTCTCAGAATGGATGTAGGAACGGGTCTCGCGGTACTAAGGAGCTACTCCTCATAGACATGGCCATAAGCCAACAGGTTCGTCGATCTCGCAAGGATCTGTCGACATGTTGGATAGATTATAAGAAGGCCTATGACTCTGTGCCACATACATGGCTCATGAGGGTGTTGGAGTTGTATAAAATAGATGCAACTCTACGCACCTTCCTTGAGTCATGTATGGGGCAATGGAACACAGTTCTTCGCTATCCAGGATGTCGATCGATTCGGAGGGACGATGAGCCTATATGGATTAAACGGGGAATATTCCAGGGCGACAGTCTGAGTCCACTTTGGTTCTGCTTAGCCCTGAATCCTCTAAGCACATTGCTGGAGGAATCAGGCTTGGGCTATCGGTTGAGAAGAGGTGGTCAGGTTCTATCACACCTTCTTTACATGGATGATCTGAAACTCATTGCCCCCAACAAGTTACGACTGATGGAACTACTGAAGGTAACTGAAACCTTCAGTAGTGCCATCAGGATGGAATTTGGTGTGGATAAATGTGCAGTCATGCATGTATAGCGAGGGGAGATTATGGAATCTGAGGGGATTCAACTCTCAGATTCCATACACTTTAGATCCCTCTCCTCGACCGAAACCTATAAGTATTTGGGTATGTCGGAAGCGTTAGGCATTAACGTTGCTGACATGAAGCAATCGTTGAAGGAGCGCTTCTTTGGCCGCCTGAAGAAGGTATTAAACAGCCTTCTGTCAGGTGGAAATAAGGTGCGCGCCTTCAATGGCTGGGTCATGCCGGTCTTAATGTACTCTTTCGGCATACTCAAATGGACTCAGACCGAGCTAGACGCTGTGGATAGGCGGGTCCGTACACTGCTGACCGCAAACCGGATGCATCACCCACGGTCGTCGGTGATGAGACTGTACATCCCGCGGAAGTGTGGAGGTCGAGGTTTTTTAAACCCGAAGACCCTGCACAACCGCGAGGTGTGCAGCCTCAGAGAATACTTTCACAAAACCGATGTGGGTATGCACCGAGATGTGGTCGCAGTGGACAAGGGACTCACCCCGTTGTCCATGGCTAAAGAGAACTGGCGCAAACCTGTGGTACTTACAACTGATGACCGCAAGGAAGTATGGAAAAGTAAGGAGCTCCACGGGCGCTTTTATCGGGCTCTTCATGAGTCTGATATAGATTTTGCAGCGTCCGTAGCCTGGCTACGTTTCAGCAACCTCTTCGGGGAAACTGAAGGTTTTATCTGTGCAATTATGGACGAAGTCATCTTGACGAATAACTACCGGAGATATATAATGAAGGACGGGACGGTTGACGTGTGTCGGGCATGCCATCGTCCGGGTGAGTCTATCAGACATATTATCTCTGGTTGTTCTCGTCTGGCTAACGGCGAGTACTTGCACAGGCATAACCAAGTAGCCAGGATTATTCACCAGCAACTTGCTTTGAAATACAACCTAGTGGATTATGAGGTACCGTATTACAGGTATGTGCCCGACCCAGTTCTCGAAAATGACCATGTCACCTTGTACTGGGATCGGTCTATCATTACTGACCGGACTATTGTAGCCAATAAGCCGGATATAGTAGTGATAGACCGATTAGCGCGCCGCGTAATGATAGTCGATGTCACCATCCCTCATGACGAGAATCTCGTGAAAGCTGAGAAAGAGAAACAAATTAAATATCTCGACTTAGCACACGAGGTTGTTGACATGTGGAATGTAGACTCGGCTGTCATTGTGCCGATTGTCGTGACCGCCAACGGCCTTATAGCCAAAAACTTCGACGACCATCTGTCGAAGCTGTCATTGCGCGGTTGGATCAAGGGCCTGATACAGAAGGCAGTACTCCTCGATACGGCTCGCATCGTGAGGAGGTTCCTGTCTCTGGAGCCCTAACCACCGGTAGCTTGGACCCTGTCTCGATACCGGCGGACTACTATTTTTTATATTTTTAAATGTTTTTTTTTTATATGATTTTGTTAAAAAAATATTTAAAAATTTAATTAATATGTATATTGAACGAATAAAGAAATAATAATAATAATAATATCATTTATTTGCTTGAAATATGGTGGTAGGTACAGGTCTTAAAATTCAACATTGTTTCTTCATATTCCGCCTCATATTCAGCATGCAAATTTTTTATGAATCTCAATTATTTACATCCAAAATAATATATTAATAATATTATGCTATCTAATTGAAAAATTAACAATAAATCAAATAAAAATGTCAATACATTAGATTAAAAATGTCAGAGCAAAAACGAATACAAACAAATAAATTATGAGTATAAAAATAGAATGTCGAAATATAAAAAAAAAAAACAATAATACAAAATGTCCAAAACCAAAAAAATAAAATAAAATTAAAAAGTTGACCTTTCATTATCCTCATCATTTCAAAGACGACTGCTGGACCACCTCAAATGTCGCCATAACGAACGGTCCAGTGCGTCTCGCATCTATCGGATACCCGCGACCTTCACTAGGTCATTGGTCTACCTAGTGGGAGGCCTTCCACCGCTGCGTCTTCCAGTGCACGGTCACCACTTAAAACCTTTCAGCCCCATCGACCATCAAATTTGCGATCAATGTACACTTCCCTTCGATTCTTCTATTGCGGTGTTGCGAATGATTTTCCATCTACTATTTTGTCTTCTATGCTCCAAAACATGCAGTCAAAGTAATCTCTCTGCTGTTACCGACGACGCCGTAGCAGGTGTAGTGGTAAATTTTAAAATACTGCCGTGAAGAAGAAGAAGAAAAATTATCTTTTTATGAAACTTTGTCAAAAAAATAAAAGCTCTTATTTAAAAATATATATATTATGTATTTATTCTGATTATCATCTCCAAATGAATCCGCCATAAAGTCCTTAGCTCTCAGACACGAGTCGCCAATTAGTAGTAGGTACTAAAGGAAAATGTGGCCGCCGGGTAAAATTACGAGACTATGGGTAAGTACATACACATATGTAAGTACGTACGCGTGAGTATTTGAGCGTCCCGATCTCTCGGCTCCTGACAAAACGAGTTATAATGCTCACAATGCTACCACCGTGCGTTGTGAAGGAGTGGGGCTGAGATTAGTTGGGAGAGTCTATTTTTCTAGCTGTAAGTTTTGGTAAAGAAATAGCCTGTTTGATTGAAGTTATCATAGATTTGTGATTTAAATTCTTCTCATTCTTGCTTTGCAATTCTGAGTTAAAAAAAAATCTTCATCAAACTAAAACTAACGTTGGTTGACATAATACATGTGTACTTCTTAGTGATGGTTGAAGGAATCCCTAAGTGTGTAGATACCACTATTATTATAACAATTAGACATGATAAACCTATAGAGTTCATGTAAATAAGAAATTTCAAACTAATGCGAACGTTGGTACACATACTACAGGTGGGCTTCTTAGTGATGGTTAAAGGAATCCCTAAGTGTGTATATACAACTATTATTATAATAATTACACATGATGAACCTATAGAGTTAATACAAATAAGAAATAGTGGAACGTTCAAGAATGTTAGGCTAAAATTTATTGTGGTATAACAGGCAATACACCTGGAATATTAGGGGAAATGTTTGGATGTTCCATAATATCAGTGGCGCCAACGTTCTACTCGAATAAAGAAATAGTTTTAGTAACAGAAACAAAAGTATTGATGGACAATATTTAAAAGTGATTCAAGCTGTATTTATAGTAGAGTGTAGTGCTATGGGGACGGGCTGCAGACATAGAGTATATTTTATTCTGCAGAACAGAGCTATCAGAGCCATATAATAATATAATTTTCGCAGGCGCAATTCTCTTCGTACGTCCCTTGTCAATATATTTATGAAAACATTATGTATGTTCGGAAAAATATTAATCTTTTTACTAAAATAAGTGACAGGCACAATTTTATAATACTAGGAATAGAAACAAATTAGATCAACCTAGATTCAGATCGGCTAAAGTACATAGTTCTTTTATGGGGTACTGTGTATAGTAAAATTCCAATTGAGATTCTCAATCTACATGAGTCAATATTTAAAACATACATTAAATGCACACTATGTAGACAAGCATATTATATATTGGTAGATTATATCCTTGACAAAAATGCTTGGCTAAATGCCGGTTCTGCTCCACAGCCACAGCTACTTTTGCCTACTAATTATTATTTTTTGTAATTTTTTTTTTTTTATAAATATTGGAAGTGATGCTATTGCCCTTTTTACCCGACTGCAAGAAGAGTTATGTTTTTCGCGCGTATCTTGTATGTATATATGTATGAATGTGTGTATTATTTTTTATTACCTCGTATCTGCCAAACCACTGAGAGGATTTATATAATTAAAATATCGTTAGATTCGTGGGAATTAAGTCCCCTTACAGCGGGAAAATGAAAAGTACTTAGCCCAAGTTACTCCCTATAACATCAACGACGAATTTCGGATGACGTGCAATGTGTAACTCGCAGTCCGGATCGAGCCCAAATCGTAGACAGCACGTCGTATACGACGCGTAGCAAAGAGATGTCAGCAAAACCGTAGAGCCCAGCAGGGCCGATGTCTAAGGCCATGGGAGGACTTCCGAAAAGGTAACCCGTAGTCCTGGAACGCAAAGGGCAGCTGAAGGAACCTAGGTTTGGTTTTACTCATTAAAAGTCTGACACGCTCTTCCTCTCCGCATTAGGGCGGGAAAAGTCATTAGATGATTACCCACATCAAAAAAAAGCTTTCCTTCAGTGAAAATCCCTTCAAAATCGGTCTAGCCGCTTCGGATATAAGCCGAAATAAACCGACATCGAATCAAAAATTTCAAAATTCACATTTTTACAATAGGCGATCCTATTGTAAAAATGTGAATTTTGAAATTTTTGATAAAACCTATAGCAAAAATGTAAGTATTGATTTTTTTTTTATACATTTAGTAAAGAAATGTTTTTTTTTTGATAATAAAAACACACTTCAATTTTATTTAAGATGCAAAATAAGCGAGGCGGATGAAAAGGTAGGTTTGTTAACTTTAAAGTGATAAATGTACTCTTAACTCTATAGAGTGAATAAATAGTGATATTAGAAATAACAACACAAACAACAACAATAAACAATAACAATTATAATAACTAAAAAGTGTAAAATGAAAAACCCGACTGCAAAAAAAAAAATAACTTTAAATAAGTATAAAAAAACTTTTTCCAAAAAAAAAAACCGACTTCACTAAAAAAAAAAAAACACTAAAAGGATCAAAATAACTTTAATTTCGGAAGTCGGTGTTTCTCGGTATTGTTTGTTTCTTATTTAACAGTGAAGTCGGTTATTATTTTTTTTTGTAAAAAGTATTTATTTCACACTTTTTAGTTGCGATACACTTATAAACAGAGTGCCTATTTCTCATGACAATTCCAATTAACCCAAATACTGCTAGGTTACATTGTTTTATTATAAAGTTCCTGTGTCTACCTTCCTCCTTCCGGCTCCATCATCAGATCAGTTCGATAGTACCTTATAGCCAAAGAGCATCTCACGACAATTCTAATAGGCCCATTCACGGCTAGGATACATTGATTAATTACGGAGTTCCTGTGCCTACCTTCCAGCTCCATCATCAGATCAGTTCGATAGTACCTTATAGCCAAAGTGCATCTCATGACAATTCTAATAAGTCCAAACACGGCTAGGTTACATTGATTAATTACGGAGTTCCAGTGCCTACCTTCCGGCTCCATCATCATCATCACATCACTTCGATGATACCATTTTCAACGTAACTATTCAGAATCATTCATTTATTTGTACTGTCATAGTCGCTTAACTATCTTCATTGTGATATCTATTTGAGTATGAAGTTCCGTTGACCATTTTTGGTCTTCTTCATCAGTTCCACTTCATCAAATGTTACTTTTTGACTGTAAATGCTTAATTTCTTGATGAAAATACCAAAATTACCATAGGGTTGCCTATAATTTTTGAGGAGTTCCCTCGATTCCTCATGGATTCCATCATCAGAACTAGATTTTGAAAAAAATGGGACCAATCTAGAAGCATATCCTATGAAGGGAAAAAAAAATTTTGCAAAACGGTCCATAAACGACGGAGTTCTGTGGTAACAAACATAAAAAAAAAATGATGATAAAAAAAGAAAAAAAAAATACAACCAAATTGAACAACCTCCTCCTTTTTTTGAAGTCGGTAAAAAATAAAACAAATAATCCGACTGTTGCAGTCAATATGTTTCGTATTAGGATTTATTATTTGTTTTATTTTATGTGTTTAAATTAATGCAATTAAATTGGTTTCTACGCTACTGGACTAAACTTGTTTTTTTTTCTTTTCTGTTTTTATTTAAAGTTATTTTTTTCGCAGTCGGTTTTTTTTTTATTCTATTGTTGTTTTCGAAATGTCCAAGATTTATGTAACTCATAATATGATTTAAAAGAGTAATCTTGGAGTTTCTTGCACGTTCTTTCTTTATTCTTTATTGTACACAAAAAACAAAATATTCATGTACAAAGGCGAGCTTAACTCAACAATGAATTTTCTCCCAGCAAACCTTTGAAGGACAGAGTGAGATAACAATCAAGGGTAGAATCCAGTGTACAATATAAACCTACATAAATAAGTCTAATATATCTACGTTTTGGAACGTGCAATTTAGCTTCACTTTTTTTGGACTGACCGAAATTTTGACTATTCAAAAGTGCCAGTAATTGGTGTATTTGAAATAAACGTTTCTGATTTCTGATTATTGTATAAAAATATCCACCTTTGATGTCGCAACCGTTCAACGATTAGAAGAATTGTTAGATCAGAAAGGAATCGACTACTCGACCATTTCTTCATATTCATCAAAGTTTTATAAGTAATACGTCTGAAATTGTACTTAAAACGTAGGTACTTGCGCCAATTTCTGCTTTAAGACTTGCAGACACATTTGAAATAATACAGGAAAACAAGGCGTCAACCGTAATTGTCGACCTACTCTGCAGCAATAAACCGATACTAGCGCGAAGACAAATTAAAGAGAAAACTATTATCCGTCAGAACCTGCCTACGATGTAACACCGAGCAAATCACACGCAACATCACCTGTTAACTGAGAAACAACAAGTCTTCTATAAATCTCTCGTCACCGCACATTCTCTTCGTTTGTTTTTGCTGAAGCTTTTGACAGCAAAAATATGTTCGCCATTGAGCCACTTTTCCAGTCCCATCAACCATTATGTGAAGGACGTCTATGAAACTCATTCACCTGACGGTAACCTATTTTGGTATGTAGGTCGTTAAGAATTTTGAGGAAAATCTGAACTTCTTGTACTAAAACAGGAATTTGTACGTGTGTAAACTAAGTTTAATATAAAAGATGAACAAAATAAGACTATTAGAGCACCTGTCTAGTTCCCGAATCACGCCATTTCTTTTATTAATTTGTTAGACACTCATCCTATTTATTTGTTTTCCAGTATTTTTACACAAATCTCTAGTATTTTGAGCTATAAAATTTTCTTGAACATACAAATATTCGGCCTCACAGCGTACGTTTTTGTTTAGATCTCTTTAAACATTGGAAATAGGTTTTCACGTTTATTGTTTCTTCCACGTGGCGCTGTGATCATGCGTTTTGAAGTTATTTATGAGTTTATTATTTAGTCTGCTGCAACGGCCATTTAGACTAATAAATCTTCTGCAAGATCAGCTATTACTAGTGCCTCGATCCGTACTTTATTTTTTACTACTGCCGCCTTTCTGTACTTAAGTTTTAACCTTTTCATTAAGCTGATTGTCAGCTTGTCAGTATTTTATGTTATTATAGTTCTTATAATAACCGGATAAGACCGTTCGTTGTGGCGACACTTGGGTGAGGCCTATGTCCAACAGTGGACGTCCTTCGGCTGAAATGATGATTATAGTTCTTATAGGTTTTTATCTTTCTACCTAATAATTTCATGTGCTTTCTTAATATTACCGTTTTTATAATTTTTGATACTGTGATTTATCCATCGTTGAATAATTCGCCCACTTTGTTTTTACTGTTGCCATATTAATGGATGCTACTGGCCACTTGTCCTCTATTCATAATTCTTAAATGTATAGTTTTTCATACGCATTACAGGTAATCTTACACAATTGACACCTTCATCACTCACCGAAGCTACTTTCTCAAACTGAAGAATAATTAATTGTGCGACTAAAATATGTTAACATCCATTTAGTTGCGAACATGCCACTTGCCCTTTAGGCGTAATCGTTATAGCCAATAAATAATGCTAATGTGCCAACGTTAATTGAACTAGCAATACGATATATGTTGGCAAGTGTTGTTAGTTAGATTCTTAAGGAGCCAGAATTAATGGGAAATGTGTAAGAGTATGGTCGTAGGCGCAAGAAACACCCTTTCACTGCTGGTTTTGAGGCAACATGCGACAATGCTGACCGGTAATTGAAAATTCATTCATTTATGAGCTATTGAAGTGTTTAACCGGTTTTGGCATTGGTATCGAGGTTTCATATTCTCTTTCTAAACGTTATCACCAACGCTTATTTCCCTAGTTTAATAACAAACAAGAGGTTTATTTTATTTATTTTATTTTATTGTAATCGGATAACAAACAGTATTAACATCTAATAAAAACAACAAATTATGCAACTATATACCATTGAAATGTATTCGCATTTAAATTGCTATGAAGAGCATGCTTGATAGAGAAAAAGAAGTTAATTACAATGATGGTATGCACTTTAACAATACGACACAATCATGATATTAGGTTCTATCTTATAGTCTCTCGAATTGTAGAATACTAGAATGATCTCAATGCTTTAGCAGATTTCAATTTATTCAACGACCGACTTGCGATATTATCGCAACTGTTTTGCTTAGGTGGCGGACTATCATTGATGTGTAGCCACTTTGTCATTTGACCATATGCTGCGATTCATGCCTTCGCATATACGACTGTGTCGCAGCAAAAAGTTATCGTATGCATATGCCCTGCGGTCGCAAATGGAGATCAGCGGTATCCAACCAGTACCGTTGCAAACAGATACAGAAGTAACCTCATACTCGTACGTCAGACTACTAATGTTCGAAACTCATGAATATAATCGATCACATAATTGATTTCTCATTGACTTTTTTACCGTTCTACAACATAGTTTTGCTGATTTATAGTGGGCGTCCACACGTGTTTTGTATAGTGAATCATAAGACCATTGTTACTATGAATGTTATTTGGCATTCGTCAATACCCATATTGTATAAGCTTTAATTTAAATGAAACTATCTAAGTGTTTCACCAATACGCCACGCGTTAATCTAAAGCGTCACAAATCGCATCGTGGTCATTTGATTTTGGACTTTGCTGTCCTAAAATAAAGTTTGTTTTTGGTTATTGAGTAGAAAGTGACAAGAATGTAAATGAGAGTACAGTATCGGCACCTGTGAGTCTGGTCAGCCGGTGACGTCAGAGCGGAGTAATGTAGCTTGACGATTAAGCCTCCAATCAAGGAGTCTATAATACGTTTTTGCGAGTGCCGCATTCAATTTGTTTTGATTATGATTAACTTGCGGCTACTAGTTGTGAGGTCGAGTTTCCATTTGATATCACTCTTGTATCGTTTTGAATAAAAGTGAAACTAAATAATGGATAAGGTCAGGAACTTAAACAGTGACCTGGAGATATTGGGGAGTGGTCATGGTCTATGAAAACTCAGGCAACTCGGCAGGTATATGCGGAATAGGTTTAATGTTGAGTTTAGATCGAATACATAAAGAAGGCTACAAACCTGAGGTGATTATGGACTCTCACGTATCGTAAACTACTCTTGTAGATGAAGTAAGTCGCTTAGCACTACATCATCTATTAGTATAAGTATTAATATTTGGGTTTCACTGTATCATGATCATTATATCTTGCAGAAGTACTAGAACGAGGGGTTACTAGGGCTGTTAGGGACCACGTCATCGTACATACGTATACCATACGTACATCTTCTCCTCCTCGAATCGATGGTTTCCCTCAAAAGTTTTTGGGCCCAGTATGTTGCCACGTTTATAGTGGCGTCTGTGGCATTTGTTAGGTCCTCCAAAGAGCAGATGTTGGGACACTTTGGGCACTCTAATAAGTGGGCCTTCGTCTGGTCGGGAGCACTGCACTCGCACTGGGTGTCGAAGGGTGCCAGGTTATGTTTGCAACGGCGTACTTGTGTGCACAGTCTATTGATTGCTTTACATATACCTAGGCCACTGCAGATCGCGTCTGGGTGGCAGATGTACGGGGTTAAACGAAGCTCCATCGTTATGAACACGATGCCAAAGCAATAGCGCCACCCTGTTGCTAGACAAGAAAGGTCACACAATTACCACAGGGAAAACCGCGTGCTGCGTGAGTGCTGATGTAAAGTATTTTATGAGTAGCTATTGACCAAATACCTGTTATATTAGTGTAATGTAAATTAATAATATTTTGCATGCCTATATATTTTTTTGTTCGTGGCAAATGTTTAAAATTTTCCACGCACAAATACTTCCCTGCTCTAGGTGGGAAGGGGTGTCAGATTTTTTTTTAATGATATAAACTAGTGCTTGACTGCGATCCCACCTGATAAGGTAAGCAGTTAATTGACTAAAACCTACCTGATTTCCTTCAATTGCCCTTGCTTCAGTTGTCGATACATCTTATGACTCAAGTTGCGCATCTTCTTCGCACAGTTAGCTCACAGCGCAGCGGCGCATCTTTCTAGCACACACTACTCGCCCCGCTACATAGCAATAGCATCAGTGGATATTTATTTATTTATTTTAGGAAACTCAACAGTTTATTTGTAAAGTTACATGGGTTAAGAAGGCCCACCCCACTATCAATGAACAGCCCAATGTAGCTGCGTGAAAGATCATGTAAAAGTGAGGTCTACACACGCTTCACATTGATAGCGGAATGATGACAATTATCACTTAAACCAATTACAGAGTTTCACGGCATTTATAAAACTAGGTTAACTAGAAAGTGGTGTAGTGGATAGAGTCACATAGTTTCCTAGCTTAGCTTTCACAGCATAGTTCATCTCTGGTGGAGAAGCATCGTGGTACTAAATGTAGGATGAATTAAAAAAAAGAGAGGAAATGGGCCGTCCTATTGTATATTAGTAGATTAATTGTTAATGTCACGGCGACTGATCGAAACTTTGCGCGACCAGAGGGCTGGCTCTTTATCGTCCAAAGAATAAGCATTGCCATTCAACGTGGCAATGCTGCCAGTCTTCTGGGCACATTTCCGGATGACAGCGATGTGGAGGAGTATTTCGACGCCTGAGTGTACTTTGTGTTTTTGTATTATATTTATGTACATAGTTAGGGTTTAGTATACTTTAGTTAATATTTAAGTTTTTTATGTAAGAGATGGTTAATGTTAAATAAAGAAACGTTTTAATCCAATGAATCAGTTTTATTCTTCGTGATGTTTGCCACTTACCTAGTACCACACATAACTTCTAATTCTAGTCAAAGACACTAGTGTCTAGGCAAGTATCTAGAGACTTAATAATAGTGTATATTTTGTTATTTAGGACGAGCCATTTGACATTCACTAAACAATATTTCGTATTCTTGGCTGTGACACTGTGTCTAGGAGTCATTGAGGCGTTGTATCACGAGACATTTGACTATTGGTATGTAGTGATGATATCATTTTCCATTCACTAATCCGCTTGCCAAGCAAAGCTGTTAAATGTCTAACAAGCAATGTACCATTTTAATTTTTTTCGGAGGGTGGGAAACTGTCAAATAGCTTCATACTTTTCTCGCTCAGGGAGGAGTGAGAATTTTTGCTGACTGGAACCCACCCGAAGTTTGCTGAAATTATTTCATCATCATCATCATCATTTCAGCCGATAGCCTTCCACTGTTGGACATAGGCCTCTCCTAAGTGTCTCCACAATGAATGGTCCTGTGCGTCTCGCATCCATCGGATTCCCGCAACCTTTACCAGCACCTCTAGCCAAGTTGATAATCTGCAATCGTTAACGCTAGTCGAAAACTAATCAAATGTATGGGAATGACATCATCTCAACGTTAAGTCACGTGGTCAGAACAAACGAATAGAAAATTCGTAGCCAATTTCACATCGTTCAAAATGATAGAATGAATTGTTATCGTTTCTACAATGTTCAACGCTACATTCTTTGTTATTGTAGAACGACATTGTAGAACGAGCGGACGACTCAGGCGCATCAACATGGCTACCAACTTATCGTTTTCTATAATTGCTGACACCGGGCAGGTCATCGGTCCACCTTGTAGGAGGCCTTCCAGCGCTGCATCTTTCAAGAACCTTTCAGCCCCAACGGCCATCTGTTCTGCGAGCAATGTGCCTTGCCCATTGCCACTTAAGTTTGGCGATTCTTCGTGCTATGTCGGCAGCCTTGGTTCTCCCGCGAAATCGCCCTGTGTAATCTGCCTGGTGGTATTATTTAAACTATACTAATAATAAAGGAGAAAGATTTGTATTCTACACTAGTATTATAAAAAGGTAAAGTTTGTTTTTATGTTTTTTTGTTTGTAGGAGGTAATCTCTGAAAGTGCTGGTCCGATTGCGAAAACATTTTCACCGATAGAAAGTTGCTTTATTCCTGACTGACAAGGGCTATATTTTATGTATGCGGGCGAAGCCGCGTACAAAAGCTAGTGTTCTATGTAATGAATAAGCTCAAAAACTACTGAACCGATTATAAAACTTTATCACTAGGAGTATGCTATTGTATCACTGAGTGACATAGGCTATATGTATATATTTACTAACTTTCACGCGGTTGAAGCCGTTGGTAGAAGTAAGTTGATGATAAAGTAAGGGACTCATAAGAAACGATTCTGTAGTGACCATACTTTTATTTATTCGGATCACATCATATCATGAAATCATACTCAGAATTTCATTTCGAAGAAGGTACCTAGTCATTGTTTTTTATGGTTAATCTTTATTCTTATGTAAACTTGTTGAAAGAGCTATAGATATCTATAACTTAACCACCTTCAAAAACTAATTAGGTGTTGTTGTAAAACTAAGCAAACATTCCTAATGAGTTTGATTTGTTACGTGTTACAATATTTACACAGGTATGCACTAGATATTGGTTATTTTAGTCACAAGGATTTTGAACGGCATTTTTGTCGATTTCGTATATTTACTTAGAACTTACCTACGCCAAGAAAACTTTAACTAAGACTACGCAAATAAAGTGCTTATCTATCAAAACGTAATGTTATACTATAAATGACAAATAAAATCAATTTACACGTTATACGAGGTGCATTCAATAAGTACCTAGCCTCATCGCCAGAGGGCCCTGTAGTTTCAAAAGAGTTTTACCACAGTGTAGCACATTCTTTTTTAATTCTTTTTTCAAATTTTCATTCCAATCCCTTCATTTGTTTTAATTTGACAACTTATGGAAGCGAACGTGTCGATCGGTTTTACAAAAATGGAAAAAGAGCAATATCGTTCGGTGATTCGATTCCTATTTTTGGAAGGGAGAACGCGCATCGAAATCAAAGAGCGCTTGGTTGCTGTGTACGGTGACTCTTCTCCATCGATGGCCACCGTCAAGAATTGGTTCAACGAGTTTGCACGTGGCCGTACGTCGGTTTTTGATGAACCACGTCCAGGTGCACCGAAAGCAGCTGCTACGGAGGAAAACATTAAAAAAATCCATGATTTCGTATTGGCAGATCGCCGATTGAAGGTTCGGGAGCTAGCTGAGACTGTAGGCATTTCAGAAGGAACAGTGCATCATATTCTTCACGAGGAACTCGGCATGAGAAAGCTGTCGGCGCGATGGGTGCCGCGTTTACTCACACCAGAAAACAAGCGCAACCGTGAGACCACATCGGAGACGTGTTTGGCGCTGTTTAAGCGGAATCCAGCGGAGTTTTTGCGTCGTTTTGTGACCGTCGATGAAACCTGGATCCACTGGTACACACCAGAGACCAAGGAGCAATCAAAACAATGGATCCAGACCGGGGAACGTGCTCCAAAGAAGGCGAAAACTGTAAAATCGGCCGGAAAAGTTATGGCCACCGTTTTCTGGGATTCACAAGGTGTGATCTACATCGATTACCTCGAGAAGGGTAAAACAATTACAGGGCTTTACTATGCCGATTTATTGGGCCGATTCGACGCCGAATTAAAGAAAAAACGACCCCATCTGGCGAAGAAAAAAGTGCTGTTTCACCACGACAACGCACCGGTTCACACGTCTGCCGCTGCCATGGCCAAATTGGTCGAATTACGCTACGAATTGCTGCCCCATCCACCGTATTCTCCAGATTTGGCCCCTTGTGACTTCTTTCTGTTTCCTAATCTGAAAAAATCACTCGCCGGGAATAGATATGGATCGAATGAGGAGGTCATCGCCGCCACGGAGGCCTATTTTGCAGAGTTTGACAAAAATTATTTTTCCGACGGGTTAAAAAAGTTGGAGCATCGCTGGGCTAAGTGTATCGAACTAAAAGGAGACTATGTTGAAAAATAAATTGCCACTTTTCCAAAATTTTCGTTTACTTTTTGTAGGCTAAGTATTTATTGAATGACCCTCGTATATGTATCTACAAGAGACATCGTATAATGAAGTGTAAGTTACAGCTTATAAGACGTCCGGCATCTTATAGTAGAAACGATAGTTAACGATCACACTTCCTATTCGCTCATTAGTAGATATTCGTGACTTCACACTGAATTACAAAACGACATAACCCCCATATTAATATCAAACCTTATTTACTACGTGCAAAAGTTCTAAATCCATTGTTAGGAAGTGTTTTGTCAATCCAAAATCGTGCAGAGTCCTCGAATTTTAGGCTTGCAATGCAGCAAGATAAGCCCTTAATGTTCATGCATTTGAAATGCGTTCTGTTACCGTCCAAGTGTGAAATAGGCTCGCTATATTAAATGGCGGCCAAACCCACTCCACACCCCGTTAACGAATACATTTTCGGCTTATCTTAAACATTGTCGCGGAAACGACGCAGACTTTACGTAAATAGACATAAATATTATGTTTTAAACATAAATTAACTGTGGTCCTAGGTATATTATTTTGTGTGTAAAGGCCAAAACATATTTGACATGTAACTGCTGAATACCTACCTAGTTGCTATGTCCATATAATTAGTGAATGAGGCACTTATATGTGACCTAGTTAAAAGCTCTTTAACGATTGTAATACTTTGATATTTTTCGGCCCTGAAAACTACCTCCTGGATTACAAATCTATAGGTGTTATTTTTCAAAAATAAGAAGGACATCCATAATTTCTATTAACTAGCGATGTATTGAGTAACTAAACTGAATACTCTGTTCGTCTTTAAATTAAAATAAACCGCGTATAGACTTTTATGACTTCCATTGGTTCAGTTGTTCTATCTCACCGAGGCGGAATGGTCTTGGTGGTGTGCATAGATTCACGTTTTTGTTTTTGATAATTAAATGACTTCTTCCACTCCAGGGTGGAACGAGGGGGCGTGTCAGACTTTTACTGATTTAACCTCACCTGTGTCCGTCAGTTGCCCTTTGCGCTCCAGCCCCCCACGTCATCTCAACGCTCAGTCACGTGGTCAGCTTATTTAATAAGCATATTAGAAGTTTAACGACTATGTCGAAGACACGCTTGTTTGGCAATGACTGCTTCTGCACATGTGGCCCCCTGGTAACTCATAATATTGTGTAAATGTATCTATTAACTGCTCCACATTTGTTGTAATATATTATAATTATTTTTTTCTTCTAAACATTGCTCTTGCAATATTTTTTTATATTATTAGAATCCATCCACCATAAATTCTTTAGTAATTTATTTTGTTAACATTTCATTTATTGATAATTGTAATTATTTATTTTTCTTGTTTTTTTTTATATAGCCTCTTTTTTATAATGTGAATGTGAGAACACTGTAGACTCCGCGAATTCTTAGGTTACTTCCTATTACGACTCAATTTTTAATATGATTATTTTTATTGTACTTTTTAGTGACAATATTGACCGGTCTACACTGTCCTTACATAATATCTACTTATACTGTAATATGGAAGTATTGCAAGAACCACAATTTTTTTAAAAGAGTAACCATGGAGTTTCTTGCCGGTTCTTTTCCATAGGAAACGACCAATTTGGAACCGTGCACTAGCTTCTGACGTTTTACAAGTGCCCATGTAGGCCTATAAAATAAAAAAACTTTGACTTTGACTTTACTCCGAACTGACGCACAGCAAATAACATGTTCTGTGCACGGAAATCGCACACTTATCCAAAATGAATCCGCCTTGGTGAGATAGAACAACTGGGCACAACTAGGACAAAAAGGTCCTGTGCCTACTCATACATCTTTTCTGTCACATGACTAATTGCACAATAATTGCACTATTATTGTACCCTAATTTGGTTGTCTAGAATAATATGTTTAGAGTAGTCGCACTCCGACCTCGGTCTCTAACAATTGTGTATGTACCATTCCAATAATTACTTGAATATATTTCACGATATAATGTGTACGTATTATATCGTGAAGCATCGTTCCTGATTTTTAATAATTTATCTTCCGAGTGACCCTACTACACAACATACCAATCTCGCACGGCTGTTGGCTGTGCGGGATTGGTGTGTTGTGTAGTAAAAAAAACCGGCAAAGTCCTATACAACATTATGTACTTTGTTCTTTCTTTTAAGGGCAACTAAAGGAAACAGGACAGTTTTCATTAGTTATTTCACACCTCAAAAAAAAATGTGTTTGATGGTTCCAGAGTATTGAAATATTCTGAGCGACTCCATCTTATATTCGCAACAAAAGGAAACTTTATTTGCGACTATAATTAAAATACCATTATATTTTCCAGGATGTCTGACTCTCTCCACAATAGCCAGTTAGTGTCAAATTTGAATGTAGAGTAGTAAGTAGGTATCAAAGCTTTTTAACATAGACGTAACGTATCTCTCTGTAGAAGATTTATTTCACGCCTTCGAAACTCATGAAAAGCATTAAATAAATAAGTGCTAA
Source organism: Mythimna impura (assembly GCA_905147345.3). Lineage (NCBI taxonomy): Eukaryota > Metazoa > Arthropoda > Insecta > Lepidoptera > Noctuidae > Mythimna > Mythimna impura. Next base: position 8,906,930 of record LR990355.1, on the reverse strand, counting down.
TACACGATAATTCTTTTCACTTAATTGCAACTATTGATTTACTACTTGATTTATAGAGAGAACGGGACAGTGACATTTGCAATATAAGCCGTATTTGTTACTGCCCGCGGCTCTGACTGTGATTACAAATTTAGATTAAATACTATTTTGATAAAGTGGGTATTATGTCATTTACATAATGAATATTTGTACTAGCCACCTTGCAGGGTTGCTTGTGCATTTTCGCACGGAACAGACAAAGCAATGACCTTTATAAACTCCTATAGCTTTGGTTTTTCTATCCGTTTCCAGTGAAGGCATCTCGTGTATCTCAACCTTACTTGATGATAAACCAAATCCAAAGCATCATCATCATTATTTCAGCTGAAAAACATTCACTATTGGACATAGTCCTGCCCCAAGTGTCGCCACAACGAACGGTCCTGTGCATCTCGCATCCATCGGAATCCCGTGACCCTCACCAGGTCATCGGTCCACAATGTGGTAGGCCGTCACCACTCTAGAATCTTACAGCCCCATCAACCATTTGTTCTGCGAGAAATGTGGCCTGCCCACGCCTACAAATCCTAGTGATGTAAGTCCTACCTCGGAAAGTCGGGTTACTATAGCGGAACGGCATCTGAATATGGATGCGGAGCTGAGGCGCCAACTGTGTCCTACCTATCCTGCCTTTGTGTACCCAGCCTAGTAAACCTCTGCGCTGTCACTGACGAAGATGTAGAAAAAGCAAAGATTTGAACCAGTAAAAAAACTGTTGTGCCAGCAACACAAAGAAGACACAGACATAGGCGATAAGCGATGATATTGTCGACGATAATCCATGCTTGCCTAAAAGTAAATCATTCGCTCTTGACTTAAAGACTCATTATATAAATAAGTATCGGGAAACATATTTCGGTAGGGGAATTACAGTCCGTAGCACATATATGTATGAAGGTTGGATGACCTCCTTCATTATGTCTACTTGCAATTAAGTATGTATTTCTATTAGGCTAACACGGGTAAGAATGCTATTTTTATATTTTCCCGGATGTAGGGAATTAATAATAACTTGGTATCTTACATGTCTGCATCATATTTGGAGTTTTGTAGCACAAGTGTTGAATAAAAACACGACGACTCTCAACAGCTGTCATAGTGAACACGTCTATTGTTGTAATTATTGTCTGGAGAACATTCGAATTAATTTACTTAACTTTTTCGCGATTTTTATATTTATTAAAGCATTTTATTCTTTCTTTTTTCGTATAAATATGAAGCTTTACAATCTAGCCAAAGTAGCATGGACCAAACTGTTAAAATGCCAAAATATTTGTGATATTACATGTGTGACATTTGGGTTGCCCAGATATTATATTTCCATCGTTATTAAAAAGGACACCGTTTATTTATTTAGTTAAATATATATTCGGAATCAAATAATTCTAATTCCGAATATATATTTAACTCAATTTCGAAAAAAAGGTTTGTTGTGCTCTTTTTAACGACGGCAATAAAGCCCATAAACGAAATGGTGGCAAAAAATTGTATCCATTGATAAATGATATTTATTTTGTAAATAGGTTTAAAAAACACTTTTACACGTCAATTTTTTTTTTCGTCATTTTTAAACTAGATGAGGCCGGTTTCAAAATATGTATATTGGATTTCCACTATACATATTTTGAACTTTTTGATACTTTTTGTCAAGGCCCTCTTGTTCATTCAGGTTTACTTGAAATCTTTATTCTGTTAATTTTTTAGGCTGCTTCATAGGTCTAAATCTAGCTTTTATGTTCACCATTGAATCTTTATTATCGTAATATATATGACTTCAAGTGATTCTTTGGGTGTGTAAATCCCACCTACGTTGTACTAGCTGTAAATCAAGCTTACCCCATAAATGCGAAGCTTGAGCGTCTATTCGTACGGACTTCGGATATGAAATTATACTTCCTGAATTTTTTATACTATCTACTCTGTTTTACTACGCTCATGGACATGTTTTTTTTATAAAAAACAGCCTTAAATACGAAAGGATTATTAACTATGAAAGGATCTAATAAAATTAATCAGTAAAACTATCATTGTCGAACGAAATAAAAATTTCTTTGACAAAAAAAAAAGTAAATTAAAGACTTGACTGAAAAAAATATCTTTTTTTCTTCTCGAATCGATGGTTTAATTTCCTTCAAAGTTAATGGGCCCAGTAGGTTGCTACGTTTATAGCGGCGACGGAAAATTATCACTTTTGTCCTTATAAAGAGGAAATTGAATATTGTACAAACCTTTGATTTTTTTCCCTTATGTATGGTATACTTGGTACTGTGATAGGGGAGACGCAAATGAAAGGCTCAATTAATTATTATTCTATTGTTAGAAGCACTCTTTGTTACATTATTCATAAAACTTGTTTGACCATCTCTCCTCAATAAATGTTTCGATTCTCAACCACTGCTTTTCTTACCATAAACCTTAAAAGTATAACTTGCCTGTTTGCAAGTTAGTAGTATTAGCGTGGCCTCCATGGTCGCCACAGTACTCAGTGTTACCTCCTCTTGCTGTCAAATCTGCCTGCATCCACCTGGGCATACTTTTTAGGGGTCCACACTCAAAGGGTAAAATGGCCCTATTACTAAGAGTTCGCTGTCTAACCGTCTGTCTGACTGTCTGTCTGTCTGTCCGTTTGTCACCAGGCTGTATCATGAACCGTGATAGCTAGACAGTTGAAATTTTCAAGGATGATGTATTTCGGTTGCAGCTATAACAACAAATATTAAAAACAGAATAAAATAAATATTTAAGTATAAAAAAATCATGTTTGTTGTATGGGAGCCCCCTCCCTTATAACAAACATGTTTTTTTTTGGCGTTTTTTGCTACGGATGGTACGGAACCTTTCGCACGCGAGTCTGATTTGTAATTGCCGTTTTTTTAATAAATCAAACTTTGAATAAAACAAAATAAAACTTTGTGTTGTGTAAAACGTTTTCTTTTTTCTTTGCTTTTTGGATCTGGCAAACGGAAACAGAACTTTTCTCCAAAAATCCTAGTTATAAAATTGGACCAATGACCTTTATTTTTGTGGTGTGAAATCATCTTTTGACTTCTCTCGGACTATCTCTTCTAGGGCGGAGTGGGAGGTCGTATCAGACTTTTGCTGAATAAAACCATACCTATGTCCCTTCAGTTGCCCGTTGCGTTCCAGGATCATGAATTTCCCTTTACGGAGTCAACCCATGGCCTCAGTGGGCTTAGGCCCTGCTGGGCCCCTATAATTTTGCTGCCATCTCTTTCAGGGGCGCGTTGAACAAGTTACGTGCCGTCGATGACTTGGGCTCGGTCCGTTTTCGATGGCCGACGGTTTTCGGACGGCCGGTCGGCATGCTACCGATTGCTTGTCGTCTGCAAGTCCACGCCTACGGTGGCTGGAAGTCGGGGTCGAGGTCCCGGCGACTGGGGCGCGAGGATGTTCCCAAAATTCACTGACAATGTAATTTTCTGTATTAATAATCTTTTCAGACAGAATAGCTTTGGTCATTTTGTTAGTTTGTTACATGTTGGAGATTGAAAATGAATTCTTCATCTAGTTTTCCTTTACTTTTAGTCATATAATAAAACTCGTAATCTCGAAACTTTATCCGTGAGTTTTCTCCTGCCTAGAGGGCGGAAGAAGCCAGGAGCAATGAACATCGTGAAAGGGCGGACAACGCCCTCCTTCAACTCCTCTGAAAAGGTCCAAGGTCGACGGATGAAGGGTTGCTCCAAAAATCTGCACCGGCGATGGTGGCGCGTAGTGTTGCACGCGCGCCTTTTCTAGACATATAGGGGAGTCACTCTTCAATAAGGGATGAGGACCGTGGACGGATTTCAAAAATCTGATAGCATTAGCTCTTTTCAGTGTAGCTGTGGTTTTTCTGAGAAATTAAAGGCAACGATCCGAAAAATAACTTACTGTATCGTGTAGAAAATATATTTATGTTCTATGTGGTTTACCAGCATATAAGGTAATTAAAGAAATATTAAGCCAAGCTGACAGAGAGTGATATAATTATTGTAATGCTATAATTATGTCAAAGAGATTTGCACTGTACGTAAATGGTTATGGATTTTATCGTCTCTTTTGGACGTAAATGGTCGTTGTGTCATTATACACAGTTTTATCGATTAATATTAATTGGATAAGGCAGTATAATCCTAATTTGTTATATTAAGTATAGCATTAAGGTCGTACGCCGTGTCTTATTTTAAATAAATTATAGATTGCTTAAACAAATATTATTATAAAATAAAAACAAGTTTCCTTGAAGTACTAAATAAAAAAGATGTCAACTGTCCCTGTGACCCCAAACTGCCAAAACACACCAATTCAATTATACGTAATAAAATTATTGTAATGAAGATATTTTTCTTATATTTTTACGATTAGTTAAGTATATTTTTTACAAGTACCTGGGACTCATCCGTAAGAGTTGGTGGAACTTAGTGGAGCCCTTGCAACTTTTGGCGTTGCAATGTTTTTTTTCTCAGGTTTCAAGGAGCGGGCCTTCAAGCGAATCCTGTCTGAGGCTCTACGCGGAGATTGTGCGATCCCTGGCACTTTTTAGGACTTCAGTGTGGAGGCGTTCGCTAAGGAAGCTGAACGTATCCCATAGGGTCATGGCCATGCGGATGATACCATGACGCCGCACGATTTATATGAGCCTCCTTGCTAGTTTGCCTCTGTGGAATCTAGAGGCAACAGTCCTTGCGTGTTAAAGGACTGTTGCCTGTTGCCAACACACGAGTGGCGCGTGGAGGTGCAACGCATGGTTAAAACTTTGCTGCCGCGATAAAATGCGGCATCGCGGACAGAGCTCCGGCGGATTTCATGACCACTGCTCTCAAAACAAGAGAGAAAAGCGTCTCACAGCAGCATCAAAGCAGGGACTGTTGCACTCTAGCGCTCGGCACACCACAATCGTGGTTATAGGTTATTTCTTAATATTCTTAATTCTTTATTGTACTCTAAACTTATTTTTTTTTTCATTTCATTCATTTATTAATTTTATTTTTTTCTTTGAAGTGTGGTTAGAAAGACATGAGAAAAGTTATCTGATGGATAAAAGGAAAAAAAGGATTCTCCAAAATAGGATTGTTTTTACTTTGATTTTATTTTCAAGAAATATTATTCTCTTTTTCAAGACATTTCAACTTAGAAAAGGTTTAGTGGTTTTTGAAGGATAATAAATATGTAATGACACAAGTAATTAAAATGACAGTTAAATCCATGTTTATCTAAATCATTAACAATATAGCCTGTATTGGATGTAATATTTATAACATAATAAACTAATAGATGTCGTGATTGCAATCAATTAAGTATATTGTTGGCAATAAAACTTTAATAATTGTTAATGCCAATTGCTATTCGCTATAGTTGGGGCGATTTGTAAGTGTTCAGATAAACTAATAAGATCCGTTTGTCCTACTACAGAACCTACAAATATGTACAGAATATAGTAAGTGAATTATATACCCACTGCTGGAAAATAGGCCCTAATTCTTTGAGGACTGGGTCATAATCTACCACGTGGACTGATTGTAGGTTAGTCTAAGTCACAACATCTTTAAAATTTTGATCTTAGAATACGGCGGTTTCCTCACGTTGCTTTCCTTCACTGACTTGAGAGCAGAAGATGAAATATTTTACATAAATTAAAGTTTCATTTAGGTACAGCTCAACGATATTGTGATATCGAAAGAGATCGCATTTTTGATATGGCCTTTAATTACTTGCAAACTGGCAAGATAATGATAGTTTTTAAGGTTTATACTTTATATAGAATAGTCGTTCGTAAAGATAGGAAGAAAAAGAGATTTTCCTTTTGAGTGCGTAATTAGAGACACAATAGTAAGACAATGGCGCGTGAACGCCGGCGTCAATGCGGGGATCAACAGCTTACGAGGTGAGGTCGGCCGTCAAGCCGCTGGGCGGAATAACATTTTTTATATAATAATAAAATGTAGTGCTTCTAACAATATACGTAATAACAATATACGTTAAAGCACAAAAGTCATTCAATATATCCACCTCTTACAATACTTATCGTTGGGCAATTACAAAATACTCAATTCAGAAACGGGCTTTTAGACTTCAATAACGCTACTTATACTTAAGTAAAGCAATTTCTCGGGAATACTTAATCAACTTTTTTGCCTATAAATCCAACATATTATTAACTTTCATTTGATTCTTAGCTAAAAATGTTTTAATATCAGAAGACTCTTTATCGCAAAAAGATTGTAGCAAAAATAAAATAAAAGAAAAGAAAGAAAGAAAATATGCTATTTACTACACAGACACACATAATGAAGAAAAAAAAATAGGAACTTAAATAAAATAACCTGCCCCCCCTAGCCAAGTTACGATCGTTTCGTTTCGGTTATCTTGCGTCGAACGCCTCGAGTAGGCCACGCCTCCGATTCCTTTGTTCTGACGTCATCTCAACGCTCAGTCACGTGGTCAGAACGAAGGAATCGAAGGCGTGGCCTACTCAAGGCGTCGTAACTTGGCTAAGGGAGCTGCTCCTTTTTGAGGTTGATTTAAAATAACACCATCATTGCAGCCGTGAGACACAGCTGCACCAAATAGATCCATTTCAGCATAATACCCGACAACTACGTAGCAGTTGCCTGATGCTGGTCTTCTACTGAACCTTACTTTGTGTGTACGGATGGAAAGTGGTGGTACATACAATTTTGATGCAAAAGTTTCGATGGTTACTTTACTTGGTTACACGGTCTTTACTTTTTAGATAGATATTACTTATCTACTTACCAGGAGGTAGGCAAACTGTTCAGGAATGTGAGGTTTTGGGTTCCTACTCTAAGGCCGGTATTCCACTAGCGTTTTACGAGCGTTGGCGCGTCTCCATCGTCTGCACAGCGACAAAGTTGCGCAGACGCGACTTCAACGTCACGAGTTTTTTGTGGCAAGCGTTACATCCACTGAACGCAACGTTAACGTCGCACACATGCTGCGGTTTGAGGTGTACGCAAGAAACTGGCGACTTTAACGTCGCGTCTGCTCAACGTTGGCGCTTTTCCGCTAGAAAAGCGTGGCGTTAACGTCGCGTCGGCTCAACGTTGGCGCTGCGTAGACGTTGGAGAAGCGTTAACGCTCGTAAAAGATCAGTAAGATAGTGGCCTTATGTTTATTTCTCACTTTATTGTATGTGTATGTTATTATTATATATGTTGTTATTATCACTTTCAGTTCATGAATTGCATGATGACTTCATTCCTTGCTAAAGTCCTACTTTAACTGCTATCCCATTTTTGTTCAATTTATTTAGATAGACGGTAAATCATCTCAATCAAACTTCGAAATTGTTCTATGAAGATTCATCAATAAATTAACTCAACATCATATCTCCTATCTGTACCTACTTATTAGCGAAACAATGCCTCCTCAAACACCTCTTACATATTCAATCTTACACTCGATGACTACCACAGATAAAATCAAAACCAATTTATCAAAACTATTAATCCTGCCAGATACATCCGACGCCCTACCTGAATACTTGGCTATGCTTACAAAATATCCTGAGAACGTGAGCTTTACCATAAACAAACTGTACAAGTATATGTGGTGGCTGCAGTACTAATTCCAAATTTGGAACATTTGTAAAAAGATTAAACGTGTCATTATCTAGGGTCAATGACATTATTTGTCATCGATTTTAGAAGCTGAGTATTAATATTGTTTTTACAGCTGGCAATTTATTGTTTTTTGATAAAGATGATCGCATCTTTATTGTTACTCGTAGTCAGCAAACCGTGACTTAGGGGCAAGTAAAAAACCGCGGCAGTGAATGAGTCTTCTTGCGTCTTCAGATCATATACCATGACTGAAATTCAGGTAGTTAAACTTACTTAACTTGACATTAAGTTTTTGGTAGTCCTGTAATCAGAAGATGATTTATGGGTTAAAATGTGTAGCGATACTTGGGAGAAGACATTCATCCAGTGGAGAATAATTTTTGCCTAATGATGACGACTTTGTTATCAATGCCAGCAAACCTGCTTTGTCTATTTTTAACTGCAAAAAAAAACAATTTCTTAATCTAAAATCAAAAACAAAAGTCACATGCCAAACGATCACATACTACGAGTATTTTATAATAGCCTTTACATAAACACGATCTGTCAGTTCAGATACAATCGACGTGAATCATATTACATCACTGGTGACGTCATGGACCAACCATTTAAATCGACAGCCTAGTCTGAGAATGCAAATTCGAAAATTTAAATGTGCCCTTCGGAACTGTGAACTTGCGGTCTAGACTATTGATACTGGCTGGAAACTTATTTGTGCAAGTTATTTGGCTGTGTTACCAATATAAATAAAGAGGGAAACTTGTTTATATGATAATGATTTGAAATATAGTTTGTTTATATGTTTGTGAAAGGTAATATCCGGAGGAACAAATCTGTTTGCGACAATTCTTTTGCAAAACTGTTGTTGAGTAGACTTAGTCTATGGACGCGTGGTCGCGGGAAAATCTAATAATTTTTTTTTGACATTTGAGCCGGTTTCGACTATTCTGCCAGTGTCACGTTCGGCTACTAATTTATACTTTGGCGTTTCAGGGTGGCGCTGCTTGCTAATGATATTTGACGTTCACCTTTCAAATTCGGTACTTTAATTTACTTATTTTAAAAAATATTTAAAAAAAAAACTTATTTTCTGCAGTGCACACTTGGGTGGTGACGTAACCACGTTACTCGCTTTTTGCCTTTGGATTAAAGGCCTCGGTATTATTATAAATCATAGTTTATTTGATAGTAAATAGTATTCGTGTAATAAGGACAGATTTAGTGGCGTTGTTTGAAATATGAGGCCATTTGTTTTGTAATACAATAGGTAATTAGGACTTACTTCAATATTAGCTGCTATTCAGTGAATGCAAGTAGTAGATAAACATGATAGTTTTGATAAAGGGTCACGAATTTTGTTGAGTAATGAGAACAGCAATAAAAATGGTTTATTTATTTATTATTTATTTATTATATTCTTTATTGTACACCACATAAACAAAAATAAGGACAAACATAATTAAAAATAAGTGTACAATGGGCGGTCAAATTAGGTACATTGTTGAAAATATATAAGCCGCAATAGAAAAACAAAAATCATTTTGAGATATTAGGGACATTGTGACGATCTATCAGCATTTCAGCAATAACGTTTCGTCGTCGATCCTATTACATTTTGGCAATGCTCTCTTTTTTTAATTTGCCTCACATACACAAACCTCCAGACCCTGCACAACTTTGAGTAGGCCATTAAATGTTTTATTTCGTTCGGGAATTGTAACCGCGACCGGCAGCACAGCAGCCAATCGCTCAGTCACTACGTCAGCCGTATCGTCCAATCACTATCGCCATCGCTGATAGAATATCGCTTAGTCAGAAATCAGAAACATTCATTTGAAATAGACCATTTACAGGCACTTTTAAATTGTCAAAATGTTGGTCAGTCAAAAATAAAGTAAAGCTAAATTGCACGTTCCAAAGCGTAGATCTATATCGAAAAAAACCGTGCAAGAAATTTTTAAAAACTTAGTATGCATTCCTTTGTTACACTATTGAAAAAAACCGAGCAAGTGCGAGTCAGACTCGCGCACTGAGGGTTCCGTACAAACTTACCTATGAAAACAGTTCAATTGAGTTACGAAGATTTTTCCGAATCGCATTTTTTTTTTTGACAACTACAAATTTACAGTATTCAGTTTTATTCCTATACCTGTGCTATAAGACCTTGCTTTATGCAGGATTATGGGTCAACGGGAAGTAACCTATGAATTTTGATTTCCTCGAGAGTGTCGAAATATACATTTTTTGAGACATAAACTTAGAAATTTGATTTTTTTACAGCTTAAAGGGGCCGCCAACTTGAGTATATGGTTTTGAATTCAACTCAATACCTCCACGCGTTCCCGAGATAAAGGGTTTTGACAGACAGACATACAGACCGACAATAAAGTGATCCTATATGGGATCCGTTTTTTCCTTCCGAAACCCTAAAAAGAAGCCTATTGTATGAAGCTGGATCAACGTGACATAAAAATTTTACCCTTATAACTTTTTTTTATTGATTGGCTGTCGTTTGTTCAATACCTGACCTAGTAACAACAGGTAAATTAGTGGTTGATGTTGAAGCACGTTTATTTTTTTTGCCTGCAAATACAATGATGTCATCGGAATCCAACAATAATTTAAGCTCGTAATTAAATTAATTGGACTGAACCTAGGCATTTAAGTTCGTTGAATAATGGAGCTTACTTTAAGTTCTCATGGAATCATGAAAATGCATTAACATACGGCTTCTAAATAAGACCTGGTGATTAATAAGAATTGCAAAATACGCTTTAACGTCTCCTATGTCTCAATAACTTCGTTTTATTGACGGGCAAAGGTCATCAGTTCGAGCCTAAAAGGATGACTAAAATTTCTAAAGTGTAGAGTTAACATACTGTATAATGTCAGCTTGTCTATTCAATAAACTTAACTCATATATTAGGCTCGTTCCTTTGAATATTCACGAGATAGCTACAATTTACTTCAGACTTATCGTTTGACTATTTTGTTGCCATAATTATGTAAGCTTCTTTATGCAAATAGCAGAGGTGAAAGAGTAAATATGCCTCAATCTAGTAAAAAAATGGGTAGGTAATATTCTGTTGTGTAGTATTTTGCTGATATTGGCAAAATTAAAAATTATCCAAGGTAGGATCAGGATCAAGGCCTATCTTATCGTGTCCACAAAATTTAAAATTCTGCGTGGGTAGATAAAATATTATTTATTTGTTCGCGGTAGTAGGCTAGGCTAGGCTATGAACTATAAGATAATTTATTGTTTTATCTGCCACAGATGTCATAATAACATTATAGCTAATAAATTGTTAATGAGATCAAAATTGAACGTGCACGTAATATGTTAATGTGAATAATACCTGTTTAGATTAACTTATTGGCTTATTAATTCATCACATGACTGTTATTGACTTGGACTTGGAATAGAAATGAGCTATGCGTGATTTTGTCTGTCTGACGCACTTAGATTTATGGTCAGATCCTGTCGAAAATAGGACGTACTAAATCTTCGTAGGAAAGTTCTAAGATGCAAATACGCGGCCTTGAAAAACGTCAAAGAGTATACCCGGAATTTGAATTTAAATTGTATTATATTAATTATATTGCAACTTTATTATTATAAAATAATTTATTACATTGTAATAATTATTGTATTCTTTTTATTGTTAATTTTTAATTGTATTGTATAATTTTGTATTTTTTATATATTCTGATTCAGAGCTGTAGAATTGCAAATGCTATGTACTCCCTTATTATGACATACATCAGACTTCATCAGACCAATAGTGATGTAATTGTTTTTCTGTAATCTCAAATGTTTGTGATGTGGCAGAACTTTAAATAAATAAATAAGCATAAGCATAATCAGCCTTTTAATCTTCCCACTGCTGGGACTAAGGCCTCCTCTCTAAGAGAGGTAATGGGCCGTAATCCACCACGCGGGCCCTGTGAGGGTTGGTGAATGTCACATGTCTTCGAATTTTTGGTTCTAGGACATGCCGGTTTTCTTACGATGTTTTCCTTCACCGTTTTGAGAGCAGTGGCGATTTATTTATTTATTTATACAGTGATGAAATACATTACACAAAGAATTGAGCTTGGTTGGGTTTGAACTCGTGAGTGGGGGCCGTTACCACTCGCCACCTCTAAATAAATAAATAAAGGCCAGACTTAAATGCCATGTGGGAATCAAAAACAATAGGTATAACCGATATAACAATAATTACGATTGTCATATTATCGGTTTAAAACTGGTTGTGCCGAGATACGGTACTGAGAAATCACGACTATTAAGGATGATGATGGATGGTTGAGTTTAAGAAATAAGTAATAGTTTAAAATGAGAGTTAAAATAAAGATGACCACTAATTTTGACGATTTTTTGACGATTGTGTGAGGCACGAATAAACGTTTTTTCTTTCTTTCTTTTTCTTTCATTTGCTTTATTTTACATTGCTGTTAAAATGTTTTAAATAGTCATTTATAGTTATATACTTATATCATAAAGAGGAAAAATACTTTTGTTTATCACTACATAGTATAAAACAAAGTCGCTTTTCGTGTCTGTCTGTCCCTATATATGCTTAGATCTTTAAAACTACGCAACGGATTTTGATGCGGTTTTTATTAATAGATAGAATGATTCAAGAGGAAGGTTTATGTATATAATGCATGCATAATAAAGAAGAGAAACATGGTAATTTTAGATGTTTCTAATGTGATGTCGTAAATAAACATGTTTTTTTTGTGCTTACATTGCAAACGCTGGCTGAACTCTACGAGATATATCAAAATAGTGTACTGCAATATTGTTCACCTTAAAAAGTTCTACAAAATAGTCCGCGATGGTATATGTCCATCTCTTAGGGATAACCCACAATAACCTTTTTTTATCCTTTACTTTTTACGAGAAATAATGGCTTATTTACGAAACAATTTTAAGCAATACAGCATTAATATTTATCCAATCAAGTACCTTAAATAAAATGTGCATTTAATATAGATCAATATAGCCCTTTACAGCGTGTAATTTAAATGAATATTTTCGAAGATATTACAGATTTAAAATGCAGGGAAATAGCGGTTGCGGTAAATAACTTGATTCTACGTTTGTTACCTCAGAACTCCGTCGTTTACGGACCGATTTGCAACATTTTTTTTTCCCTAATAGGATATGCTTTCAGATTGGTCCTATTTTGTTTCAAAATCCAGTTCTGATGATGGGATCCATAAGGAATCGAGGGAACTCCTCAAATATTCTAGGCAACTATATAATGATTTTAGTATTTTCATCGAGAACTTAAGCATTTACAGTCAAAAAGTAATATTTGATGAAGTGGAACTGATGAAAAAGACCAGAAATGGCCAACGGAACTTCACCCCTACATAGATATCACAATGAAGATAGTTATGTAACTATGACAATGAATATAAATAAATAGTTCTGAATAGTTATGTTGAAAATGGTAGCATCAAAGTGATCTGATGATGATGATGGAGCTGGAAGATAGGCACTGGAACTCCGTAATTAATTAATATAACCTAGCCGTGTTTGGGCTTATTAGAATTGTCATCAGATGCACTTTGGCTATAAGGTACTATCGAACTGACCTGATAATGGGGCTGGGAAGTGGTTAGGGACGTCATAATAAAATAATGTATCCTAGCAGTGTTTGAGTTAAATCGAATTGTCATGAGAAATAGGTACTCTGGCTATAAATTTATCATAACTAAAAAGTGTGAAATAATTTTTTTTACAAAAAAAAAAAAATAACCAACTTCACCACAAAAAACAAAACACTTAAAACGATCAAAATAACTTTAATTTCGGAAGTCAGTGTTAAATAAGAAGCAGACAATACCAGAAACACTGACTTCCAAAATTAAAGTTATTTTGATCGTTTTAGTGTTTTGTTTTTAGGGTTCCATACCTAAAAGGAAAAAACGGAACCCTTATAGGATCACTTTGTTTTTAGTCGGTCTGTCTGTCAAGACCCTTTATCTCGGAAACGCATAGAGGTATCGAATTGAAATTAAAACCATATACTCAGGTCTGCGGTCCCTTGAAACTCTGAAAAACTCAAACTTCTGAGCTAATGAATAAAAAAGATACAGACGTTTATGTCGCAAAAAACGTATATTTCGACACTCTCAAGGGAATCAAAATTCATAGAGTACTTTCCGTTGACCTAGAATCCTGAAATTTGGCATGAAGCAAGGTCTAATAGCACAAATATAGGAATAATTTGGGGCGTGAGGACCGTTGCATCACGCGATCGGCCGCCTCCTTTGCCAGCATTATGCTTCGCAGAAGGAGGCGACCGCCTGCCACTCCTCCTCGCTCCGGACCATGGCCTGTACCAAGACCCGGCGCGAGAGATCGCCACCGCCGTTCGCCCCCGCGAGGACACGGCGTTGCTCTGCCCAAGCGGGGCACACCTCCACCATGTGCTCCATCGTGTCCTCCAGGCGGTCCCCACAGTGGCAAGTAAAGATATCTTTTGCAATGACCTAATAAATCGCAGGGTCAAACTTTAAACGTTGCAACGTTATTGATCGTTGAGTGTTTTTCACATGGCCTATGATATGTCGCTCTTTCAAGAGTAACCTCAAAAGAAAACATGTTTGTATTATCTAATGACAAAAAAAAGCTGTGAACATTGTACGTAAAGACATTCTGTAGTATAATTATTAGTACTGGCGACCCGCCCCGGCTTCGCACGGGTGCAATGCTGATCAAAACCGTATCAAAATCCGTTGCGTAATTTTAAAGATCTTCTTCTTCTCAGTCGGTACACTCTTGCCAGCGTGGTCGTGGTCATCACTGTGAATCACGATGAGTGATCATCTCGGTAACACGGCGCAATTCATCGCGGACTGCAGCTTTCCGAGTACATTCATAAACCGAGCACTTAGTTGCGCGTTGATCTGGTCTGTCCATCTCATTCGTGATCTACCACGTGGCCTGATGCCCTCAACTTTGCCTTGCTGCACTACGAGACGCTCTATGGAGTCAATACCACGACGAGATACATGGCCGAAGAAGTTCAAAATGCACGACTGCACTGTGGATGATAGGCGCTCTCTGATCTAAGCGTACATAGGGACAAACAGCGGGAAGCAACTTTGTTTTATACTATGAAGTGACCAGCATTGCACCCGTGCGAAGCCGGGGCGGGTCGCTAGTAGTGAATAAATTCGAAAATTGTTGGACTGATTTTAAATTTTTTTTCACCGGTAGAATGACGAGCGCCGATTGTACATACGTCTGTACAACTTGAATGACCTTGAAAAATGCTTAATTGTCGTTTTGTACACTCGGGTGTACGAAATTTATACGGCCGAAAATTTTGATCTCTATATCTTCGTTTTTCCTCGAAAAATCCAGAAAAAGATGGTTTTGTTTTTATTTTTTATTGTTTTTTTGGTCATTTAACGTAAAAATGCGCAATTGCGTAATAACAATACCCCTATACGCGCGAGAGGTTAAATAGTATCAAAAAGTCAGCTTCTTCAAAATGGTATTTAAAAATGGTATTTATGCCCGTTGTAAGAGAAAAGTATATTTAAGAGATTAAGATCTTTTCTACCTTTACGCGGGCAAAGTCGCTTTCAGAAGCTACTAGATAATATTTGACAGCAAAATTAAACATTTAATTAATAATGATAAAATTATTTATTGCCCAAAGAAAAGAAAATACGTGACATGTTAAATTTATGTTTGAGTTCTTTTTACATATTTTGTGAATAATGTCCCCTATGCTAGGAAAGTCCTGTGTTATAGGAGACAACCATTCGTCCAAAACAATTAAAACAGCTAGACATAAAATGCGAATTCAGTAATTAAGACTTGGATCAGTTAAATACAGAATGTCGGCTGTCGTTTGTGTATCAGAGATATTGATCGAAGGCTTTAGACCAGTCATGACATCAGTATTGAAATAGGTTGAGTATGGTAAATACTAGGTATATGAATTACTAAACAGGAATAATATAAACTTTTAAAGGCAAAGCTAAGAGCTTACATAAATAATACTCGCAGTGATGTTATTTAGTGTGTAGTTCATAAAATAATAGGTATTTTAATCACCAGTGTCATGTAATATTAGTGAAATACACCTTGCAGAAAAGGACAATAAACTGTCATTATTATTGAAATCCTTAAAACGGTATTTCCTTTGGTGTCCACCTAATGGGTGCCTAATGGTACCTAATGGGTGGTCACCCTTACAGGTTATGTAAGTAGGCATTGTATGTAAGTATTTTTGAGGCAATAATTCGCAAGAGAGTTGTGTCTCTAATGCGCCGCATACGAGGCAGTTCCAACAGCTACCTTCAGTTGTTCGCCTGGAGGATGGATTTGGATCTGGATTGCCCGATAATGCGGAACTGGACCAGGCTGCACGTTGAGCACTCCGGATCCAAACCCTAATTTAGGCTAAGATAAAACATGTGTGTATATTAAATTTAATTTAATTATTTTGTGTATTTTATTGTTATTGACTAATTGTAATTTATTGTGTTTTTATTAATGAAATTATTGTAATTTTGTGTTTTTGTAATGCGTATAATTTTTATTTATTTTTTAAATTTAATATTATAATTTTAAATATTGTAAGCAATGGACTGGTTTCCGAAATAAATGAATTTTAATTTAATTTAATTCTACGTTATGGGTTGTTCCAAAATAACTATAGTTCAGTCTTTGCGGGTTTGGTCAATAATGGCAATTCTTATACACCTACAGCTTCGGGGCTTGCTAATTTTTATGATACCAGAATTCAGTGGACTAAGGTAGTATTGCATAGTTATTGTTATAAGTATGTTTATCAGTTGTCTAGTACCCATAACACAAGCTCTGCTTAGCCTGGGACTAGACGGCGTTGTGTGATAGTTGTGTAATATTATATTATTATATTATATTGAATAGGTAATAAGAATCAACTAAAACTTCAATTAGGTACTTATTTGTTACATCAATAGAAAACGATAATTTAATGTTAGGTTTTTTTTTTTTTTTTTTTCCGGTGTGAAAATCATCTTATGACATCCCCCGCTCTTGGGCGAGGCGGGAGATAGTGTCAGACTTTTACTGACTAAAAACCCACTCCTGTTCCTTCTTTGCCTTTCGTACCAGGGCCGAGTCTTCCTTTCAGAATCAGACCCTTGGCCCCGGTAGGCTTCGACCCTGCTGGGCCCCTACAGTTGCTGACAACTCCTTGAGGCGCGCGTGGAACAACACGCGAGGTAATATTGCCTTGTTGGTCTCATGGTGAGCATGTGTTCGATTACCGGGTTGGGCAAAAAGTGCTATTGGGTTTTACCTTTTGTTTTAAGGTGGAAAATCATCCAATGACTTCTCCCGCTCTTGGGCAGAGCTTGAGGGCATGTCAGACTTTTACTGACGCAAACCCACTCGTATGTTCCTTCTTTGTCTTGCGTCCTAAAGCCCCGGGGGTTCATTTTCACTTAAGCCATGGCCCCAGTAGGCTTTGACCCTGCTGGGCCTTTACGATATACTGACATCTCCTTGAGGCGCGCGTGGAACACTACGTGCAGTCGACGACTCGAGCTCGGTCCGGACGGTTACCAGACGGCGTGCTACCCATTGCTCGCCGTCCGCAAGCTTACGCCAACAGTGGCTGGAAATCGGGATCGCAATCCCCGGCGGCTGGGGCGTAAGTGCCGTTCCCTCATGCCTGCGGCCGCCTCCTTTGCTAGCATTACTATTTCGCAAAAGGAGGCGACCGCCTGCCGTTCCTCCTAGCTCTACTCTTCGCCTTTTCAGTAGTGACAACCTAACAGCCGCATCATGTATCTTGAAGTCCGCTTGTGTCTTATATACATTGGTTTAAGACAGAAAAGCCGAGTATCAATGAGCAGTGGTGGCCGAGTGGTAACGGCCCCGACTTACGAGTTGTAGGTCGCGGGTTCAAACCCAGCCAGGCGCATTACTTTCTGTAATTTATTTCATCACCAATGCTCTCAAAACGGTGAAGGAAAACATCGTGAGGAAACCGGTATGTCCTAGAACGAAAAATTCAAAGACATGTGACATTCACCAATCCGCACTGGGCCCGCGTGGTGGATTACGGCCCATTCCCTCTCCTAGAGAGAGGAGGCCTGAGTCTCAGCAGTGGGAACATTAAAAGGCTGCATACGATACGAATTAGCAATGCCGAAAAACGATAAAATATTTTTAGATTTTTTTGACTGGCTAATCCTGGCTCAATTGAAATTGGCCACCATAATCGAAATTCGGTCGGAAGGATTATTGTTATTATTGCCGTGTTGGATTTTCAGATAATATAAGTTGAACTTAACTTCACAGAGCTATGAATGCAGAACTAATGGTTAAATAATCAAGAGATAGCTGTACTCATCATCATCATCTTCCTGCCCTTGTTCCATATTAACTACTTGGGGTCGGTGCAACACGTTTTTATCTTCCATTCTATCCATCATCCGTCACGCTGTTATTAACTCCCTTTTTTAGGGTTCCGTACCTCAAAAGGAAAAAAACGGAACCTGATCACTTTGTTGCCCGTCTGTCTGTCTGTCTGTCTGTTTGTCTGTCAAGACCCTTTATCTCAAGAACACGTGGAGGTATCGAGTTGAAATTAAAACCATATACCATAGGAACCGCAGACCTTAGGGGTCTGCGGTTCCTTGAAGCTGTAAAAAAAAACTTCTGAATTAACAAAAAAAAAAGACACGGCTGTTTACGTCGCAAAAAACGTGTATTTCAACACTCTCAAGGGAATCAAAATTCATAGGGTACTTTCCGTTGACCTAGAACCCTGAAATTTGGCATGAAGCAGGGTCTCGTAGCACAAGTATAGGGAAAAATTTCAAAACTGTAAATTTGTAGTTACGATCCGGAAAAATCTTCGTAATTCAATTCGGGAATTGAACTGTTTTCATAGGTAAGTTTGTACGGAACCCTTAGTGCGTGAGTCCGACTCGCACTTGCCCGATTTTTTTTTCATTTCACTCGTCACATCTATCCATCTTTTCTTTGCCCTCTCTCTTTCTCCATACATCTACATGTTTACTCATAACTCTTCATATGGCCATACACGATTTTCTTTCATCTTTTGAAAATCAGTAATATACAGCTTAACACGTACACTAGCTTCTGACGTTTTATAAGTGCCCCTGTAGGCCTATGTGAAATAAAAATCTTTTGACTTTGACTTGACTTTTTCTTTGAATCCCCAAAGTCACCATGCTTATCAGTTTGTTGACCTCATTTAACAGAATTCGTATCAAATTCTTATTCAACCTCAATCATATTCAAATTGATAACAGGTAAAACAAATGATACTTGGAAGTCAAAAGTCTGGTAAACCACAAATGTGAGACAATAAAATCAATTGTTCCTATCCTATCGACAGAGTTTACATGGACTGAATAATAATTTTTTTTTTTTTTTTTTGGGATGACTATACCATCGCTTAAAGAAACACGGTACGTTATGTATGATACATTATTTTAATCGGGAAACCCACTATTTTTTCCGTGTAAAACTGTTATGATGTCACTGATATAGAAAGAAAAAAAGTAGCTATGTACCTATGTGGAGTCATGCCCTCAAAATGTCCAAATATGCACCATCCAGGCATCTCTTAAATATCGCGGCATATTATGCTCAGTTAGGCGCCCTTTTATGCGAAGCCAAAAAGGCGATCATACATGTTTTTTTAATACTTAATTCTACTATTTTTTAATTCCAATGTAGTCTAATGTATTTTAATTTTACTGTAGGTATGTGTGAGGTACGAATAAACGTTTTTTTCTTTTTTCTTTCTTTCTTTCTTGCACTGCAAGACGATTTTCGGCTTGTGGCCGGCAAGGATTGGGTAGCTCAACGTTATTTGTTGATGTTCCACAAAAAAAAAAACACAACCTCGCGCCGAATTTTTCAGCGTATATTGCGCAGGATTTCTCAGAGTACCGGTCTTTGTTTTTGCTATTAATTTCTTTTAAAAGGATGGTAATTATATATGAAGGTAAATAACAATATATTTACATAGCAAATTTAAATATTAACTATTTGCATTAAACCTAACTAAGTACATTGTACATAAATACACAAAAACAACATACCCGTATAGCCGTCGAAGTAATGCAATGTGTAGGCACTTCCTGTTATCCGGAATATCTAGAAGATGCCTGGAAGACTGGCAGCATTGCCATTTTAATAAGCCGTATTGCCGTTGTATAAGAATGCTAATTCTTTGGAAAAAGAACGAGCCGGCTCTCGTGTCACGCAACGTGTCGATTAGTTAGCTAAAAATATCCTTGAAGAGCTCATGCTTGGACCCCATGACCCAAAATTTTCAACCCTAAACGGCTCAAATTGTAAATACCAATAGGGTATTTGCGCCATTTGAGGCCATCGGGAGATAGCGCAAGAGTGTTACATTGACCCAGGTTGCGTCCCACATTAGAAAATAAGTGGATACCGTCATCATAATCAATATTTTCTTTTATTTTGCGATACCTCCTAATTTTATTTCTTCTATTAGTCGTCATCTTACTAGTGACTACTTAATAGTTATATCGTGTATCTTCAAGTATGGGCTACGGAATTGTTTGAAAGAGTTACCGTGGCCCTGGAATGCAAAAAGCAACTGAAGGAACACAGGTAGGTTTTAATCAGTTCGAGTCTGACACACACTCTCTCACTCTACCAATAGCTGGGGAAATTATTTGATAATTTTTCACCACAAAAAAAATCCTTAAGTACATGTATGCACCTTTGTCTAATCGAAATCTTTGTGAGACAATAACACAGATACTAAATTATATTTGAACAAAAGATTTTAGATTCTTTTTGATCTAATTCGGTTTCCAATGAATCACATTTTAAAGCTTTTAATGGCTATAGATAAGGCTGCGACGAATAATGTCAGCAGTATCAATGTTTGGCTCAAATTGTGCACACACTTGCATAGTATATCATAGAATAGAACCCCAATTCGTTGGTCGTGACTTACTGCAGAGACAAATTTAAAGGACCTGTATGTAGTTTGAATACTTTAAGGCCAATATCGACGGCATTTGTCTTACTAGTTCTTTTAAGCACATTTATTACTAACACAATGGCTTGTACGATTTATATACTGTCTGTTATGTCTGTAAAAAAGTCTATCTTGAAACATACTGTTAGTCAGCTGGGTCACAATATATCTGTTGTTGCTATGACAAGATTTTTTCCCGTTTATAATATTTCCTGTCAATCTAACCTCAATTCATATGAGCCCACTTCATCGCAGCTTATCTAATTAAATTATTTTTTGTCGTTATAGCCTGAACATACATTATAGGTATTAACCTATAAATAGGCAGGTATTTGCTAAAGTATTTACTTTAGTTCGTAATGTACTAAATATAATAAATGCTAGGTTTTCCTCAGCAAATAACGGCACCTAATAGACACGACACAAAAATTAAATACCAAGTATTTGGCAAGGTTACAGCTTATTGTTCATCGCCAACGCAAAAACGTGAACGAACTGCGCATGCACTTTACTAGTCTCCTATTCAGCAGCTCTGATAACAATGACTGATTATAAAGGGTGACATAATACACTTTATTCTTGACTAATAAGTCGTACTAATGACTCAATCAACTTTCAACTTACATATTAATGGGGAACTAGGTTCTAAATCATCATTAATTAATGAAACTGGGACTTAAGTCTTGTATACAATGGTGAACTAAGTTATTCAGATCAAATTTTGATAATGTAAAAATATTAAAATGCAATCATATCTCTTCAAATTTGGGGCAAATTTCCTGCACGCATAGTATGTAAGTCTCTATATTTCACTCTATATTTTGAGTATACACACAGGGGCTAATCAAAGTTAAGTTACTTTAGATAATCGTGTTATTATTAAAAATAGTACGTATAGCACAGGTAGAAAAAAGGAATATTGTTTAAGGGCGCCCGTTTCCTCAGATTACAATAGAGTATGCAATTGTACAGATTATACCTCGACGCGCAATCTATGCCAATATTATAAAGTGGTAAGTTTGTATGTAGGGGGTAATCTTTGCAACTATTGAACCGATTTTATCAATGTGTGACAATAGGCATTAGGTATTTTTATTCTTTCAAACGGGTGAAGCCATTGGCAGAAGCAAGTAAACAATGTAAAGTTTGCCATAACACTGACAAGTAGGATTTCCAAAGAGTATTTGGTTGCTACAGTTGCTATTAAGTAATTTAAAAACGTGATATTTAAATTTATGTACATACATGTAACTCTTAGGTGATGGGAAATAAAGAGGTTTTATTATTATATTATTATTATAATAACATTAGTAATGGACGCTCTGACGTCGGGCATCCAGGAAGAGGCTCCCTGGTGTATGCTGTTTGCCGATGACATTGTGCTGGTTGCCGAGAGTGGCCTAGAGGTCCAGAGCAAATTGGAGGTGTGGTGGCACAGACTGGAGAGTGTTGGCTTAAAATTGAGCAGAACGAAAACCGAGTACTTGTTCTGTGATTTCGGTGGTCTCTCCGGTCCTATGCCCTTAGCTCTCGCTGGAACGCCCATACCAATCTGCTCCGACTTTCGGTACCTCGGGTCGCTTATCCAAGGAGATGGCGAGGTAGACCGAGACGTATCAAATCGGATCAATTCAGGATGGATGAAATGGCGACAGGTCACTGGAACAATTTGTGACCCACGGATGCCCCCCAAGTTGAAGGGTAAAATCTACAAGTCCGTAATAAGACCTGTCATACTGTATGGATCAGAATGTTGGGCTGTGAAAAAGACGGATGAAAAAAGATTGCATGTAGCGGAGATGAGAATGTTGAGATGGATGTGTGGTGTGACGAGAATGGATAAAGTGAGAAATGAGTATATTAGAGGAAGTTTGAAAGTGGCGCCAGTGACTGAAAAGTTGAAAGGGAATCGTTTGTCTTGGTATGGTCATGTAAAGAGGAGAGATGAAACGCATGTTACTAAAAGAGTTATGAGTATACATGTGGATGGGTGGAGAGGGAGAGGGAGGCCAAAGAAAAGATGGATGGATTGTGTGAACAGTGATATGAAAGAAAAGGAAGTTAGTGATAGCATGACGGTTGACAGGATAGAATGGAAGAAAAAAACATGTTGTGCCGACCCCAAATAAGATGGGACAAGGGCAGGAAGATGATGATGATTATAATAACATTAGTAAGTATAAGCAACAATTCTTGAAACCGCACCGTAAACCCATCTCTTTCAAAAAGTATTCCACTAAGTTCCGATCTTCGTCGCACTGCGCATAGCCAAGTGATTTTGTGGACAGCTTGGTATGCGCACGGACATGTGCTATTCAAACGGTTTCCGTACGTGTGTTATGTCACTAGATTTTCTTCTGGTTAACGTCATCTTGCCTGTTAAGTTAGATTTAAAATCTGAACGGAATATATATTTGAATGTTGATTATTCGGTCGAAAGAGAGGTGAGAGGTTAGATGGCTCTCTGGAAAATAGAGAGAAAAAAGAAAAAAACATTTATTTGAGACCAAACAACAGAATAAAATAAAACTAAAGTGTAGCTTACAACAATAAAAATAAAAAAGAGGCCAAAAAGGCTGCTATTTTGGGATAATAATATACCTACAGCGGGATTTAAAAAAAACCGAAAATTTTCCATTTCAAATTATATAAACGTGATTAACAGTACTTTTCACTTGAAACACACCGCCACATTCATAACCGTAGAACATAGTTTTCCAAGAAGATGGTTAGGTAGAAAGTTTTCCGGGCAGTGGGCTTGGAGGACTATCTCCAAGAGTTGCATACCAAGTTTACGTGTAAGTCACATAGTACACGAAGGTATTCCACAACCAACGAACTGAGTGCTCTTCAAAAAGCATACAGAACATAACCACCAAAACAATCAAGCAATCAGCAAGCGATTATTTTTCTTCAACCTTCCAGCACTCAATCGCAGTCTGACGACCCAACACACCCTTGTTCCACTTGGCACACATATCTGTACATAAATCCACAACCACACAATTACAACTTGACTCTTGTAATTCATTATCAAAACAAAATTGTTCCGAGCAATTAAAGCAAACGACTCGGTGACAATAAACCATTATTTGTGTCGAAATGATTTATTCGTACCTAATAGTTAGGTATGGAGTGGTCGACACTGCATAGTTTGTGCAAACAAAAGATATACGCTGATTGACATTTAGAAACACCTAGCCTCGCCCTTTGTGAGATATCACACGGGACAATTTATTCAGTTCGTGTAAATTATTCTGTAAAGGGGTGTTTACAACTGCGTTTGTTAACTAACTAAACCTGTAATGACTTTTTTGAAAAATCGTATATAATTTGCATTATCTGACCATCAATAAAATTAATGTGTCTCTTTCTCTTCCTTCTTCAACATATATTCACCCAATGCTTATTGTAGGTTTATATAAATTTCATGTCACTTTACTCGTTTCTAGGCTTCTTGCATCAAGTTCAACTAGGTCGTTCTTTGGTCCACCGGGTGCGTTTGCGTAGTTAGACTACAAACTGATTTAAGGACGTTCTTAGGATCAATTCACGGTCTTCACTTCAACACCTTCTATTTTGATTCTATCTTTCTAACAACGATAAATGGAATCACTCAAAGACAACTGTTTTTATGAGAAATGATTAAGAAATTTTGTTGAATGGTATAAAGGCACCTTTAAACGTAGCCTAAATGTTGTTGCTTTTCCTTGTCAGATACACTTTGACAATGCTTTGAATTGAATACAGAAGTAGTGAATGGCTGATTCAAATTATTAGAAACTTGGGTTTGATGGTGTTCTACACTGATGATCACTGGCACTCGTATATGCCAGAAATAAAATAAAAAATTCCAAATAGAAGTAGATTAAGCTGTTTAAAGACAAAACTGAAAATATGGTGGCATAAAATGGACTAGTACTATACTTGATCCTTGAAGATTTTGATTTGTCTAATAAGTTAAATATATATCTATGACTTATATGAACGTAATCTCAAATGTATTTACAACCAATATTACCTTGTTATCATCTTTCACAGCTGGTTGCCTGCAAGAAATAAAGGCGGATATTAGTCAGTAAAACTCTGAAACTTCCTCTCGCTACAAAATAGAGCGGGAAAAGTAAGTTCATGATTGCTTTGGAAAAAAAAACTCGACTTAGCCCTTTCCTTTTTCTAGTGCCAATACCCATGCTCCTGTGCTAACATCATTCAGATTCTATCCGCATACCTAATGGTAATAACTTTTATATCTTTAAAAGGAAGAACTCCATTCTTCAGCCATTGACTTCGTCAACACTTTTATCAATGCCAACTGTACCACTGCATTCAACAATTTTGTTTCACTGCACATTATTTGAAACGGTACTTGCAACTTATTTATATATCGTTAACAGTTTTGTCTTGTACGTGACAATGTTAAGTTTAAATTTACTAACTTCAAATATGGGTAAACGTCATAACGTTGAAACGTGGTTTATGACCTCAGCGGTAAAGCCGTTTGATTTAGCCTAGCCGTACTTGAAATATTGACACGAACATGGTAATATGAGTAGTATGATGCCTTAAGTTGTAAACCACATAGTTCACTAAATTGTAATTAGCATGTTTACTGTTAGAAATTGGCATATCCTAGGACCAAAAGGCATGTGACATCCACTAACTTGCTCTGGGCATGCGCCATGGTGAATAATTTGGTTACAGTCTCCGTCACAGAAAGTGATCTATGATGTTCCAGGATTAGTCATAGGTTATGACTAACTTACCTGAATTCAAGTTTAAATAGTAAAAGAAACTAAAACCAACTTTAAAAATAAAAAATTTTGAAGTAACATAAGTAATATTGTCTTTTTTGAAAGTGTTGGTACAGCAACAATATTTCTCGAGGAGATAACATCGTGATCCGAAATTATAAGCACACTTGAAGCTGTAGAGAACTCAGGAACATCTCCAGGTTTGTGTGTAGGATGGGTCTTGGATTCTTGTAATTTGGATATGAAGTAGAATAATTTTCTGTTATTTTTAGGGCTAATAATATTTTACCAAACCACTATTTTGTATTTCTGTCGAAGTCAGTCACTACGATGACAGAGGGTATGTAATTTTACATTTTTTTTTTTAAATATAATTTTTAAACTAAATGCGCTGAAATATTTTTTTCTTAAGAAGCATCCCTATACACTTGGAAGTTTATTTACATTAATTTCAATTCAATTTTGAATGAGCAACAGTTTTGGCATTCAATAAAACTTTAAAATAAAACCATTAGTTTCCTTTTCTGTTCTTATCTTGACCAGGGCATTTACATGGGTCCACTTTTGTACTTAGTTTTTTTTACTCATTATAATTTGATATACATCTGTAAATGCTAATTCACCATCTAAAACATTTAAATATCGTTTTGGTAAAACGTTGTTTTTTTTTTGTGAATGTGAATCAATACTTGTTAGAAATCATATCTTATGTAGAATGCAAATGAGATTATTGCAATTTATTCTCTGTTATGGTGTATTTGCGTGTAAGCTTATTGATGCGGTGCACAGACCCTTTATTTTAAAGTATAAATAAATCAGCTTTTATCCTAATTAGATGTTTATTGCTACGTGATTTATATAACGTTATAATTATTTTAATGAGTGACTCAAAATCTTGTACATGAGTCAGTTTGATAAAGGTTATTTTTAATGCATTGGCATTTAACATGTGTGGTAATAAAATAAGGTAATAAGTAGAGTAAATATTTTTTAAACTAAATAAACATCCCAAAACATCGTATTGGATTCAAGAGTGTGCATTAAAATCACTTTTGGAATTGATGTGTGTTAAAGCTATCTTGTTTTCTTGATTAGGAATAATCTGCTTGTTAAGGTGTAATCCCACCACTAAAAGCTCCTAACAGCAACCGTAATTTAAAGTTTATTTAAAAGCAAACATTTGATATCAAAACGAGTACGGACGAACATAGGACCTGTTTTTAAATCCAAAGTTTTCTGAACCGGTGGTTAAAAATAGTAACTATAATAGTAATTAAAAAGTACACTTAAATATCAACATATTTTTTGGCATTGGTCAAGTTAACAATTGATTAAAAAATATATTTTAGCAAAAGCTGACTTAAGTACGGATCAAAAAACTGACTCTTAGAAACTATAATAACACACAATAGTGACAATTACTAGGCCCTACGATTTCTTATCCTGAGCTTTAGAATCCAAATCACTCTAGTCTCCAGGCTTTTGTTCTAAGTTTATGCAAACAAATTAGAATGCAGGCAGTGTCCATACAACGTAGTGGACAGACACTGCTTCTAATTTCTGTCAGCCTAGTACATTTTGTAACGGGACGGATTAAGTGCAAGCAATGTTTATACAAGAAACTCCCAAGCTTTCTTCAATACTTGTGCTTTGTTAAAAATGTTAATTGAATTAGTGAATTGAGGTTTTACTAATCTTACGTAGTTGTTCTTACCGCCTACTAGACTATGAGATTTGTTGAATGTATGCTAAATTGTATTGTGTGCGGATTTTAATGATTAATGTTAGATACATGTTAGGTTTGCAATGAATATTATTATCATAGGTGTCATCATAACTTAGTCTCACATCATTTACTTAATCACCCACATTAAACCTTATTTTGTTATTAACGATACAAATTATATCTTCTGACAGTAAAATTCAGTTTCTGTACCCAAACCTTCCTATGCCTATTCCTCACCACAATCTAGGAAGAGTTTCAAGTGCCTCAAAGATTATGCTTTTGTTCAAAGCTAAATAATCTAAGTAATAAATGACGCAACGATGACGCAATTATTTGCTATGAAACTCAATACCTCCGATTTCATTGAAAAACCTGTCACGTACACACTTAAAGCAGTATTAATCCAAACAGATAATATCGTCCGCCGCCTAAATAAAGAAATAACAAAGAGTAACACACGATCAAACGATAATAAACTTATAGGCCCAATAATCGTTGTGCAGACCACCCGGCCACCATTGAACTACTGTAGCCTTCTCAAACATCGTTTATTTAAAGAAATAAACTAACAATTTCATTACAAAACAAAGATATGGATTTCCTACGAATGAAAGCGTGTGGGCAGCTATCCTACATCGCGTTTGTGAGACGTACTTTTAACTAAACGGGACTCAATCATCGAGCATATAAAACCCATTTTCCTATCCTATGAATATTTTAATCACATTCATTGAAAATCAAACTTTAGCTTCCTAGTTTTTGAAATCAATTTTGCATGTTACTGTTGTTCAAAGAAAAATTTTAACAATATCACGGTGAGAACAGGTGGTAACGATTTAGTAGGTTTTACTCTTGTAATTGCTTACTACTGCGACACTGTCGTGATAAAACGTATTTTAGATGAAATATGAAGCCTTTTGCTTCCTGTTTACGGTATAACTATAATTCACTAGGGCATTTGCATGTAGATTTTCGACCTCAAAATGTACGAATTAAGATTTGGTATTTACTGTTCGACAATTCGAAAATGGTCATTTCTTCGGGAGTTTGGAAGAATTTGTGAATGAAGTACGATACGAAGTGACGGTAGTTTTGAACGAAGGGTGAAATTAGTTGTTTACTGTACCAACACTTGATTCTTGTGTATTTAGGCATTCGACTTTCTTTGGTAAGATCGAATAATAATAACCACACATCTCATAAGACTTATAATATCACTTTTTCTGATCATCTCCTTAGTTCCATTTATACATATTGTAGACCATGCTTCAGCTAACTAAATAATATAATAAAAACCAAAACAGTAATATGTTAGTACCTACTTATTACGATTTTCACACCAAACGCTATATATATTAAAAAAAAAGTCCTCAATATTCTGATTTTAGGATAATTTTCTCTCAAATTTCATATTGCAACCGGAAGGTGTAGCCAAGCACGGCACGTGGGAGATATCCGGCACCCACGGCTGACGTCAGTGACCAGTACGGTTTTACAGCCGGCTGAATGGGCTACATGAGTTATGGTAGATACGTTAGGTTATGAATTATAGCACAGACTAGGTCAGATAAAGGTTTTGGTGAGGTTATGAGAGTGTATATATATATCTTTAAGTTTGCAAAACTCAATGCACTGCAGTGAGTTTTGCAAACTTAAAGATACAATTACAAACTAAAACAAATTGCGTCAATTTTGAAGGAATCGTGTTTTTTTATGAGGGAAATCGTCCAATGAATTCTCTCTCTCTAGGGTGGAGTGAAAGGGCGTGCCGGACTTTTACTGACTAAAACCGCACCTATGTCCAGTTGCCTTTTGTGGTCTAGGACCACAGGTTCAATATGGACCTTTTTTTTTTTTTAATTCATATAAACCAGTGCTTGACTGCGATCCCACCTGATGGTAAGCAGCGATGCAATCATTGATGGTGAGGCGCACTAGTTTAACGCAAACTGTACGCGCCACCGACGAATAAGTCTTGGTCCTTACCGGACGGCCGGACGGCTAGCTACCCATTCCTTTTCGTCCGCAAGCCCGCACGTATGGTGACCGGAGATCGCTCTGCAACTCCCGATGCCCGGGGCGTCCCCAGTCGCGGCGACTAGGGCGTGAGGAAGTCCGTTCCCCCACGGCTGTGGCCATCTCCTTCGTTAGCAATACTGCATCGTAGAAGGAGGCGATCGCATTTCATTAACCAGCGCCTTCAAGAGGCCGCCACCGCCGACCGCCTCAACGAATGCTCCACCATGTCCTCCGGGCAGTCCGTAAAATAGTAACACCTGGGCGTTTCTTCTGCCTGAATCCCCGTCACTTACTTAGGGGACTTACTATCGCCACGATTATGGCGTATCCAATCTTTGTTTTTATTTACGGGTTATGTAATAGAACTTCTACAATTTAGACCTATGGTCTGGTGAAGCTCGCAGGAATCTGTGTGTAGCGAGAAACCTGGAACGAGTCGTTCTGACGACTCGATTCTTGGAGATCCCTATGTCTAGCAAAGAAATTATTTTGACTGAAATGATGACGACGTGCACGCAAATTAAGCTAGACATTTAAGTTTTGTAACAATCTAGGAAAAGAATCTTCCAAAAATAAAGTTTAAAAGTTTAAATCGGAACAATTTGCTTTAGATTCTTTTTTAAGACACATTAAAAAAGAAAATCAAATGTAGTTAAATCAGAAATCAGAAACGTTTATTTCAAATAGACCAATTACAGGCACTTTTGAGTTGTCAAAATGTCGGTCAGTCAAAAAAAAAAAACATGTGAAGCTAAATTGCACATTCCAAAGCGTAGATCTCTATGGAGAAGAACGTGCAAGAAACTCCATGGACACTCTTTTAAATCATATTATGACTTGAGTTACATAAATCTTGGTTACATATTTCTTGTCGCTTCTAATATGTGAACACAATGTAGATAAGTAATAATAATAATAAAAAACGAATAAAAAAATAAATAAATTAAATTAAGCCACTGGCAGCTAAGAGATGACCAGTCTCAACTGACGGCACCCATTCACGAGCATGACGCGTGCATCAGCCCCACTCAGCTCAACCATTTAGTTAGTATACAATAGACATTTTTTGTTTAAACTAATGCTTCTTTAATTTAACAAGCGTCACTAAACCAATTAGATGAATGTTTAAACATTCCCATAATGCACTCTATCTTATTACAATGATTAACAACAAATAATTAACGCATCTGACCTTTTACTAGATAATTGAATTGCTTCATGCTTCCAAGAGTTATTATTATAACTGGGAATCTTTGCTATATGTCTAAAATCATAATGTGTTCATGTCACAGAATAACTATTGCCTATAATGAAATTAAACAAGTGTATTTAAAGGATACACAATTGCTTGTTAAAGTGGTATTTATATTGAAAAGAATAGATGGGTTGGTGGTGAAATATTTGGAAATATGCACACAACGGGACAGGATTTCTCATTGGTCAAAATAAAAACTGTCCCTATCTGTGTATATCCCCTATTTAAGGGACACATTTGAGAAATACCCTTAGTGCTCAGTTGCGTTTAGTAGGAAACTTTTAAGGTCATACGTTGTCTATCAGTGAGTAAATTCTGAAATTAGAAAGACTATAATATAATCTCCTTATACCAGACAACGGTTGCTTCCAGTTTTTCCACTAGCTACATTCAAGACATTAATAAGCTATATTTACTATAGTTTTAGCGCACTCGTTTGACTGATTAAACGAGCTGAGCACGGCCTCAAGCTTGTGTACTGATTTTTCAACATTTCTATAATTTTGGAGTACTGGTCGTGTGTTACTAGGTATCTAATAAAAGTAAAGAAACCTTACTGCTTAAAATTCATCATCATTATCTTCTCTTGACTTGTTATATTTGGATCGGCGCAACACGTTTTCTTGTTTCATTCCATCCTGTTTAGTATATATTGGTTCCGTATAAACCTAATCTTGAGTCATTATAGAGCAAACATGAATTAAAATAATGCATAATTATTAAATTATATTTACACACTGTATTGAACGATTTAACTCAGACTAGTTCCTGTGTCTAAAGGCGATAGTTAGAATGATTGACTTTGACAGCTGCGTACGTGAGTACATCAACGTAGTACTTATTACTTATCTTTTTAGACTTTATCTATATTTGGAAGGTGCATTCTACAAGGTTAGTTTAGGTAAGGTAAGTGTACCTAATATCTTCCTCCTTGCGTCATATTCCTCATTTCAATCAATCTTTATTTGTGAACATAGGTGTTACAATAAAGGTCTTATATAAACATTTTAGTCGTGCTCTATGTCCTACCAATAAAATTGGTGTACAACAACAATCTATAGTCTTATAGTAAGTAATAAGCCTGAATCCATACAATGCAATGTCAAATAAATGTAATATTAAAAATAAATAAATTATTATCAATTTCAAATACATGTCAATGGTAATAGTAAAGGGCTGGTAATGTCATAGATTATCATTTAAAAATTCTTCAATAGAATAATAAGTCTATCTGAGTAAAAGTAAGTGTTATCTATCAGAAACCAAAATAATTTACTTTTGAATTTACCAGAATTTACGGAAATTATCTTCATTTATTATACATTTTGGTAATTAAAAATAAAATAATATTTTATTTCTGAGGGTCTTGAAGATCCCGTTGGATCAGCCTTGTGTTGTCTCACCATCTGTGTCGGTGTTTGGCGTCTTGTAGCAAGACGTGCAATTGGGTGTCCAACGTGGCGCAGACCTGATCAGCCCATCTTTTTGGGCTGCGGCCTCTTGGTCGTTTACCAGTTACGATAAGCTGTACAAGATTGTGGCCATTTTTTTCTGGGTATGTGGCCAAAAAACTCTAGCACTCTGCGCATACATGTACTTAATATATCTGGTTTTAAATTGAATGATAGAAAACATAATTTTATTTTTCTTAACATCCATATCAGTACAACAATGAAAAATCTAACAAAAATACATTCGTACTCAAATTGTTTTATTTCATATTTGTACATCTTGTACTTTTCCCATAGCCCTAAAACAAAGGGCTTAAATCAACAATCTCGGGACCCGTCGCCGCACTATCTGCTCACGTGGATCGCACCCTGACTTTACGACATATCTGAACATTCGTGTTCACCTTTATTCCCATACTGTTTCATTTAAATACTCGGACATGAAAACCTCGAAGACTTTCTTTTGGCATAAAACAGGAAGAGGTAGAATACAAGTAATTTATTGAAAAAATGTCCAACAAAATTATTATGGGTGTAGTCGCCCATAAATATGATTCGATTACTCACCATTCTGCTACAATATATCGTTTTTTATCGTTTGCGACCACTTCGGACTATCAAATCACAAAGCAACGACTTAAAGTACAAAATAATATAGATCCGTAAAGAAATAAAGTTTTACAATGGGTATCGGAATAATGGCGTCTCGGGTAAGGATAGACAATGGTGGCGCGAAATGTAATATTATATGAGAGTCGATTTATGATCACCTACGCTTTGGTGCGATCGCTCTAAAAATGGAAGGCTGGCTTGCAAGTACCCAGGAACGTCTGCGAGGCGGGCACATAGATAACAAAGGGGATTCGTGGACGTGCTACATTTAAAATCTACAAGATGTATTCTGCTGTTTCCAAGTACTTACTGAAGATCGACTTAGCCTCCAGGTCCAGATGGTTATGAAAACAAAATTTTAAAATAACTGTGTAATCATAATTTTCTGATATAAGGACTTAGCAAGTTCGAAAACAAATAAAATACCATGCCAGTAGAGCTACGCTGAAAGCTAGTAGAATATGAAGATATACACACGATAGAAGATTACTTTAGTATGTTCTATCCCGTGATAATCCCGGTCGGCCACCCCCGTGGGTGACCGACCGGGCGATCTCGGGTCGGATCCAGTTGATTGTGGCAAGCAGTACCTAGCGTATTTACTCTTAGGCCAAGAAGACTAAGGTATGAGGTGCCAGATAGCTAGCTATTTGACCCTATAACATTGTATTACCTTGTCGCCTCTTCTTGTTTGTTAAAAGAAAATCAAACAGGCAGGTTGCCTTAATTTTTGAGCTGACTTCGCTTGTTCTTTTATCTTTGAT
Organism: Mythimna impura; assembly: GCA_905147345.3. NCBI lineage: Eukaryota > Metazoa > Arthropoda > Insecta > Lepidoptera > Noctuidae > Mythimna > Mythimna impura. Next base: position 8,873,699 of record LR990355.1, on the reverse strand, counting down.
TACTCGATTTTTTTAACATGATTTGACAAACTTCTAAGTTTATCCATATTGAACCTCTTTGAAGTGATGTGCTTAAATTTTTGAGGTCGCTTTCTCTTTTATTCGTATTGTTAAACTGATTTTTTAATTGTTAAGTTGGTGAATAGTAGATCATGGGTTGAATCAAGTTGGTCATCCCTGTTTTATTAGAGAGTAGAGAACTACTGCTGTATATTATAAGTCTTTAAGATATCCTATCGTAAAATATATGGGAAATTTATATAAATACATAATAGATTAACACTTTTTTATTGTTTATAGGTCCGCGCTTGACAACTACCTCACCTGATGGAAAGCAACGACGTGATCGACAATGGAGCGCGCTTGCCTAGAAGTACCTAATTCACTTTTGACTTGAAGATCCCTAGGTGATAGCTATCAGGAAACACAGACTACGGCAGGGAATTCCACTCTTATCTAAGGAGTTTCCGTACGCACAATGAATGAGTTCCCAAAACGTGCATAAAGGTGAGATGTCCACCATGTACGGGTGGCTCATTGCCGTACGCTTTGTGATCCAATGATGGAATGGGCTTGGGGGAATTAGGCTATGCAATTTCGACGCTTACTCCCCGAAATGCAACTGGTAGAAAATCGAAAGGTTAGCAACTCAAGACTTTGAAGCCTCGACTCGACGAGTGCATCATTGCCAATGATCCTCTTGGCTTGGTTCTCATAGGTCTCAAGTGCCTCAAACTGTTAGATATTAATAAAAAATATAGATTAACACATAATGTGTTAATCTATATTCATCAACCGTATTTTCAAACTCTCGGTAAACGAGAGAAAAATATATTTGCAATCTTCGGTGTCACAGGCGTAGGTCACACGGGTGGGTGGTCACATTGAGACTTTTTGTGAACTCTCTACATACATGTCAATAAATTTATTAGTGGGTAGATATGGGAATGAGAAGAAGAGCAAAAGATTTGTATATTTTGTAATAGTTTTCATACTTAATTATGTTTGTAAAAATTGTAAGTTGTAGTCTAAAGGGCATTTTTATTTTATTTATCAATTTTATTTAGATATTTTGATTTTCGGTGGGTAAATCATCTAATGCCACCCCGCTCTTTTGCAGAGCGGGAGATAGTGTCAGACTTTTAATGACTAAAAACCCACTCCTGTTCCTTCGTTGCCTTTCGTACCAGGGCCGAGTCTTCCTTTCAGAATCAGACCCTTGGCCCCAGTAGGCTTCGACCCTTCTTGGCTAGGCTTCAACCCTGCTTGGCTAGGCTTCGTCCCTGCTTGGCTAGGCTTCGACCCTGCTTGGCTAGGCTTCGACCGGTGCTGGAACCTCCCGAACTTACTATGTCCGGTGAGGACCTGCGTCATGCCGAAGGTAAGGACGCCGTGAGGTCTTTCCAGTCACGTCTCAAAGAGGGGACTTACCGCCATAATTATGGCGTGCCCAGCACTGGGTCGCGACAGTTGCTGTCTCCATTTCACCATGAGATCCCGCCGGAACTTTGTCCGCCATGCCGCAACTTGTCGCGGCAGCGGAGTTTCGCCCCGGCGGTGCATCTCCACACGCAAATCATGTATGCGTGCAAGGACTGTTGCCTCCAGATTCCATGGTGGCCACCAAGGAGGCTCGCCGCTTCGCGGGAAATCGTCCGGGATCCCCGCACCATCCGTATGGCCATGACCCTCTGACATGCGTTCAGCCGGGCCGCCGCCTGCTTCCGCAGCGCCGGCGCCCACACCAGTGCGCCATAAAGGGCCATGGACTGAACGATTCCTGCGTAGAGTCTCCGGCAGGAGGCGTCTGGACCAACTAATTAACCTATGGGGTCAACTTATGGGGTTGGGCAGGAGCCGCTTGAGGGCAGACCCAGTCCGTTTCAGTTTGGGAGCCAGACCTCGGAAGTGCTCCTCGAATTTTATTTAGATATGGGATTTATTACCAAACAAGCTGCGTGTGTACGTTTGCTATCGGATAAAATTACAACTTTCAGTTTTATCGAAATTCGTCATCTTTGCCACTCATCCACTAATATTGATGATTTTTTCAAAATCCTTATTTTGTGATCACGTTGGATGTGTAAAAAAACACTCGTGCATAATTTCTAGATACAGTCAAAGCACATTTAAAAGTTTAAATAAATATTTCTTTACTATTTATGACTATAGGTTCAATGTGTTTAACAAATATAATTTGTTGGCTCCCATTGTATCATTTAGTCCTTTCTTATTTTGCCGTTTAAATATATTTCTAGTAGTTTTAGTTGCAGTAGGATTTTTATAGCCAAAGATAAGCAATGGTCATAAACCGAGTAATTTTAACGTCATTTAAAAAAAGACCCATAATTTGACCCACCAACACCAAAGTTAGTAGGTACAGTAACCAGCCTACCATTGTTACACAAACTAAAGCTTCGTCTACATGAATGGGACGCCTGAATGAAACCAGTCTGCTCATAACTTACGAGCGACGTATCACCGGTCTTAGAGCCATAATTCACTAGTTGCGAAATCAACGCCTTACAGCACGACTTGGAGAACGCGGCTGGACTCCAATTACAAAACAGTAGCATCTTGGTTTATGTTGGTATAGATGTGGGAACGTTTTAATATGATTTTATAGCTCTGTTTGTCCATTGGATTTTTTTTAAGGTGGGAAATCATGGAGTTGTTATTCATTTTATGGATGTAAAACTTTGAGTTTGATTTACATGTTTGCTAATGGTATTTAATTACTAATCATATTTGGATGATGTTAAGCGGTTATCTCTGCTTTCTCATCTTAACTGAACATGACACGAATGCTTTTGGTAGTATGATTATATAGCATAGCATAGCATAGTCGGCCTTATAATGTTCCCACTGCTGGGACTCAGGCCTCCTCTCTAGGAGAGGGAATGGGCCATAATCCACCACGCGGGCCCAGTGCGTGTTGGTGGATGTCACATGTCTTCGAATTTTTGGTTCTAGGACATGCCGGTTTCCTCACGATGTTTTATGATTATATAATATATAATATTCCACAACTATAGCTCTCTCTGAAGTTAAGCAGAGCTTGTGTTATGAGTACTAGACAACTGATAAACATACTTATATATTTCTAAATAAATACATATTATAGATAAAATTACACCCAGACACAGAACAAATGATCGTGCTCATCACACAAACATTTGTCCTGGGTGGGAATCTAACCCACGACCTCCGGCATAGCAGTCAGGGTTACTAACCACTAGACCATCAGCTCCCTAGCCGAATTACAATCGTATCGTTCGCGCCGAACGGCTCGAGTAGGCCACGCCTCCGATACCTTTGTTCTGACGTCATTTCAACGCTCAGTCACGTGGTCAGAACAAAGAAATCGGAGGCGTGGCCTACTCGAGGCGTTCGGCGAAAACGAAACGATTGTAACTTGCCTAGGGGGGCAGGTCAGTCAGATTGGCGCAGTAGTTGAGCGTTTGGTGGCTGCACTGCGTGTCGCAAGTACAATTCCCGCACGGAACAAATTTTTGTATGGCCTATAGATATTATTCCGGGTCTCGGTGTCTTGTGTATATGTGTTTTTTAGATATGTTTTGAACGCACCCACGGTGCAGGAGTAATTTTTAGTGTAGAGTGTTTTTAAAAACAGAATATAAAGATTACCACGTCAAATAGAAATAAAATCGGTTCGGATTTGTCTTGTTACTGAGGTTTTTGAATCAGGCATTTTCTTTTCAAGTTTGCTAAGAAAAGTGTTGCTTTTGATTGCTAGTATGGATGCGAGATTATTTAAAAAAAAATACCGTAGACGTGGAATACCAAAGGCAACTAAAGAAACACAGGTGGGTTTTAGTCAGCAAAAGGCTGACATTTCCTTCCGTTACTTCCAAAAAAAAATTTTCTTTTAATAGTTTCGAAACTTGTTTTTCATATTTAATATATTTAAGAAATAATCCGTTTCTCATGGAACATGTTTCGAAGATACACACTTAGTATCTTTATGTGAACGTAATAAGACAGAAAAAATATTTTCAGAAAATATTTTTTTACATATCATGTTAAAAATAACATTGATCTGCTAATGCAAACTGCCAACAAAAACTACGTTCACCTTACAAAATAAGTTTTGCAATAGTAAACTCTAAATACTAATGTCTCTGCATATAACGGTTTATAGTTTTTCGTGGGTGTACACGATATTAAAACATTAAATTTCCACTAAAATATAGGGAACAGATAAGGTTTATACCCATTGGCTTCGGTGTTTATGAATACTTGGCTGATAAAATTAATATTGCACAGAAAATCAATTATACTTATATCATATCTAGTAAATAGGGCATGATAGTAAAATTGTAATGAAATATTATATGTGGAAGTAGGTGTTAAGTTATTGCAAAGTGTTTAATATTTACTGTTTAATTATTTCAATCGGTATATTAGTGATTGATCAATATAAGTAGGTTTAGGTTAATAGGTAGGTAATGAAGTTTAATAAGATATTACTTGAGTTGAATGACAAACAAAACAACTGTAAAATTAACTGTTTCTATTAAGAAATTATTAAGGTTTTAATGTCCTAAGTTTACTGTACTTTCAAACTGAGAAGATGACCGTTTAGTTCTGTTAGTAGCACTTATGGAATGACAGACTGTCCGTGCACGAAAATTCACAATCCCGAAGATACTTCTTGCTTAGTTTAGATTCATTATATCCATCAAGTTTCCAGTTTCGCTATCTTTAATTTAAACCTGTTTTTTTTTTCGAGTGCGAAAATCATCTCATCATCTTGCGCTCTAGGGCGGAGCGGGAGATATTGTCAGACTTTTACTGACTAAAAACCCACTCCTGTTCCTTCTTTGCCATTTTTCCAGGGCCCCGGGGATCTCTTTCGCATCACCCAAACAAATGCAAAAAAATTCAATATAAAAAAAAAATACAAAATCAAGCTACTGTACCGCCTCCATCTGCAACTTTGAAAAGCCTCGACATAATTTTGATCTACGTATGAATGTATGTATATTGCTGAAATATTTATTAGTAAACTAGTATGAAAACTATTAAGCAGTTGCAGTTCAGGATGTTAGCCTTCTACTACCATCGAACCAACAAACCAATAACGACTTCCATTGTTGAAAGGCTATATCTACAGCACCCACTTCACTATTACCATTTACCCCCACTAACATAACAATAAAAGTTATCATTTCGAGTTCAATTTGCAAAACGATAACCACTCCTGAGGATATGTTTATTGAGATGTAAGTGAGGTTTACGAGCCGACGGCGCAGGGGCACTTTCTTTAGACCGCGTACGACAGTTATATTTATTTATAACGCCTTGAATATTCCATTCATGACATCAACTGGGAACGGTGGTGGGACCTTGTGAGCAGTGTCCTGTGAGACTGTCCGAAATAAGGATTAAATATTGTAAGATATCGTATAAGAAATTAAAGAAAATGAATGTAATTATTCCATTTATTTATTTGCAATTTTTTTTAGCAGTTATTTAAATTATATAATTTAAATAACTACTAAAAAAAAGCTTTAATTTCTTATAAATACTAACTATAATTACAACAAAAATAAAATAATAGTAATAATAATAAAAACCCTGTAATTGACATAAACTGCAGAATTACGAAGTCTTAGTAGATAATGGCAGTCACAATGCTGTCAATATAGTTGAAAGTTTCAACGATTTTGACTGCGTACCGGAATATTGCACCCAGGAATTGGAAGGATGAACCCACGTAACCCTTATCAAGTGACAAGAGTCTGCTGGATGTATAAATCACAGAGCCAAAATGGCGACCCTTAGGGGAGACTTACATCCAGCAATCGACGACTAAACTTTTAACAAAAACTTTGATGTAGGTATGCATATGACGGATTATTATTAAATAATTGGTAAACACTCGTATATATATTTTTTTCCTAGCCAGTACTGTCGCACTGACTTTCCAGACATTCTTCTCCCGCGCCGTCACAAACCAGTCTTCGTGGTACGCGATAACAATAATAAATTAAGGAGTCGAAGAGTAAGTTACACCTGCAATAGAAAATACTGAGCTAGGTGGTTAAACAGAGTCATTGCTTTTCAGTCGTTAGTAGGTAGATATTAACGGCTGAAAAGAAATGACTATATCGTAATGGGCGCTTACTGTATTTTTTATTAATATTGATGTAAAAATACGAAAAATAAAAATATAAACACAGTTATTGAACTTATTGCATGAGCTACAATTATTTGGTCTTCATTTAATCGTAATGATTTTCCTCGACGTTGTATCTGTGTTCCTTGACACGGTTCTAGGACGTATCCTTGAACCTTTTTTTTCAGTTGGAAATCGTTGTCCCAATTTATCCTTTAAACGGAGCCACTCTACATCCTCGCAGTAGGTAGAACGTAAAGCGGACTTCTATTGTGGTTACAGTGTAAAGGAGCGCAAAATATGTCACTGTTGTGCTGACCATTGAGGCCGTTGAGAACTTAATATTTTAATCTTATCGCCTACTGCTCCCACTGACAATGAACTAGTTACGGGGCCCAACCTTTATTCAACAATTTTATACCACTTTAAAATTGTTCCATCTATTTTTGGAATACAATAAACACTTTATCACAAATTATTGAAATACTAGTCACAAAAACGATTTGCAGCAATCAAAAATATTTCCTCTTCAATTTCAAGTTTTAATTCATAAATCACATACTTTAGTAGAACCGAAAATAACCCTGGGCGGTCTATAGTAAACAAATAAAGAAACAGTTTTATAAACATCGCCAACTTAACCGGCATGAAAGACAAAACCAAGATATACAGCCTCTGTGTCAGCGAATAAATTAAAAATTTAAATTTGAAAAGAGAACAAAAGCGCAGCCGCAGCCGCGGGCCGCGGGTATGACGTCATAATTAAGGGGCCCAACACACGACGAAAAGCGAGAGACGTGAGTCACGTCGTGCCGTGAGAAAACCAAATTTAATAAAAAAGTAAAAGTACTCTCTTTGTACAGGGGCATGCAAAATTGAAGTTCGATTATCGGTGCCTTATTTTGGGACATGATTCATTTTGGTGAGAGGCTTGAAATTTAAGATAACACGTTAAGAATTTTCGATTAGCGCGAATGATGCAACCGGTGCGAATGTAACGGGATGGGGAACACGTTAATGTGAACGACCCTTTTACTTTTAATACTTGAGGTGCATTGTAAGCCGTTGGTTTGATTTGTTTATTAATCATTATCCGTCATCATCAAGACACGCTTCATATTTTAAGGAACAGTTATCGAATCAAAGCGATTAACGAAATAAACAGATAATCCAATCATTGAAATATATTGAAAGACAGTTATTTTAATCCTTGATAGTCTATAACGGTGTGGAAATGTCGTAATTTAAAACAATTTATTGATAAAAGTGGTCAAGAATAGGTTCATGCTAATTTCACTTACACAACTGGCTATAGGCCTCTTAAATCAATGCAATTTACGCAATTCAATGAGACGTGCGACATTAGAAAATTTTATTCCGCAACAATGACTCTCACTGCCTACGCCTTTTTAACAAATCGATTCATTGCACATCAAAAATACACATCGTAAATCGAGTCACTGTTCTCGAGTGGAGATGACATCGATTTGTCGTAGTCAGATTGAACAATTGGCTCTTTTAGGAGGTGGCCTGCCATATCAATGAATGGTCAACGGTTTACGATTTAACGTATGTGAGTTTACAATTTACATGTTTGTAAATGTAGCTACTTTATAGGAGTGAGAGAACGAGAGTGGAAACGTTTAAAAAAATTTAGTTCATTCATACAATCTTAAGTTATAAAATTTAAAATTATGTAAAGCTCGGTTACTTTTTGCTTTCATTTAATTCATCATTTGCACAATATCTTTTGTAAAGTAGGAGAATTGCTAACTACTGCCATGATGTTTCGCAAAAACATCATGTCAATAACGGACCATCAATGCTTCTAGTGGTGAACAATATAGCAGTTTTATGTTTATGATCATACTACATATTGCCCATCGTTAAATGTTTAGCTGTAGTGGCATCACACCTACGAACTACAAAAAAGACCTGACGACACAAAAATCCTACAACGTGCAACTAAAGTTCTGCTTGCGACGAAAGAATAAATACATCAGCTCAATCGGGCAGACACAACACCCATCTGTTTGGGGGATCCACCCTTTTCAATGGAGGCTGTGGGACTTTACACTAAGTAATACATTAATCCTAGTACATAATATTCAGTGATATGGCCAGCCGCTTCATGAAACGTCCATTTTAACAATCTGGCTACGACAGATGCATCAAGTCAGCGTATCGGCGAATCGAGATGCGTCACATTTTAATTGTCCCGCATAAGGTGCGACCGTTATTGCATTCAAAATATTCGAATAAAGATCGGATAATTAACGGTACAGGTAACGGGTCGGAGGGCAAATGGGACCGAATGAGAGCATATCGATAAAAATTTGGAGCTCCTTTATATTAATGCGAGTTATAAATATTGGCGGAATTAATTGAAACCGTGTTTTTGGTTGAAGTTATCTGAAAGTTAAGATGGTGATTTAGGATTGGGACGGTTACAACGGTGTTGTTGGTTATTCCGTATTTGTAAAGTTTTTTATTGAATGATTCCAGGTACTATACCTAATTGGAAGCGATCAGCGGCGGTGACCTCTCGCGCCGGGCTCTGGTACAGGCCATGGTCTGGAGTGAGGGGGAATGGGCGGTGATCGCCTCCTTCTGCGAAGCAGTGATGCTAGCAAAGGAGACGGCCGCTCGCTTGAGGGAACGGACATCCTCACGCCCAAGCCGCTGAGACCCTGACCCCGACTACTAGCCACCATAAGCGTGGGATTACGGACGATGTAGCTCACTGTCCGGCCGCCCGTAACCATCCGGATTAAAACCGAAGTCGTCGACGGCGTGTAAGTAAAACCACCCAGCCAGCAGGCCCAGTAGAGCCGAAGACTACTAGGGCTTGGGTCGATATCTGAAATGGTTACCGGTAGTCCTAGAACGCAAAAGGCAACTGAAGGAATATAGGTGTTGTTTTGGGCTGTAAAAGTTTGACCCTATCGCTTCGCCCTAGAGCGAGAAAAGTCATTAGACGATTTCCCACCTTGAAAAAAATCGAAAAATACCAAGTTGGAAGATTCTGTGTACCCGTGCACTGACGCAACATAGAGAAACGTTAAGATTTTCCAAGATTGTTGTTTGAACACGAAACACAAAAGACCTAGTTTTTAAAACCTAAATTATCGTAAAATTAATGTGATAAATTATCAAACGCGCGTTATCTGCTGTGATTAGTTGAATAACTTTTTATCAGGCAATCGAAGTCGATAGTTTATTTTCTCAATCGTTTCCAAGTCTATTAGAAAACGACTGACATACGCAGGAAGATTATACGCCACATCAATCAACATCAAACCTCCCAGTTCTTTAAAACAACACACCACAGAACATGAGACTCCAGCCTATAGCACGATCGCGGTACAGTTGTAAAAATGGAATAGTATCATTTAGTACGGAACCCTCGGCCGGAGAGCCAATAAACGGTAACCGCGGCACGTGGGCGGGGCGGAGACGTTGCGTTTGTCGCGTATGTTATCCAACACACTTAGCGGGAGTCGGATTGTGTGTAATGGATCTTTGAATGGTGACGTTTGGTGGTAAATGGAGAGATTGATACGAAAATTACATGCTCGTAAATGTACGTTCAGTTGAAGCCATTGTAGGCTATCACTGATCATCCTCAACGTTAAGGAGTCCATGACCAAGGAAGAGCTCATATTCAAATAATAACAGCCGCACGGGTTGACCTGCGAAGTTAAGCAACACTGGCCGAGGTCGGTTAATGTATGGGTGACCATTAATTGCAATACGTACTGAGACTCCTCCATGCCTCGTGAAGCACGTCAAACGGATGATTCTGGCTGTCATTTGTAGATCTTTCAGTCGTTGCAGTATAGTTGGAAGCCAGACAAACAAACACCAGTCTTGCCAAAGTCTATCGTGGTTACTGGGAAGTGGAGGTCAGACAGGCTGATGCGTCATATAAAATACTCATATTCAGTTGCATCTGGCTAAACGAGAGCTGTGAAAACATTTGAAAGAGTTACCGTGGTCCTAGAACGCAAAGAGAAAATAAGGGAACATGGGTGGATTTAATCAGTAAAATTCTGTCACGCCCTCTTGCTCCATCCAAGAGAGATTGAAGTCAATTGATGATTTCCCAAATTGAAAAAAAAAATCCTTCTAAACTAGAAGCCGAACTCAACTTAGTTAAAAAAGGCTAGGCAGATTAACGTTAAGAAGTCAATATGGCCTTTCAATTTCACTCCAACCATACGACGATCCTCGGTTACTACTTCAACTAGCTTACAAAATTGATTGAAATTGAAATAAATTGCTGTTTTTTAAACTTAAGCCGAATTAGATCTTGTAGAATTATTATTTATTTATTTATTTATGTACACACAAACACTTAAAATTGAAAAGAACAATTAATACAGATAAAAGAGTACAAAGGTCCTACTTATTTCTAACGAAATTTCTTCCAGCAGACCTGCGACAGGAGAGTTGTAAACGCAGTGTGTATAAATAATATAGAGAAGAATTAAATAGACTATATTATCTAAATTAAATCATATAATACATACATATATATCAATAACAGTAAATAAATGTACACATAAATAGATACAAACATAAATTAAATAATAATACATACAAATAATTGTAATATATAACTTACGAGATGGTAGAGAGGTAATGTTCTTTGACTAGCTTTTTGAAAACAGATATATTTTTAGCATGACGGATCTTAGCTGTTTTATTATTATTAGCGCAAGAAAGCTGTTGAAATGAATGAAAATGTTACCGAACCTTATTTAAATTTCTTAATCCTAAATCTGCGTGGAAAATATATTTTTAATCAGTTCTTTTGGGATTAAAGCAATAAAATTCAACCAGATATAAATCTGCTTAACACAGATTATATAAAACTGTGTCTTGATACGTAAGAATATAGCTATAAGTAGTGATACTGACTTTCATAGTTTTATTACATTCTTTAGTTTTGCCTTCGACTTTGTTCACGACCGTTAGGATTCATGAGAACCTTTAAGACATTGATATTATCTGCTGACTTCACTCTTTTATATTGTAATGCTATTTAAAATGCATTTAAATATTGATTTGTGCAGAATCGTCCGTCAATTCTCAGATTTATCTCTTTTTTTGAGGTGGAAAATTAGAGAGTAGAGCCTCTCGCTTCACCCAGAGCAGGAGAAGTTATTTAGGAGTATCAGACTTTTATTGACTAAAACTCACCCATGTTCATTTAGTTGCCCTTTGCGTTCAAGGGCCTTGGTAGCTGTTTTGGACAATTTCGCAGGCCTTCTAAGATTATTTTTTTTCTTCAAATTATTCATTTAACTTTTTTTAATCTTATCACATGGACAGTAATTTTCCACATCATATATCAAGCAAGCTATACAAGACCAGTCGTTGTGGCGACATTTAGGGGAGGCCTATGTGTTGAGGTTGTGTGGAGGTGTTTGTGTGTGTGTGTGTGGTATGTGTGTATTTAATGCAATTATTTTAATGTCTGACGGGCTACTATTATAATTATAATCTATTGTAATTTAATTTAATTTTAATTTTATGTAATTTATGATTTGTATTGTCTGTAAGTTAATGATTTGTAACCGAGTCTCTGTTACTTGAAAATAAATGAATAATAATAATAATATGTCCAACATTGGATGCCTTTCGTAATGATGATGATGTTGATGTATCACTCCTAACCCAACCACACCAGTATAAGTCTGAATAGGTTACTTCTAGGCAAGCATACTCTATCGTCGATCACATCGTAGCTTTCTATAAGGTGAGATAAGCGCGAACCTATCAACAATAAAAAAAAATATTGTACCTAGGTATCCACAATTTCTCGTAGATCCACTTAAGAAGAAACCTATACCTGCATAATTACACAAGATAACACTCCTAATCTGTCGCCTACTAGTTAGGAGGATTAAGATACAGCCACGACACGTAATTAAATATCAACTTAATTAACTTTCACCGGCCACCAGTTTCCACATGATGTCATCCCAACTAAATCAGACATTACTAATGCCAATATTAAATATTGATTTACGTTTACAACGCAGAATTAATTAGTTTTATAGTTGCCCATAAATGTCTTCTGATAAATAAATTAAGGAGTGTATTAATTAGGATTTTTGTTAATTGTCTTCGATTATGGTTGGAACTCCAAAAAAAAAAGTACTATTTGATGAAGTGGGACTGATAGAGACCACAAATAGCCAACGGAACTTTTCAAACTCATAAATATCTCGATTAAGATAGTTAAGCGATTATGACGAAACAAACTTTGCTGATGAACTTTGTACCACCGAATTGAACTGATGACGAAGCCGAATGGTAGGCATGGAAAATTTGTAACAAAACTATGTATCCTAGCTGTGCTTGGGCTCATTATAATTTTTATGAGATGCACTCTGGCTATACGGTACCATCGAACTGATCTGATGATAAAGCCGAAAGGTAAGCACGGGTACTACGCAATAAAACAAAGTACCCTAGCCGTGTATCGACTTAGTTGATCTTGTGATGGGATGTAGGATGGTTAAAAATTGTTCTAAAGGTTGTATTCCATAGTTACCTTATTATAGTAGTTTTACACTATTAAAGTTGATGGCACGGTTGGCGCAATGGTTGAGCAATCGGCTGCTGCGTTACGTGTTTGGGTTTGATTTCCGCACGGAACAAATATTTGTATTTCCTACAAATACTTTATCTCTATCTCTCCCTCTTTATTTACAGTCTATGCTGTTGATCCCCGCATTAACGCCGGCGTTCACGCACCATTGTCTTACTATTGTGTCTCTAATTACGCACTCAAAAGGCTATACTCATTTTCTAAAAAAAAAACCACTCAAAAGTGAAAATTAAAAAACCTTTTATAAAAAGTTGGTATTTCTGATTTTGGTTCTTCTATATTTAACACCGACTTCCGATACAAAAAAAGCATATTGTCATAATTAGGAAACCCTTGGGTAATGTGAAGCTAACGTTATATTTTATCCCGAATGATTACTATGTAGATTGTATAATAATGATAACTTAAGAACATACGGTATTTTAGACCGACTACCCCCTTTTTAAGTTGTCTGGTAGATTTCGCTGTCAACGATAAGACCACCATTGTACTCATAAATTTAAGTTTATGTTAAAGGCTTTGCAACTATGTATTTTGGTGTACAATAAAGTTTCATCAACATTATTTCAGAGAAAAAACGTCCTTTGTTGGATATTGTTAGTGGGGCAAGTCAAGCCCACTAAACGTACAGAGCGTAGTCGGTGGAAAATACAGGAAATGCTTATAGTGGTATTGGAATAAAATAATATAAGTTTAAGTTAAACTTAACTTGGTTTAACTCCTCATTACACACAGAAAACACAAGAACGCAAAGACAGGTAAAATCAAAAAACAAGTAGTAAAATAATGTTACTTAGAAAAAAGATCGTATTAAAAAACTAGGTACCGACTATTTTATTCTAACAGATATAGGCCTCTCCCAAATGCGTCTCGCATCCATCGGACTCCCGCGACCCTAATCAAGTCATCGGTCCACCTTGTGCGAAGCCTTCCAACGCTGTAACTTTCGGTATACGGTTCCACTCTAGAACCTTTCAGCCCCATCGACCATTAAGTTTGGCGATTCTTCGGGTTATGTTGGTTCTGATGCGATCACGCAAGGAAACTCCGAGTACAGCCCTTTCCGTTGCCCTTTGGGTGACTTTAAGCCTTAAATTAATTAAGTAGGTATAATCTATTGTATTTCATACTTGTCAGAATAATTCAAAATCATAAATAATAAATTATTTGTAGTAAATTCATGAGACCGCCAAATGTGACAGTTCGCTATAATTTATTTCAGTTTTATTAGACAGCCATTTAGATTAACAATTTGGTGTTTCTCATTACGCTGACAAGTAGTAAAAGTCAATTAAGGATTCGTGATCAAATGTGGGCGCTACAACAACCTGTTAGATTCGTTGCCCATTTGTAGATTTTATTACCGACATGCATTTCAGCCTTACTGTTTCTCTAGTTTTGGGCTGGTCTCTTGAGATTTACTAGGAACATTGTTAGTACGTTTCTGATTTTAAATTAATGTGTTAACTTTTCAGGAAACCTAACGATATTGAGATGAAAAAAGTTTACGTACGAGTATAATAATTATAATCAAAGATCTTTCTTTTTAGTTTTTCTTAGTAGGAGGTTGAAGCCTCAGATACATTGAGGACAAATTGTTCCCCAACACTACGCGCAACGGTCACTTGCCTCTAATATTTTACGATGCATTCTTGTGACACTGGACATGTTGTTGGACAATTTAACAGCGTTGCACTTCATGTTGGGGGACTTTTTGTCCCCCGTGTATCTGAGCTTTTAGTGGAATATTTAATGTTATTGTCATCGCGAGATAACACTTGTAGTTCTTACATTAGTAAGCATATAGTTGTAGGCATGGTTGATTTTGATAAAGCCTCCAATTCGCAGCCTTATTACGCAAATTATTTATTATGTAGTTACAGACAAGTTTAGGTCTGATCTGGAATGGTCTGGTTAGGTCTGGTGATTATTGGTCTGATTTGATATTGTTTTATTTCTATTTAGTATATTCGTAACCTCATGTTTCAGTTACTTAAACTGGTGTGAACTTAAACGATTCTTTAAGAAGGTGATATGCCCAAAAACATAAAGGAGCTTGAGAAATGAGTATTTAACTTCAATTAGCGTTAAATAAAAAGGCACTGTCAGTTTAATTATTTCTGAATTCACCTAAAAGAATCCTTATTAGTCACACGCGCTAAACTGCCATACCCACACTCTTCAAAGTGGTATTATTCTCGAATTTCATCACTTCTAAGCTCTTTAAGTGCTATAAAACCGCAAGAGGCAGCGGCCGTATCATCATAACCACAATAAACGATCAGTGGACGATCAACCATCGACAATTTAAAAAACAAGATTGTTCGAGCTCATTATACACATTTGGAGCTCCAAAACTTAACACTACTTATCTCGAGATCTTTTAAAAAGTATTGCTCATTATCTGTATATGAGCAGGACACAAAGCACGTATATCAAACGGAAACCTACACAGCTAAATCAGCTCTCAACAAAATAAATTTTCGCATTGACATACATCGGCCCAACCATAAATATTGATCTCTTTTTGTTTCCTACAAACATTTTTATGTTGATAAAAAAAATACTTCCCAAATAACTCTGGACGCGTATAAATAAAGTGTGGTAGTAAATGTCAATAATATGCAAAATAATGGATGTTAATCTTCGAGTGGATTTGTGATTTGCGAGCGAGCGCGCTTCAAAGATTAGCCGACGGATTCCATGATGGCGTACGAATACCATGTTTTTATAGCCAGCGTCAGCGCTTGCTGCTTAGCTCGACTATATACGATATGCCGCTTGTCAACGTAATCCATTTACTTAACATTTGTATACCTATGCTTAGTGGCTACTTTTTTGCTTCTAACTTCTTGTAATTTGGAAATTGAAAAGTCTTGTGCTTAACTTCACTATACCTATGTGTATAAAACTCACAGTGTTCCTTCAATTTCCCTTTTTGTGAGGGCATTGGTACCTCTCTTAAACAATTCGTAGCCCTGGGTGTTTACGTACCTAAGTACCTACCTAATTAATTGAAACGGCCTTTTATCGAGGCTGGAGGATGGAGAAAATTAATAGTGGTTAGGACCTCCCGAAATGGATGTGGCATGACATAAAAACAACTTTTTGGATGAAATGTTCCAAGTGAAGACAAGAAAGAACCCGTTATAATTTTATAAAAATCTCAGCCTTGATGATGTCTTAACATTCATAATCTTGATCTTGATTCAGAAAATATTTATGATTTACATTCTTGTTATTCAACTAACTTTAACTAAGTGGGTACGAATAGGCTTTAGACTATTTTAAAACAATAATTATTACACTGTTTTCACATAATAGAAGTGACAAGAAATATGTAACCAGGATTTTTAACACTTATCATGATTCAAAAATGTGTCCATGGAGTTTTTTGCACAATCTTCTGCTTAGAGATCTACGCTTTTAATGTACAACTAGTTTCATCTTTCTAATTCATTTCAAAAGTGCCTGAAAATGGTTTATTTGAAATAAATGCTTTGAGTTAAGTTCCATTAGGTATATCAGTCGAAGGTCAAAATGTAAAAAAAAAACACGTGACCACTCGATAGTGCTTGCCAAACCCATACATTTAGACTTTTAGACAATAGCTGATAGAATGTCACTAGTCTATAGCCTCAGGAGTGTGGGATGTAGCTTTAGATACCGCGCAAACGTGGACACTTTTTGCTATCGATTTAGAACATTATTACAGGAAACCGTAGTTGCTGTGTACGGTAGCGGCAATTGGACACAGTCGCCAGTTGCCCGTTATCGATACAGCACATCGAGTAGGAAGAGTAGAAACAAATTTTCAAAAAAAGTGTCTATTTCTACAAAGGGCAACATACATCCAACACAAGACGCAAAAGTGTCTTCGTTTGCGCAGCGCCTTACACAACAATTGAAATATCAAAGCTGCAGGCCAGTAGGACATTAATAAAGTTATTGGGTGTCAGAGAACTATGTATTACTTACGCAAAAATAATCACAATGATACATAACCGACTAGAACATAAACATTCGTTGGCTACGGATGGGTGTCACTCCTAAAATGTTCAAACGACTTCTTTATGATTTAATTGTGCCAATGGCAATGATCATGTGCCAGACTCATCCAGGTTCTACATGTGATGGCATCTCGTATGCACTCCGGATAGTCACCCTCGCTACGATTTGCTGACTGCCATAATATCACAGGATTACATTAAAAAAAAAAAAACTTTTAACAAAAAGATACAAAGGTGGACTTAATGCTTTAGGCATTCTCTACCAGTCAACCAAGGATGGACTGGTAGAGAGGCAACATGACAGAGGCATATAAAAAATACACTGAGGATAATTGGTGTCGTAGAAGTAGAAAATGAGTAAAAAGGCCGTTTAGGAGGTTTAGAGTTAGAGTTATATAAGATCGACATCAAGCATCCATACATGCTATAAATATGGTTATAAAAAATACATAATATTCAAGAACTTTATAAATAATAAGGACCTGGCTTTTACGTTATCTAAAAACACCAGTCCTTCAGAAGCGTTTTCTACAGTTCACTGACCTTCTGCATAATGACCGAACGCAAGTACAAAGACTAGAAGCTCCTCGCAGTTTCACATTCGTCTCCGTGAATAGGTCGCCGACGGATAACGAAAGCACCGCCCACTCGCGACCCGATGACATTGTTTATTATTTTGTTGTAGCTCGGTGCGAACTGTGCAAATAGTAATTAATTCCTACACACTTTCTCTCCTCAGTGCGATTAACCGACGCTAATTCGTACGATGACCCGTCTACCTACTTACGTTGAAGGACGAAAGTTATGATTCGTTTTTAGACGATCTCTTTTTCGCCCAAGGGCGTAATGCAATGTCGAAGTATAATTATACTTAAGTTTTGAAGACTCGTTCCTTAATGTGCTTGCTACGATTTAAGATAATTTGGTTTCGAATGATGTAATTGTATGGTATTGATTCTTTGCTGTTTTGAGTTCTAAGACAAAGCTAAGGAAAAAGGAACCATGGATCAAATTATTTGTTCAATGTCAGCTAATACAGAACATAAACGTAAGCTTAATTAGCCATAATAATGTTCCTACTACTAGGTATCAGGCATCTTCTCTAGGACGAGGAATCCGCATTGGGTCCACGTGGTGAATTGCGGGCCATTCCTTTTCTTAGAGAGGAGGCCTGATAAAGTATTTTAATTAATTTTAAACGAATAAATCACCAAACAACATTTTCCAAAAAGACAAACATATGTTTATTTATTGAATTTTCTTGTATAAATTTCCGAAATTAAATATATAATATAATATTCTACAACTTCCACACAACGCCATAGTCCCAAACTAAGCAGAGCTTGTGCTATGAGTACTAGACAACCGATAAACATACTTGAACTAAATGTCTAATATATACATATTATATATAAATTAAACCCAGACGCAGAACAAATGATCGTGCTCATCACACAAACATATGTCTTGGGTAAGAATTTAACCCACGACCTCCGGCATAGCTGTCAGGGCCACTAACCACTAGAAAATAATCGCGTTTAATTTTATTAAAGAAACATTATTGTCACTGAACTCCAAACAAAAATATAAAAAATAACGTTTACCATCTCCAAAATTTCTGCACACATTGTAAAGCCCATATATACGTGAGTCAGCAGGCATGACTACAGAGCTCTATGACACCCTCATTCAATATAATCCGCTGACATTTTAACAAGTACAATTATGTGGAACGGTAAGGTTTCGTTTACAACTGTAATAAAATTCATTACCAATATATTTTAAAACGTTTATGACACCTTAAGATGAGGCGGTGGTACAGTGTTGTCAGAAATTGTAACTAAAGTTTGTTGGTAATGTGTATTTTTGCAAAAAAGATCAAATATTTTTTCTGAATCTTCAGTATTCTGAAAAAACTATTTGATTTTTTCTTGAACTTTTCCAATTTTCATAGGCAAAGTATATGCGTACATACAATATATTGTACGTAATTATGTACTTTGTCTAAGAAAACTGAAATGTATATACCGGTACTGATATGTATATATATACCATAATGTATATATGTCTATACCTACTGTATGTAAAATATACATACAAACGGTATATAAAATAGTTTGTTCTTCTATACCTATCTGCGTATAATCTCAGTGTTTCATGTTTGTCTTTATTAGTCCTGTGATATGTCCTCGAAGAGAAAATTCAAAACATTTTTCTATTCTTCTCTCAATAAGGAAAAATTTGCATAATAATTAAGAAAGCTCACTTTCAGTCTGGCAATACCGATCGCCCACATGCATCCTGCACGCAAGATGTTCAGATGTCACCTGTAATCGTCCTAATTGCAGCACCGGTCTAATTTTACTCACACCTTAATGTACAACACGTAGGTGTGTTCATGCATTATATTTCCATCTGAATGCAGGTTCATTCTTTTGTTTCGATGTTCTTATTTTAAGTGTCATTCGTATTATTTGGTACTTATTTCTAGGAAGGCCTCACACAAGTTGAATCAATGTCCTAGGGGGGTGGTGAGAGTGTGCTGAATGCGAGAAGCACAGGACCGATTGAAGTAGCGATGCTTGGTGGAGAGACTACTATCCAGCAGTTGACATCTTTCGATTGAAATGATGATGATCATGAAAGGACGGTAGAGTTTACGACACTACGAAACCTTTCTTGATACTATCTTATATTAGTTTTATTCACAAAACTAAAATTTATAGTGAAATTATTTTTACCAGCTTGTTGCGATAAGGGCAGGAAGAAGAAGCTGTGTAAAGATCGGACAAAACAGTAATTAAAAAAAAATATTTCTCATTTCGAATAACTATTTGACAACAATGTGAATAAATCCAAAACATTACATCATCCCAATTTTAATTATCAAAAATTGTATCATACAGGAATTTTAATGTCTACTAATTGGAGAATTACCATAAAATCATAATTCTATTTGGTCAAAATATCGAAGACGGTAAGCGAATTCTTTAAATACACGCGGCGTCTTTTATGAGTGTACACATTTTATGACCATTACTACTGGCACCCATAATTTAAAGGTGTTTAATGTTAATATTTTGCGTTCGACTCGAGAATTCTTAATAACGTATAAAAAGCGATCATGTCCACACAAAATTACCAACATTGAGGGCTCGCCGACATACGTACGTAAATGGACAAATAATTGATTCTAATGATAAACACGATGTGAAGTGATTTTGTTGCACTCGCATTCGCATGACATTACGGCCAGAATAATGATGTGACAAAAAAATGAGAACATGCGTTAACGCATCTTTGTTTGTGAGTGCATATTGCATTTTTGTTAAATTGTACTTTTATGTTGGACTTGGCTTCGCGCATGACTATGTTCATTGGAGGAAAAAGAGCTCAGGAAAAAGAGCTCCTTCAGAGACTTTAAGAAAAATGCTTTTGGTATTCTTATGGTCGCGTATATCTCTCTGTAGCTTCGCATAAAAGAAAAGATTGGCCAGTTAGCAAGGTTGCATTGTCTATAAAGCTACCTGCTAAATATTTTCACATCTTGCAGGGCGCACCAAAACTTGATCTATTAGATTACCTAACTATATCATGGTTTGTTGAAAAGGGATCATTATTATCCTACTCACACTTCTAACGCTCAGCCAACACACATTGGTAAAGTACTAAAAATCAATTTGCCTAGTCTTTCCGCTACTTTGTTGGGTTAGGTTTCCCGTCTGACCGGGTGCAGCTGCAGCAGTTACCACCTATCAATCACCAATCACAACCACTCAATAATAAAACCAAAAAAATAAGAAGAAAGGAATAACTGCAAGAATTCTATGGAGACCCAGCAGTGAGAATGTATAGGCTAAATCTATATATATATAAATAAATCCCTATTTCCGTTGGTCACGCCATCACGCGTGAACGGATGGACTGATTTCACTAATTTTTTTTTGGTGTGTTTGTTATTGGCAGGAGAAGGTTCTTATGAAAGAAAAAAAATAAAAAAAATGTAGTAGGGTAGAGTAGGGTAGATTAGGGTAGAGCAGAATAGAATAGTCAGTTAACGGGAGCGAAGCCGCGGGCAAAAAGTAGTTAAAAAATAAATAAAGGAGAAACCTCAGTAGCAATTGTAAAAAATAAATAAACAAACAGACCAGTTTTCTAGACGTGTATATTAGTATAATCGACGCTGTCGTTACGTTGTCAGAGACGCGGTGGTCTCAACATTTATCGTTTTACTGTCAATGGAAAATGAGAATTGTGGACACTCGCCACCATTTTAATATAAGCTTAAACGATCGTAACCACAGCGTACCGAGCATGTTGCAGGATTGTTCGAATGAGTTACCGTGACCCTCGAACGTAAAGAGCAACTGAAGTCAGTAAAAGTCTGACACTCCCTCTCACTTTATCCAGAGCGGGAGAAGTCATTTAATGACATCTCACCAAAAAAGAGTTTGTAGGGGTTTTATTAATATATTTTTTTGCAACTTTTCCAGTGTGTCAAAATGAGTCCAGTCGAGATCAGAGCGCTTGCGCGAGAGAGAGTCGTCTGTTTTTTTTAGGAGAGAGCAGGGTTGCAGGTGCGGAGCGCAGGCGGTAAGACGCTACTATTAGGTTGGTGACAATGTGTCGCCAACCTAACAACGATATTGGCCATACTACAAGTTTCATAAACAAATAATATGTCGGTGACTGTCACCGTTTACACACTTAAATTGACGACGTGATGACAATTCTGACTACGAATACGAGAGTTTAAACTTATACTCCTGCTGATGAAGATGTACCCTGGAACACGTTCATCATCTTCATCATTTCAGCTGAAAGACATCCACTGTTAGATATAGGCCTCCCCCAAATGTCACCACAACGACAAGTCCTGTGCTTATTGCAATCATCGGATTCTCATGACTCCGATCAGGTCATCGGTCCACCTTGTGGAGGCCTTCATCATTACATGTTGTGACGCTTCAAGTCTCTGTAATCGTAGAATTATTTATAAGAGTGATCGATATTGACTAAGTACTCGGATTCTATATATAGATCCTGTTGTGCCATTGTGAACGGTGAGTGAGCTTTTGATTATCTGAATAAAGATTGACTCTCTCTTTAATTATTTACGGGTATATCGTCACAAGGTTTAGGGAGCTTTTCAGGGTGACAGAAACTGGTAACATTTATGAATGTGAATTGATTCACTATACAACATGTAACTGGAGTAATGCGCACCCTTATTAGATAATGTTACAATCATAATTCAAGCACTGGAATTTTACTGAAATGCACTGAAGTAGTGTTTTATAAAGAAACTTATCATAATTGTAGGCAAATAATATGGGGACTAATATGGGGAATTATGACCCCTTCGATATCCAGTGCAAGTGCGGAGCTCCTGACCAGACGATGGCCCACTTATTAAAGTGGCTAAAGTGTCCTTACACCTACACTTTGGAGGAAATATGGCAACCTCAGTAGGTTCAGGTTGGGCCCAGTGGCCCAAATACTTTAGCGGAAAAGAAAACCATCAACTCGAGAAGAAGAAGAAGAATATGAAAATCGACGCATTACATTGATAGTGCATTGGTATAGTTAGATACCGATGCACTATCAATGTACGTAGATACGCACGCACATATACACACTCTAGTGATGACATCAACATTATGTCAAAATAGGTCATTTTTAGAGCAGTGGTGCCCGAGTAGAGCAGTGGTGGCCGAGTGGTAACGGCCCCGACTTACGAGTCGTAGGTCACGGGTTCAAACCTAGCCAGGCGCATTACTTTGTGTAATTTATTTCATCACCACTGCTCTCAAAACGGTGAAAAAAAAACATCGCGAGGAAACCGGCATGTCCTAGAACCAAAAAATTCGAAACATATGACATTCACCAACCCGCACTGGGCCCGCGTGGTGGATTACGGCCCATTCCCTCTGCTAGAGGGGAGGTCTGAGTACCAGCAGTGGGAACATTAAAAGGCTGATTATGCTTATGCTTATGCTAGGTCATTTTTTAATCGTAAAATAATTTTCGGTTATTTTAAGATAAAAAATTACCTATTTTAAAAATAACGGAAATTTATTCAGTGACCGATTCTTAACTGTATACTGATTTTAAAATGTGCGTTTAATATGTTATAAGTTTTAGTTTCCACTGGTGATTACAAGTTTTTTTGTGACCACATTACAGGGAAGAATGTAATAAGGAAAAATAGTTTTCGAGCACCGTGTTTGGGACAGAGAAATGGTTTTCTGCTCCCTACTCAACTGGTCTCTCATTCTTCGTCCAGTGACATCACCAGTCCAGACGGATGACATCACTTCCTTGATTAGTATAAAATACAGCCTAATTCAAATTAACTCCAAAGCACCTCCGCCCATCATGTCTTCACGTCAGTCTCGCATTCTTCAGAAGATAACCGGACAATATATTCTGTCCCTAAAGCCTCTCCCAGACAGGTTAAACGCGAAACGATTTTTATTTTGGGCTCGCTTGCTGCATCACAGTTTTCATACATTGCCAACGATCTGGCTAGATCGAGGTCTAGAACGGGCTCATTAAGATGAAAAAAAAAGTGATATAAACCCCTCATCATCAGCTTATCAGCTTAGAAATCAAACGCAAGGTTTTTCTTCAAAGTTAAACTTCATGAGCACATTTGTAAAATGTTAGCAGAATTAGCGTCACAGTGCAATTTTATTTTTCAAATTATTTGTTTGTACCAATTGATTAAGTATATTTTTGTGTATTTAGTTTAATCATTTGAGTATATTATTACATAAAAACTAGGGGTTTTAACAAACGTTGTCCTGCCCGAAAGCTGGCTTTTCGTTACAATAAATGAGAACCCGATTACAGCACCACCTACCGGGTTCAATTCTACTTTCAAACCATCCACTCAAATGTACTCACTCATTTTCATCCAAATCATCCGAGCCGTTTCGGAGGAGTTAGGTGACAAGTACAAATACAGAAGAATTGTATATATAAAGATGTTATGTTTTTTATTTATAATTATGTGGATATATTTAAATAAAAAATATAACATTATTAAAGTGTTACCTACCACAATTGATCTCTGCATCACTCAAAGGTGGACTGGTGCGCGTCTATACTTTTGTGTGCATAAATAAAGTGTTCAATAAGGCCTCCTTTCCTTTCTGCCACATTTTTCGGTTCTGTGTGTATCTCATTCAAACGTGTCCCACGGTTTTAGAAATAACGTCAATCAACAATCTTGGTTTCTACAGCTTCACGTTGGCCACCATTAAGTTTTCTGCATTCTTATTTCCAACATGATTATCTTACTCCAGGCTATCTTCGCGCCTAGCCAGGTGTCCAGACTCCTGCTCAACTCCACTTGAACCATAGTGTTCATTGAGATACTATAACAGACTATAGGGTCCACTATAGTCTCTCAATGACAGATATAGAAAAGAGATCTTACGGCGTTTGTAATTTTCTGGTGATAGATTTATTCTATTTCGGGTCTACATCGGGTACAAATGCATTTCGAATAGAGTTACGACACGTCTCATGGAGTAATAGCGATGTCTTAGGCGTCCATTACACGGTCATGCAAGTGTAAATCAAAACCATCAATCATGAATGATGTTTGAATGACGGAATGTTATATTATCGCCATTATGTTTTCGTCATGCAAACGTCAGTCACCGTAAACGGTAGGTTTTTCGTCAATCAAAATATTTGACTGTGGCAAAACTGACAGCAAAACCTATCGATGAACCCCTTAGTGTTAAAACGCAATCTGCTGTGTCTGTGTGGTAGACCCTTACGTCTGACATATTGTGACCGCATCCAGCGCCACGTAGCAGTTGATAGTCATCTATAGTCAACTTATGAATGAACCCTTTAGATTTCTGATAACTTCTGCCTTTATTTTGGGAATCTGAATGAGGAAAATTAGTTGTTTGGAATATATTTTTGATTGAGATTGTTTTATCTTTAGTCTATCTTACATCTTTGGTCTATGTTTAACATTAATTTGCGGTTAGTCTTATTGGTTTGGTATTGGTTTGTAGATGATGTTCAAGATGAAAAGGTTTCTAATTTGGATTTTTGGGGTATGTTTTTTTATAGGGTTTTGATTTAAAATAGATCTAAAATCATACAAATTAAAGGTGCTATCGTTTTATATTATCAATATTACAATAATGTTAGTAGAGGATTACTTAAACAGTATGATATATTAATCGCAACGCAAGTTTTTATGCAACCGCATAAGGAAAATTGGTTGTTCTCCGAAAAGCTCTTTTTTATTTTAGTAATGAATTCTATATTTATTATCTACACAAATTACTATTTGTTTGTGGTTAGCCAACGGTTTGCAAAAAGACGTCAAGCGGTTTCTAATGAAATGCTAAATTAAAGTGAATCAAAAAATGTTGTTACTCAAATTGTTTCTTGCCAAGGCCCCGGAATGCAGAGGGCAACTATAGGAACAACCACCCGTGATCCTTCAGTTTCCCTCTGCAAAACTCTAAGACATACACAAATCTTAGTTTCGGGCCCGAGTGGTGTATTGTGGCTCATTTCTTTTCCTAGAGGAGTCCTGAGTTTCAGAAGTGGGGATATTATAAAGCTGATTAGACTATTATATTAAGCAGTTACACATCTTCTGTTAGATCTTAAGTAACAGCGTGAAGTATGACTATTGTCACTAACTTAACTAATACCAAAACCTTAGCACATATTTGCTTTAAACATGTAAATTTTAATATGTAAACACATACAAAAGTGTCGTGAACGCAATAGCGCATCGCGTTGGACTCGACGCGTATAAATTAGGTGCAAGCGACGGCGCGGCGCGGGCGCAACAAGACTACACGCCGGCGAATATCAGTTCAAACATCTAAATGTGCTTTTATGCTTTACGATTGTTTTAGAGGGGTGTGATCGTGAGGATATTTAGAAGTCTGTTTTTGAGACGGACGGATATTTTTAAAGTTGGTACTTATCTTCGTTTCAAAGTGTCACCGCAAGTAGTACCTGCGGAATCGTTCGAATAGTTACCGTTGTCCTGGACTGCAAAGGGCAACTGAAGGAACTCAGGTGGGTTTTAGTCAGTAACAGTCTGACACCTCGTCTCGCTCCACCCAGAGTGGGAGGAGTCATTTGATGATATACCACAAAAAAAGGGAATGGAATAGGTACTGCCTTAGCTAAGTCGTGTTTTATATCTTCATAATTTTAAAGTTTCAAAATTAAAAAAACTAACTGACCTGGCAAACTTTAATCTGCCATATTAAAAAAATGGGGGGTAGGGGTAGGAGGGTAAAAAATAACCTACAACCTTTTCTCTGACCTACATAAAATACACAAGAAATATCATGAAAATCGGTCAAGCCGTTTCGGTGGAGTTCGATATCAAACACTGTGATACGATATTTTATTTATTAGCTTAATTTGCTGACGTAAAAGACCTAGAGCCATCATTAAGTATTTCTAATTTTACCCACTCACTGATTAATCACGAAATCTCAGAAACTATAACACTTACAAACTTAAAATTTGACAGGTAGTTTCCTTTTAGGGCGTAGACATCAGCTAAGAACGGATTTTACGAAACTCCACCCCTAAGGGGGTAAAATGGGGGTTGGAAGTTAGTGTGAAAGTCCTAAGTGGCAATGGGCAGGGCACATTGCTCGCAGAACGGATGGTCGTTGGGGCCGAAAGATTCTGGAATGGCGACCACGTACCGGAAGACGTAGCGTTGGAAGGCCTCCTACAAGGTAGACCGATGACTTAGTAACGGTTGCGGGAGTCCGATGGATGCGAGACGCACAGGACCGTTCATTGTGGCGACACTTGGGGGAGGCCTATGTCCAGCAGTGGACGTCTTTCGTCTGAAATGATGATGATGATGAAAGTCCTATGTTTTTGAAGTAAGAGACTTGAAATTTTGCACAAAGCTTTCTTTTATGACGTTGGTGGGCACTAAAAGAGGATTTTCAAAAATTCACCTCCTAAGGGGATGAAATGGGGGTCCAAAGTTTGTTTCGAGAAACCTATTTTCACGCGGGCGAAGCCGCTGGCAGAAGCTAGTAATATATATATATATATTATAACTATCTACTTTTTTCTTTGACCACCAACGAACTACTATAAACTTCAACTCAGCCGTTTTTACATCCATGGGTGATGCGAAAGTGACCCTCGGGGCCCTGGAAAAAAAATGGCAAAGAAGGAACAGGAGTGGGTTTTTAGTCAGTAAAAGTCTGACACTATCTCCCGCTCCGCCCAAGATCGGGGGATGTCATTAGATGATTTTCCCACCCGAAAAAAAAAAAGCCGTTTTTACATATTGCTAAAAATGCCAAGTTTGAACTCCCCCACTTATCGCTTCGTCAAACCTTAGATCACTATGACCACCAGCTATCCTACAATAATTTTGCGCCAAACTAAATCACAAAGGAATGTCCGTTCTTTATAGCCCAATATTTAATTTACAACACAACATCGAGTCCTGATCGTTAGCTATAAAACATCTTACATTCACAGACGCCGCCGCAGCACCCACTAGGCGCCGTTCGGTAACCAACTGTAGACTTTTTTCTCCTCCTTATAGTCTTTTTTCAGTCTTTTGGGGGTCCAGACTTCCTTTTTTTAATGAATCAGTGTTAACCTTCGCGTCGAACGAGAACAGGGTGCCGATTGGAGATAAACGATCATTTTCAAACTTGTTCTTTTACCAAAAAACAAAAGCTAAATGGTAGAAATGACAATATATTCGGCGTTCTCTTTTGTTAATGATAGGCATCTGCGGATTCTGTAGGAACCGTTTTAAATTAGGGTTAAGTTTTGAATACGGGATTAGGATGATGATTTTTAGAGATTGATGCTATCACTGCTAAATCTTAGTTGATGTTAGCTTCGTTAATTTGAATGAATATCGTGTTTCAGAATATGCATAATTGATACATAATTTCGCTTTTAATGGAAATGTTTAATGGTACAGACAGGATTCGATTAAATTAAATACACTTCGATAAGTATTTAATATCTCCTAAATTATTATGTACGTACATAACAGGTATATAAAGCTACACAGTTCATAATATCATAGGTACCTATGGCTTAATAGTCTAACTTCAATAAGTAAATAAATCGATTTTTAAAAGTAGAATTACTATTTTATTAATATTTACTTCTTAGGGCACGTTTTTAAGTAAATAATAAACGGTAAACCAATCGATTATTATAGACATGGTAATTGTAGTTTAGTAGCGCCATCTATTATGCAATTACGTAAACATGAGTTATAGAAATGCATGAAACTCTGATTTTTAATGATCTATGTTGAGAACAACGTGATAAGCTGGCTAGGTTATTAAGATTTTGGTAAAGATAATAAGTTCTGTATCAGTGTCATTTTAGATTGAGTATAATTGATTTATCGATAAAGTTTCTGCTGTTTTGCTACTCGTCACTAGATGGCGCGGCAAGCATTGCTATTAATGTATTACAACGTCATTGATTAATTAGAAACCCAGATCAATCTTTATGGGCAGATATACAGTGGTAAGTTTTATTTTCGTCAAAATATAGGAATTAAAAAATGTAAAAACAGACCAAGTTTGGCTTTATTTGTGGAAGTCGGGTAACGCATACCGTGTTTATCATTTTTGTAAATCACAATAAAACTTAGAAAAAAAAAACTTAATTTTGGGGTAAATCGTTTTATATGAATTTTCTTAATTGTTATTTTATGTGTCCATTAATAAAACAGAAACTTAATAATAGGTAGGTAATAATAGGCCTCCGACAAGGTGGACCGATGACCCGGTGAGGGTCGCGGGAATTCGATGGATGCGAGACATATGATGATGATGAATAATTTACGTGGGAAGTCATCAATTAACTTCTCCCGCCCTGGGTGAAGCTGGACGGAGTGTCAGCCTGTTACTAAAACTCGCAGTGTTCCTTCGGTTGCCCTTTTTTGCAACCTACATTCCTTTTTTTTTAATTGATATAAACTAGTACTTGATTGTGATCCTACCTGATGGTAAGTAGTGATGCAATAGTTGATGGTGAGGCGCACTAGTTTATTAAGAGCCTATTCACTCTAGCCTTGAAGACACCTAAATTATAATCGTTCGGGAAGACCGCAGCAGGCAAATTGTTCCAGTCCTTCGATGTACGCAGTATAAACGACGAGGCGAAACGCTTGGTCCAAATTTGCTTTTACCAATATGCATAACTAATATTGGTATCTGAGTACTTCACTTAAAAAGAAGAAGACATTTAAAACCTCATCAAAATAATTTATTCTAAATACAAAAACCAATTTAAAATAAGAGCTTTTAACACTATAAATCTTACCCTCCTTACCGTAGCAAAGACATCTCTATCTGTTGCTAAAAACCATCCCATTAAAACCTTATCTAATCTAAGAGTGATAATTACAAATGTTCCAATAGTCTTTACACTGAAAACTAACAAATTAGCAAACCAATAAAACAAGCTACCGATAAGGGAAGGGTGTGGGCGAGCCCATTCATAAGATTGGGCTACAGCAAATTATTATCTGAGGTCTCAACAAGACACTAAAGTCTTAGTGGGTACAGGGATGGACTTAGTTTGTAAAATGTGAATGTATATTTTGTGGACCGATGGGGGATAACGAGCAGTAAATAAAAAATATTTTTGTGATATTTTGTTTTATTTTATTTTATTTAGTAAGGGATAATAAACAGCTACAAGATAAAAATATGCATAGAATTAACTTATTTTAAGTTATTTTGAAAGCCACTGCATTATCCGCTGATAAAACTGTCATAGTGATTACGAAATGGACGATACGTTAACAACCACTGATATTTATAACAAATAAATTTGGTTCTCTCTAGCTAGTTACAGCTATAAAATATGTACTGCAATGTAACTAAAACTGTGTCATATAAATACCTTAAATTACATATAAATAAGATGTTTTGAAATGAACAATAGTTTATCATCATCATCATTTCAGCCGAAAGACGTCTAAAGTTGGACATAGGCCTCCCCAAGTGTCGCCACAATGAACGGTCCTGTGCGTCTCGCATCCAACCCTTACCAGGCCATCGGTCCACCTTGTAGGAGGCCTTCTAACGCTACGTCTTCTGGTCGTGGTTGATCATCACATGGTCGCCATTCCAGAACCATAGTTTATGTCTAGCTGTAAATAAAACTAAGTTCATTGCTAAATTCAGTTGCACTGTTCGTAGAGGTTAATTGTTTCCCTTTTTCCGTAACTCAACATTTATTTAAAATAAGTAGGTATGATTATTTTTATGTTTTCCACATAGAAGTGAATGTGTTATTCTTTTTGAGTAAATAAAGTTTCTTCAGGCACATTTTTTGTAAATAATAATCAGTTATTTTACCAACAAAACAACCAAATCTGAACAAATGTATAATGTTTGGCCAACTCAACAGCAAATTATCTCTTACAAGCCACTAAACGGCCGAGGATTTACGACTTATCTCACAATATTAGGCAGAGATGGATTTGGTTTTAACGGTAATTTTGGTCATGCTGTTATGACATAAATAAGCGTTCTTTAATTCAGATTCAAATTTTAAGGATTTTCGAGCTATACATATATTTAAGGACACGTTTTTCATTAAAAAATCATTGGCAAAAGGCAACAATGTAAAAAAAAATAACCGGGCAATTGCGAGTCGAACTCGCGCACCCAGGGTTCCGTACAAACTTACCAATGAAAATAGTTCCATACATTCCCGAATTGAGTTACAAAGATTTTTCCGAATTGCAATTTTATTTTTGTGACGTAACAACAAATTTACAGTTTTCAGATTTTTCCCTATATTTGTGCTATGAGACCTTACTTCATACCAAATTTCAGGATTATAGGTCAACGGGAAGTAACCCAATGAATTTTGATTCCCTTGAGAGTGTCGAAATACACGTTTTTTGCGACTTATACGGCCGAATCTTTTATTTTTGTTAGCTCAAAAGTTTGATTTTTTCACAGCTTCAAGAGACCGCAGACTTGAGTATATAGTTTTAATTTCAACTCGATACCTTCACGCTTTCCTGAGATAAAGGGTCTTGACAGACAGACAAACCAACGGACAACAAAGTGATCATGGGTTCGGTTTTTTCTTTTGAGGTACGGAACTCTAAAAAAAATTTAAACAAGTTGACGTTTATTAAAAAGCGATTTTATGTCCGAAACGAATTTTTACACATCATCTATGTTGTCTACCTCCTTTTTGCCTTCAAAACAGGAGACCACAAGTGCCTTTTGGCCTTGCTCGTTCTATCGTAAATCTCATCGCTTACCACCATGCAAGATCCTGGTCACAGAGGGCTATTCAGGAACATAAAAAAACCGTTCTCTCATCCCTTAATTCGGCCCTGTTCAAAGCTCTAAATCGCCGGCGCCTTTTCATGTCTAACCGCGGGATTATAAACCATTCGTTAACTTCTCATTATTAAATATTCCCGAGCGCCACCGGATGTGGGAGGATTTCTTTACGGATTAAAGCCTTCCAAAGCCGCACTAATTTTCATATTTCAGCAAACGTGTTTATGTGTGAATTTTAGTCATCAAAAAATTTGTTCTGCTTTAGAACATTGGCCTCCCATGGAGATTGCTATAATGATTACTTGAGAGTGATATATGAAAAAAAGAAAGAGAATTTACTGTCCAATGTACTCTGCATGTCCTTGGAAAGAAGAAAATCGGTCAAATGCGAGTCGGACTCGTGCATCGAGGGTTCCGTACAAGTACAAACTTACCTATGTTTAATTCCTGAATCGAGTCTCGAAAATATTTCCGAATCGTAAAAAGTTATTATTTTGTGCTACATGGCATTGCTTCTTGCGTTTCATGATTCTAGGACAACGAAAATCTGCTATAGGTTTTGATTCTCTTGGCAGCGTCCCTGAGTTTGTTTCGGTGTTTCTTCTCAGGGCTAGCTAGGAAACACCGGCTTCATCTAGTTTAAATTGACAAAAAAAAATTGACGTGTAAAAGTTTTTTTAAAAAACCTATTTGCAAAATAAATATCATTTACAGAGTAAAAACGGCTTTATCTTTAGATTGCGATGATTTAAAATTTGATTTGTTCACTGCTGCTAGGAGTAGCAGACTTGAGTATTTTATATCAATTTCAGCTTGATACATCAACGCGCTTCTGAGAAAAAGGAACTTGACACACGGACAACAAATTGATCTTCAGCATCTTACTTACATGTACGCCTTACTTGTACTTTTACAGTCTTGTTAAATTTTCTGATTTTTTTTCCTTTTTTTTTAACTTAGTTTTTTATTATTTCGTACACATCTGACGCTAAACACCTGTTTATTATTTATCATTTATTACACATTAACATTTATATATATTTATTTACCTTACACATAATACTTCTATATTACACATAATACTAATAAGTAAATAACTGCCGTTCACTCTCAATAAGGTTCAGTTGAAAACCAGCTTCAGGCAACTACCACTGATTACCATGTAGTTGTCTGGCATTTTTGCTGAACTGGACCTATTTGGCGCAGCCGTGAGACACACATTGTGTCAGTATTTTTTTCTTTGTTTTTTTCTTATTGTCTTAAATTTTGTTTTTACAGTGTGTGTATCCATGCGTGCCAAATAAAATATTTTTCTTTCTTTCTTTTTTCTTTTATCTTATTTACGGTTCCGTTTTTGTTTTCAGAAGCTGTAATCATAAATGCTCAACAGAACTAAAGTTGATTCACGATGTTCCTATATTTTCTGGTAGGAATTGTGAATCCAATTATAGTATAAATTTCCTATAGTTAATTATTATGAAGAAAGCAGTTGGTCCTAAAAAATATCAGCGAAACCGATTACATAAGTAAAATGCTACCTAAGTATGGGTTTTTTTTAGGTGGGAAATTTACCTCTCCCACTCTGGGTAGAGCGAGAAGGAATGTCAGATTTTTGCTGACCAAAATCCAACTGTATTTCTTCAGTTGCCGTTAGCGTTCCAGGACCACGTACCGACCACATATCTTCTTCAGAAATTCCTGTTAGGGGTCATCAGCCCTACTGGACCCGTACGTTTTTTCTGACGTCTCTATGAGATACCTACGCGTGAAACACTACGTGTCGTCAACACGGAGTCGTCTACGGCGTCGTCCAGGTCGAACAATACCACAGCCCAAGTGTTGATAATATTGTCTTTGGTAAAGATTCATTTTGAGAGGGTTTTTTCAAGATTAACGAAACTAAGTACTTAAAACTGTGGGAAAAGATATAAATATGGCAAGGGATAGGGCGTTAAAGATTTACAGTCCCAAACTAACAATACAATGGTATTGTCTTCAGTAAATGAAGTTGGCTGGTGGTCGTTTTATCTGTACTAATACTATAAACAGAAAAGAATTATTTTTGTATTTTTACATTCTTGTTTGTAAAGAAAAAAACTCAAAAAAAAATAGGACTGCTTTAAAAAAATCTTTCACCAAGACAATGCTACTCTATTCTATCACTAAAAGACATAGGCTAAATATTTTCTTAAATAATATAATATAACAATAATAAAGCACCTGTAAAAATCAAAATACAAAATTAATTAAATTAGGTAGTAAATTCTGTGCTAAACGTTTTAGACTGGCACAAAATTAAAAATAAGTATATAAATCATTGTAAAATGTATGATCAAGCAATTATTAAACGTGACAATTGTTTTCTGAATAGCACGCATATGACCCAGTGATGGAGAATGACGCACATCAGTCTAATTAAATCTAATATTTGAACGAGATTTGTGGTTTCTTTGAAGCCAACCAGATCAAACCATTAGAGTTTTAATTTATAAAGTAGGTAAATTATAATGCACGTAGGCCGCAAGTTTTAAAGAAGCTTTTGCGATTTATTCTTTGCACTGCTTACTATCAGGTGGGATCGCAGTCAAGCACTAGTTTATATCAAACAAAAAAAAATACACACGTGTTTGTAGTTATTTTACTTTTAGAAAAGATGACTAATTGATAAATAATATAATTTTGTATGGATTTAATTCTAAAAATGGGTATCATTGGAAATAATGTAGAAACTAGCTTTTTTTATAAGATAGGCCCTCGCTTGGCCATTAACTCACTTGCCTCTCTAGCCAAGTTACGATCGTTTCGTTTACGTCGGACGTCTCGAGTAGGACACGCCTGCGATTCTTTTGTTGACATGTCACGTGACTGAGCGTTGAGATGACGTCAGAACAAAGGAATCGGAGGCGTGGCCTACTCGAGGCGTTCGACGCAAACGAATCGATCGTAACTTGGCTAGGGGGGCTGATGGAAAACAAAGACGTGGTCAACGATGGAGCACGCTTGCCTATTCACTCTTGATTAAAAGACCCTAGAAGATTGTAGCTATCAGGAAACACAAACTCTGGCAGGAATTCCACTCCTTTGCTGTATGCACAATGAATGAAACCTAGCTGTTCCTGTTTTGACAATCTCATAAATTTAAATTAAATCAAGCCAAACAATTTTATCAAGTCTTCCAACGATAATTTAATTTGTTGCAATCTCGCAATCTGTTAGAATAGAATAAAAATACTTACAATAGTTACAAACACAAACAACCACCCTTACAACCCAACCCTACCACTACTTCAATTTGCAACTCAACTAATCCCATGAATCATGCATCAATGCGGTATTTAACCCCACAGTAGTTTCCCTAAAAGCCCTTGAAGCAATCAAAGATATTATCTCCAGCATCATTAGCTATTCATTCACTCAAACCATTCACACGTCCACAACTTCACAAGATTTTCAACACCAAAATCCAGCATCCTTAATCTGCAAGATAACACTCGTTTCAATAAATAGGTGTAAACGGCGGCGGCTCAAAGCGACAAACACCAAAGATACACAGATAAGGAAACCTCGAAAAACCGTCAGTTTGCAAAACTTGCAATATTGTTTTACTGATAAACATCTGTGTAAGACCACTCAATGAATATAACTGTACCTGCTTCCTATCTATTATGTATTACAATGAACTTTATCTGTAAAGTAGCCGACAATGCCAAACAAAATGTTTTGGGTCTCTTTGTTGCAAAGGGTTTGTAAGCTGCATAGAATTAAATTACATTATACGGGACTTGCAACGCCTTGACGCTTCTGAACGCGATATAAATGTGTTCGGTGATGCAAATAGATTTGTTTCGGGGTTTCATTGAACGGTTTAGATGTGGTAAATGGATTTTCCGATTTATTTCATTTGCTGAATAGTGGTTACAACTAGCCTTTATGTAAATGTGAGATCCGTTTTGTGATGCTGACATTTTGAACGCTTCGTTCTATGTCCTTGCGTTTTCCCGTTTTAACTCACCTTTCCTAAGTATTCAATAAATAGTACAAGTTTATTACTCTACATTCGTATTCGATACCAACGAGAATTGAACTTAGTAAAAGATATTGGATTATAAACTTTCCAACTTCGCATATACCATAAAGGCTCACCAAGTGTTGAACATTTCATTGCTGACACTGTAGGTAAGTATGGACACGGTACATATGATGATGAAAAATAACAACAAAAAATCTGGTTTTATAAGTCTTTAAAAGGACCGATATTGAACACTTTTCCCAGTTCGAAAATATAACTTTACATATACAATACACCTCATACCGACCGTCCTTATAACTCGCCTGTGTCCAGCACAATACAAGTAGGTACAAACATTCCGCACGCAAAGTAACACCATATCCTTGGGAATGTAACGCTCTCCCATCGAAATATTTCAAAACTCGATCACTATCTCGGCGACTATGCATCGAGTTATTGAATGAGACGTGAAAAATGATGAGCGAGAGGCAAAGGCTTCGCCGACGATTGCTCATCTCTTTTTTGTTGTTCAGAATCTCGACAGGCGAAAAGGGAAGGCGAATTTAGGTGGACAAAAGCGGTGTGATGCGACAGTGTTCTGGTGAGGTCTCCTAACAGCGGGGGGCTACCTTGCTTCGTCTCCCAGTGGGCCTTCTCACAGTTTTGTTGTCACGTAATTAATTTATTGCACTTAGGTAGTGCAATTAAGTGACGATTCGTGAGCAGCTGGACGGTGGGCTCTAATGGGCGGTGTGTTTGCCCTCAGACGTAGGTCCATTCTCAAAATTGAGACGTTAGCGGTGTCTGCTTTTGGCGAAATTAGAGCGGCAAGCTTTGTGTGTCAGGGGGATTTATTGGAGGCGTATGTTATGTATTCCATGATGTATGTTAATGTTTTTATGTATAGTTTTTTTGGGTATATAATCAGCAGCAACTAAATCAACTAATAAAACCCAGCCTGTCCAATTTTCTAAGGTTGTTATGATGATGATTTGTGATTGGTTATCGACGAATAAACTTTTGTTTACGTTTATAAAATGGTTACGTTCCAAAGCTTAACTTTTATGAATGAAAGTATACGAGTATTATCATAGTCAATTCCAAAAAAATACTAATAAAAGAATCCATTTTTGCCCGAATCGAAACTAAAAATAGAGCTTCCATCATTGACCCCGTAAGTCGAACAAAGGTAGCCCATAAAAGAATGTCTGTGGACAAAAACTAGGGCTATAAATAGATAATCTAAGTTATTAAATCTAAGGTCAAGATGGCTGTGGGAGAGTTATTATCAGGCGACTGGTTCTGAGGACATTGTCTACAAACCTGTCTGTGAGACGTCATTAGAAGGACAGTGTTCTATCTTGACCAGTCAAGAGTGTGATAGGGTTCGAGTCTAATGTAGGAGTTAGCGTAGCCTTGGAGCGCAAAAGAAAACTGAAGGAACAAAATGAATTTTAGTTAATAAAAGTCTGACACTCCCTCTCATTACACCCAGAGAGGGAGGAGCTATTCGATGATTTTCCACCTCAAAAAAAGGTAAATTCTAGGGTAGATCGGGTTAGTTGATAGGAATAGGTAGGACTGTTTCGGATCTTTGTCTCTTTCTCAGCAAGTACGCAACTTTCGCAAGAAATCGCATATAAATCAGCAAATTTTTAGAAGAGTTTTGACTAAGAATATCTGGATATAACTCTAAGCTTCAAGTGTGTGGAGCCAGTTTATTTTATGAACCAACTAGTTACTGCTTGCGGCTTCACTCCTGTGATAGTAGACAATTATTCTAAGGGAACTTAATATTGGGAGAAAAAAATATATTTTATGTGCTAGTCTATGACATGGTCTACTCGTGCGCCAAGTTTCAACAAATTCACATTGGCATTTAATGTTAGGATAGAGATTGAAGGAGACGTTAGGCAATTGACTTTTCGAGCACAGCCACGGGTACAAACCTAGCTGCCCCATCAACTTTTTGAGTTTTTTTAGGGTTCCGTACCTCAAAAGGAAAAAACAGAACCCTTATAGGATCACGTTGTTGTCCGTCTGTCTGTCTGTCTGTCAAGACTTTTACCTCGGGAACGCGTGGAGGCATCGAGTTGAAATTAAAACTATATACTCAAGTCGGCGGTTCCTTGAAGCTGTAAAAGAATCAAACTTCTAAGTTGACGAAAAAAAAAGATATGGCCGTTTATGTCCAAAAAACGTGTATTTCGACACTCTCAAGGGAATCAAAATTCATAGGATAATTCCCGTTGACCTAGAATCCTGAAATTTGGCATGAAGCAAGGTCTTCTCGCACAAGTATAAGGAAAAATCTGAAAACTGTAAATTTGTAGTTACGTCACAAAAATAAACATTTTTTTGCGATTCAGAAAAATCTTCGTAAATATTCGGGAATTGAACTGTTTTTATAGGTAAGTTTGTACGAACCCTCAGTGCGCTAGTCCGACTGGCACTTGCCCAGTATTTTTATTATTGATAGGCTCGAGCTGGACTACTATCTTACCTGATGGCAAGCGATGATGTGGTTGATGATGGACCAAGCTTGCTAGAGTTTCATACTGCTTTTTATGTTAGGTACTCTTGGATATTACTAAACGATGGTGACAAAGAAAAATTGTGAGGAAACTAGAAAATCGGCTTGGAAATCGACAATACACACTGAATGGGTGCATTAGTAGTTAGATAGATATACCTACTCTTTATTTTACGCTGTACAACATTAGATACATTAGAAGCTTAAAATTAATGAGGAAAACAATAGGCGATCTTATCGATAAAACCGAATTTTACAGATAACCATTGAATGAATTTGACAAAGGAGAAAAAACTTTAGAAAGAAAAAATAACGTAAAATGGTCTATTTATTTCATTTAGTCCCCGCGAGCATTTGCTTCGCGAGTTAGTTTTGCGAATATTACTTAGATAAGTTCAGTTTTACCTTTGCCACCTCTGTACCAAAAAACTTCTTAGCCATACAGCAGTATGTATACAGGTTGTTCTTATTTAATAGCGCCGTGATAGAGTGGCAAGATAATCATAAAAAAAGCTAGTGACCAGAACCAGAGTCCATAGTCATATTTTATTACATTTTAATGGCGTCTTGTTATGAACTTTTTGAATATATGGACCGCTAACTTACATGGTACCTATGAGTTTAATTGAAATAGGTAGTGTTGAATGTGTTTGCATAATTATCTATTGTTTATTCGACAGTATGAGTGGTATTGTATTTATTATATTTTAATAACGTAGCTAGGTAGCCATTTTCCATTACCTATATGAAATATAAACCGCAAACTCCGACTATAGATACCACACTATTAATTTTATAAGTTATTATGTCAGATATAGGTAAGTATATACCAACCATTGCTCTCAAAGGTAAACTTTCAGTTCCGCAAACGCACAAAATTACCAGTTGTGGCTTCAAAAAAAAGGTCGTTGTGATAAATAAATAGCTCTAAAAACCATTTTACACAACATGTTTTTGAACACAAAGTGGCTAAAAGCTATAAACCGAGCGAACCGAATTCGCGCAATAACATACGTTTCCATAAAAACATCACGTTTTAACGTGTCGGACCGACACAAAACACCAGTTAAAACTAAATCTCGAGTTATGTCCTCCGCTGATATGAAACGCGAATGTGAAAGGCTTCCTAATGCACAATTTCATACTTTACTGCCAATAAAACGGGTGCGGGCGAGATATATGCACCATAAATAAAGATGTTCGTATAACGATAATAGATCGAATAATTTGGTGTGAGCTAAATGGAGTTCGCCCCGTGTGAAAAGGGCCGCGCGTTGAAGCGAGAGCCGCTGATTGGCTGTCGCTTCGGCGGCGAACATTGTACTCGATTTGTTGAACCAATTGATGAGCTCACACGTAGGGGTTTTAAAACAAGGGGTGAGATTATTTACTTGAATACGTTTTGTGTTTACTTTGGCAGGTATTTTAATTAAGTAGTCATACATAGGATGATAATTTTAAAGTCATTAATATTTTCTACAAATGATATAAGTTCGCTGTGACATCCAACAAAAATAATTAAGTAATAACATCACTTACAAGCGATTACAAAGATTAGAAATTCCAGCGCAAACAACTTAATTAGCTATATAAATTTGACAGAAGTGGGTGAATAAACCTCTAAAGTATTTCGTCCCGTGTGCACGGTTTAAGCTCCTCGATGATTATCTCGTGTGATAAATGGACCGCGTCAGAATTTATTGTGGGCTCAAACCCTCACTATTGTCTCAATGAATACTTTTTTATTGTCATAATATTATAGAGTTCGTATGACAAGTGGCGTTTAGGATTATGATGCATTTTTCTCAAATAGCACCCTCTGTTATGACCGTCGAGAGTTATTTCGTGTCGGATCGTAAATTGATTTTGATGTCTTTTTTATGGTGTATCGGAATCGATTTTTGTATTTTACTAGCGATGCTTTTTCATATGTAAATATATTAAATTATGTGTCTGATTGAGTATTTGGCGGGAGTTGCAGGAATTTTCTATTTCAATTGGAGTTTAAAGCCTAGACTAGGTTTTAAACCTGCGCTACAGGAATCTTGTGACAAGGTTGTTGCTTTTTTTACCGCCTCGTGGTATAAATGATATCTAACATTAAAAATACGCTTTTAATTTATTGAAGTCACAGTTTATAACGTGTTCATACGTGCCGTGTGCCTTAAACGAGCGCTCGCCTTTTAATTTTTAACAAAAGAAGTTAAAATGACGACCATAATCTTTTTATAACTTATATTCTATATGAATACAAATGCGGTGTGCCGATTATAGTATATATTTTATCTGAATTGGTTTTATGATACTAAATATTTGGACAGGGGTTTTATCGGTGCAGTAACATGATATTTTTGAGAGATGCTCTTTTGTTTTGTGGTTTTATGATTATTAGTCTATGCGGAAAGACTGCTAAAATTGGTTTCGTGGGAAGTGAGAAAGTGTAAGCATAAAATATATCGCTTGACATGTCCTTAGGCACTTTTGTGTGATATTAAGATATCAATTTTTAATAAACATAATTCACAATCAGCCTTATAATGTTCCCACTGCTAGGATTCAGGGCAATTTTAATAAATGTGAATTAATCAAGAAACTTGCCAGGACTGGAACTGCTGCGATCTTCCCGTCCAATTATAATTTAGGTGTCTTCAAGGCTAGTGTGAATAGGCTTTTAATAAACTAGGGCGCCTCACCAAGAACGATTTATATCAATTAAAAAAAAAAGATTTACCGGTAATCAACTCATCATAATCACGTGTGGTCTGCCTAATTGATATTTAAAAAAATAATTAAGCGACTTAGTTTTCCCCTAAGGCAACTGGTGATTATTCTATAGATTTTCATAAGAAGTGAATAAGCATGAGTGGGCACCTAAATACTGACAAATACATAACGGGTATTGTAATCTGGATTGGTTTTTCCAATGTGTCCATCGATAAAATTTATATAGGGAAGGAAGTGATGCATCAATTAAAATTTACGACTTTTTTACAACCAAGTAAGACTTTCTGTTTGGTATGACACATAGTTAATTATTTAAATATATTATTTAGCTAATGCAGTTGCGTAAGTTTTTACTTAGCTAACTGATCAGCATGTCCCAAACTGATATTTACCAGTTTGGAACATGTTGATCAGTTAGCCCTTCTATCACTGTTCTAAATGGCTTAACATTTGTTTCAACCGAGGCATTTATCTCAACTGTGTAGATTTTCACGGCTTTTAGTTTAACCATGTGCTGCTGGGTACCGGTACTCAACCAAGGCATGAGTAACTCAATTTGTCAGAAGATAGTGCATGATTCCAATTGGTTATTTCTTGTGGAGAAAAACCGGCAAGAAGTTTCGCGGTGACTTTTAGAAAACGTATTTTTTTAAATATTACACCTACTATAAATACGTATAAGAAGATAGTGTAGCATAATCACAAACAGTGACAGCATAGTGTAGTGTAGGTACCTATCAACTTAGTACAAAATAAATACGACAATAAACAATATAAAGGGGATCGAAATAGATAACTACCGCGTTTTTATATTCACATTATAAAAATATAGGTTACAGAAAAATAAAACTTTTAATAAATGATATAATTAACAACATCAACATACTTATAGGTAATAAATCATTATAAGAATATATACCTATTATAAAAATAATTATAAATCATTTATTTGCTTGAAATATGGTGGTAGGTCATAGTGTGGTGTAGGTAGGTACAGTAGTGGACAAGTCTTAAAATACCATATTCCGCCTCATATTCAGCATTCAAATGTATGATGGGCATGACTCTAAATAATTTATAAAAAAACAAATCTGTTTACACTATGTTACATAGTTGGGAAATGTCAATAAATTATTTTTTAAATGTCAAAAAATTAAATAAAATGTCAATAAATTAGATTAAAAACATTAGAAGAAAAATAATATATAAATATTAAATTAAAATATGAGTATAAAAATAGATATAAAAATAAATATTATAAAGATAAAAAATAAAAATATAATTCAATGAATGAAGTAAAGAATAAACATTACACATTACATGTGTACTCATTGTCTAACAAGCGTGTCTTCAACGTAGTCTTTTATCTTATAATGCACTTTTTTGATAAGGACATGTTAGTTGTTTAATAAGGGTTTAAAACTTTCCCTCGTTAAGTTTTTTAACTGACTTTGACCAATTGTTATATTATAAAAGCGCCAGCTATTTACGAGGAATGACTTTTTACCTTAGTTAATCTTTATTAGGTATTACAATTTCATATTTACTGCACGTAAAATATTATAAAAATTGATTCTAATTTTTAGGTGGGAAATCCTCCTCATCCAATGACATCTCTCGCCCTTAGGCGGGGCGGGAGGGGGTATCAGACTTTTACTGACTAAAACCCACTCCTAGTTCCTTCGTTGCCTTTCATTCCAGGGCCGGGTTTTCTTTTCAGAAGCGAACCCATGGCCCCAGTAGGCTTCAACCCTGCTGGGCCCCTACGGTTTGCTGACATCTCCTTGAGACGCGCGTGGAACACTACGCGCTGTCGACGAATTGGGCCCAGTCGGGACGGTTACCAGACGGTCGGACGGCAAGCTACCAATTGCTCGCTATCCGCAAGCCCGCGCCTACGGTGATCGAAAATCGGGATTAGGATCCCTGCGGCTGGGGCGTGAGGGCCGTTACCTCGCGCGTGCGCGTGCAGCCGCCTCCTTTGCTAGCATTACTGCTTCGCAAAAGGAGGCGACCGCCAGACCAGCGCGAGGGATCGTTGCCGCCAATCGCCCTCACGAGGACATGGCGTTGCTCTGCCCAAGCGGGGCCACCTCTACCGTATGCTCCACCGTGTCCTCCAGGCGGTCTACACCGTGGTGACACCGTAGGAACCTCCCGCACTGACCTTGTCCGGTGACGCATGGAGATGCAACGCCGGGGCGAAACTCCGCTGCTGCGCCAAGTCGCGGCATGGCGGAAAGACTTCCGGCGAGATCTCATAGTGGAATGGCGACAGCGACCAGTCAGTGCTGGGCACGCCATAATTATGGCGATAAGTCCCCTCTTTGAGGAGTGGTTGGAAAGACCTCACGGCGTCCTTACCTACCGCATGACGCAGGTCCTCACCGGATATGGTAAGTTCGGGAGGTTCTTGCACCGGATTCGTGCAGAAGAGACGCCCGGGTGCCACCATTGTGTGGACCGCCCGGAGGACACGGTGGAGCATACGGTAGAGGTGTGCCCCGCTTGGGCAGAGCACCGCTGTGTCCTCGTGGGGGCGATCGGTGGCCGTCCGATCGTCCGGTAACTGTCCGGACTGAGCCCAAGTCGTTGACGGCGCGTAGTGTTCCACACGCGCCTCAAGGAGATGTCAGCAACCGTAGGGGCCCAGCAGGGTCGAGGCCTACTGGGGCCATGGGTGATGCGAAAGTGACCCCCGGGGCCCTGGAAAAAATGGCAAAGAAGGAACAGGAGTGCGTTTTTAGTCAGTAAAAGTCTGACACTATCTCTCGCTCCGCCCAAGAGCCAGGGATGTCATTAGAGGATTTTCCCACCCGAAAAAAAAAAACCTTCGAAACCTCCGAAACCTCCGGTGAGAGGTTTTGTTAACTTACGAAATACTTTTTAAGATACAAAGTAAAGACAGAGTCAGTGTACATATACGAGTACATTTATTTGAATATACATATGTCTACGGGATTTGCGGTGAACCATTTAATAAATAGCCCAGATTCTGCTGTTTTTTCATTATGAAAAT
This sequence comes from Mythimna impura, assembly GCA_905147345.3. NCBI lineage: Eukaryota > Metazoa > Arthropoda > Insecta > Lepidoptera > Noctuidae > Mythimna > Mythimna impura. The sequence continues at coordinate 8,830,310 of LR990355.1, read as the reverse complement.
TTATTGAATTGATTTATATACATATAATAAAACAGTAAAATTGTGGACCGGTGATATTAATTGGCGCCAAAACTACTGAACCAATCCTGTTCAAATTTTGCATACGTAATTCTTTTAGGCCAGTTCAACTTATAGGTTATAAATTTTCACGCTATTTGTTATGGGGGGTGAGCAATATTCTAAAATGTCGGTATTGAACGATATTTGCCTTAAGTTTGATCCCCAACTATAGAAATAATTTTTGTGAGTACTTTGTCACTTTTTTTTACATAATATAAGACGGTACCTCGATTATAATAATAAAAGGACTTTTAGAATTGTACCCTAAGCTGACTAGGCGAAAGTTAGAAGGTAGTGTCTTGGTGTAGTTACAACAATTGCTACACTCAGAGACGCTATTCGAAAACCAAACACACACATTATCCAGCTGAAGATCAGTGTGCCAATTATGCTCCTTCAAAATATACCTCTGCCAAAGTTGTGTAAATTTACCTGGCTAAAACTCTGCAAAGAAATATCATCGAGGCAAAAATTCTTATAGGAGGCAACTCTTTCGAAAAATCTCACAGCCCTAGCAGGCATTGGCCCGAGAGGGTCCTGTCCATTTGCTAACATCTCTTTGGGGCACGTATGAACTTATACTACTCTGGCCGGCAAGCTACCGGTTGCTCGCCGACTGCAAGCTCACATTTGGGATGGCCGGGAATCATCCTTCGGCTTTCGATATCCGGGCGGTGACTGGGGCGTGAGGATGTCCTCTCCGTCATGGTTCCAGGCACTTTCTTTACTCCTAATACTGCTTTGCAGAAAAGAAGTGGTTGCTTGCCATTCCCTGCTCCACTGCTCCATATCAGGCCTGAGCCAGGGCCGGGCGCCGCTAATCGCCCGAGCCAAGTGGGGCAGACTTCCACCGTATGCTCTATCATGCATCGCAAGTTCGTTGTCAAAGTCGCGCTAAGTACTTCAACCTACCCTACTTCAACTAAAATGACCAAGTGTGACATCTGCAACAAAGGCATAACCAACAGGTCCCCTGGACTGGAATGTAGGAGCTGTGCCAAGACTGTGCATGCTAGCAAAACATGCTCTGGTCTGTCTGCGAAACAACTGTCTGCTCTTCGTAATGCGGACAGTCTGGACTGGATATGTGATGAATGTACTCAAAACTCGCCTAATAGAAAATCATCCTTCTTTATTCCGGACGAAGAGGACGAAGAAGAGGAAGGCACCACCTCCAGCAGAAACATCATGGGTAATTGCAACATAGATAGTGACAAGTTTCTGAAGGATATTACAGCAGAGTTAAAAAAGGTCCTAAAAAAGGAATTGCAGCCCATTGAGCTATCCATTAGCCTCTGCGGAAAAAAAGTAGACGACCTAACAAAAACCGTAGAAGCTCAAAACAGGCATATACAGGAGTTGGAGAAGAAATACACCCACTTGAGCAACGAAAAAACTCATCTTGAGCTCGAAATGAGCTCATTGAAACAACATCTACGTAACATGGAACAACAGCGTCTAGATAATACCATAGAGGTTATAGGAATCCCTAAAGCTCAAGAGGAAGACCTTGATTCGATATTATATAAGCTAGCTGAAACTCTGAACGTAGATAAATCCCAAATAGTTAGTGTTGAACGTATGGACAGTCGAAATGAACGTGAAGGAAACCTCCAAGTGGAGCTGAAACGAGCCGATCAAGCACGCTCGTGGGTACAGGCTTCAAGACAGAAAGAAGTACTTCTCGAAAAGATTATACCAGAAGTTCCTGTAGAAATAGCCAAGACAAAAGTCACCCTGCGTCGTGCCCTGACCAAAGCTAATAAATCGTTGCTGTGGCTAGCTCAACAAAAACTGCGACCAGCATATAAATATGTATGGTTCCAGGACGGAAAGGTGCTGCTGCGTAAAGAAGATAGAGATAAGCCTACAGTCGTAAGGAGTGAAGCGGACATCGAAAAGCTTACGACGACAACACAGACAGGAGGACAGAATTTCGATCGGTAATAGTTTAGAATAAGGCACTCCGATCTCCTTTTCAGATCACCAAGAATTATTCGACTGTGCAAATATTAATGACTTTAGTAAAACTATACCTTCCACTTATAAAAGTAGTCTAAATATAGTTCACATAAATATTAGATCCATAGTTAAAAACTTTTGTCTAGTAACACAACTAATTAACTCATCCAAATTAACTATAGATGTTCTTATCCTAACAGAAGTTAATATAAATGAAATCACTGTTCAAATGTACAACATTGATGGCTATAAAATGCATAGTAAATTGCGTACAAACAGAAAAGGCGGTGGAATAATAATTTATGTTAGATGTGGTTACGAATTTATAACAACAAATCTTTCTGCATCGCACTGTGAATGTATTCTCGGTCAAATCACTACTCCTCATAACTACTGCGCATATATTTGTGCAATTTATAGACCACCAAGCGAAAGTAAGCATCTATTCGTAAAGGAAATAAGTAGTATTTTGTCAAACTCCACAATTAAATCATACGATACTTATTTGCTAGGAGACGTAAACATAGACCTAAAAACATACGACAACGTTCGGGAATACTACGTTAGTAGCATGTCCGAGTGTGGTCTAACGAGCGCGATATCTGACTACACAAGAATTGAAAAACGCGGAGATAACACTACACGTAGTTGTATAGATCACATATTTACAAGAACGCGCTCGTTAGAGCTGTACTCGGCCGCACTCGGAACTGTAATGGCAGATCACCGTATGGTAATACTGTCGTGCGTGGACCTTGACCAAAAACCAATACAGGCTGTTACAAAAATTACTCAGCAAATTGATAATACTAAAGTTAAATCGTTGCTTAATAACGTAAACTGGAATGAAATAGACGATACAGAATGCCCAAACACAATTTATGACTTCATTAAAAATGAATTTCAAAAATGTTACGAGGAATCAAAATACATTAAAAAAATAAATAATAATAGTAAAAGAAACAAACAGCCATGGATAAATAATAAAATTGATAACATGTGTAAAAAAAAAGGATCAGTTATTTATTAAATGGAAAAACGATTATACGAATAAAATATTGCGATTAGAATATAATAAAATTAGGAATATGACTCATAAAACAATAGAAAAATGTCGGAACAAATATTATATGAAACAGATAAATAATAACAAAATGAACCTCAGAATACTGTGGCAAATACTAAATAAGCTGTCTGGTCGTAACAAAAATTCAATTGATGAAACCATCATAAAAGCCTTTAAAAAAAAAAATATAAAAATTAAATCAATAGCTGACAACTTTGCCACAGAATTCAGAAGCAGTGTTATAAAGATTCTTCCTAAATGTAACCAACGTTTACTGGATGAATCAGAATATGTATTTCCTAATAACACATCAATGTACTTCACGAAAGCTACAAGTGCTAGTGTAAGTAAATTAATTAAAAACCTTAATACTAATAAAGCTCCTGGGGTAGATAATATTAGGTGTGTTGACATAAAATCCATCTGCAGTCAGATGACAGGTGTCATCGTAAAACTGATCAACACTAGCATAAAACAAGGCAAATACCCTGAAGTACTTAAAACAGGTATAGTACGCCCAATACATAAAAAGGGCAGTCTCGCCGACTATGCAAACTACAGACCGATCACTATTCTTCCAGTTATTGACAAAATTGTTGAAAAATATGTTTCTAACCAGATACAAGACTTTTATATAAAAAATGAGGTGTTGTCGAGCACACAATACGGTTTTCAACCAAATAAATCAAGCTCACAGCTGTTGTCAAAATTTACGGACGAGGTCAATGAATGTCTTAATGATAGAAATCATGTCATATTGCTTTTTATTGATTTCAGCAAGGCTTTCGACACGCTTAGGCATGACACCTTACTAAAAAAACTGGATGACTCCGGAATTCGAGGTCCATTACTTGAATGGTGCAAGGACTACCTTCAAAATCGTAAATATAAAGTTAGGATCGATAATGAGAGCAGTAATGCTATTGAAGTCACTGAAGGAACGGCCCAAGGTTCAGTACTTGGACCATTACACTATCTAACTTATGTTAATGACATGGAACATGTGGTCAACCACTGTTCTATCTATCAGTATGCTGATGACACATGTCTTGTAGCTGCCCATAAAGACGTAAATGTAGCTGCTCAATGGCTCCAGGATGATTTTACTCAACTTTCCAAATGGGCGCACGATGTTGGACTGGTACTTAATGCAAGTAAAACAAAAATCATCCATGTTCACTCTAGCCACTTAAAACAATCTGCCTCCGTTAGGATAATTGCCCATAGTCATAGCTGTCTCCACTCCACTCCTTCAGGGATATGTCAATGTGAGGCAATCGAACAAGTCACACACCATACTTACCTAGGATTAGTTGTAGATAATCGATTCAACTGGGGCTTTCACGTAGACTCAGTCTGTGATAAGTTGCGAGCCATTTTGGCAAAGTTCTACATATTAAAACCTAAAGTTCCGTTTAAGATCTTAATCAACATGTACGTTGCTTTAGCGGAGTCAATAATAGCGTACGGCATCACGAGCTACGGAAGAACATTTAAATCGTATATTGAAAGAATTTCCAAACTGCAAGTTAGACTTTTGAAACTTATAGTGCCTAGAAAAATTAAAAACCAATTCAAAGAAGACGCTATTGATCTATTTAAATACTGTAAAATTTTGCCAGTACAAACCAGACTTAACATGACCCTCTTAATTGAACAATTTAATAATAAAAGCAATCAAAAACCTATATCTCATAAAATTACCACCAGAAGTATCACCAATAATACATTAATCGTACCTCGGGCTAGAAACTTCTATGGAAGGCGAACTATAAAATATTTGATTCCCAAATTAATTAATGAACTCCCGAATAATATCAAAAAAGAAATAAATATTAAAAATTATAAACAAACATATAAAAAATACTATCACGACTATATAAACAACTTAGCATAACTATAAACTATTACTGAGTATATTTACAATAATATCTATTTATTCAGGCACAAAGTCCCAATTTCAAAATAATAATAATAATAAAAAAAAACACAAATACAAATTAAATATTATTTGATCACTACAGCAAAACTAATTAAAATGATATAAAATTCGATAACACAATATAAAAAAAACCACGATTAACATTAAAGTTCATAAAATAGGTAATAGACACTATACTAATAAAAAGTAAACCACCTGTATACATTGAGTTGAAATTATCTCATAATGAGCGACCAATAGCGCAACGCTCCGTAGATACGTAACGTGCAAATTATTCATGTACCTACAAGTCCACGTACTGATAGATGTTTACGTTTCTATAACTTGGGCGATTATTTTTCTTACCCACTATGGTGTATGAATTGTTTTTCTTTTTATGAGTATTTGAATTTGTGTATTATCGCAATTGAGTTGTCATCTTTGTTTAACATTATTGATTAAGCATTGTTGTTATGTGAATGTGAGTACCAATACAAACCAAGTATGGTTTAATGGTACAATAGAAACCAAAAATGTAAAGATACGTGTATGGAACAATAAAAAAAAAAAAAAAAAAAAAATGCCCTCCGGGTGATCCGTACAATGGTGACATCTGAGCGTTGCTTCCCGCTGAATCCCAAACAGGTACCTCCTGAAACACCTATGTCCGATGTAGACCTGCGTGAGGTGGAAAGAGAGGACGCTGTGGTGCCTTTTTAGCCTTTCCTTAAAGAAGCGATTTGCTTCCGCAATTGTGGCGTGCCCAAGTTACCGTAGCTCTGGAACACAAAGGGCAACTAAAAGAACACAGGTGAGTTTCAGTCAGTAAAAGTCTGGCACTATCTCTCGCTTTACCCAGAGCGGGGCAAGGTATTTGATGATTACCTACCTAAAAGCAAAAGGTGCAGACACTAAAAACTGTCGGTATCGACCTCAGGATCAGCTCTGTACAAACTCTATACATTTTGCTGACTGGCCTGTTGGTCTAGTGGTTAGTGGCCCTGACTGCTATGCCGGAGGTCGTGGGTTCGATTCCCACCCAGGACAAATGTTTGTGTGATGAGTATGATTATTTGTTCTGAGTCTGGGTGTAATTTATCTATAATATGTATGTTTTTAGAAATATATAAGTAATGTTTATCAGTTGTCTAGTACTCATAACACAAGCTCTGCTTAGCTTGAGACTAGACGGCGTTGTGTGATAGTTGTGGAATATTATATTATATTATATTATATTATATTTTGGCAACTGAAAACTACTTGGTGAGATAGCGGTCAAGCGCGAACCTATCAAGAATAAAAAAAAAAAACTTACTCCACTTTTTTTTGGTCGCTAACGTTGAATAACATTTATTTAGTAAAATAACTACGGTTTGTTATACTTTTACTATATTCTAATGAACAAATCATTTTAAAATCATACAGCGTTGTTTATTGTTGTGATGACATATGGCTCCGAAACGTGGTCGCTTACAATGGGCCTCATAACAAGACTTAAAGTCACCCAAAGGGAATTGGGAAGGGTTATGCTCAGAGTTTCCTTGTGTGATCACATCAGAAATGAAGATATCCACAAAAAACCAAGGCTATCGGCATAGCTCGAATAATCGCCAAACTTAAGTGGCAATGGGCGGGGCACATTGCACGCAGAACGGGTGGTCTATGGGAACGAAAGGTTTTGGAGTGGCGACCACGCATCGGAAGACGCAGCGTCGGAATGCCTCCCGCAAGGTGGACCGATGACCTGGTAAGAGTCGCGGGAATCCGATGGATGCGAGACGCACAAGACTGGTCATTATGGCATCGCTTGGGGGAGGCCTATGTCCAACAGTGTACGTGTTTCGGCTGAAATGATGATGATGATGGTTTTCTTTTTTTTTCGGTGGGAAAATAATCTTATGACATCCCCCGCTATTGGGCGGAGCGGGAGATAGTGTCAGACTTTTTTACTTCTTTTTTTTTTTAGTTAAAAACCCACTCCTGTTGCTTCGTTGCCTTTCGTACCAGGGCCGAGCCTTCCTTTCAGAATCAGACCCTTGACCCTAGTAGGCTTCGACCCAGCTGGGCCTCTACAGATGCTAACATCTACTCGAGGCGCGCGTGAAACAGTACGCGCCGTCGAGGACTTGGGCTCGGTCCGGACGGTTACCGGACGGTCGGACGGCGAGCTACCCATTGCTCGCCGTCCGCAAACCCGCGCCTATGGTGGCCGGAAATCGGGATCGGAATCCCAGCGGCGGTTGGAGCGTGAGGACCGTTGCCTCACGCGATCGGCCGCCCCCTTTGCTAGCATTACTGCTTCGCAGAAGGAGGCGACCGCCTGCCACTCCTCCTCGCTTTGGACCATGGCCTGTACCAAGGCCCGGCGCGAGAGATCGCCGCCACCGATCGCCCCCACGAGGACACGGCGTTGCTCTGCCCAAGCGAGGCACACCTCCACCGTATGGTCCACCGTGTCCTCCGGGCGGTCCACGCAATGGTGACACCCGGGCGTTTCTTCCGCATGAATCCGGTGCAGGAACCTCCCGAACTTACCATGTCCGGTGAGGACCTGCGTCATGTGGAAGGTAAGGACGCCGTGTTGCCTTACCGCCATAATTATGGCGTGCCCAATGATGATGATGGTGATGACAGCGTTGTTTTATCTTAATTATTAACCAGAAACATTTTTTTATTTTTATTCTTGATAGATTCGCGCTTGACTGCCAACTCACCTGATGGAAAGTGACGATACATATATAAACTAACACCTTTTCCTTTTAAGGGTAGGCAGAACCTTAGAACACCAACTAAACTGCGACCTCAACAAGTTTGTTTCTTTTTATTGACGTTCATAAGTTTATTTGATGTATATAATTTACGTCTATTCTATTATTGGTGAGCCAAATAAATAAAATAAACATACCTATCTAAATATAAGAAATACATTTTACATAACATATTTACTGGAGGTAATTTCCATTTTGACCTTTAACCGTTTTGTGTGAAAGCAAAACAAATGAATTAGATGCTTTCGGCATGAATCACAAGCACATAATAATTAGTTACGTTTGTGCATTTTTAAGAACTTGATGTGGACGAAGTCGCGGGCAACAGCTAGTCTATTTACAGATTGATCCATTATCATAGAAAAATGAAACTTCACATGAAAAGTAAAGCAATCCTAAAGTTAGAAAGAAAGAACGAAAACATTTATTTGAGAGTTGATATTCTACCTGTAGTTACGGGATTGATCTTAATAGGGAGGCCTATGTTCAGCAGTTTCAGTAGTTGAACAAAACCTTGAAAAATTTTCGATTCCAATATGTAGCCACATGTCAGGCGTAAATCATGCCCAAAAGTAGCCAAATATGACCTTCAATATCTTTAAAATCTCTTCTATAAAAATATAAAGCGGTTAGCACACCTGTCCGACGCATGCGTACTGCAGCTGTCCAGTCGCGCATCGCCAATTGTCCGTGCGCACCCTGCCTATACGTGAACAGTAATGAGATTAAATCTCTTCGGGACATATGGGTGTTAAGATGATTACCAGGTGCTTAGGAATTAAAATGATATGTAATGGAGGATAATGATAATGTTGAAGGATTATAATATTCTATTGAATGAAAGAGGTTAAGATCCTTGCTGTGCCTTAATTATATTTTTAATTGAGTGTATTCTATGGATAGATATGTTATGTTTGTTTACGAAAAAAAAATAACTGTATGAGAAAAAAAATGTGTTTTTTAATAAATAGTTCATTTTCGTTTTGAAATCAGATCTATAAAAAAAAAAAAAAAAAAACAAGTTTAGAACTACCACTTAACCTTTTGAGTGCGTAATTAGAGACACAATAGTAAGATAATGGCGCGTGAACGCCGGCGTTAATGCGGGGATCAACAGCTTAAATATTACTAATAATATTATTAAAAATCAATACACACTCATAAAAAGTAAAAAAATATATTTTTACATAAATTTTATCAATTTTCTGGAAAGCAAATCACGCGCGCTCGTTGAAGTCTTTCCTACGCACGATAAGAAAGCATGCGTTGATGCGCTGCGCTCAAACGGTTCAACTGCAAGACCTGTTCTTACAAGCATTTTATAGTTTAGCCGTTCGGAAATACTAAATTATTCATGTCCAAAGCATAAAAAGGATGTCCCTAAAATGCAAACATGCATCAAAACAAATATCATTGATATTCATACCACTACACGTAAACTTACATAAGCAAGTATTGTTTGCCAAAAGTTTTCACACATTACCATTTACCTATAAAAGAGCCTTTATACAATAACGGAAATGCCACCAACGCGCCTCGGCACATCGGCATCAAAGCCGCCGCGAATTCCTCCGCATATTGTGCGATATCCTGCCAAAGTCATAAATAAAACTGAAATGATCGCCACGTCACCCGAACCGCACAAAAACCGTATTTGACGTCTAAATTATTGCCAGTAAGCATTTTCAGCAAGCACACCGCCCCCTCAACAAATCGCCCCCGTAGCAGATGAAGCACCACCAACAATAGATACAGCAAATACATCAGATAAAAGAATTTTCAAAACAAACTCAAAATACTAAAGCGTTTGACACGAGCATCCGCTGCTGAGCAAAAAAGCGTGACCAATCGCGCATGAAAATTGGACTTTATGTCAATATTTTGAGAGGCCATTTTGTGATGGCTTCGTTAGTGCTTTGATCCCGCGATAGATCTCAATAGCGGTGATTAAAGGCGCCTGTGATTTTAGTTGAATGCTTTTTTTGCGGCCTTCATCGGCCATACAAAATAAACGGCACACTACTGTAAAAGAATATACAATTATTGGGCTTTGAATGGTTACAGCGGGGGTGAAGAGACCATAAATTGTTATTTTTTTCTCGTCCGTTTGAATGTTGAAAATCTTTTAAAAATCATAAATGTTAGTGGATTTATTGTCTGGGGAGTTGGTTGGTGTCCAATGTTTGTTGCTGGACAATTTGCTAATTATACACTTCGATATGCGGAACCAATTCTGATCGGTTAGGATTTGTGGTTTTTGTCACTACAATGTCAAGAGGGTTTTAGTTTTGGACTTTTAAATTGTTTTCATTTGTCATGCTTAATTTTACTTAAAATTTACGCCTTTTAAGTATAATAATAGCTACATGTTTTGAATTCAATCAATTTCGACTTTGTTAACCAAATAAATTTTAGACTAGATAATATCTAGTCTGATCTTATATTATAAGATACCTATTGCTTTGAAAACATGTTTTGCATTGTGTGAAAAAACAAAAATATCAACATTAATTTGTTTTCCTGCCCATGTATTTGTGTACATTTTTAATACAGTCATAAACAAGGGTTTCCCCAAACCCATAATCAACGCGTCTTCAAGTCTCCTAACTCCATTGTTCTACCCAACATTTTCTCGCACCCTTTTTTCATCTTGCCATTTTCTTACATCTTCATTGAGAAGTTAAAGGTGTTAATAGCTGTGCTGACGCTCATTATGTGAGTGCGAGGTGCTATCGTAAATTTGTTTCTTCAAGGACACACAACAAAAGGACCAAGTGTCGTTCAAGCCCAAAGTCGAGTTTACAAGAGGCTGCATGAAACGCGCGTGTGGGCCTTCTGTGAGAAAGGAGTAGGGTGGATGCGATTAGCATTCGTTGAAACTGTAGTTTTGTTTAAGTAGTTAGGTATTTATTTATATACACTTTATTGTACTACCGAGATAATAAATGTTATTATATATATAGGCATAGGTATATAAAACAGCAGCCGTTACTGACAGACTGATCTATCAACACACAGCTCAAGCTACTGAACGGATTGCGCTGACATTTGGACCGCAGACAGTTAGTAAGACATATGCATGCTCTAATAAAGGATTTCTCACAAATCACTTCTTAAGGGGATAAAATGTCCAAAGTTTATATGAAAAAACCCGCAGGTGATGCCCAAAATATTGTATTTTACATAGGTACTTATAAAACGTCAGAAACTGTTGCACGTACCCAATTGGTTGTACAACCAATGTCCATATGGAAAAGAACCGGTCTACGGGTACACTTTAAAAAAAAAAAATTGGTTTTTACAACATTTCCATAGTATTGAAATATTAATAGGCATGAACGAGCGGATGAAATTGATATGGAAACGCGAAGTAAAATTGATTCTTGCGTCTATCACCTAATGGCGTAAGAAGAAAGAGGTCTATCCGACTGTGGGTAAAGTCAGGCTGTAGATGATTATCTTTTACAGCCCCACTTAACCTGACTTGGACTACGATTTGATTGAAATTTGAATGATTATCAATTTATGTTAAAATGGGCTATTGGTTTGGTCTAATTTTTCACGTACCGGATTGCTTCTTATTATATTTCCTGGTACTAAAGACACTCATAAGTAGATTTTTTGGAAAAACAGTTTTTTTTCTAATCAATAAATATTTTTCATGTCTAGAATATGGTTTTAAAGAAGAACCATGGAAGCGTTTTTCTACCTCAAACTTTCCTTTTAAAAAAAAAACATAATTAAGTTACATGGAAATTAGAACAACCCATATCCACGTTATGCTATCGATCTCGAATCTCAATAGGTCACCACTGTCCTCATGAATGGGTGGTATCGTCGGGGGCTCTTTACAACACACGTTTTGTATGGAATGTTGTAACAAAAAAGCCTTAGATACACACCGTGATAAATTTACATCTACCGTCATTTCACGTACCTGTCATTGGAAATTCAACCTTCACGATTTGAATTAAAGGTGGGGTTTAATTTGGTGAGTGGTAATTTTATGTTGGTAAAAAGAAATAAAATAATCTAACATGCAAGATCGGTCGGAAGGCTGGGAGGAGTTTGTTTTAGACGCTTTATTAATTATGTCCAATTAATTTTGGAACGGTTCGTCTCTCGAATCGCCATTTTCGTTACGGTGGTCAGTTTTAGCGGTTCATTTGTTGATAAACTTTTTAAATTATGACTCTTTTAATTGGTTAGGGTGTTCCTTTTTTACTTTGAGAAAGTGTGAAACGGAGGCTTTAAAATGGTTTTTAATAATCTGTACTAATTGAAGTTGTTAAACTACTTATGTAACTTAAATTTATGAATCATAAAAAAAATATTATTACTGAATGTTAATTAGATACTCTAAAACAAAGTAGTTGACAACCTTAAAATTACTACTTTGGAAGAGCTCCATAAAAATTTCGGTTTCTTTTCTATAAAAAGTCATGGAACTTTTAATTTATGCAAATTCGCAAAAGATGTTATTACAAAAAAAAAAAACAACATTTAAATTTTACAATAAAATCTTTTACAGCCTGAAATTGCTTTATTAGACCGGGATTGCTCCACATTCATAACGCCACTATCAGCCACTTATAAAAATGTTTCTAACAAGCGTAAAACGTCCAATCAATATAAAATTAATAGCCGATCAAAAAAAAAATGTTCGGGACCGAAAAGTTTTTTTTTCGATAAGTTTTTTGTTTGTTGCAGCGGTGTCGCCGTGATTTCACACGTCTATAGGTATGTCTTTTATAATATTTTTCGAGGCATTGTGCTAAGCGATCGCCGCATCGGCGCCGGCGCATCCGATTATGTTATTGTTAAAGGACCGAATTCTTTTATTTGACCTACGCGACATTCCTGCCAGGGTAGTGTTTTGCGGTGCCCACGGATGTTTGGGCTTATATTTGTTATACATTGATGTTAGATATGATAAGCTCAGATCGAGAACGTTTTTTGTTTTTAAGTGATTAAGGACAGAATCCTCTACTTTTGTGGTTATTAGAATGTTTGAGTAATCTAACGACATTTTTAAAGTTAATGACTCCGTGTTTGATAAAATTCCTTTTGGAATTATATTAATTGAGGTTTGGATCATTCGTTTTTTAAACAAAAAAAAAGGGAGCAGAGCAGGACATAAATTCATAATTTCTTCTAAAAGATAGAAATAATAATATAATTTTGTACTAGGTAAATCAGAAACAATTCCATAAGTCCACTTTTCCGGTACATTTCATTCACAAGGCGGCGTGCACACGTAACTCGATACAGACAAACAGATAATTTGGCCGTCGATCTGTATTTGCCCTAACAATGAGAACACCATAGTTATAGTATTGGATTACTTTCCGGATTCATTCACTTGCGGTTTTTGATGTAATTAAGTAATATTGAAATACTTTCAAATTGTAAATATTGGGTAATTTGGATTTGAAATAGAAATTAAATTATAATAGTAGGCTAAGAGAAACATAAGTGTGTAGTTATATGTCTATAGAATATAATATTATTATAGACTCTATACTAATATTATAAGACGACAGATTTGTATTTTTTTTTTTAAATAAACTAATAAACTACTGGAGCGATTTTTTAAATTTTTACACTAATAGAATGTTTCTTTATCACTGAGTGACATGGGCTATATATTTTCTATTTTAAAGCAGGTGAAGGCACTGGCAGAAACTAGAACGTAATAATAATGTTTACAGGCGTAAACAATTGTTGTTTATTAATTATAAGCTTTCGTTTTAATATCACTTATTACTAATATCACTTTCGTATATACGTGTTTATACGACAGTTTATTAAACCGAAAGAACAAGCCATCAACATAACTTGTAAAAAAAACCAAGGCTTGAAACTCAGTTCTTCTACCGTAAAAAGTTGTGAGATCCATGTAATACCAAGTCGGTTAATTTATTCGGTCCCTACTTAAGGGACCTTGATGACCTAACTTAGGCTTCTAGTTTTATACACAACGAAGTTATAGGGGATCGAAAATGGCCTGAACTGTTTCGAGAAAAGGATGGTACGGCCGTGATACTTTTTTGCTCGCCTTGGTGGGAGCACTGCCGTGCCCCCTAATGGCGGCAAAGTTGAACAATTGGCTGCTGTGCTGCGTGTCGCAGGTTCGATTCCCTCACGAAACAAATATTTGCATGACTTAGAGATATGTGTATACTGGGGCTGGGATTTTTTTATATGTAAGTTTGTGACCGCATGCATGATAGAAAAGTTATTCCTAGAAAAAAAAAAAACATCAATAAGCTATAAGCAGTTGAAAGCGAAGGATACAATAAGGTTCGTTCTGTAGAATAAGCATCTTCTTTTCAAATTATACCGTACATAATGAATGTTTGTAAGGTCACCAACCTTTCAGATCACACTAATATTAATAGGCAAAGATGAACCAACTTAGTGCACGGTGACATGCTAGCAAGACGGTTAAACAGCTGTAGAGACGTCGTCAACGTGCAGATATTTGTCTTGGAAATTATTATATTAGGTATGTTGTGCCAATCAATACAAAATAATCAAATATAATCTGCCAGTGGCTTCAAGCACATAAAAGTAGAAAATAATAATATGGGTCTATGGGTGGGACTTCCGGGATAAAAAGTTCCTATTATTATTTATTTATTTAGCAGTTGCTTGCTATACTTACAGTATGTACCAAAGCGTATAGCAAGCCAGGGCCCCGGGATGACGAAGCCCGGGGCCCCGGGATGAAGGCAAAGAAGGAACAGGAGTGGGTTTTTAGTCAGTAAAAGTCTGACACTATCTCCCGCTCCGCCCAAGAGCGGAGGATGTCATTAGATGATTTTCCCACCCGAAAAAAAAAAGCCAACAAACCAACAATCTATGAACTAAAAAAATCCTATATGCTATTCGATCTGTTCATGTTCATCCAAATCAATATAACGTTTCAGTGTGAAGGAGTTACAAACGTGCTCACATGTAAGTACAATCAAGGACTAAAAATGTAGTTCCAATGCTAAAGTGTCTAAAAATTATTTGTAGAGGGTGAATTAATACTAGTGAAACTAATTAAATTAATCAATAAATAATACTACGGAACAAATTAAATCAGTCATGAATCGACTGATTTAATTTATTTCATAGAATCTAAAACATTGAATAAACTAGTTATGGACCATTGTAGATCAACTTCCAAAGAAATGTACAACACTTTAGCATTGGAAGAATGTAACTGTACCCACCTACTTTTCCTCACCGTAGGCGTAGACTTGCGGACAGCGAGCAATGGGTAGCTCGCCGTCCGAACGTCCGATAACCATCCGGATCGAGCTCGAGTCGTCGACGGCGCGTAGTGTTCCGGGCCAGCCCCCCTAGCCAAGTTGCAAACGATAAACGTGAACGCTTAGTAATCTCCAATAGATTTTCAACTTTATACCTAAGAGCATAAAGTTGAAAATCTATTAAAGACTACTGAGCGTTAGCGACCGGAACGAACGAAAACACTATGTAATCTTCAATAGATTTTCAACTTTATATCCAATAACATAAAGTTGAAAATCTATTAAAGACTACTGAGAGTTTACGTTTATCGTTTGTGACTTGGCTAGGGGGGCAGGCGCCCAGCAGGGCCGAAGCCTACTGGGGCCATGGTATTGTTTCTGAAAGGAAAACCCAGGGTCCTGGAACGCGAGGCAAAGAAGGAACATAGGAGTGGGTTTTAGTCAATAAAAGTCTGATACGCCCTCGCTCTCCGACCTAGAGCGAGAGAAGGGATGATTTCCCACCTGAAAAAAATCTACCTAGGTGCTTTTGACCCCTGACTGTACCCATATATAAATTGTCGCTTTGGAAATACATAGTAGTGTATTTCAACTTATTATTTAAAATATAAAATAAGTTTCAGCAACTGAAAAATAATAATACACAAAACCACTATTCGAGCTTCGAGATTAATAAGCTTTGAATCGACTAAACTCGGAGAAAAATTAATTGATTATAACGAAAACAAGGACCCCTCATTAAAATAGTTACATATCATCGAATCAAGTTACAATAACATAACAGTGGCGTTAGTCGGTGGTCTTCAGACTTAAATGTGCCAAACGAAGGTAAACACGAAAAAAAAAATCGGTAACACAGAAATAGCACACGGCAGCCTAACACAACAGTCATTGACGCCAAACAAACATGGATGAATGTGGACGAAACTAGTTTAGCACTGCGGGTTTGCTCGCGTTGTATGTAGATTTGTTACAGCTTTTAAGTTGCATATTGAATTGGTTATAAATTTACAAGAAAAAAAATCTTTAATCTAAATAGGTAAGTACCTACTGTCATTTGCCCTACTTCTGCGACTATATAGAGTCGAGAACTCAAATTATCATGAAACTAAACTGAAATTATGAAGAAGGGAATTAAATTCTTTGCCAGGTTTTACTTTTTAATCAATAACAACTTTGCCTATGGACTTTTCTCTGTCTGAAGAGGGTTGTTTTTATCGACGAGATAGAGTCTAAACATTATTGTTCACTAGCTGATCCAACGGACACGTTGTCATATCTTAGCTATGATTATACTGTCAAACGTGCGAACTGTCAAATTTATGAACGATAAGTAGTAATAAAGTTTTTTTAATATATTTTTTTAATGTTCTAGTGCAACTTTTTTTTTGCATAGAAACCTACTCCTCGCAGTAAAAAGAGATTTTGTGAAATCGGTCTTTACAGACAAAAATACAATAAAATTTTATTCTACAGAAACCCCGGAGAAACAACGCATTCACACGAGACATATTACGGGTCAATTATCGCGGACTGAACAAACTGCGTCTATCCGCTATGGGAACTTTGTCGCTCAATATTTATTTATTTTCTCTTCTCACCCAGAAGGCATTGTCCTTTAGTGTCCTTTTCTCAACGTTAAGCTATGTTTGTCAATGTTTTTATAATTATTTGAGGATTTGCGCTTTTAACCCACCTATGTTTACACTAATTGCATTTTTAACTGTCCAAGTTCTCTGTAAAGAAATTCAAATATGTAAGATTTTAATTTAATAGACAGTCTTTTTCCAAATTCCTATTAAAAAAAATCGGCAGGTGACAGATGAAAATACTTGAAAAAAAAAAAAAACAAATTTTCTGTTTTAGGTACTTATCGCAAAAATGTGATAATTGTGTCATTTTTATGGTTCCGTACCTCACTTGGCAAAAACCGAACGCTTGAGGATCACTTCATTACTAGTCTAGCAGTCATATTATTAAACTTCTGAGTGAACGCTATCTGAAGATAAGGCTGTTCATGCTCCGTTTATGGTGCATATTTTGACGCTCGTAAGGATGTCAAAACCTATGAAAGCAAGACAGTATCATTTATGGAATTATAATCATTAATTAAATCCATCAATACCTACAACCCTCTCAATTCAACTACAGTAGAATCCGTTTATTATGACTCCGCCTATATTGACCAACCGCCTATTATGAAGTAATTATTGTGTAATTACGTAGTTTGGTTTTCATATAAAATTCTTTAAAAAAAAGTCGGATATAATGGCTTCGCTTACAGTGACATGTCGCTTATTATGTACCATTTTTACCCGACTGCAAGAAGGGTTATGTTTTTCGCGCGTATCTTGTATGTATGTATGTAATATTCTTTATTACCTCATATCTTCCAAACCGCTGATCGGATTTACATAATTAGCATATCGTTAGATTCGTCTTGTTAACCCAAGTATTCTTAGATAGATGACGTTGAAAAAAATCAGCATAACGACTGTGGGACGCTATACATTAGAGTAAAAAAATATTTTTTTTTTTTTGGGTAGTGCAATATGGGTATCAAATTCAAGAGCTCATCATGAGAATTCCAAAATGGTATATCATGACCATATTAAAAAAAAATACAATAGGAAATATGTCATTTATTTTTCTGCTAACTTAGATACAATAGGAAATATGTCATTTATTTTTCTGTTAGGCTAGGTTACTCGCAACTTCGTTACTCCCCTTTTTTGGGGCAATCGTGTAAAATTTTTTTATCTATTCCAGAGATATATCCCCCCCTGGAAATTAAGTCCCATTCCTGCGGGAAAATGAAAAGTAGCCTAAGTTACTCCTTGTAACATCAACTATCCGTCAGTTGAGCACGCCATAATCATAGCGGTAAGTCCCCTCTTTTGGGCACGCCATAATTATGGCGGTAAGTTCCCTCTTTGAGGAGTGGCTAGAAAGGCAACACGGCGTCCTTACCTTCCGCATGACGCAGGTCCTCACCGGACATGGTAGGTTCGGGAGGTTCCTGCACCGGATTCGTGCGGAAGAAACGCCCGGGTGTCACCATTGTGTGGACCACCCGGAGGACACGGTGGAGCACACGGTGGAGGTGTGTCCCGCTTGGGCAGAACAACGCCGTGTCCTCGTGGGGGCGATCGGCGGCGGCGATCTCTCGCGCCGGGCCTTGGTACAGGCCATGGTCCGGAGCGCGGAGGAGTGGCAGGCGGTCGCCTCCTTCTGCGAAGCAGTAATGCTAGCAAAGGAGGCGGCCGATCGCGTGAGGCAACGGTCCTCACGCCCCAATCGCCGCCGGATTCCCGGCCATCGTAGGCGCAGGCTTGCGGACGGCGAGCAATGGGTGGCTCGCCGTCCGACCGTCCGGTAACCGTCCGGACCGAGCCCAAGTCGTCGACGGCGCGTGCTGTTCCACGCGCGCCTCAAGGAGATGTCAACTGTAGGGTAAAGGAACAGGAGTGGGTTTTTAGTCAGTAAAAGTCTGACACTATCTCCCGCCCCGCCCAAGGGCGGGGGATGTCATAAGATGATTTTCCCCCCGAAAAAAAAAAAAAAGTCCCCTCTTTGAGTAATGGCTGGAGAGGCGTCACGGCTTCCACACCTTCCGCATGACGCAGGCCCTCACCGGAGATGGTAAGTTCGGAAGGTTCCTGCACCAAATTCAGGCGGAAGAAAATGCTCGGGGATGTCGCCATAGTGAGGATCGCCCAAAGGACACGATAGAGCTTACGGTGGAAGCGTGCCATGACCTCATGGGGGTAATCGGCGATGGTGACATCTCGCGCGTCTATGATCCGGAGTGAGGGGGAATGGGTGGCGGCCGCCTCCTTCTGCGAAGCAGTAATACTAGTGATGGAGACAGCCGCACGCGTAAGGGAATAAACATCCTCACGCCCCAACTGCTGAGACCCCCGACTACCAGCTACCGTAGGCGCGGACTTTTGGACGAGGTGCAATTTGTAGCTCGCAGTCTGGCCGTCCGGCTATTGTCCGAATCGAGCAAATTTTCGATAACGCGTCCTGTAATACGTGTTTTTAAAGAGATGTCAACAAAATCGTAGTGGCCCAGCAGGGCCGATGCCTACTAGGGCCTTGGAAGAACCTCTGAAAAGATAACCCGTGGTCCTAGAACGTAAAGAGTAATTGAAGGAACCTAAGTGTGGTTTTACTCAGTAAAAGTCTGACACGCTCTCCCTCCGCCCTAGAGCGAGAAAAGTCATTAGATGATTACCTACCCATATGACTGGTCTGTTGGTCTAGTGGTTAGTGGGCCTAACTGCTATGCCGGAGGTCATGGGTTCGATTCCCACCCAGGACAAAATGTTTGTGTGATGAGCACGATCATTTGTTCTGTGTCTGGCTGTAATTTATCTATAATATGTATGTATTTAGAAATATATAAGTATATTTATCAGTTGTCTAGTTCTCATAACACAAGCTCTGCTTAGCTTGAGACTGGACGGCGTTGTGTGATAGTTGTAACAAAAAAATATATATACATATATAAAGCTTTCTGTCAGTGAAAGTTCCGTCAAAATCGGTTCAGCCCTTTCGAAGATGTTCTCTCCCGGGAATCAGGATGTGGTGATGTTGGCCAAACCGCCGGAATTAAGTCCCGTTTCCGCGAGAATATAAAAAGTAGCTGAACGTAGGTACTCATCATAATTTTAGCTATATCCCAATGAAAGTCCTTTCAAATTTTGTTTAACCTTTTCGCAGATTTATCCCATATTTTGAAATCCCATTCCCGTGAGAAAATTACGGATATTAGCTGGAATAAACTGACAGATCACCAAAAATTTAAAAATTCACATATTTGTTATAAGTTCCGAATACACTTTGATATACATTTAGTAAACCAATGTTTTTTTGATAAACAGACACTTCAATTTTATTTAAGATACAAAATAAGCAAGCAGGATGACTCGATAGGTTTGTGAACTTTAAAGTGATAAATGTACGCCTAAAATAGTGTGAATAAATAGTGTTATTAGATTATCATAACTAAAAAGTGTAAAATAAAAAAATAATTTTAAAAATTAAAAAAACCCGACTGCGTAAAAAATAACTTTAGATAAAAACTAAAAAGAAAAAAACTAGTTCAGTCCAGTAGCGTAAAAACCAATTTAAATAAAACAAATAATAAATTCTAATACGGAACATATTGACTGCAACAGTCGGGACCCATTAAAATAATCCAGACTAAAATCATCCCATCTATGGGACACACACCTTCGCCAATGTTCATTGATTCCCGACGACGTTCAGCACGGGGCTCGTTTTTGTTTTGAATCTCGGTACGTAATTGACACTTGAAGGTCACGTATTGATTTTAGTGAAATCCTGTGAAAAAAATGTCATCTCAACGCCATAAAGTATTTACGATTGAGGAAAAAGGTGCAATGATATGTAGATTAGAAAATGGAGAATCAAACTCATCTCTCGCAAAGGAATTTGGCGTGGGTCATCGACAATCTCAATAATTTTTAAAAACTAGAACCAGATTAAGCAATTGTTTAATTCAAATGTTTTGAAACCGAAGAGGCTTCGAAAATCGTGACAAGAAAATGTTGATCAAGAACTTTGTTTTTTTACAAAACGCTTTGTATGACGTCCGCTTATTATGACGTGTTTGTCAATTCCCTTCGATGTCATTATAAATGGATTCCACTGTAACTCTATTGATTGAAATAACTATTCAATAGGGGTCAGGCAATTTGAAAAAAGTGCTTTTTACGTATTATTAAACAAGTTTCTAAACTCTTTTCTGATGTAAACCCCAATTTATCTTACTCATCTTACCAATGAAAACAACCCAGTTTCCATATCAATTTGACCTAGTTTACAGGTGACCAATCGAATAATTTGATATTTACATATTGAATTTTTACCTATATTTTTTTTTTTTTTTTTAATTGATATAAACCAGTGCTTGACTGCGATCCCACCTGATGGTAAGCAGTGATGCAATCATTGATGGTGAGGCGCACTAGTTTATTAAGAGCCTATTCACTCTAGCCTTGAAGGCACCTAAATTATAGTTGGACGGGAAGACCGCAGCAGGCAAATTGTTCCAGTCCTTCGATGTACGCGGTATAAACGACGAAGCGAAACGCTTAGTCCGGACCGTTGAAGTTTCAACAACGTAAGGGTGGATACTCGCCGTACGTCGGGTTGTCCGATGGTAGAAATGAGATGGCGGAATCAAGTCATGCAATTCCCGCGCACACTCTCCAAAATGCAACCTGTAGAATACCGATAGGCTGGCTACCCTGCGCCTGTGCTCGAGGCTTTGTAGATTGGACTTAACCAAATCTGGATCCCCAATTAGCCTCTTCGCACGCCTTTCCACTGAGTCCAAAGCTGCTAGATGGCATTTTGCAGCACCAGCCCATATGTGACTGCAGTACTCCACACACGATCGGACCTGTGCTTTGTATAACATTAGAAGCTGTCCCGGTGTGAAGTACCGTCGGACCTTTGCAAGAACGCCTAGTTTTCTAGCAGCTACCTTGGCTTTGGACTCAATGAACTGCCCAAAATTTAGGTCAGAGGTAATTTCAACTCCCAAGAGCTGAAGGCGGTCGGTACATACTTGCCTTTCAGGTTACCTGATTCAAGTAAACCCAATCACAATATCTACACCTAAGTAAGATTCAGTTTACTGTACAAACACGTGTCATACTCGAACATAATCCCAAAATACATTACATAGTCACACAAAATTAGCATGGCATATTGCACAACAAGCCAGCATTACACTACTCACTCATTCAGCAAACAGAGTCAATGGGCTACGACTGAGCGTCGTATTTGCATACACTGAATCATACTACTGTTATTTGTCTGCGTATCCTAGACTTTAGGGCCTGATTACACTAACCGTGACGCCAGAATTGCTTCGCAGCGATCATGATTGGCGAAAAGACAATTCGACGATGTTCAATTGTTTGTACGAGCTCTTAATGTCTTGGGTCGAGCTTGCTATGACAAATGCACCAGTAATGCGGTCACCAACAAAATATGTATTAGCGCAAAGTTTGAACGGAACATTTTGAAGCATTATTGTTAAGCGTCACACTGAAACGCAATAATTTAACTGTAACGTAGTTAAATAAATCATAACGAGTAAGGACTCAGAGCTCCTGTGTTTACCTACTTTGTTGACTTTGTACTGTTGAAATGTTTGAAACTTCGAGGTTTCGAAGACTACGTCACGATTACCGAGGACACACGACATGCATTCGTGCGCGGCCGCATATTCACTAGTATGACGAAGCCCTTACTCTAGTAGGTACCTATATAACCTAATTGACAATGCGATCTCTAAAGGTACAGGTGAACATCTTGTGTGACTCATAATGACCGTATTGTGTATGAATCATTATGTTCAGTGTGTGGAACACGGGAAGTTTATGGTGTATGCAGAAGGAACGCGTGCGATCAGCACTATCGGATGACGAATCAGAGGTTTCCTCGTATCTTTTTTGCACTATTTTGGCCATGGGGTTTTAGTAGGCACATAGTCAACCAGTAATCATCCGCTCATCCGCTAGGTTAGTCATAGGTCTATGGTACTTATAGTTTCTAATACCATGTCAGTACCAATAAAGTCCATAGCAAAGAAGGAACAGGAGTGGGTTTTTAGTCAGTAAAAGTCTGACACTATCTCACGCTCCGCCCAAGAGCAGGATTTGTCATTAGATGATTTTCCCACATAAAAAAAAATAATTGTTAATTAGGTCAAGTTATTTTCATCATCATCATTTCAGCCAAAAGACTTCCACTGTTGGACATAGGCCTCCCCCAAGCGTCTCCACAACGACCGATCTTGTGCGTCTCGCATCCACCGCATTCCCGCGACTCTCACCAGGTCGTCGGTTCACCTTGTGGGAGGCCTTCCAACGCTGCGTTTTCCGGTGCGCGGTCGCCACTCTAGAACTTTCGGCCCCATCGACCATCCGTTCTACGAGCAATGTGCCCTGCCCACTATCACTTTAGTTTGGCGATTCTTCGGGCTATGTCGGCGACCTTGGTTCTACTGCTCCTGCAAGTTCTTTTACTATTGCCAAAAGTCTAAATTTAAAGTCTTAAAAGATTTGCGTCTCGGCACGGTGGTGGTTGGGCTGCAGGATTGTTCGGAAGAGTTACCGTGACCCTGGAACGCAACGGGCAATAGAAAAATCACAGGTGCTTTTAAGTCTGATACTGCCTTTTGTTCCACTCCAAGTAGAAGAAGTTAGAAGATCCACCTCAAAAGAAGAACAGATAACCCAGATGATGGTTGAACTGATAACCCAGATTTACATGCGGTACGGTCTTCGGACACCCAAAAGCAATAAAATTTCTTGGACTGATTTATTAAAGGATCATTTCATCGCAGATTTCATCCATTACTCACCTTCAGGCGAAATCAAGCTCATTAGGAATAAAAAAATAAATTTTAGCACATCATCAATTATCGTAACAACTGTGAGTTGTGACATGCAAACTTGAAGAGCACTGAACTGTCCAATACAGCTGACGAACTATAACTGAACAATTATGTTATAGTACCTATTATGAGTAACCGACTCTTCAAACTAATTGAATTAAGGAAAACTTTGATTGTGGTTAATACTTGTTTAGTCAATATTTAAACTAAACCGCTAAAAATTTGTTATCTTAAAGGAAAAACGTCATTTAAAAGGCGCCTGGTCATTTTTGACATCTGCTTCCGAATCCAGGAATAAATTCCTGAAGCATATGAATCAGTAATTGAAGATGAATGACACAGTAAGTAAATCAGAAAACCTTCTTGATACAGCCCACGTAAATGAGCTGTAAAACGGAAAATTCTTAAGATGCTTGCAGACTTGCACGGATTTCGATTATGCCCATCGTAAGTGGCGCTCCGCCAAACTATCGATATTATTGACAATATCGATTTATGGTAATGGTGAAGGAAAACATTGTGTGGAAACCGGCATGTCCTAGAACCAAAAATTCAAAGACATGTGACATTTACTAACCCGCACTGGACCCGCGTGGTGGATTATGGCCTACTCTCTCTCCTAGAGAGGAGGCCTGAGTCCCAGCTGTGGAAGCATTATGTTATTTTATCGATTTATGGTCGTGCCTGTCACATTAAATCGATTGGATGCATGTTCAACATCAATCTTTATTTCCTCACTAAATGAAAAGTCAAAGACCGTCAAGGCTGTAGGTACTATTTATAATACAAACATATAACACAACAACAACTACAACAAAACAACAACATAACATAAAATAACTACAACAACAAACAACAACAACACATAATTAACAAAATGGCAACTATAACAACAACAAACAATAACAACAAAAACAAACAAAACAGCAATAACATAATAACAACAACAACAACAAACAATAAACAACAACAACAACGTCGTCGTCGTACGACGTTAATTAACATATAATTTTACAAAATGTGAAATTATGGACCGTAGTTGTGTACGTACTTATAATGAGACAAACCTTCTGTAAATTAAAATTTCTCGTCTGTGTGGTCTGAGACCGTGCAAATTTTGTATCTCCAGTTATGAAGACTGTCTATTACGTTACTCATCATTTTTGCAGCACGCGTTCCATTTGTTTGCATGATTCACGATCAAGTGGACTCCATTCATTTAGTTGTAACCTTGGCGTATTGAAACTAGAATACGTTTCGGAAAACACCTAGATGATTTGCAATTGTTTTATGATATTTTTATGGTGATTTGAACAATTGCTATTGGCAATCGGGAAATGTATGATGTTACACATAATTTAGTGTCGGTTTCGGGTTCTTTTTTTTAATGTTTAAAAGTGATCTGACCGCAGGTTGTGGTTTTAATTAAAAGTTGCACTATAGGGTAAACCACGCATACGTGCCCCAGTCGGCAACGTGCCTTACCTGCAAAACTAAGATACGCATTTAATATTACATAAACTATACAATGCAAGTTTATAATCTTATAAACTAACCAGATCGGCTCAAATAAGCACCAAATTTTAAATGCGTGTCTTATTTTTGCAAGTGAGGCACGTTACCGACTGGGGCATGTATATCCATAGTGTAAAATGTATGAGGCATATTGGAGAACCTCTTGAATGAAAAAAAATATCAAGGAAAATGGAGACGTGACCAATTTCGATAGGCTATTCGTTTAGATGACTGTATGTATCACTAGTTAGATAGAGCCTACAATTTGAAACTATTTATTTTGCAAGGCTCTGGTAGTAAATTAAGTATGTTGCGAATTAAATTTTTTCAACTATCCATAAATTAGTTCCTGGAAAGTAATATCGAACTTACGTAATCAAATGACACGCCTGTTTGAACGATATTTTTTGTCACACAATCGTATGATTGTGTTCACTTTGATATGTCCGAAAAACCCAATGACAAGTTTGCAGTGGTTCCATATATGGTATATGATGATTCTTTTTCGCCTTATTATATCGTCATTAGTTCTTAGACATGAAGTAGTTATTTTTCAAACGTATGTGGGTTCTTTCGTTTCTTACTCATCATTTATTGTTCTCAACGTCATGGTGCATTATTGACTCCTGCAAAAAAACTGAGTAATAAACAAAAAAAATAGAGGAAGGAACAAAATACTCAAATCAACCTGCCAAATCTAACCTTGCCTAAAAATATGTTGGGGTCACCATTTAGTCTAACCAAATGCAGCTGATAACAATATTTTAAATAGAGCGATTAGATTTACAGACTATATATCCTTCTCAGATGAGAAGGATATTTTTCTGTTAGTATCTTTTAAAACGTCATCTCTTTTATCATCTCTCGATCTAGTCAAGAGTTAATAGGTTAATTCTAGGCAAGCGAGTACGCTTGTTTGGTCTACGACGGAGTACCATCGTAGACCATATTGACGCTTTCCATCAGTTGATCAAGCGTGAGTCTATCAATAATAAAACAATATATATCCTTCCTTGTCGGTATCACTCTTGACAGAGTGGTCATGGTCATCACTTCAGGTGTTGGTGGCAAGCTTCACAACACGCTGCCACTCTCTGGTGGCTGCCTTCCTCGTGCATTCGTGCAGTGATGATGATGATAGTGAAGTACCTACTCATTCGATCAAAAAAAGAAGTACTAGTATGACAATAAAATCAAGATAGATTGTAAGTCGATTAACACCACAAACGGCTGTTAAAAATTCGATCTAAATCGAACAAATCTGCATGCTCCTTTGTTTTTCGATCAAAGTTTTGCTAGTCTATCCATAAGGGAATCAAGTGAGGCTTCATACTAAGTGTTAATTGATTGCCATATAGAATACTTAAAACAATTTCCCTTAACAGGAAATTTCATACACATAACGAAATTTTTTTACAGTTAAGCTCAATTCCCAACGGAACCTTTACAAAATAAAATCTCCATTGAGAATTTCCCCAGCAATCTCTAGGCCACGATCACTCACCGATGCTTTAATGTGCAATATTACAAAGAGAGTGGCTATGACTCAAAGGCCATCAGTGCCATATCACGCGTGAGAACTTGCAGCCTCCGATACAAATATGTCCGGTAGTAAGGAATCTCCGCATTTCCGGACGTGTGCCGAAATTAGAGCATTCAATGAATTAATTGTACTTTAAATTAGTCATGCCGTAATGATAGTGCTTGGCTGTCATTGCAGTTAAGTGGTTTGTAAGCGGTTGAAGGCGACTCGGATTCTTAAGTGTTGTAGTAACGATGTGTACTGTACTTGAATTGAATGTTGATCTGCTTTTCTAGTTCTCTGTGAAAAAAAGGCTTTCGTTTTCATACTTCAGAGGTTGAGTCTGGATGGGTTTGGTAAATACTGGTAGTATATAGGTATAGGTATTCAGTTGCATTTGGTTTTAGAATGGAAACTTGGAAATAGTTGGGCAAAGGCTAGGTAGATGCTGTTTTTTTTTTTGAGGTGGGATCTCGGCCAACGACTTCCCTCGCTCTAAGGTGGAGCGAGAAGGCATGTCAGATATTTTTTAACTAAAAACATACCCATGTCCTTTAGTTGTCCTTTGCGTTCTAGGGTTTCCTTTACAGAAAGTGCTCGTGGCCCTAACGGGCATCGGTCCTGCTATGCCCCTACGGTTTTGCTGACATCTCTTTGAGACGCGCGTGGAACACTACGAACCATATGATAATAAGATATGGTCTGGTGCGGGTTCTAATGGAGTCTGGTACAAAACTTGGACTTTATTTTTATTTATAAAGCTATATTACGCCATTTCAACCAGTTCCTTCTCAGATTGTAAAACTACTTATGCAACGGCAACCTTTAAACTCAATATACAGTTTTCTATTACTTAATACATTTTAAAAATATCTTTCTTAAAAGGTTTTATAATTTAGATTAATGACAGTTTGAAACTATGAACACTACGCTATGTCGATGGCACAAGCAAGGTACTTGTACAATGTTGACAAACAGCATAAAAACTACTTGAATACCTTTAGAATCATTAGTTAAATGTATTGCCTACGTATGTTAAGACGAGTTTAAAATAGAAAGTAGTCCGTCTAGGTTAATAGACACATCCCTCCCCGCTTGTAAGCAGCATCTCGTTTTATCAACGTTTTAGAACATGCAATGTTCCTTATAGGTTAGCAGATGTTTAGAGAATTTTCTTGGAGTAGTGAATTTAGTGTTATTTATTATTATGGACGTTATGTAGTTTATGCAATTTAGTTATGCCTATGTCGGAGTTTGTGGGTTCAATCCCCACCCAGGACAAATGTTTGTGTGATGAGCATGATCATTTGTTCTGTGTCTGGGTGTAAATTATCTATAATAATTATGTATATATATATTTATCTAATATATATAGCACAAGCCCTGCTTAGTTTGTATTATGAAGCTAGTTTTTAGGGATGTAGTTGGCGATCCCGATCTATATTTTATTCTTTGCGTAACTATTCTGTTTTTTTTTGTTCATTAAAGAGATACAGATGAAGGTAATTTACCTTATGTATCCACAAAATAACTGTGCGAAGGCGGACTCGATGCCTTTGGCATTTTCTGCAAGTCGGCCTCAGAGTCATGCGGTGTTAAAACATGTCAGCTGCTTTATTATTTAAAAAAAGTTTTTATTATAATTATTATATTAAGCCTTTACTGTCCCACTGCTGGGCAAAGGCCTCTCTCCATTTCTTCCATTGTTCCCGGCTCTGAACCACTTCTTACTAATTCCTAAGGAAGACTTCTATGTCGTCCCGCCATCCCCTTTTTGGTCTGCCGCGACCACGTCGCGTGTTTTCGGGCACCAACTTTGTGTTTTACCGGTCCTCCGCTAGATCGGCATGTGGTATATTTAACATTGCAAAAACATTTGAATTTTAAATTCTTGAATTAATATAACTATAGCAAATTGTATAAAATGTGTTATTGTAGGTAATGGATAGTTTTGACGATTGTTCACTTTAATCACTAGGCAAGCGTGCTCCATCGTCGACCACATCATCGCTTACCATCAGGTGAGATGGTGGTCAAACGCGAGCCTATCATTAATAAAAAAATAAAAAATTATTTCGTTGGTAAGCAACTGTTGATTAAATTGGTGGGAAATCTAACGCTACTATATAACTGTCAGTAAGAGTTCCGGTCGTATACATAATTATATCAATAAGGATGCGTAAGTATCGTAAGTTGTTTATCATTAAGCTAACTATCTGCGCACGCAATACTTTTATCTATGTAGAAATATTACGCTTGCTATGTATCGCAATATTTCTTCGAATCCATTTAAAGGTCTCTACATTTTTGCATTTTAGTTGCAGTGCTCATTTTTGTTTTAATTTCTTTATGAAAGATCATTATCATCATCACTTCAGCTGAAAGACGTCCACAGCTGAACATAGGCCTCCCCCAAGTGTCGCTATAACAACCGGTCCTTTTTGTCTCGCGTCCGTCAGATTCCCGCGACCCTCACCAGGTCATGAAAGATCGTAATACAAATTATTTAAAAAAAATTAAATGCGGCTGTCATTGGGAAGCCAGAATGACATAACATAATAATAATTAGTAATGAAAATCTAGATTTTCAAAAAAGTTTAGTTTCTAGGACAAAATGTAAATGAATTTAAGTGAATACGTAAAACAGAATTTGAATAAACAAAAACCGTGCAAATACATCGTGAATACAGTAAGGTGTTGCGGTAATTAAACTCAATAAATGTTACTATAGCACTGCATCATAGGCAGGGGCACACAATTTATTCAGTTTTACATGTAACTATTTAATCATTTTTTTCTATAAGGCAAAAATTTATAATTTATAAAAAAGGTAAAGGGTAAATTAATAATACTACAAAATGGCCATCAAAATGATAAAATTCATATCGACTGTCGACATGATATTTGCTTATGATCAAATAGCATCTACTGGCTGCATATTTGCAAAAGCACGGTGAGCGGCTGGAACTGAACTGAATTTCATATATTTCTTTTTATCGTAATGAATAATTACAGAATGCCTTTTACGGGCACTAGAAAATGATACTATAAGCTATGAAGGCTCAATATTTCTCTCTCAATCAATCATCATCACCTAGCCCTTTTTCCAACTGCGATGGGGTCAGTTTCCAGTCTAACTTGATAAGGCTGAATACCAATATTAAACATGAAGCGACTGCCGGTCAGACCTCCACAACACTGCAACTTGGCAACAAGATACTCCTTAGATAGACTGATGGTCAGACTCAGTCAGACACCAGAATGTCTGACTATCTATGACGACTGACAACGATCTACAATAACAAGCGGGACCAACGGTTCTACGTGCTTTTCAAGGCACGGGGTATCAGTCATGTCCTCGATAAACTCATAAAAGTATATATGGATAGAAAAATTCACTATATATCAATATATAGAAGTACTTCCCGATTTTGAAATGTTAACCACAAGCATAATAGGCGGGTGCCTTAACCACTGGGTCATCACGACACCTCCACTGGGCCACAAAGACACGTGATCGTGATCTCAATCACGATCAATCATTGCTCTGAAATAATATTCACAACAACACAAAGTTGCAAAGAAAATTCAACCAAAGATTGTCAACGTCTGAAGATAGGCATGCGCCTCACTTCCGACATAGTTTTGAGAGCTGTGTCGCACTTGAGATAATATGACTTAAGTCAATATGGAAATCCATAAACTTATGCCCTTTTGGATCTTAGGCAGTACGAGGTCATATCTTTCTTAAGCGGAACGTGTATGACCTTAGGAGACGAAAAGATAATTGCTTGCAATCACTTGTCTCCAATCCCGTCTGGGTTTTGATACGTTTGTCTTGAGACGAATTGGGTTTTACGAAGAATCGTTTGTCTTAGGTTTCAGTTTATGATCTTCTTGATGAACAGAAGGACGAGTAAATAAAATTGATAGTTCCGCTACGGTTTGTAGTGAATCAGACTTTAATATGTCAATCATCGTCTTCGTATTTTTTTGCTAGGAGGATTTTTTGATTTTGAGTTAGCAGTTTATTACCATTAACGACACGCTACAAAATGCTCCCTCTGGTTAAAATCAACAGTATGAAAGATCTCACACCGTCACCCACTTACTTCTTATTACTCATTTATATAACGACTTTAATTCCTCGATAAAGCAAATGAAAAGAGTAGGACAAAAGAAAACAAAATCAGTGTTTTATTAGACGGCACATAAGATATTAATTACTGCAAGTATGCCAGCCGTCCAGCACACATAACCAACCATCCATGAAAGTGCATAATCCTTTATTTTCCTTTGACGTAACACTGTCAAGCTGAGCATTTACTTAAGGGCTTGCAAAGTACACAGATCATGTCAAACATGGACTGTTGGTCGTCTTTTGTTTTCTGTTTATTCCTACTCGGTCACGGCAGACCTGTGGTTTTACGTAGGTCAAGTGTGATTCCAATCTCGATCCTATTTGCTATACATTTTAGTTTATTCAATTATAATGGTTGGGTATTTCAGAGCCGATGAAGTCATGCTAGGAGCAACCAATCACTTTGTTTTATTATGTTTTGTTTAACAGTGATTATGGCTGTGATTTCGTATGATGAACATCCGTGTTGATTTATGGATCCAGGATTCTCGTTTTTGTTGTTGCTAATTAACTTTACTTTTTATTTGTTTTATGAGGACAAAGTTCATCAAAAGTACGTAATTGAGTGGATACACGTCCATTGACAGTTGATTCTAAAAAATGATTAGCAGATTTGGACGACAGTATGCATATAAATTGTTCCTTTCAAAAATCATTTAAGTTCTTTTAGACGAATGGTCCTTTTTTTTTAGGTGGGAAAATCATCTAATGCCAAATCTCGCTCTTGAGCGAAGCGGGAGATAGTGTGAGACTAAGGTTTTCTAGAAAAATCCTTGACCGATTCCGAAAATCGTGAGGTTTTAGCCCCACCTGTGTGGCATGAACTTAATAACTTTCTTCCATCTTTAGCCGCCAGCAGAACACACATGAACAAAGAAAACGTTTCAATTAAAAAAAATACAGGAAATGAACATTCGCTTACGAAGTTAATTATGAAGTAAGTTGGGCGATTAAAAAAAAGATAGTCACGTGCGAAGGAGGTACACATTAACATAGCCTGGTTTTTTCGTCCCAGATTCGTGACACATCGTGTGTGAGCCCTGTGGTAAATAATAAATCTTTCTAATAAATAAAACAAGGGAACGTGAGCGAGATAAAGCGCGCATGCCCGTTCTGTGCGCCCTAAACGCCATTGTGGACGCCGACGGCAGATCGTTAAACGAAGGTGAAAATATTTTGTGCCTTTTTTAGAGATCAACTGGATGTGGTGATGTTTTCATGTTTAACTTGTGCTTGGAGTAATTGCTTGATGTCTTATACTCTTGCGCAGGTTTAGCTTCCTTTATTCGAGGGAACTTCAGTTCAAACGGGTTTTTAATGCGGGATAGTTTGACCGGTCTGTAGTCCCTTGTGGAAAACCATGTGAAATCTAATCAAAATATGAGTCTATGATATGATATGGTTGGTGTAATTGATTGATGTTCTATGCGCAGCCGCAGGCTTTGCTACTTTTCTTCGAGGGAGCTTTATATGTAAAGCTTTTTGTAACGTGAGGAAGTTTAGTCACTCTGGACTCTCTTATGAAAAATCATGTGGAATCTGATTGAAATTGCGATGGGTAAATAATTGTTTGATGTGTTGAAGTCTTGCATAGGATTCGCTAACTTTCTTCGTAGGAGCTTTCAGTCGAACTTTTTTGTAACGTGAGGTAATTTGGTCGCTCTGTTCTGTACCAAACTGTCAAGTTATATTTTAATTGTAAGACGATGATGACTGTGGGTGCAGTAATTGCTTGATGACTTATGCAAACAAGCAAGCAAGCACAACGTGCAAGCTTTGGTTTTTCGAAAGAGCTTTATGCAATATTGTTTGAGGCAACT
Organism: Mythimna impura; assembly: GCA_905147345.3. NCBI lineage: Eukaryota > Metazoa > Arthropoda > Insecta > Lepidoptera > Noctuidae > Mythimna > Mythimna impura. The sequence continues at coordinate 8,797,830 of LR990355.1, read as the reverse complement.
GGTGAACTATAATTTTATAGACTGAGATTGCGCTTATGATTTTACGCAGATTTGCTTTTCGTTCCTTGGGGAAATTTTTAGCAAAGGTGTATTCTAATGGTAGGCAGATAAACCTTTTTATGGTAGGTTATCAAATAACTTACCTACTTCTCCCTCAACGGTCGGTAGCGTCAGACTTTTACTGGCTATAACTCGCCCGGGTTCCTTGAAATGAAATGAGTGAAATAATTTATTTGCTATGGATGTAGGTACAAAAATATGGTCTAGTAAGAGAAGGGTCCAGTACATACCGTGAGGCATGCAAATTTTTTATAGCAGAATTTATTATGAAAATTAATAATAAAAAAAAAAACAAATATTTAACTTATTTAAAATAGTCAATAAAAATATAAATCATTCAACTTGTAAATTCATTCAGTGGTAACGAATGTCAAAAATAAGTTATTAACTAGTCAATAATACAATGTCAATGAATGAATAATTAGTCAAATATTAAAATCAAAATCTGAATAAAATAGAATAAAATCATGAGGAAAAAAAAATTAGTTTATAAATAAAAAATAAATAAATTAGTAAATTAAATAAAAAAAATAATAAATTAGTTTATTAGTTTATAATTAGTTTTTTTTTGATTTGTCATTCAACAATTCATATATTGTATCCTTCAGTTGTTCTTTGCGTTCTAGGGGCAGGGTATGTAACTGGTAGACCCTTCAGTTATACTAGACTTATGAATGATTGAGTAGTTAAGGGTTAAGTTCTGTTAAGGGCTTTATTTATTGATTGTTGTCTTATTTTCTTGCGCATATTTTGTCACTTTTTCTTTCAGACTGCTGCTAGAGCTTTGTGTATACCTGTAGGTATTATAATGAGTGAAGGCTAGACAGATTTTTAGTCAGGGTCGCTGTTGAATTCACACCTATCGTCAAATAGTTTTATCTATGGTTGTTTGATTAGGGCTTTTCTTTGGGAGGTGAGAAATCATCTAATGAATTCTCTCGCTCTAGAGTAGAGTGGGAAGGCGTGTCAGATCTTTACTGACTAAAACCCACCTATGTTTCTTCAGTTGCACTTCACAGTCTTGGAGCACGGGTTTCCTTTATTTTCATGGGCTGAAAATCATTTATTAATTTTGAGACTTATCCATATTTTTAGACTTACTATTAGTTAGACTTACTATTAGTTAGGCTTAATTTTTTTTTAATTCTTTATAGGTTCGCGCTTGACCACTATCTCACCTGATGGAAAGCGACGATGCGGTCGACGATGGAGCGCGCTTACCTAGAAGTAACCTATTCACTCTTGACTTAATCTTTCGTATGCGATAACGATAACGAATTAGAGACACAATTAAAAAGCCATTGTGTCCCGCGTACATTTGCGTTCCATACGACAGGTTAAAGATTCCCGGGTTGTAGCCATCAGGAAACACAGATTCCGGCAAGGAATTCCACTCCTTAGCTGTTACGCACAATAAATGCGTTCCCAAAACGTTTCGTGCGTATAGGTGGGATGTCCACCATGTACCAGTGGCGTATTGCACATCATTAAAATATGTATTAATTTTGTTTAAATAAATTAATACATATTTCAAATTAAAATTTAAAATATTTTTCATAGTATTTCGAATTTATTGTAAGTTTACCTGTAATATAACTTGTGTAGTTTTTTTTCGTACAAAAAAAAAAAACAAATCTTGTCATCGCTACGGATTACGGAACCCACTCATAATCCTGTCCAATAAAGTTACTTCAAACAATTTTTTACCGAAAAAAAATTGTGACCAACTCTATACACAATGTGGTAGGTCATTCTCAATGAGCTTCGGTTGTTAATGTGTAAATATGTGTTTCACATTTACACGACCGCGACATCCACGACCATTGTGGCCGGAATGTTCCCTCGCGGTCAGATATAGCCGCGAGGAGGTAAACTATTGATATTGCCGCCAGTTTGGCTTAAGTATTAAAAAGTTTAGGACTTGGAAGCATTTTTTTTTTAAGTTTTTCCCCCATTATGTAGGTATGATGGTTTTTTTTGAGGTAGGAAATTATCCAATCATTTCTCTCGCTCTATGGTGGAGTGGGAGGGCGTGTCAGACCAAACCAAACCTATATTCCTTCTTTGCCTTGCTTTCCAGGGCCACGGGTTTCCATTTCAGAAGTTAACCCATGGCTCCAGTAGATTTCGGCCCTGCAGGGCCCCTACGGTTTTGCTGACATCTCTTTGAGTCGCGCGTGGACGACTCGGGCTTGGTCTGGACGATTACCAGACGGCAAGTAACTCGTTGTCTTTTCGGGTATCCTTGGTATGCTGGGGAAAGCTTAAAGTCTATTCGGATACAGCTAAATACCATTATTTTGCACGAAGCGATTAAAGTTACAGTGAAAACTATCCTCCAAAAAATGTATAAGATCTACAAATGACGATTTCCGTCAATGTTGAGAGTTACCTACCTATACTATTAAATTAGTCATTTGAATAGGTACTTACAAAAGAGTTGTGACACCGATGTCCACCATCATTTTGAATGTCGCAAATCTCCTAGGTTGCCACATGACGGTAAACACTGGAGGCAAACTTTTGAGAATGTTGCAGCCACAGCTTTTGACACGAAAACTGAGTTTTTCTGCATTAATTTACGCCAGTGAATGTATTGCTAATTGAACCGTTACTAAGTGTACGGCTGTACGAAGCGCAATTAGCGTAAAATTACACCCATATTTGTTCTCATTAAAGTGCTAATCTATTAATGGTTTTGCAATTACCGCTACTTTCATTATATCTTTTGCTAACCAGGTACAATTTCCTGATTTTAGTTATTTTTATCACATAATAATAAAGCAAATGCTTTCGTATCATCCGACGGCTCCAAATCTAACACCCGCGGTTTTTTGACGACTTATAACGTCGTCGTCACAACAGATTAAACAAATATGGCGGGAGCCGTTTGACAGTTCGTTTTGTGATCAGTAGCGGGACGTGTTACACAACACAAACAAATATAAAATACTTTCGGTGTAAAAAGTAAGCAATTTTCAACTTTACTGCTCGGTGATAAAGTTTAGGGATGGTTAAGTAGGAGTAAAGGCAATGTTGTTCGGTGACTTTTTTATTATTTTTCAGGTCCCAACGACTTGGTCGTACTAATTTGTCGAGACCAAGTCACCAATGCAAATATGGCGGGTGTTGTGAATACCTTGTGTAAAGATATGAAATTGTTTCCAGTCCCGAGCTCCCGACTCATGGGAACTTGCGTGATCCGTGTTTGTCACTTAGGAATATTTTAATGAAATATTTGCTTTAGACCTTTGTACGGGATATTATGAGATCTTATTATCGTTGGCGCGGGTGGTATAAAATAGCTATCTGAGTGAGCACTGATTTTATGAAAATTACAGCTCTTGTTATCGTTTTTCCAATTTCTATTAATTCGTTTTTCAAGTTACTTTACTTATTACATAGTTACTTGATTGAAATAAATGTGGTGTTATTATTTAAGTGTTATTGTACGCCTATCTAATGATAAAGCAAAGTGATAAGATTCGATACCAAAATAAAAATAAAAAACGTGGAAATAAATGTAATAATAATTTAATTCGACAAACACAGGAGCCATGTTTGTGTCGCAGTTATAAATAGGTACTATTTGAACTATACAAATAATGATTAAGTAATAAATACACTGGCTCTGTATTTTTACAATAATATAATTAACAGCTCTATTAAAGCTAGTCATATTTCATTGGATTTCTGTAACGTATAAATAGTTAACAAAGAGTCAAGTAATACTAAGGAAAGTAGGAATATAATGTACAATTAAAATTATTCGTCTCAGCCTCAAGCTACCATGTCATAAAAAAATAATTAATGACATAATTATATCATTAAAATATCGACAGCAGCAGAAAAGAACTGTTCAAATACACAGTTTTACGCATTCATATTCCGACTCAACAATTTTATCAACAGTCCGAGAGCTGGAATGAGTCTAATACTAAAAGTCTAAATTAAATAATACGAATAATAAAGAAAATGAAACTAAGTGGAGTTTAGCGAGAAATAAATAAGACCTTGACTAGGATAATCGGGAAATTTAGAATGTTAATCAGCAGACAATAAATAATACATTTTAAATTCGTCACTATTTACAAAAAAGGAACTAATTCGTTCTAGACCAAAATGGCAATGTAATGGCAAAGACAGTTTTTTCTATACATTAAATCGCTATTTAACAGCCAAAGGATGCATATTATTCTACGAGAAGGAGTTTTTTCTTGGGGCTAACTAATACTGAAGAGTACTGTTTCGCCTCGACTCAAGATTAAGTAGACAGCCAAAAGTAATACGGGGTCCGCAGTTTCTTTGAGTCGCATCATTGACTCTTAATCACAACCGCTTCATTCAAGTCTACTCGTCGGGGAACGCCTCGAACACCTGCTCAAGGTACTCCAAGTAGTTCAGTGTGTCCCTGAATAGGAGAACCCCCATATCGTTCTTCAAGCTAGGGATTTCTGAATCCAGAAGCTTCTCTATTTTCAAGTTGCGTATGTTCATGATGTCCTGTAAAAATGAAAAGTATGGGTTAGCTATGTTTTTTTTTTAATTTACCTATCGTAAAACGAATATATGTAAATAACCTTGTTTGAACTTGGAAAATTTAGAGAATTTTAGTTTTGAATCAATATTCTGTCTTTGAAACAATATATTAATACAACAAAACATATATAGAACATCAAAAGGAGTTTGTTTACTTACGTTAAAATGACAAAGCACGGCCCGCACATCATGCATCGTCTTGTTGATGTTATTCTTCAGGCTCTCGTCTGGTATTAAATTAGGGTTCAATTCCTCATTTAAAAACGAGTACAGTCCTGCAACTATCATCTTCAACCCTTTGTACATCCCCGGTAAAATACTGTCGATTGAATTCTGTGAACAAAAAATTAGGAATTTAGTCATAGAATAATTTAGTTAAGTTTCGATTTTTGCTTAAATACAACGGATAGAATATGGTTTCATGTTTCTAAATCCAACCCTTTTGGTTTCGATTTCATTGCTGCAACCAAAAGTTGTAATTGGCTTATTGCAGAACTTACTAAAACTAAGATAAGGACAATCGTAATTGCGCTAATCATCCTAAATTCGATTACATTTTCGATTGTTAGTATTTCGAAACCATTGTGTTCTCACGTAAGCGATAGCCGGCCGACAACAATGAGTGCCACCGACGATGTCAATTCTTTGAAATCGATTGAAAAACTCATACGGATGCACGTTTTTGGCATCAGCGAATTCACCGCCCTTCGGTGATTGTTTTCATTTAGGAAACGTCAATCTGGCAACATCCATATTATCAAATATCAGAAGGTTTTTTTTAATATATAGGATTTTAGATATTGCATTGACTTATTTCGGCCTAATTGACTACGGAGTTTCAGCTACCCTTTTGATTTACCAAAACTTTTGAGGTATATCATTTAAGATATGCAATATGTATTTAAAAGCAATAACAAAATTCGATGCTTACCACCAACCCCTTGATATCTTCATCTGACAAGACTTTCTTCTTAGGCAGCAATTCCTTAGGAAGGTATTCCGATGAATTCCACGAATTCACAAGTTCGTCGAAACTATTATAACTATGCATTTTCAACGCCTGCAACAAATAAGAAGGAATTATTAGTAAAGCACATTGCAACAAGAACCCCAAGACTTAGGTTCGTGACAACATATTAAAGACTTACATTGTAAGAGTTGAACTTATAAATTTATTATGATTCATAAGGAAATATTTGAGACCAGACTTCTAAATATTAAAGACTTTAGAGTACATGTAAATACACAAAACAAAAGTGGCGATGAACTCAAGCACAAGGTAAACAACATAAGTCATTAATGTCATTAAACTATGTAATGACACGTCTTTTTCACGGTTACACAAGGATTGTCGTGAATCAACACTTATTGAAAACAGTTGTGTTCTATGAAAGATGGAAATAGATTGGGTTAATACAATAAGTTGTCTGACTTTCATGGAAAAGGAAGATTGAGCGGACGATGAGTCCGAGCAGTTTCCTTGTTTGATAGTATAAATGTGGGTCAAGTGGGGAGAGCTCTGTAGTGGCCATTCGAGTATTGAGTATTGGATAACGGGTTTTTTTACATTTTCATATATTATTAATCTAGCCAGAGGTAAGAGGCAAATATTTTCCTTTTTAACGATTTCATATTCCAACCATTATCATTTCTAGGGTGTGTACTTTTGATTATATTTAAGTGAGACTGATCATTTTTTTTTTTTACTAGATCAAGTATTCTAATGAATTCCGACGTTTAAAGCTTCGGAAAGATAAATCCAAATAATATAAAATCACGGATACAAACATACGGGCAGAAAACTAAATATAATATCAGTAAAAAAAGTCTTCACACCTACGTTAGTACCTACACGCTTTACGTAGTCGCAAAATGTTCCTAGAAATTACAAACGTTAACTGCCCTCAGGAAAAACAAACCAAAAGAACAAGACCTATAAAGTATTGAAACTTATTCTAGATAACAGATCAAATAACATTAGACCTGCACTCGCTACTAACTGCCATTATTCATTTCAAGACTCCATCTTTCAATTAAATAATCATAAGTAAAGACTGCATGATCCCTATCGATATTAATAGTGAGGTTTTGTTGTGATTTGATTTGCAAATTGCTAGTCATGAAGCCTAGATTTTAATGCATCAAATGCGATTCAATTTGATATTTAGTGCACAATAATATTCGATACTAACGTATATGATAATCGATTCAATTGGCAAGCGAAGGTCGTATGAAAGATGAGATCGAAACCGGAGGTTTGCGGCCGCCGTCGACGACATTTCACGTAACAAAACCGTTTCGACATTAAAATTTGACACTATGTGTATATCAAACGTGGCGAAGGCGGAATTAACAAAAATTGATCCTGTACTATTAAACGTAGAGTTCAAATAGCTTTGACAACCAAACAAACGGGGCCGGACTGGCAGATGTAACGCGTTGTTAAATATCCCTTATGTTGAGAATATTGTTAGTGGGACAACAATACCACTAATTAAAACTTAGCAAAATCCAAAAAAAAAACACTTAAAATATCGTTGTCCAACTGTTTATCAGTGAGGATCAGAAAACTTTGTCCAAATATTAATTTGCTTCATTGAAATTGAGATACCGCTGATATAAAACTTGCTGATAATACTCGCAATGAAATGAATTAACGATTATTTCTTTGGACATAAACCGAACCGCGGCGTATGAATGGATTCAAAGCGGAGATATTATCCGTTGCCGAAGTGGCAAGTAATTGGCAGGAAAATTAGAGTTTACAGACCTTATTTTTTTTTTATTATAAAATTTTGAATGCAAATATAGCGGCGGCGTATGAATGTAGCGCAGGTGATTACTAAAAACAAGAAGCGTAGAATGTTTAAGTAATGATATCGTACAGAGATGGAATGTGCTATGTTGTCACTGGCACACTAAATGCACAGGTGTGCGTCCGGTCCATCGGACCATATCCGAATCATTACCTACTACTAGTGTAGAGCTTGCGTCCAAACTGAGGTGTATCTACTTAATAGGCACTATTAAGAATGTTATGTATTCCCATCACTTTAATGTGTCAGTTACGATTGCCGAAGTAAATGATGCAAATTCTGTTATTGCGAAATCACATAGTGAACTTTATATCATTAACCAGAGACGGTTAGGGAATTTTGAATTTAACAATTTTATAAATCAAGAGTTTTAAGTTAATTGAAAAGATACAAATTGGACTGAATTGCTTAATTAATATACTTCAAATAAGAGAGAGATGATTATGTTTAGTATGCTTGAGCCTTGAAGTATTTTCCCATGACTAGTTTGAATAAAAATAAACAGGGAGCAATTTGATGGATTCAGCGCGTTGCAGTTGTCGTGGGTGGGCATCAACTAAGAAATTCGACGACGTAGCATCCGAATGCCTAGCTCGAAACATCGGAAGCTTATCAAATAAACATGCACCTACACAAGCGCAGACATTGATATATTTACGGCACACGTACGCACCCAACGCCGCAGACAGCCTGTCGCCCGTGTGAACAACGCTATCGTACTATGTACGTACATACATATTGTATGTATGCGCTATGTAATTCAATGTTTATATAGCGTCGCTATTGCAAAGATAAGCGAGCAGATGCACACGAGTCGCGACAGCCGAGCGGCATGCCGCGGCCCGATCGCAATCGCCGATCGGGTTACATCGCGAATACACCACTCATTTGTTTATCGTAATTACTTTCAAAAGTTTACGAGCACTTTTTTAAGGAAGCGAGTTGAATTCCAGTGTCGAAAATGTGATGCGATAATATGACACCGGTGTAGTCAAAAGCACGAGTGTTATGACACATTCACACGGTGGCCAGTGGCGAGTCACACAGTACCGGTAGAGTTCGTTGAATTTGTTATTGCGTTCTTAGTACAACGCGGCCAGTTATTATTTATACGGAATGGGCTTGACGACAGATGTAGCAGCCCGATTTATTTAGGATATATTGTCTCTCAGACGCAACTTAGACGTTTATCTTGGTTTAATGTGATGACTAATATTAACAAGATGAGATCGAAAATAGGATAGGAGTAAAGTTTAAAAAAAAAATGGATCGCAAACAAGGACAACGTATTACGTCCTTGTCATCTAGCAACAATGGTGGTTCATCGCCACGATTTGCGTGTAAATCGCAATAAATATGATACATTAGTAACGAATGACCGACATTAAGGGGAGAGACAGAAAAAATCGTCGGGCAGGTGTGTCGCGCAATACTAATGCGCAATCAGTATTCGACGCGTATGCGCACCGTCCTGTACCTCGTTCCGGCTACTGTGAGTCGATAATGTCGTTTTACGAGGAGGCAGCGGACAGGACGTCGCCGTCGTTACGACCGTCGAGCCTATTACAATGCCACCATACTTCATACGCGAACATCACACTCGATAACTGGACACATTCGACATAAACGCTTCCATTGTTCCACTACCATCGACTGCCCAACTCTCAATAAATCGATTATATCGACAGCAATCGCCGAAATGTATACGGGTTCCCTTCGGTTATCGAGCTGCTACCGAGTATGCTGGTAAAGAGTCATCCATAAATGATGCGAGGCGCGACTTCGACATCGCATTATTTCTCGTTGAACAGCCCACCTTACTTCCGATTCGGAAATTATTATATTCCTAGGATTGGAATGATAGAGCCGTCATATGAATCGTTGTATTAACATGCTAAACGTTTGTTTCTAATAATTCGTGAATGTTTTATGAATTCTTGAATGTAGGTTGAATTGTCTGCGATTCTTGTGCGGAAATATTACCATCTAACAAGCTAATTAGCTGTTTATTTTTTATATATGGCTTTCATAATTAACCTTTTGAGTGCGTAATTAGAGACACAATAGTAAGACAATGGCGCGTGAACGCCGGCGTTAATGCGGGGATCAACAGCTTAAAACTGCAGTACATTTATGAGCAAAAAGTCGAGCTTGCGAGTGAGTAATTTTAGTATACAGACAAGATAGTTGATCGTTGAATGCGATTTGATCAGTTACATATTGTCATTTGATGTGACGTGTACTGTTTATAAAGCATTTTATCGACAAGGTTGTCAATACCGACATGGCGTCACAGAAATGCAGTGCGAAATTATAATTAAAAGGGAGGAAGCAGTCGGCCGGACGTATAGAGACGCGAAACGGCGCCCGGCCGATGCAATCTCTCTACCATGCCTGCGCCCGCGCCGTTCCACGGTGAGAAAACCGCGCTTAAAACGTGCACGCCGTGAATCTTTAATGGGTCAAATTTCGCGTGAATCCTTTTGTCAAAAGACCTAAAAATGTTCAATTTAAATTTAAGATCTTTTAAACATTTTACGAACACCATGAAGTCAAGCAAAAACGATAAAATAAAATAATAATAATTCAAATATTTACATTAAATTAGGACCATTGACTTTGCATTAAACATCAATAACTCAAAAGAGGAAGTACGAAAAATCGGTGCTAACCATTTGCAGGGTTTACGCGCACGTCAACAGAATACTATAGCACCTCTTACAGACTCTCATACATAAATCAATAATATCTGCGTAGATACAAACGCTAAAGGCATGCGTCGACGTTAGGCTTAAGTTTTATTGGTATTGGTCGACCGCAAGCTCCGTCCGTTCATTTAGAGCGACGCGGCGGGCATATAGATGCGGCCGCGAATACTACGCGATCGCCTCGTGCAAAATCAATGAATGAAAGCGAAGAAAGGCCTTCATAGCCAGCACTCCCGCTTTTGTACTTAGTTTTATGCTCCGGAAATTTTTCAAGCGCCATTTAAATCGATAGTCTACCTTCTAAAGTGAGCGACGACATGATTATTATACACGTTTCAGAGACTGAATCTCTTTCAAAAGAGCTTAGGTACTAGATATTCTTTCAAGATGAGTTCAGAATTTAATTTATTTAAGAAATTTTAAGAATGATATTGGCACACCGAGATTGAAAACCCCACAAACCACTTTACGATAGTTCCACTTTCAAAATGTTTAAAAGCGGGCAACTTGTAAACGAAATTAGCTTTTAGAGTAAAGAATTATGTACTTACAAATTCATCCTTGTAATTCGCAGTCTTTGCTTTAGCGTTGCGTGCTTGCGAGACGAGGTATCCCGCAATAGTCTTCGCGTCTGTCGTGTAGTTTGGTTTGTCTGACTGTAAAGAAATTGAGTATATTACATAATGTCAAATGTTTTAGACAATACAAAAAAATACTTTGAGTAAAACTACGCTCAAAATGAGATTCAATATATTAAAGTCTATTCGAATCCCAATATATTTATTCTGTTTTTAATTTCGTTTGAAAATTTGAAATTATAGTTTATTACTACCACTTTTTATAAACTGAACATTTTCCTATTTACGTTTGCGGTCATTCATCAATTTTGCGGCCACTTAAGCTAACCGCAAAGATATGACATGAATACAAAACACATCTTTGTATATCTATCTATATCATCTCTTAGAGCTTAAATTTTCTATTTCTGCATAAAATCTGCTTTTATACAATGATTTTTCAAACAAAGCTCTTGCCATTCTAAATGTTATAAATATTTCTCCTCTTTTACTGCAAATTTTCATAGTAAGTTTATAATTTCTCCTACTTCTTTGTAATTCTAACATGCATTGCATGTCTATTTACACTAATAGATTCTTCTTCATCGTTTTCCTTAGCTACCCATACCTTGTTTTCCCTTATATTTTTTTATATATAACATAAACTATTGCTTGACTGCGATCCCACCTGATGGTAAACAGTGATGCAATCGTTGATGTTGAGGCCGCACTAGTCTATTAGGTTTATAAAATTGTTTATAAAGTACTACATATATATATCTGTCCGTCGCCGGTGTCTGTTTAGACCTAACTGAAGTGCAGCTAGATAAGCTTGAGCGACTTCAAAACTTTTGTATTAGATTCATATTTGGATTGCGCAAATATGATCATATTTCTGAATTTCGTATTAAGCTCAAGTGGCTGCCAATCCGCCTTCGCCGGAATGCTCATATTTTATCGTTGCTTTACAGTGTTCTGTTTATTCCTACAACCCCCTCTTATCTTAAAGAACGTTTCAAGTTCCTTCATGACACACATTCTAGACACTTGAGATCATCGGAGAATTTGAAACTTTTAATGCCCACGCATTCTACCAAGTTTAGTGACAAATCGTTCACAGTCCAAGCGGTGAGATTGTGGAACGCGTTGCCGATGCCAATCAGGCAAGCCCAGTCACTAGCTTCTTTCAAAAATCTAGTCAAAGCTCACTTCCTTTCACTCTAATTGCTATCCTGCTTCTACCTAAATTCAGTTCTTCCGTCACTAACCCACCTTATTGTTCTTTTCTTTTTTCCATCTCTTTGTTTGAAATTGTGTAACTTATATTAAGTATATATTATATATATATATATATAATATTTATATGTTTATATATTTTCTTTTATATATAATAGCTATATTATATCTATGTATAGTCTAGTATATAATTTTAATCTAATATTTACTTTATTCATTTGCAGTACACCACAGACTACCCCCTTTTTTCTATTTCGATTTCCATCAGGTTGTCTGGTAGATATCGCTGTCAGCGATAAGACCGCCTTTGTACCCATAGATTTAAGTTGCCTAGTATAAAAGTTTTTGTTACTATTTTGGTGTGCAATAAAGTTTATTCTATTCTATTCTATTCTATTCTATCTGTTCTTACCGGAGACCCATAATCGCAGGGGTTAGCCCACAGTTTGTTCTCCTCGTTCGCGTCACGTCGTTGCCGCTCCATGATGGCCCGGCTTCTATGTGGCGCCGCCGACGACCTCGGTGACAGACCACAGACCAACAGTAGCAGGCACACCGCCGCGCAGACGTTGACGTTTCCTGGAGAGGAACATGTATTAGTATTAAAGCACTGATGAAGACTGAATCAAGAGGTTGGTTTCGATATTTGAAGGCAATATTGAACAAATTGGGAATAAGAATTGTATCAAACGTCATGCCTTCAAGATTTTCGGTGTTGTTGAGTTTCAGATAAGTATTTGAAAAGAAGTAAAGCTTTTTATAAAAATAATGTACTAAGTACTTTTTTCATCTACTGTATAACACCTGCTACTGAAAGAGCCTCGCAAGTTAAACGTGTATGAGTTTTTCAAATTAAAAACCTCACAATGCATCGCAGTGATTCATATTCGTTTCTGAATGAAAGCTCTCGTATTTTTTCAATGCATCTCATTTAATGAAAACGCTCAAGAGCCACTTGTTCCGTATGCGGCACGCGCGATGGTATCGATTATGGTAATCGATGAACATCCGATGAATAAATACATCGCGGCCCAGAGGTGGACAGCCTTTGCTAATTGTCCAGTGAACCTGTGTGAATCACTAATGCGGCTCTATTTAACGGTGGCGCGGTAATCGGACTCACATTCTTCTGATTGGTTACTTCATCGATTAATAATATCGATTATTTTAATCGAATTGTTTTTCACAACAATCGTTTTCAATGGCAATAATAATAATTGCTCTTCTAAGTTGGCGATGTCACATGTATTTACTTAATTGAATATTATGTCACGGGCGGTATGTAAATGAGAGTTATTTTCAATTTTACCGATAAAGAGATATTAATTGAAACTAACAACTGTCACCAGCAGAAGGTGTCTGTCGTTGACGCAAAAGTATTTATTGACTTGACATTCATTTTACTCGTTAAAATTGAATAATATTATCCACGTTAAAGGAAATAATTTGATGTGTGATTGACATAATTTTTTATTTCTCTGTAAAGTTAACGTGTATCACCTGTCCGTTACACCCAAAAAAAAGATATATTTGCAAGTTATTTGAATAATTGGATATTGTTAGGATGATTTTTTCAAATGGGATAATTTTAATAAGGTTCATGTTAGGAGTCATGTCAATATGAATTATTATAAACTGTCATTGGAAATGTCATTCGAAAGATTATAGTGGCTGGTATATGGAAGTTTGCTCACCCTGTACTACCCACTTATGATGAAGAAACAATCAATAGTCCGAATTATAATAACGACAATATAAATTAATTTCAACCCTGTTCAGACTGCTGATAACGTTCAGTTACGTATACTGTTACGTATCTATTACGTACTAAAAAATCATTACGATATCAAACCAACAACAACGCGTTCCCCTGACGTTTAGCGAAGATAAAACCATTTACCCATTACAGCAGATAATGAGTTGACTTTGCTCAACAATTAAAATAAATAAAGTTAGTAGTAATCAGGTCTCCTATTGTTTATCTGTTTATATAAATCACGCCGCGGTGATCTTCGACATTGTACTTAATTTAATGTCGAGAAATTATGAGTTAATTGATATCTTGAGGAAAATGAAATCGATGCAGAGATGCATCTGCAGTTGCACTAATGATTACCTACATTCGTGATTATTTTTTAATTGAAATCAATTACAGGAAATATTTTCAACATTTAGTATTCGTGACCATTGCACATTTTTTATAGAAAGAAGACTCTAATGCATATTTAGCTCCTGGGCATCCTTTATTGGTGCCGACAAGGAAGTTAGTGATCCAAAGTTTCGAAAAAAAGCAACGAGACTGCATCTAAACCAGACCGACAGTAAAAAATCAGTATTGATATTTAATCAGTTTTATCAAACCCTTTCGATCGATTTAAGGCATAAAAATCAAAGCAAATATTGCCATAATTATGTCAGAAAAATAAATCGAGTTAATATCAAAGCTGCTCCGACTCACTCACATAGAATGTTATTTATTTTTTCAGTGTTTTGACTCAAGGTGTGAATCACAACTGTTATGTCTGGCAGTTAGTGACTAACGTAGGTAAAGATCTCTCTGTTATTTGCGATAGTATTATAATATCTGAACTGTACGGAGTTTTCTTTTTAATTTTCTATGCAGGCTCATTACTTTTTTGAGAGTTGGCAAACGGCCATGATTTTGATAATATTGTTTTGAATATAGTAAACAATTTTTTTGCATCTTGCTCATGATGAAGTGATGTGCTTTGTTTATTTACAATTTTTCTCATTGCTATCGTCCAAATTTTATCAAGCGCTCAAAACATATCAAAAGCTCAAACTAGACAGTTTCAATCATCAATATTTTGAACGGCAAACCGTCGCACGTTCAAAAGGATTTTAATGCAGATTCATCAATACACTCACACAATTAGCACAAATGTGTGTGCGTGTGATTTTTTCATCATCTCGTTAGCGCTGGCGGTTTCGCTCGAGGCCCGCGGGCAGCGCGGACAAATAAAAGAAAATTATAGTTATAGAGCGCTCAGCCTCTTATTATTTAACTAGACCCTGTGAACTGATACCGATTACCACCTCCTTGTAAAAAAAAAAAAACAATAATGTACTATCTCCGCACTAAACATAAACGAACAATTTGCATAAACAAACCGCACTCATCGAGTATGCTAGCCGTGATTTAGTTGTGGGTTATATTGCCCTCTAATTGACACGATAATAATGTTGTACCAATTGGGTTACAAAAGGCGACCGCAAAGGTGGAGTCGGGCAATAACGATCATGTCAAAAGGAAGGTCCGACACACACAACACGCGTTAAACACACGATCATAACATTTTATTAGTGCCCCGGTCAAAAGCAACCGCGAGACCGCCGTCAAAAGTTCATGTACAAAAAAACAACAGGTCAGCTCGTAAAAGACGTAGAGTCACTGTGAGACAAATATTTTCACTGAGTAACCATGAGATGAAGATAAAAATATGGAGCTAATTAAATATTTGAATCTCGACAATACGAGATAGATATGAAAGCTTTTTAGTGGACGTTACATAAAAAAAAAATACATTTACAGTAGCGAAGAACAGGTGTAAAAAAAACACGAAAATATTTTTTAATCAAATATCAGTGGCCGCCTTGATTTTGAAATATCGTACTTAACTATAATTAAAACAAATTAAGGTTTTTTTTTTAAAGGGACGGCAAGTAATTGATATCCTCTTTATATCCCTAACCACCTATACGTGTAGATATTTGAGATGAACAATGAGACTCGATCGAATTCCTTAGCCCATTGAAGAACTGATCGGGCGACCATAAAAACCGTAGATACCTACACGTAGGTAATACACAGGTTATAAGGGGGCATAAAAAAGTAGGGACCGCGTCGGAGGTCGGACCGACTACCCGAGAAACAAAGACTTCGTTTATTTTTTAACAGCTCGCCCGTTCACAAAAGAAGGCTTCGCGGCACGAAAAACGACCCAAACGAGACCATCTTGTTAACCTTTTTAAAAAGAAATCGCGCGCCCGCTAACTAGAATTTCGACTCGAAAACCGAGAAAAGTTCGCCGCGGCGTTCTGCGCACCGGACGTCGCAGGCGCCTGTGCAATCATTATGTAAATTCAGATTATTATTGTTATAAATGCGGTAAAAAAATTGGGATGAGAGTCGCGGGCATCATCTTAGCGGCTCGTTACAAAATGCCCGTCAGTATAATTTGACGAGTTATCTTTTTCGAATATCTGCGTTGTTTACATGCGAGTGGAGCGCGGGCGCAATGGGGTTGCAGCGCTACATCATTAACGGGATTACCGATACCCGTCCTCGTGACATTAAATAGAAAAGGCGTCATGTTTTAGCTATAATAGAGGTTTAATTTGAGTCCGTTCATCATTTTGTTAGTAGCCGGCTAACAACCGATGCGCTCGTAAAATTTGACTGCGCATAATAAGGGCGATTATCGCTCAGAGACGCGCGTGGCGGCTCGTATCACAAGATACGCGGTGATACCACTCTTCATTACCTGAAAATCGCTCTAAATGGTAATAGCGTCGCGAAGAAGATCGTTGATCGACCCCGTCCATTCGAAATTAACGAAACAAGCGCAAATTTTGTCTTGAATTAATTTTAATAAGGTAACAACTGACATTATGCATTTTTAGTAACTGTTTTTTATCGGTCGTGCCTAAATGGAATATGTTGTAAGGTATTTACAGCGGTGTAATTTCAGTCCTTATCTGCGGAGCGGTAAAGGCCTATGTATTTTTTACTATGTATTGTGCTGTAAAAAGAGTTAATTAGGTACGTCTAAGCTAGGATCGACATCTCTCACTAAATGAGTGACAGCTAAACACTGCAATTATGAGGTTCCCGTCTCACTGAAATAACTGTTTATAATTGACGCGGCTGCCTTGCTCTGCGTAAATGAACAACGTTTTATGTGAAAATGTTGCTAATGAGTGAGTGGCTCGCAGCCCTAATGACGCGGACATAGTTCATGAAATCGAGCTTAGTACTTTGCTTTAATTATTACGACATAGCTTTCTTATGGACAAGCCCTACGACAATATGAGAAGCATTGAGATGCATTGTGGAAACGCATTCTAAAACATTGTTGGAAATGGCTGATATGGATTTCTAGGTACTTTGTAAATGATGAATCTAAATATTAATAACAAAAATATTTTTGGGTTATGATTCGATTTCGATACAAATAAAGAAAGGGCTTGACACACTGACTCATTAATGCCCAGCCTAAAATACTTGGACCTAGAAAATTAAATTTAATGTTTTTTTTTTTAAATTTAATCCTCAAGGGGGTGAAAAACAATTTCATGCGGGAAAAATCGCTGGCAGGTGTTTGATAAAATTAAAGTTATATAATTTACAACTTCCGGAATACCCGGAGCAAATAATTATGCAGGTCTAGTTCATAATGTTTTCCGCCATCGTATCCACTTTAATTGTTATTTAATCTCATCATTCATTCAGATAGCTCTGCGGTTACAGGCAGTAAGATAATTCACTCTATATTGTATCATTAAGGGATTATTCACCTTAAGTCGATCTTTTTTATGTAGGGCTTTTGCTGGTAGCAAAACATCATAGTCAGTTCTTTTTTTAAATGTACATTCTTTATTTAAATCTGTGTTCTTCTAATAGGCTCCTTGATTACAGTTTTTTTTTAATGTATCTACTTAAAATCTAAACATTGTCGTTACTAATTTTCCTTTTTTTCTGTAACTTTTTTTCGGGATCATTAGGCAAATTAGAATGATTTCATCAGTCTATTATTAAAAATAAGATGACAGCATAGACTACATCAATTAGTTTAGATTCACCCACAGGCCGAATAACGTCACCGATTAGAGCCAGGATATACTTTTTATTGATATTCTTACTCATTAAATATATTTTTGCAAGTCTAAGTCTTAACGATGACGAAATGTGTATCTATGTAATAGGTACATCATAGTGATTATATCATTCGTGATGTAAAGTTTAACAGATTAGGAATCGATTGCATTTTCTTCATCAAATCGATTTTCCTCATGGGAGACGCTAAGTCGTGATGTAAATATGTCGTATTAATGCTTACATTTGATTTATTCGAATTATTTAAGAGATTTTTTCATTCTTTGCAATAGTTTATAACTTACTATAATATAGGGAATAAACTAATAAATAGGTTTTATGTTTACCAACTGAAAATAATGATAAATAATACAGATTGTTTGGGACACTTCAGTTTGTTTTTTAATTATAGTCAGAAAATTTGTTATACCAGTAATTTAACAAATTGAAGTTAACAGGTATTTTGGAAAATCCAATATCATGAAAAGATATTTAATTCAACAAAAGGATCAAACAAATGAACAACCTTCACTAAAACCTTATTATGCACTCTTGTATAAAAGTCTAGTTCCGGACGGATTTACCCAGTTCTCGTAAACGCAGTTAGATTTATTAGAAGTCATCAACATTACATAAATAGAATCACAACACGTACAATGTTAAGAACCTTTCCTGCGCTGTCAATTAGCTCACACTTAATGAATACTCATTATATTTACTTTTAATTTGAGTAATGGAGTATTACACACGAAAATATTTATTAAAACTTTTTCATCTCGTTACGTGGTCACGATAAGCATACAAAGCTTTAGCAGAACACAATCCTATTATAAAAAGGGGAGAGATAAATGTTCCCTGCAAGTAATGAAATAGGCACAGGTTTTTTATTGAACGACACTTAAATCATTTCTTGGCCCCATATATAGAACGACCAAGCGATAGTACTAATTACGAAATAGCCCTCTGCGCGCTGGTTGGACCTAACTGTCCGGCTCTTAAAGGATAGAAACATTTAGTGAGATATGTCATTCCGGTAACAGTACGTTACTTTAATTACAGTTTAAGCCTAGTTAGTTAGCTCTGATCTTCGTGTTTAACATTGTAAAGGGAGACTGAGCCAAGTTTTTGCGCGTAATGAAATTGTAATCTCGATTACCGCGGTGGAGCGAGGCAGTAAGTACCGCCACTCCGACAATGCTACGAGGATGTGAGAATAGGCGTGCGTTCGTTCGGACCGGATACTTAGTTTATAAATAAATAATGCTTACTCCATGGCTAGCTTTTATTATGATAAGGACTATTATCGTCGCGGGACTCTACCTGCCATATTGTTATTACAAGATGTGAGCTTTCATTGTCTTGTAAAGTTTATATGTTCTAGAGTCATTGGACACTAGATCAGATAGGCTCAGATGACATTTCATTACTTCCACTACTGTAGGATTAGTTTCAGTAGTTTGATTTTGTAAACTTTTTGTAACTTTTAATACTTTATAAACCTTCAGGGGGTATGAAATTTAAGACTATCTAGATATCTCTATATTATAGATACTATTTCGCGAATATTCTTTAATTTATGACATTAACATATTGGATACTTTTTAGAATTATCAAAGAACTAATAATTCAAAAAATATTTTGATCACTCTAAACTTCATTAACGTAGTTTATATTTGATTATTTGTTAAATAAAATGCCATATATTTTTACATGACATCATTAATAAAATATTCTAATAATGTCATACAAAAATGTAAAGCATTACAGAAAAGTTGTTAGTAAATAAAAAATAGCGCTTACTACTTCTGGCGGCACTGGATCTATAGGGACGAGATTTTTCCACCACATCACTATCACAGTCACTATATTGGCTAAATAATCTAGATCTAGTACATTGTTCACATCCGGACGGCCTATGCACCAGTTCCGGACACCCCGAGGCCGGACACTCCTCACGCTTACAACAACTGCTGGTCACTTCCATCTTCAGTCTTACAATTACAGTTCCCGTATTCCCGAATAACGGACACGCTGGTGTACTACACTGATCCATAACAGAAGATCGCAATTGACATCCCCCAAAAAGCTACGAATCGATGTCGTACGCGTCGTGTCGTGTGAGAGACTAAATGAATTTGTGTGAACGCGCGTAAGATAAAGGCTAGTTTACACCGAGCCACGTGTTTGAAAAAGTGGGGAGCGTAAAGTGGGTTTCTCCCGACTCCGCTAGCTGTAGCCAATGGTGGCTTTCGAGTAGGGAGGCGGGCCTCAAAGCCCACCCAACTTTGTACTAGTATTATGTACGCCGAGGGCTCCGCTTGTATCGCGTCCCGGTAGATAAGGGTTGACTTTTATTGTATTCTTATTTTGTATACCTACTAATGATTATTTAATGAGAAAAAAGTTAGGAGCTATTAAAAATATTTTAACAGTGTAAAATAAAAATACCTGCTTAACGTGATATTTTTTTATCTATTGCTGAAGGACGAAACGGTGTTATATTTATTATTTGAATGAGAATGAAAAAAAAAAACTATTTTCTTGGAAAAGAACGACGCAAATAATAAATATAACACTGTAATTTTCATTCTTAATTTATATGTATTTTTATTTTCGTTTTTAGGTTTGGATAGCAATAAAGTAGGTGCTTACACCACTTTCTGATATTGATCAATATTTTTCTACTTATGAGTCATCTGAACAGTTGTGTAAACCATAAAAATATCTTAATGTTTTGGGTAAATGCGTTGACTGCGAGAAACACTTGACGTCATAACGCTGACGTGATTGAATAATCACCAAATAATACCCGAGGTAATTAATAAAAAAACATACAATAATATAACAGATAACGCAGAACAATGTTGAACTCGATCGTGTAGGACATTTTGTCTCATTCATCATCACAGTTGATAACCTAATTATTACTTAAAACGCGTCACTTGATTGATTACTTTTCACATCCGGTTTGATTAATGAAGTGTCAAATTTAGATCAAACTACCTATATTTTTTGATTTAATAATAGATTTTATAAATATTTCGATAATTAATAAAATGTTCTGTTAATATTTATCAATTGTTAAATATTATTAATCATAAGGTCTGATTACTATGATAATGTAAGCACGCCGTCAAGTTCATACAATAAATAAATGATAATATAAGTCAATACGATTACGTATTATTATATCATTGGAGTCATTCAACTCGAGATGAACGCTGATTTCCTTAAGAACTAATAAACATTCTTGTTTGTTTATTTTTCTTAAAACCTCATAAGGTTAAAAAAATACTGTCTTATCGAATGAATCGTTGATTAAAATTTACGCCAGACAACATGAAAATTTCTAGAGTGAATAATCGTATTACTAAGATGATTAGTAGTTTATTTTCTTTCTATCAAGGTCAAGTTTGACTTGGCATCGATGAAAAATTTCTCCAGAGTGTTTCAGCTTGACTCACAACTACACACTTCATAGTTAGAATAGAATAGAATAGAATAGAATAGAATAGAATAAACTTTATTGTACACCAAATTAGTAACAAAACTTTTACACTTACTTAGTTAGTCATTGAATTTCAGTTGACTCAGATACGAACGGATATTAAGAAAATATCAATGGATAATTTTCAAACTTTTCCTTCAAAGGAAACTAATGGTATGGCAAATATACTGTTTTATTTATTACTTGTTTTATGCGTCATTGTAATTAATTTATAGCCAGTGGTGGCTCAGGTGTAAACTTATTTCCATTGCTGTAAGGTTTTTTACTTTTGCGTTGACACACTACATTTACTGTTAGTAAATGCAGTATGTCACATTTTTCGGAACTTGACATCTTTTAGGTATGGGACTACCTGCAATCATATATCTCAGGTATTTTTGCAATTACCTAAGTGATCTTTAATAACTCATTACACTACGTACCTAACCATACATAATTATTGTTCTAGTACCTAATTATAAAAAAGAAGGCTCATTAGATTAAAGATCGAAAAATAATTAGCTATTTAATATGATACAGGAAGCAAGAATTTTTTTAATACTGATAATTTGTACATTCTACCGACTTTTGTGCCAATGATTAGTGGTTACTTTAGCAATTAACTTTCTCAACTTTCGTTGTAAAACTCCAGTAATGACATGTCTTTAGTAAAGAGGATTTAAAACAATTGCAAAAAAAAAACGAGTTGAATAGGCTTCTGTGATCAAATTAAATTCCCGTGGAACGGTTGGTAGCATTCCAAAAAGGAATAATATTCCATAGCTTGGTAAAGATATGTGTAACACATAACTCAGTAAGGGCATAGGAAAAGTACAAGAAATTAATAGAATCCGGGATGACGCTATGCAATATCTTTCCAATTAAGACGCTCTGTAAAACCCCTCTCCATTAAACACTGATGAATGACTCATGACCCCACATGGTCCAACCACGTAAAGCGTACAATGATCAACGGATCTACTTTTCGGTTACAGGATATGATATAGCGAGTTCCGTGTAAAGTGAAATACCTGTGCTAAATCAGCGCAGAGTTTCCTGTTGATATCACAGGTATATTATGTAGGAGCTAGCAATGTATGCTGATAAGGTGGAGTCGTGCTGTCTGGCATGTTCACTTCTAGTAATTTTTTATCTTCGGCTTTCGCGAATTGATGTTGTGAATTCAGAAACCAATAGGATAAAATAGTAGGTTATATGGAGAAAGACTTTTCTCGATTTCAATCGATTTTGTACGTGGATAAGTCGGATTATTTTTCTACAAAATATTGTAAATAAAAAAAAAATTCTA
The DNA here is from genome assembly GCA_905147345.3 of Mythimna impura. Lineage (NCBI taxonomy): Eukaryota > Metazoa > Arthropoda > Insecta > Lepidoptera > Noctuidae > Mythimna > Mythimna impura. Next base: position 8,775,282 of record LR990355.1, on the reverse strand, counting down.
TGCTGCGACCTCGTAGTGAAATTCTTGGTTTAGTAAAGTGTTTGTGGCTGCTGTGTGCGTAACGAAGTGTTAGTACTGAAATTGGTATATCTCCAACATGACCCGAATTTCCAGAAATAATGTCTAAAATATATTTAAGAAGGCGATGGGATTAGAAAATGGCAATTTTCGGAAATCATAAAAATCTAAGCCATTTGCGCATGCAGATAAGATGAAACAATGATAAGGTAAATAAGGATGCTATAAATGAGATAACATTTTCTGCATAAACCGTAAGACCGTTCTTAGAAAATATTTGTCAATATACTTTTACCCGCAATATTTGAGTTGAAAATATACCGGAAAAAACTCATATCTAAGTGGAATAATAATAGGTTAGGATAATTACGTTCATAATCAAGTAAGTACAGTTGAGTCACTAACATCTAATAAATAATAAATTGATGATATTAAATAATTCTTATGTCTATTATTTACATAGATAATCAGAGTTTCCTTTTGTATAATCAAGGAAAAATTTAAAATCAGTTATTATTTGCAACTCTGAAACTAAATTTTCTCAAAAGTGAACTGAACTAGCATAAATGTTAATTTTCCTTATTTTGATTCTGTTTTTTGAAACGACCTATTAAAATAATACTTACTTATTATACTGACTACTAGTAATTCACAAAATCGAACTGAAATATTCAGAGAAACTAATGACACAAACTATTTTGCTCAATATTTTTTTACACACATGAGGTAAATCAAGTTTTCTCAAATTTAAAGATTAGTGCAAAGTTCATCTTTCTAAAAGCCGTGCAATCACTTTTCCCTAAATATGTGATTCGGGGCACAACCCCTCATCCCAGGTCAATTTTGTTTGTCACTTCATACGTAAGAGTGAGGTAAATAATGTTCACAACTCCAATACCAACAAGGTTTAGAGCAAAGGTCATAATTTTCCATGCAATAATTTTGCATAGGTACTTATTTACGTGATTCGGGACACACCTCATCCCAAGCGAATTTTGCTTGTCACCGTACACGTAAGAGCATTCTTAGGAATGCAACTCGTATGATCGTGCATATTGTCACCCTAGCGATACAGTTCTTTACTCTATGTTGCGGTTAAAGCTATTCATATTTGTAACGATAATAACTTATGACGTACTACAGTTATGAGAATTTAAGTTGTCAAACGTTTACATAATACTGATAAAAAGTTTTTGTACTGTCATACGTTGACTAGACATCCGCTCCTTTATATGGGTAGGGAAGACAGTTTGACTTATTGATCAATGGGGGATATTGATCAATAAGTTGAACTGTCTTCGGAATCTAATGACATACTACGATTGGATATGATAAGGGTTTATTTTATTGACTTTAATTGGGTCAGCTACGTCATAATTTGGCAAAGAAACCACTGTTCAAAACTGTATTTTGAATCACCAAAATTGTTATTGGAATATTGCTTGGAAATATATCGTACTCACGAATTAAAAACTGGAAGGAAAAAAGCAGAAAATGTTTTCTCATGTAGTACAATTAATTCTGAACCTACTTGATAATTACTCAATCACTTAATAAAGCTTAATGTTCTGACATTTATCCTCTTTAGTAGATTGTGGTATGAACATTAAAATAACTTGCAAATCTGTCAGCAGCTATTAAACATAGTTATTATTTCAGTTAATTTGCATATTATTGTGAGTCACTACAGTTTATATTTATTATAAGAAATTAACTACTTCGGAAATAAACAGGACGTAAAACCCAATCTATGATACGATGTGGAAATCTGACTTCTAGAAATAAAGAAAAACATTTATCTAACGTCATTTTATTTCCTAAATTTGTTGCTATTTTACTACGAATGTAGAAAATACCGTCACAATCAACCTTTTTATTTTACTAATTCACATTATTTTAACTTAAACGTCTACAAGTTCACGAGAATGTTTCTTTATATATTCTGACTAGCTTCTGCTAGTGGCTTCGCCCGCGTGATAGTAAGTTTCTACATAAAAACTTTGAACCCCCGAATTTTGGAAAATCCTCTTTTAGTGCTCGCCTACGTTTTAAAAGGAAACCTTGTGCAATTTTACGCTCCTAGTATACTGACATATCAACGCACAGCTAAAACTACAGGGGTTTTGGCTGTGCGTTGATATATCAGTCAGTCAGTTTCTCCTTTTATTCTGATAATTATAATTATGTCGATACATTCCACATGAAATACTAAAAAAAAACGATTAGGTAACTTCTCAGTTTGGCAATGAAACTCTGAATAATTTCTGTAACATTTTTTTATAATGTAGAGGGTACACCATTGACTCTGTATTAGTAACATATAATCTAGAAAATAACCAGAATAGCTTTCAGATGGGTTCAAAAGCACATGGCTGACCTATGGAAAAAAATACTTTTATAACTCTGTATAATTTTTTTTAATTTAAATAAACGGATATTCAAATTGCAGTCTTCATTCAAGTTAAACAAGAAAAGAATGCACTCAACTTCTGTTTGTAGATTAGGTATATTGTTTCTGATTAACATTTAAGGTCCTTAAATATTTAACAATATAAATACTTAAGTTGTTAAAAATATTAGTAAAACTAAAGAGCGGTGATACAAATTTGGTGTACAATAAGATTTCAATGATTTTTTTTTAATAAGAAGCTTTTATAACAACGCTTTTAATTTTTTTTTAAATAATGACGCGGTGGCAAATGGTCTTGATCTATCAAGACCATTTAAAGCTCAAAGCGATAGGGTAAAAACATTACAAATAAAATGAAAGCATGTAATAAATAATTTGGAGTTTTTGGAGAGATTTTTTCTAGTGAATTTGGAGAAGGAGGCTATTTTAATTATTTGCAAACAGATTCCTAATGGATATTTGTAAGATTGGTGTAGCATTTAAATGGACAGTGTGCGCGATCTCGGTGAAGTGGAGCTGAGAAATTTGTTGCAGTATTGATTACCAAAGCTTTCCTAGAAAGACTCGATATAATTATCAAAATTTGCTGCTTAAACATTATAATTCTAATATGTTACGTCCGCATTCTAAAAAAACAAAGTGATGCATTCTGTATCAAAAACTAAATACTTCCTAAACTTACTCTGGTCAATGCACAAACTGTGCGAAGTTAAAAAAAGTACACAGATTGACGGCGTGTTTCTGAATTGAGTATTTCGAGATAAGCATGTCTCAAACCCTACTTAAATGCCAAATTATGAGAGATTTTCAGGCTAAAGTAGAGTTTGAGCAATACTCAACTTCAAATGCTTAAATCAGAAATCGAGGGTGAATTTAATTTCTTTCGAAAACATTTAATTTCTAAATACTAACACCCGTATTTATAAACAAGTAAAATTAATTACTTAAGTATCGATTTGTATTCTATAGTTAAGAAATTGCTTTAAGTTAGAACTGCCAACAAACAACAACAACAACAACCACCTAGCGTCGAGTGTTACTTGAGCATTTTCTCAAGTAAGTAACGTGTATATAGAATGAGATTTTGTAATTAAGAATTCTAACCTCAAGTAATTTCTTCATTATAAATACGGGTGTAGTATCTACTAATTTTTAAAATACGTTCTGTAACTCACCATCTTTTTTTGAATTCTAATGTGCCGACTACCCAAATCTCAATTTGTGCATAGAAAAAGTACAAGAGCCGAGGAACAATACAAAGGTAAAACAAGATTCCTGCTGTGACAGGATTGCACCCAAAACTAACATAAAAGATGCCTTGTTTGAAGGGAAACTGTCTAATAATTTGGTTGTCATTTATGTCATTGAGGCATTTATAGAAGCAGAATGAGGATTCTGTGTGGCCATTATTAAATCTAATTATAACATTAGAAGTTGTCTCATTCAATTTTTTGTGCTACGCTACTGTTACTTCTAGTGATTTTCCACCCTTCGAAAATTTCACGAGTGCTTAAAATAATAAAGTGAAACTAGTGATAACAAAATTCAACATTAGTTCCATTATTTCCAGATTCTTTTAAAATGGAACTAGTGATTTAAAAAAAAGCATCAGTACTTCCATCATGGAACTGTTAATGGTACTAGCGACATCGAACGACACGAACTTGATTTGACGACTTGGAATGATAACAAGGATTGATATAGTAAAACCTACTCTGATGATATACATAAATGATGAGCATAATTATCCTCAATGTAAAATAGATATTTTGGAATATACGTCGGGAAAAATAACTAATAACAAAAACGATCCGTGAAATTTAAAACACATTCCGCAAATATGAAGACCATAAAATGCCCATTTAAAATTTGCAAACTTTATTGCCTTTTAAAACGACTTACTTCTGTCTAAGGGCAAAACTTTTGTCCCGTAGCCGGATCGTTTTTGTTTTACCGTTACAGAAGTAATAGAGACAATAACTCGGACAACTTTCACTACATTATATATGACGCAGTAAATTGTATTGTCGACTTAGACCCATTTAAAAGGTGCCATCTTAAAGATTTGTTTTCATCTTAACGGTAGTAGATTTCGAACCGCTTTGAGGAGGTCCTAAAGTAACAAAAACTAGCGTGCGACTGCCTAAAATTTCACAATTGTGACATTGTTTAGCGTGTGCGGGCGGCGGCTCTATAAAGACACGCGCACAATGAGTACAGATCGTTCACAATACAATCAAAGTTGCTACAGAGGAGAGCCGTGAAATTTTTCATTTTGGAACGACCTGAATAGACGTATCATGGGATGTTTGTGTTTGATAAATAGTGCGTCAATAATACGCCCCTTTTTCCGGTGCTTGAAACGAAGGAAAAAAAAATGTAAGGCAAGTTAAGGTGTCAAACTTGTTACAACATGCGGCGATAGATGTCATGGTGAAGGTTGAAGTGCGATTTCAAGGTTTTTGGGCTCGCCTGTGATTTATGCGCAAAAAATCACGCTTTTGCATCAGATCACAAAAGTTGCGACAAGTTAACAAGTGTAGAAATGATGGTGACTATAGATGACTACAAAATTTCTTATTTACAGTTACGAAATATCTTTTTGGTAGTATAAAGATGCTTTTACACTATTGCATGACGTGGTGCAAGGAGTGAGGTGGTCCGTGATAATGAACTTGTGAAACAACAGCAACACGGATTGAGGAAATTAATGAAATTGGAGCGGATGCCACGATTATGCAAGCATTCGCCATGTGTTACAACTTGCTCGCTCGTAGTACGCACGTTACTTGATATTTATTTATACGGTGATTATTTAAACAGGATTAGCTTTTGATTTTTGTAGGTTGTTTTTTTTTGTTGTTATGTCATAATTTACTTTTTATGCAGAAAACAAGGAACTATTAGCTATACTAAAATTTATGTGTAACTTTTAACCTTTTGACGTGCGTAATTAGAGACACAATAGTAAGACAATGGCTTGCGGGCGCCGGCTACCGCCTGAGCGTTAATGAATTAAAGAACCGTTATGAAACGGTATGGTACTTAGGTATCTAATATTATACCTGAAACTATATCTGAATTCATATCTGATTTTTGAAGAATTTCTTCTTTACAGATTTGATCATTTTCGCGTAACTGTAAAGACTACACCAACAAGAACTAGCTCTATTTTTTTCATAACAATATTTATGAAAAAAAAAAATTATCACGAAGTATCTCACAATTTATTAGGAAAAGACAGGCAACTACACAATCAATCGCAATAATTCCGAGGTGAAAATAAATAAATATCGATATGAGGTCGAGCTAATGACTCAACGGCCGGAATCCGCATCTCAATGAACTATTATAACATAACCTGTTACTACGCTCGGTGTATCACGTACAGACGCGATCCAATACAATGGGACCATCGACATACTTCGAACACATTGCGCGGAAGACGCAATTCTTTAATCGAACCTTATATTTAAAAGTAGCAATGTATATTGAACTTGGCAGTGTTAACAATGATTGTCTATATTGACACTATTGCTAATAGTGACGTCAAAATGGAGGCTGGGTATTGCTCAATTTGGAGGTCGTGTTTTTAAAAGTTTTAACGTTAAGAGTTATTAGTCACCTGCTTATGATAATGCAGGATATGGTCTGGTGTTTCCCTGCCACGCGAATCTTAGGAAACATCATGGTCGTGGGTATGAAGTAATTGTTATTACGTTCATTTTATACATGGAACTGTTTATACAATCGTCACTACTGACTTTACATACTAGAATTGAGTTATTATTACAGCGTTGAGTGATTATAATAAATAAATTATTATTTCTCATTCTGATTAATTGGTCAATTATAATTCAGTTTCATCTTTAATTAAATGACTCATTTTGTTAACCAAATGTTGAACACAGATAGACTTATATAATACCAGGTGCAATTTTTGACAAAAAATTTCGACAGGCAACTGTATTTTTGCGATAGGTATGTTATGAGTTGGCGAGAATATCACCTGAGAATTTACAATCAGTTATGAAATTAGAAAAAAAAAATTAGAGAAATAATCATTACATCAGGCAACTAAGAAACAGGTCTATTCACATGTCTACTTTGATAACTACCTATATTAGTCATTATAACTACCTACAACCTAATTAGTACAATGACCTCTTGAGCCAAAGATCATAATTTGGATCGCGAATGAATCAAGACCTGCTATGGAGTACCTTCTCAACCTCACGTATTCTTTCGGTGACCTTGAAGTGCTACTCAACCAATAACACAGAACCGGTCGTATAGAAAATTACATATGAGTGGTGTGATGCAAAACTATACCAACACTATAACATGATAATAGAACGGTTTAATAACCCTACTGTAAATCATTTTAACAAGATGCGACGTTCACTGTTCGAAGAACGCTCATGTAGATTTTATTATGGTTCTAAGGATACATTTACACGGAGCAATTTATTCAAGACCAATAAAAGGCTGTTTAAGTGAGCATTTTTTTTAGGTTAGTTGTCATCTGGGCCACGGGTAGTGTGAAAGTGAAACCCGGGGCCCTGGGACGAAGGCAAAGAAGGAACACGAGTGGGTTTTTAGTCAGTAAAAGTCTGACACTATCTCCTGCTCCACCGAAGAACGGGGGATGCCATTAGATGATTTTCCCACCGAGAAAAAAAAAAGTCAGTAGTTATCAAATAACTTTTCCCGCTCTGGCTGGAGCGAGCGCGAATTTCAGAGTTTTCCTGAGTAAAATCTACCTGAATCCCTTCACGTTCTCTTTGCATTCCAGGGCCACGGTAACTCTTCCAAACAATGTTGTTGCGCTGTATAAATCAACTTTAAGTTAACATTATAGTTGACGTAGCTTTAATTGAAACATAATGTTATTACAGCATCAATTATTGTCAGTTTTAATTCAAGCTGTTGGAGGTCTGTCAACTAACATTTACAGTACCGTTTTAAGTCGAAACAAAAATGAAAATTCCCGTAAATCTTTCCCAGCAAAAGAAAATATTTTTAAAGAATCCATTAAAGGAGAAATCTCACTTGGGGGTATCCACATAGGCATGCACGACACAAACATAAGCGTACCGCTATTAAACAAGATATAACAGCATAATTTTGTTTGATTTGACATGCCGAAACAATTTAATCATTATCTCTGTCGGAAAATTAGCTGAAATGTGAGCAAGGGAATTTGGGTTTAAAACGTGGGGTTATACAGTGTAGATTGAAAGGGGGTCGGCCGTGATTATAAGCCTTGTGGGCTAGGGAGAGGAATGACGGAGGAATTGGCGGTATTCGCCAACGACCGCGGTGGAGCGATGTGGCGAGCCGGTACCGCCGCCGACTGGGTGGGCACGCCGCGGCGGTTGGCCCCTCTTCGCTCTTTTTGCCATCCATTTTCGATTTTTAAATTTTGAACTGTGCGAAAACAATGCCCGTTCGGGAACCTTTGTTCGGGAACCGTTCGGGATGCACGCGATGGGCAAGAGAAGCGCCATATTACCAACATCACGCCATTTCTATATTTTTTTAAACTATTCGATTAATAAGTGCGTAGGTACTTATTTCGCGACAAAGTTTCCTAACTGTATAAGCACAGATGATATAATAATTAAATCCTAATTGGCAAGAAATATAAAGAGAAGGGTGTACAATTAAAACATTACTTTGCCATCGTCAAATTATGTCGTAATTAGCTGGACAATTAAAATCGAAGGTCATTATGGTGGTAAAAACTGGAGTGGGAAGTGATCCTCTTTTTGCTTGATATAGATAAGTTACGATACAGAGAGAATGGGGGCGTGTTATTTACCTACGGACTGCTACTACCGCGTACATCGAAGGACTGGAACAATTTGCCTGCTGCGGTCTTCGCGTCCAACTATAATTTAGGTGTCTTCAAGGCTAGAGTGAATAGGCTCTTAATAAACTAGTGCGCCTCACCATCAATGATTGCATCGCTGCTTACCATCAGGTGGGATCGCAGTCAAGCACTGGTTTATATGAATTAAAAAAAAAAAAATACTTTTAAACTTTTCAGGATAAAATTCTTATTTTAATAAATTCTGAAGAGAAAACCTTTAATTATTTGAGCTCAAGCCTAGAATAATAACCATAATCAGCTTTATAATATTCCCACTGTTGGGACTCAGGCCTCTACTTTAGGAGAGAGAATGGGCCATGTAAGCCACGCGGCTACAGTGCGGATTACCTAGTGGAAGTTTTCGAATTTTTGTTTCTAGGACATGCCAGTTTCTTCATGATATTTTTTTCACCGTTTTGAGAACAGTGTTGATGAAACAAATTACCTACCTACACAAGTGATGCGCCTGGCTGGGCGCGACCTACAACTCGTAAGTCACGGCCACTACTACAGAGCCACTACTGCTCAAAAAGGGAAGAAATACTTTGCCACTTTTACTTGAGTTGAGAGTAGGTACTAAACTTATCTAGCCTTAACTGACTGTTAGGCCAAACATAATATTAGATATGATACAGTCATTCCTAGTGTAGTGTCTTGAAAAAAGATGGTTAAAAATAGTTTTGCCATCAAAACCTTAGAAAGAAAATATAAAAGCACCGGACTAACATCATCAAACAGTCCATAAACGATAAATGCCCTAAAAATATAAATTACCTATATCATTGAAACAGGAAACTGTTAACAAATGTCGTTTTATCCATTGAGCGGAAAACGTGATACAAATCACCTAATTTTTAAGCCTAAGCAAACAAACCGAGTTCCGTTTCTAGCCAGTATTCGAGGAAATGTGCACTTAATATAATATTCATAGCAGCAGAATAGTCAATAAGTACGTATGAAGCTTTATTGACTATTGTTAGACATAGATTCGGGATGTAAATAAATTAGTTTGTTAATAAATTATTTAGTGAAATAATAATAGAGCTGCAACGGGTTAATAATTTTTAGAGATATTATTTCAACCACTTTCTACGTTTAAATTTCTGATACAGATTGGGATAATAAATTCTGAATATTAATTACTTTTAAATCATCATCTTCCTGCTCTTCTCCAATGTCACTTGAAGTCGGCGCAACTCGTTTTTCTTTTTCCATCCTGTCTTATCACGCGTCACGCTATCACTAACTCCATTTTCTTTATTGCTCACATAATCCATCCATATGAATTACTTTTAAATAGATATAATTAAAGAATCAAGGCTTACACAAACAAATGTGATGCAATAATACGACGGCGACTATTTATTAATGGCTATAAGAGTTTCGTCGTGTATCTGTCTGCGAGAGTTTTTACCCGTTCCATCTATTACCCTACGAAAAATTGGAGAACGTGGTTGGTTAGGAAACTGCACTATGAGCAAGGAAAATATTAATTTTTTTTATGTGACTACTATCACATCTGATAGTAAGCGAAGATATGGTCCACGATGAAACACGCTTGCCTAGAAGTAACCTGTTCACTCTTGATTTAAAACTCCTAGGTTGTAGCTATCAAGAAATACAAACTCTGGTATTGAATTCCACTCCTTAGCTCTACGCACAATGAATGTGTTCCCAAAACGTTATGTGCGTATGGGTGGAGTGTCCACCATGTATCGATGGTGCATCGCCGTACGTCTGGTGGTCTGGTGATGAAATAAATCTACAACACTATTCATTCATTCTTTCTTTCCTGATTATGCTCGGGTCTCGTCTTTCTAACGCCAATTTACGAAGTTCTAAGGCTATTTCACTCGATGCTTATAAAGTAATGTAACCTCTGTTCATACATTAATCTATGTCGCGGGATAGCAGAGCTGTGTGAAAATACCCATCGGTTGCCGTCGCTTGTCGACATGTGTGGTGTCATTATTATAACGGGACCGGCACGGGAAAATACCCGGTTGTCCGGCACTGAATTGTGATGTTAATATTAATTAGTATTCAATTAAATGTCTTGGAGAAATTGTGTTGTTTTAAAAAGGATTTACCTGTTATTTTGTCCTAAATGAATGGAGGGAAAATGTCAAAAGCAAATCATTTAAAAAAGCAAATGTAAAAGTTTTATCAAAAACTATAATTTAATAAGATTTTAGAAGTTTTTGTACTCCTTGAATACATCCGCAGGAGAATCAAGGTGATCGACATAGTTCGAAGGATCGCCAAACTAAGGGGTTGTGAGCAGGCACATTGCTCGCAGAACTGATGGTCGATGGGACCGATAGGTTCTGGAGTGGCGACCGCGTACCGGAAGATACAACTTTGGAAAGCCTCCCACAAGATGGTCGGATGACCTGATGAGGGTCGCGGGAAATCGATGAATGTGAGACTCACAAGACCGTGTTTTATGGCGATATTTGGGGTAGGCTAATGTCCAACAGTGGACGTCTTTCGGCTGAAATGTTGATGATGAGCGCTCCATGTAAAATCCGGGTATATAGTTAGATGCCAACTGCAAACACAACTTGGCAAAATGGGGTTTTATAGACCCGTCGGATACTCAATGTAAGTGCGATGCTCCTGTTCAAAACATGAACCACACTTTAGAATGCCCCAAGTGCCCATATACGCCTGCACTTTGGGAGGATTTCATAAGTGCCATCGATGCTGCTATTAATGTGGCCACTTACTGGGCCCAAACAGTTTGACGAGTTTACCATCGAATCGAAAAGAAGAAGACAATATCTATATATAATATAGCATTAGGATGCATGCTATACCTACTACTATGTGTGCTATGGATGGTCGCGAGTGGTGTAGCTATGTGCCGCTTCCCTACTATAGATACATCGCTTAGTTCAAGCTGCGCATCTTCCTCGCGCAGCTACTTTGCGGCGGCGCATCTTCATAGCACATCTTACTCGGACCGCTACATAGCTTAGTATCAGTAGAAACGGTCACATAGTTTGACAGCATAGCTATTACATCCTTGCAGCATAGCTGCATAGCACATATCTGGTGGAAAAGCAGCCTTAAGATAATACTTGATATAGGAACTTGATATACTACTTGGCCGGGGACACCCAATAAACGGAAGAAGGGAAGACCAAAGGAGAGATGGATAGACGAGATAAATGAAGTGTCTGGAAGCAACTGGATATCAATCAAAGGCAAAGAATAGAAACAATTGGAAAAAAAATGGAGGAGGCCTTTACTCGTTGCGAGGTCCTTAATTGATAATAAAATTTAAATTTAATAAATAATAATATTAAATAAAATATTTTTTTTATTTATTTGTAGGAATTTTAACAAAATGTTAATTAAAGAAATAATGAATTTATGTGAATGTTAAAATTATTGAATTTGTAAATTATTTGTCTAACTAAATTATTAAAAATGCTAATATAATTGAAATGTTAAATTATATTAAGGAAATAATAAAGGCGTCGATAGACGTTATTTCGCCCGAAAACTAGCATTTCGCCAGTAAAAAATGCTAACCCGATCGCAGCGTCACTTACCGGGTTTCAATTATATTTTCCATCCATCCAGAGACGCAATTAAATATACACCCAAAATTACATCCAAATCGTTCAAGCCTTTTAGAGGTTTTAGGTGACAAACAAACAAACAGAAGAATTATGTACTTATATAAAGATAAACTAGTGCTTGACTACAATCCCGTAATTATATTTTTGACATGATCAACCTGAGTAATCAATAAACATCAACTATATAATTTATAGTAACGCTAAAACTTACAAACACATCATAGTTTAGTGTTGAGAATTTATTTCTTTCCATTTTATTGAGTCTCTGCTCTAAAGTCTTCAGTCACACTTTTTTAAAAGAAAAATTCATCCCTAAAATAAGTAAATAAATATATTTGAAATAGAATCATGAAAATACCTGAAAATCCTCTATATAAACTTCTTCTATTCTTCGCTGAAACCATTCGTTCAACATGATGACAACGGAACGATCTTCCCGGCGCACCTAACCAAAGATCCAAAGTCCACTGTCTCCGATGACAATTTATAACACATGATATTTTACCATGACCTCACATAAATAAATAATTTCTTCAAAAATAGATTCACGAAAAATATTAAAAAATCAAATTCGAAATTTCACATTTACATAAAGTGATGTGAACGCAATTAAAGTTAGCGTGTTATGTCAAATAGACTAGTGCCATAGACAATCTGGATGGCCGCAAAACGATTAAATTAAGAAAAGTTTTTATTTAGCAAAGAGGTTGCAATGCATGTTAAAATCTCATTTGGGAATAGTTATGTTTTTTTACATACATTTTACATTGTGCCAATTTTTATTGGTTTTAGGATTTTAGAACATTAGGTACCTCGTTGGTAGCTCTATTTTTTATTTTTTTATCGTTATAAGGGGTTTAGGCATACTTATGAAAGGATGTTTATCCCATAGTACTGATATCATTTTATGAACAAAAACTATTTTTTTAGGAATTAATTAGATAAGTAAAAAAGTTTACTAGATGTTTCTAATTCCGCGGGTAGATGGTAGTTAAATAATGCGACGATGCGAATGCAACCAATACTTAATTGATTCCAAACGACAATAATTGAATGATGATTATGATTATATTATACATATCGTTGATATAAATGAACAAGTTGACTCTTATGAGCTTTGAGCATCCAGACAAAAATAAAAAATATACCGAAAAAAAGTTCTTACCTTTAGATTACGGCGCCTTAGAAGCTGCACCGGCCAACCTGAAATAAGAACAAAAATATTAAACAAAATACTTATGGCTACAAAAGACAGTGCCGCATTTAAAAATCTACAGTCAATTTTATATTTTAAATAATTTTTTGCATCCTCAACTAATGATTAGTCTGCATTTGACGATAATTTAGTATTTAGGTCCGATGTTTAGGCCTGGGGGCTGCAAGCAATGGTTTTCGTGACCTAGATCTTTTTGAACATACAACCAGTATACTCAGATCTCTGACCAAATTGCCATCGTCATAGGATTTTCGGAATATTAAGCCCTATGTTAGTGCGTAATAAAGTCGTGTGTATTTCGTCAATTATGCACGCTGGAGTCCTTGGAATATTGGTCAGTAATATCGAAATTACAACCTGTCATATTGCAGACACGATCATGAGGAACAAGAGAAGGTCATAACAAATAATTGTTACTACGAGACATGAAAGAAAAAAAAGCATAAATAATACCTATAGTTTTTAATTATTTTAATCATAAGAAATAATATTTTAAATTGATTCTAATACATAAGACATAACTAAACGGATATTTATGTAGTATCTACTGGTAAAAAATAACAAAAAGTTTTGGTAAGTTATTAAAAACAAATAGATAGCAATTATGTTTTTGTTCATCATTGTCTGAGATACTAAAGTTAGATCCTACAATGAGAATATAAATTTTCAATAGCATTGCCAATTCTATATACCAAGCTTTGAAATGTATTTTAGAGCTTTAAGAAGGTCCTTTTTCACTCGCCTATCGTCAACATCGAGCATTGTTTAAAAGCTTGTTACTTAATCTAACGCAATCCAACGCGTTGTTTGACGAAAAGGCAACGCGAAAAAAGAGAGATAACGCCTAAAAACTCTGTTAGCCTTTGGTAATTCCGTGATTTACTTGAATATTTTACGAAACTGGATCCAGGAAATACGTGTTTTTTTTTAACCCTTAATTTTTTTGACATTTTTTTATTTTTGAGTAAATTATGAAGGTTAATTATGAAGTGTCAAAGTTCATGCAAAATAGTAGATTTTTGGAGCTCTGGAACTGGATCAGTTTTACAAAAAATATAAATTAATTTCAATAGAAGCCTAGATAATATCCATAAGATACTGTGTTTCCAAAATATCTAATGAAAAATGTGTAATAACGTCATCAATCATAATCGCGTAAGAGCGGTTGTATGAAAAACAGTGAAAATTTATGTTGAGTTGCATCCCCTTAAAATTTAATGCAGATAATAAACTGTCTACAAGATAGGTAAGTAAATATATTTTTTTAATCGATACATTGATTGAAACAAGTTCTTTACTACCATTCAAATCAATTTTTTATTTTATGACAATGATAATATGAAATATTCAAATTTTTATAGTACCTACAGTCAGAAAAGCTTTTAGAAATTATCCTAAGGGAACGAACTCCTGGGACAAAAATTATCATGTATCTTTTTCTAATATCTAATCTATGTGCATAGCTCTATGTCAAGATACATCAAAATTGATTCAGCTTCAGTTTACAGAGTTACTTCGCTTATAGGTATAATATTAGTATGAACTAGAGCTTTTTTGCTCAGATTCTCATATTTTTTGGAAGGTTTATCATTTAGAACGAGACAACATTAACTCTTTTATTTGAACTAAGCATTACTGTAAGAAGAAGATTAGCATAATACCTGTGCGAAGTCCTATCATAAGTGAAAGCTTCACATATAGTAATCAGAACAACTTGCGCTGGTTTGCCAGCGCTGACTATTGTCACCTATCATTTCCGATCTGAGCTTGTCGGCTGTTGAAAGCGCTTGCTGACGCTGCTGGTTCGTACTAGTTCATACATAAAGCATGAAAATTACGTTGGTCGGCCAGCAATGACCCACTGGACAAGACGGTAGTTGTAAACGCAGGCAAACCAGCATCCGTTACCCTTTGAGTGGTTCCGCATGTCCTCCAATCCGAATCCTACTTTCGAACTCAGAGTTCTATGCAATTATGGATGTTCCGAATTCGAACGAAGTGAGATCGGATCTAGAGCGCAATTCCTCCTACAAGTACCTAGCTACTTGTAGCCGCCTCTTAACTAACTAATTAAGAGGCGGCTGTAGTGATGATAAACTGATTAGCGTGCCTTATAATGAATAGTCAATGTTCAAAATCCCACATGACGTGAACCTCTTGAAAACTTTGAAAGAGAAAGAAATCAAATATCTCGACTTAGCACACACGAGGTTTTCGTCATACCGATTATCGTTTCTGCTAACAACCTGATATCCAAAAGCTTAAACGACCATCTGTCGAAAATGTCGTCGCGCGGTACCGTCGCTCCTTAATACAACTCGTATTGTAAGGAAGTTACTATCTCTGCAGCCTTTTTTTATTCTGGATTTCATTTGGGGGTTTTTGTCTAAATAAGGATATGTCAGTCCCATCGTACCTTATAACAATTACTTCACTTACATATACGTGTAAACTAATAAGCAACCTAACTTCATCACAAATATTTTTGCCAATAGGGAGAATCACTGCTGAGAAGCTGCTACGACATAATTTTCTGGCCGCCTCCGTTTTATTTTGATAGAATGCTTTGGATCAGACCTATATCGAATCTACTTCATTTCAGTTACTCAGTAGCGAGACGCGTTTATCTTTATTTTGGACACATTCCTTCTCTGCAGTCTTAACCACCAGTAGCTTGGTCCTTGCTTCCGAAACCAACGGAGTACTATTGTACATTTCTTTGATTCGGGTTTGATGCACGGGACCGATCTTCCGACAAAAAAACAAAGGGAGGAATAACATGTTCACGCTTATAACAAGTGATTAATATTTGTTTTGCAAATAAAATGTATCAGTCATCTGTTTTTCATATTTAGCCAGATGGGAGGAAGCAATGACTCGGATGTACTGCATGGCACGGTGCTATCTCTATAATACTAACGTCATAATACTATTTGGTATCTGATCAACAATGCCTGGCACCACAACGTACCTAACAAACAATGATGTTGTCGTGGTCATGTTTCATAATAAAATAGTGAAAAATAAAATATTTTCTAAATATTTATTTTTTAAATAGCAGTTTTTCAATAGTAAAAAAATTTTACTCGTAGAATTTATATGGTTTGACATGTTTTCTACACGGCTTTACGCTGTCCAACCGCCATCTTTATTCCTTAGTTAAAATTTATCTCCAGTCGAAAAAACAAACAACGCCAACCTAAAATTAACTTAAAGTTAGAAAACAAAACAATGTTTTGAAGACACAGGATCTCAATTGGAACCTGTAAATAAGATTTACACATAGTAAAGTTGAACACAAAAGCTTTGGCCGGCTTCCAAGTTCATACAAAGCAAGCTACGGGAATAGAAAATATAATGCTTTACAATTGCATTGCATTCATGGTCAATGTTATCATAATGTACAAGTTTTTGGCGGGATTTCTTCGTGTGAAGTTCAGTGTCTGTTTTAATTAAATAAATTAGGTCTGATTTCGATAAAATGGACCTGAAAATTTTATTCTAGTACTGACTACTTCAGCAATGTTCGTCGACATTTGCTGCCAAATACTGCAAAAACATTAGAATGTTACAAGGAAAACAAAGTGACTGTATACCGTATCAAAGACGAAGAAATACTTTCTAAACTTGACACTGGTTAAATACACCACCCGTGCAAAACCAAAAGAAAAAGAAAACTAAATAATAGCGTGATAATTTATTTGTCGGTTACCTGATCATGTACTGCACATGATCAGGTAACCGACAAATAATTGTTAATAGTTCGGCAGTATTACCCGTACTTACGTACGAGCCGCAAGCACTATCATATCAGTTCGTTTTACTTCCACGTCCATCATTGGGGTTGGCATTAAAAAAGTTGTAAAAGACATGTTTGACATTTTTGTAAATGCTATTCAAGTTAGTTGGTAAAAATATCAAAATTAACCAAGGGTCTAAAATATTAATACTTTGCTAAGACTAAATTATTCATGGTCGATATCCTGTAATACATATAATTTAAACTCAATGCAAATACAAAACAACAGAGACAATTTATCATTAAGTATATCATCGCCGTCTTTATGCCAATCAGTTTGCGAACGCGTGCTGAACTAGTATGAACCAGGATTTCCGATGACTTTAAACGCTTTAAGCAATCAGAGCACAGTGTGCTTTATGCGTAAAGCCGTTTTTTTGACTTGGCATTGTTCTTATTCAATTAACGAATTAATCAACAAAAAGTGAGTCGAGTGGCAAGAACCTGCTTACGGATCTTGTCTGGGGAGCCAGTCTGCACGCCCATTTTGCCGTTGTCGCTTCCTATTCCGGCTATTGTTGAGCGTCCTGTCACCTACAGGCATGCGTACACGCACACATCGGTGGCGACGCTAGAAATTAATATAGAAATTGACGCACGCACATGATCCTATCACACACATGCGTACAATCGCGTATGCACGACACTAAACGTACATGCATCAAACCGTGTATACACAGTACTCCCTCACACTAACGCAAATTATCAATGAACTTGACGTATTTCTCAATGAATGAGGACCTTGAGTGCGGTTGTTATCGAGGCGCTAACGTTCGATATGGAGCAATGAACTTTTGAATGAGAATAGTTATTTGATTTATTAATGGGGGAAAATATTTCGCATATATGTTTTTTGTTACGTGTTTACGGAAGTGCATATATCATTGACTTTTTTATTCATTAATACTTGTACGAGACTTATAAAAAGCTAATTAAGGTTCGTACTTTTAAGTTGTACATATCTTTTTATAGGGAGCAATTCCCTATTACAACCGAACAAACCGATCGATCTCTGCTGTTATGTGCTATTTTACTAAAATATGAGTAAGAGCATAAAGGATACGGTTTAAGAAAATTATGTCAGAGGAATGCCAGCACATCATATCATAAATATTTGCCAAAAATGTGGCGAGATCAGAATCCTATTGATTCACGAGTTCGGAATCGTTGGTCTGCAAATATGAAAAAATGTATGCGCGTGAGTCATTTTTGCAAGTGATATTATTTTATAGAGATCACGGCACGAGCCAAACATCACGTGAACTCGTAAATATAATAATTTTCAAATAAACAAGTTTGTAAGTATGTATTTTCTTCCAAAAGAAACATTAGCCCATGCCGATCTACATGTTTTATTTATCTACTGCGCAGGAGCAATTCATCAGAGCTTCCATGAAATAGACTAAATAGGTAGTCTATTTAGTCTATTTTACAGAAGCTCTGATGAATTGTTTTGCTGTGTGTTTTGATGACTAATTTGAAGACCAAAATTCAGATAACGTTTTATATCTACAGTATTCTAATGTGTTTTCGGAGTTGGCAAACATTGCAAAATTCAGTGAGTAAACCCAGAACAAAAACAATTTTTTTTCGCCAGTTACATTTCATTCATAACTGCATTCCAAACTTATGAATCTCGGCGCCAATGTCAATTCGCGGCCAATTCTTTTTTCAAAAAGTATGTCCCTCACTATCTCCCATGAATTTATAATACATACCGATAGTCGTATCTATGGAATAATACATCACTAAATAAGGCCGCGTACGCAAGAGCATCGGATATGACGTAAATACGTACCATTGGTTCCGTGAGTCGAATCCGATGGACTTTCGCTGTTTGCACACATAGTCATACGTATGTAGGTACCTACGAGTATATCGCGGACAGTTATCTAAGTTAACGCCATATATAGTTTTGTAAACAGAAAAACGTCTGGCACACGGTACTGTTTACTAACACTCCTTTGGGGTTTATGACGTCTGAAGATTTTCATTTTTGGCTATATTATAAAAGTAGAATTCTACCAAGGGAACATACTATGTGCTTTTTCAAGACATATTTTACCCATGTACCTACCAAATTTCATCTAAAACCGATCAGCTGCGCGCGTGTTTAAGCGTGAAGGTTTCCACCTTGAAAAGAATAAGGGATAAAGTCTCAAAGAGTTCTTTTTAATGCAGTTTTTCTTAATTACTTACACAAAACTCAGAAATGCACTAATTGGTTTTTAGTGGTTAGGTTAGGTTTAGGTCAGCAAATCACAAAATAGCTTTTAGGCGCGACGCGAAATAAAAATATTATATAAATAAACAAATCGTAAAATAGTAAACATGTTTTGAAATTGAGGCTTTATAAATAGATAGATATAGGTACCTAGAATATAAAACCGATTGTTACATTTTAAGAGTAAAATATTATATTTACAATCATCTTTGGTTTATCTTTATTTGAATTTGATCATCAAAGTTAGTTTTTAATAAAATTCTTTACAAAAAACTTAATAGTCCAATCAATCTGATTATTTTTAACTATAATGATTATTAAATAAATTATCATCATCTATCTAGTTTTGCCATGAGTGATGCGAAAGGAAACCCCGGGGCCTGAAACGAAGGAAAAGGAGGAACAGGAGTGGGTTTTAGTCAGTAAAAGTCTGACACGCTCTCGCCCCACCCAAGGGCGGAAGATATCATTAGACGATTTCCCACCTAAAAAAATCTCTCTTCTTTTTTCCCTACTAACTTGGGGTCGGCTACCACTCTAACCGAATGCAGCTGAATACACGTGTTTTACACGGAGCGCCTGTCTATTAGATCCCTATAATTCAGTTACTGGGCAAGACGATAATCCTTGGACAAACTAATTGTCAGGCTTTTTGGCGTAACGACTGTCAAAGATTTACGAATGACAAATAGGATCAATGGTCAAACGTCAGTAATATCCTCGATAAACTAAGAAAAGTACATATGAATTGAAAAATTCACATTGGTACTTGCTCACTTTTGAACCCGTAACCTCATGCATGAGAAGTGGGTGCCTTAACCACTGGGTCATCAAAATTAAATATTGAAAGCTTCCAGCGGAAACTGTATAATAGCATTAGGGCAGTTTTGTTAAGGAAAATACAGTACTAGTACAGTTTACCGATTAGAAGTAGGTACATAATAGGGGTTCTTATGATGCGGATAATATCGACGACATCGTTGGCGCAGGCAGTGCAGCGGTTGAGCAATCGGCTGCTGTGAGGCGTGTCGTGGGTTCAATTGCCGCACGGGACCAATACTGGCATGACTTAAGCGCCTATTACACCACTCGATATTATTACAGTCTTTGTCGATGTTTATCTATTTATCTCATCGTTCTGTTTCATTCTTTACACGACATTGGCGTAAGTTGTTCTTTTTTAACCGAATTCAAAAAGGAGGTTCTATTTTCGGCTGAATGTATTTTTTTTTATGTATGTTCACCGATTTCTCGGTCAATTGTGGACCGATTTTGGATTATTTGTTTTAATTGAATGGTTATGCTTCCGAGTTGGTCCTACAGAAATATTGTTATGATCTCTCGGAACTCTGTATTAAATTAATGTAATCTAACCGTGTTTGGGATTATTAGAATTGTCATGAGATGCACTCTGGCTCTAGGGTATTTAAGTTTGGCTGAGGGGTACTTTTTAGTGGTGGTACCATAACTAAAAAGTGTAAAATAAAAGACAAAACTATTACAGAAACATCTACTTCCGAAATTAAAATTATCTTGCACTTTTCAGTGTTTTATTTTTACTTTGACGTCGATTATATTTTTTTTTTTTTGGAAAAAGTTTTTTTCTTACATAGACTCTGAATATCGAGTGGTGTAATAGGTGCTTTACAGACAGTGGTTCTGGATCTAGGGGTCTTTTGTATGTGATTTTATTATGTTTGTGAACGCATACTGTAGTCATTCCTAGAGTGAAATAAAATTTTCATCAAAACTCAGAATGAGTTATATTTTAGAAATTAGAAACTTTTATTTCAAATAAACTATTTACATACAGGCACTTTTGAATAGTCAAAATGTCGGTCAGTCAAAAAAAATTGAACGTTTCAAAGTGTAGATCTCTATAGATAAGAACGTGCAAGAAACTGGACACTCTTTTAAATCATGTTATGAGTTAAAAAAATCTTGATTACATATTTTTTGTCGCTTCTATTATGTGAGCACAATGTATATAAACAATGGAAAAAAGAGTTATTAAAAATAAAAAATAAAATAAGCCTTTGACAGTTAAGAGATGACCAGTCTCAACTGACGCGCGCCCGTTCACGAGCATGACGCGTGCATTACCATTAAAATAAATTGCTCTATAGCACTTCACATATTTACAAAATTAAAAAAAAATACTTCTAGATTAACATTGCAATTGTTTCCGAAGATAAAAAAGTAATAAATTATTATGAGCTCTATTAAAGTAAAAAAGTAAAAACTATGTCGAAAACAACAATACAAAAAGGGCAATGCATATAAAAATATTAAAAAATAAATACAACTAATTAGTAACACTAATTAAAAATCACTCAGATATCTACCACATCCGTTAAGTTTAACAATAATATTTCGCACGCCTGACATTACTTAGCAAATCGTATGAACGATGACGTCACTCTATGCCACGATTTGGGACACAGACCTTAAAAACCAATGACGCAAATAATAAGCAAAAACTTTCGTTCACGAAGCTATTCCATTCAGTTCCGTTCCATGAAAACTATACCGATATCTATCTGAAATAAAATCCCCGGTTAACAATATAAGGTCAAAAAAAAAATTCCAAATATTTTGTTAGCACGTCATCAAAATTGGTCCAGATGACGCATCGGTCGTGACTTGAGAGAAAATATGGTGTTCCCATGAAGACTTCGTTGAAATGTGCTATGGTCTTAATGATCCTATGATTCCTTGAAAACTAATGTATCATCTTCGTCTGAAATATATCTAGACACTAGGTATGCATCTAAAAATAAAAGGATTTTCCTCCACCGTCTATGCGGTTCCTTTAGGTTACTATAGGAACTGATTTTTTTTTGGGATCAAAAGTTACTTATGTTAATCAAGCGCGGTTTCAGCCCTTAAAAAAAGGTTGTGGTCACAGCCACCGGAAAAACAGCAAGTGCGAGTTGGACTTTTCTTTTTTGGTGGGAAAATCATCCAATGACATCCCTCGCTCTTGGGCGGAGCGCGAGGGTGTGTCAGAAAGTGCGAGTCGGACTATGAACTCACATATGATCGATATAGTACATTCCTACAAAGGAAATATTTTCAAAATGTAGGTATGGCGCCCTGATCAAGATTTTGTACAGTATATAGTTCCATGTACGAAATACTATTAGGAACTGCAATTTTAACCCACGACGGAAAAGAGGGATAATATAAGTTTGACGTGTCTGTGTGTCTGTCCGTGGCATCATAGCTCATAAACGAATGGACCGATTTTGATGCGTTTTTTTTTGGTTGAAAGGTAACGTAATCGAGATGGTTTTTTTCGACTTTTTAGGTACAATTTATGCAGATCTGTCTAGGTGTTCAAGGTCATCAGCTTGTTTGTTAGCTGCAGTAGGGATTTTCAACACTTAATGGTTATTTACTTTCAAACATATGTCTGACTTAATATTTAAATTAAAATACTTATGAATATGCTAGTGCCATTGAGCTGGTCTGATGATGGAGCTCGAAGGTAAGAGACGTAACCTTGGATTGCCTATTAGTAAACCCATCAAGTTTTAGCTTATTTAGATTCGTCTTAACTAGTTCTGGGATACCTAATAATAAACCCATCTAGTTTGGGTTCGCTAGATTCGTCTTAACCCATTCTATACATTTCTTATGATAATATAATATTCCACAACTATCACACAACGCCGTCTAGTCCCAAGCTAAGCAGAGCTTGTGTTATGGGTACTAGACAACTGATAAACATACTTATATATTTCTAAATACATACATATTATAGATAAATTACACCCAGACACAGAACAAATAATCGTGCTCTTCACACAAACATTTGTCCTGGGTAGGAATCGAACCCACGACCTCCGGCATAGCAGCCAGGGCCACTAACCACTAGACCGTTGACCGAACAGGTCAGAAATGGTGGCGAGGACCTGATGCTAGAACTGGGAGGTTGTTAATGAAACCCTGAAATGACTACTAAACTCATCGAGTTTGGGCTCATTAGATTGGTCTTAATCAGTTTTATATTTTTCTCATGATGACGAGGATCTGATGCTCGAACTAAGAGGTGGCTGAGAGAACCCTGGGATGCCTACTATGCGACATGGAGTGCCTCACACAATGCTTACTCCTGTATCGTGTTCATATTATGAACTGCATTTTATTTATTTATTTATTTATTAAAACTTAAAGCACTAGTAATAAACACTGTACAAAGGCGGACTTAATGCCTTAGGCATTTTCTACCAGTCGACCTTAGGGTGGTGCTGAAACAAAACATGGTAGGTGCAGCTTAATGGTAAAGAAATTGAAAAGAAATACAATAATAAATATATACTTAGATACATACATACAAATTAACAATGTAATTATGAAAAACGAATCCAACAAATCAACGCTGTGATGATTACACCAACTTCCTGCGAATGTGCTCACGTGCCATCACCTTAAAAGTGAACCGACTGGACGCCATCTTGATGCCATTTTAATTATCAAAATATTAAAAAAATAATTTTATACATAACCAGCGGTCCCGGCAGTTATTATCCTGCCTGAAGGCTGACTTTTAGTAAAAAAAAAATTGAAAACCCCTGATTGCAGCGCCACCTACCAGGTTTATTGCCATTACTAAACATTCACCTACCCATTTTCAAACCATCCAGGAACCCAATTAAACAAATACATATCGACGGCGAAGTGACAAGAACTCCTAACTGTCGAAGTCAAAATTTTTTTGTCTTAAAACGTTAGGAGTTAATACTAAAAATTGACATGTTGGTTTAGTTAAGAAGTGTTTCCACAATTTAATTTGGTGCAGTTGCAACTAAATATTCGCTTCAGAGATTTCACAAAAACATGCGGAAACACACATTTGAATTAAAAGCGCTAAAAAGTAATTTTGTTAGTTAGGTTTGGTAAGGTATTGGCACTTCACCATCGATATACATTTTGTGAATTACAAAATTCCTATAGATGCTCTTAATCCTGTCTATAATCAAACACAATTAAGTAATTAATAACCTTAAGAGAATGTAATACGTCCATTAACCCCATTACATACGATTTGTATAACAACAAACACAAGAACACACTCATACTCCCTGGCCTCTTGCCAATACTACACACACTTGTTTTGAAGAAAATGGCCAAAATCTGAAAAGCACGTGCGTGGACAGTGATATCAATGACTAAGAAAACCGATGCCAGTTTAACTTCGAGAGTAATCGGGCGGAGAGCAATGGGTATTTCGCCGTCCGGCCATTTGGTAACCGTCCGGACTGAGCACGAGTCGTCAACGGCGTGTAGTGGGGTCCAGCAGAGCCTACTAGCCTACTGAGGCCATGGGTTCGCTTCTGAAAGGAAAACCCGGAGTCCTGAAACGCAGGGCAAAGAAGGAACATGGGAGTGGGTTTCAGTCAGTAAAAGTCTGACACGCCCTACCACTCTGCCCTAAAGCGAGAGAAGTCAATGTATGATTTCCAACTTAAAAAAAACTTTGAGAGCATTATTTTCATTACAAAGGCATACTCTAGAACATAAGATCTATTTTACTTATAATCCTCATATAGCCGACTCCACTCCCGCAGGAAGCCGTGGGCGGCCCTATTCTGAGCCATCAAGGTAACTTATTACTGTTATACTTTCCCCGTGAAAAAACGTGATATAATAACACACTTTTAGATGGAGGTATACTTACCTTTCAAATTATTTATTCAACCAGAATAAAACCGTCGTCGCGCTCATATTATTTACTCCTACGTCTGATCTAAAACTGTATTTGACATGCGGACATGTGCATAAAAATCTATCATCATATCGGTATTTTAAGGCTAGTAGTACAAGGTACTAGTTAAAACCTGTACCAGTGGAACCGTATTCAGATCAGATCAGATCTGAGTCACGCGTGGCAATGTTATAATTATTTGTTTTTGTATGTTTGTTCGTGGCCGCTCAGCGAATGTGAAGGTCACTTTCTAATGATTCATCGTATGTTATGTTATACGAAATGTTATGAAACGATGTATTAGGTGCTAGAAACTCACGAGAACCCACGTGGGTATTTGCACGTATTTCAAGCATTCGTAAATCCTTGAGTTTCGGACGATCATCGAACTTCTGACACATTTACGAGAAATTTAACTGGTTAAACTTCCTTACCTACTTGTTGAGTCGTCTTGACTTAGCTACGGAAGGAAAACGGTTTTATGGAACTTCGATAACATTGAGATACTATTTTTGATAATACATTTCTGTATTTTCTTTGTTTTTAGGGCCCCTACTTTCATATAACTTCTCTCGCTCTGAGTGGTGCAAGAGAAAGTGCCAGACTGTGTGTGTAGTGACTAAAATATATCTGTGTTCCTTCATTTGCCTTTGCGTTCCAGGGTAGTGACCCTTCTACTGAAATCTTACGTATTCACTTAAGATTTCAGTCATCATCATTATTATGAGCATCATCATCTTCATTTCAGCTGAAAGACGTCCACTGCTGGACCTATAGGCCTCCCCCAATTGTCACCACAGTGAACGGTCCTGTGCGTCTCGCATCCATCGGACTCCCGCAACCGTTACCAAGTCATCGGTCCACCTTGTAGGAGGCCTTCCAACGCTATGTCTTCCGGTACGTGGTCGCCATTCCAGAACCTTTCGGCCCCAACGGCCATCCGTTTCGCCCTGCCCATTGCCACAGATTTCAGTCACAAGTTGCAATTTACTCTCTTCATTATCTTCGTGGCAGGTATTAAACCAACAGCTTGGTATAAAAGTTACGGGATTGTTCAAGAGTTAACGCGGTCCTGGGATGCAAAGAACAACTGAAGAAACGCAGGTGGGTTTCAGTCAGAAAAAGTTTGACATTACCTGTGCACCACTCAGAGCCGGAGAAGTTATTAGACGATTTCACACTTCAAAAAACAGTTAAGAATGAAAGAAATCAGAATCATCATCTTCCTGCCCTTGTCCCATCTTATTTGGGGTCGGCGCAACACGTTTTTTTCTTTAATTCTATCCTGTCGCCCGTCATGCTATCTCTAACTTCCTTTTCTTTCATATCACTCTTCAGACAATCCATCCATCTTTTCTTTGGCCTCCCTCTCTCTCTCCACCCATCCACCTGTATACTCATAACTCTTAGTAACAAGAGGTCAGAATAAGGAAGACAAATGAAATAACGAAGGTGATGTTTTGTGTTTCACCAGTATGCAAGACCCTGAAAATCAATGTAGGCTAAGTGATAAGTTCTGTATCTTAAGTGCAAATTGACACTACGTCAAGGTTAGAGGTACATGACATTCGACGCTTAAGAAAATCCCAGAGCTTGCAGACAATCTATTTCTGAACATAAGTCTGGTTTATAGTGCCAATTTAATTATAATTACACACAATTATTTCCTTAACAATGTCCTTTCACATTTCTATAAACTTTTCAAGTACAACCATAAGGGGTTTTGCGAAGGACATGACCATAAAAGGGTACAAGGAAAACCCAAAGAAAAAGTACCGAAATTATGAAAAAATGTTGAACTGAACTTTCATATCCGCACAAAAATTGTTCACACACAACATGGAAAATTTGTGTACACACGGCAATGTACAGGGTGTAACGGTAACGGGTAGTAATATTTCAAATATTGTTCCTTTCCATCACACTGTACAACTTTTTTTGAGAGAAATGATCAATGAACAAAATATTGGACCTCCCATACTAATTTTGCTCAGCTGCTGATAACTTTGTATGAAAAATTCAACTTTTTTTTTGGAATTTTTTGTCACTTTACACATTATCTAAAATATTGGCTCCCATTGTCGTTACTCCCTGTATATAGGGTGACTGGCAATTAGTGTACGATACTTAAACACGTCATTGTGCTCATGATAACAAATAATTTTTAATATGGGAGCAAAGCCGAAATCGCGAAAAAAATAACAGCTATTCTTTACATTAGGCACACATAAATGTACTGAACAGCT
This sequence comes from Mythimna impura, assembly GCA_905147345.3. Classification (NCBI taxonomy): domain Eukaryota; kingdom Metazoa; phylum Arthropoda; class Insecta; order Lepidoptera; family Noctuidae; genus Mythimna; species Mythimna impura. The sequence continues at coordinate 8,748,194 of LR990355.1, read as the reverse complement.
GATTTTTTTTCGCGATTTCAGGTTTGTTCCCACAGTAAAAGTTGTTGGTTATCATGAGCACAGTCACGTGTTTAAATATCGTACACTAATTACCAGTCACCATAGAGAACTCTAGATAACAGTTTATGCAGACCTCGCATTCAATAGGCTTTCTGTAACATTAGAGATCAGAATATACTGGAAATGTAAGTCGTGTGTACTACGTGCAAATAATGTTAGCCAAATCTTCTTGAGCTCTATATGGCATTATGAGTTGCTCTCAAAATATTTTTTATGACTTTTGGGATTCCCTGCTCTGACTAATTTTTGAACATTCTTGAACCCTTAGATTGGGCTCATCTGAACGGTCTGCGGTCGAAAGTCTACATTGACGAAGCCTGCGATGAATCAGGTAAGGTGAAATGTCGCCTTTTACTTATTGCATGTTTAACTAATGATACTTGTTAGAAAGCTCTGCTTGGGAATGCTATGAGTTTTCCTGCCGCATTATCAGACGGGCTAAATGATGTAAGTATCGAGTCGTATTATTAAAATATTGTACTTACTATTACTATAATGATTTAAGCTGATCAAATAATTGTTAAATTATCTCATGTATTATTTAGTCATAAAGTTGGCCTTTTGTTCTTATTGCTATAATATCAACTTTTTATGTGTCATTACAAAAAAAAAAAATCGTATTAATTATATTTTGTCTTTCTGATATCAGTTTTGATGGTTTTTCAAAATTATTATTTAACCCTTTTCTTATCGTCTCCTATATAACATTATAAATATGACAGCTTGTATGTTTGTTAATCAACGGTTGTATTAATTTGAGCGATATTCGGGACACGTGTAGACTGAACCTTGACCTTTGTTAAGAATCCAGACACTTTTTCTCAGAAGTTCGTTCATATGGGATAATATTAGACGACCATGAGGTCGGAACCACTGTCATTATAGTAAGTAAAGAAAATCAAATTATGGTTGACCTCTCGATATTATATTATTTGAGACAAATATTTATTTTATTAATTTATTCAGTTGAAATATTTATTAAATTATCCTTTTCGGAAAGAATAATGCATTAGCAACAAAATAAAAGAATTCGACTTTCCTTATAGCATACTACAATAACCTACAATTTTAGATGCTGTGAATCAGACTTCTCATTATCATTAGCATTGGAATTATGTGAGCTAAACTGTTTAAAGTGCAATACAAACCCATGACGTATATCTGTTCAAAGTTTTCTGAGATAAACTCACCTGTGGGTACAGGCCCTATGCCTTTTTGCTTGGTCATGAAATCTGCGGTCATTCGTGACGTTGTCTTTCCGTCATAGTTATTACGAGTAACTTTAATAGGATATAGAAACCCTATTCCGTGGTTTTAAATATCACGACTAAAATAGGACTTTTCGGTTGGGTGAGCCAGTCACCAGTTCTTGTTAAATGATTTTATTGCCGTATCTTAAGGTCCGGTACAGAGGTTACTTAATAATAATAATAATTAATAATAATAATTTATTTATTTGCCAGAATGTAGGTGTACAAAGTAGTATGATCTTAATTTTAATTAGGCCCATTTACATTCTACCATAACTTGTGGTGTGCAAATATTAATACAGTGTTCATCAAATTTATTAAAAATGTCGTATTCATATTTCAGTTATCACTATAATAGCTACAAGATGTCTGATTAAACAAATTAATTGTAAATATTTAATTTCACAAATCATTAATTAAAAATGTCATAATAATGTGACATCAGAGGTTACCAATACCTGCTATCACTATAAAATAATTAAATGGTCCATGCATATTGATAAAATGTCAAAATAATAAAAATCAAAATCACCAATATCTACTATCACTATCAAATGTCAAATTCTTTAAAATAATTGTAATGTCCATGAATATTATAAAGTGTCAGTCTTAAGTTTTTGAGTGACGAAAAGATATTTTTCGTGTGTTATATTTTATATACATATATATATTTATTTATTTATCTGTGATCTGGTAGACTATAATCAGAAAGGTTATAGTAGATAGAAGTATTGGTGTTTTTTTTTTAAGGTGGGTAATCATCTAATGTGTTCTCGCGCTCTAGGCTTTGGCGGGAAGGCGTGTTAGACTACACCGCACTTATATTCTTTCAGTTATCTTTTACGTTCTAGGACCACGGGTTTCCTTTTTAGGCTTCGGCCCTGCTGGGCCAGATGGCTTGGTTTTTGCTGACATCCCTTTGAGGCGCGTGTGGGACTACACGTCGTCGACGACTCGGGTTCAGTCAGGGCGGTTATCGGAAGGCCGAGCTATCCATTGCTCGTCGTCCATGCTTACGGTTCCGAGTTTTGGTGAATTAAAGCAATTGCCTTAACTCTCCTTGATTATATAGCACATTTGTTCTTTTCAGTCGATTGATTGGGTTTTGCATTAGAAGCATATTTGTCAAACGGGTTGGGGTCCCGAATTATAGTCCGGGATAGAGATTGTCTAACTTTCGTGTGGTTTTTTTTATTTTAGTTATTTTGCTTCACAATAAGAAATACTCCTGTATCGTGGGTTCATTTGCAAACATTTAAATTTAAATGCATATCACACCCAGACTCAGAACTATAATCTGTAAGCCATATAAATATTTGTTTCATCCGGGAATCGCAACCGCGACGCCTAGCACAGCAGCCAATTGCTCAACTACTGCACCAGTACTGCCGTAATTTTTAAGATTTCTTTAAAACTATGGAAAACGACGAGGTACGCATGAAACTGCTGGCCAATGCTGGTCCTAACACCAATGGATCCCAGTTCTTCATCACCATTGTGAAGATCTCCTGGTTGGACTAGTTGGATGGCAGGCATGTTGTCTTTGGTACCGTTGTTGAAGGCATGGATGTGATCAAGCAAGTTGAAGCCTTCGGATCCCAGTGTGGTAAGCCCTCGAAGAAAATCATCACCTCTGACTGTGGTCAACTCTCTTAACTAACTTAATTATGTAATAATTATAAATGTATAAAAATATTTTTTTTAAGTTTAAAACTATTTCCTTCCCAGTCTTCAAGAGAATTCTCTTATATTTTAACTGTAAATTATCGCATAAGTAAGGGGAAGCATTTGGTAATTTCAGGCTGTAATAATGATGATATGAAGTTATGAATTTACATGTGGATGGATGGAAAGGGAGAGGGAGGCCAAAGAAAAGATGGATGGAGAGAGTTTGTGTGAGAAGTGATATGAAAGAAAAGGGAGTTAGTGATAGCGTGACGAGTGACAGGACAGAATGGAAGAAAAAAACGTATTGCGCCGACCCCAAATAAAACGGGACAAGAGCAGGAAGATGATGAATAATGATGATAACAATGATCTTATTGTTCATGTTTATTGTAAAATTAAAATATTACATATTTTTCTATTCATTGGACACATTATCATAATTATGTTAGTTGCATGTACGCCATATAACTAACATATGACATCATCATCATCATCATCATCATTTCAGCCGAAAGACGTCCACTGTTGGACATAGGCTTCCCCCAAATGTCGCCATAATGACCGGTCCTGTGCGTCTCGCATCCATCGGATTCCCGCGACCCTCACCAGGTTATCGGTCCACCTTGTGGCAGGCCTTCCAGTGCTGCGTCTTCCGGTACGTGGTCGCTATTCTAGAACCTTTCGTCCCCATTGACATCTGTTCTGCGAGCAAAGTACCCTGCCCACTGCCACTTAAGTTTGGCGATTCTTCAGGCTATGTCTGTAACCTTAGTTCTCCTGCGGATATCTTCATTTCTGACGCGATTGCAAGGAAACTCCGAGCATAGCCCTTTCCATTGCCCTTTGAGTGACTTTAAGCCTCCTGATGAGGCCAATTGTAAGCGACCACGTTTCGGAGCCATATGTCATCACTGGCAACACGCACTGGTCATAGACTTTCGTCTTGAGACACTGTGGTATATTGGACGAGAAGACACCGTGTAGCTTTCCGAACGTTGCCCAGCCGAATGGGATTCGACGATTGACCTCTTTCTCGAAGTTAGACCTACCCAACTGGACCGTCTGACCAAACTACAGCAACATATGATAAATACTACTAATATGAAGGCTTATTTTTTTTTTAAGTAGTTCAACTTATAAAAAAAAGACCTAAAAACCATAAAGTAATTTTTAAACACAATAAATAAAACATTATTTGATGTCGATATGAACTTTTCAATGTGCCAAGGGCACGATACGGAGTTATTAAAAGAAAATAACAGTGAAAAAAGTATTTATAGAATTTCAATGAACAAAGAAAATAGACTTTTCTTCTATTATTTTCTTTAAGTATTATAAGATTATTTCCAGGATCTATTCAGGAAAAGTCATATGTTTTTAAACAATAATAGAACTTCAGTGTGTTTATACAGGGCCAATTTAAATTAGTAGGTACTAACTAGAGCTACTACGGGCTCGGCTATACTTTCAAATAACTACTTTCTTTAAATTACGAGTATTTAGGTGATTTCTTCTTCTTCATTAAGTATCAATACCAAGTTTTACTTAGGTACTAATTTCATTTGACCCTGTCTGTACAATTTTTTTTTTCAATTACACTGTAAAATAGAAAGATTAAATATGATAGACCAAATATTTTAATTGATATTTCGTATTTTTTTTAGGTGGGAAATCGATAAACAACTTTTCCAGGTCTCGAGCAGAAAAAGTTTTAAGGAAATTGTAAGTTGTAGGAAGGTTTCAAATTTTTGCTGATAATTATGTCACCTATGTTCGTAATTTTTTTTTTCAGTGTGAAAATTACCCAATGACATCCCCCGCTCTTGGGCGGAGCGAGACTCCCTCACTCCTGTTCTTTCGTTGCCTTTCATATCAGGGCCGAGTCTCCCTTTCAGAAGCAGACCCTTGGCCCCAGTAGGCTTCGACCCTGCTGGGCCCCTACGGTTTACTGATATCTCCCTGAGGCGCGCGTAGAACAGTACGCGCCTTCGACGACTTAGACTCGGTTTGGACGGTTACCGGTGGTCGGACGGCGAGCTACCCATTGCTCGCCGTCCGCAATCCCGCGCCTACGGTGGCTAGAAATTGGGATCGGGGTCCCGGCGGCTGGGGCGTGAAGGCCGCTCCTTCGCACGTGCACTTGCGGCCTCCTCCTTTGCTAGCATTACTGCTTCGCAGAAAGAGGGGACTGCCTGCCACTCTTTCTCGCTTCGAACCATGGCCTGAACCAAGGCCCGGCGCGAGAGATCATTGCCACCAATCTCCCCCACGAGGACACGGCAGTGCTCTGCCCAAGCGGGGCACACCTCTACCGTGTGCTTCATCGTGTCCTCCGGGCGGTCCACACAGTGGTGGTACCCGGGCGTTACTTCCGCACGAATCCGAACTGACCATGTTCGGTGAGAACCTGAAGGTGAGGACGCCGTGAGGTCTATGTTCTTTCATTTGCCTTTTTCGTTCTGGGGCCATCGTTTCTTTTGAAAGATCCCGCAGAGTTTTTATTCGTGTATTTTTCTCTTCATCAATCAAAACTTGAGTGTTAGAGAATACCAAAAGCATTAAGTCCGCCACTAAACTTTTGTGTGCATAAAGTATTGAATAAATAAAAAATTAGGCACATATTCCAATACCTAATTGGAGTTTTGAGCTTAACAAAACCCAGTGTCAGAAAACTGGTGGTCTCATTCCACATAAAATGATGGGTAAAATCCCCTAAAATAGCCTACGTGAAGTTACAAATCCACATATTTTAAGCGAGGATATAATACCATTAAATGATCCTAGGTTAGGTATTCAGTTTCTACGCAAGCCTTTTGTTGGTACAGTTAGTCACAAATTACATAAATATTTGTCACCTGGTCTGACTTCATCTCGGATGATTCGCGTGCCATTTTCACGTAGGCATTTTCTACCTTGAGATTAATTTTGTTTACATTAACGCTTATTACTGATAGGAGATGAAAATAGTTTTAGAATTTATGTTGGATTCTCTTAGGCGATAGCCTTTTGTCTGAGGTTACTGAATAAAACCCACCGGTCTGCCTTCAAAGAGATTATTCGGAAGAATCACCCTGGCCCCTTGCATTTTAGAGCCATGGTGATTCTTTCCAATAATCCCGCAGTCCTTGATGAAAGGATGAGAGGGGTTATTCCCTTAGTATCCTAATCTCTAAGGCCCCCGTCCTGGAATACCCCGAATACGATAAATGTGATTAAATTTCTTTTTCTAATGTTTTCAAGTTGTACGATCAACATAAAAAGTGCTCAAATGGGTTTTATATTTTTATTCTAACCAGCAACTACGATTTGAATAAAAATAAATATTATAAGTAATATTATCAAATCATACTTAACAAATATATTTTACAATTTATTATAAATTAATAATAAATGTATAATTACAGTGAAACCAACATTTAATAATAAAAACTCCAAATTAATTAAGACAAACTCATCATCTTCCTGCCCTTGTCCCGTGTTATTTGGGGTCGGCGCAACACGTTTTTGAGACGAACTAAAAACAAAAAAAAAATGGCGTCAAAAAACTCCTCCATAAAATACTTATGATAACAATAATTATTTCAAATTCAGGAAGCACAGCACAGAAGGGTTGCACAAATTTTACCTGAGCGAACAGTCTGTTATAATAAAAAATAAAGTTAGTGTGCCTAGCTGGACAATATCTTTTTTTAATCTTGTAACATTATTATGATTGTCTCTTTTGCGTCTGTATATAATCTTCGTGCTATCTTTTATACCATATTTTTATGCAAATAAATGTTATTCTATTCTGTTCTTTGGCATCTGATAAGAAAGTTCAGAGTGTCATTCGAACATGTCGAAAACCAGGTCCTTATAAAGGGCCCGAGTGGAATAACGAATTTTCAAAAAACAGATTAGGGAAATTGTGATAATTTTAATGGTGGATTTTTGTATGTGACTTCGAAGTTGATAATAATCAATTTTAAAACCTAAGGCTGATTAAGCGTATTTTTTAAATTATGTCAATGTTACATACAAAGTAGGTCCGTGTTTTGATTTTCTGTATTGAAAAAGGAACTATTGTGACAATAATTAAAACCTGTGATTACAGTAGGAGACCATATTGTATTCTTTAATTACAATATTTACCTCAACCAAGTAGGAAATTATCATATATCCTGATCCTTAAAATTCAGTATTTTAATTTTAGTAAATACTTAATAAAATTTTATTTAACATATCATGTGCTAACGGTACTTTTAAGCTAAATTGAGTTTTCATTGAGTTTATTAAATAAAAATAAATTGGGGCCCTATGGGTTAGAGGCCTCTGGGATTGGGGCCCTCCGGGACGGGGTCTCAAGCAGTACTCAGGAAAAAACTCGATAAATATGTCAGTGTGATGTATTAAACAGTGAAGATGTTCATATTTCTGGAGACCTCTCATTCTTTACGTAATACTTGTGATAGTTCTATCGGTCACTTATAAGTATATTTCTGGAAGCACCTTGATGAATAATATTTTTTTTTAATTGATATAAATTAGTGCATGACTGCGATTCCACCTGATGGTAAGCAGTGATTCAATCGTTGATGGTGAGGCGCACTAGTTTATTAAGAGTCTATTCACTCTAAGAGCCTTGAAAACACCCAAAGGTATCGCCAGTTGATCCATTCTGTTATTTTAATCCCGGGAAAGGTCACGTTTCCTTTAGGGCAGGCTGCGAGGAAAAACCTACGATGCAACAAGCGTACAAATTATAAACTTATTATGTAGTTTCTATTCTATATAGAAACTACATATTTAAGTTTAGTTTACGAGTAACATACGAACTTTCGTGTGTCTATGTTCTCATAGACACACAAAAGTTTTTATGTTACTCGTGTACGTCCGCGGAGAATTTCTGAAAAGGAAACCCGTAATCCTAGAACGCAAAGGGCAACTGAAGGTCACAGGTGTGGTTTTTTGTCAGTAAAAGTCTGACACGCCCTCACGCTCCGCCCAAGTGCGTGAAGTCTTAAGATGATTTCCACACTTAAAAAAAACTCGTGTACGTATGTTACTTCTTCGCGCTCAAAGGGCTGAACGGATTCGAATATAGATTAGCATATGGGTAGACCATAACCTGGAATAAGAACATAGGATACTTTTTACTTCGGAAAAATGTTCCCTTTTTTTTAAGTGGGAAATCATCCAATGACTTCTCTCGCTCTAGCGTGGTGCGAGAGGGCGTGTCAGACTTTTAATGACTAAAGCCCACTCTGATGTCCCTTCTTTGCTTTGCGTCCCAAGACCTCGGGGAATATGTTTCCTTGGTATATTTGAATTTCGTGCAGGTCAAGACGCAGGCTAGCAATCAATAATGCACCGGCAAACTGATTTATTTTTACCTCATCATTAGATCAGTGATACAATCATTAATTATCATCATCGCACTATAATTTATTACCTAACAAAATAACTGGTTTGTAACGGTAACTGACACATATCACAATATGAAGTTTATGTCATAACAACACTGCAAAAATGTTGTTACTTTTATTTAAGTAAAATTCGTTAATGTTTATTCCTCTTTTAATGCGTTTGGTAGACTTCCTTATTAAATTTTGTAGGATTTTTTTTTAGAAAGAAAATATGTTTATTTGGTACACCATGATTCGTTAATCAGCAAATAATTGTTTTAAAAACTAAAATTAAATATATAAAAAATAAGGAGAAATAAAATTAACATTAACAAAATGTCTCAAGGCTACGCCAAATAGGTTCAGTTCAGCATATTGCCAGACAACTACGTAGCAGTTGCCTGACGCTAGTTTTCAACTGAACCTTAGAGGTAGGGATGAAAATCAGTTTTTTTATAAGGGAATTAAATAAATAAATATTATAAGTATAAAATTATGCATATATTGAGGTGTCATTAATTAACATCAACTTTCACATTATTTTACTTTAGACTAGTTATCTACCACAGTTTCAGCCGTGATCATATTATGTAGCCTATAGCCTTCCTTGATACATTGACTATCCAACACTGAAACATTTTTTAGTTGTAACAATTAGAATTAGAATTTGTTTGTGGTTTTTAGCTAAAAACAGACAATTTTGAAACAATTTTAAAACAGAAAAATTTCACAATGTCCGCTGCATGTCTTTTCTTTTTTTTTACAGTGCGAAAATCATCTAATGACAAATCTTGCTCTTGGGCGGAGCGGGAGGTAGTGTCAGACCACCACTCCCAGTCCACAGACCAGTCCAGTCTCCAGTCGGTGTGGTAGTGCCACTCCTGTTCCTTCTTTGCCTTAATACCAGGGCCGGTTTCGCTTTCACACTACCCGTGGCCCCAGTAGGCTTTGACCCTGCTGGGCCCCTACGATTTGCTGACATCTCCCTGAGGCGCGTTTGGAACATTAAGCGCCGTCGACGACTTCGGCTGAGTCCGGACGGTTACCGGACGGTCGGACGGCGAGCCACCCATTACTCGCCGTCCGCAAGCCCGCGCCTACGGTGGCCGGAAATCGGGATCGGAATCCCGGCGGCGGTTGGGGCGTGAGGACCGTTGCCTCACGCGATCGGCCGCCTCCTTTGCTAGCATTACTGCTTCGCAGAAGGAGGCGACCGCCTGCCACTCCTCCTCGCTCCGGACCATGGCCTTTACCAATGCCTATGTCTTGTGAAACAAATATTTAATATCCAGATATGTTTTTTTATCTTAACGACCCTTTTCAACCGCACCTTGAAACACTATCTTTAGTAAAATTTAAATATCCGAAAACGTAATTTATTACGCAATATCGCCAAATATTCTATTTCAGTAGTGCCGTCAGAAAATATCGCGTTACAAACGGGGTTAAGTTCTCATTGAGACCGAGATGAATGAATGAATGAGTCAGGTAAACTGAGTCAGCGGCAATGGACTTTGGATCCATCAAAACTAGTAAGGTTTACCTACTGATGATGATACAGCGTTTGTTCTCTGCATCTGATCAAAATCCGAGTTCGAGATCCTGTAGTTGACTGCAGGATCTCGAAGGCACGAATCGACAATGCGATAATGCACTTTCGTAGATTTTCATTTAATTTTTTTATTTTTATTGGTAGGCTCATGTTTGACCGTTATCCCGTCTGATGGTAAGCTGTAGTATACCGTAATATGAACGGAGATTGAATTAAATGTAGCTGAGTAAATCCTTCATATAAATAGTAGGCGCCATCAAATAGGATGCAGAAGCCAATAGAAACTAAATTTTGATTAGGTTTTTTGCTTTGATACCATAGTTTTAGTTTCTATCCAAGTTTTAAAATAATAATTTATTATTAAATTAGAGTAGTTATAAACTGCCAATTATTACACTTAACTAACGTAAATATATCTACCATTCAAATTTTTATCACCCCTGCCACAAAAAGTACCACTAGACCCAATCGAATTTGAGATTCAAAAGGGTCTAGTAGTTTTGAAAAACGTAAAAAAAAACAATAGAAGGTACTAAAGCTGCTTACCTTGCAGATATGTAAACGACCATCATCTTCCTGCCCTTGTTCCATGTAACATGGAGTAAGCGAAAATATGTCAATAAACAAGGAAAATAAAAACATTAAATATATGACATTTCAATAACACATGGTGAGCCTTATCATTTGTGGCATTCTCTGTAATTGGCATTAAACGTTAAATTCACTAACTTTCCTTACAATTTAATGAATAATTTAAATTGTTGTAAAATTCTTTTAAATCATGCGGTATGTTAGAACCACAAACTTCTTATAACAATGAAGAACATGCATTCTTTGAACTGTAAATCAGAATTTCTTTTTTAAAGTAAAACATCAAAATCTGTATGTAGATTACTAATATTAGTGTAGTGGGTGTAGTTTAGAATTGTGTAACATATAATATGTATGTATATATATATATATATAATATTCATGAGTTTGTTTTTTTGTCTTTTATATATAATAGCTATACAATATATTATAATTTTATATCTATGTATAGTCTTATATGTATTTTTAATTTAATTAAATTTTAATTTAATTTGCAGTACACCGCAGTCTAGCCCCCTTTTTTATATTAAGTTCTTACAGTCCATCCTAAGGTTGTCTGGTAGAAATCGCTGTTAGCGATAAGACCGCCATTGTACCCATAGATTAAGTTAGTTTATAAGTTTTTGTTACTATTTTGGTGTACAATAAAGTTTTATTCTATTCTATTCTATTCTATTAGTCGTTTTTTTTTTTTAAGAATATTTTCTTCTAATAGAAAAGTATACTATCTACGTTGTATAGCAACGCGTAACCTGTGACGGACGTGAAAACCAGCTCTTGGATCACACGAGTACTGGTGTTTGGATATATCTCTAAATAGTGTGTAATATAAGCACTTGGGCCCCACGATTCAAGAGTTTTTATTCCAAACGGCTCAAATATTGTACTACTACTAATATTTCAGTAGATGCAGCGGCGGTCTCAACACAGCGCGACAAGCTAGGAAGACGAGATGGCGCTAAAACCTCAACACAAGTAGCATCTTCCACTAAAATAAAAATATTCCATCCGGTCTCTTGTCATCCTCGTGAGGATGGGGTTCTAATACAGCCAGACCGCCTGTGACAAGAGCTCGTCGGATAATATTCGACTGCATGACAAAACTTGGTGACCGAGACTATTGAACATTTTGTTACAGAAAGGGTGAAAAAGCGAGGTAAAAAGTAGTGTCGTCGAACCAGGTACTTATGTTAGACGATGGTAGTGCATGAACCCAGAGACCCGACTTCTACTGCCAGCAGGCGCGCACGCTCCGCAGTTATAGCACATATAGCATTTAGGTCTTTCTGAACCACTTCACTTTCGGTCTGAAATCGCCAATCCACACTGAGCAAGCGAGCGTGGTAATTAAGCTTATGACAAGTAGCCTTGCATATGGTGCGTTAAAAGGCATCAACCCACAACTCCCCCCTTTGAGCAGTGATGGTCCAGTGGTAGCAGTCCCGATTTACGAGTTCAAACTCAGCTAGGCGCATTACTTTGTGTAATTTATTTCGTCACCACTGCTCTCAAAACGGTAAAGGAAAAATATCATGAGGAAACCGAATGTTCTAGAACTAAAAATTCGAAGACATGTGACATCCACCAACCCGCACTGGGCCCGCGGGGTTGTTTACGGCCCATTTCCTCTCCTAGAGAGGAGGCCTGAGTCGTAGCAGTGGGAACATTTTAAGGCTGATTATGCTAGTTATTTTATAATTTATGTACACACATGAAGAAGGTACATTATTATAAAAAAAATATTCAAAGGTACTGCTTATTTCAAAAAGAAATTTCTTCCAGCAGACCTGCGAAAGGAGAGATTAGAAGAAATGTAGGCAGTGTGTACATAAGAAGAGTTTGTGAATGCTGTGCTATGAACTAATTTATGGAGCGGCTCTTCCCATGATCTCTGGTAGATTGTGCACTGTGCAACCCATCTTGGGTTGTCAGGTGAATTCGTATTCGGGTAAGCAAGACTCCAGGCATCCAGACCTCGATGAAGCGTTATTCTTAATTAGCAGTGCCGTGGACCGAAGATATAAATGCAGACTGGTAATTTTGTGAAATTAAAACTGGTTGAATTATGTGAAGAAAGATATATTATAATGAAAGAATAAGTCGGAAAGGTTGTACCGATCCATAGTAGGAGGGTGATGTGGACCTAAGCAACTCATGAATTTTGTTATCATGTAGGGTTGAAATTAAGTGGTGTTAGCACCACTTACTTTCAACCCTCAAAAATAGTAAAAAAAAAATTACTCAAATATCAAAGTACTGTACGTCTCTGCACCTGTAATCTATAGATACTAATATTTATTATAAATGTGAAAGTAACTTTAGCTGTCTGTAAGCTCTTCACATCTTAAGGGCTGAATGGGTTTGGATGAAACTTGGTACACACGTAGATTATATACTGGAATAGGAAATAAGAAAATACTTTTAATTCCAGCAAAATGTTCCCTTGACGAAGCGGCTGTCAGAAGCTGGTACTATATAGGTACGTATAAAGTAGCATAAAAATGACAAGTTCCGTATCACTGGCTGTGATATGATGGTGGTGGTGACGGTGTGCAATGATGAGCTCTTGACGCATACTTCTGAAAACATCTTCCATTAATTGAATTCAGTAGTATCCTGAATGAACCAGTGTACTAATAAGTAGTATGGAAAACCCTATCTCACTGTACGATAAGCGAATTCGTGCCATAAGGTAGCTCTTTGTAGTCGTCACGGCTGTTTGAACAATTAAACATATGATGTTTATGACGTATGACTAACCGTAGCCAGCTACCTACTTTAACAGATTTTAGTGATTTCACTGGGTTTCCCTGATGAAGTCAGTGATTACGTGGATTATGATTTATTTCAGGATTGATTTGAGTAACTTAGTGAAGTAAGAGTAAATAATTTATGTTGGTACTTGTTTCCATTCGTATATCCACCCAATAACATACGTACCATAAAATTCATCATCTTCCTGCCCTTGTCCCGTGTTATTTGGGGTCGGCGCAACACGTTTTTTTCTTCCATTCTGCCCTGTCACTCGTCATACTATCACTAACTTCCTTTTCTTTCATATCACTCTTCACACAATCCATCCATCTTTTCTTTGGTCTCCCTCTCCCTCTCCATCCATCCACATGTAAACTCATAACTCTTTTAGTAACATGCGTTTCATTTCTCCTCTTCACATGACCATACCAAGACAAACGATTCCCTTTCAACTTTTCAGTCACTGGCGCCACTTTCAAACTTCCCCTAATATACTCATTTCTCACTTTATCCATTCTCGTCACACCACACATCCATCTTAACATTCTCATCTCCACTACGTGCAATCTTTTTTCATCCGTCTTTTTCACAGCCCAACATTCTGATCCATACAGTATGACAGGCCTTATCACGGACTTGTAGATTTTACCCTTCAACTTGAGGGGCATCCGTGGGTCACAAGTTGTTCCCGTGACCTGTCGCCATTTCATCCATCCTGCGTTGATCCTATGTGTTACGTCCCGGTTTACCTCACCATCCCCTTGGACGACGTACCATAAAATTAAACGTAATAAAATATACCCTTTAGGTAATAAATAAACCAGCACGTAGAGCAAACGCATAAAATTTATCTTCTCTTTATTGATGATCGACTTGATTGATAATTTCAGACTTACATAGATATTCATCATCATCGCCATGATTCCAGCCAAAAGACATTTACCGCTGGACATATATACCTCCCACAAGATAGACCGATGATCTGGTAAGGGTTGCGGAAATCCGATAAATGTGAAACGTATAAGAAAGCTTGTTATGGAGACTTATAATAGCAAGGAGTTTTATGAAACCGCGTACTATGAACTGTGATTCTTCTGATTGCCATATACAATAAACAAACAACAAACAAAATTTATATTTAAGAAATGTTAAATTAGTTATTCATTTTTTTCCTTTTGTTTCGTTTATTTTGTAACGTTGTAATATTCCAATAAGGTTACAGTATTTGCGGCATCAGTAATTCCAGCACAGCCCATCGCACTGGGAACATGAGAACTATATAACTGTTCTCCATTATTCAATTCCTGCACAGCCCATAGCACTGGGAACATGAGAACTATATAACTAACTGTTCACTACTATTCAATTCCAGCACAGGCCATAGCACTGGGAACATGAGAACTATATAACTAACTGTTCTCTACTATTCAATTCCAGCACAGGCCATAGCACTGGGAACATGAGAACTATATAACGGTTCTCCATTATTCAATTCCTGCACAGCCCGTAGCACTGGGAACATGAGAACTATATAACTGTTCTCCACTATTCAATTCCGGCAGCGCATCGCACAGGGAACATGAGAACTATATAAGTGTTCTCCACTATTCAATTCCGGCAGCGCATCGCACAGGGAACATGAGAACTATATAACTGTTCTCCATTATTCAATTCCTGCACAGCCCACAGCATTGGGAACATGAGAACTATATAACTGTTCTCCACTATTCAATTCCGGCACAGCCCATCGCACAGGAAACATGAGAACTATATAACTGTTCTCTATATGAAACATGAGAACTATATAACTGTTCTCTATATGAAACATGAGAACTATATAACTGTTCTCTATATGAAACATGAGAACTATATAACTGTATCTAACTGTTAACTATATAAATGTTCGTAATAAGTCAAAATTGTCAAAGTTTTTCAGTTTTTTAAATAAGAACGCAAAGTTGGCCATGTAATGCAAAAAACACGGTCATTATATCCCCCTCGTTCCTTCATGATGTTTTCCTTCACTGATTTCAGTGATGTCCGAAAAAGACTTAAAAAGTATATATTTATTATATTAAATAGGTAGTACTAGCGTTTGCCAGTGGCTTCACCCGTGTGAAAGTGGAAAATGTATGCCTATGTAACTCAGTGATAAAGAAACATTCTACTGGTGAATTATTTTTTTAAATTATTGGTCCAATAGTTTTAGAATTTATTGATTACAAACAAAAATACAAAAATCTTTTCTCTTTACTATTAGTATAGAAGTACAGATGAGCAAAAAAGCCTTATCGTATGAATTATAATAAATATATTTAAATATATTATACTTTTCAGTGAGCAATGGTGGCCGAGTGGTAACGGCTCCGACTGACGAGTTGTAGACCGCAGGTTCAAACCCAGCCAGGCGCATTACTTTGTGTAATTTATTTTATCACCACTGCTCTCAAAACGGTGAAGGAAAACGTCGTGAGGAAACCGGCATGTCCTAGAACCAAAAATTCGTAGACAAGCAACATTCACCAACCCGCACTGGGCCCGCGTGGTGGATTATTACGGCCCTCTCCTATAGAGGAGGCCTGAGTCCCAGCAGTTGGAACATTGAAAGGCTGATTATGTGTTGTAATAATAAATTTCTACTTTACCGGTTGTCTATAATATTGAGTTTAGTGACAACACTAACTTATAAGTACTTCACTAGTAATAACTTAGTTTTGTACTCTGTGGAATCTCTTAAATAAAACTACGCTGAGTTAAATTTACTTTTGCTGTTTTTAATTAATCTCAACAGGTTATGGGCCCAGGCCACCTGATTTCGGTTTAAATACAACGAAAATATAAGTAATAATTAAAATACAAAGTAAATTCAGTGACAAACAGTAGTTCCGTATAAACATAACCTAAGTCAACACGAGGTGCTTCGAGACGTGACACAATCTTCTTCATCAGCAAAATGTCTTCTACAAATAATATGGCACTGATTGAAAAGCTGACTGGAAGGGAAAACTATCCAACGTGGAGATTTGCTGTCCAAACATATCTTGAACACGAGGATTTATGGCATTGTGTCACAGAAAAAGGCGTCGATGTCAAACAAGATTTGTTTTATTGGTACATCCCATCAACTATGTACACATCCAAGAGGCCAAAACTGCCAAAGAAGTGTGGAATAACCTATCTAAAGCTTTCGATGACAAAGGGCTGACACGTAGAGTTGGCTTATTAAGAGATCTGATTACCACAACGCTAGAAACATGTCAAGGCATCGAAGACTATGTTAGCAAAATAATGTCGACCGCAAACAAACTACGAAACATTGGGTTTAATGTGAATGATGAATGGTTGGGAACCTTGCTACTGGCTGGCTTACCCGAGGTCTATCAGCCGATGATTATGGCACTTGAAAGCTCCGGTGTGGCAATAACAGCGGATTCTGTAAAAACTAAACTGCTTCAAGATGTAAGAAGCACTGAAACAAATGCTTTATATGTTAATAAAAACAAGGGAAATCGGATGCAGTCTGCCAAACAAGCTTCAGAGAAACCCAGTACCAGCAAAGGTCCTAGATGTTTCGTGTGCAATAAATATGGGCACATAAGTAAAAATTGTCGAAATAAGAAGTCGAAGGAAAAGTCAGAACAAAGTACCAACTATGTTGCTGTATTTTCTGCAAGTACATGCAATGAGAAAGGTTGGTACATAGACTCTGGAGCGTCAATGCATATGACCATGCACAGTGACTGGCTATATGATAAAATCCCACCTCCGATTAGTACTTTAAAGGTGGCGAATGATGAGAAACTTTTGGTAGAAGCCTGCGGAAAGATAAATTTAAATGTTGCTGATTGCAATGGGAAGATAAATACAATTCAAGTACAGAATGTTCTTTATGTTCCTGGTCTGGCCACTAATCTTCTCTCGGTTACTCAGATGATTAAAAATGGATGTCATATACAGTTTAATGAGAAAGGTTGCAAGATATTAAACAGAAATAAAGAACAAGTGGCTACATCAAAGAATGGCTCATTTAAATTTTGAAGATTTGAGTAAACTAACAGAATCTGCAGGAATTAAATTAGAAAATAAAGAAAAGGTCTTATGTATTTCATGTCAAGAAGGAAAACAAACAAGAAAACCTTTTCCCTCTCAAGGATCTCGAGCACAAGCAAAGCTAGAGGTCATTCACTCTGATGTTTGTGGGCCTATGGAGGTACCATCGCTTGGAGGAGCTCGCTACTATGTTACCTTCATTGATGACTTTACCAGGAAGGTATTTGTATACATATTAAATAAGAAATCTGATGTGTTTGAAAAATTTAAAGAATTCAAAGCATTGGTGGAGAACCAACTGGATTTAAAAATAAAGACTCTCCGTACAGATAATGGCAATGAATACTTGAGCAATGAATTTCGCAATTTTCTCAAAAGGTCTGGAATTTCACACCAAACTACTACTCCCTACACTCCACAGCAAAACGGTCTCGCGGAGCGTATGAATAGAACCCTTCTAGAACGAGCAAGATGCATGCTACTGAATGCTCAGTTACGAAAACAGTATTGGGCAGAAGCAATTTCAACTGCTGCCTATATCACAAATAGATGTCCAACACGAGTGATAGAATTTGCAACACCTGAAGAGAAGTGGAGTGGTAGAAGGCCGGACATCACTAATTTGAAAGTTTTTGGTTGTGAAGCCATGGTGCATGTGCCAAAAGAAAAATCGAAAAAATGGGACTCAAAGGCAAACAAGATGATTTTTATTGGCTATAATGAACAGACAAAGGGATATAGGCTTTTAGATCCAAAGACAAGGAGTGGAATTCCTTGCCGGAGTCTGTGTTTCCAGATAGCTACAACTTAGGGGTCTTTAAGTCAAGAGTGAATAGGCTACTTCTAGGCAAGCGTGCTCCATCGTCGACCACATCATCGCTTACCATCAGGTGAGATGGTGGTCAAACGCGAGCCTATCATTAATAAAAAAAAAAAAAAAAAAAAAAAAAAAAAAAAAAAAAAAAAAAAGACAAAGAAAGTGTTAATTAGCAGAGATGTCATATTCATTGAAAGTTCAGTTAAAAGGAATTATGCATTACTGCCATTATCAGAGTCGGTCCCAAAACCCAAGACCAATGATGATAGTTCTACCAATAATGAGACTAAATTAGAAAATACATCTGAAGATAGTGAATTGCAATCTGAAACCAGTGATGAATCTTTTAAGTCAGATGAAGGATCAATTTATGAACCAGACCAAACAATTGATCCAACAGAACTTACACGAAATGTAACAACAAGATCTAAACAAAGAACATGTAAAATGGATGCTAAAACATATTCATGTGTTAATGAAGTTTCAGAACAGTATGATGTTCCAGAAAGTTACACAGCAGCAATATCCTCACACAATGTGAATGCTAAACATTGGAAACAGTCAATTCAAGATGAGTTAAAAGCACATGAAGAAAATAAAACTTGGAACCTCATTGAAAAACCGGAAGGAGTGCGAGTGATTGATTGTAAATGGGTATTCAGAATAAAAGACAATCCATCTGGTCCAATCTTTAAATCAAGACTGTGTGCTAAAGGATGTGGACAAAAACAAGGCATTGATTACACTGAAGTTTACTCTCCTACGGTGAGATATGATTCAATCAGAGTTGTACTGTCAAAAGCTGTCCAAAATGAGTTAAAAATTATCCAATTTGATGTAAAGACTGCATTTTTATATGGAGATGTAAAGGAAGTTATTTACATGAAGCCACCAGAAGGTTTGGAGGTCCAATCAAATTTGGTATGTAAACTTAATCGTTCACTCTATGGTTTAAAGCAAGCACCAAGGTGCTGGAATCAGAAATTTGATAATTTACTAAAGAAATTTGGGTTTACTAATAGTCATAGCGACAAGTGTGTCTATATTGGAAATGTAAACAAAAATAAAATTTACTTGTTGTTGTATGTTGACGATGGGCTTCTAATATCTAATTCAGAAGACTCACTAAACAAAGTGATGAGTGATTTAAAAGATAATTTTGAAATTAAACAGTGTGATCCAAAGAACTTTGTAGGATTACAAATAGAAAGATTTGAAAAGTGTATTTTCATTCACCAATCAAAATATATTGAACAGTTATTATATAAATTTAATATGCAAAATGCAAACTTTAACAGTGTTCCAGTTGATCCTCACACTACTTTAGAGAAAGCAACTGAAGCCCCAGACAAAACTATTCCCTACAGAGAGGCTGTGGGCTCACTCATGCACCTGGCTGTAGTAAGCCGTCCAGATATCATGTTTGGAGTCAGTCTGGTGAGTAGATATTTGAACTGTTATGATCAGACCCATTGGAATGTTGTCAAAAAAATATTAAGATATCTGAAAGGAACAATGGACTATGGTTTATGTTATACACCTTCAAAGTCTAACCTAGAGGGTTATAGTGATGCAGACTATGCCAAAGACACAAGCACACGCAGGTCTTTAACTGGCTATGTATTTATGAAAAATGGAGCTGCAGTAACATGGGCAACACAACGCCAACAAAGTGTAGCCTTGTCTACAACGGAAGCAGAGTTCATGGCTGCTTGTTCTGCAACTAAAGAAGCTATATGGTTAAAGGGACTGTTAATGGACATAAACGAATTTAATCAGAACTCTATCTGTCTAAATATTGATAATCAAAGTGCAATTTGTTTAATTAAGAATGTAGATTATCACAAGCGATGTAAGCATATAGATATAAGGTATAATTTTATCAAAGAAAAGTATTCAGAGAAACAAATTGATCTCAAATATGTGAATACCAAAGAGCAATATGCAGACATATTTACTAAAGCTTTACCTAAAGAACAATTTCAATATCTTAGAAATAAAATTGGTGTTAAGCAAGTATCTCTCAAGTAATTCTTTTTGTTATTAATTTCTATTTTTAGCTAAAAGTTGTCTGTTAGTCTCTATATTTTTTTTAAAGATGTAAGTAAAGTTAAAATTTGGCAAGAGTGTTGTAATAATAAATTTCTACTTTACCGGTTGTCTATAATATTGAGTTTAGTGACAACACTAACTTATAAGTACTTCACTAGTAATAACTTAGTTTTGTACTCTGTGGAATCTCTTAAATAAAACTACGCTGAGTTAAATTTACTTTTGCTGTTTTTAATTAATCTCAACATTATGCTTATACTTTTCACTATTCTAGCACGGAAACTTACAATTAAAACCATCAGTTATATTATTTTTTTAGCGTTTTAATACCTTTGATGTTATTCAATCATTACTATAATATATTACACCCACATTGTAAATAAAAATTAGTTCTTATTAATTAATAAACGTAAGCAAAATTAATGTTAAATTGATTGATCGAATGAATGACTTAATACAAATGCTTTGTTCATAAACATACGTAAACAATATTTCAATTATCTTTTTTCCATTTTCCTCATCGTATTTAATTAAACAGCATTGTTTGATTTCTATTCTTAGTTATATTTTATTATATAATAAAATAATAATAAATATTTGCTGCAATACAGTGGCATTAGATCGAGATCCTGAATTTTATCCTGAGCAAGTCGGCACTGACGCTGTATTTTGATGAACCATTGACCCACTGCCTCTAAAAGATAAAACTTTAAAGCCGAATACTAGAAAACATAGAATGACTAAGAAATATCACTTTTCAGAAGCATCACATACAACCTTATGAATGAACTTTGGACACGTATAGATATATGTCATTAGTTCTTAAACATAGTTGTACGTCATATATTGTAGTCAATGGTTCATTCTATTACAGCTAAATATTCCAACGCTGTGTAAAATACAGTCAATGTAAGATATTCTTATGACTAATAAAATATTTAATCTTTTACAATATTTTTCCAATAGTGGAAATATTCGAATTCGAAAGGTGTTTGGGATTACCTTAATTTCTTAATGCAGTAGGTTTGTAGTCTGATGACTTTCCGAATTTAATGTAGTTGTAGCCATTTTAGTACCTTTAAATGCATAGTCTTGTTTTATTTTTATTTTTAATTGATGTAAACTATTGCTGGACTGTGTTTCCACCTGATGGTAAGCGTTATACAATCATTGATTGTGAAGCGCACTAGTTTATTAAAAGCCTATTCACTCTAGCCTTGAAGACACCTAAATTATAATCGGACGGGAAGACCGTAGCAGGCAAACTGTTCCAAACGAATCAAAACGCTTAGTCCGGACCGTAGAGGTGTAAACAATGTAAGGGTGGACACTCGCCGTACGTTGGGTTGTCCGATGGTAGAAAGGCGATGGCGGTATCAAGTCATATTAATCGCGCGCATGCTCTCCAAAATGCATCCTATAGAATACCGAAATGCTGGCTACCCTACGCCTGCAATTTAGCTTCACTTTTTTTTTTGACTGACCGACATTTTGACAATTCAAAAGTGCCTGTAATTAGTCTATTTGAAATAAACGTTTCTGATTTCTGTGCTTTTCTTCTACTTGGTTCTAGGCAAGCGTACTCTGACGTCTACCACATCATTGATTGCCATCAGGTGAGAGTGTAGTTAATTATAGTGAGAAAAATTGAGAATGTGGTTACAACACGCGGGCTAAAATTTAAAAAAAAAAAATTGCGTACCTTCCGAACGCAAAGAGGAATAAGCCACTGAAGGGAAAAAGGAAAACTGTGTTATTATTTATTTGTTTGAACTCTTACAACATTTATGTAATATATGAAACATGTGTGTAGGTGGACTTGAGGAAACAAGGCATTCCCTACTAGTTAACCTCTAGGTTACAGAGAATACTTTGTTGTAGGTGTACTACAATAACAAAGAAAATTAATTATGTGACCTCCAATGACATCTCTCACTGTAGAGTGGAACGGGCATGTCAGATTTTTACAGACTAAAACCTCACTTGTGTCCTTTAGTTGTCCTTTGTGTTTTAGGAAAACGAGTTTCCTTTTCAGAAAATCCCAGCAGTCCTAGCAGGCATCGGCTCTACTGGGCCCCTACGGTTTGCTGACACCTCTTTGAGGAGCGCGTGAACACTACGCACTGTTAACGACTTAGGCTCGGTCTGGACGATTCCCAGACGGCCGAACGGTGAGCTATCCATTGCTCGTCGTCCGCAAGCCCATACCTACCGTGACTGGTAGTTGGGGCCGGAGACGCGGCAGATGGAGTGAGAATGTCCGTTCCCTCACGCTTGTGGCCATCTCCTTCGCTAGCAGTACTGCTGAGCAGAAGGAAGCGACTGCCTATCATTCCCTGTCGCTCCGGACTATGGCCTGCACCACGGCCTGGCGCGAGATGTCACCGCCACCGATCGCCTCCACGAGAAAATAGCGGTGTTACGCTCAAGTGGCGTACACCTGCACCGTATGCTCTACCGTGTACTCCAGGCGGTCAACGCAGTGGCGAAATCCGGGGCGTTTCTTCCGTCTGAATTCAGTGCAGAAACCTCCCGAACATACCATGTCCGGTGAGGACCTGCGTCATGCGGAAGGAAAGGACACCGTGACGTCTCTCCAGCCTCTCCTCAAAGAGCGAACTTAACACCATTATAATGGCGTGCCCTTTGTCGCTCTAGGGCGGAGTGGGTGCATTCAAAAACCTGTAAACTCACATGTACAAGATACCCAGATCCAGAACAATAATATACAAGTCATACAAATATTATTTTGTTCCGCAAGAATTGAACCCACGAAAAAAAGTAAATCGCTGAACTACTGCGCCAACAACAGCCATTTCGACATGATTTGGAGCACAACGTAGATTAACTAGAGTACTTAGACATGATTCTTGATATAACTATCCCCTACAACCGAAATCTCATATAAGCAAAAGAAATAGAAACCAAACAAGTGATAAAATCCCTATCCGATAATACTTCCTGTTATATGTTCACTCGTTTAATAAATACCCATTTACCCTGTGTTATTTATAAATCATGTTTCTGCTCTTGCTTATCTAAAGGGTCCTCGGAACGATTAATTGCGATTGACAATATTGACGTGAATGATAATAACAATGTATTGACAAATGCTTTGTAGGGACATCTATGGCGTCACATAAGAACTAAACTACGAAATCCTGCATCGCGCAATTAAAATTCTCCGCCCGAAATGCGGCAGTTACCCACACCAGACATATCATCCGTCTGGTCGGAGGATCCTTCCCTTTTCAATGGAAGTTTGCGGGACTTTACTCTTTATCCAGCATACCTCTAAAGCTTCAATCATTTAATATAGATAATCGATCATTTTTACATTGATTGGTGTCAATCACATAAATATTGTCAATAGTAATTAACCGCCTCGGGAACCCTTTACTTGGGAACCGTCAAGTTTCTTCCCGGTTCTTCTCCATAGCCTTTAACCCTATTAATTTCTCACCACCCTGTTAATTTTAAGTTCCTAATATAATTTTTATTTTTGGTGTACAATAAAGAATATATCTATCTATCATAGGGCACAAAAAATTGGAACCGTGCACTGCTAACGTTTTATAAGTGCCCATGTAGGCCTATGTAAAATAAAATACATTTTGAATTGAATTGGGAATGATGCAACACGATTTCTATTTTCATTCTCCCCTGTCAACTTAACACAGTTTATTCAAATACTTTAACAATTTTAAAACTTTACCGTAATAGAAAAAAATACTTGCTTCGACAACTTCATTTTTACGTGTAATATTCCTGAAGTTCGTCATAAAATGCTCTGACGACATATGGAAGCTTTACGAAAGAATTCCAGGATCCACCAATTATAAAGGGACAAAGTTTAATAGATCAATGTCATTTAAGTTCGCTAAAAACCATCAATCATCAGAAAAATGACTGGCAAGTGACTAAGAGTCTAAGTTACGCAAAATATATGAAACTGTTACAGTATTTTCATTAATTGAAAAATATTTCCTCGTATGATTCAATATGGCCTTATGACCTATAGCTGTAAAATAAACAAGAAACTGAAATCTCATGCATAATATAATTATGAGAAATCTATCAATTCACTATTAGTCTAATTAGAGCCTCAGATACATAAGAGAACAAAGTCCCCAACATCATCTGCAACGTTCTATCTACGTAACGCTACAACGTTGCTCAGTATCCTGCAAGTTGCCCCCCAACATTTTACAACGCCATCACGTGACGCGGGACATTTTGTTGGACAATTATTTGACAGCGTTACGCATGTTGGGGGACATTTTGTTTCTGAGGCTTTTAAATGTAACTCATAATTAAAATGACAGTTATTCTCATACATAAAATAAAAAGCCTTTTATTCCATGCAACATCACATAACAACAGTATTTTTACTTGGAAATATATGTATTCAAAAATAGTACATTATGATACAAGTGTGTAATGTTAGTGATTACCGTCGAGGCGGTATTTAGACCCGAGCCGTGGCGAGGGTCTTAAGAAAGCCAAGAACGGTAATCATTAATTACTCCCGTGTGTCATACGACGTTTTTCAATACACTTGTGAAGAAATAACAGTAAAACTAGTAGAAATTTCTATGACATGGCGGTAAAAATCTGTTTTCATAAGGGCGCGCATCATTTTTTTTTTATTTACCCCTAGAGGAAGGCTAAGGTATTTTGATCATACTGCCTAGTCTTACGTTTATGTTTTCTTGCGTGGAAAGTTTTTACGATAATGTCTTTCGTAGTGACAATAGAATACGGATGTAACATTTTCCAATGATTTTGTAGTATTTAATTTTATTTAATGAATACAGCCACTGAACTTCACTGGAATAAAAAAAAATCACGCCGAAAACCGCGCGCATAAAATGGCGGCCATAGACCATAAAAAAAAAAAACAAATTTTATTTGAATGTACCTACGATTTATTTACTAAATGTTTTTTATTAATTGAATCGTTTGTACAAGTTAAATTTGTAAATTTTAACTTTGAAATTGGTTGAAATAAGTAGGTAAGTAAGACACAAATTTATATACTATTGAACGCATTCGAATTCAAAATTTGTTTTGCGAACAAAGAGGTTGAACAAAAAGGTTTTAACTACATTATAGCACTAGTGCGTAATGGTAATCAAAATGTCACAGTTTGGTAACGAGTGCCATTATATACCTAAGTGCAGTGCAATAAGAGTCACTTTCTGAGCAAGTGTGTTGAAAAACAATTTAAACAGATACTTTAGTTTTCTTATAAAAATTTTATATTTATTTATTTAAACTACATGTATAGTAGTGGTACATAGGAGGACTTAATGCAACATTGGGTTTTAAAAAGACAACACTGTGGTAGGCTTGCACAATAAACAAATAACAGATACTTCAAACAGAAAATATAAAATAAAAATAAGTTATTTATAATAAATAATAAAATACATATATATGCTAAAATTATAAACTAATAAATACTATGAAAAATATCAAATCAATGAGAGAACTTAATAATAATTCTGACGAAACTAAAGATGAGAGGACTTTAAGTAGTAGTTCCGAATTTTACGCTTGAAGGAAAATTTAATTTCAGCTTTTTTGATGTCAAGGGGAAGCATATTCCAGAGTTTTATGGTGGAAACAGCGTATGAATTATATAGTAATAATTTAATCATTTACTTTAAGTAATTCTCATATGTGACACAAATTTAAATATAAAATTATTTAAATCTAGGTTTTTTCTGTTGCTTTGTTTCCGAAAAAATGCAGTTGAAACGTACTTTTTTTACAGATTATCACTTGACTCTCCCGAAAAGTAATGTAAATATCGTAGTTACGCTTGAAATTTTTAAGTTTCTCAATTGTCTTTTTTAAGGTTATTATGATTAATAAAATTATTAATAATATTTTTTTATACGCAATAAATTCAATTTTTTATATACATTAAAAAAAACTTATAAAAATATTATTTAACAAATTTTTTTTTTTTACAATATTAGATTAAGTTTCTATAAAATCCTCACCTATTTTCTTGGATCAACGGTAATCATTGTTTATTTTTAATTACTGGGCACGTATTTAGTGTTGTATTAAGACATAATGAAACAAGATATTATAAAAGAACTTCAAAATCAGTGTAATTAATATAAAGGTTGACTATCATTTGCAGTTTTTCAACGATACTCAAAATCAGCTATTTAGTGCACATGCTCTACATTTATGTTCATATAAGCCGACATTTTGTGATGTAAGAATACGGTTACAGTAACTGTTTAAGTTTTCACAAGTGGAAGTAAATATTATTTACAGTATTTTATTCTTTGAAGAAAACTCAAATCGATTACAAATTTCATTCGTTGAATATTTAAATTTGTTCATACCATATGGACTTTAAAAGCGGAAAATAATAAAAGTTTTGAGTTTTTATGCATTTCTGTAGGTTTGTAACTTTTAATTTTTAAAAACTATGTTCTTAAAAATTACTGCATAGTAACAGAGTCTCACAATTCAACAAAATTGGAGGTTCCATATGAAAGAAGTAGTATTTCTACAATGTATAATCTCCGTTAGGATTTCTAACCTCACACAACATGCATGACAAACCATAGTAACAATGAAAAAGATGACACACTACAGGTTTTACTTCATTCCCATGTGCCTCATGGAAACTTTAGTTTTTCCTGGCACTGATATATCGCTGATAGGAGAGTTCCGTTCACCACAATATCCGGCTTTTTTACCAATCGATTACTCAAAAATGCTCCATTAGGAATTTTACTTGCGAAGACAGATTCCATAGTATAGGGAAACCCGTCGAACGTAAGATTCCATTCGATTTTACTCACGATGCAAATCTTAATGCATATTATATGAACAATAATGGAGCGTGAGTCACGGCTGTTAGCCGCGACAGCCTTGATATCAATTTATACAGGGTGGCCAACTCGGATGTATATGTCACCGGATAATTGTAACACCGTAAGATTGTAATAAATCTTGAGTGTAAAGTCTTTCGCATTTTAAATACAATAAATTTCACCCGAATTCAAATCATAATGTTTATTCATAATGTTTCTAAGTAGTATTGAAATAAAGTAATTTATAATTTAAGTGCTTTTTTAATAAAAAAGCGATATTCAACTGGTGATATATAAGTACAGCTTTCAATTTAGATACTTTTAATATCAAGCGATATATCTACATATATCAGCAATTAAAATAACTCGACACTTTTTCATGATTGAATTATTCAGGCTTAGCCATTTTGTATGGGTAGTAATGGGTACTAATATCTGCTAAATCTTCACCTGTTTGCTGGCTAAGATTGCTTGAGCTTTTTGTGTTGTTTTTCATTTAGTTAAATTTGGTAGCCCCTGGGTCAATTGAATCGCAACCCAAAATATTGGTTAAAAAAATTTGGTTGTTTTTCAGATAACTTCACAAAAAAAAAATAGATTTTTTAAACATAATTTGTGAAGTTAATACATTGATCATATTCTTAAAGACTTTACGAATGAATTGCATAATTTGACCTGAAATCGAAATGGAGGCAAAACAAAGTTGTGTACATTAAATTTGGCCACCCTATCGTGTTTCTCGTGAGTCCGTCATCGGGGTCGGTAATTTTTTGAACTCTCTCGATTCCCAGTGCGTTACCGGACTTTGATTTCCTGAAATTCACAGTCATGGCAATTCTTTTCAATATTTCATGTTTGCGGCTTCCGACAAAGCATTTGCCCATTCACAAAATTTTAATTAATTTTTATACTTAGTAATACAGACATGATGTATTGTAAGTCAGAAGGACAAATCGTACTCTTAATGCAAAAACCAACTAAATGCACCAACATTGTTGTATCATTATATTATTATTATTAAATTCGATCAAATCTGTAGGTTATTATTTACTTTTTTCCGAAGCTATCTTTGTAAATATAGTGTCGTAACTAATAACTGGTTTTACCTGTAGATTCATCTTGATGAGACGAATCGATAGCTATATTTAACTTAATTTGGGTAAAAAATTGCAAATAGTTGGTTTTTGCAATAAGGGTACGAAATAAGAATTTAAAATAAAATCTATGCAAAGTTTTAACCTATTTATTTTTTTGATGTGGGAAATCTACCGACTAATTATATACAATATAAATAATACTACACCTGTGTCCTTCAGTTGCCTTTTGTGTTCTAAAACCACGGCTTCCCTTTCAGAAATTCCTCTTGACCCTACTGGGCCCCTACAGTTTTACTGAATTCTCTTTGAAGCACGCGTGGAACACTACGAGCCGTCAACGACTCAGGTTTGGTCCTTACCAGATGGCCGGACGGCGAGCTACCTATTGCTCGTCGTCCGCAAGCCGGTGACCAAAGCATAATGTATGAACATTTTATCTTAAGCCTAGAATGTTGACTCAAATCTATAAATTTACGCATAATTCTGTATTTCCAAGATGACGCCTTGGAAATACAGAATTATATTATATTATATTATATTTTCACGACAACTTTCTATAACCTTAACATTTCCACCTTTGTTATTAAAACAATGTAGTAAATATTATGACATAATATAGTAAGAAGGAAGGAAAGAAAGGAAATTATTGTTATTTCTATTTTTATACTATTCACGCCATTATCCTTATTTGACAGTGACCTTAGCTATAAATAAATCAGTGATACATTGGATATTAATTGGTAACTGAGTTCGATTAACTGAGTGATATAAAAATAAGTATTGATAAAACGACATGCGTTGAATATCTACAAATAGATTATCAAGGACCTAAGTAATAGCAAACGCCGGCGTTCGCTCTCTCATTGTCTTTCTGTTGTGTCTCTAATTACGGTATTCGAAAGGTTAAAAACAAAAATAAACAAAACGTACCTATACCTATTAATTTTATTTACAAAATTACCAGAACAATATCAACCGAACCAAAAACGTTAAGGCGTATAGTCCCTTGAACATCTGGTCGGCGTTAAATGCACACATACTCGTACTTCCCCCTGCGCCCGCATAGAGCCCCGCTCACCTTTAAAACCATTTTCTTTGCGAAATATTGATTGATTTACTTAAGCTATATACTGATTGTGACTATTTTATGTAAGCATGTTTCTAAGGATCAAAGCCGTTTGAAAGGAGTAGGGAAAACAAGCGGATTTTTTTTTTGTTATTAATTTTTTTTTTGTCATATGTACTTACTAGTTATACAAAAAAAAAAACATATTTAGAAAGTCACTGTTTTATAGCACTGCTCGGAAGTTAGGGCCTTAAAAAGTTATGCTTTTTAAAATTAGCTCAATAGACCCCCAATAGTAAAGAGAAAAATACTAAAAAGATAAAAAGACCAACACATTTTATAAAATCAATGAAACCCAATTCATTACAAAAATCGAACCCAAACAACTTTATAAATAAAACTAAAAATTATGTAACGCGACCGCATAATCGTAGTATGCTGTATAATACCAGCGACCTTGGGCAAGCGTTCGACGACGTCATACTGTAGCGCGTCATCCACACACGTTTCGCCGGCGTCATTTTCCTCAGAAACGGAACGTCACTAACTACTACACAAGCGCCGCCATCGGGGTTTTACGGTATTAGCCAATTGACCATCATCTTGATTACCAATCCGTCATGATTGTATACTGAGAAATTAAAGAATCCCATTGACTGACATCGTGGAATCTTTTTGCAAATTTGACTCATTGATCTTGGTTATGGTGTTCCCATAAACCCCTATAGACACGTTATGATGGGTGAGATTGTTCACTTCGCTCTCTGTTTCATGGAGAATTATTTATTTTAAATTGTTTCTTAGATTATTCTTTCGCTTCATTAGTAGGTAGGTATTTGTAAAATGTAAAACAAAGCAGAAGAAAATAAGAAGAGAGTTTTATACTTCAGATCATTTAGTTCACATGTAGGTAGGTACTCTAATGAAAAAGCTTTATTGAAAGCTCTTACTTACTGTACTAAACAGTCATAAGTAGTACCATTTTTTTTAATTCCAAATATTATAAAACTATTAGATTTATTTCCAATAAGTGCATAATATATAAAAATATAGAAACGTTTATAAGCATTACTAAGGACTTTGGCTAAAAAGCAAGTTTTATTTTATAACCGGCTAGCGACATCTAGTTTCGCTTTCCTTAAAACAAAATTGGAAGCACATAGCGACATCTATTAGCGAGTAGCAGTATCGTAACTTAAGTTTGAAAATTATCACATAATTATTGCTTTAAGTTGATTCATATTTTTTCATGGTGCAATTTGAATAAAATTAAAATGTCGAAGTATGTATTTTTATTTTTTTTCTTACTGACAAATAGTTTGTTTGCGACATCTAGCGGCGAATAGTGAAACTATAAATAGCGAACTTCCGACATTGGTAGTGCTTTCGGTGGTGGCAAAATTTAATTTTAGCATTGACCTACAGAGTACACTACTAGCAGTTCTAACTATAGGATGGGCTTTTTAGGTAGACTAATTTCAGTTGTAGGTTATCAAACGTGTAGTGTTTTTTTATTATTATTTAATTGTATCTATTAACTATACTTTAGTCTCAGTTAAGAGATTTTGCAGTTAAGATATCTGGAGTTCACTGGCTTAGAAGCCACCTGTTCAACCAGCCAAGGCGATTTAGTTTATGAAAAGTTTTCATTGTCAGACGTCAATATAATTGACTGGCCTGTTGGTCTAGTGGTTAGTGGCCCTGACTGCTATGCCGAAGGTCGTGGGTTCGATTCCCACCCAGGACAAATGTTTGTGTGATGAGCACGTTCATTTGTTCTGTGTCAGGGTGTAATTTATCTAATTATGTATGTATTTAGAAATATATAAGTATGTTTATCAGTTGTCTAGTACCCATAACACAAGCTCTGCTTAGCTTGGGACTAGACGGCGTTGTGTGATAGTTGTGGAATATTATTATTATTATATTATTAATAAAAAGCTATAACAGGCTCATCTGTCTGTATAATTCTTCTTTACTGAGAGAAGGCCATAAATTAAGATCGTCTGTACCACTTCGTTGACATTGGGCGATTTTACCTATGAGTAAATTAATATAATAATATTTCAATTAACCTTTTGAGTGTGTAATTAGAGACACAATAGTAAGACAATGGCGCGTGAACGCCGGCGTTAATGCGGGGATCAACAGCTTAAACAATAATTTTTAATTAGATGGACCAAACTGACAGCACGTAACAATAGTTTAATGACAGCGTGGCATTGTACAATGACAGCTGTGCAACTTGTCCTCTGCTGTCAGTCTAGACTGACAGCAGATGATGGACGGGATGGGGGGATGATGCACCCGACCCGTCTTCAAACGCCCTCGATGTAGTCTTAGGTAGTAGGGTCTTACTGCCACGATTCTGTGTCGATTTTAATTAATATAATTCCGTAAACACTGTGCCCCCCCAAGCCCCCTACAAGGTGGACCGATGACCTGGTGAAGGTTGCGAGAATCCGATGGATGCGAGACGCACAGGACCGTTCATTGTGGCTAAAATCTAGTCTAACTATATCGAAATCCGAATACAGCTGATTATTTCATTGAATAATTATGATAGTCAATCTCTTAGATTTCCCTCATTCATTACCGTACCTTCCACGTACCTTACCCAATCTTAAAATCCACGGGGTTATTGGTGATTAAGATAAGAATGGGAAGTATTTAAATAGGTCTACACAGGGACCTCTTGGTTGAATTTGCTACAGGCCCCGTGCTGGCTTAATCTGCCACAGAATACATCAAAATAAAACAATAAAGCGGGGAATTACTAAAATGAGACTGTTGCTATAATGATATGATGATGTACCTATGCTGTTAGTTGTGTTTTTGAGGTTTATGACTGTTGATGTGTGCATTGTGTTGATTATATTTTACTTAGATATTGTGATATTCTATTAGATATTATTTTTATTTAACATACATATATTGTGTATCTGGAACATTCTTCTATTTTATCGACAGTGCCTTGTCCCCTTGAAAAATAATGTAAATAATTGACGTTGGTAATTTTTAAATTTCTCGCTATTTTCAAAGGCAATTGGGTAATATAATTATGTTTTACTTTTTTTTTTATTCGCGTGTCAGAGTGGAGGAAATACGTCTCCGTTACATTTTTCCGATGGACTGTTGTTAATAGAGAAGAACTTCCCACCTACCTTTTCATTATGTGCTAAAAAAAATTCTTTAATTTTTTGTTCATGTCCCGCGTCGTACAAGTACAAACTGCAAATTACCGGATACAATCTGTTAAAGTGTGAAATTTGAATTACAGTAGAAAATATCTCCACTTTACCTAGTTAATCTGCATATTAAGGATGCTACATCGTTAAATCACGGAAGACAGTGAGCGATACACTTTATCTCGTTTGACACTACCCTACCTGCCAAGATAACCACGAAGTCTAAAACGGGAGCTCTAACCTAACCTGCCCCCCTAGCCAAGTTACAATCGTATTATTCGCACCGAACGCCTCGAGTAGGCCACGCCTCCGACTCCTTTGTTCTGACGTCATCTCAACGCTCAGTCACGTGGTCAGAACAAAGGAATCGGAGGCGTGGCCTACTCGAGGCGTTCGGCGGGAACGATACGATTGTAACTTGGCTAGGGGGGCTGTCCGTGTTAGGTTAGAGTTCCCGTAATCTGCCCTAAAATATTTTAATTCTTCATGCGAAATGTCATCAAACTTTAGATTATTATTAGAAATTAAATAATTACAATGAATTCAAATGTTTTATTTAAGAAAATAACCTTTTTTATAACTTAACCGTATGCTTGGCCGTTAGTCTGCAGATTAGGTACCTAGGAAGTCTACAGATTATCTAATTAACCTTTTGAGTGCGTAATTAGAGACACAATAGTAAGACAATGGCGCGTGAACGCCGGCGTTAATGCGGGGATCAACAGCTTAATATAAGAATTAAAACATTTATTCCTCAATCACATAATCAGCAGATTAATAAGTTAATCTGCATTCTAACTGATTTACGCACATTAGCGGTAACATATATATAATTTATTTAAATGTATGTTAGCGATTTTTATGATTAGTTACATACACTATGATTGTTTTCTGTATTAGCAACATTAAAATGTATTTATTTTGCACTGACAACTGGAACGTTATGCGATTTGACAGCTCAGCGCTATGACAGTTGACAAGGTTATAAAATAACGCGCTGCGCTGTCCTGACACATTCCGTTCCAGTCTTCGGGGTAAGCAAAATCTCAGAGTAAGTGCTACTATATAATTATTATTACCTATTTTAAATGGTATTGATTTATGATATTTGTAATGATTGTGTGCTGTCAAGGCAAAAGTATAGAGGGTGTGTTACCCGTCTTGGTCGTTTTATTTAAAACCTTCCCGCTACACTATATCTAGGTACACTAAATAAGCTTCTTATGCAATCTTTCTCTAAAGTTAACACATTAGCTAACATGTATAACCTAACCTAACTATATAATTAATAAATATTAAATTTATTTTTATTATATAAAGAATTAGACATGTAAGAAAAGATAGAGTAGGTAAATAGATAATCCTCTA
Source organism: Mythimna impura (assembly GCA_905147345.3). NCBI lineage: Eukaryota > Metazoa > Arthropoda > Insecta > Lepidoptera > Noctuidae > Mythimna > Mythimna impura. The sequence goes on along the minus strand of LR990355.1, from coordinate 8,714,452 downwards.
ATCCATCTGTTTAGGTAATTAACTAAATGTAAACAATCTTGACATGTCTTTTATCTAAAAGTTGACTAAAAATCTTATCTAAAAATGTTTACAATTTGTTATTTACCTATACCGATGTTTGGTAATTAACTAAATTTAAATAATCTTTGTATATCTTATAGACGATTTTTAAAAAAATAAAAAGGTATAAGTATCAAGATTGTTTACGTTTAGTTAACTACCTTAACAAATGGAGTATAGCTACTTTACTACATTATGGGTTCACGTCAGTCACAGGTTTGTGAGTTTGTCGGGCTGTGGGCAAGTCGCATTTGTGTTATCGATTGATGGATGATTAGACAATACAATCTTCTAAATTATACCAGGATTTTATTTGTACATGTCTTCTCCATCGTAAAGCTCGATCTTTGTGAACACAAAAAAAAAATTCTGTTTCCTTTTTTTTTTAAGTTAGTAATCATTTAACGGTCCCGACTTACGAGTTGTAGGTCGCGGGTTCCAACCCAGCCAAGCACACTACTTTGTGTAATCATTTAACAATTTTAGTTCGGCATCTACATAAGGCATGTTACACCCACACTCTTACTTAGTTAATCATTCGAAACCTTGAATTCATGGTGATTGGTTGTGTAATAATGAGTTGCTAAGCAAATCGCTCTACGAAAATGGTGCTTCGCCCTGTTGATATGTTTTTTAACATTACAAGGAAAAAAACTAAAAACCACTTGGTATCAGCGTAGGTATCTTAATTATGTACTACATGTAGGCACAGTATGAATTAATTTTTATAATTATCCGGTATACTTAAATCATCGTATAAACCATTTTCACAATGATTTAGGTATACTGAAAAAACCTAGCTGTCACGGGCACACGTAACAGCCATAAATATCACTACCTGCCCCCCTAGCCAAGTTACAACCGTTTCGTTTCGATTCTTTTTTCGTTGATTGCCTCGAGTCGGCCACGCCTCCTATTCCTTTGTTCTGACCACGTGACTCAGCGTTGAGATGACGTAAGAATAAAGGAATTGGAGGCGTGGCCTACTCGAGGCGATCGATGAAAAGGGAATCGAAACGAAATGGTTGTAACTTGGCTAGGAAGGTTGGAGTTAAAAGCGACTGCAAGGCTAGTTGACGCGCGCGACAGCCACTTGTGGTCGGTGGTAGACGCCTGCGGTCAGCGGCTGCTTTTTTTTAACCCATGCTGGACGGGATTGAATTTTTGATATAAACAAATGCCATTAAAAACATAACTTGTAAAAATCCCAAGGCTAGTAACTCAGTTCTTCTACCGTAAAAAGTTGTGGGATCTATGTAATACCAAGTCATACAAACATGCGTTTCATCCTTCCACTTCACATGACCAAACCAAGAAGTTAATTAGTTACTAGGCAAAAAATCAATCGGAACACCTTATTAATGTTAATGAGTTTCAAGAAATGATAACTATAATATAAAAAGTATTGACGTTATCGCAATTATTATCAAAATCAACATAGTATAAAACAAAGTCGCTTTCCGCATCTGTTTATTTCATAATTCTTCATGAACTACGCAATGGATTTTGATGCGGTTTTCACTACAAGAAAGTAAGGATATCACAGAAGTGATTATATTGGGAACTGAATTCCGAAGTGGAGTTTTTAAATTTGGTTTTTCGGAATCGGAACCGGAATGGAAATCTAAATCAAAAGTGAATTCACAAGCGTCAAATGTAATGTAAACTACAAAAACTTGAATAAATATGAAGAGCAAACTCACAATATTCCATACACAGATAATAAGGGGGAGGGAGGTTCCCCAAGCGACATATGTGAACTTGTTTGTACCTACCTCCGATATACTCGTAAATTCCGATTAGAATTTTTTGTAACTTAAATCGTAACCGAAGGTGCAAAACCAATCGGAAATTAAAAACTTTTGGAATCGGATTCGAACCTGCGTAACATGTCTAATAGAAAGGGTGATTAAAGGTTTGTGTATATGTTGTCGGCCAAATCCGATTTTAAAATGAACTAGTTTCGCCTGCGCGGAGCTCCATTCCGCGGGGATCCTGTTTCTGGGTATATTAAAAGAAATACGGAGCTCGCTTCGCTCGCTCTTGGACTAATATCGCGGGTTTGGCCTAATTGAAACTAGTTGATCCTAAAATCGGATTTACCCGGTATACATAGTATAGCCCATGCGAATCCGGAGTCATTCACTAGTATTTAGTAAATAAGTCTAATTAACATTTAAAAAAAGTCATGGCTTATTAAAGTTGTTGAATTGGATATTGTCCTGTATTTATATTTGTATAATTACACGACTGCCCCAAAAAGGAGTAATAATACTAAACAACAATTTATAACACTTAAAATAATCTTTTTCTCAATTTAAAAAAAAGAAACGCTTTAATATATTTACGCCAACATGACTTTACGGCATTCCCGTTTTGCAACAACTGAAGCGTGCGCGAATGACGCGCCTTTAATCGATCGATCACGTAAACATTGTATTTTCGATCGTTTTAGGGACCCTTAATTGAATTAAACTGAGTCAACAGATTGGGCCGAAAGGTTCTGGAGTGGCGACCGCGTACCGGAAGACGCAGCGTTGGAAGGCCTCCTACAAGCCACCGATGACGGTAAAGGTTGCGGGAATCCGATGGATGCGAGACGCACAGGACCGTTCATTGTGGCGACACTTGGGGGAGGCCTATGTCCAACAGTGGACGTCTTTCGGCTGAAATGATGATGATGAATGATGAGTCAACAGATTAACTAGATAAGCAAAGGATAATTATGACAATATAGTCACTGTAACGGTACATATTGTTACAAGTGGAGAAACTTTGTCATCGCGATCGATGCGGGATTCGCTCGAGCGTAGGCGAGGGTGTTATGGAGCCGAGTGCCTTAGTGTAAATTTTCCACATGTATCAAACGACGTTTTTGACTATACTCACGCAAATATATATAAACTGGGGTTGACGCACGACTCGTGGGGGTCGCTTAGCAGCCACGATAAATGTAATAAATTGTGTGTGAGGACGAGATCGCGCTCCTTTCCGAACTAGCACAGAAAACAATAAATTGCGTGCCTAAGAGTAAGTGTATTGAATAAGATTTAGAACAGGTGAGCAACAACAGCTGGTACAGCAAGTTAACTCTTCAATCATAATTATGCCTGATAATTTGTATGCAAACGCAGACTCGAACACTAATAGATTTCAATATGGTTGGTTATTCATTCCTCACTGAGAGTCTAATTTATGTAGCGTTAGTTCAATATTTGGAGTTCGGCGCATACGAGAGACCTTCAAGTATTTTTCCTGTATTTACATGAATAGGTAGTTAACATTATGATCTTGAAGTTGTGTCTTTTTTTTTAAACAAATTAGGATGTATATATAAATATGGATAAATAATAACGCCCGTAATATGCCCTATGTGCAGTCATAAAATAAAAATACCAAACAATCTTCATGTTCTTTTAAAACAGTTTTTATAAACGTGTGTAATCGATTGGGAAAATCGGAAATAGATAAATAACTTGCTGGGTAATTTTTTAACAATAAAATGTTTCATATTTATTTTGTAATAAATTATTAGCATAATATTCTCTTTTTTTTCTAAGTTATCTGACAGCGGTTTCAGTAAAGTAACGGCTTTAAGGCGACACTAAAAGCCTTCGAAGACCTTGAGCGTGCAAAAGAGGAGCTAACGTCACTCCCCGCGCATCGAGATTAAACGAATAATGATATCATCATCATCATCATCATCATTTCAGCCGAAAGACGTCCACTGCTGGACATAGGCCTCCCCCAAGCGTCGCCACAGCGAACGGTCCTGTGCGTCTCGCATCCATCGGACTCCCGCAACCGTTACCAAGTCATCGGTCCACCTTGTAGGAGGCCTTCCAACGCTACGTCTTCCGGTACGTGGCCGCCATTCCAGAACCTTTCGGTCCCAACGACCATCTGTTCTGCGAGCAATGTGCCCTGCCCATTGCCACTTTAGTTTGGCGATTCTTCGTGCTATGTCGGCAACCTTGGTACCGTAATAATGATATGTCCTTCATTTATTAAACACAACATGAATAAAAACCGTATATCAAAATATTGGTAATTAAATTTTCTTTTGGTTTGTGTAAGTTTCAAAAATAAACCCAATGATTTTTGCTTGATCCTTACTTCTGTGTTAGACAACCAAGTTCTATAAAAAAAAAAAAACTGTAAACATTCTTATATCAAATTATTAGGCAAATATAGCGGTTCCCTACAACTTTGTCTATTCAAAAAAAAAAAAATCTACTGTTTTTTATACTAAAATAGATAGATATGTTTATATTACTTACCTGATGATTGAGAAAAAATAATTGCTTATTGACTACCAACTGCTTTTTTTGTGTGGAAAACACGCAAAAAGCTTTTCCGTTGGGTGGAGCGAGAGGGAGTGTCAGATTTTTAATGACTAAAACCTATCCGTGTTCCTAGCCTCCCTAGTCAAGGTACAACCGTTTCGTTTCGATTCTCTTTTCGTTGATCGCCCCGAGTCGGCCACGCCTCCTATTCCTTTGTTCTGAGCACGTGACTGAGCGTTGAGATGACGTCAGAACAAAGGAATAGGAGGCGTGGCCGACTCGAGGCGATCAACGAAAAGAGAATCGAAACGAAACGGTTGTAACTTGGCTAGGGGGCAGGGCCGGGGTAACGCTTTTAAACAATTCCGCAGACCTGGAGTACCAACTGCCGAAAATCAATATTGCAAATTCTCAATTTATTTTCATACCACTACTTTCTACAGTAGACACAAATAGCGCATCAAAGAAGAATTTTGTTTAACATTAAGACAAACAAACTGACCTGGCAGTATGGGCGTAAGGAATTTAACTAACGATTTTCTTTCATCCATATGACTCAAATCAAGCTTGTCGGAATATATTTGGATAGAGAAACGTTACGTCTGATTTACCTCAGGGTTATTGGCTCCATTTTAGTTTAGCCTTCAACCACGCCTACGGTCAGTACCTACTTAAAAATATTCGTACAAGAACTGATGTCGGACTCGACTAAAGCGAGAACTACATTAGACCGACGCACACGTGGGCCACGCCTAATTTGTATGTAGCAGCGCGTTGCGTGACATCGCGTGGCGTGGACCTAATGTCAAGTCTAGTTGCCATATAAAATGTATGGAGATCGACGCGCCCAGATTGGCGTACGTGGCCCACGTGTGTCCAATATAGTTCTAGCATAATATGTACAGTAGATAGCATAATCTTGAAAATTTATATCTGACTGACTTATTTGCAACAATTTTGCAGTTATTTTCATAAGATTACCATAAAAATATGGAAAATATTGAAGGAATTTTGAATAAATTTAATTAGGTACATAATAGTAGGTTTTATCGGTAATAAAAAAACTACAATTCAAAGAAGTAAAATAAAAAAGACTACTATAATAGTAACTACTATTTAAATACCACTTAATATACCGTCGTCATTTTTTTATTATTTCATATATTAATCAATAAGATAAACTGCCACATAACATGTAATTTGTTTATCTTACATGGCAATGAAAAACCATTTATCGCAAAGCACTTAACACCATTCGCTACATAAACTATATTTGAACAGTTAATCATTAAAGTAATCTCGAAGATATAGATAAGAATATTGTAAAGAGTACCTAGTAGAATACTGTACATAATAACTATTGTATACATACCTATAACTTATCTATATATAAGCCACCTATTGTACTTGTAGATACTCCTATAGCTTCAAGGTAACCTAATCTATGAGTATTTATATGCAATTGTGACAAGAAGCTGATTCTTAATGGCGTCAAAGAATGAAACAGGTACCAATAATTATTATTTGACAGATAGACATAATTATGCCTGACACATGCTCCAACATCCTTCTTCATGGCGCCTTTCCATCTTACCGATGTTCTGCATTGAGCACGTGTCAGGCATAATTATGTCTATCTGTCAAATAATAAGTTGGAGGCAGCATATACTGTGTAGACCGCATTACGTAAACAAGGGTCCAGATTCCCAGCAGTAAGAGAAAAACAAAGTGAAGATGTGCCCGACCCACTTCTTTAAAATTTTTAGCTTAATCACCGTTTTTATGTGCCCAATAAATAAAAAGTTCCTTTCTAACACCACTTATTCAATTCCACAGAATTCCAACATGTGGAATATGTACCTTGGATCAAGGGCCTGATTCATAAAGCTGTCTCATATAGGTCATACAATGATGAGGCTCTGATTAATAATAATAATTTATTAATCAAGACACATACAGATAATGACATGAAGATACATACAGAGGTTCATAACAGAGATTTTGTTAGCCTATGTTAGTCCTTAGTAACTGGTGGTGGTCCGATCGACCAGGCATATACACAAGCGAACTATCTACCCAGACAGTTATCGAGTGCAAGATGCTAAAAGGAAACAAAAAATATTTTTTTTTCTTTTGGATGTAAATTCTCATCTCATCATCTCTCCGCTCTGGGGCATGTCTCTTAGCAAACTACCTTTGGCCGAGGAGCTGCAGTACTCCCGCCATTTTCAAACGTATTTAATTGATGCATACCTTGTCATATTCTGTGGCCGTATACTGTCGCAGCTTCTGTTGAGAGACGTGTAAAATATGGCGGCATCTCAGACTTGTGCCTGTTCAAGTGATTGACTTTCCAAGTCTGCAACACTGACTCATGATATCCAACAACGATTTTCAGATTTAGTCGATATCCAATGGTTTTTGGATATATCTCATCCTTTAAAATTTATCTTTTTTTAAGTCACCTACTTATGGTTACATGCGCAATTTAGATAAAACGCAGTGATATTGTTTGCTATCTTTTTTATCTGCATGTATAATAATAATAATTAAAGGCTTGTTTGTTATATTTTTACGAACATTAACTCAATTAAACAAAATTACTATCTTAAAATTTTAACCAAAATTTCATGTGATTTGTTTCTTCCTAACTTGGAATCAATGTTACATTTATTATTATTTTATTATCTAGCTAGCTATTTATTGCCCAGCAGTGTGATAATATAGGTTAGATATATTAATAAGAAAGCTATATAATACGCTACCATTTTATTAATATTATAAAGGTAAATGTTTGTGAATGGGTGTGTGTAACTGTGTACGTTTGTTACTTCTTCACGCTCGAAAGGCTGAAAGAAATTCAATGAAAATGGTACAGGAGTAGAATATGTCCTGGAATAGCAAATAGGATACTTTTATCCCGGGAGTATATTCGCTTGGGATATTTTTTTACTATCATGTGGGCGGAGGCCCTGGCAGCAAGCTTTAAGGCAGCTTAACTCTTTAGGTCCGAGTTCTGATTTTTAGGGTTTCGTACCTCAAAAGGGAAAAACAGAACCTTTATAGGATCACTTTGTTATCCGTCCGTCTGTCTGTCTGTCTGTCAAGACCCTTTATCTCAGGTACGCGTGGAGGTATCGAGTTGTAATACTCAAATCTGCGGTCCCTTGAAGCTGTGAAAAAAAATCAAACTTACTGAGTTGAGAAAAAAAAAAGATACAGCCGTTTATGTCGTAAAAAACGTATCTATATTTCGAAACTCTAAGGGAATCAAAATTCATAAGGTACTTCCCGTTGACCTAGGATCCTGTTTGGCATGAAGCAAGGTCTCATAGAACAAGTATAGGAAAAAATCTGAAAACTGTAAATTTGAAGTTACAAAAAAAAACCATCCGAAAAATCATCCCAAAAATCCGGATTTTGAGAAAAATCTTCGTAACTTTATTCGGGAATGGAACTGTTTTCATTGATAAGTTTATACGGAACCCTCAGTGCACGAGTCCGACTAGCACTTGTCCGGTTTTTAACTTTAAAATCATTATTATTATTTTTAATTGATATAAACTAGTGCTTGACTGCGATCCCACTTGATAGTAAGTAGTGATGCAATCGTTGATGGTGAGGTGCACTTGTTAATTATGATAATTTGCTTAATTCTTAGATGAACATTCTGACTCGTTCAAATCTTAATAAAGCCGTTAATAGTTAGGAACTCATACAGATTAGCTCATTAACTTTACTCTATGGTCTACCGTCAGCCGTGTACTTATTTGATTGAGGAAAACCAAACGTAAAATAATGAATTGCTTATCACTGACGTAATGTTTGAAATATTCTTAAGTTTGAATGAGTGTACGATTACTAAAGATCGAAAGTCCGCTGCTGATCAGTACCTCTTTCAAACTTCGTCAGATTGTCCGATTCTATGCCTCTTGCACTCAGTAGATTCACCAGATGGTGAGTTTCGGGAGTCATCGAATCATCTTGTGAAAGGCCTCCCGACTCTGTATTGTCCAGTCCACGGTCGCCCCTCTAGAACCTTTCCGACCCATCGACGGATCAATCTGCGAGCATTATACTCTGTCCACTGCCAATTAAGTTTGGCATTTCTTTAATCTATATCGATTACCTCGGTTTCAGTAAAAGAGAAACTAAAGACTGTTAAACAGAGATCAATAACTGTTAAACATACACATTTCATATTCTTGTTCTCAAAATTTCAAAACTCTCTTAAAAATTTGAGTTTGCTATCAACTACAAATAGCTTGCACTAAAGTTATCAGGCAAAACCGGTTATTTCTTTGATGACGTAAAAACCCACAAAAATATATAGCAACCGTCAGGAAAAAGCCGTAAAAACCAAATCAACAGCAATACCTACGTCAACGATTTCACCGAAACATCTTAGAATAAGGTGTGAATATACTTTAAACATCTTGTAGTTGCTGGGATTCTATCATCATCTTCCTGCCCTTGTCTCATATGGTTTGGGATCGGTGCAATACGTTTTTTCTTCCATTTTGTCCTGTCGGCTGCCATGCTATCACTAACTTCCTTTACTTTCATATCACTCCTCACAAAATCCATCCATTTACCTCTTATAATATGTTATAGACATATCTTCAGACTCCGTTAGTATACAATAAATCTCGTAAAATTATAAATCCTTTTTCTCTCCTAGACAAAGTATATAAATTTATTGGGTTTTATTATATTGTGGCATCTTCACAAAATATTGAGAAAATATGACGACCTTTTAAAATTTCAGGAAGGTATCCATACTGACTGACCTACCAAGGTTAAAATATTATTCTACTAGCTTTTACCCACGGCTTCGTCCGCGTACATACAATATAGCCTATGTCTCTCAGGAATAAAACAGCTTTCTATCGGTAATAAAAATTTACCAATCGGATGAACCCCGCTAGCAAAGTTACAACCGTTTCGTTTCGATTCTCTTTTCGTTGATCGCCTCGAGTCCGCCACGCCTCCTATTCCTTTGTTCTGATCACGTGACTGAGCGTTGCGATGACGTCAGAACAAAGGAATCAACCAGGCGTGGCCTACTCGAGGCGATCAACGAAAAGAAAATCGAAACGAAACGGTTGTAACTTGGCAAGGGGGGCAGTACTTTCAGAGATTACCTCCTATAAACAAAAAATTAAAAAAGAAACAAACTTTACCTCTTTTTAATATTATTTATTTATTTATTATTCTATTTTCAAAGTTAGTATTAGTCTATGGACTACATTATCATTTGTGTGTTAGTTCGCTAACCTGTATGACTAATAATAGTCGGTCATGCAGTAAGCAGGGCAAAGGGGTGGCACATTTCTTGGAACTCATTTTAAAAGGGCGAAGAAAATTTGAAAATTGTTACAACAGAAGATTGCATTAGTGTTAATTAACAGAAAAATAACTTGAATCTTGAATACAGCAGTTCTTAATCCTTTTAATGCTAGAGTACACTTCATAGGCTCATGTTTAACCACGTGATGGTAAGCTATGATGCTTGTAGTGTAATATAACCCAATTTTTTTAATGTCCTATGTATGGGAATCATCTTTACCCTCCTTCGAGGATTATCACTCACTGGACACCTGAGGGAGGTCGACGCTATCAAGGTCGACCACGGCAAAGGTGGTGTGATGATCTGATCATGTTCGCTAGGCATAGGTACTTGGCCAGAGATCGTCCCAGATAGAGAGGTTTAGAAGGAGAAAGAAGAAGAGCGACACAAAATAGGCTATTAAGAAAAAATTACAAATTGGCAAAATAGTCCCCTGTCCTCCCGTTTTAATACTAGCCTGCATAATACAGTTAGAAAAATAAATGACTAAAAAACAAACTAAAATCGTTGTAAGAATTTTCTTATCTCTAAGAAAAAACGGAAATGAGTGACATACCTTTACAGACTTTGTAGTGTCACGGAAAATTAACGTAAATCACTTGGAATAATCACTAGAGAACAATAAGTTACTATGAGAATCAACTCTTCAAATACATCCTTCCTCTTAAGCGCCTACTTTTATATTGAACACAAGCCATATGGTTAGGCGTTTCTGAGAATTCTTCCATTGGCTATTCTGGGAATTCATATCGATGAGTCGATGAGCGTTCCATTGTACATTACATCTTGCACGCGTGTAAGCAACGGTAATAATTGCCTGCAGATCTGATTTTCGAGGGCTTGGTCGATACCGATATTAATCGTAGATTTAACGGTGATAAGATTACTTAATATTATTATCTGAATGAAATAATGCGCCACTTCCACGAGCGTGTGAATTGTCACGAGTCTGCCCTGCTATCTTCGGTCGAGAGATCTCTTTAAGATGATTTTTCTTCCGTCTAAGCATCATCGCGATTCACAACAGTTTGCAGCAGGTCTAAAAAAAATTACTGCATAGTTTGTACGTTAAAAAAGTTTTTAGCAACCACGGTACAACTAGGTTGCGTTTCGAAGCAAGAGCGCAGTCTGTAGGTCGAGTCTTGTGGCAAGATTGCTGCCTGTAAGTCGTGTCATGCAGCAAGATTGCTTGATTGATTGATTGTCATGCGGTAAAAACGGTGCTTGTAGGACAATTCACGCAGCAAGAACGCTACCTGTGGAGTCGTGTCAGGTGATTTGTCTGCGGCGATTTGTCGACGTTTTGTTTAGCTATATCAATCGTAGTATTGCCGCGAAAGTATCACCGTGTGGATATACCTATGTACATTCATATACTTTAATTGTCATAGAATTTAGGTAGTGTGAAAGTGAAGCTCGGGGCCCCGGAATGAAGGTAAAGAAGGAACAGGAGTGGGTTTTTAGTCAGTAAAAGTCTGACACTATCTCTCGCTCCGCCCAAGAGCGGGATTTTTCAATATATTTTTATTTTTTTTATTCTTGATAGGTTCGCGCTTGACCGCTAACTCACCTGATGGAAAGCGACTATGCGGTCGACGATGGAGCGCGCTTACCTAGAAGTAACCTATTCACTCTTGACTTATGATATATGATTTTCCCACCTAAAAAAAAGGATGATAATATTACCGTCATTGCTTTGCTCGTGGAGGTGGCTACCATGTGATGACGCTGAGAAATCGATAATAAGAACATGGGTAATTAATCTGTTAAAGAAATAAAAAACAATACATTATCCTTGTGAGTTTAACTATGCTGCAACATTAATCATTTCATATGTTTGCCGGATTAGGGCGAAGCCGGAAAGGTACCTCATTATTTCAGTTATTACTAACATTGTACTTACGTTTGTGGATAAATGCCTGTTATGTTTCTTCAATTCGTGATTATTGATATAATCCTGTAATTTTATAATGCATGTAATAGTCTCATTGCAGATCAATGGCCTCTAGGAGAAGAAATTAGCATTTTCCGCCACGCTGCATGCTTTCCGCGTGTCTATCACAGACTTCTAAATCAAATCTGTTTCAGGTGCAAAAACAGATTAATGCTTGGTAATTAATTTATCTCAGTATAAGCCAATGAACATTGTTTTGTTGAATTAAGAATCATAAAAAAACAAAGGCATGTTGATACCAGCCAGAGCTGTTAATACAAATAAAATGATAAAACTCGTAGTTTTTTTTGTTGTCTACGGAATATTTTTATGAAGAATAAAAAAATAATCTTAAATCTATAAAAATCAAAAGACTAATCGTAGTATTCGTCCATAGCCGCTAATTATTATAGTATAATTATTCTATTACTAATTATTATTATTTATTCTATTCTATTGTATTATTTGAATAGGATATTATAATATAAATTTCTCGAGACTAAATGAATATGATATTCATTTAGTCTCGAGAAATTTGTTATTGGGTTTTTTCTATCTGAAACCTAGTGAACAAAGCGGAGACTGTGTTATTGCCCAATTGATGGCAATAGGGTCAGCGTTTATCACATAAAACTTGAACATTGAATACAATTGAACATATTGTTTTTTTTTGTAATTATGTGTGCCTAAGTTGTACTACAGTTGTTACCAACATAGTTTTTTTTAAGTTGTTTTGGTAATACTAATACCCTGTGGGCCTTCCATGCCTGAGAATAAAAGATTTTTATTTTTTTATTTATTTATAACTGGTGAAACATTGGTTTATTTTTCGGTAGGCACGTCTCTCTCTGGGCAGCGCACCTTGTTCGCAGAACACATGGTCAATGGAGCTGAAAGGTTTTGGAGTGGTGTTCGCGTACCGGAAGACGCAGCGTTGGAAGGCCTCCTACAAGATGGACCGATGACCTGGTAAGAGTCACGGGATTTTGAAAGATACGAAACGCTTAGGAACGGTCCTTGTGGCGACATTTGGGGGAGGCCTATGTCGAGTAGCGGATGTCTTTCGCCTGAATGATGATGATGATGAATTGATGATATCTCTACCTACTCCTTTCGATAATAAAGGCGTTAAGTTAAGATACCGTATGGACTATTCATGCTAACCTACTGATGACGACTGAATTGGAGTTTGACCTTATCTATACTGGGTTAATTATAATAAATTACTCACTGACATACCAATAAATGTATTCTGGTGAAATTGATAAGGCAGCGCAATTAAAAAGATAGCCGTTTGCGTGATTTAATAATAAAAGCGTTTTGAGAACACATTTATTGTGCGTACAGCCAAGGAGTGGAATTCCTTGCCGGAGTCTGTGTTTCCTGATAGCTACAACTTAGGGGTCTTTAAGTCAAGAGTGAATAGGCTACTTCTAGGCAAGCGTGCTACATCGTCGACCACATCATCACTTACCATCAGGTGAGATATTGGTCAAACGCGAGTCTATCATTAATAAAAAAAAAAAAAAAAACAAAAAAAAAATAAGTTAGAAGAATTTGACATCTATTTCTTTCATATTTATAAGGATTACAGCAACTGAAGCTCGGTCACTCTTGGACTGCGTACAATAAAAGAGAAGTACAAAGATACAATGCTTGCAAATTACTAGAAATTTAACATTTTCGCAATTCACTAAAAATCTACAGATTTAAATATAAAATTAAAAAACGGTAAAATGTTGCTTGTAGAATAATCTGACCAACAATCAGAATAATTGCATGTATATTAGTCAGGTTTAGTAATTTTTAGAGGTATCTTCGGGATTTTTTTCTATCATTCTAAATTTGCTGTATTATGTTTTGAAAACACTTATCTATCTAGCATTTTTTTTATTTTTTATTTTTTTTTTATTTAGGGTTTTATTGTTCCTTATAGGACATATCAAACCCATTGTACTAAAGAATATCTACATCATTCCTTAAAATTAACCTAATAAATATATTTTTCTATTGGCTACTGAGGGAGTAGGACTAGAGTTCGCAATTTCCGATACAGGATCAGCTAAAACGCGCTGAATGACTCCTACATTCATCCTATTAATATTAAACTTTCTCATCACCGACTCCCTCTCCACCTTGTTTCGAACACACTCCATGAGTTTACCACAAATTGTGCAATTTGGAGAGTCTATCTTTTTCTTTAGGTATGCAAACATCTAGCATTTATCCTGAAGAATAATATAATTTTTTCTGATTCTGTTTACTGCAATCAATCATAAATACCTATAGGTATTTTTGCGCATTATTAAACTCGCGATTAACTCCTGAATAAGGAGAGAACCAATTGCACTGCTTGAATAACGTTTTGACCCAATGGCAGCAGAGTTCATAACGAGGATTGGATTTTTGAATTATCCGTTTTCTCCTACAATCTAGATCAATGCAAATACAATCTAGAGCAGTAGTGGCCGAGTGGTAAGGGCTACTCGTATATTTCACCGGGACACCATGGCAGCGTGACCAGTCGCCGCTACCAACCAAAATGTATAAAGCTCTTTAAAGAGTTACTGACCTGGTATCCGTGTGGTTGCGCAACCAATTTGGCGGCACGACCCACTCTGACGCGTGCACTTAAGGTCCATTTTGATACTGTCTCAGTGTGATGTAGCGACTCTAGTTTGTGTATGGTGTCTACAGTTTGGTAGCTTACGGACACCATGGCGGCGCAACTGGTGGCACCGCCATGGTGTCCCGGTGAAATATAGCCCTAACGGCCCCGACTTACAAGTCGTAGGTCGCGGGTTCAAACGCATCCAGGTGCATCACTTTGTGTAATTTATATCATCACCACTGCTCTCAAAACGGTGAAGGAAAACATCGCGACACCTCCACCAACTCACACTGGGCCCGCGTAGTGGATTACGGCCCATTCCCTCTCCTAGAGAGGAGGCCTGAGTCCCAGCAGTGGGAACATTATAAGGCTGATTATGCTATGCTAATCTAGTTCTAGTTTCTTCTCTGACAAAATACGTAGGTATTATTGATGTACTCTCTCTTTTCAGTCAGTAACTTAGATTAATGACAGAAAAGAAAGAGTAAATCAGTAGGTACTCATTTCTTCTCAACCATAGAAAGTTTAAGGAAAACTACACTGTTTTCCTTAAAAGAAGCAAACTGTCAAAAGTGTTGTCACACTTACGGAGAATGGCCATTCGAATATTTTTATATAGAAACTTATCTTTAGTTGCCATGTAGCTTTGGGTCGAGAAGACCATTACTTAAATGGTATGTGTCCTTGAAAGAATATAAGGTGAGATAGTGGTCAAGCGCAGGCCTTATAATAATAAAAATTAAAGTCCTTTTCAAAACTATCAAGAATGTTTTGATGCCTAATGAGTTATTTTTCTACCCGTTTGTACATATATAATTAAGTAGTGTGTAGTTATATAATTAAGAAAGACTGTCAAGTAGTATTTAATTTTATTTGTTTTTTATTGTTTTAATTTGTATTTATCACTATAAATTTGTAATATCATTGCATTGTCGTATTACAGCTGTAAAGGTGTTATCATTAAAATTTTCAACGATTTTTTTTTATAAATCTATTTATATAAAATAAAAAATTGTGCAGATAATAATAGACAAAATCGTGTTTTATGAATTAATTAATACGTAGCTAGTTTTAAATTGGAATTTTAAAAAAATACTGTGACTATAACGAGATACCTATAATTAATTGAAAATTGGGAAAATCATCAAATACTTACATTAAAATGCAGTAGGACGTTCACCTTTTCTATCTACAACCGATCAATACAGAAGAGTTTAACGGAGGCGTAGGTACAGTTATCGGCACGGATCTTGGGCGCTCGGCGAAAGAGTGGGGATCGCTTTGCGTAAGCGTTTTTTTTTTTACCTCTATTTTAATTTATTTTTTGACCTAGTGCCACTAGATAAAAGAAAAAATGAATTAAAATAGGAGTAATATAAAAAAAAACGCGTACGCAAAGCGATCCCCACTCTTTCGCCGAGCGCGCTCAAGATCCGTGCCGATACCTGTACCTATTTCGTGCATTCTGTCACGCATATTAAAAAAAAGTTTAAGTGTATTATTATCCAATTCAGAGAACTTGAATAATATGTATTTTACAAACAATCTATAGTAGGGTGATTGCGCTGGTTTTCGTCCAATTATCGGAGTTGCCAGCTTTGTGATGTGAAATAAATATCTTGAAGTACCTTTACATAAATATATCGTATTTGTTTCTATTGCTTATATAGTCTTCTTTTGGTTAACATCACATGACAATATATCACATTCACGGCTTTTTTTATAAAAAATATTATTTGAAAAAGTAGGGATTTCGCTAGTTTTCGTCCAAAAAAATTGGTTTTTGTCCAAGTGTGAGCTAGTTTTCGGCCACAGTGTAAAAAACGGAGTGTAGGCTAATTAATAAGTAAAAATCCAATTATATATACTTTTACTTAATCAGCAACATATCTACTATTTAATAGTAGCTTCTGTGTATTCTCTCTCTGTATTTTAGGTATTATTTAGTCATAATCACATTTTCATCTTAGTAGAAATGTTGCTTAGACATTACGCATCGCAAAAAACCCAAACTTGCGCGGGAAGGTAGGTTTGTATTCAAGTTTTACGCATATGTTTGTAGCAGCTTAGTCAAATGGGCGAATAGTGGAACTGGACAGAAACCAGCGCAATCACCCTATAATATTGTAAAGTTAAAGACAATGTTTGATTGAACACTTTGATCTCAGGAACTACTGATTCGAATTGATTTTTTCATATGGGATAACCCATTTATTGAGGAAGGCTATACGACGAATAGGAGCGAAGCAGTAACCATAGGGGACAGCAGCTAGTCTTAAAGTAAAAGAGAATTAAGAAACTTAAAAAAATCTTTTGAATTTTTATTCTGTAATTTTTTTTTCGATTCGGTTAAGCGATTCTCGGCAAAAAAAGAACGTCCCAGTGGTGGCCGACTTATGGATGTCTTCGTCCTTCAGGAGGATCGCTGTTTGCTGAAAATGGAGGTTTGGTGTTTGCTTAAAGTTAATATCTAGACCAAAACAATTATTGTTTATTTATTTAAACACAACTTTACCAGTCAAACTTTGGGTTAAAAAAGACAACATCTACGTTTTGAGTACCTCGCTATGCGCAAAATAACGGGTAAAATCCAATGATGACAACAATCCTTTGATGACACCCTATACGTTGTTCTTACAGTAAGTGCAATTTAGATCTTCGTTAAATTAGCCGTGTACTGTTTTGACCCACATATTCAATACAGATTCCAGTCAGTCGGCAAGTAAACAGCTGTTACAGATAAGGAAGCCAGACACTTCATTTTATGCAACATTTACATAGGTAGGTACAAACGTGAGAACTTAGTGCCGTAGATAAAACGATAATTTATTAATGTATGTACATAATCTGTACATAATTATCAGTAGTACAAACACAAACAAACAAGTTTCTTACCGTGATCACTTGATTTATTTCGATGCAAACAGTTCACTTTCAAATTATACGCACAATTAAAACTTTTAAACTGGCTTATTGAACTAACATAACAGGGCGTAACGTGTTGCTTCCTTTATGTATTATTCATAGGTCGGATTAGCGATATCGATTTCAAAACACTTAGTATATCAAAGTCAAAATCTTACGTGAGTGTTTCAATTTGTAGGTACTTTCACAAATCCTTATCACTGTTGCGTGACACTGATAAGAATTCCATTCACCATATCTGGCTCCACACGGTCGAGGTTAAAAACGATCCTCTCACTTCGCACTTCACAACACTACAATTGTCAAATTAGAAAATGGAACGGTAAAATGTCAAATTCGAAATGTTCAACACTTCGCGCGCGAGAAGCGGTTTTTCCGAATCGAAATTTCAAAACACGTCGTCCGCGTTTTGTTATCGCAGCTGAACTAACATAGGCGTATTAATTTTACACTCACACGCCCGTAATCTCAATGACCGACCACAATAGTAGCGAAAAATAGGCGCCAAAACCGGTCTTATTGTCAGTGTTTCTGTTTATACGTTTGTTAAGCAGATTGTTGCGTAATGACGACGAGAAGCGATGAGGGCTTTCGCTCCAATACTACGGGCACGCGGCACACTATACTTCATTTATTTTCGTCTGACCGACTATAGTGAACCTATAGTGAATAAAACACAGGTTCGAACGTTCTGCGGTCGTTAATATACTCTGCGTAGCGCGAAGTAATGATGTCGATACTTGAATGTGTCTCGCGCTCTCATTAACTGAATTATTATTACCCATTAACAAGACTATATATTTTTTTTAAACTTTGTCCTACCCTAGAAATTACTTCTGTATACTGGGTACATTTATAAACTCATATACTTTCACAATATACCCGGACCCGAAACAACTATCTGTAGGCCATACAAATATTTAATCTTTACGGGAATCGACACGCAGTGTAACAGCTAGTCGCTTAGCCACTGCTCCTATCGCACTTTACGCAGGTTATATGTTTTTTGTTTGTCACACTAATTTAAAGGATATTCACAAAAAAATTATAAGTATTTCAATGGTACTCGTTAAACAGGTAGACCAGCACATAATAATATGATATTTTTTATCCTGAAAGTATGTTCCTTGGAATAATTTTCTTCTATAGCGAGGGTGACGCCACTGACAGTAGCTAGACTTTTCATAATTACCTACCATGTGTCATTTTGTTTTGAATTTTAATGCTTCATTTAAATAATAGATTTGGGTTTTACCAATTATTTTAAATAAACCTACTGCAAAGAACAGATATGTGCCTATTTTCTATACACAATCAATTTCGTTATATTTGAATTTCGAATTCGAGATAATTATCAAATTTTGGAACATCAAACTCTATGTACTAATGCTATATTTTTTAAAAACCTTATAATTAAGACAATTTGAAAAAAAAAAAACAGTAAAAGGATCAAAATAACTTTAATTTCGGAAGTCGGTGTTATCCTTTTAGTGTTTTTTTTTAGTGAAACCGGTTATTTTTTTTTGTAAAAAGTTTTTTCAAGTATAACCGACTGACCGACTGACACTGACTTTATAATATAATTACTGATTATATAAATTAGTAATAAAAATTACAATCTAATAAAGTATCAACATATTTTATAAATCTGTATAACATTCCAGTTTTTTTTTATACTAAGAACTACTGCGTCTGAATCTATAGGTAATATTTAAATTGGGACTAACAGGTTTAGCTCCTTTTTTAATAAACGTAGTGCATGACAACCTGTGACGGCAACCAAATATCAAACAAGTTTTTTTGCCCACACTTATACCTAAATGACCCATTATTTATAAAGGGCGAATTTTAGGATCCACTTGTTTCATTTTCATTTCATTTCATTTGTAGGACACACAGAAATCTTAATATAAGATTTCTGTGGTAGGACAAACCTACTTCAAATATAGATTTGAAAACTGTTCTTACTGCGAAATTGAAACAGTTTGAGGTATCTTAGAAAGTATAATACTTGGCTAACGGCCCAAACATAATATTGCGATGCGACATCGCTTCGTAAAAATCTGCGAGCTTGCACGACGCATCGCAAGAACTTGCGTACTGATCCACATCGTACACCACCTGAACCGACGATGGTTTCTGCTTTGCGGTATCGTATCGCATCGCATCGTCATTTTATATGGGAGTCCTTACATAGGAAAATATTCACAAACAATTTAAACGTTATAACTTGAACTAAAACATCAAAGTCGAACTACTAATATGCTATGACTGTATCAAATCGATAACTGTATATTTTCCAGAATTGACTCGTATACGTCATTTTTGAACGATAATGATTCAATATGCTTATTTTAAGTCTTGAATTCTTGATACAAGGAAATGATTAGCGATACTGAGAAATCAATTTCTGTTTTTAATGTCTCGACGTAGTTGGCACAAAAATATCACATCGGCTAATGTGTGCGTTGAACTCGTAGACTGTATTTTTAAATATTACACAACGATGTGTGATGTTACGAGTAATTCCAGGGAATGTCAACAATGTCAAGAACGTTCAGTCCAACAAAAGATCAAGGTTGCCGTTAACATATGAGCGTACGACCGCACATGTCAAAATCACGTGTCAAAAGGCAATATAGGAACACACCACGGTAATCAATCCCCTCTTTGAGGAGTGGCTGGAAAGGCAACACGGCGTCCTTACCTTCCGCATGACGCAGGTCCTCACCGGACATGGTAAGTTTGGGAGGTTCCTGCACCGGATTCGTGCGGAAGAAACGCCCGGGTGTCACCATTGTGTGGACCACCCGGAGGACACGGTGGAGCACACGGTGGAGGTGTGTCCCGCTTGGGCAGAGCAACGCCGTGTCCTCGTGGGGGCTATCGGTGGCGGCGATCTCTCGCGCCGGGCCTTGGTACAGGCCATGGTCCGGAGCGAGGAGGAGTGGCAGGCGGTCGCCTCCTTCTGCGAAACAGTAATGCTAGCAAAGGAGGCGGCCGATCGCGTGAGGCAACGGTCCTCACGCCCCAATCGCCGCCGGGATTCCGATCCCGATTTCCGGCCATCGTAGGCGCGGGCTTGCGGACGGCGAGCAATGGGTGGCTCGCCTTCCGACCGTCCGGTACGAGCCCAAGTCGTCGACGGCGCGTGCTGTTCCACGCGCGCCTCAAGGAGATGTCAGCAACTGTAGGGGCCTAGCAGGGTCGAAGCCTACTGGGGCCAAGGGTCTGATTCTGAAAGGAAGACTCGGCCCTGGTACGAAAGGCAATGAAGGAACAGGAGTGGGTTTTTAGTCAGTAAAAGTCTGACACTATCTCCCGCCCCGCCGCCCAAGGGCGGGGGATGTCATAAGATGATTTTCCCACCGAAAAAAAAAAAAAATAAAAAAAAAAAAAAAAAAAAAAAAAAAAAAAACCACGGTAATCAATAACTGTATAGTATCAAATCTATGTGTTTTTTATTCATAATTACGATAATCGGGAAATCGTTTTTTCGATAAAACTTATAATGCAATGTAAATGAACTGTAATGTGAGAGCACCGTTTTTTTTTAACGTAGGACGAGAGTGGTAGGACGATTTTCTTGCTCATAATTAAATAAAATGAAAAAATATTGCTAAACTTAAATAAATATCTGCATTATTATTTAACATCCTTCGCAACCCTAAACGCTCTCTTACCTGGGGAACGCATGGTCGTTCGAGTGAAAGAACACTATCTTTCTATTTCGTCGTAGTTGCTTATAAGTGTGTATTATTATAGTATACTAGCTGAGCCGGCAAACGTTGTTCTGCCATATAAATAAAAAAAAAAAAAAAAAAAAAAAAATAGATGTTGGCCGATTCTCAGACCTACTCAATATGCTCACAAAATTTCATGAGAATCGGTCGAGCCGTTTCGGAGGAGTTCAAGTTCGAACACCGTGACACGAGAATTTTATATATTAGATTTTTATATTGTATATTTCATTGATAACTGTTTCATTTGCACTTTTCTTTTTTGCCTATCACTTTTACACACGGTGTCTACATCTCTTTTTTTTTCAATTCTCCTTTCGCAGGTATGCTGGAAGAAATAAGCATCACATATGTATAAATTTTTTTGTTTCCGTCTTTTTTCTTTTATTGTATAAGTGTTTACATGAATTGTTTAATAAATAAATAATAAAAATGAGACAGTTATGTCAAGACAAAAATTATTTAAATGCAATTATTACTCAGAGAAAAATGTGGTCATCTTTCGTGTTACCTTTTTATAGGAACAATTTACACACCACTATCTCACCTGATGGTAAGCGCTGATGTGGCCGACGAAGGAGCATGCTTGCCTAGAAGTAACCTTTAAGTAAAGTAACAGTAACATGAAACAATAAATACTATCTATACAACTACAAGTATCTACAACTATGTGTTAGCGAAAAAATAACACATGAAAATACAGTAACTTTGCGCATTCATAACACTCTTCTTTGTTCCTTTTATTTTGACGTGACAACGTCTTATAAATTGGTTTGCCGGGTGACACTTCAAGAAACTGCGTTACGCTCCGCTCACGTTATGCGCTCACAATGAGAGCGAGTGAGAGGCACGCGTCCCTTCCACTCGGGCATGGTTAGCCCGCCTAAGAGCGAGAGAGACAGACATAAAAAGTGAAAGGCACGCGTCCCTTCCACTCGAGCACAGTTAGCCCGCCTCCTATCATCGCCCTGTCCTCAACAAAATCACTCAGATAGGAACAAGTTAAGTTGTAGTAAACGCTGTTTCATTGTACGCAAATGTATTGCAAGTTATTGTATGTATATTTGTATATAAATACGTATGTATGTGTAAAGGTAAAAATAAAATTTTGTTAATATGAAATTCAGTGCGAGATTCTTTGTATAAATTAATGTTTTAAATATAATTCTTTGTATAAATAAATGTTTTAAATTGTTACTATTATTTCATCCTTCTTCCTACTATACGAATGAATATTCACATTAAAATTATTTTACCACTCAAAGTCGTTGTCACGTAAAACTTTCGCCCGTATACCGACTTTACAGGCAACCAATTTTTTTCCTAAACGGACATACCGCGCAACAAACCTTTAATGAGAGAGAGAGCCTCTTCCTGAAGGTTCTTTTTCAGTACAAACTTGAGTGGGCAAAATTGCCGTGGCATGCAACCTGCGACCTAAAGGTGAAAATCCTTTCCTTCCACAGCCGTTTGGGCACTGATTGTTCTTAAACTTGTAGGTAATACAAGTAGGAGCAGTTTTATGGATGCTTGAACATGACACTTAGCGTGTTGCATGGCGTTTAGAATAGATAATGTATTTATTTTTTAGCTTTTTGCGAAGTCGGAAAAAATTTTCACACCACACCCACTCTAGAGTCTAATGATACAGTGATTTAAATATACCAATAACAAACTAAAATAATTAATTTCATAGTTATTTATTAATTTTATTATGAGCCATTCCATTATGTTCAAGCAAAGAGAAAGTCAAATGATTTATTTAGTTTAGACAATTAAACGGCTCTTTTAAATGTCAATATATGGGTACATTTTAATTGATTACCATCAGGTGAGATGGTGGTCAAACGCGAGCCTATCATTAATAAAAAAAGAAGATTAATGAAAATGAGTTTTCTAAATTTCTTATCATCAATTTATAGAGGTAGGTTAATATGGGGAAGAAAGGACCATAGGCTGAATCAACATATCAAAAAGTTGTTTATAAAATAAAATAGACAAAATCAAGACATGATATATCAAGTATCAAGACTAGCTGGTCTAAACAGAGGTGCTAATAAGACAAAGCAGAGGCCTTACAAGGCTGAATGCAAGGTTGTCGCGAACACAATACAAATGTAGTGTAAAAAAAACTAATAAGAAGAATTTGCATGTAAGAATTAAATCGATTTGATTGGTGTAACATTCTCATTTGAATATCGATTGTCATCGGTTTGAATTCGATTTTTAAAACTGGCCTGTTATTTTTAACGTTATTTTTTTTTGTTTACTAAAAGAGCAAGAGCTCGAGAGGCAAAATTCTAACAGTCACATTGTCGATGTTTAAGGTTAGGTCGAAGCATGGTCGGGTGACCAGTCATTATAGGTACCAAGAAAGCACTTTAAACTATCACTCCTCACTCTCTTAAGTAGATTATTGACTGTCGTTTTGGGTAATCTGAATCTAGAAAATCTGACATTAGTTCTACCAAAGTGTATTGTGTTGTGGAGATCAGATAAGCAGTGCCTCTATGCAAAATATTATACGTTAATCGCGAACTCGCGACACGCCAGTCGCTCAACCACTGCTCTATCCATGTCGACGAAATTTTGTTTTAACTAACAAGCGTTTGTTAATTAATTGGGAATTTTTTAATTTTCGTAATCTATTGAATACGGCTTGCATTGCGATAATAAATTAACACTATGGTTATAAATTATTACTTATTGACAATGTTATTTATTCAAAATACATATTTAATGAGCATTAACATTGCTTTTGAATCTCTTACGTCAAGCTCGTAGTTATTTTGCATGACAGGTTAAGTGGGGTATCCAGTTTCTGATCTATTAGGGTGTACGGTCCAGGGTAGGCATCCGGCCTTAAGGGTGTCCCGTCCAAATTTCAGGAAAGCTCCCGAAATTTCTTACGCGCGCGTCGCGTAGAATACGTCACGTAGAACACGTCGCGTTGTCGACCCGGGCCTGGTTCTTGTCGAACGGAGAGCTACCCATTACTCGCCGTTTACAATTCCGCGCCTATTGTAGCCAAGAGACGCCCTGTGACTCCCGATGCCCTCGGCATCTTCTGTGATAGACTGTCTTAATTCCTAAAATTAACTTTAAAGTAACAAAATAAATCTGCTCCGATTATAAAAGTAAAATGGAATCTTAAGATGGAAAAAGCACTGAAAGGCGGCTTGCTTTGCTCCTAGTGATTCACCTGGCGAGCAACGAAGTGAAATGAACGTTCTAAAATGTTTGCAACCGGCCGCACTGACCACTAGGCGCCTAGCGGTGTACCACTGCGGTCCAAGATCACTTTTATACGACTGTCATATAGGAACCTTTCTAATATCTATGGTACCTATTATCTGTTAGCTCACACATAATGATTAAAGACAATGATTAAGGACTGAGGCAGTATTTTTTTTTAAACGAAAAAAAAATACTGCCAAAACTGCTGCTGGAAATTAACTTTAAAGTAACAAAATAAATCTGCTCCGAATAAAAAAGTAAAATGGAATCTTTGGATGGAAAAAAGCACTGAAAGGCGGCTTGCTTAGCTCCTAGTGATTCACCTGGAGAGCAACGAAGTGAAATGAACGTTCTAAAATATTAGTACAATTAAAAAAAAAAAAACAAAAAAATTCAAAAACTTTTTATTCTACATTGGTCTACATGGGCACTTATAAAACGTCAGAAGCTAGTGCACGGTTCCAAATGGTCGTTTCCAATGGAGAAGAACCGGCGAGAAACTCCATGGTTCCTCTTTTAAAAAAAATATTGGTTTTACAATATTTCCATATTACAATATTAATAGATATGTAAGGTTATTGTTGTACCCAGAAGTACAAAATAATAAAAAAAAAGTAAGTCAAAATAGTAATCTATGAAACTACGGAGTCTACAGTGTTCTCATATTCACACTATAAAAAATTACTATATAAAATAAACTTATTGAAGTTAAGGTTAAATCAAAGTCTAAATAATATTTAAAAAAAAATATTGCAAAAGCAGTTTAAAAAAAATAAAAAAATATGTTTACCGTAACTGGTTGCACTGGCCACTTGGCGCCTAGCTTGTATCACTTCTTCCGAAGATCGCGTTTCATCCGTCTGTCACTTAGGTATTATCCATTACCTCATAATGAGGTAACCCATTATATTTTAAATATATTTCCTTGGACTTTAGTCTAGGACTAAAACTCATTGGGTCAACGTAAACCGCAAAATAAAGGTGATTTTCTATGACACAACGAAGCAATTAAGCACAATAATATGTGTACAATGATGTTCCTCTTACCTTATCAAAAAAAAATCTTGTTGTTATTTGCATATTTTCCTTGAACTTTGTAAATGTTATGAATAACGTGAACTTGAACCTGTCTTTCTAGAAATTATATAAGATGTTTTTGAATCGTCTTTTTTGTTTTTAGAACAATCGTGGCATTTTATTTAATTATGCTATGGTATATAAGTAGGATACCTACCTATATTATATGTTTTTTTTTTAGATAATAATTACTTCGCCAGGTTTGAAAATAGGTTGTTAGTTTGTATGTAAAAAAAAACGTAAAAAAAGAAAACCTAAAAAATCACATTAGCCGCATGCACTCTGACCGTTGGGCAAGAGTCTCCACAAAGTGAGTGAAGATGGACGACGCCGCCGAGGTCGACCTGGGTATTGGTGGCGAGACAACCTAGATGCCTACCGCAAGTACTGGTTCCAGGTGGCTCAAAAAAAGAATATCTGGAAGAAGTTGGGGAGGCCTTTGCCCAGCAGTGGGACATTATAGGGTATTAAAAAAAAACACACTGCTATTATAAAGGTGAAAGTTTGTGAGTGTATGTATGTTTAATTGTTACTTACTTCTTTGCGCTCGAACGGCTGAACGGATTTGGATAAAAAGCAGACGAGTAGACCATGTCTTTCTTCCATGTACTATTTTTCCTGGGAGTGTATTCCCTTGGGACCATTTTCTAAGTTCACGTGGGCGAAGCCGCTGGTACCAACTAGTGTATATTATTCTTATGATCAATGATATTGCTGCAGACACTGGCGTAGATGGCGTGAAAAATTCTACACCTACTGTACCTGTAGACAGGACTGGTTATAATTAAATATTTATTTGGATAAACTGTATTTTAGTTTGGTTTTAATCAAATTAAGTTTAATAAATTCTTTTTCAACAATCAGCACTAGAATGGGGTAAATATACCTTTAATTTCAAAAGCCAAGCAGGTTTTTTTTTTGAACTGTAAAATCATCAAATAATGAATATTAATTACTAAAAATTCCCGCAGTCCAAAGCAAATGGGCTAACAGTAGCATGTTTTACTGACTTTAACTTTGGATAAATCTCGTGGCCCCGATAGGAATTGATGTATGAACATTTAAAACACGATAAAAAAACAACATGGACACGTTCCACGGACCCGTTCGGAAAAGAAGAACAATAGAATAATGAACTGCTGGGAACAACTCCCCTATTGATATTTTGCTTATAAAACCTCGGTTGATTGTTTTTTGAAGTTGGTACTTATTTATCGACTTTCAGGTGAAATCGCTGGTCTTCTACCAGCTAGCTAGTTGTTTATACTTCTTCTTCCGGGTTTTTGTTATCAACAGTCTGAGAAAAGGTATCGGTATGGAGTCTTTATACTTTTTCATCCGGGTTTTTGTTATCAACAGTCTGAGAGAAGGTATCGGTATCGAGTCTTTATACTTCTTCTTCCGGGTTTTTGTTATCAACAGTCTGAGAGAAGGTATCGGTATGGAGTCTTTATACTTCTTCTTCTGGGTTTTTGTTATCAACAGTCTGAGAGAAGGTTTCGGTATGGAGTCTTTTTATTTCTTCTTCCGGGTTTTTGTTATCAACAGTCTGAGAGAAGGTATCGGTATGGAGTCTTTATACTTCTTCTTCTGGGTTTTTGTTATTAACAGTCTGAGAGAAGGTATCGGTATGGAGTCTTTATACTTCTTCTTCCGGGTTTTTGTTATCAACAGTCTGAGAGAAGGTATCGCTATGGAGTCTTTATACTTCTTCTTCCGGGTTTTTGTTATCAACAGTCTGAGAGAAGGTTTCGGTATGGAGTCTTTATACTTCTTCTTCCGGGTTTTTGTTATCAACAGTCTGAGAGAAGGTATCGGTATGGAGTCTTTATACTTCTTCTTCCGGGTTTTTGTTATCAACAGTCTGAGAGAAGGTATCGCTATGGAGTCTTTATACTTCTTCTTCCGGGTTTTTGTTATCAACAGTTTGAAAGTAGGTATCGGTATGGAGTGCGTTAATTGATTGATCGATTGAATTAAAATCTCGCGATTGGTTTTATCTATCATGCGATAAGGCAGTACCTACTTATAGATGAGATAAAAATAATCAAGTATTCATTCACATATGTAGATATATAGCTTATCACTGCATTTACCAACTTATGATAAGCAAAAAATCTTCAAATGACCTCCAGTTTCTGGAAGTTTGCAGAGTCTACAGTGTTCTCACATTTAGAATAAATAAAGTTATCAATAAAAAACATGAATATATAGCAAAAATAAATCTGCATAGTAGTTAGATAAGCAGATTAACAGTGAAGAAGTATAAATTATATCGACGGAGGAAGTCAATTATGAGTGAATTTACTTATTATTATACTTAGTTACTCGGTTTTCCCCATAGTTTTCTTCCTGTGGTGCATCTAACGGGAAGAACACATTTTTTTTAAAACAAAATGTAGCTTCGAACTTGGAGATAGTGTAGTTTTATATCACCAACAATTTTTTTTAAATCCTTTTAGGTGCATACTTTCGTATGCCTAATTATTCTTATATTTTTTTTTAATAATATAAACTAGTGCTTGACTACGATCCAACCTAATGGTAAGCAGTGATGTAATCGTTCATGATGAGGCGCTCTATTTTATGAGGAGCCTATACACTCTAGCCTTGAAGACACCTAAATTATAATCGGACGGGAAGACTGCAGAAGGCAAATTGTTCCACTCTTAAGTCCTACAAATAGACAAACAACCAATTAACCATTTTGCTATAATTTTATTTATATCAAAATTTTATACATACGATTTCCTATGCTTTCTTACTTTAAACAATTCACCACGTTCCACACCACGTCATTATGATACCCGGTCATAAAACGGTCACACACGCGAATTGACCCCCAGGTCATGTAATGAGGTTACGGTATATAGGTTAGGTTAGATTCTAATCGTTCCTCGGACGACCTTCAACGCTGCTTTCCACTAAATGGTCAAGTGCGAGCAGGGAGTTGATGACGTCATCAGTAGTATAAACAGGTGAACTCACGCGATATGAAATTGGTGTTTCCGATGTTTATCATTCTGTTACCTATCAATATTACGAATATAAATGCCAACTAGCGACCCGCCCGGTTTTGCACGCGAACAATTTAATTTTCAATGGAATTTCCTGAAAAAAAAAAAAACTTTCATACTAATTTTGTTCTGAGTTCTAGACAATAACGAAAAAATAATAAAACTAAATAATCTTAAATATCAGAAATTCCTCCACTTTGCTGGCGACTGGAAGTGTGCCTAAATGACTGGTGACTTTGCCACGTTGTATGGCAATAATAAGGCCAGTCTTGTCACACTAATCAGTTGTCGTTTCAGGTGGCCTACCATGATCTCTAAACGCAATTAATTTTATGAACTGTTAAAGGGATGGAGCTATATAGGGTGTATAGCTCCTTCCGTGTTTCTCACTCGTACGACTTACATTTGAACACGACATGGTGAGTGATCTGTTTTGCGATTAATTTAAGTAACAAATAAATTAATTTGTAGCAGTTTTGTTGATTTTGGTATCGTCTACTTTGTTACTTTTAGGACGTGATAAAAAAAAACTGCTGCTCCTCACATTTATTGTTGCATAACTTTACTAAATAAGTACATAATATATGTAACATAAAATACTCTATAGTTTTTTTTCTTCGCAATTTCATGTTTGAAACCGTAGTCGAAGTTGTTCATAATTATGAGTACAGGGGGTCACCTTATAAGATATTCAGGTTCATATTCGAATTATTTACACCAAATGACATAGAATTTATAAAAAAAAATAGGTTAAAATTGCTTGTTTTTGTAAACACAGTTAACTAGTTGCATCCTCTATGGATAGTTTTTTTTAAATTATGTAAACCAGCAGTGGGACAATACAGGCTAGCTATAATAATGATATAAACTAGTGCTTGACCACCTGATGGTAAGCAATGATGCAATTAGGTTAGCATAGCATAGCATAGTCGGCCTTATAATGTTCCCACTGTTGGGACTCAGGTCTCCTCTCTAGGAGAAGGAATGGGCCGTAATCCACCACGCGGGCCCAGTGCGGGTTGGTGGATGTCATATGTCTTCGAATTTTTGGTTCTAGGACATGCCGGTTTCCTCACGATGTTTTCCTTCACCGTTTTGAGAGCAGTGGTGATGAAATAAATTACACAAAGTAATGCGCCTGGCTGGGTTTGAACCCGCGACCTACAACTCCGTAAGTCGGGGCCGTTACCATTCGGCCACCACTGCTCTTCTGCAATTAGGTTACCCTAACCTAATTGCATCGAAGCTGCTAAGGATCTCAAAGAGAAGCTAGCGCACCGATTAGGAGATCGGGTCAAGGCAAAAGTGCGCACTATGGCCTCAATTTTAGCCAACGGGTTCAGACCAGAAGAGAAATGCCGTCGCCTTACGGTTGACGAAGTCCTCATGAACCACTTTGGGGCCATAGTCATGGCAGTGAAGTTGTCTGGAGCGAGCGAGGTCGTTCTCATCGGAGACGTGAATCAGCTACCATTTTTGGACAGAGAGAACCTATTTGAGTGAAGGTACACCCGTCCAAATTAGGTGGCTGGCATCACCCAGGAGTTACTCTGTACGCAACGAAACCCAATGGATATAGCACGGACCCTGAGTTTTTTTAAGGTTTAGTTTAGTTGTTTTTTTTTAAGGTGGTAAATTATCCCATGACTTCTCGCGCTCTCGTGTCAGACATTTACTGACTAAAACCACACCTGTGTCCTTCAATTACCCTTTGCGTTCTAGGACTACAGGTTTCCTTTTCAGAAATTCCCTACGGTCCTAGCTAGCGGGCATCGGCCCTGCTGGGCCCATACGGTTTGCTGACATCTCTTTGAAGAGCGTTCTTCTTTGCCTTTGTCCCAGGGCCCCGGGTTTCACTTTCACACTACCCGTGGCACCAGTAGGCTTCGACCCTGTTGGGCCCTTACGATTTGCTGACATCTCTTTGAAGAGCGCGTGGATTACTACGCGCTGTTGACGACTGGGCTCGGTCCGGTTAATTACCGAACGGCCGGACGACGAGCTACCCATTGCTCGACGTGTGCAAGCCCGCGTCTACCGAGGCTGGTAGTCGGGGTCGGAATTACGGTAGCTGGGGCGTGAGGACCTTCGTTCCCTCACGCGTGCAGCCTCCTCCTTCGCTAGCATCGAGGCGACCGCCTGCCATTTCTCCTCGCTCCGGACCATAATCCGAAACAGGGCCTCCACCGTATGCTCCACCGTGTCCTCCGGGCGGTCCACACAGTGGTGACATCCGGGCGTTTCTTCTGCTTGAATCCGATGCAGGAACCTCCCGAACTTGCCATGTCCGGTGAGGACCTGCATCATGTGGAAGGTGAGGACGTCGTGTTGCCGTTCCAGCCACTCCTCAAAGAGGGGACTTACCGCCGTGATTATGGCGTGCCCAAGCACTGACCCTGAGTGACATATACCCCGGTATATACTCCTCCAAGGGTTGACCTGCGACAGCGGTATTATAATTAACACCAAGTCAAGGAGGCTCCAGATCCACGACAGCATCTCCCACGCAGTTGTTGCAGTGTCGAGACACACGGTCAGCTGTGTGTACTACACCGACAACGCCGACGATGCCACGGGCCGTTTCGCCCGGAAAGCGATGGATGCGCCTTCTAAAGTGGTCGTCGAATACAACCTTAAGCCGGCCATGCAGCATCGAGACACCGCAGTCGTGGAAGCTCTGATGGAGTAAGTGAAGACCCTAGGCGGTAGATCAACAAGAGCCCAATACCCAAACCTTACCCATCAACCCTAAATCCATAGTCGTAAAAAATATATCATAATGTAACAAGATAACTGTGTGTAAAAAGTACATTTTAAAACCATTTTATTACATATGTCTATAGTTTTGTCCTATTATATGTATAAGTGATGTGTAGAAATAAATGGGCACGACAGAATGCCAATGTAAAAAAACATTAAACAAATAACACCGTAAAAAATGGCGTGGACTATGGTCCGCGCCATTTTTTTATTGGATTTATTGTATCTATTCTACCGCAGACATGATACAATAAAAAAAACCTAATTGCATCACTGCAAGCCGGTAAAAGATGATCGATTTTTACAAAATTATTTTTAAACATAGTTATTTAATTTTTTCTTTTAAGTCAAAATTGAAAATTGCTTCTTATTATGCCTAAAAAAAATTAAGTGTCAGTTTGACTATCTCTAACTATAACCGAATCTTTTTTAATTTGTAACAGTTGATTACTCAAGCGTTAACAAATTGTTAAAGGAACATAATTGATTGATTAGCTCATTCGATCAACCACCTTTTTATTATTTTCTAATTGTCAGACTTGCAGTCGTGTGATTGATGTCTCGTGTTATTAGGGTTCAAAAAAATCATTGCTGGTTTTTAGTGAAAATCAGACAGTTCCTCTTATTGCACCAGGAGCGGGAGAACTTATTTGGTAATTTACAACCTTAAAAAGGTGGTTACAGTATCTTGCCTTCTTAAGTAATGCGAAATTTATTCATGAATTCATTCCTCCTTATAAAAGGTTTTATAATAGAAAATTTGTAACAGAGGTCTATTTAAGAAGCAGGCTTTAACTAAGCGAAAACCCGTTAATATGATGAACACAAACGTTCATACCTACCTAACTTGAACATTTATGAAGATTTTGCTACCATGACACTGCTGCCGTACAAGTTTAGTACCAAGTGAGCATAAGTACGGTGTATCCGAGGTTTATGAAAACTACGAAATCACATGAAATGTGGCAAAACGGCAAAGCTGTTTTTCTTTTGTGAATTATTGTTTGGTTCTTTTAAAAATGTCTTACAAGTCTATTTTATGTAACAAGTTAAAGCATTTTTTTTTTCATCTCTGCTTTTGCTTCTGCGGAGGTGAATCTCTGCAACTTCAGCTTCCGCTAAGATCACCTCGGTCAGGATCGGGACCTCCCTAGTCTCTATTAACATAAAAACTACAAACCTATTCGAAAAAGAATTATTATTTTACTAGTTCCGCATTTCAGTTTTTCGGTCGATTTGACACTGTGCCAAGAATTCTCTTTGAACTAAAGAAGTGGTTCTCGATTAGGCCAAGAATAGTTTCTATAAATTCATGATGACGATTAATGTTTGTAGAATATAGCCTTATAAAATGTATTATTTACTATATTGATTCAAGATCTACTGCAAACTGCAAATGATCGTCAAAACATGGTTGTCGTATAGCGATTGTACGTCGCATCGTGTCTGTCGACAAAAGCTTGGTCAAGCCTTTCCTTAGGCTGCCAGTGGCTTAATTCAATTTCTATTTTTTAATTAGTTTTTTTTTAATTGTTATTATTACTTATCTACATTGTGCTCACATATAAGAAGCGACAAAACTTAAGTAACCAAGATTTATGTAACTCATAAAATGATTTAAAAGAGAGTCCATGGCGTTTCTTGCACGTTCTTCTCCATAGAGATCTACGCTTTGGAACGTGCAATTTAGCTTCACTTTTTTGCCTGTAATTGGTCTATTTGAAATAAACGTTTCTGATTTCTGCTTACATTCAAATGGTCTAAGACAAAGAATAGATGCTTATCGTACCTGTTGTCGTCTTCAAATAACTTCTTCAGCTCTGGTTGAAACAGAGGGAGAGGGGATGTCAGACTTTTACTGACTAAAACTAACCCGTGTACCTTCAATAGCCCTTTGCGTTTCAGAGCCGCGGTGATTCTTTCGATTTCTAATCCTAGAGCCCTAACAATCTGACCTATTTAATCTTAAAGATCTTCCTATATTTTACAACGTTCGTGTTCTATAAATTAGTCTTCAACTTTATTAATAGAACTTTAATGAAATTATTTATAGGTCACTCCTTGGCAAAGATGCCAGGAAGTATTTCGAGTGTGGTCGACATATTAAATAGAAGAATATATTGATACTTTCATTTCATTGCATATTCTTCACGAACTAGTTTCGGTTACGGTAGATGTCAACAGCATTGATCCAAGTACATATATTTATTTACCTCACGTCAAACAAACTGATTAGCATCCATAGACTCACAGCAAGGTTCAGTTGAAAACCAGTGTCAGGCAACTTCTACATGGGGGCCTGGCATTATGCTGAACTGGACCTATTTGGCGCAGCCGTGAGACACACAATGTTGATGTATTTTTTAAGTTTTAGTATTTAAGTTTCTATATTATAATTGTTATCTCATTGTGTGTACCTGTGTGCCAAATAAACGTGTTTTCTTTCTTTCTTTCTTTCTAAGTATACATGAGATGTTATTACGCACAAATGTGTCTGTTTACTATCTATTCTGTTACCCTCAAAGTTGGATGGGACGGCATTATGACGCGATGAGGCGCAGAACCAAAACAAATAGCTGTACGTGCTCTCTGACGCAACGGTGCGGGTGGTTCACCACCAACTTTCAATCTCTAGCGAACTGTTGAGAAATTTTTAATTGCAAAACCCAATTATTTTCTATAATATGTATGTATTTAGAAATATTTAAGTATTTTTATCAGTTGTCTAGTACTCATAACACAAACTCTGCTTAGTATGGGACTAGACGGCGTTGTGTGATACTTGTGTATGAATTACATATTACACTTTGCCCGATCTTGGAAACAAACCCCAAAACCATTATTTTGGGTTGTTAAATCATCAAGTAACTTATCCCGTTCTGGGCGGAGCAAGAAGTAGTATCATACTTTTACTGATTCCCTCGCTCCAGATCATGCCCTGAACCAGGGCTCGGCGCGAGAGGTCGTCGTCACCGATTGTCCCCATATCCTTCAGGCTGTCCGCACAATGGTAACACCCGGACCAGCTCAAAAACCAATGCATGGATGCTCAATGTTCTTTATCGTACAAACGGCTTTTGATCACTTCTGAACTCCTTTCTCCATTGGTGTAATTGCTGCAAGGCGTTTCGATGTGAAGATAAACAAACAAATATATAAATAAATAATGACATTCCCTAAACCAGCCTCATCTCAAGAGGTAAAGTTTTTTTTGTATTTTTGTTTGTAGGAGGTAATCTCTGGAAGTACCTACTGGTCCGATCGCAATTTTTTTTCCCCTATAGAAATATGCTTTATTCCTGAGTGACATAGGCTAAATTTTATGTACGCGGGCGAAGCCGCGGGCAAAAGCTAGTTGTTCATAATCTCCAACTTCTCTCTGTCGTTGACTTTAATTTTATCGATGTCTTTGTAGGTAATCGCAATTGAATCATGTATAACAGAAGAAGACATGCTGAACTGACCCCGAATAAATTTGAGTAAGAGCAAGAAAATCATAATTATATATTACACACTAATACAGCAAAGGTTATGTAATTAAAACTAGCTTTTGGCAGTGGCTTCGCCTGCAAAACTCATGATATGAAAATGAATGAATGAAAATTTATAGCACTCAGGAATATTGCAGTTACATATTAATGAAAGAATTTTAAGAATCGGTTCAATGTTTTCAAAAATTTATTCTACATACAAACTTACAAATGTTACCTCTTTACCGATCGCCTGGCCTTGGTTCAGGCCATGGTCCAGAGCGAGGAGGAGTGGCAGGCGGTTGCCTCCTTCTGCGAAGCAGTAATGCTGGCAAAGGAGGCGGCTGCACGCACGAGGCAATGGCCCTCATGCTTCAGCCTTCCGATTTCCGCCAGATTTCCGGCCACCGTAGGCGCGGGCTTGCGGACGGCGAGCAATGGGTAGCTCGCCGTCCGACCGTCCGGTAACCGTCCGGACCGAGCCCAAGTCGTCGACGGCGCGTAGTGTTCCACGTGCGCCTCAAGGAGATGTCAGAAACCGTACGGACACAGCAGGGTCGAAGTCTACTGGGGCCATGGATGATGCGAAAGAGATCCCCGGGTACAATGGCAAAGAAGGAACAGGAGTGAAGAAAAAAAAACCTCTACCTATAATATTAAAGTAAATAAATGATCCTTTCGACCTTAGCAGATAGTTTGGCGGCTCCAAAAACAAAAGTAAATAAAGTAAAGATAAAAAGTTTGTATTCGATTGAATAAATCGAGATTTAAAACTTCTATCGATCGTAATTAAAGTAACAATAGAATTGATTATTAACAACTGCAGTAAAAAGTGGGTTCATAGTAATACCACGACGGTAGTAGTTTCTCAGAAACCGGCCTCACTTTCAACAGTTGGCGTCGACCTGTCTGAGGAACATGGTAACAATGGCATCGTACCTTGTAATTACAGTGAAAGTCGATATTTTGTGAACTATTCAGTTAATAGGTCGTTTAGAAATAATAAAGGAAGTTTGTTTTATGACTCAGCTGAAATCGATCGATTGGACTTTGTGACTTATTTAAAGGTACTTGTATAAAAGTTTTGCAAATTATATTGTTTTCTAATGCTATTTCATTGGAAGCACACTGATAAAGCCCGTCTATGTACAGGGAATTTCTATGATCCACAAGAGAAAAATAGTACATTTTGATACAAGTGCAGAAAGTTTGTCATTGCGACCGAGGCGGAATTCGCACGAGCCGTAAGCGAGTGTGTTATGGAGCCGAGGCCTGCAGTGATAAATTTACACGTGTATCAAACGACTTTTCCTTTTATACACTTACGAAGAAATGAATAAACAGGGGTTGACCGGCGACTAATGGGGGTCCAAGTGAGCTCGGCCTGATACGACAAATGTAATAAAATTGTGTTAGGGAGAGCACGCGCACTTTTCTGCACTAGTACGGAAACAGTCTATTGCGTGCCTAAAAGCTGTGGGATAAGAGCGGGTTTTCGAGTAAGTGAATTGAAAGATCTATTTTCGTCTTTGTAAAAATATTTATTCTATAATACCTATATAACATCTACTTGGTATCGAGACGAAAAAATCGCTACACGCGTAAGTTTTTTTAAAGCACTAGAAATTCACCAGTCTGAATCTGACAGTTAAAATTAGTACAAACATAAATTATTACACTAACAACACAAAACCCACATTCATTATCTTTTAACAGCACTATTATAAAAAACCGAGCAAATGCGAGTCGGACTCGCTTACTGAGGATTCCGTACAAACTTACCTATGAAAACAGTTCGATTCTCGAATTGAGTTACGAAGATTTATCCGAATTGTAACAACGTAACTACAAATTTACTGTTTTAAGATTTTTTCCTGTACTTTTGCTATGAGACCTTGCTTCATGCCAAATTTCAGGATTCTAGGTCAACGGAAAGTACCCTATGAATTTTGATACCCTTGAGAGTGTTGAAATACGCGTTTTATGCGACAGAAACGGCCGTAACTATTTTTTTCGTTAACTCAGAAGTATGATTTTTTCACAGCTTCAAGAGACCGCAGAGTTGAGTATATGAGGTTTTAATTTCAACTCGATACCTCAACGCGTTCTCGAGATACAGGGTCTTGACAGACAGACAAACGGACAACAAAGTGATTTATAGATAAGGGTTCCGTTTTTTTCCTTTTGAGGTACGGAACCCTAAAAACTAGAAACAAAATCTAAACTGAATCATCTTCAGTCTGGCTTTTGTTGGCCAATTGCCAGGGTCAGGTTTTTTTTAAAACTCTTCCAGAACTTTCGTCTATAATCCATTTAAGAACTATTTGTGTCGAAAACTTTTTTAACCATCCAAACCATCTTCCTTATTAACATCATTGCCATTTGTGCTCCATCAATTCTAATGCTTTGCTTTCCTTTACTTTCTTCTTTTTTTGTGCTTCGCGTCTTTGATTCTTATGAGCCTCATCCAGATCTTATCCATTGTTTTTAGTCGATTTTATTACCACTCATATGTGATTGTTGGCCTTCAGAAAATTCTTTATCCGTTTTAAGGCAACCATTTGTAAGGATTTTTTTTTTAACAGTAAACCAAGTAAGGTGTCTTTGCAAAATGCAAAATTGAGAAAATTTAAAAAACCATAAAAAAATTTAGGCTCAATATTTATTTTCACTTGAGCGAGACGTGATGGATATTGATATGTAAGGGCGATTAAATGTAACAGCCAGCGTCCATTGATTTCATAGTCAGCGGTAGTTTAAATTAGAACTTCATTAAATTAATATTTTGCTACATCTTTTATGCTCTTCTTCATCTTATCTGCAGAGTTTTCGATCCCCAAGATACAGGCACCGCCTGGTTTGGGGACAACCGTATACTACATAATTGTAACCCGCAAATAATTATAGACTTATATAAAGTTAAGCTTATTTTAGTTAAATTACTTAATCTAATTAAATTACTAATTGTTAAAGTTACAAAAAATTAAAATTAAAAGTTTAATTTAAATATAGTTTCAATAAAAAAATATTTGATCTTGTATACTAAATTTGTCACATAACTGGCACTTTAATTATAACACTACACCGCAAAGAATCAAATTATATTGGGCGAGTAACTTAGTTAATTATCATGCAAGATTTTGGCTATGTCATAGTTGAGTACAGTGATTTCATTAAGCTCCTAATAATCTTTTTTATTGCCATCAACGCTGACGGAGGTTTTATTTTATAAATTGTGACGTTCAATTAATTACCTTCGTTTTTGTTTTGTTGTGGGACGACGAGTCACGTCTAGTTTTTTGCTGCAGCATAAACGAACGTGGCACGAACTACAAAAGTGTTTAGAGTTACATTTTTGGTTTGATATTTAACCATTCATTCTATGAATTTTCATTTAACTGTATTTTAATATTATGTTGCCTCTTTTTTGATGTGCTTCTATCTTAAAACCTACCAATAACCACCATCTTCCCATCTTCCTTACCATTACCTTAAGTGCTTTAGTTTTTTTTGAGGTTGGGTAATCATCACATAATTTTTCTCGCTTAGGGTAACTCGATCTACCCTGATCGAGTTACCGCGGCCTTAGTCAGTAGAAGTCTGCTTCTACTGACTAAGGCCGCGGTAACTAACTTTTTCAAACAATTCCAAGCCGAGGCTAGTTTTTACGTATTTTTTTATCTTTTTACCCTACTTTACTAAATACCTAAGAACTAGAAATGACACAACGAGCAAATAAAACAATTAAGCATGGTTAATTTCGTCCGGAGACAATCGTCACTGCACATCGCAAAGCAGCACCTAATCAACAAACACAAAAAATAACACACAAAGCTTCATCTAATGAGACATCTGTAAAAATTACCAACCGACATTCTTAACTCTGCGTGACCCCATCCAATTATCTCAAATAATAACGCACAGTAATTTACAAAATGACATTCCAACCGATACGTGTCATTTGTGGACAGAATTACCAAGCAATTTGCCCCAGGCTAAGATGAATACTAGTTTATGTGGACTAATGAGGAGAGGAAGCCTTTTCAGCTTAAGGCTACTGTCTCTTGAGCGTGAGACGAATTTTAATTTAGAGGATATTCTTGATATAAGCAAAAAAAAGTAACAGTAGGAGTAATACCAAGCGCCGTTGAGCAAGATATCATTATAAAAAATGTAGAGAGTACCTTATGCTAGCAGAAAATTAAGAAGAGATTCCAATTGCAATTGCACCAATATACTCAAAAATGTTTAAATATTCAGAGAAGTCACAGAGACATTAATATCGATGTAAAGACTAGTGTTGTTCAAAAACATTTACAATATTCAAAATCAGGAAGTCTGAGAAATTATGGCATTTGCTAACCCAGACATGACAAAATGAAGGAGTTACAAAACTGTACGTCCTGTTTAGCCCTCAATTGGATAAACAGATTACTTAAGCTGACTTTTTATCCGTTCTGACCAATTGAGCATAGTCTAAAAGATTTGCATAGTCACTGGTCACGCGAATTACCTTGTACAGAGTTCACATCTAACGTCTTCGTTGATACTCGTATCTAATGTTATTTTTTAGTATTCTATAATCTGCCGTATCATCATTAGTATAACTGAATCATATCCCAGTATTCAGAACCAATGCCAAGACTCTGCCATTTACAAACTAGTTTTCCGTCAGGTGCCAATTTCAAACAGCAAGACATTTATTTGTTATTCGATAAATAAATCTCTCACAATATGCACTTGCTGTGTTCAATAATTCACAAACTTCTTATAAATAGAAAGAGCGAGAGATATGTCCTTCTTTATTTCAAAGAGAGCCAAGTCTTCATTAGACTAATGACTGTAGGGGCAAAAGTCTTATGTCTTATTGCTATTCTCCCAATAGATATGCTGGAAAAAATTTTTCACCTTTATGCCGCACGTCTATAATATAGACTGATCTTTGGATGTTTTAGAGCAATTTCAAAGAAATGTCCACCACT
The DNA here is from genome assembly GCA_905147345.3 of Mythimna impura. Lineage (NCBI taxonomy): Eukaryota > Metazoa > Arthropoda > Insecta > Lepidoptera > Noctuidae > Mythimna > Mythimna impura. The sequence goes on along the minus strand of LR990355.1, from coordinate 8,675,004 downwards.
GGAATGCGTTAGATCGAGTTTCATAGCTCCTAGGTAGGTTTAATAGATACATCATTTGGCCAATCTAAGTGTTTACAAATTTATTTATTATTTATTTATTAAAACTTTACGCACTAGTAATAAACACTACAAACTGGCGGACTTAATGCCTTAGGCATTTTCTACCAGTCGACAACACAGTCGAAGTACAGTAGTTACTGTTTATCTCATCAAAATATGGGAAAAGACTTAAGTTATCAATCATAATTATTATGGTTTATAAAAAATAAAACAATTTCTCTACTTACTAACAGACAGTAAATTATTCCCCGCTTCTCAGACAAAACTACATGTATCAACTAGTATGTATAACCTAAATACATAACCGTTTCACCATCACGACAGTTATACATAACAGAGGTATAATTTAGCAAGCGGCCTTTTTGCTCAAAGGGGTAATTTTGCATGTCATTATGTACGGAATACGTCGCCTGCGCATTGGTCGACGCTGGGGGGCGGTGCAGTCGCAACTATGGCGGCTGAGGTAATTGAGTATTTGATGTGGCATATTTATTTAAATTACTGGTATTTGGAGGTAAATGGTGAGGTATATTATGGTGTCACATCTAGGTGTTTATTCCTTGCCAGATAAACGGTCTTGTGAAATAAAAATATGCTGTAGCAAATATTTACGAACCCCCCACGTAGTCCTTGACGGGATGTTTTTAAGTAAAGTTCAATGGATGTTTAAATTATTCGCAAATTGATTAGTAATGAATATTGTGATAATTGATGTAGTTTTGTATTACCTACAAGTGTCTATGCAACTGGCTGATATGTGGAATCATTGATAAAGGTGCCATCTTGGTAAAATGGACCTAAGGATTTTATTGTTGCGTTCACTTTCGTCAGCAAAGCTTGCTGAGAAGGCTGACTCGGTACATTTGCTGCCAAATAGGTACTGTATTAACATTCATCATTTCAGCCGAAAGACGTCCACTGCTGGACATGGGCCTCCCCCAAGCGTCTCCACAACAACCGATCCTGTGCGTCTCGCATCCACCGCACTCCCGCGACTCTCATCAGGTCGTCGGTCCACCTTGTGGGAGGCCTTCCGACGCTGCGCCTAACATCGACGCTGCATTAACATTAGAATGTGTTATATCCACATGGTAATTGAAAACAAAGTGACTGTATTCTATATCGAAAACTAAATAATGTCTAAATTTGACACCGGCCAAACGAGCAAACTGAGCGAAGGTAAAAGTATTCACGTGTAGTTTTTTTTTTGCCACTGCAACTCAAAGTCCTCCATATTCTCTCCTTCCATTTCTTTCTATTATTTAAAGACCAATCTTCATTCCCATGAAGTAAACATACATAATTATATTTATAATATTTATGTTTTAGATATTTATCGTTTTGGTAAAACGTTAGATAAAAAAAATAAATTACAAAAAAAAAAAAAAATATATTTTAAATAAATGATATTGAATTATTAATATAATAACAATAGAAAGTGATACAGAATATAATATAATCAATTAATAATATAATAATGAAAATGTAAAATGTAACTGTATGGACCAAAAACGTCTGAAATAAAAAGATTTTATTTTTATTTTATTAGATGCATTCTTGGAGTTCTTGTAGGTGCCCTCACATGTGGTAGGCTATCGGACCCATTCAACCAAACTGGTCTAGACTGTAACGGAAGTCTAATTAATCACATGTCCTATTCAGATGATTAGGTTCTGCTTGCAATCAGAATATGGAAAAGCGAATCCAAAATAGATATTGGCAGAGTGCAAAACATGACACCACATTACCCAGACTTTTCACTGTAGTGAAGTGTACAGAGCGTTTGCAAGCCCGAACTGTTGGTATCCTACAGCTATTTCAACTTTACCTCATTGCGCTTGTAAAACTTGACAAAGCTAAATGTACAAGTCAAATTATAACAGTAGACCTGTCCGATCATGCTGTTATAGGTAGATAGCCGGAGACGAGACATTTCTGTGAGTGCTGGCTGGTGTAGCCGCTGCAGCGCTTCAGTAAGAGCGCAGCTTATTATCAGTTACTGCATAATCGTAAACACAGTTGAGTTCAAGGTAAGTTATACCAAGGCTGCGAGTACAGTAATACGACGTGCGGCGCGCCATCTTCCGGCTGGAGCGTTAAAGGTTGACCAGACAATTGCAAACTAGCGTTCCAACCAAGATGACATTGGTTTGTGTGTTTGGTTTGTGTTGCGGCTACATGAATGTAAACCACGCGCCAACACGTTCAGTGGCTGAAGGTCATGGTTTACAACTGCTGTCTACACGGATTGAAACTACCAAGGTCACCTTGGTTGGGACGTTGGTTTGCAACCATCTGGTCACCCCTTTAGTGTAGCGCGAGCGCCATATTCCACCATATATTGCTCCGTTAACTCCTTGGTGGGGGTGGCTGCGGTGAGAGACTGGGACGGGACCACAACCCTTTATATCAAAGGTGGCAACTTAATTAGCTGCGACAGTCTGTCATGTACCTATCTAAAATAAGGTAATGTACCTATTGTGTTGTATTTTTATTTTTATTTGGATGTAAATCTAGCAACAAACAATTGGATTCATTTCCATTTCAACTCCTTCGATTAACAATGCAAACTTATATAAAAAGTAGATCTAGACATAACCGCTAGTAATGCCATTTTAATTTCAGCGCCATCTAGAGGGGAGTAGCTCAAAATCTTTCTACATTACGTGCTCGGCCACACTGGCAGCGCGGTGCGGGCAGCGGCGCGGGTGATAGTGCCTGTCCGAAGTAGGCTTGTTGAAAAAATATCGATATTTTTGCTTCGATATATCAAAATTTTCAGTCTACATATTTTGATCCGATATATCGATACAAAATATTCAATATCGAAAATCTTATCAAAAACGATTTTTTTTTTCAAAATTTATTTATCAGCAGAATATTTAAATGAATTTAAAGCCGTAAAAGATAGGAACGAACGGAAAAAAATCTGTATTATCTATACTGTACTGTTATGATTTTACTTTCGTTAAATGTCTGAAAAAATTGGTCTTCAAAATATTAGTTTAATGTTATTTCGTAAGTTTTAATAAGATAACGTGTTGCGCCGATCCCAAGTAATATAGGTCAAGGGCAGGAAGAAGAAGTTTTATGTAGATTCTCATAAATTAAAATAATGTGATATTTGTATGGAAATTACTATGTATTACCTATTATTGACTTAAACTGAACTAAATTAATTATTATTTTAAGACCGAAAATCTTGGAAAGTTTAACCGATCTTTTCCTCGATAAATCCAGGTAGATATTAATATTTTTATAAATATCGATACATCGATAAATATTACTTCTAGCATGGCTCGAACTAGCTTGCCGCTTGCCGCCCGCGCGCTCACTGTGGCCACTTGTATGAACTCACTATGGCGTGAGATACCCGTCCGTAGTAGTCCGCGCCGCTTCCCGCACCCGCGTGCCCACTGTGGACACTCAAAGGAAGTTCTTGTGTTTGAGATTGCCGCGCCGCGCCCGCCCCGCACCCGCGTTTCCACTGTGTGCTGTGCAGCGCGCGGGCGGCAAGCGGCAAACTAGTTCGAGCCATGCTAGAAGTAATATTTATCGATGTATCGATATTTATAAAAATATAATTATATCAGCCTGGATTTATCGAGGAAAAGATATTATATCGGTAAAACTTTCCAAGATTTACCGATATAATAAATATAAATATAATAAATATAATATAAATTTCGGTCTTAAAATAATAATTCATTTAGTTCAGTCTAGGTCAATAATAATAGGTAATACATAGTATGTAATTTCCATACAAAATTCACATTATTTTAATTTATGAGAATCTGCATAAAACTTCTTCTTCCTGCCCTTGTTCTATATTACTTGGGATCGGCGCAACACGTAATCTTATTAAAACTAACGAAATAACAATATACTAATATTTCGACCAATTAATTTTAACGAAAGTAAAATCATAACAGTACAGTATAGATAATACAGATTTTTTTCCGTTCGTTCCTATCTTTTACGGCTTTGAATTCATTTAAATATTCTGCTGATAAATAAATTTTGAAAAAAAAAATCGTTTTTGATACGATTTTCGATATTGAATATTTTGTATCGATATATCGATGTATCGGATCAAAATATATAGACTGAAAATTTTGAAATATCGAAGCAAAAATATCGATATTTTTTCAACAAGCCTACTTCGGACAGGCACTATCACCCGCGCCGCTGCCCGCACCGCGCTGCCAGTGTGGCCACGCAAATTGCGCGCGTTGCCGCACCCGCGCCGCTACCCGCACCGCGCTGCCACTGTGGCCGAGCACTGTGGCCGAGCACTACAAGTTCATTCTCAACAAGAAAATTCAGCTCATGTTATGATAGGTTGATTAGTCAATACAATTACTAGCACAATTTAGCATTCCTTTTTGATACCAGCAATGCCATCTGACTAGTTTTTGAAAGACCAGAATACAAGTTTTGTTCCTAAGAACATTAATAGTTGTCCCGCTAGATGGCAAAAGTGTAAAAACATCCAAGTAAATAGTCCAGTTGATAATAGATGGCGCTGATATAAATAAAACAATTTTCAATTTACAGTTTTGTTAAATGTAATATAATCATTATTTTTCTAAAGTTAAGCAGATAATACTTCATTCGCCACAATGTAATCACCAATCTTATTTTTTTTTTAAACCTGAAAGCAAAGGTTATTTATTTAACCGTCACACCAACAAAGATGTCCTGAGGCGTTCTAGTTTCTCTCACAGTCCCAGAACATACAAACACTTGATAACAAGGACTTCTCTACTCCCAAAAGACCTACGAGAATTGTATTGAAACATAAAACAATGAAACTTTCCTCCCAGCGGTGGTTTTCGCGAAGAAATTGATTTAGTTCTTATTTACTCCATAACTCAAGTTTTTCTAGATTTCAATCTATATTTTTAATAGAAAAAGTGAAACAGTTCGGGGAAGTTGAAAGCTTGTTTTAAACTATAAAAATCAGTTGATTCTTTCTAAGGTTCCGTGGTTCCGTGCCTTAGCAAATATGCAGCCCTTATATGATCACTTTGTTACCCGTCTGTACGTCTGTCAATACCCATTTTTTCAGGATCGCGTAAAGTTATTAAACTGAAATTAATATCAAATAGGTACCTACTCAGGTCTGCTACCTATTTGGAGCAATAAAAAATCAAACTTCTATGTCAACGCAATCTAAAGATAGGCGTTGTTTTTGTTGGTGCATATTTTGACGCTCGCCAGGGCAATCCAACCTACAGGGGACTTGCTGTTTACCTAGAATCATGAAGGCAAGCAGCAATGTCGTGTAGCACTAGTTTAGGAAACAATCTAAAAATAATTTTGTAGTTAAATCAAAATAATTTCTTTTTTGATTTTCTGATAAATTTTCGAGACTCGATTTGGGAATAAAACTATTTCCATAGTAACATTTGTACGGAACCCTCGTTGCGCGAGTCCGATTCGAACTTCTGGTTTTTTAAACATTTCATAACTCTTCAACTTACTTTGATTAAATTTTCGAAATTAAGTAAATATTTAAGGAGTTTGAAAACCACCAAGGGATATTTTTTCGGACTCCTTTTGTTAAGCAATGAAATTTTAAACTGTCGTGAAGTAAGTTTACATCGCAACATTAAAACATTCAGGGGTAATGGCCGGAAGCGCTGACTCAGCGGCTGAATATAATTTGCACACGATCGCTCCATACAAAGTTGGAACTTCATTAAGTAATGGACTGGGAACTATTTTGCGCGTAGGTTGATACCTAACAGTGTAGATTTTATTAATGACCTGGCAATTTGTGCAGTTAGACTAACTAAGATAAAATGTTTATAATCTTGTCCATTTTTTTTTTCATTATGGATAGGTTCGCGTTTAGATGTGAGAGAAAGAAAGAAGTGATATGAAAGAAAAGGGAGTTAGTGATAGCGTGACGAGTGACAGGACAGAATGGAAGAAAAAAACGTGTTGTGCCGACCCCAAATAAAACGGGACAAGGGCAGGAAGATGATGATGATGATGATGATGGATAGGTTCGCGTTTGACCACTATATCACCTGATAGTAAGTGATGATGTGGCCGACGATGAGCACACTTGTCTTGAAGTAACCTATTCACTCTTAACTTAAAGACTCCTAGGTGGTAGTTATCAAGAAACACAGACTCAGGCAGGGAATTCCACTCCTTAGCCGTATGCAGAATAAATGTGTTAGCAAAACGCTTTGTATGATTGTATGGGTGAAATGTCCACCATGTGGCGTAACGCCGTACGTCTAGTGATCCTATGATGGAACGGACTGGGCGGAAATAAATAAAATTGTGCAATTCCAATGCACAATTTCCGAAATGTAAACGATAGAAAAACGACAGTGTAAGTACATGTTTGGGTATAATGGTGTAAAAAAGTAAATTGAGAATGCATCTCCTACTTGCTGGGTGGCTCGCCGTCGGGCTAAGTAAAGACCAAGCTCTAGTCGTCCACGGCGGTTGGTGTTCCACGCGCGCGTCAAAGAGATGTTAGCAAAACCGTATTGGCCCAGCAGGGTTTATACCCATAGGGCCACGGAGAATTTGTGAAAAGGATACCCGTGGAAGGAACATAGGTGGGTTTTTGGTCTGACAAGTCTGAATGTTCCTACTTCTCTCTATTTTGTATCATAAGTATCTATTAATCGTTTAATTTGAGTATATACTTACATCATCATTCATCATCATTTCAGCCGAAAGACGTCCACTGTTAGACATAGGCCTCCCCCAAAGGTTGACGGTCTGCCAGGCACCAGGGGCCATTTCTTTGTTTTGCTTATCATTTTGGGGTTTGCCGTAATCGTCACGCTTGGCAGGTGGGTTGGTGATCGCAGTGTGGTTGTTATAATGCACAGAGACCTCACGACACCCACGGAAAGAGATAGAATGGTGCCATTTTTTACGTCCGAACACCATACGAACGATATACTTACATATGTAGGTACAATCCTAACTTGCTTTACCTGCCTTAAAAAAAACTGCAGCACGACAAACACTAAGGCCTGCTGTACACGGACGTGTAGCTTCATAGACGCGTATTCGTCATTGTACGCTTTGTGACATGAAACTACGGCACGAGACGTTACCGCTTCGTCGACATTTCATAGTTTTGTATTCGCTTTGTGAGCAGGCGTACACCAAGCGTATAATAAAGAATACGTGTCTAAGAAGCTACGCGTCTGTAGACAGTTGGCCTTACCTACAGGTTGATTACCAACCCAACCTTTCTAATAAAGAGCTCACCAAAGGTGGTTATCCTGCCTTTCAATGCATAAAGGTGGAATCAGACGGCTTGGACTCGAAAGAATTTTCTCTAGAGTGCGTGTTTCATTTTTCACGCTTTATTTGGAATGAAAACAATAAGTGAGTGAATGATAGAAATAAACATTCTGCTCATTTCTTTCACTATGTCGTCAAATGATGTCGTACGTCAAGACTAAGATATGGGATATTATAAATTGCATATCAAATAAATAATCGCCTATCAATACATACTCATCATTTATATTCTTTTTTACATCAAATAACTTACTTCACTACATTTAAACTAAATGTTTAACAAAACTCAAACTGCAGATAATTCGAAATTATACATCAATATGACATTACTTTTTTCCTCATAATGCAATACAGTTAAATTTATTTTTGTACAAAAATATTACATACATAGCATAAATACTGACTGCACAGCAAATTTTCCATATTTCATAGCAAAATAACTATCCCAGTCGCATATTAACCAGTAAGTACAACCAAACCTGTTCATCATATTTGTCTTAATTTTGAAGAAGCCATGCTCGGCAAATTTAATGATTATTATAACAAAAAAATCCTTTTACATTGCATTATTTCTAAAAGCAGAACAAATGGATCAGCCGAAGGTTCTCCAGGGCTAAACTTTCCTTTATGGACCGTCGATTTGGAAGTTCATTTTTTTATAGTAGATAGTACTCATAAATAGAAAGCTTTTTGCAAAATATTAAGTTGCGCAAACTTACCGTTTACAAGATATAATTTTCCAAAGTTCCATAAAAATTGCAAAATAATACGCCATTTAGGTTAGTTAAATTGTCATTGTAGATGTCAAAGTTGACGTTTCACGTTTCGTTAAGCCAGATCCCCCTCTAATGTTAGTGAATCATTTGGGTTAGGTTAGGTTAGAACTGTGACCATCAATGCGCCATATCCCCTTCTAATGTTAAAAGCCATTATGATTTAGGCCCCAAACCACCCCATAAATGATGAATCGATGGAAATTAGTGTTCTAACTTAACCTAACCTCAAACTTTAAACATGGATATCTCCAAAACCATGGGGTTCTGCGGGTGGGGATGGTCCAACTCAAGTACGTGGCGCCACCTGCAGAAGCTAAAAATGTGCCTATTGGGCAAAAAAGGAAGCGTGGACGCCCCGCGAAAGCAAGACCCGCTTTAATACAATTTTGTATCTAAATTTAAATTTTTTTTGCTGATCTCATTATGTGGTAATTAAAAAATAATATGACGACTGTGACTAATAAAATGCTGTTTTATTTAGAAAAACTGCTGTAAATAATATCAAAATAGAAGCTATATTTAAAAGAAAAAGAGTTAACATGTATAATGTGCATTAAGATTATTGATGCTGTGCATTGATGAAAAATCTTTTGCTTTAGGAAAAATCGCTGTACGCTACGAAAATAAATTGTAGTGTGTTTAGTGATATTTTGAGTTGAATATTTTGCTGTGCAATCAGTAATTTTGATGGGAATTCGGAATCTTATTGCATAGAAAAAGGATATTTTTTGATTTGCGTTTAAATACTACCCCTAAGATATTAGTTGTCTGTTACAGAACTCGAGATGAAATGGGCCAACATAAGTGAACGTTCTCCTTTTAATCAAACTGTTTACTTTTTTTCATTCAGAGTGGGAGTGAATGATGCTGAATTCAAAAATTAAACATTGTTGGAACAACTCGCTAATGAATTCATTCGGTCCTTTTCTTTCATTCAAATGAGCGAAATATGAATCGTCTGATTCCGCCTTAAGTATGGCATAATGGCCAACTGTCACGGCCCACAGTGCAGTCAGTAATCTCTGTGGACCACACTTAAATCCTTTTGTGGTGTTATCTGGGAATTTGCAGTGCATTCGGTGAGGATGAACCTAGAAATGTTGGTGACGAATGGTGGAAGTTATGACGATTATATTAGTCGTGTTTTATCTATAGGGCTAAGAGTGGCTTTAGATTTTAAATAGACGGCTACGCTTGTAAAGAAGAATAGATAAACTACCTACTATTTCCAGTACCTGCCTGCATGATACTTGAAAGAAGAAAGAAAGAAAAACAATTTATTTGGCGCACAAGGCAGAAACACAATACTTAGGTAACACGAAACAAAAAAAAAGGAGCATGAAACACAGTGGTGTACCTCATGGCTGCGCCATGATAGGTCCAGTTCTGCATGAACGCTCTGAATGTCTTAATGTGCCACCACATATTGTTTCTGATGACCCTTTTGATATGCCATTTACTTTGAAAGAATTGAATATGGTAATCAGCTATGTCCGGGATAGCAACTGGTATTGACGGCGTGCCATACTCTTTTAAAACACTTTCTGGTGATAAAGCTAAATTGTATTTCCTGGATATAATTAATTTCTATTATAATCGTGGTTGGGTCCCAGATCAATGGAAATTACAAATGGTTATTAATCTGTTGAAACCAGGCAAAAATGTAGATGATCTGAATATTGCTTTGTCTTCAGTCCTAGCCAAATTAATGGAACACCTAATTAAAAACGACTAGAGTGGATAGTCGAATCCAGAAATTTGCTGCCGAACTACCAATTTAGTTTTAGGAAAGGGCTCAGCACAATGGACAGTGTTGGAGTTCTAGTAACATATATCCGCCTAGCATTCTTTAAAAACGAATCCGTGGTTGCAGCCTTCTTAAATGTTTTCTCTACATATGATAATGTTCTTCTTCCTGTTCTCAGGCTTCTGCCTGCAGAAGCTGGTGCAGTTTCTACTGCACCAGCTGAGTATTCCGGTCAAGATGATCGAATGCCTATGTGGACTACTGCTCTGTCACTCATTGGTTCTGAGACTCCAGGGTGAGGACTTTGAAAAAAGGCAGACTTGGATGGGCATCCCACAGGGCTTTGTCCTCAGTACCCTCCTCCTCCAGTCCTAGTTTACAACTGGTACACAGTTGACAATAGCTCCTGTCTAAATAATAACTGTCACATCCTGCAGTATGCTGATGACTTAGCCCTTTATGTAACAGATCCCTCCCTTGCTGACTAATCTCAATGCCTCTCTCTGGACTCTTTGAATCGTTAGCTTTTAAACCACGGTTTGTCACTATCCACATTAAAAAATTCGGCAGTAATCTTTTCCCGGAAAAGAACCTTTCCTCCCATATCAGTGTCCATTTCAGGGAAAAATATTCCATTGACAAGTAAGGTGAAATTTTGCGACTCAAAATTTTGTATGTCCGCCTGTCCAGTATTCCAAATTACCCCTTTTTAATTTCGAATATGACTATCTATGTTTCACACCTAAAATTGTCTACAATATTGGTATATCCAAAAATTCCCCCTCGGCGAATTAGGTCTTCAATGCGGTGGTGGGCGAGCGATGGAGTGGTTTTCAAAAATTTTTCACAGACACTTCAAAATTCAGTGACGCCTGTTATACTGGAGCGGAAGTATTTGACCAAAGCTCCAGTATCATTTTACAATTTAAATGATTAAACAAACTAACCCATCAGGGGCAACTGTATCACTGTAACTTTGTTATTGGCTGATGCACGCGTCATGCTCGTGAACCGGTGCCGTCAGTTGAGACTGGTCATCTCTTAGCTGCCATTGGCTTAATTTAATTTGGCTTAATTTAATTTCTATTTTTTAATTGGTATTTTTAATTATTATTACTTATCTCAGTGGATTCTCATTTGTACTTTGTTGTGAACAGACGTGCCAAAGAATTATTGAAATTAATAAATAAAAACTCGCTGAATCGTGACCTGGTTTTACCTACTGACCGGATAACTGTGTCAAACGTAGTCATAATATGTACTAGTTATTTTACGTAAATAAATAATGTGTAAGGTGTTACCAAGCCAATAACTGTGTCACAATGGCAAGCAGCCCCTTCAGCCGGGGTGACCGATGTGCTCGGAGTCCACCTCCTACACCCGTGCCTACAGCTGCACCTAAACCAGTGCCCGCACTCGCATCTCATCCTCAGACGCCTAACCGAAGTAACGAGGTCATGGATGTGATTTCAACGCCGGAAATACAAAACTGGATGACGACTATTGACCAATGTCTAAACGAAGTGTGCACTATTGCATCAGAAGGCAAATTAAATACGGAACAAAAAATGCGCATAAGTGCTTTATGCCGAAAAATTGGTCACGGCACGTCACAGATGGCTGTCCATTACCAGTCGGTCAAGATGAAAGCAGTCATGGCAAACTCCACCGTGCAAACACTTGAAGACCAAATAGATCTGTCGCAGCAACTGCAAGAACTTAAGATGACAGTTGGAGCCTCTATAAAGCCAAATACGGGATCTTCCTTTGCTGATATGGTGAAAAAAGGTACCAACAAATTTATTCAGCCCTTAAATTTAAGTTCAGTGGCCATATATCCAAACGACAAACTAAAGTCCAGTGAGGAGACCAAATCACTTGTCCAAAAAATTATATGCCCAGAGCAGATGAAACTGCAAGTAAGAGGACTACGCAAGACAAAAAATGGCGGCGTCATTATCAGCACTGAAACAAAAGACGACATTGAGAAGGTGAAAAAATCGATGCAGTCAACAAATTCAGGCCTTACAGTCGACGAACCTCAGAAAAGAAAACCTAGAGTCGTAATTATCGGAGTGCCTTCATCCATGCAAGAGAAGGAAGTTTTTACTTGTCTTTTCAACCAAAATCTAGCCGATAAACTTCAGGATTGCAGCCTCGAGACCTTTTTGTCCTCCATTAAGCTGAGCCACAAGTCAGGTAAGAAGGATGCAGACACCTGTAACTTTATTATTGAAGTTTCTGCACAGATACGTAAAGCCCTGATATGTAAAGACAGAGTGTTTGTTAATTGGTCTTCCTGCCCTGTCAGAGACTTTACCCTAGTCACACGTTGTTATAAATGTCAGCAGTACGGACATGCGGCTAAATCATGTCGGGAGACCGCCTACACGTGTGGCCACTGTGGTGAATTGGGTCATTCCATCAAAGAATGCACTAAGAAGGCAGAGGAACCAAAATGCGCTACTTGCATGCACTTCAAAAAGCCAAGCAATCATAAGACAAGTGCAGCGGACTGTCCGGCGAAAATTATGGCAGAAAATAGGTACATAAACTCTATTGATTATGGAGGCGCCTAAGAGCGCCGTAAATTACGATTCTTCTTGGCCTTTGTTGTTATTTTTAATAATATTTTAATATGATTAATCATTTAATTAGTGACATAGACAATTTCTCTGTATCTCAATCACCAGTTTGTGACGTTGAACACTGCAAGCAATATCTCTCCTCTTACACTAGTCCATTAACCATATTAACCCAAAACATTCGTAGTGTTTTTAAGAATTTCGATAATTTTAGCATTTTTCTAAAACGTCTAGACATAAATTGTGACATTATTGTCTTAACTGAATGTTGGCTTGCTAAACAATATAACATACCACAAATTCCGGGATATTGTATGTATAAGAGTAACTCAACTTCCAATCAGAACGATGGGGTGATAGTTTATGCAAGAGATCATCTAAATGTGTCTGTCGTAGAGCCAAACATGCACGACTGTAGCAGATTGTTGGTTAAAATCGGAGCAGAATTTGCGATATTAGCTGTATATAGATCTCCCTCTTTTACGAATATAAAAAATTTCACTGACTCTTTAAACGACACCTTGCAGAACCTATCATCCTTCAAAAATACAATTTTAACTGGAGATATTAATATCAATATTCTTCCGGGAAGTGGAGACGCTTCCGCTGAGGAATATCTGAACCTATGCGCGTTCCATAGTTTGCTTCCCGCTCACACGCTTCCTACACATCAAAGTGGCTCCTGCTTGGATCATATAATGCTCAAGGCCAACTTCCCTGCACTCACCCTTGTAACTAATTCAACAATAACCGATCACAATGCTACCCTACTCATTCTTAATTGTAAATTGCCTAAGGTGGCCTCTCGCACGGTCTCTAAATTAAATTTACATAAATTTGAAGAAGACTTATGCAATATTGATTTTGCCCCAGTTTACAATTCCGATGATCCGCAGTTTTGTATGTTGTACCTAATTAAAAAAGTGCAAAATGCAATTCAGAAGAACACGGTCATATATCGGTTAAATAACAAATACTGCAACATGAAACCATGGATCACGGCTGGTCTTATACGTTGTATGAAAAATAGAGATAAACTGCATATGAAAGCTAAAGTTAATCCGAATAATTTAATATTGCAACTGTCATATAAGCGATATCGTAACTTTTGTAACGACCTCATAAAAAAAGTAAAACGCAATTACGATAACACTGCACTAAAAGAGGCTGGTACAAATAACAAAAAGATCTGGAAAATTATTAAAAATGTGACGTATAATTCAAAACAGAATCAGTCTTCTTCAGGTTTATTACAGGCACATTCATCACAGTTAACATCTGCGAACATTGCAAATAATTTCTTTGTTAATGTGGGCAAGTGTCTAGCTGAAAAACTTCGGGGACAATCGCAGTACCTAACAAGCTCATTGTTTGCATCTAGCACTAGCTTATCATCTTTTGTGTTACTAGATACTGACGAAACGGAAGTAGAAAGGATTATTATGGGTCTAAAAGACGACTGTGCAGTTGGCTGGGATAACATATCTAATAAAATTATTAAGCAATTCAAAGACCTTTTAGTACCACCGTTGACTTACATTTTTAATAAATGTTTAACTACAGGTGTGTTCCCCAAGTGCTTAAAAAAAGCTGTTGTTGTCCCAGTTTACAAATCAGGTAGTAAAGATCAAGTGACTAATTATAGGCCTATTTCCTTACTGCCTTCTATGTCTAAAATATTAGAAAAGATTATAAACAACAGGCTTTATAAATATTTGGAGGATAAATCTATTCTCTCTAAGCGGCAGTTTGGATTTAGACCTAAAATGTCTACAGATGATGCTGTACATCATTTAACTAACTATCTAGCACAAGAACTTGATAAAGGTAACCACACCCTAGGAATATTCCTGGACCTCGCCAAAGCTTTTGACACAGTTTCTGTTCCCATTTTGTTGCGCAAGCTTGAAGTCATAGGCATTAGGGAAACGCAGCTGAAACTATTTAAGAACTATCTAGAAGAACTTACGCAATGTGTAAAGATTGGTAATATTATCAGCGATGACGAAAAAAGCACAGCTTTCGGAATTCCCCAAGGAAGTATTTTAGGACCTTCACTTTTTTTAATTTACATAAACGATCTCTGTAATCTAAATTTAGATCAGGGCCATATCGTTTGTTATGCTGACGACACTGCTCTTTTGTTTTCGGCTGACTCAGAAGAAAATGTCTACAAGTTTGCGCAACACGGATTCAATGTTATTAATAAATGGCTTCAAAATAATTCACTGACTTTAAATGCTGACAAGACAAATTACGTCAAGTTTTCGATGCGGAAGCAAAAACTAACTGGCACTACCTCAACATTGTATGCTCATAACTGCACATCTAGCACAAATAACCAATGTGTTTGTCCCAATATTAAAATATCAAATACTGTTATGTACCTTGGAATTATAATCGATGAAACACTTTCGTTTAAACATCACATAGAAGCTGTAAATAATAGAATTCGTAAATTGATATTTGTTTTTAAAAAGTTACGCTACATTGCAGACCCAAAAATAGTTAGACAAGTCTACTTTGCTTTATGTCAATCTATAGTAACATACTGTATTACTACATGGGGTGGAGCGGGTAAAACATTGTTACTAACCATCGAGAGAGCCCAGAGGGCAATTCTCAAAGTGGCTACTTTTCGCCCATTCCTTTTTCCCACTAACCTCCTATACAAAGAATGTGAAGTACTAACAGTCCGACAGCTATTTATAATGGGTATTGTATTAAAACAGCACGCAGATCTAACATATAGCACGGAGTTTACTAACAAAAGACGTAAAGATCTAGTCTGTCCTCAAAATCATACCAAACATGCTTTCACGTCAAAATTTTACCTGTTTCTCGATCCTCTCCTCTACAATAGGTTGAACGCGAAAGCAAACATTTATAGCTTGAATCAAATTAACTGTAAGAAAATTCTTAAGGAGGCTCTTCAAAGAATGTCCTACGATGATACAGAGAATTTACTGATTGTGCTAAAGTGATTTTTTTGTTTTTATACAATTTTTGACCTAGGTTAAGTATCTTGTTAGTTAAGAAACTAGAAGTTAAGATTTGGTAACATTATAAATTAATAGTATAAGATAACTTGTCTACTTTACAGATTTTTTACACGTTTGTATTGTACTATAAAACCCTTTTGATTATTTGTTAATTTTAAATTATTTTAGCTCTTCTCGCCTGAAACACAGGATTTCCTAGTTCAGGCACGTAGAACTCAGAATTAAGATTTATATTTAAGACTGTATTACTTTATCCTGTAAAGAATTTTGAATAAATATTATTATTATTATTATTATTATTATTATTATTATCTTCATTGTGCTCACATATTAGAAACGACAAGAAATATGTAACCAAGATTTATGTAACTCTTATTATGATTTAAAAGAGTGTCCATGGAGTTTCTTGCACGTTCTTCTTCATAGAGATCTACGCTTTGAAACGTGCAATTTAGCTTCGCTTGTTTTTTTTGGCTGACCGATATTTTGACAATTCAAAAGTGCCTGTAATTCGTCTATTTGTAATAAACGTTTCCGTTTCCGAACAATTTTAAGTCTTCAGTTACTGACCCTTTTCATTTTTTATATTAATAAACATACACTACACACACACTACTACACTACTTGATTTTCTAATTTACTTGGACATTGGCAGAATAGGCGACATCGACTCTATTTGCCATTAACAAAAAAATAGAATAGAATAGACATTAGGCGTAGATGGTGGCTGGCGAATGTTATTAGTCACGTAAAATACTATATAATCTACATTTTGGCATACATCTAGTCCATGTTACAGAAGTATTTGCAACATATTTAATAAAAAAGACAATTAATTAACTTGTATTCCAATCCTACTCTTTATTGCACACGGCCATTTTGGACATTTTCCTAGAATACGAGTAGCAACAAAGGATTCTTCAAAAAACCGTAGCTCTACTGTAAACGCTGGAATACGGTTTTATTTATGTTAAAGGCACTTTAATTAACTAACTTTAATTAATCTCTTCTGGGAAAGCCAAAATTTCAAACTACAGGGAAAGTGAGTTAGTATTTACTTAATTTTCAATTACCTGCCGGACTCAAATTAAGAGATTGTTGGTAACGGCATATCATTACAGGATGAAGTTAATAGCTAATTAATTAACTATTTAAAACGGCAGACCACTGATTTATTTATGAATTTTTATGAATTTACTATGTAGCAACATTTACAAGAGGATCCTGTGTATGCAAATCGCTTATACATAACATTCAAAAAAGGTCTAATAAATTATTATAATAAGAATTTCATACAGACAATAAACATTTAAAAGTGAAAATTTTAATTTCATGTCCTAACTGAAATTAAATTAGCATCACATTAATTAAATAATTCTGTTTAAAGGAATACGTTGGCCGACCCGGCTTTGAGCAGAATGGCTTTAGTAGCAAACGTTCAAATATCCCAACCGTAAGGGATTGCGCATGGTAAGCTCTCAATGCGCTCGCAATGTATAGCTCACCGTCCAGCCGTCCGGTAACCGTCCGGACCTAGCCCAAGTCGTCGACGGCGCGTAGTGTTCCACGCGCGCCTCAAGGAGATGTCAGCAAACTGTAGGGGCCCAGCAGGGTCCTGCTGGGGTCATGGGTTAAGTGAAAATGAACCCCGGGGCCCTGGAACGAAGGCAAAGAAGGAACAGGAGTTAGTCAGTAAAGGTCTGACACGCCCTTCCGCACCGCTCAAGAACGCGAGGAGTAGGCTTGGTCGATATAATGTAATAGATGATAATGACGAGGTACGTCTGGTCTGGCATTGAAGATTTCCCCTTTACAACCCATGAAATGTCAACAGATAAAGTAGAACCTTCGTTGCTTCAAAGAGTATTATTGGAAGTAATTTAACCGTTCTTCGTAAATACATATATACGTAGATAAACCTACCGTATACCATATTAACTTCAGTGGATAAACGGATGTTAACAGAAAATAATGGTGCTCATAGGGATATATCCGTTATTCATACAAACTTTGCCCCACAGTGCCAAAAACACAGGCGTCTCTGTTCACCGCCAAAAGGAGCCCGTTCACCTTGGCTCCTGCTTTTCGGAATATATCCCTGGAGTGCACCTTCAGTTCTTGGGAGTTGAAGTTTCCTCAGACCTTAACTTTGGGCGGTTCATTGAGTCCAAAGCCAAGGTAGCTGCTAGGAAATTCGGTGTTCTTGCAAAGGTCCGGCGGTACTTCACACCGAGACAGCTTTTGATGTTATACAAAGCACAGGTCCGATCGTGTGTGGAGTACTGCAGCCACATATGGGCTGGTGCTGCAGCAACTGCTAGCAGCTTTGGACTCTGTGGAAAGGCGTGCGAAGAGGCTAATTGGTGATCCAGATTTGGTTAAGTCCAATCTTCAAAGCCTTGAGCACAGGCGTAGGGTAGCCAGCCTTTCGGTGTTTTACAAGTTGCATTTTGGAGAGTGTGCGCGGGAATTGCAGGACTTGATTCCGCCATCTCCTTTACTACCATCAGACAACCCGTCGTACGGCGAATATCCACCCTTACGTTGTTGAAACCTCTATGGTCCTGAATAAGCGTTTCGCCTCGTCGTTCTCTCTGAAAAAAAAAAATGAAAGAGCGGGGGGGGGGGGCGTTATAGAAAATTAAAACTATAGAATCTTAGAGTAGTGAATTTTGTTTGTTTCAAATCTCCAAACATGTCGAGTTGTAAATAATACTTATATTTCTCTAATATATAATTTGTTTTAGTAAATTATCTTTTAATTATCTCACAGATGGTGTAAAAAGAAGAGTATCCAACACGGGGATAAAGCTGTCTTTCTTTTGGGTGGCTTGAATTTCTCATTTCCCTCAGGTTTCTTCATTAACTCCCTCTTAATGCTCGGGAGTTAATAGTTTAAATCCCTCACTACCATTCGGGATTAAAACTTAGCAACCTACGTTTCGTTCGGAATTCAACATGCCACCTGAGACTTAAAGACACTGCTTTATCCCCTAGTCACATAATCTACTATTACCAGTAAAAGTACGAGATCGTAGCCAACTGCTAATAGCAGCAACAGACAACGTGTTGCGGCGATACTACTGATTTCTATGAAATACCTTCCACAGGTAGCGACAGCAACACGTCGCTCGACCGCAGTTGACGTGTCGTCCGACCGCAGATCAGGGGGTCTTTACAATGACGTATTTGAAGTCAAGCGTGCAAGCGAGAAAGAGAGATGGAGCTTTACACCCTATATAGCTTCATCCCTTTAACAATTCAGTTTAGGTCGTCAAATGAATCGCGTTAAGAGCTTGTGGTAGGGTCTCAGTATGCCACCGACACTAGAGCGAGGACACGTTGAATCTTTATCAAAAATGAGTTTTTCATCGTCGTCTTCTTCCTCTTCATCGTTAATCCCAAACAAGTCAGACATCTTGTCTCACGAAACATCCAGATCTAACTGAAATACGGCGCTGCCCTCTATCGCAGCCATCTGCAGTTGGTTCGAAGTCATGACTGCAGCGGTCGCAGCAGCACGTAGTCGGCTGCTGCTGTGTACAGTCGGCTACGAACCCGCGAACTTTTATTTTTTATCAAGTTCTAACATCCACGCAGAGATGTGGAATCCGGTCTGATACTGAGAGATTGTTAACTGGAATTTAAACCAGAACCTCATTAGTAGGTATACAACATCAGTTTTAGTATATACTAAACCCGAAACACGTGTCTAGTACTTTTATGTAAAGAATCTATGTACAAACATAACTGTACCATGAAAAATCACAAAGATATAAGCTTGCTCTGTTACCTGGTTGTCCGCACAAATTCATGATCACAGGGCCATCCGGGCGACTGAGGGGTTGTTTTACTTCCTCACCCAGCTGTGCGCTGGCATCTAATGCCTACTATGACCTGCCTTGACATGTGTTGTACATAGTGTCGGTGGAGTCCAACTTGTGACCTTTTTTAAATATTTTTGGGAAAAATTATAACATGTATATTGGAATCCATTCAGTTACTGATTCTGAACAAACTATATTCAGGTTTCGCATTTAAACTAAAAATAATGTTGTTTAATATAAAAATAACTACTGCCAGTGGTTTCACCCGCATGTCTGTAAATTATCCCAAAAGACTATAATATTCAATATATAGGGTGACTGGCAATTAGTGTACGATACTTAAACACGTGATTGTGCTCATGATAACAAACAATTTTTATTATGGGAGCAAAGCCGAAATCGCGAAAAAAATATCAGCTGTTCAGTACATTAGACAAACATAAGTGTACTGAACAGCTGATTTTTTTTCGCGATTTCAGGTTTGTTCCCATAGTAAAAGTTGTTTGTTATCATGAGCACAATCACGTGTTTAAGTATCGTACACTAATTACCAGTCACCCTATATACATCCTATTTGCTATTCCAGGATGTGGTCTACCCGCGTTCCAAATGTCATCCAAATCCGTTCAGCTGTTTGAAAGTTAAGGAGTTATAAACACATACAAATATATTATAAACTTTCTCCTTCTTTACTACATACGCCTAGGTAAAGGTTTAGTAGTACATAGTTCTGAAAAAGACGTCATCTCAACGCTCAGTCACATGGTCAGAACAAAGGAATCGGAGGTGTGGCCTACTCAGGCGTTCGACGCAAACGAAACGATCGTAACTTGGCTAGCGCAAAGCGCTTAGCCAAGTTCATCATCTACAATATTTAACGCTAGTAGAAAACTTCAAATGTATGAGATTGACATCATCTCAACGTTAAGTCACGTGGTCAGAACAAATAAATCGGAGGCGTTACCGACTGTAGAAAGAGATTCGAAACGAAACGGTATTAAGTTGGCTAGGCCTGCAGCTGTATTTAAATGGTCGACCAATTTTGCTTCTCCATCGTCTCTGGCCCATTTAGTAATAACACAGGTGAAATTGAATCCTGATTGAAATACTCTAAATATTTTACTCCGTCCACATTGTAAGACAATATTTACATTCAATTAAATTTTCTCTATTTCAAGAATTCTGTACATTTTATTGGCAATGTATTTTCATTCACGAAAATTCTCGGTTCGTTTATGTCATATTAGATTTGTGCTACGTGAAGACTTATGAATTATTCATAAGTTACATTCAACCTTTTCTTTGTCATGGAATATAATAAAATGGTGGTCTCAAAGTCACACGTGAATGCATATTGTTATATGAAGATACCACGCGAGCGAATTTTCAAATCTGCGCACGTAACACTTTGGAAAGTTACAAAGAAGTCCTTTTTTTTAAATGGTTGGTTGACTTTTGCTAGATGAAACTAAGATGTGTCTGATGAACTCACTAGTGCGTATAAAATACCACCTTCTGTCAACAGTCTATCCCCACGTGAAAGTAGAAAGTTATCCCAAGGAAACCTACTCCCGGGATATAAAAAAAAAAATCCTAACCTAATCCATAACATGGCCTACCCGTGAGCCAAATTTCATTCAAATCCGTTCAACCATTTGAGCGTGAAGGAGTAACAAACATACATGCAAACAATCATCACTTTTATTACATTAGTGTGATGTGATGATTTTATCACCTACCTACCCACAATTTTTGAATTTAGAATTCAAAGCTGAATTTTTGCTAAACTCTACTTTGGCCTTTTAAGCTGTCTGTTCTTTGCCCTTGAATTTAATTCAAAATACTCAACTCTAATTTTAACCCTAAATCTTAGGGCTAGTAGGTATCTGAATTGAGTATTTATACTTTAATGCTACAGTTTGGCGCAAATACTCAATTTCAGATCCTTAATTGATATATAAGAGGTTAGAGACGTTACGTTTTTCCTAGCACTTTCTTAGTGATTGCGCGACAATAACTGTCTACGTTCTTTCTGGTACTGTTTGGTATTTTCTTTGTCATATTACAGCTTGTCTGAGACTCTATTTCCTCCTATATACTGTAGCTGGGCTCGGGGCTGGCTGTGGCGACCTGACATGGCGGTACACGTACCAACATGGCGGGCCGTCACGGACCGCCAGGCACTTCTTCTCATGCAACCGAGCGGGTGGGCAGGTTGCGGATAGCCCAGCTCCGGCTTGGGGACCGCTTCCTGACTGCTTGAGGTTGATCCCCTTCCGGAGTGCCTCGGGTGAGGCTCCGGACAAGAGAAGTTCCCCGAAGCCAAATCCCAGGCTAGGGGTAACCCTAATACCCCCTATTTTCCCGTCTTCCTATACCCCAAACTCACTCCCTCCTTTCATCCCGCCATCCTATCGATCCAGAGGACGGGCAACCTCGGTTCCAAAAAAGCCCACCAACTCTTCAAAATGAAAAAGCAGGTAGACAAAATAACTACCCAGGTGGGTCCCGGCCAAGCCGGGGAATCCCATGCCGACTCGTCGGTCAGCCCCCATCGTATTATGGGAGGGGGCACCTCTCTGCTTTTTGAGGTCGCGCCTTCAGCGCGACCGGCTGCTGCCTCAGCGCCACTATCCTGCACAGACCAGGCTGCTGTCTCGACAGCGCCCTTAACCCGCACAGACCAGGCTGCTGTTTCGACAGCGCCCTTACCCCGCACAGACCAGGCTGCTGTCTCTACAGCGCCAGAGCCGACTCCACCGGACGCTATTTTTGCGCCTACTGACCCTGACATGACTGGTGCGCAAGCACCGATCAGACCGACACTGAGCTTACCGTCCACGAGTGCCTGGCAACAGAGCATCGTTAGGAACAGCGTAACGCATAACCCTAACAACGACACGGACAAAGCCCAACTGACCAACCTCGGTGACGAACTGCGTGCATTAGCACGACAGCGCGCGAAGACCGAGGCTAGACTGAGAGACGCTGACCCAGAACTAGGTTCGGGAAAAGTTGATGGCTCAGGTGGGTTCACCCCAATCCCAGCGGACGAAGTACGCTTGCTTTCCTCTAAGCGCGAAAAAATCCGTATTAGGGAGAGGGAGTTGAGCAACCGCATGCGCAAGATCCGCGCAGGCCTCGGCCAGCGCGATGTGCAGGTGGCTAGCTCAGCAGGAATACGCGACCAGCCCGAATTACGCGAAGGGTTCGCCCAGCGCGGAAAAAGGCCGGACGCGGAAACTGCCGGAGTACGCGACCAGCCCGCAGTATGTGAAGGAGAAACCCAACACGGAAAAAGGCCGGACGCGGAAACACGCGAGCGGGGGCAAGTACGCGACGGGGTCACCCGACGCGAAAAGCCTTCGCTGGCAGCGGAATCCGCCGAAACCACTGACCAGATCCAGGACCGAACAGACAGACAGCACATGAAGAAGAGAGGGAAACGGGCTGGGACTAATCGCCAGTTTCGGATCCCAACTGGGCGCACTACGCCGGGTACCTCTAAGCCACAACCTGGGCCAAGCGGCTCAGGGGCGGCGAAGAGAGATCGCCCTGACGACTCGGCCTCACCGAGCGCACTGCAGGGGGATCCGAAACGGGTGAGGACCCAGACCGCTCAAGGGGAGCAGACAACATACGCGCGGGCCACGAAGGATATTCCGGCGCGGTTGGCCGTAGCGATCTGCTTCCCTCCCCCCTCGAGAGACCTGACGAGTGACGAAGTGACTTACGTCAAATCGGAACTAGAAAAACTCCTGATCATGTCAGACCCCACGAAACCACTCCCGGCCTTCCGAGGTTATCCTCGGGTGACGGACGGCACCGTGCAGATGTGGTGTGAGGACGACAATGCCCTGACTTGGTTGACACTGAACACACCGTTACTGAAACTCCCTAACACCGACCAGACACTGACAGTCATGAGACAGTCCGACGTGCCGACCCGTGTTCGAGCGGCGCTCTTTGTTCCCAGGTTCAATGGGGACATTGCGCTGCTCCAGAGCCTTCTGATCCGTCAGAATGCTTGGTACGACATTGGGAGGTGGTCGCTATACAGGGCAACCAAAGTCGGTGGGGATAACTTTGGGACGTATCTGACCCTGGGTATACCCACCGATGAAGTTGACAAGGTCTTGGGTCGGGAGCGATGTATATCGTACCTTCTGGGTTCGATATACGTTCGCTTCTACCCCCAGACCCATCCCAAAACTGAAGACAGCACTGAATTGACCAAGACGGAGACAAATGACACCGACAAGGACATGGACACGCTCGAGGAAGAAATGGCCCGAGCAGCCATGGCTGACGCCGATGCCGATAAGGCACCTGCATCCCCCGGATGGACGGCGCAGCTGTTGGCGTCCTCACCCACTGATGACTGGCGAAGGATGGAGGAGGGAGAAACACTTTCCGATGGCTCCACCTCTTCCTAACTCCATTCCGACGCCGTCGTCGACCACACCAAACCCAATCCCGATCATCCAGACCAACCTTCAGCACAGTCAAACTGCCACAGCTACTTTACGCAGGGTGCTGGAGACCAATCCCCGAACCATAGTAATGATCCAAGAGCCGTGGGTCAGAAATGACAAGATATGCGGACTTGGAAACATTGGAGGTAAACTGATATCTAACACATATAATATAGATAAACCTCGAACTTGCATTTACATACCCCAAGATATACCGATCACACCACTAACCCAATTCTGTTCCAGAGACCTGACAGCAATCAGGCTCCAGATTGGTAATGATACCCCGAATCTAGTACTAGCCTCGTCGTACATGCCTGGCGACGACGAAAGCTGCCCACCAAAAGAACTGACTGATCTGGTTCAACACTGCGAAAACGCCAACCTGGACCTGATCATCTGCACCGACTCAAACGCGCATCACCCACTATGGGGTAGTGAAGTATCAAACACCAGGGGTGAGTCACTATCCACATACTTATTCTCCACTAACCTTAACATCGTGAACCGAGGCACGGAACCCACTTGGGTCACGGTCCGCGGACAAACGATCATAGACCTGACTTTAGCTACAGAAAACGCGACAAACTTAATCTCTAACTGGCGCGTATCAAATGAACCCTCTTGCTCTGACCACAGAAGAATATGTTTCTCTCTGGCAGCCATTACAAAAAACCCAGAACCACGGCGCAATCCTCGCCGTACAAATGTACCTGAATATATACACCACTTAACTTCCCTACTAGCCAGGGAACAAAGACCCGTAAATCAAATAACTGACTCCGTAGAATTGGATAACGCCGTGACAAAACTCACAGACAACATAATCAAAGCATACCACACAAACTGTCAACTAAGCTCCCCACACATCAAGGGAAAAGGAAACCCCTGGTGGAACGCAGAGCTTGGCAAACTCAGAAATGCATTACGCAAACAATTTAACAGAGCCAAAAACTCAAGACTTCCAGAGGACTGGGAGCAATACAAAGAAACTCAATACAGATATAAGAAAGCAGTTAGGACCGCCAGGAACTCCGCCTGGCGCAATTTCTGCGAAAGCATTGAATCCAACACTGAAGCAGCACGGGTCAGGAAAATCCTGTCAATTGACCAGGAACGTACCCTTGGTGCGCTGAAAAAACCAGACAACAGCTACACACTAACAGACCATGAGACCAGTAAGGTCCTACTGGAAACGCATTTCCCGGACTGCAACCTACTTGAGGACAGGACGTGGTCGAGCGCACCGGAACAGACCCCAACGGATCTTGACTGGTCCAGAGCACATAACATAGTGACAGAAGACCGAATTAAATGGGCCATCAGGACCTTCCAACCATACAAGTCACCAGGACTAGGCGGTGTCTTTCCGGCGCTACTGCAGTGGCTGCTGGTGATATACCGTGCCTGCATAGCACACAGATATGTACCACACACATGGCGTGAGGTGAAAGTTATTTTCATCCCGAAACCCGGCAAAACTGACTATACACAACCCAAGGCGTACAGGCCCATAAGCCTGACATCCTTCCTACTGAAAACCCTGGAAAGGCTTTGCGACAGATATATCAGGGACGGACCTCTCTTGGAGAGACCGCTCCACAAGCAGCAACATGCCTACTCAACAGGTAAATCAACAGAATCTGCACTACATAGCGTGATCTCAAAGATTGAATGCGCTATAAATCACAAAGGCTCTTCGTTAGCAGTCTTCATAGACATCGAAGGAGCTTTCGATAAGACTATGTTCCGAAGCATCAGCACAGCACTCGAAAGTCACGGTGTTGACCCGACCTTGAGTGGCTGGATCACAAATATGCTCAGACTTAGAGCAGTACAAACAAATATAAATAACACTACAAGGGCCATGGTGTCGAAGGGTTGTCTCCAAGGGGGTGTCCTCTCGCCTTTACTATGGAACTTAGTTGCAGATGATTTAGTTAAAAGACTTAACACCAAAGGTTACTTCGCCGTAGGATATGCCGACGATATAACCATTATAATAAATGGCACTCACGAAAATACACTATGCAACCTTATGCGGCAGGCCTTGAAAATAGTAGAGGACTGGTGTAAGGAACACCAACTGACTGTGAACCCCACTAAAACTGAATTAGTACTTTTCACCAAAAAAAGGAAATTGGCAGCACTACAGCTACCACGTTTCTTTGGAACTACCCTTAGCCTGTCAACTGAAGTCAAGTACCTGGGCGTCTACCTGGACAAACAGCTGAATTGGGCAAAACATACTGAGTACATCACCAAAAAAGCCAGTATATCTATGTGGCAGTGTAAGCGCATGTTAGGCCGCAGCTGGGGCATAGCCCCAAGGATCACTCACTGGCTATACACCTCTGTTATTAGACCAATAATCACATATGGCTCCCTAGTTTGGTGGCCCAGGACCGAACTGAGCACAGCACAAAAAGATCTTGAAAAACTGCAACGACTCGCTTGCGTGGTGATCACTAGCAGCATGAGAACCACACCGACGGCTGCCCTGCAAGCGATGCTGGGACTGCCCCCACTGCATCTAATAGTGCAGGAGGAGGCGGCCTCAGCGGCCTTCAGGCTCAGCGCATCGGGCACCCTGAGTAAAGATTCCAGAATCAAACACATACGCATAATGGAAGACGCCATCAAACGACAGCCTATGATGGCAGCACCTACCGACAAAGCTCCAAAGGCGTATCATTTCCAAAAGAATTTCAATATTCAACTAACAGAAGAAGAGCACGACTACTCAGGCCCAGCTGAACTGAGAGTCTACACGGATGGATCAAAGACAGATGCTGGCACGGGAGTTGGAGTCTTCTCCAACGACCTCAATATCAGAATATCCAGAACGCTAGGAGAATTCAACACCGTCTACCAGGCGGAATGTGTTGGTATAATCCTAGCGGCCCACGCCATAGAAACTAGGAATGTAACGGACACACACATTCGGATATTCTCCGATAGTGCTTCAGTCATACAATCCCTAGGCAAAAACTCTACCACCTCGAAAATTATACAAGAATGCCACTCAGCACTGGAAAGTGTCACAGTGCCGAATACGGTGACACTACAGTGGATTAAAGGACATAGCGGCTCACTGGGCAACGACGCGGCGGACGAACTGGCCAGGAGAGGATCTGGAGCGGTGGCCTTCGGGCCCGAACCAATTATGCCGGTCCCCTTTGGTCAGCTGCGTAGTTGGCTACGTGAACACACGCATATACAAGCAGAACGCTGGTGGTCCTCGACACCGGGATGCAGGCAGGCCAAGGAGGCCCTACCACATCTCAATAAAGCCCTCACCAAAAAACTCATAAGACTGGACAGAGGCGGCCTGCGCCTGGTGGCGGGGACCATCACCGGACACTGCACACTGAATAAACACCTTCACACGATAGGCATCACAGACAGTCCCCTGTGCAGAGCATGTTTGGAGGGGGAGGAGACAATTGCACATGTGCTCCTGGACTGCACATGTGTCACTGAAATACGCACACGAACCTTAGGATCCCCGAACTCCCTTATTGATGCCCTGAAAAACCTAAGAGGCCTTATCTGTTTTTGGAGAGAGGTGGGCTGGTTGGAATAAGCCCACCTAAGGTTGTGGCCGCTATGGCCCACGTACAATGGTCCATACAGGACTAAGTGCGGAAACCGTACATAAATATATAGATAGATATATATACTGTAGAGGCCTAGCTCTGGAAGACCTTGGGTCCGGGATGTGTATTTGAAGAAAGCAAACTCTTCGCGTCGTAGTACTTACTTATATTTCTTTCAGCTCCAAAAAATCACATTTTAATCAAAAGTCACTTTACTACTGAAAACAACCGAAATCCCTAAAAGTATATTTATCTAGCCACTCCACTAGCTAATTAGAAAAATAACTCATGCGATCTCCTTTACTGGTACTGCTAGGTTTTTTTTTGTCATACAAAATAGGGTTTCACAGTGTAGGGCGTAGTTAACTACTATTTTGTAATCAGATTGCAAATTACGATTAAAAGTGGTTAACTACAAGTAGTTTGATTACATGTAACTTAACTACAGTAATAAAACTACATAAAGTGCTACTAACTACAATATGTAATCATAGTTATTACTCAGTAGTTAGACAAGCTCTAGCTTGTCTGAAGCCCTGTTTTCTTCTAAATACCAATTATTAATATTCCTTCACTTCACTAACTTCTATTCCTCTAAGATCCATAACGTAAACAAAGAGCTCTACAAAAAACTGAGTCTCCAAACGTGAAGGATTGCCTTGCACAAGGGCAAATTCACTATAAAAGGCGCAGGTTTTAAAAACCACTTTTAAAATTTAGGTTCGTTTTCGGGTTTGAAATTGATGATTCTTTGTAGATAATGTTATTAATTATATGAATTAGCTAAAAGTTCCTTGTTTAAATACGTAATTATTACGTTAATCGTTTTTTTATAAGGAGGGTAAGGAAAATTTTGTCCTGATAGTCACAAAAATCAAAATTAGATAAAAATTTAAGTACTATGTTGAAATGAGAAAAATAAACTAGAGATTTTAACTCGTATTCAATAAATTAAAAGAAATATATTTAAGTGGATACTAAATAACCATACTTTGTTAAAATCCAAAGAATTGGTCCGTTTAGTAACAAAAGTACCCAAAAGTTTGTTTCTTTTTAATTTTTAACTATTTAAATGATGACCTAACGACAAAATTTTAACAAGAAGTTATTTGCAATATGTTTTTATTTATTATAAACCTAATGGGGTACATAATAATTAAAAATGGTTTAACTGTTATAAAGAAATACAAGGATTTTTTTTTTGGGACCGCTACTTAAAAGACATTAAGTGTTACGATACGGAATTATTAAGAATAGTCCTCACAATGCCAATATGTAGATATACACATTTTATATTTTTCTAACAATGTCTCAAAACCTACTTAGTTTTAATCAGTCTTCATTCAATCTTACCTTACCAGTAAATTATTATTATTTTATGGAAATTTGAGGTACATAAAACTAGAAATTGTTTAACAAACAAGAACCAAATAATGTATAAGTACTTATAATGTGTACTATGCTTTACTTTTCCTTTTCGTAACATTTTAGTCCACCCTATAGTAACTGTTACGAAAAGGACGTTACGCAAGTAGTTCACTTTAAAAACAAATGTGAAATACTCAAAGAATATTACTATAAAACTTCTAAATCATACATAAATGGCCTCAATATAACTTTGAGTGCTACTGCTCAAAAAGAATTAACAACCAGATAAATAGTCTTATGTAAAAACACGTTAATTAGTAAGACAAATTTTTTGAATCAATTTTTCGTTGCGCATACATATGTCTACCAATTCACCTTGTTGCGACTAATCTTAATTCTATGGGACAAAGGTTTTATGCAATTATCTCACTATTTTATTATGGTAACTATTGTTAATAATTAGTTTAAATGTAAGAATAACTATCTCACAATTGAATTAAAACATCGCAAGACTTATAGTAGAATAAAAAGATATTTTAAAAATGTATGCAATACCGGAAAACTGATTTTGGGACAGCTTCAAATCAAGGTTTTCTTTAACTTCAAACTAATGTAAAATATGTATCACCTTATTTATTGGTATGTAAAATAGGTATCTAATTGAATAGAATAATAGTTCTTCTTATATTTGTAATAAACCTTTTTAGATAGGTTTCAAAATATGTTCAACTTTCATGTATTTGTTTTCATGGGACAACACGAAAACAGCCTGCGTCATTTAAAGTAAAAATGCCCACAAACTCCTAAACCCCTCACGAACTAGACGAGTTGCCTTTAAAACCTACTTTTTAACCGACTTCAAAAAAAGGAGGAGGTTATTCAATTCGGTTGTATTTTTTTTTATCCTTT
Organism: Mythimna impura; assembly: GCA_905147345.3. Taxonomy (NCBI): domain Eukaryota; kingdom Metazoa; phylum Arthropoda; class Insecta; order Lepidoptera; family Noctuidae; genus Mythimna; species Mythimna impura. The sequence goes on along the minus strand of LR990355.1, from coordinate 8,645,369 downwards.
CTTTTTTATGTTTGTTACCTCAGAACTCCGTCGTTTATGGACCGATTTGCAAAATTTTTTTTTCCCTTTATAGGATATGCTTCCAGATTGGTCCCATTTTTTTCAAAATCCAGTTCTGATGATGGGATCCATGAGGAATCGAGGGAACTCCTCAAATATTATAGGCAACCATATAGTGATTTTGGTATTTTCATCGAGAACTTAAGCATTTACAGTCAAAAAGTAACATTTGATGAAGTGGAACTGATGAAGAAGACCAGAAATGGTCAACTGAACTTCATACTCACATTGATATCACAATGAAGATAGTTAAGCGACTATGACAATACAAATAATTGAATGATTCTGAATAGTTACGTTGAAAATGGTATCATTGAAGTGATCTGATGATGATGATGGAGCCGGAAGGTAGGCACTGGAACTCCGTAATTAATCAATGTAACCTAGCCGTGTTTGGACTTATTAGAATCGTCATGAGATGCACTTTGGCTATAAGGTACTATCGAACTGATCTGATGATGGAGCCGGAAGGTAGGCATAGGAACTCCGTAATTAATCAATGTATCCTAGCCGTGTTTGGGCTTATTAGAATTGTCATGAGATGCACTTTGGCTATAAGGTACTATCGAACCGATCTGGTGATGGAGCCGGAAGGTGGAAGGTAGACACAGGAACTTTCTAATACAACAATGTAACCTTGCAGTGTTTGGGTTAATTGGAATCGTCATGAGAAATAGGCACTCTGTTTATAAGTGGTTCGCAACTAAAAAGTGTAAAATAAAAACTTTTTACAAAAAAAAAAATAACCGACTTCACTAAAAAAAAAACACTAAAAAAATAACTTTAATTTCGGAAGTCGGTGTTAAATAAGAAACAAACAATACCGAGAAACACCGACTTCCGAAATTAAAGTTATTTTGATCCTTTTAGTGTTTTTTTTAGTGAACTGTCGGTTATTTATTTTTTTTGTAAAAAGTTTTTAACATCGCAAGAAAAGAAAGAAAAAGAATTTATTTGCACAAACACGGCACATATATAACAAAGCAATAGGAAAGAGTGAAGTTATGCGATACATCCGCGCAAAACGGCCAGCGCTCAGCAAAATGCTAGGGCTCATGTACTTACTGAATAGAGCCACAGCGCTGATTTTCAGCGCCAGCCATCGTCGACGAGTCGTTGAACGGCTAGCAACATCTTATGAACAAAAACAATAAACAAACTAAAGATAACATAATATTAAACCATTATACGATAAAATAATAATAATGAACATAAAAAAAATACATTATTAAATATGCACAAAGTAGCAAAAGGTATCCGTTGAGAGAACCAGTCTCCAGTGTCAAAGACAAATAAAAAGTGCATGGAATATTGTGAGTTTATCTGCAAGTGTGGTAATTGTCTTTTAATTGTAATGATACAAAGAAAGGGTAAGTAATGTAAACTTTTTCATCAGAACGTCTGTCAGTAGTATAAATAAAATTGAAATGTCTATAATTAAAGAAAAAAAAAAATCGTCAAGTCAATCTTTTTTATCAAATCAATCATTTTACCAAGTCAATATTTTTTACCAAGTTAATATTTATTACTGAGTTAAACTTTTTGTTAAGTGTACCGTTTTTACTGTCAAACTTATTGATATGTGTATTTTTCTACTAAATCTAACTTTTTTCTCTGAAAGAATATACAGTGCATTGTCTAGACTTATTCCCCAGAGGATCGCTGAGGCGTAGTATGCTTACAATTCGATACAACAGCCGATATATCAAGCTACAGTGACTGGCATTTTCTTTAATGTTTCTAATATTTTACCACATATTATCAGTGACATCTAATTTAAAATGTATTATTGCTAACGAAAAATTCAATGTGATATGTATCTCGAATCCACTAGAAATATATTGAATAAAAGATAGAAGATGGCTCGAAAAACTTTTCTTTTTTCAATTACGTTTGGTCAGCATAAATATTGAGTAGATATCAGCTGCTGTATGTTTTACAATATTGCATTAGGCATTATCTCGTTTACAATTTTGATCGGATAATAATGAATAGCTTTTTTTAGTCAGTAAATAAACTTGTTTTTTTTATCGGTTTTTTGGTATTATTAGCATGAAAATATGGATGACGAAATAATTTTAATGTTTCTTAACCAATTTTATAAATAACTTAAATATATTTAATAACAAGTATTAGATACAAATTCAAATACACTTTTATATATTCAAATCTATACTTATAATAAATCTGTAGAAGTGAAATTTCTGTACATTGAAAATATCAAAAAAATAAATGGCAGGGGGTGTTACTAGACCGACACCTAACCCAAAAATGTGATTAAAAAAAATTTTGTCTGTATGTCTGTCTGTCTTTCTGTTTGTTCAGGCATCACGCAAAAACTACCGGTTCGATTACGATGAAACTTGGTATAATTATTCTTTAATATCCTGGGCACCACACTGGGTACTTTTTATCCCGGAAAAGTATATACAATAAAAAACAAACTTAGTTTTGCGGTTCGATCCCTAGACCCGATTACTGTGCCAACCGCAAATAATAAGTTTGTCGTAGGTTACGTCACCCACAGTGGAGTTCACTAAGGGGCGCTGCACACGGCTAAGATACTACCTATAATATTTTATCTTAAGATACAATATCGCCTGCCATACAATTCAATGGACTATCACACGACGAAGATAATAAATAATCTTTATAATTATATAAAAGAAGAAACTGACTGACTGACATATTGATATGTCAGTCAGTCAGTTTCTCCTTTTATATATCCGCACAGCCGAAACTACTGGGACTTGGAACGTGAAATTTTGCACAAGTTTTCCTTTTATGACGTAGGCGAGCATTAAGAAGGGATTTATGGAAATTCAACTATTAAGGGGGTGAAACAGGGGTCCAAAGTTTGTATGGAGAAATCTACTTTCATGCGAGCGAAGCCGCTGGCAGAAGCTAGTACATACATATAGTCGTCGAAATACTCGCCCACATCGTGAAACGTGCCCAGAAGACTAGATAAATAAAATTATAATTATTTTATATATTTTATTTATTTTTTAATTAACACACGTAATTATTTTACAGGTAGACCTAAGAGGCTAAGACCTATAGATTAATAGACACAAGTTATTAAATTTAGTCACATAATGACCGTACTCAGAGACGCCACTCACCAACTGATCACATAATTACGAGTATGTATATGTTACCGGCAATCTGTATAATTGAGGTATTCTATGCAATACCTAGGTAATTTATACCATATAAAACACATACATAACAACATATAATATAGTCGATCAGTCTCAAGCAACGCCTGCCTTGGAAAACTAGCACAAGTTATACACACAATGACGCCGAAATCCAGAAGGTGACCCTCTGGATTTCGGCGTCATTGGTTGCAAGAAAAGATATTTCAAGCGCTGAGAGACGCTATTAAGAGCGGTCAACTTGAGGTACATTTTCATACAACCGCCCTTACGTGATTATGATGTTTTTACACATATTTCTCCAGATATTTTGGATACACAGATATCTTGTGGAAATTAATTATATAGGCTTCTATGGAAATCAAAATATAAATTTGTGTAAAACCAATTCAGTAAAGACTTCTGGAAATCTGATATTTTACGTGAACTTTGGCCCTGCATAATGTACTCATATATTAAAAATTTAAAAGTACCTACACCCATAGAAGCCTTGCACATTTGATCGAGATTCTGAATAACGTAAATTTTTTTCAAAAACTTGTAAGGGTTTTAAAAAAAACACGTATTTCCTGGAACAAATTTTGTGAAATATTCGAGTTTACCGAATGCTAACAGAGTTTTCAGGCGTTATCTCTCTTTTTTCGCGTTGCTTCTTTGTCAAGCATCGCGTTGGATTGCGTTAGATGAAGCAACAAGCTTTTAAACCATGCTCGATGTTGACGATAGTCGAGTGGAAAAGGACCCTCTTTTTTTTTAGGTGGGAAAATCATCTAATGACAAATCACGCTCTTGGGCGGAGCGAGAGATAGTGTCAGACTTTTACTGACTAAAAACCCACTCCTCTTCCTTCGTTGCCATCGTCCCAGGGCCCGGGTTTCGTTATCACACTACGCATGGCCCCAGTAGGCTTCGACCCTGGTGGGCCCTACGATTTGCTGACATCTCCCTGAGGCGCGCGTGGAACAATACGCGCCGTCGACGACTTGGGCTCGGTCCGGACGGTTACCGGACGGTCGGACGGCGGGCCACCCATTGCTCGCCGTCCGCAAGCCCGCGCCTGCGGTGGCCGGAAAAGGACCCTCTTAAGGATTTCGAGAGTCCCGAGTCACGTGAGAACTTTTAAAGATTTGTACAGGTTACCACGATTTTGAGCAGCCTCTACCGCGGTCCTGACCGAAGCCTACTGTTTGGAACGAGTAATTCCAATAATTCTAGTATATTGACAACCCAAACGGCAATGGAAAGGGCTATGCTCTGAGTTTCCTTGCGTGATCACATCAGAAATGAAGGTATCCGCAGGAGAACCTAGGTTACCGACATAGCTCAAAGAATCACCAAACTTAAGTTGCAGGTTTGGACCGATGAAGACTCTACCCTGGTATGAAAGGCAACGAAGGAACTGGAGTGAGTTTTTAGTCAGTAAAAGTCTGACACACCCTCTCGCTCCGCCCAAGAGTGCGGGATGACATTGGATGATTTTTTCAACGAAATAAAAAAAAAGGTGTAGACCGATGACCTAGTGAGGGTCGCGGGAATCCGATGTATGCGAGATGCATGGAACCGGTCGTTATGGCAACACTTGAGGGAAGTCTATGTCTAACAGTGGACGTCTTTCGGCTGAAATGATGATGATATTATGTTGTGCGTTAGTATGTAGCTACAACACAATCCTATTTTGGTGCAGCCGTGAGGCACACAACTACATTTTTTGCTTCTTGTTTTTATTTTTGTTTCGTGTTTACCTATATTGTGTTTGTGCCTTGTGCTGTACCAAATAAATTCTTTTTCTTTCTTTTCTTTCTTACAACGACATTGTCCATATTGACTTCGATAAATAACATAAAACTAAAATGAAGGACTGGCAAATAAACCTAACCGGACAAACAAAACCATAACATTGAATGAAGCGACTTCAAACTAAAAACTATGTCAAACAATTTCAGCCATCTATGCTGCTGCACGTGTTTTAACATTTCAAACAGTAAATTTTATCTCCCTTGATACATTTTAGCTGTTTTCTTACTTTATTTATTTCGAACTTGCTAGTGTCCGCTATTTTACTAGCGTCACTCTTAAAACAGCACAATGCCATTTGGACACAATTTCAAGAAGATTCCACCTTAAATTACTTCTTAAAACATTAGCTGTCTACCAGTGATCGTCTCGTCAAAATCGGTCTAGCCGTTTTGGAGATTAGTCGAAACATGTCAGTTTGTTCCGGCTAATCAGATACCGAATCTGACCGAAAGACAGAGAAAAAATTCATTAATTTTAATCCCAATAACGATTAAAAAATTAAAATACTTTCTTAAGAATTAGAAAAAAAAATGCTATTTTGATATTACAAAAGACACTTTAATTTAATTTATATATCATCATCATCACCTTCATTTCAGCCAAAAGATGTCTACTACTGGACATAGGCCTCCCCCGAGTGTCGCCACAATAAACGGTCCTGTGCGTCTCGCATCCATCGGACTCCCGCAACCGTTAGCAAGTCATCGGTCCACCTTGTAGGAGGCCTTCCTAGTCCTGTCCAGCAGTGGACATCTTTCGGCTGAAATGATGATGATGATGACAGTTAAGGAGTGGAATACCCTGCCGGAGTTAGTATTTCCTGATAGCTATTGCCTAGGGGTCTTTAAGTCAAGAGTGAATAGGTAGCTTCTAGGCAAGCGTGCTCCGTCGTCGGCAACATCATCGCTTACCATCAAGTGAGATAGTGGTCAAACGCGAGCCTATCGACAATAAATAAAATAAAATAAAAAAAACTACTGAACAGACTAATGAATTCATTATCTTATCGTTAAGAGGCCTTGTCTACAAAGGTTAATCAGAAAAGAAAATCTCATTAGCTGATTACTAAATACCAAACTTAAGTGCCAGTGGGCAGGGCACATTACTCGTAGAACAAATGGTTGATGGGGCCGAAAGGTTCTGGAACGGCGACCACGTACCGGAAAATGTAGCGTTGGAAGGCCTCCCACAAGTTGGACTGACGACCTGGTGACAGAGGATCGCGGGAATCCGATGGATGCGAGGTATATAAGACCGGTCCTTATAGCGACACTTTTGGGAGGCCTTTGTCCAGCAGTGGACGTCTTTCAGTGATAATTATTGAGTAATATAGAAATCAATTTCGTCAGTTCTACAGTGTGTGTATCTATGTGTGCCAAATCATCATCATTATTTTCCTGCCATTGTCCCGTTTTATTTGGGGTGTGCCAAATAAAATATTTTAATTTCTTTCTTTCAGTTAATAAGTTCCATGTTCTTGTAGTCGAGCACTTATTCAAATTCCGAGCTGCATTGCTACAACTGAGGAAACAACATAATATACTACATGCACACTATTCGCGTTAATTTGGTTACACTGTCAAAACATTATCTTGTCAGCATGAACATATTTCCAACCCCAACAACTTGCTCCAAACTAAAATATTACTACAGCAATTTAAGTCCATTCGGCTTTCCACAAGTAACATCAACTTCCCGAAATGGTCACATGTCTTGCACACGTGTTGTGCTACCGTATATCACTGGGCAACTGTTTCTGAAGCTAACTCGCTTACTAAGTGCATTGCAGATGTTACCGAATGTCTTCTAAACGCAGTTCAGTGTTGGGTAACTGCAGTTCTTTGTTTTTTCTTGACTTGTTGGGACATCTATGAGAATACATTTTTTTTTAAGTTGGAAAATCATCCAATGACATCTCCCGCTCTAGGCGGGGCGGCAGCGCGTGTCAGACTTTTAGTGACTAAAACTCACTCCTGTTCCTTCTCTTTCGCATCACCCATGTCCCCAGTAGGCTTCGACCCTGCTGGGCCCTTACGGATGCTGACATATTCTTTATGATGCGCGCATGGAACACTACGCACCGTCGACGACTTGGGTTCGGTCCGGACGGTTACCGGACGGTCGGACGGCGAGCTACCCATTGCTCGCCGTCCGCAAGCCCGCGCCTACGGTGGCCGGAAATCGGGATCGGAATCCCGGTGGCTGGGCCGCAAGGGCCATTGCCTCGCGCGTGCATGAGAATACATTAAGACGGACATTTTACATACTCAGTGTTTTATTATTATTTTTAATATGCTCGCGTTTGACCGATTAGACTGTTAGGCTGGAAACCGACCAAACTAGTTGAGAAAAAGGTTAGGGAGATGATGATCCTCGCATTGACCATAATCTCACCTGATGGTAAGCGATGGAACACGCTTGCCTAGAACTAAACTGTTCACTCTTGACTTAAATCCCCTTAGATTGTAGGTATCAGGAAACATAGTCTATGACAGGGAATTCTACTCTTCAACTGTATGCAAGATGAAGGTTTTGTCAACACGATTTGTGCATATGGGTGAGATATTCACCATGATATCTTCATTATGAATGTTATAAATCTGCAGTATCGTATGTAAAATTCTGATAGATAGATACTGGAGCCACGGGTAGGGTGAAAGTGAAAGCCAGGGCCCTGGAAAGAAGGCAAAGAAGGAACAGGTGTTTTTTTTTTTTTTTTTTTTCGGGGGGAAAATCATCTAATGACAAAACCCGCTCTTGGGCGGAGCGAGAGATAGTGTCAGACTTTTACTGACTAAAAACCCACTCCTGTTCCTTCGTTGCCTTCGTCCCAGGGCCCCGGGTTTCGTTTTCACACTACCCATGGCCCCAGTAGGCTTCGACCCTGCTGGGCCCCTACGATTTGCTGACATCTCCCTGAGGCGCGCGTGGAACAATACGCGCCGTCGACGACTTGGCTCGGTCCGGACGGTTACCGGACGGTCCGACGGCGAGCCACCCATTGCTCGCCGTCCGCAAGCCCGCGCCTACGGTGGCCGGAAATCGGGATCGGAATCCCGGCGGCGGTAAGGGCGTGAGGACCGTTGCCTCACGCGATCGCCCGCCTCCTTTGCTAGCATTACTGCTTCACAGAAGGAGGCGACCGCCTGCCACTCTTCCTCGCTCCGGACCATGGCCTGTACCAAGGCCCGGCGCGAGAGATCGCCGCCGCCGATCGCCCCCACAATAATAATAATAATAATAATAACCTGACCGCGTACCGTGTTCGGATGCTCTCTTTGTTTCAGGTGCTTGAGCCAGCCGTCAACGTTTCGGCCCAACGACTATCGGATCAGGTGCGGGTCATCCAGCGTAATCATATGTTGGACGACACTGTACTTGATCGCCTCCGAACGGAAATGGGTAGCCATGCCATTGCCTCTTCGTCGCAGACGGCGGTACCTTCACAGGTATTAGCGTCCAACCATCTTCCCAACCACGCTGACGAGGAGAGCACTGACATGGTTACACATGTAAGTACCCAGTGTAGCAACGAATTGAGGAGTGCTTTGGAGTGTGCTATTCGGGAGTATCGCAACATGCCGCTTGAACTCAGGCCACGGTTACCTCGTTTGCCCATGTGTAATAAGAATAAGGCGCTGGTGGCTGCTCTGGATTCGCAGTTGTCAAACTATTTTGATGACTGCGAAGATCTCACTGATACACACTCGATAATGTACTGCGCGGCTGTAGCGGCATGTCGTGTAGCTCACGTCAAATTTCCAAACAGTGACGTAGCTACACGACCAAAACCAGCTGTGCCAGCCTGGCAGTGCAGGATCGAGCGTCGTATTGGTGGGGCCAGAGCACTCATCGGCAAACTAATCTGCTTCAGGGAGGGCAACACTCGCCCACGAGTGATGCGCTTTGTGAGACGGGCGTTTTCGGGGACTGATATCAGCCCCCGAGACTATATGTCCTGTGTCACAGAGCGCATCGACTTCCTGAAGCAGAAGGTGTACGCATGGGCAAACCGTATCCGAAGGTATAAGCGGCGGGTTGAGCGGTACACCCAGAATCGCACATTCCGGAGTAATGAAAGGTGGGTATATAGGGCTTGGGAGCAGCCGGACCAAGGTGTGACTGACACGCGCCTTCCGGATGATGACGCCATGAGTTCGTTCTGGCGTAACATCTGGTCGGTGCCTGTCAGTCATACTGAAGGTGGTTGGACTCGAGAGGTCGAACGAGCGTGCGAACCGATTCCAGAAATGGGGGCAATTACAATCAGCCCCCAAGATGTGGCCCGTGCAGTCCGTCCGTTGCCTAATTGGAAATCTCCAGGGCCGGACGGACTGCACAACTTTTGGATAAAGTGGCTTCAAAGATCGCACGCTCGTTTGGCATCTCAGTATCAGACCGCCTTGGAGTCTGGCTCGCTACCTGAGTTTCTTACAACAGGAGTTACCCACCTGCTCCACAAATCTGGTAGCACCGCGGAACCCAAAAACTATCGACCGATTACGTGTCTGCCGACAGTCTATAAGGTTCTTACATCCATTTTGAGAGCAAAGATTAACCACCATGTAGATAATAACGCTATCATGTCTGCCTCTCAAAATGGATGTAGGAATGGGTCCTGCGGTACTAAGGAGCTACTCCTCATCGATATGGCCATTAGCCAACAGGTTCGGCGTTCCCGAAAGGATCTGTCGACATGTTGGATAGACTATAAGAAGGCCTACGACTCAGTTCCTCATACATGGCTCATGAGGGTGCTAGAATTATACAAAATTGATACAACATTACGCACCTTCCTGATGTCATGTATGAGGCAATGGAGGACGGTCCTTCGCTATCCAGGATGTCGACATATCCAGAGGAACAGCGAACCGGTAAGGATCGAGCGAGGTATATTCCAGGGTGACAGTTTGAGTCCGCTTTGGTTCTGCCTGGCCTTGAATCCTCTAAGCACACTGCTGGAGAATTCAGGCCTAGGCTATCGGTTGAAGAGAGGTGGTCAGGTTATATCTCACCTCCTCTACATGGATGACTTGAAACTTTTTGCCCCCAACAATCTGCAACTGATGGAGCTACTGAAGGTAACTGAAACCTTCAGTAGTGCCATCAGGATGGAGTTTGGTGTGGATAAATGTGCAGTCATGCATGTAAAGAGAGGGGAGATTGTGGAATCTGTGGGTACCCAACTCTCGGATTCCATAAACTTGAGATCTCTCTCTCCAACCGAAACCTATAAGTATTTGAGTATGTCGGAAGCGTTAGGCATCAATGCTACTGACATGAAGCAAACGTTGAGGGAGCATTTCTTTGGACGCCTGAAGAAGGTATTCAATAGCCTTCTTTCAGGCGGAAACAAGGTGCGCGCCTTCAACGGTTGGGTCATGCCGGTATTGATGTACTCTTTCGGCGTGCTCAAATGGACTCAAACGGAACTTGATGCCCTGGATAGGCGGGTCCGTACACTGCTGACTGCATACCGAATGCATCACCCACGATCGTCGGTCATGAGACTGTATATCCCGCGGAAGTGTGGGGGTCGAGGCTTTTTAAATGCTAAGACCCTGCACAATCGCGAGGTATGCAGTCTCAGGGAATATTTCCTAACCGCCGACGTGGGTATGCATCGTGATGTAGTGACAGTGGACAAGGGACTCACCCCGCTCTCCTTGGCTAACGAGAGCTGGCGCAAACCTGTAGTGCTTGACACTAACGATCGCAGGGAAGTATGGCAGAGTAAGGAACTCCACGGACGCTTTTTCCGGGCCCTTCACGGGCCCGATGTAGATCAACTAGCGTCCGTAGCCTGGCTGCGCGTCGGTGACCTCTTTGGGGAAACCGAAGGTTTTGTCTGTGCAATTATGGACGAAGTTATCATGACGAATAACTACCGGAGATTTATTGTGAAGGACGGCACGGTTGACATCTGTCGGGCATGTCACCGACCGGGTGAATCAATCCGCCACATTATCTCTGGTTGTTCTCGTCTAGCTAACGGGGAATACTTGCATAGACACAACCTTGTAGCCAGGATTATCCATCAGCAACTTGCTCTGAATTACTCTCTTGTGGATTGGAGGTGCCATACTACAGGTATGTGCCCGACCCAGTTCTCGATAATGGCGATATCACGCTGTACTGGGACCGGTCCATCATCACTGACAGGACTATTGTAGCCAATAAGCCTGATATAGTGGTGGTGGACCGAAGAGAGAGGCGTACAATGATTGTTGACATATCCGTTCCGCATGACGAGAACCTCGTGAAAGCCGAGAAAGACAAACAAATCAAGTATATTGATTTGGCTCGCGAGGTTGTCGACATGTGGCATGTAGACTCGGCGATCATTGTACCGATAGTCGTGTCAGCCAATGGCTTAATAGCTAAGAGTCTCGACCAACACCTTAGGAGGCTCGCGTTAGGCGGCTGGATCAAGGGCTTGATCCAGAAAGCGGTACTCCTGGACACGGCTCGTATTGTCAGGAGGTTCCTTTCTCTGGAGCCCTGACCGCCGGTAGCTTGGACCCTGTTCCCGATACCGGTGGGACACTGTTTTTTATATTTTTAAATGTTTTTTTATTTTTTTTATTGAAATATTTAAAAATATAATTTACATGTTATAATTATGAATAAACGAATAATAATAATAATAACCCCATCGCCGTATCTCTACGTTGACGTCGTGGTGGGGCTTGCGTGCTCCTACCCTAGGTCTGTATCGGTAAAGTTTGCTTTGCCGTAATATGCTTAGGGTGAGGGGCCAGACTAAGAGAGATACAATCCGCAGTGCAGTTTTGTGGCGAACTGTTGGGCATTAGCGACCCCACGGACCCGATCTCCCGGGAGAATTCTTGTTCTTCATCTCCGGCTTGCCTTTATTAGCCGGCCGTAGTGAACACTGACGAGGAACTGAGCTCCCACCTCTCTCTTGCCTTTATTGGCTGGCTTGAGTGGAGATTCGCAAGAGCAAACGTGCTCGGGAGAAGGATGTATAATCCAGTAAGGTGCTGGTAGGGATCTTGACCTTACTTCTGGGATTGTCCTGATAGCCGTGGTATACCTCTCCACTCCTCAAGCACCTCAGGATATGTTGCCCTCTTGTTGCTACGTCACTTCGTGCTAGCGGCCGTTTTTGGGGGCCCATTTATTGAGTGTGCAAGTCACCCCCTGCCTTTTTTCGATGCATACGAGTATTAATAACGTTGTTCAGGCAGGGGCCATAGTCTTGACATAGTTCCATGTTACCAGTCCACTTAAGACTCCAAAAACCATAGCCCTATTATCTTTGTTCTCCATATGTCGCAACAGTTTTTCAATAACCGGGGGTTGTCCTTGGGTGCACTAGCATAGCGCGTACAGGGATAATCGTCGGTTGGTATCATGTTCCATTATAATTATCTAAAGGGCCTCTGCGAGTTGGCTTCGGCTCCTCGTACGCCTCCCAAAGGTCCAGGACCTCAGGGTCCTGAGATAAATAAAATATATAAAAATAATAATAATAATAAATCATTTATTTGGACCAACAAAGTTTTTCATATTATAAACCCACCAAACTGCGTAACAGTTTGTCGGCGGGATTAGCGCTTGTTTGTAACAATTGGTTCAAATGCAATGCAATTAAATTATATTTACGAGTGCATTTTAAGAATACATTAACAAGGACACGGCGTTGCTCTGCCCAAGCGGGGCACACCTCAACCGTGTGCTCCACCGTGTCCTCCGGGCGGTCCACACAGTGGCGATACCCGGGCGTCGCTTCCGCACGAATCCGGTGCAGGAACTTCCCGAACTTACCGTGTTCGGTGAGAACCTGCGTCATGCGAAAGGTGAGGACGCCGTGAGGTCTTTCCAACCACGCCTCAAAGAGGGGACTTACCGCCATAAAAGGAACAGGTGTGGGCTTTTAGTCAGTAAAAGTCTGATACTATCTCCCGCTCAGACCCAAGAGCGGGATTTGTCATTAGATGACTTTCCCACCTAAAAAAAAAATTGATAGTTGGTACTATCTATTTTTTTTAGGTTAGGCTCTTGGACGAAATCTTTTAAGGGTCGCCACACACGGGCCACAAGCCACAACCACAAATCGCCGCTACTGGCATATTTCCTATAGTTCTCATACATTTTATATGGATTCGCCGCACACGGTTGACGCCGGTGGCCGCCACACGCTACAAATCGCCATCACACGCTACAAATCGCCGCTGCTCGCTTCTTGTGACCCGTACTGGCCACTAAAGTCCGATACAAAACGCCGTCACACGCCACTCGTGCATTTAAACTTGCTTCGTCAGAGTCCATTATGATGAGCTGACTGCGCGTATGGGTTAAAAAAAGTAGCAGCCATCGGCCACAAGTGGCTGTCGCGCTTTTCAGCTTCCTTTGTGGTCGCTTCTAGCTTCTCGTGGCGACGTTTGTAATATATAAAAATCTCGTGTCACAGTGTTTGCTATCGAACTCCACCGAAACCGCTTGACCGATTTTTGGGGTATATTTGGTAGGTTTAAGAATAGGTCGTAGGCTATTTTTTATACCCGTAGATGATAAGGGTGGCCCGAAATCATTTATATGGCAAAAAACGTTTACCGTGTCTGGCTAGTCTAAATATAATTATTTGGTTTTCGCCGTGGTTTTGCTCAAGTACTCTTTCCTTTATGAACCATGCATAATTCTGAAAAAAAAAATTTGGAAGTCTGCGGGTTCAACCATAGCACTCAGCATGTAGCTTTCTTTCTATTAGTAAAAGAGTTTTAATAGTCAAACTAGTACGGTGATCATTTCCTACAAATAAAAATATTGTTTCGACATTAAAATAGATTTAAAAACTTCTAATATGAAGAAAAACTCTCAAAATAGAATACAGCAGGTGTAACACTATTATTGGACTGTCAAAAAATACTACTGAACAAAAGTTACATTATGAAAATAAATCACGTAGTACAACCCTAAAATCATCACGTCTAAAATAACACAACATAATTCATAATTGCTCTGAACTAAGACTTGTCAGTTTCAGCCAACAGCGCCCAAGGGGCTGCTTGGCAGAATTATTTGTGCCAAGACTCCTGTAATAGCTTGGCGGATGACGTTTTATGCAATTAGCGCAACGGGATTGGAATTAATTGAATAAGTTGTATGTTAATCTTCATGGTGATGTGTTTAAGGATTTTGATGGAGATTTTAAATGATATTTTGAACAAAGGTAGAACAAGAAAAATAATTAAAACACTTAACTAATAAAAATTACATAATATACACAATAACTCCTACCTAAAATATGGCGTCAAAAAATTCCTCCGCATCGCTGTCGGCTGGAAGTGTACCCAAAAGACTGGCGGCATTGCCACGTTGTATGGCAATGCTTAATCTCTGACCGAGATAAAAGCCAGCCCTTGGGTTACGCGAAGTGTCAAAATGATATTTATTTTACAAATAGAAAACACTTTTACACGTGAAAATTTTCGTCAGTTTAAACTAGATGAGGCCGATGTTTCCTAGCTGACAACCCTGAAAATAAACACTGAAATAAACTTGAAAAAAGGTTTTGAAACATGAAACAACAGGGTTGGAAAAGAATAGTTTTTTTTTTAATTTTATAAAACATACAGTTCAAACTGTTTTAAAGAAAAGTTCTTTTGTTTTTTTTTTGTTTTTCTTTAGCTTAGGGCATTATTTTAAATTAATTTGACCTGGTGAATATCAAGCTCCAGGTGTGCTGCTGGTGGTCTTGACTATGCAATAAAACTGCTTGATTCGATTATTTTACAAGACTGTATTTACTTAGGTATGCGTAATAACAAATATTGGGACAACCGATACAATATGTGCGTGCGCGCAAGGTGTCGGCGAGCGAGTGAGAGGAGAGGGGACGTCCGCGGCTGCGATGTGGTGTGTGGCCCGATGTGACGTCAGGAACATATTCCCCGCGTTGAAGATTTCTTCAAGATAATGCTGAAGAGACAGGAAGCGGGCATATGTTGTTGTATGCACGTGTTATAACGCCCTTCTTCGTCAGAATGTCGGCGACTCGAGAATGCCCGTCAGAGCCAGTCTTCACTGCAACCACTCTGCCCAACAACCACAGAAGAGGAGGAAGATTGGTATTTTTGACTAAGACCATGGTGCCTGTTTTAAGCTGTTGCCCAGCCGTCTGCCATTTGGTTTTCTGCTGCAGGAGAGACACATACTCATTAGAAAAGCGCTGCCAGAAATGTTGCCGTAGTTTTTCGACACGGTCGAAACGCTGTAGCCGCTGGATGTTGACGTCGGTGATCTGAGGACGAGGGATTGACGTGAGCGATCGTCCGATGAGGAAGTGTGAAGGAGAAAGATAAGAAAGATCTGATGGATCAGTGGATAGAGGTGTTAAAGGTCTGGAATTTAAAATAGCCTCTATCTGAACCAGACATGTTGAGAGCTCTTCATATGTTAAATGAGTTAGGCTCATAACTCTACGCAATAAGTGTTTGGTGGACTTTACTGCACTTTCCCAAATCCCACCAAAGTGTGGGCTGTAGGGAGGTATAAATTTAAATTCAATGTCTTTGCCTGCAAGATCTGACTCTATGTTACTAGACGAAACCTTTAAGAAGCGTGAAAGCTCATTGAAAGCTCCCACAAACGTAGTGCCATTGTCGGAGTACACGCGTTGAGGCTTGCCCCGACGACTAATAAATCGGCTGAAGGCCGCAAGAAAAGCTTCCTTGGTGAGGTCGGAAACTAGCTCCAGATGAACGGCTCTGACTGCAAAGCACACAAAAACACAAATGTAAGATTTTATCAGTTTACATCCTCTACCTCTACGGTCGGCTATCAGCACTGGCCCGGCATAATCAAGCCCTGTGTTCAAAAAGGGGTACTCTAGGTTGGTCCTATCGCTTGGTAGGTTGCCCATGATGACCTGAATAGGCTGAGCTTTGAAGCGAGTGCAGCGAACGCAGTTACGCACTACATGCTTAGCTAGGTTTCTGCCTGCTAAAGGCCAGTAGGTGAGTCTAATGTGCGCTAAAAGTAATTGTGGCCCAGCGTGAAAGAGTGTTTTGTGCTCTCTTTCGAAGATGATTTTTGTTAAGTGATGTTTGCTACATAAAAGAATAGGATGCTTAACATTGTAACTATAGTTGGAATTGTTGAGACGTCCACCTACGCGTATTAAGTTGTCTGAATCAATGAAAGGAGAAAGACTTATTAACCGATTTTTTTTATGTAAGGCCTGATTAGTTTTAAGACATGAATATTCCTCAGGAAACATTTCTTGTTGAGAAATCTGTAATATGAGATTCTGTGATGATTTTAATTCTGAAACTGTTAAGTAAGATGATTTTTTATTATTCTGTTTTTGACAATTGTTGATAAATCTTTGTATATAGGCAACGATTCTTATCAGTGATGTAAATGATGATTTTTTATGAATTAAATTCGAAAATATGTTGTTATAATTTTGTTTATGTGTGTCAGTAGTTGTATGTAAAGATGTTTCTGGTAAAGAGTGATTTTGTGTATTAGGTGATTTAGGAAATTTGATTTCTTTGTGATTTAGAAAATCAGGACCCGACCACCAAAGAGTAGACGAGCTGATGCAATCAGCCTTCACCCCCCGAGATGTGAGATCAGCGGGATTACTCTTTGAAGGCACATAGCTCCACGTCTGTCCAGTCGTTGCTTCTTGGATTTCACTCACTCTATTGCGGACGAATTGTTCTAGCTGACTTGGCAATGTAGACAGCCATCCAAGCACAATCGTCGAGTCACACCAAAAGAAACAGTGATTAAACTCTAGAGTAAATGATTTACGTACCTTCAGAAATAGTCTTGTGCCCAGTAAGGCACCACACAACTCCAGCCTTGGTATAGTTGTGGGCTTTATAGGGGCGACCTTATTTTTGGAAGCTAAAAGGCGAGTCCAAACTGTTCCGTCGACTGCTACGGTTCTGACATAAATACACGCACCATAGGCGCGTTCAGAAGCGTCTGTGAAAGTATGTAGCTCCACCAAACAAGCATTACTACAAGATACCCAACGAGGAATGTGAACTGAGTTAAGAGCTGGAAGTGACTGTGTGAACTCAAGGAATTGTGATTTTATTTCTGTTGGTACTTCATCATCCCAGTTACATTTAAGTATCCACAGCTGCTGGAGCATAAGTTTAGCCTGAACTATACATGGCCCAACGAGGCCGATTGGATCAAATACCTGACTTATTAAGGATAAAATATTACGCTTTGTAATTTTGGTAATAGGTTTTAAATCTATAGAAAAGAATAATGTGTCTGTTTTACAATCCCAGTGTAGCCCAAGTGTTTTGCTAGGTGTGTCATTTAGATTTAATTTTTTATCTTGATGTTCTGGTTTTATATTAGTGACGGCCTCTAATATCTTTGGACTATTTGATTGCCACTTTCTAAGGTGAAACTTGGCTGACTCGAGAGTATTTACTACCCCATGACATAAATTTATGACTGACTCAATCGAGTCGCCACCACTCAAATAGTCGTCTACGTAAAAATCACGTCTGATTGACTGACTAACCTCTGGGTCTGAACATTGATCTGCAAGTGAAATTAGGCATTTTGTGGCCAAATACGGGGCTGAAGCTGTACCATATGTCACTGTATTCAGTGCATAGGTCTTTAAAGGGTCTGAGGAGTTGAATCTGAAAACAATTTGTTGTAACGGGCGCTGAGACGGTTCAACTAAAATAGCTCTGTACATTTTTTCAATGTCACCTGTTACAACGAATTTGTGTTGCCTGTATCTCAAGAGAATGGAAAGCAGATCCTCCTGTACGGTTGGACCTACCATTTGAATATCATTGAAGGACTTGCCCGAGGTGCTAGAGGCCGAAGCATCGTAAACTACGCGAAGTTTTGTGGTAGAACTTGACTCGCGCACAACACCATGATGAGGCATGAAATAATTAATTTCTGAATTATTCGTTTTTGAATATTCGGTCATGTGATGAAGATCAATATATTCTTGCATGAATTGCATGTATCTGGTTTTGAATGTGGAGTCTCGCTCAAATCTTCGCTCTAGGGAGAGAAAACGACGCTTGGCCATTGCGTAAGAATCACCTAAGCACTCGAGCGAGTCCTTCAATGGTATGGTGACAATGAATTGACCATGCGTATCTCGACGTGTGGTCTCCTGAAATAGTTTCTCACAGGCCTGTTCTTCTGAAGAGTAACAGTTGGCAGACGACACTGTATCAAGTTCCCAAAAGCGAGTCAGCTGATCTGACTCCTCATGTGATAAAAAGTGACAAACAGAAGGTTGCGTGCGAAGACGAGACCGACTGACGCGACCCGAAATAAGCCAACCTAATTTGGATGATTGTAATCTAGGCTGATTATTGCCTAAATTAATAGTCTCGGAACCTAAGACGTCCCAGAATACCTCAGCACCGACTAGAATGTCGATAGCAGTAGGCACATTGAATGTTGGGTCTGCTAATTGAATACCTGGCGGGACGGTAATATACCTTTTGTCTACATAAGAGCCAGGCAGCGATTGTGTGATTTTCGGTATAACAAAACAGCTTACCCTCGCCTGATAGCTACCATCATAAGACCGCAAATTAAGACTGCAGCTTTCTGAGGTACTAGAAGCTTGACCATTTATACCTGAGACGATGGAGCTAGTGCTGCGTTTTACCAGGCCGAGCTTCCCACAGAGCTCTTCAGTGATGAAGTTGGAGGTGCTGCCGTTGTCCAACAGTAGTCTGGCAGTATGAAGCTCTCCATTGACGTCTGCCACCTTTGCCAAGGCTGTGGAAAGCAAAATGTGACTTCGATTACTTTCTGTGGGTAATGTGACGTTTGTAGATAAAACTATGTTTTCCCTTGTCTGTTTTTCTATTGATTCCCTATGCAAGAGGGTGTTGTGTCTGGTCTTGCAATATTTGCAATGCGAGAGACTGCAACGCTTCTCGGTATGACCAGGTCGAAGGCAGTTCATACAAACATTGCTTTCTGATGCTTTTTTAATGCGTGCTTCTATGTCAAGTTTTCTGAAAGGCTGACAACTGAATAAAAAGTGATTCTCAGAACACATAGGGCACTTAACATTGTCTGAATTGTTATTGTTTTTTGTTTTTGTTGTTGTAAGGAAGTTTTTAGTTTTGTTGTGTTCGTTAGTGTTTTTCGTTGTTGTGTTTTTATTATAATTTAAGGATTCAAGTAAATCTGCTCTGTTTGTTAAAAATTTTATGTAATCTTTTAAATTTGGAAAGGAATCTAAGTTATTTTTATATTCTTCCCACTCCCTTCGTGTGACCTTGTCAAGTTTTTCTGACATCATGTATATTATGAGGGTTTCCCCTAGACCCCCTTGCTCAGAAGGCTGTCCTAATGTGGATAAGGCACGAAGATTTTTATTTGTGACGTCGATCATGTTCCGTAAATATTTACAAGATTCATGTTGAATTTGTTCAAAATTAAATAAGGCCTGCACGTGATTATTAATAAGTAGTCTTTCATTGTCATACCTTTCGGATAATAACTGCCAAGCTGTACCATAGTTATCCGCTTTGAAATCTATGCTTTTTATCACCAATGACGCGCTGCTGGTTAAAGCAGCACGCAAGTAATGAAATTTGTTAATATCTTGTATGCTGTCATTATTATGAATAAGGGAAAGATACGTATCTCGGAATTCAAGCCGGTGCTGATAGTCCCCGTCAAAGTGAGGCAAGTCTATCTTAGGCAGCCGAACAAAGTCGTGCCTGCAGCCAGAGCCGTGGCGCGGGAGTTCATCTACGGAGTTGGCAGACACGAGCGCGGGCGAGGAGGCGCGCGCGGTGGCGAAGATCGCCCCCGCGCGGGCCACCAGCGCGTGGTACTGCGACTCGAACTGCTCCCTCTCTTGGTACATTTCATCCGCATCCTCCGACAACAGCTCCAACTCTGTCTGTAACACGTCGAATTCCTTATATAGGGTTTCCATTGAGCTAAGACGGTTTTTTAATTCCGTTGTTTGAAAATTATCTAAATCAATTCCCGTGCTAGGTAATAATCTTAAAAAGTTGCTAAAATGCGTAAGCTTTGCTTTGTAGCTACCTCGTCTTTTTACGAGTTCCCTTAATTTTGCATCAGACATAATGAGAAGATGTAGGTAGGCAGTATAGGCAAAGCAAAAAAAATGGCAAAGTCAGTAATGCAAGCAAAGACAAATAAATCAATATAATTTAGTTTCAATCATAATATCAAATGCGTAAATAGCTGGCCAAGCCTAAGGTAAAATCAGCTGATATTGCCAACGAGCCCGGTGAGTCACCGGTGCAATAAGTACAATATCGAAAGAAGTAAAAAAATACACTAATGATGTTGTTTACGCGTTAAGCAAACACTTGCGGTTAGCGAGCGAAGGAATGTTTTTACAATATAAGTGAAGTTATGCAAAATGAAGATGATCTGACTATGGAAATTTTCACTGAATAAGTAAGCTATAAATAAAGAGATCAACATGAGCCTGATCCGTATATAGTACTATTTCAAATTTCCTGGATTAAAAAGGCAAAAAGAAAAGAAAGTAGAAAGGGATTATGGAACGGACTCACTCAGTACACTATCCCACTGGGTAGACTGTCCTTCAAGTGTCCTCTACGGCATAGGCGAGTACGCTGTACGGACGGCCAGTCCAAAGTCCACGGGAGGTGCGTGCGTAGCACAAAATCGGCGATCTTCCCTAGCTCGAAGGACCATATGGTGAATATCAAGCTCCAGGTGTGCTGCTGGTGGTCTTGACTATGCAATAAAACTGCTTGATTCGATTATTTTACAAGACTGTATTTACTTAGGTATGCGTAATAACAAATATTGGGACAACCGATACAATATGTGCGTGCGCGCAAGGTGTCGGCGAGCGAGTGAGAGGAGAGGGGACGTCCGCGGCTGCGATGTGGTGTGTGGCCCGATGTGACGTCAGGAACAGACCTATAATGTTTCATTTCTAGACTTAATCTTTTCAAATTCGCTATAGTAAATTAGATATATATGTCGTGACCAGATTTTAGAATTGATCACTTCATGATATGGTCAACTAAAACTGGCCTCCCAGTGCTGGGCACGCCACAATTATGGCGGTAAGTCCCCTCTTTGAGGCGTTGTTGGAAAGACCTCACGGCGTCCTCACCTTCCGTATGACGCAGGTTCTCACCGAACACGGTAAGTTCGGGAAGTTCCTGCACCGGATTCGTGCGGAAGCGACGCCCGGGTGTCGCCACTGTGTGGACCGCCCGGAGGACACAGTGGAGCACACGGTGGAGGTGTGCCCCGCTTGGGCAGAGCAACGCCGTGTCCTTGTGGGGGCGATCGGCGGCGGCGATCTCTCGCGCCGGGCCTTGGTACAGGCCATGATCCGGAGCAAGGAAGAGTGGCAGGCGGTCGCCTCCTTCTGTGAAGCAGTAATGCTAGCAAAGGAGGCGGCCGATCGCGTGAGGCAACGGTCCTCACGCCCTTACCGCCGCCGGGATTCCGATCCCGATTTCCGGCCACCGTAGGCGCGGGTTTGCGAACGGCGAGCAATGGGTGGCTCGCCGTCGGACCGTCCGGTAACCGTCCGGACCGAGCCCAAGTCGTCGACGGCGCGTATTGTTCCACGCGCGCCTCAGGGAGATGTCAGCAAATCGTAGGGGCCCAGCAGGGTCGAAGCCTACTGGGGCCATGGGTAGTGTGAAAAAGAAACCCGGGGCCCTGGGACGAAGACAACGAAGGAACAGGAGTGGGTTTTGAGTCAGTAAAAGTCTGACACTATCTCTCGCTCCGCCCAAGAGCGGGATTTGTCATTAGATGATTTTCCCACCGGAAAAAAAAAAAAACTAAAACTGGCCATATCGTTTTAACGTTAACGCTTGATGACAAGTTAATCCTCGTTTGGCCACATCATTGATGTAGGATTTCTATGATAATAAAAGGTTTAGAGATTGTAGGCCAAACGAGGATTGACATATCATCAAACTTTAACGTTTAAAACGATCTGGCCAGTTATAATTGACCATATTATGCAGTGATCAATTTCTAAGATCAAAAAAACGATCAATGGATAAACTTTTTTTATGTTGCATATCTTTTATCAATACTGAATGCTTTACATTCACCCTGTATGGTCTAGCTAATGTTGATTTCTAAATTGGGCGACATTGGGACTTTCCTAGTGGGTTTTTGTGGCATGTTTCAAAATAGGTATTTTCTTGTCCCATATAAATCCTCGTCCCAAATCCTAATCCCATACAAAGATACCTTTGTTTGATTGAATAAATTGCTTCTCACGAAATTCACAAAAACATGTTGTATTATTATTTAATGCCAATAAAACTTTAAAAATATAAAATATCTATAGCATAAACTCAACTGGTTTTATGTCAAGCTATGTAATCTTAAGTATTAATTTATTTTCATTTTTTATCCATTCATTCACCATGAAAAGTAGTTTTATAGCTTGTTTTTTTCTTCTTGTTTTATACAAAACTTGTTTT
Organism: Mythimna impura; assembly: GCA_905147345.3. NCBI lineage: Eukaryota > Metazoa > Arthropoda > Insecta > Lepidoptera > Noctuidae > Mythimna > Mythimna impura. Next base: position 8,622,883 of record LR990355.1, on the reverse strand, counting down.
AAGCTGTGTTTTTAAACACATGTTTAAAAACATTTGACATGACATGTGTAATTTAAACCGTGTTTTTATCACAAGATAAAAACACGGTTTAAATGCAAACTGTTTTAAAACATCTTGTTATAATCATGCCAACCCTGTACAACAATCTCCACGCCACTCCAAATCACAACACACAAGAACCTCCAAACGGAATATAACAAAAACACAAATGTTCTACGGAACAAAAATATCGTATTTTCGTACGGAGAGAGATAAATGTAGGTATATAAAAGATTTTAGGGATCATTGTAACAGTTGTCGCGTCATATGGCAGGCGGCAGCGACTCGGAAAATGTATGGCGACGAGAATAACATACGGATTCTAAATTCTAAGCTTATCGGGACTCAAGGCTACAATTTTGGCTGTTCAATGTTTTTTTTTTCTTATTGATTCAGAGATGTTTTGTTGTATTTGGAAGAAGCTCTTGTTTCATTTAGTAGCAGAAAGAGTGTGGTTTCTTACGGTTTTTCTTTTCAATAGAATTCATTTATTTCTAGCAGAACATAATTACACAATATAAAGTGTACGAGTAAATGACTGCATCAATTAATTATTCTTAATTCTTTATTGTACACAAAAACATACATAGTACACGGTGATAAAGACAGTTCTAGATGTTCTGGTTGTTGTTTATTCTACCCAAAAAACATTAAATCTTTTCATAGTTATTATTTTTCTACTAATCCCACTGACCTACCTTTTTTAAGGTGGGAAACCACTTTATGACTTCTCACGCTCTAGGCTGGAGCGAGAGCATATGTCAGACTTTTACTGACTAAAACCCCCGCCTGTATCCTTCAATAGCCAGTACGTTCCAGGGTCAACTCTTTTGAAAAATCCCGCAGAACGAAAATTATCCTAATTCTTTTCTGTAACCTATTTAATATACTATTCAGGTTTTTCACTTTTGTATAATATGTATAACAACATAATAAATTTGTCAAATTGCGCTAGCTTTTGACATATTTTTTGTCAATTTGTGCATAATTTATTGGGTTCCCCATTATCAAAGTATCAATTATTCTGCCTTTAGTATCCAAATCAGGATCTGTCATATCTAATGACTAAACATATTTTTTTTTAGGTGTCAGTTCAATTGACCCACACGTCAATTGAACTGTCACCTTAGAAAGAATATAAAAAGGGAAATGTACAAAACAATTACCGAAGCTTATACAGTACTAAAAATGGATATCACACAACAGCAACAATTAGTCTCAAATCGAAATGGGGGCAAAATAAAGTAGAATAAATCTAAATTGGTCACCCTATATATCCATTCAAATATAATTCTCTTCCGAGCCCATTGAACAGTGAACACAATCTACAGTACTACACAAACCGGTTAAAACCGGCCAGGACCAGTTCCAAGCGGATCGATTAAGCTCGATCCGGTAATGGATAAGTTCAGTTAGTTGTAGATTGTTACAGAACTTTGTCTGTAGTACCTTCTGATACTCGCTGGAACTATTCACGGTATTCTGACTTGTAACAATGCTTGATAAACATTCGACTGTAATACTGGTTTTCGGTACATATAGGGCTTGTAGTAGTTCTAGTTTGGTCTTAGTTGTGAAGGAACTATGAGGTTTGATGGAAACAAAGATAATTAATTAAATAAACTCAGACACAGTCTTTCACCCGTTCACACACTTAGACTCCTCATATCACACACACACAACACGAAATACATACGTGTCCTAACCACACACACAGAATCAACTACACAGTAATTTTGCCTACTTCTTAATAAAAAAATTTAAGCCTACCTTTCTCCTTCCAAACCTCTCTGTGTAGGGCAATCTCTGGCCAATTTTGCCCCGCGAACATGATCAGATCGTCACACCACCTTCACCGCGGTCGACCTCCCTCAGGCGTCCAGTGATGACAATCCTCGCCCACTTATCCAGGTACATTCAGCTGTTTTTTCCTCGACATCTGCTATTTGAGTTATGGAGCGCAGCGTGGTGTTTCTAACGCGATCTATTTGCTTAACACCTATTATGCTGCACTCCATTGCCCTTTGACAAATCATGAGTTTGGACTTTTGTTGTTCAGTAAGTGACCAACTTTGAGCACCGTAGGTTAGGACGGGCAGAATACACATGTCAATGAGTTTTTTTTTAAGTGTCAACGGAAGGCTACCCTTCATGTGATCTTTAAAGGCCCAGAAGCTCTTCCAAGCATTTTGGATTCGTCTGTCGACTTCCTTTATAATATTTTAATTAAACTTTTTAATTTATTTTGTTTCAATGTTTTTCTTTATATCACTATAATGTAATTTTTTGAAACCGTAGAAACATTATTGAATTAAATTAATGTGCTACACCATAATAGATAAAAATTAAATAAATTAGATTAGATAGATTATTGACATAATACTTTTTTACCTTTCACTTACTACACTTTTCACTTTTCTTTTTTATTAATACAACACCTTTTCACAGCTTACCAAATAAACCCCATCGTTTTATCCCCGGTGCTTGTCCTTGCCATAAATTGTAGAAATCGACGGGGAATGGACCACGTAGGCTATAGGTTACCAGGCTGACGATAATAATATCTTCTATAGTTCTATCGGATATAATCTTACGTTACTTTATCGTTTACGTGACTTCGTCACGTCGACGTCCTTAGTTTGACTTAGGACCTTGGAAGCCTCCAGAGCATTGAAATGTCGTATATATATAATCATAAACTTAAGTTTTCAAAAGTAAAAAAGTGTCGTTATTGGCGACTGAGTTTCAATAGCCAAAGTATGGATTTGAAAACACCTCCTCGTCGTCGTAAGGTCAAATTTGGCACATCTACCAAATCATCGGACATCACGAAAGGATACATTTTGAACTATTTAAGAAAATCATTACCCCTGAGTGAAAGTCACTCAGTCTTATGATGCGAGTGTGAATGAACATGGTTCATTTTCAGCCTATATTTTGAAGAAAGTAGCCTCCGAACCTTTTGCGCAATACATAAAAAGCCTTAACAGAATTAATCGACCTTTCCTTCTCTTTAGAGCTGCCGTTAGAAAACAATTAATTCTGGAACCGGTCCATAAAATAAATTCAACTCTCAATTGTAAATACAAATAGGTATTATTTGCCTTTTAGAGTGCTTTTAACTAGAGATGTGCGAGTTAGCTAGATGATGCGAGGATGTGTAGCGGTGTTGTGAAAATGTGTGATTATTACCACCCAAGATGTGTGAGAAGCTTACGTGATTTGAGGGTTTGTGGAGATGCTGTTGAACGGTGTATTACTGCGTAGTGTAGGAAAGCGTAACGGACTCTTTGTGCAAATCACGCCATTGTTTGTATGTATAAATACCTAGCTCCACTAGCCCTGTTATCATAGCGGCGCTGAGCTAGATTAAAAAAAATGAAGTATTCTCATTAGAAGATTTTTTCTCGCCAAGTGTGAGGTAAGGATGTGAAAATGTATGATTGTTTCTACCAAAGATGAGCGCGGAGTTTTCATGATGTGAGGATTCATGGCGACACTGTGAAACAATGTGTAGCTGAGTGATGCGAGGATGCATAGCAATCTCTTTGTACAAATCACGTGCTTTATCTATATATAAAATATAATGCTCCGCTAGCCCTTTCACACCAGAGCTGTGCTAACCCTGGCTCCGAAAATGAAATGATCCTATTGGAGGACTTCTTCTTGCAGCCCGGCTCGCTACCTCGCACTTCTCTGGTGGGAAAGCACCCTTAGGAGGGTGGCAAGAACGAATGTTTATTCATTCGAAGTTGGAGACGTTCTAACTTGAATGCGTAACTTGAACAATTTTATCGGTATGGGTACTTTTCTCGTTAGTACTTTATGCGAGTTTTGGTTAGAAATGTGAAATTACGATCAGATTGCGTTGATATGGGACGAATTATCTAGAACATGTAATATATGTTGGGTATGATGTATATTTCAGTGATAAATGTTGTTTTAGGGCATTGACATATATACTCTAGCGATAGACAAGCACGGTCATGGAAACTATTTGTCAAAATACTGAAAATTTAAAACAAAATTTCGCTGCAGCACTAGATTGGCATTATGTCGTCTAACAAATCTATTCAAACATACAGCGCTAGATAACTTATAGAGGATAATTTTTTCGTGGCGCTATGAATTTCATGCCACTTACGCGTTTCGTTCAACATAGTGTAATGACTTGTTATCCATATAGATTTTTATACCGCAGAAGTGACACAGCTTTTTGCCTATAACATTTCATTACAATAATACTCTATTTCAAAATGTAATAATAGTCTTCGTTAGTGTAAATTCGCTTTGATGACATTTCTTGATGAGTTTTATCGGGTATCAAGAAACGCATCGTCATAATTTCTGAACTTCGATAAATATTCGTTGATATATATATTATTTATACAAGAAAAGAAAGTGATATAGAAACATAATAAAATATCGGACTAAAACACCACGTGAAGTCTGTTTTCAGTAAACCAGTTGCAGGTAAAAATCTACAACTGATTTTTGTACAGGGGAAAATCTGTATGTGTTGTCAGCTATACTTAAACCTACCCTTCACAAAAACAAAAATATCCAGAACATCCTCCTTCTCATAAAACACAACCAAAGTCATAATTTCTACTCACAGACTTCTAGCTTGGTAGCGTACGACTACAATATACAATAGCATTTGTGCTCACAATGGAATAATAAAATTGTGATGTCTTTATTTATTACTAGCTTCTGCCCGCAGCTCCACCCGTGTCATTATTCCTCAAAGAGCTGTCAGCATAACTAACGAGATCAGTTAGGGTCGAAGCCTGCCATGACTGCGAGATAGTTTGAAAGAGTTACCGTAGATTTGGCACGCTAATGGGAACACGGCCCACCCGTGTTTTAGTCTGTAAAAGTCTGACACTCATTCTCGCTTCGCCCAGAGTGGGAAGAGTTATTTGATGATTTTCCACCAACCCGCACTGGGCCCGCGTGGTGGAATACAGCCCATAACCTCTCCTAGAGAGGAGGCCTGAGTCCCAGGAGTGGAAAAATCATAGGGCTGATTAAGCTGTCCACCACAAAAAGAGTGTTTCATTGTACGTCCTAATAAATACAATGTGGCATACATTGTATTTATTAGGACGTCATTGATTACCAATTTTCTGACTTGACCCAATATGGACAATACGTAGGTATAAGTATTGAAGAGGAGGTCTTCTTTTCTTTCTTTCTTAGTGGGTTACCACGACGTTCAAAGTAAGATTGTTTCATTCTTATTTCAGTGTGGGTAAGAGACAGAGCTATACAGGTTGTCTAGCGCCATCTCTTACCCACAATGGAATAAGAATAAAACAATCTTACTTTAAACGTCATGGTAACCCAGTTAGTCACTTGATATAAAATCAGATTTTAAGAGCTAACATTGATTTATGAATAAATCTGCGAAAGTCTCAAAGTTTTTATAAATCATAATTATTACAAAATTTTAGGGTCATCTGGGAAATTCTGAAATACAACAAATAAATAAATGGCCACTGTAAATCTAATTTGATATACACCCAGAAATATTACGGAAATTAAGGAACGTTTATTTATTTTAACTTTCAACAGAAAATAAATTAGAAATTCATATTTCTAGAATATGATTCTTTTCTATAAATACTAATAAAATATATTTAAGATATTTTTCTTAACAGAATATAACTACAATGTACCTATAAACCACAAATTAGTAAAATGTACAAACGCTTCTAAAATACTTTTTTCTTCGTGGTCAATGGAAAATGTTGCCCAGAACGCTACCGCTGGCAGTATAGCCATACTGTGTAGCAATACTGATTCGTTGGGCAAAGCCCAGCCCTGTGCTCACGTGTAGTCTTAATTATCAGTTTTCTGATATCCCGAAAAACAATCTGGAATAAGCGATACATAAAAATGGTTTTCGTATCGTTTAACATACGCCTAAATCATTAAAATCATATAAAAATTATTCCATCGTTTTCAATTTATCGATAATGGATCATTAACATTTTTTTTTTCATTATCTTAATTTTAAACGAAAGACGTCCAAAGCTCATCGTAGACTTTCCAGAAGTGTCGTGACGTCGGCCTGACTAGTGCTGCACGGCCAGTGGACCCCTAAGATAATCACGGCTTTTTCCAGATCATTGGTCTACCTTGTGTTAAGCCTTGCAACTTCTGATGCGCGTCCATCCGTCGCTGTTCTGTGGGTGTGTGGTATGCCCTACCCATTATACATTAATGAAACTCCTGTATTTTTTATTCTGTCTTTTACCAAAAAAAAAGGAGAAGGATCTCAATTCGTCACAATCTTTTTTAATTAGTAATTTTTCTTTAATTAAAAGTTTAATCAACAACATGCCTGACCTCTGCCAGTTTCTGGTTTCTAAACGTTCATTCCTCTTTTATTTTTACACGATGCACCTATTACCAACCTAATGAATACCGCACACCATTTCCACATTTTTATACCAACATAATAAAATATATGCCCCGGAACAAATGCTCAGCGTTGAGGAGCCTTGTCCTATGACAAAGAGCCGAGATAAGGACGGAAGGGGGCATGACGTATACAAATGCAAGTAGTTAGAGCAACGTCTGGACGCCTTAAAGCAGACCCCTACTACATGGATGTATTTGCATAAGCTAGGAAACTTTAGAAGTGAAATGGGTAAACTGTTTGCAATTGGTATACCTAAAGGGCCTAGTCAGTGTGAATAGGTTTTGTGTTGATATTTGACTGGCCTATTGGTTAGTGGTCCTGACTGCTATGCCGGAGGTCGTCGGTTCGATTCCCACCCAGGACAAATGTTTGTGTGATGAGGACGATCATTTGTTCTGTGTCTGGGTGTAATTTATCTATATTATGTATGTATTTAGAAATATATAAGTACGTTTAACAGTTGTTTAGTACTCATAACACAAGTTCTGCTTAACTTGGGACTTGACGGCGTTGTGCGATAGTTGTGGAATATTATTATTAAAAAAAAATACTAATATTATCCTAATAGCGAGTTTGAGAATGTGTGCGTGTGATAGTTTTTTTTTTCAAAACTTCATGCAACACAAAAGTACAAAGGCAGACTTAATGCCTTAGGCATTCTCTTCCAGTCAACCTGGGGCTATAGTTTGTGTGTGTGAAGGGTTTGTTACTTCACATAAGACTTTTTATCCTGAGAGTAGGTTACCTAGGGACAACTTTCTACTTTCACACGGGCGAAACCGCTGGCATATTCTAGTGATATAGCATTGTATGGCATGATATTGTTACGTGATATACCTACCGTTAAATATTTTTTTTGTAGGGTAACCAGCATGTCCTAGAACTAAAAGTGTTTTTAATATCATGCGGATTTCATCACGCATGCGGATTTGCTCCGCACCCGTAACCCCTGCAAATGTCCATTTCATACAAATATTTCTTGTAATGCGGGGAATACGCACGTGGAATGCGTTTTTTTTGCATTATGCGTTATGAAAACCACACGGTATTAAAAATACCCTGAATATTCGAAGTTCCAACCTGCTCTGTCTGTGTGTGGATTACTGCCCACTCATACTGTAGAAAGTTGTTCCAGTAAACGAGAAAAGTTTGTGTTTATAATGTGGACTCGTTCAAAACTGAGACGGTTCACTAATACTATATATAATAGTAGCAAATTGACTTAAACTTCAATGGATAAACCTATAACTTTTTGAGTCAAAAAATCGAACAATATTTTTTATGCTTGTTCAAAAGGAAAAATACCTCTATTTTATTTATAGGTCCGCCTGTTAGACGCATTTCCTCAAGATCGCGTAATGATATCAAGTTAAAATTAATGTAATGTTGGAGCAATGACAAAATCCTAAGTCAGCGGAATAAATATAAGATAGCGCCGTTTCCCTTTGACCTAAAATCATGTAAGAAATAATGTCTTGTAGCAGATATAATACATCACATTTGTTTCTTTAACGATTACAAAATTGGTTGATGGACAAACTTAACTTTACCATTGTAAAACGGTTGTCCCCATAGATTGGCAATAGGTCGCTGTCAGTTTTAATTTCAACTTATCTCATGAGGAAGAAAGTTACCTACAAGTCATCTTAATATTTAATTAAGAAAACAGTAGTAGGGGCTACCGTTTGCTTAACAATCGCTCTTATCAAACAGACGACGATCGACGATGTGGATCTCTTCAATTTTCGTCTTAAAATTGAAACTTCCAATTAGCTTCATTGGTCAAGTAATGGTACTCGTTTAATTTACTTCGGTAGCTTCTTATAATTATTTTTTTTTACGCCGTCTAGTCTCAAGCTAAGCAGAGCTGTGTAATGAGTACTAGACAATTGATAAAAATACTTAGATATTTTTAAATACATACATCACCCAGACACATAACAAATGATAGTGCTCATCATACAGACATTTGTCTTGGGTGGGAATCGAACCCACGACCTCTAGCATAGCAGTCAAAGCCATAGTAACCACTAGACCAAGAGGCCAGGCATTAAATAATATAAAAAAGGTTACCCCACGCTAGGAATTACTCCAGTATCGTGGGTGCTTTCACAGACATTGACACTCACATAGACAAAATACCCAATCCAAGATAAACTAGCTGTAGTTCATACAAATATTTGCTCCAAGCGGGAATCGAGCCCGCGATACACAGTGCAGAAGCCAATCGTTCAACCAATACGCCTAACGTGCCGCCAAACATTATATGTATACTAGCTTCTGCCAGCGGCTTCGCCCGCGTCAAAGAAGGTTTCTCCATACAAACTTTGGACTCCCGTTTCATCACCTTAGCGGGTGAATTTTGCAAAATCCTCTCTTAGTGCTCGCCTACGTCATAAAAGAAAACCTGATGCAAAATTTCACGTTCCTAGTCCCAGTAGTTTCGGCTGAACGTTGATATGTCAGTCAGTCAGTTTCTCCTTTTATATATATATATATATTACATTTAATTAAAGAGAAATCGTTCTTATTGAAGGCACAGTATTTCAAGTCCACCCATCAGGTGGGCGCTAGGTAGACCGGTCGATGGGGCTTTTTGCCAAAGGATGCGTGTTTTGATTAAAATTAATTTCTTTCTGAAGGTTAAACAGTAATAATTTCTCATGTCACATGTGTGTGGTGTGTGTGTATGTGTATGTGTGTGATGTGTAGTGATGTGTGCATCGTCTTTTATACCATGCACATCGTAGGACTGGAAAAATTTGCCTGCTACAGTCTTCTCGTCCGATTATAATTTAGTTCTCTTCAAAACTAGAGTGAATAGGCTCTTAATAAACTAGTGCGCCTCACCATCAACGATTGTATCATTGCTTACCATCAGGTGGGATCGCAGTCAAGAACTAGTTTATATCAATTAAAAAAATGTAGCTAAGTTTACTGTAGAAATCAATAAAACTCAGGACAGGATGCCGCAGACGATCCTATAAATAAAAGTAAATTATGATTAATATATATTTACATACTTACTGAAAATTATCATTAACATTCAATATAATAAATGGACCACCAATAAAATTCTCGTACATCACTTTGCTTAAATATAACGACCCAATTTAATACTACTTCGGTTAATTAATGAAAAACTGAGAGTAGCTGTTGATTATCGTTTATTGGGAATTAATTATGGATGAAAATAACGCAACACATTATTTATAGATTCATGATCATCTACTGCAAATATGCTGAAAATTAAAAATACTGTCATCATCATCATCAACATCATTTCAGCCGAAAGACGTCCACTGTTGGACATAGGTCTCCCCCAAGTGTCGTCACAATAAGCGGTCCTGTGCGTCTCGCATCCATCGGATTCTCACAACCCAGGTCATCGGATGCCGATCGGATGACGGATGGCCGTTGGGGCCGAAAAGTTCTGGAATGGTGACCACGGACCGGAAGACGTACCGTTGGAAGGTCTTCTCTGAAAAAGAGGGTGTCGTGTTTATTGATAAAAGTATATAAAACTAAAGACAAACTGACCCCACGTGTGCTACGTATTATGATATCTAGACTCTATACACTTCAATTTACTTGAAAAGAGATGAATCAGAAACTACTTGGTATATGCAACGCTGGCACATGCGTCCCACGCAACATCAGATCTGTTGATCCAGATCGCTGTGGGAGTGCAGACCAACTTTCCGACGTTGCATCACGTATGTGGGGTTCGTATAAAAGGGAGCTCTGTGCTCTAAGGACTATGCCCGTGTCGATGGCGCTTAGTATTTCACGCGCTTGAAAGAGAAAATATCATCAAGATTTGCGGTTGCAGGATTGTTCCAAAGAGTTATTTATTATATACTTTATCGTACACCTTAAATTAACACCGTGAGTGAGTGAGTTACCATAGCCCTGAAGGAACACAAAGCATTGAGCACAGGCATAGGGTAGCAAGCCTTTCGGTGTTTTACAGGTAGCATTTTGGAGAATGTGCGAGGGAATTGCATGACTTGATTTCACCATCTCATTTCTACCATCGGACAACCCGACGTACGGCGAGTACCTATCCCTTACGTTATTGAAACCTCTACGGTCCGGACTAAGCGTTTCGCCTCGTCGTTTATACCGCGTACACCGACGAACTGGAACAATTTGCCTGCTGCGGTCTTCCCGTCCAACTATAATTTAGGTGTCTTCAAGGCTAGAGTGAATAGGCTCTTAATAAACTAGTGCGCCTCACCATCAATGATTGCATCACTGCTTACCATCAGGTGGGATTGCAATCAAGCACTAATTTATATCAAATTAAAAAAAAAACACAGGTGGATTTCAGTCAGTAGAAGTCTGACACCTCCTCTCGCTCTATTCAGAATAGAAAAAGTTTGTTGATGAAATTCCATCTTGAAAAAAAAAGCGGCTCATCTGCCACACAATATCTGTAATCAGAAATACAAACAAATCACACACATAACACTATCAAATCAATAAGGACAACAACATTAATGAATTAAGTGCAAACAAAGCTGTTAACATAGGTAAATAGTGTGACACTTTCATTACCATCGTTACGGGGAATTAATTGAATATAAATTGACGTAAGCTTGTTTGATCATCTGCTGGAACGGGGATAATTTGTTTTGTTCTGCTTCGCGCTTGAAGAGACATCCGAAATTGCCTGTAGTATATAGGCTGCTAATAATGATTATTTATACCACTGGTAGGATTCCGTGTCAAAGAAGAAAGCAGTGTAAATATTAAGCTACGAGAAATTAATTGAATATAAATTGACGTAAGCAATATAAGCATGTTTGATCATCTGCTGGGACGAGGATAATTGTTTTTGTTCTGCTTCGCGCTTGAAGAGACATCAGAAATTGTCTTTAGTATATAGGCTGCTAATAATGATTTTTTACATCACTGGTAGGGTCTCGTGTCAAAGAAGAAAGCGGTGTAAATATTAAGCTTTGAGAAATAGGTGTGCCCCGCTTGGACAGAGCACCGCCGCGTCCTCGTGGGGGAGATCGGCGGCAACGATCTCTCGCGAAGGCCTTGGTCGGAGGAGGAGTGGCAGGCGGTCGTCTTCTTCTGCAAAGCAGTAACGCTAGCAAAGGAGGAGGCCGCACGTACACGCGCGAGGACGCGGCCCTCACGCCCCAGCCGCCGGGATCCCGATCCCGATTTCCGACCATCCGAACGACCGGTAACTGTTCGGACCGAGCCCAAGTTGTCGATGGCGCGTACTGCTCCACGCGCGCCTCAATGAGATGTCAGCAAACCGTAGGAGCCCAGCAGGGTCGAAGCCTATTGGGGCCAAGAGTCTTAAGGTGTTATGAAAGGCAACGAAGGAACAGGAGTAGGTTTTAGTCAGTAAAACTCTGACACGCCCTCTCGCACCACCCAAGAGTGGGGGAAGTCATTAGATGATTTTCCCACCTAAAAATAAAAGCTATGAAAAATAGAGAAGTTTAATTATTATAAATTTTAAGTATAGTAGTGGTACATAGGCAGCCTTGGACCATGAAATTTTAAAATAACGCTACCACTAGCGACAATTTTAAACTTTTTTTGTTACTTCATTTTGTGTTTTTAACAAACTACAAAAAAATATACGTATAGTGGTGAAACCCCCGTTTATTTTTATTTCGCTACAATAGGTGGGCTTAATACAACGAGGTATTTTCTACCAGTCAACCTTTGGGTTAAAAAAACTAAACTGTGGCAGGTGTGCACAAAAACTAAATAACAGGCTATCTACATATTTATATCGACTGGCCTGTTGGTCTAATGGTTAGTGGCCCAGACTGTTATGCCGGAGGTCGTGGGTTCGATTCCCACCCAAGACAAATGTTTGTGTGATGAGCACGATCATTTGTTCTGTTTCTGGAGACATTTATCTATAACATGTATGTATTTAGAAATATATACATAAGTAGGTCTAGTACTCATAACACAAGCTCTGCTTATTTATTATTATTTATTATTTATTTATTATATTCTTTATTGTACACCACATAAACAAAAATAAGGACAAACATAATTAAAAATAAGTGTACAATGGGCGGTCTTATCGCACAGGGCAATCTCTTACAGACAACCTTTGGATGGACTGAAAGAGAGGAGATGGATTTAGGGCTGTCAGTGTACAACATCAGAAAAATACTAATAAGACAGAATAATACAAATACATACATACAATATAAGAAAAAAAAAATATACTAATAAATATTAAATATATAATTAGCTTGCTTGTTTTTGCTTAGCTTGGGACTAGACGGCGTTGTGTCAATTTTCAATTTCAATTTAAATATCTTTATTGTGAATCATAGGTTTGTAGATAATACAGGTCTTAAATATTTAAATAGATCAGCTGCGTCCTGCCCTTGGGGCATATACAATACTGTGTGCTAGTTGTGGATTATTATTATTATATAAGTCTTGACTCACTTACTGACTCATTAACCCCCAGCTTAAATCCTTGGATCACTGAAATGAAACACTGAAATTATGCACAGAGGATCCTTGTATGATATTTACAAAGATTAAGAAAAGATTTTCTAAAATTCGCCCTCTAAGAAAATGAAACGTGGTTCCTAATTTTTTAGGGCAAACTTACTTTCACGCAAGCAGAGCCGCTGGCAGAAGCTAGTTTAAAATAAAATGAAGTATCATTAAAATTCGGTTCTTATAGTTGGGTAATTAAAAGTTAAGAAGCACTTCTTTTTTTCCAGACAACCTTGATGAATTTGACAGAGAAGGAGAAAAAAACATATTTATAATAATAAATAAACTTTATTCACTTAAAAAAAGTTACAAATAGTTTTAAAGTCTCTGATTTCTGAATAATATTTGAAGTCTTATGAAGAGAAAATTGGAAAAATTACATGGAAAATCGAAAAAAAAAACACATTGTTTCTTCAATACATTCAAACTGTTCTCTGTTGTCAATATTAAGGTTAGCTGTCAATCTTTACTACTTCAACTCTTCTAAAAAATTAAAGCTTTTGACATAACGATATCTGTCAGTTTAGCTACTTCACAATAAAAACACACAATTCTGTACTCTTTGAGTACCAAACGAAGCATACCTTTCACCTGAATCGCTTAATTAATATTAACTTCGATGTCACAGTGCACCTTAATAACATTTTTAAGCCTTTTGTAAACGCAAGCCGCGATTTAAATACAGATGAACCTCGGGTACACAATACTTATTAATTGCGGAAAACAAGGTTAAGTAAGTAATAAGGTCTGGGGGGGGGGTATATATTCATTGATTAAATTTTTCGTGCACATGTCGCTTGGGCTGTTGCATTATAGATGATACAGGTCGACGTGGATGAATGACGTTTGTAAGGCGTACGTTCACTGTGTTGTAACATGCAATTGTTTTCTAGGGTTCTTTTTAACAGAGAGAAGACAGAAGTCAATGGAAATCATCCATTGACTTCTCTTGTTCTGAGTGGTGTGCAAGGGCATGTAAGACTTTTTACTGACAAATCCCACACCTGTGTCCTTCAGTTGCCCTTTGCGTTCTAAGACCACGGGTTTCCTTTTCAGAAAATCCCCGCGGGCATTATTTTCTAAGATAGTACTTTGTTTTTTTTTTTGTTAAGAATTTATCATTCGCATTTGCTGAAAAAAACAAGAACGTGCTAAATCCTAAGTTAATAAAAGAGTTTGACAGTATTTTGGGCTAAAGAATACTTTTAAAATACTTAACGTCATGTTTGTCTATTTTTGTACATTATAAAAGGTAAAGTCCTGACCCACGAAAAATTTCTAATGTTTTTATGCCACATAGGCCTACATGGGCACTTATAAAACGTCAGAAGCTAGTGCACGGTCCCGATTGGTCTATGAAGAAGAACCAGCAAGAAACTCCATGGTTACTCTTTTAAAAAATAGTTGAACTTACAATATTTCCATATTACAATAATAACAAATATATATGCAAGGACAGTATAGACCAGTCAATATTGTACCCAAAAGCACAATAAAAATAATCATAATAAAAAAGTGAGTCGTAATGTTTACAAAATGAAACCGGGGTCTAAAGTTAGTATGGACAAACCTACTTTCACGCGGAAACGCTAAATTGAAGCACATTTTTTTAGTCTAAAAAAAGGAAAGAGTTAATCATTTTTCTCAACAACAAACAAACACAAAATAATCATCAATCATCATGTTGAAAAACTCATCGGCCTAAAAATCACTAACCCTAAAAATTCAAGTGATTTCCACACCGTTGCGGTTTGCTCAAGTCCTTAATTTGATATTAAATATTTAACGCCTCGGCGCAAGGTCTTGCTTACATCTCACTTAAGGGGTCGTTAAGTGTTTTCGAAAGTCGCCATTAGAGTGAAATATGAATTAATGGCAGTGGAGCGACGTTGCGGCGTCATCGGTATACGGCGTCAAGAGGTGTCTGAGGAATAGAGGGTGGGGTGGAGTATGCTTCAAAAGATTTTAGGTGGCGCTTATGATTTTTTGCTGACTAATAGCAAGTTGTACAGTTCAGGCTTATTTTAGTAATATTCTACATTACATTAAAACATCAAAATAGATAGCCTTTTCTCTGCTATTTTGGGGTCGGCTTCAAGCCTATCTGGACTTAGCTGAATTGCAGTCTTTCACATGGAGCGGCTACCTGTCTGTCCTTTACAAGCCAGTGATTGGGTAGCAAAACACGCGTCAGATTTTCTGGTTTCTGAGGTCCTGTGTCATCTGTCAAAGGTTTATAATTGATAACCGACATCAAATGACTTCTGTATGTAATTAATGGTTACCCACTGGTTATCCATGAATGACCTCGGTAATCATTGCTTAACTGAAAAATTTATTTTCTTGAGTTTCTCAATAGACGGCGGTCATAATGAAATTTAAACATAATTTTCTCATGTTTTATTAGCTTACCATTGTAATAAACTGAAACTTATAATCAATTCCAAAATCTGCTTTTTTATGATGTTTTATGTCACTTATCATCTTCGTTTGTGTAAAATATAGATGTGAGAAGTACTGTTAATGAAATAATTACATTTTTAAATGCATTTTCTATTGTTTTTTTTTTTAATATTGAAAAATGTATTTAATAAGGTAAAATTATCAATAAAATCAAAACAAGTTTATTAAAAATTGACATAAAAAAGAAAAAAAAACAAGTCGACTCCACCCCACATTATTGACAAACGGGCATAACCAAGTAAGCTGAGACGGTTGGGTTTATGATTGATTATTACCTATTCTGTAGCCAGAGCTTTCACAAGCCTCATTCAGAGCGGTCGACGCAAGGGCTACCCGTTTCTATATTTGGGAACAAAAGCGTCACTATGAACAAAGAAGAGTATGGGTTTCGCGTTTACAATCCCAATTCGGTGAACCACAATGAGAACCGTAAGAGGGAAATGTTTCAAAGGATTGATGAGAAAGATGGTATTAAAGGTGAGAGTTTATCTTTGTTACATTAGTTGTGTTGTCTTGAGAAATTAATAACGAACAATCACAGAGAACAAGATTCTTTAGTATATATCTGATCTACTTCTAATTTAGCATCTTTGCCTCCTTTTTTTATTTTTGATAGGCTTGCGTTTGTCCACTATCTCACCTGATGGTAAGCGATGATGTGGCCGACGATCGAGCACGCTTGCCTAGAAGGAATCTATTCACTCTTGACTTAAAGACCCCTAGGTTGTAGCTATCAGGAAACAGACTCCGGCGGCCTCCTTAGTTAAAAATCTCTTTTGTGTTCTACGATATTAGTTTACTGCGAGGAAAGTCGAAGTCCGAGTATTTTTTTATTTTTCATAATTCGACTGACCAGTGGGTCTAGTAGTTAGTGGCCTTGACCGCTATGCTGAAGGACGTGGGTTCGATTTTACCCGTTCCATTTGTAATTTATCTATAAAATTATATAAGTATGTTTATTAGTTGTCTAGTAATCATAGCACAAGCTCTTCTTAATTTAGGACTAGATGGTGTTGTGTGATAGTTTTGCAATATTATTGTTATTATTCAGTTGACCAAACATTTTTGTAGATAATCAAAGTTGTTCAAAATCAGGATTTCAACAATAAATTCATTTCATGAAATTCCCTGGCGATTACGCCGCTCAGTTTAACTTAGTTATTAAATTTAAATTCGAAACAAAAAAAAACTCTCTATACAAAGACCCTCTATCTTCAAATAAAAAACCCTTTCCTCATAATTTTCCACCACAAAGATAAGTAATAGCCTGCAGCTAAATCATCGTAATAATTCTTTTATTTTTCTTAATTTCTTTCTTTCAGAGTACGACGCTAAAGATCTTTATGGGCCGGAGATAACTGATAAGAACGGAGCCCTTCTCGATGCCCACGACAGTTTCTATATCAACACTAAGAGCTTGCTTGTGCTGTTCCAGATTATGGGTGTCATGCCTATCATGAGAGTAGCTAAAAGTAAATAGAAAGAATATTTTTTTAAGATTGCACTTTAGAAAAGTTATTTCATACAGCATTTAAGTTGTGGAATCTAAAAGCGAGTTTTTTCCGCTTCTTCCTATAAACCAGTCCCTCAGGGGACTACACAACACTCAATGTTCCACGACAATCCCCTATGCTGGGGATTGTCTAAGAACTAATAAGTGCTATTCCTTTGTAGTCCGTTTTAATTAAAAAAACCACCAACAAAGTAACAGTATGTGATACATACAATTAAAAACTGTCTACAAAAGAGACAACAATGATGTAAATTAACTTTTGTTGATTACACGAGCAGATTGACTACACGAAGACGGCTAAAAATCTTAGGGTGATCATGGATTCGAATTTATCGTGGACTGCCCATGTCGCTGAAGTCAGTCGCAATGATCACTACACGTTTCACTCCTTAAAATGCCTTCAGAGCTTTTTGCCCTTGAAGACCAAAATTTCCCTTGCCCAAACACTGATTCAGCATATCATAGACTACACCGATGCCTGCTATTTGGATGCCACCGAGGAGCTTTTAAATAAACTAGAGCATATGCAAAATATTTGTATTCGTTTTGTTTTCAACCTTAAAAATTATGATCTTGTCTCAGGCTTTCGCAAGGTACTCAAGGTACTTGGCTCCCTATTCGACTTCGCAGGAACACTCGGATATTATGTCTGCTATTTAACATCCTTCACAATTTAACCCTAAAACTCCCTCTTACCTGCGGGAACGCTTTTCCTACTCTCGTCCTTCTGATGCACCTTACAGGTCGCATCTTAAGAATCTCCTTAAATCCCCACTCCACTGATTTCTATTCCTACTCCTTCACTGCGCACGCAGTACGGTTGTGGAACTCACTACCGTCTGACATAACCATAATCAGCCTTTTTATGTTCCCACTGCTGGGACTCAGGCCTCCTCTCTAGGAAAGGGAATGGGCCGTAATCTACCACACGGGCCCAGTGCAGGTTGGTTGCCACCTGACATTAGGGACTGCCAAACTCTTGCAGTTTTTAAAAAAGGAGTGAAAGAACACTATCTTTCTATTTCGTCATAGTTGCTTATTAGTATGTATTATTAGATAAACAACATTAGTTTTAGTATATGCAAACCCGAAACACGTGTCTATGTAAAGAATCTATATACAAAATTACATAACTGTATCATGAAAATTCACAAAGTTATAAGCTTGTTATGTCAGCAAAAATACATAGTCATTGGGCCATCCAGGCGACTGAGAGGTTGTCTTGCACTTGCACCCAGCTGTTTGCTGGCGCCTAATACCCGCTATGATCTGCCGTGACCTGTGTTGCACTTAGTGTCGGTGCTGTCCAACTTGTGACCTTTCTAAATATTTTTGGGAAAAATATACCATGGTATAAAAACTATTGCAGTCCATTCAGTTAATGATTCTGAACAAACTATTCAGTTTTCGCATAAACTAAAAATAATGTTATATAATATTATTCAGTATCAGTATGTATTATTGCGATATTTATTCTACTATAATTATGTATGTATATTTTTATATTGTATATTTCAACAATATCTGTTTTGTTTGTTCTTTTCTTTTTTTCCTATTACTCTTACACACGATCTCTACATCTCTTTTTTTTACAACTCTCCTTTCGCTGTAATGCTGGGTGAGATTTCTGTAGAAATAAGCATCACCTTTGTACCTATTTTCTTTCTGTTTCCTTCTTCTTTTATTTTATTATAATAAATGTGTACATGAATTGTTAAATAAAATAAAATAATAAAAATAGTTCAAATAGTATCTCCGGAACTTGGTATTGGTTCGAAGTGAAAAAATCTTTTAGTGTTTGAAAAAAGGATAGAATGAAGCTAGTAGTATGCTTACTTTTTTAAAAGCTACTTTCTAAATGATTAACATTTTAAAGAATATCATCTCCAAACTTAGTTACGTAAAAATATCATTTATCGAAAGAAATATTTATTCCTCTGAAGACCAAAAACTGCCAACGTGAGTTAGTACAACTACAAAATGGAGGCTGAATATAAAACAAAAGAATTGTAAAACTTTAAAAATATTTTTGGTTTAAAATTTCAAAATGTCGGCATTCATCTTCATCAGAAAGAATGCGGTCGTATAACTTTGTTTTAACTTTAACACATATAAAGTTTTAAAACTTTCCAAAAGAAAATGTGTTGAAATTTTTCAGAATCCAATAACTTTGAAACAATGTTGGGATCGTTAGAGTGCACACTTGTTTTCGCTGAGCCATAAAGCCTTCAAATATAATAAAGTTTGTCCAATGAAACCGTTGAACCAAGCACTTCTATTTGTTGTGTTATATATATAACTATGTTTTTATACAACGTTGTATGTTGTTGGAAAAACTTTGAGCTTATACAACATTAGTTTTAGTGCGAAACCCGAAACACGTGTCTAGTATTTTTATGTAAAGAATTTATGTACAAAATATTATAACTTTATCATGAAAAATTACAAAGTTATAAGCTTGTTATGTTACCTGGTTGTCTGCACAAATACATGGTCACCGGGCCATCGGAGTGATTGACGGGTTGTTTTGCTCCCGCACCCAGATGTGCACTGGTACCTAATGCCCGCTATAACCAGCCGTGACCAGTATTGTACTTAGTGTCGGTGGTGTCCAACTTGTGTCCTTTTTTAAATATTTTTGGGAAAAAATGTAGCATGGTGTAAAAATTATTGGAATTACCATGCGACACTAACTTTAATTATCATCAGTCGGCCGAAGGCTGAACTTCTTTTTGAGTTTTCCCGGGGCAGTGCACAGTCATATCATAGAGTTTAAATACAATTTATCTGAGAGACAGTTCAATAGGAGTCTGAATTGCAAAAAAACCAAGCAAGTGTGAGTCAGACTCGCGCACTGAGGGTTCCGTACAAACTTACCTAGGAAAACAGTTCAATTCCCGAATTGAGTTGTGAAGATTTTTCCGGATCGTAAAAAGTTTTTTTTGTGACGTAATTACAAATTTACAGTTTTCAATCTTTTTTCTATATTTGTGCTATGAGACCTTGCTTCATGCCTAATTTCAGGTTTCTAGGTCATCGGGAAGTACCCTATGAATTTTGATTCCTTTAAGAGTATCGAAATATACATTTTTTGCGACTTATACGACTTATTTATTTATTTATTATATTCTTTATTGTACACCACATAAACAAAAATAAGGACAAATATAATTAAAAATAAGTGTACAATGGGCAGTCTTATCGCACAGGGCAATTTGTTACCGTACTTAATTTAGAAGTTTGATTTTTTCATAGCTTCAAGGGACCGCAGACCTGAGTATGGTTTTAATTTCAACTCAATACGCGTTCCCGAGATAAAAGGGCTTGACAGACCGACAGACAGACAGACGGACAACAAAGTGGTCCTATAAGTTTTCCGTTTTTCTTTTTGAGATACGAAACCCTAAAAAACAGAAGTTTTACGTAGTCTGGCTGACAAAATACGGCATAAAAAATATAATTGGGGGTCTAATGCACGTTTGTTGATCACAGATGCGCAAACAACTAAGCGGACAACTTTTAATTGGATATCAAAGGCAACGCTGTGGGCATATCTTGTATGGGGCTTGGAATGCATCATAGTCGTGAAAGGTAAGAAAAACAATTGCATCATGTATTTGTTTCACTAGCAACTCTCTACCACTGAGTTTCTTTTTAATCAATGATCGTAAACATAGTGGTACAGCCTGACTGAGTTTACAGCCATTGATTTTATCCTTCAATTTAAGTTTATACTTTTATTTTACCAGAATATTGTGTTTCAAAATTTCTATTGTTTTATCAAAGAGGGCTAAAAGTCTACAAAGCATTAAGTATGTATAGGTCCCGAGGCTTGAATGTAGCAATCACTTTTAATTGCTCCTAATTTCGACTGGAACTTTGTAAAGCTTTTCAAAAGTCAGGAAACAATTTTCTATAACTGAACTCTCTTTTCAGTCGGCAGAGAGCGCTTAGCAAATTTTCAAAGCAGTGCTAATAAGCGATTTGATGAAGTCATCTATAATATTATATTTCTGAGCATTTTGATCCCGCATTTTCTTCTGCCAATTGCTTCATGGAGGCATGGCCAGCAAGTGGCTATATTTAAAAATATGTGGACACATTATCAGGTAGGTACCACAAATTTTAGTATTGTCTATTGATTTTTACAAGAAAACGTTGGAGTTCAGTTTATATTTGGTTAGCCGTCAGTAGTAATAGGATCAATATAAGCTAGCCTCTTGATCTATTGCATATTTGGAATAAAAATACTAGGTTACTTTTACATAGTATAACACACATGTGAGGGATCGGACATCCTCACGCCCCAGCCGCCGCGACCCACACCTCAACATCAGTTACGGTAGGTGCAGGCTTACGGACGACAAGCAATATGTAGCTTGCCGTCTAGCCGTTCGGTAATCGTCCGGACTGAGCCCAAATAGTCAACAGTGCGTAGTATTTTACGCACTCCTTCTCCAAAGCCGATGCCTGCTAGGGCCGTTAGGAATTTCTGAAAAGGAAATCCGTAGTCCTAGAAGGCAAAGGACAACTGAAGGACACAGGTGTGCTTTTAGTCATTAAAAATCTAACACGCCTCCTACTCTACCCTAGAGTGGAAGAAGTCATTGGATGACTTCCTAACTCAAAAAAGTACGAATTACCAGTAGTAATATTTCAGTGTCTTTATTGTAGCTCTTAGCTGCCAGTGGCTTATTTAATTTCTATATTTCGAATTAGTTTTTTTTTGCTTTAAATAAAGTAAATAAAAAAAACTAATTCTAAATATATTTGCATATATTTTGTGAGAACAATGTAAGTACATTATTCCCACAAAATAGTAGCGACAAAACATGTAACCGATATATTTGTAACACATAACATGATTGAAAAGAGTGTCCATGGAGTTTCTGGCACATTTTTCTCCATAGAGATCTACGCTTTGGAATGTTTGTGACTTGTTGTGACTTCTTGACCATTCAAAAGTGCCTGGAAATGATTTATTTATTTATTTATCGTTTATTTCAGGCATTTATTAACCCATAGTAACATTTGTTTTATTTGATATAAATGCTTTGATTTTGATTTTTTATGTAACTATATCTCTATTTACATGACTTTTTCAAAATCAGCTACTACATTTTTGTCACTAAATCTATAGATTAGTCGGCCTATTGTTCAAGACCGATGGGTCAGCCATCTTGTATCCCCATCCATCTTGTAAATAAAGGATTCCCTTGTATTAAGAGCTAGACCAATACAGGTATTAGGTTTCAGTTCTTTCACAATACTTCCATTAGTGGGTCTTAGGGATGTTTCTTAGTAGAAAGTTAGGTAAGGTAAATAAAGAGTGATTTATTCTTTCTATTTTTGGGGTTCCGTACTTTAAAAGGAAAAAACGGAACCCTTGAAGTATCACTTTGTCCCTTTGTCTGTCCGTCAAGACCCTTTATCTCGGGAACGCGTGGAGGTAACGAGTTGAAATTATAGAGGTCTGCGGTCCCTTGAAGCTGTGAAAAAATCAAACTTCTGAGTTAACGAAATAGAAAGATACGGCCGTTTATGTCGCTAAAAACGTGTATTTCGACACTCTCAAGGGAATCAAAATTCATAGGGTACTTCCTGTTGACCTAGAATCCTGAAATTTTGCATGAAGCAAGGTCTTATAGCAAAAGTATAGGAAAAAATGTGAAAACAGTAAATTTATAGTTATGTCACAAAAAAAAAACTTTTTTTGCGATTCGGAAAAATCTTCGTAACTCAATTCAAAAAAGGGAAATTAACTGTTTTCATAGGTAAATTTGTACGGAACCCTCAGTGCTCGAGTTCAACTCGCACTTGCCCGGTTTATTTAAGTGTTGATAGGCTCGCGCTTGACCACTATCTCACCTGATGGAAACCGATGATGTGGTAGATGATGGAGCACGCTTGTCTAGAAGTAACCTATTCACTCTTAACTTAAATATTCCCAGTTTGTAGCTATCAAGAAAGACAGACTCCGGCAGAGAATTCCACTCCTTAGCTTTCTTGTTTTTAAAAAAAGATTGCCCTACACTAGGAACAATTCCTGAATAATCCCTGTATCGAGAGTCGTTTCACAAACATGTTTGTTCACTCATATGAGATTTGAGATATCTTTATTTCCCATAAGAATTTTAATTCACTTATTTAAGAAATATCTAAACTAACTTACAAACATTATTGGTAACGTACAGTAATAGATCAGGTTACAGTTATAATATAAAAAAATCGAAAACTATACCTAGGGTAATCGGTAAATACTGTTAAAACGTTAATATACACAAGACACCCAGACCTATCTGTAGGCATACAAATATTTGTGTTATAAGTTTTCTGTAATTTTCCCTGGGTCGGTTTAATTTTAAGGATTTTTTTTGGTAAGTAAAATAGCTGATCGGAGTCATCATTTAAATCTGGTAATTGGTAATATAGTTAGGTACTTTATAGGACAACAATGTCATCATTGGTGAAATGTTATTCGTATTTTTTTTTATTGTACACAAAACTTTAAAAACTTTCGACAACATTACAACAATGATTACCTACTCAATAAATTTTAAATTCGCTTTAATACATTTATTTATTTATTTATATATACATTTTAAAAACTCACAACTATATTATTGGAAATTGGATTCGAATTGAAGTATGTATTCATTATTTGTAAAGCTCGCGTGTGCCTAACCAAATCATTAAATTCGACCTAGAACCTAACTAGCGCGGAAACAAATGAATAATGGATCCTAAACGATGAATGTGAGGTCGGACGCTGGTAAATATTTTTTTTGTAATAAACTACGTATTGCATGTTACGTGTCGTTTAAAAGAGCTACTAAAATATTTAAAGTTATAACTATGCCATTTGTAGGTAATTTTATGTATTTGGAAAGGTATCCACTTTCAACAACACATCGTTGCACTAAAAAGTATAGCGACATCTATATCGCCACATAAGAACTATCCTGCATCGCAGATTTACAATTTCCACGCTATTAGACAACTACCGCCTATGTATCATTACTGTACATGAAGTTTAAATAAGTAAATATATAAATAAGAACATATTCGACAGTCCGAAAAAAGAGGAAGTTCTCAATTTGATTTTTTTTTTTACCCGACTTTAGGATTTTCATTTGGGAACCAACTTGAAAAATACTTTTCTTAAAGGATTTTCAAAGTGGTCCCCTTTTTAACAAAATTCATTGTTGATTTAAACTCCTCATGGATTCCCCACGAGCAATTGAGGGAACTTGTCAAATGTTATAGGCAAATAAATAATGGTTTTGGCATTTTCATCAAAGAATCAAGCATTTGCATTCTAAAAGTATTACTTGATAAAGTGAAACTGTTGATTCCCGGCCCTTTCTCGAGCCAGCCCACGCCGCTGACCCTGTAGTCTAAAATCCCCTTTAATAATATTTACGTTTTGTTCGATTCTGCCTGTCCCTTGCTGCCCTCCTCCAGCGATGCCCTAAACCGAGGTCCATACCCCGCAGTGGATGCCCTTAGCGTGTAGTCGATTAGTTTTTATAAGTTAGTTAAGTAAGCTCTGGCTAGAGGATTTGATATTCAAATTAAGGAACCTACAGGCAAGTCGGGTTAAGCAGCCGACCACCTCCTAGGCAGGTCCACTGCGAGAGGCCACACACAAATAAAAAAGAATTAAGCTGTTGAAAAGACTACAGATGGCCAACCGAACTTCACAAACACACAGATATCTCGATTAAGATAGTTTAGCAACTATGACGAAACAAATTTAAATAAAAGTTTTTAATGAAAATTGTATCTGCTATACTCGTAGAACTAATCTAAACGTACAGGTGGATAGTAGGTACCGGAACTACATAATAGAATAATGCTGTATCTTAACTGTATTATTAAAATCGATATGAGATACCATCGAAAAAACCAAGGTAAGGTGCCATCGAAATGATCTAATGATAAAGTCGGAAGGTAGGCACGGGAACTCCGTAGTAAAATACTTGGTTTTCTAGTCGTGTTTAGGCTTTTTAGAATCGTCTTGAGATGCCCTCCGGCTTCAAGGTACCATGGAACTGGTTTGATGATGAAGCCGAAAGGTAGGCACGGGAACTCCGTAGTAAAACAAAGTATCGTAACATAACGTAATAAAAAAACATTCGTTTGAAGTCATGCTTGAGCTAGACGTGCTAGATGCAATTGAGTCTGTTCCAAAGTCTTTAGTATGTTTATTTCTTTTTTTTATTAGCTCCAAATACTCGTAAGGGTCACATTCGCCCGGGATGCAAATACCAGGTTCACATTCATATGGCAATAACTCTTGAAACTTACGTCTTCTCTTTGTATTTTGACCTCTTTCACTTGTTCTGAGAACCGGGCTCTCAACGTCAAATTTAGGAGGTGTTGATCTACCTTGATGAATACTTCGTAACTCCAATTCTTTATGCTGTCTTCCCTTTTTTTGTAATTTTAATGTGCAAAAACATCTTTTCAGCATTGGTGTTACACTGGAAGCTCTATGAAGCATTTGTTACGTTATATAAACATCGTAGTCATATTTGGGCTTATTAGAATCTTCATAAGATGCCCTCAGGCTCTAAGTTAACATTGAACTGATCTGATGATTAAACCAGAAGGTAGGCACGGGAACTCCATAATAAAATAATATTTCTTAGCAGCGTTTCGGCTCATAGGAATTGTTAGGTGATGCGCTCTGATTATAAATTATTTTAAACTTGCACACTATTTAACTGTAGCGTTTTGTAGCTAAAAAGTGTAAAATAAAGTGAAAAGTGATTTAACAGGTTTTTTCAGTACTATGGAAGAAGAAAGCGTGTTGCATCGATTTGCACCTCGTCACCATCATCATTTTAGCCGAATGACGTCCACTAGGTACTGGGCAAAGGCGTCCCTCAATTGTCGCCACAATGACCGTTTCTATGCGTCTCGCATTCAACACAAAACATGTGACAAAGACAGGAAGACGTTGATAATTTGTATCTAAGATAAGCTATTATGACTGTATAGGAATCCATATTAACACTATTTTTTTTATTTCTTTCAGCTCAAGTACCTCAAAATTACAGGCACGCCGATAGTATTTCCGAACCTGTATTCTCTCACTTGGGGTCTTTGCGTCTTTTCGTGGGGTCTCAGTTTTGCCGTGATCCTGTCGCAACACTACTTGCAGGATGACTTTGAACTGTGGCATTCGTTTGCTTACTATCATATCATTGCCATGTTGGATGGGTTTTGTTCGCTTTGGTAAGAATTTAATAATATTCGGACTAAAATGGTAAAGATATTTTAAGCTTTATTGATTTGTTGGCTCTCACTCAGGCTCTTTGCGGCTTCTTCTAGAGTCTCAACTTTGCTGTGATCCTATCTCAAAATGATCTATAGTATAACCTCGAACTATAGCATTCTCTCACTTTTTACTATATCCTTGCCATGTTTTACAAATTTTGTTTGCTCTGGTACGAGTACGTATTTAAAAGCATAAATAAATAAAGTAGCTGCTTACTTGAATGCAAAAGTTATAATGTTTTTTTTTTTTAATTTACTGGCTGTCCCCGTATAGCGCAATGATTTTTATTTTTATGTATACTACCTCCAACATAATTGGAGCCTATTATAAGACTCTTTCATACCAGTTCTCGCACTTTTGCCTCTTGCACTTTAATTCTGCATATCTGCACCTTTCTGTCATGCATCTCCTTTGTGTGGAACTTTCATTTTATGGTTGTCCTTATTTTTATTCTATCTAAATCTTTATATTGTTTTTACTTTGTATCAGAGAAATAATTTATAGCGTGATATTATATAGCCTTCTATGATAAATGGATTATCTAACACTAAAATAAGTCTTCAAAATCAGGTACATAAACTGCAACGCGTTCGGCACCGCATCTCGAGGCCTGGCGATGAATCTGCACAAGGCGTTGGAAGCTGAACACCCGGCGCTCAAAGTGGCTCAGTACCGACATCTGTGGGTCGATCTCTCTCATATGATGCAACAGTTGGGTACGTGGTTTTATAGTTTCATCGGTTTTGTTCAAAGCTGCCGAAGCTAAAACGATTTAATATGGAATTTATGAAGTGATCTGTCAATCTTTGTGGTTTAGATTTTAGTATGTTAATCTATATATATAAAAGGAGAAACTGACTGACTGGCATATCAACGCACAGCTGATACTACTGGAACTAGGAACGTGAACTGCACAAGGCTTTGTTTCATGACGTAGGCGAGCACTAAGAGAGGATTTTACAAAATTCGCTCCCTAAGGGGATGAAACGGGGGTCCAAAGTTTGTATGGAGAGACCTGCTATCACGCGGGCGAAGGCGCTGGCCGGAGCTAGTACAATATATTATGCTGTTTTGTGTTGTGTAATCAAAGCAAAAAGCTTTTTATGATACTACCTAGCAAATTTATGGAGACTACGAAATTTGGTAAAATAAATAAAATAAATAAATAAAAAAAAGCCACGAAATTTGGTAAGACGGTCTCTATTATAAGATTATTTTAGAGACATCTATTTTATATTTCCATCAGTAAGGTTTTCTGAGGATCTGACAATTAATGGGCGTAAAGGCTTAGTTTCTATATCAGATAGAATATTAGCCCGCAGCAGCAATAGGTACTAAAGTATAGTATAACCAACATACATTTATAGTACACTGTTAGTATTATAATTTATCTGTGACTATTATAAAAATAATCACGATGAAACACATACTTAGATAAAGCTCCCTTCCAAACAATCAGAACACATATGTGATGCTCGTGTCAGTAGCTCCTAAAAGATTCAAAGATTCAAAGCATTTAATTTCAAATAAACCATTTACAGGCACTTTTGAAATGTCAAAAAGTCAGTCAGTCAGAAAAAGAAACAATTGATGCTAATTGCACATTCCAAAGCGTAGATCTCTATGGAGAAGAATGTGCAAGAAACTCCATGGACACTCTTTTCAATCATGTTATGTATTACAAATATCTCGGTTACATGTTTCTTGTCGCAACTATCATGAATATATCACAAGATAAAAGACTATCAGCGATCCGTACACAAGTTTAGCAAATTACCCTGTGCTTATTGTTTCATGCCTGTTGGCGTGAATTGCTCTTTTGTTTCAACGACCATGCTAACAGCGTAGTTTGTCCTGCCGCCAGATTCCATACATTTCGTGTAGCGACGCGCACGGCCATTTTATTCAATGTACAGTTCGTGCTACAATAGAATTGTTTTATTTGTCTTTTAGGTTATTGCTTTTGTTGTTGAACTTTCCTAAAACTGATTTTGTTAGCGCTTTTTTGCCCGTGTTAAGATCTAAAAATATCAAGCCATATTATACACGTGATTCAAACAACTACACAACTAGATATACAGATTTTTGTGGGATTGTTCATAAGATATACCGTGTCCCTGAAACGCAAAGGGTAACTGAAGTAACACAAGGTTTTAGACGGTAAAAGTCTAACACTCCTTCTCGCTTCACCTAGAGTAGAAAACGTTATTCAAGGATTTCTCACTTTTCACATATAAAATACGATAGTATCATTTCTTAATCTTAATATTATTACTATTTTTGTTGTGACAAAGTTTCAAAATTGTTTTATATTTATTTAAGGAGAGAAAGCTTTCGAAGTGATGGGAACTGTCGATAATTTCGTAATTAATGGTTCAGGCGGAGCTGTTTAGGGAATTAAATAAGGGTTAAGACTTGAAGGAGACTTTGTCGTTTCTCGCCAAAACAATTAGACGAAAGAAACTTGTCACTTCAAGTACAAGTACCTACTTAAGAACGTAGATATTTTAGGCTCAGACATTGATGACTCATAAATAACTTCCTAGATGGAGCTTTGTGAGTCAATTTGTATTTTATAAGATGTCTTTGACTAGCAGGTTATACAGAAAATACAGAGTGGGCTTTTTTTTAGGTGGGAAAATCATCTAATGACAAATCTCGCTCTTGGGCGGGGCGGGAGATAGTGTCAGACTTTTACTAACTAAAAAACCACTCCTGTTCCTCCTTTGCCTTCATCCCGGGGCCCCGGGTTTCGCTTTCACACTACCCTTGGCCCCAGTAGGCTTCGACCCTGCTGGACCCCTACGATTTGCTGACATCTCCCTGAGGCGCGCGTGGAACAGTACGCGCCGTCGACGACTTGGGCTCGGTCCGGACGGTAACCAGACGGTCGGACGGCGAGCCACCCATTACTCGCCGTCCTCAAGCCCGCGCCTACGGTGGTCGGAAATCGGGATCGGAATCCCGGCAGCGGTTGGGGCGTGAGGACCGTTGCCTCACGCGATCGGCCGCCTCCTTTGCCCATGGCCTGTACCAATGCCTGGCGCGAGAGATCACTGCGGTACTCTGCCCAGGCGGGGCACACCTTTACCGTATGCTCCACCATGTCCTCGGTGCAGGAACCTCCCGAACTTACCACGTCCGGTGAGGACCTGCGTCATGCGGAAGGTAAGGACGCCATGTGGTCTTTCCAGCCACTCCTCAAAGAGGGAACTTACCGCCATAATTGTGGCGTGCACAAATACGGAGTGGACTGTAATCACCACTCGGACCCAGGACTGATTCATAGATGACACATATGTCTTCGATTTAGTAAATAACAAAAGAGTTAATAGATTGGACGTATGATACCACAGGAAATTTTATATGACAGTTATTGTAATAAGAAATGATCACTAAGTTTTTAAAATAAATAATAAGCATTAAATGTACTTAGGTTGGGCACGCCATAATTATGGCGGTAAGTCCCCTCTTTGAGGAGTGGCTGGAAAGGCAACACGGCGTCCTTACCTTCCGCATGACGCAGGTCCTCACTGGACATGGTAAGTTCGGGAGGTTCCTGCACCGGATTCGTGCGGAAGAAACGCCCGGGTGTCACCATTGTGTGGACCACCCGGAGGACACGGTGGAGCACACGGTGGAGGTGTGCCCCGCTTGGGCAGAGCAACGCCGTGTCCTCGTGGGGGCGATCGGCGGCGGCGATCTCTCGCGCCGGGCCTTGGTACAGGCCATGGTCCGGAGTGAGGAGGAGTGGCAGGCGGTCGCCTCCTTCTGCGAAGCAGTAATGCTAGCAAAGGAGGCGGCCGATCGCGTGAGGCAACGGTCCTCACGCCCCAATCGCCGCCGGGATTCCGATCCCGATTTCCGGCCATCGTAGGCGCAGGCTTGCGGACGGCGAGCAATGGGTGGCTCGCCGTCCGACTGTCCGGTAACCGTCCGGACAAGCCCAAGTCGTCGACGGCGCGTGCTGTTCCACGCGCGCCTCAAGGAGATGTCAGCAACTGTAGGGGCCTAGCAGGGTCGAAGCCTACTGGGGCCAAGGGTCTGATTCTGAAAGGAAGACTCGGCCCTGGTACGAAAGGCAACGAAGGAACAGGAGTGGGTTTTTAGTCAGTAAAAGTCTGCCACTATCTCCCGCCCCGCCCAAGGGCGGGGGATGTCATAAGATGATTTTCCCACCGAAAAAAAAAAATATACTTAGGTCTAAGTTATTTTTATCTAAATTCTTATATCATATAAAATCCCTTGTAAGCTTAGACTTTTTAATTGTAATTTTGTATTGTTAGAGCTAGTTAAAGAACATTATCTCTCTACCATCTCGTAAAGATTTTTTAAATTTAATTTATATATATTGTATCTATTTAAGTTTTATTTACTGTTATTATTATATATCTATGTTATAGATAATTGAATTTTGATGATATTATAGTATATATTTTAACTTTTCTAACTTATTTTTGTACACTGTGCAGCACCTTTATGCTCTTCTATCTGTATTAGTTCTTTTCATTTTTAAGAGTTTGTGTGTAAACAAATAAATAAATATTAAAATTAGAGTAATCTCTCATTGTTATTCTGCATATATTTATAATCAGTAACACCATAGAAAATATTGTAAGCTTCCTGCGAGACAGGCCTCGTCTAGCGCTCTCTTGTTAAATTCTCCGATAAAAACAAAATTAATTTGCATAACAAACACACTATCTTACACTATCTACCTTTCTTATCTTTAATAATTCTTTCTATTTTCTAATCTAATAAATGCCGGTTTCCTCACGATAAATATTTCTTATGTTCACAGGCCGTGCCTACTCCAACATGTATGGCATCTATTGCATGGTGATTTTCTTCACCACTACCATATCTCTCTACGGTGCGTTATCAGAGATCTTAGAACATGGTCTGAGCTACAAAGAAATGGGTCTGTTTGTCATCGTGGGGTACTGCATGGCTCTCCTGTTTATTATTTGTAATGAGGCTTATCATGCTTCTAGGAAGGTTGGTGTACCTACGTATTATACATACTTATGAAATTTTGTAACTGTTATAAAAATCTTACTGAATTTGAATTGTTTGATGAGACAAATTGCATGTTTATGTATAATTCAGGTATTCTATACATTACCTAGGCAATGTATTGAATACCTAAGGGGGCAAGCCAATGTATGAAATATTATGAATGTTAATGTCCATTACATACTTTACCTAGGTAATATATACAATTCATAGGGATTGTGTAGAGTACCTGCTGGTCCACTGTGTGTAAAATTATTAGATTTTGGACTATATTTATCAATTAAATGATTGGCAAATTTTCTAATACTTAAAATCAACTGGTGTAAAAGACGAGAGCAGGGAAAGAATTGACTTAATTTTAGGGCACCCCGACACGTACAGGTTACTTTTTTATAACCACCCGAAAATACGAGCCTTACTATAAATCTGTTGGACAGAAATTGGACCTGATAACTTATACAGTATAGTAAAATTAACGTGAAATTAAAAATTCTTCTGGCTATAAGTAACATCTGTAGCCTTCCACACCTAACCTGTCCGTGTCAGGGTGCCCTAAAATTACACCACTTCCTTCCCTGCTCTCGTCTTTTACACACATTACTGGCTACACATTCGGTATTGTATAGAATACCTAGGCAAAGTATAAAATAAGTAATATTTCATACATTACCTACACATTCTAGGTATTCTACACATTGTCCAGGTATTGTATAGAATACCGGATTATACAGAATGCCAGTAACATTTATACATTTATAGTCAAGTGCCAATCATAAATATTTTTGGTACTAACTTCAAACGGATTTTATAATATGTAAACACTGTTTCCATATAAATATTCGAATACATAGGGTACGTAATGCTTGAAAAAAAAAATACGGTACTTCATTTTAAAAATCATTTACATAAAAATATGTTTACGGTTGATAGACTAGTCAAAGTTTTACGTTTTCTAGGTTGGTCTAGAGTTCCAAGTCCGTCTTCTCAACGTGAACCTCGGAGCAGTAGACAGAAGCACGCAGCGTGAGGTCGAGATGTTCCTAGTGGCTATCTCCAAGAATCCACCCATCATGAACCTTGACGGCTTCACCAATATCAACCGAGAACTATTCACAGCTGTAAGTTTACGTGTATATGCAAAAATCAACCGTATAATGTTACTACGGCTGGGACTCAAGCTTCCTCTATAGGAGAGGGAATGGGCCTTAATCTACCACGTGGGCCCAATGCGGGTTGGTGTATGTCACATTTTTGGTTCTAGGACATGCCGGTTTCCCCACGATGTTTATTTTCATCGTTTTGAGAGCAGTGGTGATGACATGAATTACATGAAGTAATGCGCCAGGCTGGGTTTGGACCCGCGTCCTACTACTCGTAAGTCGGAGTCGTTATCCACCACTGCTCTTAAGTTAACGTCAGTCACGATAACATCGTTCCAATTTTTTTTTTCCTTGAGATAAGATTCCGGATCAATTTGGAACGCACGGTACTAGCTTCTGACTTTTTATAAGTGCCCATGTCGGCCTATGTGAAATAAAAACATTTGAATTTGACTTTAGTTAGTCAACTCATAAATCTATACAAATTGAGGTAGGTGTTTAGGTTTTTAAAAATATTTAAATATTCTTTATTGCAAAGAAAAATATATAAATACAAATGATAAATTAACCTTTTAGCCGTCTATGTCGGAAATATCCGACAAACACTCTCGCGGTCGCGACCGCCCTTGTGGAACATCAGGTACGACTACGTGCTGCGCGGCGACCTCCCTGATGGGGTCAGCGTGGTCTGATACGCAGACGACACACTGGTCCTGGCGGAGGGAGGTCGTACCGGGCGACAGTCGCGGAGAAGATCCAGCAATGGGGACTCGAGGTGGCACTGTACAAGTCCGAGGCCATGTGTTTTCACGGCCCTCGGAACGCGCCACCACAGGGTTCCCAAATAAAGGTAGGAGGAGTTCACATCGGCGTCGAGTCGACGATGAAGTAACTGGGACTCGTCCTCGACAGCCGGTGGAATTTCTAGGAGCACTTCCGACGTCTGGCTCCCAAACTGGATCGGACTGGGGCTACCTCACGTGGCTCCTGCCCAATTGAGGGGGTCCAGACACATCCTACCGGTTGCTCCACGCAGGTATCGTTCGGTCCATGGCCCTATATAGAGCGCCGGTATGGGCACTGTCGCTGCGAAAGCGACCGATGTCCAAGCTGAACGCATGCCAAAGGGTCATGGCCATATGGATGGTGCGGGGATACCGCACGGTTTCCCGCGAAGCGGCGAGCCTTCATGCTGGCCTGCCACCATGGGATATGGAGGCAACATTCCTTGCACGCATGCACGTTTTGCGCAAGGAGATGCATTTTAATGCGTGAAGGCGAGTTTAACCCAGAATTTGGGTCTTCTTACGGCAAACTCCCACATGGTCACGGCATTACACAAAAATGCACCGCAAATTAAAAGTTGTTACCTTTCTATTTATTTATGTACACACAGACGCAAAAGCAAAAACAATAGGAGCCTGAATCTCACGTAACAGGGAATCCTAGTGTGAGTTCCAGGAAACAAACTTATATAAATGTATCTTCTGTAATAATAAATTATTCTTATTCAATAAATACAGACAGAAGAGCACAAAAATGCTGCTTATATCAAACGGAATCCTTTCAGCAGATCTGTGACAGGAGGGTTGGATGACAGATATAGACACAGTGTATGTAAATAAGTTATCTCTCGTATAAATAAGTCTTCTTCATACTATATACAGCATAACTTTTCCTAAACCAATAATTATTATAGGCTTCAAGAAAGTTATGCTGTATGAAGTATTTTCATAGAAAATTATTTTCATATGCACTAATCCATCAATTTGTACTAACAGCTGAACTAACTGTTAGTACAAATTGCAATCTAATAGGTCTACCAATTTCATAGGAAAGACCTATTATTTAAATGAACATTGTGCTGCAACTCAAACATCGGTTTCGGCGCTAAAACAACAGGTAGTTTAAAACTTTCCTCGTCAAGTAAACATTTATCTGTGTAGGACCACAACACTGGCTACTTTGGGGTCTACTGTTTTATTTGAAAGTTTAGTGTCAACAAGTTGTATTTGATTGCTGTTGGTCCAAATTGTATCTTGTTAGTCTTTAGCCACAGTGTTTTTTTAACCAAAAAAAGTGACATCTGCATTTCATTTTTAAAAGGTTACTAATCAATTGGTTTTATATATTACAAATGCATAAGTAGAACCAGTAGAACTCCCAAGTGTCAAAATAGTATATTATGTACCTACCTGATAAAAAAAAAACTTTAAATTGTCTGCCCTAGAAGGAAAATAATTCGTAAAAAATTACTTGTACATAATTGAGCTATTTTTGTATCGGGGATTTATGAAACAATTATAGGGTCATATTATCCTGCTTTTATTTTATAAAAAAATATAAGATAATCTGCTTAAAAAAATGTTTTGTCGAACCCGGTTTTTTTAATTAGTATAAAAATATTGATTAGTAACTCTCAATAAAAGTCAGATTTGCACTTTTTGGGTCAAAAAAAATGCTAACCTTGTTCACTTCTTCAGTTTATTTTTTTTTTCTCTTTTTCATTCTGCTGTTTGCATTTCAATTTTAACGATCATTGCCGAAGACTATCACTTCCGTCTCTTTGATGTATGCCATGTAGTTTTACATCGCTGATTATCTTTGACAAAGCGTCATATTATTGGGTAATTGTAAGATCTTTTACGGAGGCAAAAGACAATCCTGAAATACTTACTTATTACGATTTAAAAGTCAGAAGCTCATTCCACATATTATATTTATGCCTCTCTTTATTATTTCATCCACCACAAAATATGGTATCAAATATAAACTCCACAATCAAAGACCCGATCAAGCTCCATAAAACAAGATAGCTCTATTTATAGAACCGTTAAACTTTATTGGCGAGAGTCGAAATAAATGTAGATATTATCGATAAAGTCCCCGACCCGGAACAAATGCTCTATCCATTCTATATGAGGATCATTAATTATGTGCCTGTTAGTATGGCGCTTAGTTTCCTTACGAGTTAGTTCCTTGTTTGTGGAAATGGGCTGGACTAAAGTTCATATTGTCTGCAGTACTAGCTAACTTATGTATGAACTCAAAACATACATTCAACCGAACATATAACCTCCTCCTTTTTGAAGTCGGTTAAAAACAGTTCATTTCCCGAATTGAGTTACAAAGATTTTTCAGATTTTTTCCTATATTTGTGCTATGAGACCTTGCTTCATGCCAAATTTCAGGATTGTAGGTCAACGGGAAGTACCCTATGAATTTTGATTCCCTTGAGAGTGTCGAAATATACGTTTTTTGTGACATAAACGGCCGTATCTTTTTTTTCGTTTACTCAGAAATTTGATTTTTTCACAGCTTCAGGGACTGCAGACCTGAGTATATGGTTCTAATTTCAACTAACTCGATACTCCCACGCGTTTCCGATATAAAGGGTCTTGACAGACAGACAGACAGATGGACGGACAACCAAGTGATCCTATAAGGGTACCGTTTTTTCCTATTGAGGTACGGAACCCTATACTATTCAAGGTGTTGTTCCGTATACCATTAAAGGTGGAAGTATTTATGTGTGTGAAATAAACGTACTATGGAACCACACACATCGTGCCACAGGCATGGTTGGCGCAGTGGTTGAGCGATTAGCTGGCGCGCTCCGCGTCACGGTTTTGATTCCTGCACGGAATAAATATGTGTATGGTTTACAGATGGTTGTCCCGGGTCTGGGTGTCTTGTAACGAAGAAGACATATTTTGAGAAGTTACAGATAAGAACTTACAGTATGTCAATGTAAAATTGATCTAAAAATAACAGTTGTTTGTATTGGTTAGTACAACCCGATGAAAGATTGGAAACGAATAAATTTGAAGAAAGTAACCTGTTTTTTTTCCGAATAAAACCAATCCGTATTATATTTCTAATTTACATTATATTTTTTGTCTTTCATATCAAAAACTGTAAAATAAATCTTGATCACTGTTTTGTTTCTTTTTACTGTAATATTCCACTGCTGGGCAAAGTTTTTCTCTTTACTATAGACAACGAACAGTGATATATCTGAGCCTATTGTTTTCTTCGACCAATCTTGGGAGATCGATTAAAACAATAGGCTTCTTCAGGAAACCTTCCAAACGCTTTCAAGTCATCACAACTTTGCTAAGCTAGTCGATGGGCGCATTCGCCGAGAAAGGGTGTATATAATATAACATGGTTTTTTAAAACCATCGAGATATAAGTACTAACGTACTAGAGAAGACACCGTAAATTCCTACTTTGTCTCGTTCAACTGCGGCGATCGCGCCGCACTTTGTCGAAGAAAACGCGTAAGTGCCGTGATTTACATGGCGCTTAAGACCTTTTTGCCGAGAATAAATACACTTCCGCAGCAAATCTAGCGCTGTGGTAAATTAGTTACGGTTTAGACGAATTGTTGAACTAAAGATTCAAATTACGAAAATAGGACAATTCAGTTATTTGACGTAGCTTCTCTAGTACGTTAGTACTTATATCTCGATGTTTAAAACCATCTTTTTGCGACACTAAAATAATCATGTATTGAAGAATAAAATCTCTTTTTGCAGAACGTCTCCTTCATGTCGACTTACCTGATAGTGCTGATGCAGTTCAAGTTGACGCTGCTTCGACAAAGTGCCAGAAAGACCATCAAATCAGTCATCAAGGCTGTGTTTAACACCTCTACAACTATGTTGGATGAGGTTTACTCTGACGATGATGATGAGGTTTAAAATTTGCCTTGTTCATTTATTAGCCAAGACGATTGATTGTCAATTGTTTTATTTAAGCCTCAGTAGTCAGGTCTACTATCCACGGACGCGTAGCTTCATCGTCGCATATTCGTCATTATACTCTTAGTGTATGCCTGCGTGAAGCTTACATACAATATTAAGAAACTGTCAACGAAGCCGCAACGTGCCGTCGTGTCGCTGCAGCTTTGTCGACAGAGATAAGGTTAAAATTCGAGCTTATATTAGAAATGTTCAAATGCTTTTATAGAGTAGTCTTTTAAAGCTTAATATTCTAGTCAAAATAACAGCTATTTTGGATAAATTGCATTTAGAAATTAATAGATTTAGAACAATAATCTAAAGCGTTTACCATAATAAATATAATTATTTTCATCTCATAATTGTTTAATTATTCGTCCTGTTTTATAACCCATTTCTTTCCCATCCTATAAGTGTATATTCGCCAGATTTTAAATGATTGTGACCTAATTAGTTTCGCTAGCGTGTCCGTACGCTGCATGATAACACAAACAATTTGTTAATTACACTACAAAATTATCAATATGTGTGTAAAAACATATTCAACGACACACGAGGGAGACTGTCCGAGTAGTAATAACATATATAAAATAAAATATTAATTATAATTATTAGCGGGTGTTTTTTCTTTCAATTTTATGTTCTTTAGAAAACTAGAGCAACTGAGAAATAAAAACTCCATCTTTTCAAATAACTCATCACACTAGTCTTGTAAAAATGAAAAAGATCTTAGTAAAGTCCCGACTAAAATTTTGCTAGCATATTTTTTTAGCGTATAGTAAAATTATACACAAGTATATAGATTAAATCTCTAAATAATTTTGTCTTAAACATTATTATTAATAGAATCTTCGTATTAAAGATATTCCATTTAAAGTTAGTGAAATTAGGTATATTAAGACAAGGTATTGACATAATAATTTATCTATAATATGTATGTATTTAGAAATATATAAGTATGTTTATCAGTTGTCTAGTACTCATAACACAAGCTATGCTTGGCTTGAGACTAGACGATAATTTACACCCGGACACAGAACAAATGATCGTGCTCATCACACAAACATTTGTCTTGGGTGGGAATCGAACCCATGACCTCCAGCATAGCAGTCAGGGCCACTAGCCACTAGACCAACAGGCCGTGATGTTCTCTAGGGGAATTTAAGGCAATAGCTTCGACAGTACCTACCCATACAGTAGCTACCACTGACTTCTTTTTCTTTCATTTATCACTTCCCTCACAATACATCCATCTTTTCTTTGGTCTCCTTCTTTCTATCCTGATCCATGTATATCCATAACTCTTTTAGTATCATGCGTTTCATCCCTTCTCTTTACATAACCATACCAAGACAAACAATTCTATTTCAACTTTTCAGTCACTGGTGCTACTTTCAAACTGCCTCTACTCACTTTCTATTGTTTCATCAGATAATTTTATAAAATTCTACAAAATAATGTGTCTCTAGTAAATAAACTTTAGCAGCCAATCCACACACATAGGGATCGCCCATCTAATCTGACCGTGCCCTAAGGCTGTTTCTAACAAACAACGTAATTTGAAACTATGAATCTTTTTTCTGAGTTAAAGTGAAGGCGGCCATTTGTATTAAGCTTCGACTAAATAAATGGTTTTGACTTTCACCTCTCCTTTGAGCACCAAGGAGAACTTTTATGTTGTTCTCCGTATTTTGAAACTTTATTCAGTTCATTTTTATTAGGCTCCATTTAAACTTGAGAGCTGCTTCAGATGAGTGTACTTAAGAATCATTTATCGGATTTATTTGTTGTGCCCATTTATTTATTTTATTTTTGTACACACAAGGAAATAGTAATAGATAAAAATACATTATGTATATGTGTACAAAAGAGCGCGTTCCTTCGTAGTCTTTCATTCCAGAGTCGGGTTTTCCTTTCAAAAGCGAACCCATGGCCCCAGTAGACTTTGACCCTGCTGGGCTGCAGGTTTGCTGATATCTCCTTGAGGCGCGCGTGGAACACTACGTGCCATGGACGACTTGGGCTTGGTTCGGACGGTTACCGGACGGTCGGACGGTCAGCCCACGCCTCGGGATCGGGATCCCGATGGCTGGGGCGTGAGGGCTGTTGCCTCGCGCGTGCGGCTGCCTCCTTTGCTAGCATTATTGCTTCGCAGAAGGAGGCGACCGCCTGCTCCTCCTCGCTCCGGACCATAGCCTGTACCAAGGCATGGCGCGAAAGCGCCCCCAATAGGACACGGCGGTGCTCTGCCCAGGCGGGGCACACTTCTACCGTATGCTCCAACGTGTTCTCCGGTCGGTCCACACCATGGTGACACCCGGGCGTTTCTTCCGCTCGAATCCGGCGCAGGAATCTCCCGAACTGACCATGTCCGGTGAGGACCTGCGTAATGCGGAAGGTAAGGACTCCGTGTTGTCTTTCCAGCCACTCCTCAAAGAGGAGACTTACCGCCATAATTGTGGCGTGCCCAGCACTGGGTTGCGACAGTTGCTTTCACCATTCCATCTTGAGATTCCGCCGGAACTCTGCCCGCCATGCCGCAACTTGGTACTGCAGCGAAGTTCGGCGTTGCATCTCCACGTGCAGATCGTGCATGTGTGCAAGGACTGTTGCCTCCAATTTCCACGGTGGTAAGCCAGCATGGAGGCTCGTCGCTTCGAGGGGAAACCGTGTGGTATCCCCGCACCATCCGGATGGCCATGACTCTGCTCTACCGTTATTTGGGAACCCGGGGGTGGCGCATTCCGAGAGCCGTGAAAGCACATGACCTCGGTCTTGTGCAGTGCTACCTCGAGTCCCAACGACTGTCGCAACTCCGTGTGTCGCTAGTTCGACCGCCGCCTAGTACGATTCTCCCTGCGCCAGGACAAGTGTGTCGTCTGCGTAACAGACCACGCCCTACTACCGATCCTTGCGGAACACCACACGACATCTAGCCGTTTCCACTCTCCCTGGTTACTGGGCCTCAAACAATCGTCTTCTAAGGTGTCCTTTATACCACTCTGGGTTTATCCACTCCTCCTTTTTTGTCCAGGTGATATGTCTTTGGAATGCACTCCCCCTGAAAGTCACGATGGCGACCAGCCGGTTTTTCGTTAAGGTGGAGGCACGTGAACACAATCGCAAGAAGTTAGCAGAATCATCACAGCATTGCTTGGCTGGGTTTGTTTTTTCACAATAAGATTGCTTATTGCTTATTTATATATCTAAGTATGTATTTATTATTGAACTTATTTATTTTTCTGTTTGTTTATGTATTAAGTTGCATAATATATGCCATGTTGTTTCTGCACCACCCTAAGGTCGAGTGGTAGAAAATGTCTAAGACATTAAGTTCACCTTTATACAGGGTTATTTACAAGTGCATAAAGTTTTAATAAATAAATAAATATTCAAATGTTGATATCACAGATATGAAAATATGCTACGAATATACTGAGAACGTGTCCGACGTAGCAAACGCTGACGTCACGTCTACCCCACATGGTTCATTGAACTAAGTGACAAGGCTATCCATTTGACATTGAAAATAATTAATGAAGCCATGTATAATTTTGATTGATTCACAGATCATCCATGATTCATAATTAAAGAGGGCTGTAAAAGCGTCTATGATCCAATAGCAACTTAAATAATTAAAATTATGTAGTGACTGATTTAAATTTAAAAAAATCAAATGTTATTTATTCTAATCAGGCTTAGAATCAGAACATAAAATTAACATAAAAAAGTAAACCAAAACAGCCACCAGTGCTAGTATTTTAGATCGGAAGAAGCGATTTTATATCAAAAGACCTGCGAAAGGAGAGATTAAAAGAAATGTGTGTAGAAATAAGTAAAGAAGGTTTGTGAAATTTTAAATTAAAGTAGCAAATAACGCATATAAAATAAAATATTAATAAATACTTATAATGTCTACAACCGTATACCATACCTATAATTATAATTATCACATTAGAGAGGAAATATAGTGCTGATATTTATTCAAAATAAAAAATTTAAATGATTATAGGATACTTTTATAATACTTACTGTCCTACTTCGCCAAAACACGATTGTGTCGTCACAAAAATATCTTAACAAAGGTAATTTGTTCAGGTTTCAGCTGAAAGGCGCGAGACACGTAGAGTTTCACGATTAATCAAATGGCCCGTTTTATCAACGTTGCAAACGAGGCTAGGTAAAAAATACTTTGTTTTCATCGTTATTGAATCATTCTGTACAGTATATATACACATAAGACACATAGACAACTAAATTACTTGTTATTGTTTATTTCAAAATTGTTGTTTATTTATTGCATGACAAGCCGTATGCACATATCATTTTGGGAATATTATCATTGTGCGTACAGTTAAGGAATGGAACTCCCTGGTAGGTACCATCAAGTCACATTATTGGTTACCATCAGGTGAGATGGTCAAATGTGGGACTACCAATAGTAAAAAAGAACATTTACCAGTTATGTTCAAGTCCCATGATTGCACTGGTCTCCTGGTAGCAAACGCAACGGCAAGCGTGGGCTCCTGGGTTAAATTTCCACGTTGGGTAAAAATTGAAATTTAGGAGTTGGTAGTGTGATGCCCTCGTGTCTCAGAAAGGACGTACAGCCGTTGGTCTGGTGCCTGATCTCTCCCCAGTAGTGAGAGAACACCATTCCATTGGGCTATGAGAGTAAACGAATAGAGCGTGCACCTGTGTTTATAAACACGCTTGAACACTAATATCTTCTGCGTAACTGGCACGACGTCTCCTTCAATCCGGATCTCGTCTATTCATTTTTCTATACATATTGATAAGTGATATTTATTTTACAAATTGATTTAAAAACACTTTACACGTAGATTTATTCGTCAATTTAATTTAAATAATCTTATTAAAAAAACCAAAAGTTGCTGGTGAATAATTCTGGCTACTTGGTTATGCCTGTGCAAATACTCGCCGCTAGCTAGACGAGAATAACCAGAGATAATATTTCTAATGGACTCATTATTAATTGTTCTAGTTTCTACCAAGGTAAGTCTACTCTCCCGACAAAAGTACGTTCTTGCTAACTATGGAAAAACTCATAATTGCTACTATGGTCGAACAAAGTAGCAATATTGCTAGCCTCAAGAGTTATCTACTTACATACTTTGAAGAAGCTCAGAGAACGATACTTTTTCCATATTTGTGAGAGCAAAAAAATGGATATTATCACACTAACATTATAAAGACGAAAGTTTGTGAGTGTATGTGTGTA
The DNA here is from genome assembly GCA_905147345.3 of Mythimna impura. Taxonomy (NCBI): domain Eukaryota; kingdom Metazoa; phylum Arthropoda; class Insecta; order Lepidoptera; family Noctuidae; genus Mythimna; species Mythimna impura. The sequence goes on along the minus strand of LR990355.1, from coordinate 8,580,548 downwards.
TATTGGTTACTTATTCATGCTTGGACGGCTGAATGAATTTCGATGACACGTGACACACGGGTAAACTATAACCTGGAATAGCACATAGGATACTTTTGGTACCAGGAGTATGTTCCCTTGGGGTGATTTTCAATCAACACGCGAGCGAAGCCAGTCAGCAGTTAGTAATAAAATATTTCATTCTTATAAAAATATGAATATTCTGGTGAGTGCAGAATTTTTCTGCATAGTTTACCATTCAATTTACACATTCAATAAATTTGACTAAGTTTTGCATAACAAAGGGTTAACAGATTTATAATGTTCAAAGCTAATTGAAAAGTTACATTAATGGGTTAAAATAAAAGTGTAAAATGACCCAGCGGCATCAATTCGTTAACCAAAATTAGATTTGCCACTCAATATTTGAAACTTTTATTCGATTGCAAATTCTGACGGTTACACTCGGTAAAATATTCGGCTAAAACCAAATTAATTGACTTTCATTTAAAAAAACGGGAGCCATTGAATGAGGGTGCCATTTGGTCGCTATACTCATTTCCATTCATCTTTTTTTCCACTTTGAGTTTTGTTTCATTGTTGTTTTCTCCGATCTTTTAATTAATCAATCTGTTGTTTTGTTTCGGATTTTTACAGATCTTTTTATTACTGTTTAATTGTGTTTAAACATTATCGTAAATTATGACTGTACCTTATTTTAATGAGTATATTGTGTACCATTTTATTTGTTTGACGTTTCTATCAAATCAATCCCCACTTTGAACTCAGCGACTAATTTATTTAAAATTTTGACGAGTTTTTGATCATGATTTTCGCTGAAATGAGAATACGACTAAATAGATTGTGGATATTTTCAGAGTTACGTCGCGGGAATCCGATGGATACGAGACGCACAGGACCGTTCGTTTTGACGACAATTGGGGGAGGCCTATGTTCAAGAGAGGACGTCTTTCGGCTGAAATGTTGATGATGTCTAATCTCTAAAAAAATCTTTTAATAAGTATGTTGCTACATATTCAAAAATGTTTAAAAACACTTGTAAGGCAGCTAAGGCCTTGTACATTAGCAAAAAAGTTAAATCGGCAGATAATAAAATAAAAACGGTTTGGAAAATTATAAATAATGAAACCAACAGGAACAAAATACATAACAATGATTACACATTGGAGACACATCATGGTCTTATTAGCGACAACAAACTAGTTGCAGAAGAATTTGTAAATTTCTTTGCCAGTATACCAATTAAAACTACTGAAGCCCTAAATTCGTCGCCATCGCATGCTTTTAGTTTATTACAGGCGAACGTTGCAGCCTGTTCGACTGAATTTAATTTTAAGCATATAAACCCTATAACCGTAATAAAAGCTTTTAAACAAATCAAGGTTAAATTGACAGAAGATTTGTGGGGTATGTCTATCAAAGTTTGTACCTCAATTATTGAGACTATAGCGCCGTACTTAGCTATAATATTCAATTTGTGTATAGATCAAGGAGATTTTCCGGATCAGATGAAATATAGTAAAGTGATACCACTTTTTAAATCCGGGGACAGTAAAGACACTAATAATTATAGGCCGGTGTCCGTGTTGCCGGTTTTTAGCAAGATATTTGAAAAGGTGATGTTAAATCAAATGCTTAATCATTTTAACACAAATAACATCTTACACGATAAACAGTATGGTTTCACCAAAGGACGTTGTACAACTGACGCTGGTGTCTCCTTACTAAAACACATTTTTAATGCGTGGGAAGAGGCACAGGATGCTATAGGCATCTTCTGTGACCTGTCTAAGGCGTTTGATTGTGTGGTTCATGAAACGTTACTCCTGAAACTTGAGCATTACGGACTGGGCAAAACAGCTTTAAGCTTATTAAAATCTTATTTCATTGACAGACAGCAACAAGTTCAAATAAACGGTGTCAATTCGCCGGGATTAAATGTGAAAATGGGGGTACCCCAAGGTTCAATTTTAGGTCCTTTTTTATTTTTAGTTTATATTAATGATTTACCCTATTTGTTGCAAAATAAACTTAATATGGTGTTGTTTGCCGACGACACTTCTTTGATTTTTAAGATAAATAGAAGGACTAATAATCTTGACGACGAAAATAACGCACTACTGCAGGTCCAAAACTGGTTCACTGCTAATAATCTAGTTTTAAACGGGAAAAAAACTAAATGCATAAGATTTTCCTTACCGAATGTCAAAAGTAGTGATTGTGACGTAATACTAAACGATGAAAAACTAGAATTTGTCGACAAAACTGTTTTCCTGGGGATAACGCTTGACTCAAGGCTACAATGGGGTCCTCATTTAACATCACTTGCAGGACGGCTTAGCTCAGCTGCATATGCTGTTAGAAAAATCCGCCAATTTACGGATGTTGATACCGCTAGACTAGTCTATGTTAGTTATTTTCATAGTGTCATGTCATACGGTATCTTACTATGGGGACGGGCTGCAGACATCGACTCAATTTTTATTCTACAGAAAAGAGCTATCAGAGCTATTTACAATCTCCGCCGGTGCGATTCTTTAAGGGAACTGTTTAAGGATATTAACATCATGACGGTACCTTGTCAATATATCTATGAAAACATCATGTACGTTAGAAAAAATCTTCATCTTTTTAGCAAACGAGGCGACAAACATAATTATGTTACAAGAAATAGGGACCAATTAGTTCAACCAGGTTTCAGACTGGTAAAAGTGGCCTCTTCTTTCATGGGGTACTGTTTGAAATGTTATAATAAAATACCTCCCCAAATATTAGAACTCAATGAAACGAAATTTAAATCTTGTATTAAACGCACACTATGCAGGCAGGCATATTATAAGTTGGAGGATTATATTCAAGATAAAAATGCTTGGCTCAATGCTGGTCCAGCTCCACTACCACCGGGGGTACAAATTGATTAGTTTTGAAACTATTATTATTATTACTATTCTTTCATGTTTTTTTTTTTTGAATTTGTTAAATTTGTAATGTATTATTGTATTTAGTATTGTTTATTGTAGAAGCATTTTTTTCAAACTTTGTAAATGTGAGTACCATGGAGCTATTTTATGGTTTTTAGGTTACTATTGGATTTGTTTGACATAAATAAGCATGGCAGTTGAGAGTTTGTCATGCTCACTCAAATGTCTCACTGATGGTGGCGCGTGTGTTGGATCATTCGGTTCTCTTCAAAATGGTTGAGCTGAGTGGTGCTAATATTCGCGTCGGGTCCGTGAACGGGCGCTGTCAGTTGAGACTGGTCATCTCTTAGCTGTCAGTTGCTATTTTAATATCTATATTTAGTTTTTATTTTTACATTATTGACATTGTTCTCACATGATAGCGACAAGAAACATGTAACAGAGATATTTGTAATTGCAAAACATGATTGAAAAGAGTGTCCATGGAGTTTCTTGCACATTCTTCTCCATAGAGATCTACGCTTTGGAATGTGCAATTAGCATCATTTTTTCTGACTGACTGACTTCTTGACATTTCAAAAGTGCCTGTAAATGGTTTATTTGAAATAAATGCTTTTGAATTTTTGAATTTTGAATTTTGAATTTGATGACGTCGCAGGAACAAATAAATCATCTTATTTCATTTTGAGCAACTCTTACGAGCAAATCAATACTTTTATGTGATTTGATTTTAACCATTCCATTTATCGACCAACGACAAATAAACTGTGTTTTTTCGGTATAAAAAACACAGTTTATTTCAGACTTTATAGTGTGTTCATAATCTTATTAGTATTGTAGTGGATCAGTAACAATAGTGCTTAAGTAAGTAGGTTAGTATTGTTAGTTTTTACTATTATTTTTTATTTATTTTATTTATGACTGTCGCCACTCAGTGTCTCTGCAAGGGACAGTCCGGTCTGGCAGCAATCATCTTTAAATTTCTGTCACTACCATGATAACCATACCATCAACTTTCTGCTATCAAACAATACAACAACGTACGGTGAGTATCCACCCTTACGTTGTTGAAACCTCTATGGTCCGGACTAAGCGTTTCGCCTCGTCGTTTACACCGCATACATCAAAGGACTGGAAAAATTTGCTGCTGCGGTCTTCCCGTCTGATTAAAATTGGTGTGTCAAGGTTAGAGTGAATAGACTCCTCATAAACTAGAGCTCAGTACAATGCTCGATGACCTTAGCAGCCGAAAGAGTGGGTCTTAAAATGAACATGAACAAAACCTAAGTCATGTTAAATGTAGCACCCACTCTGATCAAGATCAGAGACTCTACACTCGTAGTTGTATACGATTACGTTTACCTGGGACAGGCAATCCAGTTGGGTAGGTCTAACTTTAAGAAAGAGGCTGGATTGGAGGAGACTCACTATCAGTTCGAAATTAACGACTCCGAAACCGAAATTGAACACTATTTATTTTCTATTAAATTTTTTGTACACTTTACTATTGTTTTATTTACACTTTAAAATCGTTTGATCACAGTTTTTAATTGTTTACAGTCTGATTCACAGGTTTTACAGTTTTATCACACATTGTTTTGAAACACTAAAAGTTATTAGAAATAATTGTTCACAGATATTTAGACTTTAAACACTAACTTACAGAGATTTAGGCACTAAAATACAGTTCTAGGAGCACTAAATACTGAACACTGAGTACTGCAACGGGCAGAGTTTCGATTATGTTATAAGAACTGGAACGAGAACGAGAACTAGAACTGGAGAAAAATAAAAATTTTCGGGGTTCTATACCATTACACCTAGGCACAAGTACTGGTTATGCTGATCTTTATTAATAAATTTTCCACTAATCAAAAAAAACTCGGGTGAGGCCTGATTTTGGTTAACCAATCAGAGACGTCCAGTCCATTTCCCGACCGGACTCAGACAGATTTCGACCAGTTGAGACTTGTCGAGATCGGTTCCTGGTCATGGCTACTAACACGACAAAGTTAGTATTATTTACAATATTGATTCTAAAGATCTTTCCTGTGTTAAAAATATAAATATCGGGCAAATGTGTGATCTAAAATGCTTAATTAACATAGTACAGTAAATGATCACCTATGAAAGTTTACTTAACAATATTGCTTCGAACTATCTATAATACTTATAGTATGGAACATTTAAATTACACTATGTTCGCACATGAGCATCCTTCACATACAAAGTTCACGTAATCACAACGTCCATGTGTGGGCGTCCTGCACAAGGCCTATTTCTAACACTGGACGTCCTTCGGCTGAAATGACGATGATGGTGATGATGAAACTAGAGCGCCTCACCAACAACGATTGCATCACTGCTTACCATCAGGTGGGATCGCAGTCAAGCACTAATATAAATTATTAAAAAAAATACAATCAACTCAAATACCAATTTAATTCCCATCAATTCTTATCTATCAATTTTGTTCCTAAACCTTCATTCTATATTCAAACACTCTTCTAGTTTGTAAAGAGGTGTGCCCACTTACCTTACAGCTATATCCGCACTGCGGTCTATCCGCATCGTTCAAGTCCCTCGGATTTAGTGAATGCTATTCAATATTCTGCTGACGGACTGGCCACTTAGTATACTGCAGTTTATTTTTATTTCTGGCAAGGTTTATGTATAAGGTACGTAATAACAGGTGACTTTCTGTTTAGCTTTTTAAATTCATAATAGGCGTTTTTGGCGGGACTTTCTCGAGTGAAGTTCAGTAACTGTTTTAATTGATTTCTGCGCAAATTGATTTTTATTGGATATTGTGATATAAATTTATTTATTTATTTAAACTTCATGTACAGTGGTGGTACATTGGTGCAATTTGGTGTATAACTTTACAATATGAGGAATTATTGAAACAGATGCAATTTTGGAAAAATGGAGCTGAAAGTTTTATTGTAGTATTAGTTAAGCTTGCCGACATGGCTGACATTTGCTGGCAAATCCTGAAAAAAACATACCTATGATAGAGTTTGACCATCGAAAGATGGCAAAACAAAAAGGAGACCAAATTAAAAAAAATCTGAAGCTTGAACCCTGACTGTACGCTGCTTTAAAAAAAATTTGAACCCTGACTGTACGCTGCTTATATGGAGTTGATACTTTTGATTATTCATGAGTTCATGACAATAATATGCTATGCATATTTATTTAACAATTAATGAATAAAACCAAAAATATTATATTAGTAAGTTTATTTATTAAATAAAGTGTTTCTTACCTTTAAATTTAAATAAAACAAATTGTGTGTGAGATATCATCGAAATTTTTTATTCGTTTGAAAGACTTATCGATGCCATATAGAAATCATTAACAAAATTGCATTAGAACTCAACAGTACGGAAATTCAAGATATTGTAACCCTCAAATTACGTATGATCAGAGTTAAATATTGAGCACTTGTTAAATATAAACCATATAGTATATTATATATTTGGAAAGGATACTTATTTTGTGCAGATTGAGAAACAGATATAAAATTAATGTTGTGTAAGATCTTCCTAAGTGTTTCAAGGTATCCCGTAAATCCAATGGCATCTTTTAGCTCATTTGGCAAGCTTCTTAGTATTGGTACTTGTTTTTTCACATTATAAAATTCAGTTATTTTATTTCTTATAGCCGAAACATCAAAATTATCCAAATTGGAAACTGTTGCACAATGAGGGCGCTTTTTCCGGGAGTGTTCCACTTTTCTTGAGTGATAGACCCTTTTTTTATTCTTCTCAGTGTCCTCACACTTACGTCTGAAAACAAAAATCACAATTATTTCGAAACAGTTTTATAATACCACTAAAAATAACACACAATTAAAACAATTAAATGCCACAATATAATCAACAATATGCATATTATTTAATTTAGCTATCCTTACACGTCTCCTATAAACATTTATAGTAAATGACTGTTATATCTAAAATGTCCGAATGGCGAAAAATACCTGTCATTGAAGATATTTTTTCTATGTATTGTGTTTCAGAAGTTGATATTTCAATTTCTTCAAGAGTTTTCAATGCCTTTGCCGTTCTAGTAATTTGAAGTTTCACTTGCTCATTGTCGATATCTCCTAAAAAGTATAATACACAGTGAGTAATATTGCATTTTTTTATAAATAATAGAAAAGTATCAAGCTGTTTTACTAGATATTCAAAACAATAACCTATAAATGAAATTATTGTATCCAGCCGTCGCATTTTCTCTACAGCTTTCTGATTAATTTCACTTTTTTGGTCTTTAAATTTATTAACCATCTTGAATAGAAGCTTCCTCGTCGAAGTATTTATTGTTTTCCGCATTATTTTAACAAAATAAACGAAAATAAGATTCACGTAAACACAAGATGAATGAAGTATAAAACGTCAATGACACAATTTTGACAGTCCTTAAATGCTGCCTTAAATGAACTTTAATAAATAATTCGCTGCTATCTTTCGATGGTCAGAGTCTACATTCGTATTCTAACAGAAAACAAAGAGCCTGTAAACTTTATTAAAAACTACATACTATTTAAACTTGAATAATTATACAAACCGTCCGAAGACAAATTAAAAACACTGTTAAGTTTAAGTGTTTTTTTTTTATTTCTCTAACAATTTCTGTTTTCTTTTGAATTTTTTAATTGCACAGTATGACGTTTATTTTTCACATATAAATTCACATACATATAGAGTGCAAATTTGTCTCTCTTAAAGACGTATTCCGCTTACCCTGTTTCAGATATCCAGGTGTTAAGAAATATCTGGATCATTTACAGAGGGTTCCATTAAGAGAGGTAAGAATATAGGTTATTTCAGTTATGGAGGTGCGATTATTAAATAAAATAACGAGTTAGCGAGGTAATAAAAGTATTCTTTAAAATAAAGTCTCAGTAAAAGAGGTAAAACACACTCGCTATCTCAATTCAAAGTCAAAGTCAAAGTTTTCTAATTTCACATAGGCCTACATGGGCACTTGTAAAACGTCAGAAGCTAGTGCACGGTTCCAAATTGGTCGTTTCCTATGGAGGAGAACTGGCAAGGAACTCCATGGTTACTCTTTTAAAAAAATTGTGGTTCTTACAATACTTCCATATTACAGTATAAGTAGAAATTATGTAAGGACAGTGTAGACCGGTCAATATTGTTACTAAAAAGTACAATAAAAATTGAGTCGTAAAATAGGAGGTAACCTAAGAATTCGCGGAGTCTACAGTGTTCTCACAATCACATTATAAAAAAAGAGGCAATTATCAATAAATGACATGTTAACAAAATAAATTACTAACGAATTTATGGTGGATAAAAAAAAAGTATATATTACAACAAATGTGGAGCAGATAATAGATACATTTACACAATATTACGAGCTACCAGCGGGCCACATGTGCAGAAGCAGTCATTGCCAAACAAGCGTGTCTTCGACTTCGACATAGTCTTTAACCTTGTAATACGCGTTTTTTGTTAGGACACGCTTAACATGGGTTTTGAACTTTCCCTCGCTAAGCACAGTCACCACCTTTGGCAGCTTGTTGACAATTATAGAGGTAGAACCTTGACTATGATGACAAAATCGAAAGAACGAATCCCACATAAGGTTTACTTTGTCTCACTAATAGGTAATTCACTTACCCAGGTCCCACTTAACCGAGTTTCACTGTATATGAAACTTAAATATAATCTATACTAAGTTAAAGGAATAAAATATTGAGGTGTTTTCTAATATATATTTTTTTAAAGACCATGTTGACAATTATTGAAAGTTTCGTAAACTGTAGGTTTCAGTTGTCTCCAAATGCAACTAAGACAGGATGTTCCATTTTATTGGATTAATTTTAAATACCAAAGTGGTCCGAATCAATAACATCATAATTATGTGTAGGTGTTATTAATCAGAAATGAAAGGTTGAGGAGCGTTTTAATTAGAGTATTAAACTTAGCAGCTTTTTGTAGTGAAGCTACATAATTTAGACAAAAATTTCTACACAGTCCAGTCTTCACTTAAAATATCACAGTTATTTTTAGTAGATAGATGTCTTCATAATACATATTATTATGAAGACAAAATTTGGCATACGGGTAAACCGTAGCCTGGAAAAGCATGTGCCCTTGGAACAATTTTCTTCTTTTACGTAGCCCAAGTAGCTAACAGAAGCTAATCTGTCATAAAACTATCAAGTTTTTATCGAAGTCATAATTTTGAGATCTTTTGTAGTCTACTACGTCGCTGTAAAAAACATAAAAATACATAGGACTATCAAGTAACCTCTCGTATTAAACGATCTAGGCAATAACTCAGGCTTAGCTGGCTTGAGAATATAGGGAGGGAGGGTAGCCAGCGGTGAGGGAACCACTTGTTGCTATGGTTACGGCTGTAACAATAACCAAAAAAAACTTATTCCCAACCGTAAGTGGTCTCAAAAAAGTTTACTTTTCTCTGAAAGCGTAACTGTGTTTGCTAGACTCGTATGATCTGAAGTTATGTTGAAAATTGTCATGCGTACACAGCTGGATATGTCATAGAATTATATTTTTCATAAATATTTTCTTTTCAAATGCCTTAGGATAAGCGCGGTCTGTGACACCAATTTGCCTCGATATTTGTATGTAAATGAATATTAGGCCTTATTTGGTGAATCTTATTTTTAGACGAAAATATCTCGATGTTTTGATTTTGTTTTAAAGTCAAAATTTTTCGGGCAGCTATAGAATGCACATTGTCAACACGAGTTATTTTTAATTACTATCGAAAGACTCGCGTTCGACTTTAATCCCCAGATAATAAGCAGTGATCCACGGCTTTCATAACACTTTCTTTTCTTCTGTTAACACATACGAAACTGTATCCGAATTTAATTAAAAACTATAATAAAATGTGTTACTTTTTACAGTAGACAACAGCCAAGAAATTTTAAAACCATGAATGAACCACTTTATAACACGGCCAGCGGTTTCCTATGCGTAATAGTAAAAAACTGGGTAAGTGCGAGTCGGAGTCGCGCCCTGAGGGTTCCGCACAAACTTACCGTAGTTCAATTTCCAAATGGAGTCTCGAAGATTTTTCCGAACCGCAATTTTTTTTGTTTTTGTTGTAGCGTAACAACAAATTTACTCCTATATTTCAGATTTATTTCTATACCTGTGCTATAAGACCTTGCTTTATTCAAAATATACCCTATGAGTTTTGATTTCCTCGAGAGTTTCGAAATATACGTTTTTTGAGAAATAAACGGCCGTATCTTTTTTTTCATTAACTTTGAAATTAGATATTTTCACAGCTTCAAGACACCGCAAACTTGAGTATATGGTTTTAATTTCAACTCAATACCTCCACGCGTTCCTGAGGTAAAGGGTCTTGACAGACAAACAGACGGACATACGGACAGACAACAAAGTGATCCTATAAGGGTTCCCTTTTTCCTTTCAAGCTATGGTACTATAAAAATAATCCCAAGGAAACATACTCTCGGGATAAAAAGTATTTTATGTGCAATTTCAGGACTTGGTCTACTCTTGTATTAATTAAGTTTCATCAACATCTGTGCAGCTGTTCGAGCGTGAAGAAGTAACAAACATACACACTCACTAACTTTCGCCTTTATAATATTACTGCGAAGTGTGATTGCAAGTAAATATTAATATTATGTTTTATGTTAAAAATGATATATTTTATAAGTATTTTATAGACGTTATTAAAATATTGTTATTTTCAACCATAAATATTACAGCCATGAAACAGTTTAAACTTTAGACCATAGTCTAGAGTTTCGCTAAGCGTGAAATGAGCGCATAACTTTTAACAACCCTATAATAGTTGGAGGGAATTTATACCCTATATATATTATACTAGTTCGTTCCGGAACATAGAAGTAGTAAAGTTTACGCGCGTGTAAACTGAGATAAGACAACAAGTTTACTTAAACGTGACACTGGGGTGTACACTGGAAGAGACGCAGACGACCGATTTTACACGGCCACTTTTTAATTCTTGGCCACGACTTGACGCCCAAGCGTCACATGTCTTGTGACGGCGTTTTCGAGAGAACACCAAATATGACAGAAGGCTTAGAGAGCGTGCCACAATCCATGGCGATGCGGAACAGTGATTTGGCGTGTATATCTTATACTTATCTTATATGGTGGAAAAAAAGGGACAAGTAATTTGGCGCGCGCATGAAAACACACATCGAAATCCAGTTTATAACACACAATTAGGAAAAATAATGAATCAAGCAAAACCTATACATATTTAGTTGGCGATAGGGAGGCGAAAGTCCCAACTATCTTCAAACACGCTTATTATACTATTACTGCTGAACGTATCACTCCTTAATAAAAGCATGTAGGCGCTTTTGCGAACATGTTCGAAGCACTACAGAATAGTAGTAGCCGCAGAAGTACCCTTTATAAACGAGCTGCTTAATTGAAAAAGTAAGATTCAAAGAGATTTCAGAGCGGGTGTAACTACCGGTATCACCTATGGCGAGTCGTTCTGTGGTATACGAATCTAGTACTACAGTGTATCGTAGGTTCAGTATTGAGTCGATAAGCTATATAGTGATAGCTTTCTTTCAATTTAATTATATATGTATTTTTTTTATGACATTGTTTTTGCAATGTTTTTACATTGCTAACATGTCATTTATTGATAGTTTATTTTTAAATAACCTTTCTTTTAGAGTTGCTGACGAATTAGACACAATATATTCGGACACGGTGACCGAATTGGCACATTTTTATTTCAATATTTTTTTCACTGATGGATTGCAACTTCGTGTAATAAACTTTATATTATATTTTAAAACTTTTTTTATCTGACTGTACTAAACAGTGATTGTCTGAATCGTCAGTGAAAAAAATACTGAAAATAAAATGTGTCGACTCGGACACTGTGTCCCGAATATATTGCGTCCGAATCGTCAGCAAATCTTGTTTTTATAAAATGACGCACTTTTATGTTATTTTTATTGTGCTTTTGGGTACAGTGTTGATCAGTCTACACTGTCCTATCACGTATTATTAGTCTACACTAATAATAAAAAGAGGTAAAGTTTATTTTTTTGTTTGTAGGGGGTAATTTCTGGAAGGGCTGGTCCGATAGCTAAAATTTTTTCACTGATAGAAAGCTGCTTAATTCTTGAGTGACATAGGGTATATTTTATATACGCAGGTAAAGCCGAGGGCAACAGCTAGTATTTAAATATGAAAATATTGTAAAATCAATCTTATAGAGTTTTTTACCGGTTCATAATTTGTTCGAAAAATCGGTTGTCTGTAAAGTCGGTTTACTGACGATAGTTGAACGTGACAACGTGTTACATTTAATTGTACGCATAAATACAAATAAACAATTAACACTACATTCACTTTTCACTGCAATTTATACTTGACGAAAACATGTAAATGTATTATTCTATAGCAGTTGTCACGACGCAGACGCATCGCTCACTCAAGTAGGAGAGAGACAGATGTCGAACACTGCCGAACGCGGAGGCCGAAGGCGCTCTCGCTTGCACTTCAAGCCTTAAATGGAATGCCTCAGAGCGAGGTAACGCCGCATGCGTCATACTTTTTCGTGCGTGCAGCCGGCTCCATCGAATTATAAGACGTTGTCACGTCAAAAAGACCAATTGGACCCGAGTATTAAAATAGTGAGCTAAAAGTCGTCCGTCTGCATAACCAGTGTAGGTTCAAAGTTTAACCGAAGCACGCTTAATTACGGTATCAGCCTAGCGGTAACGGGTGGGATTAAAGTCGCGGACTCTTTGCTTATGTGACTTTATTGTTGATACAGAGCTCTTCTAATTAGAGGCTAGTCGAGGTGACTGATCTTTTTAAGTCGTGTCACTTTGAAGAAGTTTCCAGACAGTATGAAGAAATACGACGATCATGGATGATGGATGACCTGTCGATTGTGAAAATACCCTCTTTTCTTTGACCGCCAATAAAATTAGTAAGCTAATTTTCGTAGGTACATAAAAGCATTCATATTTAAGTCATTGGATCACCGTTTTCAATGGACTAAGGGTGTTTTTTTATCAAAGATGTGCCAACGTTGCTATGGAAGCATTTGATACCCACCAATGATATTAATTGGGACTTAGTTTAGTAAAGGTAGAAACAGGATCTACTAAGTTATGTTTTTTATATATTGTGGATGGATGCGTGCTATGGATGATCGCGATTGGTGTAGCTGTGTAAAAAAAAAACCGCAAAAATCGACATTTTTGTGACTTAGTCATGTATTGGAATCTAATTGTTTGGATGGGGTTTAAAATTGATCGGTCACTTGTTGCCGTGTGTGACAGCTGTTATTTTAAGGTTAGAAATGACTGTCGTATTTTATTACTAGATAGCGACAGTTTTGGTATTTTTACAATCAATTTATTTTTGTCAAATAATGATTTTACATTTAAAGTGGTGCATTAAGTAGGTAATTCTTGAACTTTATGTGATATTAAACCAAATGTTTCAGATATATATATTTTTGTAAGGATTGTTCTGGTTGTTTTTATAAATGCACTGATTTGAATAAATAGTAAACTGTTTCTGCCGAGGTGGCGCTATACCCTATCCCCACTATATTACTTTCTTGTGCTACGCACGTGGTTCTAGCAGTCAGTCGTCAACCGTGTAACGGACAAGTCAGGGAAATTAAAAGTGATTTGTGTGAATAAAGACAGTTATGTTGAAGTAGCCTTGTGGGGTATCAAAAACCGTCCAAGTGCGAGTCGGACTCGCGCATGAAGGGTCCGTACCGTCCGTAGCAAAAAACGGCAAAAAAATGACGTTTGTTGTATGGGAGTCCCACGTAAATATTTATTTTATTCTGTTTTTAGTATTTCTTGTTATAGCGGCAACAGAAATACATTATCTGTGAAAATATCAACTGTCTAGCTATCACGGTTCATGAGATACAGCCTGGTGACAGACGGACAGACAGACAGCGGAGTCTTAGTAATAGTGTCCCGTTTTACCCTTTAGGTACGGAACTCTAAAAACTCGACCCCAAAAACCAACAAAAACATTCGAAACAAATCACTTTAAGCGGTTTGATGCAGTTAATATTGTCAAACCTATGATTGAACTAAAGTAGATTCAACCGTTACACGTCTGTGTGACATCTCTACGTAAAAGTTGGTTCTTTTTCTAAACAACTTAGAGGTATGGCCGTCACCTGTTACGCTGTATCGAGATTGGAAAACTTTCAGAAACACTTGTATTGTGTTGGAGAAATATCACTTTTTCTCTTACTTGTGTAGGTACTATTAAACTGTTCATGTGTTAAGATGGTTCGTATCTGTTCGAGACAAGCGACAGCTTTAGTTTTTATAAAAATCTTTTTGAAGACGCTTTTTTACTCTGAAAACATTTATTATTTTTATTGAAAGATAATAATTTATCATCTCAAGATAATTCTTTGCATATCTACGTAAAAATACTATGCAAGTTGAATATCAAATACTTTTTAAGGTTAATCCAATAAAAATCGTTCCAAGAAAAGTTCTTTAAAAATACTTTAGTCTGCTGAAACTTTTAATGTGAGTAAAATTGCTATTTTTTTGGCGACAGAGTTCAGTTACCACCACAAGTAATATTATAAGACATTACCACAGTATCGTTCGAAATTGTAAAAATAAATCAAACAAAATTTATGAACCTAAAAAGCTGGAAAATCTTAACAAATTCTTTTCAAAGCAAATATTTTTTTCAGTGGGGTAGAACGTAGAAGGGGTCACTGGAAGTACTGATTACATTAGGACAATTTATTCACTGATAGCTCAGAACTGATAGATAGCTGTAGTATCACACACGACGTCGATAGCACGGTTGGCTTGTTCGTGATTGTGCTATTGGCTGCTGCACTACGGGAACTACCACCGCACGGATATAGCACATTTTGATACAAGTGCGGAAAGTTTGTCAATGCGACCGAGGCAGATTTCGCACAAGCCGTAGGCAAGTGTGTTATGAAACCGAGGGCTGCAGTGACAAATTTGCACGTGTATTAAACGACTTTTGTCAATACACTTACGAAGAAATAAATAAACGGGGGTTGACCGGTGACTCGTGGGGGTCGATGCGCGCCCAGCCTGATACGATAAATGTAATAAATCTGTGGCGGGGGTTTGCACGCGCACTTTTCTGCACTAGTGCGGAAAACAGTCTATTGCGTGCTTAAAAGCGGTGGGATAAGAGCGGGTTTTCGAGTAAGTGTATTGAATAAATATTTGTCTACAGATAGTTGTTCCAGGTCTGGTTTTCTTGTGTATGTGAGTTCACGTGTTTATAAACGCCGACGGTACAGAAGTCATTCCTAGTGTCAGGAAATGGTTCATAAAAGAAACACATTGAGTGCCACGTTACATACACATTTTAGGCACGTTTCCTGTGGGACAGGTCACGTAAGCGAATGATGTACATATACAGCCTAAAGCATAATCAGCCTTATAATGTGCCCACTGCTAGAACTCAGGCCTCTTCTCTATGAGAGGGAATGGACCGTAATCCACCACACGGGCCCAGTACGGGTTGGTGGATGTCACATGTTCTCGAATTTTTGGTTCTAGGACATGCCGGTTTCTTCACGATGTTTTCCTTCACCGTTTTGAGACCAGTGGTAATGAATTAAATTACACAAAGTAAAACGACTGCCTAGGTTTTTAAACCCGCGACGTGAAACTCGTCATTTGGGGCAATTATACAATGAACTACGGCTGTTTTACCTCTTTCTATCTCTCTAGTCTATATCTGGCTGTTATCTGTCCTGTTGGTCTAGTCACTAGTGGTTAGTGGCTCTGACTGCTATACTGGAGATCGTGGCTTCGATTCCCATCCAAGACAAATCTTTTTGTGTTGAGCACGATAATTTTTTCTGTGTCTGGGTATAATGTATCTATAATATGTATTTAGAAATATGTAATTATGTATACTAGTTGTTTAGTACTCATAGCACAAGCTCTGCTTAGTTTGGGACTAAATGCCGTAGTGTGATAGTTGTAGAATATTATTATTATATTATGTATAGATAGCTGCATCAATAGGGTCCCGTCTCACGTTAAAATACTCGTACCTTAGAAAATGGGTTAACCAGTTGATGACGCTGTCCGTACGTATAAACATAGCTATCCACAAATTATCTATTAAGAGCACGTAACAAATATTAAGTGTGGGCCATTAAGTCGGCCGTGGATTACGTGTGTAATTTGTCTAATAAACGAAATTAGGCGATAGATGCTCTTGGGCGATGAAATAGGGACCAGCATTTACATTGCAGATGTTTGTTTATATATTTGAATATAATTTTTGACTATCCATTTTAATTTATATGTTTAAATGTTAATTTGACTATCTATTTTAATTTATATGGCATGGCCTGTACCAAGGCCCGGCGCGAGAGATCACCGCCGCCGATCGCCCCCACGAGGACACTGCGGTGCTCTGCCCAAGCGGGGCACACCTCTATCGTGTGCTCCACCGTGTCCTCCGGGCGGTCCACACAGTGGCGACATCCGGGCGTCACTTCCGCACAAATCCGGTGCAGGAACTTCCCGAACTTGCGTCATGGAACCGGTGAGAACCTGCGTCATGTGGAAGGCAGGACGCCGTGAGGTCTTTCTAGCCACGCCTCAAAGAGGCGACTTTCCGCCATAATTGTGGCGTGCCCAGCACTAAGTTGCGACAGTCGCGGTCGCCATTTAACCATGAGATCCCGCCGGAGCTCTGTCCGCCATGCTGCGACTTGTCGCGGCAGCGGAGTTTCGCCCCGGCGTTGCATCTCCATGCGCAGATCGTGCATGCGTGCAAGGACTATTGCCTCCAGATTCCATGGTGGCAAGCCAGCAAGGAGGCTCGCCACTTCACGGGAAACCTTGCGTTATCCCCGCACCATCCGTATGGCCATGACTCTCTGTCATGCATCCAGCCGGGCCGCCGGCTGCTTCCGCAGCTCCGGCGCCCTCACCGGTGCTCCATAAAGGGCCATGGACTGAACGATGCCTGCGTACAGCCTCCGGCAGGAGGCGTCTGGACCCTTCCGATCATTCAAAATCCCACCCGCTGTCGACAACGAGTCCCAGGTACTTCATCGTCGACCCGACGCCGATGTGAACTCCTCCTACAGTTAGTTATATGGTTACGAAACATCAAGCTTTTGGCAGCAGTGAATTTAAGTGGACCCACATTTCATCAGTTTTGATTAAGTCCTGTGCATTTGGGGGTCATTACTGTGCTCACCAGACTAATCAAAAAATCTAATTACACTTGTAGCGACATCTATATAGCCATATAAGAACTAAAGTACAAAATTCTAAATCGCGGAACTACCACGCAATTAGAACATAGGTATATAATCTGAAATCAACTATCAGGCATCAGGCCTGTGTTGTTGTTGTCAAACACAACACCCATATGGTCGGAGGATCCTCACTTTTCAACGGAAAACAACCCGTTCTGCATAACTCTAAACACTTAACACCCAGAAAAAATACTTTTGAAAATTCAGCCACGCTCTACGTGAGTTTGAGTTAGTGGTAGTTATACTACTAACTCAGAACCAATTTTGTGTCACATGTACTCGTATTTGGTTACAAACGGTCGACAGTTCACGAACCATAGCCGCTTCTAATAAAGCCACACACGAGGCCAGGGTTGTCAGTAATCTGTTAAACTCCCGTCGCTGGCAGGGCCCCAACAGTTCGCCTAATCTGCATTGTAATTATCCCGGTAGCCCGCCGTGCAATTTGTCCAGTGGTCGGACTTAGCTTGATCAGTGAACTGTTTGAGTTCTATTCATTTTAATGCTGGATTACGGTGTGTGGACAAATTGTTTTGGTTGAGATACTCGTATTTATTTAGGTTGGTAATGTTTATTGATTTTCGGAGATTTTAGCAACCAATCGCTTGTGAATTAAACCTCAAAAGAAAAACAGGATTCTTTACAGGATCATTTTTTCAAGTTATCGATCTGTTTGTCATGGCATATATATGGGGGTAATTGATTGATCGATTGTGTGTTTCCATGCAGGAGACCTACTACTCCCGGTAATAGGTAGCTCACCATCTGACAAGAACCATGCTCGGCTCTACGACGCGTCATGGTTTTTAATCGGTAAAAGTCTGACTCTCCATTTCGCTTAACTCAAAAAAAAAAAATGTATGAAGTTAAAAATAATAAATCAATAGTACCTTAATTTAACAAAATAAATCAGGGTCCTGGCCAGATTTATAATAACAACCCCCCACCCCCTTGTATCTTCGGAAACGCTTTGAGTATCTTGTTACGAGAGGAAACCTTGTCGGTCATCATCCTCTCTTCTCCTTCGTTTTCCTCCCCACTCATCAAGACGCTACAGTAGATCTTTTACAGTTCATGCTCTGGGCCTCTGGAATTCTCTTCCACATGCATTGAGAGCTAGCCCTTCGTTGGAGGTTTAAGGAACATTTTTTATCAACATGGCCCATAAATATGTATGTTTGTAGGTATTTATTTATTGTATATATTATGTTTATGTATAGTGTGCTGTACACATATCTGTTTAGTATATTATATATGTTTAGTATATATACAAAAAATTAAATCTAAATTAATTTTTTTGTTACACATTTAAAGTTCCTCAAATGCAAAATTTCTTTCTCATTCATATGGTTTGCTGTAAGAAAACCCAGTTGTAGGTTAAGCTCGCCTATGTACATCAACTGTCCTATTTTTATTGTCGATTTAAAATTGTGTGTACAATAAAGAATAAAGAACAAAAAAAACATCAAGTATATAAAATAAATTCTGACTGTTGTTAACTTACTAACAGAAACCTTATTTTATTTATCTTTCAAACACATAAGATGTACTCGTACCTACCCGCTAAAAGTTTGAAGTAAAATAATTGATTTCCCAAAGGCTGAGTTTTTTGTTTGCCCAGCAGTCGTTGGGTTGAAAAAACTGACACGACTTTGATACAAAAGTTTCTCAATGAGTTCACATTTGCGGTGTACTTTCGAGAAAAAGTTTTAATAAGTTTTGTTTAGGTATAGCGCATACATTCGATTACTCTGGCGACTAAACGTGCCTACTAACGCTCGAACTTCAACGCACTTTTTTCCTGAACCGAATTCCCAGTAAATTCCCCTTTATCCCCCAGAATCACACTTGCAAATGTTTCGTTTATACTCACTGTTTCTTTAACCTATACACTGGGACACAACAAATAACGGGTCAGTTACAAAAACTGTTATATCTCCCAAAGTTATGAACATAGATCGGTCATATAAATAATATGTTATAAGCAGATTAGTAATGACAATTTACAGTTACTCTTACAAGTTACATTTTTAAAAACAGATTTTCAAAAATTTTAATATTAAAAATGTTAATATAATTTTTTTTTTGTTTCAAACCGAGTTCTCTACTGAATACTGTAACTAACTCAAGAAATTGTTGATTATACACCATTTCTGGGATTCTTTACAGTATACAGTGCAATATCATGTCGATAACACTTGAAGAAAAACATCTTGTTTAGATTTAATTGTAAGCAACATACATGACGCTAAGTCTGCACTACACTACTTAGCACTCTCAGACCACGAAACTGCACAATCACTGACAGCTAACTTAGAAACGGATACTAAAGTAAAGGACATTCACAGTTTCTCGTTTAAAACTGTAAGGGACCTCAGTGACGAAAACATCAGTAAAAAGGACTGCTTGTCAAGCTTATCTTTCTCTGAGGTGTACGAATGCAACTCAACAAACGACGCCTTCAATTGCTTACACGATACAATTATTCTTTTTTATAACTTATGCTTCCCCATTATTAAAGTAAAAAATAGTAACAAACAAGTAAAAAATCGATGCCTAACAAAAAATATTAGGCGATGTTGTATTAAAAAACGAACCCTATACCTAAAATACAGCCTTTGTAAAGATAACAAAAAACACAACAAAAAAAAATATGACGACTGTACTCGAATATTAAAAAGATGTATACAAAACGCACAACAAATAAATAGTCAACAGTACATCAACAAAGCAAAAAATACGAGTAAAGCAGCATGGAATTTAATTAAAGCAGACGTTAATAATAATATAAATTATTCTGACATTGACACAATACAAATCAATAGTGAAATTTATGACAACCCTAGACAAATTTGTGACTTATTTAATAACTACTACATTTCCCTGACTAATACGACTGACATACCGCAAGAAAATAATCAAAATACCAATTTTACAATTCCTCAAAATCCCAAAAGCATTTTTCTAACACCAGTAGATGAAACAGATGTGTATAAAATAATCCAGAATCTAAAAAATACGAACTCGACTGGTTATGACGAAATAAATACCAAAGTGTTAAAAATATGTGCAGCAAGTTTAGCCTCGCCTCTATGCTACATTATAAATTTATCCCTAAGTGAAGGAGTTTTCCCAAAACGACTGAAAATGTCTATTGTCAAACCTTTATATAAGAAAGGCTTAAAGTCAGACATGAGTAATTATCGGCCAATCACTTTAATTCCTATATTATCAAAAATACTCGAGAAAGTAATGTGTAATAAAATAGAGAACTTTTTGACATCGTGTGACATCCTTAAAAAAGAACAGTTTGGATTTAGAAAGGGGAGATCCACTGCTTCAGCTTGTTACTCTTTAATTAAACAAGTAACCGAAAGTCTAAACCAAAAATCTAAAATAGGTTGTGTCTTTTTAGATATGACAAAAGCATTTGACTTTGTCTGCCATAAAACGCTACTTTCTAAACTTTCTCACTATGGAATCCGCGGAAAAGCCAACGATTGGGTCAAAAGCTTTCTTACCGACCGACAGCAATGCATAGAAATAAAAAGAACGTGTAAAAATGAACAAAAGAAATTCAGATCAAAATACAGACAAAACAACTTCGGAACACCTCAAGGAGGAGTTTTATCCCCTGTTTTCTTTCTAGTATACATCAACGACCTACCAGAGGCTATTAATGAAGAGTGCGTACTATTTGCCGACGACACAACTTTGATAATTAAAAGTAATGATAACAAAGACTTAGAAAAACGAATTGTTAAAGCATTGGACAAGGCAATCAAAGGGCTAGAAACAAATAACTTAAAAATAAACATGACAAAAACAAATATAATACAATTTCAGGCATCCAACACAAACACAGATAGTCTAGATATTCAATTTAACAATTCCATCTTAAACACTGTTAATGAATGTGTATTTTTAGGTATAACCGTAGATAAAAATTGTAGCTGGAAACCACACGTAGATAAAATACTCAAAAAAATAGATCGCTTTGTGTATGTCCTGAAAAGAATAAGACAAACGGTTAACTTAAATACCGCAATGGTTGCTTACCATGCTTATGTAGCATCTTTACTGAGATACGGTCTTATTATTTGGGGTAACTCAGTAGACGTGGAAAGAGTTTTTAAAGGACAAAAAAAATGTATCCGGGCAATGTGTGGAGCTCACTTTTTAGATAGCTGTAAACCGCTATTCCAAAAACTCAAAATAATGCCTTTACCATGTCTTTACATATTTGAAACATGCATGTTTGTAAAAAAAAATTATAATTTATTTGAAAAAAGTAGTTACAAAATAAATAGTAGAGTACGACACAAAGACAAATTGAAATTACCCCAAATAAAATTAATGTTAAATAAAAGAAATATTTACTGCATGGCAATTATTGTATATAATCATTTGCCATCGTCGTTGTTCAAAAGGGTGTTATTTAGACTACTATTGGAGAAAAATTATTACAGTGTTAAAGAATATTTAGAAGATAAGTCGCTAATAGCTTGATACATAAAAATAGACTTTATTCTACCATACCCAACAATGACATAATTATTCAATATTGATGACATGACTTTTATTAATTCAATACAATTTCAATTTTTATTACAATTATATTTATATTTTATTAATTGATTCATATTTAATAATTAATAGGTTAATAGTTGAGCCTTCATTCATAAATAAATATTTGTACGCCATAGTATGGCAGGATATGCTGGAAGCAAAATTGTAATATCTATTGTACCATATTCTGACAAATAAACATTATTGATTGATTGATTGAAGAATGTACACAAATAAATACCTTAGTACAAGAAGAATGGAAGCAGCTTTCTAACAGTAGGAGTATCGTTATCTAAGGTCCAAAGAGGACTTCAGGGATTTCAAGAGACCAGCATGATTATCAGAAGACCAGAACATGGCAGTCCATAACACAACTACACGAGATGACCGATTTATTGTGAGCACTATGTATACTAATTTCATAGCGGTTCAGCAACGAAACAGCATACATGAATTTTACTACAATATTATGACCTGATAAAATCTTATGATGACTTCGTGAAGATGATACCAAAAATTTATAGGCCAACAAATGATCTCAAACTACTTAAAGAATAACGAGTGACCAGGTTACCGGCTGGTTAGGACGCCTTAATGGCGGCGGTTATTCCCCTTTTTGAGGAGTGGCTGGAGAGGCGCCACGGCGTCCTCAGGTTCTACCTGACGCAGGTCCTCACCAAAAATGGCCAGTTCGGTAGTTTCCGGTTTAGGATTAAAACAGAAAAAGCGCTACGAGCAAAGAAAATGACCGCAACCGTGACAAAGAGAACTTTCTCACGCCCTAACAGCCAGCAGACAGCTGGAAGTAGCAAAGCGATTTCTATCTACTATAGGCCTCGGGCTTAGGGATGACGAGCAATGGGTAACTAGACGATCGATGGTGTGTTGTGTGGCACACCTCAAAAAAAAAATATATACGAGAACATGTTCGATGGGTAGTTGAAAATTGTTCTAGGTTTATGTTTTCCAATAATTTCAGAATTTGTTTATTTACACATGATGGAAAACAAAAAGTATTTAAATGACTATAAAAACGGTATCATCAAGTGTTTTAAAGAAAAATATTTTGATATCATAAGTTAGAAGCTTTTTTAGTATTATATAAAATAAATAGTGTAAATAACTTGTTACGTTATATCTTTTAGGGATTGATTTGTCACAATATACTGAACATAATTTCACGAATTCATCTTACCTATTTAAGAATGTATATCTTCAC
This sequence comes from Mythimna impura, assembly GCA_905147345.3. NCBI lineage: Eukaryota > Metazoa > Arthropoda > Insecta > Lepidoptera > Noctuidae > Mythimna > Mythimna impura. Next base: position 8,557,523 of record LR990355.1, on the reverse strand, counting down.
TTGTGGCGTTTTTATTACACTTTTTACTAGCGACCTTGAATTTTTGTGGTCCAGTGTATCTAGTATCTATATCGATCTTTGTTTCACAGTCGACTGAGAATGTTTTATACAGCAAAGAAATGCTAATGTTGGCTATGCTACCCATTTCATATTGGCATATTGGAGATAAGTATGCTACTTTACAATCATGTTTAAATATTTATTAAAACTGAAACCATTATCTGAATTGATTGATTTGTAGGATTGAAATATCTAATACTAACTTCTGCCAGCGGTTTCGCCCACGTGAAAGTAGAAAATATATAATATGCCTATGTCACGCAGTGATAAAGTAGCATTCTAGGTATTGGTGAAAGAATTTTTAACGCCGGCCCGTTATTAATTGTTAGTTTGTTCATTTCCAAAATAAATCAGAAAATTATTCCAGGGATGGTTCCCTTGGAATAATTCGTATCCCTTGTGCTATTCCAAAACATGGTCTACCCGTGTACCAAGTTTCATCGAAATTCGTTCAGCCTTTCGAGCATGAAGAAGCAAGAAACAGACACATTCACTCACAAACTTTATAATATTAGTGCGATAAATAAAAATACAAATCTAACACTTCTTTGACCCTTCATTAACATTTCTTTTAAAATAAATAAAAAGATTTATGATTTAGTTATTTTATGAACTGTGTTGGAAAAATATAAATGCCTACATCAAAAAAACTTACACATGAATTACGTCAGGCATCTAAGTTCACTCATTCGTATCACACGAGCTAAAAGTTAGATATATGGGCGCCTTACCTGCCTGAGTTCACAGACGCCCTATAAAGGACGGCTGAGACGTAAACAAATAAATCCCGAATTGTTCAGAACAAACAGTTACCTTCTCAACTTTATGTCGGCCATTATTTTAGACCTTTTCGATTTGCGGAATCATTTTTACGAGTTTTCACGTGCAATTCAGAAATTCCCCTACATTTTCGTGTAACTTGTTTGTCTCATTATCCGTGCGTCGTAAAGTATCAACTGTGTGATATAAAACGTAAAGGTCAACGTGTATTTACGATCGATTATAATTTTATGATGATTTTATTGCCGTGAGGCACTTTTGGTTATGAGTACTGTTGCACGTTTTCGTTATTTTGTAGCTATAATATCAAGTTGTAATAACTACATAATTTTTATGAGATATTTATTATTATTTTGAAAAGATAAGTAACCTGCTTGAAATATAATTAATTTTTCTAGTGTTAAATAACTGAAGATATAAAGTAAAACTTCTTAATACTTTTTCACGCGAGAAAATAATTTCCAGTTAATTTCGAAATCTGTAAGTCAAAAGATTTGAGTTACGTTATTGACATTCCATTAAAATACTTAACATATTCTGCGTCGTCATGTGGCACAAAAAAAGACTTTTAAGAGTTCCGTTCCCCAAAAGAAAAAAAAAACGGAACCCTTATAAGAGCACTTTGTTGTTCGTCTGTCTGTCTGTCAAGACCCTTTATCTCGGGAATGCGTGGAGGTGTAGAGTTGAAATTAAAACCATATATTAAGATCTGCGGTCTCGTAAAGCTGTGAAAAAATCAAACCTGTGAGTTAAAGATAAAAAAGATACAGCCGTTTATGTCGCAAAAAACGTGTATTTCGACACTCTCAAGGGAATCAAAATTCATAGGTCCCGTTGACCCAGAATCCTGTAATTTGGCATAAAACAAGGTGTTATAGATATAGTAATAAATCTGAAAACAGTAAATTTGTTGTTACCTACGTCACAAAAAATAAATACTTTTTGCAATTCGGTAAAATCTTCGAGACTCCATTTGGGAATTGTACTTTGCACGGAACTCTCAGTGCACGAGTCCGACTCGCACTTGTCCAGTTTTTTTATCATCGATAGGCTTGCGCTGGACCACTATCTCATCTGCCGTTTCACTCTTGACTTAAAGACCCCTGGATTGTAGTTACTAGGAAACAGACTCCGGCAGGGAACTCCACTCCTTAGGTATAAGCATAATGAATATGTTCCCAAAACATTTAGTACATTATTACTATTATTTTATTTTTATTTATATGAATAGGAATACATTACAATAACTCACAAAATTACATCGGTTTCGGCTCACACTAATTATTATGTAACAATGGCTAAAGACACATCATGTCTCAAAGCATCCAGCACAAACTTAGGCTCCCAATATTTTTCTAACAACATCTTAACCCAGGTAGACAAGGTTATGTCTCCGAGAAGGCCTAATTAGATCGAGGGAGGCCTCCAATTTGTCCTCCAAAGTAAACACTCGGTGGCCAGACTCATCCCCTCGCCAAGAAATTCAATTAAACCTGGTAACTCAGTTGCATGTCCTTGCTTCGTTGACTATACATACATATATGGATATGTATTAAGTGTAGTAGTGTGGAATATATGAAGGAGATTGTTCTTAGAGTATGATCAAACTGAGGTAAATGCAAATATTATTTTAGTGTAGAGAAAATTGAATACCGCAGATCTATTTTTCTTATATCACCATGCTGTTGCACTTATATATTAGCAAAACGGTATAAGATGATAGTAATTTGGTAAGCAATTACCTACGTACTATCTATAAGAATAATATAATATATAATAATATTCCACAACTTTCACAACGTTATCTAGTCTCAAATTAAGAAGAGTTTGTGCTATGCTATGAGTGCATATACATACAAAAGTCATACATATTATAGGTAAATTACACCTAGACAGAGAATCGAAGAATCGTGAAGAAATCGAAAGATCGTGTTCATAATCCAAACATTTGTCTTAGGTGGGTATCGAACCCATGACCTTCGGCATAACAGTCAGGGCCATTAACCACTAGACCAACAGGTCAGTCTAGTTATTAGTGTAGTCGAAATAAGCTGTTCTTTTTCAACTATTCTTATTTTGAAAATATCAGTTTAGATAATTATAATTGCAGCTGATTATTATCACCTTGTTTCGAGGTGGAAAATCATCAAATGACTTTCTTCACTGTAGAGTGGAGCCTGAAATATGTAAGACTTTTACTGGTTAAAATCAAGCTGTGTCCTTCAGTTGCCCTTTACGTTTCTGGACTGAGCTAAACTAATTGATAGTCAGAGATCGGAATTAGGTAGAGTTATTCATGTACTTGCATCGAAATGTTGATATTAATATGGATCTTCCCGGGATTTCTAAAAAAAAATCCCGTGTGGCCAACAATATTACAAATAAATAATAATAAAAACCTCAGAGATAGACCAATGAAACAAAGATAATTAACATACAATTTTTATTAGTATTTTTCATTGAAAAAGATCACTCTACGAGGTGATTCCTCCTCCTCGTCATTAATGCAGGAAGAAGTTATTTTTCTGCTATATTTCTGATAGCGTCATAAAAAAAAATCTGCTCTTAAAATGAATCTCGGGATTTGAGGCATATCCACTTTATTCTTTCGTTGTATGAAATCCGTATATGTACTTAAATAAGTCTGCCTAATTTCGACCTCTATTGATAGCACAGTATAAATAGTTTACTCAACAGAAAGTGAATCACACTATCGCACCAATATTATAGTGGCAAAACTTTGTATGTGTGTCCACAACATACATAATTTTTCATTTGTTACTCTTTCACGCGCAAGGGGCTGAACAGTTTTTATACACAGGTAGACTATATCTTGAAGTAGTACATAGGATACTTTTTATCCCTAGTGTATGGATAATTTTCAGTTTTCACGTGGTCGAAGTCACTGTCAGAAGCCAGAAAAAAAACATGTTTTCTTTCTTTTTTTCTTCCTTTCTCTTTTCAGTTTTCCATATAACCTTCTGTAAATGTAAAGTATAATATTTCCATTTATTCGTTAAATATTATGTCACTCTCAGCCCCCCTAGCCAAGTTACAATCGTATCGTTCGCGCCAAACGACTCGAGTAGGCCACGCCTCCGATTCCTTTGTTCTGACGTCATCTCAAAGCTCAGTCACGTGGTCAGAACAAAGGAATCACCAACATTCCTAGCTCTTGTACGTTTGTCTATTGTATAATCACCTTCCTACATATCATAGCAGGTGTATATTGTGCTAGTCGAACGCCTGGCACGGTATGAGCCATGAGCTTAAGTAGATGTGCGGTCAAGCGGAACTGAAGTTGATGCTTGTGTCACTTCAGAAATACCTTGTAGATATGCCTCGAGCACCTAGAATCGTTAGTACTATCAGTGCTATCAGTGTCTTTGCCTGCGTGGTAGTAGATTAATATTCTAAGAAAATGTACTCACGGGGCAAAAAGTATCCTATTTTTTATTCTAGGACATTTATTATTATTATTATTATTGGTAGATTCGCGCCTGACCACTATCTCACCTGATGGAAAGCGACGATGTGGTTTACGATGGAGCACGCTTGCCTAGAAGTAACCTATTCACTCTTGATTTAAATACCCCCAGCTATCAGCAAACACAGCCAGAGTCTGTGGAGGGAGTTTCATTCCTCAGCTGTACGCACTATGAATGTGTTAAAACACAGACGTGGTCTATGCGCATTTGGATTTGGATGAAACTTAGTGTTTCATCCAAATCCATAAGCCTTTTTAGCAAGGAGTATCAAACATACACACATACTTTGTTATATATTCATAAATACAAACTTTGTTTGCCTCTGTCTGTTTCTCCGTTTAATCCTCCTAAACAACGCAACGAATTAATAATTATAATAATAAATTTATTAAAAGAAAGGCAGGTATATCTTATCTATCCTAATCAAAATACAATGTATTAAATAAATTATGTTTCCTTTGAGAAGATAGAGTAAATGACGATGTCTGTGCTAGTATTAACTGTGTGACAGACATCGGCGCCTTCCTCCTACAGCTTTTAGTATTAGTACAGTATTATAATAAATTATATTGTGTTCTCCCTAATAGAAATACAATAAACAAGAAAAGCTTGTATATTTAATTTGCGTCAGTGCGAAGCTGGATCGGTCACTATTACAGGCTTAAAACATCGTACTGTTCATTATAAACCTTAATTCTTGGAATTATCATTATTATCGTATACATATCATCCATTCCAAAGGAAACTTTAGGTAAAATTAACCAAATTATACACCAAAATTGTTATAGAAATCTACAATATTGTGGAATGCGAGTATGTTCGAAAGAGTTACTGTGGCCCAGGAAAGCAAAAGGTAACAGAAGTTATAAGGGTTGGTTTCAGTTGGTGGTGGTCAGCAAAAGTCTGCATGTTCTCTCGCTTCATCCAGAGTAGGAGAAGTTATGTGTTGAAAAAAGAAAAGAAAAGGGTCTTCTATAATTTGCAATATTGCTAATTCTATGGTTACAACAACGGCCATGTCGCTGAAAATTATATCTATTAGGCAGCCATTCGAGGGACTGACATTTTCATAAAAATAATATCATAAATATAACGAAACTTAATCAGCCTGGAATTTTGGCTGTTAGCTACGAATAAAATCAGCCCGTCACGTCACTTTCTGTTTGCGTAGCACATCTTGCTACGGCGTAGTACTGCGTAGCAGCCTACGTCTCTCTTCTAATAAACGTCATAATTGTGATCATCAATTATTTGCTTTGTTATCAGAGTTGGCATCACCCTCTTCAATTTATAAGTACAAGATTTAGGCTCGTGTTATCTTCATTTACCAATTTCTAGGCTTTGAAAAATGTTGATTTTCATAAATTGTGAATCATCATCATCTTCCTGCACTTGTCCCGTTTTATTTGGGGTCGGTGCAACACGTTTTTTTCTTCCATTCTGTCCTGTCTCTCGTCACGCTATTGTGAATATTTAACAAAAATGTAATTACGGTCTTGAATGTTTTTCTTTAAGTATATTATTGTGCACAGTTTAGGTAGTAGTAGGGTTAGGTAACTAAAGGGTTAAAATCTCTATTACTAAGAGTCCACTGTACGTCTGTCTGTCTGTCACCAGGCTGTATCTCATGAACCGTAGTAGCTAGACAGTTGAAAATTTCACAGATGACGTATTCCTGTTGCTGTTTTAACAACAAATACTAAAAACAGAATAAAATAAATATTCAAGTGGGGCTCATATGCAACAAACGTGATTTTATTACCGTTTTTTTGCTCGATATTAATAATACATAGTTATAATATAGAGTGTAATGTTGTATAGATAATGGTACGGAACCCTTCGTGTGGGAGTCCGATTTTTTTAAATATATATCGGTCTTCTTAAAAATCCTCTTTTGCATCCGCATTATTTTAGGAAAAATTGAGAACATTTTTAGGTCATTCTTAATTTTTCTAACAATGAATATTTTCAAGCAGTTTTTTTTTTTTTAAATTGTGTACTAAGAACTAAATGTTGATCCATTGGATACATTTCATTATTCAGTCCATTGCCAAAAATAAAGGAATATCTATCGGAATTGGCAGACTAAAGTAACAATGGAGCACATCTGTCGCAGAACTGACATTCATTGGAACGGACAGCGTTGAGAATAAAAAGTTACTACCGAAATCGTTTCATTCAATTGTTACAATCGAAATTGAAGTTTTACAACGCGTATACTATTGGTTAGACTTTTCAGTTTCGTTGTTTTATTTTTCGGACGGCATTTTCGACTAGAGGTTTTTATTATTATTTATTTGTAATATTGTTGGTCACACGAGATTTTTCTTTAGAAATCCCGGGAAGATCCATATTAATATCAACAACTCTACCTAATTCCGATCTCCGACTATCAATTAGTTCAGCTCAGTCTAGAAACATAAAGGGCAACTGAAGGACACAGCTTGATTTTAACCAGTAAAAGTCTTACATCTTTCAGGCTCCACTCTACAGTCAAGAAAGTCATTTGATGATTTTCCATCTCAAAAAAGGTGATAATAATCAGCTGCAATTGTAATTAACTAAACTGATATTTTCAAAATAAGCATAGTTGAAGAAGAGCAGCTTATTCTGACTACACTAATAACTAGACTGACCTGTTGGTCTAGTGGTTGGTGGCCCTGACCACTAAGCCGAAAGTCGTGGGTTCGATTCCCACCCAGAACAAATGTTTGTGTGATGAGCACGATCATTTGTTCTGTGTCTGGGTGTAATTTATCTATAATATGTATGTATTTAGAAATATATAAGTATGTTTTTCAGTTGTCTAGAACCCATAATACAAGCTCAGCTTACCTTGAGACTAGACGGCGTTGTGTGATAATTGTGGAATATTATTATATTATTTAATTAAAATATGATCGTTATGAGTATTGCAACACTGTAATTGGAAAATAACATTTTTCTGTCGCACTAGTGAAAAAGGATCTTAGTCCAATAATTCAACTTTATTGGAGACGCAAAAAATACTCCGCGCGCTCCGAATTCGTGTTTGACCTCGTGTGAAATTTAAACCGCTACCTAATGAAACACGTGTGATGTTTTTATAGATAATCGAATTATGCTCTTTTTTATTATTGGGTTATTTTTTTATTTAAAGTTAATAGTTTTTGAGATAATGACTTATACTAACCACAAAATGAATTCCTTGAGGGTATAAAATAAATTGAAATTGAATGAGAGCAGTGGTGGCCGAGTGTTAACGGCTCGGATTTACGTGTTGTAGGTCGCGGCTTCAAACCCTGCAAGGCGCATTTCTTTGTGTAATTTATTTCATAGCCACTGCTCTCAAAACGGTGAAGGAAAACATCGTGAGGAAACCAGCATGTCCTAGAATAAAAAAATTCGAAGACATGTGACATTCACCAACCCGCACTGGGCCCGTGTGGTGGATAACGGCCCATTCCCTCTCCTTGAGAGGAGGCCTGAGTCCCAGAAGTGGGAACATTAAAAGGCTGATTATGTTATTATACTATACAAGTGAAAAGGGATAGAATGAATTTTATGATAACCAAGCACCTAATGCAAAGAAATATTTTTTCCCTTTATTTGGTGAAAACGGATATAAGTCTAGTAATATCATCATTACTAACTAAACCATTTATAAGGACTAAGTGTTGTTGTATTGATAAACACCAACCAGATTAAAACGTGGGTGAATTATGTTAATTTAGAATAAAAAACACAACATTTTTTTTACTGTTTAAAGGGATACAAATGCACTTGAAACCAACTTTTGTAGTTTTTTTTTGGTGTGAGTTGGGGACACTTTTAATAATAATAATAACGACGGATGGTCGGACGGCGAGCTACCAATTGCTCGCCGTCCGCAAGCCCGCGCCTACGTTGGCCGGAAATCAGGATCGGAATCCTGGAAATCCCGGAAGGCTGGGGCGCGAGGGCCATTGCCTCGCGCGTGCACATGCGTCCTCCTCCTTTGCTAGCATTACTGCTTCGCAGAAGGAGGCGAACGCCTGCCACTCCTCCTCGCTCCGGACCATGGCCTGTACCAAGGCCCGGCGCGAGAGATCGCCGCCGGAATTATATTACGGTTACGGTTTTATCGTTAGGTATCTTGTTGTCTATAATAATATAACCTATATTCTAAAAAAATATTATAAAGGATTTCTGTTGTAATTGTTAATAAAATTTTATGTATGAAAATAATTATTCGATTGCCAAAATTGTTTGTACTGTGTGCTATTTATTATAGGCTACGGACCAGTTAAAAGAGTTATCGTGGCCCCGCAACACTAAGGGTAACTGAACGGGTGGGTTTTAGCCAGTAAAAGCCTCCGACTCTCTTTGGGGCTTGGGAGAGGCCCCTAGCCCCACCGAGAGTAGAAGTTGCTTGATGATTTTCCATAAAAAAAAAACTATTTATTATTAAAGGAAAAGCACGTTTTCTATGGGACTGACCACTGCAGTGAAACCAAGGAAAAAATGCGTGAAAATATTACAAACATCTTTTTTAAAGCGAACCGCTCTACCGGACATCATCATTTCAGCCGATAGACGTCCGCTGCTGGACATAGACCTCCCCAATTGTCACCACAATGAACGTTTGCGTCTCGCATCCATCGGATTCCCGCAACCTTCACCAGGTCATCGGTCCACATTGTAGGGGGCCTACTTTCGGCCTCAACGGCCATCTGTTCTGCGAGAAATGTGCCCTGCCCATTGCCACTTAAGTTTGGTGATTCTTCATGCTATGTCGGCAACCTTGGTTCTCTTGCGGATATCTTCATTTCTGATTTGATCTCGCAAGGAAATTCCGAGCATAGCCCTATCCATTGCCCTTTGGGTGACTTTCGTCTTGAGACACTGTGGTATATTGTGGTATACCGGTACATACAGTGCGGAAATTCCACCAATACGCACAACAAATTTCGAAAGTGCCTTCTCATCATGAAGCAATCCTGCCGGCGCACCACAGGGGGCGTCCTTTCTTCTTTTTTTTCGCTATGTTTTATAAACTCTATTTCTAATAAACTTTATAGGTTGCTTCTAGGCAAACGTGATTCTATGTCGACCAAATCATCGAGTCATCGTTACCAACAGTTGAGATTGAAGTCAAACGCGAGTCTATCAGTTAAAAAATTCTAAGTAAGTAATATGTATGGCTCACTTGCTAGTTACCACATGAAAAAAAAAATGCCCGCAAGCGACGAAGTTTTCAACCAACATCTATACAATATCTAGGCCAAGCGGTACATATTTTTGCATGCCCAAACACGGAGAGTTCACCTAAAGTGGAGGCCAATCGATGGGTGATCAATCAAAATCTCATTTAAACACGTCACTTTGGCGGAACCTTCTATCCATCTTGCGTAATTTCGACTTACACTGTGTCGGTACTGTTTGACAAGATGCTAAGGCTATCTGCTAATATATTTGTAATGAAATTTGCTTTCTACTCACTTTTTATTTTGAGTTTTTTTAATTTAAATTGATGGGGAAAATGGTAGTAAAAAGTAAATTTCTTAATTATTTAATTCTGTATTGTATATAGCATTAGTTCTTTTACGAGTGATACCACAGGTCAATGTACTTAATTAACTTTAATTTTTAAGAAACAACGATATGAATATTATGATTATTGAATTGATTTTAATTTTAATCTTATTTGATTATATTATTTTATTTTGTGTACTAATATTTGTGTGGAATAAATAAAGCTTTATTATTATTTTACTGCAAAATAATTTGGCAACGTTCCGCCGAGCTCCCCCACGAGGACACCGCGGTGCTCTGCCCAGGCGGGGCACACCTCTACCGTATGATACGTGTCCTCCGGACGGTCCACACAGTGGTGACACTCGGACGTTTCTTCCGCACGAATCCGCTGCAGGAATCTCCCAAACTGACCATATCCGGTGAGGACCTGCGTCATGCACTCCTCAAACAGGGGACTTACCGTCATAATTTTGGCGTGCCCACCATAATTGTGGCGTGCCCAAACATTTCAAGTTCTCTTAGAATATTTTCAATCCTGATTCGATCACGTAAAAAAACTCCGAGCATTACACCACTATCTATTGGGTGACTTTAAGCCTACTGATGAGGCCCATTAGGTACAACATAAAAAAAATTGTTTATTCTAATTTAAGTCATGGTCTATCCCAGTGACAATTTATATCCGGTCCACTTTTGCAATTTTAGAAATCAGAATGTCTTTATGGTGAGCATCAGATGTTAAAATTTAATTATCTATATAATTATATTGGAGGAAAACCTGACTGGCATATCAACGCACAGGACTACTGTGACTAGGAGTGTGAAATTTTGCACAAGGTTTCCTTTATAACGCATGCGAACACCAAGAGAGGATTTTCTAAAATTCACCCCCTAAGGGGTTGAAATAGGGATCCAAAGTTTGTACGGAGAAATCTACTGTTACGCAGGTGAAGTCGCTGGCAGAAGCTAGTAAATTACAGTTCCATTATGTCCTGCCAAACAGCCATACAATAATTACAGATTAAACTAACATACTTTCAAATAGTTAGAGGGAATTTAGTCAAGAAAATTAAATAAATGTCAAAAACACATAATAAGGAAGACGATAATTTCCAACATTTCCAATTTCATTCTTTTCTCGCATCTCTGGCCTGTTTCCCTTCAGTCAACATACTTTATTCAGCAGAAAACTTTGCCAATAGTACTTTAAAACTTCGACAAGCTTTGACGAAGACCGTGTGTGATGTAAATTGCGAAACTCACCTGAAACGAAAGGAATGCTTATTAAAAGGGTCTTGGTACTGCTGGGGCCTACCATGAGCTCTTAACATCATCCATTTAACGACCTAAACTGGACTGTTAAAGGGATATCATACTTTGAATTAGACGTTCTTCCCATGCTTTTTTTTGTGGGAAAATCATCCAATGACATCCCCCGCTCTTGGGCGGAGCGCGAGATAGTGTCAGATTTTTACTGATTAAAAACCCACTCCTGTTCTTTCGTTGCCTTTCATACCAGGGCCAAATCTTCCTTTCAGAATCAGACCCTTGGCCCCAGTAGGCTTTGACCCAGCTGGGATTGCTCGCCGTCCTCAAGCCCGCGTCTACGGTGGCCGTGGATGTTCTTCCCATGCTAAGAATCTGCATTCTTCTAACAATCTTCTACTGCTTTGTTCTTCTCATACTTCTGATTTTGTTCATTCTTCCTTTCATATACAGTCCATACTTCTGTGGAATGCGCTTCCTCTCGACATCAGGACGGCCACCAGTCTGTATGCATTTAAGCAGATGTTGCGGAATTATTTTCTGCACAGATAGTGAAGTCGTCTCAAAAACCCCTGTCTTTTATTTTATATAAATATGTATGTATATAGGTATATATTATATTAAATTATATATATATGTTTATTTTGTATATGTACATACTTTTGAACCCTTATTTTCGTAATAATCTTTTTTTTTATGCACCCGCCATATTTTCTCTTCACCATTCTAGGTTGACTGGTAGAGAATGCCTAAGGCATTAAGTCCACCTATATAACTACATACACCCTATATAAATATAGGGTGTATAGTTCCATCCTTCTTTTTATTTTTTATGACTTACATTTTAATACGCCATGGTAAGGGCCCTGAAGGCTTTTTATTATGTTCCGATTCAATAACCACTCAATGAATTTGATTCTTTTGTTAAGTGTTCTTATTGGAAAAGTGTTGACTTGAGTTGGCCGATTGTGTCAAAAAAGTCAAATCATTTGGTTTGATTAGTTTCTTTACACCAAATTGTAGATTAATAGCTACTAAGCAACTATTTGTTCTTTTCTCGGTACCTGGTGTTCATGGAATTTTGTATTATCCTGTACTTTATAAGTGAGGACTTGTCATTGGCTGTCAGTCTAACTTACTGTTTCTTACCTGTTTTTTTTTAGCTGTAAGTCTTCCATGTCATTCAAATAAATAAATAAATGAATCTTTTGTTTGCTTTTAAAAATCTATTTAAAAAATAGATTCCTGATTTTAGCAAGTGTAATTATTGTTGTTGATAGCCCGAAGAATCGCCAAACTAAAGTAGCAGTGGGCAGGGCACATTGCTCGTAGAACGGATGGTCGATAGGGCCGAAAGGTTCTAGAGTGGCGACCGCGCACCGTAAAACGTAGCGTTGGAAGGCCGCCCGCAAGGTGGACCGACGACCTGGTGAGAGTCGCGGGAATGCTGTGGATGCGAGAAGCACAGGATCGGTCCTTATGGAGACGCTTGGGGGACGCCTATGTCCAACAGTGGACGTCTTTCGGCTGAAATGATGATGATGATAATGAATGATTGTTATAAATCTAATATTATTGTCATCATTGCTCTCGCAATTTACTTGTGATCGGTGCAATGTGCCTTCTTCTTTCATACACGCTTCATTAAGATCTACTTAAATTAAAAAAAAAACACTACACCGCGCTATAAATTACTATTTTTTCTTGAGTGCGCTTACAAACATGTAAACTCAGCTGAGTTCACAACAAGTACACAAGACCCCCAGACCCGTCACAACAGTAGGCCATACAAATATGTGTGCTGGAATCGAACTCTCGATAAACAGCATAGCAAGCCAATCGCTCACGGTGGTAAGTCCCCTCTTTGAGCGAATCGGCGGTAGCGACCTCTCGCGCCCCGGGCCCTGGTTCGGGCTATGGTCCGGAGCGAGGAGGAATGGCAGACGGTCGCCTCCTTCTGCGAAGCAGTAATGCTAGAGGAGGAGGCCGCGTGAGGGAATGTACGTCCTCATGCCCTAGGCACCGAGATTCCGACCCCGACTACCAGCCACGGTAGACGCGGGCTTGCGGACGTCGATCAATGGGTAGCTCGCTGTCCGGCCGTCTGATAGTTAACTGGACCGAGCCCAGTCTTCAACAGCGCGTAGTGATCCTCGCACTTCTCAAAGAGATGTTAGCAAACTGTAGGGGCCCAGTAGGGCCGATGCCCGCTAGCTAGGACCGTGGGGAATTTCAGAAAAGGAAACCCGTAGTCCTAGCACGCAAAGGGTAACTAAATGCCACAGGTGTGCTTTTGTCAGTAAAAGTTTGAAACGCCTTCGCGCTTGACTCAGAGCGGATGAAGTCATTGGATGATTTCCACCCATAAAAGAAGCCAATCGCTCAACTACTGCGCTAACAAAACCATCATATGGCCGAACCCACAAGCACATCTCAGTAGTCACCCCCTTACAAATCTACATGAACATAAATTAACCCTATTATCAAATTCGAAACTAATGTGTTTACATAACGTGAGCAAATTAGATGGCAAGATCTACCAATCATGAAGCCAAGCAGTACCTAATGATTACAATACTAATGTTATATTGTCATAGTCAATCAATATGCACTTAGAAGATTTCGGTTTTGCTCTATGATAGACGATTAAATGAGTGGCATATTAATAAACAATAACATCACACTAATATTATAAAGGCAAATGTTTGCATATTTGTTACTTCTTCGCACTCTAACGACTGAACGGATTATGATGAAACTTGTTACACGGGTAGACGACGAGTATGTTCACCGGCAAAAAAAGAAGAAAAAAATAATACCATTATAAAAAGGTGAAATTGATTTTTATCAAACAAATCAAACGATCAGTAGGTCTGATTGTAAGTTGTGAGGTAAATCTAATACAAAAATTTCGTGTAACAGAGTTTGTCATTAAACTCCTCCGAAACAGCTCGACCGATTTTTATGAAATTGGTGAATTTTTGTGTAGGTCTGAGAATAGGTCATAGGCTAGTTTTTGTCCTCCTACTCCCACCTCATTTTTTTTTTATATGGCACAACAACATTTGCTGGGCCCGCTAATACATATACAAAAATATTTTTAGTATATGCGAAACCTGAATATAGTTTGTTCAGAATATCGATTCCAATCATTTTTACACCATGTTATATTTTTTCCCAAAATCTATTATTGCGTAATAAATGACAAACAATTACAACAAATATATATGTCACACCAATAAACCTCTTTTCCTTCGCCTCCATCATACCATGCCGACTCCCAAGAACTTCACATATGCCTATTATCACCAGTACAAAATTATAAAACCGATTAATTAAAGTACCTTATTTCTTGCATACCTACTAATTTCTTGCATACTAATTTCTTGCATACTAATTTCTAGCATACTAATTTCTTGCATACTAATTTCTTGCATATATTCCCCAAGAAATACCAATCTAAAATCACAAGAAATAGCTATTCCGATAGCGTTTGGTAAGCAGATTAGTATTTCAATTACGTACAAGTTGGCCGGTTGCCATTTCACACAAGTTATAAGAGCCGGTTGAGAAATCTTGCTATTATGGCACTTGTGGACTATACGTTACAATAGCTAGGAAACTTGTCATGAGCTACTTACTGTTTTGATATCTTAAGTGGTGTATGTATGGTTCTTCCTTTGAGGAAGTACGTTCTTTTGCTATACGTCATCATAGTCAAAACAATAAAGGCTGAATTAGACAACAAGGTATAGTATAGTCGGCCTTATAATTTTCACATTGTTTGGACTCAGGCCTCCTCTCTAAGAGAGGGAATGGGCCGTAATCCACCACGCGGGCCCAGTGCGGGTTGGTGGACGTCACGTCGTCGAATTTTTGGTTCTAGGACATGCCAGTTTCCTCACGATGTTTTCCTTCACCGTTTTGAGAGCAGTGGTGATAAAATAAATTACACAAAGTAATGCCCCTGGCTGGGTTTGAACCCGCTACCTATAACTCATAAGTCGGAGCCGTTACCATTTGGCCACCACTGCTCTAACATATACACAACAAGGTACTAACATATATATATAAAATGAGCTATTATTGGTTTGAGTCTCTACGAGGAGTCCTAGTGATGGTCACGGGAATCCGATGGATGCTAGACGCACAGGACCGGTCATTATGGCGACACTTGGGGAGGCCTATGTCCAACTGTGGACGTCTTTTGGCTGAAATTATGATAATGATGATGTTGAGTCTCAACACAGTCGGTTTTTGCAGATGAAAAGTGCTGTTAAAGCTGGCATAGACAAAGGTGACGAGATGATTTAGATGCATACCACGAGGACTGGTTTGAGACGGTGTGGGAGGAGAACATCTGGAAGATCTTGTGAAGACATTTGCCCAGCCACTGTCCTAATGACAGTAATCAATAGAAAAAAAAGTCTTTGCTTGTGTTGGTATCACCTACCTCTACAGCAAGCCACAAATTGGCATCTGACTACAGTTGGCCATCATGTCACTAGATATTGCCCAAAACAGTTATTTTTTCCTGAAACACCATTAACGAAATTTAGAAGAAAAGAAAGAAAAAAAATAATTTATTTGGTACAGCACAAGGCACAAACACAATATAGGGTAAACACGAAACAAAAATAAAAACAAGAAGCAAAAATGTAGTTGTGTGCCTCACGGCTGCACCAAAATAGGTCCAGTTCAGCATGAACAAAAATTTGGATTTCGTGTTTTCTCCCATCAAATTTTCGTCTAGGAATTTAACCACAAAATTCTCAGAATAGATTTTCGATTAGCTTATAAGAAAACACAAAGGGACGAACAAAAAGGCTATGTTTATAGCGGTCCTAAACCTATCATGATACTCGGGAGTTATTATTTTATTAGAAGAAACGAAAGTCGTTTAGTATTAGTTCTGAGGCCAGACCACGAGCTCTCAACGCGAACCATTTGACGACTAAACTGAACTGTTAAAGGGATGGAACTATATAGGGTGTATAGCTGCATTCCTCTTGCTCGCTCGCACGACCGACATTTTAACATGTCATGGCCCCTGAATGCAGCTTTGAGATTCTGATATTCTCCTAAATCGACAGGATATAGCATAGCATAGCATAATCAGCCTTTTTAATGTTCCCACTGCTGGGACTCAGGCCTCCTCTCTCTAGGAGAGGGAATAGGCCGTAATCCACCACGCGGGCCCAGTGCGGGTTGATGAATGTCACATGTCTTCGAATTTTTGGTTCTAGGACATGCCGGTTTTCCTCACGATGTTTTCTTTCACCGTTTTGAGAGCAGTGGTGATGAAATAAATTACACAAAGTAATGCGCCTGGCTGGGTTTGAATCCGCGACCTACAACTCGTAAGTCGGGGCCGTTACTGTTCGGCCATCACTGCTCTCCATCATATTCTATTCATGTGCGAAGGCGTACAATGAGATTAAGTGCGAGCGCAGGTCCAAAGATATAATCGATACACGGTGTTTTACATCTTGTGTCGTAATGAGTTTGCATTATAACATAGAAATGAATCCTGTATCAAGGTTTCATCTATAGATCGCCGTCCGGCCGTCCGGTAACCGTCCGGACCGAGCAGAAGTCGTCGACAGTGCGTAATGTTCCACGCGTGCTTCAAAGAGTTGTCAGCAAAACCGTAGGGGCTGAGCAAAGCCGAAGCCTACAGCGGCCATAGGTCGACTTCTGAAAGAGAAACCCATGGTCCTAGAATGCAAGGCAATTGAAGGAACATATGTGTGGTTTTAGTCAGTAAAAATATGACATGCCTTCGCGCTCCGCCCTAGCATAGTCGGCCTTATAATGTTCCCACTGCTGGGACTCAGGCCTCCTCTCTCTAGGAGAGGGAATGGGCCGTAATCCACCACGCGGGCCCAGTGCGGGTTGGTGGATGTCACATGTCTTCGAATTTTTGGTTCTAGGACATGCCGGTTTCCTCACGATGTTTTCCTTCACCGTTTTAAGAGCAGTGGTGATGAAATAATTACACAAAGTAATGCGCCTGGCTGGGTTTGAACCCACGACCTACAACTCGTAAGTCGGGGCCGTTACCACTCGGCCACCACTGCTCTTTGTGTGGTGGGTGTAAGTGCAGTGGGAAAAATCATTAGAGGATTTCCAACTTCAAAAAAAAAGAGTTTGTCTACTGTAAAAACATTTAAACTCACATACACAAGATACCCAGACCCACCTGCTAGGGCACTCAAAAGAGTTACCGTAACCCTGGAATACAAAGAGCAACTGATGGAACACAGTTGGGCTGTCTGTAAAAATTTGACATTCCCACTGGTTTCACCCAGAGCGGGAGGAGTTATTTTGATGATTTCTAATTTAAAACAAGAAACCGGGCAAGTGCGAGTCGGACTCGCGCACTGAGAGATCCGTACAAACTTAATTATGAAAACAGTTCAATTCCCGCATTGAGTTGCGAAGATTTTTCCGAATAGCAAAAAATGTTTTATTTTTGTGACGTAACTACAAAACAGTTTTCAGATTTTTCCTATACTTGCGCTATGAGACCTTGCTTCATGCCAAATTTCAGGTTTCTAAGTCAACGGAAAATACTTTTATTCCTTTGACAGTGTCGAAATACCCGTTTTTTGCAACATAAACGGTCGTATCTTTTTTTTTCGTTTGATTTTTACACACTTCAAGGGACCGCAGACCTGAGTATATGGTTTTAATTTCAACTCGATACCTCTACGCGTTCCCGAGATAAAGGGTGTTGGCAGACAGACGGTCAACAAAGTGATCATATAAGAGTTCCGTTTTTTCCTTTTGAGGTACGGAACCCTAAAAACCAGACCCGCAATAACTATCTGCAGGTCATACAAACATTAAAATTTGTTCTGCGAAGGAATCGAACCCATTAGCCCTGTCGTCAATCAAAACAATCGCTTCAATTACTTTTCCTCTGTTCTTGTTTACTTACATATCCCATTTACATAATGTAGGTTGTTGTTTGTAGGTATAGAATATCCTAATAAACTAGTACCTAGTCTTGAAAAAAGACTGAAGGAGCCGAGCGGCCGTCTATCAAGCCGGTATCGACGAAGATGGATGAAGTGTCTTGTCACTCCGATCTCTGGTCGGCACCTGAAAGATAAAGAACACGACGAAGATGAACTCGATAAATTAATACAAATATTCAGACATATTTTAACTTTTTATTTTAATAATATAAACTAGTGCTTGACTACGATCCCACCTGATGGTAAACAGTGATGGAATCGTTGATTGTGAGGTGCACTAGTTTATTAAGAGTCTATTCATTCTAGCCTTGAATATACCTAAATTATAATCGGAAGCCTGCAGCAGGCAAATTGTTCCAGTCCTTCGATGTACGCGAAAAAAAACAATGACGTGTTTATAGTAAACAAGAGTCATTATCATCATCATCATCATTTAGCCTAAAGACGTCCACTGCTGAATATAGGCTTCGCCCAAATGTCGCAACAACCACCGATCCTATGCGTTTCGCATCCATCGGATTTCCGTGACCTTCACCAGGTCAACGGACTACCTTGTGGGAGGCCTTTCAATGCTGTATTTTCTAGTACGTGGTCGCTACTCAAGAAATTTTCGGGACCATCGAGCATCTGTTCAGCGAACAATGTGCTATGCCGACTGCCACTTAAGACTTTAAATGTTAGTGTTGAGTTAGGCAACAATTGCGTTACCATGTTGATCACATCGCTTTCAAAGCAAGGCGTCTTCAGAAACTGTTACAGAAATTATTATAAACAATTTATTCAGTGTGACACAAAAAAAGTTGTTTTGGAAAAGGTTATACGGACACCTGGCTTGGCCAGAACTAAAATTCAATCATTAGTAACAAAATTTCGTATTCGAAAATTTACATGTTTAGTTGATCTATGCTTATATTATAAGGTGACTTATAACTACCATCACCTTTTGATTGAACTAACATTACTATGACAGCAGTGTTGGTCCAGTAGTAAAAGCGATGACTTAGAAGTCGAACGTCGTGGGTTCAAACACAGGCAGGCGTTTTTCTTTGTATCACTTATTTTGTCATCACAGCTTACAAAACAGTGAAGGAAAACATCGGCAAATCCTAGAACTGAAAATTCGAAGATATGGGACTTCTACAAATCCTCACTGGGGCCACTTGGCGGAATACGACCCATACCTTCTCTAAAAGAGGAGACCCGAATCCCAGCAGTGGAAATATTATAAGGCTGATTATTATTATTATTATGCTATATGGTTACTAACACTAGTGTCATATTGCTTGCATATCATGCTGTTTAAACTTACTCATTCTTAAATTAATTGTTGATATTTAAAGTTCCCTGTTTTATCCCGGTACCTACTTAATTTCCTAAGTTGAATGCGGAATGAATGTGGCTTAATCCGGATATTTTAGTTCAAAGTTTTCACCACAAGTGACCGTAAATTATCTCTCTTAATTACAAATGTTCATTATCTCTAGATGAAGCCGAATTCCAATCTTAATATGTATATAGAGATTACATAAAGTCATGTTAGTCTCGGTATATAGACTTAAGACATGCTAACTCAAATGAGGAGAACTGGTAAACCCTTGTTAAATACACACGTTGTATATATTATGTGGATATGTATTTTATATATTGTACATAGTGAAATGATTCACACGAAGGTTGTATCAATTGACGAGGTCCATTCTCTCATAAATCTTATTGTCTATTCTTTTGAAATTGATTTTTTTAATAACCCATCCTTATCCATTCAGGCCATGGTCCGGAGCGAGGAGGAGTGGCAGGCGGTCGCCTCCTTCTGCGAAGCAGTAATGCTAGCAAAGGAGGCGGCCGCATGCGCAAGGCAATGGCCCTCGCACACCAGTCGCCGGGATTCCGATCCCGATTTCCGGCCACCGTAGGTGTGGGCTTGCGAACGGCGAGCTACCCATCGCTCGCCGATAGTCCGGTCCCTCCGGACCGAGCCGAGCAAGTCGTCGACGGCGCGTGTTTCAAGCGCGCCTCTAGGAGATATCAGCAACCGTAGGGGCCCAATAGGGTCGAAGCCTACTGGGGCCATGGGTGATGCGAAAGAGAACCCCGGGGCCCTGGAACGAGGGCAAAAAAAGAACAGGTGTGGGTTTTAGTCAGTAAAAGTCTGACACACCCTCCTGCTCCGCCCAAGAGCAGGAGATGTCATTGGATGATTTTCCCAACGAAAAAAAAATAGGTATTAAATTTATGTCAAATATTTTCTATTAACTTAAAAAAAATAAAATTAGAACAAACAAAATCACAAGGAAAATACGTAGAAAACCCACAAAAAATGTACAAATGGAAATTCCTCTGCAATCAATTCCCTTTTCTTATCAGGGACAGCGGTGTAATTCTACATACCTACCTTGCTATATCGATGTAATATTGTAGGTACGTCCTTTTTTCTCAATTTATTTACGTCCGAGCACAATCCGATTTGCCAGACGCAATCTCGGCGGCAAAGTGTTGCTCATCGCATCGCAGCGATGAACGATGCTTACTTGTTTACTATTGATATTATGAGTTAACAGAATTTTCTTTTTACCATTTATGTACACGCATTATGGTGAAGCCAATATTTTTTTGCGTAAAATACGGATTAGGGGCATATTTTGAAAATAAATTGGCATCGGTATGCAAAACACAGACGTGAATCAAATAAAACACTGGGACATACATTTTGGTACTTATTATTAGAAAATAACGCGAACTGAATCAATTCAGTCCACATTATCAAATTGATTGACTCCCTTGCGTCCCCATTATCATTCTCATACATTCTCCACACGTAATGTCTTCGTGATATTCATCCAAACGGCTATTTTGATCGATTCCAATAACATTTCAATCACACACAAATAGCATATCAAAAGCATTTTATCAGGAAATTGCTGAAGAGCTATTACGCAGACAGTAGCAGTTATACGTAAAACTAGGTTGCGCGCCACTCGTAGGGCGGCGGCCGTGGGGGGTAGCGATGGGTGTCGTATCGTAGCAACGAGCAGCATCCCTCTCAGTGCGCTCCCGACGACCGTGCCGATCGCCCGCGCGCCCCTCCCTAACACTCCACTCCGTTCAACTTGAACGAACCTCACTCGAACGTTTCATTCAAATTCAGTGCAGTGACAATCAAAATGTTCATGCTATTCATATTACTGACTGTGTACCTAATAACTCTATGCCATGGTTAAAGTGTTAATTGCAATGGATTTGAGATTATCGGCGTGAGATAAGCCTGCCACGGAATTGACGGACCGTTGTAGGTCTTTTCAACTGCTTCGACAGTTGGTGAGTTTTGTGATTGGATTTTTATCTCTTGCATCGTTTTTGCTCCTTGATTGTCGTGCTCTTTTGTACTTAGTACATCGGCACCTTGTCTACTTACAAAGTAAGATACTGCATATTTTGTTATCGTCTGCAATTATCTAAGTACCTAAGCGTGTACGTGTATAAGAAGTGCCGTCATTTGTTACGCCCAGCGGAATTAAAATTAATTGCTCCATGTAAGTTACTTTTGCTCCAATATGTCTGTTCAAATTAAATTTTCTTCCATACAGCTTATTATAATTCTATTTAATTTAAGGTTCCCGTTTTGTAATTACTTTTGAAGGTTTAATTTCAATATCTTTTGTCTTGGTGATATAATCAAGATATATTTTTTCTGAAAATTCTTCGGAAATAGGAGGGTTTCATTTTCCCTTCTAATTATTTTCAATTTCATTTCCATTTTATCTATGCGCCACGGACGTCTATGTAAATGTATATGCCTTTTGCCATAGTGCGGGTACGATTGAGATGAACTATGATGTAGTGACGGATTAGTAATATTGTACCGTACGTCAGAGGCTGTTTACAGCATTAAGATAATATCAATCTACGAATGCGTGGAGTAATGTATGATAGAATGCTTACCAATACATTTCTCAAGGAATCGTATTTTTTTTTATTGATAGACTCGCGTTTGACCATGATCTCAAATGATAGTAAGCGTTGATGTGGTCAATGATGAAGCACGCTTGCCTAGAATTAACCTATTCAAACTTGACTTAAAAGACTCCTAGGTTATAATTATTTGGTATCATAGACTCCGGCAGGGTATTCAAGAACTGACTAAAAAGTCTGGGTTAGAGTATAGCTAGCTTAGCTAGCTTTTATACTTCGCAACGCAGCTCTATCTGTTTTAGACTTATGTTAGTTTTCTGTATTACCTGGTTTTTAAACTACGGGTCTGGATGTCTTGTGCACGTGAATTTACATGTTTGTGCAACCACAGTGCGTGTTTCGGACAATGTGTTTTTTTTTTTTAACCTACATATAAATCTACTATTGTAATCTAGAATAATTATTACAGGGGTCGCTCAAAAATTCCAGAATACTACCCTTTAGGACTTTGATCCCTGAGTTTGTTGCGATGTTCTTCTCAGGGTAGTCAGTTAGGAAAAAACTGGCCTCATCTAGAATAAATTGATGAGTAAAAGTGTTACTTAAAAACCTATTCGCAATATAAATATCATTTATCAATAGTTTCGCGGATAAAATACTATTCTGTTACAGCTGTAGTATTCTTCAAAATGTCCATGAACGTTGAAAATTTTCTTTTATGAATTCGTTGATCAAAATATGAACCAAATTATAGACCATACATATATTAATAGGCAAAAGATCAATACCATTACAACGTTTTAAGTTTACAAGGGCATCGGATGAGTCATTTGGACACAGAACTATTTATTTTGAACACAATAATTGGAGCTATAAAGCAGAAAGTGTTTTGTTTACGTTTTCATAGTCAACCAATGTAAACAAAACACTTTCTGCAGAACACTCATAAACTATATATTACAATAGTTAAAACATACCTAAGTAGGTATCAGATATACGCGAAGAATTAAAACTTGGTTATAAAGCCACAACTTTTTATATAACCTGGTTCCTTCCTCTACCTATCCTTATTTATTACGATAGATTTTTGATAAAAAGACAAAGTTTAGGTTTCATTACTTCCCATTTTCACTTCGGTTTTTCTTTTCATTTGGTGATTTCTATTGAATCCAGAGGGAAAATTCCTTTTCTTTTAAAGAATGTACCCATTTTAATCAGTCTCCGACTGTCAAAAAACACCTTCACAATGTTAAAAACTTTTTGACAGTGACTGTCATTCAGATGAGGTTGCAACTTGAATTTAGAAGCTATTAAGTAAGAAAATTATTGGCCACATCTACCTACTG
This sequence comes from Mythimna impura, assembly GCA_905147345.3. Classification (NCBI taxonomy): domain Eukaryota; kingdom Metazoa; phylum Arthropoda; class Insecta; order Lepidoptera; family Noctuidae; genus Mythimna; species Mythimna impura. Next base: position 8,534,195 of record LR990355.1, on the reverse strand, counting down.
GTTCAATAATCATCATCATTTCAGCCGAAAGACGTCCACTGTTGGACATAGGCCTCCCTCAACTTGGGGGTACCCCAATGTGTGGGGTCAATGATTAATCATCAAAATTAAATAGCCTATATTTGTATATAGTTCTTTCTCTATATTTGTATATAGCTCTGCCTCGTAAAATGTGTAGGTACTTCCCACCTCTTTATGAACCACCCTTTTTTAATTTACTTTGTTCGCTCTAACACAGACCAGAGCGAACGAAACAAATAATAAATATTCAAATCGGTCTAATCGCTTTTTATTTTTGACAAGGCTAACGAACAGAAATTGATTTTTATACGCATATAAAAATATATATAAATGAATAGATAGATAAGTATATAATTAATTCCTACCCTAACCTAAAACTGATACAAACATAATTAATTAGTACTGTAAAAAGGTTTTATATCTATAAATCCGACGATAGCGAACCGATAACATGGGTTGTAAAATTTACTCAAATAGAAAGAAAGAAAACATTTATAATTAATACCAGTGCTGCGTTATTTTTACTTTAGTTTAATATCGCAGCATATGCTGAGATAGGAGCCTTTTTGGCCTCGCACAGGTCTTTTATTTTTATTTTATAATATTGTTTTTTCTTTTATTTTTAGTTAAGTATTTATAGATTGAGTAGTTACTTTTTATTTTATTGTTGTTTGTCCTGTGCGAGTCTCAAATAAATGTTTTCTTTCTTTCTTTCAAATAATAATCCTATCATGTTTTCAAGTCCTATCCACACTTAAACTGAAAAAATATATTACAGCACCTTTTAAACTGCCATCACGCTTACTGATAATGGTATAGTTAATGATCCACCTTGATAGTTTGGACAGAGGGCTGTGTCAGTGGTCACTAACCCTTAGTAAGGGTGACAGAGGTTAATATTTCAGCAGTGGTTAGACGTGAGTAAAATACAGAAATATACAAAGAGCCGTATTTTATAATGAAAATGTGACGAATCATATTAAAATTCAAATCTAGAATTCAAGGCATTTGATTGCTGTGTAAAGACGATTAAGTGTTACAAGTTGGAAATTAAATATTGTTTTTTTATTTAGTACGAGCATCTGCCAGCGGCTCCGTTCGAGTGAAAATAGGTTTCTCCATACAAACTTCCAACCCCTGTTTTACCCCGTTAGGGGTGGAGTTTCATAAGGGATAATAATAAGAAACCTACCTGACAAATTTTAAGTTTATAGGTGTTATAGTTTCTGAGATTTCGTGATTAATTAGTGAGTAGTATTTCGTTTTTATATATATATAGATTTGATTACCTACACAGCCCTTTGCCCACGGGTAGTGTGAAAGCGAAACCCGGAGCCCTGGTATGAAGGCAAAGAAAGAACAGGAGTGGGTTTTTAGTCAGTAAAAGTCTGACACTATCTCCCGCTCCGCCTAAGAGCGGGATTTGTCATTAGATGATTTTCCCACCTAAAAAAAAGCCCTTTGCCAACTTTAGTAAGTATGTTTTTTTTATTTGGTAGAAACTAGTGCTTGACTGCTATCCCAGCTGATGGTAAGCATTGATGCAATTGTTGATAGTAAAGCGCACTAGTTTTTTAAGAGCCTATTCACTCTAGGCTTGAAGATACCTAAATTATATTCAGATGGGAAGACCGCAACAGGCAAATTGTTCCAGTCTTTCGATGTGCGCGGTATAGATGAAAGAAAGAAAATATGTTTGTTGGTAATGACGAGGTGCAACGCTTCGGTGGATCATAGAGGTGTCAACAATGTAAGGGTAGATACTCGCCGTACGTCGGGTTGTCCAATGGTAGAAAGGAGATAGCGGAATTAAGTCATGCAATTCTAGCGGACACTCTCCAAAATGCTTAAGTAATAAATGCTAAAGTAGTTTTTTTTTTAAGGTAAGAGATTTAAAGAAGTCACTAGATGATTATCTAATGACTTTTCTTGCTCTAGGGTGTGGTTTTAGTCAGTAAAAGTCTGACACTCCCTGTGTCAGACTTTTACTGACTAAAACCACACCTATGTTCCTTCAGTTGCTCTTTGCGTTCGCACGGTGCACAGGTTTCCTTTTCAGAAGTTAACTCATAGCTCCAGTAAGCTTCAGTCCTGCTGGGTAGGTATGTGATACAGTTGATTATCAGTATTTTAGATGAATCGCAGTTCATCATCTCCTAGCTGTTTTTTTTTTGTAGGTGGGAAAATCATCCAATGACATCTCCCGCTCTTGGGCAGACCGGGAGGGCGTGTCAGACTTTTACTGCCAAAAAACCCACTCCTGTTCCTTCTTTGTCTTCTTCCCAGGGCCGAGTTTTCCTTTCAGAAACAAACCCTTGGCTCCAGTAGGCTTCGACCCTGCTGGGCCCCTACGGTTTGCTGACATCTGCTTGAGGCGCGCGTGGAACAGTGCATGCCGTCGACGACTTGGGCTCGGTCCGGACGGTTACCGGACGGTCGGACGACGAGATACCCATTGTTCACCGTCCGTGAGCCCGCGCCTACGGTGGCCGGAAATCGGGATCGGGATCCCAATTGCTGGGGCGTGAGGGTCGCTCCCTCGCACGTGCACGTGCGGCCTCCTTTACTAGCATTACTGCTTCGCAGAAGGAGGCGACCGCCTGCCACTCCTCCTCGCTTCGAACCATGGCCTGGCGCGAGAGATCGTTGCCTCCGATCTCCCCCACGAGGACACGGCGTTGCTCTGCCCAAGAGGGGCAAACCTCTACCGTATGCTCCACCATGTCCTCCGAGCGGTCCATACAGTGGTAGTACCCGAGCGTTACTTCCGCAGCCTTTTCCTAACTACCTTGGGATCTAGCCGGATGCAGCTAATCTTTAAGTCAAGAGTGAATAGGTTACTTCTAGGTAAGCGCGCTCCATCGTCGACTGCATCGTCGCTTTCCATCAGGCGAGATAGCGGTCTAGCGCGAACCTATCAAGAATAAAAAATAAAAAAAAAATGCTGAATACCCATATTTTACATGGAGCCACTGCCTATCAGAGCTCCACAACCCAGTTACTGAGCAACACTATTATATACTCCTTGGATAGACTGATGGTCAGACTTTCCCGCGTCTGACTTCCTATAAAGACTGTCAAATATCTACGAATGATAATCGGGACTACGGCTTGACGTGCTTCCTGAGACACGAAGCGCCGCTGATAATAATGTAATTATTATTCGACGGTTGAAAGGCTAATTGATCTAAGCGACATTTTTTCAAAAAAAAATGAAACTTGACTCAAACGACGGAGAAAAATTTGCTGATTCCGAATATGTATATAACTCAATATTGGAAAAAATATCGTTTAGATCAATTATGAAAGGCTAATTGATCTAAACGACATTTTTTCTAATATTGAGTCAACCGTCTATATTTTGAGTTCTCTTAATAATTATTATCAGCCTTATAATGTTCCCACCGCTGGGACTCAGGCCTTTTCTCTAGGAAAGGAAATAGGCCGTAATCCACCACAAGGGTCCAGTGCGAGTTGGCGGATGTCACATATCTTCGAATTTTTGGGTCTAGGACATTTCAGTTTCTTCACGATGTTTTCTTTCACCGTATACATTACGAGAGCAGTGATGATGAAATAAATTACACAAAGTAATGTGCCTGGTTGGATTTGAACTCGCGACCTACAACTCGTAAGTCGGGATCATTACCACTGGGCCACCATTAATCTGCTCTCTTAATTATAATGGTTGATATTTATTATAATAAATACAGGGTGTTTGGTGCATCGTGTGCCAAATTAAAATGGTCAACGGAAGAGGTCATCTGCTATCATTTCAGTCCCCTAAAAACTTCTCATGCCCTGTGGATTTTTTTCCATTGACTTCTTATTGTTTTATGAAAATAAGATCCATATTTTTCATTCAAATACAAATTTAAAAAAATATATAAGTCGTAGACTCTGAATTTCAATTTTATTTAGATGTGTATTGTATTAGAGTACTTTTAAATTTAAAATTAGTGACATTAGCTTACTAGTTTTTTTTTTTTTAATTGACTTGCAAAGTGTTGGACATAAATTAAAGCTGTATATGTTACAGCTATTTACATGTCTATAAAAAAAAAACCAAAAGCGACCGGAGTCTTCCAACTTCCTTAAAAATTATCTAGTTTATCCTCTTGCTAGTGATGTGCCACATGCCATAAAAATCTTTTTATAACTTTGTGAATTCGCTAGAATTGTGAATCGAGTCACATAAGACTAATATTTAAAATTATGATCTAAAAAATATTTTTGCTTAAATTATACCTGAAAAACCTATTAAAAATGTTATCTCACTCTTATAAGGTAAAATCTGTCTCGTATCTCTCTTTTCATGGGTTTTAGTAGAAATAAAAAAAAATTGCATTTTTAACATTTATTTCATAATTTTTACAAATCCTGCCCAAATTGTTGACCTCTGTTGTAAATGCAGGCCCAACATGTGATTCGTATTTCGATAGTTGTTGTACGAAGTCGTATTTCCTCCTTAATTGTTTTTAAAGCCGTTTCAATGCGTTATTTGCAATTAAGTCTTATGTGAATCATTTACAATTCTAGCGAATTTACACGGCTGTTTTGGTCAGCTGGACCAATTTTAATAATAAAATTCCTTTTTGTTTTGTTGCGCCATTTCTATGCGTTGAACTAGTACCTCCGTAGTTTCCAACTACTGCACAACAACTGCTACAAATTTGTAAATTCGCTAGAATTGTGAATGATTCACATAAGAATAACTTGCAAACAACGCATTGAAACGGCTTTCAATACAATTAAGGAGGAAATACGACTTCGTACAACAACTGTCGAAATACGAATCACATGTTGGGCCTGCATTTACAACAGAGGCCAACAATTTGGGCAGGATTTGTAAAAATCATGAAATAAATGTTAAAAATGCATTTTTTTTTTTACTAAAACCCACAAAAAGAGAGATACGAGACAGATTTTACCTTTTAAGAGTGAGATAACCTTTTTAATAGGTTTCCCAGATATAATTTAAGCAAAAATATTTTTTAAATCATAATTTTGATTATTAGCCTTATGTGACTCGATTCACAATTCTAGCAATTCACAAAGTTATTAAAAGATTTTTATGGCATGTAGCACATCACTAGCAAGAGGATAAACTAGAAAATTTTTAAGGAAGTTGGAAGACTCTGGTCGCTTTTGGTTTTTTTTTTAATTTGACATATAAATAGCTGTAACATGAACAGCTTTAATTTAAGTCCAACACTTTGCAAGTCAATTAAAAAAAAACTAGATAGCTAATGCCACTAATTTTAAATTTAAAAGTATTCTAATACAATACACATCTAAATAAAATTAAAATTCAAAGTCTACAACTTGTATATTTTTTTTCAATTTGTATTTGAATGAAAAATTTGGGTCTTATTTTCATAAAACAATAAAAAGTCGAAAAAATCCACAGGGCATGAGAAGATTTTAGGGGCCTGAAATGATAGCAGATGACCCCTCCCGTCGACCATTTCAATTTGGCACACGATGCACCAAACACCCTGTATAATAGTATTTTTATGTTTGTCAAATCTGGTTATTTGTATTTTACTTTTGTTGTTTTAAAATTCTTATATCCGTAACCGAAACTATCCAAAAGTATAGGGGATAATTCAAATTAATATCGTATCTGAAACTAGTATAATATTATTCTTGTTTCCGTAACTAGATCCAAAATTTTATATCCAGAACATCCCTGGTTTTATTATAGTGATAAAATAAACATCAAAAGAAAATTTCATTACATACACGTCGCCATACCTGACAGGTTTGCTTGTATAGTGGAGTTTTATAGGTAAACGGGAGCGTGTGCGTGCACAACCGTGCAGGTATCCACACCTGCACAGACAAGCAAAAAAATATGATTTCGAAATTTTTGCTTGTCGGTATACCTGTGCAGTTTAACTGCATAGGCAAAACTGTGCGTGTGTGGCTGTCGCCTGCGCAGGCGTCATAGAGAGGTAAACCGATTATTGTTACAGCGTCGAGATCTGCTACCGGGACCATGGCTTCAACTGAGAGTTTGTACAGGTTTATCACTACGTGTATGTCCTCTACTCAGTTCAAGCTTACCTGACAGGTGTTATACCTATGCAGGCAAACCTGTCAGGTACACCCTAATGTGTATGGCTACCTTTATAAAGAAATACCTACATAACTTCAAAAACATAAGTACATTGTCGTTACTGACTCCTAGGACAGTGATTCGAGATTGTTCGAAAGAGTTACCAGCGGCCCTTGAACGCAAAGGGCAGCTGAAGGAACGTGGGTGGGTTTTACTGGAGTGCAGAAACAATATTATTATGTAAGTTTGGTCGATTTGTTAATTTGTTTTGGTTGATAAGAAATAAATAAACTAAATAATATATATAATCTGATGCTCCCTCTTGCTCCACCTAGAGCGGAAGGACTTATTTGATGATTTCTCGGCAAAAAAAAAATATACTCGTATTATCAACATCATCATCATCATTATCATTTCAGGCGAAAGACGTCCACTGTTGGACATAGCCTCCCCCAAGTATAATAATATATAAAATTATTTCACACAAAAAAACAGCATTTACATCATAAAATTATAAACATATATGTAGGCTTATTACAAGGTTACAAATATATAGGAAGGTACTCTGACTCCTAAACTAGGTGTGGGCCTGTAAATTAGTAGTCGGTGATTCTCCGTAGCAAACAAAGCCATAAGTGTCGCCACAATGAACTGTCCTGTGCGTCTCGCATCCAGTGGATTCCCGCAACCTTTACCAGGTCATCGGTCCACCTTGTAAGAGGCATTCCAACGCTGCATCTTCCGGTACGCGGTCGCCACTCCAGAACCTTTCGGCCCCAATGGCCATCTGTTCTGCGAGCAATGTGCCCTGCCCACTGCTACTTAAGTTTGGCGATTCTTCGTGCTATGTCAGCAACCTTGGTCTTCCTGCGGATATCTTCATTCCTGATTCGATCACGCAAGGAAACTCCGAGCATAGCCCTTTCCATTGCCCTTTGGGTGACTTTAAACGTTCTGATAAGGCACATTGTGAGCGACCACGTTTCGTACCTATTCGTATATTGTTACTGAAAACTATTCACCCCAAAGACGCCAAACTAATTACTTTCATCCCCCATGGGAAATAAGGTTAAAGATTATTTTGAAACGGATTCGAATATATCCAACTTTTCCCATGATGATATTCATAGTCGATACAATAAACCACCTCGACCCTCAAGAGAACTAGGAGATGGAGGACTTTTTATCATAATAAATTAATCTATCTAGCCTTTTTCCCGTCTTTATTTACAACGTCATTTTTAGTATATATGCGAAACCTGAACATAGTTTGTTCAGTATCAGTAACTAAACCGATTCCAATAATTTTTACAAATAATATTACACAAATTAGTAATAAATATTAATATTATTAATACAAAAATATTTTAAAAAGGTCATAAGTTGGACAGCACCTACACTAAGTACAACACAGGTCTCGACAGGTCATAGCGGGTATTATGAGCCAGCGCACAGCTGGGTGCGGGAGCAAAATAACCCCTCAGTGGATGGCCTGGTGACCATATATTTGTGCGGACAACCAGGTAACATAACAAGCTTATAACTGTGAGTTTTCATGACTAGAAAAATGTTCCTGCAGCGGTCTTCCCGTCCGATTATAATTCAGGTGTCTTCAAGGCTAGAGTAAATAGGCTCTTAATAAACTAATACGCTTCACCATCAACGATTGCATCACTGCTTACCATGAGGTGGGATCGCAGCAAGCACTAGTTTATATCAATTAACCTAACCACCTAGCGTTTTCTAGGCCTAGCATTTTCTAGACTACATTGTAGACCTCATTTCCGATATACACAGACTACTTTATGAAGAACTTCTTTATTTACTTTCTTGGATAAATACCCTACAAATAGAACGTTCAATATTTTATAATCTACGTGGACGCCGGCGATTGCTCGGTATTTAACGGAATGGCGCGAAATCACGCGCGAACGCTTGGATTCGTTTTGATTTTGACTATTAAAAAACTGGGCAAGTGCGAGTCGGACTCGCACCCTGAGGGTTCCGTACAAACTTGCCTATGTAAATAGTTCAATTCCAGAATGGAGTCTCGGAAGATTTTTCTGAACCACAAAATAAAAAATTGTGATGTAACAACAAATTTACAGTTTACAGATTTATTCCTATACTTGTGCTATAAGACCTTGCTTTATGCCAAATTTCAGGATGCTGAGTCAACGGGAGGTACCCTATGAATTTTAATTTCCTCGAGAGTGTTGAAATGTACAGTTTTTTGCCACATAAACCGAAGTATCTTGTTTTCTTGCTAACTTACAAGTTTAATTTTTTTACACCTTCAAGAGTCCGCAGACTTGAGTATATGGTTTTAATTTCAACTCGATACCTCCACGTGTTCCCGAGATAAAGGGTCTTGACAGACAGACAGACAGACAGACCGTCAGACAGACAGATAGACAGACAGACAGACGGACGGACGACAAAGTGATCCAATAAGGGTTCCGTTTTTTCCTTTTGAGGTACGGAACCCTAAAAAATAAACTTTCTACTGGTTGCTTCACTCGTTATCTGGGGAGATCAAAAGGGAGTGTCAGACTTTTACTGACTAAAACACACATATGTTCCTTCAGTTGCCTTTTGCATTCCAGGGCCACTGTAACTCCTTCGAACAATCCCGCAGCCCGACTTCTTGACCTTATGCCCCGTTTACACGTGGGCCCAGCCTCGGCCAATCGCCATCCCTAGCCATTGTGTAAACGGGGAAACCCCGTTTAAACAATGGCGATTGGCCGAGGCTGGGCCTAAGTGTAAACGCACCATTTAAAGGCGTGTCTAAACGCAACACGCAGCGTAACAACCAATCGCTCAATCACTGCACCCATCGTGCCGTCAAAGTATACCTGCATCCGTCACATTACATGATTATAATTATTTAATGAACATAAGTACCTGTGCATGGTTAATAAAATATTTAATTTAATGCCTGTCAACGCACCTCACATCATTACTTAAAGTGATAAATTAGCTCAACTCGAATGTAAAAAGATAGTTTATTTACGTGTATACTTTAGTAAGTGTACTTTCATCTAAGTGTATTTAAAAGTTTTGTTTTGAATTACAAAAGTTTTAATGTTTTATTTGGCCATTTTCGAGAGCAGATTTGCATAGTTTGCTGTGAGTTTATTTTATTTAAACAGTTGAGTTAAAAGGGTTCAAGGATCTGCATCAACGCGTTGTTTTTTTTTACAAGTTTTGAAATTTGTACTGTGGTTTTTTTTTTTCGAGTGGGAAAATCATCTAATGACGATGAGAGCGGGGGATCCCGCTTTTGAGTAGAGCAGGAGATAGTGTCAGACTTTTACTGACTAAATACCCACTCCTGTTCCTTTTTTGCCATTTTTCCAGGGACCCGGGGATCTCTTTCGCATCACCTATGGCCCCAGTAGACTTCGACCCTGCTGGGCCCCTACGATTGCTGACATCTTGAGGCGCGCGTGGAACACTATGCGCCGTCGTCGACTTGGGCTCGGTCTGGACGGTTACCGGACGATCGGACGGCGAGCTACCCATTGTTCGCCGTCCGCAAACCCGCGCCTTCAGTGGCCGGAAATCGGAATCGGAAGGAAAATGTAATGGATTCAATTCTTTTGTCCTTGAAATTCAAATTATATAAATAGCTGAATTCATCAAATATTAATACTATTCGGTGCGTATCTCAATTGTACCGTAACAGAAGCAGTGCTTAGACTCACAAACGGAATATTAATGATCTTAGGCATACTGCGCCGCTTACGGGCAATAATAGATCAGTCGGCTGGTTCCATTAATTATTTAGATCACTACAGTCTCAATTTACATCACAGTAATGAAATAGTGGAGGATTGACGGAGAGTCGTCTTTCAACCTTGAAGAAGAAGTTGGTTATAAGGAATACAAGTTTCGAATTACGATTGGTTGGGTTAAACTGTATCAATTATATATATATTACGGTTCTGTTAAACTTTTATAAGTATATATTTTAAAATATAGTAAAAATAGAGTAAAAAAAACCAAAAATCTGTCCTCTCAACTGTGATAGTTATATATATAATTATATTTATGTATAGCAGAAGGTATAATTACTTAAATATAAGTATTTTATTTTTATATTTTACTACGTATTATTTTGTATTATTTGATAGTTTAGATTAAGATTTCACACATTCTTCTTCTCTTGCTTACTACACACTATTGCCTACATTTCTTTCAATTTCTTGGAAGAAATTTCTTTGGAAATAAGCAGTACCTTTGTACTATTGTCTATTTTATACTGTCTTTTTCTGTTTTTTGTGTGTACATAAATAGTAAAATAAATATATATATTTTTTGTTTTCGTATGGGAAGCAATCTTCTATCGGCACCTGGGCTTTTAGAAAAAAGGCAAGGTGTGTGTGAGATTTTTAACTCACTGAAACCACCCCGGTGATCACTATAAACACATGAACCCCCTTTGTTAAACTGTTTTAGAGCAAACCCTAGAGGATAATGTAAAAGGGTATTTCCTGAGTTTCGCCTTGCACGGCAGCGCGTGATCACTGTGCTAACGCATTTCCTAGGGTCACTCGGTGGGTGTAGCGAAACCTCAACTTTGAACGCCAGCGATCTAGGAGTACTGCCTGCTTTGAATAGTGCAGACGAGATTGCAGTGTTTGAGGCCTCGAAGCTTACTTCGCTACTGATGCCTCCTTCTCCGAGCAAGATCGACCCCCTCATGATTCTGCTTGGCAGTCTCCTTCTGGAGCATCAAGTTCTCACAAATAGAGGCCAATGCTCGCTAGTTTTCTGTGTCCATGAACAAAGCCTACTGCTGGCAGAGAGATGTTTTCCCCGATTCGAGCGACTAATAACCGTCACTCAAAGGACGCTCCACGCTCCGAGCTCCCAAGCAGAGCATGGAGCGTTTGCTATGCAATAAAAAAAAAACAAAAACATAATATATTGCACTAAATAATCCATTCGGTTGATTTAGTTGAAACTGAAAAAAATATTCAGATATGTATGCAAAATTAAACTTCTAGTTTAAGGATTTTGTTTTATTATAGTTTAAGAAAGGTATTCAAGAGCTATATCGTAAACTTTTTATCAATCCATTTGAATATTTTCTAAGGTAAAACTCGTCTAAAACCTAGGCTAAATAACCGAGAAAAAAGCTTGCAAAAAAAGGGTCACAACTCAAAGTATTAAATAAATAAGGAAAGTGGAAAATATCTGAATTGAATTTTATCTCGACCGCGACCGCCGTCCGCGACCCTTACTATGTCCTCATTAAACATCGTTTGGTATCAAAGTAAGCAAAAATAGTATCGACAAAGAGTTCTCACTTCTCAGTCCATGTGTAACCAAACTTTATGGAGGCCGCAAAAAATCCTTAAGTATAAGATATTTTAGTTAGATCAACATTTAGAAATCGAACGACAGGCTCTTTATTGTGACGGCACAATCAAGAGTCTATCGGAACTTCTGATCAGGAAGGAGGCTTTGTGCTAAGAATCAATAAAATATCTAAAAAGCTGCTTGACAATAATGTTGTTTATATAATTGCAAGAAATGAATAGATCCATAGAGCTAGATTCCATTTTCATTTGATTTGATCAGCACGGATTGTCCTACCTGTGACTGTAGTCAGGAATAAAATATACTTATACTAGCTTCTGCCAGCGGCTTCGCCCGCGTGAAAGTCAGTTTCTCCATACAAACTTTGGACTTTCTTAGCGGATGTCTACATCCTATAAGGAATTTTAAGTTTGTAGGTGTTATGATTAATCAGTGAGTGGTATTTCGCTTTTAGATATATATATATAGATTAACTTTTTAGCTCTTTTCAACTAATAAAAGTTGGTTTCGATATCTTTTTGTTTCGTTTTTTTTTGTTTTTTTGTATTCATGATGTTAAATGACTAGTTTAGTATATTTAATTTACAATTATTTTTAGTAGTCGTAGCCATTATGAATTTTTCGACAGTTGTGATAGCTAAAAAAAGGTCATGTTGTCTAGAACCTAAAGTATATTTACTTCAAAGGTGAGATTTTTGAAAGTCAGATATATAACTATAACAAAAGAATAAATTGGGCGATTAGACATATTTCGTAAAAAAATCTGTCCTAAAATTTTTATTCTTAGATAAAAGTTATTCAATCTGCCTTGTTTTTTCTCTACTAAGTTGGGGTCGGCTTCCAGTCAAACCTGATGCAGCTGGATATCAGTATTTTACATAGAACGAGTACCTATCTGACCTCAACAACAAAGCGACTGGATAAACCTATGATATTACTTCGCAAGGCTTTTTAGGGTTTCGTACCTCAAAAGGAAAAAACGGAACCCTTATGGGATCACTTTGTTGTCCGTCTGTCTGTCTGTCTGTCATGAACCTTTATCTCCGAAACGCGTGAAGGTATCGAGTTGAAATTAAAACCATAATATAATCAGTAGTCTAATTCACGTAAAATCAAACAAGCCAAATATCGTTTAAGTTTTATAGTCGTTCGATCGGTTACCTATCACAAGTTCGAAAAATATTTGACTGAATTTCATTTCACCTAAAACTTGTCAACTATTACGTTTTGTTTTTTTTTATATTTCATTCAAGTCACGTCTGCCACTGTATCAGTTGACCTTTTATCAATTCGTTTTTTTTTTCGTTACTCCGACGTTTCATTCGGTCGAAAAACTTTTCACCGATGTTACACTTAGCCGAAATAACATTTGTTTGAAGTATTATGTTTCCGAACATTAATTATACCGCTGTTTTAATTACCATATTTTCATTTCACCAAACGCCTAGAAATATAATTATTACACTGACATGATTAAGGCAACAGGAGCTAATTTTAGATTAGTTTAACCTAATATTTTGTTTTAATTAATTATTAAAATGTAATGGAACTTAATAATATAGTTAATTATGAACAAAAGTGGTTTTAATTGGTCCCAGTAAGAAGCATGCAAACAAGGATACTAAGGCTTTAAGCATGCAGCATGCAAGCAGACATACAGCATGCATTCAGCATGCAAGCAGGGATGCAGCATGGAAGCAGGCATGCAACATGCAGCAGGTATGTAGCATGCAAGCAAGCATGCAGTATGCAAGCAGACAAAAAAAATATTTTTCCTTATTCCGTTACCGGCCCACGCTGAAAACCAGCGCTGTAGACTCGTCACATTATGCATGTGGCCACGACATTATATTGAGCGTTCGGCCGATCTGTGCGAATGTGACACATATTTTCCCTATAAAATGTTTACAATTTGTAAGCTTGTCTTTAACTTAGGATTGCGTCATTTCCCACAAATAAATTGTTTTTCTTTCCTTCTATTGAAAAAATCGGCCCTCTTTGTTTTCTTTTGCACACTCGTACGTGACTTAAAAAAAAAACCTAGATGATGATGGTAGAGGTACCTACTCAGGTACCTCTACCAAACTAAAACCTGAAACAATTCAAAATGTTTACAGCACCGAATTGTTGCCTGGCAGAACCACGTTTCAAATTTTTAACACAAGGCTATCAACAATAATGCGACCTTCGCAAAGTTTTGCTACTCGGTGAACCAGAGAGTCCTTATTGATACAATATATATTACATATTATATCTCTGATACGGGTCTGTTTAATGAGGACGTAGTGAGGGTCTCAGGAGAGAAAATTGGATAAAAATTACTTCTTTTTACATTATTTTTCTTATTAAAGATCGGTTTTAGCGATAAATTATATTTATTTTGCAAAAAGGTTTAAAAAAATACTTTTATATGTCAATTTTTTTTGTCAGTTTAAACTAGATGAGGCCGGCTGCGCTGAGGTAAGCTACGCGTTATTTCTTATCTAACTTTCCAGTTGCAATGCATTCATATCTTCTAAGATGATCTTCTAAAAAAACCTAGACTAAATAAAACTACACGAATTTTATAAAATATTTGATTTTGATTTCGTTAGCAGATCGAGAAGATCTCGTTCAAAGAAAAAACTGTAATTTTCTGTATGATGTCCAAACCAAACCAATTGACCAAACTCCATTGTAATATAAATTTTAAAATAATAATTGTTTTTTAATGACAACTATTATTTCTTTTATATGATATAAGCTAGTGCTTGATTGCGATTCCATCTGGTGGTAAGCAGTGATGCAATCGTTGATGGTAAATCGCACTAAGCCCAAAAATTGTTAGCATAACAGAGTTTTTAAAACCATACAGAATTTTTAACACGTTGTAATCAAAATGGAGTAGCAAACACGGACTTCGGAATCTTAAAGTAGTAGGTAAATCTTTGCATTGAAAACTGGTAGACAACATCATCTTCCTAGCATTTTTCCCAACTAGCCGGGGATCAGCTTTAGGTCTAACCGGATGTGGCTGAAAGGATCTGGAATGGAGACCCCGTACCGGAAGACTCAGCGTTGGACCGATGACCTGGTGACGGTCGCGGGAATCCGATGGATGCGAGTTGTACAGGACCGGTCATTGTGGCGAGACTTGGGGGAGGCCTATGTCCAACAGTGGACGTATTTCGGCTGAAATAATGATGATGATGATGGATGCGGCTGAATACCCGTGGTATCACGTAGAGTGACTACCTATTAGACCTCCACAACCCAATTACTGAGAATAGAATAGAATAAACACAACACAACACGATACTCCTTGCATAGACTGATGGTCAGACTTTCTGGCATCTGACTACCTGTAACGACTTTCACGATCTACGAATGACAACCGGGACAAATGGTTGTACGTGCTTACTGTATCAGCAATGTCCTAGATAAAATTTGAAAAGACTTAAAACTGGTAGACAACAAAAGCCAATTTTTCCCGACTACGGAGGGTTATGATTTTGACTGACCATGTATGTATATGAGTATGTTCATCTGTTCCCTCATAGCTCCTAATCTACTTATCGGAACTCGACATATTAGGTATCGTTAGAACCGTTTTACCGCTGAACATAGGCTATGTGACGTGTCACAAAACTGGATATGGCGCTCTACCATATGGTACCGTATGGTACTGGACGGCGAGCTACCCATTGCTCGCTGTCCGCAAGCCCGCACCTACGGTGGGGCTGGGGCGTGAGGGCCATTGCCTCGCGCGTGCGGCCGCCTCTTTTGCTAGCATTACGGCTTCGCAGAAGGAGGCGACCGCCTGCCACTACTCTCCGCTCCGGACTATGGCCTGCCGCCAAGCCATGCTATACCAAGGCCTGGCGCGAGAGATCGCTCCCACCGAGCGCCCCCACGAGGACACGGCGGCGCTCCACGAGGACACGGCAGTGCTATGTTGCCCCTCACTAGGAATACCGCCTGTATCGTGGGTACATTCACAAACAAGTAAGCTCACATACATAACGTACCCAGACCTGGAAGTGCCCGGAACACCTATCTGTAGGCCATAGGTACAAATATTTGTTCCGTGCGAATAGAATCGCTCAACCACTGCGCCAACCGTCCAATCTGACACGCTCTCTCGCTTCACCCAAAGCATCAGGAGTTATATGATAATTGCCCATGTCCAAAAAAGCCTACACGCGATGTGTTTCCTATCTGTAGCAGGTCGAAAGCCTGACCAGCGATCATTCTATTCTAATAAAGTTTGCACTGAGTAAATCAATTACATAACTTGCAGATTAATATTGGTTTTTCTCGATAGTTTTTAGGGTTCGGTCGGCAAAAAAGGAACCCTTATATGGTCACTTTGTTGTCGGTCTGTCCGTCTGTCAAGACTTTTTTTCGCGTAGAGGTATGAAGCTGAAATTAACATGAAACTTTTAAATCAGCGCAATCTAAAGATAAGGCCGCTTGTGCTTCGTTTAAGTGCATGATATGACATTCGCTAGGAAATCAAAACCTATAAGGGTACTTTTCGTTGACCTAGAATCCTAAAATTTTTCATGAAGCAAGGTGTCATAACACAAGTATAGGAAAACTGTAAATTTGTAGTTACATCACAAAAAAAAAACTTTTGATACGGAACCCTCAGTGTGCGAATCCGACTCGCACTTGCCCCGGTTTTTTCCTTCGAGAAATTCTAGTCATTTAGTTCGGATAAGAAATGTCTCTTAATAAACTTACGTAATAGGGTTGTTGGCGACAGTTGAAGAGTCGTGATGATTAGATCTATAATAATAATAAATTCATTTATTTTAGGCTTGAAATACCCTCAGTTAAATTATATGTAGTAGTTGTTTAATAAGTAGTTCCAATATAATCAATGTACAAAAATATTATACCCGAGAATCATTGACAGATAAGATTTTCAAAAGTATAAGGCTGTAGCGACATCTATGGCGTCACATAAGAACTAATCCTGAATCGCGCAATTAAAGTTTTCCGCGTGATTAGAACATATAGAACCGCCCGAAATCATCAATCGGCCTGTTGCCCGCCAGTCATAACACCCGTCTGGTCGGAGGATCCTTCCTTTTCAACGGAGGTTTGCGGGACTTTACTCTATGTTCCACATAGGTACCTCCAAAAGGCAATACTAAAAATCTCCTACTATAATTTTCCTGTGCTCTCGCTTCCGTGGCCCCATGGGACATGACATGTTCAAATGTCAGTAGCGCATGCAAGAAAGAAGGATGGAGCTATACACCTTAAAGAGCTCCATCCCTTTAACAGTTCAGTTTATGTCGTAAAATGGATCGCGTTAACAGCTCGTGATAGCAACGTGCTGTTCAACAAGACCCATTTATTTATTTATTTATTCTTTACGCACACAAAAGTGCAGAGGCGGACTTAATGCCTTAAGGCATTTTCTACCAGTCAACCTTTGGGTGATGCAGAGACAACTGGTGGTAGGTGCAACCCATGTGTTTTTTAATCGACTTCAATAAAAGGAGGAGGTTTTTGTTTGTTAACTCAGAACTCCGTTATTTATAAACCGTTTCGGAAAGTTATTTTTCTACTTGATAAGACGATACTTTCAGATTTGACAGAAGAGCAAGGTGTGCTTGGTGTTTTTTTTTTCGAGTGGGAAAATCATCTAATGACATACCCTGCTCTTGGGCGGAGCGAGAGATAATGTCAGACTTTTACTGACTAAAAACCCACTCCTGTTCCTTCTTTGGCATTTTTTCCGGGCCCCAGGGATCTCTTTCGCATCACCCATGGCCCCAGTAGGCTTCGATCCTGCTGGACCCCTACGGTTGCTGACATCGCCTTGAGGCGCGCGTGGAACACTACGTGCCGTCGACGACTTGGGCTCGGTCCGGACGGTTACTTGACGATCGGACGGCGACCTACCCATTGTTCGCCGTCTGCAAACTCGCGCATACGGTAAAGGTTTGTCTGCTTGGTGTAGGATCTGAGGTCGGGGCATTATGTCGGAGGTTAAAAAGTTGCGTCGACTGCTATTGGTAAACGAGTGAGATAATTATACATAACAAATAAGTCGTTTATGTTATACAGAATTTAGTGTTAATTTTTGTAAGTATTTTCAGTTACAGGAGTGACATCATCACTATGTGATAAAACTGCCTTAAAATAAATTAAAAATTAATCTTGGTGTCAAAAAAACAGGACATTATTTGCATTATTCATTAAAATTAAAAAAAAAAATCACAGGTAGTATATGCACATGTTATAAGAAAATAGTTTAATGAAAACTAGTGTAGGCTCAGTTCTCAAAAAAGGCAGAAATAGCATAATATCCCAACAATTTTAAAAGATACAAAGCAAAACTTCAATGCATTATCATAAAACTAAGACTATAACAAGGCTTGATCCTAATTCTTCAAACAACCTTAATGAACCAGGTCAGTATAGAAAAAAATAATAAACCAATGAATCTTTAAACAGCTCCTTAAAGAAAAGCAAGAGGCATAGGCGAAGCATTTTCCAATTTCCTCTAGACAATCGGAATTCTAAAAGACAAAACAAGACTAGTAGCTACAAAGAATGGGGACATTCGCAAACAAAGCAATTCACAAGGCTTGTCGGAAACTGCTTAGGTCTTGTAAAAGAACTGACGACTGAAACTTATTGCATCACAGTTAGTATAGCCAACTCACTTCAAAAACTACTTTGTGAAAATGTTATACATAGATTTTGATACTGGCCATTATCGCTATTCAATTTTCAAACGTTTAAGTTCATAATCTTAGTAGGGATTTAAGCTGTTGATCCCCGCACGAACGCCGGCTTTCGGGCGCCATTGTCTTACTATTGTGTCTCTAATTACACTAATCAACGAGTTAAAGGGATGCAACTCGACATACATTTTCACTGTTTTTCATACAACCGCTCTTACGCGATTATGACGTTATTACACATTTTTCATTAGATATTTTGGAAACACAGTATTTTGTGGATATTATCTAATCTTCCATTGAAATCAATTTATAAATTTGTGTAAAACAAAACCTCTGAAAATCTGCTATTTTGCATGAACTTTGACACTTCATAATTTACTCAAAAATTTTAAAAGTCATTATAGTATAACAATAATAGCCTTGCAAAGGAGACATTTTTTATTTGTTTGGGGAATAGGCCCACCACAAATTGTGGCGTATAGCAATGAAATGCACGTTAGTTTATTCCTTATAATCTCTAGATTACATTGGTAATATTAGCAAAACTTTATGTAACTGGAGTACCGTAAAATACGACAGTCAAAACATGACTCTCATAATAACCTAAAATCTCACAAGAGCGATTGTCTAATGAGTAAATAGGTCTCCTTGGTATTTTAAGTTAAAATAGTGCACTATTCAATAATATACAGTATAAAACAAAGTCACGTCTGTACTACGTGACAGACTTTGATGTGATTTACACGATTTGATAGACTTATTCATGAAAATGCGTAGATGTATTTGTTTCGAAATAGCGCGGCTTTTGCCGGCCCAATGGCCGGTCAATACTGTCCAGTTAATACTGTAGATCTAAAATAATAACGTGATGTGTTATAAGCTGGTTGTGTAAGGAGAAAAAAAACATATTATAGGTACATCACAAGAAGTATTTATTACTGTTCATCATTATCATTTTCAAAGTCATTTCTTAAAAGCAGTACTTCATCTAAAAAAGATGCAGGTGGCTCAACCTCAACTTGATGCCACGCCCAAGATAAAAACCACACTATACACATCACATATGCACAGCAGCCAACAGTGCGTCTGCCCACTAAACAATTACAACAGTATCCAGCAAAAGCAGTATTCAACATTCCGTTGAAATCGTGCTGCACAATTGATACAACGGCTTTGTGGATTATGCACTGTATTTATAGATGCCGTTTTCATAAAATCTTTCGAATAAAAATACGAAAAGAACAGAAGAAACATGCAACTATCTAGTAATCGGAAACAATAATTGACAATAATAATGATGTCTGTCACTGTCAAAGTGATTTTTTTTTCTTTTTTTTTTCTTTCGTTCCTTGTGGAACAGGCTAGGGTCAGAGACCATGCTGCCTAGTCATCAGTTTTTGTTTCTTTTTGTTTTACATTAGAATGCAGGTGTAACACATTCTAATGTTTTTTGAAGTATTTGGCAGCAAATGTATCGATTCAGCCTTCTCAGGAAACTTTGCTGAGGTAGCTAAAACTACAATAAAATTCTCAGCTCCATTTTACCGAGGCCGCGCCTATTTCAATGATTCCACATATTATTCCAGTTGCGCAGACACTTGAGATACAAAACTACACCAATTTTACATCACAATATCCACTAGGAGTCAATTAGCGAATAATTAAAACAGCCACTGAACTTCACTCGAAGAAATCCCGCCAAAAACTCCAGTGTCAAAGTGATTGAAACTGGACCACAGAGCATCTGCAACGGGCTATTAATTACGTTTTTTTCCACGGTGATTTCTAAAGTACGTTACTTGATATTTGTATTAACCATTAATAACAGCATTTAAAACAAGTTCGCTGTACCAATTAATTATTATCTCTTGAAACGCATTTAAATCCGATGTTACCGCTGCGCACTGTAGTAACATATTTTTTTTCACGTTAAAATAAACCTGAAAACGCTCCTAAACAAGCATTTTTTGGCGTAACACTTTTTTACTATTATTTCATTATTCCGGTTAGATTTCTTTATAATTTTTGGTCTGTTAATTATAATAAGATGATCGCTTTTTTCATGTGTAATATGATTAATAAACGTAACCGTTTAATAGTGGGCCCAAAAAAAATTGTCTCCCAAGATACTAAATGACGACAATTTTTTTCAAAAACTTTTATGGGTTTAAAAAAAACACGTATTTCCTGGCTCAAGTTTTGTAAAATATTCGAGTAAATCACGGAATTCCCGAATGTTAACAGTTTTCAGGCGTTTTCTCTCTTTTTTCGCATTGCCTTTACGTCAAACATCACGTTGAATTGCGTTAGATGAAGTAACAAGATTTTAAACCATGCTCGATTTTGACGATAGGCGAGTCAAAAAGGACCCTCTTAGTTGGATTTTTTCCTTTTTTTTTTTTGGAAGATTATGTTCTTTTGTGACAATTTCCTACTTCAATTTGTTAAACAGTACGAACTCCACTGTTATAATAATTTAGTCTGTCATTGAAGACATTGTTGTCTTACCAAACATAAAGGCATAGTTCCGCGTGAACGAGCCATCATTGTTTTCATAGAGCGACTGTCTACCAAAAGAAACTGGAAAAGTGTGTGAGTGTGGAAAGACAGTCTAAGGATTTGACTTCAAATTTTTGCATAGCTTTAGATATAATATTTTATTTCAATGTAGATAGATTATTACACATTATTGTACATAAAAATTGTTAGTGACTGTTATACAAATTAAAAGACAGAGTTCTTACTCACTTACTGACTAATCAACGCCCAGCCCAAACCTTGGACCTAGAACGCTGAAATTTTGCTAGACGTTTCTTTTATAATATACACAAAGAATAAGAAAGGAAGAAACAGGAGTCCAAAATTTATATGGAGAAATCTAGTTTTGCGCGAGCGTAGCCGCAAAAGCTAGTATACAATATTGCTAATCCTATGTATACGTTCCATGGTGACCTTATTACTGACAGCAATATCTACCAATAGGCCTAGCCAAGTTACGAACGTTTCGTTTCGAATCTCTTTCTACAGTCGATAACGCCCCCGATTCCTGTGTTTTGACCACGAGATTAAAGCTCAGATGATGTCATTCTCATACATTTGAAGTTTTTTACTTAACGTTTTCGATTGTACATTATCAACTTAGCTAAGCCCTCAGATCACCTTTAAATGGACTGAAGGAGTCTTTGGTAGAGTACTATTTATTTTCAGTTACTTGATTAAGTCAATCAGCGTTGGTAATTTGCTACAAACTAATCCCAATAACAACAAGTAACCCTATAAAACCAAGAACATTGTAGCACATTACCGCAGTAAATACCGGACCTCAATACCGGACAGATGGTGACCGGAATGCCGGACACATGTTTATAAGGATTGGCATATACTGAGGCGATATGCAATACTAGCATCTGCCAGTAGCATCGTGAATGTAGGTTTCTCCATACCTCAGGTCGGTTCAGTGGTTGGTGTTGGTTTCAGTTAACTTGTTTCATTCCCTTAGGGGCTAATAATAGGTCTGCAAAGTACTGCGATATTACAGAAAATACAAAACACAAAGAAACCAATAAATACCTAATTTCAAAAGAAGAATAACATACCTTTAATATAAAATTTATTTGAACTTATGATTCCAAGTCAATCCAATGATATAACACTTCAAAGCAACCCGTTTTAAAAATCTCCAATTTCATAGGTAAAGACCTAATATTTTGAAAAATCCTTTCTTGGTATTCGCTTACGTCATAATTGGAAGCTTTGTGCAAAATTTGATGCTCCTAGTCCCAGCAGTTTCGGCTGTGCGTTGATATGTCACTCAGTCTACTTCTCTTTTTACGTATATAGACGTATGACAATACTGGAAGAGGCCAGTTGTTTCGCTCTGCGCAGCGAGTTACTGCAGATAGCATCACGATGCCGCGGCGCATATTCTAATGAAATCATTTCACTGAGGCGTTAGATGACTTTCAAAACGTTACGTTATTTATATTAGTTAATTGACGCGCATTGAGTTGCATTTTCAAACAAGAAGGCAACTCGCCTAAGTGGCGCCAACTAACCCTATTTTCCCTGAAAACCTCATTTACTTGGTACAGCACTGGCGACGCTGTCTCGCTGCGTTTAGCTTCGTCACGCTGCGCGGTGCGTTTTCTTTTTTTAACTCTTTGAAATATAAGTACCTGCTTTTAATCTATACATACATATATATATAAATAAAATTGAAGTATCTGTTTATAATATTAAAATAATATTATTTTACTAAATGCAAATGAAATTATATACGATACCTATAACAAGAATGCAATTTATTTATTGTCTATTAGTTCTGGCTAATCTCCAAAATGGCTGGATCTATTTTAACGGGACTTACACAGGTAGATAACAGATGTTATACGGAGGAAGTAAGGTTACTTTTATTTTAAAAAAAAGATTAAAGGTTCCCCGAAAAAAACAAAAACTTAAAATTGTGACCAAATAGTGTTTTGTTACGAGTCTGACGCAGACAACGTCGCGAGTACCAACTAGTATAATTAACAAAATTCTGCTTTCTACATTGCATCGCTGTCTTAAAAAAGTCCGCGCAGTGTCGCTTCGGGTTTCGGTGTGAGCTGATCCTAAAGCAAGTCGTAAACTGTGGTACGAAAGTAGCGACGTTCATTAAACTTGGGTTATTGATACTAAGTAACGTTCGATGGGGACCGGGTTGGGAAGGCTTTTTGGATGTGGAGCAGATAGTTTTTGTTAAATGAGACTTTGATACGCATGATAAATCACCGTCATGCCTTCCAGGGCTATGGGGTTGTTTGATAGTGTTAGGGTGTGTCACATGCGGGATTGCCCCGCATGCAGAAAATTTCAAAATACAAAAAAAAAACGCGTCCCGCGTGCGTATTCTACACATTACAATAAATACTTGTATGAAATGGACATTTTCGGGGGTGGGGAGTGATCAAAACCGCACGATATTAAAACACCCTTACTGCGACTTGGTTACGCAAAGGGCAATTGAAAGAATATAAAAGGTCAAAGACTATGTCGAAGACACGCTTGTCTGGCAATGAATACTTCTGCACAGGTGGCCCCCTGGTAACTCATTAATATTGTGTCTATTAACTGCTCCATCTTTGTTTTAATATATAATTTTTTTTTACACATTGCTTTTGCAATATTTTTTAAATTATTTAGACTTCAACTACCTTAAATTCGTTAGTAAACCGGTCTACACTGTTCTTACATAATATCTGTTAATACTGTAATATGAAAATATTGTAAGAAAAACCATTTTTTTAAAAGAGTAACCATGGAGTCTCTTGCCGGTTCTTCTCCATAGTAAACGACCAATTTGGAACCGTGCACTAGCTTCTGACGTTTTATAAGTGCCCATGTAGGCCTATGTGAAATAAAAATATTTTTGATTTTGATTTTGATTGATTTTGCTCCACCCAGAGTGAAGTAATTAATACTAATAACGGAATAGTAATAATGGCTTAATAGCCCAGAGCCTCGACCAACATCTGAGGAGGCTCGCGTTGAGCAGTTAGATCAAGAGCTTAATATTAGTGTGATGTTAATAGCAACTATTTTATTAAACAGAGTGATCTTTACCTCGTATTAGATCAGATTTATTTTTTTAGAATAATATTATCATAAATACTTTCTAATTATGGAAGAAACAACCCATTCTTGCAAAAATATAAACTGTTGCTTACGATACTCTTTCTAAGAAGGGCCAATATTATCTTTTTCTTTTAAAGCCAGCAAATCTAGCCATATTTTTTCTTAAAATGAAGGTACGAGAACCCCCTTTTCCACTCGCCTATCGTCAACATCGAGCATGGTTTAAAAGCTTGTTGCTTCATCTAACGCAATCCAACGCGATGTTTGATGAAGAGGCAATGCAAAAAAAGAGAGATAATGTCTGAAAACTCTGTTGGCATTCGGTAATTCCGTGATTTACGTGAGTATTTCACAAAACGTGTTCCAGGAAATACCTACGTGTTTTTTTTTTAAGTTTTTCAGAATAATTGTCATCATTCAGAATTTCGATTAAATGTGCAAGGCTTCTATTGATGTACTTTTTATTTTTTTAATATATAAGTACATTATGGAGGGCCAAAGTTCACGTAAAATAGCAGATTTTCAGAGGTCTTTACTAGATTAGTTTTACACAAAGGAGACAATTTTTTTTGGGCCCACTATTAAACGGTTACGTTTATTAATCATATTACACATGGAAAAAGCGATCATCTTATTATAATTAGCAGACCAAAAATTATATAGAAATCTAACCGGAATAATGAAATAATAGTAAAAAAGTGTTACTGCAAAAAATGCTTGTTTAGGAGCGTTTTCAAGTTTATTTTAACGTGAAAAAAAAAAATGTTACTACACTGCGCAGCGGTGACATCGGATTTAAATGCGTTTCAAGAGATAATAATTAATTGGTACAGCGAACTTGTTTTTAATGCTGTTATTAACGGTTAACACAAATATCAAGTAACGTACTTTAAAAATCAACGTGGAACGAAACGTAATTAATAGATAGCCCGTTGCAGATGCTCTGTGGTCCAGTTTCAATCAGTTTGACACTGACAGACAACTAGTGGTGGGTCGTTGTCGAATTTTAGACGGACGAGACGTAACCGTTTTGGCGACGACAAAAACGGTTGCAGAAAACGGTCGTCATCGCAACTGGTTTGAAGACGAAACTATCGTTGAGTGAAGTAGTTGCAGAAAACGTTCGTTGTCGCAACTAGTTTGAGGACGGTAATAAATTCTGTACTCATCGCGTCGTCGTTTCAAAACCAATTATTACAATGAAAAATGAACTTTATGACTATAAACATAAAATTCATTTTTTATTGCAATAACTGGTTTTAAAAACGACGACGCGACGAGTGTGATAGTTGAAGCAATGGATTTTCGACCTTATTTTCTTAACAGTAAGATAACAATTCGCATACAGTAATTCGAAGACTGGTTTGTGCAACGAAGACTGTTTGGTCGCAGGATGGAAAACGGTTGTTACGTTGCAGAACAAAAAACAGTCTTTGAAAACTGTTCGTCGTTGAAACGCCCACCGCTACAGACAACATTATTATTGTTTCCGATTACTAGATAGTTGCATGTTTCTTCTGTTCTTTTCGTATTTTTATTCGAAAGATTTTATGAAAATGGCATCTGTAGATACATGCATAATCCACAAAGCCGTTGTATCAATTGTGCAGCACGATTTCAACGGAATGTTGAATACTGCTCTTGCTGGATACTGTTGTAATTGTTTAGTGGGCAGACGCACTGTTGGCTGCTGTGCATATGTGATGTGTATAGTGTGGTTTTTATCTTGGGCGCGGCATCAAGGTGAGGTTGAGCCACCTGCATCTTTTTTAGATGAAATACTGCTTTTAAGAGATGACTTTGAAAATGATGATGATGAACAGTAATAAATACTTGTGATGCTATAATGTGTTTTTTTTTCTCCTTACACAACCAGCATAAAACACATCACCTTATTATTTTAGATCTACAGTCAATGGCCGACAAAAGCCGCGCTATTTCGAAATGTATACATCTACGCATTTTCATGAATAAGTCTGTCAAATCGTGTAAATCACATCAAAGTCTGTCACGTAGTACAGACGTGACTTTGTTTTATACTGTATATTATTGAACAGTGCACTATTTTAACTTAAAATACCAAGGAGACCTATCCACTCATTAGACAATCGCTCTTGTGAGATTTTAGGTTATTATGAGAGTCATGTTTTGACTGTCGTATTTCACGGTATTCCAGTTAGATAAAGTTATGCCAATATTACCAATGTAATCTAGAGATTATAAGGAATAAGCTAACGTGCATTTCATTGCTATACGCCACAATTTGTGGTGGGCCTATTCCCCAAACAAAAAAAATTGTCTCCTTTATGTTTTGATTTCTATAGAAGCCTAGATAATATCCACAAGATAGCTGTGTATCCAAAATATCTAGAGAAAGATGTGTAATAACATCATAATCACGTAAGAGCAGTTGTATAAAAATGTACCTCGAAAAGGACGCTCTTTAGAGTTTATTTCAGGATTATAAATGAAAATTTCTGTTATCATTAATTTAATTAAGTATTTAATGGCAATTGCTATGGAAGTAACAACTGAAATGGAAGTCATATTCAATACGAAAATTATAATACACAAAAATGTTTTAACGAAACATGTACATAAAGTCATTATAAACGGAATACATAACTTTCCCATTCCCGGTTCGTTACTAAAAAAGAATTGCGCGCGTTAAATTATAATTAATATGTATTTTTTTTGCAATAACATTTGACTCTCACCTGTTTCGGTTGATGTTGCGTTTTGTGAGAAACCTGGTTCAGACATTGTATTGTATTATATGTCGGGCTTTATTTTGGTGGGAAATCATCTAATGACTTTTCAGGACGTGTCAGACTTTTACTGACTAAAACCACATTTCTTGCTAAGCCGTCCTGCAAGCTCAGCTGTTAGAAAAATCCACCAATTTACGGATGTTGATACCGCTAGACTAGTCTATTTTAGTTATTTTCATAGTATTATGGCATACGGTATCTTACTATAGGGACGGGCTGCAGACATCGACTCAATTTTTATACTACAGAAAAGAGCCATCAGAGCTATTTACAATCTCCCCCAGTGTAATTCTCTATGGAAACGGGTCCAAAGTATATAAGTAAGTAGGTAGTGAGTATATATGTTAGTTTAATTATTGTATGCCTATTGGGCAGGACATATGGGAACTATAATTTATTATTAAGTTTTAACGTCTGTATATAACCTATGCCCACAATAAAGACATTCTGATTCTGAAAGATTGTATGGAGAAACCTACTTTACACCAGTTCACACCTCTAATATGTACGTGTGAACTGCTTCAAAGCTGTTTCCACGTACTGTCTCGGATATTAAATACCTCATATTGGTACGAAATAGTGTGGAGCATGCAAGAACAAAATGTGTAAAACATTGCATTTTCGGTTTTATTTCTAAGGTGATTGCGACTGTTTTGTTAGAATAAAAGTACTATATGAGGTATGGTATAATATGAGGTAAGCAAGAAGCTATCTTATCTTGTTCTTCAAAATAAGAAGTCATGGGTTTAGTGTTTAGGAGTGAAATGAATTTGGGTAAATTGCGGAAAACTGTTTGATGTAAGCTAACCGCTTGTTGGTGAGTTTTTAATTTGCTTAATTTTAAATTTTAAATAAAAATAATATTTTATCAAAACTTTGGAACAACAATCTCTGTTTCGTACATGGTAAAATTCAAATCCCATTTCAATATTTATTTACATGTCGTTAGGAACACCAACGCCATATTTACAAAAGATTTTACATTTAATCATACAGTACTTTAGTTCTGTGCAAATTTGACAATTATTGAAGGTGTACATAGCTTGTACAATTTGACATTAATTAATTTTGTATGTTAGATATTATATGAATTGAAAATAAATAAAAATAAAATAAAGATAACAGAAATATAATAACTGATTAAAAATGAATTGTTTGATGCGCTTTCATTTATTGATTGAGAATGAGCTAAGAAAATCATCGACCATGATGCACTCCAATGTCATGAGCATCGACATCGAGTCACTAACTTGTCAATTTTGTATCGTTTACATTTCGGGGAGTGTGCATCAGAATTGTACAATTTAATTTCGCCAAGCTCATTTCATCAGCGGACCACTAGACGTACGGATTAACGCCACCGGTATATGGTGGACATTAGAGTTGTAACGGTACTTCGCCTTCGCTTCCGTTGCTGCGGAAGTTCCGCAAGAAATCGTATCTTCACCTCCGCCTCCGCAAAATTTCGCAGAGTTATAACGGAGTTTCATTTACGTCATAATTATAGAAAACTACGCGGGCAGCGATGCTCGACGATGACTCAGTCATCCAGCCGCGTGTTGCGTGTGAAATGGTCAAGAGTCAGCGTGTGCGCGATAAGAACGCGGTCGAGGTGGGGCTAATTCTAAGCAAGCGTGATCCATCGTTGACCACATTTACGCTTGTGAGATCGTAGTCAAACGAGAACCTAAAAATATAAAAAAAAACACATATGCCAAAAATACATATGCATATGCATAATTATGTAAAGTCAAACCTTGAGTTATTGGCCACAGATTCAAATAATCTCATCGCATAAACATTTTTTTCTGAAAGTACACTAACACGACATTCACATAGCTAAGACACAAAAGTGAATTACAAAAGTACATGCAAGTAATTTTTTTTATAAAATCATGGAAACATTTTATTTAGGTACATGGCGCAATCACCCCGATCGTGCAAGTGTATCCTGTTGATTTAAACTTCCGTTGGAAGCATATTCGACATGTGTCACAAATTGATATCGGAAATAACAAATCGCTTCCTGCACTTCGTTCGTTCTTCAATTTATTGTCCCTTTATGAGTTTGGGGCTGTAAAATGTTTTATGATAATTTTTTTAAAATACTTTTTTTATTTAGCCTATACTTTTTCACAGCTGGGCAAAAGCCACCTAGAACCAGGCCTTGTAGTAGGCATCTAGGTCATAACGCCACCTCTTCCCAGGTCGACCTTCGCGGCGTCGTCCTCAGGTACCCACTTTGTGGAAACTTTGGAAACTCAGTGTGCATGCGGCTGATATGACCCGCCCAATCAGAATTTAGCTTGGCAACCAACACTTGACATCTGACCAACATGGCATGACAAATGAGTGGTATTTTTTTTAATCTGTCGATACGAAGCTCTTATTGCTTCTCATAGCGATAGGTAGCTATTAAAGTACTCTCGTTTAGAACTGAGCCGTCGGACCATAAATCCTTGTTATAATCTGTCTCGCTCGCACTTATGGACCTTATTTGAGCAAGTAACAAAATATTGATACATATTGCATATTTTTATTGCTACTGACATTTATAGTCCGATGACTCAGCATTGAAAACAAGAGTAGGTATGTACTTTAGAAAATATTTTTACTTTGTTTTGGGTTCCGTTGGCAATTCGGGAATTTAACTATTCACTTATGTAAGTTTACACAGCACTTGACCGCTTTAGATTATTTTTTGACTTCGCAAAAGCATTTAGAAAAACAAAATAGTGTACATTTTAGAAAGTTCCAGTCTTTGAGACATGATATAGTCATTTTTTTTCATTAGAATGTGGATGTAACACATTCTTATGTTTTTTGCAGTATTTGATAGAAACGTGTCAAGCCTTCTCGTCAAGCTTCGTTCAGGTAGTCAGTTACAATAAATTCTGAGCACCATTTTACCATGATCGCGATTTGTTTGAATTGTTCGAAATGTTGCCCAGTTGTGGACTTGAGATACAAAACTACTCCAATTTTACATCCAATCCATCCATCCATCAATTTTACATCATCGTCCATTGACGTGTAAAAGTGTTTTTAAAAACCTATTTGTAAAAAAATATCATTAGGTATCATTTACGTCAAATTATCTACTTGGAGTAATTAAAACGATCACTAAAAATCACTCGAAAAAAGTCAGAACTACTACAAAATCTTTAGTTAAACTCAATGAACTTAAACAAAACACAAGTGAAAGACAATGAAAGTCTTGAAACAGATAAAGTTTAATATGCTGTTCAAATTACTTTCAGCTAAAGCTGTTATTTGCTAATAAAATTGAGTCGAGCAAAGACTTGCACGCGATCCGATACCGACATAGCTATAGACATTATCTTGTAATGAAGAAAAGCATAACATTATTTTTAAAAGTTGTTAACAAATCTTTCCACTTGATAATAATATTGTACTAGTGACCCGCCCCAGCTTCGCACGTATGTTAAATCTTTAAAATTTCTATAAAAATCTTTATAATGAGCATGTAGATGTCTATATATTTATGTCACTGGAAAATTACAAACACCGTAGGATGGTAACATATCGCGAGAAATTGTAAACAGATTTTTCTATATAATAAAATACTGGCATGTAGGAAACTAATAAATTTGGATGTGATTTATCGTATATAAAACGATTTTTTCAAATATGTCGAGAAATTATAATCTTGTAAAGATTTATTACAATCATACGGTGTCTGTAATTAACCGAAAAATAATGCGTTAAATTGTAATCGTTACGGTTCACAATCTTTCGACAGTTAGCAATCTCGCGAGATTGATTATAATCTAACGGTATTTCTAATTTTACGGTGACATGTATGAAAATCCGTTTAGGATACGAGGGAGAACTTTGTTTTATAATTTATATAAACAAATATAAAGTACGTATACGGGTAAAGAGATTATCAGGTAGTACTTATATATAATACAGAAGTACGTAATATTCCACTTCAGCTTTCTGCTATTTAACTTCGTATAAAGTTTGTGTAGCGTTTCATGGTTCAAGAAAGAGTTTCAAAGCTTGAGGCTTTCTCTACTTTTTATGTTCAGCGTTAGTACCTATCGCATATTTTCCTTTCAAATTCATACTTTGTTAAAGTTTTTCGTTTTTGTTAGTTGTATAAAATATATACGCAGTTTGCTTGTGTTCTTTATAACCAGCCACGAAGAAAAATAAAATAATAAATGAATTTTGTTACAAAAGAACTTTGTTATGTGCATAAAGGATTCACAGTAGGTAATCCTAGGCTAAAACAATATTATTCACAGAAATTATAAAAAGAAGCTTCATGAGCTAAATCTACCACAATGTGGGTCCCGGAATACGATAA
This sequence comes from Mythimna impura, assembly GCA_905147345.3. Classification (NCBI taxonomy): domain Eukaryota; kingdom Metazoa; phylum Arthropoda; class Insecta; order Lepidoptera; family Noctuidae; genus Mythimna; species Mythimna impura. The sequence continues at coordinate 8,503,376 of LR990355.1, read as the reverse complement.
GAGTTAGTGTGATAGACTCAAACAAAGACGTCAGGACCAGCTGGACGTCTACAGTAAAAAATGGTTCTTAGAACAAAATTTAAAATCCAACGAAATTACCAAATGAAGTTCGATGATAATTAAGGGAGTAAGTCACATCATTTATTGCACAAAAAGATTAGCCTATAGTAACATCACATAAATAAGATCACTGTCATCCATACTAAGAAACAACCCTGTGTCTTAAGTAACTGTATGTAACAAACGGTAATTATGTCAATTGGAGCGATATATTGTTAATGTATTGTAGGATTGCCCTTACAATGGAAGACCAGCGTCAGAAAACCTTTTTCTCTCCGGCAACAAAATTGAAACGAACCTTTTTGGCGCAGCCGTGAGGCGCACATTTTTTTTTTTGTTATTGACTGTTCACTTCTTATTTTATTTACATTATGAGATCCTGGTAACTGTCGCCAAATAAATATTTTTTCTTCTTCTTCATCTTGGATTTTTTTTTTTGGAGCTGGACGTTACAGACTTTTATTAACTAAAACCTGAAAGAACACGGGTGTGTTCTTTCAAAGAACAGTTGCCCTTTCCTTTCTAGGGCCACGGTAGGCTAGGGTAGATAACTTTTCTAGGGAGAGGCATAAATCTCTTCCCACAATATCAACGAAGTTAACTTGGTACTTGGTAAGGCAAGAGTGAATAAGCTCTTAATAAACTAGTGCGCCTCACCATCAGTGATTGCATCACTGCTTACCATCAGGTGGGATCGCAGTCAAGAACTGGTTTATCAATTAAAAAAAAAGTCCCTTTGACTTAAAATTAATGTTTCACAACTTCAATCGAAATAATTTATTGCCAACTTATTGTTGAGAGACAGATGTTTAGAGATAAAAATGTGAAATTAAACTACAACCTACGCAAAACCTTTGAGTGATTTAAAACAAAATTATTCACAAAACTCTATTTCTAAGTTGTTTGTTGGACAGAATACTTTTTATAATTATTATATTTGAATTATTTGAAGTCCTTAATAAACAGAAAAGTTTAAGTCATTTTAATATCATTTTTCTAGAAATATTTTAGCTAAGTAGAAAGTAATGAATAGCAAAAGACTTTTATAATGCCTTGATGAATAGCAGTTAGTAATATCAAATCAATAGGTTTTTTCTTGTTACCTGAGGTGAGTGTAATGAATAAAGACGTATAGATGAATAAATGCTACGGTGACCCCAAATTAATTGGAGTCAGGGCCCGGCCAGGGCATTATCATCGATGACCAGTGTTTTTTTTTTAGGTTGGAAAATCATCTAATGACAAATCGCGCTCTTGGGCGGAGCGAGAGATAGTTTCAGACTTTTACTGACTAAAAACCCACTCCTGTTCCTTCGTTGCCTCACACGATCGGCCGCCTCCTTTGCTAGCATTACTGCTTCGCAGAAGGAGGCGACCGCCTGCCACTCCTCCTCGCTCCGGACCATGGCCTGTACTAAGGCCCGGCGCGAGAGATCGCCGCCACCGATTGCCCCCACGAGGACATGGCGTTACTCTGCCCAAGCGGGGCACACCTCCACCGTGTGCTCCACACACTCACTCACAGTGGCGACACCCGGGCGTCGCTTCCGCACGAATCCGGTGCAGGAACTTCCCGTGTTCGGTGAGAACCTGCGTCATGCGGAAGGTAAGGACGCCATGTTGTCTTTCCAACCACGCCTCAAAGAGGGGACTTACCGCCAAAATTGTGGCGTGCCCAATAGATGACCAGTCTTGAGTGTAGGTACATTGCAGTCTGAAAGCTACCTTTCTTATATTTGTTGATTTTAGTAATGTAATAATGGAATGAAGATATTCTGCTACGTCAGTTACGGAAATGAAAACAACGTAACTATTGGATGCTAGTTTATTATCGTTTAAGGAATTAATAGCCCCTGTCAAATCTATATTTTTTTTAGTTGAGGAAATTTTCGTTTTTATAATATTAGCGTAATTATTAGGGAATTTTACAAACGCGATACGTAGGTAAATCCCATCATACGTTAAATATATACTGCTACAACACAATTAGGTACAATTGGATCATGAACCTTAACCAGACTCTTAGCTTCATAATACCATCATTTGGTCGACAAAATTTAAAAAAATGTGCCTCCATCACATTGGTTCTAAGAAATAAGCCTACATCACATAGATTCTAAGAAATGTGCCTACATCACATCGGTTCTACGGAATATCCCTACATCACATAGGTTCTCAGAAATGTGCCTACATCACATCGGTTCTAAGGAATATCCCTACATCACATAGGTTCTAAGAAATGAGCCTACATCACAAAGGTTCTAAGGAACGTGCCTCCATCACATCGGTTCTAAAGAATATCCCTACATCACATAGGTTCTCAGAAATGTGCCTACATCACATCGGTTCTAAGGAATATGCCTACACCACATAGGTTCTAAGAAATGAGCCTACATCACAAAGGCTCTAAGGAACGTGCCTACATCACATCGGTTCTAAGGAATATGCCTACATCACATCGGTTCTAAGGAATGGGTCTACATCACATTGGTTCTAAGGAATGTGCCTACATCACATCGGTTCTAAGGAATGTACCTACATAACAAAGGTTCTTAGGAATGTGCCTACATCACATAGGTTCTAAGGAATGTGCCTACATCATATCGGTTCTAAGGAATGTACCTACATAACAAAGGTTCTAAGGAATTTACCTACATAACAAAGGTTCTAAGGAATGTGCCTACATCACATAGGGTTTAAGGAATGTGCCTACATCACATCGGATCTAAGGAATGTGCCTACATCACATCGGTTCTAAGGAATTTGCCTACATCACAAAGGTTCTAAAGAATGTACCTACATCACAAAGGTTCTAAAGAATGTGCCTACATCACATTGGTTTAACTCCAAGACCCCAAAGCTGCTGCGGGATTGTACAAAAAAGTTACCGTAGCTCTGGAATGTAACAGTAATTATTATTCGTCAAAGAACTCCTCTCGCTCTTGGTGGAGCGACAGGGAGTGTCTGTTTTTTACCGACTTTTTATTATTTTTTTATTATTTATAGGCTCGCGTTTGACCACTATCTCACCTGATGGTAAGCGATGATGTGGCCGACGATGGAGCACGCTTGCCTAGAAGTAACCTATTCACTCTTGACTTAAAGACCCCTAGGTTGTAGCTATCAGGAAACACAGACTCCGGCAGGGAATTCCACTCCTTAGCTGTAGGCATTATGAATGTGTTCCCAAAACGCTTTGTACGTATGGGTGGGATGTTCACCATGTACCGATGGCGCAACGCCGTACGTCTAGTGGTCCGATGATGGAATGGACTTGGTGGAATTAAATTGTGCAATTCCAACGCACACTCCCCGAAGTGTAATCGATAGAAAACCGACAGGCTAGCAACTCGGCGTCGGTGCTCAAGGCTTTGGAGTACTGATTCGACAAGTGCATCATCACCGATGATCCTCTTGGCTCGCTTCTCAATCTACTCCAGAGCATCAAGCTGGTATTTGGCAGACCCATCCCAAAGATGAGAGCAGTATTCCATACACGATCGAACTTAAGCTTGATAAAGTTTGAGCAGCTGTTCCGCCGTGAAGTACCGTCTCACCTTAGCTAAGATCCCTAATTTTTTGGCAGCCTGTTGAGCTTTAGCCTTGATGTAAGAGCCGAAATTGAGGGTAGACGACAATGTTACCCCAAGAAGCTCAAGGCCGTCGGTTATCGGCACGGTTACACCCCGGAATGATGGAGCCGGGTGGAATTGGCTCCGTTTGGCGGAAAAAAGACACGCCTGGGTTTTAACAGCATTGAACTTGACCAGATTGGCATCGCCCCAATCGGATACTACCTTCAAGGAGAAGTTCAAGCGTTCAACCGTAGCCTCTCGGAAAGACTGGATCTGAGACCCACTAGCACGTGCACCGGACACGTATCTCTCAGCAACAGTGCTATCGTCTGCATACCCAAAGGTACCGGGTTTAAGAAGGTCGTTTATGTGCAACAAGAACAGTGTTGCCGAGAGCACCGACCCCTGAGGGACCCCGGCATTAATTTCCATTTTACCGGACGAGCAGCCATCAATAACCACTCGGATGGATCGCCCGCTCAAGAAGTCTGCGATCCAGTCACACAGACCAGTCTGGGCAGACCGAAGGAAGGAAGCTTAGCAATAAGGCTATCATGCCAGACCCTGTCAAAGGCCTTCGAGATATCAAGGGAGACTGCAAGTGCTTCCCCATGCTTCTCGATGGCCTCGCTCCAGATGTGAATGGCATACGCTAGAAGATCCCCAGTTGACCGATTTCGGTGAAAGCCGTATTGACGATCACTGAGGATGTCATTAGCTTCTAGGTATGCCAAGAGCTTATTATTGATCACTCGTTCCATACTCTTGCAGAGAATGGATGTTACCGAGATAGGTCTGTAATTAGCAGGGTCAGCCCGACTACCCTTCTTGGGCACGGGTTGCACGTTAGCTTGCTTCCAAGCCATCGGCACTTTTCCAGCCTCAAACGAAAGACGAAATAGGCGTGTCAGGATCGGAGACAGTTCAGGCGCACAAGTTTTTAAAACAATTGCCGGTATCCCGTCGGGACCGCTGGCTTTGTTCACGTCAAGGTTACGTAGCACCCTACGGACGTCCTTCTGATGGATGCGTATGTCTGCCATAGTCGTCTCGCATCGCTCAGGAAAGGCAGGGGGCCGCGCGTTACCGGAATCAAGACGTGAAGATTCCGCAAAAAGAGAGGCAAATAGATTAGCTTTCTCCTCAGCGGTGTGGGCCAGCGACCCATCGGGTTTCAGCAGTGGTGGTAGTGAGGGACGGCAGAAGTTCGATTCAACAGATTTAGCCAGGGACCAAAACGCTTTACTACCTGCTGGGTATGAAGCAAGTTTGTTCCCAATTCGGCTAATGTGGTCAAACCGAGACCTCCGCATCACCTTCTTGCAGGATTTGGCAGCCCTATTATAGGCTCTCTTCTTTTGAGTCACATCACTTGCCTTGCGCCTACGAGCGTCGACCCATTCTTGGTATGCCGCATGTTTTAGCGCTTCAGCGCGATTACATTCGGCGCCAAACCAAGGTCGAACTTTGTCAGACATTGTTACATCAGAGAATAGAATGTAATATTCCATCCCCCGACGCAACACATCCGCCACTGCGTCCGCGCACAACGAAGGATCAGCGGAAGAGAAGCAAGTAGGCTGCCAAGGATAGCATGCGAAGAAAGAACGCATACCATCCCAATCTGCTGACTTGTATCGCCAAATCCGCCGGGTGCCTTGGGCTGGGATCGGGCGGGGAATAGACGGATACAGATTTCACCAGACAATGGTGGACTAAAGGCCGGCTGTGTTCCTTGAGTTGCCTTTGCATTCAAGGCAAGGCAAATATGAAGCCTCCAAATGATTAATCTTTGGCATCGCTCATCTGAATTTACCTTAACATTGTGGGCATGAATACTTTTCATACATAATAGCATCTGTACCCGCTGCCGGTGCGGCGTTTCTATGCTCTGTGTCTTTTTTACCGAGAAATCCGCACATTCCCACACACGATCCAACATACAAATAAACTGAGTTCTCTCATTAATATGATAATGAGAGCCCTGGCGTTGCCTACATTCCTAGATCCGTGTGCGAATTTTAATTAAATTCCTCTTAAAAAAACGGCCAAGTGCGGGACAAACCGGTTAAGGTTCCGTACTACCAAATCTGTTATAGCTTTCTCAATTTTCAATTGACAACTCATCAGTCCGATATTGTATGAAAAAAAAGTAATTGTGACACGTAATTTATGTTTGGCTACTCATAACAATATAGTTCAATAGATACATACGAGCATACAGCTAAAAAAAAAAATCTGAATCGGTCACAATTGACCGAGATATCGGTAAAAAAATACATTTTTTTTTTAATCTCTGCCGGAGGCAGGTCACCTTCCTGATAGCAAAAACCTAGTCTTAGGTCTTTAAACAACAGTGTTCCATCGTCGACTGAATCGTTGATTACCATCAGGTGAGATAGTGGTTAAACGCGAGCCTATCCATAATAAAAAAAAATCTTTACGGCAAACCCGTTTTTACAGTTTGCTAACAGGACCCTAAAAATTACTGCAAAAGCGTATGTCGTGCCAATTCAATTCCAAATGAAATTTCGCTTATTTCCTCTTTCTAGAACTTGGAAATGAAACTCAATTAAAGGCGGGTAAGTTAAATTGCGTGGTTAATTTTTAGTCTTCCATGTAATATTCAATTACATCTTCCGAAGACTGTTAAGTAAATTTTGTCTAGAAACAAATGTTTCAAAAACATTTTATAAGATGTTATAGCCTTGAAAATTCTACATCTTTATTTATTCAAAAATATAATATCGTACATTTATTATATATTATTAAAACCAAATCATTTTTGCTGTCTGTGTACCTCTTAAATTATCTAAAGTATACAATGGATTTTGATTTGGTTTAGAACCTTTATATGGAAAGGTTTATGTGAACTTATAATACATATTTATATTTATTCAAACATAGCACAGTAACCACCTTACTTTGATATTTATGTCCTTATTGCACATTTGTGACGCAAGAGCATTCTGTTAGTATTATTATAACTCTTCTGCCAGCGATTTTGCTCACGTGAAATGAAGATATCCGCAGTAGAACCAAGGTTACAGACTTAGCCCAAATAATCGCCAAACTTAAGTGGCAGTGGGCAGGGCACATTGCTCCCAGAACAGATGGTCCATGGGGATGAAAGGTTCTGAAATGGTGACCGCGTACCGGAAGACGCAACGTTGAAAAGCCTCCCACAAGGTGGACCGATGACCTGGTGAGGGTCGCGGGAATCCGTTAGATGCGAGACGCACAGGACCGGTCATTATGGTGACACTCGGGGGAGGCCTATGTTCAACAGTGGACGATAAATGATATTTATTTTGCAAATAGGTTATTTAAAAACACTTTTACACGTCATTTTTTTTTGTCAATTTAAACTAGATGAAGCCGGTGTTTCCTAGCTGACGGCTGTTGATGATGATTTTTCCAGGACATGATCTTTCCGTGTGCCAAGTTTCATCCAAATCCATTCAGCCGTTTAAGCGTGAAGGAGTAACATGCTTAAAGGTGTGTCTGTACACATACATACATACAAGCCTTTATAATATTATACAAGTCTTTATAGTGTAATGTGATAAAGTCTTCCATTAATTGCTAATAAAGCTTGTTTTTCTCTTTCTTTAATTTTATGCATTCGATGACATTATGTGTGGAATATAATTTCGGGCAAAAGTCTGCTACGGCTTTGCTTTAATCCAGCATCCAGTAGGTACAAAAATTTTAGATGATATCTTCAAATAAATGTGTCGAATTTCTTGAAAATGTTAGGCTTTAGGGCGACAATAGCCTTTTTTTGTCAGAAAAGGCCAAAAATTTCACATAGCTTTACAGAGAACAGTCGAGTGACTTCGATACACGACTTCCATGAACAGCAAAAGCATTTCTCTATTCGTTGTTCATCGTGGTCGAAGAATTGAACGCAGCGTATCGTTATGCAAATAGACGGAATAACACTAAATAAGTATACGTGTCAAATTTAACAGCTGAAGCTTAACTAAGATAGCCGCTATACACTGTCAAAGTTAAACATACCTATTGAAAAAATCCTATGCGCTACAGTTATTTGAACCGTACTATTGCGAGTTCGTAGCATCTAGTCGTAGCAATCAACCGTAGAGCGTGGCGTAGCAAATTCGTAGCAAAAGTAAAGAAAAGGTGATCAAATAAAACTATATGTTGGTATTACTAAATAATACTAAAACAAATTCCGATTTATACTGAAATTATTTCTTACTAAAATAAATAAATAAAAATTTGGGAAGTAATTTAAATAAACACGCAATGCGCAGTGCAGCTATATAGGGTGTATATAGCTCCAAACCTCTTTGACATTTTAACAAGTCATGGTAAGGCTCCTGAATGTACTACAAACGATCACGCTGGTTTGAAGCCATTTTGATAGGTAGGACATAGGTATTGTTAAATGAATTATTTACTTACTATTACATTTTGTATTTGAAACTGATCCCATGTAAAGAAAACTTTGGGCACGCCATAATTATTGCGGTAAGTCCCCCCTTTGAGGAGTGGCTGGAAAGACATCACGGCGTCTTCACCTTCCGCATGACGCAGGTTCTCACCGAACAGGGTCAGTTCTGGAAGTTCCTGGACCGCCCGGAGAACACGGTGGAGCATACGGTAGAGGTTTGCCCCGCTTGGGCAAAGCACCGCCATGTCCTCGTCGGGGCGATCGGCGGCAGCGATCTTTCGGGCCGGGTCTTGGTACAGGCCATGGTCCGAAGCGAGGAGGAGTGACAGGCAGTCGCCTCTTTCTGCGAAACAGTAATGCTAGCAAAGGAGGAGGCCGCACGTACACGCGCGAGGGAGCGGCCGTCGCGCCCCAGCCGCCGGGATCCCGATCCCGATTTCCGGACATCCCGGTTTGCGGACGGCGAGCAATGGGTAGCTCGCCGTCCGACCGTCTGGTAACCTTCCGGACCGAGTCCAAGTCATCGATGGCGCGTATTGTTCCACGCGCGCCTCAAGGAGATGTCAGCAAACCGTAGGGGCCCAGCAGGGTCGAAGCCTACTGAGGCCACGGGTAGTGTGAAAGTGAATCCAGGCCCTGGAACGAAGGCAAAGAAGGAACAGGAGTAGATTTTTAGTCCGTAAAAGTCTGACACACTCTCTCGCTCTGCCCAAGAGCGGGAGATGTAATTGGATGATTTATCTACCTAAAAAAAAAGTAAAGAAAACTTATAATAATATTAACAATAAGATATCGTTGCGAACTTTCACAAGTAAACAAAACTGTAGTCCTATAAAACTAATTAGTAAGCTGTTGATCCCCGCATTAACGCCGGCGTTCACGCGCCATTGTCTTACTATTGTGTCTCTAATTACGCACTCAAAAGGTTAATATACTCTTAAATCATTTACTCATTACGGTTTCAAAAATCACTATGTTATGCCAACAAGATATGGTCATAAACATTACCTACCTATAACCTAAACATTATTATATGAATTTGAGTTATTTGTACCGAAATAATTCAACTGTCGCCCTAATACGCGTGGCTGAGTTGTACATTTTCACAATTTGCATATCATACTCATTTTGTAAGTCATTTGAATAATTGTTTAATGCCAGCCCGTTGTGGGGATGCATTCATTCGGCTATATTCTGATTTATTAGTCGCAAAAACGCTGAATGAAATTTTTAAGCCTATTTTGTAGCGTTTAATCGCGTTGAAACAGCAATGCTAAAAATATGCTGACTCTTTTGTTAATTGTTACCAAGTTTAATGATAAAATAAAATAATAATAAATTGTAGCCAATAAGCCTGATTATAGTTATGATGGACCGAATCGAGAGCCGTGCAATTATTGTTGATATAACCGTCGCATGACGAGAACTCAGTGAAAGTCGAGAAAACTAAGAATATTAGGTATCTTGACTTGGCTCGAGAGGTATCGACATGTGGGATATTGACTCAGCGTCATTGTAGTCGATAGTCGTGTCAGCCAATGACTAATAGCCACAAGCCTCGACGAACATCTTAGGAGGTCTTGATTCAAAAAATAGCCCTACAGGACACGGCTCCTATTGTTGGAGGAGGAGGTTTTTTTCTCTGGAACCCTTGCCGCCGGTAGCTTGAACCTTGTTCCCGATACCGGTACACTACTATTTTATTTATATTTTTTTTAAATATTTAACTGACTGACAGCGGTTAAGTTTGAACACTAAGGGCGGTATTCACAAATGACGGAATTACAAGTTTTGTAAAAATACAACAAAAGAAAAATACAGACAAGTGACACTAGGGACAGCGGCTGAACGCGATTAGTTTTATTGGTGAATTCCACCCTTAAGGATATATGAATATAATACGAATAAAATTTAAAAAATAATCTTATTTTATTCGCTTTAAGGTACCGTGCGTGAGTCCGTATCGCACTTGGCCGGTTTTTATTAAGCTGACTTATAATAATGAAATATCAGTGTTTTGTCAAGTCCTAAAGCTGTTCTAGTAGTTATTCAAACTAAATTACCTATGTATTTTTAATTAAAATTTCTATGCGAGAGCAAAACTATTCCAATCTCAAACTAATTTATATTTAGATGTATGCAATTTTTAATTAGAAACACGTTCGCTATTTAGCATTTAAAACACCGTAATGCTTAAAGTAATGGGACATCAGACACAACAGTATGTATATTTAATAGGCTACTCTAAATTTACATAAGATCGTAGCCGCATATCTCATAGGCCCCAGGCCTTTTGGATTCAACACCTAAGCCTTGAAAGTTACACTAAGCCGGTACGGGAAGTGTAACTTTGTTATTTGATATTTATTTATTTTGATGTAGAGGTTTGCTTAGTAAAATTCATTTACTCTAACTTGGTAACTATAGTGCCAGTTATTTATTATCTTTGAGGTCTTTTATATCAAAATCAGTAACCGGGTTTTTTTTTATAGGTGGGAAAATCATCTTATGACAAATCCCGCTCTTGGGCGGGGCGGGAGATAGTGTCAGACTTTTACTGACTAAAAACCCACTCCTGTTCCTTCGTTGCCTTCGTCCCAGGGCCACGGAGTATTTTTTACCGATAATTGGACGTAGTTTCTAACAAAAAGTTTCAACCCACAATCAATTTGGTGGTTCTACTGTCATTTTAATAATAAAATCATGATCTAGTAGCCCAACCCACATGTATGGAGAACACAAATAAGCATTAATCTAAAAAGTCCAAGCTATCTGAAACGTTTTCGATTGTTTAAAATCTGATTGACCTTAGTAAAATAGATCTTACACTAAAACATTCCAAGCCAAAACAAAAACGTTTCAGGTGAAACGTGTTTTGTTTAAAAATAATAAGTGCACTTTTAAAATTTGGTGGAAAACCCATTACCCAGACTATTTAATGACATAAAGTCAATGTTCAGTCTTATTCCTGAAGATTGCCTGCCCTTTTATGAAAACCTGCAGGACATGTTAGGACCCGATTATATTAAAGGATTTGCTGGTGAAAAAGACTTTGGTTTTGAAGATGTTGAGGAAGAACTGGCATCATAAATATATTTACACTACAAACATAATAATATGTCCTTTTTTCTATTAAATCTTAGCATAGCATAGCATAGTCGACCTTATAATGTTCCCACTGTTGGGACTCAGGCCTCCTCTCTCGGAGAGGGAATTAAATTACTCATCATCATCTTCCTGCCCTTGTCCCGTGTTATTTGGGGTCGGCGCAACACGTTTTTTTCTTCCATTCTGCCCTGTCACTCGTCATACTATCACTAACTTCCTTTTCTTTCATATCACTCTTCACACAATCCATCCATTTTTTCTTTGGTCTCCCTCTCTCTCTCCATCCATCCACATGTAAACTCATAACTCTTTTAGTAACATGCGTTTCATCTCTCCTCTTCACATGACCATACCAAGACAAACGATTCCCTTTCAACTTTTCAGTCACTGGCGCCACTTTCAAACTTCCCCTAATATACTCATTTCTCACTTTATCCATACTCGTCACACCACACATCCAGGGAATTAAATTACTATTAAATCTTATTTTATTATTATTTTCTTTATCATACATGTCGTTTGAAACGTTTTATATAAATTAAATTTTTAAATGTGACATGAATATTGCAAAAAACCAAAAACGTTCCACAGCAATATTTTTGTGAATATTTAAAAAAGTAAAAACAGTAGAATTCTAAAATAGGGTCTAATCAAAACTCAATTATGTCATTTTTAAATAAATGATTTCATAACGCAATACGAGATTAAACTTCAAAATGTTACATTTGTGGGTTGAAACGTTTTTCAGCAACTACGTCTAACTGATCAGTGCACAAAAAATGTGACGGAGGTGTATTTTATCCACTCTTTCATGCAATTTAAAAAATAAAATAATTATATTACTCAATTTAAAGCCTTTGAAATTAGTATGTATTTTATTTACTAATAAACTTAAAATAAAAGAAAATAAGAAACTCAAGAATTTTAAGCGTACCTAAATATGATATTTAAATTATTTTTTGAGGAGTCAAGCGATTCTCGGTAAAAAAGAAAACACGTTCAAGCCCACTTTCCGGACTCTATAATGAATAAAGTACTGGGAAGATTATAGAAACCAGGGAATTTTAAATATTAAATAATATATAATTTAAATCAATATACCTGTTTAATGTGGAACTGGAAGTTAAACGTTATCAGTCAATAATCAAATGTAGACCTTACCCTAAAGTGTTGCCCTATTTTTACAATACCATGAGATATGCAGGCCAAATCCAACATTATATTTCAGTAAGGAAGTGTGCCAAACTATAGATACATTCAAGACAAACCTAATTTCAGAACCCATTCAAACTATTGCAACAAGAGGATATTCTATGATCAGTTTGTAGATCGCATTGGCTCCGGAGTTGCGATAGGTTATCGACCTAGGACATTGACTGACCTAGATACCCAATCAAGGAGGTAAGATTCGTTAGTCATATTCTAAACAGATTGCTTTCAGTTCTCGGCAATAAATAGAACTGTGCTGAACTTTCTAGGGCTCTCATAAATGGAGAAACAAATGTCAGTCGAGGAGGAATGAAACTTAAATTAATTTCAGTAAGTATTATGTGGCACATTGCTAAATGTGCAAAGGGTTCTGAAGTGTCGACTGCATACCGGATGTAGTGTTGGGAGGCCTCCCACATGGTGGACTGATGACCTGGTGAGGGTCATGGAAATCCGCTGGATGCGAGACGCACAAGAACGCAGTCAATGTATTGACATTTAGGGGTGGTCTAATTTCAGCCATGGCCGTCTTTCGGCTAGAATAGGATATTTTTTTATTATTATTTTGTATAGAAAAATAGCCAATAATAAAAAAGAACAAAGAAAGAAAAACAGTTTATTTACGCGAAATGACGCAATCTTAAAACTAGCTAACAAACATAATCAATAGATAGGGAAGATATGCGTCACATCCGTGCAAAACGGCCGAACGCTCAGCATAAAGCTGCGGCCTCACGCATAATGCGATGAGCTCACAGCGCTGGTTTTCAGCGTGGGCCGGTGATAATATGATGATGATGATGACGTTAATCCTTTATTCTCACAGAATCGCAAAGTTTCTAATAATATTGTCTTCTATTCATCAGCAAACAAATCCAATCCAGGGTAATAAAGTAACTCTAAAATTCGTATTTATTTATTGGTAAAATAGTTCGATTATCAACAAACAATAATCTCTAGAAACTAATTCATTAGAAGTGACTATATATGAATCAAATTCCATATTGTGAAAATCTGAATATTCATAATATTCAATTTAAAAAAAAACTAATTTGTTTCTAAAACCACACACACGTTACCATTGATTATATTGGCATCAAATATTATCCAGCCGGACCTTATTCATTTATTGATATTAGTCAAACATATGACAATCTCATTCCTATTTACTGAAAACGAAAATTAATCCAGCTTCTACATGAATCGTTTCACCAGCTTCACGATATTACACTTTCATACTAAACATTGCGTCAAACTCCAAATAAAAGTAATAAATCGTAGGGCAATAACAAGATTAATCAACGTCACTTTGCTCGAGCATCGAGTAGTACCGTGTTATTGCTTCAAGATGAGACAGATATTGGCGGATATAGGGACATGCTATCAAGCTATAAATAGATACACTATTATGCTAGGTTTCGGACACGTTTTCCAAGCAAATTGAATACCGACGTACGGCGAGTATCCACCCTTACGTTGTTGAAACTTCAACGGTCCGGACTAACCGTTTCGCTTCGTCGTTTATACCGCGTACATCGAAGGACTGGAACAATTTGCCTGCTGCGATCTTCCCGTCCAACTATAATTTAGGTGTCTTCAAGGCTAGAGTGAATAGGCTCTTGATAAACTAGTGCGCCTCACCATCAATGATTGCATCACTGCTTACCATCAGGTGGGATCGCAGTCAAGCGCTGGTTTATATCAATTAAAAAAAAAAAAAAAAAAAAGTTATGTACGTATAAATGAAAATCGAAACGCTAAGATGACGCGTGAGTAGGTTTCAGTAATTACTATTCTGGTAATATTCAAACTCGTATTTATTTAAATTTAGCTATTTCGAAGTGATACTTGAGAATAGGTACATAAAAGTACCTATTCTCAATGTCGTTATATTCTTCGTCCGTAAAAATAAGTTTCTTTCTATACCTAGAATCGACCAGTTGTATGGGGTGTTTAAAAAAACAACTTCCTTTTGTAGATGCAAAGAAAAAAATCAAAATCAGAAACTGCAGACATGGGAAAGTTACTATTTGAAAATAACATTAATATTCAAATGTAGTCCTTCGCAGCTCTGACTCTCTTCAAATCTCTAACATGTGTAAATATATTTGTTATTTTTGTTTTCTACAAAAGTGAGTTTTTTCTGAGACACCATGTATTTCCTCGCTTTTCGTTTCCTTCCGTGGGATAATCTGACATGGCTACCCTGCCCAGGGGAATACACTAACATTGCATTTCGTCTAAATCCTTTGGTCAAATTGTTTTTTTTTTTCAGTAGTGATGTATGGTTGGAGCGAGTCTATCTAAGGCAAAACACTATCTATACACATTTTCTTAGAAGCATGTGCCTTTAAGAGGCTATTGTAGAACCTTGTACACCAACCTGTCTTAAGTCTATGGCTGAAACTAACTCAAGGTTTAAGAAAGTATTGTAGAGATCCTTTTTATTGGTACCTTTTTTATTATTTTTGATAGGCTCGCACTTGACCATTATCTCATTTGATAAAAAGCGACGATGTGTTCGACGAAAGAACGCGTTTGCCTAGAAGTAACCTATTCACTCTTGACTTAAAGAGCCCCAGGTTGTAGCTATCAGGAAAAAAGACTACGGTAGGGAATTCCACTCCTTAGCTGTAAGCATAATGCATGTGTTCCCAAAACGTTTTGTGCATAATTATATGGAATACACACACACTTTACGCACTCAATACGTGGTACATAGATTTATATACCTCTTTAGAAAACTATTTTTCCTAAAGAGGTGTACTAATTGGAAATTATAAAACTAATAAACACTAATTTTAGTCTGAAATAAATAATGTTGTCGAATAGATTCAGGACGGCTGACAGGCTAATAGCAGCGATGGATTTTTTGTAAAATAGTAATTTCGTAGGAATAAATCCTATTCTATTACAAGAATAAAACTTTTTGATATCTCCAATCCTTATAGTATTATGCAAATTCAAAATCATGCGTAGGTTTTTTTTTATTTGACTTATTTAGTTTTCTTTTCTACCTCACATCTGTTTGTCTTAAATCTACATGATTTAACTTTTGCGTTGTCTTGAATAAAGTTGTACCCTGGGGTATAATCTAAACAGGATAGTCTGACCTTTAGATACATTACATTACGATAGAGATATTCTGATATTCTAGGGTTCTTTGTAGTTCAAGATTTTATCAGGAATATAGTAAAAGGTTTCTGTCGTCAGCGTTCCCCTTATTTGGCCAATTTTCGGTGAGGGGTATAAACGTCAAGTCTGTCTAGTGGATCCTAAAAGGTAGCGGATGCTGGGTTTAGATCTTAGAAACTCTAACTACAAAGACGTTTGAGAACGCTTTGCGCACTAAATTGGTCTTTATAGTAAAGTAAAGGTTCGGTACCTTGGAAGGACCTACCTTTTTACGATTCAGTTAGGATGTGAGATCGATACGCACCTTCTTTTATCAAAAGATGACCTTTTTCAACGCTTACTCCCGCGTGAACGTCGGAAAATATCCCAAGGGAACATGCTGGGATAAAAAGTATCATAATCCAGGTGTGGTCGTGAGTGAGGTTTCATCCAAATCCGTTCAGCAAATATAAAGACTTTTATATTAATATTATTACTAACTGTCGCCAGCGAGTTCGCCCGCATAAAACCTCCATACAAACCTTGGATCCTTTTAGGGGGTAAAAGGATGAAACAAATCCAAGGGAATCTTAGAAAATACTTTCTTATTCTTTCTATACTTAAAAAAAGAAACCTTTATACAAAATTTCAGCGTTTTAGGTCTTGAGATTTAGACTGGGCGTTGATGATTCGGTGATTAAGTCAGGAATTTATATATACAGAAGTAGTAAGACAGGAAGGAAATTCTACAATATTTTACGACACAAATTTCGATACCTATATAGTATTTCCAGCTAAAAGCCTTGAACAGGGTTAATGAAATAAAAGCAAAATATACTGGCTTCTAAGCAACACACCAGAAAACCTAAAATAGAACAAAACCTTAAATAGAAAGGCCAACGGTTATTTATTTTTACCAGAAAACGTTTTACCCTAATCATACCATCAATGGAATCTGCCTTATTCGAAATTTTTCCTCTATCAAATTCACTAAACATCTCATTATTTATTGAGCTATTTTATCATTATCTTTCGATAATGATGAGGAAAGAAAGACTTAAGGAAACATTATTCACATTTAGGTAAAACGCCTGTATTGCCCGTTAAAAAAAACAGTGCAGCCCACCTAAATCAAATTTTGACAGTAATACGTATTTATTTATATAACCCTTAACCAGGCAAAGTACTAAATAGGACCACATTCGTTTTGAATGATTTTACAGGGTAAGGCGTACCTATGGACCACAATATGTCAAACAGTCATAGATAATTAATATTTTTATGCTGTGAAAGCCAATTGAGTAAAATGGAACGCGCTCAAACCAAAATAGTGTTCGACGACTTTGACGTTTCTTACTTTTTGATAACAAACGATCATTTTTGTGTGTTGTTTGCAGTAAATCCCGGAATATGTCTAAAAAAAATCCAGTAAGTATTGTTGTGTGTATAAAAACGTATATTTGAGAGTTTTTACACAATCTGAACATATTTTGTTTGTTATAAACATTGTTTTTGTTGTAGTAACGGTTGCTTGAATTATGTGATCCATTTATGATCATTGCCCGTTACGCATGTTGATTTGTACTATAAATATTGAAGAATTTTCTTATTTTTTAGCCCCGGCCGATAAAAAGCAAAGATATTGAAGCTTATCTTCAAAGTCTGCTGTCATCAGAAGGAGAAGATACCGACGATGATGAAAGAAATGAAGATTTTTCTGACAATTTCAACAAAAGACTAGACCAGATACAGAATATCAGTACTGAAAAGCTCCTCGACATACTAGAAGATCCTGTAGCACCATCTCTTTTCTCTGCTGAGCCTGTAATTGAAACAGATAAAGAAAGTCAACTAGTACAACCTGAGGATCTGGGGATTGAAGCATATAATTCACCAACTGGAATAGTTTCCGATATTCTAGTTGCACCATCATCTCCAGTTAGACCACCATCTGCAGTTCAATCACCATCTCCAGTTCAACCATTATCTTCAATTCGACCACCATCTCCTTCAGTAAGTTATACTCTCACTTATACTCAACTGAACCAAAAAGAAAGATCTTGGTCAACAAATATTGAAAATCAAGCATTTCCAGTTTTTGAAACCAAAGCTAAACCTACTATTGCTTACAATAACAGGCATTTGCCTTTAGATTATTTTGAACATATGTTTACATCAAACATAATTGATATTCTGGTGGAAAACACTAATCTATATGCTATCAAAAATCTATATGCTATCATAAGAATTGTTATTTTGCTATTAGTTCAGGGCAAAGTACTAATGGGGACCACAATATTTTTACCTCACTGGGCTAGGTACTAATATGGACCACAGGATTTTTTATATAATATAAATAAATAAAAATATAAAAAAAAACATGGTTTTGTTTCTTCCCTTATATATTAACAAATTAATAAATTTCACAAATATTGCTCATTAAAACCCTTGTTGCCTGGTTAAGGGATAAAATAACTAGTTGACCCGGCGAACTTCGTACCGCCTAATAGTAAGGATAACGCCATCTACTGGCATTACCAGAACAGCATAATTCATTTTATAATGACATTTTAATTAGAGATGGCGTTGTATTCGGATTCTTTTTCGTGATTTTTTTTTTACATTTTTTCTCACCGTTTAAACCTTTCCTGGACTATCTCGAATATTTCAAGACTAAAATTAGCCAAATCGGTCCAGCTGTTTTTGAGTTTTAG
Source organism: Mythimna impura (assembly GCA_905147345.3). Classification (NCBI taxonomy): domain Eukaryota; kingdom Metazoa; phylum Arthropoda; class Insecta; order Lepidoptera; family Noctuidae; genus Mythimna; species Mythimna impura. Next base: position 8,485,176 of record LR990355.1, on the reverse strand, counting down.
TAAGACTAACAGCTGTTCATTTTTACGTACGAATTTTTACAGATAGATTATGTATAATCAAAAATCATTTAAATCATCAATTAAACCCTTTTAGTTCATTTTATCCTATTGAATGACTTTTTTCGGTTGACTCCAATCACATTTTATTCAACATACAACTTGACACTGACCTCTTAAATGTGAAAAAAAAACTTGAAAATTTGAACTTACCTTGGATCATCACCCTAAAGTTCTAACAAAGTTGTTAATAGTGTTTCTCATAGTGGGTTTCGACAGCGACTGTCGCAACCCAGTGCTGGGCACGCTATAATTATGGCGGTTAGTCCCCTCTTTGAGTGGCTGGAAAGGCAACACGGCGTCCTTACCTTTCGCATGACGCAGATCCTCACCGGACATGGTAAGTTCGGGAGGTTCCTGCACCGGATTCGTGCGGAAGAAACGCCTGGGGGCCACCATTGTGTGGACCGCTCGGAAGACACGGTGGACCATACGGTAGAGGTGTGCCCCGTTTGGGCAGAGCATCGCCGTGTCCACGTGGGGGATCGGCGGCAGCGATCTCTCGTGCCGGGCCAAGGCCTGTACCAAGGTACAGGCCATGGTCTGGAGCGAGGAGGAGTGGCAGGCGGTCGCCTCCTTCTGCGAAGCAGTAATGCTAGCAAAGGAGGAGGCCACACGTGCACACACGAGGCAAAGGCCGTCGCGCCCCAGCCGCAGTAAAAGTTTGACACGCCCTCGCGCTCCGCTCAAGAGCGAGGGATGTCATTAGATGATTTTCCCACACACTACATTTTTTCTCAAGTCCTGTGCACTGATTTTTTTATTACCAGGGCTACAGAATAGTTTAACTGTTATAGTGCCTTGAAACGCAATGGTCAACTGAAGGAACACAGGTGAGAGCTTTACTCAATAAAAGTCTAGTACTCTCTCTCTCTCGCTCCACCTAGAGTAGCTAAAGTTATTTGATGGTTTTTAAACCTCAAAAAGAAGGTTAACTACATCTAGCTGTGACTATTTTTTCCTAAGAATGAAGGCTAACGCTAGCCATATATTCTATACTAGCTTTTGCCCGCGGTTTCACCTGCGTACATAAAATACTCAGGAATAAACCATCTTTCTATTGGTGAAACAATTTCAGCAATCGGACCAGTACTTTCAGAGATTATCTCTTACAAACAAAAAAACAAATTAGTGTAGACTAGCTGGTGCCCGCGATTTCGTCTGCGCAGAATTAGACACAATATTTTTATAAATTATGTGTAATTCTGATGTATAAGCTATATTATTGTAAAGTTTCATTAAAATCTATTCATTAAGTTTTGGCGTGAAAGAGTAACAAACATCCATACATACAAACTATCGCGTTTATAATATAAGTTCTTCTGCACGTGTGTTTGTCACGTAACTCCTAAACGCCATTAACTATTTGGATGACCCTTTACGTGTATATTTGAGTGGGTCCCTGGATAGTTCGAAAATACAATTAGACCTGGTAGGCGACGCTGCAATCGGGTTCTTAATTTTTTTTTCTGACAAAATTTGGTCATGACATCATCTGCCAGAACCACTAGTATTATATATTTAATATGGTCAATCGTCAAGATGACATATCAAAGTTTTCCGTATTTTTCAATTTAAATCAATTTCCTTTGAAAAATTCATCGAAAGATCTTTAAAATTTAATAAATGTCTTCGATATGGGATTTGGTACATGTGGTCAACGTTCCTCCAGGATTTGGAGGAACGCTGGCCTGATGCTGCGTAAGCGAGCGTACGTGACCCATCACCGCGCCGCGCCGCTCCTTTGATGACTACCACTCCACCGCGCAAATAATGTTAAAAAGTAGCAGATTCTGAACTAATTGACCTCCATTGGTGTAATTGCTGCAAGGCGTTTCGATGTGAGAATAAACAAGTAAACAAATAAATAAATAAATAATACAATAATTTTCAGCAAATACCTATACAATTAAATATCACTCCCATTGAGTTCTGATATGAACATACGCAATGGCATTTTGACCTTTCAAAGTACCAAAATAAGACAGGTTACCTTGTTATTGGCACAATGCACAATAACATGTTTTTCTGTTTTTCTCAGTAACTTATACTATCGCTATTCTAACTGCTATGTTTGTCGTCCTGCCACTCATATAATATCTCTCTGGCTTGTAATCTTACTTTATGTAACAAATGTGAAATTCTTTGTCACACTAATATTATAAAGGCGAAGGTTTGTATGTATGTGAGTGAGTGTGTATTATTGTATATTAGTGACTCCTTCACGTCTAAAGAGTAGAACAGGATATTTTTTTTATTGTGAAGGTATGTTCCCTTGGGATAATGAACGTTCATGCGATCAATCCAGTGCCAGAAACCAGTTCACGCTTCAACGGTGGCATGGATTTGGATCACATTTGGATCGAAGGTTTAGATGATGATAGCCTATATATCCATTGGATTTTGTTAGACCTGGTGGTTCAAACCAGTTTAAGAATTTTCCGTTACCACACGCGCGAAACGATTGTCACAAGCTAACCTTCACTAACAAAGGACTAATGAGTTGAAAGTAGAGTAGAAGACTTGTGTTACTTTTTACGCTATGCAATAAAGTACAATGGCTTACAGTCACCCAAAGGGCTATGCTCGGAGTTTCTTTGCGTGATTGCATCAGGAATGAAGATATCCGCAGGAGAACCAAGGTCGCCGACATAGCCCGAAGAATCGCCAAACTTAAGTGGCAGTGGGCAGGGCACATTGCTCGTAGAACGGATGGTCGATGGGGCCAAAAGGTTCTATAGTGGCGATCGCGCACCGGAAAACGCAGCGTTGGAAGGCTTCCACAAGGTGGACCAATGACCTGGTGACAGACGCGGGAATGCGGTGGATGCGAGACGCACAGGACCGTTTGTTGTGGCGACACTTGGGGGAGGCCTATTGATGATGATAAATAAAGTACTCATTTATTATTATATCTATCTAAGGACCCTGTTTTTTACCCCACTCTGGATGGGGCGAGAAAGAATATAAAAAAATTACTGACTAAAACCCACTCCAGGACCATGGTAATTCTTTCGAACAATCCCGAAACCCTATCAAGCATCGGCCTTATAGGGCCCCGTCCGTTTTGCTGACATCTTTATAAGGTGCACGTGGAACACAACGCGCCGTAAGGAAACCAGTACAGTTCGCAAACATCACAGACCGCCGTCCTTCCGTCCTCGCCACCGAGGCCCGCCGCGACAATACCGTCAACGTCCGCCTCGTCCCTTGCTCGAGCCAGCCCGCGCCGCTGAGCCTGTAGTTTAAAATTCCCCGTTAACAATAATAATATCTTTGATCGATTCAGCCTGTCCCTTGCTGCTCCCCCCAGCGACACCCCAAGCCGAGGTCCGTACCCCACAGGGGGTGCCCTTAGCGTGTAGTCGCTTAGTTTTTAAGTTAGTTAAGTAAGTCCTGGCTGGATTCTAGAATTAAGGCCGCCACAGGCAAGTCCGATTAAGCAGCCGACAGCCTCCTTTTTTTTTTTGTTGCGGGAGTGGAAAATCCTCATGGATGTCCTTTGCCTGGGGCAGGCGAAGGGGTCTGTCAGACTCTTACTGACTAAAAACCACCTCGGTGTTCCCTCCCACACTTGGACCGGGGATCGTGGGAGCTGATACGCCATCCATGATCCTCGGCTAAGCCGACAACCTCCTAGGTTGACCTGCGAGAGGCCACACACAAAAAAACAACGCGCCGTCGTCTCGTATTTGGTCCTTACCGAACAGCGAGCAATCCATTGCTCGCCGAGAACCCCTGCATAATTATCAACAAAACATACAATTTCCCTATCCTGCTATTAAGTTCAGTATTAATTTTAAATCATAGTAGCGGCGTAATTGAAATGCTAAGTAGCAGCTATCTAATTACAGTTGTATTACCTTCGCACGGAGTTGAGAGCTTAATTAAACCAGACGAGTCGCTTACGGCGAGTCTGTGCAGCATGTTGTACATGGTTTGAAGCAGGGATGTTATGAAGCTCCATTAGTATAACCGAAACCATCGCATATCCTAAATAAAAACAATATCCGAGGCCGCAACCAAAACCGGTATAAAAATTTCGGATAGATTCAGACAAAGGTGGACTCTAAATGACAGGTTAAAACAGGTTTTTGTTTGTTTTTTCCAGCCAAACAAATGATAATCTAGAACCACGGTTCCTAAAGTAGCTGAAAATACCCCTGCGGGGGTTAAACTGCTATTCTGCAGGGCTAAATTATAACAGACCAATATGACCAATCTAGCTCACCAGTGCATTTCATGCCCTAACAGTGTAACCAAAGGACAGGTCGGTGCCTCGCTTTAAACCAAACTACCACTCCACACTAAAAAAAAAAATTCGTTTTGTAAAGTCCATATACTCGTACATTCTAACTGTAAAGTGGTAAGGTAACCTGATAGTAAGAACTTACTCAATATTTTTGTGCTATTTTTATATGACGTACTGTCTTCATTGGTAGCATGAGGGAGAGGGGCGGGCTTAATCAGTTTCCCAAGCTAAATTACAGGGATGATAAGATCGAAAAGGTTAGGAACCACAGACTGATAGAATATAAATAAAAGCTAAATCGTACTAATTGCATTTTACTTTTATAATTTTGAAATTCTAGTATCCGTAACCTAAAGTAACTGAAACTAGTGGAAAATCCGAAATCATTTCATATCCGTAACCGCATCCGGATACCAGTATAACATTATTCCTTTATCCGTGTCCGTACATCCCTAGTTTGAAGTGGAAGAGTACAGCGAGAGCGAAGTAATTGGGGGGAAGATATTAAGTATATCAGTGGGGGGAATATTTATATAAATGGTGTTGTTGTTCTAGTAACGTTCATTACTTGGTTAAAAATTACTTACGTGGGTGATATACATACGCTGGTTTTTCAAAACTCCAAAATATTGTATCTTGAAATAGTAGTCATAGCAGCGCAACAGATAGCAGAACAGATGGTCGATGAGGCCGAAAGGTTCTGGAATGGCAACAAGAATGACGCAGCGTTAATAAGCCTCCCACACGGCGGACCGATGATCTGATGAGGGTCGCGAAAATCCGATGGATGCGAAACGCACATGACCAATGGTTGTGGACACTTGGGAGAGGCCTATGTCCAATAGTGGATGTCTTTCAACTGAAATGATGATGATGATGAATTTAACTGTTTGAAAATTTGAACACGACTCATTTAGTAAATATCGCTAAATGAGTTGTGTATACGCTGTTGTCTCAATCCGGACCAAACAAAAGAAAAAACATGTTTTTACATCTTTAAAAGATAAAGAAGTATTTACTATTACAGAACTGGTATGCCAAACAAATTATAAACTTAAATTAGAAATCCTTCCTTCCGACCTCTCTATGCATGCAGGACCTTCTGCTTTTGGACGACGAGAAATGGGTAGAACGTCTTCTGTCCGTCCGGTAAGGCCCGAGTAGACGGCGGAAGTATTCTGCGATGATCGAAGTCTTGTCAGCAAAACTGAAGGCGCCCAATACGGTAGATATCTGTTAGGGCTGCGGGTATATTTGAAAGAGTGATCGTGGCCCTAGAACACAAAAGGTAACTGGAAGAAACAGGTGTGATTTAGTCAGTAGAGTTCTGACACGCTCTCTCGTTTATAGAGCAGAAGTCATTGTATGAATTCCCACCTCAAAACAGGAACCATAGGCGCGGGCTTGCGGACGGCGAGAGGCGTGGTTCGCCGTCCGACCGTCCGATAACCGTCCGGACTGAGCCCAAGTTGACGACGGCGCGTACTGTTCCACGCGCGCCTCAAGGAGATGTCAGCAACTGTAGGGGCCCGGCAAAAGCCTACCGGCTTTGACTCTGGCCAAGGGGCCAAGGGTCTGATTCTGAAAGGAAGACTCGGTCCTGGTACAAAAAGAAACGAAGAAACAGGAGTGGGTTTTTAGTCAGTAAAAGTCTGACACTATCTCCCGATCCGCCCAAGAGCGGGATTTATCATTAGATGATTTTTCCACCTAAAAAAAAACCTCAAATGCTTTTCACCGTTAACTGCTTAACTTAGCAGCGTTTTATCTATCAAGTTGTCTTGAAAATCATAACTTAAGCTGTCCTAACACTCAAGTTAATGAGTGTTTCATCTGTCCTGTGTGATATAAAGGTTATGATCAGCCCGCGGCTCCAACAACGATGCCAACGCGTAAAGTACGTTTAATCTGAAGCCACATGTTTTGGCTTACCCGCTTCAAGATTGGCTACTTACACTGGCTGGAAGCCAAGGGGTTAGTTTTAAATAGACAGCTCAGAAAGTAGCAAATGTGACGGAAGCCCGTTGATAACACAGATTAAATTCTTTACTAGTATCTTATCTTACAGCTGGGGAAAGTTCTAACATTGCTTATGTCTATTGCTATGTCTAGTATTTTATAAAAGCAACATTAAGGTCTAGGCAAACGGAAATTTTATCAGCGGTAGCGATTGATTAAATTGTATTTTATAAGGGATCGACCACGTGCAGGACACCACAAACTGGGCATCAGGAGTCATAGATTGGTCCCAGAACACCGTAGGTGCAGGTTTGAGGACAGCGTGCAATAGGCAGCTTGCCGTCCGATAAAGACCAGGCCCAGATAGATGGCGCGTTATATTCCACGTATGCCTCAAAGAGATGCCTTAATTGACGAGACCCGCTAGGGCCAATGCCTGCTAGGTCTGCTGGACTGTTCGAATGAGTCCTCTGTCTGGCCCTGAAGTGCAAAGGGCAACTGAGAGAACACAGGTAGGTTTTACTCAGTAAAAGTTTGACACTCCCTCTAGCTTCACCTAGAACTGCAAAAGTTGTCTGATATTTTTTTTGTCGATCCACATATTTTGAAATTCTGGATAATCCTTATCTCTGATAGTCACTATGTCTAGACTCACCAATATCTTTACACCAGCTTAATAATCAGCAGAAATGTATAAATATAAGGTACCTGCTGTCTTCTCTCTCTCTTTCAAAATTCGCTTATACCTATAAGCATAAGCATAATCAGCCTTATACTTAATGTTCCCACTGCTGGGACTTAGGCCTCCTCTCTATGTGAGGGAATGGGCCGTAATCCAACACGCGGGTCCAGTTTTGCTGTTTGTCGCTTTCTTCACAATGTTTCCCTTCACCGTTTTGAGAGTAATGGCTACATTTGAACCCACGCCCTATAACTCATAAATCGGGGTCGTTACCACTGGACCACCACTGATGTATTGTACCTATAATATTATACAGTCTTAATTTTCTAAAGTCGATTTTTTAAATACAAAATTTAAAAAAAAAAACATTTTTAATTTTGTTTTACCTCTGTCCTAGTGAAGCCCAACCAAAAACGAAAAAACGAAACACTACTTCGAAACCAAAAATGAACGAAAAACTACCAGAAAAACTTACTATAACCAACAAGCGTTTGAACACAATTTGTTTTGAAACTGCAATGTATCACATAAACAATTTGAAGCACTAACCGGAATGGAACCCTGCCAACATATTAATGAACCGTTTAATGTAGCTCATTGATCACGAAACTTATTAATGTTGAATTTATTGGGGCTATGTTGGTTTGTGCTGCATGTTTTTTGGTTAATTAGATTAAGTTTAAAAAAAAATACCTTACCGGTTTTTATCAAAGATAAGCGTATGCCCGCGACGTCATCTGTATGAATGTCGGTTATCGCGAACGCGAAGCCAGACAAAAATTAGCTTATATCCTACCTTGGGGTTCAAGCTTACTCCATACCAAATTTCATTAAAATCAGTTCAGTAGTTTAATCGTAAAAGCGATACAGAGGGACAGAGTTACTTTCATATATATCATATAAGTATAGAATCCATGGCCACTCGTCACAATTTTACGAATTTTTTTCAGTTCCCTAATACATTTCAATTCGCTTTTTACACAATATCTTTATAACTTGATTTTTGACTAAATAAAACCATAGTAAAATAATATTATTATATACATACATATATCGCACCTTTGGTCAAGGACACAATTGTCAAAAATTGCAAAAATGAGTTGAATATGCAGAAATGCTTTAAAATGCCCTTTTAACAGGAGGGCTAAAAACATTAATTTAATTCCTTCAAAAAACCGCCTGGCGAAAATAGTGGTTTTGTCTTAAGGGCGGTACAATATAATGATTGGCATTTAGCCATTTTATGTTTCGTCTAAGAAGATTACATTATAATAATAATCATTTTAATTTCAAGTTAACAATATTTACCTAAAAACTATATTAATAGCCATTCACACATTCACTTCACATTCCAACAATTTCATATTTTATTATTACATTCAACTCAATTAAATGAAACATGTCAAAAACAAAACATATAAAAAATTATGTAAATTAATTAATTATTATTAATTTTATAAAATTATTTTGACGAAAGGTTCTGGAGTGGCGACCACGTATCGGAAGACGCAGCGCTGGAAGGCCTCCCACATGGTGGACCAATAACCTGGTGTTGGTCGCGGGTATCCGATGGATGCGAGATACACAGGACCGATCGTTATGGCGTCACAGGTTATGTCCAACAGTGGACGTCTTTCGGCTGAAATGATGATGATGATGAATTATCCATTATCCCAGTTTATTGTTTTTTTTTTATTTCTTCTAAGAATTTAACATTCGTGAAGCCCCTTATAAAGCATTTAGCACCACAAAACAACTTCAAAAATCTTATTTAGTTCCTCAATTCAAATCACCGTGTTTGTAAGTACTTTACCACAAACGTTTCAAAATTGAATCCCTTTGTTAAACTCAAGTATTATTTCAGTACACCCTTGACCTTATCATTCTTGTTAATTCAAACAGTAATTCAATTAACAAACACTCCGTTTAGACTTGTGATTATTTAAGGCGGTCTATAAATCAAGCCCACTATCTAACGCTAAACTTCAGTTTATACAGCTGTGATATATTGGTCTTTGGTTTCAGTGGGTTCGGAATATCTAATTTGTGAGAAGATGTGTTTAAAATCATATTTTATAATTTTAAATTAAGTATCAAAATATAAAATAAAACCCTCAGTAAATCTTAGCAAATTGGAATGGGTTAATATTTTGTAGCGTAAGTGTTTCGAGACAACCTACTTTTCACAATGAATTACGGTGGGTTAAGTGGTAAAGGACCCTTGGACCTTTTTCTAATGTTAAAGTAATGTACGAAATAAACCCTTCTTTTATTTCCAACCAGAAACTCATCCTACCATTTAAGCACTAAATCAAAATTGGAATCAGGTTAATCAAAGGATAAATAATTTATAAGGCTGACAACAGATGTATTAGAACCCTAACCTAGGGATTTTGCAGACACGTACACTAACTTTGGTTCGTAAGCGACCCAAAAAAGGACGTGACGGAAAACGACAATTCAGCGGTGCCAACCCTAGGGGGTGACAATTCAAAAATGCTTCCTCCTTCATTTATTCAAGAAGGTTTTACTTTATGAAAAGAAATAATCTCGTTATCGGTACGCTAGGAGTGGCTGGAAACATTTTGGGATGCCAGAAAAAAAGTTTTGTTATTTTGACAGCTTTGTAATTGGCGGGATTCTTCGTTATTATTCTTTATTTGTTCGTTTTTTAAAAGTCTGCTTGCTTTTATCCCAAAATCGTTTATTATTAATGTCTTTAAAAAATAATGAATGGAGTTGAGACATTGTTTTTTTTTTCAATATTTATGAGTTAGATTAATTAAAGAACACACGTTAATTCTGACAGGTTATTTGTTACTCTTTTCACAAATAATTTTATAAATACCACCGCCTGTAAAGTAATAAAACGAAGAAAAAATTATAGAGCCAATTACTGCCTAGACCTAACTAATAGCCACCTATAAAACACAAAGCTTAATAAACTTCGGCCTTACCCTCCCAATATTCTCGGAGAAAATACTCCTGAAAGTACTAAACCTATTTACATAGAACCTATGAACGTTACTTTTATGCTCTTACTAATAAACGTTTATGTAACTACCGATACTATTGACCTAGAAAATTATCTGGCTTATAACAAAAACTTGTGTAAGTAAATTCATTTAGGTTGCTTGGGACAAGATGCTTATTTTGGTTAAGAAGAGTAGCAAAATGAAAATAACAAGAGTTTTCAATATTACGTTCATACCCGCGACTCTCACCAAGTCGTCGATCCACATTGTGGGATAAAGATAAAGAGATAAAGATAATTTTATTTGTCAAAACATGGATATACATGCAGTTTTAGCATGCAGGATGTTACAAAATTAGTATTTGTCCGTACATGTTTCACCCTTCAGGCGTACAAATTTATATAGTTTACAATCATTTATCAAAAAATCCAAAAAAAAAAAAATATGCATTAATTAATTAAAATAAAACAAAAAATGTCAATATAAAAATTAAAAAAAAAATGTCAAATAGTCATTAAAATGCATTAACAAATGAATCAATGTCAGATAAAATAAAATATATATAGAATAGGTCAAATTGTTATTAATAAATTAATAAAAAAGGGCATAAAATATAAAAATATAAAGTGGCGAAGTTGTCAACAGCCTTGGTCACCACGGCCTGTCATGCAGTCGAAGCGCGGGACGGATAGCACGGCACGCGAATATTAACGACATCATCCGACGAGCCCTTGTCACCGTCGGCGTTCCGGCTGTTTTGGAACCTCATGGCCTGGCACGCGACGATGGTAAGAGACCGGACGGTATGTCTTTATTTCCGTGGAAGATGGGTAGGCCTTTAGTGTGGGACGCTACCTGTGTCGACACTCTTGCGCCATCCCATCTTCCTAGCTCTTCGTGCTGTGCTGGTGCTGCCGCTGCGGCTGCGGAGAACCTCAAGCGGCGGAAATATAACAACCTCGTCGGTAGTTATATTTTTGAGCCGTTTGGGGTTGAAACTCTTGGGCCGTGGGGTCCGAGTGCTCATAAGCTTTTCAAAGAATTATCCAAACGCTTAGTTGACACTTCGCGTGACCCAAGGGCTGGCTTTTACCTCGGTCAGAGGTTAAGCATTGCCATACAACGTGGCAATGCCGCCAGCCTTTTGGGCACACTTCCAGTCGACAGCGATGCGGAGGAATTTTATGACGCCATATTTTAGCTAGTAGTTTTTGCCCATAATGTATATATAGTTTTAATTAGTTAAGTGTTTTTATTGAATTATACAAGAATTGGTTACAAGTAAAAAAAAAAAAAAAAAATATAAATAATGAAATATAAATGTCAAATGGTCAATAAAATGCATTAATAAATTAACCACACATTAAAAAACAAATAAAAAAATGTCAGATAATGTCATTAAAAAAATAACCTAAACTGTAATAACACTTGTCCGTTAATAAATCTCGAAACTTCTTTTTAAACAAATTTACTGGCAATGTTTTATAGGACTGTGGTATTTTGTTATACATCTCATTAATGCTGTCTTTGACGTATGCGAACACAGTTGATTATTGTCACGTCTGTTGCGGGGGATGGTGTCTGCTAGTCGTGGAAATAGATTTTGATTTGTCCTAACAAATACCGCTATTTCAAAAATATACAGAGATGGTAGAGTCAATAATCTGTATTTTTTGAAGAATGGCATACAGCTGTCGGTCGACTTCAAGGGAGGCCTTCCAACGCTGCGTTTTCCGGTATGCGGTCGCCACTCTAGAACCTTTCGGCCCCATCGACCATCCGTTCTACGAGAAATGTGCCCTGCCCACTTCCACTTTAGTTTGGCCATTCTTCGGGCTATGTCGGCGATCTTGGTTCGTGGTTGGTCGTTTGGTTGGTGGTACATATAAATAAAATTGAAGTGTCTGTTTGTCAAAATATTTTTTTTTACTAAATGTATGTTAACCTCTCGGGCACCCCGGGGTATTATTATTACGTAATTGCGCGTTTTTACGTAAATCACCAAAAAAAAACTTTTTCTGGTTTTTTCTAGGAAAAACAAAGATAAATAAAACGAAAGAAAATCGTACAAACGTGTGTACAAAACGACCATTAAGCGTTTTTCAAGGTCATTCAAGTTGTACAGACGTATGTAAAATCGGTGCTCGAGGGGTAGTATATTTTATACCCATGACGAAAACGATTTCAAATGTGCAATTGACTGCTATGCTGTGTGTTGCGGGTTCGATTTTCACATGGAACAAATATTTGTATGGCTTGCAGATAGTTGTTTCAGGTATGGGTGTCTTGTGTATGTGCATTTACAAGCTTGTGAAACACCCACGATAGAGCCTAGAGTGGGGAAACTCGAACAAAAAAAAACGTTAAGCTGTTGAAGTCAATGTTATGAAAGTGACCATTAAATACTATTTGATTTTTCGCGAGCCTGCGTGCAATTCTTCCATTTTGGACGGTACTTGTCCGTCGTTCGTCCACACATCACAATCATGGCCAGCCCTTCTGCACCGCCTCGCTGCCTCGGGACTACCATTGAGGTATCGATAGTTTAACTCGATACAGTATCGGTCGTCAAGTATCCAAAGTTTTACTCGATATAGTATGTGTCGCCAAGCAGATCGTCAACAGTATCGGTCGTCGGCAGATTTTAATCAATTCAAATCTGCCAAGCCACTTCCGTGACCAACACACGTACAGAAGAATTATATACATATATAAAGATAAATCTTTTTGTTGAAAAAATTGCTGAAACTTCTAAAGACCTTGAGAAAATGATGAGATCACTTGATAATGAAAGTTCTAAAATTGGTTTAGAAATGAATATAAACAAAACAAAGATACTGACTAACAGCCGTAAAAGACACATTGAAATAAAAGCAAATAACATGGAATATGTCAACGAGTATATATATCTGGGAAAACATATATCATTCCATAACAAGTTATCTTCACTTATTCGTAAACAGACTCACATCAAACTAAAATGTAAATTATGTAAAGCAACCAGACATTATATTAGGAGCTTGTTTAGCTAGCATCAGCTCATTACAAAAGCCTATTTAAGTAAATACATTAACCCGAGACTTTATCTATCAGAAGTCGAAGCTCTGTTGTACATTCGCGAGCAACATTATCTAAACGAAACAATAAGCAAAATTTACAAGCAATATTTTTTTTACATTGTAAAATCAAAATTAATGGTATAACAAATACTTATCCTATCTTACCCTTCTTTGCCAATGGTCTCCCCCACTCATTTCATTTTTCGCGAGCCTGCGTGCGCTTGTACCAGTTTGGACGGTACTTGTCCAGTTCATCCACACATCACAATCATGACCTACCTTGCTATCCCGCCTTGCTGTTTTGGGATAACAGTTCTGTGCTATTTAGGCCTACACTCCTACAGCTGGTTGAGCATGCAGATGACAGACATTTCCGGTACAGAAGGCGTACCAAGCGAGAAAATGAGATCGAGCTATATAGGGTATATAGCTCCATCCCACTTTCTCGCTCGAACAGCTGACATTTTGACACGTCATGGCATGGCCTCAGTTTTATTTAAGTTGGACAGACTGTTGGAAGAAAGAAAGGAACCTTAGCTGGAAACAATGTTCAATCCATGATCATCATCATCATTTGATCTGAAATACCACTGCAAGATATATCTTACCCCCCCAAGTATCGCCACAATGACCGGTCCTGTGCGTCTTACGTCCATCGGATTCCCGAGACTTTCAACAGGGCATCGGTTTAACTTGTGAGACGCCTTTTAACGTCTTCCGGTACGTGGTCGCCACCTCAGAACCTTTCGGCCCATCGACTATTTGCTCAAACGTATACCTAATTAAAAAAAGAAAAGATTCCTCTGAATAACATTTGATTTTTTTGTAGCATGAGAAGTGGACTCAGCAAATATTAAGCGAGCGGTGTACAGCTTAGCTACAATGCCGGTTAACGTTGATTTACAGCGCTTCACTGTTTTCTTTTTATATTTTGTGTTTCGAACATGTTCCATTAATTTAATTATGTACAAAATAAATAGATCTGATCTCAAAGGTAGTTTTTTTTAACAAGGGTTTATGTTTTGAATTATATAAGTGATGTACGTACAGTGAAGACTAGACGTGAGGGCCCCAGGTGTGTGCTTCCGGTATTTGGTGTGTATAAAAAGAAACTCCTGACAGCAATATTCTGATACTTATATTTTTGGAAACTCCTGATCCATGGTCTATCACAAAACTGAATGACTCAAATAATTCAATTATTTTCCTATCAAAATCAAATCATATTCTTTTGCACAACCCTTCTTCTTATTTGCACAAAGCTTCTACTAGTGGCCTAGCCCACGTAAAATTAGAAATATGCTATTCCAGGGCCTCAAGTCTGTTATTACATTAGTGTCAGAATGTTCTATCATTGATTTCATAATTGTTAATTTTGACAAGTTTGGTAATCTACTAATATAATGGCGTCATTATGACTTTTCAATGGTCAACCACTGACACTCCATTGAAAGAAATTGCATAGAATGATAACCTCGTCCATAATGACAAATGAATGTCTGACTTATGCAGTAATCTGCTAAAATTTTAACAGTTCCTTTGATCTGTGACCTACTATTAGAACGTCATTGTGCAGTCATTGCTTTTATTTTGTTACGAGACAGCTCGATATTGTCATTCTACCACAAATCTATTACGAAACCATTGACCGATCAATGATCGATCATTATGAATTAACAGATTACGATCTTTTAACAAAATGACAATGGGATCGTGTTGGAATTACGAATTTGAACCTTTATGTCAAATTTCATTTAAATCCGTTCAGCTGTTCAAGAGTTAAGAAGTAACAAACATACAAATAAACGTACTCACAAACTTTCACCTTTGCATTATAATTTAGTGTACTGCTTGATTAACCAGCCTTCATGTGCACACGATAAATTTTTCATGCAATCTCCCAAGATTCAGTACACATTGATGCTCTTGACTGTACAACTGCAACTGGATTCCACCACTTTGTTAATTAATATAGGAGCCGGCGGTTGGGAATCGCATCATTTTAATTATTTTAACACCGTTATGTTAATTTGTTAATATGTAATTAATGTAGGTACCGTAATGTTCCAAACGTTACATTTAGCTGTTTAGTATTTGTTAATTTAAACAATGTAATGATACAAAACTAATAACTTACATAGGTACTGGAACCTTCTGCCTCGTGACTGCTGAGCGTGTGGTTCTGGGATCAATTACCGGATGGGGCAAAAATACTATTGAGTATTTTCCATTACGAAGGCCCGGAGGAATTGAAAGTTGATGGTGAAAAGCAAGTAAAGCCGTTGTTTCTACCCTTAATCTTTTCGCAGCAGTGTTGGATTGCCATCCTATCGGAGATCGGACTATAAGAGTAAAGAAACAGAGAGCGCTCATATATTTGCACACTTACTTGTGCGCTATTATATCTTCTGTGTATTTGACTGATTTCTGTTGAGATTGGCCACCGTGATCGAAATTTGAAAAAAAATTTAAAAAAAAAATGTGAAAAATTTTCGTATTCAAAATTTGTTTTTCTGAAGAAAAATGTTGAACAAAAAGGTTTTAACTACATTATCACACTAGTGCGTAATGGTGATCAAAATGACACAGTTTGGTAACAAGAGCCATTATGTACCTAAGCGCAGTGCAATAAGAGTCACTTTCTGAGCAAGTGTGTTGAAAACAAAATAACCGCATCAACGTTTAAACGATAAGTAGCCTTATCTACAGTTTGCAACTACCATTAAAGCTCTAAAAATCTAACGTCATAAAAAATAGTATCGTTCTTTTAACGAAATTACCCTCCTTATCTAGATAGTTCTATAAAAAAGGGGATAACACAGGCCCTTAGCCTTTCATTACACAGGCGATAAAGACGAGCTAAACATTGTTCTGAATCTCATCAATGTTTTAAGTTTTTTAGATCTAAGGATCTGTCTCTAGAAGTCTAGACATAGTGAAATCGGCTATAAAGGTTGTCGAGGGATTGATCACGTGACATTCAGGTAGTGCCTCATGACCTCTTTTTAGGGCTCCGTACCTAAAAAGGCAAAAACGGAACCCTTATAGGATCACTTTGTTGTCCGTCTGTCTGTCTGTCTGTCAAGACCCTTTATCTCGGGAATGCGTGGAGGTTGAAATTAAAACCATATACTCAGATCTACGGCCCCTTGAAACTGTTAAAAAATTAAAGAAAAAAAGATACGGCCGTTTATGTAGCAAAATATGTGTATTTCGACACTCTCAAGGGAATCAAAATTCATAGGATACTTCCCGTTGACCTAGAATCGTGAAATTCGGAATGAAGCAAGGTCTCGTAGTAAAAGTATAGAAAAAATTCAGAAAACTATAAATTTGTAGTTACGTCACTAAAAAAAACCTTTTTTATCGATTCAGAAAAATCTTCGTAACTCAATTCGGGTATATCGAACTGTTTCCATAGGTAAGTTTGTACGGAACCCTCAGTGCGCGAGTCCGACTCGCACTTGCCCTGTTTTTTAGAGTGCTGTACCCAAAGAGTAAAAACGGGACCCTATTACTAAGACTCCACTGTCCGTCTGTCCGTCATCGGGCTATATCTCATGAACCGTGATAGCTAGACAGTTGAAATATTCACACATGATGTATTTCTGTTGCCGGTATACTAAAAACAGAATAAATAATAATAATAATACTCCACGACTTTCGCACAACGCCATCTAATCCCAAACTAAGCAGAGCTTGTGCTATGAGTACAAAAAAATATGAAAGAAGAAATGAAAATGAAAAATTGAATAAAGTGAATAAAATAAATATTAAGTGGTGGGGCCACTTAATATTTATTTTATTCACTTCATACAACTTCTCCCATACAACAAACTTGTTTTTTTTTGCTCGATATTAAAAACGGAAACCACGTTTGGAATATTCAAATAATACATAGTTAATATACAGTAACTAGTTAGCATTTAGGTTAAAACTATGAATATCATACCATACTAACGTTTTAAAATGCAGTTTTAAAGTGCACGTTGCGCATTATGGTCACTTTTGAACTGTTACGACCATACCAAGTTACTACCACTTAAACTTTTGTACGTTTTGCAAGGAAAAATTGTATGGCTTCTGTTTATCGAAAGCAATGAAATTTATACCGTATAAGCACAACATACTTAGTAAGTGCCAATAAAATAACAGAAAACGACGGCGTAGAAGACACAGGTGAAAAAAGGTTTTTTTTTGGGTGTTACAATATCGGAGGGAAGAGCGAGAGGACGTGTTGGACTTTTACTCACTGAAACCCACCTATTTGCCTTCAGTTGCCCTTTGTGTTCTAGAACTAAGGGTTTCGTTTTCAAAAATTCCCCATGGCCTTCATCATCATCATTTCAGCCGAAAGACGTCCACTGCTGGACATAGGCCTCCCCCAAGTGTCGCCACAATAAACGGTCCTGTGCGACTCACATCCATCGGACTCCCGCAACCGTTACCAAGTCATCGGTCCACCTTGTGGCCTTCCAACGCTACGTCTTCCGGCACGTGGTCGCCATTCCAGAACCTTTCAGCCCCAACGGCCATCCGTTCTGCGAGCTATGTGCCCTGCCCATTGCCACTTGAGTTTGGCGATTCTTCGTGCTATGTCGGTAACCTTGGTTCTCCTGCGGATATCCTCATTCCTGATTCAATCATGCAAGGAAACTCCGAGCGTAGCCCTATCCATTGCCCTTTGGGTGACTTTGTCTTCTGATGAGGCCCATTGTAAGCGACCACGTTTCGGAGCCATATGTCATCACTGGCAACACGCACTGGTCATAGACTTTCGTCTTGAGACACTGTGGTATATTGGACGAGAAGATACCACGCAGCTTCCCGAACGCTGCCCAGCCGAGTCGGATTCGACGATTGATCTCTTTCTCGAAGTTAGACCTTCCCAACTGGACCGTCTGTCCCAGGTAAACGTAGTCGTCTACAATTTCCAGTGTAGAGTCCCCAATCTTGATAGGAGTGGGTGCTATATGGCTGTTTACCATGACTTTGCCCCATGCCCCATGGCCTTAACGTGAGGTGCATATGGTGACACGAGATTTGCTTCATGAAGGATTGGGTCACAGATACCGTGAGAACTAGAAAGTGTGAGTAGCCTTTGCCCGGATTGGGACATACAGGACACTAGCTTCTGCCCGCGGGTTCGCCCGCATGAAGGTAGGTTTATCCATACAAACTTTGGAACCCCGCTTCATCTCTTTAGGGGCTGAATTTTGGAAAATCCGCTCTGAGTAAGTCATAAAAAAAAGCTTTGTGCAAAATTTCACGCTCCTAGTTTCGGTAGTTTTGGCTGTGCATTGATATGTCAGTCAGTCAGTCAGTTTCGCCTTTCATATATATAGATAATTGAAGCCCCCCCCCCACCCCAGTCAATGGTGCGTCGTATTTCAAACGCATCATAAAATCATAGCAAAATTGATGAGGAACACAGGTTTTCGTCAGTAATGCTTGCAAAGAAGGCGGCCGCACGCGTGAGGGCACGCCCCTCACGCCCCAGAAGCCGGGATTCTGATCCCGATTTCCAGCCACCGTAGGTGCGGGCTTGCGGACGGCGAGCAATGGGAACTACCCATTGCTCGCCGTCCGCGCCGTTCGGCCGTCCGAACCGAGCCCAAGTCGTCGACGGCGAGTAGTGTAACGTTCCACGTGCGCCTCAAGGAAATGTCAGCCAACTGTAGGGGCCCAGGAGGGTCGAAGCCTACTGGGGCCAAGGGGTGTGCAAAAGTGAACCCCGGGGCCCCAGAACAAAGGCAAAGAAGAAACAGGAGTGGGTTTTAGTCAGTAAAAGTCTGACACTTTTGCTCTCAACTCGCTTCACCGAGAACGGGGGACTCCCCCCGTTCTATCATTTCACTATTTCCCACCGAAACAATAAAATATAAAAGAAACATACTTACAATGGGTTTCATTAGAAGACTGAAAGAAAGTCCAATGGTAATGGAGAGGGCTACTTTTTATTCGGTTTCGACTTTGCGTCCGCATTAATTGATATTTACCCAGACAAAGCTGCTTGCAGAAGCTGGTGCCCTATAAATCATAATATAAGATCTAAATGAACATCGTGGTTTAACTAGATATCGATAAAATCAGGTTGCAAGAACTCTCTGGCGTCAGATATAAAATGTATCTAAGTGCATGCTCAGATCAGATTAGTCTTCCTATTTCAGATACTTGTAAATTGAAGGAGATATAATATATCCAAAATGTTGATACTAATAAAGAGTTTATTTTTAGGGTTCCGTACCTCAAAAGGAAAAAAAACGGAACCGTTATAGGATCACTTTCCGTCCGTCCGTTTGTCTGTCTGTCAAGATCCATTATTTTGGGAACGCGTGGAGGTATCAAGTTGAAATTAAAACCATATACTACAAACATCTGAGTTAACGGAAAAAAAGATACGGCTGTTTATGTCGCAAAAAACGTGTATTTCGACACTCTCAAGGGAATCAAAATTCATAGGGTACTTCCCGTTGACCTAGAATCCTGAAATTTGGAATGAAGCAAAGTCTCATAGTCTCATAACACCAGTATAGAAAAAATACTGAAAACTGTATATTTGTAGTTATGTAACAAAAAAAAACTTTTTAGCGATTCGGAAAAATCTTCGTAACTCAATTCGGGAATTGAACTGTTTTAATAGGTAAGTTTGTACGGAACCCTCAGTGTGCGAGTCCAACTCTATCTTGACGTCTGCAATCATCAACGTTAAATATTTCTAGAAAAGAAGGATAACAAAGGCCCCTTAGCGTTTCATTACACGGGCGATAAAGACGACCTAAACCTTTGTCCTAAATCTCTTCAATGTTTAAAATTTTTTAGATCTTAGGCTCTAGACAAAGTGAATTCGATGAAAACAGCTGTCGAGGGATTGATCTCGTGAAGTTCAGGTGACGAAATATCGACCTCTTTTATTTTGAGTCGGGAAAGTCTTGAACGATTTCGCCCGCTCTAGGGTGGAATATGAGACGATACTTGTGACTTACTGACTAAAACCCAACTTTAACCTCCAGTTGCCCTTTGCATTCTAGAGCTACAGTCACTCTTTCAAACATACCCGAAGCCCTACCAGGCATCGGTCCCCTTCAATTTTGCTGACATGTCTTTGAAACGCGTGTGGAACTCTACGCGCCCTCGACTCGAGCCTGATCTTCACCGGACAGCCGAACAGCGAGCTAACTATTGCTCGTCGACCACATGCCCGCGCCCACGGTGGCCAGGAATCGCCCTGTGACTCCCAATGCCTGGGAAGTCTCCTTCAGCGACGACTTAGGCTTGATAATGTCCGTTCCCACACGGTTGCGGCCACCTCCTTTGTTTGTATTACTGCTTTGCAGAAGGAGATGACCGCTTCCCATTCCCTCTCGCTCCAGATCATGGCCTGAACCACAGCCGGACACGAGAGGTCGCCGCCGCCGAACTTTGATCACCTCTACGAGTACTCGATACTTATAAAGAGTAAGAGCTTATAGTATTACTTAAATTATCAAGTATATCTTTTTCTATTTCGTTTACTCCGTTGGTCAAGGTCTTGCTCACTCTGAAGAACTTGGAAAAAGTCGCTAACGAGCTGCTACTAGTTTTATATGTCTGGTAGAATATCTCCTGGTCTGATTTTTGCCGTCTGCTTTCCACTACAACCACTTTTTCTTATCTGGTGACCTGTTTGTTACCTGGCAATAAGACTATATTATTTAATTACCAGTTAGTATTCAATTGTGAAGTCTGTTTTATTGAATACCAGCTTCTGCCAGCGGCTTCGCTCGAATGATAATAAGTTTCTCCATACAAACATCCAACCCCCGTTTTACCCCCTTATCCGTTCTTAGCGGTTGTCTACACTCTATAAGGAACCTACTTGCAAAATTTAAAGTTTGTAGGTGTTATAGTTTCTGAGATTTCGTGATTAATCAGTGAGTGGTATTTCGCTTTTAGATATATTGAGTTATTTAAACAACACAAAACTTAGTTGCACGGTTGGCGCATGTGCTGAACTATCAGTTGCCATGCTGCATGTCATGGGTTGGATTCCCGAACGGAACAAATATTCGTATGGCCTACAGATAGTTATTCCGGTTCTATATATTTTGTGTGGACGCTGGAAGCACTCACCATACATTAAAAAATCCAAGAGAGAAGAGAAGATTTTAAAAAAAATACACACCTATATAATTAAACTTTTACCTTGACCTTACCCCCCTCCCCTGTTTTTTCCCTTTTTCCTTTTACTTTTACCTTTTTTTTTACTTTAAAAAAAAAGCGTAATTGCTTAATTTATTCATTTAACTATTTAAATTCTAGTCTACCTTAAAGCTAGCGGAAGATACATTTACCAATCTCATTAGATAAGACGTGAATTATGAATATTCTCTACACCTAAGCTGAAAATCCAAAGCGAGCTCACCAAAATTACTTTACCGATACTAGTACAAAGCCGGTCATTAGATTCATTTAGTGCCGAAAATATTTGAAACGAAATTCCGACAAAGAATTTAAAACAACAAAGTGCTTGTTATACAAGTTCCGTAGTTTGTTTTCTTTTTGTAATTACGTTTTGTATTTGTTTTACTGAAATTGTAAAAGGTAAAAATAATGGGTTGTTTCTAGCCAGTAATAATGAACTGTTATTTTACTGTTCTCCGTATAAAATATGCATGATTTCAGGCTCTCGCAGAAAAGCGCAACACGGCAGTGTCCATTTTTATCATTGAAATGGTTTTAAATAGGTATGTTGAAGACTATTTATGAGAAAGCAATACGAAGACCGATGACTTGGTAACGGTTGCGGGAGTCCGATGGATGCGAGACGCACAGGACCGTTCATTGTGGCGACACTTGGGGGAGGCCTATGTCCAGCAGTGGACGTCTTTCGGCTGAAATGATGATGATGATGATGAATACGAAGACGCTTTTTCATAAGTAGTCTTCCAAAATAGTCTTCGAAAAATATTTCCTAAAAAAAAATAACCGACTTCACTACAAACATTATTAATTATTTTGATCGTTTTAGTGTTTCGTTTTTTTGTAGTGAAGTCGGTTATTTTTTTTTTTAAGTTTCTTATTTCACACTTTTTAGTTGTGATAGGTACACTTATAGAGTAGGTACCTATTTTTCATGACAATTCGAATTAACCCAAACACTGCTAGGATACATTATTTTATTATGAAGTTCAAAGCCGTGATTTTCCCACCGAAAAAAAAAAAATGGCAATTCTAATAAGCCCAAACACGGCTAGGATACATTGATTAATTACGGAGTTCCTGTGCCTACCTTCTGGCTCCATCATCAGATCAGGTCGATAGTACCTTATGGCCAAAATGCATCTCATGACAATTCTAATAAGCCCAAACACGATTAGGTTACATTGATTAATTACGGGGTTCCAGTGCCTACCTTCCGGCTCCATCATCATCATCAGATCACTTCGATGATACCATTTTCAAAATAACTGTTCAGAACCATTTATTTATTTGTATTGTCATAGTTACTTAACATACTTACTTATCTTCATTATGATATCTATGTGAGGGTAAAGTTCCGTTGGCCATTTCTGGTCTTTTTCATCAGTTCCACTTCATCAAATGTTATTTTTTGACTGTAAATGTTTAAGTTCTCGATAAAAATATTAAAATCATTATATAGTTGCCTTGAATATTTGAGGAGTTCCCACGATTCCTCATGGATCCATCAACAGAACTGGATTTTGAAAGTAATGCGACCAATCTGAAAGCATATCCTTTTAGGAAAAAAAAAAACATTTTGCGAATCGGTCCATAACGACAGAGTTCTGAGGTAACAAACATAAAAAAATAATAAAAAATAATAAATATAATTTAAAAAAAAAATCAACCGGATTGAGAACATCCTCCTTTTTTTGAAGTCGGTTAAAAATAGTGTTACATCGCGCCTGTCTGTAGGTATCTTTGAATTTTACGTTTAAAACTAAAACTTGCTTGGAACCTGCCCCTACACCACGGAACGGTGCCGCCACCATAACACGACAGGACGTTGTGCCGTGAACTGTGAGCCGCTCTAACTAACGACTGGTTTCTCGACAGTCGGATGAATCACTAGAACGTCTGAAAAGCTATTTATATTAAACACTCTCTTTTGAACTTTCAATATACAATAGATGATGTTTCTTAAGCAAATCTAGCCAATTTAAGAGACGCCTTTTGTAAATACTATAATAGCGATTCGTTACGTCGTACGTTAAGTTAGTCGTTACGGTGGTGGCGGGCGCTTGGATATTTTACAGTAGCGAAGCTTTACCATGATGATGTACTAACGCAGCTTTACGCAAAGACATAACCAAATTTCTTTTGCATATCAGCACGTGTATAATAAAATCGGACCCTGAAAACCGTTACCAAGCCAAATACAACTTTTTTGTTACAAACTTACACTAGTACCTATATTATTGCAGTCGCAGGTATATTAACGTCGGAAATGAATCGGTTAATTGACAAATCGGATCGGATTGATAATTTTCATTTCTACATTAATTTACTATCAAACACAAAATATACATTTACGTAAATTTTCATCAGGTTATTCGGTTCTTTTTAAGCGTAAATCATCAATAACTTGAATTTACATCAAGTTATTCAGGTTTGCTGAACACCTAAAGCCGCAAGTATTTATAAATCAAATGTTACCATTATAGTATATGGAGGTCAACGGAAAATCTAGTCACAAGTCATGTCTAGGTAACACCTCAATGCCTAGTCCACGACATGTCCACCTAGCTATAGGCGTACTTACATAATTCGTCGTGTCGGCATTCAAGGCACGTGCCTGCCAGCCTACGCTTCGCTTCACTAGTCTGGCATTTGTCGGTGCGAAGCCTCCACTAACCGACTAACTATTGTTCGTTCTTGTGGTCTTCGGTTGAAGTCCATTAAGGTTGTAGTGACATACTTGCTAGGTATGGTTGCCAGTTTAAAAAACTAGAGTACCTAAATCAGATTTTTGAGAAACGGTCGGTCAATCGAGAGTACAGAAAGTAGCTAAAGTGTCTAACTTTTTGTGAAACCAACATCTCGTTGTTTTTTAAATAATTTACGATTACTAAACGGTTTCAACGAAATCATGGTTTTATTTTACAGGAACTTTGCAATATTATAACCGATAGGTAATATAAAAATTCCTTCAGAGACGGAATGGCACAGTTTTATTCAAAGTCGAGAGTCACAATAAATAGGAATATTTTAGTATACTCTATTACGTTTATAGTACATAAAGTACGTCTCCACAAAATGTAGTACAATCCTCTATGTTAGAGTACGGTTGGCAACCCTATTGCTAAGCCAAGATAATTATCAAGTGTATTTTGTATTTATGCAAACTAAAACTTTTGCTAGGTTTGTAATAGATTCCACAATATCTTTTTATTTATTTTTTAAATTAAACAAATTAGTGCTTGACTGTGAACCTACCTGATGGTAAGATGCAATCGTTGGTGGTGAAGCGCACTAGTTTATTAAGATCCTATTCACTCTAGCCTTTAAGGTGCCACTGCTGGACTGACCTCCTCCAAGACTAGCCATATTTACTTCTCGCATCTTGTGACCCTCACGAGGTTATTAGGTATAATAGATAATTGGTAAAAATATATACTTAAGGTACTAAGTAATTCTGAGAAACCAGAAAAAAATTTCTTTCGTTACAAAGACGACTGTCACGAGAAAATGTAATTGTTTGTACAGAAAATTGTATATAATATTGACTTTTTTGCTCAGAAGTTTTATCATATTTTGATATAAAATAATGAGTTCAAACTTATTTACGTAATTCTCAGAAGATTTCAAAATACATTATAATACGAAGCCATTAAATATTTATGTTGCCAGTGAAAGTTAACTAACACGTGTAAAATTTTAGAAAAACTAGGTCAACATTTTGTTCCACATCCTTCCAACATGTTTTATGAGGGCGCGTCTATGTGTGTGTGCAACAGGGATGAAAATGTACCTGTGTGCGTTCATCTGGTCCGTGGGTGTACCTACATAATATACGTGGGTGTTTGCAACAAAAAAAAAAACACGATATTCCTCTTCACTGTACGGAGGTGTTTACAGGAAAAACAATTACTATGATTTGCGCGCCACGTGGGAAGGAAATGAGATGAAATGTAGGTGGTTGTGTACAAGGCGAATATTGATGAAGTGAGAAAAAGCGTATAGTGAGAGCTCTCTTGAAGTTATGAACTTGTTAAGTATATAATATTTGGAATGTTATTTTTTAACTAGATACAGCAGGGAACGAAACATATAATATATTGTTACTTATAGGAGAATGTAACTATATTTAATTTAATCATTTATTGGTGATCTCTCAATTTTTGATAATTTGACGGGCAACAAAGTGATCCTTTATGGGTTAGTCCTTGCACGCGTGCACGATTTCCGCGTGGAGATGCAACGCCGGGGCGAAACTCCGCTGCCGCGACAAGTTGCGGCATGGCGGACAGAGTTCCGGCGGGATCGCATGGTGAAGTGGAGACAGCGACTGTCGCGACCCAGTGCTGGGCACGCCATAACTATAGCGGTAAGTCTCCTCTTTGAAGCGTGGCTGGAAAGACCTCACGGCGTCCTTACCTTCCGCATGACGCAGGTCCTTACCGGACATGGTAAGTTTGGGAGGTTACTGCACCAGATTCGTGCGGAAGAAACCCCCGGGTGTCACCATTGTGTGGACCGCCCGGAGGACACCGTGAAACACACGGTGGTGTGCCCCGCCTGGGCAGAGCAACGCCGTGTCCTCGTGGGGGCGATCGGCGGCGGCGATCCCTCGCGGCTGGCCTTAGTACAGGTCTGGAGCGAGGAGGAGTGGCAGGCAGTCGCCTCCTTCTGCGAAGCAGTAATGCCAGCAAAGGAGAAGGCCGCACACGTGAGGCAACGGTCCTCATAACCCCAACCGCCGCCGGGATTCCGATCCCGATTTCCGGCCACCGTAAGCGTGGGCTTGCGGACGGCGAGTAATGGGTAGCTCGCCGTCCGACCGTCCGGTAAACGTCCGGTATCGAGATGGAAGACTCGGCCCTGGTACGAAAGGCAACGAAGGAACAGGAGTGGGTTTTTAGCCAGTAAAAGTCTGACACTATCTCCCGGTCCACCCAAGAGCGGGGGATGTCATTAGATGATTTTCCCACCGAAACAAAATAATCCAATAAGGGTTCCGTTTTTTTCTTTTTGAGGTACGGAACCTTAAAAATTACTCAAGATATAACCTCCAATCTCCAAACTCAATTATTTATGTATTTATTCATGTACACACAAACACTTAAAATCGAAAAAATCAAATACAGATAAAAGAGTACAAAGGTCCTACTTATTTCTAACGAAATTTCTTCCAGTAGACCTGCGACAGGGGAAGAGGAGGAGGGATTATTATAATGAATCAAAAAATATATTCCTATATTGAAGTAGCCAACCACATTTCTAGCGCAATAGCTATTACACAAATAGCCACCACCGTGGATGAGCCACTAACTATATGGAAAATTAGCGCCGACCGTATCGCCCGCAGGGAATACTACACACTACGGGTACATTGCAGCTTTAATTACTGTCTCAATTGTGTTATACAAACATAAGAGAAGCTGGAAGCTAAATAATAACAGTCGCATGAGTAAAGCAACGGTTGCCGACGTCAGTTTAAGTATGTGTAAACATCAATTACAACCGCCTCGGAAAATATGACAAGCCGTTGACAACGGCTGTCACTTGTAGATCTTTGACAGTTGTCACAGATATTCAGAAGCCACTCGTTTTTTTTAATGATATAGTCTAGTACTTGACTGAGCTTCCACCTGATGGTAAGCAGTGATGTCATGTGACCAGTCTCGAAATTGTGTTATATTACCCTCACAGGGGCGTACATAGAGAGGGGGGCGAGTAGCCCAGGATGTTCGGCTACCGATTCAAAATTCTATGATTGACGCCAAAATACTGATAACTTCACACAAAAATTAGGCATGTCGGTGGCCAGATCCCCCCTGAAAAATTACCGATACACCAATCCCTGTCAGCTTTATAGTAGCTTGTAAAATAGTAGTGCTCTGCTGCATCTGATTAGACAGAAAGCCGACCCGGACTTTGATAGGAAAAGTTGATTAATTGTATTTAGACGTAGATACATCTAGAAAATTGCTTCCATAGTGGGAAGCAATTAAAAAAAAACTGGGCAAGTGCGAGTTGGACTCGCTCACTAAGGGTTCCGTACAAACTTACTTATATTAATGTAAATAGTTCAATTTCCGAATGAAGTCTCGAAGATTTTTCCGAATCCCAAAAATAGGTTTTAAAGACCTTGCTTCATGCCAAATTTCAGGATTCCGGATCAAAGGGAATCCTATGAATTTTGATTCCTTTGAAAGTGTCGAAATATACGTTATTTGTGACATAAACGACTGTATCTTTTTTTTTCGATAACTTAGAAGTTTGAACTTTTTTTTCACAGCTTCAAAGGACCGCAGACTTGAGTATATGGTTTTAATTTCAACTCGATACCCCCACGCGTTCCCGAGATAAAGGGTCTTGACAGACAGACAGACAGACAGACAGACGGACAGCAAAGTGATTCTGTAAGGGTTCCACTTATTCCTTTTGAGGTACAGAATCCTAAAAAATTAATGATAACAAAATCAGGGGATACAATTTGGTGTTGGAATTACGTATCTATCTACTCCATTCAAAATTTAATGACCACACTGGATAGGCAAGGGATCAGATAATTTTGTACGTTAAGTGAGGAATGTGACACATCGCGTGCGGTGGAGGGAGAAGAGCCACCATTTTTCTATGTTTCTTAAACAAAGCCAGCAGTGTATGCGCTCCTAATAGATAGTGTCGCAGTTAGACCGTCACTTGTTACAAGGTTGGCTAAATAAAGATTGTTTGTTCCGATAATGTGGTGTCCGCTTATGTTCGGTTATTGACGTGAAGCTAAATAATCCTTAGTTGAGTAGGTGTCTGAAATGGAAGGGTGAAGGCTGTTTATTGATCTAAAAATAATACGGTAATCGGAGCCAGTTTAAAAGTCTGTGTATTTATGTTCATAGATACAGAGGCATATTGGCATATATATTATATATGTACGGTGAAACCATACAGTAATAATGCACTATTGCTTATTCATGCATTTTTACCTCTTTTCACTAATTTATATTAGTTTTGAATGCTAGACATGACATGATCAGCGGTCATCGCGTGTGCTCCCTCACTCCTTTGTATTTCTAAACTTTTGGTCCGATTAATATATCTATTTAAGCAGCAGTATCATTTTAACACTTTCCAAACTTCTACAATATAGTTGCTGGGAAGTCAGTTACGTCTTCTTTCCAGCTAAAACACTAGAACGTGGAAACGAACGCGCGCTTCGGGGGGCAGTTTTTATGCAGAACTTTGCGGTTCAAAAAGTGCTGGCTTTCAACCTAACTTAAACTATAATTTTGATAACAACATTTGTCACCTACCAAATTACTCAATTAAGAAAGGAGACCTTTTTTTTTTTGATCGGGAATTTTCGAATCAAATCATCAAATAACGTATACTGCTCTGGGTAGAGAGGGAGTTTTTTACGACCCACCTGAGTTCCAGCAGTTACCCCTTGCGTTCCAGAGCCGCAGCTCCTTTGAACTTGTACAATTTTAAGAAGATATAAAAATATTAATATACACGTGTATAGCCCTTAAGTGATTAATTTTTTGCATCGCTCGTCTAAATTTGTGTCATTCATTCAAATCTACGATGAACATTCCCAGCATTAATACTCGTAATATTACTGAGCAACATACTTTTTCATTAATTTACGTTTCGTGCCGAGTATATAATTTGTGTTTAAAAATATTTCGGAATAAATATGATAATGTATTACAGACAGAAATTACCGATGCGTCAGAAAATAAACGCAAGTCAAGTACTTAATGCGATTGGCTGTATACTAGCTGATGCCTGCGGCTTCGCAATCGTGAAATTTATACATACCACCTTTAAGAGGCGAATCCTATACAATGTTACCAAGTTTCTTTTTCAATTATTGTTTTATAGATTCTCCCTATTTCTTTTCTGTTGAACCACCCCTGTTTTAAAGAGAATGAAACAAAAAAAAAAAAAACATTCAAATCGATCAAGCCGTTTTATAGAACTAATAGCAATTAATTTTTATACAATCTCATATAAATTGCTATTATAATAATAAATTCAATCAATAGCAACAGTAAGTGCGTTTGATATTTTCTACGATAATTTGGCAATAATTATTTTTTGAGCCAAATATAAAAAAGATTGTGAGCACAATGCAGTGCCACGCTTCAAATTAATATTTTGAAGTGTGTGTATGTTCCTTTATATTATTTAGTAAGTATGCTCCTTAAGAATTGTGTCTCATGTTATAGCTTACGTTGCGCTATGCATTGTATGTATATTTTAGATTCATTATACTACTCTTATGGGAACCGAGCAGTAGCCTTTTATTTTACACCCGAACCTTGTACATCTCATGGCGACCCTGCCACGGGCTACGTTATTCGGTACCTAACTTTAAAAGAAAATATATATATATAAACGCGACTACCAAAGAAAAATGTGTCGGTCAACGGTACAAAAAGACGAAGTCTTCATCACCCAGAACACGGCTGGGAACAACGAAGCAACATTGAAGGGTGTCGGTGAACACGTGGAGCGAATGAGCATCGTCGTATACGTAATGCTGGCTGTGTTTATCGCGGCAGTCTGCTATTTTTTGGTACGTATCTACAAACGGTGCCATCAGCGGTGGATCCAGGACGAAATAGGTCTACAGGCTATCCAACGTATTCGCGCATCTCTACGGGGACGACAGACTGCAGAAGCTGCGGCATAATGCTCAGTGCCATCCATCTAAACAGTGAGTTACCATCAATATACTTAAGTGAAAAATAAAAAAGTGAAATAATCGATAAAATGCATCAGTGAGTTTAAAATATCGCGAGTGAACGTTTAAAAAAAAATAATATACGGCTATAAGTACGAACTTTTAAGTTAATTTAAATACCAAGTTCTAAAAATAGAATCAAAATGTGCGATTAATGTTATTACGTTCTACAGTTAATTGTCTAGAATCGTGCACAAACACTCATGCAATTTGATACTGTGCTGCAAATATGGAAACGTATGACATTCTTTCGCCGGTGCATGTAATTTTACACTTTTGTTTTTACTTATTTAATATAATAATGTAATTGGTTTAATTAACGAAATATATTTTTAGATTATGATTGAGACATTGGTAGAAAATTGTAACAAATTGACGGAAATAAGAAAATATTTAGTTAAAAAGGGAAAATCTAGGTATATAGGAAAAACTATAGAAATTAAGTTAGGTGAAGCGAAAATTATTTTTGATAAATGCAGCGAATTGTTTTTGCTTTTGAAATCAAAACAGGATACCAAGATTATAGCATCAGCATCAGATATTTTCAAAAATATTAGACAACTTTACGAGGAGATTAATAATTTGTGTACGTATCCAAATATTAAAATAGAAAAAATGGAATTCGACTTAAAAACGGCTTGTAGTTTGTTGCCAGTTATGGACGGAACGGAGAGTGTAACGAAACGATTGATTGATGGAATTGAGATGTATTCAGAAATGATTAACGCGACGGATAACGATTTATTAATAAAATTCGTTTTGAAAAATAGGATCACAGAAAATGCAAAATTACGAATGGCTGCGACTTATACATCTATTTCAGAACTTGTCAAGGACATGCGAACTCATCTTATTACAAAAAAATCGTTCACGGCAATTCAGTCACGACTTCAAAATATTTCACAAGGATATAGAACAATTGACGAATATGGGACTGAACTTGAACAACTATTTACGGACTTGACAATTTCTCAAGCAGATGGTGAGTCAACTAAGTATGACATTTTAAAGCCAATTAATGAAAAATTTGCAATTAGAAAGTTTGCAGACGGATTAAAAAATTCTAGGTTAAGCACTATAGTTGCAGCTCGCAATTATAGCTCGTTAAAGGATGCTATACAGGCTGCAAAGGATGAAGAGTGTATAATTTCATCAAATTCAGGTGATGTCATGCATTTTACTAATAAGTCAAATAACAGAGGACAACGAGGTAACTATTCCAATCATTCGAGATACCAGCAAGGATATGGAGGAAGAGGTGCTCAAGGACGAGGACAACCATCAAATAGGTATGTACGAGGACAATATTATTCTAAACACCATAATTTTCGCGGTAACCCTAATTCAGGGGGAAATCATACTCCCAGGGGATCACAACAATCTTATAGAGGCAGAAATTTTCGAAATAATAACTATAGAGGTAATACACGCAGAATTTATTCGGCACAAGTAACTGAGAAAACGAAAAATACTGGTCAAGAAACAGAACACAAGGACCAATCAAAATTTTTTCGTGAATAAAAGTGAAATTTTTGCTTTTAATGGATTAACGAAATTAATTTCATTTAAATTAGGAAATAATGCATATTACTGGTTATTAGACACGGGAGCTTCTTTGTCAATTATACGAAAAGAAAGTTTGCCGCAAAATATAGATATATATAAAAATGATGTTTTAGTCAATGGCATAGGCGGACAAATTCACTCACAAGGCCATGTTTATCTTACATTGTCATCAGAAAATGGTGAATCATTTCAACACAAGTTCCATATATTTAATAACTTACCTCTTAAGGCCGATGGTATTATCGGGTTAGACTTTTTAAGTACTTACCTAGCGAAAATAAATTTAGAAACGAGGGTTTTGACATTAAAAATAAATAGAAAAGAAATAACAACGCAAATATTTGATAATTCTGAAAAAACTCATAATTGCGAATTTTTAACTATTCCGGCGCGATGCGAATCTATCCATTTCATAAGAATAGAATCATGCCCAAAAGAAGACAGTATTGTTTGCGCAGAAGATTTAGGGAATAATTTATTTTTAGCTAGTGCTATTGTGGAAGCAAATAAAGATAAAATACCAATTAAAATTTTAAATGTCAGTGAAAATGATATACGAATACCAATATTTAAACCAAACTTACAACCATTATCTTTATACGAGTGCTATAAGTGTGATAAAAATAAAGCAAATGCTACTAGAGCAGAAACATTAAAAACATTATTAAAATTACAACATCTTAATTCTGAGGAAAAAACGTCTATCGAGGACATTTGTCAAAAGTATTCAGATGTTTTTCATTTGCCAAACGATAAATTAACAACAACTAATATTTATGAACAAACAATAACATTAAAACCTAACACAAATCCTGTATACACAAAACCATACAGATTACCACAAAGCTTAAAGAAAGAACTAAATGAAAAAATACAAAATATGATAAAGGATGATATTATTGAGGAAACACAAAGTGAATGGTCTAGTCCAATATTACTAGTGCCAAAGAAAAATAATGAAAATAATGATAAGAGGTGGCGTTTGGTAGTAGACTATCGTAAACTTAACGAGAAAATTCAAGATGACAAGTTCCCATTACCAAATATAACTGAAATTTTAGATTCTCTCTCAGGAGCTATTTTATTTAGCCATCTTGATTTACATTCAGGGTATTATCAGGTACCTTTAGAACCTTCAAGCAGGAAATGTACAGCATTTAGTACAAATTCAGGACAGTTTCAAATGAAACGTTTACCAATGGGTTTAAAAATTTCTCCAAGTGCTTTTAGTAGAGTAATGACTGTGGCTTTATCTGGTTTAACTTTTGACAAATGTTTTGTATATCTTGACGATTTAATCGTTTTCGGTCGTAATTTAGAATCTCACAATCGTAATCTTATAGACATATTTGAAAGATTGAGAAAAGTTAATTTAAAATTAAATCCTACTAAGTGTCAATTCTTAAAAAAAGAACTATTATATCTTGGTCATGTTGTGTCTGCGCAAGGTGTCTTACCAGACCCAGAAAAAATTAAAGTTTTGCTTGATTATCCGGTACCACAAACTTCTGAAGAAGTAAAACGATATGTTGCTTTCTGCAATTATTATAGAAAATTTATACCATCTTTCGCTGAAATAACAGCACCACTAAACAAATTATGCAGAAAAAATGAACCTTTTATTTGGTCAAAAAGTTGTCAAAAATCATTTGACAGCCTTAAGCAACACATGACTAACCCACCAATTTTGCAATACCCCGATTTTGCAAATGATAGTGAATTTATATTAAAAACAGATGCTTCTGGAATAGCAATTGGATCTGTTCTATGTAACAAAAACATGAAACCAATTGCATATGCAAGTCGACCATTAAACAAGGCTGAAAGAAATTACCCAACAATACAAAAAGAATTGCTAGCCATTGTTTGGTCTGTCAAATATTTTAGGCCATACCTTTACGGAAAACATTTTGTCATTGAAACAGACCATAAGCCATTAATATATCTATTTGGGATGAAAGATCCTTCAAGTCGTTTGTTAAAATTTAGATTAACTTTGGAGGAATACGACTATGAGATAGTGTACATAAAAGGAAAAGACAATGTCGCCGCGGATGCATTGTCAAGAATTGTGATAACATCGGAAGAACTAAAGGATATGCATAATGATGTAGTAGCTGTATTAACAAGAGCTCAAAAGAAAAGAATGACAGATATAGATATTGAAAATGTAGAAAGTTCAGATTTATTTAGTAGGTCCGACGACACGAGGTCTGATCAACCAAGAGTTGCGGAAATATTAAAGAAATCAAACGATTCAGTCGAAATGAGGTTAATGGAAGGAGATGAATTAAATAAGCTAATTAAAAATAATAGGATATCATTCCAAGAAGAATGTTTTGCTTATGCAGAAAATAAAAAGATTTTATACATAAATCTCAATTTTAAGTCACATTTTACGCGAGCCGAATTTGTGTCGAAATTGAGCAAATTTTGTAAGAAATTAAATATCAAAGAGATATGTATAATCAAAGATAAAAATAATGAAAACTTTCTAAAAGAGTTGTGTAAAGAAATCGATTCAATAAAAACATGGTCCGGACCACGACTACAAGTACTAAGAGGTATTACGAGAATAACTAAAGAAGAAGATATTAAGTTTATCTTACACGATTTTCATTTACTGCCGACCAGTGGTCATGCTGGTATGCGCAGAATGATAAACAATATTAAAAGACAATTCTACTGGCCAGGTCTTGAAAAAGACGTTCAAGATTTTGTAAAAACGTGCGATAAATGTCAAAAGATGAAGCATGGTAAATACATTAAGGAACCCATGTGTATAACTACCACTGCTTTGTATGCATTTGAAAAAATATTTTTGGATATTGTAGGTCCACTACCTCAAGATTATGAAGGTAATGTATACATTCTCAGTCTTCAATGTGAGCTCAGTAAGTTCGTAGAGGCATATCCGCTTAAAGCTAAGGACACCGTAACTGTAAGTAAAGCATTAGTAGATAATTTTATTTTAAGATTTGGTTTACCAAAAACATTAGCCACTGATCGAGGTGCTGAATTTATGTCATCAACAATGGAACAGGTTTGTAAGCTTCTAAATATAGAAAAAATATCATCAACGGCATATCACCATCAATCAGTTGGTTCGTTGGAAAATTCACATAAAAGTTTAGGAGCGTTCCTTAGGATTCAGTGTCAAAACAATCCACAGTCATGGTCACACTGGTTATCATATTGGTGTTTTAGTTATAACACAACTGTTCATTCGGCAACTAAATACCAACCGTTCGAGCTTGTTTTTGGCAGACCATGTAATGTTCCTTCTAGATTATGTAATGTAGTTGAACCATTGTATAATCCAGAAAATTATTGTAGTAACCTTAGATATAAACTTCAGATAGCTAGTAAAGACGCTAGAAATAATTTAATTTTAAGTAAATGTAATCGAAAAACTAATTATTATGACAAAAAATTGAACTCAGTTCACTACCATAAAGATGATTTGTTATTGGTAAAGAATGAAGTTGGAGGAAAATTGAGTCCTTTATTTCAAGGTCCGTTCACGGTTTTAGAAGATTTAGGATGCAATGTAAAAATAATAAAAAACAACAGAATTGATATTGTTCATAAAAATAGGACCAAACCATATTATGTTTCGTAACAATTGGATAAGAATGTAAAAAAAAAAAAAAAAAATAGCGTACGAATTTTTTTTTCTTTTTTCTACATTGCCGGAGGTGAAGTGTGTGTATGTTCCTTTATATTATTTAGTAAGTATGCTCCTTAAGAATTGTGTCTCATGTTATAGCTTACGTTGCGCTATGCATTGTATGTATATTTTAGATTCATTATACTACTCTTATGGGAACCGAGCAGTAGCCTTTTATTTTACACCCGAACCTTGTACATCTCAATTTTATTTTTAATTATTTTTTTTAAAATTCGCTATTTTTGTTTTTAAATTTTGCTGGTGGCCTGCCATTAGTTCATCATTTGCCCAAGTGGCATGGGCCACTTGGGCAAAAGATAAACTACTTATTGAGACTATGGAGTCTCAATAAGTCTGTGCTTCCCTGCGCTAGATGTACGGGACATTATGCCACCGGTACTTACATAGTGGGCATCTCTCCCATATGTACAAAACGTTTTGGGAACACATTTATTTTGTGTAGAGCTAAGGAATTGAATTCAATGCTGGAGTCTGTGTTTCCTAATAATTTCTACATAGAGGTCTTTAAATCAAGAGTGAATAGGTTACTTTCAAGCAAGCCTGCTCCATTGTAAAGAACATCATTACTTACATCCAGGTGAAATAGTGGTCAAACGCAATCCTATCTATTATTAAAAAGTTATTTTTTTTTACATTTTAGTGTAATTTAAAGTTGAAAATGTGTGCAGATATTGACGAAAAATAGCAATTTTAAATGATAATACAAAAGAAGACGTTTGCAAATTAGCCCAGCTCCGGCGCTCATGATTTATGTCACCGATTATAGAGGAGGAAGAAGATTTATAGAATATCACTCTCAAGGCAAATCTAATGATACCTCATTTGTCAAAATACAAAAATTCTTTTAGAGGGCGTGTCAAAGAAAATAGAATAGCTTAAACTTTATTGTTTTTTTGTAATTTTTCGAAAACTTAGATCTATGGGCACAATGGCGGTTTTATCGCTACCAGACAACTGTAGGTTGAACTATAATAACTTAAACTAAAAAAAGGGGGTAAAAAAAATATTAATGAAAAAACAAATACAAATACACACAATATACAACTTTATATTTAAAAATACATGGATAATTTTATTTATAATAACTAAATCTAGTCCTGACTCACTCGCTGACTCATTACCACCCAGCCCAAATCCTTGGACTTAGAACGTTGAAATTTTGAACAAAGGTTCCTTTTATGATGTTTACAAAGCATAAGAAAGAATTTTCCAAAATTCACCCCCTACGGGGATCAAATGGGATTCCAAAGTTAGCTTAGAGAAATCTACTTTTATGCAGATTAAGCCGCTGGCAGAAGCCAGTAGGTACATATACACATTATATATGTGTAAATAAAAGGAAGAATTAAATAGAAGGAAGTTAAAGAAGAAAAGAATAAAGACGGGTTAGTGATGGAAGAAATAAAATTAGGTAGAACCAGAATATTACTGGAAAGAAAGGAGTGTGTGTGTGTGTGTGTGTGTGTGTATACAGTCCATACTTCTGTGGAATGCGCTTCCTTTTGAGATCAGAACGGCCACCAATCTATGTATATGAATTTAAGCGGATGTTGCGAAATTACTTTCTGCACAAATAGTGAAGTCATCTCAATAACCCTTTTCTTTTACTTTATATAAATATATATGTAAGTATATGTTATATTAAATTATATATGTATGTTTATTTTGTATATAATATATACTTTTGAACTCTTATTTTCGTAATATTCTTTTGTATTTTTATGCACCTGCCACATTTTCTCTTCACCACCCTAGGTTGACTGGTAGAGAATGCCTAAGGCATTAAGTCCGCCTTTGTACTTTTGTGTTGCATGAAGTTTTAATAAATAAATAAATAAATGTGGTCTTTGACAAGAAAATATGCTAGCCAAACACATAATTCAAAATCAAATGCCATATTACCTATCCTGCACATTCGAAATATTTCCACGTACGAAGGTACACCTAAGGCAAAATAATTGGACACACCTCTGAGACTGCCGACCTCTTAATGGGTCGGTGGTAACGTTACTTAACTTACTCATTATTGCTGAGCGCTGTACGGTCAGCATCGAAATTAAATTGCCAGTGACTTCGTGAAACATACCTTGGAGACTAGGCAGCGCTGTACCTGACTGTATTATAGTTATAATTTTTTTAAGCCTGGGGTTGGAAGATAACATGGCTATTTATTAAAAAGCGTTTCATTATTAAAGTAATTTTTCCTTTGCCAACTGCTCTATACTAGGTACTTTGATCCCGTATTTTATGGTTAGTTCACAAATATGTGAACTTATATACTATCAATCAATTTTATTCACATCCTGGTAATCAATCGAGTACACCACAACACACCAACACGCTCACAAGCACAACCCACACGCATAGAAACACTTATTAACTCTTTTGTTCTTCCTTCATGTTTTTAATGCAAACGATGTTTCCCATCGACTTGTAGGTATATTCTCGTATTCTTTAGGATGAGGGCCTGGAGATCCGTAACACAGGGTCTCCCTAGTACGGACTCCAGTCTCTCGCAAAGGAGCTTCTTACTCACTTGTATATGTATAATAGATTACTTAGTTAAGGAAACCTTTGTGAAGAGAAAACAATAAAAAATTATTATTATTATTAATCAAACAAATATTTGTTCTGTGCGGGAATTAAATCCACGACACGGAGGTAGCTTATCGTTCAAGCGATGCATTTCGCTTGAATGTGTCGACATATCCTTATTATATCCTTCTTTTGCTGTGCCCGACAGGGTCCAAGATTGTTTCTTTTGGCAAATATTTACCACTTATGTCTACATTGTGGAATGCAATAAAGAATTGAGTATTGAGTATTGACATCTAAGCGAAACGTTATGGATTGATTATTTTAAACTATGTAAGGACTTCGTGTCAAAATAAAATGAAAAAAACTGGGCAAGTGCGAGTCGGACTCGCGCACTGAGGGTTCCGTACAAACTTGAAAGGCAAATTGCGGTTTACGATTTATGACGTATTAAAAAAAAACTACTTACTAGATCTCGTTCAAACTAATTTTCGGTGGAAGTTTATAAGGTAATGTATATCATATATTTTTTTTAGTTTTATCATTCTCTTATTTTAGAAGTTACGGGGGGGGGGGACACATATTTTACCACTTTGGAAGTGTCTCTCGCGCAAACTATTCAGTATATAATAAAATTATATTAGGAACCTTAATATCATTTTTGAAAACCTATCCATAGACACCCCACACGTATGGGTTTCATGGAAAAAAAAATTTTGAGTTTCAGTTCTAAGTATGGGGAACCCCCAAAATTTATTGTTTTTTTTTCTATTTTTTGTGAAAATCTTAATGCAGTTCATAGAATACATCTACTTACCAAGTTTCAACAGTATAGCTCTTATAGTTTCGGAAAAAAGTGGCTGTGACATACGGACGGACAGACAGACACATGACGAATCTATAAGGGTTCCGTTTTTTGCCATTTGACTACGGAACCTCAGATATATTAGAAGACAAAAATTTTGTCCACAATGACGCGCAACGCTCAATTTACGTGACGCTGCAACGTTGCCCAGTGTCCTGCAACTTGCCTCCCAACATTTTACTTTGATTTGGTCTAATAATCTATTAGAGGCTTAAACAGCATTAAAATAAAGAAGCGTTAAATACCTAGAAACAAAATGTCACTATGACACTGGTAGCAAAGAAACATTTAAAATAGATAAGAACTCTTTTATCATTTCACACTAAACTTTTATAAAATTGACTGCCATTACATATTGGATTTATTGTGATATAATTTTTTTGTCAATAAACCCTTTCTATTGATACCCAAGGGGTGCAAAATTAACAACAACAATAAAACTATGTACAAAAAAATAACTAGTCCGCCATCTTCAGGAGTCCGTCATATTGTATTTAGAATAACGTTATTAATTATGCATACATTGTCATCCAAACTGAACATGTCTGAAAAATTTCGGCTGAACCAGTTCGGGGTAAAGGTTTTAAAGATTTAACCTATACAAATGTACATACGAACATTGCAAGTAAAATGCAAGCTTGTAAAAACCATAATGCGGTACATGGTAGTAGGAACAGACGAACATATACATCCCAAGATCTCTAACGTCCAAGCACTTTATGTACGTGGACTTAAAATGTCTTGCTGTAAACATACTTGGTTGTTACGAATACAATGTAACGGTAAGTTTCTTGAAAATTTCTTTAATTTGTTGGTCTTGTGATATTAGCCACAATTATTTTTTTTACTAAAAACGTTAGAATAACGATTTTATACAGTTTAAATTAAAAAAACGTAAAGATTAAAAAAAAAAGAAAATTGGGAAAAACCGACGAAAAATTCCACCACTGGGGGGTCCAGAATCATGTACTGGATCCATGTTATTTGCTTATGCGTCGATGTCAAAGACACCCTGTATATCATATAACTAAACCCGTACGTTCTCCTCTTCGTAGAACCGTCCTTGGTGCTAATTATCCCATCCATCGTCTACGTAAATTATTGAACAGCTGCAGTGATCTTTTCAATGACTCTCTTTCATTCCCTCACGCCGTGCCACGTCACGTCTCTCTGACTTACTTAGTATTATGTATAAATCATTGTAATGTTTAAACTTGCATAATAACTTAGTTTTCATTTCAAATAATCAGCAGTAATTACGAGTATGTTTGGTGAGTAACTTCGTTCAAAGTAGGTATCAGCTAACAATAAAGTAACGCATGTTGTAGGTAACCACAATACTGAAAGGTATTGATACACTAGTCTATATGTTTATTTGATATATCTCATATCTTTGGATACGTGTAGTCAATTGTTGGTGAGTCAAATAAATAAAATAAAATATCGCTTCTTTGCTTCGACAACATGATAAGTCCCACAAATAATATTATTGGACTTATCACATTGTTAAAGCAAGAAAGCAATATACTAGCTTCTGCCAGCGGCTTCGCCCGCGTGAAAGTAGGTTTCTCCATACATACTTTGGACCCCCGTTTCATCCCCTTAGGAGATGAATTTCGAAAAATCCGTTCTTAACAAATGTCTACACCTTATAAGAAACCTAACTGCCAAATTTTAAGTTTGTAGGTGTTATAGTTTCTAAGATTTCGTGATTAATCAGTGAGTGGTATTTCGCTTTTATATATATAGATATATTTTTAAAGGCTCGTCTACCCTGATAATAAGCGATGACGTGGTCGGCGATGTAGCACACTAAACTTGCCTAGATGTGACTTATCCATTTTGGACTTTTTTTTTTTCTTGGGAAGATCATCTAACGACAAATCCCGCTCTTGGGCGGAGCGAGAGATAGTGTCAGACTTTTACTGACTAAAAACCCACTCCTGTTCCTTCGTTGCCTTCGTCCCAGGGCCCCGGGTTTCGTTTTCACACTACCCATGGCCCCAGTAGGCTTCGACCCTGCTGGGCCCCTACGATTTAAATACCCCTAGGTACGTTTGTTAGATACTCGAAAAATTACACAATGAATTTTGACATAAGGGTATACCACATCCTGAAATAGTACTTAGATTCACACTCTTAATCCCAAGATTATATTTTTTGGGATAATTTTTAGGGTTCCGTAGCCAAATGGCAAAAAACGGAACCCTTATAGATTCGTCATGTGTCTGTCTGTCCGTCCGTATGTCACAGCCACTTTTTTCCGAAACTATAAGAGCTATACTGTTGAAACTTGGTAAGTAGATGTATTCCGTGAACCGCATTAAGATTTTCACAAAAAATAGAAAAAAAAAACGATAAATTTTGGGGGTTCCCATACTTAGAACTGAAACTCAAATTTTTTTTTTTTTCGTCGAACCCATACGTGTGGGGTATCTATGGATAGGTCTTCAAAAATGATATTGAGGTTTCTAATATCATTTTTTTATATACTGAATAGTTTGCGCGAGAGACACTTCCAAAGTGGTAAAATGTTGTCCCCCTAAAAAAAACTAAAAAAAATGTATGATGAACGAGATCTAGTAAGTAGTTTTTTTTTAATACGTCATAAATCGTAAACCGCAATTTACCTTTTAAGTTTGTACGGAACCCTCAGTGCGCGAATCCGACTCGCACTTGCCCAGTTTTTTACTTTCACTCAGGCAAAACCACTGATTGAAGCTAGTTTATAACACACGAACAAAGGTTCAGTTGAAAATTAGCGTCAAGCAACTACTACGTTGTTGCCTGGCATTTTGCTGAACTGGACCTAATATACAATGTTAGTGTTGTTGATATTTTTTATTTTTAAGTTTCTACATTGTATGTATCTGTGTGTGCTGAATAAACATGTTTTCTTCCTTTTTCTTTTCTTTCTTTAGTCATAGTCATAGTAGTTTATTGGTAAGGGATTCTTACAAGTCATATACAGAATGTTACATTATGCTTAGTCAACAAATGATTACATACAATGTCAAATAATAATAAAAAAAGTGGTGGCCGAGTGAGCAGTGGTAGCCGAGTGCGAGTGGTAACGGCCCCGACTTGCAAGTTGTAGGTCGCGGGTTCAAACCCAGCCAGGCGCATTACTTTGTGTAATTTATTTTATCACCACTGCTCTCAAAACGGTGAAGGAAAACATCGTGAGGAAACCGGCATGTCTTAGAACCAAAAATTCGAAGACACGTGACATTCACCAATCCGCACTGGGCCCGCGTGGTGGATTACGGCCAATTCCCTCTCCTACAGGAGGCCTGAGTCCCAGCAGTGGAAACATTAAAGAAGGCTGATTATGCTTTAAGCTAATAATAAAGAATGTCAAACAAATAAAAGAAAATACAAGAAAACAAATGAATAGAAGTCCAACCACATATAAAAATAAATCATAATAAAAGTCACAATAATATTCAGTCCAAATTAATATTCAATCGTCAAAGTAAAATTAAATTAAATCATAAATTCGTCAAAAGAATAAAAAGCTTTCTCGATAAGCCATTTTTTCAAACAATCTTTGAAGTTCCCTATAGTCGGAGCACCAGAAATAGCTGCAGGCAGTTGGTTATAAACTATCGGGCCAATAATATGAACGTTAAATAGACATTTCTTGTTAACTTAACTACGGTACTTGGTAAAAGCTAACATTCTCCATGAATTAAACTTTAAATTTTCAGATACAACCCTATGATCATTGGTCGTTCTTACTCTTAGTTTTCCTCTGTCGCGGTGTTACATGACTAGTTTTTATGACATTTTCTTAAATGATGAAACAGACTTTTCAGACAAACTCCAATGATCATTGGTCGTTTCTGGTTTTAGTTTCTAAACTATCTATAGGGGTGTCACATGACATTTTTATAATAGGATTTCAACGAAAGCGACAGGTTATAAATCTGTCTCCTTGTTCCCTGCAGACCTTAAATCCACACATGCGAGTACAAAAACGTCTCAAACAAATTCAGCTATCACGAATAAGAGCAATCTCTGAAGCTATTTAAGTTCTTGCG
Organism: Mythimna impura; assembly: GCA_905147345.3. Classification (NCBI taxonomy): domain Eukaryota; kingdom Metazoa; phylum Arthropoda; class Insecta; order Lepidoptera; family Noctuidae; genus Mythimna; species Mythimna impura. The sequence continues at coordinate 8,442,574 of LR990355.1, read as the reverse complement.
TTCTACACTTGGTTTTCAGCAGACGTCGAGACGCGCCTCCGTGCGCAATGTATTTCATGGCCAATTACTTGCAAGGTTTCTTTGTTTCCTCACGTGAGATTAAGTATAGAACAACGCACGTTCTATGAAAACCTTTTGAAATAATCTTAGATGAATTTATTCTTACTTTCTTAGAATATCTTCTTTTATTTTTTGCAGTTTCCCGATTTTAGGAACTCTTGAAAGGTGATTGTGAAATGTGCTTTCACAATTTTTATCGCGAGTTATGAATATATGCCTCCTGGGCCCCTACGGTTTGCTGACATTTTCTTGATGCGCGCGTGAAACAGTACGCGCCGTCGACGACTTGGGCTCGGTCCGAATGGTTACGGGTTTGCGGCCTCCTACTTTGCTAGCATAACTGCTTCGCAGAAGGAGGTGACCGCTTGTCACTTCTCCTCGCTTCGGACCATGGCCTGTACCAAGGCCCAGCGCGCTGCCGCCAATCGCCTCCACGAGGACACAGCGGTGCTCTGCCCAAGCGGGGCATACCTCTACCGTGTGCTCCACCATGTCCTCCAGGCGGACCACACAGTGGTGGCACCCGGGCGTCGCTTCCGCACGAATCTGGTGTAGGAACTTCCCGAACTGACTGAGAACCTGCGTCACGCGGAATGTGAGGATGCCGTGAAGTCTTTCCATCCACGCCTCAAAGAGCGGACTTACTGGGTCGCGACAGTCGCTGTCACCATTTCACCATGAGATCCCGCCGGAACTCTATCCGTCATGCCGCGACTTGTCGTGGCAGTGGAGTTTCGCCCCAGAAGGAACGCGGATGGGTTTTACTCGGTCACTTGAAGTCCAACACTACCTCTGGCTCCGGAGGAGTGATTATTGAAGATTTCCCGTTAAAAATGATTATTAACTGGACGTCAAAAATAACTCTTAACTTAATAAAACTTGAAAGCTACGAAAAAAAGTCACTGTTGGAGACAAAGTAACGTAACCGTGCGGTTGACTTTCCAACTAAAAGTTAAATTAAAAACCTGTCTTTTATCCACTAAACACACCACAATTTTCAAGCTTTCCTTTCACTAAAAATGTTAAACTGTTTACCATAATTTACTATCTAAAAACAACTCTGTGAGCTTAATAAAAATTCTTTGAAAACTTGCAAGATCGGTATTTTTTATCCGCCTCCCTGGTAGCCAAGTGGGCGAATTTTAAAAATGTATGTAGCATCACGTAGCTTGAGTTTTGGAGCCTAATTAGCCCGGTTTAAAGCATATAGATAAGGGAACTTGGGTTTTCGTCGTTGCAAACTGACGTCATGCAGAAATGAATAAAGTTTTTAAAAGGCTTTTTGTGCAGTAGAGGGTTGTTTGCAGTTTCAATACGTTCCTTTTTGTACCATTGTGGTTTTTTTTCTCGATTGAATTCGTGAATTCCTCTCATTGTTGAAGATTGTGACTCGCGTAATTGGATTTGTATTCGGATTATATCCGCTTTTTGCCGTAAAATTATTTTTACCTTTTGTATTTTTTTATTAAATTCTTAGCTTGATGGGTATCTCTGGTCGTGATCTTCCAAATTTGTATCTATGTTACCGTTAGAATATGGAATACGTAACTATGCGCATTAACTAAATAAAAAAATATTTAAGTAATTTTTGTCGTCATTGACTTCGCTCAACACTAAATCACCATTAAAATGTAGTAATTTTCCTTATTAAGTACACATTGGTGCTACTACTACACACATTACTCTCCAAAGTAGGCCGCAAAATTCTATTTAATAATAATATTTAATTTATGATGTTTGTAAACACATAAATACAGGAAGGAGAAACGGTATTATAAAAAAATTGTACAAAGGTAGTGCTTATTTCTAAAAGAAATAAAAAAAATCCTATGTTTTCTACATTTAGCAGGTCAGTGTCAAATTGTGTGTTAATTAAAATATGATTGGCGGCTGAGAAAAAGTATTTATCATCTCTATTCGTCTTACCCTCCATCCCTTTCCATGAAATAGCCATTCATTCAATAAATATCTGTCGCGCAGTATATTGACCGAAGCATTCCCACGTCCTTGCGGGTAACCAGACTTAAATCGGATATTAGACTGCGGCCGTGGTTAGCCGACAAGCCAGCCCGACATGATCCTTTGGCACCGGGCCAGACAAGCAAGATTTGATTTCCACACATTCGCTGTTTGTTAGGTACATTTCTGATACGATTCCTTGTTCGATATTGTGGGAATAGAAGGGTAATGTAAATAATGGAGTCGGTAGACCATACTTTAATCTAAGATGGTCTACAGATTTTGGGTAATTGCAAACACCGTCTGTTTGTAATAGGTAAATTACGTAATAATATTAATTCTTTATTTTGAATAAGACTCGGATACAATGGAAATTATCATTAGGTAACATTCATTATAAGTATTCTTTCTTTCTTTTTTTGTTAAAAGAAAAAACATTGTCCGATATTAGGAATTACTTTTATATGGTAGGTACATTCATAAACATTCAAACACACTTTTACAACATAACCACACTCATAGCAACTTTACAGTAGTCTTCTTCTTCTTCCTTGTCGATATCACTCTTGACAGAGTGATCGTGGTCATCATTTCAGGTGTTGGTGGCAAGCTTCACAACACGCCACCACTCCTCTCTGATGGCCGCCTTCCTCGTGCATTCGTGCAGTGATGATGAGCCAGTAGTTTACAGTAGTGGCCATATAAATATTTGTTACGCATGGGAATCGAAACTACGACACGAAATCTGGAATCGATTTGCTCAACCATTGCGCCAGCCGTGTCGTTAAGAAACTATATCTTCATAATATATCGAGAGTTTACCCTTTCGCATATTACAATCTTACGGTGTTTGTAATTATCTGACGACATAATAATATACAAAACGATTCATAGTTCCAAAACGATTGAAATAAACATTGATAGGTCTAAGGTATTAAGGTAAGGACGAGTAATTATATATATATTTTTTTTTTGGATTGGCGGATTCGGAGTCCCCTCATATTCAGGATTTTATGACGAACTTTTTAAGGATAAATCAATAGATATATTAAAGCCTATTTTTTTTTTAATTTGACTGTTTCCACGAAAGTAGACAAACTCGAAGTTAATCAACTAAAAGTGAATAATAACCAACAGGCAGTTTGACTATCCTACTAACACACAGTTAACTAATGTAGCTTATTTCATGTTTACAGGTAATTACTATCCACAAGGGATGCTACGTCATGTAGACTCGATTATGGTGAGTGAATATTTATGTAGAAATATTACTTTTGTAGAACAAAATAAAATAGATTTAGTTATTTAAGTAAAAAATCATTAAATTCAGCGTTTTTTGTACGAACTTGCTTTTCTACAAAAGATTATATCCTTTTGCTTAGTTAGAAATTTTCTATGGCTGGGATTCAGAATTGAGTATTATTTGCTAAGAACGTCTCAAACCCTACTTTAAAGTAAAATTTTGAGAAATACTCAATTTCAAATGCTCAATTCAGAAAGTGGGGGTCAATGTCTTTAGAAAAAGAAGAACTTAAGTCTTTGAAGAGACTTAATGCCTACCTTCATCATTTCAGCCGAAAGACGTCCACTGCTGGACATAGGCCTCCCCCAAGCGTCGCCACAGCGAACGGTCCTGTGCGTCTCGCATCCATCGGACATGCCTACCTTATATATACTTAAAATCATTTTGTATACTAAAAAAAACAGTATTTGCAAAATACGATTTTTTAACTGTGGTACTCGTATGTCGTAAAATTAATCTAATAAACCCGGTATGTCCCACTGCTAGACAAACGCCTTTCTCGCCGTTTTGTACATATTATGTCTGTATTTGGACATTACGAGCCAATGGTTTTAGCTAACAGCTCATCTGACATTAAGCAGATATATATCTAGTATTTATCTATAATGTGTATGTATTTAGAAATATTTAAGTATATTTATCAGTTGTCTAGTACTCATAACACAAGCTCTGCTTAGCTTGGGACTAGACGGCGTTGTGTGATAGTTGTGTGAAAATTATATTAGCATAACATAAAGCATAATCAGCCTTTTTAATGTTCCCACTGCTGGGACTCAGCCCTCCTCTCTAGCAGAGAGAATGGGCCGTAATCCACCACGCGGGCCCAGCGCGGGTTGGTGAATATCACATGTCTTCGAATTTTTTGGTTTTAGGACATGCCGGTTTCCTCACGATGTAATATTATATTACATTATTATTATATTAAGTCCTTCCCAATCCCACTGAAGAAAAATTATTTTATGTAATAATATTCGTTTTACAATTTGATACATACAAAACATAGAAAAATAAATAAGTCAACAAGATTTTCCTACCGTAATGTAGCGGCAATCTCGCCTCGAAAACTATATTTTTAGCCGAACATAACTTAGGTTGGCTTAATTTGGTCTAGATTTAGGTAATCAATCTAACACCCACCTAATATACCTACATATCGTTTATTAACTTCCACAAGGCTATTAAAGAGTATTATTATTAGGTGGATAAAAAATTATCCATATTATGCAACGTCACCCTATTTTATAAAAAATATTGAGTAAGTAAGTATATAAACTTCATAAAAAAGTGTCTAGCTTTTATTAGATAAGTTTTGGATATTCAATAAAAACGTGCAAAACATGCTTCAATCTATATTAGCAAATTCGATCAACAATCTTTACGAACTTTTCCATCTTATTTCGTTTACTCAGCTCCTCACTATCTAAACAAAACGATCCAAACTTTCGAAATTCCATAAAATATAAAAAAATAATTTACGAAAATCGAACCTAGATATCTATAAAGATACCGTTACAACTCTCAAAGCAGATTCACCGATAGATAAGTAAGAAATAAAGAATACAAAAATATTCATGGTCACCCCCGGCCGATAGCATCAACTTTGTGGGGCACAATACCAAGGAACTACGGTCAAACAGATAGGCGACGAAGTTTATCGGGGGCATTCGTCCAAAGAGTGAATTGCTGACCGCTTTGGACTCCGTCTCCGTCGTCTGCGTAGAATTCGCTAATGTAATTTATTAGGGTACCAATAAAACCGTCGCTATCACAATTTATAACCATTGTCTGTAACCCGAAGTTCGTTTACTTAGTTCCATAGCTTTTGCGAGGCCGTGAAAACATTTATTAAGTGCTACGATTATGTTGGCAATTGAATTAGTTGTGACAAATGAGGGTGAAGTTTTTAATAAGAGAAAGAGTGGCAAGTTTGGAATATTCAGTTCTTTCCCTTCTTTTTTTTTTTTTTTTCTTTCTAGTCCTTTCACATTTTTGTATTTTTTTTTTTTTTTTTTTTTCTCTATTACTCTCTTTGAAATTGTGTAACATATAATATGTATGTATATATATATATATATATAATATTCATGAGTTTGTTTTTTTGTCTTTTATATATAATAGCTATACAATATATTATAATTTTATATCTATGTATAGTCTTATATATATTTTTAATTTAATTAAATTTTAATTTAATTTGCAGTACACCGCAGTCTACCCCCCTTTTTTATATTAAGTTCTTACAGTCCATCCTAAGGTTGTCTGGTAGAAATCGCTGTTAGCGATAAGACCGCCATTGTACCCATAGATTAAGTTAGTTTATAAGTTTTTGTTACTATTTTGGTGCACAATAAAGTTTTATTCTATTCTATTCTATTCTATTCTATTCTATTCTATTCTATTCTATTCTATTCTATTCTATTCTATTCTATTATTTCATCAACATCGGTCAGCAGTCTACAACTTGATCACTTTAGGGGTTTTTTTTAAGGTGGAAAATTATTCAATGACTTCTTCAGCTCTAGGGCGGATGAGCGGATGGGTGTCAGAGTTTTATTGACTATAACCACACCTATGTTCCTTCCAGTTTTTCAGGGTTTCAGTTTCGGAAGTATCACTTTAAGGTGATACTCTTTTCAAATTTAAGGTTGTTCAATGCCTCTTATTTTATTTCTACTTATTTTTATTTTTTTATGTTTAATTTTAGTTTTTAAATCAATTATTTGTTGATTAATGAATCATGGTGTACCAAATAAACATATTTTCTTTCTTTCTTTCTTTCTTAAAATTTATAATTTATTAATTTTGTGGCTTGACCAGTTTTTTTTTTACTTCTTTTCACACGTAAGATGACAGATCGACAATAAGCTCCAAACTCAACATTGTCAAATTTATTTTAAACGTCAAATTTTTTCCTTCAAAGTCAACTAGCCACATTCAAAATATTGATATAATTAATAAAGCTACGTAAGTTACGACTAATCAACTTCAGTCAATTTATCGTAACTTTTGCTCATGAAACTTTCACTTGATGTTTTAGCTTCACCGCTCAGTCTAAATACTTTTGCAGGAATTGTATATCCCATTTTTACTAAAATATTTGCGATATAAAATATATGTTTTATAATGATATTTTTGCAAGGACACTGAATTTTCTGGGAGTATCTAAAGAGAGTTGATAAAATAAGAAGATGGCGCTAATTCCAGTCGACGCTGGAATAGGTCTTAATTTAAGCTTATCAGCGTTTGCAGCGAAGCGTTTCGGCTCCTCGAATAGGTGGATTTTTGAGACCAACCTCCGCTTGCTAAAGCAATGTTATTGCTAAGACAAAGGCAAGCTTTACAATTTAGTGACCTTTCAAAGTACATTAGCACCACTGGTATCTTAAAAACCTGCCAAGTGCGAGTCGGACACGCGCTCGAAGGGTTCCGTACCGTATCTATACAACATCATGTTTGTGATATAGGACTTAAATATTTATTTTATTCTATTTTTAGTATTTGTTGTTAAAGCGGCAACAAAAATACTTCATTTGTGAAAATTTTAACTGTCTAGCTATCACGATTCATCCGATCCTGGTAACCGACAAACGGACAGTGGAGTCTTAGTGATAAGGTCCGTTTTTACCCTTTGGGTACTAAACCCCAAAAATGCTGGGTTGAAATAAATAGATATTTGAAATACCACTTATAAGGATCCCAACAGAGGTCAACACAATTCTATCAATGACATTATTAAGTTCTACATTTAAAAGTCACCCTTTAACCTGAATGGCATTCATTGAGCACATAATTATACAAACTCTGATATCCTGTTAAATATTTCCTTACCTAAGTAGGATATTATCTACCTACCAACAGTATCAAAATATCTTAGGTTTTATAATAATAACCAGTAAATTCAACACCAGTTTTTTCTAGTGGTCTGGCTCTAATGGTTGGTGCCACAAGCACCAAGATTTATTATTAAAAAAAAAAAAACTGTAGTATATAGGTATTGTGACTATCAATATGTGAAAAAAAATTTGACCAAGAATTTTAGAGCAAGAGATTACCTTTTATGAAAATACTAGCTGTGCCCCGCGGTTTCACCCGCGTTTTTCTCGTTTCCGTGGAAATACCGAGATAAATATAGCCTCCCTCAATAAATGGACTATTGAATATTTAAACAGTTTTCATATCAGATCAGTATTTCCCGAGATTACCGCGTTCATAACAAACAACCAAACTTTTCTGCTTTATAATATTAAGAAAAATATAGATTAAGTTAAATTGTATAAGTCGCAGGCAATAGCTGTCTATCTGTTCGACATTCAGCCAGACACATAAGAATTACGACTATAGGCGGGAGTGTCCGTCCACTTTAAACCGGATTAAAATATTATTTTAAAGTACTTCTGAGTAAATTATATTTTTCGTTTTATTTTCTTGTAGCAGAAGAATATATTGATTGTTTCCGCAACCTGATCTTGACAACGCGACATATAGTTGGCCGTGCGAAAAACAGTCTTGCCGTAAATCTAATCCTACATATTTAAATGTTTGCCCCTGTGATTTATTTATCGTTACGGCAAAAGATAATTTAATTGGGAATTGGACTCTTTTAAAATGAAAAGGCAAATCATTTGGAATCATTGGGATCCGAGGTATAAGTACTGTTTGACCAACCGCTGGACCAGTCAAAACTGTTGCAACGATCACGTTATTGCGAAGAAATTTAACCTGAAGTCGAGTCCCGTTACATAAATTTGGTGGCTTAAGATTTCTAAGTAAAATAATTGGGGCACCAATTTTTAACTTGAGAGAATGTGGGGGGAGGCCACTCGGGTTTAAAGAATTAAGAAATTCCTGTGGATAATGGACTGCATCTTCTTGATCTCATCAACAAATATATTTCGAAAAAGATTATTACAGGATTTTATGTTGATAAAAAACTATATGGCCCATAACTCATTAATAGGTACCAACTCTTAACATCTTACACACGTGATAACTTTTAAACGAAATATCCGATTGAGATGAAACAAAAAGTATTTTACTTCTACATAAATACTCTTGATAACATAATGCTTAATTTCGATAAAGATTAATATTACGATACATATTTAACGTAGTTTTTTTTTCTTCAGACGATTTAATAATTATTTTGAACACAAAATCGGTTATTGTGATTAAACCATGATAGCTAGATATATGTTCTCGCGGATTTTTTTGTAGGTCTTAATGGGATCTACAAACCCGTAGTACATCATTTTGTTCTATTGTCAATAGTTTTTGCAGCGCACGCAAAAATAGGTTTTCGATTTTACACCTTGTGTTACAAAATAGCAATTTTATTACGGATCCCTAATTTTGACAAAAAAAACATAGCCTATAGCCTTCCTCGATAAATGGACTACCCAACACTAGTTCCAGAGATTAGCGCGTTCAAACAAACAAACAAACAAACAAACAAACAAACTCTGCAGCTTTATAATATTAGTATAGACTAGCAATCGACCCTGGATTTTCACGGCTGCAAATAATATACATGCCGTTCTCGATTATTGTTATTTGTATTAATGAAAATGTTTAAGAGAAATTAGTGAATAAACAGACAGACGCAGAAAGTGACTTTGCTTTAAACGATATAAAGATTTTTTTTTTCAAGAATTTGTTGTACACTTTTTTTACTTTTTTAACATTCTCAAATTTTGCCATGAGTCATATTCTTTTAAAGTGTGAATGGACTAAAGAATATGGTTTCATCAAAAAACACGTGTTCATCCGTCTTCTAAACTACGCCCCAACAGTTACGGAGTAATAGAAACACAATACAGACCCGACGAAGTTTAATATAATTTAATTTGCCGATTCCCATTTTGTTTCTCCTAGAATAAAGTATTTCATCTAAATACCAGACTCCATTTACCAAGTAGAAACATGGTTCTGCATAAGCTTTTCTAAAACATAAATTGATAAAAGAACCCTGAATTCATACGTAAGCTTCTAAGACCTAAAACGATTTGTCTTATCGGAAATTTATTGGTAAAAAGCGTAGCAAGGGATGCGTGGACCCGCCAGTGGTTAGAGAACGGCTTCAACAACTTATTTTGATGCCAGAAATATGTTGTAGGGTAAATATGTATATGAGAAAAAAATTCAAGGGAAAATTTTCTTTAATATGAAACCAGAAGGGTGATTTATTTTTTCTACGGAACTTCCGAAACCACGTCTTCATCATAAACTGTCAAAAACACATAAATTTCCTTAAATTTTGAGATTTTCACATTGATTGTTTGTAAAAACAAATTGCGACGTGTATGTTAACGTTTTACAAAAAAGAGTTTGTAAGGATCGCAGGAGGTGCGGTTCATGACGCAGGTTTTCACCGAGCATGGTCAGTTCAGGAAGTTCCTGCATCGGATTCGTGCGGAAGTAACACCCGGGTGTCACCATTGTGTGGATCACCCGGAGGACATGGTAGAGCATACGGTAATGGTGTGCCCCACTTGGGCAGAACACCGCCGTGTCTCGTGGGCGCGATTGGTATAGACCATGGTCCGAAGCGAGGAGGAGTGACAAGCGGTCGCCTCCTTCTGTGAAGCAGTAATGCTAGAAAAGGAGGAGGCTGCACGTGCACGCGCGACGGAACGGCCCTCACGCCCCAGCCGCCGGGATTCCGATCCAGATTTCCGGCCACCGTAGGCGCGGGTTTGCGGACAGCGAGCAATGGGTAGCTACTAAAACTCGGGCCCTGGTATGAAAGGCAATGAAGGAACAGGAGTGAGTTTTTAGTCAGTAAAAGTCTGACATACCCTCCCGTTCCGCTCAAGAGCGGGAGATGTCATTGGATGATTTTCCCACCTAAAAAAAAGGAGTTGCGTTTTAAAAAGTGTAAATTTATGTATGTGTCTATGTTGGTCATTTTAAGTACAAAAATTGGCCTACCAGTCACAGTATTTTTTTGCCTAACTAAAGATAAGCAAAATAAGTATTCTACGCTTGTATAAAGGACCAAAACTAAACAATGCAAACTCTAGGAGTGCTTAAAGACGATACTGCGCTTTACTCAAACTTGTTTATTGCAGGGTTTTCTGCTGTATAGATATTTAAAAATATCCCAAAATAAAAACAGTAAAAAAGAAAATTCATCACATTCAACAAAATACCGATGGACTAAAATTGAAACCAGGATACACTCAATAACCACAATAGAGAAAATACCAGTACCATTGAAAGTAGAGGAAGGTTCCCCTTAAATGGTTGTTCCTACACAATATGCTATGGGTGAAATGTGAAACGCTTTTGATACCTATCGGTAGGTAGGTATAAACGTAGAGGAATTGACTGAGTCTTTTCAATCATGCTGAGAAGGGAATTCAGTCAGAAAATTGTAAGAAAGACAAAGCGAACTGCAGTTTCTTTATCTTTTCTAGAATTTCAATTGACTCCCGTCAGTCTTGCAATATCGCCTACGGCACGATGAACTGCTAAAATGAATGACAGCTATTAGCCGCACAGTCGCTTTGGAGTATACAAAATTGCATTTGAGTTGCTCAGACCATTCTTCTATATCGAAAATCTTCGGTAAACGTCGTTCATACGGAGACGTGGGTCTCCGATAAGAGTCAGCTCTTGATACCAACTTTCAAATAAATCTTCTTCGGTCCCTTCGAATCGAGTGTCGTTGGACGATTGGCTGATATTAAATTATTGTATAAGGGGTGAAATTATTAAGGGCAGTGCTTAAAATAGATCGTCGTAAACAACGTCTTGGAGGTAGCAAAACCTAAGTGCCCTGAAGACTCAGACTCAGTAGGCAGAAAGAGAAAGTACTAAAAATAAATTTTAGGTTGAGTGTACGATTAATGTAATTGTTCTGAGGGCCATCTGACCTTCGTTTTTGTAGCTGGAAGCTATGTCGTAAACAGATATAAATTATTATAAAAATGTAATATCTGTAATGTAAAAATATAAAATTTGTGAAATGTTTGCAAATCTGCATATCTATCAAAGATCAGAAACTTTTCAAATAGATCATATACAGGCACTTTTGAACTGTCAAAATGTCAGTCAATAGTAGATCTCTATGGAGAAGAACGTGCAAAAAACTCCATGGACACACTTTTAAACCAAATTATGAGTTACATAAATCATGGTTAAATATTTCTTGTCGCTTCTATTGTGTAAATAAAAAAATAGACATTGAAATAAACCACTGGCAGCTAAGAGATGACCAGTCTCAACTGACGGCGCTCATTCACCAGCATGACGCTATAAGTATAAGGTCTATAAGTATACGATATAACCAATAGTCAATCGCTCTAACGTAGGGCACAAGTATTCCTTCTCTATCACTACATAGTATAAAACAAAGTCGCTTCCCGCTGTCTGTCCCTATTTACGCTTAGATTTTTAAAACTACGCAACGGATTTTGATGCGGTTTTTTTTAATAGATGGAGTAATAATTCAAGAGAAAGGTTTGTATGTAAAATACATGCTCAATAAATTAAATATTAGAGGTTTCTAATGTGATGTCGTAAATAAATATATTTTTTTGCGTTTACATTGCAAACGCTGGCTGAACCCTACGAGATAGACCAAAATAATATATGTAGCACATTATTTTGTTCTATCTCGTATTGTACACCTTAAAAAGGTCTACAAAAAAGTCCGCGATGGTATATGTATGTCTATCTCTTAGGGATAACCCACAATAACCATTTTTTATCCTTTGCTTTTTACGAGAAATAATGGCTTATTTACGAAGCGATTTTAAGCAATACAGCATTAATCCTTATCCAATTAAGTACCTTAAATACATTGTGCATTTAATATAGATCAATATGGCTCTTTACATCATGTAATGATGTAAAAAGCCATATTGATATGAATATTTTCGAAGATATTACAGATGTAAAATGCAGGGACATAGCGGTTGCGGTGATATCAGCATTGCACCCGTGCGAAGTCGGGGCGGGTCGCTAGTTTCCGATATTATAATACATGTGCGTCCTCAAGGACCTTAAAATTGGATTGAATATCCGCACTACCCTTTACAATGTTCCGTAGTAGTGTCAACCTACCTTGTATATCAAATTGAGGACTTACTTTCGCTACAGAAACGTTATTAAATTTGTAAAGCGACCTTGAACTGGGTATAATACAATATCTATTAGCGTAATATGTTTAATTGTTTACCCAGCCAAGTGTACAGACAGTATTAAAATTAATATTATAGCTAGAGTACTAGCTACATATGGGTATATATATATGCTGTTATTAACTAACGCATATTTGCCTATCAGCGTTATATTTAAATGTTTATTAGTTATATTATATTCTGTACCTTAGTAGTCTTGAATTCGTTGAATCTGAATTAGATTTTTTTCATTTTCTGATTAAATCCATACTTCCATACTAATATTATAAATTTGATAGTAAGTCTATCTGTTAGTCTGTCTGTTACGCTTTCACCGTTAAACTACTGAACCGATTTTGAAGAAATTTGTTACGGAGAAAGCTTGAACTCTAAGAATGGACTTAGGCTACTTTTTATCTTATAATTTTATATTAGTGCTCGTAGAAACATAACAAGGTCATGTTTAAATCATAAGAAATTGCAGATACAATGTAAAACGTACTTACATATATTGGAATAAAGGTCATATTTGTGTTGCACACATTATATTGCTTTAGATACCGGTTCTGAATAAACGCTGATTATAATTTATCTCAATGCCAATATAAACTAAGTAGATTACTTTCACGTCTAAAGACGGCAAGTGACCGTTCGTTTTGGCTAAGATTCTCAAGTTTCCGTGGTGTAGCGGTTATCACATCTGCCTAACACGCAGAAGGCCCCCGGTTCGATCCCGGGCGGAAACATAGTTTTTGGTCTTCATTTAAAGCTTCAAATTTTTTTTCTTTTATTTTTACGGTCTATAAATTTGTATGTACCAATTGTGGTACCAATGTATATTACAATAAAGTAGTTATAATTTATAACTGGTTTTGATGAATAAGGTGTCTATCGATTTATTATGATAAATGAGCATAAGTCTCGGCTATATTTAACGAAAATACTATTAATATGACGGATGTTACGACCAAAACAGTGGTTAACATTTTTATTTTTTTTGCATAATGTAGGCTATGCCAGCGGCTTCACCTACAAGAAAGTAGAAGACTGTCCTAAGGGGACATATTCCCGGAATAAAAATAAAGAAATTCTTAGTGCTATATCAGTACATGATCTACTCGTGCGCCCAAATTCGTTCAGCCGTTCGAGCGCGCAGAAATAGCAAACATACACACTCACAAACTTTCGCCTTTATATTATTAGTGTGATTTCTCTTAAGTATTTAATCTTTCTTCTGCTGCTTTCGTGCAACGAGTAGCTACATAGATAGAAATAAAAGTATTATTAGCTTTATCAGTCAGTGACTAAGTGATAACAGCCGCATAGGTCGATCTTTAAAGTAAAGCAACACTTGCCGAAGTCGGTACGTGGATGGGTGACCATCTATTACAAAGCAAGATTCCTCCGTGCCTCGGTATGCTCGTTAAGCCTTTGGTCTCAACTGTCATTCGAAGATCTTTGACTTTGTGACGGATAAATCTGGCGCCTGTCTTGCTAAGGGGTACTGTTACAGTTATACTGGCTCGTGGAGTTCAGATAGCCAGTTACTTCATGTAAAATACAAGTACTCATCAGATACTAGAAGCCGACCCCAAAACAGTTCGGAAAAGGCAGGATAATTGGTTGAAACATGGTTGGTGACTTCATTCTATGAAAAACAAAACCACATCCAAATCTGTTCACTTGTTTAAGAGCTACCGGACCACAGACAAATACACAAAACACACACACAAATAGCAGACAAACTTATAACACCCCTCTTTTTGCGTCTGAGATAAAAAAAACGGACCGTATACGACTCATTTTCATAGATGACTTTATTCACACGTATATTATTCAGAAAAAACCATTTCCCACACAAACCCTTATTTATCGCCGTCAGAAAGAAGACAAAACACTAAGCCAAAAGCCGACAACAGAATCTCAACGATCCCTATAAAATGCTTAATTAAAGTCATAAGGTCCTTTCATTACATCTGACCCGAAAGTGATATAAAAGTTATTGTATGAAGAATACAATGGTACCGGGAATTAACTCGGACATTAATATCACCACCGTGGCGACCTCAATATCATGTGGATGACGCATTATGACACGAGCTAGATGGGAACAGAAAGCCTGATGTAGTTTAGAAAAAGGTTTGATAATAAATGTATCTATCAATGATCTACTCGTATACCAAGTTTTATCCACATGCGTTTAGATGTTAGAAAGTGATGGAGAAACAAACATACACAAGGAGCTGTCAAACGTTGTACTTGTAAACAGACGTGTAAAATTTTACTCCCGTAAATAAAAGTTTATCAGAGCAAATACTAACGAAAATAGTGGTTGATACACTTTATTTTATAGACGAAATTGTGACCGATGAAACTGTGTAGTTATCTGGTGATAACATTTACAATACACTACAAAAAGTGACAAAAACTGTAACAAAAATAGTGAGTACCTTATCTATCTACCCTCATCTCAAATTGGAATTAAACACTTTTATCTCCTGTCACTTTTTATCGTAAACACAGCAAGCGCCTACTACTTTTAACACTGCAATAAGTTGCATTGTCTCCAAATTTATTATTACGATATAAACAAATTTTATATTAACTGACTACGAAATGCCACAAGTCCAAAGATCACCTCCTCAGACTCCGGACTGCAATAGGCCTCATGCACAGTCAGAAACAGACAAGACAACTCCAGCTTTTAACCTGTCTGGCAGATCAAGATCAAGAAAGCGTCCATATGATAATACGAAAGACTCGCCATGCAGTGATTTCAGCGTTTTCAAGCAAGATATAATGGACCTTCTAAGTGAATGGCGGAAAGACCAGGATATGAAACTAACAAAAATTGCTGCGGATATGTCGAAACTTAAGCAACAAAATGAGGAGATTAAGAAAACATACCAGGAGATTGAAAAATCGATGAACTTCTTGAGCTCAAAGTATGATGAGGTTAAACTAAAACTAGACTTTATGGATAAGGAAAGGAAAGAGCAAAAAGAATACATCATGTCTCTTGAGAGGAAAGTTAAAGACTATGAACAAAGCTCACGTTCAGCTTGTATTGAGGTTAGAAATGTCCCGGTTTTTGGAAAGGACGACAGAGCTGACATCACTAGCACTGTTACCAACATTGGCAAAACCATTGGCATAAACGTTCAGTCAACTGACTTGAGGGACGTATACCGAATTCCCGGCAAACCGGGTACCTGCGGGCCAATTATTGCCGAATTTAAATCTGTAAATACGAAGTTCGAATTTCTCGCAGGTGTCAGAACTTTTAATAAAGACAAACCTTCTGTGGAGAAACTTAACTCACACACACTGGGAATGTCAGGCCAGCGCGCACCTATTTATGTAACTGAATACCTGAATAAATCAGTAAAAAATCTATTTTATCAGGCAAGAGTTTTCGCAAAAAATAACTCATTTAAATTTTGCTGGTCTACAAATGGGAAAATCTACCTGCGCAAAGAAGATGGTGCCAAACAATATCATATACACTCCGAAGAATGTCTTGCGAAAATAATACAGGACCAGTGACTATATAGATCTGGCATCTGTACCACTTATGCTTATCGATGTCAGATTTACATAATTTTTCATATAAGAATAAGTCGTAAACTAATTGTTTTTTCAACTCATAAATACCTGCATGTTATTTTATTTTTATACCATTTAATTTTAAGTTTTTTATTAATTGTTCTGAATCCAACTAAAAATACACTCAACACACATATCACACAAATTATACACAATCTTTTAAATATATACATACAAATCTATAAAGTGAAAAATAGTGTTCATGTGCAAATTGCCCCTCTATCGTTCCTTTTTATCACGTTTCATGTTGTCTTTTCGTACCTAGTTAGCCAAAATAACACGTTCTTAACTCGTTGAGTAGTGTAATTAGAGACACAATAGTAAGACAATGGCGCCCGAAAGCCGGCGTTCGTGCGGGGATCAACAGCTTAAATAACACTTTTGCAGGGAAATACTTGACAAATGCTTGTTTTCGTTACAAATGGCTAACATAAATAACATATATTCGGAACTTGACTCTTTTCAGGTATCTAAGACGTACACCTGCTTTCCTGATCAATGTGCAAACATGGTCAGTGATACTAGAAACACCTTGAACATTCTGCACATTAATATCAGGAGTCTTAACAAGAACTTTGACGCTTTTCAGGCTTTCTTGGCCGTAATAGATCTGAAATGTGACGTCATAATACTGTCGGAATGCTGGCTCAAAACCATGTCAGTTATTCCCCATTTGGAAGGTTATACCTCTTTTCAGTCATCAAATCCCCATAATCAAAACGATGGCGTAATCATCTACGCTAAGGACGGCTTAAATTGCTCGGTTACTGATCCATGTCTTGAAGAAGCAAGTGGTTTACTTTGCACTATAGATAACTGTATAGCTATACTTGCTGTATATAGGTCTCCGTCATTTACGACGATAGACAAATTTATTAATAGCTTGGACACAGTCTTATTGCAGCTATCCCGGTTTAGTAAAATAGCTTTGATAGGGGATATCAATATTGATATAAAACAAGAAAATGTAGATCGTTTTTCAAATACATACCTCACCCTTACATCATCCCATGGACTACTTCCAGCTCATCTGACACCCACGAGACTTAACAACTGTTTAGACCATGTAATCCTGAAGTCTAACCAAACCACTACGACTCTGATTATAGAAACTACCATCACTGATCACTCTGCTTTATTATTGTCGATACCAATAAAACTTCGAAAATGTAAAGCAAATTGTACAAAGACTCACATTGATTACGCGAACATTGCGAAAGTTATCGAAAAAACAGATTTTACTGAAATTCTTAAGTCCCTAAACGCAAACGAGGCTACAAACAAGTTTACTGAAATTGTTTCATCAATTGTCAAGGACCACACGTCTATAATTAAATTACCGCGCAAAAAAAGAAACATTAAACCATGGATAACGCCTGGCCTTATGCGTTGTATTAAAAATCGTGACAAAATGCACCATGATCTGAAAAAGTACCCAAATAATGTTACTTTACAAGTAACATACAACCGATACCGTAATTTTTGCAATAATTTGCTGCGAAAACTGAAAATTGCTTACGAGAAAGAGCAATTTGCTAAAACAAAAAATAATCCGAAGGCTACATGGAACGTTATTAAAGACGTTACGCATACACATACAACAAAAATACCGTGCACTGGACTTTTGGATATTTGTGCCAATCCAAAAGACTCACTTGATCTCGTAAACTGTTATTTTGCGGAGGTTGGCTTCAAATTAGCAGAAAAAATTATATTGGAGAAACCACAAGCCACTGAAGCCCCACATGTTACTAATTCCCAAAGCAATTCTTTCGTCCTCCAAGAGGTGGACGAAAATGAGGTTGAGAAAGTCATCATGTCCCTTCGAAGTGACACCGCTGTAGGCTGGGATACTATTTCTACTCAGATGATTAAAAGTTCACAAAAGTTTTTAGTCCCAATAATTACTCACATCTGTAACCTTTCGATTACCACCGGTGTTTTTCCCGATGCCTTCAAAAAAGCGCTTATTCACCCAATTTACAAGTCAGGCGACAGAGATTGTGTCAATAACTATAGACCTATTTCTGTGCTTTCTGCGATGTCTAAGATTTTAGAGAAAATCTTAAACAATAAGCTAAGGAAATACCTAGATGCCTATAACATCATAGCATCCAATCAGTTTGGGTTTATGCCTGGTAGGTCCACGGAAGATGCCGTGACTGATTTGAGTAATCTTATATCCCGCAATTTGAATCAGGGTAAGAAATGTCTTGGTGTCTTTTTGGACCTTTCTAAGGCATTTGACACAGTCTCTGTCACTAAACTTCTGTTTAAACTCAAATGTATAGGTATAAGAGGTACCCCCTTAGATCTATTTAAGAGTTATCTCACGGGGAGAACACAAAGTGTGATTATAAACAATCACATGAGCAATGACCACCCCTCAGGTAATTATGGAGTTCCACAGGGAAGTATCCTAGGACCAACACTCTTTTTAATCTATGTAAACCAGTTATGCACACTAAACCTTACAAACTGTCATGTTTTTACCTACGCGGATGACACAGCACTAATTGTACATGGCTCAGACTGGAATGAAACAAAACGTCACGCTGAAAAATGTCTAACAACGGTATCCACTTGCCTCACTGACAATCTCTTAACGTTGAACCTTGATAAAACTAAATTTATACCATTTTCAATTAGCAATAAAAGCCAACCTTTACAGGATTTTAATATTAAATTTCATAGCTGCCAGCAGCCATCCGAGTGTACTTGTCCACAGTTAAGCAAAGTTTCACATATTAAATATCTCGGAGTGGTAATAGACGAGCGTTTAAATTGGCACAAACATATTACATCACTAACATCTAGGGTCCGCAAAGTAATTTATATATTTAAACAGCTTAGAAACTCAGCGGACATGGGCACGCTCAAGACTGTCTACTTCTCCTTATGCCAATCACTGCTGACATACTGTGTAACTGCTTGGGGAGGAGCAACAAAAACATCGCTTTTACCTCTGGAGAGGGCCCAAAGATGTGTTCTGAAGGTTATGCAGCGCAAACCATTTAGGTACCCAACTGAACAATTATACCAGGATTGCAAGTTGCTCACCGTCAGACAACTTTTTGTTTATCACACCGCACTCCGCAAACATGCCTCCGTTCCACCAAGTCTTGCACTCCATACCCAACGTAGGGCTGCTGGAGTGTGCCAGGTCGATCGTTCCAGGACCGCATTTGCTGCTCACCAATATTATATCTTGAGCTCTCGAATTTACAATAAGCTACACAAGACATTGTTAATAAATAATTTAAACCACTTTGAATTAAAAAGAAAATTATTAGAATGGCTCTCAAATCTGAATTATGCTGATACTGAGGAACTAATTTATTCAAGAAATTAATTTAATAAAATTAAAATGTTTTTTTTTTTTTTTTTTACAATTTTGATCAAGATTGGGCTCGGTTTGGATGTTTTAATTTGATTAATTTTAATTTAATGCAAAGTACTATAAATATTAAATTAATGGTGTAATGCAATTATTATTAAATTAAATTATCAAATGCAATTATTATTAAATACAATTACTGCAATTTTTGTATTGAATTCATTTATTGTTGATTAGATCAAATTAAAGTAATATTGTTACATTTGATTTTTCAAATAACATTTTTTTCTTTTACTTTTCTATGAATTATTCTGATTTTTTTCAGTATAGGTACCTATGCATTTCCTTTTATAATATAATCAAACCAATACACTTACAAAAACACTTCTCATAATTAACCACTACCTAAAATTGTGTTTACCTAATATTTTGTATTGTTAACATCAGACTGATTGCACAACTGTTCATACTGGGACGCTGATGGGTGACATGTCATCCCGCCAGATTTTTTTTATTCTTTTGCCGTCAATTTTCTATAAACCATGACATTGAATAATCTGAAACGCGTCTTTCTAAAATCGCAGTTGTATGGGATGACATGAATACTTGTCTGCGTTCACATATATAATCTATGAAACTGTATCAATGCATGTTAAAATGTACCTACTGTTCTTCAAGATACAGGATTATTTCCTAGTTTGAAGGACAGTGATCTTATTTATGTGAAATAGCTACTCTCATTATTAGTGTTTCATTACTGATGTTATTTTTGGGCTTATAATTTTATTGCGCAATAAATTATTACTTACTTACTTACTTACTTACAATACATATATACAAACTTTGACCTTTATAATATTAAAACCCCCAATTTCTATATTGAGTTTACAAAGTTAATTATAATATTATTAGTTCAAGTCTACAATAGGCTTCAAATAACATAACTCTGTCGGTTCTTACTGAATAAAGTGAGGTTGAGGATCCCAACCAATAAAATCATACAAGAATCGAAGCTTTATCAAAAAGCCACATGAAGTTAATTATTCAAGAAAACCAACCTACTACTACCACAGCAGACAAGTTCATTAAAGCCTCCGTCTTCCTCTTTTTATTAGTTTGCTGTTGCAGACTTATGAAGTGAGCCTTTTGTATTTCCATTCCATGTTATTATGATGTATGTTCGTATCTTCTTTGTATGTTATAACATCGTGTAGGGCATTGTCTTTCAGTAAGAGTGGTGCTATTAATAAATCTAGTGACGGTAATTTTGTCTTTTTCTACATCTGGCTATGGTTCGAGAAAGCTTTGTTATGTGAGTGTTCATACTTCAATAGCTGGTTTACTTGGCCCAAGATTTAGGCACCCATACCTAATATTATATTTCATTCACTGATTCATAATTACTAATAGATTAATAATAATTATAAACCTTCATTTTGGTAGAAAAAAAAAAATATAATATGTACGCCATATTCTGGCTAGATATGCTGGAATCAATTTTTATTTATTTACAAGCACTTTTGCAACATTACATAGGATGTCCAAGGCTTTGTACATACAATGGAAACTTATAAACTAAAAATAAATTTAACGTTGTAATGTATAGGTATGTATTTTCTTTTTATTTCTAAATAATATGTTAGTTTTTTTTTTCTATTTTCTTCAATGTGTATGGATTTGTTATTAGGTTATTTTTGTTTTATTAAATGTATTTTTTTAGTTTGTAAGTTTCCATTGTACAACACCTTGGACATCCTCCATAACGTTGTACAAGTTCTTTCATTGTACCATATTCTTACAAGTAAACATTTTTGATTTTATTTGATTTAATAATGACACTAATATTATAAAGGCCCAGTTGGTATGTGTTTGTGTGTACGTGTATCATGTACCTATATTTATTTCACCTTTACGCTCAAACGTCTGAATGGATTTGGATGAAATTTGGAATAAGACATAGAATTATTTTTATACCAGTAGTATGATCCCTTGGTATAATTTTCTACATTCACTCGGGCAAAGCCGCTAGCAAAAACTAGGATGGCTTATAAACTGAATAAAAAACAGTATTTTCTCTAATTTATTGCTTGTCTATATTAAAATTTTACAACATAATTTTAATCAATCAACCCATCGCAGATTAGACCTTCTGAATAGTGCCACAAGACCCAAATCATATTCTAAATAGAAAATCTTTTCCTGTTTCACAGATTACAATCAATTCAATATCCAAAAGAAGTGATTCTAATCTCCCATCCAATTGAACTAAGCGTACAATAACATCTGTTCGGTCCCCGGAAATATCTCTAACCCAAATAAACTTGCCAAAGGTTACTACTACTCGCCCAATTCCCATTAACCGGAAAAACACTCCATTAACTTTCTCAATAACAGGGGAAGAACCCAAATGAACAAAAACACTTCAAAAGCAGCCGGGTGTTAATTTAAAGATGCCATTTTGGCGCAAAATGGAAAGAGCAAACGAAGAAATTAGGTCCAATCATAAGGAAGCAATAATATTACTAAGGCGGAAAAAATCGAGGAATGAATATGTTTCTCACATTTTTGCATTGATTTCTTATTCGTAGTAAGTTTATTTTTTCGAAGAAATAAAAATTAATTGGATATCGAACTGAAAGAAAATAATCTTAACTTTATTTTTATTTAATTTATTTTTCGCAGTGCTGAGCCTCCCTCAAACTCTTCCAGATATTCTTTTGTCGAGCCAACTCGAACCATCCTTTGCGGTAGGCGTCTAGGTCGTCTCGCCACCTCAACTAGTATATTTTTTTTACAGTGCTTAGTGCAGTTTTAATTTGATCTCGATAATCAAATTTGAATCTGAAAATGCTACGAAAATATTTAATTCCTAAAGTTAATTTCTGTAAAAACATAATTAAAGAGTCATTAAAACTTTGTAAAAACATATGTGTAATATATTTATATATATTAAACGTATTTATGTAGCTTTATATTGTGCATTGGACCTTACCCTCGAATGTGATCTGCCTATGTCACTCAAAGGTTTGCCGGGAGAATATTTTTAAAATTTTATTTACGAATCGAACAATTGAAAGATGCGAACAAAAAAGGTTAATAATAACAATAATAACCCCATCGCCGTATCTCTACGTTGACGTCGTGGTGGGGCTTGCGTGCTCCAATATACCCTAGGTCTGTATCGGTAAAGTTTGCTTTGCCGTAATATGCCTAGGGTGAGGGGCCAGACTAAGAGAGATACAATCCGCAGTGCAGTTTTGTGGCGAACTGTTGGGCATTAGCGACCCCACGGACCCGATCTCCCGGGAGAATTCTTGTTCTTCATCTCCGGCTTGCCTTTATTGGCCGGCCGTAGTGAACACTGACGAGGAACTGAGCTCCCACCTCTCTCTTGCCTTTATTGGCTGGCTTGAGTGGAGATTCGCAAGAGCAAACGTGCTCGGGAGAAGGATGTATAATCCAGTAAGGTGCTGGTAGGGAACTTGACCGTACTTCCGGGATTGTCCTGATAGCCGTGGTATACCTCTCCACTCCTTAAGCACCTCAGGATATGTTGCCCTCTTGTTGCTACGTCACTTCGTGCTAGCGGCCGTTTTTGGGGGCCCATTTATTGAGTGTGCAAGTCACCCCCTGCCTTTTTTCGATGCATATTAATAACGTTGTTCAGGCAGGGGCCATAGTCTTGACATAGTTCCATGTTACCAGTCCACTTAAGACTCCAAAAACCATAGCCCTATTATCTTTGTTCTCCATATGTCGCAACAGTTTTTCAATAACCGGGGGTTGTCCTTGGGTGCACTAGCATAGCGCGTACAGGGATAATCGTCGGTTGGTATCATGTTCCATTATAATTGTCTAAAGGGCCTCTGCGAGTTGGCTTCGGCTCCTCGTACGCCTCCCAAAGGTCCAGGACCTCAGGGTCCTGAGATAAATAAAAAAACAATAATAATTTTATTTCAGGAAATTATTCCCATAATATAAATTAAAAATTACATAGAAATATAAATTACAAAAATAAAATTACAGTACTCAATTAAACATTAAAAAAAAAAATTGCACATTAAAATCATTGCATCAAAATAAAATTATAGTTATTAGGTTAACTTATTTTTTATATTTTTATATATTTATATATATTTTTTTAATTAATATTAATAAAAAGATAAACAAAACTCTTGCCAAGTCACTGACTCATTGCTGAGTTAAGCTCGCCTTTGCACTTGAACTGTCTGTATCACCGAGTGCTACGTTATGTATGTTTAATCAAAATGTAGTTGTTCAATTCTGCTCATCTCTGCATCACCCTGTGAAGTGACTGACTAGTAGCGAATGGAAGAAGAAGGCGAATTGTTGCCAACAATGAAAATAAGAAATAAAACAGTTTTTTTTAACTATTATGACTTTAGTCATAAATATTTAGCAAATTTAGATTAAACAATAATGTTTTTTCTTCACTTAGATTTAACTAAAACTCGATAAAAATGTTCGATTATTGATATGCAGTTAAAATTTCTTTGCAGGTCATACTTTTCAAGTAACATTTGACAAATATAGGTCTTTGACGTTCCTATTCTAATTTGAATCGCATTTTAAGTTGACTTCTCATTAATGGGTCATTCATCTTTCAGACATAACCTTTCTCAACCTCACAAATTTACTGTTACTGTTTCTATTAAATTAGAAACACAATTAAAAAGTTTTAACGAATATAGCATGTTCCTTTTATGCAGATATCGAGAATACCATTAGAGTGCTCCCCACTTAAAGTTAGGTACATAGAAGGGATGAGATGAAAATGTTCGATAATTTTATGAGCAACTTTCATTGCATGGCTATCATACATATTCATACATGTAAATGTACGGCCACAGTTTGTTTGGTGGCTGAATATTTTAAAGGATATATGGGTCTTGAAATAACTGAAGTATATCTACTTACCTACAGATATGTACGAGAGTTGTAGCTCGCGGCTCTCTGTCGTATTTTATTCACAATTAGCTTTTGTCAACTAGTAATACTAGCAAAGGAGGCGGCCGATCTCGTGAGGCAACGGTCCTCACGCCCCAACCGGCGGGATTCTGATCCCGATTTCCGGCCACCCGTAGGCGCGGGCTTGCGGACGGCGAGCAATGGGTGGGTCGCCGTCCGACCATCCGGTAACCGTCCGGACCGAGCCCAAGTCGTCGATGGCGCGTACTGTTTCACGCGCGCCTCAAGGAGATATCAGCAACTGTAGGGACCATCAGGGTCGAAGCCTACTGGGGCCAAGGGTCTGATTCTGAAAGGAAGACTCGGCCCTGGTACGAAAGGCAACGAAGGAACAGGAATGGGTTTTTAGTCAGTAAAAGTTTGACACTATCTCTCGCTCCGCCCAAGAGCGGGGGATGTCATAAGATGATTTTCCCAACGAAAAAAAAAAAATTGTAGAAGTGTAGATATTATATTTTTTTGTTGTCAAGATGATAGCAGCAGTACATTTATTTATCTGTAAATGATATGAGCATTAGCATAAGCATAATCAGCCTTATAATGTTCCCAATGCTGGGAAGCAGGCTTCTTCTCTAGGAGAGGGGATAGGAGCCCAGTGCGAATTGCTGGTTGTCACATTTCTTCCAATTTTTTGATTCTAGGACATGCTGGTTTCCTCACAATATTTTTCTTCACCGTCTCGAGACCAGTGGTGATGAAATAAATTACACAAATTAATGCGCCTGATTGAGTTTGAACCCGCGACATACAACTCGTAAGTCAGGGCTATTACCACTAGACCACCACTACTTTGAACGATATAAATCAATACATTAGTTGAAAGATCAAGTGAGAAAATTAATTTTTAACGAATTTATGCAATGTCTTGGCTATACAAAAAAAAAATAAGAACAAGCATATTGTAGTTTCGTTATGTTTGTAGGAAACTTAAAACGTGCAACTAAAATTACTGCTTCACGGATATATACCACACTACACATTAAATTCTTCTGTATAAACTTCAAACAAAACAAATGCGTTAAATATAGAGGAAAATCCTGAGGTATAAGTCATTAATATATGTATCAATGCAGGCTTTAGATAAGCGCACGAATGATAATCCTGCGTACCATGACAAACGAATATTTTCGAAGATTCCGACATGCGGAGAGTTTCCTTCAGATGTTTAATAATGTAAATAAAGGGATTTTCTCCTTTCAAAGATCGACCAAGCCGAGGTCACAGATCAGTTTACAAAAGGGTTTTAAAGTCAGCCAAAAGAGCATCAAACGCTTAGCATAATGAGGAGCTTTGCACACACCAAATATTGTAACATATTTATCCTTGTTGAGTATTCTTGTGACTCTGTGAGAACTTATACTGAAAGGACAATAAACAGGAATGAACGACGAAGAAAATTATTTAATTATTTCAGAGTTTTTTAGGTGGGAAACCATCCAATGACTTCTCCTGTTCTAGGGTAGCACCGGAGGGTGTGTCAGACTTTTAATGACTAAAAACCCACTCCTGTTCCTTCGTTGTCTTTCATACCAGGGCCGAGTCTTCCTTTCAGAAGCAGAGCCTTGGTCCAAGTAGGCTTCGACCCTGCTGGGCCCCTACGGTTTGCTGACATCTCCTTGAGGCGCTCGTGGATCAGTACTTGCCGTCGACAACTTGGGCTCGGTCCGGACGGTTACCGGACGATTGGACGACGAGCTACCCATTGCTCGCCATCCGCAAGCTCGCGCCTACGATAGCCAGAAATCGAGATCGGGATCCCGGCGGCTGGGTTCTACACATATGTAACATGTAAAGAAAATTGAAGTGTCTGTTTTTAATTTCAAATTAGCGTTTTTTGGATGTCATTAGATGATGTTCCAACCCAAAAAAAAAACATTTGTAGGAAAGATTTTACAACTAAGCTACTTTAATACACAAACTAAAAATGTCTCATAACAAGCAACTACATAAAATTAAATCATCTTCCCCTCTAACAAGACGGAGACACCAATCATTAAAAGTTACCACATATCGAGATGAAGTTTACTAAACTTAACCTATGTAATTCACTCTACTAGTTAGAAAATGAACTTTTTCTACCGGCTACTTGCCCTAGTAGGTACTGGGAAAGTTCTAGAATTACTTTCTGAACTGTTACTGGAGTTAGAAAGTGTTCTTAATAGAGCTGTAATGGGGATGAGGCAGAATGGCTATCTTAGGTATTAGATGAGGTTTTAAAATGTTATCATAGAAAGTGCAGTTAGTATAAGTTTAGCTTTTCTTAAGCTTGTCATTTTTTATGACAGCACAGTCGACGCAATGGTTGAACAATTGGCTGAATGTTGCAGGTTCGAATCCCGCACGCAACAAGTATTTGTGTGGCCTGTAGGTATTCCAGGTCTCGAGTTATCGAGTTTACATGTTTGTAAAGATTCAATAAATGCACCCACAATAAAACAGTTATTCCTAGTATGAGGCAAAGTTTTCAAAAAGAACATAGAAATATTTCGCTAGGACCTAACTATTTCCGATATCCGCAAGAGAACCAAGGTTGCCGACATAGCACGAAGAATCGCCAAACTTAAGTGGCAATGGGCAGGGCACATTGCTCGTAGAACAGATGGCCGTTGGGGCCGAAAGGTTCTGGAGTGCCGACCGCGTACCGGAAGACGCAATGATGGAAGGCCCCCTACAAGGTGGACCGATGACCTGGTGAAGGTTGCGGGAATCCGATGGATGCATGACGCACAGGACCGTTAATTGTGGCGACATTTGGGGAGGCCTATGTCCAGCAGGGGACGTCTATCGGCTGAACTGATGATGATGATAACTATTTCAAATATTTTGGAACATTTTGGCAATCGTAATGGATCGAATGTTACATTATCTAGAGCCTACAACATGATAAAATGGTTTTAAGCTGGATTATACAATGATGTATAATAATTATTTTTTAGGTATACCTATCATTCAAAGTCAGGCTCTCAAAATTGGCATTAGTGTCGTAGTTTGTCACACCCTGTTTGAATACTAAAACTATAATTACAAAAAAAACTAAAACATAATTTAAGCAAACCGTCTGAGCAAGCAAGCGAAAAAACAGTAATAACTCTAGGAGCTACGAGACGTCTACGAAACTAATTATTCGTAGCTGCTTCGAGTAAGGGCCCCGCAGACAGGCGCGACGCATAACGACCTGCCCCCCTAGCTAAGTCACAAACGATAAACGTAAACTCTCAGTAGTCTTTAATAGATTTTCAACTTTATGTTATTGGATATAAAGTTGAAAATCTATTGAAGATTACATAGTGTTTTCGTTCGTTCCGGTCGCTAACGCTCAGTAGTCTTTAATAGATTTTCAACTTTATGCTCTTAGGTATAAAGTTGAAAATCTATTGGAGATTACTAAGCGTTCACGTTTATCGTTTGCAACTTGGCTAGGGGGGCTGTTCACGACTTCGATCTTAGCGGCGAGTGGCGCGGCGCTATGAGCAACGTCTCACATTTCAACATTTTCATACTTTTGATCTTACCGCTCGCCGCCCCGCGCTTAGCTGCTGCTCACAGTGGCAAGATCGTGAACGGGCCGTAAGCCTCGGAGCGACAACGGTGCGACGACGTTTATCTTAGAAAACAGGAAATTTAAAACGATTTAGGTACACGAAAATGGACCGTTGTCTCGTAGTCGTATTGTCGCAATACACTTGTCTGCGGGAACCTTAAGGCTACTTATTATCTTTGAGCTACGGTGTTGACTTTTAATAACGTTCCCCATCGTGACCTATCGCAAAGGTCAATAGCGGACTAATTCAAATACCTTTCATAATCACTTCAAAACTTTATTCAAGCGTTGAGCATATTTAAGCAATTTTTGAATAACTTCGTTTTAATTAAAATTGAAGGTGCAGAAGCTATGGTATGGAATGGATTAACCTTAATTACACTTCTGGACACATCTATTGGCCCACCTTAGAGTTTAGGTTTCGATGGCCCCTACCGAAATATGATTGCTAGATTGAACAAAAACTGTTGATGCAGTTTTAAACCTGATACATTTTACCATCTTTTTCGATCGTATTGTTTTAAATTTGAATTCAGAATACCATACGACATGGAGCTACGCCTAACAAGTCGGATATGCGCCTTGTTAAAGGCAATTGATTTTTGAATAAAAAACATGTTTTATCAAATAAAGGTTTAATTTAATAACGCGTGTTGCCTCCATGGGCATCTACCACAGCTCTCATACGATTAGGCATAGAGTTTATCAACCGCTCATTGAAATTTTGAGGGATCATCTCCCATTCCTCTTCTATGGCAGTTTTCAACTCCTGCATCGTCTGGGCAACTGGCTGATGAGCCCTAACACGTCTTTTTAGCTCGTCCCACATGTGCTCAATGGGGTTCATGTCTGGGCTTCTGGCTGGCCAGTCCATAACTGTGATGTTCACATCCCGAAGATATTCCCTGATGATGCCGGCCGCATGGGCTCTTGCATTATCATGCATAAAAAGGAAATTTGGGCCCACATAGTCCGCGTATGGTATCACGTGAGGTTCTAAGCACTCACGAATGTACCTTTCAGCATTTAATGTTGGCAGCCGTGGTCCTGTAACAACCTCAAGTTGAGTTTTGCCGCTCGTGGATATACCGCCCCAGACAGTCCATGAGCCACCGCCATAAGCAACCCTCTCTTCAAAGCAGCATTGTGCGAAACACTCTCCCTTACGTCGGTAGACCTTCTTCCTTCCATCATTGCCATGTAACACAATTTTAGACTCATCAGAAAAGAGTACACGGCTCCAATCTTGCTGTGTCCAATTTAAATGACTGCGTGTGAAATGAAGGCGCGCTGTTCGGTGGGCTCGCGTTAGTTTGGGCCCATTAGCTGGCTTGTGTGGTACCATATCGCGTTCTTTTAACCTTCTCCGAACAGTTCGAGCGCTCACAGATACTCCGTGGAAGTCACGAAGTTGGTTTTGTATCTCAATGGAGGTAAGGTGACGATTTCTCAAGCTGGTCGTCACGATGAATCGATCCTGCCTTTCAGTTGTGACCCGAGATCGTGGCCTTCCTTGGCGACGAACAAAGCCGCCAGTCTCTAGGTACCTCCGATAAACATTTCGGACCGCAGATCGACTTAAATTAAGTTGAGCACTCACGTTTCTTTGGCTGTGTCCGGCCTGAATAAGTGCCACAGCTTGGGCGGCGACTTCAGGTGAAGTATCCATAGATTATTGATAGAACCTCACATTAATGTTAAGAATAAGTAATGTTTGTTGCAAAACCAAAGATATCAATCACTTTTTCAAGAATTAAATCCAAGTAAACCAATAAAACCAAGTTTTCTTAGTATTCGATTGCTTGATATCAACAAACAGGCTCCAAATTGTCTTTTGTTTCTTTAAATTCTGTGTTCGAAATTCAAAAAAAGACTATTGAATGAAATTGTGAATGTGCCAGGTTCAAAACTGCATAAAAACTTTTTGCTCGACCTAATATAAAATTTTAGCTAGGACCAAACGAAACTGAAAATACAAGGTGGGCCAATAGATGTGTCCAGAAGTGTATAACCGACTGTGTGAAAGCTCAAAGTAAAACTTTTTTTTATTATTGATAAGATAGCGCTTGACTACAATCTCAGCTGATAGTAAGCGATGATGTGGTCGACAATGGAGCACGCTTGCCAAGATGTAACCTATTCACCCCTATTTTTTTAGGTGGGAAAATCATCTAATGACAAATCTCGGGCGGAGCGCGAGATAATGTCAGACTTTTACTGACTAAAAACCCACTCCTGTTCCATCTTTGCCTTCATCCCGTTGCCTCGGGTTTCGCTTTCACACTACCCGTGGCAACCTATTCACCCTTGACTTAAAGAAGAAGAATAATCTCTCCTTTCTACCATCGGAAAACCCGACGTACGACGAGTATCAACCTTTGGGGGTATGCAGAACAGAGAGTAAAGTCCCGCAAGCCTCCTTTGAAAAGGGAGGATCCTCCGGCCAGACGGGTGTTATGTCTGGTGGGCAGCTGCCCGATAGATGATTTCGGGCTGTTCTATATGTTCTAATCGCGCGGAGAACTTTGATTGCGCGATGCAGGATTAGTTCTTATGTGACGCCATAGATGTCACTACATCTCCCCTCCGGAGATCGGAGATCGATGGTTCTCGATGCTTCTTGATGCGTGCCAGGCCAGTGGTAGGTTGGTTCCAGTGGGTCGGAACCGAATGCCGCATAGTTCTCGGTGAGTCGGAACTGTCTGCGGTGATGCCCCAGTGAGTCGGGGTTGTGTTATCCCAGTGAGTCGGGATGATGCCCCAGTGAGTCGGGGTGATGATGTCCCAGTGAGTCGGGATGATGCTGCAGGCTCCAGTGAGTCGGAGTAGTGCTGCTGGCTCCAGTGAGTCGGAGCGGTGCTGTGCGATGTAGTGGCTTGACTGCTTGCGTCGACCAGGAGAGATTCTTCATAGCTCTTCATGTGACTGGCCGAAGGTGCGGTGTGATTAGCCAAGGTCGCTGATGAAGCTGAGGGTGATGACCAGGTATGACCAGGTAGGCATGCTGGTGGTCAGGATACCCTTTAAAGCCGTGAGTGCTGGCTGTATGGTTCGCTGCTCGAAAGCTTGAGGAAGTGATGATGACGTCACGAAGTAGTAGCTGCACGAAGGCTGCGCTGACGTTCTTTGCCGAGGGTCACCAGTGTGGAGGTATGCGGAACAGAGAGTAAAGTCCCGCAAACGTCCGTTGAAAAGGGAGGATCCTCCAACCAGACGGGATGTTATGTCTGGCGGGCTACTGCCCGATAGATGATTTCGAGCTGTTCTATACATATGTTCTAATCGCGCGGAGAACTTTGATTGCGCGATGCAGGATTAGTTCTTATGTGACGCCATAGATGTCGCTACAAACCCTTACATTGTTGAAACTTCAACGGTCCGGACTAAGCACGTACATCGAAGGACTGGAACAATTTGCCTGCTGCGGTCTTCCCGTCCAACTATAATTTAGGTGTCTTCAAGGCTAGAGTGAATAGGCTCTTAATAAACTAGTGCGCCTCACCTTCAATGATTGCATCGCTGCTTACCATCAGGTGGGATCGCAGTCAAGCTCTGATTTATGTCAATTAAAAAAAGAAAAAGAAAAGAAGACTCCAGCAGGGAATTACAATCAGCTGTACACACAATGAATGTGTTCTCAAAACGTTGGGTGGGATGTCCACCATGTACCGGTGGTGCATCGCCGTACATCTGGTGGTCTGATGATGGAACAAGCTCTGCAGAATTATTTAATGTAACTATAAATATAATGTTATGTAACTATAAATTATTTTTTATTACGGGGACCTACATTGTACAAGGTAGCAAATAATTAATTACCCAATTTTGTTTTTGTATAACTTTTTTACTAATAAATAAAAGATTTTGAGTGATGGAAATCTTTATTAGGACCTGTATTTTTTTTTTCTATTAAATGAAAAAGATGATATCGGTCAAGTGGATGAGTGTCGATACACAGTTTTGCCCGTTTTATCGAGATACTAGCGACCCGCCCCGGCTTCGCACGGGTGCAATGCTGATCACTTCAAAGTTGCTTCCCGCTGTTTGTCTCTATGTACGCTTAGATCAGGCGGCGCCTATCATCCACAGTGCAGTCGTGCATTTTGAACTTCTTCGGCCATGTATCTCGTCGTGGTAATGACTCCATAGAGCGTCTCGTAGTGCAGCAGGGCAAAGTTGAGGGCATCAGGCCACGTTGTAGTTCACTTGGTAGCTATCGACGGTCTCAAGAACGCTCACCAAATCTTCCAAGACGACTCATGTTATGGGCCCGACAGTTTATAATCAGCTGCCTGTAGCTATTTCTGGTGCCCCAACTATAGGGAGCTTCAAAGCTCGTTTGAAAAAATGGCTTATCGAGCAAGCTTTTTATTCTTTTGACGAATTTATGATTTAATTTAATTTAACTTTGACGCGAATGTTAATTTGAATGAAAATTATTTTGACTTTTATTTTAATTTGTAATTTGACTTCGATTATTATTATTTTTATTTCTTGTATTTTATTTTATTTGTTTGACATTTTTTATTATTTGACATTGTTATGTACATAATCATTTGTTTTCATATTTTATGTAACATTATATAAATGACTTGTAAGAATCCCTTACCAATAAATTACTATGACTATGACTATGACTAATGAGATGGACAGACCAGATCAAGGCGCAACTAAGTGCTCGGTTTATGAATGTACTCGGAAAGCTGCAGTCCGCGATGAATTGCGCCGTGTTACCAAGATGATCACTCATCGTGATTCACAGTGATGACCACGACCACACTGGCAAGAGTGTACCGACTGAGAAGAAGAAGATCTTTAAAACTACGCAACGGATTTTGATGCGGTTTTGATCAGCATTGCACCCGTGCGAAGCCGGGGCGGGTCGCCAGTACTAATTATACTACAGAATGTCTTTATGTACATTGTTCACAGCTTTTTTTTGTCATTAGATAATACAAACATGTTTTCTTTTGAGGTTACTCTTGAAAGAGCGACATATCATTCACCATGTGAAAAACACTCAACGATCAATAACGTTGCAACGTTGAAAGTTTGACCCTACGATTTGTTATTGGTAATTTCAAAAGATATCTTTACTTGTCACTGTGGGGACCGCCCGGAGGACACGATGGAGCGCACGATGGAGGTGTGCCCTGCTTGGGCAGAGCAACGCCGTGTCCTCGTGGGGGCGATCGGCGGTGGCGATCTCACGCGCCAGGTCTTGGTACAGGCTATGGTCCGGAGCGAGGAGGGGTGGCAGGCGGTCGCCTCCTTCTGCGAAGCATAATGCTGGCAAAGGACGCGGCCGATCGCGTGAGGCAACGGTCCTCACGCCCCAACCGCCACGCGGATTTCCGGCCACCGTAGGCGCGGGCTTCCGGACGGCAACCGTCCGGTAACCGTCCGGACCGAGACCAAGTCGTCGACGGCGCGTATTGTTCCACGCGCGCCTCAGGGAGATGTCAGCAAATCGGAGGAGCCCAGCAGGGTCGAAGCCTACTGGGTAGTTTGGAAGTGAAACCCGGGGCCCTGGGACGAAGGCAAAGAAGGAACAGGAGTAGGTTTTTTTAAAGTCAGTAAAAGTCTGAAACTATCTCCCGCTCCGCCCAAGAGCGGGATTTGTCATTAGATGATTTTCCCACCTAAAAAAAAATTTTATGAAGAAGAATGTGCAAGAAACTCCATGGAGACACATCTCCGGTACCACATCCAGTGAGTATTGTGCACTCTATTATGACAGTTTTTAGTGATTTTACCAGCAAACACGTGCCATTGCAAAGTTTAGATGGATTCAGGTTTTTTAATAAAATAACAGGATAACCGACTTCATTATACGAAGTGGGCAAGTGGCACGCACTGAGGGTGCCATGAAAACAGTTCAATTCCAAAATTGAGTTACGAAGATTTTTCCGAACCGCAAAAAAAGTTTTTTTTTTGTGACGTACCTAACTACAAATTTACAGTTTTCAAATTTTTTTCTTTTATTAGTGCTATAAGACCTTGCTTCATGCCAAAATTTCAGGATTCTAGGTCAACGGGAAGTACTCTATGAATTTTGATTGTCTTGAGAGTGTCGAAATATACGTTTTTTGCGACATAAACGTCTGTATCTTTTTTTTTCGTTAGCTCAGAAGTTTGATTTATTCACAGCTTCAAGGGTCCGCAGACCTGAGTATATGATTTTTATTTCAACTCGATACCTCTATGCGTTTCCGAGATAAAGGGTCTTGACAGACAGACCGACTAAAAACAAAGTGATCCTATAAGGGTTCCGTTTTTCCTTTTTAGGTACGGAACCCTAGAAACAAAACACTAAAACGATCAAAATAACTTTAATTTTGGAAGTCAGTGTTTCTGGTATTGTCTGCTTCTTATTTAACACTGACTTCTGAAATTAAAGTTATTTTGATCGTTTTAGTGAAGTTGGTTATTTTTTTTTGTAAAAAAAAAAATTATTTCACACTTTTTTGTTGTGATACATTTATAGCCAGAGTACCTATTTCTCATGACAATTCGATTTAACCCAAACACTGCTAGGATACATTATTTTATTATGAAGTCTCCATCCACCTTCCGGCTCCATCATCAGGTTAGTTCGATAGTACCTTATAGCCAAAGTGCATATCATGAAAATTTTAATAAGCCCAAACACGGCTAGGTTACATTGATTAATTACGGAGTTCCAGTGCCTACATTCCGGCTCCATCATCATCATCAGATCACTTTGATGCTTTTTTTTTTAGGTGGGAAAATCATCTTATGACAAATCCCGCTCTTGGGCGGAGCGAGAGATAGTGTCAGACTTTTACTGACTAAAAACCCACTCCTGTTCCTTCGTTGCCTTCGTCCCAGGGCCCCGGTTTCGTTTTCACACTACCCATGGCCCCAGTAGGCTTCGACCCTGCTGGGCCCCTACGATTTGCTGACATCTCCCTGAGGCGCGCGCGGAACAATACGCGCCGTCGAAGACTTGGGCTCGGTCCGGATGGTTACCGGACGGTCGGACGGCGGGTCACCCATAGCCCGCCGTCCGCAAGCCCGCGCCTACGGTGGCCGGAAATCGGGATCGGAATCCCGGCGGCGGTTGGGGCGTGAGGACCGTTGCCGTTGCCTCACGCGATCGGCCGCCTCCTTTGCTAGCATTACTGCTTCGCAGAAGGAGGCGACCGCCTGCCACTCCTCCTCGCTCCGGACCATGGCCTGTACCAAGGCCCGGCGCGAGAGATCGCCGCCGCCGATCGCCCCCACGTGGACACGGCGTTGCTCTTCCCAAGCGGGGCACACCTCCACCGTGTGCTCCACCGTGTCCTCCGGGCGGTCCACACAGTGGCGATCACTTTGATGCTGCCATTTTCAACATAACTATTCAGAACCATTTATTTATATTCATTGTCATAGTTTCTTACCTATCTTCATTGTGATATCTATGTAGGGGTGAAGTTCCGTTGGCCATTTCTGGTCTTTTTCATCAGTTCCACTTCATCAAATGTTACTTTTTGACTGTAAATGCTTAAGTTCTCGATGAAAATACTAAAATCATTATATAGTTGCCTAGAATATTTGAGGAGTTCCCTCGATTCTTTATGGATCCCATCATCAGAACTGGATTTTGAAAAAAATAGGACCAATCTGAAAGCATATCCTATTAGGGGAAAAAATGTTGCAAGTCGGTCCATAAACGACAGAGTTCTGAGGTAACAAACGTAGAATCAAGTTATTTACCGCAACCGCTATTCCCCTGCATTTTAAATCTGTAATATCTTCGAAAATATTCATTTAAATTATACGCTGCAAAGGGCTATATTGATCTATATTAAATGCACATTTTATTTAAGGTACTTAATTGGATAAATATTAATGCTGTATTGCTTAAAATTGTTTCGTAAATAAGCCATTATTATCCGTAAAAAGTAAAGGATAAAAAATGGTTATTGTGGGTTATCCCTAAGAGATGGACATATACCATCGCGGACTTTTTTGTAGACCTTTTTAAGGTGAACAATACTGTAGTACACTGTTTTGATATATCTCGTAGAGTTCAGCCAGCGTTTGCAATGTAAGCACAAAAACATTTGTTTATTTACGACATCACATTAGAAACATCTAAAATTAGCAGTGTTTCTCTTCTTTATTATGCATGCATTATATACATAAACCTTCCTCTTGAATCATTCTATCTATTAATAAAAACCGCATCAAAAGCCGTTGCGTAGTTTTAAAGATCTAAGCATATATAGGGACAGACAGACACGAAAAGCGACTTTGTTTTTACCAGACTACGGAGGGTTATGATTTTGACAGGCTATGTATGTATGTGAGTTTGTTCATCTGTTCCCACATAGCTCCTAATCTACTTATCGGAACTCGACGTATGAGGTATCGTTAGAACCGTCTTAATTGTCCGCTGAACATAGGTTACGTGACGTGTCACAAAAATTGATATGGCGCCCTCTAGCGGACAAAAAGTAATGTGTAAAAAATAAAAATGGAGATAAATACGCCGTGTTTGGTAACATTTGAAAGGGCTTTACTTGTACATTTCCAAAATATTGTTCAAATTTAAAGTGACGCCCTCTAGCGGACAAGAAGTCATGTGTTAAAAAAATGTTAAGATAAATACACCGTGTTTGATATCATTTGAAAGGGCTTCACTGGTACTTATCAAAATATATCATCAAAATTCAATGTGGCGCCCTCTGGTGGACAAAAATTAATTTACCATTATTAATTAGAAATTTTAAATTTAGCTTTTGCAAATGGTATAGAAGCACAGTGATTTAACATCCAAATAATTTAAATAAAAAAAAAGTAAAAAAACTAAAACCCGACTACGACAAAAAAAACGACGAAACTAAAAGTATGAAACAAGATTTCCAGGATGCTGAAATAAACAAGGTAAAAAGAAAAGCCGTAGTCACACGTTATTAAAGTGTTTCGGTTGTTACCTATAACGTGTGACTGCGGCTTTTCTTTTTACCTTGTTTATTTCAGCATCCTGGAAATCTTGTTTCATACTTTTAGTTTCGTCGTTTTTTTTGTCGTAGTCGGGTTTTAGTTTTTTTACTTTTTTTTTTATACTATGTAGTGATATGTATATATGAGAAATGGATTTGCCCTATTGAGGGATAAAATCAGGCTTTTATGTACTATGGATGTCGGGTTGGTCTCCGTAACTCCACTTCTAGAGCGTGTATTTTGGATATGAGTAGGACAAGCGTGTCATTCAATCCGCCTCAGCTCTTTAAGGAAAGTCAATA
The DNA here is from genome assembly GCA_905147345.3 of Mythimna impura. Classification (NCBI taxonomy): domain Eukaryota; kingdom Metazoa; phylum Arthropoda; class Insecta; order Lepidoptera; family Noctuidae; genus Mythimna; species Mythimna impura. The sequence continues at coordinate 8,405,400 of LR990355.1, read as the reverse complement.
GCACCCTGATGTTACTAATAATAATAATCATCATTTATTTACAAACAAGTGTCACTGTTACATAGATGCTCTGCCTCCCAAACTAGGTAGTTAACCTGTATCTCAGTTACTGAGTTTTTCTTGAAGGATCTGAAGTACTTTGACCTGTTTCCGGCGACCACTAGACAGCTAAAAAGCAGATGAGCTACTCTCTCGACTTTCTCCATGCAGGCTCCGCTATATTAGGCTGTTGCTTTTATTTTAGTAGGTTGAGTCTGAAATTGATTTGTTAAAGAAGGAAAGAAAAACAGTTTATTTACGCGAAATGAGGCAAACTTAAAACTAACTAACAAACATAATCAATAGATAGGGAAGATATGCGTCACATCCGCGCTAAACGGCCGAACGCTCAGCATAAAGCTGCGGCCTCACGCATATTGCGATAAGCTCATAGCGCTAGTTTTAAGCTTGGGCCAGTGGTGGTGTCGATATAAAGACGCCGGAACGGTGCAGTGTATAAAAAGATTTAGATAGAAAAAGGAGATAAAAATACAGATTAATTATAAAAAAAATAATTAAAAAAAGAGAGTTACGTAGACTTACTGTGAGTTCTGCAGTATTCAACCGTAGAAAATTCTCGAATTTAATCTTGTAATGAAATACCTCCAATATACCTCTTTAAATCAAAATTATCACAGCCTTGATACACATTAAATCAGCCTCACTGGTTTCTCATTCCACTTTTAAAATCTCTTCACAAAACCGCTTATGTAACACATTTGATACATAATTACTGTATAATTACTTTGCACAGCTCATACTGAAGATGACGGTTACAAATCTGACTTTATTAAGAGACGCTGCCAAAAACTAAAAGGTTTGCGAATGAATGAACGAAGAACTGACTTCTTAATAACTGAGCAGTTACGTGAATGGCTGATAAAGGATCGTTCCTTTTTATTCGTTCAGCTAAAGCTTCCTTTTATGTGGTGTTGAAAGAAAAAGACAGTGTCAGACGGTCGGTATTATGTGTAAGTTTCAAAGACTTTGGATGAGTTGTTTTTACGCTTAAGGTGTTAGACGTCTTATTTTAAAACTTAATTCACACTTTGTGACAGAAAGAAAACTGAGTATTATTTACAGAGGTTTAAAGAAAATATGTTTACGAGTACAGTAGTTGAGGAAAAAATAACAACAATGTACTGTGTATAGGATATCTGTCTCCCATATTGAAAGCTGTTGCTTTTGTAGCTAATCGTCGGCTGACATACTTACACGTCTAGGGCTGCGGGATTATTTAGCACTGGCTGCGCTTTGATTTAGGAAAACCACTTCTTTGGTCTGAGGGCCGAAACTGCGTTACGCGGTCGCCCGCGCGGTCCTATACAAAAGTGTTCCGTCGCGGGAAGCCGCGCTCAGCACCCGTTTTGCTACGTAATAATACATTAAAGTTCTCCATCGACACGACTACATGCACACCGTTAAAGTTATACTAGCGACACTGCGCAGGTAATAATCCAGTTTCCGTGACGGGGACCGTCGCACGCGACACACGCGCGACGTCACGCAACGGGTGCCAGTCGCAGGCGCACGTTTACCGCAGCGTCGGCCCTAATGTGATTGACTCATTTTGCTTTTATTACAAATAATCACGCACCATTAAAAAATTAAGCCACTTGTAACTCGACACGATCATTATGCGTGGTTTGCCCGAAGACAGGCTCACCATGTAGGGATCGGTGTGATTAAGTACACGATTTGATGTATAATACTGATCTTTATTAGCAAACCATTAAAGACTATATTAGGCTACTTACAAATATGAAGATAAACATAGTTATATGACACCCACATTACAACCACAGGTAGGAAAGTACAGGGCAACTGAAGGAACACAGATCGGTTTTAGAAAAAGTCCAGCACTCTCTTTCACTCCACCCAGAGCAGTAAGAAGGTAATTGATGTTTTTCTCCCAAAAACAAAACAGACATTTATAACATCTTAATAATTTTGCTGTCTTTGCATAGTAACCGCTCAGTTCCACCAAAAGCTGTGAGACACATACATACCTATGGAAACTCATATGGTTATACCACTAAGGGTTCATCAGTCCATCAGTGTTCCGTCCGTCACTTGATGGATGGTTTTTTTGCCAACGTGCAATATGAAGGAAGTCTTACGAAAAATATACGAAAGAAATAGGTCCTACGAATCAATACTCAGAACATATAAAGAAGACTAATGATACTAGTAGATAACTTTTTTATTTCAAAATAGGCAGATACAAAATTGAATTCGAATTACAAAACCTGCGAGCTCCACGTCTATTTGAAAACCGTTTGTCATAGCGGACAATAGAAAAATAAAGTACAGAACACATGACATGGCAAAAGTCTGGAAAGGTGTGATACGGTTAGTACTGTTGCATGTCATTCTATGCGACACTACTTTTGTGCTCTTTCCCTAATCGGGGATCTAAAGAAAAGATTTGAATATTTTCAGGTGAGGTACATTTGTAGATGTCTTTGAAAGTGCCGCATAAACCTGTATGTACTACAAGGTTTACGTGTGTGTATATATGTTTTTACACACACACACAGTAACGCTCGTGAAGAAGACGGCCGTACGCGTGAGGGAACCGATATCTTCACGCCCCAGCCGTCGTGCCCTCTCGCTCCACCTAGAGCGGAAGAAGTCCTTGGATTTCCCACTTTAAGGGGATGCAACTCGACATACATTTTCACTGTTTTTCATACAAGCGCTCTTACGTGAATATGACGCTATTACACCCTTTTCATTCGATATTTTGGAAACACAGTATCTATATCTACAAGATACTGTGTTTGTTTATCTAGGCTTCTATCGAAATCAATTTATAAATTTGTGTAAAACTAATCCAGTAAAGGCCTCCGTTAATCTGCTACTTTGCATGAAGTTTGACAGTTCATAATTTACTTAAAAATTAAAAAATTCATAAAAGCATAACAATAGAAGCCTTGCAAATTTAATCAAGATTCTGAATTACGACAATTTAAAAAAAAAAAATCCTAGAACAATTTTTGTAAAATATTCGAGTAAATCACGGAATAACCGAATGCTAACAGAGTTTTCAGGCGTTATCTCTCTTTCTTCGCGTTCCCTTTTCGTCTAACATCGCGATGGATTACGTTAGATGAAGTAACAAGCTCTTAAACCATGCTCAATGTTGACGATAGGCGAATGAAAAAGGACTCTCTTAAAAAAAACCTGTGCACGCATAATTAATATATTTCAGGTGGCTAGTTTAGTTACAGTCGGTTACATACGTATACAGTATATTTGTTCCATTTTTCTTCAACACCCCAGACAAAGAAAATAACTCCAAAGTCAAACCTGTCACCCAATACACTGACATCAGCCTGAAATTTATTCCTCCTTTGTTACAGCCGCACCTATAATGGTAAGGCGCGCCGTTATTAATACAGGCTTAAATGGAAGGTCCATCACTTGGCTGTCACCTATTGAATTTCGAAGGGACATTAAAGGCGAATTAGTGTGACCGCAGGCAGTATGTGACTGTCTGTCACTTATTCCAAATTAATAACAAGAAATTATATTTATTTTTAAACACCACGTAAATTGTCCTTTTTAAAGAAAGGGCCAATAGAATTCTAAAGAAACTATTGAATTATGGGATTTCTAATAGCGCACATGTGCAAGTCAGACCCAAACCTTTTAGAGGCAATTAAGAAAGTATACAAAAACGGAGCAATAAAAAACTTGTTAGGAAAGCGTGAGAGGGGACTCCGCCCTTCGGACGCGGAGGAGCCAGGGTGTTGGCTCGACGACAGGACACTTGGCTTCGGGCAGAGATAGGGTTCGGACGTCCAGCAGGAACGGGGCTGACTAACTCAGTAGATATTGTAGGGCTACATAATGTCCCGTGGTAATTCTTAGAAGTGCTAGGATTGTGATCCAGTATTAGATACAAGTGGACTAAGTCCAGTTTAGGCTTGCATAATATTTATAATACAGATCCGTGTGTGAGTTAGAGTACGAATGGATGGGCGTTGGTTGTGCGTAAGTAGTGTGTAAGTACGCGAGTGAATCTTAGCGACTGTGTTGGTGACCGAATGGGTGAGTGTTAACTCTTTTATCCTTATACCATTCCTTGACAAGGTGACCTAAGCTTGCGGTTGGTGTTAGGGACTCGGAGAAAGCCTTCCTTTGGAGTGAACTTGATATTAACTTCTTAGGAGTGGGCTCGACACTGATTTCCTTCGGGGTGGACATGACCTTTGCCGGCCGGCGTACCTACTTGACACAACTATGACTGAGGCACTGCCGATTGAAGGCTGAACCGAATAAATATTCGTTACATACTAGAGCCAGTTTAAGCTATAACAAGATCACAAACCACCAAACGTTAGCGACGGTTACCTCCCCCTATGGACTGACTGACAGTAGAATGCTTTGCATTGCTCTTGATAGGCGCACACTTCCTGAAAGAAGGGGGTAGTCATCGCTGAGCACCCTGGATTGCATTGGTAGTCGTTCTAAGGAACGCTAGTGAACGTATCTCGTTAAATCACACCCGGCCCCCGTAGGCCTCTTACTGATACAAAAAAATAATATTTAGCGAGACACGTAATTTGGAGTCATTTCAGAAAAGTCCCGCAGCTAGACGTAGCTCGGAGGCTTGGAGGTTATGATGTCCTCAACTTGGGGCAGTAAGGAAGTGAGAAGTGTCGATTTATAAACCACTTCGGCGTCTAGCGAGGCAGCTGTGAATAGTTCTGCGGCGACTGACGATGCGTCACGCTTGTTTAAGTCTTGTATTGTATTGGCGATGGTGGATAGGTCGTTATAAGGAATTGATTGTTATAGAAAGTGTGTCTTATCCAATAGCAGAGGCCTCACAACCCTTTGCCGTAGGATTGGTCAGGACATGCACGGGTGAAATGGATTAAAGTAATTCTAAAATAATTAATTCTAAATACAAGCGTCACGTGTCATATTCCCTTTTGTAGCCCTCTCAGTCCCTTAAATTTCATAATTCAAAAGAAAAGTAGATTATCCTTCCTTATCCATGGATTCCCAATCCCAATTGTTTAATTTTGTTTTTCTCTACCCTATCCCCGTCCCTTAAACTTTCTAAGTCGGGACGTGGTGATAAATCTCCTGGGAGTCCATTACTGCGGTGGAGGTCTGTCCAGGTCAACAGGATGAGGACCACAGAATGGGGCGAGGAGGGGCCCCATTCCCTCCCATTTAGTGGGAAGCCGACTTTCATACCTTCATGTAGGCAAATTCAGGAAAAACGAAAATTTAATCAGCCTAGGGTCTTTTAGGAACAGTCACATATGGTGCCGTGACCAGGATTCTCGTCATTAAATGTACTGATTCACTTCAGTGCAACGAGAAACGATATTTATGGGTTACTACTAAAATAACACAACGTAATTTTCTAGAGATATAAAATGATAGGACTATTTAGACGTAGAAAGAATTACAACGGCTAGGTAAAGATCTGAATTTTGTATGTAGTTGAATCCTTTAACTACGTACTTACATGAATATAAGAGTACTTTTAGCAGGTTCGATTCCTGCATGATTTGTTAGTTTAAGTATAATTATAATTTTATTTGTCATGAATTTTGGGTTCGATTCCCGATTAATTCGTTGGTTGATAAATTCTGGAGTTCCTGTGTCACGGTTGTGGGTTCAATTCCCGCTTGACTTATAATGATTTATTCAGTTTCAATTTCTTTGTGTTATCAGGGTTCGATTCCCGTAAACACTGAAATATATGTATGAAGATTATAGCTTGTATGAATGTGTGTTTGTGTTTATATGCTTCTAATAATGGGTTCGATCCCCATGCTTATATGAGGAGGTAATGTTATGTACCTAGTTAGTGTTAATAGTTTCAATAATAATAGGGCCCTGAGCTAATGTCAGAATGGGTTCGACTCCCTGCAATCATAAGTTTTAAATCTGAATGAATGTTTGTGAAAATGAAATGTGGTTTTGAGGTTGAGATCGGTGTGTGTGCTAAGTGAAAGGAATGGACATGAAATATAATTTAGTACCTAAGTCTAACAAACGTGTAGAGTATCTACACAGTGACAACTCGTTTACAAAGATAGTAGTAGGTATATCTTTCAGTGATTACATTATAGTAGGATATTCTAAATATTGCCAAGTCTGCAGCGTATGTTATATTATTTGAATAGATACTTGTGTGGCCTTATTATAAATTCCAGGATATTTAAATCTTCACATCGCTACGACAACGCAGTTACTAAACTTGCAGTTTATGCGTTGCGCTTAGCCCGTAGTTCATCTGATGGCTGACACCACCTGATTCCAGTGATTGCTGTAGCGAAGTCCGTGTTGCGAAGCTAAGTTTCACTTTTATAAGACCTTTACGTTACTTCGCGTATGATCTTTGTTATGACACTAAATATTAGTGATTAGGTTTACAGAAATAAAGGAACACTGCTGAGTTTTGGTCAGTAAAGGTCTGACGGTCCCTCGCGCTCCACCCAGAGCGAGAGGAGTTAATTGATTTTATTTCGTAAATGGGAAATCCAATCTAAAAGAAAAAATAATGGCATAGGTACCGCACAATTCGCGTCACAATTTATACCAGTGATTAATCTGATTTATATTAGTAAGAACGAAGGAGGCATTATCAGATTTCTCAAAGTGCCCACGTTTATAGGAAATAGACCATCTCTAATGAATAGATATTCGTCTCAACTCTTCTAGGAAATCCAAAACTGTCTGTTCTAGCAGAATCAGTATCAATAACTTTCTAAAACTTGTTGCATTTCAGGACTATTCTATCCTCTTAGAATCAGAGGGGGGTTATTGCGTCTAAATGACATGTACTCGTAATCTAATATTTTTATGTGCGAACTATTACAGCTACTCTTGAAGTCGACCTCAGCAGCTGACTCAGCGTGAAGGTGCATAAAGGATGGCCTTTGTCCTGCGACAACTGCGATAGGCTGAGTTTAGAACGAGCGAGCACCGTAGGTAACCCTAGAAGAGACCCTGGTATGTAAAATTAAACTATTAGCATGCATGGGTCTGCTGAAATGCAATTGTTGAAAAATGACAACAATACTAAGTCGCAGAAAAATCCCGTTATAATAGTTACACGCCGACTACAGGTTAGATGAGACGCTGGTGTAAAATAATAACATAAACATAAGGTCTCATAAAACCATGATTCGATATGACAAGAGGTATAGGTATTATTCAAAATAAACCTTCGTGGTAATTGGGTAAAACTAGGTTTAGATATACCAGCTATGTATCGAATGAGCGTCAGATGGGCCTGAGAACGTTTTATAGAACTAGGTATTGAAGTAGGTAAAGCTGCTGTGTATCTCTTGAAGATGGTTCTACGAATAATTGACGTTATATATACGTGCATCTTAATTGTTTCATGTTTCAAATCGAATGGTTATGGGTACTAGCTTCTTTTGCCGTACCTACCACGTGGTATTTTAGGTATCAGTATCTTGGGAAACTTACATAGAAACTCTAGCGCTGATTAGGTTTTATAGATAAACAATTTACTCATGACGACCAAATATATTTACCATATAGACCGGCTACATCGAGCCACTTAAATGTACCTTATGTGTGTATTTTACGACTTGACAGTCTGTCAATTAGTTTAAGAATGACAAAAAAAAATGTTATCCGTTTTAAAATAGCGTAACACAATTTTGGACCTCTTGAAAACTCATTTAGCCTGAGTTTTATGGGAAACAAGCCCACATTTATGTCCGCCATATGGCGAAAGCAATGTTTTGTGCCCATTGAGATGCCATATTCATCACAATTCTAAAAGTCATTAACGAAATGACCCGACGCACATTAAGGCACAGAAAAATTTTTTTTTGTTGCCACAATGTTGCCGATCCTTATGAAACAAAAAAAAGGGAGTGCTTTAAAGTTTCTTAAACTCAATAGGTCAATAAAAATAGGGCCTGAGCACATGCTGATTGTTTTGAGTGAGGTTACTGGAGAAGGGTCTTGGTGATAAAACCACGTGAGCAAATAGTTGGTACTATACTACTACTGAGGTAGGATAAAGAGTGAGAACTTAGCCATTTTGATGGACTATAGGTTGAAATAGGTAAAGCGATTGTGTTACAACCCATGGGTGACACATAGCCGAATTATAGCCGACAACTCACTGGAATAACTATAATGATTAGATTACTTTAACATACCAAAAGGGTAAAGCTCTATAACATTCTGTATTTGTTTAATTACAATGCAAAGTTTTTGGATTTCCAAATGTTTTCTTTGGATTTTAATCCTATTTCATAATAACATGTATGTAAAACAAGGTTACAGACATACATGTATATTAATTTGGTATAGTGTGCCAATTTCAAGGGATTATTAACTATATAGATTCAGTGAAAGTAGTCACTATGATTCCTTGTTGACGTCTAGTACGTTAGGAAATCTTAGCAGACATTTTATCTTAGTGGACTCATGTACCAGTCCAACTAGATTATTAGACTATTTTAACCCACCAAATGGGAATAGGATTCTATATTAGATTTAATGAGAATGAATGGTTTATCCTATTGTGAAAGCTCATCCGCTTTACTACGTCACGCGTCTGATTTTCAGAGGGGGGAATGTGACTGTCTGTCACTTATTCCAAATTAATAACAAGAAATTATATTTATTTTTAAACACCACGTAAATTGTCCTTTTTAAAGAAAGGGCCAATAGAATTCTAAAGAAACTATTGAATTATGGGATTTCTAATAGCGCACATGTGCAAGTCAGACCCAAACCTTTTAGAGGCAATTAAGAAAGTATACAAAAACGGAGCAATAAAAAACTTGTTAGGAAAGCGTGAGAGGGGACTCCGCCCTTCGGACGCGGAGGAGCCAGGGTGTTGGCTCGACGACAGGACACTTGGCTTCGGGCAGAGATAGGGTTCGGACGTCCAGCAGGAACGGGGCTGACTAACTCAGTAGATATTGTAGGGCTACATAATGTCCCGTGGTAATTCTTAGAAGTGCTAGGATTGTGATCCAGTATTAGATACAAGTGGACTAAGTCCAGTTTAGGCTTGCATAATATTTATAATACAGATCCGTGTGTGAGTTAGAGTACGAATGGATGAGCGTTGGTTGTGCGTAAGTAGTGTGTAAGTACGCGAGTGAATCTTAGCGACTGTGTTGGTGACCGAATGGGTGAGTGTTAACTCTTTTATCCTTATACCATTCCTTGACAAGGTGACCTAAGCTTGCGGTTGGTGTTAGGGACTCGGAGAAAGCCTTCCTTTGGAGTGAACTTGATATTAACTTCTTAGGAGTGGGCTCGACACTGATTTCCTTCGGGGTGGACATGACCTTTGCCGGCCGGCGTACCTACTTGACACAACTATGACTGAGGCACTGCCGATTGAAGGCTGAACCGAATAAATATTCGTTACATACTAGAGCCAGTTTAAGCTATAACAAGATCACAAACCACCAAACGTTAGCGACGGTTACCTCCCCCTATGGACTGACTGACAGTAGAATGCTTTGCATTGCTCTTGATAGGCGCACACTTCCTGAAAGAAGGGGGTAGTCATCGCTGAGCACCCTGGATTGCATTGGTAGTCGTTCTAAGGAACGCTAGTGAACGTATCTCGTTAAATCACACCCGGCCCCCGTAGGCCTCTTACTGATACAAAAAAATAATATTTAGCGAGACACGTAATTTGGAGTCATTTCAGAAAAGTCCCGCAGCTAGACGTAGCTCGGAGGCTTGGAGGTTATGATGTCCTCAACTTGGGGCAGTAAGGAAGTGAGAAGTGTCGATTTATAAACCACTTCGGCGTCTAGCGAGGCAGCTGTGAATAGTTCTGCGGCGACTGACGATGCGTCACGCTTGTTTAAGTCTTGTATTGTATTGGCGATGGTGGATAGGTCGTTATAAGGAATTGATTGTTATAGAAAGTGTGTCTTATCCAATAGCAGAGGCCTCACAACCCTTTGCCGTAGGATTGGTCAGGACATGCACGGGTGAAATGGATTAAAGTAATTCTAAAATAATTAATTCTAAATACAAGCGTCACGTGTCATATTCCCTTTTGTAGCCCTCTCAGTCCCTTAAATTTCATAATTCAAAAGAAAAGTAGATTATCCTTCCTTATCCATGGATTCCCAATCCCAATTGTTTAATTTTGTTTTTCTCTACCCTATCCCCGTCCCTTAAACTTTCTAAGTCGGGACGTGGTGATAAATCTCCTGGGAGTCCATTACTGCGGTGGAGGTCTGTCCAGGTCAACAGGATGAGGACCACAGAATGGGGCGAGGAGGGGCCCCATTCCCTCCCATTTAGTGGGAAGCCGACTTTCATACCTTCATGTAGGCAAATTCAGGAAAAACGAAAATTTAATCAGCCTAGGGTCTTTTAGGAACAGTCACAAGTAGTTGAGGGGCAGTTGTCAAGGTGATCACGCCTTGATATAATAATAATCTTTATACATACAATTCTTCTGTGCATGTGTTTGTCACCTAACTCTTCGTAAACGGCTTGACCGATTTGAATGAATCAGAATCAGAAACGTTTATTTCAAATAGACCAATTACAGGCACTTTTGAATTGTCACAATGTCGGTCAGTCAAAAAAAAAACAAGTGAAGCAAAATTGCACGTTCCAAAGCGTAGATCTCTATGGAGAAGAACGTGCAAGACACACACTCACACACACACACACACATGGACACTCTTTTAAATCATATTAAGAGTTACATAAATCTTGGTTACATATTTCTTGTTGCTTATTATGTGAGCACAATGTAGATAAGTAATAATAATTAAAAAAGAAAAAACTAATTTAAAAATAGAAATTTAATTAAGCCACTGGCAGCTAAGAAATGACCAGTCTCTACGGACGGCACCCGTTCACGAGCATGACGCGTGCATCATGAAATATTGTTTATATTTCCAGAGGAGGAGTTCCAGAGAGAGCGGTCATGAGTGGACGTGTTACCATTTTTGTTAACTTATTCTAAAAATATTTAATATACTGTCAATTGATTTTGAACTCAAAGTTAACGAGTAAAATTACATTTTTCTAAAACACAACGTGTGTGCGCTACGTCAACAAACGCAGTGACTCGGGACGCCGGCGCAAGGTAGAAGGGAGCCCACCCGCCCTTCATACCTGCGGTGTGAAAGAGACGGGCTGCAATAATTCATCCTACTCTACGTGGACACCGTTTAACTGATAGCAGAGCTGACCAACCGACTACGTCACCCAAGTACGTAGAATTGTAAGGGCGCCTACACACTAGCTGAACTTATATTTACATAGAAATCTTCTGATCCACGATAAGTATGATACGATCACCAACCGAACCACATAACCGTGGAGGAAGCCAACCGGATCTTTCCAAGATTAATACTGAAGAATTTAGATTGGCACAGGTTACTTTACGGAAGAGAAAAGAACCCGAAAAGGAGGGCCTGAAGGCGGATTTCGCCGATTTCCGGAAAGAAATAATGGACACTCTTAATGGTTTTGTTGAAACACAAAAGGAAATCCTCAACAAAATATCAGATGATGTAACAGTTATTAAGGATGAAATGAAAAGCCTTCAGTCTATCACGAGAGAACTTGTGTCAGAACAAAATCGGATAAAATCAGATATAGTAGACCTGAAACTTGCTAGCGCTGCTACTAATACAAAAGTTGATAACATTGAAACTGACTTGAGAAACCTAAAAACAGCTCCACCAGCAGAGCTAGAATTTGAGTGCCTCACCTGTGAAGATGTCGTTTCTGAGCTGCATGAAAGAGAACTTAGGAGCAAAAATATAATTATAGTGGGAATACCTGAAGCAAAAAACGACAGTAAGGAGGAACGAGCTGCTTCTGACAGTGCAGAGGTCAACAAAATTATTAAAACTATTTTTCCTGAGTGCCCTGAGCCTGTTAAAATTCACCGCCTTGGCTACTTTAAACCAGAAAAGGTTCGTCATATTAAAGTCTATTTATCATCTCAAGAAAATGCGAAAGTGATACTTCGTAAAAAATCAATCTACAAAAACGAAACTGTTAAAATATACTCGGATCAAACCCCTTACCAACAAAAATTCATGAAAAAATTAACAGAAGAACTACAAAACCGAATACAAAGTGGTGAGAAAGATCTCTTAATAAAATACGTTAATAATACACCTAAAATAATACACAAGCCATCAAAAAACTAACTGAAACCGTACAACTACAATCGAACACTGGACAAGATAAAATAACTTATGAAATTGCTAGCAACTACGATAACCTAGGCACAAGTCAAACATCACTAAGATTTTTATATGCAAATATCCGTAGCTTGGTAAAACCTGGCAAAATAGACGAGCTTAACTGTATACTGGCAACAATTAAAAACATTAACGTAGTCGTACTAGTAGAGACATGGATTAAAAACGAAACAGAAACTAAAAGCCTACGACTACCCAACTACAAACATTACTATAACTTCAGAACACAGTCAAGAGGAGGCGGAGTCTCAATATTTGTTCACAAAAACATAAAACATGAGTTTATAAGCGATAAATGCGAAGATGACAACCACTTTATATGGGTGCATCTAGAAAAATTTTCTCTCGACATTGGCGCAATATATAAACCAGAAAGAACCAATTCGAAAAAGTTCCTTGAGACCTTTTCGGATGAACTCCAGAAACGGAAACGAACAATTATATTTGGAGATTTTAACTACAACCTGCTTGTGCCGAACCGATCTACCTCGGAATATAAGGATGCGCTCGTGGAACAGGGATACACCATATTGAATAAAATTGATGTTAATTACTGCACAAGGGAAACTTCAACCACAAAGAGTATATTGGATCATGTATGTACCAGCCTCAAAGATCATAAAATACATCTAGCTATTGTCGAATCTGCCATGTCTGATCACAAGCAGATTTTCTTAGAAGTCGAGAGGTATAAGCCTGAGCCTATTAAAAAGGTGAAATTTCAAGCTATATCATACACAAACTTATATAAAACTGTAGAAGACCTAGACTATAATAGCATCGGGGAGGAATATACCAGATTAGAGGAAGCAATCCAGTCAGCAATCAACAAAAATAAAACAGTTAAAAGTAAAATACTAAACCCTCCAAGGACAGATTGGATAAATAAGGACATAATTAATCAAATAGACAAGAGAAATGAATTGTGGAGAATTTACAAGAACAATCCAAATAACCGAGAATCGGAAGAAGCATTTAAAAAAGAGAGAAACAAAGTTTTTGAGAATATTCAAGCGACAAAAAGTAAATTTTATCATAAATCTTTCAAAGAATGCGAGCGTAAGCCCCTCAAGATGTGGCAGTTGATAAATAGTTTATCTAATAATAAATTGAAGAAAAGTGTTGCTCCCTCCAAATTACAATCATCTACAGGGCTGATTACTGACGAGAAGGAAATATGTGAGTGTTTTAATGATTACTTCTCTAGTGTAGGTACACTCCTAGCTAATCAGATACCTGCTAAATATCACAATAATCAGACTAACACTATCACCCCAAACAAAGCCGTAGATGCGGCAATACTTTCTCAGATAGCACCAGCTACGGCTGACGAGATTGGGAAAATAATTGATGACCTGAATGCAAATACCAGTACAGGTTTGGACGGTATTAGCGTTAAATCACTCAAATGTATAAAAAATCTCATATTGGCTAGTCTAACTCAATGTGTCAACAAATGCTTGAGTGAAGGTCACTTCCCTGACACATTAAAGTACGCCAAAGTTACCCCTATTTTTAAGGCTGGCTCCAAACTGTCCCCGGGAAATTATAGACCTATTTCGGTCTTGCCTGTGCTGTCTAAAGTTTTTGAGAAACTGTTGCACAATCGGCTCAGTCTATATTTCAATTCGTTTAACTATCTTTCTCAACGACAGTATGGCTTCAGACCAAAGTCCAATACCCTTTCAGCAGCAACAGACTTAATCACAAGTCTTAAAACTAACATTGACAAGAAATACATTGCTTTAGGGATCTTTATTGACCTAAAAAAGGCGTTTGATACTGTTAGTCATAGCCTGTTAATGAATAAACTTGCCTCGATCGGTATAACTGGAAATGCTTTGAAAATTTTGGAATCGTATCTTCAGGGGCGCCGACAGGTTGTTAAAATCGGTGACAATGTTAGCGCGCCTAAGGATATCAATTGCGGCGTGCCCCAAGGCTCAATTTGTGGTCCCCTTTTGTTCCTAATCTACATTAATAATATAGACAAGATAGGCTTGAAGGGGCATATTTCTTTATATGCTGATGACACTTGCCTTTTTTATTTCGGTCATTCAATTGACTCAATAATACAGGACGCACAAGAAGATCTTATAATCTTGGAAAGATGGTTTCTAAATAACCTGTTAACTATCAATACATCCAAAACCAACTACATGATATTTGCAGCTAAAAACAAAAAAATCTCAGATCACAAACCTCTTAGTATTAATGGAGTCAATTTAAATAAAGTTAATGAAGAAAAATATCTCGGACTTATTCTGGATAATCAACTTACATGGAAACCACATATAGAAAAAACCCGTTCTAAAATACTGAGCCTAACGGGGGCGTTACGTCAAATTGTGAGATGCTTTCCTCTAAAAGTCCGCCACACTATTTATAATTCGTTGGTGAAACCGCATATCGAATATCTTATAGAATTGTGGGGTTCAGCAGCTAAAACCAACCTAGAAAAGCTACAAAGAGCGCAAAACAGAATTATAAAAGTCCTATTTCACTACCACTATTTGACCCCTACACACAAAATTTACAAAGAAACTAAGCTCTTTAACATTTCTGACATATATTTTTATAACACATGTATTTTAGTTCGCAAAATTCTTTCCAAAGACTTACACACACAAATCACACTCACAAAAAATTTACAAGTGCGAAAACGTTTTCTGAGGCGAGCACAAGACTTACACATACCTAGTACTAGAACTAACTATGGAAAAAAAACAATAATACATGAGGGAGCAAAACTTTATAACTCATTACCTAAAGATATTAAAAATACACAATCGTTATTACTATTTAAGAAACTACTAAAATGCCACATCTTAAAAGGTCATAAAAGAATTAATTAAACTAAGTAATAAAATTTTTTGTTCCCAGTGTAAACATGTCCTTAGATTTCAAACATAAAAACAAAGCTAACGAGTCACCGCACATCGAGCGCGTCAACGCGCCGCACGGCGGTAGATAATACAATTTTTTTATCAATTACCTTCTTACTTCATATTAAATGTAAACACTAAGATCCTGCTACTCCTGGACAACAAAAAAAAAATGTAATCAAGTAATATTAAGTATTTATTTCTGTACAAGTGATTTGTAATCTTTAGAAATAAATGAATTGAAACCGTATATATTTGAGTAGGTCCCTGGATGGTTTGAAAATACAATAACACGGAAAAAAAACATGGCTATTTATAATGTTTTTGTGATTAGGAAACCAGGAGATCCATACTACAGGTTTTACATAGTATGGGCTCCTGTCTCCCATATTCAAACTAGTTTCTAAACTGTACAAATGTTTTAAGTGTAGGAGAAAAATAATGAAATATTATTATTAAAATGTCTCTATGCATCTCAAGACCCTGGAGTCGTGGACCTTTGGAAGGCGTATGAGAGGCCGAAACCGAATTGTAGAGGCCCTTTAGAAACTTTTCATGGAACGTGGTAGTAATTTAACTCTCTACGTGCCAGATACGAGATAATTCGTAGTGCAGCGCCTATTACGATAATATTCGTAAATTTTGTTGAGTTTTCTACCAATAACCTTACTAAAAACTGGGGCTCTTTGATTGACGTCTTTTTGTCTAAGTGATTTGTATTCTATTATGCTTGGTGCGATTTATCTCATAGCTGATCGTATATACAACGGTATACAGGGAAAAAAAATAATAGCTGCTACCAGCGGGTCCGTCCGCGTAATAGTAGAAATTATCCCAAGGGAACATACTCCCGAGATAAAGAGTATCCTATATGTGCTATTTCCGGACATAATCTATCCGTGTAGGTACATATACAGTTTCATGTAAGTTCCTCCGCACACACACTCACAAACATTCGCATTTATAATATTAAGGTAGAACTACACGTCGCACACGTGTGCCACATACGCCGATCTGGGCGCTTCGGTCTTGTGGAGACCGACATTTCATATGGAAACTAGTCTTGTAGAGCTACACTAGATACACGCCACGCTACATCGTTCTACGTACAAATTAGGCATGGTCCACGAGTGCGTCGATCTAATGTAGTTCTAGCTTTAGTGTGATTCTGGCGCTGAAAGGCTTAGTAACCTTTCTGCTAGTTAGTTTCATATGAAATGGTCACCTAATAGAAAGTAATATTCAAACCTTTTACTGTGCAGACCACCAAGCAAATTCTACTGAACATTGAACAGATTCTAAAAGCATTCACAGTGTTGGGGGCAGAGGATGTAAATAATTACACAACACAATGGTCACGCTTGAAAGGCCTCAGCCAATTTATTTAACACGTATAAAAATACAGACTTCACATAACACGTGTAAATATCGAGTCCTTTACGTACATACGCGTGACGCTAACTCACAAATAGTTCACAGTTACTTTACAATACTTCACTGACTCTAATACGTTAGATAACTTAGGAAATCTGGAAATCTAGGGCCGCTCCAGGAGCGTAGGGTGCCAAGACAAACTGTCGCAGTGACGCTTCGAGTCGAACTGCAGAGAGAGAACGTCGTCTTCAATGAAAGTGCAGCTTAAGTACTTTTTCAGCCGGTCGCAAGTCGTGGGAGAGAGTCCCTTTTCCTCTAGTCTATTTCCTAATCCTGTTGAGGCCGGCTGACGTTCACCTCCCGACCCCCCGCATACGGCAAGCACACCATTGGTCATCAATAGTGGCGTGATTTTCTCCGTTGTAATCTACCAATAGAAACCCAGATTATTCTTAACGGTTTTTCTGTACTATTTACTTCTAAGAACCGCATTATGTACTTCTAAGAACCCAGTACATAGCCTTATATACTATCCCAGTAGCTGATTGGACAATAGTCTGGCCTCTGATAGGCTTGCTCTCTATTATGTACAGCGCTTATGTACATACATTACGCGTCTGTGAATGACGTAATGTTGATTATATTTAGTGATTCTAAATTACATGCTCGTGTCCGTAACAGCCTCCCCCCGGCGTAGCAACGCGAGCCTAACTTCCATCGGCCAGGACAACGAGCCTTCTAACTGGGCGTCTGAAAACGCCTCCACGCGTCTGTACCTCAGCGCTGCGTATGACACCATCAGGTCCTTGTATGGTGCGCACTATCTTCCCATATGGCCATACATTTCGTGGCAGTTGACCATCCGCAATGACTACTATATTTCCCGGTGCGAGTTGCGTGCGTGAATCTCGGACGTCGCCGCGCGGTGTCAACGTTGGTAGGTATTCGTTTATCCAACGAGTCCAGAACTTGTCCGCTAGCGCCTGTGTTGCGCGCCATGTCTTTCGATCGGCGACGTCGCACTGCCCTGTAGTTGGTAGTCCAGTAGCCGAGCCTAATAAGAAGTGGTTCGGCGTGAGCGCCTCCTCATCGCCAGGTTCAACACTTACGTGTGTGAGGGGTCGCGAATTGACGGTGTGCTCGATCTCGATTAGCAACGTGGAAAGTACCTCCTCCTTTGGTGCGCGTTCCTTCAACACGGCCGACAACGCCGACTTTACACTTCTTATTAGTCGTTCCCACGCGCCGCCCTGATTTGGGGCCCCGGGGTCAATGAACCGCCATTCCATATCTTGCTTAATTGCGAATTCATTGAGGTCATTCGCCCACTGCTTATATGCCTGTTGGATTTCAACATCGGCTCCTCGAAAATTAGTCCCGTTATCGGACATCATAGTTTTAGGCCATCCGCGCCTAGCCGCCATTCTTCTTAGCGCTAATATAGCTGAATCGATGTTCAAACTTGGCAACAACTCTATATGTATTGCTCGCGTGACAAGACAGGTGAACAACATACCCCATCGTTTTTCATGCCGTCTTCCTATTGTGACTGTCATTGGGCCGAAACAGTCTACTCCGCAACGGGTGAACGACCGCAGGTGGGTGTCCAATCGTTCAATAGGTAAGTTCCCTTTGACGGGCCGTATTGGCGGCTTCCTTCGTCGCTTACATGTCACGCAATCTCTTATCAGTGCGCGCACTGTCGGTCGAACCTTTAAAATCCAAAAGCGTTCCCTCGCTTTGTTCACTATATATTCACGTCCCGCGTGATGATCCCGTTCGTGAATCTGACGTAAATATAGTGACGTCATCGGATGTTTGCCTTCCAAGATGGGTGGGCACTTCCTATCTTGAGAAACGTTCGCGGCATTTATGCGACCGTTTAAACGAATGACGTCGTCTTGAAAAATCGGGTCCAATCGGTAGAGTCGACTGGTCCTGTCTACTCTCCTACCTACAGCGAGTCGCGCTATTTCCGCTGGAAAACACTCTCTCTGAGCCTCCCTTATCAGTAGCAGCTCGGCCTCCTGCTTGTGACGCAACGTCAACCGGGTAGCGCGTTTGCGGCATTTGTCGACGAACAGCAGGACATACGCAGTCGTTCGTAGTAATCGTTCGTATGACGAGAAACGAGTCGTGTCGACGAGGCTGGTGATGCGCGCCATGTGCGCGACGATCTCATCACCCCCCTCTCCCTGCGCGATCTCCGTTGGCCAGATGTGTTCTGGTCCGCCCAGGAAGAGGGGACCAGTGGACCATCTGCTGTCGCTTTCCAGTTGTATCATTTCGGACCGAGTTGCGTCATCGGCTACTTTACTCGCGTACCCTTTTTCCTTGAGGTCATTGACCTGTGACACGTGTGCTTTTTTGAAGTCAGCTGACTTATCCATTTTCCTTTCAATGGTGACGAGTCTACGAAAGGTCATATCGTGACTCGGTGGTAGGTGTGGCTCATCACTCCGCCACGGCAATCCTACCTCATGGTGACCGTTGACCAGCCGAGCAGTCTTCGTGAAAATATCCTGCGCCCGTTCGTCTGCCAGCAGTGTTCTCGGCTGGTAAACTATCCCCTGAGCGTCGATCGAGATATGCGATGTGGTGAGGTCCTTTAACTCTTCGCAATCCTTGGATATTTCCTGTGGGTGCACGTGCAATGCTGTCCCGCTACTCGCCTCGAATTCAGTTACGCGCCGTGGTACCGTTCCGTGTACCACCCATCCTAGCTGCGTAAGTGAAGCGGCTGGCTCGTTCTGCCGTCCCGTGAGCAAAGTTCGCGACACTATCAAATGCCAATTATCGGCGCCTATTAATAGGCGTGGCTTCGCATTCCCGTAACACACGTCACGTGCAGGTATACGTTTCATGTGTTCGCAGCGTAGATAGCTCGCTTTCACGGTCTGACCGGTTATATTTAAACTTTTAACGGTACGCGCGCGTATGTTAAAATACTCTGAGCGTTTTCCCTTGATGTCTATTTCCACGCAACGACTGTCGTTCTCTTGTCGCGTGGCCGTAATCCCGTGGACGCGTAACGCTCGCTTAATTCCTTTTGCGCCCATTTCGTTAGCTATCTCTTCGTCGAGTAGCGTAATAGTGGAGCCCTCGTCCAGTAATGCATGCGTCTCTATTTCCTTGCCGTTCGGCCCCCGCAACGTTACTGGGCACACTTTGAGTAACACCGCGCTCATTTCGCTGCCGGCATGGGCAGATGCGGTGGTCGCCGATTCTTCCCTCACGCTCCTGGTCCCACAGTCGGTGGAGGCGCTAGCCGCGTCCAACGTTCGGTCGGCGGTGTGGAGTAGCCTATGGTGCGATCTACGTGCGTACCGCGAGGAAGTGCGGAGAGCAGGAATGTCGTCATTCCTGCTCTCCGCACTTCCTCGCGGTACACTTGAATCGACGATGTTTACTCGCCAGACATTTGAAACATGCTCCAGTTTCCTTGGCCCATTCCCATCTTTGTTGGACCGTCATGTCACCAAGTTTCTTGCAGCTTGGCGTGGCATGTCCCTCGCCACAGCACAAGCACGTCTTCTTAGCCCTCTCTCTCTCGTCCTCGCCAGGTCGCTCGGCGGCGGCGTACGTTGCGGGTACGCGCGCTTTGTTCCTCCTAATGACCGCTTGTGCTCTGGCGGGAGCTTGCTGACGCGTCGCTTCCTTTGAAGTCGTAGTCACGGTCGACGAGTACGCGTATCTTACGGCCCGATCAGCTTCCCTCATTAGGTAGCGCGACAGCGTAACGATCTCTGCTTCCACGCGACTACCATGCTCTTGGGCGTAATCACACCAACGCGCGCGCATGTGTGGGCTGAGCTTCTCTACCACGTGTCTGGACAGCATTGGGTTTTGTAGGTACCCCCTATCATCCAGACACGATAGCACGCTGACGATGTTCTGCAGCTTTATCGCGAACGCGTTGAGTTCAGCGGCCGTCGTACCGAGTCGCGGTAATTTTCTTAACTCGTCGAGCGACTTGTCGATTATAATCTCGGGACGTCCGTAACACTGTTCGAGTGTATGCATTATCACGGCGGGGTCAGCAGCGGTGCAAAGTAGCGCGGACACGGTCTCTCTCGCTTCACCTTTCAGGCTGTTGCGTAGGCGCGCTAAGTTCTCTCCTCGTGAGAATCCATACTCTCGTGTCGAGTCTCGCATTGCTGACTTGAACAGCAACCACTCGTGCGGCGCTCCCGTGAAAATGGGCAACTCTATCGCTTGACGCGGCGGCGGTCGATAACGTGTCATCCTATTTAACGCGTCGGCTAGCTTATCGATATCTCGGGATCGAGATCGAGATCTATGTCGCGACCTAGGCGGTGACCGCGACCTAGGTTCGCGGGGCTCCTTATTCTCTACGCGGGGCGGCTCCTCCCTCGGAAAGTACGCGTGTTCTCGCTCCTCATACTGTGGCGTACGCGGCCTCGTAAATTCCTGCCTACCCCGGGCGCGCTCAGCTTCCTCCCCCCGTATGTGAACCGGGGCGGGTGCGCGTATCGCTGACGACGTTTGATCTATCGCAGTCAGCGATGGTAATTCCTCGTCCCCCGTAGGCTGCGCGCATTGCAGCCAATTATCGATTCGATTATCGGTGTCCGCGACGTCCTGGGCTATATCACTATCTCGATCTGTTTCCTCGCGAATGGTAGCTACATCTATCGCTAATCTCTTCTTAACCAGCTCGGCTTCGAGTTGCAATTCCTGGCGGCGTATCGCGGCGAGGCGCTCCTCAGCATGTAATTCTGCTTGCCTAATGCGCAGTACAGCACTAGCGGTGGATTGGCGCGATCGTACGGATTGGACGGGCGACCTACTATTTATCCTATCAACGGCGGGCGCGGGCGCTGGGATGGCGGTCGCGGCGGCGGTTGACGTTATAGCATCCATCGTAATGTTCTCGGCTGTCGGCGCGTTCGTAGGCACTGTTGCAGGAACTGGTACAGACGCGGGAATCGTAACGCGGGGGTTAGCGCGTGATAATATTGTCGCGCGGGACGACGGTGACGCGGGGGGGTCTTCAAACACGCGGGCTTGCGTATCTTCGTTCTTCTGGCTTCTTGTAGTCGGCATCCTTCCTCCTCGTTTGGCACCCTAGCTCTATCAATGCCCTAGCGGCCCTATCAGACCTACCGGAGGGCCCTATGAGAGGGATACGCTCCGGCAGGGATGGAAAATGTGCAGGAAATGGAAAGGTGGGGACTACCCTGCAGAGAACTACACGCGCTACGAGGTGCTCAGCAACCGGTGGGAACGACCGGTTGCCTCGGCAGTGCCTACAGTCCGGCCCTCGCAACGTGCGCAGCCTTACAGGCGCAGTAGTGCTGTTCAACCACGTTTGGTTGGCGACACCGCACAATATGTCGCACCGCCTTGAAACGGCGTTAACTCAGGCACGCACCTTTGACACCGTTAGGTGGCACGTACCTGAGCCGCGGTCCACCCGCTTAAAAGGTTCTTGACGCGACGGCGTAAAGGACCCGTGGATCCCTCTCTGCAGCTCGACACGACGGCTTGACACGATGACTTGACACGACGGCTCGACACGACGCTGGCGGCTCGAAGTTCCCGACGTGGCGACAATCCTAAGCACCTACTGGGTCGGACTTGCTGCGTTCCTGTGTTCCTTTTCAATCTTCAGAATAGGTATTCTTCGTAACGTGACTTGCTGCGTTCCTTTTCCCACTTGAAGCGTTCCTTTTCAATCTTGAAAGCTTTCCTCTTCTTTCTTGAAAATAGGTTTCTTCGAAACGTAACTTGCCGCGTTTCTATTCTTACTTGCAGCGTTCCTGTTCGAGCTTGAAGCGTTCCCTTCTTCAATCTTCGACACCCAACTGTATTTCTTCACGTCTCCCCAAAGACGCACAATAAGCCGCTCGATATTCCTTACCAAAGGACCAATATCCGGCTCTCGAAGGACCAAAGTTCCTCTGTTGGGGGCAGAGGATGTAAATAATTACACAACACAATGGTCACGCTTGAAAGGCCTCAGCCAATTTATTTAACACGTATAAAAATACAGACTTCACATAACACGTGTAAATATCGAGTCCTTTACGTACATACGCGTGACGCTAACTCACAAATAGTTCACAGTTACTTTACAATACTTCACTGACTCTAATACGTTAGATAACTTAGGAAATCTGGAAATCTAGGGCCGCTCCAGGAGCGTAGGGTGCCAAGACAAACTGTCGCAGTGACGCTTCGAGTCGAACTGCAGAGAGAGAACGTCGTCTTCAATGAAAGTGCAGCTTAAGTACTTTTTCAGCCGGTCGCAAGTCGTGGGAGAGAGTCCCTTTTCCTCTAGTCTATTTCCTAATCCTGTTGAGGCCGGCTGACGTTCACCTCCCGACCCCCCGCATACGGCAAGCACACCATTGGTCATCAATAGTGGCGTGATTTTCTCCGTTGTAATCTACCAATAGAAACCCAGATTATTCTTAACGGTTTTTCTGTACTATTTACTTCTAAGAACCGCATTATGTACTTCTAAGAACCCAGTACATAGCCTTATATACTATCCCAGTAGCTGATTGGACAATAGTCTGGCCTCTGATAGGCTTGCTCTCTATTATGTACAGCGCTTATGTACATACATTACGCGTCTGTGAATGACGTAATGTTGATTATATTTAGTGATTCTAAATTACATGCTCGTGTCCGTAACACACAGATTGAAAGTTAAGAGAAAACTTAAGATACGTTTGCACATCTATCGGAGTAGGACCGTCGATTGAAATCTTTGCACAGACTATTGGTAAGATGAAATAATACCAAAAGTCTAGATAGACCAATTTAATAAGATATTTTTATGGACATGACCTCACACTACGTCGGATGCTATTACCATTTTCAGTGAATCTCACCTAAGCTGGGCAGCCTTCTGAGCCACTTCACCTATCTGTATTTTGGAGCGGAATAACTTTTTACGTGTTAAATCATCAAATGACTTTTCCCACTCTGGATGGAGCGCAAGTGAGTATCAAACTTATACTGACTAAACTCCACAGTGTTCCTTCAGTTCTCTTTTGTATTCTAGGGCCGCGGTGACACTTTCGAAAAATATCGCAACCCAAAGTAATTAATGCTAAGGTTTTTGTTATGAAAAAAAACTTTTTACAAAAAAAAATACAACAAAAAATCACTAAAAAGTGCAAAATAACTTTAATTTCGGAAGTCGGTGTTAAATAACGAAGAGACAAAATTATTATAGAAACATCGACTTCTTCGACACTCCTCAGTGCGCGAGTCTGACTTGCACTTGCCCAGCTGTTTTAGTTATGGTACCACCACTAAAAAGTACCCCTCAGTCATACTTAAATACCTTATAGCCAGAGTGCATCTCATGACAATTCTAATAATCCCAAACACAGTTAGATTATATTTATTTATTACAAAGTTCCGGTGCCTACCTTCCGGCTTCATCATCAGATCAGTTCGATATATACACACTACACGTATGAATAAAGCAATTTTACTTCTTACGACAGTTCTGCTGTGATCCTATGAGGAGTTCTGTTCCCTATCTTCGAAGTTTATGATCAAATCATAACAATATTTCTATGGGAGTAACCTGGAAAAATCTTTTAAAAAAATCGTTTTTTTTTTAAGCATAACCATGCTTTAAAAAAAAATTAAAAATGGTTTCACAATTGACTGAGAAATCGGTGAACATAGGTACATAATAAATAAAAAAACACAAGACGTGTGTGTTTCCAACATATCCAGAGAAAGATGTGTCATAATTAAGTGCGTAAAAGCGGTCGTATAGAAATATATCACAAGATGGGCGCTCTTAAAAGCCATCAACTAAACTCACGAAAGCTATTCTAATTCCCTTTTCCGTAGGTACCAACAGCTAAAAAGAAAATAAATATGCAAATATGCACCAACATTGGCTTAGTTACGAGTAGGTAGAAATGCTAAATAAGCTCCGTTCTGCAGAAAACCGATAATATTGGAAACCAGATAATGCTACGGCCATTCACCAATGAATCAAACAGATAGGTAGGTCTGAAATTAATATGCATTTTGTAATAATATTTTAATATAGGTTTTTTAATGTAGGTTTAATGTAGGTTTTTTTTTTTCTTATAAAATTCCTCTTCTCTGTCAATCATTGTGACAATGTTTGTTGCATCTAAAAACAAGTTCTATCTTAGCTTAACAAGTAGCTCCGCCACCTCAAAAAACTGGGCAAGTGCAAGTCGGACTCGCGCACTGAGGGTCCCATACAAACTTACATATGTGAATAGTTTAACTCCCAAATTGAGTCTCGAAGATTTTTGCCAAATCGCAAATAAGTTTTTTTTGTGACTTAATAACAAATTTACTGTTTTTAGATTTATTTCTATACCTGCATGTGCATAAAGCAAGGTCTTATAGACCTTGCTTTATGCCAAATTTCAGGATTCTGGGTCAAAGGGAAACCCTGTGAATTTTGATTCCCTTGAGAGTGTCGAAATATACGTTTTTGCAACATAAAAAGCCGTATGTTTTTTTTTCGTTAACTTAGAAGTTTGATTTTTTCACAGCTTCGTAACAGGGACCGTAAACTTGAGTATTAATTTCAACTTGATACCTCCACGCGTGCCCGAGATAAAGGGTCTTGACAGACAGACAATAAAGTGATCCTATAGGGGTTCCGTTTTTTTCCTTTTGAAGTACGGAACCCTAAAATAGCAGAATTTATTACTTTACACTAGCACATGCTAGTGTAAAGTGCTTCATCATTTCAACCGGATGCGGCTGAATACCCGTCTTTTACATAAAGCAACTGCCTATCAGAACTCTACAACCCAGTTACTGAGCTCCTTGGACAGACTGATGGTCAGACTTTCTGGCATCTGACTACCTATAACGACTGTCAAAGATCTACAAATGACAACAAGGACCAACGGTATTATGTCCTTTCCGGGGCACGGGGTGTCAGTAATGTTGGACATTGAAAAGTATTTTTTATTATTTTTTATTAATGATAGGCTCGCGTACATTATGAATTAAAAACAATCATATGCTTTACTAGTAAGTTGCTTATATAATATGGTCATTTTACTATGGAGAATCTCCGATCAAGATCGGAGACTCTGCACTCGAAGTTGTAGATGATTACGTTTACCTGGGACAGACAATCCAGTTGGGTAGGTCTAACTTTGAGAAAGAGGTCAATCGTCGAATCCGACTCGGCTGGGCAGCGTTCGGGAAGCTGCGCGGTATCTTCTCGTCCAACATACCACAGTGTCTCAAGACGAAAGTCTATGACCAGTGCGTGTTGCCAGTGATGACATATGGCTCTGAAACATGGTCGCTTACAATGGACCTCA
Source organism: Mythimna impura (assembly GCA_905147345.3). NCBI lineage: Eukaryota > Metazoa > Arthropoda > Insecta > Lepidoptera > Noctuidae > Mythimna > Mythimna impura. The sequence goes on along the minus strand of LR990355.1, from coordinate 8,379,552 downwards.
TCAGAAGGCTTACAGTCACCCAAAGGGCAATGGAAAAGGCTATGCTCGGAGTTTCCTTGCGTGATCGCATAAAGAATGAAGATATCCGCAGGAGAACCAAGGTCGCCGACATAGCCCGAAGAATCGCCAAACTAAAGTGGCAGTGGGCAGGGCACATTGCTCGTAGAACGGATGGTCGATGGGGCCGAAAGGTTCTAGAGTGGCGACCGCGCACCGGAAAACGCAGCGTTGGAAGGCCTCCCACAAGGTGGACCGACGACCTGGTGAGGGTCGCGGGAGTGCGGTGGATGCGAGAAGCACAGGATCGGTCGTTGTGGCGGCGCTTGGGGGAGGCCTATATCCAACAGTGGACGTCTTTCGGCTGAAAAGAAGAAGAAAGAGAAGACTATGGAGGTCTCTACTGTTTCATACAGCACCAGTATTTTACAGTCAGTATTTTAGTAAAACTATGCCTGTTGCCATCTATAAATAACAGGTGGTGACATTATTATTAATTACTATGGTAAGTTTCAAAACCACTGAACGTTTTAAAGCCATTTATTTTCTCTATAATTTAATACCATTTATATGGATTAAAGTTTCTTTATTAGCATAACGATGCTGTCAGATTAACCTAATGGTAAAGATTTCACGTGCAGCATGCAAAACTGAAGCCTTAGTAGTGTGAACCTATTATGCTAAGTCGAGGACACGACTCAAATAGAAATAGAAATCTATTGAAAAAATTACCCGTCGTTTTATTACCATAATACTGATTTAGACATGCAACCTCATTGCTGACCTTCTGTCTTCTCAACATCATCGTCCCTTCAGTGCTAAATATCTGAGTGGCTGGAAAGGCAACACGGCGTCCTTACCTTCCACATGACGCAGGCCCTCACCGGACATGGTAAACCGGAATAGTGCGGAAGAAACGCCCGGGTGTCAACATTGTGTGGACCGCCCGGAAGACACGGTGGAGCATACGGTAGAGATGTGCTTCACCTGGGCAGAGCACCGCCGTGTCCTTGTGGGGGCGATCGGTGACAACGATCTCTCGCGCCAGGCCTTGGTACAGGCCATGGTCCGGAGCGAGGAGGAGTGGCAGGCTGTCACCTCCTTCTGCGAAGCAGTAATGCCAGCAAAAAACGGCCGCACGCGCGAGGCAATGGCCCTCGCACCCCAGCCGCCGGAATTCTGATCCCGATTTCCGGCCACCATAGGCGAAGGCTTGCGGACGGCGAGCAATGGGTAGCTCGCCGTCCGACGGTCCGGTAACCGTCCGGACCGAGCCCAAGTCGTTAACGGCGCTTATTGTTCCACGCGCACCTCAAGATGTCAGCATCTGTAAGGGCCCAGCAGTGTCGAAGACTACTGGGGCTATTGGTGATGCGAAAGAGATTCCGGGGTCCTGAAACAATGACAAAGAAGGAACAGGAGTGGGTTTTTAGTCAGTAAAAGTCTGACACGCCCTCTCGCTCCGCCCAAGAGACGTCACACACGGGGGATGCCATTAGATGATTTTCTCATCAAAAAAAAAAAATACAGCGCGTCTCCAAGTTATGCGTAATAAAATACGCGGTTTGGACTGCTCAGTACATGCTGCCTCCCATAGCCCTTTTAATTGTGTTCTTACAAAAAATGTAAAATAACTTCCATACTTAGTTTAGTTTCGGAGTTACCAAAAACATACTTAAACTACTCAGAGAAAGATTACACATTATATTTTGGGGGCCGAGTCATCCGCTTCCGTAAGAGAATACCCGAAGCAAGTCCCTACACGTGGTCCCGGGGTGGTGCTAATTAGGTGACACTAACTGGTGGTAGGTTTCGACCGTTGGCTTGCGACCACACACTGAGGAAAGATGTACCACCAAGCGGCCTGGTCGTGTTCCGGTATGATGCTCAGTGTAACCAGTCTAGAGGAGTTGAGTCGAAATAGCTGTTCCAACGGCAGCAGACCAACCGGGCTTGTGCTGATATGGACGTATTTGGAGACTAGTCGTGGAGGGTAGCGGTATCCGAGGCACGGTGCGCCGCTGGCCCAAGTAATATGCTAGTCACACATGAAAGGCTGCCCCGCCAACTGTCGAAAAATCCCGGAATCCACCATCGTGCTAGCCAGCAATCTCGTCTAAAGGGCCCTCTCGTCTGGTCGCCAACCGGCGACCAGACGAGAGGGCCCGTTTGATATTTTCGGGGGGGGGGGGCTTGGGCGTCCCCGCAGTCTCCAGACTAGTCCCCTAATGATGTCATTCTTTCAATGCGTGCCTGAAGGTTAGCTACATGGAACCTCATTTCAATTCCTTCTCCTCTCCTCTCTTCACTCTAGAACAATGAAAAGGAATAGAAAGAGTAAAGTGTCGAGTGCGCGAGCGTACGCTGCCCTGTGTAGACGTCCACGCGAGTCCGTTCTGTGCGTCAGTCACGCGTCCTCGGCTGTCGTTCGCGATATACTGTAGTTCAAGTATCTTTTATTTTTCACTATTATGTTCGTTTGTGGAAGATGCGGTGACGAAGTCGCCGAGGCAATTCAGTGCTCGGCATGCAACAGCCATTTTGACTACCCGTGTTCCGGAATAACGGAGATAGGGTACCGCAAGCTTGGCGAACGCCAGGCTACTTGGAGGTGCGCCAACTGTAAAAATGCGGGGCGTGCCAGCGCCCAAACACCGTCAAACATCGCCTCTCCAGCTGTTTCCCCACCAGCGACTTTGGAGGCAGTTATGCGGGAGCTGGCTGGCATCCGTCAGGAACTCGCTCCTCTTTCCAGCCTGGCTTCTGAAGTTCAACTCATGCGGCAGGAGCTGGTCAACCTCAGGCAGCTTCCCCACAAAGTTCAAGAGTTGGATGAGCGACTCGTCACGGTCGAAGCCATGCACAAGGATGTAACGCACATCAAATCGGTGGCTGCTAGGCTTGAGGATGACCACCATGGTATTGACCAGTGGTTACGCAGCAATAACGTCGAAATTAAGGGTGTACCGACGAGGGACAGGGAGAATCTGTTCGACATTGTTGGTAGAATTGGCGACAAAGTCGCTTACCCCATAAATAAAAACCAAATAAATTTTATACACAGAGTACCATCGAGCAATTCTTCCAACAAAAACATTATCATCTCATTCCTGCATCGATATGTGAAGGAAGATTTCGTCGCGGCTGCCCACTCCAGCAAGGAACCATTACTTCCTCAGCATATTGGAATCACTGGGTCGGGGAGGATATTCATCAACGACCATCTGACTATTAAAAACAAAACGCTTCTTTCACGTGCTAAATCCCTTGCTAAGGAACATAATTTCCAATTTGTTTGGGTAAAACACATGAAGATTTTTGTAAGAAGGGATCCTACCTCCAAAACATTTGTCATCGCGACGGAACGCGACCTTCAGAAAATAGTGTAATCTACTACTATATGGCTACTTTTTACAACAGTGATTGTGCATTTATTTCTGTATTTTTTACGAAAAAAACAACACCGCTTTTGCTATTCCACGTAAATAATATGTTCAAACTAAAAAAAATGTTTAAAGTTTCACTACGTAAAATTAAAAGTTTGTTATTGTTGCAATGCGCTTGCTCGCTTATGTCGGTACAAAGTCCATCTAGCTATACCCGCTCTGTTGTTTACGCCAGGTGTTTATTCACTTTTTTATTAAAGTGTGTTTCGTATTATTTTTACGCATATATAGATTGGTCTGTTGGTAGGCACGATGTGTTGGATGTTAAGCTGCTATATTTTTCTAGTGTAATGCTTTCTTATGAATCTTATGTATTGAGTTTGGTAATGAGTTGCTATCAAAATTATATTTTTATAGTTATACTGATTAAGGTTTTTCCTTCCCTATCTTTTATTACAAACGCCAATGCTTATGTAAACGCTTTGAATTTGAAATGCTATTTTTTGATAAAACATGAACGAGTAAGTTATAGTTGGAGCTTAATACTTGCAAGCGTGTACAAACGGAAGCTTATTTATTTATCCTGGTTTGCCAAATATTATTTATGTGCCTCATTTTTTAAATTACTTGTTTATAGATTTCACCTTTACAATGTATGAGTTAAATATTTATCACCAGAATGTTCGAGGACTGCGGACGAAGTCTATTATCTTTTACAGGAACTTGGCTAAAAGTAACTATGATATAATCACTCTGACGGAGACCTGGCTTGTTGACGGGATCTTGGATAGCGAACTTTTTGACGATAGGTACCTAGTGTGGCGGCGCGACCGAGACTACGCCGCCACAACGCAGGTGCGTGGTGGTGGCGTCTTGGTGGCGGTCCGCCGCGAACTTGCTGCGTCTGAGAATGTTGAATGGAGATCGAGTGCTGAAGATATTTGGATCTCGATTCAACTAAGAACCGGATGTGACAAACGCACTTTCCGACTCAATCTTTGTACTTTATATCTCTGTGAACAGAATCTAGGCAATAGTTTCAATGGTCAGTTAAACGCTTATCTTGAAAGGTTATGTAATTTAATAACTAACCATCCCACTGACAAATTTATTATTCTTGGCGATTTTAATATGAGCTCCATAACATGGTCAGCTTCTCATGGAACTAGGCCTATTGCACCTCAAACTAGCTTATTTACTCATTTTATTGACACTATCGATTTTTGTGGTCTAAAACAGTTTAATCTCATTAACAACAGGCACGGTAAAATTCTAGATCTGGTTCTCGCAAATGTGAACATCTCCGTCGCGGCTTGTCCAGACCCCCTGACTATCGAGGACTCCTATCATCCAGCGTTATTAGTCCAACTAACTACCACACAACCTTATCCACTCAAAGCCAATGCACGTGTAGTTTATCAGTATAACCAATCCAACTATGAGTGTGTTGGCTCTGCACTACGTGATGTTAACTGGGATGACATATTAATGAGGGGAACTGTTGATGAAGCTGTCGGAAAGTTTTATTCTACATTATTTGAAATAAGAGACCAACACATTCCACAACGTCTGTGTAAACAATTTAAATATCCCCCTTGGTATAATTCTGCACTCACAAAGATTCTTAAAGAAAAATTCAAATACTATACAAGATTTAAAGTTTATGGCAATATCTCTGATCGGCTTACCTATCAATTACTTCGTGACAGAGCTAATGACGTTGAACAGGTTTGCTATACAGCCTACATGAAAAAAATCGAGTCCTCAATAGATTCAAACCCGAAGTTATTCTGGTCGTATGTAAAGAGTAAACGCATGAACAATAATTTCCCTTCCAGCATGTCATACTGTGAAAGCAAGAGCGACTCAGGGGAAGGAATTTGTGAACTTTTTTCTGATTATTTTCGATCAACATTTCTCAACACCTCCTTCAATGCGAACACGTTCGTTGATACTTCCGCCACCACCCAAAGATATGGTTCGACTGGCTGTGTTTCCAACTGTGACATAAGCACAGTTGAAATTGATGTATCAACCGTACACAAACTTTTGAAATCCCTTGACTTAACCAAATCAGCAGGGCCAGATACTTTACCTGCCGTATTCATTGTTAATTGCGCTGATGAATTGGCTTTGCCTGTGTCGCTGTTGTTTAAACGGTCCATTTCTGAGGGGTGGGTTCCCTCTTTATGGAAATCCGCATTTATATCTCCCATTCATAAAAAGGGTTCCAAAGAAAAGGTTGAGAATTATAGGCCAATTTCTAAGCTCTGTCTACTAGCCAAGGTACTGGAACGCATTGTTTATAACCAGTTGTACAGCAGTCTGGCCTCTAGTTTAAACACTCAACAACACGGGTTTTTGAAGGGGAAATCCACAGTCTCTAACCTGGTCCTTTTTACAGAGTTTATTACTGAGCATATGGATAAGGGATCCCAGGTCGACGCGATCTACACAGACTACAGCAAAGCATTCGACAGGATCGACCATGATATCCTGCTGAGAAAGCTTTTTGAGTTGGGCATCAGAGGCGATCTGTTCAGATGGTTCTCATCTTACGTGCAAAATAGGACCCAAGCCATAGTTCTTAGTGGCTTCGTATCTTCCTGGGTAACTATTCCCTCTGGTGTACCCCAAGGCTCCCTACTTGGACCGTTATTATTTTTAGTTTTCATCAACGATATCAGTGAATGTTTTAACCACTCTGAATACCTAATGTTTGCAGATGACATGAAAATATTCAAATCAGTTACGAATTTAACTGAAACAAGTCTATTGCAGGAAGATTTATTTAGATTAGAAAACTATTGTAAAATTAATAAACTAGATCTTAATATCGCAAAATGTTTAGTTATCACGTTTACACGAAAGACTCAGCCAGTCATTTTTAACTACTAGATCGAAAATCAGCCGTTATCGCGAACTAACGTTACCAGAGATCTCGGTGTTCTTATTGACAGTAAGCTCTCCTTTGAATGTCATGTCGATCATATAGCAAAAAAAGCTGCCAAAGCTCTGGGCTTCATTATCCGTAATTCCAGTTCGTTTAAAAATATGAAAACCCTAAAAATTCTGTATTGTACTTACGTCCGCAGTCACCTCGAATACGGTAGTCAAATTTGGAACCCTAATTATACAGTGCAATCCGATAGGTTGGAACGAATACAACGGAGGTTCACGAGGTACTTGGGGTACAAGTTTAAAATCCCATATATGAGTTACAATGAAAGATGCACTCGATTCCACTTGTTGCCTCTGGTAACTCGCAGAAATATATCCGATATTCGTTTATTGATCAAAATAGCACGCTCTATGATAGATTGCCCTGAATTATTGTCAAAACTATCTCTGAACGTCCCCCCCCGGCACTGTCGAATTAGAAATCTTCTTCACGCTCCTCATTCACGCACAGTCTACCGTAGTAACTCTTACTTGATTCGCGCAACAAAAGCATTTAACAATTTAGTAAAAGAACACACTTCAGTTGATATCTCTACAAGCAGTTTAGCATCCATAAACATTGTTATGTCTAAAAGCATTGTTTTGTAATTGCATTACATTATTATCTTCTATATTTTCTTCCTACCAAACTTTGTATATCTCAATTACTTCTTTTTCACTGTAACAATACTTTCATACTATATGTGGAGGCTTGTAAATGGCTCATCGTGATCTACTTTGTTGTCTTATATTTTGTATTGTTAGCTGTAAGCCACCCAAATAAAATAAAATAAAATAAAATAAAATAAATAAAGTTAAACAGCGGCTGCACTCCCTTTCTCACAAAGTGTACCTCACTCGATCTGAACTGAGACTCAGATCAGAGGTCCGTCCGACGTGTCGTATCTTTGATACCCAGGGTTTACCTTGGAGCATAACTTCAAACCACACGCGGGTGTATGTGTGTACGCCTGGGACGACATCTGCTATCGGCTTCTCTGCAACCTTGAAGACGTTCTCAACGTTTTGGGCTTTGGTCGACCCAGGCCTAGATAAAATAATCTACACTTGTGTCTACCGCTCGCACAGTGGAGATCAGGAGACGTCCGGGCTCACACAGCATCTGATTGAGGCGGTGGATACGGCTCAGCAACGGTACCCTTCCGCCCAATTGGTGTTACTAGGGGCTTTGAATGCCCACCACCAAGAGTAGCTTTTCCCATACCAGTGCATAGATCATGCTGGTCGAGAGATGTGAAAGCTAGCGCTAGCATTAAATCTCACCCAGCTAGTTCAGGGGGCAACGTAGGTGCCGGGTGTGGATTCTCACACTGCCAATTGCTTGGACCTTCTACTGACAACAGATCCAGACCGCTACTCAGTGTCAATATATTCGCCTTTAGGCAGTTCCGATCACTGTCTGGCTAAGTCCGTGTCTGTCTACTCCCGCCCGATACCAGCCCTAGAGGCACCCGGTTGGTTTGGAGATACAGGTCAGCAGATTGGGATGGCCTGCGTCGTCGTGCGCAGATGCGGTGACGGATGTGTTGCGATAGGGAATGGAGTACTAGGCTCGACAAGATACCAGCAGTTGTTCTTGAAACTTGTGCGCATGAATTTTCTCCAATCTTGACTCACCTATTTCGCCTCTCATATGAGTAGGTATATGGTACCTTTGGGTATGCAGACGACAGCACTGTTGTTGAGAGTTACATGCCCAGTGCGCGAGCTAGTGGGTCACCGATCCAGTCTCTCCGAGAGGCTATGGTTGAACGCTTGAACTTATCCTTGCAGGCAGTCTAAGAATGGGGCGATGCCAATCTGGTCAAGTTCAATACTACTAAAACTCAGGCGTGTCTTTTTTCCGCTAAATGGAGCCAATTCTACCCGGCTCCAACTTTCCGGATTGTGACCGTGCCGATAACCGACCAGTTTGAGCTTCTTGGGGTAACGCTGTTGTCTACCCTCAATTTTGGCTCCTACATCGAGGCAAAAAACCCCAACTGGCTGCCAAAAAACTAGGGATTTTAGCAAAGGTAAGCAGGTGTTCCGACGTGAAATACCGTCTTTCACGTCGATGTTTCGACGTGAAAGACGGTGCTCAACCTTTATCAAGCGCAAGTTCGATCGTGTATGGAGTACTGCTCTCATCTTTGGGATGGGTCTGCCAAATAGCAGCTTGATACACTAGAGGCGATTGAGAAGCGAGCCAAGAAGATCATCGACAATAATGTACTTATCTAGTCAAAACTTCAAAGTCTTGAGCATCGACGTCGAATAGCTAGTCTGTCGGTTTTCTAACGTTTACATTTCGGGGATTTCGGGGAGTGTGCATTGGAATTGCACTATTTAATTTCGCCAAGTCCGTTCCATCATCGGGCCACAAGACGTACAGTGTTATGCCACCGGTTCATGGTGGACATCCCACCCATACGTACAAAGCGTTTTGGGAACACATTCATTATGCGTACAGCTAAGGAGTGGAATTCCCAAATCTGTGTTTCGTGATAGCCTAGGGGTCTTTAAGTCAAGAGTGATTAAGTTGCTTCTAGGCAAGTGTGCTCCATCGTTGGCTACATCATCGCTTGCCATCAGGTGAGATAGTAGTCAAACGCGGGCCTATCAATAAAAAAAAAAATATTATTGAGACGAGTTTGTGAGTGTGTATATTTGTTACTTCTGTACGCTCAAAGGATTTTAATGACATCTGGCACAAGCCGGAGTAGACTATGTCCTGGAGTTCCCTTGGAATAGTTTTTTTTTAATTTGACGCGGGCGAAACCACTGGCATAACTTAAAATTCAAATGGAAGAGAAATTAAATAATAAAAATCTGTAACAGATTGCTTACCTAATTTTAGAATATGTATGTTTCAAGTACAACGACATATTGTCGTTTCAGGCGACGAGATTGCAGAGTTAACGAATAAATTGAAACTTTTGCCTTGTACCAGACTCGTTTGAAAACGGACGGCTGAAATAAACTCTTCAACTTCGTCCTTTTTAGGGTCTAGTTGACGAATTCTAGACTACCAAAAAGGACCTTAATGTCCCAATAGCCTTCGTAAAACCCCTTTTACGACTGCCTTTTTTGTTTAAAATTAATGTTTTAACGCTGTATATTAAGTTAATTACCCTAAGCAAGGGTTAAATGATAAATGTTGCGCTTTAGAAAACACGTCGTGCGAAAGGAATTAAAGGCCTTTGGTGTCAGCTGTAAGGAAAAAATTTCGTCTCTGAGATGTAGAGCGAGGAAACTTTCAGTGAAGACAAGGTAAGTAGAAATTGCAGCGTTGGCGTTATAACAGTTAACAGTAATTTATTCTAGACCGTTACGGAAATAATTTTCTTTCATTATAACAAACGTGTAAAATAATTATAATTATTGGAATTAGAAGATAAAACAGTTTCCATACTTATTTGAAGAAAAAAATTGCTATCGAGCTGTGAAAATGAGGGATTATAAAAAAGATTGCATGTAGTGGAGATTAGAATGTTAAGATAGATGTGTGGAATGATGAGGATGGATAAAGTTAGAAATAAGTACAACAGAGGTAATTTAAATTTCAGTATAGGTAATTTAAATGTCAGCAAAGAGTAGGGGCCCAGCAAGGGTGAAGCCTACAGGGGCCATGAGTTATGCAAAAGTGAACCCCAGGGCCCTGGAACGAAGGCAAAGAAGGAACAGGAGTGGGTTTTAGTCAGTAAAAGTCTGACACGCCCTCGCGCTCCGCCCAAGGGCGCGAAATATCGTTAGATGATTTCCCACCTAAAAGAAGAGGTAATTTGAAAGTGGCACCATTGACTGAAAAGATTAAAAGGAATCGCTTGTCTTGTCTTCGCATGACCTTACTTAATGTGAAGAAGGGATGAAACGACTAAAAGAGCTATGATTTATTATTGGGATGAATGGAGAGGGAAAGAGAAGTAAAAGAAAAGAAGAATAGATTATGTGCGTTGTGATATGAAAGAAAAGGGAGTCAGTGATAGTGTGACTGTTGACGGGACAGAAGGGAAGAAAAAAATATTGGTCCAACCACAAGTAACATGAAATAATGGCAGGAAGATGACGATTATTGTTAATATGTAGACTGCACCTTTTTGAAATAAGTTTCACGCAAATGGAATGCTACTGCAGTGCTTAGACATTTTAATGTAGAAATCTAAAACAGATTTCTGGAACTTCCTTTTTAAACATTATTCTTTTGACAATGTGGATATTATGTAAATGGAAATTTGATTTCCATCCTGCATTTTACTGAAAACGATAAATTTTTAGAGTAACATAAAATTTTATTGCATTAACGGAATATAAACTCTGAAGATCGTTATAGGTGGGTTATCTTACCTTAACCTTGAGCTGGTATTATTAACTTGAATATATCCAAAAAATGAAGTAGTAATTTAACTACGTATATTAATCATCATGATGATTTTTCAGCCGAAAAACGTCCACTGTTGGAGGCCTCACCCGAGTGTCACCACACGGACCGGTCCAGTGCGTCACACCTCCATCAGATTCCCTCAACAAGGTTCATGGTAGGCCTACCAAAGCTGCGTCTTCCAGTCGCAGTCGCCACTCTACAACCTTTCGGCCCTATTGACCGTCTGTTCTGCGTGCAATATGTGCCTGTCCACTGCCACTTAAGTTTGGCGATTCTTCGGGCTATGTCGGTACATGTATTAAAAAAAAACAATTCTAAGTTTATAAAACTAGGTTCATTTACTCAGGTATTTTAGTGAGATGATTCTGTTTGAGTTTGTTTCAGTAAATTTAATATTTTTTGTAGCGTATTGAGTGTATTTACTGCTGACGTCTGACAACGGTAACGCTAATGCTAGTGATGTCAATGAGATTTATTAAAATTTATTTGTTATCTGTACATGTACCTACTAACAACAGACAAAGGAAAAATAAATGACGTAACAAACTGTTATCAAGGAAGTCTAGAATTTTCTAACTCTGTATTTTCTGGCGACGGGATGAAATATTGACGCGGCGCGGTGTCGTCGAATATTTCATTAGCGCTCGTTACATCTTCCCCTATATATAAATATACATAGATTATGTACGTCTTCCTATCTCCAGCTTTTGGTGGTATTACTACGTCTTTCATTTTGATGTAATTTCAGTAATAACGCTTCGTTAATTTAATTGAAACGATAATTAAATCTCGGATTTTCAAAATAATTTTACTGGCGGTACTATTTTAGCTAAGCTTTAATTCATTAATGACTAAAGATGATGAAGACTGACGGCTAGGAAATTGAAGATGAGAGAATAAGCATCAAACTCATGCTGCGATTTTAATAGAAAGAGACATTGCGACCCTGGAATACAAAGGGGAACTGAAGAATCACTTCAGGGTTTCAGTCCATAAAAGTCAGACACTCCATCGCACTCCACCAAAGTGGGATGGGAGTGAGTAATTATTGAATGATTACCAACCCAAAAAACAAACAAAGATCAAATTCGTAACCTTGTCGGAATATTACGTCATCAAAAACAATCTAAAATCCGGAAATGTTCCAATCCATAATACTCGTAAATCAGAAAAAGAGAAATAATATTTTATAGAGTAAATAAAATAAACACAATACCAAAATTGTCTAGCACGGAACCTCACTTTCCATCGCCCAACCACAAAGAAACCCATAAAATTTAAGACTGCCATAAAAAGCGACTCTGTAAGTACTAACTCACCACTATACTTCAATAAAAACAAATTTGGGCTAAAAGTAATAAAAACAGATAAAAGGGTACTAACGAATATATTGAAAAAGTTAGTTGCTAGGATCTTGATAGGGGTCTATCGAGATTCTCGGCACGTGCGCCTACAAGATTCAGTTAGATGGCAAATGAAGGCTCGATGTAATCTCCAATCGATGGTGTGAAATTACTGGAGTACGGTGTCGATTGAAATCGTAATGTCAGCAGCTGCAACAAATTTGAATTTTGTTTGGAACCTCTAATCTTCAATTTTAAGATAAAGATGACACTTTTCCTTTGATTGGATGACGTATTTTATCCAAACGGAAGTTACTCTTGGGGTTTATGAAAAGAGAGTTGGTTCGTTGTCGTTGACGCCGTTTGTCTATAAAGCAGCTGATATTGATGTGACTTGGTCGAGGAATTTGAACCTAATGATCAGAAAATGTTTTGTTATATTTCATCCGGTTCAAAATTATATAGATACCATCACAAAACATAGAAGTTTGTGGAAATTTAAAGCTGGTTCTAATAACAAAATATTATTACACTGCTCATCACGATCCCTATCCTATCATTTAAAACCAACCTCGACAAAATAATCACGCGAAAATTATAAATATTGCTACCATTTACATACAAAAACATTAAATGTGGCAGAATTATTTGCTATTATAAAAATGCTGTTATTTCTACGCATAATATAAAAATTCTCTGCAAAATATTCTTATTTAAAATACCTCATAACAAAAGGCAGTAAAATCCGCATAGCTCGTGTTTTTAAAAGCGACCCTAATGTAAATTATCTTTAATTAAGTAGAGACATGGCTTCATATGTAAACACAAGACATTAAAATACTGGACGAAATAAAGAGTGATGGGCCTGTCACTAGGGGTGGCATGCAAAAATGGGAGACAGTAATAATCATTATAATATACTAGCAGCTGCCAGCGGCTTTGCTCGCTATTTGTAATATGATTTAGAAAAGTATCCATGGCGTTTCTTGCAGATTTTTCTTCATAGAGATATATGCTTTGGAAAGTGCACATACATACATACATATTCAGCCTTTTAATGTTCCCACTGCTGGGACTCAGGCCTCCTCTCTCTAGGAGAGGGAATGGGCCGTAATCCACCACGCGGGCCCAGTGCGGGTTGGTGGATGTCACATGTCTTCGAATTTTTGGTTCTAGGACATGCCGGTTTCCTCACGATGTTTTCCTTCACCGTTTTGAGAGTAGTGGTGATGAAATAAATTACACAAAGTAATGCGCCTGGCTGGGTTTGAACCCGCGACCAACAATTCGTAAGTCGGGGCCGTTACCACTCGGCCACCACTGCTCTACTCGGCCACCACTGCTCTACTCGGCCATCACTGCTTGGAAAGTGCAATTGCATCAATTTTCTGACTAACTTCTTGACAATTCAAAAGTGCATGTTAATCTTACATACTCATCATTTTCTTATCCATATAGGTACCTAATATTATTTTTTATTTATCTTCTTATCTTAGAACGGTGATGGCCTATTGCTAATGACTTGGATTTACAAAATGCACGTCATTAGTTCAAACCCAAGCAGGTGCTTAACTTTATGCTATTTATGTCTTCTCCACAGTTAACAAAACGGTGAAGGAAAGCATGATGAGGAAACTAGCATGTCTTAGAATCAAAAGTTCGAAGACATGTGACCTCCACCAATTCACACTGGGCCAGCATGGTAGTTTACGGCCCTAAAATGAAGGCCGCAATGAGTCCCAGTTTCCTTTCCTAAAATGAAGGCCGCAATGAGTCCCAGCAGTGCAAACATTCATCTCCACAGTTAACAAAACGGTGAAGGAAAACATCGTGAGGAAACCAGCATGTCTTAGAATCAAAAATTCGAGTAAGGCTGATTATGATATTGTGCATCTTCTTAACCCATACTTCTTTATAGATTATCTTAGTAGTTAGCCTCTATCTACCCATAGCAACTTTCACACAATTTATCCACTTGTTCTTTTATTTACTTACCTCTCATAAAGCCCCCTTCCACGTTCATAAAAACATTCCTCACAGCAATTTAATCATTCCTTTGCAACACTTCAACTTTTCAGGCATCGATGCCACTTCGTTATTATTATTATTATTGTTGATGATACTGAATTAGTATTATTATGAACTAATGAATTTACACTTTGTAACCCATTTTTTGAAAATGGAAAATCATCATATAGTACTTCATTACGCAACTTCTCTTCTTCTTCTTCTTTTTAGGGTTCCGTACCTCAAAAGGAAAAAAACGGAACCCTTAGGATCACTTTATTGTCCGTCCGTCTGTCTGTCTGTTTGTCAAGACCCTTTATCTCGGAAACTCGTGGATGCATCAAGTTAAAATTAAAACTATATACTCAGGTCTGCGGTCCCTTGAAGCTGTGAAAAATTCAAACTTCTGAGTTAACGAAAAAAAAAGATACGGCCATTTATGTTGCAAAAAACGTGTATTTCGACACTCTCAAGGGAATCAAAATTCATAATGTACTTCCCGTTGACCCAGAATCCTGAAATGAAGCATGAAGCAAGGTCTCATAGCACAAGTATAGGAAAAAATCTGAAAACAGTAAATTTGTAGTTACGTCACAAAAAAAACTTTTTTGCGATGCGGAAAAAATTTCGTAACTCAATTCAGGAATTGAACTGTTTTCATAGGTAAGTTAATTTGTACGGAACTCTCAGTGCGCGAGTCCGACTCGGACTTGCCCAGTTTTTTTTTTCTTCTTCTTTTTGTTTATTTTAAGTTCCTATTGTATTTTTTATTTTTGGTGTACAATAAAGAGTATCTATCTTCTCCCGCTCTGGATGGAGCGAGAAGAAGTGTTAGACTTTTACTGATTAATAGTTCAGTTATCCATCCTTCAGAAGGTTTCTCTTCCTTCAGTTGCCCTTCCAGAGCTTTAGTGACTCTTTTAAACAATACCTTGGCAATACAAAAATGCGTAAAAAAACAATTCAAATAAAAAAATACAGAATGTTGATGATGACATCCCATATTTAGCAAAAAACCATAAAATCCGCACTTGAAACATCTTCATGCTCTTAAACGAGCTAAGATTCACTTAGCTCACCAAAATGAATCGGCTGATTAATTTAAATACTGTTAGTATAAATTCACTTTAGGAAGCGCGCTAATTGGCCACTGAAACTGAAAGTATTCAAGTATCTTTAACTTTAACGTTCGTTTTTATTCAACAAGTTAAGTTCTCTAATTTGGATGAGTTTTTTATGACAGTTACGCTTTTTGGTCTAATTAGGTCAGTTTAATCGGAGTAATTCATTGAAATTGGTGTTTTTAAAAGATTGATTGTTATGTATTGTCTTAGTTTTATCTTTAAGTCTAACATTTTATCCATGTATTAACATTATGCATACTAATTATTGTTTCAGAAATCAGAAACGTTTATTTCAAAAAGACCAATTGAATTGTCAAAATGTCGGTCAGTCAAAAAAAGTGAAGCTAAATTGCACGATTAAATATATATAGCTAAATTGCTAATTGCGTTTGCACGTTTTGTATGTTTATGTGTTTTTTTAAGATGGAGAATCATCCAATTACTTCTTTCGATCTGTGGTGGAGCGGGAGGGTGTGCCTTCAGTTGCACAGTTCTAGGACCACGGGTTTTCTTTTCAGAAATTCCCTACGGCCCTAGCGGGTATTGGCTCTGCTGGACCCCCACAGTTTGCTGACATCTACTTATTTGAAGTACGCGCCATTGATAACTCGGGCTTGGTCCGGGCAGTTACCGGGTAGCCGGACCCGCACTTATATTTGTGTGTATGATGATATGTATATCCTTCTATATTTATTACTCCTTCGTGCTCAAACGCCTGAACGCATTTGGATGAGATTTGGCACACGTATGGATAGACCATGTCTTGAAATATCGCATGGGTTTCTTTTATCCTGGGTTCTTTACTGATATGAGGATGATGCTTTGGGATAATATTTTACAGTCACGCGATAAATCAAACGAAACAAAAAGTTACAGTGAAAGTGAAAATAAATCTTCATAATTAGATTAAAAACATTTCAATCTCTCAGCGAAAATAACTTTACAGCCTCTGTAATTGAATCCCACCAGATTATTCGCAGAAAGAAAATTTTAACACAGCTTTTGAGACAGCTAAATCTGTACAGGCCGTTTGGTCAAAGCGTGTCAATGTAACTAAACTTGTGAAAATCCGGTGGTTTCGCAGATTCGCCATTCACTTCGCCTTCCACAATCGAGCTCTAATTAACTTTGTATAAATTGGAAGAAATGTTTTTCTTTAGATTTCTTTTAAATCGGAGGCTTCCGAGTTTTATGTTGATTCGCATTTTTGGAATTTTGGATGGATAATGAGGATTGTTCCTGGAACATGGTCATTATAATTCCTTTAATTTAGATACCTTTACCTAATGATTCAGAGAAGTAGACCTAATTTCTATCCCCAATCCTACATTAAACCAAGTTTCAACAATAAGCAATAATGGCGTAAATATACCGTACCTCATCAGAGGTTATATATTTGCGCCGTTTGGGGTTGAAACACTGGGGCCATGGGGTCCGAGCGCTCATCGAGTTGTTCGGGATATCAGTAAACAACTGGTCGACTCTTCGTGTGACCAGAGGGCTGGGCTTTTCTTCGGTCAACGAATCAGCATTGCCATCCAGCGTGGCAATGCTGCCAGCGTTCTGGGCACTTTTTCCATTGACATCGATGTGGACGAATTTGATGCCCTATGAGTTCTTTTTCTACCCGTTTGACCATATTATTATTTTCAGTTTGTTTAAATACTTATTAAGTTACATCTTGATATGTTTTATTTTTGGAATTAAAAATCTTCAAATAACTTCTTCCGCTCTGGGTAGAGTGAGTGGGAGTATCAGACTTTTACTAGCTAAAACCTGTCCATATCCTTTCATTGTCCTTTACGCTTCAGTACCAAGGTGACTCTTTCGTATAATACCGGTAACAAAATATAGGGAATTGAAAAAGGGGGAAAAAACAAATTCGAGTAAAACTAATTATTTACTAAATAAAAAAAAAAATGGAAGGCAGCCCCTTCAATCGCAGCGGGTTGACGCGACGCAGCCCTCCATCAACACCTACACCGACGCAGCCCCAACTACCAACACGTGACCAAGCCAAGGAAGGCGAGAAAATGGAGGCAATACCGACTCCCGAGATTCAGAACTGGATAAGCTCCATTGACCAGTGCCTACAAGAAGTATGCAGTATCGCGGCCGATGGTAAGCTTAACTCTGATCAGAAACTCAAAATAAATTCTCTTTGCCGTAAGGTTGGACATGGAGTCTCGCAAATGGCTGTTCAATACCAGTCATTAAAACAGTCTGCCTACAGGACCCATAACTCCCTAAACCTTTTGACTGAAGAACGAAATTTAATGGACTGTATTATGGAGATGAAAGAAGCGATCAACAAATCTTGTGCCCTACAGGCGTCAACTGCACCAACATCCTTTGCAGATATGGTGAAGAAAGGGTCCAATAGTTTTGTTCGTCCTAACTCTTTTAGCTCCGTGGCGATTTACCCTCGTGACCACTCAAAGACCAGTGATGAAACTAAAAACATTGTCCAAAAAATCATTTGCCCTGGTGAAATGAAGTTAAAAGTCCGAGGCATACGCAAAATTGGAAAAGGAGGACTCATCATCAGCACGGAGACCAAGGAAGACCTGGATAAGCTCAAGCAATCGGTCCAACTCGCCTCGCCATCTCTTACCGTCGACGAACCTCAAAAGCGCAAACCGCGCATAATAGTGATTGGAATTCCTTCTTCAATGGCTGAAAACGAGGTTTACAAATGTATTTTTGAACAAAATTTGGCTGACAAACTTCCGACTATGTCTAGAGATACTTTTTTGAACTCAATAAAACTTAGCCACAAATCTGGCAGAAAAGACTCTGAGAATTGCAATTACATCTTTGAAGTTCCCGCCCAAATCCGTAAGGCTCTCATCACACAGGACCGGTTATTCATTAATTGGACATCCTGCCCGGTACGAGACTTCACACTGGTAACAAGATGTTACAAATGCCAGCAGTACGGTCACGCTGCTAAGACGTGCAAAGTTGCAACCCCATCATGCGGCCATTGCGGTGAAGAAGGGCACACCATGCAAGATTGTACAAAAAAAGGCGACCCGCCTAAATGCGCAACATGTTTGCGCTTCAAAAAACCTGCCAACCACAAAACGGGAGATCCAGAGTGTCCTGCTAAAAAAGCTGCTGAACACAGGTATATAAATTCGATAGACTATGAAGGCGCCTAAGAGCGCCACATATATTTTTTTTTACACTTTAGACTTATTTTTATTTTATTTTTTACTGTTTTTAACTCTTCATATTACTTATTTTTAGTGTAATGGATACTAACTTAATTACCGACATAGATAATTCATTTGTACCTGTTTCAAAGACATGTGAAGTTGAGGACTGCAAACAATATATTTCCGATTATGTAAAGCCACTAACTATACTAACTCAAAACATTCGCAGTATTTATAAGAATATAGATAGCTTTAACATTTTGCTTCAAAGACTTAGCTTAGATTGTGATATAATTGTGCTAACCGAATGCTGGCTATCTAATCGCCAAGATAACCTCCCGGAAATGCCGGGTTATAACTTATTCTGTACTAACATACACAATAATCAAAATGATGGTGTAGTTGTCTATTCCAAGGAATCATTAATGGTCACAGTAGAGGAACCTAACTTCCGAGACTGTATGTGTAATTGTTTGATAATTAAAATCGGTGCAAACACAGCAATAATCGCTATGTATAGATCCCCTGCCGCTAGAAACTTAGAATCTTTTCACGCTTCCTTGAACCAGATTCTTCAGGACCTAAGCTCTTTTAAGAATGTTATATTAACGGGTGACATAAATATAAACATTAACCCTGAAATCTCTGACTCAGGAACCCAAGAATACCTCAATATCTGCTCATACTATGGCTATCTTCCGACCCATCAAAGCGGTTCCTGCCTTGATCATATGATTATCAAATCCAGCCTACCGTATGTTACGCTTGTTACTAACTCGTCAATTACCGACCATCACGCTGTTCTACTAACCCTAAACTTAACGCTGCCTAAGCTAATTCGTCCCCAGACCAAAACGCAATTAAACACAAACAAACTCGAACATGATTTATGCAACCTTGACTTTAGCCCAGTTTACAATTCAACTGACGCGAGTTTTGCTTTATCGTATCTAGTAAAAAATGTTCAATCAGCAATATTACATAGTACAGCTGTTATTAAAGTAAATAAAAAACTTTATAATTTGAAACCATGGATTACTCCTGGCCTAATTCGGTGTATGCGGCAAAGAGATAAGCTCCATCAGAAAACGAGGAGATTTCCAGACGATCCTATTATTAAAATAACCTATAAACGCTACAGGAATTATTGTAACGATCTCTTAAAGAACCTAAAAAGGAATTACGATAAAGATGAATTAAAAAGTGCAGGAAATAATTGCAAACGTCTTTGGAAACATATTAAAAACGTCACTTATATGACAAAACGACGTGAATCAAATTCGAGTTTACTGCTTACTAATCCTTCGCCACTCTTGTCAGCTAACCATGTTAACAACTACTTCGTGAATGTCGGGAAAACTCTTGCTGAACAAATTTCAAAACATTGCTATGTTCAACCTTTTTCCCCAAATATGTGTGATAATTGTCCCGTAAAATCTTTTGGCTTGCTAGACACTGACGAAGACGAAATTACTCGAATAATTTGTGCTCTCAAGGATGACTGTGCGGTGGGCTGGGATAATATTAGCAGTAAGATCCTTAAACAATTTAAACATATCCTGGTACCTCCCTTAACTCATATATTTCGTCTCTGTTTTTCTGAAGGTATTTTCCCTAAATGCTTGAAAAAAGCAGTTGTAGTCCCTATCTTTAAATCCGGAAACAAAGACTTGGTTAATAATTATAGGCCAATATCGTTACTGCCATCTATATCTAAAATACTAGAGAAAATTATTAATAGCAGACTAGTTAACTATTTAGAGAAAAATAATCTTCTATCATCTTCGCAATTTGGTTTTCGTGCCAAGCTATCCACGGACGACGCGGTGCACAACTTGACCGATCATGTCTCCGTGGAACTTGCTAAAGGAAACCAGACCCTAGGGGTCTTTCTTGACCTCGCGAAGGCCTTCGACACGGTATCTGTTTCTATACTCCTAAACAAGTTAGAGGCCATGGGAATTAGGGGAACGCCGCTAAAACTTTTAAGCGACTATTTAGACGATCGATACCAATGCGTTAGAATTGACGATATCACAAGCGATGAACAAAAAAACACTAGTTTTGGTGTTCCCCAGGGAAGCATTCTGGGCCCAACCCTATTCTTGATTTATATTAATGATTTGTGTAATTTAAATATTAAACAAGGCAAAATTATTTCATATGCTGACGACACAGCCTTAATCTTTTCCGCTAAAACCAGCAATGAATTATACGAATACGCTCAAGTAGGTTTAAACAATGTGACTAATTGGCTTCAAAGCAATTTACTAACATTAAATGCTGACAAGACTAAATATATTCACTTCTCCATGCGCGACCTTCAATCTAACACTACTAATTCTCATCTTTATGCCCACAAATGTGGATTCCACTCAGTCAGTACATGTAATTGTCCTTTTATCCTTAAAACATGCGACATTAAATATCTCGGGGTTACAATTGACAAAACACTCTCCTTTAGCCCACATATTGAAAGTTTAGTTAAAAGAGTGCGAAAATTAATCTATATTTTTAAAAAATTGCGAGCAATTGCAGACTCAAAATTGATTAACCAAGTTTATCTGGCACTCGGACAATCTGTAATTCAGTACTGTATTACTTCGTGGGGTGGAGCACCAAAAACTTATTTGTTACCTCTAGAAAGAGCTCAGAGAGCCATTTTAAAAGTAGCCAATTTCCATCCGTTCCTCTATCCCACAGATTTGCTATACAAGTCCTGCAACGTACTGACTGTTCGCCAGCTTTTCATCATGCGTCTGGTATTAAAACAGCACACCATGCTTCCCTTCTACCCTGAAATTACTAATAAGAGACGGAACGATATTGTATGCAATTCCAATACTTTTTCAAAATATGTCTTTGTAAAAAGGTATTTCACATTTTTAGGCCCATTTTTGTACAATAGATTAAATAGAAAATTAGGTTTGTATAAATTAAATTATTATAGCTGTAAAAAGATTATTGTGCAATACTTACTCAGCATCTCGTACGGAGAGACAGAAGATCTCCTTTTAGTTTGTAAATAAAACATGAGTTGCTTTTAGTTAATTAAATTTATGTTATTTAGTATAGTGAATTTTAATGATTGTTAATTTATTATTTCTTAGATTCTTAGTACTTCTTAGCCTGACATACAGGTCCAACCTAGTTCAGGCAAAAATGCAATGTATGCGTTATAATTGTTTTTATGTACCTATATTTATATAAATGTGCCACTTTTATTAAATAAACGATATTCTATTCTAAAAAAAGAAAAAAAAAAAAAAAAAAAAAAAAAAAAAAAAAAAAAAAACCCTCTTTTTATAATCCCTACAGAATTAGATAATAGTTATCAACTGTTAGTTTTATATTTAATAACTGACTATAGAGCAAGTTAACCGAACCAATTTACTGCATAGAAACTTCAAAGTAATAACTTCACACGTTGCATTGTACATTCCTATTATAATCTTGACATAGTATCTCAACAAGTTTAGAGTCAACCGAGGCTCTAAATCGTGAGCTATTCACGCGAGTCTCGCGGCCGAAACTACTGCAAAACAATCTTGATGTATATCTACACGAAAGGAATGTCGCTTATGCTCGTAAACTGTCACTAATCCACGACCGAGAAAATCTCTATCTAGAATTGGCCAACAATTTACAACCAAGCTTTTATCTACCTGGATCATCTTTGTGTATTTTGTTAGTAAAGTACATTCATCATCATCATCATCATAGTAATTTCTGCCAAAATACGTCCACTGTTGCACATATGCTTCCCTCAAAAGTCGCCATAACGACCGGTCTTTCGCGTCCATCAGATTCCTGCAACTCTTACCAGGTCAACGGTCTACCTTGTGGGAGGCCTTCCAACGCTGTGTCTTCCGGTACGTGGTCGCTACTTCAGAACTTTTCGACCCCAAGCATAAGTCGGTCCAAAGATCGGGGTAGGTTCAAGGTTAAGCAATACTTGCCGAAGTCTATCTCTGAATGGGTGACCATCTTTTTTTTATGATTGATTACTCTTTGCCTCGGAAAACACGTGAGCTGTTTCCTGTTGGCTACAACCCGGGAATCTTTAAGTCATGAGTGAATAGGTTACTTCTAGGTAAGCGCGCTCCATCGTCGACCGCATCCTCGCTTTCCATCAGGTAAGATAGCGGTCAAGCGCGAACCTATCAAGAATATAAAAAAACCCTTCGTACCTGTTATCATTTGTTAATTTATATTTGACAGTCTTTATGCTCAGAAGCCAGTCTTACCAAAGGGTGTTACCTAACTACTAGGTGTGGAGGTCAGCTAGGCAGTTAGACTGGAAGCGAACCCTAAATGGGAGAGAGCTAGGTGGATGATGAGGTAGTAGAAGTACATTTTAGAGTTTCGAGCTAAGTAACTGAAGAAATTATTTGTCCTCCGGCTATACAAAGGCCTCCCCTTTACCCAACAGTGGGACAAAATATTTTCTTTTTCTTTTCTTCTTCCTTCTCTTTTCTTCCCTCTTCCTTCCTTTTCCACCAGTCCTTTCTGTAAGATTCGAGATCATACTGCCATCAACGCTTGGTTTTCTGGTGGTTCTTTTCGCCCATTTCTCATCTGGGATTTGGCAGACATGACCAACTAAATCCCATCCGACGTTACCCAGAAAGCCTGGGTAACGTCGATGACGAAAATTTTAGCGCGCCGCATTGTGTTCTATAAATGCTCCAAAATGTGAACCGACGTTATACTGTGAAATGTCAAAGACCAGATTTGTGCGCCGTATGTGAATATGGGATGAATGGACTGGTCCATAATTGTTCACTAAAGATACAGTATGAGATTTCCTTCTCACCTTCTTATCTTTCAACGTCCAATAATTCCTCTAAGAACTTAGTCCAAGAAATAAACTGATAAACAACTTCTAACCCAAGCAATTTATAATCTTGCAGAAAGAATGGAACATTCCCCGGTTGAAGACGAAGCAGATCCGAAGCTTAGACAATAGGTATTTGTACATTAATCTTCGGGACTGGGCAAATCCTTTAAGACTTCCGATCGGCTCGATTCGCGGCCGACCGCTGCATCAATAAATCCAGATTAGAATTCTTTGTCCCTGCCCACAATGAAGTTGATATCTGTTTTTAATTTATTGGCTTCTTTCTCTTAAGATTTCAATATTGTTGGTTCACTTTTTCCTGTGGTTTTGGTTGTGTATATCATACATCGGTCCACCTTTTAGGAGACCTTCCAACGCTATGTCTTCCGGTACGTGTTCGCCATTCCAGAACCTTTCGGCCCCAACGGCCATCCGTTCTGCAAACAACGTGCCCTGCCCATTGCCACTTAAGTATATATTTAAACTAGCGACCCGCCTCGGCTTCGCACGGGTGCAATGCTGATCACTTCACTACATAGTATAAAACAAAGTCACTTTTCGTGTCTGTCTGTCCCTATGTATGCTTAGAATTTTAAAACTACGCAACAGATTTTGATGCGGTTTTTTTTAATAGATAGAATGATTCAAAAGGAAGGTTTATGTATATAACACATGCATAATAAAGTAGAGAAACACTGTAAATTTTAGAGGTTTCTAATGTGATGTCGTAAATAAACAAAATTTTTTGTGCTTACATTGCAAACGCTGGCTGAACTCTACGAGATAGATCAAGATAATGTACTACAGTATTGTACACCTTAAAAAGGTCTACAAAAAAGTCCGCGATGGCATATGTCCATCTCTTAGGGATAACCCACAATAACCTTTTTTTATCCTTTACTTTTTACGAGAAATAATGGCTTATTTACGAAACGATTTTAAGCAATACAGCATTAATCTTTATCCAATTGAGTAACTTAAATACATTGTGCATTTAATATAGATCAATATAGTCCTTTACAGCGTCTAATTTAAATGAATATTTTCGAAGATATTACAGATTTAAAATGCAGGGACATAGCGGTTGCGGTAAATAACTTGATTCTTTGAAATATTGATCACTCGGTCGATACTGTTCTCGATTTAGAAGCTGTTCATTTTTAACCGACTTCAAAAATAGGAGGAGGTTCTCAATTTGGTTGTATTGCTTTTATCATTCTTTTTTTACGTTTGTTACTTCGGAACTCCGTTGATCCTTAAAGGACCGATTTAGGATAGGCTTCCAGATTGGTCCCATTTTTTTCAAAATCCAGTTCTGATGATGGGATCCATAAAGAATCGAGGGAACTCCTCAAATATTCTAGGCAACTATATAATGATTTTAGTATTTTCATCGAGAACTTAAGCATTTACAGTCAAAAAGTAACATTTGATGAAGTCTTCTTCTTTTCGTGTCGATGTACTCCAACTAAATTTTATCTGACCAGTATTTGGCAACCTCTACGGCTCTGTTGTTGGCCTCGTATAGATCCTGAAAACTGCAGTTGGTTGTGCAGGATGGACAGCATAGCAGATGACGCATGTCCTGTACAGCGGCTCCACACTGGCACTGTGTTAGAGATGGATCGAGGAAGCCCCATTTGGCTAAATTATTTTTACAGCGGCCAACCTGAGTCCGCAGTCGGTTAAGAGATTTCCAGATTGGCCACTGCAATTCGCGTCCAGGGGGGAGATGCTCTGACGGGGTGATAAAATGTGTAGGAGTTGGGTGCTTCTGCTTCCACAGCACGCATCTCTCGTCCTCTGCACTGTCTTTTGAAGAGGTCGTAAATCGCATAAAGCTTTTACGACTCTTTAGACGTGCAGGTATAAGTTGATGTTTATGCAGGGGGTGACGGCCGTCCCGTTCCTGTTTACTCTTCTCGATGCGGCTGGCTATCTCGCGGCGAACTTCTGGAGGAGCTATACCTGCTAGAGGGTACAACATTGCAAGAGGGGTAGGTTTTAAGCATCCCGTTACGATGCGGCAGGTATCGTTCAGCGCTATGTCCACTTCTCTAGCGTGAGCGGAACGATGCCACACTGGGCATGCAAACTCTCCTGCCGAAAAAGAAAGGCATAGGCCTGAAGTGCGAAGAACTTGTGGTGATGCTCCCCAGGTGCTGGATGTAAGGCGGCGAAGGATATTGTTTCTAGTCCCAACTTTTTGTTTTGTTTTTAGGCAGTGAGACTTAAATGTCAGGGACCTATCCAAAGTAATGCCCAAATATCGAGGTTGAGAGCAGTGCTCTATATCAACTCCTTGCCACCTTATACTTAAAACCCTGTTTGACTGACGGTTGCGAAGGTGAAAAACACAGGACTGGGTCTTGGAGGGGTTAGGTCGTAGTGCATTTTCATCATAGAATTTGCCAAGTGCTTCCAGAGCTTCCATCAGTTTTTCTTCGGATTTGATGAAGTGGAACTGATGAAAAAGATCAGAAATGGCCAAAGGAACTTCACCCCTACATAGATATCACAATGAAGATAGTTAAGTAACTATGACAATGCAAATAAATAAATGGTTCTGAATAGTTATGTTGAAAATGGTAGCATCAAAGTGATCTGATGATGATGGAGCTGGAAGATAGGCACTGGAACTCCGTAATTAATTAATGTAACCTAGCCGTGTTTGGGCTTATTAGAATTATCATCTAATGGCTATAAGGTACTATCGAACTGACCTGATGATGGTGCCGGGAGGTGGATGGGGACTTCATAATAAAATAATGTATCCTAGCAGTGTTTTGGGTTAATTCGAGTTGCCATGAGAAATAGGACTCTGGCTATAATTGTATCACAACTAGATCATCTTGATAGTTTTAGTGTTTTGTTTTTAGGGTTCCGTACCTAAAAAGCAAAAAAACGGAACCCTTATAGAATCACTTTGTTGTTAGTCTGTCTGTCTGTCTGTCAAGACCCTTTATCTCGGAAACGCGTGGAGGTATCGAGTTGAAATTAAAACCATATACTCAAGTCTGCGGTCTCTTGAAGCTGTGAAAAAGTCAAATTTCTGAGTTAACGAAAAAAAAAGATGCAGACGTTTAAGCGCAAAAAACGTATATTTCGACACTCTCAAGGGAATCAAAATTCATAGGGTACTTCCCGTTGACCTAGAATCCTGAAATTTGGCATGAAGCAAGGTCTAATAGCACAAGTATAGGAAAAAAATTGAAAACTGTAAATTTGTAGTTACGTCACAAAAGAAAAACTTTTTTTGGGATTCGGAAAAAGCTTCGTAACTCAATTTTGGAATTGAACTGTTTTCATGGGTAGGTTAACCTAAGTTTTTACGGAATGCGGAACCCTCAGTGCGCGAGTCCAGTTTTTTTGTGTTTTTTCCTACAGAATTTCTTAATTCTTTGAACCCGTCTGGACTCCCTCCTCATAAAATGGTGTTGAAAGTAGGTTGTCATGGTATTTTATTAAAAAACCTAAATCCATCAAAGCTGGTAAAATCACTAAAAACTGTCATAATAGAGTGCACAATACGCACTGGATGTGGTACCGGAGAAGATGTGTGTCCATGGAGTTTCTCTCCATAAAGATCTATGGAGCTCGCTCGCCCTTGGGCGGAGCGGAAGATAGCTTCAGACTTTTACGGACTAAAAACCCACTCCTGTTCCTTCTTTGCCTTTGTCCCAGGACCCCGGGTTTCGTTTTCACACTACCCATGGCCCCAGTAGGCTTCGACCCTGCTGGACCCCTACGATTTGCTGACATCTCCCTGAGGCGCGCGTGGAACAATACGCGCTGTCAACGACTTGGGCTCGGTCCGGACGGTTACCGGATGGTCGCCGTCCGGAAGCCCGCGCCTACGGTGGCCGGAAATCGGGATCGGAATCCCGACGGCGGTTGGGGCGTGAGGACCGTTGCCTCACGCGATCGGCCACCTCCTTTGCCAGCATTACTGCTTCGCAGAAGTAGGCAACCACCTGCCACTCCTTCTCGCTCCGGACCATGGCCTATACTAAGGCCCGGTGCGAGAGATCGCCGCCGCGGATCGTCCCCACGAGGACACGGCGTTGCTCTGCCCAAGCGGGGCACACCTCCACCGTGTCCTCCGGGCGGTCCACACAGTGGCGACAACCGGGCGTTTCTTCCGCACGAATCCGGTGCAGGAACTTCCCGAATTTACCATGCTGCGTCATGCGGAAGGTGAGGACGCCGTGAAGTCTTTCCAACCACGCCTCAAAGAGGGGACTTACCGCCATAATTGTGGCGTGACCAACGCATTCACATGGTCAACGATATGTCGCTCTTTCAAGAGTAACCTCAAAGAAAACATGTTTGTATTATCTAATGACAAAAAAAAGCTGTGGACGTTGTTTAAATAGATATTCTGTAGTATAATTAGTACTGGCGACCTGCCCCGGCTTCGCACGGGTGCAATGCTGATCACTTCATAGTATAAAACAAAGTTGCTTCCCGCTGTTTGTCCCTATGTGCGCTTAGATCAGACAGTGCCTATCATCCACAGTGCAGTCGCGCATTTTGAACTTCTTCGGTCATGTATCTCGTCGTGGTAATGACTCCATATAGCGTCTCGTAGTGCAGGGCAAAGTTGAGGGCACCAAGCCACGTGGTAGATCAACAATGATGTGGACAGACCAGATCAAGGCCGCAACTAAGTGCTCGGTTTATGAATTTACTCGGAAAGGTGCAGTCCGCGATGAATGGCGCCGTGTTACCAAGATGATCTGCCAAGAGTGTACCGACTGAGAAGAAGAAGACGCTTAGATCTTTAAAACTACGCAACGGATTTTGATGCGGTTTTGATCAGCATTCTACCCGTGCGAAGCCGGGGCAGGTCGCCAGTACTAATTATACTACAGAATATCTATTTAAACAACGTCCACAGCTTTTTTTTGTCATTAGATAATACAAACATGTTTTCTTTGAGGTTACTCTTGAAAGAGCGACATATCGTTGACCATGTGAATGCGTTGGTCACGCCACAATTATGGCGGTAAGTCCCCTCTTTGAGGCGTGGTTGGAAAGACTTCACGGCGTCCTCACCTTCCGCATGACGCAGCATGGTAAATTCGGGAAGTTCCTGCACCGGATTCGTGCGGAAGAAACGCCCGGTTGTCGCCACTGTGTGGACCGCCCGGAGGACACGGTGGAGGTGTGCCCCGCTTGGGCAGAGCAACGCCGTGTCCTCGTGGGGACGATCCGCGGCGGCGATCTCTCGCACCGGGCCTTAGTATAGGCCATGGTCCGGAGCGAGAAGGAGTGGCAGGTGGTTGCCTACTTCTGCGAAGCAGTAATGCTGGCAAAGGAGGTGGCCGATCGCGTGAGGCAACGGTCCTCACGCCCCAACCGCCGTCGGGATTCCGATCCCGATTTCCGGCCACCGTAGGCGCGGGCTTCCGGACGGCGACCATCCGGTAACCGTCCGGACCGAGCCCAAGTCGTTGACAGCGCGTATTGTTCCACGCGCGCCTCAGGGAGATGTCAGCAAATCGTAGGGGTCCAGCAGGGTCGAAGCCTACTGGGGCCATGGGTAGTGTGAAAACGAAACCCGGGGTCCTGGGACAAAGGCAAAGAAGGAACAGGAGTGGGTTTTTAGTCCGTAAAAGTCTGAAGCTATCTTCCGCTCCGCCCAAGGGCGAGCGAGCTCCATAGATCTTTATGGAGAGAAACTCCATGGACACACATCTTCTCCGGTACCACATCCAGTGCGTATTGTGCACTCTATTATGACAGTTTTTAGTGATTTTACCAGCTTTGATGGATTTAGGTTTTTTAATAAAATACCATGACAACCTACTTTCAACACCATTTTATGAGGAGGGAGTCCAGACGGGTTCAAAGAATTAAGAAATTCTGTAGGAAAAAACACAAAAAAACTGGACTCGCGCACTGAGGGTTCCGCATTCCGTAAAAACTTAGGTTAACCTACCCATGAAAACAGTTCAATTCCAAAATTGAGTTACGAAGCTTTTTCCGAATCCCAAAAAAAGTTTTTCTTTTGTGACGTAACTACAAATTTACAGTTTTCAATTTTTTTCCTATACTTGTGCTATTAGACCTTGCTTCATGCCAAATTTCAGGATTCTAGGTCAACGGGAAATACCCTATGAATTTTGATTCCCTTGAGAGTGTCGAAATATACGTTTTTTGCGCTTAAACGTCTGCATCTTTTTTTTTCGTTAACTCAGAAATTTGACTTTTTCACAGCTTCAAGAGACCGCAGACTTGAGTATATGGTTTTAATTTCAACTCGATACCTCCACGCGTTTCCGAGATAAAGGGTCTTGACAGACAGACAGACAGACTAACAACAAAGTGATTCTATAAGGGTTCCGTTTTTTTGCTTTTTAGGTACGGAACCCTAAAAACAAAACACTAAAACTATCAAGATGATCTAGTTGTGATACAATTATAGCCAGAGTCCTATTTCTCATGGCAACTCGAATTAACCCAAAACACTGCTAGGATACATTATTTTATTATGAAGTCCCCATCCACCTCCCGGCACCATCATCAGGTCAGTTCGATAGTACCTTATAGCCATTAGATGATAATTCTAATAAGCCCAAACACGGCTAGGTTACATTAATTAATTACGGAGTTCCAGTGCCTATCTTCCAGCTCCATCATCATCAGATCACTTTGATGCTACCATTTTCAACATAACTATTCAGAACCATTTATTTATTTGCATTGTCATAGTTACTTAACTATCTTCATTGTGATATCTATGTAGGGGTGAAGTTCCTTTGGCCATTTCTGATCTTTTTCATCAGTTCCACTTCATCAAATGTTACTTTTTGACTGTAAATGCTTAAGTTCTCGATGAAAATACTAAAATCATTATATAGTTGCCTAGAATATTTGAGGAGTTCCCTCGATTCTTTATGGATCCCATCATCAGAACTGGATTTTGAAAAAAATGGGACCAATCTGGAAGCCTATCCTAAATCGGTCCTTTAAGGATCAACGGAGTTCCGAAGTAACAAACGTAAAAAAAGAATGATAAAAGCAATACAACCAAATTGAGAACCTCCTCCTATTTTTGAAGTCGGTTAAAAATTAACAGCTTCTAAATCGAGAACAGTATCGACCGAGTGATCAATATTTCAAAGAATCAAGTTATTTACCGCAACCGCTATGTCCCTGCATTTTAAATCTGTAATATCTTCGAAAATATTCATTTAAATTAGACGCTGTAAAGGACTATATTGATCTATATTAAATGCACAATGTATTTAAGTTACTCAATTGGATAAAGATTAATGCTGTATTGCTTAAAATCGTTTCGTAAATAAGCCATTATTTCTCGTAAAAAGTAAAGGATAAAAAAAGGTTATTGTGGGTTATCCCTAAGAGATGGACATATGCCATCGCGGACTTTTTTGTAGACCTTTTTAAGGTGTACAATACTGTAGTACATTATCTTGATCTATCTCGTAGAGTTCAGCCAGCGTTTGCAATGTAAGCACAAAAAATTTTGTTTATTTACGACATCACATTAGAAACCTCTAAAATTTACAGTGTTTCTCTACTTTATTATGCATGTGTTATATACATAAACCTTCCTTTTGAATCATTCTATCTATTAAAAAAAACCGCATCAAAATCTGTTGCGTAGTTTTAAAATTCTAAGCATACATAGGGACAGACAGACACGAAAAGTGACTTTGTTTTATACTATGTAGTGATAATATATTGTTTGTATTATATGTAATTTATTAGTTTATGTATAATATACATATATGTAAATAGTACACCACGAACTACCTGCGTATCTTTTTTTTCTCCTTCTCTGTCAAATCCATCCAAAGGTTGTCTGTAAAAAATCGCTTTTAGCGATAAGACCGCCCATTGTGACACCCTATTAATTTTAAGTTCCCAATGGAATTTGTATTTTTGGTGTACAATAAAGAATATCTATCTACCTATCTAAGTTCATACTGGTAAGGGTTGCGGGAATCCGATGGATGCGAGACGCACAGGACCGTTCATTGTGGTGATACTTGGGAGAGGTCTATATCCAACAGTGGACGACTTTCGGCTGAAATGATGATGATAATGATGACTTTATGAACATAAAGATACAGCAGCTTATCCTTAATTCTTTAGGTATTCTCTACCAGTCCACCTTTCATCTTCTCCCAACTATGTTGGGGTCAGTTTCCAGTCCAACTGGATGCGGCTGAATACCCATGTCTTACAAGTAGCGACTACCTATCATACCTCCACATTCCAGTTACTGAGCAACACGATACTCCTTGGATAGACTGATGGTCAGACTTTCTGGCATCTGACTACCTATAACGATCGATTGTCAAAGATCTATGAATGACAACCGGGACCAACGGCTTCACGTGCCTTCGAGGCTCTGGGTATCAGTAATGTTCTAATCCAATCTCTTATATGAATATACTAGCGACCCGCCCCGGCTTCGCACGGGTGCAATGCTGATCACTTCACAGTATAAAACAAAGTCGCTTCCCGCTGTCTGTCCCTATGTACGCTTAGATCTTTAAAACTTCGCAACGGATTTTGATGCGGTTTTGTCCAGCATTGTACCAAGGCGGGTCGCTAGTACTAAATATACTACAGAATGTCTTTATACACAACGTTCACAGATTTTTTGTCATTAGACAATACAAATATATTTTCTTTTGAGGTTACTCTTGAAAAAGCGACATAGAATTGGCCATGTGAAAAACATTCAACGCTCAAATCTAAGCCTTTAACGTCGTTGAAAGTTTGACCCTGCGATTTATTGATGGTCATTGAAAAAGATATCTTTAGTGGAAATTGTAGGCGTTTATATTGGAACGGTAAATTCGATGGTATTAGTATTCAATTTCAATTAACCCAAACACTGCTAGGTTACATTGTTTTATTATGAATTTCCTGTGTCTACGTTCCACCTTCCCCCACCATCAGATCAGTTCGATAGTACCTTATAACCAAAGTGCATCTCATGACAATTCTAATAAGCCCAAACACGGTTAGGATACATTGATCAATTACAGAGTTCCGGTACTTATCTTCCGGCTCCATCATCATCATCTAGTCACTTCGATAGTACCATTTTCAACATAACTATTCAGAACCATTTGTTTATTTGTATTGTCATAGTCGTGTAACTGTCTTCATTGTGTCAATCTTCAATGTGATATCTATGAGAGTATGAAGTTCCGTTGGCCATTCCTGGTCTTCTTCATCAGTTCCACTTCATCAAATGTTACTTTTTGACTGTAAATGCTTATGTTTTCGATGAAAATACCACAATCACTATATGGTTGCCTATAATATTTGAGGAGTTCCCTCGATTCCCTATGAATTCCATCATCAGAAGTGAATTTTGAAAAAATGGGACCAATCTGAAAGCATATCCTTTAAGAGGAAAATAAACATTTTGCAAATCGGTCCATAAACGACGGAGTTCTGAGATAACACACAAAAAAAATAAAAAACATACAACCGAATTGATAACCTCCTCCTTTTTTTGAAGTCGGTTAAAAACACTATAACGATCAAAATAACTTTAATTTCGGAAGTCGGTGTTTCTGGTATTGTTTGCTTGTTATCTAACACCGACTTACGAAATTAAAGTTATTTTGATCGTTTAATTGTTTTTTTTTTTTTGTAGTGAAGTCGGGTATTTTTTTGTAAAAGTTTTTTATTTCACACTTTTTAGTTGTGATGCACTTATAGCCAGAGTAGGTACCTATTTCTCATGACAATTCGAATTAACCCAAACACTGCTAGGATACATTATTTTATTATGAAGTCCCCATTCACCTCCCGGCTCCATCATCAGGTTAGTTCGATAGTAGGTACCTTATAGCCAAAGTGCTTATAATGACAATTCTAATAAGCCCAAACACGGCTAGGTTACATTGATTAATTACGGAGTTTCAGTGCCTACCTTCCGGCTCCATCATCATCATCATCAGATCACTTCGATGATACCATTTTCAACATAACTATTCCGAACCATTTATTTATTTTTATTGTCATAGTTACTTAACTGTCTTCATTGTGATAGATATGTGAGTATGAAGTTCCGTTGGCCATTCCTGGTCTTCTTCATCAGTTCCACTTCATCAAATGTTACTTTTTGACTGTAAATGCATTTTTTTGGTATTCTTGATGAAAATACCAAAATCACTATATTAGTGCCTAGAATATTTGAGGAGTTCCCTCGATTCCTCATGGATTCCACTATCAGACCTGGATAAATGGGACCAATCTGGAAGTAACCGAGTAGTATATTTACAACGGCACATCAATCTTTGAAAGAATCAAGTTATTTACCGCAACCGCTATGTCCCTGCATTTTAAATCTGTAATATCTTCGAAAATATTCACTTAATCTATACGCTGTAAAGGGCCATATTGATCCATATTAAATGAACAATTTATTTAAGGTACTTAATTGGATAAAGATTACTGCTGTATTGCTTAAAATCGTTTCGTAAATAAGCCATTATTTCTCATAAAAAGTAAAGGATAAAAAATGGTTATTGTAGGTTATACCTAAAAGATAGGCATATACCATCGCGGACTTTTTTGTAGATCTTTTTAAGGTGTACAATACTGTAGTACATTATTTTGATCTATCTCTTAGGGCTCAGCCAGCGTTTGCAATGTAAGTGCAAAATAATGTGTTTATTTACTACATCACATTAGAAACCTCTAAAATCATCAGTGTTTCTCTACTATATTGTGCGTGTATTATACACATAAACCTTCCTCTTGAATCACTCTATCTATTAAAAAAAACTTCATCAAAATCCATTGCGTAATTTTAAAGATCTAAGCATACATAGGGACAGACAGACACGAAAAGCGACTTTGTTTTATACTATGTAGTGATTTTCCATGTTCATACAACTAACTAGAAGATATCCGCAGGAGAACCAAGGTTACAGACATAGCCCGAAGAATCGCCAAACTTAAGTGGCAGTGGGTAGGGCACATTGCTCGCAGAACATATGGTCGATGAGGACGAAAGGTTCTGGAATGGCGACCACGTACCGGAAGACGCAGCGTTGGAAGGCCTCCCACAAGGTGGACCGATGACCTGGTGAGGGTCGCGGGAATCCGATGGATGTGAGACGCACAGGACCGGTCATTGTGGTGATACTTGGGACAGGCCTATGTCCAACAGTGGATGTCTTTCGGCTGAAATGATGATGATGACAACTAACAAATTATGTAGACAGTCTTTATAAATGCAATTTACTGTATAAATGGTAGCACTCTCTTAAAATAGCATTGACTAAATACAATGTAAGTCCACAGTCAAACATTCCATCAAAACGTTACTCTACCTACGACACATTTATAGAACAGCCATAACAACTGTCAAAGCACACAAAGAAGACAACACACAAACACACATACACATTTTAACAACTATCTACAGTTCCAAATGCAATAAACAAACGGAAACGATTTAACTCGATTTTTATACCGATTTCTTAGTTCGAACCTACAGTTTGAACAGCATCGATCTTAGAATCGGTTCAGTTACATCGCTCGGGATATTTTAGCTTTGTAATCGATTTGTGGTAGTGTTTCATCGTTTCGGTATGTACAGATTTTTGTTTTGATTCTATAAATAAATTTTGTTGTGATTAAATTAGTTCGCCTTGATGTTTGGAATAACTGAATTGTATTTATTCCCGTCTTTCAACAGAAATTCCAAAGCAAACAAAATAGTTTTGATAAGTTATTTTGTTTGTTTTTACAGTTTACTTAAGTGCGGTAGACAATATTTTCTAAAAGTTAGTGAGATGTATCTTGTCTTGCTCCGGTACAACTTATTCTCTTCTTCCAATCATGTCTCACTCCTATCTCGCTATTAAACTACGAGTGAAGCGAAAGCGGTACGTGATTGCCACTCTATACAACCTTTCATCTCTATCGATCATCTGTTCTGTGAGCAATGTGCCCTGCCCACTGCCACTTAAGTTTTCTTCATATTTATGTGATCACGCAATGAACCTCCCAGTATAGGTCTTTCCATTGCCCTTTTGATGACTTTTAGCCTTCTGATGAGGCCAACTGTTGTTTCAAAATTGCCTTATATAATTCACAGAAATCGCAACCTAGGATTCTCGATTTCAATCTTCAGTAATATATTGTAAACATGTGTATTCATGTTATTCAAGCTTCGCTACCTCGCTTCAGTTCTCCGTCGTTTTATTCAAAAATGTTTGTGTGCCAATTCATTGGTAAGTTCAGAGAGATCGGAACACAAGACTCGTAAAATATGGAATATCTTCAGAATATTTCAGTTTTATACACTTTGAATTGACGCTTCCAGTTGTAACGCTGAAGAATCTATGAATTTGTTACAGTGAGACTGGAATATTCTTACCGACTCATTTATGTGATGGTCGCAAATATATTGGATTCGATTTGCAGCTTGAACAATTTGGATTTTGATTTGTCTATTTTGACTTTTAAAGTACGTAAGTGTGGATTCTTTGTTGCAAAGGTAATCCTTGACTTGAAGAAATTAATTGGTACAATAATCAGCAGAGTGAAGATATGTGCTATCTCCAGCTATCTTTAAACTGTATAAATACTAATTAGCAGAGCATTTTTTCTGGATTTCTCTCAATGGAACGAGACCACATCATTGTCTTAAATCTATCAAGTTTATGTTGGTAGATTTACCTTGGAAACAGAAGTAGGTATATTTAAACACACATCGTGTGTCACCCTATGTATGTATATTTGTGTCCAATAATATTCAGTTTCGTTACAATGTTGATTTCAGTACGGCTATAAAGGAGCTTCTCAATAAACGAGTTCCATTTCACTTTGACGATCCAAACGCTTCTTGAAGGATTTGACTTAAAGTTATTCCTATTTTATAATTTATGCAGTGATTTTTAGATAAAAACATTGATAATAGTACATTATGATATAAGTGTGTAATGTTAATGATTAGCGTCGAGGCGGTACTTAGACCCAAGCCGTGGCGAGGGTCTTAAGAGAGCCAAGAACGGTAATCATTAATTACTCACGTGTGTCATACGACGTTTTTCAATACACTTGTGAAGAAAACAACAGTAAAACTAGTAAAATTGTCTGTGACATGGCGGTAAAAATCTGTTTTCATAAGCGGGGGCATCATTTTTTTAAATTTACCCCTAGAGGAAGGCTAAGGTATTTTGATCATACTACCTAGTCTTACGCTTATGTTTTCTTGCGTGAAAAGTTTTTACGATAATGTATTTCGTAGTGACAATAGAATACGGATGTAACATTTTCTAATGATTTTGTAGTATTTAATTAATAAAGCCACAGATTTTCACTGGAATAAAAAAATCGTCAAAAACCGCGCGCCTCTTATAATGGCGGCCATAGACCACAAAAAAAAAACAAATTTTATTTGAATGTACGATTTATTTACTAAATGTTTTTTTATTAAATAAATCGTTTGTAGAAGTTAAATTTCTCCATTAAGGGCCGATTTTTCAATCGCTAGATAACTTTTATCTGAAGAATATGTTTGACGTTTTGACAGCTTATGTATAGAAAATATGTCATATTTATTCCTCAGATAGAAGTTAACTGATGATTGAAAAATCGGTCTTAAACTTGTAAATTGGATGAAATAAGTAATTATGACACTAATTTATATACTATTGAGGGAATTTTATTCGAATTCGAAATTTATTTTGCGAACAAAGAGGTATAACAAAAAACTACATTATAGCACTAGTGCGTAATGGTAATCAAAATGTTACAGTTTGGTAACGAGTGCCATTATGTACCTAAGTGCAGTGCAATAAGAGTCACTTTCTGAGCAAGTGTGTTGAAAAAAAATATTTTTAGTCATTTTTTTGTTAGGGTTGCCTTAAAGTTCGAAAATTTGTATTGAAAAACTATGAGAAGGCATTTCAAGTTGCATATAAGCGTATCTAGCCATCTAATGTACCAACACTGCAGGGACTTAGGTCTCTTCTGTTGGAGAGGAGAAATTAGCCTACATCACGCAGACCGAATTGGTGGATGAACTTGAGGTGATGTACTTGACAGTTTCTCCGGCGGGGTCTCATGGTGGAATGGCGACAGCGACTATCGCAACCCAGTGCTGGGCACGCCATAATTATGGCGGTAATTCCCCTCTTTGAGGAGTGACTGGAAAGGCAACACGGCGTTCTTACCTACCGCATGACGCAGGTCCTCACCGGACATGGTAAGTTCGGGAGGTTCCTGCACCGGATTCGTGCGGAAGAAACGCCCGGGTGTCACCATTGTGCGGACCACCCGGAGGACACGGTGGAGCACACGGTGGAGGTGTGTCCCGCTTGGGCAGAGCAACGCCGTGTCCTCGTGGGGGCGATCGGCGGCGGCGATCTCTCGCGCCGGGCCTTGGTACAGGCCATGGTCCGAAGCGAGGAGGAGTGGCAGGCGGTCGCCTCCTTCTGCGAAGCAGTAATGCTAGCAAAGGAGGCGGCCGATCGCGTGAGGCAACGGTCCTCACGCCCCAATCGCCGCCGGGATTCCGATCCCGATTTCCGGCCATCGTAGGCGCAGGCTTGCGGACGGCGAGCAATGGGTGGCTCGCCGTCCGACCGTCCGGTAACCGTCCGGACCGAGCCCAAGTCGTCGACGGCGCGTGCTGTTCCACGCGCGCCTCAAGGAGATGTCAGCAACTGTAGGGGCCTAGCAGGGTCGAAGCCTACTGGGGCCAAGGGTCTGATTCTGAAAGGAAGACTCGGCCCTGGTACGAAAGGCAACGAGGGAACGGGAGTGGGTTTTTAGTCAGTAAAAGTCTGACACTATCTCCCGCCCCGCCCAAGGGCGGGGGATGTCATGAGATGATTTTCCCAATGAAAAAAAAAAAAAAAAAAAAGTTCTTGACAGTTTCCTCACGATTTTTTCCTTCACCCACCGTTTAGAGAGCAGTACTTATGAAATAAACAAAATAAAACGCCTGCCTGAATTCACAACGTACAACTTGTGAATCGGGGCCATACTAATTTTTTCAAAAGTCGAAACATGCATCACGTATAATTTTCATGAAAAACACACAAAATATTTTTATACAAATTCCACTAACCCTGTCAAATCGGCCACGTTTAAAATGGGTTACGTTTTAAATTTTGTCACACAAGTTTTCGTTTTGAAAGCTTTTCATATTTTGTCTGACAAGTGACAGTTAATTTGAGCCCAAGGCCTTGCAGCGACATCAATCACGCGGGCCGTGCAATGCGGTCCAGATTACATTTTGTAACCTTACTCGAATTACTCCATAACGTATTTTGCCCGATGTATTTTGCCCAACGTATTTTGCCAGTACTCTTGTTGATTGCCCAGATTGAGGCGTGTTTTTAAATATTTTAAACACGTTCAGTATTTATACTTCGTTACTGGTATTGGTCACAAATTGGATACAAGAAAATACACTGTGCATGGTAATATTTTACTTTTAACTGGCATTGTTTTTTGTAAAATTAAATAATTGCTTTAGCACACGGCTTCGCGTGACTAGTAAGTGTTTTTTCATCCCAAGGGAACTAACGGGATAAAAAAATGATATCTTTATCAAGACTATTCTTCTATCTTATTATGGCCTACCAGCTTTCAGTCCGATAAGGAAAAGGCCCGGTTTGACGCGCGTTGTTGTGTTCTACACGCGTTTCAAAGGGATGACAGCATATTTGTTTTAGACAGTACTAGCTTTAGCCTGCGGCTTCGCTCCCATCAACTGACTACTATATTCTACTCTACCCTACCCAACTCTAACCGACTCTACCCTACTCTAGCCTACTCGATAAAAAGTATTATATGTCCGTCTTCTGCTTCTAAGCAACCTCCTCACCAATTTTCAGCCAAATCGGTTCAGCCGTTCTTGAGTTATAAATAGTGTAACTAACACGTCTTTCTTTAATATACATAAATAGATAAGTTTGACACTCTTTCTCGATCTAATTAGAGCATGAGAAGTTAGGTGATGATTTCATACTCTTAAAAAAATGGTTATGGCCTACCCTTAAGCTAAATTTTATCCAAACTTTAGATGTTGAGGCGTTATTGGTAAACCAACAGACCCGTAGGATTAGTCAAGATAGAATTCAAATATTTTAAGCATCAAATTTCTGTGGTCTATGTAAAACAGTGGACATCTTTCGGCTGAAATGATGATGACGATGATGATGAAGCATCGACTTTATGTACATAGAACTGCATTTCAAATCAACAATCACACTTAGTGTAACCACAATATTAATTATCCACATAGTGAACAGAACTTGACCGTGTACTACTCAACATTATTACCCGATCGATATGGAACGGGTGTTGTATCGACAATGACTATACAGCGGTCTCATCTTGTGGTGACATTCAGGTCCATTGTACCACCCCATATCAACTGAAGATAATTTACCCCCAATAATGGCAAGGTAATCAGGTACCCCGATCAGATTCCGTATTACTTGTATTGTGGTTAGCCGGTGGTAGGGTTGAGTTGAAATTGAAATTGCTTTGTTTCGCTATATTTTGGTAATGAATTCCGATATTTTAAATGTCGTTGTATTGATAAATGAATGCTTTTTTGAGCGTTCTATAAAACTATTTCAATGAAATTGAAATTGATAGAGTAGGATAGAATAAATGATGAGTAGATAGTTCAAAATTGATCGTGGTAGTTCTACACAATAGTTAGTTTGAGAAATATCAAATTTTAATTATATTCTTTTCAACCTTCAACGTTCCAACAACGTAGTAGTGATAGAAGCGTTTATTCTATTTCTTTTAAGAATATTCAAGTCCTAACAAAGAAAATCCTTGAGACGGCAACATAGTCAGTTCTGACAGTGAATTAATAGTCTACTTGGACATTCAAGGGTTAATATAGACGATAAGTAATTACGGTCAGGTTATCATTAGGCCTTGCAATAAATTGCTGGTTGAGATTTGACCCCCATAAAGAAGGTTGGGTGGGGTCCCGAAAATATTACAGACATCCTTTACTGTCAGGTTATGGAAACGTGTAGTTCGCGAACTTGATAAATGATTGCAAAAATGTGGTTTAATTAGTTAAGTGGCGTTTACCTCAGTGTGGTTTTATGGAACCAGTTGCCAGCTCGCCTTGTTATTTTAAATGATTCATTATTTTAATAATTGGAAAGTCTGATGTTCGTTTTACTCAATTATATAAAGGAGGTTTTTATTTAGGTGGGAAAGTCATCTAATGACAAATCCCGTTCTTGGGCGGAGCGAGAGATAGTGTCAGACTTTTACTGACTAAAAACCCACTCCTTTTTGAATTGTATTCAGCATGCGGGGCAATCCCGCATCCGTGATAAAATCTGAACGATATTAAAAACACCCTTAAAGTTTCTCACAAAATAACAATTCTTATCTAGATCCCCGTCAAAATAAGTGGTTATTTTTCTAACATTTTAAAGCAGAGCTATTAAATCACGCGTGAGTCAATGTGGTGAGCGCTGGCCACTCGATAAATCCGTCGTTTGTGCTACACGTTTAACTACAGAAACATGGCTTTTAGTGCTTAAACGAAAAATTGGAAAGTTAAGATCAACACTTGCACCTGTGGGAAAAATTAGAAATACAGAAGTGTTTTCACCAATTGAAGTGTTTGTCTCGTATCTTTGGTTTTAAAAATACTAGTGAAGTTAGACGATCCTGCCCTGATAAGAGTGCTATTCTAATCGAGAATGAATGATTAAATTTGTTTAAGTCAACTTCCTGCTGTATTGTGGACGGTTGCAGATGAACCCGTACCAATACACCATAAGAAGGGTGTCGTCAGTTAAGACCAGTCCAAGCTATGCACAAGGTCCCACGAGAGTCATTAACTGCAAAGGTGCAACGTAAAATCTCCCTCTATCTGTATTTCGCTTTCATTTTGCATTTTGGAATAACAAAGTTACTTTCAATTTCAAGAGACACACTATTGGAATAACCTTGGTGTGCGGTAGGAGGTTTCCCGTGCTGATCGGCAGCAAATCACGCATCGTTATCTATGTACATAGATTTTTAAATAGCATATAGTATAGTCGGCCTTATAATGTTCCCACTACTGGGACTCAGGCCTCCTCTGTAGGA
Source organism: Mythimna impura (assembly GCA_905147345.3). NCBI lineage: Eukaryota > Metazoa > Arthropoda > Insecta > Lepidoptera > Noctuidae > Mythimna > Mythimna impura. The sequence goes on along the minus strand of LR990355.1, from coordinate 8,338,265 downwards.
GAGGGAATGGGCCGTAATCAACCACGCGGGCCCAGTGTGGGTTGGTGGATGTCACATGTCTTCGAATTTTTGGTTCTAGGACATGCCGGTTTCCTCACGATGTTTTCCTTCACTGTTTTAAGAGTAGTGGTGATGAAATAAATTACACAAAGTAATGCGCCTTGCTGCGTTTGAACCCACGACCTACAACTCGTAAGTCGGGGCCGTTACCACTCGGCCACCACTGCTCTAGATTTTTAAATAATCTTAAAGTATTATAGCTTGCCCTTATGTTCCAAATTGACAACGTTTTGCCGCAACTAACTTGAGTGTAGTAGAGGAAATTTCTTCCAAAATGACTGTAAAATGTGGGTGTTATAGCAACCCCTGTTGCTGGAACAATAACAATTTTAAACTTAACTGGCGTGTGATATTTATTAATAATACTCGCCACTATTCCCTGTACCTACTGTATAAAATACTTTGTTATTTCTGTAAGCGCACGTTACAACCACTTTTCATCTTGATTAAGATAGGGGAGCGTTCAAGAGTCACCTTTCACAAGCCTTTGTGTGGTCGCCCGGTGGTTAGACGCAAGCACAATATATTATCAAGAACGCTTTACGTAATATAATAATAAAGCTGTTTTATTTTCATACCATATTTATTTCGAATATTATTAGTAGTATTAGTAAGTTCATTTAAGCTAGTTTTTGTTAGTAGAGAGATATATAGGGTGGGCCATTTATAGTGGTTCAATTTTTTTATTTTTTTTGCTAGATGTCCTCTTAAGTAATTGTTTAGAAAACATTAGTTCTGCAAAAATCTATAGTTCCGTTGCGATTTTTTTTCCGTTAAAATATTGTTCCTGTGAAATAAACTACGGGAAATGTTATTCATTTGTTTGTTTCTTCGCTAGAAGACATATTTTAATGTGCTTCTAGCACCCGCTAACATTATCCTTATATTTTTGGAAACCATCTTTATACTCCCAATTTCAATTTAAATAAACAAGCAACTCATTTCCAACTAAACTGAATGTATTTGTTTTGATTTGATTTGAAACAGAACGTATGACATGTTTAAACTCGTTACTATTCATATTAGTGTTTCATTTTACACATCACAGTAAAGATTGAAAATAGAGTCTTTTTATATTTTGATTTATGCAAAAGTATAAAGTACATTTACCAAAAATAAAGGGTTTAGTCCACTCTCGGCCCCTCGAACCCTAAAAAAAGATTTGTCTATTTGTGTCCTCTCAACCCTTAAACATAGTTCACACTCGACCCTCAGGGGGTGAGAATGGATTTTCATACAAAGGGCAGACTTACCTCGTCCACTTTCGACCCCTAGTTCGAAATTATTATTTTGGTACAGTCAGCTACAAACTAAAGACAAAATTCAGGAATTGATATTTAAAAAAAGAAAACTATGAATATTAGAGAACACTTTTTTCTTTTGAGGTTCTCGCGCCCGAGGGTGAAGCGAGAGAGCGTGTTCGTTGCTTTTACTTACAAAAACCACACCTGTGTGTTTCTGTTGCTTTTTGCGTTCTAGAGGAACCCAGGAAGGTTTAGGGTTTCTCTTTCAGAAAATCCCCATGTAAAGCCATCAGCCCTGATGGGCCCCTACGGTTTTGCTGATATCTCTTTGAGGCACGTTTGGAACACAACGCGCCGCTGACGATGCAGGCTCGGTATAGACGGTTACCGGACGATCGCACAGTGAGCTTCCCATTGCTCGTCGTGCGCAAGCCCACGCCTACGGTGGCTGGGGTATGGTTCTCGACGACCAGGGCGTTTCCTGTCGCGGTGGCTGGAGTATGAGAATATCTTCTTCCTCACGCGTGCGGTCTTCTTCGTTAGCATTACTGCTTCACAGCAGGCGTCCGCATTGCATACCTTCTCGCTCCGGACCATGGTCTGAACCAGGGCCCGGCACAAGAGGTCGCCGCCGCCGATCGCCTCTATGAGAACCCTGTGGTGCTCCACCCAAGCGGGGCACACCTCCACCGTATGGCCCACCGTGTTCTCCGGACGATCCGCATAATGGCAAATCCAAAACAGGAACCTCCCGAACTTACCATGTCCGATGAGGACCTGTGTCATGTCAAAGGTGATGATGCCGTGGTGCCTCTCTAGCCACTCCTATGAGGGGGACTTACTGCTATGATTGTGGCGTGCTCAGCGCTGGGTTTCGACAGTCGTTCTCACAATACCGACATAAGATCAAGCAGGAACGATGCCGCGACTTTAGGGGAGTTTCGTTTGACCAGCGTTACAACACCATGCGCAGGTGGCATCGTGCAAGGAATGTTACCTCTCCACGGCGGCAGGCTAGCGAGGGGTTCAAAGTTTCACGGGAGACAGTGTGGTTTCCCTGCACCATCCGCATGAATGACCCCTTTGGGACGCAGCTTGGCCGCCGGTCGTTCCGCAGCAACAGCGCCCCTGTGCCAGGATCAGCGGTTGTCAGCGAATATAACCACACTGACTCCGTTGGGGAGGTCGCCGCGCAACACGTAGTCGTAGCCGAAGTACGATCACCAAGGGCGATCCTAGTACCCAGAAATATTATCCCAGCAGGACACCGCACGACATCTCTCGCCATTTCCACTCTCCCTGGATAAACTATAAGGTAGACTGATGATTTATCATAGTACCTAACTGTACTTTGGGGGTCGAGGGAAAACTAAAAGCTGGTTGAAAAATTAAATCCACACTCGACCCTTGGGGGTCGAGAGTAAACTATAGTAAGGGGTTCAGTGGACACATTATTTATTGGGGGTCGAGGGGCCGAGAGTGGACTAAACCAAATAAAGTAGGTAATTACGTTATTATAAAGTATGTATGTAAGTATGGATCTGCCGAAAGGATGGAGGAGGATAGCTCGTGACAGAGATAACTGGAAATGGGGGAGGCCTATGTCAAAAGACAAACTGACTAAGTTGTTGCAAAAAAAATAAAAAAATATGTATATTCAAAAGTAGGATTACATTAAGAATTTTGTTTTTATATAAGTAGTATAAGTCAAAACTGTAATATGGTCAGCGAATAAAGGCTTTTATTATTATTATTATTATGTAAGTATGGCAGCCCTATATACTACCCTACCAACCCACTAACTTATGTTCTAGTTAGTTATTCTCGTCCATCGCGATACTGCATTGTGTCGTTATCTGTCCCGGGTGATAACTGCGCCCATTGTGTGGGGTCACAAATCGCCATTGTTACCCAGGCCAACCGACTGTGAGGTTGGTGAATGCCCACACCTGTAGGTAGATAAATGGTAAATTAACATAGTGTATGGTCAATTTGATTTATTTTTAGGTTTCTGTATCTCGAAAGGAAAAAACGAAACTCATAAAGGATCATTTTAGAAATAGAATAGAAATACTTTTACTTACTTTTACCTTTTTTTACTTTGTTGTGCGTCTGTCTGTCAAGACCCTTTATCTCGGAAACGCGTGAAGGTATCGAGTTGAAATTAAAAGCAAATACTCAAGTCTGCAGTCTCTTCAAGCTGTGAAAATATCAAACTTCTGAGTTTACGAAAAAAAAAGATACATTTATGTCACAAAAAAACGTATATTTCGACACTCTCAAGGAAATAAAAATTCATAGGGTAATTCTCGTTGAACTAGAACCCTGAAATTTGGCAAAAGGCAAGGTCTTATAGCACAAGGAATAGGAAAAAATCTGAAGGAAATTTCTAATTACGTCACAAAAAAAAAACTATTTTGCGAATCGGAAAAATCTTCGTAACTCAATTCGGGAATTGAACTGTTTTTATAAGTAAGTTTGTACTGAACCCTCACTGCACGAGTCCGACTCACTCTTACCTGGTTTATTGGTTTCTTTCCGTTAGTCAGCCAGTGTCAAGTTTAAAAAGTTTACAGATTTAGTCACAAAATACAGTCACTTTGTGTACATTATAATGCTGATCTAACACATTCTTAGATTATGTTTTGGAGTATTTGGCTGTAAATATTGAAACTGCCTTCTCGGTAAGCTTCGCTGCGGTAATCAATACTGGGTATATTTACTAGGAATAATAAAATTCTGAGCTTAATTTTACCAACATCTCACTTGTTTCAATGATTCAACATGTTGTCCAGTTGTGTAGACTACATCAATTTTACATCATAATATCCACAAGAAATCAATTTGCTAATAATCAAAACAGTCACTGAACTTTACTGAAATAAATAAATCCTTCCAAAAAGCCGTTGAATTGAATTTAGTTGTGAATGTAGTGGAGCATTCTAAAAAAAACATGCAACCTTATAAGTATGCATATTTTTTCTTAATATGGCTTGCCTATGAGTTTTTTCGAATTAACATAATTCATATCATTTATTTGCTAAAATGGGTAGGTAATTACATAAAGTTATTGAAAGTATAGCACATTCCAACCATATTATAACTTGAGGCATGCAAATCACAAGCTTTATTATTATAATAACGGCCCTGGAATCCAAAGGGCAACTGAAGATACATGCGTAAGTTTTAGTCAGTACATTTACAAGTCTGACACTCTTTGGCTTCACCTAGAGCATGAAAAGTTACTTGATGAACCAGAAAAGAAGAGTTTTTTTTTAATGATGCCTTTATCTGGTTGTGGATCGAAAACTAAGCTAAGTTAGATTTAGCTCACATGAGGTAATAAAAAAAATGTATAACCTATGTGAGCTAAACTTACCATGATAGCTCAGCTGTAGGTCTGTTACCGGCTTTTCAATTGCCGATCTTACCAAAGACAAAACCAGTTTCGTTTAGAACTTTTGAAAGCTCTAAAGAGATTCAGTCTTCAGAATCACCGGCTAGTATTTTACGACGCAAAAAGTTGGAAACTCATAAATTCTTATGGCAGTAGCGATAACAAAAATTATACAATGTTCAAAGAGCCATAATACTAATTTTGTTACTCAGAACAACTTAAAATATGCGCAAACAGTATCATAACAACGCGCCAAAACAAGTAGAATTACGATGAAAAGCCACTTCGGTGAGATAATCAAATTCATTTTTCTTTTTACTGCCAGAAATTTTTATATCGGCAACACCTGACTTTCTTTTTTATTCGTTCTTGAATCATGATCGTAACCTAACTTCAGTTTTCTGCGAAGTTTTAGGCCTTGTTATAAAATTCATAAATAACGCTACTAATAGCGTTATTTATGAATTTTACGTTATGTTCTTATAATTTGTTCTCGCAAATGGATTTTTGTTCTTTCAGCCTCAATTACTGAAACTTGTACAAAGTTTTGAGTTCTTAGTTCAAACTTGGCATCGTATTTTCCAATTTGCACGAAGCTAAATAAAATTATGGAAAAGGCAAAGTCTGTTTTCATAATATTAAAAGAGCATCCGTACCACTGCACTCAATATAAAATAAAAGAGCATCCGTACCACTGCACTCATTATTTAAAGAGCATCCGTAACACTGCACTCATTATTTAAAGAGCATCCGTACCACTGCACTCATTATAATATAAAGAGCATCCGTACCACTGCACTCATTATTTAAAGAGCATCCGTACCACTGCACTCATTATATGAAGAGCATCCGTACCACTGCACTCATTATTTAAAGAGCATCCGTACCACTGCACTCATTATTTAAAGAGCATTCATACCACTGCACTCATTATCATGGTTTTTTTTTCACGTGGAAACCTGCTCCGGCTGGAGCGGGGGGAGTGTCAAACTTTTACTCAGTGTTACTTTAATAAATTGCCTTTTTGCGAACGCCACGATAACTTCTTCGAACAATTCACAGACCTGGCAGGATTGACTTGGGTCTTGACAGGATAATATTCTGACAAACACAACAGCTTAAAAAATCTGCTGTGGCAGACAAAAAGTAACTTCATAAATCGTTATATTTTTTGTAGCCGGAACTCTAAAACTATTAATTCAGTTCTAAATATTTATTACATCATAAAAATTATCGGATACTTCCCCTTTCGTACACCGAGCTCGTCACTCCAACCCTCAATATGCGACCTTCGTCTGACGTTAAGCGCTAGAGTGACCGTAAACCCTCCCACAGATCCTCTGAATGTGAAACGGTGAATATTTTATTCATGAACACCTGAAATTCTTCAAACAAATACTGAAGGCTTGAAAGCTCCACGTTTGCAGTAGCTGATAATATTTTTTTATAAAACTAGGTAGGAGTTAAGCTCTAGTTAGGTGCTAGAATAAAAGATAATAATTCACCAAATTTTTTTAAATTTACTTTTTACGAAACTTCAAACCCCTTCGCTATTGACGTAGATGAAATTTAATCTTTCTTCAAAAGTTAACGAGTGTGTACTTATAAATTGAATGAAAGAGTTCTATTTTATGTACCATACTACAATGAAAAGTACAAAGGCACAGTTACCATTCTCGAAATATTGTCTGCATACATTCTCTGAATTTAATGCATTCAACATTCCCCGAATTCAAAGCATTCAGTCATGGACAAAAGCCATTATTTACAAAAGCATGTACCATGTATAACGAATAAATTGACGCCCAGCCAATACAAAAAACATGCACACCAAATTCTGTTAACGAAAAGTCGAAAATCCACTTACGCCTCACACAAACAACTAACTCTAAATGATCACCGTTACCAAACCTCCATTGAAATTCGATCCATTTGTTTGCTAACCCTGGAAAGCTTTTAATCTTTAACACTTTCAGCGCTATGTGGCCCGCCGGCCGCCCACATAAATTATTTTATTGCAATCCAATATTATTTTTTATAACTTATCTCCGCATGCCATGTGGGCGGCAGGCGTTTTAAATGCATTTACTTATCTAGCAAGCCAATGACAAAAAAACAGTATAAATCTATGTTCACGGCGTATCCCGCCAGCGGCCCACATGGCTTGCTAGAAAAATTAGTTCAATTGTAGCGTTAAAAAATATATGTGACCCGCGCGCCGCCTACATGTCCTGCTTCACTAGAAAATGTTTATATATACATAGCGCTGAAAGTGTAATATTATCTATTTCAATTTCATTGACAAAATGTTTTCAATTTCTGCCTACGTGTATATAAAACTCGTGTATATAAAACTGTGTGTTTGTTTTAGTAGTTTTCATTGCTTGTAGCTAAAAAATGTTGGTGACGTGTGTTGGGTACAAAAGCGAATGCTGTTGACTCAAATGTTACGCGGTTTAGTGTGTGTGGAACAATGGAACTGCCGTTTCCAATTATTTTGTGTGCAAAGCAAATGTTGTACTAGTTCACACTATTAACTAACCATAGCTAGGGGTTTACAAGAAATGATTTTAAGATCACATTAGGTTTGTTCATATTAATATAAGTTAATAATTATATTATATATGAGATCAGTTAGATTGGAGACAAATAAAATCACTTATTTCTTCAGGAAACTTTAATTATACTTCATCATTATTAATTACGTCTTAAAATACGTCTTTCGTCTTATATACGTCTCCCTCTTTTATTTTTTCTCACATCTTAACCATAAATTACTTATTCCTTTCACACCTCGAATCTTTCAAACTTTCTTCCCTTTCACTCAATAGCGCTTCACACTGTCTTTCATTTTTACGTTTCAATCCACTTATCTGCCCTAACTCTCGTTACGTTGCGTTCCTACATATAGTTATACATTATAATTACATTCACACGAAAACTGACAGGAGCATCCAGAACAAATGTCATTCCCTTTTTCAACCGAGCAAAATGTTCCGGAATTAACCTCGTGTCATTTGCATACCAATCTCATTCGGTTTGATCTTTTTGACAATCGTTATCGCGAATAGATATCCTTTGTCAAAAACCAAAGGAACTGGGGGTTAGACAAATGACTTTTCTATTAGCGTTCCCGCCAAACGCTAAGTACAAAATGTATGGCAATGACATTTAAATTACCTGTCACGTCACTTATCACGTGACTTCTCTGCAGGCAATGTCATTGATATGCATGTCTAAGATTGCTAGTGTACCAGGGAACTAACTGACTCATCAAAAATCTGGCGATTGACTTCACTGCTGACTGATTGACCAGTCAAAGAGTATCAATATGATACCAGCAAATTATCAGTCTCATGTCTCCTTCCATTAGTCAGCTCTCAGGTCCCATTATTCCTAACATTCAATTAATAAACGACCATTGATTGATGTATCTTTTTCCTAACTGAACGGTCCATTTATCATAAATAAAAGAACATCATTTATCAAGGTTCTATCACAAATTACTCCCAAAATTGGACTTGCTTGCTCTTCATTTATAAATTCGTCTGAATTTGTAAAGAGATGCCTAAGTTTGATAAGTGGTTTCATTTAAAACTTTAAGGTCATTTTTGGGTCTGTATATAGTTCGGCTTTCATAATTTAGTGATATCATTGTCTGTATGTCGCCGTCGCCGAATTTTATTTGAACAACCTTCTCTATTGGATAATATGCCATTGTATAGTGTAGGTACAATGTGATCAATATTGTTAATTGTTACGTATGGGGCTCAGGTAATATTGTCATTATTATTAAATATCATATCAAGGAGAGTATGTGGAGTATTATTATTAAGGCTGCTCACATTAACGGTATCTAATATAAACAAAACCATTTTGAGGCTGTACTGGCCTTGCTACAGTTCAATGATAAAATGGGAAATGAAGATGAAATTATCTTAAACAGTGATGAAACATATACGTCGCTTCAAATTTTAGTGTCTAAAATTAGACTAAAAGATGTCGTCTTCATAACTTCAACTGACAAACGTCGAATGTTAGACGTTAGCCTCCCTCAGTGTCGCCACAACGACTGGTACGTCTCACATCCATCGAATTCCCGCGATCCTCACCAGGTCAGCGGTCCAGCTTATGGGAGGACTTCCAACGCTGCGTCTTCTGACACACAGTAGCTACAGAAGCGGATTAAGCCAGCGTGGGGCCTGTAACAAATTCGACTAAGGGGCCCCTGTGTAAACCTATTTAGTACTATTATTCTCATTTTCAATAGTCCAGTGGATTTTAAGATTGGGAAAGATACGTGGAAATTACGGTAATGAGGAAAATCTAAGAGACTGACTATCATATTCAATGAAATAATTAACTGTATTCAATCGGATTTCCATATACATATTTTGACTAGATTTTTTTTTGCATTCAAGTGCAGGATCCCCAAACGCGCGGGGCCCCTGAATGCGCGAGCCTGTAGCATTTGCTACTCTTGCTTCATGGCTAATCCGCCACTGAGTTGTTTGTTCTGCGAGCAAACGAATAGATATGCCTTTTAAATTAACCACCATCATCATAATTTTACTCTTATCCCAATTTATTTATGGCGAAACTTTCAAACTATCCTTACCATGTTTCCAACTTTCACCTTTCAGCTTAACTTGCTCCAGACAAGTAAACAATACATATATCCGAATGCTGAACGTTTCAAAACAAGTCACAATGATAAATGTACCTAATTCGGACCCGCACGTGAAAGCTTAACCGTAAATAGCTTAAATACGAGGTAGATATTGTCATTACACAATCTGGCATTAACTGTTTGAAAGGTGAGTTGTCTCACTTGAACGAAGATTTCAATTACATAAACGATATAATCCATTCTCTCAATAATTTTCCGCGTACATCGTGGGACTACTGGAACAATTTGCCTGCTGAGGTCTTACCGTCCGATTTTATAATTTAGGTATCTTGAAGCCTAGAAAGAATAGGCTCTTAATAAACTCGTGCGCTTCACCATCAACGCTTGCTTTTCTGCTTACCATCAAGTAAGATCGCAAACAAGTACTAGTTTATATCATTAAAAAATATTTTGGCGAAGAAAGCTCAGAACTTTTTGTCCTAAGAGTTTTTAGAAAGCAATAGATAGGAACGATAAATTGATGAATGTACGGAACTATAAGGGAGGGCTCCCACGAGCAACTACGTTGCCCAGCATCTTATTTCTGTCCCTGTCGGCCTTTCATACAAACTAGTATACATACTCGTAAAAAATGCAATTTAGAGTAATGAAATGCAATAATCAGTCAGAGAGTCCAAGGAAAAAGCGATTAAATAAACACTCTAGGTACATCGCATGGCACGCGCCGGACGGGTTGCAACCTGCAAGGAATGAACTACGACACGCGTAGGTACTTTTGTTCAAACGGCCGAGCGCTGCACCGAGTTATTTCCCGCGCAAATAAATTGGCGGCCGGCGGACGGTGCCTGACAAAATACCTGACATGGCCCAATAGCTATGTTTTGTTTCGTTTGGGCCTCGTCAGGCACATATGCCAGACATTTTATTTTTTTGCTTTATTTTACTTTATAATCACCGGAAACAAATTAAAATAGTCATATAATGTGATTTACTTGAATATACAACCAAAAAACAAAAATAAAAAAAACGTCATCAAAATTTTACTATGGCAGCTAACGTGTATATAATAATTTAATTTCTTTTTTATTTAATTCTTTATTATATTTACACGATTATTTCACAAACACTTAACTAATTAAAACTTTATAATTATACACTAAAGGCTACTCCTAACTAAAATATGACTTCATTAAACTCCTCCGCATCGCTGTCGACTGAAAGTGTGCCCAAAAAGCTGGCGGCATTGCCACGTTGTATGGCAATGCTTATTCTCTGACCGAGGTATAATTTTATTTAAAGTGTTTGTCTGCAGATAATTTTTTTGAAAACGAATTGCCAAGCACAATAAATAATTCTAGTTATTAACATGCATTTCGAAAAACAAACTAAATGACACTACTATTGTAACATTACTACACAAAACACGTCATCACTTCATAAATAATAAAATCGTTAGTAAACAAAAGATTAAACAAATGATAAAAACAAAACAATTCGATACTGTGTACTCGGTAATTTGTTCGTAAAATCGAATGGCTTTGAATCGATATCTAATTACGAACACACGCGAGGAGAGACGGGCACAACGGCACACTCGTTATTCGTGTTCATAGATGTGTAAACGTATGCGATAATGACGGGTTGTTTCTGTAAATTTTTATTTAATACGACTTGTATAGCTTATCTTCTTTGTTTTATGGGTATATAAAGCCGTCTAGAAAAACTTATCTTTGCTTGTTCTTCTTTGAGGGTGTTTTTTAGTTTGTTCAGGTTTTGTAGGATTTAGTGCTAGAATTTGCTGCTAAAAATAGGCTAAGCACATTTTAGCTTTTTTTTGTAGGAAATCAACAAATTACTTCCGCTCTGATTGGAGCGAGAAGTCCGAGCCTCCCGGTCGGACTTTTACTGACTAATGCCGACCTGTGGTCCTTCAGTTGCCTTTTGCCTTCCAGGTCCACGGTAACTCATCAATCTGGCAACCATGGCAGGCATTGGGCCTTATCAATGTGCGGCGTGAAGGAGAGGACACCCTTAAGAGGACACGAGGTTGTCCTTTCCCTCACACTTTCCACCACCTCTATCGCTCGCATTACTGCTGCAGAAGGCGGTGACTGCCTCCCATTCCCCCTCACTCTGTACCATAGCCTAAACCAGGACTGGACTTGAGAGGTCACCAACCAATCGCAGAGGCGATTTGTTGATTGGTGACCGTCCGGCCCTATTCTCATAGAGATGAGAATATATCCATCCGGCCCTATTCTCATAGAGATGAGAATAAGGTAGTTCTCCACCCACATGGGCAGGCTTTTATTGTAAGCTACATCGTGTCTTCCGGGCGATCCGCACAATGGTAACACCTAGGCGTTTCTTCCCACCGAATCTGAAACAGGAAACTCCCAAAACAACATGAACGATGAGGCCCTGCAAAAGCCAGAAAGTGAGGATACCGTAGCGCCACTCCTGAAAGAAGGAACTTATCACTACGATTATGGCGTACCCAAGAAAATTTTAACTGATGTTTCCTGTTGGCAATTTAAATAGTTTTTATCTGTGAGCCTTAGCAACCTTTAGCGTCCTATAAAATTGTAGAGTAGTGTTGAAGTGTTGATATTAATGACAGACATCATTCTGTTCACGTGATCGGCTTGCTTTATTGTATACCCTCACACTAATGGAAGTACATTGTTTTAGTCTCTATGGCTTACTTAGCTTACTCTCCAAAATTCTTCCTGTAAACCCTACGCTTAAGGTGTTTTTAATACTGTGCGGTTTTGATCATGCATGCGGGATTGCCCCACACGCGTAACCCCCACGAAAGTCCATTTCATACAAGTATTTATTTTATTGCATAAATGAAAATTATTTTGCATTTTGAAATTTTCTGTATGCGGGGCAATCCCGCATGCGTGATGAAAACCGCACGATATTAAAAACATCTTAAGCGTAGGGTTTACAGGATGCATTTTGGAGAGTGTGCGCAGGAATTACATGACTTGATTCTGCCATTACCTTTCTACCATCGGACCACCCGACGTACGGCGAGTGTCCGCCTTTACGTATTATATACCTGTATGGTTTTATTATGCGTTTTGCCTAGTTGTTGATACATGGTACATCTTCGATTGGAATATTTACCTGCTGCGGTCTTCCCATTATTTATTTGTAAGCTAAGTAAGGCATAGAGACTAAGACAATGTACTTCCTTTAGTGTGAGGGTACACAATAAAGCAAGCCATTCACGTGAACAGATGTCTGTCATTAATACCAACACTTCAACAATAATACTTACTACGACTTACACACAACACAGGGCTTCTATTTTTTGTAATTAAAATGTAATCTTAACTACTTCAATATTTACTATCCATTTTACCAGCCCCCAACGTATAGGTATAATTCCACCAAACTATTACTTACATCTCGCATCAGTAAACAAGATATAATTATTCACAAAGCAATAAGGTTAACAGCGCGATCATGGCTCGAGCTCATGAATTTTCATCTCACGTTAATCTGCATGCATCTTCGCTATTACCCATTTACAATATCAGCTTCAGTTCTTGGTAATTAACGTTTGAGCCAATTTAAATCAACAGGATGTTACTATAAGCCTTTCAGGGGAATCTTGTTTGTTTTAATAGGAGAAATTTACTTGGCAACGTGTTGGGAGCGATGATATCAGTTTGTGTTCTTTTGTCATTTAATACTTTTAGGACTTGGAACGTATAGTCCTTTATGTTTAACTTACTGGGAAGACTGTAAATCGGATAACCAATATCAGAGGGTAAGCAGTTACTCAATAATTAAGTTTAGAGGTCAGATACAACATGTAGGAAGAGACTTTGCATAATGATGCCTGCTCAAAAAACGAAACGTTTAAACTTTATGTACAGTAGGTTGTACATAGGCGGACCTAGCGCAACAAAGCATTTTCTATCAGTTGATTTTTGGGTTAAGAAAAACTACACTCTGGTAGATGAGGAACAATAAATCAATAAGATTGTTTTTGTGAAATGAGAAGAAGAAAATTGTTTCAGCTTAAAGTCGATATTTTCCTTAATTTCTGTTATTAGATTTGTGTGAGAATTTTGTAACTTTTTCAGACCTGGGCCTATCGATCTTCTATTCTATGATATTTCAAACACTTCCAGAAAAAAAAAGTTACTGGAAGATTCCCTCAATACCAAACTTCGGTAATGCCAAAATCCGCGTGAATACAAAAAAAAAGATAATAAATATCACATGATTATATCCATTGTGTAAAACAGTGTTCACACCAGCTTTGACAATCAGCCGAGCGGAACCGCCCAATGAGTTCTTTGTCGTATATATATTCTCCATGTACACACGACTGTACCACGCTAACAATTTCCAATATAAGGTGACTCTTCATCGTACAGAAAGACTTTTCGAAACGCGGTCGAGTTATACTGGAAATGTGGTTTGATGTGACGTGTGTACATTGAAACACACTTTTTGTGAAATTGACACGAGTGAGAGTAAAATGGAATCTTTCATTTGTACTCGTATCGTCAACGATTCGAGCGATGTGTGGTATTGAACGCAATATGAATCATATGGTTTTTGGTTCTTGGTTTTACGGTTTTTAATTGAAGACGTGAAGGCACAGATTGGAGTTTATCATACCTTTTCTATCAAGGCTGTTATTATCGTCATCATTTCAGCTGAAAGACTTCTACTGTTGCACAAAGGCCTCTCCCAAGGTTCACCACAATGACCGGTCCCGTGCGTCTCGCATCCATCAGATTCCCGCAACTCTCACCTCACCCTCAGAAGCGTTCCAACGCTGCGTCTTCCAGTACCTACACGGTTGCCACTCTAGAAACTTTCGGCCTCTTTAACTATCTGTTTTGCAAGCAATGAGCTCAACCCACAGCCAGTTTAGTTTGACAATTCTTTGGGCTATGTCGGTAACATTGGTTCTCCTGCAAATTCTCTGTCTTTACCTCTGATTTGATCACACAAGGAAACTCCGAGCAAAGCCCAAACCAAGCCAGCACCATCAAGTTTGTGGATGTGAAATAAAGACTGAGTAGGTTCACAACACCTTGCTAAAGGCTTCACAAAGGCCATCTCTTCAATAACTCCAACCAATTAAGTTTTTCATATAAAACTTATAGTTTCTGTATCTGACTTGGAGAGATAGACAGAATTTTTATGCGATCTGCCCACCTCTCAAAGAAGACTACCTCAAGGAGAATTCGCCTTTTATAAATTGTTCTGTTCATAAAATATCGTACAAGTTTCCTCGCTTTTCTATTTATCTAAAGGCTCATTCTTTATACAACCGTAGACGTGTGTTTCCCGACAGTTAGTTAGGGGCTCCCACATCCATTTTAGTTTCATTGAAATACCACCACCTGAGACAAAAGAATATCGCTATTTTTCCAAAACAAAAGTGTCAGTTTCCATTCAGTTTCCTCGGTGAAACAATGAATGATAGCACAAACGAAAGTTTCAAGGCAGTTATCTTAAAAAACTCGTCAAATACTCTTAAAATATATCTATTGTGACGGGTTCTGGTGAAATATTTATGCTAAATTGAACTCTATTGTCTTGAATCTAGGATGCAATGTGGAATGTGGTAGTAATTGCATTTATTTGATGGAGACAGCAAAGCATTTGCTGCAAGCGTAGTGTTATAACATCTAGTAAATTTAATTTTGCTTTAAGTCTGCATTAGTAACAATTCGTTTTAAACCACAAACAATGTAGATTGCTTCTGTAATCTCGTTTAATATAAATCCTAGAAACTGACTTCATTTGCCTAAGTTGTGTTTAAGTATTTCACTATCATCGTCTTCAATCATAACTTTACAGGTCAGATTCTTTTACACATTTATTCATTATTCAGATTTTAAACCACAGCTGAGACTCAAAAAAGTTAAATTCTATGAATGACAATTTTTTCAAAAAGTTCGAACCGATTGTTTTTTTTTTAAATAGACACCGTGGTCCTGAAACGCATTACTGGTTACTGAAGGACACCGGTGGGTTTTAGTCAAAGTCTGACACGCTCTCTCGCCCCACCCTAGAGCGGGAGAAGTCATTGCATGATTTCCAACCGCAAGGCGGAAGGCAAATATTTATAAAGAAAGTTTTTTTTCATCTTTTTTTTTTTTTAATTCTTGATAGGTTCGCGCTTGACCACTATCTCACCTGATGGAAAGCGACGATGCGGTCGTCATCATATTTAATTTCAGTTTAAATAAGATCAAACAATAGGTATCTATTCCAATTCTTTTATCTCATAATACGATTGAGTCTTGATTCCTTATATATTTTATTAATCAAATTAATTGATTGAGTTATCAAGTAATAAAAGAACAAAAAGTGAAATTTTAGTAGCAATAATGTAAAATTTTAAAAACTAATTACACAACATGTTCTATAAATCAAATATTGTTTGATAAACTGTAGTAATTTTCACTCGACGCAAAAATATAAATAATCACTTTGGTACTGACAATTTACGAGCAGATATGTGACATAGAATATTTTGTAATTTGATACAGTTTTTGATTTTTTATTGACAATCATCTAAAGTAAATTCCTATTGTTGGGAACTATATTTGAAATAAAATTTGGGTCCATCTTTTAAATGTTGTTTAGGATAAAGGAAAAAAAAACCGACTTCACAAAAAAAACACTAAAAGGATCAAAATAACTTTAATTTTGGAAGTCGGTGTTTCTCGGTATTTTTTGTTTCTTATTTAACACCGACTTCCAAAATTAAACTTATTTTGATCCTTTTAGTGTTTTTTTTGTGAAGTCGGTTTTTTTTTGTAAAAAGTTTTTATTTTACACTTTTTAGTTGCGAACCATTTATAAACAGAGTGCCTATTTCTCATGACGATTTCAATTAACCCAAAACACTGTAAGGTTACATTGTTTTATTAGAAAGTTCCTGTGTCTACCTTCCACCTTCCGGCTCCATCACCAGATCAATTCGATAGGACCTTATAGCCAAAGTGCATCTCATGACAATTCTAATAAGCCCAAACACGGCTAGGATACATTGATTAATTACAGAGTTCCTATGCCTACCTTCCGGCTCCATCATCAGATCAGTTCGATAGTACCTTATAGCCAAAGTGCATCTCATGGCGATTCTAATAAGTCCAAACACGGCTAGGTTACATTGATTAATTACGGAGATCCAGTGCCTACCTTCCGGCTCCATCATCATCAACAGATCACTTCGATGATACCATTTTCAACGTAACTATTCAGAACCATTCATTTAATTGTATTGTCATAGTCGCTTAACTATCTTCATTGTGATATCTATGTGAGTATGAAGTTCCGTTGACCACTTCTGGTCTTCTTCATCAGTTCCACTTCATCAAATGTTACTTTTGACTGTAAATGCTTAAGTTCTCGATGAAAATACCAAAATCACTATATGGTTGCCTGTAATATTTGAGGAGTTCCCTCGATTCCTCATGGATCCCATCATCAAAATTGGATTTTGAAAAAAATGGGACCAATCTGGAAGCATATCCTATAAAGGAAAAAAAAAATTTTGCAAATCGGTCCATAAACGACGGAGTTCTGAGGTAACAAACATAAAAAAATGATAAAAAAAAAATACAACCGAATTGAATAACCTCCTCCTTTTTTTGAAGTGGGTTAAAAAAAATGAGCTGACGAAGATAATTACATCATGTCGCCATGTCAGTGAAAACCTTATAAATACGAAAGAGGTAACTTTGTACGAGGACAAAAAAACTGCGCCCTGTAATTTTTTATAACCACAACATATTTTATTTATATTTGTTTGCCATTAGGAGCCGTTTTCAGACGCATTTATTGTAAAAATGCCAACTTCTACTTGTGTGCTTTTCATAAAGACACTTGCGAATCTTTACGATTTTCCCATGAGCCGTCATTGATGGCGTTAGAGGTCACTAAACTTTATAAAATATAATAACTAGCTTTTTCCAGCGGCTTCACCCGCGTAAATGTAGAAAATATACATCTATGTCACTCAGCAATTACGTAGTGTTCTACTTTTTTTGAGGTGAGAAATGATTCAATTACTTCTCTTGCTCTAGGGTGGAGCGGTACTTTTACTAACTGAAACCACGCCTGTGTCCTTCAGCTGTCCTTTGCGGTCTAGGACCACGGGTTTCCTTTTCAGAAATTTCCCGTAAGACTAGCGGGCATCCACACTGCCGGGCCTTTAAGGTTTTACTGACAACTCTTTGAGGCACGTGTGGAACACTACGCACCGTTTACGACTTGGGCTCGGTCCGGACGGTTAACGGACAGCCGGACGGTGAACTAACACCGTGTCTTTCGCGCGATCCGCACAATGGTGACACCCGGGTGTTTCTTTCGCCTGAATTTTGGAACAGGAACCTCCTGATCTTACTATGTCCAGTGAGGACATGAATGTGGCGTACCCAAAGCAGCATTCTACGGGTGCAAAAAATTTTAAAATTGTCTCAGTAGTTTTTGAATTTATCCATTAGAAACAAAAATAGAAACATACAGTAGTATACAATAATGCTAAAGATATCGTTGAATACAATAATATTGTTGAGTTCATTCCCGAGCTTTTTATTCCAAAGCCCTAGCATCATTTATACAAAATAAATGATCAACATTATCCTAATAGGGCAATGCACTCAACAAGGAAAGCAAGTGGCAATTTATATACCAACGCTAGGAAGACGTGCATGATATCCGAGGCACAAAATGTAGGCATATTTTTTATTTTATTAAAATGCTAAAAGGATCATAAGTAACTAGAGTTAAATTTACCACGCGGAACTGAATAACTCAATTATCATAAATACGAAAATGATCTTTGTGACGCAAATTATTTGGTGTTGTCTGTATTAAATATCAAAGTAATGATAAAATTCAAATTTTAACGTGTGGTATTTTTCTTTTTTTTATTGTTCCCATCGACTTATTAGTACATATATATCGATGATTGTTCCATAAATACAGTCTTTTTTACAGTTTTGGGTTCTTTGGTACCATTAAACCAGAATTGGTTTGCATTGGTACTCACATTCAAACCAATTCTGGTTTCCATTCAGATGATGGACCCCTGGGAGGTGACGTAAAAACTATTTAGATTTCCAATTCCTGAAGGGACAATTTCAATCTATCGGCCTTGACCTCAACCATTCCAAATGTGTTTTTTTTTGTTTCTGACAATACTGACAGACAATTGACACTACAGAAATTCAACGCAATAGCCCCAGAGAACAAAATTTTAGAAAAATGTTGACTGCACCTCCTAGGTTCTCCAATTTTGGAAGACAGTTTTTCTTTATGCATTGACGATAAAATTAAACGTTTCAATGATATTTCGGATAGACTTTCAAAAATTAACTTACATTTGGCTTTCACCCTCATTAGATGCGGGCTTGCGAACGGCGAGCAATGGGTGACTCGCCATCCGACCGTCTGGTAACCGTCCGGACCGAGCCCAAGTCGTCGACGGCGCGTATTGTTCCACGCGCCTCAGGGTCGAAGCCTACTGGGGCCATGGGTAGAGTGAAAACGAAACCCGGGGCCCTGGGACGAAGGCATTGAAGGAACAGGAGTGGGTTTTTAGTCAGTAAAAGTCTGACTACCCAAAGTCTGACTAGTACCCAAGTGCGGGATTTGTCATTAGATGATTTTCCTAAAAAAAAAACCCCATTAGATATTGCTGTTTTACTCCATATTTTATGTATATTCTTCGCTATTGCCCTTTATGGAAACAACCACATCTCTTGGACAAAATGGATCAAACCATACGATACGCTTTAACGTCTATCTTAAATGTGGCCCTTGATGACCGAGCGTGGGTATAAGCCACGCTACCCATTCGTTTTGGTGGGCACGGCATCCACAAAATTTCAAATGTAAGTCTACCGGCAAGGCGTTCCTGTCTTCAGTCCATAGCACTCAACAGTTAACCGAAAGTATCTTAACTCTATCACTGGTTGACTGTGAGGTGCCGTGCTTGACCGACGCCGTGAACGCCTGGAAAGTGGCTTGCCCGGAAAAGGCGATGCCCGAGAATCCATTTTCTCAGAGACAGTGGGATGAGCCGCTCTGCAGGTTGGTATGGAATAATCTCATTAATACGTCCACCAATACTGCTGAGTTTGCCCGCCTACTGGCTGTGGGTGAATGGCTCTACTGTCATCTAACATAGGTACTATACTGAGTGACACCACCTTCCGGATCACCACATGCCTGCGTCTGGGTGCTCCTAGTAGAGCTCCACATCAATGTCAGTGCGGCGAAGCAGTCGACCGCCTCGGACACCATGGCCTATCCTGCAGTAGAAGTGCTGGTCGGATAGCATGGCATGCCAGCATTAATGACATCATCAGTCGAGCTCTTGTCACCGCCGAGGTGCCAGCTGTTTTAGAATCCAATGGCTTGACACGTGACGATGGGAAGAGGCCAGATGGGATGATTATAATGCCTTGGAAGTTGGGTAGGCCTTTGGTGTGGGATGCAACAAGTGTCAACATCATCTTCTGAGTACGGCGGGCTGTGCTGGGGCGGCTGCTGCAGGTACAGTAAACTTCAAACGGCGTAAATATAGTAACCTTATCGGAAGTTATATGTTTGAGCCGTTTGGGGTTAAAACACTAAGGCCATGGGACCATATCAGCAAAAGGCTGGTCGACTCTTCGCGTGACCTGGGTTTTTCTTCGGTCAACAAATCAGCATTGCAATCCAAGGTGACAATGCTGCCAGCGTTCCGGGCACTTTTCCCATTGAAATCGATGTGGATAAATTTTTTGATGCCCTATGAGTTCTTTTTCTACCAGTTTGTACATAATATTATTATTTAAAATTATTTTCAGTTTGTATGTATACCTAATTTATTAGTTAAGATGTTTATACTCGTATACATATCGACGGTTGAAAGGCTAATTGATCTAAGCGACATTTTGTAAAACTTGCAGGAGGACGGATTAAAGTTTTTTTTTTTTTTTTAAATATTCATAATTAAACAAATATTTCATAGACTTTTATTTATTTAATACAGTATATCCCTAATTATGTAAGGAAGTTTTTTTAAATTATTACTGTTGAAAATTGTATATTTTTTTAGAAAATTTATGTCGGTTAGCCCAAAATGCATCAAATTTAGTTATTGTTTGAGAAAGGTAAAATGGTTCAATTGCCTACCGAAAATAAAGTAGCTGAAAGTAAACTGGCTCAAGTATCGCCCTAAAATAAAATAATACGAGAGAAAATGAATTTAGCGCCTAGTCAACTGACAGTTGAATATACCCAATGAGCATAAGCAACATGATTGTGTTGCACCAGAGTGATGTTGTTTGATGCAGATGCCCCATTAGAGGGACTGCAGGATAAAACAAAATGAACCCTTACTAGATTATAGTAGATATTGACGCTTAGGCCATCATAATTCAGCAACGTCCTTAAGATATTTTTAAGGTTGGTATGCCATTATTTTATACAATTTTAGACAGTGTCTTGTAAAATAAAAATATTATTTGGAGAAATCATTCAAGACGTTGATTCAATGTGTCTTGGAACAAGGTATTAGATAAGGTGGTATATCACCCTAAGCCTAGGTAGTAGTATCACCACGGAATACATTGTACTCTAGTATCACTTTATAAATAAAACAACAAATAAATTGTTATTAATTATAATTTATTCAAAATCAGTCTTCAACATGGACGTACCCAATTTAAATCAGTAAGTTACAATCAAACACCAATATTAAAAAAAAAAACTTTTCAGTAACTTGTGATAAATCAAAAGTAGAAAAAAATAACAATCTCTTCAGAAAACAAACAAAAGTTAACATTCTATAACAAGAAACAATAGAAAATCGACGTTCTTTACAAGAAAAAAAAACAAACAATTACAGATTACTAAAAAGCAAAAAGAAAGAAAATATAACATTCATTATAAAACAAAATTTTAATTGTTGACGATGACATAGAACCTTAAGCTTCTATCTCATCTTCAATATCTGTATCTATCAGAACATCTTTACCAACGCGGTGCGGAAAGTTAGTGTATTCTAAGTGAACAATTTTGGGAATAACCCCAGTATCACACAGCTTTCAAGTTTTTTTTTTTATATAAACTAGTGCTTGACCGCGATCCCACCTGATGGTAAGCAGTGATGCAATCGTTGATGATGAGGCGCACTAGTTTATTAAGAGCCTATTCACTCTAGCCTTGAAGACACCCAAATTATAATCGGATGGCTCTGCAAGCGAACAAGGACAAACAACAATTTTATTTGCCTGCTGAGGTGAAGACCTCAACAGGCAAATTGTTCCAGTCCTTTTATGTACGCGGTATAAACGACGATTCGAAACTCTTAGTCCGGACCGTAGAGGTTTCAACCAACGTAAGGGTGGATACTCACCGTAAGCCGGGTTGTCCGATGGTAGAAATGAGATGACGGAATCAAGTCATGCAATTCCCGCGCACGCTCTCCAAAATGCAACCTGTAAAACGCTGAAAGGCTGGCTACCCTACGCCTGTACTCAAGGCTTTGAAGATTGGATTTAACCAAATCTGGATCACCAATTAGCCTCTTCGCACGCCTTTCCACCGAGTCCAAAGCTGCCAGGTGGCTTTTTGCAGCACCAGCCCATGTGTGGCTCCAGTACTCCACACACGATCGAACTTGTGTTTTGTATAACATTAAAAGCTGTCCCTGTGTGAAGTACCACCGGACCTTTGTAAGAACGCCGAGTTTCCTAGCAGCTACCTTGCCTTTGGACTCAATGAACCGCCCAAAATTAAGGTCTGAGGAAACTTCAACTCCCAAGAGCTGAAGGCGGTTGGTACACTCCAGGGATATATTCCGAAAAGCAGGTGCCAAGGTGAACGAGCTCCTTTTAGCGGTGAACAGACACGCTTGTGTTTTGGCGGCATTTAAACCCACCAGATTGGCTTCACCCCACTTGGAGACCGCCTGAAGTGAGACATTCGTACGCTCAACCATAGCCTCTCTTTCGGACCGGATTAGTTCCTTACTAGCCTGAGCACCTGGCAGGTATCTCTCTACAACTGTGCTATCATCAGCATACCCATAGATACCGGGTATCAGCAGATCGTTGATATGCAGCAGGAAGAGCGTTCCAGAGAGAACAGACCCCTGAGGAACACCGTCGTCATGGGCTCTGATGAGCATCCATCGACAACAACCCGGAGAGACCGTTCACTCAGGAAGTCTTTTACCCAGTTAATCAGACCAGGGGAAATGCCGTACGCTGGAAGCTTACTCAAAAGGCTAGCGTGCCATACCCTGTCGAAGGCCTTCGAGACGTCTAAGGAAACGGCAATCCCTTCCCCATTCTTCGCGAGGGCCTCGCGCCACAAATGGGTGGCATAAACTAGTAGGCCCCCAGTAGACCGATTGCGAAACCCGTATTGTCGGTTACTGAGGAGATCGGTTACGTTCCAGGTATGCTATGAGGCGCGAGTTCAATACACGCTCCATAATCTGGCAGAGTATGGAGGTTATTGAAATCGGCTGATAGTTGGCAGGATCGGCATGACTGTCCTTTTTGGATACGGGTTGCACGTTGGCAAGCTTCCAGGACTTGGGCACTATACCAGTCCTAAATGAGAGGTGATACAAGCGCGTCAATACAGGAGACAACTCGGGCGCACAAGCCTTGAGAACAATCACTGGTATACCATCTGGTCCACTACCTTTATTCACGTCTACAAAATAATTTGTACTTGCCAGAAAAATCAAACGTCTGTCTTCACAGCTCGCTCGCACATGACACAACGCACTTCCTTAAGGCGTCCATTACACGTTAGGTTTTACTGTCAATTTTTCCACAGTCAATTTTTTGATTGACGAAAAACCTACCGTCTAATGCGATGATTGACGTTTGCAAAAACTAATGGCGATAAAATTCCGTCATTCAAACATCATCATGATTTATGGAATTGATTGACGCCTGCATGACCGTGTACTGGACGCCTAAGTATTGGCGGCTAACTCACGCGCTCGCGCGGTTGGGTGAGGTACTCGTAACGGACACTTACACAGAGCGCAATAAATTGAACTTAGTTCCAAGCGACTATGGAGTAGCTAATCTCTTTAATTTATTGGACGGCCTATGTGTTCAAATCGATTTGATAAAATGATAGAAATGCCAACTTTACAAATACTGAATTTAATCAAAAAATTTTAACGGCCATAAGACTAATGAGGTAGTTATGTTAAAATAGCCGATGTGACATTACTCATTATGCTTAATAGAGGCTAAATGGGTCAAGAGACATAGTTAATAAACATAATTTAATGCAAAATGGTTCAAACGACACGGTTTTTTTATGAAGTTGAATGCAAAATAGGTCAAACGACATAGCTTATTTTGTTGGTTTAATGCAAAATTAGCTAAACGACAAAACCACAACCATGGTGAAAAAGCCAAATGCCTTAATCGACACTCGTTATAAAATTCCGAAAAATCAAAATAGCTTAAGTCATCGAGTAATCAAATTTGTCTAATTTTGTGTCGTATAGATCAATGAGCTTAGAAATGAGGCCTGTTTTGCAGTGGGTGCTAAGCGCCAAAAAAGTAGTCAAAAAAAATTGAAACCTGACTCAAACGACGGAGAAAAATTTGCTGATTCCGAATATGTATATAACTCAATATTGGAAAAAATGTCGTTTAGATCAATTAGCCTTTCAACCGTCGATATATAAAAAATAAATAAATAAGTTTAGATTTAAAAATAAAGACGAGGTGTGCCCTGCTTGGGAGGAGCACCACTGTGTCCTCAAGGGGGCGATCGTCGGTGACGACCTCTCGCCCCGGGAGCTGATACAGGCCATGGTCCGGAGCGAGGGGCAATTATAATAGACATCGGTTGCCTCCTTCTGCGAAGCAGTAAAGCTAGCGAAGGAGATGGCCGCACGCGTGAGAGAACAGATATACTCAATATACTCATGCCCAGCCAGCGAGACCGGACCCCGACTTCCAGCCACCGTAAACGTGGACTTGCGGACGACGAGCAATGGGTTCGCTGTCTGGCCGTTTGGTAACCGTACGGACCGAGCCCGAGTCGTCGACGGCGCGTAGTGTTCCACGCAGACCTCAAAGAGATTTCAGCAAACCGTAGGGCCCCAGCTGGGCCCAAAACCTACTGGGGCCATGGGTCGACTTCTGAAAGGATTACCCGTAGTCTTGAGAAGCAAAGGGCAACTGAAGAACATGGTATGGTTTTAGTCAGTAAAAGTCTGATACGCCTTCTCCGCTCTAGGGCGGAAGAGATCATTAGATGATTTCCACCCTTAAAAAAATGGGTACTTAATTATAAAATAGGTAATTTAAAAAAAATATAGGTAAACATTACCTATTTTGATATATTTTTTTTAAATATTAATAGCGTCACAAGGGTGTTTATATTATGTGTACGTGCGTAGATACCAATACCGACGCGCTACCAGTGTACTGCGTCGATTCCCATGTTATTTGGCTACAATTGCATGACAAATTTATTAAAAAAAAAAACCTAAGTGCACTTAAGTAAAATTCCATTGCTTGAATTAGGATTGTAGCTTAATTTTCTGATTGAGATGTATAAGAATTAATATATAAATGTTTGATTTTTTGTGAGAAGGATGCATGACTGAGTTAATAAATTAGGTATAAGTTTAAATAGTGTAATTGGCTTCAGCCGTTCTATTTAAAAATAATAAATAAATAAGGGTATGCATTATTTCAGTTACATGTTCTACGTTGGCCGATACATTGTAATAAAAACTTTTAACTTTTGACATTTTAACTTTTCGTGACTTCGCTGTAATTTTTTTGGTGTTGTTATCATCCAATGACATGTCTCGCTCTTGGATGGTGCGACAGGGTGTGTCAGACTTTTACTGACTTATGTACATTATATATATTTGTATGTATGTACATTATATATATTTGTATGTATGTACATTATATATATTACTTACACCTGTTCCTTATTTGCCTTTCATACCAGGGACGGGTTTTCCTTTCAGAAAAGAACTCATGAAATTCAATTAGTGATTCAGCGAATAGAAAATTATTGAGTGAGCGCCATGTTAAGATATGGTTTCCGAGGCTGTACGATCTTCCAAGAAATTATTTGATGATTTGTCACCCAAAAAGAAACCGAATGTATATGAAATATGTATACATTTAAATACTACTCAAACAAATGCTAATAAAAATAATGGTCTCCGGCTTGAAAGTGGTGATATGTGAACGAACCTATTAGAAACACAAGTTTTTGCATATATCATATAAATTGTGTAATGGTGTAATGACGTTACAAGTTTATAGTATACGTTGTTGTTGTTGATGACCTGGTAAGGGTTGCGGGAATCCGATGGATGCGAGACGCATAGGACCGTTCATTATTGCGACACTAGGGGAGGCCTATGTCCAACAGTGGACGTCTATCGGCTGAAATGATGATGATATAATTTGTGTACAAGTTCATAGTAAAAGTTTTTTTTTTGGATTATTGAAATAAAAGCTAGATTTAAAAATAGTTGTTTTACGTATAATTTAATTTAATTTTTTAGTTAAAGTCCTCCATATTGAATTTTTTTATGAGTGATGGCACTTTATTTTTATTTTGAGTTGTTCACAGCAAGCCTTTTTACTTGATGCCCAAATTGTAGAAGTCCATCAACAATAACTAGTCGACCGGATTTAGATACACGTCACATAGCTAGCCATGCATTGTCATTCAAACTAAACGTGTGTACAAAATTTCAGCTCAATCGGTTGAAGATACTCGTATTTGCTTCAAAATTAAGTTGCAAGATTCCACCCTAACATAGTATGTTAGTGCAGTGAGTAAGTTGTAAAATACAAATCTTTCCTTTTCTTTCTTTTTCTATTCACTGCCTGTTGACTAGACAGTCTCAAACATTACTCTAATTAAAATGAGAAATCCATATTCTAAGGTCCCGAACTTCTAATGTCAACAAAATCGCACTATTTCAACACGTAGATAACATTGAATCTTACTCGCAGTGCTCGCAGGAAACTCCAACTGAATTTGCGAAGTTAAATTGAAAGTGAACGTTCGGCCCGGACGATTGATGAGTGGCCCATTCGAGTTTGCACTTCGAGGTTCACGTCTACTCATACTTATCTTCTTGGTTTAATGTTATTGGAGTGTTTCATTTGATTTTATTTAAGATCTTGACTTATTTAGGATATTTAAAAAAAGGTTGAAACATGCTGATATTTTGAATTACTTAAAGTTTTAACATCGCAAACTAAAATTGAAGGTGATCATTTGGGCCGGCCGATTGATGAGTGGGGCCATTCATGTTCACACTTCACTGTTCACGCCTACACGCCTTATTGATTTTCATAGGTCTTATTGGCCAGTTTCTTATATTTATAGGTGTTTTAAAGCTATTGTTGTAAAACCGCGAAGTAAGCCATTGGACCAAACGATTTATGAGTAGGTTGACCATTCAACCTTACTTTTCAATATTCACCTTATTTTTAGTTCAATGTGGTTGGAGTATCTTCACATATGCATTTTTTAAGATTTAGGAAGTTTGTTAGTGGTATTGATGTGTTTAAAATCTGTTATGAGTAAATTATTGAAAGTTAGTGATTATTAGATTACTTGTGGCATGAAATATTCAATATTAATTGTCATTAAAACTTGAGTCTCCACTTATAACTCGGGCCAAAACTAATTGGTACATATTCATCTGCAATTTAAATATTAATGAAAATATATGGGCTAGAAAGCTTCGTTTTGCATATTAATTACGGTTGCTGAATATAATATGCAACTAAAACTCTAGAAATAACAGCCAGTTCAACAGGGCTTTTTCTTCATAATTATTTATTTAAACTCAACACTTATATTCCCCTGTTATTTGCGAAGGAAGTCTTATAAGTTTTGTAACTCTATTTTGAGTTTTGAATCATAAATTTTGCTTCAAGCTACTGCAAATTTAGTCTTCAGGAAATATTTTCATTCAGTATTTTTGATACCGTCGTGCTTTAGCAAGCTTTTTCCAATTTTAAGTTGGAATTAAGCTTTTTTTGAAGTAGTGTATCATCAAATGACTTTTCGCCTTCTAGGATAGAGTGAGAGGGAGTGTCAGACTTTTACTAACTACAATCCTTCATTATAACGTTCCCGCAGTATCTGAAATTAAGATTAACATTGACATTATCATCATCATCCCGATTTTGCATACTGCTGGTTCTGTCTTTTGCTTTTTTATTATAATTAATAAGGCATAAATAACATTTTTTTTTATTGATAAAGCATAACTTACACTAAAGTCTGCAAGTAGCTAGCATACCGTAGTCTCACCAATCAGTCTCTCCACCCACCAATCAGAATCAAATCAATCAGAAGCTCTCTGGCATTCCAGCTGCTTATATACTTTTGTGCTAGCCACAGACATGAGTATCACAACCTATAGACTCATGCTTGACCACTATCTCATCTGATGGTAAGCGATGATGAGGTCCAGGATAGAGCACGTTCGCCTAAAATTATTTCTAGGCAAGCCTATTTAGGTTCAACCCTTCTGTTCATGTTCCACCCTCATCCAGGATCCACCTGCGATGGCAAAAATATAATTGATATCATACCTACTATCAATTAAAGATTTGAATAGTAACAAGTGCTTATAATGCAAGTGTGCTAAACCATTAAATATTGACATAACACGAACGACCGAACGTATTACATTTTGCTAGCTTATTCTGTACCACTCTTGGGCAAATGCGATAATGTTTAAAAGGGGGTGAGCCTGGAGATCTGTCATACAAGTCTCGAACCTAGTTCAGACCCCAGCTCTCACAAAGGTTTTAGTCTTTAGGCAAAATGTATAAATAAACTTGTGTTACAGTTACAATGTACCTTTATGAGAGAAATAAATAATATTTATTATTATTATTATTAAAAAGGCCTTCTTCCGCTCTTCTCAGGTTTTCGGAGAGTGTGCATTAGAATTCATTGCATAAATTAATTCTACCAAGCCCGTTCCATCATCGAATCACCAGACGTACAACGATGCGCCACTGGTACATGGTGGACATCCCACATATACACACCGAACGTTTCCCCCTCACACATTCACTCGAAGACACTGCCTCCTAAGACATAGGATCTTCTTAGTTTAGGATCAGGGTTCATGACTATACAGACAGACAGTACACAGACACACACACACACACAAGACACACACATACACAGACACACACACACACACAGAGACACACACAGTCACAGTTTACAGTTTTTTGGTACTTTACATTTGTGTCAAACTTGTATTTCTGCTAATCAAAATATTAATAATATTCATTGTGTGTACAACAAAGGAGTGGAATTCACTGCCAGAGTCTGTGTTTTAACCTGGGGGTCTTTAAGTTAAGAGTGAATAGGTTACTTCTAGGTAAGCGTGCTTTATCGCCGCTTTCCATCAGGTGAGCTAGAGGTCAAGCGCAAGATTGCCAATAATAAAAAACGGTTCCACAGATTTGCACTTTCTTATTTCAGTTTTGATAGAAATTTTACCTTCTAATTAATATCCAACGCTTTTACACTATAATATATGTTAAAATAATTAATTAGTGTAATAGGTACCAAATTGAAACACACAACACAGTGTTCTGAATATGAGTTAGTGCTCAACCCAGACCCAGTTACAAATATCCAGTTAGTAAACACAAACAACGTCATAACTAAAAACCTTTTTTAATCAATAAACACATGAGGTGGAGAGTGGAAACGTCATAGTTAGTCTAAGAGCTTCCCATATATCATCGACACTCGCACTTTATTTGCCGTAAAGGGTTAACTCACATTGAGATGCGAAGCGATGCGACCGTGGCAGCGTTTTTTCTTATATTGCAAATCTTTCACTGAATGTTTACTTTGTTATGTAGACAATACGGTTTCATATTGTATTGCTATTTTTAACCGACTTCAAAAAGGAGGAGGTTATATGTTCGGTTGAATGTATGTTTTTTATTTTTATGTATGTTCACCGATTTCTCGGTCAATTGTGGACTGATTTTGAATTATAATTTTTTTATTGAAAGGTTATGCTTCCGAGTTGGTCCCATAGAAATATTGTTATGATCTGATTATGAACTTCGAAGATATGGAACAGAACTCCTCATAGGATCACAGCAGAACCGTCGTAACAAGTAAAATTGCTTTGTTTATACGTGTAGTCGATGACTGACTGAAAGTAGAGGGGGAATATATCGACTTGATCTGATGATGAAGCCTGAAATTAGGCACCGGAACTCTGTAATAAATTAATATAATCTAACCGTGTTTGGGATTATTAGAATTGTCATGAGATGTACTCTGGCTATAAGGTATTTAAGTTTGGCTGAGGGGTACTTTTTAGTGGTGGTACCATAACCAAAAAGTGTAAAATAAAAAACTTTTTACAATAATTTCGGAAGTCGGTGTTAAATAACGAAGAGCCAAAACTATTGTAGAAACACCGACTTCCGAAATTAAAGTTATTTTGCACTTTTCAGTGTGTTTTTACATTGAAGTCGGTTGTATTTTTTTTGTAAAAAGTTTTTTTAGATACTAAAATTTGAAGCGACGTATATGTTTCATCACTGTTTAAGATAATTTCATCTTCATTTCCCATTTTATCATTGAACTGTAGCACGGCCAGTACAGCCTCAAAATGGTTTTGTTTATATTAGATACCGTTATTGTGAGCAGCCTTGATATGATATTTAATAATAACTAGCTGTTGCCCGCGACTTCGTCTGCGTTAAGTTTGTAAAAACGTACAATCATTCTGAGCTTGCAATTCATTCTGAAAGCAACGCAATTATTTATTGTACTTCAACATAAAATGGTTAAAAGTAAAAACGCAAATTACCTTCAGGAAACATGTTATATACTCGTCCAGATCCAAATGTATGAATGCAAAGACATTAAATATATACTACCAATATGAATGTCAATGAATAGAAAGAGTATGTAAGGGTCGTAGCAGTTGGCATTTCTGCCTACCCCAAAAGAAAAGAAATTAGTTTATGTATGTTTCTGGTTTATGTTCTGGTGAAACAACATTGTATGATTTTAACGCCTCGCCACAGTGAGCACGTCACAATCGCAGCGGTAATGCCTGTCTTTGAAGAGTGTCTACAGAGGCGTCACGGCATCCTCTCTTTGTGCAGGACTCACCGGATGTGGGTGTTTTGGGAGGTATCTGTATCGAATTCAGCGGGAAAAAACACTCGGGTATCACCATTGTGCGGATCGCCTGGAGAATACGATGGAGCATACGGTGGAAGTCGGTCCCGCTTGGTCGGAGCGCCAGCACCGCTGTGTCCTCATGGAGGCGATTGGTGGAGAAAATGTCAACCAGTAGCCTCCTTCAGTGAAGCACTACGATCGAAGAAGGTAGCTGAAACTATGAGGGATAGGACATTCTGACTCCTTAACTGTCGCTGCAAGTGATTCTCCGGGTGTTGAAAGCCGCAGGGCGATTACCAGCCATCGCAAACCGGGATTGCGGTGGTGCCGTCCGGCCGTCTGGTCAAAGCAATCCTGAATCGACGGCGTGCTGTATTCTGCACCGGACTCAAAGAGATGTCAGCAAATGGATAGGGCCCTCTAGGGCCGATGTCTGCGAGATTGTTCGAAAGAGTTACCTCCCGTAAAATTTTCGCCTCAATAATTTTTCACTGAAGAGTTTAAGCCGTTAGACAGCTTTAGTAGAGGTAAATGAAGGAGCATAATCGGGACACCGACCTTCAGCTGAATAAAGTGCACCGATAGTGCAAAGCCAAAAAACCAGTGAATCCAAAAACTACCATCATCATCATCAACTATCTTCCTCCACAACAGTACTTATGAAGAATTTGCGAGGGCATGCTTGCATTGATTGTTGCAGCTTGATCATTTTGGGCGTAAAAATTACTTGTTCATTTACCTAGCATTTTTTGGTGTGTATTTAACTGACGTCCCCGTTGAATGAATTTCGGCGAAATCTTGAGCGCGTGTATCCCCGCCCAATCAAACTCGCATATTGATGGCCAAACCGAGAG
Organism: Mythimna impura; assembly: GCA_905147345.3. NCBI lineage: Eukaryota > Metazoa > Arthropoda > Insecta > Lepidoptera > Noctuidae > Mythimna > Mythimna impura. The sequence goes on along the minus strand of LR990355.1, from coordinate 8,306,870 downwards.
GTCACTGTCACCGATTGCCTCTATGAGGACACGGCGGTTCACCCAAATGTGATAGACCTCCACCGCATGTTACACCGGGTCCTCCGGGCGATTCGCAAAATGGTAATATCAGGATACTTCCAACCGAATCCGGAACAGAAACCACTCGAAACACCCTCAACAGTCCTGAGCTTGTGTATCCATAAAACAATGAAATTACGGTAAACAAATGTAGCAGCCGATTAGTGTTATCCCTGAGACTGGCCTCCCTCAGAGGGTTGTTCCAGTGTTGGTCACCACTCACTGCAAAGAGGTAACGTCCAGATGTCGACGTAAGGCTGCCAGGAATCTGAGATACATCAGTGATCAGGAACGTAAACCACTTTCGACCCCGTTTTATATGGAGCAGAAACTGCAAACAATAAATCATGCCATTATTAGGCCGCAAGGTGCCATCCCGGAGGACATAGTGGAGCATACAGAGGTGTGTCCCGCAAGGGCGGATCACCGCCGTGTCCTCGTGGAGGCAATCGGCGTCAGTCACCTCTCGCGCCGGGGCCTGATTTGGGCTATAGTCCAGAGCGAGGAGGAATGGTAGGCGGTCGCCTCCTTCTGCAAAGCCGCAATGCTAGCGAAGGAGGAGGCCGCACGCGTGAGGGAACGAACGTCCTCACGCCGAGCCGAGATTCCGACCCCGACGACCAGCAACGGTAGACGCAGGCTTGCAGACATCGAACAATGGGTAGCTAGCCGTCCGGCCGTCCGGTAATTAACCGAACCGAGCCCAGTCGTAACAGCACGTAGTGATCCACGCACTCCTCAAAGAGATGTTTCAAAGCGCAACTGAAGGGCACAAGTGTGGTTTTAGTCAGTAAAAGTTTGACACGCCCTCACGTTCCAACCAGAGAAGTCATTGGATGATTTTAACTCTTAAAAAAAGAAAAAAAAAGTACCATCATTATCATTATCATTATCATGGACATAGGCCTCCCCAAGTGTCGCCATAATGACTGGTCCTGTGTGTCTCGCATCCATCGGATTCCCGCGACCCTCACCAGGTCATCGGTCTACCTGGGAGCCTTCCAACACAAGGTGCCATGCAACCCCTTCCGAAAATTTGGCCGTGTTATTTAAAATCAATAATTAAATACATATACTTGTTTACTTTTATCGCGTTTTTTGGTTGGTATCCCTTGAATAATCATGGTCAATTATCTTGTTACAATCATGGAAAAAAAAGCAGTAGGATTGTTAAAAATGCCTCCGTCTAACACCAGTTTAACCATAACTATTTTCCTCCAATTTTGAACAATAGAACTGCAAACGTGGGCGATGTTCATTCTTCCGCCATTCAGAAAATTACATAAAATACACAATGCCATCTATCAAATATGAAGTTCAACTGTCATTGTCATCATTATTTCTACTTTGATTCTTTAGATGGCGTTGCGAGTATCTGAATTGCGTGTGGTGCCATATTTTACTAATTCGATTTTATTATGTGTTTTGATTAGTTTTTACAATATATTTAGAAGATATCGAATAGAAATGTCAATTTTATTTTGAAAAAATGGTAAAAGTCATTTTATTACAAAAAGAAGATAAAATAATGACAAAAATTTTAACTATAGCTGAGAATCGAACTCGCGGCAAATGTCGTTCAACACCGACGTTTTGGATTATTGCTCACCCTCCATAGCAAATAGCGTGATAATTTATAGCCTAACAGATGCACTGACCTATAAGGATTATGTATGCAAAATTTGAAAAGGATCGGTTCAGTAGTTTTTGCGCCAATTAATACCATCGCAAAATAATTTTACTGTTTTATTATATGTATAGATGACAATATTACCTGAACCCCATACGTAACAATTAACAATTTTGATCACATTGTACCTACACTATACAATGGCATATTATCCAATAGAGAAGGTTGTTCAAATAAAATCCGGCGACAGCGACATACAGACAATGATATCACTAAATTATGAAAGCCGAACTATATACAGACCCAAAAAGGACCTTTAAAGTTTTAAATGAAACCACTTATCAAACTTAGGCATCTCTTTACAAATTCAGACGAATTTATAAATGAAGAGCAAGCAAGTCCAATTTTGGGAGTAATTTGTGATAGAACCTTGATAAATGATGTTCTTTTATTTATGATAAATGGACCGTTCAGTTAGGAAAAAGATACATCAATCAATGGTCGTTTATTAATTGAATGTTAGGAATAATGGGACCTGAGAACTGACTAATGGAAGGAGACATGAGACTGATAATTTGCTGGTAACATATTGATAACATTTTTTTTACTTTGAAGTCGGTTGTATTTTTTTTGTAAAAAGTTTTTTTAAATAGTGCGTACAACGTCAGTCGTCGTATCTTCAGTTGTTTTTTTTTTGCGAAACGCAGAATGACGACGTACTGTGGGATCGTTCGAAAGAGCTATCGTGGCCCTGGAATGTATGGTGAGTTTTTAGTTATTTATTTAACAATTCATGTACACACATAAAAAACAAGAAGAAAGAAACAGAAAAATAGGTACAAAAGTGGTACTTATATCTAACAAAATCTCTTCAAGCATACCTGCGAAAGAAGAGCTGGAAAAAAAGAGATGATGCAGACACTGTGTGTAAGAATGATAGGAAAATAAGTACAAATAAAACAGGTAATAGGTATACATCTAACAGTTCCCCTCGCTTCACCCGCAGGGGGAGAAGTTATTTGATGCATTTCCCACCCCAAAAAAAAAAATATGACGCCGTAGCCTACAACAGCAATAATAAATTATTGCATCGTTACGTCGCATCGCATTTCGGTGTGAACCGTCTCTTATTTGTAACTCAAAATATACAAAGTGTTTGCGGCAAACAAATATGGTTTCCGCGCTCTCTCAGGAATATTGCTGAAGTTTTTTCTGTAATTAACTTTACCGTTCGAGTGCCTTGGGTTTTACACGATCGTGGCATGTTTTTTTCATCTTAGATATTATGTAAATTAAGTACAATTATTGAGTCAATATTATACCCAAGGATACGAAATTGCGTGTTATGTTAAGTACTAATAAATTAGCGTTCCGCGTTATTTTCTTTTATGAAAACATAAACTACAAGCTTTTTCCAGCTACTCAGATGGAAGAAGCTTGTGTGTGCTTCCGTTAGATAAGGGAAACCGTGTAGGTATTCCTTTTTATGGATAAAAATTTATTTATTATTATTTATTAGTTATAAAAAAAAGAATTAATGGATAGCACTAAGTATCTAACAATATAGAGCTCTGTCAGTGTTATAATTTTCGTAAGGAAGTCAGTATTTAACTTTAACTATTAAATATAATAGTTATTTAGATAATTTTGTATGCCTAAATTGTTAGGACACTGAATTGCATTCACTCTGGTTAACTTGCTATATACTACATGTACCCGCAGGAGACGCGACGGGCATCGGGAGTCGATAAGTGAATGAGCAATGTGTAGCTCGCCGTCCGGTAAGAATCAAGCCCGAGCGGACAGCGCGTTGTATTCAACGTACGCCTCAAAGAGATGTGAGCAAACTGGTTCATTAACAAAGATTTGTATTAAATTGAAAAGAAACGTCACGCCTGTATTCTCCCAAGACAGTTGTTGAAAAAAACTGCAGTACAATTTGTTAAAGCTCTTTAATATAGTTGTTCTATCCCACGAAGACAAGGTCAAGACAAGGTCATTGCTATCCCACAAAGGTAGTTTGGCCATTATTGTGTGTGTAGATCCATGTACATATTGTTTTTGTGTATACAACCCATTTACTATGACAAGTGTTTTGAGTTTGCACACAGAAAAAAAGGTGTAGGTATGTGATCTTACATACACACACATCCAAGCACAAGCCACCTTCGTGAGAAACAGAACTACAGCATGAAACTAGAATAATGCACACCCTTATACACCTCAATTAGATAATTAAGTTACAATCATAATTCAAGCACTGAAATTTTACTTAAATGCAGTTAGGCAGTGGTTTTCTAAGAAGTTTGTTATTCAATAATATTATAAGGATTAATACACTACATAGGTAGCGCATCAATATAATTGGTGTCTATGTGCGCATATGCTAATGTCGCAAACAAAATTCAAGAATTTATCGAAAAAATAGGTAATATTTAAAAAAAAAAATATAAAGAATATATTTATCTATCTATCTATTTTTATCCTAAAATAATTTTCGATTCATCATCATCATCACATGCCGAAACTAAACATATTATAGCATAGTATAAGAACTTCACACTACACAACTTGTGAATACTCGCAGTATAGTTCAGAGCTCCATTTACAGCCTTAAAATACCGCATGGAGTATGCTCCGAGCAAAATTTTTCTTTTTTCTAAGATATGAAATATGGCCGGTATGTTTTGTAACCATTCTTACGAAACCGCAGCGGTGAATCATGCTTAATGCTCAACTACTTTTGCACCGGAATTTTAAAACGTTGATTTACTTCCTAGTCCTGACTTGTTAACGATGTTTAACCTTTCGAATACCGTAATTAGAGACACAATAGAAAGACAATGGGAGAGAGAACGTTCTCGTTCGCTTAAGGTTTAATGAAATATGAGAAAAGAAACCAATTATAATGCAAGCTATTTTTTTTTCGGTGGGAAAATCGTCCAACCCCGCTGTTGGGCGGAGCGGGAGATAGTGTCAGAATTTTACTGACTAAAAACCCACTCCTGTTCCTTCGTTGCCTTTCGTACCGGGGCCGAATCTTCCTTTCAGAATATAAGGTAAGCTGTTAGGATCAGATAAGTGGGTAAGTACTTATCTTACATTTGTCGACTAGCTTCTGCAAGGAGCTTCGCCCGCGTGAAAGTAGCTTTCTCCATACAAACTTTGAACCCCCCTTTCATCCCTTTAGGGGGTGCATTTCGGAAAATCCTCTCTTAGTGCTCGCCTACATTATAAAAGGAAACCTTGTGCAAAATTGTACGCTTCTAGTTCCAGTAGTTTAGGCTGTGCGTTGATATGTCAGTCAGTCAGTTTCTACTTTTATCTAAATCATATATAATCAAATATAATCAGCATTATCAGCTAGTTTCTCTTTTGTTTTCTCTACCATTTGAATCTGGGTTGGCGTTCGCGCGAGCCGAACAGATAAAAGTTCCGACCACAGAGACGCGGTGCTCTTTTCTCTGTCGGTAGCCGCGTGAACAACAACTAGTCTAGGGACTGTCTCACGGCTCGTTGTGAAGTGAATACCTAAAGCTTATATCACAATAAATCAAATGCATGATCTGAAATAGTTTGTTTATTGCTCGTTACCTTCTCATCGCCCACAAAATAAGGTCACTGGAAAGGAGTTAAACTGTGATTGGCTTCCTGAGCCGACATATTTATTATTCAGTTTTCACATTTAGTCCATGGTTGACCATTGTACGTGGTCTGTCGTGGCCTTCATTCCAACTATCCCATCTATCTATAGAAGCAGCTTAGGCCTCTTAATTTATCCAGAGCATCTATGAAGGTATCATGTAGTTCATATGCGTGTAACGGTGACGCACATGCTCAGGAGCACATGGGACAGCGTCATCAACTGCTTACCTCCTTTGCTAAGGTATTTTAAAGTGAGAGTGGTACCCATTGATGCAGCTGTCTGTACCTACTTGTTTTCGGTTTGAGTGTTTTGAATGTGTCAGAAATTACAGGACTCAAAGTACTGCCAGGCGTTGACTAATTAGTGCTAAACTTAAGTCTGTGAAAGAGTGACAAAATATACTAGCTTATTGCCGAATTGACTGCAATTGACCGGCTGAGTGAGTCACTTGATATTGATAGGTCATAAGATTTAACGTAAGACTAATGCAATTGAGAAACCGTGGCAGTCCAAGGATCGGTCTTCTTTCGTCTAAATGATGATGTTAAAGGACGCCACTGTACCTGCTGCAGGTCGAACAAGCACAGTATTCACGAAAATCCTCCACAAAATTTACTTCCATTCAAATATATATAACTAGCTTTGCCCGCGTGATGGTAGGTTTTCCATATAAACTTCCAACCCCTGTTTTACCCCCGTAGTTTTTTTGGAGTTTCATAAAATCCGTTCTTAGCGGATGTCTACACCCTAGAAGGAACCTACCTGCCAAATTTTAAGTTTGTAGGTGTTATAGTCTCTCTTTAATCAGTGAGTGATAATTCGCTTTTATATATAATGTAACATTACCTCATCTAACAATAAAATTATACCAATAGTACGTTCTATCTTTATACTAACTAAATGAAATATATATCACTTGGTTACAATTATTTGCTATAATAAGAAAGTGAATAGATAACATGTCAATAGTGACGTTACATGTTGCTCTTGATCTGTTACTGTAACAGAAGTATTTGTTACAGCAACAGAGTTGTCTGAAGCTGTCTTAATTACAATAGAGAGATTATCATTAATTTGTGTGGGTGTGTATTCTTGATAGTGATGGATATTGATATGTGTGTACTGTATTTCTATTTGAGTCCTTATTTTTATTATATTCTGTCTGGTTTGTGATATTAATTTTATTACCTACCGAGTTTGAAATCATCTAATGACTTTTATTGATGAATTGACGCTTTAGGGTGGATCGGGAGAGTGCGTTAGTTATTTAATGAATAGCTTTTGCCCGCGGCTTTGCCCGCGTACATAAAATATAGACTATGCCAGGAATACTCAGGAATAAAGCAGCTTTCTATCGGTGAAAAATTTTTAGCAATCGGACCAGTACTTCCAGAGATAACCTCCTACAAACAAAAAAACAAACTTTACCTCTTTACAATATCAGTGTAGATTTACGACCACAAAAAAAAATGCGTGATTTTACGTTACCGTGTAAAAAGATGAATATTCCATTACGTCTTTTTTCATAACACACAAAACCAAAAACATATAACAAACAACCTCAAACTAAATCGACATTAATGCAATATCCCACCCCATCTACATCATCGTCATAAACACAGGCGGCATCCAACTGAATAGCAAAGCAGGTCTAATTTCAGTCCGTGGTACCAATTAGCCCCTAATAAATGGGCTCGGGAGTATGGAGGTCGAAATAGACGCCGCCATTGGCTGTCCTAATTGTAATGCATGGGTGGACAAGACCTGGTTTCGAGGAGCAAGTATAGAGTAGGTGGGTAATTGAGATGGCTGTGTGGACTGAAGTGGTATTAGTGTTTGATTCTGATGTCCGTTGTCTAGAAAATTTAACGTCTATTTTGGTTTGAAACCAAAATGTTAAGACGCACTTTTTGGTTTTCTTTAACTGCTTTTCTATGACTAACGTGACAGATGTTAAGAATTGAAATTTTTGTAAAGCGTAGATCGTGAGATTTTAAAGATTCCAAGCGATTGCTACAGAGTACTTAAGAGGTGGTGAGAGCCATTATTTGATAAAATTTATTTTGTGTTGCATAAACAGAGGCTGGCTGAAGTGGGAATGGACAGGCTACGTCGCACGAATGCACACGAACAGATGGCCGACACGAACGACGCCTTAGGAAGGACACAAGAAAGAGTGGTGTGATGATCTGTTCATGTTCCCGGGGCACACTTGGCCAGAGATTGCCCAGGATAGAGATGTTGGAAGAGAAAAGAGAGAAGCCTTTGTCTAGCTACTACTAGGCAGGACACAATGTAGGATAACAACAAAAAATGTGTTGCTTGCATGAAGTTAAAAAAAATAAAAAAAAAGTTTTGTGTAGACAGATGTTAGCTATACCCAATAAAAAGGCAGCATTGGCGCAGTGGTTGAGCGACCGGCTACTGCGCTGTGTGTCGCGGGTTCCATTCCCGAACGAAACAAATATGTGTATGGTCTACAAATTAGTTGTTCCTAGTCTGGGTGTCTCGTGTATGTGAGTTTAAATGTTTTTGAACGCACCTACGGTACAGGAGTAGTTCCTAGTTTGCGGCAATGTTTTTTTTTTTTCAATAAATAAATTAAATTTTTAATTTTATTTTTGTTTGTTTGTTGTTTTTGTTGTTGTTGTTGTTGTGTTGTTGTAGAATTGTTGTATTTCAAATACTTTATTGGTCTTGATAACAAAACAAACTACAAAAATAAGTTGAAACAGTAAATAAAAATACCGATTTATTTCAAAATCTTTAACAATAGTTAAGCTCAAAATTCTGCAGGAACTTTTAAATGCGATAGCAGGATAAAATTACAAAACAAAAGATTTTCTTCTCTCGTTGTCTTCAAGTTTGGCATACTTTGTACCTCTATTGTTGAAAGAAAGTTTATGTCGTCTTGTTGCATTGTGATCACTGAGATTATAGCAGACTAGCTGTGCCCGCGACTTTGTGTCGATAAACAAAATTAATTTTCGAGCTAGACATAAATATTGGAGGTTTTAAAAATACTACCTTCAAGTCATATAGACAGTTTTTTTTTGCTTTAGTTACCACTTCTTTTTTTAGGGTTCCGTACCTCAAAAGGAAAACACACCCACACACTTTGTTGTCCGTCTGTCTGTCTATCAAGACCCTTTATGTCGGGAACGCGTGGAGATATCGAGTTGAAATTAAAACCATACACTTAGGTCTGCGGTTTCTTGAAACTGTGAAAAAATCAAACTTCTAAGTTAACGAAAAAAAAAGATACGGCCGTTTATGTCGCTAAAAACATATATTTCAGCACTCTCAAGGGAATCAAAATTTACAAGGTACTTCCCGTTGACCCAGATTCCTGAAATTTGACATATAGCAAGATCTTATAGCACAGATAAAAAAAATCTGAAAACAGCAAATTTGTTGTTACCTCACAAAAAAAAACTTTTTTTGCGATTCGGAAAAATCTTCGAGACTACATTCGGAAAATCAACTATTTAAATAGGTAAGTTTGTAATGGAACCTTTAGGCGAGTCCGATTCGCACTTGTTCGATTCTCGTGTGCCTTGGAAAGCTACACATAAGCCAGTATAGACCCGGCTATCATTTTGTAAATCTTTAAAAACGTTACGGATAGTGGGAAGCCAGGACATCTGACAACAGTCTTGCCAAGAGGTATCGTGTTATCTAATTACTAGGTTGTTAAGGTCAGATAGACAGTCGCTCCATGTAAAATACTGGTATCTAACCGCAAAATATTAGACTAAAAACCGACCCCAGCATAGTTGGGAAAAAGCTAGGCAGGTAGACCACTTTTTTTTATTTCTTTCTGGGTCTAACACTGAGAATTCCTACAAGCGTGAAATTTGGAAGTAATACTCAGTCCTCTTAAACCAAGTTTCTTCTTCGTCATAATTATCATATTTTAGCATAGCATAGCATAGTCAGCCTTATAATGTTCCAACTGTTGGGACTTAGGCCTCCTCTTTTGGAGAGGGAATGGGCCCTAATCCACCACGCGGGCCCAGTGCAGTGGTTGGTGGATGTCTCATATCGTCGAATTTTTGGTTCTAGGACATGCCGGTTTCCTCACGATGTTTTCCTTCACCGTTTTGAGAGCAGTGGTGATGGAATAAATTACACAAAGTAATGCACCTGGCTGGGTTTGAACCCGCGACCTACAACTCGTAAGTCGGGGCCGTTACCGCTCCGCCACCACTGCTCTCTATTTTATCATATTTTGAATTCTCTTAATTATAATGTTTGATATTTCTCTTTCTATATAAAGGTCATCATTTTAACATTATACCGATGTGTGTGTTATTATTATAAGTAAGTACTCCTTTCGGGGACCAAATCTTAATTATGTCCTCTTCGATTTTTTAAATTAAATAAATCACCACCGCCCATTACGAATCAAGGTTTTTATATGACACCTATCGCAAGAAAAGAAGTAATTGCTAAAGTAGAATTTAGATATTTAACAATAAATTTTTATAAGCTACTATTTGAACTGTTCAGTTAAAATTTTTTATCTTGCCTATAAGAATATTTTTTAAAAGAATCTTCACACAACGTACATATAATAATAATAGTAAATCTTTCATTCGAGCAAAACTCATATAGTGTTAGTAACAATAATCTTAAAACTAAGTGTTAGTAAATAAAATTATGGCACGGCACATATAAATTACAGCAGTGAATCATGTGTGGACAGTCCACTCTGTCAGCTGTCATCTTCAGAACCCTGTTGCCATCTGTATAGAACGAGGTTCAGACATCGATATCAGCAACAACATATCTCGGTTCTCGATAACGTTCATCCATACTATGTATTGCAAAAACAGTGTATTTGTTAGTTTCAAGTTGCCGGAGATTCTGAGTCGAGAGCAGTCTCGACTTTCCGTAGCACTTTGATGCAAGCTGGATGGATTTCGTACTCTGAAATAAATATTCTTTTCACATGTGAAATGTTTAGTAAAGGAAACGTAAACGGCGTTCGAATATAAGTTTAGGACTGAATTATTTGACTCGATACTTTATTTTTAAAAATATTGTTAATAATCGCGACAAATGTTTGTTAGAGTATTAGGTAAATATAAAAATGTTAATTAAACCTAAGGGTGGAGTCCTGGTGTCCTGAAATACAGGCCCCAAGCCTAGTTTAGGCACCAGTCTCCCACAATAAGCTTACTGTATCTGCCTTTACCCTAGAAAAAGTAATTACGATGTATATTGGCGAGAAAGTAGATTATTATTATTATTATTTTGAAATAAGCCTTCAAACCCCCTACTTCGGATATATCCAACAAACACTTTCGCATTTATTCTGCCAGGGTCGCACATCCACGACCAAATACTCCAACGCGTCAGCTCTTCTGTCATTTATGGGGATTGAAGAGCTAAACGAGATGGAGTACTTAGTCGCAAACACATGACCCTGGCGAATAGGACACGAAAACTCTCCGACGCAAGCGGTTAAAGGGTTAAAACGCATCAGACCGGATGGCCGTTACGGCCCATGCCTGCCAAGGCTTTTGTTGAGGTGGGAAATCCCCTAATTACTCCTCTCTCTCTAGTGTGGAGTGTCGTATTTACTACATTATTTGGCTAATGAAGTCATCTCGTAACATAAGTTCTTGTATGTTATATACTTCTCAAGAATCTCTCCTGTCCAAGTTACAACCGTTTCGTTTCGATTCTCTTGCGTCGATTCGCCACGCCTTCGATTCCTTTGTACTGACGTCATCTCAACGCTCAGTCACGTGGTCAGAACAAAGGAATCTTGGCTAGGGGGGCTGATGTTACAAGTGAGAAACTTAAAGATATATTGAAATATCGAAATTGCTCGTGAAGCGAAAAGTCTTTAATATCACTTTAAAGTTGGATTATAGTTTTAGGTAAAGACCTTTACCTGTGTGTTTATTTCTATTCAAAGGTACCCTTTTCCAATCAATCACCTCGGCAACTTGACAACTCTACGCATTCACAGCAATAAATTAATTAACACTTTTGGCAACAATTTCCAGTATCTTAATATCTTTTTTTTTTAAATTTCATGGCCCAGTGGTTAAAGGTCTGCCTCTTATGCATGAACTTGCAGGTTTGACTGGAAGCCGACCCCAAGCTAGTTGGGGAATTGGCTGGTTAGGGAGATGATGAAGTTTATAATAATAAGTTTCACACGACGTTTCACAGTACAAGACAACTGATAAACATACATATATATTTCTAAATACACACATATTATAGATAAATTAAACCCAGACACAGAACAAATGATCGTGCTCATCACATAAACATTTGTCTTGGTTGGGAATCGAACCCACGACTCCGGCAAAGCAGTCTGGGCAAATAACCACTTACAGTAACCACTAGACCAACAGGCCAGTAAAAATTACAAAATACAATAAGTATATACAAAAAAAATGTTTATGTACAAAAGTGGGCGGACTTAACGTAGGCATTCTCTACCCGTCAGTGTCTGTCTGTCTGTCAAGACCCTTTATCTCGGAAACGGGTGGAGGTATCGAGTTGAAATTAAAACCATGTCTGCAGTCCCTTGAAGGTTTTTTTTTTTTTTTTAGGTGGGAAAATCATCTTATGACAAATCTCGCTCTTGGGCGGAGCGAAAAGTAGTGTCAGACTTTTACTGACTAAAAACCCACTCCTGTTCCTTCTTTGCCTTCGTCCCAGGGCCCCGGGTTTCGCTTTCACACTACCCGTGGCCCCAGTAGGCTTCGAACCTGTTGGGCCCCTACGATTTGCTGACATCTCCCTGAGGCGCGCGTGGAACAATACGCGCCGTCGACGACTTGGGCTTGGTCCGGACGGTTACCGGACGATCGGACGGCGAGCCACCCATTGCTCGCCGTCCGCAAGCCCTCGCCTACGGTGGCCGGAAATCGGGATCGGAATCCCGGCGGCGGTTGGGGCGTAAGGACCGTTGCCTCACGCGATCGGCCGCCTCCTTTGCTAGCATTACTGCTTCGCAGAAGGAGGCGACCGCCTGCCACTCTTCCTCGCTCCGGACCATGGCCTGTACCAAGGCCCGGCGCGAGAGATCGCCGCCGCCGATCGCCCCCACGAGGACACGGCGTTGCTCTGCCCAAGCGGGGCACACCTCCACCGTGTGCGAAAAAGCAAACTTCTAAGTTAACGAAAAAAAGATACGGTCATTTATGTCGCAAAAACGTATATTTCTCGATACTCTCAAGGGAATCAAAATTCATAGGTTACTTCCCGTTGACCCAGAATCCTGAAATTTGGCATAAAGCCAGGTCTTATAACACAAATATGGGCATAAATCTGAAAACAGTAAATTTTTTGTTACGTCACAAAAAACAAATTTGCTGTTTGGTAAAATCTTCGAGATTCCATTCGGGAATTGAACTATTTAAAAAGTAAGTTTGTAAGGAACCCTCAGTGCATGAGTCCGAATCGCACTTGCTCAGGTTTTTTTTAATGTATCTAACAACGTAAACAATTTCTCATATGCCATGTTAAATAATTCCGACTATAATAATATGGCGTAAATATAATTATATAAATGCATGTCACATTATTATGACTAAATGTTATAGATCTATAAACATTTCTATTAAGACCGAAATTGTTCCAACACTTATTGCGAAAGAATTGATTTGATTTAATTCACATCGACCATATCTTATTATGACTTTTTAAGCTTCACTTCAGCTGTAACCTCAAAGTGATCAAATTTCGATCTACCTACTAATAATTAACTTTTCCTATTTTTATCTTATTTTTCTATTTTTTCTGAAAGATTTTTGTTTCAGTCTTTACATCACACTAGCAATGACTGCTGTAACGTAGATGCAGTCACAAATATGTAAATTCAAATACACAAATAGAAGTTCAAGTATAGTCTTGGCAATAAATGAGGTTCAGAGAAAATAAACCGCAGCATCAAAATGTCGCTCACACCAAAATATTTCCAACGCAACGCAATCTCCTGCTCCAAGTATACATTATAAAGGTACATATACGTACCTGATAACGGTATACCAGGATCCTAATTTTAAAGTCCAATTACTTTCCTTGCGACGACAGGCTGCGTACCACAGAGCTAGTAAAGCAGGATGAGTTCGTGAATAAAAATAACAACCGCACGAACCAATCTCGCCCTAGGCGATGGGAGTCACAGGGCGATTACTTGCGTAAGACGAGTAATGAGTAACTCGCCGTCCGGTAAGGATCGAGCTCGTGTTGGTCGCGGACGCGTAATATGCCACGCGCACCTCAAAGGGATGTCAACAAAACCGTAGGAGCCCAGTAGGGCCTATGCACGCTAGAGGGGTACAAGAAATTTCTAAAAGAAAACTCGTGGTCTTAGAACGCAAAGAGCAACTGAAGGACACAGGTGTGGTTTCGCACCACCCTAGAGAGGGAAAAGTCATTGGATGTTTTCCCACCCCAAATAAAAACTTGTCTAAATAACATTTTCTGAAATTCACCCATTATAAATCGAGGATCCTTTGTTATTCAGAAAGAATTAAAGTTGTCGAGGGTCATCAATTTTTATAGGAAAACGGAGACGCTCACTGACACGATTACTTTTGAAGTAAAAACTTCTTTAGGCGCGCTTAGGTCTTTTTTTATTATTATTATAATTGATAGACTAACCACTAAGACGTCCACTGCTGGACATAGGCCTCCCCCAAGTGTCGCCACAACAAACGGTCCTGTGCGTCTCGCATCTATCGCATCCCCGATACTCTCACCAGGTTATCGGTCCACCTTGTGGTAGGCCTTTCCACGCTACGTCTTCCGATGCTTAGTCACTCCTCCAGAGCCTTTTGGCCCCATCGACCATCTGTTCTACGGGCAATGTGCCCTGCCCACTGCCACTTAAGTACTTACTTCGTTTTTTTATTCTTGATAGGTTCACGCTTGACCACTATCTCACCTGATGGAAAGTGACGATGCGGTCGACGATGGAGCGCGCTTACTACTATCGTGTGGTCTTAAGCATACACAGTTTTTTTTTTTTTCTTGAAAGCCTCGAGCACAGGCGCAGGGTAGTCAGCCTATCGGTATTTTACAGGTTGCATTTTGGAGAGTGTGCGCGGGAATTGCATGACTTGATTCCGCCATCTCCTTTCTACCATCGGACAACCCGACGTACGGCGAGTATCCACCCTTACGTTGTTGAAACTTCAACGGTCCGGACTAAGCGTTTCGCTTCGTCGTTTATACAACGTACATCGAAAGACTGGAACAATTTGCCTGCTGCGGTCTTCCCGTCCAACTATAATTTAGGTGTCTTCAAGGCTAGAGTGAATAGGCTCTTAATAAACTAGTGCGCCTCACCATCAATGATTGCATCGCTGCTTACCATCAGGTGGGATCGCAGTCAAGCACTGGTTTATATGAATTTAAAAAAAAAAAAGTTGTGACGATGCCGCATACAGCTGTGACCGCTAAGGCAACTCCGTACTCTATGCTGCGTACAAAGTTTAAAACATAACCGATTCGGGAACAATTCTTGTGAGCGTTGCACATGACACTTAATTTCTTCGTCGCCTTAAGCTCTGTGCCTTGAATTTAATGAAAAGGTACGGTTGTGTTTGTTTGCCAATTACTGTATTTGGATATTACCTACTTACCTAGTTAACTACTTGTTTGGCATGAACAAACTCAACTGCAATAATTGAGAGTTTGTCATACTTACTTATATTTGTCGCTGATTATGGCACGTGTGTTGGATCATACAGTTGAAACTGGTCACCTCATAAATGCCACTGGCATAAGTTAATCTTTATATTTTGAATTGTTTTGCATTGCTCGCGCATAAAAAATGGAACCGACAAAGAATAAAATATTTTTTTTAAAAAAGAATATGCATTAAGTTTCTTGCATATTCTTTTCCATTGAGATCTACGCTTTGAAATGTGTAAGGGCAGTTAATCTACTGATGTAGCTTCACCTTTCTGATTGGCTGACTTCTTGACAGATAAAACAGTGGCTGTAAATTGTTTATTTTAAGTTTTTAATGCCCTTTCTTAAAACTTCATTTTCTTCAAGAAAAAATAAGCTTTCTGTTTTCAAAGAAAAAAAAAATGGCCTTTATAAAACTCCCTCAAGCTGAAGGGTTAAAACTACTTAAGTCCGTGATAAGACCTGTCATACTGTATGGATCAGAATGTTGGGCTGTGAAAAAGACGGATGAAAACAGATTGCATGTAGCGGATATGAGAATGTTGAGATGGATGTGTGGTGTGACGAGAATGGATAAAATGAGAAATGAGTATATTACAGGAAGTTTGTAAGTGGCGCCAGTGACTGAAAAGTTGAAGGGGAATCGTTTGTCTTGGTATGGTCATGTAAAGAGGAGAGATGAAACGCATGTTACTAAAAGAGTTATGAGTATACATGTGGATGGGTGGAGAGGGAGAGGGAGGCCAAAGAAAAGATGGATGGATTGTGTGAACAGTGATATGAAAGAAATGGAAGTTAGTGATAGCGTGACGGTTGACAGGATAGAATGGAAAAAAAGAACGTGTTGCGCCGACCCCAAATAAGATGGGACAAGGGCAGGATGATGATGATATATGTGTTTGTGTATATACAGGTATTTTTTACTTCCCTGGAACGGCTGAACGGATTTGAATGAAACTTGGTATACGGGTAGAACATTTCCCAGAATAGCGCACAGGATAATATTCATTCCGGGAGTACATTCCCTTGAGACAACTTTCCACTTTCACGCCGGCGAAGCCACTGGCCGCAGTTAGTGTTACATAAAGGTACTATATACACGACAATGTTCCAAGAAGTAATTGTTTCGCTGACCTTCTTATCTCCAAGTCCCTTAACTAATTCCCCAGGACTTTCTCACCTCTGATTACAAACGTAGTCGAGCAAGTCTTTGTACCTTTACAATAGAATCTTTTGTGTGTAACTTACATTTTGTATGCATGTAGTCTGAAGTCGGAGATGCAGTTTAAAAGCGATTTGATCGAGTTCCCTCTTCTCTAGCCATTTTGTACTGTGTCAACGACGGAAATCGCTTCAGCACTTTAAATTGTAAAAGCTTTACTGCCGAGAGATTGTCGGTGAATTTCCGTTTTCTTTTAGTAACATGAAATATAGAATAGGGGCGCGTATTTCAAGGGTTTTAATGCTTATATTGTCCCTTGTAGTCTTGAAAATCGGAGAGAATATTTTTTAAATATACACACGTATATTTAACATTCTTTAATTTTTAACAACATCTATCACAATGTCATCTAGTCGCAAACTAAGCAGAGCTTGTGCTATGAATACTAGACAACTTATAAAGATATTTATTTATAATAATACTAGCTTTTGCCCGCGGCTTCGCTCCCGTCAACTGACTACTATATCCAACTCTACCCAACTCTACCCTACACTACCCTACTCTACCCTACTCTACCCTACTCTACCCTACTCTACCCTACTCTACCCTACTCTACCCTACTCTACCCTACTCTACCCTACTCTACCCTACTCTACCCTACTCTACCCTACTCTACCCTACTCTACCCTACTCTACCCTACTCTACCCTACTCTACCCTACTCTACCCTACTCTACCCTACTCTACCCTACTCTACCCTACTCTACCCTACTCTACCCTACTCTACCCTACTCTACCCTACTCTACCCTACTCTACCCTACTCTACCCTACTCTACCCTACTCTACCCTACTCTACCCTACTCTACCCTACTCTACCCTACTCTACCCTACTCTACCCTACTCTACCCTACTCTACCCTACTCTACCCTACTCTACCCTACTCTACCCTACTCTACCCTACTCTACTAAAGTAAAGTATCCTATGTCCGTCTCCTGGTTCTAAGCTACCTCCCTGCCAATTTTCAGCTAAATCGGTTCAGCCGTTCTTGAGTTATAAGTGAAGTAACTAACACGACTTTCTTTTATATGTTACGCTGTTGATCCCCGCACGAACGCCGGCGGTCGTGCGCTATTGTCTTACTATTGTGTCTCTAATTACGCTACTCAAGAAGATATAGATGTTTCTAAATACAAACATGTCATATTATAGAAAAATTACACCCAGACACAGAACAAATGCTCGTGCTCATCACACAAACATTTGTCTTGGGTGAGAACCGACCCCACGACCTCCGGTATAGCAATCAGGGCCACTAACCACTAGCCCAACAGGCCAGTCATTTTACTGAGAGATTTAAGTTGTTGTTGCGGAAAGGGGCGATGGTCTTACAAAGCAAAGCAAACTGGTGACAGCAAAGCCTTTGACAATGACGCTACTGTTAACTTTGACTGGCCAGGGAATTAAAACTGGCAAGCTTGAAGGGGTTTGTTGGTCGCAATAAAGTGAATTGGTTATTAGGTGCTCTAATAAGAGTATTAGAGCCCAAAGTCTGTCATAAATATAATACAAACTATAAATCACACTTCACCACTTCACACTAAAGTACAAAGGTGAAAGTTTGTGAGTATTTGTGTGTGTTTGTCATTTCTTCACGCTCAAACGGCTGAGCGGATTTGGATGGAATTTAACACACGGGTAGACCATGTCTCAGAATAGCTTAAAGGATACTTTTCATCCCGGGAGTATATTCTCTTGAGACAGTTTTCTACTTCCACGCGGGCACCCCAGCCGCCAGGATCCCGATCCCAATTTCCGGCCACCGTAGGCACGAGCTTGCGGACGGCGAGCAATGGGTAGCTCGCCGCCTGACCGTCCGGTAGCCGTCCGGAAGGCAAGCCCAAGTCGTAGAAGGCGCGTATTGTTCCACGCGCGCCTCAAGGTGATGTCAGCAAACCGTAGGGGCCCAGCAAGGTCGAAGCCTACTGGGGCCAAGGGTCTGCTTCTGAAAGGAGGACTCGGCCCTGGTATGAAAGACAACGAAGGAACAGGAGTGAGTTTTTAGTCATTAAAAGTCTGACACACTCTCCCACCCCACCCAAGAGCGTGGGACGTCATTGGATGATTTTCCGAACTCCAAAAAAAAAACTTCCACGCGGACAAAGCCGCTAGCAGGAGGTAAATTATAATTGAACTGCGACTATTTTTTTTCTGGTCAAAAATATTTCTAATAAAAAATTTACTCATAATTTTAAGGGATTATATTTAAAAAATACTACATATTATATAAATACTTATGAAATACTCAACTATAATTATATACACACTAAAACAAACAAAAATGCACATGTGAAATAGCCTGTTTTTTAATAATAAATACAGACTATTATGTAACATTTTATAACCTGTATGTACGTCGTCACAATATTTTCCCTTGCGTAGGTACCAGGCGTTCAGGACCAAGGAGAGCCACTAAGTGCATTGAAACTATGAATAATACATGCGCGTTGAGAGATTGCAAGCCAATCGTTTTCCTCGCCATAGTATCGTCGGTGAACCTCTATCGCATTGAGGTGTGAAGTCAACAGATTTAATTATAGGTATTTTGGAGTTGCCAGCTCTCAAAAAACCACACGACTGATTTCTGGTTACCGACATAGCCCGGAGAATGGCCAAATATAAGTGGCAATGGGCAGGCCACGTTGTTCGCAGAACAAATTGTAATTGGGGCCGAAAGGTTCTGGAGTGGCGACTATGTACCGGAAGACGCAGCGTTGAAAGACTTCTCACGAGGTAGACCGACGACTTGGTGAGGGTCGTGGGAATCCGATGGATGCAAGACGCACAGAACCGTTCGTTGCGGCGAAGGACGTCTTTCGGCTGCAATAATGATAGTGATAATGATAAAGTTTTGATAGTGATACCATTATTGATCTCGATATAACCAAAAATAGTTTGTCGTTAATTTTAATAAAATAATAATATTTAATATTCTACTAACTACTAGACCAACAAGCCAGTCAAAATCCATTGTTCATTTAATTTTAGAAAAATAATAAAAGGCATCTATAAACATCATAGCTACACGCTGTCATTAAAAATAATATTTATAACCGCCAGGTGACTGTGTAAATCCAGGTGTACGCTGGACAAAACATTTCTGATTTAGTTGCATGGCCTAGAGCCGCAACTTGATCAACCCTCTCGATTTTGATAGTCAGCAAGTTGACCAAAAAGGCTGAAGTCTGTATTTCCTGATAGATATTATCTGGAAATCTATATATAAGCCAAGAGTGAATAGATGACTTCTAGGCAAATGTACTCTATCCTTGACCGCATTAGCGCTTACCATCAGGTGAGATAGTGGTTAAATGCCTATCAATCTAGTCTATCTTTTTTAATGTTAACAGTTCTTATTGGCGTGCGCCTCGACCAATAGGAAGCCGGGTGCGCGACTAATAGCTCCGTCAGTGATGGCGGTAAATTTGAGATAAGAAAGGCAAACATTCTGGATTGGAAAAAAAATAGCCAACTGCGCGAACCATGCATATACTTGCACATGTTCTTGTGTATTTTGCAGAAAACCGTTTAACGTCAAAATAAAACTGAAATAGCATCACAATCGTAGTTACTGACTCACCATCAGTGAGTCCACAGTTCAACACCATGACCATAACAACCGATTTCCTCTGTGTGTGAACACATAGATGCAAAGTTTACGAGTACCTAGATGTATCCTCATTTGTTATAGTGTTGCGTCATCCTTTGTTGTCACGGGTTATAGTGGGTCGAGCTGTTATTACTGAGCACAATTGTGCTCTTTGAACGCAAAATGCCACTTGAGCTGTGAAAGGTACGCAGCGCAGTGTTGATATCATGCGAAGAGCTTATTTTAAAATGGATATTATTTATAGTACTAATTTTTTTCTCTCTAACCGTTTCCCAACTAGAATAGAGTCTGCTTCCAGTCTAACTGCATGCGGCGTAATACCTGTGTTATAGGTACATGGAGCGACTGCCGATCAGACCTCCATAACCCAAATACTGGGCAATACAATACTCCTTGGATTGACTGATGGTCAGACTTTCTGGCATCTGTTGGCGATCGCGGTGCTGGCGAGGCTAAGGGTGATCGATGGACGGCGACGGCGTTGGAATGCTGGATGACGTCACGGGATCGGCATGGCATACTCCGAGCCCCGACAAAAAAACATCCGTTAACCTCTTGACTTAAGCATGGGAACTGTAGCACGACCCAGTGCTTCCATCAAATATTAAGATGTTATTCGTGCAGTTTTAAACTAACCTTTGTGTAAGACAGTCATTGTGATTTGTATTAATATAGTTTTGTTCATGGCCCAAGTCGTTTCACTATACAGTTTAAGTATTAGTTAATACATCTGACTACCTGTCACGGCTGTCAAAGATATACGAATGACAACCGAAGCTTTACGTGCTATCCGAGGCATACGGTGTCAGTAATGTCCTAGATAAACTTAGAAAAGTACATATGAATTAATAATATAGTTCTAATAAAATATGGCTGTTGTATTCTTAATCCCTGAGGAGGTTGTAGCTAAGTAATAAAAGCCGTAGGTACGGAAAGATATTCATGTTTTGTTTCTGCCCCACCCTAAGGTCGACTGGTAAAAAATGCCTAAGGCATTAAGTCCGCCTTTGTACAGTGTTTATTACTAGTGCATAAAGTTTTAATAAATAAAAAAAAGTGTGGCACTCGGGGACTGCCGCGGTAAAGTTATTGCATAGCATTTTGTATCAACTTATGCAATTATAATTATTTATTTATTTTATTTATGCAGTATTTCTTTTTCTTTGATATTAATTCAAGTTAGACTTTTTGAGCGTGGTGACCGATAAGAAAACCATTTTTTTTCTTTCTTGTTTACTTCATAAATTGCTACAAGTATGTTCAGTTGTTATCATAGAACATTACTATAATCTATTATAATACAAAAAGACTATTTTGTTTGACCGAGATTTGAACTCGAGGCACGATGATAACATAGGTAGAACGCTGTACCAATGCGCCACACAGGTCGTTAACGACTTTTCTAAAATAGGTGTTCGGTCTCTGTCGGCCTCCAAGCCACACCTCCGTGCCCGTCGGAGTGGGGAGCGTGAGGTATATTTTTCGTTACGGAATTTCTGGATTCGGTCCCCGCGCTCAAGGCCCGCGATAGAAGCTATGCAATAGCTTAATAAAAAAATATTCATAAGCAACTTTTGCCGAAGTTAGTCCGAAGATGGTTGACATTCTTAACATACCGAGATACCTTCATGCCTCGAAAAGCGCCTTTGGTTTCAGATGTAATTTGAAGATCTTTGTCAGTCCCTAACCCCAACATTGGGAAAAGGCTAAGCAGATTGATTGTATTATTTTAATCCCTTATGCTAACAGTTACGAGACTGAAGATATTCTATTTTTGTGTCAACGACTAAATTCGTCTCTTCCTTTTAGGAGCTACCTAAAAGGAAGAGTCGAATTCAGTCCGATTCTTATCTACTTCTCTGAAAGGACGCTTAGTTCAGATTGAAGAATACTTTTATAACAGAAACTTTACAGCATATAATCTGGCCGAAATATATTTTCAGCTGATTGTGAAAATTCAGACAGATTTTAGAAAAGTCGGACTGAACTTTTTATTATCGATCATGTAGTATGAGACAGACGGGTTTTGTTACACTAACGTTATAAAGCCGATAGTTTTATATGTGTGTGTGTGTGTGTGTTGGTTTGGTACTCCTTCACGCTTAATCGGCTGAACGGATTTTGATAAAATGGCACGTGAGTAGACCATATCCTATAATAGGACATAGGTGTCCGATAGAATAGTTCATTCATGGGGTACTGTGTAAAATTTTATAATAAAATACCAGTTGAGATTCTACAACTAAATGAGTCCAAATTTAAAGCATGCATTAAACGCACACTATGTAGACAAGCGTATTATAAACTGGAAGATTATATCCTTGATAAAAGCGCTTGGCTAAATGCCGGTCCTGCTCCGCAGCCACAGCCACTTTTACCTTCAAATTAGTTTTTTTTTTTTTTTATAATTTTGGAAGAGATACTGTTCCCCTTTTTGTATTGTTGTTTTCGAAATGTTTTTATTTTATTTTATTTTATTGGTTTATTTCAATAGAGCTTATGATAATTTATTATCTTTTGTATTTGGAAACAATAGCATTGTATAATGTAGAAGCACTTTGTTTTTCAAGTTTTGTGAATGTGAAGTACCATGGAGCATTTTTATTAGGTTACAACTTGTTTGTCATTACGAGCATGGCAGTTGAGAGTTTGTCATGCTCACTCAAATGTCTCGCTGATGGTGGCACGTGTTATTGGGTCATTCGGTTCCCTTCAAAATGGTTGAACTGAGTGGGGCTGATGCACGCGTCATGCTCGTGAACGGGTGCCGTCAGTTGAGACTGGTCATCTCTTAGCTGCCAGTGACTTAATTCAATTTCTATTTTTTTTTTTTTTAATAAGTTTTTATTTTATTCTTTTAATTATTATTACTTATCTACATTGTGCTCACATATTAGAAGCGACAAGAAATATGTAACCAAGATTTATGTAACTCATAATATGATTTAAAAGAGTGTCCATGGAGTTTCTTGCACGTTCTTCTCCATAGAGATCTACGCTTTGGAACGTGCAATTTAGCTTCACTTGTATTTTTTTTTTTTGACTGACCGACATTTTGACAATTCAAAAGTGCCTGTAATTGGTCTATTTGAAATAAACGTTTCTGATTTCTGATTTCTGATTTCTGATTTCTGAATAGAATAGAATAGAATAGAATAGAATAGAATAGAATAGAATAGAATAGAATAGAATAGAATAGAATAGAATAGGATAGAATAGAATAGAATAGAATAGAATAGAATAAAACATTATTGTACACCAAAATAGTAACAAAAACTTATAAACCTAGATACCTACACACACACCTTTACACCACCTTTTTACACGTTATCCCAGAAGTATGTTTCCTCATGATATTTTCTATCACGCGGATGAAACCACTGTCAAAAGCTAGTATCTATATAAAATTGTGTTTACATTAGAATGTAAAGGTATGTTTTGGGCCAATACGCCTAGTATTCGAAAGCCTGGTTCTTCAATTACAATACAATGCTACAACAGTCCTTTAATCTAGATTTGAATCAAATCTAGATTAAATATACAGTCGCAGATTGTTGTTCTTATATCTGATACAGTACTACATGAAACCCTTGTAACCTGACCCTAGTGGCCTCTGTCTTGTAATACCTCGGGGGCTAATTGGTGCTATCCAAACTGAGCAGAGAACTACACAGCTCAATATATATCTATATGTGAATGCAACTGGAAAGTGTTATTTTACGGTAACAAACACTGGCAACTGGCAAACAAATGTGTAACAAAAAAGATAATTAATAAAAACTATTTTTTTAAACCTACAACGTCTGTATGTAGGTAGCCGTAATGGAAAAAAAAACTCTTGATGGCAATGACATAAAAACATTTAATTAAAATTACAGGCCTAAGAAAATCCGCCGAGACTGCTATTGCCATTTTCGTTCTCAATGTCCGTCTTTTGAGGAAGGAACCAAACAGATTTGAGTAAACCTGCCCAGTCACTGCAAGTATTTGTCAGTAGTCGTATAGCTCAACTCACCCTGAGTTGAGCTATACGACTACTGACAAGGAGCTCAACGACTCAACGAATCAAAGAAAGGACGATTGGGCAGGCCGCATAATGTACTCAAAATACGAGTAATATAAATAAATAATACAAACGTTAAAATTACTGAAAAGAAAAAATAATCGACATAGTTTTGTCAATAATAAAATAAACACAGATTAGTGAAAAAAGACTATAGATAGAGAATATAATAAAATGTAATCAATCAAATAAATAAAAACCAAACAAATTCAATCAATCAAAGAATAAGAAATTAAGTACGCATAAAACTGTTATAACATAACCATTTATAAACTAATACATAATACAACAAAGCCGATTACATTGACGATCCGATATACAAATATAATACGGTCACAGTACATCGGAGATAAGTCTTCAATCTCGTCCAGATGGACTCACGTTCTGCGTATTCAGGCATTTTGTATTGGAATGATTGTACCTTCGGTTCCTAGAAAATTATTTTCTTGTGTGAATAATCTTATGAAAGGGTTTATTGATATAATGATTGGATATTTTTATTCATTGGGTCGACATAATACTGAATGGTGTTTACATTTAATTCGGTTCGCTAGGTTTTATCTGACCTTTCTAACAATTAAGCCGTAGGACCGTTGTTCATAGTTCGAAGGAGGCATCTTTTTTTTTTATCAATGATAGAATTGCGTTTGACCACCATCTCACTTGAAATTTTTTTTCTGTTCCGTATTTTAAAATTAATTTTAATTAGTATTTAAGTAAAAATAAGGTGTAATTGTTAATTTAATCGTAAGATAACTGTATAAATATACAGGATTATTGTTTTCCTATCAATAGACCAAGTAAAATACGATATTTAGTACCGGCGGCTGTCAACGGTAACTTAAAATCATCTGACGTCCAAATTACGGAATAAAACGGGGAAGTATTGTTTACTTTATTTACTATTTCTAACAATAGCACACATTCATGTACCTTATATCAGTTACACGTCGTACTAACTAATTTCTACATACTGTTTACGGCAATTAAGAATTTTGCGTTTGTTATAAAACGCTTTGTTTACATTGTGCAAATGGTCATAATTTCTTATTTCTGTTAGTTTAGATCTAATTTTCTTCGATAATATACGTCAATAATATAACTTTCGATCGTTATTTTGGACGGTATTAGTCATCAAATAAAGTTTATTTTATGATCTGGACATCCTACCCACTTTTACAAAATTATAATATTTAGGCCAACAAAAGCTACAAAATTCATACAAAATTCATTAATCAATAGCTTTTTCAATTCAAATCGATTCAGCAGCCTACCTCAAATTTCCACATAAGTAACTGCACTAACTTTTCTCTTTCATTTCCTCTCCTTTTTTTACTTTGTCTACCCTTTGATTCTTACTGTTTCTTCGTTTCTATTTTCAGTCACTAATCCTGAAACCATGTCTGTGATGACCCGTAAGGCTACTGCAAAGGATATGGAGCTGAAATTGAAAACGGCCCTCCAAGGACTTAAAGAATCGAAACAACAGTGTGAACAATTATTGTTGGAGAGGGAGGAAAGTGAGACCGAAATTAAGAACATTATTTTAAAAAACACAAGCCTTAAACGGGAGCTCGTAGACCAAGCTCAGCAATATCAAGATGTTGTTGATGAGTGCGACAAACTGCGGGTGATCACGGATGGTTTTAGGGACTGTAGTAATTTATATGAGGAGGCTTTATGCAAAGTTAGGGATCTCCAGGATGAATTAAATTATGCCAACAGTAAAATTGTCAAATTGCAAAAAGAAAAAGAAAGTACTCAGGCTAGGGAAACTAACCATTTATATAGCGAATTATTAAGCTCCAATTAAAACCCCCATCCCATGCTTACTATCGACCTAACTGAGGATTCCTTATTGAATCAGAACAATAGTTTAACAGTTAGTCACAAAAAATTAAAAAAATATGCAAAGCTTAATCGAATAATTAAAAAATGTCACCAATTAAAAAAACAACATAAACGCTTTTCCAAATATATTCCACTTAGGAAAGAACGTGTTGACTTAATAAATAAATTAAATAATTATCAGATTAAATTAGAAGACAGCAAGAAGATTTATGAAATAGATACACAGCAATTACAGTCGGAAATGAAAGTACTTGAGAATTCACTCAGTTCTCTTTACAGTAAGTATGTACAATCTCAGAACCAAATTAAAGAACACATTCTTGCTGCAAATGAATTAGTTATGAGTCAGTGCACATGTCAGACAGTCTCAGACCTGGAGACTGGCCAGCCTGAGGCAACGGAGGACCCGTCCCAGGCTGAGAGTTCTTCTCAAGACTGTGTTGCTGAACAAGGTTTACCTGATTTTGGACAGGAATTATCTCAGGTTAACCAGGCTGAGTTTCAATACTGTAATAGTCAGGATTATAATCATTCAGTTGTGTTCTCAGATAGTATGGGAAGAGGTTTAGGCAAATTAATAAACAACAACCTTAGCTATTCTACTCAGAATTATTGTATACCTGGGTCAACATACAAGCATATTATGGAATTAGTAATTAGGAAAACATATAATTATGCTACTAATTTAACTGTGTGTATAGGTAATAGTTTAAAGGTACAAAAAGAAGATATCACAGACTATGTAACTAAGATGTTAAAATTAAAATGTAAAAAAATAATTTTGTGTGCTTTTCCATATTTTGAACGATTGTCAAATAGACAAAATAATTATATTCATATGCTTAACAAACATATGTACTTTTTAGTTAGTCACTATAGTGACAAGTTTATGTTTTTTTGACACCAACATTTTTGTTGACCATTTAAAGTCGACCAGGGGTACAACGTATCTGCCAATTAGTTATAGACACACAATAGCAAGGCTATTAGCTTATTATATTAACACAGACATAAGTAGTATGTCGAAGTCTTGTATAATTGACACCACAATGTTTAGTAATCATACTAATAATCATGTGGTGGACCAAATTATGAATACTTTTATACCGTGTACGAAGGAGGTTCCACATATCACTTTGGAAAATTCCTTATTTAATGTGGAGGCTACAATTACTTGCAATTCACTGCCAGGTGATAATATAGATTTGGGACAAACTCCGGATCATTTAAACTAATGCATAAGACAATAGAGGGTACCAGTAACAGCATAGTTATACCAACCATCAATAAGGTATCTTCTTGCTCTCAAATAGTTAAACAGCAAAAAGGGTCTCAGCAGCATGAATTGAAATTGTTTCATCAAAATATTCAAGGTATCTCTTCTAAATTATTAGAGATTGAAATGTTATTAGAAAAAACAATGTTTGATGTTGTATGTCTTAGTGAACATTGGTTGAAGGATTACCAGGGGCTACTCAGTTTTGAAAATTATACTGTGGGTAGTTGTTTTAACCGGAAATCTATGCTGCGTGGTGGTTCCCTAATCTTAATAAAAAAATGCTTAAAATTTAAGCAACGTAATGACATAGTTAACTTGTCAACGGAACATTGCGTTGAACTGTCCTGTGTTGAGCTGGATAAGCATGTTATAGTGTGCGTGTATAGGCCCCCGAACCCTCAAAACTTTAGTCTTTTTGAATCATCAATGGAAGATATTTTGGCTAAGCTTGCAGATAGTAACAAATCCGTAATTATTTGTGGAGATTTTAATATTAATATTTTAGAAGACAATTCAAATAGCAGCAGATTTTTAAGTCTTTTTAAATCATTTAACTTGACTAATGTTTTTATAGAACCAACTAGAATAACTCCAACCTCTGCAACTTGTATTGATAATGTTTTCTGCAATTGTGATTATGTAGATAAAGCTATAGTTAATTATCTTCCGTCTGATCATAGTGGACAAACGGTAGCATTTAAGTATCAAGCAGCCTTGAAAAAAACGCAAATTCAATTTAGGCAAATTACAATAAGCAAATTAAAAAAAATTAATAGTAACTTAGAAAATAAGTTAAATGTTCTGGGCCATGATATTGATGATGCCAATAAATTTTATGATAATTTCTTTTCAGTGGTACTCAATGAATTTAATACAGCTTTTGAAAAGAAGTCTAAAAATATTTTCCCTAAGTTTGTATTTAGTGACTGGGCGACTAAAGGTATTAGGGTAAGTAGGGAAAAACTATATGAGCTGTATGGCCTTAAGCCATTCTTCAACACTGAAACTTTTAATAAATATGTAAATAGATATTCTAAACTCTTCAGAAAGATTTGCAAGGTAGCAAAGGCCCTGTACATTAGCAATAAGATCAAATCGGCAGACAATAAAATAAAGACTGTGTGGAAAGTTATTAATAATGAAACTGGTAGGAATAAAGTGCGCAATACGGATTTTTCGTTGGAGACTTCACATGGTCCCAAAAGCTCTAACATAGAAGTAGCCCAAGAGTTTGTGAATTATTTCACCGATATACCTCTTAGGACAACGGAAGCTCTAAATTCCTCCCCTGAAGATTCAGTTGCTTTATTGAAAGCAAACTTGCCAGGCTGTCCGGTTGAATTTCAATTCAAACATATAAACCCTTTGACAGTCATAAAGGCTTTCCGGCAAATAAAAGTCAAATTAACCGAAGACCTATGGGGAATGTCTGTTAAAGTATGCACATCTATAATTGAGACCATAGCACCGTACTTAGCTTTAATATTTAATTTGTGTGTGGACCAAGGAGTCTTTCCAGATATAATGAAGTACAGTAAGGTTATACCACTTTTTAAATCCGGTGACCATAATGACACTAATAATTACAGACCTGTATCAGTATTGCCGGTTTTCAGTAAGGTGTTTGAAAAAGTTATGCTTAATCAAATGCTTTACCATTTTAACAGCAATAAAATCTTTCGTGATCAGCAGTATGGTTTCACCAAAGGACGTTGTACGACTGACGCTGGTGTCACTTTATTAAAACATATATTTGCAGCGTGGGAAGAAGCCCAAGATGCGATAGGAATTTTTTGTGACCTCTCAAAGGCTTTTGATTGTGTTAATCACGAAACCTTGCTTTTAAAGCTAGAACATTATGGACTAGGTAAACTTGCACTCAGCTTGGTGAAATCTTATTTAATTGACAGGCAACAGCAAGTTCAGATAAATGGTGTCAATTCTCCGGGTTTGAAAGTCAAAATGGGTGTACCACAAGGCTCAATATTAGGTCCTTTCCTCTTTTTAGTATATATAAATGATCTACCGCATCTATTAAAAAAACAACCACATATTGTATTGTTTGCTGACGATACGTCGTTAATTTTTAAGATCGATAGACGTTCCACTAATCTTGATGACGTAAACGATGCTTTACAGCAAGTCCAAAACTGGTTTACTGTTAATAATTTAGTGTTAAATGGAAAAAAAACTAAGTGCATAAGATTTGCGTTACCGAATGTTAAAAGTAATTACTCCGACATAGTATTGAACAAGGAGAAACTTGAATTCGTCGAGAATACGGTTTTCCTAGGGATCACGCTTGACTCGAGGCTACAATGGGGTCCTCATTTAACATCTCTGGCAGGTCGGCTTAGTTCAGCAGCATATGCTGTTAGAAAAATCCGTCAATTTACTGATGTGGATACTGCGCGACTAGTTTATTTTAGTTACTTTCATAGTATCATGTCTTACGGTATTTTGCTATGGGGACGGGCTGCAGATATAGAGTCTATTTTTATTCTGCAGAAAAGAGCTATCAGAGCCATATATAATCTTCGCAGACGCGATTCTCTTAGGGAACTATTTAAGGAAATAAACATCCTGACGGTCCCTTGTCAATACATTTATGAAAACATTATGTATAATGTATGTTCGGAAAAATATTCATCTTTTTACTAAGATAAGTGACAGGCACAATTTTAATACTAGGAACAGGAACAAATTAGATCAACCTCGGTTCAGATTGGCTAAAGTAAATAGTTCTTTCATGGGGTACTGTGTAAAATTTTATAATAAAATACCAGTTGAGATTCTACAACTAAATGAGTCCAAATTTAAAGCATGCATTAAACGCACACTATGTAGACAAGCGTATTATAAACTGGAAGATTATATCCTTGATAAAAGCGCTTGGCTAAATGCCGGTCCTGCTCCGCAGCCACAGCCACTTTTACCTTCAAATTAGTTTTTTTTTTAATAATTTTGGAAGAGATACTGTTCCCCTTTTTGTATTGTTGTTTTAGAAATGTTTTTTTTTATTTTATTTTATTTCAATAGAGCTTATGATAATTTATTATCTTTTGTATTTGGAAACAGTAGCATTGTATAATGTAGAAGCACTTTGTTTTTCAAGTTTTGTGAATGTGAAGTACCATGGAGCATTTTTATTAGGTTACAACTTGTTTGACATTACGAGCATGGCAGTTGAGAGTTTGTCATGCTCACTCAAATGTCTCGCTGATGGTGGCACGTGTTATTGGGTCATTCGGTTCCCTTAAAAATGGTTGAGTTGAGTGGGGCTGATGCACGCGTCATGCTCGTGAACGGGTGCCGTCAGTTGAGACTGGTCATCTCTTAGCTGCCAGTGACTTAATTCAATTTCTATTTTTTTTTTTTAATTAGTCCTTTTTAAGTATATTTTTTTTATTTTAATTATTATTACTTATCTACATTGTGCTCACATATTAGAAGCGACAAGAAATATGTAACCAAGATTTATGTAACTCATAACATGATTTAAAAGAGTGTCCATGGAGTTTCTTGCACGTTCTTCTCCATAGAGATCTACGCTTTGGAACGTGCAATTTAGCTTCACTTTTCTTTTTTTGACTGACTGACATTTTGACACTTCAAAAGTGCCTGTAATTGGTCTATTTGAAATAAACGTTTCTGATTTCTGATTTCTGATTTCTGATGGTAAGCGATGATGTTGTCGACGATTTTTTTTTTTTTCGGTGGGAAAATCATCTTATGACATCCCCCGCCCTTGGGCGGGGCGGGAGATAGTGTCAGACTTTTACTGACTAAAAACCCACTTCTGTTCCTTCGTTGCCTTTCGTATCAGGGCCGAGTCTTCCTTTCAGAATCAGACCCTTGGCCCCAGTAGGCTTCGACCCCTACAGTTGCTGACATCTCCTTGAGGCGCGCGTGGAACAGCACGCGCCGTCGACGACTTGGGCTCGGTCCAGACGGTTACCGGACGGTCGGACGGCGAGCCATCCATTGCTCGCCGTCCGCAAGCCTGCGCCTACGATGGCCGGAAATCGGGATCGAAATCCCAGCGGCGATTGGGGCGTGAGGACCGATGTTGTCGACGATGGAGCACGCTTGCCTAGAAGTAGTCTATTCACTCTTGACTTAAAGACCCACAGTAGCTATCAGGAAACACAGACTCCGGCAAGGAATTCCACTCCTTGGCTGTACGCACAATAAATGTGTTCTCAAAACGCTTTGTGCGTCGATTGTGTCTTTCTTTTTAATGATTATCATCATATTTCAACCAAAACGTCTGTCATGTTGGACATGCGCGTCCTTCAGTAGTCAACTGTGGTGACCATCAATGTTGTGAGAGGCTTACCAGTGAGGGAGGAGGAGAGTACATAGTACGAGTAGTTTTTCGATTCGCAATCAGTCAAAACCTTTCAGCACCATTGTCTGCAGCCTTTGTTACAACGACTTAAATATATACAATATTATTTTTAGTATATGCGATTCAGTAACTGAATCGATTCCAATAATTTTTACACCACGTTATATATTTTTTTATATTTAAAAAATGTCACAAGTTGGACACCACCGACACTAAGTACAACACAGGTTATAGCGGACATTAGATACTAGCGCACAGCTGGATGCGGGAGTAAAACAACCCCTCAGTCGTCTGGGTAGCCCGGTGATCGTGTATTTGTGCGGCCAACCAGGTAACACAATAAACTTATAACTTCGTTATTTTTCATAGTACAGTCATGAAATTTTATAAGTACATGTACACCTTTTTCGGGTTTCGCATAAACTAAAACTCATGTTGTATATACAGTTTTTTTTTGTTATGAGGAAAATCATCAAATAATTCTTCCCGATCTGGGTGGGCGAGTGTCAGACTAATACTGACTATAACCGACCTGTGTTCCTTTAGTTGCCCTTTACATCCGCAGACTCATAGTAAGTGAATTGGAGCTACTTGGTACAGCCGTGGGTTTCTATATAATTGCTACTTTATTGTGTGTATCTGTATGCCAAATAAAAGTGTTTTCTTTCTTCTTCGTTACTTTCCAGGACCGCGATAAATTTTTGGTATAATTCTGCAAACCCAAGGTATTTTCATTCTACTTACAATTCAATTGAAGCCAATCTTATCCAAAACAAACAATCTATCACAGATTTGTTACTCAATCTCAACACAACTCTGAGAAACTTCTCATCAGAAGCTTACGTTTCCATTTTTAAAGTCGTGAATAACAAGGAGACTCTCAAACCAAAAACACCCCTAATCATGTTATTAAAACTTTGGACTTCTTAGCGTTACTTAACAAAAAGTCGTCGGTTCCGACTCGCGGCGTCGATTCGATAAGCTTGACTGTAATTGGTTCACTGGAACATGGCGAGATAGAAGTTCTCACGACACAGACCTTTTTTTTTGGTGAGAAATCATCTAATGACATCTCTCGCCCTTGGGTGGCGCGGGAGACTTTTACTGACTGAAACCACTCCTGTTCCTTCTTTGCCTTCGTTCCAGGGCCCCGGTGTTCTCTTTCGCATCACCCATGGGCCCAGTAGGCTTCGACCCTGCTGGGCCCCTACAGTTGGGCATCTCCTTGAGGCGCGCGTGGAATAGACGAACGCGCTGTCGACGATCGATCGGCTCAGTCCGGACGGCTACTGGACGGTCGGACGGCGAGCTACCTGTTGCTCGCCGTCCGATGACACAGACCTAAGAGTTATAATGCTGTTGATAACGATAGTGCTCGTGCTAGTGCTAGGTGCTCCATTGAACGCCTTGTTATACAAGAAAAAGTGGACAAGACGAGGCCGCTTGGCGGATCACCGATGCGATGGACTGACAAGATCAAAGCGACTGTTGGTGGCTCATTGAACGAGTGCGCCCGAATGACTGCCAGCAGGCAAAAGTGGCGGGAAGTTGTGCATCCTAACCTGACAGCTTCCGGAGAGCTAACTTCGTGATAACACGGCAAGAGTGAATTGACTAAGAAGAAGAGTGCTTGAAAATGTGGAGATCACGCACTAAATAGGCATATGTTGCAATCGACAACTCTAACTACTGTAAAGCAGATATCTATATCTACCTATAAAAGGAAAAACTGACTGACTAACATATCAACGCACAGCCAAAACTACAGAGTCTTGGATCGTGAAAATTTTGCACAAGGTTACCTTTTATGACGTAGGCGAGCACTAAGAGATGATTTCTCAAAATTCACCCCCCAAAGGGATGACCCTGGGCTTCAAAGTTCGTATGGAGAAACCTACTTTTATGCGGGAAAAGCCGCTGGCAGAAGCTAGTTTTGTAATATAATAGCCACGATGATTATTTCTAGCATGTTAATTAGTAGACCTCTTTTTTTTAGGTGGGAAAATTATCTAATGACAAATCCCGCTCTTGGGCGGAGCGAGAGATAGTTTTAGACTTTTACTGACTAAAAACCTACTCCTGTTCCTTCTTTGCCTTCGTCTCAGGGCCCCGGGTTTCACTTTCACACTACCCGTGGCCCCAGTAGGCTTCGACCCTATTGGGCCCCTACGATTTGCTGACATCTCCCTGAGGCGCGCGTGGAACAATACGCGCCGTCGACGACTTAGGCTCGGTCCGGACGGTTACCAGACGATCGAACGGCGAGCCACCCATTGCTCGCCGTCCGCAAGCCCGCGCCTACGGTGGCCGGAAATCGGAAGCATTTCACAATTTACAATTGCAGTTAAACTACAACCTTACTTTTATGACTACAGCATGCCAAGTTACAAACATTCCTTATCTACCTTCTAGTATATTTTGTTCTACTATGAGGCAATGGCCTCCCCTGTTTCTTTTCCACACAATTGTGTCCATCTCCTCGTCGTTTATACCGCGTACGTCGTAGGACTGGAACAATTTTCCTGCTGCGGTCTTCCCGTCCGTTTATAATTTAAGTGTCTTCAAGACTAGAGTGAATAGGCTCTTAATAAACTAGTACGCCTCACCATCAACGATTGCATCACTGCTTGCCATCAGGTGAGATCGCAGTCAAGCACGAGTTTATATCAATAAAAAGAAATGTTCTGCTAGTGTGAGTCACTGCTTTCAATAAGAATTCTCTTCACATCATCTTCGGTTTAATCTGCAGTGTCATCGTCTGGCATTTAATAGGGCCCATTTGGCCTTTCTATATATGTATTATCCTAAAACACATTATAAGAGAAAAGTTTTAATTTAGTTTTTCTTCTCAAACAATGGAAACTGCGTGGTTTGTCCTGGCAGTTTCCATCCTCCACCTCTATCTGAAATAATTCAAATCAGGAATCGACGCCAAACAAGTCAGTCTTGTTAACACGATAACAAGACTGACTAGTTTGGCGTCGATCCCTCTCTCTGCAATTGGGCGCACGTCGAGAGGCGTCGCTTGACACACATCTGCGAAGCAACCTTGTACCTGAACTGTACGAGATAATGGCTCTACAGGCACTAGGGAATAACTTTTAGACTGTTGTCTAACTAGCGGGGTTGTTTTTAGAATTTTTAGTCAAATATGATTTAATATTTTTGTAACTACATCTTCTCCTAAACGATTACAATCAACTCATAGAATTTTCTACTCGTTATTTGTATAAGAAGTGCGAATAAACCGAAATAATAATTTCGGGAATAAGATACTTTTTAATTTTTTTGTGAAAAAACGTTTGGTCAATATTTACTATTTACTACGGTACTGTGGGTTTACCTAAAGGTCGGGCGGACTAGTGTAGAGATTACGTGTGTGTATTAATAATTACCTTTTCCTCCTTTGTTAAAAAAATACATACCCTATACGGTGGAACAGTCGGTGTTTCTGGTTTTGATCCTACGTAATTTAACGACTTCAGAAATTAACAATATTTTGCAATATTTTATGGGTTTTTTATTTAGAAGTCACTTATATGTTTTGTAAAAGTGTTCCTTCTTTTCACGTTTTCGTTGGGATACCCCCAACAAGTAAACATAATTTTGTATGCAAGTTCTCTAGCTACCGATTCAATATTACCATTAAAATCATATAAAGCCAAAGTGTATTTCATGACAATTTCAATAAGTCCAAACACGGTTAGGACACATTTTTGTCATTTAATTCCGGTGAATATCTTCTGGCTTCATCACTAGATCAGTCCTATGGTATCTAAAAGCCAAAGTTTCCATAAGTCCAAATACAGCTAGGATAATTTATTTTACTATTTTTTTTATCGCGAGCTACCGAATACTCGCTGACCGCAAGCCCGCACCTACGGTGGCTGGAAATCTGAATCGGAATCCCAGCGGCTGGGGCGTGAGGGCCGTTGCCTCGCGCGTGCGACCGCCTCCTTTGCTAGCAATACTGCTTCGCAGAAGAAGGCGACTGCATACCATTCCAACTCGCTCCGGACCATGGCCTGTACCAGTGCCCGGCTCGAGAGATCGCTGCCGCCGAGCGCCCCAAAAAGGACACGGCGGTGCTTTGCCCAGGCGGGGCACATCTCTACCGTATGCTTCACCGTGTCCTCCGGGCGGTTCACACAATGGTGACACCCGGGCGTTTCTTCCGCACGAATCCGGTGCAGGAATCTCTCGAAGTGACCATGTTCGGTGAGGACCTGCGTCATGCGGAAGGTAAGGACGCCGTGTTGTTTTACCACTACTCAAAGAGGGGACTTACCGCCATAATAAAAACCACACCTGTGTCCTTCAGTTGCGCATTGCATTCTAGGACCACGAGTTACGAGTTTCCTATTCAGAAAATTCCCGCAACCAACCAACGCGTACCTACCAACATCTATGTGTTAGATTTGTCGTTTGACTTCAACAAGAACATTTGCCCAATTAAAGAGGTCACGTAAAACACGTTGGTCAACTTCTCAATCCCTGAGGTGAGCTGATGTCTTTAGTATGCCAAACAAGATGTTAACAAAAAGTACCCAGTTCCGACTTTCAGTCGATTCTCCACAACTACTTCTTGTAATTGGACGAGTGTGGCTCGAGACTTCCAAAGTTGCTTGACACAGATCCCGAGGTACCGGATACATACTAATGTACATGTATATACTCGTACTTAAACAAGTATGTGGGAGTAAAAGGAAAGAACTATTGGGAATGAACGTAAATAAACAAAGGATTTTCTCACAATAGTGGCATGAAGATTGAAGAAAGATTGACAATTGGTTCCTAATAAATGGTTTAAAAAGATGTATGTAGGTAGATGTAGATACATGTAGATATAAATAAGATATATAAAAATTGAAAAAACATAAGCTTAATCCTGTAACCGCTTATGTCGGATAAATCCGACAAATATTTTCGTGTCAATTTCGCCATAGTCGTATATTTACGACCAAATACCACACCTAGTCAGCTCTTCTGTAACCTACGAGTGACACTAGGATATTGAAGAGTTAGACGAAATGGAGTATTTGGTCGTACATATGCGACCCTGGCAAAATGGATACGAAAATATTGGTCGGATTTATCTAACTTTAGCAATTAGAGTTAACCAAAAACTGATATATTGGCAATGATCGAAATGAAGATCTTGTATTATACAATTTTTTTTTTTTTTGGTGTGAAATAATCTAATAATTTCTAAAATGAGAGCGAATGTCAGATTATTACTGACGAAAACCCAACTATGATCCTTCAATTGACCTTTGCGTTCCAGGGGCGCGGTAACATATAGAAACAATCCCCCAGGCTCCTGATGCCTCGAACGCTAAATCTCACTTAACTTGGCATGTACCTAAGTTCACCTAACAGTCCCCAAACCAATACCTGGTGCCTGTTAATTGGTAACACCAATTTCAGTCTACATTCTGGTTTGCAGTTCAGAATAGATCGTTATGTCAATCAGTGAGCGGACGCTGATATCTCGGAAATGTCTTCAGGGTGAAGTGATGCGATGTGATGTGAAATACGTCAGTCCGGTTTTAATGTGAAATATACATCCGACGATAAATAGAATGACAGATATGGCACTGTTGTATACAGTGGAGATTGTTGCTTGAATTATTACGAAGGGAAATGTGAATTTGACACATTCGCATAACTAGCTTTTGCTAGCGGCATTTCCCGCGTGATAGTATAAAATTAACCCAAGGGAATATACTCCTGAGGGCTTAGCCAAGTTGATAATCTACAATCGTTAACACTAGTCGAAAACTAATCAAATGTATGGGAATGACATCATCTCAACGTTAAGTCACATGGTCAGAACAAACGAATAGAAAATTCGTAGCCAAGTTCATATCGTCCAAAATGATTGAATGAATTGTTATCCTTTCTACAATGTTCAAGGCTACATCCTTTGTTATTATAGAACGACATTGTAGAACGAGCGGCCGACTCAGGCGCGTCAACATGGCTATCAACTTATCGTTTTCTACAATTGCTGACACCGAGGCGTTACCGATTGGAGAACGGAATTCGACACGAATCTCTTGTAATTTGGCTAGGGGGGCTGAAGGCTTAGCCAAGTTGATAATTTACAATCGTTAACCCTATTAGAAAACTTCAAATATATGGGAATGACGTCATCTCAACGCTCAGTCAGTCACGTGGTCAGAACAAAGGAATCGGAGGCGTTATCGACTCGAGGCGATCGAAGAAAGAGAATCGAAACAAAATGGTCGTAACTTGGCTAGGCCTGCTGGAATAAAAATTGTCATATGTACTATTGCAAGGCATTGTTTAATCGTGTGCCAAATTTCAACCAAATCCGCTTGAGAGTGAAGGAGTAACAAACATACACACACATATACATACAAACTTTTGTCTGTATAATACTAGCTGTAGCCAGCGGTTTTACTCACGTGAAAGTAGAAAATTGTTCCAATTGAACATACTCATTCACATGCTATTCTAGGACGTGATCTACCTGTGTGAAAAGTTTCATTTAAATTCATTCAGCCGTTCGATTGTAAAGAAGTAACAAACATATATACACACTCACAAACTTTCGCCTTTATAATATTAGATTTTTTTTTTATTTGGGAAAATCATCCAATGACATCTCGCGCCCTTGGGCGGAGCGCAAGGGTGTTCCTACATCATTTTGAGAACAGCAGTAATGAAATAACATAAAAGGACAACTACTTCAAAGCTACTTCAAAGAAATAGAGCTGCTGTAGTCCAGAGGTAAATGCCACAACTTGCGCGTTGTAGGGGTAGGTTCGAACCCAAGTTACGGAATCGATCGAAAGAGTAACCATTTCCGTGCAACGTAAAAGGTAACTAAAGGTACACAAGCGGGTTAAGTCAGGAATAGTCTGACACTTTCTCAGCATCAGAAATCATAATTATCATTATTTCCCATCAATACAAAAAGAATTGAACACAAGTGGGCTGTCTACTTTGTGGCATATTCGGAATCCAAAAGAATTGTACAGGGATCCTCACGCCAGACTTAAGAGGCAGTGTGCAGAGCACATTGCTCGCGAATCAGATGGTCGAACCTTTGGGACCCATCCCAAAGGTTCTGGAGTGGTGATCGCGCACCAGAAGACGCAGCGTTGGAAGGCCTCTCACAAGGTGAATAAATGACCTGGTGAGAGTCGCGGGAATCCGATGGTTGTGGTGGCTCTTGGGGGAGGCCTATGTCCTGCAGTGAACGTCTTACTAAATAAATAAATATTATGGCTGAAATGATTATGATGCAGTCAATGTATTTAATATATCCGCTACAAAACCTAACCTGCAATATATTTCTGCTAACAAAATCGATAAAAGTACGATAAACAAAAAAGCTTAATTCACCAAAAGCCAATTTATTTTCGATACCAATTTCGGATCAGCAAACAAAAAAAAAGCTTCAATCGAAACTTTTTCTGTCAATATAGAACTCGTGCACATGCAACACCAACATTAGTTTTAACAATATTTCCTAGAATAAAATAATAGTTGTACGTTGCAGTTTTATTTCTAGTTTTTTGGAAAAGGATTGCTTTATTAGTCCGCTCTAAAGGTGTGTTTATGGTTTGATTAACGTCATTTTTAACAATATTTATTTGAATGACGCTTGATTTAGAAGGATACTTTGTACTTAGGCTGAGTACTCCCTGAATCGAAGAGGAGAGGAGCGAAGTAGAGATGTTCCAATATTAACTAATGGAAATGCATAAAATCTCCGCTCCGCTTCAATGGAGAGGGATTTGCGAATTAATTTGTAGTGTTTCGACAACATGTCTGTTTTCCGCAACATTTCACGTATTTAAACTGATCTCCCGCCACCGGCTGCTCAAATTACTTGAAGCATGAACTCGTCCTAGATCCGTACAGTTCATAATTCTACTCTGCACTCTCTCGCTCCAGGTCAATCTCTCGCTCTGCTCCACAGCCTAGCTTTGCGTCAATAGACAGGCAGCCTCATAAATATCTTATATTTCTTATAAATATAAGGGGGAATTATAAAACGAGCGAATAAAAAAAAACTTAGCGACTGATGATGAGATACTGTTTTAATAACTTGAGCGGTATGAATTTGAGTAAGCGAAAAATTAACTTAACTAACGACAAATATTGATTAATAATAAAATCCAGAACGAGCATACTAAAAGTGGGTTGTGATTAATCCATTTCAGATATTTAAAATTCTAGCCGTGCGACTAAATTACTAAGTGAGCGACTAGAAATAAAATTGAGGTTTTACATAACGAACTACTAAAAAGTTTACTTTAAGAAATGTTTTCACCATTGTCTAATTATCTAGTCGCAGGCAAATTCATCATTAGGAACTGGGTGAAATAGGTTAGGTT
The DNA here is from genome assembly GCA_905147345.3 of Mythimna impura. Taxonomy (NCBI): domain Eukaryota; kingdom Metazoa; phylum Arthropoda; class Insecta; order Lepidoptera; family Noctuidae; genus Mythimna; species Mythimna impura. The sequence continues at coordinate 8,267,116 of LR990355.1, read as the reverse complement.
AGGTTAGAACTGTGACCAACCGCGCGTGAGCCGAGCGAGCGAAGCGAGCGGTGCCGCGGCAGCGGCCGGCGAACGCTACGTCCAAGTCGCTCGCAGATTGAGTCGCGCGCTCCTTATACTCTGCTCATTAGTGTATTTTTCAAAGTGGTTTTTGTATTCGAAACACTTCATTTAAGATAAAATGCCGCTCAGTATAAAAAATACATTTGCCAAATATTGAAAAAAATGCAGGACGTAACGTTGACACTCAAACAAATATTAAGTCGCTCAAATAAGCTGCTCATTTTGTATTTTAAGTAACTCAAATTAATGTTTGTAAGATACTATTCTGTTAATTTTTCGTCACTTACAGTCAGTCGCTCACTTAGTAATTATATAACCCAAATTAATTAATTTTGACACTTAAAATTGTAATTTACAGTCACTCGTTTTATTGCTACCCAAATATAAGGGACTTTTTAAACATTACAAAATCAACATCGAAAAATATTTTTAAAAATCCTAATAATATTAACCGTGACACGATGATTTAAATAACAAATGGTGGGTAACGCCAGTAAACTTTTCCTCACCAAAATAAAAAAAAAATGTTATTCAGAAAATTTATTAAACTTTTAATAAAAACTTTTTTATACAAATTCCAAGTCACTGAAGCCTGTCTGTAGTCGGTACCCTATCAAAAGACTCACTGATCCCGAAATAGCTCAGCATAAGTTCCACGTCGTTGGATCAGAGCTGAACAGAGCAATAAGGCAATAACCGCAAAGGTTATATGCAATAACGAGCGTCGGATCGACCGCCGAGAGTTACCGAAGTGGCCCGAACGTGATTGACACCGATACCGACTTCATCTGGTTTGAACTGCTTCTGAAGTAAAAAATTTGTTTTGATGAATAGCAGTTCGGCGAGGTTTATTTATTGGGGTTGATCGGGCGTGAAATTTTCACTGAAATCCTCTGAAAAATAGAAATACCTTTTGGTTCATTTCAACATGATTTCTACAGGACATTTCTTTTATTTATTAAGGCAAACCCCTCTATAAGTCATGCTAATGAGAACAAATAACAAAATCTCAGCATAAAATTAATTATTTTGTTTTCTTTGTTTCAGGTTTCATAAAGTCTACAAATGAGCTCCTGTTACCTTGAGTGTAAGTAAAAAATCATTTGTATTAATGTAAAAAGAAAAAAATATTTTTTACGTCTAAAAAATCTTATTTACTTTAAATAAAAGCATTTGTCTAAGTCTAAGAAATTGAGACAAGTTAGTAATTTATCTTTATGAAAGTACACGTTATTTTTTTAAATTGGATTCGCAAATGTATGAATATAAAAATATATGTTTTTTTGCTAGTCGTTCGAATCGCATTTGTCATTGACAGTTTAGATTATCATGTGTCCATTGTTAACGACCTATTGTCATGTTATCGTATTTATTGTAACAAAAATAAAAATCTGCAACATTTGTAATAAAACTACTATTTTAATATTAAAACTACATTTTCCAAATGACTTACTAATTCAAATTCTATACATGCATTTGCATACTGGAGTGAAACAAATAAAAATAAATTTAGAAGTATTTACTTCTAAATAATATCTCTTAGACACACACACACATTTCTAAATAATATATTTTTAAGTTTAATAATATATAATTTAGATATGTGTTGTCTAGAGACTCACTGGCCCCACAGTCAAACCGTTGCGGTTTAGTGGGGCTTAGTATATAATTTAACTTACCATTTTGGAATAAGATAAACAAATAGTTTAAAAAGTTTAAAAAATGCAAGTTCAATAATATTATGTAAATCTAGAATAATTTCCGCAGCAGAATGAAAAAACAATACATCTATATTATTAAAGTTTGCTAGAAACTTTATTTTTATCGTCAAACAAAGGAGAGGAGACGCGAATGTCATGCTATCTCATAAATAATGTATGGCGAATATTTAAATAGTTTAGTCGAACCGCTAGAATTTAATTATGGACAAAAGAAAATACAATTTCAAAGTCGACTGCACATTCTTTTATTTACTTTTTAATAGAGTTTTTAAGCGAAACGTTAATGGATTTTAGAATTGAAAAGACGTTAAAGCTAAGATTTCTTTTGTAATGTAAGCAAATGTTTTTTCAAATAGATGATAAGGATATTACTTTTATTATCATTCTATGTGCCAGCTCATGTTTCAGTGTTCTATAATGATCGCTTTTATGGCTTTTTTTTTCGGTGTGAAAGTCATCTTATCACATCCCTCGCTCTTGGGCGGATCGGGAGATAGTGTCATACTTTTACTGACTAATAACCCACTCCTTTTCCTTCGCTGCCTTTCGTAAAAGGGCCGAGTCTTCAGAATCAGACCTTTGGCCCCAGTAGGCTTCGACCCTGCTGGGCCCCTACGGTTTGCTGACATCTTCTTGAGGCGCGCGCAGAACAGTACGCGCCGTCAACGACTTGGGCTCGGTGCGGACGGTTACCGGACGGTCGGACGGCGAGGTACCCATTGATCGTTTTTATGGGATGAAAAAATATCACAGGCCCTACCACGATCTCTTAACGCGATCCATTTTACGACCTACACTGAACTGATAAAGGAACGGAGCTATATAGGGTCTATAGCTCCATCCCTCTTTATCACTGGCACGCCTGAAATTTTTAACAAGTCATGGTAAGCCTCCAGATCCCATATTGTAAACGTTATCTAATGGGGATGCCGGTTTGTACTAGGAATACCGTACGTGTGGTTGGTAAATCTCATACAGTTTTACTCGGTGTTCCGTGTACAAACCGGCCTACCCAGACAAAACTGTAGAGATGCTTGTGCGTGTGGTAGACCCAAAAGTACAATGTTACCGTCTAGAAAAGTGCGGTAAAGCCCTACAGGTGGTGGTAGGACAGCTTATATAAAAAACTCAAGCAACTTTAGTGGACTGTATTGTAATGAGTAAATTTGTTGGAAATACAAGCACCACGGTGAGAAAACTATAATATAGTGATAAGGTGGAAAGACCAGTACCAGGCGAGCCAACTTGACTGCGCCCGCGGCGAGCGCCTCACCCCGCGACCTCTGCTCCCGCTCGCTGTCGCCTGGCACGTAGTGATGTCCGCGCGCGTTAGAGATGTCCAAACACCGTCATACTGAGAAACCAGAAAAACGTATCCGATAATATAAACATATTAACGTTTATGCTTTAGCATATCTCCGAGCACCATATCATTAAAACGTTGTCAACCCAACGTACCCACATATAAAATAAACCCAAATTTTACAGACGCTTTATTAAAATCGCTCCTCATACTAATATCACTCACAACCCACATGAACTTAATCGTTCCATACTTTTTAATCTCCACTTTTATAAGGGTAAGTCATAAATTGAAGGGGAACAAGGGTTTACCCTGTGTGCCCTGTGCACAAAATCCATTGTGTAGCAGATCGTAATTAAGCCAGTAACATTTGGTGCTCGCTCCTTATATTAATTTTAATTAAAACTCCTAAAACGTTTTGTCTTCGGGTAAAGAATGGAATTGGGACTTAACGAGGGTAACTCGAGAACTAGGTAGGATATTTTTTTCAAAGTCAATTAGTATGCGTGTTTAGTCAGCTTTTCGAAAGAATCATGAGGAAAATGGCCGTCATTAATTTTAAGAAAGTTGTGTTATGAGACGTTGTTAAAATTTTGAGGCTGTGCACACTGGGCATTATTATGGTCCATGCAGGTAATCTTGGACCATAAAATATGGCCCGTGTGCATAGGCTTAAATTTTTTAACAACTTCTCATAACATAACTTTCCCAACAAGTCTGCCTACAATAGCCAAGCCAAAATCATAGGGGTAAGCCCCATCTTTGAGGAGTGGCTGGAAAGGCGTCACGGTGTCCTCATCTTCCTCATGCCGCAGGTCCTCTCCAGACATAGTAAGTTTGGGAGTTTCCTGCGCCGGATTCAGGTGGAAGAAACACCCCGGTGGGTGTTTCTTCCGCCTGAATCCGGTGACACCCGTCAACATTGTGTGGACTGCCTGGAGGACACGATGGAGCATACGGTCGAGGTGTACCCCGCTTGGGCAAAGCACCAACGTCCACCCGTCCGGTAATGGTCCGAACCGACCCGTCTTCGACAGTGTTCGTAGCCGCCACGCCACGCGCCGTTCCTCAAATAGATGTCAGCAAACCGTAGGGAACGTAGGGAGGATGCAAAGAGTAACTGAAGGGCTCATGTGTGGTTTTAGTCAGTAAATCTGACACGCCCTCTTGCTTCACCCTAGAACGGGAGAATTCAGTGAATGATTTCACAACTTAAAAAAAAAGATATAAACAAAGCGAGAAAGATTTAATCAAAAATATTTCGCGTAATATCAAAATCCCGAAATATTGTAAACAATACCTTTATAATTTACAACTACAATTTCGAACACATTAAGTAAAGTCCCGCATTGTCCATTCTAACCACTATATCAACAATATATTCTGTACCAACAATGTTACACTCCAAAGTGTTATAATAGCCCAGATTTCAACCGCTGTCCACCGCGAACGTAATGAAAATCACCTCTAATACCTTAGTAATTGAATCAAAATTCTCGTTTCAACAGAAGGCCGGTATATAGGTAATGAAATCAAATAACTTTAGTTGGATCCACGTCCCGAGGGATACCTTTATCTTTACATAGAGGACTGCTCTCCATAATTTTCTACAATTCACTATCTTTTGCGAAGATTTACGACCCTCTATTTTTTTTCTACCTTATCTTTTACGGTGAATAAAGATGGTTCCCTGCTGTATGTATAATAATAAAGAATATCTCTTGCATTATGCAGACAGGAGTTTATTTAGGACACGTAGATCTGGGAACATAATATGAAAAATAACGTGTGACAGGTTTATTTCATACGCGACTTATGCTGTGAGAAAAACGTTTTCTCCAGCAAAGTTACTTTCCCAGAGACAGTTGAGGATGCATAAATCTTGATAGATTAACATGAAAATTTTGTCTCGTATAAAAATCAAGACAATCCCATGTACGAAGACCCTTTTCTACGTAATTATATGTAAGTAATTATGCTCATTGTAATATCGCTTTGCAACTATCAATACAGCTTAGCGATGATTTTATTGCTCTGTTACAATTTGGATTATTATAGTAATAGGTGTTTCATAGAAACATAATTATGAGACCAATTCAGACAAAAAGAAGTATTTGGTTCTCACTTGATTTGAGTAGTTACTTTAAAAAAGTTTCGACCTCTTTTTTGAGTTGAAAAATCATCACATAACTTGTAATGTCGTAGAAATGTTCTTAAGTTCTATAGTAATGCGCATATAGCGTAGCAGAATCAGCCTTATAATGTTCCCACTGCTGGGCCGCAGGGCTCCTCTCTAGGAGAGGGAATGGGCCGTAACGTAATCCTCAACGCGGGCCCAGTGCGGATTGGTGAATGTCACATGTTTTCGCGCGTATAAGTCTTTTTATTATTATTTCCGATCGTTACACTACTTTCAAACAAAAAAATTCTCAACAAAGTCCTCTTTTCGCAGAATACTTTTGATATCTCTTAGCAGTCGAGACCGAGACCACAAAGCTTATGCACGAACATAAACTTTAAATCCTGTACTTTGCTGCTTGTGGTTTTACTGCTCAGCTGCATTTAAAACAAGGTTGCGTTATTGTATTGTCTTGTAAATCCTTTTTTTTAGGACAGGACAGAATTGAAAGAAAAAGATCGCTAGATGGCGCTGAACTCAACGTTTTTAGTTTCTTTTGTTTTTAGCGTATGGATGAAAAGTACTTGCTAATATCGGATATTCCACTTTATTGTGCTTAGTCAAATGATTGCCTCAAAATCTTCCTTATTCTGATTATTCATGTCTCTAAATAGTGCTTAAGTATAACGCTATAGTTACATGATTATAAACCACGCCCAACCAGTAACTGTAATATTAAAGTCGGCCTATTGACTTCCCCCAAGCGGCAACACATCGACCGATACTTTTCGACTCCAGCGCACTACCACAACCTTCACTAAGTCATCGGTCCGTGATGAAGCCTCCAAACGCTGCCTATTTTGGTATACGGTTTCCATATCAGAACCTTACGGCCCGATCGACCATACGTTAAATACGCCAGTAATACTCCTGCCAATACCCTATTAAGTATGGCAATTCACCGGACTATATCGGTTGCCTTATAAGTTCTATGGATCATTTTTAATTCTATTACAAAGGGAAACTCCAAGTAGGTCTCTCCTTACTCTTCTCAGATGACTTCAAATGAGTTCCATTATGAAGAGAGTGTTTAAATAGTGTTTGTGCAACCAACTACGATTGCAAACATGACTGCTCAGAGAATATCTTACGTGGCTCCCAGACTATATCATAAATCTTGGAAGATAGCTGTTTTAATGTTCAACGATAAAATTAAATAAAGCATAGCCTAGTATAGCAAAATCAGCCTTATAATGTTCCCACTGCCGGGACTCAGGCCTATTCTCTAAAAGAGGGAATGGGCTGTAATCCACCACGTGGGCCCAGTGCGGGTTGGTGGATATCCCATATCTTCAAATTTTTGGTTTTAGAACTTGCCGGTTTCCTCCCGATGTTTTTCTTCACCGTTTTGAGAGCAGTGGTGATGAAATAAATTACACAAAGTAATGCGCCTGGCTGGATTTGAATCCGCGACCTTCAACTTTGTAGTCGGGACCGTATAATAATAATAAAGTTACTTTATTTCAATTACCCTTAAACTTGCATTTATCATCTCATTTGCCATCTGCAGTATGTAACGAGAATAAAACTCGTTAAAAAGTAATTTTCAATTTGGATAGTTTAAAACGAAAACTGAAAACTGAAGCAATTTAAATGCTTCCCATTTTAAAGAATTAACTTACCTCATCATGAAATGAATTCAATTTGTAGTCGGTATTTAAATGTTCTGATTACTTTTAAAATTTATTTTCCTTTGTATCGGATTTTACTGAGTGCTCAGAGGAAGGAATCATTCATAATTTGTTGTGTTTTTTATTGATGAATTTGTCATCCCGAGAGTGATGTTTTCCTTTTTACAGTAATTTGATGACAATTCTTTGTTGCCTCAAATATTTTCTTCGTTGCTTCAAAGCTTAAGGTTGAATATGTACACACATCAATTGCGACACTTATAAATTTAAAAATCAACATTTTGCAATTCATTATTCGGAAAAGCAATTTGCCTGCTGCTGTCTTCCCATGCGAGTATAATTTAGGTGTCTTCAAGGCTAGAGTTAATAGACTCTTAATAAACTAGCGCGCCATACTATCAATGTATTGTGGTATTGCAGTCAAGCATTAGTTTATGTCAACTAAAAAAAAAGTTCAAACCACAAAAAAATGGGCATTATTTGTGATGTTCAACAAACCAACAAAATGGCACCTCGCAAACATTTGTCAGTTCAAATTTCATAACAGTGAATCTAACATCGCTGCTCTCTCCAAAACCTTCCAATATAACTGGAGCAACCACCAAATATACGACCATAGTCACACAAATATATACAAAATATACTGTATATTCCCTGTATACTCACAGTTTATGTTGGTCGTAATTTTCAGGCGCCGTCAATTGTTTCGCCGCGTCGAATTGTGAACATTAACATAGAAAGCAGGAAAGTTTGCAGAGCGCTGAGAGTAGTACATAGTTCTTATTTGAAGAGTTGAGACAGTGTGAGATATTATAATTTAGGGTTGTAACAAGTTCAATGAAGTTTGAAATTATGCTCGTCTCAGAGAACAACTATGCCGTCTTGAGTTATTAAAATTAGAGTAATGTTATCCTATTATAAGCCTTACGTACTGACTGGCTAATCATTTTGTTGTACGGCTTAATATGTTACTTTTGTGTACTCGTTCACACAAAACTAGCTCTGATAAATGCTTTTTTTTTACTAGTAAATTTGTCTGAAAGAACTAACACAAGGTACGTTATATCGAAGAATTTTTTAGAAAGTTTGACTTCCTTCACCCCTTGAAATCTGAATACGCCGTAATCGTGAGCAATTATAACCATCTTTTATGTTGAAACTAACCTTGAAATAATATGGCCGCGATAAAATATGAATGGTGTATGTTGTATTCTATTTTGTCTTGCTTCATCATTTCAGCCGAAAGACGTTCAATGTTAGACGTAGGCCTCCCCTAAGTGTCACCACAACCACCAGCTCTAAAAGAATCCATCGGATTCCCGCTACCCTCACCAGATTATCAGTCCATGTTGTGGAAGGCCTACCAACACTGCGTCTTCTAAGTTTGGCGAATTTTTGGGCTACGTCGATAACTTTGGTTCTCTTGCAGATATCTTTATTCTTACCGAACCCGCAATGAAAGTCACCCAAAGGGTAGATAATGAAAGGAGCTATGCTCGGAGTTTCATTGCTTAATTGAATCTGTCTTGCTTACTTCATAAATATTCTCCCGCTCTGAGTGTAGCAAAAGGAAATGTTAGACTTTTGCTGAATAAAACCGACTGTTCGAACAATCCCACTGCTCTGGGATACTTATATCTTATAGCATGTTCTATAATATAAACAGAACACACAAATTTAGACACGACATATTTTTAAGCGCCATTACGGTGCAATTATCTCAAGAGCATGTTGACAATTAAACACAATTATACGATGCTGCGATGAGGAACAGTTATCTTGACAAACAGTTACGATGGGGGACTTAATTTTACTTTATTGTAGAACAAAGTTTTGTGTAGTTAAGTCGGAGATGTTTGTTCATCGACAGGATCTCCAGATTTATTGTTCTTTTGATATTAATGTTGTTTAAGGATTTCTAATTATACTAACGGACCTGGCAGACATTGTTCTGCCCGAAAGCTGGCTGTCGAAAAAAAAAAAATAAGAACACGATTGCAGCACCATCTACCCAATGTTTTTTCAAACCATACAGAGGACTACTCAAATCATCATCATCATCATTTCAGCCAAAGACGTCCACTGCTGGACATAGGCCTCCCCCAAGCATCACCACAATGAACGGTCCTATGCGTCTCGCATCCATCGGACTCCCGCAACCGTTACCAAATCATCGGTCCACCTTGTAGGAGGCCTACCACTCAAATATACACACAAAATTGCTTCCAAATCGGTCTGTAGTATTACTTTTTTAATTACTTTGTATCTGTTAGATACAAACACACACACAGAAGAATTATATATATAAAGCTACACCTTTAAACAACTTTACCTGCTGCTAGCGTCGCCGCGTGATAGTAGAAAGTTATCCCCAAGAAATCATATTCCCGGATTAAAAAGTGTCCTATTCTAGGACATGATCTACCCATGTACCTAATAATCCTTTCAGTAGAAGAAGTAATATTGAACATACCCATACACTCGTGCACACACACGCATACCATCACATACACTAAAAAAAATCCAAGGGAACATACTCCCGAGATAAAGTCATCCTATTTGCTATTTCAGTGCCATGAATAAGTAACAAACGCACACATGCGCACAAACTTTCGTCTATATAATATTAGTGTGATATTTAGGAAGAAGTTAATAAGAACGTAGTTAAATAATGTTCACTAATATAAATGAAATGATAACTTATTAGCCAACCGTGTTATTTATGTTAGCACTTTAAATCAGTAAGAGTTCTGTTAAATCAACAAATTAAACTCACAGCCAAACATGTCTCTTCTGTATTTCTTCGCCAACTCCCACAATTAACCCTTCACCATCAATCAAGCAACTTTAATTGCCAGTGATTTGCCAAAGCACGCCATTATACCAGCGACTTGGAAACTCTCTGCGCTATGGTCTGGCCCGAAGTGGTCATCAAATGTTCATTTCACAGGTTATTACGAGCCATCCTTTCGTTTGCGCGACAGTGACGCATGGTCTAATTTATACATTCACAACATTATCTATGCGGATCTAAACAACTTTAACCCGACTCAATAGAGCTCGATTTTGTCTGTTTCGTTAGTAGTAAGAGTTTATTCGCCGCTCTCAGTGAGTCCATTGTCCCGCAGATATAAAACTGCGCCAGGCTAGTCAAGTGAGTTCTTCACGGCGTGATTTATGTTAAGCCACACATATGTGGATAATTTCATTTTTTTTCGGATAAAGGGCTCATAAAATGCAGGACACTTAGCTCTCAAATATGTTAAAAATCAACAACATTTCATAAATTATGAATATCTACGGCGTAGCAAAACAATTTTAAAAGGTCTACGCCGTAGTCGATGTGGCTACGAGCGTAGTACCGCGTAGAGCCTCGCGTCTCGAATTAGGAGTGGTTTCAATATTGAGTTTAGTTTAATTTCTTGATACATTTACATGCTACGAAGCTATTAGTTTGTATCTTAGCTATTTAAAATACACATTTATCAGCAAATTAGTTGCTTGTGTCTGTTACAAAATAATCATAATAATATTTCTTTTTATTACTCTAATGACATTTTTTTGTTATTGTGAGCTAGATGGTTGCCAAGTGATTCTTATAGGCTTTAATCCACTTAGGATATTGTTATTAAAAAATCGGTATTGACATATTATATCCGTAATATTATTTTGAAAAAAAAAATAGATTTGCACATACATTTTTGCAATATAATTTAAACATTTAGATATATATGTATTTATTTAAGTCTGTGTGTCCCAAGGTAGAACATATTCTGGAATAGGACATAATATGATACTTTTAATCCCGGGTATATAATCCCTTGAGATAATTTTCTAAGTAGGTATATTAGATACTTTTATGTAGGTGAAACCACTGGCAGACGCAGTTAGAAATATGTGAAGAAACCCTTTATTTTTGCAGCTAGTTACATCATCATGTAACCAAAGCTTATAACAATTCGTGCAGAAGTAACGCCCGGGTGTCACCACTATGTGAACCGCCCGGAGGACACGGTGGAGCATACAGTAGAGGTGTGCCCCGCCTGGGCAGAGCACTGCTGTGTCCTCGTGGGGGCGATCAGCGGCAGCGATCTCTCGCGCCGGGCCTTGGACCGAAGGCCAGGGACCGAAGCGAGGAGGAGTGGCAGGCGGTCGCCTCCTTCTGCGAAGCAGTAATGCTAGCAAAGGAGGAGGCCGCATATGCACACGCGAGGGAGCGGCCCTCACGCTCCAGGCGCCGGGATCCCGATCCCGATTTCCAGCCACCGTAGGCGCGGGCTTGTGGATGGCGAGCAATGGGTAGCTCGCCGTCCGACCATCTGGTAACCATCCGTATCATTCATCAGTGTTCCGCATGACTCAAGGATATGTCAGCAAACCGAGCTTTTAGTCAGTAAAAGTCTGACATACCCTTTTGCTCCGAGAGATGTCATTGGATGATTTTCCCACCTAAAAAAAAGCTTGTAACAAAAAACTAATAAAAGAATTATTTTTAATAGAGTTTGCCCCATTCAGAATACACCACTACTGCATTACAATCGACCATCTATATTGAGAAATTAGGTTGAGAGCATATTTAGCGGCTATTTAAAAATTCAATTCGGGTCAGAGATTTACCATTTCTACCGGGAAATGCGGATGCCTACACAATTTATGTATAATATAATAGCATAATCAGCCTAATAATGTTCCCATTGCTGGGACACAGGTCTCCTCTCTAGGAGAGGGAATGGGCCGTAATACACCACGCGGGCTAGTGCGGTTTGGTGGATGTCAAATGTCTTCGAATTTTTGGTTCTAAGACATGTTTCTTCACGATGTTTTTCTTCACCGTTTTGAAAGCAGTGGCGATGAAATAAATTACACAAAGTAATACCCCTGACTGGGTTTGAACCCGCGACCTACAACTCATAAGTCAGGGCCGTTACCACTCGGCCACCACTGCTCTCATACAATTTATGTAATTGAAATATTTTCATCAGCCCAACACTGTAAATTGTATTTTAGGCTGTTTTTAAATTTTTGATGACAAGTTATCGGATAGCATTGCTCGTAGAACGGATGGTCGATGGGGCGAAAGGTTCTAGAGTGGCGACCGCGCAAAAACGCAGCTTTGGAAGGCCTCCCACAAGGTGGACCGACGAACTGGTGAGAGTCGCGGGAATGCGGTGGATGCGAGACGCACAGGATCGGTCGTTGTGGAGATGCTTGGGGGAGGCATATGTCCAACAGTGGACGTCTTTCGGCTGAAATGATCATGATGATATCGGATAGTGCTCACCACAGCAACACTTACTATGACGTAAAAATGTCAGTCATATTCGAAATTTCTCAGTATCCTTTTTTGTGGTCGGAAATCATCAAATAACTCCTCTCGCTCTAGGTAGAACGAGAGGGAGTGTCAGACTTTTACAGACTAAAATCCACTCGACAAGGAATACATATTTTACTTGACTTTGTGTGTTCTACCAAAATATGTTTCATGGTTTGTTTTACATTTAAGGTTTTCAATGATCTATGCCATAAACTAGAGGCTTGTATTGTAGATACCAAAGTTTAAAGTTGGTGATTTCTTTTATTTTTTAAGGGTTTGAAATCATCGAACACGCATGACCCCCGCAAATGTCCATTTCATACAAGTATTTATAGTAATGCGTTGAATACGTACGCGGGACGCGTTTTTTGCATTTTGAAGTTTTTTGCCTGCGGATCAAACCCACATGCGTGATGAAATCCGCATGATATTAAAAACACCCTTACCCTTTGCGTGCCTGGGCCGCGCTAACTCTTTCTAACAATCCCGTTACGCCTCGATATCGGTCTGGAGTCTGGAATTCTACACGTTTATTAGCAGTAAGCTTTTAATTTTTTCTTATCTTTTTTTAAAAAAAGAAAAACGGGTTTCATGGCTTTTCTATTATTTAATTTGTATAATGTATTTCTACTGGACTATATTCCCATGACAGCAGCTAAAACAAACACTCTCTATGACATCACACTGTACGAAACAGTTGATCATCACGTTTCGATAAACCTCGATTTATTTGCACTCCCACGGGTAAAATAAACACGCACACAATAACAATATTTTTGCATTCGCATAGCTTCCAACTGGAGCAATACAGAACCGTATGTTATATAAATCTACATAAATATAGTCAATGTTTATGGAACCTTATGGTATCGTCGTCTTGTCATTATCCCTATTTATTTGGGGTAGACGAAGCATGTGTTTACATAAGTTTTTATTCAACTTACAGTGTATGTTTGCTTAGGTTAAATCTTCAAAAATTAATTTTAAAGCAGTAAAATTAAAAAGAGTGTCAATATTGCATACTATGAAGATCGGGGATAATGAAAAAGCTTATTTGTGAATCAGTATACGATTAATTTCTACGAAATAATATTTATGTCTGAATTTAATCTTATTAACTTTATTAGGGTTCCGTAGCCAAATGGAAAAAAACAGAACCTTTACAGATTCGTCATGTGTCTGTCTGTCCGTCCGTATGTCACAGCCACTTTTTTCCGAAACTATAAGAGCTATACTGTTGAAATTTGGTAAGTAGATGTATTCTATGAACCGCATTAAGATTTTCACAAAAAATAGAAAAAAAAACAATAAATTTTGGGGGTTCCCCATACTTAGAACTGAGACTCAAAATTTTTCTATGGATAGGTCTTCAAAAATGATATTGAGGTTTCTAATATCATTTTTTTATATACTGAATAGTTTGCGCGAGAGACACTTCTAAAGTGTTAAAATGTGTGTGTCCCTCTCCCCCCCGTAACTTCTAAAATAAGAGAATGATAAAACTAAAAAAAATATATGATGTACATTACCTTATAAACTTCCATAGAAAATTGGTTTGAACGAGATCTAGTAAGTAGTTTTTTTTTTAATACGTCATAAATCGTAAACCGCAATTTACCTTTTAAGTTTGTACGGAACCCTCAGTGCACGAGTCCGAATCGCACTTGCCCAGTTTTTTTTTACATAGGTTATTTACATTTAAAAATACTAACTATAATTACAATAAAATAAAAAATATTATAATAAAAACCCTACACTAATTACAACTAATTGCAGCCGAAGTGCGGGTCGCATAGCATGATACACGAGTATCAACGACATCATCAGACGCGCTCTTATCTCCATCGCCGTTCCAGCCGTATTGGAACCCCATGGCCTGGCACACGACGATAGCAAGAGACCGGACTGCATGTCGTTATTCCCATGAAAGATGGGTAGGCCTTTAGTATGGGACGCTACTTGTGTCGAAACTCTTGCGCCTTCTCATCTTCCTAGCTCGTCGTGTTGTGCTGGTGCTGCCGCTGCGGCTGCGGAGAACCTCAAGCGGCGAAAATATAATAACCTTGTTGGAAGTTAATTATAAAGAATAGGCTCTGACATACTAGTGCGCCTCACAATCACCGATTGCATCATTGCTTACCATCAGGTGGGATCGCAGTCATGCAGTAGTTTATATACATTTTTTTTTAAATATGTATATTAGTCCTTAGTTCTAAACCCTCTAAAGAGGAAGCGATGAAACAGGCTTTACAATACCTACTGGAAGAACAAGGTCTTGCAACCTACTTCAACTGTCTGAAGTAGGTTGCAGGTGTTTGTTTGTGTTAGAGAAGTCAAGATCATTCAAAAAAGATTTGATCAAGTGAGGTCGATTACTTTCACGGCTTGTTCACGACCTTGCCGAGCGGTAGCTAAGCGCGAGGTGGCGAGCGGTAAGATCAAAAGTATGAAAATATTTGAAGCACGACACGAGAAGCCGCTCATAACGCCGCGCGCCCGCATACCGATGCCGCTCCGCTCGCCGCGCCGCTCGCCGCTAAGACCGAAGTCGTGAACCAGCTGTCAGTGTGATTCACATAATGCAGCAAATGTAATTAACCTCAATACCTACAGTTCTAAGTAATAATTTCAGCACAAACTAATACAAATATGATACTAACCCCTAATGTAAATTCTGAGTAAATAGCGCACGTACCAACGTCCTTATCCATGAATTACCTACCTTCTGTCAACTATTTTAGAATAAATCTCACTTTTTTAATGAGGTGTGATATCATCCAATAAATCCTCCCACTCTGCGTACGGCAATGCGCCACCGGTACATGGTGGACATCCCGCACATACGCAGGAAACGTTTTGGGAACACATTCATTGTGCGTACAGCTTATGAGTGGAATTCCTTGCCGGAATCTGTGTTTCCTGATGGCTACAACCCGGGAATCTTTAAGTCAAGAGTGAATAGGTTACTTCTAGGTAAGCGCGCTCCATCGTCGACCGCATCGTCGCTTTCCATCAGGTGAGATAGCGGTCAAGCGCGAACCTATCAAGAATAAAAAAATTAAAAAAACTCTTGACGGACGAGAGGACAAGAAGCAGTGTTAGACTTTTACTAACTAAAACTCACCTGTCTTTCTTTAATTGCCTTTTGAACACCAGAGGTGCACGGTAACAGACGGCGAGCAATGGGTTGCTCGACGTCCGACCGTCCGGTAACCGTCTGGACCGAGCCCAAGTCGTCGACAGCGCGTAGTGTCCCACGCGCGCCTCAAGGACATGTCAGCAACCGTAGGGGCCCAACAGGGTCGAAGCCTACTGGGGTCATGGGTGATGCAAAAGACAACCCCGGAGCCCTGGAACGAGGATAAAGAAGGAACAGGAGTGGGTTTTCGTCAATAAAAGTCTGACACAAAAGGACAGGCGATGTCATTGGATGATTTCCAACCTTAAAAAAAAAGTGGTGCAGTAACTTTTTCGAACAATGAAATTAATGAAAAACCGAATGAGACCGCCCTAAGTTTGAATTGAAATTTTGGCCTTAGTTAGCAATTCAAACCACTAATAAGACTGATATGACATTAATATAGCTTAAAATTGAAGTACCTGGACGTAAGGAAACTCTTAGATACGCAATTTTGTATTTGATACTATACAGACATAGGGTTTCTGTATCAGGAATGAAGATATCCGCAAAAAAAAACTAATATAAGGTTACCGACATAACTCGAAGATTCACCAAAGTTAAGTGGCAGTGGGCAGGGCATATTGCTTGCAGAAATAGTGGTCGATAGGGCTGAAAGGTTCTGGAGTAGCAACCGCGTACCGGAAGGTGCAGCGTTAGAAGGCCCCTACATGGCGGACCGATGACCTGGAGAGGGTCGCGCGAATCCCATGGATACGAGACGCAGAGAGGTTTGAAAGCTTTTTTTTTTTCGGGTGGGAAAATCATCTAATGACATCCCTCGCTCTTGGGCGGAGCGGGAGATATTGTCAGACTTTTACTGACTAAAAACCCACTCCTGTTCCTTCTTTGCCATTTTTTTTCCAGGGCCCCGGGGGAGGTTTGAAAGCTCTGCAACGTCATTTAAAAAGGAAGGTTCCTTCGACCATAGAAGCATAGTGTCTGATGGGTAATTGCTACATGGCTGGAGTAAATATGCAACTTGTGCTTATAACTTTGCTTGCTCGATGTGAGATTGGCGTGACGTCAGATCCATTTTGTGTAGATGATTCAACAATCATTACCAGGGGTCGGAATTAGGTAGAGTTATTCGTGTACTTGCATCGTTAACATTATGGATCTTCCCGGGATTTCTAATGAAAGATCCCGTTTGGCCAACAATATTACAAATAAATAATAATATAAACCTCAGAGATAAATAAAACAAAGATAATTAACGTACAATTTTTATTAGTATTTTTCATTGAAAAAGGTTAACAAATTTATACAGTTTCACCTCCTCGTCATTAATGCAGCAAGAAATTTTTTGATAAATAATCTCGGGATTTGAGGTATATTTATTCTTTAGCTGTATGAAGTCGGTGTAAGTACATGTTTAACTTTACCTAATTCAGACCTCTGGTCATTACTATAAATTATCCAAAGTATTGTAGGTATTTTGAATAATTTATAGTAATGATTGTTGAATGAAATAACAAAAAAAATGGTGAATGGATTGTGAGAGGAGTGATATGAAAGAAAAAGGATTGGGTGTGTGAGAGTGATAAGGAAGGATAGAATGGAAGAAAAAAACGTGTTGTGAGACCCCAAATAATAAGGGTCAAAGGTAAGAAGCTGATGATGAACAATGATGAAGTAATACTATTAGTAGATACTATAATGACTAGTAAGGCATTACAATTAGCCGCCGCCACAGTAGAGGCCCTGAGCGTTGAGAATCGCTGAGTGATGCCCAGCCACCGTAGGCGTCGTCATCTACGGTGCGTTCTGTTCCAATTGTGCCTCGAAGAGTTTTCAGCAAAACCGTAGGGGCCCAGCAGGACCACGAGATTTTTTGAAAGATATACCATGACCCTGGAACGCAAAGAACAATTGAAGGACACAGGTTAGTTTTTAGTCGGGGATAAGGTTTACAGTTAGAATTAGCAGATAGCATTTAACTCGAAATCGTTACTCGAAATCATTAAGTATTTATAGTATCACAGGATCGGTCGTTGTGGCGACGCTTGGGGAAGGCCTATGTCCAACATTGGATTTCTTTCGGCTGAAATGATGATGATGATGATATATGTTATTTAACAAGATCTATTACTTCACTATGCCAGCACAAGTTTATTATAGAAACTTAACCTTAATCAACTTTTATTGTTAGAAATAATTTAAAAATATTTTGTCTTAGACATTACTAATCTTCGTATTAAAGATATTTCAGTTTAAAGTTGGTGAGATTAAGTATATTATGTCAAATATTGACATAATACTACACTACCACACCAACTGGACACCGAGCAACCGGATTTACGTACTCCTAATGAATTCTAAAAATCAATTAAAAAAGCACTTTTATTTGACAATTTTTACTTCTTTTTTTTTTAATTTATTTATTTAAGGAACTTTTAACAAATTGTTATATCAGTTCCATCCCTTATCCAAATACATCACAATTACAGAGTAACTAGTGAGTAAACTAAAATAGCTTCTGGCGACATAATTATTCTTTTAAGCATCGAAGCTAACTCAAAACTATAGTGCCGATTGCCACTAACGCAAAGAGATAAAACTCCTTCGACATTGAAAAAATAATAAATTTAATGTGCTATCAACAACAATACCCTTGTCTTTAGTGTGTTATAAACTGGTATCGTACAAACAATCAGCAAAAACCTGATCCCATTTAACTTTCTCTACGATGACTGCTATAAAAACCTTTCAAACGAAAGAATGGTTCCAAGAACACAAAAGATTCAAACAGTCGATACAATAGATAACAAAGAAAAAACTGGCGCGAGAAATGTAAACAGACAAGGTCGAGATTTGCGATTTTCCTCAGATTTCCTTATTGGCGCCCAACGTAGCTATAAATAATAAAACTCTGACGAACGGACGGAACGCCAGACTAACAAGGACTAATTCAGCCTGTCACTGGCTACTAACAAGACTAACAATCGTCCTTTCTTTGTTCACAGATTCCCGGCTTCTTCTCTAACGCTTACTTTATTGGAAAACTTAACAAAAAGTTCCTACTGTTAAACTAATTACTTTTCATTCGCCTCCACAGTGCTGTGTTTAATAGTCGATGAAATTCCAAACTAATTTCTCAAACTTTGAAGATTGAGACAAACGTAAATATTGAAGAGCAGTTTAGTAGACGTTTAGTACTCGACCGCTCGTTATGGATGCCCTCTGAATGATTAAGGCAGTCTAAATATCTGTTGAGAACCCTCAAAGCCGCCGCTGAAACATTAGTGCTAACTTCTAACATCTAATGGAATTTCATCGACACTAAAGTACGAATAACAGTGAAATAATATCAACGAGAGTGTTCAGTGAAAAGTGAAATGCATGTGAGTGTTCGGATTGTGTGCGTAAGGGTGCGGTTTCACTAGTGCAGCGGGAGCGTTTTGAGTAAAGCTGGGTGGGGAACGCCACGGCGTCGTCGGTGGAGGGTCGTGGTGCGGGCGGGGCGGAGGATCCCGCGCCCTCGCCCGCGCCCGATGCGGAGGCCCCAGTGCGACGCAGACGCCACCGCCCACTCTATCGCCGCCTCTTCCACTATGTCCGCACAGCGTGGACCGGCGTCAAGTTTGCATTAGGTATGATTGTCTGTCTAACCTCTAAAATTTAACAATATCAACTCATTGCCTACGTTAAGTATCGCTACGCTCTATTTTTTTTTTATATATTTACAGCTAAATCTAGTATCATATCTACGGAATAATACTCGACTCATGTTTATATTCATATTATTCATTTACTAATTTGTTGACATAGGCAACATTAAGGTCTTAAATAACAACTTTTAACACTATGTTAGCTAATGATAGCATATCAATATTTATATCATAATTAAATTAATTAATTATTATAACAAAATGTCAAATCAATTATTAATTACTACAGTTTATCTGACTCACGCCAAAAATGCGTGTTGCGGTCGGAATCTTATTCTAATAACTATCAGGATGTGTTGTTATATCTTATCCTGATATGTTGCTATAATTAAATAAACATTGCAGACGTAACAAACCGTATTTTCTGTAGTGAATTTTCTCGTACTTGTGTCGCTAGATCTTGTTTAGTAGCGAGGAAATTGGCTCGGCGTGAGTCATTACATCACATTATAAACCAGATCAAACAATAAACTTTGCAATGTAATTAAACTAGTTCACGGAATAGAGTGCATAGTCGTGTGCTATGCAATTTAAACTATGCGAAAATTATAACATAATACTTCAATCTTCCAAGAAACTTCCTTCCTTCCAGAAATCGTTACTGAAACCCGAATTTTGACGAAGCATATTCGGGGAACCTCGTAATTACCTACGCCAGTTTATAAAACATAGACTTGCATAGGTACAGTCACCAGCATAAATACGTTACACTTACGCAAATTCCAAAGGCATTTTTTTTTTAACACCATAATACATAATCGCAAAATTAATGCCACACACCTCCAAATGCGGACTAGCTCCTATGATAGGTTGAAAAACAGAAGATGAAAATCTATTTTGAATCACACTAATAATAGTTAAAAAGCGATTTTTTTAAATAAATATTTATATGAGTATGTTTGTAAGACAATGTGTGTATGTTGATTCGATTTGGATAAATCGAGGCACATGGGTAGATTATTGTAGGAGATACTTTATATTCCGGTAGTATATGCTAGACCGCTCTAGCTCTGCTCTAGCTTCAGCTAATTTTGCATGAATATTATTACAATATTTGCATACATTTACGCTCGTAACTGTACAAAACTGCCTCTGAACAAAAGTTGTTTGAGCCGACGTAATATAGAGACAAAGCTCAGCATTTAGTCGAATTTTCTCGAAATAAATTTTCAACTTTACACTTGGCCGAGTATTCGTAAGGTCGTGACGAACATTAGCTTAAGAATCGGCGGCGTCTTTGATGTTGGAAATGTACCCTCCCTTTTTGCTTCTACTGTACGCTTGAGAATAATGACGAATAAGTTTTTGAGGAGCTCGAACTTATAGGACCCTTATAGGACCTTTTGAATGGATGTATTTGACACCCTACTAGAGTTATATATTGAGAACTTTTTCTTAGTAAAATATTGGTTTTCCTGTATAATATTATTGGTATAACAAAATTGAGGATGACCATTTTAGTTTGAAACAAAATCTTAATATCGTAAATTCAACGAAAAAAAAACTCGTCTTTACCATTTTTTTTTAAGGCTTTAGAATTTAAATTTATTAATATATGTCTATATACATCTTGACTATTAAATATTATAACTTAATAGGTATTAAAACAAACTGAAAATAATAATATGTACAAACGGGTAGAAAAAGAACTCATAGGGCATTAAAAAATTCGTCCACATCGATGTCAATGGGAAGTGCCCAGAACGCTGGCAGCATTGCCACGCTGGATGGCAATGCTGATTCGTTGACCGAAGAAAAGCCCAGCACTCTGGTCACGCGTAGAGTCGATCAGCTGTTTGTTGATATCCCGAACAATTCGATGAGCGCTCGGACCCCATGGCCTCAGTGTTTCAACCCCAAACGGCTCAAACATATAACCTCCGATGTTGTTATTATATTTACGCCGTTTAAATTTTCTGCACCTGCAGCAGTCGCCCCTGCACAGTCCGCCGTACTCAGAAGATGGGATGGCGCAAGGGTGTCGAAACATGTTGCATCCCAAACCAAAGGCCTACCCAATTTCCCAGGCATTATAGTCATCCCGTCTGGCCTCTTCCCACCGTCACGTGCCAAGCCATCGGGTTCTAAAACAGCTGGCACCCCGGCGGTGACAAGAGCTCGGCACATATAGAAGGGATTCATCTTTTTTCCAAATTTCAGCCCCCCAGTTATTTGCAGCCGTGAGCTCTTTAAGAAGCAATTCCGCCGATGGCTTCGACGGCCTGACTCCACAGCACTTAACCTTTTGACGTGCGTAATTAGAGACACAATAGTAAGACAATGGCTTCCGGGCGCCGGCTACCGCCTGAGCGTTAATGAATTAAAGGATCTTTTAAGCTCAGGCGCCGGGGAAGCTGGTGAGACGCTTTTGAAGGAACTTCTGGCTCTAGTTACTCTTATGCTCTGCGGCGGCGTGAACGATGCCGTCGTCGATATCTTGTACGGGGCCAATCTATGTGCCCTGCGCAAGAAAGACGGTGACATTCGTCCCATCGCTGTCGGGTGCATCTATAGGCGTACGGTAGCCAAAATCTGTTGTAAACTATATTGCCACTCACTGACTAACAAATTCCAGCCCCTACAACTTGGTTTTGGTTCAAGAGGGGGTTGTGAGGCTGCCGTACATGCCCTCGCTACCTTCCTAAATTCTGATAAGGGTGAGGTCATCCTCAAGGTTGACGTTAAAAACGCCTTTAATTCTATTAATAGGGACACTTTGTAGGCTGAAGCAAAAAAAGAACTTCCAGAAATTTTCGGCTTTTTGTGGCAATGCTATAGGCATCCATCAAAATTATTATTTATAGACAATGTTTTGAAATCTGCAGTTGGATGCCAACAAGGTGACCCTCTCGGGCCAGTCATTTTCAGTTTGGCTATTCAGCCTATCATTCAACAATTATATTCAAAATTTTACGTGTGGTATTTTTTTTATTATTATTATTGATAGGCTCGCGTTTAACCACTATCTCACCTGATGGTAAGCGATGATGTGGCCGCAATGGAGCACGCTTGCCTAGAAGTAACCTATTCACTCTTGACTTAAAGACCCCTATTTAGATGATGGAACCCTGGGAGGTGACGTAAATACTGTTTTAAATGAATTCCAATTTCTGAAGGAGCACTTTTGATCCATCGGCCTTGGCCTCAACCATTCTAAATGTGAAATTTTTGTTTCTGACAATACTGACAATAATTGACACTTCAGAAATTCAATGCAATAGCCCCCAGAGATCAAAATTTTAGAAAAATGTTCATTGCACCTCCTAGGTTCTCCAATGTTGGAAGACATTTTTATTTATTCGTTGACGATAAAATTAAATGTTTCAACGATATTTCGGATAGACTTTAAAAAATTTACTTACATTCGGCTTTCACCCTCATTAGATATTGCTGTCTTGTTCCAAATTTTAAGTATTTTCTTCGCTCTTCCTCTTTATGGAAACAACCACATCTCTTGGACAAAATTGATCAAACCATTCGATCCACTTTATCCATCTTAAATGTGGCCCTGGATGACCGAGCGTGAGTACAAGCCACGCTACCCATCCGTTTTGGCGGGCTCGGCATCCGCAAAATTTCTAGTATAAGTCTCCCGGCGTTCCTGCCTTCGGTCCACAGCACTCACCAGTTAACCGAAAGTATTTTCCTCTCAAAGCATCTTCACTCAACTTCATCACTGGTTGACTGTGCTTGACCGACGCCGTGAACGCCTGGAAGGTGGCTTGCCCGGACAAGGCGTTGCCCGAGAATCCATCTTCCCACAGATAGTGGGATGAGCAGGTTGGTACGGAATAATCTTATTAATACGTCCACCAGTTACAGTACTGCTGAGCGCGCCCGCCTACTGGCTGTGGGTGAATGGGAGTCGGGCCTCTGGCTACAGGCTCTACTGTCACCTAACATAGGTACTATGCTGAGTGACACCACCTTCTGGATACTACATGCCTGCTTCTGGGAGCTCCTATAAGAGCTCCACATCGATGTTAAAACATGTTTATTCTGCCCAAATAGATGCACAATAAAATATAGCAATCTGTCAGGCCATGTGCAAACCGGGCATAACTGTGCTGCACTATAGACACATAAGTGTGCGTTCACCTTTATACCGTGTTCATCAAAGGACTGGAACAATTTGCCTGCTGCGGTCTTCCCGTCCGATTATAATTTAGGTGTCTTCAAGGCTAGAGTAAATAGGCTCTTAATAAACTAGTGCGCCTCACTATTAACGATCGATGCTTACCATCAGGTGGGATCGCAGTCAAGCACTATTTTATATCAATAAAAAAAAACTTTAGTGTTTTTTTTTTGCGATACCGTCACTTATTTAATCCTTAATTTATTTCTGTTTTGCATATAGAAGTGAATATGTTATTCTTTTTTAATGAATAAAGTTTACTTAACCATATAATGGCAGAATAATATAAACAGACTGGAATAAAAAACATCTTCAACGTAATCTCCTAATTATTTTTCAAAAACCTTAATCTAAATACGGTTTAGTAATTTGAAAATTTCTTACGTACGTAAATACGAGACGGTAGACCTCAAAATGATATTTATTATCAGGTTAGGAGCCGTGAGGAGAATTTATTATGCGTACATAATCCAACGTGTTAAATGTCCCGCGAAGGTAGATAGCACTTCTCAAGTGACACATAAAATAGCAACAGGGAAACGTTAAATGTTTGCTATTGTTAGAAATAAGTAAAGTTAAATTTGTAGTAGTCTCTTTCCTAGCGAAGCATGATGAGGAAATAACTCGCGCAACAGAAAATGTCTTTGATGGGCAGTCGGTGAGTTACCTACTACTCGTGGTCCGCTAACACGCGCCTACAGTAGTCGGGAATCGCCCTGCGACTTCCGATGCCCGGGGCCTCTCCTTGGCAATGGCTGGGGCGTGAGGATGGCTGTTCCCTCACGTTCGCGGCCATCTCCTTCGCTTCGCAGAAGGAGGCAAGCATATACCATTCTCTTCCGCTACGGCGCCTTTTTTTTGGACTGGGAAACCATCAAAGTACTCCTCTCGCTATGAGCGTAGCGGAGACGTGTTTTACTTTTAATGACTAACATCAACTACTTCCAAGAGACTGTTGCAACTGCCACGTAATCTGGCGAGAAGAAACGCACTCATTTATAAACAACATTAAGAGTGTTTTTAATATCACGCATGCGGGATTGCGCCGCACACGTAACCCCCACAAATGTCCATTTCATACAAGTATTTATTGTAATGCGTGGAATACGCACGCGAGACGCATTCCGCTACCGCGACAAGTCGCAGCATGGCGGACAGAGCTCCGGCGGGTTCTCATGGTGAAATGGCGACAGCGACTGTCGCAACCCAGTGCTGGGCACGCCACAATTATGGCGGTAAGTCCCCTCTTTGAGGCGTGGTTGGAAAGACCTCACGGCGTCCTCACCTTTCGCATGACGCAGGTTCTCACCGAACACGGTAAGTTCGGGAAGTTCCTGCACCGGATTCGTGCGGAAGCAACGCCCGGGTGTCGCCACTGTGTGGACCGCCCGGAGGACACGGTGGAGCACACGGTTGAGGTGTGCCCCGCTTGGGCAGAGCAACGCCGTGTCCTTGTGGGGGCGATCGGCGGCGGCGATCTCTCGCGCCGGGCCCTGGTACAGGCCATGGTCCGGAGCGAGGAAGAGTGGCAGGCGGTCGCCTCCTTCTGTGAAGCAGTAATGCTAGCAAAGGAGGCGGCCGATCGCGTGAGGCAACGGTCCTCACGCCCTTACCGCCGCCGGGATTCCGATCCCGATTTCCGGCCACCGTAGGCGCGGGCTTGCGGACGGCGAGCAATGGGTGGCTCGCCGCCGGACCGTCCGGTAACCGTCCGGACCGAGCCAAGTCGTCGACGGCGCGTATTGTTCCACGCGCGCCTCAGGGAGATGTCAGCAAATCGTAGGGGCCCAGCAGGGTCGAAGCCTACTGGGGCCATGGGTAGTGTGAAAACGAAACCCGGGGCCCTGGGACGAAGGCAACGAAGGAACAGGAGTGGGTTTTTAGTCAGTAAAAGTCTGACACTATCTCTCGCTCCGCCCAAGAGCGAGATTTGTCATTAGATGATTTTCCCACCGAAAAAAAAAAAAAAAAAAACGCGAGACGCATTTTTTTTGCATTATTTATTTATTAAATAAACACACTATCTTTACAGGCTGAACCCAATAGTGGTTCCCAAACACATAAAAATAATTGAAAAAAAAAATCATCTTACGGCTAACATTTACCTAAAAATCTAAAACAACACTAAACTCTATTACAATATATACAAACTACTAACTATAAAAATAAAAGAAGTAAATAAAAAAAAATAACTTTAACCTACATGTAAATAAAGGTTAGGTAGGACCGCCCGGAGGACTTGGTGGATGTGCTCCACCATGTCCTCCGGGCGGTCGGTAGAGGTGTGCCCCGCTTGGGCAGAGCACCGCCGTATCCTCGTGGGGTAGATCGGCGGCAACGATCTCTCGCGCCAGGCCTTGATACAGGCCATGGTCCGAAGCGAGAAGGAGTGGCAGGCGGTCACCTCCTTCTGCGAAGCAGTAATGCTAGCAAAGGAGGCAGCCGCACGTGCACGCGCGAGGGCGCGGCCCTCACGCCCCAGCCGCCGGAATCCCGATCCCGATTTCCGGCTACCGTACGTACGTACATACCGCCGGCTTGCCGACGGCGAGCAATGTGTAGCTCGCCGTCCGACCGTCCGGTCGGGTCTCCTTGGGGCGCGTACTGTTCCACGCGCGCCCCAAGGAGATGTCAGTAAACCGTAGGGGCCCAGCAGGGTCGAAGCCTACTGGGGCCAAGAATCTGCTTCCGAAAGGAAGACTCGACCCTGGTATCAAAGGTAACGTAGAAACAGGAGTGGGTTTATAGTCAGTAAAAATCTGACACACCCTCCTGCTCCGCCCAAGAGTTAGGTGGGAATGTCATCCAATGACATCCCCTGTCATTAGATGATTTTCCCACTTACAGAAAAAAATGAAAATAAAATTATGAAATTTTCTGCGTGATGAAATCCGCACGATATTAAAATCACCCTTAACTGGAATAATGGACGCTCGTAAACACCTCAATTAGAAAATAAGTTATAATCATAACAAGAAATTTTACTTAAATACACTTAAGTAGGTACGTATTGTTTTTTTTTTAAGAAATTAGTTATCCTAATTGCAGGAAAATAATATGGAAATCGTCGCACTACACTGGTAGCGTACCAGTATTGGTAACTACGCACGCAAACGCCAATATAGCACTGAATATAATTTATTTATCCTAAAATACCTATTTTTAAAGTAACCGAAATCAATTCAGTATCCGATTCTGAACATACTACTTTTAGCATATATGTTTATTATGTTATTTAGGTTGTAACTTAACCATCTCAATAATACATAACCATTAAAATGCCAAACTCACTTATACGAATACAATTTTATTCGTGTGATAAAATTAAGATATCTCAACGGTTCCTTACGATCGGATCCCTTGTTATCGCAGACCCGCCCTTTATTATACAAGGCACAATAACCCGGTGGATACTTTTATACGAAATAAACTCACTAAAATACGTTCCTATAGAAAATTGTGAGACAGGAAAGTACAAAAACATTTTTCTTGGTTATGAAAAGTCTATACATCTTGTTTTTTCTTTGTCGGTCGGTAAACGGTATACATTTACTCGTTGGGATCGATACAATTACTTTTAAAGGTCAGATGATGTTTCAAATATATTTTTCAGTGAAACGTTTTGAAAAAAAAACCATTTCTTTACTCTGTAATAAAATGTTGTGGTTTTACAACCAACGCGCTGGCAAAGCATTATTATAAATCGTGTTGTTGCATTGACGCATTGCATCTGTGTATGGGAACTTTTAGGTGTCCATACATCAACAGGTACGTTAAAAGACATTATATCAATTAATCAATCAAAAACATTTTAAGTGACAAGAAATATGTAACCAAGATTTATGTAACTCATAATATGATTTAAAAGAGTGTTCATGGAGTTTCTTGCACGTTTTCCTCCATAGAGATCTGCGCTTTGGAACCTGCAATTTAGCTTCACTTTTTTTGACTAACCGACATTTTGACAATTCAAAAGTGCCTGTAATTGGTCTATTTGAAATAAACGTTTCTGATTTTCTGATTTCTGATTTATTTCAAATAACCCATTTACAGCCACTTTTGAATTGTCAAAATGTCAGTCAATTAAAAAAAGTGAAGCTGAATTGCACATTCCAAAGCAAAATCTCAAAACCATAACTAATAGTATGAAATTCGAGGAAGTTCAAGAATTTAATCTCTTAGGTATCACCCTGGACAGTCATTCATACAGAAAAAATTAAGCTAAAATTATCTTCATTTACATGGCCTTAGTGTCCTCAAAGTAAACACAAAAACTGAGTGCGCTTTATCTGAATACTATGCATATGCTTATGCAAATCAAATAATTTAAATTATTGCTTGTGCTCGTTATGTAATCATCATGTGGGGACATAGTACAGACGCTAATGACTTATTTATTGCCCAAAAAAAATGCCTCCGCATAAAATGACGTCAACTCTCAACTTTGGGCCATACATCGAAGCAAAGGCTCAACTGGCAGCAAAAAAACTGGGAATCCTCGCGAAGGTCAGACAGTACTTCACGCCGGAACAGCTGCTAAAACTTTATCAAGCGCAAGTTCGATCGTGTATGGAGTACTGCTCTCATCTTTGGGACGGGTCTGCCAAATACCAGCTTGATGCGCTAGAGTCGATTGAGAGGCAAGCCAAGAGGATCATCGGCAATGGTGCACTTGTTGAGTCGAAGCTCCAAAGCCTTGGACATCGCCGCCGAGTTGCTAGCTTGTCGGTTTTCTATCGTTTACATTTCGGGGAGTGTGCACTGGAATTGCACAATCTAATTCCGCCAAGTCCGTTCCATCATCGGACCACTAGACGTACAGCGTTGCGCCACCGGTACATGGTAGACATTCCACCCATACGCACAAAACGTTTTGAGAACACATTTATTATGCGTACAGCCAAGGAGTGGAATTCCTTGCCGGAGTCTGTGTTTCCTGATAGCTACAACTTAGGGGTCTTTAAGTCAAGAGTGAATAAGCTACTTCTAGGCAAGCGTGCTCCATCGTCGACCACATCATCGCTTACCATCAGGTGAGATGGTGGTCAAACGTGAGCCTATCATTAAT
The DNA here is from genome assembly GCA_905147345.3 of Mythimna impura. NCBI lineage: Eukaryota > Metazoa > Arthropoda > Insecta > Lepidoptera > Noctuidae > Mythimna > Mythimna impura. The sequence continues at coordinate 8,238,853 of LR990355.1, read as the reverse complement.
AAAAAAAAATAAAAAAATTAATGTAAAACCTAGAAATAGCTGCAGACCACAATTCATAAAAAAAAAATAACTTTACCATCGATCTACATATAAATTGGAAATAGCCTCTTTCATTAGAAAACATATACACATGTTTAACTTTGAAGAGAATGCGCGCCGTAAAGATAAATTAGTTCTGCCGGTGCCTAAACTTGAAATGTATAAAAAAGTCGTAACCTTTTCGTAGGCCTTTCAATCAAAAAAATCCTCCTTTTTGAAGTCGGTTAATAAATAAATCTTAACACATGGCTCGTACCTGGAAGCGACAGTATCGCCACCTGTTACTTTTTTCATGAAGTAATGACGTAGGTCGTAGACGGCACACATCCAACGCCAAGCGATTAGACCGATAACAGTTATTGGCCTCCGCGGTCGTATCGCGTTATTATTGTACGTGGTCCAAAGTATACGGAGTACTTCGTCTTAGTTTGGGCAAAGTCGTTTACTCCGTGGGCAGAAGTACTTTAGGTAAATGATTCGTGCGTAGGTACTGTAATAAATGTCCTTCATAAATAATTTTCTTTGGGAAAGTAGGATACTTATTACCTATAGTAAATTTTTAGATATGTTTTTCTTCGCTTTCTTTGTAACATGTAACATATTGGGCATGAGATCGAAGACAAGAGGTCTTCGATCTCATGCCCCAATATGTTTTTATTGTAATTTCAATTTCCGTGTAAGATGAAAATGAAGCTCTTCGTCTTTTCGTCTCACACATAGTCAAATTCCTCATGACTTCCAGCTGTTTTGATCCAAGGCTAGTGTTGCCCATAGGTTGTTAATTGAGTGGAATTTTTCAGACTTTTAGTGTCTAAAACCTAGCCGTGTTTCTTCAACTGCCCTGAGCGTTTCAAACAATCCGTAGCCCTGACAGGCGTCGGCGCTCATGGGCACGGGCATAATTGACGATTGAATGAATGAATTGATTTTTGACTGGCCTGCTGGTCTAATAGTTAGTGGCCCTGACTGCTAAACCGGAGGCCATGGGTTCGATTCCCACCCAGGACAAATGTTTGTGTTATGAGCACGATCATTTTTTCTGTTTTTGGGTGTAATTTGTCTATAAAATGTATGTATTTAGAAATACTTAAGTATGTTTATCAGTTGTCTAGTACTCATAGCACAAGCTCTGCTTAGTTTGAGACTAGATGGCGTCGTGTGAAAGTGGTGGAATTTTATTATTATCAGTATATCTCGGAACCCTGAGATCCCGGACCTTTGGAAGGCGAACGAGGAGCCGAAACCAACTCGCAGAGGCCCTTTAGTCACTTTTAACGGAATGTGATACCAACCGACGATTATCCCTGTACGCGCTATGCTAGTGCACCCAAGGATAACCCCCGGTTGGTGAAAAACTATTGCGATATATGGAAAACAAAGACTATGGTTTTTGGAATATTAAGTGGACTGGTTACTAGGAACTATGTTAAGACTATGGCCCTTGCTCGACAAAAATAATAATAATTATTATTATAATGATATCTATTTAAGGCGTATGTGGAACACAAGTCGCTGTCGATCCGGATCTGGTCCTTATTATGTATAGGTCATCCTGCCCTCTTCTATGTGGTCTGTCATAGCACCTGCTGGCTATAACAGGGTCTTACATAGTTGTTATTTTATCCCACAACCCAGTCCCACATCAATTGAGAATACCCACAAAAGCAAACAAGCAATTTAAACGAAGACTAAAAAAAACCAATTCGGATTAATTCGCCAATAAAACTAATCGCGTTTTAACGTTTGGTTCGCATAATCGCGTTTAGCCGCTGTCACTAGTGTCACTTGTCTGTATTTTTCTTTTGTTGTATTTTTACAAGTGACACTAGTGACAGCGGCTAAACGCGATTATGCGAGTCAAACGTTAAAACGCGATTAGTTTTATTGGTGAATTCCGCCCTTAGTAATCCTTACATAATGTACTACCGAAACGATTAACTTTATGCGTATACTTACAACCGCTACCATAAAGTGGGCTTACAGAATATCGGTATTACTCGAAGCATTAAAATAACTCTATATTCGGCAAACGTAGCGCTTTCATCATTGTTACATTAGGCCCTCATAACCATAAAAAAGTATAGGTGAAATAGTAAACGCGGTAGGCCTTACTAGCTCATAATTTTCAATGTTATTGGCTGTTATATTAATAATAATATACTGTGAAACGTTGTGGAGTTAATCAAGGGGATTTTCGGGTATTATGGGCAATTGGGTCGAGGTAGTTATATGGAAACCTTTCTCTTATAGGCGGAAGCCACAAAACGCTGCCAGTGGGATGATAAAAAAGAAAATTATCCCAAAGAAACATACTCCCAAGATAAAAAATGAAATCCCATGTGCTATTCCAGAATATGATCTAACCGTGTACCAAGTTTCATCTAAACCCGGTCAGCCGTTCGAACGTGAAGAAGTAACAAACACATACACGAACAGACAAACTAATTGCATTGATAATATTAGAGAGATTTTTAATTTTTGGTTGGAATATTACATTTTGACTGGCCTGTTGGTTTAGTGGTTAGTGGCCCTGACTGCTATGCCGGAGGTCGTGGGTTCGATTCCCACCCAGGACAAATGTTTGTGTGATGAGCACGATCATTTGTTCTGTGTCTGGGTGTAATTTATCTATAATATGTATGTATTTAGAAATATATAAGTATGTTTATCAGTTGTCTAGTACTCATAACACAAGCTCTGCTTAGCTTTGGCGACGGCGACTGTCGCAACCCAGTGCTGGGCACGCCACAATTATGGCGGTAAGTCCCCTCTTTGAGGAGTGGCTGGAGCGGCAACACGGCATCCTCACCTACCGCATGACGCAGGTCCTCACCGGACATGGCAAGTTCGGGAGGTTCCTGCATCGGATTCAGGCGGAAGCAACGCCCGGGTGTCATCATTGTGTGGACCACCCGGAGGACACGGTGGAGCATACGGTGGAGGCGTGCCCCGCTTGGGCGGAGCACCGCCGTGTCCTCGTGGAGGCAATTGGCGGCAGCGACCTTTCGCGTCGGGCCCTGGTTCAGGCTATGGTCCGGAGCGAGGAGGAGTGGCAGGCGGTCGCCTCCTTCTGCGAAGCAGTAATGCTAGCGAAGGAGGAGGCTGCACGCGTGAGGGAACGAAGGTCCTCACGCCCTAGCCGTCGTAATTCCGACCCCGACTACCAGCCACGGTAGACGCGGGCTTGCGGACGTCGAGCACTGGGTAGCTCGCCGTCCGGCTGTTCGGTAATTAACCGGACCGAGCCCAGTCGTCAACAGCGCGTAGTGATCCTCGCGCTCCTCAAAGAGATGTCAGCAAACCGTAGGGGCCCAGCGGGGCCGATGCCCGCTAGCTAGGACCGCGGAGAATTTCTGAAAGGGAAACCCGTAGTCCTAGTACGCAAAGGGTAATTGAAGGATACAGGTGTGGTTTTAGTCAGTAAAAGTCTGACACGCCCTCACGCTCCACCCAGAGCGCGAGAAGTCATTTGGATGATTTCCCACCTTAAAAAAAAAAAAAAAAAAAAGCTCTGCTTAGCTTGAGACTAGACGGCGTTGTGTGATAGTTGTGGAATATTATTATTATGTTGTTTATTCGTATAGATATCTACATATAAATTATATTTTTAAATATTTCAATAAAAAATAAAAATAAAACATTTAAAAATATAAAAAATAGTGTCCCACCGGTATCGGGAACAGGGTCCAAGCTACCGCGGTCAGGGCTCCAGAGAAAGGAACCTCCTAACAATACGAGCCGTGTCCAAGAGTACCACTTTCTGAATCAACCCCTTGATCCAGCCGCCTAACGCGAGCCTCCTAAGGTGTTGGTCGAGGCTCTTGGCTATTAAGCCATTGGCTTATTATTATTATTATAATATCATCGAATAACTTCTCACGCTCTGGGTGGAGCGAGAGAGAGAGTGTCAGACATTACTGACCGGAATGACTAAAACCAACCAGTGTTCTATCAGTTGACCTTTGTGTACCACAGCCGCGGTGACTCTTTCGAACTATCCCGCAGCTCTTTAATATTCAAACGAGGCTGGGTAGAAGGTAACACCAGTATCCGTAGTGTGCATGTCTTACCTTTTTTTACGTGGGAAATAATTAAATAACTTCTCCTACTTTAGGTGGAGTGGGAGACGTTATAAAAGTAAAAGTCACCCTAGTATGGGACTTTTACTTTTACTTTTTTTTTATAAAAGTAAAAGTCCCATAACACCCTAGTAGTCCACGGGTAGTATGAAAGCGAAACCCGGGGCCCCGGGATAAAGGCAAAGAAGAGAGAGGAATATATTATATATATTATCTCCCGCTCCGCCCAAGAGCGAGATTTGTCATTAGATGATTTTCCCACCTGAAGAAAAAGCCCTAGTAGTATATTTTCACGTACAATGGTCCGCATAGGACTAAGTGCGGAAACCATACTCAGACATAGACACCCTAGTATGGGAATTTTACTGACTAAAACCCATATTGTTAACCCATATTGTTGTTTGTTGTTATTGTTATTGTTGTTTGTTTTTGTTATTGTTGTTGTTATTAATTTAATTTGCAGTACACCGCAGTCTACCCCCTTTTTTAAGTCAAGTTCTTACAATCCATCCTAAGGTTGTCTGGTAGATATCGCTGTTAGCGATAAGACCGCCATTGTACCCATAGATTAAGTTAGTTTCTAAGTTTTTGTTACTATGTTGGTGTACAATAAAGTTTTATTCTATTCTATTGTTCCTTCAGTTGTCCTTGACTGCGAGGGCTGCGGTAACTTCTTCAAACAATTCGCAGCCTTGGTAGGCGTTGGCCCTGACTGGCTCCTATAGTTTTGCTGACATATCTTTGAAGCGCGCTTGGAACACGGAGACGGCGAGCCATGGGTAACTCACCGCCAGTAAACCCGCGCTTACGGTGGCCGGTAGTTGTTCTTCGTGTGCCGACGCCAGGGGCATCTTCAACAAGACCACTTTTCTTACCACGTATCAGCTTCTAATATCCATTTCATGTTGCTAAGACACCGAAAGAAAAAGTCGAAAAACAGAACAAAATATTTTTTTTAATCCTCATTTACAACAAGACAACATTATTTTTTTATGCTTCAAAGAGTTGCAAATATTTTATTGTCACTATCGAAAACAGCACAAAGTTTCAAAGGCTTGGCGGATACATAGAGTTACAAAATATCTAGGTTACCTTCGAAGCATCTAAGTGATTACTAGACTCACTCGGCAAACCTGAATCAGTCCTAGAATATTGGGTTTCCCCTTAATAGATTGAGTTTGATAAAAATCATTTTCACGCTTTTATTTTGGATTTCAAAAATCTAGAAGGGAATACGTATTTTGCTTGGCTTTGTGTGTTTTACGAAAATAAATTTCATGGTTTATTTTACATTTTATGTTTTCAATGGTTTACGCTTATTGCGTAAATTAGAGGTTTGTATCGCAGATACTCAAATTTTTGGGCACGCCGCAATTATGGCGGTAAGTCCCCACTTTGAGGAGTAGCTGGAAAGACAACACGGCGTCCTTATCATCCGCATGACGCTCGTTCTCACCGGACATGGTCAGTTCGAGAGATTCCTGCACCGGACTCGTGCGGAAGAAACGCCCGGGTGTCATCATTGTGTGGACCGCCCGGAGTATACGGTGGAGCATACGGTAGAAGTGTGCCCCGCTTGGGCAGAGCACCACCGTGTCCTCTTGGGGGTGCTCGTCGGCAGCGATCTCTCGCGCCGAGCCTTGGTACAGGCCATGGTCCCTAGCGAGGAGGAGTGGCAGGCGGTCGCCCCCTTCTGCGAAGCAGTAATGCTAGCAAAGGAGGCGGCCGCACACGCGAGGCAATGGCCCTCGCACCCCAGCCGCCGGGATTCCGATCCCAATTTCTGGCCACCATAGGCGCGGACTTGAGACGGCAAGCAACGGGTAGCTCGCCGTCCGACCGTTCGGTAACCGTCCGGACCGAGCCCAAGTCGTCGACGGCGCGTAGTGTTCCACGCGCGCCTCAAGGAAATGTCAGCAACCGTAGGGGCCCAGCAGGGTCGAAGCCTACTGGGGCCGTGGGTGAAGTGAAAGAGATCCCCGGGGCCCTGGAACGAAGGCAAAGAAGGAACAGCAGTGGGTTTTAGTCAGTAAAAGTCTGACATGCCCTCCCGCCCCGCCCAAGGGCGGGAGATGTCATTAGATGACCCACCTTAAAAAAAAAGATACTAACATTTTCAGTTGACGATTTCCCATACTTTTTTTAGAGGATGTCAAATCATCAAATAACTTCTCCCTCTCGGGGTGGAGCGAGAGGAAGTGTCAGACTATTACTGACTAAAACCCACCCTTGTGCCCTCACTTTTAACCTTTGCGTTCCAGAACAGCGGTGGCTTTTTCGAACTATCTCGTAGCTTACTCTACTTACTTGTAATTTCACGTACATTATGCAAAGGTCAAATCATCTTATCACTATTTATCAAATAGACTAACAGTCCACCCAATACCACTAATAGTACACCCAATAATATTTTCGATTAAACACAGAATCATTATTATCAAAAACAGATAACAACCAAAAAATTCAATAAAATATCACAGAACAGTATCAAGTTAAAACGTTCAATAAACCCGAGGACTATAAAATTCGTCGATATTTCGATGACAAATGTCAATGAAGTAGTTACGGCAACGAATTGCAATATGTTATTTCACTCTATGTTTCATATTTCTGCGGTACACCAATAATATGGCAATATTTATGAATACGTAACCACTGTGCAACTATCAATTTCATGCAATGTCAGCGCTTGAAACGTTAACAGCTGTTATATTGATGGCAAGCATGCTATTTGAAGTTGTAACGTTGAAAGACTGTAGTGGCATAGACAGTGACCATGTATCCGAACTGTAGAAAGCATAATCAGCCTTATAATTTTCCCACTGCTGGGACTCAGGCCTCCTCTCTAGGAGAGGGAATGGGCCGTAATCCACCACGCGGGCCTAGTGCGGGTTGGCGGAGGTCACATGTCTTCGAATTTTTTGGTTCTAGGACATGCCGTTTTCTCACGATGTTTTCCTTTACTGTTTTGAGAGCAGTGGTGATGAAATAAATTACACAAGGTAATGCGCCTGGCTGGGTTTGTACCCGCGACCTACAACTCATAAGTCGAGGCCGTTACCACTCGGCTACCACTGCACCACACTGTAGAAAGGTTTGTTTTTTTAGAATAATCCCTCCGATCGAATTTGAACTCTTAGTCCGATGAGATGCCAATACGACACGACCAGGGAGAGATCAAGCGCTGGACAAACGGCTTTACGTGGTTTCCAAGGAATGAAGGTGTTACCTACCAACTTGCAAACTCCGGACAGCTATAGACTAATATTCCTAATGGAAAAACCCAATACTTACCAATTTTAGCTCGACCTGGAGATCACGCCTAGGGACCCACGCGAGACACGAGACCAACGGGGCAGTTAAATTGTTTTGTAAAGGATCTCTACCAGTTCTCACCTGACTTATTTTTTTTTGCACTATTAGATAGTGACACTATTCCCGTGTGCCGCATACACACACTATTTATTCCAGACTAGCTTCTGCCAGCGGCTTCGTCCACTTGACGATAAGGTTCTCCATACAAACTTTGGAATTCCATTTTATCCCCTTAGGCGGCGAATTTTAGAAAACCCTCTCTTAGTGCTCGCCTACTTCATAAAAAGAAGTCTTGTGAAAAAAGAAATTTCACGCTCCTAGGCCCTGTAGTTTTGGCTGTGCGTTGATATGTCAGTCAGTCAGTTTCTCCTTTTATTTATATAGATAGATAGATAACGCTGAGAGAAAACTCTAGTTGAAAATTTTACTTTACCTAATCAAAAGTTTAGAAGCGTTTTAGAGTATAAGTTTTAATACATGTTGTGACCCTCGGGGCTTCTGAACTAAAAGGTTTTATATCGAACAAATTGTTTTGTATCAATCGCGAACAAACAAAACTTTATTCGATTACATTTTATGTATTGTACGTTAGATCATCCTCTCTCTACCCTTTTCCCAACTAGTTGGGGGTCGGTTTCCAGTCTAATCGGACCTCCACAACACGAGCAACACGAGACTCCTTGGATTCTTGGATAGACTGATGTTCAGACTTTCTGGCGTCTGACGACCTGTAATAACTGTCAAAGATCTACGAATGACAACCGGGACCAATGGCTTCACGTACCTTCCAAAGCACAGGGTGTCAAGGGTGTCTTAGAAAACACACAAAAATACAGAAGAAGATATCTTATTATAAAAAATTGTGCAAAGGTACTGCTTATTTCAAAAAGAAATTTCTTCCAGGACACCTGCGAAAGGAGAGATTAGAAGAGATGTAGACTATATTGTGTAGAAATAAGCAAAGAAGAGTTAGTGATATCTTGACCTTTTTTACTAAAGTCACAATATTTTTTTTTTGTCAAATGTCAATAAATAACCCACCCCTGATCGTTCCCGGTGCAAACGTACCCATACCACTGGCCGCATTACCTCGCTGAATAGCGATAGCCATCCTTTGCACCAAGAACGACCCGGACCGGGAGTCACCCGTTGCCTCCCCGAGCCTACGGTCCAAATCCCTCACAAAACACCTCCGTACTCCAACTGCCCAGAGTCTCTACAGCAACCGGCACAAAATATCTTAAACTGATAAATACATTTATAAACACTAATAAGTATATTATGAATTGTAAAATTGCCATTGGCACTTACCGGGTTTCACAAGCACATGCTTAAGAGCCAACCTACCGATACCTACAAACGTTAAAAATGTTTTGTAATATCGTGAGATAACAATAATAAATATGTAATGTATTAGTGCAAACATTTATCTTAGAAACACGTAAACTGGACTTCAATTCAGGTCTTTAATTTATTGTTATATTTTATTAATGTTATGAAGAACATGAATCAATATTTTCCTTCTGTTCTTAGAAAGTTGTTTGTTTTTCTGAATAGCATTACAATATGTTCAGTTCATGTCTACATAGACAAAGAAAACATTTGGAATACATGCTGTAATTTTTACTTTCTGAAAGCAAAAACATAGCCAACAAGTTGACCTTTCATAATTTCCACGTGTATCAAACGTTTTTCAATAAACTTGAAATAAATAAACGGCTGCCCGGCGACTAGTGGGGGCTGCTTGGCGACCAGCTTGATACAAAAATTGTGACGGGGGTTAGTTGGCGCACTTTTCAGCTCTAGTGCAAAAAACAACAAATTGCGAGCCGAAAAACGGTAGAAGTAAAACCCATCCGTATTTCTTCAGTTGCTTTTGAACAATCTGGCCGCTCCAGAATAACATCCTATAATACTAATAAGAAGTAATAAGAACAGGTAAACATCCTTTCCGTAACAGCGGAACACACACGCACAACACATTTTTCTGGGGATAAAATTCACACTAATATTATGAAAATAAATGTTGGTTTGTATGTACACACATACAATCTGGCAACTAAAGTATAATATCCTATAATACTAATAAGAACAGGTAAACATCCTTTCCGTAACAGCGGGGGTATACTTAATTTACAAACTTCATTATACTCGTGCCTTTGAAAACTTTTCCTAAGTTTTGGTCAGTGATAAATTGCTTTCATACACCAGCAATATTGTCATTGTCGGGTAATTTACGTCGAAAGTCTTACGGAGGACGAAATTAAGAAATTTGTAAGTGCCCAACTTACAAGTGTCCTTTAAAGCGGGCTCTTAATAATAATTAACTTCTTGAGTAGCGTAATTAGAGACACAATAGTAAGACAATGGCGCACGACCGCCGGCGTTCGTGCGGGGATCAACAGCTTAATAGAGAGGAATTAAAGTGTCATAATTGGCTTTCCACGTAGCGTCGCTAACAAGGACCATTCTACAGAAATCGCACATTTTTCTGGGGATAAAATTCACACTAATAATATGAAAATAAATGTTGGTTTGTATGTATGTATTACTCCTTCACGCTTCAAACAGCTGAACGGATTTGACAGGTTTTTTTTTTCTTTTAGACCATGTCCTGAAATAGCACAGAAGATACTATTCATCTCGAGAGTATGTTCCCTTGGGATAATACTCTAGTTTCCACAGCAGGCGCGGACGACGAGCAATGGGTAGTTCGCCGTCCGCCTGTCTGGTAAGGACCAAGCCCGAGTTTTCGATGGCGCGTAGTATTCCACGCGTGCCTCAAAGAGATATCAGCAAAACCATAGAGACTCAGTAAGGCATTGCATAGCATTACGGGAAATTCCAGAAAAGAAAACCTGTAGTCCTAGAACGCAAAGAACAACTAAAAGACACAGATGTGATTTTAGACAGTAAAAGTCTGACACTCCCTCTCCGTCATAAAATGAGCGGTAGTGTAGTTTTCAAACGGAATAATATTCAAAATGGGATCGATATTTCCAGAGATTGCCTTCTACAAACAAACCAATCTAACTCTCTGCGTTCGTTGAGAGATTAACGCAACACTGCAACTATAAAATTCACTTTTGCTGTCTATGTTGCATAGGCGATGCTTTAGCCAAGCTCTGACAAGACTCTAAGACTCATTTACTACCAAATGTTGCAAAAGCATTAAAAATTGTTACATGAGGCTGTAAAAACTAAATACTTTCTAAACTTGACACTGGCTAAATGTACAAACCAGCCAATCCGGCCACCGTAGGCATGGGCTTGCGGACGGCGAGCAATGGGTAGCTCGCCGTCCGACCGTCCGGACCGAGCCCAAGTCGTCGACGCCGCGTATTGTTCCACGCGCGCCTCTAGGAGATTTCAGCAGCCAAATCATAAAAAAGGCATATAGCTATAACGTATACTTAGTATATGACACTTAATACTCTCTTTCTTTTCAAAAAAATAAATAAAACAGTAAGCTAAAAAAAAATCGCAACTGGACATAATAAAAGTTCCTTTAATCCAGTCGTTATTAAAACTGTTTTTTGACCAAAATCAACGACGTGTGAGCACTAATGGATGTCAGTTCCACAGCTCTGCAAACAGATAAGCAGTTTGCCGCACTAAACTACGATTTACGTTTTGCCCGATTCAGCAAACTATAAAAATGTTACTCGAATAGCAAAATAATATTGCACAAAATCTGCAAAAGACTCGTTTCGAAAATTTTAAATCAAAGTTTCAAATTCTATCCTCGATTAATTTTTACAGTAATGTCTATCCTGAATCTCCTGAAAGCACTGTACTAAAATTAAAGAGACTTTGCTTTAAGAAATAATTTCAAAGTAATGGTTGAAAATGGTTGAACATTTCGCTTTAAGGTTGCTACATCAGAGAAACCTCAGTGGGTCGTTAGGAATCAGTTCATTTTCACGAAGAAAGCTCTCTAAAGTATTCTACGGTAGGTACGCAAATTGTTCATTTACGAATTCTGTGTCGGTCCCTTTCAATTGGCAGACGATTCCAATGGAAAAAGTGCCTTTATCGCAACCCTCGAATCTTCAGAGAAACGAAAGTTATTAAAAGCTGGTGAATTTTTTCATCAATTTATCGAAATTCCCTTTCAAAGCACTCGTGTTTAATTGAGTTTTTATCGCGAAAACTCATTAGTGTTGTTTTAACCGTATTTTTCATTAGTCATCAGATGAATATCCAATAGGTATTAATGTACCGGAAACCAATCAAATTGCTGTGTAATGCAAAACGATCGCAAATATGACGATCCCTATAACTTAATAAGTATACACAACAAATGTGGTTTTATTGTGTTGGTGTATTGGCCAAATAACTGTCGGATATTCTATTGCATCGTGTTCTCTGAATGTCTGATGCGCTCTAATTACGCCAACTATGCAGACGTTGCGAGTTGTGTGCATCCATCACGTCAACAAGCTGCTTCCACAAACATTTGCCAATCCGTTAACAGATCAATTACCTCAACGTCAAACTGTTTCAATATTCTGAATCATTCAGGCTCGTCTAAACACATGTAGATGCTTGGACACATAAACAGCATTACCGAACATTATCTGGGACCGACGCGTTCCAGGCAAATCGTGATAGATACTGTTTAAACTTGGTACACACAAATAGACAGCTATTTTCGTTGACACATAATTAAAGGCGTTGCATGACAATCAGACTGAATTATAATTGGAACGCATCGAAATTGTCTCTTCATAAACCCTGGCAGGTGACCAAACACGCGTCAGTTTAGTTCTAAACTTTAGCTGCTATCGAACAAACCCTCTAAAAAGACGTAGCTAACACAGAATTTAGTGAACAACCGTTTAAGTAATCGATTAGTTATGTCTCATATCGATGTGCAACGAATATGTTTCGTGTTAGTGGATATTGTAATGGTTTCATAGTGGCGAATTGAAACTAAGCCAAGTGTCACGAAGACTTGCTGTAGCCGTGCAAATCACATGCGTCATAACTATAAGTACTTTCAGTATCATTGTGTGTCGCGTAAACAAAACACACTGTACACTGTACGTATTCGTCGCGCTTCATAAAATACAAGCACGGAGCTGAAAGAGTGGAAGCGAAGTAGCGAAGTCAGCGCGAGGCCGTTGAACGTTGAAACCCAAACACGTAAAAATGTAGCCGACAAAGAGCGCGATAGCAAAAAACACGAACAAACGAGCGTCGAAGTCAGTGTTAGAGTAGTAAATGAAGTGAAAATTATGAAGTCTAGCTTGAAGAATAAACGTTCGGGTAAAACGGGTAAGGGCAAACACAGCAAGAAAAGGGTTCGGTTCTCCGACAGCGAGCCGGCCCCGGCTGGGATCACCCTGTGCGAACGGTTCGGCCGCTTTTTTCATTTCCTTTGGAAGTACACGAGGGGATCTGTGGAAAATGTTCTAAGTAAGTTTCCCTCTTGTTTAACGCCCACCTTTTATAATATCCTGTTTTTGTGGCTCTTTTTTCGATGTTGTTCTGTTTGTATGAAACTGTTTTCTTTTGATGTTTGTTTGTTGTAGTTGTATCATTGACAAAAATAAAAAAAAACCTTTTTTCTATTTTTTTAGCCATATCTATTTTTGAAGCGGCGTAGAAAATATATGTTAATTTTGGTTATAATTTCGCAAAATTAGTTATTGTTTAAAAAAAAACTTGATACAAGCGCTCGAAAAAAAAGGAAAAAAGTTAATTACAAAATAATGAATCGAATTTTAATGCAAACAACTAATACTTTATAAATTAACCCATGTTTGAGTAAATCGATAAAATGCTATATTTTGTAACAAGTTGCAAGCGAAAAGATATATCATCGCATATCTTTTTCTTTTCTATACCTAAAGTCAGACAGTGAACGCGCTTTAGGTCACGATCACTGAATTTGGGGCCTCTAATCATAACTATAATATTGGTATTTACAGAGGTAAAATGGTCATAATTAGTAAGCCAATACTGTCATAGTAGAAAGTCATGTACCTCAGATAAAAAGCCAGGTAACTTAAATAATAAACTCAGGCATTTTAAAACCTAATACCTAAACTGAACCCCAAAAAGAATGGAACAACTTGATAACAACTCGCAGTCACGATACCAATAAAATTTTGATGAAACATTCGAGCTATTGAAAATGCCATATTCCCGCGTTGATCAACAATTTGGGACGAAACTCTATGGAATAACTTTAACAGACCAAGTTTAACTCTTTGCCGCTTTAATGAAATTCTCGATTAGAGAAATTGATTAGTTTAGCTTTCAACGAATAAATATCATGCTAATATTACAAAGGCGAAAGTTTGTGAATGTGTGTGTATACGTTTGTTACTTCTTCACTCTTGAACGGCGAACGAAATCCGATGAAATTTGGCACACGGGTAAGCCATGTCCTGGAATAACACATAAAGCGTTTTTGGATCACATTCATTATGCGAACAGCTAAGGAGTGGAATTCCCTGCCGGAGTCTGTGTTTCCTGATAGCTACAACCTAGGAGTCTTAAAATCAAGAGTGAATAGGTTACTTCTAGGCAAGCGTGCTCCAGTAGGCGCGGGCTTGTGGACGGCGAGCGATGGGTGGCTCGCCGTCCGACCGTCCGGTAACCGTCCGGACCGAGCCCAAGTCGTCGACGGCGCGTATTGTTCCACGCGCGCCTCATGGAGATGTCAGCAGATCGTAGGGGCCCAGCAGGGTCGAAGCCTACTGGGGCCGTGGGTAGTGTGAAAACGAAACCCGGGGCCCTAGGACGAAGGCAACGAAGGAACAGGAGTGGGTTTTTAGTCAGTAAAAGTCTGACACTATCTCCCGCTCCGCCCAAGGGCGCGATTTGTCATTAGATGATTTTCCCACCTAAAAAAAAAAAAATCGTCGGCCACATCATCGCTTACCATCAGGTGAGATAGTGGTCAAACGCGAGCTAATCAATAACAAAAAAAAACATAAGATACTTAACTACACACTACTTGATACTTTTTAACAAGTTACTTGATACTTTTTAACTTTTTATCCCGGAAGTTTTGTGTTTGGACCCTAAAGTATAAAACAAAGTCGCTTTTCATGGATGTCTGTGTATCCGCTAATTTCTCCTAAACCACTGAAAGAAATTCGATTCAATTTCCACTAATGAAAAGAACAATAACCGTAAGGGCTTGTAATTGGCTAGCTGTCGTCTATGATTGTTTTTCTTTTTAATCAGTTTTTTTTTAATGCTGTATGATGAAATAAGGTTTTTGCATCCATTCAAAACCGGGGCGGGTCACTAGAGTGCTGTAAACGTAACAAGTAGGCCATTGCCCGTGTTCTATTGGATTAATACATAATAGGTAAACAGGAATCCTTATGATAGACATCTAGCTCAAGGCTTGGTATGATTTTCAATCTCTACAATGTTTATTATAATAAAAACTATTTGTGCATAAGTAGCATATTTCATCTTATAGGCTTTTTTTTAAATATTATAAACAAGTTTTCAATGAAAATCATTTTTTTTTTCATAGTAAGCTTTTATAGCGCTGTATACACCTAAATAATTAATACTCAACAAGACCATTCCAAAACGGTCAAACACGATAACCTATCTGAGTTGTTATGGCCACCTTCTGGTTCCATCATCAGATCAGCTCCATGTCATAATAATTTTGCATTGTCATCTGATTTACGCATGCATGCAAAATTTCAGCTCAATCATTAACCAGGAAGTGGATCAAATTTAATTTGCAAGATTTGATCACAGACAAACAAAAATCGGGACAGGTGAAACTAAATAAAAGCTAGTAAAAAGAAAAATAAATGTTTTAATAATCGAACCTTTCCACTTTCGTTAGAAACATTACAAACTTTTATTGAAACTCTTATTTATACTATTAATGTTAATTTTGCTAATGATTTAGATTTACCCGATTGAACTGTTTGGTATAACTTGGATGTTAATGCAATAATATGGTACCATGGTGCTGGTCTGACGATAGAGTCGGATTGTGGACATAAAAAAAAAACTTTATTTCAGACCGTGGTCCATATTATGTTAGTAATCATACACCTTAAAAACTGTGTTAGTAAAAGATAAAATAACAGAGAGATTTTAATTTATATATCATAGGAAGTACCTAACTTGAGCGCAACAAGATAATCTTATAGTGTATGGGTCTTTTTAGAATGATCTTGATCTGTAGTGTACCGCACAACAAAAGATTGTAAGAAATATTTTTTTTACTAAAAACTTATTTATATAGATAAGTTTAGATAAACAGTATAAACTTTTTTTTTTTCATTATCTATAATTTTAATAATATAGATAGTTATTCTAATCTCTTTTCTATACTTTTTGCCAGTAAGTGATATGGTTAGGAATTATTATGACTTTTGGATTAATTAAAGCTATGTCAAATATATTAAAACACTAGCTTCTGCCAGCGGCTTCGCCCGATCAAACTTCCAACCCCCGTTTTACCCCCTTAGGGAAGAAGTTTCGTAAAATTCGTTCTTAGCGGATGTTTACACCCTATAAGGAACCTACCTGCCAAATTTTAAGTTTGTAGGCGTTATAGTTTCTGAGATTTCGTGATTAATCAGTGAGGTATTTCGCTTTTATATACATAGATTTCCATAATCATTTCAATTTTCTGTTCTCAAGAAAGTCTTTGATCAGCGGCTAATTTCTATCAACATTGAAATCCACCTTGTGCTTTTTGACATGCAGACTACAATCGCGCTTTTTTTCCTTTGTTGATAGGCAGAATCTATAGAACGCGACTTGCTACGATGACAATCCTTTATTTGAGGTAGGAAATCATTTAATAACTTTTCCTTCTATGGTTGGTGCAAGAGTGTCGCAATAGCCCAATGGTTAAGGCACTCGTTTCACATGCATGAGGTTGCGGGTTCAAAACCATCAGTGAATTTTTCAATTCTAAGTATATCTAGAACATTACTGACACCCTACGCCTCGGAAAACCCGTAAAGCCGATGGTCCCGGTTGTCATTCGTTGTGGTAACCGGGTTGTGGAGGTCTGATAGGCAATCGCTCCATATAAAACAAGGGTATTCCGATGTATCTGTTTAGGCACGAAGCCGACCCTAATCTAGTTTGTAAAATGCTAGGGAGACATGGTAACACAGCCCATGATGACGATGCTTACATACTCCTTGCTTGCCCGGAGGACACGGTAGAGCATACGGTAGAGGTGTGCCGCGCCTGGGCAGAGCACGCCGGCGCCGTGTCCTCGTGGGGGCGATTGGCGGCGGCGATCTCTCGCGCCGGTTCTTGGTACAGGCGGTGATACGGTCGCCTTCTTCTACGAAGCAGTAATGCTAGCAAAGAAGGCGGCCGCACGCGCAAGGCAACGGCCCTCACGCCCCAGCCGCCAGGATTCCGATACCGAGGCGCGGGCTTGCGGACGGCAAAAATAGGTAGCTCGCCGTCCGACCATCCGGTAACCGTCCGGACCGAGCCCAAGTCACCGACGGCGCTTAGTGTTCCACGCGCGCCTCAAGGAGATGTCAGCAAAACCGTAGGGGCTCAGCAGGGTCGAAGCCTAATGGGGCCATGGGTTGTGCGAAAGAGAACCCCGGGGCCCTGGAACGAAAGCAAAGAAGGAACAGGATCTTAGTCAGGAAAAGTCTGACACACCCTCTCGCTCCGCTCAAGGGCAGGAGATGTCATTGGATGATTAATAATAAATAAATAATAATAAATTTAGGTATTTCACCCAAAAAAAAACAGCATTTACATCATAAAACTATTAACATAAAGGCTTATTACACGGTCACAAATATGAAGGAAGGTACTCTGACTCCTAAACTAGGTGTGGGCCTGTAACTTAGGAGTCAGTGATTCTCCGTAACAAACAAAGCTATAACTATATTGAAAAGAGGACAATTCAAACAGTAAGCAAGTGGTGACGACTAAGAAAAGAGAAACTAATTTACTTATGTAACATACTTATATAATAAGAAAACAAAACTATATGGTGAGTGTGTTTAGGTGTAAGTGTAGAGTGTGTGTAAGTGTATACCAGTCTATGGACAAATTTTAATAAGAGTATCAACACCGTGAGATACCCAGCAGAAGATCCTCAGTCTTTTCATAATTTAATGTCTAAAAGATAGTCTCTAATTAAGATTTTGCACTGTCGTTTAAGGCATGAACACATTTTTATTTTTTTGTTTAGGAGGTTATACATTATAGTGCTTATAACATAGTATTGACGTTTGGCAAAGGCAGTTCTATGGCGTTCGGGAGGGAAAACATTATGCTTAAGACGGCCAGTAGGTTCCTCAAGGGGACGCGCTGAGTGCTTGCGTAGGGTACACAGGAGCACATAAAGTTGCCGGACAGTGAGAACCTTGCAGTCGGAATAGAGCTGTACAGTGGAATACCTTCGTGGACGAGAGAGCATTACTTCGCAATTTCCCACCTAAAAAACAAAAAACATACTCCTTGCATCGTTTAAGTCATTTATGCTTAATGGTTGGGAAAACGCTTAAACTCCTGGGATCTGGGGTTTTATCCCAGGAATATTTTCCCTTGAGAAAATTTTCTACTTTTAAGAGGGCAAAGCCGCAACAACAACACAACATTACAATACAACATTATTTTTAGTATATGCGAAACCTGAATATAGTTTGTTCAGAATCAGTAACTGAATGAATTCCAATAGTTTTTACACCATGATAAATTTTTCCCAAAAATATTTTAAAAAGTCACAAGTTGTACACCACCGACACTAAGTACTACACAGGTCACGGCAGGTCATAGCGGGTATTAGGCGCCAGCAAACAGCTAAGTGCAGGTGCAAAATTACCCCTCAGTCGCCTGGATGGCCCGGTGACTAAGTATTTTTGCTGACATAACAAGCTTATAACTTTGTGATTTTTCATGATACAGTTATGAAATTTTGTACATAGATTCTTTACATAAAAGTACTAGACACGTGTTTCGGGTTTCGCATATACCAAAACTAAAGTTGTATAATGATTTTACCAACTAACAAGACAGACTGCCATTGATGCTTGCACTGACTGGACAGGTCCGCTCGGAACTGTGTGGTTCTTTCTTCAAAAGACCATCTCAGACTCCAACCTGCATGGTTCTCATATGATTTGACCATTACATATTTACTGTATGGAGTTTAAAAAAGACTTTGGCCCTGAGTTTGTTTCGATGTTTCTTCTCAGGGTAGTCAGCTAGAAAACACCGGCTTCATCTAGATTAAATTGACAAATAAAAATTGACGTGTAAAAGTGTTTTTAAAAAACCTATTTGCAAAATAAATATCATTTATCATTTGATACGATAATTCGCCGTCCAAAATTCACTTTCTATGTATCCCTATAGCAAGAGTGGAAGTGGAGCAATGACGGAATAGAGCGACCTCTTTCCGTCGATACTGTAACCAAATGCATGTTTTATTTCCGTAAAACGTTTTTGCGTGTAACTTAACATGCCTCAACATCACAAATATATACGCCATTAATATCCCTAAACATCGTTGAAAGAACCCAAAAATACTGACCTTACCCTCGTTCCACTCAAACGGGACTTATAGGTACCTATTTTTGCGAAAGTACATAATTTATTAGGGAACGTATCCGAATATACGAATTATCCGAATACCCTGTCTCATTTTTCACGTCACGCAAATTGAGTCGTTCCAACTCCCCTGAGTGTGTGCCCGACGTAAATTACAACGTTCTATTACATCTCGGCTGATGTGTGTCTATGCCTTAAGCGTAGGCATATAAACACGCACGTGACGTCATTACTTATCGGCCAGTAAAAGTGATGAAGGCTCGAATAAACACTAATTGTAAAGATGGGTTTACATGAAACTGAGTCTAAGATGCTGAAATTTTGGCAGTTATTTAATTTCACCACACATAGCAGATCTTATAAGTTTTAATCACAATTTTTTGGGTTTTTTAATTTTAATTTTTGTAAAAACATAATATAAAAAAATAATAATAACTTATTTTAAAACGAAAATAACATGACATAGTTATAAAGTTTATTTGAACTTATAATTCCAAGTCAATCTGAAGATACCAGAATTCAAAGTGTGTAGTTTACTAAAACGACAATTATTCGCCTACTCCGTCTCTTTGGGTAAGACCAACCCGATATTTCTTCCGACCGACTAAAGTCGGCGCCATTAGCGTGACGCTGCGTGGTGCCTGAGTCCATGTGGTTGAGTTGCTCATACGGTGCCAAGCCATGTCGAACCATACGCTACCGCGTCGTGTAAATACACGACAAGGAAACATTGCAAAACCTTTTGGTTGAAAACAGATCGTGAAATTTTAGACGACGCAGTGCTTGAATAACATGGAGTCGTGGTATTAAGCAGCACCGTATCGTGCATCCGCTCGACACGGCTTAGCTTCGTATATCTACACGACGCGATAACATGCCACAATCAGGAGACACGCTGTGGCGCCTGATTGTGGCATGTGTGGACGTGGTAAAGTGAACTCTCAACTTCTACCCCCCTAGCCAAGTTACAACCGTTTCGTTTCGATTCTCTTTTCGTTGATCGTCTCGAGTAGGCCACGCCTCCGATTCCTTTATTCTGGCGTCATCTTAACGCTCAGTCACGTGGTCAGAACAAAGTAATAGGAAGCGTGGCCGACTCGATGCGATCAACGAAAAGAGAATCGAAACGAAACGGTTGTAACTTGCCTAGGGGAGCTGACAATAAGACTCTTTTGACTTTAGAGTGAAGACAGACCACCAGCTTCAACAAACACATTCAAAACTCCAACTTCAAAATTCCCACATACTTGAAACATAAATAAAATTAACAATTATCTCTCAGCTTGTATAATCACTCCTTTACTTATATTGCCCAGCCCCTGGGGAGTTGCACAAAATGCTACAGAGGAAATTGCCCCGGCTTCCAATTGTTCAGCGGTAGAGTTACTAGTCTTTCCAAGCTCAACTGAACAAGTTATTTTCTTAGCAAGAGTCCGTTTCTTTTAGGAGAAAATTGGTTTAAGTAATTGGTGATACGGTATTGTATTGTTTTTTTATTGAAAGTAAACGTACTTTCCCTGCAAGGTCCGTGAATTTTTCTAGAACAAAAAGTAACCAATTTTACTTAGCGATAGTGCAATGTTTTACCAGTGAAAGAGATCTGAGCGAGCATATTAAAATACTAGCTTCTGCCAGCAGCTTCGTCCGTATAATAGTAGAAAATACATGCCTATGTCACTCCGCTTTATATAGCATTCTACTGGTGAAAGAATTTTAAAAATATGTCTAGTAGTTTTTGGATTTATTCATTACAAACAAAAATACAAAAATGCAAATCTTTCCTGTTTATAACATTATTATTAATTATTATTTTATTAGTATAGATTAGTTTAGGTACCTAATCGCAGTCTAAAAGCAGAGCCTCACGATTGCATAACCACTTCATGTAGTTATATATTCACGTGATTGCCATAAAGATGTAAATACTCATATCATCATTTATACCATTCCTGGCTGCGATCCGATGTAGTCAGCCAAATAAAACTTTCGTCCTTTTATATAAGACTTGTGTATATGGTATAGATTGTAATCCTCAGTAAGTAGGTAAAAGGATCCGTGGAAATATGCTTTGCGTGTTATCATAGGTCGGGAACCAGTGATCCAGTTATATATTTCTTATAATTCTACTTACAATGAAATCCATACCTACTCATTTTGTGTCGTGCTGTTTTGTTTTTTGTTATTTTTCACGTTCTTTTTTTCCTTAAGAAATCATCAAATGAATCTCCCACTCAGCCAGACGTCATCTCAACGCTCACCAACAAAGAACAAAGCAATCGGAGGCGTGGCCTACTCGAGGCGTTCGACACAAGAGAATCGAAACGAAACGGTCGTAACTTGACTAGGGGGGCTGGTTTTAGCAAAAGGGAATATCAGACTTACTGACGAAAGCCCACCTATATTCCTTCAGTTGCATTGCGTTCCAGGACCACGGTAACTCTTTCGAACAATTCCGCAATACTCTTCACGCCTAAAGGAACTTTTTAATCACCAAGAATATAGACGCACTACGAATACTACACCTGTTAGACCATTCAGTCACTGAACAACACCGCCGACCGTAAGAATTGTATTTTTACATGGTACGCGACAGTCATGGTCGGTGACTGATCGGTCTAGTGGACATAGTAGGTAGTCCATCTCATGTTTTTAAACCTCAGATACATTAGGGGACAAAATGTCCCCCAACATGACGTGTAACGCTTCTACCTCAGATACGTTAGGGGACAAAATGTCCCCCAAAATGACGAGTAACGCTCAAGCCTCAGATACGTTAGGGGCAGCGTCACATAGGATATCATGTTGAGTTGTTCGGGATATCAGCTAACAGCTGGTCGACTCTTCGCGTGACCAGAGGGCTTTGCTTTTCTTCGGTCAACGAATCAGCATTGCCATCCAGCGTGGCAATGCTGCCAGCGTTCTGGGCACTTTTCCCATTGACATCGATGTGGACGAATTTTTTGATGAGTTCTTTTCCTAACCATTTGTACATATTATTATTTTCAGTTTGTTTAAATACCTATTAAATCACATTGATTGATGTTGGGAGACATTTTGTCCCTTACCTAATGTATCTGAAGTTTTAATCTACATGATGCTGCAACGCTGCCCAGTGTCCCGCATCTTGCCCTACCCAATATTTTACGACGCGTCCACGTGTTGACATGTTGTTGGACAATTTGACAGCGTTGCGCGTCATGTTGGGCGACATTTTGTCCCTTAGTGTTTTGGGGTTTTTAAACGTTCCTTGCATGGTTTTGGTATGGTACGGTGTAGTAAACAAACTCCTTAAGCCGCTTAACCTTATAAAATTTTACATAGCCAAGGACATATGATACTTTTTCGACCAACAACGTGAGCAAAGCGGCGAACACAAACTACAACGTTACTCATAATTTACTCAACAAAACTATTATTTCTTAACACTTTAATAACTAAATGACGGAGTGTGAAAGGTGTTAATTTATAGAACAGTACTTCTAAATTAGCAGAGCATAATGACGGTGCTAAATCATTTTTACTTCGCCTAGAGGCATTACGAAGAATTTATTACAACGAATGTCTGTTTCGCGCTGTTTTCGCGAATTTAGAAAATTATTTACCTAATTGTTGTTTAACGTATTAGAAAAACGTTGTTTTTTGTTTTCGTAATATTTTTCTGGCCATATACCTGTTTAGTCTGAAAATTGCACTAGTGACCGAAAAGTTGTGCGGAAATCGGTAGTCATGGTATATTTGTTCGTGTGATGCAGAGGAACAAAGAAATTCATTTCCATTTTCTATATGAATTCGAGTACTACGTAGATTGTTTTCTTTTATTTTGTCTAGAAAGGCCGCAGAAAATACTCCCAAATCTTCTTTCTATGATATTGTTCGTCAAGTTTATGTGTGGAGGCTTGTAATTAGCGATTTGATAATATTACAAACTCAGGTCCACTCAAATCTGTGTGGTTCTTTCCTCAAAAGACCATCTCAGACACTTATCTGCACGGTTCTCATGCAGCTTGACCATTACATGTTCGCTGACTTTAAAAGAGACCTAGGTTTGAACCCTGAGTTTGTTTCGGTGTTTCTTCCCAGGGTAGTGAGCTAGGAAACACCGGTCTCATCTAGTTTAAATTGACGAAAAAATTGCGTGTAAAAGTGTTTTTAAAACCTATTTACAAAATAAATATCATTTATATGATAAATACGGAACGTTCATGTCAGAAGAACGAAGACGGTACAAAATTTTTGCACAAGGTGCCTATGTATATTATGCCTCCTTGTTAGGTAACCTTTCCTAACTATATTGGGGTCACTTCGTCGAAGAAAATGGGACTAAATATCAATATTTCTCAGATAGGTCAACTACCCTTACCTTCACACACAACCCAATTACTGGCCAATCATTCTAAGAATGAAAACCGTTTGGGGGATTTTCGGACCTTGACTATCAATAATGACGGTTATAGGTATTATTAAATTATATTAATATATAATTATTTAGAGGAGAGGGAGTATTTTTGATTTTCCTTTTGCAGGTATGCTGGAAGAGATTTCCGTAGAAATAAGCATCACCTATGTACCTATTTTTCTGTTTCCGTCTTCTTTTCTTTTATTATATAAGTATGTACATGAATTGTAAAATAAAATAAATAAATAGCATAATCAGCCTTTTAATTTTCCCACTGCTGGGACTCAGGTTTCCTCTCTAGGAATTGGCCGTAATCTACCACGCGGGCCCAGTGCGAGTTAGTGAATGTCTCATGTCTTCGAATTTTTTGGTTCTAGGACATGCCGGTTTCCTCACGATGTTTTCCTTCGCCGTTAAATTATATTATTACAGCCAAATAACAAGAGGTACAATTTTTTATAAGCTCGCGCTTGACCGCTATCTGACCTGATGGAAAGCGACGCTGTGGTCGAAGATGGATCGTTTACCCGTTACTTCTGGGTATTCACGCTTGACTTAAAAATCTCCAGATTGTAGCTAGCAGGAAACATAGACTCCGTCAAGGAATTCCACTCCTTAGCTGTACGTACAATGAATGTGTTCCCAAAACGTTTTGTGCGTATATAGGGTGACTGGTAATTAGTGTATGATACTTAAACACGTGATTGTGCTCATTATAACCAACAACTTTTACTATGGCAACAAACCTGAAATCGCGAAAAAAAAATCAGCTGTTCAGTACATTTATATTTGCCTAATGTATTGAACAGCTGATATTTTTTTCGCGATTTCGGCTTTGCTCCCATAATAAAAATTGTTTGTTATCATGAGCACAATCACGTGTTTAAGTATCGTACACTAATTGCCAGTCACCCTATATATGGGCTTCCATCGTGTACCGGTGGCGCATCGCCATATTATAAAATAAAACAAAGATGCATTTCGTAATGCTGGTGCTGCTGGTGGTACTGGTGGGTGACTTGAAGCTGAATCCAACGTAGCTGGATAAAAGCGAGGCAAATGGTGATGATAGCATCTGGGAAATCTCTCTCTTTCTGTCTCTCTCTGTTTTCTACAATTTCTATCTTAAACTGGTAGGAAGATATACATATAATTATATAGTGGAAGAACACGTAAGCTGCAGAATTATTCGAAAGAGTTACCGTGGCCTAGAACATAGAGAGCAACTGAAGGAACACAGGTGGATTTTAGTCAGTAAAAATCTGATACACCCTCGCGCTCCACATAGAGCGGAAGAAGTTATTTAATGATTTCCCACCTAAAAAAAACGGTGCACACTCATCAATCACGTGGTACGTGTACGTGTCAAAATATGTAGTTCCTTACAGTTACGTCACGACCGGCGAGATTCAGTCATTCGAATAAAATGACTGGCGTACATCTCCCGCCTGGGCTCGATTTGCAATGGCCTATATGGAAAGTACTAAATCGGTTGCGGGTAGGCCGCTGCAAACACAACCTGGCAAAATGGGGTTTTATAGATCCGTCGGATACTCAAAGTGAGTGCAGTGCTCCTGTTCAAGACATGACACACATTAGAATGCCCCAAGTGCCCATACACCTGCACTTTGGAGGATTTGATGAGTGCCACCAATGCTGCTATTAATGTAGTAGATTGAGCCGAATAACGTTTTGGTAGTGTATTTATTATTTTACTATATTAAATACTATATTATACAACGCGATACATAAAACAAAGATACTAAAAACGAAAACACATACAATGGGTGGCCTTATCGCATTCCGCGATCTCTTCCAGGCAACCTAAAATGGACTGTAATTGTCAGGACATGAAACGGTAATTTCCATTGGTAATTTTCTCAGAACTTCACTTATTTTATTGCTGTGCATCAACGATGCTACGACATAAGTCAACGGGATACGGCGCCATAAAGTTTAAATCAATTAGGCCAATCTAGAAATGTCTGTCTTTCAGAGACTTGTACGTTAAAAGACCGAATAGTTTGTTCGCTAGTTGTTTATATTATCTTGACAACTAGGTACACTACTTTATTTTTATTAAATAATCCAGAGAACTAACTTAATTTATCTAACAAAATCTTTGACATTTTGCAGTATAATTAGTTTCATCCTTTACTTACGTCATTGTAAAAACATACAAAATCTACTTTATCTTTGAAATTTAGTTTCTGCACTTAATCCTTGATATACCATCATGGGTTGTCTGATAGCGAACCCTGGGGTCCTGGGACGCAAGGCAAAGAAGGAGTAAAAGTCTGACACACCCTCCCGCTCCGCCCTAGAGAGCTAGAAGTCGTTGGATGATTTCCAAACCAAAGAAAAAGTCTTTGGGCCGTCATGGTCCACGTATAATGGTCCACTATTGTACGTGGGCCATGACGACCATCATTTGGCGGGCTTTATTCCATCTAGCCCACCTCTCTCCAGAAGCAGATTAGGCCTCCCAGCTTATTCAGGTCGTCTATGAGATAATTCGATGACACAAGCTATGCTTAGTTTCGAACTAGATGGCGTTGTGTGAAAGTTGTGGAATATTATTATTGTTATTATGTTCCTGTTGAAATTGAGCTCACAAACTATTTCCTACCTACTTACATTAACTTATTTCGATACGGAAGTAATTTCGTCGCAACAGCCGAACTGTTAATACCTATTATCATAACGTTTCCTGATACAAATCGGGCCCTTCCAATTTCCCGTCTTTGATATCAAAGGAAATCGAAATACCGACATCATCTGGATATTCAAATGGTATTATAGTGTCGTGATTAACAAAAAAAAAAGTGCAAAATAACTTTTATTTCGGAAGTCGGTGTTAAATAACGAAGAGACAAAAATATTAACGAAACACCGACTTCTGAAATTAAAGTTATTTTGCTCTTTTTACTGTTATTTTTTTTTTACATAGAAAGAAAGAAAGAAAACCGTTTATTCGTGCCTCACACAATCGTATGTATTTAATAAACTAAAATTACATAATAAAAAAAGAAAGGTATAATCAGTGCGAGGCCAAAAAGGCACCTAGCTCAGCATATGCTGCGTTATTTAAAACGATAAATAACGCAGCGCTGGTATTCTGTTAGGGCCCGCTGTGATGCCACGAACACACTTACGGACGTTTTACTATTCTTCATTACGTTAAATAGTCTATCGAAATAAAATAATAAATAATAATGAGATAGATAAAATTCGTGAATTTATGTTTATGTGTGTAATGTATCATTTACATTAACAATATATTTAAAAATAGTGCATACAAGAATAAATAATAAACCTTCGACCGACGCCTGACGCCCCAACATATACCATTTGTCATTACCATAGACAAATGGAGGAACGCGAGCGTACGGCGAATCGACTGTTAAAAGAAGAGAAAAGCAAAACATACGGTGTGTGGGTTAATACATATGATTATTATGTATGTCTATTTTAAAAGTGACTCGGGTGTATCTACATTGAAGTCGGTTGTATTTTTTTTTTTTTTGGAAAAAAAAATATTCCAATAAATATATATAATAATAAAAAACAATCACCATTTAAAAAAAAAAACAAAATTCCTCTGACAGTAATTATATTAAATTGCACCGCTCTTGTCTGACGAGCTCCATAATATTAAATTTTCCATAATATTAAATTGTGTTTCAATTCGGTTGTCCCGTTTTTATATTTCTACTTAATAATTTCAATACGATATTTGTGTACGGTGGACCGAATAAATGGCGTGCAAAGTTAGAGCTAAAACCTCCTTCAGCTCCTGGCTCCAACTTTGCACGCCATTTGACAAGTGTAGATCCCCATCTACACTTATCATTTGCTGCATAAGGTTTAAGGAAGAGAGAGAAACGATTATTCTATCTGTTTCAAAGAAATCTACGTCTGTAAAATTATCGAACAAAATTCCCCTATGAGTTCGTAATCGTCAAATCCTCATCTATCATCATCATCATTTCAGCCGAAAGACGCCCACTGTTGGACATAGGCTTCCCCCAAGCGTCGCCATAATAACCGGTCTTTTGCGTCTCGCATCCATCAGATTTCAGCGACCCTCACCAGGTCATCGGTCCAACTTGTGGGAGGCATTCCAACGCTGCGTCTTCCGGTACGTGGTCGCCATTTCAGAACATTTCGTCCCCATCGACCATCTGTTCTGCGAGCAATGTGCCCTGCATACTGCCACTTAAGTTTGGCGATTCTTCGGGCTGTGTCTGTAATTTTGGTTCTCCTGCGGATATCTTCATTTCTGATGTGATCACGCAAGGAAACTCCGAGCAAAGCCCTTTCCATTGACCTTTGAGTAACTTTAAGCCTTCTGATGAGGCCCACTGTTGACCACGTTTCGGAGCCATATGTCATCACTGTCAACACGCACTGATCCTCTTCCATACGATTAATTTATCCAAATCTCATGAAATATGTCAATTAACTACCCTGGGTAACCAAAAAGCGGTAACTTAATCAAAAAAAGTTTTAAGAGAACAGGAACATTGCAAAAACATTTACACAATCTCATATTTTTTAATTAAATATTTTGAGATACCGCTTTTTGGCTTCCGAAGGCATAATAAATAGTTCGAACCCAAGAAGTCTTTCTTTTACGAAGCGAGCCGAGTTAAAAGCGGTATCGTTGGTAAGTGCCCCTCTAGAGCCACGTAGAGCTGTTACCCGTCGTTGTAAGAACTGAGGTACTATTACTTATTCTGTGCTGAGACGAACAACTCGGAAGTGAGGGAATCAACCTAGTTACGGAAATGGAGTATGGAATGGACTAGATGTGCTAACAGCTTTTGTCGTTCTATAATGAATAATTGAAACGCGAATTGCAGTGGCCAATCTGGAAATGTCTTAACCGACTGCGGACCCAGGTTGGCCGCTGTAAAAACAATTTGGCCAAATGGGGCTTCCTCGACCCATCTCTAACACAGTGCCAGTGTGGAGTCGCTGCACAGGACATGCGTTATTTGCTATGCTGTCCATCCTGCACAACCACCTGCAGTTTTCAGAATCTATACGAGGCCAATAACAGAGCCGTAGAGGTTACCAAATACTGGTCAGGAAAAATTTAATTAGAGTACATCGACACGAAAAGAAGAATAATGAATAATTAATTGGTCCTTACACCTGTTTACACCTGCAGATTGCTACAAGTGTAAGCAGGTGTAAGGAGGATGAGAGGAAAAGGTGAAGGTTTTTAGGTCCTACGTGCCACCATAGAGCAATTTCTATGGTTTTTATCCACGTAGGACCTAAAAACCACGAAATCCTGCATCGCGCAATTAGAGTTCTCCACATGATTTGAACATACAAAAGTACAACGCCGAACAGCCAGAAATCATCGTTCTATCGGACAGTTGCCCAGATCAGACATAACCTCCGTCTGATTGGAGGATCCTCTCTTTTCAACGGAGGTTTGCAGGACTTTACACCCTGTTCCGCATACCTCTAAACACCTAAACATTCTATCACGCCCAAACACTTCCCGTATTTCGGGAAGTGTTTGGTTGTATTAAAGTTCCATCTATAAGGGGATTAGCCGGAAATTCGGGATTAATTTGAAAGAATGACTGTGTCCCTGGAACGTAAAGGGCAACTGAAGGAACATGGGTTAGTTTTAGTCAGTATGTAGTCTCGCTCCACCCAGAGCGGGACAGGTTTTTGATTTTCCACCCAAAAAAAAAGAGGGTCAGTCTATTGCTTTTAATTGGGCATAAAATCAGACTACCACTTACTTACATGAGTAATAGCAGAAAAAAAAGCACTCGATTAGCTACACTAATATTTAAAGAGGTAGTTTGTTTTTGTTTTTGTAGGAGAATCTCTGTAAGTACTGGTCCGATTACGAAATTTTTTTCACCGATAGTATATTTTATGTACGCGGGCGAAGCTGCGAGAAAAAGCTAGTTCACAATAAATTCAATCAAACAAAGCCATGTAGGCGACTCCTAAAAAATTAGCTAACACAGTCATCCAAACGACTTCAAGTTTTTCACAAAACAACTGATATATATTAATATTGTATTATTATATTATTATTAGTGGTCAAGCGCGAACCTATCAAGAATAAAAAAAATAAAAAAATATTATATTTAGAATTAAACTAAATGAAGAAGAGATGTCGATGTCACAAAGGGAAAATCATTTATCAAAACCAAACACAATATTCTCGTAATACCGTAAATGGTACGGTATAAAACAAATAATTATGGTCATGCCTAACCCATTTAGAACAATACCCTATTCGCTAAATTCCCTCCTAAAATAGACAAAGCTTAATCCCAAATCCGACCATTACTGACTACATTGAATTCCCATCGAAAATGCGGTTAGAATTAGCCATTGGTCGATAAAACCCGGCGCGGGGTATTTGACAACAGTAAGCTGGCCTATTACGGACTCATTGGTCGGATGACGTCACGAACAGAAATCCTTTATGACAATGACATGTGACGTTGTAGTAGGCATGGAATTAATAAGTACTATAATATTTATAGTAATATACTAGCTTCTGCCAGCGACTTCACCCACTGTGACTGTGAAAGTAGGTTTCTCTTTACAAACTTTGGACCCCCGTTTCATCCCCTTAAGGAATTGAAAAAAAGTCCTATCTTAGTGCTTGCCTATGTCATAAAAAAACCCTGTTGCAAAATTTCACGCTCCTAGACTTAGCAGTTTCGGCTGTGCGTTGATATGTCAGTCAGTCAGTTTCTCCTTTTATACTTATAGATTTCCCTCACCATTTTTTTTTTTGCCTTCACACGGTTTCTGCATATTGCCAGAGGCAAATTTAGAAGGTATTTAGTTTTCACACTCATTTTGCACTCAGGTATGTAATCAGTGCTCCGAATGTTTAATTAAGGATGATATCGATGTTTGTGTAATTTGTCACTGTCAGTTTCTGCAGCACGATAAGTGTGGATTACGTGACGTGTGTCTTATCTCTTGTCACGTCAGTAGATAGGCTAAGAGGACGGTTAGCAGGCGGAATCATAACATGGAAAGGAGTGGTGGCCTACCGGTAATGCGGTAATGCTTCGACTTACAAGTTGTAGGTGGGTTCAAATCCAAGTTTTTGTTCTCTTGTCCTAGAGTATATCCAAAGGATAAACCCTAATTTTTATTACAATCTAATTTTTGTATTTTGAAAAGTAATTTAAATATATCCTAAACTAATTAATTTGACTTTACTAAAAATGTGTCCAATGGCACTTTTCTTAACGTCTCTACTAATGCGAATACACTTCTATCTTTACTAGCTATCTAGTAATGTAGCACAAGTGCTCTCACTTGTGTTACATTACACTATTAATTGTCATTAAACACTTACTCGAACGGTTTTGTTCTTTTTAGTCTTCTTACAATTTTCGTGTGGTCGAGAAGCTGGTTTGCCTCGATGTGTGAACATCGCACTATACACAACATACTGATGCAGTTCCTTTCCATGGGTTTCTGCAGATTTTTTAATCACTTTATCGATGAACTCAACTTTTAGGTCCCAATAGATATCATCGTTTGTATGTACCACTTAACAAACTATTGTACGTGGCATACAAGTTGAACTAAAATGGCGGTCGACTTTCAATGCACTGTTACAGATTTTCGGGTCTCAATCGAAGTGCGGCACAGCGGGGGTAACCATAGCAACGATGGCCATTTTTAAGCGACTTCAAAAAAAGGAGGAGGTTATCAATTCGGTTGTATTTTTTATGTATGTGTTACCTCAGAACTCCGTCATTTTTGGACCGATTTGCAATTTTTTTTTTTCCTCTTAAAGAATATGCTTCCATCCCATTTTTTTCAAAATCTAGTTCTGATGATGGGATCTATGAGGAATCGAGGGACCTCCTCAAATATTATAAGCAACCATATAGTGATTTTGGTATTTTTATCGAGAACTTAAGCTTTTACAGTCAAAAAGTAACATTTGATGAAGTGGAACTGGTGAAGAAGACCAGAAATGACCAACGGAACTTCACCCTCACATAGATATCACAATGAAGATATTTAAGCGACTATGACAATACAAATAAATAAATGGTTCTAAATAGTTATGTTGAAAATGGTATCAATGAAGTGACCTGATAATGATGATGGAGCCGGAAGAAAGGCACTGGAACTCTGTAATTAATCAATGTATCCTAGCCGTATTTGGGCTTATTAGAATTGTCATGAGATGCACTTTGGCTATAAGTTAATATCGAACTGATCTGATGATGGAGCCGGAAGGTGGAAGGTAGACAAAGGAACTTCATAATAAAACTATGTAACCTAGCAGTGTTTGGGTTAATTGGAATTGTCCTGAGAAATAGGCATTCTGGTTATAAATATCGCAGCTAAATAGTGTGAAATAAAAAAAAAATACTAAAAAAAAGGATCAAAATAATTTTAATTTTGGAAGTCGGTATTAAAAAAGAAACAAACAATACCGAGAAACACTGACTTCCGAAATTAAAGATATTTGATCCTTCTAGTGTTTTTTTTTAATGAAGTTGGTTATTTTATTTTTTTGTAAAATGTTTTTTACTTCAACTTATTTGCCGTGTACCTACAACAAGCACTTTACTTTGTGTAATTTATTTCGTGACCGCTTTTCTAGAAATAACAGAAACTATTGAAATATCTTACAACCAAAAACTAAAAAAATGTCTCATCTACCTAGATCTGTGTCTAGATTGGCATTGAATAACAGACCATCTCATAGAGAGGAGGCCCGTATTCCAGCAGCGGGAACATTTATGGCTGATTATACTTGTACTCATAATATCACACCTGAAAATTTTTGGCTGTCTATATTTTTCAGTAATATGTAAAAATCCCATGCATATTTTTTTTTATGTATATAGTTTATTGCATACCAAGATTACAAATTTATAAATTGAAACCTTATAATACAATGGATGGTTTTCCCACCGAAAGAAAAAAAAACATACAATTGGTGGCCTTATCGCACTCGCATCGCATACCTACTACTCTCCCAATTTGTCATACACTGACACACATTACAAAACTTACAATCAGCAATTTTGAATTGCCTCTTTCAGCGATTCTGAGAAATAAAGCCATATCAAAGGTATTGCAGTGACGGACCGGACCCAAACGAATTTATTGACAAACAAAAAATCAGGAAATGAAAATTCAAAACTGCTAAAGCTATTCATCATTTCTGCGTAATCTACTTCTGACTGATGCGGGATTGTTCGATTCGTTAATCTATAGAGTGGAAAATGGATTTCAGCTTGATATTGCGAACAAAATATGTCAAAACGTGTAATAACGAAGAGATTAATTAATTTGTACACAGGGTCATTTCCGAAATGACGTTTTAGAGCATAATCTATATTTATATAAAAGGGGAATCTGACTGACTGACTGACATATCAACGCACAGCCGAAACTACTGGGATTAGGAGTGTGAAATTTTGCACAAGGTTTCCTATTATGACGTAGGCGAGTACTAAGAAAGGATTTTCCAAAATTCACTCCTTAAGGAGATGAAGCGGGGGTCCAAAGTTTGTATGGAGAAACCTACATTTACGCGAGCGAAGCCGCGGGCAGAAGCTAGTATTAAATATTCTAAGCACTGCCGTGCATTTTAAGGCTTCTATAAATACAATCTTTCATCACAAAAAGTTCACATCAGATCATAATTCGTTATTATTACTGATTTCCCCAACTTCTATTTATCGCCACCAAAACTATTCCTCCAAAATCCCAGCTAATAGAATCTGTTAGTTACTAATATATCAAAGTTACACTTTAGTAAGAGAACAAGTCTAAAAGTTAACACGAAAATAGATTTACTGCCCATTAACATACGGTTTAATTTATACTTCAGACTAGAGCTACACCGTACAATACACCTCATCAATCATATTCCGCACACCGAATGCAAATTCAAACCTAAACAGTATGCAAATAAGGTTCGTTTCCCAAATGGCGGGACAGTTTACCTCTAAATAACATGCATTCTCACAAATTACATATTAGCTCAATGTGACACAAAATAGTCATTATTCATGCAGATTTGCGTCCAAGGTATATGTGTAAGCGATTCTGTTGATAGATGGCTGAAATAAAATAATATATTTGGCTTCTTTACTTCTTGGTCCTTAGATGTAAAGCTTCAGCGTGAGTCTTAAATAGATTCTGAGGAGTGGTCATTCATGTACAAGATCCTCGTTTTAACTAGAATTGGGTCACTTTACCTAACCCTTTCCCGACTATTTTGCGGTGGGCAAATGGGAAGCCCACCGCTGCTGAATACCAGTATTTTACATAAAGTTCCTGCCTGTCTTTTTTTTTCGGTGGTAAAATCATCCAATGACATCCCGCGCTTTTGGGCGGAGCGTGAGATAGTGTCAGACTTTTACTGACTAAAAACCCACTCCTGTTCCTTCTTTGCCTTCGTTTCACGGCCCCGGGGTTCTCTTCCACACCACCCATGGCCCCAGTAGGCTTCGACCCTGCCTGTCTGACCTACACGATATCCCACGGCAAATCTGGTGTCAGATTTTCTGGCTTCTGACTACTCATAACCTCGTAACAACTGTCAAAAGTCTACAAATGACAGCCAAGGCCAACGGCTTTCCGAGGAATGAAGGAATCTTGGTATCCCATCCACATACCGACCACAGCAAGCGTTGCTTACCCTTGGAGATTGACCCTAGCAGCTGTTATAATATTAGCTATGAGCTCTTCATTTTTACCAGAATTCTGTAAACTATAGCAATTACACTTTCTTTCAACATTACGTCACAAATGCATGGCATTAACCTGCCATTGTTTATACGCTATAATTCTGTCCCACAGCTTGGCATAAACCAACTTTCATGGTTACTCTCAAAAAAAGTTACCATAGTCCTGGAACGCAAAGGGCAACTGAAGAGACACAGGTAGTTTTAGACAGTAAAAGTCTAACACTCGCTCCACCTAGAGTGGGAGATGCCATTGATGAAAACCGCCAAAAAAAATTGTTACGCCCAAGTCATCTTGCTACTTCTTTTTCTTGACCAATAAAGCGCTTTTGACTCTAACAGGCTTGAAACAAAGATCCTGATAATAGATTCAGATTCAGATTTCATTTATTTGCTCAAACATGAGTGTACTAATTATTATAGAAAACAATGCATGCATTGATAAACCAATGGAGTTGTGCTAACATATTTACCATATTGCCATGGTGTGCAAATTTTATGTAATGTGTTTAGGATTAAAATAATTTAAACATTAGATTACACTGATAATAATATTAATTTAAAGATCAAACTTGAGCCTTATTTCAACTGCCATTATATAATTTGGACGACGATTGAAACAAAATAAACAAACGATCGCAAAACATCTAAGTTCTTAATAAACAAATTCGAACATAAAGCACGTTTTTCTCAAAATATATAAAGAGAAGTGGACAATAATAACACTGTCCAAACAGAAAATTTAAAAGAAAAATAACGGAACATAAATAAAAAAAATTAAACAGAAATCTAAAAACAAAAATTTAACCTCCATATCTTTATGATGTGTCAGTTTCACATAGTAATTGATTAGCTTCATACAATTATATATCTGTCGGATCGATCTGGTTTATTTTATTCTTGCACACAACAAGGTCATCTTTTGAACTATATAGTAATTTTATTATTGCTTCTGTTTTGTGAATCTTTAATGGTTAAACTGTCTTTAGTATGTGCTTCACCTTTTTTGTTTTATCCTGCTTTTTAAACGGCTTCAAAAAAGAGGACATTCTCGATTCAGTTTTGTTTTATTACTTGTTTAACACGCCTATACCTTGGTTCATCGTATGTGGTTAGGTTAGGTTAGGTTAGTTAATAGGCTAACTATTATGTCCCACTTCCTTTTCCACACACGTCTGTCCTCAGCCATTGCAGGTATGTGGTGTATGCAAAAAAAAAATTTAAATTAAAATGTCATCCATATCTGCTGTGTTTAATTTTGAGTCTAAAAGATAACCTCAAAATGCACACCTAAATATAGGAAAATATTAATCTGTTTCAAATGTTTCCAAGAACGCTACATACCAAGCAAAACAAAAATGAAAAATACTTCACCACGATGTACAATTTACGGCATCACGTACCCCACTAACGAGAATCTCATCCCAACCTTATCAAAACACAAGAGAATAGTAATTTGTGTCATCATAAACCCTCATTTGATTGTTCCCGTCAATACGAGGTCTCGTAAAGTGGTCTTTTGTTAATGAACCTGATCTCTGCCGGCTGTCTGGGTAAGAATAGATTTTGTTTACCACATCGTCCATTGTATATATTGAACGTTACTCTCATCTGTCGGTGATGGGTCTTAAATTTATCAGCCGCTAATATGCTTATGTGTTGTGAAGGTCTGGAGGTGTGTGCATGATTTAATATAAGGTCGGTGAAAAATTATAATACAAGAGAGAGTGGTAAGGATTTAAAATTGCAGGATGATTCAGAAATAAATATGTACCTACATTTTATTTTCCAGCTATAAAAATATATATATCCATTATTTCATTAACCTAAAAGGCGTTTCAATTCTACGTGTTTTTTATTTTTATTTTAAAGTAAAATATTTAAAAATACTTACACGAAAAATTTAACAAATTACCATATTTTAGAAATATAAACAATCCACTAAGCGTTTACTAGTGATTTATGACGATAGAGAAACAAAGGCATAATTCAGAAACTTCGGTGTAAATGACGTCATTCAAACATAATATACTTCCGAACTTCAACGCCAATAAACACAGCACGACACGACTTTGGCATAGATTCGGTAATCGCAGTTATATCACAGAATTATTACTAGAACCGTTAGTATTTCGTCTCCACACATTCCTCTGTTCGATATAAAGTCTTTAGAATCCGCGCGTGGACTGACTGTTACTGATATGCATTTACGCGCAGTGTATTCCGGGCTCCCGAAACAAAAGGTGTTCAGTGCGCAGTGTTGTGCAAAAATAAAGCAGAATAGCTTCTAAAACCATCAACATAAAGTGCAAATCAAAATGTCGGTGAATATTGATATGGAGAACTTTTCTGCAAAGAAGAATCTGAGGCGTCGCACGTTGAACACTATCAAATCGGCTGTGACGGCGCTCAAACAAATCGCCAGTGAGTGCTCCCAAATTCTATTATTTGGTGTACAACACTTTTGGAAATCCAGTGTTATTTTTCTCGCAATGTCCTTTTTCTGGAGCATTGATATAAAAGCCAGCAATATTTTGGTAAGCGGGACAGGTTCGATTGATTGCTCAAATCGATATTTCGACTTCTTATATCTTATATTTATAACTCATACTGTTGTGAATAGACGGTCATGTAATATACTGGCTGAATAATATTGTTATCAGTAAATGTCGATGCCGGCTCATCAATATTAATGGACTCATTATCATAGTGCGAAATGTTGTGAATGTTTAAATTACATACGTTATTATTTTAAAGCTATTTTATGATGAAAACTTTCACAATTTTACTCCTTCGTTTACCAGCAAATTAATATTTCAACATTTTCCCAACTTTATAAGTATTTACTCAGCGCCTGGTAGTCGGAACGTATTATTTTTCCTTTACGTTTATTTAAATTCTAATAACGCAAATTCAATATTTACACATAATCGTGATAACTTCGGAGGGTGAAAATAAATTCGGGAGACCATTAGAGTCGCGGCTTACTTTTCATAACACTTGGTAAAGTGCACGGTAACAATTCGTGGAGTATTTGCGAGACGTCAGCTTTTATAATGAAGGTGTCATTCAGGGGCTCAGAAAACCCATTGTGTTTGTCAACTCGCGCCCAAACAGTCTCGTCACTCTCCGGGAAACTCTCAAGCGCCTTGTTTGTCAGCACCAGCGATCGTTTGTTGTAGACAGAAAACACTTCACGATTCGTTACGTTTTATCTTCAAATCTTTTGTTACACCTGGTTTTCAGTAACTAGGTCAATCTTGACGTTTATAAATTAACCGCGGCTTACCATTGTCTTTTCACATTGATTTGATGTTACACAGACCGTTTCTGCTGAATTATAGAATTAATTTGCATAAATAAACCCTGTTTGCTAAAAGCTTCCTTCGAATGCTGATGCATAATTTAATATAGCCCTTATCCTTGAATGCTGGCAGATGGGCATGACATGTAACTTGGTAAGTTATAGAGAATTTATGATTTGGAATACTTGTAACCTAGTTACAGCTGTCGTGAATGGAGTTTCAAGTAATCACAAGTGTGTAAACTGGGTTGTGATTTAGCTCCCGCAAAGTTTGTTTGTCAAATACTGGCGCCCAGCGCGTTACTGCACAGATTGAATTATAAACACGCTTACAAGCTTTAATTATATAAATATTCATGCGTATTTCGTTACTTTTGCGACATATGTTTGTCCACAAGAAGTTGGAAAATTTTGAATTTAGATAATCCTTTAAATATTCCAAAATTATCCTTCAACTTTCCAGAAGTTAATTTGCTCCACAAAAGGTTGTTTGAACTACCTACACCAAAGGGTAAGGCAGTATCAGGATAATCGATGTAATTATGGAGTTTTAAGTAACTGTGATTAAATTAATATACTGTAACAAAAACTTGATAGTCAAGATTGAAAATAAAATTTACAAACATTGTAATCTTTTTCATCTCCTTTTTCAACTCTGTCACATTTACGAGTACCTACTATGAGTTTTCAAAATAAAAGGGTATTAGGTATAATTATCAGTTATTCATTGTGCACACAGCTAAGGAATGGAATGGAAATTCCGGCAGGGATGGAGTCTGTGTTTCCTGATAGCTAAAACCTGGGGGTCTTTAAGTCAAGTGTGAATAAGTTACTTCTGGGTAAGCGTGTTCCATCGTCGACCACATCGTCGCTAGATAGTGGTCAAGCGCGAGCCTATCAACAGTAAAAAAAAAAGTTAATCCATTCCCTTTCCACACTTCACATCTATTCTATGAATACTTCACCTTCAACTTTCGTTTTGTGTCTACTCCGGAATATTATCGTTGAAACTCATAAATAGTCCGAAGTTTCCCATTTCCCGCCAATACGGCCTGCCTTTATTTGGCGCGTTTCCTGCCCGCCATCTTTTTAATGTGAAGGCCAGTACACCTTAGGCCTCCCCCACATTGCGTGCTGCGTGCGCGATCCTCACGCGTGTGACCGCATGAAAGCCACGCGCTGGGCTCGCGTTACTCACACGCTCGAGGAACGCGCACGCCCTGTGTGGGGGAGACTTTAGGTCTATGTGCAGGGACAAAAGACTACTTATTTTCTTTCATTATTTCAGTTCAACGGTACATAAAAGTAAAATATGATATCTGAATTTTAGCTCCATTTTCATGAGTATTTTCTTATATTCTTTTTAAAAATAAGTGCTGATATTGCGATGCTCCCGACACGTTCTAGCATGATAAAAAAGGAAAAGTCTATTCAGACAAGCAATACCCAACTCAGCGCTTTTAAATCTAAAATGTTCAAAAGTGAAGTTGCAATATTAGCAAATCGATAAGCTTGTGTGGCGAAGAGAAAATAAAGATGTATTTCTGAACATTCGAAGTTATACACCTGCTTGATTTTCATTTGTTTTTACGGTTCCGTAACCAAACAGTAAAAACGAGACCCTATTGCTAAGACTTCACTGTCCGTCTGTCTATCACCAGCTTCTTCTTCCAGTCTTCTCATGAACTGTGACAAAAACAAAATAAAAAATGTTGTATAGATAGTGGTACAGAACCTTTCTTGCGCGAATCGAACACGTACTTGACCGGTTTTTGTAAGGTGAGGTAACTACCATCTAGCACTTTGGAAACAAGAGTATGGAACGTTACAGTAGCATGTTCTGCAACTGGCAGCCATTGCAAACCATCTCTACCTCCAATCTCACATATTACTTTTTTTATGTTATAAACGATGGTAAGTAGTGATGCAATCGTTGATGGTGAGGCGCACTAGTTTATTAAGAGCTTATTCACTCTAGCCTTGAAGACACCTAAATTATAATTGGACGGGAAGACCGCAGCAGGAAAGTAATAATAACTTTAATACTTAAGTTTATTGAACTTGAAACTTTTCTTGTTTGGTGGGAAAACATCAAATAACTCTTTCTGCTTTGAGTAGACTGGGTGGACTGTCAGACTGTTCCTGACCAAAACCAACCAGTGTTCTTTTAGTTCCCCTTTACGTTCCAGGGCCACAGTAACTCTCTCGAACAATCCCGCAGCCCTAGCAGTCATCAGTAGGCCCCGTTCATTTGGCTGCCAACTCTCAGGTGCGCGTGGAACGCAACGCACCATCGACTCAGGCTTGATCATTACCAAACGGCTAGTTACGCATTACTCGCCGTCCGCAATCCCGTGCCTATGGTGGCCGGGAATCCCTCTGAGACTCCTAACGATTGATCTGAAACGTTGGATTTTTGTTATTCTAAATACTCTCATACCCAACCCACATGGTGCTGTTACAGTATAATTTACTGATATATCATCATCATCATCATTTCAGCCGATAGACGTCCACTGCTGGACATAGGCCTCCCCCAATTGTCGCCACAATGAACGGTCCTGTGCGTCTCGCATCCATCGGATTCCCGCAACCTTCACTAGGTCATCGATCCACCTTGTAGGGGGCCTCCCAACACTGCGCCTTCCGGTACGTGGTCGCCACTCCAGAACCTTTTGGCCCCAACGGCCATCTATTATGCGAGCAATGTGCCCTGCCCATTGCCACTTAAGTTTGGCAAGTCTTCGTGGTATGTCAGCAACCTTGGTTCTCCTGCGGATCTGCTCACTGTCCAATTTTCTAATCGCTATTCATCAGGTCAACGTATTTTAAGCACCAACACTGTGAATCATTATCGCTTTATGCCGCATTGGAATGGTGGATCAACTCGCATTCATGCATAAATAGCGTTGATCGTAATGAGGTAACCGTAAAATTGGGTGTTACGAAAACCATTTTGCGTTGTTGAGTCACGGATATTGTCCTAAATAAAGGTGTACAGTTGTGAGCAGCTAAATAATAATTTCCTTGCGTGATCGAATCAGGAATGAGGATATCCGCAGGAGAACCAAAGTTACCGACATAGCACAAAGAGTCGCCAAACTTAAATGGCAATGGGCAGGGCGCATTGTTCGCAGAACGGATGGCCGTTGGAGCCGAGGGGTTCTGGAATGGTGACCACGTTCCGGAAGACGTAGCGCTGGAAGGCCTCCTACAAGGTGGACCGATGACCTGATAAGGTTTGCGGGAATCCGATGGATGCGAGTCGCACAGGACCGAGGAGGAGTCGAGGGGAGGATTCTTACTTTATTATTTATGTTTATATTTATACAATTAAAATTAACAAAAATAAAACCAGCTTTCACAAAAAAATCATCCAATGATTTCCACCACTCTAGAGCGCTCCACGCTCGCACGCTGAAGTCTGGACTTATGTTCCTTCTTTTCCTAGCTTTCCAGGACCCCGTGGTTCCCTTTCAGAAGTCAACCCGTGGCCCCAGTAGGCTTCAGCCCGACGACTTGGTTTCGGTTCAGACGGTTACCGGACCGCTGGACGGCGAGCTACCCCTTGCTCGTCGTCCGTAAACCCACGCCTATGGTGACTGGAAATCGGGGTCAGGTTCCCGGCAGCTGGGGCGCGAAGACTCTGTTCCCTCACGCGTAGCATTACTGCTTCGCAGAAGGAGGCGATCGCCTGCTATTCCTCCTCGCTCCGGTCCTGTACCAATCGCCCCAATCGCCGCCGATCGCCCAAACGAGCACACGGCGGTGCCTCACCCAAGCGGAGCACACCTCCACCGTATGCTCCACCATGTCCTTCGGGAAATGATTAACGCTACGCTTAAAAAGGCATCAATATTCCAAACGGCCACCATTATAACGAAAGACTTGACCCAATTCCCTTAAATCGTCTCCAATAAAGAATTCGTTTTACAATAATAAGTGTCTTTGCTCCCAATACATACAATTTGTAAGCAAAGCAAAAATCCGGCGGCAGTACCCACGGAATTTCAATGACAGAAATCCTGTTCAAGAGGATTACTAGTACTCTATAAAAGGAACAACTTTCGCTGCGAGCGCGTTTTCTCACAAAGTATTTGACTTTCAATCCTTAATGCGATCCTAAAATATTTTCATTAACACTGAATAAAAATGTGTTCCCATCCAATGAGATTTAAATATTTTAGCGCTTGTGTCTTCATTGTTATATTGATGTATTGTTTTTTCACTTTGTTGCAATTGTTTAATCAAAGTTTTACTTTGTGAAAACCAATCTACCGAGCATTTTCAAAAAAGTTTAGTAGTGCGTGCGTGTGTTGTGCGTGCGTGCGTGCGTGCGTGTAGTGTGTAGTTTAGTTGTGTAGTTGTGTAGTGTTTAGTTTAGTTTTTTTTTAGTTTTTTTTTTCTTGTTTTTGTTTTTTTTTTTCCTAAATGTTGGGATTGGTTTTCAGTTATCAGTATTTTACATAGAACGACTGCCTGACCTCCACAACCCAGTAACTGAGTAGCACATTATAACATTCCTAAAGTGTCAAAAACAATTGCTCTAATGTTTGTGTCAGTAATAATAATGTATTTTTTTGTAATGTTATTGAATTTTTTATAAGTTTTTTCTTTTAAATGTAAGCATAGTCGACCTTATAATGTTTCCACTGTAGGGACTCAAGCTTCCTCTCTAGGAGAGGGAATGGGCCGTAATCCACCACGCGGGCCCAATGCAGATTGGTGGATGTCACATGGCTTCGAATTTTTGGTTCTAGGACATGCCGGTTTCCTCACGATATTTTCCTTCACCGTTTTGAGAGCAGTGGTGATGAAATAAATTACACAAAGTAATACGTCTGGCTGGGTTTGAACCCGCGACCTACAACTCGTAAGCCGTAACTACAACCCGTTACCACTCGGCCACCGCTGCTCACGTGGCCACCACTGCACAATTTTTTTATCTAGGTTATGTGGTACTAACCTAATATAATTTAATTTAATTTCATAACGGCGAACATATATAACATTTAGCAAAAATATATATTTAAAGAATACAATACAATTAAAATTAAAAAATTATAGAAAAACCTACCTAAAAGAATACAATAAAGCAATAAATTATTTACAAATTCATCTTTCTACTTTTATCCCATGTTATTTGAGGTCGGCGCAACACGTTTTTCCTTCCATTCTGTCCTGACACCTGACGGGTGACAGGACAGAATGGCTGACAGAATGGCGCTACCACTAACTTCCTTTTCTTTCATATCACTCCTCACACTATATTTACAAATGACGATATTTATTCATTTATTTTAATTTAATTTATCATCATAGTACGATCGCCATCAGAAACTTATTTAGTCTGTCAGTTGTTAAAATATTCAGCTATCCGAGCATGCAATATACCGTGCAGTGGATTCGTGCCTGAATATTCTAGGTTCTCAGCAACATTATTATTTCTTACTTGGTCAAGATAATGATGTGGTACACGTATCTCTGTTATTCCACTATATTGTACAGTCAGAGGTCATAAATGCAGTGACACTTTATCAACACTAAAGACAGTACCAAGCATTTCATGTAAAAATTTGGTGATACATGGCTACTTTATTATTATTACATTTATTTTCTATATATACATATTATTTACATTTTTAAATATTTCTTAAAAACAAACATAATAAAAAAACATTTAAAAATATAAAAAATAGTAGCCCACCGGCATCGGGAACAGGGTCCAAGCTACCGGTGGTCAGGGCTCCTGAGAGAGGAATCTCCTAACAATGCGCGCCGTGTCCAGGAGTACCGCTTTCTGGATCAAGCCCTTAATCCAGCTGCCCAACGAGAGCCTCCTCAGATGTTGTTCTAGGCTCTTAGCTATTAAGCCATTCGCCGTTATTATTATTAGGCTTGCGCTTGACCACTATCTCACCTGCCCCCCTAGCCAAGTTACAACCGTTTTATTACGATTCTCTTTTCGTTGATCGCCTCGAGTCGGCCACGCCTCCGATTCCTTTGTTCTGACGACATCTGAACGCTCAGTCACGTGGTCAGAACAAAGGAATAGGAGGCGTAGCCGACTCGAGGCGATCAACGAAAAGAGAATCGAAACGAAACGGTTGTAACTTGGCTAGGGGGGCTGATGGTAAGCGATAATGTGGTCGACAGTGAAGAAGAAGTAACCCATTCTCTTTTGTCTCAAAGACCCCCAGGTTGTAGCTATCAGGAAAGACAGACTCAGGTA
The DNA here is from genome assembly GCA_905147345.3 of Mythimna impura. NCBI lineage: Eukaryota > Metazoa > Arthropoda > Insecta > Lepidoptera > Noctuidae > Mythimna > Mythimna impura. Next base: position 8,195,220 of record LR990355.1, on the reverse strand, counting down.
GGGAATTCCGCTCCTTAGCTGTACATTCCGACTACGGTCCGATGGCGCCACACCGTACATGTAGAGGTCTTATGATGGAACGTGCTTGGTGGAATTAATATACAATTCCGACGTACACTCCCCGAAAACACAAAAGATAGAAAACGGACAGGTTCAACAGCAACTTTGCGTCTATGCTTAAGATTTTGAGATTTAAAACTTTTAATCTATTAGTAGCTACTTTAGATTAAATGATGTAGATTAAATCAGATGTGAACTATTGAACCTCTTGTATAGAAACATTTTGGGTACTTTAGCATCTATCATACGACCACCAGACGTACGGCATTATGCCACCATTATAAGGTGTGCATATAGGTGGGAATGCACAAAAAGTTTTGAGAGCACATTCAAGGTGCGTACAGCTAAGGAGTGGAATTCCCTGCCGGAGTCTATGTTTCTTGATAGCTAAAACCTAAAGGTCTTTAAGTCAAGAGTAAATAGGTTATTTCTAGGCAAGCGTGCTCCATCGTCGACCATATCATCGCTTACCATCAGGTGAGACAATGGTTAAACGCGAGACTATCCATAAAAAAAAAATAACTTTGTTACAGTTCGACTGCACTTTAGTCCGCTGCCGCTGACTGTACATACGAACCTCAGACTTGGTTGGCGCCAAGTGAACTTTCGTATAATTGTTAGAGAAACACATTACTCGTGTACATTAAACAATTCTCTTCTCGTACAAGTTACAACGCAAGAGAAACATTTTGTTGTTTCACTCCACCGTTAATTTCATGATTCAGAAGTTACAAATGTATACACGAGTAAATTGGTATGTGTTTGTTCGCACGGGTTATTTTAATGGTTCCGTATCCGAAAAATGCCAACGGGATCCCATTACTAAGCCTCCGCTGTCCGTCCGTCCGTCTATCAGTGGGCTGTATCTCATAAAGTGTAAGAAATAGAGAGTTGAAATTTTCACAAAATGTGTATATCTGTTGCCGCTACAACAACAAACAATAAAGTTAAAAATAAAACGAGATCCCCATATTAAAAAAGTTATTTTATCGGCGTTTTTTGAAAAGAATATTCTGAATGATTCGTCCATTTTTTATTGCCATGCAACCATAACAAAAGAAAACATGATAGCATTATTTTTTTACATTCTGTTAAAACCTCACTTAAATCACTACAAATAATTCCAAAACAAACTCATTTATTTTACAAATAAGTAAACCATTTTGGAATTAACCTACATCAAGACAGCGTTCCAATTTCGATCCACCGCTTGGATTATATCGTTCAGGATTTCATTTGTGGTTGACATTCACCGAGAATAATCTAGATAAATACTGCCTTATTCCTTTAGGGATAAGTCGTTAAACATAAATTATACGGACGTACGTTATGTGAGGGACAAAAACCTTAAAAGGAAAAAAAAACATATTTTCTTACTTCCAGTATTAATATAATTGAGCGCCTTGTTCGTAAATAACGGGAGTTGTTCGTGTATGCTTTAGTTTTTTGTACGAATCCTTATTTCTGATTCCAAGAATATATCTAAATAAATTGTGTTACTCAGCTCTTTGGCAAGGGTTGAAACGTAGTGTTTATCTAGTGTAAAAAAATGTACAATCAATTTTATATCTTCTTCTTCTTCCTTGTCGATATCACTCTTGACAGAGTGGTCGTGGTCATCATTTCAGGTGTTGGTGGCAAGCTTCACAACACGCCGCTACTCCTCTCTGATGGCCGCCTTCCTCGTGCATTCGTGTTCTATATTTATATGTATATAACTAGCTTTTGTCCACAACTATGTTCGCGTGAATGTCGGTTATAGTGGACGTGCCAAAAAGTCAAAAGGGCTCCTATCTCAGCATATGCAACGATATTGAAAAAAAAACATAACGCTGGTATTCTTCTGGTATTATAATCCCCTAATCGCTTTTTACTGACTAAGGCGACTGAAAAATCTATTAGCCTTTTATCATTTGATTCTTCAAAACTTTAACCTTCACAGAACATAAATTCTTTGTACTCAAAATATATTTGTAAACTCACAACTCTGACCTCGTACGAGCTCGTGTAAAATTAAAATTCACAAAAACTCGCTTACATTCTCGTTCGCATCTTTCTTTTTGTCTAGTTTTTAATCTAACATCCTCTTCTACCCATTGCTACCGAAAAACGAGTCACAGTTTCATCCGCGAACTTGTAGGCCAATTAAAAACCAGACGGTCTCGTTCGAGGACACTCGGGGGCCAATTTTCGAACGCCTGGCACTTATTTTTTCGTTTTACACGGTCCACGGACAACCATTTCAACTACGGATGAGTGAAGCTTGACGTTAGGAATTTTAAGCTATTTTCGGCTTGACCGCTTTGAAGACCTTTAACGAGCCACTGATTCGGTGGAATGGGGGTTCCAGTGGTAGGCTGTAGCCTGCCACTAGTTTGAATACAAACTTTTTCTCTGAAAACTGTTTCGTGATTTTTATTTTTTTTCTATTCCATAACTGTGGGCCAAAGTAGTACAAAGTTGGTGCCCAGAAACAATGAGACAGGGTCGCGGCAGAACACAAAAAAGTACGGACAAACTGGACAGATTTCACCAAAAATAGAAGGAAGAAGCGTGGACTTTCGAAAAAGTGAAGAAGAACAGGGAGGCTTTAATCCGCAAAAAAAAAAATAACAAACAAATAGTACAAAAGCCATCCACGGTAGTACCCATTTAAGATCTCGTGTATATAATTACGCAGTTCACGCAGAATTAATTGCTTGGCCTTCCTTCAACTGAAGGATTAGCCTCCGTTGCGTGTTCACAAATAACAAATCAGACGCACCTGTACACAAGCCACCTTACGAATAAGGAGAGAAGAAGGCCCTCCATTAATTTTCACCCGCTTTACTTAAATCACCTCGAATTACGGATTATTTAGGCGTTTATTGCTTACAACTGCGCTCTCCTCTCCCGGGAATCGATTCGAGCCATGTTCCTTCAGATAACATTTAATTTGGCTCACAATAACCCCGATCAAATTAGCTTTCGACCTGATTGGTCAAACATTATTATCTATTATAACTAGTCGGTAATAAGAAACCTATCTCTTTAAGGTTTCTTTTACGTTGCCCAGCTGAAGGATCTTTCTTTTGATCTCGAGTTTCTGCATGTTATAACGAATAGAAAGGCAAAGCAGTGAACTGTAGGTTTATATTTTCCTATATCATAATTTTGCTTGTATTTACGATTGTCGCTGATTCGAGAAAAATGCGCATAATTGTGCGTTCTTTGTTTTTTTGTCGAGTGTAGGCTGCTGATCCATTAAATCTCCTTCGAGTCTGCTGGAATGTAAACGCAATTAAAATTGTAGTTACACGTTTAGAATCAGCCGTTAGGTATTTATCAGATGTTTCTATAGATATATTTCTATAGCAGTTCCAGAATATTCCAAACACTAGAGTAACAACAATAATAACGCAAATAGCAATCGAAACGGACATGCAAGCAACCGCTAACCAAACAAATATACAGATCTCAACTGATTTCCATTCTGCATAATCGAAGGAGTCAGGAATGGACGACCGACCGGATGATACTGCATTTTACAAGGTATCAGGCAACCAATGACGTAACAATTTTGGTTAATATATGAACCTGTTGAATTTCTCACGAATACCTCGCAAACTTGAAATAAGTCGTAAAGATTCTCACGAAGTATAATTTTTCGGATACTCTCCGAAGTGACGCGACCACTGTGTTGTTTTATTGACACTTTTATGTCAAGTGGAATCAAGTTAAAACTTGATTCCACTTGACATATTGATTAAATGACTGAGAGTAATTGAGTTATGCATGCTTAGAATAGTTAGAAATGCTCTTTAAAAATATTAGAGGTAAGGGGTGAAACGCTCCATAACGGGCATAACAGACGACGGCAAAAGGCTACTGCACTTAAATGGGATTGGGCATGCACAGAGATTGCTGGGCAAGAGTCGCCCAGAAAAAGGTGAGATGATCTAAACACCTACCACGAAGACTGGCTTGAAACGGGCGCGGGAGAAGAATGTCTGGAAGGACTTGGGGGACGCTATTGTCAAGTAATGGAAGAATTTTGGCTAGAGAAAAAAAACTGGGTAAGTGCGAGTCGAGTGCGAGAGGGTTCCGTAAAAACTTATCTACGTAAATATGTAGTTCAATTCCCGAATGGAGTCTCGAAGATTTTTCCGAAACGCAAACAATTTTTCCTATATCTGTGCTAAGGTATTATACCTTGCTTTATTTCTGGGTCAACGGGAATTACCCTATGACGGACTGGACGGTCAAAGTCAAAGTCAAAGTCAAAAGTTTTTATTTCACATAGGCCTACATGGGCACTTATAAAACGTCAGAAGCTAGTGCATGGTTCCAAATTGGTCGTTTCCTATGGAGAGTAACCGGCAAGAACCGGCACGGTGAGCTACCTATTGCTCGCTCTCCGCAAGCCCGTTTCTTCACCTAACAGCTGAATTTCGAAACTTGGGCCAGTCTTTTTTGTAAAACCCAGTTACATTTCGAAATTTTGGGACAGCCACTCCATTTGGTAAACGACCTAGATAGTCCATTGAAACTTTGGATTTCCATGAATATGTTGCACGAATGGAACATGAGACAATGAAAGTCACCGGATTGGATTCCCGAAACTAGGCCAATAATTGTAAAGGCTTTAGATTTGTTCCGAAGCTGGGATGTTCGGCATATCATGTGAGGAGGAAGTGTATTCTTCTCGTTATAGAATTGAATTTCGTCTCTTATCTACACCTACAAGTTGTTTTTCGTGTCTCTCTGTGAGGCTGCGTTGTTCATTTAAGTTTAGTCACGTAGTTACTGGACGGATTTTGTTGCGATTTACACCATAATTAAGAGAATTTATTCCCAAAGGTCTATGAAGTGAGGACATCAATATTCAACTGAATTATAATAATGAAATCGGCTATTTTGTCAAGTCGTAAGAACTATGCGGAACAAGGGCGAGACCCATAAATTAAAGGAAGATTAGGGCAAAAGCCCCGATCGTGGGTTCCAACCTAGACAGGCACTTTACTTTGCCTATTTATTCCATCAACACCGCTCTCAAAATGGTAAAGGAAAACATCTTGAGAAAACTGATGTCCTTGAACCAAAACTTTCGAAGATATGTGACGTCCACTAACCCTCATTGGATACGCGTGGTGAATTACGGTCAATTTCCTGTCGTAGAGAGAAGGCCTTAATGACAAATCCCGCTCTTGGGCGGAGCGGGAGATCGTGTCAGACTTTTACTGACTAAAAACCCACTCCTGTTCCTTCGTTGCCTTCGTCCCAGGGCCCCGGGTTTCGTTTTCACACTACCCATGGCCCCAGTAGGCTTCGACCCTGCTGGGCCCCTACGATTTGCTGACATCTCTCTGAGACGTGCGTGAAACAGTACGCGCCGTCGACGACTTGGGCTCGGTCCGGACGGCTACCGGACGGTCGGACAGCGGGATAAAATTGATCGCCGTCCGCAAGCCCGCAGAGAGAAGACCTGAATCCCAGCAGTGGAAACATTATAAAGCTGATTATATGATATGCTAAGACAAAAGAAAAACAATGTGTCCTCCCCTCATTTGTTTCAAGTAAATGTGTGCCGAATCTTCCGTTGCTCGGCCGCATTTCGTAAGAATGGAAAAGAAAAAACTTAAAAAAACCCATTGCTCGTTTCTTCTTAGCTTTGTTTTTTCGAGATGAATGAAGTTGCTTGGCTATTCCTTCAAAGGATTACACATCATGTAGTTTTTTGCATTATACACGCCAAAAAATATACACCAAATATGTATAACCTCTAGGGCGGAACGAAAGGGCGTTTGAGATTTTTTCTGATTTATACTTACCTGTGTTCCTTCAGTTGCCCTTTGTGTTCCAGGACCATGGTATCCCTTTTGAGAAATTCGGGTTTTTGATGTGTGAGAACAATGTTAATAAAATCAAATTCGCCAAGACTAAAATAATCCAGTGGTTGCTTTAAGAGATGGCTGTTCCATAAAAATATGGTTTGGTACCTTATCTCCTGCTTATTTTAAAAAGGATAACCTAACTTCACACTTTTAAAATAATGATATCCCCATGTTTTTCATAAGTCACTATCTAAAATAGATCCCAAAAGAAAACAACCTTATCGTTTCGCGAAATTTCAGTCATTTTCCCCGCTCCCCATTTTTCATGGGTAATTACCCATGTGACGTCATAAGTGATTGATAACATCCCCTGATTAATATTTTATGTAATGTAATAAAATGAAATTCTTATACATATGAGCCTTTTCACGTAGGATAAAGATTGCGGTGTTAATATAAAAAGCTTTAACCTTTTACGTAATTGATTCCTTTTATATATTCTGAATTGAGTTTAAGGCTTTTTTAGGTCTATTCATCTTTTTCCGGCGGGATCTCATAGTGGAATGGCGACAGCGACTGTCGCCAGCGAATGTCGACAACCCAGTGCTGGGCACGCCATATTTATGGCGGTAAGTCCTCTCTTTGAGGACTGGCTGGAAAGACCTAACGGCGTCCTCACCTTCCTCATGACGCAGGTTCTCACCGGACATGGTCAGTTCGGGAGGTTCCTGCACGGGATTAGTGTGAAAGAAACGCCCGAGTGTCACCACTGTGTGGACCGCCCGGAGGACAGGGTGGAGCATACGATAGAGATGTGCCCCGCTTGGGCAGAGCACCGCCGTGTCCTCGTGGGGGCAATCGGCGGCAGCTATCTCTCGCGCCGGGTCTTGGTACAGGAGGAGGAGTGGCAGGCGGTCGCCTCCTTCTGCGAAGTAGTAATGCTAGCATAGGAGGCGACCGCATGCGCGAGGCAATGGCCGTCACGCCCCAGCCGCCGGGATCCCGATCCCGATTTCCGACCACCATAGGCGCGAGCTTGCGGACGGCGAGTAATGGGCAGCTCACCGTCTGACCTTCCGGTAACCGTCCGGACCAAGCCCAAATCGTCGACGGCGCGTAGTGTTCCACGCGCGCCTCAAGGAGATGTCAGCAAACCGTAGAGGCCCATCAGGGTCAAAGCCTACTGGAGCTTCTTACAGCACGGATCGTGCTATTCGCACTAATATTATAAAGGCGAAAGTTTGTATGTGTATGTGTAAACATGTTTGTTACTTCCTCGCGTTCAAACGGCTGAACAAATTTCGATGAAACTTGGTACATGGGTAGACCATGTCTTGGAATAGCACATAAGTACTTTTTTTATCATGACATAAATATGTTTAACTGCCTTTTTGGTCTCGTCGCAAGCACGACTGCTGAGCGTAGGATCCAAGGCCAAACTAAAAATGTGATATCATCTTTTTCATAGTGAAGTAGTAGGATCGCAGTCAAGCACTAGTTTATATCAATTAAAAAAAAGGTAAATAAACGGGGGTTAACGCGCGACTCGTGGGGTTGACGAGCGCTCTGTGGGGGTCGCGCCGCGCCCGGCCTGATACGATAAATGTAATAAAATTGTGGCGCGGGCGAGCACGCGTACTTTTCCGCACTAGTGCGAAAAACAGTTATATGCGCACCTAAAAGCGGTTAAAATTGGGTTTTCAAGTAAATGTATCACTACATAGTATAAAACAAAGTCGCTTCCCGCTGTCTGTACGCAACAGATTTTGATGCGGTTTTTTTTTAATAAATAAAGTGATTCAAGAGAAAGGTTTATATGTATAATACGTGCATAATATAGTAGAGAAACACTGATAATTTTAGAGGTTTCTAATGTGATGTCGTAAATAAACACATTTTTTGCGCTTACATTGCAAACGCTGGCTCAACCCTACGAGATAGATCAAAATAATGTACTACAGTATTGTAGACCTTAAAAAGGACTACAAAAAAATCTGCAATGGTATATGTCTATCTCTTTGGGATAACCCACAATAACCATTTTTTATCCTTTACTTTTTATATACAGCATTAATCCTTATCCAATTAAGTACCTATATATTGCGCATTTAATATAGATTAATATGGCCCTTTACAGCATGTAATTTAAATGAATATTTTCAAAGTTATTACAGATTTAAAATGCAGGGAGTTATGTTTCGGCGATCGGAAATTACGTTAAAAAAATATTTATTTATTATTACAAAGATTTAATTATAAAAATACAGGATATTACTACGATGGCGGATACCAGACTGAATATAATGCAATAAAAACAATTATGTCCGATTTCAAAGTAAATGCATAGTTGCAATTACGACGCATGCGGAGACTGCGAACTCAGCGTAAACATGTCGGTTATGATGAGTTAACTCCTCCCTCCATAAGATGGAAGCAACTCTTGCTTCTGGCGGCGTCCGCGCTGCCTTTGGTGTCCTCTGGGATGTTCTTTGTTTTCCATTGATACAGCTTCCAGGATGCTGTTGCGACCAGTAGGATATATAGGATGATTGTGGTCCAGCTAGGTGTGGCTGCTATGATTGACCAACTATCTTCTTCTGGCACGGAGATGTCGCCTGCTCTGTTGACAAGTTCATGGATGCTGTCTAGTGAAATGTCTTCTAATTGGAGTTCGTATTGTATTGATTGTTCTAAGACTTGATGCTGCTCTGGTAGTGGTATGACCTCGTTGATGACGATCGTGTCGGTGTGAGACCGCAGTGTCTTGTTCATGACGTTCATCTGGCAGTCTTCTGTTAGTGTAACGAGATGAATTCCAGATAACTTCTTGTAATCGGTCTTGGTGTTGCATTGCGTTTTGGTGACTTCGTCTTCTCTGAGTACAAGTAACCAGTTGTTGTCTCCGATCTTCTGAACTTTTCCTCTTCTTAAATTCATCTTAGCGTGAGTGCAGTTTGCTGGGCGATGCTGAATAAGTGATAGTATGCAGTCATCTGTGTCTTCGATTCTCCTGGTGTCGAGGAGCTTGCAGAGCTGGGTGCTGTCGGTCAGCGGCTGACAATCTTCTTCCAGGTAAGCGTACTCATCGTTACCAAGTGCTAGGTATTTGGATTTAGGGATGATAGTAAGGTTATTTTTATTTGGGATAGAATAAAGATGGATAAGGTCATAGGTGTTTGAGGTAATTGAAGGGATTTCGAGAATAAAATTAACAGAGTGTTCTGTACTATAAGCTTTGACTTTAATTGACTTCTCTATCTTGTATATGTTACTAATGCTAATACTAGCTACTGGTTTAAACATAAACATAGTCTCTAAGTTTCTTAACTCTTCTATTAAATTCTGAGGACTTATAATACTAGGATGCATAGTGCCCATTTGAGCAAACGTCATAGCATCTTCTAATAACATTAACCTATCTAAGATTATCTGTAAACTAAAATCTATCTGTACGTAAATATCTAAGAAGTGTAGATGGTTAGATATATCGTTGGAACTACTAGTAATATTTTGTAATAAACTAGCCAAATGTTTCTGGTTATTATTTAATTTTGTTAACTGTTTACTGAACTCATCGATTGTATTATGTGCTAATACTAAGGATTTCCTTTGTGAATCCTGAATGTTTCTAACTCTGTTTTTAATGTTCGAGATTTCTTCTTCAAACTTAACTGCATCTTCGTGGTCAAGATTACCTGTGATAGACTTAACGACACTACCTAATCCATCTATAAGACCGCGTCGCTTTCTAACTTGCGGCGTTAAAAACTTAATCTTCTTACCTATAATATTAAGGCTATATTCTATTTGATTCCTATACGTTTTGTGTAACTCTCCAGATGCTGTATTCTCAGCGTTTTTCGTGCTTGCATATAGAGACATTAATTGGATAGATGTAAAGTGCAGATTGCTAATGTTGTAAACGCAAGCAAGGCTAAAGTAGTTGTCTTGTTTAAGTAGTTGACCTTGTTTAAGGAGGAGGATACCATTGTCGTTACCTACTTGGGTAATGGTTACGGTTGCTGTTGTGTTGAGCACGACGGCTCCTGTGACGAAGATCCTGCAACAAGATGAGGCCTCCGTAGTAGCTTGAAGTGAACCCTAATGGACTTAGAATTTGGGTGATTACCTATTATCTCCGCCACGTTATTTGGGTGGAGGTGTATGATCTTGTATGGTCCTTTGAAAACTGGCTTCGTCTTATCACTGCGTGCTGACTTTGCCACCTGTTTGTAGACAGTTTCACCTACCTTGAATTTAATTTCTTCTGCTTCTTGGTTCCGCTTAGCAATCACCTGCTCCTTATTTTTGGACATATGTGCAGCGATGCACTCTTGAACTGCCTCTGCATTGGAACGATGCTTAATAACATAGTCCTGGTAAAATTCTTTTGGATAGTATAACTCTAGTGGGTTTCTAGATGCTGTGTGTCCAAATAATAACTCATGAGGTGTGTAATCTGTGGCTGAATGGATAGCGTTGTTATACGCTATTATAGAGTACTTCATAATTAGCTGTATAGGGTCATCTTTGTTAGTCATTCTTTGTATCCTAATTATTTCGGCTAGGGTAGAGTGTAAACGTTCAATAGGGGAGTTAGAGTTAGGGTTATAGGGTGTAGTAAAGTGTATGTTTATATTATGTAGTGCACATATTTCTTTAATAACATCGTTGTCAAATTTAGTATCTGAATCCGTGGTTATTTTATTCGGTAAACCTAACACTGAGAAAACGCTAAGCAACGCTTCAGCTATATGGACACTGCTACATGCTGTTAGTTGAACTGCCTGGGCATATTTAGAGAAGTTATCAATGACTGTAAGGAATGTAGCACCTCCAGTTGAGTATAGGTCCATAAATAAATGTTCCATCGGTTTACGGGGTGTATCGGTTATAGCTAAAGGTGGCTTAAGAGGGTTGCGTTCGTATTTAGATTTCAAACATGTATCGCATTGATTGACGTATCTTTGAATAGTAAGAAGCATATTAGGCCAATGATAATTTCTGTGCAACTGCTTGTACGTCTCCTGAATACCACGGTGAACGGTTTTACCTTCATGATATTTCTTAATCAACTCTTGTTGTTCAGATTTGTTTTCTACTAGGGTTACGCGTGTTGTGCATTTAAGTAACTTAGGACCTCTGTCGTTAAATGTTGTTGTGTAAACTCTAGAGAAAGCATGGTATAATTCTTCGTTATGAAAATAGCAATGGAATATACGGTCGGCAATGGTGTGTTCTTTAAGGAATCTAATTATCTCAGACTCTGTATTATTTACTGGGATGAAGACATCTTTTATGACTACTTTTGAATTGGTGGATCTATTATCCACTCTATACGTAGATCCGGGCGTTGACCTAATGTGAAACTGCTTTAACTGCCTATCAATAGCATCCGTGAGGATGGGTATACCTTTGTTTTCGTTGTCAGGCTGTGTATGTCTTGTAGATACTAATTCGGGTTCAGCTGACACTATACTCATGCTGTCTGTACCTGCGTGAGATTCGGGAACGCTTGGATTTTGTGATTGTATGTTTTCATTGGGTGCTACTGGGTCTAGTTGATTTTCAGCTTCTCTACGTGCGTTTTCAAATATCCTATTTATTATCTCATCGTCTTCGTTATCATCTAGATTAACAGCTAAAGAGTCGACACTACCGTGAAAGATTTTAACACGTGAGAGGGCGTCTGCGTTAGTATTTTGGCGACCTTTCTTGTATACAACCTTGTAATCGTATTCGGAGAGTTTTAAACGCCATCTAGTTAATTTAGAATTAGGGTCTTTTAATGACATTAACCAGGTGAGGGGCCTGTGGTCCGTATAGATGATAAACTTTCTGCCGTAAAGATAGGGTCTGAAGTATTTGACTGCCCATACTATGGCTAGTAGCTCCTTTTCTATTGTAGAGTAACGCGATTCAGTGTCTGAGAGTGTCCGAGATGCAAATGCTACAGGTTTGTCGGATCCTACTATTCCTTGGGATAGTACCGCGCCTAATGCTACATCTGAAGCATCGGTGGTGAGGATGAAGGCCTCATCAAAATTCGGGTACTGTAGTATAGGGGCGTTAGTTAAAATTTGTTTGCATTTATTAAAAGCTTCTATGAAATCCGGGGAGTGTATGACTTTACTATTTTTCTTAAGGCAAAGGGTCATTGGTTTGGTAAGCTTAGCGAAATCTTTTATGAACTTCCTGTAATATCCGACTAAACCTAGGAAGGCTTTTATTTCCTTCTGAGACTTAGGTAAGGGAAAGTCAAGTACGGCTTTTATCTTATCTTTGTTGGGTTTTAAACCTTCATCTGTTAGTTCGTGTCCTAAGAAGTTAACCTGTTTTTGTAAGAACTGTGATTTATCTAACTGGATCTTTAGATTATGTGTTTTGAATCGATCGAATACTTGTTTTAGTTTTTCTATGTGTTGCTGCAGTGACGTAGATATTATTATTATGTCATCTAAGTATGTATAAACATTATCTATACCTCTTAAAATATGGTCCATTAGTCTTTGAAACGTACTTGGTGCGTTTTTGAGTCCAAATGGCATTCTAAGGAACTCATAGTGCCCCCTTTCGGTGGTAAATGCAGTTTTTTCAATATCATTAGGATGCATCTCCACTTGGTGGAAACCGCTAGCAAGATCTAAGGTTGTGAAGTATTGCGCTCGTCCTAATCTATCTAATATATCGTGTATATTTGGTAAAGGGTATTTATCTTCAATAATACGGTCATTGAGTCGTCTGTAGTCAATTACAAGTCTCCATTTGACGTTGCCTGAGGAATCGGGTTTTTTGGGTACGATATGCACGGGACATGACCAAGGGGATATGCTCTCTCGCACGATACCTTGCTGAAGGAGCTTATCTACTTGCTTACAAATTTCTTCGCGTTGTTTAGGAGCTTGTCTGTAACTTCGTACGAAAACCGGTGTATCATCGTTTAATCTAAGCTCGTGTTTAACCGCATGTGTAAAAGTGAGTGGTATGTCTTCTGTATAGAACAAGTCCCTATACTGATAACATAACCGGGTTATTTCTCGTTTTTCTTCTTCATTCATGTGATCTGTACGGATTTTCTGAAGGTTTTCGTTTAAAATATGGTCAATGTTAGTTTGAGCCTGTATGTTATTTATATTGTGACTATCGTTTTTATTGATATCAGAAAATGTCTCTAATTCGATCGACGGGTTACATGGGATGCACTTCTTTTGATCGCTACTATTAATTACCGATGTTTTAAACGAACCGTTTGTAACGTTAACTATGGCTGCTGGGGACATTAAACCATCTGACCAGATTAAATCTTCGTGAAGGTATTGTCCGTCTAAGTAGTTGGTTTTTACCTTGATAACCTTTTGGCATCTAGGTTCGATACTAATCTTTTGAGGTGGGGAACTAAAGTGTATTGGTATTTCTGCTGTAGATGTACGTAAAACATTATTATTTAAATCAATGTTACTCTTTAATTTTTGCAGAAGGTCAATTCCGATAAGACCTTTATATTTAGGGTCAAAGTCAAATATTAGAAACTTATGTGTTATATCGCTATTAAACGCGGGAGGTAAGGGAAGATATACTACTTTATCATGAACTGATGAACTGTGAGCCGTATTAATTTGGAAAGGTTCTGTCTCTACGCAATACTCAAATATAGTACCTGCGATAACGTCAGTTGCTATTGTTGAATGGCTGGCCCCTGTGTCTAATAGAAACTTACCGTCAAACTCTGGTAATATTATGTACGGTAAATATTTCTTGGTCTGGAAATTTATTGAAACTAGGTCTGGCTGTCTCTGTTGGTGTCCAAGGTAAAATCCTGGTCACCACTTACCTCTGGTACTTCCAAGGTTACATTTGGTTCAAGCGTTGTGCCATTACCGTCTGTAATAGTGTTATAGAGCCCCATGTCACCGGCCTCTGGTTGATCTTGAGTGGCCATCTGAATCGGGATATAGAACAACTGCTGTGCGAACTGTGGTTTTTCTGGCTTACCTGCCGTACGCATTGTGACGTCCGATGATACTGGCGTGGGAACCGATGGTTTTGGTATGTTAGGCTGATTCCTAAAGTTACTTGAACCATTTGGTCTAGAGTTACCTGATGCTGGTCTGGATTTCCAGGGCAATACGGATTGTACCCATTGTTGACGCTGTTCGGGTGTCATATTATTTTGTTGGGGAACAAAGTTTTGTGAAGGGACAATAAAACCTGGCACAAACGGGTTTACTGTGTTACGAATGGGATTATTGTTGACTGGTTGCTTAGATAACTCCTTTGGCTTTGCTTGTGAAGTTGAAGGGTTATTATTATTGTAATTAACTCTGTTATATGAAAGCCTAGCTTCTTCTTGTCTAGCCGCTATGATGGCTTCTTCGAAGGTGTCTGGTTTAGCGATTCGAACGCCCAACGAGACGTGGAAGTCTAACTGGTTTATATACTGCTCAATAACCATCTTTTCGTAGTACGATTTGTTACCATGCTCTCCTACGGAATATAGAGTATCTAACAGCTCACGGAGGCGTTTGCCGAAGGTTTCAGCGTCTTCCGTCTTAGACTTACGCACTCGCGTTAGCTCCTGCATTACTTGTATTTCGTTCCGCGGTTCGCCAAGGCGCCTAATTAACGCGTTCTTAATTGATAACCATGAGTTTAAGTAGCCTTCATACGCTATTGCGTCTATGGCAAGACCACTAAGCCTACTTTTAATTAAACAGATGAACGCTGGGTGCGAGCGATCTGCTTCTGAAGTTAACTGTAATAAGTTTTCTACTTCCCTAATATAATAATTCAACAATTTAGGATTGCCATCATATCTAGGCATTAAATCTGCGATTAGTTTATAAGGTTTATAGTTAGCATCATAATCCCTGAGCGACATTGTTTTTCTGTAGCTTACCTGTCTAGTGGCGCTTGACGTAAAACAATAGAGGTATCGAATTAAACACTTGGAATTTACTCGTGAGATACTTAACGCTACTTATTATGGCTTTATGGTTGCCTACTGCGATTTTAGCTTAAAGACAGACACACAAACATTAATATAAAATACACAAATTAAAATAAGACAGGAAATATAGCAAGGACACTTGGTAGAACAAGAGCACTTACCAAAGCAGCCACTGCATCTCCTGTCGAGTCGAGCCTCCACCAACACAGCTTCCTCCAATTCTCCGGAGAACTATCCTGATGACCGTAGAGGTGTCCGACCGCGCGATAGGTTCTTTGTAGATCACGAAGGAACGATTTGAGAACCGTCACTCATAAGATGAAGAGTTGGATTCGATCTTAGAGCGTCGCGATCCTACCGACTGCGCCAGTTATGTTTCGGCGATCGGAAATTACGTTAAAAAAATATTTATTTATTATTACAAAGATTTAATTATAAAAATACAGGATATTACTACGATGGCGGATACCAGACTGAATATAATGCAATAAAAACAATTATGTCCGATTTCAAAGTAAATGCATAGTTGCAATTACGACGCATGCGGAGACTGCGAACTCAGCGTAAACATGTCGGTTATGATGAGTTAACTAGGGACATAACATTTAAACGCCTACAATTTCCGTTTAAGATATCTTTTGCAATGACCATAAATAAATAGCGGGTCAAACTTTCAATGTTGCAGGCTCGTTGAGTGTTTTTCACATGGTAAAATAAAGGTCGCCTTCTTTTTTTCTCTAAGAGTAACATCTAAAAAAAAAACAAGTTTGTATTGTCTAATGACAATAAAGCTGTGTTGTATATAAATACATTCTGTAGTATATTTAGTATCAGCATTGCACCCGTGCGAAGCCGGGGCGGGTCGCTAGTTGAAAATAAATTAAAAAGCACCCCACGACTCTGCGTACCTTCAGTGAAGTTATGTTACGTGCGATAAGATACTTAGCTTATAAAAATGTTAATAATTTTTAACTGTAATTAACAACAAGCTACTTAATTATAACGTTTCCATAAAAAATTAAATCGTAAGTAAAACAGCAAGTCACATGAACTAATTAGCTTCTTAATAACAACTTCCTTTACGTTTTCCTGTAAGTCATTCGTAATTAAAATGTAGTATTCTTTTACATTTTTGTTAATTATTTATTTCTTTACTGTTGATAGGTTTGTGTTTGATCTACGGGAACGTTTGCAAGAGTTACTGTGTCCCTAGAACGCAAAAGGTAAACGAAGGAACAAAGAAACACGGTGGGTTTTAGTCAAGAAAAATCTGACACGGGTGGAGCAAAAGTCCACCTTAGAGCGGGAAAAGTCCATCGTTGACGATGTGATGGTGGTTGGTGTATAAAAAAAAACTGGGCAAGCTCGAGTCGGACTCGCGCACTAAGGTTTCCGTAGAAACTTACCGTAGAAAAGTCTTCGAGACTCCATTTGGGAATTGAACTATTTACATAGGTGTTTGTACGGAACCCTCAGGGCGCGAGTCCGACTCGCACTTGCCCAGTTTTTAAACTTGTAATTAATAATAATAAGCGTTTGATTTATAAAATAGGACACGTTAAATTACATGAATATTAAATGCAATTATTTTCATACTGTAATTTAACTGTTTACATTAAACCTAACTACATACATGCATACAAAAACCAAAACTAAAATACACTCGGGCATCGATATATATACCTATTTTGATTATAGTAATATTATTATTTTTAAGGACACAGGACACAGTACCACAGTATAGATAAGATATGGAACAGTACGGAAACTACCTACAAATGTTCGAAACGGCTCACTCACACAAACATACGCATCGACGAGACTCCTAAGCGGCATTCGCTAAATCGCTACTGACAGGACCGCGAGAAACGCTTAGGAGTCTCGTCGATGCGTATGTTTGTGTGAGTGTGCCGTTTCGAAAATTTGTAGGTAGTTTCCGTACTGTTCCATATCTTATCTATACTGTGACAGTACTCCAGCTTGTTTTATACTTCACTGTTACGAGTTAAGTATAAATATGCTTGCTTCCACTTTGGAATATTAAAAAGTTATGTGTAAGAAGCAAGAATATACCTAGCAAAATTGGAGTAGAGTCAATTTCCCGGTGTCTTTACACGAATGTCTTACAAAATAGTGTAGTCGGTGTTTTCGGCAACTTTGTTTTAGAGAAACATTCTCCAAGCAGGTATCTACGTAAGCGTATTTGGTTCTAAGCAAGTTTCAAAACTGTATAGAAATGGGTTACCAAACAGTTGTAGCTTTTACTACAATGTTGCAGTAGATAGCTAAATTTTGTTAATAAATGCTAACAATTGCTGATTTTTGCTTACTTATTGTCATAGTCATAGTAGAGCAATTACCTACCACCCCCCCCCCCCCCTTACCTACTTAAAGTAGTGTATTTTAATAAATGGAACAGACAGGAATAGAATTATGATGGAATCGAAGTAAGTAGATAGCTGTGCTCCATCTGTTTAGGTAATTAACTAAATGTAAATAATCTTGACATGTCTTTTATCTAAAAGTTGTCTAAAAATTTTATCTAAAAATGTTTACAATTTGTTATTTACCTATATCGATGTTTGGTAATTAACTAAATTTAAATAATCTTTGTATGTCTTTGATATGTCTTTTATACGACTTTTTGTAATAAAAAGACATATCAAGATTGTTTACGTTTAGTTAACTACCTAATCAAATAGAGTCTAGGTTTTTTTTAGTGAATGTTGACATTTGCTGATATGTGCCTTATACCTACATATAGTAGTGTAATTTTTCCTGTCTATTCCAGTCATTAATAAAAATAATAATAATAAATTTATTGATAAATTTAGAACTAGCTTAGGTACATTATTGGAATACACTACCTAATCTAAGTAAAGATGTAGCTTCATATTTACTTACACATAGTTAGTGGGTTTTTTTTTTTTAGGTGGGAAAATCATCTTATGACAAATCCCGCTCTTGGGCGGAGCGAAAAATAGTGTCAGACTTTTACTGACTAAAAACCCACTCCTGTTCCTTCTTTGCCTTCGTCCCAGGGCCCCGGGTTTCACTTTCACACTACCCGTGGCTCCAGTAGGCTTCGACCCTGTTGGGCCTCTACGATTTGCTGACATCTCCCTGAGGCGCGCGTGGAACAATACGCGCCGTCGACGACTTGGGCTCGGTCCGGACGGTTACCGGACGATCGGACGGCGAGCCACCCATTGCTCGCCGTCCGCAAGCCCTCGCCTACGGTGGCCGGAAATCGGGATCGGAATCCCGGCGGCGGTTTGGGCGTGAAGACCGTTGCCTCACGCGATCGGCCGCCTCCTTTGCTAGCATTACTGCTTCGCAGAAGGAGGCGACCGCCTGCCACTCCTCCTCGCTCCGGACCATGGCCTGTACCAAGGCCCGGCGCGAGAGATCGCCGCCGCCGATCGCCCCCACGAGGAGACACGGCGTTGCTCTGCCCAAGCGGGGCACACCTCCACCGTGTGCTCCACCGTGTCCTCCGGGCGGTCCGCACAGTGGCGATACCTTGGCGTCTCTTCCGCACGAATCCGGTGCAGAAACTTCCCGAACTTACCGTGTTCGGTGAGAACCTGCGTCATGCGGAAGGTGAGGACGCCGTGAGGTCTTTCCAACCACGCCTCAAAGAGGGGACTTACCGCCATAATTGTGGCGTGCCCAGCATTGGGTCGCGACAGTCGTTGTTGCCATTTCTCCATGAGAACCCGCCAGAGCTCTGTCCGCCATGCTGCGACTTGTCGCGGCAGCGGAGTTTCGCCCCGGCGTTGCATCTCCATGCGCAGATCGTGCATGTGAGCAAGGCCTGTTGCTACCAGATCCCATGGTGGCTGTCCAGCAAGGAGGCTCGCCGCTTCGCGGGAAATCGTCCGGTGTCCTCGCACCATCCGTATGGCCATGACCCTCTGGCATGCGTTCAGCCGGGCCGCCGGCTGCTTCCGCAGCGCCGGCGCCCATACCGGTGCGCCATAAAGGGCCATGGACCGAACGATTCCTGCGTAGAGCCTCCGGCAGGAGGCGTCTGGACCCCCAGGTTGGGCAGGAGCCGCCCGAGGGCAGCCCCAGTCCGATTTAGTTTGGGAGCCAGACGTCGGAAGTGCTCCTCGAAATCCCATCGGCTGTCGAGAACGAGTCCCAGGTACTTCATCGTCGACCCGACGCCGATGTGGACTCCTCCTACCGTTAGTTGGGAACCCGGTGGTGGCGCGTTCCGAGGACCATGAAAGCACATGGCCTCGGACTTGTGCAATGCCACCTCGAGTCCCAACTCCTGGATCCTGCCCACGACTGTCGCAACCCCGTGTGTCGCTAGTTCGACCGCCGCCTGGTACGACTCTCCCCGCGCCAGGACCAGCGTGTCGTCTGCGTAGCAGACCAAGCTGACCCCGTCAGGGAGGTCGCCGCGCAGCACGTAGTCGTATCCGATGTTCCACAAGGGCGGCCCTAGTACCGATCCCTGCGGAACACCGCACGACATCTCTCGGCGTTCCCACTCTCCCTGGTAACCAGGGTAGATGATGTACCTGTCCGACAGGTACGCCTCGACCACACGACAGAGGTAGTCGGGCGTCCGGTGATACCGGAGTGCCCTCCTAATGCTACTCCAAGGCAGGGAGTTGAAGGCGTTGGCGATGTCCAGAGACACCGCCACGACACACCTGCCCTGGATAGTTAGTGGGTGCAGTATTGTTCTTCTAGATAGGTTACGAGGTAACCTTTGTTTAAAAGAGACAGTTGCGATCTTCTGTCATAGATTGTTGTATTAAACCCCAGCTTTCGCGACTCTCCCTGTAGCCTACTTCGCAAGCACACCATATTTTCAAGGGTTATCCCTTAGAATATCCATAAGAATTACTTATGGCACTCTGTGTTATAAGTTATTCTTAACCGTAGGGGCCCAGCAGGGTCGAAGCCTACTGGGGCCATGGGTGATGCGAAAGAGAACCCCGGGCTCCTGGAACGAAGGCAAAGAAGGAACAGGAATGGGTTTTTAGTCAGTAAAAGTCTGACACTATCTCGCGCTCCACCTAAGAGCGAGATTTGTCATTAGATGATTTTCCCACCTAAAAAAAATAATTAAATGGCACTCTGTGTTAGTTATACTTTTAAAGAGCACATCTTTCTACCTCTCTCTAACATTAGTTTGGATAGCCTATATCAGTTTCACGGACCTACTGTTGTTTTTGGTTTATATTCTACCTCAAATATACAATGCGTAGGCATTGTTGCAGAGTTTGTATACTTTAGGCGATACTTAATTAAACATGTTAATACATTACTGGCGCTATGCAAATATCTACATTACATTACTGAAGCAATAACGCAATGGTCTGGAATTAAACTTTCTTGTTATTATTGTAGGTACTTACTCGTATTAAGATGTTAGCCGTTGAAATTAATTACTGACTAAAAATATTTTATTGTCTGAATGAAAACAAGCTTCTGCCAGCGGCGTTGTCCGCGTGAATGTCGGTTATTGCTGATGTTACGGATATCCTTCCTTGGATTCGAGCTTACTCCGTACGAAATTTCATCAGAATCGGTTCAATAGTTTAACCGTGAAAGCGTTTATATATACAAACATTTATACGTATAAACTTTATTAACACGGTATTCCATTCTCTTTCATTTACATTACATTTTATTCTATTTTGTGGTAAGCCTTACTTAATAAAACTGTGAAAGTACTCAAAAATGTTAATTTTATTATTAACTGAAGAGGTATGGACTACGGACACTTAGACAGTATTTTTAAAGAAAGAATAAAAATGCGTCCATTGGCATATTAACTTAAGTGAAACAAAAAAAAAGCACCTTAAGCTTTTTGTCTATAAAACTTTTGGTTCAACATAATATCATAAGGTATCAATCACCTGACGCTGATTTTCGACTGCAGCCTACAAATTTCATGAAATTTTAAAATAATTATCTTAAAGCCTCGCTATAATGGATTTTTCTAGAAAACGAATTCAAATCCTTAACCTTGAGGCAAAATAGTAAGTATAATCCGGAGAACCAATAGCAATCGATTACAGGAGACGACCCCTACGTATATTTTCTTGCTGCACAACCGTTGCACACTACCGGCTCACAGAGCTTAGCGATACAATACAGACGGCGCACTATCTCAAATATATTGCTGGACACAGCCGTGTTTTCAATTACAGAGAACTCTACTTACAGGAACTGCAAAGGTTTAGGTTAAAATGTTATTTGATTAGTGTTTTTTTTACCCGATTGCACGACAGCATAGACGGTTATTGTTGCGACTTATTGAACTTTACAATCTCTTTTTCTCTCTGATTGGTTTATTTTTAGGGAGAAAAAATGATGACGTAACAACATATTTTTTTGAGATGAAAAATCATCAAAGAACTTCTCCCGTTCTGGGTAGAGCATGTAGCAAAATTTTACTAACTAAAGCATGTATCTTTATTGTGTTGTTTAATCCACTACGTCTTAAGTGGTATATTATGTAGTATCTACGAATACATTTAATCTTACAATTTTTTTAGGTATACGTATACACCACTGATTTTTAATTAAGAAAAGGTCTTGTTACTATTTAAGTAAGTTATTAGCGTTTGTTTATATCCCCAAATATCACTCAATTTATGGAAATATTGTACAGGATATTGATTATGAATGGATGAATGGCAAAACACTGCGCGTAGTATTTTCTAATAGCAATGGTTATGAATGATTGATTCAATTATGAATGATGACAAATCGTGGACAATTTTAGGATTTCTAATAGCAATTGTTATGAATGATTGATTCAATTATGAATTTACCAATGATGACAAATCGTGGACAATTTTAGGATTTCATTTTTTTTTACTTTTGACTACACAAATATAAACGGTAACAGGTACAGATAGCCCCATAGTGGTGTATATGTTATTTGTGGGATTACAAGGTATTCCTTTTCAAAAAAGGTCCGGACTACAAGGGTTCGGTGACAGTACTGTACCAGAGCCCTCACGGTACTCTATAGTCCAACTGATTCGATAATCTGACACTACCTTGCAAAAAGATTGTTGGACTGTCGCGGGCAAATTTAATTGTTTATTTTAGTGTGAAATCATATGGTCTGACACTCCCTTTCGCTCTGCCCACTAACTTTACTTACTAAAACTCACCTATGTACCTTCAGTTGCCCTTTGCGTTCCAGAGCCGCGGTAACTCTTTCGAACAATACCGCAGCCCTGGCACCCTAGCCAAGTTACGACCGTTTCGTTTCTCTTGCGTCGAATGCCTCGAGTAGGCCACGCCTCTGATTCCTTTGTTCTGACCACGTGACTGAGCGTTGAGATGACGTCAGAACAAAGGAATCGGAGGCGTGGCCTACTCGAGGCGTTCGACGCAAGAGAATCGAAACGAAACGGTCGTAACTTGGCTAGGGGGGGCTGGTAAGTAAATCGAAAACAGCTACATATTACCTGTTAGATCAACCAACAATCAATTTTAATGTAAAATTCGTACGATCAACAAGAACGAACTTATGAAAGCTTTGCTCCGAACAATAGAGCTACGGTCCTAAATATATTGCTTCGACCGCCATGTTCTCAATTACTTAGAATCCTGCTTAAAGTGTTCAAACGATACGGAGCTTCTGTATTTTCAGGCGAATGTTAATAGTGAGTGAGTCATTTTTTTTTATTTTTATTGTTAAGTGTTTTTATTTTTCTTGATATATCGTATGTTCAAAATAAAATGGTCAATTAATAGAATAATTTGGTGAAAAGTATTGCCTTTAGGATTTCGATGGGAATTTTTGGTATTGATAGTTTAATCACACGATTTTGTAATTTTGTTGTTTGTATGGGTATGATTACTAATTACTATCTTGTTTTTCATCTTCGTATACCTACCATGAAAACGAATGCAGCTTAGAAACAGATATACCTATATAGATGTTTATTATCTATATGCGAAACCCGAAACACGTGTCTAGTATTTTCATCACAAGATTGTTTAATCTTGTATGTTATTCTAAGCTGAATAAAAAAAACAACTGAAAGTCGATAATCGCATCGCACATTTTTTAAAAGAAGAACTTCATAGGTACCATGTGAAAAAAGTTTCACTCAAAAATCTCAAACCATGAAGGTTCTATGTCAATTCGTAGAAAGTAAAAGAGTGTCCATGGAGTTTCTTGCACGTTCTTCTCCGTAGAGATCTACGCTTTGGAACGTGCAATTTAATTTCCCTTTTTTTTTGATTGACCGACATTTAGACAATTCAAAAGTGCCTGTAATTGGTCTATTTGTAAATAAACGTTTCTTATTTCTGATTTCTGAATCGACTCAGTTACTGATTCTGAACTAACTATACTCAGGTTTCGCATATACTAAAAATGATGTTGAATAAATATATAAAAGAAGAAACTATCTGGCTTACATATCAACGCACAGCCTCAGGGCCGCAGGGCCTAGGAGCGTGAAATTTATCATAAGGTATCCTTTTATGACGAAGGCGAGCACTAAGAGAGGATTTCCAAAAATTCACCCCCTAGCCTAAGAGGATAAAACGCGGGTCCAAAGTTGGTGTATGTATGGAAAGACTGATTATTATGCGGGCAAAGCCGCTGACAGAAGCTAGTTTCACCCTGACTACTCCTTCATTAGATATCCCGACGGAAGAGAAACAACAGTTTCTAATCGGCACCTGGCACCTCTGGGGTCTGAGGACATGGTTCCACAGGAAATTGAAAACCAGGATTCTACATTGCCTGATTCACCTGCAATTTGTACACAGCCAGAAGAGTCAGTCCCTGGTTACAGTAAAGTGTCGCAAGAACTGGTAGTAGGTTTTAGTCAGACTTTTCCAGACTAAAACCTACCCATGTTTCTTCAGTCACCCTTTGCGTTCTAGGGCCGCGGGTCATCACGGCTCTAGATCGCAAAAGGTAACTGTCATCTTTCCAAGAATCCTTCAGTCCTATATTGTATAGATACTGTGGCCATTGCAACCTTCGGAGGCAGGCTGTGAAGCTGCAAAGCTTCCACAGCACTTCATCAACAGAGGAGTTTTTCTGTTCTTTGTAAAGCTGCTTTTAAGCCATGCTATGATATCTATATGCCGGTGAAGTCAATAGTACGGAAGCTTGAGAACAAATGAACGAACTAAGTGAAAAGTGACACATGTCACTTTGACAGAATCCGCGCTGACGTTTGCACGAACCGAGCAGATAAAAGTGTCGACCGCAGAGGTCCGGAGCTCTTTCCTCTGTCAGCAGCCGTGCGAACAACGTCGAGTCTCGGGGACTGTTTCACGCCTCGTTGTGTGAAGTGAATACCTAAAGCTTGCATCATAATAAATGAGTTGTGTGATCTGGAATAGTTTGTTTATTGCTCGATACCCAGCCATCGCCCACAAAACAGAGTCCCTGGACAGAGCTTCAATGATGATCGGTATCCTTGCGCCGACATATATATAGAAGCAAAATACCACTCACTGATTAATCACGAAATCTCAGAAACTATAACACCTACAAACTTAAAATTTGGCAGGTAAGGTCCTTATAGGGTGTAGACATCCGCTAAGAACGGATTGTACCAAACTCCACCCCTAAGGGGATGTAACGGGGTCCAAAGTTTGTATGGAGAAACCGACTTTTATGCGGGCGACGCCGCTGATAAAGGCTAGGTAAATACATAAAATTACGACCTAGATACCGAATGGCGAGGTTTACACAGTTATATCAGAAATAACAAGTTAATAATGGTTTTATAATTAAATCCTTTCACTAATTCACTTATTCGATCAAGTGCCATTAATAATGTACCAAAGCATATAATTTTATGTTATGAAATATGTATTACACGTTAGTGCATAATTATGAATATTTAATTTTATTAATACGGTTTTGGATAATAGTTACAGTAGGTAGTTAATTATTGAATATGGTTAGTTGGCTTATGAGTTTTATAACATATAATGTACGCATTGCGTTTAACACTTTCGGTACAAAAATACAATAATTCGTTCTTATCTCAGCCGCGGCCACTTGAAACGCCACATGCGTCGGGAGTCAATCGGCGGGGCCACCCCCGGCCACCACGTGCAGGCCTGCAAACGACGAGCAATAGGTAGCTCACGGTCCGGCCTTTCGGGGACTGAGTTTTCGATGGCGCTTAGTCTTTCACGCGTGCTTCAAAGAGATGTGCGCAAAACCGTACAGTCACTAGGCCCGCGGGAATTTTTAAAAGTTACCGTGACCCTGAAACGGAAAGGGCAACTGAAGGATACACGTAGTTTTTAGTTAGTAAAAGTCTGATACGCCCTTTTGCTCCAGTCTAGAGTGGAAATAGTCATTTAATAATAATAATATAATAACAATATTCCACAACTATCACACAATGCCCTAGACGGCGTCCCAAGCTAAGCAGAGCTTGTGTTACAAACATATTATAGATAAATTACACCCAGACACAGAACAAATGATCGTGCTCATCACACAAACATTTGTCCTGGGTGGGAATCGAACCCACGACCTTCGGCATAGCAGTCAGGGCCACTAACCACTAGACCAACAGGCCAGTCAAAATTTTATGACTTCCCACAGCAAAAAAAAAATGGCCACAAACCGTCTCCCGATTCATTGTTACACGTAGTTATTGTTGACTTGTGTTCATTTTGCTGCTTATACTTTTACTGCCTGTCTTCCAATACGTTCTCCTACACAAAAATATTTTCTTTCGTAATGGATCGGAGGATCATCCTGGTCGAGTTTCATCATCAATTGTTTTTCTTCCCAAACGTCCAACGAAATCTTTTATGGTGGAATGTTAAGTGGTTGTTTGATTTCCGCCAGCGTCTGCCCCTCTTTTGATAATGGTGTAATCATAGCCCGATACATTGATTTTTTATCGACAATCAATTTTAATGAGGATAGTACTTTGTAAGAAAATTAATATTTAATCTTTATTTTTTGTGGGTAAGTAATTATATTAAAAATGTTTTTTTATCTCCAATCAATAAGAACATTCAGGCCGAAAACTTTTCAACTTACTATGTAACTTTGGTCCTAGAACGAAAAGGGCAACTGATGGTCTAGGATGGGTTTTAGTCAGTAAAAGTCTGACACACACTCGCTCCATCCTAGAAGCTGCGAAGAAGCTAGCTCCATGCTAGCGAAGAAGGCGGCCGCACACGTGAAGGAACGGACCTCACGCCCCAGCTGCCGGGATCCCGATCCCGTTTTCCAGCCACCGTAGGCGTAGGCTTGTGGACGGCGAGCAATGGGTAGCTCGCCGTCAGGCCGTCCGGTAACCGTCCGGACCTAGCTCGAGTCGTCGAAGGCGCGTAGAGTTCCACGCGCGCATCTAAGAGATGTCAGCAAACTAGGGGCACAGCAGGGTCAAAGCTTACTGGGGCCATGGGTTGTCCGAAAGTGAACACCGGGGCCCTGGAACAAAGACAACGAAGGAACAGGCGTGGGTCTTAGAGCACTAAAAGTCTGACACGAAAAGAGGGCGAAGTCATTGGATGATTTACTACCGAAAAAAAACCCTAGAGCGGGAGAGGTAATATGAGGATGATTTCCCACCACAAAAAACTACATAACTATCAGACACAGTTCTTGAAATGGTGATTGTTCTCTTAGACACATTCCCATTATTGAAAATTTGGTCTGGAAGTTTTAACAACAATGTCCAACTTCAATATAATTAAATGTATGTAAAAAATAATTTGAACATAAATATTTACAAAAGCATTTCATTTAAAAAAAATCTTATTACCAACCTTCAATACCTGTGGTCGGTTAGTGCTAAAAATAAGTCGACCCAACAAATTCACACCAAGCTACAGGAGACCGTTATGCCGTTTTTCTAAACATCTGTTATACAACGGAATTGTTAAACGGTCCCCACTTGACACCGGAGAACAATGGCACAGGTGAAAGTTTGCCAAACAACCGGTGCGCGTGGAAATACTACCGCAGTATTGTCAGACATAACTTCATATACAAGGACAAAGATTACCACCCTAATATGACGTCTTAAAATCATCATGAATCCGGTGTCAGTAAGAAATGGAGTTATACAAGACGAATAACACTATCCCTTTTTAACACTGGAATTGTAATGATTTTAAGACGTCATGGACTGCTTATATCCAAGAAATAAGGTTTTAAAATGGAATGTAAATGTAAAGAATAATTCCCGATTACGTAGGTACCTATTTATTGTCTTCACCATCACAGCAAGCTAAAGAGCTATGAAAAGGAATCACGATACGTTCACACGTACGACACATCTTCTAATGCATGTATCCCAGTCTCTCAATCTCAGTTTGATAAGAATAATAATAACTTTAGTTCCAATTTCAAACCGATGAACATCTGATTCGAAATTCGAATTCAATCACTCGTGTCGCGTTCGTATTTTATTTTTTTAATCCGGCCGTGACTTATTGGCGTTGGCAACACAACCGGTAGTAGGGACGTGAAAGATTGTCGCAACTCCACTCGGGCTCCCCAGTCAATATTTGTAAGTGAATTCGTTCACCGGCTCCATTGTAAATAATGTATCGCTTGTTATTACTTGCGAACTTTGTTAAATTTATAAGGGGATCGCTTTAATTTGTTAATTTTATTTTAAAAGTTTTTTAATGAGAATATACTCCATAAAAACCAAAATATGACAAAAGTACAAATATAATCAATTAAACTCAATTTGGAATATATTTTACCGTCAAGAAATAATAAGAATTGATTCGTAGGCAAAAGGAGTGGTGGTAAACCAATCCTTACAGTTGGATAAAAATAAACTCTTTAACAAAAACTCGCGTTCAATATCATGACACATTTCCACCAAACAGAAACCTCAAAATTACTGCCACAGATACAATCGCGTCAGCCAAACTGCGGTTATCCCTCAACATTATACAAAAGCTTGAGAGATTCTCATCCCATTCGCGACATTTAAATGAACCCACGATGGCTCTATCGGCTTTTTACACGTCATCAGTTTTCGAGTGGAGCACCCTTCATTTTCCCTTGAATGAAGATTTTTCCAAAGCGCACATTGGCCCCGCCCATCGCCTATATCTGTCGACAAAGCGGTTCGTTTCACTAAAAATTGCCCGCCATTTTAAATGAGTTGGCGTTTATTTACGAACTGTTTCAGCTTTAAAATATATAAAAGGGTGATAAATTGGTAATTAAAGAGCGTGGACTTTAATTTGTATTCCCGGGTTGCAAAACCTGTTTAATAACGAGTTACAGAAAAACGGTTTTGCTTGTTTGCTTTCGGGCATTAAAACGGAAAGTTATGTTACTACAGGAGAAGCATACAGATGCGGACAAATAATATTTGCTATGTAACTAATAAATTTGTATGTTAATCTGAGTAATTTTATCAATAAATTCCAATTAAAATAGGATTTGCCGGCTTATTGTTGACATGATTAAAACTGTTATTGCTTTTTGTTAATTTTATTGGCGACTGGCCCCGACTTCGAGTGATGCACTCACCTTTAATTTCCGAAAAAAATTATTTAAAAAAATCGTATGTATATAATATCGAGTCCTCATAATTATGAACACGACAGAAATAATCAACCAAATTGATGGAGCCGTGCTCAAGTGATGCTCCATTATACATGTGGTAATTGATTTATAGATATTTATTTTTGTGTCTTAGTTAACTCTGAATTAAGGATATAATTACTTTGTACTTTACAGTTACAAAGTAACTCTGGATAATTAGCATTACGTACCTACCGTTAATTATAATCATCGCAGCGAATATATGAATATACGCATAATAAGCAAGTACCTAACAGTGGTTTAATTAAACTAAGGGTGACAAATAAAACAAGTAAACAATTAACCAACTCCGCCATTTACTCATTAGTCGTACCTACAGGAGAAATATTGAATTAAACAGAAGTTTCAACAAATTGGGGTTAAATTGTAGTAGAAATATTTTACCGTCTGGAATCTTTATTATTATATTTTAAGTGTAAAGTTTCAATTTAAATAACAGGTATAATTATTTATTACACACAGATAGAAATATAAATTGCTACATACTATTTACGCATTTGAAAGAAACCTAACAATAATTATTAATAACAACTGATATTTCTGGATGCGAGACGCACAAGAACGGTCGTTATGGCGTCACTGGGGGAGGCCTATGTCCAACAATGGACGTCATTGGCTGAAACCATGGTCATGGTGATATTTCTGGAGGTAATGCCCGTATTTTTAAAGGACTTTCGTATTTAAATCTCGATCTCTATCTGTAAAAAACCGACACCAAGACGCGCGCCTCAGGGAGATGTCAGCAAATCGTAGGGGCCCAGCAGGGTCGAAGCCTACTGGGGCCACGGACACTGTGAAAGTGAAACCCGAGGCCCTGGGACGAAGGCAAAGAAGGAACAGGAGTGGGTTTTTAGTCAGTAAAAGTCCCGCTCCGCCCAAGAGCGAGATTTGTCATAAAATTATTATCCCACCCAATAAAGAAAAACCCCTAATTCCCAATAATTTTAACAACTTTTTTGATGTAATAATGGTGGCTTAGATTAATTTGCGACTTGATTTTGAACGTTTTATAAGCACGAGAAACATCCTTCTAATACTTTGTAAAGGTATCAATGGCCAACCAGAATTTTCATTAGTAGAAGTTTCACTCTAGTTAAACAAAAATCCAAATAAAATAAATGTCTTTCAGGAAATCGTCGCGTACATTCCACTTAACCCTATTGTTCCACGCCGCTTACACCCAATACCAGTAATTGCACTAGAAGCTCCAATTGTTTCTCATCTAATTGAACAAAAGGGAGAAACGGCCACAGCAGAACATTTGTTCTACAATCCCACTGATTTTCCTTCCTCGAGCGAGGAAGGGTTATTTTATCGAATAGTAGAGTTATATGGCTGTACCTACCTGTAACTTATGTTCGGGTTTAACCGTTCAGCAAATATATTGAGTGTTGATACATTTACTAATGGCGGTACTAAATAAACTCTGCGATTCCATTCCTATAAATATTGAACTAAGCTGCTAGAACAGAGTTCAGTTCGAGTAGTTTTTCTAATTGAATTCTTTGAACGGATGTTTATTTTGATAATGGGAATTGTGTAAACGTTTTTGAAATTACAAATTGAGGTGCGGGTTATAACAATATGTCTGCAAACGACTGGAACGTTTTAAATAACGTTGTTTATTTTTAAAATTTACTTATCGCACTAATATTATAAAGGCTAAAGTTTGTATTTACGTGTGTATGTATGTTACTCTTTCACGTTTAAACGGCTGAATGGATTCGGATGAAATTTGGCACACGGGTAAACCACGTTGGGCTTGCGGATGCCGAGCAATGAGTTGATCGCCGTCCGGCGGTCTGGTAACCGTCTGGACCGAGCCCAAGTCGTGGACGTAGTGTTCTACGAGCACTTCAAATAGATGTCAGTAAAACCGCAGGAGCCCAGCAGGGCCGAGGCCTACTGGGGCCATGGGTTGGCTTCCGAAAGAGAAAACGGGGTCCTGGTACGCAAGGCAAAGAAGGAACATGAATATGGGTTTAAGTCAGTAAAAGTCCCTCTCGCTGCGACCTAGAGCGGGAGAAGTCATTGTTTGATTTTCCATCATCACCATCTTCCTGCCCTTGTCCCGTCTTATTTGGGGTCGGCACAACACGTTTTTTTCTTCCATTCTATCAATCGTCATGCTATCACTAACTTCATTTTCTTTCATATCACTCTTCACACAATCCATCCATCTTTTTTTTGGTCTCCCTCTCCCTCTCTACCCATCCACATGTATACTCATAACTCTTTTAGTAACATGCATTTCATTTCTCCTCTTTAGGTACATGACCATACCAAGACAAACGATTCCCCTTCAACTTTTCAGTCACTGACGCCACTTTCAAACTTCCTCTAATATTCTCATTTCTCACTTTATCCATTCTCGTCACACCACACATCCATCTCAACATTCTCATCTCCGCTGCATGCAATCTTTTTTCATCCGTCTTTTTCACAGCCCAACATTCTGATCCATACAATATGACAGGTCTTATCACGGACTTGTCACGAGGTAATGGCCCCCGCGCCCCAGCCGCCGGGATTCCGATCCCGATTTCCGGCCACCGTAGGCGCGGGCTTGCGGACGGCGAGCAATGGGTAGCTAACCATCCGACCGTCCGGTAACCGTCCGGACCGAGCCCAAGTCGTTGACGGCACGTAGTGTTCCACGCGCGCCTCAAGGAGACGTCAGCAACCGTAGGAGCCCAGCTGGGTCGAAGCCTACTGGGGCCAAGGGTCTGATTCTGAAAGGAAGACTCGGCCCTGGTATGAAAGGCAGCAAAAGAACAAGAGTGGGCTTTTAGTCAGTAAAAGTCTGACAGTATCTCTCGCTTCGCCCAAGAGCGGGGAATGTCACTGGATGATTTTCCACCGAAAAAATAATCACAGACTTGTAAATTTAACCGTGTCGTGGAATTGCACTTACTTTGTATCCCGGGAGTATAATCTCTTGGGCTAGGTAGTTTTCTAGTTTCACGCAGACGGAGCAGCTGGTAGAAGCTATACATATTTATTATGGCCGAATTATAAAAGAAACAACCTAGTTTTTCATGCTTTCATTAATTCTACCAGTATCGTTGCATACTAAATTCCTTCCAACCATTTTATCAACATATTTACATAATCAAAACATCAATATTGCTGCACCGTGTCAGCTAACGAGTTTGAAACTATTCCAGCGCCATTTTGTCGTTGCGTGATGACATAAACTTGATGTCATTGTTGTTGTAGATTTACAACGTTGCATGCGATGCAGGCATCTTCGCGGGACTTACTATGTCGTTGTATTGTCAGGGTTAAGTTTGACTCTATAGACGGTATGGTACACGTATACGTAGAATGGTTTGTAAGTGGTTTTATAACAGTACTAGCTTCTGCCAGCGGTTTTGCCTGCTTAATATTAGGTTTCTCCACACAAACTTAGGACCCCCGTTTCATCCTCTTAGGGGGTGAATATTGATAAATCCTCTCTTAGTGCACGCCTACGTCATAAAAAAAACCTTGTGAAAAATTTCACATTCCTAGTCCCGGTAGTTTCGGCTGTGCGTTGATATGTCAGTCAGTTCGTTTCTCCTTTTATATGTATAGATTTTGTAGAGGTACAACTATTTGACGTTCCTTTCAACTTAATTTTTTATTCATAAATGTAATTAATATCACGAATATTCACCAAGTATTGAGTGTCTACGAGTTTATGGGCAGCGTCTTCATAAAGAACGATGTAATTGCACACAAAGTAATGTATTGATTGGTCTGTTTTGTACAAAACGTCAAATAAAACTATCGAAGCTGATTTAATGAGCAGAATTACTGGGAAACCAACATTTCAAGCATTCAAATGCGCTCATTACAACTAGCAGGTATTACATGTTCTTATTTTGAGGTGGGGAATCATCAAATGGCTTCTCTCACTCTAGGGTGGAGCGAAAGGGTGTGTCAGACTTTTACTAATAAAAACCCACCTGTGTTCCTTCAGTTATCCATTGCGTCACTTGGGAGCATATCGGCCCTACTGCCTAGTAGGGCCGAATGCTCACAAGGGACGACCCTTCAATTTTCCTGACGTGTCTTTAAAGCGCGCGTAGAACTCAACAAGCCGTCGAATCAGGCTTGGTCCTTACCAGACAGCCGGACGGCGAGTTACTCATTACCACTCCCTAAAGTTTTCGGCCATCTCCTTCGCTTTCCTGCTTCACAAAAGGAGATGACCGCTTCTCATTCTTTATCCCTCCAGACTGTGGCTGTGGCCTGAATATGGTAGCACCTGAGTTTTTCCTCCGCCTGAATCCAAAACAGGAACCTCCTGAATTTCCTGTGTCCGGACCTGTATCAGTCAGAAAGTCAGGACATCGTGGCACCTCGTCAAAGAGTGGACTTACCACTCTCATTGTGACGTGCCCGTAGGTATTACTACTGTTAACCTTTCTAATTTGAACCTATTACCTATAGGTATCAAATCGTTATACACACACACAGTTACATACATACAAACTTTCGCCTTTATTATTAGTTTAATTCTGTAATTATATATCATCATGCAAAGCCTGCTGGCAGGCAATTCACTTTATATACAGTAAAAAGAAATCTGAATGACATAACACTTACAACTAACAAAAATACCTATATAATAATAATATTCCACCACTTTCACATAACGCCATCTAGTCCCAAACTACGCAGAGCTTGTGGTATGAATACTAGACAACTGATAAATATATACTTATATATATTTCTAAGTAATATACATATTATAGATAAACAACTTTTCTTTACAAATCCCGTCTTCACCCAGATCATATTGAAACAATTATTTGAATTCAATTAAGGAAATTGCGAAATTATAGTAACGCCGACTCCTCCGGACTTTCCAATTTTCCGTGGCTAAAGGCGTTTTCTCCCCTTTGATAATTTTTGCTATAATTAATATTATCTTTAAGAGGGGATTTCCAGCAACACGTAAGTTAACGAGTAATTTAAAATTATGTAGACAGGGATGTATCTTTTTTGTTGGTCTTTTGTAAAGTTAAGAGTGATTAAGTGCTGAAGTTTGGCTGTAAAAATACTGTAAAGTTATATGGTTGGGGATGAGACTAGGGGTAGGATTACCGCTTAAAGCTGCAGTCATAACGCGTTGTACAACGGTTACACAACCAATTACAGTAACTAAACAAAAACAATTAAAATTATAAACAACATGTACATCACACTCTCTCACAGTACTGCTGACATGCCAATAGAATCATCTTCCATTCTCTCGCCGAGAGAAAAGGCCCGAGTCCCAGTAGTGGGAACAATATCTACATGGCCGATTATGTTTGGTTTTTACTGATATCGACCCTTTTTAGGTAGAACATCGTAAGTGACAATTTGCATTTTTAGCAGTACCTAATGACATTTCCTTGAGGCGCGTGTGGAACAGTACGCGCCGTCGACGACTTGGGCTCAGTCCTCTGGACCGGTTACCGGACGGTCGGACGGCGAGCTACCCTTTGCTCGCTGTCCGCAAGCTCGCGCCTACGGTGCCCGGAAATCGGGATCAGGATCCCGGCGGCTGGGGCATGAGGGCCGTTCTCTCGCGCGAGCACGTGCGGCCTCCTTCTTTTCTAGCATTACTGCTTCGCAGAAGGAGGCGACCGCTTGCTACTCCTCCTCGGAGCCGCTCATGTCCTTTACCAAGGCCCGGCGGCGCGAGAGATCGTTGCAGCCAATCGCCCCCACGAGGACACGGCGGTGCTCTGCCCAAACGGGGCACACCTCTACCGTATGCTTCACCGTCTCTTCCGGGCGGTTCACATAGTGCTGACACCCGGGCGTTACTTCCGCACGAATCCGGTGCAGGAACTTCCCGAACTGACCATGCTCGGTGAGAACCTGCGTCATACGGAAGGTGAGAACGCCGTGAGGTCTTTCCAGCCGCTCCTCAAAGAGGGCAGTTACCGCCATAATTATGGCGTGCCCAGCAATGATTCACATGCCTTCATATCAACATAAAGCAGTTAATACATACTTAGATTGGTTTCTTATACTAATTCCTTATTTCACTTAATTCAGTAAATTCACCTTTATATTTTTTCTTTTACCAATTCTTTTACGAAAACAGGTAGACTTATGTTATCACTCCCGCGGGGAGGCAGTTATCACCCCATCTCCAACTTTATCTCATAACCCGCAGTACATAACTTCGATACGAAACCTTTATTACGGAACCCAGAACAGTATTAAAACGAACCATATTTGGATCGTTGGAAACTTCTGGCAAACAATAAAAGGGCAAATTGTGACAGGGTCAACATTTTCCTTCAATTTTTCTTTATTATTTTCGTCCCCTTCTGTGAAAGTTAAAAAAAAATGTGCAAACTCCTCAGTTCAACTTTCAAATTCTTTTTTATTTTTATGAGTTCGAGGATCATCCCTCAGACTCATAAAAAATGTTAGTTGAAGTGGCGAAATTTGAGCACTTTGGAAACCACTTATTGTGGAACAGAAAAAAGTTGGCTGAAAAAAAAACAGATGCTGAATATTGTACATTCTATTGGATGTTGAATTTGGGTAGATATTTTTTTTTATGAGCCTATACTGTCCCACTGTAAGATAAAGGCTTTATACCAATGGAATAGGGTCCAAGCTACCGGTAGTCAGGGCTCCTGAGTGAGGAATCTCCTAAAAATACTCGCCGTGTTCAGGATTACTATTTTCTGGATTAAGCCCTTGATCCAACCACAACTTCTTCAGATGTGTTTTGTTGGCTATTAATCCTAATGGCCAAGAGCCTCGACAAACATCTGACCAGGTCAGTTCCCTCATTGTGCTGATAGCCGCACCTTCACGGCTATTGGCACAATGACTGTAGTATCCATCTCCTAAATGTTATATTATAATTATTTGACTGGCCTGTTGGTCTAGTGGTTAGTGACCCTGACTGCTATACCGGAGGTCGTGGGTTCGATTCCCACCCAGGACAAATATTTGTGCGTTGAGCACGATCATTTGTTCTGCGTCTGGATGTAATTTATCTACATATGTATGTATTTAGAAATATATAAGTATGCTTATCAGTTGTCTAGTACCCATAACACAAGCTCTGCTTAGCTTGGGACTAGACGGCGTTGTATGATAGTTGTGGAATATTATTGAAGTGAAAACTTCTTTAGCGGCGTTGTACACTTTTTTTGTAATGGGTAAAAAATGTTAAACTCGCGTCAGGGTCACGTGACCTGATCGAAAATTCGTAAGACGGATGTCGTGCAAAATTGTGTCCAAAAAAAAAAGCAATTCGTGCAAAATTATTCCATAACCATTCCAAAATATCCAAAACGCACAACGTTAATACTTAAGTTTTCACTTCTGCCGGCACTCCCAGAGTGCAACCCGTCATTTTTTATTATTTATTTGAGTCTGTCTAATAATTAACTTGTATAATAAAATAAGATATCAAACTCTCAAGAAACACAACCACATTGTTAATAATCCCTACCTAAGCATCGACGTTTTAAAACAGATTTCCTTCTAAGAAAACTCATTTTAAACAAAAAGTGATTTCATTAATGTAAAGCCAAACTACAGAGAAACTTGCATTAGTGTTCACATTATTCTTCTAAAATACAAAATAGTTTCTATTTAAATCATTAATAAAGAATGTTTTGCCTTGAACAGAAAGTAAAATGCGCTTTTATTTTCTGGAGAGTTTACAAAGCATTTAGTCCCAGATATTCTGAGATACTTAAGCTGGATCGCAATGTGTTAATTGTAGGATCCGAAACGGTACCCAACTGGAAAATGTTAGGACCTAAAGTTAGACAAATGCCTACACAATGTACAGAGGGATGTCTTGTTCGGGACAGTTTAGATTTACATTCTTCTTGAACTAAATATTCGTGTTTAAGTAAATATCGAGCAGTGGTAGGCCAGTGGTAACGGCCTCGACCTACGAGTTGTAGGTCGCAGGTTCAAATCCAGCCAGGCGCATTACTTTGTGTAATTTATTTCATTACCACTTCTCTCAAAACGGTGAAGGAAAACATCAGGCATGTAATAGAACCAAAAATTCGAAGACATGTTATGTCCACCAACCCGCTTGGGATTATGGTCCATTACCTCTCCTAGAGAGGATGCCTAAGTCCCAGCAGTGGGAACATGATAAGGCTGATTACGCTATATGATAAGTATAGATGTTACACCCTAAACAACTCACGACACAGGGAATCCTAGTCCATACTAGAACTCCCTGCGCCATGGGGAGTAGTCTCTTTCAGTCCCAGTCAAAATACATTTATGCAGTTAAATGCAGTTAAAACTCTAGACCCCATGGCATAGAGTGTGTATGTGTGTGGTTGCATAAATTTATTTTCATGTCACAATAAATAACATATATTATTACTTTTATAATATGTACCTCCGTATATATATACTTACGGTATAGGTTTTTTTTTTTTTTTTTATAGGTGGGAAAATCATCTTATGACAAATCCCGCTCTTGGGCGGAGCGGGAGATAGTGTCAGACTTTTACTGATTAAAAACCCACTCCTGTTCCTTCGTTGCCTTCGTCCCAGGGCCACGGTTTCGTTTTCACACTACCCATGGCCCCAGTAGGCTTCGACCCTGCTGGGCCGCGCGCGGAACAATACGCGCCGTCGACGACTTGGGCTCGGTCCGGATGGTTACCGGACGGTCGGACGGCGGGCCACCCATTGCCCGCCGTCCGCAAGCCCGCGCCTACGGTGGCTGGAAATCGGGATCGGAATCCCGGCGGCGGTTGGGGCGTGAGGACCGTTGCCGTTGCCTCACGCGATCGGCCGCCTCTTTTGCTAGCATTACTGCTTCGCAGAAGGAGGCGACCGCCTGCCACTCCTCCTCGCTCCGGACCATGGCCTGTACCAAGGCCCGGCGCGAGAGATCGCCGCCGCCGATCGCCCCCACGAGGACACGGCGTTGCTCTTCCCAAGCGGGGCACACTTCCACCGTGTGCTCCACCGTGTCCTCCGGGCGGTCCACACAGTGGCGACACCCGGGCGTCGCTTCCGCACGAATCCGGTGCAGGAACTTCCCGAACTTTCCGTGTTCGGTGAGAACCTGCGTCATGCGGAAGGTGAGGACGCCGTGAGGTCTTTCCAACCACGCCTCAAAGAAGGCAACCTTGGTTCTCCTGCGGATATCCTACTTACGGTATACGTAAGATATCCGCAGGAGAACCAAGGTTTCCGACATAGCACGAAGAATCGCCAAACTAAAGTGGCAATGGGCAGGGCACATTGCTCGCAGAACAGATGGCCGTTGGGGCCGAAAGGTTCTGGAATGGCGACCACGTACCGGAAGACGTAGCGTTGGAAGGCCTCCTACAAGGTGGACCGATGACTTGGTGACGGTTGCGGGAGTCCGATGGATGCGGGACGCACGGGACCGTTCGCTGTGGCGACGCTTGGGGGAGGCCTATGTCCAGCAGTGGACGTCTTTCGGCTGAAATGATGATGATGATGACGATATATATACTACTCCGTCATAAAAGTACCGGGAAAAGATCAATAATACACAAAATGTTTGTTATTCATCCAAATTTATTTTATCACCTTCAAAGTATGCTCCTTCAGAAACGATACACTTACGCCAACGAATAATCCAATCATCAAAACATTTTTTAAATGCTGTTTCCGGAATTGAGTTCAGTTCCCGCCGCGAATTCTCCTTTATGTCTTCTACCGATTGTAAACGGGTGCCACGAAGTGGTAATTTGAGTTTAGGAAAAAGAAAGAAGTCGGAGCCATATCTGATGAATATGGTGGTTGCTCGATGGTATTTGTTGAGTGTTTGGTCAAAAATTCGTTCACAATGATAGCCTTGTGCGAAGGCGCATTATCGTGGTGCAAAATCCAAGAATTTTTCTTTCCATAAATCTGGCCTTTTTCGTCGAATTTGCTCTCTTAAATGCCGCATGAGGCTCAAATAATATTCTTTATTTACCGTTTGACCTTCCGGCAAGAATTCCGAGTGCACAACACCGCGATAATCAAAGAAAACAGTCAACATGACTTTGACTTTTGATCGACTTTGGCGTGGTTTTTTCGGTTTCGGTTCAGTTGGAAGGCGCCACTCCGAAGCTTGTTTACTAGTTTGCATGTCAAACTCGTAAACCTACGTCTCATCACCAGTAACAATGCGTTTCATGAATGTTGGGTCGGAATTGACTCGTTCTAGCATGTCCTCAGCGACTCTCATGCGATTGAGTTTTTGGAGAAAATTCAGGTCTTTTGGGACTAGCCGAGCGGTAACATGTTTCATACCCAAATGATTAGTTAAAATGGTACGGATCGACTTCTGAGATACAGAAAGTTCGGCGGCTATCTCTTTCAAAGTTGAATGAGGATTTTCAGTCACTATTTCCTTCACTTTTGCGATGTTAACTTCAGTTGAAGACGTTGATGGCCTACCAGAACGACGCAAATCTACCATCACATCTCGACCGCTTTTGAACGATTTGTACCACTCATAAGCACGTGTTTTTGATAAAGTCGATTCACCGTGGCTTCTATAACATTTTCAGTGACTCCGAACACGAAATTCCATTGGCGATGCAAAATTTAAGACAAACTCTTTGTTCAATGTTTTTGTCCATTATGAAATTCGCAAAACACACTAGATATGATATAACTAAAAACAGCACTGTATTTAATATAAATAACCGATGCAACTCAAACTCCGCGCCAAAATGGAAAACAGTTGTGCCAATCTACCAACAACAAAAAAAAACAAAAATTTGAATTTGGAACCATAAACAAATCATCCATTCCCGATACTTTTCTGACTGAATGTATGTACCTACTTTGTAACTATTTTTGACACCCACGTTATGTACACATAGTAGAAAATTATAATACTTATTAACGTACAAATCTAAATTCAGAAAGTCTTTTATTATTTATTTACTTAATATTTTACGCAAACAGACGTTCAAGGCAAAGGCGGGCTGAATCAAAACCTGTCAACTACATACTCGTACCTACAAAGTTTTTGTCATTTACAAAATAAAAGTAATGTAGGTGACAAAACGGGGTGAAACTCCGCTGCCACGACAAGTCGCGGCATGGCGGACAGAGCTCCGGCGGGGTCTCATGGTGGAATGGCGACAGCGACTATCGCAACCCAGTGCTGGGCACGCCATAATTATGGCGGTAAGTCCCCTCTTTGAGGAGTGGCTGGAAAGGCAACACGGCGTCCTTACCTTCCGCATGACGCAGGTCCTCACCGGACATGGTAAGTTCGGGAGGTTCCTGCACCGGATTCGTGCGGAAGAAACGCCCGGGTGTCACCATTGTGTGGACCACCCGGAGGACACGGTGGAGCACACGGTGGAGGTGTGTCCCGCTTGGGCAGAGCAACGCCGTGTCCTCGTGGGGGCTATCGGTGGCGGCGATCTCTCGCGCCGGGCCTTGGTACAGGCCATGGTCCGGAGCGAGGAGGAGTGGCAGGCGGTCGCCTCCTTCTGCGAAGCAGTAATGCTAGCAAAGGAGGCGGCCGATCGCGTGAGGCAACGGTCCTCACGCCCCAATCGCCGCCGGGATTCCGATCCCGATTTCCGGCCATCGTAGGCGCGGGCTTGCGGACGGCGAGCAATGGGTGGCTCGCCTTCCGACCGTCCGGTAACCGTCCGGACCGAGCCCAGGTCGTCGACGGCGCGTGCTGTTCCACGCGCGCCTCAAGGAGATGTCAGCAACTGTAGGGGCCTAGCAGGGTCGAAGCCTACTGGGGCCAAGGGTCTGATTCTGAAAGGAAGACTCGGCCCTGGTACGAAAGGCAATGAAGGAACAGGAGTGCGTTTTTAGTCAGTAAAAGTCTGACACTATCTCCCGCCCCGCCCAAGGGCGGGGGATGTCATAAGATGATTTTCCCACCGAAAAAAAAAAAAAAAAAAAAAAAAATGTAGGTGACAAAAACTTTGTATACTGTTATAAAAACCGTGTGTACTGTGTTTGTGTACTGTTATAAAAATACTAGAAACCCGCTCTTTTTTTAGGTGGAAAATCAATCCAACGATTTCTCCTCCGAACTTTCGCACACCGCCCTGTATCGGTACGGGTGCAAATGATACAAACCTTCCTTGTTTATCCTTCTTTCTATTAGCAGAATTCGTTGCGTTTTTTAGAAGAAGTTAGTGGATAAACAGACAGACAAACACAGGAAGCGACCTTGCTTTTGCGTCTCGCATTCATAGGATTTCCACGACCCTCACCACATCATCATAGATGTACTAACTGACCCGATAAACATTGTTTCGTTACATAAATTAATTTGGGCCACCCTTATCACCTACGGGGATAAAAAATAGCCTACCACCTATTCACAGGTCTACCAAATACATATATGTATTACATAATAAAATTCATAAAAAAATCGGTCAAGCTGTTTCGGAATAATTCGATAACAAACACTGTGACACGAGATTTTTATATATTAGACTAGCTTCTGCCAGCGTCATCGCCCGCGTGAAAGTCGGTTTCTCCATACAAACTTAGGACCCCCGTTTCATCCCCTTAGGGTGTGAATTTCGGAAAATCTGTTCTTAGCGGATGTCTATTTTATTTTATTTTTATTTTATTGGGGACAAAAAACAGTTACATGCTAGAGAAATACAAAAAAAAATCCTTAAAACTAGATGCACAAACATGTAACCCACACCAATGTCCACATCTTGACATTTGAATAAAAGAAGTGAAGGACTGTGGTAAGAGTTTACAGAGAACAGTGCCTTCTGCGAAAGCTTCATGTATAACAAACCAATTTCTATAATCATAATTAATAAAGGTTAAGGTGTGCAATAAAGTAATAAATAAATAAATAAATAATATAGTATATAATTCAATTCAATTATTATTAATTTCATTTAATTTACATAAATATTTTTAAATTACATAAATATTAGTCTACACCCTCTATGGAACCTACCTGCTTTAAATTTTAAGCTTGTAGGTGTTATACTCGTAGTTTCTGAAATTTCGTAATTAATCCGTGAGTGGTATTTCGCTTTTATATATAGATAAATAAATACTAATACTTTTCTAATTATTAATTTCAAAAGTTCAATCGAAAACATATAAGTTACTACTGACAGTCCAACAAAAATATGGGTTCGTAATATTTGCGGTCTAATAGGCATGTCATTTTCAAAAAATATTTTTTGTTAGAAATCAGTTTATGGTCCATCCACACTTCACCGCAACGACCGGTCTATGACAGGTCCAGGTGAATTATCTGCGCGCTCGTACAAACCTTCAATTGTCGGCCGAGTCCAACGTGGTACGTATATTGTGGCATTTATACCTGTCACTATCAGACTCTCTACCACGGTGAAATGTGACACGACCCTTATCGGAATCGCCTTTATCGGATTGACGAAGGAGACATATTTCTATTCTTCACGATTTGTAAGTCAGATACGAAAATAGATCTGGTGTTTTAAAATTATAAGATGAGGCTTCGGTTTTTGCTGTACTTACTTATGAATCTGGCTAGTCTTCGGCTTCTAGTCAAGCCGGATACAACTGTACATATACTCCTACTAGTACCAGTTCAAAGTGTCCTTGGAATTTCTTGGACGTTTTTCTCCATAGCGATCTACGCTTTGGAATGTAGCAACTGAAGGACATAGGTGGGTTTTAGTCAGTAAAAGTCTTAACTCGCCGTCCGACCGTCCGGTAACCGTCTGGACCGAGCCCAAGTCGTCGACAGCGCGCAGTGTTCCAAGCGGGCCTCAAGGAGGTGTCAGCAACCGTAGGGGCCCAGCAGGGTCGAAGCCTACTGGGGTCAAGGGTCTGATTCTGAAAGGAAGACTCGGCCCTGGTATGAATGGTAACGAAGGAACAGGAGTGGGTTTTAGTCAGTAAAAGTCTTACACTATCTCCCTCTCGGTCCACCCTAGAGTGGGAGAAGGCATTAGATGATTTCCCATCTCAAAAAAATAAATAAAACATCCTTAGTACCCTCCTTATATATCTATCACACATCGGTTTATAAAAAAACTAAAGATATTCTATTAAAGGTTCTCTCGTAAATCGTACAAACAAAGAAAGGGAAACACGTCTGATGGAAGAGGAAAACGTGATAAGTCACGTTGTACCACACAAAGGGCGCCTGTACCACATTGGTACTTATGACGTATTGCCGCAATGTTTTATATGTTGGCGGTCAACTTTGTTTACATATGTGGAGGGATATGTAGTGACCTATACAAACGATCACAGAATTATAAGACATATAAAACGATTGATTTATATATAAAAAAAAAAAATATAGCATAGCATAGCATAGTCGGCCATATAATGTTCCCACTGTTGGGACTCAGGCCTCCTCTCTAGGAGAGGGAATGGGCCGTAAACCACCACGCGTGCCCAGTGCGGGTTGGTGGATGTCACATGTCTTTTAATTTTTGGTTCTAGGACATGCCGGTTTCCTCACGATGTTTTTCTTCACCGTTTTGAGAGCAGTGGTGATGAAATAAATCACACAAAGTAATGCGCCTGGCTGGGTTTGAACCTGCGACCTACAACTCGTAAGTCGGGGTCATTACCACTCGGCCACCACTGCTCTAAAAAAAAACAACTATCAGACTAGCCTTATCTTTTATTAACAAACTTATTAATTACAATTATTTAAAGGAAACAATCAACTATGACAACACACAACAATCAAAGGAGATGAACCACATAAACTCAATAACTTAGCTGTAACTGTCATGACTGTGATCCGAGGCAAAATCCAACGATCTTAATGCGCGAGCGCTGACTGACAAAAAGGGGCGAGGACTTTTTTTTGTTTGTGGCTTCTCGCAGGTCAACTTAGGAGGTTGTCGACCTCTTAACCGGACTTGCCTGTGGAGGGCCTCAATTCAAAAATCAAAGCCTCTGACCGGGGCTTATTTACTTTAGGAACTTAAAATAAAGCGACTACGCGCTAAGGGCACCCTTTGTGGGGTACGGACCTCTGAGGCGATGACCAATTGAAAACCGCTTTAATAGGTGTTGGTGAAATGTCACAGATAACAGCTGTACCTACAATTATTCGAAATATCGATCACAACATAATATTTTTTTTAAGAATAATTCGATTAAGAATCATATATGTATTTATGTTTCATGTATTCTTCAGAATAATTCCTGTCGATCATCGTTGATTATTGTTTTCTTTAATGGTCAAAATCTCCTTAAACTTTTGGCAACTATGTGGAAGTTACTTTCAGTTTTATCGGATACTACATATAATTACTTCCAGTTTTATTGGATACATCTTTTTTTAGGTGTGAAATCGTCAAATTACTTCTCTCACACTAGGATGGAGCGAAAGGGCGTATCAGGCTTATATTGACTAAAACCCACCTGTGTCCTTCAGTTGCTCTTTACGTTCCAGGCCAACGGTAAATCTTTCAAAAAATCCTGTGGCCCTAGCGGACATCGGCCTTGCTGAACCCTGGTTTTGCTAACAACTTTTTGAGGCGCGCGTGGAACACTACGCACCGTCGACGACTCGGTAAGACAGCAAGCTACCCATTGCTCTTCGTCTGCAAGCCC
Organism: Mythimna impura; assembly: GCA_905147345.3. Classification (NCBI taxonomy): domain Eukaryota; kingdom Metazoa; phylum Arthropoda; class Insecta; order Lepidoptera; family Noctuidae; genus Mythimna; species Mythimna impura. The sequence continues at coordinate 8,151,290 of LR990355.1, read as the reverse complement.
GCGCCTACGATAGCCGGGGATCACCCTATGACTCCCGACATCTCTCACAGTTGTGGCCCTCTCCTCCGCTAGCAGTGCTGCTTCAGGAGGAGGTGATAACTTTCCGTTTCCCTTTGTTCCGGATTATTGAATGCCATTTTCATTTTCAATAAAAAAATAGGTTAGGTTAGGTTTCTAAATAAACCAAACCTAATATATTTTTTGTCTTTGTTATAATAAACGTTGCTCCACACTAGTAATTACTTCTGTATCGTGGGTGCGTTCACAAACATATAATCTCACATACACAAGACACCCAGACCAGGAACAACTACCTGTAGGCCAAACAAATACTTGTTTCGTTCGGGAATCGAACCCGTGACACGGAGCGTAGCAGCCAATCGCTCAACCGCTCGGCAACCGTGCCGTCAAAACCAAGCAATAGCATAGTCGGCCTTATAATGTTCCCACTGTTGGGACTCAGGCCTCCTCTCTAGAAGAGGGAATGGGCCGTAATCCACCACGCGGGCCCAGTGCGGGTTGGTGGATGTCACATGTCTTCGAATTTTTGGTTCTAGGACATGCCGGTTTCCTCACGATGTTTTCCTTCACCGTTTTTAGAGCAGTGGTGATGAAATAAATTACACAAAGTAATGCGCCTGGCTGGGTTTGAACTCGCGACCTACAACTCGTAAGTCGGGGCCGTTACCACTCGGCCACCACTGCTCTAAAACCCGAGCAATGTATTTTTTTAAATATTTCCAATTCAAATCAAAATTCAAATAAAATCTAAACTCCTAACCTATTCGACCCAAGAAAATGTATTCGTTAAAATTCAATACTTGGGAATAATAAAAATGCCAATCATTTTCCAGACGCAATAAGCAAATCGCTGCAGTTTGCTTCTGCAAACGTCATTCAACGTTTATTGTAGAAAATGCACGGATTTTGTAATAAATATTTATGAAAAATAGATTTAGATACGAAAATAGGAAAAGATTTTAAATGATTTATTTAACTATTTGTATTTTTACCTACCAATCTTCAAATCTCAATCAATCAAATGCAATCCAATTTTTAATCTCATCATTCCAATCTTTTTTACCTATCTTTAAAAATAGATACAATCTCATAATCTTCATTTCAGCCGAAAGACGTCCATTGTTGGATATAGGCCTTCCCCTAGTGTCGCCATAACCACCGGTCCTGTGCGTCTCGCATCCTTTGGATTCCCACAACCCTCACTAGGTCATCGGTCCACCTCGTGAGGCCTGCCAACTCTGCGTCCTCCAGCACTCTTTTTTTTTTTTTTTTTTTTTTAATTCATATAAACCAGTGCTTGACTGCGAACCCACCTGATGGTAAGCAGCGATGCAATCATTGATGGTGAGGCGCACTAGTTTATTAAGAGCCTATTCACTCTAGCCTTGAAGACACCTAAATTATAGTTGGACGGGAAGACCGCAGCAGGCAAATTGTTCCAGTCCTTCGATGTACGCGGTATAAACGACGAAGCGAAACGCTTAGTCCGGACCGTTGAAGTTTCAACAACGTAAGGGTGGATACTCGCCGTACGTCGGGTTGTCCGATGGTAGAAAGGAGATGGCGGAATCAAGTCATGCAATTCCCGCGCACACTCTCCAAAATGCAACCTGTAAAATACCGATAGGCTGGCTACCCTGCGCCTGTGCTCGAGGCTTTGTAGATTGGACTTAACCAAATCTGGATCCCCAATTAGCCTCTTCGCACGCCTTTCCACTGAGTCCAAAGCTGCTAGATGGCATTTTGCAGCACCAGCCCATATGTGACTGCAGTACTCCACACACGATCGGACCTGTGCTTTGTATAACATCAGAAGCTGTCCCGGTGTGAAGTACCGTCGGACCTTTGCAAGAACGCCTAGTTTTCTAGCAGCTACCTTGGCTTTGGACTCAATGAACCGCCCAAAATTGAGGTCTGAAGAAATTTCAACTCCCAAGAGCTGAAGGCGGTCGGTGCACTCCAGAGATACATTCTGAAAAGCAGGAGCCAAGGCGAACGGACTCCTTTTGGCGGTGAACAGACACGCTTGTGTTTTGGCGGCGTTGAATCCTACCAGATTGGTTTCGCCCCACATGGAGACTGCCTGAAGTGAGACATTCGTACGCTCTACCATAGCCTCTCGTTCGGACCGGATTAGCTCCTTACTAGCCCGAGCACCTGGCAGGTATCTCTCTACAACTGTGCTATCATCTGCATACCCATAGATACCGGGCATCAGCAGATCGAAACCGAAACTCCAGAACCTTTTGTCCCCATCGACCATCTGTTCTGCGAGCAATGTGCCCTGCCTATTGTCACTTAAGTTTGGCGATACTTCGGGCTGTATCAATGAAATGTACTTTAAAGCTTTGATATTTTTTTTTAGTTTTACACTTTTATAGGAAGTCTTCTGCAATAAAAAAGTCGTCTCAATAACCCCTTTCTTTTACTTTATATAAATATATATGTATGTTTATTTTGTGTGTATATATATATATATAGGGTTATCGTACACTAATTGCCAGTCCAGTATATAAAAGAAGTATATATATATATATACTTTTGAACTCTTATTTTCTTAATACTCGTATTCTTTTGTATTTTTATGCACCTGCCACATTTTCTCTTCACCACCCTAGGTTGACTGGTAAAGAATGCCTAAGACATTAAGTCCGCCTTTGTACTTTTGTGTTGCATGAAGTTTTAATAAACAAATAAATAAAAATATTTGAGACATTTTTTTTTCGATTAATATAGACTGACATGACGCCACCAAACAATTAACCCGAGTGACACAGACGCGGACATAAGCTTTTAATTACCTCTGAAAAATTCAAAGGTACTCCACTCAACTTATGGTATATTTGTTTAAACATTGTTATAACATTATAATTATGTAATTTGAATTATTACTGACTTGATATGCACAAAGATAGATAGATTTTAGGGAAAGGTCAAATATTTTTACATAGGTAACAAGTCAACTTGTATTTTGTTTCATCATCACTAAAGAAAGGTCGAGGATCGCGATAGGTACATTAGGAGGCAAAATGTCCCCCAACATGACTAACTACGCTGAGGCTTCAGATACATTAGAGGACCGAATGTCCCCTAACATGCCACGCAACGCCTAACGCTACGTGACGCTGCAACGCTGTCCAGTGTCCCAGAACTTGCCCCCAACATTTTACAAAGCATTTAAATGACGCGGGACATGTTGTTGGACAATTTGACAGTCTTGCGCGTATGTTGAGGGACATTTTGTCCCCTAGTGTATCTGAGGCTTAAAAATAAGAAAGAAGAAAGAAAGAAAGAAAAACATTTTATTTGCCGGAAAAGGCGCAAACTTATAACTAAACATATTGCAAACATTTTGCAAGACAAAAACATAACTAATCACAAATAACAAATATAAAAAAAAGTAAAGTGTGTAGTGTGTGTGTGTGTGTGTGTGTGTGTGTGTGTGTGTGTGTGTGTGTGTGTGTGTGTGTAATAATTATAAAATAAAGTTATGAAATGGTTAAGAACTACAATGAAACATCTACGAAGTTAGCGTTAGGCTCTATAAATCATCTTGGAAAATCGAGGAAGAACCCGGACATAAAAGACCTGATTGTTCCCTTATAAAGAAGAAAGCAAAGTCCAAGAAAGCTCCTGCATTAATGGCCCTGTAGCTGTAGGAGTCAGCTGTGTCAGAATCAGCCGTGTGCTCAGGTGAATAAGAAGGATGTAAGGTTCATTGATTCCGGAGGATACACTTCACGTTTAGATCAGAATGGTCATCTAAAATTAAGTCTGTTGATTCTGGTAAGGTATGGCCTACTGCAGGGGCGCCGACTCCGTGGGTGCTTGGAGGCTCGAGCACCCATGAGAAATAAACAGTGGGTGCCGAGCACCCATGAGAATAGACATCAAGAAACAGATCAGTGATCGCCTTTTAGGGATGGGCATTTTTTCATTACCTGACGACCTGTTTAGAGCGCCGGTGGAGACGCAAGGGTCGCAGGTTCAATTCCCGCACCAACACAAATGTTTGTTGATAAAACAAATATTTGTGTTGGGTCTGGGTGTTTGTGGTACTTTCGTTGTTTCTGGTTTCTAAAGTACAAGAGATAACCTTAGTTTGAGACAATGACAATGTAAGTGATGTTGTCTCAATTTATTATTATTACGCATTATAAGTACGTAGTATGTAAGTAGGACGTTTATTTATTTGTCGGTCGATCAGTGTGCATTGCTCTTCTAACACTTAGCCACTTTTTCGAGTCATCAAATGAGCATGAGCACCCATGCGATTTTCTAAAAGCCGGCGCCCCTGGCCTACTGTCCACGGCGCGACAATGACGACGACGGCAACGTTGCCGCTTCGCGACAGAGTTTCATAGTTATATGTAAGCTGTGAGCAGGCGTACACTAAGCATAAAATGACAAATATACGCTTCTATGAAGCTACGCGTCCATGTACAGTAATCCTAACTGTAATTGCCAATGGTGACGAAATTATTAATATTGAGAGTAGTGTTAACCACTCACACTTTGTTTCATTTTTTGTATTATAAAATTAAGACTGCATTAAAATGTTAGTCTATATCCGCTAATGAATACGAAAAAATGATACAAAAAAATTCTTCCTTTTTACGTTGAAGTTACATTACATGGATACTATCTTAGTTAAGGATTTTCAAACATTGTCTAGTAGTGAGTAAGACTGCTTCTAGAAAAAGTGAGTTAAGTAGTAGATTTTTTGCTCTATAACGTAGAAACGGAGCAAAGCTAGATGAAAAAGGGAAAAACAGAACTAACGTGAACCGTAAAATTCTACTTTCTCGCTATCTTTATAAAGCTATTAATTTCATATTTTAATCATACTTTCTACGTATGAAATGTATAAATCGGTAACTATTGCTAAAGTAACCCTAATGTATTTGTGATATACTTTATTGTAGATACAATATGATACGGGCGTCATTTCATATTCCGGGATCTCTCCCAGACAACCTGGAACGGACAGTAACTGTCAGAACATGAATACAAAAATACAAAAAACATAAAAAGTATGTATTAATGATATAATAAATACACAGATACATACATAGTCTATAAATATAGGTAATAATAGGCTGTATGTACCTACATTTATTAATTTATTTAAGTATAAAGTATATCCTCTTGCTTGCTATTTAAAAAAAAAAATACCTATCTCTTATTAAACTAGTGCGCCTCACCATCAACGATTGCATCACTGCTTACCATCAGGTGTGATCGCAGACAAGCACTAGTTTATATCAATTAAAAAAACCCTATCTATAAATAACAATAACTATACGAAATGTCATATAACCCTGTACTAAACAACATTACACTTCGACCCAAAATAATTCACCCATCACCAATTCAAACCTCTTCAACACTTGAATTGAATGTGGTCATTTGGTCAGTGATTAACCTTTTGACGTGCGTAATTAGAGACACAATAGTAAGACAATGGCTTGCGGGCGCCGGCTACCGCCTGAGCGTTAATGAATTAATGAGTTTGGATCACAAACATTTGGTCTATTGATTCTGTACAGGTCACTGGCGTGCATGATTGATTAACCTACATATATCAATGTTTCTTATTTTCATTGTTATCCGGATAATATTTCACCGTTGGTGGACGATTATCCCGGAGGGTGTAAGTGATGTTCCGTTGACTGATGTGACTAATAATTCACGCTACGTGCCGTTTGTGTGAAAGGATGTGTTTTTTATAAAAAAAAGTTTCAATTTTTTGCGATGTATGGCAGAATCTAAACTACTAGAAATTTTTAGATAGTGTGTACTTTCAGTAAGACATTGCGGCAACAAATATACTTTACAGATTCGAACGGCTTTGGAACGTATTCATGCAGTTTGAAACAATGACCTTTCCGTGTTTCAGAGTGAACTAGTGAACTTTACTAGTACCAATATTCCCACACAGTTTGAGCAATTAACCTTTCCACTGCTAATTGGTTTATTGAACTCGCTGTAACATAATTATCATCCAATTCATGTTTTCAACCTACCTTTAGGTAGTACATACCCCTATCCTCTTGAATTACTGTCTGTATTTTCTATACCTACTGTGTTAACAATATGTATTCGATTTAGACTAACATGTAGCCTATCCCCCAATACTAACGCATTACTATATTTCCCAGGTCTCACAGCGCAGTCAGAAAGTAAGCTCCAGAATCCGAACTAAGCATGTATTTGTAGATTTTCAACCATCTACTCGAACTTTACTTCACACCAAACATCTGAGACTCCATTATTTAGTAATATTTCACTGTCACACATACCTTGATTGTAGTTTTAATAGTACTAACAGACAGTAGAACACATTACCCCAAATTGCTGTTTCTAATACACTTACTTGCAAATCGATAGTGCCGTCGTGTTTTACACACCCAAAACATATGTGTCCCATTATTTTGGCACCATGTGTATCGTCCTTTTATTAGCACGTAGCACGAAATTTTTCTCTTCCTATTTGCTATAAAAGTCCTATTTATATGACGTAAAATATCGATGTGCAACTAAGCATGATTTAGCAAATCAAAGAATTATAGTAACTTAGATATTCTGAAACACATTGTTTTATCGTACTTTTTATAAATTTCGATTTACGTGTTGATTTGAGCAATAATGCCTTATACAGTAAGTATTATTGTAAAAATCGATTTTACCATTTTATCTTTAGCCAACTTAACATAGTTTTTATAACCCTTTTTGACCTTTGCCCTTCAGATCCATCTACTGTTATAGCATGAAGTAGTTCCGACAACATTCCGATACATTACATTCAATATTTTATACTTAGTACTGGCTAGTCATGTTTGTGACATACCTAAATATTGTGATTTGTACTAGTTAAGTAGTTTCAGAGCTCAACGAACGAGTATAATATTCGAATGGTAAGTGTACGCTACTGTTTAAGTATTTAATTAATCGAATGTAGTAAGCTAATCCGTAAAATATTTTCAAACGGCTAGGCAATTGAAATTGGAACAGCGTGTCAAAAAATCCAATAGTCTCTCCTCTACACACGCGTGCACTGAAAGTGGAGACACAATCTATAGTCTCACATTTATCTATACTTATAAAACTTACCAAAATAAAAATAAAGCATGCCTATGCTCACATAGGTAAATAAACAAACCAGAAAAAAAATCTCCTTTATCACTTCATAGGGTCATATAGACAGCATTTTGAAAAAAAAATGTCTACAAATTTTAAAACTTTGCGACACCCAACACTGCTGTTGAAGCAGAATTTTCTCGAGAAATTTTTACCTCCTTGAAGTTGTAAAATCAAACCCCTCATCCCTTTCCACTTGAAGGTCAAGAAGTTCATAAGAACAGCTCCGAATAACGATCCTGAATTCTGTCGGAGACAAATTAAACTTCACTAAGTTCCATTGAATTACATTATGTAGAAACGGTTGACATTTCCTCAGATTATTGTAGGGTTTACTTTAATTTTATGACTAGAACTTTCAGACGAACTGAACGAACCTTTATTCTCGAATATCTAAGCTCTTGTCCCTATTTAGGTTCTCAACTGCCTAAATAAATAAAATCATAATTATTACTAGCAAGCAGATAAAATAAATAGATATTCTCTTCATTGTACAAAAAAATAAAATACAGTAGGAACTTAAAATTAATAGGGTGTAAAAATGGGCGGTCTTATCGCTAAAAGTATTTTTTTTAAAGACAACCTTTGGATAGATTTGAAAGAGAAGGAAAAAAAAGAAAAATAAAATTCAAAGTACTCAGTCAATATTTTGGTAAAAATGTGTAGTCTTTATTGAGTCTCGTATCATAATGAAAGAAAATTGTACAGAAATGTAGAATTTAAAACTCAGCGATGTCTTGTATAAATAAAGCAATTTCACATTCTTTCTAAACTCGGCTACTTACAAAAAGGAAATTGCACGTCGTCGTTTGTTGTCCAAGTAAAAAATATCAAACAGAGTGCTTTCTGCGTCTTCATTAGGACATCTAAGCAGCAGAGCGTTGACGAGAATGTACGCTCAACAACAGTTTATTAAGTAAGTTCTCCTCACTTTACTCGATGCGTAACAAAAGTATCATAATCCCAAAAACATTATGAAATATTCACATTTTTCCTCCGACTTTGTTAAAGCGGTCTCCTCTTCTTTCTGTCGTGAATTTTCCTTAAGATATTATTTTTCCGAAACTTTTCCATACTTACGCAACAATTCAAGCTTTAAAAAACGTATTTGTAAAGATTTTGTTTTATAATAAGTTCATTGCAGATTTTTTTAAAGTTCTTAATGATTTATTTTACTCGCGCGTATAATTGTTCATTTAGAACAATTATTAGAATACAATAAACTTAGAATATGTATAGTTATGTTTTAAAAATATTTAAAGTAACAAGAAATTCCAACTCCAAACATAAATATAAAACCACTTAGACCAAAACATAGATCTTGTAATACATGTTTCTAATTTTTAAAGTAATTATGCGTTTCGATAAGCTATCTAGATTTTCGAAACACATAATTACAAAGAGGGTAAAACCCTAATCCGAACAAAGTAAAGAAAATTAATAAAACAAAACTGTTACCATTCTTTAATTTATTAAATTCACAATATAAATCAGACAAGTAACTACTACTTAACCAAAATTATAAACTATCTCAAACTGTGTCCTATATAAAGAACATTAAACCTAAATTCAATTAACACACTATTCTGCTAAAACCATAGAAATTATGACGTACCACCCCCATAACATCACAATAATGGCCGTGTCACGTATTATATTAGCCAACTGAGTAGCTTGAGAGCAAAACGGTGGCCTCTCTGGAGGACACAGAGAATGTCAACGACATGAGTGGGGATTAAGCTCTTGGACTGGCCAGTGTTTACGACGTGGGGTAGGTACAGGCGGCCTGTGATTAGCACCGTATTCATAGGCTTACCACGGCAACTGAGCAGTTAAATCTAGGATGTTCTACAGATAGGTCTTTGAGGAACGTGCTTATATAAAGGGTTATGTTTATTAACTTAATACCTTAGATTGTGTTTAGTAACAAATTTACTAGAAAACTCGTTCTTATCCCTACCGCTTTTAAGCACGCAATTTACTGTTTTTCGCACTAGTGCGGAGCAGTGCGCGTGCTTGCCCCCGCCATAATTTTATTGCATTTATCAGGCTGGGTGCTAGGAGACTCGAGTCGCGCGTCAACCTCTGTTTATTTGTCCGTGTATTTTGTCTTCGTAAGTGTATTGAAAAACGTCGTTTGAAACACGTAGAAATTTGTCACTGCAGCCCTCAGCTCCATAACATGAAATAAAAATGCCGCCTCGGTCGCAATGACCAACTTTCTCAACTTGTACCAAAATGTATTATTTTCTATTATTCATATGACCGTGTTTTTCAGTTTATCTCTAGGGCCAAAGCCTGTAATTTTATAAAACGTCCTTCAGCCGCAATCGATTTTGTTACCTCCCTATTTTTGAATCCGTCATTCACACCCCACTTCACTTCTAGTCGTTTCGAAGGGTGACCCAAAACCATGCGCAATAAAGGTTGTAAAATAAAACCGCCCCGAATAAATTCACATTCATGAGATGATAATAACACAATCGTGCGATTCCAATTACGACGCCATTGATTTTCTGTTACTCTGGTACATGAATATCAGGCCGTAGCAATTACATAAAGCTGGGTTGGAATGAAGCAGTCGTATTTAATTTTTTATTTTATGCTTTTACTTGTTTATTATTTTAACTTTGAAGTGTTTTATGCTAATATAGTGTTAGTCGTGACGAATGTCCATTATCTTGTAACACAGTGATATTTTATTTAAAAAAAAACGCTACGAGTTATGTAAATGGCAGAATATTTCAGTAGGTTAGGCCCATTTTAGAGTATCTCGAGTTTCAATAAATATAATAATAATAAACCATAACCATAGGAAAATAAAGGTATAACCTTTATTTTCCATTGTATTGCAATAGTTTCCCACCAACTGAGGGTTGTCCTTGGGTGCACTATCATATCATGGATGGCGTATCAGCTCCCACGATCCCCGGTCCAAGTGTGGGAGGGAACACCGGAGTGGTTTTTAGTCAGTAAGAGTCTGACAGGCCCCTTCGCCTGCCCCAGGCGAAGGACATCCATGAAGATTTTCAAAGCCGGCAAAAAAAAAATGGGTGCACTATCATAGCGCGTACAGGGATAATCGTCGGTTGGTATCACATTCCATGAAAATTGTCTAAAGGGCCTCTGCGAGTTGGCTTTGGCCCCTCGTACGCCTTCCAAAGGTTCAGGACCTCAGGGTCCTGAGATAAATAAATCCATAAAAAAAAACACAATCATCACACAACGCCATCTAGTCCCAAACTGAACAGAGCTTGTGCTATGAGTACTAGACAACTGATAAACATACTTATATAATTTGTAAATACATTTACATATAAATTACACCCAGACACAGAATAAATGATCGTGTTCAGCATACAAACGTGTGTCTTGGGTGGGAATCTACCCACGACCTATGACATAGCAGTCAAGGCCACTAACCACTAGACCAACAAGCCAGTCAACAAAAATATGTAAATCTACACTATATATAATATAATATTATAATATAATATTATGAAGAGGTAAAGTTTGTTTTTTAACCGTTGTTTTGGTTATAAGGTCGGGCGAATGTAATTTTTTTTTCTTGTTGTAGGAGGTAATCTCTGAAAGTAGGTACTGGTCCGATTGCTAAAATTTTTGCTGCTAAGTTTAGCTGCTTTATTCCCGAGTGACAGGCTATAATGTTGTTGTCTATTGTATTGCCTGCATCGAATAAATACTAACCTATTCTATTCTATTCTCTATTCTATATTTTATGTACGCGGGCGAAGCCGCAAGCATTAGCTAGTAATCAATATAATCATGAAGAAGGGTTTTCTGCCAGTAAGCTGCATTTAAATTAGTCCTTGAACTTAACATCTTTCAAGTTATTCCTTTCCCGTTACGAAAATCTTTTCATCTCAATGAAAACTTCTAAAACATGGCGTGTAAGCACGGTGAATTAAGGCTGAAGCACCATCGGCATCGTCCGGTTACTGGCAATGTAAGCAGTCCTCCACAAAGGATACTTCCCATCAAGTGTCCACTTTGTGACGTAGGGCCAAGCTTTCATGATATTTTTACTCTTAATGTTTTGGACATGTAAGATTATGATTTTTTATATGACATAACATCATCTATATTATGCATTTCTAAAGCAGTATTTTTTAATCTGTGTGTCGTGACCCCCCCAATGGGTCACAAAGTCTTAATTAGGGGTTCACGTTCGTGAGTCAGGTAAAAGTGAAAAGTGAGGGTTACTGTTCTTACGCTATCAAAACTATAATAATTCAGTAAAAAAAACTGTGCCTGTTTATGTTTCGATACTTTTTCTGGTTATTGTATATTTGACACGCAAATTGTTTGCGATTTGAAACATATTCGACTTAAACGGCTAAAATAAAGTTGTCCGCTCATCGGAATGTTTTGGTCTTAGGGGGTCGCCGCTATTTATCTAATTAAAAAAGGGAACACGTTTCAAAAAAAAGAAAAACATTGCTCTAAAGGGTTAATCAGAGATGTGTCCTAACAGAAGCACATCCACATTTTGGCAGTTACATAAAAACTCCATGCATTATGAGCCTATTAATATCAACTGAGTTTAAATCAATAATTCCTAGAGAAAACTGAACGGTTGGCCCGACCTAGGCAAATAGAGATAGGTATCTATCGAGTATCCTGAATGAAAAATCTTTCAAGCAAGCCTTATCTCCTGGTTTATCGTAGCCCCGTGGGATTGTTAATTATGCGAACCCTTTTTATGCACGAAAAGATAATGTATTTCTTGACTCAACATCACACTAGTATTATAAAGGCCCGTAGGCGCAGGCTTGCGGACGGCGAGCAATGGGTAGCTCGCCGTCCGATCGTCCGGTAACCGTCCGGACTGAGCCCAAGTCGTCAACGGCGCATAGTGTTCCACACGCGCCTCAAGGAGATGTCAGTAACTTTAGGAGCCCAGCAGGGTCGAAGCCTACTGGGGCCATGGGTGACGCGAAAGAGATCCCCGGGGCCCTGGAACAATGGTAAGAAGAGCGGGGGATGTCATTAGATGATTTTTCCATCAGAAAAAAAAACTAGTATTATAAAAGCGAGTGTGTAGGTATGTTACTTCTTCTCGCTATAACGAACGGCTGAAGAGATCACGATGAAACTTGATACACGGCTAGATTATGTCCTGGTAATAGCATTTAGGATACTTTTTATCTCGGGAGTATGTTCTCTTGAGATAATATTTTGCTATCACGCTGGCGAAGCCGCTAAGATAGACAGAAAATGTAACAACGTACCTATACACCACTAATTTTTAATTAGTACAAATACTTAAAGGGCTTATTAGAAAAGGTCTCTTTATTATTTAAGTAAAGTCTCATTAAATAATATTCATAAACAGCAAAATTATTAGAGTTCGTTTATATCCCAAAAGTCACTCAATTTATGGAAATATTGTACAGGCTATTGATTATGAATGAAAAACAATGGAAAAACACCGCGCGTAGTAATATATTTTCTAGTAGCAATTGTTATGAATAATTGATTTAATTATGAATTTACCAATTGTGACAAATGTTCTTGGACAATTTTGGGATTTCGTTTTTTTTACTTTTGACTACACAAATATGATCAGTAACGGGTACGGATAGAGCCCCACTTTTTTGTACTAATTAAAAAATAGGGGTGTATATCTTATTACTCGTGAACGTACCTACACAGTTTTGTATATTTTTGCCATGCCATGCCAATTTGGTACATAAAGTCAGTATCGTCTTTACTCAAAGTAATTTTTTTTTTTTTTTTTTTTTTTTTTTTTTTTTTTTTATTTATAGGCTCGCGTTTGACCACCAAAATCTTTTCGTATTGAATATTAAAGTAAACTAAACTTTAAACTGAAAGTTAACCGAGTTCGGAGAACTTAAAACATGTATCTCTTCAGTACGTAGTTCATGCAAATACAGCTTCAGAATTTAGTTACAGCTAAGAAGTGGAATTCCCTGCCGGGGTCTGTGTTTCCTGATAGCTACAACCTAGGGGTCTTTAAGTCAAGAGTGAATGGGTTACTTCTAGGCAAGCGTGCTCCATCGTTGGCCACATCATCGCTTACCATCAGGTGAGGTAGTGGTCAAAGGCGAGCCTATCAATAATGAAAAAAAAAAAAAAAATTTGGAACTGGTTGTCATGCTCATGTTCAAAGAAATCTTTCATGTTTAAATTACAAGGCAAAAATAAAATATATAAGTGGTATAAAATATTTAATCACATAACTAATTTGAAAAAAAGAATATTTTACTAAATTCGTTTTTTGTTTTGACATTTTCTCGCTAGCAGGGTTTTAATTTTCCTCATGCCTAATAGAAAAATAAAGCCAGTGAGGAGGAATATGGACATAACCCTGCCAATTAAAATGAGGTTAATTAAGATAATTATGTAAAATAACGTTTTTATGTTTCATTTTATATTAGGTAGTAATTTATTCCCTCAATAAGGATCTTAAGTTTCTCAAAAATTTTAAAGGAATATAAACAGAATCTTAAAAAAATACTTAATGTTATATTCAATTAAAAATATTGCTTTTGCATGTCAATTTATTATATATTTTGAAGTTGTGATAACAACTTTGATTGCTAGTTCACGAAATATGAAGAAATTGAAACTTGAGAGTCACGTTATAACATCTAATGCTCATACGTACTTCTAAGTTGAGTTATATGAATACCAACAAATGATTGCACTGATTGGACAGGTCTATTCAAATCTTTCTGGCTCCTTCCTTAAAAGACCATCTCAGACACTAATCTGCATGGTTCTTATATGATTTGACCATTACATGTTTACTGTACGGAGTTTAAAAGAGACTTCGACCTCTGAGTTTGTTTCGGTGTTTCTTCTCAGGGTAACTAGGAAATATCGGCCTCAGCTGGTTTTTATTGACTTATAAACGTGTTATTGATAACTAGAAGCCATATACATTTATTAGGTATTTTACAGGTTGCATTTTGGAAAGTGTGCGCGGGAATTGCATGACTTGATTCCGCCATCTCCTTTCTACCATCGGACAACCCGACGTACGGCGAGTATCCACCCTTACGTTGTTGAAACTTCAACGGTCCGGACTAAGCGTTTCGCTTCGTCGTTTATACCGCATACATCGAAGGACTTTTACTGATTAGGTGCCTTCAAAACTAGAGTGAGTAGGCTCTTAATAAACTAGTGCCCCTCACCATCAACGATTGCATCACTGCTTACCATCAGGTGGGATCGCAGTCAAGCACTGGTTTATATCAATTTAAAAAAAAGCCTGTAACTAAAAGGTATAACGTTGAGTAGTTTCTATTATATTATTTTTATTTCCAATGTTTGCAGAATATACGAATAACTTTGTTTCATATTAATTAATCACCACGGGTTTGCAAAACAAATATCATGCAAATGTTTTTTGTACGAAATATGTCAGTACGAAATAAACGTATGTACTGTCATTGATTGAAACTAAAATATTCATGAAAGGATTACTTTTGCGACTAAAGCTTCATATGAAAATATGCGTAGAAATACATTTTTAATTTGCCACTGAAATTTAATTGACACTGAGTGACTATAATAGCTGTGTTGTCGTAATGTGTATGAACCAATTAACAAAATACTTATTAAAATTAATTTATACCAAAAACCATTTAAATATGAAATGTAAGTGTTTTGTTATAAACATTTAATGAACTTTTAATTGTATTACAAGTACTTTGATATATATTATTTAATATTCAGTATAAACTCTGGGTTGAGTTGGGAGAGAGAGTCTCAAATAACAGTGACGTTGTCCTTACCTTGAGTAAATGAAGAACATAAAAAGACTTGCCCATTCCATTTAACGTTTATTCTAACTCGTTAAACTTCTAAATAGCAGCTATTCTGATTCGACGAAAATAAAAACAAGAGTATTAAAGACTATCAAATTCAACAGTTAACAAAATAACGCCAATAGCCGCTATTTTCGTATTTCCTAAGGATCGAACGAACACTGAATAAAACTGAATAGAGATGATTCCAGACAGTTTTGTTTTGTTTTCTAAATTGTTCGATTAGCATAAAATTGCTGCGCGATGTCATTTTAGATTACGGATGAAATCAAATAGGTACTACTGTAGATATTTACTTAAATATTAGGTAACAAGTAAGTTTTTTTTAATAAAAGAAGAAAAAAACTTAAAAAAATAAATTCAACCGACTTCAAAGTAAAAAAAAAACACTGAAAAGTGCAAAATAACTTTAATTTCGGAAGTCGGTGTTTCTATAATAGTTTTGTGTCTTCGTTTTTTAATACCGACTTCCGAAATTAAAGTTACTTTGCACTTTTCAGTGTTTTTTTTTTTACTTTGATGTCGGTTGATTTTTTTTTGTATTAAGTTTTTTATTTTACACTTTTTAGTTATGGTACCACCGCTAAAAAGTACCCCTCAGCCAAACTTAAATACCTTATAGCCAGAGTGCATCTCATGATAATTCTAATAATCCCAAACACGGTTAGATTACATTAATTTATTACAGAGTTCCGATGCCTAGAGTAGCCTAAAGTAGGCTTCATCATCAGATCAGTTCGATATATCCCCCCTCTTCTTTCAGGCAGTCATCAACAACTCGTATATACAAAGCAATTTTACTTGTTACGACGGTTCTGCTGTGATTCTATGAGGAGTTCTGTTCCATATCTTCGAAATTCATGATCAGATCATAACAATATTTCTATGGGACCAACTCGGAAGCATAACCTTTCAATCAAAAAAAAATATTTTAAAATCGGTTTACAATTGATTGAGAAATCGGTGAACATACATAAAAAATAAAAATAAAAAACATACATTCAGTCGAACATATAACTTCCTCCTTTTTGAAGTCGGTTAAAAATAAATTTCTTTATTCTTCTTTTTGTATGTATTCTTCCTGTTAGCTCAACAAAAGTAGAAATAAAGTAAAGGCGCAGAACACAGCTAAAACTTTTCCATTATCTCTAAAACAAAAACCAAAAGTACATATAAAATTTAAAGACGCATCACATATCGAGCTCGTTCAATAAATTCAGAGTACCTGACATGCAAAAATGATTTATAGAATCCTTAATATTCTGGGAACCTCTCTACTGTAACAGAAGAAATCATAAATCAAATGGAATCTTCGAAAAACTCACAATTACAAGACATTAAATTGTAGATGAATAAAAATAAACATGTCATTGTATTGTTATGAGGTTGAAGTCATAAAAGAATGCGTTCTTGAGGCAACGTCATTCGGTAAAAACACAAAAATTGCAAGCATTGTGTCGGCGGGTCTCTCATTCTTTTCTATGCAGTCCGACAGAGACCCACTTTACGACTTGTCACGAGCTTAACCGAACAAACTCGAAGAGCACAGCGGGGGTTAATTTTCCCGATGGCGCCAACAATCTCGATCGTCGCCTTCTGTTGCACCCATTCCGGATATTTTCCTGCGACTTTTCAAACTTGCTCTTTATAAATCTTTGCCGAGTCCGACTTTCAGACGACTTATTCTGGAGTAGTTTTGTAAAAATAGAAATATCGAGGTAAGTAGTAGGTATTTCAGTATTTTCAAATTGTATGGGGTTTTATTGATAAGCTAGTATTGTTTTCTTGGAAAATTACTTTAGTAGGCTAGTCATTTTGTAACAAGTGGTCAAAGTTTGTAATTACACCACACGCCAAAATCGAAGTCATTTTGGAGCCGCTAAACTGCGATGACAATTGCCCACCTACATCAAAACAGCGTTTTTTAATATACCTACTTATTCAAAAATAATCAGTCAAACTATTGATATAATACAACATATTAAATAACAATTCATTCTGAAAAAAAGCTCGCGGCGAAACAAATAGTAATAGACATAAAGCGTTTTCCTTAAATGGAAAAACGAAAAGGAATAAAAATAAAGTAAAATTTCATGTAACCCACCATTAACAGCAAACAAACAAACAAATAAATTAAATCACAGCAATTATCACAAAAATGTTCCAATAAATCACATAAAAAATCTAATTTACCCTTGCTACAACCCAACTCCTTTTCGCCTCATTTATACTGCTCAAATGACCGTAAAATTCATTGCTCAATACTTTTCAACCATAAAGGATAAATTGGTGGGTCAAAGCGTAAACTGGACAGGCGTGAAACAGAATAGGGCCGCGCCACTGTGAGCTGCACTGAGTTGATAAATAATCCTACTTCGGGAACTTTATACCATTCGTCTTTCTAGATGAAGTTCCCACAGTAATTGTCGACTAATGATCGGGACTTATTCCTTTTAGTTTTAACTTTTAAACTCGGAATCAAAATACCATATATTTTCAAGTTGGCAAACTAATGTCGTCGTTATTTATGGTCTATTTTCCTGTCTTCACTAGTTTCTTATCAAACAGGAAGCGATATAGATTTATTGATAGCCATAACTTGGCGATTTGTGTAGAAAGATATAAATTGTTGTCAGTATTGTGGTCTCGTTGTTACTGAGCTTACTGGTTTGCAATAATACATTTTGATACAAGTAGAGAAAGTTTGTCATTGCGACCGAGGCGGAATTCGCCCGAGTCGTAGGCGATGATACTATATGGAGTCGAATGCTGTAGTGACTTTTCACGTGTATCAAACGACGTTTTTCAATACACTTACGAAGATATAAATAGACAAGGGTTGACGCGCGATTCATGGGGTCACTTAGCGCCCAGCCTAATACGATAAATGTAATAACTTGTGGCGGGGGAGGTCGCGCACTTTTCCGCACTAGTGCAAAAAACAGTAAAATACGTTTGTTTTTTTTCGAGTAAGTGTATAGAAAAACATTTAAACATGTTGTTGTTGTCTTGTATTTGATGGGAATAAAACTAACAACAAAGTCTTAAAAATATATTTCAAGATAAGCAACGTAGTTCTCGTAAAAATATTGTTAGAGGTAACTTTAAAGATTAGCTATAAAAATAAAATGGCTCCGGGTGGTCATATGTATCTGCGGACAGTGCAGTTACCGTATCTCTGAGATAAACACAGAAAGTAAACCACGGCTTCAAGGACTTTGTATATTTGCGCTTTGTACAGAATTATGTCGTGTATTTCATGCATATACTTCTGTATTTATTATTCTTCAAACCCAAATAATTCATATCAATTAGATAGATACGACTCTTTATTGCATACCATAAAATAGTACATTGTTACCTTAAGGGTGAAAGTAGCCCAGCAGGGTCGAAGCCTACTGGGGCCATGGGTAGTGTGAAAACGAAACCCGGGGCCCTGGGACGAAGGCAACGAAGGAACAGGAGTGGGTTTTTAGTCATTAAAAGTCTGACACTATCTTTTTTTATATAGACGGTAAAAGGTTTTCCACTACTGCTTTAGACTCTTCTCTTATGAATCAGGCGTTAAATTCATATCTGAATCTGATGATCTTATCGTGTTGATACAAATCTCATAGAGCAGATATTTTTTACAGAAAACACAAACAAATGAAGTTCGGATTGCTGCTTTCCCGCCCATTTTGTTTTTTTTTTCTATTGCCAGCCGGCAGCCATTATATTTCATGTTCATCATGGAAAAAATTGTAAATATTTTTTCCCAATCTATATTATTTTAAAGAAATATTTGAAAGTAAATTATAATAAAGACATTTAAAAAATATATTCTTTAATTAATCTTTATGTTATTTCAATTGTACATCACGCTGTTATTGAGTAGCTGTATAGAAAGTTAGGACATGATTGAAAAGAAATGTGAAAATAGAACTAGTCTCTTTTTTAATAATTTGACAGCTGTCAGTTGAAAGTGATACTCCCTAGGGCTGAAAAGTATTATTTTCAACCCGCTCCTCAGGCAACTTCAGACCTGCTTTCCGAGTATGATTAACGAAAAATACAATAAGATCTTCAAATTAATAATAGCACACATTCATTGGGCGTACAGCTAAAGAGCGGAATTCCCTGCCGGAGTCCGGAGTGTTTCCTGGTAGCTGTAACCTGAGGTCTTTAAGTCAAGAGTGAATAGGTTAAGTACTTCTAGGCAAGCGTGCTTAATCGTCGACCACATCATCGCTTACCGTCAGGTGAGATACCTAATGGTCAAACGGGAACCTATCCATAATAAAAAAAACCTTGATTGAGTTCTACTGCACTTTAGTCCATTGCCGTTGACTGTACATACGAACCTCAGACTTGGTTGGCGCCAAGTGAACTTTCGTATAATTATTAGAGAAACATATTACTCGTGTACATTAAACAATTCTCTTCTCGTACATGTTACAACGCTAGAGAAACATAGAGAAACATTTTGTTGTTTCACTCCACCGTGAATTTCATGATTCAGAAGCTACAAATGTATACACGAGTAGGTTGGTATGTGTTTGTTCGCACGGGTTGTTTCTATGGTTCCGTACTCGAAGAGTGCCAACGAAACCCTTTTACTAAGCCTCCACCGTCCCATCATATCGTCGCTTTCGATCAGGTGATATAGTGGTCAAGCGCAAGCCTATCACTAGTAAAAAAATATATATAAAGGCACTTTTCAATTATCAAGGTCGGTCAGCATAACGCAAACTATGTGATTTACGCTGTGCAGATATGAATGTCGCTCGTTCTAAAAATAGGACATCTTCATATTCCTGCTGTTGTTCCATGTACACGTTTTTTCTTCCATCCTGTTCTGTCAACCGTCATGCTATCACTGACTCTCTTTTCTTTAATATTATTTATTCCTCATACAATCCATCCATCTTGGCTCCCTATCCATCCAAATGTATATGTCGCAGGGATATGATAAAAACAGAGATTTGATCAATTTCCTAAGTGATTTGATCAAATCACGAGGATGTTAAAATAACAACACTATTTTATCATTTCCCTGAACAAATCTAGGTATTTGAACAAATACCAGAAGTGATTCCGTGAAATGACAAAAAATAATAATTCTGTGATAAAACGATTGTGTGTAAACGTTTATTTGTAATTACATACATAACTATAATAATTAGTACGTGTAATATGATGTAACATTGATCTCAAAACCCAGGGTCCTCGAACTCTAGAAAAAGAAGAAATCCCGCCTTTTTACATGATAATGATAAATGATAAATGATATTTATTCCGCAAATAGGTTTATAAAACACTTTTACACGTCAATTTTTTTTTGTCATTTTAAACTAGATGAGGCCGGTGTTCCGGGGCCGGTGTTTTTGAGTGGACCTGTCCAGTCAGTGCAAGCATTTGTCAGTATTCGCAAAGCTCAACTCAGGACTACTAAGGAGCTCAACGACTTGACGAACAATACCAATGAAAGGACATTTGGGTAGGCCGCAGAAAATACTCAAATTGCCAGACATACTTTAAAATTACTGAAAAGGAAAAAAAAAGGAATCAACATAGTCCTCACGTTCACAATAATAAAAGGAATTATATAGTTTGCAAAATGTAATACTTAGTAAAGTAAATATTTACTTATGTCAAAATTTAAGTGAAAAAAAATAAAAATAATGTCAAATTGCAAAATAAAGATAATCTACAATGTCATCATCATCATCTTCCTGCCCTTGTCCCATCTTATTTGGGGTCGGCACAACATGTTTTTTTCTTCCATTCTATCCTGTCAACCGTCATGCTATCACTAACTTCCTTTTCTTTCATATCACTGTTCACACAATCCATCCATCTTTTCTTTGGCCTCCCTCTCCCTCTCCACCCATCCACATGTATACTCATAACTCTTTTAGTAACATGCGTTTCATCTCTCCTCTTTACATGACCATACCAAGACAAACGATTCCCTTTCAACTTTTCAGTCATTGGCGCCACTTTCAAACTTCCTCTAATATACTCATTTCTCACTTTATCCATTCTCGTCACACCACACATCCATCTCAACATTCTCATCTCCGCTACATGCAATCTTTTTTCATCCGTCTTTTTCACAGCCCAACATTCTGATCCATACAGTATGACAGGTCTTATCACGGACTTGTAGATTTTACCCTTCAACTTGGGGGGCATCCGTGGGTCACAAATTGTTCCAGTGACCTGTCGCCATTTCATCCATCCTGAATTGATCCGATTTGATACGTCTCGGTCTACCTCGCCATCTCCTTGGATAAGCGACCCGAGGTACCGAAAGTCGGAGCAGATTGGTATGGGCGTTCCAGCGAGAGCTAAGGGCATAGGACCGGAGAGACCACCGAAATCACAGAACAAGTACTCGGTTTTCGTTCTGCTCAATTTTAAGCCAACACTCTCCAGTCTGTGCCACCACACCTCCAATTTGCTCTGGACCTCTAGGCCACTCTCGGCAACCAGCACAATGTCATCGGCAAACAGCATACACCAGGGAGCCTCTTCCTGGATGCCCGACGTCAGAGCGTCCATTATCATCAGGAAGAGGTAAAGGCTGAGGGCCGACCCTTGATGTAAGCCGACAGCCACACTGAAGCTGCCAGTGTTGCCCACTGCAGACCGGACTTGGGTACTGCATTGGCTGTACATCGCTCGGATCAACTGCACATACTTCCCAGGCACACCTTTCTCCTTAAGGGCCCACCACAGAACCTCACGAGGTACCCGGTCATATGCCTTTTCGAGGTCAACGAATACCATGTGCAAGTTTTTATGCGCACCTCTGTATTTCTCGCACAGCTGGCGTATACCAAAAATGGCATCCGTTGTACCCCGACCAGGCATAAAACCGAATTGGTTCTGTGAAATTTCACTCTCTTCTCTTAGCCTCCTTTCAATAACTTTCTCCCAGGCTTTCATAGTATGTGACATTAGCTTTATTCCTCTATAATTGTTGCATTCAAGCCCTTGTTTTGATCTTTCAATCTACAATGTAAGACTGTAAAAAAAAACAATAAAAAGCACAATTGAAAATAAAACAAAAGAAAGAGAAGAAAATAATAATAATAATAAGACAACATGTTGTAGTGCGTACTGGAGCAGATTAATCTCAAGCCTTTTCGTCCTCAACATAGTCCTTTATAGTGTAAAAAGCCTTTTGGCAAAGTTTACGCTTTACAAATGATTTGAATTTATTAAGGCTTAGTTGTTGAATATGACTAGGGAGTTTATTATAGAAGTGTATACATTGGCATCTAAATGAGCCCCCTATTTTTTTGAGCCTAGTTGCAGGAACCACAAATTTGTGTTCATTCCTAGTATTAAAATTATGAACATCACTGTGCTGTATTTTTTAAACATGTTTAGATTTTTATGTGCATACAAAATATTCTCGTAAATATACTGTGAAGAACTTAAAACATTTAGTTTTTTATTCATTAAGAAGTAGGTTATTTACATCAAACCAGTGTACTATTTTTGAAAGAGCTATATTTATATCGTCAGTAACCGGCTGCTGACGTTTAAGTTTAAACAAAATGACCGTATCAAGACAAACAATTCCCTTTCAAATTTTCAGTTACGACGCTACTTTCAAATTTCCTCTAATATACTCCATCTCAATATTTGCGTCTCCACTACATGCAATCTTTATTTTCATCTGTCTTTAAGAATAGAACAAAATAATACCTACAATTACGATAATCATCTCTAAGCTTCTCGAATAATCCATAATAAGGAAAAGTCAGGGCTTACCTACTAAATATTTGTCCATTACGATTCTCTAAGATAAAATATTGTGGAATTCCTGAAATACCGACCAAGACATACCGGTTGTCCTTTGACGAGGATCGGGCTGTTGTG
The DNA here is from genome assembly GCA_905147345.3 of Mythimna impura. Lineage (NCBI taxonomy): Eukaryota > Metazoa > Arthropoda > Insecta > Lepidoptera > Noctuidae > Mythimna > Mythimna impura. Next base: position 8,128,437 of record LR990355.1, on the reverse strand, counting down.
AGGCGAACTCATCTATTTTTATTATACCCGCAATATTTACGAAAGCGGAAAAAACATGATGGCGGACAAAAAAAATAGGTCAGCGGACGAAACATAGTCTACTTATTTTAGATTGTTAAAGTAATGTATTGGAACATTGGGAATAGTTGACTGGCATTATCTATCAGTATCCGAAGAGTATTTCGTAAATTAATTAATTTCCTGATAGCTACAACTTAGGGGTCTTTAAGTCAAGAGTGAATAGGCTACTTCTAGGCAAGCGTGCTCCATCGTCGACCACATCATCGCTTACCATCAGGTGAGATGGTGGTCAAACGCGAGCCTATCATTAATAAAAAAATAAAAAAATTAAACGTGGAAATAATACTTCAACTCTATTGTATTTTATATAATAAAATAATAATTAAGGCTTTTTTAACGCATGTTCACTCACTTATAAACGAACTAAAGCTATTCTATGTATTATTTTTATGAGGATTGGTGTCTTGTCTTTTTTAAGCTGGTTTAAGTAAATCATATCACATTGGTTTAGTTTTTATATTGACTAGCGTTGGAATTCATGCCAGAGTCAATTTTACAGTTCATATTCAAGCAGGCAATTTTTTTTTTCACCCGGGTCTGCTTGTTAACCGGTTAAAGACGGTCTCAGTGTCAGGAGACTGTTATTCACAATACACCACGTATATAGATATACAGAGGATTTGATTCGTGGCAACCAAAAGTCTGCTGAATATGCTGCACCAGCGCTCGACGACAACCACTTTATCAAAATGGCTGTTTTCTAAAACCGTTTTTTTACTACTGATGAAACCTGTCAAGGTATCTAGGTATATGGTAAGAAACAACAAATTAGCTAGACGTATTGTAAAACGCTTAGTTACAGGTATGATGTTTCCAAAGACAGCTAGGATGACATGCTACCTCTGGCACAGCTAGCAAAAAGACAACGCATTTCTGTAGATCACGGAATCATGGACTTCATCAGACATGCAAATGGTTTCCGTAGAAAAAACAAAGACATCACATATTTACAGACGAATATTTACCTAAAGGATTACATGTATGAATATCTATGGAAGAATAAAACCTACGTTCATGGCCAACAGTCCTCTTTATATTATGTTAAGTTCTTTGAATATGAATTTTCAGGTTCGTTTGTGGAGTAGGTACACGACACTCAAAACTCATGATAAAATATCTGAACAAACAGATAACTGTTTACTGAGTTAAGTGTTTGTTGAGCTAAGTGGAGCAGCACCTTATACTTAATGCAGCACACGAATGCTAAATTTTCTTTTATCGAGTGGCAAATATTTTTACAGCCAAAAAATATTTCTATTGGACCATACGGAGAAATAGAAACCTATTCGCATATAAATATCATCATCTTCCTGCCCTTGTCCCATCTTATTTGGAGTCGGCGCAACATGTTTTTTTCTTCCATTCTATCCTGTCAACCGTCATGCTATCACTAACATCCTTTTCTTTCATATCACTGTTCACACAATCCATCCATCTTTTCTTTGGCCTCCCTCTCCCTCTCCACCCATCCACATGTATACTCATAACTCTTTTAGTAACATGCGTTTCATCTCTCCTCTTTACATGACCATACCAAGACAAACGATTCCCTTTCAACTTTTCAGTCACTGGCGCCACTTTCAAACTTCCTCTAATATACTCATTTCTCACTTTATCCATTCTCGTCACACCACACATCCATCTCAACATTCTCATCTCCGCTACATGCAATCTTTTTTCATCCGTCTTTTTCACAGCCCAACATTCTGATCCATACAGTATGACAGGTCTTATCACGGACTTGTAGATTTTATTTACCCTTCAACCTGAGGGGCATCCGTGGGTCACAAATTGTTCCAGTGACCTGTCGCCATTTCATCCATCCTGAATTGATCCGATTTGATACGTCTCGGTCTACCTCGCCATCTCCTTGGATAAGCGACCCGAGGTACCGAAAGTCGGAGCAGATTGGTATAGGCGTTCCAGCGAGAGCTAAGGGCATAGGACCGGAGAGACCACCGAAATCACAGAACAAGTACTCGGTTTTCGTTCTGCTCAATTTTAAGCCAACACTCTCCAGTCTGTGCTACCACACCTCCAATTTGCACTGGACCTCTAGGCCACTCTCGGCAACCAGCACAATGTCATCGGCAAACAGCACACCAGGGAGCCTGTTCCTGGATGCCTGATTCGCATCATCTCATATATTTCATACGTTCTAAAATAAAACCATAAAATTATAGCATTATTTTATGTATTTTTACCAGTTACCAAAGATACAACTTTATACTATGTGACAGCATTTCATGTTACTTGACGTTCATTTAAAAGGACACCATTTTCCAGCTTTTCCAAACGTTACCAAACTTTTTTACATTTGTATATACCATTAGAATTAAAATTACCTCTGGTTTAAAATAATGTATAGGATAAAAAAATTATTCACAAGTTCACGTTTAGATCTTGCATCACATTTATTGCCGCTAAAAGTACTACAAAATAATTTTTGTAAAACAAAATACCAATTTCATTTTATGAAACAAAAGGTAAAAATAATTTCACATAAATGTTCAATTGTGGCTTTCAGGCGATACATTAATATGAATGGTTACAAAAAACGTGTCATAAATTACTCCACTTAGTCGACGTAATGAGTTCTTTCACGCCCACAGTAGTATGAACAAAACACGCACTTTTAATAATTAATAGTCGATAAAAAATAATACGTCTGGCTTTTACTATATATATCGTAGTAAACTTTATTCCCTAATTCTTAAGCCAAATATTTAAACTGTTCTAATCTATATATATATTAATATAAAAAAGGAGAAACTGACTGACTGACATATCAACGCGTAGCCAAAACTACTGGGACTAGGAGCGTGAAATTTTGCACAGGGTTTCCTTTTATGACGTAAGCGAGCACTGAGAGAGGATTTATCAAATTTCACCCCTTAAGGAGATGAAACGGGGATCTTCACAATAAAGTTTGTATGGAGGAAACCACTTTCATGGCGAAGCCGCTGGCAGAAGCTAGTTTCAGACTAAAGTTAAAAATATTTTGTAAATATTTTGTAAATATTTACAATCAGAATGAGAAAAACAAAACAACAAACACAAAATTGACAACATTTCTCGCGCAGGTAATATAATTTCACAATAATGCATTTAAATAACGCTTCGTAATAAGTATTCCATTGCTTTATCTCATTAAGTGGCTCGAAAATCTTAAGCGCTTACCATAAGCTCGTTTCGTAAGAATAATTTTCATTTAAAAATAGGGCTTCCAAAAACAAATGGCTTGGACAAATGTTCTTGGTCCGTTCACACCGACGCTAAGATTGCGGTTTCGCAATTTACCATTTGAATCTCGCTGCGAAGTGGCACAGGGGACAATTTATGTGGCCCGCCGTGTATTTTCGTTTTATTTTTTAATGATATTTTTATCACCTATTTACAGCATTTTTTCGACTGTCGTGTGACACGATACACCACAATAACACACACAAAAGGACATGACTCGTGTCCTTGACTGCGATCGCACCTGATGGTAAGCAAGGATGTAATCGCTGATGGTGAGGCGCACTACTTAAAATAACTTCTGCCAGCTCCTTTGTCTGCGTAAAAATAGAAAATTATTCCCAGAGAAAATACTCACGGCATAAAAAGTATGAGGTATCCTATGTGCTGTTTCAGGGTATGGTCAACCCTTGAGCCTAATTTCATCTAAATGCGTCTAACCGTTTCAGCGTGGAGAAGTAACAAACATACACAGTCACACAAAATAAAAGCTTTCGCTCTTTTTAAAATTACTTAGTATAACAAATATCGAAACCTTGAAGGAAGAATACATATCACTTTAAAACATGGAGTAAATGTTTCATAGTCAGAAACATAATCTTTCATATACCATCAAAAATTGTGCCCAGATTTACAGTAATATTCCGTCTTTCACCCAAACAAGCAGAATCAGGAGTGCCACGAACGTTTAACCTAAAATACGTAAACGCTCGCAAAAGTCAGCAAAATTAATTCAGATTTCACGGCAACAAAATGAATCCGTTCGCAGTCACTCGTACGAATTCGTACCTATTCGTACGCCACGTCTAAATTATAACGCGGTGGTTATCGCCTCACAAAAGCCTCTCCGCATTGTTCCACTTCCGTGGGTTCCGTGCTCGCTCCGTTCCGCTTCCGATCGACGCGTCCGCAATTCAACACTACCTTCTCACTCTAGCATACAATAATAATATATACCTGTCTCTGTCACGCGCGAGTGGTTTTGATCGTTATAGCGTTATAGTTGATTGGCTAAATAAAGCACTATTAGAAATAGTTGTCTTTGAAAAATAGCTTGGCTGAAAAACTGAAAACGTTCTTTTCACTCTGCTATGAAAAATTCAACTACTATTTTTATGCGACTCAAAAACCACAGTTATCCACGAGATAAAGCTTGCACAAAATGTTATTAATACCTGGAATTTTCTAGCTAGTCTATGAGAATGAACTACTTATCATCCTGAGCAAGTAGTTTCTCATTTGTGGAAAATGCAAGAGAGCAAAGTTTTCAACGTAACTCGAGGACGTAAGAGCTTCACACTGAAGTTTTGTATATTATTATGATATCTCATGACCAACCACTAACTCCACGTTAATCATACCGAAGCAGTAATGCTAGCAAAGGAGGCGGCCGATCGCGTGAGGCAACGGTCCTCACGCCCCAACCGCCGCCGGGATTCCGATCCCGATTTCCGGCCACCGTAGGCGAGGGCTTGCGGACGGCGAGCAATGGGTGGCTCGCCGTCCGATCGTCCGGTAACCGTCCGGACCAAGCCCAAGTCGTCGACGGCGCGTATTGTTCCACGCGCGCCTCATGGAGATGTCAGCAAATCGTAGGGGCCCAACAGGGTCGAAGCCTACTGGGGCCACGGGTAGTGTGAAAGCGAAACCCGGGGCCCTGGGACGAAGGCAAAGAAGGAACAGGAGTGGGTTTTTAGTCAGTAAAAGTCTGACACTACTTTCCGCTCCGCCCAAGAGCGGGATTTGTCATAAGATGATTTTCCCACCTAAAAAAAAAAAAAAAAAAAAACCTAGTTTCAGTGGTTATGAAACTTTTAAATGCCATTTTGTAGACTTTAAAGTACAGGTACATACGATTTTAAAATTTGTTTTTTTTTTTGTTTACCACTAGCTAACCCGGCGAACTTTGTACCGCCTAACAGTCAATGAATGTAGTATATCTTTCGATATAGGCAACCGATTGCAATGAAACAAAGCCTAAGTAGTATATCAAGTTACACACAATTTTAATGTATAAAAGTTATCTACATCGATTTCGTACATTTTACGTGATGCGCGCACAACTAAAAACTTCTACAGATTTATTATAATAAATCTGGTATGTTGTATGGTATTTATTTAGGTGATTAACAATTAAAATACACAGACATGTAAAATAAATAATCATTTTTTTTTTAAAAACTTCTTTATTAATTTACTGTAAGAAACACTTATTTCTCAATCGGTACATACTATTTCACAATCGCTACATAATATTTTCATATTTAAAATAAAAACCCTTTACTAATTAAAACTAACTAAAACGCCTAAAATGTGACATTGAAAAACTAATCCGCATCACTGTCGACGGTAAAGTGCCCAAAAGACTGGCGGCATTGCCACGCTGTATGGCAATGTTTATCCTCAGTCCAAGATAAAAGCCTGCCTTTAGGTCACGCGAAGTGTCAACAAGGCAATTAGAAACTGGATTAGTTACGTATAACAAACATGCCATCCAATTTATTAATGTCTTCTATTATTGAATTCTACCACCTTTACAGAGAAGATACAAAGTCCAAAATAAAACAATCCGACATGCTAAACCTTGAAATAAATTGCCACTTTAAAAACGTTCACTTCACAAAAGAACACCGGGATACTTACAACCACTCAAATATAGATTATAGGCCAACTTGCCTTGAAACATGACAAGTTGAGTCCAAACACCCGTCTCACTACTGAAACACTCAGCCTTACTATGTTTTATTCAAGAGTCGAGGACTGAGTGCCAAAGCCGACAAGTCGGAGGTTTATTCCCGATAGTGAGGGACACTGGAACACGTCACCCCGACGTAGCCTTATCGCCATCGGGACGCGTCGGAAACACACGCCGAATTGACGTACGTGTCCCGATTTGAAATTTTCAGCGGACAGAGAAGGAAAACGAACGAACAGTCGAAAATAATTGGAGGAGAATTTGCAGGTTATACATATACGATTTTTGTAGGAAAAAGTGTCTAATACGAGATTTGTAAAGGGATTTCAGTTCACGTATCTGTGTATGATTGAGGATAATATCAACCATGTTATGTAATAATTTTGCTGGAATAATCAGTAATATTTTATACACTATTACTGATGGCAAATGTCCAAAATTTTCTCACGTTCCACAGAACTTTTTACCTACAAAAAATATGAACCAGACAAAATTTAGTACATACTCATCTTTGCTAACTAAATTACTTTTTCAGAAAGAAGTGTCGTTAGTTCTTATATCATCAACATTAGGTACTCGTAAGTCCCGTTAGAAGTAAGCTCGGTAGCTAGGCCGCCTAACTTCTGAGAGTACTAAAATGAACGAGACGATCTAGAGTATAGAAGGTTTTTAATATTTATGCCGGCTGAGAAAAAGTATGGTCGTATTTTTGAATAGGCAAAATAAGCAGGGTTATTTTGTTTGTTAACGTAAATAAACAACTAAATTTTAACGGTATTTATCAAAGTACTGTAATCAACTTTTTTCCCTTACTTTTCAGCAGCCAAATACTACTTCTTAGGCTAAAATGAGACACGCAATTTTGCAAAACATAGATCCTTAGTTCAGCTTTTAATTAAAATGATTAATGAGGAACCGTCAGACCGACTACTCTCTTTTAAAACGTTGAATGGTTTAGATACTGAGCTCAAATCACTGTAACCTAAATTGATGCTATACAAAAAATCTGTAGGTACTAAGGTTCCCACAGGAAATAAAGTGCGTAGAACAAATTACGGGCATCGTATCGCCTTCATCAGAGCGGCTAAATGTTTTATTCAGCCAACGCTGAGCCGCTAAAGAACTATCAGCGCTAAGTTACGTAGACAGCCCACAGACACAAAAATATCACTACTCACAAGTTGTCTACGATATCAAAACTTTGTGAGTGGTAAGGGCGATGTTTGTGAACGTTTAGTTCCTTCAAACTGACTTACAGTATGAGCCTTATATAGTTTCTATAATAAAATCGAAAAAGTATAAATAGTGCTTAATATGAGCTCTTTGTGAAACTTCTACAAAGTTTTTCAGAACTAAACCTGATTCCTCATAACTGGCACAATCCTACAATGATACTACCCAGTAATATAAAATTGAAAAAAGAAAACTAAAAATAACTTTTAACTATTCCTAGAACGGGACTCAGCTTTGAAACCGGACTATTTTGTCGATAGTAATATAGTTGGACGAATATATTTTCGTAAAGGATTTATGTTGGGTCGAACAACTTGTGACCTCCCATATTTCACTATTTCCTTTTACAATGAGACTGGATTTATCGTACTAGAGTTCAGTTATTTAGTCAATTTGGAATACCAACATTTAATAATATGAAGCTTTAACAAACCTGGACTTATAATGAGCGCCCTCCTACCATGACGTCCAATCCATAATTCCGATGTAAGAAAGGAATAGTATTATTCATCCTGTATACCTCCATCTCTCTCTCACACTAAACAATATAATGATATTAAGACATCATAATAAGCACTGAAATTGCAATCATATTGTGTGCCAGCACGGCGACTATTTCTTATTCTCGGTGCGAAGCAAATGCTTTGATTTTGGAAGGTAACAGATCCGTGACATTTTCTGGTCTTTAAATTTTCCCAGTGCTGGGGTACTGGCCTCCTCTGTGGCCTGTTGTAGGAGTGGCCGAATGGGCTTAATCCCGCGTGAGTTCGGTGTGGATTGGTAGTGGTAGGTGTTAATATCTTCATTTTGTTAGTTCTAGGACATGCCGGTTTCTTCCTCATGTTTTCATTCATCGTTTTGTGAGCAGTGGTGATGAAATAATTACACGAAGCAAAGCATCCACTTACCTATTTTTTTGAAGTTGGGATTTCATTAAATAACATCTACCGCTCTGGGTGCAGCGAGAGCGAATGTCAGACTTTTACTGACTGAAGTCCACCCGTGTTCCTTCAGTTGCTCTTTGCATTCCAGGGCCAAGGTAACTCGTTCAAATAAACCCGCAACCCAAGACCCACATTACCACTTTAATAAATAATTGAATTTAAGCCGACATCATCGTTTAGGTATCGTCTTTGAGCTCCTTAGTAGTCCTGATTTGAACTAAAAAAAAACAAAGTTTCAAGCATTATTAAGAATGGAACTTCTCAATCCTTTCTGGTCTATGACATGAGTGTGAGCATCAAGCTGGATAATAAGAAAGGATTTGCCAACGTCCCTGCACCGGGGATATTAAATTCTCCTAGAAAATGCGTAATGCATGCGATGGGTTATATCATTTATATTAAAAAGTGATTACTATCTTGTAAAATAGGGGATGATAATGTAGTTTTTAGTTCGATGACAATGTGATATTATTGTAAGGGAAATGAACTGTGCCATCTAAGCGGTTGTTTCCAATTTACTTTCGAAGAATATCTAATTACCTGGGTGCTGAAAACATTTGTAGTACATTGTAAGGAAATAAATAAAACACACTACGATGGAATTAACAATTGCTTTTTTTTAGGTAGGAAACCATTTAATGACTTCTCTCGCTCTTGGGCGGAGCGCGAAGGCGTATCAGACTTTTACTGACTAAAAACCACTCCTGTGTTCCTTCTTTGCCTTCATTCCAGGAGGTTACGGGGTTATTTTTCCCACAACCCTCCATGGGTTGTGGGAAAAATAACCCCGTAGTAACAATTGTTAGAAATCAGACCCATACTGAGAATTAAACCATCTACAATCATCAATACGAAACAAAACCAATCAATAAAACAAAAGACTACACTTCATCAAATTATATTCACAAAACAAAAGAAACCAGACAATTTATTATTCCAATACGCGCCCTATTACTCAAATTGTAAGTGAAAAATCTGTTCGTTCATTTGTCTTGATAAATTGCAGCAAATCTTCTTCTTCAAGGTAGAATCGGTTTATTGAAAGAGGAAAATCGATTTGAAAATAGAGATGGCGATGAAACAGCAAATATTTGAGATGGTGTGACGTATCGGGCACGGCTAATGGAGCCGGTAAATGTAAACATATCTCTAGTTTTTGCGTGATTGTTGGTTGGTATGAGAAACGATGAGTACACCGGTATGTGTGTCTATGTTAAATAGTCGTGTATGTATAGAAACGATTATTTGAGAAGGGATTCACCACGTGTTTCAAGTGAAAAACATGGTTTTATATGCGTGATCAGCTCATGTTTGCTCTCAGCCCTTGAAATATAGCCAGCAAAGAAGAAAACTTAACAAAATTCTCAAATGAGAATGAACTTATCCAAATTATACCTGGCTAACCTATACCAAGCTAAATGTCACGGTAGAACGTTTCACATCGATCCCAAAACTGCGGCATTACAGACTTGATACAAGGAATTATATTAACACGTTATAGAAATAGGGCTTTTTCATTTTTTTAACACAATATTGTATCTTTGTACTACTACTGTATTATACATTAATGACTTAGCCTTTTGAGTGCGTAATTAGAGACACAATAGAAAGACAATGGCGCGTGAACGCCGGCGTTAATGCGGGGATCAACAGCTTACAGGGCAACTCGGCAATTTCATCCTTTAACAACACAAATAAGAAAATGCATGCAAAAAAACAATACTTTCTTAGAACATTTATTAGCGTTTAAGTCTATCGTGTAGTCGTGACCATGGCGTGCTGGACACATTTTACTTTGTGTATATAACTGAGATGGTTAAAAAGTTAACTACATAACTGCGAATGTTTACAACCTAAATACTTACATAAGTATAAACCAATTTAAATACACTTAGGCGTCAAAGTACTTCTCCACATCGCTGTCATCTGGAAATGACAGATACACATCCAGAAGACTGGCAGCATTACCATTCAGTATGGCTATTTGGGTAAAGAACCATAAATCTTCAATTAATTTCACGACATGACGCAAACACACCGTCAAAACTACAGCCCACTTACGCTTGTAAATCAAATATGGCCACCATTTTCATGTACTCAAATATTGTATTCAGAGATCGTAACATCACAAATACAGAGCAGAGTGTAGCGTGTCGCACCCTTTCCGATATTATTGAATTTTGCCATCGCAGTCCATCCCCCGGTTTATCGCATCTACATGTTATATTTCTATAGTAGGCCAGTTTTGAGAAACAATGTTTTGCGCCTCATCTGATTCCGCGAAATTCTCTTCTTTTGTTATTTGTAATGATTATCAACACTTTGTCTATTATAAATCTGAATAAAATTTGTTAAATTATTTTTTGGTTTCTCTTAATTATCAAGAGAAAAAATAACATGCTAGAGAGAAATCATCGTTTTCCGTCAGGTGAAATAATCCTCAAGCGCGAACTCATCAATAATTTAAAAAACACATTGCCTTGTTCACATTTGTCCAATCTCATCTGCCTGGTAAGTGATAATGTGATCTACAATGAACCCTCTTATCTTGAAGACCCTCTCGGTGCATTTACATGACTGCTAAGGCTGGGGATATGTTCGAAAGAATTTACCCTAGAACGGCCTAGGCCCTAGAACGCAAGAACGCAAAGAGCAAACGAAGGACACAGGTGATTCAGACACGTCTTCTGGCAAAAAAGGTATATGTATACTTATTTTATGAAACCCAGACACACAGTTTCTATTAAAATAAATAAAAAACAGATTATACAAATTACATTCAAACACTGAATGACATTAAATAGCTATTATATTTATGAAACTGAAATAAAATAATATTTAAATGAGTATTAAAATTATTCCACTAATTACAAACGGGTAGGTTCACATATACGGTGCATTTCATTTCATGATTGCGTTTCATAAATTATAGGTTTCGTGATTTCACAGTTTCACACGGCGCAAACACGTCGCTTTTCATTTGACTTAATCACTATATTTCCTACCAAATTCAGAATATAATAAAATTATTCTCATTTTCTTTTTGATAAAAAACTCGTTTTTGTTTAACAAATGGTCTATTGAAAATCACTATTTTGGTGACTGTGTTGTCAATGTAACATTAAAAATTAAATCTGAATTTCTGTTATACTCTTTTCGAAAATTTGTAAGTTTTACTAAAACCCTTAAAGTCACTTTTTTCAAAATCTTCACGTTTTCCTACTACGACTTCATACACAATTGAAGTACATGCCAATAAAAACAGAGCAAGCAATCCTTTTTATGTATCGTCTTTTTTATCGTGTCGTTAAATAAAACCAATTATTAACTTAATTAACGCTGTACTCCTAATTCAGCGTCTATTTTTTAAGATATAAAAAAAAAAAACCAGTTTTTGATTTCAAAAATTCCTAAAGGTAAATTTTCCAAACCACATTTTTCTTCATAAAAACGATAGCCACTAATGTATTTACAAATAGGCCCCTACCTCTTTTCAATAACCATTAGGTTACCTTTTACCACACATCAAATAACTGAGGTGCATAAAAAGCTCATGAATGGGCATCGAATAAAAAAAGGTAGATAAAAAAGCCGTGCTCTTTCACATGGATGCTGCCGATGCAACCCGTTGCGCCGCATCCGACCCGTTCGTGAAATACATCGGAACCGTACAAATGTAACGAACGTGTACCATAGAGCAGATAATTGTTTTTTTTTCTGTCTTTTTATTTTGTTGTTTCGTTTTTTTTTTCTTAGTGAATATTAGGGAGGATTGACCTATGTTTAAGCCTATGCTTGCGTGGGAATTTTTGTTTAATAACCTTCTTTTTGAAGTCTGTTAAAAATTGTCTTTATTAAAGTATATTTATTCATTTTCATCTCTAAGTATGCCCGAACGTTACAGTTAGCTGTAAAAGTGTAAATCATAAATACGTGTGCACACTCGGATGACTAAAGGCTAAGAACTCACGAAGCGGTTTTCACCCGCGCCCGCCGCGGTAGAGGAAACAGCTATTTTATTTCAAAACTCACGAGACCGCTGATTTACGTGGTTACGCAGCCGCCACGGTTGCGATTTTTGCCCGCAAACGTGGCGGGCGATTATCGCAAGACATGCAACCGCATGTCTTTCGATAATCGCCCGACGACGGTGAAATGATCGGTGCTCGGTCGCCCGGCTCGCCCGCCAACCGACCGCGTGCGGGCGCAAACCACCGAGGCTTCGGGCAGCCGCGGCCGCGAGGTTCTCTACACAAACAACAGCGCACACCGCGGGCGTGAAACGCGTCGTGAAATGTGCTTTAATTTTTTACATATATATCTGCATTCTACAGAAGCTGCGGGCCCGCAACCGCGGCGGCCGCGGGTGAAAACCGCTTCGTGAGTTCTTAGCCAGACACGCAAATGAAAGCGATAATTCAGTATCTATGCGATGTCAGATTTAAGTAATTTCTTTTAGAATCTGACCTTTAGACTATCAACGATTTTTATACGTTTCGTTTCGTTGTTGTTTCGTTCTCTACCGAACGATAGCATCAAATTTAAAATCGTTTTATTTCACATAGACCTACCTACTGGGGCACTTATTAAATAAAACGTCAAAAGCTAGTACCCGGTTCCAATTGGTCGTTTCCTATAGAGAAGAACCGGCAACAAACTCAATGGTTACTCTTTTAAAAATCACCTATTGCACATGCTTTAGATAAATCTCTCTTGTCTTAATCATTTCCTTTAAACTTAATGCTGTGTACATAATATATCCGATACTCAAACGAGTGGAAAGTATGTGCGCAGGCATTTAATATCGTAAGAAAATATCCTTAAAGTGGCAAACAATAGGCAATAATCTTTAACGGGCTGCCTTCATGATCGTTATGCACGAGCGTACGCAGTCTGCCATTACCATAATGGTTTGAGCTTTAGGGTCAATTCACACCGTAACATAACGCGAGCACTTTTATTCATTAACGCTCAGGCGGTAGCCGGCGCCCGCAAGCCATTGTCTTACTATTGTGTCTCTAATTACGCACGTCAAAAGGTTAAGTTAGCGATATATTATTAACCTTATTTTCACTTCACATTTAGCGGCTTCAGTGGCAGACTTTTACCGTGATGGCCTAGTGGCTAAACCGGTCAAGTACTATTTTTTCGATTCATTTGTACTTTTCTTAGTTTATCTAGAACATTACTGACACCCCGTGCCTCGGGAAGCATGTAAAGCCGTTGGTCCCGGTTGTCATTCGTAGATCTTTGACAGTTGTCTCAGGTATTCAAACGCTAGAAAGTCTAATCATCAGTCTAACCAAGGAGTATCGTGTTGCCCAGTAACTTGGTTGTGGAAGTCTGGTAGGCAGTTGCTCCATGTAAAACACAGGTGTTCAGCCGCATCTGGTTAGACTGGAAGCCGTCCCCATGGTATTTAGGAAAAGGGAGATGATGAGTGGCAGACTTTTAACAACTAAATCCCACTAGTATTCCTTCAGTCGCCCTCTACGTTCCAAGGCCGCGGTGACTTTTTCTATTGATCTCACAGCCTTGGCAGGCATCGGCTCTAGTGGGTCCCGTCAATTATGCTGAAATCTTATTAAGGCACGTGTCGAGCCACGTCTTGTTCTTGTTAGACGACGAGGTGCCAATTGCTCGCAGTCCGCACACCCAACCCCAACGCTTGAAGCGTCTCCTGCGACGATCAGAGCGTGAGGAGTGCACTCATCTACCGCTTCCTGCAACCTTCTTCGCTTGCATTACTGCTTTGCAAAAGGAGGCAACTGTTTCTCATTCCCTCTTGCTCTGTGCCGTTACCTGACGTGGTCAATCCCTTATATTTTGACTTCTCGTCAATCGTTTTTGCTGATAGAATTTTACTTTGTCTAGAAGCCAAGGTTTACACACTGCACCGCAATTGATACCTTTTTTACTATACTATACTTATACTAATATTATAAAGAGAAAAGTTTTGTATTTTTGTTTGTAACGAATAAACTCTAAAACTGTTTTAAAAAATTCTTTCATCAGTAGAATGCTACTTTATAACTGAGTGATCTTGGCAATATATTTTCTACTTTCACGTCTTCAACGCAAGTAATAAATAAATTATAAGTTTCCGCTATGTGAAAAAGTACTTGCAGCATCAATTTGCGTCACCTCTCTATGTAGACAGACCCTTAAGAAAAGGATTAGATAGGAAATAAGAGCGATAATTTAATGTCATGGTAAAAGTGGTACGTCTATGTCATGAATAAATATTAAGGCTGTTAAGCGGGAACAACATTAGACCGACGCACACGTGGGCCACGCCTGATTTGTACGTAGAGTCGCCTCACGTGGCGTGGATCTAATGTAGCTCTACAAGTCTAGTTGCCATAAAAAGTGTATGGAGATTGACACGCCCAGATCGACGTACGTGGCCCACGTGTGCCCAATGTAGTTCTACCTTTATTTACAGTGGGTGCGTTTAGGAAGCAAATCTCATGTGCATAACGAAAGAAAACCGGTTCAGTCGTAAAAATATTTCCTCGTCCACGAAATGAATTCATGACTGGTTCAGTGAATGTTCACTCGATATAGCAGTGAGGAAAACGGTTTTATTATTGCTTTTTTCTATTAAAGACTTAGTGTGTTATTGCTATGAAAATTTCTTTCGTTTTGAGAACATTCAAGGTATTTAAAATAGTGTTGAGGGAAAATATTAAGACCCACAAACAGACAAGTTATTAGCCTGCCGGGTTTCTACCGGTTGCATTTCGAAATTTTAAAGAATCATCGGAATTGCATAGTTTAACTCTGCCAAGCCCATTTTTTAGACCACTGGACGTAAGGCGAAGCGTCTTTGGTACATGGTGAACATTCCATCCGTACACGCAAAACGTCTTGGGAACACATCCATTGGGCAAGGAGTGGAATTCCCTACTAGAATCTGTATTTCCTAATAGTAACAAGGACTTAAAGAGACCCCCTAAAAGACAAAAAAACCCATCTACTTCTTACAGGTGTCGGGAATCGCAAGGCGATGCCTTGCCACCGTAGACGCGGACTTGTAGACGACGAGCAATGGGCAGCTCGCCGCCCGGCCGTCCGGTAAGAACCGAGCCCAAGTCGTTGACAGCGCGTAGTGTTCCACGTGCGCCTCATAGCTAGCAAAACCAAAGTTTTTCTATAAGGCGCACGGGTCCAATAGGGCCGATGCCCACTAGTGCTGCAGGAATTTTTGAAACAGATACCGTGGTCTTGGAACGCAAAGAGCAACTGAGGGACACAGATGAGTTTTAGTCAGCAAAAGTGTGACACTTCCTTTCCGGCCACTGTAGGCGCGGGCTTGCGGACGGCGAGCAATGGGTAGCTCGCCGCCCGGCCGTCCGGTAACCGTCCGGACCGAGCCCAAGTCGTCGACGGCGCGTACTCGCGCCTCAAGGAGATGTCAGCAACTGTAGGGGCCCAGCAGGGCCGAAGCCTACTGGGGCCAAGGGTCTGATGCTGTAAGGAAAACTCGGCCCCGGTACGAAAGGCAATGAAGGAACAGGAGTGGGTTTTTAGTCAGGAAAAGTCTGACACTATCTCTCGCTCCGCCCAAGAGCGCGATTTGTCATTAGATGATTTTCCCACCTAAAAAAAAAACACTTCCGCTCGCTACCTCAAAAAAAAAATCTACTGCTGCATATCTTAACCCTAACATACATACATAGTGGTTACAATTTAAACTTTACCACCGCCGCCGTAAACACAAAGTTAAAATTATATTAGATAATAAAATAAACAGGTTACAAGTAATCTCACATAGTTTATAGCTTGCTATAAAGGTTGAGTACTAAATTACAATACTGCAGTTTACACCTGCGTTAATTATGTAAGTCAGTAACTACATAATTATACAATGTATTGAGTACGAACATCTATTCAATTGTCGCATGCGGAGCAATTCTGTATGCGGTGCTGCTGCGCGATATTACGCCCCACATCCCGCGTGCGTATTCCACGCATTACAATAAATAATTGTATGAAAAGGACATTTGCGGGGGCTACGCGTGCGCAACAATCCCGCATGCGTGATGAAATCCGCACGATGTTAAAAACACCCTTAGTTCACGTTTCACGGTTTTCTCATTTTTCTACCAGCATCACATCTTCTTTCATTCCATATTAACTACTGGCTGCGGTGTCGTCCGCATGCAATAACAAAATTATCCCAAGAGGTATACAGTCCCGGGATAGAAAGTATTTTATCTACGATTCTGTTTCACCCGTTTGAGTGTGTAGGAGTAACAAACAGACATACAAACTTTTGCTTTTATAATAATATATGTATATGGCTATATCGACGGCGAAGTACCAATAACTCCTAACTGTCGAAATCAAAAATTTCCTGAAACTGTAAATCTTTTAATTTCATATTCATAAGAAGTAAAAAAAAATTAATTTAGTTATTTATTGACAATAATAATAACTTCTGTTTTATTATGCAGCATTAATACATTTTATGGTAGAAAAAAAGTGATTTGAAGTATTAGGAGCCCAAAAAAGTTAGGAGGTATTTCCACAATTTGATGCAGTTGCAACTAAATATCTGCTTCGGAGATTTCACTAAAACATGCGAAAACGCACATTTAAATTATAAGCGCTAAAAATTATTTTTTTCGAAAAATGTCAGTTAGAAGGTCAGTTTTGAAAGCGAAATTCAAATAAAGTATTAATAATCGCCATGTGGGCGATCCAAAACCAGTACCTACAATAAATAAAGAACCTGCTCAAAGCCGCTAACATAAACAAGCAACAATACGGAAAACAACTCGATATCCTACAGCAAAGCGTCCAAACAAACGAGATACGTGCAGATGCATTCAAATTATCAAATACACAGCTATCTTCAGCTGCGGTGCCGAAGTCCCCAAACAGGGCATGTTGAAGTAAGGTACATGCATCAGGACTACAAATATAGCCTTGCAATAAGGCTTTGTTTCAATTTGTAGACCTGTTTATGGAGTAGGTTAATGTTGGATGCTGTTTCAGGTTGGTCTGCATAAGTTTATTGTGGGGGATAGGTCAAATGAAAAGCAGACAGTCGCAATACATATACTTGGTAATCAAAATGTACAAAATATAGTTAAAAATTTAGGGAATGGCATAAAATTGCTTAATGGTTGTGACGTATGGATTACGTCACAACCATCCGTGATTAATTATGATAATATTCGAAAACGTTTTTATTATTGTCATAAAAAAAAACACAAGTACGAATCGAATAACGAATAAGTCCACTAATGGCATTATAAATAAAAAATAAACCTAAACACGTGTAGCGCCTACGCAGACTCAGTTTGCTACGCCGAACGCTGCCAAGCCTTGGCTACGGCGTAGGCGGCACAGCGCTACGAGCGTAGTCTCCCACAAGATGTAGATGTAGCGAACTTTATAATTCAGCTAATGGAAGATTTATTACAACTTATTAATTTATGTAAGTTTCTACGGAAAATTATTGTTTGCTTGCTTTAAGAAAATTACTAGACTCCACGACACAGGAAATCCTAGAGTAGGGTCTATCCCCACTCTAGAATTCCCTGGCAACTACCCGGACCAGATACAACCATCTGGTTGGAGGTTGGACTTTGCACCCTATTTCGCATACCTCTAAATATTTAATTGAAAAATATGTATTGCCTTGGTATAATAAATTATTATGATTATTTTAATTTACAAGATTTTACTTTAGCAATAAGCTTCTGCTCTTACAAATGTATAAGTACAAAGTATAGGAATCCTTTGTAGACAAAATTATTCATACGCCTCTGTAAAGAATAACATATTTTGCGCTAAATAGTTTACCTACACGACCCACTAACACTGCGTTCCGTATATCATCCTATAATGGCCAAAACATGGTCGGCACACGTCATCAAATTCTCCTCTAGCTGGCTAACGATAAAGGACAATGGCCAGCAAATAGCTAGAGTAATTTGCTTCGGCTACAGTCGACGATCTTGGGCGACAACTTCTAAAAGATTATTGGCTAACGTTATAAGTTGACGATGTAGTTTGTTTGACGGTAAAAAAAAAAATCTAACTTATAGGCATATTAATACAGCATTAATCTTTATCCAGTTAGATAGATAGATTTATTCTTTATTGTACAACAAAAATAAAAATTACATTAGGAACTTAAAATTAATAGGTTGTCACAATTTTTAAATAAAAACTTATAGGACTTTTTATCCAATACAATGGTCACGAACTCATGAGTAATAAGATATACACATTGACACACCTTCTATCTATAGTAACTTCTGCCATTCAAGAAATAAGTGTACGACAATTTGCTCTAAATTGCGTATTTGATAGTTAGGCAACGAAGAACTATTTGTCGTACACTTCAGTTCAACCGAAAAACGTACTATTGAATATAGGCCTGCCCCAATTTCGCATCTCGCATCGGATTCCCGTGACTCTCATCAGCCCCCCTAGCCAAGTTACAATCGTATCGTTCGCACCGAACGCCTAGAGTAGGCCACGCCTCAGATTCCTTTGTTCAGTCACGTGGTCCGAACAAAGTGTGTGTAACTTGGCTAGGGGGACTGGTCACCGGTCCACCTTGTTTGAGGCCTTCCAATGCTGTGTCTTCCGGTATGCCGTAGTCACACCTAAACCTTCCTTTCAAGATCCGAGGTCACAATTAAATTAAAAGTCGAGCAAAATCTCAAGAACATCCCCTTAAGCCGCCATTAAAATCAGTTTATCTGGTACATTATTCAGGCGAGGTAAAGACTTGGCACTAATTAAATTGGATGCGTTAGACGGAAAGCCTTTGACTTCTCTTTGTGAGCTTGCACAAGTAAATAAACAGAAGTTTTCACTTGCAAGGATTTTCATTAAAAATAGATTAACTTGTTCAACAGATGTTGCTAAATAAATTAAATTCTTAAAAATAGCAATAGTTAATTAGCATAAGCATAATCAGCCTTTTAATGTTCCCACTGCTGGGACTCAGGCCTCCTCTTTCTAGGAGAGGGAATGGGCCGTAATTCACCACGCGGGCGCAGAGCGGATTGGTGAATGTCACATGTCTTCGAATTTTTGGTTCTAGGACATGCCGGTTTTCTCACGATGTTTTCCTTCACCGTTTTTGAGAGCAGTGGTGATGAAATAAATTACACAAAGTAATGCGCCTGGCTGGGTTTGAAACCGTGACCTACAACATGTAAGTCGGGGCCGTTACCACTCGGCCACCACTGCTCACCTCTGCTCTCATAGTTAATTAACCAAATACATAATAACGTAACGTATTCAGCCCTATAATGATCACACCACGGGTGTAGCTAGAGGTGTTTATTGGGGTTAAACCCCCCCGCCCCTCCGAAATAAGGAAAATGTAATTTGAGCCCGATAAACAACCTTTTATGAATATGGATAATTTGAATTTTTGAATTTTTACCCATAAATATAAAAAATCTTTTTATCATATTTTTGTATTATTTTCTTGAACCCCCCCCCCCCATATTAGGACTTGGCTACGCTCATGGTTCACTGCTGGGATTCAGGCCTCTAAGAGAGGGAATGGGCCATAATCCATCACGCGGGCATGTATTCAATTCTTGACTTGCTGTTGTTTATAATTTTATATGTGCCCTGGGAAAACTTCCGAAAGTAAACAATTTCTACTTTTGGACAAACATTTTTTCTTTAAGTGGGAAAACATCGAAGACATCTCCCGCCAATTCGTGTCAGACTTTTACTGACTAAAACCCACTCCTGTTCCTTCTTTGCCTTCGTTCTAGGGCCCCAGGGTTCTCTTTCGTATAACACATGGCCCCAGTAGGCTTTGACCCTGGGCCCCTACAGTTTTACTGATATCACCTTGGGGCGCGCGTGGAACACTACGCGCCGTCGACAACTTAGGCTTGGTCCAGACGGTTACCGGATGGTCGGACGGCGAGCTAATACTCATAGCCGGAAATCGGGATCGGGATCCCAGCGGCTGGGGAGTGAGGGCCGTTCCCTCGCGCGTGCGGCCGCCTCCTTTGGCATTACTGCTTCGCGGAAGGAAGCGACCCCCTGCCACTCTTCCTCACTCCGGACCATGGCCTGTACCAAGGCCCGGACTTTTTTTGGACAAACCTTGGACTTTCACACTAATGTTATAAAGGTGAAAGTTTGTGAGTGTGTTGTGTTTTGTTACTGCTTCACGCTCGAACAGCTGAACAAATTTGGATCAAATTTAGAACACGGGTAAACCATGTCATGGAATATCACATAGGATACTTGATATCCCAGGAGTATGTTTCCTTGGGAGAATTTTCCACTATCACGCGAAAAAAACCGCTGTCAGCAGCTAGTAGTTAATATTGGTAAGTCTAAATTCCTCCAATACTCATTCAGAAAGCGCGGTGATTAATCCGACTGATACTGTACGAGAAGAGGCCTTCGTCCAGCAGTAAAACAATTAAGAGTTTGTTTATGGTTTTTTTTTTTTTTTTTTTTAGGTGGGAAAATCATCTTATGACAAATCGCGCTCTTGGGCGGAGCGGAAAGTAGTGTCAGACTTTTACTGACTAAAAACCCACTCCTGTTCCTTCTTTGCCTGGAAACCTTGAAGTAACTTTGCCTACTCTGGATGGAGCGAGAGGGATTGTCAGACTTTTCCTGACTAAAACCCACCTGTGTTCCTTCGCCCTACCTTTTACCATTTGCGTCCCAGCGCCGCGCTAACTCTTTGAACAATGCCGCAGCCCTATCAAATACAGGCTGGTTTTATTAACTTTGAAACTGTAAAATTTCGTATTTCGAATGTCGGTAACACGTGTTGTAAACATTTCATTTTAATTTAGGTGTATGACGGACTTGGGTTTTATTAGACGTATAATTTCATTTCGAAGCTCTCAAACAAATTTCCTAAGGGACTCGAGATAATATTAGAGTAGATCACAAATATTTATACCACCAAACATGTCCTCTGAGACATAACAAAGTTACGCCATTTTTCATTTTGTTAACCATTTTAGGGTTGCTTTTTTTTCACAAGTTTATTTTCAACTTGAATTTTCTTTCAAATTTTATTTAATTTTCTCTGTCTCGTAACCACGCAACGGTTTTTAATAAAGTTTTCGCTGATAGATAAAACGATAAATCAGGAAGGTTTTTATATATCTCGCAGCCGTATCGTATAATACGCCGTTTTACATATTGGCACGCCGGATTGAAAAACGGCGCCGTTATGTAATACGGCTAGCTCACATTCAGCCGGATTATGGTGGCGATACATTCTACAAAGCGACTTCCAATATTAAGCTGTTTTCTCAGTCATCATCATCATCATCTGCCTGCTCTTGTCCCGTTTACACCTTCTTTTCTTCCATTCTGTTATCTCAGTATAGCATGAAATAAAAATAACACGGTCTTTATTGTCGCAACAGATAAACAGACACCAAGGAAATAAACTTGAAATACAGACAAACCACGTGTATCAAACAGAGCTCCTCATTCAAATAAGACCTTATCAAATAGCTTGAATATAATAAAACTATAAGCAAGTTGAAGTACCCGCATTGTTTAAGTTGGCGCTTTGTGCAAGTTGGTCCCCTGTGCGATAACTCCATACTTTGCGCACTAGTGCCAGAGAACTAAAGTCTTGCACGCTTCGATATGTGAAACAGCACAGTTCGTGTAACTTGCGTGGGATTATTAATGTGGAGATCGTGTTTTGTTTAATGGGTTAAAGCTGGCTTTATGAACTTCTACGTTCAAAATGGAGTCACAAGATTAAAGAGTTATATGGTCTCGAATATATTTCATTGGATTAATGACTAATATACAACAAGACTAGCTTCTGCCCGCGGCTTCGCCCGCGTAAAAGTAAGCTTTTTCATATAAACTTATCATCCCCTTGAATTTTGAAAAATCCTCTCTTAACACTTGCCTACGTCATAAAAGGAAACCTTATGCAAGTATTCACGATCCTATTCCTAGTTGTTTCGGCTGTGCGTTGATATGGCAGTCAGTTTCTCCTTTCATATATATATTTCTATAACCGATATATGAAAGTAATTGTTTCCAAAGAACCCATTCAACGCATTATATTTTTACTATGGCATCAAAATCAAAAACTATTAAGGTTCGGAAATATATAGGTACCAAGTAAGACTTAAATCGACGACGACGAAAAACAATTTCTTTTAAAGATCTTTATATATCCTTGTTCCTAAATTCATTACAGACATTACATTCTTCAATGTTTTATTTCGACTTAAAAATATAATTGTTGATAAACCTTTTGCCTATTTTTTTTTTTAATTGATATAAGCCAGTGCTTGATTGCGATCCCACCTGATGGTAAGCAGTGATGCAATCATTGAAGGTGAGGCGCACTAGTTTATTAAGAGCCTATTCACTCTAGCCTTGAAGGCACCTAAATTATAGTTGGACGGGAAGACCGCAGCAGGCAAATTGTTCCAGTCCTTCGATGTACGCGGTATAAACGACGAAGCGAAACGCTTAGTCCGGACCGTTGAAGTTTCAACAACGTAAGGGTGGATACTCGCCGTACGTCGGGTTGTCCGATGGTAGAAATGAGATGGCGGAATCAAGTCATGCAATTCCCGCGCACACTCTCCAAAATGCAACCTGTAAAACACCGATAGGCTGGCTACCCTGCGCCTGTGCTCGAGGCTTTGTAGATTGGACTTAACTAAATCTCGCCTATTACTCTATTCCCAATATTAATCAACATTAATATTAGGTATAATAAGCTACAGTACACAATACAGAAGCATACCTAATCGATACGCTAATATCAATGAAAGCTACATAATAACATCACACTCCTAATTATTAATACACCTACATAGTACGCATGTGTGCGTTGATAAGCAACTAAAGCACTCCACAGACGAAGCAACTTTAGTAAACGCAACTACCAACTATTTAAGTTTTCGTTATCAGTAGCCAGTTAGAGCCACTAAAACGATCAGTTTGCCGACAGTTACCGCAATTGACTGGGCACTGTGAGGGCCGGAAAGAAAGTGAAGTCGATTGATCGTTGTAGTTATCGGCTTGTTTGTATATTTTATTAAATTTTATTTACGACATTATTTTTTACTTTTTTTTTGACGGAATGATTTAAAATGGAATTTGGAATAATATTATTGTTATTATGTGACATTATGGATTTCTTATATATTACTACTGATTTTTTTTTTTACATTGAATTTATCCTATTGGCTTTAATGGAATTTGGATTATTTTTTTGTGTGATTTTGTTGATCTTGTTGATATTATTGTTTTTGAATTTTTGGGACATGTGAAATTTATTTTATACTAAGTTATTAAATATTCTATTTTTTATTATATAATATTTATTCACAATATTTTTGTTTATTAGGATTTTGTAGTATGTTGTATGTTTTTTCTTCTTTGACCATCACTGCAATATTTTATTTTCAACACAATGTTCCATTGTTATGAAATACTTACTGACTTATGACTTATGGTTGCGAAAACCAGGAACTGGACATAAGCAAAAATTTGTCAGGTGCTAATTGCAGCTATTTGAACTATATTTTGTCGTTAATTTACGGTAACCAAAACTGAGTTTCCTGTCAAATTAATTTAGAGATCAAACTTGCGTCGTATGCTAAGCCCCTAAGAACGCAGCACAATGTTTAATTAAAATCCGAGCAGGATAAAGTAAGCGAGCTTATGATGTCAGCAGACGTGAACCTTGTAATTATTGCCCTATATAATTGGCTAGGTGGCTGGAACAAATTGAAAGGCTGCGTTGAATGTTAAATTTGGTAAGGCTTTTTATCGAAGTGCAGAAAAGAGTTAAGGATACACACAGTTTGTGAGTAGGTACAGTCAACAAAGGAGATGAATAACCAGGGTTATCTGACGAGATATGAATGAATCTTTATTTTATTATTGAGTTATTTATTATCTATGAATTTAATTATGTTTCATTGCATCGGTTTCCATGAAAATTTCAATTGTATCTGACGACTCTGGTTATTTATGTCCTTTATTAACTGTACATACATAGCATTGAAATGAGAATTGATGGGGCCAGTTCGGGCCGATGCCTTCCAAGGCTTTTTTTTAAGTGGGAAAATCATCCAATCATACCTCCCGCTCTCTGGGCGGAGCAGAAGTGTGTGACAGACTTTTACTGACTAAAAACCCACTCCTGTTCCTTCTTTGCCTTTCATACCAGGGCCGGGTTTTCCTTTCAGAAGCGAACCCATGGCCCCAGTAGGCTTCTACCCTGCTGGGCCCCTACGAGTTGCTAACATCTCCTTGAGGCGCGCGTGGAACAGTACGCGCCGTCGACGACTTGAGCTTGGTCCGGACGGTTACCGGACAGTCGCACGGCGAGCTACCCATTGCCCGACGTCCGCAAGCCCGCGCCTACGGTGGATGCCTTCCAAGGCTGCGGATTGTCGTAGTGTTTCAGTCAGTAAAAGTGTGACACTTCTTCTCGCTACACCCAGAGCGGATGAAGTCATTTGAAGATTTCCCACGTACCTAAAAAAAGGGTTGTAAACCTAAAAGAAAGGTTGTAACATATTTTTTTTTTTTTTTGCTTGTTGTATCTGCAATCAACATTTAGCTATAAGCAGATGCGCTGTAGGTAATGGCAGTTCGAGTGAGCCCTCCAGTGAGGACATCTCCTCTTAATTGGCTATATTTATTTATATAGCTATAAAATCCTTTCGCTTTAGCCTCTTAATGTAGCTTCTGGTTGTCAGCTTAGCAGCCAATTGGTTAGGATGATTTTCCAACCTCCCCAGGTATGTCATTGCAGTTTTGAGGATTTCTTCCTTCACAGTGTTAATTTCAAGATAGTGATGTATTTCTGTGTTTGTGATAAACCATGGGACATTGCTCAGGTTTCTCAGTATCATATTTTGTATTCGCTGTAGTATAACTATATTAGAGTCACTGGCGCTGCCCCAGAGTTGTACACCATACATCCAGACAGGTTTCAAGATGCTTTTGTAGATTAGCAATTTGTTGTCGACAGATAGTTTGCTATTTCGGCCCAGTATCCAAGATAGGTGGTTATACCGTAGTTTAAGCTCTTGTCTTTTTGTTTTGATGTGGTGCCGCCATGTTAAGCGTCGATCCAGGTGTAGACCAAGATATCGTACACTATCTTGGTGAGGAAGTGTGGCATTTTCTAACTGTACTGGAGGACAGTTTCCTTGGCGCAGTGTAAAAGTAACATGCACAGACTTTGAAGCGCTAGCCTTTATTCTCCATTTTTGAAGCCACTTGGTCACATCGCTCAGGTTTCTTTGCAGTTTCTGTGTTGCAATCACAGGGTTTTTGTCGCTTGCCAAAATAGCAGTATCGTCAGCAAATGTGGCTGTAGTGACATCTTGTTCTCCTGGCAGGTCAAACGTGTATATGATGTACAGTACAGGTCCCAAGACTGACCCTTGCGGTTGTAACATATGACGATAAAACAATCGTATCGTCTTTGATCCATCTATGACGCCACATAGGAACTAAAAATATAAAATTCTGCATCGCCTTGTAACAGCTAACTGCCTGATTAGAACTTATGGACACTTGAACCACAAAAATTACTAAGCGTCATTTAGTAAACTTTACACTAGAGCGACTTAAACTTAAAATTTTTTAGAAAAAGAATTGTTAGTTAAAAAAAGTCGGATTTAGATACCATTACCATGATGTTAATAATATCAAAATGTGACTATTTCGTAATTTTGAACTATTTTTTTTTTCTAAAAAATTTAACTTTAAATCACTCTCTTGTAAAGTTCACTCAATGTCGCTTGGTAATTTTTGCCTTTAAAGCGTTGATATACAACGGTAAAGGTCCCAAATCAACTATCGAGTAGTTACCCAGACCAGACACGAAACCCGTCTGGTCGTAGGAACCTCCCTTTTCAACGGGGGTATTAGAATGTATCGTCTACCGCTAAAAGAACGAGGAAAGAACTGAAAAAAACAAGAACCATTTTAGCGTTCATTCCTCATTTCTAGATCCTTCAGGATTACTGGCTAGTAATCTTGAAGGATCTAGAAATGAGGAATGAACGCTAGGAGGCAATCTACAAACTCCTAATACCTTCAGCCGCGTCTGTGACTTAACCAACTTTGTATTTCATAACCCGTTGATAAAACAAAACATTAATTGTGAATGTCAACATAATATTGTATCTATTAATACCACGGCTTGCTTCATCAGCGTCTAATTAAACAATGGTTTTATCGTTCACGCCTCACGCTTTGTTCGTTTTCCTGCTAAGCTCGTTATTTACTTTGACGTTAATATCTAGTAGGTACATAGGTATATTTGTATATGTGTTAAGTTTCTTGGCTATGTGTTTGGTTAGGTTTGAGGCTCCCGGTTATGAAGCTCAGTAACTGTAACGGGAACTACCGGATATTCGAAATAAAAATATATCCGTAACCATAACCGACACCAATATAGGATTCGGATAGTTTCAGATAAAGGCGCATTCTAATTGACAGGTTACGACCAGTGTTTGTTGGTTTTACCCGGCCAAATAAATTATATAATCTAGACCAGAAATAAATATTAAATCTTGCTATTTGTATTTTACTTTTATAATCTTAAAATTCTAATATTCCGAAACGATTCGACACTAGCGGATAATCCGAAATAATTTCATATCCGTAATGGTATCTGAAAGCGGTATAATTATTATTAATATATCCGTCATCCCTAGTTTTAGGTACATAAGCCAATACAATGTCGAAATTAACGATCATTTCATTGTAGTTAACCAATGAGGAGACTTTTGAGATGATGTCAAATAGAATTAGAAGCAAAAATGCTCCACCGTCCCCAAAGAAGTTGGAATAAGCACATCAGGGTGAAGAATTGGCCTCAAAGAGCTGTCAGCAAAATGAACGGTGTTCACTAGAGCCGATGTCTGCCTGGGGTGCGGGATTGTTCGAAAGAGTTACCTTAGCCCTGGAACGCAAAGGTCAAATGAAAGAACACAGTTGGGTTTCAGTCAGTGACGCTCCCTTCGCCCGAAGCAGAAGGATTAAAAGAAAGAAAAAGAACGGGTGACGAATTAGTGCACACAAATCAAGTTCAAACAAACGCTCAAATGGCTGAACAGATTTGGACGAAACCTAGTACACGAATAAACCGTATCCTAGAATAGAACATAGGACACTATTTCTTTTTTCGACCTTCATGCGAGCTATTCCGCTGACAGAAGTTAGTAGTTAGTAAAACAATGGAAGGTTCAATCAGATATCAATAACGAAGCCGCATACATTGATTAAGTATACCTATATAGTATGATGTTGTGTGCCAATGTTCATAAATCATTTATGTTTGAGACTAAGACCCACAAAATTCACTTTAAAATAAATTTACTGCGAAAAATTTCAGCAACAAATTCTTTAAACAAGTTTATTTTGTAGGAAATCAAATCAAGTTTCAAAATTCTATTTGAAATGTGAGACACAGAAAGAGAAATGTAACATCACAGATTTCATCTTTTTGAATAAACAACAAAATATCAGATCAAACAACGACGTAGGTTGAACATGACTAAGTAAAAGCAAAAATATCACAAAGCAATTTTAACTGTAAATCACAACTGTTTCTATTTTATCGCTGAGGACTCCGACAATGGCTGAAACTTCTTCGTCTTAGTCCATAACTGAGAACATTAAAGGGAATTTCTAGACATTTAGACAATTTAACAGCTTTGTTATCTGGGCAATGATTCTAGCTGTCTTCACTGTAAATCTCTTCGTCTCGAAATAATTCTATCTGAGAATAGTGAATAGAATGGAATAACACAAATAGTTTGAGGTTATTTTCTAACCCACAATTTATTTTTCAATGTTATTATATTATTTTGTGAGGTGTTTTTTTAGTTGGGAATCTTTCTTTCTTTTCTTTTCTTTCTTTCTATCCAATGACTTCTCACGCTCTAGGGCAGAGCGGGGGCGTATCAGATTTTTACTGACTAAAACCCACTCCTGTGTTACTTCTTTGCCTTGCGTTCCAAGACCCTGGGTTTCTCTTTCGGAAGCCAACCCATGGTCCCGGTAGGCTTCGGCCTTGCTGTACGCCTTTGAACGGTTTTGCTGACTTATCTTTGAGGCGCTCGTGGAACACAACGCACCGTCGATGACTCGGGCTCGGACCAGACGGTTACCGAACGGCCGGACGGTTAGCTGAGGTGGTGAGATATTAAAGGGGGTCGTAGAGTTCATATAAGGAGTTGCTCCATATAAAATACTGGAGTTCAGATACATTTGGTTAGACTGAAAGCCGTCCCCAAATCACTTTGAAAAAGTCTAAAAAGATAATGATTTTCTTTTTACTTATGAACAGAAGATTTAATATGATACCCTAAAAAGAAATAAGAAACCAAAAATACTTGGATACGTAGGAAACTTCATTAGGTAAGTACAATATATAACCAAAAAATATCGTTCGCCAAAAATTTTCATATCGGTAACGAAGGTCCGAATAACGCATAAAAACCCAAATATACCACCAAGGGTTTTAATAAAAACCGGATGCGTACCTTGGGCTTGTTTATAGTACAGCTCATACATAAACTAGGTAAAGTTATTTAATCCTAATGAAGGACCCTGAAAAAAAAGAAAAAGTTTCATATGTACCTACATAAGTTTTGATATTGATTGGATTCAAGATTCAAAGCATTTATTTCAAATAAACTATTTACAGGAATTGTCTAGAAGTCAGTCAATCAGACAGAAAAATTATACTGATTGCACATCTCAAAGCGTATGTTTATACGTGTTGTATGGATTATTCTTTCTTTGACCGACGACATGTTAAGGGTTGGGAATCCGATGGAAGCGAGATGCACACGACCGGACATTGTAGTGGACACTTGGGCCTAAGTCCAACAGTGGACGTTATTCGGCTGAAATGCTGTTTATGATGATTCTTTTCTTTATACCGTTGGTTCCAAACCTGTGAACCTCGAAAGGTTTTTGGAATCTGCCCTCCACACCATGACTGGGCTAGTAACGTCATGACACGATCACGTTTAAGTGACCGTAGTATCCGCGTGTCGTACCCGTACGGATTCTGTGCTCTCGATTTTATAGGATTCCATACCAAAAGGGTAAAAACCCTATTGCTAAGACTCCATTGCCCGTCTGTATGTCACCAGGCTATATGTATCTCATGAACCGTTATAGCTAGACAGGTGAAATTTTGAACAAATACTAAAAACCGAATAAAATAAATATTTAAGTGGGGCTCCCATCAACAAACGTGATTTTTTTGCCGTTTTTTGCTCGATATTAATAACGGCAACAGGCAGACGTTTGAAATATTCATAGAATATTTAGTTGTATATTCACTTTAAAAATAAATAATTAAAATAAAATGAATATTTATGGGGCTTCCCATACAACCTACGTGATTTTTTTGCCTATATATAGTGTCTAATATTAAAGTAAAATTGTCATTAATTTTGTTTTAAACATTTTAGTTCACATCAACTCGATAGATGGTGTTCATGTTTGACCGTCCGCTGAACACCGCCAGGTGTTAAGATTTTCCGCGGTTTCATGACCTCCCTTGTATATTGTAAATAAAATTACTCGTTCTGACGTTCTGAGCTTGGCGTTTGATTCACATCGTAAATGCCTTGAAGGCTCCTCAGATCTTTTAGGAAAATTGTACAATAGATATAATGGTACCGAACCCTTCGTGAGCGAGTCCGACTCGCACTTGACTGGTATTTTTATTATTGTTGATAGGCTCGCTTTTGACTACTATCTTACTTAATGATAAGCGATGATGTGGTCGATGGTTTTAGTAATTTTCTTATATTTTCGCGTTAGAGAGAACGAGTAAATATTTTTGTTGAGAAAATTATTTCCTAAACCTATACGATGCCTATTAAGATTTCCGTGAGAAAATTGGAGTTGAACTGACGATAACACAGATGATAAAAAGGAGAAATATAAAAAGTTTCTCTTCCAATTTCGTATATTTAAAGTACACTTTTCCCTGCATGTTCCAAAGCTATGAGGCGACCTGTACATGTGTCGTATAGAAATAAGTCACTGTAACAAGCTCCTCAAATTGCTTGCAGCGCACACAAATCTGTGTATTTCCTTGCTCCAACGTTCGGCCGCCGTAAGACGTGAACAAAATCTAACATGAACAGATTTGTTTCGAATCTCTCTGGATTTTATTTGGCAGCTCGGTATTGCATACGCTCGATGTGCTATGAGCAAAGAATTATGGGATTTTTAAACTTGGAATATTTTATATGGATGGATTGTAAGTATTCTGGATTTTTTTAGTTGTATATCAAACAGACTTTACCAAAACATTATGTATATTTCAGTCTCTTCGCTCCATATCGAGTATCTTGCCTAAGCTGTAGGTAATGTCAAATTTTTGCCTACTTGTTGTATCAAAATGTACTTTTGTAATTCGAACACTAATTTATTGCGAGATACGAATTGAATATTTTTAGTATAAAATTCACATTTATTATAAACTGAAAAAAAAAGAATTTTACATTTGTTGCAATTTTTTTTTCCCTCGAGCGCCGTTGTACATACGTCCGTACAACTTGAATCACCTTGAAAAACGCTTAATTGTCGTTTTGTACATACGTTTGTACGAATTTTTTTTTTTGCCGATAATTTTGGTATCTATATCTTTTTTTTTCCTAGAAAAATCCAGAAAAAGTTTTTTATTTTTTATTTTTTTGGTGATATACGTAAAAACGCGCAATTACGAAATAATAATACCCCGGGGCGGCCGAGGGGTTAACAAATGTAAAATTTATTTATTTTATTAAAACATAATTATATTCAAGCGTCTCCTTACACCTCAACATGGTCATTACACTTTAAAGCGGTACGTTTAGCCACTTCATAAAATAACCAGTAAGTAACACGTCCAAAACCTTCCATTAAATATGCATCACTTGCTCTCAGAGGTAGCTCATTATAGTAAATTGACGTCTCTTTATAAGACCTTTAAAGGTTAATTTACTTCATACTGACTTTATGTAGGACTAGCATTTCTTAAATTCCCATAGAAAACGTAATCCATGGGACTGTTTTTTTTTAGGTGGGAAAATCATCTAATGACAAATCGCGCTCTTGGGCGGAGCGAGAGATAGTGTCAGACTTTTACTGACTAAAAATCCACTCGTGCTCCTTCTTTGCCTTTATCCTGGGGCCCCGGGCTTCTCTTTCACACTACCCGTGGCCCCAGTAGGCTTTGACCCTGCTGGGCCCCTACGATTTGCTGACATGTCACTGAGGCGCGCGTGGAACAGTACGCGCTGTCGACGACTTGGGCTCGGTCCGGACGGTTACCGGACGGTCAGACGGCGAGCCATCTATTACTCGCCGTCCGCAACCCCGCGCCTACGGTGGCCGGAAATCGGCATCGGAATCCCGGCGGCGGTTAGGGCTTGAGGACCGTTGTCTCACGCGATCGGCCATCCATGGGACTGTAGAGACTCTTCCTCACTTCTTTAGACATATTTGTCTTAGTATGATCATATGAAAAGGAGATCCGTGCTTTTTACATAACCATACCAAGACAAACGTTACTAAAAGAGTTAAGAGTGTACCTTCTCCCTTTCGATCCATCTACATGGATGGAAACGGATAGATAGATAGATATAAAGAAGAGCGGAGAAGATTAAAAAAAGATGGATGGATTGTGTGAGTAGTGATATGAAAGAAAAGGGAATCAGTGATAGCGTGACGGTTGACAGGATAGGATGGAAGAAAAAAACTTGTTGCGCCGACACCATGTACAAGGACAGGAAGATGAGATGAGATGGATAGTTAAAGCCATACATATATCATAATTTTTCGCCTTTAAAAATCACCGTTCGTACATGTTTTATTTCCAAAAAATTTCCTGGAATCTCGTCAGGTGTTTGAATACTTTATGAAATAGGAATAAAAGGTGTACTTAACCCACCTTAGCCTGTTAATCACGTTTGCTATAAAGCCGAAATTTTACGCTTGTTAACGCGGTGTAAACAAGAGAATCGCTTCATAACTGTAAACGTAAGCTGTCTGTATTATTTTAGGGAAAGGTGCGAAGTTAAACATTTGTATTTTCGTATCAAAGTATCATCATCTCTCTAGCCTTTTCCCAACTAGCTTTTTTTTAAGTGGGAAAATCTTCCAATGACATCCCCCGCTCTTGGGCGGAGCGGGAGTGTGTGACAGACTTTTACTGACTAATAACCCACACCTGTTTCTTCGTTGCCTTTCATACCTGGGCCGAGTCTTCCTTTCAGAAACAGACCCTTGGCCTCAGTAGGCTTCGACCCTGCTGGGCCCCTACGGTTTGCTGACATCTCCTTGTGGCGCGCGTGGAATAGTACACGCCGACGACGACTTGGGCTCGGTCCGGACGGTTACCGGACGGTCGGACGGGTAGCTACCCATTGCTCGCCGTCTGCAAGCCCGTGCCTACGGTGGCCAGAAATTGAGATCGGGATCCCGGCGGCTGGGCGTGAGCGTTGCACCCTTGCGCATGCACGTGCGGCCTCCTCCTCGCTTCGGACCATGGCCTGTACCAAGGCCCGGTGCGAGAGATCGTTGCCGCCGATCTTCCCCACGAGGACACGGCGGAGCTCTGCCCAAGCGGGGCACACCTCTACCGTGTGCTCCACCGTGTGCTCCAGGTGGTGGCACCCGGGTGTTACTTCCGCACGAATTCGGTGCAGGAACTTCCCGAACTGACCATGTTCGGTGAAAACCTGCCTCATGCGGAAGGTGAGGACGCCGTGAGGTCTTTCCAGCCACTCCTCAAAGAAGGGACTGCCATAATTATGGTGTTCCCAACTAGCTTGGGATTGGCTTCCAGTCTAAGCGGATGAAGCTGAATACCTGTCTGTCTGTGTGTTTACTTGGAGCGACTGGCTATCAGACCTCCACAACCCAGTTAATGGGCAACATGTAACGACTGACAAAGTTCTACAAATGATAACCGGGATCAACGGCTTTTACATGCTTTCCGAGGCACGGGGTGTCAGTAATGTCCTACCTAAAAGTACCAAAATATAATTTTCTTTAATATATAGCGACATCTATGGCGTCACATAAGAACTAATCCTGCATCGCGCAATCAAAGTTCTCCGCGCGATTGGAACATATAGCAGCCCGAAATCATCTATCGGGGAGCTGCCCACCAGACATAACATCCCGTCTGGCCGGAGGATCCTCCCTTTTCAACGGAGGTTTGCGGGACTTTACACTCTGTTCCGCATCCCTCCAAACACCCGTCTGGTCGGAGGATCCTCCCTTTTCAAAGGAGGTTTGCGGGGCTTTACTCTCTGTTCCGCATACCTCCAAAAATATTTCTACAGCTACACATACCGATCAAGTCTTTAAAGTGAATTTTGTATCTGTAGTAAGCGACAAAGTTTCCTAGTTGGCGGCCCTTGTTGCTGATTGAGCCAGCTCTTTTTTTTGTTTCTCCTGCTTGATATGTAGCATAGCATAATCAACCTTGTAATGTTACTACTCCTGGGATACCAACCTCCACTCTTGGAGAGGGTTGGGTCACCAATCGGCCCCAGTGCGGATTAATACTCGTAAATGTCAAATGTCAATGACATGCCGGTTTCCTCACGATGTCTTCGTTCTCTGTTTTAAGAGCAGTGGCGACGAAACAATTATACAAAGAAAAGTGCCTGCCTGGGTTTGAACCCGCGATATAAGACTCGTAAGTCGGGGCCATTACCATTGGTCCACCACTGCTCAATGGGCCACCACGGCTCAATGGGCCACCACGGCTCAATGGGCCACCACGGTTCAATGGGCCACCACGGTTCAATGGGCCTCCACTGCTCAATGGGCCACTACTGCTCAATGAGCCACTACTGCTCCATATGTCGGAATTTGGAAATTATTATTTTTTTATTACGATTTTTAATTATCCATTTCGTCGCAGGGTCCAAAACTTTTTAATAGTTTCTCCGAGACTTATCGTGTTTCATTGGCCGCCACTGTTAATTCTCGATTTCAGGAGTTAGAGTGATTAGAATTAATGTGACTGATGGATATGTCGCAGTAAAAAAGCTTTTATTCAATGCTGCAACCTAGTCTAATTAGCCTGCATTATCCTCTTCTCCTATTTGCACATACTCGTAGTTCTGTTTTTCTTGGGTCGAGCGGCCATGCGATAGAAATTCTGCAGTACGTAAAAATACAATTTTGTTTTCATCCAAAGAAACCACAGGGTAGTGTGAAAGTGAAACCCGGGGCCCTGGAACGAAGGCAAAGAAGGAACAGGAGTGGGTTTGCAAGAGCGGGATTTGTCATAAGGTGATTTTCCCACCCAATAAATAAAAAGGCAAATGTTTATAAATGATTCAAAATTAACGAAAACTTTACTTTTAAACAGTAAATTCAAAAAAGAAAATTGAACTTAAAAATAAATCCTGCTAAAAGCTGGTAAACGACAAAAGAAATCTAAGTTTAAAAGAAAATAGAAAATGTTTACAACAAACAAACCTTTTTTCCAGTCGAGTTATCGGGACTTAATTACTTTAGCAAACAATCCTTAATAGGTGCTGAACAATAGTCTTTTATTTACGTCGTTTTAGCTTTCAGTGATTTAGATCTGTATCAAATAAATCTCTAAAATTTGTATGAAATTAATGGGTTTATTTTAAACGCCCCGTTTGCAGGTAGAAAATTATGCCATTGGATCATAATCCTGGAAAAAAAATCCTTTGTCTTATTCTAGCAACATGGTCTGTGTTCCAAATTTCATACAAATCCGTTCAGCTGTTTGAGTGTGAAAGAGCACGTAATCCACCACGCGGGCCCAGTGCGGATTGGTGAATATCACATGTCTTCGAATTTTTAGTTCTAGGACATGTCGGTTTCCTCACGATGTTTTCCTTCACCGTTTTGAGAGCAGTGGTGATGAAATAACAATGACACAAAGTAATGCGCCTGGCTAGGTTTAAACCCGCGACCTACAACTTGTAAGTTGGGGCCGTTACCACTCGGCCATCACTGCTCTCATTTTTTTTTCTTACTCCATATTTAATTCTTACCGACACAAAAGAGGTCAACTACCTAAAGAACGAAGTAAGCAAATCTCACAAAATTAAAATTTTGGTACTTCTAACTTTAATGTATAGGTTCAATCAGGTTCCTCATTATCTTTATTAATCCGATTATCCAGCCGGCCTTCCGTTCAATCGGTTTTATCAGTTTCTATAAACATAAAATGTATCCGGACTTAATTCGTTCTTTGTTTACGGAAGAATATTGTTTTTGTTGTTGAAAGTTACTCATTTTAGTTAAAAAGGGAAGATAAACAAAAAACATTTTCAAAAGCCTATGAACTTTTGAAAATATATTTTTGTCGCCACTGCAGCTGGACAGGACAATATTGTTGAGTAAACCAATTATTTTTAAATTAAATTTATACATTGAGCAATGACACTTTTACGCAGATGTGACGCATATTTTCTTATTATACCTACATTTTTATTTGGTATGCGTCATAACTGGCAAAATTTGCCTGCAGCGGTCTTCCCGTCCGATTATAATTTAGAAGTCTTTAAAGCTAGAGGTCCTGATATGAAAGGCAAAAAGGAACAGGAGTGGGTTTTTAGTCAGTAAAAGTCTGACACACCCTTGCGCTCCGTCCAAGAGCAGGAGATTTAATTGGATGATTTTCCCAACTAAGAAAAAAAAAGCTTGTCAATGGCAAAACTATTTAAATTCTTTGCCTGGCCCAGTATTCGGCCACGGCAAATGCCATGCCGGATCACAGTCAACCACCAGATTATATCATGTAATAAAAAAATAACCCCTTAACTTTCCGTCCTTCAAAAAAAAAAACATTTTTGTAAAAGCTTTCAAGGACACCATTATAGGAGACAGTAAAAGCCATTTAATCCGCCATCAAACAGATATTAACTGATCAATCTTCGATGTAAATCCTTCATTTTCCCGTCTAATAACTATCAAGCAGGTTTATAAAAAAGCCGCTGTGCAATAATCGTGAGTGATCGCACGAAGACGGATGGAAGAAGTTACCCTCGTCACCGATGACGTCACGGGCCAAGCTTGAGTCTCCGCGGTTCTGGACTATTTAATTTAATTTGGGCACGGATCAATTTGTAACTGCCAAATGCGTGTTATAGTAAATTGGAGTTTTTAGTTAGGATTAGTTTTGTTTATTAGACCTTTTACGATGTTTGAGGAAGTGGGGCGTCATGCTAGGGATGTATAAAAGGTTTTCGGTGACATGTTGAGAAAACTTAGTTAGGTAATTCATTAACAAGCCTCGGTGGTAGCATAACATATTTTTTAGCACGAGAGAATATAGGTCAATCTGACACTGTATCACTTATTTTCTTACTTAGTGTACATTTAATATAACTATATTTATGTATCTATATCAGTATTTCCAATCTCAAGGTTTTCTGACGGGCAATGAAGCAGAGTATAATAAACGGATCGACAACAAAACACAATACTGCGCTTCAAAACCCTGGATAGTTATTGTGGCTCAAAAGACTGTCCAACTGAAATGAGACTGGACAGGGCATGTCAGCCGCACGCTCAACCAATTATGAGTCAAAGTAGCACAGAGTTAGTACCCAGAGACAGACGATACTCGACAGACCACAAAACCGAGATGACGGGACGAACAAAACAAATTTCGCCAGAACTAGAAGGATGAAGAGCAGGTTCGTGAAAGATGGAAGTAATGGAGGCAGGCTTTTTCCCAAAAGAGGAACAGAACCAGCTAGCGATAAAAATTGTATTAAGTATTATTACCATTTAGTACCCTAGTTCAGCCTTCAGCTGTAACAAAAGTTCTAGTTTAAGGCAAAATTATATGAATAAAGGAATACAGTGAATTATTATTATTTATTATATTTATTTTCTGTCCAGGCAAGTTGTGCCCATTACAGGTTGCCTGAAAGAAATCATAGAATACACTAAGGCCGCCATTTTTTTTGTTTTTAGTGTAAGGTTTAATTTAAAAAGTAAGTACTTTAAAATTATATATAAATAAATATATAAATAGGTCCGCAACACTGCCAGGGTTGAGAGAAACCATACCATTCATAATCTTATTCATCAGAAGGACGAAAAACAGGTTCACCAACATTTAGATGAGAACATTAATTCCTTATAACACGCTCAAGTAATAAGTCCATTTATATTCTGAAGCTAAATTATTCTATAAAGGAAAGCAATTATAAGCCAAAGTAATGCAAAAACAATTACAATGTATTTTCGGCTCATTGAGTTCTATTTATTGCTTGAATAAGTCCTAATGCTTTTGTTTTAGGAAGCCTTATTGTCACGTTTTCTCGAAGAAACGGTTCATTAACGGTCGTCAATGATGTAAATCTTTTCGCCGTATAGCAAGGGACATCGGACTTCTTAAAATCGTAACACAAATGAAACATGGTCCATTGTAAGTCCGTTAGTAGGTATTTATATTATATCTGTGGTAATAAGGCTAAAATCGCAATTCACATAGAAGAGAATAAATCAAAACGTTGTTGCATTATGTTTTTATTTTTACTTTGAAAATTCAAGCACACTCCATAGTTAAAAACTAGGCATCTATTATTGAGTGGGATGCCTTGTGTATGCTTACATGTTTGTGAAAGCACCCACGACATAGGAGTAATTCTCAATGTATGAGATTTTTATTTTTACAAAACAGACAACAAACAGAAACAACAATATATATTTCTTGGTTCCTAAAGCTTAATAAAAAGCCAAGGGCATTTTAACAATGTTATCAGGTAACACAAAGGTGGGTATTCTGAGAAACTGTAGGCTGTGTTTTCTGGAAATACATACGAGCTTTCATTTACATAGAAGGCCAATTTCCTACCTTCTATGAAACAGAATGTAACTACTCGTCTTCTTTAATGAATACAAATGATATAGGTACTAAAATTATTTGAAAAATTTTACCAACCACAAAATTGTTACCACAGAATTGATATTCCTAAAAACACGTGGGCACATGTCAAAAATAAATAGCAGGATGAAGTCATTTTGATCGTATAATAAAATCGTTTAGCAAAATCGAAAATTAATTCTAAATTCAAAAAGGTCGTATAAAAATTCGACAGTGTCAAATTATTCACAAGCAGCGTGTGTGGCCACCCATTCTCCCCTATGTCGCATGATGTTAATCCTGTTAGCCAAAAGGAGGTATTCCCCTCACGTCCTACACATTTTGGTTATACGTGAGCCCCAAACGAGACCTATATGCAAGGCTGGTAGGATTGTAATTGATATTGGCGTTTCGATCTGAGTTGCTGAACAAATACGGTGTATCTGTGTAATTGAGCTTACGTGCGTATGAGTGGGACGGTGAATCTAGTACTGTAATGGAGTATTTGTGGTTTAATTGGTAAATTTTGAATACAACGGAATTGATATTGAATTATTTTAAGTAAGAAAAATTTTAAGGTCGGAGTAAATATTTCTTTTCAACTCGATATACACGTGGATAACTGTGCTGTCAGCGCACTGTAATTTACAAAAGGTTCATAAAAAATAAGAAAAATCTTGTTTTCTAATTGTTCATAAAAAAAACAGGTGGCCACAGATTTCATCTACTGAGGTTGACAACCGTATGCCGTAAAGGTGCTGCCAATAAATATTTTTTTAAGATAATTAGATATAATTGAACTACTACTTTAAACGCACCATGAGCTATTTTGCTATAGAAAACGTTGAACAGGCGGCAAGTATTATTATGAATGTGTGGAAATTATTGACTTGTTTTTAATTTGAGAAAACGCAGACTAGTCTTAAGAGTTATTTCCGTACCGTGCTATATACAATATGTAATTAATCAACGGGGCAATGAGCGAATAATCTGAAATTTTCACTGTTCATCTACATAATACCTATATGCACTTGCAAATCACTTATACTTTCTTTTATGCCATCTATCTTTCTTTTCTGTACCTTTAAGGTACCACTCAGAAAACCTTTTCAACAGCAAAACTTATATTGATTTCAAAAGCTATATCCACGTTTGTGATACTTGTACAAACAAATAGAACTTTAGCCAACAACAATGACATTACATTTCACGCTTCACCTCATAAAACGCAACGATCAAGAACTTTCGTCGCGCTATAAGCCCGAGTTCAGCGGTACACAAACATCGCTCATTTTTCTCTCAGTTACCTCCTCACTCGCTGAATTGCGCACGTGTTTTGATGAGGCGCGGGTAATTCTGAGCCGCCCTCTAATCCATTTGACGCTGGAGGAAGCAGTATAATGAATCGACTTTTGCTAAGGGAATGCTGATATATACTTATATACTTCCGTCCTGCTACACAGCCACAGCCACTTTTTCCTATAAATTAGTTTTTTTTTAAATATTTTTATAAATACTGGAAGAGATGCTATTTTTTTTATTTTTTTTTATTTTAATAAGTACAATGACAGACTACAGACTAAAACAATCAGCACAGTTAAGACAACATACAGTACATATATCTGAAGTCCAATTATTACTGTACACAGCATTCAATGTTTAATATGCTATTGCCCTTTTTAATCGACTTCAAAAAAAGGAGGAGGTTATCAATTCAGTTATATTTTTTTTATGTTTGTTACCTCAGAACTCCGTCGTTTATGGACCGATTTCCAAAATTTTTTTACTATGTTATGCTTCCAGATTGGTCCCATTTTTTTCAAAATCCAGTTCTCATGATGAATCGAGGGAACTCCTCAAATACTCATTATAGGTACCATATAGCGATTTTGGTATTTTCATCGAGAACTTAAGCATTTTACAGTCAAAAAGTAACATTAATTGATGAGGTGGAACTGATGAAGAAGACCAGAAATGGCCAACGGAACTTCCTACTCACATAGATATCACAGTGAAGAAAGATAGTTAAGCGACTATGACAATACAAATAAATAAATGGTTTTTTTTTTATTATTGATAGGCTCGCGTTTGACCACTATCTCACCTGATGGTAAGCGATGATGTGGCCGACGATGGAGCACGCTTGCCTAGAAGTAACCTATTCACTCTTGACTTATGGTTTTGAATAGTTATGTTGAAAATGGTATCATCGAAGTGACTTGATGATGATGATGGAGCCGGAAGATAGGCACTGGAACTCAGTAATTAAACAATGTATCCTAGCCGTGTTTGGGCCTATTAGAATTGTCATGAGATGCACTTAAGCTATCTGTCTGTGGGTCATTCAGTTTCCTTCAAAATGGTTGAGCTGAGCGGGGCTAATGCACGTCATGCTCGTGAACGGGCGCTGTCAGTTGAGACTGGCCACCTCTTGGCTGCCAGTGGCTTAATTCAATTTCAATTTTTTAATTAGTAAGTAGTTTTTTTTTTCATTACTTATCTACATTGTGCTCACATAATAGAAGCAACAAGAAATAGGTAACCAAGATTAATGTAACTCATAATATGATTTTAAAAAAAACATGGATTTTCTTGCACGTTCTTCTCCATAGAGAACTATGCTTTGGAACGTGCAATTTAGCTCCTCTTTTTTTTTTGACTGACCGACATTTTGACAATTCAAAAGTGCCTGTAATTGGTCTATTTGAAAACGTAACGTTTTTTATAAACGTTTTTGATTTCCGGTTTTTTTTTTCTTGGATGAAGTAAATGTTGATATTTCCCCACCGCTGTTATGCGATGTATCAAGACTTTCTGAAAGTAAAAGACAGATGACAGGAGATAATAGACTTAATATTGATCTCTTAAATGTTAGAAAAATTGAAGAGATGTATATTAAGTTAAGGTAAAATGTCCTTGATCTCGTAAACATGAACAAAAGAAAACAAGGGTTGCTTAGGTTAAGTGTGTAATGCAAGGCTTGTTTAGTAAACAAAAATAATTTGCTGGCATTAACACCAGTTCATTACACTCTATAGGTACATAATATACTAAGCATAAATAACGAGTTTCTTAATTAAAGCATCTTTTCAAAAATAGTCTTCGTTAAATATAATATTAATTATTTCTCTGAAACTTACTCATACAAAATAGACTCAATGCATATTCTACCAGTCAAGTTTTGGAATCAGAAGAAATAGCAGTAAGTAAATGCAATATACTCAAAATGTCACTATTATTGTGTTGAAATAATCGTATTTAACTTATCGAAGTTAATATTTATTTAAATACAAATGTCTTTGTTGCGTGTGATTGCAGTGAATAAAACAAGAACAAACAAACATAATAAACTAAATATCTGAAGACCGGTCTAATATTTCATATTAGAACTGATGTTACCTGACGCTTCCTTAGATGGCGTTGGGATCGAAATAGATCGTATTATGGTTTCTTTACGGAGCAAACCATATAGTATGCGTTCCAAATAAGAATAGGAAAGTCAACCTCGATCTGTCTAATGTTGATTGAAAAGTACAGTTTGCAAATAAAACTTATTTGCGTATTAATAACGGTTTTTTGTGCTTTGTATTACTGAGTCTTAGTTAAATCTAGGTGAAGTAAAAACGTTATTGTTAAATCTAAATTAGCTAAATATATTATTTAAGTGATAATTAGTTTTTAAAAAATACAATTTTCTTTCTATTTTCATTGTTAGGAACAATTCGCCTTCTTCTTCCATTAGCCACTACTCAGACACTTCACACAGTGATGCAGAGATTAGCAAAATTGAACAACTGGGTCTGATTAAACGTTATTCGTTAATGATTCGTAAATAAATATTATTTTTAAAAAGTCTCGTTTTGTTCACTCTACCCAATTTTTCAATTTGACAGCTATGACGTCACAACATGGCGTAAAGATCGATACTATTCTTATTTGGAACGCATTTTACATACAGTTTAGGATTTCATTTGTAAACGCGATTCCTTGTGAATACATTGTCCCAAAGAAACAGCTTGTGCGTGTCATTGGGTGTTCTCGCCTTCTGTCCTTGAAATCCTGTTCATGGCTAATTGTACTAATTACGGTGCCGTGTTATAAAAATAACATCGGAACACGATACGAATGTGATTAAGCTGGAAAATTAAATTCTTCTAACTTTTAAATTCGATCTCATCTCATTTGCGTCGCGATATCATTCCATTCTAGTCAAGTTCTAGTCGCCTGGCAGGCAACTTTGTTTACAGTTACGAAAATAAACATGTTTCTGTGTTATTTCAATTTATATAGTTACAATTCAAATGTCATAAATAAAATGGAACGTTACTTGCTCATAATCTCAAAAACAAAA
The DNA here is from genome assembly GCA_905147345.3 of Mythimna impura. Classification (NCBI taxonomy): domain Eukaryota; kingdom Metazoa; phylum Arthropoda; class Insecta; order Lepidoptera; family Noctuidae; genus Mythimna; species Mythimna impura. The sequence continues at coordinate 8,086,018 of LR990355.1, read as the reverse complement.
TAAATTATTCTCAAAGAAATCTCTCATCTTTTCTTCAACATGAACATACCTTTTTACAGTTAAGTACTTTCTTTTTTCTTTAAATAATTGCAATATTTAAACGAAGCACTCTGGGTTTCATTAAATTTTTAATTTACTTTTCAGTTTTATTAATAGACTGGTGGAATAGTGTTCTTAAATGTTGTTTGAACAGAGTTTTTAGTGTTCTGTACCTCATTCGGCAAAAATGAAACTGTTAGGTATAGGATCACTTTATTGTCTGTCTGTCCGTCTGTCAAGACCCTTTTTTTCAGGAACGCGTGGAGGTATTATGCTGAAATTAATATCAAATACTCAGGTCTGCTATTCTACGGAACAGTGAAAAAAATAAAACTTCTATATCAACGCAATCTAAAGATATAGCCGTTTATACTCCATTTATGAGCATATTTTGACACTCGCAAGGAAATTAAAACCTCTAGGGTACTTTCCCGTTTAGCTAAAATCCTGATATTTGGCATGAAGCAAGATCTCATACTACAAGTAAAGGAAAAATAAAAAAACTGTAAAGGACATTGCTCTGCGCCCATACATTGTTGGCCCTGGAGCCAAGAGCATCGGAAAATTATGTATTGTATTCTCTATCATTAGTGAACTTCTATAGGATCTTATTTTATAGCGGACTAGCAGCAGAATAGATATATTTTTAAAAAAGTATCACATTTTGAGGTTATAATTAATCAAACCAAAGTAACAGGTAAGTAGAATTTTTCATGGCTTCGAGTGATTTTAAGAAACTGAAAAACAATATCCTAATACATTTAGATATTTTTAGTACCTTGCTGGATAATTAGGTTAATAAGTCCGTTTTTGAGTGCCAAATTTTCGTTTGAGCGATACACAGTTTCGAAAATCACAGCCAGGTACTTAAGTCTTTTTTGAAAGCAACTAGAGTCCGTTAAAATAGCCAAGTCCTAATATGCAATGACTCCCGAAAATCACCATAACACACCGTTACAATTACAAACAGCAAACGACGCTGATGCAAGCACAACAGATAAGACTGTGACTCTGACAATGACAAGGGACCATAGTTACGTCAAAAATAGGGATGGCAAATACGATACGATTAATCGATATTTACTATGGCAATACGTTACAAACTGCCTTAGCCTTACATCAACTTTTGTCTTTTTTACTTACAATAACACTCTTTTATACTTGTCAATATTAATTCATAATACCATCTGTATCTAGATTACAAAATTGTTTTTTTAAATAAATAAAATATTTGTAACGTATTCATAAAAACAATATTTTTTTATAATGAATGAAGCCCAAAAGGAGAGGTACTTTTGTAATAATTGTCGTAAATAATCGTCTAGTTAGTTATAAGTAGACCACACACTTTACTAAATAAACATTAGAAAACCCTGAAAAACGATCATGATGAAATAATAGGTTTTGATCACTTCATCATTATTCTATCTACCTATTTAAAATCATGTATGACCTTATTTCTAAAGTATATCTACTTATTAGTTTTTTTAAATACACTTTTAGTAAAACAAAATCAATCGATCGATTAAAATTACAATCGATCGATTACAAAATGTTTGGGCATTCCTAATTCATTATCGACACGACATAACACTAAGCGTAGATGGCGGCTGGTGGATGTTATTAGTCGCGTAAAATACTATAAAATGTGCATTTTGGCATACAGCTAGTCCGTGTAACAGAAGTATTAGCAACTTATGTAATAAAAACGACAATTATTTATCGTGTATTCCGATACTCTTTATTGCACAGGGCCTTTTTGGACATTTACCTTTATAGTTGTATCACAAAATAATTACTTTCTAACGATTCAGAAAAATCTTCAAGACTCGATTCGGGAATCGAACTGTTTACAAGAAACACAAAATAGTTATCATTTTCAAAAAGGTATGCGTAAAAACCTACGATTACACCCTCTCTAAATAACGAAGACGATTTAACGACGAAGAAACATTGATTGAGACAACTTTTTCCATTTAGTCTAAAATTAACCTTTTCAATACGCAATAACCACACAGCAGGGAATCACTCTATCAAAACAGTCGAAAGGCCATCCATCAATAAACAAAACAGTGTAAACACAATATTCTCACATATACCACAGCCCCCCTAGCCAAGTTGCAAACGATAAACGTGAACGCTTAGTAATCTCCAATAGATTTTCAACTTTATACCTAAGAGCGTAAAGTTGAAAATCTATTAAAGACTACTGAGCGTTAGCGACCGGAACGAACGAAAACACTATGTAATCTTCAATAGATTTTCAACTTTATATCCAATAACATAAAGTTGAAAATCTATTAAAGACTACTGAGAGTTTACTTTTATCGTTTGTGACTTGGCTAGGGGTGCAGGTCCTATACCTACATCTACAGTTATCTAGCTTCCAAGCTTTCGACGCAATACAAATTCAAAGACACGCAGCTCACTTCAGTAAATTGAACGCCAACATTTCTAGTGCAAGCGAATTCAATCAAAATGCAGAATGTTCTAATGTACAGTACTAACTTGGGCTCTGGCTTCTAAATCCTGCAATCTTCCATTCATGCATGCAAGCGTTGGAACCGGGGGTGTCTTGCGAGCGTGCGTCCAATCTGTGTATGCTAGCTTCCGTTCAGCCGTGGTTCTAGGACTTGTAGTCTAAAGGGATTATTAAAATTAATTGTTATTTTACTATGTTGAGCACATTGGATTAAGAAGACTTCCTAGCTGAACTAAAAAAGATTGTATTTTCTAAAACAGAGATGTTTTTCTTCTGAGAGCTTTCTAAATTTATATTTCGGTAAACATATATCTACTTATATTATGGCATTTAAGCTACTGTGATAATTGAACGTAAAGTTAATTGCAACATAATATGTAGGAAATTTATAAAGAAAATGAGGTTCATTAATGAAAATAATGGACTTTAATATGATAAAAAAACGCTTCATCATTTTCCTGCCCTTGTCCCATTTTATTAGACCTCTAATAAAATGTGCAACAGTTTTTGTATTTTTTCCTTCTATCCTGTCAGTTGTCGCGCTATCACTGACTTCCTTTTCTTTCATATCACTCCTCACACAACCCATCCATCTTTTCTTTGGCCTCCCTCTACCCTCTAGTTCCATCCACATGGTATACTCATAAGAAAACTTACCCTATGGAAAATGTATTACTTCTGTCTATAATAGTGGTAACTTTTAAGCTTTATATAATACTGTAATATATTTTTTTTATTTATTTATCATTTATACAAAAGAATACTGGATTATTCATAAATAGCAACCAAAAATCACTAAGGTTGAAACTTGTAAGGTAAGATAAACATAAAATGTTTACTAATTTTCTCCAACTCCAACATTATTTTGTAGACACTGTAACAAAAAGCTAACCGTGTCACGTTCGCTAGTTTGTCTATTCGTTCATTCAACACGAATCTGCACTCATCATTTCATGCCAGTGTCTCTATCGTAGCCCTACTACGTGATCTCATTTCGACGATTTGACAAAATGATCCTGAAAAAAACAAAAAAAAAGCTTTTTACTGAAAATTGAGATAAAAAATCCTTTAGCGTCTTAAGTACTCCTGATTTTTAACTTAACGCCACTCATAACCTAACCAAGGGTTAAACAGAGAGAGTTAAGTAAAATCCCATTATAGTAGAAAGTAATGTATTAACATCATCCGAGCATGAATTTGGACTTCGGGCTGGTACTAAGAAATTTCAGATACAAAAAAAAACTCAATAACTCCTCGCTTTGAAATTGAAACTAGCACCTCTCGGCAGTAGCATTTGCGACCAATAAATCAGTAATCCCACATTAACTGACATATACATCAGATGAACTGTGGGCTAACATTGCCTCTTATCCCGTTAAACTAAATTCGGTATCGCGGCAGATCATGCTAAAGGTGGAGAGATGTACTTGACTCTAACCGGAGAGACTAGCCCGCAATGGCAGAACGCTGAAGACAGACGTGTGTAGAAAACGGAGAGGCAGGCATTCGCCCAACAATGGGACATAATGGGCTAATTAGTTAGAATTAGATAGAAATGAATATGCCTCGAAATGACAGGTACCTCGATCTTAGACACCAACATAATCTCAAAATAGAAGTCGATCATTTCGAATCGAGAACCAGTCGTAAGGCCTGCGGTACATCTCCGCAGAGCAAGCTGACTTTGCTTCAATATTCATTTGCATTCAACATTCGAGCTCTTTCCGTGACATAAGACAATGGGGCGTGTTACTCCCAACCCAGTACCCGGTGTTACCTGCAACGCCTATCACATGTTCGTGAATTGCATAGGAATTGGCAGAGTTATCTCGATTGAAATGGAAATGGGCCGGACATATCCAACGAGCATTAGACGAAAGGTGGACCAAAATCATCACTAACTAGTACCCTATGGGCAGAAAGCGCAGACAAGGCTGACCACAAAAGAGTTTTTTTTTTTAATTTTTTTTTTTTTTGGCGGAGTGATATTATAAAAACGGCAGGAATAACATGGAACAGAGTGGCCCGAGAAAGATCAACGTGGAAACGACTGGAGGTCCTTGTACAGACCAAATATATAATTATTATCTATTAAAAATCAAGTTATAAAAAATTAATAAAAAGTTACAAAAACGACACTAAAGATAATTAAAAGAAACTCAAAACTTCAATAGTCAAGGAAGGAACAAAAAAAAAATGTAAAAGAAAATAAAGCGATTTTTATTTTTTATTTTATTTATTTAACTCGATTGAATTTGTAGATGAAATGAAAAAAAAACGATTTTGCAAAATAATTAAAAATAATAAATACTTTTTGATGTTTAGATAGCCTTTAACGTTACTTCTGCGACGTCGTTAACGAGAAAGTGTCTTAATTTAGATATACTCGTAAGATTATCCAGGTGCTGGTTTACCTATGTACCTGCGGGATTGTTCAAAAGAACTACCATGGCCCTGAAACGCAAAGCAGAAGGAACAGGATACAGGTGGGTTTCAGTCCGTAAAAGTCTGACACTCCCTCTTCTCGACCCAGAACGGGAGTTATTATATACCATTACTAGCTGCTGTCAGCAGCTTCGCTGGCGTGATTGTAAAAAATATCCCAAGGGAGCAAACTCCTGGGATAAAAAGTATCCTATGTGCTATTCTAGGAAATGGTCTACCCGTGTGCCAAATTTCATCCAAATCCGTTCAGCCGTTCGGGCTTGAAGAAGTAACAAACATACACACACAAAATTTCGTCTTAATAATATGAGTATTATTAGTGTGATAAAAAGGGTAGGATACTCTCTGAAACAAACTTTTGTTCAGCAGAGATGATAATATACAGGCATAAAAAAGACGTACGGAAAAAACTGTATGAATTCTTAAAGCCCTGTGGTACCTGCTTTATAAATCTGTAAACATAAGCAACCTCGGGACAGAAAATAATACTTTAATATTACTTAAATATATACACTCTGTATGAAAAGGGTCGGATGCAACTAATTAACTCTTGACAAAATGAAAAGCAGTAAGCTTCTTAATAGGACTTTGCGACTCAAATCCCCTTTGCTGAAATATTCACACATTTTACTTTATAAAAATGGATGATAATATTCTTTTAACGTTAACATATCTTTTGCATAATATTATACAGGCGAAAGTTTGTATGTACGTCTCTCTCTCTCTCTCTCTCTCTAATCTGTACCTCTACCATGAGTTTAAAGCAATAGTATTCGTCGCTACTCGATATCGACGTCGTAAATATTTTGTATGGCAAATTTTGCAGCGCCTCTAGCGGTCACTTGCAGAACCAAAATCGGTAGTATGAGTCATCAAGTACAAAACCTATCGAATAAGAACTCGCTAGCGACTAAAGTTTTTAGTAGTTTCCTATAGAAAAACGGTACCATGAGTAACAAATTTGACAGGTGCTATCGAAGCAAACCGTTACTACAGTAGTAAAGTAACTCACTAGCATATTGAAGGGTGAAAATGATGTAAAGCGTGTCGTGTAAAACAATATTTTATTTATTTGTGCATAAATATGTCCGGTAAAACTTATTTAACGTAGAATATGTTAGGTACGGCTGCATATGAAGACGAACGACGCGTTAAAGGAAATTTCCAAGCGACTAAACGAAAGGCACTTGAACATATTAGTTAAAATAATTTCATCAAAGAATATAGGCTCAATAAAGGGGCTTTCGAGTATTTGTGTGGTCTGCTAAGGGTTTATACAGATTTGAAATTTACACAAAGAGTAACACTTGAATCGAAGGTAAATTAGAAATAAGAATGTTATAATAACTTACTTTTATACATGCACTTCATAATAGAAACACCACTTTTCACTATGCGCATTCTTATTTTACGTATGAAATCTCTCTTTTTCCCATTCAATAATTCACAAGCACAACAACACTGAACCATCAAAATATTTCTACAACTACAATATTTCATTTTCAATAGGCCGGGTTATACTTAGAGAATTGGTGTTTCAATTTGGTAGGATTTGTAGGTCTATCTGCCTTACTCTGTCTTTTACTGTAGTTAGAAAGAGAGCAAACTTGAGTGTGAAGTTAGATACGATGCGGATTTTGTACCAACGTAAACACTCGACACCGTTTAGACTATCGAGTTGTCGCTAGCGAGTCCATTTGACTCATGGTACGAGTTTAATAGTAATCTATTCGATGCGCGTTTATTCGATATCGACTACGGTGAGATGGTGTAGTTTTTCGATAGTAACTCATGGTAAGGGTACTGATGTAGTATTTTACGACCACATCCTAAAATACTACATCAGATAAATTTTTATCCCAGTAGTAAGTATGTTCACTTGAATATCGTTCGCTGACAGAAGTCATAGTATACTATAAAATAGAAATACCGATATAAAGCATGAGCGTGATATAAAGCATGAGTGTGATTTTTGAAAACCTAAAACTGCGTTTTCACATTTTTTAATAAACACTTCTTTTTTAGGTGGGAAAATCATCTAATGTCAAATCCCGCCCTCGGGTGGAGCGGGAGATAGTGTCAGACTTTTACTGACTAAAAACCCACTCCTGTTCCTTCGTTGCCTTCGTCCCAGGGTCCCGGGTTTCGCTTTCACACTACCCGTGGCCCCAGTAAGCTTCGACCCTGCTGGGCCCCTACGATTTGCTGACAACTCCCTGAGGTGAATAAACACTTGGTTTATTCACCCGCTTGGTGTATTCGTCGGTGGGTTCGAATAAAATGAGTAAACTACTGCACCTAAAGTGTTTCAAATACTTTTAACTTGTTCATCTGTTTCCTATAACTTCTAAACTACTTATTATATCTTGATTGTCTTGATTATTTGATAGTTACAGCCTTTGTGACGTCACACTTATTTCAATATGGCGGCATCTAGAGGTGACAAAGTTTGCCTTTTTGGGTATCCAAATGAATGGGTTAAATTAGCATATTTCAAAAATGAAAATATTAAAAGTTGTTACTGTCGCTTCTTTGTTTGTTTTCACTCGATGACTGCGTATAATTTTATATTAATTATAGCACATATGTGTTTGTTAATGAGTAAAACTATTATTATAATGGTGTCCTATTTTATTGGTTCAAAAAAAAAATCCGTGTAATTTAAATGTAAACCACAAGAAAGACTCGGTACGTAAATTATGTAAATGTTTTCCAGCTCACCCTGTATTAACTAATGGAATCCTGATTACACGAAAATGGCTTACCCTAAATTAACCTTTGAATAAATTGACAATAAGACCTCTAGGGTATTATAATTTCACAAAAATAAACCTAAGCCAGAAGGAATAGGTATTTTTTGTAGCCTTAATTAATTAACAGCCGCAGTTAAAATAATCGTTGCCTGCAACAGACTTTATTTGCTTAATAAATTAACAAATAACTGTGAATTTAAATTTTACCTTGATTGGATTTTTTTCAGCAGCTATTTTTGTAATTTACATTTGGCGGACCATTGTACGTGGGCCATGGCGGCCATAACCTTAGGTGGGCTTATTCCAACCAGCCCTCCTCCAAAAACAGATTAGGCCTCTCAGGTTTTTCAGGGCATCACTAAGTGAATTCGTATGCGTATTTCAGTGACACCTGTGCAGTCCAGGAGCACATGTGCAATTGTCTCTTCCACCTCCAAGCATGCTCTGCACAGTGGACTGTCTGTGATGCCTATTGTGTTGAGGTGCTTGTTCAGTGTGCGGTGTCCGGTGATTGGTATATCCTTTTGGTTGGTATTTCTGTACAATGCCTGTGCGTAATACTACAGGACAGGGTGTAAAGCGCCTATTACACCACTCAATATTCAGATAGTCGTAGTCTATGTAGCGTCACACAAGAAAAAGAGCAACTTACGCCAATGTCGTGAAAAGGTATGAAACAGAACAATGAAATAAATAGATAAACCTCGACTAAGACTGTCTAAATATCGAGTGGTGTAATAGGCGCTTAACTGTGTGCCAATTTTCATTCAGATTCATACAGCCGCTTTAATATGAGAGAAAATATACATACACACACACTCACGAATATTCACCTTTTTCAAATATTAGTGTTATAAATAGTTCAATGGTGAGGTTCGAAGGAACCGACCTAGAGTAGTGCACCCTTGACAGAGTGGTCGTGGTCATGTCTCGGTCGAGTCCTGCGCCACCGCCTCTCTCGCGATGCGACGCCATGCATGTCTGTGTTTGGCGGCTTGGAAGGTATTAAGTAATGACTAATATTTAAATACAACATGATACAACTATCAATATTCTATTATCAGTAAATAGTTCCAATTGCTATTATATCGAATATATCAATAACCATAGAGAAAGCTTCCCAATCACCGCTCAACGTTAGCGGTGTATCACGCAGGATTGCGTCTCCGGTCAGCGTCGTGCGTGAGACATATCATCCATCTTGAATTCATTAAATATTCAGCAGCACAGACTATGAACTGGGACACAACGGTTAGCACAGTTCATGACGAGAGACGATTAGAGCCGTTGAAAGACATAAGGGAGCATTCGAACTGAAATTCAAAGCATTTATTTCAATTAAACTCTTAACATGATTTAAAAGACTGTCCATGGAGTTTCTTACGCGTACTTCTCCAAGGAGATCTTTTTTTTAGCTGGAGGGCATTTTAAAATTTTACTGACTAAAACCTACTCCTGTTCCTTCTTTGCCTTCGTTCCGGGGCTCTTTGGCCCTGCAGAACCCATGGCCCCAGTAGGCTTCGACCCTGCTGGGCCACTACGGTTTATTGACATCTTTTTGAGGAGCTCGTGGAACACTACGCGCCGTCGAAGTCTCGAGCTCGATCTGGACGGTTAACAGACTGCCGGACGGCGAGCTACCTATTACTCGCCGTCCGCAAGCTCACGCCTACGCTCCATAGAGATCTACACTTTGGAACGTGCAATTTAACGTTTTTTTTTTTTTGACTGACCGACATACGAAAGTGCCTGTAAATGGTGTATTTGAAATAAACGTTTCTGATTTTCTGAAAACGATTTACAGGCAGGTCAGTCAGAAAGATGAAGAAATTCACTGTCATACTTTTTTTTTTAATTGATATAAACCAGTGCTTGACTGCGATCCCACCTGATAGTAAGCAGTGATGCAATCATGGATGGTGAGGCGCACTAGTTTATAATAATAATAATAATAAACGTAATAATGACCGCGTACCGTGTTCGGATGCTCTCTTTGTTTCAGGTGCTTGAGCCAGCCGTCAACGTTTCGGCCCAACGACTGTCGGATCGGGTGCGGGTTATCCAGCGTAATCATATGTTGGACGATACTGTACTTGATCGCCTCCGAACGGAAATGAGTAACCATGCCATTGCTCCTTCGTCGCAGTCTGTGGTACCAGTGATGGTACCACCGTCCTACCATCTTTCCGGCCATGTTGACGAAGAGATTACTGACATGGTTACACATGTAAGTACCCAGTGCAACAATGAATTGAGGAGTGCTTTGGAGTGTGCTATTCGGGAGTATCGCAACATGCCGCTCGAACTTAGGCCGCGCTTACCTCGTTTGCCCATGCATAATAAGTATAAGGCGCTGGTGGCTGCTCTGGATTTGCAGTTGTCAAACTATTTTGACGACTGCAAAGATCTCACTGATACACACTCGATAATGTACTGCGCAGCTGTTGCGGCATGTCGTTTAGCTCACGTCAAGTTTCCAAACTGTGACGTAGCTACACGACCGAAACCAGCCGTGCCGGCTTGGCAGTGCAGGATCGAGCGTCGTATTGGTGGGGCCAGAGCACTCATCGGCAAACTAATCTGTTTCAGGGAGGGCAACACTCGCCCAAGAGTGATGCGCTTTGTGAGACGGGCGTTTTCGGGGACTGACATCAGCCCCCGAGACTATATGTCCCGTGTCACGGAGCGCATCGACTTCCTGAAGCAGAAGGTGTATGCATGGGCAAACCGTATCCGCAGGTATAAGCGGCGAGTGGACCGATACACCCAGAGTCGCACATTCCGTAGTAATGAAAGGTGGGTTTATAGGGATTGGGAGAGACCGGACCAAGGTGTGACTGATGCGTGCCTCCCGGATGATGACGCCATGAGTTCATTCTGGCGCAGCATCTGGTCGGTGCCTGTCAGTCACACCGAGGGTGACTGGACTCGAGGGGTCGAGCGTGCGTGCGATCCAATACCACAAATGGGGGCAATTGACATCAGCCCCCAAGATGTAGCTCGTGCAGTCCGTCCGTTGCCAAACTGGAAATCTCCAGGGCCGGATGGGCTGCACAATTTCTGGATTAAGTGGTTTACAAGATCGCACGCTCGCTTGGCATATCAGTTCCAGTCTGCCTTAGAGTCAGGGTCGCTACCCCAGTTCCTAACAACAGGAATAACCCACCTGCTCCATAAGTCAGGTTGTACTGCGGAACCTAAAAATTATAGACCGATCACGTGTTTGCCGACGGTCTATAAAGTTCTTACATCCATACTGAGAAGCAAAATTAATAGTCATATTGACAAAAATTTAATCATGTCACCTTCTCAGAATGGATGTGGGAACGGGTCCCGCGGTACTAAGGAGCTGTTCCTCATTGATATGACCATTAGCCAACAGGTTCGACGTTCCCGAAAGGATCTGTCGACATGTTGGATAGATTATAAGAAGGCCTATGACTCTGTTCCTCATACATGGCTCATGAGGGTGCTGGAATTGTATAAAATTGATACAACACTACGCACCTTCCTGATGTCGTGTATGAGGCAATGGAGTACGGTCCTCCGCTATCCAGGATGTCGACATACCCAGAGGAATAGCGAACCTGTAAGGATCGAGCGAGGTATATTCCAGGGAGATAGTTTGAGTCCACTTTGGTTTTGCCTAGCCTTGAATCCTCTAAGCACACTGCTGGAGAATTCAGGTCTAGGCTATCGGTTGAAGAGAGGTGGTCAGGTAATATCTCACCTACTTTACATGGATGACCTGAAATTTTTTGCCCCCAACAATCTGCAACTGATGGAGCTACTGAAGGTAACTGAAACCTTCAGTAGTGCCATCAGGATGGAGTTTGGTGTGGACAAATGTGCGGTCATGCATGTAAAGCGAGGGGAGGTTGTGGAATCCGTGGGCACTCAACTCACGGATTTCATAAACCTGAGATCCCTCTCTCCAACCGAAACCTATAAGTATTTGGGTATGTCGGAAGCTCTAGGCATCAATATCACTGACATGAAGCAATCGTTGAAGGAGCGTTTCTTTGGACGCCTGAAGAAGGTATTCAATAGCCTTCTTTCAGGCGGAAACAAGGTGCGCGCCTTTAACGGTTGGGTCATGCCGGTATTGATGTACTCTTTCGGCGTACTCAAATGGACTCAAACGGAACTTGACGCCCTGGATAGGAAGGTCCGCACACTGCTGACTGCATATCGAATGCATCACCCACGATCGTCGGTGATGAGATTGTATATCCCGCGGAAGTGTGGGGGTCGAGGTTTTTTAAATGCTAAGACCCTACACAACCGCGAGGTATGCAGTCTCAGGGAATATTTCCTAGCTGCCGACGTGGGTATGCATCGAGATGTAGTGACAGTGGACAAGGGACTTACCCCGCTCTCCCTGGCTAATGAGAACTGGCGCAAACCGGTAGTGCTTGACACTAACGATCGCAGGGAAGTATGGCAGAGCAAGGAACTTCACGGACGCTTCTTCCGGGCCCTTCACGGGCCCGATGTAGACCAATTGGGGTCCGTAGCCTGGCTGCGTTCCGGTGACCTCTTTGGGGAAACCGAAGGTTTTGTCTGTGCAATTATGGACGAAGTTATCATGACGAATAACTACCGGAGATTTATTGTGAAGGACGGCACGGTTGACATATGTCGGGCATGTCACCGTCCGGGAGAATCAATTCGTCACATTATCTCTGGTTGTTCTCGTCTAGCTAACGGAGAGTACTTGCATAGACACAACCTTGTAGCCAGGATTATCCATCAGCAACTTGCTCTGAAATACTCTCTTGTGGAATCGGAAGTGCCGTACTATAGGTACGAGCCCGATCCAGTTCTTGATAATGTTCATATCACTTTGTACTGGGATCGGTCCATCATCACTGACAGGACTATTGTAGCCAATAAGCCTGATATAGTGGTGGTGGACCGAAGCGAGAGGCGTGCAATGATTGTTGACATATCCGTTCCGCATGACGAGAACCTCGTGAAAGCCGAGAAAGATAAACAAATCAAGTATATTGACTTGGCTCGCGAGGTTGTCGACATGTGGGATGTGGACTCGGCGATCATTGTACCGATAGTCGTGTCGGGCAATGGCTTAATAGCCAAGAGCCTCGACCAACACCTTAGGAGGCTCGCGTTAGGCGACTGGATCAAGGGCTTGATTCAGAAAGCGGTACTCCTGGACACGGCTCGCATTGTTAGGAGGTTCCTTTCTCTGGAGCCCTGACCGCCGGTAGCTTGGACCCTGTTCCCGATACCGGTGGGATACTGTTTTTTATATTTTTAAATGTTTTATTTTTATTTTTGAAATATTTAAAAATGTAACTAATATGTTTATGTAAATGAAATAAAGATAATAATAATAACGCTATCATGTCTGCCTCTCAAAATGGATGTAGGAATGGGTCCCGCGGTACTAAGGAGCTACTCCTCATCGATATGGCCATTAGCCAACAGGTTCGGCGTTCCCAAAAGGATCTGTCGACATGTTGGATAGACTATAAGAAGGCCTACGACTCAGTTCCTCATACATGGCTCATGAGGGTGCTAGAATTATACAAAATTGATACAACATTACGCACCTTTCTGATGTCATGTATGAGGCAATGGAGGACGGTCCTTCGCTATCCAGGATGTCGACATATCCAGAGGAACAGCGAACCGGTAAGGATCGAGCGAGGTATATTCCAGGGTGACAGTTTGATTCCGCTTTGGTTCTGCCTGGCCTTGAATCCTCTAAGCACACTGCTGGAGAATTCAGGCCTAGGCTATCGGTTGAAGAGAGGTGGTCAGGTTATATCTCACCTCCTATACATGGATGACTTGAAACTTTTTGCCCCCAACAATCTGCAACTGATGGAGCTACTGAAGGTAACTGAAACCTTCAGTAGTGCCATCAGGATGGAGTTTGGTGTGGATAAATGTGCAGTCATGCATGTAAAGAGAGGGGAGATTGTGGAATCCGTGGGTACCCAACTCTCGGATTCCATAAACTTGAGATCTCTCTCTCCAACCGAAACCTATAAGTATTTGGGTATGTCGGAAGCGTTAGGCATCAATGCTACTGACATGAAGCAAACGTTAAGGGAGCGTTTCTTTGGACGCCTGAAGAAGGTATTCAACACCCTTCTTTCAGGCGGAAACAAGGTGCGCGCTTCAACGGTTGGGTCATGCCGGTATTGATGTACTCTTTCGGCGTACTCAAATGGACTCAAACGGAACTTGATGCCCTGGATAGGCGGGTCCGTACACTGCTGACTGCATACCGAATGCATCACCCACGATCGTCGGTGATGAGACTGTATATCCCGCGGAAGTGTGGGGGTCGAGGCTTTTTAAATGCTAAGACTCTGCACAATCGCGAGGTATGCAGTCTCAGGGAATATTTCCTAGCTGCCGACGTGGGTATGCATCGTGATGTAGTGGCAGTGGACAAGGGACTCACCCCGCTCTCCTTGGCTAACGAGAGCTAGCGCAAACCTGTAGTGCTTGACACTAACGATCGCAGGGAAGTATGGCAGAGTAAGGAACTCCACGGACGCTTTTTCAGGGCCCTTCATGGGTCCGATGTAGATCAACTAGCGTCCGTTGCCTGGCTGCGCGTCGGTGACCTCTTTGGGGAAACCGAAGGTTTTGTCTGTGCAATTATGGACGAAGTTATCATGACGAATAACTACCGGAGATTTATTGTGAAGGACGGCACGGTTGACATTTGTCGGGCATGTCACCGACCGGGTGAATCCGCCACATTATCTCTGGTTGTTCTCGTCTAGCTAACGGTGAATACTTGCATAGACACAACCTTGTAGCCAGGATTATCCATCAGCAACTTGCTCTGAAGTACTCTCTTGTGGAATCGGAGGTGCCATACTACAGGTATATGCCCGACCCAGTTCTCGATAATGGCGATATCACGCTGTACTGGGATCGGTCCATCATCAATGACAGGACTATTGTAGCCAATAAGCCTGATATAGTGGTGGTGGACCGAAGAGAGAGGCGTACAATGATTGTTGACATATCCGTTCCGCATGACGAGAACCTCGTGAAAGCCGAGAAAGACAAACAAATCAAGTATATTGATCTGGCTCGCGAGGTTGTTGACATGTGGGATGTAGACTCGGCGATCATTGTACCGATAGTCGTGTCAGCCAATGGCTTAATAGCCAAGAGCCTCGACCAACACCTTAGGAGGCTCGCGTTAGGCGGCTGGATCAAGGGCTTGATCCAGAAAGCGGTACTCCTGGACACGGCTCGTATTGTCAGGAGGTTCCTTTCTCTGGAGCCCTGACCGCCGGTAGCTTGGATCCTGTTCCCGATACCGGTGGGACACTATTTTTTATGTTTTTAAATGTTTTTTTTTAATATGATTTTGTTAAAAAAAATATTTAAAAATTTAATTAATATGTATATTTAATGAATAAAGAAAATAATAATAATACGTTTATTTCGGAACTTGCCATATCGTGTTAGTAACAATTTATACTTAGAACTAGTGTTAGTAACAAAAAAAAAAAAAATGTTACCTAATCTAAACTGGGTGAGACCCACCGAACCTGGGGAATGTCTATTTGACCGCGTGCAGTCGTATCCACCGCCCCAAGATCGGAGAGTCCCACCTATCAGCCAGCGTTCTGAGAATGGTGTTGGGGCTGGCGCGTACTCGGCTTAACAAAGATGCACATCTTTTACGCATAATGCACGAGATTTTATTATGAGCCTATTCACTCTAGCCTTGAAGACACCTAAATATAGTTGGACGGGAAGCAGCAGCAGACTGTTCCATTTCTTCGATATACGTGGTATAAACGACGAAGCGAAACGCTTAATACGATCATATTCAAATTCGGCCTTATTTGTAAAATTCGCTAACCTTACGTTTAATTTTAAATTCTCCATATTTCAAGTTCCAATTATGAACCTTCAAATCAATGTTTAAATTAATCAATTGTGATTATTTTTAAAAAAAAATAAGGTTAGTAAATGAAAAACATTTGTAAGCAAAAAAAAAAATTTGAATTTAGAATTGCAGTTCAAAGTGGCAAAAAAATGCAATTTTCGTGGATAGACCCAATACCCATGACTCGAGTAAAGGTTTCTGTTTATAATTTGATTTGTTTTTTTTTTTTGTTTTTTGATTTTTTTTTTATGTTAGTCTATAAGGTATTTATGATATGGATACATGTTGCCTGAAATTAATTGATTAAGTATTATTATTACTACTATTCGAACTTCGTCGTCTACTATATGAACTTTGTGGTGTTTATAAGTATATATCAGGATTATGTAGATTGATCGCCCATATTACCATATTACTAATGAAGTTGAATATCACTCTGTGGATATCAATATACAAATTTGACACGGTATTGGCACAAGCAGAGTCAGTTCAATTTACAAGATATGTAAGTCCGCCTAAACATAAAAAATAGATAATCTTTTTAATTATTGCTATCAGAAAATCAAATAAGTATTAAAACTATTTCCAAAAAGATTTTTTTGATTTGTTAAACAAAGCTCAGTCTCCCCAAAAATAGCGACATTTAACAAATCTATCAATTCTTTCAACCATCAGTTATTCATGTCAACCCGCCCAAAAAAAATGCCACTTACAAAAAAGATTAAGACAAAAACTAAGGCTTACGCCCGTTAATCGAAGGTTACGCCACACTTGTTGCAAGCACTGTTATCGCTCTATATTATTGCTGAGTTACATTTTATCGCACATTACAATTTATTTACTGATTTACATTTAACCTTATTATAACCAACCTCAATTTCCTCCTATCAAACCGCCACACATAACATTTTATATATAACTAGCATTTGACAGCGGCTCCGCTTGCGTAAAAATAGAAAATATAGGCCTATATTACTCAGTGATAAAGTAGCTTTCTACTAGTGAAAGAATTTTGAAAATCTGTCCAGTAATTTTTGAGGTAAATCGTAACAAACAAAAAATAATCAGTTAATCCTTACATGAAACGGTGTAAGTAATCTTCCTTACATCATTTCGTGTAACAACAATATAATTATTAAAATAATAACTTAACCCATGTTTTCCCGCTCCAAAAAAGTAACAAGTGTTGCCAGTAATAAAAAGAAACCAAAAACTAAGGGTAACGACACACTTGTTGCAAGCACTGTTATCGCTCTTTATTATTGCTGATTTACATTTTACTGTGCGCTATTAAGCCGAGGGATTTGCATAATGGCCGCCACGCTTATTAACGGGTGATTGCGGATTATTGAATATAATTGACGCATTCACTGCGAGACTATTATATTGTTCTGAATGCAATCTTGGATTGTTATAGGATTTGAACACGCGTCTTGTTAGTTTTGGTTCGGAGAGATCAATTTGGAATGTAAAACCAAAAAGTAGATGATAATAAATGAATGTCTAAACCTCTTCAATTTGCGAAAGATTGGTTAGTTGGTTTGATTTGGTTTGATTTGTTTTGATTTTTTGCGAATTTAAACTATTCCTGATTTAATTTTCATATCCTTGTTTATTTATCATCTGGTTCACCTTGTACATGTTATCATTTTTTGAATACTTATCTTCAAAATATCTCTACTTCTAAAAGTATATAATTATTTGCGTAAATTCCAAAATTTTTGTGTAATATCGTCATCATCATCTTCCTGACCTTGTCCCTTATATACACGAATTGTATTTTCAGTCATTTGAATGGTGTTCATAATGAAGAGTTAAATTATTACCTGTGGGCCCCCATCCCCGAGAGCCCCGTACCGGAGGCACCCGAATGCGATAAATATGTTGATAATACTGTTGATTATTTTTATAGTTGATTGTTCCATGTTTTGAAACTTAAAAAAATGTAACTAATTTTGCAGGTTAAAAGGACATTGTGCACAGTGCTGCCCAGAATGAACACATAGTGCATTATGTACCTTAGGCTAACACTAGTCTGTAAACGAAAGTTCATCAAAATCTATTCGAGGAGATATGAGAAAAAAATATTTTTTGTTAAGATTTTTATTGGTGAAGAATGACATCCATGTGGCTTCTGGGTAGTTTTAGTAATTCCAATATTTCGAAGACTTGTTGGGGATTAAAATGAAAACAACGATTTCGTGCAGTGAAAAGATCATCCCAGGAGTTGTCTTCTAAATGTTCCTGGCACACGCGTGCATGTGCTGGAATAAAGTAATTGTGGTTTATGAGCAATTGCACTTTTAGACTTTTCGGAACTCGAAGACGAGTATTGTTTGTACAATTGTATATCATACAAGTAGTTGATGTGTTCGGGGCTCGGCAGTAATTCTCAGGAAGCCTAAACGTTACGTTTTCCACTGCCGGCGGATCTTTTAGAGCAGGCGCATCTTCCACAGCAGGTATATCTTCCACAGCAGGTATATTCTCCACAGCAGGTACATCTTCCACTGCAGGCACATCTTCCACTGCAGCGAGTGTGTGTCGAGCTCTTGTCCAACAACCATGGCAGATATGTTCGCTGTTATCGAATGTTATCTGAAAATAGAAATAAAAACTTGAATACTGTAACAGTCAAACTCAAGGTCGTGAAAATAGTACTCAAGTTAGATATCGTGTCGTACACGTCAAAAGCGAATAATTGGGGCTACCAAAATCGCAATCAATCACTTAGTTCAATTAATCACCTATGGCAATCACCATTCGTTTCAAAACGATCACGACAATCGGAAGTCGTTTTGGTAGCCCCTAAGATCAATAATAATTAACACGTGACATTTACATGAACGGTCCTGACAGTGTTCATTGTATTCAATTTGACTGCCGCTTAGTGATGTTATACTTAAAAAGTACTTACCTCACGTAGAGTTAAAGGTTGAATGATGTTTTGAACCGTATGATGATGGTTGTTCTGTAGAATACCGTATGGTAAACCCTGGGACCGATATTATTTAAATATTTTTTTAAATTATATGTTAATGCAAGTAATCATTTGGAATTACTCCCATGCATGGGCAGCATATGGCCCAGAACCGGTCAATGTCCTTTATTTTAGAGTTGTCTATTTAGTATGCTACATATAAAAAATACTTTAAAGAAATATTCCATTTAGAGTAGGTATTTTGATTTTCTATATTGAAAAAGGAACTATTGTGATAATAATTAAAAACTGTAATCGTTCTAGAACAGTGTATATTGTATTCTCTAATTAAAATATTTACCTTAACCAAGCAAACTATATTTTTCCTAATTCTTAAAGTATAATAATTTTAGTAAACCAGTAATAACATTTTGTTTAACATCTTCTGCTGATGGTTTTAAGCTAAACTGACTTTTATTTGAGTTTATCAAGATAAAAACAAAACGGGTGCCTCCGGTACGGGGCTCTCGGGGATCGGGGCTCTCGGGGATCGGGGCTCTCAGGGATCGGGTCTCTCGAGGATCGGGGCCCTCAGGGAATAACCCGAAGAGTTAGTATTCTATCTATCTTATCGCATTGCTTTAATAGTGAGTGAATTACAACTGAACAACTACCCCTAAATTATAACTAGTATTTTTTATTACTAACCTAACCTTGAACAGAAAGCCTTGGAAAAAAATACTAGCGAGCTTAGAGTACTTAGATCACCAAAACAAATGCTCGTAGGCAAATTCAGATCATGAACCATAGCAGCCTACTTATTGTTCCCTGTGGGCTAAGTTCAAGAGAAGCACCAACTTCCGCAATAGCAGCCAACTTGAGAGCCATTCACTCTGCAGTTTGTGTACAACCCGTGTTTTGAAGAAACCTGTAGCAATCCAATTTTATTATACACCAAGGAATATTTTTTTGAAGTTCGTAAAATATGATGCTGGGCAAAAATTTTTTTTTGTTTAGAAATTTGGTCAATAAGTAAATATAATGGCGTTAATTTTAAATAAAAGTGTTATTTTTTTAATTACTTTTATGTGAGGCTATTCAGAAACACACGTTCAGCTTTGTCAAACAAATGCTGACTCATCCTTCACAAATCAAAAAATATCTGCATAAACATTTTCACATTCAGACCTCGAAAACTCCCTATCAGCAATACCAACTAAAATAAAAAAAAATCACATAGTATGACAACATAAGAGCATGAGAATTAAAAAAAAGTAAACACAATAACTTTTCGAGAACGCGTATCACGAGAATGTAAATCTGGAGCGCGTGGCCATGAATATTTTCATTATTTTCACCGAAACAACGAGAGGGAGGCATAATTTTATTAGATGGTACTGTAGCGCGGACAATTTGGTAACAAGTACATTTTTGTCTATGGGCTCGATTTTTTATTTATGTGATCAAAATCCCAAAAAACACACACAGTCGTTAAAATAATTACGTGAATTTTTCAGCTACATAATAGGGTGGATCGAAAATAGCCAAAAAGTCTCTATAAAATGAAAGGAAAACATTGAAATTTTCTTAATCATGAAAGATTTCCATTTTCAAGTTTAGTGAATAACGTTGATTATGCGTAAATCATGTATACGTGACATTATCCGATCTTAATAGTGATCCGTGCGCCAACTACAAGAAAATGAACAGCCATTTCAATATTTAGTCTTGACAATACTGCAAAAAGCTTTAATATTTTTACTAATAGCATTGCCACAACTAATAAAAACGCTGCTTTTCGTGCAATCTTGACACAAACAGATGTGAATCCCGACTTATTGAGCCTAAGATGTATTTTCAGATTTTACATGTTTGAAATGACAAATCTCGTTCAGCTAAACTAATTGCCTGGCTAGCTATGATAGTCCCAGTGGTTGACCTACGTTTCCTTTAAGCATGTGAAAGCAGCGATAGAAGCGACAAGAAATATCTAACCAAGATTATATGTAACTCATAATATAATGAAATAAAAAACTTTTTTCAAAAAAAAAAATTACAACCGACTTCAAAGTAAAAAAAAACACTAAAAAGTACAAAATAACTTTAATTTTGGAAGTCGGTGTTTCTGTAATAGATTTTGTCTCTTCGCTATTTAACACCGACTTCCAAAATTAAAGTTATTTTGTACTTTTCAGTGTTTTTTTTTACTTTGAAATCGGTTGTATTTTTTTTTTGTAAAAAGTTTTTTATTTTACACTTTTTAGTTATGGTACCGCCACTAAAAAGTACCCCTCAGCCATACTTAAATACCTTATAGCCAGAGTGCATCTTATGACAATTCTAATAATCCCAAACACGGTTAGATCACATTGATTTATTACAGAGTTCCGGTGCCTAACTTCAGGCTTCATCATCAGATCAGTTCGATATATTCCCCGTCTTCTTTCAGTCAGTCATCGACTACACGTATAAACAAAGCAATTTTACTTGTTACGACGGTTCTGCTGTGATTGTATGAGGAGTTCTGTTCCATATCTTCGAAGTTCATGATCAGATCATGACAATATTTTTATGGGACCTTTCAATCAAAAAAAGTATTTTCAAAAACGGTCCAGAATTGACCGAGAAATCGGTGAACATACATAAAAAAAATATACATTCAGCCGAACATAGAACCTCCTCCTTTTTGAAGTCGGTTAAAAAGAGTTTCCACAGAGTTTCTTTCACGTTCTTCTCCATGATATCCGTATTCTCCATAGAGATCTACGCTTTGGAACGTGCAATTTAGCTTCACTTTTTTTGACAGACCGACATTTTGAAGTGCCTGTAAGACCATTTACAGGCACTTCTACTTATTTGAAATAAACGTTTCTGATTTCTGCAGCTACGCCAATGTAAGAAATGAATGTTCTCGCTTTTCTCATCATAAAAACTTTGAATATTTGAATATGCTGAATTAGTTGTAAGTGTTAAAAAAATATCCAAAGCAACAATTAAATGACTCAAACTTGTTTTATGTTTCACCACACTTTGGTTAAAGTTAGTACCTACTTTATTTATATTTTTTTTTAAGAAGAATATGATTAAAACGTATAATGTTGCCTTTTTTACTTTACTTCCGACCACAGTGAATGCTGGAGTCCCTTATGATTGTAACAGGAAAAAAAAAACAATTTATTTCTCCTCATACCGCTAGGGAAAACAGCGGAGATACTTTGACAAGTTTATTATTTTTTACCTACTCGAAATGTTATAAAAAGCTCGGAGCTATAAAACCCTGATAAGATTTCCTGGAAGGCGATTTTTCTTGAATACCTGTTGGTTGGTGTTCTGTGTTGGTAGGTATAAATATTTTGTAAGGAAGCTGTATTGCCAGGGTAATTTTTTTCGTAACCTTTGTACCCCAATTTCCATTATGGATATCAAATTTTACTATCTTTGCTATTTTCCGTTATTAAAGGTTGTGACGTCATAGTAAGCCGATCTTGGAGCTTACAGCTTAGAAATACGATCCGAAAGTATTTCATTCATTCTATCGGATCTTTCCTCAATCGTGGAGGATTGTTGGTATTAAAGGTTTTATTCAAGACCATAGCTATTCTTTGCTGTAGTCAATCTACCTAGCCTTCTCCAAACTATGTTGAAGACTACTTCCAATATAAACGGATGAAGCTGAATACTTTGGACTAGCTTCCGCCAGTGGCTTCACCAACGTGAAACTAGGTTTCTCTATACAAACGTTGGACCCCCGTATTCGAATTCTTCATATACATCATAAAAGGAAACTCTGTGCAAAATTTTTATGCGTTCTAAATCCAAGGGCTTGGGCTGGGTGATGATGAAATAGTGAGTGAGTCAGGACTTCGCCTTCTTGTATATACCTACAGATGAAGCACTGACTATGCTACTTATCGAAACACACCGATCGTTATAGCGATACTTGGGGGAGGCTTATGCCCGTTTTGCGGCTGAAATGATGATAACTGACTTATCCAACCTTCACATAACCCTTGGCAAGATTGATTGCCATTCATGTTGCTTGTATTTGTCTGAACAATGTAATAAAAAAAACTGGGCAAGTGGGAGTCGGACTCGTGCACAGAGGGTTCCAAACAAACTTACATATGTAAATAGTTCAATTAGCGAATAGAATCTCAAAGATTTTTACGAATCTCAAAAAAAGTTTTTTTTGTGACTTAACAACAAAGGATCATGACCAACGATGTATGGAAATCCGTCTTAAGTTGAAGCACAATAAATGTTTATTTAATATAGACTACGCTTTATATACTATTAAATAAAAGTGTTAATTTTCACACAAACACCCGAGTTTTAAAGTAATTAAACAAAAACGGAGATAACCTACAAATTATGTCTAACCAACTCGCAACTTGTAAAATGACCACAGATCACTCATGTAGGTACAAAACAACATTGTTAGTTATCATCCGTCTGTCATCTGGCTTGACAGCTGTATCTGCGTGAGACGAAGCACAAAATAAATATTATATTATCGGAACGATAAAATACATATACAGTACGTTATGGTATTACTAATTACTTAGCTATTTAAGATATTGATATCATTTTTGTGATGTTTTTGTCTAAAGGTTCATACTTACGTACAAAGAGTATAGTAATATATAGCTTACGTAACTCGTACAAATGAAGAGAATGAAACGTCAATCATGACTGGAAATGTACCTAGCAATCGTTAATTTACTGTTTATCTTAAAATCATAATTCCGGATACGAAAACAGAATTCCAGAAGTCAAAAGCTGTAAAAAAATAAGCAAATAATTTCTATATTAATTTGATTTTCGTTCACGCATCTTTGCTAGACTGCTTTTGGTCAATCTCCTTTACTCTTTTCAGATTTATTACTGTATCTGTGCTATAAGACCTTGCTTTATACCAAATTTCAGGATTCGGACTAAACGGGAAGTACCCTATGAATTTTGATTTCATAAACGGCCGTAACTTTGTTTTTAGGCTTCAAGGGACCGCAGACTTGAATATATGGTTTTAATTTCAATATCGATACCTCCGCGTTCTCGAGATAAAGGGTCTTGACAGACAGACAGACAAACCGACAGACAGACAGACAGACAGACGGACGGACAACAAAGTGATCCTATAAGTGTTCCGTTTTTTTCTTTTGACGTAAGGAACCCTAAAAAAAAATTAAAATGTAAAGATTAAAACAAGACAGTGGCAGTTAAGACACAATCAGTCTCGACTGACGGCACCCGTACACAAACATGACGCATGACTGCACCATTCTGCTCAGCCATTTTGAAGGGAACTAAATGATCCATGATGTTCGAGTATTCAACACATCATAGCGTAGAAAATGGATAATACACCATGTCGGTCACGTTTCCATCGGTCAAAGAGGGTCAAATCGTAAAACAGTTTACGGCTTATTCTCAGTTCCCTCCAGGGCAGGATCGAGCTGGTAAAGTAAATGTCAATAGCCCCCGAAAGCCAGGTTAGAATTTTAACTTTCAACACGGTCACACCGTCATATGAATATGGCAATGTTTTTATTTGTTCGGACAATTTTAGTTTTGATTTTTAAGTTACAGTTTCTATTGCAGCATTTTCTATTTGTATTTGTTCATTGGTTCTGTTACGGAACACTGGAATAGCTTTCCCGTACGACGACGGTGTGCTTAAAAAGAAAAATTAAATGATAGAGTATAGCAGCAAGGTAATTCGAGAAAGGTAATATGGAGGTTTTTATGGTGGGAAATAATCCAATGACTTCTTTCGCTCTTAGGCGGGGCGGAAGGGCGTGTCAGACTTTTACTGACAAAATCTACTCCTGTTCGTTTTTTGCCTTTGTTCTAGGGCCCCGGGCTTCACTTTCACTAAACCCATGACCCCAGTAGGCTTCGACCCTGCTGGGCCCCTACGATTTTCTGACATTTCCTTGGGCAGCGCTTGGAACACTACGCGCCGTTGACTATTTGGGACCTGTCCGTCTCAACTCGCCGTCCACAAGCCTACGCTGGAAATCGGGATCAGGATCCCGACGGCTGGGGCTTGAGAGCCGTTCCATCGCACGTGCGGCCGCCTCCTTCGCTAGCTTTACTGCTTCGCAAAAGGAGGCGACCGCCTGCCATTCCTCCTCGCTCCGGACCATGGCCTGTACGAGGCCCCAGCGCAAGTAATATGGTGGTGTGTTAACCGTATTGAATCGTTACGCTTCACAAATCAACCGCACTTTTAGTTATGCGATTGACCATCATCGTCACCATCATCATTTCAGCCGAAAGACGTCTATTGGACATTTTTTCGTCCCCTATTGGACATAGGCCTCCCCCGAGTGTCGCTACAACGAACGGTCCTGTGCGTCTCGCATCGATTGACCATTGTCAATTAATTCAACCACTCACTTTTAGGATCATACAATGCTTTATGTTCCAGAACATAAAACATCGGCTCTTGTCGACTGAACATCCTTTAGGTAATACATAATATTATGAATAACCAACAACTCATCAAAAGAAACATTCTTATTCCCAACGAACGACAAAACGCACTAATTTCCTTCACCTGCCCCAAATTTTCCAGCAGCGACTTCTAACACACGTCGCCGAAAATCAAGGCTGGCTCCACAATCCACATTACGATGGTTTAATCAAAGCTTTTAATTTCCCAGTCGGTTGTCGTCACGGTGACACCGAGACAGGTGGCGACAGGTTGACATGTCCCTCAGGCCGCTTGGAAATGGGACCAACGGGACGTTGGAAATGAATATTGGGGAACCTGAAAGTAGCTTTTATAGGGGAGATTGGCATACTTTTACCTTGAAGCATGGACAAGTGAGCTGCCTAAATGCATATTCAGACTTCAAGGCATCTGTAATGGGCGATTGAGTAGGTATGGCTATTTTAAACTGCCGTTTAATTAATCTATGTTTAACCCCCTGTTGTATGTGACAAATTACTATGCTGCTGCTGCTGTTATCGAAAATTCATTAAACCAATCATAGAAATTTCCGTGCGCTTAACAATTTGGCACATTAGGTAATTTTGCGATATTATTCGTTCGAATACCTGAAAGTTAGTGAGATATTACCCGTGTAAGTTCAAGTTCAATTGTAGAGATAATAGTACATTTTGATACGTGTGGAGAAAGTCTGTCATTGCCACCGAGGCAGAATTCACCCGAGCCGCAGGCGAGAGTTTTATGGAACCGGTTTGTGTACAAATTTTCACGTATATCAAACGACGTATCAATACACTTACGAAGAAATAAAGCGGGGATTGACGCGCGACTCGTGGGGGTCGCTTAGCGCCCAGCCTGATCCGACAAATACAATAAATTGTGGCGGAGCCGAGCTCGACTTTTCCGCACTATTGCAGAAAACGGTTAATTTCGTGCCTAAAAGTGGTAAGGATAAGAACGGATTTTTGAGTAAGTGTAAAGGGGTGACCAGAAGGTTGCAAACTAGCGTTCCAACCAAGGTGACCTTGGTGTATGTGTTTGGTTTATGTTGCGGCTACATGGATGCAAACCACGCGCCAACACGTTCGGTGGTTGGGAAAACGCGCCTCCCAACCAAGGCCAAGACCAAGGCGTTGGAGGTCATGGATTCAACTGCTGTCTACACGGATTGAAACTAGCAAGATAACCTTGTTTGGAACGCTAGTTTGCAACCGTCTGGTCACCCCTTAAGTGTATTGAAAAAAATATATTAAAGAACGTTAGTTAATTTGTTTTTATGAATTAGCAACGGTTGGAACTTCTCTTATTCATACTATAGGTCACTGTTCTCATACCTAGTTCTCACGAGTACCTGTGTCTGTACCCATGTGGATGTGGAGTTAGGTTTTCAGTGCTAATTGGGTCGGCGCCGAGTACCTACCAGCTGAATCTAAGCTTTTCTGTTCGGTGGAATTCTGTTTTCGTTGTGTATGTAGGTTTTAATTGTTGAAGGATTCCGATTTCGTTATAGAAAAGCATTTAATTTAATATAGTGTTCTTTCAGTAGTCTATGTACTCCATAACACAATTTACTTTTTCTCACGGGAGTATGTTGCTAATTTTCTACTGTGACGCGGGCGAAGCAGCTGGCTCCAGCTAGTTTGTGTATGATTTAGAAACATCTAACTCTTTAGCAACTTTACATCCTTATCTTACTTTACTTTTACTGCAACCCCACCTGTGTTCCTACAGTTACCCTTTGTGTTCCAGGGCTGCGGTTACTCTTTCGAGCAATCCCGCAGCTTATCCTTATAGCCTTACATACGCGGTGCTGGACTTCGTTTTAAAATATTATAAAACTAAGTCCGGCACCGCGTCTGTCTATCTATCCGCAGTAAACTTAAAAACTACTAAACGAATTTTCATGAGATTTTCACCAAAAGACAGAGTGATTTATGAGGAAGGTTTAAATATAAAATATATGCATATTACAATAATAATAATAATCCTGGCTACTTGGTTATGTCTGTGCAATTACTCGCCGTTAGCCAGACGAGGACAACCAGAGATAACATACCTGATAGACTCACTCGGACGATGGCATGCCCGACACACGTCAACCGTCCCGTCCTTCGAATGAATAAAGTATATAATAATAATAATAATCGACATGTGGGATGTGGACTCAGCAATCATTGTACCGATAGTCGTGTCTGCCAATGGCTTAATAGCCAAGAGCCTCGACGAATATCTTAGGAGGCTCGCGTTAGGCGGCTGGATCAAGAGCTTGATTCAGAAAGTGGTACTCCTGGACACGGCTCGCATAGTTAGGAGGTTCCTTTATCTGGAGCCCTGACCGCCAGTAGCTTATAGACCCGGTTCCCGATACCGGTGGGATACTGTTTTTTTTTTATATTTTTAACGTTTTATTATTTATTTTTGAAATATTTAAAAATGTAACTAATATGTTTATGTAAGTGAAATAAAGGAAATAATAATAATAATATTCCACAACTTTCACACAACGCGTCTAGTCCCAAGCTAAGCAGAGCTTGTGTTATGAGTACTAGACAACTGTCACAACCACAGGTTCAGTTGAAATTGTTGAAAACCAACGACAGGCACTAGTTGTCTGGCATTCATGTTGAACTGGACCTATTTTGGTGCAGCCGTGAGGCACACAACTACATTTTTGCTTCTTGTTTTTAATTTTGTTTCGTGTTTACCCTATATTGTGTTTGTGCCTTGTGCTGTACCAAATAAATTCTTTTT
Organism: Mythimna impura; assembly: GCA_905147345.3. Taxonomy (NCBI): domain Eukaryota; kingdom Metazoa; phylum Arthropoda; class Insecta; order Lepidoptera; family Noctuidae; genus Mythimna; species Mythimna impura. Next base: position 8,058,277 of record LR990355.1, on the reverse strand, counting down.
CTTTCTTTATTTCTTTCAACTGATTATAGTAGAGAAAAGCCGAGAACTTCAAAGATTTTTAACACCCATGCGAAACTGAGGCGTGTCGGTAGTTTATACAAACCGTAATTACTGTTTTTTGTACTACTGCTACCCTATAATAAACCGCTCTGAAGGAAAAACATTCACGACTAGTTCTGATGAGACAGACACAAGCTAATAATTTCCTCCGTTAACTTCTGTAATAAAAACGAATGAAATACGTAATTTCATTGACTTTAATAGTGAAGCTAACCGCCACCTTTTATAGGGCAATCATTTGTTCTACTGTGGTTTTATACTGTACCATAACTATGCAGAGACGGTTGAGCATGCTAAGTGACATCGAAAGAGTTGCTACTACATCATGCATGTAATTGCAACACTAACATGCATGATGTAATAATGCTAACAAGATATATAATTATTTATTTATTTATTAAAACTTTATGCACTGCATAAACACTGTAGATACAAAGGTGGACTTAATGCCTTAGGCATTTTCTACCAGTCGACCTTAGAAACATAACATAATTACACAACCAAGCCCTATCAGAATACCAGCGCAGCTTTATTTTTACTTTTTTGTTAAATATCGCAGCATATGCTGAGATAGGAGCCTTTTTGGCCTCGCACAGGTCTTTTATTTTTATCTTTTAATATTATTTCCTTTTATTTTTTTTTTATTTTATTGTTGTTTGTCCTGTGCGAGTCTCAAATAAATGTTTTCTTTCTTCCTTTCTTTTCTTTCAATAACATAATTATCTTGCTAGTTTGCAAGATTGAGCACACTTTAAACACTTACGGAGGTCGGTCTGTAGATGGGCGACCATCTTAACATATCGAGATTCATTCGCATCTCAAAAGGCACGTTGAGCCGTATGTCCCGGCTGTCATTTGTAGATCTTTGACAGTCGTTACATATAGCCAGAAGCCAGGAAATCTGACACCAGTTTACAAAAGGTATTGTGTTACTCAATTACTGGGTTGAGGAGGTCAGATGGGCAGTCATCATTTCAGCTGATAGACGTCCACTGCTGGACATAGGCCTCCCCCAAATATCATTGTAGGGGGCCTTCCAACACTGCGTCTTCCGGTACGTAGTCGGCACTCCAGAACCTTTTGGTCCCAATGGCCATCTGTTCTGTGAGCAATGTGCCCTGCCTATTGCCACTTAAGTTTTGCCACTTAAGTTTGGTGATTCTTCGTGCACCTTGGTTCTCCTGCGAATATCTTCATTTCTGATTCCATCACGCAAGGAAAGTCCGAGCATAGCCCTTTCCAATGCCCCTTAGATAGGCAGCCACTACATGCAAAATACAGATCTACAGTTGCATCCGGTTTGAATGGCAGCCGACACCAACACAGTCGTGAAATGGCTGAGCAGATTGACTTTATAACTATGCAGAAATGGGTATCAAGATACTCGTAAACTATCTAACGTGCATAATAGAGTTATTAAAAAAATATTAAGTAGTAAATTTTTCTCTACAAACGTAACACACATAAAATCTACGTTTTATCATGATCTCTTCGGGTTTTATAGTAGGTATTACAGATTCCATGAATGCATGAAGTAAAGGTACTGACTGTCATTTTTTAGTATTTTGATATTTGACATTTAAACTTATTCAATATCAATATAATTTTATATATTTTTTAGAATACCTACTATTTGCACGCCCATGTGACGGTAGAATATGGAGGGACTCAATATAATTCTAAGAAAACATTCTATGTATTAATCATTCATGTTGGCAAATAAATAAATGATTAATGACATAAAGACGGAATTAAAAACACAGCACAATTTCACAATTCATGGTGGAATGGCGACAGCGACTGTCGCAACCTAGTGCTGGGCACGCCACAATTATGGCGGTAAGTCCCCTCTTTGAGGAGTGGCTGGAAAGACGATATGGCGTCCTTACCTTCCACATGACGCAGGTCCTCACCGGACATGGTCAGTTCGGGAGATTCCTGCACCGGATTCGTTCGGAAGAAACGCCCGGGTGTCACCATTGTGTGGACCGCCCGGAGGACACGGTGGAGTATACGGTAGAGGTGTGCCCCACCTGGGCAGAGCACCGCCGTGTCCTCTTGTGGGCGCTCGGTGGCAGCGATCTCTCGCGCCGGGCCTCCGGCCATCCGGAGCGAGGAGGAGTGGCAGGTGGTCGCCTCCATCTGCGAAGCAGTAATGCTAGCAAAGGAGGTGGCCGCACGCGCGAGAGAACGGCCCTCACGCTCCAGCCGCCGGGATCCCGATCCCGATTTCCAGCCACCGTAGGCGCTGGCTTGCGGACGGCGAGCAATGGGTAGTTCGCCGTCCGGCCGTCCGGTAACCGTCCGAACCGAGCCCAAGTTGTCGACGGCGCGTAGTGCTCCACGCGTGCTTCAAGGAGTTGTCAGCAAAACCGTAGGGGACCAGCAGGGTCGAAGCCTACTGGGCCATGGGTGATGCGAAAGAGAACCCCGGGGCCCTGGAACGAAGGCAAAGAAGGAATATGAGTGGGTTTTTAGTCAGTTAAAGTCTGACACCATCTCCAGCTCCACCCAAAAGCGGGGAATGTCATTGGATGATATTCCTACCGTAAAAAAAAGCACAATTGACAATTGGCAATACCGTACCTACTGTCATGTGGTCAATCCCTTAAGTATGTATACTTTAGACTTGGGCAATCATTATGGCTGCGTTAACATCATTTAATTTAACTGCTTTATATACTATGTTTCAAAAATACCACCTGACAAACAATAAAAACAAAAAAAAAATTGCCGGAAACTCCAATTCGAAAATCGAATAAACACAATAGGCGGACACTCGGTTGTCATTAATATGCTCAAAAGTATCCCAACTTTATCGGGCACATTTTCACGCCCCAAATAACCGCATACGTTTATACTTTGAATGCCTTTTATTTCTATCACAGGTAATATAAGTTATTTCCACATTCACGGGGCTCTTTCCGGACATGTAAACCTGAATGCTTGGCAGGCATTTGAGATTGGGACGTCAAATTTAATGCGGATTTTATTGTCACCGTGATGCGTCACCTATTGACACTTTAGACCCTTTATTAATATAGCCTTTTTTGTGTTATGAAGAACTCTTTTTTATCTCCTGCCATTATTTCAAAATTTTATTTAAATTAATTATGATGAATATAAAACCATTAATTCGCTCTTCAATTCATTAGACAAGAAAATAAAAAGAAAACCCATTTTGGCTTTCAAAGCATTTTCACCATTAATTTGTTCTTTTTTCGAATGATTGATAGAATTTATTTTAAAAACATCGCCTTTTTGGGTAATTGACAGCCTATTCGGCCAGTTTGTCTGGCAGTGAAAAGATAAGAGTCCCCTCGTTGACATCCATTCGTGTACATTGAATGACAATTAGAAAAAAAGAAAACAAGGTCAAGACAAAACCATGAAGTCTTGATTAATTTTTAAATGTTTATTTATTGCAAGCAGTTTCACCATGTTGCAGATTAACTAGAATATAAAAAAGCTTTATTTAATATCCATTGAGATTTTTTCCTTGTGAATTTCTAAGAATATAAAACTAACATAGTTATAAACAACGTGTGTGTTGTCAAAATAAAGTGAAAACTGTCTGCGGGCACATCACAAGTTTTATAGCATCCATAAAATGGCCTAGTTTCGAAAGTTGTCGTAAATACGACCGTTTACGATCGAACCGAAAAGGGAATTAGATCTATGAACGATACTTCACCTTCGAGCGAGTGTAACCTGGCTGGAAAATCCTGGACACGAGACATAAAAAAGTGTTAATTGAATCTTTTTTTAAATTTATTACTGTAAAATATTGTCAACTCGTCGCATCGTATTATAACATCGAATTGTGGATGCTGTTCGGATTTCAAAATACTACCTAGTTTGAATTTTATGTTGTATTCGATTTTTCTGCTATTTTTTTTGGTCGTCCATTTCGTGTGAAAGTTTGATCCAAAAAGTTTTATTTGAAAATAGTTTAGGTATGGTGATTCCGGTAATATTATGAATCAAGATGAAGTCATTTGTGTGATTCAACGTTGATCATTCAAATAAAAATAAAGTCTTCAAATCAATAAAATTAATTTATCAGCACAACGGTATATTTTAACGCGTTAACGCCTGAACGAAATTTTTTGTAGGTCTACAAAAAAATTCGTTCAGGCGTTAACATACTTAATTCTTCAAAAGCTCATAATATCCTCTCCTATAGTCATACATGGCAACACCATCATACAGCATGTTTATTCCAATAAAACAAGTAACATTGCAAGCTCTGTGTAATTTTGGCAACACAGTAAACTTTCTTTATCGTCTATGGTAGCAGTAGCTGGCTGAACACAATAAGTAACTTTGCCTTTTCAACTCATGACCCCTACATCATGCTTTTTTATTAGGGTTCCGTATTACTAAGCTTCCGCTGTCCGTCCTTCTGTCTCCTTATTAGTGAGCCGTATCTCACGAACCGTAACAACTACCTAGGTAGGTATATGCCAGTATTCTATAACGAAATAAATCCAATTACCCTAATTTCTTCAGAAAAGTCCTAAAAACCTAGCAGTTTTTTTAATTTTCTTTTCCTAAATTATTGTATACTAAGTATTTAGCTTATTTCAGAACCAAGAAGGTTTCATATTTTCTGGAAACATAAGCTGCGGCGACAAATTTATTATTTCCCCAACCTTGCTTCGGCAATTTCTTTAAAAATGTAAAATATTTTTAAAGCGGTTGGAAAAAGTTTGCATTTATTTAGTTACACGGAAAAGTGTTGTAAATTCTGACATCAACTTGTTTTTAGAAAACTGAGTATTTTGATAATACCTATCTGTCGAAAGGCAAAGGCAGAAAGTGTGTATTAAATATATTCTACTAGCTTCTGCCGGCGGCTTCGCCCGCGTGAATATAAGTTTCTCCATACAAACTTCCAACCCCCCTTTTACTCCCTTAGGAGTGGAGTTTCGTAAAATCCGTTCTTAGTGGCTGTCTACCTGCCTACCCGCCAAATTTTAAGTTTGTAGGTGTTATAGTTTCTGAGATTTCGCGATTAATCAATGAGTGGTATTTCGCTTTTATATATATAGATTTATCTATGTAATTATTAGAAATCTTTCGAGCTCTTCATATTTTGAAGTAGGTAGTTTAAATGATAGATTAATTAGTACATTATTGGACTCTATTGAGAACGACATTTATCAGCGATGACGACTATCTCAGACGACCACGACGACGACTGAAACTCATAATACGAGGGTTTGATCACGTGACATTTCGGTAGCGTATGTCAATCCCGTAGATTTAGCACTTTTTGTCGTTCTTCATCGCTGATGCAATGTCTTTTTACATGACTGCGCGACGCAAATGATAATGTGCGATGCGATAATACATCAGCCTACATATGTATGAGTTGCAGGATTATTCGAAAGGGTTACCGTAGCCCTCACAAAGGGCAATTGAAGGAACACAGGTGGGTTTTAGTCAGTAAAACATGGGACCCTCTCGCTCTACCCAGAGTGGAAGGATTCATTTGATGATTTCCCACGGAAAAAAGCTCACACTTCCTAGACGGAGCCAATGTTATCCAAAGAATTCTTGGCAACGCATATTCAATCAATTACAATATCAAAGGCCGCACACACACAGACAGACAGACCGCTCTATCACATTAAAATTATAAAGGCAAAAGTTTATACAGCACTTATGTATGTAGGTATATGTTTGTTACACCTTCACGCTGAAATAGCTTTATAGGATTTGGATGAAATCTTGCACACACGCAGATCATGTACTGGAGAATAGAACATACCTTTAATACGTTTTATCGCGGGATTAAGTGCTCTTGGGATAGTTTTTAGGGTTCCGTACCTCAAAAGGAAAAAACGGAACCCTTATATGGATCACTTTGTTGTCCGTCCGTCTGTCTGTCTGTCTGTCAAGACCCTTTATCTCGAGAATGCGTAGAGGTATCGAGTTGAAATTAAAACCATATACTTATGTCTGCGGTCTCATGAAGCTGTGAAAAAATCAAATTTCTAAGTTAACGAATAAAAAAGATACGGCCGTTTATGTCGCAAAAAACGTATATTTCGATACTCTCAAAGAAATCAAAATTCATAGGGTACTCTTCCCGTTGACCCAGAATCCTGAAATTTGGCATCAAGCAAGGTCTTATAGAAAAGGTATACGAATAAATCTGAAAACAGTAAATTTGTTGTTACCTAAATCACAAAAAAAAATATACTTCTTTGCAATTCGGAAAAATCTACGACACTCCATTCAGGAATTGTATATTGTACGGAACCCTTAGGGTGCGAGTCCGACTCGCACTTGCCCAATTTTTTCTATTTTCACGTGGGTAAAGCCGTTAGCAAAAGCTAGCTACACAAAATAAAATCAGCTCAAGTAGCCATCTCTAATCAGCTCAATCAAAGTCAAGTTCAATGCCAAAAGTCGATCCAAACTGCTTGACACAAATACCTTTCCAATTCATTGACCTAGACATAAACTGAAAGGAAAACGTCCACAAAAATCGGCATACTTGGCAACGCTAATCAGGGTACTATCGGGTACTCGAGTACAATGTCAAGGGCCCAGCCAGACTCGTCGACACGCGATCGCGTGAGTCGCGCCAACTTTATCGCGTCGCGTCAATGCGAACGGCGCCTTAACCAGCGCTTGTAACAGACGGGTGTTCAGACTTTGAATAAAGTTGTTTTTGCGACCGCAGTTGTATTTTGAATAGGTTTTGTTAAAGTGAAACATTAAACTTTGGAGACTGATGCGATTTTGGTTAGCCTTTTTTGGTATAGCACAGCAAAATCAACCTTATAATGTTCCTACGGCTGAGACTCAGGCCTCCTCTTTAGAAGGAATGAACAGTAACAGACCACGTGGACCCAGTGCGTGTTGGTATAGCATTATAGCATTTCCATTGAAGTTAGTTCAAAGAAAACTTCTTGTAAATCTTTGGCACAAGGGTTCGGGAAGCACAAGTATGGCATCGATCCTCAATGAAAAAAAATGAGTAAATAGACCGTTTGCATCCTAACTCGTTCGAGATTTATCTACCATCTACCCACATTTTGTATCTTTACTCTACCGTTTTTTTTTCTTTTTTTTTCTCTCACTTGTTACATTTTTGTTTTATTCGTGTATTATTTATTTTTCACACTTTAAACAAACACACATACATTACACATATTTATCATAATTAACACACCACTATTTTGATAGTTTATATTATTTAAGTATGCATCACCGATACATTTATAATACACTCCAAAATAGTTTTACGTCCGTTGCGTCACAACCACAGGTTCAGTTGAAAACCAGCGCCAGGCACTAGTTGTCTGACATTCATGCTGAACTGGACCTATTTTGGTACAGCCGTGAGTGAGGCACACAACTACATTTTTGCTTCTTTTTTATTTTTTATTTTTGTTTCGTGTTTACCCTATATTGTGTTTGTGCCTTGTGCTGTACCAAATAAATTCTTTTTCTTGCTTTATTTCTTTCTTTCTTACTTTCTCAATGTCACCTTGCAATCCCACTGGACCGTACCAACCTTACAACATTCTACTCTATTATCTTGTCTCACTATTCCTGTCTACAAAACCAAAAGCACGTACACCCGTAACTTAAGTAATAAGTAACGGAGCGTGTAGCCCCGGCGCTTGTACTGCGACACGCTACCTAGTTACTTCAGTGGGTAAACAGTTCCCCGGCTCTTTGACTACTTGACTTCCAGCCAACTAGCTCGGATAATAAAGATAATTTGAAAATGGGACAGGGGCAGTTACGAAATTAAAGGGTAGTAAAGTGGTTGGTGAGTTATTTTGTGCTTGACGTTCACAAGGTGGCCAGATGACCTGGTGAGGGCTGCAGGGGTCTGCTGGATAAGAGAAGTATAGAATCAGACTGTATCGCATAATTTGGGCGAAGCCTATGTACAGTAATGGATGTCTTTCGGCTGAAATGGTGATGATGATTCAATTTTTTTTTTAAACTAATATTGACGCGGCGGTGATAATGCTTGCCTATAAATATTACCCTATTCATTCTTAATTCATTAACGCTCAGGCGGTAGCCGGCGCCCGGAAGCCATTGTCTTACTATTGTGTCTCTAATTACGCACGTCAAAAGGTTAATTTAAAGACTGCTAGGTGCTATCATGAAACCGACTCCGGAACGGAATTCCACTGTTTAGCTGTATGTACCTACGCACACTTAATGTGTTCCCAACACGTTTTGTGCGTATTAGTGGGAAGTCCACCATATACCGATGCCGCATCACCGTACGTTTAGTGGTCCGATAATGGAACGGTAGTAACAGTAGTGTTTACATACAATTTAAAAAAAATGTTTCTAAAACATGTCAATCTATAAGATTGTCGGCTGCTTAACCGGGCTTTCTTGTAGCGGCTTTTATAAATTAAATCTTCCAACCAGATAAATAAGGTTTAAAAACTGAAAGCTATCACGACGTGTGATTCGCTCAGTTGTTCGGCGGCATCCTGTATAGGATGGTTAATCGTACCAGGTTAAGTTTATACATTTCAATAGAGGTCTGGCGTGTGATTTAGGTACCAAAGATCAGTAAAAAAAGTTTGATAGCTACACAATACATCTCAGGCCGAAAACTGACAAGTTTTCGAGCAGGGACACCTACTGCTACTATGGCAATTACGTTAAGATGGGTCATAAACTAACCGATCTCTCTCGTTCAATTCCATACTCAGCCTTACAATGTCCCTACTGCTGGGACTCAGGCCTCCTTTCTATGAGAGGGAATGGGTTATAATCCACAACGCGGGAAGTCACATGACACCAAATTGTTGGTTCTAGTGCGATGTGCGATGTCCAGCTGACTGGCAGCCGACTGGCAGGGTCGCCATGCGATGTGGAGGGAAGGACGGGTAAAGTAAACAACGTGATGTGTACTACTCCATGAGTCAACTGGTGATCCTCCTTTGATTGGTGACATTTATATACATAGTTCGTATGTGACAATATGCTTACAAAGCTACGAACACATCTTATCTATCTTAACTTAAACTATGTGCTATACGTGATGTGCTGATGAACGTGACTTCACACCACACTAGGACAAGCCGATTTCCTCACGATTTTAACCTTCACCGTTTTGAGAGCTGTGATGATGAAATAAATTACACAAAGTAAAGAGCTGCCTGGGATTGAAACCACAACGTACAACTTGTAAGTCAGACATTACTCGAAAAATGAATGCGTTGGGTGGGTCACGTTTTGGGTAGTTTTAATTAGTTTGTGATGGATGTTGTCGAACCTGAATTAGTATTTAAGTAATAATTATTTATGTCAAGTAAAGGACATGTAATTTTTAGGGTTCTGTACTTCAAAAGGAAAAATACGGAACCCTTATAGGATCACTTTGTTTGTCTGTCTGTCTGTCTGTCTGTCTGTCCTTTATCTCGGGAACGCGTGGAGGTATCGAGTTGAAATTAAAACCATATACTAAGGTCCACAGTCCCTTGAAGCTGTAAAAAAATCAAACTTCTGAGTTAACGAATAAAACAGATACGGCCGTTTATGTCGCAAAAAACGTATATTTCGATACTCTCAAAGGAATCAAATCAGTTTCTCCTTTTATACATATAGATAAAGTTTCTTTAAACCTAAGCCGTTACTATTATGCAACTACTGTTTATTCAATTTAATACAAAATATTTTTTGCTAATGGCTTACATGGACTGAAAATGTGCATGTTTCCAATTCGTCGGTCATGGAGAAGAAAGAAAAACCGCCAAGAAACTCCACGGTTGCTCAGAAAAAAAAACTTCTTTCAATAAGAAGTTAAGACTATCTCTATTTACTCTCAAGAAAGGGTAAAACGAAGCAAGTCGTCAAATGAAGTAAAACTGTGAACATAATGAGCGTCAGCTTAAAATTACACTAAAGTTAAATCCGGCTTACGTCTCGACGGCAAAGCCGCTTGAAGCGACTTTAATCTGTTATTTTAACATGCCGATAGTAAATACGATTCAATTTTATTAAGTCCGTCTCGTCGAAAATAATAACAGAAAAGCTTTTTGTAAATTAAAAATCGGGAACTCGATGGATACGACGAACAGGACCGGTCGTTATCGCGACACTTGGGGGAGGTCTATGTCCAACAGTGGACGTCTATTGACTGAAATGATGATGATGATGATGATGAATTTATTTTTTCCGGGGAAATTGACAACTACACTGTACTGTGCGGTTTCAGAGACATCAAGATATGGAAACTCTATGATGGGTGTAAAGTGTAGAACATTATTTTAAGTCATTGGTTCCCAAACTGTGGTCCCCGGACCACTTTTGATCCGTAACACTAAAAGTAAGGTCCACGAACGGTTTGAAATTTCATCATTATTAACAACTCAAGAATAATATTGATGCATTGATCAATGACAATACTCGTTACTTTAGTTTTTAAAGAATAAGTTTTGAACTTGAATAAGGTCCGACGGTACTTCACACCGGGACAGCTTCAAATGTTATACAAAGCACAAGTCCGATCGTGTGTGGAGTCCTGCAGTCACATATGGGCTGGTGCTGCAAAATGCCATCTAGCATTTTTGACTCAGTGGAAAGGCGTGCGAAGAGGCTAATTGGATCCAGATTTGGTTAAGTCCAATCTACAAAGCCTCGAGCACAGACGCAGGGTAGCCAGGCATTTTGGAGAGTGTGTGCGGGAATTGCATGACTTGATTCCGCCATCTCCTTTCTACCATCGGACAACCCGACGTACGGCGGGTATCCACCCTTACGTTGTTGAAACTTCAACGGTCCGGACTAAGCGTTTGGCTTTGTCGTTTATACCGCGTACATCGAAGGACTGAAACAATTTGCCTGCTGCGGTCTGCCCGTCCTACTATAATTTAGGTGTCTTCAAGGCTAGAGAGAATAGGCTCTTAAAAAACTAGTGCGCCTCACCATCAATGATTGCATCACTGCTTACCATCAGGTGGGATCGCACTCAAGCACTGGTTTATATCAATTAAAAAAAAACATTCAAATCTATTATTTATTCATTGTTCGACTACGCTGTAATACTACAGTCTTGTAGTATTACTTATTCTGAGCTACAGTTAGTCTTTTTTAACATGGTAGAGAATACCTGGTCCGTATATGTACCACTACTGTACATAAAGATTTTTTTTCTAGCCCTTATTGTCCCACAGCTGGGCTAAGACCTCCCCCAAGTCCTTCCAGACTTTCTTCTCCCGCACCGTCTCAAACCAGTCTTCGCGGTACAAGTCTAGATCATGTCGCCACCTCTTTTTATGCTGGCCTCGACGGCGCTTTCTCTCTGCAGGAACCCACTACGTGATGACGCTTGCCTAGCGGTCTTTATTAATGCGTAAATAAACAAATACAATAAGTCGTAATCCCAACATACACCTACTCACAAAGTCCTTAAAACAAGCTTCGATAAACCAAAATGTCCTCACACAGAGTTACACAAAAAAATATGAGCAAAGTACCGAAAACAAGCGCCAATCGTTCAGAGGTTAATCTAACGAGAATTGTTGAGACATCGTAAAGCTATTGTGATGATTTTTCCATTATCTTCGCCGATATATATTTTCCTTATGAGCGGAATGCCGGGGAACTGGAGACTGGGAAACGGAAGGATGGGGAAGGGATGTGCAGATGTGGAAACGAAACGTTGTGCACACCAGTCGTAATTATTAATTTAGCAATTAATTTACACACGTAATAAAAAAGTTTAGAGCATCTTTCGTACGTAAACATAAAACAACGTATCTACTAAAAAACCAATTACGATTCAAAATTTTCTACATTAAGACTAACACTACACCACGTCCCACTACATTTACCAGAGTTATGACTCTGCATTACCTACACTACAGGCCTACATGCCCATGAGACAATAGCAACCGATTTGTACGCGACTTCTCACTTTACTGTCGTCAATCCAAATTGCCTCTTCAATACTCATTTATTTTCGATCTGTCGCTGTCTATTATTATAAATAAATTAAGAAATATTCGTTTCCAAGAAAAGAGGCTGTTCAACAAAACAATTTCGTTCTCCCAGAATTTACGTGCGTGCCAAAATCAACAAATCATTCTCACAAACGTCGATCTTTAATAGTAACATGAAAAGGTAACATAAGTAGGAAAAACAAAACCTTCGCGCAGATAGAGGAATATAAATAATGAGAGAATCGCTGTTGGGGGAATTACCCCTCTGCTGCAAATAAAGATAAATTGATTTCTGCGTAGAACGTATTTCTACCTTGAGCGTCCACACTTACCTACGTACCTTTCAGCGCATATTTTCCCCCTTTTCTTACCCATGTTAAGTCAGGAAAACGATTTGTCAAACACTTTTGGACACAGTTCATAGTTCGAATTTATTATTTTTTATTTAAGTTTAAATTTATTAAAAACTTCACTAAGTTTGGAACACATTTAAAACTAGATAGTTCTTTTTTAGTCAGTTAAACTAAAAAAGGACTAAGAAAAGAGATTGTCCAATCAGTAGTTCGAAGTTTTTTGCGGGATTTTTTTGAGTGAAGTTCAGTGGCGGTTTTAATTATTCGCAAATCGATTCCTGTGTGATGTAAAATTGGTGTAGTTTTTGTATCTCAATTGCCTAAACAATTGGACAAAATGTAGAAGTCATTAAAACAGGCGTGATCTCGGTAAAATGGAGCTGAGAATTTTGTTGTAGTATTGACTACCTATGCTAAACTTGCCGAGAAGTATGACTTGATATATTTTATACGCAAATTAACTCAGTGACTGTAAAAACTAAATATCTTCTAAACTTGACACTGGCTAAATGCATAAACCGTGCGAAATTAAAACAAAAATGAAGTATTTTATTTTTTGTTTGTTACCTCATTTAGCCTCATTTTAATAAACATTCGCAGTCGCGTGTCAATCTCGAATCTGTCAAAAACCACCATTAACTTCCCTACATCTTGACTCGAGATTAAGCTTGAATTGGAACTTTTGCTCATAATTCCTGATATAAATGAACGTAAAATAGGAAACAGTAGGATTTTCCTGGAAGCTTTTAGCATAACACTTGATTAGTGTTGCTTGGTTTATCGGTTTGAGGCTAGGTTTGGTAGTTTGAAATTATGACGTTACTTAGGTTTCAAGTTTGAAGCTGTACTTTTTTGTAATTTTATACTTAAATAAAACAAAAAACTGCAATTGTTATAAAAATCTTTAAACATGTTAAAACAGTTTTTAACGACCCACGTACCTACAAGTGTTTAAGACATTAATTATAAGTCTTAACTTGCCCAAAATACATAGAAATATTTCTTATTGAAGTTTTCTACGAATTTACTGAAGTTTCTCTTTACCCATTTATCATGATTATTTCTACCTGAGTGAGCTGAACCAATGAACTGTTAAAAGATATTGACAACTTGACAAAAGAGGTTTTAAGCAAGCTCTGGCCACAAACAAATTTAATCACGCGAATGACAGGAAAAACAATGGCACCGTTCCTTTTTTGAAAAAACGTTGAAATCAAAACAAAGCTTCCAAATCAAAATACTTATGAAACTCCGCAACTGTCCCATTTCCTAAAAAAACCTTTCACTTTTGGCTTTTAAACGAAAAGTTAGTATACTAGCGAGACGCCCCAGCTTTGCACGGTTAGCACCAGTATATGTATATAGCTTGATGAGTGTGATGACTTATGTTGGGTGGTTAAGTGAGGGCGGTCATGTGAAGACATTTTAGCAGATAGATAAGTACAATGTAAATTAGTACTTAGATATATTGCAGCCTTCATGAGAGAGCGCTAGGCACCAAGCGCGGAGATCGGTTCATTATGAATATACCACATTAAAAAAAAAAACTTTTTACAAAAAAAAAATAACCTTCACTACAAAAAAAAAACACTAAAACGATCAACATAACTTTAATTTTGGAAGTCGGTGTTTCTGGTATTGTTTGCTTGTTATTTAACAGTTTAACACTGACTTTATTTCACACTTTTTAGTTGTGATACACTTATACCCAGAGTACCTACCTATTTCTCATGACAATTCGAATTAACCCAAACACTGCTAGGATACATTATTTTATTATGAAGTTCTCATCTACCTCCCTGCTCCATCATCAGATCAGTTCGATAGTCCCTTATAGCCAAAGTGCATCTCATGATAATTCTAATAAGTTCAAATACGGCTAGGTTACATTGATTAATTACGGAGTTCCAGTGGCCTACCTTCCGGCTCCATCATTATCATCAGATCACTTTGATGATACCATTTTTAACATAACTATTCAGAACCGTTTATTTATTTGTATTGTCATAGTCGCTTAACTATCTTCATTGTGATATCTATAATAATAATAAAACCAGTAAGCTACCTGCCATTTTTTTTTGCTTGCGTTGTTTTCATTTTGTGATATCTTCTAAAATATTCATGCCAATTAAATGGAGTAAACGGCAATATTGCTCTAAATTAAACACTCAAGATTATTAAACATACTTATTTAGATAAGGGTTAATATTATTTGGGAGAAAACATTTAGAAAAAAAAATGTTACAAAATTGGTTGTTATGAGTCAACCTATAATATAGACGTATATACCATAAATATATCTCTTAAGGTACTACGGACTTTATTCAGAAATCTTTAACGGATTCTTTAAACCATAAATATTTTTGCGTATTTTGAACTTTTTGTGCGCCAACGTAGAAGCTGTCAAAACGCAAGAGAAATAATAAAGTGTTTATGAAGGCACCATGCATGAACGCCCATATTGCAAGAGTACGAGGGCGGCACTGAAAATTTCGGGAATCAAGGAAGTGACACAACATTACAATTTAAAAATGTATTTATTGCTTTTCGAAGTATTCTCCGCGAAATTTGACACATTTTTCCATACGATGGAACCAATCATTGAAACAACCATTCCATTCGGAAGTTGGGGTCTCCAAAATGGCCGTTTTGTAGGCGTCCACAGCTTCTTCAGGTGATGAAAATCTCTGACCACGCAATTTATTCTTTATTTTAGGGAAAGTATAGAAATCATTAGGGCTTAGGTCGGGGCTGTACGGCGAATGGTCTAATAATTCTATGTTTTCTTGCTTTAAAAACTCTTTTGTTCTGTGCGCGGTGTGAGAACTCGCATTGTCGTGATGGAAGATGATGCGGCGGTTGCAGTTCTCTTAACGGAGTTCAGAAACGACCTGTGGCAAACAAATGCTAGCATACCATTCTGCATTAACCGTTCTTTGTCCCTCAAGAGGAATAGTCGCAACATGGCCGGTTTTGGAGACAAACGTGGCCACCATTTTTTTGCAACACTCCGTGAACGAACAATTTTTGTTGGCTTTAACTCATTTTTGAACACCCAAACTCGTGATTGGTTTTTTGTTTCGGGTTCGTACGCGTATATCCAGGATTCGTCACCTGATACGATGTTGTATACAGCATTTGAGGATCCTGCGTGGAATCTTTCGAGAGTTCTGACGCACCAAGTAACGCGAGCCGCTTTCTGCTCTTCAAAGAGCGAATGCGGTATCCATCGGGAAAACCACTTTTTTACACCTAATTGTTCATGCAAGATTATTTGTATTTGACTCATGCCAATGTCTAAAGTTGCCTGAATTTCGCGGTATGTTACATGTCGATCTTCCTCAATCAGCTTACGCACAGCATCAACGTTTTCATGGGTGACTGCAGTTTTTGGACGACCTTGACGGGGATCATGACTGAGCTTAACACGTCCACGGTGAAATTCAGCAAACCAGCGGTAAATTGTGGTTTTGGATGGGGCTTCATCACCAAATGCAGAAATCATCCGGTCCACACACTGTTTTTGTGTTAAACCACTTCGAAAGTCATAATAAATCATCGCTCTTGAATTTTCTCGAGTCAATTCCATTTTCTCAACGACTAAACAAGTTTGACAAGACCTTGTGACACGACCGAGAATCTTTTTTTAAATAAGTAAATGGTATTCGATTTTTAAAACCAAGGAGTTTTCAATTAAAAAGAGATTTTAATGCAGGAACAGTGGAAATATTCCATTCCCGATACTTTTAGTGCAGCCCTGTATTCCCTAATATGTCACCAATGTCTCAAAAAAATATATTTAAAAATTCATTAACATAACATCGACCATCCTTTTCCCCGTTGCTCAGGTACAATCTAAAAGTTTATAACCACAGTAAAATCTGTCACAACTCAACAGAAAACGTGGTAATAGAGGTCATAATTCTAAATCCAATCGATTTAATTCACAGCAACTTTCGTTGAGCCTGGCTTTAGTCCAAAAAGTATTGTCGATTGAACTAATGCCCTAGAGAGAAGATAGACAAAACGTATTTGGAAGATATTTTCTGTGGTGCTTTGGGGCATATTATAACGTCTGATGCCAAATTCTCTACCTCTTGCCAGTCAGTTATTGGTTCAATTTGACGTCTGATGCAAGATTTCTCAAACTTTTACCTTTTAAAAGTTGTATTGATCGTAGCGTGATTTTGTATAGCCTACAACTTTTTTCGATAAATGGGATTTCTATATATATATATAAGTATCGATAATTATAGATAAGCGTTTTAAAATACTACCGAGTTGTTTGAAATAAGCAATTCTCCTATCTATAATGATCCTGCAATATCACACAGAAGAACAAGGGCCTCCCTTCCGGTCATCCACGCTGTCTCTTTCATATCAAAAGACAACTTAGTGATTATGTAAGATTTTAATCACCCGCTCAGAATTTCACTAAGATGCTCTCATAATTTAAACTCAGTTTAGCCTTATGAGGCATTAAATATGGCTGCCGCACTCAAAACCGCCTGTTAAGTGTTTATTGTGACGTGTTAACTTAGATCATTGGTTCCCAAACTGTGGACTGCAAGAGCTAAAGTATGATGAACAAGGTTTAAAAATTCAAACTTTTCGAATTAAGAATAACATTGACCCAAGCTGATTTTAGATTTAACTAGTGACCTACCCCGACTTTGCACGGAAGCAAATCATGTAATCTCCTCATTTACTGCCCTTTCTATGCATGATATAGGTTTTGATTACATGATATAGGAAGAGTAGGGCCTACTGTTCACGGACGCGTAGCTTCATAGACGCGTATTCGTCATTATACTCTTGGGTTACGCCTGCACAGCTTACATACAAAACTATGAAACTCTGTCGACAAAGTGGCAACGACACGGTTGCGCGACGTTGCTATGAAGCTACGCGTGTGGTCGCGTATTCATTAAGGCCTACGGTCAGTAGGCCTTAATGAATAAACAAAAATACGCGGAAAACGACTTACTTTGTAAAGAAAAGATAAAGAATATAGTTATGCTACAAATTTTTGAATACCATACATTCAAAAATTTGTAGCATAACTATATTCTTTATCTTTTCTTTACAAAGTAGTCGTAAGTTTATATTCAGATTAACAGATAAAAAAAAAACATTCTAGCTATCTGATCCCTACTAACAACTACTAGCAACGTGGTCTCAAGTCATAAAAGTTTGGGAACCACTGGTTTGATTATACCGGATTATTCACCTATCGTTTGAGCGCATAACAACCATGTTATCTTATGCTTGGGCTACATTAATCTGGATTCGACGAAGTTTCGACTTGTCAAGCGTCGGTTTCCAAGTGAAGCTTATAGTCGGAAACCGATAATGTACGTACAGCATTAACAGCCGGATAATAATATACTAACCATGACAAAGCAACAGCTTTACCCGCCTGAAACTTAAAAATTATCTCGCAAAGATCGTAATCTACTCTAGTGACAAAACTATCATATGTCCAGATTTATGCCGCTATCTACCCGTGTCCTAAATTTCATACATTCGTTCGTTCGTAGCTCACATAAGTATGCAAGTAGCTTGAATGCCATAGTGACAAACACCAATCTAACCAAGAAATAAAAAAAAACCAATCACTAACTAGGTTTAGCGTGGTTATGTAAGTTTTGGCACAAAAGGCAACCCTATTTATTTTAATCTGTAATCTGAAATGCGTAACTCTATCTGACTTTTGATTACAGACATCACCAATCATACATTAACAGTCAATGAATGAGCACAAATATCATCCCCCAATGTTCATTGATTGATAAAAAGTCGTGGAAGCGTATTATTAACCACGGATACATTTCTGTGATACAGACCCTACAGAACCGAAGGGTTCGGAAACAAAGGAATGAAAACAATTAACAAAATGATTCCCTTTCTCTCCGAGTAAATCAATATTTGTCTTTTAAACCATCCTGTAGAAATAAGGGAAGCGACACACTAGCGCGGTGTATAATCAACATTCTACAAAAATAAACGCTCACGAAAATTTTGAATTTTATTTCAGGTATTTTCACTAAATGCTTACACGAATATCTTTGGAATATACTTTCGTATTTGGCGTTGCAGGGTGAGGTGAACTGTATACTTTTCGTATTTGATAGCAAAAAAATTTCCCCTGGAAAAAAAAACCTTTTTTCCTGGGAAAAAATTCCTGGCAAAAGTTACTAACATAATGTTACTAACTTTTGCCCGAAATTTTGCCCTCATGAAAAGAGATTTTTTACCCCAAGGGAACTTACTACTGGGAAGCAAAGTATTTCTATGTCCACATCCAGGACATTGTTTACCATTGAGCCAAGTTTCACTAAATTCGTTCAGCTGTTACGACATTAGAAGTTAGCAAAGAAACAGTCAGACAGACACTTGCTAGTTTTTCATTTATGTAATAATATTTGTATGGATTTATATATTTGACGGCGCCAGGAGTGGCTGAGCGATACGACCGTCATCATTTTGATTCAGTGGTACTGGGTTCATTGCGAAGGAATTTTCAATAACTATGCACTTGAGTTTTCCAGTTAGTTATAATGTCAGTTTCACAGTTCACAATTAGCTATAATCTCACTTTTATAGTTCACAATAGTGTTGTAATACCTATACTAAATAATTACGAATATACGGGGGTTAACCGACAGTTTCGTATCAAAGGTTCGACCCTTGAAGCCGTGCAAGCGATACTGCGATACTGCTCCCGCTTCCCGGGTTACAGACCCTTTAATATGACTCTGCCCACGTGGCGCCTTAACACATGACGTCACGGCGTTACACCCTTGGTAGGTACTATAATAATAACAAAACAAAGACTCTATAGTTAAATCTCGTTCTCCACGACACGGCCAACCTGACAAATTACACGTCCTCGTGTACTCCTGTAACCAAAATTCAGATTAGAAGCAACAGTACAACCTCGGCCAACCTGACCAAGAACAAGTACAATAACAATAGACAATTCAATGTCAACATTTGTTAGAATCAAATCTAATCAAAGTATCAAAAGGTACCTCTAAGCCTCAAAAGTATCGTTAAGTTAAAATTTAGGTACACTAATACAAAACACGATTAGATCACATACTACTCTCATGACCCAGCTGTCTCAGCAGCTAGTGACAAACCTTGCCACCCGTATCGTCATTGCTTCAAGCAACAAACACTTCTCTTATAGAGTCCACGACTCCCAGGCCATCACATGACCAACATAAAATAGTTTCCTCAGAAACCCAGGCCCCCGCCGCACCACTTACTGCCCATCGCGCCCTGAACAACTCACGCGTGAATTGCAGTTACGACTACAGATAAGTGCATGCAGTGCGACCAAACTTCAGGCCAAACATGACCAACACAAAAATACACAGGCCCCCGCCACACCACCAACTGCCCATCGCACCCTGAACAAATCTAACCAAATTGCAGTTACGACTACAGATTGGTGCGTGCAGTGCGACCGAACTTCAGGCCAACTCTTGACCAACACAAAAATACACAGGCCCCCGCCACACCACCAACTGCCCATCGCGCCCTGAACAAATCTAACCAAATTGCAGTTACGACTACAGATTGGTGCGTGCAGTGCGACCGAACTTCAGGCCAACTCTTGACCAACACAAAAATACACAGGCCCCCGCCGCACCACCAACTGCCCATCGCGCCCTGAACAAATCTAACCAAATTGCAGTTACGACTACAGATTGGTGCGTGCAGTGCGACCGAACTTCAGGCCAACTCTTGACCAACACAAAAATACACAGGCCCCCGCCACACCACCAACTGCCCATCGCGCCCTGAACAAATCTAACCAAATTGCAGTTACGACTACAGATTGGTGCGTGCAGTGCGACCGAACTTCAGGCCAACTCTTGACCAACACAAAAATACACAGGCCCCCGCCGCACCACCAACTGCCCATCGCGCCCTGAACAACTCCAACCGAATTACAGTTACGACTACAGATTGGTGCGTGCAGTGCGACCAAATAGCCATGGTATGTGTCTACTTTCCTCTGGAGGTATACTCCTCATGGTCTTCTACATCAAATAAATCTAGCTCAGCAGGAGCCAGTGACGGATTAAGACTACTTGATGCCCTAAGCAATCTACGCCTGTGGGCCCCCCTATCCGGTTCTATTTTTAAGGTGATGAGATGTAACGTACCTTAGAAGTAGAGTAGGTGCGACAACAATAAAAACCAAAGCATAATTTATTTATTAGGGGTTAAAGTATGAAATTGCTGATTTGTACTGAAAAATTGAAATTTGTTTTTTTTTTTTCATTTAACATGTTTATTTAATCAAAATAATTACCCTTATTATCTATACATTGCTGCCATCTAACAGGAAGGTCATTTCGTGATCTAGATTCGATATACTGTGTGAAAGCATTTTGTACTGCCTCCTGAGAAGAAAATTTTTTATCAAGTAGAAAATTGTCCAAATCACGAAAAAAATGGTAGTCCGTTGCAGCAAGGTCTGGCAAATACGGAGGGTGACGAATGGTTTCTAATTGCAGTTCCTGTAGAGTTAAAACGGATTCTCGTGCTGTATGAGGTCTCGCGTTATCATGGAGCAATAATGGTGAAGATTGATTCATGAGTCTGGGCTGTTTCACTGCTAGTTTTGCTATCATTGTTCGGAGTTCGGCACAGTAGACATCTGTCGTTATTGCTTGACCAGATCGGAGAAAGCTATAGTGAATAACACCATGCTGAGACCACCAAACAGTTACCATTACCTTTTTATTGGTAAGCTTTGCTTTAGGACACTGTTGCGGCGTTTGACCTGGGGTCAGCCATTGCATTTTTCGCTTACGGTTATCGCAAAGAATCCTCTTTTCATCACATGTCACAATTCGATCCAATATTCCTTCATTTCTGTATCGATTCAACAAAGCAACACAAGTTTCAACACGCGTTTCTTTCTGCAGATCAGTCAAATCATGAGGCACCCATTTTTCATATTTTTTTTATTGTTGGTAAGGCAAATTTAAACCATGCCGCTAATTTCTGGGTAGTTTGGCTCGGATCGGCTTCCACCATATCTTTCAATTCATTGTTGGCTTTTACCTGTGTGGGCGGTCTCCCATGTGGTTCGTTCTTCAAATCAAAGTTTCTATCTCGAAAGCGTTTAAACCAAAATCGCACGGTGCGTTCATTAGCAGTCCCCTCTCCAAACGCAACATTGATATTGCGAGCTGTTTCTGCCGCGTTAGTTCCGCGTCGGAACTCGTATTCAAAAATCACTCGAATTTTCGAAGTATCCAGATGAATACTTAATTATAAGAAATGATAAGAAAGATTTTTTGTCTAAGCTGAATTAAAAACAACTGAAAGTCTATAATTGAATGTTGCACATTTTTTAAAAGAAGAACTACATAGGCAATATGTGAAAAAAATTTCAATTAAAAATTCTCAAACCATGAAGGTTTTATGTCAATTCGAAGTACCTATTACAATAAAATGGCAATTTCATACTTTAACCCCTATTATTACGTATGCAAAGAAACCGGCCACCACAATTACTCAAAAAACAAAACATTTGATTGACCCAGATTTGCGTGGGCGCCAGGCGGAGGGGCCGCGGGGTAGGGGTGGTTTGTGATTGGCTGATCGCAATTCCGGTGCATTTGAATTGCCGAATGCACTAGCGGGCAGCGAGTGGGTAAGCGGGAGCGGGGATATGACTCCAGGTCGGACTCTATGTCAACTTAAAACGCGCGAATTTTCAAATTAGTCCTTGAAACTTTTTTTGGTGTGGTTTTTGGTGACGTGAGAGTGAGACGTAATGCCCTAAGCACGGTTTTTTTTGTGCTTCTTCTGGTGCCCCCCCAGACGTGATGCCCTAGGCAATTGCTTAATTTGATTAAGGGTTAATCCGTCACTGGCAGGAGCGCTACTTAGAGGCATCTTTCGTATACGATTGTGAGAATATTCATAGGCTCGGTTACCACTCAATGGTTTCAAAGATAGCAATCGCTATCAAATAACTCTGAAAGGATTTTGTCTTTTTGATTCAATTTAGTCTAGTTTCTCTATTCATTTTGAATCAAAACTAAATCACCAATATCAAATTTTACTAATTTAGCTTTATCTTCATCAAATTTAAATTATTCGTACTTACCACTTACTTTTTTTTTTTTTACATGTTCGTTGCCGCTTTATCTCTTCTCTCGCAAACATTTATTTTTTCGTTTCACAATCAGTTACAAGATTTAACGGTTTAGCTGTCAACACGACCTGTCAAAAGTTCAAGGGCCTTGTCCTTGTTTGAGTTTATAAAACTTTAAAACACCCTTTTTTTTCGTTCTTTACGTAAGGGTCGGCCACATTGTGATAACTGGATTTTTTTTTCTGTCGTAATTTATGTCGGGTCATTCCGACTCTTAGAATTTGTGAAGAACATGGCATCTCAATGGGCATAAAACATTGCTTTCGCCATATGTCGGTTACAAGTGCGGCTTTGTTTCCCATAAAACACAGGCTAAATGAGTTTGTAAGAGACCCAATATTGCGTTACGCTATTTCAAAACGGATAAGGGTTTTTTGTTATTCTTAAAACTAAATGACAAGCTGTCACATCATAAAATACACGTTTAACGTACTTTTTAGTGGCTCGTAGTTTTGAGGTTTACGCGGTGAAAAGAACAATTCAAAGCAAGTTGCACATCTTCCAAAGCTTCTAGCGTTTCTAGAGATGTAAGCATACCCTATACTGCGCTCATCGTCCGCTTTCAACTTACGCGTTAGCGTGGCTTAATCATGTGGTGATAAAATGCAAAGATAAACTACGACACCATCTTTGCTAGTGAAACCTGGACCTTGATCTACTATAACCCGAGTCAGGGCTCCGAATAAGAATACACTAGATTTAAGGACTCCGATCACGCAGGGTGCGTGATTCTTTTATTTACTAAAGTACTCGTCTACATACATCTCATTATCGACCTTTTGGAAAAGTATAGCAGAATATCCATCGGCACTTGTATCGATATGTAATTCAATAGGAAAGTCCGGATTAAAAAAGGCAAAACTGATTTAGTAGTTAAAACTGATCTTCTAATTAAATTGTTTAATGGTGGTCTGTAGAAATAACAGAGTCATAGTTTGAGAGAAGCTTTTAACACACTTTCTGAAATATGAGGCAAGGCCAATGAATTGTGTAAGTTGATGAATATTCTCAGGAGTAGGTAGCTTAGTCAATGCTAGCAAGTCTATTTTATAAGAATTTGATTTGATCCATCAGCACAATCTAGGCACATATAGACTCTAGCACCTGATAGCCTAGCTATTTGATCTGCTATGCAAGGTAGAACGATACTATCAGGCACGGTATTCGAGTTTAATTCGCAATAATCTACGATCATACGTTTAGAACCATCACACTTCTTAGCGAAGAGAATAGGGCTTGCAAATGTAGACCGGTTAGAACAGTTCATATTGGAATCGAGTAGTTTCTTGACTATGAAACGAACTACTTCTCTTTCGTTTGGACTAACCCTATATGTATGACCGGCGATAAACCGTACGATTCGGTCTTAAAGTCTGATTTTTAACAAACCGGATGTAACTCGAGTGCATGATAAACCGTTAATAAAAGCATGGCAAATTCTTTAAGTAAAGACGTCAGTTGTTCTTTATTCTGTCTCTCTGTCAGACTATCTATATCATTCTATACCATTAAAACGAAAGAACGATTTAGGTATAGAATTACATAAAGCAATCGATTTTTGCTATGAATAATCAAAGAAGAATAAGTAATTTGTATTGTGAACCCTCTCAAGATTTCGTGCCCAACACATATTTCAAACAATCGTCTGGCACCACTTGAAATAAAATGCGTAAGCCACCATAGGTAAAAACTTCACATAGGATTTGTTCGCTACGGTTTATATTAGTGGACCAATCGACACCGTTAATATAAACAATCGTGTACTTACGTAGCTCTTCGAAGTTATGACTGATGGACTGCTTAACAAAGACCATTCAGCCCCGGATTCAAAATAAAAATTGTACGACTGACCAGATTGCTCCAACTTTCCGCATATACCGGATATTTGACCAATATTGACTCGTCGCGTCGCTCTGCAACCGCGCTGCCTGCGCCTGCGCTGCTGTAGCTCAAGCTGCTGTAGCTCAAGCTGCTCGTCGATGCCGTGCCTCCCGCGCTGGTCCTACGGCTACAGCTTGCTGCTATTTGTTCACTTTCACCTTCCTTCGACTTGCCGTTGTTTCTTTCTTTCTTTCTGTTTTTCTTGATTTGAATCACTCGTAAAGTACGAGAAATAAATCACAAACATGCGCCCACGTCATGCCTACGTTTGATATTTGTGATAACCATGATAAAACAATGCCTTTTAGGGCTTTGCTGAGGGCTATGACGAGAGATGAACCCTACAGGAGGCGTTCATTGAGACCGATATCACTTTCACTGTAACACAATAAGCGCGTGGACCAGCATCAGGCTGTTTTGGGTTGATTTCTGGCAGTGTAATTTCAGACGTTAATGTTGGTATTTTCATGGTTTCAATTAGTTGCATCACATTTCTTTGTTGCACCTCAAACATTGCGCTCCAGTGGGAATCAGATCCAGATCCCACTTCTGATGACGGCGCCAGGAGTGGCTGAGCGATACGACCGTCATCATTTTGATTCAGTGGTACTGGGTTCATTGCGAAGGAATTTTCAATAACTATGCACTTGAGTTTTCCAGTTAGTTATAATGTCAGTTTCACAGTTCACAATTAGCTATAATCTCACTTTTATAGTTCACAATAGTGTTGTAAGTACCTATACTAAATAATTACGAATATACGGGGGTTAACCGACAGTTTCGTATCAAAGGTTCGACCCTTGAAGCCGTGCAAGCGATACTGCGATACTGCTCCCGCTTCCCGGGTTACAGACCCTTTAATATGACTCTGCCCACGTGGCGCCTTAACACATGACGTCACGGCGTTACACCCTTGGTAGGTACTATAATAATAACAAAACAAAGACTCTATAGTTAAATCTCGTTCTCCACGACATATTTATTATATACAGTTTTTACATATTTTAAAAAACACTTAATAAATATATCTATAAATACACTAAATAAAAAAAATCCTTAAAACCTTTTAGTTTGTATGGATTATAGTTTTGATGTATTTTTTTTTAAATTTTATTCATACGTTGATGGAGCCACACGCCATTATAAATAACTAGCTTTTGCCAGCGACTTCGCGGCGACGGCGTGAAAGTAGAAAATATATAGCGTATGTCCCTCAGCGATCAAGTAGTATTCTACTGGTGAAAGTTTCTTTTTAAACAGGTCTAGTAGTTTTTGAGTTTATTAATTACAAACAAAACTACAAAAATCCAAATCTTTCCTCTTTATAACATTAATATAGATAGATAACCTTTTTCTAACGTATCTACTTACATGAGATAACATTTAATCTAGCTTTCCAAAACGTCACCTACATGCGGTGTTTCGTGCCACCGGTCTGTAGTCTGATGTCAACAGATGGTACTCTAACGAACTAGTATGACTGGCTTTGTGATCACAATTGTACCAACCTCCTTGCTTGGTAGTGTTTATGTTTGGTGGAAAGAGTTATGGGGAACTGGCTTCAATTCTAATATTTTGTGTTGAATGCTAATTAAATAGACTTCTTTTTAATAGCATTATTCACCTCTAACAATCTACATTGCCTTCAAATTACTAAGTCAGCTAAAATTAACGAGCGTCTGAGTTATACAATCTTAGCCACTATTTATTTTCTATGTAAGCCACTTTCAAGGTGGTTATAAAAAAAGAGTCCCCTACAATACCGAGCTCGCTTCGCTCGCTCTTGAATTGAGGATATTTATTTGGCGTTGTAAAAATGACGAATTAGTCTATTAGAGGTTGCTTAGTTATAAAATGAGAAGTTTGATCACGTGGCCAGTAAAGAAATTTGTAACATGACTTATAATTTCTCTTTTGTGTTTAATTTCCTCTTTACTGACTAAAACTTATTTAGTTACAACTAACGTGTACGTATAATACACAATACTTACGAAGTGTACTAATATTATTTACTGCGCAGAGTTAAATCACAAAATAAGCGTAGGTAATGGTTATCTATAATTCATTTCTCAGTTTCATAAAAGGCCTTCGCTTTTCAATGAAGTACAAACTGTATAAACTGCGAAATAAAATCTCCATTAAAAAATTAAGGCTACAAAAAATCTGTCAAAAAAAGTACGAATATACGAAAAATAAAGTAACGTTCTATTATTAAAATTTTATTCAACGTCGTGGGTAAAGCCTCTTGCATAACGCAACGAAACGCGTGTTGAAGCCGATTTCCTTGCGCCATGCGGTCGGAAATTGTTCCCCGACTTCACTGGACTGCACTGAATAAAAGATTCGCCATAATTAGTGCACATGCACCTTTTTGTTTTTGTATTTTAGTTAGAGTTTTAGGCAAGGCTATTGTTAGTAAATGGTAAATGTTTCTTTAAGTATGTATAATAATTAATATTTTATAATGAGTTTTTGCGTTATAATTTTAACTTGGTCTTCAAGGTGCGATGTTTATTAAGCTACAGGAAAATAAGCACTATTCAATTGAGACGCAGGCCTTTCTAAGGTACTATAAAAACTAATGCGGTTAGCTTCCTTATCTTATCTTCCTTCAGTAAATTTTGAACGTAACTACAAATATTTTCTGGCATGTATTTCTAATAAGAGAAGTTAGTTCATAAACTATAAATTAATATAATTATCGCTCATTTTAAGGCTAGAGTGAATAATAAACTAGTGCCATCGCCATCAACGATTGGATCACTGCCATCTGGTGGTAGTTTATATCATTTAAAAAAAAATTCAGGCACTGTGTTTAAAAGTTACTAATAACCAGACTACATTAAGAAAAGTAGATAGAGTTTTCCATTTCATTAGCCTTTCATTTCACATAAAAAGACAAACATCAGAAAACATTAAGCTCAGCCAAAGTTCCTTTTAAAATTCTGTTCTACAATACACGCTTACATTACCAGCCTCTGAAAAGGCTCAGACAAAGGCTTTAAGATATTCCGATACCATTCAACAGCGTCGTTGCGATACAATATCCTAGCCTAAGGGAGCTTATCCACCAGAGGCCATACTGTAACTGTCAATGCCATCAAGATTTTGTAGTGAAAAAGGGATAGTACTACACGACATGTACAGCTCCATCTCTCGTTCAGACAGAAACCATGATGATTTTAGCATGCCATACTAAGGGTCCAGAGATGTACGAGGTAATTAAGCGGTGTGTAATGAAAATCAAGTCCACCAATAGGATCACTTCATTTTTTTGTTTGGGAGATACGTGAGTGAGAAAACATGAGCAAGAAATGTCTTCGAGGACTATCTTCGCAAGGCTGAAAAGAGAACACAATGCATCCTTGCTCCACTCTTTTTAAAGCTTTGCTACGTACCCTTGCACCGCACAAGATCCTCGCTCAGCTTAAGTGAGAACAAGCCCACATATTTTCATAGCATGCACTACACATCTTACACCTTTGCCTAGCTACCTCACACATGTCTGGTAGAAAAGCAACCTAAAGCTTATTTACTTCGCCTCAACACACACACTGCTCGTGACAACCCTGTGTGTAATTAGTAATTAACACGTACTTCCTCGGCTTTTTCCTACCCTCATTTCTTGTGAGGCTATGCTAGTAAATTAATAGGCATTATTTAGCATTTTCACGCTAGTTTTTCTTAATAATGGCGAAGTTGGTTGTGTTTTGTTTGGCCATGGGTGTATACGTGTCTTCATGAAAAAGAGATTTGTGTACGGTACAGATATAGAATAACCTCATAAGGAGGAGGAAACTAGAATATTATCTGAACGGAAATATATAATAATGGAGCAATAAACTCTAAGCCGCACAGTGTGCCATCCATAATATTCCTTGACATAACAAAAATCGTTCAGATATACATCAAAGACTAGCTTCGGACAGACAAAGTCTCAGGAACAGCAAACTCTTAGATCACAACTTTATTCCGAAGCACTAACAAGTTACCTAATGTCTTTGAAGCGGATTCAGCAACAGTATACAATAATTATAACTTTCAGCTAAAGATATCTAAGCTATCAGTTTAGAGTTTCTAAATCCAGCGCTGCAGCGCTGTAAAGCCGAACTTCCTAGACTGGATTGATCGCGAAAGACTGCGCCGAAATTGAATTTCGTCCAAATCTCAATATCGCATAATCGGCTCAGGCAAACGTGGCGGTGTGAATGCAATCTCGATGCCACTCAACTTAGACTTACTACTTCACATGTCTACCACCTACCTCTAAGTAGAAAGATATATAACTATGTGAACCCCTAAATAATAATTATGTTATCTTTGAAATGTGATTTTATCTTTTCTCGTTTTGGCACGAATTAAGATGATGAAAAGAGTACATATCACAGTAAAATTATTAGCAAACCATTCGGGGCTGTGACTTATGATACCCACTTATTCACTCACTCACTGCCCTGGGTAGCTTGGACAAACCTCACCTTGTAGTATCACATATTTAACATCAAAATATTTCATCCGTGCTCACTCAAGTAAAGCGCCCAAATTTGCTTCAGCAAATAATACCAGAAATCTACTAACAACTTATTTAGAAGCAACTTATCATATTGTCGCAAGGCTTATTAAGTACCACAGTATAATAGGCTCACTGCCAACTTGAATGATAAATGGAAATCCTCATAACGACGTATGAAAAGCTTTCGACGTATTCGTAGTTCCCAACTATTCTGTCTGGCTCGTGTCCACATGCGCCCACTGTGCAAAATTTCCGTTCCACGCCAAGCAAAAGCAATTTCCTTGGACTGTTTGTTCTCTATCTATCACGTTTCTTGCCGTGTGGTGACAAAGCCGGCTTTGTTCTCAGGTACCAGTGTCGTATGCCAGTAAATTATCGGGACATGTTTTATGTGGAAGCGTTTAAACACCGATAAACGGAATCGGACATAAAAAATAACATGCTGTAGTTTTAAAGCAATTGAAATTTACTTTCTGTTAATAGACAAACATTCACACAAATATGATACAGGTAACATCAGTCTGTAATGTTGTAATTACGCTTGCAAACTTCAGCCTAGTAAATAATGGCATAAACTTTGCAATATAATTACTCCATTCGTATCTACTTTGAGTACAACGTTGATAGCATTACACTTTGCAAAATTCAATTACCAAATAATAAACAAGGGAAACAAAATGTAGCTTTAAATATACTTACGCTACATAAATCCTCTGAACTCTAAATACTAGATATTTTTTTTACAAAATAATTAGAAAGAAAATGCATTTGTAAGTTTTTTATTTCGAGTGGAATAAGTCACCCATAAATCTAGCTAAAAAGACGTATTAACTCATTCGATAAAAGCGCGGAAAATCTTAGAAAAACCATTGAAAAATGGCGCAAAAAGTTTGCACAATGCAAGCGACCGACGGCGACGGCGACACGTCGAGATCAAACCAGAGACATTATTCACCGAGATATAAAATGTCAAGTTGAATTTACCACAGACTACGAATCGTTAATTATTCTCTTTAGTCTTTAGTGAGTAGTGGTGCGCGATTATGGAATATTTGTTTGGCTAATTACTAATCTACTAGTTACGCGATAGTAACAATAAACTATTTATATATATATTATCTTTATCTCATTTGAGATTATGTAGATTGTTGGATTAATA
Source organism: Mythimna impura (assembly GCA_905147345.3). NCBI lineage: Eukaryota > Metazoa > Arthropoda > Insecta > Lepidoptera > Noctuidae > Mythimna > Mythimna impura. The sequence goes on along the minus strand of LR990355.1, from coordinate 8,028,180 downwards.
CTAAATAGATACCTAATTAAACCAAAAATAATGATGATAGATCTGACCTGTTCCGAAAAAGTCAGAAACATTTTCGCATAGGTTTTAGGCCCAAACTTGGTACCGATAGGAAACACCTGACTTTTGCCAACTCCATCGTTTTTAACCGCAAACATTTTCGCATAGCTTTTAGGTTTCTGCTTTTAGTTATAAGTAATAAAGGTGCCTGAATAGATTCATGATACAAAGCAGATGCAAAATAACAAATACCTACAAACATTTATAAATTGCTCTCTCAAACAAAACAATCGATCTTGTTATTCAATAATAGTACATAAACCATTCATTAATAGTAACACAATGCGTTTAATTCTCAAAGGAACGTTGGCTGTCTAAACTGACCCATTCCATTTCACTATTCCGTTACGATAGACTAAATTCGTAGGGTTGGGCCCGACAGATATTTATGGGATCTTCAATTGATCTATTTCGAGGTTGTTATCATTTAATCTAAGAAACTCGCCCTTCAGCACTCCGAATTGGCGAGATATAAATCCTAAATAATATTTCATTCAGTTAGATTCACTTGCTTATTTTTACTTGTTCTGGAAATTATCCGGCAGAAAATGTTTTCAACATAAACAATGCAGAATTTATTATAATTCAAATCTATAAAAAGAAACTTTCGGTATTTCTGGTTTTATCTCTTCGTTACTTGCCATCGATTTCCGAAATTAAAATTATTTGTTGTTTTTTATTAATATTATGTAATAATTATTATGATTTTTATTGATTAACAGTTGTATTTTTTTTATATGTTTTTATTTTTCACATTTTAATTGTAGCTACATGATATTAGATATAAATTTTGAAACACCGTATCTTCAGGATATTATCTAGGCTTCTATTGAAATCAATTTGTAAATTTGTGTAAAACGTTTTGACTGACCTGTTGGTCTAGTGGTTAGTGGCCCTGACTGCTAAGCCGGGGGTCGTGGGTTCGATTCCCACTCAAGACAAATGTTTGTGTGATGAGCACAATCATTTGTTCTGTGTCTGGGTGTAATTTATCTATAATATGTATGTATTTAGAAATATATAAGTAGGTTTATCAGTTGTCTAGTACTCATAACACAAGCTCTGCTTAGTTTGAGACTAGACGGCGTTGTGTGATAGTTGTGGAAAAAAAAAAACTGTTCCATTACTGTCTCTTGGTACAAACTAATCCAGTAAAGACCTCTCTAAAAATCTGCTATTTTGCATGAACTTTGACACTTCATAATAAGCATACTCAAAAATTAAAAAAGTAAAAAAATATTACAATTTAAACTGCAAATTTAATCAAGATTCTGAATGACAACAATTATTTTTCAAAAACAGGAACAAGTTTTGTGAAATATTCGAGTAAATCACGGAATTACCGAATGCTAACAGAGTTTTCAGGCGTTATCTCTCTTTTTTCGCGTTGCCTCCTCGTCAAACATCGCGTTGGATTGCGTTAGATGAAGTAACAAGCTTCGAAATCACGCTCGATGTTGACGATAGGCGAGTGAAAAAGGAGCCTCTTAATACTGTGCAAGTTCTATAATTAGGCATGTAGTGACATCTAAGACACCTTAAAGAAACTTAGCTTCAAAATCTGGTATCGCAGTGTCAAAACCACAGACTTATATGTCAAAGCTCTTCGCGCGATTAGGATTGGATTCTATGTCAATACAGTCATGTATCATACATGTTATGGTTATGAAACATGAAATGAAATATATTTGCAAATGAAAATAAATTTTATTATTAACATTACTTATACAACATGATTGATACCAAAACAAAAACACAACAAATCAATTACTATGATTAACAAAGACAATTCTAAAGTCCATAGGACACATTATTTTGGTATTAATTAAATGAGAAATATGAGCCCAGCCATTTAAGTAGGTTTTTATGTCCATATCATCCTTTTCTAACAAATGCTAAGTAATCTTTTGGGGTACCAACACATTTGAAACCTATGGTGTCATTCGAAGTATCTAGTTGAAACTCAAGAAAATTCTAATAAGCCCAGGTACGGCCAGGATACATTATTTTTTTATGACATTCCGGTGACCACCTGATGTTTATTTTACAAATTGACACCATTTACGCAATTTATTTTAGTTTTTCGGTTTCTTAAACTCTTTCACTTCATCAAGTAGTATATTCTGAACTTGACTTATTAATGCAAATACTAAAAACACCTCTATTATTTTAGGAGTTCCCTAAATTCCTCATGGATCCTGTAATCAGAACTAAATTTTGATAAAAAATAGGACCAATCTAAGAATAGACCAATTTCAAATAAAAAAAGACTTTCCCAAATCGATTATATAATGACGGAATTCTGAGGTAACAAACAAAAAAATACAATTGAATTTGGAACCTTTTTTTTTAAAGAAGGTCAAACAGTGATGATTAAATTACAGTACCTATTGTCAATTAATCAATATTGTAATTTAAACAACAACTTGAGCCTATTTGACTAAAACAACAAAAGGAAAGCTTACTCGAAACAGAATTCATAATTACATTTAAATCGCCAAGATAGATTCTCGAATCAATTGAGAACAGACACGAGTACCCTCCCAAAAACTTTCACAATCGCGCCTGCTCGTAATATTTCACAGCGCTCCGAAACACTGATAGGCCCAAACTTGGTACCGATAGCAAACACCTGACTTTTGCCAACTCCATCGTTTTTAACCGCAAACTGTTCTTTCCGAGAATTGAAGTACCCTCCCTCAATAACGAGACGCAATGCGGTAGCCGTTGGATACAGGGAGGCTCGGACGCTCAATATTCGAAAAATCCGCTCTGATGAAACAAAGACACTTTGCGAGAACATTTGTAAGCGTTACCGTGGCTCTAGAACGAAAAAGGCAAGTATAGGAACATAAGTGGGTTTTAGTCAGCAAAAGTTTGATATGCTTTACCCTAGGGCGGGAGAAGTCATTTGATGATTTCCTACCTCAAAAAAAGATAAGCACACAGTTTCGCCACGGTAATATTATCTATATATTACCGTGGTTTCGCCATCAATAGAAATTCCTATTCCTACAGCGAAATGTTTGTAAAAAAAAAAACACGTTTTTAGCCAACTACGAACTTGGTGTTTACTAACTTTTGATTATGATAGATGATACTCCAAGTAGCATAAAATAATTTCGTGTAATCTCTACCCAGGTTAGAGTGTTTTTAATATCGTGTGGTTTTGATCACCCATGCGGGATTGCTCCCCATGCAAATGTTCATTTCATAAAAGTATTTATTGTAACGCGTGGAATACAGACTTGGGACGCGTTTTTTTTGCATTATGAAATTTACTGCATGCGCAGCAAACCCGCATGCGTGATGAAATCCGCATGATATTAAAAACACCCTTAGCATTCGTGTGGGTCGGTAGCAAATCAAAATGTGATAAAGCATGCATTACGAGTATGTAACGTTAAGTACAATTTATGTCTTAGATAATCTCCATCAGCCAGTAAATGTTTGCATCCTGAAAAAGTGTCTATAGTACCCCTAGTTTCAGTTTACGTACTCCAAAAATTCGTGAACATGAAAACCCTTTTCACACAAACTTACATAAACCTCCATATTTTGTTACGCACTGACGCATCGCTACATAAAATTTATTGCAACTTCATAATTTAGAAAGTGCGACGGCTCGCGGCAGCCTTGTACGCAAGTCATTTACGAGCATTTTCACGGCATCTGAAGTGTCAAGCGTACGTAGTTGATATTCATGATGGCGGTTGGCACGCCACGCACGTACCCACGACATAATCTGGAGTTCCCGACGCTAGGCCCGATAATATCGAGGCATATGAAGCCACAGATTGCCGCCGTTCAATTTCGTCGTGTTTCTTACGCATATTTTTTACGATTCCTCGGAACTATTCCGTTGTATCATCGAGATATATGAGTCAGTTTGTGAGATTTATGCGGTAACTTGATATAGTCTTCTGGGTATGGTTTCGATGCAAATATCTCGTATGTTTGAAGGAGAATGAATCTCTTTTTTCCCCAAGTTTTATTAAAATGTTAGACGCGAGGTTTTCAATGATACCTACAAGCGTTGTCAGGGCCTCATATATGCGCAATTAGAAACGTGTATCGTGTTTCATTATACTAAGAGCTCATAAGTTGAGCTGCACCCTCCACGTTATGTTAATGTTCTGAACTTTACCTGCATCGTGTGAATGAGAAACTGTAACATGGCTCCTTGAAGTTGAAACAACAAGTTTACACTTACAAGATTTAATTACCTTATTTCTAAAAGCAAGTTACAAGCTGTTGTATTCGAGAATATTAGTATAGGGAGGAATAAGACTCATAGTAAAAAAAACTAGCGGTGGGTTCACCGAAATCTTAGAAATTCTCAGTTTACTCTGTTATAATATGCTGCATGTATTAAATAGCTAAATCTTCCCCATGAATCACTCTGTCTATTGGTAAAACCCGCATTCAAATTCGTTCAGGAGTGTTTTGAGATTATTGCGAACAGACAGACGCGATGAGGGACTTTGTTTTATAATATAGAAGGATAAGGATAAGTAATAACAATCATATCTATCCCTTATTCCAATTTATTTGGGGTCTTCGAATCTTCTATATACATATTAGTCATCATCTCAGTGGTCACCCCCTTTCTAGACATATCATATTTATAGTCCAATCAATAGTCAATTAGCTTAACAGTCTATAAAACAAATTAAAATACAGATACATGTACCTGGCCAAGGGTCTGATTCTGAAAGGAAGACTCGGCCCTGGTACGAAAGGCAACGAAGGAACAGGAGTGAGTTTTTAGTCAGTAAAAGTCTGACACTATCTCCCGCCCCGCCCAAGGGCGGGGGATGTCATAAGATGATTTTCCCACCGAAAAAAAAAAAAAAAAAAAAAAGATACATGTACCTGAATTATCTACAAACAGTTCTACTTATTTACTGCATAGATGTTATTTCCTCAATAAATAATCGGAATAGCTAAATAACTTTATAAAGGTACCTACAATCCTGAATTAAAATTCCTGTCCTAATCCGATATCCAAAGGTTGGGGATGGCACCTTTAATAGAAATGGGTGTAAAATTAAATTTCGTTAGCGCGACAGGATTCGTTGGTCCTTGGGAAAATTGCCTAATTTTAGATTCTGTCCACCCTGTTTACTTAATTTAATATTCTAATCACAAAAGTAATGTTACGTTATTTCTACTGCTTGTTGGTTTTGGACGCGAGATGAAGCGATTGTTTTTATGATTGGACGCAAGTATATGTACACGTATAAAAGTGCAAATATAAAGCTCAAACAAACGCTTTTTCTATTAAAGTTTTTTTTTTTAATATCACCTACAGCAACATTTTTTCTCACATCTATAGAATTTTCTTCTATTCTGTATATTTCCTTAAATAAAATAATCATTGTTTGTCTCGCAATCTCAAGTTATCCAAGTCTGTTGATGTCTGTTGATGTTACAAAGTCATGGCATCATTAAGTACTTGGTTATTATATCTTCCTTTGAAGTTAGGAGATTGATACATTATTTATGAGCATAAGTTGGTAGGTACTTACATGATTATTCATACGTTATGAATGTTATGATGAGTATATAAAGCATAATTGTGTAGCTTATTGTAAATCTCATGTTATCTATTCAGCTTACAGCAATATAGCAATAGGTACTCGTATATACAGCTTCCGGTTAAATTGAGAAAGTAGATCAAAGAAGAATTATTGTTCACACTAAACTACTTCGGTAAGCATTCAGCAAATGATGATAGCATCATACCTACCTACTATGCAAAATAATTACCTGTATCTATCTATATCATGGCGGACAAAGTTCCGGTGGGATCTCATGGTGGAATGGCGACAGCTACTATCGCAACCCAGTGCTGAGCACGCCATAATTATGGCGGTAAGTTCTCTCTTTGAGGAGTGGCTGGAAAAACCTCACGGCGTCCTCAGCCTTTCTTATTTTGAGAAACAGTTGAAATTGACAGAATAAAAATTCCGTTAACCCAAGATTTAAATATCTGTCAAAACCAGACGTGTATTATATTGGTAACCGATATATCAGTTTATTCCCTGCACAAAATGGCCGAACGTGACGCTACGTGTCACGTTCCAATACCGCAAGAGACGGGACGAGAACAATGCATAAATTCTACAATAATTTGAATGTCGATCAAAATAAATCTATTTTTTTGTTCCATCTTTTTTTAATAAGATTTATTGGCGTGCGTTCATTACAGAACTGAAAAAGCCAACTTATTTTTACAAATGAAATACATAGTCCATTTCACAAATGTTTATTAACAGCACCCGATATTTGTATTACCTACCTACCCCCCCATAATATAGAAATAAAACCTATTATGTAAAGCTTTGGGTGTCAATCAACTGGCTTAGCCGTGAATCTCAATGTAATACTAGATTTGACAGATTTTAATTTAAAATCTGTCAATGTTAAAATGAGTTTATAAACTTAGCGTCGTTCATAAAATAACTAACATTTCAATGGGACGAAACCAACGGAATTCTTTTTAATTCAAGATTTTTCAAAACTATTTAAATATGGAAACACATTAAAGTAAGCACTCATACAAAATCTATAACGCCCACAACTTTATGCGTCATAATGATGAAGCATAAAGTTCGGGATTGCCCGGAAAAATAAACAAAACTGCTTTTCACAGTTACGAAAGCTATACATGTACATGATATGCACTTTTCATACGCATTAATGATGACGGCACATCATTAAAAAGGTTTAAATCATCCACAGTGCGTTCACATACACACGTCATACCAGTGACGTCAAGAAATGGGACCGCAACTCCGCAAGGATCGCAATAAATTGCTCGTTTCATCCCTAATTGCAAGGGAAATGGAATGCGAATTACAGATGAATTAGGAGCTCAGCAATTAGTCTTAAGACACACCGATTACTGACGATTTCTTGCTGACAAATTTCAAAATACGTGGTGGAAAGTTAGATGATAGACGCAGGTGTTAGACAAGAGAATTAGTTATGAATCTTGAATGAGTTTCAGTTAGTTTTTCTTTGTTTGAAGTTTAAATTGAAATAATTGGATTAAACAATTTATGTATTTCGTTTTCATTTGTCTTGATTTAAATTTGCATATTTAACCGTCTTCAAAAAAAGGAAGAGGTTCTCAATTCGGTTGTATATATTCCGAACTTTCGACTTCCGAATGTAAAGTTATTTTGATCGTTTTAGTGTTTTTAGGGTTCCGTACCTCAAAAGGAAAAACGGAACCCTTATGGGATCACTCTGTTGTCCGTCTGTCTGCTGTCTGTCAAGACCCTTTATCTCGGGAACGCGTGAAGGTATCGGGTTGAAATTAAAACCATGTACTCAAGTCTGCGGTCCCTCGTAGCTGTAAAAAAACAAACTTCTAAGGTAACGAAAAAAAGATATACGGCCGTTTATGTCGCAAAAAACGAATATTTTGACACTATTAGGGGAATCAAAATTCATAGGGTACTTCCTGTTGAACCTTATAGCATAAGTATAGGAATAAATCTGAAAACAAAGAATTTGTTGTTATATAAAAAAAAAAAAACTTTTTTTTGCAATTCAGAAAAATCTTCGAAACTCCATTCGGGAATTGAACTATTTACAATACGTAAGTTTGTACGAAACCCTAAGTACGCGAGTCCGTTTTGCACTTGCCCAGTTTTTTTTTTTGTAGTGTCATCAGTTATTTATTTTTTGTAAAAAGATTTTTTTCTTTATCAAATTATAATTTCAATTAAATTACAACCAGTCTTCCTAATCTGATTCTGAAAGGAAGACTCGGCCCTGGTACGAAAGGCAACGAAGGAACATGAGTGGGTTTTTAGTCAGTAAAAGTCTGACACTATCTCCCGCCCCGCCCAAGGGCGGGGGATGTCCTAAGATGATTTTCCCACCGAAAAAAAAAAAAGAGTGATATGAAAGAAAAGGAAGTTAGTGATAGCATGACGAGTGACAGGGCAGAATGGAAGAAAAAAACAACACGGGACAAGGGCAGGAAGATGATGATGAGTCTTCCTAATCTTTTTTCAACCATAATGGGGTCGGCTTCCAGTCTAATCTAATGAAACGCAAATTACATTCATTCATTGAACAGAATGCATTTTTTACTCTTTCAATACATAGTAAAATGCTAGTTATTCAAATTTCGAAATAGGCCTCATATTAGAAATATTTTACTCGGCGGCAGTGCTAGTACGGTCTTCAAAGGGTAATTGGCCGGACTTGCGTCGAGACTAGTCCGGACTAACGGTCTAAACGAGGCACAAGAAGTCGAGAGCCCTTTACACATGAACTAATTAGTACGCAACTAGAACTGCGTAATATCTTAACTAGAACTTTCGACATGTTTATTACTTAGTTAATTAAAAGATAATCTTTGAGGGAGTGATAGTACTCCTAAATGCTCAGATCATCATTAAAATATGAAAAATAAAAACCTAATCAATAAGGGTAATAAATAGCTGTAGGTACCCAGTTTTTTTTTTTTGCGATTTTAGGGTAGATTTCATTGTTAAAGTCATATTTTTGAGAACTGTCACCTGTATACTAAAAAATCAAAAAAACTCTAAATATATCGATAAAAAGCAATAATCGAGTCCATTCATCCATTGCGATGCAACCTTGTCCTAATGAGATATTATATGATACAATTGTTTATTTTGATTTGTTGTCCCTTTATCGGTTTAAAAATTTGAAATAAGAAAAATAAGCGCTTGTTTTCATCGTACCTAAATCTTGAATTTTATGAGTCTGTAGCTGTTGTACCTTCCTAATTTATGCCCGAAAAATATAATTTTATGAGTCTGCTCAATATTTTACGATGTTCTTAATATGTTGATCAACTTAAAATCAAAACCATAAAATAAGACAGAAAACAAATAAGATTACTTTTATTATAAAGACCTAGAAAAAGTGATACTTCGTTGTGCCTAGAACTGTAATAAGACGGGGTGGGCGCTTACCCGCTTTTTGCAACGACTACTAGCCGAACACATGCTTGTGGGCGGGCTCCTCTCCGTCTACTTGCAAAAATTTATAATATCTAACCACTTTTGTCACCTGGATATCTTCTTTTTGTCTCAAAGCAATTTTAAGAAAAATATTATTGATAGTTTGTGCGCGGTTATAACAATATAGAATGTAATTAGTACATAAACTTATATGATATTTAAGTGTAATTGTACTTACCTACCTAGTCAATAATGTACACAAGTAATCTGTGGAAACGTCGTGAATTGTACATTTACCCATACGTCACTTCATATTTTGTTGTAATATTGTACATTTGTTTGTTTTTCCCAAATAAAATAAGAAATAGAAAAAGCCGCTTATAATCTCAAAGTGACAAAAACTATACCTAGAAATAAGAAGTATTTATTAGGTACTTCAACATATTCCACTTAGGAAAAGGCTAAGACAATCGTCAAAAGAGAAGTAAATATGCCACTTACCTACCTAAACACGTTCGTTCTTAAAGGGGTGACCAGACAGCTGCAAACTAGCGTTCCAATCAAGGTTACCTTGGTTTATGTGTTTTGGTTTGTGTTGCGGCTACATGGATGTAAACCATGCGCCAAGACGTTCGGTGATTGGGAAAACGCGCCTCCCAACCAAGGGCGTTAAAGGTCACGGTTTACAACTGCTGTCCACACGGATTGAAATTAGCAAGGTCACCTTGGTTGGGACGTTGGTTTGCAACCATCTGGTCACCCCTTAAGCCTTTGACGACTATTATAGATACCTAAATTACCTACAATGCTACAGTTTGTCAGTACAGTGTGCCTAGAATACTTGGCAGCACGAGGTGGCACTAGTAGCAAAGGAAAAAGCAGCTATATCTATCAAATACAATACGCTTTAATTTAGTTCTCTATTTTGCCAACTGCTAAGATATACTGAACCAACTGTAGCTCTGCCATTGCCAACTTTTGCTTCTGATTAACATATTAATTACACTTGCATATTAGTCGGTTGTAGTTTAATCCCTGCTGTTTGCTTCGAAAGGTCGCCAAGTATAATTATTAATTTACTTATACAGGTACTACTTTGTTGCTTATATTCTCATCAATTTTATTTCTGGTTAGAAGTTTTAATAAAGTACTTCGGGTATTATCTACATTTTAATCTACACTTAATATTATAAATAAAGAGGTAAAGTTTGTTAAAGAGAGCAGTGGTGGCCGAGTGGTAACGGCTCCGACTTACTAGTTGTAGGTCGCGGGTTCAAACCCAGCCAGGTGCATTACTTTGTGTAATTTATTTCATCACCACTGCTCTTAAAACGGTGAAGGAAAACATCGTGAGGAAACCGGCATGTCCTAGAACCAAAAATTCGAAGACATGTGACATCCACCAAACCGCACTGGGCCCGCGTGGTGGATTACGGCCCATTCCCTCTCCTAGAGAGGAGGCCTGAGTCCCAGCAGTGGGAACATTATAAGGCCGACTATGCTATGCTAAAGTTTGTTTTTTTGTTTGTAGGAGGTAATCACTGAAATAACTGGTCCGAGTGCGAAAGTTTTTCACCGTTAGAAAGCTGCTTTATTCCTGAGTGACATACGCTAGTATTAGTATAAAAAAGCTAGTATAAGCTTGTTCTTTCAAGCAAACAATACCAGAAACACCGACTTCCTAAATTAAAGTTATTTTGATCGTTTTAGTGTTTTGTTTTTTGTAGTGAAGTCGGTTATTTTTTTTTTTTGTAAAAAGTTTTTCATTTCACACTGTTTACTTGTGATACACTTATAGCCAGAGTACCTATTTCTCATGACAATTCAAATTAACCCAAACACTGCTAGGAAACATTATTTTATCATGAAGTTCCTATCCACCTCCCGGCTCCATCATCAGATCAGTTCGATAGTACCTTATAGCCAAAGTGCATCTCATAACAATTCTAATAAGCCCAAACACGGCTAGGATACATTGATTAATCACGGAGTTCCTGTGCCTACCTTCCGGCCCCATCATCAGATCAGTTCGATAGTACCTTATAGCCAAACTGCATCTCATGACAATTCTAATAGGCCCCAACACGGCTAGGTCACATTGACCACAGCTTAATAAAGGAGTTCCAGTGCCTATCTTCCAGCTCCATCATCATCATCAGATCACTACGATGATACCATTTTCAACATAACTATTCAGAACCATTTATTTATTTGTATTGTCATAGTTACATAACTATCTTCCTTGTGTTAACTATGTGAAGGTTTTTTTTAGGTGGCAAAATCATCTAATGACAAATCCCGCTCTTGGGCGGAGCGCGAGATAGTATTAGACTTTTACTGACTAAAAACCCACTCCTGTTCCTTCGTTGCCTTCGTCCCACCAGGGCCCCGGGTTTCGTTTTCACATTACCCATGGCCCCAGTAGGCTTCGACCCTGCTGGGCCCCTGCAATTTACTGACATATCCCTGAGGCGCACGTGGAACAATACGCGCCGTCGACGACTTGGGTTCGGTCCGGATGGTTACCGGACGGTCGGACGGCGGGCTACCCATTGCTCGCCGTCAGCAAGCCCGCACCTACGGTGGCCAGAAATCGGGATCGGAATCCCGGCGTCGGTTGGGGCGTGAGGACCGTTGCCTCACGCGATCGGCCGCCTCCTTTGCTAGCATTACTGCTTCGCAGAAGGAGGCGACTGTCTGACACTCCTCCTCGCTCCGGATCATGGTCTGTACTAAGGCCCGGCGCGAGAGATCGCCGCCGCCGATCGCCCCTACGTGGACACGGCGTTGCTCTGCCCAAGCGGGGCACACCTCCACCGTGTGCTCCACCGTATCCTCCGGGCGGTCCACACAGTGGCGACACCCGGACGTCGCTTCCGAATCCGGTACAGGAACTATGTGAGGGTGAAGTTCCGTTGGCCATTTCTGGTCTTCTTCATCAGTTCCACTTCATCAAATGTTACTTTTTGACCGTAAATGCTTAAGTTCTCGATGAAAATATCAAAATCACTATAGAGTTGCCTAGAATATTTGACGCGTTCCCTCGATTCCTCATGGATCCCATTATCAGAACTGGATTTTGTAAAAAAATGGGATCTATCTGGAAGCATATCCATTTAAGGAAAAAAAAAACATTTTGCAAATTGGTCCATAAACGATGGGAGTTCTGAGGTAACAAACATAAAAATATAAAATAATGAAGATAATAAAAAAATTAAAAAGTCGGTAAAAAATATAACCATATTTTTAACTAGAATGGAATTGAGAACCTCCTCCTTTTTTTGAAGTCGCTTAAAAATGAAACCTTATTTCCATTTGTCACGTCATCACGCGTGAACGGCTGTACCAATTTCGCTAATTCTAATTTTGTTGTATTTGTTATTGCCAAAAGAAGGTACCTAAAAAAGAAAAAATTAAGAAAGTTTTACAGAAAATAAGACAATTTCTGAAAATTACGACGACTATTTAATCTTCGCGCGTTTGATACTATGACAGGACAACGTCTGCCGGGTTAGCTAGTTTAATATTAACAATATTTTAATAATATGTCTTTCTTACATAAAAGTAATCTTTAGGTCAAGAGTGAATAGGTTACTTCTAGGTAAGCGCGCTCCATCGTCGACCGCATCATCGCTTTCCACCAGGTGAGATAGCGGCCAAGCGCGAACCTATCAACAATAAAAAAAAACTACTGACAAAAGCGTGGCAAGTTCAACTTTTAGAAGTCAAACGCTTTGGCGTTTGACTTAAGCTTGTTTATAGTCTTTGGTATTTAAATATACGGATCATAATTTCCGTTTCGTACATTCATGTAAGCTTGCTCATCTAATTCTTGTAGGGATTAATTAATGTTAAAGCAAGAAATAATCAGTACCACCTTGATAATTTGATTCGTACAAAAACATTGTGAACCTAATCGATAGCGACACATAACAATATTCAACACCCAATTCACAATCATCGGATATCTTACTGCTTCTTAAATCAAAATCCAAAAAAATACAATTCCAAACTCAATTTCTCAGCGTCCTTGCATCACATCACTATAGATGATAGATTTTATCCGACAAACAAAGTCATTGTTCGGCCTTCAATGTAAAGTCAGACACAGATAAAATAATACTAACGTCGGGTGTGCCGATAGGGCACCGATACGATGGCTTTCATCAGATACATCTCTTAGCGGATGAGCCGAACAGCCGATCGACGAACCGTTACGTTTTAAGTGCAGCTTCGGAGATCGGAGATTCATTCGTTTGTTTTTTTTTTTGTTAAAGATAGTGCTCTAGATTTTATGTGCGTTCCGCTTTTGTTACGATAGTAACCTTACGCCTGTATTATCTGAACTCGCGAGCACAGACGTATTTTTCCAGAAATACAAACGTATGAAAAATAGGGGTCGAGCATTTTATATCTCGGTAATCGAGTACAAATTTAGACTACTCCAGGCTGCTAGTAAGGAATTGAATGTAAATGCACAACCAAGGGATCAATAGAGGACGCCGCATATATACTGACCAGTCAAAAAAGTGTTTCAAACAACCCCTAATACGTAAAACATCTATAGGTTTAACAGAGCAATTACTGAGAATACCCATGTATTCTCAGTGTTTGCTCTGTTTTCCGAAAAACAGGGGTAGATCTAAAAAAAGACGCACCCTACAAAAATAAAAATAAAAACACTTACCTAACAGCGCCCGCCATTTTGTTTGTTTTTCAATGATACAGGCTACAAGCTGTGCTGAAGTATTAGATACACAGACCAACACTTGAAAATCATTACCCTCTTTCTGTGGCAGTAGGGTAAAATTCCCTAAAATTCATAATCATTTTATTAGAAATAAAAGCTCTCTGCCAGCATCTACATTCTACGTTCCCCACCACCTATAACCAGTCAGTCTTCTAAGCGAGAGTAAAAGTGCATCCTCTGGGCTCAGTCGATCCATCGTAGACCTCATCCATCCCAGTCCATCAAGCGAGATCGAGGTCGAAAGCTTAAAAACGAAAATATAAAGAAAATTTTCAAAACGCTGTCCCAAGAACCCTAAACACCTTGCGTATCTATGCGAAAACCTTGATAAACCAATACACTTCGTCCATCACAATCTAACCGGCACATTTCCATTACATTTCCAGATTCGGAACTCGAGGAGCTGGGTGAGCAGTTGCCGCGGTACCGTCCGGACTCTATCGCGGCGCTGCGACGGATGACGCGCTTCACGGAACCCGAGCTCAAGCGCTTGTATCGCGGCTTCAAGGCAGAGTGTCCCACTGGAGTCGTCAAGGAAGAAACCTTCAAGTTAATTTACTCACAGTTCTTTCCGCAAGGAGGTGAGTTGTTGAGAAAGGTGAGGTAGATACTCTGAAACACTACCGCTCTTAACGCAATCCATTTTACGACCTAAACCAAACTGATAAGGGTGTATAGCTCTATGGTTCCTTCCATAACGTGTTAAAATGTCAGCCGTGAGAACCGTGAGAGGGTTTTTTCGACGAATATATAGGTAAGTATTGACAGATCTTTATTATTAGGACATCAATATGGTCTGATATTCTTCGAAGCATCCCATGTACCCAAAAAGTATTACATGCCAGACCGACAGAAATAAATTCACGAAAGGTAAGAGACAAATTCAGTCTACAACTAGACGGTATCGTATATGAAGACAACAAAAACCAAGCTATTTAAAATGTTTAGTCAAAACAAAAGTTACTCAGCTACGCTATGGTTTCTGTTGGTTATGGAATCGAAATAAAACGTTAATCCTCGTACACTACAATTGCTATAGCATGGTGCGGGTGACAGCTGTCAGATTCATACAATGTAGCGACCTATCATTTTCTCTCATCTTAAAGATGCACATTTTTGTACTGCTGTCATTCTACCCATGCTATGTAAAAAAAGACCTTAGTTTTCCTCCCAAAAAGGTACTTAAATTAAGCAAGTTTTCTAAAACAACACGACCAATAAAGTTCGGTATCAAGAAATCTACAAAAGGACTTCAATCGAAATACCCCCAAAGTTTGGAGGCCACTTTCAAGTTTCTTGTATTTAAAGTTGTTCACAAGGTAAAGTATTAATGCTTAGCAAATCGATACACATGGTACGATTTCAGGTAATTTGCGACAGTTTGAAACTTAAGCAGTACTTTTCCTTTAATATAAATGTAAGTAGTTACCAAGGCAGCAATCTGATCATCAATAAGTAAGTTATGATGACTGCAAGATCTTAAAACACAGGATATGTGCCATTATTATCGGTTTTTTAAAGTCTGTCTAATTGATCTATTGACAAAAATAATAAAGTAATTCACTATTAATATTTCCTTTACTCAATAACCAGCATTATCTTATCAAGCAATAAACATAAGATTAAAAGAAATACGTTGTAACCACAGATCAACCCGTCAAATCATAGTTTGAATCAGGCTTCCAAAGACCGATACAATGAAAACATTACTCCTAGACTAGGCCCTATTTCTACAAATAATCAATAAATAGGTACTTACCAAGGTTTTCAAATAAACATCCAACCACCTTCCCAAATAAACCACATTTCTTCAATAAACATTTCTACAGTAAAACAGGAGAGGAAGCAAGGCAAACATCAATACATCTTCACATACATACGTAGATAGAAAAAAAAGGTAACCACGTTCAATAAACAATAGGAAAAGTGTATCGTTTTATTTACCTCCACCCTTTTTCCGAGTTTTTCCGAAGCTTAACGAGAGTGCACGAACGCGGAAGACATACCGATTGTATGATCAACGGGATCCATCTGAAGGTAAGTGTTTGAGCTCTAACACTTGTACTTAAGAAGGTTGAGGTGATAAAATAATTTGTTTGTTACATTTTTAAAACTGACACTTTGGAGTATTTAGTCTTTGACGTTCTACCAAAAAATAACAGAGCATAGCCTTCGTAGAAAATCCATAAACAAATTGTCCATAAAAAAAGTTAAGTCCATAAAAAAATCCATAAAAAAAGTTGAAATGAGATACAAACTTAGATATTTTTCATAAAAATGTAAATCAATGTTTTTTAAATTTTATTTTATTGTAGGTACTCAATGCCTCTAAGGGCTATTTCACTGGCACCAGAGAAGCATAAATGCCCTTTAACTTATTTAGCAATACGTGGAGAGTTACCATCCGGATACTGTGAAACGCCAAAATATACCTACAGTCATACAGATTTAAACAAAAACATGAAGAGAAATTTAATTGTACTCCTAGGTTTAATACTGTATGGTTGTAATGTTATTTATTTTGCAAATAGGACTATTTATACATGAAAAATAAAAACACTTAACTAATTAAAATTACATAATATATACACAATAACTCCTATCTAAAATATGGCGTCAAAAAATTCCTCCGCATCGCTGTCGACTGGAAGTGTGCCCAAAAGACTGGCGGCATTGCCACGTTGTATGGCAATGCTTAATCTCTGACCGAGGTAAAAGCCAGCCCTTTGGTCACGCGAAGTGTCAACTAGCCGTTTGGATAATTCTTTAAAAAGGGCATGAGCACTCGGACCCCACGGTCCAAGAGTCTCAACCCCAAACGGCTCAAAAATATAACTACCGACGAGGTTGTTATATTTCCGCCGCTTGAGGTTCTCCACAGCCGCCGCGGCAGCACCAGCACAGCGCGACGAGCTAGGAAGATGGGATGGCGCAAGAGGTATATCTACTCCTAGGTAGATATACCTGAAATTCAGCATATCTCGCATCTAGATACCTACCCAATCATCAGAACAACCTAGTTTATCACACTTAAAACTGCCTTTACGGTATATCCGTGAGGCTTCACGAAAAGAATGCTAATAAAGTACACCGACCGTAGTAAAGGAATAAAATAGGGACATGAAAAACGCATCACATAATCATATAATCCCATCAAGTTGAGTGGTCTGGGTACTGCTTTACATCCGTGCAAATTGTCCGCGAGGCCCTAAGTTCACGAACTCAGGACCCTTGACAAATGAAAACATATTTTAGGACGACAGGAGGAAAGTACAATTTGCAATGTTTCATAGCACGTACACAAAAGAAATTGTATAGCAGAGTATGATTCTGAACGTGGCTAAATTGGGAGAGGTTGTGTTTGAATATATATTTGTGTAACCGTTGGTATATTGGGTTTTGACTAAGCATACCTTTTTTGTGGGAAATGATTAATTAACTTCCGCTTATGGTGGAGCTAGAAGAAATGTTTGACTTCTGTTGCCCTTTGCGTTTTAGGGCCAGGGTAACTCTTTCGATTAATCCCGTAGCGCCTAAGTGAGTAGGTATGCGGGAGTGTGGGATCTAAGCACACTTTGTAATTTCCTATGTCATAGATTAAAATCATATACAAAATACCTTTTAATGCAACACCACATTTCATATTTAAGGTGCGATGTTGGAGTCCAATAAAAAAAAAAGTATTTTTGATATACCTACATCTACATAATATTTTGAGCAATATTCTGAAATTACACTCTCAACTGCACGAATGCTTCGCTATGGATAATGGGCTCGGATTCAAAATAAATACCGATCTGTACTCGGTTTTAAACGATAACGCTACAGCAATATCGCTGAAAACGCAACTTATACCTGTAAAGTATTTCCAATATCGTAATACAAAACCTACTGAATAAAAAATATATACCAATCATCATAAAACATCTGTGACGAAAATTTCAATTATCATTAAAAGAAAGCTCATTCAGTCTTGGCACTTGGCCCAAATAGGCCTCGAGATAAAACAGACAGGCGCCCTACTAATCCATTCTTATTTCAAACAATCTTCGATAACAAGGAGACTTCTAACAAACTGTTAAGAAAAAAATTCCATTCGAAGTTCGCATCGTCGCTTTCCATCAGGTGAGTTAGCGGTCAAGCGCGAACCTATCAAGAATAAAAAAATAAAAAAAAAAAAAAAAAAAGTTAACTGATCAAGAATCCTCCTAATGTTTAACAATCAACTCCAAATTGTCTCTGAATATAGGTAATCAAATAGTAATAGCGGCAATGAATGGAATACCTACGTCAGAGCGAAAGCCGTATCATCGAAGTTTGTTTCTTAGAAAACCTTTCAACGATATCTCTATACTGCGACGCCTTGTTAAGTCGACATTTTGTTATTGCGATGTTTCGTTACATCGAAAAACTGTACTGCGAACGATTTTAAAGCGAAAATATCATACTGGGAAGCCTTGTTCAGTCGCCGTCTTGTTACTGCGATGCTATGTTACTTAGGAATACTAAACTTTTAATTTCGTTACTTACGCTAAGGTACGATTTTAAATACTAAAGGGCATCCAACTCGACATACATTTTTACTGTTTTTTATACAACCGCTGTTACGCGATTATGACGTTATTGCAATTTTTCATTAGATATTTTGGAAACACAGTAGATATCTTGCGGATATTATCTAGGCTTCTATTGAAATCGATTTATAGATTTGTGTAAAACTAATCCAGTAAAGACCTCTGAAAATCTGCTATTTTGCATGAACTTTGACACATCAAAGTCAAAAAAGTATAACAATAGAAGCCTTTTTTTTAGGTGGGAAAATCATCTAACGACAAATCCCGCTCTTGGGTGGAGCGCGAGATAATGTCAGACTTTTACTGACAAAAAACCCATTCCTGTTCCTTCTTTAATTGCCTTCGTCCCAAGGCCCCGGGTTTCACTTTCACACTACCCGTGGCCCCAGTAGGCTTCGACCCTGCTGGGCCCCTACGATTTGCTGACTTCACCCTGAGGCGCGCGTGGAACAATACGCCCCGTCGACGACTTGGGTTCGGTCCGGACGGTTACCGGACGGTCGGACAGTGAGCTACTCATTGCACGCTGTCCGCAAGCCCGCGCCTGCGGTGGCCGGTAATCGGGATCGGAATCCCGGCGGCTGAGGCGAGAGGACCGTTGCCTCGCGCGGTCGGCCTCCTCCTTTGCTACTATTACTGCTTCGCAGAAGGAGGCGACCGCCTGCCACTCCTCCTCGCTTCGGACCATGGCCTGTACCAAGGCCCGGCGCGAGAGATCGCCGCCGCCGATCACCCCCACGAGGACACGGCGGTGCTCTGCCCAAGCGGGGCATACCTCTACCATGTGCTCTGGTCGGTCCACACAGTGGCGACACCTGGGCGTCGCTTGCGCACGAATCCGGTGCAGGAACTTCCCGAAATTACACGTAGAGGTGAGGATGCCGTGAGGTCTTTCCAGTCACGCCTCAAAGAGGGGACTTAAGAGAAGCCTTGCAAATTTACTGAAAAAGAGGGAAAATTCAAAACTCATATTAAGAATTATCAAGCTTTTAAACCATGCTCGATGTTGACGATAGGCAAGTGAAAAAGGACCCTCTTAATGTTTTTAACATTTTAAAAACAAACGAAATCTGTCATGAGTATCAGTGTTTAAGATCGTAGACCTTTGAAAGGTTCGTCTAATTTTTAGCTATAAATGATTAAAATTTAAGTAAACACATTGACATAACCAAAATGTTCCTTGTTATTTATTAATAGGTAAGTTTCCTAAGTAACATAGCATCGCAGTAACAAGACGGCGACTGAACAAGGCTTCGCAGTATGATATTTTCGCTTTAAAATCGTTCGCAGTACAGTTTTTCGATGTAACGAAACATCGCAATAACAAAATGTCGACTTAACAAGGCGTCGCAGTATAGAGATATCGTTGAAAGGTTTTCGAAGAAACAAACTTCGATGATACGGCTTTCGCACTGACGTAGGTATTCCGCAATGAATGGGTTCGACCAAAGACTACAGAGGATAGTCAACAAACCCGAGAAAAAAGTCAATCGACATACCACGTAAGCGATTATTGGCTTACAAGTTGAATAGCTGATTGCATCGCAGGCTTTTGCATTTTTAATTAGGACTGCCGGGTATTATGCGGAGAATTTAAATTTCTAACGACTGGAACTTTTAAAAATAATCTCTTTATTCGTAGGTACTTCTTTATCATGATTTAACACGCACGATTTAAAATGTGTACCTAATTAGTTACAGACTTACAAAAAATACTTTTAAATCAGCCCATTTTCTGTACGAATACTTATTTAATATTTCTTACATTTAAGCCGATAGGTAAATAATCGCAATTTATTAGCAGTCGACGCATTTTGTTTTTTTACTTTACCTTCTTGTTAATTAATCACGATTTTATCCACTTTAATAAATTAGACCTTACCTCACGATATTTTCCTCATTGCTCTGCATCAAAAGCCCATACCCAACCGTAGTAGTATCTAAAACCGATTTCCACGCCACACCGAAGCCACTTTCAAACTTCCTGTCATAATCATTTCTTATGCAATTCTTTGACTTGTATGCCACACATCCTAGCAACAGCTAATAGGCCCAGTAAGTATTTCATTTAAATCACATTTCACGAAGCTTCTCCCATATTACTGACTATAACCTGTCTAATAGAAGGGCTCATCAAAGAAATCCTCCGTCTACATTATTTAAAAACACCAACCAATAACAACCAAAATTGGCCTCACATATCCAAGCACACGTCCACACTCCACAGCAAATATGCATATCATTACGATATAATGTTAAAAGCACAAGTGCTTTAACTGCAGTCCCGAGCACTCGTAGCGAGCAGCGAGTGCTTTCAGTGCAGTTAACAAGTACCTACCCACTGCACCCCAGTGGCGGGCGTGCAGAACAACAATCACCTTTTGTATGTGCAGGCAGAATGGGGAAACAATTTGCGTCATTCTACCTTCTTTTTGTTTACCATTTTGCAGAGTTCTGTTACGTAGGTAGGTCTGTGGTGGTTTGGCTTAACGGGTGACCAGACGATTGCAAACCAACGTCCCAAGCAAGGTGACCTTGCTATTTTCAATCCGTGTAGACAGCAGTTGTAATCGATGACCTTCAACAGCCTTTGTTGGGATGGCGCATTTTCCCAACCACCGAACGTGTTGGCGCGTGGTTTACATCCATTAGCCGCAACACAAACCAAACACATAAACCAAGGTCACCATGGTTGGAACGCTAGTTTGCAACCGTCTGGTATCCCCTTTACACTATACATTTTTTTGTTGATAGCAGGAACCCGCGACTGTGTCTACGTCAGAGTCCTTAAACCACACAATACCATTTGGTCACAATTTAAAGAAGTTTTGTTTATTGAGCCAAACCTTCTTTTTTCTAAAATAAATTGCCCGTCAAAATCGGTCTAGCCATTTCGGATATTTGCCGGAATAAACAGACAGAAAATGTAAAAAAAATGCATTCTTGTTATAGGTATTGAATACACATTCATATTCAATTAGTAAAAAAAAATTACTTTGATATTACAAACAGAAAACAAAAATCTCTAAAATCAAATTAATGAATACTAAAATCCAGTCCCAATTTAATGTAGGTACATGTCAAAAACTATAGGTAGATAATCAAAAAATTTTTTTCTGAAATACGAGCAAACTTGAAATGCGATATTTTAACTTTAAAATAATTAGATTATGGGATTATACCTTCTAACTCGAATCCTTGTATGATAATGGAATACGCCATTAATTTACTTTAACCCACTACAAAAAGGAGGAGTTTGAGAATGCAAAAAGAGCAGCTAAAGGACACAGGTGTTTTAGTCAGTAAAAGTCTGGCACGCCCTCTCGTTCCACCCTTGAGCACGAGAAGTCATTGGATGATATCCCATCTCGAAAAAAAAGCGTTCGACAAGTTTTTTTCGTGTAACGAGGTTAAATTTAGACGAATATAAAGCTTTGAAATTCATTAGAAAACATTATTTTTGTTATGTTGCTCTGTAAACAGGTAATAAGTAGATACCTACCGTCAGACGGGGTGAATAGGAACAAAACTTTGGTTAGGTACTTTAGTAATATATTTATATTATTGATTTTTATCAAAGCATCCGTTTTTATCACAACTAATGAATAAACAGGAGTAGGTACATAAATGCCAGGAAAAATTGTTAATTATCGCGAAATTTCCCTTCAAACTTTTGTTTCTATTCATCCCGCGTTCCTATTCACCCAATTTGGCTGTAAGTAGAGAAAATAGTTACAAAGAGAATTGCGTAGGTAAATTGGACAAACTCTTAATATTATTATAGGTCTGAGTTTTAGACGTGGGTTAGGTTAGGTTTGGTTATTATTATATTCAGACTACAGCCAAATTTAATCACAAACTCTCCTAACCTCAACTATAAGTTACACAAAGCTAATATTTGTCCGTCTGTCTGCCTACCCTAAAAGCTTGTAGGTAACCCAGTTATTTCTGTGAACTCCAACTTGGATATCAATAGCAGAAAACTCTCAGATATCTATTTTAGGGCTGATTTTTCAATACTACCTTACAGGGCTTTGAATAACGTTAAAAATTTGGTATCGTTACTTTTATCGTACGAAGGTAACGTTATTATTAGAGGTAACGTTATGCGTGGTAACGGTACTTGAGTGAACTTTTACTAAACTGAGTAACGTTATAGATGATTTTTTCGATAAAAAGTAACGTTACCATGACCCAAGGTTTGATAACGATACCAAATGCGTTACTATAAGTACCGTTAAATAACGTTATTTTGTTAAATCTCTTTGTTTCGTCTAGATTAATGCGGTAATTAGTTTGATCACGAATTCCACAACACTTCCACGATGCAACATTTTTCATTATACATAGAAATTAGGTACATTTATTCTATTAAAATGTCAAAAAGTATACGTGTACCTTACTGGCTATATTTTTTAACTCAGGTTATGAAAATAGCGCTTTGACAGAGTTTATATGTATAGAAAACTAGCTTCTGCCAGCGGCTTCGCCTACGTAAATGTAGCTTCTCCATACAAACTTTAGACCCCCGTTTCATTCCGTTAAATGAATTTTGGAAAATCCTTAGTGCTCGCCTACGTCATAAAAGGAAGCCTTGTGCAAAATATCACGCTCTTAGTCTCCGTAGTTTCGGCTGTGCGTTGATATGTCAGTCAGTCAGTTTCTCCTTTTGTATATAAACATATGTCAAACCGCCATAATTATTCTTTAGATGACAGTTATCTGAATATTAAATAATCAGGTCATAGGTACTAGGAACAATATAATTCCCTTCTTCAACATATTAATGTGTTACACATCTACCTACTAGAAAACAGAAAAAATAAAAAGAGTTTATTCTCGCTAAGTATAACGCATACGATGTTAAATAGTAAATTTTGATGCAAGAGAAGAAACTTTGTCTATGCAACCGACTCCGAATACACGCCCATACAGTCCGAGGCCCTTTTGGAACCGAGAAATTGCAATGACAAATTGCCAAGCGTCGTATTTCAACATACACTACCATAACCACCCTAAGGTCAACTGGTAGAAAATGCCTAGGCATGACCTCCACCTTTGTACAGTGTTTTTTACTAGTGCATAAAATTTTATTATATAAATAAAATAATAATTAAAACTGAATAAAAAACTTTAAGTAACAAATTATTGAAAGAAATGTCTAAGGAATTTTTCGCACTAGTGTGAAAAATTCGCACCTAAAAGCTTTTTAAAAATGTACAAAAGTAAATACCTACCTTCTACTGCTACCTACAGTTATACATCCGTACTAAATTAAATTGTATCCATAACACAATAATAGCCGTTTTAAACCTTCACATGACGAAATAATTTTATTTTTAATTCGTCCACAATAAAATGTCACAAACACCACCAAAAAATTTTATTCAAATGAAGTCACGTAGCAAATTTTATTCTGGCAAAAATGCCCTTGCTGGCAATAACTCCCAACTGGCTCCACCTACCAAAGCTTTTATCAGTCCTGGACAACACCCACAAATCTGCGATTTCATGACACATAGGTCCGTTTCGGAAATAACAATTATCGCCCATAAAACACACGTGTGAAATAAAAACGGGTTACCTGCAGAGTAGGTCGGCAAAGTTGTACAATGTAGGTACAACTTTGCCTGACATTAACTGTAACATTAACTGACTAAAAGCTAAAGAAAAGCACTTTAGAAGTAAAATTGAAAATGGCAGCTTTGCTGTATATTATTATCTTCTCATTGAATACCATGAAATAAAATCGATAAAAATAAAACTATTTTCATTATTATAATAATCCTTCCGACACAATTTTAATCACGGTGGCCATTCGCTATGCAGATTATCGAATTACGCAATAGTATTTAAATATTATAGTGCTCAAGTGTGTGCGCGAACAAGGTGTACTCTCTGTTCCTCTCTAATAGTCCGATGGGACACGACCGGGGAGAGATCAAGCGCAGGATCAATATAATAATAATAATAAATAGCTTTACGTGTTTTCCGAGGCACGGGGTTATCAACTTCCCCATCTTCTAAACTACGGGCTACTGACTGAGTAATTCTTAACGGAAAAACCCAATAGCTCATTATACCTTGGAATCGAACTCCATGTGTCATGAATCTTCACGCTCAACCAACGAGGCAGTTCATTATATACGAGTAAGTCATTATAGCTTAGACGACGTTTTTCTCAGTTTTTTTGCCTACACCATGCGAAAATTCCATCAGTTAAAATTCCGAATTCTCAAGTAAGTACGCTCACAAAACTCGGTCCCGTAGGTAACCTGCAGTAGTGTGAAAACGGGATCCCCATTATTAAGACTCCAGCTCAACTGTCCGTCTGAGGGCATATAAAAAAAAAGAGTGTGTGTACTTATGTACACGCGTTAGAAGTTATACTTCTTTGGCGTATGGAAAAAAAATAACTAAAATGCAGTAGTGATTAACGATAAATATTAAAATTAATCAATAAAAACACCAAAATATATACTGACCTGTTGGTCTAGTGGTTAATGACCCTGACTGCTATGCCGGAGGTCGTGGGTTCGATTCCCACCCAGAACAAATGTTTGTGTGATGAGCACAATCATTTGTTCTGTGTCTGGGTGTAATTTATTTATATATGTATGTATTTAGAAATATATAAGTATGTTTATCAGTTGTCTAGTACCCATAACACAAGCTCTGCTTAGCTTGGGACTAGACGGCGTTGTGTGATAGTTGTTGAATATTATATTATATTATAATAATATAAAAACACCAAAATAATATTTATTTATTCACACTGTTTAATTATTGTACTCTTACGAAACACGTGTTCTAAATATAAAAATACTAGAATATACAACTTGAACATAGTTATCAATTTTCATGCATGCCACCTAGAACTAACTTCACGATGTAGAATTTAGGTGTCGGTGTGCGCGCGCAGCGTATAAATTCACTCTCATCATTTTTCTCTATCGCGCCAAAAGAAGTATAACTTCAAAAATAAGGGGCCCTACGCGACAAACATTATTTTTTATTCAAACGTACTTTTGGTTTTTCGTACTTATATTATAATAGTTTGCACAAGTGTAGTGCTAACATTAAAGTGTAACGAAAAACCGGTTAAGTGCGAGTCGGGACTCTCGCTACCCACTAAGGCCCGTATTACAGAACCTTACTCAAGTACTACTTAAACTGCGTTCAACCGATTACTGCTTGAGCGAAGAATCTCGACTTAAGCGTTCAGTTTATTTTAGAACTATCCTCAAATTCAAATCAAACGTAACTACGCTTGAGTAGAGATTTTGATCTCTGATTTAAATCCACAACAATTTCCATGAGATTCTATGCTCAAGCGTGGTCTCGACTACACTTGCGAAAACAAAGATCAAATCTCGCCTCAAGCAGAGTTTCTGAGCTGATTGTGATTTTAAAATAAGGACACATTGAGTGGAGCTCACTCAAGCACTGTTCTATAATACGTAAAAAAATGTCATTTTAAAGTGACACTGCTCAGGTGATTATTGATTGTAGTTTCTCTGCTCAAGTCAAGTTCTAAAATGAAAACTCCAACTGAGACTCGTTTTAAGTAATGTTTGAGTTTTGATTGTAGTTCTGTAATACGGGCCTAAGACCTGTACGGTACTTGCCATCATGTCAATCTGAAGATAATAATATCTGAACGAATTTATTGTTGTTGTTTGAATTGTGTTTGATCCAAAAGTCAACGACAGAAATATCTCTAAAAGAAAATATTTAAATGTTTTACTGTTCCAGTTTGACTTGTACTTCGCAGTTTTATTTCATCATAATAAAATCTCATAACCATGTTTCCCATTAATTATTGTTAAATTACAAGATAAAAATATAAAAAGCTAGATATGGATGATACAAAAAAAAAAACACCAAAAAAATTAAGTTTTGGCTTTTATTTTTTTCTTGAATAAAAGCAAAGATATATGTGAAAACCACTCTGTTACAGACGTAAAACGGAACGTAATATCGACCTCGCACAGCACTAGAGGTTTCCGTTTGACGTCATCTACCGACTTTGTACAACACTAGTAGCGGAAGCGGCTTTGTGCAGTTGGCAATACCATCGAAGTCAATTGATTTTCTATTTTTATCCTTCTAGAATGTTCTGAATATTTTTCAGGGCTAGGTTTTAAATATTTTCATTGAAATAATATTTAAAAAATAATCTGAACAAGCTTCATGATTTGACTGACAGTATAGACGACCGTGTTTAGGCAACAATTTAAGTATTTGTGATCTCACAACGTATCAATTACATTAATCGTTCCGTATTATTTTAGTACATAATTACACCATTTTTATTTTTAAATATATTCTATTAAAAAAAAATTGGGCGTCATTGCGCAGAAACGCGCCATTTCGCCGCCGTTACTACTGCGCATGTGTTGGCAAACCTGCGTTGCTTCCTCCAAGCCACGACCGGACGCCATTACCACGCCATCGGACTGAGAATCTGTCACTTGCGCGTTTTTCGTTTGATAATCATTAGATTTTCTACGAAGTCGTTATTTCTGTGTTAATAGTACCTTTCATAAATTAATACCAAAATGTCTGACGAGAAAAAGGTGTGTATTATACTATATTATCAGTGTAGTTACGACAAGTCGAAAACAGTGCTTCACCGACATGGCGTTATTAGCAAAATGTGGTTACCTACCTGATTGAAAGTGAGAGAAAAGTGTTTTACCAATGTGTTTTTCGAGATGATATTTTATCGTTACAATATCTGTTTTTCAGGGAGAAAGCGAACACATCAACTTGAAAGTATTAGGACAAGACAATGCTATTGTGCAGTTCAAAATCAAAAAACACACACCCCTGAGGAAGCTAATGAATGCCTATTGTGACCGAGCGGTAAGTCCACCCTTTTTTCTAAGCGGTTAATACTGATTCAACTAAAAATATAGCCGCGACAAAGGCTAATCAATTAGAACAGAAGTGGCATGCATATAAGCACAATGAAGGTATGTAGGCATACTGCTTAGTCTGGCGGGCCCCTATGTCCGGCGGTTTGGAAAAGAAAGCGATGTTAACAAATATGTTTCACTGAAACGTTATTTCTAAGCTTATGGGATCCATTATATCAGGTATTTATAAGTTTTTCCCACAATAAGCGCCGTTTCATGTTTATACATGTAGATTTTGAGATAACATAGGTTATTTCTCAGGCACCTACCCTGTATTCTAAAGAGCTGTAATATTTTTTTGATAACATATTCAAATGAAAGTAATTCCAGTGTACACTTTCATATAAGATCATTGACCTTGTTGTTAGGGTAGGTTCGCAGTAAATTTATTTCATTGATCTACTCATAATTGTACCAGTTGTACAAGTGTAGTGTAAAATCAAATAAGTATACAGTAGTTAGGACACAGCAAAACCCTTTTGTGCCTTTTACGATTGATGCCTCACCAAGGAAGAGAATGTGACACTTCCACATGGTTTGTGTAGGAAAGTTAAACTGAAACTGGCCTTTACTTGTGGAACACATAAATATTCACCTATTTCTAAATTGTTTTTTTTTTGTAATGAGCATAGATCTTGAGTGCTATTACTATCAAAAATATGGATATGACCTAAAACATTTATATTGTTTTAAGACCGTATAGTACTAATCTTACGTCAATGTGATTTATAGCTACTTTTTTACTACGTATTTATAGCTACTTTTTTACTATTTTAAATACATAATACTGTATTAATTCATTAAACCCCAAGCAAACTCCGGCATTTGCTCGCTCATTGTCTTTCTATTGTGTCTCTAATACGGTACTCAAAAGGTTAAATGGAAAAGCATTAGAACAGCACTATCAAACACTTCACAAGTGCGATTTTAGGTCATATCCATATTTTTTATAGTAATAGCACCCAAGATTCCGATCTATGGTAATGAGGGGCTCATATTTAAATGTTTTTCGCTCATAACATAATTTCAGATCTTTTAAATACTGTCTTACAACTAATCTACTGCTGCTATACTTATGTATCCAATTAAAGTACAATACTTACTTCACACTTTAAATTGTTTATTGTAACTTAATTTGTAGACCTAAGCGTTGATTTATTAGTTCAGACTTCATCCAGTGCCTTTATATTGACTTGTCTACAATTGTGACACAGAATAGCAACATCAGAAGGTCTATTCAGAATAAAATACATATGTGTCTCATCTACTGACCATTTATTGGTAACTAGCTTTTGAAAGTAGGTTTCTTCATACAAACTCTAAGGGGATGAAACGGGGTTCCAACCGTTTCATCCCCTTAGAGGGCGAATTTTGTAAAATCCTCCCTTAATAAAAGGAAACCATATGTAAAATTTCATGCTCCTAGTCCCTGTAATTTCGGCTCTGCGTAAATATGTCAGTCAGTCAGTCAGTTTCTTCTTTTATATATATAGATTAGTAGACTTTAAGGATTTGGCAATGTGAAGCAAATCTTTAATGCAATTAATTATGTACCTGACACTTTGTACAGAGTTGACCTTTGGAATTTGGTATTTACTAGTAAAACTAACATTTCATAATATTGTGCAATTCCCATATGTATTTATTATCTGAATAAGATTTCTTTTATCTAAAAGCCTTTAAAACTTTTCAGGGTCTATCAATGCAAGTAGTGCGGTTCAGATTCGACGGACAGCCAATTAATGAAAATGATACGCCAACATCACTGGAGATGGAAGAAGGTGACACAATAGAGGTTTATCAGCAGCAGACGGGTGGCTCGCCTCTAGTGTAATCTTATCTTAAGGAACTGTCCATTTCCCATGGGAAGAACGCTATGGTGAACCCATCTCAACTTTAACTTTAAGTTAATTTTAAATAAATGCAAGTATAACAATGTAATATTTTGAGATACACAATTGCATAGCCGAGCTTTGTATACCTACCTTAGCATTGTGTATCTTAAAACAGTAGTACTGTATACTCTATTTAATTAAGGAGAAATTTGAGGTAAACCAAATGTTCTAGGTAACTTCAATAATTATTCCATTGTGATAATTTTTTTAGTTGACACATTTTTTTCAGATCAGCTCCTAATTTTTTAAGTGCGCCAAAAAAATGACACTTGCAGCTGTATGTGGTATAATTTATTGGACGTAGGTCCAACGCAATTGTCAAGTCTGTAACCACAACTAATGTAATATCTGAAATAAATAAATTAAAATTTAAAACTGTCCAGACTTTTACTTAAATTTTTATTTGTAAACTATTTACCTACTGCTGTGATGTTTATTCGATAATATTTTACATTTAGCACAAATAACATAATAGGTATTAGCTAGGAACTGTGGGCTAAGTGGCAGACGATACTACTCAGGCTTTTAAAAAAGTACTTTTTTACGCCCACCCCACCTTCGCGCGGATTTTCTCAAATCTTTGAAATTAGGTTTTTCTCTATACTACTGTATAGAGAAATTAAAATACGTATGTATTGTGCATCTGATTCTTCCTCTTACATCGTTTTGAAAACCGTATTAAAATCCGTTCAGCATTTCGAGTTTATCGCGAACGGACAGAATTGATAGGAATTTTTTTTAATATGTACCTATGTATTCTTACCTACATATTAAAAAAAAACCCTTTGTAATTGGATTCTTCCAATATCTACTGTTGAGTCAAACAACAATTTCCATACCTACCTTCAAAGTTCCAAGAACCCTTCCAACTAAAAACCTACCTACATTCCAAAGATCTAAGGGTGACTCATCAAGTTAAAGAATATTTCTATCTGACTACATAGCTAGAATTATCAAAACTGTAATTTGTACGTTAGCTGAGTGCGAAGAAAAGTTATGCCTGCTTGTCAAGTACCTACCTAGATAAACATTTTCAAGCACCTGAAATTCTGATTACAGTAGTAAGTATTTATTATGCCACTAATGTGTGGGACAAGCTGGAGCGAAGAATTAACATACCAAGATCATTGGTCCTCGTAGGCGCGGGCTTGCGGACGGCGAGCAATGGGTGGCTCGCCGTCCGGTGACTGTCCGGACCGAGCCCAGGTCGTCGACGGCGCGTAGTGTTCCACGCGCGCCTCAGGGAGATGTCAGCAACCGTAGGGGCCCAGCAGGGTCGAGGCCTACTGGGGCCATGGGTGATGCGAAAGTGACCCCCGGGCCCTGGAAAAAAATGGCAAAGAAGGAACAGGAGTGGGTTTTTAGTCAGTAAAAGTCTGACACTATCTCGCGCTCCGCCCAAGAGCGGGGGATGTCATTAGATGATTTTCCCACCCGAAAAAAAAAAAAAAAAAAAAAAAAAGATCATTGGTCCTGCAATCCACCAAATTATTTCCAGAATAATATGGCAATTAACTACCTACTGCAAACATAGTAAACTAGTAAGTAGGCAGCTCCATTTTAAGGAAATCGTGTCAAGAACCGAAATCTTCGTTAGTAAGCTTATTGATTGGCTAATCTGTTACAACTATTGAGGTAGGTATTGATAATCGTAACTATTTAGCAATGGTTGTACCTACCTAAAGTGAACTTTATCACACACTCCCAATACCTAGTTATTGAATAAGGAAACCTTTACCTACATTAATTTTCAATGACTTCTTAAAACTTCAGAATATCGCGATATCGTTTTTGTTTACTCTAATCATAGATCAAATGATCAGGTCTATCTGTTTTTATCTTCCAGCAAACACCGCTCAGTACGCGCACTTCGTTTTCAACACATTGGACCAAGACAGAAGCGGCCTGTTAAGTTTTGAAGTAAGTAACCATGTTATCATGTTTTAATAATCCCTACAGAACATGACTTAAAGTACCTATCTATCCTAGAAAATACCTAAGTTGGTCGTTTCGTTTCGCCTACATTGAAATGCCTAACTTCTATGAAGAGTCAAAGCTTCGTTTACTGCAGCTCATACTGATACATAATTTGCTCTAATAGCACTAAACAGCCGTCACGCATGAGGTCTTATTTTTAACCGACTTAAAAAAAAGGAGGAGGTGGAAAGGGACGTGTATCAAACGACTTTTTCAAAACGAATAAACGGGGGTTGATCGGCGACTCGTGGGGGACGACGCGCGCCCACACTGATACGATAAATGTAATAAAATTGTGGCGGGGGCGAGTAGGCGCACTTTTCTGCACTAGTGCGGAAATCAGTCTATTGCGTGCCTAGAAGCGGTGGAATAAGAGCGCGGGTTTTCGAGTAAGTGTATTGAAAAGCTTATTTTGATGTCCTATAAATAGGGCATAACCAAGAGTCCACTACTGCATTCATTGATTCATCAGAGCGCCCTTGGGAGTTGTTAATACTTACCAATTTGGAACCGTGCACTAGCTTCTGACGTTTTATAAGTGCCCATGTAGGCGTGAAATAAAAACTTTTGACTTTGACTTACCAGTCTGTAACAAACACCCGGATACAGCTGGAAATAAGCTTACAGTATAAATAAAATCTTTCTATTTCCAGGAGTTTGTAACCGGCTTATCAATATTATCCAGAGGAACCTTAGAAGAGAAACTGCGATGGACGTTTACACTGTATGATATCAACGGCGATGGATGCATCACAAAGGAGGAAATGACGGAGATTGTCACCGCTATATACGACCTTATGGGGAAAATAGTAGATCCCACGTTTGAAGATGATGTGATACGGGAGAAGGTTGAAAGACTGTTTCAGGTTAGTGTTTCATTTAATTATTACGTGTTTGCCTTATCCAAAAAGTAAGCGACAATAACCCAACTGGTGTTTTTTCTTATGGCTTATGGGGTTTTTATCCACACGGTTACGTCAACCCCATTGTAGCCCAACGGTTACCGCGCAAACTTTGGAACAATAGTTCGGTTCGTTTGTGGCTTACTCAAAAGTAAGCACATCTAATTGTTTATAAAAAATATGCTGCTGCATTGTTTCCTAAAAGAAATTATGTGCATTGGTAGATATTTATAATCTAATCATACACCCATCTATTTTTATTTAGTTACCACAGCAAATTAAAGAATACAGAATATCATCATCATTTTTTTCATTTTTGTTCAGCCGAAAGACGTCCACTGTTGGACATAAGCCTCCTCCAAGTGTCGCCATAACAAACGGTCCTATGCGTCTCGCCAAACTTATGTGGCAGTGGGCAGGGCACATTGCTCGCAGCACAGATGGCCGTTGGGACCGAAATGTTAAGGAGTGGCGACCGCGTACCGGAAGACGCAGCGTTGTTGGAAGGCCTCCTACAAATTGGACCGATGACCTTGTGAGGGTTGTGGGTCGTGGGATGCGAGACGCACGGGACCGTTCATCGATATTATACTTGGGTATCATTATCATTACGTTGTTTGTATATTGTACAAAAATGCCAAAATTACGTATTTTTCAGAAAATGGATTTGAATCGTGACGGCGTTCTGACTCTGGACGAGTTCCTCGACTGCTGCCTGCGCGACGAAGACATCTCCAGATCGATGGGCGTGTTCGACAGCAACTTCTGACGTCCTGCGGCCGGCGCGCGCGCATCAACGTGCCGTGTTCCCTGACAGTACCCTCATTCACCGCCTACGTCATTTTGTACCTAGAGTCTGCAATCCTGAATCAGCCAATCAATACAAAGAATTGAAATGAAAAGTAGATAGGAAAACGAATATTGGTAGTTCAGTACTATACACCACTTGGTGTCATAGATCTTTTCGTCACCATCTAAATACTTATCCTCCTAAACTGTCAGACTAATTAAAAATGACGTAGAAAGATACGCAATTGTATCTTGTGATTGGTGAATTACGATATTATTGTAAAAAGAAATGCCTTATTTATAAGAAGCTTTAGCGAAGAGAACGTGGAATCATTGAAATGATGTTTTATAAATGGCACCAGTTGCTGTGTAATAAGATATGAAAGGAATAACTTGTGTTTTGTATGTAGGTATAACATCAACAAGGAAAGATGTGAGGCTTATTTTGTACTAATAATTATATTAGGATCTTTACTAATTTAGTATAATTAAGTGTCCAGTTAAGAACTTGTCATAATTCCACATAATTATAGTTTTATCGTAAATTCTAGCGATATCCCTGCCTTTCATGGGCACTTTGTTAGACCCTCGCTAGTTTTACTTAACTATAACTGGCTTATAATTGTAACATTCCCACAACTAATCGGGCTCACTACGCCTTCTGAACGCAACTTTATTTTTACGAACCTACTTGGTATTTGCACTAGAGTACTTGTAGGTACCTTTCTTCTTGTATAGCTTAAACGTTTTAAACCGAATTGTTCTTATGTTCTAATAGATCTATTCTATATCTACACGAGATGTTCTAGTTTGATGAATGCATTTTACCTTTAGTCGAAATTCTAAGATATCTATAAAAATATAGTCTTTTATCTAAAGATTTTCTGTATTCAAAATGGTAGTTTTATCTAAATATCACTGATAATAATTAACTCTAAAACTACATAATATTTTAAACCTGTTCAACTAGATTATAGAAAATTTCTCCTTAAACCTGGATCAATCGTAAGAATATAATATTTATAATTCGTAAAATACGACTTGCCATCCAAAATAAATTAGGTATATATTTTCGGTCGTGTTAAATCGACTTACGAATCGTGAATGCTTAAAAAAAATTCATACAACCGAGATAGCTACATAGATGGCCCGTCAAATACCTTGGCTTAAAGCTTCTCATCGCCACCCAAGCAATTATGGACAAAAGGTTGACCAATCATGATACCTCCCTAAAATTGCTTGAAAAATGTCGCATACATGTGATACCATCGAATAGAAATTAAAGGTACTTTCTATCCTTCTGAATCAATGCCTATATCGAGCTGGCTCTCCTATAACCAGACCTTCACTTCTCAAAATGACTAAACACTTATTTTCCTTCATTTTGAATTGTTCCGGCCATTTTTCATAGTATTTAGCGTAAATGTTTCCTTTTTAAGATATTTTATAGTATCGAGTATGCATACCGATTAAGTACCTATTCAAAGTCACGCTGATGAATAGAAAATAATATCTAATAAAAAATTATCTTCCAGTTGAATGGTCACCTTATAATCTCCAATAGGTACTAGGTAAGTATCTCATTTCTCTAAAGAGAGATGGCCTAAAATAAGCCGTAGATAATTGTAACCAAATTGAACTAAATAAAATTCATAACAAAAAGAACATAAAGAAACACTGCCATAAAATAACTTCATAATTATCTTACTACCCTCCTTAAACCAAACCGATGAACTTTCAGCAAATAATTATCCACTTCTTTTATTTAAATGGACAATAATTTGACTAATCATAATGACCTATTTTTTTAACCCACGACTGCCTATATAGTACTTATCCAATAAAATTATCTATGCAAGTAAAAAAATATTTCTCATTGCCTCTGTCGCTAAAGAAAATAAAGATATTTTCTAAAACTTACCAGGAATGTAAATATACCTTGTACATACCGATAATATAGATTTTAAACGTGTATATTTTCATAGTAAATGTTAAATGGAACCAAATAACTAGATGGCATTAATTAACATCGTGTTTTAATATAGAAAAAAAAAATACACGCAAATAATAATAGCACTATTATGTATTTATGAATAATATGTAATGTGATTAAAAAGTGATGAAAATAATAATAAATCTAAATGGTGTTAAGAGTTTTATGTATTATAATTAATATGAAATGGATACCTACACGAATAGACGACCGCATTGTGCTTGAAACGTTTTAGCTAAGGTCATCAGATTCACGTGAAAATATTTTCATGTACAATTTAAACATTATTTTATTGGTCGAGCTTACATAGATAAGGTTTATGTGTGTCTTCCCAAATTAAACCGTTACGTTCAAACTATCTTACGATCATGTTGATAAGCACCTATACCCATAAAATGATAGTACCGTTGATGAGATATTTATTACATACATAAATAAAACCATCACGCCTGTAACCCAAAGGGTTAGACAGATATTGCTACTACTACTAATTATTTTTAGTTTTAAAGAAAACGATGATATATATTATTATATAGGATTAAAACACATTCTTATGATGAAATTAGACGTTGTTACTTAGATAAAAATAAATCTATCTACGACCTTAGTTTGTTTTTTTTTTAAGAATTTCGTTTCATTAACTGTACCTACCAATTGTAAAGTTGAGTTTTAAATTATTTTAAATATAATGTATGATTAACAGACATAATATAAATTATCTTAGTGCCAAAATGACCCTTATGAGAGTGCAGCCTTTGGTTAGAAAGTCGTGTCCTATTGTTTGTTTTCTGTTTTTAATTCCTGTGTAAAAGGTTGCACCCGTTAATTAATCAGAGTGCCTAGTGCGAGTTATTTTTACCTTAACGCGATGGACACGTTAATGACGTTCGGCGCTCCGATTGGCCCTCTCCAAGCTCTTAACCAATCACAGCCAAACACGGCTAACGTTTCGAACGCGTTAACGTAAAAACAAGTCGCACTCCGTGCTCAGAGCGTTTTTAATAGGCCTATTAGGATGGTAAATTAATATCGATTTTGTCTTAAGGTCCATGTACTAGTCTAAAATTTACAGGTACTTGATGTTAGTTACTTTAGGAATAGATGCTGTTTTGTCCCATAGGACTTAAATCTTACATTGCATTCAATGTCATATCCAAGCTTTTGCAGTGTTTAATTTTAGAAAATACTTCGACTTCCTTTTGCATATTCGTTCTTCTAAATATCCACGAAAAATGAAGTACATATCAATCATTTGTAGTTTTCTGCTATGTCCATCGAAGAACCTACTACTTACACATTATTTTAGCAATTAATCAGTGTATTTATTTGATGTTGTAATTGTTGATGATCCAACATCCATGTAATAGTACATTACAGCATGGACGTAATGATTGAATATGTTTAGGAATGAAATCTGTAAATTAGATATTTGAATATTGAATTGTTTATTTACAAATTGTACCTATGTGTATTTTATAGAAAAATAAATAAATGCAATTAAACAGTGTTTTATTCATATTCGTAACTTACACACGTCGTCGAATGAGTAGTGTAGATAACTACTACA
Organism: Mythimna impura; assembly: GCA_905147345.3. Classification (NCBI taxonomy): domain Eukaryota; kingdom Metazoa; phylum Arthropoda; class Insecta; order Lepidoptera; family Noctuidae; genus Mythimna; species Mythimna impura. The sequence continues at coordinate 7,991,801 of LR990355.1, read as the reverse complement.
GTTCAAGTGGTGCAATGTACCAGAGCGTCGTCACAGAATAAAGTGTACAAGTAGTAGCGTTGGCAAATAAAGTCGTACCTAGCTGGAATCATTAAGGCGTGTCTGGTAAGTTTAGAATTTTACTCCACCCAGTACCTACCTCTTTGTTTTGTTTTCGCGTTCGAGCCACGCGACGGCGAGCAATGGGTAGCTCACCATCTGATAAGAATTAGGCCCGTGTCGACGGCGCGTTGTGTTCCACGAGCATCTCAAAGAGCAGGTCAGCATAAGTGACGAGACGTGCCCGCTGATATTAATGTTTTAAAGAAAAACCAATTAGATAATTACCCTCTTAAAAAAAAACATCTTAATAATTTTAAAGAAGAAAAAATCATTAAGACCAAAGCTTTAAAAGTTAGGTGTGGCTTAGCCTGGCTTGGTCTTTGCCCAAGTAGTGAAGTAGGTGCACGACTTCTTCCGAAGCTTACCGATACCGACGCCGAAGCACGGTCAGTCGGTCAGCCCTGCCCTATTATATGCCCTATATTGACATATCCCCCATATGAAACCCATTGGGGTTAAACCCCAAAAAAGAAAACTGTTAAAATAAATATTTTTTGCAAAACATCTCTCTGAAGTCTTTCTCCCGAATGATACAGTTGATAAAGAATTTGATAAACAGGTAGAACTAAACCTCAAACAAGATTACCAAATGGCCTTACCACCGAAACCGGTAACTGCACGAGAAGTCTGGAGGGTGTCAGCTGGATTCAAAGATAAAAAAGCGCCAGGATTTGATTTAATTACTAAGGAAATTATAAAACAACTACCTAAGAAAGCATTTGTTTTCTTGACAATGCTATATAATGGTATCCTGAGAGTACAGTATTTTCCAAAGTTGTGGAAAGTATCACAAATAACGATGGTATACAAAGATGGCAAACCACCTAATGAAGTCAGCTCTTATAGGCCTATAAGCTTGCTACCAATAGTGTCGAAAATCTTTGAGAAGTTGCTACTATGCAGAATACTCCCAATTCTGGAAGAAAAACGCGTCATACCAGCACACCAGTTTGGATTCAGGCAGCAGCACTCTACAGTGGAGCAGGTTCACAGAGTTTAAGAAAGAGTTAGAAAAACTCTCGAAGAAAAAGAGTACTGCTCCGCTGTGTTATTGGATGTTCAGCAGGCCTTCGATAGAGTGTGGCATGAGGGCCTTCTCCTCAAAATTAAAAATAGTCTCCCACATAGCTATCATCAGATTCTTGTTTCATACTTGACTGAACGAGTCTTTCGGGTCAAGGATGGAGATGCAATGTCGAGTTTATTTGAGATATGTGCTGGTGTTCCTCAAGGCTCCGTTCTAGGACCTGTGCTATATACTATATTCACAGCTGACTTACCGGAAGCAGATAACACCACAATTGCAACGTTTGCTGACGATACTGCCATTCTAGTCAGCGACAAGGATCCGAGTGTTGCTACAAAACTCCTGCAGACAGCATTGAATAAAACCACCAAATGGTTAAAGGACTGGCGAATTAAAGTCAATGCATTAAAATCTGTACAAGTTACATTTACATTGCGAAAGGGTAATTGCCCCCCTGTTCAACTTGAAGATACCACCTTACCACACCAAAATAGTGTCCGTTACCTTGGTCTACACCTGGATCGGCGCCTGACATGGAACCAACACGTAAAAAAAAAGAGAGACGAACTCAACATTCGTTTCAAGCACCTTCTTTGGCTCCTGGGTCGGAACAGCAAATTGTCAATGGACAACAAGTTACTCATTTATAAAGCCATATTAAAGCCGGTATAGATGTATGGCATTCAACTCTGGGGTAGTGCCTACAACTCTACCATCTCATGCTTGCAGAGAATGCAAAACATAATACTCCGAACGATCAGCAATGTCCCATGGTATGTGACCAACCAAGAAATTCACGAACATCTGAAAATGCCCACAATAAAGGAGGAAATCCAAAACGTAACCATGAAATACCGGGAGAAGCTAAAGAAGCACCCGAATACGTTAGCAGCACAGCTCACGATGCGTAGCTACGTAAAGCGTCTTAAGCGAAAGGACATCATATAGATAGACGATGAGGAGACGTTCCCAATGGGGAACGCACTCAAACTGACATAGCGCACTCACCAAATTTGCTCATAGTGTCAAACACTGATCGCAGATATAACACTAAGAAAAAAAAAAAAAACCGATAAAGGCAAACACTGGCAGTTTTTTTATTGTTTCATAAATACAGCCTTTTTTACAGTTTTCGTTTCTATTGTACCATTAAACCAGAATTGGTTTGTATTGGTACTCACATCAGTAGGTAATGCTAACCAAAAATGACAATTCAATTGCGTTAAATACAGAAATTCAAAAAATATCCATACACCATTGTGGGTAAAAAATAATCGCACAAGATAAAAAAACGTACCTAAACATCTATTAGTACATGGAATTGTAGGTACCTACGTGAATAATTTTCACGTTACAATGCGTTCCAAATAAGAATAGGATCGATTGCCATGTTGTGACGTCACGTCATAATGTCAAATCGAAGAATTATTATGGTGAACAAAACAAGATTTTTTTTAAATTTATTTTATTTATGAACTGTGAACGAAAAAAGTTTAATCAGAATCCAATTCTTCAATTTTGTTCATCTCTGAATTCTTCAATTTTTCAAATTTTTTGCGCTTTGACAATATGACATGACGTCACAACATGCCAATCGATGGAACGCATTATACGTATCTACGGAGCGTTGCGCTCTCGTAAAAAGGCAAATTCGGGGATACTTGTGCTACTCTCTACTTCTTTTCACCCGATTGTAAATGATGTCTACGAGAGAACGAGAGTGTCCAGAAGACTTTTATTGAAGCAAAAACCGACTAGACCCTATATGACCCTAACCCTCAAGTGATTCGAGCGTAAGTATAGCGCTATACTTAGAGACTTGAACAGTCACAATTAGGTGGATTTTGATGCAGTAATGCGACTAAGCTCAATAAAACTGAATATCCGATTTTAGCAAATACCATTTTCCTGACTTAATAATGCTCCCCTATACTTACTAAAAATAAAATAATTAAAATTGTTCGAGTTTAGCGCCATCTAGTTGGACCATAGCCAGTTTCGCGCTCGTTGCTTTCACCCTGGCTTTTTTATTGTTTTTTTTAGTTAACAACGCGCACCGGACGTCCGGTCGCTTTGGTCATCGCGTAGAGTCGAAAAATGCGTGTGTGACAAATCCATTGTTGTTTACTCTCAAAATGTTCAGTAAAACTGTAAAATCACTACTTAGATACTTACATAAATTAAGTCGCTTCCCGTCTGTCTGTCCCTATGTATGCTTAGATCTTTAAAACTGCGCAACAGATTTGGATGCGGTTTTTTTAATAGATAGAGTGATTCAAGACTCGAGGTATCATAATATAGTAGAGAAACACTGATCATTTCAGAGGTTTCTAATGTGATGTCGTAAATAAACTCATTTTTTTGCACTTACATTGCAAACGCTGGCTGAACCCTACGAGATAGATCAAAATAATGTACTACAGTATTGTACACCTTAAAAAGGTCTACAAAAAAGTCCGCGGTGGTATATGTCTATCTCTTACGGATAACCCAAAAAAAAACATTTTTTATCCTTTACTTTTTACGAGAAATAATGGCTTATTTACGAAGCGATCATAGCGCTTCGAAGGCCGCGTTTCGCTCTGTAGTAGATCTGGGTCATATCGCTATTTCTGAGAATCGTATCCGAATCAGATTTCGGGTTTCAATCTCTGATATCGAGACTATATATTTTAATATTGTGCATCGAATATCGTCGTAACTCAAAAACAGTGTATCGGGTTAGGTTTGAAAATATGAACTTTCAAACCTAACCCGATACGCTGTTTTTTGGGTTTGGCACACGCCTAGTTTAAATTGGTACGGTAAATCCCATGTTTAGAAACATTTTAGTGTTCCGAAAGATTGGAACACCAGTAATGTTTCAAATGCATCATTTGGAACAATTGGAACACTAAAACACTTTTTACCTGCAGTATTTTTAAATTTCAAATTAAAACGTAAATAGTGTAAATAGGTATAATTATTGACCTGAGCTAAAAATATCTGCTTAAAATTATTCTTATATATTTATATTCAATTAAATAAAACTGTTAGTGTATATGACGCAACGTAACAGATCAAGATTCATAAGTCTGTATTTGTATCTTTTGAGCCGTTGTTCCAAATGTTCCGTTTGTATCTTGTGAGCCGATGTTTCAATGTTCCGTTTGTACCTTTTGAGCCGATGGTCCAAATGTTCCGTTTATATCTTGTGAGCCGATGTATCAAATGTTCCGTTTGTATCTTTTGAGCCGATGTTCCAAATGTTTCGTTTGTATCTTGTGAGCCGATGTTTCAAATGTTTCGTTTGTATCTTTTGAGCCGATGTTCCAAATGATACATATAACTGTTTCGGAACATTTCAGTGATTCAGATGCAAATGTTCCAATCGCAAAGATGACACACTTTTCCCACACCTAATTTAACGGCGTCGCCGACAATTTCCGGTTGATATCTGGTGCAATGACAATTAATAAATCGCAGGCTCAAACTTTCAACGGGTTATTCGCACTTCGTCCCATTTGCACTTCCTACAGCGTTCGCAGTGGGTCCCATTCGCACTTAGTCCAATGCAAGTAGTTTGTGACAACCAGCCCGAGAACGACTAGGTATCTGTAACCACAGAAATATTTGTTCCGTTCAGGGAATCGAAACCGCGATAACCAGGCACCAGCGCAGCAGCCCATCAGTCAACCACAGCACCAACCGCGCCGTCGAAACTGCCCGCCTAGCAAAGTTACGCCATCTCATCGCTCGTGGTCAGAACAAAGAAATCGGAGGCGTGGCCTACTCGAGGCGTTCGACGCAAACGAAACGATCGTAACTTGGCTAGGGGCTGTTATGACGCCAACGGCAGCGTATTTTAATCTTATTCATTTTCAATTAATCTCTCACATTTAGAAATATTTAGGAAAACACTTCTTACACTTTGTACAAAATCTTTATTAAAAAAATGTGACAAGGGCATAATCAAAAAGCAAAGTCACATAAAAACAGTCCCGAACAAAATTGATTCAAGAATATTTTCGAACAAAACAATAATCTCTCTCTAATATGGCAAAAGTTTACATTTAGAGTAAATATATTTGATCCAGGAATTTCAAGTACTAAACTAATTTTGAAACTTATAGACTACAAAAAATTATTGTGCTTTACTTTTGAGCGAAATGTTTTTATTATAATATGATCAAAAAATGAGCAATGTCTGTTAAACAGTTAAATTTGTAGGTATCTAGATTTTTAAATCTTCAAACCATTTTTCAGTAATTTAATACAATTAATATTCTAATTTTGAGGCACTTGTGCTAAACTTATGTTTAAGGCCGAATATCTACTGGATATACACACAACTTACCTAAAACAGTAACCCTACAAGAAAAATACTATTGTTAAAAATACGAAATACATTAATTTCTATTATGTAATAGAAACAGACAATGTATGATTTTGAGTCTTAATGAGTACATAATCTCTGTTAATTGGTCCTCATGGTTATAAAATTTAGACAGATTTGTACTTAGTATGTATTTTATGTCTTAATCTGAGTTATCAATATATTAAAATTTGTGATGTAAATTAGTTACAAGAAATCTTAATTATAAGAATCAACTATGTCAGCAATACAAATGCAATATTACGTACAATAAAATGCACACATGCAGGGAGAAACACAACAAACATGATCAATTTAATTCAAAACATACCAATATTTTCAAGGATTTATGAGTAAATGCCTTTGTCTTACTTTTCTAAAAATCTACTTGAAATCACACAATTTTGAATAATGTCATTACTACACTATCAAATAACGACTTGTATAAGTCAATATTAAAAAAAAAATACCAAAAATTAATTTAAAAAAATGTAAAAATAAAGAGAGCTAAATTAAGTATTTGAATTTTGTACGGTGGTTTCGTAAAGTAGTTTTTAATCTCAAACCCTAACCTAATAAAAATATCAATACACAAGTCTTAAAAATTTCATTAAAATAATTATCATCACACAGAGATCTCGAAAATATTGTGTCAATTGCATTTAAAATGTGATGCAGTATTGTTTGAAATACATAAAGTAATTATTTACACATATTAAATTCTATACTTCGTAAGTAGTAATCTAAAATACATATTATAATTTTATATAAAAAAATTAAATCTACAGTACTCTGTAGTAAATGTGTTCTGAATTTTTAAGATCTTTTATTTTCGAGTCAATTATATTCATGTTCTTTTAAGCATGCAACTTATAGATTCTTCATCAGCAACAAGAATTGCCTTAGTTTTAAAAGGATAAAGATAATCTAAGATAAAGAGATCTATCTATTGGCTAAAATGGTTTGATAGAAATAGAAACTACAGAAGTTTCGGTAAAAGTACTGAAGGTACTCTTTTACAGTATCTTTGCCAGGCTGCGCCATAGCGCCACTTGCATCTATCATGGTCCCGCCATGCACGGTGCATCAGCACAAGAATTGTCAAGATTGCAGGTGCAGCAGCCATATATTGTCCAGAGACAATACCAGGTAGAGCCAGGGCAATGTGAATCAGTATGTCACCTGCGTAGTTCGGATGGCGTAAGACCCCCCATAGATTGGAGACCAGAAGCTTCTTTCCATGGAACGTCGGCATGGAGTCTAAGTCTGAAAATACGAAAATACATGTTAAAACCTATTCTGAAATTCATTTTCATTTGTTTATTAGAGTGTACAGTAGAACTATCTTGTTTATTCAGATTTTTTTTAAACTTTATCTCAATACTTTGATATAACATAATGTGACACATCTATTATTAAATTAGTGTTACTACAGGTTACAATGGTACAGTAAATGTTTATTATTACTCAAAACTATACTCCACCACTTAAGCATTTACAAAAAATAAAGCATAATTAGTAGTACAATAAAATAAACAGCATACATGATACAGTTACTTACTTGCCAAGCTCAGATGTAGAGGATCTTTCCTGAACTCATATTTAATATTGTTACTAACAAGCATTATGAAGAATCCCAGCGCAAATAGTACACAAGCAGAGATTAAAGTGTTAGTAGACAGAACTAAGTCTGTGTCTGCCACATATTTAGATATTGTTGTGAAGTAGAACGGGTATAGTGCACTTGAGACGGTCTGGAGGTACCCTACCCCTTCCGATTGCCAGAAAAATGTTGCTGTGATCCTGTACTCCTTTATAATAAAGTTCAGAATATAAACTATCTGCATTGTAGAGAATATTATAACTGTTGGTTTCAACTGCATACTGTTCACCAACTGTTTTAAATTTTTCAACGAGAAATCATTCTTCTCTGACAGTTTGATTTGAAGTCCTTGTGTGAAGACTAGTGTAAGAAGTACCAGCTGAAACAGAATAGTATAAATTATTATTTTAATGAATAATTCATATCTTCTTTTACACATTATTATAATTTATAATATGAGTGGCATTGATTCTATTTTCCTGTATACATTACTAGTTGTAAAAGTTGATAAGCTCACTCCAATGAGTGAATATTTACAATATTATTATCATTGTCCCTCTACAAATATAGAATTTTTACGCTAATGGGCAAAATAATTTTGGCAAACTAAAAAAAACATACAGATGCATGTCTGTTATTTAAATGACTTATCATTTAAATAACAGCACACATTTGAAAATTATTACATAGGTAATTTATACTTACAGAGCTAATATTGGAGATTCTTGACAACCAAAGTTTGATGTCCAGCTTATTGATAAATGGATGAATTTCCCTGCCCATGAAGAAATCATACAAGGTATATCCAGTGTTCCCATACTGATTCAACTCTTCTTTATCCAAGCCATTACTCTTTACATACAAAATAATGCTTAGTACTATGGCAAAAATATATGATACAACTGCAAGACGCAAGTAATCATTCAATAAATTCTCTTTATCAATAATTTGGAAGAAATCCATTAGGAAGAGAAAGTTCACAGTTACTATACTGGAGAAAAATGCATTGAAACAGTGTCTCAAGCCAGACTCATCCATACGATCAGATCTGGTAGCAAATATTGGTAATATAGCAAAGATGGCTTGTATGACACATTGGACAAGAATAAAGGCAAATGATTGTAAACTAAAGAACACTTGCATAGAGTTATATGCAGACAGATCTAAAAGTGATTTAGGAGAGCAAGAATTTCTACAAGAAATCAGAATAGAGAATACTGCGAAGGGTATCAGGAGTGTTAAGCTCAGAGATCCAATTCTTCCACCAAACTCCCATTTGCTTGCAACTTGAGTTAAGCTATTGATACTGTTTCGAAGGGGAGTTGCTAACTTTCTAGTCGCAGACTTTGATTTCATCCGATGGTATTCTTCTTCAGAATTTTCCTCGTCTGAGTATGCTTCTAACGATTTACTGACAGATTTGCTTATTGATTTGCTTTGGCTTAGAGATTTGCTGATACTTCGTCGAATGTCTGGGACATTGTCAACAAACTCTCGCAACCTACTAGACCTGCGAGGCGCGACCTCCTCGACAGATCTCCTATTTCTTAGCCCGTATATGTCGCCAGATTCCAGGCCATTTACTTTATCAAGAGAAAATTCACTCTCCGTAATACTAGATGTCAGATCTTTAAGGGAGTATTCTATGCGTTTAGACCGGGTCCGGCGGTAAACTTCGAGTTTAGATGATAAATCATCAAGTTTGACCGCTACCGCTACTTCAGAATCGATGGGGGGTCGTTTTGCCGGAGATTTAGGTGCACTGGGAACCTCTGTTTGAGTGGTTTCCTTAGTAGTTCTTGAAGGTGACTTGCGTGCAGGAAACTTAGAGGCTGGTTTTCTGCTGGGCGATTTCCGTGCAGGAGATTTACGGCCAGACGATCGCGTCGGGGGTGGCGTTTTCCCGGACGGCGGAGGCGAACTTTTCCGCGTTCTGGCGGGAGAACGCGTCGGCGAAACACCTTTACGTGTTCTCGAAGGACTCACTTCTATAACGCTTGTTCTTATCCGACCGCTTCTAGTAGACATTCTGTAATTAATACCACAACATTTTAATTGCTACTTTATTTTTTTGTTGAGTCTAAAATTATCACAAAACCACACGCGATGATATTTACTTGTCACAATAATATAGTCTTCATCTATTCACAACTTGCTTATTCCGAGAAGAATACTTCTTTTTTTCACACCACTTTAGGTGACACCAATATTTTTAAACAAAAATCACAAAAGCGAGACGAAAAATACGCAACATAATCACGATGAATGAACGCAACACTTAACTGGAGAGAAGAGGAAGCCAAGCTCCAACGAACGACGACGCCAGAATGAATTTAAAAACGCCGTCTGTGATTGGCTAAAAGCAGTTGTTGCTGCTCTCTTCCACGTGACAAACGGCATTTCCCTGTAGGAGAGACAGAGACCGACTTTTCTTTGCTATGTTGGCCAACCTAACTTTCATTAGAGTTAAAACCGTAATTTTCCGAAATATATGTCATGTTTTATAACTACACTACACGCGATTTTCAGCAATAGACAGCAGGACATCAGTTTTAGTCGAGTTTTTGCAGTTCAAATGCACAGACTACTTAGATTCAAGAATGCTCATGCAATACTGTTACGTCTGTATACTAGTACCCAATAGAAACAATTTACTACATACAACACAACAAAACTACACCAACTAGTGGTGGGTTGGTGTGGTTATTGGCGCAACTAGACAATATGTAGAATCATTAAAACAGGCGCGATCTCGGTAAAATGGAGTTGAGAATTTTATTGTAATGTTGACTACCTCAACGAAGTTTGCCGAGAAGTTTAACTAGATACATTTGCTGGCAATTATTGCAAAAACATTAGAATGGGTCCATCCATATTCTAATGGTAAACAAATTAAAATAACTATTTATATGTATCTCAAAAGAACTTAGTATCCAAGCCAAAAAATAACAAAAAAAAAAAATAGAAACTTCAATGACCTCCGGCTAGTGATTTAAAATTGGTGTAGTTTTGTATCTCAAGTAGGTACCTAGTGTCTGCGCAACTGGAATAATATGTGGAATCATTGAAGTAGGCAGGCGCGGTCTCGGTAAAATGAAGCTGAGAATTTTATTGTAGTTTTAGCTACCTCAGCGAAGTTCGCTGAGAAGGCTGAATCGATACATTTAATGCCAATTACTTCAAAAAATATTAGAATGTGTTACACCTGCATTCTAATGTAACACAAAAAGAAACAACTATTACGGAAGACTTATTACGCAAGAAAACATAGACGAAAGACTAGGCGATATGGTCGAGGAACTATAGCCTTCCCTAAGGGGTAAACAGAAAAAAAAACCTCCTGCTGTCAAATGTTGACTGAAAAGTACGGTTTGCAAAGAAAACTTATTGCGTATCAATAACTTTTTTTGTTTAACAAAGTCTTCGTTAGATCAAAGCGATGCCGAGATACTAGATGTATTGAAGAACTAGATTCAGAATTTTATCATAAATGCAGGTAACAATGCTTATTTTCATTTAAAACAACAGTTGTTGAAATAAATATTAAAAATCTCTATTAATCCATGTTTTATTTCATAGGGGAAGCATCAATGATCATGGTGATGACGATTATGACCACTCAAACAGTGACACAGACAGATGAGCGGAATTGAATAACTTAATTCTGATTAAAAATTCTTCATTCATGATTCTTCAATAGATGTTATTTAAAAAACATCGTTTTGTTTTGCTCACTTTACCCAATTTATTTGATTTGACAGCTATGACGTCACAACATGGTGCTAAGTCCTATTCTATTATTTGAAACGCTAGGTTGATTTTTACGATAATACAGATTCCTTTTGCCAACAACCAATTCTGTATTAAATAAATAGGATTATAATTACAATAAGTGATTTTTATTTGATCGATACAAACCTTAAACTATTTACCTATTATGACTAGCAATAGCAAAATATCTTCATAGAATTTCTGCAACTTTGATTTCTTTTTGCGAATCATCGGCTTTCATATTATAAAATTAAGGCATTAAAAACGGGATTGTTTACGCTTTCGTCGTTGTAATGTATTATGCCGAGTGTCAGTATGCGTTTGTGGCAGTGATGTTGTACGTCTTCGCAAATTCAGCGATGCCAATGCCTGATTCAGCCTTGCACCATTATGAGACGAGAGAGGTATGTTAGAGCTAGACGTTATGTTTAAATGATTATGTCTTTGACGTCTTAGGTACTTTCTGTTTAATAACATAGCTAGTAGTCGCGTCACCTCGTCAGGATCCATAATATCCACTAACAGCGATATTAAAATTATAATTGGATTACAATGATTCTGTCGCAAAAGTGGTAAAGCTTTTCAACAGAGATATCTTGAACTGAATACCAGCGGTTAGCCACACTGGTAGGGCAGTCCACGCAACTTAGAAGTAAGAGGTTAGCAATTCATCAAATTTAACAGGATCTACTTCTGGTCCATGTCGCTCAACAGGAATACCGGCCTTATTGACAATATATTTTGTGAAGTTCGATGTTATCACATTACCCCGCTTAGGGGTGCTAATGGAATGTGTGCGCTAAAACAAAAAAAAAACAATTTTATAAAATAAACCTAACAATTTTCTAATACCTATATGCAGAAACAAAATGTTTCTGCATATAGGTATGATAATAAGTATAAGATGAGCCGATTTCTTAACTACTTGGCGTAGGCCCACAAGGTGGACCAATGACCTGGTGGGGGTCTTGAGAATCCAATGAATGCGAGACTCACAGGACTGGTCATTATGGTGACACTTGGAGGAGGCCTATGTCCAACAGTGGTCGTTTTTCGACTGAAATAATTATGATGATGCAGGCGTTGGCTTACAGGTACACTTTTGAAAACAATATCGTTAAAAGAAAAAAAATATGTTGAGGTTTTCACCTTTAAAAATTTCCACACATCATTTGCTCCCTCTCCATTAACTTCTACTTTACCAAATATGTCGAATTTAACATTATTTTGCTCCGCATGTGAAGCTATTTCTTCCTCAGAAACAGGTTCCTCTCCGAACTGATGGCATGGGAAAGCCAATATTCGTAATTCTTAAAAATAATAGACAATGCAGTTATTATGATTACTGGATGATTATGAGAACTACAAAATTAAGTTAATACTACAATGTTAATTGTCCTGACTGTGATGTGATGAAATCGTAAAGAGAACCCCTGTGCGTTTGGCCTGGGCGTAGATGAGTGAGAGAGTGAATCAGGACTTTGCCTTTGCATCCACGATCATTAGTAGTCACCATACAGCCAAATTCACATAATGCTACGCTCTTGAAACGCCGTTGCTCCACAATTGAATTTAACAGTCGATTTTAAATTAAGCCAGGTGGTCTCAAGGTCGGCTATCCGGCCTATTGCGGTCAAACATTAGTAGAACCTTCGTATACTGCAAAGACTACAATAGTATAGCTTAATGGGTGAAACTAGATCGTCATCGTGGCTATTTAGTAAGAGTGGTCCCTTACTGTCTCCATACTGATCCATTAATTTGTTAAAATGCTTGTAATTTTGTTCTGTAAATGTCGAATTTGAGGTAATGTTAACAATTACGCAAATAAAACCCTTATAGCTTTCTAATTTTATAAGGTCACCCTTTAAGTTTCGCACAGTAAATTCATGAATGGACTTGGCTCGGTTGTAGTCAGGATTGTTCATTCCTGTGTCCATCTCAGTGTCGATGATGATCTTAAATAGGTTATGATGAATAAATGTGATGATATTCAAGTCATTTTTTGTTCACTAGATTTTTTTTAACAATTTTGAATTTTAATTCAAATTCTTTAACGTTATGGCTTCATCGAATTCAATGAATATCCGATAAAAATTTTAAGTTGGTCTTCTAGATTTTTTTATTGACATTTTGTAGCTTTTTTTAAGCATCGTTATGACCTCGTTTAGACAAGGTGTAGGTGTACATAAAGAGAATGGATGTGTATGACAGGCGGCGCGGACTTAATGTCTAGAAGTCTGCATTTACACATTCGGGCGAGTGGCGAGGCGAATAACGAGCACGCATGTGTAGTGTGTAAACAGCTATTCGCCTCGCACACTTTGTAAGTTTATACAACGTGTTGTTTTTGATATCCCATAACTCAAGGTTTATATTCTATAAGGAAAAATAATACTAACTAAAAGACCTAGAATATTACCATAAAAATTTTTTAATGTTAGTTTCACTTTATGCCACAACCATTCTTTTATCGCACAGTGTTAAGTATCTCACAAGATTGTAAACCGTCGAAAGGTTGTGAATCCTAACATATTTACTGCTTACAATTTAACACATTATTTTTCAGCAGATTATTTAATCTATCGAAATGAAACTGTTAAATCACAATCTGTCGCACGTTAAATTGTCAACTGTCCGAAGTCTGTCCCTGATTGGTCGGTCTTACAATAGGCCGTTCTGTGTCCATAGAGTAAGGAATCAAATCAAGAAAATAAAATAAATGCCCTTCAAGAATGTGAGATATAGAGGGAAGAAGTATAGCTTCAAGAATTGTGGCATCCAGTATGGAAACACTTGCCACTTTTCACTTCTTTTCTCTGCTCCTCTCCACGGCGCGGCGTGCAGGTACAGCTGAGAATTAACTGTATGCGTTTCAACCACGCGGTCATGTCAATATTTAAAAAGAAAAACTATGCCAAGATTTTGTAAAAGTCGATTCCAAAAACCATAAAGTCAATGTTATGGTTTAAAAATTATAAACTACAAACAAAATTAAGCCAAAGGTGAGTCTCCCAGCCAGTGTGGTAAAACCCCTTTTGGAAACGGATGATGGCGAAATGAAGCTTGATGCTGGGAAACTGGGTACCAGTGACTCCCCCAGTTAAAATATCTTATGCGGAGGTTGATAAGGTTATTAAGTAGATGACCAGAGGGAAGTCACCGGGGCATGATGGTCTCAGCATTGAGCATCTGCAGCATGCGCGTGTTCATCTACCCAGTGTCCTATCAATGTTGTTTACTTTCTATCTTCGTCATAACTACCTACCAGACGATCTCATGAAAACCACAGCACACAAAAATCCTATTTTGACGATGTTTTTTAGTAATGGTTTTTAGTCTTGCAGCTCCTGAAATATAAAACTAGGATTTTTGTAGTATTTTTACAAGTTTCGACAAATTCGAATCTAGGTTTTACATAAAACTTCAGACGTCTGCAATGCTTTTTCAGCAAGATATCGGTGATAATATGTTTTTCACCGTTTTGATGGCGCGGCCATGGGGTTTAGTCGTACAGCTCCTAAAATATGAACCTAGGTTTTTTTCTACTTATATTTTTTACAAATTCGATCTGTTATTTATACCTAAATTTCAGGTCTCTGTAACGCTTAGTTTTGAAGATCTCAGTGGCCGTGCGGTTCTCCGCGTTTCAATGGTACGGCCACGTTCAAACCTTTTAAACCGTAACTTTGACAAATTTATGGTTTTGGAAATCGACTTTTACAAATTTTTACAAAATCTTAGCATATTTTTTTGTTAATTATCGCCATGGCCGCGCGGTAGAAGGCATGTTTTCGGAAAATCTGTGCGTGAATTTTCCACAATAACCTTACGGCATAATTTTTACGGCTTGTAACTTTGTGTATATGGGGCTATATTTTATACATTTATTGGATATGTAAAGATATGGAGATACACCCTGCGTTCCGAATTGCGTCAAAAGCGATAATATCGCGAATCCGACCAACGCGCAACGTCACAATTATTACTCAATCAATCAACTATTAAATTTGGTCGGATTCGCGATATTATCGCTTTTGACGCAATTCGGAACACGGGGACAGTAGGTAATGTACCTACCTGCCTATGACACGATTCAAAGTGAACGTCTGAAACGTGTTGTATTAAAAAAACGGTTTTTTTTTCAATTTTATTATACTTGTCACCAGTACTTATTGAGAGACTCAACCAAGTCTAATGGATCAACATTAGGTCCATGACGCTCTACGGGCACACCATCTTTGTTAATGATGAATTTTGTGAAGTTCCATTTGATGAAACTGCCTAGAGTGCCACCCTGCTTATGCTGTAAAAGAAAATAAAGACAATGTAGGTGAACAACGAATAATTTTTTTTTGTAGGTTGGACGTCACCTAATGACATCTCATGCCCTTGGGCAGAGCGGGAGGGCGTGTCAAACTTTTACTGACTAAAACCCAATCCTGTTCCTTCTTTGCCTTCGATCCAGGGCCCCGGAGTTCTTTTTCGCATAACCCATGACCCCAGTAGGCTTCGACCCTGCTGGGCTACTCTACAGTTTTGCTGAGATCTCCTTGAGGCGCACGTGGAACACTACGCGTCGTCGACAACTTGGGCTCGGTCCAGACGATTAACAGACGTTCGGACAGCGAGCTACCCATTACTCGCCATCCGCAAGACCGCAAGCCCGCGCCTATGGTGGCTAGAAATGACCATGGCCTGTACCAAGGCCCGGCGTGAGAGATCGCCGCCACCGATCGCTCCCACGAGGACATGGCGTTGCTCTGCCCAAGCGGGGCACACCTCCACCGTGTCCTCCGAGGAACCATATCAGAGAAGCATCTTAGCGAACCTAGCATTTTCGAGGCGAGGTGCTAAAATTCAAGCGCGCATTTAGCTCGCTCTTGCATTTTTCTGTGTTTAAGTTTTTCTGCAGTCTGTTCTGATGACAAAGTTATTTCTGTCACAGTACGAATGGACAAAAAAAAAAAAACTACCTATTTAAGGTAGACGTGGTGCAGTTGAAGATGCACCCCCTTTGGGCTGCGGGTAGATATTGAAAGTGTTACCATAGCTCTGGAAAGAGCGGAAGAAGTCATTGGGTGATTTTCCACCTTAAAAAAAAAACCATAGCACTGGAAGGCAAACCGACACGCCCCTCTCGTTCCACCCAGAGCAGGAGAAGTGATTTCATTATTTCGCATCTCAAAAAGGCCCTTTGTAAATAGTTCTGTAGCGACATCTATGGCGTCACATAGGAACTAATCCTGCATCGCGCAATCAAAGTCCTCCGCGCGATTAGAACATATAGGACAGCCCGAAATCATCTATCGGGCAGCTGCCCACCAGACAAAACACCCGTCTGGTTGGAGGATCCTCCCTTTTCAACGGAGGTATGTGGGGCTTTACTCTCTGTTCCACATACCTCTAAAGTTCTGCCGGCAGCGGCACCCATGCTCACAAGCTTGTATAATTGGTGGGTAGGTAGGTACTTATTAAGTATCCAATCATCAGTAGCATAGCAAGACGATTCTTTAAAAGCGAGGCTTACGTTTCGTGTATCTATATACCTATATTTTTTGAACTTATTAAAGAAAAAGACCACGTTGACACAGTATAGATATATGGAACAGTACGGAAACTACCTACAAATGTTCGAAACGGCTCACTGACACAAACATACGCATCGACGAGACTCCTAAGCGGCATTCCGCATTCGCTACTGACAGGACCGCGAGAAACGCTTAGGAGTCTCGTCGATGCGTATGTTTGTGTGTGTGCCGTTTCGAATATTTGTAGTAGTTTCCGTACTGTTCCATATATCTATACTGTGACGTTGATGCGCCTTTCCTACGCGTCTGAATTAGTTCACGCTATGCCTCTGCCAATCTTGCAGTTGCATGGGTTCAAAATTAAACCTACTTACATGCCTACCTAACTATAGAAAATTACCTTTAGGAACTTCCACAAAGGACTGGCATTTTTCCCATTCACATTAATCTTCTCAAAGAGATCAAACTTCACTCTCCGATCTGTGAGAGAGCAGACTATCTCCTCGGGAGTGCCTGGCTCTTGACCAGCGAACTGATTGCAGGGGAAAGCTAGAATACGCAGACCTAAAATTGGTACCGACTATTTTAAGAAAGGTAGGTAGGTATTCAAACTTTGTTAACGCTTTCGCTACTCTTAATTTTATCCTGATTCTCTTGTGAGAGTAAGACGGAGCTATATAGTGTGACTGGCAATTAGTGAACGATACTTAAACACGTGATTGTGCTCATGATAACAAACAATTTTTATTATGGGAGCAAAACCGAAATCGCGAAAAAAATATCAGCTGTTCAGTACATTAGGCAAACATAAATGTACTGAACAGCTGATTGTTTTTTCGCGATTTCAGGTTTGTTCCCATAGTAAAAGTTGTTGATTATCATGAGCACAATCACGTGTTTAAGTATCGTACACTAATTATTAGTCACCCTATATAGGGAACTATTTCCTTTTTTTGGGAAAGACATGGTATAATAAAAAGCGTAAGCTGCACTCAAGGCCGACGAGTGCAGCTCTTCATAACTATTGCAAAATGCAAAAAAATATAAATGAATTTGGCGATATTTATCGCCTCTATCCCCTTTATGTACCGACTACTATATAATAGCGGCTAACTAGGAAATATAGGATGCACGAGAGCGTGCACAGGACGTACGGACCCAGTAGGCAGCTATACTACAAAAGCAGTCAAAATGTCGAGAATTAACTTCATAGGTATCTACCTTTCTCTTCAGCATATTTGTCATACATTTCGTTCAATTGCTGGTAATTTTTTGCGGTCAAACTACATTGGGAAGCCACATTCACAATGATGCAAACATGACCTTTGTACTTATCCAGTTTCACATCTTCACCCTTTATGTTTTTCACTGTGAATTCGTGAATCGATGTCGCAGATTTGTAATCAGCTCTGGAAACCGCACAATTTACTAGTATTTTAGTTACAAAAAGGTAACTAATGCATACGGCGATTTTTTTAGAAGCTCCGGTCAATGGGGCGACTGATAAAAGCGGTGTGCGAAGGCCCGAATAGACCATGTTTTGGTTACGACGGCCTATCTCAACGAAAAGTCTGCTACTCTCCGCACGACTAGCAATTTACGCAGGAGACGTTTTAGTCCCACAGGTGCACTCTAGGTACCTGTATCTCATTCGATAAGAGGACTCTGATAAAGGACCATATGGCAACGACTTATGGATTATGTGCTTTCCGAGCCACCGTCAAAAGCTGTAAAAATTCAATGTCATGATTAGTTTCATGACATGTTTTAATTATTTTGATATTCTCACGTTTCTGTTTGGTTCTCAAAGCACATGGTTATTGAATGATCAATTCTATAAAAAACTCTGAAACCGTTGTTTGATTAGGTATAATTATTGTTTACCTTGACCTACTTACACTACCATCCAAATATTTGGAAACAGCCAAGCAGGGAAAAAATAATATTTAATTTACCCTGCCTGGCTGTTTCAAAATTAACAGTTTTGTTTTCTTTTACAATTGTCAATTTTCATTGTATTGATCTTAAATTAAAAATTAAACAAAAACTAAGTAATGCAACAATATGAAAATTACACCATTACCATCGAGATATAATTCCTACTTTGTCTCGTTCAACTGCGGCGATCGCGCCGCACTTTGTCGAAGAAAACGCGTAAGTGCCGTGATTCACATGGCGCTTAAGACCTTTTTGCCGAGAATAAATACACTTCCGCAGCAAATCTAGCGCTGTGGTAAATTAGTTATGGTTTAAACGAATTGTTATTATTTTAGCGCTGCAGTGAACTAAAGATTCAAATTACGAAAATAGGACAATTCAGTTATTTGACGTAGCTTCTCTAGTACGTTAGTACTTATATCTCGATGACCATTACATATAAGAGAGCAATCGATGAATCGATCGATTAAGTCATAAAACACGTGTTTCGTCAAAATTAAGGAATTTGTAAAAATGGGATTCGTAAAGTTTTGTGCAAACAATCCTAAAGGTCATAAAATTTAAATTCATTGATGATTGTTTAAAAACTAAAAACAGATGTGTTTCCAAACTTTTGGACCCAAGTGTAAAGTGGTCTTCCTGTTGACAACCAATTTATTGACATGTAGTTTTTTTAAATCAGTTTAGAAATTACTGTTATAAATCTATGGTGTTAACCGTTTTAAAACTGTTAGAATTAGGGATGATAACTAGTCGTTATTTCAATAACTTTGCTAGTCGATTATTCGTGGTTGAGTAGCCAACACTATACTCTTTGGTAGCCAACTAGAGAACCGGCTATTTCAGTTATTCGAATTAAGACTCACCAGCGCAAGTAACGTTACTAACTGCTTCTAGCTATTAATAACTTCATTTTTAGGGTTCCGTACCTCAAAAGGAAAAAAACGGAACCTTTATAGGATCACTTTGTTGTCCGTCTGTCTGTCTGTCAAGACCCTTTATCTCGGGAACGCGTGCAGGTATCGAGTTGAAATGAAAACCATATACTCAAGTCTGCGGTCCCTTGAAGCTGTGAAAAACTCAAACTTTTGAGTTAACGAAAAAAAAGATACGGCCATTTATGTGCAAAAAGCCTATATTTCGAAACTCTCAAGGGAATCAAACATCAAAGGGCCAAAAGGAATCAAAATTCCCGTTGACCTAGAATCCTGTTTGCCATGTTTATAATAAAACCTCTGTAGAAATTCGAAAATCATTTTTGTTAGCGTGCATTTAACGGCATGCGGCAGTTCGAACACACGTGACACTCAACTAAACTAACCTCACAAGAAAGGCCATGAGGCGTAGGTATAAATTCATGCCTACAGTGAGGAGGGTGCCAGGCCTGGCGTAAGTTTGCTCTTTTTCTTGTGTGACGCTACATAGACTAAGACTGTCTGAATATCGAGTAGTGTAATAGGCGCTGTGTGTGTGCGTTACGTATGTTTTATTCAAATTCGATGTGCCTTGCCTTGACGTTACTTTTACCACAATGCTTGCAGTAAAGAAAAAGAAGTATTATTAGGCGTCCTAGAGTTGTACCGCGAGATGCCATATTTATGGCAAAAAAAAATCATAGAGATTATTTAAAGAATCACTTTCACAGGGTTTAAAAGAGGATTCATGGTTAAGTTTTTTGGGAATTAAGTTTTATTCGAAGTACAAAACTTTCGATGAAAAAGCGGCCTTAACGACATTTAAAAATAAATTAAAATCTACCTACACTAATAATATATTTTATAGAGGGTTTTTTTATTTGTAGGAGGTACTTACCTAAACTGTGAAAGCACTGGTCCGATTGCTAATTTTTTTTAGTAGAAAGGTGCTTATCCTGACTGGTAGCCGCCCTGCGGGGCTATTGCGTAACTCTGTTGACAGTTCAAGTGATGATCACTTGTTAACAATGTGCATCATTGAACTGTCAAACAGCTAGTTTCGTATTGCCTATCTTCAGTGACCAACTGCAGTGACGTTATTAGCCACTGGTGCCTTTGATAGCCACCGTAACACGTTTTGACAGATGTTATTGTATCGATAATTTTAAAATTGCGATTGTGTAAGCTTTTGAAGCTGTATAATAGTCGATAAAATTTTACAGTGGTCGCAATAGGCACCGTAAATTTTTATAATTCACCACATTTCCACCGTAGTTTGTTAGTCACTTGTGTGATACGTAATACCAATTTTATGAAATTGTCAGTTGACAACTAAGTTTAGTGTGCAACGAATGCTAGTTGTCAACTGTTATTGAAAAAGTTAGCCAATAGCCCCCCAGGGGGGCTTGGTAAATTATAAAAATTTACGGTGCCTATTGTGACCACTCTAAAATTTTATCGACTATTATACAGCTTCAAAAGCTTACACAATCGCAATTTTAAAAGTATCGATACAATAACATCTGTCAAAACGTGTTACTGTGGCTATCAAAGGCACCAGTGGCTAATGACGTCACTGCAGTTGGTCACTGAAGATAGGCAATACGAAACTAGCTGTTTGACAGTTCAATGATGCACATTGTTAACAAGTGATCATCACTTGAACTGTCAACAGAGTTACGCAATAGCCCCGCAGAGCAAGCCAAATCAATGAACACTCTGCGTTTAACGATATGAACGGCTACACGTATGATTATTTCATGATATGGCCAAACATGGCTAATCATATCGTAAAATAGTTATATTAACCACCGTTAGAGGCGCTGATGTTGTTTTGCTTTTGTTATGAATCATGGCGGCGGACAGTTATTCCTGTGGTTATTCTGATAAAACTGTTAGTATTAATGTGCCGATTGATGATAATGATTTAATGAAATGTCATTACGATAAAAAAAATACTTGAATTTTACAAGCCCGCTACGACGACTCGTTGATTTGTAAACCAGTCCGATATTCTTACTAGCCAATAGCCAGCTATCGTGTTGACGAACATTGCCTTGGCTATTAGCCATCTCTACTTTCCAGTCAATTTAGTATTGAGGAATACACAGACGTAAAAAGAGTAGGAGGAATACAGTCACTGCAAAGGACTGTAAGGCTGTGATCACACGGCACACGGTAGCGTACGACTATCGAAGCACCGAAGCAAGATTCCAAAAAAGTCCATTATTAGGTACTTACATGATTATCGCATCTTCTTATTCTATGACACTGCAATCCTTTCAAATTCAAAGAAATTTTAAATTTTTGCGTCAGTTTTTCATTTTCATTGCTATAAAATAGCTTTCAATAGTAAAATAACTGTAAAAGGACTGCCACTGTATGAGCCACATAAAAGTTCAACACTAGCGACCTCCTCAGCTTCGTACAGGTGTTACAAATTACCTACCGATTATTTTCTTCATGAATCACTCTGTCTATTGGTGAAAATCGCAAAAACTTTATCGCAAACAGGCAGACTCAATGGGAGACTTTGTTTTACAATATGTATAAAGAATGATGAAATTACGGTTGGGGCATGTAGGACCTACAAAACATACATAGGGCGGAATTCACCAATAAAACTAATCGCGTTTTAACGTTTGGCTCGCATAATCACTTGTCTGTCTGTATTTTTCTTTTGTTGTATTTTTACAAGTGACACTAGTGACAGCGGCTAAACACGATTATGCGAGCCAAACGTTAAAACGCGATTAGTTTTATTGGTGAATTCCGCCCTTAGGGAGAAATAAAAACTACTCTTGAAAATATTATTATGTTTATCACAAAAAAATAACAATAATTCTTAACAACTACATCAATTATGTCATATCACACAGTAGGTACATTTCCAGTTTTTTTTTTTAAATTAATTTTATGTTTTGCTAATTCACTTTAATAATTAATTATTCGATAATTAATTTTAAAAGTTAATCTTTCGACTAGCCAGCTCCAAAATAAAAATCGAGAAAATACTGTGTACGTACTTCCAAGATGCATAGTAAAAGTGATGTGAATGATAAAATAGACAATTTATATAACAAAGTTAAATGCTCAGTTGCTAGTACACTATTTACTGCTAAACCACCTGTCAAAAAAATCTAGAAAGAAAAATAAAATGCGAAATCGTTTTTCCATTGGAGTGATCACCAGTACTTCTCAAGGGACTTGACCAAGTCCAATGGGTCAACGTTGGGGCCATGACGCTCAACGGGCACACCATCTTTATCAACGATGAATTTTGTGAAGTTCCATTTGACGAAACTGCCCAGGGTACCACCCTGCTTGTGCTGTGAAAAAATAAATAGGAATTATTGATTGGCGCAGTGATTAGTATTGTTGTAAGGAGGCTAGGTCACATGATACATTTTGTGTCCAAAGTGGCTGGACCACTTGACACATTTTCGGCGTGTTCATAAACGCAGAAACACACCACTATAAATACTTATGAACACGCCACTATATTATGTTACCTACTATAGAAACTTTTTTATTCTTCTTTTTAAGGTCCGACCGAACCTTGTTTTTTTGTCTCGGCCGAGACCGAGACCGAGAACGAGAATAAAATAAATTCTCGGCCGAGACCGAGACCGAGACCGAGACATGGCGCTATAACATTTAGTATGTTAAATCTCGAAATAATACGAAATAGTGCTTGTTTCAGCAATTTTTTATTTTACGTATTCAAAACACTTAGAAATCAAAGTTGAACAGAACTATACTTTAACGTAAAAAAAGTAATTTTTATTGTGAATATTAAAAACATTTAGTAACACTTAGTAATCAAAATCGAACTGAACTATATTTTAACTTAAAAAAGTATTTTTTTATTGTGAATATTAAAAACACTTCGTAATCAAAATCGAACAGAACTATATTGTAACATAAAAAAAGTAATTTAAGGCACCGAATAGGTACATAAGCATAGGTACATAGGTAAACGCACGATCGACGCGCGACGTGTTTAAAAAGTAAGTCTTTAAAAAAGCTGCGCATGTATTTCACATAATTATTAAATAATGCCGATCGACAGATGTAAATATGAAATAATGATACCATTCCGCTAATTACAACAACACAACAAGTAAAAAAGGAAGAAATGAAATACGACTTACCAATTTAAACTCACATAAACCAAACCAATTCAATTCGCACGCAACTTTTTCACTTATCTATTAACAATAATTCTTGTCAAATAACGATCCGTGAATTATGTTTATTTAAATCACTATTCCAAATATTGACAATAAATTGACATACATGTAAAAAACAAATGAGATACGAAAGGTATTTCCCCGACAAGTCAGCGCTTGTTGACGTTAAGCCATTAGCCAATCAGCAATCGTAAACAGAAACGCGAGTAACGTCAAACCTGCACCTAATTCGCCCATCCGTCGGTAGATGGAGCGATAAGCTCTAAATCTGGGGAAAATAAATGATTTATTGGACCTCAAGAAGTCTCGGCCATGGCCGAGATTCTCGGCGTAAATCAGGCCGAGAACGAGACCGAGAATCTCGGCCTGATTTTTAGCCGAGAATGACTGGAACCGAGACCGAGACCGAGATCTCGGTCGGACCTTACTTCTTTTATCACGCAATCAGTCCAATGACTATAAGCAGATGTGTTGCCACATTGAATCTGGTCCCAATCGAGATTAACTCGTATCCAGTAGCTCATTGCAGGCTATCTAGGATAATTGATCAATTAAATTTTTATTTTTTCAATTACAATGTTGCCGAGAAAGTTTCAACACTTTGGTTATTTAAAGGTAAAAATACCATTGTTCGAATTTTGGATTTCCCTCCACATTTTTTCGAGAGCCAAATCAAATTGTCGTGTCTCATTTATAAACGGATCTGCATCGAGAACATTTTCGTGCGATGATTTTTTACGCCTAAAACCTGATGAGCTGGGTCAGGTCAGTCAGGAGACGGGGTATCTGATTTCAATTCCATTACGAGTCCAAAGCAGCATCAACGCCGAATGGTATACCACAATTTTGTGGCCTGCCAGAAGTTTTGTCTGTAATGAGCAACAAGCGACCGAACACCGGGCTACTGCTTCACCATGACAACGCGCCCGCGCATTCAGCGCTCAAAACGAGGGACTTCCTGGACACCACACCAGTCAGTCTTGGGGCACCCTCCTTACAGTCCTGATCTGGCACCGTGCGACTTCTTTTTATTGACTAAAATAAAAAACCTGCTGAAAGGGATACAGTTTTCATCGCCGGAAGACGCGCTAGCAGCGTTCAAGAAGGTGTCTGCGGCGGACTGGAAAAAATGTTTCGAAAATTGGTTCAGACGCATGAAACTTTGTATAGAGGCTGGTGGAGGGTTCTTTGAAAAGATTTAATAAAAATATTTTATCCATAGAAGTTAGTCACGTATAAACTCACATACACAAGATACCCAGACACGATACATCTTTAAAAGCTAAACAAATTTTTGTTCTGTGCGGGAATCGAACTCGCGACCAGCAGTGTAACTGTAATATTATTATTATTGATTTTAATTCCAAATCATTAGCAGCCTACTAGTAGATGTTATCTTTTTGTAGTAGTAGTATCTTAGTAAATCTTATCCTACGATAAAAAAGTTAGATATAATAATACGATTTATTCCAGCCACACGACTATAAAGTCCATGGAAAAATCCGTGAGAAATACGGCCTACATAAATTCCATTTCACACAATTACTAGCAATAACCATTCTAAGGCCATTTCCACAAAACTCTGAATAATAGAACAGGTATATATTGATTTTCTCCTTATCACAAATAGATTATCCAAGGTTGCCCTTCAATATGTCTGTGGTTTTGCCACATACATTATGCTGGATACTAATTGTGATAATAACTTTTTAACATTACTCAGCAATTTTAGTTATTAACGTACATGCAAGGTTTTTTAGAGAACATATTTTGTTCCTACACCTATGAGGTTTTGTTTTAAGGTGCGAAATCATCTAATGAGGGGAGAAGTCATTAGATGATTTCTAGGGCGGAGCGAAAGGACGTGTCAGACTTTTACTGACTAAAACAACATCTATGTTCTTTCAGTTCTCTTTGCGTTCAAGGACAACGGGAAACCTTTTCAGAAGTTGACCCATGACCTTAGTAGGCTTCGGCCCTGCTGGACCCCTGTTGTTTTGTTGACATCTCTTTGAGGCGCGCGTGGAAAACGAGCTATCGACGAATCTGGCTCGGTCCGGACGGTTACCGCCTGCCGAACGGCGAGCTACTCATTGCTCGTCGTCCACAAGCCCATGCCTACGGTGGCTGGTAGTCGGAGTCGGGATCTCGGCGGCTGGGTCCGTTCCCCCATATTTGCAGCCGTCTCCTTTGCTAGCATTACTACTTCGCAGAAGGAGGCGACTGCCGCCCAGTCCCCCTCGCTCCTGATCATGGTGTACATCACTAGCACCAGGGCTGCACTTATGAGACTATGCTACACATAATACTGTAAGTACTCAATCAGATTCTAACTTTGACCGTTATCAGCAAATACGTCAATAACATTATTATCACGTTTTAGTAAAGAAAATAATATAAGATTTAGATAGAATTCAGTTGTTTCATAGCAAAACCAAACTGTGGAATGTTGTGTGTGATTTTTAGATAATGCTACAACTACCAGAGAGAAAAAAAATCACTGTCATTAACACGCATCGAGGATTGTTCCGTTATAATAATAGATAAGTTTATAGATTATTATCAAGCGTAGGTATAGTCTTACCAATCATAACGATTATTATATTTTTTGACTACACTCGCATGTGATTTCTGTAGTCTCTCCAACGGTGCCAGATCATCGAAGTGCTGAAGTGTTCGTACAAACACTTGTCAGTCCGACTTCAGGACCAAACCTCGAAACCTATCCTCCTGCAGCAGGGTTGAGGCAGGGAGACGTCATTTCTCCGAAACTGTTCATGGCCGCAATGGAGGATGTCTCCAAGGTTCTGGACTGGAGCGGACTAGGCATTAATGTCAATGTCGAGTACATCACTCACCTTCGGTTTGCCAACGACAAACCATGGCATTGATAATTGATGGATTGTAGTCATGGCTGAGACTACAGAGGAGCTCAGCACAATGCTCAATGACTTCTAGTGACCTCTAATGACTAGAGTTTCCGAAAGAGTGGGACTTAAAATGAACATGGACAAAACTAAACTCATGATAAACAGCCATGTAGCACCCACCCTATCAAGATCGGAGATTCTACACTCGAAATTGTGGACGATTACGTTTACCTCGGACCATAGATATCCGTGCCTCGGACAGATAGTCCAGTTAGGTAGATCTAATTTCGAGAATGAGGGCGACCGTCGAATCAGACTCGGTTGGGCGGCATTCGGGAAGGTGCGCGGTATCTTCTCGTCCAGCATACCACAGTGTCTCAAGACGAAAGTCTATGACCAGTGCTTGTTGCCAGTGATGACAACACGCACGCTCCGAAACGTGGTCGCTCACAATGGGTCTCATCAGAAGGCTTAAAGTCACCCAAAGCAATGGAAAGGGCTGGAAAACGGAATGCTCGGAGTTTCCTTGCGTGAACGAATCAAGAACGAAGATATCCGCAGGAGAACCAAGGTTGCCAATATGGCACGAAGAATCGACAAACTAAAGTGGCAATGGGCAGGGCACATTGCTCACAGAACAGACTACCGTTGGTGCCGAAAGGTTCTGGAGTGGCGACCGCGTACTGAAAGATGCAGCGTTAGAAGGCCTCCTACATGGTGGACCGATGACCCGGTAAAGGTTGCAGGAATCCGATGGATGCGAAACGCACAGGATCGTCAATTGTAGCGGCACTTGGGAGAGGCCTATGTCCAACAGGAGACGTCTTTCTGCTGAAATGATTACTTAGGTATTAATTAGTTGGTTAAAAATTCAAAGCTTGGAAAGGCATGTTATTTCATAGTAAACAAACTGACAACCAACCTAATGTTCATGTTAAAAACATGCTTCAAACAAATAAAGATTTTTAACCAAAAATTTATGAGAAAACTGGCATATAAATACCAGTTTTCTCACAAATTTTTGTTTCTAGGATATGCCAGTTTCCTCATGAATTTTTGTTTCTAGAATATGCCAGTTTAGTCATGAATTTTTGGTTCTAAGATATGCCAGCTACCTCACGAATTTTTGTGTTTTACATAAACATGAAGGACTTCAAATTCAAATATTTTCACATAATACAAAGTACAGCTAAGATATGCACATAAATATTTACTTACTGAGGATATTTTTAAGACATTGAAATTGTAAATAAGCAGAGTTTATTGACTACCAAAATAGCAATTCAGATGCACTGGTCCATCTCATTTACAATTTTAATTGTTGCTTTACCTCTGGCCATTCAACCACAATAGTAGGCACACTGGGCAACAAACTATAAGGCATGCATTAGTTTGTAAGTAGGCCAACATACAGTGGTAGCTCACATTCACTCTGAAATATAAAATAATATACAGAACCTTTACCTTCAGGAACTTCCACAGAGGACTGGCATTGTCTCCATTCACATCAACCTTCTCGAACAGATCAAACTGCACTTTCCTGTCTTTTGCAAAGCACACAATCTCCTCAGGGTTACCTGGCTCCTGACCGGCGAACTGATTGCATGGGAATGCGAGAATACGTAGACCTAAAAAAAGACACATTTGCTATAGTTAGGAATAATTTACAGGTATGACCATGATCAATTTACAGGTATGATCTCTCTTGTTACGAATCTCGCTAAACTTTATGATTACCGTGCACTGGAGGCACGTATATTGACACTCACATTAACTAATCAGCCAATACAGGACGTGCGCGGGCGATCACAGGGGCGCGCGGATCTAGGTATCGCTACAGACTGGCCAAAAGGTTGACGAGAATCGTAGATTACTTATCAGAATAACCTACCTTTCTCCTCGGCATATTTCTCGTACATTTCATTTAATTGCTTGTAATTATTCGCGGTAAGACCGCATTGTGAAGCCACATTCACAATAATGCAAACATGACCTTTATACACATCCAGTTTCACATCTTCACCCTTTATGTTCTTCACTGTGAATTCGTGGATTGATGTCGCAGACTTGTAATCAGGATTAGCACTCATTTTCCTAGAAACAGCAAGATTTACAAGTAAAATTATGAAAACACGGAACGGAACAGACTTTCCTCAATTGTGTTTTTTTTATAAATCACTCTCAAGTCTGACAGATTTTAGTGATGTATAATGTACACAAAACGAATGTAGCCGGTCTTAGGATACATCACCGATTGCATAACACATGTTTATTCTGTTGAAATAATGAATTTACCATTGATATAACTTTTTTGACTTACACTGCACTTAATTGAGCTCGAGATAAACAAATAACGTTCCCGACGATAGGTGCGACAACCTTAGAAATCGCTCTAAAACCGATTGTCATGTTCGCTACAAAAAGTTTCCATATAAATGTGTTTTACGTTCGTAAACTTCAATTATTTCTTTTCTATGATGCAATCAGGTATGAAATTGCACAACACTGTATAAAAAAATGGAGTATTTATAGTTACATCTTTCATGAGTTTAAATACTTCTCACAAGTACTCTTAAAATTCTTGTTTATATTCAATTTCACCAGTTTAAAGAACAGGTACGGTGTGCTTTCTCTGAATTTATTACAGGTTTCGAACGCTACTGATTATGTCATTCGCATTGCGTTCGAAAATGTTTTTATTTTACCCTCGGAAAAAATCGACAATCGACATTCAAGTGGAATTATAGGATTTTACATTATAGTTGTAATTATGTTCCGATTCTTAAGCATTAATTTTAAAATTATACAATCAAGTGCGTTACTAGTTGATAAGATACAATATAGACGTTAAAAACTGTTTTCTTTAAATACACTTCAAGAGACGAACTATTTGTTTAATGATTCGGATTGTTCCTGCCACAGAGAGTACAAACGTCAAGCAGACATTTCCTCACAGAGACATTTCCTTCTCATCATAATAATTTCTTCTTCTTTCATCGCAAATCATAAAAAAAGACAGCAGTGTGAGTTTTTACGAGCTAGAAATAGTTTATCCAGCAAAATAAAATCGAATAATGATGGCGTTTTTGGTGACTAACATGCGTAGATGCGTTTGCCTGAAAAGCTTCAGTACCCCCAATATTATCCAAACCACATCATACCATGCTAATGTAAGTACTGCAATGTCAAGGATTATCGATTTCGCCAGTGAACTACGCAGTTTCAAGAATAACCTTGACTGATGTTAAAATACCAAGGGATGTTTTCTTACAACTCATTAGGACTGTGATTTGAATCTAGTGCAGACCAGTATCAGTATAATAACCTTTATCGATTATTTATTTTTAATTTGTTTACATATTAATGAGTCTCGATAAGTGCACTACCAAAACTTAGTTTCATGTTAAACTGCTCAATTAATCATTAATATTCTTTTTAAATGTAGAAATTTTGTTAATTGTAAATTACATCTTTTAAAATACAAAGTGAACACAAATAATTCCAACTGTACTTAAAAATACTAACATTTTTGGTAAAACCAAATTTATATGAATTCATTAACATTTTATGATAAGCCGGTCCTTTACATTGAAACATGTTTAAATTTTAGGTCATTGATCACTATGAGAACCCACGCAATGTTGGTTCTCTGGACAAGAAGGACAAAAACGTTGGCACAGGACTTGTTGGTGCCCCTGCTTGCGGTGACGTAATGAAGCTGCAGATCAGGGTGGATGATGAAGGAAAGATCATTGATGCGAAGTTCAAGACTTTTGGATGTGGCTCTGCCATAGCCTCCAGCTCATTAGCCACAGAGTGGGTGAAGGGAAAGACTGTTGACGAAGCTTTGAAGCTGAAGAACACAGATATTGCTAAAGAGTTATCATTGCCGCCAGTCAAGCTGCATTGCTCTAGTAAGTTCATAAATAATTTTTGTGTCTGTTTTACCATAGCTGAATTCCGTTGCAGTAGGACAATGTACTATGCATTCCAAATAAGAATAGGATCAATTTTTACACCATATTGTTGTGAAATCATCTCTGTCAAATCGAAAAATTGGGTAGGGTGAGCAAAACAATTCTTGTTAAAAATTCAGATTAAACTTTTTTTGTTCATGGAAATGATTCCATGAATGAAAAAAGTTTGTAAAACTGTAAAACAGTTGGCAGTAAATAGATGCATTATCTGGAATAACACTTCACAGGTTCTATTCTTTTTTAGTTTTTCTCTGTTATCTGGTATATTGTGACTACCTGAACACTATGATCACAAGATTCTATATCAAGTTCTGTTATTCTTGATTTATCAGCAGCAATGATGGCTATCAATATTTTAAAGGACTTGTTTTTTTATTAAAGGTCATCCAATGACTTTTTCAATGACTTCTTCCGCTCCGCCCAGAGCAGGAGAAGTGCGTATCAAGGGTGTGTCAGACTACTGACTAAAACCACACCTGTGTCCCAGTTGTCCTTAGCGTTCTAGGACTACAGATTACCTTTTCTGAAATTCCTCACGGTCCTAGCTAGCGGTCATCGGCCCTGCTGGGCCCCTACATTTGCGAACATCTCTTTGAGGAGCGTGTGGATCACTATGCAGTGTTGACAACTGGGCTCGGTCCAGTCGAGTATCAGATGGCGAGTTACCCATTGTTCCACGTGCGCAAGCCCGCGTCTACCGTGGCTGGTAGTCGGGGTCAGAATCTTGGCGGCTGGTGCGTGAGGACAATCGTTCCCTCACGCATGCGGCGTCCTCCTTCGCTAGCATTACTGCTTCGCAAAGGAGGCCACCGCCTGCCATTCCTCCTCGCTCCGGACCAGGGCCCGGCGCGAGAGGTCGCTGCCGCCGTTTGCCTCCACAAGGACACGGCGGTGCTCCGCCCAAGCGGGCACACCTCCACCGTTTACGCCTCTGTGTCCTCCGGGCGGTTCACACAATGATGACACCCCCCGGGCGTTTCTTCCGATGCAGGAACCTCCCGAAATTGCCATGTCCGGTGAGGATTTGCGTCATGCGGAAGGTGAGGACGCCGTTACTTACCTAAATTGTGGCGTGCCCAGCACTGGGTTGCAACAGTCGCTGTCGCGATTCCACCTTGAGATCCCGCCGATTTTATTTTTATTCATATGCATGTTTATATTGATATATTTTTAGATATATTGATAAATTATAACATTGTATTTTGTTATCTCACCCCAACAAGTGGTTTAGATAAGGCTATGTAAACAGATTAAATTTGCAATATTTTCTTTTTATACTTATTCCTACAATTTAAACTGATTGGCAGACTTCTTTTATTTCACTTTTTGGTGTAGGTAGTGAGATTGATTATAAGCCAAGATTTCATTGCCAACTTAAAATAAACATTTTGAATTTCTTTATCTCTAGTGCTTGCTGAAGATGCCATAAAAGCAGCCCTGTCAGACTACAGGATCAAACAACAATCAGAAGAAAAGCAGTAAAGAGAACCTTGGAAGGCATTGGGAACAGATCTGTGATTTAGGAAACGTGAAGAGGCAGGACTAGTAACTATTACATTATAAGAAATAATTGTGGTTACTTAGAAGAAAAAGGACCTGTATTGAATTTTTTCCATTGATTTTATCTGTACTGAAAATAGTTTGAATTATTTAGTGTTGTATTTCATAGGTTTTTGGACTTTGATCTTGTATGCACTAATATAACACCTTGATATTAAAAATTAAGTGTATTAGTCAATGTCCTGAATAGTTGTAGTGATGCTGTCAAAAATAGTTGTTTACTTAGAAGAAACAGGACCTGTTTTGATTTTTTTTTCATTGATTTTGTCTATACTGAAAATTGTTTGAATCAGTTAGTGTTGTATTTCATAGGTTTTTGGACTTTGATCTTGTATGCACTAATATAACACCTTGATATTAAAAATAAAATGTTTTTAGTTTTTTTTTAGTTAATGTCCTGAATAGTTTAGTGATGTTGTCAAAAATAGTTGTTAAAATAAATCTGGTTATGAATTATATCCGGTTTATTATTTTTATCCAAAATTGACAGTAAAAAATTGTACTCCGTATACATGTCAGTTATACTAATTTGGTACCTACTTGATTTATTTTTAGGGTTCCGTACCTCAAAAGGAAAAACGGAACCCTTATAGGATCACTTTGTTGTCCGTCTGTCTGTCAAGACCTTATAGGGTCTAGACAGACAGACAACAACGCGTCGGTTAGTGTTCGCGTGTCGTTTGATCTGGCTAGTTTTAGTTGGCCATATCATGAAGTGATTAATTACTATGATCTGGTCACGACATGGGCATCGACGCATAACATTACATACAACATACATATACAAAATTGCATAACATACTAATTTCAAGAATGTTATATTTTAAACGGTCGGGAAATATGTAAAACTGTGTTGAAGTTGGTACGCGTTTACCAATGACGTAGTAGGTAGGTGCGTAGTATACATGTTGTTTAGCATAGCAATGCCAAATGCACCTCAAGGTTAAACCTATTTAATTTATGAATAAGTCATACAATATTTACAGCTCCAGTATTTCTGGTAGTGTTTAATGATTCATGTGTGTGTCGGATTAGTCCGACGAGTGTTTTCGTTTCCTATTCGCCAGGGACGCGAGTTTGTGATTGGGTATCCCATCTAGTTTAGCTTTTTAATCCCCATAGGTGACAGAAGAGCTGACGAGAGGGAGTATTTGGTCGTGGATGTGCGACCCAGGCAGAATAAACGCGACAGTATTTGTCGGATATATCCGACGTAGAGAGCAGTGTTGGCCGAGTGGTAAACGGCCCGACTTACGAGTTGTAGAACACGGGTTCAAACTTCAAACCCTGCCAGGCGCATTACTTTGTGCAATTTATTTCATCACCACTGCTCTCAAAACTGTGAAGGAAAACCGTGAGGAAACCGGCATGTCCTAGAACCCAGAATTCGAAGACATGTGACATCCACCAACCCGCACTGGGCCCGCGTGGTGGATTACGGCCCATTCCCTCTCCTAGAGAGGAGGCCTGAGTCCCAACAGTGGAACATTATAAGGCCGACCTATACTGGCTCCACTATATCTGACGTAGGCGGTTAGAGTCGAGGAATGCCATAAAATAAAACTAAAATCTTCTCTAAAAGTATGTATTTCAGCAAACACATTACAATTAGTTATGTACTAATCAAAGTATAAACAGTTGTATACAATTAAATGCTACGTGTTAAAGTTAAGTCACTATTCCTAACTTCTGTAATGCTAGTTGCGCGGCATCGGCTTTCGCTTGCTTCTTGTTAGCGCTAGCCACTGCTGGCTGGTATTCTGTTCCAGCTACTTTTACCTGTAGAAAAACATTTTTGGGCTTTAATATTTTGGAATTCGTTTCAAGAGAATACAAGTATATATTGAATAGAATAAAATTTATTCGATGTAGGCAATAGGCAACAACTCAAAATAATAATAAAAAGGAGTACCTACAGAAATACAATACAGGTGGTGGTAACAATTTCAAATGGTATCCCTGTATTAGAGTTTTAAGTCATGCAAATATTTAAGTCATGAAAACACGACTTTTCCCCATGGGTTTATGAAGAAACAAGATCACTGTTTTTGCATTGTTTACGGATATGCACGCACGGAGGCTGTTGTGAGTACGAATTACTTGAGCTTTCTGAATGTTTTCTATCATTCATCCTCTCAACATGATCACACTAAGCAAGCAATTTTTGTCATGACTTCCTTGCATATTTTAAAATAAAGTCCTTCATCTCGTCTGTCTGTATGTTCGCGATAATCTCAAAAACTATTGATTTGATTTTCATGCGGCATTAAAAGGTTTAGGTGTATAATTATACATGCATATTGTAGTACAGAAAAGCCATGAATGTCAACGATTTCTAACACTAGTGCGAATTTGGGGTATGAACGTTTGTGCTGAATGGTGAGGTATGAATAATTTCTATGAATGTTTGAAGAGTAAAGATGCGAATTATCAGTAGGTATTGCAATTATGTTCTGCCCAAAACAATCATGGTTCAGTATTACTTTTATTAAAATGATTCCATGAGTCACTGTTGTTTTCGTTAAGAGGACTTGAAAAACATTGATAGCCAGACGTGATAGATAACAATGCAATCTTTAGACTACGTGTGTAATGAATGACTTATAATGATGATGCAGATAAAAAAAAAAAATAGTAATTCCACAGTCGAAAACACTCAGAATGACGTAATACCACTCCTCGATATGGAGTGGTAACGTGGTAACTAGCTGTAAGTAAGCAAGACGTCGGCCAAAATACAAATAATACAACAGAACATAGAATATCGCGTCGACAGCGGCTAAAAACACCACAACTATATTTCTGGCCATTTTTCCCCACCTCGACGGTATATGCTAAGTCCCTTTCCCTCCAGTTTTCTGGTTTTAAATCATTATTTGCAAACAGAAAGGTAAGAAAGTCTTTGATACGGCCCTTGCCGCGTGAAGCAAAGAGTGCGCACATACCTACAATCACAAGTGAAAAAAAAATCTCTTTAAAAATATATTGTTACAGGAACTTGTGTAATTTATAAAAAAAAAACTTTATTTTCTGATATCGCCTACGAGAAGAAAACCTAAGTCCTGCCCAATGTCCCCAAAATCAAGCGTTTGAAGACACAACTCTCCTCCCTGAACGGGACTAGTAGTATCTATATAGTAGTACTGTCATAGACATATTGTCAAGGGTCGTCGATTTCTTGGAGTAAACAGATCTACTTGGTTTGCATGGTAAGGTTTTTAGCTGCTGATTGTTTAAAAGGCCGTCCGTGGCTCTGGACAGCAAAGGACAACAAAAGGAACATAGGTGGGGTTTAGTCAGTAAAAGTCTGATACTCCCTCTTATTCTACCCAGAGCAGGAATACATTAAAATGTTGATGACATTCAATGCCGTGGAGCAGTGCCCAATGAGACGCCACGTTGCTCTGTGATGAATAGTTTGGCCGTCATCCAATGATTGACGATACTTTCACGCCGAGAATTTCTCGCGTAATCGCGTGTTATACGCATATAAATAAACTTATAAAATAGAAAAATCAATAAAAACTATCAACGTACGCAGACCTTGAACAGGAAGTTCTTCTTGTGATCGGGGCCGCATTCGAAACATAGGTTATATTCAGGTGGACCTAGTTTTTGTTTAGAACAATATTCTCCCAGTAAAGATACTGGGTGTTTGCCGCCAGCGACGAGCGGTGCGGGGCCGCGGATGCGACCGGGCCGCTGTGGTTTCATCTGAAAATAAATGGTAAGTTACGAGATGAGAAAACGGTAAGTTATCTATCTATATATATAAAAGAAAGTCGTGTTAGTTACTTCACTTATAACTCAAGAACGGCTGAACCGATTTAGCTGAAAATTGGCAGGGAGGTAGCTTAGAACCAGGAGACGGACATAGGATACTTTACTTTACTTTTTTTTTTTTTTTTTTAGAGTAGGGTAGAGTAGGGTAGAGTAGGGTAGAGTAGGGTAGAGTAGGGTAGTGTAGGGTAGAGTTGGGTAGAGTTGGATATAGTAGTCAGTTGACGGGAGCGAAGCCGCGGGCAAAAGCTAGTATATATATAAAAGAAAGTCGTGTTAGTTACATTATTTATAACTCAAGAACGGCTGAACCGATTTGGCTGAAAGTTGGTGGGGAGGTAGCTTAGAACCAGGAGAAACACATAGGATACTTTTTTTTTTTTGAATAGGGTGGAGTAGGGTAGAGTCGGGTAGAGTAGGATATAGTAGTCAGAGTGTCCAGGGAAGGTTTATACGGTGAGAAAAATGGAAAAAATCACGAAAAAAATCCGTAGGCATACAACGCCATGTCTAATTAAAATGTCATTAAAAATTAATTATGCTGTTCTGGTAATGCCAGTAGATGGCGTTATCCTTACTATTAGGCGGTACGAAGTTCACCGGGTCAGCTAGTAATAATATAATATATAATAATAATAATAACGTTTATTTCTCACCACAAGCCAAAATATACAGACAATCTTACAATAAGAAACATTGCTAACAATTTTTGGTTGTGGATCGCTGGTGCCTGTGGTAGGTAGTAACACCTGTAATACAGGTCACCAGGTCCCCACCTGTTCCGAGTTACATAGTTAGTAGCTTACATATCAATTCAGCAAGTAAGGCAAATTACAAATATATAGTGAGTTTAATAACCGCAGGAGTAAATGACTAAAGACAGTAAGTATGTGTAGGTATGTAATGGGGAGGTTTTAATGTAAGTATGTTTGTGTATGAGAGTGTTATGATGTGTATGTATGTGTGATAGAAAAGCTGTTTTGGAATTTGTGTGATTAGACTAATACATCCAAGAGAGCTTCTGTGGCAGCGTATGTTTGGCCTTGAAGCCAGGCTTGTAGAGAGAGTTTAAAATTATGTTCGTTTCATGAGTACAAGGAAAGGATTCAGTGTAATTTATTGTAAAGATGAGGACCAAGACCAAGTTATAAGGGGACAATCATCAGACTGCAGTTGATCGACATTTACTTATTAGAGACACCGTAATTATGGAGGTGACATATTGTCGGTTTTATATTCTAAAGCAATCGTCATCATGGCTCAGCCTCGTTCTTGCACTAAAAAGGTACTGGAGACTGAGGATCAACGAAATAGTAAGGGAAAGGAGCAAAAAAATTCACGCTTGGTGAAGAGAAATGATTTTTCAAAGTAAGCCCAATATGTACTACAGACAGCTCCATCAATTGGGTACCCCTTTCATATTAAAATAGCTTAGAAAAGGGGGGTAACCATTTGATGATGTTGTCCGTACCACCGATAGTTGATAAAATATAATTTATAGCAAAAACTCAATACATTTCTTAATGTTCCACTATGATTTTGCAGTATCATTCAGAAACAAGAAGTAATAAAACAACATTAACTCATAGTTATTGAAAATAAGAACAAAATAACTACCAGTGTGGTCTTTTCAACCCAAAAGTTGACTGGTAAAATATTCCTTGTTACGTTAAATCTGCTATACTAATATTGTACATGAAATTTAAATAAATAAAAAAAAAAGATA
This sequence comes from Mythimna impura, assembly GCA_905147345.3. Taxonomy (NCBI): domain Eukaryota; kingdom Metazoa; phylum Arthropoda; class Insecta; order Lepidoptera; family Noctuidae; genus Mythimna; species Mythimna impura. The sequence goes on along the minus strand of LR990355.1, from coordinate 7,954,455 downwards.
TTTTACTTACACCTCTACTGCGTCTACTGCTACTGACCTCTTCCTTGGCCTGTAGTCCCCTGGTGTCCAGCTTGACTTCCAGGAGTAAGGGCTGGAGCGTCCCCGTGCCTTCCTTACCCAATCCTTGGCCAGGGGTCCAGCCCATTTTCTGGAGCAAGTGCATGCCCATCCCGCCCTCAACGGGCGCGGCGCGCACTAGTTGGTCCTACACATTTTAGAACAAGTTAGAGAATGTATTAACTGTGCTGAAATATAAATTTTGTTTTGGTAGAAAATATTTTTCAATTTTTCTAGGGATTTTCTTTTATAACATGAAGGAAAAGAGAATTTATATGAAAATATAAGATCAGAAATAGATAGTTTTGAATTTAGAGACTGAAAGCAAAACACTAGTTTGAGTAAACATTTTAACAACTTGCTCGATCGAATCCACATTCTGTAATGACAAGTAATTTTATGTCATTATGCGATTCTTGACTCATTATGTACAAAAAATAAAGTTTATTTTTGTTTGAGTAACATTGCACCCATTCCCGTATTATACTTACCTCTTTAAATACATTGTAAGGTTAGCACCTATCATCGAAGACATCGAAGTGCACGCATCTCCTTATGACTTAAAAGCTGCAACAAATATTCATGAATTCCCCATTTCGGCCATGCTTTTCTTTGAGCCATCAGACGCACGATATTTTAATGATAGCAACACACTGCATTTGCAAACGTCAAAAAACACAATTGTGTTGGAACAGTTGCTAATGCATTGCAGTTATTTCGCGGGACTTATTTTATTTCTTAGTGTATTATTGTGCAAAACTTCGCACATAGCTTTGCACAAAATGTTTGGGGTTGGCCTTAAGCTGTTTTCGAAAAATTCGAAGATAGCTCAAAGAATCGATGGGCTTTAGACTGACTAGAAATTATTTTATCCATTACTTGTGTTTTGTTCATAAAAATGTCCGCGACCCAACAATGATTATGTTATTTATATTTACAGTCAAGGGCATAAACTGAATATAATGTGGATGATAGTGTCATAATTTTTAAAAGGAAAAAGAAATCTTACAAAAAAATTAAAAATTAAGATCGTGTTTGTATTTTCAGAATGACTCTTTTCATTTTTAAGTCGAAGTATACTATTTCAATAAATACTGAAAAATAATATTAACGAACAAAAGGATAACATGAAATAAATAAGTCAGTCAACAAAGGGGAAAACTGAATATCTGTACGCAATCTTTGGTAATGATGATTGACATGCCAAGGGGGAGTGGCATGGGAATTACCATCACATTAGAAGACCAGTGCGGTGTAACGAGCGAACTGCACAGTTCCCTCGTCACACGAACAAGTTTTGTTACGAATATGATGGTTGCAGCAACAAATATTGAACGATACATAGTGAAATTACACATTAATAATATAATTTAAAGTGTTATATACTACTTGCTATTTGAAACATGATAAATAAATGTGATGCAATATTCTAGATACAATTTGCATTCAAAGTTGTGTGAGGCCATTCTTTAAAATATTAGCACTTGAAAAGATAGTAAAATACGCATAAAATAGGTATAATTACTTAAAATATAAAGCTATTATATAAAAGACATAATATAATATATTTCAAGATTTAGAATAATTTGAAGCAGATTCGAAAAACCTTTACGAGTTTTCAACGACATTTAACCTCGCATGATGCCGCTTAGGTTTATTAGAGACAGCGCAAAGCCGAACATCGTAAGTTCATAAGCAGTAGGCTCCAAATATCTTGTCTTTTTTTGTGTTTGGTATAACAAGATGGATGTTAAAGGGGTATTGTGCTAATACTGTTTTCTACTTTCTGGAATAACTTTTAGTTCCGACGTCCCATAATATTGATAGTGTAAAAACAGTGCATATTAAAATTCAGGAATGTCAAGCATTTCCAAAGCTTTAGTTCATATAAATAAATTACATACACGTAAAAACTGTGCTACAATATTGCTTCGTTTACAAAGAAAGTGATAAAAAGACATAACAGTAAAAAATAAGTTGCTGCAACCATCACAGTGATATTGAAAAAGGTCAGAAAGTATAATACAAGCAGTATTATAAGTTCTGACCGCACGGTCGAACGCGCTGTGACCGGCGATCCCGACTGGCGAGGCAATCAGCTGAAAGAAAAGTTATTGCCACACTATTAAGGTATTGAACGAAACCGCTGGCTCACCGACTGTCAGTATTGGCAGGCTGTATTGTGTTCAATTTTGTAATATTCATTTTAAATATATTTTTAGTAATAACCCAACCTAAGAGTAGCTTAGACTAAAATGGAATTGTCGTGTGCTCTTGCAGTGTGTAAAACTTTTAATTAAAATGTTACATGACTTATTAAATCATTAAACCCCAAGCGAAAGCGTTCGCTCTCTCATTGTCTTTTTATTGTCTCTAATTACGGTATTCGAAAGGTTAAATAATAATCTGTAGAAAAGGTCTCCACATTATGGGTGTTACCACATCAATTGATCTTTGATAAGTAATGTGGGTCGATTGATCCATTCTATGAACCATCAAATTTGTTTACCAGGTGCGCGAGCGCGTGGCTATGTTGTCACTAGATGGCGTTGAACCCAGCATTTTGAGTATTTTTTGTTTTAGTGTATGGAAGAATTCTTAAGTCAAGGAAATGGTATCCGCGGAAATCGGACATTCCATTTTATTGAACTTAGTAAAATTATTGCCGCAAAATCCACTTAATTCTGCAAGAATATCTATACTAACAAATTTGAATCTAACTATAGTCCTTCAGTAGTCGAATGTTAGTGGCTCTAATACACTAAAACCCCGGATCGTAACTTACTCACCGTAATTGCTAAATAGCCTACTTAACTGCAGTGTTAACCATTTTCATCAATATAAAGGCTTAATTGCAAATAAATATGACTTACTTTGCTAAATACACTAAAATATAGTACTGTTTGAAAATCTACTTATCTAAAAAACAAAACACCCCCTATTATAGTACAAGATCAAACACTATACATGGTACACAATAAGACAGCTGAGCACTATTTACTAGGTTTCGTTTGATACTTTAACGCATATTTTATGGTTCACCCTTACGAGCGTATTGTTCTTTCATAATCACAAGACACAAAATTTTGATATACATACTTACGAACGTAGAAAAAAAATATATATATTGAACTATAAGATCGATATTTTAGAGTAGATTAATAGGTCTTACGCCAATTTGCTTTCTTTATTTACATATTGTATCGACCGATAATTTGTGACTGAGAACTAAGGGAACCCAAGCTTTCGTGTTTTTAATGAACATTCTCACTATCCCGTGCCTACAGAATAGTGAGAATAAAAATGATTTTTCAAAACATTCTCACTATCCTTTAGGTACAGGATCGTGAGAATGTTTTGAAAAATCGTTTAGATAATTGACGATTGTATCAAATCAGCCCATTCAAAAGCTTATAAATTACTATAGGCCTCAACATTAAGCAAGATGCAAGAAACGACAAAAGATTGAGTCTTTGCAGTGTGGTGTGCGGGTGAAATACGCCTAACGCAAAAAATAACGCATTTTCGCAATTCGTAGTTTCAACATTAAACTCAAATATCCAATTAATTAGTGAAACAGAAAGAACAATTTCTACGAAGTCATATAAAAGGACAGCAAAAATATATCTAAACAGTTTGAATTATAAATGTGTACCTTTTTGGCCCAAGCTTGTGTACCGCTAGCCAGTTCCCTTGGCGTCAATATTTGGGCACCCGTTGAGCCGGTAAACTGACCCAGAGATGATTCACTCACTGAGCTTGCTGACCAACCAAACTGTGAAAAAATTACCTACGTTAGGGAAATAAGGTATTAATAAAATAAAATAAAGGTAAAGAAAAATAATATGCTATTTATGTAGCCGTAACAGAGATTTAACACAACATTAGATCACACATGTTCTCAGCATATTGTTTTATTATTATTGTTAGGCTCACGCTTGACCATATCAGCACTATCTCACCTAATGGTAAGCAATTATGAAACCCGCTTGTCTATTCACTCTTGACCTAAGATTCCCAGATTGTAGCTATCAGGAAGCACAAACTCCGGCAGAGTTTTAAACTTCTTAGCTATACCCACAACAAATTTGCTCCCATAACGTTTTGTACATGGGTCAGCTGTCCACCATGCAACGGTGGTGCATCACTGTAGATCTAGTGTTCCGATGAGCGAACTAAAATTATGACAGAATTAAATTATGTAATTCACTTCACAGATCAGCTCCATGTCATAATAATTTTGCATTGTCATCTGATTAACACATGCATGCGAAATTTCAGCTCAATCCGTAACCGGGAAGTGGATGAAATTTAATTTGCAAATTTTGATTACAGACATACAAACATTGGGATAGGTGAAACTAAATAAAAGCTTCTAAAAAGGATATGATTATGTAAAGTGTTAAAACGTCAAACTTACTCCATGTGTAGTATAAAGTTCACTTTCTTCTTGCTCCTTTCTAATCAAAGACAGTTTCTGCGATACGATCGTCGCTACATCTTGCTGTAAAAGAAAATCAGTAGTGTGTTAAGTAAAAGCGAGAGTTACATTTACAAGTACCTTGATAAATATACTCTTTACTATCAGTTTAATATTATAAAGGAGAAAGTTTGTACGCGTGTGTATGTTTGTTATTCCTTCACGTTCAAATAGCTGCAAGAATTTAAACGAATATTTGGATTTATAGGACGTAGGATTCTTTTTATACCGGGAGTAATTTGCTACTTCCAAGCGTGCGAAGTCGCTGATTGAAGCTATAAAACTACATTGTGCGACATTTTGACTGGCCTGTTGATCTAGTGGTTAGTGGTCCTGACTGCTATGCCGGAGGTCGTGGGTTCGATTCCCACCGAGGACAAATGTTTGTGTAATGAGCACGATCATTTGTTCTGCGTCTGGGTGTAATTTATCTATAATATGTATGTATTTAGAAATATATAAGAATGTTTATCAGTTGTCTAGTAATCATAACACAAGCTCTGCTTAGCTTGGCACTAGACGGCGTTGTTTGATAGTTGCGGAAAATTAAAAAAAAATCTTTTACAAGACAACCTTGGAGCTTTACTGGGAAAATTCGGGATTATGAAGTACCATAAACAAACCGAACCAGCGATCATCATCCACACACTCATTAACCTTTAATGAGTGTGTGGATGATGATCGTTAACCGCCTACGTCGGATATATCCGACAATCACTTTCGCGTTTATTCCGCCAGGGTCGCACATATACGACCAAATACTCCATCTCGTCAGCTCTTCTATCACCCATGGGGATTGAAGAACTAAACGAGATGGAGTACCCAGTCGCAAACACACGACCCTGGCGAATAGGACGCGAAAACATTCGTCGGAACAATCCGACGAGTGTTTCAAGCGAATAAAGTGCAAAATTTTTAGAAGATATAAATAAATAAGATTTGTATAGGTAAGAAACCAGTAACTTACAATTTGCACCATCTTTTGTGCATCAACCCCTGGGGGGTAAGCTTGTGGTCCAGGTGCTGGCAATGCAGGTATCACAGGCACGGAGTTCAGCTCTGAGAAAACGAATGTCAACACTTTATTCCTCAAAGGCATGATGTTTAAAATACTCAGAAGGAGAGGAGTAGCAGTTAAATTAAACTAGGTATGTAATTATTAGGTACTAAATAAGGACCAAGGCAATAATTTTCTTAGTAAATAGCATTGTTTAAAGCATGGAGTTTTATTTTTATTTCCAGTATTCTCATAAGGTGTGAACTCACGGCTTCCCGAAGTAAAACTCTTCATGTAAGCCGGCGGACTTGATGATCTTTCAGATATTCTAAAACAAAAAGACAGAATTAAATATTTATTTATTAATTGTGTACACACAATCATTAAAAAGCGAAAAGATCAAATACGGAAAAGCACATGAGTACAGTTTATTAAAAAAAAAAAAATCCTCCTACAGACCTGCGACAGGAAAGTTAAGTAAAAGACGTATACTAGGATGGGTTTCTGAAACTTGGATTTGAGATTTAAATCAAAATACTCCATTATTTTTCAAATCCAAGTTTTGCAGGTTTTCAGGTTCAAGTAGTTTGAGATGATTAAATCAGAAATCGGGGACAGTGTCTATAAATAATTTAGAAAACTTGCTATGACCCACGGACGCGGAGTAGTAACCAAAGACGCGGGTGAAACCGCGGGGGACACAAAATTACGGGATGGTACAGGTAATTTAATGTTCTTTATTATGGGTATGTTGTCCTTGCTAATAATACTAAAAACAGTTATTACATTATTTTTAAACTGATAAATTAAACACTTACTTGGCAATTTCTGTGCATGTGTTAGTTGTAGTGACAGCAGGTGTGCTGGATTTTGTTTTAGTGCTGCTTGAGCTCACTTTTGCGACTTGCTGCAATTAAATAAGGAAGTTAGAAAAAATACAGTCTTGTTTAATTTATTTAATGACCGAATAAACAGAGGGAAACTATGAATTACCTAATATTATTATAATTTAGCGTGATTTGAGGCCTTAGACTGGAAACAATGATGTTCTTGTTAGGAAACCTACACTCAGCATTGGGTGAACATGGTCGAAAATAACATGTTAGAGCCTATTTTCGACCAAGTTCACACAATGACAAAGTTTTGCATAAAGGCCTATGTGCGACTGTGGACGTCTTGCAGCTGAATTTTTATATTTTTATTATTTTAAACCTTTTGTGCCCCACTATATGGAAAAATCCACCTTTCCCTTGTTCCATTTTTGTTGGTCTATTAAAATCTCTGGCCACTGCTACAGGTAGAAGAATCACTTCCTCCTCTTTCTGGGTCTCTATGGTTGAATGCTAGTGCAAAAACATGTATACTCTAACTTACCATATCTTTCTTAGGTGGTGAGACAGGCACCCATTCCGATGCCTTCTCTCTGTGTTGAGAACCCGAAGATACGGGGAACTGAAGTCTTAGTTCTTCCTTATTGGCAACCGGCAGGGGATTCGTCTTTATGGGCAGTGGTGCTCCTCCCTGAAAAAGAGTAAAGTGTCATCTAAATTATGGAAGGCCCTATTTTAAGGGCTGCCTAAGCTAGGTTAAATGACCCTTAACATTAATTTCGTATTCACTGAGCATTAAGGGATATTAAAATACTTTGATGGCTCTTTAAGTGTAGGGACTCATCAAAGTAACGGAACGATCTCACGCGTTTTATTTGTTTAACAAATATTTATTCCATTAATTTTAAATTGATGGAATAAATTAAAAACAGAATGTTTATGCTATGGAAAATAAAGACCTAATAGATTGACTATTTGATATAGAGTGTTATATTAGAAGACTATCTTTAAGGCCACGTATTACGTTTCAAAACAACTTTAAGAAACATTTCATCATTTAGGTAACTAATATAAGGAAACCACGGGCAGTCGTACCGCCAAATTAATAGCATAAAGCATAATCAGCCATTCAATTTTCCCACTTTCAAGGCCTCCTTTCTAAAAGAGGGAATGGGCCGTAATCCACCACGCTGACCTAGTGCGGGTTGGTGAATGTCACATGTCTTCAAATTTTTAGTTCTAGGACATGCCGGTTTCCTCACGATGTTTTCCTTCACCGTTTTGAGAGCAGTGGTGATGAAATAAATTACACAAAGCAATGCGCCTGGCTGGGTTTGAACCCGCTACCAGTGAAGTCGGGGCCGTTACCACTCGGCCACCACTGCTCTAAATTAATATGTTCTTATTAATATTATTTCTTTTAAAACACAAATTAGTGTTTATTTCTTTTATTTATATTGTGCCAGGATCGGTAAACCCTCTAAAGATGTAGGTACTTACTTTTATTATTTTTCTTGACACTAACTACCCATAAATACAATGACTCTCCTATGGTTCGTTGTGCGTGGCGTAGTTCAGTTAATCACAATTTATTTGGAGAGAGTGTGCAAGTCTTTTTCTGCTACACAACTCTCTTAGCTATCGTAGAATTTACTTCTTTCATAAATTTACATTTCAATTAAAATCGCGTAAATCTTCTATTAAGCTGTTTACACCATTTATTGAATGACTAGTCAAGATTTTTTTTTATTTATGATAGGCTCGCAAGATTAAAAATGTATAAAAAACCTGACCCAGCAAACGTTGTTCTGCCGTATAAATTATTTAAAAAAAAAGTGGGGTGGGATAGGAGGGTAATCAACAACCTACGACCTATTTTCCGACCTACCAAATACAAAAAAAATCATAAGAATCGGTCACGCACACGCGATTTTTGTATATTAGAAGATTGTCCAACGAAATAACTGAAATTGTCGAACAGTCTTGGTTCAATATTGTTGAAAAGATATTGCACTATTATTTCAAAACATTGTATTGTCGGTTTGGCTGCCTATTGCATTATAAGTCTGATTAACTTTTATGAATAATTGGCGTGATGACTCGAGTTGATTAACGCTTGGCTGAATTCGTTACATTTACGTTACCTTAACGTCTGTAAGTAAAATATAGTGATTTCTGTAATATACCGTACAATGAATAAATGCTGAAAAGAATGCGCACAAGAAAATTAAGCGCATCTAAAAGTGTTCAACTGCAGTCATAAAACGTGAGAGCAGAACTGTCAATTCAAACGGACGAGGGCCAGAAGTGTCGTGGAGCTGGAACGCAAAGGTCAACTGAAGGAACATAGCTAGTCTGATACACATAGCTCCGCCAGAAGCGTAAGAGGTTATTTAATGATAAGTCTACTGGGGTCTCTACATGGGTTGGCTTCCGAAAGGGAAACCCGGGATCCTGGAATGCAAGGCAAAGAAGGAATATAGGAGTGGGATTTAGTCAGTAAAAGTCTGACACGACCTTACGCTCCGCCCCAGAGCGTGAGAAGTCACTAGATGACTTCCCAAACAAAAAAAAGGTGATGATTTAAATTTCACTCTATAGGTGTCTCGTTCTCACGGTTTATAACGGCGCCAAACGCAAACGGTTTTGGGTTTAGTATAGTTGATGAAAACTCACTCTTATGTTCATAACAATAGGCGCTTTTTCTTTGACGAGGAACGGATGGTGGAAAGCGAGCGTATCTTCGTTCTCGCTCATATCTTCGTCGTTTGAAGAGACAGACGATAGCTCACCAAGAGCCTCCTTCTTTGATAAATGTTTGCAGAAGTCTGTTAATTCGTCCACCGATTTACCTGTAAATATAAGCAAAAATTTGTTTGATAGAGAAATCATGAGATATTTTTATTTGCACCATACCTAGTACTCACAGTCTGTAAAAATTTTCCCTTACGGGATTGTTCGAAAAAGTTACAATAGGTAATTGCAGGAACAAGGTATATTTTAGACAAAAAGTCTGACATTCCTCGCTCCACCCAAAGTAGGAAAAGTTTTTGATGAGATCCCAATTCAAAAAAATAAACTTTAATCTGACTTATATGTTAAGTTTTGTTTCAACAATTTAATGGCAATATTAATATGGAAATACCATTGGTAATCGTTAATATTTGTTGCGTCTTGAATTTTTTACAGTAAGTACAATGCGTTCCAAATAAGAATAAGATCAATTGCTAATTCTGTCAAATCGCAAGAAATTGGGCAAAATTGAAGAACTCAGAGATGAGTAAAATTGAAGAACTGGATTCTGATTAAACTTTTTTCGTTCACAGTTAGTAAATAAATTAAATTTTAAAAATTTCTCGTTTTGCTCACCCTAATAATTCTTCGATTTGACAGTATGACGTGACGACACAACATGTCAATCGATCCTATTCTTATTTGGAACGCATTGTAATGTATCTTTTATGAAGAAGAAATAGATTTATTTATTGACTCGACATGTAACTCGAATTACTCGAACTTATTCAGCACACAGCCACAAGAACATCGACTTTTCTTTTTGATCTAACATAGGTACATAACATCTGCTACCTACTTATAACACAACTTACCTCCAGACTGTATAGCTGCCATCACTTGGTTCCTAGTGTGCGGCGGTAGCGCGGCTGCGCCCGCCGGCACCGCGCCGTTCTTGAGCATGTTGATGGCATTCCTTCGAGCCACTTCTAGAAGTCGCTTTTTCTCGCTGTCTGCTAGTTTTACGCCGGTTGGTGACCTTGAAGATAACAGGACGACATGAAAACTATCCAAATAGCATTAGGTCTTCTGTTCTGTGGGACGTCTAACCTTTTCCCAATTATTTTTTTTGTACAATTTTGCCCTAGACTAGGAATAACTCCTGTATCCGTGGGTGCGTTCACAAACGGAAACGGCATCTAGCCAGATACCAGTATTTTACATGCAGTGACTGAATATCTGAGCTCCACAACCCAGTAACTGGGAAACACAATAGATATACCTACCTACTCCTCTCGCCAGTTCTGGCTCAATATTGTGAAAGTAGGTATAATCAAGTTCATAGTATTATTAAAGGAAAACCATAATTTACGCATTAACAATTTAATCACGTAAGGTTTAACAATTTCAGTTTGTTGTTATTCATGTGTAGCGAAGTAATTTATCAGGTTAACTGATTACAGCAATTTTATAACTATATCAATTCACTACTTCGTAAAGGTGCTAAAAGCTTGACAATGTCGCAAAAATTATACTATTTATATATACAATACATAACTAATAAAATACATATAATACAAACAATATAAAATATATTTATATATATATCATATATAAAAGCAGAGAAATAATGTACCTAATGACGTTTAAGAGAAGAGGTAGTGATCCTTAACCATATTTTTTTTTGTGTGAATTGCCAGTGTTTGAGCTTGCCTTACTGACACGGGCAAAGCATTCCACAGCTGCACTGCTTGAACTGCAAACGACTTGTCATAGAAATTGGCGAAGTGGCTTGGCATCTCCAGCCTCAAGTTTTCCGATGACCAAAGATATCTAGTTATGTGTGTCATGAATGAACTTGAAACGTTCTTTAAGATAAGCGGGGGTTTTAGGATTGAACAGAACACTATAGAGCAGGGACAAGATGTGTGCGTTTCGGCGAAGACTTATTGGAAGCCACTTGAGTTTGGTCCGATTATCGGATATGTGATCATACTTGCACAAGCCAAATATAAATCGTATGCAAACATTTTGAAGTCGCTCAAGATTATCTAGTAGTAAATTCATCTAAAGTAATGTGGTCAAGTCAAGTTTATCTAAAGTAATGTGTTTTCATATTATCACATTTTTTTACCCATAATGTTTTGTAAGGGATTATAAACTGATACTCTTAATATAAAAACTAAAATATTTATGCCAGTTTATAATACCGTCGAACATCATATTCTACAAAATGGTATAATCCCACATACCTAGATCTTCTTCCTCTTCCTGCATGTCTAGGTGACAGCCGCCTCACCCCGCGATCACGATGCCGCGACCTCGACCTCGACGCCCTCCGTCTGGAGCGCGACCTTGACCTCCTTCGAGACCTCGACGTCGATCTGTGACGCGTGCGGCTACTATGACGTGTCTTAGAACTTGAGCGGTGGTGGCGCTTCCGTGATGCTGATGATGAGCGTCTGGATTTACTTCCTGACCTGTTATTAACGAAAATAGTGATTATATTCTTAGCGGGTAGAACAGATTGTATTATATCTGATTTTATGGATAGATATTATGAAGATAGGGTAGTACTGCGCGTCTGTTCGAAAGAGTTACCTTGGTACAGGAACACAAAGAGCAACTAAACGAACACAGGTGGGTTTCATTCAGTAAGTCTGCCACAGGGAGTGTCACACTTTTACTGACTTTCGCTCCACCCAGAGAGAGGAATTAAGTATTTGATGATTACACACCTAAACTAAAGGGCAGTACTAGTAAGTTAAGGCATACAGAAGGCAAAATTAACATACCTCTTAGGAGATTTGCTTCGCTCCTTCCGCGACGTTTTTGTTGAGCTTTCAGACTTTTTGCTTTTCTTAGCAGCAATTTTAGCATCTTCCAATAAGTCACTCCTAAAGAAAGATAAATTTTAAATACAAATCTCACAATAAACCAAAAGATGTACATCACAAAATAATTTCCAAATCATGTTAAACACATAATTATATGGTGAAGTGCAAAAACCTGAAATTTTTCGAGAAAATTACTTTTTAGCGGTTATAATTTAAATTTCTGTTTCCATATGTATAGAAACACCTAAATAAACCAATGTTTCAATTTATAGTACTACGGGTAGCGGCGGTATTTTATTTTATTTTTTCTTTTACCTAGTACCCAGTAGGTATAAAAAAATAAATAAAATAGGTGTACATTTATAAAAAAAAATAAAACGCGTTCGCAAAGCGATCCCCACTCTTTCGCCGAGCGCTCAAGATCCGTGCCGATACCAGCCCCCCTAGCCAAGTTGCAAACGATAAACATGAACGCTTAGTAATCTCCAATAGATTTTCAACTTTATTCCTAAGAGCATAAAGTTGAAAATCTATTAAAGACTACTGAGCGTTAGCGACCGGAACGAACGAAAACACTCATGTAATCTTCAATAGATTTTCAACTTTATATTCAATAACATAAAGTTGAAAATCTATTAAAGACTACTGAGAGTTTACGTTTATCGTTTGTGACTTGGCTAGGGGGGCTGTACCTTCTAAGATTTTTAGCACAGGATATTTTTGACTTTGACAATTAAGAGCTATTGGCATTTCACGGTTGATATGAGATGCTGATAATTATGATTCTCGATTTATTACCAAAGGATATTGTAATATCTTTTGACATACACTACAAACTGAGTAACATCCTCACAAAACTGACTGTGCAGAAAGAGATAAAGCAACTTTGTGGCCAATACTTCTCTTCTTTTTTCATTTATGTTATGGTTATATGCACACCTCATCTGTTCTTAGAAGCCTGTGACAAAGCTGATCAGAATTTTATAAAGAAAACAAATATTGGCTGCACAAGGTCTCTCAAACTTTTCTGGCCTTACCCTTTACAGCTGGATGAGGAACGCTCAGTTCAGTCTCTGCCTCTAAATAGCATGGATGATATTTTTGACTGACTCAAAAATGGTTTAGAAAAATCGAATGTATGCTGAGATGGGTAAGAGGGTGAGAGAGACTCAAGGACAGAGTACACAATAAACCAGTTACTCCATTATTGTCAAAATATCTGAATCAAGACATAGATGGTATGGACACATCATGTAAATGTCCTGTGATTATGTTGTAAAAAAGTGCCTATAAGCAGGTTAAGGAAAGACCTCAAAACACCTGGATGACAAATGTTCACATGGACATAAATAGTGCAATATAGTGAACATAATACAGATTTTTTTAAATTCTAGCCTATATTGTGTCTCACAGCTGGGTAAACTCTACTCGAAACTTCTATGACGTAAGAGATCTCTTGCAAGCATGATGATATTGTTATACCACCTTCGCCAACCTTAACCTCCCTCAGAAAATATAATATTGATTTTTTACTTTTACAGAAGTATGACATTCTGTATTTGCAATCGTTTTATTAGTAGTAATAAGATAACTTGACAGAGAAAGGAACTCAGTCATAAGAGCTAGGACAGGAGTGCCAGACATCCTCACTATAGATAGACCAACTGAAGTGGAGATGGGCGGGTCATATGCTACGGAGTCCCCGAGACAAATGGAGCAAAGTCCTGACAGAATGGTACCCTAGAAACGGTAAAAGAAATAAAGGTCAACCACGCAAAAGATGGGAGGACAAACTTAAACTTACAGTAGGTCCAAACTGGCGAAGAGTTGCAAAGGACAGAGTACAGTGGAAGAAGTTAGAGGCGGCCTTTGCCAAAAGGCACACTGAACTCCGGGACATTTTATAACCCAAATGATAGGTATATAAAATCAACATCAAAAAGTTAAATAACAATGGAGTCTTCAGGATACAAAGGCTATTGAAATTGAATAAGATTATTAAAATAAACACAGTTAGCCTTTTGAGTAGCGTAATTAGAAACACAATAGAAAGACAATGAGCGAATGCCGCCGGTTTAATGAATTAATGGGCTTTACTTACACTTTCATTTCATCTTCAGCCTGTTTCTTGAGACCTCCAGGGTCCGAAGTTTTAGGGAAATGTGAGTTACATACAATTTCTTTCTCAGTACTACTAGAGGAGTCTGTATATTCTCCTTCTTCATACTTCTCTGCTTTCTTTCTAGCCTCTTCTTCTGCTTTCTTTACAGTTTCCTCAAACACAGCACTGAATTTAAGGTTCTTTATTTGAATTTTACCCTTAGATTTATCACTTTCTGAACTATACACTTCAGCTTTTGCTTCCGCTTTCTTACTGTCTAGTTTTTGCCTTAAGTCTATGGTCCTATTATTACAGTCCGGTGGCAAGGGAATGGGATGGGGAGGTGACAAAGAGTTATCTTCTATTTTGATTGTCACCAGATTCTTTATATCTCTTTCTATTTTAACCTCTTTGGTTTTCACTTCTTCCAATTTAATTTCCTTCTCGTTTTTTATTTTAATGTGGTCATTTTCAGGTTTTACTCGAACAGGCGTCAACGGGTACGGGTATGAAGGCGACCGGCTCTCTCTAGAACGTTTTTTAGTCTTACTTTTTTTTCGTTTCTTTCGTTTGTGGGAGTACTCGCTACCCTCGGAGCTGACACTGCTAGTGCTTCGGCTACGTTTCTTTTTTTCTTTTTTATGTTTCTTCTTACTTTTCTTAGATTTCTTTGAGGAAACTTCTTCTATTTTTGGAGGATCAGCATTAAAAGCACCAAATAGTTCTGATAGAATTTCACTTGACGACTTTTTGGAATCATCTTTTTTACGTTCAGGAGTAGTCTTCTCTCTCTTGATTAATTGTTCAATTTTATCTATTAAGCTCGTCATTGCAATAACTAATTAGACTTAACAGTTTTCAGTCATAACAATATTCACAATCACTAGATATAACAAACACAAAATCAAACATCCATCGCCATGATGGGTTTTATTTTTATGATCAAAGAGTATAAAGCTAACGCTTTGACATTCCATTTGACAGTTAGGGTTAGGGTTAGGGTTAACAATGTGCAATATCTCAACAGCACGTTTTTGTTTTGTCTCTGGCAACTAATGCTGTTAACTCGTTGAGTATCGAAGTGCGTGTGTTCTGTGATACGACGAATTTTTGCAGTAGGTAATTAGTTAATCACATCGTAATCTATTGTGCACTAAACGGTCGGCGGCCTGGGCGAACCGGTTATCGCTCACGCGAATGTACACCATAAGCATAATGAGTAACTTTAAATAATTATGAGACAATCATAATGAAGAAACAATTAACACAATGAGGATCAATCACATAATAGCAAATCCCATTTTTACTAAGTACATCGTATGTGTAATAATTTACTGAGCATTTAATTTTTTAAATTATTAAAATCCGTCAAGAAATGGTGGATTTATTAAAGTTTTTCTGAACGGTTACTTAAAAACGCGCGCTCTCGCTAGTCGCTGGACTATTTACGATGACGTCATATGCCATGAGCCGTGCGACCAAAGACTACGACGAACGGCTTGATCGTAGGGGCATTTCACGTGGAGCGAACAATTAAAAAATTTCTTTGTTTCCGATTTTAGTAATATTTGAGTATGTTATATAATGTCTATGTTCCCGATATACGTACATAATATTTTTATCGTTTTTCGTATGATTTACGAGTTATGAGGGTTTGAAGATTCGACGAACTCTCAGGTATGCGCTACTTCCAATGCCATTAACCAGCTTATGGAAGTTGAAATTAAATAAATGAAGTAATGTATTTTATTCTATAATTAATGAGGTTTTTTAACTAAATACAAAACTAAATGTATTCTATAAAGAAAAAAAAATCAGTTTAATTTTTTTTAATATTAATAAACTTGGACTACTTTAATAATTTTATTTTCTTTGTAATCAAGAGCATTCATCCGTTAAAACCACGCATAAGCCAAAATCAATGATTTCCGACGGAAAATATAACAATAATGTGCACTACAATACAATTAATTATTTAGTATCACTGTAGAATAGATAGACTAAAAATCTGAAAGACCTCGGCCGGTACAAAGCGCTGACGCGATTTCGCGTCTATTATATAGTGATATAAATAATTAATTGTAGTGTAAACAATTAAGTTATTAAAAAAATTATTGTACCATGTCATAGATCGTAAATGCGTTCAATTAATAAGTCTAAAAAAAAACAAAAATGCCTCATATATTATCCTAAACTAACACGTTTAATATCTCCAAAAACGGCTAAAAATGACAGTTTTGAGATTACTTTTCTTGAATGAAAACTTACAGCAATCGTGTTTTTTTTTGGGCCGTCCACTAGTCAATGTTATCATTTTTTTTTTAAGTAAAATGTTGTAAGTTTACCATACACGGTTTAACTACTATCTCGCATCTGCGTAGACCGTCGACCGCTAGTTTTAAAAACGGCTTGGATAAGAACTGTTCTAATGGGGAAACTGTACGATCATTTGAAAATGTTTTTGGATCATACACTAGATTATGAAATTCCCAATAATATGACGTCAATATCTTATCTAGAAATTAAACACATTATTGTTATATTGTCCGTCGGAAATCATTGATTTTGGCTTCTGCGTAGTTTTAACGGATGAATGCTCTTAAAGCTCTTAGTGTTAACATATCGCTCGTTAAGTTTCACAATGGACTTAAAAGTCGTTTAGGAGCCAGATCGATTACAGTGGGGTTGGTTGACGCTTATACAAAAACGCCACCATGTCAGTCCGACTTCAGGACCAGACCTCGAAACCTATCCTCTTGCAGCGGGGTGTTAGGCAAGGAGACGTCATTTCTCCGAAACTGTTCACGGCCGCAATGGGGGATGTCTTCAAGGTTCTGGAGTGGAGAAGGCTAGGCATAAATGTCAATGGCGAGTACATCACTCACCTTCGATTTGCCGACGACATAGTAGTCATGGCTGAGACTACGGAGGAGCTCAGTACAATGCTCGGTGACCTCAGTAAAGCTTCCGAAAGAGTGGGACTTAAAATGAACATGGATAAAACCAAAGTCATGGTAAACATCCATGTAGCACCTACTCCTATGAAGATCGGAGACTACACACTCGAAGTTGTGGACGACTACGTTTACCTGGGACAGACGGTCCAGTTGGGTAGGTCTAACTTCGAGAAAGAGTTCAATCGTCGAATCCGATTCGGCTGGGCAGCGTTCGGGTGGCTGCGCGGTGTCTTCTCGTCCAATATCCACAGTGTCAAGACGAAAGTCTATAACCAGTGCGTGTTGCCAGTGATGACATATGGCTCCGAAACGTGGTCTATCAGAAGGCTTAAAGTCACTCAAAGGGCAACGGAAAGTCCTATGCTCGGGGTTTTCTTGCGTAATCGCGTCAGAAATGAAGATATCCGCAGGAGAACCAAGGTTACAGACATAGCCCGAAGAATCGCCAAACTTAAGTGGCAGTGGGCAGGGTACATTGCTCGCAGAACAGATGGTCGATGGGGACGAAAGGTTCTGGAATGGCGACCACGTACCGGAAGACGCAGCGTTGGAAGGACTCCCACAAGGTGGACCGATGACCTGGTGAGGGCCCCGGGAAGCCGATGGATGCGAGACGGACAGGACCGGTCATTATGGCTACATTTGGGGGAGGCCTATGTCCAACAGTGGACGTCTTTCGGCTGAAATGATGATGATGATGATGAGGTTGACGCTGCCCAATCGTTTCACTGGAACAATGACCAGGGGCATTGGCTAACTTTTTCAATAACAGTTGACAACTAGCATTCGTTGCACACTAAACTTAGTTGTCAACTGATAATTTCATAAAATTGGTATTACGTATCACACAAGTGACTAACAAACTACGGTGGAAATGTGGTGAATTATAAAAACTGACGGTGCCTATATTGTGACCACTCTAAAATTTTATCGACTATTATACAGCTTCAAAAGCTTACACAGTCGCAATTTTAAAAGTATCGATACAATAACATCTGTCAAAACGTGTTACGGTGGCTATCAAAGGCACCAGTGGCTAATGACGTCACTGCAGTTGGTCACTGAAGGTAGGCAATACGAAACTAGCTGTTTGACAGTTCAATGATGCACATTGTTAACAAGTGATCATCACTTGAACTGTCAACAGAGTTAATAGCCCCGCAGGCCACTTTCCTAATAACTGTGTATTATTTTATAAAAAAGAAGAAGAGTTTAAAACACGGCAGCATTGTCATGATATCTGACGATTTAAAATACGACACTGCAACATTTTACAACTTTCGTTTTTTTTACATCAGCTTCTTCAAGACCAAAACATAACATAAAAAAATATATATTACTAACCTAACCTATTCCATTATTATAATCAAGATTATGGAGCAGAAGTTGAAAAAAAAAACTGTTGTTTTTTCTACCACAGCGAGTCGAGTTCATTCTCGGGCGCGTTTCTGGAACTAATATACTAAAATTGCTATATCTTCGTAATTTTTTATCCGATTTAAATAATTTTTTCACAGTATTTACTGTTTTTTTGACGCTATAAGTCTGCATACTCCACAAAAATCATGACTGATCCTTATTATTATAAAAGTCGAAGAAACTACATAAAACAATCAAAGATTTTTTTTTTAGTGATAAAATCATCCAATGACATCCCCCACTCTTGGACGGAGCGAGAGGGTGTGTAGACATTTACTGACTAAAAACACACTCCTGTTCTTTCGTTGCCTTTCATACCAGGGCCGAGTCTTCTTTTCAGAACCAGACCCTTGTCATTGATCAAGTAGTTAGGGTATAATTAGGTATATAATGTTGTGAATGTGAGACGTCTACTATGAAGAGATAGAGAAGCAACCAGTTGAACCGAAAGTGGGACATGGAGCCAGGGGCTACAGGAGACTTTCAGATAACTTATCAATTAGCATACATATCTAAAGCTATACAGACTCACATAATCAGCCTCATAATGTTCGCACTGCAGGGAGTCGGGCCTCCACTCTAAGAAAGAGAATGGGCCGTAAACCACTACGCGGGCCTAGTTTTGTGGATGTCAATGTCTTTAAATGTGTTGTTGAACATGTCGGTTTCCTAACCAAGTTTTCCGTCACTCTTTTGAGAGCAGTGGCGATAAAACAAATTATTACTCAAAGTAAAGTCCCTGCCTGACCTGCCTAACCCACGACGTAGCTAGCTTGAAAGCGATGTGATAATATATGTTTCTGGCGTAGATACTAGGTATACTTGTGTATCTATAGGATCACTTTGTTGTCCGTCTGTCTGTCTGTCAAGACCCTTTATCTCCGGAACGCGTGGAGGTATCGAGTTGAAATTAAAACCATATAATCAAGTCTGCGGTCTCTTGAAGCTGTGAAAAAATCAAACTTCTGAGTTAACGAAAAAAAAAGATACGGCCGTTTATGTTGCAAAAAACGTAGGTATATTTCGACACTCTCAAGGGAGGCTAAATTCATAGGGTAGGTACTTCCCGTTGACCTAGAATCCTGTTTGGCATGAAGCAACGTCTCATAGCACAAGTATAGGAAAACATCTGAAAACTGTTTTGTAGTTATGCCACCGAAAAAAAAAACTTTTTTTAGCGATTCGGAAAAATCATCGTATCTCAATTCGGGAACTGTTTTCATAGGTAAAATTGTACGGAACCCTCAGTGCGCGAGTCCGACTCGCACTTGACCGGTTTTTTTAAATTGGGAAATCATCAAATGACTTCTTCCATTCTAGGGTGGGACGAATGGGCGTGCCAGTCAGACTTTTACTGACTAAAACCAACCTGTGTCCTACATTGGCCCTTGTGTGTTTGAAAGAGTGACCGTGGGCAAAGAACGCACTCTAGGGCCACGGTCATTCTTACAAAGTGGTACATTCCTAACAATTAAAAGGGGAAGGTGTAGAATAAAACAAGTCACTTTAGGTTTAGTTTTTATTGTTTTCTCAATACCTTTGCAAGGTTGGTTAGTGATAAACTGATAAATAATACAGAATGGATACTACATTCTTTATAATTTTCTGCACTATTGAATTACACTGCGCTTTTCTTGATAACTGCAGCATAGGACGGACTTGTCCTTTTAGTTTAGGTAAATGTATTTTAATTAGGTACTTAAGTAAGGTAAGGGAGTGTTCAGAGAAAATGTCTTACAATTAATAATTTCAAGAAATCTCGATCTACTTATTCGACATGTACCTACATGTTAGTAGGGAAGCTTTTAGCATGATTGCATGGTATGAGTGTAGGTACATTTTCAGATAAACAGCTGTACATTTTACAATTGACTGTTACATACCATCTGTTTATGAGAAAATTTTTGATACATATAATATCATTTTTTTTAATCCTATCATCCAGTTTGAATAGGTTTGACACAAACAAAGACAAGCACAATTCTATAATAAATAATCATTACAATAAAATGCACGAATAATAATACACAATAAATAATTTGGCAATTAATTTCAGAATTTAATAATCGGAAGCTCCAATTATTGAGCAATAGGTACTTAACTTTACAATTTCAGGCCTTTGCCAATCATTTTCTTTAAATCACTGCTACATTAAAAAAAGGAGGCAAGTGCATTTTCTGACCTGTGTAAACAGCAAAATAAATAGGGATTAGGTTTAATAATTTTATCTATTATTTATTTAAAACGATTCCATTTTACACTGCCCGCTTTTTTCATAGGAGTTGTCCATAATACTTATTATAATGCCTTAGGAAGACAGAATAAATACTACAAATTGGCCAAATTAATAAAAATATTCAAAAAGCAATAAATATTATCATATCACACAATAATATCCGTAATTATATAAGTACTTAATAAATCGATGATTAACTTAATGATTCTAATTAATATTCAGGTATACATAAGAATAGCAAACGTTTTTTTATTAGATACGTCGATACAATCGTAAAATACATTCCCGTATTAAAATACCTACCTATCTACGTTTTCGTATCAAATTTTAAATGATTTTCCATGTACTTGATTTATTAAAAACCTTGTTTGCTATAAAAAACTAATAATATATTATAATAACTAACTGAAAACTAGTCACAGTTTATTTTTTTTTTATTTTACGCTACATTTATGAAAATATCTAGACAACAAGTTTATTTATTGTTTATGATTTGTCATTTTGCAATCACATTTTTCAACTTAAATTATTATAAATTAAAATAATTTTCATTTCCCCCATTACTTACAGATCCGCTTGTTCATTTACGTAATGAAATTAAAATTATCGATTTTTTACGTTTTTTTTTTAAATTTTTATTCGTATTTTTAATATTTATCCCGACATCCCGTTTCTCACTTTAAAAGGTGCTTGATTAAATTTCTCGAATTGTGCAAACTGGGTGCAACGTCGGCAACCTTTCTTTCTCATGTACTTTTATATATTTTCAAACACGTCAATGTTAAACGCTAACATTTTTTTTATCACACAGATAATAACGGGTCCCAAAAATTTTATAAACCATGAGACAGAACAGTTTCCGCTCGATCAACGAGTGGTAATGAAGCGTTCGCCTAATGAGTAGAGTAACCAGCTTCACAAGTACTTTAAAGAGCCCCGATAACATTTATACGATACTCAGGCCCACGTCAAATGGTATTTGATTCACTGATATCCGTATCCTACTAATATCTATACTAAATATAATATAATACAAGGAATGTTGAAAGTGATAATCTCAAACATTAGCAACGCAACGTCTGGATCATCTGGTCAGCCCGTTGCGGTAGAACTAAAATGGTAAGTAGAGCATGATAGCATCCAGGTTCATTTGGTTTTATTGTCTGTACTCCGACGGTATCAGCGAAACAGATGCCGTTGAATGGCGAGGTATACCGATAATTAAATGCCAGGGTTCCAGGTACCTACTGGTGAACGCTAGTATTGTTGAGATCAGTAACTAGGCTAACGTCAGAGAACGCAGCTAACGGCTACAGCTCTCGAATCTGACTGGAAGCGTGATGAGGCATCAGCTATATACGTATCAAAATGTAGGCTGACTTGTATGTAACGCCCAACAAGAAAGCCATTCGTTGTCAATATCAAGAAGTAGATACTAGGAGATTAAAAACGCTAACGGCAGAAAAATATCGCAGAGGCCCTATGTATAGAAGTCTTAGAGCGCTTGTACAGGACGCCAGCCTCCAGGAGCCCTCCGGTCTGGTTTCCGCTCAGGCACGCGCGGCCTCCGCCACAAGTACAAGCGCCACAACGGAGCTAACACCTGTCGTATCGACTCGGGTCGGACCGAGAGCACTAGCCGCCATCTTAAAGCTACTACTAGAATTTTCTAGACGATCAAAGTACGCAAGCTAAATTGATTTTATTCAAAAGTCTTAAAAAAATAAAATCTGCTAGTGATCAACTTTAACGCGTTAGCGGGGACGCAAAACGGCGCGCACCGTTCGGAAACGTTTCTCGAAGCCGAGCTTCATGTACAGAGATCGGGACGCGTCGTTTTCCGGACGAATGACGACGAAGGGTTTGTAGCCGCGGGCGGCGACTTCTTTGGTGAGACGGCGGGCCAGGTAGCTGCCGTATCCTTTCCTGCGGAATTCGGGTCTAGTTTGCATGGAGAACATGGCTCCGTAGTAGGACTGGACCATCCAGGCGGCTAGCTTCCCTTCGACGAAGATGCCGTAGGCGGGCAGTTCGGCGACCAGTTTCTCGAAGACTTCGCGGCATTCTATGTCGCTCGCCGGGTACAGGTCGTGAACCGCCTTCATGTGCTCTGGCTGCAAGCGAACTAACTCCACGTCCGATGGCAATCTGCAAACAATTTTCAATGGTTTTAGAATCTTGTAAAATAAGGTGGCCTAGGAAGGTTACGCTAAAGAGCATCAGAATTCCAATGTGAGCAATGATGAATGTTTGATGATGAATTATTTGAAAAGTCTAGACAACGAGGTTGTAATTTTTGAGCTTGTAACGGTATAAGTATGATCATTATATTAAACGTTCACATTTCCTTACCCCTCAGTACTATCATCTTCTGGTGGGTTATCACAGACGTATACGTCTCCAGTAATCTTGTCATGCGCCTCATAGTGCCGGTGCTCGAAGCGGTTCACAATAGCCTCGTGAGTGAAGTTCAGGTACAGCGGCTGAGTCAGGTCTAGGAGTATCTCCTCTGACGTCAGTAGGTCCACCAGCTCGGCACGCTCCGAGGGACAGAACACTGTCACGCTTTCGTATGTTGTTTTGTTCGGCTGGAATCAGTGCAAAAGTTGGTATTAAAGTCAAAGACATACATAGAATTATGTATAATCATAAGGTCATGTTTCGTGAGGAGAAATAAACGAAATTATTATTATACTACATATGGTACATATAGGCATAATGTCCTGGGATAAAATCTACTAATATTTGTGTTGCTGGGAATACAAATATTGTTCACTTTTTTATTAAAAACAATGTAAATAAAACTCAGGTGGAAAAAGTAAATTAATTACTTTTTAATTAAAAATGTTGTGGGGGTTTATTATTTTTTAATGATATAAGCGCTTGACTGCGATTCCACCTGATGGTAAGCAGTGATGCAATCGTTGATTGTGAATCGCTCGCTAGTTTATTAAGAGCCTATTCACTCTAGCCTAAAAGACATTAAAATTTTAATCGGACGGGAAGACCGCAGCAGGCAAGTTGTTCTAAACCTTCGATGTACGCAGTGTAAACGACGAGGCGAAACACTTAGTCCGGACCGTAAAGGTGTTTTGTTAACACCTTTACGGTCCGGACGGAAACTCGCCGTACGTCGGGTTGTCCGATGGTAGAAAGGTGATGGCGGAATCAAGTCATGAAATTCCTGCGCACACTCTTCAAAATGAATCGTGTAAAATAACGAAAGGTTGGCAACCCTACGCCGGTATATAGAGTACCTATCAAATAGAACTAAATATACCTACTGTAAACCATTTGTTTTGGTTACTTGAACTTAGAAGGGTTTATAAATTCACAATGTGGATCCTTTATAAGTAAGTTAGTTCTATAACGGCTTATTCTACTGCATTACGCTACTTGCGCATTATGCTACTGCTCCATCTGCGTCTTAACGCGCAAATTAACACGTTAATTTAGGCGTTACGTAGATGTGGCCAACGTTTTAATGGCATTTTATACAAATGGCATTATTAATGGCATTAAACGTTAAGCGATAACTCGAGTGTCGGTTTTTTAGACACATCAAAGGGTTTTAGTGCGTAGTTTAGCGCGCTAAGTGATGTTGGCTACATTAATGCCATCTCATTCCACGAAACGCACGCGCACAGGACGCATGCAAGGACGAGTGTAGGTACTTACTTTGTTTAGACGGTAACTGCATTTTACGAGCACGATAATGGAGTGGTCGAATGAGAAAGCTTTAGAGTTTTTAGAATTATTACAATCAGAGCCGTGTCTTTGGAATCCAAAGCTGCAATCACATAAGAATCGGTCGGCAGCTAGTGATGCGTGGCGACGTATTATCCAGTCTTTGTCGTTTCCAGTGACACAGGAAGAATTAAAAAAGAAAAAAGAGTCCCTAATGGGATACTATCGAATTCATTTGAATAAATATAAAAAATCTCTTAGATCAGGAGCAGGTCGAAATGATATATACACAACGAATTGGTTTGCTTTTGAATTGATGGATAGTTTCCTCAGACCAATTTATGCATAAAATAGTTTAAGACGCTCATTTTTGCAACTAGTGTAGCTGCTTCAAGCTCCATTGTGTGTCTAAGTTTAACCTCTATAATGTGTGTTAACGCGTGACTTCATGAGGGATTAACTCTTTACGGCATTGTAACCTAAGTGTAGCCAACGCGCATTTTTAATGCCCTAATTAACGTGTAGTTGGCCATTGACATTAACTTTAACGCTAACGCAGATGGAGCAGTAGCATAAAAATATGGCGATGCCATGGTTCTAATGCAAACCGATTAGAAATCAAGTAGTTAAATAACGGTTTTGTAATGATTTTCAGAAAGCCAGCTAGAAAAAAATGGCGATTTTCCATTGAAGGTATACAATGAAAAATCGCCATATTTTTCTAGCTATTAAAATCAATATTATATTTAAATGCACCTTATTAAATAATCTATTTTCAAGAATTGCGTAAAAAACTTCAGCGAAAAAATACGTTTGCCAAGCGAAAGCATCTTATTATTGTATGAGGCTGTAATTTGTCTGTTAATTTGATAAAGAAAATTGATTAACTTCTTGAGTAGCGTAATTAGAGACACAATAGTAAGACAATAGCGCACGACCGCCGGCGTTCGTGCGGGGATCAACAGCTTAAGATGCATGACGCAAGTCCTCACCGGACATAGTAAGTTCGGGAGGTACCTGCACCGGATTCGTGCGGAAGAAGCGCCTGGGTGTCACCATTGTATGGATCGCACAGAGGACACGGTGAAGCATACGGTAGAGGTGTGCCCCGCTTGGGCAGAGCAGCGCCGTGTCCTCGTGGGGGCGATCGGCGGCAACGACCTCTCGCGCCGGGCCTTAGTACAGGCCATAGTCCGAGGCGAGGAGGAATGGCAGGCGGTCGCCTCCTTCTGCGAAGCAATAAATAATGCTAGCGAAGGAGGCGGACGCACGCTAGAGAGAACGGCCAATCCCGGTCTCTAGCTACCGTAGGCGTAGGCTTGCGGGCGGCGAGAAATGGGTAGCATGCCGTCCGGTCGTCCGGTAACCCCGGGGCCCTGGAACGAAGGTAAAGAAGGAACAGGAGTGGGTTTCAGTCAGTAAAACTCTGAAACGCCCTCGCGCTCCACCTAAGGACGAGAAGTCATTGGATGATTTCCCACCATAAAGAAAAACCCGAACGAAGGGTATCCAACGAATCGATCGTTTAGAACTCGATTTTCTGCTGAATAGATTCTTTAGATTTCGATTCAAATCGATTTAAAAATCGATCTTTTTCAGAAAAAATCGCCACCCATCAAAAAATTTAAACCACTTGGTTAGGTTTTTGTGGTACATTATATCTTGTGTAAGAACGAAATTCGTATCCAAAAACTCCACATCATTTAGGTCATCAAGGTAATTAGATAAACTAGGTCGCATTTGGATTACTGAAAGCTCCTGAATTGAATTGGAGGGCACGTTTCAATAACTGCGCCTGACGTTCGTTCCTATGATGTGTCTACCCTATTCACTGGCAAGACCTACGAGTCGTCGTTCATCTGACAGATTTAAAACCGATTTACATAAAAAATCTGTCGTTAAAAAAGAAAGAGCCTATTTTACGTGTCATGGTATTTCATACAGACGTCCGAGAGCACTTGGAACTGAATAAAATAGCGTTAAACGACAAAACTGTCTTTTTAGAAAAGAAAAAAAAAACAACTGACTTTTAGACCTAAGCATCATGCGTATGCGAGTCAAGTTTCGATAAAACAAAATTTACCTAATCAGATGAAAGTAATAAAAAAAAATTAACTATATTTTGGACTTGAAATTTTTTAATAAAACGTTGTTTATGAAATAAAAAGTCGGAAATAATATTGCTACGAGAGTTACGACTCGCTACGGCGGTATGAACTTCACTTTTTCCATTCAAACCTCTGTCTTGCGCGACCTCTGGACAAGCCGATATAAACCGATGGATATACCTACCTACATAACAACTACATCCATAATTACTTAGGTATCAAATAAAACAGGTAGGCACATTTATTTGACACACTATCCCAAAATATTCTATCGTACAAATATGATAAGTGTCTGCGCAGTTGCCAGGTGGATTTAGGTAAGTTTGGAGTTTGGAGCACAAGTAACCTTCATTTTACGACATTTCTGTCTGGCCAGTGAGGCAATCAAACGCGTATTGTGTCTAAAATTAGGACTGTCTGGAAAAGGTCAGGATCTAGACTAGGTCAGATCCCGAAGATCTTTTACATATAGGTTAGCTTATACTTAATTGGTTATTTGCCTGTGCCTATTTTTGTACAATATTTTATACTAAACAACAAATAATACTAAAAAGAAATCTTTTTTTGAAAACAGCATCGAAATATTAGCATTTTAAACATTAGTTGGGAATATTTCGCTATCTCTTTTTAGCACACGTAACTTAATGGCGGTGACGTCACATTTCAGTATGTCCACCCTTATACTGTTATTTGACAGTTTCCCCTTCCACCAGATTTGAAAGGTTTCTAACTTGATTAATGTTGAATGAATTTGAAAATTTCTTTTTGATCCTAATAACTTGTACTATTTCTTTTTCTGTGCTAATAATTAAAAAAATTGAGTCAAGTACCCAATAGGTTACGAAGTTATAAGAACTTAAAAAGATGTAAGTACATAGTTTTCTGTTCGCGTATTAATATGTTTTTTTTTCTATCTATTTAATCAATTGTCTTAAGAAACAGCTTTTATGGCTGATATAAAACGCCCCCTACCTAATACTGGCAATTAATGGCGTAGAAAGATAAGAAAGAACATTTTTCACTTTTATTTCTTTCGCTTCCTCCGGGTTAACAGGAATCCAGGTCTTAAAGTTGCCGAGTGTTCAAAGACTTGCGATGATTTGCTTGTGTGCCCTCATATCTGTTTTTTTTGGGGTCAGCTCAACATGTCTTCATTTTCCATACTTCCCGTGCCGTCAAATGACGACTAATAGACAATTAGCCGTCATTTGGCCGCACGGCTGTTGGACGGCGAGTCGCGAGTTTGATTCCCGCACGTAATAGATATTTGTATGACCTACAGATAGTGTAGTGGCAGTTCCGGATCTAGGTGTGTTGTGTATATGTTTGTGAATGCACCGACGAAATAGGAGTAATTCTTAGTGATAAAAAAATTACAAAACAATAGTTGCCCGCTTTCTAGACATAGTTATCATCTTTTACACACTGTCATTTCTCTGGCCTTCCCCTACACTATATAAGTTTCTTGATGAGCCTTCCGATATAATACCTAATGTGATTAAAACTGAATAACGCGTCACATAATCTACTTACGTTACGTTTCATAATAGTTTCAAATCCTGTGGGTTGTCATTAGTAGTGAAGGCGTGACAACAACGGGCTAAGTTACAAATTACATTTTCTACGAACCTAGCCATGTTTGAGAGTGATATGAAAATACCTAGATAACGAGTTCTCGTTAGTGCAGGTAAAAGGTACCTATGTAAGGCTTTGTGAAAGGGAAAACCCGTTTCCCCAATTCATTGAGGATGTTCTTTGAATCGTTAGTACATATTTAAACGGTTGCCTGCTCTCTATTCAGTTTCACAGAGTTATTTTTAGTGACCGACCGAAATACGACTTGCAGCCGAAGCCGAAACCATAACTGAATGTTCTGCTTCTCTTTCAGTTTCGGCTGTAACCGAAACGTTTTTTTTTAAATTGATATAAACTAGTGCTTGACTGCGATCCTGATGTTTATTAAGAGCATAGTCACTCTAGCCTTGAAGACAACTAAATTATTATTAGACGGGAAGACCGCTGCAGGCAAATTGATCTAATTGATTAACAGAGAAACTGATAAGTAATAAAAATAATATTTCGATATAATTATTCATAACTTAAATTTTAGTTAATTTTAAAGTTTGCTACGTAGTTTGTTAAACCAATAAAATAAAAAAATGGCAACAATAAAAAAAAGTGAAAGAGAAAAAAGAATATTCATAACTATATTTCGATATATTTAGGCTTAATTATATAAAAATACTAAATAAATGAATAAATCGACAATTACCCATAAATGATAACATAAAAAGACGATCGAGACAGTAAATTTTTAGGTCTCTATCACAACTGTCAGCGCAAAGATGTTAGTTTCAATTGAGCCACTATTCGGCCACTTTTTGGTTTATACCGAAATCAGTTTTTTTTTTGGCCAAAACTGCCGAAACCGAATCTTCGGTTGGTCTCTTGTTATTTTATACTTATTTCACTAGTTTTCCACTAGATGATTCTGCTTATTTTTTATAACAGAGAATTTATGCTAGATATTAATAAAAAGGTTTGTTCAGGTTTATGAATTTCCCGATTCCTTCGTCATCATAAATCAAGCCTTTTCCGTAAAAACATCGTAAGGGACAATTTTCATTATTTATAGAGGAAAGGATTTATCTTTTCTAATTCAACTCTCGGATTGTGGGGTCTAAGTACAAATTATATATAAAGAAGGTCTTTAGGGAGGTCTTTAAAAGATCTTGGACCAAGGATTGGCAATGCCGCCAGTCTTTTGGGCACATTAGCAGTCAACAACAATACGGTCGACGTTTTATTTACATAAGTGGATTTGCTTCTTTTTTGTTTTACTGTCAATTACCTAGTGAGTTAAGTTATAAGTATGTAGCAATTGTTAAATTTAGATTTCCATTATATTTACTCGTACACATGTATTTCTGAGGTTATCTTTTTAAAAATTGTATGAATTCTTATTTATGCAGCTATTATTATCATCAATTAAGAAAGTAAACCTTCCTTTCCAAGTGCAAAACTTCCCTTACGACGTTTTTTCCTGAAAAGCTTCGAAACGGTTGAAAATGAAAATCTGACTCAGTTTTTCCATGGAGTGTCGTGTTACCCAGTTACTGGATTCTGGAGATCAGATAGACCGTTACTCTCAGAAAAATACTGGAAGCGCCCCCAGTAGAAAAAAGGGAGACTGAATAGCATCCAAGTTATCCAAATATAGTTCTTGGAGATACCTACCCGTATGTGAAGATGATTTTTTAGGTCTAGAATTCAGTCTAGATAGGCTTCAAGGATTATCGTCTACGCCTAAGTACTTTATGTAATTAAGTGGGCATTAAGAGGGGCACATAAGCCGGGCTCGGCTGGCGGCCCCGATGGCTTTTTGAAGTAGGCGTTTGTTTAATGAAGGGAGGTCTATAAATACGGATAGGTTAGTTAATACAGCAGAATGCGATATGGTTTGATTTACTAATTCAAAATTGATTAGAGACATGTCAAGTCTACTGAAACTTTTCAGGTGGGAAATCATTAAATAACTTCACTCGCTCTGGGTAGAGCGAGAGGGGGCTTGTTTCTCCAGCTGCCCTTTGCAATCCAGGGCCATGGTGCCTCTTTTCCATTATTAAAACTTTATTTAACAGTATTTACCCGATTTACGGCCGTTGCGTCATGTTATCAGTTTGCAGTTGAAAACCAGCGTCAGTCACCAATTGTTTGGTATTCGTGATGAACTAAAATAGTGTGCTTCACGGCTGCGCCAAAATAGGTCCATACTTTGGCGCAGCCGTGAGGGCGAGGCATACCATTTTTTTTTTTTTTTTGCTTGTTTTTTTGTATCGCTTATAGGTAACTAGTGTTCGCCTTGGTGTATGCCTTGCTTAGTGTATGCCTTGTGTTGAGCCAAATAAATATATTTTCTTTCAAACATTTCCGCAGTAAGTCTACACAAACAAACATATCACTTCAGAAACGTCAGAAATTAAGTGGACGGTTCAAATTAGTCGTTCGACTACCCGGTTAGGTACTCTTTTAAAAGTAATTGGTTTGTACAATGCTTTCATTTGACAGTATTGGCTGTATACAACATGTAATACAACATATTAAATGCACATCCTGAAAGTAGATTAGAATCGGCTACTGAATCGATTTCAGCTATTTTTAAAGTAGGTATTTTTTATCCTAAAAATGATCTATTTTGATAAATATTGATTGCGGCACTTGCGTGTTTATGGTACAATTAGGATAATTACCTAATTTCTTAAAAAAATACTACCTAAGTATACATAACATAGTGGGCCTTATAATGTCCCCACTGCTGGGACTCAGGCCTCCTCTCTAGGAGAGTTGGTGGATATCACATGTCTTCGAATTTTTGGTTCAAGGACATGTTTCCTCACGATGTTTTCCTTCACCGTTTTACCTAAGTACATTTAAGATTATTTATTCTGTGATTTAAGTAAAATTTCAGTGCTTGAATTATGATTGTAACTAGATTATCTGATTGGGATGTATAAGTGTGTGCATTATTCGAATTACATGTTATATATGAACGTTTACGAGAGCTCTAAATAATCTGTCACTTCCGGTATAATATGAGGTTCTGCTTGATTAGGTTAATTTACATTTCATAAAGAAAGGTCACAGATAACTTTATAAGATATCTGTGACATTTAGATTCGAATGATGAGATACGCTAATGACCAAGATCACAGAAACTTTATTCACGAGTTGAATTTGAAACTTTCTCAGAGGACAATTTTATCCTCTGAGAAAGTTTACGTAATCATTTTACATCACACTCAATTTACAAAGGCGAAATTTTGTACGTGTTGTTGTGAGTGTAAGTTTATTCCTCAAACATGCCTAAAGAGTTACAACTTTAAAGTAATATAGCTCAGATATCCAATAGAATACCAAATAAGAATTACATGATACCAAATAATGTATAGTACGAAATAAGTACTAAAACCAAGTTGGCGAAACTGCTAACAGAAGCTAGTAATTAAAGCTAGCCAGTAAGCGTAGCTTTAGTCTCAGATATCAGAAACTATTTTTTTTTTTACTTTTTAACTGAAAAAGGAAGAACAATGGGCTTTGAAGACACTCAGAAAGAAAATTAAACGCCTATATTTAGGCATTTCAAGTACTTTTTATTTTTTCAGACTTTATTATAATATAGGTACTAGCTGAATCGGCAAATGTTGTTCTGCCATTTACCTAAATTAATTATCAAAAAAAGGGGGGGTGAAGGGGTAAGGGGGTAAAAAATTACGACCTATTTTTAGATACACAAAAAAATTTATTAAAATCGGTCCAAGCCGTTTCGAAGGAGTTTGATAAGAAACACTGAGACACGAGATTTTTATACATTGGATATGGATACACTGTTAAATCGACTAACTTAATTTTCGCTCGAGGAAATCTTATATTCGGGTTAACTAAGTAACCTAATTAAGTGATTTTACTTTGGCAACATTATATTTAGCTGCTGGTTCGTGCATTTGTAAGGAAAGCTGACATTTTCTAGGCAAAGAAACACTTGAGAAGAGCTCTTGTGGCCGCTTACGTCATAAGATAAGTGATGTTGTGTAGGCAAAGTTGGAAACGACGCCAAGTTAAATGTCATTGTTAGGGAGAGCATAATCTGCTAGGTCTGCGGATTGTTCGAAAGAGTTACCGTGGCCCTTGTAAGGGGCATCTGAAGTGTTACTGTGGGTTTAGGCAGTAGAAGTTTGACAGTCCCTCTCGCTTCACCTAGAGCGAGAGGAATCATATAAGCCTCAGATGCACTGGTGTAGTTAACGAAAGGATGGATGGAGGAGTACCCCGTGACCGTTACGTACCGTTTGGGGGGGGCCCCAAAACCTGACTAACAATTAAACCTCTTATTGAACTAGCGAAAAATTCTCCCACCTTTGAAATCTAAATAAAATAGTGTGTAACACAAGTTCAATCATTGCAACTCGTTTTAGTAGTCTGATAGTCCCACCCACTCCACACAGAGCAAAAGTTATTAGAAGATTTCTCACGTAAAAATAAGGGACCCTAGATTTTTTCGTTGCCCCTGGGCATTTGGTCACCTAGCTACGCCATTGTTCAGATGCACTAGCGGACAAAATTTTTCCCAACATGACGCGCAACGCTTTAAAATTGTCCAACAACAACATACTGGCCTGTTGGTCTAGTGGTTAGTGGCCCTGATTGCTGTGCCGGAGGTCGTGGGTTCGATTCCCACGCAGGACAAATGTTTGTGATGAGCACAATCATTTATTCTGTGTCTGGGTGTAATTTATCTATATTATGTATGTATTTAGAAATATATAAGTATGTTTATCAGTTGTCTAGTACTCATAACACAAGCTCTGCTTAGCTTGAGACTAGACGGCGTTGTGTGATAGTTGTGGAATATTATATTATATATTAACATATCCTACGTCACGAGAATACATCGAAAAATATTGGGGAGCAAGTAGCGGGATATTGAGCAACGTAGTAGCGTCACATAGATTGAGCGTTGCGCGTCATGTTGGGGATCATTTTGTCTCATAATGTATACTGAGGTTTAAATTATGGTTACCTACCACGTAAAAAGAGAGAGAATTAACTCTAAGCATATTGGGATTTTGACCCAATTCTCTTCGGTACGCAATGAAAATTGTAATCGAGAAGAAATAAGTCGTTACGTTCACAATTTTTGTGGTATTGTTGTCGAAATTAGTAAATTTGTTGCGTGGAATTTTTTTGTAATTTATTTATTTGAATAACAGTTTATTAAGTTAAATTGCTAAACGATAAGCGGGGCTTCATAAAGCTTTAGTTAATTATTTTTTGTGGCCTCAATACTTGATTGGTAGCAAGGACTTGGTTTACAAATATTTAATTTGTTGCGCTTAGGAAGATTATTTAGTATTTATTTAATCTTCATGCAACACAAAGGTTCATACGCGAACTTCATGGGTATTCTCTACCAGCGAACCTACGGTAATGTACAGATAATATGGCACACAAAAAAATAAAATATTGTTTTGAAAACAAAGACAAGGGCAGGAGGTTTAGTATCCTTCTAAGATCACGACTATTAAGACCAAGTCGCCACTCTTGTTTACAGAAAAAAATAAGTCTTACCACCGTAACCTATAAAGATAGGAACTTCAAAACTACATACTTCCGAAAACAAGAGAAGAATACATCACTTTGCGCTTTTTCACAGTTCTCTCACGGATTCCTAGACAGCATAGTTAAACAATGCAGCGGAGCTGTAAACATCGGTGACATGACTCGTTAGCTCGCTGTGGAATCAATCCCTAAGGCATGACGGTAGGCGATAGATTTAGAATGCTCTCTGCGTATAAATCGAGAAGTGTGCTAAGACTGGAGAAAATTGACGAACAAAATCATAAAATACTAGCTGACCCGTGAGTCCGTGACAAATTGCTGGACATCAAACATTTTTGGAGTATAAAAAACTTTTTACAAAAAAAAATACAACCGACTTCAAAGTAAAATAAAACACTGGAAAGTGCAAAATAACTTTAATTTCGGAAGTCGGTGTTTCTATAATAGTTTTGTCTCTTCGATATTTAACACCGACTTTACGACGGTTCTGCTGTGATCCTATGAGGAGTTCTATTCCATATCTTCGAAGTTCATGATCAGATCATAACAATATTTCTATGGGACCAACTCGAAAGTATGACCTTCCAACCAAAAAAAAATTTTCAAAATCGGTCCACAATTGACCGAGAAATCGGTGAACATATATATATAAAAAAAAAGAACAGACATTCAACCGAACATATAACCTTCTCCTTTTTGAAGTCGGTTAAAAATAAAAATATTATTAAACAAATACATGCCTTTGTCACTCAGGAATAAAGTAGCTTTTTACTGGTGAAAGAATTTTTAAAATCGGTTCAGGAGTTCCTTCCTACAAATAAACTGGCGAATTTACAAACTTAACCCTTTTAGAATATCAGTGTAGATTCAGGCTTATGAGTTATAACACTCGCGTAACTCGCAGTTTTGCTGATGAAAGCCGTCTCGTTACTCAAGAGAAATACATGCGTGACCGTTCATCTGAACATGTAGCCTTGCAAAAGTCGCTTGGCTGAGCGAAGATAACGTCTTACAGCGACACCCAGTTTTTGTACATTTGGTTGGTAGACTTGTTTTCTTCTTATTATAGCTTAAGCTTATGGTATTCAAGTGGTAGCCGCCTTTTTTGGGCACCGGGCAATAGATACGTCCTAGACGAGAGAGTTGATTATTCTAATCCTTATAATCCTACTCCTTACTAATC
The DNA here is from genome assembly GCA_905147345.3 of Mythimna impura. Taxonomy (NCBI): domain Eukaryota; kingdom Metazoa; phylum Arthropoda; class Insecta; order Lepidoptera; family Noctuidae; genus Mythimna; species Mythimna impura. The sequence goes on along the minus strand of LR990355.1, from coordinate 7,919,714 downwards.
ACACTAATATTATAAAGGCGAAAAGGGAACGAAACTTTTCCCATACATTGCTGGCATGTATTGTTTTTTCTTTTAGCCAAAAGTTAAACCTATGCTATGATAAATCAATAGCAAAAAGAATTATGTCTACAAACCGTAACCAAACAAAGTTAGAGACTATTTAGTATATTGCTATGGTTTATTATCAGGCGTTGTTTTTCTTAAATAATAATAATATTTCACAACTCACACAACGCCGTCTAGTCCCAAGCTAAGCAGAGCTTGTGTTACGAGTACTAGACAACTGATAAACAGACTTACATATATATTTCTAAATACATACATACATACATACATATTCAGCCTATTAATGTTCCCACTGCTGGGACTCAGGCCTCCTCTCTCTAGGAGAGGGAATGGGCCGTAATCCACCACGCGTGCCCAGTGCGGGTTGGTGGATGTCACATGTCTTCGAATTTTTGGTTCTAGGACATGCCGGTTTCCTCACGATGTTTTCCTTCACCGTTTTGAGAGCAGTGGTGATGAAATAAATTACACAAAGTAATGCGCCTGGCTGGGTTTGAACCTGCGACCAACAATTCGTAAGTCAGGGCCGTTACCACTCGGCCGCCACTGCTCACCGTAATACATACATATTATAGATAAATTATACACAGAACAAGTGATCATGCTCTTCACACAAACATTTGTCCTGGGTGGGAATCGAACCCACGACCTCCGGCATAGCAGTCAGGGCCACTAACTACTAGACCAACAGGCTAGTTAAACAAAAATACTGTATGTCTGATATTTTAAGTTTCCCATTGTTAAATATAGTTTTAGTTTCGGTTTTTATGGTGAGTACGCATTAGATAGTGTCAATCACTATCACAACATTAACGCGCATTTTTTTAATTCGTTTTTCACTTATTTTTTTACTAGTTTCAGTAATGAAAAACTGCGAGTGTGAAAAAAATATTACAGTAATTACCAATTTAATCTATTTTATTAATGGAAAGCTCAAAATATTACGTACTTATTATATTTTTATATCATTCTAATATAACGAAAATAGGTAACGCCTGACAAAAATATACTAGCAATGCTTCTATACGTATCTTCGTATTGGCCTCTAACATATAACCTAGGTTTTATTTCTGGCGAAAAGAAAAAAGTAAATCATGCCAATAGTTTGCATTGGCCTTTGTGAGTGTGTGTGTATGTTTGTAACTCCTTCACGCTGAAAAGCTGAAGGAATCTGGATGAAATTTGGCACACTGATAGCCCTTGTCCTGACATAGCACAAAGGATAATTTTGTCCCGGGAGTATGTTGTATGTTATTGTGAGGATGGATGCATACATGTTTGTTACTCTTTCACACAAAAACTACAGAGTAGAATTCGATGAAACTTTATAGTAATGTAGTTTATAATAGTAGATTATGTGACTAGGGGATAAAGCAGTGTCTTTAAGTCGCCGGCGGCATGTTGAATTCCGAACGAAACGAAGGTTGCTAATTTTAATCCCGAACGTCATTGAGGGATTTATATAATTTTATCCACCCAAGACAAAGACAGCTTTATAACCGTGTTAGATACTCTACTTTTTACACCATCTGTGAGATAATTAAAAGATAATTTAGTAAAACAAATCATATATTAGAGAAATATAAGTATTATGTACAAGTTAATCTTACTATCGCTCAACATGATTCATTAAGATTTGAAACAAACAAAATTCACTACTCTAAGATTCTATAGTTTCAATTTTCTTTATCGTTCCCGCTTTTACATTACTTTTTTTTTCGAAACTCGTCAGTAACCACGACCACGTTTTATTCTGTTTTTTTTTAGTGGCCAGTTTGAATTTTGAATAAACTTGTTTGATGCACATATGTACATTTTAGTTCACTTAATGATGACGGGTTTTGACATTCCAAATTCAAATCCCATTATTCCCTAGGGATCGCCCATACTGCATTATCTCCCTAGGGACAGAATGACTTCCTTTTAGTGATGGTTGTATGACATATAAAAGGGCATTATCGAGCAGGTGGTGTAAAAATTACATTAACATATAGGCTATAATTTATACTACAGTTAATGGCGGGAAGTAGTAATTCCACGCGGGCGAAATCGCTGACAGAACGTTGTGTTTTTATAAACCGGTTAACAATAGCGTGTTCTTAAAAGTGAGCCTTTCATGCTTTCTAATATTGTGTTACTAAAAAACTCGCAAACGTCACGTTCCAAACTCATTTCCTGAGCCGTTTTATGGGTTTAAATAGCAACAACCCTTAACCTTTTCGTTAAGTAATGACATTTCGTTTGTATAGCCCTAATGTTTTGGTGTAATAATGTAGTACACTGGTTTTATCACTTCCAGCTTTGTTAGTTTCGTGCTTCTTGGGATAACTGTTGTGATATTTAATTCTGATCTTTTCTGTTCTTTGAGAAAATTAGAAAAGTATGTCAATTGAGTTTCGACATTAAATCTCTATCGCTAAAAATAGAATACTGTCTTTGCTATCGCGTAGTCGAGTGAAAAGAAAAAAGAATTAAGGTCGTTGGGTTGGTAACCCTCTTTTGAACCTTTTTTGAATTTAGGGTATCTGATGGTCCGAATTCATTGATTGATGAGGGGTTTCTCGCCTGAAGATCTAGAATATTTTTATTAGAATTAATGTGCTTTCAACCGTCATCGTAACTCCTTTGTAATTACCTATTTCTATAATATGTAGGTATAGCAGTAAGATACGTACTCTCTGCCTTAATCTCTGTAGTGCCTACTTCTATTCTAATCAGTAAGAATAATAATAATATAATATTTCACAACTATCACAAAACGCCATCTAGTCTCAAACTAAGCAGAGTTTGTGCTATGAGTACTAGATAACTGATAAACATACTTATATATTTCTAAATACGTACATAATATAGATAAATTACACCCAGACACAGAACAAATGATTGTGCTCATTACACAAACATTTTGTCCTGGGTGGCAATCGAACCCACAACCTCCGGCTTAGCAGTCAGGGCTACTAACCACTAGACCAACAGGCCAGTGAATAAAGAATAAAGAGCTTTTTAAGCCTTTGAGGTGGGAAATCATCAAATATCTTTCCCCATTTTGGGTGGAGCTAAAAGGAGTGTCAGACTTTTGCTGACTAAAACCCACCTGTTCAGCTTCAGTTGCCCTTTGTGTTCTAAGGCCATGGTAAATCTTTCCAACAATCCTGCAGCCTTGGCAGGAATAATAAAGAATCTAATATCTTAAAATATAAGCCCAAGATTACGTAAATTGATATTTCTTGAGCAGCGAAGAAAATAAGATGCTCGGCCATTTCAGTACCCACTTCAATTTTAATCTCGAAGCTAGTGCTGAGGCACAAAAGGTCACTTTTGAATAATTTAATGGCTTACATTAAATTGTTCAAAAGTTTGACGTAAAGTGAACGAGAGTAGTTTCTGGTTTCAATTTTAGTTCCTGTTGTGCAAAGAAAAACGAAATTCTTCAAGGTAAGACTATTAATAACATAACATAATCAGCCTTATAATGTTTCCACTGCTGGGACTTGGGGTATAAGTCCCTCTAGGGTCTCTCTAGGAAAAGTAAGACCGAAACTTGCTACATTTTGGACGATTAGGAAATTGACTATTTTTAACCGACTTGGAAAAAAGGAGGGGGTTCTCATAAAATTTCTGAAGATTTGATGAAGAGATACGGAAATGTATCTTTGGTTTTGCAAAAAAAAAAGTAAAAAAGATTCGTAAGAAAGTAATTCATGACGATCGTACAATTATTGATGTCCGAAGTCTGTACAGCAGAAAGAGTCACCGTGGCTCTGAAATGCAAAGGGCATCCGAAGGAACACGGGTGGTTTTTTTTGGGAAATTGACGATTTTTAACCGATTTGGAAAAAAGGAGGGCGTTCTCATAAAATTTCTGAAGATTTGATGAAGAGCTACGAATATGGATCTTTAGTCTTGCAAAAAAAAAAGTAAAAAAGTTTCGTCAGAAAGTAATTTGATGCCGATCGTACAATTTTTGATGTCTTAAGTCTGTACAGCAGAAAAAGTCACCGCGGCTCTGAAATGCAAAGGGCAACCGAAGGAACACGGGTGGTTTTATTCCGATTTTTAAGTCCGATACTCCCTCTCGATCCACTTAGAGCGGGATAAGTTATTTGATGATATGCCACCATCAAAAAAATAAAAGCTAAAAATTATCCGAAGTAGCAAAGTTCTACCAATATTGTAAATGTGAAAGTGGTTTCAGTATTATGTTAATATTTCAACGAAGCCTCATCGGTAGAACAAATTGGTATGGGAATATGGATTTTGATTAACGTGGTATTACGATACTTAGGTATTTTTTTTTAGGAATTTCACGCGGGCGGAGCCACTGAAAAAAAGTTAGAAAACAACTATTTTCTTACCGTACTAGTACAGCCGGGGAAGTGCAGACAAATCGGGTCCTCGGGCCAATTCTTCGCTACATAAAAATTGAAGTCCCACACCTTGTTGTTTAGATATGTTTGAATCGTTTGATGAAACTAGAAAAATAGAAAATAAGTATATTATTTTAATACCGAGCTTTTTGAAGTTATTTTTGGAATTAATTTGATGTTTTTAGTCTCTGCTTTGGTAGAACTGACACTATTTTTAATCACATTGTTTTCAAACGATACTTTCTATATAAGTAATTACCTACGCATAACTTTTATGAATTCCCATTAATAAAAAAACATTTGAATACGACAAACAAGTATAATAAGAATCTAATACCAAAAATTAATGGAGAATTTTTTCTTCCCAAATTCTAAGCCGTTTGAAGTAAAATCTCATTAAAAGTTACCTTTAAAGATTCAGGCATATACTGCACTAAGATATCGGCCACAGCTGGGAGCTCTTCTTCTGAAACCAATCGAAAGTTTTTCCCTTCGGGCACGATTTCCATCTCTGAAACAAACGTTGAAACAGTTTTCATTACGCTCAGGTGTAAATGGTGGGATAATGGAAAAGCGCTTGTGTGACAAATATGGGACGGCTGGCAACGGTAGCTGTGTAAACTGCCTGCATGTTTTCTTTGGTTACGGTTTTGTTTGCATGAAGGTTGCTCTTATTTTACTTTACATATGGGTTGAACCAGTTGAACTAACAACATTCTATCAGTAAGTAAGTAATCACTTATTTTCTGAAAAAGATGAAAGCCTATAAGTAAAATCAGTGTTGATACTAGAAAAAATTAATGTCAGCAGTGATTTTTAGTGCAGGATTGCTCGAAAGAGTTATCGTGGCCCTGAAACGTAAAGGATAACTGAAGGAAGACAGGTGGGTTTCAGTCTCTTAAAGTCTGACGCTCCTTCTCACTCCACCCAGAGCAGCAGGAGTTATTTGATTTATTTTTAGAGTACTAGAGAGCGAAATACCTACAAATAAATCTGCAATATATCACAGTGTTAAACATATATTGTCTAAGACAAACAAATCAAAGCGCTAAGATTATGTCACTCATATCTACGTAATCGTTGTGACTATTTATTTCCTACAATCCTAAGTCACGTTCCTTACGTAATATGTACCTACTCCTGTCTTTGTTCCATTCCTAAGGTTAAACATCGGCCCGCGTAACTACTTGTATCGTAACTTCGTAAGTTAATCAGCCGTCATTGCTAGAGTTTCTAAGAACTGTAAATTGTTAACAAGTCTTTTACGGTATCGGTATCCAATCAGAAGTCAATAATGTAGTACTGCATGCAATGTGACGTTTTCACCTCACGATTTATTCATATAAGCGCGCTATTGCCAAGTCAACCATATTTTTTCTAACAGCCGCGTACCTAATATGGGACGCGGTTGAAACGCGAGAGTTCAAACACCTCCATTACAGTATTTTTTAGTTACTAACGTTATTGTGTATTAGATTGTTACCCAAAAGAGGTTGTTACCTTTGAGCTCGTTTTATCACAATAGAAATCTTGTAAAAGCGAATTATATCTAAGAAAATAATATGGTTACGAAGGTTGTAACGTTAGTGAACGAAATAGCTAGACACGCTAAGGCTATAACGTTCATTCGTTTTACTATTATTTTGTTCTTGTGATAAAGAAAAACAGCCACATATTTTCTTTCTAGTGGCTATCACTCCCTGCAAGAAAGACATTCGTAGCGATAAAGGAAATGACCGAGCTTGCTACGAGCGCTACGCGGCTACGAAGCGCTACGAACGAGCTACGAGCTCCGGAAAACAGGCCTTCATAAGAAAAAAACCCTTAAACTAAGTAAATATACGACAGCTTTTAACCTAAGGGGCAAAGTCGTGACTCGACCTCATAAAGCAATTTCTAATATAAAATATAGAAAACAGAAACACTGCAACAGCCGAGATTCTAAAAGATAAAATCTTGGAGAGAAAAGTGCAGCGCGAGTAAAATTCATGCCAAGGTACCGCCGAGTGTCGTTGAAAGTGGATTACTGAATGTCAGCCAGATTTTATATTTTTGAACTGTTTATTAGTTTATTGTAAAGTATTTTCTCATATTTTCGTGTGATTTGAAGTTTTATTTTTGTGGACTTTTACAGAAAGTACACAAATACATTTTAAATAAAGAAAGTACGTAGGTACTTATGAGTTGTTTATAGTTAAGTTTTTTTCATCGTCAAAAGGTCCATATAAATATAGGGGGTGATTGTTTTTAACCGACTTTAAAAAGGAGGAGGTGCTATGTTCGGCTGAATGTATGTTTTTTTTATGTACTCGTTGTCACATTTTATTTTCGCGCCGCTCCAAATACAGCATTTTTTTGCCGGCCACAACATTAAATTGGGGTAAATTAATGATAATCTTACTTATTTTTTTTTACTTTCTATGCAGTATGATTTTTTTTTAACATATCGTCCATCGCCTTCGTATTTAGACAATTACAAAAAAAAAACAACATCAACATATACCATAGACGAGGTCACATCTGTCATAGAATCTTGCATGTTGCACGAAACTAAAATCACGTTTGATGTTCCACGTTCAAATAAATGTATGGTGGTTTTCGTGACGGTTGGCGGGTTATTCTGAACATTTTGTATGCGGGCGCCTAAATGAAGTGCAATTTGCTAACGTTGAGTTTATACGTTAAACTTGTTTCTGAGTTTCGTGACCTTGTTATGCAGTTTTAATTCAGTTGAAAAAGTTTTTACCAGTAGTTTTTCACGAGTGTTGTATTGAAAAAAATGCCTACAATTTAGATATCATGAATAGCGGAACTATTTGTCTTGGTACGGTCATGTGAAGAGGAGGGATGAAACGCATGTGGCTAAAAGAGTTATGAGTTTACATGTGGATTGAGAGGGAAAGGGAGGTCAAAGAAAAGATGGATGGATTGTGTGAGAAGTGAAATGAAAGAAAAGGGAGTTAGTGATAGCGTGACGAGTGACAGGACAGAATGGAAGAAAAAAACGTGTTGCGCCGACCCCAAATAAAACGGGACAAGGGCAGGAAGATGATGATGATGATGATGAATAGCGGAACTATGGTAGACACGAGACAAAGTAATAAAGTATCTAACTTTTCGTAATGTCTATTCGTAGGAACCCGAAAAAAAAATATTAAACTGGTTTTCTTTACATAAAAATGTGAAGGATCGCTATAGATGGCGATTCAAGACGGCTTTATGTCTTTGTTTCCGTTTTTGAAATTAAGAGTGTCAATAAATGTTTAGAGGATACTGGATGGGCTACTGGTAATTTATCTGGCTTATACCATAAATTACCATTTTTTTTCGAGTTGCGAATTCTCCCGGTTGGAGTGACTGGGCGTGTCAGACTTTTACTGACTAAAACCTTCTTATGTTCCTTCATTTGCCATTTGCGTTCTAGGGCCCCGGTAACTCTTCCAAATGTCCCCGCAGCCCTAGTATCCTTAAATGGTCATGGTGTTCAAATTCAACACATCGTATTTTGTCGTCAGGCAAAGTGCCATTGGATTTTTCATACTAAGATTTTCAGTAGCGGGCCGGAGTCTGAACACCTGGTTGTTGGCAATCACCCCTAATATCATCTCATTTTTCACCATTTCTGCCAAAAGACAGTCCTCTTTTTGACATAGGCCTTCCCCTGACCAGTCCTTTGCATCTCGCATCTATCGGATTCCGCGACTCACTAGGTTATCAGTCCACCTTGTTGGAGGCCTTCCAACCCTGCGTTTTTAGTACGTGGCTCGATCCGGTGTTTTACTCCTCGGCTATATATACCAGGTGTGATGTTACGTTATGTATTTTGATATAATAGCAACGGAATATTAACAACCGCCTATCTGAAATTCGTGTGTGTCTGGTTTCCTCTCGGTCCTTTGTTATGCAAATAAAGTCATTTGTATTTGTATAAACCCCTGGAATACCTTTTACAGCCTTTATATGGGAAGAAGGGGTGCGTTTGAGTATTTATAGAATATTCATGTTTATTATTTTAGTATAATGGTTAGTAATTTAACTATTCCTACTGATGATTGGTTCGGGTGGGGTTCTCCATGTATTTTATTGGGTGTACCTAAAATGAAACTGTTTAGTTACAAAATGTTGTAATTCTATGTTATTTCCACATGTTTTTATTTGTTTTCTTATAAAAACTTTGTGTGGTATTTTAGAATTCCGTCACGCAGAAAAAGTTTTTATTATCTATACTAATATTCTAAAGCTGGAGAGTTGGTTTGTTTGGTTGGTTGAACGCGCTAATCTCAGGAAATACTGCTTCGATTTGATAAATTCTTTCAGTATTAGATAGCCAATTTATCGAGGAAGGTTTAAAGACTATATAACATTACGTTATGACCAATAGGAGCGGAGTATCGACGACAAATGTTGCGAAAACGGGAGAAAAACATTCCTTTTGAGAGCTTTCGTTGCAGCGGCGCTGCGTAAACGGTTAAAGTTACGTAAAAATAATGTATTACAACATTATTTCTCTTTAAAAGTTCTAAAAAAAAAGTCCGCGACAGCATATGTCTATCTTTTAATATTGGTTCACAATAACCTTTTATATGCTAATCAAATTTGTTCCGAAATAATACATTATTTGCGAAGGAGTCTTCATAAACATATAATATAAATCCTTATCCAAATAAATACAATATTCATTCTAAGTATTTAATTTTGAACACAATTACCCTTTACATCATTTCATTTCAATAAATATCTTAGGAGATATAGTTTTAAAATAACGCTGCAATAAAATAATGATACGCGAATGCTGCGATTCTATTAGCAGATGAATGGACCGCAGACTTTTCAGAAAGGTTTGTATGCTTGAATCGTGTAAAAATGGCCCTTTGGGAAAAGTTTTACAAGATTTCAGTATAATCATATGGTATGAATGCACTATAATTCATAGAGCCCAATAAAAGCTGTAATAAAATCATGGGTGAAATCACTTTCAAGTTTGTTGGTGATTTTCGCCAAAAATTGCCAGTGATGGTTAGGGGAACTAGATCTGACATTGTGAAGTCTTACTTAAAAACTTTCCCGCTATGAAAGTTCGCCCTAACCCTTAAACTATCTACTAATTTGAGTACACATTTGAGCGGAGATAGCACAAATTCTCCTTTAAAGTTACTTTTAATAAGAAACGGGAAGTATCTTATTGTGTTCTATTTGTGCTTGCTGTGCCACGTGCGCCCTTTTTAGGGCTCCCGTACCCAAAGGGTAAAACGGGACCCTATTACTAAGACTCCGCTGTCCGTCCGTCTGTCTATCTGTCATCAGGCTGTATCTCATAAACCATTATAGTTAGACAGTTGAAATTTTCACAGATGAGGTATTTCTGTTGCTGCTATAACGGGCAAAAAATCACGTTTCTTACGTGATTTTTTTGTCGTTTTTTGCCACGGACAGTACGGAACCCTTTGTGCGCGACTCCGACTCGCACTTGGCCGGTTTTTGAACCTTTTAATCGATACTGGTCTTTTAAGGACAAAGTTTAAAATTATTTCACTCTAAAAGTGCTCGCAGCGTCGCTGTCGGCCATTTCGGTATAAATCGGCCCTGAGGCCCAGTCCAAACTTTATCTCAGATGAGTGAAAGTTTCTGATCAGTTACCCTCTAGAAGCTTTTACATAATAATAGACGCCACAATACCGGATGTTCTAAGTTAACAAGCTATCAATATTATGCAAGTTTTCATAGAAACCTGTTTTCATTATCTGTTAGATTGCTAACTTAGTTAAAGGCATTTTTAGAGTTTGTTTTGACGGAAAACGGCGAAAATACATCGTTTCTGGCTTGTATGAGTTTGGATAGCTTAAAATATGTGTTGCACAGGGGCGCCGACTCCGTGGGTGCTCGGGTGTTCGAGCACCCATGAGAAATAAACAGTGGGTGCCGAGCACCCTAGAGAATAGACATCAAGAAACAGATCAGTATTCGCCTTTTAGAGATGGGCGTTTTTTCATAACCCGACGACCCGTTTAGCGCAGTGGTTTATTGCACCGGTTGAGGCGCAAGGGTCGCGGTTTCGATTCCCGCACCAATACAAATGTTTGTTGATGAAACAGATATTTGTGTTGGTACCTTCGTTTTTCCGCAGTATGTAAGTAGGACATTTTTGTATTTGTCGGTCGATCACTGTGTTTTTCTCTTCTCACACTTCGCCACTTTTTCGAGTCATCAGATGAGCATGAGCACCCATGTGGTTTTCTAAAAGCCGGCGCTCCTGGTGTTGCAAGTAGCGAGAGTATAATTTTAATTGAAGGTCAATCGGTACATTAAAATTTATATTGACCAATCCTAAGAAATCTTATTATATTGACTAAAACAAAAGAGAAAGTGCTGATAAGGCATCAATAATTTCTAGATAAACACAAAACATAAATATGATATTCATATAAAATTAGATAGGTAGGTATAGACGTCTAACTTCAGTAAAAAACCCTTCTTAGCCAAATCTTATGAAACTTTCTACAAAGCCAAAAACATTCAGAAGCCATTCAAAGTCAGCCAGTAGAAAAAACGTGAAAAGGAGTTGAGAAATACCCCTTTTGAATTTGGAGTCTAATTGTTTGTTACTCCGTACCGTTACATTATTTCATAAAAGGTCAAACCGGGAAACGTGAATCGCTGTGGAAAAAAAACATTAAAGAACGAGTCGTACTTTCCTATCTATTGTTCCGTACCTTGGCGGGATTAAAAATCCAAAGAAAAAATAAATTATGAACGCTAAAAATAAATAAAGGCAAGTAATATAAATATCATAATTACTGTAATTTCTGATGAATAAATCTAAATAACTTTAGAAAAAATTAAAAAAAAATCTATTATAACAAAAAATACTCAAAACTGAAAAATTACAAATTACTTTATCGGAAGTCGGCGTTTCTAGTTTTGTTTCTTCATGATGTCAATATCGTGCTTTAACAGTTCCTTTAGAAAATCGCGCCGGCAGATATTGTTAATGGCTCTGGCCCTTTACAATTTCGCATAGAATGACGTCCTCAAGATCGTCGTTACTTCTAGTATAGTAGGTATAAAGGCTGCCTATTTTCGGTTACAGTTTCAGATTCATCCTTACGTGCAGTGCGATTTAACACTTTAGCTGATAACGTTAGGATGCCTTATCTCGAGAAGGCCTAGTGAACATATCCTGTGGTACACACTATACCGCGACTTTTAATGACGACGCGAATTTTAATTTTATTGATGAGTTGTTTATGAATTTAATTATGTTTCATTCATATCCTTCCATCGGTTTCCATGAAAACTTTTACTATATCTGACGACCCTGGTTACTTATCTCCTTTGTTGACTGTACATAATAATATGTCATCTTACGTACCGCGTATTAGAGAAGGCACTTTATTTTAATTTTTTTTTTAATTATAAATGTTTCGCATTTTTGGTACGGAACCCTAAAATTACAAACACAGTGATTGTAAAAAGCCACGTGAGAATGGGGTATTAAAAACTTTATCGTAGGACGAACGTAATTCTTCGCATGTATCGATTGCTAGGAGACAGGGGTCGTTTCGTGTTATTATGAGGTTTTACGGGTAATAACTGGCATTTTGCGTTTAATGGGAATATGCAGACTTTATGGAGTGTTTGGGTTTATGTGAAAGTCACTTTTTGATTGAAATTCAGGTCAAACGACTGAAATTATGGCCTAAAATCTAGTTAAGTAGGTTTACTACATTTTAAACACCATATTAGAATATTGTTTATATATTTTTTAAGTCTCCTTATACCGCCGTGATATTTTAAGTATTTTAATTACTGAGGGTTTGTTTATGAAAACTGTGTGAAATAATATTAAGATAAGATAAGATAAATTTATTACATAAAAAAAACATGTACATATATATTATTATTATTAAGGGAAAGACAGTATATAAGGTAAGGCACAAGCCCAGGCTTCGCAGGCTTCTTGTAGGCTACAAGTTGTAGCGGCGTAGGCTTTTCGTAGCATCCGGCTACGTATGCAGACCGGTTACTACGTTTCAATCAGCTTTTTTTAAAATGATATGAACCTGCGATCCCACCTGATGGTAAGCAGTGATGCAATGGTTGATGGTGAATCGTATTAGTTAATTAAGAGCCTTGCTATCTTACAGTTAGGTACCTTTTTTTTTATTATTAATAGGCTCGCGTTTGACCACTATCTCACCTGATGGTAACTGATGATGACCTACATAGATTCGGTATTTCATTTAATCTTAATCGGTTATTATTGACTTGACGACATGATTGGCGCAATGGTTCAGCGATTGGCTGCTATACTGCGTGCCGTGGGTTCGCTTCCCGAATGGAACAAATATTTGTATGGCATACAGATAGTTGTTCCGGTGTCTTGTGTAAGTGATTTTACATGTTTGTGAACGCACCCGCGATACAGGAGTAACAAGTTTTATTCGATGTAACAATATTATTATTTTTTTTACCACAAATCCAATATAACTTTCATTTTGGCTATGAAACTATGTCATAATATTAATGTATGAACTTTATTTTTTATACAGCTACGGAGCTATCACGGTAACGTGTATAAGCCTCCCGGGTAAGAGATTTGGTATAAGTAAACATTTTAAATGAAAAATTGTAAAAACAATTAACAAAACAGAACTAATGAATTATGAAAAATAATTATTAAATCCTTACTTGATTAGTAAGTACTTTGAAAAGTTATCTGCAAAGCAACGATTAGCTCGATCCATGCACAACATTATTTAGTGGGACGTATACCACAAATCTTGAAACATATCCCGTTCGCCCCTCTAAAATCCTGAGTGGTACGATCGGGAACAAAAATATTATTTTTGTAAATTCCTATACGTCTTTCTCTAAACAACCAGTCTGAAATCATCTGGTAGAACCATTGGATCTTTAAATAAAAATAAAAGATATTCCCATTCGTCCAAGGACAATTTTGGGATGATCAGGAAAAAATAAACGAATTCTAGGGGACAATGCCGTGGTAAAATGTCAGTCGTGCAAGCGAGAAAGAGGGATGGAGCTCGAGATACTCCCTATATTACTACATCCCTTTAACAGTTCAGTTTAGGTCGTAAAATGGATCGCGTTAAGAGCTCGTGGTAGCACTGCTGTTTGTCCCACTAGGGGGACGAACGGGAATACGCAGCACTGAGGGTCTTGGTTTGTGAAGGATGGTTATCCGTCTATGGACCCATAAAAGCGTTGCTTAACCTTGCAGATCGGCCCAGGGGGCTCTTTATTATTTAGCCTCGAGCCCAGTTACCTCTCGCTTATTACCTACATGTTAGCGGGTATCTTTAATATTAATTGCTATGTCCCCTGTTTATCTCTCCGCCACAGGGATTATTTTTAATGAATTTCGCTAATTAGGAAGACATTTTGTATTTTGGACACTTTTAGGGTAAGGAGGAGTCGTAGGGAGGCTTTTTGTCATCACAGGATTATTGGTAAAGAAAGAGCCTTTTCCATGAAAGACTAATTTTAGTTGGAGTGGGCCTTGTTATAAAGCATAAGTATAAAGGTAGGTCTACCCTAGAGGAGCCGAGCGCGAGCGGATCACGAGCCGAGCTCAAATTCGTGTAGTGTCACTCTTGCTTGGGTCCACTAGAGTCGGTCCACACTACACGAATTTGAGCTCAGCTCGTGCTTCGCTCGTGCTCGGCTCCTCTAGAGTCGGTCCACATTACATGAATTTGAGCTTGGCTCGTGTTCCGCTCCTGCTCGGCTCCTCTAGCGTAGACCCACCTTAAGAGATGGGTTTCGAGGTTGTTCGAAAGAGTTACCGCGGCCCTGGAAAGCAAAGGGCAACTGAAGGAACACGGGTGGAACACCAAAAAAAGTTATAAGAGGTAGCCTATATTGTAGCAACATCTCAGAGTTAACAGGTGTATGCCATATAGTCCATTACCGTCAAATGGGGTGAATAGGAACGCAGGGGTGAATAGAAACAAAACTTTGATTAGGAATTTCACTAATTTCTCCAATTATCGGTTTCATTATTGGCAAAGCTTTCATTATTTTTGTATTACAATGCAAGAAATAATTGCAGTATTTAAGTGCAGCAAACAATTTAATTTTTTTTTAAATATACAATTTTAATTTAACATGAAAAAGCCCCTTTAAAGTTTTGTTTGTGGAGGTAGGAGGAACAGAGTGTAAAGTCCCGCAAACCTCCGTTGAAAAGGGAGGATCCTCCGTCCAGACGGGTGTTATGTCTGGTGGGCTATTGCCCAATAGATGATTTCGGGCTGTTCTATATGTTCTAATCGCGAGGAGAACTTTGATTGCGCGATGCAGGATTAGTTCTTATGTGACGCCATAGATGTCGCTACATCACTCCCCTCCGGAGATCGGAGATCGATGGTTCTTGATGCTTCTTGATACGTGCCAGGCCAGTGGTAGGATGGTTCCAGTGGGTCGGAACCGAATGCCGCATAGTTCTCGGTGAGTCGGAACTGTCTGCGGTGATGCCCCAGTGAGTCGGGGTGTTGCTATCCCAGTGAGTCGGGATGATGCCCCAGTGAATCGGGGTGATGATGTCCCAGTGAGTCGGGATGATGCTGCAGGCTCCAGTGAGTCGGAGTAGTGCTGCTGGCTCCAGTGAGTCGGAGCGGTGCTGTGCGACGTAGTGGCTTGACTGCTGGCGTCGACCAGGAGAGGTTCTTCGTGGCTCTTCATATGACTGGCCGAAGGTGCAGTGTGATTCGCCAAGGTCGCTGATGAGGCTGAGGGTGATGACCAGGTATGACCAGGTAGGCATGCTGGTGGTCAGGATACCCTTTATAGCCGTGGGTGCTGGCTGTATGGCTCGCTGCTCGAAAGCTTGAGGAAGTGATGATGACGTCACGAAGCAGTAGCTGCACGAAGGCTGCGCTGACGTTCTTTGTCGAGGGTCACCATTGTGGAGGTATGCGGAACAGAGAGTAAAGTCCCGCAAACCTCCGTTGAAAAGGGAGGATCCTCCGGCCAGACGGGTGTTATGTCTGGTGGGCTATTGCCCAATAGATGATTTCGGGCTGTTCTATATGTTCTAATCGCGAGGAGAACTTTGATTGCGCGATGCAGGATTAGTTCTTATGTGACGCCATAGATGTCGCTACATGTTCATATTCACCCTTGCGTTCTTATTCACCCCGTTTACGTGTTAACGGTCCCGACTTACGAGTCAGTCGATCGCCAAGCCCAGCTACATGGATTACTTTGTGTAATTTATTTCATCACTACTGCTCTCAAAACGGTGAATGAAAATATCGTGAGGAAACCGGCATGTCCTAGAACCAAAAATTCGAAGACATGTGACGTCCACCAACTTGCACTAGGTCCGCGTGGTGGATTACAGCCCATTACTTTTCCTAGAGAGGAGGCATCCCAGCCGTGGGAACATTATAAGGCTGATTATAGAAATGGATTTCATGCAAAGGCACGTATTACATAATTACGAGTATGTAAACGTATCTATTTATTAATACTGTAGTACTAGCTTGTTCTGGAGCTTTTAGCCTAATCAGTTTTCTAAACGCACATTATGAGGTTTACAAGGGTGATTCTTTGAAACCGAGAGAATGTCTCATTCATCTGGCCTTACCTTTTCTTTACGATTTCATATTTTTATTTCCATATTAGTTTTTCCCGATCTCTAAATGTATCAAAGGCACTCATTTGCGCCCAGTAGTTTACGACACAAAATAGGTACGAAAACTAGGCCAGATGAATGAGACATTATCTCAGTTTCAAAGAATCACCCACAATAAGGTAAAGTAGCTAAGTTTACTACGAACCTAGTACATGATAAAACAAGCACACTAAAGGTGTTTTGATTATCTTTAATGTTACCATTCACTTTCCTTTTTATTGGCATTTTATTTCGTCATGTGACGTTCATTTCATTCGAAGACTATTTTTGCATTATGTATATTAGTGAAATTAGTATAGGAGGTATCTACATTCTATGTACTGCTGATGGATGGCCATACCTATATGTATGTTTTTGAGTTTATTCTCTTTATAATATTAGGTACATATTTTGGTACAGTGACGACCCCAAATCTATCTCCTTTCGTTCAGTCCATCCCAAGGTTGTTTGTAAGAGATATTATTGCCCTGAGCGCTAACCACCCTTTGTAGAAATGTTTGTCTTGTTTACATGATGTGGTGGTAGGAATACAATAAAGTATACAGTAATAATGAAAATCAATATCCACTTACACCTACGGTAACCCAAAATTAGACTGTCTTAATTACCTCTCGTTTTTCCTTATAGATCAGTAATCAATGCTTACTGTCGAAAATAACTACTAGAGATATATATATTACATTACCTTAATAATAATACTCATAAACATTACCTTAATGATGACGTCATTAAGTAATTTTATCTTATACTTACACCTACCTAATTGTTTGTTCGCCAGACCAATTAAGTTATTTATGAAAATCTGTTTCCAAATTAATTTTGGAAGCGAGACGCAAGAATTTTCCTAAAATTACTTTCTACGCAAGTTACTTATTACTAAATTAAACGTTCATGAATTTGCAAGTTTTTAGCAGAAAGTTGAAACCGCTAAATTGTAAATGATGTAAAATCCAGATGGTACCTAGATATTAATTTCATCAATTTGCAATTATAAAAAGCACACTATAGCGGGGCAGTGGTGACTTAGCACTTTTTACAATTTAAAACCAGTATGATGCACTTGATAAATAATGGGTTTATTGTTGACACCAGGAATATAGCTTTGCAGGTTGAACAATTATTTAAAAAAAGCACACCATGTGCCCGTAGACCTTTCCCCATAAGCAGAACTCGGGTGCTCAAATGTACTGATTATGTTACTGACGTTTGGTGCGAAATTATTCCTAAAAAACCAATTAAAACCTCATCCAATATTTTTAGATTTAGTAACACTGTGTTACTTGTAACAAAAAGTCGCCTAATTAGCACGTCGCGCGTCACATAGAAAAGCAGCTCGTAATTAAATTTGCAATTTAAAGCAGGTGCTACACCCCTGCAGTTGGCAGGAAGGGGTGGTCGAATGCAGCGGGCGTTTCAAGGACACACGTGCAACGTTTCCGCACGTTCCGTCCTGCCTAGGGTTGTCAGACGTTGGGATTCGGTCTGTGGACGAGGTCAAATGAACAAAAAGGTTCCGCTATTCAGTATGCACGGGTTAGTAGGTACATTGTTTTAATTATAAAAATAATAAGTATATTTGTATTTTTTTTGTATTTATGTTCAAAATTGCAGAGACTTATTAAGCTAAAAACCATAAAAGCCATTAATGGCTTATATATTATGTGGCTAGTGAGTTCGGAATAAATTTAAATTACCTAGTAAGTAAATTAGTAAGTATTACATTTTAAGATGGTAGTAATTAAGTATAACAAACAAAACTAAGTCAAAATTTGTAATTTCCTAAAAATGCTTTTTTTAATTCACTTTTTTTTTTTGGATTTTGTATAATATAAAAACCACAACACTGTACAGTGTACATAGCAAATAGAAACAGTAAGTTGTACAGGCAAGTTAAAATTAGTGTCCAATTCTCGAGCTCCTAAACTAGGTACAGAAACCTGTTTCTTAGGAGTCGGAGATTATGCGGCTTCTTTTTGACATAATGTGTGTATGAGTGGTTATGTTAACACACAGCAAATGTAGTAAATAAATGTGATTGTGTTTGTGTGTAGGGGTCGTGTGTATGTGGAGTGAAAGTGTATGAGCATCCCACTTCATAGGAGGATTTATTCATTTATGAGTTTAATTGTCAATATGATTTCTGTTTCATCATAAGTGAAGGGTAAGAGCCATTTACTTAACACATTTTTAATTTTGTGTGCGTTACGAGTTTGATACGATGTCCGTGGAGTTTGAAGTATTTCAATTCAGTGCAGTTTTTCTAAAGATTGTTTGTGGGTGAAATTATCTGTCAAATAATGTGTTTGACACTCAGGTAGGTATCTGATAAAAAAAGATGAAAGAATTGTACTTAAGTAAGTACAGTTTTTTTTTAATCAGAAGTTCAATTCGTTGGAAAAACAGCAAAAAGAAAATTACAAAATTACGCTACTGACTCACCCTACATAATATTTTTCCATAAGTCTGGTAGCCCTAACTCAGGCATATGTAAAACATGACGGTGTAAATTCATTATTAATTACGTTAGTATTCAAAGTGTACCTGGCTGCACCTAATGGTGAGTTACCTTGGTGTTTATAATATTTATTAAATGTTTTTATATGACGCACAGTATTTGCATAACACGAAGGTACCTACTTAATTGCATTAACGATGTTTTATGATGTAATAATTTTAAGGACGAAAAAAAAAATTAACAAATGTTTCCCCTTAAAATAGGTACCATTTTGTTTTTCAGGATTAAGTTGAATCATTGAAAAATTAATACTTAAGCTTTTTTTTAATGATATAAACTAGTGCTTGACTGTGATCCCACCTAATAGTAAGCAGTGACGCTATCGTTGATGACAAATCGCACTAGTTTATTAAAAGCCTATTCACTCTAGCCTTGAAAACACCTAAATTATAATAATCGGGCGGAAAGACCGCTGCAGGCATTATTGTTCCGATACTTCGATATACGTACGCGGTATAAACGACGAGGCGAAATAAAAACTTAAATAATAATAAAAAAATTAAATGGATTGAAAATTAGGAATCCTCTTAATATTTCGATCAAACAAAAAAAAATTTGATATTTCGACATCGTGTGCATCGCTGTATCTTTACATTTATGGTGAAAAAATACAGTAATGCCCTTGATATTAATAGAGATATATAAGTGTTCCAAATTACAAGCAGTATCCAACTTTGTATCCATGTATCAAATAAAATACTAATTTCGGATCTCACATACGGGAGAGTTTTAATTTAATACGTTTCCCAGCTTTTCCTCCGGGAACACTGTCTAAATAAGCTGAACGCCCATATTACTGAGCGAAATTCGTTTTATGAATATTCATAATTATTTAGAAGGCAAATATGCTGAAAATAACTGCGTTTACTTGTACATTTGTTATTTCTCTAATTATTTCTGCCGCAATTGAAACCCGAGTGTTTCGGTGTTTGTAGTTGTTTGTTATTAGATGAGTAAGAATTGGAGAACGTTTGTAGTTTCAAATCTTACTTTTCAACATGAACACACAATAGGACTATTAAAACAAAATTCATGCAAAATGTATCCTTGTGCTTCCCATGTAATCCTTATTTTTTTTTTTCAATTTTCTTTTCACTAAAAATTTAATTTACTTTAGACTATATCGAACATAAAAAGAAAACAAACAAAAAACTGTTGTCAGCTGTTCTAAAGTAATGCTTATTACCAACAAAAAGCATTTATTTTTTTATTTATTTAGATTAATATGCTCAATACTACGATGTGCATGTCGGAAAATAACATTTAAAACTGCTTAAAAGAACGATTAGAACACGTACATCTTTTCAAATAAGAATGGTGACTTAGCAGTTTCTACTTCCTATACGGGGATTCTCCGAACGTGAAACTATTACCCGGTATGAACTGAGAAGCTCCACACGCACCCCGCACCTCGACTTGTTGTGTTCAAATTATAAAATAATAATTAATAATATTTACTTACGTTTTGTAGAGTAAGAGTAATGTGAACCTATAAACAAACGTTTGCGTTTATTTTACGATATAACCGCTGCCTGCCCCCCTAACCAAGTTAGAACCGTTTCGTGTCGAATTCTGTTCTCCAATCGGTAACGCCTCGATGTCAGCAATTGTAGAAAACGATAAGTTTTCTACAATTGGTAGCCATGTTGACGCGCCTGAGTCGGTCGCTCGTTCTACAATGTAGCGTTTGTATAATAAAGGATGTAGCGTTGAACATTGTACAAACGATAACAATTCAATCTATCATTTTGAACGATGTAAACTTGGCTACGAATTTTCTATTCGTTTGTTCTGACCACGTGACTTTACGTTGAGATGATGTCATTCCCATACATTTGATTCGTTTTCGACTAGCGTTAACGATTGCAGATTATCAACTTGGCTAGGGGTGCTGGCTTGTTTAGAATCAGGGCGTGGGGCGATTCAAGTCACAGAGATAAGAGTCCAAGTCGTTTCGGGTTTCGCTCATGATAATGGTACGCACACATTCATCAGTTTAACGACTCGTAAACATTTTTGAGACCTCATAAGTAAGACTACAATTGTGCTTCATAAGTTCTTCAAATCTTCAGAAATCAATTCAGCAGATATAAAAATGTATTAGACATGTAAATTATGACAGGTTTCATTTTCGTTTCGATATCGGTTTTGGCCGTCCCCATGAAATCGTCGCCCGTATGCGATATACGAGTACGTCCTGCATGCCCGTACGCAGCGGGCCTGCTTCCTACAGCTTTTTACAATTGTTACATTTATGTGGTGAGGTCATGGGTTCATTCGATGTCAAAATGATGAAAACTGATTGCATCGTCTAAATTATAGGGAATCGCTGAAAGTAAGTTTTATGGAAAGTCTTTCTTATCGAAGAGCTTCACAGTTGGATTTTTATGCATGTGAATTTGTACGTTTGAAAAAAACTTGTTCTTAGAATTGTTTTTTGAGGTTGATTCATCAAATCTCCAGCCGCTCTGGATGGAGCGAGAGAGAAAGTATCAGACTTTTACTGACTAAAACCCACTTGCGTTCCTTCAGTCGTCATTTGCGTACTCTTTCGAACAATCACACAATAGAAATGAAGCTAGCCATTGCATTGATAGCAAGATTATAAAGAAACACTAATATTATTTGTTGCGTCCGGACCGAGCCCAAGTCGTCGACGGCGCGTGCTGTTCCACGCGCGCCTCAAGGAGATGTCAGCAACTGTAGGGGCCCAGCAGGGTCGAAGCCTACTGGGGCCAAGGGTCTGATTCTGAAAGGAAGACTCGGCCCTGGTACGAAAGGTAACGAAGGAACAGGAGTAGGTTTTTAGTCAGTAAAAGTCTGACACTATCTCTCGCCCCGCCCAAGAGCGGGGGATGTCATAAGATGATTTTCCCACCGGAAAAAAAAATTGTTGAAATATTGTTGATTAAATACGAAATACGTACCTAAAATTCAATGTTTTTTGAGCACTACAGTTTTGCAGTATTAAGTCTCTAACTCTATATACTACTAAATATACCTAGGTAATTTCTCTTTATACCCGAGACTTCTAGACACGTCAAAAGTTACAGCAGTCGCTTTCAGGATTCCGAATCAGACAGATAACGATTCTCTGAATGACGTATGAGCTAAAACCCGACGAATAAGATGTATGAACGTCTTTATTCTGTAAGGCTGTCAAGACAGGCAGATAATCGAATATTTATGACCTGAGAAAACATTAATATCTCTGTAATGTTTCACAAATATTCTCTTTGTTATTTACATGAAGAGCAGTGGTAGCCCAGTGATAACGGCCCCGACTTACGAGTTGTAAGTCACGGGTTCAAACCCAGCCAGGCGCATTACTTTGTGTAATTTAGGTAGTTCATCACCACTGCTCTCGAAACGGTGAAGGAGAACATCGTGAGGCAATGTCAACGTCAGAATGGCCGGTCAACGGTCGTATTTAGCTTTGAAATTGTGCTTATAATTTATTTATCAATTGCTTCTATTTGCTTACCGTGATGAGAGAATTGCTTATAACATAAGGTCAGAATGGCTGGTCAACAGTCGTAACTGTTGACCAGATGTTCACGAGGAAATTGGTATGTCCTAGAATAAAAAATTCTATGACATGTGACATCCACCAACCCGCCCTGAGCCCGGGTGGTGTTACAGCCCATTGCCACTCCTAGAGAAGAGGCCTGAATCCCAGTAGTGAGAATATTATAAGGCTGATAATGTTATGCCATTTTAAACTCACTAGATAAAAGTAACCTAAATATTTGTTCTAACGTTCAATATTTTAGCACCGATCACACAACACGTCAAGCGTAAAAAAGTTAGCTTTTATTTTTGAGCTGAAAATTGCTGGCGTTTGGCTGAAAAGCCTCGCCTGTGAGCAGTCAATATTCTACCCGCAGCCATTTAAATATTGTTGTAGCCCGTCACTTGGCCAGGTATCGTAATGAACGAATGGTAATAAACCAACAGAACACTTTTCTGCTTGTAAAGGGTTAACATTTTTATGAAGTTAATTGGGTACTAAACCATAGAGCTTTAGCACCTAATTAAATGAACAAAGATGCTTTCAGTTTGTCTTTAAATAATAATAATTTTACTCAATATGGAAATCTAGACTTATAATTTTATTTTGATTTATAAAAAACATATATTTAACTTTATGACACGCTAGAAGGATTTTATTATTTGCATTATTTTAGAAATATTTGCAAGATATTGTCAAAGGCAAACATGCCTTTATTTTGTATTTTAACATCTCTTGCATACTGACAATTTCTTTTATTTTATTTATCGAATTAAATTAATTTATAAAATATACAAACATTGAAAATCAGTTTATACAAATTAAATTACTATAGCTGTAAAAAGATAATTATCCAATTTTCCCTAAGCATATCTTATGTAGCGATAGAAGACCTACTCGCTGTGTGTATATAAAACACACCATAAATTTTTTCATTTACTTAATTTAGTTTTATTTTTAATTATAATCATATTGAATGTTAATTTATATATTTTTTTAAATCTTAAGCTATGACCTGTTTATATGTCTTCAGGCTAGAAAGTTCTAGCCTGAACCACAGGTTCACCCTAGTTCAGACAAATAAGCGATTGTGTTATTTTTAATATTTAAGATATTTTTATTGTTAACGTGACCTATTTTATAAATTAAATGATTATTATTTTTCATTTATTTGTGTCAGGACTCTAAGGTCCTGGACCTTTGGAAGGCGTACAAGGGGCCGAAGCCAACTCGCAGAGGCCCTTGAGACAATTTAATGGAACTTGATACTAACTGACAATTATCCCGTACGCGCTATGCTAGAGCACCCAAGGACAACCCTTAGTTGGTGGGAAATTATTACGACGTATGGAAAAAAGAAGATAGGCTAGGATATTAAGGCTATGGTTATGGGAGGCTTTAGTTGACTGGACTAAGAACTATGTTAAGACTATGGCCCCTGCCTGAACAATGTTATTTATACATATATACTTTATTGCATACCAAGATTACAAATTTATAAATTGAAATTATTTTGATTAAATTATTAAATATTTATTATTATATTTTTTTAAATTATTTTAATTTTTTTTTTTTTTTGTGATGTAGGCATTGTACTCATGATTGAGCAAATAAATTATTATCTTATCTCATCTTATATTATCTTCGTCAGTTTTTACTATAGTTTTTATCCATCATCCATTTGAATTGAAGACTAAAACTGAACGCGATCTGCTCATCTAAAGCATAAACGTAGAGAGCTAACCGAGTTTAGGAGCTGTTAATCATCATTATCATCATCATTTCAGCCGAAAGACGTCCACTGCTGGACATAGGCCTCCCCTAAGTGTCGCCACAATGAACGGTCCTGTGCGTCTCGCATCTATCGGACTCCCGCAACCGTTACCAAGTCATCGGTCCACCTTGTAGGAGGCCTTCCAACGCTACGTCTTGCGGTACGTGGTCGCCATTCCAGAACCTTTCAGCCCCAACGGCCATCTGTTCTGCGAGCAATGTGCCCTGCCCATTGCTACTTTATAATAATAACTTTATTGAACCAATTAAAACCTTATAAACAAAGTTAAGACTTACATACATATGTACATCAAATTTGAAAGGTATCTTCTAATATTTGGACCCTGCCTCCTAAACTAGGTAAGACCTGTGACTTAGGAGTCAGTGTTCTGCAGTTACATCGGATACAGTTCTGGTACGTTTGTTGCAAGTCTATCCTTAAATAATAATTATAAGTTTTAATAAAATGAAAATGAATAGTAAATGAAAATAAAAACTGTGTAAAGTGTGATGGTGTGTGTGGATAAGTGTGCATGTATGTGTGTGTGTCGGTGAGTCTGTGTGTGACTTTAGTTTGGCGATTCTTCGTGCTAAGTCTAATATCTTCATTTCTGATTCGATCACGCAAGGAAACTCCGAGCATAGCCCTCTCCATTGCCCTTTGGGTGTCTTTAAGTCTTCTGATGAGGCCCATTGTAAGCGACCACGTTTCGGAGCCATATGTCAACACTGGCAACACGTACTGGTCACTGGAGCTGTTAATGTCGATATGAAATCGACACACGGCGTGCCGTGGCACTACTGGCACAGTGGCTGAGCGATTGCATGCCGCGCAGCGTATCGCGGATTCGATTCCCGCATGGAATAAATATTTGTATGACCTACAGATAGTTAGTTTAGTCTTCTTTAGTTGTTCCGGATCTGGATATCATGACGTGTGTGTACAGACACAAACATATTTTGATTACGTTAGGAATTTCTAAAGTAGTTTAACTTTTAAAAAAAGGCTGCATTAAAACACAGTTTAGATGTGATCGCGTTTAGTTTAATTGGTGATATTTGCCCTTACTTATAAACAGTTATTCTAAAGAAAGGCTGATTTTTCGACTAATTATTAGCAGTAACAAGTAATAACATATTCGACAAATATGAAATGATTGGCTGTCCTTCAGACACGATACAAAAACACTCGCCAGACACATTTGTCTTTTAGATGTAGGTACAAACAAAATCGCCTGCTAGTTAAGTCTACATTGACCTAGATCACAGTACACAAATTGGATTAGAATGGATACAATGTTTGTAAGAAAAAATGCCTAAAATTTTAGCCCTGTGTTTTTTGACCAAGTCTGCATTTCATCATCATTTCAGCAGAAAGACGTCTACTGTAAGGACACCATTGGATTCCCGCGATCCTACCAGGTAATCGGTCCACCTTTTTTTTTTAATGCATATAAATCAGTGCTTGACTGCGATCCCACGTGATGGTAAGCAGAGATGCAATCATTGATGGTGAGGCGCACTAGTTTATTAAGAGCCTATTCACTCTAGCCTTGAAGACACCTAAATATTAACCACCACCATCCACCTTGTGGGAGGACTTCCAATGTTACGTCTTCCGGTGCGCGGCCGCCACTCCAGAACCTATCGGCTCTATCGATCATCTGTTCTGCGAGCAATGTGCCCTGCCCACTGCCACTTCAGACAAACTGAATCCTAATATGAGATCTAGGGCTGCTTATTGTAGTAAATGTTGTTTGATATATATCTTAAAAAAAAAAACTATATATAATTCATCTGTACACAAGTACGTTTGTCACCTTCCTCCTCCTAAACGTTTGGACCGATTTGGATGAAACTTTGTGTGTATATTTATGCGAGTCCTTGGATGATTTGAAAATATTTTTTTTATTTTTATTCTAGATAGGTTGGCGCTTGACCGCTATCTCACCTGATGGAAAGCGACGATGCGGTCGACGATGAAGCGCGCTTACCTAGAAGTAACCTACTCGTATTCAATCTTGACTTAAAGATTCCCGGGTTAAATATAAATCAACCAAAATACAATTTTATTTTCTGACGAGTCAGCTTTCGGGCAGGACAACGTCTGTCGGGACCGCCAGTATTGTACTCGTATAAAAAAATTGTAGTTGAAATGTGTTTTAATAATTTTATAAAAAGAAAGTCCTCCGCTTACCGTCATGGGTAGTAACGTACGTGTTTACCTACATTTCTGAATCTTCTGTTATTTTGATTGACACAACAAGTTTTCGGTACGGAACTTACAACGGTATATAAGTTCCTTGCTTACAACAGTAAAAGTTACAACCGATATCTCTTTGACAGATATGTCCGAAAATGTGGGCACAGACACGTCACGGCGGGCTGTCAAATACAGATGTATCATTTCGCCACACGTGAGTCAGCCTATAGTTACCTACCTACGAGTGTTCCTTTCTGAACGTGTTACCTACACGAGGCGTAGAAAGCAAGTATAATATTTTTTTCTTTTTTTGGGGACGAAAAATCATTAAATAATGTCCCGCTTAACATTTATTTCATTCGATTAGATGGTTTTGCATACTTGCGCTATTTTAAACGATGACTGAAGTCATATTATCATCTTTTGTTTTTTTTTTGTATGATTTGGTGAATTTGTTAAATTAATAGACTATTAAAAATATTTTTTTATTAGGAACCCTCATTTATCTTCAGTCTTTTCGTTAGAAGTTTGGTCGCGTGGCTTCAGCAATAGGTTTTTTGTAGAAACGCACATTCGTTGTTAAATGTTTCGAATAGGTGAATTAGAGATTTGGTTATTCGAGATCACATGGCTACGGTGCGGCGTGAAGTTTTTCTTGGTAGCGGGCATTCGTTGTTACGTTTCAGTTAACTTACGGGGATGTATAATTCGATGTAACGTTTTTTTAAATTAGATTAGATGGTTTTGCATACTTGCGCTATTTTATACGATGACTGAAGTCATATTATCATCCTTTTTTTTTTCAAATGTATGATTTGGTGAATTTAAAATATGTATTTTTATTAGGAACCCTCATTTGTTGATGTCTTTTCGTTAAAGGTTGGTCGCGTGGCTTCAGCGATAGGTTTTTTTTGTAGAAACGCACATTCGTTGTTAAATGTTTCGAATTGGTGAATTAGAGATTTGGTTATTCGAGATCACACGGCTACGGCGCGTCGTGAAGTTTTTCTTGGTAGCGTGCATTCAACGTTACGTTTCAGTAAACTTACGGGGACGTGTAATTCGATGTTACACTTTTCTAAGTCATATAACACACTCGGATTTTTCTGTATACGATGGAACAATCGTAACTTGATAAACAGACTTACGAGTACCATAACCTAACCAAAACCGAAGCTTCAGTATTTATAAATTTTATAATAAGACTGCATAACCGGAACTGCGATCGCCATACTAAAAACTGAACTAAGATTAAAGTTTAATCTTAGTTATTTGTAGTTCGGCTCTTTTCATAAAGCACAAAGCATACTTCAAGAGGGAGGCAAATTGAAATCTTTTTCATCCAGGTAGCTTTAATTCTGTCTCCAACTTTCAACCTAGTTCGAGATTCATTTAAAGAATTAAACTGGGTAGCAGTCCAGGTAGAAAGCGGATTTATATCTACCGGATTAATGTTTCTACCTCGATGTGGAGTTGAGAAGTTGGTACTTACGTTAGCTGAATTATTACTCCGTTCTGTGATTAGGGACAATGTATTGGGATGTCGCCTTTGTCTCGAAAGGCGACATAAACCCGCTACTTGAACTTGGGCCTTCAGACTATAAGTACAAAGAATCTTGTTGGAAGCTTTTCGAAGGCTCTTGTTCTTTTTGTGTAGAGTAGGTAAGGTAGATACGTCGTTATGGTTACCGAAAATAGGTCTGACGTGAAAATATGAATATATTTTTTTAGGGTTCCGAACCTCAAAAGGAAAAAACGGAACCTATATAGGATCACTTTGTTGTCCATCTGTCTGTCTGTCTGTCAAGACCCTTTAACTCGGGAACGCGTGGAGGTATTGAGTTGAAATTAAAACCATATATTCAGATCTGCAGTTCCTTGAAACTGGAAAAAATCAAAATTCAGAGTTAACGAAAAAAAAAGATACGTCCGTTTATGTCGCTAAAAACGTTTATTTCGACACTCTCAAGCAAAACCTAAATTCATAGGGTACTTCCTGTTGACCTAGAATCTTGAAGCAAGGTCTCATAGCACAAGTATAAGAAAAAATCTGAAAACTGTAAATTTTAGTAGTTAGTTACGTCACAAAAAAAACTTTTTGCGATTCAGAAAAATCTTCGTAACTCAATTCGGGAATTGAACTGTTTTCATACGTAAGTTTGTATTTTTATTGGGTTTTTTTTTTTAATTGATATAAACCAGGGCTTGACTGCGATCCCACCTGATGGTAAGCAGTGATACAAT
Source organism: Mythimna impura (assembly GCA_905147345.3). Classification (NCBI taxonomy): domain Eukaryota; kingdom Metazoa; phylum Arthropoda; class Insecta; order Lepidoptera; family Noctuidae; genus Mythimna; species Mythimna impura. The sequence continues at coordinate 7,891,379 of LR990355.1, read as the reverse complement.
CATTGATGGTGAGGCGCACTAGTTTATCAAGAGCCTATTGACTCTAGCCTTGAAGACACCTAAATTATAGTTGGACGGGAAGATCGCAGCAGGCAAATTGTTCCAGTCCTTCGATGTACGCGGTATAAACGACGAAGCGAAACGCTTAGTCCGGACCGTTGAAGTTTCAAGGGTTTCCGTAAGGGTGGATACTCGCCGTACGTCGGGTTGTCCGATGGTAGAAAGGAGATGGCGGAATCAGAAATCAGAAATCAGAAATCAGAAATATTTTATTTGTGATACATAGGTAGGTACAGTGGTTAATGTGCGCTATGATCAGCCTATTGTAGGCATACAAAAATAATTAATTACAATTTTTACATGCAAATAAAGAGCTTACTCGTACTAAAATACAAATTAACTACATAAATGATTGTATATATTTGATTACTATAGGAACAAAAGTCAAAATAATTTGTTAGGTAAATGTCAAAATAATTTGTTAGATAAATGTCAAAATAATTTGTCAGAAAAATGTCAAAATAATTTGAAAGGTAAATGCCAAAAATAATTCAGATTTAAATAATTAATTATGATTTGTGATTACAATATAGTCAAAGAAGCAAATTACATTACAAAAATTACACTTACATGTCAAAATTTATCTGATAAAAAATCCGATACACTATAATAACATTTTTGACAAAGCAAACTTCTCAGTTTTTGTTTAAATAAGTTAATGTGTAGATTTTTTAGCTCTTTTGGCAATTTATTAAATACAACTGTTGCCATGTGAAAGATACTTTTATACATCAAGGCAGTATTCGCTTTTGGAACGCACAGACGACTTTCGTCCCTTTGGGTCCGATTGAAAGCTATAGATGCTAAAGTAAATAAATGGGGATTTTGTTTAACAAAAGCTGCTACTTCAAATATGTACAGTGACGGTAATGGAAGAATACCATGCCTTTTAAAGAAAGGCACACAGCTCTCCGTTGATTTTAACCAAACATAGCCCGAATGCATCGCTTCTGTGCCTTAAAAACGAGATCCTTGTCGGTGGAATTCCCCCAAAAAATTATGCCATATCTGAGAACAGATGCCACTAGCCCATGATACGCAATTAAAAGGGCACTGGAGTTTATTTTGCTTGCAAGTGTATGTAAGGCATAGGTAGATTTACTAACTCGCTTGCGTAGTTGTTGAATATGCGGTTTCCAGGTCATTTTGTCATCAATATATAAGCCTAAAAATTTATAATTGTCCACTTCCTCTATTGTTTGCATGTCAAAATTTACATTTAGGTTATTTGGTGCTGGTAAGCGCTGTCTAAAGTACATTAATTTAGTTTTACTTAAGTTGGCTTTCAAATTATTAATATTAAGCCAATCCATAACAGAGCTCAATGTGTTATTTATGTCATCTTCAAAAGTATTTATGTCTTTACATTTTATAGTTACTGTACTGTCATCCGCAAAAAGAGCTATAGGGTTGTCAGTGGCATTAGGTAAGTCATTAATGTACAATATAAAAAGTGGTGGCCCCAAAACGGTTCCTTGAGGAACACCGTAGTTTAGTTGACGTTCACATGATCTAAAGGTTTCTTATTTTTTTGTTAGGATATTCACTCTAGTCAATTCAGTGTATTGGTGACGGCCTTTGAGGTATGATTCAAATAATTTCAGAACATTACCTCTTATTCCATATTCATTAAGTTTGCCAACCAATATATCATGTTCAACATAATCAAAAGCCTGTGTCATATCCATGAAGATAGAGCAGACAGGTATTCTTTTGTCAACATTAACCATAACAAAATCAAGAAAGTCATATATGGCCATATTTATAGATTTATTGTGTCTAAAACCTTTTTGTTCTTTTGCTAGAATATTGTTATTTTCTAAATAGTTATTAAGTTCTTTGTAAATATATTTTTCAAATATTTTTGAAATAACTGGAACTAAGGCAATAGGTCTATAGTTTTCTAGACATTCTCTATTATCTTTTTTGAAAATTGGCTTTATGATAGAAGTTTTTAATTTGTCAGGGTAGATTCCAGCTTCAATACATAAATTTATCAGATAGGAAAGATGGGCAGAAATATTCAAAGCTATATATTTCAAGACTTTAGTTGATATGCCATCATAACCGACACTATTCGTATTTTTTAAACTCTTGATAATCTGCAATACATCATATGGCAAGCATGGTTTTAAAAACATAGACTTTTGCTTAGACGACATATAAAATTTATACTGCATATTGAGTGAATCATCCTTAGGTACTATTTTATCGATGAAATAATTATTAAAAGCATTACATATTTCACAAGGGTCAGTAATTGTTTTGTCATTTATTTTAATGCTAGTTATAGTATCACTTGGTAAATTTTGTTTAGGTTCGTTTATAATTTTCCATGCCGATCTACTTTTATTATCCGACGTGTTAATTAAATGATTATTTTGTGCGCGCTGGGTTAATTTTATTACTTTTTTGTATCTTTTCGAAAATTGTGTCAGTTTAGTTTTATTTAACTTGCTGGGTTTTTTTCTGTATTGCCATAAAAGGTTACGTTTTTTAATACTACAGGCCTTGATCCCTCGCGTTACCCAGTTAGCTTTACGGTGATTATTAATGGTGATATATTTAAATGGAAAGCAAAGATCATAAAATAACTTAAACAAATCAATGAAAGCATTGTAGGCTATATTCGGATCAGAGGCTGAGTACATTTCCGAAAAGGATAATTTCTCTACACAAGTTTTAAACTTCTTAAGATTTTCCTCACAATAATCTCTACGTTTAATTTTCCAACTTTTTATCAGGCACACCTTTTTGACCTGACACCTCAATATCTGAGCAGTGTGATCAGATAATGCAAAGTCAATAACTTCTGCTTTACATTTATTGTGGTAGTTGTGAGCAAAATTGTCTATACATGTCTTGCTGATTTTTCTGGTAGGTTCGGTTATCTTAAGCCTTAAGTTATAATTAAGAAGTAAACATTCAAATTCAGACGTAATATTATTTTGTTTTAAAATGTTAATATTAAAATCCCCAGCTATCACAATATTATGCTTATTATAGGTTCTATTTACATATTTGAGCATCTTGTCTAATCTTTCGAAGAAAATACTTAGGTTACTAGCAACCGGAACCCTATACAAACAGATAATAATTACTTTGTAGTCTATTAGTTCTATGGCTGAGCATTCAAAAGTTGAGCACTCAGTGAATAACATCAACTTTGGAATCGCTTTCCAATGATGACCTTTCTTCACGTAGATACACGACCCACCTCTGTTGGAATTACTTCTGCTAAAGTAGGCAGCTATGCAAAAATTGGGTATGACACATATATCTTCATGGCCCGACATCATAAAATGTTCAGTCAGACAAATAACATCAATATCAGTATTTCTATCCGATAATTCTTGCAAGCAGATTGTTAATGCATCGGACTTGCTCCTCAAACCTGCAATGTTTTGGTGCAGTATGGTGATGTATTTATGACCGAAAAAGCTTTTGCGGAGTAGGTTCTGGGGTGTTATTTTGACTCGGTGACATTTCCTTGTTTAGGTCAACTCCATGTTTACAACTAGTGATGGAGGATTCTATATAAGCAATCATTCTAAAAACATCCTTGAACAATAACTGCATTCCGGAACTATTTATCGAGCCAGTGCGTCTGTCGAACATCGTATCGTCATATCTCAAATTCTCGTTGCTATCCAAAAAGTATGCATGTTCGTGAGTAATTGTATCCAAATATAATAAATTGTTGAAAGTTTCTACTCTTGAGTTGTACAAGTAGTTATTTGTAAAGAATTTGTACGTAGGGGTGCAAATAATTATGTTAGTGTTTGTGATTTCTTGCAGGACTTGTCTTATCTTTAATATACTGTCTAAATATCTATTTGTGACTTTAAAGTCCTCTTCACCAAGTAGAATAATGCAGAAGTCCAGTGAGGTAAAATTCGCTAACTTTTCTTTAATACCTTTCAGCAGAACTTGTATACTACCATGGGGTGTGATGTAGTGACAAAGTTCAAATTTCTCAAAAATGTTTTCTGCAATGTATAGCAAGTTATTTTTGTTGTCTGTGCTTATAATACATATTTTGTTGCGTTTTGAATCATTTCCGACTGTATTCTCTCTTTGTAGTGTCGGTTTATAAGTGTTATTTATCTTCGATTTCGGTGTTTCTGTTTGAGTTTGTTTATTGTTTTTATTGTAACTAATTTTGTTCTTTTTTGAGCTGGACGACTTCAGTTTGGCGGGTGTTAAAGTTACTTTCTTATAAAGATCATTATTTTTACTCAATTTATCGTTTATAGACCTCTAATCAAGTCATGCAATTCCCGCGCACACTCCAAAATGCAACCTGTAAAATACCGATAGGCTGGCTACCCTGCGCCTGTGCTCGAAGCTTTGTAGATTGGACATAACCTTCAGTGCGTGAGTCCGTCTCGCACTTGCCCAGTTTTTTTGACAGGGGACCACTTTGCTTTCTAGTCCAGAGGAAAACTTAACTATCTGAATTAAAAAAAAAACTTATATCATAAATCCAAAATTTGGAGCACGCATATCAATATATTCTTTCAAATCAAAAGTAACGAGCATTGTCATAGAAAACAAATGTTTCGGATAGAAATTTAAAATCAGTTCGGAGTAAGTTTGGAGTTTTTAGACATTTCGAGATCTCTAGTGGTGCGCGAACCTATTCTAAACATAGGTAGCCGCTTAATGCCTGTTTCAAGAATTGGTAGAATCAATATTACAGATCCATTTAAACGTTCCTGTTAATTACTCTATCAAAGTTATAGATCTGATGAATGACTTGCTACTCGCTAATGAAGGCTTCCCATCAATCATGGTCGCGTATCGATGCGGATGTGTCAACTTGATCAGCATCCAAAGGGACCCTTATGAGGATAAGCCTACGAACCAACATACTTACATGTGAGACGTAAAGGGTAGCTTTACTTTTGTCAAGGTACTATTTTTTTAACTTTATCCCATATTATCAATTAATCCGTAGGCGTCCAGCAGGGCCGATGCCCGCTAGAGCTATAACGGGGAAGTTCTGAATAGGAAACCTAAGGTAGGACCTTAAACGCAAAGGGCAACTGGAGGACATAGGTGTAGTTTTAGTCAGCAAAGGTCTTACACGCCCTCCCGCTCCACTCTAGAGCAGGAGACTTCATTGGATGCTAACACACAAAAAATGGGCTATTATAGCTTGTAGCATTTAAAGAATTCTGTGACCGTATAAAATTACTTTTTAGGGTTCCGTACCCAAAGGGTAAAAAGGGACTCTATTACTAAGACTCCGCCGTCCGTCTGTCTGTCACCAGGCTGTATCTCATGAACCGTGATAGTTAGACAGTTGCAATTGTCACAGATAATGTATTTCTGTTGCCGCTATAACAACAAATACTAAAAACAGAATAAAATACAACAGAAATGATGTTTTTGCCGTTTTTATAGACAATGGTACGAATCTCTTCGTGCGCCGAGTTCGACATGCACTTGCCTGATTTTTTTTTTAAAGTAGTAAATCATGAGATAAATTTTCCCGCTCTGGGTGGAGCGAGAGCGACTGTCAGACTTTTATTTATTACTAAAACCCGCCCGTGTTCCTTTACTTGACCTTTGCGTTCTAGAGCAGACGGTTGTCCCTTTGGGACAATTCCGCAAAACGTATAAAACGTTTTATGTTACAATTAATATACAAAATAGAACGGTCGAGACAAAAGGGTGTTTGAATACCTACCTACTTGAGAATCAGAGCCACGAGTATGTCTGTCAAACAAAGAAAATTGCGAGCTTAATTTGTTCGGTTTGAATCATATCTTATTTATCTTAAATGGAGGAACAGCTTCGTTGGAAATTGTTCTACCTTTCCTTTTTTACATTTATCACGTGTTTATCTTAGCAACCTTACTTGGTACGCAAGTCAAATTATGTTTGGCTTTCTTTGATTTATAATAGGATAATGTACTTAATTATATTCGAGCGTCATATCTTTGGGTTATATCGCATTAAAGCTTGAGTTAGATTTTGTTTTTAAATACTTACTGTAAAAGATTTCTACCATTAGATCTTATTTATTTATTTTAACTTTATGTACAGTTGTGGTACATAGGTGTATTTAATGCAACAAGGCATACCTCAATGGAATAAATGTCAATAATCTTTTTATCCATTCACCCTATTTAGGCAGGTTAAGATCTTAACCATGGAGTATCTTGCTGTCTTCTCGTCTTTCGTCTTCTCCATAGGAAACGACCAAGCTGGAACCGTGCACTAGCTTCTGACGTTTTATAAGTGCCCATGTAGGCCTATGTGAAGTAAAAATATTTTTGATTTGATTTGATTTTTGATTTGAGACCTTACCGTCTTGTCATTAGTAATAAATATCTTTTTTGAGTTACATTAGAATGAAGGTGCATTCGAATGTTTTTGTAATATTTGGCAGCGAATGTATCGAGCCAGTCTTCTCGGCAAGCTTCGCTAAGGAACACTACAATAAAATTCTCAGCTTCATTTTGCCTGTTTGGTGCCTGTTTTAATGATTCTACATATTGTACCAGTTGTCTACACAACTGGTACAATTGGTGTACTTTTTTATCTCAAGTGTCTACACACTTCAAACAACACAACATAAAATAGACACTAAAAATAGAATAGTTAAAACAGTCACTGAACTTCACTCGAAAAAATCCCGCCAAAATTCAATCAATAATCGCAAATAAAATAATTGTGACGTTAAGCTAGCTCTCCAAAAAGTTTATCCTTATTAATTGTAAAAGTGGAGCAGTGGTGGCCGAGTGGTTAAGGCCCCGACTTACGAGTTGTAAGTCGCGGGTTCAAACCCAGCCAGGCGCATTACTTTGTGTAATTTATTTCATCACCACTGCTCTCAAAACGGTGAAGGAAAACATCGTGAGGAAACCGACATATCTTAGAACTAAAAAATTCGAAGACATGTGACATTCACCAACCCGCACTAGGCCAGCGTGGTGGATAACGGCCCATTCCTTCTCCTAGAGAGGAGGCCTGAGTCCCAGCAGTGGGAACATTAAAAGGCTGATTATGCTAATTGTAAAAAAAAATACATGCAGATATTGAAAAAAATTAAATGAAAGCCATTTATTTGGTTCAGAAAACAATAAATTATGAAAAAAAAAACAACACTAATGGCATTGGTTTATTTTTTATTTTACGTGTAGTTTTTTTTTTGACATTCAAACTATCGGGTAAACTTTTTATTCATAAAGATTTTATTCGCAAATTAATAAGGCTATATTTATATAAGTAAGTACTTTCAGCATAAAGGCCAGTCGTTAAAAAATTGTTTTATGAAATTATTTAAAGAGCAGATTTTGCAATAAAATGTTATAATAAGAAAAGAGATCGATTATGTTAATGATTTCTTATAAAGTTATTTAGCTAGTTCTCGATTGGTTCGCGCCTCGTTCTGACCTGCAAATCATGTGATATTTCATTCAAAAGTTGAAACTAATGTGTTACATTCCCTACACGCGACCAAATAGCAGCCATAGCAAGTTAGCAACGGCTTCGCGTGTGAAAAGCGTCAACGTCGGGCGACCTTGAATCTGAGAGAGTACTGCAGTAGCCAACGCGACGATCGATGGATTACTTATTTAAATCTCTTAACAATCCTATTTGTTGGCCAGTCACAACTAATTGAAATAATGATAAGTAAATATTAAAATTCTTCTGTCAGCGGCTTCGGTCGCGTGAAATTGGAAAATTATTGCAAGGAAATTAATATACATGCGGGATAAAAAGTATCCATGCGGTAAGTATTTCAGGATATTGTGGTCTACCCTAAATTTTATCCAAATCCGCTAAGATGTTTGAACGTGAATGAGTAACAACATACAAACACACTCATACAGTATAAAGATTTTTGCCTTTTGTAGTAGGTATTAGTAGTAGAGTAGAAGGGAGGGGAATTAGCACAAAAGATCCAGAAGGGTCGAAGTGCTCTGGTTTAGGGCCAGCCCCACTATAAGATAAGATAAGATAAGGTATTAGTACTAAAGTGTGAATTATGATTTTATCGAGTGCTAGTGACAAAATAGACAGACAAAAAACTGAGATGAAAACCTAAGTTGTGATACGAAAAATGAATTCTCATTTTCCCGAAATTATTTCGTTTTTCTTCTGTTTTTGAAAAAAAAAAAAAAATTTATGCTTAGTTTGTAGATACAGCCTATAAGTTAAGTATGTAAAATATAAAACCTAAATATTATTTGGGATAACTATTTACAATTACGGCTGTAAACAAATTTAAATGTAACGTTTCTACAGGCCATTCCAAAATTAAAACTTTCAGCTGCGTTTGTCATAAATAATTGTACCTACATCGGAATGATTGTTTATAATCAACGAATGAATAATAAATAGGTAATCTCCATTGAAATAAATTACTGTTCAGGACTCATGTACTTATACGGAATTTTGGCAGCTGACCAATAAAATATATATATAATATATGTATCTATTAATACTTGCAAGTAATGGTGTATGTAAATATGTGATTCAGCTTAACACAAAGACATTTCTGAGGTATTACATTACTTCTTAAAAATAATTTTATTTATACTAATATTATAATTACTAGTAGTATTTACATATTTAAAAAATACTTAACTAAGCAATTTAAAAATATATATATTATAGACGAAAAATTTGTAAGTTTATATCTAGGGTAATCTCTGAAAATACTGGACTAATTCTGAAAATTCTTTCACTAGTATAAAGCTGCTATATCACTGAATGACATAAGTTTTATATTTTCTACTTTCACACGGGCATCATAAATAAAAATTACAAAAATTAGTTCAGATAATTGTGTATTTATCTAATAATTTATAAGACTAATAAAGTAGTTTTTCTTGTATTTATGAAGCCGTTATTTAAGGGGGTCCTACCCGGTCCGTCTATCGTCAACCAGAGCATGGTTAAAAAGTTTGTAGTATCATCCGATCGCAATGTGAAATAAAGAAGCATCGGGGAAAAAAGAAAGATAGCGCCAATCTCGATTGAATGTGCAAGGATTTCATAATTATAATTTGTTTACTTTTTTAATTTACGACAATATTATGAAGTTCATGTGAAATTTGTGCAAAATAGCAGATTTTTAGAGATTTTTACTGGTTTAATTTTTACACCAATTTATGTTTTGTTTTCAATAAAAACCTAGATAAAAACAACAAGATATCTGTGTTTCTAAAATATCTAGAGAAAGATGTGTAATAACGTCATAATCACGTAAGAGTGGTTGTAGGGGAAGTATCACGGGCGCTCTTAATAAAAAGTACTAGGAGTTCATCATTAGCAGAAAGTTTTGTATTCCAAATAAGCTGAATACGTAGATGTACTACAATATTACCGTTTGTGACAATACAAACTTTTCAGGCATGAATCGTGTGCTATTATAATGTCAACAGTGCGACTGTGATTTTATTTCATTCAGGAAACATTTTCGAGGCTTCAAAAGAGCGGAAAGAATTCAAATAATAGACAAGTGGACTTGTAGTTGCGAATCTGATACAATTCATGCTCTTCAAAGCTAAACAATAGACGAAGTAGGTCAGTTTGTACTGACGTAGAACAGAACTGAAGAACGGTAGTTCGAGTAAGTAGACTCTATTGTGGAACAGAAACTACTCTTGGACAACCATCAAAATATCACGCTTGTTTTCCTTAGAAGGGTTGACAGGAATGTGTAGTGACTAAACTAACTATTTTTTTGTTGATGGAGTCGCGCTTGACCGCTACCTATCTCACCAGCCCCCCTAGCCAAGTTACGACCGTTTCGTTTCGATTCTCTTACGTCAAACGCCTCGATTAGGCCACACCTCCGATTCCTTTGATCTGGTTCTAACGCAATAACTGTGATTTAATCCTCTTTGTTCTGACGTTATGTGTTCAGAACAAATGAATCGGAGGCGTGGCCTACTCGAGGCGTTCGACGCAAGAGAATCGAAACGAAACGGTAAGACCGTTTGACTTGGCTAGAAGGGCTGATGGGAAGCGACGATGTGGTCGACGATGGATCACGCTTACCTAAAAGTAACCTATTCACTCTTGATCCCCAGGTTGTAGCTATCAGGAAATACAGATTCCGGCAATGAAACTGGTGGCTGGAAATCGGGATCGGAATCCCGGCAGCAGGGGCATGAGGGGCGTTCCCTCGCGTGTGCGGCCACCTCCTTTGCTAGCATTACTGCTTCGCAGAAGGAGAGGACCGCCTGCCACTCCTCCTCGCTCCGGACCATGGTCCCTACCAAGGCCCGGCGCGAGAGATTGCTGCCGCCGATCGCCCCCACGAGGACACGGCGGTGCTCTGCCCAGGCGTGGCACATCAGGTGGATCATTTCAAAGACATTAACCCCTTTATTTCCAATAAACCATTTACAGGCACTTTTCAATTGAGAAGAAGTCAACCAGTCAGAAAAATGATGCTAGTAGCAAGCATTTGAAGTTGAGTATTTCTCAAACTCTAAACATATCAAAAAACATACCAAAGTTTGGTATTAAAGCATGGTTTGATACGTTCTTAGCTGAAAATGCTCAATTCATAAACCCTATAACGGACATATTGTGTTTTAAATATTAAAATTTATTACTCAAAAATAAACTTTTATGGAATTCCGCTCGATCACTTGAAATAAAGACAACCCAGATGCACATGTTTTTACTTGGTGTCACGATACAACTTGAAACCGTACTTAAGTCTTAAATATGAAACGGCAACGTTTAAAACGCTCTCGTATTTAATTCCGGCTTTCCGGCTTTGGCTTTACGAGGGCTTGCCTCTGCCTCATTATAACAACATCTTGGCATTATCGCCTCAAAACGTATCTAGGTTAACACCGGTAAGTATTCAAGTGGAAAATGTTTTTTTTTTTCTATCGCTACCCGCCTTTCAGCGTTCTTTAAATTGTGAGATGGATTATTTTTAATTTATTATAACTAGTGTCCGAATTTTCAGTTGTGGTCAAAAAACGACTTTCGGCTTAGTTTGGCTGACTGAATCTATATTTGAAAAAAAATTCGTGCTGCGATCGGATATGATATGTTGCACCTTATTTATTAGGTAAAAGTAAGTACCTAATTTTGTTGTACCTGAAATATCAGAGACTGAATGATTAACATAATATTAAATGTGTAACTTAAATAAAAATAAAGAGGAACTGACTGACTGACTATTTTTGTGGTGGAAAAAATTATCAATATTAATATATTGTCAATTTTTTCTACCACAAAAATACTTCAAAAATATAACCATAACCATATGGTTTATACCAGCCATACCAGCTTCCATATATATATATATAGAAGCTTCGGTTTCGGCCGTGAAAACTAGTTTCGTTCGGATACATATATAAATCTTTGTGAATCTCTGCTGCATACTGCAATATAGGCAAGTAGAATAGTACAGTACCGACCTAGCTCTTAGGTAGTGTTACTAAGAACGGATGCAAAATAATAATTGTGAGAATGAAGATTGATTTGCCACTTGACCGTTACAGCTTATGCCAACAGCGATAAGGAGACAAGTGGTAAATTAATGCAAAATTATTACACCCAGCGATTATTCAGCTTCGCAAAGAGATGACAGGTGACATCACGGGGTGACATGTATGATTTAATGATTTAATGGCGCTACTGACATCCATGACAGTTGTTGCAGACTGCGTCATCTGTGTTGACAGTAAGGCAGATTTCCATCATGTTTTCAAAAGATTAAATTTATCTCTCGACCACATACAGTTAATTAGCTAATAATCTTCTAATAATGTTATATTATAGTACATTTTGATACAAGTGGAGAATATTTGTCATTGCGACCGAGGCGGAATTCGCTCGAGCCGTAGGCCCTGGTGTTATGGAGCCTAGTGCTGCAGTGACAAATTTCCACATGTATCAAACGACGTTTCACTAAGATAAAAATAAACGGGGGTTGACGCGCGACTCGGGGGGTCGCTTAGCGCCTAGTCTGATACGATAAATTATAAAATCAATTTTGGCGGGGGCAAGTTTACGCACTTTTCCGCACTAGTGCTAAAACAGTAGATTACATGCCTAAAAGTGATAGGGATACGTGCAAGAACGGGTTTTCGAGTAAGTTTATTGAAAATTATATTTCTAAAGGTAGAACTACTTTGTGCACACGTGGGCCACGTACGCGGATCTGGGCGCGTTAGTCTCCATACATTTTATATGGAAACTAGACTTGCAGAGCTGCATTAGATCTACGCCACGCAACGCGCCACTACGTACAAATCAGGCTTGGTCCACGTGTGCGTCGGTCTAGTGTAGTTCTGGCTTTACGGTATTAACAACAATGTTTGCGTGAGCCCTTGTTTAGCGTGTAGACTAAGTTCGGCACGATTTAATGGTGTTTCTTTAGCTTTAATCACGATACTTAAATTATGAGAAACGAATAATGGATGATGGAAATTAATATTAAGTATGCCCTTGGTCGTAATACGCGAATATGTAAGCTAAGCTTGAATGAAAATGTCGCCAATAATCCAGAAGCACCCTCATATCGATTCGTTTTCGTACTAAGTTATGATTGAGTCGCTAAATCGAGGTTGAATAAATATGCATGTAGGTTTTACTATGCTCTGAATATTTTCTGACAAACAAAGAAGCCGGGTTACGTGAAAGCTCTGCTCAATGTATATTTTCATGAAAATAATGTTAATCACTGAACTGAAATGCTTGGTTCATCGAGTCGCATACTTTAAGTTCCGAGTGAATATCAATGTATTTTTGGAGCCTTAAATCTGGTAGTGTGTAGTAATCTAGATAGGTGTTAAGAGCTACCCCTAATTACCCCTAGTTTAACTATTGTACAACTTAAACTTATTGTGTGTTATTCCATATAACAAGGTGGACCCATAGGACCCATACAACAATTCCACAAGGTGGACCGACGACCTCTTTTCGTTGATTGCCTCGAGTCGGCCACGCCTCCTACGCCATTGTTCTGACGACGTGACTGAGCGTTGAGATGAAGAATAAAGGAATCGAAGGCGTGGCCTAATCGAGGCGATTGATGAAAAGAGAATCGAAACGAAACGGTTGTAACTTGGCTAGGGGGTTGGTGAGAGTCGCGGGAGTGCGGTGTAGCGAGACGCACAGGATCGGTCGTTGTGGCGACGCTTGGGGGAGGCCTATGTCCAACAGTGGACGTCTTTCGACTGAAATGATGATGATGATGATGATGATTCCATATAAAAATCGTTAAAAATGGATATTAATATACTTGATCGATCTGGAAGATTTGAATATTTTGGAAACATCTCGGTGATCTTACAGACATTGTTATCATGGGAATTCTTAGGTTAGATTATGTTAGAAACACCACACTGCACTCCATAACTCAAGTAGCAGATGTCGGGGAAAAAACAGCCAGGCTGAAGTGGAAGTGGGCTGGCCACGTCGCACGCGGACATTTGGGCCAGTATTGTCACTCACTAGATGCCTGAGGGAGGTCGAGCTTACCGCGGCGGAGGTGGCGTGACGATCTGATCATGTTCGCGGGGGCAAACTTGGCTAGAGATCGCCCTGGCCTTTGCTCAGCAGTGGGACACAAAATAGGCTATTAAAAAAATGTTCAAATCATTAATTTGATGTATTATCATTATAACAGGAAAATCCGATCCTACGTGGGGGTCAAGTTTGCTGTTTCTAATGGATCTGAATTTCACAATGCCCTATTTATAATTTTTTAAATTCATAATAAGTATTTTGTTTATTCATTAATGTTGTTTAGGTGTAGATTACTCCCTCTCGTTCTACCCAGAGAGATAGGAGTTATTATTTGATGCCTTTCCACTAAAAAAAAAGCTATACGAGCTGAGCTTAAAGCTTAGTTCACAAAGACGTAGTGTCACAAAGAGTAACCAGAGACAAAAAATACCGTAAAAAAAATAAAACATTCCAAATTCAAACTCGTACCTTTCAGCGCTTTCAGCGTATGAGTTGGGATGATAAGGTCGGATTGCTCATTAACGTTATATCAAAGCACCAAAGGATTGTCGAAGTCAAAGACTCATAAATTGTACTGCCGGTATACGGGTGCTTCTGAATGCGCGGATGACTTACATACCAACATATCTCAAGATATGAACGGTATGGTATTGTGATATCAAGTAAGAATTATGTCGATCAAATACTTAGACAAGGCATTAGAATTACTATTACCACTAAATTGGCGTGTTTTGAAAAGCTACACAGCAGTTTTTTTGCTTTTTAGAGTGAAAGTAGAAAATTATCCCAAAGAGACATACTCCCGGAATAAAAAATCTCATGAGATATTCCACAAAGTGTGAAGGAATAACAAATTAACAAATATACTATACAAGTTTTCGCCTTTATGTCACGCCTGGATGTGAAAGCACGCTTTAGATTTTCATTGCAGCACCGGAAAATACAACAGTGCAAAATAAGAGCATTCGTTTAGGTAGGTGTTTTCCGGCGATAGAGAAAACGGGCACTATGTATTGTAAGGATTGCAGCTCAGCTAACAAGTTACGCTTTCATGCGATCTCCATCAATAATGTATTTCTTATTGATGGAGATAGCTATTAAAATTTTAATATATATATATATTTATATTTTAAAAAAATCTTTAAAATTTAATATTAAACCATCTCTAATAAATTTTCATATAATAAAATAAAAAAAATAAAAAATAAGCTAAATTTAAGCTTCTGGCTTCATACCCCAACTATAAAGAAATAACCTTTTTTTTAAACATAAAGTGAGTTAAAATTATTATAATAATGTGTTGATGACAAACGAAATAAAATTAACACACTATATTTAAATTCAATTTAAAATTATTAATAAAAATACTGATTTAATATTTAGTAATCATTTTACCCTTAACCTATGATTATTTTAGTAATAATATATCTAAGAGAATTACTATGAAAATATGTAAAACTCCCTATATCTATGCATATCATTCACCAAATATGAACTCATCGATACGTAAATACCGTTGTCTAATAAATTATCTAGTATTTATTTTATAAACTTCATAATCACAAGGTGACGTACATTTATTTGTATCTATTAAGTAACAATGAAATTGCCGTTTTTTTAAACGGGTTGCTTTGAAGTGTTATATCTTTGGATAGACTTGGAATTATAAGTTTAAATAAACTTTATATTAAAGGTACGTTTATTTCTTTTCCGAAACAGAAAATACAAAACACAAAGAAACCAATAAATACCTAATGTTGAAAAAAGAATTACGTACCTTTAATATAAAGTTTTTTTGAACTTATAATTCCAAGTCAATTCAAAGATATAACACTTCAAAGCAAACCGTTTTAAAAAACGGCAATTTCATACTTTAACCCCTATTATTTAGAAATGTAATACCAACAAATAATTTTACTAAGTATATATATAATGGTTAATGGTAAAACATAAGTGTTTAAATAAATATAACTGTCGCGGTCGTACGCAGTCTCTCTGTATTCTTATATATTACTGTAATAGGAAATTGGGCTGGCGAACTTAAGTACAGATTACTGAGTAACCTAGCTAGGACGGCAGGACATTCTTAGTTTACAAAAAAAGACCATATATCTTGTAACTGTTATAGACTGTACTGCACTTTGTGAAATAAATATATTATTACTAGCGGTTCTGGCAGACATTGTCCTGGCCGAAAGCTGGATTTTCTTAGAAAAAAGAATTAAACTACCTACCTACCAACCATCCGAGGACTCACTCAAATATACACACAAGTTTCATCAAAATTGGTCAAGCCTTTTAAGAGGAGTTGGGTGAAAAACGCATGTACGGAAGAATTATATGTATATAAAGCAAATTGGAACCGCTTCGTTACTATTTTGAATCATTCTCATTACCTATACCTAGAAGACCGTTAATACTCGTATATATATATTTAAGATCCACGTGTACGAGTGGATTGCTAAAAATACCCATGAATGCATGTAGCTGCAGTTATTGTTTTAATCATACACATTCATGTTACTCGGAAACTATTAGCACTAACTATATCTATCGAAGTTTCAAAGGTAAAACTTATTTTGGTTACCCAGCAATTGTCTACACAATACATTTACATTATCGTAAGTCGAAATTTTCTCCTTCACGCGGGCTAAGCCGCTAACATTGCAAAAAGTAAAAGTAAATAATTGCAAAAAGTTAAAAAGGTATAATTTTTGTGTAATTAATAAATATTTAATTAATAAGTAAATGTCAGTTTTTATTATATACGCAACATGAATTAGTAGACAATGGGCAGAAATACCCAGCAGTAAATTGCAAAACGCAAATAGCAAAAAAAAAATAAAAAAGAAAACGAAAAATATACTGTGCTAATCCTTCCTAAGACGGACTCTCCCCCGATTTCTGATTTAAGTAATTGAAGTTGAATATTTCTCAAATTCTACCGGTCAAAATTTTACATTTAAGTAGGATTTCAAATACTCAATTTAGAAACTTGTCCTAAGGAACTATCATACAGCATGAACTGCCTAAATCAACTTGAAAATGATCAAAAGTATCCCGTGCCTAAGCGAATGTACATGCATTGCTTAGCTTCGAACAATTACGGAAAAGCAAATTGGAAATCTTAAAACTTATTAGGTACAGGTAATAGCTATCAATGTGTAGCAGTGTAGCAGTGAACTTACCTACTGCTGAACTAAAAATCCTTCACGAGTGGTGATTTGGTATTTTCAGGTGTCGCTACCAACTTAATCTTACCAACACGACAAGAAAAGTGCAACTAACAGGTAGTCAATGAGGTCTATCCCTTATACTCCACGTGTACTTGTACCTATGTACAATAATTCATGGAATACAAATACCTCATTGTTTTAATTAAAATAAATCAATGACTCATATTGCAGTCACCAGATTTCCATTGATGCCGTATGGAAAATGGTGTATGTTTCCTATTAAAACTAGTGTCTACGCATTTTCGTCCGCGTTTTGAGATTCAGCACATTTCAAGTCACCGCACATACAACCTCGCATGGTCAACTAGCTTTTTTTTTTGGGGGTGAGAAAACATCCAATGACTACTCTCGCTCTAGGGTGGAGCGGCGTGTCAGACTTTTGCTGAATAAAACACACATTATTCTAATGTTGTCCTTTGCGTTCTAGAGCCACGGGTTTCCTTTTCAGAAATTCCCTGGGGCCCTATATGGATAACTAGCTAAGCCAATTAATAAATCAATTACAAGGAGTCGAAGTTAATTAGGTACGATTGTACTTAGACTTTACTTGGAACCTCGCTGTTGTATATTTAAATAAATTTACCTAGATGATAATAATTAATAAAATACACGTGTAAAGAGTTGAATGCTAGGCTATTCGAGGAAGCAATGCATGTATTATAGCTTCTCAGATGTTTTAATCAATATATCACGGGTCTTATTTCAGTGACCAGATATGTTCATTACAAAATATCCTGAACTATTTTAATAGAGAAATATGTATATTCCAGTTTATTTTCTTTGTCAAAAACATTTTTTTTTTTAATCAATATAAGTTAAAATATTATCCCGGATTTCTTTATTTAAATTTTCTTTAAATCAAGCAAATTAGTAGGTATTTGTGTCTGTGCATATAAAGTGGTGTTTCCTTAAAAAAATTGAGTACCATTTCTATGCAATTTAGAATACGCAAGTCTTTGATTATACTGTCATTATTTATTAGGCAGGTTTTCAATTTTTGTGCGCCTTTAATAGTTAAGAGCAGCCAACCCGACATACGTTTTTACTGTTTTTCATACAACCGCTCTTACGCGATTATGACGTTATTACACATTTTTCATTAGACATTTTGAAAATACAGATAACTTGTGGATATTATCTAGGCTTCTATTGAAATCAATTTATAAATTTGAGTAAAACTAATCCAGTAACGACCTCTGAAAATCTGCTATTTGGCATGAACTTTGAACTTTCATAATGTAAATCAAATCAAAAATTAAAAAAGTCAAGATAATATAACAATAGAATCCTTGTAAATTTAATCAAGATTCTGAATAACGAAAATTTATTCCATAAACATTTATAGTTTAAAAAAAAAAAACACGTATATCCTGGAACAACTTTTGTGAAATATTCGAGTAAATGACGGTATTATCGAGTGCCAGCAGAGCTTTCTGGTATAATCTCTCTATTTTCGCAGTGCCTTTTTATTAAAGATTGCTTTGGATGAACCGTCAAGCTTTAAAACTATTCTCAGGTTCACGAAAGACGAGTGGGGAATGGCACTCTTAAGAACTTTAGATAGATGTTAAGGATATTGTTAGGACTATATCAATATAGTATTTTTATTATTATAAGATACGTCAGTTTCACCTGAATAATAACGAGTTTTTTTTTGCTTATTTCGTATGCATAAGTCATAACTCAAGTGATGTGCACAATAGAAAATATTATGCGATATGAAGCAGGTACTGCATAATATTTCAATTGACAAGAAAATTCCTTTGACCCGATTTACTTTGAGGGCATTGCCAAGTTCTGTGAGAATGCGAGACGACTTTTCAGTTCATAACATTCTTACATTCATACCGCGAAATATGAGAATATTCCGCATTTAAAATTGAATTCGTTTAAAGAGCTCAAAGGTGGGGTCTGATCTGATGTAATTTCAACGAAATGGTTAACCCGAAGCAAGGTCCGAACCGCAAACTTTCACGAACATACACGGGTAAAACTTGGTGTTCGGACTTCTTGATTCAAAAAAGTTACAGTGTGGTTTCATCAAATTTCTTAGGGCTCTCACTCCAATCTTGACAGTGGCAATAAAGATAGGTACGTTAAATAGAGAAAGGTAAATTCAGGGGTTCTGGGTTTTGTTGAAGATTTTACAGCTGAAAAGTATTATATTCGTTCGAGTTTAGGTGGCTTTTGTTAGGAGAAGTGGTACTTGAGTGAAGATCGATGGCTACACTGAATTGGAGTCATCTCGATAGCCTAGTTTTTTGTGATGGTTTAGTAGAATTTACCCGATACAAGGAAATAGCGTTGGATTTTAATATAGTAGTAAGTATCAACGAAACACATAATATGTTAATAACAATAAATAAATAAACTTATAAAACTATGTTCGTGACACACATATGCCAAAAAAAACAACTACGTTCACATCCAAATAATAGATCATTGCTTTAGTATGTATAACAGACAGTATACTGTAGCAACGATTTACCATACAACTTACAGTCCGGCCTATCAGTAATTATGCTCAGCCATTTTAGCTTTATATCGTCTTTCCTTTTCTTCGTCTGAAGTCATCAGCCTACCTATACAAGTATGTCTAGTTAGGTATAGATTTAGTAGGTAGTCCGCTGTCTAACGATATTTTTGTTTTTATAAATGGGATTTTGATTTCGTCGTTCTTGACGCGCCATGAAATCTAGTCAAATATTTAAACAAGCGACACGAAAACTGGTCAATAAACAATTATAGCAGAGCAGCAGCAAGCTAGTAGACTTAACCTAATTAAAACTAACTTACAAAGTAAAAATAAAAGCCCTAAAAACTCCTCCTGGACTAATAATGTATCCAAAAGACGGGCGGCATTGCCATTGCTAGTAGTAAATCAATCTATTTGCTCAAAGCATTACAGTAATTTGTTATTATTTAATTAATTTAAAGCTAGTGATTATAGTAACGCTAGCACCTTCACCCGCACGAATGTATCTTAACTTATCTTATCTTATAGTGGGGCTGGCCCTAAACCAGAGCACTTCGACCCTTCTGGATCTTTTGTGCTAATCCCCCTCCCTTCTACTCAACCCCCAGCCTTCCGTGCACCGCACGAATGTAAAAAATTGTTTATTTTTTATTTTTATTAATGATAGGCTCGCGTTTGACCATCATCTCACCTGATGGTAAGCGATGATGCGGTCGACGATGGAGCACGCTTGCCTAGAAGTAGCCTATTCACTCTTGACTTAAAGACCCCTAAGTTCTAGCTATCAGGAAACACAGACTCCGGCAAGGAATTTCACTCCTTGGCTGTACGCACAATAAATGTGTTCTCAAAACGCTTTGTGCGTATGAGTGGAATGTCTACCATGTACCGGTGGCGCAACGCCGTACGTCTAATGGTCCGATGATGGAACGGACTTGGTGAAATTAGATTGTGCAATTCCGGTACAAACTCCCCGAAATGTAAACGATAGAAAACCGACAGGCTAGCAACTCGGCGGCGATGCCCAAGGCTTTGGAGCTTCGACTCAACAAGTGCATCATTGCCGATGATTCTCTTGGCTCGCCTCTCAATCGACTCTAGCGCACCAAGCTGGTATTTGGCAGACCCGTCGCAAAGATGAGAACAGTACTCCATACACGTCCCGAGGGAACATACTCCGGGATAAAAAGTATCCTACGTGCTATTCCAAGACATTGTCTACCTGTGTGCCAAATTTCATCTGAATTCGTTTAGCTATTCGAGCATGAAATTTTGAACACAGATAGAGCATGCCCAGAAATAGTAATTGGTCTTTTTATCACGGAAGTATGTTCTCTTGCGTTAATTTTCGACTTCTAAGAGGGTGATTAAGACTAGCATTGAAATAATAAACGTACACACACACTTACAAACTTACACGTCTATTAGTGTGATATTTTCAAAACAATACCACTTACCAAAAATGTGGAATACTTTTGGCATTACCAAAATAGCATTTGATATTCAGTGCCCAATTTTTGGAGTAAATAAAAAGTGTTATATCGTTAAAAGAGCTTTTCATATTTCCACTGCAGACAAGACATTAGTTAGATTCCAGCCACAGTCGTAACGTAAGACAAATGATATGGAAATTTAGGGCCATTTCATCTTTTCTACCACCATTAAGCTCGCCGATTTCAACTGAGGTGCTTTTCTTTTGAAAGTACTGCGAGACTATTACGATGAACGAACGTTTTTTTTATTATTTATAAGGACTGTAGCATGATTATTATTTATGAAAATAAATACAAATGTAACCTATTTGGATCGACTTAACCACATTCAAAAAAGTAAGAGGTTCTCGACTGAATGTTTTTGTTGTATTTTCAACTGAAGCACTCCCAAACTTTGTAACTCATGGTTTTAGACAAGATAAGTGCTTTGGGGTGTAAATTATTTATTAATTAAATGGTTTATGCACACAAAAGTACAGAGGCGGACTTAGGCATTTTCTACCAGTCAACCTTTGGGTGATGCACAGAGAAAAATATTAATTGGTGCAATCAAAGAGAGAGTGAAGGCGAATACAAGAACTGATATAAAACCAAACCAACCATAAACCATATATATAACTATGTATATATATACCATATATTTGTTACTTATCTTTTAAATTATAACTTTTTATTTTCGCTGTCAGTGGTTGTATTAGTAGTGATTTACTTAAGAATAGTGTTAAAGACACTGGAGAAAATTGATATATTAGCAATTTTCTCTTAGAATAAGATTAGCAATGAATTGCGATATGCAAATGCAAGTAGGGTGGGGTGCGATATGCTACTAGTAAGAGTGACCAACCGTATCGTTTGTTTTTTTGGTCTATTTGTTTATGTCCTTCACAACCCCTCGCTATTTGCGAGTATCATAAAGGGAGACTAAGGGACTATGTCCATATCACATGCAGCTTTACTTTGAAATTGGTTACCAGATAAACGGTTTGCAATTGGAAATCTTCTAACGGTTTTCATGTTGGAAATCATTACAAGTTGTAACAAGTCTAATTGGAAATTATGAAAAATTATAAAAATATAATTATAACTGGTTAAATATTCTGATCACACGAGCTGATCTAACCGACATGCGAGAATAAGTGCAACTGACTGCTACACAGTAAGGTATATTCTCTTATATTAACTGATATGAAACATTTGTAACGATTTGTACGCTTAATATAGATACCAATTTGAGGAATTCATGCTCCTCTACGTAATTGTTGTAATCAATATTTGGTATTGTAATTCAGTGATTTTCTTTTTTTTCTTTCTTTTGTGTCTTTCGTACGAAGAAAACTTTTTATTGTTAAAAGGATAGGATATTATGGAAATTCGTATTTTTATGTGTCAAATTGGATTTTTGAGAACATTTTCGAACCCATTTAGGATAGAGATAGAGAGGTTTTAGAGTATCTCGGATACTATACATAATTTTAACATATAAGAAAATTCATTTGGTTTCTATCTGCATCTCTGGAAAAAATCTGATAATTGAAATCTTTTTTATATCCATAAAACGTAGCTATCAACAAGCAATAATGTGCACAATAAGTATCTGCTTCTTACTGTATAATATTTCAATTTACAAAAAAAGTCGTTTGACCCGATTTACTTGGACTACATTGCCAAGTCTTGTGTGATTGCGAAATGGTTTTTGGGTTCATAAAATTCGTACATCCATATCGTGAAGTATGTATATATTCCAAATTTAAATTAAAAAGCTCAAAGATGGCGTGTGGTCTGACGAAACGAAATTAGGTCCGGTCCACAAACTTTTGGGAACATACAAACTATAAGTTCCATAAGTTCTTAATTCTAAAGAATCACAGTGCGGTTACAACTACTTTCTAGGGCGCCCACTCCATACTTAACATTGACAATAAATAAATGTTTAATAGAAAAGGAATCTGATTGGCGTTTTTAGGGTTTTATTGAAGATTTTACGTCTGAGAAATAAAATGTTTGATATCGATAGCCTAGTTTTTGTGGCGGCTTTGCAAAATGTACAAGGACAATAGCGTTGGATTTCAGATTAATGTCGTCTGCTCGTCTTTTCAACTCAGGTCATTTGACATAAACTAGAACCTATATGTCAAGTTGGGAGTAGATTTAGTAGGTTGTCTGTTGTCTAATGATCTTTTTTTGTTTGTATAAATGGGATTTTGATTACGTAGTTTTTGATTAAGTACGACAGTCAAATATGGTAAAATTATGTATGGTATGTATTTTTTAATCAATTCAATGATGAGTTGACCGCAATATTCATTATCGTTTGATTAAGTTAAAGCTAGTGGTTATACTGTATGATAAATTTAAATCAATATATCAGAAAATAATTTTGAAATGTCGAAATGCTTTCAAAAATATGTAGAGAACTTCTGGTACAGCATTTTATATCCAGTGCCCCATTTTCTGGGTCAAAACAAAGTACTATATTGTTAACATTTACACCGCTTGTTCCATTTTAAAGTCATTTGACAGTATTTTAATTATCTATATATATAAAAGCGAAATACCACTCACTGATTAATCACGAAATCTCAGAAACTATAACACCTCTAAACAGGTAGGTTCCAGGGTGTAGACATCCGTTAAGAACGGATTTTACCAAACTCCACCCCTAAGGGGGTTAAACGGGGTTTAGAAGTTTGTATGGAGAAACTTATTTTAATGCGGGCGAAGCCGCTGGCAGAAGCTAGTTATTTATAAAAATAATATAAGCGTATTCGTGAACATTTTGTGGACTACCTTGTGGCAACTTTTATTGAATTTTCGGACAGCAATCCAGTATTAAGCAGGATTTCTTAATGAACAAAAGATATATTTTAAACTAGCTTTTGCCCGCAGCTTTGCCCACGTACATAAAATTTGCCACTCAGGAATAAAGCGGCTTTCTATCGGTGAAAAAATTTTAGCAATCGGACCAGTAATTTCAGAGGTTACCTCCTACAAACAAAAAAAAAACAATTTTACCTCTTTATAATATTAGTGTATATTCTAATTGACAAATCAAAAGTTCAAGACGCCGAACAAAACAGCTACGTTAAGATAGAGTTTTGAAGCAAAATGAAGAGACAATTTACGTAGGTACCTACCTATCTATAGAGTTAAGTCTGTAAACCCGATAAAATCAGTAAACGTTACCGCGGTTAATTCGGCATAAAACATTAATACTTTATTTTGAACGAAATTTCGTAGCTGATGTTTTCAGAATAAAAATTAATGTCAAAGTAGAATATGTAGAATAAAAAAAAATGCTTTTATTGTCCGTGTCCTTCGCAACCCCTCACCATCTGCGAGTATCGTTAAGGGAGACTATAAGACTATGTCAACAAGGCATAAAGCATCGTTCAATCATGAAACCGTCTTAATAATGGAAATAATAAAAAATCTGATCAGACAATCACCAAAAAACTTTCTTCTTTCTTTCTTTTCAAAATTGGAATCATCAAAAACTAATACTCGTAGCATTACGACCATAAAGTGATTAACTTAAAAGCGATTAATTTTAAGCTGTCAACTTACCTACAGCTGCGATCCTTGTACACGTCAGGCGCGTACAGGGTTGTCAAGCCTCTACCTCTCGCTGACTGGGTAATGGGTAATATTCTGATCACGGTCAGAGCTCTCTGACACGAGAGAAGAAGTGCAACTGACTGGTACGCAATGAGGTACGGGCCCATAAATTAATTAGTAGGTATGATACTCGTGTAATGATTTGTATGCTAAATATGTATAAAAATTCAAGGACTATCCCTAATTTTTAAATTAATATCTTAAGTTGCTCTCACCAGATATTTTCGTTGGTGTTGGATCAAAAATGTATTCTATATTAATAAAAATTAAATGCTGATCGTTAGTTTGTGTATCACATGAGAACTTGACTTGGCTGGTACAATTTACAGATTCGATTCGAATTTTAAGACTATATCGTGTCAAGTTTAGATAGCACTAATTTAATGGAAACCCCGGTTTATATAAATATGAACACCTACTGCTAGTGTGGAGTTGGACCTAAGTCCTAAATTAATTAACTGTTATTATTATTTAGGGTATAAATTGAAAAGATTTCCAGATTATTTGAAAATTCGCGAATAATTGTATTTGCTTTTTCTTTTTAATATGAACTCAGAATTTTGACAGGACATCAGCTAGTCGTGTCCAAAAGCGTAATGCCATATTTGCTATCAAATGTAGAGCTAACGCATATGCGTACGCATTTTCTCAGCACTGATACAGTAGCGAATTTCAAGGACACGCGACTGCAGCGTCGCAAGGTCAATTAGCTAAGCCGCTTGTGTCCGTACTACGAGTACGCGTGATAGTACTAATCTATGGAAGTCCGTCTCTACGTACTTTAATCGATCTAGGTACGCGACTATATGGCTGCAAATGCGTCAAAATTAGAGTTCAGGATGCCACGCGATTATTGTTTGCTTTATTACAAACTATGTCGCAATTTTATTTACTTGCAGAGTACACAAAAAAAACGTCAGTAAAAAACAATTACACAGCGTTATCAATGCACCCTCCTTAAAACGCCAAAGGGCTGCATTGTTGGCAAATCCGCATTCTATACTGGCCCTTATTGTTGCAGTTCGACAAAAAAGCCGGCCAAGTGCGTATCGAACCACGCACTGCGTTGGGTTAAAATCAGATTAACGAATTCTTATTGCAATAATTTACAATACCAACTTTATGTTCACCGAAAAATTGCTTTGTTCAGTAAATAGTATACTTCAAAGCTACAAAATCATTGAAATAGTTTGTTTTCTTCTATACAGGTACGTTTGTACAAAAGCTTCAGTAAGCACCTCCGAGCACGTTATTTGGATGCGCTCCGCTCAATGGAAGCTCCATTGAGGTAGGTTTAAGTGTCAGCACGTTTTCTTTTATATGAATGTGTGCTGTGTGCTACATGCATGATGATATAAAATGCACCCGTATTGTATGCGATAACATGGGGTTGGATTTCATTTATAAATTCGATAATAAAAAATCCAAAAAGCCAGTGGTACAAAACAAAATTGCCTGACAGATTGCGCAGGAATTTCAATCATAGTACCAATTTCCAAAAATAATAAAGTTAAACAAGTGGCGATAAAAGTGTTGGAAACAAAGACCATCAAAAAGATAATGTTTCTTTACCGTTTCGCGAAATTGCGACGTCAACACGCTTAGCACGACAGCCGTATGGTTTGTTAAATTTTTTATGGTTGTGAGAATCCGCACGAGAGCCGAGGAAAACGCTTAACTTAAGTAGTAATGGATTTTAGATAAGTCGCGAAAATTCATTGATTGAGTTAGATTTTCGTAGCTCGCAGATTAAACTCAGTCTAGAATAAAAGTGGAAAACTAGTTCAATATTTTTGTTACTAGAAAATGAGGAGTAAACGCTGACAATTTCTTCTTAGCAAGTGCGAAGAAGATCTGCGTAATTATTATGGAATTGCGATCACGAAGTCAGTGAATGACAGATGTCCTAGACAACGGAGTTACGCACAAGTATAACGTCATAAGTACTATAAAAAATAAATGATTTACTAGCTACACATAGAACATAATGCAGATTCTAGTGGAAGCCGTAATGAGGGAAGGTCAAACACAATGCCTTACTCGTCAATTAGAGGATTAACGGCATAACCAACATACGGCAGCTGACAAAAGAGGAACGAGGATTTCTATCGCGTTCGCACTCTTTTGTCATAATGCAGCAACCCCAGGTGTACATCTGGGAGCGGATATTTTTTTCTAGCCGTCAAACAATTAAATGTGGTATTGTACTGTAAATGAATAGCGGATCCAGGGCGGACATGTCACTGCAAGCTCATAATGAAAGGTATACCTTTTATCCGGCGAGCCCTGTGTGCTAACGCCGGCGTCCGTGGCGGTAAGCCCCCGGTGGTGTAGTGACGTCGAGTGTAGGGTGATGGAAGCGCCAAGGAGGGCTCCTGGCCGCGAGGGGCCGGCGTTGCTGCGCGTAGCGAGCGATGGGCGCGCGTGTGGCTCGAGGTCGGTGTGCCGGCGGAGTGGCCGCGCTGTCACCGGCAGGGTGCGCGCGCCTGCAGCGCCGCGCATGCGCCCTCCGCACCCGCAAGCGATTAAACTAAATACACCAACACGTAGCGCCACTACATGTGCTATACTGGCGCGCTGCCGCCTTACCTACATATCGAGGTGAGCATTATACGTATTTTTTTTATAATATTCAGTTTTGACCTATATTATTTTCGTACTTATTGTATTGCAAACTTATTCTTATCGTTTTGTAGAATGAATTGCACGAAGGTATCTTTAGGAGTTGTATTCGTAGCAACGCTACATCAACAAAAGCTTTGACATTCGTGAACGTTTCTGTAGATGAAATGTTCAGTATAGTGACAGTTTTTTTCCCGGCTTTTCGTATTAGATTACAAATTGAGTGTAATTTATTAAAATATGCAGAGGGAGGGTGAAGTATTGTTTGCTATAGGTGTGTGGTTGTTGAGATCAGCTGTTTGTATCAAGTTATTGGTGGGTGGTATCGATTGGCGGCACTTTCACCGCTGGGCGCGAACAGTAACTGTTATTCTATGTTTTGGCGAGGCTCCAGCAATGGCGGACATCCACTCTGTTACTAAGCAGACACAATTTTCGCGTAACAATCTGAGTTAACTTAGCTAAGTAAAAAATCTCAAAGGTTGTATGAAGTTGCCGATTTGTACTGAAAAATTGAAATTCGTTTTTTTTTAATTTAACATACTTATTTAATCAAAATAATTACCATTATTATCTATACATTGCTGCCATCTTATAGGAAAGTCATTTATGCCATTGCAATAGAACTCTGGTGATCTAGATTTGAAAAACTGTATGAAAGCATTTTGTACTGCCTCCTGAGAAGAAAGCTTTTTATCACGTAGAAAATTGTCCAAATCACGAAAAAAACGGTAGTCCATTGGAGCAAGGTCTGGCGAATACGGAGGGTGACGAATGGTTTCTAATTGCACTTCCTGTGGAGTTAAAACGGTTTCTCATGCTGTATGAGGTCTTGCGTTATCATGGAGCAATAATGGTGAAGATCGATTCATGAATCGATCTTCACCATCAGACAGCCCCGACTCATGAGTCGGGGCTGTTTCACTGCTAGTTTAAATAATAATAATAACCTCATCGCCGTATCTCTACGTTGACGTCGTGGTAGGGCTTGCGTGCTCCAATAAACCGTAGGTCTGTATCGGTAGTGTTTGCTTTGCCGTAACATGCCTAGGGTGAGGGGCCAGACAAAGAGAGATACAATCCACAGGGAAGTTTTGTGGCGAACTGTGGGGCATTAACGACCCCACAAACCCGAACTCCCGGTAGAATTCTTGTTCTTCATCTCCAGCTTGCCTTTATTGGCCGGCCGTAGTGAACACTGACGAGAAACAGAGCTCCCACCTCTCTCTTGCCTTTATTGGCTGACTTGAGTGGAGATTCGCAAGAGCAAACGTGCTCGGGAGAAGGATGTATAATCCAGTAAGGTGCTGGTAGGGATCTTGACCGTAGTTCCGGGATTGTCCTGATAGCCGTGGTATACCTCTCCACTCCTCAAGTACCTCAGGATATGTTGCCCGCTTGTTGCTACGTCACTTCGTGCTAGCGGCCGTTTTTGGGGGCCCATTTGTTGAGTGTGCAAGTCACCCCCTGCCTTTTATCGATGGATATTAATAATATTGTTCAGGCACGGGCCATAGTCTTAACATAGTTCCATGTTACCAGTCCACTTAAGACTCCAAAAACTATAGCCCTATTATTTTTGTTCTCCATTTTTAATTTTTTTTATTTTTTATTAATGATAGGTTCGCGTTTGACCACCATCTCACCTGATGGTAAGCGATGATGCGGTCGACGATGGAGCACGCTTGCCTAGAAGTAGCCTATTCACTCTTGACTTAAAGACCCCTAAGTTGTAGCTATCAGGAAACACAGACTCCGGCAAGGAATTGCACTCCTTGGCTGTACGCATAATAAATGTGTTCTCAAAACGTTTTGTGTGTATGGGTGGGATGTCCACCATGTACCGGTGGCGCAACGCCGTACGTATAGTGGTCCGATGATGGAACGGACTTGGCGGAATTAGATTGTGCAATTCCAGTGCACACTCCCCGAAATGTAAACGATAGAAAACCATATGTCGCAATAGCTTTTTAACTACCGGGGGTTGTCCTTGGGTGCACTAGCATAGC
The DNA here is from genome assembly GCA_905147345.3 of Mythimna impura. Classification (NCBI taxonomy): domain Eukaryota; kingdom Metazoa; phylum Arthropoda; class Insecta; order Lepidoptera; family Noctuidae; genus Mythimna; species Mythimna impura. The sequence continues at coordinate 7,862,404 of LR990355.1, read as the reverse complement.
GCGTACAGGGATAATCGTCGGTTGGTATCACGTTCCATTATAATCACCTAAAGGGCCTCTGCAAGTTGGCTTCGGCTCCTCGTACGCCTTCCAAAGGTCCAGGACCTCAGGGTCTTGAGATAATAAACAAATGAAAATAATAATAATAATATCCCCATCGCCGTATCTCTACGTTGACGTCGTGGTGGGGCTTACGTGCTCCAAAAAACCCTAGGTCAGTATCGGTAGCGTTTGCTTTGTTCCGTTTCCGTTACACGCCTAGGGTGAGAGCCAGACAAAGAGAGATTATAATCCGCAGGACAGTTTTGTGGCGAACTGTTGGGTATTAACGACCCCACGGACCCGATCTCCCGGTAGAATTCATCTCCAGCTTGCCTTTATTGGCCGGCCGGCGGCCGTAGTGAACACTGACGAGGAACACAGCCACTACCTCTCTCTTGCCTTTATTGGCTGGCTTGAGTGGAGCTTCGCAAGAGCAAACGTGCTCGGAAAAATCGCACGGTGCGTTCATTAGCAGTCCCCTCTCCAAACGCAACATTAGTTCCACGTCGGAACTCGTATTAAAAAATCACTCGAATTTTCGAAGTATCCATCTTTCTTGTCTAAGCTGAATAAAAAAAAAAACAACTGAAGGTCGATAATCAGTTGTACATTTTTTAAAAGAAGAACTTCTTAGGTACTATGTGAAAAAAGTTTCACTCAAAAATCTCAAACCATGAAGGTTCTATGTCAATTCGAAGCACCTATTACAATAAAACGACAATTTCATATTTTAACGCCTATTATTTATTTGCGATGCTGAATAGAGTGACGTATGAAGAGATCAAAACAGACGTGTGTATCCTTCATGGTTCATATAATTCGTGATGATCTTTTGTCGTGTTCGCAGGAGCGGCACAACCATGTCTGTGAAATTGTATTGAAGGTATATCCGTGGCTGGCGTGAATATGTTGACAAGTCTAAAATTGTAATTTCTGCGCCTCGTGACTTGATTACGACGTAAACGTTCTGTTATTTAAAAAATTTTTTTTTCTTTTTCTTCATAGTATTAACACTTCCGCTTCCGCAGCCGCAAAGATTTACTTTTGACATCTGTTTCCGTTTCCGCTTCCGTTAAGATACTTCCTTTGTATCACTAGTTCAGCTTAGCTTGCAAGCTTTTTTGGTAGGAAATCATCAAATAACTCCGCCCGCTCTGGGGGAGAGGCTGTGTCAGACTTTTACTGACTAAAGCCCACCTGAGTTCCTTCAGTTGCCCTTTGCGTTCCAAGGCCACGGTAACTCTTTCGAGGCAGTTCTTTATACTTAGGTAGGACACAGTTTAAGCCGGTTATTCATTAGGCAACATTTGTTGATAAACTGTTTACGACGTGTTTATCACCAAGCTTACCGTAATCACTGTTTCTGAAACTTTGGCGTCCACACTTATCAGTTGTTCTAGAATGTCGCTCGAGGAAGTAGTGATGCTTTGTGCTGCTTATATAATAATTTTTCTAGTAGCACTCTTAAAAAAGTGTTACTAGAAAAAAAGACGAAAAAGTGGTGGATTATATTTCTTAAATAGAAGTTACACACATACACATGACATATTCAATTCTGCAGCAATGTTGGTCCAATGCATCTTTTTTTTTAAATTTATCTCTATGATCTTTATTTGATGAATTCCAAAGTACACGATGGTGTTGATAAAGCTCTATGAGCATCGAAACCTGGTTTTTGGACCACACTAATTCCATGTTTACTAGATGTTTCGTCTTGCTCTCCATTCGATGTGGGGAACACGGCAATATGTTTCTTAAACAATGTTTTATCACCTTTGTTTATAAACTGTTTCCAGTGAAACATTGTGAAACACTGTTTATAAACTGTTTAAAACAGTGTTTATTGACAAATGTTGCCTAATGAATACCCGGCTTGTTTAGCTTAGTTTGTAAACAATACTAGCTATGCGAGTTAGCTGCGGGTTGTTCGCAAAGGGCACCTAAAAGAATACTATGGGTTTAATCAGTAAAAGTCTAATACTCCATCTTGCTTCAATCAGAGCGGGAGAAGTCATTTGATGATTTCCGACCGAAAAAAAAGGATATGGGTAATAAGTACAACTAAGCTTAGCTCATAATCTGAAAAATAAATTGGGCAGTAGTCTCATTTTTTTTTAAATTATTTGTATCAAAAAGCAACTTTTCAAACATTAATCCAATCTGTTCAATATTATGTAAGTTGGAAATCTGATGAACGGGGAAGCTGTCAATTTACTGAATAAGAATGCACACACTGAAATGTGACGTCATCGCTATTAGGTTTCGTTGGTTCCGTGAACTTTCGTGTGTACAAAATAGATAGCAAGATATTCCCATCACGCTCTCCGCTCATCCTCATAACAACAATATTTGAAATGCAAATTGCTCCTTCATTTATTAACCAATTTTGATACGGTTTTCTGAAGAGATTTCATTTTGATGTTGTTTAGTATAAAATCTATATGTATAAAAGCGAAATACCACTCACTGATTAATCGCGAAATCTCAGAAACTATAACACCTACAAACTTAAAATTTGGCAGGTAGGTTCCTTATGGAGTGTCGACATCCGCTAAGAACGGATTTTCCAAAATTCACCTCCTAAAGGGATGGAACGAGGGTCCAAAGTTTGTATGGAGAAACCAACTTTCACGCGGGCGAAGCCGCTGGCTGAAGCGAGTATTGTATAAAAACTGAACACCAGATAATAGACACACAATTTGTCCACTAACCCGTATAATTATGTTATCTGGCTGTACCTATTATAAAAATATTTTTTTGAGAGACTAAGATGACTTTTTCCCAGTAACTGTGATGTTTATTCATCGCAAAAGAAATGCCTGATTCTTAAACCGCAAAATTAGTAGTATGACAAACTGACGAGAGCACATCAGCTGCAATGATTGGTTCCTTGAGGCGATCCCCGGCGGCGTCCTCTCGCGTCCGACCATGGTTCGGAGCGAGAGGGAATGGGAAGCGACCATCTCCTTCTGCGAAGCAGTAATGCAAGCGAAGGAGATTGTCGCAACGGTCAGGGAATGGATATCTTTACGCTAGCTATCGTAGGCGAAGGCTAGCGGACTATGAGCTATCGGTAGTTCGCCGTCCGGCCGTCCGGTAAGGACCGAGTCCGAGTCGATGGCGGGCAGTGTTCCACGTGCACTTAAAAGAGATGTCAGCAAAACTATAGGAGACTAGTAGCGCCAGTGCCCGCTAGGGTTGCGGGGACTTTTGAGAGAGTTAACGTGGCCCTGAAACGCAAACAGCAACTGAAGGACGCAGGTGGGTTTTTAGTTAGTAAAAGTCCGACATGACCTCTCGCTCCACCCTAGAATGGGAGAAGATATATGAAGGTTTCCAACTTTAAAATAAAACTGCAGTGATTGGTTGAATGATTTGTTTAACAGCCAATCGCATAGCTTTACCTACTTGTGTTAAATTGTGATGTGTCGATAACACCTTTCAAGACACCAGAGGTTCGTTTAGCACAGCTACCTTTTATTAAAATGACATTCTGTTTGATAACATTTGATAGCCGACAAGCATCCTCTGTTTAATAAGCTTTTAATGTATCGCCTTACTTGTTTGACTTCGACACTAAATATTTTGCGAGGAAAATCGTAAAATCTGCTCTTCTGGAATAAATATCAAGTCATTTTGACGACTTGAATTTGTAGGTTGATAGATATTAAATATTACATTTAAGAGGCTATGCCGTAACATAATTTTTCCTTTCCTGAAGAACACTCGAAAACTTAATTAAAATGAACAAGGTAATTACTTTTTTCGAATTAAAACGATTTTAAGAAGTTTCAATCTTCTTAAGTATATATATCAATAAATCAATATATTAGGTATAATTCAATTGCTGTTAATCTCGTTAAAAACTAAAAAAAATCGACTTGACCGATTTTAATCATTTTTATTTTGTTTTGTTTGTTTTAATATGGAGGTGATTTACAAAAAAAAACAGTAAAAATTGTTTTGAATTGATTGAAAGGTGGAAAGTAATTTCATACGGGCGGAGCCGCGGGCGGCATTTAGTAAGCACATAAGTTTCACATAATCAAGTAGAATCTACAATCTATTTTACCAATTTTCGTAGTCTTTTTTAATAATTAAAAATCAGGAGCAAAAATAAGATCAATTACGGTTGAAACGGTCCAGTCTGACGATACTTTATGCCATATCGAGATACCTATACATCATCTCAAATATATTTATGTATATCTAAATATATGTAACATATTGATACTACAGAATTCAATAGCATAGCTAACAAAAGGGGGCCAAAAAGGGGATCAAAACTGACAGATGTAACTAGGTCAAAATAGGGTATCACAAGAATGAGCTCCATATATTGGTTATTACAGAGTGAATTTTGATTATATTACTTTAAAACATTAAGTACTTACCGAGTCGTATACATAATTGAACTAAAAAATTACCTGTAGGTACCTTTCTTTTAGGAAATATTCCAAAAAAAAAATTTGTGTAGTAACTTTTTTTTAAATATTTAAACCAGTGCCTGACTGCGATCTCACCTGATGGTAAGCAGTGATGCAATCGTTGAAGGTGAATCGCACTAGTTTATTTAGAGCTTATTCACTTTAGCCTTTAAGACAACTAAATTATAATTGGACGGGAGGACCGCAGCAGGTAAATAGTTCCAATCCTGCGATGTTCGCGGTATAAATAAATAACTTAAACCGTCATAGGGTCGAAGCCTACTGGGGCCAAGGGTCGAAGCCTACTGGGGCCAAGGGTCGAAGCCTACTGGGGTCACGGGTAGTGTGAAAATGAAATTCGGGGCCCTGAGACGAAGGCAAAGAAGGAACAGGAGTGGGTTTTTAGTCAGTAAAAGTCTGACACTATCTCGCGCTCCACCCAAGAGCGGGATTTATCATAAGATGATTTTCTCACCTAAAAAAAAACCGTCATAATTGTTTCACATCAAGACTTAGTTAAATATCTCTACTGCATTAAGACCGGAAGCCCCCAATACATTAGCACTGGGTATTTCAGCAGCAATGGAGTATGTGTTCGCTGCGGCTAGTGGCATCGGGTCAAGGACATTGCACAAATCCGCAGTCTCCTTCGTGATCGTGACGCATACTAGTATAAACGCATAGTACTCGAGCTCTTTGTAAACGAGCTCATCCGGGCGACTATTCGTCCAATGTATAGTTCTAGTAAGTACTTATTTACTAGAACCATACATTGGACGAAAAGGTTATAATCAGACATTGAGACTTCTTATTCTTTTAATTTATTTATTTTATTTAGGATCTCCAACAAAGGATGTACACAATATCTGTATCTTATAATTAGTGGTTCCGGTATCTTGTTGGTGTACCTACTCCTTCATTTATAGGAGACCACAGCATTCACAAAAATAATTTAAGCAACTAAGCTAACGAAAATAAAATTACAAATACATTACAAACATGATACTCGTATAAATTAATAAAGATAATAATACTGAAAATTGATTAAATAATAATAATTATTATGATAAAATTGGAAATAAATAATGAATAATTATTATGATATTGAAGGTTTTCAGGAAAATTCACACCACTAGTTGTCGCCACATAGCTGTCAGGTCTTTTCCTTTGAAAACGTATAAATGACGTTGACATTGATGTCTAACTAATGTCATTAACATAAGCTTGGACTTGACGACTCAGTGCTGCCACCTGGTGAGCGCCATTTTGGAACACCGTCATTATTCTTATATTCTTTATTGTACACAATCATAATCGCGGTGTGATTATGAGGCTATCACACAGATGACTAAAACGACACTTTATAAAACCGAACTTTTTCTTAAAATTGATGTGCTAAAATTTCGTTTCAGTATATAATTATAGTGCTTGTATAGGCCTCTGCATACGCTCTAGCATTTTCCTGCGTGGCCAATCCTTAGGAACTTTGCATTTTTTTAAACCTTGCCCCTCACTAGATATGTAGTTCTTATCAATATTTGTTCCATGCGGGAATCGAACTCGCGACACGTAGTACAGCAGTCAATCACTTAACCACTGCGCCAATCGTGTCATCAATTTTTTGTATGGGATAAAAATAGCCTATCGCTCGCCACTTAACGATGGTGTTGTTTTTAGAATTACTACACTAACAATTTTACCTCTTTATGAAAATAGAAATAGACTCCAAGAGATTTTTCCACCTTCGTCTCTGGGATGCTTACGCACCTTGGACGAATTCAACTCCCAATTACTTATTGCAGCCGTTCAAAGGCAAAAATTAGTGACCATTTACGTACTTAACTTATAATACTTAAGCGGTTTTTTTTGGGGCGACGGGACGGTAATCCCTTTCTTCTCCTAAAATTGTTTGTCCGAAAATCATTATCCATAACACGTTTGCTATAAACTTCAGTAACCATAATGATCAAAATCCCGAAATTTTGTTTAAGCTGTTGATCCCCGCATTAACGCCGGCGTTTACGCGCCATTGTCTTACTATTGTGTCTCTAATTACGTACTGAAAAGGTTAACATAATTATCTTTAGTTCTAAAAGTATTCTGTCATAATATCGAGTACTATAATAATTGAATCTCCTAATTCTACATGACCTAAAATCATATATCCTAAGTTTTGTGTTAAATAATGTGTATTATTTCGAATGTTCATTTATACTAATTTTTTTAGTCCTAAAACATTTGCTAAAAATTAGGTTTTAGTGACAGAAACGAATCGCTGTAAATCCGACTCCACGCAGTCTTGTCTGCCCTACCCCTAGAGTGTAATTTAAACTCGCGAGGAACCGCCGGAGCCCCGGAGCGCCGGAGCCGTGACAGAAACCATGCCTGCTGCATGTTAGCCTGCATACTGCATGCTTGCTTGCATGCTGCATGCTGCGTGCTTGCTTGCATGTTGCATTCTGCGTGCTAGCTTGCATGCTGCATGCTTAGATACCTGCTTACAAAAATCACATGTTCACAATCAACTGCTTTATTGAGTACATGTATAATATATTTATTTATGTATAATAAAAAATTATAATGCAAAATCAGACATTTTTTAATTACATATAAATGATATAACAAAATGATATGAATATGAATGATTGGAATTTAGGACTTATAACTTTTATTGAAAACGGTTTTAGGTCTTTTGTATATTATTGATTATAATATTTATGACAAACGGATTTAGGACATATTATATATGTAGGGATTTCAATTTTATAGAATGTGATATTATGTGATATTAAGTTCGGGCAAGTTATCATTCGGACAAATGATGATTAGGACAAAAAAAGTTATGGCACTTTAAATTATGGATAAAAAAGTTAGGTGACACAATAGAGAACCCGACGGGACTCATCTAATGACGTCTCGCGTTCTATGGTGGAGCGAGAAAGCGTGTCATTTTACTGAATAAAGTCCGCCTGTTACTTCAGTTATCTTTTGCGGGTTACAGCTTTTTAGAAATTCTGCCATGGTCCTAGCGCGCATCGGCCCTGCCGAACCCCTACGGTTTGCTGACATCTCTTTGAGGCCGTGGAACACTATGCTCCATCGACGACTCGGGCTTGGCCCTTATCGGACGGGCGGATGGCGAGCTTCCCTTTGCCCTTTTGCTCGTCGTCCGCAAGCCCGCGCATGTTGCGCGGGATTGCGGACGACGAGCAAAAAAAAAAAATAGTAAAGTTTTTTTCTATGGCAAACTAGCCGATGGTTTGTCGGTTAGTTTGCCATAGAAAAAAAAATCTAACACCCCAGTCCAGCTCCCATGCTGTATTCTTCGATTTACTAATAGATTTGAAACTGGAACATCCGTTAAGTTTTTATTTATGGGGTCTTGTATGGGACTCTGCCAATTAAGCACGAATGTACAGTGTGTGTATATTGATTGTTTGTGTGTTCCGTGCAAAGGTCGCCCTCATATCGGTAATGAAACCATGTTTTTGTTCAGTCGTTTGAGTAATTAGGGTGATCGATTTCTTTCATTTGTTTTCGGCTTAAAAATGGCTATATTTAGGCCGGAAATAAATATATAGTGAGTAATTGGGGTCCCAAAAAAATTCCTACAGTTTTGAAAACATTTTCTTCGTAGTTATGTCCTAATCTTTTAGTCTTTGGTTACTGTTATTACTCTGCTCCTATTGGTCATAGCGTGAACCTAAAGTCTGCCTCGATAAATGGGCTATCAAAAACTTAAATAATTTTTCAATTCGAAGCAGTAGTTTCTGAGTTCAGTGTTCCATTGCACTCCTGGCCACTTAGTATGGAAAGTATTTTTTTTTTTAATGTGGCCTTGACTTCCTCAAAGAAAGTTTGGTATAACTTCTATGAGTTTGCACGTAACAATTTAATTGACACTACGGTATAATACAGAATCCTGTATTGTACTGTAGTATCAATTAAATTGCATAACCAATTATAATGGTTAAAGCTACAGCTACGTAATAAACATTGCTACGTTTCTTCGTAGCGAAGTTCTACACAATATTTCAGTTGTAGCAATATTAAAATAAAGCGATTTTCGTAGCACAGACCGTCCAACATTGATTCGTAACCTCACACCATTGGCTACGGCGTAGCACATGGCTACGACGATATCTTACCTCAATAGCGTATTATTTCACGATCCGTTAATTAATTGGTATTTAGAGAAAATTGGTAACCTATCAATGTGGTAGTATTGTACGTGGGCTGGAAATTAGTTATCCATTACCTGCTACTACTGAAATTGAAGCCCAAAATGAAATCACTTGTTCGTGCTGAATACGAAATAGATGGTGGAAATCATACCTTTGAATCGAGGTTCATTTTGGATGATTTTATTTCTAGAATATTTAAGGCGTATAGTCCCTTGAACATCTGGCCTGAGTTAAATGCGTATAATATACTCGTACTGCCGCTTGCGCCCGCATAGAGTCCCGCTGACATTTAAAACCGTTTTCTTTGCGAAATATTAATTGTTTTTTTTTTATATATGTATGCTATGTACATTCTGAAGAACACTTAACCAGCAATTTTTATGTGTAAACATATTTCTAATGATCAAAGCCGTTTGAAAGAAGTAGGGAAAACAAGCGAAAAAATATCATGTTCTTAATTTTATTTTTTTGGCAAAAGTATTATAGTCATAGAAAAAAATCATATGTTGATAATGTTATATAAGAATCTATAATATTTTGTTTGTTTTTATGTTTTTTTTGTTTATACTTAAGAGGTAATCTCTGAAAGTACTAGTCCAATTGCGAATTTTCTTTCACAATCGGACCAGCCCCCCTAGCCAAGTTACGATCGTTTCGTTTGCGTCGAACGCCTCGAGTAGGCCACGCCTCCGATTCCTTTGTTCTGACGTCATCTCAATGCTCAGTCACGTGGTACTTTCATTTTATGTACGCGGGCGAAGACGCGGGAACAAATTAGTGTTATATATTACCTACCCGTAAGTAGAAGGTAGTGCATTCCAGTTTCATCTTGGGTGCACGGTTTTGTTAGTTCCAACCTACCTGCGATTAATTTTCTTGATGAAGAAAAAACATTTCCGGACTTTGAACATTTAGCGTGGGAAACAAACAAAGAAATTCATTAGGGACTCAGCTCGACTTTTTTCTCGTCGGTTGATTTCCCGGTACCTAACGACTATGTTAAATATTTTAATTAGATTTATGGCATTCATTCTTTCATAATGTGAATTTAAAAAAAGAAATTGGCCAAACTTTCAACACCAAATTAGCAAAAAGTGTCTGTGGACTAATTCATAAATTGATAAATTCGGTTGGTAACAGTGTTTCTCTAGACTCATAATAATATAGGTAGGCACAATATTTATTTTTTCCTTTCATGAGCAAAGTTTGGTGATAAAGGCGTTCATATTGCGAGTGAAAATTATTATTCTTTTGGTTCAAAACAGTGCGTGGGTAAAGTACTTATCTGGAAAGACTTAGCGGAAGTCTCTGTCCAGCTTTGGGAACGTATAGTTATAAAAAATGGTACCTAGTGTTAATCAAACTCTAGCGTAAAAACCTGTCAAAATTTGATATTTAAATAGGGTTTGAGACGTTCTAAACTCAAAATACTTACTCAACTTAGAAACGCGCGTACAAAAAAAATAAAATGTAGATAGAAACATCATCATCACAATAAAAACTTGTATCATTAATAAGCTGATTATTGCTCGTGGATTACCATATAGAATCTAACTAAAAGACAATGCATCGTCCGGTTTTCTACTGATGATTTATTCCATATCAAGGAGGTAATATTTTAACTCCTCAAGCGGTCCTATGCCAGCCCACAGACGGGGTTTTCCAATGACTCAGCCTTTTAATTTTAACAGAGTTTGTGTGAGTCAACTGCTTAAGGTAGTTAATGTTACAGGATTGTTTTGGTGGTAATTAAAGCTGACACTATCATAATGCGAAATACCTAATTGTATTTGTACAAAGTTATTCCAGAATTGAGGCGAAGGAAGGATCCTTACGCTTTGTAGTAGTTCATTAGATATTTACGCCCTTTTATCTGAGTATAATATTATTAAAGCAAGCAGATATCGAAAGTGCGTCAATTTCCAAACGGGTGTTTAAATATAAAACGACGAAATATTTCCTAAGTGTACTCAGTGAACGCATGATAATTTCCTAAAGTAAAATTTAATATTTTGTAATGTAAATTGAATTTAAATTAAATTGGATTGAATTTAATTGAATTGGACTGGATTGAATTGAATTGAATTGGATTGAATTAAATTAAATTAAACTAAATTGAATATGATATTTGTGTGTAATGACAATGTTTGCAATATAAATAATTTGACAACACCGGAGCTACGTCTGCCAACAAACTGCTATGCAGTTTGGCAGCAGTATTATGAATTGTAAAATTTTTAAAATACAAATAAAGCATTTTATTATTATTATAGGATTTCACGTGTATAATAGTTTCTAGGGTGGGAATAGGGATTTAATTAGTTAGTTTAGTTTGATTGTAATGTTGATTTTATTTTTTAGGTTGATTCTAATTTTCATTTTATTTGGATTTTTATTTATTTCAATGATTTTTTAAAATATTTGTAGGTAAATACTAATTCTAGCCAAGCGGTAATTGCTATTGTTTGAAACTTAATTATATACCTTAGGTAAGCATGTAATTAAGTGTAAACCAATCGCAATTACAGCTTGCTTATTGTCTGTTATAGGTTCATACTTGATTATTTTTCTTTTTACAGATGGGGAATCTTTTGTTATTAAGATCGAGCATCAACACAAGTACCAAGCTTAATGGATTGATGGACATTGTATAATAGTCTATCTATCAGCTACCCACATCCCAACCTATTCATATAAACCGAACACGAAAAATTCAATCAAATGACGCTATTTTTGCAGCAAATCAAGGGTGAGCAAACGTAAATGTAATAAACAAAGAAACTTTCGGTAATGCAAGAAATCGCTGACACGACGATCATTGCTGGGTAATTCAATACCTACCTACTGGTCATCATTTTGACTATTACTGGCAAAGTGGCAAGGTAACCCATTTGGGTTACCTTGCCGGTAATAGGTAACCTAATCACGTCAATGTTCTTAGGGATTCACTTTATCCCTTCCTATTTAGGCGTAAAATGATGTAATAGTACATTATGATACAAGTGTGTAATGTTAGTGATTACCGTCGAGGCGGTATTGAGACCCGAGCCGTGGCGAGGGTCTTAAGAGAGCCAAGAACGGTAATCATTAATTACTCACGTGTGTCATACGACGTTTTTCAATACATTAGCGAAGAAAACAACAGTAAAACTAGTAAAATTTTCTGTGACATGGCGGTAAAAATCTGTTTTCATAAGGGCGCGCATCATTTTTTTTTATTTACCCCTAGAGGAAGGCTAAGGTATTTTGATCATACTGCCTAGTCTTACGTTTGTTTTCTTGCGTGAAAAGTTTTTACGATAATATCTTTCGTGGTGACAATAGAATACGGATGTAACATTTTCCAATGATTTTGTAGTATTTAATTTTATTTAATTAATACAGCCACTGAACTTCACTGGAATAAAAAAAATCACGCCAAAAACCGCGCGCATCTTAAAATGGCGGCCATAGACCACAAAAAAAAACAAATTTTATTTGAGTGTACGATTTATTTACTAAATGTTTTTTATTAATTAAATCGTTTGTACAAGTTAAATTTGTCCATTTTAATTTTGAAATTGGATGAAATAAGTACACTAATTTATATATCTACTATTGAACGCATTCGAATTCGAAATTTGTTTTGCCAACAAAGAGGTTGAACAAAAAGGTTTTAACTACATTATAGCACTAGTGCGTAATGGTAATCAAAATGTCACAGTTTGGTAATGAGTGCCATTATATACCTAAGTGCAGTGCAATAAGAGTCACTTTCTGAGCAAGTGTGTTGAACACTAAAACCAAAAAAGTAATATAAAAACCCTAAACTAATTAAAAGTAACTAAAAACAAACTAAAATATGGCGTTGAAAAACTCCTCCACATCGCTATTGACTGGTAATCTGCCCAAAAGACTGACGATTTTAATAAATTATTTTTACAGTACCAACCTAAGTCTGAATGTGTTTATTATGATTTCAAATTCAACTCTTCATTAATGGAATTTGTGGAAAAAACATCACAATTTTGCCAATAACACCTGCGAATAATTAAAAGATGATTCTTTGAAACCGAGAGAATGTCTCATTCATCTGGCCTAGTTTTTTTTTTACAATTTGATATTATTATTTGCATATTAGTTTTTCACTAAATATATCAAAGGCACTCATTTACGCCCAGTGGCTTATGATACACAATAGATAAGTATGAAAACTAGGCCAGATGAATGAAGACATTCTCTCGGTTTCAAAGAATCACCCTAAAAACGACCATCAAAACGCTGGAGAAAGAAATATTCCGAGCCAAAATGCCAGAGGTCGCGGCGGCGTTAACGATTTTGACAATGATGTTGACACTGACAGCTAAGCCTTGTCAAAAATTGTAATGGTTGTGGTTGATAATGTTGATATCGGTACATTTCTTGTAAAAATTACTTTGTTATTGATTTAAAACACATTTACATTATTATTTCTAATCGTAGTTTTTAGTTTTGTGTAATAACTGCATTTTGGACGTTTTAGTGGTGTTAATGTGTATGTAAACACTCATTTTCAAAAAAATTTCATTACTTGGCGAACCCAGTAGTCAAACTGTTTTGGTTTAAGTTTAGTTTGTTTTCGCTTTTTACGACTTTAAAAACGATAACATGTTTTCTGTGCAGAACAACTGAAACACTTGAAGATGTCCAGACTGCGCTTTGGACGACAGCATGATGGGTACCGTCTAGTATCGAACGACGACAGTGGGTTTTCCGATGCGCAGTTTGAAGGACCACCGCCAAAAATACCATGGAAAGCAATATCTCTCGCAGCCTTCTTATTTGTTGTGGGCACAACATTGCTTATTGTTGGCAGTTTAATTGTTACTGGTCACATAGATACTAAGTATTCTGACCGTTTGTGGCCTATGATAGTTTTAGGCTGTATTATGTTCTTGCCAGGGGCATATCATATAAGGATAGCATATTATGCCTATAAAGAATATCCTGGTTACAGTTTTGCTGACATTCCAGAGTTTGAATAGTTTTTTTATGATATGTGATGTAATAACATTGATGTTCAACAGACCTGTTTGTTACCCTTTAGATATTGTTTTTAAGTATTCATTATTTTTATGAATTGCATAATAGTCAATATGTATATGAAAGAAAAGGAAGTTAGTGATAGCATGACGGTTGACAGGATAGAATGGAAGAAAAAAAAATGTTGCGTCAACTCGAAATAAATATGGGACAAGGGCAGGAAGATGATGATGATGATAGGAACTTATAATTTATTGAATGTTGTTTAGATATAATTAATTGTCTGTATAGCACACACACTCTTAAAAGTGATTTTAGATTAGTATTGTTAATTATAATCTTTATTTTGATTGAATGTCAGTATTTGACGTAGTTTAAGTAATAATATGTATTATTGTAATTTTCTATATTATATTAAAGCTGATAGCTTTCATAAAAGTACATGTGTACATTATGTTTTGTGTGTTTAACTTTATAAATACAAAAATAATTACAGCTGATATTTTATTTCAGGTTACATACAATAAAACAAAAAATCCATTTAGGCATATTTTTTAATGACAGTGATCATAATTTTAATAAATAGATTGATAAAGTCACTTTTACAACTTGTAGAGATTTTAAAGAAAATCAATTGATTCTCAGTGATTAGTTAATACTTCCATCCTATCTAAATTGCACATGTTTACCTATTAGCTCTTTTACCTTTCCTAGTCTGTGGAGTGAAACTAGTCTGCGGGAGAGGTACAGAGTGCCCTGTCTTTTTTAAGTGTTCAAACAATTTGTTCTTTGATGGGAAGTCTGTTTCACAGACTGCACACCTAAGAGTCAATGCCGTGCTTGAATCTTCTGTTTCACTTGTTTTAGTTCTTACTGGTTTTCTTTCTACCATCTTTTTTGGTTTGATATTCCTCTGTGTCTTGGGTAAAGCAGGCCTGTCTTTTGGTAAAGTTGCTTCACCTAATGCATCATCAGTGGGTGTAGTACTAGACACTTCATACAGATTCTCTGTTGAAGTTTGTGATTGTGACCCTTTCTTTAAGTTAGCTTCTTTCTTAGCTTGTATCTGACTTTTCAGCATATTGAATTTCTTAGCTTTTCTGCTGCGTGATGGTCCTTCAATTTCATTAAAACTCATCTCATCATGACTGTCATTGCCTTCACTTTCTGGCATTGGTATAAACTTCTTTTTGTTCTTCTTTTTTTTATGACTCTTCGGTAAAGCCTGTAAAGACATATTTAGGACACATTAAAAGAAAATAAAAAATTAACTTAAAATTCTAACTTGATGCTGAGCCATATTTTAATTCATCATTTTTTTATTGTTTTGTTTTTCTAAGGATCCAGCTCGAAGAAGCCCCTTAGACACTTTTCAGGGAATATGGTAGAAAACTGGACGATTATCCTTGTACATGCTATGTTAAAACACCCAACCCCCTTTGGTGGGAAACTATTGCGACAGATGGAAAACAAAGATAGGAATAGGGGGGTTGTAGGATGTGGCGTACAGGGTTACTGTCTATGCGCAACAGCGCATAGACAGTAACCCTGTACGCCACAGTCGGGAAGACACGTCAAGCCGTGACGTCATTAGCGGTACGGGAGACTGTTAGTGATTTCCTTCATTATTATAACTGGTGATAATAATAGTAACGGAATTATTACTGTGCGAGTGGACGAAATTGATTATAAAAATGGCTAGCCGTCAAAATATAACTACTGAAGAACTCCTTCGTATATTATGAAGTGTGGAAGAGGATGATGAATTCTCTGAAGCAACATCTTTCTACGAGGATAATTTAGAGGTGAGTTTTATTTATATAAAACTTTTCACCAACCAGGACCTAGCGACCCACGAAATGCGGCGTTCGGAAGACTCATCGCTTTTGAGTTAGATAGAGTGCCAGCAGAGAAGCGTTCAGTAACGTAAGTTAATTTACTGAACCTGATAAGAAAAGTGCGAACGCAGAAGGACTTAGATGACATAAGTTTGCCGAGTTATGTAGAGTCAGACTTATTAAAAGTGAATTGATTAAATTGTTGTTAACACGGAATAAAGAAAAGTAGGGGAAGTGCCCCTCAGATATCGCACGCGTGTCAACATTAAGCACAGCTGTGCAAGAATTAGCTTATTCGCCGTCAGATACTTGTCGCGATTGGTTGTCTCAGAAATACCCGAAAAATTACAAATTATGCCTTATTGTGCGGATTTGACCTGCAAAAACGAAAGCAGAAAAAAAATGTATCTTGTGGAGGTGTATCGTATCATCGGTAAATACTAAACTTTGTTAATTTTTAATACAGTTGATTTTAATGACAATACCACATTTTATGACTTCAATGCAAACTATAAACAACCTTATGTTCATTGTCACAAAGTCTAAATGCACTTGGTCGTCATCTGGAAAATCATAACATAAATTCTAGTAACTTCGACGCTACTCAATTAGGGATGGGACACATCCGTAAAGTAGATCGGTATCGATAATTTTTATTTATTTCTAACTCTTCATTTCATGGCTGGCACCATCATCCAAAATTTGTGTCGGATGGTTCATGTGTATAATTTATAAATATTTAACTAAGATTGCACAGAAATCTCGAGGTTTTAACAACACGTAACCTGCATCCGTCCGAAGTAGGTGCGGGTTGCTAATCACTTTCTTTTACTTCTTCACGTTCGAAAGGTTGAACGGATTTCAATAAAACTTGGTACATGGGTAGACCACGTCACAAAAGTATGTTCCCTCGGGATAACTTTCTACTTTCAGGCGGGTTAAGTCGCTGGCAGCAGTTAATAGTTAATGAAGATAATATTACATAATATTAATCGTAATACATTAACTTCTATATAGATAGACCTCAAAAAAATAAATTTGCTGCGAAATAAATATATTGTTTTAAGTCATCATTAGTTAAAAAAAAAACTGTTTTCTTTCTTATTTTCATTGTTAGGAATAATTCGCCTTCTTCCATTTTCCACTACTCAGACACTTCACACAGGGACGCAGAGATGAGCAAAATTGAAGGACTGGATTCTGATTAAACTTTTTTCGTTCACAATTCGTAAATAAATTAAATTTTAAATAATTCTTGTTTTGCTCACCATACCCAATTTATTCGATTTGACAGTATGACGTGACGTCACAAAATGGCAATCGATCCTATTCTTATTTGGAACGCATTGTACTTGATTATATGAAATTAAGATTACCCCCTAGCCCTCCATACAAACATACAAATATCTCTTTAACATTGATATTTTAAAGATAATCAACCTTTTTCATTATTAATTTGTATGATGTTAACAAATTTTTACATTGCTCTCCCGAATAAATTACGTAACATCAATATTAAAATATCGATATATATCTACATCTCTAATTGAGTAGCAAATGAGATTACATGTGCATGGGAATATGACATCTATTTCAAACCGCCTAGCGTTCTGAATAGCATGAATTGGTTACGGTGCCATCTAGCGTTGAGTAGCTGAACTTGTTGTAAATTTGACTATTTAAAGTTGTTAGACGAAAAACGTCATTATTGTTTGTGTCATATCAAATAATAACAACTTTCACTCGTTGTAATAAGACTTAATTTTTGAAAGCAATAAGAAAATGATTTGTAAAAGTTGCGTTTGTAATTTGTAGCCAATCAAATCACTGTTTTTTATGTGTGTTATAGATAATTTGATACGCAAATGTGTGAGTTTGACGACACTGGTTCCCGTGCTTAGCCAGTTTAAGGGCACTTCTATGTATTTTTTGTTC
Organism: Mythimna impura; assembly: GCA_905147345.3. Lineage (NCBI taxonomy): Eukaryota > Metazoa > Arthropoda > Insecta > Lepidoptera > Noctuidae > Mythimna > Mythimna impura. Next base: position 7,844,977 of record LR990355.1, on the reverse strand, counting down.
TGTGGTTGTTAAATACTATGTGATTATTATTTATTATGTCCCACAATGTCACATCCCTACTCGCATGCGAGGAAGTTGTCAAAGGTCGTGCCAGCCACGCCAGAGTCGGGACTTCCCGACAGCGGCTACCGTTACGAACGAGATTAGTGATGTACCTTATTATTATTTATATTTGTCGTTTGTAGTTCTAATGTCTGCTTTTACGTTGTTTAGATTTTTGTAACTTCTGTTTAATGATAGTATGATTCAAAATAGGGTCAAATAAAATAAAATAATGATGTAACAAGTAATATTTTACTCAAAAAGTATGGGTTTAAAGCAATGATTAATTAGTTATCGATAAGATGTTGGAATCCCTATTTTTTTTGTAGGTATTTGCGCTGAATTTGTAGCTTGGCGTGGGAGGTATGCCGATGCGTTTACGCTCTGGCGGTCAAAAGGTTAAGAACCATGTAAAGATTATAGCCCTTGCATGAACAATGTTATTAATATACATCAATGAAAATGGCAGGAGGGTGACTTGTACACTCAATAAATCTACCCCAAAACCAGATGCTAGCATAAAGTGATTATGTAACTGGGGGGGGGGGGGGGGGGGCAAAACATATCCTGCGATGCTCAAGGAGTGGAGAAGTAAACTATGGTTATCAAAACAATCCCGGAATTGCGGCAAAGTAAACTACCGACACAGAGTTCGTTGGAGTGTTCAAGCCTAATTACGACGACAACATAGAGACACGGCGGTGAGGTTTTTGTTGGCCGACGTTGCGTTAAGCGGGCGCCCGCGCGGTCCCATACAAAAGTGCTCCGTCGCGACTCGCCGCGCGGCGCGGGTACCCGTCGCGGGAAGCCGCGCCCCGCGCCCGTTTTGCTACGTAATAATACATTAAAGTTCTCCATCTACGACTACATGCACACCGTTAAAGTTGAAATAGCGACACTGTGTAGGTAATAATCCGGTTTTCGCTACGGGGACCGCCGCACGTGACGCACGCGCGACGACACGCGCCCGCTTAACGCTGCGTTGGCCCTAAGACACACTAGCAACTATTAGCTGATGCATGTGTTTCAAATAGAGGTTTAGTCTGTGCAACCGATTTTTTTTCTGGGAGCCTGTTTCATGATGCTATGACTCAGGTAGAAATTACTTCAAAGACTTCTTCATGGATGCATTCCCCCATAGTTTGAGGAATCATCTTCATCTTTTAGCAGTACCTACTTTGCTAGACGTTTGTACCTATGTAAGCTTCCTCAATTGCATGTCATGCAAGTAAACCCACACTGTCGACTAGTGTGTTTTAAGATGCCTCATCCAGTGGAAACCGTTCATCCTACCTAAATTGTGGCTTTACATAGCTAGAGGTTGACTTATTTTAATTTAAGCATTACTAAAGGAAGTACTTTGTCTTCACAACAATGTCCTAATGAGTGCTACCCTAACTGACTCAAACACTTTGAATTACATTAAACTGTATATGCTTACCTGAACTTTATCAGAATCGTCACTAAGAGTTTCCCTGAAATCATTATCCTCATTGTCTTCTATATCTGAAGTTGAGTTTTCTATTTGTTCTCCTTCTTCCTTAGTCTGACCATTCACTTTATCACCTTCACCCTTTTCCACGTTTACGGGAACTTCATTAATATCAGCGTCAACATCTTCATTATCTGATATATCAATATCATCATCGAATTTCATGTTAGCTACATTTTCTTTGTGCTTCTTACTGTTTTCGTGATTTTCAAATGATTTGATATTTTTAAACAATTTGTTGCATGCTGAACAGTAAAGATTTCGCATTGGTGCAGGTTTAGATTTTGTTGTAGATTTAGCTGTCGCCTTTGATGCTTCACTTGCCTGAAATTTAAAAACGTAAAATTAATTTAGAGTCTGTTTAGTGGTAGGCGCCAAATAAATTTGTAATGAAGTTTGTTGACCTTTTAGAATAGAATAGATATTCAAAGTTTGTTGATCTTTTTCTAATATCTTTGCACAAAACCGAAAAACGAACGAACTGTTTTTCAATGCTACAAAATGTTAAGGATCACGATAGACGTCCATTTATATATAAAGCTTTTATGTTTTTATTTCCGTTTTTGCTAAGCGTGAAATTACCATTAATCTTAAGTGTAATAGCAGGAGTGTCATGGTCTTTTTATTATAAATACAAAAGAATGTGATAAGAATATTTGAGGTAAGGCACTGCCTGATTGTGCCTGTAACATCTTTTATTTTATTTATTTATTAAATGCTTTAGGCACACAAAAGTACAGAGGCAGACTTATGCCTTAGGCTTCCTACCACTCAACCTTTGGGTAGAAAAATAATGGCAAGTGCAATAAAAGAGAGATAAAAAGGCGAATACAAGCTGCAATCCTGTATTCTAGGCAATGTATAGAATACCTTAAATGTGTAGGTAATGTATGAATTTTTTTTTAATACTTTGCCTAGGTATTCTATACAATAAAGAATGCGCAGCCGGTTATGTGTGTAAAGACGAGAGCAGGGAAAGAGGTGACGTAATTTTACGGTACCCCGACACAGACGGGTTAGGCTAGAAGGCTAAACCTACTAATAGATAGCCTGTATAGGATAGCCAAATTACATTATGTTACTTATTGCCATTCATTTTATTGTGTATAAGTAATCAGGTCCCATTTCTGTCTGCAGGGTTTAAAGCAAGGCTCGTATTTCCGGGTGGTTATAAAAAAGTTACCATGAAGTCTAATCTATCCGTGTCGGGGTGCCCCAAAATTACGTCAATTCCTTCCCTGCTCTCGTCTTTTACACACATTGATTTTAAGTAATAGAAAATTTTTCATTTGCCATGGGAAAATTAAACATTTTCTTACACTTTTAAAGGTAGGTTATTAAATTTCATGAAACATTTCAAAGGTAGGTTGGTTAACATGGATAAATATAGACCAAAATCTATTTATTTTACACATTGCCGGTGGACCATCAGGTACACTATACAATCCTTAGGAATTGAATGAAAAAAAAAGTATGTTGGACAATAACATTCATAATATTTCATACATTGTCTGGGCGCCCCAGGTATTCTATACATTGCCTAGGGATTGAATAGAATACCTGAATTAGATTGCTGGTAACAGATATACTAATAAACCATAGATATAATGCATTTAAAACTTATTCGACTCAATAAATTATAATTGTAGTACTATATTATTATTGCAGCCCTTACAAAACTGAATGCTTCCTCACCTCACATTTAGTGGTTAATATTAATACAAAAAAAGAAAGCAACAGTGCCAGTATTATAATATTATTCTCACCTCCTCAGTCTTAGAGCTTTCTTCATTACTACTTTCCATTCCACCTTCACTTATGGTGTCATCATCAGATGACAGGCCAAACTCCTCAGCCAAAAGTGACTCAATCTCACTCAACTTCTTCTGATAGTCTTCACTCTGCAAGAAGGAACTTTCGCCTTCTTTTTTCTTAGCTTCTTCTATTTCTTTCTGCCTCTGTATTATTCTTTCTCTTCTTAATTGTTCAGCCTGAAAAAGAAAATGTAAGAATGTTTGTATAATTACGAAAAATAAAGTCAACTCAAATAATCAGCCTTATAATGTTCCTACTGTCAGGACTTATGTCTCCTCTCTAGGACTGGAGGAATGGGCCATAGTAATTCACCATAGTTCAATTTTTTTTCACCATTATGGGAGCTGAGGTGATGAAATAAATTATACAAAGTAGTCTTTTTAGTTTTTCATATTTTATGTACCTATTATATTGGCTCTTACAATTTGAATGTCTTGAAAACTTTGTGTATGAATGTGGATGTTTATAAAAGTATGGGAAATCAAAGAAATTTACTTGCTTTGAATGGATAGTGTAAAATATTGAAGACATAATGATGAGCCATATCATTTTCTCACAAAATCTGTAAATCTAATAATCATGCATCTCTGTTCTGGTTAAAAAGGAGGTGTATATTGAAAATAGAGAAATATAGAAGACGAGTTGCACAAACCGTATATAGATTAGGTTACGGTTATGAATTTGAACTGTTTAGGATATGCTTTAGCAGTTCTGGTACCAAGAACATACAATAATTCATTCATGTGCTCATAAACTGCCTCATGAGTCTGAGCTATTGTTAACCTGTGTTCATGCCCAGTACCCGACTAGCAAATATGCTGAGCATACTTAGATTTTCAATTATTGTTGCTTAGGACCCAGCTTAAAGGCCACAGCTGCGTCCTAGGCACCGAAAGTAGTAGTAATAATTCCAAAAAACTGGTAAGTGCGAGCTGGACTCACTTAAGAGCATTCATCCATTAAAACCATACAGAAGCCAAAATAAATGATTTCTGACGGACAATATAACAATAATGTGTTTAATTTCTAGATAAGATATTGAAGTCATATTAATGGGAATTTCATAATCTAGTGTATGGTTTAAAAACTAATTTGGTTTTGATTTTCAAATGGTCATATAGTATTCCCATTAGAACAGTTCTTATCCAAGCCGTTTTTAAAACTAGCGGTCGACAGTCTACGCAGATGCGAGATAGTAGTTAAACCGTGTATAATAAACTTACAATTTTAGTTAAAAAAAAAATGATAACATTGACTAGTGCATGGATTAAAAAAAAAACACGATTGCTGTAAGTTTTCATTTAAGACAAGTAATCTCAAAACTTGTCATTTTTAGCAATTTTTCGAGATATTAAATGTGTTAGTTTAAGATAAAATATGGGGACTAAACTAAAATAACAGATGAATGCTCATAAGATAGGTTACTACAATATTAAAATCGAACAAAAACACTGACAAAATACATATCTTTTACGAGGAACCTTTTTAATTATTAACTTTATTTCTCTACCTCATAAGGTTAGTGAGATACAATCCGCTGACAGATGGATCAATAGATGAACAGCAGTGGCTTAGTAATAGGGTCCCATTGACACCCTTTGGGTATGGCACCTTCATTATAAAATGGATCAGTGTAGATTGCTAGTGATCTTGTTTACCTTTCGTTTGTTTTCTTCAGCTTTCTCCTGCAACAGTTTTGTGTGCTCTATTACTCTCTTGTCCTTCCTGCGGACAAAGCTTACAAGTCTCCTAATCTCTTCATTCCTCTCTTTGCGAGCCTTCTGCCTAATTTTATTGTTTTCTTTCTCCATCAACTTAATGATTCTTCTGTTATCACCCTGTGAGATTTCATGCTGGTCTAGCCACACATAACCTGGAAATTTGTGAAACATGTATGAAATACATTGTGAATAAAATACTACATGGATACTGCTTCTTACACATGCCAATTTCCTAGCAAATTTAGTAGTTTGAATGGGCATTAGAGAAACTACTTACTTTTATTAGTTGAGAATGCCATCCAATAACCATAGAACTCATTGACCTCTTCATATGGAGATGTAGAGTTGCCAAATGTAGGTATTTTGGTAACTTCCTCTGGGTCATCAAGGAAGTCAGTTTCTTCTATTATGAGTTTGGAGAAAACCTGTAAATTAGAATGAAGTTGAGAATATAATAGAAAAACATCAGCAAGCTATTTATTCTACAAAATAGTTAGTTTTACCTCATTGTATACTCCGTAGAAACCTTGTGGGTCATCACCAAAACCTTTATAACAGGACGGACTAAAGTAAGGGTAAACATCAAGACTGTCATCATTGTAAGAACTGCCAGCTCCACGTAATAGCTGCTCCCTGTGATTGTCATACCTAAAAAACAAGAATAGATTCAAGTTAACACTTATGAATGCAGCTATTGGATAATCATTGTGGTGCCAAATCATTCAAAGTAACGACAGTTGCTTTAGATTTTCATCTGGACTTACCAAGCTCTCTCTTGCGGGTCGGAAAGCACTTCATATGCATTCTGCACAAGCTGAAACTGTTCTTTCGCCTCTATCAAATTCTCTAAGTTTTTGTCAGGATGCCATTGTAGCGCAAGGCGCCGATAAGCCTTCTTTATTTCAGAGGCAGACGCTTCTTTCGGCAAACACAAAACTTCGTAGTGGCACTTCATTTTATGACCATTCTATGCTCACTTTCACAATGTTATTTTTCACAGCCTCTTGTAATATTAACCTGAACTACAAAAATCCTTAGTTCCGATGGAATGAAACGGAAAATAAGAATAAATGTTTCTACTACAGTAGCGAATTAAAGAAGGAACTTTGCACACATATTGTAATCGTTTTAGCAGAAAAATAATATCGATCTATTTTGAAGATTTCAGCGAAAAAGACACGACGTCCATGCTTCTTTCCGATCGGATCATCGGATTTGTTTTTTCTGAATTATCAATGTTGCCATAGTTCGAATTTTGTAAATTATTGGAATAATAATTTATGGTAGCGTTTTAATGTACAAACATTAAAACATTACGAGAAACACTATCCTAAAATTCATAACTATCATCGAAGTAGGTAATAATATGCGCTTTCATACAAATATTATATTTATTTCATGCCTTTTTACCCTTTTTAGCACTAGCATTTTTTTTCTGTACTGGCTACACTGCAAGAGCTGTCTCGTTCGTGTCAATGTCAAAAAAGTCTAAGAACGGTTCGTTTTACGTAATAGTAGATTATGTGACTAGGGGTTATAGCAGTGTCTTTAAGTCGCGGGCGGCATGTTGAATTCTGAACGAAACGAAGGTTGCTAAGTTTAATCCCGAACGTTAGTGAGGGATTTATATAATTAACTCCCGAGCACTGCGAGGGAGTTAATAAAGAAAAACCTGAGTGAAGTGAGGAATTCAAGCCGCCCAAGACAAAGACCCGTGTTGGATACTCTACTTTTTACACCATCTGTGAGCTAATTTAAAGACAATTTAGTAAAACAAATCATATAATAGAGAAATATAAGTATTATTTACGAGTTAATCTTAACTATCACTCAAAATGTTTTCAAATTTGAAACAAACAAAATTCACTACCTACTCAAATTTTAGTTTAAATTTTCTATAACGCCCCGCTTGTTCATTACTTTTTTTTAGAAACTTTTTGCTCGCCCATACTGCATTATCTCCCTAGGGACATAATGACTTGCTTAAGTGATGGTTGTATGACGTATAAAAGGGCATTATCGAGCAGGTGGTGTAAAAAAGTAGATTGTGCGTTATTTGAGGGTTTTTTTAACACATGTTCGTTGATAGCATTGCGTTGGGGTCATGGTTTATCACTTTGGAATTGGAATAACTCTAAATAAAAGAAAATACACACACAACGAACAAACACACACACACATTTACGAATTTTGATTTTTAAAAAACTTTGTATTAAATATTAAGTAAGTATAGTTATACGAAAAAAACAAGATTAAAAAAAAATCGTGTTGATTTAGAATACGAGTTCTACCATGGATACAATACGTCTCAAACGGTGCGCAATAAATTATTATGAGTAACTCAAAATTAACACCTTTCGTTCGTTAGAAAGATGTGGTAGGCATGGGATGCTACCACCTCCTTCTGTGAAGCAGTAATTCTAGCAAAAGAGAAGGCCGCAACCATGAGCGAACGCACATCCTCACGCCCTGGTCACCATCACAGGAGACGCCTCGGGCGTCGGGAGTTGCTGGGCGATTCTCATCCATGGCAAGCGCGGGCTTGCGAGTTGCGAACGAAGAGCAATGGGTAGCTCGCCTTCCGGTTGTGCGGTAAGGACCGAGCCCGATTCGTCGATGGCGCGTAGTGTTCCATGCGCCACAAAGAAATGTCGGCAAAACCGCAGCAGGTTCGATGCCGCGGAGAATTTCTGAAAAGGAAACCATGACCTTGCAACGCTAAGGGCAACTGAAGGACACAGGTGGCTTTTAGTCAGAGCACCTTAGAGAAAGAAGTAATTATCAAAGAACGTAAAAAAATGAATGCAGCCGAGCGGATCAACGACACGGTGCCAATACTTTTGCAGCTGAGGCAGTTGAAATTATGCAAGATGAAGAAATCGCTTCTATATCGACACCTGTGTAGGCATCGATGTGTACGATCGTCGATTAGGACATTGGGCAGCAGAACCCGAAGGACTTCTTAGAGATCAAACCAGATAATGACAAAGGTACATATAGCGTACTGTAATCACGTACGACATCCGGCCGTGTTCATGACACAGCAACACTCCATTCTTTTTATTTCTTGTTTAAAAATCAGAAAAACAAAATATAAGGAAACAAATGAATAACTATGAATTCTAAATATAAATTTTGAAAAAGAATAAATAATAAGGGTAGGTATATGTCATAAATATAAATTTTATTTGAACTAAGAATTCCAAGTCAAACCGATGTTATCTCTCACAGTAGTTATAAAAAAAACAGCAATATGGTAGGTAGTATATATTTATTTCGTAACTTTTAAGAGGTTCGTAAAAATTAACAAAATATTACTTATATATTTTTAAACATAATAATCTTAGTTATAAACATAATTAATATATAGCACATAGTTAACTAACATAATCTATCAACCCACCCGTAAGTATTTTCCGAAGGGCAGACGTGTCGCTCGTCGCTTGTCGCCGGTGACGAACCTTTTTCAGCATCATAACGGAATCGCCTCGGCTTGGAGCAAGGGGCCCTAGGAGGAACCCGGTGTGAGATAGAAAAAGTGCTACCGCCTGTATAGTTCAGTCTCTCTCACAACGGAATTAAGACCATTTTAAGACGTTACTATTTTTTTGTTATGCGGAAATTTTTAACAGAGTTACCGTGGTCCTGAAACGCAAATGGCAACTGAAGAACATCGGTGGGTTTTAGTCAGTAAAAGTCTGACAGGCTCTCTCGTTCCACCGTAGATCTCCAGTATTCATTTGATAATTTCCCACCTCAGAAAAAGCCAGGTCCCAATCTCCGAGCTAATGGCGATCTAATACTCGACGCAAAATCAAGCAGTCTTTTGGGCAGTACAATAACTTTTTAACGCAATCTGTAGCGCTCAGCAAACAGATGGAGTTATAAACAGTTTTTTTGAAGAATTTCGTTTAGCGATGGCGATTAGTGTTATTCGGCTTACTAGTACATGGAACCGATTTTATTCAAGTCTATTTTTCGGTCTTGGTCCTGATTTTCGGCGGTGGTTCTGGTGCTAGTTCCATTGTTGGCTCAAGGAAGGTCTCGTAAAAGTCCATTCGAGGACCCAAAGGCACGTTATCTCCAGAGCGACAGTTCTCAATTATCCACTTTTGTTCAAGAACCGATGGGCGTCTGTAAATGAACAGAATTATTTCGTCGTTTGTTCGTGTCATAAATTTTTTTTGTAAAAAATATACAGCTCGTTTTCACCTACTCCTGGGCCTAGCTCTTTAATTGTACATTAGTACATGATGCTTGGGGATTACCCATGTTCACAGGTTTAACCTCTTCCAAGTTTTACCTATTGAGCACATTGCCATCTGCATATCTCGCCGACAATGGACGACAAGAGGCCTTACCTTGATTTAAAATGTCAGTTTTGCGAGCGAGAGAGAGGGATGGAGCTATGATGGAGTTGGAGGTGTATAGACACCTTATATAATAGCTCCATCCCTTTAATATTTCAGTTTAGGTCGTAAATAGTTCGTTGTAGGGCCTCAGAGTCAGCACTGTTGCGTGCTGCTACTTCGGCTGTCATAATTTCACCTTGCTTTGTGTCCTGCCCAGTATTATTTAATTCTCTTAACCAGATTTCCAAAACACAATCGTGATTCAAACACTACACTACAATTGCTATAGCATGGTGCGGGTGACAGCTGTCGGATTCATACAATGTAGCTACCTATCCTTTTTTCTCATCTAAAAGATGCACATTTTCGTCCTGCTGTCATCCTACCCATGCTATGTAATCACTCACTTCCCAAAACATAGGTACCTAATTTATGCCTGAATTGCACTTACCTTACGCTCCTGGATAAGTCATAGGTGTAAACCATTTTGCCGATAGGCTCGTAGATGCCATCTCCGGAGTCATAGGAACCTTTAGGTATCTTTTTGGGAGGCTTATCGGGTGTCAGGAATGAGCTACCAGCAGGCTGCAGACCTACGTCATATTCTACCGGGTATCTGTTGATATGCATGACATTTGAATAAGTACTAACACCAAAATGAATTGTCAAAAGTGTTCTGCTTTTTTGTAATCATCATAATTTTTTAGCCAAAAGATTCTACTGGACACAGATCTCCCAACCTGATTTTTTATTTATTTATTAAAACTTTATATACTAGTAAACACTGTACAAAGTCGGATTTAATGCCTTAGGCATTTTCTATCAGTCGACCTTAGGGTGGTGCAGAAACACAACATGGTAGGTGCAACTTAATGGCAAACAAATAGAAAATTAAAACGAAAATAAATTCTACTTATATAAATACATACAAATAATCAATGCTGTGATGATTCTACCAACTTCTTCCATGTAACACACTATTATCAAGATCGGAGACTCTAATCTCGTAGTTTTGGACATTTATGATTACTTAGGTCAAAAGCTCCCGTTAGAGGTCAATCATAGCATTATCATCATAATTATCATACCCGACACAGTTGGGTAATGTCTGTCCGTTTTCGTCTTTTTATCAATAGCCTAATAACAGTCAACAGGAAGTTCAATCATACCTTCTATCAGGCATCTTGCAGTACTTCCAATCCTGTTCATTATACTCCATGGAACCTTCTAAGATAATCTTCCTTGTAATCATGATGTCGTTCTCCCATTGGCCCTGTAAGACTGCCTTGCCGGCTGTGGTTTCGTATTGCAGTTCACCTTTACCGTGCATCATGCCATCTTCGAATTCGCCTTTGTAGACGACTCCTAAGTATTAGACTTCTAATTATCGAGAGTTTCAAGGAAACATTCATTCCTTGTTTTCAAGCAAACAAGGGAACATGGTGAACATTTTGAATACCTATTACATGCTATTGATTTAGGCTCTCGCAACAGTTCAGGATAAGCTTAGTTGTTTCGACTGCAATGTAATTCCTATTTAAAGGTGTATAAAAGGCAATTGTTATCAACTGTCTCACTTATCAGCAGACAGCTCAAACCACTGATCGGATTGCACTGAAAGGCACGCAGATAGTTATTGTCACGTAAGCATGCGGTAAAAAAGGATTTTACAAAATTCACCCCTAAGGGGATCAAAATAGGGTCTTTTCACGTGGGCTAGTTATTTATAGACATATACCATTAGGAAACGTGTACACTCCGTGTCCATGCATGCCTCTTCCACGTTGCCACTCGCCGTTATATGAGGAGCCTGTTACAAATTCTTCAGTTTTGTATGTAGATCCAGTTACATCCTCGAAACTGCGGAAAAATCATAGTTACCTACTAGGTTAGTATTACTAGGTTAGTAGTAGGCTTTTATGATTGGCCACTCTAATTTAATTGTGAAAAGCTCATATGTAATTCACTACAGGATTCGAGAAGTACAGGATCTGTTAATGCTGACGCTTGCAGGAGGTCTATGACAAGCAATGGATGTATTTTGACTGAAATAATGATGATAATGATGGAAACATTCTCGGCGAGGAGTATTGCGAGAATCAAGATGGCGGAATCAAGTCCCCAATTTAAAGTGTATCACATTAAAGTGTTTGTGCTTTTTTGTACCCTAAACAAGACATTTGTACCTCTAAACGTATGTCAAGATTTTCCTGGGTCCCGCCACTTTGACTTCGACGTAGCGGGATCTTCTGGACGCGCTACTCAGAAGCAGTTAAGTCACGCCCGAAGGCTTGGTACTACAGTCACTATGTCTCAGTTTTCAATACAATTGCAAGTGTTAAATTAAAGTTTTGTGATCAAAACATTGGTCCCGTCAATTTGATGATTCATGATCGCTGAATTCATGTGAAAATCGTTAGAGCTCGTGCTAAATCAAATGTGGAAACTTATTGCATCCTAAGTACATAAACGTGTATATTTTTTTAAATTAGGGACTTGGACCCGCCGCCATCTTGATGTTCACAAAGTATTGAGCATTATCAAAAAATAATACTGAATTTAGTTTGAAATCTATACAATATTTTTAACGTCTAAATAACTCTATTTTTACGCTTAGCTGGACCAGAAACAGCACATGTATATGACAGGCTAGATGGCATGGATTGTTCGAAAACAATTTTGCGGCTCTCAAAGGGCGATTAAACGATTAAACACGGGTAGGTTTTTAGTCAGTAACAGTTTGACACATTTTCTCTCGCTCCACCTAGAGCGGGAGAAGTTATTAGGTGGTTTTCAACCCCGATAAAGTAGGTTATAGGTCAAGCGTGAACCTATCAAGAATTAAAAAAAAATGACAGGTAATTTTAGAAACCAGAAATAGTGCTTAAATAATACAATACCTTTTTTTTAGGTAAGAAAATCATCTAATGACATCCCGCGCTCTTGGGCGGAGCGAGAGGGCGTGTCAGACTTTTACTGACTAAAAACCCACTCCACACATCACCTGCTGGGCCCCTACGGTTGATGTCATCTCCTTGAGGCGCACGTGGAACACTACGCGCTGTCGACGGCTTGGGCTCGGTCCGGACGGTTACCGGACGGTCGGACGAGTTACCCATTGCTCGCCGTCCGCAAGCCCAAATAATACAATACCTAAGTAATTATGTACATTTCAATACTAACCCGCATTCTTTTTTAGCCTGTTTTAGTCTGAATTCTTTCATTAGGCACAGTCCTTGGCATGTGCATTGATCTGTTTTTCTGAAAGCATCATCATTATTTTATTTGACAGGCCTGTTGGTTTAGTGGTTAGTGGCTCTGACTGCTATGCCGGAGGTTGTGGGTTCGATTCCCACCCAGGACAAATGTTTGTGTGATGAGCACGATCATTTGTTCTGTGTCTGGATGTAATTTATCTATAATATGTATGTATTTAGAAATATTATATAAGTATGTTTATCAGTTGTCTAGTACTCATATCACAAGCTCTGCTTAGTTTGAGACTAGACGGCGTTGTGTGAAGTTGTAGAATATTATTATTATTATTTACAACTTTTTTTTTACAGCTACAAGTATCAATCAACCAATCAATCAATCAATCAATCAATCAATCAATCAATCAATCAATCAATCAATCAATCAATCAATCAATCAATCAATCAATCAATCAATCAATCAATCAATCAATCAATCAATCAATCAATCAATCAATCAATCAATCAATCAATCAATCAATCAATCAATCAATCAATCAATCAATCAATCAATCAATCAATCAATCAATCAATCAATCAATCAATCAATCAATCAATCAATCAATCAATCAATCTATCATTTATTTTGTAAAACATAGGTGGGTTAACAGGTAGTACATAAAAGAAAAGTAAGTGCACTATGTTTTGCCAAAAGAATGGCGTACAAAATTAAGGCAAAAAGCCAAGCAAGTCAAATAAATTACAAATGAAAAAAAAATAACATTAAAAAGAGAAATAAAATATGAGTATGTCAATTGTCATTCAAGTATATTGAGGCAAGAGTTGCAAATAGCTATGTGTCATACTTTTGACTGAGTTTGAAATATCCATCAGCAGTATTTGTTGTTTTCGTAGATGTCACAGCCAGATTCTAGTATCTATCTTGGCTCTAGCAAAGCACTGGCTTTTGAATAATTTTAAAGTTTCGCAGAGTGATGTCAATACATCTAAAATGCTAGAAATAATTTTGAAGTTTCGCAGAGTGATGTCAATACATCTAAAATGCTAGAAATAACTTTAAAGTTTCTCAGAGTGATGTCAATACATCTAAAATGCTAGAAATAACTTTAAAGTTTCTCAGAGTGATGTCAATACATCTAAAATGCTAGAAATAACTTTAAAGTTTCGCAGAGTGATGTCAATACATCTAAAATGCTAGAAATAATTTTGAAGTTTCGCAGAGTGATGTCAATACATCTAAAATACTAGAAATAATTTTAGTTTCGCAGAGTGATGTCAATACATCTAAAATGTTAGAAATAGTTTTAAAGTTTCGCAGAGTGATGTCAATACATCTAATATGCTAGAAATCTCGTGTCCAGTGTTTGTTATCGAACTCCTCCGAAATGGCTTAACTGATTTTTTTAAAATACTGCTGCTACTGCTTTAAATTTCAACTTCAATGTATTTAATTCAGGATTTTTTTTTCGTATGAAATTTTGCACAAAGCTTCCTCTTATGACGTAGGCGAGCACTAAGAGAGGATTTTCCAAAATTCACCCCGTAAGGGGATGAAACGGGGGTCCAAAGTATGTACTATGAAGAGACCTACATTCACGCGGTCGAAGCCGCTGGCAGAAGCTAATATTACATATATATCGATGACTTACACGAACACAGCTTGTAGAGCAAGAACTCATTTTATTTTAGTGATGGGAAATCATCAAATAACTTCTCTCGCTCTGGGTAGAGCGAGCGGAAGTGTCAGACAATTACTGACCAGGGGCGTAGCTACCGCCGTAACAGCCGTACCAATAATAGTGGGCCCCCGGGCTACAAGAGCTCCAAAGTGTGCAATAATTCGTAGGTTTATCTTAAATTCACTTCTTGATAAAAGGCCTGCAGTTAATTAGAACCTAATGACTATAATTGATAATGTTATAATATAGCCTAAAACTAACCCACCCTAGTCCAGAATACGGTATTAAACGAGCTCATTTTCAATCGAGACTTGTCAACCTTTTCGGTTATCCAGTCTCGAAAAAAGCATTTAATAATTTTTGATACAGGGTCCTTTCAGTTGCCTTTTGGGTTCCAGGGCTCTTTACTGGGACCCATAAGGCTCTGACCTAATACTAAGTGTAATAATAATAATATTCGCCAGGATTATCCATCAGCAACTTGCTCTGAAATACTCTCTTGTGGAATCGGAAGTGCCGTACGAGCCCGATCCAGTTCTTGATAATGGTCATATCACTTTTTACTGGGATCGGTCCATCATCACTGACAGGACTATTGTAGCCAATAAGCCTGATATAGTGGTGGTGGACCGAAGCGAGAAGCGTGCAATGATTGTTGACATATCCGTTCCGCATGACGAGAACCTCGTGAAAGCCGAGAAAAATAAACAAATCAAGTATATTGACTTGGCTCGCGAGGTTGTCGACATGTGGGATGTGGACTCGGCGATCATTGTACCGATAGTCGTGTCGGGCAATGGCTTAATAGCCAAGAGCCTCGACCAACACCTTAGAAGGCTCGCGTTAGGCGACAGGATCAAGGGCTTGATTCAGAAAGCGGTACTCCTGGACACGGCTCGCATTGTTAGGAGGTTCTTTTAGCCCTGACCGCCTGTAGCTTGGACCCTGTTCCCGATACCGGTGGGGTACTATATTTATATTTTTAAATGTTTTTTTTTGTATGATTTTGTTAAATATTTAAAAATGTCATTTATATGTGTTTACAATGAATAAAGGAAATAATATTCCACAACTATCACACAACGCCGTCCAGTCTCAAGCTAAGCAGAGCTTGTGTTATGAGTACTAGACAACCATCGATATATATGTACTACGCACTAGATTACGCGTGCCGTACACTCACTTTAACCGACTCAGGTGCAGTGTCTTCTATGCACCTTGATTTTGATGACATTAGTATAGTTTTGACGTTCATGTAGTGTGAGAGCGGCGCTAATAAATTAAAATCAAAGGTAATCTGGACGTAAATAATAATTCTGTACTCATGTAAGTAAAATTACTGGTTGTTCGAAAAATTTAATAGCTTCTAATATCGTAATAGTATGTTAGAAAATATATTATTTGATTTTAAAGCCTTTCTATTTTATAATCATAGACTAAAACATGCAGATGTTCCCTCCCATAAAAACCCGATTTTTACCTACAACTGGTTTAATGAACACAGACTTTGCATGGTATTTTATTCCGTTTGTTTTTTTGAATATTTTATTTAATGTTTTTCTTTTTTGTTTAAATAATATCAATGAATTCCGTCAATTTCAGAAATTATGACGACGTGCGTTTTTCGATACTGTAAAAACTCAGCAAGAAATGTCAGCAAATCGTCGGGTATCAGTTTTCATCGGTAAGTTTTGTCGTTAAGTATTCTGTCATTCGTTAGCACTTAGGTTCTACCCTAACCTAACCAACCTAGATATTACGTGCAGATTAGTACCTATTCAAATATAAATTAGATTCAGTTGAATTTGTAGTCTTATGTGTGAAATTGTATTACTGTTATTGAGATTTTGTCCTTCATACACTATAATTATATTTCAGGTTTGTTCACTCTGGTCATCCAAAAAGGGAAGAATGGATCAAAATTGTTCAAGAGGATAGAAGCGAAAACACATGGCTTCCTACAAAATATTCGTGTATCTGCTCTGCACACTTTCACGCTGATGATATTTATATGACTATAGCTGGAAAACGTTTTTTAAAGAAATCGGCTATTCCTTGTAGTAATCCTTCAGAATGTGCCCTCAATTTACAGCTTTCCCCTACATCAATAGACTATGTGCAAATTTCTGACACCGAATCAATTTTTGATTCGCCCCGAAAAATTAAGTTAAAAAAAGATTTTGAAAAACTTTGCGCTTCAAAAAAAGGATTGTCATATTGTCGCCCTTTTGTCTTATACGCGGTTGTCGTTTTATTGTCAGTAGCTATAATTATATATAAGTATTCAGATGTAGTAAGAAAATTGTGCAAAGAGCGAAATCATCGTCTGAGAGCTATTGAAGATAATCCCGCTCAACCCGAGGACGGTCAAGTTAATGAAAGACCTATACTATTAGTGTAATTAACTTTACAATTTTTGGATTATGATTTTAGATTATATATTGGATTATATATTATTATATTTTGGATTATAAATCTAACTAGTTAGTTTTTTACCGTTGTTGTTTGTTTTGTAACTGAAAATTACCAGCATAAAGTCCTAATCTTGATTCACTCAGGATAGCTGACATATGTAGTCAAGATAATTAGATGAATTTAGTTTATTTTCAAAGAAAAGATATGTACATAAAACTATTTTAACTGTTTTAGTTTGTTTTTTACCATTGTTGTTTGTTTTGTTATTTGTTACTAAATATTACTATCTTAGAGTCTTGATCTTGATTCACTCAGGATAGCTGAAATAGTCGAGATAAGACGAATTTAGTTTATTTTCAAAGAAAAGATGTGTACATAAAACTATTTGAACTGTGTTTTAGTTTTTTTTTTTATCGTTTTTGTTTGTTTTGTTACTAAATATTAGCAGCGCAGTCCTGATCTTCATTCACTCAGGATAATTTTTCTTCAGAGTGGTTAATGACAATAAATGGTTTTCATATTTTACACGATTTTGAATTGACTTATTTATTGAAGTAGTAGAACGTTGTTTTCTGAATTTACACCGAGGACTATTGTTAAATTTTGAAATAGAGTGTTATTGTAATAAAGTATTGTAGGCAAAAAGCTGTGTCGCTTCTGCGGTATAAAAATCTATATGGACAACATGTCATTACACTATGTTGAACGAAACGCGTAAGTGCTACGAAATTCATGGCGCTTATGACGTTTTTGTCGCGAAAAAGTATCCTCTAAAAGCCATCTAAGCGCTGTATGTTTTAATAGTTTTATTAGACGACATAATGGCAATAAAGCGCTGCAGCGAACTTTTGTTTTAACTTTTCAGTATTTTGACAAATAGTTTCCATGAACGTGCTTGTCTATCGCTAGAATATAAGTCGATGTAGACAACTAATAAACATACTTATAAATTTCTAAATACATACATATTATGGATAAATTACACCCAGGCAGAGAACAAATGATCGTGCTTATCACATAAATATTTGTCCTGGGTGGAATTGAACCCTCGACCTCCGGCATAGCAGTCAGGGCCACTAACTTGCACTAGACCAACAGGCCAGTCAAGTAGAGTCAGGTGAGTCATAGTAGCTTTAAATGTAGGCAAAGAATCACAATCACAGTGTCACATGATCACATCACATCACATCAAACTAATATTTTAAAGGTGAAAGTTTGTATGAATGTGTGTATGTTTGTTACTCCTTCATGCTTAACATGTTCAGTGCGGAACGGGGTCTAATACGCCTCGTATGTGTCTTCCTTGCGGTGCGGCTAAGACAAACATAGTCTTCTCTGCCATACGGAGGCTGTAACTTCAATTTGGTTTAGTTTAGGAAAAAGATGAATATATGAGATGCATTATTAAAACTTAATGCTATGGTGTATATATTTTAATACGGGGTCACTTTGACCTCGTACCGCACTGAAGAAATTTTTTTTTATATATTTCTTTTAACTTAGCCAATAAATAAGCTTTTTATTAGTTTCCTAACGTTACGCGGTCTAATAAGCTCCTTACCGACAAAATGATAGTTTTCAAACGAGGTCTTAAAGGCCCCGCACCGCAGGAATGGAAATAATACAAAAATGAGTGCCGCTGTCAACGTGTTAAACAGCCCAATGAATTTGCATAAGTGAATAATTAAGAAAGACAATAATTACGTTATGATCGGCTTGGCAGGAATTCGCCGCCTGCACGACTTCATCTTGTAGATGTAGAATAGCTGTGGAAGGATTGGTAGGTATTTTTAGTTTCATAATTTCAGCCGATAGACGTCCACTGCTGGACATAGGCCTCCCCCAAATGTCGCCACAATGAACGGTCCTGCGCGACTCGCATCCATCGGATTCCCGCAACCTTCACCAGGTTATTGGTCCACCTTGTAAGGGGCCTTCCAACACTGCGTCTTCCGGTACGTGGTCGCCAATGCAGAACCTTTCGGCCCCAACGGCCATCTGTTCTGCGAGCAATGTGCCCTGCCCATTGCCACTTAAGTTTGGCGAAAGTTAAGTTTGTAAAATCAAAAGTCAACGAGTATTTGATGTGCAGCCACGTACTTGATTGTTTAATAGGTATAATTTATTGGATTCTCAATTAAGGAGTCAAGGAGTCAACCTAATGCTCAATCTAATGTAGAATAGGTACCTACTATGCTCAACTCTCAGCTTACACCAGCTTCTAAGTATTGTATACCTACTAACCAAACTGTTTGTGGACTTGGTCCGAAATATAAGATTTTTATTTATTTATTTTAAATATTTTTAATACCAGGCAAAAATACTTACACACTTGTTATTAAATTATTACGATATTGCTAATTATTATAACAATGTTTGTACAAGCCTAATATGTGACAGAAACTTTGTCATTATGACAGAAAATATTATTTTTGTCATTGACACGCAGATCAGTCATGTCTTAAAAAGTTAAGAATTAAGACAAAATAATTTAAATCTGTATTGCTTTAGCGTTGGTAGAACGAAAGACTTTTTGGTTTGAGGTGAAAACATAAAATAACTCCCGCCCTAGGTGGAGCGAAAGGGTGTGTCAGATTTTATGACTTTCCTACTTGTTTATAAGAATCAAAATTATGAGTCTGCAATTATCTAAATGACAGAGGCAGTTATCTATATATAAAAAACTGACTGACTGACGTATCAAGCATGGCCCTAACGACTAGGAGCGTAAAATTTTGCACAAAGTTTCCTTTTATGACGTAGGCGAGCACTAACAGAGGATTTTCTAAAATTCACCCGCTTAGGGGATGAAACGGGCGTCTAAGTTTGTATGGAGAAACTTAATTTCACGCGGGCGGAGCCGCTAGCAGAAACTTGTTTGAAATAATTACATATATAATATATTTTTTTTTTTTACTTAGTGCAGTAGATCAATCTGTAACCAACTTTGGCAACTTGTTATACAGCCGTATTTAATTATTTATTAAAACTTCATGTAACACAAAAGTACAAAAGCGGTCTTAATGCCAGGCATTCTCTACCAGTCAACAAAGGGTGGTGAAGAGAAAATATGGCAGGTGCATAAAAATATAAAAGATTATTAAGAAAATAAGGGTTCAAAAGTATGTATATATACAAAATTAACATACATAGATAATTTAATATATATATATTTGTATAAAGTAATAGTACAATAAGATATAAGTGTGTAATGTTAGTGATTACCGTCGAGGCAGTATTTTGACCCGAGCCGTGGCGACGGTCTTAAGAGAGCCAAGAACGGTAATCATAAATTACTGACGTGTGTCATACGATGTTTTTCAATACACTTGTGAAGAAAACAACAGTAAAACTAGTAAAATTTTCTGTAACATGGCGGTAAAAATCTGTTTTCATAAGCACACGCATAATTTTTTTTTTATTTACCCCTAGAGGAAGGCTAAGGTATTTTGATCATACTGCCTAGTCTTACGTTTGTTTTTTTGCGTGAAAAGTTTTTACGATAATGTCTTTCGTAGTGACAATAGAATACGGATGTAACATTTTCTAATGATTTTGTAGTATTTAATTTTATTTAATTAATACATCCACTGAACTACACTGGAATAAAAAAAAAAACACGCCAAAAACCGCGGCGGCCATAGACCAAATATTTGAAAGTACGATTTATTTACTAAATGTTTTCTACTAAATAAATCGTTTGTACAAGTTAAATTTGTCCATTTTAACTTGTAAATTGGATGAAATAAGTAAGTAAGACACTAATTTATATACTATTGAACGCAAAAACTTAATGGGAATTTTATTCGAATTCAAAATTTGTTTTGCGAACAAAGAGGTTGAACAAAAAGGTTTTAACCACATTATAGCACTAGTGTGTAATGGTAATCAAAATGTCACAGTTTGGTAATGAGTGCCATTATATACCTAAGTGCAGTGCAATAAGAGTCACTTTCTGAGCAAGTGTGTTGAAAATATTTTTTTCATGCATTTTCTCTATGTGATGTCACTATGTTGTGTCTTAATATTAAACTCCTAATTTAATTAGAATATGTTTAACTGTCAAGTCATAGGCACTTGCTTAAAAAAAAAACAAAATAAAATATTAAAGAAGTTTTTAATAAAAATATCTAAATTCATATCATTGAGACACATACAAATACAGTATTGAAACCATTATAAATTAAGCATGAAAACCGGTCTACCCTTGAAGCGAGACAGTGCCACGCTAAAAAGGCAGTGTGTTATATAAATAAGTGATTAAACATAATTTACTAAATCATTGTTAAAAAAAATATTCAAGATAATCAATACTAGATTAAAAAATTAAATAAACTAATTAAACATTAGAAATACATTTAAAGTATAAATGGAGTATGAACACCAAGTACATTTATAGAAACTTAATGTAAATAATAATATTGAATAGTAGAAGTACAATTAACTAGTTATTTTCGCTCGTTACTACTTAGCTATTATTTTATTAGTAGTTGCACTGATGACAGTAGAAATCGGGAAGGGAGTATATTTATATGTATACATCAATATTTTTTAATTAGTACAAATACTTGAAAGAGCTTATTAGAAAAGGTCGTGTTATTATTTATGTAAAGTCTTCATCAATAATATTCATACACAGCAAAGTCATGAGCATTTGTTTATATCCCAAAATGTCACTCAATTTATGGAAATATTGTACAGGCATTAAAAAAAATATGAATGAATGAATGGCAATAAAAATAGAAAAACACTGTTTTTGTAGCAATTGTTATGAATGATTGATTCAATTATGAATTTACCAATTATGACGTGGACAATTTTGGGATTTCGTTTTTTTACTTTTGAAAAAAAAAACAAATATGATCAGTAACGGGGGGTACGGATAGAGCCCCATTTTTTTGCACCAATTAAAAAATAGGGGTGTTTATGTATACTATTTTATTTTTCTAATAATCTGCTTTGTTATCGTCATCTTGATTGCTTACAATGTTTGGTGCTAACTTTGTTTTCAAAGTTAACAAGCCTTAAAAGTTTGTCATCGTCACCCATATTTTAAAGTATCGTAGAAGGCTGGCGTATCTTCCTGTGAAGTAAAAACGATAAATAAGTAGATGAAAAGTAAACGGCATAGCAGTGTTTTAGTACATTATGATACAAGTGTGTAATGTTAGTGATTACCGTCGAGGCGGTATTTAGACCCGAGCCGTGGCGAGGGTCTTAAGAGAGCCAAGAACGGTAATCATTAATTACTCACGTGTGTCATACGACGTTTTTCAATACACTTGTGAAGAAATAACAGTAAAACTAGTAAAATTTTCTATGACATAGCGGTAAAAATCTGTTTTCATAAGGGCGCGCATAATTTTTTTTATTTACCCCTAGAGGAAGGCTAAGGTATTTTGATCATACTACCTAGTCTTATATGTTTTCTTGCGTGAAAAGTTTTTACGATAATGTCTTTCGTAGTGACAATAGAATATGGATGTAACATTTTCCAATGATTTTGTAGTAAGTATTTAATTTAATTTAATTAATACAGCCACTGAACTTCACTGGAATAAAAAAAAAATCACGCCAAAAACCGCGCGCGTAAAATGGCGGCCACAGACCATAAAAAAAAAAAATTTGAATGTACGATTTATTTACTAAATGTTTTTTATTAATTGAATCGTTTGTACAAGTTAAATTTGTCCATTTTAACTTTGAAATTGGTTGAAATAAGTAGGTAAGTAAGACACTAATTTATATACTATTGAACGCATTCGAATTCAAAATTTGTTTTGCGAACAAAGAGGTTGAACAAAAAGGTTTTAACTACATTATAGCACTAGTCTAGACTGGCCTGTTGGTCTAGTGGTTAGTGGCCCTGACTGCTATGCCGGAGGTCGTGGGTTCGATTCCCACCCAGGACAAATGTTTGTGTGATGAGCACGATCATTTGTTCTGTGTCTGGGTGTAATTTATCTATATATGTATGTATTTAGAAATATGTAAGTATGTTTATCAGTTGTCTAGCACCCATAACACAAGCTCTGCTTAGCTTGGGACTAGACGGCGTTGTGTGATAGTTGTGGAATATTATTATATTATATTACTAGTGCGTAATGGTAATCAAAATGTCACAGTTTGGTAACGAGTGCCATTATATACCTAAGTGCAGTGCAATAAGAGCCACTTTCTGAGCAAGTGTGTTGAAAAATATATTATAATATATAACATAGCATAGCATAGTCGGCCTTATAATGTTCCCACTGTTGGGACTCAGGCCTCCTCTCTAGGAGAGGGAATG
The DNA here is from genome assembly GCA_905147345.3 of Mythimna impura. Taxonomy (NCBI): domain Eukaryota; kingdom Metazoa; phylum Arthropoda; class Insecta; order Lepidoptera; family Noctuidae; genus Mythimna; species Mythimna impura. The sequence goes on along the minus strand of LR990355.1, from coordinate 7,821,957 downwards.
GGCCGTAATCCACCACGCGGGGCCAGTGCGGGTTGGTGGATGTCACATGTCTTCGAATTTTTGGTTCTAGGACATGCCGTTTTCCTCACGATGTTTTCCTTCACCGTTTTGAGAGCAGTAGTGATGAAATAAATTACACAAAGTAATGCGCCTGGCTGGGTTTGAACCCGCGACCTACAACTCGTAAGTCGGGGCCGTTACCACTCGGCTGCCACTGCTCGCTCGGCCACCACTGCTCTCTGCAAGTTTTTATGTATGTATATGTGAAAGTTTTTTAATCCTTCACGCTCAAACGGCTGAACGGATTGCCATGAAATCCATGTCTTAAAATACGAAATAGGATATTTTCTAAGTATCCCCGGAGTAAGCTCCCATAGGATAATTCTTTACACAAGGGCGAAGCCACTGGCAGAAGTTGGTGATTTATATGTCGACAGTGCAAGTAGAAAACTATAGAAAAAAAAATGTAATCATATTTATCGTATTTGGGGTCCTTCGGACCGGGTTCTCAGGGACCAGGGTACTTACTAAAAGTACTGCATCATCTTTACTAGAAGTACTGCATCATCTTTTTTTTTGTAAACACTCGCTAGATTTAATAAGATTTTTGGAATCACTTTTCACGGATTGACTAAATTGACCTTTTTCCCTAAGATCACAACACTCACTTACTGCACTTTTCACTTTGACTACAGATTGCCTTTTTTCCAAGGTAAAGGAGAACCATAAGAGAGTTTAGCGTACCTATCTAGTTGAGCAGCAGTTGTGATGTGGAATCGGTAATTGTGCTGATGAGCCTACGTGTTGCGTCGCTCACCTTCTTGTCCATACTTTTCGGCCAGAACTATTTAAAAAAAAGTAAATTGTATTAGCTATACCTATATGAAATTAGAATTCGAGATACCTCATTCATTGTTTAATTTTGACGATATGATGACATTATATACTTTATGTCGTAGACAAAGCTCAAATAGTAAGGTAAGGTCACCAAATAAGGCCTACCTTAATTTTTTTATTGCTTTACTAGCAGGTTTATAATAAAAATGCACTGGTAATTTGAAATACTTATATTTATTTATTAAACTTTGTAATAAATGAAACAAAATTGCTTTAGAAACAAAAATCACACTTTTGTGAACACAAATAACCAAAATGTCACTTTGGCCTTATTGGGAACCCTGTGTCTTAATAAAGCCTTAATAAAAACAAGTATGCATTCAACTTCTTAATTAGTACAAAACGTTGTCAATAGTTATATTAAATCTAATGAGATCCTATTAATTACTTTTGGTCATTTTAGATCAGACTTAACGAGTTTCTCATCATTTAAAAATACTAGGTATATTAATCAGCCTTTTTCATCTTTTTTTTTAAACAATCTCCTGAACAGTAAAATATTTTATCAGCGGGTGTGAGTCCAACACACAGCTCATGATACCAAACGCCACAAGTAAGACATTGTCGCATATCATCAACTCGATCTTCTGTACAAGCTGGACAGTACCAAGAAGGTTTATTATCGTGACGTATTGGTTTAGATCCCGTAAGCTTATCTGCTGTCAAAGAAGCAGCCTTTTCTAAGGTTTGCTTTCGCATTGAACAGAGAAGAACCACTGCTCTAGATGGTTGCGTATGGATCTTCTTGGAATATTGTATTTGGCTGCAGCAGCATATGTAGATAATATACCCCTTTCTACCATTTTCATAGCGTTTTCCATCTGTTGCGAAGTCCATTGAGCCCTTTTTTTCCTTGTGGTAGAAGCTGGTGATCCGTTTTCCATGATATTACTGAAAACAAGGGTTTACTATTTTACTGTGATACTTTTCTAACTGACATAAAACATTGTCCTAATAAGGCCTGTACCTGTGCCGTAATAAGGCCTATACATTTTTTTATTAGGCTTTATTAGGGCATGTCACATGGTTAAACAAAACACCAATTATATGGAATACACTGATATTATAGCTTTTTCACTTATGCGAAGAGATGGCTAAACGTATAATTATCCTATAGACAAAACACAGCACACCATGTACGAATAAAATTAAAAATACTTACTGTTTACTCTGCTAGAATTTTATAAAAACAAGCGTGCGCTCCGCGTCGTGGTTGTTTTCGACTGCAGGTTCCAACACGCTTGCGGCACGAGCCGCTTGCTGTGCTCGTGTGCATTAGTTAATGTACACGCACACTTCTACAAACATTGGCGGCCATTTGAAATCGTAAAGCGGGAAATTTAAAAAATAGGCCTTATTAGGACATAGGCTTTATTTGGGTCACCCACCTTATTGCAACTTATTATTTGAAGAGATAGTGGTCAAACGCGAGCCTATCAATAACAATAAAAAAAAAAATTTAACCGACTTCATAAAGAAGGAGGTTCTATGTTCGGCTGAAAGTATTTCTATTTTTTTTTGTTTTATGTATTTTCTCTGATTTCTCGGTCAATTGTGAACCGATTTCGAAAATTATTTTTTTTGTTTGAAAGTTTGTACTTCCTAGTTGGTCCCATAGGAATATTGTTATGATCTGATAATGAACTTCGAAGATATGGAACGGAACTCTTCATAGGATCACAGCAGAACTGTCGTAATAATTAAAATTGCTTTGTATATACGTGTAGTCGATGACTGACTGAAAGAAGAGGGGGAGGGGATATATCGAAATGATTTGATGATGAAGCCGGAAGGTAGGCACCAGAACTCCGTAATAAATGTGCCGTAACCGTGTTTGGGATTATTAGAATTGTTATGAGATACACTCTGGCTATAAGATACCATCGAGCTAATCTGATGATGGAAGGTAGGCGCGAAAACTCTGTAATAAAACAATGTATCCTAACCGTGGCTTGTCTTATTGGAATTGTCATGCAATGTTTGAATGATTACCTTACCTACCTTACCGGTACCTTACTATAGAACTAACACACTAATTAAATTTGGCTGAGGGAGTTGTGGTACCACAACTAAAAAGTGTTATTTAAAAAACCTTTTAGTGTTTTATTTTACATTGAAATCGGTTGTATTTTTTTTTGTAAAAAGTTTTTTTATCTAGATGTAATTATAACCTGTGTGACCTGTGTCCAGCAGGCAGTACTTGTATAACCAGAGGTACTTTAAAGTCTATATAAAGTTTGGTAACTTATGATGGTACTGTTGGCGCAGTGGTTGAAAGATTGAATGCTGCTCTGCAAGTCGCGGGTTTGATTCCCGCATGGAACAAAACATTCATATGACCTGCAGTTAATTGTTCCGGGTCTGGCTCTCTTGTGATAATGAGTTTATATGTTTGTGAACTCACCTACGTTTCAGGAGTAATTCTTAGTGTGCGGCAAAGTTTTTAGAAATCTACGCTTTCAAGATCATTGTCTTCTTCGAAAGGGGACAGTTTTTCTGGCTTCTTCACGTATTTGACTGCCGGCGTTACGTTTGATTCTAGGAGCACTGTTGGCTCGACAAATGTCTCGTAAAAGTCTGGACGAGGTCCTATATGCATCTTCTCGTCTCCCGTGCGGCAGTTGTCTCTTATCCACTTTCGCTCATAAGATGATGGGCCCCTGTGAACGATTAGAATAGTTATCGTCTTAAATTATCGTATACTTTCCCACTATTGGGCAAAGGCTTGCGCCAACTTCTTCCATGTATTCTTTTTTCGACCCACCTTGAACCAGCCCTTGCGATAGTGTTCTTGCTAGTGTTATCACCAGGGGTCGGAATTAGGTAGAGTTATTAATGTACTTGCATCGAAATGCTGATATGAATATGGATCTTCCCGGGATTTCTAATGAGAAATCACGTGTGGCCAACAATATTACAAATAAATAATAATAAAAATCTCACAGATAGATAAGACAAATACAACAAAGATAATTAACATGCAATTTTTATTAGTATTTTTCACTGAAAAACATCTCTCTACGTCCTCTCTACCTCTCTACATGCCGATGTCCTCACGATGTGTTACTTTGCCGTTTTGAGAACAGTGGAGATGAAATAAATTACACAAAGTTATACGTTTGGCTGGGTTCGAACCCATGACATTTAACTCGGTAAGTCGGGGCCGTTATCACTGAGCCACCACTGCTCTGATATTTATTTGGCATAGAATGACTTAACTATTATGTAACTATGAATATTTACATTTACAACCTAACTACACATATGTATGATGTAGGTATGCAAGTGTAGTTAAAAAGATAATAATATATTAATCTAACGTTTCTTTGAAAAAATAGAACAGATAGACACTATAAGAGCTTAAGTACTTACCTTATAATTCTTGTGAGGTCATTATAATCATGAATTGATAGCCTATTACGATCGTAAAAGCCATCTCCAGTGTCATAGCAGTCTGGTGGTACGACTAAGGAAGGCTGATAAGCTGTATGGGATGACGCGCCAGCAGGCTGAAGACCGTCGGCGTATTCCTTCGAATATCTGTGCACATAGTGTTTATAAGTACGTGAAACTGAATATTTTACAGATCTTCTCTTCCTGCCTTTGTCCCGTGTTACTTGGGAGTCGGCGCAACTCGATTTTGTCTTCCATTCTAACCTGTCACCCTTCATGTTTTGCTTGCCCTATTCTTTCATATCACACTTTATATCCATCCATCTTTTCTTTGGCCTCCATCTCCAGCCAAAACCAAAATGAATGATGGATCGTGAAAATAATTACTGCACAATAATATTAAGAGTACCTAAAGTTCTTATACTGTCAGAAATTGGCATTCCTGTCAGCACAGCAACCAGTCTACTGCTTGTTTCAAAGTAAAAGAGTATCCTTCCAGATGGTTATTGAATAAATCGAAAATCTATATCTATATATAAAAATGAATAGTTGTTCGTTAGTCTCGCTAAAACTCGAGAACGGCTAAACCGATTTGGCAAATTTTGGTCTTGAAATATTGGCTGGTTTTTAAAATATTATGGTACGATACTCTCTTGTTCAGTTTTTTCATATCATTATTCTCACAATCTATCTTTCATTTAGCTTCGCTCTCTACCCATCCATATTTATATTTATACCTCTGATGCAGACTAATCTTACAAACATAAGATTCATTTTTATGTGCCGCAAAATGCGATTATGTTTAAAAGGGTGTGAGCCTGGAGATCTGTCATACAGGTTTCGAACCTAATTCAGATTCCAGCTCTCACAAAGGTTGTAGTCTTCAGGCAAAATTTATAAAATAAACTCGTTACAATGTTCCTTTATGAGAAAAATAAATGATATTTATTATTATTGTTATTACAGACAGAGTTTCTTAACTGGGGATAACAGAAAATAATAAATGATAGGTACCTTCTATCTGGCACCTTGCAGTACTGCCAATCATTACCATCGTACACCAGAGTATCATCGTCAAAGAAGATTTTTCGCTCAGACAAGATACCGTCTATCCACCGACCGCGTACGATTGCTAGCCCAATATTAGTTTGGTATCGCAGTTCACCTTTACCGTGCATCACGCCATCTTCGAACTCACCTTTGTAGACGACTCCTATAAGAGTTTCATAGGAAATGGTTAAGCTATTGAATATTATATGGATAGAACCTGGTTGAGGCCAGTACACGATCGTAGGGATTGGTACACGAAAAGAAAGGTCTACGTATACGTCTGCTGAAATCAGAAACGTTTATATCAAATAGATCATTTACAGGCACTTTTGAACTGTCAAAATGTCGGTCAGTCAAAAGTGAAGCTAAATTGCACGTTCCAAAGCGTAGATCTCTAGGTATGGAGAAGAACGTGCAAAAACTCCATGGACATTCTTTTAAATCATTTTACGAGTTACATATAATCTTGGTTACATATTTCTTGTCGCTTCTATTGTCGCTTCCGCTGTGCTGTCGCTGTGTAAAATGATTAAATGTTCATCATCATAATTTCAGCCAAAAGACCTCCTCCATTGGACATGGCCTCCTCCAAGTGTCACCAATCTTGTGCGTTTCTCATCCATCAAACTCACCAGGTCATCGGTTTGCCTTGTGGGAGGCCATCCAACGGTGCGTCATCCGGAATGAATATTGATTGGCTATTATTTTATATATATATACGAGAGAAGAAAAGACATTGCTTGCTCCAAATGTGTGGTGAGTACGGCAAGCGCGGGAGTGATTATGAGTTATTGTAGCGGGCATAAATTACTTCAGGGTAAAACAATAAACAAATGCTTGCTACCGAGGCTGCTCCCTCCATCATGTCGCGATAGGTGCCCGCCATAGTCGCTTAAGTATGGACGCAAGACTAAATGAAGCTTAATTATTTTACCATTAGGAAACGTGTATACTCCATATCCATGCATGCCATATCCAGGAATCCAATCGCCTTCATAATAGGAGCCTGTCAGTAATTCCTTCTTTTTTTGTTTAGGATCAGCTCCTTCCAGAGTCCTGTACGAAATAGTGGTATTATCAAGTTTACTACGACTATTATAAATAACATGTGGCCTCATAATAGAAGTCAGTAACCTAACAAAAGATATAGGTTTTGAGCGCTTGCTTAGCACTATGCAGCTATGCTGAGAAACTGTCGCTTTCAAGTCCATCTTCATAATACCAAAAGTAGGTGGCGCTGTCAGAAGAATGGCCTCCCCCAAGGTAGCGTGTTGGCTCTGGCCCTATTTAACAATTATAATAATAATAATAGCATGATCAGCCTTGCTCTCCACAAACGATCTGCTTTTTAATAATAACTAGCGGGGCCGGTGCCCCGGCTTCGCACGGGTGCAATGCTTATACTACCGCAATCGCTATGTCCCTGCATTTTAAATCTGGTCATTCATTAAAATGACATGCTGTAAAGGGCCATATTTATCTATTATATAAAAGGAGAAACTGACTGACATATCAATGTACAGCCGAAACTACTAGGACTAGACGTTCGTATCCATCAAAAGGACGTTCATAGGGTCCTGCGTAACCTCGACGTGAACAAAGCTAGTGGCCCCGACGGGATACCAGCAATTGTACTTAAAACTTGTGCATCTGAATTGTCTCCGATCTTGACACGCCTATTTCGCATCTCATATGAGACTGGAAAAGTGCCGATTTCTTGGAAGCAAGCTAACGTGCAGCCTGTGCCCAAGAAGGGCAGTCGAGCTGACCCAGCAAACTACAGACCCATCTCTGTTACGTCCATCCTCTGTAAGAGTATGGAACGGGTGCTTAACAAGAAACTTCTGGCATACCTAGAAGCTAACGACATCCTCAGTGACCGGCAATACGGTTTTCGCCAAAATCGGTCCACTGGGGACCTTCTAGCGTATGCCATTCACATCTGGAGCGAGGCCATCGAGAAGCATGGGGAAGCGCTTGCCGTCGCCCTTGATATCTCGAAGGCTTTCGATAGGGTCTGGCACGAAAGCCTTATTGCTAAGCTTCCTTTCTTCGGTCTACCCACTGGTCTGTGTGATTGGATCGCAGACTTCTTGAGGGATCGATCCATCCGAGTGGTTGTTGATGGCTACTCGTCCGGTCAAATGGATATTAATGCCGGGGTCCCTCAGGGGTCAGTACTCTCGGTAACACTGTTTTTGCTGCACATAAATGACTTACTTAAACCCGGTATCTTTGGGTATGCAGACGACAGCACTGTTGCCGAGAGATATGTGTCTGACGCACGTGCTAGTGGGTCACAGATCCAGTCATCCCGAGAGGCTATGGTTGAACGCTTGAACTCGTCCTTGAAGGCGGTCTCCGATTGGGGCGATGCCAATCTTCAATGCAACTAAAACCCAAGCGTGTCTTTTTTCCGCTAAACGGAGTCAATTCCAACCGGCTCCATCTTTCCGAGGTGTGACCGTGCCAATAACCGACCACCTTGAGCTTCTTGGGGTTACGCTGTCGTCTACTCTCAATTTCGGCTCATACATCGAGGCAAAGGCTCAACAGGCTGCCAAAAAATTGGGGATCTTAGCAAAGGTGAGACGGTACTTCACGCCGGAACAGCTGCTCAACCTTTATCGAGCGCAAGTACGATCGTGTATGGAGTACTGCTCTCATCTTTGGGACGGGTCTGCCAAATACCAGCTTGATGCGCTAGAGTCGATTGAGAGGCGAGCCAAGAGGATCTTAGGCAATGATGCACTTGTTGGGTCGAAGCTCCAAAGCCTTGGGCATCGCCGCCGAGTTGCTAGCCTGTCGGTTTTCTATCGTTTACATTTCGGGGAGTGTGCACTGGAATTGCACAATCTAATTCCGCCAAGTCCGTTCCATCATCGGACCACTAGACGTACGGCGTTGCGCCACCAGTACATGGTAGACATCCCACCCATACGCACAAAACGTTTTAAGAACACATTTATTATGCGTACAGCCAAGGAGTGGAATTCCTTGCCGGAGTCTGTGTTTCCAGATAGCTACAACTTAGGGGTCTTTAAGTCAAGAGTGAATAGGCTACTTCTAGGCAAGCGTGCTCCATCGTCGACCACATCATCGCTTACCATCAGGTGAGATGGTGGTCAAACGCGAGCCTATCATAAATAATAAAAAAAAAAAACTATGATCGTGAAATTTTGCACAAGGTTTTCTTTTATGACGTAGGCGAGCACTAAGAGAGGATTTTCCAAAATTCACCCCCTAAGGGGATGTAACGGGGGTCCAAAGTTTGTATGGAAAACCCTTCTTATCCGCGGGCGAAGCCGCTGGCAGAAGCTAGTCTATATTAAATGCACAATGTATTTAAGATACTTAATTCGATAAGGATTAATGCTGTATTGCTTAAAATCGCTTCGTAAATAAGCCATTATTTCTCGTAAAAAGTAAAGGATAAAAAATGGTTATTGTGGGTTATCCCGATAGACATGTATCATCCAGGAATTTTTTGTAGACTTTTTTATGGTGTACAATACTGTAGTACATTACTTTGTGTTTGTAATGTAAGGCTGATCCCAGATTAGGCGTGCGCGTTCCTCAGGCTTGTCAAAGGCGCCGGCGCCGCGTGCGCGCAGCGAGCGCGCTATGTGAGCGTCGTGTTTTGCTGCCCTGCGGCGTGTGTGGAGAGTGCACGCGGCGCGCACGCAGCGCTCGAGTCGCGTTCTTACCCCTTCTATCCAATATATATAAAAAAAGTTACTCTTCAGAGTTTGCCATCGTGTGAAGTGTGTGCAGCGTGAGCGCTGCGAGCTCGCTGCACACACGTCACACGGCGGTGACACGCGACGCTTACACAGCACATTCGAGCGCGCACGCGGCGTCCGCGTCGTTCACACGCCCAAAGAACGCACACGCCTAATGAGCGCGTTCCTAAAGCGCAAAAAAATGTGTTTATTAACGACATCACATTAGAAATCTCTAAAATTATCAGTGTTTCTCTACTATATTATGCATATAATATACATATAAGCCTTCCTCTTGAATCACTCTATCTATTTAAAGAAACCGGATGAAAATCCGTTGCGTAGTTTTAAAGATCTAAGCATACATAGGGACCGACAGAGGGAAGCGACTTTGTTTTATACTATGTAGTACATCACACATCACATTAACTTAAATTAGCCAAATACTATAATTCATAAATAAAATTGCCTCAAAAATTTATTATAATGTTTTTTGCATGCAGATTACCTAGCATTAGAAAAATTGACGGAAGTTCTGGAAACACTTGGAAAGTTTTATGACGAAAATGCCAGGCTAAATTCAGTCCCTGTCCTGGGTCTTTCATCTCTGCCACCGTCAATCAAATAGTGCTCTTAGTATGTCGTGGCAAGGTGTAGACATAGCGCACGCTACCTGGGCATCACGCTAGGTAGGCCTCTAACTTATAAGTTCACTGCCTAAAAACGAAATAAAAAGTCGGGACGGGAAACAATGTTTTACGCCCCTTGACACCCACCTTTACTGCGGGGGAGTTTGTATACCTTGTGATGCATTGTTCCGGGCATGCTAGAAAAGTCGACATAGCGCTAAACGATGCCTATCACATCGTAACAGGATGCTTAAAACCAATCCCACTAGCGATGTTGTATCCATTGGTGAGTATAGCTTGACCGGATGATCGCCGTGAAATAGCCAGCCGAATTGAAAAAGGAAAACACACTCTATCCGGGCATTAAATCCTACCTGTGCGTTTAAAGAGTCGTAAAACTTTAGTGCGAACTATCTGTTCCCGTCCTCCAAACTTCATCCCTCCAGCAGAATATCTGCCACCTGGGAAACGAACTGCTAATCTGTGCTAATCTGGAAATCTCTGAACCGATTAAGGAGTACCGTTGGCCGCTACAGAAACAATCTGGCTAAATGGAGGCATCCTTGACCCATCGCAAACACAGTGCCAGTGTGGATCCTCTTCACAGGATATGCGTTACCTCCTTTCCTGCTCAGCATGAAGATACAACCATTTGCACCTTCCACGACAGAGCTATCTTGGTGGTGGTGGTCGGATATTTAAATCAAATCGACAAGAAGTATATTACCCAGTTGTGATTGGTTTTCTAGGGGTATTATGGAGTCGTAACAGCATGACTCTCGGTAAGTGTTGTGACAGTTCTTACACTAAACTGTTTCATGAACCAATTGGACTGACTACATAATATATCTCTATATACTTATTTGATCAAACACACGCACCAGTTAATGAAAGTACCTACATAACAATAAATTGGTAGTGGTTGATATCTCATACTTACCTGCATTTATCTTTGTTTTTCTTACAGAATTCCTTTAGAAGGCACAGCCCTTGACATGTGCATGGATATTTGCTTGTGCTAAAACATAATCATAATTATTTACAGCCAGAACATTATGTGAGGCAAGAGTCTCGAATAGCTATGCATCATAATTTAGACTGGATTTCGTAGGTATACCCTTCGGAGGTATTTGGTCTGTTCTCGTATATGTTTGAGCGTGATCCAGAACTCTGGCTGCGCATTCAATGAACTTCAAATTCCGGAGAAAGCTGTATTCATATAAGGTATATAGTTTGAAGAACGGGAACTCAAAGGAGAAACCCGTTTCTGGGCTTGAGCGTTCCACGAATGAAATATGTACCAAAAAATCGTTTACTTTGTTTAATTTATTATTATTATAATTAACCCATTTAAATCTTAGCCTCATTAGCATTGGCCAAATATAGAAAATAAATAGATTTCTATTTTTTAAGCTATTGCATAGCTTCTATCGCGGGCCTTGAGCGCGGGGACCGAATCCAGAAATTCCGTAATGAAAAATATACCTCACGCTCCCCACTCCGACGGGCACGGAGGTGTGGCTTGGAGGCCGACAGAGACCGAACACCTATTTTAGAAAAGTCGTTAACGACCTGTGTGGCGCATTGGTACAGCGTTCTACCTATGTTATCATCGTGCCTCGAGTTCAAATCTCGGTCAAACAAAATAGTTTTTTTGTATTATAATAGATTATAGTAATGTTCTATGATAACAACTGAACATACTTGTAGCAATTTATGAAGTAAACAAGAAAGAAAAAAAATTGTTTTCTTATCGGTCACCACGCTCAAAAAGTGTAACTTGAATTAATATCAAAGAAAAAGAAATACTGCATAAATAAAATAAATAAATAATTATAATTGCATAAGTTGTGAAAAAATAAATAATTATAATTGCACACTTCTTACTATGTGGAGCCAAAAATCTCATCATGGTGTATTATGGCTACTGTGTTTAGCACCATCCCTGTTTTTTCCAAATTTATATTAGAAACAAAGCTTAAAAACAACATTTTTTATTTAAATACCATAGACTAAAAATAACCTAAAATGTAAACATTGCCTGATTTTACCAATTTGGCCAATTCTGAGAACCGTGAAACTTGGGCTCGTGAAACCTTCTTATATGCTCTAGGTTAAGGCCAAATTCCAGCCCTGGAACAGTCAGGCCCAAGTATGTATGTGTTTGTCCTATCAACAACATTGCTACTCAATTTCTGAGCCTAGTTATCATGAATGTTAGAGATCGTTTTGAAGATTGTCAAAGCCGCGAAGAACAACATTTAAATAATGTTAATCCCAAAAAGCAATTTTCCCATGTCTTCAATGTCTGATTTTGTAATTGAATGCGTATATATAGTATAAATCTATTTGTAAATAATATTTGTTGATTTTTATGCATCTACAAAAGTGAGTTTTTTCTGAGACTATAATAGGTAACTTACATTATGACCGGCTTTTTAGGGAAATGCTTCAGGCAGTTCATCTTGTAGAAGTAAAATAGCTGTAAAACGACAAATAATGTCAGTCTTCTGTATTTCTTGAATGATTGCAAAATCAAGAGAGTAAACACAAGAGGAGCAACTATTGCAGTTCCGTCGCAGCTTACCTTGTTGCTATTGAAGTTACTTGTTAATTATGATCTCCGTTTAATGTATGTTTTACTTAATACAAAAGCCCAGCCTTTTCCTTACTTTGATTATAAGGAGTCTGCTTCTACTCTAGCCGTATTTGTTTAAATATAGAAGATTCTATAAAAGTTAATGTAAATATTGCAAAAACTTTAAATTATAACAAAGTTTGCACACGCTTTTTGTGTGATAGAAACTTTGTCAATAAGACAGAATATTTTATGTGAATTATGTCATCGAAAACGTTCTTCGAAATCGATGAATCTACTCAGCCAGCCTCGTCTTATAAAAAAAGAGTTCGAAGATTTAGTTTTTATCACGAGGGTATCCTGAGAACCACTAAATCAAAGCAACGATTCATAACGAATGATAACATGACAACGATTTTAACTCTTTGTTTATACCCGCAGGAGAACCAAGTTTGCCGGCTCGAAGAATCGTCAAACTTAAGTGGCAGTGCGCAGGGCACATTGTTTAGAGAACAGATGGTCGATGGGGCTGAAAGGTTCTGGAGTGGCGATCGCGCACCGAAAAACGCAGCGTTGGAAGGCTTCCCGCCTGGACCGATGATCTGCCCGCCTAGCCAAGTTACGATCGTTTCGTTTGTGCCGAACGCCTAGAGTAGGCCACGCCTCCGATTACTTTGTTCTGATGTCATCTCAACGCTCAGTCACGTGCTCAGAACAAAGGATTCCGGTGGATGCGAGACGCACAGAACCATTTATTGTGGCGATACTTGGGGAAGGCTTATGTCCAACAGTAGACGTCTTTCGGTTAAAGTGATGATGATGTTCTTATATAATTAAGTTGGTTTTTGATCGAATTTACCTGTGAATTAATTATTTATTATTAGCCGGGCCGCGATAGTTTACGCTTAGCTGCGTGCCAAAGGATGATACTCATACGCTCAGAAGGGCCCCTGACCTTTGGGGTTTGCAGACCACCTAATTATTATTTAGTGCGTGTGCCTTAGATTCTATGCTTCAAAAATAAAAGAATGAAGTTCAATCGAAGTAAAGCTACCGCTAGGGGAGATTTCCTTAGTTAGCGAAAATAAAGAAACTGTAATTATCTATTTAGTAGGTATTTTTTTCTATACTGCATCCCCGTCACGTCAACGTATTCTTTATGCGTTTTCATATTTTAGCTAACAGCGAGGCCTTTTCTTTTTATCAATATAAAATTAAGTGGTCGCTACCACATATCCAATAATCTATATATATAAAAGCGAAATACCACTCAATGATTAATCACGAAATCTCAGAAACCATAACACATGCAAACTTAAAATTTGGCAGGTAGGTTAAATATAGAGTGTAGACAACCGCTAAGAACGAATTTTACGAAAGTCCACTAAGGGGGTAAAACGGGGGTAAAGTTTGTATGGAGAAACCAAATTTCACGCGGGCGAAGCCGCTGGCTGAAGCTAGTATAAATATAGAATAAAGGTGCATCGTTTATAAGCTTAAACTACAACCTATAATGTATGTATAATCTATGTATTTTTTAATCTGTCCTTAACCAACCGGCCCAATTTGTTTATTTAAATTCGTTTATTTGTAGAACCAGTCGGATTGAAAAAAAAATGTCGTATGAAGTAGCCAGAGGACTATGTAGAACAACATCACGGTATGACTCACAGAAGCTGATGTAAACTCTTTGCTACAACTCTATGTTCTATGTTTCTCTATAAGCATTGTTTGTCAAATACTTCATATTACTTACTAAAACTGAATTTTTAGCATATTAAAACCTGTTATTCAATTAAAGGTTTTGTCTATCTATTTCAATTTAATATTCTAAATGGATAAATAATATAATAACATAAAATGGATAAATATCTTCGACCAGAAATATTGGATGCTGATCCGTCGGACTCTAATGCAACCAAAGACATTAAATAATACTACCAATAGACAGGACATAGCGAACAAAATCGTGCTCCAATACTTATTACCTAGTGGTCATAAGTCGCTCAGTCTAGTACTCGTCTAGCAGGGGCTATAATCTCAGTACAAAAAACTGGGAACAGCGATGGGTACAATGATACAAAATTACGAAGTATATATAGCCCCTGCACAAAATAGGTAACAGTGTGTTTTTTAATTTTACCGGATAATAATCGTACTTAGTACATACACCAATTATCAGGTGGCAGTTTTGACGCCATGTTCACAAAAACTAGAATAGATGGCGTTAAACAAAATCTATCATATGTGCATAAAAATTTGAAATTAATTTATCATCGATGGATTTTCATTACATTTATCATATTGTTTTTGAAAGTTTGAATAAATTTAGTTAGCAAATATCATTGGGCTGGTAGTAGAATTGGTAGAATTCACTTGGTGGTTTTATTACCAATAAACGGGTAACCCCATCACATATTTACAAATATCTGCAAATGGCTGACATTTGTGCCGGTTATTGCGATATTTTGTTTATTTTGTGATCTTTCTGTGTTGTTATGCGTTGATTGCTGAGTTGAGCGAAAGTTCTTCGCAACCAAACCATATTTGTGACCAGAAAGTTATTTTGTGAAGTGTTAAAAGATTTTGAGACAGGACTCGTGTAGTGATAAGTTTGAGATAGGACTCCTTTAGTGCATCATGCCATCGGATAGGCTTTGCTGTGTTCCTGGGTGCAAGAACAGCAGAGGTATGTAATATTATCAGAGCCAGATCATCCAATATAGGTTTTCTTTAGTCAGTCTAGCTCAACGACCATACAGCCCATAAACGCCTCATAACAGGCGACCGATGTCTCAACACATATGACTTATAGGTTTTATACAGGTCGCCACACTACAATTTCTATTAGATTCTACCACTTTTGTGAGCCATAAACACCTCCGCGTTAGTCAATATAAAATAAGACAATAAATAAAATAATGGCCCCCTGTTCAATATGTTGGTGTGATATCTTCAGCCAGACTTGGACTAGATCGATCCGAAAAGATGGCATGGTATTGTATAAACAAGTTAAAATTTACATACATCATATTTCATTAATTTTCTGATATTTTTGTCAGAGTTCATAATAACTGGTCATAAAGGAAGGCCTGTGAGTGATGTCTTGTTTGCATCTCTTTCTTCTGTAAGTAATTTTTTCACTTTCTCTTTTCCTCTATTATTTGGTAAACATAAATAATGATGTACTATTTAACCTTTCGAATAGCGAACGCCGGCGTTCACTTGGGGATTAATGAATTAAAATGACCGTTTCTATGTATGTTTAAACAAAATATGAGGATCTTTTTTTACTAACTAGAATTTAATTGTGCATCGGTTGTTGATTATGGAATAATTTTTTTTCACATTTCATGTTATCACTTACAATTTATTAATATGTTTAAACAGTATCAAGAAATAGGAAGGTCAAAAAGAGCATACATGTGAATGGATGGAGAGGGAGAGGAAGGCCAAAGAAAAGATGGATGGATTGTGTGAAGAGTGATATGATAGAAAAGGAAGTTAGTGATAGTATGACGAGTGACAGGGCAGATTGGAAGAAAAAAACGTATTGAAACGGCAGGAAGGTCAAAAAGCCAATTAATAATTGTAAGAATCAATAAAAAAATATCAATACTTTCAAGATTTATTTAAACCTGTATCATCTCTAATGTGCCGTAATGACCTTGGTAGGGCCAAACGGAATGCTGTACCCCACTTCCTCAGATAGTGAACGAATTGTTTTGGTGCATTCAATCAAACATAGGGTGTCTATAGGCTGTATGATTGTTGGTCTAGCTAGTCCAATACTTTTTTTTTCCTTACTCCTTGTTTTTACCAAACACCAAGTAAAGTAAAGTGGTTTTGTAAGTACCATTTTGTAGAATCTGTGCAGTTTTAGAAAAACTAAAGCTGAAGAGATTCTATAAAATAAATCAATTTATTTCAAAATCTTTATGAAATGTTTATAACCTACTATTAACTTAATATTTATTTATAATATGTACTCTCAAAGAGTAGTAAGTACTCCACACTCAATTTACTTGGGTACTTAAAACCCCATGTCTCTTACACTATGATAGAGCAATCAAAAAGTTGATAATGTGGCAGATAGCTATATTTTTTTTATTGTTTTGATTAATTTAACAATATTACAGAATGGAAATATGAAATATTATCTATAGCGCACCAAAATATTGACGTATGAATTGCAATAATTAATATTGCTAAATATTTAGTTGTATGTGTAAATCAAACATATGGAAACATTCCATTTAACATTATGTACATTTTTGTGTGAGTTGGATAATCCTTGCCAACAATGTAATAGCAAGTGCGGTAATATTGACAAATTAATGAAAACATCAAAATCACAGAGTACTATTTTATAGCTGAAAATCAAGATGTTTGAAAGCTATTTGTCAAACTGCTACAATATTGTATATACCTTGAAGAAATTTTTGTTAGTTAACTTATCCAAAAGCCTGTCAGTGGGTACATTTCTTAATTCTTACTTTGTCTTTTTCAGTTAAACTTCTGTTTATCTTCAGAGTATTCTAACATTGTAAATTCATTACCTAATATGGGAAAGGTAATAGGAATATATTGCATAATAAATGCATGATAATTGTTTTAGACAAGCATGGAGGTGATATTTTGGGACTTGAAAATGCACACTTATTAAAGCACCGTCGAGTGTGTTCCCTACACTTACAGGATAAATATATGTGTCGCAACAACAGACTAAGCAATATTGCAGTTCCAACATTAAATTTACCAGGTTTATTTATTTATTTATTTATTTATTTATTTATTTATTTATTTATTTATTTATTTATTTATTTATTTATTTAATAACACATACAATTGGTTAGTTGATTACATTTATGTTATAATGTATATTACAATAAAATTTACTGACATTGGTTGACTGGTAGAGAATGCTTTGTTTCATTAAGCCCACCTATGTACCACTACTGTATATGAAGTTTAAATAAATAAAATTAAATACTGATATTGAAATTTGACTGAAATTTTAAATTAATTGAAACAAACCACCCAAATTGTTCATATAAATACTTACATCTCATAAAAACAGTAGTTATTTAAAATTATACTAGTTTTTAATCAATTCCTTGATTAAATTGTCATAATCTTTCATAATCATCATCTTCCTGCCCTTGTCCCGTGTTATTTGGGGTCGGCGCAACATGTTTTTTTCTTCCATTCTGCCCTGTCACTCGTCATACTATCACTAACTTCCTTTTCTTTCATATCACTCTTCACACAATCCATCCATCTTTTCTTTGGTCTCCCTCTCCCTCTCCATCCATCCACATGTAAACTCATAACTCTTTTAGTAACATGCGTTTCATCCCTCCTCTTCACATGACCATACCAAGACAAACGATTCCCTTTCAACTTTTCAGTCACTGGCGCCACTTTCAAACTTCCCCTAATATACTCATTTCTCACTTTATCCATTCTCGTCACACCACACATCCATCTTAACATTCTCATCTCCGCTACGTGCAATCTTTTTTCATCCGTCTTTTTCACAGCCCAACATTCTGATCCATACAGTATGACAGGCCGTATCACGGACTTGTAGATTTTACCCTTCAACTTGAGGGGCATCCGTGGGTCACAAGTTGTTCCCGTGACCTGTCGCCATTTCATCCATCCTGCGTTGATCCGATGTGTTACGTCCCGGTCTACCTCACCATCCCCTTGGACGAGTGACCCGAGATACCGAAAGTCGGAGCAGATCGGTATGGGTGTTCCAGCGAGAGATAAAGGCACTGGATTGGAGAGACCGCCGAAATCGCAGAACAAGTATTCCGTTTTGGTTCTACTCAATTTCAGGCCAACACTCTCCAGTCTGTGCCACCATACCTCCAATCTGTTCTGGACCTCTAGGCCACTCTCGGCAACCAACACAATGTCATCGGCAAACAGCATACACCAGGGAGCCTCTTCCTGAATGTCCGACGTCAGAGCATCCATTATCATCAGGAAGAGGTAAGGGCTGAGAGCCGACCCTTGATGTAAGCCGACAGCCACATTGAAGCTGCCAGTGGTGCCCACTGTAGACCGGACTTGGGTACTGCATCGACTGTACATCGCTCGGATCAACTGCACATACTTCCCAGGCACACCTTTCTCCTTAAGGGCCCACCACAGAACCTCACGAGGTACCCGGTCGTATGCCTTTTCTAGGTCAATGAATACCATGTGCAAGTTTTTATGCGCACCTCTGCATAATCTTTCATAATCATAACTGAAAATGAATGTGATTCATTCAATAGTAAAATTGCATAAATAAAGTTATATATATAAAGTTATATATATATTGCATAAATAAGCAAAATAAGTTTTCGATATAAGTACCTAATTCAATTTTTATCATTTTTTCAGGACTTAATTTAGTAACAGTAAGAAAACGATTGTGAGGACTGAAAATCTGCGACTCTAAGAAATAATATTTTAGTTAACAGTAAATCAGATAAAATAAGGCTTAACTAGTATATGAGTATTTAGTAATAGATTTCTTAGAGTAGAAACTACCTGGAACTAAAATTTCACTAGTTCTACTATTCTAGAATAAATCGAAATGTAGTAGGTACTAGTGACAATGAAAATTCCCATTAGTTCGATCGTAGAACTGTTTAATAGAATAAGTTAGAACGAGTGGAAATAAAGACTTATAGTTCTACTACACTCGCGAGCTACCAAATCAACTCAATATACAAGTGTACACTTGCAGACGTGATCTTTAAAGAATACTGAATTGTTTAAAAAAAGCTGATATAGGTACCGTTGGAAAAGCTAAAAGTTCGGCTTTATATTGGTATCATTATTATGAAAATTGATTCAGGGTTTTTTTATTAATTAATTTCGTTGGGCGTATAAGAAAATGTACTCACTACGGTACCTACGAGTTGTGGCCAAACTACTTCATAAAAACCCTACGCAATCGTTTCTCCTTATTAATCGCTTATCAGAAGTTGACCTGTACATATCTTCGTAAATACAATTCATTATTTTGTTGAAATTATGGATAGGACACCAGAAAAAGCCGCTCAAGTTGATGCTCTACTGCAACAGGGACTTCGTCGTCGGATAAGCGATTAATAAGGAGAAACGATTGCGTAGAATTTGTATAAGTGTAGTTTGTGCCCCTATTTATAGGTACCATAGTAAGCAAATTTTCTTGTACGCCCAATAATAAATAATTATAAAAAAAGTAATTTCCAGAATAATGATACCAATTTAAAGCTGAAGTTTTAGGCTTTCTAACTGTATGTGCGTTTTTTTTTAAACAGTTCAGTATTCTTTTGAGGAAACCTCTTTAAGTGCACACTTGTAAATTGAGTCGATTTTGTTGCTCGCAAGTGTAGTTTTGTAAATACCTTATACTGTAGTATTATTGAGAGATGAAATCCCATTAGTTCTACCATAGAAATGCTTTATAGAACAAGTGGAAACAAATCGGCCATTGGCTAGTTTTGACCTCTATCCTAATAGCCCAAGGGCCCACAACTGCCAGATCTTCGTTATTTTATAAAAGCTGACAGTTTCTCAGCGCAGGCTTACAACAGGTAGGAATGATGGCCTACTATGAAGTTTGGGTCATCGTTGTTTTAGCAGGTAATCCTATATGCTTGTCTGACCAAGTGTTAGAACTATCAAAACTGTCTGGCTACTGGAGGAACATCTTCTAATAGCAAAACTTCTAATAACTCAAGTAAAATGTATAAAATTCAGATTTTATACTGTAACGCAAGTTACGATTTATTTAAGTTTGATGAACTGAAACTTTAATCCAAATATTTTATTAAAGTGCCAGTTCATTAAACTAATATATTATAACTGACTTTTATATAAGTTACTTGAGTAATATACCATTAGAAGATGTTCTCCCAGTAGCCAGACAGTTTTGACAGTTGTAAAATCTGACCAGACAAGCATATAGGGTTACCTGCCAACGTCCCGATGACCCAAACTTCATAGTAGGCCATCATTCCTGTTTTTTTGAAGGGTGGAAATCATCCAATGGTATCTCCCGCTCTGGGTGGAGCGAGAGGGCGTGTCAGGCTTTTACTGACTAAAACCACACCTGTGTCCTTCAGTTGCCCCTTGAGTTCTAGGACTACGGGTTTCCTTTCCAGAAATTCCCCGCGGTCCTAGCTAGCGGGTATCGGCCCTGCTGGGACCCTACACTTTGCTGACATCTTTTTGAGGAGCGCGTGGATAGCTACGCGCTGTTGACGACTGGGCTCGGTCCGGTTAATTAGGGCGGCCGAACGGCGAGCTACCCATTGCTCGACGTCAGCAAGCCCGCGTCTACCGTGGCCGGTAGTCAGGGTCGGAATTTCGGCGGCTGGGGCGTGAGGACTTTCGTTCCCTCACGCGTGCGACCTCCTCCTTCGCTAGCATTACTGCTTCGCAGAAGGAGGTGGCCGCCTGCCATTCCTCTTCGCTCCGGACTATAACCCGAACCAGAGATCGCTGCCGCCAATTACCTCCACGAGGATACGGCGGTGCTCCCTAGCGGGGCACATCTCCACCGTGCTCCATCGTGTCCTCCGGGCGGTCCACGCAATGGTGACACCCGGGCGTTTCTTCCGCCTGAATCCGATGCAGGAACCTTTCGAACTTGCCATGTCCGGTGAGGACCTGCGTCATGCGGAAGCTGAGGATGCCGTTTTTGTCGCTCCAGCCACTCAAAGAGAGGACTTACCGCCGTGATTATGGCGTGCCCAATTCCTACGTGTTGTTGGAAGCATGCACTGAGAAACTGTCGGCTATCATAAAATAACGAAGATCTGTTAGTCGCGGGCTCTTGATCTATAAGTGTTACGGTAATAGAGATATTGTCCCTTTATTTTTTTTATAATTATCTAAAATCTCGCCTTGTAAGTTACAATTGTTTTGTTTGTGGTTGTTATTGCACTAAATAACTTCTTGTATTTTGGAATGTATCTTGCTACTAAATGAATTAATCTGAAAGAAAAAAGAAATAAATTAAACTGATTTCTAGTTTTTTATACCCTTTCCAACGGTATGCTAAATGTCCTAGAAGTCACATTATGTACTTAAATTACGAGGTGTGATGTAGTCCGGATAAAAAAGACATTTGTGTTTTAGATTTTTTAGTTACCTACAAATCTCGCTCAAATTAACTTCCTATTTAGCTATCATCAGTTTTTAAAATCTGATAACAAAACGGGAAAGTAGGCACTGGAACTCTAAAACACATAATATGTCCTTTCTTACCCCCAACTACGTCATGTCTCGTATTTTGACCACTTAATCACTTCTACGACATTAATATACTTTACATACTTATGAAAATACTTAGTGATAAACGCATAATAAGCTTGTAAAAAGTAGAATTTCTTTTAGTTTTTTGTACATTCTGTAAACCACTTTCCATATCCGGCTTAAGAGTGGCTTTTCAAAAACCTATTGATATAGTTATTCTCAAAATCGGGCTCATTGTTTTTTTCCTCTAATTTTGTAATACAAATGAATTATAAAATGTCTAACCACAATATTCTCTTATGTACCCAATCATGTAATAAACATAATTTTATAAATAAACAGTAAAGATAACTAAATTGTATTTCATTAATTCTACCAAGCCTACAAAATAAAGAATAATAATAATTTTTATATAGCTACAGCAGTACCTACACGCACGCACACATGCACACATACACGCACACACGTACTACAGGTATCCGCAGCAAAGATTTAGTTTTTAAACCGTCTTTCAGATGGCGCTAGTTTTTGTGATCCGTTCTTACCATACAACATTGTTCTCTATTCCTGTATATTACCAAAGTACGTATATTACCAAAGTACTCTGTGTCGTCTAGTATGACGCCCCTACACGTCAAGTCGTGTTTTTATCCGCTCTATGCATTAAATGAAAATCATTTTCTGAGAAAATATGCCGGAACTGCGCATTACGCTATTGCAAATCTTGTTATGATAAAATGACTGGACCTAACTTCGGTTTATTTTCGTAAATATTTTTGGTATTTACGAAGTAATTAATTAAAATTCAATAATTTTGAGAAATACTTCTAGAACATTTGCTGGTTTTGCGATAACGCCATCTATTGCCGAAAAGCTTAACCTTACCTTTGTCACACGCTGAGGCTATACCACGAGCTCATAATGTGATCCATTTTACGACCTAAACCGAACTGCTAAAGGGATGGAGCTATATAGGGTGTATAGCTCCATCACTCTTTCTCTCGTACGACTGACATTTTAACATTATCATGGTAAGGCCCCTGGCCACCTACCGAGCAATAGTTAAATAATTATAAATTTTGACAAATTTAATTCGCGTGTTTGCTATTCAAAGCCAGATGGCGTCACTGAGACATAGGATGACAGTTTTTCTTAAGACATTTGTTCTGATAGCCGCTCTATTGTGTATCTCTTTAAATCTTTTTGAATGCAACGAAAATTTGGCAGCATTGGCGGAAAACTTTTGAATATTTCTTAGCAGCACAGAAGGCGACCACAACTACATTAACCAAAAATGAATGGGCTGAATTAAGCTATCAACTTCTCATAAACCATATTTCCCCGAACGTTTTCACTTATGTCAGCGAAGTCAACAAATATGATGAAGCTATAGATATTCTGTCTAGGCTGTATGTGAAGCCGAAAAATATTATATTTGCACGACACATGCTTGCTTCAAGAAAGCAACGTCCTGATGAAAGTATAGATACTTATCTACAAGCTTTAAAACAATTATCTAAAGACTGTTGCTTCACTTCCGTCGACGCTGAAACTTATAAAAACGACTGTATACGTGACGCCTTTATAGCAGGAATCTTATCAAACAAATACAGACAGCGGCTTTTAGAAAACCTGACTCTAACGCTAGATGAAGCTTATAATCAAGCAATTTCCCTAGAAACTGCCGAGGCCAACTCAAGTAGCTTTAATATTCTACCTGTGAACGCAACTCAAAAGGAAACTGCTCAGGTTGTCTTCGATGTTCCTGATCATCAAACTATGCAAGACGAGAACTTCTTTGCTGCTCGCTCACGTCGACGTAGATGCTTTTTCTGTGGAGGGCAAGTACATCTCCGTAAAAACTGTCCAGCATTAGAAGAAATCTGTCAACTTTGCAACAAAAAGGGACATTTTGCTACAGTTTGCAGAAGCTCATCTAGAACTGCTAATCCAACAACATCAAACAAAAATCATCCAGCCAGCATCACATTCATCTCTAAGAAAAGCTACTGTATGAACCTGCATATATTAAAGGCGTAAGAGTAGAAGCGCTCCTAGATACGGGAAGTTCTGTTTCCTTTATAAATGAGAGTTTCTCCAAACTTTGCAGACTTAATACAGAGCCTTGCAACCAAGCAATTTCAATGGCCTCACTTAACCATGTATCACAAGTGGAAGGCCAAACTTTTCAAACAATTAATATCGGTATTCACAAGTATGAAAATGTGAATTTCCTTATCGTCAAAAATCTTTGCGCTGATATAATAATCGGTCATGACGTCCTTGGGGAACATGCATCACTAGAGTTCTCATTTGGTGGACCAAAGAAACCACTCAATGTGTGTAATGTGGCTGCAGCATCTGTACCGGCTGTACCACTTTTTGCAAACGTCTCTCCTAAATGCAGATCTATTGCTGTTAAATCCAGAAAACACAGCAACGAAGATACCAAATTTATTAAGAACGAGATCGATAATCTTTTGATTAAAGGTGTGATCGAGGAGAGTAAATCACCGTGGAGAGCCCAGGTTCTCGTAACCAAAAACGAAACGCATAGAAAACGGCTTGTCATTGATTACTCTCAAACAATTAATCGTTATACTGAGCTCGGCGCCTATCCATTGCCAAATATGGAAGATTTAGTAGCTAAAGTAGCCAAAAACACGATGTTTAGCCTGATAGACTTGAAAAGCGCGTACCATCAAGTGCCCATTATACCCGAAGAAAGGAAGTATACTGCATTTGAAGCTCTAGGTAATTTATATCAATTTAGGCGCATTCCTTTTGGAGTGACAAATGGAGTCTCAAGCTTCCAGCGAACAATCGATTGGACAATTAGAAAGGAAAAACTTGAGAAAACATACGCTTATCTTGATGACATAACTATATGTGGCATAACTCAAGAAGAACACGACCAGAATTTAGAAAACTTTATGACGGCCGCTAAAAAGTACGGTCTTACGTTGAATATGCAAAAATGTAAATTTTCTCAAGAATCTATTAATATTCTTGGCTATAATATTCACAATCGCACTATCAAACCTGACAGTGAGCGTCTCAAGCCACTTATTGATTTACCTCCACCACAGGACATACCAACCCTCAGGCGTACTCTCGGAATGTTTGCGCACTACTCAAAATGGATTCCTAACTTTTCAGAACGAATTCACTCACTTGCTAAAACGACAACGTTTCCCCTTACAAATGAGCAAAATCATGGCAAAATCAATGTTTTGGGAGCTTGAAAAATGATATCGCAAAATCTTCTATTCATGCTATCAATGAAAACGTACCTTTTACTGTCGAAACTGATGCATCTGCCCATTCTATCGCAGCAGTGTTGACACAAGATTTAGGCGTTGGGTTTAAGGTTCTTCTCAAGAACCTTAAACCCAACTGAACAAAATCATTCTGCTACTGAGAAAGAAGCCTATGCCATTGTAGAATCGCTAAAGAAGTGGCGTCATTATCTTATCGGCAAGCAATTTCGTCTGGTCACTGATCAACGTTCGGTTTCTTTTATGTTCAATATGAAACACTCAAGCAAAATTAAAAATGAGAAGATCCAGAGATGGCGCCTGGAACTTGCTTCTTATAAATTTGAAATCGTATACAGACCTGGCAAAGAAAACTACGCTGTTGATGCTCTATCAAGAGTTTGTGCCTCCATAGAAAATCACACAGCCACACTGATATCACTCCATCAAGATCTCTGTCATCCTGGCGTTTCACGTATGTTCCATTGGATTCGTTCCAAAAATTTACCTTTTTCTCTCGAAGAAGTCCGAAGAATGCCTAGCTCTTGTCAAATTTGCTCAGAAGTAAAGCCCAGATATTTACGCAATATCAGTGATGAGCATAGAAGACTTATCAAAGCAATTACTGTACCCTTCGAACGCTTGAGCATAGATTTTAAAGGTCCAGTTCCAACAAATACGCCTAACAGGTATATATTAACTATGATTGATGAATTTTCTCGTTTTCCTTTCGCTTTTCCCTGCTCGGACGTCAGCTCTAAAACAGTGATCAAACATCTGAACAATCTATTTATGATATTCGGCTTCCCGTCTTATATTCATTCGGATCGTGGTACAGCTTTTCTTTCTGCTGACGTACAAGAATTTCTTCATGAGAGAGGTATCGCTACAAGTCGAACCACGGCCTATAATCCACAGGGTAATGGACAAGTGGAGAAATTGAATGCCACACTCTGGAAAACGATACTTTTGGCATTAAAAACTCAAAACTTTTCAGTAGAGAACTAAGAAAAAGTTTTACCGCAAGCCCTACATTCAATTCGTTTTCTACTATGTACGACGACAAATTGCACGCCGCATGAGCGAATGTTTAAACATCCACGCAGATCCTCGAATGGAACTTCCATTATTAATAAAGAAACAGAACAGGAATAACAAATATGAATCTTACGTTGAAGAGGTAGAGTTACTGCACAGCAACCCTGACTACTCCTTCATTAGATATCCCGACGGAAGAGAAACAACAGTTTCTAATCGGCACCTGGCACCTCTGGGGTCTGAGGACATGGTTCCACAGGAAATTGAAAACCAGGATTCTACATTGCCTGATTCACCTGCAATTTGTACAGAGCCAGAAGAGTCAGTCCCTGGTTACAGTAAAGTGTCGCAAGAACTGCCGCCATCATCGCCGCCTACAGAAACAGTTCGTAAATCCTGTCACATGCGCCAAGCACTTAACAGAGAAGTATCGCAAGAACTGCCACCATCATCACCGCCTACAGAAACAGTTCGTAGATCCTGTCGCATGCGCCAAGCACCAACATTTTTAGATGAGTATGTTCTTGACTAGTGCGGGAGAATGATGTAAACTCTTTGCTACAACTCAATGTTCTATGTTTCTCTATAAGCATTGATTGTCAAATACTTCGTATTACTTACTAAACTGAATTTTTAGCATATTAAAACCTGTTATTCAATTAAAGGTTTTGTCTATCTATTTCAGAAGCCAAGCATTAACAAAAGACGCGAGTGAAACCGCGAGGGACAGCTAGTAGGTACCTTATACGCATCACCACATCGTCAGAGATGTTTTGTGGCTTACTATTTTTTTGGGAAATTATCCCAAAGATCCTATCCTATCCCAGGGTATAATCTATCCATGTGCAAAGTTCCATCCAAATCTGTTCAACCGTTTAAGCGTGAAGAAGTAACAAATACGTACAAACGTTCGCCTTAATAATATTAGTCTAATATTGTGAACACTTCTGGATACGACCAGTTTTTTTTTAATTCCAGCGTGAAGTACCGTCTCACCTTTGCGAGATCCCCAATTTTCTGGCAGCCAGTTGAGCTTTAGCCTCGATGTAAGAGCCGAAATTGCGGGTAGATGATAGCGTTACCCCAAGAAGTTTAAGGTGATCGGTTATCGGCACGGTCACACCCCGGAAAGATGGAGCCAGGTGAAATTGGCTCCGTTAAGCGGAAAAAGACACCTGGGTTGTAGTAGCATTGAACTTGATCAGACTGGCATCGCCGCAATCGGAGGCATTGTGAGGACAAGTTCAAGCGACAAGCGTCACCTAAACTGAACTGTTAAAGGGATGGAGCTATATATTATAGCTACGACTGACGTTAAAATATCAGGCGTATACCTAGAGTTAGCTGTAAACTTCCAACAAAAAAGTTTATTATTTTCTATTAGCACACCCTAAGGCCGGTTTTAGTGCTTGACCGACCGTCTTTGCGTACGTCGGTCGCGCTTGTCATTTATATGAAAATTCACAAGTCGTGACAGTGTTCGACCGACCGGACGCACGCGTATATTGCTACGCACTGCGTACGAGGACTGTCGGTCAAGCGCGTCCGCATGCGTGCCTTCGGTCGACCGACGCGCTATCGCGTTCAGACCGATCGGTGGAGCGTACCGAGCGTACGGATGCACGTATCATTTTAAAAAATATCGAACCTAGTAGTTTAAAACTTTTGATCGACTAAAGTAATCTTAAAAAAAATCTTCATCTTCGCGCAATAATGAATGTAAAGTAGTAAATTCCCCTTGAAGTGCCCTTCGGGCGACGATTGGGTTTACGTGAAACCTACGTCGCGTCTTCTGTTCAATATGTAACATTTACGAAGATAGTAAGCAGCAATTATACAATTTGTAAACGTGTCCATTTCGTGTAGGTACGTGTTTGTGACAGTACCAGTCCGGCCAGTTTGGTTGGTCAGAAGAGCACTGAACGTTACAAACTGACGATCGACGAGTTATGCGTATCGTCAGGGACGATGGTACGCACCGACGGTCGGTCGTGCACTAAAACTGGCCTAAAGTTTATAGATAAGTTTAAACTTGGATCTACATAGATGCTATGCTTTTTGTGGGAGAAATGAATAAAAAAAAGTGCGAGTCGGACTCGCGTACTGCGGGTTCCATACAAACTTACCTACCTATGTAAATAGTTCAATTCCTAAATGGAGTCTCGAAGATTTTACCGAATTGTAAAAATAGTTTTTTTTTGAGACGTAACAACTTACTGTTTTCAGATTTACCTTTACTATGTACCTGTGCTATAAGATTTTGTTTTATGCAAGAAATTTCAGGATTCTTGGTCAAACGGGAAGTACCCTATGAATTCTGATTACCTTGAGTGTGGAAATATACTTTTTTTGCGACATAAACGGCCGTATCTTTTTTTTTGTTAACTTAGAAGTTTGATTTTTTACAGCTTCAAAGGATCGCAGACTTTAGTATATGGTTTTAATTTCAATTCGATGATACCTCCACGCGTTCCCGAGATAAAGGGCCAAGTCACACCGGAACGGCAGCGGCTGGCTAGGTTAGAACTACCGAAAAAACGCGTGTGGCGCGCGTCTTTTCATGCTTTTCAAGCGATCTGCCAACTTGGCTAGGGGGCTGGTTTCTTTTAACACGTTCACTGTGCAGCTATGATGAGAGAGACTATAATAAGTGCAAACGCAAATTGTAGATAATATATTGCGTTAGGTATAAAAACGATATGATAAAGCATTGTTTTATATTTTATATACCTCCTTTCATTTAAAAAAATATTTTGTCCCATGTCCCACCCGAGGGTCATACACGTATGATCTCGTAACTTCATGCCCCATCTGTGGGTCATACACGTATGACTATGACCTCTTGCATATTCTTCTTTATAACCATTTTACGGTATAATCTGTGGTTTCTATAAAAAGCTTTTTGTCTTAATTGTTTTAATAGTTCCCATTAAATTAAATATAGTAAAATAAGTCTTCTTTTTTATTCAAAACATCCCAAAATTATCTCATTATCTCGTAACTTCATGCCCCATCTGTGGGTCATACACGTATGACCTCTTGCATGTTCTTCTTTATAACCATTTTACGGTATAATCTGTGGTTTCTTTATAAAGCTTTTTGTCTTGTTTTAATAGTTCCCATTAAATTAAATATAATAAAATAAGTCTTCTTTTTTATTCAAAACATCCCAAAATTATCTCATTTTCGATAATCAAACACTGGCAACTCTATTAAAAAAGTTCCTCCGGTCTTTGCGTAATATTTTTTCTTAGTCCATTGTTCACACGTGTGAACCAATAAAAGTGGCTAAACTCATACGTGTTTGAGGTTATGAGCCTTTCAATTGGCGAACAACTCATGCCCACCCGTGGGTCATGCACGTACGATGAGCAACTCGGTATGACCCACCGGTGGGGCAAGCACAGTGAACGTGTTAAGTATGTATACTTATAAAGTTTAAAATTATTTCACACTGAAAGTGAAACAAAAATGAAAGAAAAATATTTTATTTGGCACACATACATAGATACACACAGTGTAGAAAAAACATGTTGAAACTTAAGATAACAGAAAAAACTAATATCGTGTCTTACGTTTGCGCCAAAAAGGTCCAGTTCAGCGAAAATGCTAGACAACTACGAGGTAGCTGTCTGACGCTGGTTTTCAACTGAACCTGAGTGTACGGATGAAAATGAGTTTACCATTTAGTAGTGCTCGCCGTGTCGCTGTCATTCCGGTGGGACTTTGTCCAGAAGGTCTTGACAGACAGGCGGACAGACAGACAGGCAGACAGACGGGACAACAAAGTGATCCTATAAGAGTTCCGTTTTTTTCTTTTGAGGTACGGAACCGTAAAAAAACAAAATAAATACAAGGGAACCCTTTATTTAACATATTTATCAGAATATATCATTAACAATAAAATTATTAAAAAGCTGGCAATTTTTAAACACTAAAATAAAACCAGTTTTGTACACACATATAAACAAAAGAAGATACATTATTATAAAAAAAATGTACAAATGTTATTCAATTTCTTCCACCCTACTGCATACTTCAATTGCTATTTTACTTTAGTCGATAATGGGTAAATTTGGGGTTTACCATTACGCAGGCAATCATTGCCTATCACTCTTTTTTCGCAAACCACTGTGTTAACTCCACTGCGATGCTATGACCAGCTGTACATCTGTATTAAATTTATACAAAGAAATAACAAACAATATACATAAACTATTAAACCAAAAACCAGGCAAGTGCGAGTCGGACTTGTGCACTGAGGGTTCCGTACAAACTTACCTTTGAAAACAGTACCTTTTGAGTAGCGTAATTAGAGACACAATAGAAAGACAATGACGTTCGAACGCCGGCGTTCGCTCGGGGTTTAATGAATTAAGACCCCTGTTTAATTTTCCCGTCTGTTTTTCTAGCCATCCTTCAGATACTGTCCAATTATAACAACAGTCACGAAGTATATATCTAGATAGCTTACCCTTTATTCATTTTTTCTAAACTCATAACATGAAGCATCGTAGAACATTGGTCCAAACACTTGTTCCGTCTGCAAAGTTTAGCAAAACTTAAAATATGAATCTGGTCTGTGTAAAAACAAATCAACGAATTACTTAAAAACAACGGTTTTCTAATGTGATAGGATATATTGTGATATAAATAAAGATATTGAGATTCCAGAGTTGTTTAGTGTTGGCTTGGAACTGGGCCCAGATCTTCGAATCGGTCATAAATGATCTAACCCCATCTAGTCCAAAACGAGATACACAATATAGGAAAAACATAAAACGCGTAAAAGTAAAAACAGATAGGTATATATTTGACAAATTAACTATGCTTACACTTTCTTGTTCGACTATTACTGACGCAGTATTATAAAGCTTGGGCTTGACGGCCACTGAAGGCTCGGGAGGCGGTGGTGGCTCTTCTACAGGGGGTAACCATGTCTCATAAAAGTCCGTACGGGGTCCTACGAACCCCAAAGGTTCCATGCGACAGTTGTCTGTGATCCATTTCCGCTCTAGAGCTGAAGGGCCTCTGCGAATTTAATAATTGACAGAATTAATTCAAGAAAAGTAAGTTGGGATGACAATGCACCTGCTATGTTTCTGATATTTGCAGTAGTGATCACTTACCATTTAGAACATATGAAAATCCTGATGGATATCTAACGCCCCGGGGCGGGTGCAGGGTCTGTCAGACTCTTACTGACTACCTCTGGCTGGGGTGCTAGAGTACATTTTTTTAATGATATAAAATAGTGCTTGAATGGGATCCCACCTGATGTGCAGTGATTCAATCGTTGATTGTGAGGCGCACTAGTTTATTAAGAGCCTATTCACTCTATTATTATATATTTCAGCATTTCGTTACGCTTTTCCGGTTCATGAGAACTCTTTGCAGCCGTGATTAAAAGATGCGTGCGCAGAACACTGTCTCGGGCATTTAACTGTTCAAGCAAGTCTGTTACTTGCAGGCCACATGTGATGGCCGCCAAAGATTGACGCGAGTTCCGTGCCCTCTTGCATCAGACCATAGAGACCAAGGTCCACTGGACCACTGAGACAGTTGAGTGGCCACCAGTCGTAAAAAAATGTTTTAAAATAGAATTGACAGTGATCTATGAAATACCTAAGTGTGTTGGTTCATTGCTGAAAGCAGATACTGACCTCGTGACCTCGTTCATGTTTTCATAGTTATAAACGACCTTCGTCTCAGGGTGGTAGAAACCGTCTCCGACGTCATAATAGCCGGGAGGGATCGCTCTGGGGGGCATATCAGGAGTCACGAGAGACTTGCCGGTAGGCTGGAGATCCGTTTCGAATTCTGCCGCATATCTGTTTAAAGAGAATGTTGTAACGGTCGAAACAGGGTTACAGGATAGGCAGAAATATCTACTTCGGCCTAGCCTTTTTTCCAACTAGGTTGAGATCGGTGCTTAACATGTGACTTATTTGTAATAAAAGTTGCAAGTTTGCACTAAAAGTTCATACTAATAAACTTTTGAGCCTCTTAATATATAGGGTGACTGGTAATTAGTGTACGATACTTAAACACGTGATTGTGCTCATGATAACAAACAATTTTTATTATGGGAGCAAAGCCGAAATCGCGAAAAAAATATCAGCTGTTCAGTACATTAGGCAAACATAAATGTACTGAACAGCTGATTTTTTTTCGTGATTTCAGGTTTGTTCCCATAGTAAAAGTTGTTGGTTATCATGAGCACAATCACGTGTTTAAGTATCGTACACTAATTACCAGTCACCCTATATATAGATCTTCTCATCACGAATGCAGTCCATTGTTGATACTGTCTTTAATTATCTTTGTAGCGGTTACAAAAAGATTCTGGTTTGTTATTAACCTCATAAAAATATTTGAACTGGAAGCGTTTCATAATTCCACATAATGCTCACCCTCTTTATTCACGCATCTCTGTTTGGGTACAGAATTAAGTAAATTGTACAAAAAAGCTGTTTCATCATTCATCCTCATTAGAATAAACGGTTTTTTTTGAGGGAAAAAATCCGTATAAGTAAAACAAATCGTTATGATAGGCGATTAGTGTGAGTTAAAGCAAAAAATACGCGGGAAATGTTTTTGGCGTGAAATTCGCAGGCACCATTTTGTTGAATGGGATGAGATGTAATTATGCACTAATATCGTTTACATCGTGAATGAAAAATGCCTGTTTTTTGTAAATGACTTTAATACTGTATTTTTTAATAAATGAAAATAGTAAACCATATTGAAACTGACAATGAAAGAAAACAACTGTTGCCTACCATGATCTTACAATTAGAATAGCAGCTATTCGTAGTATTGGAAATCCATCTATTTTAAAACTAAGGAAAATGAATTATACCCATGTCAGTCCCAAATCACGTGAACGTTCCTAGAACCTGATTAAATTTAAATGTACTTCGCAAAGATGTTCATACATACCCAAACACCGAATAAATATGCGTACAATATCTAATGTAACAACTTCGATTATAATCCGATTTCTCGTTAAATTTGGAAAATTTTCCTGCGGTCTTGTACAACTTTTGGGTCCCTAACCTTGTAACTTCGGTCTTGTGTATTCTGATTACACGATTGTTTTATCAAAATGAAAAAAAGTGACTAAAGTTAAACCAGGTCAGGTTTAATTTACCTATAATAACACTTTTTTTTAATGATTTGATGATTGTTTTAATTTATTTAATTTTTTTCTAGTCTATCTAGCCTTTCCTTAACTGGTTTGAGGTCGGCTTGCAGTCTAACCGAATGCACCTGAATATCATGTCGTGCATAGAGTGACTGCCTGTCTGGCCATCACAACTTAGTTTACTGGATAACACAAATATACGGAGGTCCGACCACCAGTCTCACGAAAGGGTTTCTTAGACTTCCGTAATATCTGTCCAAAAAATCTGTCAAAGGATTTATAAACAGTTTAGCATGCACCATCCTAACCAAAGAGTCTCGTAAAAAGAATATGCTTCCAGAAATTGCAATTATACCTTCTATCGGGTATCTTGCAGTATTTCCAATCGTCTTCTTCATACTCTAAAATGTCATTGAAGATAATTTTTCTATCTGTCAAGACGCCATTCACCCATGTACCGCGTATGATACAGCCAGCTTCGGGACCATCCTTGTAGACCAGCTCGCCAGTACCATGGCACGTGCCATCATGGAACTCCCCTCGATACAAGACTCCTAAAAATAAACGGAATTTTAAGAGAAGTAGGTAAAGATGTTTGTGAATGTGCTCGTCTAGATAAGCACCACACCTTTTTTGTTTTGTTGGTCGTCGTGGTTTGAAGGCTATACATAAGAAAAATGTCGTGAATAATGTTTTGAGTATAAAGGATAGTTATAAGAGTGGTGTTCTAAAGAAACGATGGATAGACTGTGCGAAAGACGATATGTCTAGACTAGAAAGGAGATGTCGGGATGAAGAAGATATGTTGTGTTGACCCAAATTAATTGAGATAGTGGCAAAATAATTATGGGTGCTGGTGTAGTTATTGGAGTTTGAGTCAACTTAATTATCTTTAGGAATGGTGACGCGATCTGCGATGCCCCATATGCCTATAGGAGGCGGTTACCACTTAATACCATAAAAGCTTATTAAGAGTGTACCAGAAAGCAAAAAAGCGTAGAGAACTTTGTCATAATGATAAATATGCCAATAACAATGAAGTGTTGACAGAAGAAGAACAACAGAAGAAGGAAGAACATCATTCGTACATAATGTCGGCTACTGAAACCTTACCATTAGGAAAGGTGTATTCTCCGTATCCATTCATGCCCATAACATTGATCCCACCCTCATACGAAGAGCCTGTCTCGAAATCCAGGTGTGTATGTGGAGATGGACGTGGCAATAGTTCTTCAAATCTGCGGGAAAAGTTTGATTACGAACAAACTTGTAAGCAAGATACAAAAACACAGTTTACTAAAGGGTCGGTAAACCTATTGTCAAATGGAATAAATCAACATAGAATTTGCCAGAAAAAATTGTGTTAACTACTTATTGAATACTTGAATTAGAAGTATGGTAATGTCTGCGATGAATCATCGATTATGAATTCACTATGGTAAACATAAATATATTTTTTCACCAACTTGCATTTTTCTTCTTCGTTTTGGTCGGAATACCTCTTCATAATACCTTCATATTGTGATATCCGTCTCTCATTGATAAAGCTGAAAGGTACATCATACATTATTGACAGGTCAAAAATATTGTTGACACAATCAGCAATTTTTTTCATGATAACACGACATGTGCTTTGAAAATCATCATCAGCGCCCTGCCCTAATCCTATGTTATTTGGAGTCGACTTAACATGTTTTTTACCATTCTGTCTGGGTAGCCGTGACGCTATCTCTGACTCCCATCTTTTAAATATTGCTCTGTAATATTTTTATTGCTGCATTGCAATGTCGTGAAAATTATGAAGGCAATGAAAGTGTTGAAAACAAAAACTTGCCTTGAGTTTTTGTTTGACATTGTAAACAAGTGTAAAAAAAAAAAAAAATTATATTTATTTCACACTTTTTAGTTGTGATGCACTTAACAAATACAAATACAATTACAAATATGTTTATTGTTCCAAAAAGGTATTACATAAAATTTTACAGATCTCTGGACTCCACACTAGGATTCCCTGTGTCGTGGAGACCAGTCTCTTCCACCTTATCAAATCAAATAAAACTACAACAGAGAAAACTACCATTAAAACAAAAAACATTCTTAAAAAAGTAAAAATAAAAAGAATTAGTTACACATGGCATGGTTTTGTGTATGTGAGTGTGAGAGTGAGGAGTGTGTGTGTGTGTGTGAGAGTGGGAGATGTGTGAGTGAGTGGGAGGAGTGTGAGTGAGTGGGAGGAGTGTGAGTGTGTAATTGTGTGTATTGTGTATATTTGTTTCATATTTTGTATATATATATATTATATATAAAGTATTTGTATGTACTATGAATTTTTTAATATTTTTTCCGTATTATCATAATCTAAACCTTTAAGGTAAGTTTTTATTTGTGTTTTGCAAGTGTATCTCGTCATTGGTAAAATATTCAACACATTATTCAACTTACGATATATGAATGGACCCATGTAATTAAAACATCTTTTGCCAAAATTTAGTCTGCATTTTCGTTCGTGCCATCTGGGATTCCTGCGAGAATGCACGCTGGACTTCACTGTGACATTTGCTTTAATATGGAACTTTAGTGCAGCAGCCATAATATATAGTTGTCGCACACGCAGGGTGCCTGACTCTCGATATAAAGCATCCGTAGGGAAGCGCAAATCCTATAGGCTACCTTAAGGATGGATCGTTGCGACCGTTCTGCTTTTATCAGGTGTGTTTTATGGGCAACGCCCCACGCGGTTATGCAGTAATTTAAAATGGATTCGCACAGAGCACAGTACACCATCTTAAGGGTAGGTTCAGATGACAAGCGCTCAGCGCGCGTTGAACGCGCGTTGAATTTTTGTATAGTGTTCACATGGTGCGCGCTTGTCAGGCGTTAAACGCGCGTTGTTGCGGCCAGTTTGAGTTCTACATTTGTCGAAGATGGACGTAGAAACAGTTTTATCGGTGATTTTATACAGACGGCAGAAACGACACAACAGAAGACGGAGATATTGGGTTCACCCAATTTTGTCAACCAGGCTGACTGAAAGTCAGTACATTATTTTATATCCTAAGTTAAGGCAATTTGAGCCCAAATTCTTTAACTACTTCAGAATGTCCATCAAGTCATTTGATGACTTACTGACTCTCATAAACGATGAACTCGTAGCAGATAAAAACGCTGTGCGATATAGCATTTCACCGGAAGAAAAACTCATAATTACATTGAGGTAAGTTTTTTAATAATCAACATAATCTATAAATCAAATAAATCAAATCAACTTGTTTAGGAACAATTTTTTTAAAGAAAAAATAACATTTTGTTACTCGCAGAATAACTCTAACTCTGATTCATTGCTGACATTAGTTGGTGCTGGCGATGGAGTAGGTGTTACTGGCGATGGAGACCCCATTGCTGTAGTATAACCATAATGTGCAAAATTATTTGACACACTAGACTGCTGTGATCTATAATCATGATAACGAAAGCCTTCAACAGAAGCTGATGACTGATGACGCTGCTCTTGTGATGAATAATTTCTTCGTTGTGATACCGGGTAATTTTGATTTTCATATGTCTGTTGTTGTGGTCCTTGAAATTCATTTTGGTTTTGCAAAATTAAATTATAAATGGCAATTTTAGTTTGAAGTCGCCTATATTCCGGAATTTTTTTAATCTCTTTAACGAGTGACAAACAAAACAGCTTGTCTTCATCGTCATCTTCTTTTGGATGAGACACATTTTTCAGTGCTAAACTCTGCTCTAATATGTTTGCAAATCTTTCATCAGCAGGATTTAATTTTTGTTTTTTTCTTGAAGTAGATTTAGGACTCTTAAAGCCAGAACTTATTTCTACTTCAGCAACCTCTGACGAAGTTGATGCATTATCTGCATCGAAACTACTTTCTGTATCTTTGTTGGCAATTGATGCCTGTAGAAATCGTAGTCTATTATAATGAATATATGTCGAAGTTTTGGAAGCTCCTGATCCAGATTTGACAGTCTTTATTTTCTTCACCTCTCTCATATAATTATCCCGTAAACTCTTCCACTTTTTTTGCAGGGATGACGCTGAAAAAAAAACAGTATTTAGTAATAGTTTATGTTTGTTTCCAGATATTTGGCCATTGGATGTTCATTTGGGACATTAAGCTACGACTATAGAATTGGCAAATCTACTGTGGCTACTATAATACCACATGTATGTGAAACTATTTGGAAAAAATTAAGGCCCGTTGTTATGAGTGAACCAACGAAAGAAAAGTGGTGTGAAATATCCACGATATTTGAAAAGAACTCAAAGTTTCCCAATTGTTTGGGAGCCTTGGACGGGAAACATATACGGTTAATCCAGCCTGAACACACGGGTTCTATGTATTATAACTATAAAAATTATTTTTCGCTAGTTTTATTGGCGCTAGCGGATGCAAACTATTGTTTTGTGTGGGTTGACATAGGTGCCTACGGTAAAAACAGTGACTCAGGTATATTCAAGAATTCTTCATTGTACAAAAAGCTGACAGAAAGGTCATTAGATCTACCTGAGCCAAAGGCATTGTTAATACAAAATAGACCGACAACGTTGCCATATGTGATAGTGGCTGATGAAGCTTTTGGCATGATGGAGAATTTAATGCGTCCATATGGGGGAAGGTCACTAACTTATGCTAAAAAAATATTTAATTACCGTTTGACATTAGCACGCCGGTATGTTGAATGTACTTTTGGCATAATGTGCAATAAATGGCGCATTTTACACAGGCCGTTAGATGTTAACATCGGTTTTGCAGAAAAGATCGTAAAAGCGATATGTACACTAAATAATTATGTCAGAATCAGGGATGGCTACAATTTTGAAGACACACTTTATACGCCACCCCTGGAAAATCTAGCCTCACATTATACCGGACGTGCTGTGCGACAGGCGGATAATGTTCGAGTACATTTAACAAACTATTTCATTAATGAAGGAAAAGTAGATTGGCAGGATCGTTATATTTAACTTGTAACACAAACCGATTGTAAATGTAAATAAATATATATACTCACATAATATTTTCTTCTTTTCTTCATTGTCATGTCCTTCACAAAATATAAGGACGAGTTCTTCCCAAGCCCGTCTTCTCAAATTCTTATCTGAATAATCGCTACTTGTCATGTCCCATATCGCAGGACGTTTCTCTATTTCATCAATTAATAATTCCGTATTAAAAGCTTCGGTTTCCATTTCGGACGATTTTCGGACGAACTTGACGAACCCTAAAATACGTCTATCCGCGTCGAAAGCGCGCGCTCAACTGAACGGAAACATAGAAAACCAATGATCTCAAAGCGGCGTTGACGCGCGCTGACAACAGTCGAGCGCTAGCGCAGCGTTGAACGCGCGCGTTACTAAAACGCGCGTTAGCATGTGTACGGCCTGAATAAAATGTATGTAGTTGTAAACGCGCGTTATCAAAACGCGCGTTGAGCGCTTGTCATCTGAACCTACTCTAAGAGTTGCTTCATTGGCGACCCTACCTAGTTTTTTAAAGATATGTAACAGCTTTCTTACACGTCCACTCACGTGATCAATTTGTTTCGTCCACGTAAGATGTTTGTCTATAATGACACCAAGATACTTAATATAAGCTACTTGTTCCAAACTAGAGCAAGAGCAACCAAAACCAGTGTCACCATTACAGGTATGCAATTTAATAACCAGAACAGGTGGGCAAAGGTTTCTAGTACTGACACTAAAGTTGACAACTTTTGTTTTGTCCACATTTAGTGTCAGTAGGTTTGTATCCAACCATCGTACGATTTGGTTCATACCTGCCTCTGCCAGATTATAGACTGACTCCCATGTTCTGTCGTAAAACACTATGGCAGTATCATCGGCATAGGCAAATATCTTTGCATTAAAGAGTTTTAGTGAGCAGAGGCTATTGATATAGATGATAAAGAGTGTGGGTCCAAGAACGCTGCCTTGGGGTACACCATAGTTAAGGCTTGAATAGGAACTAAAGTCTTTACCTAATTTGATCCTTTGTGTGCGATTGTCAAGGTAGGATTGGAACCACTGGAGCGTCTTACCACGAATTCCTATGCCTTCGAGTTCTTTTAGAAGGATACTTCTTGAGACGGTATCGAAGGCTTTCGCAAGGTCTAGGAAAATACCAGTGCATTTGTACCCATCGTCTAATTTAGTTACCACAAAATCTACAAGACTAGTTACTGCATCTTCCGTTGACCTGTTTTTGCGAAAGCCAAATTGATTATCAGATAGTATACCGTTCTTCTCTAGGTAGTGTAGGAGTCTGGCGTTCATGATCTTTTCAAGGATTTTTGTCAAAGATGTGAGAAGGGAAATGGGGCGATAGTTAGATGCTAGGATGATGCTATTTTTATTGCTGCATTGCAATGTCGTGAAAATTATGAAGGCAATGAAAGTGTTGAAAACAAAAACTTGCCTTGAGTTTTTGTTTGACATTGTAAACAAGTGTAATTCCTTTAATTTATTCAAATCTACATTGATATGTTGTCTAAAACTGTGCTCAGACTGGTGTAACGTAACATGAAATGGAACACGCAATGAAAGAATTTGCCGTCCCACATTGTCACAATGTATCATGAAATGTAACAATTCGCATAGTGTGGACGTCTTGCGCGCGCGAACAGTGCACACTACGTGCGCGAACAGAGCATTTCAACTATGTGAGTATGCACATGTTCGGTTCGTGCGCGCGTTGCGTCCACACTTATGAAATATTCCTTTCATGTTACCTTGCATGTTACGTTACAACAGTCTATACTCGGCTTAACTTCGACATTAAGGGCCTGTGCACACCACGTTTTTTAAACGCGCGTTTGTAGCGAGTCAGACGCAGCCTGTGGACCTTTAATAGGATAAAAGCACGCGTTCGACGCACGTTTCTAAAACGCGCGTCAACGGCGCTATTAAAAAACGTGGTGTGCACAGGCCCTAAAACTTTCAATGATGGTCAATAGTCTCCCGACCGACTGTGTTGTTGTGTTAGTTATTAATTAATGTGGTATTTTTACGCTCTTAGCTAAAGTAGGCATGGACAAATGAGGTCATTTGATTATGTTAAGAGTAATTAACTTACATATTTCCTGTACTAGATTTTCTCGACATGATTATTTATGAAGAAAACTGTAAACATGCAAAAAACAATATTGGTCTCCTACTAAAAATTATTCGTAAAGGATAAATAAGAGGTAATTTAACACAAAGCTATAAATATTTTATTTACTGACACACAAAAGTTTAGATAGAAAATAAAACAAACACGAGAACATATCAGAAGTGGCCATGGGCCCCCAACTAGGCACAGCCTGTATTTTGATGGCCCAGGATAGCCCAGTATTAATTAACTGATGAGGCAGTCAGAAAGTTCTATGTGTCACAGCACAAATTTTGCAGTATAAGACTATTCTTATACTGCAAAACCACAAAACCACCACCACCACCACTACACCATTATGCACTTATGTGCAGAATGGTATTACATAGTACATAAAATACCACGGCAACAACAGTGCGATTACCTCAATTGAGATAGAAATAACTTGATTTATGAATACACTCACCACTGAGTTCAATCAGAAAGTTGAGTTAAAAAAATTAACACTAGCCGCCTCCGTATTAGTTGATCAATAACTTCATAGCTACATCCCGTACTTACATACATCGTCAAATATAATAATTAACTTAAAATATGTATAAAAATTGTGCTTACCTTGATATGGCCAGTATACCTTAGTAATTATATTTTAAACTTTTAAGTGGACTTGCTACGTATTTTCTTTGTAAAAATATATCAAATTCTATAAAACCATTATAAAATACGTATAAATTAAATTGTACTAAAAAGAATAAGACTGGTTCTCGCCTTCAGTATTTTAGTCATTTTGACTGATTGCAGAAATGACATCTAAATTGGCGTTCTCAATTTAAAAAAAAGGCAACCTGGGGTATAGCATAGAGTTTTCACTATCCAGCTAGCAAACCTTCGGCTGAAGGTGGGGTAGCCGGGATGCCGATGGATGGAGAAAGTAGGGAACCGATTATAGACGAGGTGAGATAGTGGTCAAACGCAAGCCTATCTATAATAATAATAAAAAAGATGATCCGCAGGGCAGTTTTGTGGCGAACTGTTGGGCATTAGCGACCCCACGGACCCGATCTCCCGGGAAAATTCTTGTTCTTCATCTCCGGCTTGCCTTTATTGGCCGGCCGTAGTGAACACTGACGAGGAACAGAGCTCCCACCTCTCTCTTGCCTTTATTGGCTGGCTTGAGTGGAGATTCGCAAGAGCAAACGTGCTCGGGAGAAGGATGTATAATCCAGTAAGGTGCTGGTAGGGATCTTGACCGTACTTCCGGGATTGTCCTGATAGCCGTGGTATACCTCTCCACTCCTTAAGCACCTCAGGATATGTTGCCCTCTTGTTGCTACGTCACTTCGTGCTAGCGACCGTTTATGGGGGCCCATTTATTGAGTGTGCAAGTCACCCCCTGCCTTTTGTCGATGGATATTAAAAACATTGTTTAGGCAGGGGCCATAGTCTTAACATATTTCCTGGTAACCAGTCCACTTAAGACTCCAAAAACCATAGCCTTATCTTAGTTTTCCATATGTCGCAATAGTTTCCCACTAACCGGGGGTTGTCCTTGGATGCACTAGCATAGTGCGTACAGGGATAATCACCGGTTCGTACCACTTTCCATTAAAAGCGTCTAAAAGGGCCTCTGCGAGTTGGTTTCGGCTCCTCGTACGCCTTCCAAAGGTCCAGGACCTTAGGGTGCTGAGATAAATAAATGTATAAAAAAGATGTATGAGTAGGAAAAGGCATATGTCCAAAATATAATGGATGTAAATATACAAATTCTTCAAAGGATATGGAAGCAAAGGCAGTTAGCGGAGAAAACCGATTTATTTCTCATTTGATGTTACAGAATCACCTAATTTGTATATTTAGAAAGTGTAAGCCCTTTAATTAACATTCAGAATCCGTTTGGAATATGGTGGCATGGCTTCTAAAGTGAAACATTTTAAAAACTTATTTGAAGGAAACATTTGTTGATAATTTCTTTTCTTCTTCAATAATGTTTCGTCAAATTATAGTTTGAAAAAGTGACTTCAGCATTCAGATCACTGGGAAGCTCTGGCTCTGATTGGTCACAAATATTTGACTCCGCTTCTGATTCTTTGATAATTTCTGCAGTTTCCGATTCTTTATTTACTTTAAGCCAATCGCGAAGCTTCAGCCGGTCAGTACCGTCACGTAATTTAACACACTTTTCATAGTTAGTTTTAGTTGCTGGCAGTTTTTGTGGATCGTCGTGGACCTTGATTAGTTCCGGATGCTGTGAATAAAACAAAACTACTTAAAATTTACAGAAAAGGGGAACAAGAAAACATTTACACACACAAAACAAATAACTAAATTGACACAATAATATATTCTAGATGAAAAATCTATGATTTATGTTTATTAGAGAATGTCGAGAGTATAATAGAGGTCCTGTTATTCTGTTCATTGACAATTTTTAAATAAAAGACAATATAAAAGTTATAAATGTAACATTTAATCAAACTTTTAAGAACTAAGTAGTGCAAATTACAACTAAAAAGTAAAAATTCCTTATAAACGAAAGAAAACAAACGATACTAGGAAATAAAGAAAGTAAGTACTCTTGAAAATTATATTATTAATAAGAAGTGACTAGCTGTCGTTATCGTAGCTCGAGGAATCCGAAGTAGAACTGTCCACTTCAAAGAAACTGAAGCCTCTGTGCTGAAGACAAGAGATAATAAACCATTTTCATTGAGGTCGAAAAACTTGCAACAGGAAATATGCACGAAAACAATATTTGGTAACAAAATTCGTAGAAAAGCAAACGACGTAACAATTGTAAAAGCTCTGTCTTAATCTGTATCTCTCGCCAAGACGCCGTTTTCTGTAGCGGCCATGATCTTTGATGTAAAAGACAATGTCAAACTTCTTTTTCTTATTAGCAGCCTTGAAGCTGTATAACTTGGTTATTTGTTTTATATTTGTTTACCACAGCTAAAAAGTATTTAATTTATCAAATAATAAAAAATGCATGCATGTTCTCTATTAATTATAATGAATTGGTCAGGAATAAAACGAAGTTAACGACTGTGATGCGACCAAAGAAACTATTGGGTTTTAATAGGTATGTGTCTGACGGGATCTACCTTTAATTTTCGATTTCGAGATTCTCACCATAACATTTTATTTTATTTAACCTATACTTCCCTACTGGTGAGCAAAGGCCTCTCCTAACTTCTTCCAGATATTATTTTCTTTAGCTACCTCGAACCAGCCTTTGCGGTAGGCGTCTAGATCATCTTGCCACTCTTCCCAGGACGACCTCGGCGGTGTCGTCCATCTTCAGGTGCCCACTTTGTGGAGATTCTTGCCCAACGGTCAGAGTGCATGCGTGATGTGACCCACCCAATACCATTTTAGCCTGGCAGCCTTTTTTCCTACGTCTATGTTCCTCGTCTTGAAGCGCAGCGTGGTGTTTCTCATTTTCTCTTTCTTTCAGGCTCTTTTGACACTCAAAATGCTGCGCTTCATTGTTCGTTGGCGAAGAAATCCCAAGGCGAAAGAAATAGGCTCGATTCAATAGAACATCTTGGGCAAAAGTTTGTACTAGGTAATGGAATCGAAAAATTTTACTCACAAAGTCAAAGTCTTCACACATGGACTGTTTCCTAAACGAAGTCATCATGCACTTGATGCCAGCTGCTGGAGCTTGTGGCGGTTCTAGCTCTGATACAGGCTCTAAAAACTCCTCATACAACTCCGGACAAGGCCCTAAAAACTTCTCTGGGTTTACGCGACAGTTCTTCACTATCCACTGTTGCTCTAGATCTGTTGGGGATCTACGAATAACGGAAATGCTTTGGTTACTTTCCAATGTAATATTAGTTCCAACGATATAATATTTTTTTTATCATACAGGAGTGATTCCTAGCGTTTTTTTTTAAAACACTGTGTGTGCAATTTATGTGTTGAGATTTTATTTTACTGATGTCCCAATTTTGAGCAGAAACGCTTATTGTTTGAGTTCGATCCTGAACAGGACCATGACCAGATTAAAGTTCAAAATCAAAAGACAAATTAATCAAAGTACAGTTTAACTTCAAATCAGGCTGGGATCCAGCACTTTTTAAATGTCGGTTTTGCATAAAGATAGTGCCCCAAAACGCCCCATCGTCACCACTTCCTAATAAAATATGAGAACTATGTGTAATATACTCGTTAGCAATTCAATTTTTATTGCAAATCACATGTGTTTTATAAAGTTATAGGTTCACAGGGAATACAGCAATTTTATATAAATAAATGAAAAAAGGCTTAAGCATAATTAGGCTAATAATGATCCCATTGCTGGGACTCAGGTCTCCTATCTAGGAGAGGAAATGGGCCGTAGTCTACGACGAGGGTCCAGTGCGAGTTGGCGAATGTCATATATCTTCGATATTTTGGTTCTAAGACATGCCGGTTTCCTCAGAATGTTTTCCTTCATCGTTTTGCTTCAGCAGTGGTGATGAAATAATATAAAAAATAACACAAAGTAAAGCGCCTGTCTGCATTTGATTAAACCTATGATGTACAACTCGTACTTCGAGGCCGTTACCACTAGGCTACCAATAATACTCCTCCAAAATGCAGCAAAATCATCATCATC
This sequence comes from Mythimna impura, assembly GCA_905147345.3. Taxonomy (NCBI): domain Eukaryota; kingdom Metazoa; phylum Arthropoda; class Insecta; order Lepidoptera; family Noctuidae; genus Mythimna; species Mythimna impura. The sequence goes on along the minus strand of LR990355.1, from coordinate 7,777,282 downwards.
ATCAGTCGACAGCCATGGGTTTAGATGCCATATTTTAGTTTACTTTACTGGGTTTTATTTTTTCTTACAACAATTTTTTTAGTATATGCTAAACCTGAATATAGTTTGTTCAGAATAAGTAACTGAATCGATTCCAATAATTTTTACACCATGTTATATTTTTTTCCAACCTGAATATAGTTTGTTCAGAATAAGTAACTGAATCGATTCCAATAATTTTTACACCATGTTATATTTTTTTCCAAAAATATTTAAAAAAGGTCACAAGTTGGACAGCAACACTAAGTACAACATAGGTCACGGCAGGTTATAGAGGACACTAGACACTAGCGCACAGCTGGATGCGGGAGTAAAACAACCCCTCAGTCGCCGGGTGACCCGGTGATCGTGTATTTGTACGGCCAACCACGTAACATAACAAGCTTATAACTTCGTGATTTTTCATCGTACAGTTATGAAAGTACACAGATTCTTTAAATAATAATACTGGACACGTGTTTCTGGTTTCGCATATACTAATACTAATGATGTATAAAGTTTAAGTTAATAAAAATGTAAGTATATAGTTTTATCCATGTAAACGATAAACAATCAACCAATAAAAAAAACTAAAAAAAAATGAACATTGCAAAAATAAGCAATTTTAAACCTGAGAGCAACGACCTAGGTTATTGCTTGTCGTAACCACAATTCAGTTGAACCAGTAATCATATTGACGTCTGGGCAAATTGCAGGACAATCAAGTTCCAATTATTCATATCGTATTCCATAAACGAGGCACGACTGTATAGCTGGACTAGGATGACGTCATAGAAAATCGTGACTTTATTTCTGGTTACAATCACGGTGTAGAAGTAAGAACAAGTTTCCTTGACCCTCTATAGTATACGAGATGAAATTTTTATACGGAACTTCAGGGCGAAGATTTAGCAGATATAGAGCAAAATGGTCATAGGTATATGTTCCATTTACTTAATTAGACCTGAATGTGTTGTAATTTTAATTTAACTCAATATATTTTTGGTATGTATTTTATCTTTTTTTTTCAAGTTATTTTCTTTCATTTCATTTTGTTTTTTTTTTTAAAGTGTAACCATATTTGTGATTTTTAAATTTTTAATCTTTTGTTTGACATTTTGTGTCCATGCAACATCAATTAAACACATGTGTTTTGCCTTGTTTTACCATCAAATATTTTAATTTAATGTTGTGTTTGTCTCTAAGTGTTCAGCGCTTGAATAGTGTTAATATAATGTACTCATAATATTCTAGTGACTGCAATGTTGACGATCCAATCAATAAATAAATACCTAAATTAAAAAGAAAACTTGATCGTAATTTCCTGAAAAAGATTCTCATCTATCTTTTATTATATCATACATAACATACGCAAATCCGTCGTACCAAGTTTGAGCGTGTTTGTTTGTTAAGGCGTATAGTCCCTTGAACATTTGGCTGGAGGTAAATGCACCCATAATCGTACTACCATCTGCGACCGCATAAAGCCCCGCTGACCTTTAAAACCCATTTTTTTGTGTAAACATATTTCTTAAGATCAAAGCCGTTTGAAATGAGTAGGGAAAACAAGCGAAAAAATGTCATATTATTAATTTTTTTTTTGGAAAAAGTCATACGAAAAAATCATATGTTGATAATGTTGTACATGAGTCAATAATAAACATACATTTGTTTCAAACCTATTAACTTAGCCGTTACCGAGGAGTAGGCTTCAGAATGTCACTGTTTTATGCCACTGCTCCGGAGCTAGAGCCTTAAGCCAAAGTTCAATAATCAAGCATGTCCTTTTTTGTAAATATACCATCCTGTATTATTATATTAAATATCTAAATAGTATTGCTGATAAGGATTCATCATCATCTCATCATCTTCCTGTCCTTGTCCCATATTACTTGAAGTCGGTGCAACATGTTTTTTGCTTCCATTATGCCTTGTCAACCGTCATGCTGCCTAATTTTTTTTAAGTTTGGCTTCCCTCTCCCTCTTTATCCATTCATGGATTAATTATTACAATAACGTAGCACATCACCATCGCACCCGTATTCACCGAAGAGCTGGGTAGAATTGTACCTTTAATAATATAATAATAATATTCCGCAACTATCACACAACGCCATCTAGTCTCAAACTAAGCAGAGCTTTTGCTATGAGTACTAAACAACTGATAAACATACTTAAATATTTCTAAATAGGTACATAAATATTATAGATAAATTACACCCAGACACAGAACAAATGATCGTGCCCATCACACAAACATTTGTCCTGGGTGGGGATCGAACCCACGATCTCCGGCATACCAGTCAGGACCACCAACCGCTAGACCAACAGGCCAGTCAAACAGTCCTTTAGCACCACCAAACGTTACTGAGTTATATTAAAGTATCATGTAATAGTTAGGAGTTAGCCTATTGCAAATACATATTTTACTAGTATGTAAAATCAAACTAATTTGTATAAATATTACTTATATTTCTATGTTCTCCTGAAATATACATGTTTTTCCATGGTCTTTCTAAGTTTAGATGCACATTTTGATTGCAAAACGAATAGTATTGGAAAATGCGAAAACAAAATCTTATTTGAAGATAGTCGGCAGGAAATGGATACGGAAGGATAAGCCTGTACGGGACAACTGTCAGTAATTCTGCAAGTTTCAGATCTCACTAGATTCTCTATTGCCTTAAGATTTTAGAAGAACGAAGTCCAAGTCTTGAATGAAATTATAATAATAAGCAATACAATTGAAGTGAGTCAGCTCAAGTTTTCTATTTGTTATTCTTTGTTCATTTTATGAATCACCAAAATGAGATCGATTATTGTGTTCTTGCGAGACTGACTGTATCCAAAAAACACAATAACATCATGTTTGTTTTGTGCCGAAGATTTAGAAGAGGTGTATGTACATACGAACATACCTACCAACAATTCGCTAATTGTATGTTTCAAGTGTCACCCCCAATTACATAATTGCGGGTGAGAAATCTAGACTCCGAAGAGTTACTGGAGAATCATGAACTATCAAGTTCTGTTATTCAAAAAAAAGTTACTGCATGGAAAAAGGCTCTCTTATTTCGTAATTAATAAAGACGTAAAGAAACTGAATGCTTAAAGATACAAATACAATTTATAAACAAAAGACTACTTTATCGATTGTCTCAAATCAGATCTTAATTTAAGCAATAAATATTTATTTCATAAAGTCATATATTGCAAAGGCAATTATGTTTATATATTTATCGACAGTATATAGCTGTAATTAGTGTTCCGTCGAAACGCACCTTAATTGGTGTGTTAATTGACTCCCTGATTGGTGGCCTCTGACTTCGACTAATGTGAATAATTCACGCTTATTGCTTACACCAAACAGTAAAAATAAGCACTCGATCATGGTTCATGGCATCATTGCTCATGTTATTAAACTTCATTGAAGCCATTATTTCGACCAGTACCTACATAATCTTATACAACTGCCAAGTATAGATAAAGTAATAAACATCCGAATTGGCACACCGCCGAGCCAATTCCATTGTGAGCATCACAATAAAACATGATTTAGGGAGACTACAAGTACATTCTGTTTAGTTACCTTTATGTTTGAGTGTGCCACATTTATTATCACTACAATAACTGTTATTTTTCTTCATAGCAACGAAAAATGGTGACAAAAACATCCATTTGTACCAAAATCTTACTTTTACTTAGATTGCCCGATTTTGATCAATTACTTTAAAAGCTACCAAAGAAAAGCATTACGAATACTGTTTGCTTTTGTTCCCACGTCAGTAACAAACGGTAGAAAGAAACAAAATTCATAAAAACGGTTCGCTTTGCTTAGACGTAGAAATATTTATGCAGCTTATGCCGTTATTGCTCTCCCTTTGTTTAGCCTTTCTTCCGATGTAATTCTTCGAATAAACAACTGTGAGAAAGGGAAATATTTTTGTACAGTTCTTTTTCGCTTACCTATATTATTTGTACCCATTTATGATAGTTCACATCTTTCATTAAATGAGGCTACTTGTTTATGGGATGATTTCGAGACTAGAAACTCTCCGCGTCTCGGCCTCAGAAGTCATTTGTAGTCGTTACAGCAGCCTGAAATTCTGATAATCAGTCTTGCCAAGGGCTATCGTACCTATAAACTGGGTAGCATGGTCGGATAGGGTCTGATAGGCAGTCATTCAGCTGCAGCCGATTAGACTAGAGGCCGACCCCAAATTAGGTCAGAAACGGGTCGGCCAATGATGTTACCTATTAAGGAAAAACATTCGCAAGTGCTTCAAGCTTTTAGGTTCCACAAGGTAATATCTTGGGACCAATTTTTTCGTGAAAATGAGACGAGAGTAATCTAGCGACCGTGTCGTTCGCGACGTTTACTCCGTCATGGGACACATTATAAGGCACCTTCGTTGTTCTGCGGACGCTGAATAGAATGTAATTAATGCCAGTGTGACAATAATTATAGGGTAATGGCATGGCAATTAGTATCTAATTTGACATTCGAATATCCATGAGTTTCCTATTTATCAATATAATAGGCCTGCCTATTTTTTTTTTGGTGAATAGGCTTTTAGCAGCCGAACTTTTGTACAGACGTTCTATTGGAATTGATAATATTTAAAAAAATTGCAGCATCATATAAAGTGAAACCAAAAAAATAGTTGTTAATCTCAACACATTGCACACACGACAGCCGTGAGGCACACTTTGTGTTTTTTTATCTTTAGAGATTGTCACTTTTTAACCGACTTCAAAAAGGAGGAGGTTCTATGTTCGGCTGAATGTATTTTTATTATATGTCACGATAGACGTATGTGCTGATTATATTATTTACATAGACAGCTCTAAAATGTCTATCCAATAGGTGTTTTTTTTTTTAAGGTGGGAAATCATCCAAATGACTTCTCGCGCTCTGGGTGGAGCGAGAGGGCGTGTCAGACTTTTACTGACTAAAACCACACCTGTATTCTTCAATTACCCTTTGCGTTCTAGGACTACGGGTTTCCCTTTCAGAAATTCTCCGCGGTCCTAGCTAGCGGGCATCGGCCCTGCTGGGCCCCTACGGTTTGCTGACATCTCTTGAGGAGCGCGAGGATATCCAATAGGTGTGGGTACCAATATTTGTGAGGATTGACTGATGCTGTAAGTGCAGGAACGGTTCTTGTGGTGATGCCCTCAGCATCACCACAAGAACCGGTCCTGCTATATGATTGTTATATGAGTAGCAGTGTCTGGATGTACTAGGTACTTTTTTTTTTTTTTTCGTTGGGAAAATCATCCAATGACATCCCCTGCTCTTGGGCGGAACGCGAGGGTGTGTCAGACTTTTACTGACTAAAAACCCACTCCTGTTCCTACGTTGCCTTTCATACCAGGGCCGAGTCTTCCTTTCAGAAGCAGACCCTTGGCCCCAGTAGGCTTCGATCCTACTGGGCCCCTACGGTTTGCTGACATCTCCTTGAGGCGCGCGTGGAACAGTACGCGCCATCGACGACTTGGGCTTGGTCCGGACGGTTACCGGACGGTCGGACAGCGAGCTACCCATTGCTGCAAGCCAGCGCCTACGGCGGCCGGAAATCGGGATCGGGAACCCAGCGGCTAAGGGTTCCCTCGTGCGTGCACGTGCGGCCTCTTCTTTTGCTAACATTACTGCTTCGCAGAAGGAGGCGAATGTACTAGGTACATATGTACCACGTGTTTACCTCAAAATTGCAGTCATGTCTTCATACTTATAAATGACCTTCGTCGTGGGATCGTAGAAACCGTCTCCTGTGTCATAGTAACCGGGAGGTATCTCTTTGGTGGGCTGATCCGCTGTTAGGTTAGATTGGCCACCAGGCATTAGACCTTGCTCGTATTCCATCTCGAATCTGTAAGCGAATATAGGGTTTTTTTTAAAATATATATTTATTTATTTATATATAATTTATTGTACACCAAGATAATAAATGATACATATGAGCCTTATATAAAAAAACATACAATTGGCGTACATATATACTTATATGTATATTTATATCTTTGTAATGAAATTGAATGCAGAACAGGAAACGACAGAAAAAAACTGGTCAAGTGTGAGTGGAACTCGCGCACGAAGGGTCCGGACCGTCCGTAGCAAAAAACGAGCATAAAGCGTGTGTTATATGGGAGCTCCCTTAAACATTTATTTTTGTTTTTTAGTATTTGTTGTTATAGCTGCAACAGAAATACATCATCTGTGAAAATTTCAACAGTGTAACTATCACGGTTCTTGAGATACAGCCTGGTGTATGATGGACAGACGGACGGACAGCAGAGTCTTAGTAATAGGGTCCCGTTTTACCTTTTGGGTACGGAACCCTAAAGATTTAAGAAGACCTTTGCTCACAAAGGTCTTCTTAAAAAGGTCTGGTAAATTTTGTAGTGGTCAGTCACTACAAAATAGCTATAACATAAGCTTAATATATTAAAGATATTTTATAAAGCAAAATAACGTGTGGGCTACTTTCAACACTTTCGAATTTTTTTGAGTCCTTATCCTTCCTAGTTATCTTTAATAAACGTTTATTATTATTATACCTATATATCAATTTTGAAATCTAATCCTGCGGACTTTAAACCGAAACGATTAATTAAAAGCAACAATTACGTGTGTTCAGGTAAAATAAAAAAAATATTTAACCCTAAAACTTCCTAATTTGCCCCTATGAAAGTTGGACGCGAATGAAAATTTAAATTTAAATTTTCTACACAAGCCTTCGGAACATATTAAATATATTTTTTTTTTTTTTTTTTTTTTTTTTTATTATTGATAGGCTCGCGTTTGACCACCATCTCACCTGATGGTAAGCGATGATGTGGCCGACGATGGAGCACGCTTGCCTAGAAGTAACCTATTCACTCTTGACTTAAAGACCCCTAGGTTGTAGCTATCAGGGAACACAGACTCGGGCAGGGAATTCCACTCCTTAGCTGTACGCATTATGAATGTGTTCCCAAAACGCTTTGTACGTATGGGTGGGATGTCCACCATGTACCGATGGCGCAACGCCGTACGTCTAGTGGTCCGATGATGGAACGGACTTGGTGGAATTAAATTGTGCAATTCCAACGCACACTCCCCGAAGTGTAATCGATAGAAAACCGACAGGCCAGCAACTCGGCGTCGATGTTCAAGACTTTGTAGTTTTGATTCGACAAGTGCATCCTCACCGATGATTCTCTTGGCTCGCTTCTCAATCGACTCCAGAGCATCAAGCTGGTATTTTGACTTCATTATAATTGACTTCATAACAAAGGATTATTAATTAGGGGTCGGCGTAGTAAAATTAATTTGTAATAAGTGTACTAAGTGAGATTTTAGACGATCATTTAGCTAAAATTCGTAAACGAGGTGACAGAAAAATAATAAAAAAACCGGGCAAGAGCGAGTCGGAATTGCACGGCGCACTGAGGGTTCCGTATAAACTTAGCTATTAAAACAGTTAAATTCCCGAATTGACTTACGAAGATATTTCCTAATCGCAAAAAGTTTTTTTGTTATGACGTTACTACAAATTTACAGTTTTCAGATTTTTCCTATACTTGTGCTATGACACCTTACTTCATGCTAAATTTCAGGATTCTAGGTCGACGGGAAGTACCCTATGAATTTTGATTCCCTTGAGTGTCGAAATATACGTTTTTTGCTACACAAACGGACGTATCTTTTTTTTTCGACAACTCAAAAGTTTTCACACCTTCAAGGACCGCAGACCTGAGTATATGGTTTTAATTTCAACTCGATACCTCCACGCGTTCCCGAGATAAAGGGTCTTGACAGACAGACAGACAGACGGACAACAAACTGATCCTATAAGGGTTCCGTTTTTCCTTTTGAGTCACGGAACCCTAAAAACAGGAGTTAAAAATAAATAAATATGAACAATAAGTGTACAAATTTTTTATTTAAAGAATCAATATCAGAAATAAATATAACGGATTTTTCGAATGTTTTGTATTGAAAATACCTGTATATATTGTACCGTCATGTCATATTGATTTCATGAGATCAGACAATCGAAAGTTAACTGACGATTAAACAATCGACCTTAATTTACTTGTAGTTACTAACTGCGCAGCAGATATTTGGTACCGATCCTAAACTCATCTCGATACACAAAATTTAAAAAAAATGCAACCATTTACATCATAAGTCCAGATTTTATCCTATCCTTAAAATAGAGTTCTCTATGAATTTGATTCTTTTAGTGCAAGTAGGGTAGAGCGATTTCCTACCCTGGCTGCGGGATTATTCGAAAGGTTATCGTGATCCTGAAACACAAAGGGCAACTGAAGAAACATATGTAAGTTTCAGACAGTAAAAGTCTCTCTCGCTCCTAGAGTGGCAAGAGTCGTTACATGATATCCCACGGAAAAAAAGCGAGGCTGCCGATCGATCTACATGTGGCAGACTTGTTTAGCTCAGCCCCCCTAGCCAAGTTACGATTGTTTCGTTTGCGTCGAACGCCGCGAGTAGACCACGCCTTCGATTCCTTTGTTCTGACCACGTGACTGAGCGTTGAGATGACGTCAGAACAAAGGAATCGGAGGCGTAGCCTACTCGATGCGTTCGACGCAAACGAAACGATCGTAACTTGGCTAGGGGGGTAGTTCCACCTCAGGTGAATCTTTAATATGCTATGAATTTGTCAAAAAAAAAAAACAATGTCATCAGACCTTCTATCAGGCATCGTGCAGTAATTCCAACTCTTCTCCGAGTACTCCATGTTCTCGCCAAGCAGTGTCCTCTCCGTCAAGACACCATTCACGAACTTGCCCCGTACTATAATGCCGTTTTCGTACCGAAGTTGTCCCTTGCCGTGAAACATGCCGTCTTCGAAGTCACCTTCGTAGATCACTCCTGGAAATGAAGTTTATAAACAAACTAACTGCTGCCAGCGGCTCTGCCTGTGTGAAAGTAGAAAATTATCCTAAGGGAACATACTCCTAAGATAAAAAGTGTTCTATATGCTATTCTAGGATATGGTCTACCCGTGTACCAAGTTTTATCGAAATCCGTTCAGCCGTTCGAGCGTAAAGAAGTAAAAAACATACACATACATACAAACACACACACTCAAAACCCATTAAAATATTAGTGTGATAATTATTTACCAAATAATGTTCATTTATACTCGTAGACGGACAGATATCATCCCCGTGATTTAATTCGTGGATTTAAGTCGCCCGAGAGAGGATTGGTCTTTTGTCTGATAGAATAAGCCTGATTCTTTACGATGTTTTGATTCAAACATTTAAAAGCTAATGTCATGAAATAAATAACGCATAGTTAAATGCGAGCTGGTAAGAAGTGGGTTCTAAGCAGTTTATCAATAAATTTGCAAAAATAGAATAGTAACTGTGAAAATATCATATCACAATTTTTAACAACTATGTATATCAGTCTCTCTCCCAGAAATGCCGTTTTCTATGATGGCCATAAGAGCGTGATGGACTTTGACGTCTCGAATCCATATCGAACTTCTCTTTCTAATTATCAGTTTTGGAGATTTAAAACTTAGTCGTTGAAGAAGATATTTTGAAAATTATATCATATTATTTTATCACAGGTACCAGTATTTTATAAAGCATATTAAAATAATACGTGCAATGACGTGCATATTCCCATTGTGTGCCTAGTCTAAGAACACCAAGAACTATACGAAAATCGTTTCTTACCATTTGGAAATGTGTACTTTCCATAGCCGCTCATCCCCAGCACATCCCACGAGCCTTCGTATTGGGAGCCCGTTGGGAAGAATTTGGCGGAACGTTCAGCTCGAGGTATGTCCAATGAGGCGGTCCTATGGGCAAAAATCAAGTTACAATTCGTATTCTCTGAATTACTTGCATCGATTTACCAAGTTAATTTATTAACCCTCGAGAATGGATTGTGAGACTTCATTAAAATTACTAAAAGCTTGATTATAATTAGTATAGGTTCTAAAAACAATATTTTATTTTAAAATCTTGTATCGTCAACGGTTTTAGCCCTCAAGTTTTACTCACTAAAGTGAATCAAACGCAGACTTGATGCGCAGCAATTATATTGATCAGAAAAATGACACATACAAAATTTTGACAAAAAGGAAGGAGCGTGCAGTTAGCGCGCGTAGCTCAAAAATGGCATTAGAAAAACTTACGAATGCGCGGTGTCGCGCGTCCCGCGTCCCGCGGCCTCCCCGAGCGCTCCTTGTAGGTACACACACATTAATCGCGTCGTTGACACTCACATCTAACATTTTTTGTACAAAAGCTTGAATTTTTTATTTCCGCCTTAGGCTAACCTTTTTAATTGGAGAGGTACGAAAAGAAGAAGAAGCATTTATTGGTTTATTGCAGTTGGCAGCTTTTACTATAATATGAAGTAATTGCTAAGTAAGAAAGTATATGCATTTATTTACATTTAAGAATACTAACTATAATTACAATAAAATAAAATAAATAATAATAAAAACCCTACACTAATTACAACTAACTAAAACTAAAATATGGCGTCAAAAAACTCTTCCACATCGCTGTCGATTGGTAATGTGCATTTATTATTTATTAAATAATACATTTTTATTTACTTGAACTGTTCCTTGTGTGATTGAGAAAACTTTCTCATCAGGTCTTCCCATTGTGATATTCGCTTATCCGACACATAGCTGAAAATATACCAATTTGAGTATTATCACCACCAATAAAAAATAGGGACTAGGTTTTCCCGCGGCTTTTTTCCTGTACGTTATATTTCTAAAACCGTGAATTTTTTTTTTCAGGAAATATTGTCATTTTTTATCAAAGAAAGACATTCCGTTATCGGATGTATATGTGTGATCTGTGGCCATACCATGACGTATTAAATCGTAATAATTCTGATGTAAGAGATAAACGGAGCTAGATAGGCCGTATAGCATTATCTCTTTCTCACATCGGATTCATTCTTAATTCTTTATTGTACACAAAACATACAAAATACACGGTGATACATATACAGTTTATGTACAAAGGCGAGCTTAACTCAATAATGAGTTTTCTACCAGCAAACCTTTGAGTTACATAGAGAGAACACATTCGAGGGTAGGATCCAGTGCACAATATAAACCTTACATAACTAAATCTAATATATAATTATTATACAAAAGTCTAATATATCATTATAATATAAATACTATTACATACTAGTATATACATATTAATATTATGTCAATAATGAAAGGAAGTGCTCTTTAAGTTTCCTCTTGAAGACATCCACAGAAGGGCTGTCGCGAAGGGACTGTGGCAGAGAGTTCCAGAGACGCACTGCAGTTACAGAAAAGGAACCGCCATAGCGGCTGGAAGTGTGACGCGGCGTACGAAGGAGAAGAGAAGAGGTAGTGCGACAGAGTTTACCCCTAGGGACGATATACTCAAAGCGTTCTCGAAGGTATTGAGGAGCTTTAGGATTATGCAGGATAGTGTAGAGAAGAGATAGTATATGTGTATCTCGCCGACGCCGAATCGGCAGCCACCCCAATCTGGTCCGAAACTCCGACACGTGGTCGTATTTACGGAGGCCAAAAATAAAGCAGATGCACAAATTCTGCAGTCGTTCAAGTTTGTTTAGAAGTACCTCCATAGCATCTAGATAACAGACATCCGCATAATCAATGACCGGTAGAAGAAGAGATTGAGCAAGATTAACCTTAGTGTGAAATGGTAGGAATTTTTGGAGACGTTTAAGAGACTGAAAAGAGTAAAAGACCCTCCTACTACTCACATCAGCAACATGAACCTCCAAAGAGAGGTTAGTGTCCATATGCACGCCAAGGTTTTTAGCGCTTTTGGAGTAAAATATGGGCACAGAATCAAACACTACTGTCGGGAGCGACTGGTGATCCAATAAGTTGAGCATGTATCTACCACCAACAATGAGCGCTTGGGATTTAGCTGGGTTTAGTAAAAGTCCAAAGGATTTAGCCCACTTGTGAATGTTTTCAAGGTGTGGATTGTTGATGGCAGCCACAGCTTCAGGATTCATGCTTATTTTAAGACTTTATGGTCATCGTGGCGTTGTATTTTTTTACAAACAATCAATTTTACCTTCTCATTTCATCAATAGGAAGTATTATACTACAGAATTGTAGACTGTAGTGGATATTGACCAAAGATTGGAGTACTGCAGCCACATATGGGCTGGTGCTGCTAAATGCCACCTAGCAGCTTTGAACTCGGTGGAAAGGCGTGCGAAGAGGCTAATTGGTGATCCAGTTCTGGTTAAGTTCAATCTACAAAGCCTTGAGCACAGGTGTAGGGTAGCTAGCCTTTCGGTGTTTTACAGGATGCATTTGGAGAGTGTGCGCGGGAATAGCATGACTTGATTTCACCATCTCATTTCTACCATTGGATAACCTAACGAACGGCGAGTATCCACCCTTACGTAGCAAGTGTTTCGCCTCGTCGATTATACCGCATACATCGAGGGACTGGAACAACTTGCCTGCTGCGGTCTTCCCGTCCGATTATAATTTAGGTGTCTTCAAGGCTAGAATGAATAGGCTCTTAATAAACTAGTGCGCCTCACCATCAACGATTGCATCACTACTTAGCATCAGGTGGGATCGCAGTCAAGCACTAGTTTATAACATTTAAAAAAAAGCTCCATTGTAGGAGGCCACACAAAAAATATGAAGAAAGTATAATGGGCAATAAATGTGTCAGTGTACTTAGTAATACTTACAGTTAATGCAAGCAATGCAATTGGGCCAAAGTAAATAAGCACATGTGTGTCCTATTTCGGCGTAGATGCTCAAACTGACGCAAAAACTTTCGGGTAAGCTGTAAGCCAGCCTCACCGAACCGTAACTTTGAGAAACACTTTATTTACAATGTGTATTTGATATCCGTGTTTAGTCTTGGGTGGTATGTTTTACTTTATGTGTATGCTCTCCTTAGTTATTATAGTTTGAATAATTGCTTGAATAGCTTTTAGGACTATTGTTAATTTACCTTTTAAATTAACTCAAATGAATTAACTGGAGATAGTATTTTTATATCATTATTGATAGGCTCGTGAATGACCACTATATCGTCTGATGGTAAACAACGATATGGTAGATGATAGAGCGCAGAATTTTTATTTTTGAAAATTTGTTTGTTTTGATTGATGAACTTGTGCATAACATGTCCCTGTATAATATACCGAAGGGTACAGGGATAAAAGGTACTATTAGGTTCATACATACCAAAGTATATATGGAGTATATATATAGTACCTTTTTATAGTTAACCTAACCCAACCGTTTTCTAACAAATGCTTTTTGCGTTTCAGTGCCACGGTGACGCTTTGGAATCATTTTGCAGACCTAATAGTACCTGCCCCCCTAGCCAAGTTACAACCGTTTCGTTTCGATTCTCTTTTCGTTGATCGCCTCGAGTCGGCCACGCCTCCTATAATTTTGTTCTGACCACGTGACTGAGCGTTGAGATGACGTCAGAAGAAAGGAATCGGAGGCGTGGCCGACTCGAGGCGATCGACTTTTTTTTTTTAAATTCATATAAACCAATGCTTGAATGCGATCCCACCTGATGGTAAGCAGCGATGCAATCATTGATGGTAAGGCGCACTAGTTTATTAAGAGCCTATTCACTCTAGCCCTGAAGACACCTAAATTATAGTTGGACGGGAAGACCGCAGCAGGCAAATTGTTCCAGTCCTTCGATGTACGCGGTATAAACGACGAAGCGAAACGCTTAGTCCGGACCGTTGAAGTTTCAACAACGTAAGGGTGGATACTCGCCGTACGTCGGGTTGTCCGATGGTAGAATTAAGGAGATGGCGGAATCAAGTCATGCAATTCCCGCGCACACTCTCCAAAATGCAACCTGTAAAATACCGATAGGCTGGCTACCCTGCGCCTGTGCTCGAGGCTTTGTAGATTGGACTTAACCAAATCTGGATCCCCAATTAGCCTCTTCGCACGCCTTTCCACTGAGTCCAAAGCTGCTAGATGGCATTTTGCAGCACCAGCCCATATGTGACTGCAGTACTCCACACACGATCGGACCTGTGCTTTGTATAACATTAGAAGCTGTCCCGGTGTGAAGTACCGTCGGACCTTTGCAAGAACGCCTAGTTTTCTAGCAGCTACCTTGGCTTTGGACTCAATGAACCGCCCAAAATTGAGGTCTGAGGAAATTTCAACTCCCAAGAGCTGAAGGCGGTCGGTGCACTCCAGAGATACATTCTGAAAAGCAGGAGCCAAGGCGAACGGACTTCTTTTGGCGGTGAACACGAACGACGAAAAGAGAATCGAAACGAAACGGTTGTAACTTGCCTAGGGGGGCTCCATACATTTCGTTACATATGTTGACGAAGTTCTATTATATCAATAGAGTGCAAGCTACTGCTACTGGCGAATTCCAGATGAAATACCAAATAGTGTCATGTTTACTAGTTGCACTAGCGGCCACTAAAACACGAGTGTCTCATTTCATTCTGTGCTGTTCTGATTTTAATTTTAATGTTAATTATGTTTTGAATTTTATTTCAATTGAATTGACATTTGACATTTTTTGTTGTTATACATATGTATTAAGGTTATCTGAATTAAAAGAATTTTATTTTATTTTATTTATTTAGAACAAAAGTTTTCAAACTTACGTTGACGTCAGGCTGGGCTTCCTTGAGGATGCCATCATGAAGAACGCTTCAAACAAAAATAAAGTAGACATGTTAGTCAAGTAAACTAATAAACGCAAGTATATAAACTCCAAACCACAGACAATTACCGAATTGTAAACCTATTTCACAATTTTCAATACAAAAATGGCTACCAAATGGTACTGCAGACCTTCATTGTATTTTACAAGCACTTAATAACAAAAGGTACTTGGAAATTCGGATTATAATTTCTGTGAATAGGCAAGCTTTGTTCGGCAAAATAGTTCAATTGTGGGTAGGTTGAATGTGCTTCACTTCAAATGCTTGTCTATACCTATCTACATTATTATCATCTTCATTTCAGCAGCAACGACCGGTCCTGTGCGTCTCACATCCACCGGATTACTGCCTTATCCACACGTAAGCCTCTACATATAGAGCTTCAAAAAATAGATTTGTAGGCTGTAGAATAAAACTATTTGTTTCTCATAAAATATTTATGTGAAAATTTGTAAATCATGTTTCGGATTACGATGACATAATAATATGAAAATTTACTTCATGCCTTCAAATGGAGACCCAAATCACTGGTCTAGTTTAAAAGTTGTGATCCGAGTTTTATTCTTGCCGTTTAGGTATGGAACACATTATTTTTCAAAAAAACACTAAGAGAATAAATACTCTGTTTTTTGTGTTTAAGTCAAAAGATGTAAACAAAAACGAAAGTGATTGACATAAAATGCAATGAGGTTTAATTTTCCATTAATTTTATCTTTCTCCTTACATATTCATATATCGAGTTTGTCTATTTGTTTGTCTGTTCGCGATATATTCCAAACTACAGAACCAATTTTATCAGTTCTGTAGTTTGGATAAAATCGGTTCAGTAGTAGTTAGTTAGTAGTTCGGTTAGGTTAGTGATTCATAAGGAAAGTTCATACATGGATATTATAGTAGAGAAAAGCCTTCAAAATTATTTGTTACACCTGTGCGAAGCTGGGGCAATTATTATCGGTCGCTAGTTATGAATATTACAGATATGGAAAAAGTATAACTTGTTATTGGGTTTATTATATTATGACTTGGCAAACATTGTTCTGCCATATAAAATATAACGAGGAAAAAATGAGGGGTGGAGCTAAAAAATGGCTTACGACCTATTCTCAGGCCTACCTAAATAACACACTAATACTTTTGCTACTGATTGTACCTTTTCTTATTGTGATAGTGACGTAGGACGAGTTTACTAATGAAAATATAATTTATTTTTATTTTCTGCAACTCGTACCACATGGGCCGTAGGTATGCGGTACGAGTTGACCAATTACATATATTATAAATAATTATAATACACAAAAAATACAACCGAATTGAATAACCTCCTCCTTTTTTTGAAGTCGGTTAAAAACAAAACCATAAAAATCGGTTAATTAGACATATCTAGCCTGTAACGTCTGACTACTAAGCCTTCATCCATTTTTTTCCATTGTTCTCGGCTCTGGGCCAATTCTTGCTAATGCCTAAGGAAGACATCCAAGTCGTCCTGCCATCTCCTTCGTGGTCTGCGAGACCCCGTCCCACGATTCTTGGCACTAAATCTGTATTTTACATCGCCCATCGCTCAATCAGCATGCATCAGACATGTCAAGCACAGTCCAACATCATATTTATCGTTTTTTTAGGGCTCCGTACCTCAAAAGGAAAAACGGAACCCTTATAGGATCACTTTGTTGTCCGTCTGTCTGTCTGTCAAGACCCTTTATCTCGGAAATGCGTGGAGGTATCGGGTAGAAATTAAAACCATACCTATACCCAAGTTTGTGGTCCCTTAAAGCTGTGAAAAAATCAAACTTTTGCGTTCACGAAAAAAAAGATACGGTCCTTTATGTCGCAAAAAACATGTATTTCGACACTCTCAAGGGAATCAAAATTCATAGGGTACTTCCCGTTGACCTAGAATCCTAAAATTTGGTATGAAATAAGGTCTCATAGCAATAGTATAGGAAAAAATCTGAAACCTGAAAATTAGTAGTTACGTAACAAAAAAATACTTTTTTTGCGATTCGGGAAAATCTTCGTAACTCAATTCGGGAATTGAAATGTTTTCATAGGTAAGTTTGTACGGAACCCTCAGGGCGCGAGTCCGACTCGCACTTGCCCGGTTTTTTAACTTCCTATCCGTTATCAAGGTTAAGATCCAAAACAAAAGTTCACGGGAAATCCGTCGGAGAAATGAACGCCATTGTGTCAAAGCTTTAGTATGCAGGTGATGTTCGGTCATGGTCACACACACTGTCGCATGCATTATTTATATCGAAAGAGTGAAACTTGTGTATCGGACAGTAAAATTATTGTGTTTAAAGAACTTGGGATGAGATCCGGGTAAACGTTTCATAGATATCTTTTGTTTATTATTATGTTTATTAATTTCCTGAAAATTTGATTTTTAAATATTTCTTGCACAAAACAGACTAAAAAAACCATTTAAAATTATAAAAAATAGAAGCCCACCGGTATCGGGAACAGGGTCCAAGTTACCGGGTTAAACCTCCTAACAATGCGAGCTTCATCCAAGAATCCAAAAGTACCGTTTTCTGAATCAAGCCCTTGATCCAGTCGCCTAACGAGAGACTATGTTGGTCTCGTAACTATTAAGCCATTGGCTGACCCGACTATCGGTACAATGATCGCAGAATCCACATCTCAAAAAAACTTTTTTTGATTTTTTTTTTTTACATTGAAGTCGGTTGTATATTTTAGTGTAAAAAGTTTTTTATTTTACACTATAAAAAAAAACAAAATTCAAAAGTTTTTTATTTCACATAGGCCTACATGGGCACTTATAAAGCGTCAGAAGCTAGTGCACGGTTCTAAATTGGTCGTTTCCTAGTTGTGTTACCACCACTAAAAAGTACCCCTCAGCCAAACTTAAATACCATATAGCCAGAGTGCATTTCATAACAATTATAATAATCCCAAACACGGTTAAATAACATTAATTTACCTTCCGACTTCATCATCAGATCAGTTCGATATATCCCCTCCCCCTTTTCTTTCAGTCAGTCATCGACTACACGTATAAACAAAGCAATTTTACTTGTTACGTCAGTTCTGCTATGATCCTATGAGGAGTTCCGTTCCATATCTTCGAAGTTCATGATCAGATCATAACAATATTTCTATAAAACTAACTTGGAAGCATAACCTTTCAATCAAAAAAATATAATTTTCAAAATCGGTCCACAATTGACCGAGGTATCGGTGAATATTAATATCTCTTAATATTCATAATATTTAATATCTCTTAGCTGCCAATGGCTTAATTAAATTTCTATCTTTTAATTTAGTTTTATTTTTTATTACTTATCTACATTGTGCTCACAATATAAAGTAAAAAAAATTTTTAGAAAAAAAAATAACCGACTTCTCTAAAAAAAAACACTAAAAGGATCAAAATAACTTTAATTTCGGATGTCGGTGTTTCTCGGTATTGTTTGTTTCTTATTTAACACCGACTTCCGAAATTAAAGTTATTTTGATCCTTTGTGTTTTTTTTAGTGAAGTCGGTTATTTCTTTTTTCTAAAAAGTTTTTATTTCACATTTTTAGTTACGATACACTTATAAACAGAGTGCCTATTTCTCATGACAATTCCAATTAACCCAAATACTGCTAGGTTACATTGTTTTATTATAAAGTTCCTGTGTCTACCTTCCTCCTTCCGGCTCCATCGTCAGATCAGTTCGATAGTGCCTTATAGCCAAAGAGCATCTCACGACAATTCTAATAAGCCCAAACACGGCTAGGATACATTGATTAATTACGGAGTTCCTGTGCCTACCTTCCGGCTCCATCATCAGATCAGTTCGATAGTACCTTATAGCCAAAGTGCATCTCATGACAATTCTAATGAGTCCAAACACGGCTAGGTTACATTGATTAATTACGGAGTTCCAGTGCCTACCTTCCGGCTCCATCATCATCATCAGATCACTTCGATGATACCATTTTCAACGTAACTATTCAGAATCATTCATTTATTTGTATTGTCATAGTCGCTTAACTATATCTTCATTGTGATATCTATTTGAGTATGAAGTTCCGTTGACCATTTCTGGTCTTCTTCATCAGTTCCACTTCATCAAATGTTACTTTTTGACTGTAAATGCTTAAGTTCTTGATGAAAATAATAAAATTACCATAGGGTTGCCTATAATTTTTGAGGAGTTTCCTCGATTCCTCATGGATTCCATCATCAGAACTGGATTTTGAAAAAAATGGGACCAATCTGGAAGCATATCGGTCCATAAACGACGGAGTTCTGAGGTAACAAATATAAAAAAAAGATGATAAAAAAAAATACAACCGAATTGATAACCTCCTCCTTTTTTTGAAGTCGGTTAAAAAGAGTGTATATGGAGTTTCTTGCACGTTCTTCTCCATAGAGATCTACGCTTTGGAACTGTGAAACTTAGCTTCACTTTTTTTTGGACTGACCTATATTTGACTATTCAAAAGTGCCTGCCTGTTTGAAATAAATACTTTTGACTTTGACTTTATTACATAAAAAAAAAGTATACTTTCAGCCGAACATAGAACCTCCTCCTCTTTTTAAAGTCGATTAAAAAGTTGACCACTTCGTGAGCCAAGTCAAAATACTCGATTTACTTATCTCTCTCGGATTTCACGACTTTTATTATAATTATTGATAAACTCGCGTTTGACCACAATTTCACCTAATGGTAAACGATGATGTGGTCGACGATAGAGCACGCTTGCATAGAAGTAACCCATTCACTCTTGACTTATAAACTATTTCTTTTCGATTAGTGGCTTCATTTTCGTGCCCTATCTGTAAGACAGGGTTGGCGCAGTAGTTGAGGGATTAACTGCTGTGTTGCATCCCGCGGATTCGATTCTTGCACGGAACAGATATTTATAATTATATACATTTGTTCCGTGTCTTGTGCTTGTGAGTTTACTTTTCCGTGCATCCACGATGAAGGAGTAATTACGGAATAGCGAATTAAAAAAAAAACCGGGCAAGTGCGAGTCGGACTCGCGCACTGAGGGTTCCGTAGAAACTTACCTATGAAAACAGTTCAATTCCCGAATTGAACTGTTTTTTATTTCGTTATTTCAGCAGTAGTTTAAACAACATGAGGGAAATGTAAATGGGGATCAAAGACAAAGGAACAGATGAAACGACTGTTTCCAGGCGGATATATATGTGATGGAAGAAGGCTAGAAGGGCAGAGTGTCAGAGTGGCAGACGCTCGTCATCTCGACGTAAATATTCAAGAGAGGGAACGGGGTCACTCATTGTAGTCGCTGCAGGCACTAGGCGAACGTTTGCACACTCTGCGATACTTTGTGCTACGTTACACACGTGGGAAATAGCAAAGGCTTTTAGTACAATATCCATTTATAAAGGAAAACTATTTAAAGGGACGCCTTCAGTCTTTTCGTTTCACTTTTCGATGCTATTGACTTTTTCCATCAGTAATTTTTGATTAGCAGTTTAGAGTTAGGCTCTGTGACCGGTTGATATTGTGCGATATCTTCCACCTGTCGTTTTGAAGCATATAATGGCGTAAATATTGAAAAAGTAAACGAATCTATTTAAAAAAAAAACGAGAAAATAAAACACAGTCTAAACAAGATAAGATTCACCAAATATAAGTACTAAATATTGAAGCATGCAGAAAAAATATAACAAAGTGTGTTTTATGTGTAAACGTGCTTTAGTTCAAATTGAATACGAATTTCAAACGAGCGTTTCGCAAACGTGAAACGCGGTATCAGAATAGCTCAAACGATTTCCCTCGAATATGTTTTCCGAGCTACCAGCCGAGAGAGAGGTATTTGAATAAACACAGTCATGTTATTAGAATTTTGTATATTTTCAAATGGATAAACAAGCCTTTGTATGCCAAATCTTAGTAACTTCTAATATACTTATGCCATGTATGGCACATTCTCGTGAATTTAATTTGGCAATGAAAGTATTTTTTAGTTTTTTGGGGAAAAAAATAATCTAGAATTTATGTGAACAGTGAATAACGCAGTGGAAACATTTGTACTAAGGATAATGGTTCGAGGAAAAAAAAAAAGCTCTACAACTAGTATAGTTATTAAGGGTTTAAATATAGGAAAGACTCTTCGTGATAATTCACATGTTATGCCTTTGGATTACAAATCACTAAAAAAATTTGACGCACACGTGTTTAAATTATTGTAAGACATTAAATGGTGTTTTAAATAATTTTAGCACTAAATGATTAGGTACGTAATTTGTTATGGAAAAAAGGGCCCTTCATAATGAGTTTCAATGAAAGCTTTTTCTATCTGATTTTGTTAATGTTCTAATAGACCCTATTTTTAATAGATTTTAAATCTTGCAAATTTCTACTAGTTCATGCAATACAATCTAGAACCTCTTTACTACTCAAAATGACAATGGAGCGTTCTTCTTTTTTTTTTATCGAAAATTGCTTGTTCCCTCGGAAAATTTCGAAATATTGTATTTACGCTTAAAAATATGAGTTTCTTACCAATATCATTAGTAAAATACATACTATTATTCAAGGGTTTCAAATTAGAGTAAACGTTTATTGTACTGATCGGTTCTCGACAGGAAAAAAGAACGCCCCGATGAAGAGCATACATTAGTTATGATGATGTTTTACTCTTACCTAGGTATACTAATTCAATAAGTTATTCTCCGTATTTTTTCTATAAAAATTAAAGCACATTAAATAACACTTGAATACAACTGTTACACATATTATTATTTATACAAAAGTGTATAAAATAGAAAGTGTAAACATTTATAGACTCAACACCACCATGAAGGCTAGATAAGATATAAATGTATAGAATCATGGCCGCCTGGATTAGTGTTCGAAATTCAAAATTATTGGAATTAAAGTTTTTCTAACCAGTCACTAATATAAAAATATTTCGTTGCTTTTAATACACTAAAATTTCTATAGCATGGTGCGGGTGACAGCTGTCGGATTCATACAATGTTGCTACCTATCCTTTTCTCTCATCTAAAAGATGCATATTTTCATCCTGCTGTCATCCTATCATGCTGTCATGCTATGTAAAAAAGACCTTAATAATACGACAAGAATGTATTTTGTGCTTAGCGTCACTCAGCCTTTGTTACAGGCAGTATTCACAAAACATTTTTTTAAATATTTTAAAGCCGGAACGGATGAAGCCTGATTAATCAGTATCGATTAAATCCCAAACAATATTATCTTTCAAAGCTTTCCTTTTGCGTACGTGTTCAGAATTTATTACGAAATATTGTGTTTTATTAGTTGTTACGAAGAAATCGACACTTAGCAACAGACATATTGTCCCTATTCTCATTGTCGCCGACACATTAATAATTAGTTCCGTTGACTGTACGCGATTCGTTCCAGAGAAAGTCCCTAACACTATACAGACTATACATTATGTCGACATACAACAGAGTATTGCCAGTTGAATTTAATGTGTAGAATTTTTCACAACATTTAATTCCGATCTGCTGAATGTTTTCTTATGTTTTAGCGAAGATGAGTCTATTTTAAGCTTGAGAAATAATTACAATAAGACAAAATGTATCTTGGTTGGTGGCTATAGCATCCCTCTTTTTGAGTCGGTTAAAAAGGAGAGAAGAAAAGTTTGATTCATAGAATTTATGAAAGGTGATATTAATCGAAGAAGGAAGAGAATACTGAGGTGTCGACTGATAGGTTTGGATGAAAGAAAAAGACGTATAATGCCAGAGCCCTGGGTTTTCCTTTCAGAAGCGTATCCATGGCCTCAGTAGACTTTGACCCTGTTGGGCCCCTACGGTTTTGCTGACGCGGAAAAATCCCCTTGAGGCGCGCGTGGAACACTACGCGCCGTCGACGACTTGCGCTCGGTCCCGACGATTACCGGACGGTCTGACGGCGAGCTACCCATTGCTCGCCGTCCGCAAGCCCACACGCACCTACGGTGGCTGGAAATCGGGATCGGGATCCCGGCGGCTGGGGCGTGAGGGCCGTTCCTCACGCGTGCGGCCGCCTTCTCTGCTACCATTACTGCTTTGCAGAAGGAGGCGACCGCCTGCCATTCCTCCTCGCTCCGAACCATGGCCTGTGTCAAGGCCCGGCGCGAGAGATCCTCGCCGCCGATGGCCCCCACGAGGACACGGCGGTGCTCTGCCCAGGCGGGGCACACCTCTACCGTATGCTCCACCGTGTCCTCCAGGCGGTCCACACAATGGTGACACCCGAGCGTTTCTTCCGCACGAATCCAGTACAGGAACCTTCCGAACTTACCATGTCCGGTGAGAACCTGCGTCATGCAGATGGTGAAGACGCCGTGTTGCCACTCCAGCCACTTCTCAAAGAGGGGACTTACCGCCATAATTGTAGCGTGCCCAGCACTGGGTTGCGCCTTCGTGAAGACGCCGTGTTGTCTTTTCAGCCACTCCTCAAAAAGGCCCACCACCATAATTATGGCGTGCCCAAGAGAAGGGTTGCATTATGTTGCTTATTCATGGTAGAAAGAGTTCAAAATAGCATAACAAAAATTGGATAGGTATGTGAAATTATTTTCTGATTACTTATGTTTTCTGCATTGTAGTGGAAATGAATTATTCAGCGAAACAATGTGTACAAGTTTTATTTCAACGAATGATGCATATTCTCTAGTACATATTATAGTTGGTTCGTTATAGTTTCATAAATGTCTCGCGCGTCCCGTCTGTTTTCATTGCCTCTTTGTCAAATAAGTATGTTATGAATATATGTTTCAAAGTAGTTTTTGTTCGAGTGGAATATATTTCTCCTTTCATGTGCACTAGTCCGTATATTTTCTGTGGAATATCTGTTCTGTTTGTTTAAGTTTTGTGAATATGTTGCTTTTTATGTTTGAAAATGTTCAAATCATACTCACATTAGAAATGTGGAATACTATCTAGATTAGGACATTTAATAATTTTGTCCCGGTAATACATTCCCATGCTATAATTTTTAATTTTAAGAGGGCAAATTTGTTGGAAAAACTACTGCCGAATTTAACTATTTATTAAATTATATAATGTAAAAAAGAAGGAACAAAGCGTATTATTAGTTAGCTCACAAGATTAGCAAGACCTAGAACGTAATCAAGCAGCACGATACAAAACATCACTCATGTCTTCCTCAACCAATCTTATAACCTCAGTAACAAGTACTTACCTACTCATTACAGCATTTATCTTATTTATCAAACAAACACAACTGACAATGCAATATCCAGAGATCCATTGTTATATCATATTACTTAAGTCGTTACCAATTAAATCCGTCTGCGAATTACGATCACATCTAGTCACGGAATCTGGTGGGCAGCGGCCATGTTGCAAATTGTATAAAAGAGATAAAAATGTTGCGCCCGCGCATCATTTCTCACGATATTATGGATTACGGCACTGGAAGCACGCGATCTGCCAAATCATAGACTAATTAATTGTATAATTTTTGTGTTGAATGGCTTTTTACAGTTTTTATGAGAGTAAGTAGTAGTATGTACGCGGTAGGTATGTGATGAAAATTTAATTGCAGTTGTATGTAAGCACCCGATTAAAATGCAGAGTTATCTAGACAAAAAATAAATGTTCTTTGTTCTAAAGCTTTGTTTTGTACAATTAGGTATCAAATTTATAATAAACCAGCTTCTGTTAGTGGCTTCACATGCGTGAAAGTTAGAAATGATTCTATGTCCTTCTCTAAAATCTAATCTTCCTCAAATAATTTCTCCCGCTCTGGGTGAAGCGAAAGACAGTGTCAGACTTTTACTGACTAAAACCCTTCCGTGTTCTTTCTGAAGCCCTATACATTCCAGCGCCGCAGTAACTCTTTCGAACAATCCCGCAGACCATCTATGTCTATATCCAAGTTCATGAAATAGGTTAAGTGGTATAGGTGTGAAAACGTAACAAATAGACAAACAGAACTACTTTCGCATTTATATTATTAGTACTATTCATCTGTTTGTCCAAAATACCTAGTAGATTATGTGACTAGGGGATGGAGCAGTTTCTTTAATTCGCGGGCGGCTGTTGAATTCCGAACAAAACGAAGGTTACTAAGTTCTAATCCCGAACGCTAGTGAGGGACTTACATAATTAACTCCCGAACATTGCGATGGTGAAACCGAGTGAAGTGAGGAATTCAAGCCGCCCAAGACAAAGAAAGCTTTATTCCTGTGTTTGATACTCTATTTTTTACAGCATCTGTGAGATAATTAAAATGAAATTTACTAAAAAAATTATATAAAATTTTTCTATAACACTCCCGTTCTTTCATTACTTTTTTTTTTAAAGACTCATTAGTAACCATATTTTATTCTATTTTTTGTTAGTGGGCAGTTTTGATTTTTGATTAAATTTTTGTTTTGTTTGATGTACGTACATTTTTTTTTTCTTAATTTGAAAGGTTCATTGACGCTCCGAATTCAAATTACATTATTCCCTAGGGATCTCCCATATTACATTAACACTATAGGGACAGAACGACTTGCTTAAAGTGATGGTTGTATGACACATAAAAGGACATTATCGAGTAGGTGGTGTAAAAAATGTTTTAAATATTTCATATTGTTATATTGAATGAAACATATTAAAATCGCAGCTAGAAAGCAGTGCATCAAATTAAATCTTAACTTACCTACCTATCCACAATTGTGCAAACAAGTGCAACACACATAATTAGCATATAAACATGAAGAATTTGAGAAAAAAATGCGTTTCCGTAAAAATAATCTGTAATTATATGTAACAGCGTGTAATCTGCCGTTATTACAGATTTTATTGTTTGGAACATGTTGATTTTGCAACGCTGAGCTCAGAGTGTTGTGATGTGTGCCATTGGTTCAATTAAATGTCGGCTCAGATTCTTAACTAGAATTGTATGATGACGTGGGTGCTCATTAAACCCTTAATCGGGCACAGGGAACTATTTTCCCACCCCGACAGCCGAGACATAAATGCTCGAATATTTTTATACATATACAGGAGCATATCCTACTAATACTCGTATTACAAACGCGAAAGTTGTATGTATGGATGCATGGATGTATGTTTATTGCTCTTTCACGCAAAACCCCCGAATGGTTTTCGATAAAACTTGATAAGTGTACGGGTAGACTATGTCCTGAACACACATATTATACTTTTTATCCCAGAACTATGTTCCCTGGGGATAATTTTTTACTATCACGCGGGCGTTAAATGAAGGTATATGTGATATGAATAATCATGCCTGTATTTATTTGCCAAGCTTGGCCGCTAAATTTCAGTGTGGGTCTACTTGACCAATAAAAATAGTAAAAAATAAATTATGGGGTCAAGTGAACCCGCGGGACCAGTAGCAAGCGGATCCAGTTGACCACAGACTCATAAGTATAGTGGTCAAACGCGAGCGTATCAATAAAAAAATAGGGTATAGGCAATTTGGGATTTTTCGAAAAAGTCATAAGAAGGCAAAGGGCTGGACTGAAAGAACACTAGGTTTAGTCAGCAAAAACTCATTTCACCAGGAACAAGAAAAGTTATTTAATGATTTCCCGGCATAAAAAAAACAGGTGTGTATGTTACAACTTGAGATATGCATTTGTTTAGCAAATTTTTCTATGATATATGTCACATAAATATATTATACTGTGGAAGCGACATCGATATATAGGGTGACTGGTAATTAGTGTACGATACTTAAACACGTGATTGTGTTCATGATAACCAACAACTTATACTACGGGAACAAACCTGAAATCGCGAAAAAAAATCAGCTGTTCAGTACATTTATGTTTGCCTAATGTACTGAACAGCTGATATTTTTTTCACGATTTCGGCTTTGCTCCCTTAATAAAAATTGTTTGTTATCATGAGCACAATCACGTGTATAAGTATCGCACACTAATTGCCAGTCACCCTATATAGGAAGCGAGGATATAATCAAAGACTTTTGTGTGGTTAAATAATTAGGCATATTCTTAGAAGCTACACTTTAATTATATTATTTATAAAACTATTTAAATCCGCTTCGCGGCTTGACTACCGACTAACTCATCAGACAAAAAAAAATCTTTTCTTTTTCTATCATATTCAAACACCTATTCTGTATAATGCAATCTTGCCAATTTGAAAGTCAATAGGTGCTATAACTAGAATGCCATCTACTTCGATTATCTCAATCTAATTTATCATAACACTGAATAGCTTATAAACTAGTCTAGAACATAACAATGCATCCTAATAATCGTAATCTATTAACTACCAAACAAAACCATTACATTCAATAAAAAAAAAAAAACCTTGACCCCATCACTAAAAGCAGAGCAGAGATATAAAAAATGCTTTAAAACATTCCACAGTGTGTATCATTTGATTGAGCCACGTCTAAAATCAGTGATGAAAATTTTAATGAGAGCTGCAATGTGCTCGGTGAATCTTAATGCTCCATTGTTTAGCATGACCGACGTAAATTAGTGCTAGATTTTACGAAATAAATATTTGTCTTTAAAATAGGCGTTACAATAGATTAAATAATTGTACATAATTTTGTAATTTATTACTGCTTGTTGGTGTAATTTTAGAGTAGCTTTTTCTCATAACCTAGACTAAAAAAACCGTAACAAACAAAATTATGAGTTCTAGGGGTCATGAACAAAGACTTAATTGTCACAAAAAATACGTCTCTGTGCTTTTGAATGCAGCGCATCACTTAAGAATGGGTGCAACTATTTAGTATTTTTTCAATTTCAATTAAATTTGGACGTATGGTATCCAACTCTGGGGCTGTACTAAACGGAGTAACATCAAAATAATACAACAATTCCAAAATAAAGTACTCAGGGATGCTGTAAAAGCACCCTGGTACATCAGAAATGACGACCTCCACCGTGACCTTAAAATGGAACTTGTCACCACCATCATTCAAAAATTTGCTGAAGCCCACGAACACAGACTTCACAGCCACGTGAATGTTAAGGCAATCCAGCTGTTAGACAACACGGACCTAGTGCGTAGACTAAAGATAACTAAACCTTTTGAGTTAGTGTTTAAAGTTAGTGTATAATAGTGATCAATGTTTTGCTATGCATATAACATCTGAATAAAGCGTTTTTATCAATATTAGACTCTAAGAAAGTGCTATGGACTACTATAAAAGTGCTAAAGGACGATATTCTTACTTTTAACAAAACCTAAAACGTATAACATTAAGTCAGAATTTAATTGCTTATTAGTCTTTTGGGCTAGATTGTAATCAATTATTAAGAAATTTGTTCTTAATAATAAAGAAAAAACATTTTTTTTTTGCATGAAGGAAAATATTGAAAATCGAAAAAGTGTACATGTGGGAGGGCTTGTAACTTATGAAAAAAATCACTTAAATTTTGGGTTCCGTACCTCAAAAGGAAAAAACGGAACCCTTATAGGATCACTTTGTTGTCCATCTGTCTGTCTGTCTGTCTGTCAAGGCCCTTTATCTTGGGAACGTGTAGGTTATCGAGTTGAAATTACCAAAACCGTATACTCATGTCTGCGGTCCCTTGAAACTGTGAAAAAATCAAACTTTTAAGTTAATAAAAAAAAAGATACGGGCGATGCGACATAAATCGCAAAAAATAGTTATTTGTGCAACAAGATAGCAAAGTCGTTTTTTGCTGCGAGTGCTGATTTTGAATCCTGAGTGTGGTGAGAGATTCAAAGGCACGAGATGCAAAAAACCCTGCTGGGCCTCTACAAGGCCCAGCAGGGTCGAAGCCTACTGGGGCCAAGGGTAGTGTAAAAACGAAACCCAGGGCCCTGGGACGAAGGCAACGAAGGAACAGGAGTGGGTTTTTAGTCAGTAAAAGTCTAACACTATCTCTCGCTCCACCCAAGAGCGTGATTTGTCATTAGATGATTTTTCCCAGCTAAAAAAAAAACCCGTGCAGGGCTTAGCAAACAACGTCTGACTAAGAACAATAAGTAATAATTTTACTGTAACATCAATAGCAATAAAAATAATATAAAAACAAGCAATAATAGCAATATGCTCGTCCGCAGGTTCGCTAATAACGTCAAAGTAACCCTTTTGGCGTTCTGTCAATCGTTTTACACGAGCGGTCTTTGGGTGTCATATACGCAGCGAGCTAACAATGCCCTGCGTGTTTAATTGAAAAATGCCTTCAGGATTCTGTTGAAACTGTCATGGCGCTGTAGCGCGTCGGCAATGTTCACGGAGGCTGGCACAGATGGTTTCCACGCCATCATGCGTAAAAAAGCGGCCACCGTATTATGGCGCCTAGTGCGGCGGCGACGGCGGTAGTGACAACAGCATTTGAAGATGATTGCTGCCAGACCGGACTATCCCTTGTAGAGACACTGGATGGCGACAGTCATAAATAAGAAAAATAAATTAATAGTAGAAATTAACAATACTAACCTACTTACTGTTACTAACACACGACAATACTAACAAAACTACATATGGACATATTGTAAAGTCTAAAATAAACTTATTATTATTATTGTAGAAACTTTTGCTGAATTTATTTTAATTTCATAAAGACAAACTTCCACACAAATAGCAGCTCTTATTCCCCAGCTAGCTATCATAACTTTAAAAATGTCTGTGCATACATTTCCCGTACACCTGCACGAGCTAAAGCATAATGTAGCATTAAGATCAAAATGAAATTACTGTGTAAATAATGTAAGCTTCCAGTCTGGCGGTTGCGTTCGTGTAATGAGTAAGTTGTAAGTAGGTTGCATTAGGGAACAGGGGACACAATGTTTGGCTATTTTCCAGGAATGTTATGCTTCTATTATTACTGTTAGGTTGGTATTATTATGTGCTTTGATCGGGAATAAACTTGTTGGTAGCCGCGTTCATAGTTGAAAAGTTTTTGCAGGTAATTGAATAGTCAAGTCAGTCTTTCATAAAAAAATATTTTTATATTTAACTTCAACAAGTCAGTGCCTAATTATAATTATTATTCATCATTTTTGCACAGTTGGATATAGGCCTCCAATGGCCCAACAATGTTTTACTGAAATCGAGTTACTGATCTCACATTTTTTAATTTTAAGTCAACAGTAAATCATCCAAAATTATCAAAAAATCGAATAATTACAAAATTTTTTTAATGAAATTTTTGTTGTTAGGTATACTTACTTCCGACCTATGATTGCTGTTTTCATCAATCCATTGATTGGTAATGAATTGTATGTAGCTTTAATATTTCAAAGCTATCTAGCCTAGCCTTTGGTAAATCTAGACAGTAGATGTATTGACGTGATCTCGGTTCTGACACGGACAAATGATTAGCTATCCCAGAATGTGTTGCCACAATCACAATCAGAACAACATGGATCGCTTTCAGTTTCATTCACAAAGTAAAAGCGTGTCCAATTCTTGATTCTTTGTCCACGTTCACATTTATATCCTTTAATCTTCTCAAATTAATCTAAACCTTTTCGTACAGTAAGTGCTCCTCGCGTAGTTTCGCATAAAACTGATAGAGCCGCTTAATGTTCAATTCTCGCCTTGAAAGGATGAATTTGCGAGGCAATTTACTAGGATTGCCGCGTATTCCTGGCGTTATGTGGGAAACGTAGTACATTAGTTCTGTAATATACTGGTTTGTGTTCTTTCGTATCCTTTTGGGGATGAGTTACGGAGACGTCTGTTGTGTTATAAATAGTTTGGAATACTGCTGTTTATGGACTGTAATATATGATTTATGTTCTTGGAGTGATTGTGCCAAATTCTTGTTGCTTATTTGGAGAATAGAAGATTTTCAAATGTTTGTGCTAACGATAATTTTCAACTGCTTCACATTAAAGTTTGCGAAGGAAGGCTTTCGATTAGAAAAGATTGATTGAACCTGTTAGCTATATTGTTTGTTAAATCATCGTTTTAGCCGAAAAACATCCACTGCTGGACATAGACCTCCCCCAATTGTCGGCACAACGACCGATTCTACCTGGTTTGCCAAATACTAAATTGTAATTAAACAAAATTGCTTAGTTCAAATGTATAATTTTATCTCATTTATTTTTACTTAAAATTAAAAGGTTTTTTTTTCGGTGGGAAAATCATCTAATGACATCCCCCGCTCTTGGGCGGAGCAGGAGATAGTGTCAAACTTTTACTGACTAAAAACCGACTCCTGTTCCTTCTTTGCCATCGTTCCAGGGCCCCGGGGTTCCCTTTCGCATCACCCATAGCCCTAGTAGGCTTCGACCCTGCTGGGCCCCTACGGTAAAAATTAAACGGTTAACTACTAAATACATTAGCTAAAGAAAAGGAACCACTTTGTACACTCATCTCATAAAAATCACATACTTACTTACTAGAATCAAATTGCAGTAAATCTTCCATAAACACCAACTACCAACCACTAAACAATACGATTCTAAAGTAACATCCACGTCGCTTTCCTGCAACTCAGTTCCTGCGAATCAAATTATCCTAAAGCGACGTACAAAACCCGACCACACATTCTCCCGTTTCAGAACTGCTGTGTGTTTTAATATTCAACTGCAAGATCATACAAATGAGACAGGCTACATAAGCTGTAAAACATATACGATTATTATATCGTGGTCTGTAATTATCGCCTTTCTCGGAATATTTCGCGCAGTTGAAATTATTAATGAGCTCCACTTTTGTAAGGTTTTCCTCCTTGCTCAAATTTTGCCTGTGTGAGGTTTTTATCTTCATAATTAATACAGGCCTTATCCTATTTTGGTTTAGGGTCATGATTATTATATTCTCTCCTTTCGCATATGTGTATCTACCATGAACTCACTATGTAAACCACTAGCTTTTTCTTTCTAAAATTTAAAAAGAAAATACACTGGTATCCTATATGCTGTTCCAGAACATGGTCCAACGGTGTGCCAAACTTCATTCAAATCTGCTTAACCGTTTGAATATGAAGGGGGAATAAACACCCACACACATACATACAAACTTTCGCTTTTTTTGGGGACAAAAAATGTTACATGTTAGTGAAAATACAAAAAAAAATCCTTAAAACAAGATACACAAACATGTAACCCACTCCAATGTCCAGTCCACATCTTAATTTAATATATGAATAAAATAAGTGAAGGACTGTGGTAAGAGTTTACAGAGTACAGTGCCTTCTGCGAAAGCTTCATGTATAACAAACTAATTTCTATAATCATAATTAATATAGTATATAATTTAATTCAATTATTCTTAATTCCATTTAATTTATATACATATTTTTATTTCATTCAATTTAATTCAATAATATTTATTTTAATTTATTGAATTTACAATACAATTTATAAATTAATTTATACAATTTATTTTATTTTATTAGAATTAATGTCTACTCAATTCAATTTAACTATTATTATTATTTCTTTTTATAATTATTAGTATTATTTCTACTCGTATCATCTTCGTTCGTTCCTTTTTCATGGTTTTTCCTACTGTTTACTTTAAACTTTATCCTAATTTGTCTACGGTCATGGTATATTACATTATTCACGTATGTTAATCTGTCATCATCTTATTATTAACCTTATTTCTACACTTGTAAATCGTTAGTTCCTTTTTCTTGATTTTTAGATCTTTTATAATAATTTGTTTAGGGTCATAGCTTATTTTCTTTATTTACTATAATTATCTTCCCCTTTTTACTGTTTTACTTTTAATATACATACTGAGACATCAAAGTTTTCTCACGATATTACTGTGTCCATAATTCCTTCGCATCGCATTGAGATGAACATGAGAATTTAATCCAAGTGTACGATATTAATATCTTGTGTACAAAATTTGTTGGTATAATTACTTTTACAGGGTGATAAAGATCTAGTCTAGTTAAATAATATAATATAGATAGATGGTATAACCGCAAGTTATTGAAGTCTGAATAAATTAAAGAAATTAAGAAGTATTGAATAAATTAAACACCAAATCACTAGAGTTGCAGTACCTACTCCATATTCCCTAAATTCGTGACACCCACAATGTCGTCATCAATTGGTGACGTCATGAATAGGTAACGTCAATAGACGTGTTGTTCTGCCTAATTGGCACCTCTGTTCAGACTAATATTGATGAACTAGCTTCTACCCGCAACTTCACCCGCGCGTAATTAGGTCTGCTCTATACAAATTTTGGACCCCCGTTTTTTCCTTTTAGGGGGTGAATTTTGAGAAATCCTCTCTTAGTGCTCGCCTACGTTATAAAAAAAAACCTTGTGCATTTCACGCTCTTAGGCCCCGCAGTGTCGGCTGTGCGTTGATATGTCAGTCTTTTTTTCTATACTTATATATAAAAGAAGAAACTGACTGACTGACATATAACGCACAGCCAAAACTACTGGTACTAGGAGCGTGAAATTTTGCACAAGACTTCCTTTTATGATGAAAGCGAGCACTAAGAAAGGATTTTCCAAAATTCAACCCCTAACGGGATGAAACAGGGGTCTAAAGTTTGTATGGAGAAACCTACATTCACGCGGGCGAATCTGCTCGCAGAAGCTAGTCCTTTTAACAATAAAATAATAATAACGAAATTACAAGATTGTAGAGACAAGAAAAAGTTTACGTTATACCTATAGTCCTCTCCACGAAATTACAAGATTGTAGAGACAAGAAAAAGTTTACGTTATACCTATAGTCCTCTCCACGAAATTACAAGATTGTAGAGACAAGAAAAAGTTTACGTTATACCTATAGTCCTCTCCACGAAAAATGTTATCCCCAACCATCTACTCAGTAGTCTAAAATTAATAGATTTAGACGTATCCGTTTACATAAACCTACAGAAAGCTGCCATATTAAACACATGGAAAATAGTTAAAAAATTCATGCAGCAGGAAGATGAAAATAAACCCCAATTATTTAAACACTACACGCTGTATTTACTTGGTTTTGGCCCGGCAATGAGCTGAGAAAAAGAATACTTCCTATACTTCCCATTGTAGATAATAATAATAATATTTTTTGTATTTATTTAACATGTAATGCAACTCTAGATTAGGATATTTTTTTTTAATTGATATAAACCAGTGCTTGACTGCGATCCCACCTGATGGTAAGCAGTGATGCAATCATTGATGGTGAGGCGCATTAGTTTATTAAGAGCCTATTCACTCCAGCCTTGAAGACACCTAAATTATAGTTGGTCGGGAAGACCGCACCAGGCAAATTGACCAAAACAACACACCAACATTGATTGATATGAACAAAGAATGAATTTTTTAATACAAAAATGAATAAATAGGTCGATGAAGCAGGTTTGTTTGTCAACATATACTTAACTAGAGTATGATAACAGTTTGATTTCAATAACAAAAAGCAACTAACCTAACCGTAGTCACACGTTATTAAAGTGTTACGGTTGGTACCTATACAACGTGTGACTACGGATTTTCTTTTTGTTCTCTTTTTGTGTCTCCAGTAATCTTATTTATTTCAGCATCTTGAAAATTTTGTTTCAACGTCGTTTTTTTTTTTTGGGCGTATTTGGGTTTTAGTTTTTTTTTTTTACTTTTTGTTATTAAACTATTTTGGTGTTATTGACATTTTGACGATATTTTTGATAAGTACAAGTGAAGCCTTTTCAAATGATATCAAACACGGTGTATTTATCTTAACGTTTTTTTTTAAATACTTTTTGTCCACTAGAGGGTGCCACTTTAAATTTAAGCAATATTTTGAAAATTTACAAGCGAGGTCCGTTCAAATGATACCAAACACGGCGTATTTATCTTATTATTATTTTTGAACCCAATAGGTACTTTTTGTCCACTAGAGGGTGCCACATTGAGTTTTGTGACACGTCACGTAGCCTATGTTCAGCGGACGATTAAGACGGTTCTAACGATCCCTCATTTGTCGAGTTTTAATAAGAAGTTTAGGAGCTATGAGGGAGCATATAAACATACACATATACATAGCCTGTAAAAATTATAACTCTTTGGCTTTGCCGTAGTCGGGTTAAAATAAACTTGCTTGCGTCTCTAAGAGAATTTCTCCTTTCTTACTTCCTGTTAATTTGAAAGGAAAGTAACAGTTCATTTATCACCAAGAAATATCTGTATGACTCATACTGTTCAGTGTTGATTTTGCTACGGAAAGTGATCTAAACAATCAAACGAAATATTATAATACAATTATTTATATTATTATAAGTATGTAACTAAATATCATCATTGTAGAGAACAAAAATTCATTAGCTGAAAATGTTAGGTATATTCGTGTTCATATGAAAAAATTCTCACTTAACTTAGTAAAGTTTTTTATTTAGTAGTTTTTTTATATAGTAATATAAAATTAGAATGGTCATGGTAAACCCCTTATTATTTATTGCTTCAAATCAAAATTTCCCAATGTATTTTAAATTGAAAACCACTACATTTTCCTCGTTTGGAAACCTCTCGAAATTCCTGATGGCTTGCAAAATACGGTACACTTGGCACTTCGAAGGGACATTAATAATTCAACGCATCAATTTGGAATACACAAGAGAAGTAAATATGTACAAACATCATTATAAATGTTAATGTGACGTCGGTATATAGGTAATCATGATAGCGCAATACCTCATAAGTGATGTATGTCTGTATGCAATTAGATTATTGCAATAAATTGTACGTTTCAGAGATTTATTAGACGTTGCATACATTTGATGCGTTAATGACTTTTGTATTTGGTTGTGTATAAGATTTGAGTCTTTTTTTGTAAAGGATCTTTAGGCTTGTCATCATAGTTCAAATTATCTTAGAGTCATCTCAATTTGTTGGATTTCTGTTTAAATATTTACTGCATTAGATGTTTTAGCTTACTTCGCATAGCTTACGTAATTTTTCATACTAAATACAGCGCGATTTATATTGTGTAAAATTGCCTTAGCTATGTGAGTAACACTTAAACTTACTTAACTCAACTTTAACGTCTATAACCGGCATTAATCGGTACTCAATAATCGGTAAAATAAATCCTCTTCAAAGCCCAAAAAAAACTGTCAATCGTGGCACACTTCTGGCACAAAAACTTGCACCACAAATCGGATCCACCAGACTTCAAGACTTTTATTTTCACAACTTTATAAATACAAGCCATTGCCGTGAGTTCATTGACCTAATTTAACACGGTCAAACAGGTTGAAGAGAAAGACTAATCGCATTGTTTCTTTGGGGTCTTCTCTTTTTATCTGCAGACCCTTAAACGATTGAGGCGTGAAGTTTGAGCGTGCCGTTACGGTGGATCAGTTTGTGAGACCGCTAGTTTTTGATGTTCCATTCCAACGCCACTGGTAAAAACCTAGAGACCACTTGTAATGAATTTTGAGGAGCTATGACAGTGGCGGAAGTGAGTAGGTACATAAACATCAAACAGTATTGTATTTACATATTTCGGTAAGTACCAAAAACTACAATACCTTAGGTCGTTTTCGATTGCATAAATTAATGTGTCACTTGATAAATGTCATGCTTTGGACCCATTAAATGGTTAAAAGGGGTAGTGAATTATGGAGCTTCACCAAGACACTAATTTATAAAATTCAATTAATTCATTACATGATTGTGCAACTAAAGTTCTAGAAATAATTGTATGACAATCGAATTGAATACTTGACTATTTTTTTATTGTTAGATATTCTATTAGAAAGTAATTTTATCCAAAATCGCAAATAGAGTTGATCAAGTCCGTTCAAAATTGAATAAGTTAGAAACCTTTCAAATCTAGAAGGGATAGCTGTCAAGTAAAAGAAAAAGGATACACAATCTGAAATATGACGTCAGTGCCATTAGGTTTCGCGCGTAGAAAAGAGACAGAAAGACATTCCAACTACGCCTCCGCTCTCATATCAATATTTGAAATGCTAATTGCTACTTTATTTACCAACTTTGATGTTGTTTTTACAATATGATTTCTTTTTAGTGTAATTTGTTGAAAATAAACAGCAAAATATCCCATGTTCATATCCAATATTTATGTTCTCTAAAACTAGATGTAAATGCATCTAGTTTTTATTGAACATCGTTTTACTAAAACTCCGCTGTTTTTACAGCCTCACCGTAACGGGCAAGTCCCGTAACTCATCGTTCACACTGTGGTTTTAGTTTCCGCAGTTAACGTGTTCGAGGAAAAGAAATAAAACGACACCGGTATGCAAACCAGCGGTTTAGCAGAAGTTAAATTATTCTGGACCTATATAAAGCTGATTTAGCTGGTGTGAGTCAGTCAGTCTGGCTTTGCAAACTATGTTGGGGTCGGCTAGGCTTCCCATATGTGTTAGAGCCGGCCGCGGAATATCATTTTGTATTTTTGACAGGTCGGAAACTCCAGTACCTACGGAACGTAGTTTCGGACGAGTTTTATTATTCATGCAGCGCTTGCATGTTTTATTTTCATTTTTAGGGTTCCGTCCGTACCCAATGGGTAACCAATAGATCCCTATTAATGAGTATCCGCTGTCCATTTGTCCGTCTATCCATTCGTCGTCCCGTCTGTCTGTCAGCGCGCTGTATCTATCATATCTATAATATAAAAAAAAACTGTTTCTTGTATGGAAACTACTATGTAGACATTTATTGCATTGCATGTATACTCTAGAGGCTAAGTTGGTGATAATGGCAATTCCATATCTACATCTATCGAGGAAGTTATGGAAGTATACTTAGGTAGACTAGAACAGTTTCTCCAAAGTTATTACGGTTAATAATATAAAAACATTGCAGTTGGACAGACTTGGACTAAGTCACTGATCTGATCACAATAAAAGTTCCTAAGCATCTTTTTTCGAAATGGCATGAGCTATACAAGAATAGTTCATCTAAAATAATAAGATGAAAGCTGTCAAGAAGGTGATTAACAAGAAAACTGGAAAGACAAACCAACGAGATTGGAATAAATTGTCGCTAAAAATTGGTAATAAAATCATCTCAGATAGGTCAAAAGTGGCTGAGACGTTAGAAACCTTTTTCACCAACATCCCAATAAAAGTTACGAAATCTCTCCTTTCTTCATCTGTGTTAGCTGAATCTTTTTTTAAAAGAACATTTCACTAAGGATATACCAACCTTTGAATTTAAGCGTATCTCTGTTGATACAATTATAAAAACATTCAAAAGTCTTAACATAAAAAACACTGAAGACTTATGAGGTATATCCGTTAAGGTTCTTGGAGATATTATTGATACAATTGCTTCTGTCCTAACATGCATATTTAATCAATGCTTAGACAGCGGTACGTTCACTGATTTAATGAAACATAGTAAAGTAGTACCAATTTACAAATCAGGTAGTTTGAGTGATCCCTTTAATTATAGACCTATATATATGCTTCCAGGATTAAGTAAAATCTATGAAAAAATCATGCTCGACCAGATGTTGTCTCATTTCAATTCAAATAGGATTTTACATAGTCATCAGTTTGGCGTCACGAAAGGAAGGTCAACGACGAATGCAGGAGTGAAACTCTTTAGTCACATTTTGGTCCTGGAAGATGTCCCAGGATGCTATTGGTATATTCTGTGACCTCTCAAAAGCTTTGATTTAACTGTGTTGACCATAATACTCTGATCTGTAAATTACATAATTACGGAATTCGTGGACAAGCTGCTGATCTTGTTTTTTCCTATTTGTCTTACAGGCAGCAAAAAGTATCCATTAATGGGGCGATATCCTCGGTTTATATATATATATATCGGGTATCTCCTTGTTTGGCAATGACTACTTCTGCACATGTGGCCCCCTGGTAACTCATTAATATTGCGTCTATTAACTGCTCCATCTTTATTTTAACATAAACATTTATTTTCTAACACATTGCTTTTGCCATATTTTTTAAATTATTTAGAATGCAACTACCTTAGATTCGTTATTATGTTATTTTGTTAACATCTCAGTTATTGACAGTTGTAATTATTCATATTTTTCTTGTTTTTTTTTTATATAGCCTCTTTTTATGTATGTGAGGACACTGTAGACTCCACGAAATTTTAGATTACTTCCTATTACGACGACTCACTTTTTTATTATGATTATTTTTATTTTGTTTTTGGGTACAATATTGACTGGTCTACACTGATCTTACATAATATCTATTATAGCATAGCATAGTCGGCCTTATAATGTTCCCACTGTTGGGACTCAGGCCTCCTCTCTAGGAGAGGGAATGGGCCGTAATCCACCACGCGGGCCCCGTGCGTTTTTGGTTCTAGTACATGCCGGTTTCCTCACGATGTTTTCCTTCACCGTTTTGAGAGCAGTGGTGATGAAATAAATTACACAAAGTAATGCACCTGGCTGGGTTTGAACCCGCAACCTAGAACTCGTAAGTCGGAGCCGTTACCACTCGGCCACCACTGCTCATATATATCTATTAATAGTGTAAAATGGAAATATTGTAAAATCAACCACTTTTTAAAAAAAAGTAACAATGTAGTTTCTTGCCGGTTCTTCTCCATAGGAAACGACCAATTTGGAACCGTGCACTAGCTTCTGACGTTTTATAAGTTCCCATGTAGGCCTATGTGACATAAAATATTTTGAATTTATAAGTGTAAAGATGAGTCATTCAACAGGGTTTCTTTATGAGAGACGAACGTGAAAAATTGCAATATCACACGCAAATAAATCCAGATATATGACTCACAGCCAAATCCTACGTTATTTTTTTATTAAATTTATCACATATTTCCCGAATAAGTTGCCGATTTCGTGGGTGGCCCCGGGGAAATTTCGGCACTTGACAGTCGCGACTCACATAAGCGGATATGGTTTGAAATCTGAATGTTTATTATAGTTTGAATTCGGTGACCCATTCTACCTAAATATTTCGGTCCTACAGCTCCTATCTTGCAACTGTAGAAGTTTTCGCTTATGGTCAAGTTGTTCAAAGGTAGTCGATAGTTATGAATCGGGTTTAGGGACGGCGAGCAATAGGTAGCTCGCTGTTCGGGCGTCCGGTAAGGACCAAGCGTGAGTCGACGCGCACACGCGCGAAAAAAGATGTCAGCAAAACAGAAATAGTCCCAGGTTACCATGGCCCTGGAACGCAAAGGGTAATCAAAACTGAGGGTGTTAGGTGGCTCTTAGTCAGTAAAGTCTGATACGCAGAGGGCTCTCACTTTGCTCAGAGTGGAAGAATCAAGAATCAATCAGGAATCAAAGCATTTATTTGAAATAAACCATTTATAGTCACTTTTGGATTGTGAAAAAGTCAGTTGAAACAAAACCGGGCAAGAGTTCCGTACAAACTTACCTATGAAAACAGTTCAATTCCCGAATGAGTTACGAAGATTTTTCCGAATTGCAAAAATTGTGCTATAAGACCTTGCTTCATGCAAAATTTCAGGATTCTAGGTCAACGAAGTACCCTATGAATTTTGATTCCCTTGAGAGTGTCGAAATATACGTTTTTAGCGACACAAACTGACGTATTTTTTTTCCCGTCAAAACTTAAAGTTTGATTTTTTTACAGCTATAAGGGACCGCAGACCTAAGTATATTTTAATTTCAGCTCGATACCTCCACGCGTTCCCGAGATAAAGGATCTTAACAGACAGACGGACGGCAAAATGATCCTATAAGGGATCCGTTTTTTCCTTTTGAGGTACGAAACCCTAAAAAATAATGCTAATTGCACATTCCAATGCGTAGATAGGATAGAAATAAAGTAAAAAAAAAACGAATTCTAAATATAGAAATTTAAATAAGCCAATCTGCACTGGGCCCGCGTGGTGGATTACGGCCCATTCCCTCTACTAGAGAGAGGAGGCCTGAGTCCCAGCAGTGGGAACATTAAATGGCTGATTATGCTTATGCATGCTAAATAAGCCACTGGCTACTAAGAAATGACCAGTTTCAACCGACAGCGCCCGTTCATGGACATGGCACGTATATCAGCACCACTCAGCTCAATCATTTTGAAGAGAACTGAAAGATCAAATACGATGAAGAAATTATTTGAGGACTTTACATCTAAAAAAAAATAGATAGTTACAAACATAAATCTTCAGTGTTTATCAAATTTCGTAAAATACGTATTAATTGCTGAGTTAGGTGCCTTTTTGGTCTCGCACTGATTATACCTTTCTTTTTTTTTTTTTTTTATTGTGTATCTTTAGTTTATACGATTGTGTGAGTCACGAATAAATGTTTTTTCTTTCTTTCTTTCTTCTTCTTTCTAATTAGAAATTTGAGCCCTTATCTAAACTATTTTTAGTAAAGTATGGAAAGTAACCTACCATCTGTTTTAGACGTATCAATTTAAGCCTCTCGGTCAGTGTTAGGGAAAACTCGTAAATGAGATTCGGTCTTACTCAGGTAAGATTCTGATCTTATCAGTTTTAGTTGGAAATATTGAAAGGTGGAAGGTAAAGGGTTTTGACTAAAGCGATAAGGTAAAATAGGAACATATTTTAAAGATAGTTGACTTTGATTCTGTGTTTTCTTCTATATAATCTTCAGTTTCATGGTTTCAAAATTAATGTTGATATTAAGGTGTAGAAAGCTCGCCGTCCGGCCGTCCGGTACATTGATGGCGCGTAGTGTTCTAAGCGCACCTCAAAGATATGACAGCAAAACCGTAGGGATCGAAGCCTGCTAGGGCCATGGGAAAACTTCTGAAAAGGAAACTCGTGGTCCTAGTACACAAAGGGCTACTGAAGGAACTTAGCTGTTTTAGTCAGTATAAGTCTGGCACGTCTTTCCGTTCCACCCTAGAGCGCGGTTTCCATTTGATGATTTCTCTCCTTAAAAAAAAAAAAACAAAAAAGTTGTAGAAAATAATTGTCAGAAGCTTGATTAGAATTTCGTTAGAAATACGAGCTTTTTCTCTAAATCTAAGTTCCGTATAATACAGTAATATTTTCCGTCTACTTTTGATCATGGAAATCAACATAATAAATTTAACGTTACACCCGAATAAGTTGATCCCTAAACTCGTAACTAAGTTTGGGGAATCCTACCCCGTGGATCATAAATTGTCCTTAGTAAAGAAATTTATATAACATTTCTTTCCTAACTTTTGTATGTTACGGAATCTAGAATATTTTAAATATTGAATCTAAAATAAAACTAGATATATATCAAAAGGTAAAGCTGTAGTAAACCCTATTTATTCAAATAGCTTATTTTATAATTATTTCAATGACATAAGGTTTGTAAAGCTACGATGTGAAATTTGTGCGAAATCGTAGTTTTTTTTTTTTTATTAATGTTAGGCTCGCATCTCGCTAGTTTTAGCGAACGCGGAGAAATGTGCGATTTCCGCCGGATGTACTGTTACAGACAACGAGTCAAATAGTAGTTGCGCAAAAAGAAGTTACGCAGGAGGAGACTTCTCGATAAATCGGCTATCCAAAACAAAAAAAAAAAACAATTCGAACCAATAGTTTTTGAGATTAACGCGTTCAAACAAATATATAAACTCTTCAGCTTTGTAAAATTAATATAGTGTAGGTAAATTTTACGAGTGGGTGAACTTTGGTATTAGCTTTTAGTTAGCTCAGTTATGGAATATTTCCCTGGAGCTACGAGCTTTGAAACTGATTACGCATAGAGTGTAAATAATTTGTAGTTATATTATGTTATTTGAATGATCATCTATGTTTTAGCCAAAAAAAAGGCATCCCCAAGTATCGCCACAACGAACAGTCCTATGTATTTCGCATTCATCGGATTCCCACGATTCACTAGGTCATCGGTCCGCGAGAGGCCTTTTGACACTGCGTCTTTCGGTACGCGGTCGCCACTCCTAAAGGCCCTATTACACTACTCGATATTCAGACAGTCTTAGTCGATGTCGCGTAGTGTAATAAGGGTTAGACCGGTCTTACTCGGAACAAAAAATAAGACAGTCTGAATATCGTGTGCTGAATATCGCGTAGTGTAATAGGCCCTTAAACCTTTTGACTTCATCGACTATCTGTTTCGCGAGCAATGTGCCCTGCCGTACTGTTACTTAAGTTTGACGATTTTTCGGGCTATGGCGGTAACTTTCGTTCTCCCTCGGATATCTTCATTCCTGATGCGATGACGCAAGAAAACTCCAAGCATAGCCCTTTCCCTTTGGGTGAATTTGAGCCTTCTGATGAGACCCATTAAGAGCGACCACGTTTCAGAGCAATATGTCATCTATGGCAACACGCACTGGTAGAATAGAATAGACTTTCGTCTTGAGACACTGTGATATGTTGAACGAGAAAATATCGCGGGAGTATTTGGCGGGACTTCTTCGAGTGAAGTTCAGGGGATGTTTTAATTATTCATAAATGGATTCCTAGTTGATATTGTGAAAATTAGTTTAGTTTTCGGGTATAAATCTTGGTAAAATGGAGCTGGGAATTTTATTGTAGTGTTGACTACCTCAGCGAAGCACGAGAAGGTTGACTTGATACATTTCCTGCTAAATAGGTAGGTACTACAAAACCATTACACAAAAATATTACTAATTCTAATGTTTTTGTAGTACTAGTAGTTCGTGGTGGTAATAACAGACAAACGGGTTGTACATCGAGGTCAAGCTACGTTTGCCGAGGTCGGCCCGTGGATTAGTGACCCTTTATTACATTATAGTAGTCGGTTTTTACATTTTCGTTTCAGTCGGCCAACATTTTACAAATAAGAGCTTTGTCAAAATTATGGCGTATTTTTTGAGATGGAATCACCAAATAAGCGTTGCCGTGGCCCTGAAACGCAAAGGGCATCTGAAGGAATATTCAATAAATAGTCAGTAAAAAAGTTTAACACTCCCTCGCTCCACGTAGAGCGGGAGTTTAGACGGTTTAGTCTAGGAATGACAGATTCACGAAATAACTACGTAGTCTATAATTGAGAGATTCTCGGAATGTACAATTCTATAAATGACTGATTCTGTAAATGATCGATTCTACAATTGACTAAGAATGACAGATTTTTGAATGTATGAGTAGTATAGTACTTTGATTAGGAAATAAAATGCAACGTAAAGAATGGCGAATCATTTATTTCAAATAGTATAGTCATTTTAATTAAAAAGGGACGTAAATATCATAAGAT
Organism: Mythimna impura; assembly: GCA_905147345.3. Classification (NCBI taxonomy): domain Eukaryota; kingdom Metazoa; phylum Arthropoda; class Insecta; order Lepidoptera; family Noctuidae; genus Mythimna; species Mythimna impura. Next base: position 7,733,556 of record LR990355.1, on the reverse strand, counting down.
ATTTACACATAAGTGTGTAAACTCAATTATTTAGTATTCATATAGATAGATTACATTTGAATACAAACACAACCAACATGGTTCCCGTTTTATACGCATTACTACCAAATAAGTCACAAATCACGTATACCAGATTGTTGTTGAAAAAATATGTTTAAAAATATATTAAAAAAAAATGAATTTTATTTGTTCAAGTTACTCTTCCCATCCGTATTCCCATACGCCCTTGGCGTTCACCAAATTACCAGTATCAGTTCGGTCCATAGCACTGATAAATTAATTAATTAATCAGGAACATTCTAACTTCAACACTGATTCCTTTTGATGTGCCGTACTTCACCAAGGCTATGGATGCCTGGAGACTCGCTTGCCCGAATACAAATCCGCCTGACAACCCCTCTTTCCAGAGGCGGTGGAATGAGCCGCTCTGCAAAGTAGTTCAGGAAAACCTAATCTTGACATCTGGTACTACTGCAGAGCGTGCGCTCCTGCTGACTGTGGGAGAGTGGGTGTCGGGCCTCTGGCTTCACACACTACCGTCGTTGAACATAGGCACCTTGTTCGACGATACAACTTTCCGCCTAGTTGTTTCCCTACGCCTAGGCACTCTTTGCTGTTCTTCTCATCGCTGCCACTGTGGTGAAGTTGTCAACAGCCTCAGTCACCAAGGCCTGTCATGCAGTCGAAGCGCGGGACGCATAGCGCGGCACGCGAATATTAATGACATCATACGAAGAGCCCAGTCACCGTCGGCGTTCCGGCTGTTTTGGAACCTCTTGGCCTGGCACGTGACGATGGTAAGAGAACGGACGGTATGTCTTTATTTCCGTGGAAGATGGGTAAGTCTTTAGTGTCCACACCAAAGACCTACCCATCTGCAAGAGTGTCGACACAGGTAGCGTTCCAACGCTACCTGTGTCGACACTCTTGCGCCATCCCATCTTCCTAGCTCGTCGTGCTGTGCTGGTGCGTCGTGGTGTGCTACGGCTGCGGAGAATCTCAAGCGGCGGAAATATGCCCTCGAGAAGAATGGAGAAGCGATTGCTGTCTCCTTAGGCGTCTCGAAGGCCTTCGACAGGGTATAGCATGCCAGCCTTCTGAGTAAGCTTCCAGCGCACGGCATTTCCCCTGGTCTGATTAACTGGGTAAAAGACTTCCTGAGTTAACGGTCTCTCCGAGTTGTTGTCGATGGATGCTCATCAGAGCCCATGACCACTAATGCCAGAGTTCCTCAGGGGTCAGTAGAGCAGTGGTGGCCGAGTGGTAACGGCCCCGACTTACGAGTTGTAGGTTGCGGGTTCAAACCCAACCAGGCGCATTACTTTGTGTAATTTATTTCATCACCACTGCTCTCAAAACGGTGAAGGAAAACATCGTGAGGAAACCGGCATGTCCAAGAACCAAAAATTCGAAGACATGTGACATCCACCAACCCGCACTGGGCCCGCGTGGTGGATTACGGCCCATTCCCACTCCTAGAGAGGAGGCCTGAGTCCCAGCAGTGGGAACATTATAAGGCCGACTATGCTATGCTATGCAGTTCTCTCTGCAACTCTTTTCCTGCTGCATATTAACGATCTGCTGATGCCCGGTATCTATGGGTATGCAGATGATAGCACAGTTGTAGAGAGATACCTTCCAGGTGCTCGGGCTAGTAAGGAACTAATCCGGTCCGAACGAGAGGCTATGGTAAAGCGTACGAATGTCTCACTTCAGGCAGTCTCCAAGTGGGGCGAAACCAATCTAGTAGAATTCAACGCCGCCAAAACACAAGCGTGTCTGTTCACCACCAAAAGGAGCCCGTTCACCTTGGCTCCTGCTTTTCAGGTAAAAGACAATACACAAAGACAATACAGTTCAAAGCCAAGGTAGCTGCTAGAAAACTAGGCGTTCTTGCAAAGGTCCGACGGTACTTCACACCGGACAAGCTTCTAATGTTATACAAAGCACAGGTCCGATCGTGTGTGGAGTACTGCAGTCACATATGGGCTGGTGCTACAAAATGCCATCTAGCAGCTTTGGACTCAGTGGAAAGGCGTGCGAAGAGGCTAATTGGGGATCCAGATTTGGTTAAGTCCAATCTACAAAGCCTCGGGCACAGGCGCAGGGTAGCCAGCCTATCGGTATTTTACAGGTTGCATTTTGGAGAGTGTGCGCGGGAATTGCATGACTTGATTCCGCCATTTCCTTTCTACCATCGGACAACCCGACGTACGGCGAGTATCCACCCTTACGTTGTTGAAACTTCGACGGTCCGGTCTAAGCGTTTCGCTTCGTCGTTTATACCGCGTACATCGAAGGACTGGAACAATTTGCCTGCTGCGGTCTTCCCGTCCAACTATAATTTAGGTGTCTTCAAGGCTAGAGTGAATAGGCTCTTGATAAACTAGTGCGCCTCACCTTCAATGATTGCATCACTGCTTACCATCAGGTGGGATCGCAGTCAAGCGCTGGTTTATATCAATAAAAAAAATAAAATAAAATATAACAGCCTCGTCGGCAGTTATATTATTTAAGCCTTTTGGGGTTGAGACTCTTAGGCCGTGGGGACTTTGGCTTTTACCTCGGTCAGAGATTAAGCATTGCCAAACAATGTGGCAATTTTAGGTAGGAGTTATTGTGTATAATTATGTAGTTTGAATTAGTTAAGTGTTTTTATTTTTCTTGTTCTATCTATGTTTAATTAATACTCAATAAACATTTTATTTACCTACTATATTCCTAATCAAAGTACTACTGTTCATAAATAACAAAAAAATTAATGAAAATCATTTGTCGAATCTGTCATTCCTAGACTGAACCCTACATTTGTGTCCATTTAATAATTAAAAATTCTGCTTATTTTTTTTAATCATTAATTTGCTCCCGATTTACCATTGCCTCACCTGATGGAAAGCGTGTGGTCGACCATAGAGCACGCTTGTCTAGAAGTAACCTATTCAAGACCCCTAAGTTGCAGCTATCAGAAAACACAAATTCCGGTAAAGAATTCCACATTATTGCGTTATTTCTCTCATTTCTGAGCTCCCTCAAACTTTAGACAGACAAGATTACTCACTCGTGTTCATTGGATCACGTCGCTTCGTTTGTCAGCGCAGATATTATACTCGGCTTACACTTAGTTCAAGTACAAGACATTGTCGCGTGAAACAAATATAATTAGGTACGTAGACTTTATGCGGGACGACTTATATGTCATGGCATCTTCATGAATTCGCAAGAAGTGGCTCAGAGCCGAGAACAATGGAAAGAGTGATTCGACTGGCCTGTTGGTCTAGTGGTTAGTGGCCCTGACTATGCCGGAGGTCGTGGGTTCGATTCCAACCCAGGACAAATGTTTGTGTGATGAGCACGATCATTTGTTCTGTGTCTGGGTGAAATTTATCTATAATATGTATTTAGAAATATATAAGTATGTTTATCAGTTGTCTAGTACTCATAACACAAGCTCTGCTTAGCTTGATTCTAGACGGCGTTGTGTGATAGTTGTGGAATATTATTATTTATTATTATATTATAGTGAAGTGAGGCTTTAGCCCAGCTGTGGACTGGTGTAGGTAACGTAAACTTTGAGATAGCGGATAACAGTGGACAGATTTTGTGAATAGCAGTCAACTACACTGTGAACATATTATTTACATTTATTTTCTGAAGTTGTTACATGATTTCTTAGGTGTTTTTATATCTAAACACAATAGTACTGTAGACACAAATTAATATTCAATTAAAAAATAAATGCTAGGCTAGAACACAAAGGGCAACTGAAGGAACACACGTGGCAAACCTACGTCAGTAAAAGTTTGACACTTCCTCTTGCTTCACCCAGAGCGAGAGGAATTATTTGATAATTTTTCATCAAAAAAGGTTACAAATATAAACAAACAGTACTAGCATTTTCCTCAGGCTTGTTCCACAGAAAATGTGCATTTTCCTGAGATTAAATATAGCCTGTAAATAGTGGTACTGTGATTGAAAGAATTTATGACTGACTTTCATAATTTTTGCCAAAACTTCCAGAGATTTCAAAGGTTTTTGTAAATATATGTATATACAATAACAATACCTATTCTTTTTACCAAAAATTTATGCTATTTTCCACTCACTGAAACAAAGGCTACGTTATCTTTCAGTTGCCCTTTGCGTTCTTTAACCTGTGTTCTTAGAACGCAAAGGGAAATTGAAGGACACTGGTGTGGTTTTAGTCAGTAAAAGCCTGACAGCCCTCCTGCTCCGCCCAGAGCGGGAGAAGTCATTGGATGATTTATCACCTTAAAAAAAAGGTCTACACCATCCATTTCCTAAGTTGTAAAGAGAATATGCGTTCTATTGTCCAATAAAGATATCGTTTTATATTTGAATTGTTTTTAAGAAATATTTTTAGTTAATGGATAGACTAATTTAAATGAACAAAATTCATCATCTTCCTGCCCTTGTCCCGTGTTATTTGGGGTCGGCGCAACACGTTTTTTTCTTCCATTTTGCCCTGTCACTCGTCATACTATCACTAACTTCCTTTTCTTTCATATCACTCTTCACACAATCCATCCATCTTTTCTTTGGTCTCGCTCTCCCTCTCCATCCATCCACATGTAAACTCATAACTCTTTTAGTAACATGCGTTTCATCTCTCCTCTTCACATGACCATACCAAGACAAACGATTCCCTTTCAACTTTTCAGTCACTGGCGCCACTTTCAAACTTCCCCTAATATACTCATTTCTCACTTTATCCATTCTCGTCACACCACACATCCATCTTAACATTCTCATCTCCGCTACGTGCAATCTTTTTTCATCCGTCTTTTTCACAGCCCAACATTCTGATCCATACAGTATGACAGGCCTTATCACGGACTTGTAGATTTTACCCTTCAACTTGAGGGGCATCCGTGGGTCACAAGTTGTTCCCGTGACCTGTCGCCATTTCATCCATCCTGCGTTGATCCGATGTGTTACGTCCCGGTTAAATGAACAAAATTAAATGTTAAAAAGAAAAACGAGAAATTCTGGAGTATAAATGTTTATAGCACCTGACATCTTTTTCATTGCGTCATAAGAAATAAACAAATGGTCCATTATTAGCATAGACACAAAAGGTTAACATAGCTCTGTGGTGTGCCAATAGAAGTCTGATAGTGCCCTAGTCACGTTTAGAATAATCTATGGGGTTCAGAGTTCGAAGATCTATGAGTCGATGGGATCGGCCGTACATATTTTATAAACTTGCAAAATATAACAGGAATTGTGCAATTGTTTTCTGGGCATAATGTATATAGCTATATGTATTTTAAATAACCTCACAATTTATTAATTAACTTTTAAATTAGATATTGAATACTAACATCAGTGCTTTTTTTTAAGGTGGGAAATCATCTGATGTCTTCTCCCGCTATAGGGTGGAGCTTGAGGGCGTGTCAGATTATTACTGACTAAAACACACTGTCTTTTATTGCTCGCAATAACTTTACAGCCCTCGGGCTGTGGTGAATCCTTAAAACATTGAACCCTTCAGAAATTCTCTGTGAAACAAACGTCAGTGCTAACGGATGTAATGTATAATTTTTTTTTTATATAATTACTTATATTTGTGGGTATGAACTTGTCGGGATTCGTAAAGCGTTCACAATCAACTTGGAGTATTACTTTATCACCACTGCTTTCAAACAGATGAAGAAAAATATCGAGAAGGAAACCGGCAAGTCCTAAAAAACAACTGGGCAAGTGCGAGTCGGACTCGCGCACTGAGGGTTCCGTACAAACTTGAAAGGTAAATTGCGTTTTACGATTTATGACGTATTAAAAAAACTGATTATTAGATCTCGTTCAAATCAATTTTCGGTGGAAGTTTGTATGGTAATTGTACATCATATATTTTTTTTAGTTTCATCATTCTCTTATTTTAGAAGTTACATCGGGGACACACGCATTTTATCCCTTTGGAAGTGTCTCTCGCGTGTATCATTTTTTTCTAAACTATTCAGTTTAGAAAAAAATGATATTAGTAACTTCAATATCATTTTTGAAGACCTATCCATAGATACCCCACACGTATTGGGTTTGATAAAAAAATATTTTGAGTTTCAGTTCTAAATATGGGGAACCCCCGAAATTTATAGTTTTTTTCTATTTTTGTGTGAAAGTCTTAATGCGGTGCACAGAGTACATCTGCTTACCAAGTTTCAACAGTATAGTTCTTATAGTTTAGTAGGCGCGGGCTTGCTGACGGCGAGCAATGGGTGGCTCGCCGTCCGATCGTCCGCTAACCGTCCGGACGGAGTCCAAGTCGTCGACGGCGCGTAGTGTTCCACGCGCGCCTCAAGGAGATGTCAGCAACCGTAGGGGCCCAGCAGGGTCGAAGCCTACTGGGGCCATGGGTGATGCGAAAGAGATCCCCGCGGCCCTGGAAAAAAGGCAAAGAAGGAACAGGAGTGGGTTTTTAGTCAGTAAAAGTCTGACACTATCTCCCGCTCCGCCCAAGAGCTGGGGCTGTCATTAGATGATTTTCCCACCCGTAAAAAAAAAAGTTTTCCGTTTTTTGCCATTTGGCTACGGAACCCTAAAAAGGTCCTTCGACCATTTCAGGAGTTTGAAATACACTTTGCTATTTATTTTTCTCAGGTGATTATTATCGAGATTAAAAATAAAGGTTATAAGTAGCCATAGCTAGCACATCTAGTGGTAAAATAAGAGTACCTACTATTTTTATAAACTCCTTGTGTACCTTATAAGGTATGTACTAATTTGGTACATATTACGTACAATTAGAATATGAATTTAAAAACAGCAAAATAGATGATGGAGTGTCTATCTAGGCAGCATGACTTGTTGAAACTCTTGGATTGTGGGGTCCGAGTGTGCACAAATTGTATAAAGATCTATCCAAATATCTTGTTGACATTTGATTGTTGAGTTGATTCAAGGGCTGGCTATTTATTACCAGTCGACGGTGATGCGGAGGAGTTTTTCGATGCCATATTTTAAATTGTTTTTGGTTAGTTTTAATTAGTTAAAATATTTATTATCATTTTTCTTTTAGAGTATATATAATTATCCATACTAATATTATAAATGTGAAAGTGTGTGTGTCTGTTTGTTTGTCCGTCTTTCACGGCAAAACGGAGCGACAAATAGACGTGATTTTTTAAGTGAAGATAGTTGAAGGGATGGAGAGTGACATAGGCTACTTTTTGTCTCTTCTAATCCCCCCACTCCCCTAAAATGGGGGGTGGAAGTTTGTATGGAGCATTCTGCAATGGTCCAAAGTTTATATGGAGACACCTTCTTTCACGCGAGCGAAGCCGCTGGCAGAAGCTAGTGGTTAATAAAGTACGTAAATAGCACGTATCTTTGGACCTTAAAAAAAAATGGACATTTGGCTTGTCAACATAAAACAATTCTTTATCAACCCCAAACACCAAAATATCCTTGAACAATGAAACAGACGGAGCTACTTAATCAGCCTACATCCCCTCATATTGTGATATAGGATGATCATGTAAGAAATAACACGTACCTAAGCTAACCCGAAACTCAAAGCCCACCAAAACCCTCTTGATCCGACTTACAGACAACGAATATGTGTTAACAAGAGTTATCCGACCTCCGGCAATGTAAACATACCTACAGGATGGAATATTACGGATGTTTTGTTCAAGAAACAATTGAAAATTATGAAGTGTAAAGGCTAAGCAGAAATTATTATTGTAACTTGAAAAAGAGAACTGTATAGTCAAATAAACGTTGAGCTGATAAATATGGTATATATATACTACTAGTTTTTAATTAGTACAAATACTAAAAGGGCTTATTAGAAAAGGTCTTGTTATTATTTAAGTAAAGTCTCAATAAATAATATTCATAAACAGCAAAGTTATGAGCGTTTGTTTATATCTCAAAAGTCACTCAATTTGTGGCAATATTGTACAGGTTATTGATTATGAATGAAAAACAATGGAAAAACAATGCGCGTAGTATTTTCTATGAGCAATTGTTATGAATGATTGATTCAATTATGAATTTACCAATTATGACAAATTTTTGTGGACAATTTTGGGATTTCGTTTTTTTTTTTACTTTTGACTAGACAAATGTGATCAGTAACGGGTACGGATAGAGCCCCATTTTTTTGTACTGATTAAAAAATAGGGGTGTATAATATTTTATTAAAAGAATTATATTTATTCACTAAAACAAAAAAACATAAGTAGATTAAAACTCTGCTGTGACAACGAGGATATTGACATATTATTTGACGCCCTAGCTCGGTTTAAGTCGAAAGTGATCTAGATTGATCCGTAGTCTAACTTGCTTGCTCACATTAAGTTTCCATGCCGTTTTGTATTTATATTTGAATTTTTATTATGTAGTTTTAATTTGTTAGTTAATGATTCTAATTGTAATTTAATTTAATTGTTTTATTAATTAAAATGTTTTTATTTGTATGTGATTTTTTTAATTTGTAATGTAAGTTTAATGCAAATAATCTGTAAACAAATTGTTGGCGTGCTTTAATAATAAAATTAAAAAAAACAATATTATCTGCTAGTAAGAGTAGATAAAAAACAAAAAATATATATCTTAAAACTAACATTTCAATAATACTTCAACTATATATTATACATAAATCGCATCAAAGTTAGCGAAAACTTGTGGTAATCTAGATGTATCAGCAATACAATCATCTAAACGTCTCTTTTTAACCGACTTCAAAAAGGAGGAGGTTATATGTTCGGTTGAATGTATGTTTTTTTTAGTTTATTTTTAGGATTCCGTACCTCAGCCGGCAAAAACGGAACCTATACAGGATCACTTGACCGTACTTGTTTTTTTTTATTGATAGAATTGGATGGATAGAGAGGGAGAGGGAGACCAAAGAAAAGATGGATGGATTGTGTGAAGAGTGATATGAAAGAAAAGGAAGTTAGTGATATTATGACGAGTGATAGGGCAGAATGGAAGAAAAAAAACGTGTTGCACCGACCCCAAATAACACGGGACAAGGGCAGGAAGATGATGAATAAAATAAATTTTGTTAAATCCCAAAATAGTAACAAAACTTTTAAACAAACTTAAATCTATGGGTACAATGACAGTCTTATCATTGACAGCGATATCTACTAGACAGCCTTTGGATGGACTGTAAGAACTTGAAATAAAAATTGGTGATTCTGCGGTGTACTGCTATAGGCGTAAGGTCAAAATAGAAGTCTCCGAAGAAATCTGCATGACAACCACAGAAGGCAAAAATCTAGATACAACCTCCGTCAGGTTTCGATTAAGAGGGCTCTTCAGCGCATGCATGGAGAGGGGCCAGTTCCCACTTCGCTGGAAGACGGGGAAACTGGTCCTTATCGCGAAGCCGGGGCGCCCTGCGGACTCTCCGTCCGCGTACCGGCCCATTGTGCTGCTCGACGAGGTGGGCAAGCTCTTTGAAAGAGTAATTGCAGACCGCCTCGTCGCGCACCTAACACGGGTGGGGCCGGATCTGGCGGACGGCCAGTTCGGCTTTCGCAGGAGGCGCTCCACGGTGGACGCCATCATGCGCGTGCGAGCTCTCACAACGGGGGATGCGGTGTCCCAGGGCAGGTGTGTCGTGGCGGTGTCATTGGACATCGCTAACGCCTTCAACTCCCTGCCCTGGAGTAGCATTAGGAGGGCACTCCGGTATCACCGGGTGCCCGACTACCTCTGTCGTGTGATCGAGGCCTACCTTTCGGACAGGTACATCATCTACCCTGGTCACCAGGGAGAGTGGAAACGGCGAGAGATGTCGTGCGGTGTTCCGCAGGGATCGGTACTAGGACCGCCCTTGTGGAACATCGGCTACGACTACGTGCTGCGCGGCGACCTCCCTGACGGGGTCAGCGTGGTCTGCTACGCAGACGACACGCTGGTCCTGGCTCAGGGAGACTCGTACCAGGCGGCGGTCGAATTAGCGACACGCGGGGTTGCTATAGTCGTTGATAGGATCCAGCAGTTGGGACTCGAGGTGGCGCTGCAAAAGTCCGAGGCCATGTGTTTTCACGGCCCTCGGAGCGCGCCGCCTCGGCGCTCCCAATTAACGGTAGGAGGAGTTCACATCGGCGTCGGGTCGACGATGAAGTACCTGGGACTCGTCCTCGACAGCCGGTGGAATTTCGAGGAGCACTTCCGACGTCTGGCTCCCAAACTGAATCGGAATGGGGCTGCCCTCAAGCGGCTCCTGCCCAACCTCGGGGGTCCAGACGCCTCCTGCCGGAGGCTCTACGCAGGCATCGTCCAGTCCATGGCCCTTTATGGGGCGCCGGTGTGGGCGCCGTCACTGCGAAAGCGACCGGCGGCCCAGCTGAACGCGTGCCAGAGGGTCATGGCCATACGGATGGTGCGGGGATACCGCACGGTTTCCCGCGAAGCGGCGAGCCTCCTTGCTGGCCAGCCACCATGGGACCTGGTGGCAACAGGCCTTGCACGCATGCACGATCTGCGCGTGGAGATGCAACGTCGGGGCGAAACTCCGCTGCCACGACAAGTTGCGGCATGGCGGACAGAGCTCCGGCGAGGTCTCATGGTGGAATGGCGACAGCGACTATCGCAACCCAGTGCTGGGCACGCCATAATTATGGCGGTAATTCCCCTCTTTGAGGAGTGGCTGGAAAGGCAACACGGCGTCCTTACCTACCGCATGACGCAGGTCCTCACCGGACATGGTAAGTTCGGGAGGTTCCTGCACCGGATTCGTGCGGAAGAAACGCCCGGGTGTCACCATTGTGCGGACCACCCGGAGGACACGGTGGAGCACACGGTGGAGGTTTGTCCCGCTTGGGCAGAGCAACGCCGTGTCCTCGTGGGGGCGATCGGCGGCGGCGATCTCTCGCGCCGGGCCTTGGTACAGGCCATGGTCCGAAGCGAGGAGGAGTGGCAGGCGGTTGCCTCCTTCTGCGAAGCAGTAATGCTAGCAAAGGAGGCGGCCGATCGCGTGAGGCAACGGTCCTCACGCCCCAATCGCCGCCGGGATTCCGATCCCGATTTCCGGCCATCGTAGGCGCAGGCTTGCGGACGGCGAGCAATGGGTGGCTCGCCGTCCGACCGTCCGGTAACCGTCCGGACCGAGCCCAAGTCGTCGACGGCGCGTGCTGTTCCACGCGCGCCTCAAGGAGATGTCAGCAACTGTAGGGGCCTAGCAGGGTCGAAGCCTACTGGGGCCAAGGGTCTGATTCTGAAAGGAAGACTCGGCCCTGGTACGAAAGGCAACGAAGGAACAAGGAGTGGGTTTTTAGTCAGTAAAAGTCTGACACTATCTCCCGCCCCGCCCAAGGGCGGGGGATGTCATAGGATGATTTTCCCACCGAAAAAAAAAAAAAAAAAAAAAAACCTCCGTCAGGTTTTTAAGTCAATTATCTTCTAGAGAAAAAATGGTCAAGTGCGAAGCAACTATCAATAATGACAAAATAATTAAGATTTTTAAACAAATTGTTAATTAGGTACTGATATTGAATTGGAACTTATGACTACTACTGACCTTAAAAATATATAATTGCCATTATGATCAGAGAGGACTTGAAATAGAAGAAATACAAAATTGATTATTGTTGAAGCAGAAAATATTCCCCTTCGATTCAGCAAGCTATAAATTACGTACAAGTTAAAACACACGTTACGTAAAAGACTTACAGTACTTAAAACATACAAGAAATATAATAGAACCTCTTCATAAATAAAACGAGCTGTAATAATACACAGATAAAAGTGGAAGTAACTGAAGGAAAAGAAAATTTTCTTCTACAACTTCACTGTATTTTTGTTTCGTCATCTGTTTTTAGAGATCCGTCTAAGCTTTGAAGAGAAAATCTTTGAAATTACTTGTATTCGTGATTAGCCGTCAGTCTGTCGTCTCCAGTTGTATTAAACAACAATTAGTTAAGAGGACGACCCAATTACAAAACTGAAGTTAGATTTTAGTTTTCAGAAACAGTATTCGTTAGTGGAATTAGATGAGTTTTTGTTGTGAAGTGGAAAAGAGAAGTGATATCATTTCTTAAAATCAAACAGACTACAATGCGTTCCAAATAAGAATAGGATCGATTGCCATGTTTTGACGTCACGTCATACTGTCAAATCGCAAGAAATTGGGCAAAATTGAAGAACTCAGAGATGAGAAAAATTGAAGAACTGGATTTTGATTAAACTATTTTCGTTCACAGTTTGTAAATAAATTAAATTTAAAAAATTTCTTGTTTTGCTCACCATAATATTTCTTCCATTTGACAGTATGACGTGACGTCACAACATGGCAATCGATCCTATTCTTATTTGGAACGCATTGTAAATAGGTAATATATTTTAATAGACTTTTTTGTTGTAAGCACTTACAGCGATGTAACGCCTGCCAAAAGATGTCGCCACTGTACTGACAGTCAGCAAGCCAAACGCCGTAACGTCACGTCCCAACACGTGGTGGTTGAAGTGGGGAGGTGACAGTAACCGCCAAGCCAGCCAGCTAGACAGCCATTATAAAAGCGAATAGCGCCCTTATAATTATGTGATTCATTAGATTTAGATATTATTTTGTAAATTCGGGAAATATATCTGACTAGCTTTTGCCAGCGGCTTCACCTGCGTGAAAGTAAGTTTCTCCATACAAACTTTGAACCTCCGATTCATACCCTTAGGGGGTGAATTTCGGAAAATCCTACTACTCTCTTAGTGCTCGCCTACGCCATAAAAGGAAACCTTGTGCAAATTTTCACGCTCCTAGTCCCAGTAGTTTTAGCTTCGCATTGATATGTCAGTCAGTCAGTTTATTCTTTTATATATAGGGTGACTGGTAATTAGTGTACGATAATTAAACACGTGATTGTGCTCATGATAACCAACAACTTTTACTATGAGAACAAACCTGAAATCGCGAAAAAAAAAACAGCTGTGCAGTACATTTATGTTTGCCTAATGTACTGAACAGCTGATATTTTTTTCGTGATTTCGGCTTTGCTCCCATAATAAAAATTGTTTGTTATCATGAGCACAATCACGTGTTTAAGTATCGTACACTAATTGCCAGTCACCCTATATATAGATTGCAGTTACCTATATTTTTTTATTTGAGCCATGCCTACCTAAGCGTTAGAAATATGCGGGCTTGCGGACGGCGAGTAATGGGTAGCCCGCCGTCCAACCGCGGTAACCGTCCGGACCGAGCCCAAGTCGTCGAAGGCCCGTATTGTTCCACGCGCGCCTCAGGGAGATGTTAGCAAATCGTAGGAGCCCAGCAGGGTCGAAGCCTACTGGGGCCATGGATAGTGTGAAAACGAAACCCGGGCGATGGGACGAAGGCAACCAAGGAACAGGAGTGGGTTTTTAGTCAGTAAAAGTCTGACACTATCTCCTGCTCCGCCCAAGAGCGCGATTTGTCATTAGATGATATTCCCACCTAAAAAAAAAGTTGCCTATACTTTTTTATTTGAACCATGCCTACCTAAGCGTTATAAATATAAAACTTTGTAATTGAATTTTTTGTTGTAAGCACTTTTAGCGATTTTATATATGGAAAGCCAGAAGATTCATTATAAGAGATAGTCAGGAATGGAGCGGAACCCTATTAAAAGTCTATCTCAAACTTACCACTTTCTACTTTAATGAGTAGCTCGTATAGAAAGATGCTTATTTGCTTACTTACTGTTGCTGTTGTGGAAGAGCCTAAAATAACGAATGATTAATATTTTACAACTTTAGTTTATAGCCTTGCTTTCTTTGCGCTTTCAAATGAAAATGAACAGTACAATCGGAAAGCGCGATAGTAGAAGAAAATTGGATTCTAGAAAAGGTTTGCAATTTTTTTTTTATAGCATTGATAGGCTCGCACTTGACCACTATTTCACCTGATGGTAAGCGACGATGGAATACGTTTGCCTAGAATTGCCAATTGAATTGACAATTTGCCTGCTGCGGTCTTCCCGTCCAATTATAATTTAGTTGTCTTCAAGGTTAGGCTAGTGAAAAGGCTCTTGCGCCTCACCATTAACGATTGCATCACTGCTTACCATCAGGTGGGATCGCAGTCAAACACTGTTTTATATCATTAAAAAAAATTGCGTATTCCGCTCATACTACCCCAGATTGTATCTGTCAGGAAACAGACTCCGGCAGGGAATTCTGTGTTCCCAAACCTTATTGTGGGTATGAGCGGGATGTCTACCCTGTACTACATGGTACAGGGTAATCGATACACAAACACTGTTCCAAGTATGTACTCGGAACATTGAATATTTTTATATTACTATTCGAAAGCATTTTATCGTGTTTTTTTTTCCATTTATTAAACAATAACATATATACATTCATGCTAACATATTTACATACCAGCACAAACCATCGCGGGTTTAACAGCGGTATGTCAGAAGCGACAAACTCGGCGCCAACATATTTTAAGCGAACAATAGGTAAACATACATAGTCCTCATTCAAAAGATACTTTCTAGATCGCATTATTGATCGGTAGCGTGGTTTCGAGACATCTACATTATAATACGAGTAAGTCTAATGAAAATGGTATTTTCTGATAAAAATCAAAGTTTTTTTTTGAATAATCTACTATTTAGATCTTTGCTTTAAATGGTAGTCTTACCACTGAATTTGTTGTTTAAGTATTTCTCTTTAATAATAGATATTATAAAGAGGAAAGATTTGTATTTTTGTATGTTTGTAATGAATAAACTCAAAAACTATAGAATAGAATAGAATAGAATAAACTTTATTGTACACCAAATTAGTAACAAAACTTTTACACTAACTTAAATCTACGACGGCGACGGTGTGTTGTTTTAGGTCCGATTTTAAAAATTCTTTCACAAATAGAATGCTACTTTATCACTGAGTGACATAGGGTTGAGGGTGAACCCGCTAGTAGAAGCTAATCAAACTATAATTTTACTGAACCCTAAAAAAAATAGCACTAAAGTTGGTTTTGACACACTCTTTACTCCAAATTCTCAATTCGAATAACAAAACGTGTTTGCAGAAAAAAAAATGGTAAGTTTATGAGTGTTCCACAAAAAGAGCAAAAATAACTTATTGCTACAATCGCTCTCC
This sequence comes from Mythimna impura, assembly GCA_905147345.3. Lineage (NCBI taxonomy): Eukaryota > Metazoa > Arthropoda > Insecta > Lepidoptera > Noctuidae > Mythimna > Mythimna impura. The sequence goes on along the minus strand of LR990355.1, from coordinate 7,718,493 downwards.
AGAGATTGTTAGTGTTGCCATCATTCAAAGATAATAGGATGACATGTAATTACGGGTAGAAAATAAAGGACGTCAGATGTTTTCTTATGATGGAGCTCATTGCGGTGCCAAGAGCGTTAGATTTCCCTGGAGTCAGGAGATGCGGTGCGGCCTGGTTTCTTACTTCTTTTACTTCGATAATCTGTTTAAGTGCCAGTTCTTTGTAAAAGTTAGAAACTATCTTACTAATATAATATGGGAGTCACGTGTAAGTTAGCTCAATAACATTATAAAGGCGATAGTTTGTATGTATGTGTGTATGTGTCCTTCACGCACAAAATCCCTTTGTCCTAACAAAGGATATTTTTTTTATTATACCAGTTCCCACTGCTGGGACTCAAGCCTCCTCTCTAGGAAAGAGAATCATGTCACATGTCTTTGAATTTTTGGTCCTAGTTTGGTCGTTTTGAGAGCAGTGGTCATTAAATAAATTACCTACGCAAAGTAATGCGCCTGGCTGTGTTTGAACTCGCACTTTACAACTCGAAGTCGGGACCGTTACCCTAGGGTCACCACTGCTCTAGTCGGGACCGAGATTTTTTTATTCCGGGAGTATTATTATCTTGGGATAATTTTTGACATCCATTCAAGCGAAGCCACTAACAGAAACTGATAATATTATAAAGGCGAAAGTTGATGTGTGTGTATGTTTATTACTCTGGTCGCAAATAATAATGTGGTTGTATTCACCATTATTCTATTGTTCACCTTACAATCTTTACCGGCGTCACCTCTTATTGTCAATGCAAACATAGCTGTACATAATGTTCATTGATAACTCTATTCGTAGTTTCAATACAACAATATTACTTCTAGTAGCTCGAGGTAAATTAAATGCGAACGTAAAAAGAAAAAGGTTGACTTAGCATAACTAGTTCCAGAAGCCAACAAAACAAATTGAAAGTTATATCTATAGACCCTTTGATACTCCAGCAAAGGAACGAAGACTCAATTTAAATGTCGCAAATTCAAGTAAAATGTTTAGGATTACAAAATTGGCCAAGCTCATTAGAACTGAAAAGGGCAAAGTTTAATCACTTTGAAATTAGTTAGATGGAAAACTGAGAAATCGAGAGAACGGAATCTTGTGACCCTGTGCCTTGTAGGCATTGTTCTTTTATAAATCGGAGCCTAATCAAGTCACGGTAGTTGCTAATAGATCAGTAAAATTACTGGAACAAACTGGGGCACGGGCGAGCTCTCTAATTTCCATATATTTCAAGACGACGTGCCGCGCATACCTAAGACGTCGTCAAGGTTTTAAAAGAAGCTTGGAGGAGGCTCCCGAAGATGTTTTGTGGCGATTGGACGTAAATTAGTGTAATTTTAGACGATTTAAATCGTGATTTGTATAGCTTAGTCAAATACGATAATTTGGATGTCGTATATCATCATAAACTACGTAAAAAAATACTTCAGTGTGGTAGGTATGTTTAACGCTGATTTAGTGATGTTAAAAGCTTTTCCTCGTACGTATGTGTATTCATAATTTTAATATATATCCTTATATTTCCAACGTATCTCATTGGGGATTCAGAACAAGTATGCAAAGGTTTTTAACATAACAGACCGCAAAAATATCTCATACGGATTCATATAAAGGAAAACATGATTACAAATTCAAATTTTTACAACTATTGTGTAAAGAACTATATCCCTGAACAATTGCAGAGGCTACCAACATTTCATATGTTCTGCAGAGACTCGGTTAAGCAATTAACTAAGAGGCAGCTGTTTTAAATTTTAGATGAAGGATACAATCCTGTGGTTTTTACTTGTACTTGCTTTAAAAATTCTCGTGGGAAGCTTTCGTCGACATGATTACTAAGGTCGGGCCGCTTTGTGTTGGTTTAGCGAGCATTACACAGGTCATAATTCAGATCCTTTTGCAAATAGAACTCTGTTTGTGTTTGCGTCTGGCTTTCGAGAAATTGATTACTATTTTTGATATGGTTTTAGTCTGTGGTAAATATAATACGTAGTTGTGATAGTTGTGAGTCAAATTCATAATGGTAATTGATTGATCCGTCCCTCACGGTTTAAGAAAATGATCTATGACTAAATTCTGTTTTATACCCTTACAATCTATTATGTCTATTTCAACAATTGCGATATTATTTGTTTGTTTATTGTTGTCCTTGTTTGTGATCAATTTAATGGACTGAAATAGAAAAGTCATTGGAATTTCAGAAGGGTCTGTGATTCTAATTTCAAAAACAAACCGGCTACGATATTTTATGCAAACGGGTAACTTTCCCTTTGTAGCTTATTCAATCATCCTCAAAGTGACCCGACGAGACCTCGGACTTGATTGCGTAAAAATAAAGATGGGAATGTGAGTATCTTGATTTAAAGGGCACAAGTGATAATTTTACTTTTCCTTATTTTTATATTATATTTCCAACGGCCCGTAGCTACGCCCCTGTGAAATTATTTCCTACCATTTTATCAATTTTAAAATGGTCAATAAAATTTCACAATTTTTTTTAAGCCACCTTCTAAGGGAATAAAAGCAAATAAAAACTATTAAAATCGGTCAAGTCGTTTTCGAGTTTTAGCGAGATTAATGACTTTCGGAAAACCTTTGGAGGGACTGAAAGAAAGGAGATAGATTTGGGGCTGTTAGTGTACAGACATCAGAAGTAATAATACTAATAGGACATAATATTACAAAATACACTCACGGATAGTGTGGAAGTGAAACTCGGGGCTTTGGGGCGAAGGCAAAGAAGGAACAGGAGTGGGTTTTTAGTCAGTAAGAGTCTGCACTATCTCTCGCTCCGCCCAAGAGCGGGGGATGTCATAAGATGATTTTCCCACCGAAATAAAAATATACAATACAAAATAATATACTGAAAATGTTAAATATATAATTGAGAAAGGAAAAGAAAAGTCAGACTGAAAAGTAATGCTCCTTTACCGTTTTTTAAACGTTCCATCTTAAAACTGGGGCAAGTTTATGATAAAGAATTATGGAAAATAGAGAAATGTCACAAGATACAGTAGTTTTATTTTACATCTTGCTATGAACAGATTTGGCTTTTTTTTAGGATTCCGTTCCTCAAAAGGAAAAAACAGAACCATTATAGGATCACTTTTTTTTGCGTCTGTCTGTCTGTCTGCCTGTCAGTCTGTCAAGACCCTTTAACTCGGGAACGCGTGGAAGTATTGAGTTAAAATTAAAACCATATACTCAAGTCTGCAGTCCTTTAAAGCTGTGAAAAAATCAAACTCCTGAGTTGACGAAAAATGAAGATAGGGCCGTTTATGTCGCAAAAAACGTATACTTTGACACTCTCAAGGGAATCTAAATTCATAGGGTACTTACCGTTGACCTAGAATCCTGAAATTTGGCACGAAGCAAGTCCTCATAGCACAAGTATAGGGAAAAATTTGAAAACTGGTGGTTATATCACAAAAAAACTTTTTTTTGCGATTCGGAAAGATCTTCGTAACTCAATTCGGGAATTGAACTGTTTTCATTAGGTAAGTTTGTACGGAACCCTCAGTGCGCGAGTCCAACTCGCACTGGTTTGGTCTAGAAGAGCAAGTAAAAAAAAATACAAATTGTAAAAAGAGATCGTTAACATTCATAATCAGAATTTCAGAAAGGTCTGTGTAAATCTTGATACAGCTTTTACAACTCAATTTTTGTGCTAGAACGGTTTTTGTTTGAATTGTTCCTATTTGAATAAAACGTTGGCAGTTCGCCAGGCTTTCATATTCATCAAAAAACTAACACATATACCGAACCACGGGAAAAAAACAATATTGCTATTCAATAAATTAGATGAACAAACACTATGGTAATTAAAAAAACCGGTACAATTAAAGCCGTTCATTCGTGCATCAGGATATCACAATAATCTAATCTAAACTAATTTTATAAAGGCAAAAGATTGTATGATTGTGTGTATGTTTGATAATAAATTTTACACAGGATCGTCCGAAAAGGAACCCCGGGGTCCTGGGACGCAAAGCAAAGAAGGAACATTGGATGATAGGAGTGGGTTTTTGTCGGTAAAAGTCTGACACGACTTCCTAAAGCGACTCCGCCCTAAAGCGCGGAATTTCCCACCTAAATAAAACGAGAGGTAGACCATATCTTGAAATAGCACATAGATAAATAGATATACTCTTTATTATACACCCTTTTTACAATTCCATTTTACATTATGACACTTTCTTTTCCGGTGGTATGTTCCCTCACTAAAAATCACCACTAAATCAGGTTAAATAGCTTGACCCCCTTTAGCTAAGAGTAATAATAATGAGTAATGACTTTACAAATTGATATGTCCACTTACGTCCATATACACTTTACAAGTGCACGTATCACGTCCTTCCCATACTAATGTGGACATGATATGTATTCAGGTTGACCCATTAGGAGAAATTTACTTTCGTCCGCGTCTGAACATAACAATAGCACTTGCAGCCGAAGAAATTGGGTCAACCGTGATTCTGTGCCGTCATGTTGGTCATTATTAATGCTCAGATAAATATATTAGTAGTGTGATCGGCTCTTTCCTTCATTCATTATTGTCTGCTTATAAGTGATGATGATACCGCTAATACGATTGCCTTGAAGTATGAGATTTTACGTAGTGCCTTTATTTTGGAAATAAAACGGGCGACTCTGATCGTAATTTATGAAACATTATCAGAATCACAGCCGTCACGTGACCCACAAAAATTAAACCAGCCATAACTTAGGATTACTCAAGTAATCCGGATTTTGATCTCAAGTATTCCAAAGCCTAATTGAAACTATAAATTACAGATTTTAAAGCTTAAGCACAAAAACTTAATGCTACGTTGTAGAACAGATTGTTTACTACTAATGAGCGTTTTACATGTTTGGACCGTTGTAACTGGACCAATGTGAGAGGTCAACGGCCTGTCACGCAAGAAACAGTTAAGATTCTGATAAAATTAATAATTTCGCTAAGCCCGTTCCGATTGCAACTAAATCGCCTTTTTCGGCTAACGAACAATTTTCGTCTACCTCCAAACTCATTATCTGCGACATTATGCGGTCAGTGACGTTTTGAAGCAACGAGTACACTTGTCTTGAGTCTGTATAAGAAAGATTGCACGGCAAGCCTCGAGTTGAGTCTGGATTGTCTGGGAGCTAACACAGATACGCCACCGTGATAAATCGGTCTCTGTCTCGAGGGAGGCGAGAGAATAACCGAAAGTAGAGTGATAGCCGGAGGGGGCACTGGCGCAGGCTGAGCCGCTCTCGCAGTGTGTTGCCGCCTTTACTAGCAGGAGCCCGCGTGCGACCACGCTTACCGCCGCTCAACTCGGAACGCATGACATTCGACTTCGAATTGAAATTTAAAAAAAGAATTTGGACAATAAAAAAACATTAGGCGGGAATTTATTATTCGTGATTTATGTTCCAAAGTTAAAATGCTCTGATGAACTTGTAGCATTGAAGTTTTTCTGCCAGTGATCGAGTTCTTATAGGTAAGTTTAAACTTATATTTATTATATATAGATTTATGTCTATTATTGTTTTTTATAGTCGAATATTCTGAGATTATTTCTAATTATATATTTTTAAATTATTTATACAGGTATTGTACCGATATTTTCAGTAAGTAGGAACTAACTTTAAAACTTTTGGTTCTTTTTTTTATAATTTTAAAATTCTATATTCTGTAAACATTTTATTACTTTAAAACCAAAATAAAAAGAGGGACTATAATATTGTCCTAATGTTTTGCAAGCATTTTAATTTTTCGAGCTTTTAGAAAAAGTTTGTAACGAATGCATTCAGTGAATGACGATAATATGGAGGATCATTATATTTTTTACGATTGTTTATTTCAAGGGATATAAAAAACTTGGTTCCAATAACTTTTTTCATTCAGAAAGAAATTAAAGAAGTTATAATAAGATACGATGGTTGAAAAGTTCGATATACACGGTCGGGAAGGATAGATATTTTTAAAATTCATCACTGCGTTAGTTTTCCTGTATTTATTAAGAAAGTTTCGTTATTAGGTAGGTATTGTTCTAGATGGAGCGTCGGTGTAATAACAGGGAATAGAGAAGACTTTGATCTAATTAAGAGTTTAATTAAAAGACTTAACTTGAAGTACTAATTTAAGTTTAAATTGTAATACGGCTAGATATTTTCATATTATTCTAAGTATTTTTGGTGTTCAATGAACAGACCAATGTTTTCCGGAATAATTCAAATAGAAACACCCACTATTTAATATTCATGTTTAAAATTAACATAAAATAAAAAGGAGTAAAATTTTCACAGCCGTCACATAATAGCTTAAAATAGAATAGAATAAACTTTATTATACACCAAAAAGTAACACAATTTATACATAAACTTAAAATCTATGGGTACAATGGCGGTCTCATCGCTGACAGCGATATCTACCAGAAAACCTAGGGATGGATTGAATAAACTTAAAATATTATAGGGGGTAGTCTGCAGTGTACTGTTAACAAAGTAATCAAACACTATAGATATATGTTTATATATTTAAAATAATTATACACCTATATAAAACACAATACATAACTGCTTAGGCACAATACCTGCTTATTGTTGCTTAGGTTCTTTTCAAAAGCGCTCCATGTTTTATGATGATGCAATAACTGCATGCTGCTGGCTGCTGTGGTGGACCAGTGGTAACGACCCCGACTTACGATTTGTACTTTGTGTAATTTATTTCATCACCACTGCTCTCAAAACGGTGAAGGAAAACATCGTGAGGAAACCGGCATGTCCTAGAACCTAAAAATTCGAAGATATGTGACATCCACCAACATGCACCGGGCCCGCGTGTTGGATTACGGTTCATTCCCTCTCCTAGAGAGGAGGCCTGAATCGCAGCAGTGGGAACATTAAAAGGCTGATTATGCTTATGCTTAATAAGTGTAAAAAAATATGTCATAAGGTGCATTGTTTCCTTTTCGGGACTTGAGAAAACACTTTTTGCACATAAACACCAAGTTTCATATTCAAGTTACAGTCGAGAAACCTAACAAACGCATGTCGCTCGTATATTTCAAAGTAAACTCAACTTGCAAAGTCACGCTTGCACTTCTCTATTACAATGTCACGAACTGTAACGTTAAACCAGAGGTCGTGTGTACTAAGCCTTACTCCTGGTCTCCTAGTACAAAGCTTTGATCTCATACTTCGTTCCAAGATTTTTATTCATCTAGGGACTTTGAAGTTTTCTTAGTAAAAGTCTATTTTCAGTTCCCGTGAGGACCAAGTCCGTTCCCAGTGTTTTTGTTTTTCGTTTCGAAAGTTATGACATCTACTATGTTTTGTTTTTATTTTAGAATGTTAGAAAATATTTATGAGGGTTCTACATTAATTTCGGTAATATTTATAGGATTGGGTATTTTTTAGGTACTATAGGGAGAATAAGTTATTGAAATGCCATTTCTTTTTGCTTAAGCTTATTTATATATAAAACTAGCTGAGCCGGCAAACGTTGTTTTGCACTTTAAAAAAAAAAAAAAAAAAAAAATAGATGTTGGCCGATTCTCAGACCTACTCAATATGCTCACAAAATTTCATGAGAATCGGTCGAGCCGTTTCGGAGGAGTTCAAGTTCGAACACCGTGACACGAGAATTTTATATATTAGATTATTCCGACAGCTCTCAGACAACTTTAAGCGGTTGGAATTGATTTAACTAGGTCACATTATTTTTAGGATAGCCTGATTTTAAATGTAAAACACGTCATTATTTTTTGTGAAAAGTAAGTTCACAATCAAACTAAAATAAAGCTTAATATCTAGTTTTTGTTTAATTGAAAAAATAAATAAATTAAAATTTATGTAAAAGTCAATCATATTTTTTATCATCATATAATCTGCCATTTTTCTTACTACCTGTTTCAATATCGTCATTTTAGCCGAAATACTTCCACTGCTGGATGTAAGCCTCTCCCAAGCGTCGCCATATATATATATATATATAATATTTAATCCAACCGGGTCTTTAATTATTTCCAACTAGAACGCCGTATGTAATTTGTTAAGGGGTCGAAAGTGGACGAGGTATTCCTGTCCTTTGTATGAAAATTCAGTCTCACCCCTTTTTTTTTTTTTTTTTATATAGGTGGGAAAATCATCTTATGACAAATCCCGCTCTTGGGCGTTGGAGGTCGAGTGTGAACTATGTTTAAGGGTTGAGAGGACACAAATAGACAAATATTTTTTTAGGGGTCGAGGGACCGAGAGTGGACTAAACCGTATTTCTGCCAGTACACTACAAGGGCCGACAGTCGCTTGTCTATTTCTAGCTGCCCCCCACTTTATTTGAGGGAGAAATTATCAAATAACTTCTCCTGCTCTGGCTGGAACGAGAAACAGTGTCACACTTATACTGACTGTCCACCCCACCTATGTTCTTTCAGTAGCCTTTTGCTTTGTAGGGCCTCGGTGACTCTTTTAATAATTCCGCAGCCTCAGCAGGCATCGCATCGGCAACAAGATATGATCTTAAAGCCAAATCATCCTTACTTTGTAAATCATATTTTCTTTTTTTATGCACCTGCCATATTGTTTCTTCATCACCCCAGATTGACTGGTAGAGAACACTTAAGGCATCAAGACCACCTTGATACCTTTGGTTGCATAAATATTAAATAAAATAAAAAAAAATTGGTCATCTAAAAAAATGTATAGAATATGTGATGTGTATGTATGTGTATGTGTGTTGTGTTGTGTGTGTGTGTAGTGATGGTAATTCAGGTACCATCATGTCCGCCGGAGGACTTCCACTGCTGGACATTAACCTTCCCCAAGTGTCACCACAACGACTGATCCTTTGCTTGTCGCAAAACTATTTTTTTACTTCCTCCATCATTATCATCATTTCAGCCGAAAGACGCCCACTGTTGGACACAGGCCTCCCCCAAACTCTACGTATATTATCATTTTAATTATTTCCGACTAGATCCAGAACGTATGTAATTTGTTAGTATTTCTCTAACAGTATATTTACAAGGGCCGTCAGTCGGTTGTCAATTTCTCGCCGCCCCCCATTACGAAGTCACGACGTGTGGAAAGTCGTGACGAACGAAGCTTTAAAACTACATTTTTTAGTTCGTTACTAACACACTTACGTCGACGACCTGTTTCTGTGCACTTGTGGTTAGATCTGAACTTGAATGATTGAAAAGAAAATTACTAGAATGGATTTAATTGTTTTTGAGTATTCGTAACTTTTAATTCTCAGGAAAAAGCCTCAATTTTTCTTTTTTTAAATATGTACCGGTTGTCTATATATATCTATATATATATAAAAGGAGAAACTGACTGACTGACATATCAACGCACACCCGAAACTACTGGGACTAGGAGCGTGAAATTTTGCTCAAGGCTTCCTTTTATAACGTAGGCGAGCACTAAGAAAGGATTTTCCAAAATTCAACCCCTAAGGGGGTAAAAAGGGGGGATTTCGTATGTATGCAATTTTTTTATCGTGGGCGGATCAACTCAAAACTTAGTATAAGTAGTAACTTAAGTAAATAATAAAAAAACTTTTTACAAAAAGTGTTTTTTTTTACATTGAAGTCAGTTGTATTTTTTTTTGTAAAAAGCTTTTTATTTTACACTTTTTAGTTATGGTACCACCACTAAAAATACCCCTCAGCCGTACTCAAATACCTTATAGCTAGAGTGCATCTCATGACAATTCTAATAATACCAAACACGGTTAGATTAAATTAATTTATTACAGAGTTCCGGTGCCTAACTTCAGGCTTCATCATCAGATCAGTTCGATATATTCCCAGTCAGTCATCGACTACACGTATAAATATAGCATTTTTTTCTTATCAAGATGAATCTACAGGTAAAACCGGTTATTAGCTACGACACTTATTTACAAAGAATATAATAATTATAATAGAATAATACAAAAATGTTGGTGCATTTAGTTGGTTTTTGCATTAAGAGTACGATATATGCCTATGTTACTCATTAATAAAGTAGCTTTCTACTGGTGAAAGAATTTTGAAAATAAGTCCATTAGTTTTTGTGTTAAATCGTAAAAAACAAACAAACAAACCAAAAAAAAAAATCTTTACTCTTTATAATATTAGTTTATTTTCTAAACCAATACAGAAAACATAAAAGCTCATCAAAACTATAACAAATTCTATGGAACTTTAAGTTAGTGTTCCTGATCGAATGAATAAACTTTGTATTACGTTATTCATGAACTATCCCTTTGTTTTGCATTAAAACTTGATAGATAAACTAATAACATTATTATAACTCAGTCTCCATTATAATATCAGGAATTCAGGATATCAGTTCGATGATATTGTGTGAAAGTTCCACAAGAATTATGTTTCGTACAGTATCCAAGTTTAGAACCATCTTTGTTAAGCCCAGGATTAGAAGTCCGACCTTTGTTTGTAACTTTATTGCGAAGCGGATCGGATCGTATTTATTTCTTCTCGGGTGAGGAGAAAAAGGATTCGATTATTGTATGAAATGAAAAGATTTTATTTTGGAATTGTGTTATTTCTGTCTACGGCTGGAATGGATTTCAAGGAACTTGAATCAAGAAAATTGCACTATTTGATGTATTTTTTTGTTTTTAAATTGATATAAACCAATGCTTGACTGCGATCCCACCTGATGGTAAGCAGTGATTCAATCATTGATGGTGAAGCGCACTAGACACCTAAATTATAGTTGGACGGAAAGACCGCAGCCGGCAAATTGTTCCAGTCTTTCGGTGTACGCGGCATAAAAGACGAAGCGAAATGCTTAGTTCGGACCGTTGAAGTTTCAACTACGTAAGGGCGGATACTCGCCGTACGTAGGGTGGTCCGATGGTAGAAAGGAGGTGGCAGAATCAAGTCATGCAATTCCCGTGTACACTCTCCAAAATGCAAACGGTAAAATACCGCGAAAAAATTCCGGTGAAAACCCCTGGATGCGAGATGCACAGGATCGGTCGATGCGGTGACACTTAGGGGAGGCCTATGTGCAGCTGCGGACGTTTAGCGGTTGAAATAATGATGATGAATCCGGTTTTCTCTTCCAGCATATAAATCAGTGTGCAGTACCTTATCTAAATCATTTATTTTACAATAGCTAAATATTATTTATATACTTAGCTAACTTCATATAATTATATGGACCCAAAACAAAAAGTAGGTAATATGAGTAAGTAGGATATACAACACCGTATTTTAAACTGTTTTAAGTTAAGTAAGTGTTTTTTTTGTAAACAAAAAATAGATATATCAGTCTTCTAGTCAATCTAACAAGCCTGAAAGATAACCTCCATTTTATAAAACTAAATAAATTATAAAGTTAAAGTGTTAAATCTTTTATTTTATAAAATCAACTTACGTATAAGTTAATTCATAACATGTTATATAATAGTCTGAACACGTTACTATTATATTGTTTTATCACACCACTACAGCAATCTGATAATCTGATCTTCAGGTAAGTGAAAACATCGTGAACATGAGATTGTATTTCAGAATAGACCGAGCGTTGCATGAAAAATATTTTAGAATCACGTCTTCTGTTACGTCACGATACGTTCCTAGACTCTTGTGAGTCCTAAGCATAGAGTTGAGTATACGTATCGGCTGTCATAGTCATAGTCAGAAATTCACGTTTTATCAAGTTGTATGAGTAAACAGTGACAATCACAGTCGCGTGCGATTTGTATGAAAAGTTTTGACAATGCCATCTGCTGCTGTGGTTCTTTCTCGCTCACGAGTTCCAACATACTCAGCGATGCCCGCTTTATAAATGTAATGTATATTTCTTCCAATTCATCCATTCGACTATAATATCACACTAAGATTTTCAAGGCGAAAGTTTGGATGTATGCGTGTGTATAATTTTGTTCCTCCTTAACGCTTAAACGACTGGACAGATTTGGATGAAACGTAGTACACAAGTGGACCATGTCCTGGAATATAACTTAGGATACTTTTTAACCCGGGAATATGTTCCCTTAGGATAATTTTCTACTTTCAAACGAGCGAAGACGCTGGCAGAAGCTGATAAAGTGTATAAAATAATAATGTTATAGAGAGGAGAAGTTTGTTTTTTTTTTTTTGTTTGTAGGAGGTAATCTAAAGTACTTTAAAGGTCCAATAATAATTGCTAAAAAAATTTCACCGATAGAAAGCTGCTTTATTCCTGAGTGACATAGGCTATATTTTATGTAAGCGGGCGTAGCCGAGGGCAAAAGCGTGTAGTGTATAAAATAATAAACCTTTGTTTTCATTTTTTTTTCTAATAGTGGCCGTCGAGGTGCCTCAGTGCTCTGTGGTTCGTAGACTCGTGAGTTCTAAGGTTTAGATTCCTTGTATAAAAGTTTGTTCTGGGTTAGTTCTCAACAAAATCTCACAGTTTAGACGCGTCCTTTCAAGCTCATGTTTAAGAACTGGGTTCTTATTGAACGTCTTTTGTTTGTTTCACTGTTTGTCGTAAAAGAGAAGTGAACATCCGATGGAGTTTTCAACGAATCGTTTGTGTTTTCTTTGTCAATCAATTGGTGTTCTTTAATATTTTCAGTACAATTCGTCTAACTGAACACCTACTTGCCTAAAATAGTTTATCTAGGATATTACTGATACCTCTTCCCTCGGGAAGCACGTATGGACGTTGTTCCCGGTGGCCATTCGCACATCTTTGATAGTCATTACAGGTAGTCGGACACCTGAAAGTCGGACCATCAGTTTACCCAAGGAGTATCGTGTTGCCCAGTAACTAACTGGTTATAGAAGTCTGATAGACAGTCACTCCTTGTAAAACACAAGTATTCCACCGCATCCAGTTAGACTAGAAGCCGACCCCCGAGCTACTTGGGAAAAGGCTACAGAGATGATGATGAGTACCGCTGCGACCAAATAAAATTACACTGTGCTTCACAATTTCACATAACACATTTCTTAGATTTACAGCCAGCTATACTCCAATCTATCTCGAAGGTCTTCCGACAATAGCTACCACTAACTCAATTTCAAACAATCGCGTCATAAAAAAGGTTGACAACAATCATGTTTGTATCACGACGCGTAAAGCTCAAATTGTTCTGATTTGATGGTTCGCGTAGCCTTCGAAGGTCCTACCACGAGCTCGTACTGCGATCCATTTCACGACCTCAGCTGAACTGTTAAGGCGTATAGTCCCGTGAACATCTGCCGGCCGGAGTTAAATGCATAGGTACATACTCGTACTGCCGCCTGCGCCCGCATAGAGCCCCGCTGACCTTTAAAACCATTTTCTTTGCGAAATATTGTTTGATTTACATATACTATGTACTTTCTGAAGAACAATTAACCAGCAACTTTTTTGTGTAAACCCGTTTGGAAGAAGTAGAGAAAACAAACGAAAAAATATCATGTAGTTAAACATTTTTTTTTGGCAAAATTAGTTATACGAAAAAATCATAATGTTGATAATGTTGTAGATAAATCTATAATCCATATTTATATAAAAGGAAAAACTGACTGACTGAAATATCAACGCACAGCCAAAACTACTGGGACTAGAAGCATGAAATTTTGCACAAAGATTCCTTTTATGACGTAGGCAAGCACTAAGAAAGGATTTTTCAAAATTCAGCCCCAAAGAGGATGAAACGGGGGTCTAAACTTTGTATGGAGAAACCCATGTCACGCGGGCGAAGCCGCTGGCAGAAGCTAGTAGCCATATATTTGTTTCAAACCTATTAACCTAGACGTTACCGAGGAGTAGGCTTCAGAAAGTAACTGTTTTATGGCACTACTCGGGAGCTAGGGCCTTAATAAGACGGAGCTATATAGAGTGTATAGCTCCGTCCCTGTTTATCGTTCGTACTCTTAAAATTTCAACATGTCATGTTAAGGCTCTAGTTCCACAAGTACAATCGTATGACTTCGACCGACTCTTAAACCAAGCTCATAAAAGTCGGAGCTTTACATGCACGTGTACCATTTACGATGGCGGAAAGTGAAAGATGCACATGCTTTTACCACGAGAGTGCAAAGTGCTCAAAAATGAAAGGATACCTGCGTTTTATGGGTCAGTAAAGCGAGCGGAAAGGAATAGCGTTTCAAGTGGAAGTTACACTTGTGTTCAAATGTCTTATTTTATTTGGGTGGTTTTTAATTTTGTCATTGCAGGTATGTTTCGAATTGGTGTTGAGATTATGAAGTTACAAATGTTGATTAAATTTTTGTTTTTATAAACCATCAGAATAAAACCCTTTTTCTTCACAACCTATATGGGAAATATCTACCAACACGCGTCTATCGTGTTGCGGGCTCGATTTCCGCAATAAATAAATATTTGAATGGTCTACTGGTAAATTGTTCCGGATATTAATGGGTGTCTTGTGTATTTGAGTTTACATATCTATTTGCGAATGTTAGTAATTCCTTTTTCTTTTTTATTTGTTATAAACTAGTGCTTGACTACGACCCCACCTGATGGTAAGTAGTGATGCAATCGTTGATGGTGAGGCGCACTAGTTTATTAAGAGCCTATTCACTCTAGCCTTGAAGACACCTAAATTGTAATCGGATGGGAAGAGCGCAGCAGGCAAGTTGTTCCAGTACTGTGTTCCTATTACTGTGTGTTGAGCTATGATTAAAAAATATTGAATTTATATGAAATATCACTGCTTAACATCAGGCAGGATTACAGTCAAGCACTAGTTCATATCTATATCTTCTATATATATAAAAGAAAGTCGTGTTAGTTACACTATTTATAACTCAAGAACGGCTGAACCGATTTGGCTGAAAGTTGGTGGGGAGGTAGCTTAGAACCAGGAGACGGACTTAAGACTTTTTTTTTTTTTGAGTAGGGTAGAGTAGGGTAGAGTAGGGTAGAGTAGGGTAGAGTAGGGTAGAGTAGGGTAGTGTAGGGTAGAGTAGGGTAGAGTAGGGTAACGGGTGACGGGAGCGAAGCCGCGGGCAAAAGCTAGTTATTATTAAAAAAGCAATTTAACAGACATTGAGGTGGAAAAACATAACATTGAGTCACATATATCTACAGTTTTGGTTTTGTTTTTGGCAAACTTTCTTAAATTACCTAAACTATTCACAAACTTAACCAGTTCATAAAAATGACCAGCATACATTAGAAGGTCTGGTCAATAGACATCAACAGTCACGACCGGCCAAGAACACGTTTGTAACAAGTTTGTATGCAAGCATCGTTGTGATGTGACTGTACTATGACCTTAGCACTGAAATGACTGCGTTGAGGTAGGTTATGTAACGTAAGATGTTTCAACGGAATTCGAAATGTGAATTATGTGATAAAACTGGTTTTTGGAATGAAAAAAGGAGCATATTTTTTTTGATAAATTATATTATCGAACATGCGTTAGCTGCTATTGATAACTGATTTATTTAGTTTTTTTTTTGAGGATAGGAAATCATCGAATATAAGCCACTCTGGGAGGGCCGAGAGAGAGAGTGTCAGACTTTTACTGACTGACACCCACCCGTGTTTCTTTTGCTTTCCAGAACCGCGGTGACTCTTTCTAAAGCCGCAAGCGACCATTCGTATCACTTAACTTCAACTTAATTTCTGTCGTGACCATTTCATCCCAATAGCCAGGAGTTAGTTTGAATGATTATTATAAAAGAATTACACTAAATTAAGTTTATCATTATTATTAGTGTAATATGGGAGATGATCGTTAACTGTGAGCACATCTCCCAGTGCGTCACTATCATTTATAGGTTTAAAATAATCTTATAGTCTTTTTTACAATATTAACTAGTAATATTTTTTTTAAAGTAAATTAAAAGTTGACGTTGTAGTAAAAGCTATTTTCAAAATTTTGAAATATCATATTTTTTTACGATATCAAAATTGTTAATGCTTCTCCTGAAAAGTTGCATTTTTGCATAACACAGATGTCACTGTGCCACATCCGGGGGTGCAACATAGTTTACACTTTCATATTTCTTTTCATTGTATAATATGTGTTTATCATATTAATTTCTGAATGGTTTATTAAAGTACATAAGACATTCCCTCTTTATTTATTAAACTAATTATGTACACACATAAAATGAAAGATACGAAGAAGGAAACCAAAAAAATAGGTACAAAGGTTATTTCTAAAGAAATTTCTTCCAGCATACCTGCGAAAGGAGAGTTGAAGAAAATAGAGATGTAGACACCGTGTGTAACAGTAATAAGAAGAAAAGTAGACACAAAATAGTTATCGATGAAATAATATAACTGCTTGTTATATATGCAAGAAAAGCCGACGGCGCGGAATACATACTTTATTAAAAACATGAATAGTTTAAGTAAAATGGTTTAAAATTATCATATTTTTTTTTTGTTATATTATTTCATCGATAACTATTTTGTAACGATATACTATTAAAATTATATTACATACACATAGTAAAAGAAATGTCACGAAAATATATACTAAATAATATTATAAAATAATACATACTGACGAAAGAGAAACTTAGTATTCTTTAACTCTTGTTTATTTATTTAATTGCGGTTGGGTTTGTTACTTTTCATCCTACCACCTTCACATACATACAGAAACAACAAAGGCTCTACTAAGATAAACAAAAGAAGCATATTTCAAAGGCAAGAACTTTTTCTTACCCACGTTTCGAGATTGCGTTTTTCTTCTGTTAAAAAATAGTGATGTAAGTTATAGCTGCATTGCAGGTTATAGAAAAATTAGGTCAGTACTCTAACGGCCGGCGGACTTTCGTAGATTTGACAGGTTTCCAATATCATAAATTTTACCGTAGGATATGAGGCACAAATTGCTATACAAAATACCGTTATTTCTATACAAACTCCATGCTTCATATTCAATGTATTCATTCCTGTCTGAGGATATACGATTTATCCTCCACGTTATTTTTTATGGGTTTTATATATCATTTTTATGGTTCCAATTCATTTCTAAACTTTTTTTTTATTTTCTTAGCGAGAGGTTGCTGAGTCGTATGATTGTGTTCTAGATACATTTTGATAGGAATGTTTACATTTAATTTAGAGCCTTAGGGTTCTGTGAGTCAGGGTAATTTAAATGTTCCTCTCTCAGAGTATTGTAAGAATAATGTTGTGATAGTTTGAATTACTTATACGAACGAATTAATTTCAATCCATTGATTTATTAGTAGTGTTGGATTTCAATTGACAGAAACAAGTGACCCGTTCCAGCTTTGTACAAGTGTAAATTTTATACATAAACCTTTCTCGTTTATTGTTCTTTCAATTAGTGAAAATCGTCTCAAAATGCGATGATGCGATGCGTGTGCAATGTTATAGTTTCTTTTATACATATGTATTAGTTTATTATTTTGTAAGATTATTTGTGTATTTTTTCTATGGGCCTTAGTTGCCTGATAATAAAGGATTATTATTATTATTTATTATTATTATTAAATCTGTGGCATGGTTTAGGAGTAATTGGATGAACAGACAGACGCAGACAGCGACTTTGTTTTTATAAAAGTAACGATGAAAGCCCCACGGGCGAAAAAGTTAATTGCTTTTAGGCTGGTGATTAGTACGTTGTTTGGTTCAAAGTTAAAATGAGAGCTTTCAGATTTGGCCTAGCTTAGGGCAAATAGGAAAGTTTCAAGTACTTTAAAAGTGCGTAAATAGTTGATATGTATAATGTTTAAATAGAATATTGTTATAATATTGATTGTAGAATATTGTTTCTAGCACTATACAAGTTTTATTCGATATTTTTTTTTTTATTTTTAGGTGGAAAATCATCCACGACTTCCCTAAAACCACACCTGTGTCCTTCAGTTACCCTTTGCATTTTAGGAACACAGGTTCCCTTTTCAGAAATCTATATAACTGCGTGTGACCTCATACTAAATAAAGTTGTTACAAATACAACATTCTAGAAGTGACACACATTGATGCTAAAATGTGATTATTATTATTGTTGTTTGTTCACCCGCGCTGAGTTTAACGCTTCAAGTTAAATTGCAAACAGTAAAACAGCTATAAAAGTGGCCCGGCTGGTTCCTGACGATGGAGAGAGAAAAATAGATCCTTTTTGTGTCCCTCCGCACTTCGATACACATTACAGTCTTTGCTATGTAGCTTAGGGTTGGCAGATTTTAAAATGTACTACAGACCCATATTAAATATTTAAAGACTTCAAATAACCTTAAAGCCGGGTACAGACTGCTGTAACGTAACATGAAATGTAACATGCAATGAAAGAATTTGCCATCCACATTGTCGCAATGTATCATGCAATGTAACAGAATTCCCATAGTGTGGATGACTTGCGCGCGCGAAAAGAGCATTTCAACTAGGACATAAATATTATGTGAGTAGGTATGTCGTGCTCAGATCTTAAAATTGATCACTTCATGATATGATCAACTATATCATGAAATGACGGTATTTCATGATATAGAACCTTATCCGCTGGCAACATCATGATATGGGCAACACATGGGAACAGCTAAATGCATGATTATTTCATGATGTGGTCAAACATGGCTGATCCTATCGTAAAATAGTTATGTTGTCCACCGGTAGAGGTGCTGACTTTGCTTTGTTTTCGTGACGTAATATGCGACGGACATTTTTTACTAAAAGTTAATAACAATTTTCAAAAGGAAGGTATAAGTATAATGCAATATAATTACCTTAACTAATTAACCATTATAATTAACTAATACGAGCCTGCAGTCAATCAGCAGCTTGAATGCAGTATGGTACAGTTTTTCCAAGGACATTTTATATGTAAATAAATAAATAAATGTTTATTTTCTCACCACAATATTTTACAATACATCAAATTCTTAAAATGTAGTGACAAGTGTTTTATTATTGTCGAAGACTGATATGATTTTAATTGGGGTAGTATTTAACTGATCCTCAATTTATTTCTGTTTTCTACTAGAAAGTATGCGGGGTCTGTGTTCGCGCCATCTTCTTCTAACCTAACCTGTCCGAGTCGGAGTACCCCAAGTCCTTAATTGTAAAAACTCCATTAATCCTAAATTAATGATATGGTCAAACGTGGATCGAAATATCATTAAACGTAGACGTTTAAACGATCTGGCCAGTTTTAGTTCTCTAAGATCTGGCCATGACAGGTACATGCTACACTTATGAAATGCTCCTTTTATGTTAATTTGAATGTTACGTTACGGCAGTCTGAACCCGGCTTAAGGTCCAATGGGAACGAAAAACCGTCTATAATTTCAAATGACAAAAGTCATTATAATGCTAAGTAAACATTTGACTACGAAATGTTTGGAATAACTGGTTTCAAAATTATATCATCTCCCAACCCTAGCCGACGTAAAATTATATAGACATCGAAGTATGCATTTGTAAGTAAAAAAAAGTACCCTCACATAAAGTCGACTCAATAATCGTGGTAATCGAATCACGAATGTACTTTTTTATTTTTGTACTTATCATTGGAACGAGATAAAAATAGTCGTGAGTTCTTTCACACCAAAGTTAAATAACCGACGAGTTATGTTTTTTTTTCTG
Organism: Mythimna impura; assembly: GCA_905147345.3. Classification (NCBI taxonomy): domain Eukaryota; kingdom Metazoa; phylum Arthropoda; class Insecta; order Lepidoptera; family Noctuidae; genus Mythimna; species Mythimna impura. The sequence continues at coordinate 7,698,944 of LR990355.1, read as the reverse complement.
CGCGGGCTTTGGTCGAGACACGAGGCTTTTTGTCAATCACCGATCCCGTTGGTACTATATTTCGTTGCAGGTTGTGTTACTCTCACGAACACTGCACGCTTAATTTATTGTATCATGGCTGGCTCTCATGTTTGTGAAACCAACTTTTTAGACTGAGCTTGAGATTCGAGTTTCGTGCCCGTTGAACAGATTTACGCGGATACTTTAATATATTATATAACCCTTTTATGAAAGTTTTGTTACTAAAACGTTTACAACTTTATGCAATGTTCACCTTATTGCATAAATAGAAAAGTAAACTTTTCACTACCGCACATTTTCAGTCTACAATTCTTTTTTTATATGGGAATAATCAAATGATTTCTCTCGCTCTAGGGTGGAGTGTAAAGGCATGTCAGACCCTTTGCGTTCTAGGACCACGGGTCTCCTTTTTAGATATTCTCGGTGGCCATCGGTTCTGCTAGGTCTCTACTTACGGTTATACTGAAATCTCTTTTCAACTCTAGGGTGGAACGAGAGGGCAAACCAGACTTTTACTGATTAAAACCCACTCATGTTCAGTCATTTGCCCTTTGCATTCTAGGGCTACAGTAATTCTTTGAAACGTTACCGGAATATTGGCTTCGTCGAAATATTTCGATCACGTCGAAATCTAGTTAAAATAATCAGTGATTAAAAAACTGAACATTGCGCACGGCTGAAATACATAATGTTGGCTCCATTAGTATGCTAAGCGAGTACTTATATAATACTTAGTTACTTCAAAGCTTTCAAGCTTGGTCTTAACTATGAAAACATTATACTATTTTGTAATTCATATTATCCATTGCTGTAGGAACTTCTAAATTGAAGTGTTACGAGTACCTCAGCCCTGAGTTCAAAAATGAGGTTAGAGTTAACTCAAATGACGTCATCAGGTTAGATATACTCTACGCTCGCATTTTTGAACGCGAACGTAGAGTTCAACTGTCAATGCTAAGCAACTGTCATTCCTGCCGCTTACACCAACCTACCCTGCTCGGAGTTAGAGTTAGTTGGGTTAACTCGAGTAACCTATACTCGAGTTATAAAAGAACGGCGTTGTTGCAACTCGAAGCATTTTTGAGAGGGCGTGTCAGACTTTTAAAACCACACCTGTATCCTTCAATTACCCTTTGCGTTCTAGGACTACGGGTTTCCCTTTCAGAAATTCTCCGCGGTCCTAGCTAGCAGGCATCGGCCCTGCTGGGCCCCTACGGTAAAGACCCTACGCTTCTCTGGTTATTTTTGAACGCAGGGCTGAGGAACTGTAGAGTACCTATAGAATTACTATGTAGGTAGATATTATCGTATCAATATCGCGGTATCCCAACGGACATGTACTCGTAAGACGAATCTGTTATCGCTAAGACGTATGCCATTAATTTATGGACGGAATACCTGATAACACGTCTCAGTCAATATTGGAATTGCAATATCGTGTAATGTAATCCGATATCCATACCAATAAATCAGCATATAAGGTGTATACAATGGTTAGTATAGTCTGTTTGGCCCAGTGTTGTTTGGGACCAAAGTCTTTTGTTATGCAAATGCTAAAGATGCTAGATTGGATACCTACTAAAGGTTATATTACCCAAGACATTGTCGCGAGTACTATCGTTATATTCTACCATTTGTCCCACTTTCTCGGAACAAAACTACGTGATTTATATGTCTATCATCCACTTACTGTCCCGGAATAAAGCCTGAAGCGCAATCCCAAACATTATTCGACATGTTCAGCATAATTCGGCCGTCTAAAAACATCTGAAACAAAAATATTCATAATATTGTAGTTATGAAAAATAACAGAAAATCTTGTTACGGAGTTCCTCTTTGACTGTTTTGGGGATACATGTTGAAAATATTCCGACCACATTTGAATGATCAAAAAATCAGATAGAGGATGAGGTCCTTTGAGTAGATGGATAAAAAGGTTCGCCCTTTTATTACCTTCAGATTTAATCATTTATATGCCATGTAAAGTCCAGATAGTTCTTTGAGAGTTGCAAGTTAATTAAATAGGTGTGGGTTGATTAGAGATGTCCTGCCTCGACAGCGTGGAAAAATACGATGCATAGGAATTGGATTCTTTATTCAGATTTAGAAATCCAGTTATACATTCTTGTTCGTCTTGTCGTTCATTCAGTCCTTTAACAACTTTACGTTGGTGAGTTTCTGAATTGCCTTTTATTCAAGGCGTAGAAACATTTATTCTCCTAACTGATGTCCAAAGCTGCGTGAGCTAAAATATTAAGCCATTTATCTTTCCGGGTCTTTAATTTTTCTGGTCGGTAAAATTACCGCGATAATTTACCACTACCTCAGCAAGACGAAAAATTTCAGTATTTTATACGTGTAGTTAGAGAACAGGACAATATCTTAGTACAATTCACAGTCAATAACGTAACTATTAGTTACAAACGGCTTGGCGCATCGGGGTTATAATGAAAACACGTACTGTGCGGTAATGACTTTCTGGTGTGAGCAAAAAGTCCAGGCGAGCGTGTTTATGGCGTGAACCCTCCGGCACTGCTTTGCAATCGGTGTAAGGGCACGGACATATCCGAGCCATCGTTCTTTGAGGGTGCACTACTCGGTGGTTTGAACTCGTTGATGGGCGCGGTTAAAATGCAAAAGTGCGAAAGATATAAACGCTGTCATGAGGAAAAAGGAGCTAGACACTCACAATTACACACTCCCAAAACAAATTATTACGATACTCTAACGAAAAGACTATATACAATTTTATGAACGGACCTTTGGGCAAAATTTGTTGTTAATTGATTATTTGAATATAAATTACTTTTTTTTTTTAATTTGCCTTTGTAGAGTTAGACAAATCAAACATAAGGATTTTATCCAATAGTTGCGCATTAAAAATAGAACTGTGTGTGTAACTCGGTTTTAATCTTAATTTCATTTTACCGAAAAATATTGACCGACGTTTTTTTTACTATATGCATTATTTGACATATTTTTTAGGTCATCGAAGTATCATGTGTCATAGGTATTATTTTACCGAACTATATTTCGCCGATTTACAAAATAACTTTTTGCTATTGGCCGAAGCCTCTTTTGAACTTTTTTCATGTGTCAAATGATTTATTTGCCATATTTTCACCACATCGAAACAACATTTTTACGAAATTTTGGTCACAAATATATAGACAGTTAAATGGTAGCATTTTCAATATTAAATTAAAATAGTGTCGTAAAAAGTCAATATGTTGAGCTACAAAATTTAGTGACAGAATCGAATCGCTGCAAAACCGACTTCTTGTCTGCCATAACCCTAGAGTGGCCCGGAGGGGTGGGGCAGACAAGACTGTGTGAAGTCGGTGTGAAGTCGGTCCTGCTTGCATACTGCATGCCTGGTGCATTTTACATGCCTGCTGCATGTTGCATGCCTGCTGTATTTTGCACGCCTGCTTCCATGCTGCATGCCTGCTTGCATATTGCATGCTTGCTTGCATACTGCATGCCTGATTGAATGATTAAATATGGCAATTATAACAAAATGAATGAATGATCGGAAACATAATACTTCGAACAAATGTTACGGCTAAGTGTAACATCAGCGAAAAGTTTTTCGACCAAATGAAACGTCGGAGTAAAGAAAAATATAAAGCTTGTACTATCGAATTGATAATAGGTCAACTGAAATAATAGTCAAATATTTTTCGAACTTCTGATAGGTAACCCATAGCATAGCATATAGCATAGCATAACTCAGTTTTTTTTCAAAACTAAGTTATGTGCTGATAAATAGTATAAGTTCTCCAGAAAATTATGTCAAATTTGGACTTCCAACCGGCGTTAAGCCTTTTTTTTATTTAGCCTTTACTTTCCCACTACTGGGCAAAGTCCTCCCCCAATTTCTTCCAGGTATTCTTTTCTCAAACCACCTCGAACCAGCGTTGAAACTTAAACGACAATATATCGTTCAATCTAAAATGCTAGTCTCCAATTCTGTTCAATTCGCTCCAGTATTAAAAGGAAAATGCTCAGCGGCGAGTAGTCGGAATTGATTAGTGAAATTTCGTGTTCCGTGTTCTGTAATGATGTATCTCGATGTCGATATGAGTCGCTATAAATTAGTAGAATTTAGCTCGAAAATGATTTTATGCGAAACCGAATTGTTGTGCAAACAGAGTTTACAGGTATTCATTTTGTCAGGCATTGGAAATCTTATAAAGACTCTTGTAGACGCAAAAAGCAACAAGCGACGATGTGACGATATTTTTTCGTAGAAATTTCTATAGTTTTGAAAATGATTAAATTGTCGAGCCATAAAAATGTGTCGTAGCCTTAACTCTCAATAGCGCCGGCGACGTCATTAATACTAGATGATATATTTTTTTTTATTATGGCACTTCTAGTTGGGAACTAACAACTCGCATTTATTATGCTCTTTGTAAATGTACTTTTGTAACAAAAAGTAACGTTTCCTAGGTCATTTTCTCTGGAATTTACTTAAATATATGATGTTATGTATGAAGTTCAGTAATGTTTGTATATGTTTTTACTTTAGTCCTCGCTACGAATTCGTTGAGATAATTTACATAACGTAAATATTTATTTAATGTTTCAGCAGTAGGTACAGTTATTTGGTGCTCATTAAGGGGGTTACCTGGAAAGTTTTCCAGGAATATTGAAAATTGATGATTTTATAGATTTTGACGTGTTCTTTTTAAACATTTACTTTGTCACCTCGTACTCGTTGTTGCTTACGCCTCTATCATGACAAAATAAAGTAACTAAGCTTCCGATGATAACATAATAGTTGTACCTCTGATAAATAGAACTACCTATAGGTCTTTCCAGGTAAAATGACTAACTACAAAACTAAATTATTTCTGCATAGTACCAAACTAACGAATTGATTGATGCTTTATGAATCTTCTATATATGTAGCCTTTTACATTATTATTCGGTATTATTGAGTTTTTGTCTAAAAGCAATGGTACACATTTTCTATCAAAGTAATTAAAGAGCTTGAAGCACTGTATCTACCAATAATTTGTTTTTAACTTTGTCCTATAAATATACAGCTTTCATTAAACCTTTTTTTAATGTTTTCCAAGTATCAGACACAGTACCCAGTAGGTTTATTGTGAGTTTCATAATAAAACAAAAATAGGAAAAGATGTTGAATTCTGTTCGTATTTTTTCGGTTAACGCCCACATGTAGATAAAGATTTTGATCAATTTATGAATATTCCACGAATTTTGATATTGTCGGCTTGGAAGGTAACGACTGAGCTCATACCATCGTAAACCAAGACGTGTAAACACATTCTAAGGTATATGCGCAAAGCTTTAAATAAATAATCCTTTGAAGCCGAACATTTTCTTCTAAGCGAGAGATTACAAAGAGAAAATGTTGACGTATGTAGGAAGCATATTAAGAGCAAGGAAGCTCTTAGCTCTCTTCAAAAACCCTGATGTTTGTGAAATGTGGGAGTACTAAGATGTCTTGTTACGTTTGTTTTGTTTACATAACTAAAAGCGAGTACCTACGTATGAACTAGTAAGTAATGTTCCAAACAACGCTTTGTCTGAAAGAAAAAGAAAGAGTTCGAGAAGTATTTTTTTTTAATTTGTTATTTTTTCCAATAAATACATAGTTCATATACGTACTGTTTCGGATCATGGACACGAAGAAGATAATAGATTCTATTAATAAAGTAAAAGTAAATAATTTACACACACAATTTGAACAGATGGCCGTTGGGGCCGAAAGGTTCTGGAGTGGCGACCGCGTACCGGAAGACGCAGTGTTGGAAGGCCACCTACAAGGTGGACCGATGACCTGGTGCGGGAATCCGATGGATGCCAGACGGACAGGACCGTTCATTGTGGCGACATTTGGGGGAGGCCTATGTCCAGCAATGGACGTCTATCGGCTGAAATGATGATGATGATGATGATGAAATAATTTGCAATTTCATAGATTCCATGATTTAGTCGTCATGTTTATGATTCCAGAATTTCGGAGAAGGTATTATCAAATCTACGTTACTAACTTCCTCTTCCTTAGATAAATATTATAGTCTACCTATTCCGATCCCTGGTAATATGCAACACTAATTACAACACATCTTTGGTACACAGTTAGACATTTGTGTATCGCATGATGTAACCTCATACTAAGGTCGTACGCTTAATTCTTTCTCAATAGATTTTAATTTTATAATGATTTAATTTTTTTTTAAGTATCGCAGAATATGTTGAGATAGGAGTCTTTTAGGTTTCACACAGGTCTTTTTTCTATCTGGTTCTTTAATTTAATTTTAGTTAGGTCATATTTATTCTGTTTTCTGTCCTGTATAAGTCTCAAATAGACTTTTTCTTTCTTACCAATGTATAAAAGAAAGGAAGTTGCGGCTTTATTTTCTACACAAATAGCGGAATAGTCTCAAAAATCCTTTCATTTTTCCTTATATAAATAATATATATTTATATATATGTAGGTTTATTTTTTAAATTTACATTTGTCCCCTTGTTTTCTTATTAATCTATTCTTTTTTTTATGCACTGGGTTGACTGGTAGAGAATACTTTAGGCATTAAGCCCACCTTTGTACCTTTGTGTTGCATGAAGTTTTAATAAATTAATAAAATAAATATTTCTTTTCGAACCATTCTGCATAAAAGTTCAACCGGTTTGCGTTCTATATTTTAAGATTGCCATCAACTTTTGTTGCGACGGTCAAGCTGTTGTTACTTATCAAACGAACAGCCCAATATGTCACTGAAAACAGTTCCAGCTGAAAATATGTTGCCAGGAAAAGACAAGTAAAAGCTTCCATAGACCGGCTCGAAGGGACTACTAACAACTATACAACAACCGTTTTCTATAGAATTCCTTTTTCGAAAAACAATTTCGATAAAAATGGTCGTCAATTGTCATAGTGCTGGTACATTAATTACATCTTTGTCGCTTTGTCACTTTACGCCGGTCGTCGGTAACCGTCAATCGTTTTCTTTCCCAGACAGACTACACTTGTACAGTGAGAGAAAAAAAAGTATTTGTGCGTAGTCATCGGAGCATATCGAGCATTTTCGGATGCACGCTATCTAAATTGCGGACTCTGCGTGGGAATGACGACGCCCGGTCATTACCTCAGTAACTGCTGCACAGTTATCCGTTGAGAAACAATAACTGTTACTTATTAATTAACTAGTACATTCACACCCTCATCTACATTCAATAGCTAACAAAACTTAAGTTCTTTCTGAGTATTTAGCATCTAATTATATTTGTAAACAATCGTTGCCTTTACTATTTACCGTAAATACTCACGCTGGTAGCTGCAACATGACGATGCGACAACGATGCAAGCTATTACATATATGTATGTGTGACAATTTCATGTGAATTTATTCTACTGACACAATTATTCTATCTCACGAAGGTGGCTTGGTTTTTAATATGTGTTTACATATCCAAAACCAAGTTAAGGTGAATGTTATAGGGTAGGTTTTGAAGTTTAAATACTCAAAAGTTTTTTTTTTTGTATTTTACTGGTCAGTTTCAGGTTCGTAGACCATTAAAATATGATTTGCAAACATTAACATGTTTATGGAATTTTAATAATTAAAATTATCAACTTCAGACCACGAGACGACCCTATTGAATTGTTTTTTTCATGTATTAGCCATTCATTAGGATTAGACTAACAGGCCAAACATAGAACTTGATAGACCTGCAAAATGTAAAAAACTTAAGAAAAAATTAATTTCGTGGACTGCCCTGTTGCATCTGTTCACCGTAATCTACACAGATTCACGTGTACATTGTTGCTGTGTGTGTACTTTATTTTCCAAGACATCACCAAGTGCTCCGAGCTTATGCACACAGAAAAAAATATGTACGTGATATCTACACACATCTCCAAGCCCAGTCTGCCTTCGTAAGAAAAAAAAAATACAATTTAAAAAACTATAAAAAAGGTTATCACATCATTGTCGCATGCATCGTCGCGTGGCACTTGTCTGTAAGAACATTTAGTTCACTTCTATTTTTTAAAATCGATGTTATATATCGATATTATTGTTGCCAATTATGATATCGACTATTGTCTTTATATATAGCTATCGAGTGCGATCAAGTTTTGTGTGTCGAGTGTCATTGTATCCATACTTTCATTATTGAGGATATCTTTCAAGTTGCGAAGAAATAGGACTCCAATATAACAAGATGGAAGAAACGATTGATAGGGTTCGCGTAGAATAATAAGAGACTATTTTTCTTTTGACAGTGGTATACGATTACAGTTACTATGATATTATTAGAATGATATTTTGCGTGTTTTTTTTTTATTGTGTCTTATCTTTGTCAACAGATTTAAGTTTTTATTGACGGATGGTTTAATCTTACGAAAAAAGTTATCGTTCTTGGTACGCACCATTAATAAACAGAGAGAACCAGAAAAATATTGAAAACATTTCAGGTTAATTCAATACAACAGAAATAAATCTATAGAAATATGAAGACAGATAAGTGTGTTCATTGAATTCTGCCAATGAAGTGTTCGTAAATCGAGTTGTTTAGATTCGAAGTGTTCACTGAAATTTCTTAGACAGCAATTTTAATTTCATCAAAAGAATAATTTTATTTTCAATATCTGAAAACATTTCTTTCGGTCAACACCTGGATTTATATAAATGGATATATTTTATAAATGCAGCTGTTGACTTAAAGTTTATTTTTACAACCTCAATAGAAAAACAAAAAAAGTGGTAGGTATAAAGCTAAACAATTGTATAATATTTATATTATTATATTATGTTTATTACTTCCTAGGCTCCCTAGGCTATTAGGCCTATGTCCAACAGTGGACGTCTCTCGGCTGAAATGATGATGTTTGTTACTCCTTTACACTCAAACGCCTGAACGGATTTGTATAAAATTTAGAACATGGGTAGACCATGTCCTGAAATAGCATATAGAGTACTTTTCACCCCAGGAAGATATCGCATGATATATTCCTGGATATCACATGATAGTAGAAAGTTATCCCTTAGGATAATTTTCAAAGCCCCTGGCAGAAGTATGACCATGTGTCGGAATTTCGAAGGCAATTGAAGTGGCTGCCTATTCGGCAACGTCGGGATTGCCACACTCTTTCTTTTTTATTCTCTGTTCTTCATAATCCCAACTCCCCCTTGTATCTTCGGGAACGCTTTGAGTATCTTGTTTCGAGAGGAAAACCTTGTCGCTCATCATCCTCTCTTCTCCTTCGTTTTCCTCCCCACTCTTCAAGTCGCTACAGTGGATCTTTTACCGTTCATGCTGTGCGCCTCTGGAATTCTCTTCCACATGCATTGAGAGCTAGCCCTTCGTTGGAGGTTTTCAGGGGAAGAATTAGGGAACATTTTTTATCAACATGACCCGTGAATATGTATTTATATGGATATTTATTTATTGTATATATTATGTTTATGTATGGTGTGCTGTACACATATCTGTTTAGTATATTTTTAGTTTTAAGTTAGATTTAATTTATGTGTTTAATTTTTTTTTTTTTTTGTTGTACTTACATTTAAAGTTCCTCAAATTAATGCAAAATTTATTTCTCACTCATACGGTTTGCTGTAAGAAAACCCAGTTGTGGGTTAAGCTCGCCTATGTACATCAACTGTCCTATTTATAATGTATGTATAAAATGGTGTGTACAATAAAGAATAAAGGAATAAAGGAGCAGAAGCTTGTCTTTTACTAAAAGCCCATAAAAATGTGTATAAATGTATTATAACATCACGCAGTTATTATCTGCTCTAAGATAGTTTCACTAAAGCTTGTTAACAAAGTCCACTCATCTTTATTTTCATGACAAATTTAGTTTTAGTTCGGAGAACTCATTTCCATTTTTTAGTTCACTGCGCTTCTACCGTCCTTTACTAAGTTAAAAACTGTACGGTGTAGGTGCCATTTACCCTATTTCCTACATAATTACTGGTACTTACGAAATAACTAACTTAATACTGCTATACAGTTCCATCTGGTTAGACTGGAAAGTCGACCCATATACGTATTTGGGAAAAGGCTAGTGCCTGCACTAGCTTCTGACGTTTTTCCCAGTCCCAGTACTTTCGGCTGTGCGTTGATATGTCAGTCAGTCAATTTCTCCTTTTTTTTTAAATTAATTATATAGATTTAAATAGGAAATTCAAATCCAAAAAAAAATCAATAGTTTTTTATTTCACATAGGCCTTATAAAACGTCAGAAGCTAGTGCACGGTTCCAAATTGGTCGTCCTATGGAGAAGAACCGGCAAGAAACTCCATGGTTACTCTTTTAAAAAAATTGTTGTTCTTGCAATATTTCCTTATTACAGTATATGTAGATTATGTAAGGACCGGCCAATATTGTACTAAAAACAAAAGTACAATAAAAATAATCATAATAAAAAACACTGAAAAGTGAAAAATAACTTTAATTTCGGAAGTCGGTGTTTCTATAATAGTTTTATCTCTTCGTTGTTTAACACCGACTTCCGAAATTAAAGTTATTTTGCACTTTTCAGTGTTTTTTTTTTACTTTGAAGTCGGTTGTATTTTTTTTTGTAAAAAGTTTTTTATTTTACACTTTTTAGTTATGGTACCACCACTAAAAAGTACCTCTCAGCCAAACTTAAATACCTTATAGTCAGAATGCATCTCATGACAATCCCAAACACGGTTAGATTACATTAATTTATTACAGAGTTTATGAGGAGTTCTGCTCCATATCTTCGAAATTCATGATCAGGTCATAACAATATTTCAATGGGACCAACTCGGAAGCATAAAATTTCAATAAAAAAATTTTTTTCAAAATTGTTCCACAATTGACCGAGAAATCGGTGAACATACATAAAAAAAAAAATACATTCAACCGAACATAGAACCTCCTCCTTTTTGAAGTCGGTTAAAAAGTGAGTCGTAATAGGAAGTAACCTAATTATTAATTAATTCGCGCAGTCCACAGTGTTCTCACATAATACAAATTTCCTCCCGTCAAGCACTAAAACTACTTTAGTCCAGTCACTTGTGTTACCTATAATTGACTATGCTGATGTTTGTTACTCTGATCTTTCCCAGGAACTTCTAAACAAATTGGATCGACTTCTCAACAACTGCATTCGCTTCATATTTGGCCTTCGTAAATATGATCACATTTCTTCCTTCCGTTCTCAGCTTAAATGGCTGCCTATCCGTCACAGGAGATCCCTCAGATCCCTCTGCATGCTCTTCACCATAATGAACGATCCTTGTGCTCCTGATTACTTAAAACAATATTTTAAAGTGTTGGGCAGTTCTCATAATCTTAACCTTCGTGCATCCAAAAACATGCTCCTTCATATTCCCTCTCACCGTACTGGCTTTATGTCCAATTCATACGCTGTTTCCACCATAAAACTCTGGAATGTGCTTCCCCTTGACATAAAAAAAGCTGAAAGTAAATTTTCCTTCAAGCGTAAAATTCGGAACTACTACTTGAAGTCCTCTCAACTTTAGTTTGCTCTTCGTCTGAATTATTATTAAGTTCTCTTAACGATTTGATATTTTTCATAGTATTTATTAGTTTATAATTTTAACATATATATGTATTTTATTACTATAAATTCTTTATTTTATTTTTTCTGTTTGAAGTATCTGTTATTTGTTTATTGTGCAAACCTACCACAGTATTGTCTTTTTAACCCAAAGGTTGACTGGTAAAGAATGCCTTGTTGCATTAAGTCCGCCTATGTACCACTACTGTACATGAAGTTTAAATAAATAAATAAATAAATAAATACAATACAATATACAATATTCCACAACTATCACACAACGCCGTCTAGTCCTAAGCTAAGCAGAGCTTGTGTTATGGGTACTAGACAACTGATAAACATAGTTATATATTTCTAAATACATACATATATAGATAAATTACACCAGACACAGAACAAATGATCGTGCTCATCACACAAACATTTGTCCTGGGTGGGAATCGAACCCACGACCTCCGGCATAGCAGTCAGGGCCACTGACCACTAGACCAACAGGCCAGTCACACAGTCAACAGGACATTCACGTTATAAAAAAGAGGCTATATAAAAAAAATACAAGAAAAATAAATAATTACAATTATCAATAAATGAGACGTTAACAATATAAATTACTAACGAATTTATGCTGGTTGGGGTCTAATAATATAAAAAATATTGCAAAAGCAATGTGTTAGAAAAAAAAAAAGAAAAAAGTCTATATAACAACAAATGTGGAGCAGTTAATAGATACATTTACACAATATTAAGAGTTACCAGGGGGCCACATGTGCACAAGCAGTCATTGCCAAAAAAGCGTGTGATGTGATACGTTTACAAATCTGAACAATTATTGATCTGAGCTCCTGAGTCTAAGCAGTTTCTGTATGGTTTTATCATGTTCGTTCATGACAAAACTCAGTAAAGAAAAATCTTTATCCACATTCAGTATCCAATTTAGTTTGTCGTCATTACCGTTTCCCACTACGTTGCATTTGTACAGCCGTTGATTCAGTTATCAAGTCCCCGACGTTGGCACCTGTTTCTTTTTACCCTTGTTTCTTTTTACCCTTTCATTTCCGTCAGCCGGGGTCGAAGACTTAGTGACGTCACGACATGAATGTTGCGGAGATTTTTCTTGCTAGTATCCGATTTACTGTGTTCTTAAACGAGGACTGAGTTCAAAGTAGAGTGTGTTTTTGTTGTATTATGTGTTTTTTAGGCAAGAAAATGTTTGGATAACAGTATTTTTTTTTCTGTTTTTATTTTGTGGTGGTACTGTAGTAGAGCGGGAGGGCGTGTCAGACTTTTACTGGCTAAAACCACACCAGAGCCTTTCAGTTGCCCTTTGCGTTCTAGGACCACGGGTTTCCTTTTCAGAAATTCTCTGGCCCTACGGTTTTGTTGACATCTTTTTGAGTCACGCGTGGAACACTACACAACGTCGTCGACTCGGGCTCAGTCCGGTCGGTTACTGGACGACCAGACGTCGAGGTACCCATTGCTACACATCTGCCATTTGCAATTGTTACATTGATTTGATTGTTGTTATTGTTATTGCGTTGAGGTTGCCATTGCATTGTATCCCATTGCTTTGCATTGGTGCTCAGCTCACCGTCCGACCGTCCGGTAACCGCCGCGTCCAGACCGAGCCCAAGTCATCGACGACGGCGCGTAGTGTTCCACGCGTGCCTCAAGGAGATGTTAGCAACCGTAGAGGCCCAGAAGGGTCGAGGCCTACTAGGGCCGGTAGGTTCCGAGGCCCTGGAACGAAGGCAAAGAAGGAACAGGAGTGGGTTTTAGTCAATAAAAGTCTGACACGCCCTCCCGCCCGCCCAAGGGCGGGAGATGTCATTGGATGAATTCCCAACTTAAAAAAAAGGTACCCATTGCTCATAGTCCGCAAGCCGTCGCCTTCTGGTTTGAATATAAACATTTATAATTTAAAATAAATTTAAACATTTATATTTAAAAATCGATCTTAGTAACCTTGTAACCACGTAACACCAGCGATTTAGGTTCTTGGAAAGGTATAAATCGACGCTACCAGATAGGTTTTCTATGAAGTTTTGTAAATTAGGTAAAATTCAGCTGTTAACGTAACCACAGTAGTTCACTAAATCCAATTTCAGCTTTAAACTTTTAGACCGTGTAGTTCACATTAGTGGCCGTAGATTTTACAGTAGAGTAACAACGTAAACGTGTATTTTAATGACGATGTTATTCGGTTTTAAGATTTATTCAAATTAAAAATAATGAATATGTTCATGTTCGTATGAAAAAAATCATTTACTTTGATAACAATGGTAAAAGTTCTCATCACCATGTCGTCTACGGTGCGTACTGTTTCACGCATGCCTTAAGGAGATGTCAGCAACCGTAGGGGCCCAGCAGGGTCGAAGCCTACTGGGGCCAAGGGTATGATTCTGAAAGGAAAACTCTGAACTGGTAAGAAAGGCAACGAAGGAACAGGAGTGGGTTTTTAGTCAGTACAAGTCTGACACTATCTCCCGCTCCGCCCAAGAGCGGGGGATGTCATTGGATGATTTTCAAAACGAAAAAAAAACCACCGTCTGTGTCTGTCGAAATGATGAATTTCAGCCGAAAGACGTCCATTGTTGGACATAGGCCTCCCCCAATTGTCACCATAACGACTGGTCCACCACCTTGAGAAGAAGTTTGATGTTAGTATGTACTAATTATATGCCAATACAAAGCCTACCCTTATCTTTGCTATATTTAAAACCCCAAGTTATTTACTTCCTTCAACTCAGTTTTACAATTCCAAGACATGGTCCTGTTATAAGAAACTTTTAGCTAAGAATAAAGAGAGAAAACGTGGTGCTAATGACACCAAAGGGAAAATAGTTAAGTCCAAGTTGGAACTTAATAAACTTTTAAACCATCTTGGAGTTTCGTCAGAGGCAAAGTCTGTTGGTCCATATTTCGTAAAGATATTATTTTAGATTAGCAGAGAAAGCTTGGTTCTTAAAATAAGATTAGGACTTCGTGACTAAACGAAATGAGATAGCGTTTCGAGCTACTATATTGTTTTGTAACCTAACCTAGATCATGTTGAACGGTGAAATATGAATTTCATAGAGTCCATCGCCATCATATTTTGATAATCATAAGTAGCTAGTAAGTTGAAAGCAATATTATCGGTATTCAGTTTTTTTTTAAATTATCTGATGACGTCTTTCGCTCTAAGGCGGAGCGAGGGGCCCGTCAGACTTTTACTGACTAAAACCACACCTATGTTCCTTCAGTTTGCCTTTACGTTCTAGGACCACGAAGTTGCTAACTGTTATATTCTTCTAAATACTGAAGCAAACGTTTAAATTGAACGTTTCGTTTTGACTGGACTGTTGGTCTAATGGTTATTGACCCTGACTGCTATGCTGGAGGTCGTGGGTTCGATTCCCACTCAGGACAAATGTTTGTGTGATGAGCAAGATCATTTGTTCTGTATGAGTATTTTTTATCAGTTGTCTAGTGCTCATAACACAAGCTCTGCTTAGCTTGGGACTAGACGGCGTTGTGTGACAGTTGTCGAAAAAAAAAAATGTCTAAATGAGATAAAACATATTTCGTTGAAGCTAATGTTATAAGATCAATAAGAAATTAACTTAATCAGCCTACCATAATTAAGTTCGATATATATTTTCAAGCCATTTTTGGTAGAAAGTCTTAGATCGTGGGAGTCTGAGTAATCACAAAATTTATAAAGAGCTGTCTAAACGTTTTGCTGACACTTAACATGACCCAAGAGCTGGCTTTTACCTTGGACAAAGGATAAGCATTGCCATACAGCGTGGCAATATTGCCAGTCTTTTGTACACATTAAAGAAAAAAGAAATACTAGTGGGCCAGCATGTGAAGGAGTTTTTGACGCCATATTTTAGATTGTTTCTTAGCAATAGTTAGTTAGCATTAGTAGGGGTTTAGTTGAGTAGCTAAGGGTTTTTGTATTTTTAAATGTAGATATATATATATATATATATATATATATATTTACATGTAGTATATATATATTTTTAAGTATTTTATAAATATGAATAATATCATGATCTTAATATAAACACCAAACAAATATCAATACATCTGCACTAATATAAAGGTAAAGTTTTTTTTTGTTTGTTGGAGGTAATCTCTGAAAGTACTGGTCCGATTGCTGAAATTTTTTCACCAATAGAAAGCTGCTTTATTCCTGAGTGGCATAAACTATATTTTATAACCAAATTTTTTTCCTTAAATACAAATGAACACTTACGTATATTTCATTCATAGTTAGTGCATACAGGCACTCAAATAAAGTACCCAAGAAATTTAAAAGTTCCTACTAATTGCTATCTATATATAAAATCTCTTTAAAATCTAGTGAGCAAGGAAGTCAATTAAAAACCCAGTAAGTTGCAGTAAGTTTAAATGTAACACGAGTAGTCATTAGTGACGCCGCAGAACTTAATGCAGGTCTGACACACATTCCCAGAAACTGTATGAATGAAAATGTTCTAGCCGGAGCTATTTCTATGAAATATTATGAGAAGTACTCTGAGTGAGTACTAGATGTCAGATGTGAAGTTTCTTGGTACCTATATTGAATACTAGCTTTTGCCCGCGGCTTCGCTCCCTTCAACTGACTACTATTTTCTACTCTACCCAACTCTACCCTACTCTACCGAGAACGGGATAAAAGTATTCTATGTCCGTCTCCTGTTTCTAAGCTACCTCCCCAATAATTTTCAGCCAAATCGGTTCAGCTGTTCTTGAGTTATAAATAGTGTAACTAACACGACTTTCTTATATATAGATTTTCTTGGTAGTTATTTATTTCATTCAAGATGGGTTTTCTAGTGATATTGTTTTTGTCTTTTGAGTTTATCATCATCATCAGTTTCAGACAAAAGACGTCCACTATTGGACATAGGCCTCCCTCAAAGTGTCGCCATAATGACCGGTCCTGTGCGTCTCGCATCCATCGGATCCCCGCTACCCTTACCAGGTCATTGGCCCAACTTGTAGGAGGCCTTCCAACGCTGCGTTTAGTTTGGGGTCTTTTGAGTTGGGTAGGACTTATGAGAGACTTTATTTTGGAAATGATCTCTCATTCTGTCGTAGAATGCGTTCTGTGATATCATCAGATTTATAAAATTATCGCTTCTGTCAGAGACTTTGCCCTCGTGAAATTAAAAAGAAAGTACTTCAAGACATGGTTAAAAACGATTGATCGCATTTGATTTTGGAATACGGGATTCCAAATTCAAATGCGATCAGCCGTTTAAACGTGAAGGAATAACAAATATACAAACTTTCACCTTTAGTGTGATTATTTTCTACCGAGAAAATCTATTATATCATTTTCAATTTAAGAATTTTTTACCTTTAAAATATTTTTGAAGCAGAAATAAAATAATCAGCCTTACAATGTTTCCACTTCTAGGACTCAGGGCGCTTCTCTAGGACACGGAAAAAATACTTTTAATATTTATAATGTTATTTGTATAGGAAGTGTCCCATGAGAGAACATTTTATTATTTAACATAATACAAAATCTTAATAATATACCTACCTATTTCAGTAAATAAAAAGCACACAATTTCGCTAAATTTTCTAATAATCTGACTATAGTTGTATTTTCAGAAGCAGACATTCTCAGAACAGTTATTACGAATCTCGATAAAGCTTTCACAGTTAATATTTACCTCATCTTCTTACTAAATAATAATATTTTCATATCCAAAGACGTCGTCGACCTGCTATTTTTTTTAATTTTCCTTTTCACCTTTACCTCTCAACTTTTATTATTATGATCCATTATTCTTTTTTTAGGGTTCAGTACCCAAAAGGGTGAAACGGGACCGTATTACTAAGACTCCGCTGTCCGTCCGTCTGCCATCAGGCTGTATCTCATGAACCGTGATAGTTAGACAGTTGAAATTTTCATAGATGAAGTATTTTTGTAATCGCTATAACAACAAACAAATCTCATGAACCTAAAAACTGAATAAGATAAATATTCAAGTGGCGCTCCCACAAAACAAACGTGATTTTTTGCCGTTTTTTTTTGTACGGACGGTACGGAACTTTTCGTGCGCTAGGCCGACTCGCCCTTGGCCGTTTTTTTTTAATTTTTTTATAAGTTCTTTTTGATAAAAACTATCCTAACTATTTTTCCGAATATATGCCACAAGTTTTGGATAAACATTGATTTTCAGTTCCGCCTTACATTCCTCATCTCACATCTTCAATAACTCCTTTATTATTTCAACATATCTAGTGACAACACTAGATACGTTATGATGGTACTATCAACTTAATTGGCACTGTTCACGCTCAGCTAATTGTCTTCAAGCACCGTTATGACTGCGGTAAACCACATCGTGTACAACTTAGGCTGTGTTTAGATGGGACACTTATGTATCTGTGATTGTTTGATAGCATAGGTTGATTTTGACCTTGTGTTTCTTATTTTGTGTTGGTGTGTCGCATACATATCTATATGTACAAACATAGCCTAGCTGTTCTTTAGTCTCGCTAATACTCAAGAACGGCTAGAAATATCAAACCAGAAATATTCGTGAGAAAAAAGGGGTGAAAAGGGGGAAATTGGTTTGTATGTAAAATTTTATTCTTTGGGCTTGTTTAGCATTTAAAGTAATAACTTAAGTAAATAAAAAAGCTTTTTATTATTCGTTTTTCGAGTCTACTTCTATAAAACGAATTAAGGTTGTATAGGAAAATTTTATTCCTTGGAAGATTAAACTTAAAATTTGGCACAAATTTTAATCTAAATGGACAATAAAGGCTGTCATTATTAGTTTTATAAAACTACCCTCAAAATACGGTTTTACAGTTTTTATGAAAACATGCTCGCGAACGAAGTCGCTGGCAAAGTGCTAGTTAAAAATATCATCTTAGAAACTGAAGCTTTTATGTTTCTTTGAGTAGACTACTAGTCTACTCAATTATTACTAGTCTTTATGCTCAAGAACGATTGGATTATAAGACAATAAGTATTGCTTGCTATTTTGAAATCATCTTTCTCGAAAGCAATTTACTCTACAATTATAACAGACAAGTATCTATTCTATTCCTATCGCCATACTGCAGTCACGGAAATGATTATCATGAAAGGTGGCACAGGCATAATCCCCTTACTTGGTAAGCCTCAAGTCCCCTATTGGAATATAATACCGCCGAACTGTCTCGATAATTGCTCGTAAACGACCAATATTATACGATGGATTGTTAAATTTCTTGTTCTATGAATTTAATTGGCGACAGTTCATGTTTGGATAATTGTAGACGAAGACCGTTACAAGTGCGGTAAGCCACAGTAATGTTGGCTCAAAGTTGGGGACAAATGGGCCACTTTCGAGCGATTGTTTAGTTGATATCGAATTGGAACGACTAATATTGACTCATATGAGTTCCGTGTTGACAATGTACTTACATACCATCTGACTTTATTTGAAGACTGAATAGTATCCATTGTCATGAATATTATTTTAGAGTAGGTTTATTTATTAAAGAGAAGCTTGAATAATAGGTGAAGTAGTGAAAGTTTCATGGCCGAAAAATGAATATTTATTATTGTAAATGATATTATTCGTTTTGCGAAATGGAAATAAAAAAGTATAAAACATATTTTATTTTATAAATATGATAGCCGACAAAAAAGATTTGGGAAATGGTTCAGATAGCAGATTTTTTTTTTTTGGAATTCTATCTTCCGTTTTTTTTTGTTCGTTACTTCATAATAGACATTGGAACGGTAACTCTATCATTTCGAAATCCTTACGGTCGTAATAAAACTGTTAGATTATGTCACGCCTTTACGGTACATGTGAACATTATCTTAGTATTATCGTTGCTATAAGGTACGTAATATAATAGGATACATTATATCATTTTATTATCCTCTATTAAGATCGGAGACTACACTGGGAGTTGTCGATTGTAGACGATTACATTTACCTGGGACAAACGGGTCAGTTAAGGAGGACTATCTTCGAGAAAGAGGTCAACCGACGAACCCAACACGGCTGGGCAGCTGTATTTTATCGCCCTGTGTACCACAGTGTCTCATGACCAAAGTCATCAATGGCACTGAAAAGTTGTTGCTCACAATACTCGTAAGCCTCATCAAAAGGCTTAAAACACGTGTGATCGAATCAAAAGTGAAGATATCCGCAGGAGAACTATGGTCATGGACTTAGCTCGAAGAATTGCCAAACTTAAGTGGGAGTGGGCTGTCTATTATGCAAGCAATGTACCTTTGGAGGTATGCGGAACAGAGAGTAAAGTCACGCAAACCTCCGTTGAAAAGGGAGGATAATCCGGCCGGACGGGTGTCATGTGTGGTGGGCAACTGCCCGATAGATGATTTTGGACTGTTCTATATGTTCTAATCGCGCGGAGAACTTTAATTGCGCGATGCAGTATTAGTTCTTATGTGACGCCATAGATTTCGCTACATACCTTATTGCTCACAGAGCAGACGTTCGATTGACCGGATAGGTTCTGGAGTGACGGCCGCGTACTAGAAGACGTAGCGTTGAAAGCCCTTGCACAAGGTAAATCGCTAACCACGTGAAGGTTGCTAAAATCAGATGGTTACGAGAGGCCGGACGTTGTGGCGACTCTTGGGGGACACCTAAGTCCAGCAGTGAACGTCTTTTTGTTGATATGATGATGATGATAAAGGTTGATGTCGTCATGATGATATGAACATAGTCTATAAGTTGTTTGTCGTTAATGTACTAAGAACCTCAATAACACATCCTTGCGTGATGTTTTTACTATCATTCAAAATGTCATTTATGTGTTGTTAAAAAAAAACGGGGCATAAGTAAGAGTCAGACTTGCGCACTGCGGGTTCTGTACAACCTTACCTATGAAAACAGTTCGATTCCTGAATTGAGTTACAAAGATTTTTCCGAATCGCAAAAATGTTTTCTTACAATTTACAGTTTTCAGATTTATTCCTATACTTGTGCTATAAGACCTTGCTTCATGCCAAATTTAAGGATTCTAGGTCGACGACGAACGGATAACAAAGTGATCCTATAAGGATTCCGTGTTTTTCGTTTCGAGGTACGGAACCCTAAAAAAGGACCAATCGCGAGTCGGACTCGCGCACGAAGGGTCCGTACCATTATCTACACAACTTTTTTCTTACACTATTGATTTTATTTTGTTGGCAACAAAAATATATCATCTGTGAAAATTTCAACAGCCTAGCTATCACGGTTCATGAGATACAGCCTGGGGACAAACAAACGGACAGACGGGCACCATTTTAACCCTTGATGACCGCACTAATGGAAAAACCTCTCCGATCTCAATCTCCTGAGGAAATGAAGACACAACTTGAGAGCGCCTTATAAACTTATTAAACGACTTTAAAGGCGAACAAATTATACCTGTTAGCAATAATTAAGTTCAAAGCGACTCTCAGCGTAAGCCGACTTGTTAAATCTTTGCTTATTCCTCGGCTTACTTCTAAGGAAGGCTTGGGGCGGAGCTAGCTTGATAAGTTTGTACCGAGAAAACTGTGTTTGTGCGGTATTGAGCTCAGAAAATTGTGTTGATTACTGTGCCTACCAATATTGAAGTGAAAATGACAGGAATCTTGAAGTACCAGATTATAAGATGTCTTTCTAACTGTAAATTGAATATGTCTAGAACAAAAGATTTTTTTATTTGTTTTGAAAGAAATAGGATGCTATTTATTTCAAAACAAATAAAATCTTCTAAGTTGGATTTCGTGTCGATAGATATTTGTAATTTTATAAGCTTTTTTATGTAGATACTCGTATGCTGAGTAGGCTAAGGTAGTCTTAATTTTTTATTTTATTTAAAATCTATCTCTTAAATTTTCATTTGAATAGATAAATTAACTACCTAATTTCTGATTAAACGCACATACATACAACTACTATACCGTTTGTAGTTTTTCAAGCGACAAATTTGTAGCCGTTTATAGAACACATTACTTATTTAAATTCCATTACCCAACGACCTGTTTTTCTTAAAAGCTTGCTGCAATTTCTCAGCCAACACCACACACAAATTAAATGCAATTTCAATTAAATACTCGTACTAAACTGTTTTTTTACGTAACCTTATTTTATTAATTCAAGCATTGAAAGCTTTTCACATTTTCAGTGTGTGCTATAAGGCAAACACTTCTTAAGTGGTACCAACATAGCCAGTACATCCAACTTGACCAACACAACCAACATGACCCACATAGCCAACAATTCAACATGTTGGTTAGAGGGTTGGCAATATGACGTGTTTACGGACGGCACTTAGCAAATGTTGTACGTTTATGCAAAGACTACTGCAGCGCTGTTCTGTGAATTTTCACCATCGAGTGTGCTTTGACATCTAAAATGGGTAACTGTGAATAGAGTATTCGAAGTTGACATTTGACACTGTACAGGCACCTGAACTGTGGATACAAAAGCGATGTTGGCAGTGAGTTAATAATGCGGAACAGGATCGAAAGTGGACATGCTTGCAGCTACTAGATACTTTATTAGCTTTTCACTGGCAATATACTCGTATGTCTTCGGTGATCTAGGTAGCATAAGTTTTTGATAATGTTGGTAATTTGAAAAAAGCTTTAAATCATTGTTTAAAGCGGGAACTATATTGGGCCGATGCACACGTGGACCACGCCTGATTTGTTCGTAGAGTCGCGTCGCGTGGCGTAGACCTTTTTTTTTTTTTTTTTTTTTTAAGGTGGGAAATCATCCAAATGACTTCTCGTGCTCTGGGTGGAGCGCGAGGGCGTGTCAGACTTTTACTGACTAAAACCACACCTGTATCCTTCAATTACCCTTTGCGTTCTAGGACTACGGGTTTCCCTTTCAGAAATTCTCCGCGGTCCTAGCTAGCGGGCATCGGCCCTGCTGGGCCCCTACGGTTTGCTGACATCTCTTGAGGAGCGCGAGGATATCCAATAGGTGTGTGTAGACCTAATATAGCTCTACAAGTCTAGTGTCCATATAAAATGTATGGAGACCGACGCGCCCAGATCGGCGTACGTGGCCCACGTGTGCCCAATGTAGTTCTACCTTAAATTGTTCCATGAGCTTTACAAGCAGGGCCATTACTCGAAACATTTCTTCCTTTAATTATTTTCACATACTAAGACGAATCGTGTTGTATATTGTTAAATGCCTTTTATTAAAAGTTGAAAGTACTTAATCAATACCTTATTTAACGATTCCGATTATGACTATAAAGTTTCCTTTCTCATAAGAAACTATATTTATAGGATTCTGTAAAAATACTGCCTGACTCTGCAAATATTGTTCTACCATAAACATTATCAAAGAAAAAAGTGAAGAGCTGGGCAAAAAAGCAGGCAGGGTAAAAAATAGCCTACGACCTATTTGCAGACCTACCAAATATATACAAAACAATTTCATAAATATCGGTCAAGCCGTTTCGGAGGATTTCGAAAACAAACACTGTGATACGAGATTTTCGTCACTAGATCTAAGAGCCTGTACAAAAGGGTGTGCTGCATGTTAAGAGAAATAAGTTTTAATACCTGTCAGTCAAAATGAAGTCATTGTGCAAAATTAATTTGATTCTGTCATGACCCGTCATCAATTATGTCACAATAGCAAGGTTGGTATTGTCTGATATCAGACAATGATAATAATTAGGACTTCAATGATAGTTATTTATGTAGCAACGATGTGTGAATGTCTTCATTATTTCACAAGTGAACTGAATCAAAGATGTCTGATGTCTATTATAATGTTTCGTAATTTAATTTTGATAGTCTTAGAATATAATTGGGTATTTGTTACGTTATGTATCGCTGACAATGCGATTGCGACCACAAGGTGACTCCTGATTGACGTTCTGAACTTTGCCTTTAAGATTTCGATCTTAATACGTTATTATTACGTCATAATATGCAACAATAAACTATCTCGTTTATATGTTACTGGCAATCTGTATAAACTGGTATTCTATACAATACCTAAGCAATGTATAGAATACCTAAAACTTGTAGGTAATGTATGTAATATTATTTATTTTATACTTTGCAATACTGAATGTGCAGCCGATAATGTGTGTAAACATCAATTCCTCCCTGCTCTCGTTTTTTATAAATATTGATTTTTACTATTTTAAGTAATAGAACATGTTTCATTTTCCCTTTATAGACAGGTCGGTCAATATAGATCAAAATCTATTTATTTTGCACATTGCCAGTGGATC
The DNA here is from genome assembly GCA_905147345.3 of Mythimna impura. Lineage (NCBI taxonomy): Eukaryota > Metazoa > Arthropoda > Insecta > Lepidoptera > Noctuidae > Mythimna > Mythimna impura. The sequence goes on along the minus strand of LR990355.1, from coordinate 7,675,147 downwards.
AGCAGGTAGTCTATACAGTCCCTAGGAATTGTATGTACGTAATGGACAATAATATCCTTAATATTTCATACATTGCCTGGACGCCCTAGGTATTCTATACATAGCCTAGGTATTGTATAGAATACCTGAATTATACAGTTTGCCGGTAACATGACCAGTCTTTACGATATTGTTATTCTGGATCAGTCTCGTATGGGCACTTTAGATTGAGATGTGAAGTAAATGCCAACATTTTCTCGTAAAATAAGGATCACTGGAGATTTTCTCGCTGTGGAAAAGGGTCATAAAACAGTTGTTATCGACGCTTCTAAAATGGAAACACCTCGACGTGGCACACTTAGTAACTATGTAGGGGTAATGGGGAGACATTGGAACAGCGATGCGAGAGCTACCTATCTGTAAATGTCCGTCATATGGATAGACCCGTATTCTGTAATCTGTTCCCTGTGAGCAACTTGTGGTTTTATCGAAATCTTTATTGATTTTCGTTGCTTGCGCTGCCTGTATTAATAGATGGACTTTGGTGATAGTAATATTGTAAGAGTTGTGATTGGACTTCCGATTATGCGGTTTCAGTGAGTACTTTGGATTTTGTTTTAGGGTTATTACAACTATGAACAATAATGTAATATTGTAAATTGTAGAAACATTTACATTTTTTATGAAGGTTTTCAATGAAAAACATTTTCTTATAATAATCTTTTATCAAGCGGGATAGTACTCATCAAAACCTTTATTTGCGTTTAGTAGTTCCTATGGTAACTTTCCGCAATCATCACCAGACCTTGAATATCATTACAGGGTATAGTTGTAGTCATCAACATCATTCCAAAGAATTCAAACATGATGGAGTAATCTTGTTGCGCTCGGTAGTTCCTATGGCCACTATCCGATTCTATCATTAGAACAGCTCCATGGTACTATATTAATGCATTGTATGCTTTGCCGCACGAAATCGCATCGCAAGTTTTTGCGATGCGGCGTCGCATCGCATCGTATCGCATCGCAGTTTTGTGTGGGAGCCCATACACTGTCGCGCACTGTCAGTATCAGACTGACATTTGAAAATACAAAAGTCCTATTCTAATATCCAATCCATTTTCAAATCAATCGTATACACTAACGTATAATCAAACACAAAGTTGCAATTTCTTCGAGCGACCGCATCGGGTCAGTCTAAGCCTGGTTCTGACAATCCCTGCGGTCTGAACGTTCATGCAAATGCAGTACTGCAATATCATTTATTATTCAACCCACTGTGAACAAACAACACCCAAGAGATTGCACTAACACCGAAACAACATCAAAGACTTTGAAAATAACAAAGTTTTGCAAACTTCCTTCAAAGATTTTGTTTCGTCCGAGTTTATTTACTCTTTTAAAGTTCAAGACGGTGAATTGTTCTGTTTTGACTTTATTTTGATAGAAGTTAAGAATTAAAGCAAAGTAAAGGAATTATGGTGCTAGCCATTGTGTTGAAATTATTTAATTTTGGTTTGAAAACCGCGAAGGTTGTATTTAATTTTAGGTGATGGAATATTTTGAATTACATAATAATTAAAATAATTGGATTAACTTTAGCTAAAATATGATGTAGGGAAAATATTTGTCCTACTTTCAAGTTGATTTACAGTAAAAAAAAAACTAGTTGGTTAACAGTGAATTTGGTACTGCTATATAATAAAATCCATCGATTAAAGTGACTTTATATTTCGATCAGAAAACCACAATGGCGATTTTTACACAAAAATCTTACAATTTCGCTAAAACTACAAGAAAATTGTCGTCCAAATAGTCAACTCCTACGGGACAATATATAACGAACACTTGGCACTAATCCATTACAAGTCTTCGCTATTCTTCCCGCAAAGCACAGTGTTTATCGTATGAATCAATGAGGGTATTACGTGAGTGAACTGACCAAAATTGGTCTGCGGTTTCCGTGATCCAATTTGTTGGTCTCCGGAGCACTGTGCAAAACGTTCCGCATAACGATGGAGTTGTTCGAAGCCTATAAAATTGTCAGCTTCATCATGCTTCTGTGGTGCAGTAACGGGGAAATTCAAGGGGTTTGTGTGATGAATGAGACTGTAAGAGTACAAGTTTATACATATTTATGAATATGGGTGGTAATGAGAGTTGAAGAAGAAAAATATTGTAAAGGTGAATGACTACAAACAAGTATTTATTATGCGTATAGCTAAGGAGTGGAATTCCCTGCCGGAGTCTATATTTCCTGATAGCTACAACTTAAGGGTCTTTAAGTCGCAAACCGTAGGGGCCCAGCAGGGTCGAACTTTACTGGGGCCATGGGTGATGTGAAAGAGAACCTCGGAGCCTGGAACGGAGGCAAAGAAGTGAGTGAAACAGGAGTGGGTTTTAGTCAGTAAAAGTCTAACATGCCTTCTCGCCCCGCCCAAGAGCGGGAGATGTCATTGTCATTAGATGATTTCCCACCTAAAAAAGGGTCTTTAAGTCAAGAATTAATAGGTTACTTCTAGACAAGCGTGCCGCATCATCGACCACACGTCAAACGCGAGCCTATTAATAATAAAAATAAGAAGGAAAAATAATGTCTGAAGAAAGAACATCATTACACTAATATTTATAGGAGAGAGTTTGTGAGTATGTGTGTATGTTTGTTAGTTCTTCACGCTCGAACAGGATTTATATGAGGCACTCGATTACACCATACCCTGGAATATCACACATAATACGTTTTATCCCAGGAGTATGTTTCCTTGGAACAATTTTCTACTTTCACACGAGTGAAACCGCTGACTGTAGCTAGTGTAATATGTAATATACAAGTTGTTGGAATTTTACAGTGTAATCTGTTTATAGTAAATTTAATTTTAGCGTTAAATTCATATGAAACCTGATTTTACATGGAAACCAGTAGGTGCCTGGATGATTTAATTTGCCATGCGTTCGGAGAAATATTTATAAAAAATATATGGATGACGGGTCAAATTTTTCGGCCTCTGAATTATTCAGTTGCCGTTTGCTGTTTTAAAAACATACAGATAAAAAAACCGAGCAAGTGTGAGTCAGACTCGTGCACTGAGGGTTCCGTACAAACTTATCTTTGAAAACAGTTCAATTCCCGAATTGAGTTTCGAAGATGTTTCCGAATTGCAATAAAAGCTTTTTTTTTGTGACGCGACTATAATTTTACAACTTCCAGATTTTTTCCTATACTTGTACTATGAGACCTTGCTTTATGCCAAATTTCAAGATTCTAGGTTAACGGAAAGTCCCTTATGAATTTTGATTTCCTTGAAAATGTCAAAATATCCTTTTTTTGCGACATATACGGCCGCATCTTTTTTTTTCGTTAACTCTGAAGTTGATTTTTCTCAGCTTCAAGGGATCGCAGACTTGAGTATATGGTTTTAATTTCAACTCGATACCTCGACGCTTTCCCGAGATCTTGACAGACTGACAGAAAGACGGACAACAAAGTGATCCTGTAAGGGTTCCGTTTTTCAACGAAATAACTGTTTTGTTTGTACTTTTTTTTCCTATTACTCTTACACACGGTGTCTATATCTCTCTTTTTCCAACTCTCCTTTCGCAAGTATGCTGGAAGAGATTTCTGTAGAAGTAAGTATCATCTTTACACACATTTTTCCGTTTCTTTCTTCTTATAACAATATATTTAAAAGGAGAAACTGACTGACTGACATATCAACGCACAGCCAAAACTACTAGGACTAGGAGTATGAAATTTTGCACAAGGCTTCCTTTTATGACGTAGGCGAGTACTAAGAAAGGATTTTCCAAAATTCTGCCTCTAACGGGGGTTTACAATTTGTATGGAGAAACCTACATTCACGCGAGCGAAGGCGCTGACAGAAGCTAGTTTTATTATAATATGTGTGTACATGAATTGTTAAATAAATGAATGAAATTTATGATACTTACAGTTTTTGAAGAACACTCTGTCAAGTTTTTAACTGGCCGTAATAAACAAGAAGAAAAAATAATTTAAAGGCTCTTAAAATCTCATGAATAAAATTAAGAAAAGTTTACACGATCTAAATTAAAAGAGCTAACTTAGTTTGTTTACGGAAGACAAGTTTTTAATTGTTTGTAAGTATTTAATAAAATGTAGTTCCTAACTAGGTTTTTGAGTTCGCACAGAGATTTAACCCCTCGCGCGCGGGGGGTATTATTATTATTACATAATTGCGCGTTTTTACGTAAATAAGCAAAAAAAAAAATAAACAAAAAAACTTTTTCTGGATTTTTCTAGGTATATAAAAACAAAGATATAGAAACCAAAATTTTCGGCTAAAAAAATTCGTACAAACGTGTGTACAAAACGACAATTAAGCGTTTTTCTAGATCATTTAAGACGCATTTACTCGTACAGTCGGCGCTCGAGGGGACAATTTTACTTATGAAATATTAAACCTTCAAAGCTAATGGAATCACTACTTACTATAAAAGTGTTGAATAATACAGTAAGAATATGCGGGATTGAACTTTTTATAGCCCACTGCTTTACATAAATATGTCTCGCCAAAGCATCACATATTTGCAGGTTGGTGCAATTTATTAATTTGTCAATATATCTCAGAACCCTGAGGTCCTGGACCTTTGGAAGGCGTACGAGGAGTCAAAACCAACTTGCAGAGGCCCTTTAGACCCTTTTAATGGAACGTGGTACCAACCGACGATTATCCCTGTATGTGCTATGTTATTTAAGTGCACCCGAGGACAACCCCCGGTTGGTGAAAAACTATTGCGACATATATGGAAAACAAAGACAATAGGGCTATGGTTTTTGGAGTCTTAAATGGACTGGTTACCAGGGACTGTGTTAAGACTGTGGCCCCTGCCTTAACAATGTTATTTTATAAATTTTATTATAATTTTTTCTTCTTTTATTCATATTTTTTTCAATTTCAAACATTTCTTAAAAAAATATTTAAAAATATAATTTAATGGTATAATTTGATTATTAATTGGTGAATTTGGAAAATCACCTTTTTAAATCGCTTTTAAAATTATATGTTGTTTATTGCATTCGAATTTTTAAAAAGTTTTAATATATTGTTTTGATACTAGACGGTGCCTGCTCTTTAGCGAGAATTACTGCTGAATTAAACCTAGCAATACAACGGACAAGAGCAGTGGTGGCCGAGTGGTAACGGCCCCGACTTACGAGTTGTTAGTCGCGGGTTCAAACCCAGCCAGGCGCATTACTTTGTGTAATTTATTTTATCACCACTGCTCTCAAAACGGTAAAGGAAAACATCGTGAGGAAACCGACATGTCCTTGAACCAAAAATTCGAAGACATGTGACATTCACCAACCCACACCGGGCCCGCCTGGTGGATTGCGGCCCATTCCCTCTCTTAGGAGGAGGCTTATAAAAAGTGTTAAGCTGCTCAAGAATAAGTTTTGTATCATTTAGTGATACCAATTTAAGCATAGTTGAGTTATGTCAGACTGCGATAAATACATGCAAGGCAATTGATACTAAGGTTTATTTTGACGGTACGATTGGCGCAGTGGTTGAGCGGTAGACTGCAGCGCTGCGTGTCTCATGTTCGATTCCCGCACTGAACAATTATTTGTTTGACCTATAGATAGATGTTCCAGGTCTGGGTGTCTGGTGTATGTGAGCACAGTATACAGGAAAAAATCCTAGTGTGGGAGCAATGTTTAAAAAAAAATATTCTTTTATTCACTTTACACCGACTTTGTTAATAAGGGGATTAGTAATCACCAAAACTTTGTCGAATAAAATAAAACTAAAACACACGAAAAATTAAATACCTCTCGTCTAGTTTACATCACATCACATACCACGCACAGGTTTATTAACGTCACAGCTTGCATGTAATATCGGCTCAATGATCTTGAATTACATAAAGCTGCGAACAATGGGGGCTACAAGAGTAGGTACGCTATTAAAGCTTCGAAGTGCTTATGCATCGTTACTGCATGTTTCAGGCTAAATTGAGAGCAGAATATCCACTTCATATAATCTGCAAACTTTTGTGACTAGTTATGGTGTATATCCAATTGCTGTTAATGATAGTACTTCTTCCTCTTCTTCTGTTTCGCCTTTATCCTGTTATGCGAGGTCAGATTTCGCTTCTTTTTCGTTTTTTTTTGTACGTATGACAAAAAAAATGAATTGCAGAACAGGGATCTTACCATGATGTGTTAAAATGTCAGGCATGCGAGCGAGAAAGAGGCCAACCTTTTAACCTCTCGCGCGTACAGGGGTTTTATTACTCGTATTACGTTATTACGCGTTTTTACGTAAAATCACCAAAAAAAAAACAAGAAAGAAGAAAAAACTTTTTCTTGAGTTTTCTAGGAAAAACGAAGATATAGAGACCAAAATTTTCGGCCGAAAAAAATTCGTACACTCGTGTGTAGAAAACGATAATTAAGCGTTTTTCAAGGTCACTCAAGTTGTACAGACTTATGTACAATTGGCCCTTGACGGGCAGTTCAGTTTAGGTTTTCAAATGGATTGCGTTAAGAGCTCGTGGTTGGTTAGTTCTGTTGTCAGTTCATGTCTACTAACAATTTATCGCAAAGACACCGACAGATTATAAACGATTGAATTTTAATGCGTTTTTTTGTAGATGAATTTATATTATATTCATAATATATCGAGAGTTTATCATCAGTCAAATCATAAACTTACGTTGTTTACAAAAACCATCTGTCATAGCTATTGGGAATCGAACCTGAATGCGATAAAAGAGGGTGAAGATTGCCACTAGTACAGTCAAAGAAAGTTGCATGATAATAAATTAATGATAGTGTCTGATGTTAATAATCAATTGACATCAGACTCACCAAGCGTATGGAAATCTTTACTAAACTTATATATCATTAATCACTACTTATTTGACTTGGCTGACAATATGACGCGTCGTAATAAGATGCCAATCGACAAGAACCTCTGCCCCCCTAGCCAAATTACAACCATTACGTTTCGATTCTCTTTTCGTTGGTCGCCTCGAGTCGGCCACGCCTCCTATTTCTTTGTTCTGACCATGTGACTGAGCGTTGAGATGATGTCAGAATAAAGGAATCGGACGCGTGGCCGACTCGAGGCGATCAACGAAAAGAGAATCGAAACGAAACGGTTGTAACTTGGCTAGGGGATTGAAAAGACCACAGTAAAGCAAGTAAAGTGCGAAGCCTCTTTAAACATTCCGTGCCCATTTTTATCACGGTTGTGAGTGGATGTTCTAAACGCTATTTAGCTAGTGATGTTACGATACATTATCGCACACACGAGATTCCTGGCGTGCCAACTTGTCCATCGATGTTTAAGCGTGTTAACCAGACTGCGTTGGCGATAGACCTATAATTAGATATAGAGATGGAATAGTGTGGGTTATCGATTTTAAGAGTAGCGACGGTGGGAAGAGGGTACCTGGAGCGATTATTTTTGTAGTGATGCAGTTTTTATTAACTATGTATGAAGTATCTGTCTTAGTAGAAAAGAAAAGCACCAGTAAACGTAAAATCGATTTTCTAAAAGCGATTTAGGAATAATTTAGAATGGTTTCTACTTGTCTATAGCAGAGATGTTACGGAGGGTCGATTCTGATAGATGTTGCATTTCCGATTCCGATTTCGACTGTTTAGGGTTACGTACCTCAAAAGGAAAAAACTGAACCCTTATAGGATCACTTTGTTGTCCGTCTGTCGGTCTGTCTGACAATACTTTTTATCTCGGGGACGCGTGGAGGTATCGAGTTGAAATAAAAACCATATAATCAGGTTTGCGGTCCCTTAGAGCGGTGAACAAATCAAACATCTTAGTTAGCGGAAAAAAGCTACGGCCGTTTATGTCGCAAAAAAACTGTATTTCGATACTCTCAAGGGAATCAAAATTCGTAGGGTACTTCCCGTTGACCTAGAATCCTGAAATTTGGCATGAAGCAAGGTCTTATAGCATAAGTATAAAAAAAATCTGAAAACTGTAAATTTGTAGTTACGTCACAAAAAAACCTTTTTTTGCGACTCGGAAAATTTTTCGTAACTCAATTCGGGAATTGAACTGTTTTCATAGGTAAGTTTGTACGTAACCCTCAGTGCGCGAGTCCGACTCGCACTTACCCAGTTTATTTATTGTTGATAGGCTCGCACTTGATCACCATCACACCAGATAGAAGCGACGTTGTGTGTGTGTGGTGTGAATTAAAGTTCAATGTAATATTAACATTTTGGTCGAAAGTCTTTCAAATTAATTTCGACATAAATAAATAAATTACCTTGAAGCTACGACCTACTTTAATTAATATCACAAAGGCTCAGTTGAGGCTTATGACTGCAGCATAGCATATATTGTAATTCAATAAATGTAGTTCCGTGGTTACGTTGGTAACCCTAATGGGTACGGAACCGTAAAAACTTTACGTACAAAATAAGAGTACAGTGGAACAGTTGACTTCAAACTTTATGAAAAAAGTGGCTTTATGAAATTTGAATAAATCACATTAATATTACAAAGGTGAAAGTTGGTGAGTGTTTATATTTGTTACTTTTTCACGCCCGAACAGCCGAACGGATTTGGATGAAATTTGGCACACAGGTAGATCATATACTGCAATAGCACATAGGATATTTTTTATTTCGGGAGTATAGTCTCCCGATACGTCCATATCAGCACGAGCCAGGTTAGTCTACTTGCGTTAGAACAGCGATTTCGACCCAACTCCTCTAGATTGCCTACGCTGAGCATCATACCAGAACACGGCCAGACCAACGGTCGAAATCTACCACCAGTTAGTGCCACCTAATTAGCGCCATCTGGGGAACAGGTGTAGGGACTTGCTTCGGGTATTCTCCAACGGACGCGGGTGACTCGGCCCCCAAAACTTGGATGCGTGTAAAGCCGCTGGTAAAAGCTAGTAGTATAATAAGAGATTCAAAGAAGCCTCGACAAAGCAGATATATTCAGTACAAAATCACAATCCCGCTCCGTTTATCCAGGTTCGCTGCAGCTCAGCGCTAACACCCACTCAGAGCTTTACTGCCCACTAGGAAATCTCATGCTACGTTTACGTCACAGACCACAGAACTGCTCCGAGAGTGACTAGAAGCGATTAGAAAAAAAAGAAAGAAATGAAAATATATAATATGCTTCACGCAAACCAGACATAATAGAAATTAAAAACACGTAAAGAGAAGTTAAAAAAATAGATAAAATACGTCATCTCCGTGCAAATATTATTAGGACCCGTATGCGGTTCATAACCAGAACGTTGGCTAACATTGAGAACTGGCCATGACTGTCTGACTTTGACCGGAGCAGCATATTTTATTTTATAGGGGTAACAAACAGCAGTATACACTACTAACGACGTTATCCACAATTACACAAAATAGCTGGCTGTTAAATGACAAAAAAATAAAAAAATAAATAAAAGAGTTCTCGACTCGAGCTGTGGAATTGTTCGAAAGAGTTACCGCGCCCGCACAAACAGGAACGCAAGAGGTGACTGAAAGAACACGGATGGGTTTTCTGTCAGTAAAAACCTGAAACTACCTCTTGCTCCACCCATAGCAGGAACAGTTATTTGATGATTTCCCACCTAAAAAAGGGAACTCACACACAACTCGCAATATTGCGGAAATTTACGCTGACCCCAAGTTTCGCCTATCACACTCTAAATCAGAATTGTCCCAAGCCGTCAGTCAGTACACGGTGACACTCTCGGACATACTTCATTAGTACCTATGCAAAGCTCCAAAAATGAAGTCCCTGCATCATCCGAAAAAAATGTGTAAACAGTTACTATCCCGTTTATGTATTTAATTACAATATACACACTTAACTTACTTTTAGTAGAGTAGATATTACTCTATTTCAGGCATTGGCAGAACACTGCTTGCAAAAAAAAAAATAGAATAGATGGACAATGCTATCTCCAGCAGTGACCGCCCATTTGTATCCGTGTTCTGTGGTCTATCTCATAGAGAGGTGACGTGCGAAACTGCTATTTAATAACAGTTATTTATCGGTATCATGCGTCCGTGTAGCCGATCATTTAATTTTACGTTTTTATCACAATTTGCTACACCAAATTAAATGGTTCGTGAGTTTTTTTGTGATGTAAGATATCTTATTTCTTTAGTATGGTTGGAGTGTTCGTGATTATGTTGTTGCTTATATGACTTTGTTTTCTCTTAGGTCCCGTTATTTTATTCCTTAAATTGACTGTTTGTTTTGAGAATGTCCTATTCAATTAATAGTTTTTCTCAAATATGAGTTTCCTGGGCAGTCAATCCTACTACCACCCATAAGATAAGTTGTTCGTACCTATTTCGTTCGTGATTTCTAACTTGTAATTTTATTTCTTTACAGATATTAATTGAGATCGAGAGAACAGCACAACCTGTGAGTATCCACATTTATTCTAAACGTAATAAAATAGTCACTTAAGCGTTCGTTTTCTAACAGCTTTTCGTGACAACTATGATTATCTTTTTATACTTCTCTTAATTACTCAAGCAGCTTATTTCAGCTGTAGGTACTATAGATGAAACGGTCTTATCTCCAGTTTTAATTATAAAAATAGTGTACCTAAACCTTTCATTTGTCTAAAAACTGAACCATTACAGAACAAAGTACATTGGAAGGATGATTGCGTTTCAGTAATGACAACATAGACGGTACAATTCGTTTTATTATAATCAGGCGTCCCTTGGAGTGTGCTTACGTTTTATTGTAGTAGGGTACCATTATACAGATTGTATTGTAACTTGCTGGTTCTAATGTTAGGCAAATTTCTAGGAATATCTTTGGAAAGTTCTAGACTAGTTTCTTGTATGGCTTACGGCTCTACAGTTTAGTTATAATGTGGTATATTAGTAGTCAAGTTGGTTTATGACTTTAGTTGAAGTTACTAGCTAAGATAATAATAGTTATAGGTATCATTATTTTTATTTATTTATTATATTTTACATTTTTTGCATTATTGTCTATGTTGTTGTACACTGACAGCCCGAAATCTTTTCCTTTAGTTTAGTCCATCCAAAGGTTGTCTGGTAAAAATTGCCCTGTGCAATAAGACCGCCTATTGTACACTTATTTATATAAATGTTTGTCCTGTATTATGTTAAGGTGTGCAATAAAGTTATATAATAATAATAAGATAAGATTTGTGATAATGGACGTATAGACAGCGGGATCCTACTATAATTTGAACTCAGGTCTATTTTACTTTGGCTTCGATAATATATTAAAAAAATATTCAAATACAGAATAAGAAATCTAATAATAAACGGTAGTCTTGTCCTTGTCAGTGATAGCAGAAATTCAATTAGTGCTGTAAGAAAGTATTCTGTCAGTCTTACAATGAAATTACGAAGAAAATCTTCCTATTCTTATAGTGGCCTGAATTGAAACACGATGGCAAAGTCCAGTTATCTCTTTTCGATTTTACAAAGTACATTTAAAATAATCTTTTAGCATAGCATAGCATAGTCGGCCTTATAATGTTCCCACTGTTGGGACTCAGGCCTCCTCTCTAGGAGAGGGAATGGGCCGTAATCCACCACGCGGGCCCAGTGCGGGTTGGTGGATGTCACATGCCTTCGAATTTTTGGTTCTAGGATATGCCGGTTTCCTCACGATGTTTTCCTTCACCGTTTTGAGAGCAGTGGTGATGAAATAAATTACACAAAGTAATGCGCCTGGATGGGTTAGAACCCGCAACCTACAACTCGTAAGTCGGGGCCGTTACCACTCGGCCACCACTGCTCTCTTAAATAATCTTTTATCAGTGACTATCTCAAGGTATCATTTAAATTATCTATAATATGTATGTATTTAGAAATATATAAGTACGTTTATCAGTTGTCTAGTACTCATAGCACAAGCTCTGCTTAGTTTGAGACTAGATGGCGTTGTGTGACAGTTGTGGAAAAAAAAAACATCCGAGCGTTAGGTACAACTAAGTAGGTACTTTACACGTGTATTAGAATTTACTGGAAAATATCTATACGATGGTGACCTGTTATTTTTTCATTCGATACTTGAGTAGACTGAAACCTAGTCCAAGAAAAACTTCAGTAATAGAAAAGGTAAGGCTAATTTAAAACCCGTCTCGAAGGCTTAAAAACTATCATCCCTCGATTTAGTATGATGAATTATTATCTGCTTTTTGGTATCATAGTTGCTATTGGGTTTTCCAATTAAAAATTCCTCTGTAGCAGCCCAGAGTTTTCTTTTTTTTCCGGTGGGAAAATCATCTTATGACATCCCCCGCTCTTGAGCGGAGCGGGAGATAGTGTTAGACTTTTACTGAATAAAAACCCACTCCTGTTCTTTCGTTGCCTTTCGTACCAGGGCCGAGTCTTGCTTTCAGAATCAGACCCTTGGCCCCAGTAGGCTTCGACCCTGCTGTAGCAGTCCAGAGTTTAGGAGTTGGTGGTGTGACCATGGAAAGCACATAAAAATGATGGTCCTGCGCTTGATCACTCTCTTGGTCCTGTCGGATGAGGTGTGGTCTATGTTTTTATATTCGCGCACACACTTGTGCACTATATACTGATACTATATACTGACTGGCCTGTTGGTCTAGTGGTTAGTGGCCCTGACTGCTACGCCGGAGGCCGTGGGTTCGATTCCCACCCAGGACAAATGTCTGTGAGATGAGCACGATCATTTGTTCTGTGTCTGGGTGTAACTTATCTATAATATGTATGTATTTAGAAATACATAAGTATCTTTATCAGTTATCTAGTAGTCATAACACAAGCTCTGCTTAGCTTGGGACTAGACGGCGTTGTGTGATAGTTGTAAAAAAAAAGACTAATTTGCGTTGGCATCGAGATGGCCACCGTGACCGAAATTCGGTCGGGATTATTATGATAGATTGTTGTTGAATATCAACTGTCCGTATTCATAGAAGTCTATCAACGCGAGGTTCTGAAAATGTTCTTTTATCAGTGACTATCCCAAGGTATCAATTAAATATCTTTACTTTAATAAGTACCACCCTTCACATTAGCTTTTGTTAGCATGGCGATCACGATTATTCCTGCACGCGCTGTGCACGCGCATCCAAGGGCAACCCCCGGTTGGTGGAAAATAAGTGGGTTAACAAGAACTATATTCAGATTTGTTAATCGATAAAAAAGGAAGATGGTGACATTCATACTTAATAAATAGTCCCACAAAAATGACTTGATGGCTTTGTTTACTCGATATTATTATAGATGTACTCTTTATTGTAGGTATATCATAAAAAAATACAGTAGGAAGTAAAAATAAATGGGGTATAACAATAGTGTGTAATATCATTAGTTTAAATGTTTCTTTATATCAATGTGGTACAAATCACACGCCACAAACAGCTATATTGAAACATGACCAGCCTCGCCTCAGTGTTTGTGCTCGAGCCGAGAGAGGTAAATTGGCCGTCATCGTCATCCGAGCCGCCTTTGTGCACAATGTGGACCACTCGACCCCGGCAGCTTACTTAGTTGTAACGGCCGTACTTTAAATTTCAGCTGAAATAGGTACTATTGGTATGTTGGTGGTCAAAAGTAGTATAGTGTGAAGTTGCGTAGTGTAAGAAGTCCATACCTACTTTAAGCTTTTTTTTAAGTAGGCGGAGCGAGACGAAGTGTCAGGCTTTTACTGAGTAAAACCCATCTGTGTTCCTTCAGTTGCTTTTTGTGTTCCAGGGCCGCAATAACTCTTCGGAATAATCACTTAGCCTCACGTACTTGAAAGCTTAGTTTACAGGTTCGATTTAAATTAGGTAGCTAAACTCCGTAATATTCATCACATTGTTTTGGTCGATATAAATTAATGTTAATAAAACTAAAATGTAAACTCATAGTTTCAACTCTGAGCAAATGTTTACGTGTTTTTTGAGAAGTTATTGGGTATCAAACATTTCATCAAAATCTGCCGGGTCTAGCTTCTACTGATACGGGAAGAAAAGTAGAAGATTTTAAAATTTACTGGATTGAAAAAAAAAATTGCTCTTTTCTCCAAGACTTTGTACTAAAATCTAACAGGTCAGTAATATTAGGTAACTGAAAATCGTCTGTAGTGTAATAATTCATTGACATAGTTTTTCAATTACTGTTCTTTAAGTATTGAAAACAGCATTATTTATTCATTCAAAATTAATGTAAAGCGTAGGTAATGTAAATATCCCTATTTTTACGCGTTACCTTTCGTTGTACGGTCTATCTGTTTGGATTTAACTAAAAGCCACCCTAGACCTTTCCAAACAGAATATTGAGAAAGATAGACAAAATATGGAAACGTCAAGTCCAGAGCTTTAAATCATTTATCTAGATGTTAGGCACATTATTGGTCTAAATGGAATTTATCCAAATATAGTACATAACATTAGCCATCCTCCGTTGTTTTTCCGGTTTTGGATACTGCACTGCTCCCATAGGTTGTGGCGTGATAATTGAGCTATAAAATACTAAAATATTTTATTACCAACCAAACAAACAAACTCAGCAACTTCAGCTTTATAAGCTATGTTACGTTTGATGCAGTGGTTAAGCGATTGGCTGCTGTACTGCGGGTCGCGCGTACGGGTAAAGATACATTTCCGAGATGGACTGCAAACCGCAAACTGCAAGCGACACTACTAGTTTCTATTGAATCTCTTGAAATTAATTACGAGCACGGCAACACTGCAGCCTGCAGCCGCGGCGCGCAGCCTGCGGCTGCGGAACGAGACGATCGCAGACTGCAGTACCAGTGGTGTCGCGAAACGCACAGTTCACACGTATAAAGGTACAATTCCGAGACGGACTGCAGACTGCAACTGGAGGCGATACTGCGGCTAGCGGCTGCGGTTGACCACAGTGCTGCCTGCAGACGCAGTTGCTTCTATTGCAAGTGCGGCGACATGTCGCGGCCGCACAATGTATAGAACCATGCTTCAGTCACTCCAGTACCTTTGTGCGAGACAGAATATCCAACAATGCTATCGATACTTTACTTTTGTTAGAAGAGGAAGATGATGGCGACTTGTGTGGATGACCAGCAACAAAGTTAATTAACTCCTCTTCATCATCTTCCGAAAAAGTTGTCATTTTTGTACGTGTGAAGTCAGCGGTTCGCGACACCACTCGTGTTGCAGTCTGCGGCCACAGGCTGTGCGCCGCGGCTTCAGGCCGCAGTGTCGCCGCACTCAGAATCATTTTCAAGAGATTTAATAAAAACAAGTAGTGTCGCTTGCAGTTTGCGGTTGCAGTTTGCGGTCTGCAGTCCATCTCGGAATTGTACCTTAAAAATGTTGTCTTTTTCGGAAGATGTTGAAGAGAAATTAATTAACTTTGTTGCTGGTCATTCACACAAGTCATCATCATCTTTCTGTTCTAACAAAAGTAAAGTATCGATAGCGTTGTTGGATAGATACTGGAGTGACTGAAGCATGCTTCTATGCATTGTGCAGCCGCGACATGCCGCCGCGCTTGAAATAGAAGCAACTGCGACCACAGGTAGCACTGCGGTCTACCTCAGCCGCTAGCCGCAGTGTCGCTTGCGGTTGCAGTCTGCAGTCCGTCTCGGAATTGTACCTTTAGGTTATCGCACAGAAAAAATATTTGTAAGGCCTACAGATAAGTTTTCCAAGTCTGGGTGTATTATGTATGTAAGTTTACATGTTTCTGAACACACTCACGTTACAGAAGTAATTAATTCCTAGTGTGGAGTAAAACCTTTTTGTAAAAAAATTATAATAATTATTTACTAATAATAATTATTTACAAAATCCTATAGTGAGCCTGTAGTGAGCCTATAGATGAAAGAGATATTACATTCAAATAAATTTCCATCAGCTCAAAACTGAAAGGTTCGGATTATTTGATAAACTTTTACCTCTGAAGAGTGAGGTAACAATACAGGCTGACTTTGACAGTAGAATAAACAGTTAGTTTACCAACATCACCCTCATCACATTTATGAAATAAGTTTTACCACCAGTTGTTTTTCAACTCTCTTCAATATAAAATGACTAGCTTCTGTTCGCGGCTTCACTTGCGTGACAGTCGAAAATTATCCTAAGGGAACATTATCTTGAGACAAAAAAAATTATGTCCGATTCTAGGATATGGTTTCTCCATGTACCAAATGCCATCCGAATCTGTTAAGCTGTTTGAGCGTAAAGTAGCACACACACATACGTACAGCTTTTCGCCTTTACTATTAACTTACTTTATATTAGTTTGACGTGGTTGACATAAAACGGTCCGACACAAGAACGATCCGAAAAAAAATTCTGTATAATTTGATATAAGATATAAATAACTATATTTGGATACAATTAGGCACATGAGAACACGGTAACCTAAATACTTACCCTTACACTCACTCACTTATCCTTAGCACACTTTTGAAAGAAAGAAAAAAAAAACTGGGTAAGTGTGAGTCTGTCTCGCGCACTGAGGGTTCCATACAGACTTACCTATGTAAATAGTTCAATTCCCGAATGGAGTCTCGAAGATTTTTCAACATTCCACATCGCAAAAAAAAGTTTTTCTTTTTGTGACTAACAATAAATT
This sequence comes from Mythimna impura, assembly GCA_905147345.3. NCBI lineage: Eukaryota > Metazoa > Arthropoda > Insecta > Lepidoptera > Noctuidae > Mythimna > Mythimna impura. The sequence continues at coordinate 7,658,607 of LR990355.1, read as the reverse complement.
TACCGTTTTCAGATTTATTCCTATACCTGTGCTATAAGACCTTGCTTTATGCCAAATTTCAGGATTCTGGGTCAACGGGAAATATCCTATGAATTTTGATACCCTTGAAAGTGTCAAAATACACGTTTTTTGCGACATAAGCGGTTGTATCTTTTTTTTCGTTAACTTAGAAGTTTGATTTTTTCACAGTTCAAGGGACTGCAGACCTGAGTATATAGTTTTAATTTCAACTGTATGGTAGGTGTTAAGTCCTTATCAAATAAATATCTTTTATTTGTTAATGGCAGGGAGTAGGAATCGACCTATCTGTATACATAATATAATGAATATGTACATTCCTAATCAGTGCGCAGCTGTGAGGTGGATGTAGCTGTCAATACGATGGATATATTTCTTTAGTTACAACCCCTAACGACCCCCACGGGAACAGCTGGGATTAAGAAGATTTCTGGTTTTATCTGTAGAACGGTTGTTTTTTGCTAGCCAACTAGCTTCTCCCAGTCGTTTAGCTCACGTGAAAGTAGAAATTGTCTCATGGGAAAATTGACCGGTTTCAACCACGTAGAAATAGAAAAAAGGACAAAAAGTATCCTATGTGCTATTCCAACACATGTTTTACATATGTGCCAATTTTTATCAAAATCTGTTGAGCCGTTTGGGCGTGAAGGAGTAACAAACATACACACACACTCATACAAATTTTCACCTTAACAATGTTATTAGTGTGAAATTCTTCTTTCAGCATGTCGATAGTAAAAATAGTAAATTTTATTAATTAAATCCCTTGCCTGGACAAATATTTGGCCACTGCAATGCTGTTCGCCGATGTTTTCATTACGTCCTTAAATGAACAGGTAACAGGGTATGTGGCACAAGATGAAAGTTGGAACATGGTCTTCGTAGAGACGCCGCACAAATGCTGAAGATTGGAACCTTTACCTCTACAATATTAGTGTAGATTTATAGATAGGTTCATCTTTATTTGAAATAAGAAAAAGTTACATTAATTGTTCCATAATATAAAACTGTAAACATACGTGCAACATGCATAACTGCGCAATCAATGAATTAAAATTATTTTCAGTTACTAACGAACCAGTTCAGTTTTCATAAATATGAAGTACTTTGTCGGGAATCGTCATTTATAAATGAGCGCTCGTGAATATTTTGTAATTAAGTGTGCAGTCTGCATGGTAATATTATTACGAGTAAATTAATATTATATTTCAATAGAGGGAATGAAACTGTAGTATTTTGGGTTTGGTAAGGAATTCGCAAAATTCAGCGTTTTAAAGGCAAGTGTGTACAGAGTGACTTTTGATTCATTGATTAGTAGATGAAACTAGCTATGAATATGATTAACTCTTTACTAAGAGACCAAGTCGAAATATAAATAAATTCAGCTTCATGAAATGTATTGAACACCTTACTTTTTGATTTTTCTGCGATGATTCCAAAGTACAAATATAGGAATAGTATTATCAGCTTTATAATGTCCCCACTGCTAGGACTCAGGCCTCCTCTCTAGGAGACAGAATGGTCAGTAATCCACCACGCAGGCCCGGTGCGAGTTGGTGAAAGTCATGTGTCTTCGCAGTTTTAGTTCTAGAACTTGCTGGTTTCCTCATGAGGTTTCCCTGTATTGAAAGTAATTGTGGAGAAATAAATTACACAGTGTAAAGCGGCTAGATTGCCAATGCTGCTTTAAAAGTGCAAGTGGCTCATATTAATGGGTTTATTCACCCCCTGAAATATCGTCAATGAATTAAAAGCTACCATATATTATTGCACTTATCGAACTGTCTGAATTATCATGGAAATTCATCTTGTGTACAAAGTTTCGTTACGAGTAGTATAAACGATTCATTTGCGTTTAAACAACAAATAAACATCTGTCGTGAAATATTACACTGGTTCAACACAGTTTATTTGTTTACATCTGTCCAATTAAGTAACAATATTGTTTGCATCGTGAATTAATTCTTTCACTTATTAATCAGTCTCTTTCATATTTATGTTTTAAAATATTTTATGCAACAAAAAGAAATCATTATGCTCTAGGCTTTTCCACGATGCATATTGTTGGAAGATTCCTTTCCCTGACCACTGGTAGCTTGGACTCTGTTCCCGATGGGCTACTATTTTTTTAAATTTTAAATGTTTTTTTTTTTAAGAAATATTTATAACTGTAACGAATACTTATACACTTCCTGTTTTCCGGTCTTGCCGTCCAACTATAATTTAGGTGTCTTCAAGGCTAGAGTGAATAGGCTCTTAATAAACTAGTGCGCCTCACCATCAATGATTGTATCACTGCTTACCATCAGGTGGGATCGCAGTCAAACACTGGTTTATATCAATTAAAAAAAAAACACGTATGTAAAATAAGTAGAATAATAATAACAAAAAGTTTTTTCTCTTGGCTTCGCCCTTGTAGCCAATCCCAAAGGTACCGTTTATTTTTCCGGACAAAAAATCTGCGACTCTCACCGATAGCAGAAGTGCATTGGCAGAAGCCTGCCAATGAACGTAAGTACCGAAGTTTTTTTTTTTGAAGTGAGAAATCATCAAGTAACTCCTCTCCTAAACCTGCCAATGTTCCTTCAATTTTCCTTTGCGTTCCAAGGCCGCAATAACTCCCACAATCTTGGCTTGGATCATATAAGTACTGATGATCCGTTCACGACAATTCTGTCTACTATGACGTCTTAATATTAATATAATTTCGGTACACGAGAGAGAGATACGTAATGAATACACAGCTGGAATATTTATGTGTCCACTCACTAGAATTCTATTATTTATTTAGAAAAAAATAAACATACGAGTACATATTATACACCTCCACCGTAGGCACGGGCAATGGGAAGCTCGCCGTCCGGTAACCATCCGGACTGACCCCAAGTCGGCGACAGCGCGTAGTGTTCCACGCGCGCCTCAAAGAGATGTTAGCAAAACCGTAGGGGCCCAGCAGGGTTGAAGCCTACTGGGGCCACGGGTTGTGCGAAAGAGAACCCCGGGGCCCTGGAACGAAGGCAAAGAAGGAACAAGAGTGGGCTTTTAGTCAGTAAAAGTCTGACACGCCCTCGCGCTCCGCCTAAGGGCGAGAGATATCATTGGACGATTTTCCACCTAAAGAAAAAAAACTTATTATACACCTGATCAGATAGACTCTATACCAGATATTTATAAAGGAAGCTAATAAGTACAGTCAACAAAGATAAGGAATGAGAAAATCACAGCATTTTCCAGCATTTTCCTCCCCCGTAGGGTTGACCTAGAAAGCTTCCTTTTAATTTCCTTCAGTAAACTGACGTCCGTTTATAACATCTTCAGTTTTTGATTTTCTTGAACTTAATATATCGAGTCTTCTTAGAAAGTATATCGACAATAAACGACAGCTTGTGCTTTTAACCGAATTCAAAAAGAAGAAGGTTCTATTCTATGTTCGGCTATATGTATTGTTTTTTTATGGTATGTTCACCGATTTCTCGGTCAATTGTGGACCGATTTTGAATCTTATTTTTTTGATTGAAAGGTATAGGTAGGTCGGGTGCCTTACGAGTTGGCCCCATTGAAATAATGTTATGATCTGATAATAAGCTTCGAAGATATGGAACGGAACTCTTCATAGGATAACAGCAGAACTGTCGTAACAAGTAAAATTGCTTTGTTTATACGTATACGCGATGATTTTAAGTTTGACTGAGGGGTACTTTTTAGTTGTGGTACTATAACTAAAAAGTGTAAATTAAGAAACTTTTTGCAAAAAAAAAAATCGACCGACTTCAATGTAAAAAAAAAAACACTAAAAAGTGCAAAATAACTTTAATTTCGGAAGTCGGAGTTAAATAATGAACAGACAAAACTATTATAAAAACACCGACTTCCAAAATATTCATTAAACCCCGAGCGAACGCCGGCGTTCGCTCGGTCATTGTCTTTGTATTGTGTCTCTAATTACGGTACTCAAAAGGTTTTTTTTTACAAAGTTTTTTATTTTTTCTTTCCTATTGTAAAATTCATCATTATCTCCTTCCCAACTAGCTTGGAGTCAGCTTCCAATCTAACCAGATGCGGCTGAATACCCGTGTTTTACATGGAGCAACTGCCTATAGACCTGCACAACCCAGTTACTGGGCAACACGATACTCCTTGGATAGATTGATAGTCAGACTTTCTGGAATATGACTGTAACAAATGACAACCGGGACCAATGGCTTTACGTGTTTTCTGAGCCACGGGGTGTCAGTAATGTTCTAGATAAACTTAGAAAAGTACATTTGAATTGAAAAATTCGCATTGGTACTTGCCCGGTTTTGAACCTGCAACCTCATGCATGAGAGGGGTCCACGACACCTCCTAATCTAAAAGTATTTATGATAATAATAATTCTAAAAATGTTAAAACTTGATGTTCATAAAAGGACTGATCTATTAGACTACTGAAACCTATCATAAATTACCTTTAATTAGGAAAGAAAAAAACCCCTACCTGCAAAATTGCAACCTGTCGCTTACGATGTTCTTCTTGAAAAGGCTCGATATCATCACGACTGTATTTTCCGAAGGGTTAGCTATAGGTGTACTAAGTATAGTTAAGTTTAAGTATCATGAAATTGGAAACAAGCCTTACCCTATCGAATGGCCAAAAATTCATACTACGAACAGCAGCAAAGAAATACCAAAACTCCAGTTACACTTTTCCATAAGTGACATTCGAACAGAACCCCTCGTGTTCATTAGTAGCGCTTGAAATCACGGCATCAACGAAGTCTTCCAAATAAAGACTTTGTTGATGCCGTGCCATAATAAACTAAAATATATTTTGATAATTTTTGTATCCTGCAGAAATCGATTCTGAATCTGTACTTTCAGGATGTGCGATTATTATGTTACCTACATTTTGGATAAGAAACGTAAATATTAAGTTACTACATTATACTAGCATAGCATAGCATAAGCAGCCTTTCAATGTTCCCACTGCTGGGATTCAGGCCTCCTCTCTAGGAGAGGGAATGGGCCGTAATCCACCACGCGGACCCAGAGCGGGTTGGTGAATGTCACATGTCTTCGAATTTTTGGTTCTAGGACATGCCGGTTTCCTCACGATGTTTTCTTTCACCGTTTCGAGAGCAGTGGTGATAAAATAAATTACATAAAGTAATGCGCCTGGCCGGATTTGTACCCGCGACCTACAACTCGTAAGTCGGGGCCGTTACCACTCGGCCACCACTACTCCAAATTTCTGTCATCCGGAAACGTACCGAAATAAATTATATTCATCATCATCATCATTTCAGCCGAAAGACGTCCACTGTTGGACATAGGCCTCTCCCAATTATGGCCACCACGAGTGTGCGTCTCGTATCCATAGGATTTCCGCGACTCTCACCCACCACCACCACCACCTTGTGGGAGGCCTTCAAACGCTGCGTCCGCGTCTTTCGGTGTGCGGTCGCCACTCCAAAACGTTTCGGCCCCATTGACCATCTGTTCTGCGAGTAATGTACCCTGCCCACTGCCACTTAAGTTTCATCGGGCTATATCAACAACATTGGTTTTCCTGCAGATATCTTCATTCCTGATGCGATCACCTTAGGAAACTCCGAGCATATTTATACCTACATTATAACGTCGTAATTTTAAAACAGTTATCACTGTTCATCTGTCTGAAACATCTCGTGTTATTCACAGCGTTACATGAAAACAGTTTCAGCTGTAATGAACATTGATGACTATTCTGTATTCACATTAGCTCCAGTTTATTTTTGTGTTGATATTCGTTTGTATACACCCTCTACCAACTTTTCGTTACGCTTTTTTGATAAAATTGATATTGATGAGCGGGTTATACAATATTTTTGAGTTTAAATTAAATGAAAAAGTTTTCAGTATAGGGCTTTTTTAAAGGTGGGAAATCATCCAATGACTTCTCTCACTCTAGAGCGGAGCGAAAGGGCGTGTCAGTCTTTTACTGACTAAAAATCTCTCCTATGTTCCTTTTTTGCCTAGCGTTCCAGGACCCCGGGTTTTCCCTTCGGAAGCGAATCCCCATGGGTTCACTGTTCGCAGGGCCGAAGCCTACTGGGGCCATCCCCAGTAGGCTTCAGCCCTGCTGGTTCCCTACAATTTTGCTGATAACTCCTTGAGGCGAGCGTGGATCATTTCGCGCCGTCGACGACTCGGGCTCGGTCCGGACGGCGAGCTACCCATTGGTTGTCGTCCGCAAGCTTCAGTATAAGGCTAGTTTTATGTTCATCCGGTGTTATCTTTATGACTTTTTTAAATAAAAACAGCTTTAGGCGCACTGAGCACTTTATTATGTGGGTATTGAATGAGACTTAGTCGTCACGCTCGTTTGCGTGAGGTCGGCTACAGTCGGCCGAGCTTACCCGAATGATTATGATTTTGTATTATTATCCTCGCCATTATGAACTTTACACTTCTAGCTTGGGTCACACACGTTCTTTTTAGGAATCCGTACCTTAAAAGGAAAAAACGGAACTCTTACAGGATCACTGTGTTGTCAGTCGGTCTCTCTGTCTGTCTGTTTGTCAAGACGCTTTATCTCAGGAACGCGCGAAGGTATCGAGTTGAAATTAAAACCATATACTCAAGTCTGCGGTCACTTGAAGCTGTAAAAAAATCAAACTTCTCAAGTAAACGAAAAAAAAGACACTATGTACCGTTTATGTCGCAAAAAACGTATATTTTAACACTCTCAAGGGAATCAAAGTTCATAGGGTACTTCCCGTTGACCCAGAATCCTGAAATTTGGCATAAAGTAAGGTCTTGATGGCACCGGTATAGGAATAAATTTGGAAACAGTAAATTTGTTGTTACGTCACAAAAAAATATTTTTTTTTTGCGATTCGGGAAAATCTTTGAGACTCCATTCGGGAATTGAACTATTTACTTATTTGTGTTTCCAACTCGCACTTACCCAGCTTTTTTTATTGCATGAAGCTCTTTATTTTGATTTCGCCTAATGAACGTTATTGCCGTACAACGTGTAGGCTTAGCTTGGATTGCCCAAATGTTGTCTGTTTGTTCTTAATTTGATAGCTGAAGGGACATAGTAAGTAGGAAATACATAAGCTAACAAAGAGCCTCATACTAGTTTTATTATTTTGAGCTGATAAACCTTAAAAAAAAAATATTTTGTTATTTATATATATTAAAATATTTTCCCTCGAAGTTGTAGACGAATACGTTTACCTGGGACAGACGGTCCAGTTGGGAAGGTCTAACTTCGAGAAAGAGATCAATCGTCGAATCCGACTCGGCTGGGCAGCGTTCGGGAAGCTGCGCGGTGTCTTCTCGTCCAATATACCACAGTGTCTCAAGACGAAAGTCTATGACCAGTGCGTGTTGCCAGTGATGACATATGGCTCCGAAACGTGGTCGCTTACAATGGGCCTCATTAGAAGGCTTAAAGTCACCCAAAGGGCAATGGAGAGGGCTATGCTCGGAGTTTCCTTGCGTGATCGAATCAGGAATGAGGATATCCGCAGGAGAACCAAGGTTGCCGACATAGCACGAAGAATCGCCAAACTAAAGTGGCAATGGGCGGGGCACATTGCTCGCAGAACAGATGGCCGTTGGGGCCGAAAGGTTCTGGAATGGCGACCACGTACCGGAAGACGTAGCGTTGGAAGGCCTCCTACAAGGTGGACCGATGACTTGGTAACGATTGCGGGAGTCCGATGGATGCGAGACGCACAGGACCGTTCGTTGTGGCGACGCTTGGGGGAGGCCTATGTCCAGCAGTGGACGTCTTTCGGCTGAAATGATGATGATGATGATGATGAAAATATTTTTCCTTCTTTTTCTTAATTACTCCTGTTCTAGGGTGGAGCGAGAGCGTTTCAGATTTTAAACAAAACCTACCTATGTTTCTTCAATTGCCCTTTCTGTTCGGGGGGCACGGAAACTCTTTTGAACGTTCGTACACTCATCATCATCATCATCATTTCAGCCGAAAGACGTCCACTGTTGGACATAGGCCTCCCCCAAGTGTCGCCACAACGAACGGCCCTGTGCGTCTCGCATCCATCGTTCCTACACTAAATGGTGATAAGTACAAACAAAATTCGATTACAGCAATTTTTGAACTTTTATATGAGTTCTATCGTTTCATTTCAACTAAAAGTTTCCATTACGGTATATATTTCGTATTATGCCCGTCTTATGTTCCGCCATTGCATAAAAGCATAACCTCTAAAGACGCTGTAAAAGCATCATTTTAGGTAATGTTTACGTTTATATCTGCTGAAGAGTATCTTTTTATGTATGCCATTATACGAGAACGTACTCACAAGTTTACTTAGTGCTTTTTCGTAGTAAGTTTTGTATGTTTTTAGAGATATCTCTTGAGTAAAGTGGTCCAGCCTTGGACTGCTAATTACACCCGAAGGACTAATTGGGAAGCACGTGTAACGTGTCCTTTTGCTAATAGTGTTGCCAGGAGTAAATGACCTGAAAACGCTTACAAACTTTTTGGAGCCGAGTTTATTGAAAATAATAGTTCTCTGTGGTGCTTTTTGGGAGTTTTCACTTCATTCTGTAAAAAAAATATTTTCCTTTATTGAAAATATACAAACACAAAAAAATAATAATGATAATTATGTTTTTTTTTTATTCCGAAAAATTCTACGATTTTTTTTTGTGATTGAATAATCAAAAATGCTATTTTCTTAATTTTTAATTCTATAATGTACACCATAAGAAGTTACAATATTATAGATAACAGAGTACTTTAGATGGCCGTTGGGGCCGAAAGGTTCTGGAGTGGCGACCGCGTACCGGAAAACGCAGTGTTGGAAGGCCCCCTACAAGGTGGACCGATGACCTGGTGAAGGTTGCGGAAATCCGATGGATGCGAGACGCACGGGACCGTTCATTGTGGCGACATTTGGGGGAGGCCTATGTCCAGCAGTGGGCGTCTATCGGCTAAAATGATGACAGAGTTCATGTACATAGGCGAGCTTCACTCAAAGTTGAGTTTTCTTCCAGCAAACCATTGAGTGATAGAGAGAGATCACAATAGAGGGTAGGATCTAGAATTAAAAATAATAAATAAACATACCTACGTATATAAATTCATAGTTATATTATATATATATATACTATGTCATTGCGAAAGGAAATACTTTTTAATTTTCCTCTTTAAGATATCCAGAGAAGGGCTGCCACGTAGGGAGTGTGGAAGAGAGTTCCAGAGACGCACTGCAGTGATAGAGAAGGCCATAACCAAGTTATAACGTGTTAGTTTAACCTAGTTATTAAAATAAATTATATATTTACCTTCCCACCACATCCTAACGATGCATCAAGCGACAGCACTATTTTACTGTCTCCCGGAAGCCGGTGTTGACAGTGTTGAATAATACATCCACTACTTCATTTTACGAGATAACTAGCTAAGACCGCGGCTTCGCTCACATGAAGAATGTGAAGTTGTCAAGCTTTATAAGTGATAGTTCTAAGTTCCGGGCTGCAACAATGCGTCTTATATTCTAAAATATTTTATGCAAAAAAGTTTTTGAAAGAGTTAAAATGGCCCTATATACACATGGTATTCATGCAACAGACCTGGTGCTTTCTGTGACTTTTTTTTAGATACACATGGTATTCATGCGACAGACCTGATGCTTTCTGTGTTTTTTTTCCAATACATACGTGCAGGGCCGAAGTCCGCTAGGGCCACAAGGAATTTCTAAAAACGAAGCTTGTGGTCCTAGAATGCACGCCAGAAGGACACCGATGTGGTTTTAGTCATTAAAAGTTTGAAAGGCCCTCCCGTTCCACCCTAGAAATAATAAAAAATAACTGCTCCAAAAATCATTAACCAATGCAATCATGATGATCATTAAGATCAAAATAATGTATACCTATAAAGTTACGTCATCATAATATTCCCATAAATCTGGTACCTATTACTCTATTCATCTTTATTAACTACAGAATATTACGCCTGGCTTCATTTTACCTATAAACACAACCTTATTCCTTTAATCCTTGCTTAATCAACTTTACTACTCAAGCAAGAACGTCGATCTAAAAATAAATAAAGCCGGGCTTCCATTTAATTACCGGTTAATCTGTGCTAAAACGAAGTTAACTGGTAAGGGCGAACGGATATGGCCAATAAAAAATCTATATACGAGTATCTTCGATAAGATCGCGTCGAGGCAATTTTCCAACGTTTCCATTACCCCATTAGGGTGAGCGCAGACCAGCGACGCAGTGACGCGTCGACTGGTAGCCAGCGGATGTGCGACCGCAAAGTGTCGTCATTAGTCGTGATGGGCAGTCCTGTCGCGATTTAGGGTCAGCCTGAACAGTGATGTTGTGGTTTATGTGCCCATAATTATGAAGTTTTAGAATTTTTGTGGTGTATGTCGGCTTTTAAGTGTCATTTGAGATCTTACTTCAAGGTCTGTCAAAAATAATATTTGATGATAAAAGTTAAAGAAAAAAACTTACCAAAAATAAAAGTTACGTCTTCCAATAAAATTCAATATAGGCAACTAAATTGATTACGATGAATATATTTAATTAACGAATTTACAACAAAAAAAAAACTGGGCAAGTGCGAGTTGGACTCGCGCACCGAGGGTTCCGTGCAAACGTAAATAGTTCGATTCCCGAATGGAGTCTCGAAGATTTTTCCGAATCGCAAATAATGTTTTCTTTTTGTAACGTAACAACAAATTTACTGTTACCAGATTTCTTCCTATACCTTTGCTTTATGCCAAATTTCAGGATTCTGGGTAAACGGGAGGTACCCTATGAATTTTGATTCCCTTGAGAGTGTATATTTATACGTTTTTTGCGATATAAACGGCCTAACCTTTTTGTTCGTTAACTTAGAAGTTTGATTTTTTCACAGCTTCAAGGGACCGCAGACTTGAGTACCTATATGGTTTTAATTTCAACTCGATACCTTCTCGCGTTTCCGAGATAAAGGGTCTTGACAGACAGACAGATAGACAGACAGACAGACATACAGACAGACAGACAGACGGACTACAAAGTGATCCTATAAGGGTTCCTTTTTTTCTTTTGAGGTACGGAACCCTAATAACTTTTTCGAGCTCGTAAAAAACACAAGCAATTTTAATCATCCTAAAAAAACATTTCCCAATAATAAGGATCACGAACCGAAAAAAGTTTTCTAGCGTAGGTTCGCAAGTGTGTTCTTAAACTTATCATTTTGACACGACGACCCGACGACGGAGTGTGAACCGCCTGAGAAGCAATTTTCCGTTACTTTACGCCAAGTTATGACTGTGACCGTGCGTGAAATGAGACATCAGAGAGGAGCTATGAGTAGCTAGATTGCCTCGCTCTAATGTGGGTAAACGTGGCCTTTAGTGGGAACTGGGTTAAACTTAGGGTTGTGACGGAACTTCACCTTCGTCTTCCACATAATACTACGCATTTTTTATAAAGGGGCTGTGATGTGACAGAGGTCTAGTAAAATAGGCTCTAAGATATGTATATTCGAAATTCAAATACATTTATTACTGTATTTACATCATAAACAGTGAGTTTTACAATTACAGTAAAATTATGTCAAATAAATTAAATTACATAAAATTGAAATTATTAAAATTAAATTGCATTAGATTAAAATGAATACCTACATGCCGCTGCCAGGCTTCTCAGTGAGCAACAATTTATTGCATCGGGTTTATTTTATAAAGCATCTAGAAACCATCCAAGAGGTGGCTAAAGTAGAAATACTGTTTATTTTAATGAATAAAGTCCCATCTTACTATATGTTAAACCAGCCATACGTGCCCCAGTCTTACTGACTGGGGCACGTATGGCCGTGCCCCACTTGCAAAACTAAGACACGCATTTAATATTTGGTGCTTATTTGAGCCAATCTAGTTAGTTTAATTTTAAATGCGTGTCTTAGTTTTATCCTATATTATACGTATATTTTTTCTTTGAAATTCCTTCATGTTATTTTTGTATATTTTCCCGCAATGGCCTCCACTTCCACGCAGGTTAAGTTCGGCACCTCCGTCTCTTCTGAGATGGCTTCCGCTACGTCCCTGGCTTAAAATAAACACGGAGTATGCATGTGTCATGCATGTTGGTATTGACTAAATACGTACCTACATACCTTGAGACTCCCTACACCCAGACTGTAGAGTAAATCTTTAACACATGGATGAGTTTTTAAAAGTCGTAGAAAACGCAGCTGTTCTTTCTTCGTCAAAGTGTTTCTGCAAACACACTCGTCTGAACACTGTTTGTAAAGTTTGTTAAATAGGAATGCACTTTTTTGTTTTTATTTGCTTCTGTTGGTGCACATGGAAATATTTCATCATCTCCCTAACTTTTTCCCAACTAGATTGAGCTTGAGGTCGGTTTCCAGTCTAAATAAATGCGGCCGAATACCCGTGTCTTACACGGAAGGACAGCTTATCAGCCCTCCACAATCCAGTTACAAGTTACTCCTTGGATAGGGTTGATGGTCAGACTTTCTGGTAGGTATCTGACCAACTGTAATGACTGTCAAAGATATGCGAATGAGTATGTTATTATTTGTTGGTGCTAATACAATGAAAAATAAAACAATGTGGTAATATTAAAAAGTAGGCTTTTAATCATAATTACCTTGCTGCTAACATACACAAAAAAATCTGTATGCAGAATAAACACGAATCATTCCCGTTGGCTGACTGCAATCTCGAATTTTCTCAGAAATGCAATGAATGTATATGGGCTAAGAGAACGTGCAAACAAATCCTTCACATTCACAAACAATCACTTTTGAACGAGAGTAGAGCTCTCTAGAACTTTTAGCATCTTAACCTAAATAACTTCAGTGCAAACGCGCTTTGTCCTGCCAAGCAATTATTTTCGGAAAGTGTACTTAAGACCCTCACAGACAAGCGCTATGCGACAATGATGAGACAACTCGTTTTCATAAAAAAAAAATTGATACGATAAATCTGAAAAAAAAAAACAACTTAGTGAGTGAAATGAAAGCTCCCAGAGACAGTAGTCAGATACTGCGATGATGCGTCTTACGAATTTAATTCAATTCAAAATGTTTTTATTTCAATTATGCTTACGCGGGCACTAAATAAAACGTCAGAAGCTAGTACACGGTTCCAATTGATCGATTTCTATGGAGGAAAAACGGCAAAAAACGTCATAGTTACGCTTTTAAAACGAGTACGTATAGTACCTATAGTATACTCGTAGATCAATTTCTTAGCAAACGTGTCGCCTTATTGTTGTCTTATTGTCTCATCGAGCCGATCTGCGGGGGTCTTTATTCCACTTACTCTCAGTACATTTCGTTAGAACAGTACAATCACATAAAAGGAACGTAAATCGAATTATTAGGCACTATGCTAGTGTACCTAATGTGTGGAACACTACTCACTTTAAACAAGGCACTTGAAATGTTAATGGCTGCAGTAACAAGTAAATGTTGCAGATAAATTGAATTGTTTTTTGTCCACTGTAATTTTATTGTAACACAATTTAGCAGTATTTTGATTGTGTAGAAGTATTTTTATTGTTTTAATTAGGTAGGTAGATACTTAGTTTAGTAGATGTAAGATCTCTCATTAACATTGTTGGTAATCATTACAAGAACAGGGGCCCAACTTCATAGTAATTGCCCTATTATCGGAATTATGATGACAATAAAACGTCATCGACTTAAAGTCATCATTATTATCCGGTGTTAGAGACAGAGACGAAGATATACAGGATGAATAGCACTATGTATTCATTTCTCGCGTCTGTACTGTCTGGTGGCTAATTCTTATTCTAATTACGAAGAGTTTTCTTATAAAATATGAACGGTTTCTATGGAATAGGCTGCGAGAGCGGAGAGAGAGACGTGTGGAATTCGCTGTTGAAGTCTTAGTTTCCTGATAGCTAGCTATAACTTAGTGGTTTTTGAGTCAAGAATAAATAAGTTAATCTGGTCAAATCCTTGAAGGTGCTACCTACACATTGGCAAACACAGTGCCAGTATGGAGCACCTTCCACAACTTAATTGAAGCCAAGAACAGATCTTTCCAGGTGGCTAAATATTGGTTGGACAAACTTTGACTCAAACCTATACGAAAGAAGAAGAATATGTTACTTCACGCTTGATTAGAAGAGTTTAATTCTAGACAAGCGTGCTCCAACGTCGGCTACATCATCGCTTACCATCAGGTGAGATAGTGGACAAACACAAGCCTATAAATCCAATTAAGTACGAGTACCTTAAATACATTAATACAGATCAATATGGCCCTTTACAGTATGTAATTTAAATGAATATTTTCGAAGATATTACAGATTTGATTTAAAATGCAGGAACATAGCGGTTGCGGTGGTATTAGCATTGCACCCGTTCGAAGTCGGGGCGGGTCGCTAGAAAATAATACTGAAAAAAAACCAAGTCGTGTGAAAAGCCAGTGTTGTAGAAAAATGCTCTTGATTACTAGTGAAATATAATTTTGATCAATTATTTAAAAGGCGAGATTTTATTACACGTTTACCAAAAATAAACATGATACAAAAAATCTGACGTAATTCTGTTCGTCAGTCGTTTCGCCCTTACTATACTTTCACTGTTAAAAAAAAAACAAAGGAACCTATGTAAACAATGTTGGTATCATACATATCAAGCGCCCCGTATGCACCCGTATCATGTCACATGCAGTTTATATTGACGAGATAAAATGCCTTCGTTTCAACAATCTACAAGCGAATGAACACGATGTAGTGGTAAATAATGGATATATGGGATTAAAATGTACACTTATATAATAATAAGTAAAAGTTGTGGAAACAAGTCGTTTGAAGTACCATGACCTGTTACGAAATAGTGCATTTTGATATAAGTGGAGAAAGTTTTTCATTGCAACCGTGGCGAAAAAAATCAGCGCCCGAGCCACAGGTGAGGGTGCTATGGAGCTGAATGCTGCAGTGACAAATTTCCACGTGTATCAAACGAAATTTCGAAACACTAACGAAGAAATAAATAACCGGGAGTTGACTTGTGACTCATGGGGGTCTCTAAGCGCCCAGCCTAATACGATAAATACAATAAATTGTGGTGGAGCCGAGCTCGTACACTTTTCCTCCCTCGTGCGGAAAACAGTAAGTTGCGTGCTAAAAGCGGTAGGTATTAAGGTTGATAAGAGCGGGTTTTCGAGTACCTTGAAAAATCTTTCCTTTTAAGAAGGTGAGTAATCATATCGTGTCATATCGTCAGTGAAGTTCTAACAGTGGTCTAATAATGGCAATTTTATAGAAGAGAAAAAATATCATATCATATCCATTTTTGAAAGAGTTGTAAGTATTGGTTAACTTTTTGCTTTCTGATTAGTTGAAACGATGCACGTGATTTTTCTTAACCTAAAGACATAAAGGTGAAAGTTTGTATGTATGTGCGTCTACAGGTTTGTTACTCCTTCACGATCATACGGAAACATAACACTTTTTATCCTTAGGGAAACTAGTTTTTAAATCAAATCAAATCACTTTTATTTGTTAACACACGTACAGAAATACAAATCTTATATTTGATGAAGAGAGCGCTATGCCAGGAGGCGTACAAATATGGTGAGCATCCAGCTCAAGATTACAAATTATGTATTTAAAAAAATGTAGGTAGGTATATATTTGAGAATCCTGCATAATTATGGTATTCAATTTAATTATTAACATTTAAAACCATTATCTAACACTTGAATTAAATCAAATCAAATCACTTTTATGTGTTAACACAGGTACAGAAATACAAATCTTATATTTGATGAAGAGAGCGCTATGCCAGGAGGCGTACAAATATGGTGAGCATCCAGCTCAAGATTACAAATTATGTATTTAAAAAAATGTAGGTAGGTATATATTTGAGAATCCTGCATAATTATGGTATTCAATTTAATTATTAACATTTAAAACCATTATCTAGCACTTGAATTATGTCAGACCTTCATAAATTATTAGTTATAAATGTCATTTTAATATGTCAGAAGTACTCACAGTTTAAAAGAAACTGTCAACCGATTTCCATTTCACCTAAAATGTTGAAATGATAAAGTATGAGGTACCTACTCAAAATTTCAAAGGTCACAGGTGACTGAACTTAGTAAAAGATTCTGCCAGCGTGTTCAATCTTAATTTATCACCGTCTAATTTTCCTTTTTCGCTTTATTTGAGTTGTCAATACTTTGTATTTGGAAATGCTGCCTACGCAATGGCCTTGATTTCTTGTATTTATTGCCTGGCAAAATCGCCTTTTGTATTATGTATTTATTGTCTTGATGTTTACTTTTACGGAGTACTGACACAGTTTTCTGTATCTTTTCCAAAAATAATAACCGTATATCGATGAATTGGTAACTTTCTGATAACATTTGGGTTTTATCTACTTTATGCTAAAATTTATCGTTTTCCTGCCTTTACTCAGTTAATTTGGGGTTGGTGCAGCATGTCCACCACTCTTCAATGGGTCTGCATGATGTGCCCGTTCCTTCTCTTAAAGAGGAGGCCTGAGGTCCAGCAGTGGGAAAATTAAAAGGTTGATTATGGCACCGTGCTGTCATCGTGTCAGGCTCAAAATTAGGCATCACTATTTCTTAAATAAGAACTAACGTCTCTTTAATAGTTTTAGAAGTAACAAGTCTGCTCATAACTTTGTAATGTGCTGTTTGAGGCTAGTAGGTGAAGCAACATGGTGACCGATTTGTCAAAGTCACATACTCAGGAGTTCCACTAGGGCCGATGCCTACTAAAGCTGCGGGATGTTTGAAAGAGAAGTGGCCCTTGCGTTACAGCGCGACTCTGGAACGCAAAGGGTAACTGAAGGAACCTATCGCTCGACCCGGAGTAGAAGAAGTTATTTGATGATATGCCACCCCCCGAAAAAAAGTAACTCCTATACAAACATATGTATTTACGTAGCTACATACAGTTTCTACCCTAGCTCCACATCCGAAGAGAAAACCCGAGAGCTACATACATCCATTAACAATAACTTAAACATTCCAGCTACACGCTAAGACCGACAGAATTAACATAGAGACAGTATTGTACTATCACAATACATAATGTATTCATTATTAACGAAATGTAGGCCGATTCTCAGTGGTGGCTCCCTTTGAATCTGATGAAAAGGAGGAGAAATCGGGTTAGACGTGCGAGGGGACACAATGAGCGGCGATGGTGGTGACTGACGGCGAAGTGTAGAATTATTTATTAACTGGCTTTTTCTTGCAACTTGGCTCCAGTAGCTTGGCTCCAAGGGTAAAGGATTGTTTGAAAGAGTTACTTTCGGCCCCACCGACCATCTGTTCTGAAAGTAATAAGCCCTGCCCACAAATGAGCTCAGTACAATGCTGCGTGACCTCAGTAGAGCTTTCGAAAGAGTGGGTCTTAATTTGAACATGGACAAAACCAAAGTAACGTTAAAAAACCATGTAGCACCCCCGTGCATCTATAACTTTAAGAATTTTTCAACTTTTGCAACTGCGGGTATTGTTACAGTTGAAAATCATCGTTGAATTATATCATTTTGGTAGATCGCGCCTCGATTAGTGGTTTAAAGACTAAGAACTAAATAAATTCCAATGAAGTCTATAATTCCGATTTCCCAATGAAATATTACATTGTGCCCGTTTGTAATACCTCTTACTAATCGTAATTTATTGTGACATTTCTTCTGATTAATTCATGATATTTGTGAGTGATTAGACTTCTAATTATTTGTTATACTTTTATTGGTTTGACATCTTTTATTTAATTTAATGTGTCTGTAATGTGTATAATTATGATTTGTAAGAATCCCTTACTAATAAATTACTATGACCATGACTATTTCATAATAGTCTGTCATCCATCAACATATATGTGCGAGCAATGGAATTGATACCTATAAATGTTCTCTCTTCCATACAGTGTAAGACACTTGACACTAAGCTACATATACTTTCACAGAAACTCTGGCGCTTATAGAAAAATGTGTCGCCTGTTCATTAAAAAAGAAAATTCTAGAATTCACTGTGTTCTGGTTCCTCGTTAGCGATGTGGCATGTAGCGGTTCAATGCGAGAATTCCGAAGCTGCACAAGCTAAGTAAGCCATCTATAAATGTGAACACAGCCTTATATAGAGAAAAGAGTAATAAACGTTGTAACACTAGCCTTCTTATTTATGTAAACCTGTCAGTCATTTTCTCGGACACTTATGAATAAAGCTTAGAAATTATGCATTGCTCATCTATACCAGTTGTCTGCCTTTAGTGTTTTGTTGACCGCCATAAGACTCATCAGGAAAGTTGTCTTTGATGTTGTAAGTAGCGTTTGCAGACAGGTCATGTTCAGGATGCTGTGCTGTTAATTTTTTGTCAGTCAATATGATATTTTGTAATAGACATGCAAATGACGTATATTTTTTTTATTGATACGTTCTGGTTAGATAGTGGTCAACTATCTCGCCGGATGTTAAAAGATGGAGCACGCTTGCTAAGAAGTAACCTATTTAATCTCAACTTAAAGACACCTAGGGTTGAAGCTATCAGGAATCACTAATTTCTGAATCGCAATTGACAATCAATTCAATTCAATGCAATTCAATTGCGATTCAGAAATTAGTGATTCCTTATAGCTTCAACCCTATATGTTATAAATTGCATAATATTCATGACCACCGGCAGCGGTTTTATAAGCGTTATGGTCATAGATTACTCGACGGGCACATAATAGTGTGATAAAAAGTTTCCTATGTCGTAATTCAGGTAATAGTTTACCCATACTTATTCCAAATTTCATCGAAATCAGACTAGCAGTTTAGGTGTCATTGACTAACAAGCAGACTTTTACATTTATCATATTTGTTGGGTGTGTTTTTTTTTTTCAAAGATAGCAGTTATTTCACAGTTTTATTTTAACATAAATAAAACAACCCTTCAACTGCCATACTTTACACTTCTTTGTAGTATTTATTTACTGCAAATTAATAGAAATATTTAAAGCACGAGTAAATTAAATAATGTTGACTTTATTTTATATTATGCGGTAGCAAAGCTGTCAGCAACGAGTGTTTATTGAGTGCAACGTGTATAAAAACATGTTTCATTGACGTGTTTAAAAACCAATCATGTTTGATCAGCAAGTGTTTATATCCAGTCAAGATATATTCTGGGGCTATGGGATTCATCATCATCATCATCATCATTTCAGCCGAAAGACGTCCACTGCTGGACATAGGCCTCCCCCAAGCGTCGCCACAACGAACGGTCCTGTGCGTCTCGCATCCATCGGACTCCCGCAACCGTTACCAAGTCATCGGTCCACCTTGTAGGAGGCCTTCCAACGCTACGTCTTCCGGTACGTGGTCGCCATTCCAGAACCTTTCGGCCCCAACGGCCATCTGTTCTGCGAGCAATGTGCTATGGGATTGTTCGAAAGAATTACCCTGGCTCTGGCAACTGATTCTTACAGTTGTCTTTTGCATTCCAGGGCCAGGGTAAAATGTTGGTTTATGGCAAGCTAAGGAATAAGGAAGAGTTTTATTCCGGTTATATTTATACGAAGACTAGCTGACCCGGTGAACTATGTTCCGCCTAATAGTCAATTAATGTTATGTTAGCTAAATTGTCAAAGGATAACGCCATCTACTGGTATTACCAGAACCAGCATAATTCAATTTAAAATGACATTTTAATTAGAGATGGAGTTGTATTCGGATTTTTTTTCGTGATTTTTTCCATATTTTCTCACCGTTTTATATTTTCCAGTCGTTCTCGAGTTTTAGCGAGACTAATGAACAGCTATTAATTTTTATATATATATATAATATAGATGTTACAGGTTTTCTATAATTAATAAATTTTCTTAAATACGCTTAAATGATTTAACAAATTCAGAAAATTTGTGAGGGGTGACCAGCAAAAGGGCTGAGAGTATGTTCGAAAGAGTTACCGTGAACCTGGTATTCAAAAGACAACTGAAGGAACACATGTGGGCTTTAGTCAGTAGAAGTCCCCTCTCGATCCACCCAGAACAGTATTAGTTATTCCATGATTTCCTACCTCAAAAAAATGGCAGATATTATATTGGTATCGAATATCTATTTATATTGTTACTTAGTTACACTAGATGTGGGCGTTATTGAGAATAACCTTTCGAAAGCATAATAAACTATATTTTGAACTACTTTAACTTCTGGCACTAAACTAAACTGAAAGTGTAACATAAATCAACAAATATTTAGGCTTCTTACATCGATTGTTAATAAAGAACTAGTGATCGATGGCTGGAGAAGTGGTGGCTCAGTGGTGACGGCCCCGGCTTACGAATTGTAGGTCGTGGGTTCAAAGCCAACCAGACGCATTTACTTTGTGTAATTTTTTTCATCACCACTGCTCTCAAAATGGCGAAGGAAAACAGCGTGAGGAAACCGGCAAGACCTAGAACCAAAAATTCGAAGTCATGTGACATCCACCAACACGCACTGGGACCGCGTGGTGGATTACGGCCCATTCTCTCTCTCAGAGAGGAGGAACATTAAAAGGCTGATTACGCTATGCTATGATCGATGGCTAAACTATACTGTTCAAAAGCGAGACTACGTTACGTTTACATTATGTGATTTGATAATAAGAAAATAGTAATGTTGATCACAGGAAATATAATCTAAAACTTGGTCAATAAGCTCCCCCTTTTTTTGGAGTAGGAAATCATTAAACAAGTTCTCCCGCTCTGGGTGGAGCGAGAATTCAGAATTTTACTGATCAAAACCCACCTGAGTTCCTCCAGTTGCCTTTTGCGTTCCAGTGCCGTGGTAACTCTTTTGAAGATTCCCTCAACATTTGATGGCTGACTTCTTAAAAATTTTTCATCATTACGCCCGCGCCCCTGAATTAATCTTTTGTTCTTAGAATGTAGGACACAAATTCATCACTATATATTTTTTACCGCAATGTACTTAATAGATAAATAATAAAACAAATGGCAGCCTCAATTACTTTGATCGTTACTTATTTTATTGTAGTTACTTCCATCGCCTCTTATGTTCTATGATGATTAATGAGCGACATTTTTGTGTCGGTAATGTATTTACTTGTCGGACGAAATTCTCACAACAATTTGCTATAATTTGTGACGATATTATTCCGTAATAAATTGCACGTACCCACGTATCGTGATCAATTATTAAAAGGGTGTTCCTGCGAGATATACCTATACATTTTGACACAAATACTCTTGAATATGAAAAGGGTTTTTAGACAGTTTATCGTTAGTTTCTATTATTGATGGGGGTCCATGTTCGTAACTTTTCGATATGGTTTTACTTAGAACTTGGTACACAAATAGACCTTATCCTGGAAAAGGACTTACTATAATTTTTATTCCAAGAACATGCTCCTTTGACATAATTTTCGAATATCGCGTAGGCGGATTCGTTAGCAGTGGCTACTCGTAGTATTATAAATATAAAAATAAAAATGTTCCTAATGATGAATATTGTCAGTATTTTATTGTTGTACCTACTAGCTTTTGCCAGTGGCTTCACCCGCTTGATACAAGTTTTTTTTTTTTATAAATGGTATGTTCGCGCTTGACCACCATCTCACCTGATGGAAACTATAATATAAATGACACTCAGTGATAAAGTAGCATTCTAATGGAAAAGAAAAGAGACAGATTTTTTTAAATCAGAGTAGTGGATTTTGAACTTTTTCATTAAAAAACCAAAATCTAAAAATATAAATATTTCCTCTTTATAATAAAAAATATTATAAATAGTTTTTTATTTAATTTTCTCTGGAGCCTGGGGTTCTGGACCATTGAAGGCGTACGAGGAGCCGAAACCAACTTGCAGGGGGGGCCCCTGCAAGTTGGTTAGACACTTTATTATTTAATATTAATTATTACAATTATTAGTTTAGATTAATCTAACTTCTTACGAAATAAACTGATTAAATTTACGCAACAAACAGAAAAGTCATTAACAACGACCTTAACAAAGAAACTCCAAAACCTAATCACTATTGGGACAAATGAGTGCGAACTACCAAATGGATAGACTCAATAACACAGTCTCACCCTATTTATTAGCTAAAGTGCCTATTTCGCAGGACGCTACCAAATATCCCAGACTTGGTTAAATCTAGCCGAAATCAGATTATCTTGGGTCGGCTCGCAGACATGATATATGGTTATAGGAGGAGACAGCCGCAGAGTACTTAAGTGTTTAATGGTATACTAATTGAAATAGCTGCTTCTGTTACTACCTGTAGGTTATAAAGTGTGTTCATTGAATTGCCTGATTGTTTTTTTTTAAGGTGGGAAATCATCTATTGATTTCTTTCGGGAAGCAGGAAGGCGTGTCAAACTTTTGACGGCTGGACGGCGAGTAACCCATTGCTCGTCGTCCGCAAGTCCACGCCTACGGTGACTGGAAATCGGAGTCGGGATCCTGGCGGCTGGGGCGTGAGGAAGTCCGTTCCCTCACGCGTGCGACCGTCTCCTTTATTAGCATTAGTGCTTCGCAGAAGGAGGCGGCCCCCCGCCATTCCTCCTCGCTCCGGACATTGACCTGTACCAGGACTAAAACCACACATACGTTTCTTCAGTTGCCCTTTGCGTCCCAGGACATTGGGTAACCCTTTCAGTAGTCCATTCCTGGCCTTAGTAGACTTCGGTCCTACTGGGCCCCAATGGTTTTGCTAACATGTTTTTGAGGCGCCTACGGTGGTTGGATGATTATGGTTTATTTACTTTGTGTGTTCGGGGTCTGTTTGTGTCTGAGTTCGATAATCGGGTATTTATTTTATTTATATGGGCACATCAACAACTTATTTACGAAACAATGCTCATAACAATTTACTTACAACTTACGTCATGCGAACTTTGCTTTGAGCACAGTGTGTATTTGCCTATCCTGCAATAATATTGAAAAAGTGATAGAAATACGATTTACAACATATAATATACAGTGCATAGCATAGTTTAACTGCAGTGCTAAGTGATACGCTGAGGATATTATCGTATTTAGCTACATATCGAATAAAAAACAAAGAAACATTAATAACTATAAAGTGATCATTTTGTGATAGTGTGGGTACTTAATGGAATTTTGGTTCGAGAACAAAGGAACTTATTGATTCAAATAAATTAAAAACAGCGGCGTCGACAAACAGGTCAATATTTTCGTCTACATATTATAAGCACGGTTAGTCGAGTGGTTACCGGCTGCTCTTTTTGGCATGCTGTGGTGCACGACACGTTCTACGTTCGAATCCCACAAACTGCAAAACTTTTAGAATTTGTTAAAGTTTTCAAACTAACTTTATTTGATCAGGAAACGATCACCTATTCTCAATAATATGCTCCGTTCACCAGATAACAAATTGCACCATGACTCTGACACTGACTTACACAAAGTCTCCGAGACTGGTAGTAGTGAACATAAAGTTTCAACACGCAGACGAAATAAACCAGAGTCAGAATGGTCACAAGCAATTAAGCAGTTGTCAACGGAATTTAAAAAGACGCTTAATGAATGGCGATGTGATTTGGAGAGTACAGTCAACAAAATATCCGATAATGTAACTTTTATAAAAGACGAACTTGCCGCCCTCACCGAGGTTACTTCAGATATTAAAAAAGAAATCCAATCCTTACGATCCGAGCAATCTCAAATTAAACAGAATGTCTCCGAACTGGATAATAAATATAAAAGTATTACAAAAGAAATTGAAAACCTGAAGGATTCGGTCAAGTTTGTAACTGAGGATCAATCTGACTTATCCATAAAAGTAAGCGATTACAGTAAACAAACTCGAGAGGCGTCGGAATCAAAACATATTGTATCCGAACTGGTTGCGAAAATCGATTACCTAGAGCAGTCCGCCCGGAACTGTAACATCGAGCTGTGTAATATCCCTGAAAGGCGAAATGAAGACCTAGTTTCCCTAATGCTAAATATAGGTTCTTCCTTAAGGTGTACTATAAAACAAAGTGATATTCTATCAATACATCGAGTTCCACATGCCCACCAGGACAATAACAAACCCAAGAACATCATCGTGAAACTCACTTCACGTATACTAAGGGACAACATTCTTAGTGCCCATCGCTTGAATAAAGGTCTAACTACCGAGCAACTGGCAATGTCTGGCTCATCGTTTCCCATTTACATGCACGAACATCTAACTCTAAAAAACAAAAAGTTATTTCGTGAGTGCCGGGATGCTGCCAAAAAATATAACTACAAGTTTTTATGGGTCAAAAATGGAACTATCCTCGTTCGTGAAAAGGAGGGATCTAAATCATTTGCCATCAGATCTCTACAAGACGTCGCCAAGATCAAGACTGTTTCCGGCACTGAAATTCGTCAATCATGATCATGACAAATCATTGCATGAGAGGGACTGTTTGTTCGTAACAAATTTTGTGGCTGAATTAACTTTAAACTTGCCTTTTTTATGTTTCGTATGTGTACTTTATGTGAGATGGAAATCCTTCATTGATATTATATTAAGGTTTACAGGTTTGATTTACTTATTTCTAAACGTATACAGTGTAAAAACGAATAGTCATTTTTGTATTATAATTGTTATTTCCCTTTATATTCATTACTATTTTAGTCTTAAGTATCCAAGCGTAAAATATACTAATTTGAAATGTTTGTTATATTTGCGCTATCTGAATATTCAGCATTTGGAACATTTTTATAATTGCTCAGTTTTTCCTTTTTATGGTGATAGTTTACTGCGATTTGAGTATTTCTGGCATATTCGTGTGTTTATTTTTTGCTACAATATTGTATTATTCATAAACGAATTGAAATTCTGTCTCCGTCATCTTTTTGCTATTGTAAAATTATCAGGCGTAGCGCTGGCAGTAAGATATACTGTAAATATTTGTTTATACAATGCTTGATAACTTAGTTATATACTACCAAAATTGTAGGGGAACACGCACTAAACTTCATGTTTTGTATATGAGTATTTTATCGAATTGTTATGATGTTATTGTACTTACGGAAACTTGGTTGACGCCAGAAATATTTGACAATGAGTTTATTGACAACCGTTACGAAGTATATCGCTGTGATCGTGATCGAACAGCCACTAATAAGAAGGATGGAGGTGGTGTCTTGGTTGCAGTCCTAAAAGGTTTGCACTCGGTTAGAATTTTTCCTAGTTCAACGTTGGAATCTAACATAGAATTTGTCTTTTTAAGAATTCCTAATGCTACCAGAGGAAAAGCTCAATTTATTGGTGCTTCTTATATACCACCAAGAACATCGGAATATGTGTATGTTCAGTATTTCGATTTGGTTCAAAACTTACTCGGCGACGCTAACATAGAATATTTTTATTTATTAGGTGATTATAATCTGCCTGAAATTGACTGGGTTCCTTCTGAAAATAGCACATTACCATTATCGGGTTTGATTTGTAGTGGCAATTCCCCAGTCTGTGGCCATCTGGGAGTATTTATGTCCTGCCTTAATGCTTGTCAGTATAATAATATTAAGAACCACGGTGGAAGAATATTAGATTTGGCCATAAGCAACTATGAATTGTCTGTGTCTCCTCCCCCTAATCTTTTATTGCAGCTTGACAATCACCATCCGCCATTTTGTACACAAGTCCCATTTAGGTCAACACATGCACATATGACCCGAAAGTCAATAAAAAAACATAACTATTGTAGGGCTGACTATGGTAAGATAAATGAGGAATTGAGTAACGTAAATTGGAACGAGAGAATCGGGTTGAATAAATCAATAGATGATGCACTGAATGAGTTTTATAATATTATTTTTAATCTTATTAAGCAATATGTCCCACTTATTAATTCTAAGACCACTAAATTCCCGGTTTGGTTTTCATCGTCTCTCATCCATATATACAAAAATAAAAATAAGGCTTGGGTTAAATGGAAGATGTATAATAATATCTCAGATTATGAACAGTTTTCCTTGTACAGATCGAGATTTCACACCGAATGTAAAAACTGTTATAGTGAATATATTAACTTTGTTGAAGATGGCATTCGCAAAAATGTCAAATATTTCTGGAAATATGTTGCCAACCGTAAGGCTCCTACTGGCATCCCTTCAGAAATGAAATACCAGAATCAGACCGCTAATGATCCTGAAAAAATATGCAATCTTTTTTCAAATTTCTTTGAATCTGTTTATGAACGATCGTCTTCCAACGATACGTCATGTCAGAATGTGGAATTTTCAGAGGACTGTTCTATTATAAGTAAGATAGAATTCAGTGTGGATGAGGTCTTAAGGGCGCTCAAGTCTTTGGATTCAACCAAGGGACCAGGACCTGATGGCCTTCCCGTCGCTTTTCTTAAAGCGACTGCCGAAAATATCTCAATTCCAGTGCAAATTTTATTCAATAAATCACTGATGCAAGGAACTTTTCCCGAAGCATGGAAAACTGCTAATATTACACCAGT
Source organism: Mythimna impura (assembly GCA_905147345.3). Classification (NCBI taxonomy): domain Eukaryota; kingdom Metazoa; phylum Arthropoda; class Insecta; order Lepidoptera; family Noctuidae; genus Mythimna; species Mythimna impura. The sequence continues at coordinate 7,632,135 of LR990355.1, read as the reverse complement.
CCATAAATCCGGATCCAAACAAAATGTGGAGAATTATCGTCCTATATCTATTTTGTCCGTACTACCAAAGCTTCTAGAAAGATTAGTCCACAGTAGAATATATCCAGTGCTTCACAATAGCATTATCCAACAACAACATGGATTTGTTAAAAAACGCTCAACCACAACCAACTTGGTAGCCTTTGTCGATTATTTATTTAATAATATGGATTCTCGTACTCAAGTGGATGTCATATATACTGACTTTCGGAAAGCATTTGACAAAGTAGACCATAATTTGCTTTTGACTAAAATCTCCTTTAACGGCATACGTGGAGATCTATTGCGTTGGTTTTCCTCTTATGTCAAAAACAGAACTCAGAGAGTAGTTATTAATGGTTTTCATTCTTCTACTATTCATGTCACTTCTGGGGTGCCACAGGGCTCAATCCTGGGCCCTCTTTTGTTTATTATGTTTATAAACGATATAAAAACGTGCCTCAGAAACACAAAACTATTACTCTATGCAGATGATCTAAAGATTTATAGACCAATAAAAAATCTGCAGGACTGTAGATTACTGCAAGAAGATTTAGATCGTTTCACTGATTATTGCTTAAGTAATAAACTACAACTCAGCATATCTAAGTGTTGCTGTATCAGCTTTACAAAAAATAAGAATGTCGTGAAATACTCATATACACTAGACGGAACTGTATTGATGAGGGTGCGCCTAGTTCGGGATCTCGGGGTTCTTCTGGATGAAAAACTTCACCTTGATGCTCACGTGGATCACATTGTAAATAACGCATTTCGGATGTACGGTTTTGTAATGAGATCTGCTAGAGATTTTGTGCGGCCCTCAACTTTCTTGTACCTGTACAAGTCTTTGATTAGATCACAGTTAGAATATGCAGTGTGTGTGTGGAATCCCTTTTATAATAAATACTCAGAGTGTATAGAAAAAGTTCAAAGAAAATTTCTAAAAGCCATGCATTTCAGATGCTTTCGCAATTACATACCATATAATGATTTACTTAAGAAATATAATTTGCAAAATTTGAAAACTAGACGCACTCTCCTAGAGACAGTATTTTTGTTCGATCTTTGTGATAATGTGTATGACTGTATTGACATACGAAATAAAATAAGTTACACAGTGCCTAGAACTACAGTGTGTCGCGGGGTGCGTATGCGACCTGTGTTTGCAGTCACCTCCTGCCGCACTAACGCGGGCCTGCGTGCGCCTCTGCGCAGACTGGCTAGCAACTACAATGAATTCTTTGGCCACATAGACATGTTTGCCCTTTCCGCCGCCCAATTTAAAAGAAAAGTCATGGTAACTCTCACCAAATAATTGAAGGTTAACTAATTCTAATTATTATTGTTCTTTTCTGACAAAAAATCTGTTTTCATTCAATTATTGACATTATTTCATTTATTATTAATGTTGTTACTATTGTTATTATTTTTAATTTAATTTAATTTTTTTAAATATTATTGTTATTATAATTATTTAATTAATTGCATGATGGTTTTAAAAATATTTTTTTTTTTTCAATTATATTCTGTGGAAAATGCTGTGGGTTACATATTGAACCACCTTCTATTACTGTTTCTTATTATGTAATTCATAATGTGTAACTGTTTATTTTCCCAAATAAATAAAATAAAATAAAAAAAATAAATAACATGTAAATTCTGTGTTAAAAAGTCACTTATAGCCCAACGTTCACAGTCGGTATAATTGATCTATCTTGCTTACTAACATATTATATATCTATTAGATATATATCTATAACATAATTATAATATCATAATAATGTTATATAGATTTGTATTTTTGAATATTTGTATTTTTATTTGTAATGAATAAACTCAAAACTACTGATTTTAAAAATTCTTACACTAATAGAATGCTATTTTATCATTGAGTGACATAGGGATGCGGGTAAGGCCTCTTGGGAGAAGCTAGATAATAATAAAAATATGAAAATAAATATAAACAACTTGATTAGATTTTTACTTAATATCAATGGCAAAGCGTGATCGTTCGTCACGTTTCACCATTTCCTGTCTCTCTACAAAGCTTACAACATCTTATACCAAACCATTAGCAAAACTCGTCATATCCTTACAATGTAACAATAATAAAACCCTTCCTCATTCCCTAGCTCGTAACAGGCCAACATTTTTACAATACAGTCTTCAAAGTTAGCATGGAGACGCAAAGAATTTCCAAAACTTTTTTTTTAGTCACCTTTTAATGATTTTCTGAACATGGACAGACTAAGCATAAAAAGCTTATAAAATTGTGGTATATGTGAATACCACTTTTTGCTTTGCAGTAGTCTAAAACAAATGCCATTCAATGTGACAATACTGCCAGGCTTCTGGGCACATTACCGGATGACAGCGATGTGGAAGAGTATTTCGACGCCTGGGTTTTTTTTTGTTTTATAATTATGTTGCATTATGAATCCTTATTATGGATTCATAATGCAACATGTAAATAGGTTTAGTATAATTTAAGTTTCAACAAATTAAAATTGTGTTTCAAACTGACCTTTGGCAGCGGCTTCGCTTGCGTGATAGTAGATAATATACCTATACCTAAGACAAGTGATAAAGAAGCATTCTACTGGTGAAAGATTTTATTAAATAGGCCCTGTAGTTTGGAGTTTATTCGTGACATACAAAAATCCAAATATAATAATAATTAGTAATCGACTTCTACGATGTCCCACACATCGCTCTGGGTTTATCCAGTCCTCCTTCTTTGTCCAGGCGATCTCTCTTTGGAATGAGCTCCCGCTGAATATCAGGATGGTGTCCAGTCGGTTCACTTTTAAGGTGAAGGCACGTGAATACATTCGCAGGAAGTTGGTGTAATCATCACAGCGTTGATTTGTTAGATTCGTTTCTCATAAATACATTGTTAATTTGTATGTATGTATCTAAGTATATATTTATTATTGTATTTCTTTTCTATTTCTTTACCATTAAGCTGCACCTACCATGTTATGGTCGACTGGTAGAAAATGACTAAGGCATTATTAAGTCCGCCTTTGTACAGTGTTTATTACTAGTGTATAAAGTTTTAATAAATAAATAAATAATATTACTAGCTGAATCGGCAAACTTTGTTCTGCCATGTTTTTTTTTTTTTTCTGTGGGAAAATCATCTTATGACATCCCCCGCCCTTGGGCGGGGCGGGAGATAGTGTCAGACTTTTACTGACTAAAAACCCACTCCTGTTCCTTCGTTGCCTTTCGTACCAGGGCTGAGTCTTCCTTTCAGAATCAGACCCTTGGCCCCAGTAGGCTTCGACCCTGCTAGGCCCCTACAGTTGCTGACATCTCCTTGAGGCGCGCGTGGAACAGCACGCGCCGTCGACGACTTGGGCTCGGTCCGCACGGTTACCGGACGGTCGGACGGCGAGCCACCCATTGCTCGCCGTCCGCAAGCCTGCGCCTACGATGGCCGGAAATTGGGATCGGAATCCCGGCGGCGATTGGGGCGTGAGGACCGTTGCCTCACGCGATCGGCCGCCTCTTTTGCTAGCATTACTGCTTCGCAGAAGGAGGCGACCGCCTGCCACTCCTCCTCGCTCCGGACCATGGCCTGTACCAAGGCCCGGCGCGAGAGATCGCCGCCGCCGATCGCCCCCACGAGGACACGGCGTTGCTCTGCCCAAGCGGGATACACCTCCACCGTGTGCTCCACCGTGTCCTCCGGGTGGTCCACACAATGGTGACACCCGGATTGTTCTGCCATGTAAAGATCATATCAAAGAAAAAAATGAGGTTTGGGGTAGGAGAGTAAAAAATACTTTACGACTTATTTTCAGATCTACCAAATATACACAAAAAAACTTCATAAAAATCGGTCAAGCTGTTACGAAGAAGGTCGATAACAAACATTGTGACATAAGATTTTTATATATTAGATTAAATTATTAACTTGCATAGATTACTGCTCAGATAAGCTCGTTTGATTCCAAATTTTTGGTCTACTTTCTGAATACATACAAAACGAAATAACATCTGCAACTGAATCATTAACCGAACATCTTTCTACATGTCTTTACAATGTAGCTGAAATAGTCTTCCTTGTTCCGTATTTTGAAATAATCAAATATTTTGCCAACATATTGTAGTTTAGGCTCACGTCACAAAGTACCTAATTACCTTTTGTTGCCTGTAATCATCAAATATTTTCTCCCACTCTGGATGGAGCGTGATAGAGTTACAGACTTTTACGGACTTAATTCCACCCGTATTCTTTCAGTTGCCCTTTGCGTTCCAGAGCCGTGGTGACTCTTTCGAATAATCTCGCAGCCCTTTTGCTGATCACTTCTCATTAGTTTTCTGAACATGATTAAATCATTTATGCGTAACTTTAGTTATAATAATGGAAAAGTTATCATAATCATCATTTCAGTTTCGTCCCCCAAGTGTCGTCACAATGAACGGTCCTCAGCGACTCTCACCAAATCATCGGCTCATCTTGTAAGAGGCCTTCTAACGCTGCGTCTTCAGTTACGCTGTCGCCACTCCACAACCTTTCAGCCCCAACAAAAAAGTATAAAATAAAATTTATTACTCATCGTCATATGTCTACATAGAAAACCTTTAATATCTTTGTTTCAATATATCCAGAATAAAAGCCTTCCTTATTCCTTAGCCTGCCATAAACCAACATTTTGCCGATACAGTGTAGTTAGCTCGACGTCGCGAAGCACCGGAGATTGGTCCCGTGTCTCCTCCGCGCGTTCGTTAGAGATAACTGCCGCAGTGGCATAGGATGTAGTTAAGACAACTATGTACAAGATGTATCTGTCTAGATTGATCACAGACTTAAATTAGATTAAGTTATGTATGTGTATTTAGATTATTTTGTGTTCAGGTTGCCGGTAAGAAATAGTGGAATGCGATAAGGACGATAATTGTATGTTTTTCAGTGTAAGGTTACGAGTTGTAGGACGCGGGTTCAAACCCAGCCAGGCGCATTAATTTGTGTAATTTATTTCATCACCACTGCTCTCAAAACGGTGAAGGAAAACATCATCTTCCTGCCCTTGTCCCGTGTTATTTGGGGTCGGCGCAACACGTTTTTTTCTTCCATTCTGCCCTGTCACTCGTCATACTATCACTAACTTCCTTTTCTTTCATATCACTCTTCACACAATCCATCCATCTTTTCTTTGGTCTCCCTCTCCCTCTCCATCCATCCACATGTAAACTCATAACTCTTTTAGTAACATGCGTTTCATCTCTCCTCTTCACATGACCATACCAAGACAAACGATTCCCTTTCAACTTTTCAGTCACTGGCGCCACTTTCAAACTTCCCCTAATATACTCATTTCTCACTTTATCCATTCTCGTCACACCACACATCCATCTTAACATTCTCATCTCCGCTACGTGCAATCTTTTTTCATCCGTCTTTTTCACAGCCCAACATTCTGATCCATACAGTATGACAGGCCTTATCACGGACTTGTAGATTTTACCCTTCAACTTGAGGGGCATCCGTGGGTCACAAGTTGTTCCCGTGACCTGTCGCCATTTCATCCATCCTGCGTTGATCCGATGTGTTACGTCCCGGTCTACCTCACCATCCCCTTGGACGAGTGACCCGAGGTACCGAAAGTCGGAGCAGATCGGTATGGGTGTTCCAGCGAGAGATAAAGGCACTGGATTGGAGAGACCGCCGAAATCGCAGAACAAGTATTCCGTTTTGGTTCTACTCAATTTCAGGCCAACACTCTCCAGTCTGTGCCACCACACCTCCAATCTGTTCTGGACCTCTAGGCCACTCTCGGCAACCAACACAATGTCATCGGCAAACAGCATACACCAGGGAGCCTCTTCCTGAATGTCCGACGTCAGAGCATCCATTATCATCAGGAAGAGGTAAGGGCTGAGAGCCGACCCTTGATGTAAGCCGACAGCCACATTGAAGCTGCCAGTGGTGCCCACTGTAGACCGGACTTGGGTACTGCATCGACTGTACATCGCTCGGATCAACTGCACATACTTCCCAGGCACACCTTTCTCTTTAAGGGCCCACCACAGAACCTCACGAGGTACCCGGTCGTATGCCTTTTCGAGGTCAATGAATACCATGTGCAAGTTTTTATGCGCACCTCTGTATTTCTCGCACAGCTGGCGTATAGCAAAAATGGCATCCGCTGTACCCCGACCCGGCATAAAACCGAATTGGTTCTTTGAAATTTCACTCTCTTCTCTTAGTCGCCTTTCAATAACTTTCTCCCAGGCTTTCATAGTATGTGACATTAGCTTTATTCCTCTATAATTGTTGCACTCAAGCACATCACCTTTGTTTTTAAAAATCGGCACCAAAGAGCTATTGCACCACTCATCAGGTATGGCTTCTTCCAGCAACAACTTATTGAAGAACAAAGCTAACCACGTCCATCCATCCACTCGCAATAACTTCCACACTTCAACTGGTATTCCATCTGGACCAATGGCTTTACCATTCTTCATTCCATTTACTGCTATTCTGACTTCATCCATACTAACCATTCTCACTAATCCCACATTCACTGGTTTATTCTCTAACACCCCACTCCAATTATTTTCCTCATTCATCAATCTTTCAAAATATTCCTTCCACCTCTTTCTGATTTTTTCATCATCCGATAGAACCATTCCAGTTTCATCTCTTATACATCTTACATGACAAACATCCCTCGCCTTTCTCTCTCTTATTCTAGTAAGCCGGTATAGCTCTTTTTGGCCTGCAGGACTGTCCAGTGCGTCATACAGTTTGTCCTGGGCTTTTGATTTTGCTATTGCCACGGCTTTCTTGGCTTTCTTCTTTAAAACGTCATACTCACTCTTTTTTCCAGCTTTTAAACTAGCGTTTCCAGGCTCTACACGCTGCCATTCCTTGAAGGAAAACATCGTGAGGAAATCGACATGTTCTAGAACAAAAAAAAATCGAATACAGGTGACATTCACCAACCCGCACTGGGCCCGCGTGGTGGATTACGGCCCATTCCCTCTCCTAGAGAGGAGGCCTGAGTCCCAGCAGTGGGAACATTAAAAAGGCTGACTAAGTTTATGCTTATGCAGTGTAAGGTTTCCATTTTGTAAATTATTGTCATGGTGTACAATAAAATAGCTATGTATAAATAAATCACTGAGTAAATAAATTAGATAATCTTTAACGGTGTCCTTGATTGCATTGTTAATGGATCGATACATAACCAAGGGGTCTTTAAGTCAAGAGTAAATAGGTTACTTTTAGGCAAGCGTGCTCCATTGTTGACCACATCATCGGTTACCATCAGGGTAATAAGTACCATCAATAAAATACTAATAATAAAAAAGCAGTTCACGTAAACTTTAAAAAAGCTAGAACTACATTAGACCGACGCACACGTGTAACACGCCAGATTTGTACATAGAATGACGTCGCGTGTTGTCGCGTGGCGTGGATCAAGTGTAGCTCTACAAGTCCAGTTTCCATACAAAATGTATGGAGACCAATGCGCCCAGATCGACGTGTGTGGCACACGTGCACGCAGTGTAGTTCTAGCTTAAATCTTATCATACTAAATACAAATTCTGTTTATGTCTCAACTGTAATAAAATAAAGCATGCAAAGTTATAAAATATTTAAAAATTCAACTGCAGTAGCCGAAGTAATAAAGATTGGCAGCTGGTGTAAAATGCTCTAGCTTAAAGTCTATTTTAAGAAAAATTCCGAATAAAGTTTCAAGTGCCTTATGACTTTATAGAATCTTCGATTTAACGTCACTGTTCTTTCACCCATAATAAAATGTAGCCGGTCGATTCCGACCCACTTCTCTTTGCCCGATTGAGTTGATTTTATATGAATGAAAGAAAAGAATTGGTAGGTAATAAGAAATATTTCAGCTTGATTATACGCCTGAGTGAATCTGTTATCTGTCATAACATAATCTATTTCATTTCTGTATTTTACTTTCATGTTATAGATTTGTGTGATTTTTGTTGGAGAACGTCAAAAGATACACGTGTAAGAATTTACTTGTCTTTTATATTATATTGAATCGGAAATCACATGCTCTTATTTTGTTACGCCCATGGTAAGAGCAATAAGGAAATCGGGAGTAGCTGTAACCTACTATTTAAGCTCAATTTTCTTACAATATAGAGGTTCCATCAATGCTGGCTTTTTAGGAAAACTAGGAGACTAGTCCTAGTAACCGACGTGTGTGAAGGAACAGCAGGCCTAGCCAAGTTACGACCGTTTCGTTTCGATTCTCTTTCGTCAATCGCCTCGAGTCCACGTGACCGAGCGTTGAGATGACGTCAGAACCAAGGAATCGGAAGCGTGGCCGACTAGAGGCGATCGATGAAAGATAATCGAAACGAAACGGTTGTAACTTGGCTAGAGGGGCAGATATATGAACGTCGACGAAGCAAAAGGATTTATAAAATATTACAAATAGTTATACTAGCATTATGAAGAAATATTTGTAAGTATGTATGTAGGGGGCAATCTCTGAAACAACTGTAAGTACCCATTTTAATTTTTTTATCACCAGTAAAATTCTACCTATTACTGAGTAACATAGGAATATATCTGTATGTATGTATCCATCAGGTGAGATGGTGGTCAAACGTGAGCCATATATATATATATATATGCTACTTTCACGCAGGTGAAGCCACTGGAACAAGCTAGTTTTTAGTAAAAATACAAAAAAATAGATAATAATTAGTAATCACAAACGTAGCAAGTAGCGTTTCCAATTAGGAAAATGTATGTTTTTATCAAAGCTCAGAAAAGCTCCTACTAACACATTTCTTTCTCAATCAATTTAAACCAATATGTTAATAAAGGCTTCCTGTGCCATTAACCCCTGAAGGCTAGAACGGAGTTTAACGCATAACTACACGTTAACTAACGTCAACTGGTTTTCTAACTGGACGTCAGATGATAGATAGTTATCTGTGCACGTCAGGATCTTAGAACGCACGACGCTTATGATTCTAAATACAGATTGCACGGTGATTTTAAAGGAGATGTATCGCTTCCTTGTTTCCAACTTGGTTTAGAAAATTCAAGATAGCTGTACAGACGTTTAATTTGATAAACGATCGTTTAACTTGGTTTTAAGTAAAGATTTTTAAACTCCGATTACTGAAAACACGATTGTAAGTCTGATAAGTAACTAACATTTGATCAGGCTTTTGGAAAACGGGTATTGGGTAAGACAAGTGAAAACTGCTGCTTTCGTAAAAATAAACTGCAGTGTTAAACTCTATTGAGGATTATGGGATCGACGCCGAGTTGCTAGCCTGTCGGTTTTCTACCGGTTGTATTTCGAGGAGTGTGCGTCGGAATTGCATAAACTAATTCCGCCTAGCCCGTTCCATCATCGGACCACCAGGCATACGGCGATGCGCAACCGGTACATGGTGGACATCACACCTATACGCTCAAAACGTTTTGGAAACACATTCATTGTGCGTACAGCTAAGGTGTGGATTTCCTTGCCAGAATCTGTGTTTCCTGATGGCTACAACAAGGGAATCTTTTAGTCAAGAGTGAATAGGTTACTTCTAGGTAAGCGCGCATCGTCGCTTTCCATCAGGTGAGGTAGCGGTCAAGCGCGAACCTATCAAGAATAATAAAAAAAAACAAGTGAAAACTGCTGCTTTGTAAAATATTATCTGCAGTGTTAAACTTTTTTTGTTTGTTCAAAAGAGTTACTGCGGCTCTGAAATGAACAGGGCAAGTGAAAGAATGGTTCAAGCCATAGTCTCGAGCGAGTAGGAATGGCAAGTGGTCACTTCCTCTGCTAAGCGTAATGCTAGCGAAGGAGACGGCCGAACACCACAGGCGCTGCGACCCCGACTACAACGATCAGCCACAGTAGGCTCGGATTTGTGGATGACAAGCAATGAATAGCGTACCTTCCGACCGTCTTATAATCGTCCGGACCGATCCCAAGACTTTACACAGTTATAAACAGTTATATGAAAATTCATCGAAATTAGTTCAGCGAGGTAAAACCTTAACAAATAAACAGACAGATAGTATTAGGTACTATCATCATCATCATCATTTCAGCCGATAGACGTCCACTGCTGGACATAGGCCTCGCCCAAATGTCGCCACAACGAACGATCCTGTGCGTCTCGCATCCATCGGATTCCCGCAACCTTCACAAGGTCATCGGTCCACCTTGTAGGGGGCCTTCCAACACTGCGTCTTCCGGTACGCGGTCGCCATTCCAGAACTATACTATTAGGTACTATACTAGATATTTATAATACAGCAGCTCATATAAGTTCAAAGAGCCATCCTTATCACGAGAACACGGAACCCCCATCTAACTATTGACTACCTAGTTATAGTTCCCTAACCAATGTACCTTGAGTATAGCTAACTCTGATTATATCTTATAGCCCGCTATCCCTGAGGGCTAATCGACACGCCGATAGCCTCTAATACGAGTATAAACCTAACTATATAGATATGTGCGCGGTGATTATACTATGGATCTGATATTATAGGCAACAACGTAGTGAAACTAAACTCGTATAGGTGCGCAAACAGCCATTCTCAGAACCACTAATTAAGTATTTGTTTCGTGCGGTAATCGAACCACATAGCGCTGCCAATCACTCAGCAATTCAGCCCACCGCGTCGTCAATTTTTTTTTAAATTATAGTATTCCTCGTTTATTTCAAAGTTCTTGTAATTCGAAGGGCTTTTACGTGATCTGTGAATTTTAACTAAGCTGAAAATTGGTCTGAAGTGGACATCTGTTAGAATTTGTTTTATTTATTTATTTATTTATTTTATGACAGGTACTCTCTGCACTTACAGTCGAAACTAACACGTGCAGAGAGTCAATATTATTTTTGTCGGCTATCTGTCGCAGGCAGGCGCAATATTGCCAATCAGAAGATCATATTCATATGAAGGGCTGGCGGATGACGAACAATGGGTAGCTCGCTGTGCAGTCGTCCACTAACTGTCGCATCGAGCCGAAGTCATTGACGGCGCGTAGTTCTCCATACGTGCCTTATAAGAGATGTCAGCAAAATCCCAAACCAAAGGGGCCCAGGAGGACTGACGCTCGCTAGAGCCACGGGGAATTTCTGAAAAGGAAATCCGTGGTCCTAGAACGTAAAGTGCAACTGAAGAACAGGTGTGGTTTTAGTCAGTAAAAGTCTCACGATGGTTTAAAAACTTAAAAAAAAGAAAAAGAGTGGTTCCTAACTCATGGTCCGCAGACCACTGGCGGTCCGTAAGATTTCAAATGTATCCGTAATGTGTTTGTATCCGCGGAAGGTCTCAACATTTCAAACTTGTCGACTGAAAAGTTCAAATCGATTTTAAGTTTCTATTAGAGAAGTTCTGTTTTCAATGACAATGCTCGTTACGTTGATTTTAATGGACAGATGTGCTACAACTTTTGAATTTACTGTAAAATTTTTATTTTATTAATAACATAGTTAACTTTCTCCTAGAGTTTTGGTCTTTGCAACAAAAAAAAAACCAACGTGTTCCTCGATAAAAAAAGGCCGAGAACCACGGGTACGACTATAACAAACAAATGGTTTTTCTAGGGGAAAAAGTACTTACAAACTAAAACTTTTACTCTACGGGACCAGCTCTGAAATAATATTAAGAAAAAATATCATTTATGCGAACATTACGAACTGAAACTACTTAGCTATTGAAACCATTGACGCTTATAAAAATGTTCCTCATAATAAAACTAATTTAATAACTCGTCTCGATTGTAGAGAAGTTTCATGACAAAAATTCAGTTTTTGTATGGTTCCGTTTTTTGCAAACAAAAACTAGGGGCAACGTTGAAAGTGTATTCAAATAGTGTTTTAAAAGCTATCAAACTTTTTTGAATACAAAGTGGCTTTTTAAGAGAAAAACCGAGGGACGGGTTAATACGTAGCTCGAAGCCAGGTCAATGCTATCGCACTTTTTAAAGTATTTGTTATTGTGTTCTTTAGACAACAGATACTCGTACAACATAAATTATAAATCATTTATTTATTTAGAAACATGGGTAAAAATGTACATTGATGTTTTTTTTTTTTAATATATAAGTAATAAAGTTCTCCATAGTTAATCGTCACGTGGGTATGCAAATAATGAAAAGTAAGTACAAGAAAAAAAAAATATCAGCCTTGTCAGTCGCAGTCATGAAATAATATGTATAATAGTATTTTAATGACAGATTAAAAAAGAACAATAAAAAATAAAATTAGAAACAAATATAATTTTTAATTGAATTACCAAAATAGTTCAGTTCAAAATAATACATTACAGTCCAATCAACATAGGAAACTTTATGGATAGAAATATTTATAATGTTTATAGGTAATTATCAACGTAATTAGCATTCATTTCCAGTAGTTGGATGACTTAACTACTGGTTTTTTTTATTATGGATAGGTTCGCTTTTAACCAATATCTCACCCGATGATGTGGTCGACGATGGAGCACGCTTGCCTAGAAGTAACCTCATCGCTCTTGACATAAAGACTTCTATTAGGTGGTAGCTATCAGGAAACACAGACTCCAGCAGGGAGATCCACTCCTTAGCTGTAAGTACAATAAATGTATTCCCAAAATATGTAGTATGGGTAGGATGTCCACCATGTAACGGTGGCACACGAATCGCCGTACGCATATTGGTCCGATGATGGAACGGGCTTGTTTATTTCAGTTACCAGTTTCTGATAGCCAATGTAATTGAAATTGTTGTTAATTCCCACGTAAACACACACGTAAAAAAAATTAGTTAGACAAATGTTATATTGTCGTACTTCTTACATTTGTTAATGTACCTAGAATTTTTAACACCTCCAAGGTTTAGGCCTCTCGCCCACGGCGACTTTTTGTAGCGATGCTGTCGCACGCTTACGAAACGCGCGACAGCATCGCTACTAACGCGCGTTAGTCGCATTGGTAAGCGCCATAGAAAAGATGCAAACGCGCTACAGCATCGCGACTGTATCGATACGAACGCGCTACAGCTTCGCTACAAAAAGTCGCCGTGAACGAGAGGCCTTACAGACGTTATTCTGTCTAAAGCTATTGTGATTGACAGCTAATCGTAATTTTGACAGCTAGGAATAGTTTCAATGTAACAAAGAAAAATAAATCTTTTACGGTTTTTGGTGCGACTTTCTCGTCATGAGATCTTACGTGAGATTTTAAGAAATGGTTTAAAAAAGTTCGTCCAAATTGGTCCAGGCATATTCTAATTTTGCGCTTAGCAACGGATTTAGACATTCATTTTTATTGCTGCTGTCAGCAGCTTTGCTCGCGTGAAAAAAGAAAGTTATCCCAAGGGAACATACATCCGGTATAAAAATGCTATAAATATAAATATAATATATATATGCTTTTTTAGGACATAGTCTACCCGTGTACCAAGTTTCATCGAAATCCGTCAGTCATTCAAGCGTGAAGAAGTAACAAACATATTCACACACTACATACACACACTCACAAACTTTCGCCTTTATAATATATATTAGTCTGATATTTTATAAAATAATAATAGATAAATATATAATATTACTAATAATAATATTAGATATAAAAATATAATTATATAATTTATTTGGTATTATTAATAATAATAATATTAGTAATACAGTCTTTATTACAGATAATACATATTAGTGTTGCACCTCAAAGCTCTTTATAATATTTCAATTTGTAACAAATCCACGCAATTCTAGGGAGGAATTCGAAATCTAACCATCGCATCGCATCACGTCGGTGCTTGTGAACATCAATCGTCTTGGAAAAATTGAATTGAGAAGGAAAATGGAACCTTTCGATATCGGAAAACATATTGCATTGAACGTTGGAATCAATTCTAGATAAGCGGTATGGTGTTTCAGTCAATACACGTATCCTAAATAGTAATATTAACCTTCCATTTTTCTAAATAAATTCATCTTCCACCTTTTTCTCAATTCTCTTTGGATCGGCGCAGTATATTCTACTTTCATACGTATACATCACACTATTAATATAAAAACCAAGCTTCTAAGTGTGTATATGTTTGTTAATAATCTTTCTCGCTCAAACGCCTCAACAGATTTGGATGAAATTAGGCACACGGGTAGATCACATCTTGAAATAAGTTATAGAAAAGGAATTTTTATCACGGAAGCATATAAGCACATACTTTGGGATAAATAGCTACTTTCACACTTGCGAAGCCACTGGTAAAACCTAGTCTCAAATAAATTAAGTTTATTAAAATTCAGGGCCGCATTTTGATAAACTAAATTTATTTGAGACGTTTACTTATATCATATATCATGTAAATGAACGTAATAAATGTATCAATATTTGAGTAAATTGTGACATAAGTGCGTTGCAGACTTTGAAAACATATTTTTTTAAATGTTTCATTTGTAGGTAGGAAAGTTAAAAATGAGCTTTTTTCCGTAAAAACCATTAGTCGTAGCCCGTTGCTACAATTGTGCCCGAAACAAAACTTCAACTACTACATAAATGAGTAGTCACACCTACCTTTAATTCATTAACGCTCAGGCGGTAGCCGGCGCCCGGAAGCCATTGTCTTACTATTGTGTCTCTAATTACGCACGTCAAAAGGTTAATTGGCAGTTCTATTTTCTAAGTGGCAGGAAACCTAGCTCCAACTATCTAAGTTTCTCGCCACACCGCAGAACACAGTCCAAGTCATGTCAGCCTAAAAACGTCGAACGCTGCACAAAAGTTTCCTTTCTAGATGGCACCACAAACGCTCCCGAACGGCCTGACAATACTGACCTAGAAATTTTAGCTGACAAGTATATTGACACGGAAAATGAAGGTTTTAGAATTGTTAAAGTCTTTACATTTCCTCTTGTAATCAGATAGTTGGGAGTTGTCGACTGTTTTCTATTTTATTCGTTGATATAATCGACTGTTCTTTATCAAAGTGTAGAAAATTGTCTTGAAATATTGCGTCAATGGTCCATAAAATTATCTCATGCAGCAAGATAATAGCGGCAAAATTAAATAATAATAAATTAATAATAAAATCCTTATTGGGTTCATTTTCACAAAGAACATTAAAGTTAGATTCCCTGGGTCCAACACTATTTAAGTATGTCGTGGGTTCCACTTTCTTCTATCTAATAATGTTGCAATATGGAAATAATGTAATGAAAATGGAAGAAGTCACTGGCTCCTGAAATACAGGCACCTAACCTAGCTCAGGAGTCAGGGGTTCACTTATTTGTACATGTTTTACAACAATAAAGAATTATTATTATTAATGTAAAATTAATAATTTTTTAAAACTACTTAACCATGGAGCATTTCGTCGATTTTTTTTTTCATAGAAAACGACCAATTGGAACCGTGCACTAGCTTCTTTTATAAGTGGCCATGTAGAATATGTGTATATGTGAAATAAAATATTTTTAAACTTTGAACTCCCAAGGCAAGTACACATTAATTTTCTTTTTACTAAGATAAGTGACAGGCACAATTTTTATACTAGGAATAGGAACAAATTAGATCAACCTCGATTCAGATTGGCAAAAGTACATAGTTCTTTTATGGGGTACTGTGTAAAATTTTATAATAAAATACCAGTTGAGATTCTACAACTAAATGAGTCCAAATTTAAAACATGCATTAAACGCACACTATGTAGACAAGCGTATTATAAACTGGAAGATTATATCCTTGACAAAAACGCTTGGCTAAATGCCGGTTCTGCTCCACAGCCACAGCCTTCAAATTAAGTTTTGTGTTTTTTTTTTTTTTTTTTAAATATATATGTTTCTAATTATTGGAAGAGATACTTACTATTCCCCTTTTTGTTTTGTTGTTTTCGAAATCTTTCTTATTTTATTTTATTTGTTTATTTCAATAGAGCTTATGATAATTTATTACCTTTTGCATTTGGAAACAATAGTATTGTATAATGTAGAAGCACTTTTTTTTTTCAAGTTTTGTGAATGTGAAGTACCATGGAGCATTTTTATTAGGTTACAACTTGTTTGACATTACGAGCATGGCAGGTGAGAGTTTGTCATGCTCACTCAAATGTCTCGCTGATGGTGGCACGTGTTATTGGGTCATTCAGTTCCCTTCAAAATGGTTGAGCTGAGTGAGGCTGATGCACGCGTCATGCTCGTGAACGGGTGCCGTCGGTTGAGACTGGTCATCTCTTAGCTGCCAGTGGCTTAATTCAATTTCTATCTTTTTAATTAGTTTTTATTCTTATTTATCTACATTGTGCTCACATATTAGAAGCGACATGAAATATGTAACCAAGATTATGTAACTCATAATATGATTTAAAAGAGTGTCCATGGAGTTTCTTGCACGTTCTTCTCCATAGAGATCTACGCTTTGGAACGTGCAATTTAGCTTCACTTGTTTTTTTTTGACTGACTGACATTTTGACAATTCAAAAGTGCCTGTAATTGGTCTATTTGAAATAAACGTTTCTGATTTCTGATTTCTGATTTCTAATAAGTGGGACTACTAAAAGAAAAAAAGATAAAAAACAAAAAAAAATATTGTTTGTGTATGTTTGTACAAGCTATGGAGGTACGGATCTGATTACAAAAAGCTTTTCACTCCTTTGAAAGCTGCATCGTCATAAAGTCTCATGGGTTCGTTTTTTAACCGACTTCAAAAAAAAGGAGGAGGTTATCAATTCGGTTGTATTTTTTTTTTTTTTTTATCATCATTTTTTTTTTTTTTTTTTTTTTTTATGTTTGTTACCTCAGAACTCCGTCGTTTATGGACCGATTTGCAAAATTTTTTTTTTCCTTTATAGGATATGCTTCCAGATTGGTCCCATTTTTTTCAAAATCCAGTTTTGATGATGGAATCCATGAGGAATCGAGGGAACTCCTCAAAAATTATAGGCAACCCTATGGTAATTTTAGTATTTTCATCAAGAACTTAAGCATTTACAGTCAAAAAGTAACATTTGATGAAGTGGAACTGATGAAGAAGACCAGAAATGGTCAACGGAACTTCATACTCAAATAGATATAAAAATGAAGATATAGTTAAGCGACTATGACAATACAAATAAATGAATGATTCTGAATAGTTACGTTGAAAATGGTATCATCGAAGTGATCTGATGATGATGATGGAGCCGGAAGGTAGGCACTGGAACTCCGTAATTAATCAATGTAACCTAGCCGTGTTTGGACTTATTAGAATTGTCATGGTTAGCACTTTGGCTATAAGGTACTATCGAACTGATCTGATGATGTAGCCGGAAGGTAGGCACAGGAACTCCGTAATTAATCAATGTATCCTAGCCGTGTTTGGGCTTATTAGAATTGTCGTGAGATGCTCTTTGGCTATAAGGTACTATCGAACTGATCTGATGATGGAGCCGGAAGGAGGAAGGTAGACACAGGAACTTTATAATAAAACAATGTAACCTAGCAGTATTTGGGTTAATTGGAATTGTCATGAGAAATAGGCACTCTGTTTATAAGTGTATCGCAACTAAAAAGTGTGAAATAAAAACTTTTTAGAAAAAAAAAACCGACTTCACTAAAAAAAAACACTAAAAGGATCAAAATAACTTTAATTTCGGAAGTCGGTGTTAAATAAGAAACAAACAATACCGAGAAACACCGACTTCCGAAATTAAAGTTATTTTGATCCTTTTAGTGTTTTTTTTAGTGAAGTCGGTTATTTTTTTTTTTCTAAAAAGTTTTATTTCGGAGAACACACCGTTCATATGGGTCAGATCTCTGTAGTGAGGCTTCAGACAAAAACTAGAAAAGTAATTATATGGCAAACTTTATGTAACAATTTCCTCAGCCTTAACCTGCTTCATGTCCCATAGTCTATCTTTTTTATTAATTTCACAAATCCCATAACCAGACTGACAGCACAAACCCCTTTGCTAGCTCAGACGGTATAGCTAAGTTGATAATCTACAATCGTTAACGCTAGTAGAAAATTTCAAATGTATGGGAATAAGATTATCTTAACGTTAAGTCACGTGGTTAGAACAAAGGAATCGGAGACGTTACCGACTGTAGAAAGAGATTCAAAACGAAACGGTCGTAACTTGGCTAGGCCTGCAGAAATATTTCAATAAATTTTGTTATCCTAAAATATATAAATATATATATTTTGATTATAGTTGGAAAAAAGATCATGATAAATCTAAGAGTGTGTACGTTCATGGATACTAATACCGATGAACTGTTAGTGTAGTTCGTTAATTCCCATATAATTTGCCTATAATTAAGATAACTGATTTCTTAAAAAAACACTACCTCAGAACGTTTAAGTAAAATTTCGGTGCTTGAATTATCTGTGTGTCTGGGTGTAATTTACCTATAATATGTATGAATTTAGAAATATTTAAGTATGTTTATCAGTTGTCTAGTACTCATAACACAAGCTCTGCTTAGCTTGGGACTAGACGGCGTTGTGTGAATATGATTATATTATAATAAAGAATGGACCTCCCAAACTAATGATTGTAAATTAATTTTCTAACTGGGTTGTATAAGGACGTGCATTATTCCAGTTACATGTTGTATACAACAATAGTATTAGTATAAGCGAAACCCGAAACACGTGACTGTGACTTGAACGTCAATGACTTTTCTCCCGCTCTGGGTGGAGTGAGAAGGAGCTACAGACTTTTACTTACAAAAACTAACCTTTTTTTAGGTGGGAATTCATTCAATGACGTCTCCCGCTTTTGGGGGAACCTGCCCGGCCCCTAGGTTCTCTTTCGCACAAACCATGGCCCCAGTAGGCTTCGACTCTGCTGGGCCCCTACGGTTTTGTTGACATCTCTTATAGTCGCGCGTGGAACACAACGCGCCGTAGACGACTCGAGCTCGGTCCGGACGGTTACCGGGCGGCCGGACGACTAAAACTAACCTGTGGTCCTTAAGTCATCCTTTGCGACTTAAAGCCCTCGGTAACTCTTTCGAACAATCCCGCAGGCCGCATTCGTCGTGTTACTAAAGTAGCTTTTAGTGTAGCGCTCTAAAAGCCTTTGTCTATGTAGTTATAGTTTTGAGACTTTTTTGGCAACCTTTCATCGTAACCGCCAGTTTTCGCTAATTGTAAGGATCATTATTTAAGGTATTTTTGATAATATTGTTCTGTAAATGTTAAAACTTTTTAATTTTATATTTGAATACTATATTTTTTTAATATTTCATTCCACAACCATCACACAAAGCCCAAACTAAGCAGAGCTTGTGCTATGAGTATTAGACAATTGATAAACATATTTATAAATGTACAAGTACAAATCACACAAACATTTGTCTTGGGTGGGAATCGAAACCACGACCTCTGGCATCTGGTATGCCAGAGGTCAGGACCACTAACTACTAGACCAAAAAGCCAGTCAAGTAGGTATCTGTACTTTCAAAACTTTCATTGTCATTGTTATAGTTAATAGTAAAAATAAGCAATGACTGCTTATTTTTGCTTATTTTGTTTAAAAAAAATTGGTAACAGCATTTCCTCTAATACTAATTAAGATGAAGCATCTGCTTTCTTTGCGTTGCTTGTTAAAGGCCCCCATACACGATACGATTTGTCTGTACGATCCGTCACTTCAGACCAAAAATAACCGAAAAAAATCGTACCGTGTATGGGGCCATAAGTAATATTGGGTCTCTAGGAAGAACTAATTGTGTAAAAGTAGATAAAATGATTACACGACATCCTTTTTTTACGTGAGCAATCATTTCTAAATGATTCCTCCCGTTCTGGGTTGAGAGAGTGTCAGACTTTTACAGACTAAAACCCATATGTTTCTTCAGTTGCCCTTTCTGAGGGCCACCGTAAAGCTTTTGAACTATCCATAGCACTGGGATTATTATTTGAAGGATTAGCTTCTTTATTCAGAGCTTACTGTAGATCGTCGTTAGCTTACAGTAAGTTCAATATAGAGTACAAAAGGAAGAAAACGTTAAAATCGAAGGTTGTTTCTATGTGAAACTTTTAGAAGTTATTCGATATAAATGTAGCTAAAGGAAAATTCGACAATTTAAGGAGTTAGTCTATGAGACAGCAGTTTCTGGCGATCCGCCCTTTCCCTGTAACTCCTGCTAAGTTATATTGGATTCTTTGAGGAATCTTAAAGTAGTTGTCCAAGAAAATTGGAATGAAAACAAATTAGAATTGAAGATTACTTTCAAAGCTTGATAAAAACCAATGAAGAAACTGATAATGTAATATAGGTATATGTATTTAAATATATATAATTTAACATAAAAATATCTTGTAACACGGTGTTTGTGATCGCACTCCTCCGAAACTCTTCACATTTTTAAATCGCGATTTTCGTATTTTTGTTTCGATTTATACGTTCGTTCGATTTCTTCGATATTTATTTATGACCAGGGGTCGAAATTAGTTAGAGTTATTCATGTACTTGCATCAAAATGTTGATATTAATATGGATCTTCCCGGGATTTCTAATGAAAAATCCCGTGTGGCCAACAATATTACAAATAAATGATAATAAAAACCTCAAAGATAGATAAGACAAATAAAACAAAGATAATCAACATACAATTTTTATTAGTATTTTTCATTGAAACTCGTTAACAAATTTATACACTTCCTCCTTCTCGTCATTAATGCAGGAAGAAACTTTCTCTGCTATATTTCTGATAGTGTCATAAAAAAAATCTGCTCTTTAAAATTAATCTCGGGGTTTGAGGCATATCCACATTATTCAATCGCTGAATGAAATCGGTGT
The DNA here is from genome assembly GCA_905147345.3 of Mythimna impura. Classification (NCBI taxonomy): domain Eukaryota; kingdom Metazoa; phylum Arthropoda; class Insecta; order Lepidoptera; family Noctuidae; genus Mythimna; species Mythimna impura. Next base: position 7,611,382 of record LR990355.1, on the reverse strand, counting down.
AAGTATATGTTTAACTTTACCTAATTCCGACCTCTGTTTATGACAGAACGATGTTGTAAGAAATGTACAATATTCAATATTGCACCTATTTTTTTTTCTGCATGACTCGATAGTTGTCGGATAAAAAATGCATTTTCTTCCGAGTTCTACGAGGTTCCTTTTATGATGTATGCAAAGTATAAGAAAGGATTTCCCAAAATTCACCCCCTAAGGTGATGAAACGGGGGTCCAAAGTTTGTATGCAGAAACTTACTTTCAAGCAGGCAAAGCTGCTGGCTTTAAAAAATATACTATACTTACTAGTTGTTAAATAACATACAACTGCGAATAATGGAACGCTTCGGTGCGGCGTGACAGGTGCTCGCGCTGGTGGACCAATCGCGAGCCATCAACGATCTTCGCGCGGACGAAGACTTCCGAAGAAAATACGAACAGAAACACAATTGAGAACATTTTTTCTCCGCGTCAACGGTGTATTGAGATAAATTAAATTTATAATAAATAAATTAATTTAATTTAATTTGAGTCATCCCGTTTATACTAGCTAACTATACTTATGTAAGGTTGAACCTGCTGAAGATATTCAAAAGCTTATAATGATTATAGTCTTACGTTACGTAAAGGGGGTCTCCCTTTTAAGTTCACTGCTTATTATTTTACGCACGTATCGAATAAAATGTTCGATATAATATTTTCGATTCGATTAGGACCAAACATTGAACTCTAAAAGTAAAAGGCTATCACATTACTTCTGGTCAATAAACCCATTGTCACACCGAGTTTCTTATAAATGGACTTTCTTGCATTGGAAATGTCCGAATGAGTCATCAGTGAAATCGCCAATGTATTCATATACCGTCGAGAATGCCAAAACATATGGTCGTATATGTCCGGGTGGCCGTGATGTCACAGTTACTCGGTGTACCTACCGACCCAATCCCCTCCTTTCATTATAACCGGAATCAGATGCTGGTCACTAGAAGATGGCTTAGTGTGCCTCTGGGTTATCACCCTAATATCATAAAAGTTTGTTTGTTTGTATGTTTATCACTCCGTCACGCTGAAACGACAGAACAGATTTGGATAAAATTTGGCAGACGGATAGATCATTTTCTGGAATAGCTCATAAGTTAATTTTATGCCCAAGGAGTTATGTTCTTTCGGGATAATTTTCTATATTGATGAAGCGACCAGTGGAAGCTGGTTAGTTGATAGATTAAAATGTAAGTAGTTAAGTAATGTCGCATAGCATAGCATAGCATAATCAGCCTTTTAATGATCCCACTGCTGGGACTCAGGCCTCCTCTCTAGGAGAGGGAATGGGCCGTAATCCTTTACGCGGGCAAAGTGCGGGTTGGTGAATGTCACATGTCTTCGAATTTTTTGGTTTTAGCACATGCCGGTTTCCTCACGATGTTTTCCTTCACCGTTTTAATGTCGCATAGTTACAGAAAATACATCGATTACACATTTATTGCATAGTAAAGTACAGTAAGTAAGCTCAAGCTTATTTTTTAAACTCATTTGTAAGTTAAGCCTGCCTTTGTACGTGAATAGTCAAAACACAGTTATAATGTTAAGTTTTGTGTACAATAAATAATTAAGAACTACGAACATTACATAGATATTTATGTCGGTTGTAAACATACATTGTACAAAACAGACCTTTATTTTCTACGTTGAATGACGAATAAATAATTTATATTAGTACTAGCAAATGTCGTAAATAAGTTAACAGTAAACTAACGGTGCTGTCGAGATAATATTGCTGTCCATAGTCACCGTGTTTCTTATTTATTTATTAACTAATTGCTGCCAGCGGCTTCACCCACGTAAAAGTAGAAAATTATCCCAAGGAAACTTACTCCCAGGATGGTCTACCCGTATACCAAGTTTCAACTAAATCTGTTCAGCCATTCGAGCGTGGAGAAGTAACAAACATACACATATTCACAAACTTTCGCCTTAATAATAAATGTGACCAGTGTCATTGATTTCTGTAAATATAAAAAAACTACATACAATTTTCTACAAAATAACATCTAATATTAACAAACATAGGTCGAAATATTGTCCAAGTTTAGGATGCAAATAGGTATAATTCCTACGAAGCTACTGCAGACGCGAATTTAAATAATTATCAAAGTAAGTCGGAAGGTCCTTGAATTTTAGGGTTGAACTGTTAAATAATACAATAAGCTTGCCAAGCTTACACAGACGAAACTTTGGTGTGCGTAATATTTGGGAAAGTAGAAAATTACTGATGTTAAAATACTGGAAATAGTATTTGTGGTCCATTGCAAATACTCCAGGCTGTTAGCACGGGCTAGCAAATAGTTAAAATAGAAATTTAAACAAGCTTTTCAACGCGTTATTAATTGTATATTCCGCTACTAGTACTCTCTTACTTACTTTCCTAGTGTAAACGCGCCCTCACCGACGTAAACTTAATTAAAGTTAGCGCTAATGTAATTTACTTATCGACGTCCCTAGGGCATAAAAATAAATTATTTATATTGTTACTGCAGCTTCACTAACTATTTTATTTATTTGGGTCAGAGAAACTTCGACCCAATAAAGTTTGTACCGTGCGATATATTATCTGCTCCTTGAATTAATTACTTTGTACCATTGCTTTGTGATCACGGTGTTTGAATTAACTTGGAATTATACGAGTTCCGTTTTGTTTGATACAAGGTTACGCTTGACTAGCAAAATAATTAATCTCAGAAACAATATGCCTATTGATCTGGAAGAAGCTTTGATCTTCTTTGCCCTAGCATTATTAATTCTAAAATTTTGTGAGGGTTATCTTTGCTGTACAATCTTGTCTACTTTTTCTATAGATTGCGAGTAGTGGGCATGTAATCATTCTGATATTATTAAATTTTTGTCGGACACTATCCAGTAGGCTTATGAGACAAAATCTACATAATTATAGTCATTTAAAATAAAAAAATCTTTTTACAAAACAAATACAATCGATTTCAATGCAAAAAAAAACACTAAAAAGAGCAAAATAACTAATTTCGGAATTCGGTTTTTCTATAATAATTTAATTTCTTCATTATTTAACACCGACTTCCAAAATTAAAGTGATTTTGCACTTTTTTGTGTTTTTTTTTACATTGAAGTCGGTTGTATTTTTTTTTGTAAAAAGTTTTTAATTTTACACGTTTTAGTTGCGGTACCACAACTAAAAAGTACCCCTCAGTCAAACTTAAAGTCATCGCTTATACTTATAAACAAAGCAATTTTACTTGTTACGACAGTTCTGCTGTGATTCTATGAGGAGTTCCGTTTCATGTCTTCGAAGTTCATCATCAGATCATAACAATTATTTTCAAAATCGGGCCACAATTGACCGAGAACTCGATGAACATAAATGAAATAAAAAAACTTACAGCCGAACATAGAACCTCCTCCTTTTTGAAGTCGGTTAAAAAAGAGAACAGACACTGTAAAGCTTACTGAAAACTAAGAATATTCAGAAAAGTCAATTAAAAATATACCTACCTATGAAGACATTTTGACAACATAATGACACATAGACGCTCATGTCTCCAAAAAAAGAAATATGACTTAATTTTATTATGATGCCCCCATTTGCTTCGACCAAAATTACCAAAGCTATCTTATAATCTCCGTAACGGAATGACCGAATAATTTGCCAGTCGTGACCGTAGTCATGCTCAAACCGAGGCTTATAAATTTTAGAACGATTCGTTGGTAATTATGAGTTTTTTTTCCGCAAACAAATACGACGCTCTTGGGTGCACTGGTTCATTGAACCTTGGCGAGTATTTTACCGTTACTTCTGAGTTTACTTTCAGCTAGACTGTTCGCCTAGTTCTGGTAAATAGTGTCAACTGCTCTGGTCTCATCTGATAACACAAGAATAAAGCTTTGTTGAGGATTTTACACCTGTTTCTTGGGCTTTCTATTGTAATTGGTGGATTGATTTATAGACTTACTTTTGGTAGGTTGTATTGTTCGGTTTGGTATCATTCATCTTAGCGTTTATCTGTACCAACCTCTGCCAAGGTAAGTATCGTTTAATACCCTTGTTCAGTGTCTAATTTTACATTAATTTCTATAATTATTTCTAATTTAAGCTCTTTTTGGATAAAAATTATTATTAGCCTATTCTTTGATATTATTGTATCATTGTCACACTGCAAGTTTTCTTCTGGACAGACTGCTTTCATTTACTCAAAAGTGCTATCTAAGACGTTACTGTTTAGTGTTCATCTGGTAAGGATAATAGTGCCTTTGTCAGTGACACCTGTTCACTGGGATTTCTATCAGATTTATATAGTTAGATGTAGATCTTTTTGAAAGAACATCATTTACTAAGTCTTTTTTGATAAGTAGATAATGAGTTGATTGTCGATGATTTCGATTTCTTTGAACTTAAATATACTACTTTGTTCCAAGTCGATTAATAGAAATGAAATATCTACTTGTCGGCTACGAATTGATCGCAATTTATTGTTTGTACACGCACTGCATACACAAGATCAATCCGTTGTTTCATTTGTAATTTCAATAATTTTTGACTCAGTAACTAATTACAGTTAATATTTTATAAATTATTATTATATTGTTTTTGCCAGTTTCACAACGTTTTTAAAAAGATAGAGTTGTCAATAGCTTCATATTGACACATTATGTGATTAAAGTTATGAAATGTTCTAATAATTGAAAACTGTAAACAGCCATTTTGTACCGTCTTACGACATGCTATGATAGATTTCAGCCGCTTTGCGATTCCGCCAATCAATAACATCGCCACAGAATTTGAATCAAACTCTCACTGCAATGCTCCCACGTGTATTGCAGATTGCTGGTATAATTTCAATCAGCATCGAGCACGCCACGTTTATGCACGAATGCGCCAAGTGTTGCCAGGCAATACATCACACTATTACGAGATTGTGTGCAATTCTGCATAATACCTACTCTTACCCCTCACTTTCACACTACATTATCTTCGTTATTATTGGAATGGTCTTCGCTCACTGTAGTGTACATTTATTGATTAGTTGTGGAACTGAATTTACGGTCTGCGGTTCGTAGTAGAGTAGTTGGTTAACGTCTGTCTGTGTTTTTGTGTGTATGGTTCCTTATGGGGATTGCTACAGTGTTTTGTTTCCTTTCTTCCTTATGTCTGTTCGAGCTTTTGATTAGATTATGTGTTGGTTGGTCAGTTTTATTCTACATAAATACTTATACATCAACACAAAGCAAGTGAGATTAAGGAAAAAGGAGTTCTATTTTAAACTTATTTTGTTTACCCTCACATTGTTTAATTAATCCTTCGGTTGCCCTTTCACGTCCCGTCGCTAAGTCACACCCATAGTAATGCGGGATGAGACGAAATGAGTTCTAATCTTCACCAACAACGTACGTCTTTGTATTTTTAATATCCTCATTATCCTTTTATTCCGCCTTCACAATCAACGAGGAATGTTTTATCCTCCAAATCTTTGTCACCGTTTACATTATTTTTAGTCACATTCTGGGGCAATCGCGAAGTATTCAAGCGACTGTTATTATTAATAATTCATGCTTTGTACGAATTAGCTAGACAAATGCTTACTCACACGCATTTTGCTTATATGTTTTCTAAACGAGGCCTTCTCTCTGTCCCGGTGTAACGGTTCTTAAAACACTTAGATTTGTTTGACATTTGTTTATGTAATTTACAATGAGGAAGTTGTGAGTTTTGAGACAACATGGCAGTTTGTGTAACTGTATTTGGAAGGTGATATTTATGTGAAATGCATGCTGGTGTCTGCAAGTTCAGTTACATTGTTGAACTTGGTTGAACTTCGGCGGGGTATGGCGTTGGGTTCCTGGTATTTTGTGAGGTTGATATATGCGAACATAAGGCGAATTAGTTTAACAATATCTCCGTTATTAATTTCATCGAATGAAATGATCATGAAGGTGAAATTAGGTTAATCAAATTCAATTTACATATATAATAACGCTTGTTGACAGCGAGCGTGAACTGAATTGTCACGTGTTGAATTTGAAATCTATATTGTTTTCATTCCAGTACTGAAATACATTTAATACGACTGACAAACGTACATTCATGATTACTTTTATTTTTTTATTTTTTTGTCATATTACGCTCTCTCTCATACCATATAAAAAGATATAAATATCTATAACATAACGTAATTCATAAACAGCAGAAATAAAGAATACCAATACCCATTACGGAACCCACATAACGTGAAAAAGAAAAAAACGGAACACACACTGCGTAAAAATATATCTGACACAATACAGAGCCTACATTTATATGTTTAATAGTGCCATTACTCACCGATGTAACTTGAAGGTAACTTAGGAGTTCGGTGAGGTACACGGGTAAGTTGGGGACTTACGTCAGTTCTGTATGAACAGTGAGGAACGTTATATGGACTTCTATACTTGCTCGAAGTTTAGATGTTTAGTGACCTAGTGTCATGTTTGAAGTGATGTTTCACTTAGTAGTTTTAGATCTGAAATTGCTTAGACCTTTGAAGTGTTCTGTATTATTCGACTGACCTGTTAGTCTAGTGGTTAGTGGCACTGACTGCTATTCCGGAGATCGTGGGTTTGATTCCCACCCAAGACAAATGTTTGTGTGATGGGCAAGATCATTTATTGTATCTTGGTGTAATTTATTTATAATATGTATGTATTTAGAAATATATAAGTATGTTTATGATTTGTCTAGTACTCATAGGACAAGCTCTACTAAGTTTTGGACTAGATGGCCTAGTGGAATATTATTATTATTATTTAATGACTAATCGAAAGTGCGATTCCAGTTTCGGCGGAAATATCTAATTTCAGTATCACTTCTGGTTTCGGTTGAAAATCTGCCGAACCTTTGGATGCACCGAAATTCTGCATTCGTAAAATTCGTGAGCTTGGCTTGTGTCACACGCCATCATTAACTATGTTAGTTGCTGGTACTCAAATTGGTCGATAAAATACTCAATTAATGAGTAGTTTAACAAGCTAATTAATCTTTATGTAATTTTAAGTTTTATAGCAATAATATTTAAAAAAAAACATATATTATTTAATTATTGTTTTTGTTTCATTTAACACGTGTTACGGTCTGTATTTAATAAGTAAAAAATAAGCCTGTCAGTAAACAATATATTTTAAAGATGTATACAAAAGTTTCGAGTTTTTGCCTAAGTTGAGACAGATACCGAATATTCGGTTTCGGTTTCGATAAAAAGTCATGTTAATAAAAAAAAAACGTTAATTTTCTTTTGTATCGCAAGAGCTTTATGCAAATAAATCAAGGAAATGAGCCGCAAAGAAAAAAAAACTCTAGCCAACTATAGTCAAGTTTAGAAATAAAACGTATCTACTTGTTTTATTCAAAGCTAGTTTTTCCCAGCGGCTTTACCTCTCGGGAATTAGTACTTCTCCTCATAATAAATAAAAACCTATATGTTATTCTAATGTAAATGTATGGATAAAGTGAGAAATGAGTATATTAGGGGAAGTTTGAAAGTGGCGCCAGTGACTGAAAAGTTGAAAGGGAATCGTTTGTCTTGGTATGGTCATGTGAAGAGGAGAGATGGAACGCATGTTACTAAAAGAGTTATGAGTTTACATGTGGATGGATGGAGAGGGAGAGGGAGACCAAAGAAAAGATGGATGGATTGTGTGAGCAGTGATATGAAAGAAAAGGAAGTTAGTGATAGCGTGACGAGTGACAGGACAGAATGGAAGAATAATACGTGTTGCGCCGACCCCAAATAAAACGGGACAAGGGCAGGAAGATGATTATGATGATGTTATTCTAATGTATAAGCAGTCGAACTATAACGTTTCATCCAAAACCATTCAGCCGTAGGAGCATGAAAGAGTAACAAACGTACATTCAAACTTTCACTTTTATAAAATTAGTGTTATTGAACTCAAGTTTATCTGGCTTTGAGACTGAGTTCATCAAGATCGTGCATAACTACACTCGTTAAACGACAGGTGTGATCATTTAATTATAAGTTATTAATTAAAATAAGTACATCCTCGAACAAGGATAATTTATTTTATAGCCAATCAAAGTATGAAGTGTCTACTCGTAACTCGGTTCTTCAGGACTTCTCGTAGCACTTAATCATGTTCGTTTTGTGAAGTTTCTGTGAAGTTACTTGGAACTTCAGGATATCATAACTTTTGTTCTGCTAGATTAAACTTCATTGCTCTGTGATCTCGCCAACTTTACTGGATTGCAAACTTAACGATAAAGTAGGAAATCTAATTTATTTTTGTTAGTGATCAAGATTTTAGGACTGTTCCAGGAAATGGGCTTGATGCGGCGAACAATTTAAATTTATTTTAAGATATTACTAAATTTGTTTAAATGTGCGGAATTTAGATAGTTGATATTTTGATACGGTAAGCTTTAGGTTTTTTTTTTGAGGTGAAAAATCATCCAATGACTTCTTTCGCTATAGTCTAGGGTGCAGTGTGGGGGCATGTCAGATTTTTACTGTCTAAAACCTACTTGTATTCTTCAGTTGCCCTTTGCGTTCGAGGACCACGGTACCTCTTTTGAAAGTTTTCGTGGTCACGGGAAGCTTTAGGTTAAAACCGAATATCTACTTACTTTCTGCATAACATTGTCATTCTATAGGTACTTAGACAACGCGGTCGTGTTTTTTTGTGTGGGAAATTATCACAGAACTTCTTAAAAGTCAAGTCAAAGTCAAAAGTCAAAACATTTATTACGAACTAAGTGTACAAATGTTGGTGTTATATCATGTCAGTACTTTTGACTTAGCAGACTTTTACAAACATTGCAATTTTAATTCATTCTAATTAGCATGCAGTAAACGTCATTATTATTATTTAGTTATTATTATCAATTCATTTGAGAAATTAAAGTTATGTCAAAAAATCAAATGTCAATCATAATGAATTTAATACAATTATTATTGATAGAATAGACAAAAAATGGACGCTATTTTATACCCCTAAGGGAAGATTGATTGACAATAACTTTCGTTTTTCTACAATCTTGGTGGGGAGTCTATGTAATTTTTGAGGCACGGAGGAATCTATACATACAATATCATATGTTAAAATGGTCACCAATCCATAGACCGACCTCGGCAAGCGTTGCTTAACCTTGAAGGTTGTGTGTGGCTGTTATTATAAAACCGCGAGCTCCTGTGACAACAGTGTAAGTAAAAAAAAAACTTTTACTTACAGTGATAGAAAGACATATCAACATAAACACTTCGTAGGCACATACACGTAACATCGTCATGCAACGGTAGTAATCGCCAAACGTATGGAATGCAGGAACATACGTAGACAGTGCTTCGTGTCTCATGTAAAATACGTTCATAGTCTAATTACACTCATTTATTATCGCCACGCGAACATTGAACTTGAATTGAATATACCTACTGATTCTAATTAAGTATAGATACATATTTATATCATCACTAACAGTTTCCCACAGCTCTTTATAAATTGGTTATGCTTTATAAAGGTATTGGTGTATGTGTTAATCTAGGATATAGGTAAGCTATTCTGGTAACTGGTCCTAAATCCGTTCAGCCGTCTGAACGTAACGAAGTAACAAACATAAGCAAAAGTTTGTATATAGTGTATGTGTGTGTGGGTTTTTTACCTTTACAAATTTAGTGTGGTGATACTAAATTAACAACTAAAGAAGTAAGAAGTGCTCCTTCTTATTCCAGGATTACTTTGTAGTTTATCAAATCAGCCAATCAAAGTCTACTGACTGACTAGTTATAAGGAAACTTCTAAACTGCACCACAATACCTTGTGCTTCCCGCACCTTGCCTCATGCAGTCACCTTCTATACAATACTTCGGTGTAGGTATTATATACCTATTCTTCTTCCCTAGAATCTGCACTTAATTGTGATAGGAAGGGCTTGCGGACGGCGAGCAATGGGTAGCTCGCCGTCCGACCGTCCGATAACCATCCGGACCGTGCTCAAGTCATTGACGGCGCGTAGTGTTCCACGGGCGCCTCAAGGAGATGTCAGAAACCGTAGGGGCCCAGCAGGGTCGAAGCCTACTGGGGTGATGCGAAAGAGACCCCCGGGGCCCTGGAACAATGGCAAAGAAGGAACAGGAGTGGGTTTTTAGTCAGTAAAAGTCTGACACGCCCTCTCGCTCCGCCCAAGAGCGAGGATATCATTAGATGATTTTCCCAACCAAAAAAAAATTGTGTTAGGAAAAGTGAAAAGAATATAAAAGAAAAAAAAAGATACTGATAGTGTGACAGTTGACAGGACACAGTGGAAGAAAAAAACGTGTTGCGCCGACCCCAAGTAAAAAGGCCAAGAAAATGATGTGGATACAGAAGTGATACCGGGATATACAGGTAGCATTATATGCAAGCGTAGTTCAAGCTACATTCTAACCGGTCAATTGACCTCATCCTCTACCATGGTCTATTACTGCAATTTCTCATCCATTAGGTGCAACAAGAGTGATTTTGTAAAGTAGTTGTAAAGCAACAAATCATAGTTTATGGTTATTACTTAGATTTACTGTGACTCCCCGCAGTTTAGATCTATGGGCGCGCTATAGCCCGCGGTAACAGCTGAACTACGAGCTATTGGACGTTCTCCGTTTAGCAAAAACTCAGGTTCAGTGTTCTCGTACCTTTTAAACTTATTTATTGGTAGACAAGTACTTTGCCCGTGACTTTGTTTGCGAGAATGTTTCATAAATACTATAACACCCCGTAAACCGTATTTTGTTTTTTTGTTTTGTTGGTTGTTTTGAAATACTAAGAATGTCAGTCTTTTTTTTGTAATTAGGAAAATCAAGCAAAGACATCTCGTGCTCTTGGGCGGAGCGAGAGGGCGTGTCAGATTTTTACTGACTAAAAACCCACTCCTGTTCCAACGAAGGAACTTTCATACCAGGGCCGAGTCTTCCTTTCAGAAGCAGACCCTTGGCCCCAGTAGGCTTCGATCCTGCTGGGCCCCCACGGTTTGCTGGCGTGTCCTTGTCAGTCTTAATTATTCATTTTTAATAACGAATAATGAAAACATTTCATTTTATTACTATTTGTGCTAAGTTTCAAGTATATTGACTCAAGCAATAAAGTTTTCACCCCCTAATAGTTGAATTACCAAATCTTCTTAGTGCTCACTTAAGTACGTCATAAAAAGAAGCCTTGGTCAAAATTTTACGTTCCTAGGCCCAGTAGTTTCAACTTGCGTTGATATGTCAGTGGTTGTGTTGTATGTGGTAGGAGAAACTGACTGACTGACATATCAACGCACAGCCGAAACTCCTGGGACTAGGATTGTAAAATTTTGCACATGGTTTCCTTTTATGACGTCCGCGAGCACTAAGAGAGGATTTTCCAAAATTCACACTCTAATAAAGGAAGGAAACGGAGATTCAAAGTTTGTATGGAGAAATCTAATTTCACGCGGGCGACGCCCCTGGCGGAAGCTAGTATGTATATAGAAAGAAGATAGATGTCTTAGAATATATCCTAAATTTTCACAGTCGGGTAAACCGTACTCATATAGAACCTTACTAAGTGAAAAAAGACTTTGATCCCGGTTGGGATAAGTGCTAGTAGCCTGAATTTGTTTCATGTCAATTTAAGTTCTTACAAGTTGAGACATATTTTTTATCCATGTAGGTCTTAACATAGACTTGCCTGTTGGTCTAGTGGTTAGTGGCTCTGACTGCTAAGCCGGAGGTTTTGGGTTCGATTCCCACCCAGGACAAATGCTTGTGTGATGAGCACAATTATTTGTTCTGTATCTGGGTGTAATTTATCTATAATATGTATGTATTTAGAAATATATAAGTATGTTTATCAGTTACCTAATACTCATAGCACAAGCTCTGCTTAGTTTGGGACTAGATGGTGTTGTGTAATAGTTGTGGAATATTATTATTATGACTGTCATAATATAGACGTAACCACCTACTATTCGGTTCTGCCCATCCTCGTAATTTATCTATATATGTAAAAGGGAAAAACTAACTGACTGACATATCAACACACAGCCGACACTACAGAAATACATAAAATTTTGCACAAGAGTTCCTTTTATGACGTAGGCGACCACTAAGAAATAATTTTTAAAAATTCTCCCCCTAAGGGGATGAAACGGGGGCCTAAATTTGTATGGAGAAACCTACCTTCACGCGGGGGAAACCGCTGGTAGAAGCTAGTTTATTCATATTTGTCATTAAACTCAAACAGAAATCTATCAAGGCTTTCCATTTCAGCAACGCAATATCACTAGCAAATCAGTTTAGGAATACGATCAACCTGAAACTCACCTTAGATACCAATTACTGAAACTTGTTCGTATATAAACTAAATTAGTTATGTTATGTTTACTTTGAAACATGTTTTGGCTATGTAAACTATAATTACACGACGGTAAACAATATAATAATATTAGGTATATATTCAAATTTGGAATACGCATGGAGCGCAATCAATTCATGCACGATGAGCCCTTGAGTTTTGGTCATCTATTTTCACAGTCCACTTTTTAAGTCCTTTATTTTATTATTAAATGCAAAAGTAACTCTAACTGTTTGCCAGTTTGTTCCCTTTTCAGTCTTGATGACTGTACGGGATCGCACGTGACCTAGATTAGGCCATATAGTACTTTTAATCTTGTTTGTACTTTGACTCCTTAGATTTTAAAACAATAAGACGTTATCGTCGAATGAATATGTCGAAAACGAAGACAATTTCATTCGCAAAAAGATATTCTGAAAAAAAAAAAACTATTTAACGCTACTGGAAAAGCAAATGTTAAACTTAACTACCGTTCCGAGAACTTGGTCGTTTCTAAAATACGTTTATAAAAAATCTCTTTAGAAATTATCGTCAAATTTTATCTATTCAATTCGATTTCTGTATTTCTAGCAAACTCAAGTCGGTAAAATTGAATAATGAATCGAATAGTAATGCAAAACTTAGTTGTCCTACATTATTAATAACTCAACGAATAACTCAAACGATTTAGTAATTAAATCGATAATTTTGCAATAAATTATATTAATTGTATCGCAAGTATTTTATTATTCTATGCATTCCAACATAAAACACAAGATGATCTATGTTTAGGTATATTTGTAGATTGATGGTGTTTAAATATAAAACAATTTAATGTTCTCCAACTGTCTTGCAAGGACCTAGAATACTTGTAAAGCCAGTTAAGCTTTCAGAAGGTACAATTTAGAGCCGTTATGAAGACTCAAAATGAACGGAAAGCAAGCCTGAACCGGAGGCATAGAGACCCGGCCTAAATAAGCTCATTATTCCGGTAGTATTATAAGGGCTATGTAATTCAGAGAAATTAATTCATATTGAAGCTGTAAACTAACGGTCCGACCTTCTAGGTAACTTGGTCCAAGTGTATTTAACGGAAAAGTCAAATAATACCTAAACGGGGAACCTACTAATTCGGACGACTTCAAGCATGGGAGTTACACTGAATTATTTAAAACGGAAAAATTAATTTCATGCCTTATGAATAAAGCACCTAATTTGCTTAAAAAAAACTTACATAGGGTTTCGGAATTGATTATTTAGACCTAAGAATAAAGTTTGTCAGGTTTTCAGGCTTAAGTAGAGCTTGACAATAGACTCAACTTCAAATGCTTAAATAAAAAATCTGAGGTTCGTTTTTAATTTAATTTTTAAATATGTATGTATGTTTAATCTTGTCTTGTATTTAAAAATAGTTTTTATTTTATACTAGCGGTCCCGTAAGATGTTGTCCTGTTCGAAACTGGCCCTTTTTAAGAAAAAAAATTAAGATCCCGATTGTAGCGCCGCCTACTGGGTTTAATTGTAGGCATTTTCAAATCATCTAGAGAATCGGTTAAGCCGTTTAGGAGAAGTTAGGTGATAAACACATATACAGAAGAATTATATATTTAACTAGCTTTTGCCCGCGACTTCGTCCGCGTAGAAGACGAAAATGGTTCTAATAGGATTTTTAATTGTTTTTTGAATTTCAATAAAATATGTAACTCATCTTCTATCAACTCTGATAAAGAATATTCATGCAAAATTTGAAGTAGATTAGATCACGTTGTCCCATACAAACTTTGCCCACCTTTTTCACCCTCTCAGGGGTAGAATTTCGAAAAATCCTTTCTTATCGGATGCCTACGTCGTACAAAGAACATATCCTCCAAGTTTCAGGTCTTTACTATCAGTAGTTTAGGCTGTGCGTTGATCCGTCAGTCATCCAGGACAAAGCATTTTATAAGTATAGATAGATGATTTGTGATAAACAATTGTTCTAGATTATGGATCACAACATCATTCAAAAACAGAGATTCTTACTGTAGAAAAAATAACCGTATAATGATTTAACAGAAAAGTACAACATTCATGTACTAAAATACTAAATTTTAAGACCAAACAGTGTGCCAACAAGTCAAAACTTTTTGTTCATATTTTTTGGAAGTCTGCCCAGCCTATAAAGCAAACTTCGAACACGTCAAATGCTGAAGTGCATAGTAAAGCACGACTTTTGTTAGAAAGAAGTTTTTTTTTTCTATAATACCAAAGGGTAAATGCCTATATTAATAGGTTTGTATCTACGGTTACACAATGATAGTTTACTGGCAAGAAATTCGATAGCAGATATACAATATCCGATCTACAACTAAAATAAATATACCTAAGAAATTTAAAAGAAGAAAGAAAAGAAAGATGGAAAGAAAACACGTTTATTTGGCACACAGGTACACACAATGAGATAACAATTTTATAGAAACTTAAACTTAAAATTACATCAACATTGTGTATCTCACGGCTGCGCCAAATAGATCCAGAGGTCCAGATTGCTTAGTACTGCGATTATTTGAATGTTAAATATACATAGACCTGTTTGGGTTTATAAGTAATTTAACTGTACGAGTTCCAGCTGTTTCTATCCGGTGTGGTCTTATATCTAGGACGGACCATCAACATCATCTTCCTGCCCTGTCCTGTCGCCCATCATGCTGTCACTATCTCCCTTTTCTTTCATATCACTCTCACACAACTAGCGCGGACGATTGCCTATTAATTTTATTTTACCCGTCCAGCCATCTGAATTGCTTAGGCTTAAAATCAAATGCAAGTCAATTTCAAGGCATCTTCAAGAGTCAAACTGCCAGGTTTCGTAATTCCAGGGTTAAGTTCTTAGAGCTCCTGCATTTCTCTTTGATCTATTAGCAGATTAAAACCCAGCCGCTTTCCTTCGGTTGCCCTCTACGTACCAAGGTCGCGGTAGCTATTTCGAACCATCTAACAGCCCTGGTAGGCATCGAAATTATCCTTTGCCAGCTACATTTTGAAATCAATCGGTCAATTCCCTCATTTAGGTAAATAAAGGGCTGTTGCACATATCAGTAGCTTGCTCCCTGCCCGGCAGCGGTTACATGTTTAATTTTGATCGATTATTTAGTATAGGTATCACGAGTACTTCCGTAGGGTATGTATACCTCATTCCCGGCGGACTTAATACTGGATGAGGATGGCACGTATATTGTTTTTGGTTGGTCGGTAGTTAGTGAAAATTTAGAAGTTGGCTTTTATTGATATTCTTCTGTTCGTTTTTTTTTGGATTTTGAAAAAAGATTTTTAAAACGTTGTATCACACTAGAGATAACTCCTGTGTCGTGGTGTGTTCACAAACATGTAGATATACAAACAGATACTCAGACCTGGAACATCTATATTCTGTAGGCCATGTAAATATTTGTTTCGTACTGGAATCGAACCCGTGACACGCAGCACAGTAGCTAATCGCTAAACCACTGCACCAATTGTGTTTTTTTATCTTTCTTTTTATTTATATCTAATTATTGCAACTTGTATTAAGGTGGGGTCTGTTTTTGTTGTACGTAGCTTTTTCTTTTGCTGTGTACAGCAGTTAAATATTAAAAAAACTGGGCAAGTGCGAGTCGGTCTCGCAAACTGAGCGTTCCGTACAAACTAAATTATGTAAATAGTTCAATTCCCGAATCGAGTCTCGAAGATTATTCCAAATAGAAAAAAAGTTTTTTTTTGTGACGTAACCATAAATTTTCATTTTTCAGATTTATTCCTATACTTGTGCTATAAGACCTTGCTTCATGCCAAATTTCAGGGTTCTAGGTCAACGGGAAGTACCCTATAAATTTCGATTTCCTTAGGAGTCTCAAATTTACGATTTTTGCAACATAAACGGTCGTATCTTTTTTTTCGACTTTAACGGACCGCAGACCTAGTATAGTTTTAATTTCAACTCGATACCTTCACGCGTTCTCGAGATAAAGGGTCTTGACAGAAAAACATACAGACGGACGGACAACAAAGTGATCCTATAAGGGTTCCGTTTTTTCCTTTTGAGATATTGAACCCTAAAAAAAGATATTGTTTTCTGTTTTTCTTGTTTCAAGATATAACTAAGTTTCAAAGTTTTTAACGATCTAAATGCCTTTAGTTAGCAACTTTAGCGATGTTCAAAATACTTTCACACATTTTCCTGACATGATCAAATGTTTTTTTTTTATATGTACGTAGGTAAGCCTTATTCAACGCTCCCTTCGTAACTCAAAATACGATCCACAACAACTCCAAAAAAAGATTACATCCTAAATCTCTTCCTGCTTTAAAACCGTCGGGCTGAATCATTGCATATTTTAGTGGCCTGCCGTGATAGACTCCTACAGCCATTTAGCCCGGATACGATCTACAGATGCGGTTATATTATCAATTTTACAGTAGCCTTCCTCTTAAATATTAATGGTGACTGGTTCCAACTTTAGTCTGTTAAGTGCCAGATAACTTTCTGCGATTGATATTAATTGGTAGTATGATGTTCTATTTTATTTTTGTGGTTTTATGATGCGGATTGAATAAATTTAAATGAATTGATTTTTGGCCTGTTCTTATGGCTTTCTTTGAGGTGGGAAATTATCAAATAACTCTTCCCGCTTTGGTTGGAGCAAGAGGGAATGTCAGACTTTTACTGACTAAAAACCGCCCATTGTACGCTTATTTTTAATAATGTTTGTCCTGTATTTTTTGTTAGTATGGTGTACAATAAAGATTATAATAAACTATCTTTTGCCCGCGGCTTCGCTCGCATACATAAAATACAGCCTATATAACTTAGGAATAAAGCAGCTTTCTATCGATGAAAAATTTTTTGCAATATAATATATATAATTACAATAACAAAAAAAACAAACTTTACCTCTATATAATATTAAGTGTAGATACTCGTAAATAATATAAACTATATAAATAAAAGCGAAATACCACTCACTGATTAATCACGAAATCTTATAAACTATAACACCTACAAACTTAAAATTTGGCAGGTTCCATATAGGGTGTAGACATCCGCTAAGAACGGATTTTACGAAACTCCAACCCTAAGGGGGTAAAACGGGGGTTGGAAGTTTGTATGGAGAAACCAACTTTCACGCGGGCGAAGACGCTGGCAGAAGCTAGTAAATAATAAAACCCACTTTGTTACTTCAATTGCACTTAGCGTTCTAGGACCACAGTTACTCTTTCGAATAATCCTGCAGCCCTAGCATGCATTGCCCCTTCAGTTTTGCTGATATCTCTTTTAGGCGCACGTGAATCATATCGAGCTGTTGTCTGTCAGACTTTTACTGACTAAAAGACACTAATTTCTGTCAGTTTTTTTTTTTGTTATGGCTGAAGTTGTAAGTTAGGTGCCAATTTATCTGTACCCGGGTTTTTTTTTTGTAGGTGGGAAAATCATCCAATGACATCCCCCGCTCTTAGGTGGTGCGCGTGGGCGTGTCAGACTTTTATTAAAAACCCACTCCTGTTCCTTCGTTGCGTACTAGGGCCGAGTCTTCCTTTTAGAAGCAGACCCTTGGCCCCAGTAGGCTTCGACCTTACTGGGCCGCTACAGTTTGCTGACATCTCCTTGAGGCGCGCGTGGGCGTACGCGCCGTCGACGTCTTGGAATCGGTCCGGACGGTTACTGGACGGTCGGACGACGATCTACCCATTGCTCGCCGCTTGCAAGCCCGGTCTGTATCCGGTAAAAATTAGAAACTTGCTTGTAGTGATGCTAATGCTGGATAGATGATGATAACGTACTAGATGGAAAAGATGAAACAGCAGCACCTTTTTTTAAAGCTGTTTCTGAGCCACCCCCGTGTTGGTTGGCCTTGGTACAGGCCATGGTTCGGAGCGAGGAGGAGCGGCAGGCGGTCGCCTCCTTCTGCAAAGCAGTAATGCTAGCAAAGGAGGCGGCCGCACGCGAGAGGCAATGGCCCTCGCGCCCCAGCCGCCGCTCTCGATTCCGATCCCGATCCCGATTTCCGGCCACCGTAGCTGCGGGCTTGCGGACGTCGAGCAATGGGTAGCTTGCCGTCCGACCGTCCGGTAACCATCCAGATCGATCCCAAGTCGTCGACGGCGCGTAGTGTTCCACGCGCGCCTCAATGAGATGTCAGCAACCGTAGGGGCCCACCAGGGTCGAAGCCTACTGGAGCCATGGGTGATGCGAAAGAGATCTTCGGGGCACTGGAACAATGACAAAGAAGGAACAGGAGTGGGTTTTTAGTCAGTAAAAGTCTGACACGGCCTCCCGCTCCGCCCAAGAACGGGGGATGTCATAAGATGATTTTCCCACCCAAAAAAAAACCCCGTGCTGGTTGAACTTGCGATCTCACCCCTTCTTAAGCCAACCTCTACAACGCTGTTCATCCTAAACCACCCACCTAGTGCAAGCTCTTGCCCGGAAGTAACATTGCCAATAAAAAACTAACCCACATTATAAAATCGCCACACAATACCTATGTCTTACAACCCATAATTACCTGCTGAAAAGTTACCTCACAATTACGTAGGTATGATACCGTATCGATCGCTCGATAAGCTGATCCGCTGTTATTAATTAATAGAGCATTGTTCTGTGACGAGTGCGACCCACTTCAGTTACATCATGCCGTGTCAATGTCAGTTCAGATCTCATGTGGAGTGGCGTGGGGCATGGGCGGAGCGGAGGCAGTAGCGGAGATTGGAAAATATTAAGCGCAAAATAGAATAAACTTTATTGTGCTCCAAAGTAAAGTAGCGACACCTATGACGTCACATACGAACTAAAAACTTAGGTCACTCTCGTCAATAGTTACAATATTTTACCAAAACTTGGGTCGACTTTTAAAAGGGAAGCCCGTGGTCCTAGAACGCATAGGGCAACTGAAGGAACATAGGGGTGTTTTTAGTCAGTAAAGGTCCTATATCCCACTTCGCTCTAAGCCGGGAGAAGTCATTAGATGAATTCCTATCTTATAATATTCCATGTAAAATTATGTGTAAAGGTATTTATTTTACATTTACTAATTAGGTATTACGCAAGATGTTTTATAAACTAATAACATGGTGTAATCTGTATTTGTTAATCTTTTGGATAGGTGTTTCAATTTGAGTCTATCACGCTTGGTTGTTTAAATTAAAACAATAGTAAATCTGCTTAATAATCCTAACCGGTTGTCTTCAAGCTACAGGGTTAGCACCCTATCAAGCTTGAAGACAACCTGTTATTTCGATCGCTATTTGCCACCAACTAGTTTACCAGATATAAGAAATGGTACCCAGATCATAAGAAATGGTAAAAAACTTCAATCGATTTCCAAACTTAACTTCATAAGTATCTAATATATTATAAAAATCTCGTGTTACAGTGTTTAATATCGAACTCCTCCGAACGATTGAACCGATTTTTTTTTTTTTATATATTTGGTAAGTCTCAGAATACGTCGTAGCATTACCTTTCTACCCCCACCCCCATTTTTTTCTTTGATAATTTATATAGCATAGCAACGTTAGTTGAGCCAACTAGTCTGGATTCCTACAAAAACGAAAATTTGCACCAAAAACCACAATAAGAACGGTTTTGATAACAATTACTGACTCAATCATCTTCGCTCCAAATCCGCTGTCACCTATATCTTAATCCACAAATTATAACTGTCCCACGAGTCGCATCGGCGGCTGGTAACGGCTCGTCGCGATTGTTGGCGCCCAGCGAACCGTGGAGCATTGCCGCAACGTCGTGTCTGATGCATCATTTACTGCTTGTCCAAATTGAGTGAGGTAACCGATGATGATGGTAGTATGTGTCGGAATCTTCCACTTTGCCACAAATCGCAGCTGTGAGCTGATTGATGGCAAAATGCTGCTGTTTATCTCTGCATTTCTAAGAAAGGGATTGTGATCCAGATTTCGTTATAACAACAATTGGCAAGCATATTGTCTTCATCATCATCATTAACCTTAAATCAGATATCTCTTCACATTTATTGACCTTAGTAAGGTACAAATGTAGACTCCGAGCTGCTGTTGAGAAAGAACCAACTTATTTGTATCATTATTAGTATTCATAATTATCTTATAATATCCAATATTACTAATCAATAACTGGTACCAATCAATGCAGGATAAACATAGTTTTACTAATACAAAAATATTGTAAAGAGGAATGTTTTTGTACCACCAATAGAATGCTACTTTATCACTGAGTGCCATAGGCATATATTAGGCTAGGCTTTCTTATAAAGGTAACCATTAATCACTTCGCTTGCTCAGCTATTTTAATTATGTTATAATTTCATCATTCAGTTATTTCATCTTCTTTGCGTATGCTTATTGTTGCAGTAAGAAATCGCAATGTTGTAATTGCTAGTGTAATATCATCGTGAGTAAGAATGGATTACCTTGACCGTTGCTCTCCATATTTTAATTGTTATAGTTTTTGAATGCGAAATCGAGTATTGTCTACCGAGTGTTTTCAGTTCAAGCGTTATTCTTGCTGAAATGAATTCTTTTTGCGTCTGTCTACTTATTGTCATTTACATTTGTACCTGGATCTATATATAGTTCCGAGATAGCTTTTATAGAAAAACTAGTTACAAGAAATCTTGTTTGTAGACTCAATGAATATTTATACCCAGGCAGAATCTAGCAAATCAACAAACTCAGACGAATTTAAATAAAAACAGTAGTATTCGACCTTCCGATATTTTTGAAGTTCAAAGGTCCACTTTAAAGAGAATTTAAAAAGCCATTCCATTACCTTACATAACAAATATGTCACCATTTAAGTTGAGTGACCTCTCATTTCGTGAGCCGGGTGGCCCACATATAGTCGGCAAACAACTTGTCAAAATACAACGGAACTGCCGTCAACGAAATGAAGTTTCCATAGTCGACCATTCTTCTTGAGACAGCATACATCACTGGATTTAAAAGACGGCCATTATTACCGTATTTGACAAAACGAGCAATAGGAAAGATGAAATAAGTAAGTCATCGAAGTAAACTAGTATTCTACTTGGAGTGACAATGACCGTAGCTTTACTTGTTTAGCAGGTTTATTCACAATTTTACAGTTCGTTTTGTTAACAGCTTATATTTATGAGAGTTATAAAAATATTTTTTATGCCTGCGTTTATTGGTTTTTGTTTCATTTTTATTAGATGATAGGAGTTGGCGAGGTTTTTGATAAAGTTAAAGAAATATAGAGATGTTTAAATTAGGTTATGTAGATAACAAATTTTTGTAATAAATAGCCTAACTAAGTTACTTTACTGAAATGAGAAAGCCAATAAGAATCGAAATGGATTTTGAAATGAAATGAATTACTTACTCGTATTAATTAATAGCAGACTTATATCAAAATTATTTCTTTTGATTCATTCTTTTAGAACCATAATGTGGAAAACATGGCTTTTCCCCATTGTATCATCAAAACTCAAAAATAAAAGCTTTAAAAATGCCGTCTGTACATATCGACAGTCCACATGCCGCAGCTAGCACTCGTAACAAATATTTGCTGCCAATGTTTGCAACTATGCGGGAATTCAACGAGGGCTCACTGGACCATTTAGATTGTGAATTTTCCGCCAAACGTAGTAGTTCTTCTACTGGGTACATGTAACCTTTTATTTACGGTTTAGGTAAAACCAAAGAATTTCTTCATAGAAAAATATATACTATGAATTTAACAACGGTGTATCAGATAATAAAGGAAAGCTAGAAAAAGCTTTAATACTAAGTGTGTTCATTTTATATGTGTTTATTTTGCTAATGAAATTGTTCAAGTTTAGACATCTATGTCTTCTATTTCAAACTAGTTAAGTAACCCCATTTGATGTTCTCATTAGAACATTTCAAACTTTACTTTGACAAAAGAGGATGACTTCTCGAAAAAAATACAATAAGATTTTTGCGATTCGGTAACACGGTTTCAGTAAAATATCTGCAATAAGTTTTCTGTGTCATTTTGACAAAGACCCGAACAATACCAAAATCCAAACAATAGTTTATCGTATTTAGCTTCAAGAACGGATACTGGCTTTATTTTTTCAGTTGATTATAGAGCGTAGGCCGTATATACGTATAAATGAATAACCATAGATGGAAAAGTAACAGAGCTATAGGTACTGTTGCTGTTATGCTTACGGTACGGATATAGAATACATTGGTTTCGAATATTATAGTAGTTAAGTTATATATAGAGTTAATTAGGATGGTTATGAGCTTACGTCGAGTGGTGGAAATTACTTTAGAATATTGGTAATAAATACGTATAAGTACTGTTATGATGATCTTTTCAAAGCGTTAATCACTTTTGAACTTTTCACATTACAAGTATAGTCAAGGTTAAAATAGTCGCATCTATATATATTAAGCGATTGTGCGTATTTAATGTATGCAAAATTTTGATTGCAGTGTCAGTAAATAATATAATTTATTCTCAGTTCCAGGTGAATGCTGAGTGTATGGGAGCTCAAAATGCGAGCTCAACTCTGTTTGCTGCTTGCTGCCAGCTGCGTACTGGCTGACAAGAATGATAACAGGTAAAGTATTAAATTCTTAATTGATTTCTCTAGTCAAATGAATAAAATTTCTAATCCTGGGAAACGAAAAAAATATTCATAATATGTAAGTAAACGAGTGTAGCAGAGTGTAAAGTCTTTTTTATTCTATTCTCTAAAATATTGTTTGCATCTTGAGTGAATAACAATATATTTTTTGCTCGATTTCTTACCTTTTCTGTTACTATTCCAGACGCAACAAATTGCCATTCGTCGCCGATGCCGTTGGAAACTCTTTGCCGCCGCCATCCAACGTGCCAGCCACCGTTGGTAGTCCTGTAAATCTTTTGACACCAGACCGCTACGAATTTTACACCTTCGACGAATCAGGAGAGCTTGTAAAGAGGCTCATGACTTTAGAAGAAATACAAGCAATTGTTGCTGCTGGTGAAGAAGCTGAAGGATTAGTAACCTTCGCCAATGACAATCAACCAACAGTTTCTTTCAACATCAATCAACCACCCTACACAAAAGTCCATAGCGTTGTGACAAACGTACAAAATGTTCTTAAAGCACAAATGGAAGCTCACAAAAACAAACCCCATATCCAACCTACATTAGATACACCTGACGTTTCTGATTCCTGGAGTTTGATTTTACCCTCAATTTTTGGGAATACAGGAGTTGATATTGTTCTTGATAAAGCATCTGGCTCAGTCACACCACCAGAGACGGAAACATTAGAGGAAAATGTTGAAAATGAAGATAATTCATTAAGTAAAGAAGGAAGTAATCAAGTTCTTAGCAGTTCTACCACCTTAGGAGAAGAAAAAGTTGTTGTTACGGAGAAATTGCCTACAAGTGCTGAAACTAAAGAAGTGTCATCAACAACTACTAGGGCCACCACTACGACTACTACAACAACGCCTAGACCAACAACAACACGAAAACCAACGACAACGACTCGTAAACCTACAACTACGACACGAAAACCTACAACAACCACCCGCAAACCTACCACTACAACTGAAAAGCCATCAACCACAACAGAGAAACCAACAACAACAACTGCTAAACCCACGACCACAACTATAAAGGCAACGTCAACTACAACTAATGCTCCTACCACTTCTACTACTAAAAAACCAGCGTCATCAACTACAATAACCAAAAAACCGACTACTGAAAACTCTCCGACTAGACTAAGTTCAACCGCAAGTATACCATCAACTAAAGTCACTGCGAGCCCACGTCCAACCACAACAACACCTAAACCAGTCATTAGAACAACTGTAAAAGTAACCACTATAGAGCCTGAAGTTGCAACAAAAAAGCATAGTGTTAGCATTTTATCAGAACAAGAGCCTGAGAATATCAAAGTCCAAATCCAGCCTAATGATAATGCAGTTTCATCTACTGAGAAAAACGAAATAGAATTCGAAAAAATAAGTACCTTTATTCCAGTGTCCACGGTTAACTATATCACTGACCGCACAACGCGTAAACCTACAATAACTTCTAAGTCTCCTACCGTTTACGCAAGCACAACAAAGAGGTCTGTCACTACTACGACTCAAGCACCAACTACTGAGGCATCTAAAATTCAAACCTTTGCAACTACAAATAAACCTGTCATCAGTACATCTAATTATGTTTCAAGCACATTGAAGGAACAGGAAATCGAAAAAATTAATGTCACTACTATAACAACACAATCAGTATCCCCGTCAACAACTATGTCATCTACAGAAGTAGTATCTGCTGACAACCTAAATACAATGGATGATAAACTAGCTGACGATAACGACGAAAAAGATGTTGAACCATTACTGCCCTTGTTTGATGTCGCTCAAAGCATTAGTCAAATAGCTTCCGATCTTGGCGGAAGTTATCAACCAATCCCAACGGCCAGCAATTTATTAGATACGACAAAAATTAATGGGTTTGATTTGGAAAGCAAAGAAGTTCTAGATATGGATATACCATCTGCTACTGGAAATGAAACTGAAGTAAAAACATCTGAAACTTCAGATAAAAACAGTGATAATTTTGTTCAAATATCTACAATAGACCCTCATGGGCAAAATAAAAATAAAGAAAATAGCCAAAAAGAAAGCGAAAGCATATTAAAACAAACGGGATCAAAGAACACTGAGTCTAAAGAAACTGAAGTTAAAAATATTGAGACAAAGGAAACTGAAGCTCAAAAAACTGAGACAAAAGAAACAGAAGCTCAAAAAACTGATGCTAAAAAAACTGAAGCTCAGAAAATTGAGATAAACCAGACAGAAGCTCAAAAAACTGAGCCAAAAAAAACTGAAGTTCATGAAACAGAAACAAAAGAAACTGAAATTAAAAAAACTGAAATAAAAGAAACTGAAGTTGATAAAACTGAAACAAAAGACACTGAATTAACTCAGACAAAAGACGGTCAAAAACAAAATATAATTATTAATGACATTCAAAAAGTGGAGTTAGTGACCACACCTGAAGCTATTGAAGCTACTACTATTGATCCAATCCTATCCGAGTCTATGGGTGACTTACTATCACAAGTAGTGAATGAAGCACCACAGTCTATTGTTAATTCTGAAGAAAGTTCGGAAAAAATTATGACAACTGAGAAAAATGTAGAGCTTACGACACTAGGAAGTGTAAAATCGTCTGAAACCACTTCTGAAATATCAAACAAAGTTAAAAAAGATACAAGTTCAACTACAGAATCATCAGTTAATCCACAAAAAGAAATAATGCAAACAGACAATGATGTCAGCAGCAAATTAAATGTATCCTCTGAAAATAACATAAATAAAATAACTGATATTGAAGAGAAGAAAGAAATTGAAACTTTGGCAAAACTAAATGAAAATAAGAAAGATGGAAACAAAAATGAAGAAACACCTGAAGACAATAGTCATAACTTCGTACAGATCTCAGTTTCAACAGACAATAATAAAAATAAATTGGAACCAGTTTCTATTGATAAAAAGAAAAACATTGATAAATCTACTGAAACACAAAACAATATTGACAAACTAGTTGAAAAAGACGTGGAAGATAAAAAAGAGACTGTAGAAACGAAACTTGACAAAGAAATGACTAAAAACGGGAATAAAAGTGCCGAAACTGATAAGGACAATGTTTCTAGTACAGAATTAACGACATCGCCTAATTTAGATACTACATCAACTTCCACTGTCCCAAATAAGATAAACCAGTCGAAATTCAATAAAATTAATCGGCCTGAAAAAATCAATATTAACAATAAGAAAGATAAACTACCTGAACCTTTGCCTAAAGTTGACGACTTCAAGAAAAAAATACAGAAGGTAAACATTGATGAAGAAGAATTAGTTAATGAAAGAAATAATTCATGGAAGCTTATACCGACTCTTTCTCCACCAAAAGCAAATGACATCCCAAAGGATAAGGTCAAGTCTGAAAATCATTACGTTCCAGATAATGAATACAAAGATATTGTTTTAGAATATTCAAAAGAAAACCAAGGACTAGAAGTGACAACAAAGGATTTGGGTGAAGATCTTGCTCGCTTTTCTGAACTTTCCAATGAATTAGCTTTTAGATTCTGGAACGTGATGATTGACGATATTGACAAGAAAAGAAGTTTCGTTTTGTCGCCTTATTCTATATTTTCAATGTTAGCTATGATATTTATGGGAGCTAGAGGCGCTACCTCGGGTGAAATGAATGAGATCCTGAAATTAGACGACATGGTTACGTTTAATCCTCATTTTACATTAAAGAATATTTCTGACTCAATCGAAACAACTCCAGAATCCGGAGTGGCAGTTTCTGCATTTATTAGAGAACTTTACAGTGACAGGAATAAGGGAAAGATCTTAACATTCTACAAGGAGAGGGCGCAACACTTTTACAATGGCCATGTTGAAGAGATCAACTTTAAATTAATTAGTGACATAATAAGACGAAGAACTAACTTGCACGTCAAGAGGTATACTTGGGGCAAGATTCCTGAATACATGAAAACCAATAACATTGTAATGCAACCACCTTTAGCTGCGTTTACGGCTAATATTTTTGAGGTGAGTGTTAATTATAAGTATTCTTAGCTATTGCCACTGAATTATACATCAACTTGTAAAAGTGATAGTCACTGTAATAAGAATGCTGAGAATCTGTAAGCATGAACTGTCAATGTAAATAAGGTTTTAGTAGTTATACTTTAATAACTAATAATAATAACTGTAGCAATCGAACATTAATGATTGCTTCAAACCCTCACAGACTGATGCTCTAAAACTATTCTTACATTAGTTTTTTTAATGTTTCAGACTGATTGCTCTGGAACATCGGTAGAAGGCAGGGACGGTGAGATGTACTTCGTGGTGTCTCCGAACGTCCGCCAGCGTCGCCTCGTGCCCGTGCCAGCCGTGGTCTACAAAAGCGGGTTCTTAGCTGGCTACGATCCAGTACTTGATGCCACCGCAGCAGCCTTAGGAAACACTAACACTATAGTCAGCACACTGTTCCTTATGCCTGGCCAGCAAGGAAATGTAGTACATGCAGATGATTTAGAAAAACTTGAACAAAGACTTATAGATGCTTTGCCAACGACCCCTACATGGAATCGTGTCTTACGATCTCTACTTCCTCGCACCGGCTTAGAACTTCAAATCCCAAGGTTCTCTCAAAAATCAACTTTCAACGTCTCATTGAGCTTGAAGAAAATGGGCTTAAAGGACCTTTTCGATGGTGAACATGCAGATCTTGGTGGCTTAAATGGCCCTTCCAAGGATCTTTATTTATCGGACATGGTTCAATTGAACACGTTTGCAACTTGCGGCGAAGATGGCATTGGAGAACAACATCATTCTGAGGAATATCCTGAGACTTTGAGTGTTTCACAAAGACGGCGTGCTAGATGGTTAAACGATTGGGAAGAGCCACGAGATTACCAGAGAGCATTCCATGATCCTCATGACGTCGGAGACGCGATGCACCTGCCACTGCACCTGCGGCCGCGACAGGCGCGCCTGCCGGCCCGGAGCGCGCTACCGGCACGGCTAAAGTTCGACCGACCATTCCTCTACTTCGTGAGGCACAACCCATCTGGTATGATATTGTACTTCGGGCGGTACAATCCTCGGCTTCTCCCTTGAAGGCGTTACAAAGACTGTTAGCTTAGTTTAAATAACATTCCTAAAAGGAAAGTGATAAGGGAATACTGGTGAGTGTGATAATGAAAGTTGTTCTATG
Organism: Mythimna impura; assembly: GCA_905147345.3. Classification (NCBI taxonomy): domain Eukaryota; kingdom Metazoa; phylum Arthropoda; class Insecta; order Lepidoptera; family Noctuidae; genus Mythimna; species Mythimna impura. The sequence continues at coordinate 7,583,282 of LR990355.1, read as the reverse complement.
AGCATTTACGTGACAGTATTAATAAGTGTATCAGTACGGAGTAGGCTCGTTAAACGGTACAATATGAATTGTACGGCTGGACGTACTTTTACTCTGTCTCATATCATGTATGTATTAAAGAATGCTAATGATGAATTATTGTTGAATGTATGCATAAATTGTACTGTAATAGCTAATAATTAAGTAGTGTAAGTTCGATTGACGTGGAATATTATCATTTCACTGTCATATTAGTTTCAATATTAGAATAAATGCGATGTTTTGAGTAAGTGTCCCTTTTTATTTTACTGTTACCTACTTGTACTTCTGTTAGAACAAGGCCTGAATGTCTTTTTTTCGACACGTACTTTTGATTAAAACAATCTAATTAGCTTGTTATGTCCCCCTTCTGAACAAAGGCCTAGATACTTTTCCATTTTCCTCACACTACTGTCTTGAAAACAGTAATTGCAAACCAATCTTTCCATTAAGATTCAAGTTTATCTCTTTACTTTTATCGTAGTCTGCCGCAATTTTGCCTGTAATTTAATAGGACCTAATAAGTGTTTATTTTAGTCTGCAGCTCATCTGACATACAAAATTACCGGGTATAGAATTACAATTTATTTTCGTCTATGAAAAAACTGTTTACATTCTCTTAAAAATTCCTTCTTCTCATTACATTCACTGGATGGTATGTAAATTGGACATTCCTGTAAAAAGTAAATGTGATTATAAGTCTAATAAAGTGCTCGAAGATAGCTACTACTCATGCAAGACACTTACCACTGTTACATAATTTCTAATGCATGCTTGAAAATTGAAGAATTGGCAAGTTTGCAAAGGGAATTCAGGTCGGAATTCATCCTTGCAAAAAACTTTAGCTTCAAGCATCGGATCAGCAAACATTGGGTTCAGTGATACCCATAGGTCAAGATGTGCATAGTATTTTTCGAGATCAAAGACGCCTTGGTCATTTAGGAGACTGTATTTGTCAAGGACACAATACCAATGGGTGCACTGAAAAATATATTATATGATAATTTATTTCATTAACCACTGATATTATTTGATATTTAGCCTTTTGAGTGCGTAATTAGAGACACAATAGTAAGATAATGGCGCGTGAACGCCGGCATTAATGCGGGGATCAACAGCTTAATTTGTGCAGTGGTTATAAATTATGTCATTATTTTTTTCGTCGTCACGTCGTCGACGTGACGTCAGTTAGTGCGAGATAAGGGCTGGTGTTACTGAGCACTCTGAGAATAAATACATAAGGAAACTCAGAGATCAAAGAGAGATGGTAATCAAACGCTAGCCTAACAATAATAAATTAACAATGTAAACATGTATATACTTACATCAAAACCAAATCTTCTAAAAGCAGATACATTATGTTGTTGGTCAAAGAACTCTCCAAATACACCTCCCCCACATTCCTTAGCAATCTCTCGAGTGAAGAAAGGAGGGAACACACAACAGATGCGATTCTAAAATATAAAGTAAGTATGTTAGATACAGAAAAAGGGACCCAAGTACTAAATAGGGTTTCTTTACTATAGATTCATAGACCTATTAGTTCACAAATTCACGGCACGAAAGGTTGGGAATAATATATTCTGTTACCTACTTAATATTTGACAACAAATAAATTAATGAAAGATTAAATATTTTTAAAATTGGTTGAAAAATATGTTTTTTTTTTTTTTAATTTAAACTAGATGAGGTCGTTGTTTTTCCTAGCTGACAACTCTAAGAAGAAGCACTGAAACAAACTCAGTGATCAAAGTCTTTTTTAAGGTTCATGCTAATGCTATTAATGTAATAGAACTATTTAGATTAATGTATGAGATGGTCTTTAAGAATTAAGTAGACCTGTCTTAAGAGTGCAAGCATTTGTCTGTTATGGTTAGCTCAATTTAAAACTATGACAATATAATATGTGAATGTTGTAATCTGAAAACTAAAATAAGCGAATCCTAGTTTGATTCAAGTGAGAGACCAGCACCTTCTCGAGTAGGTACGCCAAGCAGCCGACATCAAGTATCCGTTACCAAAGTTCCGTTTGTTGAAGCTAGATGGCGGTAAATAATGGAAACAGTTTTGTTATGAACTTAAAGCTTCAAAACTAAAGAAAAAATTGAAAGAATATGCTAATCTAACTCTTCTTTCTTCTTGTTATATTACTAAAAACTTAATACTAAGTTACAATTAAGTGATTTTTTTTGGGGTGGGAAGTTATTATAAGTAAATAACACTCTAAAAAATTAAATCCAATTCTTTCACTGTGTTTCTATCTTTTTTTCAGTGGGATATCATCAAATTACTTCTCCCGTTCTAGCGTAAAGCAAGAGTGTGTTAGACGTTTACTGACTCAAACCCTTTAATGTGTGTCATGGTAAGTCGTTCAAACGTTCCCGCAGTTACGATTATGTACATTGTACATGACATAGTTAACCACCGAATCCATCAATCAGAACTTATTATGGCACAATGACTTATATGATACTTGCATACGTACCTAGCTACGGGCATAGGTAAGGCAGGCAGCATAGGGCATTATATTCGAGAACTCGAAATATTATTTTAAAATTTTGGAACGATACCATATGCCATTAAAAAAAAAAAAACTTACTAGTATATCTGGTTGTGCAGCGCACTTGTGTATGTTAACTGGGTCTATAAGATCTTGGAATTTCTCTTGCTGTTGTCTTGTTCGTAAAACCTTAAAAAAGAAAAAAAAAATACATCAACAGAATTGACGGATAAAATTCCATTTAAACGCACACATTACATTACATTTGTACATTGCCTAGGTATTGTGTAGAATACCTGAATTATACAGATTGCCAGTAACATCTACATATTTTTTGAGGTCAGAAATCATCAAATAGCTGCCCTCGTTCTGGCTGGAGCGGGAGCAGAGAGAGTTTGCAAACAAACACACACAGTACACAACACACACAACAGTAGTCTTTTGCGTTTCAGGGCTACGGTAATTGTTTCAAACAATCCCGCAGAAAATGAGTTAGTACCTATTTAAAATTTGATAATAATAATCTACAACTTTAGCACAACGCATCACAAGCTCAACTCATAGCACAAGCTCTGCTTATTTTGAGACTAGATAGTCTCAAAATAAGCAGAGCTTGTGCTATGAGTACTTGACAACTGATAACCATACTTATATAATTACATATGTACATATTATAGATGAATTATACCCAGTCACAGAACAAATGATCGTGCACATCACACAAACTTTTGTCCTGGATGGGAACGAAACCGATCTCCGCCATAGTCTCGGCCACTGACCACTAGACCAACAGGCCTGTAAAAAATAAAAACAAAAAATGATATTGAAAGATGATGATAAAAGTATAATGTGACCAAATCCGATATATAAAACTTAGGATTTTAGGCCAATTTTTGCTGCTGTTTGGTACCCATTTCTTAGTTAAAGAGTTAGAATTTTTTTATATTTTTTAAGACCGATTCCACAGTATTGACTTCAGTAAAATATTCCATTCTTACGTTCCAACTGAAATAGAAGGACGACAAAATTTTTATCAATTTTTTTTGGGTAATATGTCAACTGACGCATAGGCTGTTGTAGCCTGTGGCCCACATACAATGCCCCATCAAGGACTGAGTGCGGAAAAAAGACAACAAAGATAAGACTGATGTCCAAACTCATGCAATATGACAGATTTTGATTGGTCTCTAAGGACGTATCGTGGTCAATCTTAAACACGAAAAGCGGAATATTTGTTTCTTTGATTAATAGTCTGAATAAATTTCATCGATTTGATACTTTATTTTATTTTATTTTCCATAAACGAACAATGTATTTTTAGATTTATACTAAAACCGAACTATGTACACACAAACTATAAAAACTATTATACTAAACCTAACTATGTACATATAATACAAAAACACCTATTACACTCAGGCGTCGAAGTACTCCTCCACATCGCTGTCATCCGGAAATGTGCCCAGAAGGCTGGCAGCATTGCCACGTTGAATGGCAATGCTAATTCTTTGGGCGAAGAACGAGCCAGCCGCACAAAGGGTCACGCAAAGTGTCGATCAGACGGCGTGAAATTTCCTTAAAAAGGAGACGCGCACTCGGACCCCTTTATTCATATCTATACTTTTTATGCGTAAATATGATGTCAAAAAAAAAATTAAAAAAATATATCACTAAAAAACAAACAGTGTTGTTTGTTTCTTATTTAGTATTGTTTGTTTCTTATTTAACACCGACTTCCGAAATTAATATTATTTTGATCCTTTTAGTGTTTTTTTTAGTGAAGCTGGTTATTTATTTTTTTAAGTTTTTTATTTCACACTTTTTAGTTGCGATACACTTTTAACCAGAGTGCCTATTTCTCATGACAATTCCAATTAACCCAAATACTGTTAGGTTACATTGTTTTATTATGAATAAAGTTACCATGTCTACCTTCCACCTTCCAGCTCCATCATCAGATCAGTTTGATAGTACCTCATAGGCAAAGTGCATCTCTAGCTCTCTCTCTAGCTAGGATACATTGATTAATTACAGAGTTCCGGTGCCTATCTTCCGGCTCCATCATCATCAGGTTACTTCGATGATACCATTTTCAAAATAACTATTAAGAACCATTTATTTATTTGTATAGTCATAGTCGCTTAACTATCTTCATTGTGATACCTATCTATGTGAGTATGAAGTTCCGTTGGCCATTTCTAATCTTCTTCATCACTTCCACTTCATCAAATGTTACTTTTTGACTGTAAATGCTTAAGTTCTCGATGAAAATACCAAAATCACTTTATGGTTGCCTATAATAGGTATTTCAGAAGTTCCCTCGATTCCTCATAGAACCCATAATGAAAACGGGATTTTGAAAAAATGGGACCAAATTGGATTTTTTTTTTGCAAATCGGTCAATAAAGGACGGAGTTCTGAGGTAACACACATAAAAAAAATACAACCGAATTCCTAAAACCTCCTCCTTTTTTTGAAGTCAGTTAAAAATACGACAAAAAGCTGATACCGTTTTTAGTCAGAAAAACGGGTAAAGATTTGGTAAATGTTATCTACTATCAAAGCGTAACGAGCAAAACCTGAATAATATAATTATGAAAAAAATATCAGTAATTACCGGTTGACGAAAATTGAACCTTGAAAAAAAATAATTCCGAAAATGATAGAAAAGTGGAGAATTTTTAAAGTTAACCCTTTATAGGACGGCCCATACAAAGTGGCCAGTAAACTGGACGATCACTTTAAGGTCGATATTTCAAAGACTTTTTTAATAATGTTGAACCTTATGATCATAAACGATAACCAATAAAGCACGCTGGTCTTTTAACTAGCCAGTGTTCAAGGACGTCACATGCAATGCAAAATTCGCGCCTTTTTTTACGGTGGCCTGTCAACTGGCCACTGCGCATACCTGCACTAGTATTTGTTGTCCTATCAAGTAGACGTCAAGTATTTCGGAGTGTAGTGCAAGGAAAAAACATGTCTTCGTAAAAAAGGTGAGTAAAACGATTTGGTTATAGTACAAACTTTCTTATTGTGTACAAATATAGTCGAGTATCATAAAATAAACAATGTTATTTTGCCATTAAAACCAGACAGGTGTGTTGAAAAAATCTAACTTAGAAATTACACATGTGTGTTGGAGGTAGTCTCATAAGTATATATTTCGATTAATGCCTATCAATTACATCATTTTATACCAAGTATATAGTCTATTTTTAGGATAAAATAGTGCAATAAGCACAAATATACGGGTTCGGTAGTTATAGCTTATTATCGTAATTTTTTAGGTATTTTTTCATATCGAAAAATGTCGATTTGTAGGTACGTATAGTTATTGTGTTTTCATTCTCGTTTTTCTGCTGTTTTAGAAAGAATTTTAGCACACAGGATCTGGAGATGCTGAGTGAAGATCAATGGGCAGAAATTGTGGCCATTACTGATGACCAGGCCATCCATTCTGATATTGGTGGTGATTCCGACGCTGATGATTGTTTTGACGATATTGTCTCGAATACTAGCAGCTTTAGTACCCGTAGTTATAGTCATCAATCATAGTCTTCTTCAGAACTCCCACACGGATCTATATCTCCGCAAATTCCTCCACCAGCTTCTCCACCACAGCCTTCACCATAACCCCCAACAGCACCGCCACATCCCTCACTGCCTCTGCTATCACCGCCTATCCAAATTATCCTTTTCTTTTGAATTTTGAACACCACAATAGTAATTTTTGATTTTTCGTTTAATTTAATAATAATTTAGTGGAGAAAACACTTTGATATTGAGTTTTTATGCTTTTAGACTAAGAAGAAGAAATACTAAAATTTTGTTTGAAATGATACGTTAATTATATTATTTTTTTGAGACTGATTAAAAACTGATTATGAAATACACGGAAATTTCATTTTATTACGTAAAAAATAACCGGTTTTTATGTGTCCAGTTTACAGGCCAGTGATTATACAGGGATAGTTACTGATGCAGAACGGTCGGTGGTCAGTATACTGGCCACTAGTTTTTTTGGGTTTTCTCGGAAAATAACAACTTTCTGAAAAATATATCACTATATATTATAATAAATAACAGTACTGAATATAATTTCATTTAAAATCATCATAAATTTTAAAAAAAGTTAAGGTGTGCGTTAAAGGGTTAAATCATCATTGCAATCAAAAGACGATTGTACTAAATGACATGAAATTACTTTTGTTTAGTTTTTTTTCTGTTTGGCTTAACTTTAAACTACTTAAACCTGGGTATTTTTTGAAATATTCTTAAAAAAATTAAATCAAGTTATTGATTACTGTAAATAATGGGTTATTAGGCATAGAATTGAGGTTGACCGCATCATTTTCTGATTTTGATCAAAATGAAAAAAAAAAAACTTACAAAAATGGCAAGCGCTATAACAACCACTGATTTCATTGGATACACAGACATTATCAACACTTTCAAGAGGATTCTTTGCAAACAGTACTTTTTCCTTCTCGTAGTGATCTTGGAGGAAACAATCAAACGAATGATCCATCAGTCTCATGATAACTGGGTTTTTGTACTATGTAAGTAATGGAAGAAGTTTGTTTAGAAACAGCTACAATACGCATAGTTTCGCGTTGCATTACAAATCATAATATTTGGAAGTTCTATGATGAATTATGACCGTACGTCTGTGGTATCAAACAAAACAGAACGAACTGGATTCTAGCACTAGGCCAGTTCAAGAACAAATATTATTATCATCGACGTATAATTGAATGTAGTTGCAACTGACTGTTAAATCACACATCAATGGTATACCTACCACCATTGATGCCGGGTCCTCGTTCAGGACATGGTCCGGAGCGAGGGGGAATGGGAGGCCGTCGCGGCGTTGCCTCCTTCAGCCTAGCAGTAATGCTAGCGTAAGAGACGGCCGCACGCGAGAGGAAACGAGGCATCTTCACGACCTAGCCGCCGTAACCTTTACCGGACGTCGAACAATGGGTAGCTCACCGTTCAGTCGTTTGGTGACCATCTGGACCGAGCCCAAGTCGTCGACGGCAAGTAGTGTTAGACGCGCGCCCCAAAGATATGTCAGTAAAACCGTAGGGGCTCAGCAGGGCCCATGCCTGCTAGGGCATCAATACTTCTTTAGTGGGTTGGTATTCTTCCTGACATGCGAGTACCTAGATACGTATAATAAAACAAAATCTCCCATCGCATCTGTCGGTCTGCCTGGTCGCAGCAAACTCAAAAACTACTGAACGGACGCCAATGCGGTTTTCATTACAGACGGAGTGATTCATAAGAAAGATTTAGGTGTATATGCATATCAAACTAAAGATTAAAATAGTATATTATGTTATTACTGAAACGTGCACCTGAAACGTGCAACTGACATGTTATATGATTTTGCCAATAAATTGGCACCAAATGTTGACATAGATATTCATTTAAATTAGAAATTAAGACAACAGAGCCAATCTCTAGCATGAATGTAATAATGAACAATAATATTTCCAATCAAGTTTTAAACTCATTAAATAGTATCAACCTGGTGCATCAAAATATTCAAGGACTTATGAACAATGATTTAGAAGTAGACTTATTCCTTAATTGCAATAATATGCTTAACGGAACATTGGCTTAAGAGCCACCAGTTCATTTTCAATTTTTAGTAATCACCAGGTTGGTAGTTCGTTCAGTAGAATTGATGCCATACGTGGTGGCTCATTAATTTTAATAAGCAACAACCTTAAGTTCAAAGAACGAAAGGATATTGTGAGCCTATCTGTTGAGCGGTCAGTTGAAATAGCCTGTATTGAATTGGAGCAGTTTATTATATTATGTGTGTACAAACCCCCTTCTGGATTGTATGATTGCTTTGAAAAGGTAATGGATGAAGTATTCCACAAGATTTGCAATTCAAACAAGTACATAATCACTTGTGGTGATTTTAATGTTAATTTATTAGAAAACTCAGGTTTACGTAGTAAAATTTTAAGTCTATTTCAGTCATGCAATCTTGTTAACTTATTTTTGGAGCCCACAAGAATAACTCCTACTAGTGCCACATGCATAGATAATATTTATACGGATGTTGTGCCAACTCACAAAGAAATTATAAATTTATTAGATTCTGATCATTGTGGACAGTTAATTACTTTTCAAAACCAAAAAAACATAGTGGCTAAAAAGAATATCACTGTTAACCCTAAAACTGCAAGTCGTTTAGAAACTTTTAAAACTAAACTCATTAATAATTTACCAGACTTGTCTACATATGATGATCTCAATCACCAATATGTAGGTTTCTTTAACATGTACTGTAATCAATTTAATTCTACTTTTATACCTAAGTCTATTTCGGTTAATAGTAACGTGTCGTTCTGTGATTGGGCTACCACTGGTTTTCATAAAAGTAGAACTCGGCTTTACGAATTGTATGATGAAAGGGTTCTTGTTAATACTGCTGAATTTAGTTCATATGTGCGAAATTATTCAAAATTATTTTAAAAAATTTGTTCTGTAGCGAAATCGCGTTATTTGAGTTCCAAAATTAAAAACAGTAATAATATAATTAAAACTACTTGGAATGTTATAAATAGTGAAACTAGAAGGTCTACAAGACCATCTAGTGAATATAAACTTGTAATTAATGACAATGTGATCACATCGGACTCACAGGTTGCTGCGGCTTTAGAGAACTTCTTTTCAGAGATTCCCATATCAACAACAAAATCTCTGAACTCGTCACCCACTGCTGCAGAGTCTCTGCTTAAAGAAAATGTTAAAGTTTGCGATTCTGATTTTAATTTCGAACACGTGACTTATGTAGATATTATTAAGACGTTTAACTCCTTGAATGTAAAAAAGACTGCAGATTTATGGGGTAATTCTGTGGACGTGGTTAAGTCTATATTCCACATTGTAGCTCCTTCTTTAGCTTTTATTTTTAATAATTGTATCGATCGCGGTGAGTTTCCTGATCTAATGAAGAATAGTAAAATAATTCCATTGTTCAAAACGGGTAGTACATCTGACCCCACGAATTACAGACCTATTTCAGTGCTACCCACTTTTAGTAAAATATTTGAAAAACTTATTTTAGAGCAACTACAAAGATTTTTTAACAGACATAAATTATTGCATAGCAAACAGTTTGGTTTTACAAGGGGTCGTTCAACAACCGATGCCGGTGTTGAACTTTTAGGTCATATTTATAATGCATGGGAAGACAAATGCGATGCCTTGGGCATTTTTTGCGATTTGTCAAAGGCTTTCGATTGCGTTCTCCATGAAACATTAATCAGGAAACTACACCATTACGGAATCCGGAACTCCTTCCTGGATCTTTTTACATCTTATCTGAGTGAAAGGATTCAGAGAGTTGATGTAAACGGAAAAAGATCTCCCGGATCTTTAGTAAAAATGGGTGTTCTCCAGGGCAATTGGCAATTCTTGGCCCATTTTTGTTTCTTATATATATAAACGACTTACCTTACCTCATAAAGGATAACCATAATATAGTATTGTTTGCAGACGACACTTCACTTTTGTTTAAACTTAAACGTCAGCAGCCGGTTACTGACGATATAAATATAGCTCTTTCAAAAATAGTACACTGGTTTGATGTAAATAACCTACTTCTTAATGAAAAAAAAAACTAAATGAATTAAGTTTACCATGCCTCATGTTAGGCAAGTAGAAACTAGTGTGGTGATAAAAGGTAAAGAGTTGAGTCCTGAAGATACTACAGTGTTCTTGGGCATAACTCTAGATGTTATGCTTCAGTTGGGCCCACATATAGACAAATTATCGAAAAAACTTAGCTCTGCCGCATACGCTGTTAGACAAATTCGAAATTTAACTGATGTAGAGACTGCCCGTTTAGTTTACTTTAGCTATTTCCATAGTGTCATGTACGGTATTCTACTGTGGGGAAATGCCGCCGATATCCAGACAATTTTCGTTTTACAGAAAAGGGCTATTCGTTCGATTTATAAATTAAGTCCCAGATACTCCCTCAGAAATAAATTTAAAGATATCTGGTGAGGCGTGTAAATAGCCTCAACCTGATAAAGGATGGTGTTTTAAGACTACCAATATGGCGGTGAAATTATGGTTATATTACACAAAATTAAATCCCCGTTGACGATTCCCCGATGCACCGACCTCTACAACAACGATAGCAACTTATAACCCACGTACCTTGCTAATCCAGTGACCCCAACTCGTCGTCAGGAAAGCGCTTCATCCACGGACGCGTGGTCTGTCTGTGAGCTGCCGGCCGGCGAGCTAAATCTTCATCTATCCACCGGTGGGCTGGTCAGAACTCGTGAAACCAACACTGCACTTTATGGTCTTAATGTCTCACAGTAGCAGATACACTTATTACAGGAGAATTCTCAGGTTTTCAACAGATATGGGATTTTTACAGCGGAGCGGTTTTTATTCGACGCAATGTCGATTTGCGTAGCGGACACAACTGTCTTGTTAGCGGGTTAGACGCCATCTAGCGGTCTTTAGCGAGCGTCTCAGGAAAGCATTCGATACGTCACCAGTGGGCGTTGCGGTCGTAGATATTGGTGAAGGAAATCGTCAACAGAGACTCAATTAAGTTAGAGAATGCGGGAGAGGTAACTAATTTATATTATTTATTCTCTAAAAATACATATACCTTAAGAAAAGGCATTGACGCTTCACCATGCTCCCCCCCTTGGAAGGACGCAAGTGCTTTCAAAGGGAAAGGTTAAAATTGTAAAGATTTACTAACCTAGATCATGATCGGAAAGTCTAAGCTTTATGACTAAATGCGGAAAATAAAAATCATTTAGAATACTAATCCTAAAAATGCGGAAAATAAAAATAATTTAGAATACTAATCCTAAACCTTAAAAAACTACGAGTATCGTTAAAATGAAATTTTATTGCGTTGGAATAGGATATAGTTTTGTGACAGAGCGTTTAAAATTACCGAACCTTGTCCTCACCATTGCAACGCGAGCGACATTGTCAGTCCCTTTATAAGGATGCGGTTTTAATGGTTTTACATTGGCTTCCCACATAACGCCAAAATGTGGGGAGCGAGGTGGAATCATTTTCCACTTAATGCGGCGAGTTGATAACTCATTTAAAAGAGATGAATTGAGGTTTGACCTCATTAAGAAATTATAAAGTTCATCCAATTGAGCCTTAGCACCAACGAAATTGGTAGCGTTATCCGAATAAAGACAGGATACTGGCCCTCGACGCGAGATAAAACGCTCAAACGCGGATAAAAAGGTGTCGGTAGCAAGTTCAGAGACCAACTCTACATGGACAGCCTTGATTACCAAGCACACAAACAAGCAGATGTAAGCCTTCTGAGCGTGTTGACCTCTGCGACGAGAGAGAGTTATGCGTATGGGACCAGCATAATCCACTCCAGTATGGACAAATGCCTTTGATTCCGATACACGGTATTCAGGAAGGTCCGCCATCATTGGAGTGGGATGCGTCAGATTAACTCTAAAGCATGTGTTGCATTGTCGCAACTTGGACCTAATGACAGTCCTGGCATCTAGTATCCAAATTCGCTGTCGTAAAATAGACATAAGTAGCCCTGGCCCAGTGTGACAATTCATCACATGGTAATGACGAATTATCAAATCCACAACAGGATCATGTTTGGGAAGTAAAAAAGGATGCTTAGCATCAAAGGGAAGGCATGACTTTGAAAGTCTTCCCCCAATGCGTAATATACCCTCTTCATCCAAGAAGACAGATAAACTGCCAAGTTTCTTTGGCAACAATTTACCACATATGATGAGCTCAATGTCATCTGCGAAATGAACAGATTGCACAGCACGGATCATAACTCGTTCCGCCGCTGACAATCCCTGCGGCGACCGGGGTTCACAACGAACCTTCGGTCTAGCGAATTTAAGTATATAATAATGCGGACTGTCCGAGGCCAGCTGTCGCACAGTGCGCATAGCTATGTAAGGACTCGACTTCAGTCCAAAGGGTGAGCGGTTAAAAGCGAATGTCAACACAGGATCATTCACACTGAATCGACACACAATGCGTAGGTACTTACGCTGCTCAACAGGTACGCAAATTCGTAAGTACATCTGCTTAATATCAGAATTGATAGCGATAGAAAATAATCTAAAATTGATTAAAAGAAGAAACAAATCTGTTTGTAAATTCGGACCAATATGGAGTACATCATTTAAAGATAAACCGGTATGAATCCTGGCACTCGCATCCAATACGACGCGCGGCATCGGCTTGTCTGGCCGAACGACAGCGTGATGAGGGATGTAGTATCCGTCATCCGAAATGGCGGATTCGTCGACTGGACTTAAGTATCCATTATCTATGTACTCTTGGATCACTGCGTTATAATTTTCCCGCAACGTCGGCGATTGGTGGAGTTTTCTCTCCAGCGCAACCAGTCGACGGTACGCGGCGGCACGGGAGTTACCCAACTCGCTGGGATCCTTACTAAAGGGTAACGCGACAGTATAACGTCCCGCATCGCCACGTGACACGGTCGAGGAAAAAATATTCTCACATTCGGTTTCCTCAGGAGATAAAGAACGTTTATTTTCAACTTCTTCCAATTCCCAGAACTTTTGTAATGAATCATTAAGGGCTAATGCTGTGAAAGAAGAGCTAGGTAAATTTAAATTATCTTTACTAGGCGGAAAATCACCCATAAGGACATACCCGAATGTGGTCAATAATGCGGGTGGCGCATTTGAACCTAAGTCTACCCTATTCCCCAAATAAATATACGGAAACAGTTGAGCGCCTAACACTATGTCAATATCTCCTGGAATATTCCAGCTTAAATCAGCGAGCGGAAGCGAGTGGAAGTCCACATGACAATCCCACTTAATATGGTGCGAAGGTAGCTTGTCCGTAATGCACTCAACTACCAACGCATGAATAGTATATTTTTGATGCGGGTATACGCGAGACTCGATATCTAGATTCACATAACCTATTATCGGCCGCGACACAGAACCAACTCCTTTGACAAAAGAATTATTCAAAGGAATTATTACTAAGTTGAGTTTTCTACAACAATCTGTAGTTATTAAATTATTTTGCGAACCATTGTCAATTAAGCACCTAACTATTGTTTTATGGCCCGAACTATTATTGTTAGCGCGCGCATAAACCTGAGCGGTCGACAACAAGACTGCCGACTTAGCCCTCGTATCTGCAGCCAATAATACGGCCGTGTTATGGGTCGGACATGTTTGAGCAACATCACCCGAACCACAAGACGCCGCGCGGGGCGGGAGGAACGCGGGGGGCGCAGTGGCCAGCGGCACAGCCAGGCTGGACGCGACGGCTACATTGCAATTCGTCGGTTTAACATCAGCTACATGCGATTGTTTATTATTTTTCTCAAAATGTAATAAAGTATGATGGCGTTTTTTACATACGTTACAGACTGAGGTCGACTTGCAATTACTCAAACCGTGCGACGTGCTCAGACAATTTACGCAACCATATACGGATTTAATAAACTCAAACCTAGTTCTAGGAGTCAACGCGGATTGAAACTTAGCGCACTTATACAAATGAACATGAGCGTTATCTTTACAATACGCGCAGACGGAGCGGGGCGGAGCGGGCGCGGTAGGATTAGGCGATACACTCACAACAAACGCATTCGTTTGCGTGCGAGGCTCGCGAGATGCGGGACTATGAGGTTTATTATAATTATTTTTCGCGTTCGAATGAGATAAATTCAAGCGTTCTAATATCTTAGTCTGATCTTGAACAAAGCTAATTAACAATTTAGTTGTAGGTATTTCAACATCGCGAACGGAAAGTTCAAACGATTGACCAGTCTGTGAATCTATTTTTCTCATAGCGCAATGCAAGAGAATAAAATCCGCAAGATCCGGAATACCAAGTTGTTTCAAGGCAGAAATACTTGCACTAAATGTTTCAATGAAAGAATCGAGACTATTTGCGTTACACAAACAACTTTTTAAATCTAATATATTATTTGAATAGTGTATACCTAATGTACGCTTATCCTGGTATTTATTAACTAAGCTGTCCCATAGAAAATGATAGGTATCAGCCGTAGGCACAATACCGGCTGTAATCTTTAACGCGTTATGTGTAAGTCTACCCACTAAATACTGCACACGCTGCGAGTCAGTCAGCTGATCATTGTCATGAATATTCGACTTGAACGACTCATAGAAAACAGGCCAATTCTCAGGTTTTCCGTCGAAAGATGGCAATGCAATCGGAGGCAGCTTTATTTTTAGTGGTTCAAAAAGCGTTTTCGAATTACTACATTGTGATAACTGAGATTGACTACTGTCGATTTTATTCCTAATACGCTTAATGCGAATAAACAAATCTTCAAAGGATTATAAACAAGCATAGTCGGGACTCGAACCAGGTTTCAAATTAATGTTTATGTGGTTAATTTGATCGACATAAGATTCAAATTTATCACGAATGTCGTCAATAGTTTCCGATTCAGTCATAAAACTTTCACTATTTCTCGTATCGAACGACGAAATATTTTTCGATAATTCATATAATCGATTAAGGCGTTTGAATAACAATCCTTTCTTCTCATGAAGGATAGTCAGTAAATCTTCCGGCTTTAATTGTTTCTCAGTCATTTTGTTAAGTTAATATCAAGAGCAATATCTAAAAATATGCGCGGGTAAACTTATCAGGCGGTTAGCAATCATAAAGTATCCTCCCGCTCTGTGGCGGTATCTGAATAAAAATCACTAATACGCACAAAGCCGAAATGATGTGAAACTACCTCCTATTATATGTTATCAAAGTGAAATACGTATCACATTAAATTCTATGAAACAATATTGACAGATTTACCAAAACCTACGTAGAATCTATTGTCAATTATGTTTATGTTATAGCGGAGAGCGGTTTATAGGCAAGAATAATTTACCAAAGGTTTACGTAAATATCTATAACCTATATATACCTATTATGATTTTCACCAAATATTACGTAAAAATCTAACTAGGGAGCGGTTACCTGGTTACCTATCCGGCTCGAAGGACCAAAAAATTATGGTGAGGCGTGTAAATAGCCTCAACCTGATAAAGGATGGTGTTTTAAGACTACCAATATGGCGGTGAAATTATGGTTATATTACACAAAATTAAATCCCCGTTGACGATTCCCCGATGCACCGACCTCTACAACAACGATAGCAACTTATAACCCACGTACCTTGCTAATCCAGTGACCCCAACTCGTCGTCAGGAAAGCGCTTCATCCACGGACGCGTGGTCTGTCTGTGAGCTGCCGGCCGGCGAGCTAAATCTTCATCCATCCACCGGTGGACTGGTCAGAACTCGTGAAACCAACACTGCACTTTATGGTCTTAATGTCTCACAGTAGCAGATACACTTATTACAGGAGAATTCTCAGGTTTTCAACAGATATGGGATTTTTACAGCGGAGCGGTTTTTATTCGACGCAATGTCGATTTGCGTAGCGGACACAACTGTCTTGTTAGCGGGTTAGACGCCATCTAGCGGTCTTTAGCGAGCGTCTCAGGAAAGCATTCGATACGTCACCAGTGGGCGTTGCGGTCGTAGATATTGGTGAAGGAAATCGTCAACAGAGACTCAATTAACTTAGAGAATGCGGGAGAGGTAACTAATTTATATTATTTATTCTCTAAAAATATATATATACCTTAAGAAAAGGCATTGACGCTTCACCAATATCAATGTAATGACTGTACCTTCACAGTATATTTACGAGAACATTTTGTATGCACATAAAAATATAAACACGTTTAAAAAATACAGTGATGTTCATAATTTTAATACTAGGAACAAACACAAATTTGTGGTTCCTGCAACTAGGCTAAAAAAAATAGGGGGCTCATTTAGATGCCAATGTATACACTTCTATAATAAACTCCCTAGTCATATTCAACAACTAAGCCTTAATAAATTCAAATCATTTGTAAAGCGTAAACTTTGCCAAAAGGCTTTTTACACTATAAAGGACTATGTTGAGGAAGAAAAGGCTTGGGATTGATCTGCTCCAGTACGCACTACAACAGTGTTGCCTTATTATTATTATTATTTTTTTCTTCTCTTTCTTTTGTTTTATTTTCAATTGTGCTTTTTATTGTTGTTTTTTTTTTACAATCTTACATTGTAGATTATCTTTATTTTGCAATTTGACATTATTTTTATTTTTTTCAATTAAATTTTGACAAGTAAATATTTACTTTACTAAGTATTACATTTTGTAAACTATATATTTCCTTTTATTATTGTGAACGTGAGGACTATGTTGATTGCTTTTTTTCCATTTCAGTAATTTTAACGTATGTCTGGCAATTTGAGTATTTTCTGCGGCCTACCCAAATGTCCTTTCTTTGGTATTGTTCGTCAAGTCGTTGAGCTCCTTAGTAGTCCTGAGTTGAGCTTTACGAATACTGACAAATGCTTGCACTGACTGGACAGGTCCACTCAAATCTGTATGGTTCTTTCTTCAAAAGACCATCTCAGACAAATCTGCATGGTTCTCATGTGATTTGACCATTACATATTTACTGTATGGACTTTAAAAGAGACTTTGACCCCTGAGTTTGTTTCGGTGTTTCTTCTCAGGGTAGTCAGCTAGGAAACACCGGCCTCATCTAGTTTAAAATAACAAAAAAAAATTGACGTGTAAAAGTGTTTTATAAACCTATTTGCAGAATAAATATCATTTATCATTTAATAATGCATTTAAAATGGTACTATTTTGAGGAGCCACTATCACATTCTGGTCATGTAGCCATAAAATCTAAAGTGTATATACCTTATGACACAAACGTTTCTTACGGGTACTGTTTTAAATATCTAATATCTTGCCATATCCTTTACTATAAGCAGGTAGAATTGTTTCTAACACTTCTGAAAGTATTATAATTGTAAGTTCAAGGCACCCCCACCTGTTACGTTCCCATTGATTACCTATTCTATTTACTGCAAGGTGGAGTACGCAAGGTGACGCATGACATTCACCCTGACCCCAGTTTTGGCCAAGTTACGATCATTCCAATTTATGGGCAATACTAAAGTAAGTATGGCGTAGGAGTTTATTGTTTTAGAACCAAAGGCCCTACCACGAGTTCTTAACGCGATTGATTTGATGAGCTAAGCTGAACTGTCAAAGCGAAACACGTGTCTAGTATTTTTATGTAAAGAATCTATATACAAAATTTCATAAATGTATCATGAAAATTGACAAAGTTATAAGCCTATTATGGTACCTGGTTGCCCGCAAAAATACATGGTTACCGGGCCATCCGGGCGACTGAGAGGTTGTTTTGTTCTCGCACCCATCTTTGCACTGGCGCCTAATGCCCATTATGACCTGCCGTGACCTGTGTTGTACTTAGTGTCGGTGGTGTCCAACTTGTGACCTTTTTTAAATGTTTTTGGGAAAAAATATAACATGGTGTAAAAATTATTGGAATCAATTCAGTTACTGATTTTGAACAAACTATAGGATGACTGGTTATTAGTGTACGATACTTAAACACGTGATTGTGCTCATGATAACCAACAACTTTTACTATGGGAACAAACCTGAAATCGCGAAAAAAAATCAGCTGTTCAGTACATTTATGTTTGCCTAATGTACTGAACAGCTGATATTTTTTTCGCGATTTCGGCTTTGCTCCCATAATAAAAATTGTTTGTTATCATGAGCACAATCACGTCTTTAAGTATCGTACACTAATTGCCAGTCACCCTATATATTCAGGTTTCGCATGTACTAAAAATAATGTTGTATAAGGTGTATAGCTCCATTCTTCTTTCTCGTTCGCACGCTTTTAACACGTTATGGTACAGGGGCCTTATCATGATGTGTTAAAATGTCAGCATGGAATCTTTTATACCGATACAAAGCGAATCTTTGATAGCCATTTGAATTTCTATACAAGTTTTTGTTTGATTCACGTAATAAAATTGTTTGTTCAGTATCATTTAGTACTAAAATGTTGGGATATGGTATTACAAAGTGGTTTAAAAAAACACTTTTACGTACGTTAGCTCGAAAGAATACACTATTATCTATGTCAAAATTTAGCACTAACTGGATTAATGATAGGGTTCCACTAAAAAATGTCAAACATATCAATGTCTTTAGAGATAATTATAGAGTACAGGCTAATCCATTTTAATAATAAAAAAAACTTTATTTAATAATTTATTAGAACAATAAACACGTATATAAAATTTTATGTGTTCGTTAACAACTACAATAGTTCAAAATTGTGTTGTAACCATTAGCGCTCACCTCCGAGAAGGGAGTCGTTGGCGTTCCAACATCAATATAATTAAATTAGTAATACTTAACCTAGACCAGAAATTAGAATAAGTTAATTAACTATTGACCTAAAATTTAACTAAGAGGGCCCTTTTCCACTCGCCTATGGTCAAGGTCGAACATGCTTTAAAAATTTGATGTTTCATCTAACGTAATCCAACGCGATGTTTGATGAGGAGGCAATGCAAAAAAAGAGAGATAACGCCTGAAAACTCTGTTGGCATTCGTTAATTCCATGATTTCTCGAATATTTCACAACACTTGTTCCAGGAAATACGTGTTTTTTTTTAAAACCCTTAAAAGTATTTCAGAAAAATTGTCGTCATTCAGAATCTCGATCAAATGTGCAAATCATCTATGGATATAGTTTTTTATATTTTTAACCCCCGACGGAACTGGGCACGCCACAATTATGGCGGTAAGTCCCCTCTTTGAGGCGTGGTTGGAAAGACCTCACGGCGTCCTCACCTTTCGCATGACGCAGGTTCTCACCGAACACGGTAAGTTCGGGAAGTTCCTGCACCGGATTCGTGCGGAAGCGACGCCCGGGTGTCGCCACTGTGTGGACCGCCCGGAGGACACGGTGGAGCACACGGTTGAGGTGTGCCCCGCCTGGGCAGAGCAACGCCGTGTCCTTGTGGGGGCGATCGGCGGCGGCGATCTCTCGCGCCGAGCCTTGGTACAGGCCATGGTCCGGAGCGAGGAAGAGTGGCAGGCGGTCGCCTCCTTCTGTGAAGCAGTAATGCTAGCAAAGGAGGCGGCCGATCGCGTGAGGCAACGGTCCTCACGCCCTTACCGCCGCCGGGATTTCGATCCCGATTTCCGGCCACCGTAGGCGCGGGCTTGCGGACGGCGAGCAATGGGTGGCTCGCCGTCGGACCGTCCGGTAACCGTCCGGACCGAGCCAAGTCATCGACGGCGCGTATTGTTCCACGCGCGCCTCAGGGAGATGTCAGCAAATCGTAGGGGCCCAGCAGGGTCGAAGCCTACTGGGGCCATGGGTAGTGTGAAAACGAAACCCGGAGCCCTGGGACGAAGGAAACGAAGGAACAGGAGTGTGTTTTTAGTCAGTAAAAGTCTGACACTATCTCTCGCTCCGCCCAAGAGCGGGATTTGACATTAGATGATTTTCCCACCGAAAAAAAAAAAAAAAAAAAACCCCGACGGAAAAGAGGGGTGTAATTAATATATGAGCACATGGAGGGCCAAAGTCCACGTAAAATAGCAGATTTTCAGAGGTCTTTACTTGATTAGTTTTAACAAATTTATGTTTTTATTTCTATAGAAGCCTAGATAATATCCACAAGATAGCTGTGTATCTAAAATATCTAGAGAAAGATGTGTAATAACATCATAATCACGTAAGAGCGGTTGTATGGAAATGTACCTCGAGTTGGCCGCTCTTAAGTGCTTTAATCGCTTGTCCTAAAAAAGTTCATTTGTAGAGTTGCGTATTCTTGTGAACAAGTATATGTCGGCGCAAGGATGCCGATCATTATTGAAAGTCCAGAGACTCTGTTTTGTGGGCGATGACGGTATCGAGCAATAAACAAACTATTCCAGATCATATAACTGATTTATTATGATGCAATCTTTAGGTATTCACTTCACACAACGAGCCGTGATACAGTCCCCGAGACTCAACGTTGTTCGCACGGCTGCCGACAGAGGAAAGAGCACCGCACATCTGCGGTCGGCACCTTTATCTGATCCATCATAATCATCATCATTTCAGCCGAAAGACGTCCACAAGCCTCCCTCAAATATCGCCACAATCACCTTTATCTGCTTGGTTCGTGCAAACGTCAGCGCGGATTCTGTCAAAGTGACATGTGTCACTTTTCACTTAGCTCGTTCATTCGTTCTCAAGCTTCCGTACTATTGACTTCTCCGACATATATATGTGAATCGTCCTGCTACACACTGCATCTTTCTACATATTTTGCTTATGTTTGACTTAGTTATCACACAAATCGAATAATTAATTCAGGAGAAATACTTTAATACTGCTGAGCGTGCACATCTGCTGACTGTGGGAGAACGAAAGTCTCATTTGAGGTTTCAAGCTCTCTCTTCATCCACCATATGCATTATGATGGATGACGTAAGGTTTCGGCTTATGATCTATCCACGCTTAATCACACCTTGTGTTTTATCACATTGGTGCTCTTACAGTGTAATTGTCGACAGCTTCGGGCATCATGGCCTGGCCTGATGCAAGAGCGTCAGCCGCATAGCACGGTTTAACAACATAAACGATATTATTTATTGAGATGTGCACGCTCGCTGATGATAATGAATGGTTCAAGTACAACTTATTAACCATTAACCCGAAAAAAACCTCGTAGGTATATGGTCTTGCAGCAAAAAATAAAAAAATACCCAGTGATATTAAACTATCCATAGACAATGAATCCCTACAAAAATCAACAAACGAAAAGTATTTAGGCTTAACTCTCGATCCAAGACTATCATGGTGTAACCACATAAAAAACATGCGTGACAAAATTTCTTCACTCACAGGGGCATTACGTAGACTTTCCGGTTGTATCCCACATAAAATCAGACACATGGTATATAATGCGTTCGTAAAACCTCACCTAGAGTATCTAGTTGAAATTTGGGGATGTGCTGCTAAAAGTTACATAAATGACATCCAAGTAATACAAAACAGACTTATTAAAACTCTTTACAACTACCACTACCTAACACCAACTAAACAAATATACAACGACACTAAGATATACAATATGGAGCAGCTATATACATTCAAAACATACATTTTAATTAGAAAAATAATATTAAAGGAAACGCACTCTCAACTTACTTTCAAAAAAAGAAATCATGGATACCACACCCGAAACCGTAACAAGTTAGAACTCAGACCACCCATAACCAATTACGGGAAGAAAAATATTTTATACGAGGGAGCGGTGATATATAATAAATTACCAGATATGATTAATGTAAAAAGTACAAATATCTTTAAAAAAAATGTTAAAAGTTTATGTGTCTAAAATTTTATAACAAAGCATGTGTACCTACTTAAATTCTTTAGAACCCTATTAATATATGTGTAATTTTCGTTATTTTCTATCTAAATCGACTCACGGAGTCACGATGTGCTTTATAATAACTGCATGATTTGTTTGTAATCTCATATTTAAGTGAACTACGAGTATTTGTGTTCTATATGGGAATAAATATCTTTAAACCGAGATGTCACTGCCAGTGTACTTGCAGTATTAGAACCTAGCGACTTGTGTAAAGAAACGATCAGATGGTGCAGTGAAAGGTGGGTAGCCGTCTGGTAAGGAACGTACCCTGGCGCTATATCATGTCCTAAGTACGACGGGATGTGCAGGTGCAGACGCTGCGACTGCTGAGCCGTTCAAATGGCCCGAATCGAACCAGACGTTTAAGGTCGAAACACAAGTCATCCAGACGACTGGCTCGTTCTTTGCCTAAAAATAATTCTTGAATCATTGTTGAACTTTGCAATACTGCCAGTATTCTGGGCATATTTCTACAAGACACCGATGTGAAGGAGTACATAGACGCCTTATTGTATTTTGACGTTGTTTTCATATATTGTTGTTGTTGTTTCATTGTATTTTGTACGTTTAGTAAAAATTGTTAATATTTAAGTTACTTCTGTATCATATACTAGGTTTTTCCCGCGGCATCGCCCGCGTACATAAAATATAGCCTATGACACTCAGGAATAGAGCAGCTTTCTATCGATGAAAAAATTTTAGAAACCGGACCAGTACTTTCAGAGATTACCTCCTATAAACAAAAAAACAAACTTTACCTCTTTATAATATTAATATAGATTGTATTCTATCCTTAATATGACATTAATTTTCCAAATTATGTACGTACTTCTTTGATTGATGCCAAATGCCTGAAAAATTAAATTATTATAAAAATTACCTTGTACCTACAGTTTGACTTATATACTTTGTTTTGTAATCTTGCGATGCCCTAACGTTTTCTCATGAAATTCGTGCTTAAACTTATTCACCAAGATAATTAGTTAGTTAAATAAAACTATTAAGAACGACGCTTAGATTTTATTCAAATGCGTGAAATAAAATTGCACTCTGCATAAAAACGGTACAGTTAATTAAGATAATATTATAAGTTGGTAAGAAGGAAACTCATAAATTATGATGGATAAAAAGAACGCAACATTATAGGACTTCTTCATAATTTCAACCGAAAGACGTCGACTGCTAGATATCAGCCTCTCCAAGCGTTGCCGCATCGAGCGGTCCTGTGCTTTTTGTATCCAGCAGATTTTCGTAGCGCTCAAGTCACCTTGAGCCTTGCAGAAAACCTTTGAGAAGCCACTCCAGAACCTTTCGGCTCCAGCAAACCTCTGCCCCCCTAGCCAAGTTACAACCGTTTCGTTTCGATTCTCTTTTCGTTGATCGCCTCGAATCGGCCACGCCTCCTTTTCCTTTGTTCTGACCACGTGACTGGACGTTGAGATGACGGCAGAATAAAGGAATCGGAGGCGTGGCCTACTCGTGGCGATCGACGAAAAGAGAATCGAAACGAAACGGTTGTAACTTGGCTAGGGGGGCTGTTCTGTTATCATTGAGCCCTGTCCAACCTCCTGAACGAAACAGTTTCCAAAAAGGCTGCAGAACCGTAGACTATTAACGTGCTCTACGGTCCAAAGGGCTGAATTATTTGGAGATAATCACTAGAGAAAGTTATTGCTTTGTGTTTATGGCACAAAATTGACAAACTTGGATCTGCACTTATTATGACTCGTTGTGTAATATTTTGTATTAGAACGATCAGTTATGCTGCAAAATTAATTATTTTTAGTCGTGGTGTTTTCTTCATTCTCCTTTGGTTTCTGATGATATGGTCTGCACTCATCCATGTGTTCTTTCAGACGTTGGCACTCTTCAAATTGTTCTAGTTTTAGTTTGCAGTTCTGTAAATAAATTAGATTTACCTGAGTAACTTACGTAACTTTTAATAAGATATAACTCCTACAAAACCTAAGTCTGTAACGTGTGTAAAACTAAGATTATTTGAATTTTTTTTTTCATTTGTGTTTTATTTTATTTGCTTGGCTTTTTGCCTTAATTTTGTAAGCCATTCTTTTGGCAAAACATAGTGCACTTACTTTTCTTTTATGTACTACCTGTTAACCCACCTATGTTTTACAAAATAAATGATTGATTGATTGATTGATTGATTGATTAAGTTTTATAACTATTATAATAAAAATCGAACTAAGTAATATTAAAATTCGAAACATAATGCTTGACAGCTGGGCGAAAGCCTTTCTCAAATGATTCCACGAAAAAAATAATCAAAAAGAAATTTCTTATAAAAAACTAGCCTGCACTAGAGTCAGAAATCATTCTAAGGTAACATGTTCCCGGAAAAAAAAATCAGTATCCTTTTCTAAGGCTCAAATTATATCTATACTAAAATTGTTCAGCGGTTTTGGTGCGAAAAACGGACACACAGAGTTCTTTTGGCATTTGTAATATTAATTCATATCAACCTGTACCTGGATGGATTCAGATATCTTACCCACAGTATATGAGATTGCAAACACATGAACACTCTGTCTTGGTCACAAATTTCCGGCGGTTGGCCTCTATACCAATCCTTTCCTCTTGGTTTTGCACATAATGGTTTAGCTGCCAATATAGCTTCAGTAAATTCTGGGTTGGCGGTTGCCCAGTCATCTATGTAAGTCCGCAATTTTTCGTAATCAACACTTCCATTATTCGTCAATAAATTGGCATTTTTCATCAGGCATGTACCGTCCTCGCAGACGGCCTATGAAAAATAGGAGATTAAACAAAAAAAAAAACAGGGCAAGTGCGAGTTGGACTCGCGCACTGAGAGTTCCGTACAAACTTGCCTATGAAAACAGTTCGCTTCCCGAATTGAGTTAGGATGATTTCTCCGAATCGCAAAAAAGTTTCTTTTTTAAGACGTAACTTACGATGTACAAACTTACAGTTTTCAGATTTTTTTCTATACTTGTGCTATGAGAGTTTGCTTCATGCCAAATTTCAGGATTCTAGGTCGGATCAGAGTGTCGAAATGCACGTTTATTGTGATATAAACGGCCGTATCTTTAAATTTCAACTCGATACCTCCACGCGTTCCCGAGATAAAGGGTCTTAACAGACAGACAGACGGACAACAAAGTGATCCTATAAAGGCTCCGTTTTTTCCTTTTGGGGTACGGAATCCTAAAAAAACAGCTTGTGAAGAATTCGGGAATCTTCTATTTGTGCTGAAACTTCGTTTTCTTCGGTTATTGTGGATTGATACAGTGACATCATTTGAACTATAACATTAACATGAACTGTAACACTATAAATGTAAAGAGCATAAAAAATACTTACTTTTTTAGGACTTTTGGGTCTTGTTGGAGCATCACTGTCATTTTCTGACGATTTCTCAATCTCGCAAATATCCATAATTTCATCGGAATACAGATGTGGGATTGGACAACATTTGTGCAAATCTATCTGTAATAAAATTTATGTCGTGAGAATATTATTTTATCATAGCATTCATCTACCTTCATAATATATGTTTCTATGAGATTCACTTAGTTTTGGTTAAAAAGAGTGGGGACCCCGATTCAAAGAGAATCTTTAGAATTGACCTGCAAGGTGCATCAGAAGGACGTGAGTAGGAAAAGTGTTCCCCAAAAAAGGAGGGCGTCTTAGGGTTGTGAAGGATGTTAAATAGCAGACATAATATCTAAGAGTTCCTGTAAAGTTGAATAGGGAGCCTGATAATAAGGTATTATTTTATTTTCATAATTGGAAAATAACGATTTGAGAGAAAATAAATAACTTCATTATAAGTAGATATTCAAAAACTTCCTATACCAATACAACTTCAAAAATGTTATGACTTTCGATACATGCACTTTATAATGAAATTTATTGACACTACCAATAAGTTACGTATTATTTAAACTAAAAATAACATTGATTGAAAATAAGGATTAGAATGGACTTTACATCACGTGGTGCCTGCCAGCAGTGTCTCGGTATCTTCTGTTGATACGGATGATATATTCCAAGGTCTTGTAGATCTCGTGGTACCTTTACTGGTTTTCGTGGTGGTTTTTCGAGGCAAAATATTACCTGTGAAAGATTACTTCATAAAAAAGATTACAAATTTTGAAGAGGAGTGGATTTGCCTGCCTTAGTCTGTGTTTTGTGTTAGTAGCTATCAGGAAACACAGACTCAGGCAAGGAATTCAAGTCTTTAAGTCAATATTGAATAGGTTACTTTTAAGTAAGCGTTCTCCATAGTCAACCACATCATTGCTTATCAGTAGGTAAGATAGTGGTCAAACGCATGCCTGTCTATATAAAAAGATAATGTTAATAAAAATATATTGTCAAGCTTTTCAGAAAATGACCGCCATTCATTTTTGGATATATTGTGACGTATTTTTGTTTTCTTGTTTTTCTCAAAAAACCCTTTTAATTAATATATATATCAAGAGAGTGCATAAAAAAATTAATAGTCCGTCTATTGGACATGGACGTAGAATAACGTTATCAAGGGTCGCCACGGACCACCAACCGCAACCACAAAAACAAACAACAACCGCTGCCACCGGCTTTATTACCTGTAATTTTCATACATTTTTTAACGACTCACCGCACGTTGTTGATGCCGGTGGCCACCACACGCTACAAATCGTCGCTGTTCAATTTTTGTTTCCCTCACCGGCCACTAAACGCTGCCACTAGCCACTCGTGCAATTAAACCTTCTTCGACAGAGTCCATTACGATACTGCACGCATGGGTTAAAAAAGTAGTAGCCACCGACCGCAAGTATCGACCAACGGCCAGAAGTGTCTATCGCGCGCTTAGTTACCTTTGTCGCTGACGTGTGGCCCGTGTGCAGCGACCCTTAGTAAGCATGCATTATTATCGAAACTGAATATTATGACAGAAAAATTTTAGTTCAATGGGTTAGGTTAGGCAATGAAGAAAGACGTTTGTACAAAAATGACTACCTAACTAGAATCGGATCGACTTTGTCGGACCAAGCGTAGGTTCCGTACCCGGAATATGTAAAATTTGCAAATTATGCAGTTCTAACTTTCAAAGCACCTTTCTCACCAAACAGTGACTTACATAAAAAAACTCAATATAAGACAATCGTTAATTCTACAATATGGGTATGAAACATTAAAAAGGATATAAATTACGACAATAAGACATACTACAAAAATATTTCACTCTCCACGACCTGGCAAAAATCAAGAGAAATACCTATAAATACTCAAAGATCAGGACTAATATTCCTTCTTACCTGAAACATAGCAACTATAACTAAACAACTACAGGAACTTTTCATGATGCAATGATATAATGAATTGAAGGCATGACAAAGACATTCTGCTGTTTTATAGCATGTGGTTTGTGGTAGTGTTGACAATGTTGTCAACACTAACACAAACCTGTCAGCATCGTAAACAAAATTCTTCTCTTTTTTTCAGGAACAATGCAAATCTGGCTACATCCGATCAAGAGTGGTATGTGTTACATCTGATTCTTCGTATTGTAACTCGTAAACAGTTGCAGACATCGTTTTCGCACGCTTTTGTGGGAGGTATGTTTATCATACCGAAACAGAAGTTTGGAAAATAGTTAAATAATGAGAATGAAACAACAGTCTCATTCTATATCTCTAACTGACACTTTGTTGAAATAGTAACGGTTTTCGGTTAACCCGGAGTGATGCTAGTGGAATTCGGGCAACACGGTTTCCGTACCATCAAAACATTATAATTATTTTATTTAGATTAATTTTATTTTATGCCAAGATAGGCCTAAGTAAAATGCAATCTGTGTCATCGTTACACTTATAAAGATGACCCTGTGACAGTAGGTACACTCACGTAGAAAGCTGGTTGCCGGTGGCACTTTGTCAGATTTTACAAACACTGTCTCGTTCAAGTTGTCATGCCTTATAGAGCTGATAACAAAATTGACAGGGTCTACTAGGGTTATGGTTAGAGTTACCGCGGCCCTAGAACGTGAAAGGTCACTGAAAGAACACGATAGGTTTCACTCTCTCTCGCTCCACCTGAGTGGAAAAGTTATTTAATGATTTCACACGAAAGAAAAAAAGTGCAGGTCGTCATGGAGGAATGATGAGTGCATTGTCAAACAAACACAAATACACAAAACTGGACCAAATGTTCTAAACAAAGTAACATTCTGTCAGTTAGGTAGGTACCTACTGTTGCTACCGTTACAACGTTCTCGAAAAACGTTTGGTTTTAAAATACCAATTAACCTTTTGAGTGCGTAATTAGAGACACAATAGTAAGACAATGGCGCGTGAACGCCGGCGTTAATGCGGGGATCAACCGCTTGAACTAATATCTTCTGGATCAAAGATTTGTACTATACATAAACTCTTACTAAATATTATATAGAGTCGACATTGTTATTTGTTTTATTTTTAAGGTATGCGCCATGTTTGTCGTAAATAAACTCTTTTTCATTCTTTTCTTTCTGAAAAAAAGCAGAGGCCTATCTCTTCTCAAGGTACCACGTGTCTGAGGAAAATTATATCGAGGGCAAGAAGCAGACCCAATTAAATCACTCCGCTGACTAACCTTTATCGAAAACGTCTGGAAAAGCTACCGGTTAATGAGGACGCTAATGAAGGGCGAACTGCCGCTTGCCCTGAAGCGAAAGGTTAGGTAAGGTATAAGTGTATCCTACTCATCTTAATGTATAGTGCTTAGACCTGGTCTCTCACCAAGTCGTGAAAGTTGCGCCTGAAGCATTGTCAAAGAGCAAAGGAGTACAGCATTCTGGATGTCAAAAGAGCTGACAAAATATAAAACTTGTATCATATATGTAGGAAAAATAAACTGTTAGTTTAAATTGAGATTGGGAAGATTGGGAAGGTCACGTCAGTCGTTTGCTGACCGCTGGTCTCCATAAAATGGAGATTGACGGATACAAATCCATTGAGCTGTATGAGTTTGAAGGTTTAATAAACATACACACTGACATACATACAAACATTCACTTTTATAATATTAGTAAGACAGTCAGTCTAGCAGTCTTGTCCCGGTAGGTCTCAACCCTTTCGAGCCATGCTTCCCTGGTCGATGCAAATCACAACCGGAACCTTTTACGATTCGTCCAGGATTATTTACTCTACTAGAATGAAAAATCAGTAGTATTATACACACAAGACAAAAAATTTGTTGGGTGTGGGTATCAAACCCGCGATATGCAGTGCGAATTGCTCAACAATTATCCCCACTGTTCCGGTCCTTTTATTAAGGTTTAAGGTGCAATCAATATATGTAGGTACATTTATACACCACTACTTTTTAATTAGTACAAATACTTAAAGGGCTTATTAGAAAAGGTCTCGTTATTATTTAAGTAAAGTCTCAATAAATAATATTCATAAACAGTAAAGTTATTAGCGTTTGTTTTTATCCCAAAATGTCACTCAATTTATGGAAATATTGCACAGGCTATTTATTGATTATGAATGATTAAATGACGATCAAAATGGAAAAAAAAACTGCGCGTAATATTTTCTAGTAGCAATTGTTATTAATGATTGATTCTATTATGAATTTACCAATTATGAATGGATAATTTTGGGATTTCGTTTTTTTTACTTTTGACTACAAAAATATGATCAGTAACGGATACGGATAGAGCCCCATTTTTTTGCACTAATTAAAAAATAGAGATGTAGGTATAGAAACAGAAGTAAAATCATCTTCCAGACTTAGAATACATTCTTGGCTTCCTTCTGATGACCATGTATTAATATTTTTTTATTACCATTCAATATAGGAGAGTTCTGTGGGAAAAATGGTATCATTTTGTGATTTGGGATAGATGACTTCAAATAGGTACTTATGTTATAGGTATTCAGTGATGAAAACAAAATTGACAATAGTTACATGTAAGATTTTATTCATGCCTTATAATATGGTTAATATTAATAATTGCTACTAAAGTATCTAGCGTAAATAATGATATTAACTATGAAATCTTTATTTACACGATAATAAAATAACATACAATGTGACTACATTCATGAACTTTGTCCATTGACTTCTTCTTGCTCCCTCTGTTTCCAGTAATATGGTCTGCACTCATCCATGTGCGCCTTTAAAATTTGGCAGCCGTCTAGATCTCGAAGTTTGCAGTTCTGAAAACATAAAAATTAAGTTAATATAATTTATATTGAAGAATTTTTTTTTATTGTTTAAAGGCTCGCGTTTGACCACAATCTCACCTGATGGAAAGCGATGATGTGGTCAAAGATGGAATGCGCTTACCTAGAATAACCTATTCACTCTTGACATAACGATCCCCAGGTTGTAGCTATCAGGAAACATAGACCCCACCAGGAAATTCCACTACTTAGCTATACGCACAATGAATGTGTTCTCAAAACGTTTTGTGCGTAATGGTGCGTAATGCATTACTACGTTAAACAAACTACTGAAATAACTTATTATTTTTCATAATAACAGAAGAAAACTGAATAAATCATGAATCGATTTTGTAAAAACATATATGGCTGAAAAACCCGATGCGAAATGCGAAATGCTTGGAAAAAGACACTAAGAGAAGTTTAGAGCTACTGCCCTAAACTTCTTTGGATGCTAATCCATTTCTGTGGATGCTAATGACGATTAAAATGGATGATGATCCATTGATGAGATGTGGATGCTAATCCATTTCTGTACACACTCGTGCTGGTAATAACCTCCTTCTTTTTGAAGTCGGTTAAAAATCGGTACTCCACTAAACGTCGATGCGAATTGGATTAAAAAAAATTGAGCAAGTGCTCGTCGGACTCGCGCACTGAGGGTTCCGTACAAACTTACCTTTGAAAACAGTTCAATTCTTGAATCGAGTTACGAAGATTTTTCCGAATCGCAAAAAAGTTTTTGTGACGTAACTACAAATTTCCAGTTTCCAGATTTTTCCCTATATTTGTGTTATGAGACCTTGCTTCATGCCAAATTTCAGGATTCTAGGTCAATGGGAAGTACCTACCCTATGAATTTTGATTCCCTTGAGAGTGTCGAAATACACGTTTTTTGCGACATAAGCGGCCGTATCTTTTTTTTCGTTAACTCAGAAGTTTTATTTTATCACAGCTTCAAAGGACCGCAGACCTTAGTATATGATTTTAATTTCAACTCAATATCTCCACGCGTTCCCGAGATAAAGACAGAGAGATAGACGGACGGTTAACAAAGTGATCCTATAAGGGTTCCGTTTTTTCCTTTTGAAGTACGGAACCCTAAGAAGGTGCTTACAGTCACGAGCAAATCAAAGAGACTCTATGACAGACAAACGTGCATCATGGCTTAGTAAAAGAGTTCCAATGTTCACCCTATAGGTACGAAACTCAAAGATAAAAAAAAAAATCTTACCCATAATACATTAGAGGTCAAGCAATAGAAGATTCGATCTTGCTCACAAACCGGTGGGCCCAAAGGCCCTCCATCCTTTGCACATATTTTCTTAGCTTCCAATATAGCTTCAGTAAACTCAGTGTTGGACTCAGCCCAGATATCCACGAAAGTTCTCAATTTTTCATAGTCAACACTTTGGTTTGCCAAAAGCATGTTAGCGTTTTGCATCAGGCATGTACTTTCCTTGCAGGGAATCTAGAAGTAGAAGCAAGTAAAATAAAAGTTAATGAAACCTAATAATATAATATAATAATAATAATATAATATTCACACAACTATCACACAATGCCGTCTGGTTCCAAGCTAAGCAGAGCTTGTGTTATGAGTACTAGACAACTGATAAACATACTTAAATATTTTCTAAATCATCATCTTCCTGCCCTTGTTCCGTGTTATTTGGGGTCGGCGCAACACGTTTTTTTCTTCCATTCTGCCCTGTCACTTGTCATGCTATCACTAACTTCCTAAACTTCTAAAACTAAATATTTTTAAATACATACATATTATAGATAAATTACACCCAGACACAGAACAAATGATTGTGCTCATCACACAAACATGTGTCCTGGGTGGGAATCGAACCCACGACCTCCGGCATAGCAATCAGGGCCACTAACCACTAGACCAACAGGCTCGTCAATCTTGTTTGAGAGATATCTGAAAATATTCATGTGATATTTGAAATTAGAGTAACTACAAAATATATAGGTATGCTTATTTCTAATGGTTATACAGTTATACATACTATACTTGAGTCTCCATGTTTTTTTTAATGATACTTTTTTATGCATCTGTTATACACCCTTCTTGAGTGATTCGTGTCTAAGGTTGGCTGCTATACACCCTTGAGACACAATGACTTTTTAATTGTGTCTCTAATTACGGCATACGAAAGGTTAAAGCCCTATACTTTTGTGAGGCGTGAAGATTTGATTTAGTTATTAAAACAAATATACCCATATTTAAACAACATGTAACATTATAAACACACACCCTGAAAGTAGTATATTTAGAATCGGATACTGAATTGATATCAGCTATTTTTAAAATAGGTAAGTTTTTATCCAAAAATATTCAAGAATTGATTTTAAAATAAAAAAACTGGGCAAGTGCGAGTCGGACTGGTGCACTGAGGGTTCCGTACAAACTTACCTACAAAAACAGTTCAATTTCCGAATCGAGTCTCAAAGATTACAATTTTCAGACTTTTTCCTATATTTATGCTATGAAACCTTGCTTCATGCCAAATTTCAGGATTCTAGGACAACGGGAAGTAGGTACCCTATGTATTTTGATTCCCTTGAGAGTGTCGAAACAAACGTTTTTTGCGACATAAACGGCCGTATCTTTTTATGTCATTAACTTACAAGTTTGATTTTTTCACAGCTTCAAGGGACTGCGTACTTGAGTATATTGTTTTAATTTCAACTCGATACCTCAACGCGTTCCCGAGATAAAGGGACAGACAGACAGACAGATAGACGGACGGATAACAAAGTGATCTTATAAGGGTTCTGTTTTTTCCATTTGAGGTACGAAACCCTAAAAAAAAATATATTTTGTTAGATAAATTGACACATCGTATAGTGTCAGTGTAGTGCATCGATGTCCATATTATTGGCCTACAATTAGAATAGCACTAACGCACCTAACATTACTTATGTGTGTTTAAGTTAAATTTCAACCCATAAATTATGATTGTAAATTAAGTTTCTAATTAGGGTGTATAAGCGTGTGCATTATTCTAGTTACATGTTTTATAAATATTTATAAAAATAAAATATAAATATTTATATTTGTATTTATGTTATATAATTATTTGCTTATTTAGATCAATGTTGGCAAGGGCATAATAAGTTGATATTGGTTTTCAAGTTTCCAAAAGCTTAGTAATATAATCAGAACGTCAAATTTTATAGTAGTCCTTTCTAGTTAATGTCTTTTTTTTGGTCCTAGGTTCTGATAGTAGTAGGTACTTACTCTGGGTTTAGGTGGGCCTTTGGATTCGACTGACACTTTTTCAATTCCACATCGCTCCATATCTTCATCAGGGAACAGTTTGGGTATCGGGCAACATTTGTGAAGGTCTGTCTATAATAAAAAAGGAGAAAATTTATTTAATATTAATTTGCTGAGACATATCACAGGTACAGCGTATCATAGGCAGTAGTGTAGTGTAGTAAGTTTGTTCTTAAAAAATATATTTATTAGACCATTAATGGCCCATGGGTTGTCCGAAAGTCAAGCCAAGGCAAAGAAGAAACATGGGAGTGGATTTTAGTCAGTAAAAGTTTTATACGTCCTCCCGGTTCGCCCTAGAATGGGAGAAGCCATTGGATGAATTCACACCTAAAAAAAGGAAATTAATGGCAACAAATACGAAATTCATTCTATAATATTTTTTGCAATGCAGTCAAACTGCACAGATGATTGATAAAAATATTTTATAACTATTTATTTTTCCATCCATGACCTCCAAGAGCGGACGGTGGGGTGTGCACGTAATGACCAAAACCATTCGGTATCTCTAACATATTTTTTACCAAGACTTGGATGTTGCTGTGCACATATCTTTAGCATACACAGGTACTTCATCATTAGCCTATTTTTCTCAGACATGCTTCCTATCTTTTTGAGCTATCTACTGAATTTTTTCTTAAGAATATGGAAGAAATAAATAATTTATTTACCCCAGGAGGAGGAGAGAGACAGTAGTGTGGAATAGTCTGCCTAAACCCGTTTCTCGGATCTGAAGGTGGAACTGGTCCCGAGTCCTGGCCAAACATCACCTGGAAAAGAATGTTTATCTTTTTAAGTCTGTAAAAGCAATAAGGGGAAGATTTATATTTAAAACAGGAAAAAAAAAACTGGAGTCCTTCACTAAATTATCTATAAAATACTACTGCATACGCATGTAGTCTTTTTTCATGAAACAGACCACGCATTACCTACCTGATGATTTTATGGCATACACAAAAAAAAAAAATGAGAAAACAAAATATTTTCGTCATTTATCTATGGGAGTAACAGTTTATACCATTAGATTTTTTCCTTACCTGAAACAGGGCAGCTAACACTAAACAGGATCTGATCATGGTGCCGTCTTAGGGTGTTGTAATGACATGACGTAGGCTGCTGCTGTTATATACCTCGCCACTACCGGCCGTGACCATTGTTGTCAGCACGGGAAGCTATCAAGGTGTTTGTCACAGAGTTTGAAATTATCAAGACAAGACGTTATGTTGATGTGGTTTCTGTGATTCTGTATGTTAGCAATTGGAGTCCTGGTTATTTTTATTAGCAGTTTTAGATTACTTATTTATATACATACATTATGTTTTCTTAGTGAGTAACAAGTCTGTGTCGTTTCTGTTCACATTTCCACTCTATGATAATCATGCGCGGTGAATAGTTAAGATCATGAAATACTTCCTGTTAATTAATATTATTTTCTGTTTTTTTTTTTGGAAAACAATTTCTTCTTTTATTTTTATATAATATACAATTCTTCTGTACGTGTGTACCGATTTAGATTTATTGATAGTTTTATTTTTATTTTTGTATAGCGTCTTTTTATAATGTGAATGTGAGAACACTGTACACTCTGCGGATTCATGGACTTCAATTTTTATTTTGCTTTTGGGTACAAAGCTGACCGGTCTACATTGTCCTCTCATATCTTTTATTATTGTAATATGGAAATATTGTAGAAACAAAAATTTTTTTTAAAGAGTAACCATGGAGTTTCTTGCCGGATCTTCTCCATAGGAAACGACCAATTGGAACGGTGTTTTAGCTTTTGTCGTTTTATAAGTGCCCATGTTGGCCTACGTGAAATAAATAATTTTGAATTTGAGTTTGATAAAAATTTGTGTGTACCTACATTTGAGTGATCCCTGGATGGTTTGAAAATACAATCAAACCACTGCAATCGGGTTTTTGTGAAAGCCAGCTTTCGGGACCGCTAGTAATTTTATAAAAACGCATATTTGAGGAAAGCAATATGTACGCACGCTGTACTTCATAAACTGTTGGTTTTGGTAAAATCTCACAGTTTTTAGCATGAGAAAATTCAGAAGTCTCCAACACAAATAAATATTTTGAATTCATAGAAATATTGCAAACAGATACCACATGTGAGTATTATATTCATACAATGACTGTATGAGATGATTATATGTGAAGGTCTGTATAATTTTTACTTAATAATGTGTCTAATCATTTTTAATATATTTTTTTAAATGGCCGGTAATATAATTATCCAAGAACTGCACTAAACTTAGCATTTTCTATCGGCAAGAATATACCAACCTATCATGTTTATAATTTTATACTAAAACATACTCACTTGTGTAACCATAATCATCTGTGCTATTATTGGTGTTTCTTAGCACCATCAGCCTTTAAAGTCAGAACAGCCTTACCATGACGTGTTAAAATATAAATCGTGCGAGCGAGAAAGAAGGATGGAGCTATACACTCTATATAGCTCCATCCCTTCAACAGTTCAGTTTAGGCCGCTATCCCACTGGCATTTTACGAGCGTTGGCGCTTCTCTAACTTCTACGCAGCGCTAACGTTGCGCAAACGCGACGGTAACGTCGCAAGTTTCTAGTTGTAAAGCGCCAACGTTAAGCAGACGGGACGTTAATATAACAAGTTTCTTGCGTACACCTCAAACCACGACGTTGACGTCGCGTCTGCTCAACGTTGGCGCTTTACCACTAGAAACGTTGCGCAGACGTTGGAGAAGCGCTGACACTCGTAAAACGCCTGTGGGATAGTGGCGTTAGATCGTCAAATGGATCGCGTTACGAGCTTGTGGTAGGGTCTCTGATATATTTTAGGCTTCCAGGCTCCATCGTTGATTTCACCATTAGGTGAGCGAGCAAATCAGAAATAAACATGTAAAAAACAAAACCCGACCAGTGAAACATACGAACGCGGTAAGTTATGAAAACATGGGGATGAAACATTGGCTATATGTGTAACTTAAAACGATGCAAGAAGATCATAAAATTATAATATCCAATGGCTAGCTTATATGGGGAACAAATTAATTGCATCAAAGAGCATATTCATTATTCAGCTTGCTGTCTTAATAATACATCATGCTGAAACACTACACCCTAATGTCTTTAACATTATATCCCGTTCCCTTTAACTTTCATTCTGAACTGATTTTACAAAGGCGTAATTTATGGAAGGCCTTACATAAAAAAGCTTAAAGACGCTTTTGTTGAAATATGTATATTATCAGAATACTACTACTAACTCTACTAATATAATATATAAAGATGAAAACCGTATACAGGAATTTCCTATTAATTTACAAAATTTTAAATCCTATATTATGGCATAGATAGATAGATAGATAGATAGATATATTCTTTATTGTACACCAAAAAAACAAATTACAATAGGAACTTAAAATTAATAGGGTGTCACAATGGGCGGTCTTATCGCTAAAAGCGACGCATACCAACGTTTCAAGTCAAAGCCCGTAGGTATCAATTAAAAAACCACTAGCTGCAGTTTTTATTGCACTTCAAAATGTTCCTTAGTTTTTACACAACTTAGTTGCAGCAAATGGACCATTAACACTCACCCATAGCATTCTCATTAGTTTCAATAATGACTCCCTGCTGGACGTGATCCACATTTCCTTGGGGTAAATCAACTGTAACGTAAGTATCTCCCTTCATTTCCTTGAGGACTATGCTATAGTCGTTATTAAAGGGTCATGCAACATCACGGTTTATGTATTTACGGGGAAATTGTTAAAAAAAAATACAATTCGTTATAGTTATTTCAGACTATACCCGATTCATGCGGGCTTGCGGACGGCGAGCAATGGGTAGCTCGTGACGGTGTGAAAGGCAACGAAGGAACAGGAGTGGGTTTTTAGTCAGTAAAAGTCTGACACACCCTCTCGCTCCACCCAAGAGCGGGGGATGTCATTGGATGATTTTCCCACAGAAAAAAAAAATACCCGATTCATGGGTTTTAAATTGCTCCGTAAATAAATGAATTGGTTTATGGAGTTTTGAATAACCATTTAAATACAACATCTGTTGCGGCTTCATGATGTATTTTTCAGTAATCGCTGGATCTCTGGATTGTGTAAACAATAATTACATATATCACTTGCATGCATCTGTGTAACTGCAAATTAGTCCATGATTTATGATCTTAAGACGTATTGTCAGGGTCTTAACTTAATTAAAGATTAAGACAAGACGTAGGGTAGAAGCGTCCTTTAGTTTCTTTAATGTATAATAGACAAAAAAAGAAAGTAATTTTAAGAGTTAATTTCCTTTATACATAGTACAATCGCCACAAAAACCTTATCAAACAAGTTCCCATAATTGTTGATTGTTTATTCAGTCTACTTAAGCATTATTGTGACAATCGAAAGCCAATTACTCATTCGAAATCGGCAGTTAATTACCATTAAATCGGACATAATAACAACAATAGCCGTGGAAGTGTGTCGGATGTCCTCAAGGAGGCCTACGAAGCCTACGATCAAGCTGAGTGAATCAGTGTCAAGTACTCTTATGACCTTGAATGCTGCAGACGACGTATAATTACGCAGGTACAATGAACCAACGGATAATGCTGTGTTATGCATGTACATATTACTTGTTGTTGAAGCAATAAAGATAACGCAATCGGAGTAACACAAGGATCTATTCTTGGTCCTGTCCTGTACTGTTGCTTATTAATCTGAGGTACTTATTACATGAAACAAGATGTACTGTGCATCGGTTATTATAGTAACAGTAGTGTAATGCATTGACAATTAGCTGTGATAATTACATCAGACTGATGCATCTAGCATAGATTTACATTGGCAATGAATATATGTCGCGTGAATACGAGCGCTGTGTATGCTCAACCAACATGTGCTGGTGTAATACTATGACTATAATTAATGCCACTCAATATCATGTTCCAATTATAATGTCTTATTGCATATTTTAGTCTCATTGATTATTGTATTGTTTGTATGTCATAAGGAAGAACCTCATAAAATTGATTACCATTAGTGTATTTTTGTTTTCATTGTCTTAGACTTAATTGATTTACTGATAGCTTCATATAGCACTTGTAAATATGATTTCTGGAGTTTTGTAAGATAAGTGTTTTAATAATAGGTATCTAGTTTCTTTTTAGGGAATTCCCTGCAGGACCTGTGTTTCCTGATAACTACAACCTACGGGCCTAGGGTTACTTTTAGGCAAGCGTGCTCCATCGTCAGCCACATCATAGCTTAACATCAGTTGAAATAGTGGTCAAACGCGAGCCTATCCATAATATATATATTATGCCAATTTTCAAGATTCTGAGTAGACGGGAAGTACTATATGAATTTCGATTCCCTTGAGAGTGTCGAAATATCCGTTTTTTGCGATATAAACGGCAGTATCTTTTTTTTTCGTAAACTTAGAAGTTTGATTTTTTCACAGCTTCAAGGGACCGCAGACTTGAGTATATACTCAAGTCTGCGATTTAAATTTCAACTCGATACCTCCACGCGTTCCCGAGATAAAGGGTCTTGACCGACGGACAGACGGACAACAAAGTGATCATATAAGGGTTCTATTTTTTCCTTTTGAGGTACGGAACCCTAAAAAACAGATAGCCGTGATATGAATACAACAATAAGTAGTCTAATTATACGTAGTGGTATTGATGTGAAAAAGACAATATTCACTTTCGTACCGTAAAGTTTCAATTATGAATAAAAAGTAATACGTAGGTATTGACAGACTTTATCCGTAGACAACTCTTATAAAATAAAAAGTTATTTTACAACCCAATGATATAAATAACTTTTTTGTAATAAAGTACAACCGTAGAGTTTTCATATCATAGATTTTACTCGACATTCGTGAAAAAGAAAATAAAATTATGCAACTTAATAGTAAAACTTATTATTTTGAATAAAAAATAGGCGGCAACAAAGTAAATTAAATCAATAGATAAAATAAACACATTTTCTTCAGCATACAGTCAAATTTAAAATATACCTACCTATAAAATAGCAAAAGAAATATTTCGATACTAATATATTTCTGAAAACCTCTTTTATATGATCTACCAAAAAGTGACTGATTTAAACAATTTAATTATGATCCCATCAAATTCAATTCCTATTCTGAATTTGCCCAACCCTTTAAAAGTATTTTCGATTGACCATCTGCATATCAAGAATTTTTGATATCACATTAGCTACTCCCATAAGATTTAAAAGGGCTGATGCTGTTGAAATAATTCTATTCAAAAACTTTTGAAGAGTCTAGCAGGGGGAGGAGGGCCTAGGGTCTTTTGGTGGGATGGCCTAACCTAACCTAACCAAGACATCCCTACTTATAGGAGGGAATGGATTTACTAGATAGCGTATGCCTCTTCATCAGATCGTCAAATTTTCTAAACGATTGATGTGAACGGATGGAATGCGAAATGAATACCTACTTATGGGTAAGAAAAAGGGGGGAGGGTATTTCTTTTAGAAATATGCAGTACCTTTGTACAATTTTTACAATAATGTTTCTTCTCTCGTATATATGTGTGTACATAAATTATAAAATAAATAATAAATAAATAAATAGAAAGTGGCACCGCTGACTAAAAAAATGTAAGAAAAATGTTTGTCTGAAACCTTTCCTAGGTTTCGAGTATAAATACAAATATTTTTTCTGTTCATATCCATTTACGCCACAATGGGAAACATATTATAAAATGACAAACAATTACATTCTGATGATTATTCAAACCCGCGTCGAATTACACAACAATCAATAATCTATCTTTCGCGAAACGAAGATCAAAACATTTTGAATCGTTCACAAGTCGTTTACCAGAAAAATCTTGATAATGAATGCATCGTGTGAAATATTGCTAATATCGGTATCTGTGCCTATTGTTTACGTTTTGTAATCTCATGATCGTATCTTATCAACGATATTATATTTCTAACTGGATATTACTTGGATATATTTACTATTAATTTTGTCTAAATAGTTTGGTCTCTTGTTATAATTAATCCTGTTTGTTTTACCCTTTGACTCCAAAAACTAGCATGTCTAAAGCAG
The DNA here is from genome assembly GCA_905147345.3 of Mythimna impura. Classification (NCBI taxonomy): domain Eukaryota; kingdom Metazoa; phylum Arthropoda; class Insecta; order Lepidoptera; family Noctuidae; genus Mythimna; species Mythimna impura. The sequence goes on along the minus strand of LR990355.1, from coordinate 7,542,822 downwards.
ATGTTGCTTTAGTGAATTTATTCTACGAACCATATGCTTCACTTGTTGTTTCATTTCCATTTCATTCGTAATATTCCTATATATCTCATAGAAATCATAACAAACGAATCAATTGATCATGTCAACTTACCGTTAACCTTTAAAGAGTGATGGCAGACTCTCGAACAAAATTTTGATGGCATATTTTTTAGCATTATAGTGATAAAAAATATACGAAAGGGGATTGTGTAAAAAGGCACTAACTACATAAACTCCTGACATTATTCTTTGGGCTACTTCTGGGAGCAAAGAATGGTCTGTTTACTCTATCTAGTCTATGTCCAACAGTGGACGTCTTTCGGCTGAAATGATGATGAAGTGATGATGACTCTAGTCAATTGTCATACAACCATTTACTGGACCCGGCAGGTGAGGGTTAAAATACCTGTTCCATAAAATTTACATCACCCATCAGCGCCGGTACCCAGCACAACGTTTTTGGTTTCTAGAAAACCTTTATTAAGTATTGTATTTTTCATTGAAACAATTACCAAAACAACAAAAATACAAATTAAATTGTTGATGTATAATGAAAATAGTCTGATTTTAATAATTCAACGACAAATAAAGCATTTTTATTTAATTTTCCACTCAAAGTGCCACTTTTGATGGCACGCAATCAGCAAATTGGTTTTTATTATATTGAATACATCATCTGTGAAAATTTCAACTGTCTGACTATCACGGTTTATGAGATACAGTCTGGTGGACAAACAGATAGACGGACGAACAGCGGAGTCTTACTAATAGTGTCCCGTTTTACCCTTTGGGTAAACCCTAAGAATGCCACTTTTAACTTACACAAAATTGCAGAAAAACAAACTCAAACAAAATGTATGAGTATGTTTTACGCCATATTTATATTTAATAACTGGTATTACCTCCTCGTACCCTTATTATAAGTTTGTAATTGTAAGTTTGTTTTATTTTTTACTAGCACTAAATGAGAGTTGCTCGGAATAAAGAATATTATTATGTCCTTTATTTATTTTATATACATATTTTGTACATTTTTAAATATTTCTTAAAACTTATATATTATAATTATAAAAAAACATATTATTATTATTATAGCTTCGAGTCGCTTTGGCATACTGAAGACGAGAATACGGAGGCAATATTAGGAAAAAATCTCCTATTCTTTCATCAGGGCCTGTATCACGGACCTGAAGGCGGTAGCAGATAGTCTCCGGTTGGTCAGGATGCTTATCAGAAACTAACCTCCTAAGCTCATTCCAGGTGTGCTCGATCGGTTTGAGTTTAGGACTTCTTGATGGATAAGGCATCAAGCTGATTTGAACCTCCTGGATGTACCACTCTTGTACAACCTGCGGTGTGTGGCCGGGCTTTATACTGCATCAGCATCGATCTAACACACATATTTACTAAATATAGCCCTGTATATATAATATTATAATAATATATTTTTTCCCAGTCGGAGTGACATTTTCTATAACCTTACGTATTACTGCAAACTGCTATCACTGCTGGCCAGGCGTTGTGATAACTTTAATACGGATTTCTTCTTTGTTTATTAAATGCTGAGGTCACCTGACTTTGATATGAGTTGCCCTAGAAAGTAGCGCTATTATGTTATCGATTTATTGCAATATTCTCGCGACAAAATATGCAATTATAAGCAAAGAATAGTTAAAATTAAGTTCGTTTGAATGTCAAAATAATCATTGATAGTAGGCAGGTACTTGACGTAGGTATTTTGGAGATGCGATCAGTGAGTCGGTAGAGTCATGAGCATAAATATCGAACACTTATGACAAAAGATGTGAAATTCTTGTGGTATTATTATACATAAAAAATCAGTGATGTTCATATTAATTATATTCATCAATACTTTAAGAATTGCTTGTGATTCTGTTGTTAGTATAACGTATCAAGGAATTATATTATAATACTACATTTTTTAAATCAATATTAATGCTTATTAAATATGGAATTTGTAAGCGGGAAATTAGGTAGCAGAGACATTAGGTAGGAAGGGAAGTATTTATAAAAACCAGGATGTTTTCAAAAACCTAAATAACTCAAAAACAAATAACCGGGTTCAAAACGTGTATATTATACAACAATATAATATACAAGACATTAATTCTAATAAAGTTTCTTCAAAGTGTCAGTGCTAACATTTCCACGCTGCCGCTGGGCATTTCTGAAACAAAATATATATTGGTCAAATAAGTTTTTTACAGTATTAACAGTCTATTTTGTTAAATTGTCACCATGAACACTTTGGTAAGAACCAAAGTTACCAATATAGCCCGAAGAATCGCCATACTTAAATGGCAATGAGTAGAACACATTGCCCGCCAGACAGATGGTCAATAGGGCCGAAATATTCTGGTGTGGCAACCATGTATAGGAAGACGTAGCGTTGGAAGGCCTACCACCTGATGAGGGTCGCTGGAATCCGATGATCACACTTATAATATTATGAAGGCAACAATTTGTATGTATGTTTGTCATGCTTAAACAGCTGAATGGATTGTTATTAAATTTGACATACGAATAAACCATGTCCTAGAAATAGGACATAAGATATTTTTTATCCGACTATGTTTCCTTGGGATATTTTTTTCCTTTCACGCGGGTGAAGCTGTTGTCGGAAGTTAGTATGTTACAGTATTTCTTACCTTCAACATAGCAATGCCAGTACAAGTGAAGACATCATATGCCTTACAAGGGTAGTTCAAGTGTTGCCTCGGGTCGCTATCGACGCAGTCTTTTATAGCCTTGTCTATGGCAACCTTCCAGCCTGTGTGGTTTTCCTCCCACAACTTGAGATGGTTCTTGTACGCTTCCTTGTTCAGAGTGTTCGTGTCAGTCAGGAAACCAGACGCTTCAAACACGCATTGTATGTCATTGCACTGGAAATAAAGGTTGTTTTGAATATTTTTGAGTTTGGAAGAGTTTGGTAATATTAACTCAAATTTAGTAGAACAGCTATGGTTTTTTTTACCTTTTTCTTTTAGAAATTATTTTTTTGTTTGTATTTCTTATTGTTTATTTATTAATTTAACAATTGACGTACAAACATAAAATAAGACAAGAAAAAGGAAACAGGAAAATAGGTACAAAGGTGCATTGGATTGTTTTACTTTTCATAAAGATTGTTTTGCATAAGTAGTAATTTTTTCTTATAACATTTTTCTGTGTATAAATACTGAAACCACCTACTAATCTATATTCACTGTAAGTATATAACTGAACATGTTCATTTTAATCATGAAAAATCTTTTGCATTCAAAACCGAATACCTACAGCCGATATTACTAGGGAAAACTCACCGGGCCGGGCAGTTTAGGGTTGGAACATTTCGCCAGATGTATTGAGTCACCCAGCTCTGGTATATCACAGCATACTGATAACGGTTTCTGAAAAATAAAGAGGCTATTAAAAAAAATTAAGCATGGATTTTGTAGTTAATCCTCCTTTTTTGAATGAACCATTTTGAGAAGAGAGACTGCTATTGGTATGTATGTCTCCGGAATCTTTTGTGATTTTTTAAAAGTATAAGTTGGAGTTGGTCCTCATATAACGAATGACGGCGGTCCCGCTGCTGTATCTCCTCCTCAATTCACACGCTTATCACTCTGGGAGAGCATCTATCTGGACACGAACTGGAATGACCAACCTGGAAAACTGTTTGACCAAATGCGGGCCCAGATTAGCTGCTGAAAATTGAGTATTATAAATATGACTAAATTGAGTTCGTAATGAGTTAAATTCGTTGGAACTAATAATTATTATGAAAAAACACTTTTGGGTTAAGAAAAAATCTCTTACATAAAAAACTTAAATATTAACTAAACTTTAATAAAACCTAACTATGTACATAAATATAATACAAAAACACAAAGTACACTCAGGCGTCGAAGTACTCCTCCACATCGCTGTCATCCGGATTCTTTGGGCAAAGAACGAGCCAACCCTCTGGTCACGCAGTGTCGATCAGACGGCATGAAATTTCCTTAAAAAGAAAACGCGCACTCGGACCTCATGACCCAAGCGTTTCGACCCTAAACGGCTCAAAACTGTAATTACCAATAACTGTAATTACTAAATGGAGTATTATAGATCTATCACAATCACGCACAAAACACAATGATGATTTGTGCCGTGCTTGGGTCTCAATCATGGTGAAATACAGGATATTTCTTACCTATTTTCCTGTCCTTCATGCCAAAACACCTTTACTTTCTAGGATCTGCACTTGCAGACAAATGACAGAGCGGTCTAAGTAGCCACATATTGGTTGGACAACATTTTGGGAAGTTAAGCCAATCGACAAAGACGAAGTATTGCTAATCGTCTTGTATATCCGTTTTTCTCACACAATAAACTCATTATAGTTAATACTAATGCACGTCGTATTAGGACTGGTCACTATTCTACAGTCTACTTTTATGCTAAGGTATGACAAGTTTTCATATTTTGGTATAATTTAACAAATTATCAACATTTAATTCTCAATACAGAATCCGGGAGTTAGTACTATTATTCATAATAGTAGATTATGTGACTAGGGGATAAAGCAGTGTCTTTAAGTCGCGGGCGGCATGTTGAATTCCGAACGAAATGAAGGTTGCTAATTTTAATCCCGAACGTCAGTGAGGGATTTATATAATTAACTCCCGAGCAATGCAAGGGAGTTAATAAAGAAACCTGAGTGAAGTGAGGAATTTAAACCGCCCAAGACAAAGACAGCTTTATCCCCGTGTTGGATACTCTACTTTTTACACCATCTGTGAGATAATTAAAAGATATTATTATTAATTATTATATTAGATAAATATGAGTATTATTTACAAGATAATTTTAACTATCACTCAACATGTTTAGAGATTTGAAACAAACCAAATTCACTATTAGATTCTAGTTTTAATTTTCTATAAAGCTGGGAACTCTTTCATTACTTTTTTTTTTGTTAGTGGCCAGTTTGAATTTTGAATTAACTTGTTTGATGCACGTACATTTTAATTCTTATGGCGCGATGACGTCACGCGCGACGCCGGCGTTTGCTTGGGGATCAGGAGGTGTTGACGGTTTTCGACGTTCCAAATTCAAATCTCATTATTCCCTAGGGATCGCCCATACTACATTATCTCCCTAGGGACAGAATGACTTGCTTTAAGTGATGGTTGTATGACATATAAAGGGGTATTATCGAGCAGGTGGTGTAAAAAATATGTTTATTAATAATTAATTACCAGTGTAGCACTTTTGTTTTCTCTCGACTCACTTATGACATCAGCGTGGGATGCCTGAAATCGCAAATAATAATTATTATACAATACAAAAATTATTTTTTTAAATTATATTTATCAAAAAATGGTATGGTTTACACAATTTATGTAGCCAAAAAAACAATAGATGAAACGCGCGTGTTGTCTGTTGAAACACTATGAAGATGCTTTTTTTTATCTTTTTTTTTTAAATATATTTTGAAATAAGTATTATCACACTTACTGCAACGAATAAAACGAAAACTAAATATTTAAACATCTTGAAGAACGTATGTCTGAGACAGCAGCGTTATTATGACTGATTTGTGCAAAAAATGGCGTTTATTATATTAAAACAAAATTGTATCTGTGTTTATAAATACTATTGTTATCTGCGAGTCAAAGAGCACATTACTCATACGTTTCAATGTTCTTGGAGTACTCTTTTGTTCTTAGTTATCTGTCTAGGTATGGCACTTCTACATTACTCTATTAAATTAAGGTGTGGACACACTATTTTAGACTTCCGTAGTCAAAATTGTTATAAAAAACTATAAGTATTTACATGAATCGTTCTTCTTCTTTACCGGTAACTTTTTTTTTAGGGAGCACCTTTTTTTTTAGGCTTTTGCCTAATTTCAGATGATAAGGTGACGAAACCCAGGACTTCCGACTGCTGGACCAACGAAGAACTTAAAACTACGTGTAATTATTATGATGATAAGGTGTTTTATCATATTAAAAAAATAATCCGGAACATATTTTAATGTATCTACTTTAAATATAAAAAATGTCTTGCTGATAATACTAATCCGCACTGGGCCCGCGTGGTGGATTACGGTCTATTCCCTCTCTTAGAGAGGAGGCCTGAGTCTCAGCAGTGGGGACATTAAAAGGCTGATTATGCTTATGCTTGCTGATAATATAATAATAATAATAATAATAAAAATCCGCAGGGCAGTTTTGTGGCGAACTGTTGGGCATTAGCGACCCCACGGACCCGATCTCCCGGGAAAATTCTTGTTCTTCATCTCCGGCTTGCCTTTATTGGCCGGCCGTAGTGAACACTGACGAGGAACAGAGCTCCCACCTCTCTCTTGCCTTTATTGGCTGGCTTGAGTGGAGATTCGCAAGAGCAAACGTGCTCGGGAGAAGGATGTATAATCCAGTAAGGTGCTGGTAGGGATCTTGACCGTACTTCCGGGATTGTCCTGATAGCCGTGGTATACCTCTCCACTCCTTAAGCACCTCAGGATATGTTGCCCTCTTGTTGCTATGTCACTTCGTGCTAGCGACCGTTTATGGGGGCCCATTTATTGAGTGTGCAAGTCACCCCCTGCCTTTTGTCGATGGATATTAAAAACATTGTTTAGGCAGGGGCCATAGTCTTAACATATTTCCTGGTAACTAGTCCACTTAAGACTCCAAAAACCATAGCCTTATATCTTAGTTTTCCATATGTCACAATAGTTTCCCACCAACCGGGGGTTGTCCACGGATGCACTAGCATAGTGCGTACAGGGATAATCACCGGTTCGTACCACTTTCCATTAAAAGCGTCTAAAAGGGCCTCTGCGAGTTGGTTTCGGCTCCTTGTACGCCTTCCAAAGGTCCAGGACCTTAGGGTGCTGAGATAAATAAATGTATAAAAATAATAATAATAATGTTATTGTTAATATTTTTATGTATTAGTTTAACATACATCATGTGTACGTGCCTTTACTTTTAAGAATTACGGAGATTCCTTGTAAACTACAAAAGTGATACAAAAAATATATTATTTTTCCTTTTAATACCAGGAATAATATTATTTGTTACTAATTTATTTTTAAGTTGATATGGTCAATTCTTACAAAACAAACATAACAAGTTAACAGAATTTGTACTAAAATTGATAGCAAATTCGTTGTGGCTATCGAAGTATAACTGATAACATACTTATTTATTGTTTATCATATTTAAGCTGGTGTAGACTAAATCACCTTTTTACAGAAATACAAGGGGTTTCGTTAAAAATTGGACTGTTGGAGAAGAATTATCGCTTTATACGATCTAACTGATTATTACGAGTGTTATCGCGAAACTCAATCACGCGTTTCACTGAAAAGTGGTGGCCTAGTGGTAACGGCATCGACTTGTCATTGTCTTAGTTTTGTAATTTCTGTGATATTGTGTTGAGAAAAAATAATAAACGAATTATACTGCTCTCAAAACGGTGAAGGAAAACATCACGAGCAAACCGGCATGTCCTAGAACCAAAAATTCGAAGAGAAGTGACATCCACCAACATGCACTGGGCCCCCGTGGTGGATTACGGCCCATTCCCTTTCCTAGAGAGGAGGCCTGAGTCCCAACATTACAAGGCCGACTATGCTATGCTATGCTATGCTATACATGGATTCAATCATATAGATTGATTTTATATAAAATAATATGAAATTGCTGGCTGGGCCATATTAAAAGCGCCATAACACGTGCTGGATTCTATGGTTTTAGTGGCTTTTTCAAACTGAACCACAACTATAAAGTGATTTCATTAAACAGCTGTTTTTAGCGTCAAGTGTAGGTACATGTAATACACGATAAAATCCTTCGTAGACTAGTTTCTAGGCAATGTGGTTCAAATTCTATTTGTAGAATACATACGAAACTTTAATAAGTACATTTAAATGTAAGAGACTTGTAAGTTTTCCTACTATTTTTGTACTTTCTAGCAGAATTTTCACTTATACCACTGATTTTATGCCAAAAAGCACGAAGGTATCACACTGTATAGGTACGAGTATACACCCCTATTTTTTAATTAGTACAAAAAAATGGGGCTCTATCCGTACCCGTTACTGATCATATTTGTGTAGTCTAAAGTAAAAAAAAACGAAATCCCAAAATTGTCCACGAAAATTGGTCAATTCACAATTGAATTAATCATTCATAATATATATATTTTTTTATTATCTTATACTTTCCCACTGCTGGGCATAGGCCTCCCCCAATTTCTCCCAGGTATTCTTTTCTTAGGCCACCTCGAACCAGCCCTTGAAGTAGGCGTCTAGGTCATCTCGCCACCGCTTTCCAGGTTGACCATGGCGGCGACGTCCGTCTTCGGGTACCCACTTTCTTACCTAGATAACAATTGCTATTAGAAAATACTACGCGCAGTGTTTTTCCATTTTTATATCGCCATTCATTCATTCATAATAAATAGCCTTAATGTTTCCATAAATTGAGTGAAATTTTGGGATATAAACAAACGCTCATAATTTTGCTGAATATTATTTACTGAGATTTTACTTAAATAAAACAAGACCTTCTCCCCTAGCCAAGTTACAACCGTTTCGTTTCGGCTACGCCTCCGATTCCTTTGTTCTGACGTCATCTCAACGCTCTGTCACGTGGTCAGAACAAAGGAATAGGAGGCGTGGCCGACTCGAGGCGATCAACGAAAAGAGAATCGAAACGAAACGGTTGTAACTTGGCTAGGGGGCTTGTCTAATAAGCCCTTTAAGTATTTGTACTAATTAAAACTAATTAATATTATAAAGGCGAAAGTTTTTGAGTGTTTATGTTTGTTACTTCTTCACGCTCGAACGGCTGAACGGACACGGTTAGACCGTATCCTGGAATAGCACATAGGATACTTTTTATCCTAGGATGACTTTTTTTTGATCATTAATGGTTAAAATATGTTGATTGAATAAAAATTATTTTGTTTTGGATAATTATGTAGATTTTGCAGCAAAAAATCGTTGGAAATTGAACTTCTATCTTTATTTTCATTGCAGACTTACATCTTTAATGTAACCCTTGTCTACCGAATGATTTTTTATCTGCATTGACAGACGATAGTCTCTGAAAATCCAAATTCACTTACTGAGTTCCAATAATATTTGAACTGTGATTGAAAATGCATTAAAAAGTTTTTAGATCTAAATTTTACTATGAACATTGTACAATGTATATGGACTTATTAGTAACAACGTTAAATTAGCAAATTGATGATAAGTTTCTAACGTATTCTTCCAATTTTAATAGCTGTGGACAGAAAGAATTACTTGCTTTAACCATAAACCAGGTAACAGTAATGAAGCCCTGTAATTTCATAAAAAAAATGTACGAAATTGTGTTTATTTTTAAGATTTTTCGTCATATTTTAAGAAATTAAGTTGTCTTTGAAAAATATAAGGTTATTTTTGCTGCTCGAAGGTTTTATTGTAAAAGAAACTACAATAAAAATGGTAGGTTGATATTGAACGGGAACGTAGGGCGCTAGTAGTAAGATGCAATATGTTGGCTCACAGGTTTGCTCGTTGTAGTAATGAGGTCAAAATTACTTTATTTAAAGCTTTTTGCCAATCATTCTACACGGGCGGTCTGTGGGTTAATTATACGCGGAAGGCTCTAGATCCCCGCGGATCCAATTTAATAATGGTTTCAGGGTACTGTTGGAGCTGCCTAGATACTGGAGTACATCGGGCATGCTTTAGCGCCTGTGGATGATGTCCACGCTATAGTGAGAAAGAAGGCTGCCTCGTTGCTAAGCAGATCTAGGACCAGCTCCAATGGCATTCTTCAAACCTTAGCCGATAGGCAAGATGCGCCAGTGATCAAGCACTGGTAGCAATTGCTAGTGCGGCATTAGTTTAAGTTTTCTATTAACCCTTTAGTTGATAATTTTTTTACTAACCATTGGATCCATGTAGTCTTAAAAATAAAATTATTATTATTCTAAATGTGACTGTATCTCAGAAATTGAGCAACCGATTTTAAACAATCAGATTCCGGTACGCACGGATTATGCCAGGCAACTGTAAACACTTTACTTTGGCTAGAAAATCAAGTATCATTTGATTCCTGTCATTTAGATTGATTAAGATTCATAAGCCTCCCGGGCCTCCTATAAATCGCAATGTTTCGCGAATCTAAGTAATAGTCTTCATTAGCTGCCCATTCAACCCGCACTTACTTCTGAAATATCACTGTAATTTGTAATGATTAGGGGAAAATAAAATTTTAAATATATTTTGTTGTTGCATCGCTTTTTGGATCGATGACAGACATTTGTGGGTTAAAATTGGCAAAGATTGTGATCAAATTTTGAAATATTATTTTTAGAATGAAACACTTTCTGCTTTTTAATATATTTATATATTATTAGAAGGAGAAACTGACTGACTGACATATAAATGCACAGCCGAAACTGCAAGGCCTAGAAGTGTGGAATTTTGCGCAATGTTTCCTTTTATGACGTAGGCGAGCACTTAGAGAGGATATTTCAAAATTCACCCCCTAAGTGGAGAAACGGGGATCCAAAGTGTTTATGGAAAAACCTACCATCACGCGCGCGAAGCTGCTGATAGAGGCTAGCTGGGATAATATAAAGCTAATCAAAAATTCCTGAGACTTCACCTAAAAATGGGGGTTTAAAGAGAATTCTTTAAAATTATTACAAGAGAATTCTCGTAATAGTTTTATTTAATGTCAAATTAATAAAGAGGATAATTTGTATCATAGATGAACCCTGCTTATACCTTCCCTGCCGAAATCTGTCTTTCTTGATAGTTATAACCTGGGGGTAAATAAGTCAAGAGTGAATAGATTACTTCTAGGCAACGTGCTCCATCGCCAATCATATCATCGCTTACCATCAAGTAAGGTAATAAAAGCCTAACAATTAAAAAAAAATCTTTTATTTATTAGGTTATGGCGCCTATTCAGATTTAACAGTTTGTGCCCTGTATTTTAGAACTTCCTTTTGAAAAGAGATCTCAAAAAAAGAATAGGTTTTTGCATTAGACAGGTCGATGAGAACACTTATTTAAATCGAGAGACCGTCCAAACCAAATTACTCCAATTAAACAATTTATTCGCTGGCTTTGTGGTGGACATCAAACATGACAGGAGTCGGGTCACGGCAGCTATGAATATGTTTTACCGAATGCTTATTTTATTTCTCTACAAAATTCAACCATCGGTGTCGTCCTTTCTCATTTAATTGATTTACTATGATACGGTTAACGAAATTATGGCACAGAAAATTCTAGAATCAGATAATAGCAATAATAATATTCCACAACTTGAACACAACACCATCTAGTCCCAAACTAAGCGGAGTTTGTGGTGTGAGTACTAGATAACTGATCAAAATACTTATATATTTCTAAATACATACATATTATAGATAAATTACACCCAGACACAAAACCAATGTTCGTGCTCATCACACAAACGTTTGTATTGGGTGGGACTCGAACCTACGACATCCGGTATAGTAGTTAGGGCCACTAACCACTAGACCAACATATCAGTCCCAAAAGTAACCAGAGTAAATTGTAACAATCACAGTCATTCTTTAACCAACTTGCATAATTTACTACTTAAAGGGTTCCAAGGATCTGGTTGATAGCCAGGTCCTTATATAAACCTTTGTTTTTTTTTATTGATAGGTTCGCGCTTGACCGCTATCTCACCTGATGGAAAGCGACGATGCGGTCGACTATGGGGTGCGCCTACCTAGAAATAACCTATTCACTCTTAACTTAAAGATTCCCGGGTTGTAGCAATCAGGAAACACAGATTCCGGCAAGGAATTCCACTCCTTAGCTGTACGCACAATGAATGTGTTCCCAAAACGTTTTGTGCGTATAGGTGGGATGTCCACCATGTACCGGTGGCGCATCGCCGTACGCCTGGTGGATCTACCAAGTTCATGGAATCTACCAAATTTACCCCGATTGTTGGAGCATTCATGGTGATAGGTTTCCTGTCACTAATAATACGAGAAATGCTCTTACACAGCTCATTTCGATGTCAAGACCACATGACAGTTGTCAGACGAAACTCACAATGGTTTCACATTGAGATGGCTCCCCCATTGTCTAAGACAGCAATGTTCTTAATCGAGTAATGTACGAGGAATAACAATAATAATATTGATTTGTTTGCGTATCAAGGAATGCAGATAATAATGTGATTATTAAAACAAAAAGATTTAATAGTACCTACATTTTCATACAAGTGGAGAAATTTTGTCATCGCGACCGAGGCGGAATTCGCCCGAGCCCTACGGCGAGGGTGTGCACTGTGTGCAGCCGAGTGCTGCAGTGACAAATTTCGACGTGTATCAAACGACGTTTTTCAATACACTTACGAGGATATTTAAAATAAACGGAGACTGACGCGCGACTTGCGGGGATCACTTAGCACCCAGCCTGATACATACAATTAGATACAACAGATAGCTACAACTTAGGGGTCTTTAAGTCAAGAGTGAATAGGCTACTTCTAGGCAAGCGTGCTCCACTGTCGACCACATCATCGCTTACCATCAGGTGAGATGGTGGTCAAACGCGAGCCGATCATTAATAAAAAAATAAAAAAAAAAATTGTGGCGGAGGCAAACTCGCGTACTTTTCAACACTAGTGGGAAAAATAGCAAGTTGCGTGCCTAAAAGCAGTAAGGATACTAGCAAATTTTCGAGTAAGGGAACGTAAAGGAACTTTAGGTGGCAGCACTACGCCGACTCAAGAGACACGGTGCGGACCAAAAAAGAAACTTTCTAGACCTGTCATTGCTGTGTCATCGTACTCGTGAATGAGATATTTTTGTAATGTTATGTTAAAAATAATAAAATATGGGTTCCTGCCGATCAACAACGATCGGCAGCGTGGCCAAAACACGATCAAAGGTCAAAAGCTCTTCGAGTCCGGACATGTTATAGAAATAGAAGAGCAAACAGATCAAGAAAATCAATCAGTTATAACTGGCAAAATTGTCGCACAGACCAAAATATCCAATATATGTGATATTAAAATAACGATAAAGTATTTCCTGAATTAGTTTTTTATGTAAAAAACATGTCATATATATTGTTAAGTCTGTTCATGACCCCTTCTTTACAGCTTGATTGCAATAAAATTATTACAAGTTCAATTTGTAAATGTAAGGCTATCTGGTAAATGCAAGGATGTCTTTTTTTTTAAGGTGGGAAATCATCCAATGACATGTTGGGCGAGGCGAGAGGGCACGTCAGACTTTTGCTGACTAAAACCCACTCGTTTGTTCCTACAAACGAGTGGGTTTTATTCAGTAAAAGTCCCGAAAAATGAACCTCCGGGGCTCTGGAACGTTCCAGAGCCCCAGAGGTTCATTTTCACTTAACCCATGGCCCCAGTAGGCTTCCACAAGGCTGCACCTGCGGTGGCTAGAAATCGGGATCGGGATCCCGGCGATAGGAGCGTGAGGGCCGTTCCCTCGCGCGTGAGGCGATCGCCTGCCATTCCTTCGCGCTCCGGACCAAGGCCTGTACCAGGGCCCAGAAATGCAAGCACGTCTGTGCCTTTATTTATTACATAAATTCCCCGAAACCTAGCGATGCACAACAACGTTTGCTTAAATAAAATTGTTTGAGATTATGTTTATAATTTAGACTTTGTTTGTATTGAAAAATAACTACAAAACGTACTTATTTTAACAATAAAAAATTCAAAACTTATTTATTAATTTTAACTTTTTTATTTTAAAATACTTTTGAAACTTAACTTATGTATGTTTCCTTACTGCATTAATCCATTTATGTCGGTTTTTCACATAACCATGGCATGGTGAGTACTACTGGTCGGAAAGCTATAAAACTTTATATCAAATGTTTTATGATCATTTTTCTCTGGTGTATTGGAGCATCTAAAACTGCAACAATGCAGGAAGATTCTAAGTCGTTTCGTCATTTCCTTCGTGATCTACCGTTATGTAAGAAAGATATAATTATATTTAAATTCTGTAAAACCGAAAACGCATAGACAGGCGGTTTGCTCAGCGCCTAGAGCCTAGCGAGTCACCAGGCAAGTAGCCAAGTTAAAGGCGCCTACTAAAATGTTCGCAAAACGCGCAGTGCTGTTGATTATAAACATTTTAGCTAGGCTGCAGGCGTTAAGCAAGCCGTCTGTTAATCCTTTTTTTTGACCTACGACACCTTGTGGGAAAAATTACATTTGGATTTTGCAAAATATTTTTCTATTAACCTCCTCTATCCTGTGCATTTGACGCCTTATAAGTGTTCTTCTTTTCCGTTTTAAACTATAAAAGTTTGCTGAGACAAAAGGATTTTTAGATTCTGTACTTCAGCAGGTAAAAGGAACCTTTATCAGATCACTTTGTTATACGTCTGTCAATATCCATTTTCTCTGAAACGCGTGGAGGTATACAACTGAAATTAACATCAAATACAAAATTCTTCAATCCCTTAGAACAGTGATAAAAAAAAACTCCTAAGTCAACGCAATCTAAAGATAAGGCCATTTATGATGCATATATTTTGACACTCACAAGGAAATTGAAACCTATAGGGTCCCATTGACCTAGAGTTTTATCAAGTAATGTGTCTTATAGCACAAGTCTTAGTGCAGGAAAAAGACCGAAAACCAATTTATTTGTTATTTTATCTTTTATTAACATAGTTTTTAAGTTGTGTGATTACTAATATAATATGGACCACGGTCTGAAATAAAGTATTTTTTTTTTTTTTTTTTTTTTTTTTTTTTTTTTTTTTTTTTTTTTTTTTTTTTTTTTTTTTTTTTTTTTTTTTTTTTTATAGCTGTCAGCGATAAGACCGCCATTTAACCCATAGATTTAAGTTAGTGTAACCATGTAAAGAAAGAAAGAAGAAAGAAAAACATTTTATTTGGCGGAACAAGGCGCAAATTGACAAAAAAAAAAATGAGAAAAAATGTAAATAATAATAATGTATGCAAATGTAGAGTAACCATGGAGTTTCTTGCCGGTTCTTCTCCATAGGAAACGACCAATTTGGAACCGTGCACTAGCTTCTGACGTTTTATAAGTGCCTATTTAGGCCTATGTGAAATAAAAATATTTTTGATTTTTTAATTTTGTGAATAAGTTTTGTTACTATTTTGGTGTACAATAAAATTTATTCTATTCTACTTTTTTACGATTCGGAAAAATCTTCAAGACTAGTTTTAGGAATTGATCTATTTAAATAGGTAGGTAAGTTTGTACGAAGCCCTCGATACGCAAGTTCTAGTCGCATTTAACTGTTTTTTTACACAATTTCGTCTCAATCCATTCCAATCTGAATCCTAATCATAGTTTACACAGTATTTAAGCTGTAAGACGTAAGAGTGATCACTTATTGGCATGAGCTCACGCGTTTTATGGCTCGTAAACGAGACCTTTGTCAATCGTACTGGAAACGACGCGTTTATGTGGTGACACATATCCTTCACAAATTAGTCACTATTAGGGTGTTAGTGAGGATTTATTTTATTTTTTAAAGAAAACGTTGCGCCACACTAGGAATTTCTTCCTGTATTGTGAGTGCGTTTACAAAAACATAGAAACTCACAAACACAAACAACACTACACATAGATATAATTTTATATCTATGTATAGTCTTATATATATTTTTAATTTAATTAAATTTAATTTGTAGTACACCGCAGTCTACCCCCTTTTTTATGTTAAGTTCTTACAGTCCATCCTAAGGTTGTCTGGTAGATATCGCTGTTAGCGATAAGACCGCCATTGTACCCATAGATTAAGTTAGTTTATAAGTTTTTGTTACTATTTTGGTGTACAATAAAGTTTTATTCTATTCTATTCTATTCTACAAACAGCCAGACCCGGAACAACTACTTGCAGATCATACAAATGTTTGTTCCATGCGGGGATCGAAAATGCGACACGCTGCGCAGGAGTCGATCGCTCAGCCATTACGCCAACCATGTCGTCACTATGTACTAAGTATAATTTTCTTTTTTTAAGGTGGGTAATCATCTAATGACTTCTCTCGCTTTAAGGCGGAGTGGGAGGACGTGTTAGACTTTCACTGACTGAAACCACACCTGTGTTCCTTCTTTGTCTTGTGTTCCAGGATCCCGGGTTTCCCTTTTGAAAGTCAACCCATGGCTCCTGTAGGCTTCGGCCCTGCTGGGCCCCTATGGTTTAACTGACATTTCATTGAGGAGCGCGTAGACAACTTAAGGTTTGTCCGGACGGCAAGCTAATCGTTGCTCGCCGTCCGCAAGCCCGCGCCTTCGGTAGCCGGAAATATGCAGTCACTGGATTGTGATTCAAAATAAATTTTATTAAACAGCATTGCTGTTACATAGCAATAAATAAGAAACAGGTTGAGTTGGCTTCGTTCTTAGGTATATATTCGAATTTTATTTTCGATCTTCTGAACCGTCTCCATTTTAAAACGATTTGTAGCATTAACACAATGTTCAAAGGAACTATAGAGGTGCAAATTACTGACAGGGAGAGCTGCTCTCTGCTAATTAGTCATCGGGCCGGCATTAAGTGCAGTCCGATCCAGTTAATGAGCAAATTGAACCATAGGATCTGATTTTGACTGAAATATTGACGCACCAGAATTTACTTCTTTGTAACGTTAGGTGACTTTTAAAGAAAATAATGAATATTAAGGAATTATTAGAAAATTCATTATTGTATAATAATGAATTTTCTAATAATATAAACAGTTTTCTTTAATAGGAGATGCACTGAAAGAAGAAATTGTAAAATTAAAAAGATAATAATGTCCTTACATAATTTAGTCAACATGCTGTCGTTTAAGATACAAGTAAATACCAGTATATTTAGAACGATGTAAATAAAATATGACATAACAACAAGGCCTTTTTTTGCTATGGAAAATCATTAAATAAATTCTACTGCTCTGGGTGGAGCGAGAGGGCGTGTCAAACTTTTACTGACTATAAAGCGTTTCCGCATAGCTGTGGTGAAAAGAAACAAGACACTCGTAGTTTCGTACTTTAAAGTTCACATACGCTTTTTTTATTGTTATTGATGGGGTCGCATTGACTCATCTCACACAATGGACGATGTGGTCTACGATGGAACACGCTTGCCTAGAAGTAACTTGTTTACTTTTGACTTAAAGACCCCCAGGTAGCAGTAGCAGTAGCTATCAGGAAACACAGACTCGGGCAGTGAACTCCACCCCTTAGCTGTACGCACAATGAATGTGTTTCCAAAATGTTATGTGCGTATAATTTACATTACTCACGACAGCGTCACTTTACCGATCAGTCACTGATTGTATGTACGAGTATATGGATGACTAAAAAGCAACTCTCGCGGCAAGCCTGACGTCCCGTGCCTGACGGCAGATGTTGTACGATTTCAACAAAAATATGGTTTTTGATGTAACTGAATGGGGACTTGACGGTAACGTGACTGATGTGTGCAACATCTAGGCAGCCCTAAAGTTTGCACTCATCATCATCACCTAGCATAAATAATGCACCTACATACACGTGAACGATATTTCAGCGTAATCCCTATGATATCATTTTAATTAGTCACGGCTATAAATAGGTGTGTCACAATATTTTGCGAAATATTTCCTGAATACAGTACACATATTAATCGGATCACTTATTTGTTTTATAATTTTTTTTACGAAGCTAAATAAATATGATTTAAGCTAGGTAGTTGGTATCGACTTTTTAAATGTTTTGAAAACTATGTAGGTACAAAAAAAGTTTTCTATGGGTAGTTTATAAATTAAATCTTCTTAGACAATTCTCCACCGTCATCAGTACAAAGTTATATTTTATTTTATTTATTTATTTATCAAACTTAGACCATCTTTACAGGATAACCTAATGCGACAGTACAACCAATACTACTATATACGAGTACATATAATTTATTACTTAATCTACAATAGCATAGAACCGCAAGTGCCACTCTGTTAAATTCACTCAAAGTACAGATGAATAGGTCTAGATGACTTGTCGTGTATGAGATTGAAAGTGCGAAGTACGCACGTCAGAGGCGACTATTTGAGCAGGTTTGTCCTCGCCCTCGGCACAACCAGCAGTGGAGGCCGAAGCCGGCACCAAACATATCTGTCAGGGGCACATAGACACAACAACTCTAATAAAGCTGCATTATCCAGTTTTTCTCTTAGTACTTTAAAAATATAAAGTACAAAAGCAAATTCTCTTCTTACTCTCTTAGTTTCATGCGTCTGAACCGATTTTGCTAGTCTTTTCTAGAAGTGGGGAATTTTAGGACTGGAAGAAGACCTTTGCCTCCCTTCAGTCCTAAAAGTGGAACCGCGCTTCAGTTTTGATCGACCTTTCAGTTTTGGCGAAATCTGTCTAGTTCGTCCCGCTATTTTCTTCGTGGTTTGCCGTGACCCCGTCTCACTTTCTTAAGACACGAATTTTGTGCTACTTTTGCCCACAGTTTGTCAGGCATGCAGCAGATATGTCCTCCCTAGCTCCATTTAAGTTGAGTAGTCTTTGGAACTTTAATAAAATAAAGAAAATTGTTTAAAATATCATATACCAGATCTTTTTATTATTAATAGGCTCGCACTTGACCACTATCTTACCTGATAGAAAGCGATGATGTAGTTGACGATAGAGCGCGCTTGCTTAGAAGTAACCTATTCATTCTTGACTTAAAGATCCCCAGGTTTTAGCTGCCAGGAAATTCCATTCCTTAGCTGTACGCACAATTAGGATTCAATATTTGCATCATGTAGGCTCTACGCTTTAAAATAAGAAAGGAAAAACAAATTAAATATTTTACCGATTTTTATATTTTCCAAAGTATTATCAGTTCATTATAAGTTACTAGGGGTACCCTGCGATTTCATTCACCTTTTAACTCCGCTCCTATTGATCGTAGCGTAACTCAATAAACGCGCTATCCAACATTAAAATAATTTTCCAAATCGATCGAACAGTTCTTAAGATTAGCCTGTTCAAACAATCAATCTCTTCAGCTTTATAAAGTTAGTATAGATTGGCAAAAATTGTCACTCACACATTGGTATTTTATAGGTACCTATTTATTTTTATCATGACGACGTACGACAATCTAAAATTGTTGTTCCCACTTGTGATCTTCGAGCTCTTTTGTGTTGAATGCTTTCAATCGCGCAATTCGTTGGCGTTGGCGTGTGATTCCTGAATTTTCGTCTCTTTTATACTATGGACGGCGAAGCGTTAAAGTACCGGGTACACGTAGGTATTGATATTCTTGGTATATGTATGTGCCTGTGGAAGCCCTCGGAAAACAGGCGCGATACGACATCAACAACGCTTCTACATAGAATTTTTTCTATCCATTGAGGAATTGGCTAGCTGACTCAGTTTTTTTTTTTATTATTTGCATCAAAAAGAAACTTTGTTCAAACTATTTAAAAAATATATATCCATACTAATATTATAAATGCGAAAGTAACTCTATCTGTCTGTCTGTCTGTTACGCTTTCACGCTTATACCGCTGAACAGATTTTGATGAAATTTGGTACAAAGATAGAATAGAGCTTGAGAAAGGACATAGGCTATAAATTATCACGCTATTTGCTATGGGGGGTGAACAATAATCCAAAATGTCGGTATTGAACGACATTTTGCAGCGAGTTCGATCCTCAGCTACAGTTAAAAATTTTGTCATTATTTTATCTTATTTTTTTTGTAATAAAATAACTTTTACCATTTTTTCAAAATAAAATTGACATTTCTATTCGATATCTTCTAAATATTTTGTAAAAACTAATCAAAACACATAAGAAAATCAAAGCGGCGAGTAAAATCACGTACTATTTTGTTACATTATTCTATTTAGTTGCAAATTTAACTTCTGAAAGGAAATTCATCACGCTATCATCAATAAGGAGCCAACCAGTCTATTATAACGTTTATATAAGAACGTCTTTTTTAAAACATAATCATCGGAAACCTCAGCACAGTGACTGATACACACATAGACTGATAGTCAGACTTTCTGGCATCCAACTATCTGTAACAACTGTTGATGATCCAATTTATTGACCAAAACCCACCTTTGTTACTTCAGTTACTCTAAGCCTTCCAGAGCCACGGTAACTCTTTCGAACAATCAAGCACCTCTCCTTTTCACATTTCGCGTGTAACTATGAGGCCGGCCTTTTGGAAGAGAGAGAGCACAAACTCAGACAGCGAACTGCTGCTAGGAAATGAACGATACGATTAAGAAAAAGAAGAGAAAGAAAGAAAAACGTTTATTTGAAACTCGCACAGGACAAACCACATTATGAATGATTTAAAGTCTTTGTAGGTGTTTTCCTAGAAACGTTCATGTCCAATTGTAACGTTTTCTAGGAACGGATATTATGTGAATAGCAATAAAATATCTCGTTGTAACCGATAGCATTTACTTTGTGTAATATTTGTATTATTTTACGACTTGAAGAGGCTTTCTTTGGCATAGTTATAGTAACAGTTAAATGGAATATACAGAACTATATTATTCAGGATAGCTTTTTTATTTGTTTGTTTTTTTTGGTAGGCGGGAAATCATCTAAGACTTCTACTGCTCTAGGGTGGAGCGAAAGGGACTTCAGGGTCATTTTTTACTGACTAAAACCCACTCCTATGTTCATTCTTTACCTTGCGTCCCTTTCGGACGACCCATGGCCCCAGTAGGCTTCGGTCCTGCTGGGCCCTTACGGTTTTGCTGGCATCTTTTTGAAGCACGCGTGGAACACTACGTGCCGTTGACGACTCGGGCTCGGTCCGGACGGCGGCATGGGACGTATGGCTTCTCGTTTTTTCTCTTTATAATAATTTATTTATTATTCAGATAACAATGATCCATAATGATGATTAGTAACAATTTAAAACTTATAAACTATGTTAGTAGGTACAAAATACAATCATAACATACATTTTATTTTACAATTTAATTGAATAATAAAAAATAAAAATAAAAAATTGAATAATTTAAAATTTAATATAATAAAATTGAATAATTGAATAATTACATAATTTAAAATTTAATAAAATAAAATTTAATAATTTAACAATTCCAACAATTTCCATAATTTTGAAATTCCATCATTTTATTTTTATTTCACCGTCCCAACAACAATGCTTACCCAGAGCGAGTGCATCGGACACCGATATTTATTAGATATAATCCTCAGAATGCTGTTGCTGCTGACGCGTACTCTGCCTAATAGTGACGACACACGCTTGCGTCGTATTGCGTAAAAGTCATCCGTACGCGCTTCTGCAAACATTGCGGACGCACTGCAGAACCTCGGCAACCGCAACAACATTCTGAAGATGTTATTATACTGCACTCGCAGAGCGCTGTATGCCCTCTGGGTATAATTAACCCACAGGCTGCTCGTGTAGAAAGATTGACAATATGCTTTAAATAACGCTAACTTGACTTCAGCTGAACAACGAGCAAACCTGCGAACCAACATATTACCCCGGACAGCCAGCGCCCTGCGTTCACGTTCAATATCTTCATTGTCCTCATCGGTGATAATATGCCCTAGATATTTAAATTTTTTCACTCTAGCGAGAGGAGAACCGTTCAAATGAATGGGTGGAGGTTCATGTGGGGTATTATCACCGAGCCCAAAAAACATACACTCGCTCTTGGTGGCATTGTACATGAGACCATGTCCCTCGGCATACTGCTCGCAAACCCGCAGCATGTCGCGGAGAGCCCCTATTGATGGGCTCAACAGCACCATGTCGTCGGCGTAACTTATATTATTGACAGCGACTCCATCAATGTAACAGCCCGCATGCATGCTGTTGAGCTCGCCAATCAAGCTGTCAATATATACATTAAAAAGGTTGAGTGAGGAAATCCCCGCCTGCCTCACGCCACACTCCAGCCTGTACTCCTCAGATAAGCAATCCGCACACTTAACGACGTTAAATTGATTGTCATACCAAAATTTAAATAACTCCACTAGTTTTGCAGGTACATTACGTTCTCGAAGTTTATCCCACAGGACCTCATAACAAACAAGATCGAAGGCCTTGGACAAATCTAGAAAACAAGCATAGACTGGTGTCCTTCGATCCAAATAATATCTAATCGTATGCTTTACACAGAGAATGGCACTCTCAGTAGAGAGGCCAGGTTGAAAGCCAAATTGTGCGTGATGTAAGTTTAAGTTCTTTCTTAACTGAATATTAAGCAGATTATCCAGTACTTTAGCTAAAATTGTAGCCAGGGAGATGGGACGATAATTCTTTTTATCACATATGTCAGCAGTTTTACATTTAACGATTGGTACGACTATAGTTCTCATGAGGTCCTGAGGAAGATACTTATGACCCATGCACAGTGAGAAAAACACGGCCAATACTCTGGGTAAATGACAGCCTGCATGTCGTAAATGTTCAACACTCAAGCTGTCATGTCCAGGCGATTTACCACGAGTCATGTTGTCAATAATACTCCTAATATCTTTAGATGTTATTTGTACAGTGGTAGTTGTATCTGGCTGGAGGCTGCATTGTGACGATACTGGAGATAAAGGTGAGCTTACCTTAAAATGTGATTTAAATATATCAGCTATTTTATACTTGTAGAATAAAAACAAGTCATCGTCGTCTTCTATGTCTCCTTACATAAAAAAAAAACAATTTCAAAGTCGGTGTTTTTCGATATTGTTTGTTTCATATTTAACACCGATTTCCGAAATTAAAGTTATTGTGATCGTTTTAGTGTTTTTTTAATGAAGTTGGTTATTTTTTTTTTGTAAAAAGATTTTTATTTCACAATTTTTAGTTGCGCCAGAGTACCTACTTCTCATGACAAATCCAATTAACTCAAACACTGCTAGGATACATTGTTTTATTATGAAGTTCTCGTGTCCACCTTCTACCTTCCGGCTTCATCATCAGATCGGTTTGATAGTACCTTATAGCCAAAGTGCATCTCATGACAATTCTAATAATCCCAAACACGGCTAGGATACACTGTTTAATTACGGTGCCTATCTTCCGGCTCCATCATCATCATCAGATCACTTCGATGATACCTTTTTCAGCATAACTATTCAGAACCATTGGTTTATTGGTTCTATTGTCATAATCGCTTAACTATCTTCATTGTGATATCTATGTGAGTATGAAGTTCCATTGGCCATTTTTGGTCTTCTTCATAAGTTCCACTTCATCAAATGTTACTTTTTGACTGTAAATGCTTAAGTCCTCGATGAAAATACCAAAATTACTATATGGTTACCCATAATATTTGAGGAGTTCTCTCGATTCCTCATGGATCCCATCATCAGAATTGGATTTTGAAAAATATGGAACCAATCTGAAAGCACATCATTTATGGAGAAAACTTTTTTTGCAAATCGGTCCATAAACGACGGAGTTCTGAGTCAACAAACATAAAAAAAAATACAACCGAATTGATAAACTCCTCCTTTTTTTTTGAGAGTCGGTTATAAAGATACAAAAGTAAATCGTGATCGTTAATCTCAAATAGACTCATTATTGCAATTTTACCCTGACAGGAAAAAGGCTCAGTAGATATGATTTCTATTTTGTCATAAAATAAACAAATATTTGTATAATTTAAACACGTAAGTCCATAGGCTTCAGTATCACAGGTCATAACGGGTTTATAGCCAGTAAACGTGTCGGGCTGAAGTGTCGCACGCACATAGTCGCCGAGACAACCCTCCGATGCCCATTACAATTTTTATTACATTTATCACGACCGTTCTGTTTACGACACTTAACTTATCTGCATTTTCGATTGCATTAGGTTTAGTTTGTTGAAATGTAATTGGTTATATTTGTTTTTGTGAAAGAAAAGAAAAGAAAGAAAATATGTTTATTTGGCACACCATGATTCATTAATCAACAAATAATTGATTTACAAACTAAAATTAAACATAAAAAAAATAAGGAGAAATAAAATTAACAATAACAATAAGTCTCACGGCTACGCGAAATAGGTCCAGTTCAGCATAATGCCACACAACTACGTAGCAGTTGCCTGATGCTGGTTGTGTGGTTCTTTGTAGTATTTATTTTCAGTTTTGGGATGGTCTTTGATGATTTATCTGAAGGTTCGTGACGATTTCTTTGTGGGCCCGAACGTTACATAAATAGAAAGTAAATGTTCAATTAGATTCTGCTGCCTACCAATTTACTATTGACTAATTAAAAACTAAGAAGGTAGAAAATAACACATACAACTATAATAAAGAAGACATTTAAATTGCTGATATTAATTAAATAGAAAGCTTACCGCCATTTCTGACCCAATTTTGATTTTCAGTTTTTCAACCTTTCAGAAAAAAAATGAGCAAAAATTTAAATGAGGAAAAGATTGCTGCGAAAAAGACTGCAGCCGATTCATTCATTAAGTTCTGGAATTTAGTTAAAGAGGATAAGCCTCTTCAACTGAATATCAGATGTTGTTTTGCAGACAAACCTTGTGATTGGCTAAACTAATTACCAATCACTGCTTCCACGTATTTCGGAAACGACTGAACTAGATAAAAGATCAGATAACGATTATTAAATGCTAAACTGTGTACAGGCATGATTCACTATGATTTGTTGTAAATTTTGACATTATCAACCCGTTTAGTTTTTGGGAACACGGAATTTCTATAGACCGCTACGATGAAAGAGGATAATGTTGTCGTATTATAGAAGTACCTATTGAAATATGTACCTGTTGGTGAGTGTATCATGTTATTAGCTGATAAGTAGGTAATCGGAATTCCCCACGCTTCCTTTGTGATTTGATTCTCTGAAGAGATCAGTGGTTTTATTACCATGACGTGTTAAAATGTCAAGTATGCGAGCGTGAGAGAGGGATACAGCTATACACCCTATATAGCTCCACCCCTTTAACAGTTCAGTTTAGGTCGTCAAATGGATCGCGTTAAGAGCTCGTGGAATAATAATAGTATAAAGCTCCTTACACCATGCAATTTAAATGAATATTTTCGAAGACATTACAGATTTAAAAGGCAGGGACATAGCGATTGCGGTGGTATCAGCCCCCCTAGCCAAGTTACGATCGTTTCGTTTGCGTCAAATGCCTCGAGTAGGCCACGCTTCCGATTCCTTTGTTCTGACGTCATCTCAACGCTCAGTCACGTGGTCAGAACCAAGAAATCGGAGGCGTGGCCTACTTGAGGCGTTCGACGGAAACGAAACGATCGTAACTTGGCTAGGGGGGCAGTATTGCACCCGTGCGAAGCCGGGGCGGGTCGGGTGACCTTTGGTTGCTAATTCGTTATAATTTTGGTTTTAGTTCGCACTGTTTACATAAATAAATTTTGTCGTTTCTGTAACATGAGCCACATATTAAATCTTTCTTTTTAAAAGTTTTTTTCTTTTTAAGCCAATAGTCACGCCGACGAGCTAAATACAGGTATTTTTGATATCTTGGAAAAAGATCTCCATCCAATTGTTCCATCTTTCGCGAGCCTGCGCGTCTTTCTGGCAATTTGGATGGAACCAATCCAGTTCGTCCCGCCTTATTACCTAGGACTTCGGGATTTTTTGAAGGAGTTACCCGGCCCTGAAACGCAAATTATAGGAACACGGGTGTGTTTTTAGTTTGTAAGGGTGTTTTTAATATCGTGCGGATTTCATCACGCATGCGGGATTGCTCTGCAAGCGTAGTCCCCGCATATGTCCTTTTCATACAAGTATTTATTGTAATGCATGATATCTGGCAGCAGCCCCGCATGCGGAGCAACTCCGCATGCGTGATGAAATCCACACGATATTAAAAACACCCTAAAAGTCTAAAATCCTCTCTCTTGCTCCTGCATGTGGTTGCGGCATCAAAACTGGGCAAGTACCAACGTGTTTTTTTTAATTCATATGCACTTATTTAAGTTTATCTAGGATTGCACTGACACCCCGTGCCTCGGAAAGTACGCAAAGCTGTTGGTCCCGATGTCGTTCGTAGATCTTTGACAGTCTTTATAGGTAGTCTGACCATCAGTATCCAAGGAGTATCGTGTTTTCCACTAACTGGGTTGTGGAGGTTCTCATCCTGCATCCATGACTCTCGCTCGCTCCTCCGGGAGAAATTATTTGATGAATGTCTAATAATAAATAAACAAATAAATAAATAATAAAAAACTTTTTACAAAAAAAAAATAACCGACTTCACTAAAAAACACTAAAAGGATCAAAATAACTTTAATTTCGGAAGTTGGTGTTTCTCGGTATTGTTTGTTTCTTATTTAACACCGACTTCCGAAATTAAAGTTATTTTGATCCTTTTAGTGTTTTTTAGTGAAGTCGGTTATTTTTTTTTTGTAAAAAGTTTTTTATTTCACACTTTTTAGTTGCGATACACTTAGCAGAGTGCCTATTTCTCATGATAATTCCATTTAACTCAAACACTGCTAGGTTACATTGTTTTATTATGAAGTTCCTGGTCTTCTTCGTCACTTCCACTTCATCAAATGTTACTTTTTGACTGTAAATGCTTAAGTTCACGATGAAAATACATAAATCACTATGTGATTGCCTATAATATTTGAGGAGTTCTCTCGATTTCGCCAAGATTCCATCATCAGACCCCGATTTGGTGACTATGGGACCATTTGGGAAGTATACCCTTTCCAACAAAAAAAGAATTTTTCAAATCGGTTGGCAAGCGACGAAGTTATCCGCGAACAAACATAAAAAAAAAAATACAAACATCCGAATTGAGAACCTCCTCCTTTTTTAGAAGTCGGTTAAAAATAAAATAAATGAAATCCCAAATAAAAAAATTCTTTATGGCCTCCCACGATTCAGTCGGGATATCTGAGAATACAAGTAGGTACTGACGACTGCCTGCCTAATAAAAATGATCAAAAATCTGCTGTCAGTTACGTTATGTTGTTCTTGTCGAGGTCATGATTACTGGACATCGTCATGGGATAGTTTTGTAGGTTGGTTATGTTACCATAGCAACAGGCTCTATTAACAACATGACGTTCTACGTTTTACTCACCCCGTTAAGAAAAACTGCGTGAGCGTATATTACAGTCTATACTCGTTAAACGTTTTGCGATCCACTCTTGGGCTTATTGACCTATCTCATTTGATTGCTTAGTGAATTACCAGCCGGCGTCGGTATTACATCAGAGTATTACTTAAAAAACTCATACTGAAAGCTTCAGGGCGAATCGATGATCGAGCATCGGTTTTTGTAATTGTATGATTCGTTATTCGATTTGGTTCATGAGTTATTAATTGCGTATTTGGCTTAAATTTCCAGATAAAGTTATAAGAAAAAAGGATTTAGTTTACGATCACAGTTTTTGTCATCACAAGTATAGGAACAGTTAGGGTTCTGAACATACGGATTTACCTGTATTCTGGGTCCCTGACTCATGGTTGTGGTAGTAACTATGGGGTTTTAGTCGATAAGAGCCCAACATAACCCTCCACTCTCCCTAGCAGGAAAGTATCCAGTAAGAATTAAAAAAAAACCGTGTTTCGCCTCGTGTTTCAAATACAAACGGAGAGCTTAAAAAAATAATTTTATTTAACTAACAAAGTGACAGTAAAGATAATAATAGTGTCGTAACCCTACCGATACCACGTACTTATAGCTAAATTATACTAAGATGACAATTGTGGCATAACGACAATGTCCTACATTATATATTTTTTTTTTTAGGTTGCCTCATACTAGGAATAACTTCTTTATCGTGGGTGCGATCACAAACATGTTAACTTATATACACGAGACACCCAGACCCAGAACATTTATCTGTAGGCCATATTAGCTCCGTACGGGACCCGGGTGCCACCATTGTGTGGACCGCCCGGAGGACTCGGTGGAGCATACGGTAGAGGTGTGCCCCGCCTGGGCAGAGCACCACCATGTCCTCGTGGGAGCGATCGGCGGCAGCGATCTCTCGCGCCGGGCCTTGGTGCAGGCCATGGTCCGGAGCGAGGAGGAGTGCCAGGCGGTCGCCCCTCCTTCTGCGAAGCAGTAATACTAGCAAAGGAGGCGGCCGCATACGCGAGGCAATGGCCCAATGCACTACTGAAAAAGCTAATTGAAGTACCATACTTAACTCACGATAAGATGTTTGTCTGTGAGAGTTGTTATACAAGTGGTGAATAAAAGTTTTCGGCTAACGCCGAAAACTTAACAGGAGGAAATCCATTATAGGGTACTGAGGGCTTTTGAAAATGCAATTAACTTGTCGCATGTTGGAATCCTCATTCCTGATTCGATCACGCAAGGAAACTCCGAGCATAGCCCTCTCCATTGCCCTTTGGGTGACTTTAAGCCTTCTAATGAGGCCCATTGTAAGCGACCACGTTTCGGAGCCATATGTCATCACTGGCAACACGCACTGGTCATAGACTTTCGTCTTGAGACACTGTGGTATATTGGACGAGAAGACACCGCGCAGCTTCCCGAACGCTGCCCAGCCGAGTCGGATTCGACGATTGATCTCTTTCTCGAAGTTAGACCTTCCCAACTGGACCGTCTGTCCCAGGTAAACGTAGTCGTCTACAACTTCGAGTGTAGAGTCCCCGACCTTGATAGGAGTGGGTCCGCAGGAGAACCAAGGTTGCCGACATAGCACGAATCGCCAAACTAAAGTGGCAATGGGCAGGGCACATTGCTCGCAGAACAGATGGCCGTTGGGGCCGAAAGGTTCTGGAATGGCGACCACGTACCGGAAGACGTAGCGTTGGAAGGCCTCCTACAAGGTGGACCGATGACTTGGTAACGGTTGCGGGGGTCCGATGGATGCGAGACGCACAGGACCGTTCGCTGTGGCGACGCTTGGGGGAGGCCTATGTCCAGCAGT
Organism: Mythimna impura; assembly: GCA_905147345.3. Taxonomy (NCBI): domain Eukaryota; kingdom Metazoa; phylum Arthropoda; class Insecta; order Lepidoptera; family Noctuidae; genus Mythimna; species Mythimna impura. Next base: position 7,513,923 of record LR990355.1, on the reverse strand, counting down.
GGACGTCTTTCGGCTGAAATGATGATGATGATGATGATGTTGGAATAATTGACATGTGTAAAAGGGCTGCTAGGCTCAGATGGGATTGGGTGGGTCACGACAGTGCCATGCTCTGTGACCATTAGGAAAGTCTACACTCAAAATGGGTGGAGCCACCGAGGAGGCCCCAGAAAGAGGAGACGAGATGACCTGGACCCGTACCCCAGGGTCTGGCCCAAGGTGACGAATAAAAATGTTTGGAAGGATTTCGGAGAGGCCTTTTCCCAGCAGTGGGACAGTATAGGCTATTATTATAAGAAAAAAGATTTAAAAGGGCCACAGCAACAAAAAGTACTTCTATTAAAATCCCTCTTGTATATATTCGTACTGATCACGGTAAAGGTTGCGTAAATAACATGTACAGAAAATTAAAGTAAGGAATTAAAATAATTGTATTTACAGCTTTTTTTTTAGATGGGAAAATCATCCAATGACAAATCCCGGGCGGAGCGGGAGATAGTGCCAGACTTTTACTGACTAAAAACCCACTCCTGTTCCTTCTTTGCCTTCATCCCGGGGCCCCGGGTTTCGCTTTCACACTACCCGTGGCCCCACGTACCGGAAGACGTAGCGTTGGAAGGCCTCCTACAAGGTGGACCGATGACTTGGTAACGGTTGCGGGAGTTCAATGGATGCGAGACGCACAGGACCATTCATTGTGGCGACACTTGGGGGAGGTCTATGTCCAGCAGTGGACGTCTTTCGGCTGAAATGATGATGATGATGATGGTGGCCCCAGTAGGCTTCGACCCTGCTGGGCCCCTACGATTGTACTTACAAGTAAGGAGTAGAATTCCCTGCCGGATTCTGTGCTTCCTGATAGATACAACCAAGGGTTCTTTAAGCCAAGAGTGAGTAGGGCACTTCTAGGCAAATATGCTCCACCGTCGGCCACATCATCGCTTACAATCTGTTGATATAGAGGTCAAACACGAGCCTATCTACACTATATAATATTATAAAGAGGTAAAGTTTTTTTTTGTGTGTGTAGGAGGTAATCTCAGAAAGTACTGTGCTAAAATTTTTTCACCGATAGAAAGCTAGAGAGGAGACTCTCTCTAGGAGAGGGAATGGGCCGTAATCCACCACGCGGGCCCAGTGCGGATTGGTGAATATCACATGTCTTTGAATTTTTGGTTCTAAGACATGCCGGTTTCCACACGATGTTTTCCTTCACCGTTTTGAGAGCAGTGGTGATGAAATAAATTACACAAAGTAATGTGCCTGGCTGGGTTTGAACCCGCTACCTACCACTCGTAAGTCGGGGCCTTTACCACTCGGCCACCACTGCTCAGTCGGCCACATCTGCTCCTGCATTCCTGATTGACACAGGCAAAATAAAGTCACCCACAGACAGGCGTAAAGTGACAATGTGACAACGATGTGACCGCGCGTTAGCTCTAATGCTTTCAGCAACATTGAAAGGACCAAGAAATTTTAATTACTTTTGCAAACCTATAAAAACTGTTACAATTAACACTATAGTACAACATAAATTAATAAAAGGTTATTTTAAAGAGAACAAATGGATGCGTTTTCTTAAAAGTCACTAAAATTCAGAAACTGCCTTAACCTAGTCAACATTAGGATTCATTCTGCATCAGTTGTTGCAGTACTACATACCTACGTATGCACCGAAAGGTTCTGGAGTGGCGACCGCGTACCACCACCACAAGCTAGACCAATGCCCTGAAGAGAGTACGTAGCGGGAATCCAATGGATGCGAGACGTACAGGACCGGTCATTGTGGCGACACTTTAGGGAGGCCTTTGTCCAACAGTGGACGCTTTCGACTGAAATGATGCTGATGAAGATGATCACGTTAATGTCTTAATAAGTTTTGTTTCAAAGATTTCTATAATATCGTCCTGGAATGCAAAGACAACTAAAGGAACAGAGTGGGTTTTAGTCAGTAAAAATCAGACAATCTCGCTCCACGCAGAACGGAAGAAAAAAAAAACTTAAAAATAAAAACAGCTAAGTTTCCTCATCGAAGCACTTAAACACGGCCTGTCAAGCCCGATACAATTAACTTGTTAACCTACAAACTAGTATAATGCCCTACATCTCACCTTTGATATGATAGGAAGTCTTCTGAGTCGGGCTTTAGTTATCCGATACCTTAGCAAGCCGACTTGGCACGTGGGCGTCTTATAGTCATCTCGCACCAATCATATTTCCTTTTGTTTGCTCACAGTCTCCCCATAGTCGGCCGTCGCCATTGTCAGGTCAGAAAAAATAGAATGCCCCTACTATGGGTTATCTTATGTGTTCGAGTTTTTCTAGAGATAATGATCTTTCAGGATCAGATGGTTAGAGAAATTCGGATCTATAATTTTAAAACACTTGACCTTAAACACAAGAGCAGCCCTCCTGTATGTAATATACGAGTACCTAAGGTATTTAATAGATATTAGATAATTCTAATTAATGGGAAGGGCTCAAATCTACCGATGAAGACAAGCAAACATAATTTTGTGACTTCTGTGCTCATCTTGGGAATGGATCTGCCAAATATCAGCTTGATGTGTTTGACTTGATAGAGAAACGAGCCAAGAACATTATCGGTGATGATGCACTTCGAGCATCGACGCTAAATTGCTAGCCTATCGGTTTTCTATCACCATATGCATCGGAACTGCACAAATCAATTCCAACCGGCCTTCCTTCTTTGGTCCACCAGGTATATGTCGTTGCGCCACATATATAGAGGTGGACATCCCTCCTATACGCTCGCAACGTTTTGGGAACACATTCATTGTGCATACAGCTAAAGAGTGGAAGGTCTTTATGTAAAGAGTGAATAGGTTATTTCTACCATCAGGAGAGATAGTGGTCAAATGCAAGCTAAGCAATAATAATAAAAAAGTTGTGTTTTTTAAGTCGCGTGATTTACATTCAACTGAAACATTCAAATAACACAAACGGGAAAGAATAAAGCGTAAATAACGTGACTCAAAAACGCCATATATAACTCACAAAATAAGTTTGTTGGGCCTCATACTACCTGATTTGGATTCAAGCAAAACTGGAAACAATTAACAAAGAACTGATTCAGAAAATAAAAGACTGTCTTACTTAACTACAAAAATATTCTATTAATAAAATCGTAATCCTGGAAAACACAAATATTGCCAGAGATTTTTCCTTAAATATTTATCGAATACTAAATTCGAAACAACAAGAATCTTAGTAAGACTAAAATATTGGTGTCATTTTGACTATTCCTAAAAGTCCGTTCCGAATCAATGATTTTCAAGACTGTAATTTCACGAATACTATGCTATTTGTGGATCAATGGATCCCGTCTATCATTTAAAGTATCCTTCTTTAAGAGTCCCGTAGTATTCACAGATCCAGACGCCCACCCAAAGCGAGATTAAATTGTTTTAAACTCCTTTGTGTAAATCCCCTCCAAAATATATTCTGGCAAAAATGGTTTTATATTACTTACAATTCATAAATTATAGCGATCTAACTTTCTTGAATATTTACTTTTAAATAGGTCTTAACTTTTGTGCTTAGTTTATTTTCTTTTTCCCATTTCATAAAAGTTAAAAACTTAATTTGTACTTCAATGTTCGAGATATTTTATTCTACATTTGTTCCTTATTTAAGAGTAGTATTATTAGATTATAAGAAACTGAACTCTTACTTACATAAACCAAAATATGGCTCTGTATGAAACATAGTTCAAAGCTAAATAAGTTACGGCGAATCCATGAGAGAATAAAAATTCCACTACTATTTAGACAAGCAAGTTTGTCAATGAGTTTCCAAAGTACAATCGTTGATTAATTCACCAATATTTTGTTGGTTTAACTGGGCAGCGCGCCTTTAAAATATGTGTTTAATCTACCTATTTCAATGAGAATTTACCAAGTATAATCTTAGACAGGGTAGTTTGAGGCTATTCCATGTCAGTTTCATGGAACTCCGGTCGACTCAGGTGACATACGACATCTTGCAACAATAGTGCTTATGTCGCAAGTCATTATTGGGTAAATCTCCTCTTTGAGAAGTGGCTGGAAAGAAGACGCGGCGTCTTCACTTTCCGCATGACGTTGACCCTCACCGGATATGGTAAGTTCGAGAGGTTCCTGGGCCTGATTCGTGCGGAAGTAACGCCCGGGTGGCACCATTATGTGGACCGCCCGGAGGACACGGTGGAGCATACGGTGGAGTTGTGTCCAGCTTGGGCAAAGCACCGCCCCGTGTCCGCGTGGGGGCGATCGGCGGCAACGACCTTCGCGCCGGGCCCTGGATAAGCCATGGTCCAAAGCGAGGAGGAATGGCAGGCTGTCGCCTCCTTCTGCGAAGCAGTAATGCTAGCGAAAGAGGCGGCCGCATGCATGAACGGATTTCCTCACGACCCAACCGCAGGGATCCCCACACTAATTTCCAGCCACCGTAGGCGTTAATTGTTTGACTGGCTTAATTCAATATTAAGCTTTATTTCCTTATACAAATGTCGTGCGTGTCAGTTATATAATCATTTCATATTTATTCAATCCATATATAATTTTGTTTATCAAAAACATTTGCCGAACATTTGCTTTGTTCTTGAGAATATGAATGCGAATGGTAGAAAAATGTGCGAATATTTGCGAATCCGAATGCGAATATTCGTTTCATCACTAGTGCTATGTTCGCTTATATATCACTTATTAATATTGTTATGACTCAGAACGCATTCTTTGAGGACATTACTTGTATATGGGCCTAAGTGCCGAGCCAGTCAATGCGATAGAGAAAATATATTTCTACCACACATTATCCTAAAACACTTGACAGTTTTCCTTACGTCAAATATGAACCTATAAGACTCTTTGGTACAGCGCGTAGTGTTCCACGAGCGCCTCAAAGAGATGTCAGCAAAACCGTAGGAGCCCTGCAGGGTCGAAGCCTACTGGAAGGCGACATGAGTTCGCTTCTGAAAGGAAAATCCGGGGTCCTGGAACGCTAGGCAAAAAAGTAACATACGTTTTAGTCAATAAAAGTGTGACACGCCGTCTCGCCCCGCCCTAGAGCCAGAGAAGTCATTGGATAATTTCCCACCTAAAAAAAGACTATATGGTAGTTTCATCCCCTAGGCATTTATCCACAGATACATGGTAGGGGACGTCTAATGAAGTATATAGATACATGTTTGTGAACTAACAATTAGTGAAGCTCATTCATGGACACACGTATGGTGAGAATGTCCCATAATATGTACCATAAACTGACATAGCTACGTACTGTTCGCTATGTCATCCTACGGTGTAGTAAAAGTTAGCCATATTAAATTACTAGCTTATGCCAGCGGCTTCGCCCGAGTACATATTCAGCCTTTTAATGTTCCCACTGCTGGGACTCAGGCCTCCTCTCTCTAGGAGAGGGAATGGGCCGTAATCCACCACGCGGGCCCAGTGCGGGTTGGTGGATGTCACATGTCTTCGAATTTTTGGTTCTAGGATATGCCGGTTTCCTCACGATGTTTTCCTTCACCGTTTTTAAAAGCAGTGGTGATGAAATAAATTACACAAAGTAATGCGCCTGGCTGGGTTTGAACCCGCGACCAACAATTCGTAAGTCGGGGCCGTTACCACTCGGCCACCACTGCTCGCCTGAGTGAAAGAAGTAAATTATTCCAAGGATCATACTCCCGAGATAAACTGTATCTTATGTTCTACTCCAGAACATAAGTCTACCCGTGAGTAAATTTTCATCCCTATGCGTTCAATTGTTTGAGTGTGAAGTGACAAACATACATACATACTATAATCTTTATGATATTAGTAAGATGTGATAAGCACATAACACTTGTTGGTCTTTCATTATTTTTATTACTTATTAGTTAGCCACATATATTCGTGTGCTGAACTTGAAAAGTAATTTAAGCATTAAGGGTGTATTGTGACAAACAATATTACGACAAAGATTTTCATTTGTGTACTGTATTCAGTATTCTCTTTGCATCATTTTCGTCATCAATTTAAAAGATGCCCATTGTTGGCCATAAGCCTTCACGAAGCATCACCACATCGACCGTTCCCGTACTGCTCACATACAGAGACTGCAGCCTTCCCTAGGATATCAGACTACTTTGTGGGAGGTTTTCTTGTGAGGAATGCTAGGCTATCACAGTACCATGCCTTTTGAAAGGTACTAAATATTAAATAATACTAAAGTTGCTGTACAGTACTGTACAGCAACTTCATAAAAGAAAGTGTGATATTTGTGACAAAAACATACAAGTATTACACCGGCTTATTTGGAACTTTAACCTAATACCTATAAAAAATCAAGAATTGACCACTTAATCAACGACGCAGATCCTGGCACTTTCTACCTTATGCAGGTCTTCACGAGACACTGTTTTTTCTGGAGGTTCTCGTTTCGCATTCGGTGATCGCCTGGAGGATACGAACACGTGGACTATGCGGTGGAAGTCTCATGGGGGAGATTGATGGTAGCCACCTTTTACGTCCGGCTCTAGTCCAGACCATGGTATGGAGCGAGAAGGCATGGGAAACACCTATTTCCTTATGCTAAGCAGTAGTGCAATCGGAAGAAGTGCGGAAGGTGTGAGGGTGAGGTAATACTGACGCCCTTGCCGCTGTAGGAGATATCCTGGGTGACGAGAGTAGCAGGACGATTTCCAGTCACTAGAGGATAGCTTGCTACTAGCTCGCGCTAAGCTCGAATCATGCTGCGTTATATTACACGCGCGCCTAAAAGCTGTCAACATAATTGACAGGGCCGATGCCTGTCAGGCCAAAAAAGAGCTGCTAGCCCACATTATTTTCAACCACTGCAAATTCAGAAACCAACGATCAACAAGGGCAGGCGTCTTCGATTTTTCGAGCTTTGCTGCCTCGTGGCAATAAAATTCGGAGAAATTATTTAAGCATCTTGGATCCCGCAACAAAATTGATCAGAAAGCAAAATTTACTTTAGTCGACCGAATCGTAGTTCCGATTGTAACTGATAAAAAAACTGACAAATTACGATCCAAAAGAAAGCAAACACCAGCAAAATTTACGGTTCCAATAAATTGAACACTGCGTCGAGTCTCAAAGAAGATCGTCTTTTCCGAGCGACGACTTATGAGGCGTTACTTACAACTTACGAGTAGTTAGGTATCTGCTTCATGATGGTACCAGCAGTGAAGCTGACAAGGAGTAACACGAGCAGAAGTGGGCGAAGTGGCCTTTACTAGTGCTTCAATTTATGAGGTAGTCCTTGCTCGAAGAATTATTTTATTTTTAATTCACTTTAAATTTTTTTTTATTCTCATTGAACGGAGATTAGAGATGAGGCAGCGGTAATTGTTTTGACTTACGAATTGTACATCGTAGGTTTAAACTCAGACAGGCGTTTTGCGTTATGTAATTTATTCATCACCACTGCTCTCAAAATGGTGAAGGAAAACAACTTTAACATTGAAACTTTTTTTTCTTGTATTTTAAAAAGTTGCTCCACAATAGGAATTACTCCTGTGTTGTGATCGACGAACATATAAATCGACATACATAAGACACCCAGACCCGGAATCGGAATCATCATTCTGTAGGACATTCAAATACTTATTCCGTGCGGGAATCGAACTGCTCCAACTGAGCCGTTATACAACTGGCATGTTCGTGAACCAAAAAATCGAAGACATGTGATATTCACCAACCCGCACCGGGCCCGCGTGGTGGATGGCGGCTAATTGCATTTCCTAGAGAGGAGGCCTGATTCCCAGCAGTGAAAACATTATAAGACTGATTATGCTACATTTGGCTGACCTGTTGGTCTTGTGGATAGTAGCCCTGACTGCTATGCCGGAGTTCGAGGAGTCCATTGCCGACCAAGACATATGTTTATGTAATGAGCACGATCATTTGTACTTTGTTTGGGTGTAATTTATCTATAATTGATATGTATTTAGAAATATACAACCCTATTTTTTAATTAGTACAAAACAAATGGGGCTCCATCCGTACCCGTTACTAATCATATTTGTGTAGTCAAAAGTATAAAAAAACGAAATCCCAAAATTCTTGTGAAGATTGGTCGTAATTGGTAAATTCATAATTGAATCAATTATTCATAACAATTGCTACTAGAAAATACTACGCGCAGTGTTTTTCCATTGTTTTTCATTCATAATCAATAGCCTGTACAATATTTCCATAAATTGAGTGAATTTTGGTACATGTAAACAAACTCTAATAACTTTGCTGTTTATAAATATTATTTATTGAAACTTTACTTAAATAATAACAAGACGTTTTCTAATAAGCCCTTTAAATATTTGTACTAATTAAAAATTAGTGGTGTATATCTAAGTATGTTTATCAGTTGTCTAGTACTCATAGCACATGCTCTGCTTAGTTTGGGACTAGATGGCGTTGAAATGAGTGGTGATAGGTAACCTGTTCTACACACCATGGATATACTGCCATTATTGCGACCTTTCTTACAATAGCTCATGGTGTTGTTGACTTTGGTATAAAAAATACAATTGATAGTCGGCTAGAATACTGAGAATCATAGGGTATTTCAAGATTACTTTACTCCGATTACGCTGTAAATCAGACCTTTTGAAGGTCGAAAGTAATAAAAGACAGCTCCATAACATCTACGCTTTTTATACGATTATGTGTTTCGCTTTAATTCCACATTATACGTTTTTAACAAAGCATCGATGTTTTGAAAAGGGTACCTACCTAGTATTTGACTGTTCCTCAATTTATTCCAGTTTTCTACTGCAAAATATGGCTTTGCAGTATATCTTATGCTGCAAAGGCATATGCACCATAGACCTGGTGTCCGTGGTGCATTGTCATCAAAGTTGGCGGTCAAGCGCAAACCTATCAACAATTTAAAAAAAGTTTACATAGGTATAGCAATGTCAAAAAGTCTATTTACAAGATTTTGCCCCAAACAAAGTGATAAAGTAGCATTCTATTGGTGAAAAATTTTTGGAAATCAGTTCAGTAGTTCTTGAGATCATTCATTACGAACAAAAATAAAAATCTTTACTCTTTATAATATCACTATCATCATCATCATTTCAGCCGAAAGACGTCCACTGTTGGACATAGGCCTCCCCCAAGTGTCGCCATAATGAACAGTCTTGTGCGTCTCGCATCCATTAGATTCCCGCAACACTTACCAGTTCATCGGTCCACCTTGTAGGAGGCCTTCCAACGCTACGTCTTCCGGTAGGTACGTGGTCGCCATTCCAGAATCTTTCAGCCCAAACGGCCTTCCGTTCTGCGAGCAATGTAGGCAAGATATGAAACTTTACAAAATACAGCCTAATTTAAATATTAAAACACCCAGATACCAATCCCAAATCCATCCCAATCCCAATTTCATCTACTGGGATTTACTGTCCCAGATATCAATCGGTTGTATTATTTAATAAATTGCCTTTAGATTTAAAGAGTGCTATATACTCTAGATCATTTAAAAAACAACTCAAAAGATTTCTATTGAACAAGTGTCTATATACTATTGATGATCTTTGAGGTCAATACAATGTTATACTAATTTTATGTTTTTGTATTGTTGTAATATTTAACATGTTTGTAATTTCAGATACAATTTATTGTTAATGAATAAATGACTATGACTATGACTATCCGTTCTGCGAGCAATGTGCCCTGTTCATTGCCACTTAAGTTTGGCGATTCTTCGTGCTATGTCGGTAATCTTAGTTCTCCTGCGGATATCCTCATTCCTGATTCGATCACGCAAGGAAACTCCGAGCATAGCCCTTTCCATTGCTCTTTGGGTGACTTTAAGTCTTCTGATGAGGCCCATTGTAAGCGACCACGTCACAGAGCCATATCTCATCACTGGCAACACGCACTGGTCATAGACTATTATATCAATATAGATTAGTCTATATTGTGTCCCACTGCTGGGCAAAAGCCTCTCACTTCTCTTTCCTGTTTTGGGCGATCTCTGGTCAAGTTTGCCTCTATTAACTAGCTAAAATAACTAAGTTGTGTAGCAATATTTGTCACCAATAAAGATATAAAAAATGTCAAAGACGTTTTGCACTGAGCAAATCCAATTTCAGCTTATATAAAATACGGGAAAGCTTCTGTTAGTTATCCAATGGTCACGTGATCACAGATCATGTCAGTCCCATACTTTTATTTCGTTGACGTGTTTATATTGGACAATTCTGATAAGGTTGTAATATTGTCGTAGAATATTCATCCATTATTCGTCAGAAGGCTGAAAACGGGAAAAATTTATCAATCAATCAAAGTATTTATTTCAAATAAATCATTTTCAGGGACTTATAAATTGTCAAGAACTCAGTCAGTCAGAACAAAGTAGCTAATTGCACATTCCAAAGCGTATATCTATGTTGAGAAGAACGTGCCAGAAACTCTACAGATACAATTTTCTTTAAACCAACATATTTTTTGCTAGTCCTGGCTAGACATTGTTGCCCCTTCTATCACGTGTGAACAATGCAAATAAATAAATAATATTAAACAATTCAAAATATAAGAATTTAAATGGCAGTTGACGATGAACATGGCGCGTGTATCAGCATCACTCAGCTCAACCGTTTTTATACCGGGAGTACGTGTTCCCTTGGGATAATCTTCAACTTACTCACGGAGGAAGCCACTGGCAGAAGCTTGCAATATAAAAGACTAGATATTGACCACAGCTTCGCTCGCGTACATAAAATATAGGCTATGTTACTCAAGAATAAAGCAGCTTTCTAATGGTGAAAAAAATTTAGCAATCGGATCAGTACTTGTAGAGATTACCTCCTACAAACAAAGAAACAAAAAAACAAACTATACCTCTTTATAATATTATAAGCGTAGCCAACCGATAGTGCTGACTGATCCATCAACACACAGCTCAAACCACAGAATGGAATGCGCTGAAATTCGGCACGCGACGACGTAATGCGATGACGTAGGCATGGGATAGAAAAGGATATAAAAAAAGTCTCATAATGGGATGAAGCGGGGGTCCAAAGTTTGTGTCGAGAAATCTGGTTTCTTGCGGACGAAGCTACAGGTAGAAGCTTGTGTTTTACAAAACTACTCGCAACTCAAAGCAGTCACATACTGTCCGATATTGATAGTTCCACTATAAGCAATACTCCGTTTCACATACATGAGGTTGAGGGTTCGACACCGGGCTAGCCCAAAAAGAAAAAAAAAAGAAAAAAAAAGAGAAAAATCATGTTGGTACTAACCAACATGATTTTTTTAATACATATACCTACGTACGTACGACACCCCGTGCCTCGAAATGTATATAAACCTGTTCCGCCGGTTGTCTTTCGGAAATTTTTGATAGTCGTTTTATGAAGAAACGCCAGAAAGTCTGACTATCAGCCTATCCAAAGAGATATCGTGTTACCCAGTAACCGGGCTGTAGAGGTCTGATACACATCCGGTTAGACTGTAAGCCAATCCCAGCTAGTTTAAAAAAGGCTACAGAGATGATGATCTAGTTTTTCTAATTAAATAAAATTTATATTGTAATAACTTAAGTGTCTTATTTCGAAGAGCTCACAGGTCACCGTCTTAATAGAACGAATGTGAAAAGGAAATCCATTTTCCCGACAAACTGTTGAAGGAGAAGCACCTGTACCTTAAAGTCTGTGCTTAGTCAACATAACCCTTTATCTCCCAAGAAAGGTTACTACGACTAAGTTACCTCAAAGAAAAACTTGTACTTGAAATGGAACTAACTTTAGCTGACTGTAGTTTTGGACTTTAGTTGACTTTCACGACTTGTTTGTGATAAAGATCTAATTTAAATCCCTGGTCAGTTTTGTATTGATTAAAATAAGTAGGTAATTATGTGGTCTGGTTGATCTAGTGATGTCGAGCGCTAGGTATGAGGTCCTAGGTTGGATCCCTGGTTGGGATAAAGCATTATCGTTTTTTAATTAGGTTTCCGTATCTCAAAGGAAAAAACGAAACCCTTATAGGATCACTTTGTTGTCTGTCGGTCAAGACCCTTTCTCTCGGGAACGCGTGGAGGTTTCGAGTTGAAATTAAAACCATATACTCAAATCTGCGGTCCCTTGAAGCTGTGAAAAATTAAACTTCTAAGTTAATGAAAAAAAGATACGGCTGTTTTTGTTGCAAAAAACGTGTATTTCGACACTCAAGGGAATCAAAATTCATAGGGTACTTCCCGTTGACTCAGAATCCTGAAATTTAGCACAAAGCAAGGTCTTATAGCACAGATGTATACACTTCTATAATAAACTTCCTAGTCATATTCAACAACTAAGCCTTAATAAATTCAAATTATTTGTAAAGCGAAAACTTTGCCAAAAGGCTTTTTACACTATAAAGGACTATGTTGAGGACGAAAAGGCTTGGGATTGACCTGCTCCAGTACGCACTACAACAGTAACTGTTGTCTTATTTTTTTTTCTTTTGTTTTTTTTTTCAATTGCGCATTTTATTATTATTATTTTTTACGATTTGATATTGTAGATTATTTTTATTTTGCAATTTGACATTTTTTTTCTCTATTAATTTTTGACATCAATGTTTACTTTACTAAGTATTACATTTTGTAAACTATATTTTTCCTTTTATTATTGTGAACGTGAGGACTATGTTGATTGCTTTTTTTTTCCTTTTCAGTAATTATAACGTATGTCTGGCAATTTGAGTATTTTCTGCGGCCTACTCAAATGTCCTTTCCTTGGTATTGTTCGTCAAGTCGTTGAGCTCCTTAGTGGTCCTGAGTTGAGCTTTACGAGCTTGCACTGACTGGACAGGTCCACTCAAATCTGTATGGTCCTTTCTTCAAAAGACCATCTCAGACAAATCTGCATGGTTCTCATGTGATTTGACCATTACATATTTACTGTATGGACTTTAAAAGAGACTTTGACCTCTGAGTTTGTTTCGGTGTTTCTTCTCAGGGTAGTCAGCTAGGAAACACCGGCCTCATCTTGTTTAAAATGATGAAAAAAAAATTGACGTGTAAAAGTGTTTTTTTAAACCTAATAATAAATATAAAATATAAAAATAAATATCATTTATCATTTAGATGTAGGAATAAATCTGAAAATAGTAAATTTGTTGTTACGTTACAAAAAAAGAACTTTTTTGGTCGATTCGGATAAATCTTCGGAACACCATTCAGGAAGTGAACTTATTTATACAGCTAAGTTTGTACGGAACCCTCTGTGCGCGAGTCCGAATCGCACTTGCCCAGTTTTTTTTGGTACGGAACCCTTCAAGCGCGAGTCCGACTCGCATTTGGCCGGTTTTGTTTTTCTAAACGTTTATTGCGAAAGAAGTGTACGAAGTTGATGGTATGTTAGGTTAGTACTTATGATTTAGAAACCTTTTAGAATTACTATTATCATTCGCTTGCCCTTATTATCCTAAACTAGCAAGCTTTAAATAACATTATTATTTAATTACATCAAATATGTCAATTCTAATTAATTTAATAAAATTATTCAACAATTTTAAAGTTATCCTTTTCAGGTAGTACAAATTATAATTTTATATGAAGTTAAATAGGATAGACAAAATCTTATTGTTTGTATAGGACAGATTGTCACTTTTGTACATAAGAGAAAATTGCTAGACTCTAAATATTCTTTTACTGAGTAGAAACCTTTTTGGATTAGGTATAGTTTTAGCAAGGTTTTAGCCTTTTTTAGAATATTGTTACTGGTATTTCAGTTTTAAATATATTGGGTATCTTATTATTTATATATATGTTTGTGTTTATTTATTTATGTACACATAAGCGCGTAAAATCGAAAAGAACAAATACAGATAGAAAAGTACAAAGATTCTGCTTATTTCAAACGAAATTTCTTCTAGATCATTTTATTTATTGCCATATAATATAAGGCTATCGCTATACACTTCAATCTCGACTTTCTGAGTAGCAGCTAAGAGCGTAATTGTATAATAGCAGTATATTTCTAGTTTATTATGTATACATATTATCGGAAATTTATATAATCCGGTATTGTATACAATACCTAGGCAATGTATATAATACCTAAAACTTCAAGGTAATGTATGAAATATTATTTATTTTATTCTTTGCCTAGGTATTCTATACAATACCGAATGCACAACCGGTAATGTGTGTAAAAGACGAGAGCAGGGGAAAGGTGACGTAATTTTAGGGCACCCCAACACGGATAGGACTTAAATACTTGTAAGCAAATTACATTTTGTTACTTAAAGCAAGAAGAATTTTTAATTTTACGTTAATTTTATTATGTATAAGTAGACAGGTCCTACTTCTATCCGCAAGGTTTAAAGTAAGACTCTTGTTTCCGGGTGATAATAAAAAAAAAATTACAAAGGCTAAGGCGGAGAGGAGCGATCTCCTCTCCGCTACTACCTTAGCTTTCTAACCTAACCTGTCCATGGCAGGGTGACCTAAAATTACGTCAATTCCTTATCTGCTCTCATCTTTTACACATCATATTGATTTTAAGTAATAGAACATATTTTATTTGCTTGTCATTTTATAGTTAAGTCGGTTAACATTGATAAATATAGACAAAAATCTACTCATTTAACACATTGCCGGTGGACCAGCAGGTACTCTATACAATCCTTAGGAATTGTATACATTACCTAGGTAAAGTATGTAATGGACAATAATATTCATAATATTTCATACATTACCTGAACCCTGTAGGTATTCGATATATTGCCTAGTTATTGTATAGATTACTTCAATGATACAGATTACCAGTAACACATACACTGGGCCAAAATAACGGGTCATTTACAAAGACTGAGATATCTCCCAAAGTTACAAACATAGATCACCATCCCATTTACAGCATAAAAATCAGACTTTATTCTATAAAAAAAAAAAAAACAAATCAGGGAAAGAATATTTTTTCCGCTTTTATTTCAAACTGATTTGTCTTTATTAATCATTTTCTAGATTGGGCATAGAATTCAGTTCAAATTCATGTTACTAACACTTGAAGAATGTTCACGAATTATTACCATGGTACAAAAAGAGGTCGACGTAGTACTTACTGCTAGAACAGTAGAAAAATCTAACATAAGACCAAAGATTGGCAGGTCAAGGTACACAATTACTCGAAAAGACCGATTTATCGCGAGCACTATGCTCGAAAATCAACATTTCTCGGTGGTCCAGGTCCGAAACAGCCTTCAAGAAATTCACCACACCAATGTAAGTTCTGTCATGATCCTGCGACGACTACTTGAATTTCATCTGATACATAACCTTGAATGCCAACCAATGGCCCCAAATTGATCAGAGAACAGCGAGTTGCCAGGATACGATTTGCTCGCGAACACTTCGATATATAGATGAAGATGGGTTCAAGGTTATTTTCCGACGAGTCCAGATATAGGGTAGGTTTATTTACACACGATAGGAGACGAAGAGTATATAGACGATAGTAGAAATCAGAAATCAGAAATCAGAAACGTTTATTTCAAATAGACCAATTACAGGCACTTTTGAATTGTCAAAATGTCAGTCAGTCAAAAAAAAAAACAAGTGAAGCTAAATTGCACGTTCCAAAGCGTAGATCTCTATGGAGAAGAACGTGCAAGAAACTCCATGGACACTCTTTTAAATCATGTTATGAGTTACATAAATCTTGGTTACATATTTCTTGTCGCTTCTAATATGTGAGCACAATGTAGATAAGTAATAATAATTAAAATAAAAATAAAAATATACTTAAAAAAAAGACTAATAAAAAAAAAAAATAGAAATTGAATTAAGTCACTGGCAGCTAAGAGATGACCAGTCTCAACTGACGGCACCCGTTCACGAGCATGACGCGTGCATCAGCCCCACTCAGCTCAACCATTTTTAAGGGAACTGAATGACCCAATAACACGTGTCACCATCAGCGAGACATTTGAGTGAGCATGACAAACTCTCAACTGCCATGCTCGTAATGTCAAACAAGTTGTAACCTAATAAAAATGCTCCATGGTACTTCACATTCACAAAACTTGAAAAACAAAGTGCTTCTACATTATACAATGCTACTGTTTCCAAATACAAAAGATAATAAATTATCAGCTCTATTGAAATAAAATAAAATAAAATAAAAAACATTTCTAAAACAACAATACAAAAAGGGGAACAGTATCTCTTCCAAAATTATAAAAAAAAAAAAAAAAAAACTAATTTGAAGGTAAAAGTGGCTGTGGCTGCGGAGCAGGACCGGCATTTAGCCAAGCGCTTTTATCAAGGATATAATCTTCCAGTTTATAATACGCTTGTCTACATAGTGTGCGTTTAATGCATGCTTTAAATTTGGACTCATTTAGTTGTAGAATCTCAACTGGTATTTTATTATAAAATTTTACACAGGACCCCATGAAAGAACTATGTACTTTAGCCAATCTGAACCGAGGTTGATCTAATTTGTTCCTGTTCCTAGTATTAAAATTGTGCCTGTCACTTATCTTAGTAAAAAGATGAATATTTTTCCGAACATACATAATGTTTTCATAAATGTATTGACAAGGGACCGTCAGGATGTTTATTTCCTTAAATAGTTCCCTAAGAGAATCGCGTCTGCGAAGATTATATATGGCTCTGATAGCTCTTTTCTGCAGAATAAAAATAGACTCTATATCTGCAGCCCGTCCCCATAGCAAAATACCGTAAGACATGATACTATGAAAGTAACTAAAATAAACTAGTCGCGCAGTATCCACATCAGTAAATTGACGGATTTTTCTGACAGCATATGCTGCTGAACTAAGCCGACCTGCCAGAGATGTTAAATGAGGACCCCATTGTAGCCTCGAGTCAAGCGTGATCCCTAGGAAAACCGTATTCTCGACGAATTCAAGTTTCTCCTTGTTCAATACTATGTCGGAGTAATTACTTTTAACATTCGGTAACGCAAATCTTATGCACTTAGTTTTTTTTCCATTTAACACTAAATTATTAACAGTAAACCAGTTTTGGACTTGCTGTAAAGCATCGTTTACGTCATCAAGATTAGTGGAACGTCTATTGATCTTAAAAATTAACGACGTATCGTCAGCAAACAATACAATATGTGGTTGTTTTTTTAATAGATGCGGTAGATCATTTATATAAACTAAAAAGAGGAAAGGACCTAATATTGAGCCTTGTGGTACACCCATTTTGACTTTCAAACCCGGAGAATTGACACCGTTTATCTGAACTTGCTGTTGCCTGTCAATTAAATAAGATTTCACCAAGCTGAGTGCAAGTTTACCTAGTCCATAATGTTCTAGCTTTAAAAGCAAGGTTTCGTGATTAACACAATCAAAAGCCTTTGAGAGGTCACAAAAAATTCCTATCGCATCTTGGGCTTCTTCCCACGCTGCAAATATATGTTTTAATAAAGTGACACCAGCGTCAGTCGTACAACGTCCTTTGGTGAAACCATACTGCTGATCATGAAAGATTTTATTGCTGTTAAAATGGTAAAGCATTTGATTAAGCATAACTTTTTCAAACACCTTACTGAAAACCGGCAATACTGATACAGGTCTGTAATTATTAGTGTCATTATGGTCACCGGATTTAAAAAGTGGTATAACCTTACTGTACTTCATTATATCTGGAAAGACTCCTTGGTCCACACACAAATTAAATATTAAAGCTAAGTACGGTGCTATGGTCTCAATTATAGATGTGCATACTTTAACAGACATTCCCCATAGGTCTTCGGTTAATTTGACTTTTATTTGCCGGAAAGCCTTTATGACTGTCAAAGGGTTTATATGTTTGAATTGAAATTCAACCGGACAGCCTGGCAAGTTTGCTTTCAATAAAGCAACTGAATCTTCAGGGGAGGAATTTAGAGCTTCCGTTGTCCTAAGAGGTATATCGGTGAAATAATTCACATACTCTTGGGCTACTTCTATGTTAGAGCTTTTGGGACCATGTGAAGTCTCCAAGAAAAAATCCGTATTGCGCACTTTATTCCTACCAGTTTCATTATTAATAACTTTCCACACAGTCTTTATTTTATTGTCTGCCGATTTGATCTTATTGCTAATGTACAGGGCCTTTGCTACCTTGCAAATCTTTCTGAAGAGTTTAGAATATCTATTTACATATTTATTAAAGGTTTCAGTGTTGAAGAATGGCTTAAGGCCATACAGCTCATATAGTTTTTCCCTACTTACCCTAATACCTTTAGTCGCCCAGTCACTAAATACAAACTTAGGGAAAATATTTTTAGACTTCTTTTCAAAAGCTGTATTAAATTCATTGAGTACCACTGAAAAGAAATTATCATAAAATTTATTGGCATCATCAATATCATGGCCCAGAACATTTAACTTATTTTCTAAGTTACTATTAATTTTTTTTAATTTGCTTATTGTAATTTGCCTAAATTGAATTTGCGTTTTTTTCAAGGCTGCTTGATACTTAAATGCTACCGTTTGTCCACTATGATCAGACGGAAGATAATTAACTATAGCTTTATCTACATAATCACAATTGCAGAAAACATTATCAATACAAGTTGCAGAGGTTGGAGTTATTCTAGTTGGTTCTATAAAAACATTAGTCAAATTAAATGATTTAAAAAGACTTAAAAATCTGCTGCTATTTGAATTGTCTTCTAAAATATTAATATTAAAATCTCCACAAATAATTACGGATTTGTTACTATCTGCAAGCTTAGCCAAAATATCTTCCATTGATGATTCAAAAAGACTAAAGTTTTGAGGGTTCGGGGGTCTATACACGCACAAAATAACATGCTTATCCAGCTCAACACAGGACAGTTCAACGCAATGTTCCGTTGACAAGTTAACTATGTCATTACGTTGCTTAAATTTTAAGCATTTTTTTATTAAGATTAGGGAACCACCACGCAGCATAGATTTCCGGTTAAAACAACTACCCACAGTATAATTTTCAAAACTGAGTAGCCCCTGGTAATCCTTCAACCAATGTTCACTAAGACATACAACATCAAACATTGTTTTTTCTAATAACATTTCAATCTCTAATAATTTAGAAGAGATACCTTGAATATTTTGATGAAACAATTTCAATTCATGCTGCTGAGACCCTTTTTGCTGTTTAACTATTTGAGAGCAAGAAGATACCTTATTGATGGTTGGTATAACTATGCTGTTACTGGTACCCTCTATTGTCTTATGCATTAGTTTAAATTATCCGGAGTTTGTCCCAAATCTATATTATCACTTGGCAGTGAATTGCAAGTAATTGTAGCCTCCACATTAAATAAGGAATTTTCCAAAGTGATATGTGGAACCTCCTTCGTACACGGTATAAAAGTATTCATAATTTGGTCCACCACATGATTATTAGTATGATTACTAAACATTGTGGTGTCAATTATACAAGACTTCGACATACTACTTATGTCTGTGTTAATATAATAAGCTAATAGCCTTGCTATTGTGTGTCTATAACTAATTGGCAGATACGTTGTACCCCTGGTCGACTTTAAATGGTCAACAAAAATGTTGGTGTCAAAAAACATAAACTTGTCACTATAGTGACTAACTAAAAAGTACATATGTTTGTTAAGCATATGAATATAATTATTTTGTCTATTTGACAATCGTTCAAAATATGGAAAAAGCACACAAAATTATTTTTTTACATTTTAATTTTAACATCTTAGTTACATAGTCTGTGATATCTTCTTTTTGTACCTTTAAACTATTACCTATACACACAGTTAAATTAGTAGCATAATTATATGTTTTCCTAATTACTAATTCCATAATATGCTTGTATGTTGACCCAGGTATACAATAATTCTGAGTAGAATAGCTAAGGTTGTTGTTTATTAATTTGCCTAAACCTCTTCCCATACTATCTGAGAACACAACTGAATGATTATAATCCTGACTATTACAGTATTGAAACTCAGCCTGGTTAACCTGAGATAATTCCTGTCCAAAATCAGGTAAACCTTGTTCAGCAACACAGTCTTGAGAAGAACTCTCAGCCTGGGACGGGTCCTCCGTTGCCTCAGGCTGGCCAGTCTCTAGGTCTGAGACTGTCTGACATGTGCACTGATTCATAACTAATTCATTTGCAGCAAGAATGTGTTCTTTAATTTGGTTCTGAGATTGTACATACTTACTGTAAAGAGAACTGAGTGAATTCTCAAGTACTTTCATTTCCGACTGTAATTGCTGTGTATCTATTTCATAAATCTTCTTGCTGTCTTCTAATTTAATCTGATAATTATTTAATTTATTTATTAAGTCAACACGTTCTTTCCTAAGTGGAATATATTTGGAAAAGCGTTTATGTTGTTTTTTTAATTGGTGACATTTTTTAATTATTCGATTAAGCTTTGCATATTTTTTTAATTTTTTGCGACTAACTGTTAAACTATTGTTCTGATTCAATAAGGAATCCTCAGTTAGGTCGATAGTAAGCATGGGATGGGGGTTACAATTGGAGCTTAATAATTCGCTATATAAATGGTTAGTTTCCCTAGCCTGAGTACTTACAGAAAGGTATCATTGTTGCTCATAATTTGTATTTAATCTTATTCTTAGGGCTATAATTGACCTGTTGCGCCGCCATGGTGTCCCGGGGAAATATAGCCCTTTCATAAGATAGATTTTATTTACATACTCTTTGGTAAGGGCGTCACTGGCGCCACCAAATTGGTTGCGCGACCATACGGACACCAGGTGAGTAACTCTCTATAGAGCTGTATATATTTTATTGGTAGTGGCGACTGGTCGCGCCGCCATGGTGTCCCGGTGAAATATAGCCCTTTCATAAGATAGATTTTATTTACATACTCTTTGGTGGGGGCGTCACTGGCGCCACCAAATTGATTGAGCAACCAAACGGACACCAGGTGAGTAACTCTCTGTAGAGCTGTATACATGTTGTTGGTAACGGCGACTGGTCGCGCCGCCATGGTGTCCCGGTGAAATATAGCCCTTTCATAAGATAGATTTTATTTACATGCTCTTTAGTGGGGGCGTCACTGGCGCCACCAAATTGATTGAGCAACCAAACGGACACCAGGTGAGTAACTCTCTGTAGAGCTGTATACATTTTGTTGGTAGCGGCGACTGGTCGCGCCGCCATGGTGTCCCGGTGAAATATAGCCCTTAGAGTCACAATGATTTCTGAGAAACAGACATATCTGTTAAGGGCCTACTGTCCACGGACTCGTAGGTTGACGCTTATTCGTCATTATAAGCTTGGTGTATGCCTGTTTATAGCTTACATAAAAAACTATGAAAGTCTGTTGACAAAGCGGCGACGTCGTGCCGCCCTTCGTGTCGTTGCCCCAAAGGTTCTAGGCCTCGTCAATTTTGCTGACAACTCTTTGAAGAGCGTGAAACAAAACGCGCTGTCGACCTGGGTTTAGTTCTTACTAGACGGCCGAATGGCGATCTACCCATTGCTCGCCGTCCGGAGGTATGTATATCATTCAAAAGTTAGCCAAAATAGCATATAAGTAAGTAGTTACATATAATACCTATTAATTGTATTGTTGCCGATAATATGTGAGTGATAAACCCGTCAAGTAGTGGATTAAGTTATTATGTAATACACTTCATTCAATACTTATCACATACTAGTAGGCACCATTAGTATAAATAATAGTTATCACTAAGTTAGCTTTTCTAAATAACCCAATGACACAAGAAAGTGGATTGGAATTCCCTGCCGGAATCTGTATTTCCTCACAGCTATGACCTAGGAGTAATAGGAATAGGTGACTTCTAGGAAAATGTGCTCCATCGTCGACCACATAATCGCTTTCCATCAGGTACGATAGTGGTCTGACGCGAGCCTATCCAAACAAACTTTCCTATGTAAATAGTTCAATTCTCGAATGGATTCTCGAAGATTTATCCGAATCACAAAAAATGATTTTTTTTGTGACTTAAATTTACTGTTTTCAGATTTATTCCTATATCTGTACTATAAGACCATGCTTTATGCCAAATTTCAGGATTCTAGGTCAACGGGAAGTACCCTATGAATTACCCTTTGAATATACGTTTTTTGCCACATAAACGGCCGTTTCATTTTTTTTTCGTTAACTTAGTAGTTTGATTTTTTCACAGCTTCAAGAGACTGCAGATATGAGTATATGGTTTTATTTCAACCCAATATCTTTACGCGTTCTCGAGATAAAGGGTCTTGACAGACAGACAGACGGGCAACAAAGTGCTCCTAGTGTCCTATAAGGGTCCCGTTTTTTCTTTTGAGGTACGGAACCCTAAAAAGAAGTAAAAATTACAAACCCATCTACGTGTGTACATGAATTATAAAATTAATAAATTTGTATCTGTGATTGCCTGAAAGCGGCTATGATTTTGTTTGAAAATCAATCTGCCTAGCCTTTTTCCATTTAAGTTGGGGCAGCTTATAGTCTAACCGAATTCAGCGAATACCTATCTGACTGGCTGCCTGAGTAAAGTGGGTAACACGATACCTCTTTGGCACGACTGGTGTCAGATTTTCCGGTTTTTTCCATAACGACTATCAAAGACTATCATCTGCAAATGATACCTGGGTCCAATGGTTTGATGTGCTTTCCAAGGCACTGAGGAATCTCAGTATGTGAAGGACCCATCCATAGACCGACCTCAGCAAGAGTTGCTTAACCTTCAGAATCGACATGTGAGGCTGTTATTACTTAGCCACAATATATTTTTTTTAAATGATGTAAACTAGTGCTTGACTGCGATCCTACCTGATGGTAATCAGTGATGCAATCCTTGATGGTACGCACTAGTTTATTAAGAGCCTATTCCTTTGCCTTGAAGAAACAAATAAAAAAAAAAACAAATATAAAAAGATTCGGAAGGGATCTCAGAAATCATATCACATTTATTTACTTTTTTACGTGGTAACTTTACTAGAAGGTACATATATTCCAGTTACGCGTGTCTATAAAAATAAAAAGTAAAACCTGAAGCAAAAGCCGATGAAATACTGAATTACAGCTACGTTATCAAATAGAACTTTTTTTATAACAAAATAGCGTATCTCTTCACACATTTTGTATTTAAAAAGCTCCGGTCATTTTTACCAAAAAGCGCTAAAACCATAAAAAGTTATGTCCACCGATTAAAATTACACATAAACGTATTAAAAACGTATTTTCACTTACATTCGCAAAACACACGAGACACGTTCAAAAAGGAAAACAATTTCGGTGAAAAATCAGGGAAATCTAAATTACCCAACATACGCAAAAAGGTAAAAGTAAGTATTAAAATTAATGTCATCATACAATTTTGTTGCCTAAAATTGAAATGCAAACTATGTTAGTACCATTGGGGAGCTGATTAGGGCGGTGGGCGGGAAGGGCGGCCGCCTTGCGCTATATAAGCGGGAGCCAGGCCCGGCGACTGCACAGCACCACTTGTTGCCGACGCCAGTGCCTGCCTCTTGTCAACGTAGCTGAAACAACACTTCATACGATTCAGGTAAGTGGAAAATAATAGTGCACAAGAAAAATCGGTTTGAGTTTTCCCGAAAAAGTTTTCATGATTTTTTTTTACCAAAAATGTTGTCAAAAAATATTATTCAAAAATTATATGCGAAAATTACCTCTAATTAAATATCATTAAATTCTGCTGAAGAAAAAAAATATTATAGACGTGCATTTATTGATTAATTAAATGCAGTATGCAACAATGTATTAGTAAAAATATAACAATTAAACAATATCATAATCAGTAGCCAAAGTTTAAATATTAAGTACAAAATATTATGAAATCAGACAGTTTAAAACTTTTGAAGATAGCGCGCTTCGTATTTACTGCGCAGAAAGTTGTTTACTTAAAAAGTTATTAAGTCTCACTTTTTTTTTCAAATTAAATTATGATATTTCAGCATCAAAATTTTTTTTTAAGTTTCAACATCTTGTGTGTTTTTTAAACCACTGTTCTGAATAGAAATGCATTTTTCTTTAACTAATGATTTAGATTGCTTAATAATTTACTTCCTGAAACAGGCAATTTCTTGCAAAATCCTTTGATAATATTAAATCTGAAAGGACAACAAAATGTACGGAAGTTATTTAGTAAACAAATATATTAAATTTTACAACCAATTTCTAAAACATTTTTAACTTTCAGCAACTTTTAACGAAAATTAAATGACGTTAAACCAAAATCGTCTAAACGGCGCTAAAGATAATCTACTTCGTCTAATCGACGAATAATAGTCTAAACTTCCATAATTATTTCATTTATGACTCCCTTTAACCGTTCCACTTCAACTTGTGAACTAATAAACCCCGTTACACTGAGTTGGAAAACTATAAAAAAGTTTCCAAACGTTACCAAAGCGATTGTCGAGAAAATATTAGAAAAGTTACGTTACAACTTTGGATAAGCTCTTTGATCAAGTCATTTAATATACTTAGAAAATAATTTTGTAAGTATGTTTATTTTGGAAGTACTGTGATTATTGATTAACATTCATTTTTCTTCGTATTCAAACGACCTATGTAAGTTTATGATATCATTTAATGGGTCAAAGCTTTTAATATCCTACAGATGGAAATACAATACTAATAAAAGGTTCAAACCCCTGAAATCGATGACTTATAGAAACCTTGACCAACCTTTTTGCTAACCAATATTTTTTTCTTCTCTTTTCCTGAAATTGTTTTAATATTCCCTTAGATATTGTTCACAACGAAACAATACTACGGCCAGCAAAGAATTGATTAATATCATAGCATTCAAACATGAAAGCAATGGTTTTCATTTCTCGATAAAAATGTACCAAAGGAACGCAGATGTAAAAAAATATTTGCAATTCTTATGAAAAACTTGAACAACAGTCGGCATTTACACCAATATGATACACAAACATAAAACAATTTCAATACAAAAATATTTTAGCATCTTTGAGTTCTTATATTATATTCTTTATTGTACACAACTTTTGCAAATTATAAAAAATACGGAACAACTGATGTATACTGGCAAGCTTAACCCACAATTGGGTTTCACTTAGATATTATAATTATATATGTAAAGAAAATAAATAGGACAACTCATACAAATGCACAACAAAACTTAAGCTAACGTAAATTAAATCATACTTTAAACTAAACACTACTTATAAATATGTGCGCAGTACGCAATACATATACATACTGTATGCAATAAGTAAAAGTACTAGTTTTAAACATTATTTATGGGTAATGTTAACAAGAGTTCCGTTAGGGACCTGCAATAACTTAAACAAATATGAAAGGTTCCTTAAAATCTCTTCTACAAAATTAATTAAAACACTTGGGACCTAACTAACCTGAGTAACTTAAGTCCAACTTAAAATATTACTAGGCTTATAAATAATCGAGTTTGAAACCCGCATTTAACGGAAGTGCGGTTTCTATTCTCATTTTATTCACATTGTTAAGTGAAGTCGTCAGTGGTTTTAATTGAACTGAGTGTAATGCGTTTTATGTCAAAAGTGGCAACAACCTTTCATGAGAGAAAGAATCTGAAAGATAATGCTATGCATTATAGACTTTTTAATGTAAAATTTTACGAACATTTTTGAAATTATTGTTATTTTAGAAAAAAAAAGAATTGATATATCTTTTTTTGGTCAAGTTTGACCTTAATCCAGTTTTAATCAGCGATTTTGTCAGTGTCTAATGTTTAGTACATTATCAGTTTTATTTTTATTTATTTGCTCATAAAGATAGAAAAATGTATCGTAAAGATTGTACTCGTAACTTTAAATTGTTTCCCAGTAGATGGCTACGAAAATTTTTGTATCAGTAGCATTAATTCAGTCCTCCAAAGTTCAGGGGTGAGGTCACTTGGAGGACTCCAACGTGTGGCTCATGTTCTGAACCGGGACACCGCACTAGCATTAGGTATTCGAAGGGTCTAGAAAATACTATTTGGTCAATTTGTATTTGCAGCAGCAAACCTGGTTGCGCAACCAATTCAGTGCTTAACGTATACGCCATTGTAATTCACGTCCAAGTGGAAGATATTTCTGGGGTCAAAAAGTCTGATGGCGGTGTATTACTTATTTTTACATACCCAAGTACAGAAAGTTAGATTAACCTTTCCATATTTGTATATGTCGTGTGATGAGTCACATAAACATACACGTTACTAATTACTTCGTTTATATCCCTTATGTCTAAGGTAGCACCTTCAAAGTAATTATCTAGTTAAAGTCAATAGTGTAAGACAAAACGCGGTGTTTCTTACATTATAATGTTTATTGAAACATTTTCTTTAACGATGTGGATGTTTTCGTAAGACTATGGACACTAAGTACAAGTGTTGTTATATGAATCTGATATGTGATCGCCTGCTTTTTGGATAACCACAATAATATTGGAGAAATAGTTTCCAATATTAATTGTAGTTCTCTAAAATAACAAATTAAAACTTCAGCATTGCGATCAAGTTATAGGACAAGACCCACATTATTTAGAAACTTGCTTTTAGTAATATAAACTATTCGTTGTAAGAAATTGTTGTATTATCTGCAGTCCAAGAAGAACTAGGCAAAGAAGGTACATCTTTGACTTTATTCAGTAAAAGTCTGACATGCCCTTCTGCTCCACCCTACAGCGATAGAAGTCATTGGTGTAAGTCCACCAAAGGAAAAAAAAATCTGTTATAAGTTTTAATAATCTCATTACTTAGTTAACGATCACCAAAAAAAAATTAGAAATCAGATATCATCAACAAAATCTTCAAGATCAAACTTCTGAAAGTTTTTCAACTCTTTAAAACCAAGACTTTCAAATATATTACCTACTTTTTTCCAAAAATTTAAAATTTCACAATTTTTAGATGCCTAAACAAAATAATTTAAAATCAAACTTCAAAAAGTTTTGTAACTGTTTGACCTTAAATAACCCTTAAATTTGTGTGTTAGTAGTTTTATTAGCATTTATCGTGGCTATTTTTTCATTATTATTGATTCTCCTTCACACATTCAGAACGCTACGCTTATGTAAAACTATCCCAAAGGAACATATTCCCGGGATAAAAACTATCCAATGTCTAGATCTTGGTCTTCCGAAAGTTCATCCGATCCAATCCAGATTTTTGTAACTCATAATATGATTTAAAAAAGTCTCCATGGAGTTTCTTGCACGTTCTTCTCCTTTTTTTTACTGACTGACATTTTGACAATTCAATAGTGCTTGTAAATAGTTTAATTGAAACATGCGTACACAGATACATACACTCAACTTTTGCGTTTATAATATTAGTGTGATTATTATTATTAAGCTAATCAATGAATGTAAACGAACGAATGAATATTGTGTCACTTACTCATCTCTCAAGCAGTAAAAGTGGGTCACTGTCGATACACGAAGGGTTCACAATGCGAAGTGACGTATGCATTATCGTGGGCTAACACAGAACTTTATTAGTATATTTGAGAAGCCTTCAGGGACGAATATAGGTTTTTAGGCCGAATATTGAGAAAAGAAAACAGATTTTTTGGGATTTATTGAAGTTTAGGAATTTTTGAGTGAGTCTTCTGCATCGATAGTTCAGTTAACATCCAAGAGTTTTCTTTCCCAAAGAGAAAAATAATAAAAATAAATATTCTTTGTTCCAATACTTCCTATTACCAGTGAAGATGGGTGATTCTTTGAAGCCGAGAGAGTGTCTCATTCATCTGGCCTAGTTTTTTCTTTACAATTTGATATTTTTATTTGCATATTAGTTTTCCCCGATCACTTAATGTATCAAAGGCACTCATTTGCGCCCAGTACCTTATGACTCAAAATAGATAGAAACGAAAACTAGGCCAGATGAATGAGACGTTCTCTCGGTTTCAAAGAATCACCCAGATAATATCACATACATATATATCTATATACATATAAGTAGGTATTGAAAACAAATCAATAATTTACGGAAAAAGAAAATTAGTTATATAGAATCTATACTTGATATTACAAAGCCGCTGAGTTTATTTGTTTGAACGCATTAATCTGTGGAACTACCAGTTTGAATCGAAAAAATATTTTAGTGTTGCACAGTCTATTTATCGAGTAAAGCTATAGTAGTACAGTATTCAACATGACGCTACGACCCACGGTAGAGATGCAGTAACCAAAAACGCGGGTGAAACCGCAAGGGACAGCTAGTTAAATATATACACGTAATCTTTAAGGTTAGTTGAAAACGTGAACAAAATTAACTAAACAATTTCTAAGAATATGCAAAACTAGACAATTAAAACTAAAGTCCGTAATAAAAGTTGAGTGAAAACTATGAAAAGTCAAAGTAATTAGAAATATTATTGGTACAACACTATACACGATTGCACGTGCTGCTATGTTTATAAATCATAGAAATTAAAGCTGATTGGACCTACAAATATTCTCACTGTAGAAGCCCAGCAGGGTAAGCCTACTGTGGACATGGGTTGTGTGAAAGTGAACCCCGGGGTCCTGGAACGAAGGCACAGAAGGACCATAGGAGTGGGTTTTAGTTAGCAAAAGTCTGACACGCCCTCCCACTCCGCCCTAGAGCAAGAGAAGTCATTGGATGATTTCACACCTAATAAAAAAGCCTTTAAAATTTCTCGGAAACACTAAAAGACTTTTATAAACAGAGTAACTTGTTATTCTTTAGCATTATTTTTTTGGGTTTATCATCATCATCATCATTTCAGCCAAAAGACGTCCACTGTTGGACATAGGCCTCCTCCAAGTGTCGCCACAATAAACGGTCCTGTGCGTCTCGCAACCATCGGATTCCCGCAACCCTTACCAGGTCATCGGTCCACCTTGTAGGAGGCCTTCCAACGCTACGTCTTCCGGCACGTGGTCACTACTCCAGAACTTTTCGTCCCCACCGACTATCTGTTTTGCGAGCAATGTGCCCTGTCCGTTGCCACTTAAGTTTTGCGATTCTTCGAGCTAATTCGGTAACCTTGGTTCTCCTACGGATATCTTCCTTTTTTGTGATCACGCAAGGAAACTCCGAGCATAGCCC
This sequence comes from Mythimna impura, assembly GCA_905147345.3. NCBI lineage: Eukaryota > Metazoa > Arthropoda > Insecta > Lepidoptera > Noctuidae > Mythimna > Mythimna impura. The sequence goes on along the minus strand of LR990355.1, from coordinate 7,484,926 downwards.
TATCCATTGCCCTTTGAGTGACTTTAAGCCTTTTAGCATAGTCTTCTGTGTATATTTATAGGTACCAATTATAGCAAAATAGGTGAGTTAATCGGATCATCGGTATTAATGAGATATAATACTAACAAAAGTAGTCATTAATGCTTGGGTGATTCATACTATTCGATTCATTCTGTTACTTCATTTAATTTCTCTTCACTAGGTATACTTGTCACGTCTGTCCCTTAAAATTACTACTTACTACTTTTTTTTTGTAGGGAAATCATCCAATAAATTCTCCCGCCTTAGGGTGGAGCAGGAGGACGTGTCAGACTTTTACTGACTAAAACCCCACTTCTATGTTCCTTATTTGCCGTGCGTTCCTTAACCCCGGGTTTATCTTTCAGAAGCGAACCCATGGCCCCAGTAGGCTTCGACCCTGCTGGCCCCCCTACGACTACTTAGTACTTATGATTTACTTTATATTCTTATCCGTAAAGTATTTTTTTTAATATACATACTTTATGTTACCCGCCACCTGGTGGTCAAATATGCAAAAAGAAATTCAGCAAGCGAGTCTGAGTGCACAGACAAGCCAGAACAGAACTCTCTGGCGCAAACGTACAAGGAGACCCGACCCCAGCTAAACTGGGAAGAGGGTTGGACAAAGAAGAGGAGATACTTTATGTTGTGAATGTGGATTATTCTTCTTTTCAGTCATTTGAACGTTTATTCATATAAACGTTACTCGTTGTACTCAAACTGTAATCAGTGTGAGTACGTTATGCGGCCAACCCAAAAGACCTTTGTTTAGAATTCTTCATCGAGTCATTGAGCTCTTTACTAATCTTGAGTTGAGCTACACGAATACTGACAAATGCTTACACTAACTGTGCTGGTCCACTCAAATCTATGTGAAATATTATTTATTCCTCAAAAAATCATCTCAGACGCTAAACTGCATGATTCTGATATTATTTAACCATTACATGTTTACTGCCATTTAGAAGAGACTTTGACCTCTGAGCTTGTTTTGGTGTTTCTTCTCAGGGTAATCAACTAGGAAACATTGGCCTCATCTAGTTTAAATTAGCAAAAAAAAATTGACGTGTAAAAGTGTTATAAACCTATAATATTTGCAAAATAAACATCATTTATCCTTACATATTGTAAAACCAAGTCCTGTATCGCGTCTGTCTGTTCGCGATGAACTCAAATACTTGCTGAACGATTTCTCATGCGGTTTTCGCCAATAGATATAACGGGGAGTTTAAGTGATAATACATGCAAATTACAGTTGAAAAAAGCCGAAAATTTCATAAATTTGTAAATCCTTTTAGCGGTTAAAATCATAATTATAAAACTGCTTATAAACATGTAAACTAATCAATATTATAACTTAATAGGTAGGTATATATACAAACTGAAAATAATAATATTTACATACGGGTAGAAACAACAACATATCGACGGGTAAAAGGCAAAAGGGGTCAAGCACCACAGATCATATTGTTCAGGAGAATAAAAAGAAAGTTTTAATAAAAAATATCTCTTTATTGCTTTATTGAATCACATCATAATCTTCAGAAAAGTTTACTAAAATACAATGTTCTTTAATAATTTTACATCAAAATAAGCCTGAGATCAATAGTTTCAAAGATAGATGTCGTTTGACTCCAGGTTTTTACCATGTTTATCGCATTTGCGAGGGGTCAAGTAACAATATTTAATGTTGGAATATTTAGATTTTGGCCTAAGCTTCATGTTAATAAAGTAATATTTTATTTTATTTGGCACAACAGATCATAGAACTAATTCAGACTTTGGCTTAAGCTACCATAATCTTAATAAGTATTATTTTATATTTGGCACAGCAGGTAGGTAATAGAAGTATGAATTATGTATTAAACTAAAACAATACAAGGAACAAAACTGAGATCCAAAAAACAGCAGTTACCTAACTGTTAGTACATACAACAGCATGTTATCACATTATTTGAGTAAATAAACCACAAAAATTTGGTACTTAATTCTTAATAAAATAAAAAATCAACAATTATTATCCAAAATAAACCACAATAATTTCGTAGGTACTTATCTCTTACTACAATAACAAAGTGAAAATCAAAAATTATTAACCAATCTTTTTTCATACAATTATTACCCGACTGCAAGAAGGGTTATGTTTTTCGCGCGTATCTTGTATGTATGTATGTAATATTCTTTATTACCTCATATCTTCCAAACCGCTGAACGGATTTACATAATTAGCATATCGTTAGATTTGTATTGTTAACCCAAGTGTTCTTAGATAGATGTCGTTGAAAAAAAATCAGCATAAAAACTGTGGGACGCTATACATCAGAGTAAAAAAAAAATTTTTTTTGGGTAGTGCAATATGGGTATCAAATTCAAGAGCTCATCATGAGGATTCCAAAATGGTATATCACGACCATATTAAAAAAAATACAATAGGAAATATGTCATTTATTTTTCTGCTAACTTGTTGGGTTAGGTGAGGTTACTCGCAACTTCTTTACTCCTCTTTTTTGGGGCAATCGTGTAAAAAAAAGGTTATCTATTCCAGAGATATATCCCTCCCCTGGAAATTAAGTCGCGTTCCCGCGGGAAAATGAAAATTAGCCTAAGTTACTCCTTGTAACATCAACTGTCCGTCAGTTGAAAACCACCGGAATTACTCGTAAGTCTCGTTTCCGTGAGAATATAAAAAGTAGCTTAAGGTAGGTACTCATCATAATATTAGCTATATCCCAATGAAAGTCTTGTCAAATTTTGTTTAACTTTTTCGCAGATTTATCCCGTATTTTGAAATCCCATTCCCGCGAGAAAATTACGGATATTAGCTGGAACAAACCGACAGACCACCAAAAATTTTAAAATTCACATTTTTGTTATAAGTTTCGAGTGGTCCATTTTGATACACATTTAGTAAACCAATGTTTTTTTGATAAATAGACACTTCAATTTTATTTAAGATACAAAATAAGCGAGCCGGATGACTCGATAGGTTTGTGAACTTTAAAGTGATAAATGTACGCCTAAAATAGAGTGAATAAATAGTGTTATTAGATTATCATAACTGAAAAGTGAAAAATAAAAAAATAAATTTAAAAAATAAAAAAACCCGACTGCGTAAAAAATAACTTTAGATAAAAACTAAAAAGAAAAAAACAAGTTCAGTCCAGTAGAGCAAAAACCAATTTAAATAAAACAAATAATAAATTCTAATACGGAACATATTGACTGCAACAGTCAGGACCTATTAAAATAATCCAGACTAAAATCATCGCATCTAATGGGTCCCGGCTGTTGCAGTCAATATGTTCGTATTAGAATTTATTATTTGTTTTATTTAAATTGGTTTTTGCTCTACTGGACAGAACTTGTTTTTTTCTTTTTAGTTTTTATCTAAAGTTATTTTTTACGCAGTCGGGTTTTTTTATTTTTTAAATTTATTTTTTATTAATGAGTATTTTCTTCTTCATCCTCTTCATCAGTTTCAATCAATTCGTCCCTTTTTCCGGTTTCGTAAGGCATCTTTAGATAGGTATTCTTCATGATATCTTCTCGGTATTACTCCAGAGTCACATAGTTTTTTTAAGTCCATGTATTTAGCTTTACTGATTGGTATTGGTTCCTTGTACAAAGCAGCAATTTTTTTTTTCATATCCGGGCAAACTAATTATATTTGAGTATTTTCTGAATCCACAGACATAGTATATTTAATCGTCATCTCATCTGTTTTGGTTTTTTTGAAAGTCGCAATTCTAATTTTGGATAAATTAATGTTCTTTTTACACTTAATAAAAGTTTTGTTTGTTATGGGATCCCAATCTTGAAAGTTTTCCATAACAGTTACTGTATATGGTCTTGGTTTTTTTCTAGCTGATTCGATTAAAGTTGCCCACTGTGAGGGCGCCCACACAATCATATTCCGAACTTCTTTTTCAATGACTGAGTGACACGAATCAACTGGCACATATGTATGTCCTGCAAGTAAGTAGTTGATTTGTATTGTTTCCAAAAAGGTGGATCTTTTTAAAGCATAATTGCCAATATTGCTGTTTTTATTTTGGTCAGGGCAATTGTCGCAATAAAGAATCAGATTCTTGATTTGCCTTTTGTCTACTGAATGTATATATAAAATGTTAATCTGTGTTAAAAACTGCGATCGCGTTTCAAACACGCGTGAATTTGCTTTCACGCACACAAAACATACACCCACTTGCAACGGCGCTGGCGCGCGTACTGAGTGAATCAAATGCAACGTAATGAAAATAAAATTATTTAAGAAAGGGGCCAAGCGCCAATTATGTTTAGTTGACAATCTTTACTATTGGTGTAAGCGACGTTATAGTATTTCATTTTCTTATCAATAGTGTTAAGTGAAAAATTATTACTAAACAAATAAAAGGAATATGGATACAAACGACATATTTATTTCTAATATTGTTTTTAAAATTATGCCAAATGACAAGGCGATACAAAAACGTAATATACAAAATGGTCCTTCAACCAAGCAAGGTAAAGTCGGTGTCGCTTGAGCACTTTTGGTAAGTATCGATTTGGCAATTCAGTACAAATAATTCTTTGGTGCAAGTGACTTTTTTTCTTGCTCGAAAAACGATACTATGACCATTCGAAAGAGAAAAAATAGTGGAGTTGGGGTCAATAAAAAAGTTAAGATCGCAAAATGTGGCGCTTGACCCCTTTTGCCTTTTTACCGTCGATATATGTGAATACAATATATATAACCGTCAGTTTTCCTAGCAAAAGCAGAATTTTGCTGAGCATAAAATGTAACGTCTATCAACACGAATCGGATGCTTGTCACCAACGTAGTTATGTCATTGACATGAAGAGCTGCGAATCTGGCAATATTTTAGATGACGATATATCAGTTTGAAAATAGCATAGTTGTGTCATCAGCATTATTCTGCCATTTTTAGGGGTCCCATTTGTTCCTTTTGAGGTACGGAACCTCAAAAGGAAAAAACGGGGGTTTACAGGATCACTATGTTGTCCGTCTGTCTCTCTGTCAAGACCTGTTTATCTCGGGATCGCGTGGAGGTATCGAGTTGAAATTAAAATCATATACTTAGGTCTGTGGTTCCTCGAAGCTATGAAAAAAACAAACTTGTAAATTAACGAAAAAAAAAAAGATACGGCCGTTTATGTTGCAAAAAACGTATATTTCGACACTCTCAAGGGAATCAAAATTCATACGGTACTACCCGTTGTCCTAGAATCCTAAAATTTGGCATGAAGCAAGGTCTCATAGTCCGACTCGCACTTGCCTGGTTTTTTTATTATGGATAGGGTCACGTTTGAACACTATCTTACCTATTGGTAAGCAATGATATGGCCGACGATGTAGCACGCTTACCTAGAAGTAGCCTATTCACTCTTGCCTTAAAGATCCATAAGCCTTTACCGTAAAGCCTTTCGAAAGAGTTCCTATAGCCCTGCCCCCCTAGCTAAGTTACAACCGTTTTGTTTCGATTCTGTTTTCGTTGATCGAGTCGGCCACGCCTCCTATTCCTTTGTTCTGACCACGTGACTGAGCGTTGAAATGACGTCAGAATAAAGAAATCGGATGCGTGGCCTACTCGAGGCGATCGACGAAAAGAGAATCGAAACGAAACGGTTGTAACTTGGCTAGCGGGGCTGGAACGCAAACGACAACTGGAGGAACACAGGAAGGTTTTAGTCAGTAAAAGTTTGACACTCTTGCCCCGCCCAGAGCAGAAGAAGTTATTAAATTATTTCCAAACTAAAATAAAGGGTATATCGATTCACTCGGGATATTTTACGACTTTGACGCGGTCGAAGAGACAGGCAGAAGCTAGTTGATTACTGGCCTTTACTGTCCCAATGCTGGGTAAAAAAAATAGAAATTTTATTTCAGGGGTGCTGTTTATACCTTGTAGACAAAAATACATAATTTTTTAAATTACTATTTATGTTGACGAGTATTTAAATGATGTAATTTGAACATTTTTATTATTATATTTTTAATTTGAAGTAATTTTATGATTTTTACACTTAAGATTTTATTATTATTATATTTAATTTATTGTATTTGTACGCCTTTCTAGGCAAAACATTTTGAAACTTTTTTTTGTTTTTGTAATCATCGTTCCAACTGATTTCTATCTTACACATGTTTTTAATAAATAAAATTTATCTTATCTTATCTTACTAGCTTCTGCCAGCGGCTTCGCCCACGTGAAATTCGGTTTCTCGATACAAATTTGGACCCCCGTTTCATCCCCTTAGGGGGTGAATTTCGGAAAATCCGTTCTTAGCTGATACTACACCCTTTATGGAACGTACCTGCCAAATTTAAGTTTGTAGGCGTTATAGTTTCTGAGATTTCGTGATTAATCAGTGAGTGGTATTTCGCTTTTATATATATAGATTTTGTAAGTAAATATGATTAAAAACTATGTTAGTAACACTTCACTTCGCACTATATAAAACGTTCTCCCTCCATTTCTTCAACTGTTCCTTGCTCTAAGCCAATTCTTACCAATTCAATTTAAGTCGTCTCGTCATATTCTTAAATATATGTCGTGGCCAAATCATTGATCACTTCATGATATGGCCAACTAAAACTGGCCAGATCATTTAATTGTTAACATTTGATGATATGTCGATCCTAGTTTGGCCTTATCATTGATGTAGGATTTCTATAACAGTAAAAAGTCTAAAGAAAGCAGGCCAAACGAGGATTGAAATATCATCAAACTTTAACGTTTACAATGATCTAGCCAGTTTTAGTTGGCTATTTCATGAAGTGATCAATTTCTATGATCTGGCCACGGCATATATATATATCCTTTAATATTATTTTAGAAAACTTTGCCATAAAATAATATCAAAGCTGATGGTTTAGATAATACGTGTATATTTGGATTATTTTCATTGGGAATCATAGAATAATAGTTTTGTTGCTTCTAACAGTGACATCACCAGCTTGTTTTTTTTAAAATGAAGTGTCTTCTGTCCTTCTCTAATGTTGTGTACCTATATTGCAAAATATAGATAGATATATTCTTTATTGTACACCAATAATAAATAAATATATTATGTATTTTTTTTAATATATTAAAATTTAAACGTATTGCACGTTTAAATTTTAATATATTTATAGTAATATGGGCTACGGGATTATTCAAAAGAGTCATCACGGTCCTGGAAAGTAAAGAGCAACTAACACGGGTGGGTTTTACTCTGAAAGAGGGAGTGTTAGCTTCCTTTTGCTCCACCTGAAGTGGCAGAAGTTGTTTGATGATTTTCTCAAAAACTTAAAAAAAAAAATGACGACCTTTTATTTAATAAAAACCAAACCAATTTCAATATCATTCCAGTTAAAAGCTTAAAATTTCACTTCTCATAATAACACCAAATAAATTGAATTTAATAATATAGTGGCATTTACACACGCTGCCGGGGACGGCCGCGTCAATTTCACGCGTCCGCACTTCTACACCCGGCTTTAATTGTACCATCCATTCCACACACTGATATTTTCACAGCGCCGCTAATTTACGTATACTTCACCTTCATAGGATCAACGTGCCTTAATAAGCTTCGAATTATAATACCCGTTTATAAACCGTCAATTAAAAATAATTGTGTCAAAATTACAGTAATTTCAGAATTTCGTACGAGTACGTTAGTAATAATGATCGTCACAAGTTGGCATTTCTCGGCAAGTATAAGCTTCGTAAACTGTGTCACGTTCAATAGTAGTTAGTTGGCACTGTTGTATAGTTTCTGTCCTTTGTCAATTTTCATATGAAATTATAATTATGAATTGTAGTGTCAACACTCAGTATGCCGTACGCCACTTCAAACTTTTGTACGAAGTCAAGATAAGCACACATATACCAAGTTTTACATGTTAATGAGTAATAACGGATTTTTTTGACGACATATTACGAGTATAAGATATTTAGTAATGAGTGTTTGTTTGTTTGTTTTATGTGTTTATATCACAGTCAAAACTAGTAAATAGTTATGAATAGTTACAACTAGTTTTCACTGCAATGCAAGAATTGGTCAGAAGTACTTTTGACCAGATAAAACTACTTTAAAACTAAGATTTAATTAAAAACCTTTTGGGTTGGAAGGCTTTTAGTGTGACCACTTTAAAAACATTTTTGTACTGATTCTAGGTACTTACCTATAGATAACCAAACGTTATTTTTTAATTTAATAATAAAGACAAATACGTATTAACACTGTAACATATACCAGTATATAATATAGTTAGTTAAATTTTTAATATTTCGCCTGAAAAAGGAAATATATCCTTTGACATTGTTTACCAACTTTACGATGTATCATTATTCTATTATATTTGCATGCAAATCAAAGGATATGAGTCCTCACCGTACCTATATTGTGACTTTAGATTCCCAAAATATTATAACATATGAAAATTCAGCAGGCATTCCCACGGGGACTTAGGATCATTGACGATACGAATTTGAATATTTTCTTTCAATATTTTGGTGAATCAAATTGTGAAGTATAAACGTTTCACTGTAAAAAATATCAACCATTGAAATGTTGCGTTATAAGAGTTACAGATAAAAAATATAAATACGTGAATTGGTATATTGTGCTGTGATACCCTGTAGTTAAGGCACCCAGGGTTCGAAACCGGGCAAGTACTAAAGTGAGTTTTTCAATTCATATGGTCTATTCTAAGCTTATCTATCGTTCTCGGGCATAGACGAAGTGTGCTTCGAGGAATTTATCGCCGATTTTAGGCAGACCGCCAGGTCAAACGATTGGTTGGAGAGTGATTACGCTCTCATACTAGGAGGCTATTTGCATGGAGCGGGAAACCACTTCTAGTAGGTTCCACTAATAATTACTAACTTGCAAAACTGGCATGTTAGACTTTTAAGGTTTACGTTATAAAAAAGTTTAGTTAGTTTTTGATGTTCGAATGGAAGAAGAAGGAAGCCGTCAAGTATTGTCGGAAAATATTTTATATGTAAAATATATAATGATAGTGCTAAAATCTATACAATAACAAGTTAAATAAGAATATAAAGCCTTTCATTTGTGCGCTTCCCACCCCCATAAATGGGGACATTACTGATACCTCGTACCTCGGAAAGGAAGCACGTGAAGCCGTTGGTCTTGATTGTCAATCATAGATTTTTTACATTCGTTTCAGATAGTCAGACGCCAGAAAGTCTGACCATCAGTCTATCCAAGGAGTATCATGTTACCCAGTTACTGGGTTATGGAGGTCTGATAAGCAGTCGCTCCATGTAAAATACTGGTATTAAGACGCATCCGATTAAACTGGAAGCGGAAAGTAGGAAGATGATGACGTGAATTGGTACAATTTCGTATAAAACAATTCTTATTTAGGGCCTCAAGAAGAGCCTCTTTCTTTTCTATTATTAAGGTCACAATCAACTCAATAAGGCTACTGCAAAACTTACGCCATATTATATTCATGCTAACGTATTTAGGTACATACCAGCACAAACCATCGCAGGTTTAACAGCGATACGTCAGAAGCGACAAACTCGGCGCCAAAACATACTTTTAGGCGAACAGTAGGTACACACATAGTCATCATACAAAAGATACTTTCTAGATCGTATTATAATCTAGAAAGTATTCTCTTCAACACTCTTGAGCAGTCTTTCAAATCATACTAATGTTATAAGGCGAGTTGAGAGAGTTTGAGAGTGTGTATGATTGTATGTTTGTAACTTCTTTACACTCTAACGGCAGAACAGATTTGATGAACGATGGAACTTAGTACATGTGTAGACCGTGTCCTGGAATAGCACATAGGATTCCGGGATTTTATATTCCAGGGGTATGATCTCTTGTGATAATCGACTGGTAGAAAATACCTATGGCATTAAGTCCGCCTTTGTACAGTGTTATATGCATAAAACTTTAATAAATAAATAAATAGCATAGCATAATCAGTTTTTGAATGTTCCCACTGCTGGGACTCAGGCCTCCTCTCTAGGAGAGGGCATGGGGCGTAATCCACCACGGGGGCCCAGTGCAGGTTTTTTGGTTCTAGGACATTCCGGTTTCCTCACGATGTTTTCCTTCACTGTTTTGAGAACAGTGGTGATGAAATAAATTACACAAAATAATTCGCCTGGCTTGGTTTAACCTCGCGACCTACAACTCGTAAGTCGAGGCCGGCCTCCACTGCTCTCAATTTTTTTTATTAAATAAATAATTTCCTACTATCATACGGGAATCTACTGGCATCAGCTAGTAGAGTCTAATTCCAGACGATATTCTTAAACATTTCTTAAGCTTCGAATGTACGTATAAGATGCAAATAATGACCTAGTTTGCCCTACACAACAACATTAGGCAAATAATACAGTATCGTTACCTTAAAAATTACCGTTTGCTAACTGGCTTTACCCAAAATAAGGTTTTGCATATTATTTTATATGTTAACGTTTTCCTTTCCCAAGTCAATATTCTTATCGCATTTACCTTTTCGTATTCAAACGTGAAATTCAAATGGTTGCTTGATTACATCGTGTTCTGTTGTTAACATCTAATTTTCGTTGTTGTTTTTTTGAGTTATTTTTAAAGGACTATTTTTGTGTTTTATGGAGAATAGGGCACAGAAATTTTATTTTAAATACACTTACACGTAAACTCTTATCCCTACCGCTTTAAGGCACGCAATTTACTGTTTTTCGCAACTAGAGCGGAAAAGTGCGCAAGCTCACCTCCACCACTATTTGATTGTATTTATCGTGTCAAGGTGGGTGCTAAACGACCCCCACGAGTCACGCGTCAAACCCCGTTTATTTATATCTTCATAAGTGTATTGAAAAACGTCATTTGATACATGTGGAATCAAATCACTGCAGCACTCGGCTCCATAATACCCTCGCCTACAGCTCGTATGAATTCCGCCTCGGTCGCAATGACAAACTTTACTTACTTAACCAGGTGTCAAAAGTACTGTGTAAATGTGTGTGTGTAATTATTTATTGCACACAATTTGAAGTTACAGATGAGTCTTAACTTAATTGGTACATGACCCTGTTAGGATGCAGCCATTTAAAAAGAAGACAAAACTTAATAACTATAGCACAAATATAGTAAAATGATATTAGTAAACTTTTATATGGATAGATTAACCGAGTACCTATTGAAGATTATATTTTATAGTATGAATAAATTTATTTTGGTTTGAATAATCTTGTTGTTAAAGGTTTGAATTGACCACAGCCAATGTTCTTTGTACTAAAAGCGTTATCTTCTTTGATCTTTACCTAGCCTATCAACAAACTTAACTGGTAATGGGCAGGGCACATTGCTTGCAGAATCGATCGATAGGGCCGAAAAGTTCTGGAGTGACAGCGTTGGAAGGCATAAGGGACAAGTTGGACCTAGCGAGAGTCGCAAGAATCCGATGGATGTGAGACGCACAGGACCGTTTGTTGTCGTGACACTTGGGGGAGGCCTATGTCCAACAGTGGACGTCTTTTGGCTGTAATGATGATGATGATCTTTACCCAGTATCTTGGCATAGTATACTAACTCCTCCTAAGACACGCAACTGATATTGTTATTTTTTTTTGGATTGGAAATCATCTAATGACATCTCCCGCCCTTTTGTGTTAGACTATTACCGACTAAAACCCACTTCTGTTCGTTCTTTGCCTTCGTTCCAGGGCCCGGAGTTCTCTTTCGCATCATCCATGGCCCCAGTAGGCTTCGACCCTTCTGGGCCCCTACGGTTTTGTTGACGTCTCCTTGAGTATTAATTCATTTTCAGTAACAGAAAAAAATAGTAAATGAAACAGGTTTATGTAAGTATATAATTTGCACACATACAAAGCCGGGGTAGACCACTAGTTATACTTATAAAAGCATCCATTTACTAAAAGCATTATTGTTAACACCTGTTTTGTTATCCATAATGTGTTTCAAGAGTGTTTTTTTTCCACTTCGAAGTAGATGGAACAAGGTATTGTGTTATTTATTCTTCAAGAGATGAATATTCTTGCCAGACTAGACTACTATAACAGTGATTAGTTCATAACACAATAAACATGTAGAATTGAAGTACATGGTGGACCTCCCATCTTAATACATAAAACGTTTTTTACGAATCACGTTCATTATGCTCACAGTTCATAGTTATCTTCCTGCCCTTGTCCCGTTTTACAATTTGGACTTTGAAAGTCAGTCCTTTTATCCGTCACGCTATCACTAACTCCCTTTTCTTTCATATCACTTCTCTTACAATCCAACCATCTTTTTTTTGGCCTTCCTCTTCCTCTCCATCCATCCACATGTATACTCATAAGTTTTTAGTAACATGAGTTTCCTTCATTGTGCGCATACTTATGGAGTAGAATTCCTTGTCGGAGTCTAGATTAACTGATAGCTACCATTTAGAGGTCTTTAGGGCAGGAGTAAATAGGTTACTTCAAGGCAAGCGTGCTCCAACGTCTACCATATCATCGTTAACTATTAGGTGAGACAATGGTCAAACGCGAGCCTATAAATAACAAAAAGAATAATGTCTCTGGAAAATTAAACCTGTTTTTTGATAACAATAAAACATTGTTTTCTATAGAAACAAGAACTGTGTTGTAGCAAATATTAGTTTGGTCCCCATAGACACCAGTGCCAGATTAAACCAAGCCAGCGGAACTCCAATATTCCACAATGGTCGAGAAAATGTTCACCACACCTGAAAATAAGACGAATTTCAACTTCGATCTAAATTATTATCAAAGTAACATTTATTTTGCTGTTCAGTGAATTTCGGAAAGGATTGTATTTTGCCAAATGATGATGGTATCATTAATACGTGTTTCAATCTTGCAATGACATTGGTAAAGAGATATAGAGGATTTACGATTTCAATTGGAGTCTATGAAAAGGAAATAGAAACTTGAAAAGTTCTTCTCAAACAGTGCCTTACTATTTTATATTCTAGATGATAAAATGTCTCATTATTGATAAACTTACAGATTTGACGTTAGGTCGGCTTCCAGTCAAACAAGGTTCTGCATTTTACATGAAGCAACTGTCTAATAAAATATACCAGTTAATATTAATCAATTTACAATATAAAATTCTTGCATGAACGATGATCATTAAATTCGCACAGTCAAAAAATGGTTTGAGTTTCACTAATTGAGCTTGCAGTTAAATGATAAAATCCTTTAATTTATTTAATCCATCTGGAAGCACATATTAACGTCTGATTTTAAATTAAATGAGGCTTTTAAATGAAATGGCATAATATCATTAAATAAATCATTTAATTTTTCGTACATTTTAATACGAGACTGATTCCACAATCTGTTGATATACAAAAACTCATAACGAATGACTATAATGTTATATCATTCAATATGTTTTGCTATGAAGGGGTGAACGAACGAATGAACCCTGGAAGCGGAGTTAAAATGATTGATGAGACGAGGTGAATGATACACGAATCCCGGACGACTGCATAATTTGTGCCTACGTTGATTTATTTTTCGCAATATTGACATATTTGGTCAATGATTTTTTCCCTTCGTTTTATCCGTGTAGGTCAGCTAATAGATAATAAAATAGGCCGCTCATTTTTGGTTCGATTTGATCTCGAAATTGCTGTTGGAATAGTTCTAACGAATTAGTTTAAAAAAGTCTATAGAGACAATAAGCAACGGATATAATTTCTAACGTCTTCTGTCTTCAGTTTTTTAAACTCCAACATGCCTTGCTGTTATTAAGTCTCGTGTGTTTCAGTGTCGAAACTCTTGCATACTGACACTAACAAGAAATTCACGTTTCCACTGTGTAACCCTGAAAGCAGAAATGAAGTAAATTGACAGTTATCAAGAAATATAATATTACAAAGAAATCATCATCATAATCCAACAGTTCAGTATGTTTAATTTTTTTAATTATTGGTTTCAAAAAGTAACATAAACCAAAATAAAATTGCAAATTATGGTTTATGTTACTTTTTCAAATAATAAATCTTTTAATTCTGGTAGAAGGGAAAACTGTCAAGTATCAGAATAAGGATCTTTTCCTTTCATCAATTGTCTTCAATTCTGAGCGTCGTGACCTCGACGAATAACTTTGTTGTGGACTATATTTCAAGTCCTATCTTCGGCGATGTGGATGTCGTTGCAGACTGTGGTCTCTAGTCATAACCTCCTTAGCCTTTTCCAAACTAGCTTTTCTAATATATCCGGATGCCGATAAATACCTGTGTTTTACATAGAACGACTTCCTATCAGACCTCCACAATCCATGTGGTCTCTTGGGTAGAGTCAAAATAAGGATTCAGACAATGAAATGTGACGTCACCGCCATTAGGTGATGTGTCTACAAAAGAGATTGCGAAATATTTCCCCAACGCCCTCACTCTTACACATATTAATATTTGTAATGCTAATTGCTACTTCATTAAATAGTAGTTTTTAGTAATAAGTAGTTTTTAAGTTTCAGTTACTAACATAGTATGGACATTTTAATTAGTCTGAATTTAAAAAAAAAATAAATTAGTAATCATTCTTGATGCTATCTATCATCACAACAAAAAAATTGTTAGTTTTGATTTAGTACCTATTAAAATTGTACAAAAATAAAAATACTCAGATTCAAAATTTAAAATTGTGTAGCCATACCATCTTTCACACAATAACATAAAGAAAAGTGTGTTAAAAAGTTCACTGTGATTCGGTATCCAATATCCGTCACCTACTTTTATTCGATTGTGTACAAATAGTGCTTGCGTTTGATAAAATGGCGGCCCTCGGGAGGACGACGCCATTCGTTTGTGGTTTACTCGATTCGACTGCTCAATTCGCTGTCGCCTTTGCGGTAACATCGATTCTCCTAACTATATTAGAGACCGCAGTCGCATCTGGTTCGTGCAATTTTGACCAATTTATTTAAAATATTTTAGTGTTTGTAAAAAAAAAGTTTTCATATCATAATATTGTCGGGGTGGAGACGCAATGAAACGTTTAGTCTATGTTCTTCAATTACTATGTTATTGTTAAAAGCACTATTCTTGTAACATTTATAAAAATATTTAATCTGCTTTGTATTTTGACTTATTTGATATCTTATCTTATTATCTCATCTTTCTATCTAAAAATACGAACACCTATGCTTTAAATAAACCATAAACCTTAATTGTGACGTAACAACAAATTTACAGTTTTCAGATTTATTATATCTGTGCTATAATATCTTTCTTTATGCCAAATTTCAGAATTCTGGGTCAACGTGAAGTAGGTACCCTATGAGTTTTGAATTCCCTGAGAGTGTCGAAATGTGTGTGTTTTTTGCTACCTAAACCGAAGTATCTTTTTTCTTGTTAACTTACAAGTTTAATTTTTTTACAGCTTCAAGAATCCGCAGACTTAAGTATTATATGTTTTAATTTCAACTCGATACCTTCACGCGTTCCCAAGGTAAAGGGTCTTGACAGACAGACAGACGGACAGACAACAAAGTGATCCTATAAGGATTCCGTTTTTTTCTTTTGAGGTACGGAACCCTAAAAAGATCTATACAAACATTTCTCGACATCTAAATATTTGAAGGTTAAAGACCTTATTTTCAGTACTACAATAGCGTAATGAGTAGGTATACATGTTGCGTAGTTGTATCAGAGTTTCCTTTGTTAGAAAAAGAAAAAAAAAACAACATACACAGCGTCCACACTGTTAGCTAGAACTTATGTAGGTGTACATATATGAGAGATGCGGGTACTATAATTATCATCATTTATATAATTTTGGGTTAACCAAAATACGTAAAAATGTTTATTCTGAAATTAAGCTGTATATACTGTGAATCAGGTGTGATTCACCTTGCGGGAACGTTTGCAAGAGTGACCGTGGCTCTAGAACATAAATAAAGGACAGCTGAAGGACAGCAGGTGGGTTTAGATCATGATGGATGATTTATCAAGTTAAAAAAAAAAAACTCTCCAAGATCGAACTCAGTTTGTAACTTTACTTTTCTATTGTATAAAAACGGCCTGCCCCCCTAGCCAAGTCACAAACGATAAACGTAAACTCTCAGTAGTCTTTAATAGATTTTCAACTTTATGTTATTGGATATAAAGTTGAAAATCTATTGAAGATTATATAGTGTTTTCGTTCGTTCCGGTCGCTAACGCTCAGTAGTCTTTAATAGATTTTCAACTTTATGCTCTTAGGTATAAATCTAGGTAGGTAGTTGTAAATCTATTGGAGATTAC
The DNA here is from genome assembly GCA_905147345.3 of Mythimna impura. Lineage (NCBI taxonomy): Eukaryota > Metazoa > Arthropoda > Insecta > Lepidoptera > Noctuidae > Mythimna > Mythimna impura. The sequence continues at coordinate 7,468,662 of LR990355.1, read as the reverse complement.
TAAGCGTTCATGTTTATCGTTTGCAACTTGGCTAGGGGGGCTGATCACCAACAGCTGTTTATTTCTAAATTCGAATTAGTATTGTGTGTAAATCCATCCAGTAACTGAAGATATTTTAATAGTATGCAGACTGGTAGATTAAATAGATGTACTGACTTACTATTTTTTTTTTAGGTGGGAATATCATTTAATGACAAATCCCGCTCTTGGGCGGGGCGGGAGATAGTTTCAGACTTTTACTGACTAAACACTCACTCCTTTTCCGTCTTTGCCTTCATCCCAGGGCCTCGGGTTTCACTTTTATACTACCCGTGGCCCCAGTAGGCTTCGACCCTGCTGGGCCCCTACGATTTGCTGACGTCGACGTCGTCGTCGTCGTCGACGACTTGGGCTCGATTCGGACGGTTACCGGACGGTCGGAAAGTGAGCTACCCATTGCTCGCTGTCCGCAAACCTACGGTGGAGACTTACTATGACGTGCCATTGCTATCATGAAGCCGTTGTGAAAAGAGGTAGAGCTATTCATTTTGTATAGCTGTGTCTCTCTCTCTGCAGCAGATGTATTTTATCTGTAAGGTTCCCTTCAGCAAGTAACATTTACAGTACCTACTTATTTTATAAATAAACGTTAATATTAAAATCATGAATTAATTACTTTTAAAATATTCTAAGAGAGAGAATATTTAAAAAAAATACTGTTGGAAAATCATTTTATTGAATGGAAAACGATTGTTGATTTAATTTTGATTGTATTAGGTACCCATTACTAAAAATACACCTACATTTTTTAAGTAAAGTACGAATAAATTTATAATAATACTTGTTTCTGCCTGCGGTTTCACCCGTTTAAAAGTATAAGATAGTCTTAGATGTCACACAGTAATGACGTAACAAGTGAAATAATATTTAAATGAACCCGTAGTGTTTGAGTTTATTCACTACATACTGACAAAAATACAAATCTTTTTTCTTTGTAATATAAGTGTAGATGTAGATCATCATCATCATCATAAGACGTCCACTGTTGGACATAGGCCTTCCCCAAGTGTTGCCATAATGAACGGTTCTGTGCGTCTCGCATACATCGGATGATGTAGATGATCAAGTTCAATACAGTCTTTTTTAACTGTCTATGAATTCTTTTTTTTATGGCGTAGGATATCATCAAATAAACTTGCGAGTGTAACTGACTAACTTGAGTATGTGTACTTTTACTGAGTAAAACCCACTCATGTTCCTTTATTTGCTCTTCGTATTTTTTGGCCACCCGTGGTAACTCTTTCGAACATTCGACATTTTCATAATGCATTTTTAATTTTTTTCAGATAGAATATCATAGAAATATTATCCAGAAAGTCTGATGTGGTAAAACTGATTTATCTTTGCGTTTTAAGGTCATGGTGATTCTTCCGACAAATCTCACAAACCAGAATGAGCGTCTAAGTGCGGATAACGCAGTCTCTACTACTACTCTACTTTTGACTAGCCTGTTAGTCTAGTGGTTAGAGGCCCTGACTGCTATGCCGGAGGTCGTGGGTTCGATTCCCACCCAGGACAAATGTTTGTGTGATGAGCACAATCATTTGTTCTGTGTCTGGGTGTAATTTATCTATAATATGTATGTATTTAGAAATATATAAGTATGTTTATCAGTTGTCTAGTACTTACTCATAACACAAGCTCTGCTTAGCTTGGGACTAGACGGCGTTGTGTGATAGTTGTGTGCATATTATTATATTATTATTACTTCGAACCTTCACATTGTGCATTAGAAATTGTTTGAAATTATAAAAAAAAACAGTTTTGCATCTTAACTGTATACAATCTGGGGGACTTTAAGTCAAGTGTGAATAAGTTCCTCCTAGACAAGCGTGCTCCGTTGTCACCAAAGTGAGATAGTTGTCAACCGCGATCCTACCCTCATCTCTCTAACCTTTTTCCCAACTAGTTTGGGGTCAGCTTCCAGACTATCCAGATGCAGCTGAATGGGTACCGTGTTATACATGGAGGGACTGCCTATCAGACTTCCACATCCCAGTTACTAGGCAACACGATACTTCTTGGATAGACTTATGTTCAGACTTTCTGGCATCTGACTACCTGTAACGACTGTCAAAAATCGACGAATGACAACCGGGACCAACGTATTTTCGTGCTTTACGAGGCACGTGATGGAAGTAATGTCCATTTAGAAAAGTACATATGAATCTATATATATAAAAATGAAACCCGTTTTCCTTGGTCACGGCATCACGCGTGAATGGCTAGACCGATTTCACTAATTCTTTTTTTGTTGTATTTGTTATTATTAGGAGAAGGTTCTTACGGAAAAAAATATTAAGAAAATCTCTCAGAAATATTGAAAAATATACATTTAATTTTGCATATTTAAAAAACGCGCGTAACGAATGTCAATGTCATTCACAGCCATAGACTATATTGAAAGAGCATTGTTTGTTCGGAAACGTGGTTACTTAATTAAATTCTGCATCATTGCTACGCTAAGGCGGTACGAAGTTCGCCGGGTCAGCTAGTATTACATAAAAAAATTTCACAAAAAAAAAACACAATACAAAAGAATTATCATTTTACAATTAAATGGGAGCAGTGGTGGCCGAGTGGTAACGGCCCCGACTTACGAGTTGTAGGTCACGGGTTCAAACCCAGCCAGGCGCATTACTTTGTGTAATTTATTTCATCACCACTGCTCTCAAAACGGTGAAGGAACACATCGTGAGGAAACCGGCATGTCCTAGAACCAAAAATTCGAAGACATGTGACATTCACCAATCCGCACTGGGCCCGCGTGATGGATTACGGCCCATGCCCTCTCCTAGAGAGGAGGCCAGAGTCCCAACAGTGGGAACATTAAAAGGCTTATTATGCTTATAATTAAATGAAATGTCAAACGTCAATAAATATCCCGCCTCTGATCGTTGCCGGTGCAAAAGTGCCCATAACACTGGCCGCATTATCTCGCTGAATAGCGATGGCCATCCTCTGCACCAAGAACGACCTGAATCGGGAGTCACCCGTTGCCTCCCCGAGCCTACGTCCCAAATCCTCCACAAGACACTATACATACACACTCACTCACACATACTCGTATGAATTGAAAAATTCACATTGTTACTTGCCCGGTTTCGAACACGCAACCACAACATGCATGAGAGGCGGGTGCCTTAACCACTGGGTTATCATGATATGAAGCGTAATCCTACCAATAATAAAAAAAATATTTTGTATTCATAACTTATAACACAACAGCCTGTTGTTTGAACGAATTTCAACTCCAGTTGCTCCTAAAATTCCGTTAGCTTTGTCACAAGTAAACACATAGCTAGTTTCCTCAGAGGGCCAACTAAAGCAGTAGCCAAATATATGGAATCCCTGTTATCTCACCCTATGTGCCCATAAAGGCAAAGATTTGTTGAAGTTCCCAAACCGAGCGAAATACCACATACTTTAGTGTTGTAGAGAATGTTCATGTTGTAAAAATAAAAGTAAAATTATGCTATAGTGATGTAGCTATTTAACCTACGTGATGTTAAGGATTTTAGAACCGACTCTAGGGTTGTAAATGAAGTCAAGTCGAGTCGGTTTGATTACAATTAGAACAAGGAAAATAATTGTGAAGATATAATTATACCGTATGCATCTGGGCTTGAGACAAAATGTAAACAAAGAAAACAATGTAGGTACCTTCGGCCAAGTATCTACGACGTGTTTGAATACATTAATAACAGTCTTCTTTTCTGTTGAATGCATCGGCGTTTTCTTTGTACGATTTTTCTTCGGTAAATAACAAGAATTCAACGAAAATATCTAAAAGCGGCACTCTCGTATCAATTACTTGATCGATAGTGAAAAAAATGGCGGATTATAATCCGCCCGATGAAAAAACGTCATTTTAATGTTGTTTGCAATATCTGTGGTCTATAATTTAGTAGTATTAAATATAGTTTGTTTACCTTTTGTCTCACGGCTCCCCGAATAGGGTATAGATAGGAAATGTCCTATACCACAAATGTTATAAAGATGAAAGCTATTTAGAAAGTCTAGTTTGTTTATCAATTACACCTTAACCACTCAACGAATCAAGACAAAATATGGAATACAGGTTTTACTTGGATTAGGACACAATATGCTTTTATTCTAGTAGTTAGTGTTTTTTATAACGCAATTGATGTTACTGGAGAACATTATGAATCATAAAAAATACTCCTATGAAACTATAAGTAAGGTGGTAACTATAGGTGTAGGTAAGTTTTTCGAATATTGAATTCATTGTGGTGGACAAATGTCTTGATGAGGGTCGCGAGGATTTGATAGATGCAAGACGCACCGCCCCCTAGCAAAGCTACAACCGTTTCGTTTCGATTCTCTTTTCGTTGATCGCCTCGAGTTGGCCACGCCTCCTATTCCTTTGGTCTGACCACGTGACTGAGCGTTGAGATGACGTCAGAATAAAGGAATCGGAGGCGTGGCTCAAGGCGATCGACGAAAAGAGAAACGAAACGGTTGTAACTTGGCTAGGGGGGCAGGACCGATCGGTGCAGCGACGCGACGCTTTGGTGAGGCCTACGTCCAGCAGATATCTTTCGGCTGAAATGATGATGATGATGGAGATAATAGACTGAACCTAAATGGCTTACATATAAAATTCGTTAGTATGCTAAAACGGTACTCTAACAGATGTACAAATCAGAATACCTTTGACAATATTCAAAACAAAAGAATAAATTTACATGTTACCGGTCCAACGTTAAAAAATTAAATAAAACATGGAGGGTCAAAGGCACTAGCCATTTCAGTATTTAATAGAAATTATTATCAATATCGTTAAAACCATTATCGTTAAAGTAATAATCTATCGTGATAGTCATCATCATCATCATCATCATTTCAGCCGAAAGACGTCCACTATTGGACATAGGCCTTCCCCAAGTGTCGCCACAATAAACGGTCCTGTGCGTCTCGCATCCATCGGATTTCCGCAACCCTTACCAGGTCATCGGTCCGCCTTCCAACGCTACGTCTTCCGGTACGTGGTCGTCATTCTGGAATGGCCGACCACGTACCGGAAGACGTAGCCTTGCGGCCCCAACGGCCATCTGTTCTGCGAGCAATGTGCCCTGCCCACTGTCACTTAAGTTTGGCGATTCTTCGTGCTATGTCGGTAACCTCGGTTCTCCTTTGGGTATCCTCATTCCTGATTCGATCACGCATGGAAACTCCAAGCATAGCCCTTTGTGTCACTTTAAGCCATTTTTTATTGTGATATTATATATTTGGGAGCAGTGGTGGCCGAGTGGTAACGGTCCCGACTTACGAGTTGTAGGTCGTGGGTTCAAACCCAGTCAGGCGCGTTACTTTGTGTAATTTATTTCATCACCACTGCTCTCAAAACGGTGAAGGAAAACATCGTGAGGAAACCGGCATGTCCTAGAACCAAAAATTCGAAGACATGTGACATCCACCAACCCGCACTGGGCCCGCGTGGTGGATTACGGCCCATTCCCTCTCCTAGAGAGGAAGCCTGAGTCCCAGCAGTGGGAACATTATAAGGCCGACTATGCTATTATATATTTAATTTTTTCTTATATTATTTCATGGTTAATATTATGTATACCTACTTATTTTCCTAAAACTCTTACACACGATATCTACATGTCTATTTTTTCCAACTCTCCTTTCGCAGGTATGCTGGAAAAGATTTCTATAGAAATAAGCTGATGCTTGCATGTATAAAGATGATCTTTTGTATTCTCTTTCCTTTTTCTCCTCTTTTACTTTATGTGTCTACATGAATAGTTAAATAAATAAAAGAAAACAATGACTGGCCGTTAATACTTTAATACAATCGGCAATTCTGTTTTAATTGTGGGATTTCGAGTCCTTTTAAATTAAAACGGAAAGTGTAACTACCTACTGTTTGTTAAAGGTAAAGACGGCAAGGATCTCAATATCAGTAATTTCCTTCTTCTTTCCTTCATGGAAACTCGAAAGGCATTGCCAGTTTAAAATCTTATTTAAATACCTTGTAAAGGCCCACTTTTTCTTAACTTAATTGGTTTTCTTCAACACCAGCTATTTTTTTTTATCCAGTCATTACTACCTCAGACATTCTTCACCCGTGCCGTTTTGAACTAATCCTCATGGTACGCCTCTAAATCATCTTGCCACCTCTTTCTGGGCTGGCCTTGACGGCTCTTTCCATTTGGAGGAACCTTCTGCCTATAGACCCTTACCTAGCAATATTTGTGCATGCGGCTGACGCAACCCACCCAATCCTCTATCACTTCATCTACCAAAGGTTATATTGGCCCAAATAGGCTACAATTCATATCGTGACACATTATAAAACAAAGTCCCCCATTGCGTCTAGCTGTCTGTATGGTCGTGATAAACTCAAAAATTACTGAACGGATTTTCATGCAGTTTTCATTAATAGATAGAGTGATTCATGAGGAAGGTTTAAGTGTATAATATACTCATATTATAGTAGGGAAAAACAGAGAATTTCAAAGACTTGTAATACCCATGCGAAATTGAATAACGGCCCCGACTTACGAGTTGTAGGTCGCGGGTTCAAACCCAGCCAGGCGCATTACTTTGTGTAATTATTTCATCACCACTGCTCTCAAAACGGTTTAAGAAAACATTGTGAGGAAACCGGCATGTCCTAGAACCAAAAATTCGAAGACATGTGACATTCACCAACCCGCACTGGGCCCGCGTGGTGGATTATGGTCTATTCCCTCTCCTAGAGAGGAGGCCTGAGTCCCAACAGTGGGAACATTATAAGATCGACTATACTAGTTTTCCATAATTAACGCTGTATCTAAGGGACGCAAATGTTACAGACTGCTTTTCCATATATCTTTTTTTTTGTGTTGAAGTTGTTTTTTTCCCAAACCTGTTTAGTGAAGCGTTTACTCACTTTTTTACTTTCGATCGACGAATATATTGTAATCGTTTTACATTAACCTCATTTTGCAACCTTTTATCATTATGGCCGCTTACAAGAAAACACAATTTTATGATTATGTTGAATGAAAATGCACGACACTTAGGATTAACTCATAAAATATTACCCAAAGTAACACTTTTGGGTAGTTGAGAGAGCGTTTATTATGACATGTATATGGTAATATCCAGGGGCAGGTAATTACCATGACGTGTTAGAATGTCAAATGTGCGAGCGAGGGAGAGGGATGGAGTTATACACCTTATATGGCTCCATCCCTTTAACAGTTCAGTTTAGTTTGTCAAATAGATCGTGTTAAGAGGTCGTGGTAGGGCCTTTGAACTTTTTTTAAAATTATTATTGATAGGCTCACATTTGACCACTATCTCACCTGATGGTAACCGATGATGTGACCGACGATGGAGCACGCTTGCCTAGAAGTAACCTATTCACTCTAGACTTAAAGACCCCTAGGTTGTAGCTATCAGGAAACACAGACCCCGGCAGGGAATTCCACTCCTTAGCTGTACGCATTATGAATATGTTCCCAAATCGCTTTGTACGTATGGATGGGATGTCCACCATGTACCGATGGCGCTACGCCGTACGTCTAGTGGTCCGATGATGAAACGGACTTGGTGGAATTAAATTGTGCAATTCCAACGGACACTCCCCGAAATGTAATCGATAGAAAACCGACATATTTAGGTGGAAAAGTGGACTTCTTTCTATTTCTATGTAAATAAAGCCACTGGACACTATCACATACTATCAGTGATAAGGATTGTCAAATATTACAGACTACACGTGACATGTCCAAGATGTTTATTTGTAGTTAATGCGATGGTAATATTGTATACATTTTTTAAGTATAAATACATATATTACCATAAATTGCCATGAATCGGCATGTAAATGTTAAAAAAATATAAAGTGCTAAAAATAAGAAAAACTTTACAAGATTTAACATATTTTTATTGTATTAAAGCAAACATTATTTTTTTAAACTTGAAACAAAATTGAATATCAGACTTTAAAATATTGAAATAACATAAAAACTCTACCCAAATATTTTAAAACCAATACTAAGTTACATAAACTTGCCAACCATATAAAAAATAAATAACTTTGATATAAGTCACAACATAAAATGTAGTGGGTCCTGCAACAGCTAGATAATTAAAATATGGAACTACAAAACACCTCTGCAGGCCTAGCCAAGTTACGACCGTTTCGTTTCGAATTTCTTTCTACAGTCGGTAAAGCCTCCGATTACTTTGTTCTGACCACGTGACTTAACGTTGAGATGATGTAATTCCCATACATTTGAAGTTTTCTACTAGCGTTAACGATTGTAGATTATCAACTTGGCTAAGCCCTCTGTAATGATAAAATTGATAAGAAACTTTTTTGAGAAATTTAGGGATTAAAATTGTAAGATAACTGCACTTTTTTAGAACTATGCAGAATTTCCGTATATTTCCGTAATATTTTTTACTGTCATTAACGTTAAAACCATGACACGTAGTCATGCCATACCAATATTATAACATTAACCAGTCATCGAAGTCTTCCAGTCAACCAGAAGCTTACTGCCCAGAGTACCTTCAACGTGCATTCAACAAAAGGGATTTTCATCTTTACAGAAAAATGAGCCACTAAAAACTATAATGAATGTTTTACAAAAGGGTCAACCTAAATACAGCAGCGTTGAAAGAGAAAGGTTAACCTTATTTAACCGCAATCCTCGTGTACATCTTAAACATAATCTCCTGGTGTCATAAAGTGAAATAGGCGACTCTCTGAGGAATCGTAGAACATAGCAGTAACTTGTTGATTGTGCTAATAAACTATTTGTTTAGATTCATTTAATTTTAAATTACAATTTTTTTCTCGCTCTGGTAGGAGCGAGAAGGAGTGTCAGACTTTTACTGACTAAACCCAACTGTGGACCTTCAGTTGCCCTTTGCTTTTTAGGGCCGCGGTAACTCTTTAGAACAATCCTGCAGCCCTAGTATATGCCATGGAATGAAAGTTTCATTAAAAGAAAAGAAATAAATAAAAAATGAAGGAGCGTTCATTTTGGACGCAAATGTTAGCTTTAATGTAGACTCATATTGCAATTTCGTGAGTCTAGGTTGAAATTAATGTTTAGGTAGAACAAAGACAGAGACATTTGGATGAACAGTATGTGATTATACATACGCACACGAACCTTAGCATCCCCGAACTCCCTTATTGATGTCCTGAAAAACCTAAAAGGCCTTATCTGTTTTTGGAGAGAGGTGGGCTGGTTGGAATAAGCCCACCTAAGGTTATGGTCGCCATGGCCCACGTTCAATGGTCCACATAGGACTATAGAAGTGCGGAAACCAAACATAAATAGATAGATAAATGTGATTATACATAGTACGCTGTATTTATGTATTACTAGCTGTCTTGGCAAACGTTATTCTGCCATATAAATTATTGAAGAAAGGCTTGTGAAAGAAAGAAAGAAAAAAGGTTTATTTGGCGGAAAAAACGCAATCTTAGGACTAACTTACAAATTATAAGTATTCTTTGTAAAAGAATATGTGCCACGCACAATGCGACGAGTCTACAGCGCTGGTGTTCAGCGGGGGCCGGTGACGGTGTCAACATAATAATAAATCATTTATTTTCAGGCATCTTAGCCCATAGATACATACCTTACAGACTAACATATATATAGAGTAAAGACATAAAGATGTCGGTGGAGGTAGGAGGGTAAAAAATAACATTCAACCTATTCTTAGATCTGTTAAATATACACAAGAAAAATCATAATAATCGGTCAGGCCGTTGTTGAGGAGTTTGATAACAAACACCTCTGTGATGCCAGATTTAAAAAAAAAATTCTAGAAAATCTAGCACAACTCATTAAACAGATTTTAGTTGGTACAACCTTACCTCAGCAAATAAAATACAAAAAAAAATATCTCAACTCAGACAAGACAATTTAAAAGCGGCAGTGCTTTCTACAATTAGAACTGTCATAATAATTTTGTTCTCTTTTACTATTTAGTATTTCTTGTCTATTCTCGAGTTAGGTCCTTCGTATAAATTTTAATTATTTTTCAAACTTGTGCAGTGAGGTGCGATCTCGTTAGTCGAGGTGACGCCATTCCACTTATTGGATCACCGTCTCTCGGATAGGCCCTTACCTACCGGTAGATGTTTATCAACCAAATTAACTTTGGCATGTTTATCTTCATGTAGCTTGGAGGCTTTTGGTCACTATATACAGCCTCTATCCTCTATTAAAGGATTTATTGTTTGTAATTTTTGCCTTATCTAGTGCTTTAACCACCTTAAACTGTTTTGTATGGCTTTGGTGAATAATATTCACATTATTAATCTTTTATGCGGATTTGCTTTTTGGATTTGATTAAAACTTTAATTATCTGATTGATTTACTTTTGTTTATAATTTGTTAACTTTACAGCTGAACAAATCATTGTCAAAATAAAATCTCTTGCAATAACTCTTTTAATTTGTATTTAAATCAATTTTAATACGACGTATTTTACAGATTGTTTCGTTGAATGAAATAATTGCATAATTTGTCCGTTAGCTGTTTTTGTTCTAATCATTTATTCTAAACTATTGGTTTTGGGGCTTTTTTTTTATAGGTGGGAAAATCATCTTATGACAAATCTCGCTCTTGGGCGGAGCGGGAGATAGTGTCTGACTTTTACTGACTAAAAACCCTCTCCTGTTCCTTCGTTGCCTTCGTCCCAGGGCCACGGTTTCGTTTTCACACTACCCATGGCCCCAGTAGGCTTCGACCCTGCTGGGCCCCTATGATTTGCTGTCATCTCCCTGAGGCGCGCGCGGAACAATACGCGCCGTCGACGACTTGGACTCGGTCCGGATGGTTACCGGACGGTCGGACGGCGGGCCACCCATTGCCCGCCGTCCGCAAGCTCGCGCCTACGGTGGCCGGAAATCGGGATCGGAATCCCGGCGGCGGTTGGGGCGTGAGGACCGTTGCCGTTGCCTCACGCGATCGGCCGCCTCTTTTGCTAGCATTACTGCTTCGCAGAAGGAGGCGACCGCCTGCCACTCCTCCTCGCTCCGGACCATGGCCTGTACCAAGGCCCGGCGCGAGAGATCACCGCCGCCGATCGCCCCCACGAGGACACGGCGTTGCTCTTCCCAAGCGGGGCACACTTCCACCGTGTGCGCCACCGTGTCCTCCGGGCGGTCCACACAGTGGCGACACCCGGGCGTCGCTTCCGCGCGAATCCGGTGCAGGAACTTCCCGAACTTCCCGTGTTCGGTGAGAACCTGCGTCATGCGGAAGGTGAGGACGCCGTGAGGTCTTTCCAACCACGACTCAAAGAAGGGACTTACCGCCATAATTGTGGCGTGCCCAGCACTGGGTCGCGACACTCGCTGTCGCCATTTCTCCATGAGATCCCGCCGGAGCTCTGTCCACCATGCTGCGACTTGTCGCGGCAGCGGAGTTTCGCCCCGGCGTTGCATCTCCATGCGCAGATCGTGCATGTGAGCAAGGCCTGTTGCTACCAGATCCCATGGTGGCTGTCCAGCAAGGAGCCTCGCCGCTTCGCGGGAAATCGTCCGGTATCCTCGCACCATCCGTATGGCCATGACCCTCTGACATGCGTTCAGCCGGGCCGCGGGCTGCTTCCGCAGCGCCGGCGCCCATATCGGTGCGCCATAAAGGGCCATGGACCGAACGATTCCCGCGTAGAGCCTCCGGCAGGAGGCGTCTGGACCCCCAAGGTTGGGCAGGAGCCGGCCGAGGGCAGCCTCAGTCCGATTTAGTTTGGGAGCCAGACGTCGGAAGTGCTCCTCGAAATCCCATCGGCTGTCGAGAACGAGTCCCAGGTACTTCATCGTTGACCCGACGCCAATGTGGACTCCTCCTACCGTCAGTTGGGAACCCGGTGGTGCCGCGTTCCGAGGGCCGTGAAAGCACATTGCCTCGGACTTGTGCAATGCCACCTCGAGTCCCGACTCCTGGATCCTGCCCACGACTGTCGCAACCCCGCGTGTCGCTAGTTCGACCGCCGCCTGATTGGTTTTGGGGCTAAGATTTGTTTTTGCTTATTTTTACAGTATTTTTGTCAATATCTTTACTAATGATTTATTATTGTTATATAATCATGGCTTATGATAATAGATTTATTTTTACATAGCTTATATATAGTGTTCTCACATTCATATATTTTGGTAATATGAATGTGAGAACACTGTAGACTCTATTCCGATCCAGTTTATTATTTATTTATCGTTTACTTATTTGATGCTGAATGATTTACACTATTTTGTTATACTCGTACCTATCAATATTGTAAACTGTGAAACAACCAATTGATGGAACCGTGCACTAATTTTTGATGTTTTAATAGTGCAGTATGTTATTTCACATAAATGTACACTTATTGAAATAAAATACTTTGAATTGAATAGAATTAAAAACGATATAACATTTTTTCTCGATTATATATCAAAAGAAGTTTTTCTTCGTATAAGTTTAGTCTTACGAGGAGTACGACCCGCCTTCGGTCTCTTGTTAAGGCGATTGAATACATAAACAAAACCAAGTGAAAGACAACACATGTGGTCTTAAGACTGGATTTCCTATTCATTTATACGAGGTTACTTTATTCAGTGCCACAAAATCCAAATTCTCAACGGTGGTATTTATAGTTTTAAGTACGACATTGAAAAAGATAACTATATTGTTACTACAATTCTCACAGAGAACCAATCTCTTTGGATGTAATTCAGTAGTTGAGGCATGCACATACATTTGTTTAGTGTTGTCTGTTTGCAATAGGGCATGTGTACGTATTTTTTATTACACTAATATTATGCATGTGTTTGTATGATTGTTACTCTTTCACACTCAAACGGTTGAACAGATTTGGATGAAATTGTGAACACGGAAACCGATGACCTGATGAGGCTCGCGGGAATCCGATGGATGCGAGATAAACAGGACCGTTCATTGTGGCGACTCTTGGGGGAGGCCTATGTCCAACAGTGGACATCTTACGGGTGAAATAATGATGATAATGGGCACACGGGAAGAGTATGTCGTGGAATAGAACATAGGACTTTTTATTTCTTGGGATAATGTTTTACTTTCACGCGAGCGAATCCTAGTGTTATAAATAAATAAAAATATAATACTTAAAATATCTTTATCAATGTCAGCGTTATAAAGTTTCAAAGCTATTAATTAGAAAGACATCAAAGTTCATCACGCCCATATGGCCGCCATAGAAATCTACGTTTTTGTGAGAGAGGCAGAATTTGTTGTCTCATTTGCTTATCGATTAATTTTGATTTTATTTGCACTAACTGTGTTCTGTTTTTTCGTAATTATTATTATGTATCGTATCAAAAACTTAACTATGTTCAGTTTTAATAGTATCATAAACCCTTAAAAAAATAACTCTTTGTTCAGCATTTTATCAAAAGCATATTTTTATACACTGATGTTGAAGGGTCTACATTTTTGTGGACAGTGGCAAACGATCCTGTAACTGTTTATCATGGCAATTAACTTTAGCAGCGATGCTTGCGGAATATATATTTTTGTGACCGCCGTTTAGGGTTGTCGAAAATTGATGGTACTGACAAGCTTGCTCTTGAACTGTCGACTTTAGCGTATTTTAAATTGAAACTGGTTTTTGAAGGAACATGGTTTCTTGTGAGAGTATTGGTAAGTTAGAAAACTTTATAAAGTGAGGTAGATTGTTTCAAAGGTGAAATAAAGGCAATAGCGGAAAAAACGTGGATTTGAAAAATTGGTGCACAGAATAGAGTGAAAAGAAATGGAGGAGGCCTTTGCCAAAGGTGGGCAAAGATGATAGTGACATCGACTCAGCAGAATCGTTAATTTAAGTTCATTTTATGTTAACGTAACTTTTTTGTTAGAATAAAGCCATACATTATTGTTATTAAGTTTTCTAAAAAGTTTCAGGGTGCATTATTAAAATAAAATTTGAAACTTTTCTTTCATTGTTTCTTATCTATATCAAATTATTTACTCCCGTTAGATAGTTTCATATACTTTCAGACAGTAAACTGTCAAAAAATTAATCAGTTGTTAGAAAGTTTGCAAGTAAGTCGGCCATAAATCATTTAATATTTGTTTTGATTTTCTCATCTTTGGCCAAAGTACCGCACATTTATTGATCGATAAAAAACAACCCTGTAGTAATATGTTAGAGTTTAGAAAGTTTTTCATGTCAACAAAGAATTTTAGGGTTTTTAATCGTATTTTCGTTGACAAAGCGCTGCGATTGTGAGCGGAGTATGGCTGTTATTTATGATGATTAAGAAGAAATCAAATTTTGTACTTTAAAACGAGGTTCTTTATTTCAATCTAAAGCTGTTTATTATTTAAACATGTATGATGTGTGTGTTTGTTGTATGTTTTATTGACTATTAAATACAGATAGAATCTTTTATGACAACACATTATCAAAAACAGTATAAATAAATTTTAAGATTAAAAACTACGTTGAGGACAAACTTGTTTGACAATAACTCTTTCTGCACTTGTGGCTTTCCTGGTAGCTATTATTAACTACATCGTCTATTACTGCTCCATCTTTACTACCTTTCTTATTTTCCTGTTTTTTTTAACGGTTTTATAGACCACTTTGATTAACTTCAATAGGGATTTCTGTGGACATGATATCCATCCAGATTTATAAGTATTATATAGGTAATCATATCGTATGTGAATAAGTTTATTTTAATTGTTTTAAAAACTTTATTTTTTATTATGTGATTTTAAAAATACTGTTAGTTCCCTATGGTTATAAATATTTTTTTGTTTCGATTCATTTTTTTTTATTTAGTACTATTTGACATATATTTGAATTGAATTTGAACCTCTCACGCAAAAAAACATCCTAGATATGGGTAAACTTATAGATTTCATTATATTTTATTATCTATAAAATAAAGCCGGCCCGAAATATATTTTTGACCTTAATAATTTAGAGATATTAGTTTCATTCCAGTATCATGTTATTACACGTTCGTGAAATAGAGCATTATCGAACGTAAGGCACAGCTGCAGTTATTAATAATAACTACATACACGCACAGCTCCCAGACCTTCTCTCTAATGCGCGGGCTTGCGGACGGCGAACAATGGGTAGCTCGCCGTCCGATCGTCCGGTAACCGTCCGGACCGAGCCCAAGTCGTCGATGGCGGGTAGTATTCTACGCGCGCCTCAAGGAGATGTCAGTAGCCGTAGAAGCCCAGCAGGGTCGAAGCCTACTGGGGCCATGGGTGATGCGAAAGAGATCCCCAGGGCCCTGGAAAAATGGCAAAGAAGGAACAGAAGTGGGTTTTTTATCAACAAAAGTCTGACACTATCTCCCGCTCCGCCCAAGGGCGAGGAATGTCATTAGATGATTTTCCCACCCGAAAAAAAAGGCGCAAGTCTTAACTTGCGTAAGTGTACTATAACGTGTGTGACTACCATAAGCGAGGGAATAGGCCAGAATTCACCAAGCAGGCCCAATGCGGGTGATGGTGGACGTCACATGTCTTCGTTTTTTCTTTGTTCTAGTTTTTCTCACAATGTTTTCCTTCACCGTTTTGAGAGCAGTGATGATGAAATAAATTATACAATATAATGAGTCTGTTTAATCTTTGAAGTCGAGGCCGTTACCACTGGGCGGCTGGGCCACCATTGCTCCTTTCTGTTAATATTATAGAAAAAAGTTAAGAAAATCTTTAGACTAGAGCTGTTTGTCTGCCGGTAATGTAAGTAGATGTCTGTATATTCGGTAATGGATCAGTACACGGAGGGCCACTTCGGTTTGCAAACAATAATATTGATACCCCTTTTGAGATAAAGCAAAATGCACAAATTTCGTGTGACATCTAACGTAGCTGGCTGAGGGAATTTTTGAAAGAGTTATACGGCCGTGAAACTCAAAAGGCAACTGAAGGAACGCAGGTAAAAGTCTGAAACGCCCTCTGGCTCCACCGAGAGCGGGAGAAGATCTTTGTTTTGTGGTTATAATCAAATAGCGTGTGTGTCCCCCCTAGATGAAATGAGAGAAAGCGTCAGGCTTTTACTGACTAAAATCCACCCATACTTCTTTAGTTGCCATTTGCGTTCCAGGGCCACGGTATCTCTTTTTAACAAGCTTGTAGGCCACACCAAAGATGTAGGTGAAATCAATTTGTTGAATTATATATTTGGTATTTAATATATTTCTCTTTGTTATGACTTCAATCAAAAATATAAAACGTTCGTCAATAATTCATTTGCTAATTAAAAGTATATCTAATAATTGGAAATTTTCATTTTCCTTTTGAGTTTTGCACTATAACTAAAATTCTGTTTAATCATTGTGGCTGTTTGAACAATAGTGTTTCATGTACCTACTTACAATTTTATTATAAGCTATGGTGAGCTATGGTGGTGGTGGTGTGGTGGTTTCCTTGGATTTTTTCACAATTCCGCTACTTCATACTACATCATTCTTGTATATTTGTATTTACAGTAATTAAACATTTATAGTAGGTAATAATAATAAAATATTTTGTCCAAAATATGTTTTTGAAGTCGACTTAGCATTATGCGGCCTGCAAAAGTGTGATAAATTCAATTGTCTATAAACAAAATTCACTTGAATTGGGACACAAGGATTATTTTAATCAATTCCATCAAAGGCAAATAATCATTTCTACATTAATTTTTTATATAAAATAAAAATAAAATGTATTATATAATGTAATCTTTACATTACGAATATAATACATAAGTACATAAAGGCAAACGTTTAATAGAAACTCTTCTTGAAAATAAAGGTAGAATAAAATTTATTTAATTTTCCTCGTATCCAATTCAATTTAAGTAAGTATCAAATAATTATATCCTTTTAATTTTATTTTAATTCATTAACGCTCAGGCGGTAGCCCGCGTCCGCAAGCCATTGTCTTACTATTGTGTCTCTAATTACGCACGTCAAAAGGTTAAATCCGTAGTTTCAGGTTTATTTATATAAATACCTTTTTGTTTTAATTACAAAATAAATAAAATATCATTTCAGTCTAATCTTCAAAGTACCTACTTGGTAGAGTATGTTAGTACAAAAAAGTCTAAAGACGATGGTTTTTTAGGGTTCCGTAGTCAACTACGGACGAAGAGGGAGACCAAAGAAAAGATGGATGGATTGTGTGAAGAGTGATATGAAAGAAAAGGAAGTTAGTGATAGTATGACGAGTGACAGGGTAGAATGGAAGAAAAAAACGTGTTGCGCCGACCCCAAATAACACGGGACAAGGGCAGGAAGATGATGATGAGTCAACTTGGAACCCTTATAGTTTCGCCAAGTCTGTCTGTCTGTTTGTCCGTCCGTCCGTGGATAATCTCAGTGATCGTTAGCACTAGATAGCTGAAATTTGGTACCAATATTTATATCAATCACGCCGACAAAGTGGTAAAATAAAAAGTGTTTTTTTTATACCCCTACACGTAAAGTGGGGAGTGTTTTTTTTTCATTTCAACCCTAACGTGTGATATATTGTTAGATAGGTATTTAAAAATAAATAGGGGTTTACTAAAATAATTTCTTGATAATGTTAATGTTTTCGGAAATAATCGCTCTAAAAGTTAAAAAAAATGTGTCCCCCTCTAACTTTTGAACCATTATTAGTTTAAAAATATGAAAAAATCTCAAAAGTAGCACTTTATAAAGTCTTTCTAGGAAAATTATTTTGAACTTGGTGGGTTGAACAGTTTTTGAAAAGTTGTACAAAATAATTTCTGAACTAACCAAAATTACCAACGAAAATCCAACATACATAACCCGTCTAGTTTGTATAAATTACTTCAATTTCCCGAGAGATGGCGCTGTACTTTGGGCTACTTTGTGCTGTTAAGATTTTTCCTGAGTTGATGGGGTCGGGACGGGTATGAGCTGTTATATTGTTTTGAATTGTTCGGTTTGTCTCTCGTTGGCATTGGTGGTATTTGTTCTTGCTCATTGTCTCTCGTTCATTAACTCTTAAGTGGGGACACTTATTGTGACGGACGGGAAACTACGGAACCTACCACTGAGCGTGGCCTAACACGCTCTTGGCCGGTTCTTTTTATATTATTAATAGGCTTGCATTTGACCACCAGTTTACCTGATGGTAAGCGATGAAGCACGCTTGTCTAGAAGTAATCACATTTTTAGCTGTACACACAAAAAATGTGTTTACAAAACGTGGAATGGGCATGTACCGGTGGCGCAATGCCGTACATCTAGTGATCCGATGATGGAACGAACTTGGCGGAATTGAATGGTACTATTCCGATACACACTCCCCAACATGTAAAAGATCAGACAATCGACAGGACATAAAATTATCACATTTCATGTTTAATTGGGATTTTTGATCAAGATAACAAAAAGCAAAATATAATTAAACAAAACTACAGAACGCGTTACCCATGAAAAGCTTGTTGAAAGATGCAATTAGCTGATATAATAATTCTTTCGAAGAGATAACACTTCTTTCTACTCGTCACATAAATATTGCAAAACAATTCCGTTCTATTATAAAAACTAGGGTTAGTCAGTGAACTTTAATTAATCTTAAGCTTTTCATTATGACACCTAAAATTGTTAATATTATTTCGGTTAACCTATAAGCATTTTCACGAAATACGAGTACATTAACGAATAGGTACACTTAACTGATTAAAATTAAGTAAAAGCAATCTAAAATATGGCGTCAAAAACTGTTCCGCATCGCTGTCACCTGTTAATGCGCCTAAAAGACTATAAGTAAGTACATAAGTTTATCTTCTTAATATGTGACATCATTCCACAAGCTATGATTTATATACCAATATTAAGGGTTGAGGATAATATTCAGCTAATTTTGAAGCTTGGACGTGACAGTACCAGCTAGGCTGAGGTCACCAGTTCTGATATATGTTTTATGATCATATTTTTATTAGCTTTTAGGTGTGTATAGTAATAAAAGTTGCTTACAGAGTTAGTTTACTAATGTTAACTAACTCTGCAAGCTACAAGTATTAATCCAAACATTGGATATAAATATATGTTAATATCATGGAGCACGACAACCAGTTGTTGTTGGTTGTCTCTATGGTTAATATATCCATCATTTCAGCCGATAGACGTCCACTGTTGGACATAGGCCTCCCCTAAGTGTCGCCACAATGTACGGTCCTGTGCGTCTCGCATCCATCGGATTCCCGCAACCTATACCAGGTCATCGATCCACCTTGTAGGAGGCCTTTTAACGCTGCGTCTTCCGGTACTCGGTCGCTACTCCAGAGACTTTCGGCTCCAACGGCCATCTTTTCTGCGAGCAATGTGCCCTGTCCATTGCCACTTAAGTTTGGCGATTCTTCGTGCTATGTGGGACAACCTTGGTTCTCCTGCTTCTCAAATATCTTCATTTTTGATTCGATCACGCAAGGAAACTCCGAGCATAGCCCTTTCCATTTCCCTTTGGATGACTTTAAGTCTTCTTATAACGCCCATTGTGAGCGACCACGTTGGAACCATATGTCATCACTGGCAACACGCACTGGTCATAGACTTTCGTCTTAATAAATATCCAATGTTTTGTGAAATCTAACAATTTCACATCTTTATCACACTAATATTTTAAAGTCGAAAGTTTGTATGTTCTTTTTGTGTAGATGTTTGTTACTCCTTCACGCTTAAATAGCTAATAAATGAAATTAGCAACACGGGGTAGACTATACCCATACATATAATTATAAAATACTTTTTATTCCGAGTTCCCTTGGGATAATTTTCGAACCGCTGGCAGCAGCTAGAAATATTATAAAAGCAAAAGTTTGTGTATATGTGTTAAATTGTTGAATGGATTTGGAGAAAATTTGATACACAATTGTCCTATTATCACCTACTTCTAAGCTGCCTACAGGGACGTTAAGTACTTCATGAACCAAAGCGCTGCTGGTCTGCTTTAAGAGGGTCCTTTTCCACTCGCCTATCGTCAACATAGAGCATGGTTCAAAAGCTTGCTGCTTCATCTAACGCAATCCAACGCGATGTTTGATGAAGAGGCAATGCAAAAAAAGAAAGATAACGCCTGGAAACTCTGTTGGCATTCGGCAATTCCGTTTTTTACTCAAATGTTTCACAAAACTTGTTCCAGGAAATACGTGTTTTTTTAAAACCCTTAAAAGTTTTTCCGAAAAATTATCGTTATTCAGAATCTCGATTAAATGTGCAAAGCTTCTATTGATGTACTTTTTTATATTTTTAATATTTGAGTACATTATGGAGGGCCAAAGTTCACATAAAATAATAGATTTTCAGAGGTCTTTACTAAATTAGTTTTACACAAATTTATGTTTTGATTTCGAAGCCCAAAATAGCTGTGTATCGAAAATATCTAGAGAAAGATGTGTAATAACATCATAATCACGTAAGAGTGGTTGTATGAAAATGTACCTCGAAAAGGACGCTTTTAAGGAGCTGGGTTGAATCGAATAACACATTTGTCCCACCCGTACGTAAAATACGCAGAGTTGCGGACACCAGTCCGACATACAATACCATACAAGGCTATGCCCTAGACAAGTACATAGGAAACTTATAATATTTTTATATCAGGAGTATGTTCCCTTTGGCTAATTTTCCGAAACCACTGTCAAAGCTAGTACATAAGAGGTAATCTCTAAAAGCACTGATCCAATTAAGAGAATGAAGTGGATCTAACCACACCATTACTTAGAGCTATCACTGAGCATCATACAATAGGTACTTACATCCTAGCTAATCTATATAGATACTAAAGGAATAGACTATAGTAACAAAGTTGCGGGAAAAAGCTTACCTAACATAACATAAAATTTATAAAAAATATAAGTTTTATAAATAATAATATATATATATATACCACAACTATCACACAACGCCATCTAGTCCAACGCTAAGCAGAGCTTGTGATAAACATACTTATATATTCCTAAATATATACATATTATAGATAAACTAGCTTCTGCCAGCGGCTTCGCCCGCGTGTAAGTAGGTTTTTTCAGAAAAAAATTAAACCCCCGTTTCATCCCTTTAGAGGGTGAATTTTTGGAAATCCTTTCTTAGTGCTCGCCTACGTCATAAAAGGAAACCTTGTGCAAAAATTCAAGCTCCTAGTCGTAGGAGTTTAGGCTGTGCGTTGATATGTCAGTCAGTCAGTTTCTCCTTTTATAAATACAGATTAAACCCAGACACAGAACAAATGATTCTGCTCATCACAAAAACATTTGTCCTGGGTGGGTATTGAACCCACGACCTCCAGCATAACATGCTGTGCTATATACACTATGCTGTGCTTATGCTAGATGAAAACAATAAAATAAAAAGGGACTAAAATGTTCAATAAATTAAAATGTCAAAGTTACATCTGAGTGAAACTACCTGCAAAAAGAGTGTCCAATATAAAAGATACCTTATCTAGTTTCCTAATTTTGAAATCAGGGGTTAAATTTTGCAGTACCTTAGTTTGCCGTTGTATCCATTTATCTAGAACTAGTGTCTACATTTATAATTATACGATAAATAGTACTGTACCTAATGGTCACACAAATAAAATTGAAATGACGACACGGCTGGCGCAGCGGATGGGCGATTGACTGCTGCGCTGCAAAAAGTTTCGAATGAATTAGTCGAATGACAAAGTCCCATCTGTACACAATACAGTTGCCGACGTCTGTTAGTCGATAACGTCACCGGCCCACGCTGAAAACCAGCTCTGTGGACTCGTCACATTTTGCGTGTGGACACGGCATTATGCTGAGCGTACGGCGGTTTAGCTCGGACGTTGTGCATATATTTTATTTTTAATAATGTTTTTGTCATGCTTGCAATATATTAGTTTAAAACTAACGTTTGCGCCTTTTCCGGCAAATAAAAAGTTTTTCTTTCTTTCTTTCATCTATCTATACGCAAAATACGCGCTTTGGGCGTGGAGTTTTGGACACCAGCCCGACATACATACAACTTTATAGTATACAATTTCTTTAGTGGAATTGTTAAAGTTTCTAGAAAATGCAAATGAAGTATTTTAATGATGACTTAAGAAGGAAAATGTAACTAGATTCTTATCATCTTACTTGGTCTTGACGCTCCTTGTTAAACCGTAGAATTATATACCATTTAAATGCAACACTTTTGTAATAATCTACTGCTGTTTCATCATAATTATAATCGCAGCTTGGAGTTTCATATTGTTGAAACTCCTGTGTAGATTTTATTTATTTGTTTAAAAAATTATGTACACACAATAATCAAAGAAAAGAATAAGCAGTAAACAGAAAAATAGTAGAAAGGTGATGCTTATTTCTAAATAAATCTCTTCCAGCATACCTGCGAAAGGAGAGTTGGAGAAAATAGAGATGGAGAAACAGTGTGTAGACGTAAAAAGAAAATTGGTACACACAAAATACATAGTTTGTTCGGAGCAATACAACCGAACTGCTAAGCACTTTTGCTTTCGTGCATTTTTATAAAACTAGCAAAGGTAATTATTTAAGTCACTGCGTATTCGACCGTCGATCGCGTAACTCAAACCATACTAAAACCATTCACACCATCTTTTAGATTAAATCAACATAGCTTTCTTACTTATAGATATTTTTAGTTGTATAAACCATAAAACCATAACCAAACTAAAGTCGTATCATTTAAACCGAACCAATATCAACCATAACCGCCATTGTATTGCTCCGAACATAGTTGACAATGAAATAATATGACATGCAAAAAATGCGATGTGTTTTTTTATTTAAATCAGAAACTAAAGTCAAGTGTATTTTTTTTTTGTTTTTTAAATAAACAAGACAACCCGACCCGTAACAACAATTTGTAGGCCATAGAAATCTTTGTTCCAGGCGGGAATCAAACACTCGACAGGCAGTGCAGCAATCAATCGCTCAACAACTGCACCAGCCATGTAGCCATTTCAATTTTATTTTTGTCATCAGTAGGTATACAGCTAGGCTAGGCAGATTAATTTTCTAGTTATTTAGTATGCAAACTTTGCCGAAGTTGATCATTAATCAACTACGGCAAAGTTTAAACCATTTTCGATGTTCTGTTTCGATGTTATGTTTTATGCATTTCGTTTTGGGAACACATTCATTGTGTGTATAGCTAAGGAGTGGAATTCCCTACTGAAGTCTGTACGTATTTCCTGATAGTTCGACAACCTGAATGTGAATGAATAGGTTATGTCCAGACAAGTATGCTCTATCGTCAACCACAGCATCGCTTACCATTAGGTGAGATAGTGGTCAAACGCCAGCCTATCAATAATAATAAAAACAAAATCCGGACCACTGCTAGTCCGACTCGCACATTTAAGGGTTCCATATAAACTTACCTACGAAAACAGTTCAATTCCCAAATTGAATTACGAAGATTTTTTCGAATTGCAAAAAGTCTTTTTTTTTGTGACGTAACTTACTTCCTATATTTGTGCTATGTAACCTTACTTCATGCCAAATTTCAAGATTCTAGGTTAACGAGAAGTACCCTATGAATTTTGATTCCCTTGAGAGTGTCGAAATATAAGTTTTTTGCAACATAAACGGCCGTATCTGTTTTGTTCGTTAACTCAGAAGTTTGATTCTTTCACAGCTTCAAGGGGCCGCAGATTTGAGTATATGGCTTAAGTTTCAATACGATACCTTTACGCGTTCCCGAGATAAAGGGTCTTGGCAGACAGACAGACAGACGGACGGACGGACAACAAAGTGATCAACATTAGATAATCATAATTTGTGTCAATAACTCCATTCAGCATATGGAAATAATAGTCCGTACTCTTCGAAAGTAGATAATTCAGTAAACAAATTTTATCTAGAAAAGCCAGTCCATTGGGAGTGTTTTAGTACTTAATTGAATTATGTTCAGTTCTAATTAAATTAGAGGTTCTAAACCAATATAATAATATATGGTTTTGTTAACTTAGCGTTAATTGATTGCAGACCAGTGTGTGTGACTGAATTTCGAATGGAATGTTTTACTATCATTGTGAGTCATGTCTTATTTATTTGGTAAATAGATTAATTTGGTAATGGATAAGTGTCCTGTGACGAAAAGGGCAACTGAAGGGACACTGATGGGTTTAAGTCGGTCTAGGAACACGGGCTTCCTTTTCAGAAATTCCTTGTGGCCCTATCGGGCATCGGCTTAGCTAGGCTCCTACGGTAAGCGTATCGATTGTAGTGATATCTTTGACCTGGTAAGGGTTGCGGGAATCCGATGGATACGAGACGCACAGGACTGTTTATTGTGGTGACACTTGGGGGAGGATTATGTCCAACAGTGGACGTCTTTCGGCTGAAATAATGATGATGATATCTTTAATGTACCAGTAAATGTTGCCTTTCTATGTGTTTGTGATTGTGAAAGGCATTCTTACTCATATTCATTTATTAGCTTCCATAATGTAGGTAAGTTGGCAAAGGGCTAAGGAAATGTTCGAAAGAGTGCTCTAGTCATTTAAAGTTTGACACAATCTCGCTCCACTCAGAGCGGAAAAAAATAATGTGATGATTTCCCGACTCGAAAAAGTTAAGATAGTAATAACAAACTTAAAGCAATGAATCATAGTAGACCCATGTCATTTCAGGGCACAGCAACATATTTGTTGGTGTTAAAATTAATCATATAGTAGACACATTAAAATGATACATTCAATCTAAACATAAAATTATAACCAAACAACACTCACAACAAAAAATAATTAAAACAAATAATTATTATTAGTAAGTATTCATTCTTCTGCTTAGTGATCGTGATATAGTTTTACAAGCTAACAAAGCTCGCAAAACATTCAGTCACAGATTGTTTAAAATAAGAAACATTTACAATCAAATATATTCCCAACACATAAAAGTCTACCCTTACTTATCAACATAACATGAACTATGTTTTGTCGTCCTGAACGTTACCACGACAAAACATAGTTCATTAATAAAACAAAATTTTCCGTGTTGCAAAATTAATTTTGAAATTTAGTATTTCTCATTTCACCAGCCCACATATATTATTCAATTTAAATTTTAATCAGGACAATCCGACAGACCTCGGTATGAATGAATTCACAGACTTGCAGAATTTATTAGCGACTCGACAATTCCTAGAAATACGTCCTACATACATTCCCTGTGTGTTTATAATTCACTGTAATCTGCCATTCTCTAAAAATATATCTGTCAATTCTCTAAAAATCTCTATGCAAGCTGTTATTTCACCAGATAATCAGATAACTATGTATTTTCCTGGATGAGTCATTTACAGTCCAGACCGCTTGATGGAAAGCATTAGATACTTGTGACATTAGTATGTGCGCAAACACTGCTTGTGTTTAACTGAAAGGGAAACCAGGGGTCCAGGAAAGCTAGGCAAAGAAGGAACATAGGTGTGGTTAAAGTCAGTAAAAGTCTGATACGTCCTCGCGTTCCGCACTAGAGCAGGAAAAGTAATTGGATTATTTTCCACCTTAAAAAAAAGTCCCTCCACTACATATTCGAGCTAAACCGTTACAAAATCAAAAGTATTTGCAATAATTGGCTCGAGGAATCTCCCAGCTTACTTTTTAAACATATTCTGCCATTTCGAATGCATTATGTGATTCATCATTACTTAATAAAAATAAGTTGTTTGGGATATAAAAACCAACTGAACACAATCAATCATGCATTGATGGATTGATCAGTTATAAACTCATTTCTAAATGTTCTTGTTCAAAGTTAAGTAGGCCAGTTTTATCCCTTGTTTCATGTCTGTGTTTGTGTGAGTATCATCTGGGTTGATTTTTTTAAAACATTGTTTTTTTTTCGATTCACATTTCATCCGAAAGAAATCCACTGTTGGACATAGGAATCCCCCAAGTATCGCCATAACGACCGGTCCTGTGCGTCTCGCATCCATCGGATTCCCGCGAACGTCACCAGGTCATCGGTCCACCTTGTCGGAGGCCCTCCAACGCTCCGTCTTCCGGTATGTGAACGACACTCTAGAATCTTTCGTTCCCATCGACCATCTGTTCTGCAAGCACCTACTGCCACTTAAGTTTGGCGATTCTTCGGGTTATGTCGGTAACCATGGTTCTCCTGCGGATATCGTCATTCCTGATGCGATCACGCAAGGAAACTCCGAACATAGCCCTACCCATTGCTCTTTGGGTGACTTTAAGCTGTCTGATGAACAAGCAAGTTATAACATTATGTTAATTTATTCTCACCTTCAGCTATGTCCTAAGATACTAATAAACTGTATATTAATACAAAAACCTGCGAACTGGTGATAATGTTTTTATTACTTAAGGAAAGCACTCTAGAATTATAGTCTAGTGTTAATGAACAATTTCAAATACCTTAGCAACTCTTATTACTTTGGTACCTTATTAAAATTAGGTTCTAAAAGTAGACCTAAGTTCTAAGGCTTTCCAGAAAGTTGATCTTTATCAAACAACTAAATGTTAAATTACTTAACACTTTGATCCCCTTTCTTATTAACTTAAGTTTTTTTAAAAAAAAAATTTACACAACTTTGTTAAATCTCATTTTTCGTTTATGGTATTGTCTTATTTTTGGAATATACCAGATTATTTTACTATATATCTTTGATCATTGCTTTTAATTTGTTACTGAGACAGCTCGATATTGTCATTCTACCACAACACTAGCAGATTACGAACTTTTATCAAAATGACAATGGGATTGTGTTGGAATGACAAATATATAAAAATAGCAGACTAGGGCCCCTGGACTTGATGAACCTATGGCACGCGTGCCAGTGTGGTTGCATACAGGAAAATAATTTGGGCACGCTAATATAAACTGAAATAGAAAGTATCACAGTTTTTTTCTATTTTAAAAAAAACAAAAAGAACTACTATAAAACAAAACTATTATACAACACTACACTACACTAGAACTATTATAAAACAAAAAGAAAAAAGGACATTACGATATACGATGTAAAAGAATTTCGGTTTGCATATTAAGAGTTGAGAGGTTCTATTTTAATTTTTTGTAAATTAAATCACAAATGCTTTGGAATAGTCAACAAAGCCAGGTGGAGTGAGATCTTGTATTTTTGGTGTTGACTGTGTGAAGATGATCCATCATGGCCAGGACGGAAACCTGCTTGTTCAGGAGGTTTCTGTTTTTAACCGACTTCAAAAAGGAGGAGGTTATATGTTCGGTTGAATGTATGTTTTTTATTTTTTTTTTTTATGTATGTTCACCGATTTCTCGGTCAATTGTGGACCGATTTTGAAAATTTTTTTTTTGATTGAAAGGTTATGCTTCCAAGTTGGTCCCATAGAAACATTGTTATGATCTGATCATGAACTTCGTAGATATGGAACAGAACTCCTCATGGGATCACAGCAGAACTGTCGTAACAAGTAAAATTGCTTTGCTTATACGTGTAGTCGATGACTGACTGAAAGAAGAGGGGTAATATATCGAACTGATCTGATGATGAAGCCTGAAATTAGGTACCGGAACTCTGTAATAAATTAATTTAATCTAACCGTGTTTGGTATTATTAGAATTGTCATAAGATGCACTCGGGCTATAAGGTATTTAAGTATGGCTGAGGGGTACTTTTTAGTGTTGGTACCATAACTAAAAAGTGAAAAATAAAAAACTTTTTACAAAAAAAAATATAACCGACTTCAATGTAAAAAAACACTGAAAAGTGCAAAATAACTTTAATTTCGGAAGTCGGTGTTAAATAACGAAGAGACAAAACTATTATAGAAACACCGACTTCCGAAATTAAAGTTATTTTGCACTTTTCAGTGTTTTTTTACATTGAAGTCGGTTATATTTTTTTTTGTAAAAAGTTTTTTTCTAATTCACAAAATTTCTTTGGCGACACGTCATGACCACGTTATTTGTTTTTTTCATACATTTAGTGGTACGTTCTACAATAAAGGTTTGCCATCCCTTAAAAAGACTATACTTCCAAATAAGTCTGTCAATCAAAAAACCAAAGACAATGTTTTCAAAAGACGACTTCAATAAAATACCTCCACAAAACTAATCTTATTTGCCCAGACACTATTGACACATAAAATTCACAAGTTTACACACCTAGAGACAAGCTTTCACAGATGTTCAAAGAAAATACAATTTTTAAAAATACCTTCTATTATTGTGGTAGAAACAGAGACGGGACAATGTTTTTATTTCTTGTTAGTAACGAACTGCACTTTTGCACCTTTATGTCACACGAAGTCACTTTTACGATGTCAAAGTGAAAATAAAATGGCTTTTTTATGATAGATGTAAATAAAGTTGAGGTTTAAAGTGTTGGAAAGCAGTATATGTGAGTTTCAGGTTTGTGTTAAGTTTGTAACTAAAAGTTTATCGAGCTAAACGAATTAAGTAGGATTACAGTTTGCTACAAAGAACCCGCATTTTGTGATCGTCCATGTTGTACACTATTGTTTAAAAAAGTACAGATGAAAAGTGGAAACAATTTGGATTTTAATGTATTTAATTTGATTTTAATTTATTTAATTTACTTAATTGTAATTCATTGACCGTGTCTTATTAATTTTAATGTTTTTATTAGGGGTTTAATTTTATTATTTTAATTAATGTATTGATGAGTTTTGATTCTGTAAATGGGTTTATTTAACGTGAATAAAAATTATTATTATTATTATTATTTAATGCAGTTGAAAAATTTATAAAAACGGTCCAATAATAATTGTGGTCATACCAATAATAAATAATAAAAAAGCGAAAGTTTCTATGTATTATAGATATGATTGTTAGTCCTTCATGCTCTAACGACTGAAGTTATCTTGGAACAGGATATCTTTCTCACTTTCATAATTATAATCATTCTTATAATGTTCCCACTGCTGAGACTCTGGCCTTCTTTTTAGGAGAAGGAATGGACCATAATCCACCACGCGGGCCCTGTGCGCATTGGTGGCTGTCATCTGTCTTTGAATTTTTGGTTCTAGGACATGCCGGTTTCCTCACGATGATTTCCTTCACCGTTTTGAGAGCAGTGGTGATGAAATAAATTACACAAAGTAATGCGCCTGGCTAGGTTTGAACCCGCGATCTACAACTCGTAAGTCAGGGCCGTTACTACTAGGAGGACCACTGCTCACATCTTTTTACTTTCACGTGGGTGAAAACACTGACAGAAGCAAGATTCTAATAGAACCTGAAAGTTAAGGTTTTCATTTTTTTCTAGGTCTCTAATAGCCATATGCCATAATCATCGCATAAGTGTGATCTTTAGATATTGTTGCCTTAGAGGTTTGATTTTTTCTCTGTTTCAAGGGATACAAAACCTGAGTATTTGTTGTAAATTTCAGCTGAATACCTTAATCCGTTTCTGAGAAAAAGAGCCTTGATAGGTGGACAGACGGACAACGAAGCGATTCTATTGCCGACTGAGGTACGAAACCCTAAAAAACAAACTAAGTAACTTCAAAAAAAGCTTATAAGAAGTGAAATATTTCAAGCTTTCAACACTTTTTACGCTTTTAATATGTTTATTTTTTTATTTACCGCCACAAAGCCTATTGGTACTTTTTGTTCCAATATTAAAAAGCATTCAGAAAAACATTTTGAGATTTGTGATTTTTTTTTAATAACGAATGAGCCAGTTTCTCTCATTAACGGCCAGTCTCTCCCCCTCATTGTTTCTACTAGAGGGGGAGGGGGCGTGAAATGCGCTCACTTCATTTTAAGAACAAAAATCTTTAAGAATAATATTCAACAACTTTCACACAACGCCAGTAGTCCCAAACTAAGCAGAGCTTGTGGTATGAGTACTAGACAATTGATGAACAAACTTATTAGGTCGTCAATATAAGTCTGTGATTAGATCTTTAACTATGAAATTGCCGTTTTTTAAAACGGGTTGCTTTGAAGTGTTATATCTTTGGATTGTCTTGGAATTATAAGTTCAAATAAACTTTATATTAAAGGTACGTTATTCCCAAACTTACCATGTCCGGTGAGGACCTGCATGTCTGTCATGCGGTAGGTAAGGACGCCGTGAGGTCTTTCCAGCCACTCCTCAAAGAGGGGACTTGGGGAGGGGACGAGGGTTTGATTCTGAAAGGAAGACTCGGCCCTGGTACGAAAGGAAACAAAGGGACAGGAGTGGGTTTTTAGTCAGTAAAAGTCTGACACTATCTCGCGCTCCGCCCAAGAGCGGGGGATGTCATTAGATGATTGTCCCACCAGAAAAAAAAGGTACGTTATTCTTTTTCCGAAATTGGGTATTTGTTGGATTCTTTGTGTTTTGTATTTTCTGTAATATCACCTTATGACCGCCGAGGTCATAAGGTAAACCTAAAAGCGCAAAAGAAGCAAATAAATTCATGTAGACAAGAATGAGATTTAAACTTATTTACGCCCAACTAAAGTTGTTATTTATTGTTTCCAACACCAGCATTGTGGTAGCACATATTTCACTAAACTTTTCATTTACAACAAAGCTCGACTGTTGGGTACGAAATAATTTAAAAAGAAGAAACGTGTAAAACGAAACAACACACAAAAAAAAAAAACTAGCCAAGTGCAAGACGGGTTCCGTATCATTATCTATAAAAACGGCAAAATAAATCATGTATGTTGAGACTCCCTTAAATATTTATTATATTCTGTTTTTTTTTTTAGTATTTATTGTTATAGCGCAACAGACATACATGATCTGTGAAAATTTCAACTGTCTATCACGGTTCATGAGTTACAGCTTGGTGATAGACGGACGGACAGCGGAGTCTTAGTAATAGGGTCCCGTTTTACCCTTTGGATACAGAACCCTAAAAACGAGACCACCACACACAAAAAAATGTATTCAGATTCCTCAAAGCTATGATTAACTGACACAGTGTTTAACGAATCGTAGAAAGAATACGTAAAATCTCTTTTGAATATAAAATCAGTACAATCGTAAAAATCATTGTTATTTTTATTCCAATAACGACGTAAAGTGAAATCTTCAATGGACGGGAATTCGATTTCCTGAATTCGTTTAGTAGTAGTAGTTGAATTGTTTGTGAAAGAATTCCTCCTGAGCGTACTTTGTTGATTCTGTGATGATTGATGCGATACAAAACAAACGAACGCTTTCTTTTACCTGACAGTGCCAAAAGGAAGGTTACGTTTTTCGACTGTGTGTGTGTAGGTATGTATGTTTATTTCTTTGGCACACCCTAGAACCTAAACAGCTTGTTGCATTTTAACTTGAGATATGACATAAGATTGGCCTCAGTTCTGAGAATGACACTAAGTATGAGTATTTCAACATTATTGTGATAGTGCTAGCAAATTTTTATACGTGACATTACTATTTATACGTTATCAAAATAAAGACCTCGAAGAAACGATATAATTTATGAAATAAAAAAGCCATAAATGACAAAAACAATCGAAACCAGTCAACTAAATTGAATTGCGCCCAATGCATCAAACTGCTTAAAGTGACTTGTTTCGAACTTTACCTAATTTGTTTCTGAAGATATACAAAAACGAACAAAATACGTTTCGGTTTACCACACCAGAAGAACAATGACGTATGACATTCCATCTGTAGGTAAGCAATTTTGGCAAAAAGTGCAAAATGCACCATCAAAATATCGATTGTTCAAAAGAGTTACCGCAGCCATGGAACGCAAAGGGCAACTGAATGAACACAGATAGGTTTTAGCCAATAAAAGTCTGACACTATCTCACTCCACTCAGAAGAAGGGTGTTTTTAATATCGTGCGGATTTCATCACACATGCGGAATTGCTCCGCATGTGGTGGCTGCTGCCCGATATCACGCCCCGTATCCCGCATGCATATTTCACGCATTAAAATAAATACTTGCATGAAAAGGACATTTGCGGGGGCTACACGTGCGGAGCAATCCCGCATGCGTGATGAAATCCGCACGATATTAAAATCACCCTTATTTGATGATTTACCTACTTTTATTTTTTCAACAACTTTTATCTCTGATAGAATTACAGTTTGTCTAAATCCTCACTTCAAGTTCAATACGTCACTTCAATAATCCTCCCGGCCGAATTTCTATCACGGTTGCGAATCTTAACACAGACTAACCAAATACGCAGAAGATATTATAGTGCACAAACACAGAGTCACTCTTGACTCTGTTCCTTTACTCCCATAGTCTAATGAGACGACAATCCTACACGATCGCAGAAAGTTTAGGCGCAGTACCAACTGCTTTACGTGGTTTTCGAGGCACGGGGGCGTCACATCACAAACTTCCACACTCCCGGGTTCATCATCATCATCACCATTTCAGCTGAAAGACGTCCACTGCTGGACATAGGCCTCCCGCAAGTGTCGCCACAATGAACGGTCCTGTGCGTCTCGCATCCATCGGACTTCCTCAACCGTTACCAAGTCATCGGTCCACTTTGTAGGAGGTCTTCCAACGCTACGTCTTCCGGTACGTGGCCGCCATTCCAGAACCTTTCGGCCCCAACGGCCATCTGTTCTGCGAGCAATGTGCCCTGCCCATTGCCACTTTAGTTTGGCGATTCTTCGTGCTATGTCGGTAACCTTGGTTCTCCTGCGAATATCCCGGGCTGCGGATATATTAGTGATGACATATGGCTCCGAAACGTGGTCGCTTACAATGGGCCTCATCAGAAGACTTAAAGTCACCCAAAGGGCAATGGAAAGGGCTATGCTCGGAGTTTCCTTGCGTGATCGAATCAGGAATGAGGATATCTGCACTCCGGGTTGCTACAGAGTAATTCTTAAAAGAAAAAGAGAGAGAGAGAATATATAGTTCCCGAAAGCATTTATTACCCGACCGGGAAATCGAACTGAGGACCCCACGCTCAACTGTCACACTTGCGACCACGAGACCAAAAGATGACGCAGTTTAATAACAAAAGCTGGTTATAGCTTTCTATCTATCTACATTTATAACATTTTCATAACCCCAGCAATTTATAAGCATAACGGTAACATGTCATACGAGTAAAATGAAACACATCACACGGCAAAAAATATAGTGAAAAAGGCCATAAATCGTTTTGAGTTAGTTTGTGTGAATAGATATATCACTATTCACTGCATTAAAAAATCTGAATACTTTTAGAATTAGGCTGCCTTTCCACTGACGCGAGTGGATGGAGAGGGACCGACAGGGTCCCTCAGGGTCGACACGAGGGTGCTCGAAATCTCCACTTCACATCAGTGGAAACAATGTAAGTAGAGCGTAGTGCAGCTGAGCGGATTTTCAAATCATCATCATAATTTCAGCCGAAAGACGTCCACTGTTGGACATAGTCCTCCCCCAAGCGTCGCCCCAACGACCGATCCTGTGCGTCCTGTTTCCACCGCATTCCCGCGACTCTCACCAGGTCGTTGGTCCACCTTGTGGGAGGCCTTCCTACGCCGTGTTTTCCGGTGCGCGGTCGCCACTCTAGAACCTTTCGGCTCCATCGACCATCCGTTCTACGAGCAATGTGCCCTGTCCACTGCCGCTTTAGTTAGGCGATTCTTCGGGCTATGTCGGCGACCTTGGTGCTCCTGCGGATATCTTCATTCTTTATGCGATCACGCAAGGAAACTCCGAGCATAGCCCTTTCCATTGCCCTTTGGGTGACTGTAAGCCTTCTGATGAGGCCCATTGTAAGCACCCATGTTTCAGTGCCATATGTCATCATTGGCAACACGCGATTTTCAAATTAAACAAATGAATAAGCAGCTCTGAGCTAGGCAAAAGGGAGTCGATCAGGCTCTGGTGCTAATCGCAGAATACGAAGTAGAGGTTAGTTCAACTCCGCTCTGCCCTGCTCCGCGTCAATGGAAACACTTGCCACTTTTCACTCGTTCTACTTCGCCCAGCTCCGCTTTAGTAGAAACGTACCCTACGGCTTGTATGACAAGCTCGTACTATTCATCATGTTTTTTTACACGTTTTATGCATTTAGCCAGTATCAAATTTGGAAGTATTTAGTTTTCTGCAGGACGCAGTCACTTTGTTTTCCACTAAAATGAAAACGTAACACATTGTAATGTTTTTACAGTATTTGGCAGCATAAATATCAAGTCAGGTTTCTTGGCAAGCTTAGTTAAGTATAAATAATCAATACTACAATAATAATCACAGCTCCATTGCGCCAACATTGAGCCTATTTCAATAATTCTATATTCGAATACAAAACTACACCAATTCTACAACACATTATCCACTAGGACTCAATTTGCGAACAATTAAAACTGACTATGAACTTCACTAGAAAAAATCTCACCAGAAACCACCACTATTTCATTATTTGAGGCAACTCCCGTTTTTTATTTTTTGCACAAATGCGGTTAGTGCATAAACAGGCGATGGAATAAATTTGTT
Organism: Mythimna impura; assembly: GCA_905147345.3. Lineage (NCBI taxonomy): Eukaryota > Metazoa > Arthropoda > Insecta > Lepidoptera > Noctuidae > Mythimna > Mythimna impura. Next base: position 7,434,276 of record LR990355.1, on the reverse strand, counting down.
AGTTAGGCATGTTTGTTACTGTATGGCTGCAGGAATTTTTGAAATAATTACAGTGGTCCTAGAACGCAAGGGCAAATTAAGGAACACTGGTGGGTTTTAGTCAGTAGAAGTCTGACACGCCCTCTCGCTCCACGAAAACGAGAGTAATCGTCGGACTCGAGTCAGTAAAGGAACACTATAATATGTACTATACAATATAATGTTTCCAGCGTACATGGCTAATCTCTCTGCTGAGATGGCCAACTGCACTAGAAGGAAGGAGAGTTATGTTTTTCAAGTGTATGTATGTTTGTATTTCGGACTCGGTATGTACGGTTGTTCAATCTTATCAAGGAGGGTTGTCATGGTTGTGTGTGTGTGACCAGTTTTTTTAGTTGGAAAAATCTTCTAATGACAAATCCCATCCCCAAGTTTCAGACCTTTACTGACTAAAAACCCACTCCTGTTCCTTCGTTGCGTTTCGTACCAGGGCCGAGTCTTCCTTTCAGAATCAGGCCCTTGGCCCCAGTAGGCTTCGACCTTGCTGGGCCTCTGCGGTTTGCTAATCTCCTTGAGAAGTGTGTGTGACCTCAGAGCGCTTGGTGTCATTGAAAATAGCTTAAGCAGACATACGTAATGTGCACAAGTAAGACTAAGCCGCTTTTGAGATAGAGCAACCAGATAGTCAATTGTACAGCATTTCTCCCTAATCTTTTCCTAACTAACTTGGGGTCGGTTTCTAATCTCACCGGCACGCGGCTGAATACTTGTGTTTTAAATGGAGTGACTGCCTATCAGACCTCCAAAATCCAGTTACTGGGTAACACGATACTCCTTCGACAGACTTTCTGGCATCTGACTACCTGTAACGATTGTTAAAGATCTACAGATACCGGCACGGATCTTGAGCGCTGACTTCTACAGTTCTACTTGCGCAGAAGCACGCAGAAGTGAAATATCGGGTCTCTTTAGTGGTATGAAAAGAGATGCGGGGGCGGGGAGTGCAATCCTTGTACAGTGATTGGCTCGCCGATGTGTACGATGCACAAAGCGATCCCCGCTCTTTCGCCGAGCGCTCAAGATTCGTGCCGCTATCTGTACGAATGACAACCGAGATCAACGGCTTTACGTGCTTACTGAAGCACGGGGTGTCACTAATCAACATCATCATCATCATCATTTCAGCCGAAAGACGTCCACTGTTGGACATAGGCCTCCGCCAAGCGTCGTCACAATGACTGATCCTGTGCATCTCGCATCCACCGCATTTCCGCGACTCTCACCAAGTCGTCGGTCCACCTTGTGGGAGGCCTTCCAACGCTGCGTTTTCCGGTGCGCGGTCGCCACTCTAGAACCTTTCGGCCCCATCGACCATCCGTTCTACGAGCAATATGCTCTGCCTACTGCCACTTAAGCTTCAAATGTGTCAGTAATGTCCTAGATAAATTTAGAAAAGTACATTATGAATCGATAAATTCAAATTCGTACTTGCCCGGTTTCAACCCCATATATGAAAGGCCTTAACCAATGAGCCATCACAACCATATGCTACTGTACAGTACCTACTTGCACTAAGAAAATCGTCACATAATTTTCCTGTCAATGTAAAAATAGTAGAACTATGTGCTTAATTCTATGTTTCTCTAGCTTTTACTTCAGGTAGCTTGTCATCTTTTTCGCTTTGCGGTAGCTTAGTGTCAAGTGAAGAGCTACATATGCCACAGTGAGGTACCCTTGAAGTCTATTGCTCGAGAAAACTGACACGTAGGGGCGACATTTATAGAACAAAGGGGTGAACTAGTGAAAAGTATAAACGTTCCGATGTTATTGTAACGTTGTATCGTTAATATTTTCTGTAAATGGCTAGAGGGCAATAATAAGTTAAGAGGAATAGATCTTTGTGACCGGCGGTTGCTATTTTGTTATTCTTTTTTTAAGTTTGGAATTTGCCTGCTGCGGTCTTCCCCAACTATAATTTAGGTGTCTTCAAGGCTAGAGTGAATAGGCTCTTAATAAACTAGTGCGCCTCACCATCAATGATTGCATTACTGCTTACCATCAGGTGGGATCGCAGTCAAGCACTGGTTTATATCAATTAAAAAAAAAGTTATTTTTTGGGATTATTAGATATCTAATAATCACACTTATATTATAAACTCAAACTCAAAATTATTTATTTCACATAGGCCTAAATGGGCTTTAGTTAAAACATCTAAAGTAACGTGTTCCATCAAAATTTTCCAAAATAATTTTCAAGGGAAAATCATCACCGCAATTGGTAAACATGTCTGCAAAATTATATTTGTATATATGGTAAAGATTTTCCCTTTACATTTGCATTTCCATTTAATAAATTAAGGCCGAAGGACTTGAATTGCGTCTGTCAGTGTCACCGTCCCTAGATAAGCATTGTTGTAAGCCAGATGGAAGGAAATTCTGGCGACGACTCCTATCTTTTAGTTTTGAATAAAGTATTAAGATGCATAAATGGGTACCTATCTAATGTATACTTCTATACTAATATTATAAAGAAGATATAATTTTATTTTTGTTTGTAATGAATAAACTCAAATGCTCGGAGTTTCCTTGCGTGATCGCATAAAGAATGAAGATATCCGCAGGAGAACCAAGGTCGCCGACATAGTTCGAAGAATCCCCAAACTAAAGTGGCAGTGGGCAGGGATAGTCGATGGGGCCGAAAGGTTCTAGAGTGGCGACCGAAAGACGCAGCGTTGGAAGGCCTCCCACAAGGTGGACCGACGACCTGGTGAGAGTCGCGGGAATGCGGTGGATGCGAGACGCACAGGATCGGTCGTTGTGGAGACGCTTGGGGGAGGCCTATGTCCAACAGTGGATGTCTTTCGGCTGAAATGATGATTGTAATGAATAAACTCAAAAACTACTGGACCAATTTTGAAAGTTTTCTACTTTATTACTGAGTGACATAGGCTATATATTCTTCTTTCATACGGCCGAAGCCAGTATACATATAAATTAGCCAAACGACCGGCAAATCAACAAAGAGTACCTTACACAGCATAATTAAAATTATTACACACTTATTTCTTTTACTTGCATTTCCTTGTATCCAAAATTAATTAATTAATTTAAAACTGTTTGTTTGAAGGCAGGGAAAAGTAGGAGTAAATTTTTGGCTGTTTAGGAAGGATATAATCTTTTTGAACTGTTTTTATTCTTATTCTTATAGTCTTAATTGCACTCAACTCTTACAAATGATAAAAGGGTGTTTCTTTGAAATCGAGAGAACATCTCATTCATCTGGCCTAGCTTTCGTACCTGTCTATTTTGTGTCGTAAGCCACTAGGCGTAAATGAGTGCCTTTGATACATTTAGTGATCGGGAAAAACTAATGTGCAAATAAAAATATCAAATTTTAAAGAAAAAGCTATTCCAGACGAATGAGACACCCTCTCGGTTTCAAAGAATCACCCAAAAGTAGGACAACTTGTGTACACAGGCGAGCTTAATCGACAATTGGGTTTATACTGAAGAACCTTTAACTTTTCTTAATCAAAATAAATTGACGATGATAATTATTTTTAACCGACTTCAAAAAGGAGGAGGTTATATGTTCGGTTGAATGTATGTTTTTTTTTTTTTTATGTATGTTCACCGATTTCTCGGTCAATTGTGGACCGATTCCGAGATTTTTTTTTTTTGATTGAAAGGTTATGCTTCCTAATTGGTCCCATAAAAATATTGTTATGATCTGATCATGAACCTCTAAGATATGGAACAGAACTCCTCATAGGATCAACCGAACATATAATGTTCGGTTGAATGTATGTTTTTTTTTTTTTATGTATGTTCACCGATTTCTCGGTCAATTGTGGACCGATTCCGAGATTTTTTTTTTTTGATTGAAAGGTTATGCTTCCTAATTGGTCCCATAAAAATATTGTTATGATCTGATCATGAACCTCTAAGATATGGAACAGAACTCCTCATAGGATCACAGCAGAACTGTCGTAACGAGTAAAATTGCTTTGTTTAAACGTGTAGTCGATGACTGACTGAAAGTAGAGGGGGAATATATCGAACTAATCTGATGATGAAGCCTGAAGTTAGTCACCGGAACTCTGTAATAAATTAATGTAATCTAACCGTGTTTGGGATTATTAGAATTGTCATGAGATGCACTCTGGCTATAAGGTACTTAAGTTTGGCTAAGGGGTACTTTTTAGTGGTGGTACCATAACTAAAATGTGTAAAATAAAAAACTTTTTACAAAAAAAATACAACCGACTTCAAAGTAAAAAAAAAACACTGAAAAGTGCAAAATAACTTTAATTTCGGAAGTCGGTGTTAAATAACGAAGAGACAAAACTATTATAGAAACACCGACTTCCGAAATTAAAGTTATTTTGCACTTTTCAGTGTTTTTTTTTTACTTTGAAGTCGGTTGTATTTTTTTTGTAAAAAGTTTTTTATATTGTGCAATAATTTACAATCGATTCTTACTGTAAGTGTTTTTTGCTTCGAACGGTTTAATCATTTAGCCAATGTTAATTTTAGGTATTATACAGGGTGTTTGGTGCATCGTATGCCAAATTAAAATGGTCGACGCGAGGGGTCATCTGCTATCCTTTTAGACCCCTAAACACTTCTCATGACCTGTGAATTTTTTTCATCGACTTTTTATTGTTTTATAAAAATAAGACCCAAATTTTAAAAAATACATAAGGCGTAGACTCTGAATTTTAATTTTATTTAGACGTGTATTGTATTAGAATACTTTCAAATTTAAAATTAGTAACATTATCTACCTAGTTTTTTTTTATTTACTCGCAAAGTTTGGGACTTGAAAGCTGTTCATGTTACAGCTATTTACGTGGCTTTTAAAAAATAAACAAAAGCGATCGGAATCTTCCAACTCCCTCAAAAATTCTCTAGTTTATCCTCTTGCTAGTGATGTGCCACATGCTATAAAAATCTTTTTATAACTTTGTGAATTCGCTAGAATTGTGAATAACACTAATATTCAAAATTATGATTTAAAAAATATTTTTGCTTAAATGACACCTGAAAAACCTATTAAAAATGTTATTTCACTCTTATAAGGTAAAATATGTCTCATATCTCTCTTTTCGTGGGTTTTACTAGAAATTAAAAAAATAATAATTACATTTTTAACATTTATTTCATATTTTTACAAATCCTGCTCAAATTGTTTACATTTGTTTTGAATGCAGGCCCGACATCGGTTTCGTATTTCGCCAGTTGTTGTACCAAGTCGTATTTCCTCCTTAATTGTATTGAAAGCCGTTTCAATGCATTGAACTAGTACCTCCCTAGTTTCCAGCTATCATCACTGCACAACAACTGCTACAAATTTGTAAATTCTCTAGAATTGTGAATTAGTCACATAAGACTAAATTGCAAATAACAGCTTTCAATACAATTAAGAAGGAAATACGACTTCGTACAACAACTGTCAAAATACGAAACAGATGTCGGGCCTGCATTCACAACAGAGGCCAACAATTTGGGCAGGATTTGTAAAAATTATGAAATAAATGTTAAAAATGCAATTTCTTTTTTTTTATATCTAGTAAAACCCACGAAAAGAGAGATACGAGACAGATTTTACCTTATAAGAGTAAAATAACAGTTTTAATAGGTTTTTTCTGGTATCATTTAAGCAAGAATATTTTTCAAATCATAATTTTGAATATTAGTCTTATGTGACTCGATTCACAATTCTCGCGAATTCACAAAGTTATAAAAAGATTTTTATAGCATGTGGCACATCACTAGCAAGAGGATAAACTAGAGAATGTTTGAGGGACTTGGAAGATTCCGATCGCTTTTGGTTATTTTTTTATAGCCATGTAAATAGCTGTAACATGAACAGCTTTAAGTCCCAAACTTTGCGAGTAAATAAAAACAAAACTAAGTAGATAATGCAACTAATTTTAAAATTAAAAGTATTCTAATACAATACACGTCTAAATAAAATTTAAATTCAGAGTCTACGCCTTATGTATTTTTTTAAATTTATATTGGAATGAAAAATTTGGGTCTTATTTTCATAAAACCATAAAAAGTCGATGAAAAAAAATCCACAGGGCATGAGAAGTGTTTAGGGGTCTGAAAGGATAGCAGATGACCCCTCCCGTCGACCATTTCAATTTGGCACACGATGCACCAAACGACCTGTATATAAGTTTTTGGTTTTAGACACATAATACTTTGTTTCTACTACACTTTGATTTCCGAACGGATATGTAATAATATTGTTCTATTTTGTTTTTTTAGGGTTCCGTAGGTACCTCAAAAGGGAAACACGGAACCCTTATAGGATCACTTTGTTTTCCGTCGGTCTGCCTATCTGTCTGTCTGTCAAGACCCTTTATCTCGGGAATGCGTGGAGGTATCGAGTTGAAATTAAAACCTTATTATTTAAATATACTCAAGTCTGCGGTCCCTTGAAGCTATGAAAAAAATCAAACTTTTGAGTTAACGAAAAAAAAAAGGTACGGCCGTTTATGTCACAAAAATCGTGTATTTCGACACTCTCAAGGAAATCAAAATCCATAGGGCATCCCGTTGACCTAGAATCCTGAAATTTGGCTTGAAGCAAGATCTCATAGCCTAAGTATAGGGAAAAATCTGAAAACTATAAATTTGTAGTTACGTCACAAAAAAAACCTTTTTTTACGATTCGGAAAAATCTTCGTAACTCAATTCGGAAATTGAACTGTTTTCATAGGTAAGTTTGTACGGAACCCTCAGTGCGCGAGTCCGACTCGCACTTGCACAGTTTTTTTCAATATTTTAGAGAAAATATATCAAGCCAGCGTTCTCGGCAAGCTTCAACGAGCTAGTCAATACTACAATAATATTCTTAGCCCCTTTCCACCAAATTTTTTTCAATTTTTCTTTACATTTTCCCTTTGCGTAGACAATAATTATACAACATGCACCAATTTAACATCACAATATCCACAAGAAATCAATTTGTGGATAACAAAACCACCACTATTTTTATATAATATGAACTAGTGCTTGACTGCAATCGCACCTGATGGAAAGCAGTGTTGATGGTGAGCATGGCGTACTAGTGTATTAGGAGCATATACAGTTTTTTCTCTTTTAAAAAAATCCATCAAAACAATATTACTGAAAATTAGTCACTCTTCGTCGCAAGCTTACTCTATCGTTGACCATATCATCGCTTTTGACAAAGTACACAAACATGTTATGGTACGAAAACTAAAAACTTTTCATACTCGAAACTAAGTTGAAGCTTTTTCTGCAAGGCACACTAGTTTAATTTAAGCATATGTTTAGTTCTGCTAGTCTGTACTGTTGCAAGGTTTAAATTGTTCTGTTCTTAATAATTATTTGCGTCGCTCTCACGAAACTGACACCAATGTAGAATATGCATTACATTTTGATATTTGCTAAATAAAAGAATATAAATTTTTCACTAACGTCGATGTTATAAAACTTTGAAACTCCTTTTAGGAAATAAAAATCAGACATGAATTCTAATGTCAAAGCCCGGTCCGTGCGGCTGCCATAGAAAAAGGGAGAAAGACAGATATATTTATTGGTTTAAATTTTTTAAAATATTTTATTTACTTTTTTTACCAATTTAGATAATTTCTCATTTAGTTTTCTATTTTGCATATTAATTGATAAAATGGTTACATATCAAATATGTTTCTCATGCTTATTTTATTGTTGACTCAATTTTTTTTCGTAAAATGCTTAATTTGTTCAATAGGTATTTATTTAAAAGCATTTTTATGAATTATTACTTATTTAGGTACATCAACTTTTTAACATCCCTTATCGTGAAATATTTGATTCAAACTCATCCCTAAGTAACCATAAAAAGTTATTGCTTCCTTGCAACATTTTACAATTTTATCACTGGTCCGTGACTTTATTTAAAAGCGATTCCAGTTTTTATTAAAAAGGTTAGCGACACCTACACACCTTTTTACATCGTATTTAAAAGTAATAAAAATTATTATCGGACCCCCACCCCATTTTACTTTTCTATTTTACTTATTCTGTACAGCCTCTCTAGCCAAGTTACAACCGTTTCGTGTCGAATTCTATTCTCCAATTGGTAACGCCTCAGTGTCAGCAATTGTAGAAAACGATAAGTTGGTAGCCATATTGTCGTGCCTGACTCGGGCGCTCGTTCTACAATAACAAAGGATGTAGCGTTGACCATTGTAGAAACGATAACATTTCATTCTATCATTTTGAACGATGTGAACTTGGCTACGAATTTTCTATTCGTTTGTTCTGACCACGTGACTTAACATTGAGATGATGTCATTCCCATACATTTGATTAGTTTTCGACTAGCGTTAACGATTGCAGATTATCAACTTGGCTAGGTATGCTGGTTTACATTGGTCTGCATTGTCTCTTGTCCTGTTAATATTATAATAATAAAAATAGAATAATATTGCACCTACCACAATTTGTCTCTGCATCACCCAAAGGTTGACTGGTAGAAAATGCCTTAAGGCATTAAGTCCGCTCTGTACTTTTGTGTGCATAAAGATTTAATAAAAATATTGTAAAAACCATAATTTTTATCAAATAGTAGATAACCGTATAGTTTATTGCTGGTTCTTTTCTGTAGGAAACGACAAATTGAAACCGTGCAGCAATTTCTGGCATTTTATAAGTGCACATGTGGCCTATGTGAAATAAAATATTTTAAATTTGAATTTTATTTTATTCGAAGACATGCGGGCCCGCGTGGTGGATTACGGTCCATTCCCTCTCCTACAGAGGAGGCTTGAGTCCCAACAGTGGAAACATTATAAGGCCGACTATGCTATGCTATACTATGCGAAATTTGAATTTACCTGCTGGGCAGGGCTGGTCTCCCCATGACTAGTGAGGACCACTGGATCTGAATTTTTATTAACGATTCAAAAAATAAACTTCTATATTTAAACTGCAACTTTCACAGTAATTTAACGTTACGTTATGCAAATGGAGTTCTAATTTTAAATCTCCAGACTAAAATAGAAAATTGCAGCATGAAAATGAATGTCAAAAAAAAAACACTCTGTTCACTCGTAGGTAGGTACCATAAATTCTAGAAATAGATACAGGTTTTCAAGCACAGCGTGCAACGGAACGATCGTCCAAATAGTATTAGCTCATACGTTTATGACAGATGAGTGTGATATAACTAATTGAAAACAGTTATCGAATTGATCAGTATTAAACGGTAATTCATTTTGTTTCGACATTTCATTATGTTAATGAATAAATTGTTGTCTGTTGACAGATTGATTTTTAGTTCTGTTGAAACTTTGTCTTTTGAGATAGTCTGTGTCTGTGTGTATAGTAGTCTTGTGGGATTTTTTTTAAATATAATTTCTGTCGAAATTTCAAAGGATTCTAACATGGGTCCAATAAAACCAGTGCCTGTTAGGGTTGAAAGATTGTTCGAAAAAGTTAACGCGGCCCTGGAATGCAAAGGACAAATGAAAGAACACAGGTGGGTTTTAGTCAGTAAAAGTTTAACACGCCCTCCTGCCCCTAAAGTGGGAGGGTTTTTTTTAATGATTCCTGATTTCCAGACTTGCTAAAGTTCATAAAGGCTTAGTAAGGGCCAGATAGACGATAGCTGTGTTATCGAGTTTTGAGTTGGACTGACTCAAACTAGTCTTCATAGTTCGTCAGGTAACAATTTAATGTTTAGGTATCCTATATCAGACTAGAGCTGTTCACTGTTCAGGGCCTGTTTTAATTACTCCGGCCCCGGTTTAGGCCATGGTTTTGAGCGGTAGGGAATAGGAAGCAGTCAACTCGTAGGCGCAAGCTTGCGGACGGCGAGCGATAGGTAGCTCACCGTCCGATAAAGATCAAACTCGGGTCGACGGTATGTTGTGTCCCACACGGCTCAAAAAGGTGTCAGCACGATTGATGGAGCCCGTTAGGATGTAAGCATAAGCATAGTAAAAGTAAAAAGCCTTTTATTTCTTGCCAATTATAAAAAATATTAACATAACATTAGATTGCAGTAATAAAAGCGTTTAAATGATTTGAAAATAAAATTATTATTGATTAATTCATAACTTGATTGCATGCTTATGTACTTATTTCATTATATTTATATTATATTTGTATTCATTTTCATTAAGCATAAGCATAATCAGCCTAATAATGTTCCCACTGCTGGGGCGCAGGCCTCCTCTCTAAGAGAGGGAATGGGCCATAATCCACCACGCGGGCTCAGTGCGAGTTGGTTTAGGATGTATGTACATATAAATACTATCACTATTTAGAGTTGTTACTTTAAACACATTCCTCTAGTTGAGATTGAAACGTCTTTTCTCATTTTAATTCCCACATCACACACACACAAGCACAATCAGCCTTTCAATGTTCCCACTGCTGGGACTCAGGCCTCTTCTCTAAAGAGGGAATGGGCCGTAATCCACCACGCGAGCCCAGTGCGGGTTGGTGAATGTCACATGTCATTATTTTTTTTTGTTCTAGGACATGCCGGTATCCTCACGATGTTTTCCTTCACCGTTTTGAGAGCAGTGGTGATGAAATAAATTACACAAAGTAATGCGCCTGACTGGGTTTGAACCCGCGACTTACAACTCATAAGTCGGGGCCGTTACCACTCAGCCACCACTGCTCTCCCACATCACATGGATAAAACTAATTATTCTCAACGTAAACATTTATCAGGTTACACGTCAGGACAATCACAAACTACATTTAAATTACTCTACCCTTTTCAAGTTGAAAGTTTTATGTCAACTACAGTTATACAATCTGTCGTTTGTGATCTTTGTGTCTCTAGTCGTGGAAACTGGGATACAGCGAAATGTTGTGTATATGAATTACTAATTTGATCCCAAAGGAGTATAGTAAGTCTAATTATCCTTTATCCTATTCGAGGGTATAGTCTACCCGTGTGCGCTATTTTATCCAAATCCGTTAAGTTTGAGCGTGAAGGAGTAACAAACATACAAACACATACATATTATACAAACTTTCATCTCTAAAATATTAGTCCAGTCATGAGTTTTTTTTTTAGGTGGGAATATCATCTAAATCAGACTTTTACTGACTAAAAACCCACTCCTGTTCCTTCGTTACCTTCGTCCCAGGGCCCCGGGTTTCGTTTTCAAAATACCCATGGCCCCAGTAGGCTTCGTCTCTGCTGGGCCCCTACGATTTGCTGACACCTCCCTGAGGCGCGCGTGGAACAATACGCGCCGTCGACGACTTGGGCTCAGTCTGGACGGTTACCGGACGGTCGGACGGCGAGCCACCCATTGCTCGCCGTCCGCAAGCCCGCGCCTACGGTGGCCGGAAATCGGGATCGAAATCCTGACGGCGGTTAGGGCGTGAGGACCGTTGCCTCACGCGATCGGCCGCCTCCTTTGCTAGCATAAGTAAACTTTGACGAACTTATTCTAAAACCATAATTGGATAATATCTAATATGTCGTTATAATTATATTTTTTATTCCCTCATAGTAGCCACTGAAATCAATATTTATTTATTTTGATATGTCAACCGATTCCTGCAGTTACACGCAAAGTTAGTGACGTACCAATTTAAAAATAATTAAAGAAATTAATAACTGTTTACAAACATAAATAAAATAAAAAATAACTAATAACTTATTTTTTATTTTATTTTTTCTGTTTGAAGTATCTGTTAAATTTGTTTATTGTGCAAACCTACCACAGTGTTGTCTTTTTTAACCCAAAGGTTGACTGGTAGAGAACGCTTTGTTGCATTAAGACCACCTATGTACCACTACTGTACATGAAGTTTAAATAGATAAATAAATCCTTAACTATTCAAAAGATTAACTTGAAATAAAGTAGCACAAAAACTATGGTAATGACCAACAGCACCAAGATACAAATATATACGTCGACAAGGAGCCTCTCCCTTATACAGAAATAAGCTTTGACAGACTAAATAACTACCAGGAGATCGAGCGCAGGGCTCAGTTAACATGGAACAAATACTGGAGCCTTAAAGAAATATTTAAGAGCAACATGCCAATCAAACTGAAGACTAAGGTAATGAACTCCTGCCTTATACCATGCCTGACCTATGGATGCCAGACATGGAAGTTTAACAAAGATGTTATAAATAAAATTAAAACGTGCCAACGAGGAATGGAGCGGAGTATGCTAAACATAAAAACAATAAATAAAATAAAGCATACAAAAATACGCAATATCACAAAAGCAACAGACGGTTTAGCACAAGCTCTTACACTAAAATGGAAGTGGGCCGGACACATAGCACGCCTGCAAGATCAAAGGTGGACAAAAAGAGTCACGGAATGGAGGGGGCCAGTAGGCAAAAGAAAGAAAGGGAGACCTTGCAACAGATGGGAAGATGAAATTAAACGGACAGCGGGTCCAAACTGGATGCAAACAGCGCAATCCAGAGAAAACTGGCTCAATTTGGAGGAGGCCTTTACCCGCAGAGGGGTTCCTACAGATTAATCAATTAAATACTAACATTATTAATAACATTTTTTTTCTTATACTAACAAAACCATTTCATTTTGCAAACTAGAATTTTTCTGTAAGAAATAAAATGCTTTTTTATTTTATTTTATTTATTAAAGTAGCACAAACTTGATCAGCAAAGTAGTAAAATAATCTATTCACTTTTATGCCAACAGTAAAAAAGTTAAGCACTAATGCCAGTCATATAATAAACCGACTAAATATGAGTCGGACTCGCACAAGGAGCATTCAAATACATAAAGCGAATAAACTACGGTTCTTATACAGGACCACTTTAATTTGCATTATTTGCTAATATAAGGGCAAAAGAAATTTTCAGTTTTCACAGAGTGTTTCGTTTCATGGGACACACAACCCGCCGACAGACTGACGAATGAACAGCCGGGGCTTAATAATAGAGTTCCGTTGGTTATCATTCGGTTATGGAACTCTGAAAATAAAACTTATAGATGTAAATATAAAATGTCAGCCTACTTCTGATCAAAAGAAACCAAATAATATAAGGAAACTAGCTGCCGCCCGCGGCTCCGTTCCTGTAAAATTATCGCAGCTTTCTATCAATTTTAGATTTGTCAACTGTTTTTGTTTTATATTTTACTTTTAAATCACCCTTATATTAAAGCAAACAAAACCAAAGGAAAATTATTAAAATGAGCCCAGTCGTTTTTGAGTTTTAGGAAGACTAAATGCTGTTCATTTGATTTTTAGATATTAGAACATTATTACTATATATTACACGAAAAAAGTTTGGCGTTTTTATATCATACCAATATTAGTTAGCAGTAGTCTTTTAAGTTGGAACTAAGAAATGGAACAGTATGAGCCGATACATAATATTTGAGACGATTATCCTTGTACATGTAAACGACATATAAAAAACAAAGGTACAGAGATATGGTTTTGAGAGGCTATAGTAGGCTGTTTACTAAAAACCACTTAATAAAGACGATGACCTCTGCCTGGGCAATGTTATTAAAATACACCCATAAAAAAGGCAGGAAGTGAAGTCACTTCCTTTTATTCAATGAGTGTACAAGTGCACAATCAACGAATAGGCCCCAAAACGGTTGCTAGCACGAAGTAGTAAAAAGGGGACACATATCCTGAGGTGTTTGAAGAGAGAGCCATGATACGTAAGCCCGTCAAAATCAAAATCATAACAGCAGTTTACTCAATTATACATTCTTCTTCTGTAATATTTGCTCTTGCGAATCTCCACTCAAGCAGCCAATAAAGACAAAAGAGAGGTAGGAGCTCTATTACTCGCCAGTGTACACTACGGTTAAGGCAAGAAATAAAGTCAGGCCGGAGATGAGACACAAGAATTCTCTAGAGAGATCAAGATCGCGGTGTCGTTACTACTCAACAGTTCGCCACAAACCAGCCCTGCACATTGTTCCTATTTATCTTAGTCTAGCCCCTTACTCATACCTAGGCAGGTTGCGGTAAAAGTCTACCGACACTGCCCTTAGATTTATCGGAGAGCTCAAAGTGAACCACGACGTCAACGTAGAAATACGGCGGTCACTATCTATATACTTAGTTCAAATTTATTCCAGGCATTGTTTTTAAACTTTGCATAACAAAGTGATCGACATACTCGTGTCACATATTGTACTAATCAGTTATCGATAAAAAAGAACATCCTACATATATACACAAACTCACGCTTTTCCCGCCTTTTGAGGTTAACCAGAACTGAATGTCATCAGCTACAAACCCTTACATAGGCTTGCTCATACAACTCGGCTTCTATGAGCAGACATAGGTAAATATATGATAAAATTGTACGAGAAAAACTTGTGATCAGAGAAATCGGTAAAAAATGTTTTTTAGAATAAGCTTCAATATGTTCGACATTCAATTTTATTAACCGACTTCAAAAAAAAGGAGGAGGTTATCAATTCGGTTGTATATTTTTTTTTTTTTTTTTTATCATCATTATTCTTTTTTTTTTATGTTTGTTACCTCAGAACTCCGTCGTTTATGGACCGATTTGCAAATTTTTTTTTCCCTTTATAGGATATGCTTCCAGATTGGTCCCATTTTTTTCAAAATCCAGTTCTGATGATGGAATCCATGAGGAATCGAGGGAACTCCTCAAAAATTATAGGCAACCCTATGGTAATTTTAGTATTTTCATCAAGAACTTAAGCATTTACAGTCAAAAAGTAACATTTGATGAAGTGGAACTGATGAAGAAGACCAGAAATGGTCAACGGAACTTCATACTCAAATAGATATCACATTGAAGATATAGTTAAGCGACTATGACAATACAAATAAATGAATGATTCTGAATAGTTACGTTGAAAATGGTATCATCGAAGTGATCTGATGATGATGATGGAGCCGGAAGGTAGGCACTGGAACTCCGTAATTAATCAATGTAACCTAGCCGTGTTTGGACTCATTAGAATTGTCATGAGATGCACTTTGGCTATAAGGTACTATCGAACTGATCTGATGATGGAGCCGGAAGGTAGGCACAGGAACTCCGTAATTAATCAATGTATCCTAGCCGTGTTTGGGCTTATTAGAATTGTCGTGAGATGCTCTTTGGCTATAAGGTACTATCGAACTGATCTGATGATGGAGCCGGAAGGAGGAAGGTAGGCACAGCAACTTTATTATAAAACAATGTAACCTAGCAGTATTTGGGTTAATTGGAATTGTCATTAGAAATTGGCACTCTGTTTATAAGTGTATCGCAACTAAAAAGTGTGAAATAAAAACTTTTTAGAAAAAAAAAATAACCGACTTCACTAAAAAAACACTAAAAGGATCAAAATAACTTTAATTTCGGAAGTCGGTGTTAAATAAGAAACAAACAATACCGAGAAACACCGACATCCGAAATTAAAGTTATTTTGATCCTTTTAGTGTTTTTTTAGTGAAGTCGGTTATTTTTTTTTTCTAAAAAGTTTTTATTACTAGATATATAATGATAAAACTTATACAAACTTAGCAAGTCTCATAGGTCGTCCAAAAGGGAACCCTGGGTCCTGGGATGCAAGGCAAAGAAGGAACATAGGATTGGGTTTTAGTCAGTAAAAGTCTGTCACCCCCTCTCGCTCTACCCTAGAGTGGTAGAAGTCATTGGATGATTTCCCACCTAAACAGAAAAACTTGTATATACGCAAGTACGAGTATATACAAAAATTAAAACAAAAAAATATCGAAATATCAAACGCTATTCGCAAACTCAAACTTAATTAGGTACGTAAAATAGAATAAAGTTCAACGTTCCAAAGTTTCACAAACACAATTTTCAAGAAGCTTTTTAAATAGAAACATGATACTACTGAGCATAAAATGTTTTCCCGCTAACAATACCGATTAAGTTAGACACAAAAACAGAACCTTTTTGTTAAACCCATTTTCACTTCATGAAGACTAATTTGAGGCATTAATTTTAACACATCAGGTGATTATAATTGTGAACACTTTATCACAACTTGTCCACTTTGTTTGGGTCCTTTGAGAGATGGAAAGAAATCTGTTACCATTTAACATAGACCACTTTAGCTTCAGGATAAAATGTAAGCGGTATTTGTCTACTAAATGGTTGATGGTGGTTTGTAAGAAAAAATCGGATGTGTGGTGTGGTTGCGTTGTACATGCGTGGTTCGAATACAAAATTGGTAGTGAAACTGCTATTTTTAGGGTTCCGTACTTCAAAAGGAAAAAACGGAACCCTTATAGGATCATTTTGTTGTCCGTCCGTCCGTCCGTCTGTCTGTCTGTCTGTCGGTCTGCCTGTCTGTGTCTGTCTGTCGGTCTGTCAAGACCCTTTATCTCGGGAACGCGTGAACGTATCGAGTTGAAATTAAAACCATATACTTAGGTCTGCGGTCTCTTGAAGCTGTGAAAAAATCAAACTTCTAAGTTAACGGAAAAAAAGATATGGCCGACGCAAAAAACGTCTATTTCGATACTCAAGGGAATCAAAATTCTAGAGTACTCTTCCTGTTGACCCAGAATCCTGAAATTTTGTATAAAGCAAGGTCTTATAACACAAGTATAGGAATAAATCTGAAAACAGAAATTTTGTTGTTACGTCACATACAATTTTTCTTTTTTGCGTTTTTGAAAAAACTTCGATACTCCAATCAGGAATTGAACTCTTTACATAGGTAAGTTTGTACGAAACTCTCAGGGCGCGAGTCCGACTCGCACTTGTTTTTGTTAATATTACAGATTTTGAAATACATGAGGCCAAAGAAGAAGTGGATGGATTGAGTGATGAGTGATATGAAAGAAAAGGGAGTCAATGATAGCGTGACATTGACAGGACAGAATGGAAGAAAAGACGTTTTTCGCCGACCCTAAGTAATATGGGAGATGGGAAGATGATGATGACAGATTTTGAAATACATATATTAAGACCTTTTTATTTTGAGCATTTGAGATACAAATAAAATATTCAGATAGATATGGAACCTACAATACGAGGAGAAGAAGAATCGTCCTTATACATTTTTTTTTTGTTATTAATAGCCTCGGTTTACCACTGATTGAGACGATGTGGTCGATGATTTTGTAGTTCAGTTTATAGAATTTAACTCTAGTAACGTCGGTAAAAAACCGAAAGCCGAAAGGTTCTAGAGTGACGACCGCATACCGGAAGACGCAGTGTCGAAAGGCCCCCTACAAGGTGAACCGATGACCTGGTGAAAGTTGCGGGAATCCGATGGATGCGAGACGCACAGGACCGTTCATTGTGGCGAAGCAGTGGACGTCTATCGGCTGAAATGATGATGATGACGATGATGAACTTATAGTAAAACTTGAAACTTTTACTATCTAAGCACGTGATTCTTGAATCCAATACGAAGAACTATGTAAGTACACAAAACATATTTAACGTATCTACAGTTAAAGCAATACAATACAAACTTTTCCTCTCAAAACTTGATTAATTCTTTGAGAAAATGTTTTATTTTTTTGCACCTGAACGTTTATTTCCTTCAAGATTGATGAGATACGAATGTAACAATTGTTCAAAAACAGATTAGACTTTGAAAAAGTTTTGAAGCATAATTTAATCTCGTAATTCTTCGTCAGCGATATAAAAAGCTTTAATTTATGTTTTACAGCCTCTTCTTGAATTTACAATAGGAAAAAACTGAGAAATTGTTCTTAAAATATGTGTATTACTTAACAGACAGATACAGCCATTTTCATAAAATTGAAGAAACCTGAATTACTCAACTGGTGGTCAGAATTTTAGAAGTTAGATAATTAGACGCTCCAAAATACTACCATTGTTTTATCCGGTTAGATTGAACGCTGAACATAAAATAGTTTGCAAAAACAGGTCTTTTAAGTTTTTAATAAATGACATACTTATTAATAATAAATAGTTTATTGATATAATTGACGTAGTTATTGGTAACCAGTCCACTTAAACCTCCTAAAATATATTTTGTTAGGGTTCCGTACCTCAAAAGGAAAAAACGGAACCCTTATAGGATCACTTTGTTGTCCGTCCGTCTGTCTGTCTGTCTGTCTGTCAAGACCCGTTATTTCGGGAACGCGTGGAGATATCGAGTTGAAATAAAAACCATATACTCAGGTCTGCAGTCTTTTGAAGCTGTGAAAAAGTTAAACTTGTAAGTTAACGAAAAAAAAATACATCCGTTTATGTTGCAAAAAGTAGGTATAATTTGACACTCTCAAAGGAATTAAAATTCATACGGTACTTCCCGTTGTCCTAGAATCCTGAAATTTGGCCTGAAATAAGGTCTCATAGCATAAGTATAGGAAAAAATCTGAAACCTGTAAATTTGTAGTTACGTCACAAAAAAAAAACTTTTTGCGATTCGTAAAAATCTTTGAGACTCGATTCGGAAATTGAACTGTTTTTGTTCTGTTTTACGGAACCCTCAGTGCGCGAGTCCGACTCGCACTTACTTGGTTTTTCCATATTATGTCCCAATAGGTTTCCACTAACCGCGGGTAGTCCTTGAGTGCACCAACAGAGCGCGTACAGAGATAATCGTCGGTTGGTACCAAGTTCCATGAAAAGTGTTTAAGGCCTCTACGAGTTGAATTTGGCCTTTTGTACGCGTTTCAAAGGTCCAGGACCCCAAGGTCTTAAGATAAATAAATAGTTTATTAGACTAAATCATTTTGTACAAGTTACAAACAATACAGAGAACAAAGACATATTAGAGAATAACAAAAATTTGTGTCACAAGTATTTGTAATGACTCTGGTACCCAAGGAAGGATTTAACTTTAAGGGTACTTACCAGGAAAGTTGATATTGAAGCGACCTCAAAAATATGTTCACTTCACAGTTCCATAAATCTAATTGAACGTTTGTTACACTTCATCCTTAACAGACGTGCGTTTGTGTTTTACTCATGTCCTTTATTTGAATAATTATATTTATTTAATTTGTGGTCACATTTTAATTTATTCAAATTGAATAATCGCAAAACATACCACGCGACTCGGTTGAATATAAATCATTTTATCTCATTAATGCACTTAGCGTGATTAAAATTTTAGTCTCTCGCAGTGATAAATGACCATCCAATGAAGGCACAACGTTTTTCTATAGTTTTTCACAAAAAATGGAGTATGACTTTTTAGAAAGTACCTAAAAGTTTGACATCACTCGCAGCAGTCAGAGCAAGTCATTTTATGATTACTCACACATAAAAAAAAGAAAAAGTACATTGAGCTACTTAGTCGTAGTAATTAGGGCATAGAGGCTAGTGACCTAAACCTTAGTCAAAAAAGAAAATAGTCTTTATATTTTTACCGCACCGTACAAAAATTACTTTGGGTATGAATTTATCCTAAACACTACGCCCAACAATTCTTGGTACTTCAAGAATAAATAACCGAATAAGTTACCTACTTCTACTTAAAGGCAGGTCATTGTTGACCACATCGTCTATTATTGTACTAGTACTATCAGTTGAGATACTTGACAAACGCCAGTCAAATAAAAAACAAATATCGATCGGCCGTCTCATGCATTTTAACAAATTATTTTCTCAATAAAACTTTTGGATACGTGCACAGCCAGTAGTTAAATCTTAGGGGGTTATGCAGTACCTACATTAGAATAAATTGCAGCCATTTTGTTATTTGCGGAAATATACCGGCCGTTTCACTTAACCTAGTAACCATACTGACCACTTTGTTCAAAAATACTGGCCACTTACACCTGGCTTGTTTAACCGCAACGGTTCTTAGAAATATCGAATATATCCCGCAAAAAGCAATTTCAGGGAACAATAAATTGAATGAGATCATGTGTGAAATCCCTGTAGGTTTGTCCGACGCCGATTGGTCTTAATATATTGAGTAGTGATATCAATTTTGATTGAAGGAGAATCGGGTTACTACAAATTTCGGGTGTGGGATTCCCATGGTGGATTGTGTATTTGTTTTTGTTATGTTTGCAACAAACTGATATATTTGTTTGGTAGTTACTGTTTTTTTATTGGTGCATTCTATTTTGGAATTTTCATGCATATACTGAGTGTATTGGCATCCAAGCATAGCGTATACTGGATCTGTTTTGCTTCATAACGCTTAGTTTTACAAAATCTATGTCTATTATTACATCTCAAACTAATAATAGTACCTCAATATTTCTATCAAATCCAGCATCTACACAAACGATTTGGTCGCTATGTAACAAATATCCAAATTATATTCTAACTAAATAATTTCAATAAACAGTGTCTCTAAATTTGGTAATCAATCATAGCTTCGTTCAGTTTTATTTATCGATAAATAAATTTGAATGTAGCTGTGATTATTTTTATGGTACAAATGTCTTCTTGAGTGACTTGAATTTGATTGACTTTTGCATAGATAACAACAATAACAAATTTAACAAAGAAATTATACCTATTATTGAAACAAACTTATCGAAGCACGCATAAATGGTTGATGTGTACATGAAATATCTTCACTAAATATTTCTCCTCAAATTGTGATAAAGGGTATCAAAGACAATGTGAGGAGGTAAGTTCTCCCGCCGTGTTCGGTTAGCTACCAAAATAACCTGAACTTTGACCTCGAATGACGTCATATAGACACTATATACTTTGTTCCGTAAGTGCTAATAATTTCTATTACAGGAATATTATTGAGAAAAAAATGAAGCTGACAATTTTAGAACACCCAAATTTTTGAGGCCTTATCTCTCTTTTTTCACGTTACCTCTTCATCAAACATCGCGTTGGATTGCGTTATATGAAGCAAAAAGCTTTTAAACCATGCTCGATGTTGATGATAGGCGAGTGGGGAAAGCTGGCCAGTTGGTCTAGTGGTCAGCGACCCTGACTGTTATGGTGGAGGTTGTGAGTTCGATTCCAACCCAAGACAAATGTTTATGTGATAAGTATTTGTTCTGAGTCTGGGTGTAATTTAACTATGATATGTATATATTTTGTTATATATAAGTATATTTATCATTTGTCTAGTACCATAGTATTCTCTGCTTAGTTTGGGACTACATGACGTTGTGTGAAAGTTGTGGAATATTATTTCTTTTATTTCACTTTTATAAACATATTAGTTACATTTTTAAATATTACAAAAAGTCATCAATTGAGTTTATTTGTCCACTTTTCAACACCATACATTATATCAAAAGTTTGTAATATATCTATATATACACTAAGGGCAAAAACTACTAGCTAAAATATGGCGTCATAAAATTCCTCCGCATCGCTGTCGACTGGAAGTGTGCCCAAAAGGCTGGCGGCATTGCCACGTTGTATGGCAATGCTTAACCTCTGACCGAGGTAAAAGCCAGCCCTTGGGTCACGCGAAGTGTCAACTAAGCGTTTGGATAATTCTTTGAAAAGCTTATGAGCACTCGGACCCCACGGCCGTTTCAGTTTCAACCCCAAACGGCTCAAAAATATAACTACCGACGAGGTTGTTATATTTCCGCCGCTTGAGGTTCTCCGCAGCCGCAGCGGCAGCACCAGCACAGCACGAAGAGCTAGGAAGATGGGATGGCGCAAGAGTGTCGACACAGGTAGCGTCCCACACTAAAGGCCTACCCATCTATTTAAATATTACAAAAATAAAAAATAAAACATTTAAAAACATAAAAAAAGAAACAGTATCCCACCGGTATCGGGAACAGGGTCCAAGCTAACGGCAGTCAGGGCTCCAGAGAAAACAACCTCCTAACTTTACGAGCCGTGTCCAGGTGTACCACTTTCTAAATCAAGCCCTTGATCCAGTCGCCTAATGCGAGCCATGTAAGATGTTGGTCGATGCTCTTGGCTATTAAGCCATTGGCTGACATCCCATATATCGACAACCTCGCGAACCAAATCAATATACTTGATTTATCTTTCACGGCTTTCACGAGGTTCTCTAATATTTTTATTATTATTAACTACTCACCCGTATCGACTTTGCACGGGTGCAAAGTATACATATAAACAGTCCCCGTTTACTACTATTAGTGAAAATCACATATTAATCCATTGTGTGATTTAGGAACCGTTAGCGGATAAAAAGCGACTTTACTTTATACTCTTCTTATTTGTCCAACCCTCTTCTCTGACAGAGCGCTCTATTCTGGCTTGTCTGTGTACTCAGACTCGCTTGTTGGATCTCTTTCTTCATATTTGACCAACAGGTTGCAGGTGGTCTTCTCTTTGGTTGGTCGGCGATATTTAAAGCCTTTTTGACTAGGTGGACAATTCGTCTAAAGATACTGAAGATGTGACTGAGAAAGTTAATAAAAAAATATATTAACGAGGACGTATAAAGGAGGAGGGACGAAATAAAATAACTGGGTTTCAATAAAACCATCCACATTACGGTCTGCGGAAAAAGTCTCCAAAAGACTGGCAACATTGCCATGTTGAATAAAAATGCAAATTATTTGTCCGAAAAAAGCCTGTTCTCTGGTCACGTGCTTTAAGCTAAATATTTAAATTTTGCAGCAAAACTTCAACTCACAACACAACTTTTTATAGTGCCCACGTTTCATGAAAGTTATTGCGACCCACGCGATTTCTGTTTAACGCAAACGTGAAAGTTTGGAGTTATGGGCCTTTAGTATGGAATGGCAGCAACGACAGCTATTCCTTTTGACTTGTTGCTATGCTTTTGTGTTATGTTCAGCTATATTTAATTCAAGACTTACTAGAATTTGTAATATCTATACTTAAATAAAGCTGGTAAAGTTTAATAAAATTTTGGTAATTTCAAAGCAAGACCACGTAGAAATACCTATATTACCAATAACTTGTTGATAAGTTTAATTTTTCGTTGTCATAGAGACTGAGTTGATTGGAGTGGAGAAAGTTTCCTACAAAAATATTTTTAGACACCTATGTTTCAAGTCTTGACCCCCTACTTGGCTTTCCTTGAATCATCAAATACAGAAAGTTATAGCCTGTTATTAAAGAAAATTCACAAAAAAAAAGTTAAACTGCTGCTTGTTAAGCTGTTATAAAAAGTTTTTATATGATATAGGCCTATATGGGTACTTATAATACGTCAGAAGCTAATGCCAAAGCTAATGCTAGTGCATGTGTCCAATTGGTCGTTTCCTATGAGGAAAAACCAACGAGAAACTCCATGAGTACTTTATAAGTATGTACCTAACGTAACCTACAAAAAAGGACGTCTCCAAGCTCTCCACAAACGGCTTGCATAAAATGCACTCATATGATAATTTAAATACCTTAACATTATCATTTTCATGAGATTTTAAGTCTGTACACAATTTACATTGTTGAATATATTTAAAGTTTCTAATCGCATTATGCTTGTGTGCATTCATATGCAAACCTCATTATGTTGGCTCAAAGAACTCTTAAACAGCAAGTTTTTCAGCGGCGAGACTTTGCAAATAAGCATACTTACGGCAGCTTTTTCTAATTTGAAACAAACCGGTCTTTGCATAGAAAAAGGTAAAAAAATTAAACATTTTGTTTGGATCATTTACTCGCAATAAGTACTTACTAACGTATCAGAAAGTTCAAATGTATTTAAAACTTTTGAAAAAAGAACTAAACGAAAGTAAATATAAAAAAAAAAACACCAATAGGGTAGGATAAAATAAACTTACTTATCTATGATTAAAATATTTACAAAACTATCTTTGGAAGGACTTAAAGTAAATAAAATAAAAAAGACAATTGAATGCTGAACTTAGGAAAATAAAAACTTACTTCTTATGCAGCTTTATTAATTAATATAAATTCACGTCCACATAGGACTAAGTGCGGAAACCACACATAAATAGATAATATAAAATTTCAAATCTAAAGCGACCTCTGTTTACAAAATCGTCCCTATATATCCTAACATATTATTATGATAAAACAAACTCCCCTACGTTATCTGTTCGTGATAAACTCAAAACTTACCAATAGACGAAACAATTTATGCGGAAGGTTTAAGTGTACCTATTAATGGCATGCATAAATTATAGTAGAGATGGCCGAAAATTTCAAAAATTATGAAAGATCCACATAGGACTAAGTGCGGAAACCACACATAAATAGATAATATAAAATTTCAAATCAAAAGCGACCTCTGTTTACAAAATCGTCCCTATATATCCTAACATATTATTATGATAAAACAAACTCCCCTACGTCGTCTGTTCGTGATAAACTCAAAACTTACCAATAGACGAAACGATTTATGCGGAAGGTTTAAGTGTACCTATTAATGGCATGCATAATATAGTAGAGACGGCCGAAAATTTCAAAAATTATGAAAGATCTGAGAAGGTTATTAGTCTTTTAATAAAGTACCCAAATATCATGATAATCTGTAATTAAATTTTCCATAGCTTAACGAAATTAGTCAGTTATTTGTTTCTTTTCTCGTTCTTTTAACTGCATTCGGAGACGTAAGTTAATTTCGCTGGAAACCGTTTCGAAACTTGCTTCATTTCAGGAACTGTAACTGAATTACTTGAAACCTTTTGAAGTTCGTGTTTCGGATGAACGAAGACCTTTGAGATTTCATGGGTTAAATAACTGAATGTATGGAAACTCGCAGTCTTTGATGGCCGAAAATTCTCGTCCTATTTATATGTATAAACATTCCTGTTTCATTATGAAATACGGAGAGAGTGTTGAAACAATTTGTAATAAGCAAAGATTTGTATAATTCACAGCTGAGTCAAAGCCTCCCACATCTTTTTGCAGGTATTTTTTTCTCGAGCCATCTCCCACCAGGTTATTAATTTCCTTACTCTGTACAGGAAGAAATTGATTTAAATCAAAACATACAATATTTTCATAAATTTAATTTCAATAATAATAATAATATATTTATAGAAACATTGTTACAAATATTAATATCGTAACATAATGTAGGTTTGTAACTATTAGCGAGCTTCAGTTATGTATCCACGCGATGGACCCCATACGAGGCGGCGCGAGCGCCTGTATCTTAGGAACCGGAGTTGAAAACATAAAATTACTTTCTGCCACTGCAGTTGATTTATCAAAGAGTTAATGAGTACAATTATAAAAAATAAAATTAAGCTGTTGATCCCCGCATTAACGCCGGCGTTCACGCGCCATTGTCTTTCTATTGTGTCTCTAATTACGCACTCAAAAGGTTAATACAAATTAAAAATGAGATAACTATCTTAAAACTTACGGCTAATAAATTTGATAGGTGTCCATTTACTAGGATATACTGGCAATTTAAACGCCTTCATCATAATAGTTGATACACTTATAATATGTTACAGCAATAAAGCAATTAGTAAGTTAGTAAGCGCGAGGAAATCGTGCAAGTAATACAGTTATTAAATAACGAGGGACCGTAGGCGCCTTCCAACTTGTCGGTTGTGTGGACAACTTGAATAAATTTAATTTGCCACCTAGTTTCAAGTTAAGTTTAGGGTTGGTTACTTACGGCATAGTATGGTCTTGACATTATGCTTCGTATATGTAATCAAGTCACACAATCAACTAAGTCTTTTGTTCTAAAGTAACGTGTATATACGGATAAATGATATTATTATAGTATACAGCAAACATGTCCTGCCTAGTCCCATTTCAGTTGGGCAGCCTTTTGAGCAATATCAGCTATCCTGGTTAATGTACTGCACGCCATTGCTCTAAAGCAAACCTTCACTCTATTATTATATTATAATATAGTATAAAGCAGACATGTCCAGCCTAGTCCCATTTCAGTTGGTCAGCCTTTTGAGCAATATCAGCTATCCTGGTTAATTTAAGACCTAATGTACAGCACACCATTGCTCTAGAGTAACCTCCTTGAGTTTCAACTATTTGAATTCGCATATTTTATTGAAACTCTAAAATGGTCAATTAATCTTAAGCACTTAGGTACACAAGAAAAAGTCAATGTTATTTTTTTACAAGAACAAAACAATAAAATTGTGAGGGACAGGTTTATCAGTGCCGTTTGAGTGTCCCAAATAAAATGGAGTTGAAATAAAGTTGTAAATTAGGATGAATTATTAATTTTGAGATGCTGTCGTAGCCATATCGTTGAATTGGCCAGTTCATGATATTGCCGAGTTAAAGTTAGGTTAGGTTAGTTTTGCGGTGGCCATTTCATGAAGTGGTTAACCGTTATGTGAAATGGCCGACTATATCATGAGATGGCCAATTCTACGATATGGCTATTCTATCTCTTCTTTTGTCTGTTTCATTTCTTTGAGTAAAATATAATAAGATATTACCATCCTCATAACCTTATCTAAGAAGTCTTCCAGTCCATGATAAGGCCTGTCATACTGTATGGATCAGAATGTTGGGCTGTGAAAAAGACGGATGAAAAAAGATTGCACGTAGCGGAGATGAGAATGTTAAGATGGATGTGTGGTGTGACAAGAATGGATAAAGTGAGAAATGAGTATATTAGGGGAAGTTTGAAAGTGGCGCCAGTGACTGAAAAGTTGAAAGGGAATCGTTTATCTTGGTATGGTCATGTGAAAAGGAGGGATGAAACGCATGTTACTAAAGAGTTATGAGTTTACATGTGGATGGATGGAGAGGGAGAGGGAGACCAAAGAAAAGATGGATGGATTGTATGAAGACTGATACGAAAGAAAAGGAAGTTAGTGATAGCATGACGAGTGACAGGGCAGAATGGACGAAAAAAACGTGTTGCGCCGATCCCAAATAACACGGGACAAGGGCAGGAAGATGATGATGATAACCTTATCTCCTCTGTCTTCTTCTTCAACTCAATGGTCACCCCTATTCTAGATATATCATATTCCACATAGTCCATCCATTGTTTCTTTGGTTTTTCCTTCTATCATATCCAATTATATAAAACTAGCTTCTACCAGCATCTTCACCTGAGAAAAAGTAAAAAATTATTGGAAGGAAACATATTCTAGTAATAAGAAGTATTTTATGTTTTATTTTAGTACCTACTTAATAAACCCGTGTGCTTAATTTCATCCAAATTCTTTCATTTGTTTGAGTATGAAAGAGAAACCAACATAATACAAACTTTCACCTCTTTAATACTAATTTGATATTTATTCTCTTCTGAATCCATTTTCTAAAAGTCATCAAATTTTACAGCAGCGTCACATATTACACACACACTACAAGCGCAATGTTTTTTTTTTTCAAATTAAATCATTTTAATCTACAATGCGAATTTCAAACCTAATTTCAACGTCTTAGAAAATTTACAAAAGTAACTTTTTGCCCAATATCGTAATGAAAGAAAAGGAAAATGTTTGCGAGTAAAAAGGCGGTCAAATACTTCCCTTTAACGATTATAAGGAACCCAACAGAGCGTTGGATTTTATAGCTACTTTAAATACACGAAATTGTTAAGAATTGAAAAGAGTACGATACAAAACGAATTTCATTTCTTTTTGTTCGAAAATACGATACGAATGTTCGTTTCCTTTTTATTGGACATTTTATATTTTGTTTTGACCTACAAATCAATTAATCTTTCTTTACTACTTGATGTAATTTTACTAATATAAATTTCATTACTGAAATTATCAAAATCGTCTTTGTCTGCCTCAATCCAAATTCTTCTTCCAAAGCTTAAATAATTATTATTCTCAACTTACTACGAATTCCTCGCTTTAAAAACATTTCTCGGATTATCATTTCAACGAAGTTAAAATGTTTTAAGAATCCGCTTATTTCTTTTACTTTCTATTGTCATTAAATGCTCGTAGACAATTAGCAGAGGCCGCTAAGTCTGTCTGTCAACAACGCAGAAACGTGCCTTGCATTTGTTCTCCTTAAACGTCGTCAAAAATTAACCATTCTAGTCAGAGAATACATGACGCCGCTTGAAAAAACTTGGCTTTTGTTAAAAGACTTTTTCTAATCTAGTTAATTTGGTTATACATTATACATGTTAGGAATTTGAGTAATCTATACACAATTACAATATCAGGGTTTTTTTTTTGTTTTAATTATGACCCATAGATACGGATTTCTAACCTTTCTATTTTTAGACCTGTCTTGTGAGATATCTGGCCAAATTTAATAATTTATTTGAAACGAAAGAAATCATCCAAAAACACTAGTTAATATCTAAATCATAAGGTCTATATCTAAATAATGTTATGACTATTAACACTCTAGAACATATTGGTAGAGGTGCTGACTAAATGTAAAAGCATACCTAGACCATAATCACCACAAAACTTTTTGACAACATAGCAATCCATGGAATCAAAGTAGGGAAAAGCACAGTTTCGTAAGCCAAGTCGTGTAATCAGTCACACATTACAAATATTTACGGAGCTCATCCATCACAGGGCGACAGCTTGTTATTGGCCACTATTGCATATTTTGTTACAATAAATATATTTTTGGCGAGATATTGGTGTGTCTGAAATTTTGGTAGATGGTCTATGGTCTTAAAGTTTATTGTTTTATTTTTATGTATTTTAAATACTTCTTGAATACTTGTATTTCTTACTATAACAATCACAAATTCTGAGATATTTGTTAATAAAGTTCTCCTTTTTACATTCTCTTGTATTTTATGAAGAACCACATGAATGAATAGAGGAATGGACGTATTTTTTGTGTCAATGCTGACTGTAATATGTAGAATTTGCGTTATAAAGTCGGTGAGAAAAAGCCTCTTAACCCAAAAGTCTAGGCCATTCGCCCCAAAAACCTCACGTACACCTTTGAAAAACTATGTTCTTTCGTGTCGAAATGGGGTGAAAATCCAATATATAGTTTTCAATAGCCAACTTTCTATAAGCCTATAGAAAATTGGTCTACACAATGTTCTATAGACATGCATTTTTGTAAAAGCGGAAATTCGAGAACATTTTCTAAATTTATCTGACGTGCTTTTTATGGGAGATATTTGAAAAGTGTTTCACTAATAGCAGTGACTCTTTGTCCTAATAACGAGTTTCGTTGGGGTCTTCTTTTAGCCGTCATAGTACTAAAGAGACTTGAGGCGTGGGCACCAAGTCTATTCTTCTGGCATTGGTTTAAAGAAAAATTCCGGATAGCAATATTTTGATATTATACTTACGATCTCTGCCACTCCTCATCGTCTATTACAAAATTGACTGGGTCATAAAAAAAATATTATATTTGAATCAAATGCAAATTATACTCTACACTATATTGCACAGCTCTTTAAAACTATTTTCAATCAACTAACTTACATGTTCACAAGATATGTTTTTCATACAATCTCCTACATATCACAGTTCTTAATTACGATTTCTACTTACTTCTTAGTACACTCTAAAACTTATGTAAGATATATAAGTTTTTGCAACAAAAATAACTTAATTATTATTATTGATTTATTTAATTATAATTATGTACCATTTGGATTGCCTACATTCATTTTTTTATTCGAACCTTGAGAATAACAAAGCGAAATGAATTTAATTATGTTATGGTGCTAATGTAATAAGAAATTCAACTTTGAGATTAGCCAGGCAGTTGAAAGGGGATTTACTCATACTTTTCTTTTAATTTAACAGATTGGATAATTCTTATCTACTAAAAGTTTTAGTTTGAATATTCAAATAAAATAAACGTAAATTTAACTCCACATTATCACATAGAAAAACATAATACTGGCTTAGAAGTTATTTGAAGTGAAGCAAAAGATGAAAACAGTGATAAAGACTGGCTCGAACTGAACAATGCTGTCCGTAGAACAATGTCCGCTGATGTAGATAGTGCACATTGTGTCAACAACACGACTACGCAAGCATGTGGTGAGAAAATTAATGAAAATTATAAACATGAAACATGAACTTTTTGAATCTTTTACAATTGGTAAAGTTACGCCAGTTGGGAAATCGGGTTCACGAAACTAATTTTATAAAGGTCCAGATTTTTCAGGGTAATTTTTAGGGTTCCATACCTCAAAAAGGAAAAACGGAGCCCTTATAGGATCACTTTGTTGTCCGTCTGTCTGTCTGTCAAGACCCTTTAACTCGGGAATGCGTGGAGGTATCGAGTTGAAATTAAAACCTGCAGGTCTGCGGTCACTTGAAGCTGTGAGAAAAATCAAACTTGCCATGAAGCAAGGTCTCATAGAGACCATTCATCATTCCCTCTCCTAGAAAGGAGGCCTGAGTCCCAGCAGTGGGAACATTATAAGGCTGCTTATGCACAAGTATAGAAAAAAAACTGAAAACTGTAAATTTATTGTAACGTCACAAAAAATAAACATTTTTTGGGATTCGAAAAAATATTCGTAACTCAATTCGGGAGTTGAACTGTTGCTGTCCTATGTAAGTTTGTACGAAACCCTCAGTGCGCGACTCGCATTTGCCCGGACTCTCATTAGTAAGTTAGCAGTAGCGTTTTTTTCTTAAACTGGGTATATTTGCGTTAGTTAGAAAATATTTGAAAATTCTACTATTACATTAACCATCAACAATATCTTTGTAAAATAAAAGTTAATAATCCTTTTTTGGTTTGCCTAGTTAGACAAACCTGTATTTAGGGTGCCGAATCATTTTTGCCGATAGCCGACAATGGCTAGACATAGGCCGAACCCAAACGTCACTACCGCCATAAAGACTGGTTCTGTATGTCTCGCATCCATTGGATTCCCACGACCCTCTCACCAAGTCTTTTATCCACCTTGTGAGAGGTTTTCCACTGCAGCGTCTTCCGGTACGCGGTCGCCACTAATCATAGAGTTTACCATTTAACATTTATTTTAGAAACCTTTTCAAATATGGACGTTCTGATAATATAACAATTCATGCAAAATCTCACAAATCTTTTTTTGCATAATTAGAATGAGTAGAAAATCAAATAAGGTCAACAGTAACTTAATATTACATGTAACCGATATTCAACCCTACAAAAGATTTCGTTGCGGGACTCCCAATTTGTCGGGATCCATCTAAAAGATATCCGAACATATATCATTGGGACACACTATCTCGTTATGGGTTGCAGAAATCGATATGTATATTTTCCGTAACCTTTAGTTCTATATTACAGTTACTAAGCATGTATCTGTCCCTGATTAGATTACTGGTATTATCTAATTAATCTATTTTTGATGTCACAATTAGTTTCCGATAAGCCATTTGTACACGACGTAAATATTTTAATATGGTTCGTGGTGTCTTGTTGAGGACAGGAAATTGTTGTCGACATGGGTCTGGTTCATCAGGATTGAGTATTTGCCTGTTTTTATTTTTGTACAATATTTTATACTAAACTAGCTTCTGCCAGCGGCTTCGCCCGCGTGAAAATCGGTTTCTCCATACAAACTTTGGACCCCCGTTCAATCCCCTCAGGGGGTGAATTTCGGAAAATCCGTTCTTAGCGGATGTCTACACCCTATATGGTACCTGCCAAATTTTAAGTTTGTAGGTGTTATAGTTTCTGAGATAGCGTGATTAATCAGTGAGTGGTATTTCGCTTTTATTTAATTATATATAGATAACAAATAACACTAAAAAGAAATCTTTTTCTAGAAATAGAATGAAAATTGGTTATTAAATGAAGCAGCAATTAGCGTTTCCAAATAATGGTTTGAGGAAGAGTGGGGGCGTGGTGGGAATATCTTGCTATCTCCTTTGAGCACACGTAACCCAATAACGGTGACGTCACATTTCAGTATGTGCATCCACATACTGTTATTTGACAGTTTCCACTTCCATCAGATTTGAAAGGTTTCTAACTTGATAAATATTGAACGAATTTGAAAACTTCTTCTTATTTGCAATTGGATAAAGTTGCTTTTTTAAAACAAATCTATCTACACTTATAATAAATCTGTAGTAGTGAAAATTCTGTACATTTAAAATGCCATGATGCATGGGGGTGTTACTAGACCGACACCGAACCCAAAAATGTGATTAAAAAAAATTTTGTCTGTCTAAAAACTACCGGTTCGATTACGATGAAACTTGGTATAATATTATTCTTTAATATCCTGGGCACCACACTGGGTACTTTTTATCCCGGAAAAGTATATACAATAAAAAACAAACTTAATTTTGCGGTTCGATCCCAGACCCGATCATTGTACCAACCGCAAATAATAAGTTTGTCGTAGGTTACGTCACCCGCAGTGGAGTTCACTAAGGGGCGCTGCACACGGCTAAGATACTATAATATTTTATCTTAAGATACAATATCGCGCGCCATACAATTCAATGGACTATCACATACAACAAAAATAATAAATAATCTATATATATAAAAAATAGTTTAGAAAACTAAAAAACACGCTTTTAGCATGCACTAAAAATTACCCTTTCATTTGATACCCATATCATGGGGGTGCATTTCAAATAGCCTGTCCGCCATCTTGGACGTCCGCCATATTGGATTTAAGTCACGTGACTATTTTTTTCGTTTTCTTGACAGCAAACCCTTTCATTTGATACCCATATCATGGGGGTGGATTTCAAACAGCCAGTCCGCCATCTTGGGGAGGCCGCCATATTGGATTTGTAATGACGTTTCTTAGCTAGTCATGTATTGTCATCAGAACTCAGAGCGTGCGCAAAATTTCATCCTAATCGAAGACCGGGAAGTGGGTCAAATTAAGATTCCAAGATTTTCTTACATACATAGTTACAAGTGAAGCGTGTTTATAAAAGGAGAAACTGACTGACTGACATATCAACGTACAGCCAAAACTACTGAGACTAAGACCGTGAAATTTTGCACAAGGTTTCCTTTTATGATTTAGGTGAGAGAGAGAGTAAGAGAGGATTTTCCAAAATTCAACCCCAAAGGGGATGAAACAGGGGTCCAAAGTTTGTATGGAGAAACCTTATCTGCAGGCGAAACCGCTGGTAGAAGCTAGTAATAAAATAAAATTAGTCAACCTACTCAATTTTGTAATTGTACTTTCACTTTAATATCTTCATTTAAGAAATCGCACAAGACAACGCTGTTACTATTTTTAGCTTGGTACTTTTTGTAAAGGTTATTTTCATGACCCTTATATAAAATGTTATCCTCTAGTCTACATCTTCATTGCCCTACATACAAACTGTGAAAAACCAACGTGAATTATGATTTATTTATTTATTTTATGACAGGTACTAACAGTCGAAATCAACACGTGCAGAGAGTCATTATTATATTACAATATAATACAAAAATTAAAATAAATCACTTAATCCAAATAATACAATTGCTAGAACAACTCACAAGGGAAGAACACAACCTATATAAAAAACTCAATCCCAAACGAACTGGAAATTCAAAACTCATCCGAAAAGTACAATTAAAAAGTGCGCAAACAAATTTATTTGCTCTACGTTGTAACACGCAAATTCAAGCATCATAAACAACGATATTAAAGGATTCATTAAGGACCGAAATCGTTCCCGGAATGGAATAAAACAGACATTCCAGAATTTATGGCTTAAGGTCGGGGTTATGGGCTATTTTATGAATAACCGTTTATGATTATTGCTTGGGAATCCGATTGTTTCGTTGTAATTTGTCTAGTTTTCTACTTGAGGCAAAAACATTTGATCCCTCTTCGACTACTTATCTATTGTTCCAACCGTTTTAAGTGTTAAAGCAATTGAAGTCTTATCGATTAATGTATCATAATTATACTAGGGAGAGAATTGCAGTTACAAGTACTTAAGGCGTATAGTCCCACAAACAACCGGCCAGTTAAATGCACACATACTTGTACTGCCGCCTGCGTCCGCATAGAGCCCCGCTGACCTTTAAAACCATTTTCTTTGCAATATATTGATTGATTAACAAATGCTATGTAGGTACATTCTGAAGAACACTTAACCAAATTTTTTTGTGTAAACTTATATCTAAAGCCGTTTGAAAGGAGTAGGGAAAACCAGCAAAAAATATCATGTGGTTAATATTTTTTTTGCAAAGGTAGTAGTCATACGAAGAAATCATATGTTGATTATGTCATATAAGAATTTACAATATTCTTTTTTTTGTAGGCTTCAGAAAGTCACTGTTTTAGGGCATTAAATGGGAGCAAGGGCCTTAAATATTAAAAATAATCACGTACTTATAAATTTTATACTTTGACGCTCATAGGCAGTGACATATCAAAACACATTCGCTATCAACTGTTAAAGCAGTTGTCAATAATGTAATGTTTATAAAGTCAGATATGGTTCTATAAGAGTGTCCTTTTCTTCTGACGTCTCATTAAAGAGATCAAAACTTCAAACGCATTATTTTCAAATTCGAAGCTGTGTGGGTTGACTTGTTATTGCTTATTACCTACTTATCTGCGTCCACTTGTCAATAAAAAAATCTATGTATAATCTAGTTAAAAGTATACTGTTGTTCAAGACACAGAATATTCCTAGTTAGAGGGTCAGTGATTCTATCTCAATGATAGCCACCAATTTTTGTAGTTTCATCACTGGTGCTACTTTTAAGCTAAGCTATTTGCGAAAATGATCTTACTCGTATATCTAGTCCACCCAACATTATGCATGTCATTATGAGCCTTCCTGCCTTAACTCAAAATTTCTGTAAATTCTAATTTATTTACAAAATGAGCAAAAAAGTTGCAAAATTGGCTTTTTAAAAACCAATATTGCAACTATTTTTATTGATGGCATATCGTTAAATGACTTTTACTGCCTAAGACCCACCTATCTTCCTTATGTTATGCGCGAGGAACATACCGCGCCGTCGACCCAGCTTGGTCCTTGTTGTACTGTGAGCTTCCGATTGCTCGCCGACCGCAAATCCGTGTCTACGATAGCTGAGAATCGCCCTGCGTCTCTATTTGAGGTGAAAGAAACACCAGAAATATACATTTAAATTAACTCATATCAACACTATGAATTTTCAAGACTTGCTTGCTCATATGCCACAAACTAAAATTTTTGAGTTAGGCCACTTTCATTCTAAGGGTGCGATATAATAATAATAATCTAAGCTTTCAAAACATATTTCACTAAATTATTTTTTGACAAGACACATAACCCATCGATTAAATAATTACTTTATTCCTTATTTCCCAGGTTTCTAATCCATTCAGGTTTCTACGCTCTTCCACACCAATTTACTTAATACTAACTCAAAAGTTAATCTCTAAAGGTTAACTTTCAAAAAACTTATCTTTTGCTATAAATCATAAATTATGAAGTTTCGTCATAACTTTTGCTATGAAACTTGAATACGATATCGGAATGCTTTTTTTAATTTTGACATCCTTTAATACTTTTGTAATTAAATTGATTGTATAGAAGTATGGACGTACAAGGTTGACCGATGACCTGGTAAGGGTTACGAGAATCCGATGTATGCGAGACGCACAGGACCGTTCCTTGTGACGACACTTGGAGAGGCTTATGTCCAACAATGGATGTCGTTCGGCTAAAATGATGATAATGATGATGACAGAAGAATACTAGCTTCTGCCAGCGGCTTCGCTTTAAATTAGGTTTCTCCCTTTGGACCCTTGTTTCATCCCCTTAGGGGGTGAATTTAAATCCTCGTCTACGTCGTAACAGGAAGCCTTGTGCAAAATTTCATGTTCCTAGTCCGAATAGTTTTGACTGTACGTTGATATGTCAGTTAGTTTCTCCTTTTATATATGTTACCGGCAATCTGTATAATTCAGGTATTCTATACAATATCAAGGCAATGTATAGAATACGTAAAACGTGTAGGTAATGTATGAAATATTATTTACACAGGCAGGTTAACAGGCAGGGGATAGATAGTAACTCAAGTCGTAAATATACACTTTAGCTACTTTAGTAAATTTACTATAAAGAAATTTACCCTTTGAAGTAATTAAAATAACTCTGGTATATTACGTGGTTCTTATGAACGCTGAAATATCTAAATTAATTAAGAAAATAACTCAAGGAACGGTTGCTTATGAGGCAAATTCTCCAGCATTTTGTAATCTCATGTAAATTTGATAGGTCTTGAGATTGAGGAGGGAATCTTGTATATATAATGAACAAGTCCTAAAGTATTTATATTGATAACTTTATAATACAAAAAATTGTTAGAAGTTACTTAGAAAGACTGGCCAGTTGCTCTAGTGTTTAGTGGCCCTGACTAATATTTAGTGGCCCGGAGTTCGTGGATTCGGTTCCCACCAAAGAGACACGTTTGTGTAATGAGCACGATCATTTGTTCTGTATCTGGGTGTAATTTATCTATGAAATGTATCTATGTATTTAGAAATATATAAGTATATTTATCTAGTACCAATTTCTCTATCTCTAGTGTCCATAGAACATTAAGCTGTTGATCCCCGCATTAACGCCGGCGTTCACGCGCCATTGTCTTACTAATATATATATAATTAAGACGGAATTCAACGATATGTTGACCCAATTTAATAAAAACTTGATCAGCACGATGAACAATGAATTGGAAACTATTAATGCAGAAATGAAGGAGATGGCTAAATCAATGCAATTCATCAATAAGCAGTTTGAAGACTTTGAGAGGAATCAGAAGATATCCAACGAGACTATACAGAGGTTGAAATCGGAAAATTCGGAACTGAAGATCACTATGGCTAATCTTAGTGAACGAATTAATAACTTAGAACAGCAATCTCGATCAAATAACATTGAGGTGCAATGTATGCCCGAAAAAAATAACGAAAATTTATACTCTATCGTCAAGCAACTTGGGAAAGTGGTCAATTGTGACATTCAAGAAAAAGACATATTGAATTGTGCGCGAATTGCTAAAACTAATTCAGCTGGCACCCGTCCTAAATCAATAGTCATTCAATTGACGTCACCTAGATTGCGCGACCAACTCTTAGCGTCAGTTATTAAGTACAACCAAAATAACCGAGACAATAAACTGAACTGTGGCCATCTCGGATTTGCCGGTCAAAAGTCTCCTGTTTACGTTGTGGAACATCTTTCCCCCACCAACAGAGCTCTTCATGCAGCGACTAAGATCAAGGCTAAGGAAATGAACTATAAATACGTTTGGGTCAGAAACAGTAAAATATTTGCAAGAAAAGCCGACGGCGCAGAATACATACTTATCAAAAACATGAATAGTTTAAGTAAAATGGTTTAAAATTATCATATTCACTTGGAATGCATGCCTACCTATTTTTATTTAAAATTCAACGATTTAACAATCTATTACCAGAATTGTAGAGGTTTGAGAACTAAAACTAACGCTTTTTACTGTAACCTTTGTTGTATGGATTATGATGTAT
Organism: Mythimna impura; assembly: GCA_905147345.3. Lineage (NCBI taxonomy): Eukaryota > Metazoa > Arthropoda > Insecta > Lepidoptera > Noctuidae > Mythimna > Mythimna impura. The sequence goes on along the minus strand of LR990355.1, from coordinate 7,397,150 downwards.
TTATTTTGACTGAAACCTGGCTAAATAGCAGTGTGCTTAGCAGCGAACTATTTGATGATAGGTATGTTGTCTACAGAAGAGATAGGGAAACAACGGGCTTCCATCCTAGTAAAGATGGTGGCGGGGTTTTAATTGCTGTGTCAACAAAAATCAATTCTAAACAGATTGACTCATGGCAAAGTAAATGTGAGGATCTTTGGGTCACTATTGATATTTCGACTACACAGAAATCACGACAACTAGCACTCTGCGCAGTTTATCTTCCTCCGCCTGTATGTCTTCCCTCAATTGATTGTTTTATCGAACACTGTAACAAAGTGTTTGAGACAACTGATATTCCCATTTGCCTAGCCGGAGATTTCAATTTGGGTAAAATAGTCTGGGACCCTGGTGCCCCTAATAACTCACTTCCCAGTACTTGTTTAAGGTTATTGGAATTTATGAATGTGAGTAGACTTACTCAGCATAATTTAGTTAAAAACTGTTCGGAGCGTATTTTGGATCTAGTCTTGTCCACAATACCTTCTTGCACCGTTAGCGAATCCAGTTGCTCTCTGACCAATGTTGATAAACTACATCCTCCGCTTGATATTACACTATCATTATCAAAAGAATCGAATCTGCCATACAATAGGCGTAATCAGAGAAAAAACTTTTATAAGGCTGACTATAATAGCATTAGAACCTTTATAAACGAGCATGACTGGTTCCAACAGTTTGCGTGTGGTAGTGATGTGGATAGTATGTTAAAAGAGTTCTATGAAGTACTAAACACGGCAATCGACAAATTCGTCCCTAATTGTAAGTCAATGACCTGCCGCTACCCCCCCTGGTTTAATAAATCAATTATAAAGACACTTAAAGAGAAAAATAAGATGAGGTTGCGCTTTAAAAAATATAAAAATCCTTTGGATAGATTAGAGCTAAACTTAATCACAAAGCGTTGCCAAAACCTAACTAAAAATCTGTACAACACATATATGGAAAAATTGGAATCAGAAATTAAAGATAACCCCAAACTATTCTGGACTCATTTAAAGGCTAAACGTGGTGGGTCTAGTGCCTATCCGCTAATAATGACCGACGGACGGACTACTACATCAGATGGCGCAACTATCTGTGATCTCTTTGGAAACTATTTCGCATCAGTTTACACCACTGATCATGACACGGAATTTAATAGTGACTCAAATTCTCCTCATTCAATAGATGTTAATAGCCAATGCTTAACAATCCCTGAGCTAGATAGCGATACCCTGCTCAGAAAGCTACAATCTGTTAATATCAGAAAAGGTGCCGGTCCTGACGGAATCCCACCATTACTTATTTCTGCCTGCGCAACGGCCTTGGTTGCCCCACTTCTTGAAATATACAGGGTGTCGTTGGCTACCGGAACCTTCCCCACCGAATGGAAAAAGGCTAAAGTTGTTCCTGTACATAAGTCGGACAAAAAAGACACCATATCCAATTATCGACCCATTGCTATTCTCTCCACCTTTGCCAAGATATTTGAGTCAATAATCTGTCCTCACATCCAACGTCACTTCAGGCTTTATCTTAGTGATCGCCAGCACGGCTTTGTTACTGCTAGGTCGACTACTACAAATTTGATGTCCTTCTCTGAGTCCTTAATAGAATCTGTGGACGCAAATAAACAATTTGATGTGCTGTATACTGATTTCAGCAAAGCCTTCGATAAAATTTCTCACTCTATACTACTTCATAAACTAGCAATGTACGGTGTTACTGGACCCTTGCTGAATTGGCTGAGTTCCTATCTGTCTAAGCGTGAATTTTATGTCGTGGTCAACGGTTTTAGATCTGTCGACAATTATTATATGACTTCGGGTGCTCCGCAAGGATCGCATCTTGCTCCCATACTATTTATCATCTTTATTAATGACCTTCCCAACTGCTTTTACTTCTCTGAGTGCTTCTTGTATGCTGATGATTTAAAGTTTGCAAGAATAATCGAATCATCTAGTGATGTCGCACTTTTACAAGATGATTTGAATAGGGTTGTTGAATGGTGCAATAAAAACAAAATGGAATTGAACTTAAAAAAATGTTACCACCTGTCGTTCTCAAGGAAGGCCCATCCTATATACTCAGAGTATCTAATAGATAAAACAAAAGTGCAACAAGTGGACACTATTAGAGATCTGGGGGTATTGTTTGATAAAAAAATTACTTTTGTCCCTCACATCGAAAATATTATTAAAAAAGCATCCAAAATGTTGGGGTTTGTACTGAGAAACACAAAGAGTTTCAAACTGGTTGGCACTAAAATAATGCTTTACAATAGTCTTGTGCGCAGTGTCTTAGAATATTGTAGTGTAGTATGGAGACCACACTACGCCACACATAAATTACTTTTAGAAAGAATCCAAAAGCGATTCCTGTGGCACCTTTCTTTTTCGAAAGGGAAATGCAAACAGATGCCTTCATACAATTCTCGCTTGAAATACTTTAGGATGCACTCGTTGTCAACTCGAAGAGATGTAATTGACGCCCTGTTGCTCTATAAACTCTTGAGACATAAAATAGACTGCCCTAACCTTCTGACTCTAATAAAGTTTCGTGCTCCATCTCGATATCCGCGAAATCCCATCACTCCACTACACCCACCCTTACGCAGAACGGTTTTGGGTGCTAACTCTCCGATTCCGCGCCTATGTAGAATGCTTAACAGTGTCAGTGATCTTATAGATATACACCACGACAATTTTAATAAATTTTACAAAATAATTCTCGAGCATTATTCTGGTATTCAGTAATCATTGTTTAAATTCAATTTAATTTACTTTATTTCTAATTTAATTTATTTTAATTGTAATTTAATCCATATTAATATTGATCGTAATTTAATTAATTATATTTTAATCGTAATTCAATTCATTTTATTTTAATTGTAATCTAATTTTTATTTAATTCATTTCCATTTAATTTGTTTTGTTTTAATTGCAATTAAATCCATTTTAATTAAATGTATTCTGGTTGCAATTTTTATTCAATTTATTAACTATCAATATGCTATGAATTACTCTAATGAATTGATGTTGTGTCAGAACTTAATTTAATTTATTAATCAATTTATTTTTAATTTTATCTGTTATGTTGTAATATAATTTTATTTATTAATCTTCCATTTTTTAACTTATTGTAAATAGTAACTGTTACCTATTCTGTATTGTTTTAAGCATACTTAACATTAATTACATAATTTTGTAAAACCGAATATAGTGCATGTGGTGTCAGCCTATTATTAATTGCTACACTAATGGATGTCAGTTTCGTTTTAGTATAATATAAATGTATTGTGTAAGCAGTTGTTGGCTGACCAAATAAATAAATAAATAAAATAAAAAATAAATACCAAGGCAATGTATAGAATACCTAAAACGTGTAGGTAATGATTGTATGAAATATTATTTACACAAGCAGGTTAAAAGGCAGGGGATAGATAGTAACTCAAGTCGTAAATATACACTTTAGCTACTTTAGTAAATTTACTATAAAGAAATTTACCCTTTGAAGTAATTAAAATAACTCTGGTATATTACGTGGTTCTTATGAACGCTGAAATATCTAAATTAATTAAGAAAATAACTCAAGGAACGGTTGCTTATGAGGCAAATTCTCCAGCATTTTGTAATCTCATGTAAATTTGATAGGTCTTGAGATTGAGGAGGGAATCTTGTATATATAATGAACAAGTCCTAAAGTATTTATATTGATAACTTTATAATACAAAAAATTGTTAGAAGTTACTTAGAAAGACTGGCCAGTTGCTCTAGTGTTTAGTGGCCCTGACTAATATTTAGTGGCCCGGAGTTCGTGGATTCGGTTCCCACCAAAGAGACACGTTTGTGTAATGAGCACGATCATTTGTTCTGTATCTGGGTGTAATTTATCTATGAAATGTATCTATGTATTTAGAAATATATAAGTATATTTATCTAGTACCAATTTCTCTATCTCTAGTGTCCATAGAACATTAAGCTGTTGATCCCCGCATTAACGCCGGCGTTCACGCGCCATTGTCTTACTATTGTGTCTCTAATTACGTACTCAAAAGGTTAAGCTCTGCTTATTTTGGGACTAGATGGTGTTGTGTGAAAGTTGTGCAATATTATATTACATTCTTATTCTGACATTCAGGGTGTGAAAAGTTATATCATTTACGACTAAGCTTTCTTACAGTTATTGAAACTTGACTCTTAATTTAATATGTCAATTATAATTTCAAATAAACTACGCCTTTAACTTACAAAAAACAATAGTTTTAATTTGAAAACCTTTTGTCTTGAAAGCGTTGAAATTATTTAAACACAAACTATTCTGAGAATTTAAACAAACAGGCAGTGAGTGAGAATAGAAACAATTTAGAGGAAATTATTAAAACGGTCCAGTGACCATGAAGCAACTGGCTAGCGAGTAGCACAAAGATATCACAGAACTTTTGAAAGTGACACTTTTCTTCTACAGAAAAATGTCCACCCCACGATAGTTGGGGAAAGGGTAGGTAGATAATGACCTCTTTTGTATGTAACCTAGTAATTGTGTAGGTATTGGTTTTACTTACTAACCAATATTTTAGAATTTTGCTATTTGTTCAACTGCTTAATTGGAATCAACGATATATAAAAGGAGAAACTGACTGACATTTCAATGCACAGCCGAAACTACTAAGAAACTACTAGGACTAGGACCGTGAAATTTTCATAATAGAATTTTCCAAAATTCACTCTCTAATGGGTTGATGCGGGGATCCAAAGTTTGTATGGATAAAACTACGTTCACGCAGACGAAGCCGGTGGCAAAAGCTAGTTTGGAATAAGGCCTATTTTGGAACATACTTTGTATCCTGAAAGTAAGGTCTCAACTCTCTCGACATTCATGCGAGCGAAATCGCTAACAGAAGAAGGTCCGGACGGCAATGGGTAGCTCGCCGTCCGACCATCCGGTAACCGACCGGACCGAGCCCAAGTCGTCGACGGTGCGACTGTTCCACGCGCACCTCAAGGAGATGTCAGCAACTGTGGGGGCCCAGCAGGGTCGAAGCCTACTGGGGCCAAGGGTCTGATTCTGAAAGGAAGATTCGGCCCTGGTACGAAAGGCAACGAAGGAACAGGAATGGGTTTTTAGTTAGTAAAAGTTTGACCTCCGCCCAAAAGCGGGGGATATCATAAGATGATTTTCCCACCGAAAAATAAAAACAGAAGAAGGTCAATGTAAAAATATTCTAGCCGTTACTATCTTAATGCCGGGCCAAAGCCTCCCCCAAGTCCTTCCAGATATTCTTCTCCCGCGCCGTCTTAAAACAGCTCTCGTAAAACGTGTCTAACTGTCTGAGCTGGCATCGAGAGATAATGGAGACTCTTGCCTAGTGTTCACTGTATATACATGCGGCTGACGTGACCCGCCCAATACCATTTGAACTTAGCAGCCTTTTGTCCACGTCCATTATACCTATTTTGATCGAAAAGACTCCAAAAAATCTTACTAATCTTGTCAAGGGCTGGCTTTTACCTCGGTCAGAGATTAAGCATTGCCATACAACGTGGCAATGCCGCCAGCCTTTTGGGCACACTTCCAGTCGACAGCGATGCGGAGGAATTTTATGACGCCGTATTTTAGCTAGTAGTTTTTGCCTTTAGTGTATATATAGTTTTAATTAGTTAAGTGTTTTTATTAAATTATACAGTTAAAAAATGAATAAAATATACCTTACTAAAAAAAAAATCTTGTCCATTGACAAGATTTTTTTTTTTACTAAGGTAGGTAGTAAGGTAGGATTTCATAAGATAAAAATGCATCATAATTATCATTATATGATGCATTTTTATCTTATGAAATCCCTCATAAATAAGTTTACTAGCGACTAGTTCCACTGTCACAGTTTTTACGTTCAAAGCCTCATTGAGTCGCACTAGCCTGAAGCAAAAAACTCTTTGCTTGTTAGTCGGTATGAGCCCTTCCTGTATATTGTCGCATGAAGGTTCGTTTGCACCTTTGTTTTCGAGTCCAGTTACAACTTCAATGCTCGCTGCTAGCAGAGCGATGTCTGTAGGTTGAAATGGACTTAGTTTTGTTCAAATATTTTCACATGTTAGTAAAATGTTCAAATTTTTCTTATTTTTTGGATTTATAACATCAATATTTTATGTGTTTATTATATTACTAGCTGGTGCCCGCAACTTTGTCCGTTTTAGACTCGTAAAACAGCGCAATGTCATTTAGCCACAATTTCAAGAAGATTTTTTTGAGCGGATCCCTAATTGTTTTTCTAAAATAAAAATAGCGTTACTCCTCATAACATCAGCTATCTACCAATGAAAGTTACGTCAAAATCGGAACTAACAGAGAGGTAGACAAATAAAAATAAAAATTACAATTTTGTTACAAGTAGGTATTGAATATACGATTAGATGGATTTAGTAAAAAAAATATATTTTGATATTCATCATCATCATCATCATCATTTCAGCCGAAAGACGTTCATTTTCGGACATAGGCCTCCCCCAAGCGTCGCAACAACGCAACGACCGGTTCTGTGCGTCTCGCATCCTTCGAATCCCCGCGACCCTCACCAAGTCATCGGTCCACCTTGTGGGAGGCCTTCCAACAGTGCGTCTTCCGGCACGTGGTGACCACTCCAGAATCTTTCGTCCCCATCTGTTCTACCCTGACCATTGCCACTTAAGTTTGGCGATTCTATAGGGTATATCGGTAACCTTGGTTCTCCTGCAGATATCTTCATTTCTGATGCGATCAAGCAAGGAAACTTCGAGCATAGCCCTTTCCATTGGCCTTTGGGTGACTTTAAGTCTTCTTATGAGACCCATGGTAAGCGATCACGTTTTGGAGCCATATGTACACGCCGGCAATACGCACTGGTTATAGGCTTTCATCTTGAGACACTGTGGTATATTGGACGAGAAGATACCGCGCAGCTTCTTGAACGCTGCATTTCAATTTTATTATATTTATTATGTGTAGATTTGTAGGTTCTAGATAGGCTGGTATTTTATATCAGAAAGCATTTAAGTATCGTGACTAGAGTAGAAATATACTATCACTTTACCAATACAAACCTTCTAAAACTAATCAGTTTAAAATCCACTACGACCATGTGCATTCGTTATCACATGCGATTTCCTTTATCACAATCATGTAATTGTTCAGTTTAACAAGATTACACTGAACCATGACGCAAAGCTCAGTCATGAGTATTATTATTACATCAGCGATTTTCGCAAGTCCTTAAAATTAGATTATTCTTTTTCATCAAAATCTACTGAAGCATTTTAACCGAAGGTTTACAAAGAGAGTCACGCTCCAGTACCGAATACATCCGAATGGGTTCATTATTCCGAATTACCTACATCTTAGATTTTTTCCTGCTTAAGGTAGTTTTTCCGCATGGGTTAGTTACTTAAGAGGACCCTTCCAGAGCCGTCTATCGTCAACTTGAGCATGGTTTAAAAGCTTGTTGCTTCATCCAACGCATTTTTTAATAAAGAGGCAATGCTAAAATTGTGAGATAAAGCCTGAATCCTAGGAAATTCGTGTGTTTTTTTTAAATCTTGAAACTTTTTAGAAAAAGTTTCGATCAAATGTTTTTTATAGTTATATTTTCTTTCCTTTTTTAATTTATGATTACATTATGAAAGGCTAAGTTCACTCAAAATAGCACATTTACAGAGGTCTTTACTGGATTATTTTCACACAAATTTATAAATTGATTTCAATAGAAACCTAGATAATATCCTCCCACGTGCGCCTCAAGGAGATGTCAGCAAATCGTAGGGGCCCAGCAGGGTCGAAGCCTACTGGGGCCACGGGTAGTGTGAGAATTTCTGAAAGGGAAACCTGTAGTCCTAGAACGCAAAGGGTAATTGAAGGATACAGGTGTGGTTTTAGTCAGTAAAAGTCTGACACGCCCTCGCGCTCTACCCAGAGCGCGAGAAGTCATTTGGATGACTTTTCACCTTAAAAAAAAAACGGGTAGTGTGAAAGTGAAACTGGGACGAAGGCAAACAAGGAACAGGAGTGGGTTTTTAGTCAGTAAAAGTCTGACACTAGTCCGCCCAAGAGCGGGATTTGTCATAAGATGATTTTCCCACCTAAAAAAAAGATACTTTCAAAACTATCTAGAGAAAGACGTGTAATAACGTTTTAATCACGTAACAGTGGTTGTATGGAAATAAATCTCGGGTTGGCCCCTCTTAAGTTACTTCTTTTGGTCTGGTAAGGACTAAAGGATAAGTTTTCGAATGGGCAGCGCTTTCACGTGTGACGTAATTACATCTCTCTTTGCTTCGCTGGTTTGGCAACAACCTGCGTAGTTTAAGTAAATACCTGCTCTGAACTAGGTATTTATTTATTTAAATTTCATGTACAGTAGTGGTAAATAGGCGGACTTAATGCAACAAGGCATTCTCTACCAGTCAACCTTTGGGTTAAAAAAGACAACACCGTGGTAGGTTTGCACAATTAACAAATAACAGATACTTCAACCAGAAAAAATAATATAAAAAATAAGTTATTTATAATAATAACAGTAATAGCGTCAGGCACTAGTTGTCTGGCAATCATGCTGAACTGGACCTATTTTGGCGCAGCCGTGAGGCACACAATTGTATTTTTTTTTGGTTCTCTTTTGTTTGGTTTCGTGTTTACATATATTGTTTGTGTGCCTTGAATTGTGACAAAATAAATCATTTTCTTTCTTCTTTTCTTTCTTTTAATAGTATTATAATTTAATTTCTAAAGCACCCAGTTGTATCTGCTAATTTAGTAAGAAGTGATAATACTATATATATATGTCTGCGATTTTTTACAGCACTAATTTCATAATACCTACCTAAAAATGACGCCGTACCGGCGCGATATTTGGCTTAATGTAAATGAGATTGTTACGTGGGCAATTTCCCTGGAATTTTATCTCGAAATACGATGCGAGTTTGGCGAACAATAATTGACATTTTAAAACATTTCTGTCATGTGATACCTACTTGATGGCTGTTAATAAAAGCCAAGCAAAAAGGTCGACTACACTATATGAAGTAGTTAAGTTTGCAAGTGGTGCTTAGAAAGCCGCAGAAATTCCACACAACTTTGAAACATAAAACTAAAATTAAACGAAAAACCAGGGCCTCAAGTCTGCTATTACAATAGTGTCAAAATGGTCTATCATTAATTTCACAATTGTTGATTTTAACAAGTTTGGTAATCTAATAATATAATGGCGTCACTATGACTTTCCAATGGTCAACCACTGACTCTGAATTGAAAGAAGTGGTAATCTCGTGCATACTGACAAATGAATCAGTGACCTACCATTAGAATGTCATAGTGCAGTCTTTGCTTTTAATAAGCTCGATATTCGACACCAGCTCAGTTGTCAAAAAGGAAAAAAAAAGCTCGATATTGTCATTCTACCACAACTCTATTACGAGACCATTGACAGATTAATGATCGATCATTATGAATTAGCAGATTACGAACTTTTAGCTAAATGACAATGGAATCATGTTGGAATGACGAATTTATAAAAGTAGCAAACTTGGGCCCCAGTCTTCAGGGTCTTTAAGTTAAGAGTTCATAGGTTACTTTTAGGCAAGCATGCTTCTTCGTTGACCATATTATAACTTTATATCTGACCATTTAGTTGTAAAAAGCGAGAACATCTTTAAGAAAAAATCGCTACCTCCAAATAACCAGTATTCCCTGGCCGGGCTTGTTTTTGGGGTTCCGTACCTCAAAAGGAAAAAACGGAACCCGAAATTAATTAAAAAAGAACTATTTACATAAGTTAGTTTGTACGGAACCCTCAGTGTGCGAGTCCGACTTGCACTTGTTTTTTCATATAATTAATTTTCTTGCTCTAGGGTGGAGTGAAAGGACGTACTGGCTAAAACCCACCTATGCTTTTTCAGTTGCTCGTTGGGTTCTTGGACCACGAGATTCCTTTTCCTCATAGCCCCAGATTCCTCATCGTACTAATACATTTTGGTAACATCTCTTTGAGGCGTGTATAGAACACAACGCGCCGTCGACGATTGGGGTTCGATCCTTACTGGATGGCCGGACGGCGAGCTACCCATTGCGCGTCGGTTGCAAACCCGCGCCTATTGTTGTGGCCAGCGGTATAATTTGAAACAATTACCATACCCCTGGACCGCAAAGAGTAACTGACGGAACACAGGTGGGTTTCAGTAAGTAAAAGTGTGACACCCCCTCTCGCACCATCCAACCTGGGAGGAATTATGACGTATTAGAAGAAATCCCAAAAAAATAACCATGTATTTGCCTACAGATCGTATTAGCTCTCTAGATGAAAGCCCTGTGACTATTTTCTATAGCTCTCTTTTTCGTCGTCCGTTTGAAAAAAAAGGAAACTGTTTCTTAATAAAATAAACTAGGTCAAAAATCCAAAATGAAAACAATGGGCGGGCTTGGAATGCACCCAAATCATTTTGCTATAATGTTTCTTCAACGTCCGTTTCTGTATTCGTCAATTTGTAGATTAATTATTATTTCTAACGACCTGAACTTATTCAATTATTATTTATTTTATTAAGCTAGTAAACAGGACAAGTTTACTTATTCTAATAAAATGAAAATCAAAACAATTATAAGTTAATTATTTACGAAACTGGAATCAAGTTTTGTGCCTAAAAGCTCAATAATAAATTAATTAAAGGTTAACTGTCGTCCGTGTTTTTGTTTTCATAACAGCTTGTTAGCACTGGACATATTTTTATCGCAATTAGTGTATCGCCAAATACATCTATTTATACGAGTATATATAAAAGGGGAAACTGATTGACTGACATATCAACGCACAGCTGAAACTACTGGGTCTAGGAGCATCAAATTTGGCACTAGGTTTCCTTCTATACCGAAGGCGAGCACTAAGAGAGGATTTTCCAAAATTCATTCCGTAAGGCAGCAGTGCAGAGCAGTGGTGGTCGAGTGGTAACGGCCCCGACATACGATTTGTAGGTTGCGGGTTCAAACCTAGTCAGGCGCATTACTTTGTGTTATTTATTTCATCACCACTGCTCTCAAAACGGTGAAGGAAAACATCGTGAGAAAACTCGAAATGTCCTAGAACCAAAAATTCGAAGACATGTGCCGCCGTGGCGGATTACGGCCCATTCCCTCTCCTAAAGAGGAGGGCTGAGTCCCAGCAGTGGGAACATTATAAGGCCGACTATGCTATGCTATCCCCTAAGGGGCGAAATAGGGGTCCAAAGTATGTGTGGAGAAACCTATTTTCGTGCGGGCGAAACAGCTGACAGAAGCTTCAGATTAATTTGCCTCAAAATTAAAAATTTTACCCTAGTGACAACAAATCTTCAGGTCCTATTTTAACATCTAAAAGGACTACGGGAAGCGGGAGGACGTGTCAGATTTTTACTGACTAAGGGCGCTACCAATTTATGCGTTTTTTGACGCCCAGCTGCGATGCGGATACGGTGCGTTAGTCGTAGGGACTGCGCATGGACGATCGTATTTTTCATAGGCTTCCATTACACCATGGGTTTTGTTGTCAGTTTTGCCACAATCAATGTTTCGATTGATGAAAATCCTACCGTCTAATGCGATGATTGACGAATCATGATTGATGGAATTGATTGACGCCTGCATGACCGTGTACTGGACGCCATACAAAACACAACACCACGTGTTCAATTCATTGTTGAATAGTGCAGTGTTGAATAGCGCATGACTGGCATACAAACGCACGGCAGCCAGATACGTTTTCAATTTAGGCTCTTGTTGCAGTACGTATAAATTAAAAGCGCCCTTAAACCCACTCCTATATTCCTTCTTTGCCTTACATCCTGAAGGAACACGGGTGCGTTTATTAATGAGTAAATGACGAGTACTCCTTCTCGCTACCCAGAGCGGGAAGAGTCATTAAATGATTTATCACAATCGAAAAAATAGTCATATTTCAATGGCCAGTTTTTTACGGTATTGAACGAATAAATTCAACCCAAGTACGGATTGGATCCATTCGATCTAAGAATATTTATTCAAAGTAATCCATTGATGATTGACCTGAGAAACCCATTCCAGCGCCTTTAATATTCTCAGAAGCCTTAACATGACGTGTTAAAAAGTCCATCGTAAGAGCGAGAAAGATGGATGGACTTACTATTCGGTTGAGGTCATAAAATGGATCACGTTAAGAGCTCGCTAGGGCCTCAGGTGCCACGGTACAGATTGCGGCACGAATTTTGAGCGCTCGGCGAAAGAGCGGGGATCGTTTTGCGCATCGTACAATATCGGCAAGCCAATCACTGTACAAGGATTTCACTCCCCACCCCCCCATCTCTCTTCATACCACTAAAAAGACCCGATATTTCACTTCTGCGTGCTTCTGCGCAAGTAGAACTGTAGAAGTCGGCGCTCAAGATCCGTGCCGGTATCTATATCAATAAGGTCAATAGTATGAATGGGAAGACTACAAAAAAACAGATAGTCCTATAAAATCTAGATTATCTAGATTTTGAAAGGTTACTCTACCCTATCGAGTGGTCGAATCTGTAACATGTTAAACCTTGCTTTAATCGGATCGTCCTCTAATTACTACATGGAGGGCTTTGTCAACATTCCGCTTGATCGACTTCACAATGATAATGGTGCAGGTAGATTACGTTACAATGCTTGTTTAATTCTGAATTAGTCGGTACTACTGTATTTTGGATTTGGACAAGGTCGGGATAGCTTATGTGTGACTTATAACTCGACTGCGTTTTAAAATTTCTGATTATTTGATTGTATAGTTTATTGTTATCCTAAATTATAGTACATTTATGGCTCACGTTCATTTCTGCAGACTAGCTGATCCAACGAACTTCGTACCGCCTAATAAATAGTAAGGATAACACCATCTACTGGCATTATCAGAACCATCATAATTCATTTTAAAATGACATTTTAATTAGAGATGGCGCTGTATGCTGATTTTTTTTCGTGTTTTTTTTCCAAATTTTCTCACCGTTTAAACCTTCCCTGGACTATCTTGAATATTTCAAGACCAAAATTGGCCAAATCGTTTTAGCCGTTTTTGAGTTCTAGTGAGACTAACGGACAGCTATTCATTTTTATTTATATAGATACATCGATAGAATAATCTTTATGATTAATCCTTGTCATCACTCTCGCACCTTCTGTTCATAAATTGTTTTTATTATTATTGTCATCCTAAAAATAATTCACTGTACATTACCAAAATACCGTACTAGGATTTTACTTGCAACCTTGCGGTGTTCAGAATCAGAATCCTAAATGTGCCGTATCCTTTGTATTATGTAAATAATTTAAAACAGCCTCATCCTTCAAAGCCATCAAAAGTTTTCTTCCTACCATTTCAATGAAATTAGCGCAATGTTCCTCCAATGTTTTTCCGTGTTCCAGAACAACAGTAGATACTTCATTTGCATCACCAGAAACTTAATTTCTCTCTCTTGTTATAACATCTTCGCTGTGTATGTCAATTTGTAATTCGTGTGTAAGGTAATGAATGTAAATCATGTGTAGATTTAATATAGAAATTTTGGCTTTAGTTTTGGTAAGAAGGATGTATGTTACTACCTACTTGAAGTTGTCTTAGAATTCATAGCATACGCTTTTGTTTGGATACCGTCAAAGCTCTAATGAGATGTTTACCGATGTAAATTCTGCTTACTAGAGTAAATTCTGTATAGCAATCACTCCTAGGTAGGAGTGATTGCTATACAGAATTTGCAACAAATCTTTCGAAATCTGCATCGAAAGCAATGTACTATACCTAAGCAAGCTTAGGTAACTAAGCGATCAAAATTCTTAAAATACTGCAAGAACAAAATAGCCTTCCTTTTTTCTTTTTCAGGTTACTCCTTATCTCTTTTTATAGGGTTTTTTTTTTACAGTGGGAATACATCCAATGATTTCTCCCTCTCTAGGGTGGAGAGAGATGTCAGACTTTTACTGACTAAAACCACATCTATGTTTCTTCTTTGCCTTTGGGTATCAGGACCCCAGGGTTTCCCTTTCAGAAGTAAACCCATGGCCTCATTAGGCTTCGGCCCTGCTGGGCCCCTATGGTTGTACTGACATTTCTTTGACGGGCGCTTCCACGCGCCTCTACGAGGCGTTGACGACACGGGCTCGGGTCCGAATGGTTACCAAAAGGCTGGACGGTGAGCTACCCATTGCTGTCATCCGCAAGTCCATTCATCATTCAGCCGATAGACGTCCACTGCTGCTGGACATAGGCCTCCCCCAAATGTCACCACAATAAACGCCCCCAATGGAAGGCCCCCTACAAGGTGGACCGACGACCTGGTGAAGGTTGCGGGAGTCCGATGGATGCGAGACGCACAGGACCGTTCATTGTGGCAAGTCCATTGTGTATAGGGGTAACTTTTACTTGTGCAAAAAGTTTCTTGACATTTACTTTGCTACTAAAAATTGGCCTAAAAAATGCGTAATAGGCCTTAAAAATAAATATCACGTGTAACTTGACTTTTAAAGACCAATAAATAAAAACCTTTAAGGTAATAAGACTTGAAGTGGATTTAAAAGTGGGTCAACTGAACGGCTTTTTAACTGTACTTGTCCGCAGTTCTCTGTGGCTATTTGTGAAGTGCTGAATTAATTAAAAGTTTCATCGTGTCGTCCGAAGCATTTTGTATGTTAATCTTTACATGTGTGCACTCTGCTCACGATTATTTCCTTCATTGCACTTTACAACAAGCAGTGAGAGCTCTTATTCCAAATAGTTTAATACGTATTTTACTTCGTTAAATTGACAATAATATCTGTACATAAATATATTGTATTTTTGTATGTTTGTAATGAATGTACTAAAAAATCTACTGGACCTATTTAAAAAAAATACACTGATAGACTGCTATTTTATCATTGAGTGAAACGCCATCCTCGTGAGAAAAGAAAATTATCTGAAGGTAATATACCTACTACAGGATAAAAAGAATCCTACATCCTATTCCATAACATGGTCAGCCTGTGAGCTACGTTTCATCATCTATCATATTATCATCATCATCCAAATCTTTTTTGCCGTTAAAACATAAAAAGGGAATAGACAGACAGACACAAGTTATTTTCGCATTAACAACATTAGTATGGATATGGCTAAATGCAAAATTTACGTAACTAGAAACTTTTGAAAATATTCTATATCTTGAAATACTTTTGTGCCTCGTTTTATCATGCAAAATAAACAACCTATCAGAAATTTTCCTTTAGTATTTGGATCTTCTCTTAGATCCATGTTTATTCCAGAGTTTATACCAACAATATCTTCTGCATACAATTACTTATTTGATCACTTAAGCCACTATTGGTGGTTCCACTATTGTTATAGTTAATAGCCAAAATACGAGAATACTCCATTCAATGAACAGTGAAGGCAGTAAATTCATCTTCATGCGGTATACCTTTGAAGCTTATTTCCGGCACATTAATTTGACAATAGACTTAAGGTAATGACCAGATTATCTCAAACACAATTGCAACAAACCTTATCGTATACCATATGTATGTCATTATAATTCGATCCAGCTACATTAGCTCTCGATACAGCTCAGCAAGCTTGAGATCAACACACATTAACCCCATATAAGATGCGGTCAGAACTGTTTGTATAATGTCCAACCTAATAGGCCGGTAACCAAGCGTGACTATTCAGAAGCCTAAGTCAATTATGCAGAAAGCTCATTGAGGATGCTAATATACCCCTGAAGTTGGTAAGTGAGTACAATAGAGTAGCTTGTTGGACTAGTGGAACAATTTTGAATAACGATAATGTAGGCAATTTGTCAAACATGAATAAGATGACTAACGACAGAGTGAGAAGACAATTCACTGAAGAAACGATGAAAAATTGTTCTTCGGATGTGAAGATGTTCGATTAACTTTTATCCAAACTAAATGATGGATTTGTGTAAGATAATATTTTATCAAAATAAGTTTATGATTGATTGATTACTGTGTTAGGTTTTGACAAGTTTTAACATGCATCAAGTTTCCTATTTCCGGATAAATTCGGTTTTATTTGATTGATTCTTCTCGTATCCAAACAAAATACATTACAGATGAAGACTATTTGTGAAATGGCAAACAATTTATGTCACCCAGGCACCCACTAAGCTGGGTTACTTGCCCTATCGCGTATCTGAACTAAATGGGGCCTTTTGCGGCCGTTCGGTGGGACAACCGTCTGCAATCCGATTGTAAGCCCGACTTGGAAATGTAGGTGGATACTAAAGCTGTAGCCGTTAAGTGCAGCACAACAATCTTTTATACAGATTACTATGAAAGCGAAACTTGAATGGAAACTAAAGTTTTTACAATAGAGTTCGTAAAACCTTTTGATAAGGCATTGTGTGTCGCAGTTAAATTAAATGGGGTAGAACGTAGATTAGGAACGGGATAAAAGTACAACAATATAGTTTTACAGTACGTGTTTATTCGATATATTTTATGGACAAGATACATATAATTCAATGAATGAACTACTTTTATTTATATGATGAATTGACCTAAAAAAATATTGACACCGTCACACGATAATTCCATTTTATATCATAATTAAGCATTGTAACACAGGTTAACTTGAAGTTGGTTGTAATTTATATTATGCCTTTTCCGTAATCTAAATAATAATTTTTCAATTTTATATTCCATATAAATAATATTGTATTCTATGTTATATGCCTACTTAGAATGTTTTCTGTTCCTAATTTATTTATCTATGGAGGAACATTAGCTCCTAAAACACAGGTTCACAATACCATCATGAGGTAGCAGTTAGCGTTTTGTTTGTGCCTCTATGAACATTTTTTTTTATGCTTGAGTACTAAATTATTTAATTTATAAAAATATATAAACAAATTATTGTTTTAATTACTATTATTATTATAAAAAAAGAAAAAAAAAATATTTCGATTATTTCAATCTCAAGTTTTTATACTTAAAATTGGATTTCTCAAATAAATATGAAAATTTCAACATTTATACGTATGTTATGTTATACGACATTTCCTTCGACCATGGACACTTTGTCTTCAAACTGTCTGCGCTTATCATAAAAATAAATTTTAACTGGATGAAATGCGACGGGTTGTAACACTCTACCACAAAATTGAAATGTTCCGTTTTAATAAAACCCACGTCAATATTGACGTTGATTTCCTTGAAAGAGCTTCCGTTTTTATTATATTTTTGGACATCAAAGATGTTAAAAAGTTTGTTTAGGATATCAATGATGGCATTGTGTGTGTTATCTTCTTCTTTAGTATCTATTTATATATCTTGTGGTTTTCTTTAGCGACATTTAAGTACGCCAAAAATACTCAATGCAATATTTTTACTATTTTACTTCAAAACGGTTACTACGTCTTTTCCGAGAAATAGAGAAAAATAGAAAATTACTATGATGTTCACAACATAAGAATTGCAACATAATAGGGACAATAATACACTTACTTTAAGATTGCATTTGTTCAAAAACAATTCTCCATTGCACAATACGCAAAGTCAGAGGAAATTGCTTGTAACAAAACTGAACATAAATGTTGGACTGAATAAAAATAGTTTAGTGTAAATAAAATAAAACTTTTTACAAAAAAACTAACCAACTTAAATAAAAACAATCAAAATAACTGACTAATAATTGAAACAAACAACACCGAGAAAAACCGACTTCCGAAATTAAAGTTGTTTCGATCGTTTTAGTGTTTTTTAGTGAAGTGGGTTTTTTTTTGTAAAAAGTTTTATTTCATACTTTTTAGTTGCACACTATAACACACTTATTTTTTTACCAGAGTGCCTATTTCACATGACAATTTTAATTATCCCAAACACTGCTAGGATAAATCGTTTTATTATAAAGTTCCCGTGTCTCCCTTCTATCTTCTGGCTTCATCATCAGATCAGTACGATAGTACCTTATAGTCAAAGTGCATCTCATGACAATTCTAATAAGTCTAAACACAGTTAGGATACATTGATTAATAAATTACGGAGTTTCGTTGCCTATATTCAAGCTCCATCATCATTATCAGATCACTTCGATGATACCATTTTCAACATAACAATTCAAAACCATTTATTTATTTGTATTATCATGGTCGCTTGACTATCTTCATTGTGATATCTATGTGAGTGTGAAGTTCCGTTGGCCATTTCCGGTCTTCTTCATCAGTTCCACTTCATCAAATGTTACTTTTTGACTGTAAATGCTTAAGTTCTCGACGAAAATACCAAAATCACTATATGATCCAATCATCAGAACTGGATTTTGAAAAAAATGGGTCCAATCTAGAAGCATATCCGTTAAGGGGGAAAAAATTTGCAAATCAGTCCATAAACGACGGAGTTCTGAGGTAACAAATATAAAAAAAAATACAACCGATTTTTTAACCTCCTCCTGCTTTTGGGATTCGGTTAAAACTAATGTTCGCTCTTCACCTATTCTCGGCTAAAGCCAATACTGACGGACGGGCTAGTCTTTACAAAAAACCTTGAAGTTTAAAATTTGCTGATTTGCAGCCTAAAATTTGGATGCTACAAATTTTATTTTTCATGTTCTAGGATGGTGCGTGCAACCTGCCTGCTAGCGAGCTGTGTGCTCTTCGCTGTACTCCTTATCGTGCCCGCCTCTGCTTACCCCAGGTAGTGGTATAATATTCAATTTGACATCGTTATGATCAAGATTTACTAAACTTTCCGAGTCACAAACGGTCTTCTATAGAAACTAGAAATTATTTTAGTAAGTGTTACAATATCAAGCTAACAGGAACATGTTTTTTTTTTGTTTTACTTCTAAAATATCATAACTGATAATGTGCACGGTTGAAGATTGCCAGGTCGTGGTTTTCATACCAATGACATGCTATGATATTTTTGATAGATTTCTACAAAAAAAAAAATATTAGTGTGACGCGACAGTTTAGTAGCTCTCATTCTAACAATAAAATAATTTTTACCTAGTCTTAAATAAAATAATTGCACTACAGAATAAGCAATATTGTATTGTGTGACAAATTCATTGAGTAGAACATGACGTTATTCAATATTCAGATTCAAGAACGACCAAACTAAGATATATTATAATCAATGAGACCTATTAGCCAGACGGAATGGCTAATTACTTAATTTTTTTTTTACAAGTGGTTATAAATAATAGTGATCCTCTAAAACCATTAGAGGTTCGCGCCGGTACCAATGAAGAATAACTAACTATTCCCAAAGTGTAACACAATATTGTAACCCTCGATACTAACATAAAATGTTTTAATATTTTCAGTCCAAGCAACTATTTTCGTGAAGAAGGCCAATATGAACCTGAAGAGATAATGGATATGCTGAACCGCCTCGGTAACCTCATCCAAATGGAACGCAAAATGGAAAAGTAAGTTGTCAAATCACATGATCACTATACATATTTTAACATAATGTCATCACTGTAATTATCGATTGTTATAGACAAACAGTTTTGATTCTCATAAAACTGTTTATTCAAGTGTTTCATATACTTATACAAACAGGATTTATTATAAAAGTAACTTCACATATTAAAAATCTCCTTTTAGAACATCAACCTTCATTACACTACATTAAGTACTGGATCTCTTCTTGTCACGTGTTTTGTATTGTTGATGATTTTATTGTTTCAATGTTATGCATGTTTTTAAATTGATGTTTGTTTCTAAATTGTTAAAATCCCCATTTATTGTGAAATAAAATTCCTATTATCCATTTTTATTATTCATATTATTTTTATATAACTAAACTGCCGGTTATTTTTTAATTACAAACCCACGCACTATTTCAGTTACTCATAGATAAACGGTAAAATATTATGTTCCTAAATTAATTAATTATCTATGAAAAAATCAACTAATGTCTTATTCTGTTTAAGTTTTTTGTTGAAAAAATAATTATTTCTGTTGTTATACATATAATTACAGTCTATGGTAATTTTATCACCACCCACATTTTTATCGTCTACCACTTGTGTAATATCTGTTTTTATCTCTTTGCAGCTATAAAGAAGACATTACTAGGTACGTCTATATGTCGTACTTAGGTTATCTTAATGTGATTTCCTATGTATCTTTCCTTTTGTAAGCATCTGTAAGCTGCTGAAAATTCTTTCGACATTACGTTTGCGTTTCATGCATGAAGTTAGTTAGTCCTTAGTTCATTAACAAGTTAATCTTTTAGCTTTATTATATTAGCTGCTGTACCTGCTAGCGTTTCACCGCTTGATTATACGTAGTATTAGCTTTATTGCATCAAGGATTATTGCGAGGAGCTCTGGAGTTGTAGTTTTCTTACATTACTAGAAGAACCCTCCATACTTTGTAACTTTAATATTGCGGGACTATAATAGACTGTAGTTTTCATTCTAAATTATTAAATATAGATTGACGAATAAAATAACTATACAAAACTACTGTTCTACTAAAGCCCTTTCCTATGAAACAATTTATATTTACAGGTAACAAACAAAATCAATCTAGCAAAACTATTGCCCTATGATCAATAATAATGTAGTAGTATTCCCTAGTGCCCCTGATTTGAACTTCGGTAACTCCCGGCAGCACTTGTTATAGACAATAGATTTTTCAACCAGAATGTAGTGTTCAAATAACATAAATATTTTGTTTTAGATAGAATGTATTTTCCTTTAGATGATAGAAAGTAGAAGTTAGTTTAGAGAATAAATGAACAAATATTAAGTAGATATAGTACGGATCAATTTTTGTAGCTAGCAATAAAAATGTTAGATATTCTTCTCCCATTTATATAACAAATAACCATGAAAAGTAATTTGCAATGAGTTTGAAAAACGAACTGAAGTACAGTTATTTCAGTCAGTGATCAGTACCGGAGACAGCTTTACACTAACTTACAGCATGACAACAAACTGACTTATCAGTATTGAAAAAAATACCAACAATTTGTTGCAGACATTCATTTAGGGCCAGGTCTACATAAAAAAATTCAAGCGCTTTCCACAAAACAATTTACAATGTTTCAGAGAATGCCTTCACATTAACATCCTCGTCCGCGTATACATTGAAGTCAGCATTTTTCACATCCCTCGTGGAAAGTTTTGGACAAAATGCTTTAAAAACCTTATCACTTTTAAAAATTGTATTATATTATTTGTCTTTTTATCTAGTTATTACAAATATATTTAGTTCCACTTCAGTCTGACATAAACTTATATTTCAACCTTAGTTGCTTGTATCTTGGCATCCATCTTGATGCACAGAATATATTAGTACATTTGGTAGCATGTTTATTGCCATAAAATTACGTCTTAGTTAGGTACTATACAATTAATGTGATGCGCTCATTGCGAACTAATACGCCAGCTTCTAGATTTGCTTCATTTCTATCTATCTTATTGTCGCTACTAACAATTTAATTATTTCTTAATTTTCAGCGAGAAGCGAGCTCTTGACCTCGGTCTCAGCCGTGGCTACTCTGGTGCTCTTCAAGCCAAGCACCTTATGGGACTCGCAGCAGCCAACTACGCCGGCGGCCCCGGAAGGAGGCGACGAGATGCCCATTAAATCCTTAGCATAACCACCCGAATACTGCACTGAGGTGGACTACAGTACAACCAATATAACTTATAACCACATCTCTATGCAGTAGTCAACTTCATAAGCTTAGGTCAATCACCATCTGGCTGGTTCCATTGCAGCGTTGAATAAACATGTCATCCATATAGCTTATAGTCAACTTTATTCAAATTAACGCTTAACATGATATATTTCTAGTCAGCAACATATAATAACAGATATAACTGATGTTGTAATAATAATGTATTTTGAAATGAATTACATGGTCTGTTATTTGCTTGAAACGATTCTGAGTCAGCCATAGTTAGATTTGATTGTATCCGTTAGACAGTTCTATAAAACAGTTTTATAATGTTATTATTAAATTAGTAGTGGAGGTTCATTATAAATGATGGTACTTAAATGTTTCAAAAACTAGTTTTGTTCTAGTAGGTATCATTTTTAACTACTTTTACTTACCTACCTACTTATGTGTTTGTAACAAAAACTTTCCACCTCGACCTTGTAGATAATGTTTTTATGAAAGACAAAAAGTATATTTGACTGATTTTGATACATTTCTACGAGTCTGATGATGTACCTAAACCTATTCTAGTCATCACTAGTCGTGTCGTACTTACCTACTTCATAATTTTCATTCCATTTCGGTGTCAGTATTCCTCCAGTATTAAAATATCATAAACTATCTTTCAAACTTGTACGATTTAATCACGAATGAATTAAAACGCTTAATATTTATTGTAAATTAGTACCTACAGTATTACTTAAGAACTCCAAACTCTAGTATCTGTAATAAATTCAATGTTACCATTCCTCTTGTATGTACGTGGCAAATTAGTGAATAGATAAAAATTAAGTGATAAATACCTCCTGTCTAGAGTTTATTGTTAAAAATAAAGAGATATTCATATTTATATAAATGTGTTTATATTAATACTTCATGTTATATCTTTGTCTATATTGTAAGTTCACAATATCACATATTACTGCAATAACAAAGGCTTTTCAATGAAATCCCCGAGTACTTATTAATTCGAAAAACAATACCTAACACAATCCTAATTCAAGAATAAACTCTACTCCCAATGATGGTTATAAATAATAAAATTATGTTGAAAACAACGCCCTCTATTGGTTACTTATAGTGCACTGATGACTAGCGACATCTAGTTTTCTTTTGCTTAACTTTTAGCACACTATAAGTAAATACTACGCTCACTGTGTGTGGACGCTGTCACGTCAAAGTTCTAAGAAAGAAGCCTAGATGTCGCTGCTGATTCCTTTTGCAGTAATAATTAGTATTTATGTTGTTTCACCTATCAGTTTAGACAACTTAACAATTGAAAAGCTTTTTGCAATAACACTTTGGTGAAAGATATTGGCTTTTACTTTTAGTTTGCACAGTTACTTAATGTTTAATAGATGAGGTGCAAGTGAAATGAGTATTAGGAAAAATAGCAATTATAAGCCCTCAAAAGAGCTCATAAGTTTAAATATAATAAAAACAAAGGAATTTCTATATTATTGAAATAATTATTTTCATAAAGGTAAAATTGATAGTTAATAATAACAAGTCACCTATACAGCAACTAGTCATTAATTTTTACATGACCATCAGTATCCCGTATGGTCTAGTGGCTAGGATACCTGGCTTTCACCCAGGAGGCTCGGGTTCGATTCCCGGTACGGGAAATTCTTTTTTAATTTTTTTCTCCTAAATTTTATTGTTGTTTACTTTAAGCAGTATATTTAAACATTAAGTAGGTACCTCAATGTTAGACATATTATTTTAGCTCAAAATAAATTCGTACCTATTCATTGGTAGACATTTCTTACAAAATAATTACTTACTATTATTTTAAAACCTAAAAAATACACCAACAAAATATTGATTCATCATAATCGTCTGCTGTGGAGCTTAAGAGCAGTGTCAACAAAGGTGGCACGAGCAAATAAAAGCAATAGCATCCACTATAACATGAGCCCTGACGCTAGCAACTTTCTTCCTACCACACCCAGTTTCGTTCAGAGTTCGGGACACGAGGGAGGTCTAAATATATTGGACTGCAGCGCCAGGGTGAATTGTGTATTCGGCTGGATGGCCATACATTTTTTCAACATGGCCGGTCTCTGTATTTATAGTTGGTGTGTATTTAAAGCTGATGTTTTCTGGGCATTAGACAAACAGATGAGGAGTCAGACTAATAATGGAGGTGCTATATGATTATTTTCATTAACTTTGCTTATTGTTTCAATAGTGAGTCTTCAAGTACTAGGTTCCTGTAGATGGAAAGCACAATTTAGGCTGACCCAGATAGAGGTTTTTTTCTTGAGGTGGGGAAATCGTCTAATGACTTCTCCCGCTAAGGCATAGCAGGAGGGAGTTCTTTTAATTTTACTAACAAAATCCACACCTATATTTCTTCAGTTACCCTTTGCGTCCTAGGACCACGAGTAATCCTTTCAAAAGTCGACCCATAACCCCAGCAGGCTTCGGCCCTGCTGAGCACCTACAGTTTTGCTGACATCTCTTTGAGGTGTCAATGACTTGGGCTCGGTCCGGACGGTTACGGGACGGCCGGACGGCGAGCTACCCATTGCTCGTAGTCTGCAAGCTCACCTACGGTGGCTGGTAGTCGGGGTAGGGGTTTCGGCGGCTGGGGCGTGAGGACGTCCGTTCCCTCACGCGTGCGGCCCAGATAGAGTTGGCACAATAATTTAGACGGGTAACATTAAGAGTTGTTCAAAATAGCGTGAGACTGGGAACAAAATGTGTGAAAGGACTTGGGAAGGCCTTAACCCTGCTGTGGGCCTAGACTAGAAAAGTAAGAGAAAAATAAGAACAAATAGCATAAAACAACTAAGCGTCGTGTTGATTATACGATTCTGGTAAGGCGCTTTGCTTATTTCTTATTATGTACATCACACCCAGTTGACCCAGTAGCATAACTATAGGGTGGCACGGCTGGCAAAATACCTCGGGCCCCTCGCACGGTGGGGCCCTGGTCCGATAGGCCTTGAGCTCAAAAGAAGTAAATATACAATTTCAATTATTAAAATTTATTAAACGCATTCATAAGAAAAGGATCAATTTCCCGTGGTATTTTCCGAGCCTTACCACCTTATAGATAAGCCACTGGGAAGCCTACCTTCAGAGAAGAAATATAATAGTACTCGTATATTAGAGAACTTGCCGATTTATTAATAATAAAGAATATTTGTATTTCAGTGATTTATCTAAATTAAATTACAAAGTAGACGATTTTCCTGGGGCCCCATCCAATGATTTTGCCAAGGGCCTCAGATGGTATAGTTACGCCACTGTCGCCACCATCATCTGTTGGAACGTCATCGTCATCATTATCACCAGCCTTCGTCAGGCTACTGCTGCACAGGCACTTATCATCTTTGAAACGCCTGATAAACACCGCATAGCAGCAAGGCGTAAAATTAGCATTTTTTTTTTTAATTTGATATAAACTAGTGCTTGACTGCGATCACACCTGATGGTAAGCAGTGATGCAATCGTAGATGGTGCGGCACACTAGTTTATTAAGAGCCTATTCACTCTAGCCTTGAAGACACCCAAATTATAATCGGACGGGAAGACCTCAGCAGGCAAATTGTTCCTGTCCTTCGATGTACGCGGTATAAACGACGAGGCGAAATGCTTAGTCCGGACCGTAGAGGTTTCAACAACGCAACGTAAGGGTGGATACTCACCGTACGTCGGGTTGTCCGATGGTAGAAATGAGATGGCGGAATCAAGTCATGCAATTCCCGCGCACACTCTCCAACATGCAACCTGTAAACACCGAAAAGCTGGCAACCGTAACACTATGCTCAAAAAAAAAATTATAGAAAAGAAATAATAAAAAAAAAAGAAATTAAGTAGTTCGTAATGTGGCTGGCTGGCTTTGATGATATTTCACTTTTTTAAAGAACCTTAAATATTTTTAACACTGAATTCAATTTCATATAACTTGCATTGAGCATCCAGCGTTTATTTTCTTCCAGAATATCCTTTTATTCTCGCACATCATCATTCAAGGCGACCACTTTTGGACATATTCTTCCCCCAAGTGTCGCCACAGCAAACAGTCCTGTGCGTCTCGCATCCGTTGGATTTCCGCGACCCTCACCAATTATCGGTCCACCTGGTGGGAAGCCTTCCGGTAAGAGGTTGCTACTTCAGAACCTTTACACACATAGATGTTATTGAAATAAAATTTTAGATTCATTTATTCATTGTAAATCATAGTACATGATAAGTTCTTAGTTTTAGATAAATTATGTGTAGTAAGACAAATAAAATAATGGAATCAACAAAATGTCCGCAATTGTTGTATTTAAATGAAAAATTTTCAGCACATAATTAAAGAATATTAAAGAATTTGAATTATGTCATAAATTAAAATTAAATTTTAAAATGTAAAATTAAATATCAAAATGTAAAATTAAATGTCAAAATGTTAAATTAAATGTCAAAATGTTAAATTAAATGTCATAATGTTAAATTAAATGTCAATATAGAAAATCAATAATTGTTGCTTATAAAATGTCAGAAGTTTTATAACAACGTGTCATTCAAATATTATGTGATTGAGTAAATAGCATTTTTCTATTAAAAAATTCATCAATATTTCTTTAAAGTTGTGCAAATTTTCATTCTGAATGCTATCAGGAATTTTATTGTAGTTAAGGCAAGGTTGCGTACTAAGGTTATGGACATAACCCGAACATCACCAAACTTGCAGTAGTAGAGGTCGAGAGGTTCTGGAGTGACAACTACGTACTGGAAGAGGCAGTGTTGGAATTAATAATACAAAACTTGGCCTTGGTTTGATCATATCTGCGTTCCATCAGGGTCTACGCCCTGTGCCTGGTACCGCAGGCTCCGTCCGAGTTACAGCGCTGGGCGGGCGTTTCAGACTTTTACTGACTAAAACCACACCTGTTTTCTTCAGTTGCCCTTTGCGTTTTAGGACTATGGGTTTCCTTTTCAGAAATTCTCCATGGCCCTAGCGTATTATTTGACCGTTAGCGTTTAGCGCTGCCGAGAGATATTATTTTTCTTTACTTTGAAAAATAGTACATCTTGATACAAGTGCAGAAAGTTTGTCATTGCGACCGAGGCGGAATTCGCACGAGCCGTAGGCGAGTGTGTTATAGAGCCGAGGGCTGCAGTGACTTTGCACGTGTATGAAAAGACTTTTTTTAATACACTTACGAAAAGATGAATAAACGGGGGTTGACTGGCGATTCGTGGGGATTGATGCGAGCCCAGCCTGATACGATAAATGTAACATTGTGGCGGGGGAGAGCACATGCACTTTTCTGCACTAGTGCGGAAAACAGTCTGTTGCGTGTCTAAAAGCGGTGGGATAAGAGCGCGTTTTCGAGTAAGTGTATTGAAGAAAAATTTACCCCGCACTAGGAATAACTCTTGTATTATGGGCGCGTTTACAAATATGTTAGCTCACATATACAAAACATCCAGACCCGTAATACAAATATTTGATCCGTGCTGGAATCGAATTCACAACACGCAAGCAGCCAATGGCTCAACTGCATCAACCGTGCCATCAGACATTGTTGTTGGTATTTTTTTT
Organism: Mythimna impura; assembly: GCA_905147345.3. Classification (NCBI taxonomy): domain Eukaryota; kingdom Metazoa; phylum Arthropoda; class Insecta; order Lepidoptera; family Noctuidae; genus Mythimna; species Mythimna impura. Next base: position 7,369,906 of record LR990355.1, on the reverse strand, counting down.
CTGTTTAATTTATGTTTATACATACTTGCTTGTTCATTGTGGGCAAAGAAAATAAACAAACATGTTTTCCTTATTTTTTTTAACATTTAACAGAAAGCGACGGTTTTTATATATTTTTTAACACCTACACAACACATTGTGGTCATGTGGCTATATCACGCTTGGCAGAAGGGTTTAGTCATGGCAGTATGATGTGTTTAGTTCACAGATGGTCGCTGCTGCCCATTTTCCTGGAAAAATCCTTTACCGTGAGCCTCTTTGTGTAACCGGGATCCATTCATGTAAAATGGTCCATTATAATATTGTATTTCTTTAGTGTTGTATGGAATGCTTTCCTGCAATAACTATATTCTAGAATTTTTAAGGTTCCGTAACGAAAGGGTGCGTTGTCTCCGTTGTCCGTCCGTCTGTACGTCCGTCGGTTTGTCTTTCTGTCTTGTAGTTCAGATCTCATAAGAAAGGTTAAAAATGAAAGTGGTGCCCATACAATAAACGATATTTTATCAGCGTTGTTTTTGCTTAATTTTAATATTGTAGTAAGAAACCCTTAGTGTGCGAGTCCGACTCGCACTTTGCGTTTTAATTCTTTGCTTTTAACAATATAATTATGAGCACCGGGTAATTAGTAGCCCCCACAAACAGTAGTAAGTATTTACTATATATTAACGGCTGTGTATCATATGTAGGTACTAGTGCTAACAGGGGTTCGCTTAGTTTTAGTACAGCAATGTGCGAAACAGTTTTATAAGGGACGCTTTCTTCAATAAAAATTCTCATTCATTATTTCTGAAAAAATATGATAACAGACTTTTAGAATAGAATAGAATAGAATAGAATAGAATAGAATAGAATAGAATAGAATAGAATAGAATAGAATAGAATAGAATAGAATAGAATAGAATAGAATAGAATAGAATAGAATAGAATAGAATAGAATAGAATAGAATAGAATAGAATAGAATAGAATAGAATAGAATAGAATAGAATAGAATAGAATAGAATAGAATAGAATAGAATAGAATAGAATAGAATAGAATAGAATAGAATAGAATAGAATAGAATAGAATAGAATAGAATAGAATAGAATAGAATAGAATAGAATAGAATAGAATAGAATAGAATAGAATAGAATAGAATAGAATAGAATAGAATAGAATAGAATAGAATAGAATAGAATAGAATAGAATAGAATAGAATAGAATAGAATAGAATAGAATAGAATAGAATAGAATAGAATAGAATAGAATAGAATAGAATAGAATAGAATAGAATAGAATAGAATAGAATAGAATAGAATAGAATAGAATAGAATAGAATAGAATAGAATAGAATAGAATAGAACAGAACAGAACAGAACAGAACAGAACAGAACAGAACAGAACAGAATAGAATAGAATAAACTTTATTGTACACCAAAATAGTAACAAAACTTACATTAACTTAAATCTATGAGTACAAAAGCAGATTTACCGCTGACAGCGATATCTACCAGACAACCTTAGGATGGACTGTAAGAACTTGAAATAGAAATAAGGGGGGTAGTCTGCGGTGCGGATAATTATAGATATGCAAAGCCCACAAATTTTAAAACTATATCTACCCTTCCTCGCTCTACTACTCCATATTACAAATCCTATAGGGACAAGGACAAGGGTAGCAGCTAAAAAACCGTGTCATCGCGTTCTGCTCCACAGCTAATGCTGATTGTCTTCGTCATTAGCCCAATTCCAGTATTCTTGTTACATGTCTGAATGGATTTTTCAGTTGAAACCCTTTAGTCAAATAACCGGCCTTACTTGGCCAAGTAAAAAAATTTGAGACAAAAACAAAAGAAAAGAAAAAATTGTGACTGTTTTATTTTATTATAAGCTCTGACCACAAAGGTCACAAAAACTATAAGTTTGTACTTATAAGTTTTTTTTAATAAGTGGTAAGCAGGAGAGGTTTCAAATGATAAAGATAAACTATAAACAACACTGTTGTTTATTGCGCACAGATCGAACACTATCAATAGTAATCTTGCTGTTGATAGTGTTCGATCTGTGATTACTAATAAAAATGGGATTGGTACTAAATTATATAAACTAAAATAATAATAAATGGAATAAAATAAAATTATGGAACTGTTATTGGAATGTTATTGGTTGGTTGTTGGAATGGCGACCACGCAACGGAAGACGTAGCGTTGGAAGGCCTCCTACAAGGTGGACCGATGACTTGGTAATTGGACAATTTAATGTGGAATTGTTGAAATAGGCGCGGTAAAATGGAGCTAACAATTTAATTATTGAATACCTCAGTAAAACTTGCCGAGAAGGTTGACTAGATACAAATGTGTATTGGATAAAATACTGAAAAACATTAGAATAATTATGTTTTATTCTCTTTTTAAAGGAAAGCGAAGTGACTAAATATTTTGTAAAATTAAAAATTACTAAGCGCACAAGTTTTGTTGGAAGGCCTCCCACAAGGTGGACCGATGACCTGGTGAGGGTCGCGGGAGTCCGACGGATGCGAGACGCACAGGACCGTTCATTGTGGCGACACTTGGGGGAGTCCTATGTCCAGCAGTGGACGTCTTTCGGCTGAAATGATGATGATGATGATGAACTGTTATTACAGTTGGGTCCTTGCCTGTATTTATTTATGAAGAGTATTTTATTCATATTATATTATAACAAATAACACTAAAAATAAATCTTTATCTGTAAATAGCTTTAAAATTATTAAATGAAGCAGCAATTAATATTTCAAATACGTATAAGAAAGAATGGGGGCGTAGTGGAAACGTCTGGCTATCTCTATTGTACACACACACACGTAACCTAATGACAGTAACATAATATTTTTAACCGACTTCAAAAAGGAGGAGGTTCTATATTCGGCTGAATGTATGTTTTTTTTTTATGTATGTACACCGATTTCTCGGTCAAATGTGGACCGATTTTGAAATATTTTTTTATTGACATGCTTTCGAGTTGGTCCCATAGAAATATTGTGATGATCTGATCATGATATTCGAAGATATGGAACAGAACTCCTCATAGGATCACAGCAGAACCGTCGTAACAAGTAAAATTGCTTTGTTTATACGTGTAGTCGATGACTGACTGAAAGAAGAGGGGGAATATATCGAACTGATCTGATGATGAAGCCTGAAGTTAAGCACCGGAACTCTGTAATAAATAAATGTAATCTAACCGTGTTTAGGATTATTAGAATTTTCAAGAGATGCACTCTGGCTATAAGGTATTTAAGTTTGGCTGAGGGGTACTTTTTAGTGGTGGTACCATAACTAAAAACTGTAAAATAAAAAAACTTTTCATAAAAAAAATACAACCGACTTCAATTAAATAACTTTAATTTTGGAAGTCGGTGTTAAATAACGAAGAGGCAAAATTATTATAGAAACACCGACTTCCAAAATAAAAATTATTTTGCACTTTTCAGTGTTTGTTTTTACATTAAAGTCGGTTGTATTTATTTTGTAAAAAGTTTTTTATAATATATGCATCTTTATCCTGTTAATTGTCAGTTTCCCCTTCGGCTAGATCCAATGTTTTAAATATTGTTTCTATTTGGATAAAGTTATTATTAAAATAAGTAATTTTAAAAATTGAGTCAACTAGGTACCCAATTATTACATTAAAATTAACTTAGTTTAGTGTCAGTTTTTAACTACTAGTAATTTTCAATTATTACAGTGGTCCCCAAACTACGAAGCGATCTTGGAGATTGGCTAAATAGTTACGCAAATGAAGTAGTTGGTACTTACTAGATACTTAATAATTTTGTCGGTACCATTTTTCAAGCATCATCGGTAGCTGTATGTCCAGATATAGTTTTATTGAAATTTTTATTTGAGATAAATAATACCCGTCATCAGGCACCAATATCCACCCCTTTTTAGGAAGAACATTGCAAGCAAGAATTGGCTTTTTTTGTAAGGACTATTTTTAGAAAAACTAAAACAAATATGATTGCTGATCTATTAAAATACTTGCAATTAACATAACTATTGTCATAAATACTTTTCAACACCGTTTTGTAATTAGGAAATAAAAAACTCCCTTGCTGCAAAAAAACGCAAACTGCTGCCTGAGCTAAGACGTACCCAAAATATCACTTCGAATTCAGTCATACGAGCGTCACGGAGTCGCAAAGGTGCGCAAAATCTGTATCTCTTGTAACAATCTTTCCAACTTGACACCCTACGTAGGCACGTTCTCCGGGCTGTAAGAGTATACTCAATGAGGCCAACGACACGGATCGATATTGCACCTCCGCAGCTTCGTGAGGTAAACGCGAAGAGCAAGCCATTAATTAAAACGCCTAGTGGCTTGTCTACGTAATAGCTTGCCTAGGAGATATAATAACTCATCTTTGAGCAATTTAGCTGGGGTTTGAGAGCTACACCGTTAGTAGTTTAGAATTTAATAGAAATTTTAACAATTGGCTTTGTGACAGATGTTTTTATTCAATAGATGATTATTTAAATTTTAAACAAACGTAATGTATTACTATATGACCTACGAACATTTATTTAAATTACACACACACACGCACACACACATACACACACACACATACACACACACACACACATCACACATTGCATTATTTATAAATTATCTAATCAGTAAATTCTACACTATTTTAATATATTTTGTAATGACATGTGCACAATCAATATTATTGACTGTTTTATTATGTTTAACTAATGTGACTAATGACAGTGATAAAATTTTATGTGATTATTATTATTATTTATTATTTGCATATTCTAAAAATATTTGCACGACTGATAAGTCGAATATAGTGAGTCTAAAAAATATTTCAACATGTTATTATATGTACCTATGTTCTAGCAAATAAATAAACTTTATTTCATTTTATTTCAGAGGGGAGGATGAAAGTTTTTAGAATGGAAGACATTTAAACGCGAGCGCTAAATGTTACAGACATTTTAGAAGTCATTGCCAGCGTAGCCATTTTTTTTATGATGGGAAATCATCCAATTACTTTTTTTTTTTTTTTATTCATATAAACCAGTGCTTGACTGCGATCCCACCTGATGGTAAGCAGCGATGCAATCATTGATAAGAATAAGAATAAGAATAAGAATAAGAATAATGTTTATTGTTCATTGTTACAGTAAATAAAGAATACCTTAAAACTAATATATGATTAATATTGTCTGTAACTGATTAGTAATTCAAGATATATTTGGATGGTGGTTCCCAAACTAGGTAGAACCTGTATCTTGGGGACCTGAGTTGAGATGACTTTAATCTATAATAACATTGTATCGGGCGGACATGTAGAAATTCGGTTTTTTTTTAATACTTATCGAAGAGGTTGTTGTAAACAATGAAACAACAAAATTAATAATAAAAAAGTAAAAATAGGATAAAAACAAGCTAACTTAAAATAAAGGTTTTTGTGTGTAGTGTATGTGTGTAGTGTACGTGTGTAGTGTAAGTGTGTAGTGTATGTGTGTGGTGTATGTGTGTACTTATATGTGCCAAATACTATTGCCGTATTGTTTTTGTTTATAGCTTGACTGGAGTAGTTCTGTGTTATTTTAAAATTTCCTCTGTCTGTTCGTACGTTAAAAGAGCAAGCCAGTTAAATAAGGTTTTTTTACACGTAAAATACTTTAGGTCTTTGATATTGAAGCTCTTGCTGATTTTATTGTAAATTTGAACATGAGAGTAAAAGGGGCATCTCCTGACCAACAGACTGTCTGCTTCGGGAAGAGGAATATGGAGGACGCGTTTAGAGATTATTTTATTGTAATCGGATCTGTATTTTAGGGTTTTGTGTACGTTTAGTGTAGCACTTAAAATATATAGTTGCCGAACTCTTAAGACCGTAAGCTCACTATAAATTAGATCTGTAGGGAAGCGGAATGGCTTTCTTAAGGTTACTTTAATAACAGCTCTCTGAGCTCTTTCTACTTCTATAAACGTACTTTTTCCAGCTGCACCCCAGATAGAGATACCATACTGAAGAATTGACTGACACAAACCGAGGTAAATTGTGCGGAGAATTGCAACGGGTGTGCAGTCTCGTAGTTTTTTCATAACATATATGAGTTTCCTAACTCGACTAGAGAGCCGGTTTATGTGTGGTTTAAATGAAAGGTTTTCGTCTAGTGTGATGCCAAGGTACTTGATAGAAGGAGCATGTTCAATGATTGTGCAGGAGCAGTTTGCAAGTAGTGGGGTCTGGTTTCTGCTGCAGGTATGGTATTTGAGTAATAGTTGTTGTGGGGGTCTCGACGCTATAGTTTTGAAGAAAGTGACGAATGTAGTTTTTTTAATGTTAAGAGTTAAAAGATTTGCGTCAAGAGCTTCGGAAATAGTCAGTAGACCATTCTCCGCAAGGCGGTATACTTGGTTCCACGTTTTAGCGTGAAATACTATAGCAGTATCGTCGGCATATGATAGTATTTCTGCATCGTTTAATTGTATATTTAAGATGTCATTCATATAAAAACTAAACAGTGTCGGACCAAGAGTACTACCCTGTGGAATTCCGAAGTCGATGGGAAGCAGGTTACTTGAGAAGTCACCTAGTTTGACCAGTTGTTTTCTATTAGATAAGTAACTCCTGAACCAGTCAAGTGAAGTTCCTCGAATTCCCGAGCATTCTAGCTTTTTTAAGAGGAGGTCAATCGAAATTGTATCGAATGCCTTGGCCAGATCTAAGAAAACTGCCATAGCCTGCTCTTTATTTTGAATGTATGTAGCCACCAAGTTGGTAAGTAATGTAGCTGCATCTTCAGTTGACTTTCCTCGCCGGAATCCAAACTGCCTGTCTGATATAACCTTGTGTTTCTCAAAAAAGTTTACTAGCCGGCTATTAACTATTTTCTCCAATATTTTGGATAAAATGGACAAAAGGGCGATCGGACGATAATTTTCCGGCAATTCAGCAGGGCCACTTTTGTGTATAGGTCTAACAGATGCGACTTTCCAGCACTCTGGAAATTGTCCAGACTCTAAGCTCAAATTAAAAATGTGAGTGAGCGGTGTAAGGATAGTATTTTTTATTCTTAGAATTAGTCTTGTAGTGATACCATCAAGTCCAGGAGCGCTGTCGATTTTAAGGTGGTAGATAAATTTAGTTATTTCGATTTCGTCTGTTGGGTGAAGAAAGAAGGAGTGTGGAAAATTTTCACGCGGTCTATATTTGCTGGCCAGGGATGCCTGAGTCTCAGAAATTCGGTATAATATTCGGTCCGATAGATTTTTCCCCAGCGAAGTGAAGTACGCGTTACAGCTGTTAAGTGCATTAACAGGATCCTCTGCATTAGATATTAATTTAGTTGAATCACTTCTTTGATTATTTGGGCTATATATTGATTTAAGTGTGTTCCACAGTTTTCTGGGGTTTTTTTGGTTTTTATTTATACGTTGGCTATTGTAGTCTATTTTCAGGTTTTGTAAAAGGTTATTGCAGAAGTTTCTATATCTAACGTAAACCAAGTTTTTCATTTTATCGTTAGGGTGGGAAGTTGCAGATTGATGAAGCTTATCGCGATGTTTCATGCATCTTACTAGGCCTGGAGTGATCCAGGGTTTGATTGTGAATCTACTTCTGCTAATTTTAACTTTTTGTGTGTGTTTATTTAATATGTTAGTGAGAATGCTTACAAACATGTTTGTGGCGCTGTTGACACAGTTAGAGTTAAGGATATCCGACCAGTCAGTGTTTAGTAATTCTTGAGCGATTGTGTCGTCGTCGGTTTTGTTGGTCCATCTGGATCTAGTTGGGGATTTCGTACTACTGTTTTTTTGTGTAGTGGCAGCCATAGCCATTTCGTGATCTGTTATGGAACATTTTCCGATTATTCCCACGGACTCTTGACTTGATTTTATGAAAATATGATCCAAACAAGCGTGCCCTCGTGTTGGTTTAGTGATAGCAGGTAAAAGACTATGGGAGGCCATCAGGCACAAGTATTCAGCGTGATTTGAAACAGCGTTGTTAATTATGTCGATGTTTAAGTCTCCGGTTACTACTATTGTGGGATATTTCTTTATTTGTGTTAAAACGGAGTCTAGCGATATAATGAAATTATCAAGATTCGTAAAAGATGGCGACCGATATATTCCCAGAATGGCTATTTCATTATCTAATACAAGTAAGAGACTATCAGCTTCTGCTACGCCCGCTTCTATTATCTTAACGTTCCTACTAGTTTTCGTGTAAATTATAACACCTCCATTTTTATTAGATTGATAATTAGAGCGATTCACAGAATATCCTGGCAGCGGCTCCATTATTGACCCTTCGCTTTGCCAACATTCTGTCAAGACAATAGCATCGAAGTCGGTGTCAAGCCGTTTAAAAGCTATACAAAAGTCATCAAAATTGCGCTGGTAGCTTCTTATATTAAGTGTGAGTACTTTACAAGTATAATTTTCCGGTATTAGTTTCCTACAATCTTCCAAGTTTTCGCGAGAGTGACAAGGTATATTTACGTTTTCGTCAATATCCTGTATTACTTCAAGTAAAGCCATTGATAATAATAATAAATTTATTTTTAAGGGTAATTACTATTTTTGATTTTGTCACTGTTATCGGTTTCATGTTTAAATGTAGGAAAACTTTGAAATTGCAATGTCGGTTTGCGTGGGTTTTAGTTTTTGTGTATCTGTTATTATTACAGCAGTAAAGTTCAAAATAGTCTGAAATCCTGTATTTGAATGGCAGTGTTATTGTAAATGTAAATGGTAGAGTGTAAAGGGTTTTGTTTTTTTGTGCGTTTTTAGAAATACACAGTATGTTAATAAAATATAAAGGTAAAATAACAAAATATTGAAAAATGAGAAAATTAAAAATAATATAAAATTTGTACTGTTTGAGATCAATCCGGTTTACAGTTTCGTTGGAAATCTGTAGATGCTGCCGGCTTGTAGTTTCAAATTGACGTCGCGATCGTTGGCCCCAGATAGTGTTCCAGGTCTTCAGCGTTCCGTATGTGGATGGAAGGGTTCCCTTCCTGCTTACGGATGAGAATTGCACCATTCTTGCACCAGCAGAACTTATATCCGTGTTCTTTTGCGGAGAGTTTGGTTTCGCGAAATAACTGACGATTTCCAGGAGTAAGCCGCTCATTAATATATACATTCCTCGTCGCACCAGATATCTCCAGGTCGGTCGAATTAATGGTTCTCCTAGTTTTGGCGGCTTTCAAGAAATCGTCGCGTTTATATCTGCGTACAAAACGGACAATGATTCTGCGGGGTGAGGTTTCGGTTGTCTCCTTGGAATGCTGCCGGCGTGGTCCCGCTCTGGTCACGTAGTCCAGATCTTGATCATCGATGGAAACTCCTATTTTGTGGGCTATGACACGGATGATGTGGAGGGGATTTTCGTTTTTTGTCTCATTAATCCCGGAGATCTCCAACTCATTCTTTAGTGACATTTGAGCCTGTGCATTCAGCTGTTCGCGAAGATTGAGAACAGTGTTGTTCAAAGAAATGATTTCTTCTTCCCGCTTTTCTAGCGATTTAATTCGTGTGTCGTATTCGTCTAGGCGAGAATAACATTTGGTCAGGTGTTCGGACACATAATTAATATGTGACTTCAAGTCTCCAACATCGCCTCGAAGTAGTTTTATTTCAGAGGTTAAATTCAGTAATATCTCCGAGTCAGTTGGCTGTACAGTTGATGACGAGTCAAGTGATGATGCTGAATGGAAACAATCTGCTAAGTTATGCGTGCGCGTACCACCCACCAGTCCCTCGGATGGTGGAGTATGCACGGGGGTAAGTTTTTTTGTTGCCTTACATGCAGGGCAAACCCAGCTAGTTTTCATTTCACCCGATAATTTCGTCTGACTTCCAGCGCCGGCACATGCGATATGAAATAGTAGGTCGCATTTAGAACACTTAATGTTAGACGACTTTAAAGGTTTTTGACACGATGTGCAGTTATTTGCCATTATTATTTATAAAAGGCGAACTTAGCTAGTTTGTAAACAAATCGTTATAAAATTCCTGGAATCCGGGCGCACCTGCAGCTGCGTTGGTGGTAGTAAGTACCTCCCGGTAGTGTGAAAGAGATGAATTATTGTTTTCGGCGCAGCCCGTCTCGTTTACTCGAGGTGAGGCGGGGGGTACCTCAGCACACAGCGATGTCGCACGCGAACTTTTTTGTTGATTTGTTATTGTTATTATGCACTGAACTTTGACACTTTGCGGATTGAGATACGGGTCAGAATTACATGTGACTATTTCGTTAGAATTTGAGGAGCAGAATTAATTTTGACAACACGTCCACCCTTCACAAGCCTTATGACGCAACTCTATGTGAGGTGAGACTCTGATGGTGAGGCGCACTAGTTTATTAAGAGCCTATTCACTCTAGCCTTGAAGACACCTAAATTATAGTTGGACGGGAAGACCGCAGCAGGCAAATTGTTCCAGTCCTTCGATGTACGCGGTATAAACGACGAAGCGAAACGCTTAGTCCGGACCGTTGAAGTTTCAACAACGTAAGGGTGGATACTCGCCGTACGTCGGGTTGTCCGATGGTAGAAAGGAGATGGCGGAATCAAGTCATGCAATTCCCGCGCACACTCTCCAAAATGCAACCTGTAAAATACCGATAAGCTGGCTACCCTGCGCCTGTGCTCGAGGCTTTGTAGATTGGACTTAACCAAATATGGATCCCCAATTAGCCTCTTCGCACGCCTTTCCACTGAGTCCAAAGCTGCTAGATGGCATTTTGCAGCACCAGCCCATATGTGACTGCAGTACTCCACACACGATCGGACCTGTGCTTTGTATAACATTAGAAGCTGTCCCGGTGTGAAGTACCGTCGGACCTTTGCAAGAACGCCTAGTTTTCTAGCAGCTACCTTGGCTTTGGACTCAATGAACCGCCCAAAATTGAGGTCTGAGGAAATTTCAACTCCCAAGAGCTGAAGGCGGTCGGTGCACTCCAGAGATACATTCTGAAAAGCAGGAGCCAAGGCGAACGGCCTCCTTTTGGCGGTGAACAGACACGCTTGTGTTTCGGCGGCGTTGAATCCTACCAGATTGGTTTCGCCCCACATGGAGACTGCCTGAAGTGAGACATTCGTACGCTCTACCATAGCCTCTCGTTCGGACCGGATTAGCTCCTTACTAGCCCGAGCACCGGGATGTCAGACTTTTACTAACTAAAACCCACTTCTATGTTCCTTCTTTACTTTGCGTTCCAGAAACCCGGGTTTCTCTATCGGAAAACAACCCACGGTCCCAGTAGGTTTCGGCCTTGCTGGGCCCCTACGGTTTTGCTGACATCTCTTTGAGGCGCGCGTCGACGTCTCAGGCTTGGTCCGGACGTTTACCGGACGGCCGGACGGCGAGCTAAGTGTAGCCACGACGCACATAATGTTATTTTTTAAATTTAAGTTTATGTATTGTGTGTAACTGTTTATAGTTTTAAAATTAGGTATGTTACTTTATCCGCTTTTTTTTTTTTCATGTAAAAGAAGCTGATTAAGTTCAAATCCGAGTCATCGTGGGTTAGGAAGGATTAGGCAGCTAGACTTTGCGGTACCGAGTGCTAGCTCTCGATATTTTTAACACGAGGAGAGTCTCGTTTCATGCACCTCAAAGAAGCTAATAATAGGTTCTTACCTATAAAATTGGCGTTTCTTAAAACGGCGAGTTACTTTGCACTGACACATCTTCAGACTGTCTTAGAAAAAAAAGTTCAAATAAATTTTATATTAAAAGTACGTTCGTAATAAATAATTAAGAAAAATTAACGTACCTTTTAATAAGAAGTTTATTTGACTATAATTCTTTTATGCGTAGTACATCAGACGATGTTCGAACATTATTGAAAGTACCTAAGTATGACGTATTTACTGATATGAATCACTATTTTCGATTTCTAGTCACCTTTTGAGTCCCCACGTTATGAAATGGTTGGTTATTCTTAGACAAGGACAGTGTGTTGACATTTTCAAACAAAATGTACTTGTACTGTAAATAAATCGCCCTTGATATCCATCGATGACATAAGTTTGCTAAATGCTACGGCGAGTATGATTTTAAATTCAAATGTTGATAATTTCTTATTAATATTATAAAAGCAACATTTTAATCATTATTATGTTATTATTTGCCAAGTTTGCCAAGTTTTATCCAATTGGAATTGGACATACTTAGGATGCTTTTTGATCTTAAAAAGAGTATTGGAGTATTTTTCAACTTCTACGTGGCCAAAGCTGCAGCAGAGGCTAATTAGGAATAAAGCCCTAAAATTTCATCTTTAAACTTCTTATTTATTTCGATTTAGATAGATTTGTGGAGTGACAAAAATGGATAAGGTAAGAAATGATTATATTAGAGAAAGTTAAGAAGTATTTTATGTCGCGCAGCCGAATATAATACCGCATCCACTCGTCGGAAACAATAAGTGATACCTGGCTATTTCTTTCATCATCATCATTTCAGCCGATAGACGTCCACTGCTGGACATAGGCCTCCCCTAAATGTCGCCACAACGTACGGTCCTGTGCGTTTCGCATCCATCGGATTCCCACAACCTTCACCAGGTCATCGGTCTACCTTGTAGGGGGCCTTCCAACACTGCGTCTTCCGGTACGCGGAATGTAATAAATAAAATTATCAATCTCAACTCACTAACTAAAAAGTAGCAGTGGTGGCCCAGTTAAGCAGTGGTGGCCGAATGGTAACGGCCCCGACTTACGAGTTGTAGGTCGTGGGTTCAAACCAAGCCAGGCGCATTACTTTGTGTAATTTATTTCATCACCACTGCTCTCAAAACGGTGAAGGAAAACATCGTGAGGAAACCGGCATGTCCTAGAACCAAAAATTCGAAGACATGTGACATCTACCAACCCGCACTGGGCCCGCGTGGTTGATTACGGCCCATTCCCTCTCCTAGAGAGGAGGCCTGAATCCCAGCAGTTTTTTTTTTTTTTTTCGGTGGTAAAATCATCTTATGACATCCCCCGCTCTTGGGCGGAGCGTGAGATAGTGTCAGACTTTTACTGACTAAAAACCCACTCCTGTTCCTTCGTTGCCTTTCGTACCAGGGCCGAGTCTTCCTTTCAGAATCAGACCCTTGGCCCCAGTAGGCTTCGACCCTGATGGCCCCTACAATTGCTGACATCTCCTTGAGGCGCGCGTGAAACAGTACGCGCCGTCGACGACTTGGGCTCGGTCCGGACGGTTACTGGACGCTCGGACGGCGAGCCACCCATTGCTCGCCGTCCACAAGCCCGCGCCTACGGTGGCCGGAAATCGGGATCAGAATCCCGGCGGCGGTTGGGGCGTGAGGACCGTTGCCTCACGCGATCGGCCGCCTCCTTTGCTAGCATTACTGCTTCGCAGAAGGAGGCGACCGCCTGCCACTCCTCCTCGCTCCGGATCATGGCCTGTACCAAGGCCCGGCGCGAGAGATCACCGCCGCCGATCGCTTCCACGAGGACACGGCGTTGCTCTTCCCAAGCGGGGCACACTTCCACCGTGTCCTCCGGGCGGTCCACGCAATGGCGACACCCGGGCGTTTCATCCGCACGAATCCGGTGCAGGAACCTCCCAAACTTACCATATCCGGTGAGGACCTGCGTCATGCGGAAGGTATGGACGCCGTGTTCCCTATCCAGCCACTCCTCAAAGAGGGGACTTACCGCCATAATTATGGTGTGCCCAGCACTGGGTTGCGACAGTCGCTGTCGCCATTCCGCCATGAGATCCCGCCGGAACTCTTTCCGCCATGCCTCGACTTGTCGCGGCAGCGGAGTTTCGCCCCGGCGTTGCATCTCCACGCGCCGATCGTGCATGCGTGCAAGGCCTGTTGCGTCCAGATCCCATGGTGGCTGGCCAGCAAGGAGGCTCGCCGCTTCGCGGGAAACCGTGCAGTATCCCCGCACCATCCGTATGGCCATGACCCTCTGGCACGCGTTCAGCTGGGCCGCCGGTCGCTTTCGCAGTGACGAAACCCACACCGGCGCCCCATAAAGCTTCGCTCGCTCGACTCGTTCGCGTGCGCAGCACAAGTTACACTCTCTGTTTTAAACAATTTAAGGAACTAGTATAAAGTCAACAAGTATCCACAAAAGTTACATCATTGTGAAGCCCAAGAAAAGTTCTTTGTTGGGTGATAGTGCTCATCAGAATTGGCCACCTATTGAAGAAGATATCACGGTATTAAGTTAAACCAAAATTAAATAAACTCGGATCAGCTGCCTGCTACGGGTGAGTCATCGCATGCGCCGACCGGTCTACCCGCCACACTATCGCTGTCGCTGTTGCTCCTACGCGCGCAAACTGTTGCTACGCTGCTCGCTCGCATATCACGCGCCTACATACGAACTTCGCGTGTCTCGCCGCGCTTGCTGACTGAGTCATAGCTTTTGTCTACGTTAGTAAGCCGTTATCTTGCTTTCGTTTAAAATGAATACTGTTTGTGCTGCTTGTAAACAGGATATAACCACTAACAGATCTATAAGCTGTTCTCAGTGTAAATCAAATTACCACCAGATTTGTGTAAATGCGACGATCCACGACTCCTCAAAGCATAACGCAAACTGGCTGTGTCCCTCCTGCCGTCCTAATACGCCTCGGGCTGACAACAACAACACGCCAGTTCGTTCATCCGCCTCGAATGTCGAGTTTGACGTCTTGCACGTTAATACGCAATCTCGAGCATACAAACGCGTGGCTATTAGCCCACCTTGCCGGGATGTCCTTGATAACACAGTGACACTCTCCGATTTGGTCATAGAAATACGTCTAATGCGCTCGGATATGGCTGAAGTCAAGTCCACTCTTGATAAACTGTTCGATGGTGTGGATAAATGCAATTCCCGGCTTGACAACTTCGAGGAGCGTATCGCGTCGTTGGAACTTAATTCCACTCAAGTTGCTGTGACAAATGATACAATATGCTCACTAAAAGAACAATTGAACCAGCAGATGCAGGCTGGCATGAGAAATGAAATCGAGATAATTGGAGTTGGTGAAACTTTAAATGAAAATCTCCATCATATCGCATTGGTGACAGCTACAAAGGTTGGTGTTAATCTAACCTTGGAAGACATCGACTGGGTAGCCCGCGCTGGTTTAAAAAAATCTCCAGCGCCTAACTCGGACTCTAATTTGTCCCGGCCGATTATAGTTAAACTTCTACGGAGATCAAAAAAGGATGAAATTATAAAAGCATTTAAAACAAGGCGAACTCTTTCATCCCAGGACGTTGAAATCCAGGGCCCGGTTAGAAAAATTTTTGTAAACGAGCATCTCACAAAAGAAAATCGTATTATATTTCGTGAAGCCAGAACCCGAGCTAAGAACGCTGGCTTTAAATATTGCTGGACGAGCAGAGGCCAAATATTCGTTCGTCAGGCTGAGGGAAAGTCAGCAATACAAATCAAACATTTTCGAGACCTGGATAACTTTTTTGGTACAACACCCACTAACCTACAGCCCTTTCCTGTTGCTATTAACTAATAAACATCTTGGTAAAAGTCTTCGCTGCATATGTTTTGTTATTGTCACATTTTTTGCTTATTTAAATGTAGTCTTTAACTTAATTAAACACTACTCTTGATTACATATGCCATAACTTTTCATTTGATAAAGTGTATCATAACTGTTACATTACGACCTGTCAGGACTTTCTTAACTACAAACTCTACACATGCACAGACTTACTTATTGTGTCACTTAAAAACCCAACCCTAAAATATAAAATTTATTGTTTATATGCCCTGTCACATCACCAGCAAACCTTTAATTCGAACACTCAACTTTTGGCCCATTTGTACCAGTCACATAACAAACCTAACCCCGAGCTTATAGGCCGACTCAGCCAATCCCTTTCTACACACACTAAGGCGGCAATAAATGTCTTTACTCCACACCTTCGTCTTACTACAGCCTTCTTAGATAATGGATAAAGTAGACTTATCTGATGAAATAGACGACACTCTAACTTTGCCTTGCCGTACCATTAATAAACCAGAGTTGTGTCGGGATTTGTTAGCAAAATATGATTTTAAAGTGTTAACTTGTAACATAAGGAGCTCACACAAAAACTTCCCGGAACTAGTGACAGTGCTACATCGGCTCGATTCCCATTTTGATGTGATAGTGTTAACAGAATGCTGGCTTAATGATAACTCTTTTGTTAATCAGTTACAGGGATATAACTGCTTTCACACTCGTAAGGTTATTAACAAGAGTGGCGGCGTGACTGTTTACGTGAAGGACACCTGGCCGGTTTCTGTTGCTGAACCTGAGTTCGATGATGCCAACTGTCTCGTAACTAAAATTAATAATAATATTACAGTCCTCGGGATCTACCGCTCTCCATCTTTCAGTAACATCGACAGATTTTTGAACTCTTTAGATCAATCGCTGTCCAATCTTAATAACTGTCCGTGCGTGATCGTGACGGGTGATATGAA
Source organism: Mythimna impura (assembly GCA_905147345.3). Lineage (NCBI taxonomy): Eukaryota > Metazoa > Arthropoda > Insecta > Lepidoptera > Noctuidae > Mythimna > Mythimna impura. Next base: position 7,353,456 of record LR990355.1, on the reverse strand, counting down.
TATTGACCTTCTTGACGATTCCCCCAGCGCCTCTCATATTGCCTATCAATGTTTGTTGTCGGAGCACGGACTGCTTCCAAGCATCACAGAACCTACCAGGGGTAAAGCTTGCTTGGATCATGCTTTTATCAAATCCAAAGGCACAAGCTCAACGCAGGGCATTGTCTGCAAATCTTCAATTACAGACCATGACCTTGTGATCTTAGGCACAAGCAAACAAAAAGTCAGCGGTCCACCGCGCAACAGGTTCAGGAAAATCACAGATTACCCTAAGATTGCTGTCGAGATTGGTTGCGTTAACTGGGCTGAAGTACTGTGCAAAACTGAAGTGAGTGAGGCGGTGTTAGTATTCAACAAAATATTGTCAGAGACCATAGAAAAACATACACAGAAAGCCAAAATGAGTCGTTCTAAATTTAATTTGAAACCCTGGGTAACCCCAGGCCTGATACGGTGCATGCGACATCGGGACTCAATGCATGCTCAAGTGAAATTGCAGCCCCTTAACCACGAGTTGAAACAAATATATGTTCGATACAGAAACTTCTGTAACGGCATTCTTCACAAGCGTAAGTTAGAGTACGAGAGCAGGGAACTAGCAAAACACAGCGCCCAGCCCAAAAAGCTGTGGACGGTCATCAAGGATATCTGTAATTTCCCAAAAAAAACCAACGACAGTAGTTCATTACTCAACACCGGAGCACATAGTTCGTTTTCCATCAATAATTGCAACCGTCATTTTGCCTCAGTGGGTAAGCGCTTAGCATTCAAAATCTTAGATAAACTCCAGACTACGGAAAGCAAACTCTGTAGTGATGCTAATCTTGAGAATCGTTCTAAGGACTCTCTGTTTCTTCACCCCACTAATGAACACGAAATAGATCGTATCATTACTGACCTGAGAGACAGCAGTGCTCCTGGTTTTGACGGAATCGGCCCACTTCTACTTAAGCATGTAAAATCATCTATTCTAGAGCCCTTAACGCATATTTGTAATTTGAGTATGTCAACGGGCTCCTTTCCTGCCTCCTGGAAAGTAGCTGCTGTCGCGCCTATTCACAAGAAAGGTGCCAAAGACTGTTTGGACAACTACAGGCCTATATCTTTATTGTGTGTCACTTCAAAAATCTTGGAAAAACTTGTGAATACCCGTCTTATCAGTTTTCTGGAAAAGCACAGCTTGCTGTCCGGGCGCCAGTATGGTTTCAGACAAGGCAGGTCCACAGAGCAAGCCGTCGGCCTTCTTGCTGATATTGTATCTTCCAGGATCGATGGGAGTAGGCAGCCGATTGGTGTATTCCTTGATCTGGCCAAAGCTTTCGACACAATTTCTGTTCAAATGCTACTCAAAAAGTTAGAATGTTTTGGCGTAAGGGGAATCACTTGGGACTGGTTTTGTTCCTATTTATCCGACAGAAAGCAGTATGTTGTGATCGGAGATGCTGTCAGCGAGAGCCTTCCGGTTGCTTATGGTGTGCCGCAGGGCAGTGTCTTGGGGCCCACATTGTTCACTATGTACGTGGATGACCTACTCAGACAAACCATCCCACAGTCAGAAATGATTTGCTATGCGGATGACACTGCTATCATTTTCCATGGCGATACGTGGAGAGACGCCATGGACGCTGCAGAAAGTGGCATGCGCACCGTCACGGATTGGCTTGACAGAAATCTCCTTACCCTAAATATTGAAAAAACCTATTTTGTCACTTTCCATACCAGCCGTTCCCGCTGCCCGGACATTGACCAAATAAAAATACACGGTGTCAAATGTCATGACCCTAAGTGCAACTGTGGTGTTATTAATCGTGTCAAGTCAACAAAATACTTAGGTATTATGGTTGACCAAAATCTGACCTTTCGAGAGCATATATCTATTCTTTCTAAAAGAATTCGAAAATTCATCTACATCATGAAATCACTACGTGGTTGTGCCTCGAAAGATTTATGCAGAAAGGTCTACCTGGCTCTATGTCAATCGCTACTACAGTACTGTGTGGGTGTCTGGGGCAGCGCGGCCAAGTCTCACTTGCTTGAGCTCGAACGTGCTCAGCGGGCTGTTCTAAAAGTCTTCTTGGGTAAACCGCGGCGCTTTCCAACTGACGAGCTCTATAAGGAAGCGGGCGTTCTGCGTGTCCGTCAACTGTATATATTGAGGTCTCTCCTTCAACTTGTTGCCCTGTTGGGAAGGCAGTTCACTTACACCCAAAGGGGTAGGGTCGGAGCTGACAGTTTACCAATCCCAAGAGTCAGAACAATATTTGCCACTCGGTTTTCACTCTTTCTCCCAACCAGAGTTTTCAACGCCATTAATAAATCTTCAATACGGGTCCCTGGGAATATATTAGAAGCCAAGAAAGTGTTAAAGAGATGGTTACAAGACCTAACGTATGACCAAACCGAAAATCTTATCTGTCCATTGAGATGATCGGTATCTGAACACAAACATACACATAACACCTGTACAATACTTTCACACTGCCACACCTGCCACTTATTTCTCTAATAAATAGTCCTGATTTTCAAGGTTCTGACATGAAATTATAGTTTTATTTGTTTTTTTTTAATTTATTTTTTTGTTTTTTATTAATTGATTGACTTTACATATATTTTTTTTTCTTACCCTTATTTTAATAGCAATTCATTTTAATTAATTAATTACCTATATTCTTTTTTTTTTTTAATGTTTGTTTGTTTATTTTATTTTATTATGACATTAATTTAATAGATAGTAGATTTTTTTTTTCTCTTCTCTGTAATTTAATAAAATTTTAATGTAGTTTGATTTCAATTTAATTGTTATTGTTGTTATTATTTTTTTTTTATTGTATTTCGATTTCATTTTAGTGTAATGCAATGATTTGAAATATTATGTTCCAAATTTAATTTGATTTCATCTGTACGTTATTAGTGTATTTCTTTTCTTTTTTTTTTTAATTCTTGTTTGTTTTATTTATTATTTTTTTACATTTATTCCTTTCTGTTAAGTATTTTCTTTATTGCAAAATTGTGCTGTCGCATAAACTCCAACTGCTTAACCTGTTAATCACCTGGGCCACCAAGATACAGGCTACGCCTAGTTTGGGGCCCACGGCTACTTCTTTTGTGTACTATCTGTCTTATTCTATTGTTCATTTCTTTATTTTCTTACTAACCTGTGTGTGTGTCAATAAAAAAAATTATTATTATTATTATTATTAAAGGGCCATGGACCGGACGATGCCTGCGTAGAGCCTCCGGCAGGAGGCGTCTGGACCCCCAAGGTTGGGCAGGAGCCGCTTGAGGGCAGCCCCAGCCCGATTCAGTTTGGGAGCCAGACGTCGGAAGTGCTCCTCGAAATTCCACCGGCTGTCGAGGACGAGTCCCAGGTACTTCATCGTCGACCCGACGCCGATGTGAACTCCTCCTACCGTTAGTTGGGACCGCCGAGGCGGCGCGCTCCGAGGGCCGTGAAAACACATGGCTTCGGACTTGTGCAGCGCCACCTCGAGTCCCAACTGCTGGATCCTATCAACGACTATCGCAACCCCGCGTGTCGCTAATTCAACCGCCGCCTGGTACGACTCTCCCTGCGCCAGGACCAGCGTGTCGTCTGCGTAGCAGACTACACTGACCCCGTCAGGGAGGTCGCCGCGCAGCACGTAGTCGTACCCGATGTTCCACAAGGGCGGTCCTAGTACCGATCCCTGCGGAACACCGCACGACATCTCTCGCCGTTTCCACTCTCCCTGGTGACCAGGGTAGATGATCTACCTGTCCGACGGGTAGGCCTCGATTACATGACAGAGGTAGTCGGGCACCCGGTGGTACCGGAGTGCCCTCCTAATGCTACTCCAGGGCAGGGAGTTGAAGGCATTGGCGATGTCCAAAGATACCGCCACGACACACCTGCCCCGGGACACCGCCTCCCCCGTCGTGAGGGCTCGCACGCGCATAATGGCGTCCACCGTGGAGCGCCCCCTGCGAAAGCCGAACTGGCCGTCCGCAAGGTTCGGCCCCTCTCGTGCTAGGTGTGCGACGAGGCGGTCTGCAATTACTCTTTCAAAGAGCTTGCCCACCTCGTCGAGCAACACAATGGGCCGATACGCGGACGGAAAGTCCGCTGGGCGCCCCGGCTTCGCGATAAGGACCAGTTTCCCCGTCTTCCAGCGAAGTGGGAACTGGCCTCTCTCCATGCATGCGCTGAAGAGCCCGCTTAATCGAGACCCGAGAGCCTCCATGGCCAGGACCCAGGCTTTCCCAGGCAAGCCGTCGGGTCCTGGGGCGGTATTCTTGGCACTCTGAATCCCAGCAGTGGGAACATTAAAAAAGCCTGATAGTGCTATGCTATAGGTATTAACTAAAAAGAAAGCGAAGATAAAAATGAGTACTTGGTTTAAAACACTGGATGGAAAATATAGTAAAAGTAGTGTAACACTACATAGTATAAAACAAAGTCGCTTCCCGCTGTCTGCCCCTATGTATGCTTCGAACTTCAAAACTACGCAACGGATTTTGACACGGCTTTAGTTATTAGATAGAATGATCCAAGAGGAAGGTTTGTATATATAATACATGCATAATGTAGTAGAGAAACTATAGATATAGGTTTCTAATGTGATGTCATAAATAAACACATTTTTTTTGGCGCTTACATTGCAAACGCTGGCTGAACCCTACGAGATAGATCAAAAAAACTTTTTACAAAAAAAAATACAACCGACTTCAAAGTAAAAAAAACACTGAAAAGTGCAAAATAACTTTAATTTCGGAAGTCGGTGTTTCTATAATAGTTTTGTCTCTTCGTTATTTAACACCGACTTCCGAAATTAAAGTTATTTTGCACTTTTTTTTATTTTATTTTTGTAAAAAGTTTTTTATTTTACACTTTTTAGTTATGTTACCACCACAAAAAAGTACCCCTCAGCCAAACTTAAATACCTTACAGCCAGAGTGCATCTCATGACAATTCTAATAATCCCAGACACGGTTAGATTACATTAATTTATTACAGAGTTCCGGTGCCTAACTTCAGGCTTCATCATCAGATCAGTTCGATATATTCCCCCTCCACTTTCAGTCAGTCATCGACTACACGTATAATCAAAGCAATTTTACTTGTTACGACTGTTCTGCTGTGATCCTATGAGGAGTTCTGTTCCATATCTTCGAAGTTCATGATCAGATCATAACAATATTTCTATGGGACCAATTCGGAAGTATAACCTTCTTAAAAAAAAAAATTTCAAAATCGGTCCACAATTGACCGAGAAATCGCTGAACATACTCGTACATAAAAAAAAAAAATCATACATTCAACCGAACATATAACCTCCTCCTTTTTGAAGTCGGTTAAAAATAATGTACTACAGTATTGTACACTTTAAAAAGGTCTACAAAAAATCAAACAAAAACACAATAACTATTTTTTGTCCTTTACTTTTTATGAGAAAAATAATGGCTTATTTACGAAGCGATTTTAGCAATACAGCATTAATCCTTATCTAATTAAGTACCTTAAATATATTGTGCATTTAATATAGGTCAATATGGCCCTTTACAGCATGTAATTTAAGTGAATATTTTCGAATATATTACAGATTTAAAATGCAGGGACATAGCGGTAGCGGTGATATCAGCATTGCACCCGTGCGGAGCCGGATCGGGTCGCTAATTCATAATAAATAAATGATAAAGTAGACAACAATATCTGATAGGGCCTAAAGTACAACCAACAAGCACAGTTACACAGAGAAAAACACACACCAAACATACTCGGGGTTGCGATAGTCGTTGATAGGATCCAGCAGTTGGGACTCGAGGTGGCGCTGCAAAAGTCCGAGGCCATGTGTTTTCACGGCCCTCGGAGCGCGCCGCCTCGGCGCTCACAATTAACGGTAGGAGGAGTTCACATCGGCGTCGGGTCGACGATGAAGTACCTGGGACTCGTCCTCGACAGCCGGTGGAATTTCGAGGAGCACTTCCGACGTCTGGCTCCCAAACTGAATCGGAATGGGGCTGCCCTCAAGCGGCTCCTGCCCAACCTCGGGGGTCCAGACGCCTCCTGCCGGAGGCTCTACGCAGGCATCGTCCAGTCCATGGCCCTTTATGGGGCGCCGGTATGGGCGCCGTCACTGCGAAAGCGACCGGCGGCCCAGCTGAACGCGTGCCAGAGGGTCATGGCCATACGGATGGTGCGGGGATACCGCACGGTTTCCCGCGAAGCGGCGAGCCTCCTTGCTGGCCAGCCACCATGGGATCTGGTGGCAACAGGCCTTGCACGCATGCACGATCTGCGCGTGGAGATGCAACGTCGGGGCGAAACTCCGCTGCCACGACAAGTTGCGGCATGGCGGACAGAGCTCCGGCGGGGTCTCATGGTGGAATGGCGACAGCGACTATCGCAACCCAGTGCTGGGTACGCCATAATTATGGCGGTAATTCCCCTCTTTGAGGAGTGGCTGGAAAGGCAACACGGCGTCCTTACCTACCGCATGACGCAGGTCCTCACCGGACATGGTAAGTTCGGGAGGTTCCTGCACCGGATTCGTGCGGAAGAAACGCCCGGGTGCCACCATTGTGCGGACCACCCGGAGGACACGGTGGAGCATACGGTGGAGGTGTGTCCCGCTTGGGCAGAGCAACGCCGTGTCCTCGTGGGGGCGATCGGCGGCGGCGATCTCTCGCGCCGGGCCTTGGTACAGGCCATGGTCCGAAGCGAGGAGGAGTGGCAGGCGGTTGCCTCCTTCTGCGAAGCAGTAATGCTAGCAAAGGAGGCGGCCGATCGCGTGAGGCAACGGTCCTCACGCCCCAATCGCCGCCGGGATTCCGATCCCGATTTCCGGCCATCGTAGGCGCAGGCTTGCGGACGGCGAGCAATGGGTGGCTCGCCGTCCGACCGTACGGTAACCGTCCGGACCGAGCCCAAGTCGTCGACGGCGCGTGCTGTTCCACGCGCGCCTCAAGGAGATGTCAGCAACTGTAGGGGCCTAGCAGGGTCGAAGCCTACTGGGGCCAAGGGTCTGATTCTGAAAGGAAGACTCGGCCCTGGTACGAAAGGCAACGAAGGAACAGGAGTGGGTTTTTAGTCAGTAAAAGTCTGACACTATCTCCCGCCCCGCCCAAGGGCGGGGGATGTCATAAGATGATTTTCCCACCGAAAAAAAAAAAAAAAAAAAAAAAACACCAAACATACTCACCCTAACACTCTCACATATATACAACACAGAGACACATACACTGATCACACAAGAGCAAGTATGCATTAATTGTGTATTTTAATTTAGTTTTAGTTAATTTAGCTGCGCGGTGTCTTCTCGTCCAATATACCACAGTGTCTCAAGACGAAAGTCTATGACCAGTGCGTGTTGCCAGTGATGACATATGGCTCCGAAACGTGGTCGCTTACAATGGGCCTCATTAGAAGGCTTAAAGTCACCCAAAGGGCAATGGAGAGGGCTATGCTCGGAGTTTCCTTGCGTGATCGAATCAGGAATGAGGATATCCGCAGGAGAACCAAGGTTGCCGACATAGCACGAAGAATCGCCAAACTAAAGTGGCAATGGGCAGGGCACATTGCCCGCAGAACAGATGGCCGTTGGGGCCGAAAGGTTCTGGAATGGCGACCACGTACCGGAAGACGTAGCGTTGGAAGGCCTCCTACAAGGTGGACCGATGACTTGGTAACGATTGCGGGAGTCCGATGGATGCGAGACGCACAGGACCGTTCGTTGTGGCGACGCTTGGGGGAGGCCTATGTCCAGCAGTGGACGTCTTTCGGCTGAAATGATGATGATGATGATGAATTTAGTTTTATAAATTGTTAATGTCCTACAAAAACGAGTGAAGACGCTGATTCTTGTAACACAGTACCACCTAGCTCAGGAGTCAGAGCTCCAATTATATATGTGTGTATGTATATATGTATCTGCTTCTTTATGTCAATAAAATATTATTATAATTATTAGTTAGAAAGGAACACCAATGACTGAAAAGTTAAAAGTAGGGAATTGTTTGTCTTGTTATGGACATGGAGATGGAACGCATGTTACTAAAAGAGGATAGTGTGAATATTGATTTATAAAAAAAGGGAGTGACGGATGAAAGAATAGAATAGAAGAAAAAAACGTATTACACCGACCCTAACATGGGATAAGAGCAGGGTGATGATAATTTCTTTAGGTTTAGTGAGGGAATCAAACTCACACAAATAACACTGATAAGTTAATAGTACAACGAATATCCTAACATTGACGTTCAAATTTATCATCAAACAGCAACAGTAAACACAACCCAGGTAGAAGTGCGCAATCAGTCCAATTGCGCGGCCATTTTCCTCTGCGAACGGCAATTGTGGCACAAATCCGATTTAACAGTTAGTTCAATCATCGGCTCGGCTTCCAACAGTGATTAGTTACTTCGAAAAGCAACAGGTAAACCTAATAATGTTTGTGGAACTATGTATTGTTTGAGTAGAACTGTGCTGCAGATTGGGAATATAAATGCATAAACAAGAGTTTGAGGACGTTTCAATCGGTTTGGTTTTAGATACTCATTTGTTTCGTTCCAGGGTTAATATAGTGTAAAATGTTGAAGCTAACGGCAAACTGAGTACATTTATGCAACATATGCTACAAATTATGACATCCAGACTTTTCCAGGACGCGTGTGATAGCGTTGCGTATGCCAAATATGTTTCTAAGTTATCTGTTTTCAAGCAAATTCAAGAGTCTACATAAGTGCCATAATACGTAGCATACGTGGGCTCAGATCGTCTTTAACTTATTTATTCATTTTGCCTAGCTTGTCCTGCTATCTTCTGCGTTTTCTAAGACACTTTGTGGCTTCCCTAAGGAGGAACGCAGGTGGCATTGCTCATTAAGTAATTGGTAAACATGGCCACTGCAACGTCACTCAATTGTGTTTTAAAGTACAGGGAGGTGTTGTTATATTATATAGGTCTGTCAATCAAACACCGACTGACATAACTTATAGTCATATAGTGAGGTCTTTGTCACAGTTATGGCATGATACAGGCTGATGATAGTAACCTCCCTGATCTACTCTGCCCCCTGAAACCAAATAGCGGAACTCCCTTTTATCTCGAACTTACTTTTTATTTTAGTTTAATGAAAATGAGTATAGAGAAAAAAAATATAAAGAAAGACTGCCGTCACTATGTACTAAGGAAAACTCTTCTGCTCGTATATTTATTAAAAGTAAGTCCAACTCTTAAAAAAAATTGAGATGTCGCTATTTTTTTTTTTATTCTTGATAGGTTTGCGCTTGACTGCTATCTCACCTGATTGAAAGCGATGAACCGGTCGACGATGGAGCGCGCTTACCTAGAAGTAACCTACACTCTTGACTTAAAGATTCCCGGGCTACAAGCCATCTGGAAACACAGATTCCGGCAAGGAATTCCACTATTTAGCTTCCTAGCAGTACATAATGCTATGCATCTGTATTTTTTATCAGTGTTAGAAAATACAGAATGGTGAAATAACCGTATAATCTCCACTACATAATCACGAAATACAACAAATAAATGCTACAACACGATCTTTTTCTATAAGATGGGAATATTTAACGTCACCCAATGAATAAGACTCCCACATGAACCAGAATCTAAACACCCAAATCACATCTCCTATATTTGTTGGCCAACATACCATAGAAATGTTATAGGTATAATAATATTGAATTTATTACTAATCAGACCAGAGCCAATGTGGTGGGAAATCACATGTCAGACTTTTACTGACTAAAACCACAACTCTACCGTGTCCTTTAGTGCTCTTACGTTCTGGGACCGCGAGATTCCTTTAAAGAAACAAAAAAAAACTGGTCCCCTACGGTTTTACTGAGCTACCCATTGCTCGTCGTCCACAAGCCCGCGCCTTCTGTGACTGGTAATCGGGGTCGAGATCTCAGCGTTTGAGGCGACCTGCATTATTTCGTAATATTTTATTTTTGGCTGCTGATTGAACAATCAGGAAAAGTCAAAACCATAGAACCATAGTTTAAATAAATATGATTGTGGTATAGGGAGATCAAATAAACTATGGACGAACTCTGTGAAAGATGACTTATCTCAGCTTATCTCTTAAGTTGACTCTCTTCTTGTGATGAAAGAGAGTGCCTCCAGATATGACAATTGATGTGAATTATGGATCACGTCGGGGTCACCAGTTTAGAGGGATGTGGAACAGAGAGTAAAGCCCCACATACCTCCGTTGAAAAGGGAGGATCCTCCGGCCAGACGGGATGTTATGTCTGGCGGGCTACTGCCCGATAGATGATTTCGGGCTGTTCTATATGTTCTAATCGCGCGGAGAACTTTGATTGCGCGATGCAGGATTAGTTCCTATGTGACGCCATAGATATCGCCACAAAGATATATTGCACCGATCTTAAATTATATGGTAAAAGGGCAAGAGATTGATAACTAACAAAAACCTTACCAGGGTACTTCTGCAACTGGACAGAGGCAGTCTGGGCCTGGTGGTGAGGATCATCACCAGGCCCTGCTCGCTAAATAAACACTTCCACACAATCGGTATCATGGGTATTCGTCAGTTCAGAACATAATTGGAGACGGAAGGAATAACACGTACCTACTGCTTGAATGTGGTGGGGATCATAAACAAACCCTTCCACATATTATTCGGTGAGAGCAGAGCTTGCTCGTCTCCAAGATGAAAGAAACAGTTGCGCATGTGCTCCTTCAGTACACGAGCGTCTTCGACATACGCAAGCGAACACTAGGATCACCGAATTCCCTCATAGCCTTCCTGAATAAACAGGTAGGCCTAATTTGTTTCTGGAAAGAGGTGAAATGGATTGATTAAATGTCGTAATGGCCCGTGTATGATGGCCCATCATTTTTCGCTGAACTGGACCTTTTTGGCACTAGCGTGAGGCACATGATGTTAGTTTTTCTGTTCTCTAAGTTTCAACATGTTTTTCTACATTGTGTGTATCTACGTATGTGCGCTAAATAAAATATTTTTCTTTATTTCTTTCTTTCTATCATGGATTGAGTGAACGAAAGAAAGAAAGAAAGAAAAAAGAATTTATTTGGTACGGCACAAGGCACAAACATAATATTAGGTAACACGAAACAAAAAAAAAACAGAAGCAAAAAAATATAGTTGTGTGCCTCACGGCTGCACCAAAATAGGTACAGTTCAGCATGAATGTCAGACAACTAGTGCATGACGCTGGTTTTCAACTGAACCTGTGGTTGTGGCGCAACGGACGCAAAACAGTTTTGGATTGTAATATATATGTATCGGTGATGCATACTTAAATAGAAAGAGTGCGGAAATGAGAATCTAAAGATTAGATAAGAAATTGATGACTACTGTCCCGAGGTCTCAAAAACATCACATCACACTAATATTATAAAGGCGACAGTTTGTGTGTATATTTGTATGATTGTTACTCCCTCATGCTGAAACTACTAAAGGGATTTGGATGAAACTACAAGGGTACAACAAGGGGTCTACAAGGGTAGATTATGTCATGGAATAGTACAGAGGATTCTTTTTCCCCAAGAGAATGTTTCCTAAAATTTTCCACTTTCTCGCGGGCAAAGCCGCTTGCAGTAGCTAGTCAATAATTATAATTCATTTATTTGAAAAGTTTTTAATAAGACAACATTTAACAATAAAAATTACAGTAAGCATAGATATTGACCACACAATGTTTATGCCAAACAAACTACGTTGTAAGGACTTTCTATGAAGTAGGTGTGCATAGTTACTTGTCCAACACGACCAGCTATCTCATACAAACATTCTGGACCGTAGGGAACTGTGTACTGAAAAAAAAAGCAAAATATGATCAAGTTACAACTACACAAAGGAAAGGAAGGAAGGAAAGGAGGAAGGAAGGGTTGGAAGGCCTCCCACAATGTGAACCGACGACCTGGTGAGTGAGAGTCGCGGGAATGCGGTGGATGTGAGACGCACAAGATCGGTCGTTGTGGAGACGCTTGGGGGAGGCCTATGTCCAACAGTGGACGTCTTTCGGCTGAAATGATGATGATAATGATGTGACAACTACATACAACAATATAGACGCTGCCACCAACAAAAACGAATCTTACTCTTCCACCTACAGTGAGACATGACTTGCACTACATTAAAAGTAGTGAGTAGCCACACCATCATTATTTCAGTCGATAGACGTCCACAGCTCGACATTGGTCTTCCCCAGGCGTTTTCACTGCCCAGTGTATCTCATATCTATTGGGTTCCCGCGACCCTCACCAGGTTATCTATCTTCTTTCCAAAACTGCGTCTTCCGGTACGCAACTACATCGATCATGTGTTCTGCGAGCAATGTGTCCTGCCTACTATGACTTAAGTTTGTGCGATTTTTCGGGCTATGTCAGTAACCTTGTTTTTTTACTTAGAAGTATAAGTCATTCGGCTCATTACCAGAAATCTAAATCGTACTATGTATCCTAGTGATCGATTCATCCTGGCCTGCTAGCACTTATGATGCACACACACATGCACACCAACTGCAGTTCTTTTCCACACAAACTGCAGTTCTTCTCCACTAAAATTATTTTATAAAGATAGCCCTAAACCCTTATCAGCCCCACTTAACCAATAGCTTTATGTGTTGTAGTAAAGTTTATGCCGACATAACTAGAGATAAAACTGTTTCATCATAATTATTTGTCCAGTCTTAACTTCCAGTTTAACCAAATGCGACAGCATACCAGAAGAAGAAATAATTCCATGAAACTGACAAGAAAGAAAAATATCCTTACCCGAATAGCAGTCTCCCCCGAGTATTCGAACCAGTTCGTGGAGTCAGTGTTAGGGGTGTACTGAGCGAAGACATTGAAGCCTATCCCGATGAGCTGGTCGTGGTCGATGAGAGGAAACCAAGGGAACATGAGCTCATCAATGCATTCGCTGCTCGTGGTTATGTTGTAGTAATAGTGATAACCTGAATGTGTGTGGAATAATTTAGAAGTGAAGTAGAACAGTTTATTTTATTTAAAACCAGGCATAAATTGAATTTAATGGTCATGTACTCAAATCAGAATTATAGAAAATAAGAGAAAACCTTTTTTAATTCCAATGATAAAATATAGAATTTTAATTAAAGTGAAAGTGCTTCTTTTTCTGATCAGTAATATAATTATGGGTTGTTCCCAGAGGTCCACGATTATATAGTTCTTCTTTTCCCACCGGGTCCATGAGAAAATGATAATAGTATTTTAAATGTTTCTATATCAATTCCCAACATGTCCATCATTCTCATGGACCCTTAGGGAAAGAAAATATTTTATATTTTAAAATGTCGTGTAAAGACAACGTGATGACGTGTGATGGGAAGTAAAGTAAGAATTTTAATTTTTCTAGAATAATAGACCCATAATTATTAAAAAAAAAAAGTGAAAATAAACAGAAATACATACCCATCCTCGGGACACACTGCTGTTTGGTAAAGAGACTGTTACCACCAGTAATGTCACTAGCTTTCGTTGATATTTCAAACAGTTCACCGTTGATTCCTGACACCCACAAGCTTTCCTCTTGCAGGAGTAGAGAAGAATTGCGATCTGCTTTACGATCAACTGCATCTCTAGCTAAGGTTTCTGAAAGGATATCGTGTGTTTAGTAAATAAGGTTGGAAATTATTTGGCCTAACAAAAATGATTTTCTATTCAAAAAATTTTATTGTTTATGTCCAGTAAAAGAACGTGCTTTAAATTCCGTTAGTGCTAAATTAAAATGTGAAAATGGGAGCCAAATCCAATATTATGAAATGTTATGCTGTGGTTGTCGAAATCACCGATATAGTATTTAAAATTTAAATGAGTGTCATTGTCAAAAGTACTTATACTGATTTATCTAGGGTATCTCAATATATCAAGGAAAGTAATATTTCAATCGAAAGTTGGTATCTGTTCGGGCAACAATTTTTGACTTACCGTATTATTCAACACATAAATGTCACTAAATAAAAATAAAAAATATTTAACTATATAAATGCATTTAAAAATAGTCGGAAACAGTTTTTTTTTCAGTTGGTGATGGTTGAAAAATGCCTTTTATCCTGCTCTTTTGGTGTGTTTATGTCAAATAAATTTTGAATTATGAAGGAGTCACAAGTAGCTCCAAATGCTGCTACTCACTAGTTCCCTCTTGGCTTGAACTTGGCTTGACACACTATCGCGTGTTTATATACTCAATTTATCAAAAATGCCTCAACATTTCGTTGTTGCCAAGAGTGAAGTGCAGTATACATTTTACGTACCTTTTGAAACATAGTACTGTTGAACGGTGAAGAATTTCTTAGTTGTATCATTCATGGTAGTAGTCCAGTTTGTGAACCCTTGGACTACCCAGTCGTATTCAGCATTGGAAACTAATTCTTCGTCAAACTGTTACAAAGGATTTATGATGAAATTTAGACTGTTCTTTTTTTAAACTGGTTTGAAATTTCGTTTTTAACTTCGAACGACAGAACAATACTATTATAACTATGTAATACAATAGATAGATACAAAATTAATGTTATTCCCATTTTCAATTGCTTATAAAGATAGAAAAAACTCACAGCTAACTGCAACCCAGCAACATAACTCGTATCATCAAAGAAAAGACAGACAGTATAGTCTGTCTCGTGACACCATAATTCAAGAGTTTCAAGTCCCGCAGGGCTATCAGGCCTGGTCTTCTGCACCCATCCTGATGCAGCTGCTGAAGTGGTATTTTGCGGTAACGCGATGAAAGCTTTCGTTCCAATCCCCTCACATGTGAAATCGAACCTCACTGCGAATATTCAAGATTGGTTTAATATATTAGATTGAAACCTTATTTAGTGGGCCCTGGATAGGTATATGCTATTTTCGTAACAGTTTTAAATGTTTATTATTTATCGTTTTTACTCTATTTAATTAATTAGAACTACTGTAAATATTGTGCATATCTGTAAGTGACTTTTTAGTGATAGCATGACGAGTGACAGGCCAGAATGGAAGAAAAAAACGTGTTGCGCCAACCCCAAATAACACGGGACAAGGGCAGGAAGATGATGATGATCTGTAAGTGACTTTTTGACACAGGATCACATCATATATAATTATTATTATATTGTAAATAAGTCGGTGTGCCTATGCAAATAAATAAATAAATATGAGAAATCTTTGCTACTAATAATTACATTGAGTTTCACATCATTCTTGCATTGAAATATCTCTGTTATTGAGAACAATAAACATTAATAGCTGAAATATAGGGGTAACTAGGGGTTTTTAAGTCAAGAGTGAATACGATACTTCTAGGCAAGCGTGCCCTATCATCGGCCACATCATCATTTACCATCAGGTGAGATAGTGGTCAAACGCGAGCCTATTCATAGTAAAAACAAATATATGTTTTTTTAGATTATATTATGTTTGCTTCTATACTTGGGAATTTTTAGCTCAACGACCTCGGAAAGTGACACAATTAATTAATTTGAAGCAAGCATTTTGAATATTGTTCCGAATAGATTGCGACACATTGTTTGCAAATATTTGAATGTTTTTGCAGAACCCTCTGCAAATGAGACAACGCTTATATAAAGAAGAAAAAATATGCTGGCCCGCAGGTTTGCGCGTTGTAGTGATCAGGTTAAAGTCACACTATTTAGAGCTTACTGTCAGATTTTCTACACGTGCAGCTTGTGGTTCAATTATACGCAGCGATCGCTCTATGCCCTACGTGTCCAATATAACAATGGATTAACGATGTTGTTGGGGTTACCCCGGTTTTGTAGTGCCTCCGGTATATTTGCGGAGGCCAGGGTAGATGGCTTCCATGCCATCGTGCGCACGCGGCTCTCTTCTTTACTAAGCAGAGGTAGCACTAACAGCATCCTACAGATCATTGCAAATAAACAGGACTAAAAAATCCTGAAAACATTTATTCGTGCTCAAATTGTTTAGATAATATGCATACAACAAATATGGATGAAATTGTCTGCAATAAAGATTTATTATTATTATCAACCTGGCTATTTAGTAAACTGTTAAAATGAAAAGTTTCTATTAGTGATAATACATCCTTGATCACTTGACTCCTAGTTATCCTCATCATTATTATCCTGCCCTTGTCCCATGTTTCTTAGGGTCGACGCAACACGTTTTTTCCTTCCAGTCTATCCTTTCATCCGCACCCATCACTCTATCACTAACACCCTTTTCTTTCATATCACTCCTCACAACCATCCATCTTTTCTTTGGGCTCCCTCTCTCTCTCCATCCGTCCACATGTATACTCATAACTCTTTTAGTAACATGTCTTTTATCCCTCGTGTTCACATGACCATACCAAAACCAACAATTTCCCATCAAATTTTCACTGTATTTAGTATAATCGGCTGTAAAACTAAAATACCTTTGATTTTTAAAAGTTGATAGCAAAAGATTTTACTCACCTTTTAAACCGGGAGCATAAAATCCTAGAACAAAATAAGTCTTTGTTATTTTATGCATTGATTGAAATAAACAGAAATCACATTATTATCTACACTCTTAATTTTTAGTTAGTTAGCCACGGAAACTACGTTGCGGGAAATAGAACAAGCACACAGGTATTCAAAGCACATGAGACGCTACTGAGAACCTAAGGTTTCAGCCATGTGAAAATAAGTTATGTCAGATCGCTTTGGGATCGCCTTCCAAGGCTGCGGAATTGTTTAAAATAGTCACCGTGGCCCTGGAATGCAAAGGGCAACTGAAGGGGCACGAGTGGGTTTAATTTGCTTGCTGCAGTCTTCCCGTCCGATTATAATTTGGGTGTCTTCAAGGCTCGAGTGAATGGGCTCCTTATAAACTAGTGCGCCTCACGATCATCGATTGCATCACTGATTATCATCAGGTGGGATAGCAAAAACTAAAATAATATAAACTAGAGCTTGAGCTCTAGTTTATATTATTAAAAAAAAAAAACCGTAAAAGTCTGACACTTTTCGATCCACATAAAGCAGGAAAAGTTATACGATGAATTTTCTCCCTCAAAAAAATTGTAAAAGTGTAGCAATTTGTAACAAAAAAAAATATCTTACCCAAAGTAGATATGACTAAGGTGCTCAGTAAAGTAAGTAAGCGAAACATTTTTGACTGAACAATGCAGACACTAGGTGTACTAGGTGTATAGTGAATGTCCCCCAAACTTTATATACTAGCAGTTAATACACAAATGTTTTTGGGGTTCAGAGGTCGACTTACTGAAACCCAAAAATATGTAAAGTAACATGGGTTTTGTTGATTCGGGTTTTTAGTTTAGCGGATCATATTTGGCATTGGCCAGTCTCGAAATTGGCCGTTCTAGGATTAAATATGTCGAGGCCAGATCTTACAATTTATCTCTTCATGATATGACCGACCATTTCATGAAATGGTGGCATTTCATGATATAAAACCTAGCCAAATCATTATAAGGACTAGCCAAATCAACAAACATTGTGTATTTAACGATATGTACATTGTACAGCTAAACACGATTATTTCATGATGTCAAACATGAGTGATCATTTTGTAAAATAGTTATGTTGTCCACCGGTAGAGGTGTACTGTACCGTACCTTTAATATAAAGTTTATTTAAACTTATAATTCCAAGTCAATTCAAAGATAAAACACTTCAAAGCAACCCGTTTTAAAAAATGGCAGTTTCATACTTTAACCCCTACTATTCAAATGGAAGATGTAAGTGCAAAGAAATATAATTATGATACGAATGTACGTCACTTGATCTAACAATACGGGCTGTAGTCAATCAGCAGCTAGAGTACACTTTTGCCAATGACAGTACTTACCTAGGATTTTGTCTGCATTATTATTCTTCGAGTAATCAATCTCAGTTTGTTATACCTAGAGCGAGAATCAAACCCGTAACTCGCATAGCAGCAGCCAACCGTACCGTCAGAATATCAGTAGCGCTTGACAAATCACTCACATACACATCCCACAGGACACTTGGAGAAAAGATTCCAAAATTCAGGAAATAATTTAAAAAACAAAAACTATACCATATACTCAGGTCTGCGGACTCTTGAAGCTGTAAAAAAATCAAACTTGTAAGTTAACGAGAAAAAAAGATTCAGAACTTCGGTTTATGTGGCAAAAAACGTACACACACACACACACTCGACACACTCGAGGAAATCAAAATTCATAGGGTACTTCCCGTTGACCCAGAATCCCGAAATTTGGCATAAAGCAAGGTCTCATAGCACAAGAATAGGTAAAAACCTGAAAACTGTAAATTTGTAGTTACGTCACAAAAAAAAAACTTTTTGCGATTCGGAAAAATCTTCGTAACTCAATTTGGAAACTGAACTGTTTTCATAGGTAAGTTTGTACGGAACCCTCAGTGCGCGAGTCCGACTCGCACTTGCCCGGTTTTTTACATTTTTCTTTCAACATATTTTGTCTTAACAGTGGAATGTTTAAATAGATGTCTTTTGCTGACGTTATTAATCATCTTATAATTATTTGAACAGATGTTTCCAATTTGGTTTTTGTCGAAATACAATCATTATCACCAACCTCTTAGTAGGTTTTTTTTTGCGTTTTATTTCTCTACTGTTATGAACCATAGAATATAAGCACCCGAAATAGCACGGATTACCTGTAGGTCTTTTTTTTTTAAGGTGGGAAAATCATCTAATGACAAATCTCGCTCTTGGGTGGAGCGAGAGATAGTGTCAGACTTTTACTGACTAAAAACCCACTAATGTTCCTTCGTTGCCTTCGTCCCAGGGCCCAGTTAAGGGTGAACAATTACTGTGCTATGCACAAGCTCAGCTTAGTTAGGAATTAGATAGCGTTGAATGAAACTTGTGGGATATTACTTAAACCTTTCAATAAATCTCTCTATCTATTGGTGAAAACTACATGAAATTTCGTTAAATAATTTTTGAGTTTATTACGTTCATGTCTGTATAAGCATAAGCACAGCATAATCAGCCTTTTAATGTTCCCACTGCTGGGACTCAGGCCTCCTCTCTCTCTTAGGAGAGGAAATGTGCCCTAATCCACCACGCAGGCCCATTGCGGATTGGTGAATGTCACATGTCGAATTTTTGGTTCTAGGACATGCCGGTTTCCTCACGATGTTTTTCTTCACCGTTTTGAGAGCAGTGATGATGAAATAAATTACACAAAGTAATGCGCCTGGCTGGGTTTTGTACCCGCGACCTACAACTCTTAAGTCGGTCATGTCTGTATGAACCCGATAAAATCAGAAACAGACGATCTTTGTTTTATAATACGTAAGACTGAATCTGGTCAGGTTGTCTGGTAGATATCGTCGTCAGCGATAAGACCGCCTTTATACCCATAGATTTAAATTAGTGTTAAAGTTTTGTTACTATTTTGGTGTACAATAAAGTTTGTTCTATTCTATTCTAATCTTCATTTAAATCAAGAGCCCATTGGTTGATAGGCAAGCCAAAAAAACGTGTTTAATTAGTTTATTACGGTAACAAATCCCCTGCCAGGAATGCGGGATTGTTCGGAAGAGTTACCACGGCCTTCGACTGCAAAAGGCAGCTGAAGGAACACAGTTGAGTTTTAATCAGTAAAAGTCTAATACTCCCTTCAACCAGAGCGGGAGGGACCATTTGATAGTTTCCCATCTAAAAACAAGTGCGAGTCGGACTCGCGCACTGAGAGTTCCGTACAAACTTACATATGAAAACAGTTCAATTCCTGAATTAAGTTGCGAAGATTTTTCCGAATACAAAAAAAAATGTTTTTTTTTGTGACGTAACTACAAATTGACAGTTTTCAAATTTTTTTTTATACTTGTGCTATGAGACTGCTTCATGCATGCATGCATGCATTCCCTATGAATTTTGATTCCTTTTGAGTAGCGTAATTAGAGACACAATAGAAAAACAATGACGTTCGAACGCCGGCGTTCGCTCGGGGTTTAATGAATTAAGAGTGTCGAAGTACACTTTTTTTTGTGACATAAACGGCCGTATCTTTTTTTTTTCGTTAACTTAGAAGTTTGATTATTTTACAGCTTTAAGGGACCGCAGACCTGAGTATTATGATTTAAATTTCAAATCGATACCTCCACGCATTCCCGAGATAAAGGGCCTTGACAGACAGACAAACAGGCAGACGGACAGCAAAGTGATCATATAAGGGTACCGTTTCTTCCTTTTGAGGTACGGAACCCTAAAAAGAGGGCAATAAGTCGTTTAATAATATCCAAGGTTGACAGCGGCTCCCTATAGTACCTACAGAGTACCTATTCAGTAATCAAGAGACTACATTCCCACTGCACTCTGCAAACAGCGCTCGAAGTAGTCTGAATGCAAGCCAAACTGAGACCAGAATTTATAATGGAGCGAGGCTCAACGTCAAGGTTTGAATTCGTTATGACACTCGACTAGGTTTTCGTAATATTAGAACCAAAAAGCATTTTTTGTTGTATTTATGACAAGATAATTCAGTTTGCCATTAGAATACGGATGTAAAATATTCTAATATTTTTGTAGTATTTGACAGCAAATGTATCGGCTTTCTTGGCAAGCTTTGCAGAGGTAGTCAACATTAGAAAAATTCTCAACTCATTTTACCGAGTTCGTGCCTGTTTTTTTTATTATAACTGATAGGCTCGCGTTTAACCACTATCTCACCTGATTGTAAGCGATGATGTGGTCTACGATGGAGCGCGCTTGCTCCTTTGTGTTACAAGGTCATAAGACTCCAATTCCACAATTCAAATTTTGACGTCTTTGAGGCACTAGCCAGCAGGTTTATATTATGATTATTTCACGAACCTACTTACCTCGTATTAAAATGAATTCCTTCTTTTAAGTCCCAACTGACCGGGAAATATGTAGGTCTGATGTAAATTTATTCATTGAAAATTAAAACCGGACGAATTCCAGATCCAAAATTTATATTACCCCTAGTTTCTACCAGCGGCTTCGCTCTCGTGAATGACGAATACAATCCCAAAGTATGTGTGGGATACGAATAAACATTTTTTTCTTTCTTTCTTTCTTTCTTTCTTTCTTTCTTTCTTTCTTTCTTTCTTTCTTTCTTTCTTTCTTTCTTTCTTTCCAAAGGAGGAAACTCTCTGTATAAAAGTACCCTAGACCATGTTCTATTCCAGGACATGGTCTACCCATGTGAAAAGTTTTTTTTTCAAATCCTTTTAGCCGATAAGACGTGAAAGCTTAACGTACAAACAAACTCACATTCACACTTATAAGTTAAGGTTTGGAGTGATTAAATATGTATTGAATCGAAATGAATATAGTTTATATTTAACACTAGATTTTGCCCGCGGCTTCCCCCGCATACATAAAATATAGCTTATCTCACTCAGGAATAAAGCAGCTTTCTATCGGTGAAAAAATTTTAGCAATCGGTTCAGTACTTTCAGAGATTACCTCCTACAAACAAAAAAACATTAAAACAAAAAACAAACTCACCTCGCCTCTTTATTATATTAGTGTAGATTCAGTGGATCAAAACTGGAATTCAATTAATATTGGAACTGATGAAAAAAGTAATCGTTTTTATTTTGATAACTCCCAGCGTTTTACGTGTACATACTATGTTTGCCTTGGTTGATGAGAACCATACAGCATTCAGGCTGAAAAGTAATTCGAGCTGAATTTAAATAAATTTGCTTCACATCCGGTGCGCAAAAAAGCGTTTTGATTCTACATTGACTTAGTTGCGTCAAACTTCTGCCGTCTCACACTAACAACGAGGAGGCAGCAAACTTGTTCTTTTTTCTTTTTGCGGAATCTTCGTGTCTGAAATCTGCGAACGCTCAGCCGTAGCTTATCTTGATGGACATGAGACGATTATATAAGACATTCACATCTATTAGAAAGACGTCCGTAGCATGCTTCGTATGGAACGTGTACGTCACCGTAAGAACCAGGAATATCAGAAGCTATAACGAAGTCCTTATTAGTATCTCGACTTAAATCCGAAAACCATTATTAAAAAGACTTGCTGTTATCACTTTCTCAAAACATATCCGAAATTTCAAAATGCTAATACTGTCCAAAAATGCTAGAATCCTACATACCTATTCAGAACTTCAGTGGACTTAAAATATATCCCTAGTAATGGCTCTTACTTATCTATCTCTTTAAGTAGCACTACTTATCACCAGTTACAGATCATTAGGTACACTCGCATAGTTTTGTTAAGTGGTTTTCCTCGTCAGTGCAATCTTTCTCCGGAAAAAAAAACGAAGTTTTCTTTAAGGATAATTTATTGGGACACTAACCACTGACAATTTTGTAATGACGTTTTTAATATATCTAATAAAATCAACCAAAAAGTGTTTGATTAGTTACATGTACAAAAAGTCGAGGGATTTATATTGTTTGCTTGTCCAACTATCAGGTTTGATGTCTTCTAAACTTAATGTAGAAACCTGAACGAATCTAAGGGATGAAGCTAGATCATAAAAATAATCTAGAAACAAACTGATCATAATGTCAACATCCATGAAGCGGCCGCATGCGCGAGGGAACGGCCCTCACGCCCCAGCCTCTGGGATCCCGATCCCGATTTCCAACCACCGTAGACGCGGGGTTGCGGACGGCGATCAATGGGTAGCTTGCCGTCCGACCGTCCGGCAATTATCCGGACCGAGCCCATGTTGTCGACAGCGCTTAGTGTTCCACGCATGCCTCAAGATGTCAGCAAACCCATAGGAACCCAGCAGGGTCGAAGCCTACTGGGCCACAACAGTGTTCTAAAGCAAAACTTACCCGGTAACTGTTCGATAATCACTTTATGGTGTAATTTACTTCAGTTTCCTGAGATCCACAACAGAAGACGTTTACTTTACAGAACGCCGAACAACAATGGTGCAACTCATAGCAAAACAGCTCCGACTCCTCAATCGATCTTTATCATCATTGCTTCACTATAAAGCAAGACCTTACACTGTGCCTCACCTTTTCAGAAAGTAGTACAAAATGTCCTTCTCACAGATTGTGGATTCTAGTGGCCTTAACAAGCCATGTTAAAATGTTAGCGTACGAGGCGAGAAAGATGGGTGCTATAAATAGATCCATCCCTAACAATTCAGTAGGTCATCAAATGTATCCCATTAAGAACTCGTGATAGGGCGTCAGATCCCCAAAGTTCTATCGCAAAGGTTTAAATGACCTTCCAACTTGATGATAAGAATGTATAGGTAGACAATAAAAATATACTTTTTTTTCTTTTTTTTTTAATTGATATATAAGCCAGTGCTCGACTGCGATCCCACCTGATGGTAAGCAGTGATGCAATCATTGATGATGAGGCGCACTGGTTTATTAAGAGCCTATTCACTCTAACCTTGAAGACACCTAAATTATAGTTGGAAGGGAAGACCGCAGCAGGCAAATTGTTCCAGTCCTTCGATGTACTGTCTATACTATATTATTATACTATACTTTATCCTACGAAATGGCAATTTTATACTATAACCCCTAAATACACACTTTCAAACTATTTTTCGTCCCGGAAAATTAAAAAAAAATCACTTGAGTGGAGCCGTCGGTTTATCTAGGTCTGTGTGAAATGTCTTCCAGTTGACCACTAATAGCTTTTACTGGTTCACTGGGTAACTACGAACGCAGATCACTGTCGGAGTTTTTCCAAAAAAAAAAATTCATCCGTACAATATTATATAAAAACTATTACTATAGTTAAAGTACTAACATATTATAGCTATTATTATAGTACAATATTATCATTTTATAATTGTGTTTAGTCAATAACTTTTCATATATCTAACCATCCAAATATCGTTTAGAGGTATGTGGAACAGAGAGTAAAGCTCCACATACCTCCGTTGAAAAGGGAGGATCCTACGGCCAGACGGGTGTTATGACTGGTGGGCAACTGCCCGATAGATGATTTCGGGCTGTTCTATATGTTCTAATCGCGCGGAGAACTTTAATTGCGCGATGCAGGATTAGTTCTTATGTGACGCCATAGATGTCGCTACATCACTCCTCTCCGGAGATCAGAGATCGATGGTTCTTGATGCTTCTTGATGCGTGCCAGGCCAGTGGTAGGTTGGTTCCAGTGGGTCGGAACCGAATGCCGCATAGTTCTCGGTGAGTTGGAACTGTCTGCGGTGATGCTCCAGTGAGTCGGGGTGGTGCTGTCCCAGTGAGTCGGGGTGATGATGTACCAGTGAGTCGGGATGATGCTGCAGGCTCCAGTGGGTCGGAGTAGTGCTGCTGGCTCCTGTGAGTCAGAGCGGTGCTGTGCGACGTAGGGCTTGACTGCTGGCGTCGACCAGGAGAGGTTCTTCATAGCTCTTCATGTGCCTGGCCGAAGGTGCGGTGTGCTTAGCCAAGGTCGCTGATGAGGCTGAGGGTGATGACCAGGTATGACCAGGTAGGCATGATGGTGGTCAGGATGCCCTTTATAACCGTGAATGCTGGCTGTATGGCTCGCTGATCGAAAGCTTGAGGATCGAAAGATGATGACGTCACGAAATAGTAGCTGCACGAAGGCTGCGCTGAAGTTTTTTGTCGAGGGTCACCATTTTAGAGGTATGTGGAACAGAGAGTAAAGCACCACATACCTCCGTTGAAAAGGGAGGATCCTCCGACCAGACGGGTGTTATGTCTGGTGGGCAACTGCTCGATAGATGATTTCGGGCTGTTCTATATGTTCTAATCGCGCGGAGAACTTTAATTGCGCGATGCAGGATTAGTTCTTATGTGACGCCATAGAAAAAAGCGGATAAAAAAAGTGAATAAAATAGATGGAGCAAGGTTATTTGTGTGTAAATTTATAGTTATTGTTATTTTATTCACCTTTCTTTTTGATATTTTTTTTGTGGTCAATGCAGCATGTTTTATTTATTAATTTTTTTATTGACATCTTTCATTTCTCATTTTAATTTTTCAACACAAGTAGGTATACTCAAAAACCCGCTCCTATCCTTACCTACTTCTGAAAAGGTCACCCGTAGTCCTAAAACACGAAGGACAACTGAAGGAACAAAGGTGTTGTTTTAGTCAGTAAAAGTCTGACACGCCCGCCCTAGAGCGGAAAAAATCATTGGATGAATTCCCGCCTTAAAAAAAACGCCTACTGCACGTAATTTATTGTTTTTCGTAAAAGTAAAAGTATGCCAGCAAGTCCCGCCACAATTTATTACTTAGATCGTATAAACATTCATGTAACATAGTTTATGTATGCTGGTATATCTTTGACGGTATACAAAAGAGAGCATATCTATTCATAAGTGGCATCCTAATGTGTCAATAACTTGTGATTTCTTCGTTCATATTTCTTTATAGTGGCTACTACTTAACCACAGAGATCATAAAAAAAAATCAAGTATAAATTATAATTTTAATCTTTTTCCAATCATCAAGAACACCAATCAATTTTCCATTCACGCTGAAAACTAATATAAAAATCGTTCACCCAGTGCACATAGACTAGTCGAGTTCTAAGTATACATCAGTGGGATAGACGGTCGAGCCAACTTCCAGTACAGTGGACAGGGCGAGGAGTGAAAGGGGGTGATTGGGAGGGGGGGTGGTGGAGCTGTCGAGCGACGCAGGGGAGGGGGGGCTTTCCGAAACAACGGGCACGGAACGACCCTCCGCTTATAGACTCCTATTTACATAATCCGATGAGACGCAACACGTATATAACCAACTGTTACGGCGCCCTTTCCGTGTCCTTTTTGCTTATGCTAGCCTGGTATTTAGATTTGATTGGGAGCTGTATTGTAGTGGTCTTATTAAAACAATTAGTAAAAATTAAACAACAATGACTTAATTCGAAGTTGACAACACATTAAATAGTACAACATCAATATAGATTTGCAGATTTTTTTTTTTAGAATATAAATCATAGAATTTCAAAAGACTAGAATAAATTGATAGAATAAAGGAGAACGCTCTTTATCAATAAACAAGACCCAAATAAATTAAAGAAAAGATACACTTAAAGCGTTTCCAGCAGAAAAGCAAAAATACGCTATTTCACGATTTCTTTTAAACAGCAAAATCGAGACATTTTTATCACAGGGATCAATTTTTACTGGTAAAATATTACTGCCAACTCCGATATTCGCTCCAATCGCAACTTTACAATCTTCGGTTATTGAAAAGAATAAAGAGTCTAAAGTTAGAAAGTTTGCTGAAGAATTGAGTAATGTGATTGAATTGACCCAAACATAAACACTCATATTATTATGAGTTTGACCTTATGGTCATGTTCAACCATCTGCCATTTTTGAACCTCAGGTAGGGTTTAGTTCAAGATATTCAACAAAGTATAAGTGCCGTTTAGAGAGCAATTACAAAGAACGAAAACCTTATTGTCCTAAAACGACTAAGTACCCAAAATAATGGTCGTTACAAACATCTGAACTGGCTAAGAGACGCAATAAATTAGTTTTATTACTTAACTTATTAGTTGATAAATTACTTTATTTTGGTAACACTTCCAGATATAGGGCATGTAGAAAACAGGTCAGCGCATCCAGTGGCTAACAATTTTGTTTGATAAACATCCATGACACTAAGTAAAAATGCACAGAAAGACAACTGATCACATTTTCTGGTGAAGAATATGTGTAAACGCTAAATGATAAGATTTGGGTAAATCAAGCGAAAGAAAGTCTATGGTCAACCGTCAAGATGACATATCAAAATTTTCCGTATTTTTCAATTTAAGCTGTTGATCCCCGCATTAACGCGGCGTTCACGCGCCATTGTCTTTCTATTGGGTCTCTAATTACGCTACTCAAAAGGTTAAATCAATTTTCTTTGTAAAAACTTATCGAAAGAGCTTTGAAATTTCAAAATGTGTTCGATATGGGATGATGCATGTGGAATCCTGGAGGAGCGATGGCCTTCTGCTGCGTAAGCGAGCGGCGTGACCCACCGCCGCACCGCTCCTTTGATGACCACCATTCCACTGCGCACACGATGTTGGAAAGTAGCAGATTCTGGACTAATTGTGCTCCATTGGTGTAATTGCTGCAAGGCGTTCCGATGTGAGGATAAAAATAAATAAATAAATAAAAGGTAGTAAAAATAAGTATATAAAAAATAAGTATACTCAAACACGTTTTTTTTTTTTATTAATGTTAGGCTCGCGTTTGACCACTATCAAGTTCATGGATAGTTGCTTCCTATCATGTCAGCCTAACTAAATACTATAGTCTGAAATGACTAGCCTTTATTTACCTAAAATTACCTAAGGCTGGTAATTTTAATACGTAAGTAGTTCCTAGTAAAGATTCAAAGCATTTTATTTCAAATAAACCATTTACAGACACTTTTGAAATGTCAAGGAGTCTGTCAGTCAGAAAAAAAATGCTGCTAATTGCACATTCCAAAGCGTGAATCTCTATGGAGAAGAATGTGTAAGAAACTCCATGGACACTCTTTTCAATCATGTTATGTATTACAAATATCTTCGTTACATGTTTCTTGTCGCTACTATCATCATGTGAGAACTACAATGTAAATAAAAACTAAATATAGATATTAAAATAGCAACTGGCAGCTAAGATGACCAGTCTCAACTGACAACCCCCATTTACGTAGTAAGTATTATAGATTAAAAGGAACTACATAATGATTTGCGATAGCAAATTGCTTCGAATTACGATCTAAAGAAATTTCGATATTTTTTGTAACGAATGCGTGAATTGTTACAACATGCAACAGAGCCAGGCCTTTATATAGCTAGTACATACTTTACCTTTTTCCACAAGATCTTCTGTACCTTCTTACACTGTGTCCATGTTGACACCCAGTCCACTCTCAACTCAGCTTCATAATTAATACGTCGGGAGTGAATACACAGAGCTCCGGAGTTGAAGTTATCGCTCAAATTACCATAATTAACGGCGACAACTCCCAGCATGAAAATAATGTCTAGAAAATGTTCTGTACCGAGTCTGTTATATCCTAATGAATTTGCATTTTTATTATTATTCAGGGATGGAGGAAGTGTGTGAATATTAAAATCTATGCAGATAGGTTGACTTTATCAATAATGGAGCTTACACAGACAATCAACTCAGTTTTCCACAGTCCTATATTGACAGCAGGGCACAAGACTCTCCCAAGCTTCGTCAGTACAAAACTCTGCTCCTCATTTTCTGCAACGAATCTATCCCAGGAGACCTCCCTTAGTAACAGTCATCATCATCATCAGTTTAGCCAAAAGATGTTCACTGTTGGACATAGGCCTAGGCACAACGACCGGTCCTGCGTCTCGCATCTATCGGATTCCCGCTACCCTCACTGGGTCATTGGTCCACGTTGTGGGAGGCCTAGGCACGTGGTTGCCACTCCAGAACCTTTCGTCCCCATCAACCATCTGTTCTGCAAGCAATGTGCCCTGCCCATTACCACATAGAAACTTTTAACTTTTTTATAATTTTCTAAATTATATTAAGCAATCTATTGACATTCTGTATTTTTTATTTTATTGACATTCTGTATTTTTATTTTATTTTGTTTTATTTCGTCGATCGCATCGTCGCTATCCATCAGGTGAGATAGCGGTCAAGCGCGAACCTACCAAGAATAAAAATAAACCTTTTTTCTGTTTATTATCGAAAATACTAAAATACCGGAGGTCGTGGGTTCGAATCCCACCCAGGACAAATGTTTGTGTGATGAGCACGATCATTTGTTCTGTGTCTGGGTGTAATTTATCTATAATATGTATTTAGAAATATATAAGTATGTTTATCAGTTGTCTAGTACCCATAACACAAGCTCTGCTTAGCTTGGGACTAGACGGCGTTGGGTGATAGTTGTGGAATATTTTATTATTATTATATTATTTATATTATATTATGACAATTTTATTTTGCTTAATAATATGACAAACAGTTTTGTTTTTTGACATTGTTTAAATTATTATATAAAAAAAATTGTACTTGACTAAATTTTGTATGTCTATCGGCGGGACATGGACTGTGCAATCAACATATTATGTATGTATATTGAAAACACCTGTAATCACCTGTGTTCACAAAATAAATCATTTGAATTTGAACTTAAGTTTGGCGATTCTCGGGCTATGTCGGTAACCTTGGTTCTCCTGCGGATATCATTTCTGATGTAATCACGCAAGTAACATTAATATCATTTATTTAACCCTTCCACACTGAAACGGTTTCGCTCTGGTTTCTCAAAAACCTCAAACTCAAATGAATCGCATTTGAACCTTATTTAACCCTTCCACACTGAAACGGTTTCGCTCTGGTTTCTCAAAAACCTCAAACTCAAATGAATCGCATTTGAACCTGAATGGATCATGGTAGCCACATACATACTGACCACGAGGTAAGAGTCTTCACGCGGTGAGTTCCTGAAAATGAAAGGCACCATAGAGGCCGACCCAGAAAGAGGTGGTGAGGTTATTTGAATGACCCTTAGAGCTGTGATGAGTAAGGAAATTATATATCCTTTACTAGCAATGGAACGCCAAAATTAAAAAAAAAAACTGGGCAAGTGCGAGTCGGACTCGTGCACTGAGGGTCCATACTGTACACTACAGTCCGCACTAACTTACCTGTATAAATAGTTCAATAACCGAATGGAGTCTTGAAGATTTTTCCGAATCTTAAAAATAAATTGTTGTTACGTCACAAAAAAAATGACGTAACTACAAATTTACTGTTTTCAGATTTATTCCTATATCTGTAGGTACTATAAGACGTTGCTTTATGCTAAATTTCTGGATGAATTTAGATTCCCTTGAGAGTGTCGAAATATACGTTTCTTGTGACATATCTGTTTTTTCATTAACTTAGAAGTTTGATGTTATCACAGCTTCAATGGACCGTAGACCTGAGAATATGTTTTTAATTTCAACTCGATACTTCCACGCATTCCTGAGATAAAGGGTCCTAACAACAGACAGAAAAACGTAGAACAAAGTGATCCTAAAAGGATTCCGTTTTTTCCTTTTGAGGTACGGAATCCTAAAAACACAAGCGATCGAAATGAGGTTGTGAATATGTTAGACATGGCGCATGGAGATCTATTTTAGAATTTCACTTCATACTATGTAACATACAGTTTACATTAATTCATAAGGTAATAATAGAAATTGATTTACTAATGGATTACGTATGTAAGCGTCAATTACAAACAATAATGATTGAATAATTAAATAAAGTACACGTAGGTATAAGTACTTATAACTGCCGGTGATATATAGACGTAGTAATTACACCTTATAGCGCCAAAGTGTTTTGTAATATTAAAAAATGAACATCATAATTAACTAGTTACATACTCAGGTTTTAGTCTCTTAAATAATTGCTCGTCAAATTGTCATTTTAAAAATAAATAATCCAAAAGTACAAAAATTTCGACATCATAAAATAATAATTCTGTAGTCATGTAGGTAAAATACTTTGTAGATACAAGTGTATTTTAATATAACCTAATAGTGTAGTGTAGTAATTCCAGAGTCGCCTGGCATATAATTTATTTTCTGATTAACCAAATGTGTGAGGTAACTGTCAACGTGTGGATAAAAAAACAAAAAGGGTGTTTAACACCCTCACAAATGAGTGCAGACTTTCGTTGTCGTTATTTACATCTATTAAATAAAGTATGTCTCGGCCTTGTAAATAGGCCTTCACTCAAAGTGGCGACCAGCTCTTTGACTATTTATTGTAATTAGTAATTGAAATCTTTTTTAATTATTTATTATTTATTTATCAATGTCCTTTAAAACAGACATAAAAATCAGCGGTAAGACTTTATGGAAAGTGAATAATATTTATAACGTAACTCGATCCAAGTAAAAACGTATGCGCACGTTCAGAGTACACAAAATTTTCTGTTAATCAAAACATAAGTAATGTCTGGAGGCTCTGAGATCTTGCTATAACTTATCGAATTTTCGCAATCTTTGCAATGTTTTAAAAACAAATTTTAAGTTCCTATTAAAATTATATGCTTACCAATTATTGAGGGAATTAAGACAGCAACATAATGTTTAGTTGGGGGTGGTTTAAAACGAAAATAGTAAAATAGGTAACTGTTCCCATTTCATTCAACATAAATAGAGTTTTAATTACTTTTAATGATTTTAGCCGGCACTAGCTATACATTGCGCTAATTGATTTCGTCTCTCTTCTGCTGATGTCATCTGTTGCGCTTTCAAAGATGCCATTACACGCTTGCCCAAGCTTATGTCCACCAGAGTCAGCAAACGGAGAGCTTTCTTCACAATATCCGGAGATACGCCTACTAAAGATTCTGCTACGTTATCTGCAATCCTCTGCCTGTGTTCATCACTCTCTATGATTTCATTATAGAACTCTGAAACCGGTTGCAAATCGACAGCGTTTCTTTGTAATGGGATCAACCTCTCTGTTGGTCGTGCCTCATCTATATAAGGCATAGGTCCGTTGAAAGAGTTCGGGTAATAGTTCGGTACATCCCTCATGTTATCTTGCACAGGCGGCTTTCCGTCTCGATTGTAATTCTTGTCATACAAAGGAGCATTTATTCTTAAATTTGCATGGTTTATTCCCAAACGATAGTTTTGCGTATCTGGATAGAAAATCTTTCTAGCTTTGAAAACAAGGTCCGGAGGTCCTGTTATACCGGGAACTAAATTATCTGGATTGTATGCGCTTATCTCAGCGTCTTTAAAATGATTGTCTACACGACGATTGAGAACCAACCGACCTATTGGTACAGTACGATAAGTTCCTCGTTTCCATAGTCTAGTCATATCAAAAGGATCGTAATCAATTCTGGATAAGTCATCCTTTGTTAAGATATCCATTTCTAGTCTCCAAACCGGGTAGTTTTTTGCAGCAATTGCGTTGTACAAATCTGTGTTATAATAGTCTGGATTTTGAATACTGATTGCCGCTGCTTGAGCATTAGTTAGGTTAACCATACCTATCTCGGATCTATAATTAAATTTTACATAGAATCGTTCACCATGCTTGTTGTATATTTCATAGGTGTGCAATGGGAAATAGTTCGACTTTCTGTAACCATCAGGAATTCCAAGATCAGATTGTAACCATAAATTTGCGTGCAAAAAATCTGGTTTCTGTGTAAGGAAATCCCACCTTGCTGTGTTATCAACTATGCCTGTCCGAGGGTTTCTTCTAAAGGCGCGAACAAATACAGGAAATTCTATTGGATCTTTATATAAGAAGACAGGTATGTGAAAACATATCATGTCTAAATTTCCTTCTTCGGTATAAAACTTTATAGCTATAGCTTTAGTTTCTCTGGATAAGTCATTCCCGCCAAGATTTTGTCTTGCTGTAGAAAACCGACTTGCAACTGGTGTTCTCTTACCTATTCCATTAAATACTTCTGATTTGATGTACTTGGAGACGTCATGAGTGACTTCAAAATATCCGAATGCTCCATAACCCTTAGGGTGTACTACACGTTCGGGTATTCTTTCTCTGTCAAGATGAGAGCCGACAATGAAATGATGTTTGTTGTTGAATATATCCGTATTAATTGTTACTGTGTCTCTTATGTCTATTGGATCTCCTGTTAACTTAGTCCATACTCCTATTGGTCTCTGAAATTTAAAATCAAAATAATAAAATAAATCATATTGAAATTATGAACTCAGTCCACTTTGTTGCTCATATACACCACTATTTTTTAATTAGTACAAAAAAATGGGGCTCTATTCTGTACTCGTTGGTGTTCGCACACAGTGGTGACACCCGGGCGTTACTTCCGCACGAATCCGGTGCAGGAACCTTCCGAACTTACCATGTCCATTGAGGACCTGCGACATGCAGAAAGTAAGGACGCCGTGTTGCCTTTCCAGCCACTCCTCAAAGAGGGGACTTACCGCCATAATTATGGCGTGCCCAGTACTGGGTTGCGACAGTGGCTGTCGCTATTCCAGATTGAGATCCCGCCGGAACTCTGTCCGCCATGCCGCGACTTGGCGTGGCAGCGGAGTTTCGCCCCGGCGTTGCATCTACACGCGCAGATCGTGCATGCGTGCAAGGACTGTTGCCTCCAAATCCCACGGTGGTAGGCCAGCAAGGAAGCTCGCCGATTCGCGGGAAACTGTGCGGTATCCCCGCAATATCCGAATGGCCATGACCCTCTGGCTTGCGTTCAGCTTGGCCGCCGGTCACGGAACGGAACGATTCCTGCATAGAGCCTTCGGCAAGAGCCGTCTGGACCCCCTAGGTTGGGCAGGAGCCGCTTGAGGGCAGTCCCAGTCCGATCCAGTTTGGGAGCCAGACGCCGGAAATGCTCCTCGAAATTCCATCTGCTGTCGAGGACGAGTCCCAGGTACTTCATCGTCGACTCGACGCCGATGTGAACTCCTCATACCATGATTTGGGAGCCCGGGGGTGGCGCGTTCCGAGGGCCGAGAAAGCACATGGCCTCGGACTTGTGCAGTGCCACCTCGAGTACCAACTGCTGGATCCTCTCCACGACTGTCGAAACCCCGCGTGGACTTAAATGTGGTGTGGAATTCTAGTGGTTTCTACGATTTTCATTATAATATAAAATGTGTACGAAAAACTGTCCTCAATAAGTTCATTTTATTGTCTAAAACAGTCGTTCTAATACTAAAGTCATTTTAATCGTCATGTTTAAATAAGAAGCTAGCGGTGCCATATGGCACCGGCCTTTCTTTCCAACTGTAAGGGCCGAACCTAACTTTATAACCTGGTTATGTGTTCTGGACACCCATATGAATAAACTACATAAAAATCAAGTGAATTTGCGACCTTGCAAAAACTCAGTTTATAATGGGTTCAGTAGGAATACTAAACAATTGTGTAATTAAATGTATTTATTACATACCGGTTGTTGTCGTCTAAACTCCGGTAGCTGTTGAGGGACTGCATTTCCCGTCTCATTTTCGTATCTATAGGCAATCACATGTTCAATAACCGCGCACACACAAACGCATACGATAAGTTGCTTCATCCTTACTAAGTGGAAACACTTTATAGTTTCATCAACTTTATATACTAGCGAAGTAATTTAGACTTAAGTGTAGGAAAACGGAGTTATTAGAGCAACCGCAAGGTGTATATCGCTATCCTGATATTAGTAGTTACTGTTTTTTTTACAGGTTATAATTTAAACAAAATACAAATACATTTATTGTGAGTTCATGTGCTGTCATCATTATCATCATTTCAGCCAATAGACTGTCTGACACTGTTGGACATAGCCCTCCCCCAAGTATCGCCACAATGAACGGTTCTGTGCGTCTCGCATCCATTGGATTCCCGCAACCCTTGCTAGGTCATCAGTCCACCTTGTAGGAGGCCTTCCGCTACGTCTTCCGGTACGTGGTCGCCATTCCAGAACCTTTCGGCCCCAACGGCCATCCGTTCTGCGAGCAATGTGCCCTGCCCATTGCCACTTAAGTTTGGCGATTCTTCGTGCTATGGTTCTCCTACGGATATCCTCATTCCTGATTCGATCACGTTTCGGAGCCATATGCCATCACTGGCAACACGAACTGGTCATAGACTTTCGTCTTGAGACACTGTGGTATATTGGACGAGAAGATACCGCACAGCTTCCCGAACGCTGCCCATGTGCTGTGCGGTGCTGTTAAACTGGCACTGATTGCTGCAAAAACTCTGCCATTTAGAAAATAAAGACTGTTGCTGCAAATGTAAATACCCTAGGTAATTACTTTGATTGGCCTGATGGTCTGGCCCTGATGCCGGAGGTCGTGGGTTCGATTCCCGGGACCCAGGACAAATGTTTGTGTGATCATTTATGTTATGTGTCAGGGTGTAATTTATCTATAATATGTATGTATTTAGAAATATATAAGTATGTTTATCAGTTGTCTAGTACTCACAAGCTCAGCTTAGTTTGGGACTGAATGGTGTGATAGTTAAAGAATATTAATATTATATTATTATTTCGAAGCACGAAGAAAACTTGGTACGTAATGGGTGGTCCCCAACCATGGATCGACCTTGGCAAGGTTAGCTTAACCTCAAAGTTCGACATGTCTAGTATGGCTGTTATTATTCAGCCACGAGCTCGTCTATTTTTTCCGCCCCGATGCTTTTCGGGAAGGAACCGTGAGGTACAACTCCTCCCTCAACTTACTGTAGATTTTTTTTTTAATTCTTTCATATTTGTTTATTAAAGCTAAAAATTTAATTAACCAAATAAAAAAATATATATATATAGGCGTTAATTGCCATATAAATCCGATTTCTACTCAGATTATGCAGAAATAATTGGTTTTGCCTGAATAAACAAATTGCACAATTAAGATATCGGCATTCGACAAGTAATTCGTGGAATAAAAAACGAAAGTGTGCGTGTATTCTAAGTAGAAATAATTTTAGGAAGCTGTGTAATAAAGGTGACAACACTTTCATAAATAGCGTAAACGATATTTTAATTATCAAGGTTCTTTTTCCGCTCTAAGGCGGAGCGGGAGGGCGTGTCAGACTTTTACTAGCTGAAACTATACCTATAAGGCAAAGTAGGAAACTTTGCCTTGCGCCCCTGGCTGTTCCTTTTCGGACAACCCATGGGTCGGATCAGCCATGGCTCCAGTAGGCTTCGGCCCTGTTGAGCCCCTACGGTTTTACTGACAATGCTGACATCTCCTTGAGGCGAGCATAAAACACTACGCGCCGTCAACGACTCGGGCTCGATCCGGGCGGTTGCCAGACGGCAGACGACGAGCTACCCATTGCTCGTCTTCCGCAAGCCCACGCCTACGGTGGCTGGACAACGAGATCGGAGGTCCCGACGTCTGGGGCATGAGGAAGTCCGTTTCCTCACGCGTGCGATCGTCTCCTTCACTAGCATTACTGCTTCACAGATGGAGCTGAACAAAAAATGTCATACATACACCAAAACTACTGCTGGAACCAACGTCTTTAACAATAGTAAATTTTGACGGCAAGGTTGCTGCAGTGGTTGAGCGATAGGCTGCTGCGCTGTGTTTGATGGTTCGATTCTCACATAGAATAATTATTTGTATGGCCCACAGATAAGTGTTCCGGGTCCAGGTGCCTTGTGTATGTGAGTTTACAAGTTTGTGAATACACCTGTAGCGACATCTATGGCGTCACATAAGAACTAATCCTGCATCGCGAAATTAAAGTTCTCCGCGCGATTTGAACATATAGAACAGCCCGAAATCATCGGGGCAGTTGCCCACCAGACATAACACCCGTCTGGTCGGAGGATCCTTCCTTTTCAATGAAGTTTTGCGGGACTTTACACGTTCCGCCTACCTCTAAACTGGTGACCCTCGACAAAGAATGTCAGCGCAGCCTTCGTGCAGCCACTACCTCGTGACGTAATCATCACTTCCTTAAGCTTTCGAGCAACGAGCCATACAGCTATCGCACACAGCTATAAAGAGTATCCTGACCACCAGCAAGCCTACCTGGTCATCACCCTCAGCCTCATCAGCGACCTTGGCTAAGCACACCACACCTTCGGCCAGCATATGAAGAACTATGAAGAACTTCACCTAGTCCGCTCCGACTCACTGGAGCCTGCAGCACTACTCTGACTTACTGGAACATCATCACCCCTACTCACTGGAGCATCATCCCGACTCACTGGAACAGCATCACCCCGACTCACTGGGGCATCACCACATGTAGTTCCGACTCACCGAGAATTATGCGGCATTCGGTTCCGACCCACTGGAACCAACCTAACACTGGACTGGCACGCATCAAGAAGCATCAAAAACCATCGATCTCCGATCTCCGAAGGGAGTGATGTAGCGACATCTATGGCGTCACATAAAAACTAATCCTGCATCGCGCAATTAAAGTTCTCCGCGCGATTTAAACATATAGAACAGCCCGTTGCCCACCAGACATAACACCTGCCTGGTCGGAGGATCCTTCCTTTTCAATGGAGGTTTGCGGGACTTTACTCTCTGTTCCACTTACCTCCAAACACCCACCATACAGGAATAATTATTCCTAGTGTTGGCCAACGTTTAGGAAAAAAACGGGCAAAAGCGAGTTGGACTCGCGCGCTGAGGTTTCCGTACAAACTTACCTACGTAAATAGTTCAATTCCCGAATGGAATCTCGAAGAATTTTCCGAATCGCAACAAATTTAGTGTTTTCAGATTTATTCGTATACCTGTGCTATAAGACCTTGCTTTATGCCAAATTTCAGGATTCTGGGTCAACAGAAAGTACCTATGAATTTTGATTCCCCTAAATATATAAACGGCCGTGTCTTTTTTTTTCGTTAACTCAGAAGTTCAGCTTCAAGGGACCGCAAATTTGAGTATATGGTTTTAATTTCAACCTTATTATGATATAATGTAAATATTATATTGATACCTTCACGCATTCACGAGATAAAGGAGTTATGGAACCCTAAAAAAGAATAAAAATCGGCACAAACAATTATGCTGCTCCATGAAATCTTAGAAAAAAATACGTCATTATGTAAATAAAAGTCAAAATGTATTCAGTTACATTCATTCCTAAAGTGACGCATTAGACGCTGCTTGGTAAATTAAACACGTGTTGTTTTGTACACGTGGAAGTATATTTTCAAACTTTCCTAACTATAAAACGTTTTCTGTACCGATGTTTACCCACAAGAAAAATGTTTCGTCTTTTTAATAGTTAAATAGAAGGAACCTCTTTGGTTTTATATATGTGCAAATTAATTATAGATTGGCAGTTGCTTTTATGTCTAGGCGACAACTGCTGTTATTTGGCATATCATAAGAATTCTGGGGCAGTTTTTAAAGGGATTTTTGCAAGAGAAGTTCAGTAGCTGTATGAGATTCACACATTGATTCTTAGTGGGTACAGTGATGTAAAATATGCATAGATTTGTCCGACCGAGAAGGCTGACTTTGTTTTTTTTTTGGGTAGTAAAATCATCATCCCGCGCTCTAGGGTGAAGCGAGATGGCGTGTCAGACGTTTACTGACTAAAAACCCACTCCTGTTCCTTCTTTGTCATTGTTCCAGAGCCCCGGGGATCTCTTTCGCATGACCCATGGCCCCAGTAGGCTTCGACTCTGCTAGGCCCATAAGATTGCTGACATCTCCTTGAGGCGCGCGTGGAACACTACACGCCGTCGATGACTTGGGCTCGGTCCGGACGGTTACCGAACGGTCGGACGGCGAGCTACCCATTGCTTGCCGTCCACAAGCCCACGCGGTGGCCGGAAATCGGGATCGGAATCCCAGCGGCAGGGGCGCGTGGGTCATTGCCTCGCGTGCGGCCGCCTCCTTTGCTAGCATTACTGCTTCGTGGAAGGAGGCGACCGCCTGCCACTCCTCCTCGCTCCGGACCATGGCCTGTACCAAGGCCCGGTGGCGCGAGAGATAGCTGCCGCCGATCGCCCCCACGAGGATACGGTGGTGCTCTACCCAGGCGGGGCACACCTTCACTGTATGCTCCACCGTGTCCTCCAGGCGGTCCACACAAAGTTGACACCCGGCCGTTTCTTCCGTACGAATTCAGTGCAGGAACCTCCCGAATTTACTATGTCCGGTGAGGACCTGCGTCATGCGGGAGGTAAGGACGCCGTGTTGCCTTTCCAGCCACTCCTCAAAGAGGGTCCCCTCTTTGAGCCGTAATTAACGCGTGCCCAGAGAAGGCTGACTTAATACATGTACTGCCAAATACTGCAAAACATTAGAATTTGTTAGATCTGCATTTTAGTTTGATACAAAGTGACTGTAATCTGTAAATGTCTTGACATAAAATAAAAAAGAGGGGGGTTATTCTGAATTCTGTTCAGATTTTTTTTATTATGTATTCACCTTTAACGGTTTTATTGTTTTTGATCAACTAAAAAAACATGACAGTTTTGTTAGGTGTAGATGTTACTATAGATTAATGTAACTATTGTATTCAATATTTTAATATTCTGGATATATAATTATGTTTGATAAATGTCTCGCTGAGCAATGCTGCTGAGAATGAAGTCCGGGATTTGGTTGCCAAGTTGAGTAAAATGTGGTTGGGTTTTTCAATCTAAAATTTCTTAGTAATAGCCCGGAATAGTGCCCGTTTGATGATTGGTTCCCTTTATAATAAAACAGTGGTTGAAAAATAAACGCGGTAAATCAGAAATAAAACAACCAATAAACATGTTTTTTTTATTAGCAGTAGGTATATACAATATTATCAGAACTACACAAAATTTGAATATGGCTTTACTGAAAATGTATTATTTAATATTTTTGGATATGTCTGTCCATCTATGTGTATCTACCTATTCTTGACATTGTTCACTATGTTATTCTGATTCACATTGGCTATACATTGTGTGAGTTTATTTAATCTCTCCTGAGGTACCACAGCCCTTGCTGCTACTAACTCTGCTCTAACTCGACGACCCAAATTAATGTCTACCATAGTCAACAAGCGAAGAGCTTTCTTTTCAACATCCAGAGGCACCTCTACCAGCGTCCCCGCAAGGTTTACGGCAATCCTCTGTCTGTGCGCATCAGTATCTATGATTTCATTATAAAACTCAGCCAAAGGTTGTAAATCTATAGCATTTCTATGTAAAATTAGTAATCTCTCCGTAGGCCGACTCTCATCTACATAAGGCATCGGGCCATTGAAGGAATTAGGGTAATAGTTGGGTGCATCCTTCATGTTATCAAGCGCAGGTGGCATGCCATCTCGATTGTAAGTTTTGTCGTACAAAGGAGCATTCACTTTTATGTTGGCGTGGTTAACTCCCACTCTATAGTTTTGTGTATCAGGATAGAAAACCTTTCTAGCTTTAAAAACTACGTCAGCTGGCCCCAATATACCCGGGACTAAATTTTCAGGACTAAATGCAGATTGTTCATTATCCTTGAAGTTATTATCAACTAGTTTATTGAAAACAAGACGTCCCACTGTCACAGTACGATAAGTTCCTCTTTTCCAGAGTCTTGTTACATCAAATGGATCATAATCCAGCTTATCTAACTCGTTTTTCGTAAGTATATCCAATTCTAGTTTCCAAGAAGGATAATTTTCTGCAGCGATTGCGTTGTACAAGTCCCTGTTGTAATAGTCAGGATCATCAATACCGATAGCAGCCGCTTGTGCGTTTGTCAGATTAAATAAGCCTTGCTCAGTTCTAAAGTTGAATTTTACAAAGAATTTTTCACCTTCTTTATTATATAATTCATACACATGAATCGGAAAAATGTGCATCTTTCTGTATCCGTCTGGTAATCCAAAATCAGAGAGAAGCCACAATATTGTGTGCAAAAATTCTGGTCTATTATTGATAAAATCCCAACGCACAGTATTATCTAAAGCCTCGGTACGGGGGTTTCTTTTAAGTGCATGTACAAAATGGAGGAAATCTATAGGATCTCGGTATAAAAATATGGGAAG
Organism: Mythimna impura; assembly: GCA_905147345.3. Lineage (NCBI taxonomy): Eukaryota > Metazoa > Arthropoda > Insecta > Lepidoptera > Noctuidae > Mythimna > Mythimna impura. The sequence continues at coordinate 7,313,100 of LR990355.1, read as the reverse complement.
GTGTAAACATAATAAGTCCAAGTTTCCTTGTTTGGTGTACAATTTTAAGGATAAACCTTTTGTTTCTCTTACTAAATCAGTTCCACCAACATTTTGTATTGCTATGGAAAATCTTCCAACAACTGGCGTTTTCTTTCCAATTCCGTTGAATAAATCAGCCGTGGTATACTTAGAAACATCGTTTGTTACTTCAAAGTACCCAAAAGCACTATAGCCCTTGGCATGCACAATCCGCTCTGGTATTCTTTCTCTATTAAGATGAGAACTGGCACGGAAATGTTCTTTGTTGTTGAATATGTCAGTATTTAGACTTATTGTATCTCTTATATCGATTGGGTCTCCCGTTGTTGTAGTCCATACTCCGATTGGTCTCTGAAAAATATTGTAAATCAATTAATCAATTTTAATTCCTGGCTATAATTAATTTATGAGACTTAATTTTAAGAACGTAAACTAAGATACAATGGAAAATGAATGTATTATGTGCATTCTTGCATGTGTCAATACTTACTGGATGTCGTCTCCGAAAGTCAGGCAGCTGTTGTGACACAGAATCACCACCCACCGTCTCATTATAATATTGATAACTCGTCACATATTGCACAGCCACCAAGATACAACAGACTATGTGTTGCCTCATTCTATTTTTAAAAGCCAAGTGCAAAATTACTTAAAAGTAGCACCGCTTTATACAAAATAGCAAAGGAAATTAGAGTTATTACTGCCAATAATTTCAGAATAATTATTCAAGCAGAAATAGCGCGCATGTTGTCTAAATCGATATAATTGTACATGTCGATATTAATTTCTGAAATTAGTAACCACATAATTATATACATAACCCTAATTTTTTGTCAGCCAGTTGAGCGTTCTTTCGATTTAAGAGCCTAAATTGAGGGTAGATACCCTAAAAGCTCAAGGTGGGTAGTTACCAGCACGGTCACACTCTTGAATGATGGAGCTGGGTAGAATTGGCTCCATTTAGTGGAAAAAAGGCACACCTGAGTTTTAGTAGCATTAAACTTAACCAGATCGGCATCACCCCAATTGGGGACCGCCTTTAATGACGAGTCCAAGTGTTCAACCATAGTCTCTTGGAAATACTGGATCTCTCAGCAACAGTGTTGTCGTCTGCATACCCAAAGGTACTGAGTTACTGATTTAATATCAGTTTTAAACACCTATTCTAGACAATGGACGATACTAAGATCCTGCATTCTGATTTAAGTAGAGTTAACCCTTATTGATTACATTTAATTATGTTAATGTCTACGCACATCAACCATGTCTTTATGCACAACAGTAGGTATGTGTTAAAATTAATTCTGCAAAACAGAAACTTGTGAGGACAAGGATGTTCCAATAATGATGCCGATGGAATGGCGGGTATTATTACCAAGTATGTAATGTGTTATTTCCCACATTGTGTTTCCGCCTTTTATTGTGTTTTTTATTTATTTATAATGTACCAATTAATTTAATTATTTACAATGAGGTCTTTGAGAGTAAATAACGGACATGGATTGATTGACCTTCTAAATTATTTATTCTCCGGAGTAATTTTTACCAAGCTCTTAGAAATTCATAAAGTCTAAACATAAAATTCATAAAGTTTATGTACATATCTGACTCCCTGCTAAAAAGAATTAATTATTTCTCAGCAAACGACCACTAGTATCAGATAAATAAATTAAGTTTTTTATGGGCTTCCGTATGGCATATGCTACATTTTGATATATCATTGGATACGGAATCCATACCAAAGTTTTTTTTTATTATTGATAGGCTCGCGTTTGACCACCATCTCACCTGATAGTAAGCGATGATGTGGCCGACGATGGAGCACGCTTGCCTAGAAGTAACCTATTCACTCTTGACTTAAAGACCCCTAGGTTGTAGCATCAGGGAACACAGACTCGGGCAGGGAATTCCACTCCTTAGCTGTACGCATTATGAATGTGTTCCCAAAACGCTTTGTACGTATGGGTGGGATGTCCACCATGCACCGATGGCGCAACGCCGTACGTCTAGTGGTCCGATGATGGAACGGACTTGGTGGAATTAAATTGTGCAATTCCAACGCACACTCCCCGAAGTGTAATCGATAGAAAACCGACAGGCCAGCAACTCGGCGTCGATGCTCAAGGCTTTGGAGTTTTGAATCGACAAGTGCATCATCACCATGATTGACATGATTCTCTTGGCTCGCTTCTCAATCGACTCCAGAGCATCAAGCTGGTATTTGGCAGACCCATCCCAAAGATGAGAGCAGTATTCCATACACGATCGAACTTGCGCTTGATAAAGTTTGAGCAGCTGTTCCGGCGTGAAGTACTGTCTCACCTTGGCTAAGATCCCCAATTTTTTGGCAGCCTGTTGAGCTTTAGCCTCGATGAAAGAGCCGAAATTGAGGGTAGATGACAACGTTACCCCAAGAAGCTCAAGGTCACTGGTTATCGGCACGGTTACACCCCGGAATGATGGAGCCGGGTGGAATTGGCTCCGTTTGGCGGAAAAAAGACACGCCTGGGTTTTAGCAGCATTGAACTTGACCAGATTGGCATCGCCCCAGTCGGATACTGCCTTCAAGGAAATGTTCAAGCGTTCAACCATAGCCTCTCGGAAAGACTGGATCTGTGACCCACTAGCACGTGCATCGGACACGTATCTCTCAGCAACAGTGCTATCGTCTGCATACCCAAAGGTACCGGGTTTAAGAAGGTCGTTTATGTGCAGCAAGAACAGTGTTGCCGAGAGTACCGACCCCTGAGGGACCCCGGCATTAATTTCCATTTGACCGGACGAGCAGCCATCAATAACCACTCGGATGGATCGCCCCCTCAAAAAGTCTGCAATCCAGTCACACAGACCAGTCCTCAAGATTGCGGAGACGCCGATAGCAGATGTCGTCCCGGGCATACATACATACACCCGCGCGTGGTTTAAAATGGTGCTCCAGGGTAAACCCTGGGTAAGATAAGTACGACACGTCTGACGGACTACTGATCTGCGTCTCCGAAAGAAAAAAAAGAGCAGGTTTCTCAGTCTCCAGATGGTGGTGGACTGCGACGAGATTTGAGTGCAGTCCTCGGATATTACTGAGGTGCACTTTAAGAGAGAGGGAGTGCTGCCGCTGTTTAACATTTCTCTTTTTATTCCTTGCCATTTTGTGTATTAAGAGTGAATGAAGGAGAGGAGAAGGAAGTGAGATGGGGTTCACGCTGCTATCCTTCAGGCAAGCACTGATAGGACGGCATCATTGGGGTACTAGTCCGGAGACTGCGGGGACGCCCGAGCCCCCCCGGGAGTGTCCATCGGGCCCTCTCCTCTGGTCGCCAACCAGCACGATGGCGCATCCCGGGATTTTTCGACAGTTGGCGGGGCAGCCTTTCATGTGTGGCTGGTACATTACTTGGGTCCCCAACTACCTGCGGTCGGCCAGCGGCGCACCGTGCCTCGGATCCCGCTACCCTCCGCGACTAGTCTCCCGATACCTCCACACCAGTGTGGGCCAGGTCGGTCTGCCTGCAATGGAACCACCACTTCGACCCAACTCCTCTAATTTGGCTACACTGAGCATCATACCGGAACACGGCTAGGCCGCTTGGCGGTACGTCTTTGCCCAGTGGGTGGTCGCAAGCCAACGGTCGAAACCTACCACCAGTAAATGTCACCTGATTAGCACCACCCAGGGACCACGTGTAGGGACTTACAATGGGTATTCTCCTACGGACGGGGGTGACTCAGCCCCCAAAAGTACTCATTGTCTTTGAATTGGTATAAAGCATGCTATGATACAGGTAAATATTTAAGATATCTAATAATCATTGCATCGTTTGAAAGGTAATATATATCGTTTATTTTTAATTGAACATCGTCATCCTCTTGCAACATGCTCTTTTTCCATTCCAATGTCTTTTTTTTTTTTTGAGGGCGGGATATAAGCAAGTAGCTTCTCTCACTCTCGCTGGGACGAGAAAGAATCTCAGACTTTTACTGACTAAAACTCACCCTCATTCCTTCAGTTGTCTTTTGCGTTCCAGGGCCGCGATGAGTCTTTCGAACCATCCAGCAGCTCTGGTAGGCTTCATCCTTTTGTACTGTTTCAAAGAATTGAAGGTTACTGCTTCCTATTCCATCTCACTCCGTATCATGGGTTGGACCAGGACCAGACATGCGAGGTAGTCGACGTTGCTCACTCAAGCGGGGAGACCTCCACAGTATCATCTGGGTGATTCGCCCAGTAATAACCCCAGAGCGTATCTTCCCACCGAATCCGAAACAGGAATCTTCCGAAACAACCGTGTCCAGTGAGGACTTGCGTCAGACAGAAAGTGAGGACGACGTGGTGCTTTACTAACCACTCCTCAAAAGGGGACTTTTCAGCCGCAGTTGTGGCATGACCAGCCAATACCTATATCACTATTTGCCGTCATCATAAGAATCAGTAATTTTTTTCCTAGTCATGTAGTTTGTGATGGTTTGCGTTTGAACCAAACCAAAATAAAATACAAATGAGAAGTATAATACATATTTTGTGATTTGTATAACGTTTTTCTTTTGTATCAATAGATTTTTTTTCAGTTTGAACAGATTGCACATAACCACAGCAAATTTTCTTTGATAGTCACGTTATTTGTTTCATCTTTTGAAATAAAACTAGGTTTTGAAGTCAATAGTATTTATTGAATCCAGAAGACACGTTGTCATCTTTATATAAAAAATTTCATTATGATTGCACCTATTCAACTCTCAAATTAAGCTAAAATAAGCTTTGATCGTAATGAGCTTTGTACAAGATAATCGAGAAATCAAAGACCTCAATATTGCTTGTAGGTATTAAGGTATACTAAGACATTGAGCTCTGCGGTCATATCTCTCTTTAAGAGGTGTCATTGTTGTAGCTTTTGCAATCTTCACTGCTTGTCTTACACGTCTTCCTAAATCTATATCTACCATAGTAAGCAACTGGAGAGCTTTCTTTTCAATATCTTGTGGTACTCCTTCTAATGAAGCAGCAAAGTTAGCGGCCATCCTTCGTCGGTGTTCATCAGTATCCACAACTGTGTTGTAAAATTCAGACATTGGTTCTAAGTCAACAGCCGTTCTCTCCATAACAAATAGTCGTTCTGTAGGTCGTGCCTCATCCGCATAAGGCATGGGACCGTTAAAAGAGTTTGGATAATAATTTGGCGCATCTTTCATATTATCCCTTACCGGTGACTTTCCATTCCGATTATAATTCCTGTCGTATAAAGGAGCATTAATTCTTGAATTTGCATGGTTTACTCCTAAACGATAGTGTTGAGTATCAGGATAAAATACCTTTCGAGCTTTGAATACAAAATCAGCTGGACCTACTATCCCTGGAACTAGGTTATCTGGATTAAAAGCAGTTTGTTCAGCATCCTTAAAATTATTATCGACATGGCGATTGAAAACTAAGCGTCCAGCTGTTACAGTTCGATAAGTTCCTCTCCTCCATTGTCTTGTAATGTCAAACGGATCATAATCAATACGTGTTAAGTCATCTTTTGTTAGAATGTCCATTTCTAGTCTCCATGCTGGATAATCACCAGCAGCAATGGCATTGTATAGATCTCTGTTGTAATAATCAGGATCTTCAGCTCCTATTGCTTGTGCTTGTGCACTTGTCAGATTGAACAAACCAATTTCAGTTCTTAAGTTGAATTTTACGTAAAACTTTTCACCATATTTGTTGTATACTTCATATGTATGAATTGGAAAATTGTTCATCTTTCTATATCCATCAGGTATTCCAAGATCAGAGTTCAACCAAAGGACTATATGTAAAAACTCAGGTCTGAGCGTTAGAAAATCCCATCTCATTGTGTTGTCAAATATTCCGGTTCGGGGATTTCTTCTAAAAGCTCGCACAAAGGAGAGGAATTCTATAGGGTCTTTATATAGTATTGGTATGTGCAAGCATATCAAGTCAAGGTTTCCTTGTCTAGTATAAAACTTTACAGCTACTCCTTTTAATTCCCTGGCGAGGTCAGTTCCTCCAAGGTTTTGTGTAGCTGTAGAGAATCGGCCTACTATTGGTGTTCTTTTTCCAATTCCATTGAATAAATCTGCTTTTATATATCTCGATACATCGTTAGTTACCTCGAAATACCCAAAAGCACCAATCCCTTTGGCGTGTACCACTCGTTCCGGTATTCGTTCTCTGTCTAAATGAGACGTTAAAAGAAAATGGTGTTTGTTGTTAAAAATGTCGGTATTCATCGTTATTGTGTCTCTGATGTCTATTGGGTCTCCTGTGAGTTTTGTCCAAACACCTATTGATCTCTGAAAATTAGAAAATAATAAATATCACAATGTATTCTTCTTCTATATATTTTTTTACATTATCACAATAATTAAGCGACAGTTTTATTTTGGTTTAACTTTTTGCGACCGACATATTAAAAATTATAAGATCACATACCGGATGTCGTCTCCTGAAATCAGCCAACTGCTGGGACACAGCATCGGCTGTTCCATTATCATGACATTGATATCCCACCACGATACCCACGGCCGTGTAAATACAACCACAAACTATAAGCAACCTCATCTTGACTGGCTAAGTAATCAGTTGATTTGTTGTAACAGATTTATATAATATGGCAACGGAAAATAACTTTCCGTTCATCAGCATAATGCCAGGAAACACAAAATCATAGGTGTTAATTGGTGATAAAATGATATTAAATATCCAAACAATCAGCATTTATCCATTCAAAACCTGAATTTTACATGTTTTTAAAGGCTATAATTTATAAGTAATTTTTTGTTTATGTTTAATCAAGTACTTAAGTAGGGTCGTTATATGTATATTGTCTCGTGTTGTGTAGTAAATGATGGCCAGTAAATGATGGTTGTTGTGTTGGTGGTGATGATGGTGATTGATGATACTTTTAACCACTTACAGCGGTTCTCAAACTTTTTTTTTCCAACGAAACCCTATTGGAAGGCAAAATATTTGACGGAGCCCTTAAATAAAAATGTATAGTTTATAGGCAATGTTTACTTTTAATGAGTTATCATGATAATAAGATCTAAGGTAAGATATGACACTGCTTTTTATTTTTCAACAATTGATGGTTTTATAGAAAATACTTGGAGTAGCATGTCAAGTTGAATTAGCCAATTATCAGTCTTATGTCACAACTCGCCAATACAATCAAAATTATGGGGTAGTTGTCTACGAAAAAAATTCATTAACCTTTTGACGTGCGTAATTAGAGACACAATAGTAAGACAATGGCTTCCGGACGCCGGCTACCGCCTGAGCGTTAATGAATTAAAACCAAAAATTCAGGAAATAAAATTATCACAGGCCTCATGTCTTCAAGCAGAAATGGTAAATACCACTGTGCTTTGCATATATCGATCACCGGCAAATACAAATATTAGCAATTTCTTAGACTCACTTAGCTCACATTTAGATAATATAGACTCACAAAAAAAACCTAGTAATAGCAGGAGACATAAACATTGATATAAGGCCCAAAGAGACTGAGGCGCCTACTGAGCAAAATAACCGCCTCAATTATCTTAACACTCTGTCAACCTATGCCATATTACCAGGCCATACACTACCTACCAGGGAGCAAAACTGCCTAGACCATTTAATGTTACGAATCAATGTGAAAAAAATATGTGCGTCAATCGCTATTTTACAGACTTCAATCACAGATCACTTTACTACATTTTTATCACTATCAAAAACAAAAAATAATGAAATTGTACATAAAACCGTTACCACCTTGAATTTTGAACAAGCATTCAATTATCTTAAAGAAAAAAATATACACGAATTGAAATGATCCTAATATACTAACCAATGTGTTTTTATACAAACTTACTGAAACTATCCAGAATAATACTAAGATAAAAAATATTCCTAATCACAAACGTATAATCAAACCTTGGATAACCCCGGGAATACTCCGCTGTATAAAGAATCGAAACAAACTACAAAAAAACTCACGAGCTGACCCACACAATGACGTTCTAAAAATCACATACACCCGATATAGAAATTATTGTAACAGCCTTATCAAAAAAATTAAAAGAAAATATGAAAGAGAATTACTTTCAAATTCAGTCGCCAATACGAAATTATTATGGAAAAATATAAAATCAATTACATTTATCAATAAAACAAAAAATCAAAGTGCCGAATTACTAAATATCAAACCTACCGACTGAGTCAGTAAACTACGTTAATAAATACTTCGCGAATATCGGAAAAGAATTAGCTCAACAAATACAACCTAGAAACAATATTAGTCCGGATCAACAACAAAACAATTCTAATACGCAAGTAAATTCATTTGTGCTCTTGGGTTCTGACACAGAGGAAGTAGAGGGAATCATAAGGAACTTGAAGTCAGATAGTGCCTCTGGCTGGGATGGTATCTCAGCAAAATTCCTAAAACACTGTAACAAAGAACTTGCTCCTGTTATTGCCCATCTGGCTAACCTCCCGGCTCCCCTGAAACAATCTGTTATTACTCCAGTCCACAAGGGGGGGAACGGAAGCGATGTCAATAATTATAGACCTATTTCGGTGTTGCCAGCCCTATCAATCAACTAATTGTTCTTCTTCAATAAGCATCAGATTTGTCGGTTGGTCAGAAAAAACATTATGAAGAATAATCAGAACTTATAGACAGTATGTAATCGCCAACATCTCATCTAATTGGCTGCTTTACATACTAAGAAGTTTGTTCCTTCTTTGTGAATATATTTATGACTTCTCATTTTTAAAACCTTATGAGAAACCTTTGTCCTGAACAGACTGGTTTTATTACGGGAAAATAAAACCTACAGAAAATCTGTTTGTTGTTGATTTTCTTTAAGTTCCAGTTATATCTATAGCTAGTTCTTTTTTGGTTCCATTTTGACTTGAACAGTAGCTTCAGAAGTACACGCGATCAAATTTAAAGCTCTTATAATAAATTATTCTGAGATGACATTGATTACGAGTCTATAGAGCAATCTATCATAATTATGCCAATAATTATGTTTTGAAAGGAAATGCGTGATACTAATAGTCTAACTATTGTGGATCTAATGCCGAAATATTGATTGACTTTGAACTTATTTGTACCTTTTTTTACAGTGGGAAATCATCCAATGACTTCTCGCGCTGGAGCGGAAGGGCGTATCAGACTATAACTGGCTAAAACCACACCTATGTCCTTCAGTTGCCTTTTGCGTTCTAAAATTACAAAAAATTACAAAAAAAAATATATACAAAATTGTTTATTTTCAGAAACCAAATATTTTTTTAACAATATATTGTGATTGGAGCCTCCTTTTAAGTAAATAATACCTGTATTAGGAGACTCCGCTCTTCCATAACTTAACAATATTATAGTTTTTGGTTTTTACAACTTACAGTTATCTATTACCTATATTAATATTTATAAAAATGCCTCCTGTTTCCTTTTCAGAAAATGCCTGCATCGGCCTCGGCCCTGCTGGACCCTATGGTTTACTGACATCTCTTTGAGGAGCACGTCTAACGCGATGTCGACGACTTGGGCTCAGCTTTGTACTTACCTACCTAAGTTATAAAAAAATATATCTAATTCGAACACAGAATATTTTGGATCATACATATTTAGACGTTTGTCAGCCACTGCTTTACGGGTCTTTAACCTTTTTTCGTTCAAGGCCAATAATAATATAACTAACAAAGCGACATACTGTCAAAAGAATTCATAAAGCAAACAAATGTATGAAAGTAACTTACAAATCTTTCAGATTGTCGCTTTTCATCTATCGCTTCTCAGTTTTATTAAATAGATCTTCTAGATACGGGAAGGTTTAATTCGATAAAATAAAGTTATAATAGTTGTAGTACATAACTTTCAAATCAAATTTATTTTAATAATATTTCTAATTTACATACTTTGTTCTGTCTCTGAATTGGTTTACAACATTTTAGTTCAATACCAAACACCCATTCTGCACGGTGATAAATGAGCCGTTCTTCTACAGTCTTGTGACACCCAATGCATCGTATTTTATATTTTGAATGCCTTCTGGCGTCATCATGTCCATTTCTAATCTCCATGCTGGGAAGTCTCCTAGTTCAATAGCATTAGGTATATAAATCACGACTAAAGTAATCCGGATCCGTACCTTGTATTACAGCAGCTTGAACATTAGTAATAAAACTAAACCCAGCAAGGCTCTCATTTAAATTAAGATCATACTACTTTGTACACCTATATTCTGTCAAATAAATAAATTATTATTATTAAGGGAGTTTTAAAGATAAACCTGACATAATTTTTCACTCTATTTTTGTTAGAAAATTCGGAAGAATCTTTTCTTCTGTACCCATCCGGAAGTTCATAATCAGATAATCTCTAAAAGAAGGACGTGGCAGCTGGTTTTCGTGACACGAAATCTTTTATATAATAGTTTCTTTCAAAATCATGTAATAAAGACCAGAACTAGATCAGATCTCTGTACCTTTTCTTAACCGTTTTAATAATTTTTGACCACGGTGCGGTAACGTACTGATAAATGGTCAGGCAGTTTTATTCATCATCATCATTTCAGCCGAAAGACGTTCACTGTTGGACGTAGACCACCCCAAAGTTTCGCCACAACGACCGCTCCTGTGCGTCTTGCATCCATCAGGTTCCTTCGAACCTTATCAGGTCATCGAACCATCTTAACCTTATGCAAAGCCTACCAACGCTGTGTATAGCAGTATGCCCCACTCCTGAATCTTTCGGCCCCATCGACCATGTTTATCCCCTAAGAATTTACTTAGGCCACTTAAATTAATAAATACTTTTTACAAAAAAAATAAATAACCGACTTCACTAAAAAAACACTAAATGGATCAAACTAACTTTAATTTCGGAAGTCGGCGTTTCTCGGTATTGTTTGTTACTTATTTAACACCGACTTCCAAAATTAAAGTTATTTTGATCCTTTTAGTGTTTTATTTAGTGAAGTCGGTTTTTTTTTTTGAAAATTTCAATATTTACAATTTCACACGTTTTAGTTGCGATACATTTATAAACAGAGTGCCTATTTCTCATAACAATTCCAATTAACCCAAACACTGCTAGGTTTGGGTGACATTGTTTAATTATGAAGTTTCTGTGTCTACCTGCCACCTTCCGGCTCCATCATCAGATCAGTTCGATAGTACCTTATAGCCAAAGTGCATCTCATGACAATTCTAATAAGTCCAAACACGGCTAGGTTACATTGATTACCATATGACCATTTCTGGTCTTCTTCATCAGTTCCACTTCATCAAATGTTGCTTTTTGACTGTAAATGCTTAAGTTCTCGATGAAAATACTAAAATCACTATATGGTTGCCTATAATATTCGATGAATTTCCTGGATTCCTCATGGATCCCATCATCAGAACTGGATTTTGAAAAAAATGGAACCAATCTGGAAGCATGTCCTATAATGGGAAAAAAAAATTTGCAAATCGGTCCACAGACGACGGAGTTCTGAGGTAACAAACATAAAAAAAAAATGATAAAAAAAATACAACCGAATTGATAACCTCAAAATTCAAAATTCAAAATTCAAAAATTCAAAAATTCAAAATTCATTTATTGGTGTGCCTCCTGCTTTTTTGAAGACGGTTAAAAAAAATCGGTAAATACATGTTTTTTTTTAGTATTGGCGTTAAAGGATATGTCTGTCAGTACTATAATCAACTAATTTACTGTATGCTCACTAATCTGTTGTATCCTTTTTATGTACGTAGTACCGCTGTTTATGCTAAATGATAATAACCAATGTATCCGTTGCACGCCATTGCGTTTGCATCTGAGTTAATTAATAGAGACTCGACTTTCATTCAGTAAAATCTAATACGACGGCCACAAATAGATCACATGTAATCAGGGTAAATGAAAATATAAACATTTTTTTATTTTACATTATTACTGACACGTTTACCACTATTAAATGAAAATAGAAACCCATATCTTGGTATAATATTAAAAATAATTTTCATATTATTGAAAATGAACCTATTTTGTATGTATTTATTTATATTCGTCCCACAAAGAAACAATCAAAAAAACCTTGATTTCAAAAACACTTTTTATTTACTTACGATGAAAATTATTAAGATTTTGTAATAAAAATCAAAATGGTTTTTTTTTAATGGATACGTATACTATGAGCACCTTTTGTAGAAGGATTTTCTGGAGGTCCCTCAGCTGTTGGAAAGTTCCTTATTGGTAGATTCGGAGGAGGAGTGGCTTGAGCTGCCCGCTCAGCTTGTACTTGCGCGAGCGCTACTTCATAACCTACCCTCACCCGTCTACCTAAATCTCGATCAATGAGGTGCAACAATTTAAAAGCTCTCTGCACTATCGGTGGTGTGACAGGCACAAGAGACCTGATTACATTTTCAATAAATCTCTGTCTGTGCGCCTCATCTTCAAGAATGTGGTTGTAGAAATATGACACCGGCTCCAGGTCAATAGCATTACTTTCCAATACCTGCAACTTCTCTCTGGGTCGCTTCTCGTCAACATAAGGTATTGGACCGTTGAATGAATTCGAATAATAGTTTGGTGCATTCTTCATGTTCAACCTTGTAGGCGGTGTCCCATCGCGAACGTATGTCTTTGCGTATAATGGCATATTCACGTAGATTTTGTTGTGGTTTCTTCCCAAACGATAGTTTTGTGTATCTCTGTAGAACATTCTTCTGCCTCTGAACAAAAAGTCGGGTGGCCCAGGAATACCAGGCACCAAATGTCCTGGATTAAACGCACCTTGTTCTACGTCTCTAAATTGGTTTCCAACATTTTTGTTCAATATCAAACGCCCAATCTGCACAGTGAAAAATGTGCCGTTTTTCCATAGTCTAGTAACATCAAATGGATCGTAGTCAACGTTTTGTATGTCATGTGGTGTCATCATGTCCATCTCTAATTTCCATGCAGGGAAGTTTCCTTCATCAATAGCATTGTACAAATCTCGGTTGAAGTAATCCGGATCCGTACCTTGTATCACAGCCGCTTGGGCAGACGTAAGTGCTGAGAATCCCTGCTCAGTTCTAAAGTTAAACCTAACATAATGTCTCTCCCCATTTTTATTAGAAATTTCATAAGTATGAATAGGGAAACCATCCATTCTCCTGTACCCATTCGGTATACCATAATCAGCTAGTGTCCAAAAGAAGATGTGATTGATATCCGGTCTTAGTGTTGCTAAATCCCATTGGGCCGTGAAGTCGAATAAATTAGTCTGTGGATTTCTCTTGAATACACGTTCAAGGGTCGAAAAGAGAATGGGATCTCTGTACCGATAAACAGGTGTTTGCAAGCACAAAAGATCTAAATTACCTTCTTTGGTGTAAAACTTAATTGCCATTCCCCTTAATTCTCGCCCAAGGTCAGATCCTCCAAGATTCTGTGATCCTATTGAGAACCTGACAACTAATGGAGTCCTCTTTCCTATGTCGTTAAAAACATCAGCATACGTATATTTGGAAACATCGTTTGTAACTTCAAAGTAACCAAAAGCACCAGTGCCTTTAGCATGTACAACTCTTTCAGGTATTCTCTCACCGTCAAATGTCAACATCGAATCAAGAAGTAACTGATTGTTAAATTGATCAGAGTTAATCGTAATTGTGTCTCGTATTTCAGTAGGTTCTCCGCTATTTTTCGTCCATAGTCCTATCGGTAACTGTAAAAAGAATATTAAAGTAAATTAAATTGCAGAAGTAAAAGATTTAAAAGTTCTTCAGTCCCAATTTATATTTTACACTACTACGCGGTTTACGACCGTTTATTGTGTCAACACGTGGGGGAGGTCTATGTCCAACAGTGGACGTCTATCGGCTGAAATGATGATGATGACTACTAAGCGAAAAAAATAATCAAGTTAAATGTTGAGGTTATAAGTTCTGATAAATAAAAGAAAGGTCCACAGAACTTAGCACGATCTCAATTCTTTTATCGGTGATTTCAACAACCACACCATATCATAATATTGAATTTAACTCCCATTTTCACATTTGTTTCTTTTGAGATTAATATTAACTAATAAATGCAAAAAATGCTACATTACTTTTGTTGAAGGTTTTGTTTTTCCCTAGTATAATCAGCCTTATAATGTTGCCACTGTTAGGACTCAGGCCTCTTCTCTAGGATAGGGAATGGGCTGCAATCAACAACGCGGGTCCAGTGCAAATTGGCGGATGACATACGTCACCGTTTTGAAAGCAGAGGTGATGAAATAAATTACACAAGTTCACTAAGGACCTACAGCTCGTAAGTCGTGTCCGTCACCACAGCTCTGTTTTTCACTAATGTGTTGTAAAAATGAATAGTCTGTACCTACCGGATTCTCCTGTTTAAAATCCAGCAGCTGCCTTTCCACGGGTTGATACGTGACATTCTGATATCTAAGACTATCCACATTAAGTACCACACAAAATAAATACGCAATGATCGTCTTCATGATAGTTATCGACTGCGTGTTCCGTACTAGTCCAACATTACTTGCTTATATAACCTTTATTATCCACCAATTAATTATTAATTACAAATAGGTGTGAGATTCTTAAAACGGTTTGAGTATCATGCTTTATTGAAATTCCGTACTTTATAACTCTTGAAGCTGTTCTTTCTTTCCTATTATCTCTAATTTGTTCTTATTGTAAAATTATATTATTATTATTATTGGCCTAAAATTATGCCGCCGCTATAACGAATCAAACCATTGAATATGTCTATGAATAACAAGCTATCTGTCAATGTGATGATTCGAGGTCTAGTCAAATTGGAGGAGATAAAGAATAACGTAGTCTTAGTAGATATTTCTGTGTTTTCTATTTTATAGGCTGCATTGGTCTCAAAGAAAAAAAAAATCGAATCGTTCTTCTTCAAGCATTTTACTATGGTATTCTATGAAGTTTATCTTCAATTAGAAAAAAAAAGAAAAAAATATTTTTTATTTATTTTGTATAAATGATAAATGATATATTTTTTTTCATATCTAATTATGAATTTAATCATTACCAGTCTTTATTTTATAAACATTTAAATCTAATAATAACGTAATTAAAACTAACTTACAAAATAAAAATAAAAGCCATAAAGTACTAAAAAAAGCAATCTAAAGTACGGCGTCGAAAAACTCCTCCACATCGCTTTCGACTGGTAATGTACCCAAAAGACAAGAGAAGAGAAAAATTAATCAGGAATATCCTATCTTCCTCACTGATTGATTTTGATGTGCCATGCTTTACCGAGGCTATAGACGCTTGGAGACTCGCTTGCCCGAATTCCAAACAGCCTGACAACCTTTCTTCCCAAAGACGGTGGGATGAGCCGCTATGCAAAGTAGTTCAAGAGAATCTGTTGGCAACATCTGTGACTACTGCAGAGCGTGCGCGCCTGCTAGCGGTGAGGGAGTGGGAGTCGGGTCTCTGGCTTCATGCATTACCGTCGTCGAACATAATAAATATGCACCTTTTTCGACGATACTACCTTCCGCCTCGCTGCTTCCCTACGTCTTGGCGCTCCTTGTTGCTCTCCTCATCGCTGCCACTGTGGCGAAGTTGTCAACAGCCTCGGACACCACGGTCTGTCATGCAGCCGAAGTGCGGGTCGCATAGCGCGACACGCGAATATCAACGACATCATCCGACGTGCTCTTGTCACCGTCGGCGTTCCGGCCGTATTGGAACCTCATGGCCTGGCACGCGACGATGGCAAGAGACCGGACGGACTTTATTTCCATGGAAGATGGGTAGGCCTTTAGTGTGGGACGCTACTTGTGTCGATACTCTTGCGCCATCTCATCTTCCTAGCTCGTCGTGCTGTGCCGTTGCTACCGCAGCGGCTGCAGAGAACCTCAAGCGGCGGAAATATAATAACCTTGTTGGTAGTTATATTTTCGAGCCGTTTGGGGTTGAAACTCTCGGATCGTGGGGTCCGAGTGCTTACAAATTATTTAAAGAACTTTCAAAACGCCTTGTTGACACTTCGTGTGACCCAAGGGCTGGCTTTTACTTCGGACAAAGGATAAGCATTGCCATTCAGCGTGGCAATGCCGCCAGTCTTTTGGGTACATTACCAGTCGACAGCGATGTGGAGAAGTTTTTCGACGCCATACTTAAAATTGCTTGTTTTCGTACTTTATGGCTTTTATTTTTAAATGATAAATGATGAATGATGAATCATTCATTCATTCATTAATTAATTCATTCATTTCAGCCGAAAGACGTCCACTGTTGGACATAGGCCTCCCCCAAGCGTCGCCACAACGACCGATCCTGTGCTTCTCGCATCCACCGCACTCCCGCAATGATGAATGATGAATGATGAATGATGAATGTTGAATGATGAATGATGAATGATGAATGATGAATGATGAATGTTGAATGATGAATGATGAATGATGAATGATGAATGATGAATGATGAATGATGAATGATGAATGATGAATGATGAATGATTAGTGATAAATGACAAATGAAAACTGACAAATTATAAATGATAAATTATATTTATATTGCAAATAGGTTTAAAAAAACACTTTTACACGTCCATTTTCATTTGATAAAACGTGCCTTTAATCTATCTTAATTATAATGCCAACAATTATGTTTTAAAAGGAAATGCGTGATACTACTTATTTAACTATGCTATAATGCACATAATCGCCGAGATATTGAATAACTTTGTACTCACCTAATTTACTAAAAAAAACAACTTGGAACACAAAATAGTTTTGGATTATCCATATTTAGAGGTTTATCCGTTTGTTATACCATCTTTACATTATATATGTTACTATCTATCAGCCACGCCTTTAGAGTTCTATAACTTTGATTTAGTTCAAGGCCTTGGTAATATATAACTGACGATTCGACACACTAATCTAAAGAATTTATAAAATAAAAAATGTATGAAAAACTTACAAATCTTTTAGATTGTCGCCTTTCATATATCCAAAGAACAACCAAGGTTATCGATATAGCCTGAAGAATCACCAAGAGGGGGGTACATTGCTTGCAGAATAGATGGTCAATGCGGCTGATAGGTTCTGGAGAGGTGACCGAATTCGATGGCTGCGAGACGCATAGAACCGATTTTCTTATGTCTAACAGTGGACATCTTCTGAACTCGAGAAGGTTCAGTTCGATAGAATAAAGTAACTTGGAAATAAAATTTAATTAGTCAATTTTTCTAATTATTTTAACAATATTTCTGACACCTAAAATCTTTTATCGTCGTAGCAATTAAACTTGTGAGAACTCATCGTGTTTGTTATTAATAATTCTAAACTTTCAATTTCCGCCGCTTGAAGTTCTCAGCAACTGCAGCGGCAGCACCAGTACAACATGACGAGCTGGGAAGATGGGATGACGCAAGAGTATCGACACAAGTAACATCCCATACTAAAGGCCTACCTATCTTCCATGGGATAACAACATGCCGTCCGGTCTCTTGCCATCGGCACGTGCCAGGGCAATGGGCAGGGGGTTCCAATACGGCTGGAACGCCGACGGTGACAAGAGTGCGTCTGATGATTTCGCGTTGATATTCGCGTGTCACGCTATGCGACCTGCACTTCCGCTGCATGACAGACCATGGTGTACGAAGCTGTTGACGACTTTGCTTCAGTGGCAGCAATGAGGTGAACAGCAGGGACCGCCTAGACGTAAGAAAGCAGCGAGGCGGAAAGTATTATCATCGAGCAAGGTGCCTATGTTAGACGACGGTAAAGTTAAAGTTTTATTTGAATATTGGTTTTAATTTAAACTAGAATGCGGAAGAGTTTTTCGACGTCATACTAAAGTATGCTCATATTTAATTCATTCGAAAGGGTTTTTGTTTTATTTTTTGATTTATTATACAATATACATTTTTATTTTTTATTTTATTATGATATTTAGTAGTGTTTTTTAAATTACAAATTTAAAAAACACTTACATATATATATATATATTTGTAAAATTTAAATAAACGACAAAATTGAGGATTTGCAAAAAAAAATATAATAAAACATTCGAACAAAGTAAACTGATAATAATTAAATAAACCCCAAGCGAACGCTCTCTCATTGTCTTTCTATTGTGTCTCTAATTACGGTATTCGAAAGGTTAATCAAATGAAATAAAATTTTCACATTTCTGTAAGTTGTCATATTGTTATATAACAATGTAAACATAGCCAGATATAAAGGAAAGCAAAATAAAAACTTTTTAGAAAAAAAAAATAACCGACTTCACTAAAAAAAAACACTAAAAGGATCAAAATAACTTTAATTTCGGATGTCGGTGTTTCTCGGTATTGTTTGTTTCTTATTTAACACCGACTTCCGAAATTAAAGTTATTTTGATCCTTTTAGTGTTTTTTTTAGTGAAGTCGGTTATTTTTTTTTTCTAAAAAGTTTTTATTTCACACTTTTTAGTTGCGATACACTTATAAACAGAGTGCCTATTTCTAATGACAATTCCAATTAACCCAAATACTGCTAGGTTACATTGTTTTATTATAAAGTTGCTGTGCCTACCTTCCTCCTTCCGGCTCCATCATCAGATCAGTTCGATAGTACCTTATAGCCAAAGAGCATCTCACGACAATTCTAATAAGCCCAAACACGGCTAGGATACATTGATTAATTACGGAGTTCCTGTGCCTACCTTCCGGCTCCATCATCAGATCAGTTCGATAGTGCCTTATAGCCAAAGTGCATCTCATGACAATTCTAATGAGTCCAAACACGGCTAGGTTACATTGATTAATTACGGAGTTCCAGTGCCTACCTTCCGGCTCCATCATCATCATCAGATCACTTCGATGATACCATTTTCAACGTAACTATTCAGAATCATTCATTTATTTGTATTGTCATAGTCGCTTAACTATATCTTCAATGTGATATCTATTTGAGTATGAAGTTCCGTTGACCATTTCTGGTCTTCTTCATCAGTTCCACTTCATCAAATGTTACTTTTTGACTGTAAATGCTTAAGTTCTTAATGAAAATACTAAAATTACCATAGGGTTGCCTATAATTTTTGAGGAGTTCCCTCGATTCCTCATGGATTCCATCATCAGAACTGGATTTTGAAAAAAATGGGACCAATCTGGAAGCATATCCTATAAAGGGAAAAAAAAATTTTGCAAATCGGTCCATAAACGACGGAGTTCTGAGGTAACAAACATAAAAAAAAAAAAAAAATAATGATGATAAAAAAAAAAAAAAAAAAAAAAATACAACCGAATTGATAACCTCCTCCTTTTTTTTGAAGTCGGTTATTAATAGTTATATAGTTTTCAACTTTGTATTTGTAAAACTAGGTTCGCTTTTGTAGGACCGCTCGTTACAATGACGCTTAGTGCTGAAATGATGATGCTGATTTAGCTATCAAAAGAAGGGTAAACTTTACGCTCCACCATTGCTCATTTAATATATGCCAAAATTATAGTACACTTTTTTTATTAAACCGTAAAACAATGTATATGTTTCATATAATTATGGTCTTGACATTATACTTTATTAATGAACGCATTGTACATTTTTTTAATACAGTTGCAACTACTGCAGTTGGTGTGTTCCTGATACGTAAGTTCGGAGTAGGTATAACCGCCACAGCTGCTTGTTGGGCTCTCCTCTGTTCCAGAGCTGGTACCTCCCTACACTCACTCGTGTGCCTAAGTTGCGATCAATAAGATACAACATCTTTGGGGAAAAGAGAAATAGAAAGTCTTAAAATATTTACGCTCCATGATTACACATTTATTTAGTAAATTTTAATTTCTGTAAACTTCTTTATTCATACCATAACCCAATTTATATATGTATATTGAATGATCTCGACTTTATACTTTATTTATGACTGCGTTGTGCATTCTTTGCGTACAAGTGTGTCTTAGGAGCAGCTTCTGCAGTTGGTGTGTTCCTTATGGGTAAGTTCGGAGGAGGTGTAGCCGCTGCTGCTGCTTGCTGGGTTCTCCTCTGTTCCAGAGCTACCTCCAACCCTACACTCACCCGTGTTCCTAAGTCGTGATCAATAAGATACAACATCTTTATTGCATTTTGCAACACCGGCGGTGTGACTGGCACAAGAGACAATACAGCAGTTTCAATAAACCTCTGTCTATGAGCCTCACTTTCAAGAACATGATTGTAGAAATACCGCAACGGCTCCAAGTCAACAGCATTACTTTGCAATACCTGTAACTTTTCTCTTGGTCGCTTCTCGTCAACATATGGGATTGGACCGTTAAATGAATTAGAATAATAGTTTGGCGCATTCTTCATGTTAAGTCTTGTAGGCGGTGTCCCATCACGAACGTATGTTTTTGCATATAAAGGCATGTTTATAAAAATTTTATTGTGATTTCTACCTAAACGATAATTTTGTGTATCTCTGTAGAACATTCTTCTGCCTCTGAACAAAAAGTCGACTGGTCCAGGAATACCGGGCACCAAATGTGCTGGATTAAACGCACCTTGTTCTACGTCTCTGAATTGATTTTCAACATTTTTGTTCAATACCAAACGTCCAATCTGCACGGTGATAAATGTGCCATTTTTCCACAGTCTTGTAACATCGAATGGATCATAGTCAACTTTTTGAATACCTTCTGGCGTCATCATGTCCATCTCTAATCTCCATGCTGGGAAGTTTCCTAGTTCAATAGCATTGTACAAATCTCGATTAAAGTAATCTGGATCTGTACCTTGTATCACAGCTGCTTGAGCGTTAGTAATAAAACTAAACCCTTGCTCCGTTCTAAAGTTAAACCTGACATAATGTCTATCTCCATTTTTGTTAGAAATTTCATAAGTGTGGATAGGGAAAGAATCCATTCTTCTGTACCCATCTGGAAGTCCATAATCAGAAAATGTCCAAAAGAAAGTGTGCATGGCAGCTGGCTTTTGTGTCACGAAATCCCAACGGGCCGTAGCATCTACTAAAATACCGGTCTGCGGGTTACGTTTAAAAGCGTGAAGTAAAGACCAGAACAAAATCGGATCTCTGTATAGGTATACTGGTGTCTGCAAACACAAAAGATCTAAATTGCCTTCTTTAGTATAAAATTTTACTGACATGCCTCTAACTTCCTTACTGACGTCAGTTCCACCGAGACTTTGAGCGGCATTTGAGAACCTGGTTACTAAAGGCGTTCTCTTGCCAACTCCATTGAAGACATCAGCATAAGTATACTTGGACACGTCATTTGTGACTTCAAAGTACCCAAAGGCACCAGTTCCTTTCGTGTGGACCACTCTCTCGGGTATTCTCTCTCCATCAAATGTCAGCATTGTATCGAGAAGTAACTGATTATTAAATTGATCGGAGTTGATCGTTAATGTGTCCCGTATTTCTGTTGGATCTCCATTATTTTTAGTCCATAATCCTATTGGTAACTGCAAAAGGAGAAAAAAATGTGAGCACACATAGATGCGTGATTTTTTAACCTGCATTCGCATTGCCTGAGAACAAAGAGCTCACTTAAAGAGAACTCAGAAGATGCTGAAAAAATATCGAAAATACTAGTTGCTCGTATTTAAGCAGTTTTGAAAATTACTGTTATATCTTTTTGATTATTTGAATGTAAAATTTATTACGTTATTAAAATAATTAATACCTACCGGATGATCACGTTTAAAATCCAAAAGCTGCCTTTCCGCAGGTTCGTACGTGACGTTCTGATATCTAACACTTTCCACATTCAGTACCATGCAAAACAAACACGCAACTATTGTCTTCATGTTGGTAATGGACTGTATGATCGAATAGGTTTAAATTGCGAAACTAGCTTATATAGCCTTAGATTAACTGCTTGTGCACAATTATATCTACTTGTCAGCATGTAGCTGAATTCTGATTCATTGGTTGCAATTTTGCATATAATAGCTTCTTCCTAACCATTCGCATGCTACTCTTATAAATTCGGGGTTCCGTTTATGTTGCTTCATTTTAGCAAGTTATATTTTTATTCCACGTATTTACTTTATGGGTATGCGTATTACTTACACTTGAAAATATTTTCAAATAGAAAAACAGTGTTCAATTATTTTATAGTTTTGGCAGCCCACCGCATCAGGAAAAAAGTCCATGCTATCAGTCAGGGCTCTTCAGAGACGAATCTTCTTATAATACGCGCCGTGTTCAAGAGTACTGCTTTCTGGATCAATCTTTTCAAGCCCTTTATCTACCTGCCTTGGCTAAAAAGCCTATGGTCGTCGCAATTATCAGTACGATGACAGCTGTATTCTTTTTTCACATGTCGACAACCTCAAAAGCCAAGTCTCTCTCTCTCTCCCTCACAAGTCAAGTTTTATCTGCTTTTACGAGGTTATCATCAAGAGAGACCGTTATATGAACAACCATTGTGTGACACTCATACTTGATCTATCATCACTATATCAGGCTTATTAATATAGTCTCGTCAGTGATAACTGACCGATCCCAATATAACGTGATGTTTCTATTTTAAAGAACTAAGTCGGGCATAAACCTTTAATACGATATTGTATTCAAGAGCAAGTTGCTGGTGGATAACTCTGACTACAAGGTTTTGTCTTTGCAAATAGTATCCGTTAGCTAGTCCATCAGCTAGATGAAAACACGCAGAAATAATGTGTCAGATGGATTTCCTGGACCAGTGACTTGCCCAACAGGTGTCAACCATATCATTTTTTACAATGTATTTCTGGTAATTTTCATTATAACTTCCTTCATAATTGCGCTGACCAAACCTTCGGTTTTCCTAATAAGGTCACCAAAGCTATGGATACGGATGCTAAAAGATTTAAATCGAGCCCATGTAAGACCTAATAAAAGCACCCGTGAAGCTCTCTGCCATACTTCTATCCAGTATCGGCTTGTGCCAGTTCTTGTTAGCTAAGGAGAACAGAGTAAGGCCTTTGACCATATCTCGGTGAATTCCCAGGTTGGTTACTAGCGCACCTCGCCATTATGCAAGGTTTTACAAATGCAACCACAAACAATCCGATGTCTGAAAGACCCTGGCGGTGTGAAGCAGTACTCTCAACGCGCACCATCCAAAGCGCACTTCAGTTCATTTCATTGGGTAATCACGGATATAGCCACGTTATTGTCATCTCCACCAACGTGGTCAAGTCGCGGTGGAGCACTGGATTGTGATTGGTGGCGAAGCAGGCGAGATATGTGTACAACGTGATTCGAGGCAAAGTCTATCAAGTATGGCGTCCTGGTTTCTTCCACACTCTGTAACCCCATAGTTGGAGCGCAAGACACTTAATGGGTTGAGATAATTGCATGCACTGCACAACGTCACTGGCATCGGGATCTCTATCAACGAGGCCGGTAGGCCTTGAAGTTCCAAGCTAATCGGATATTGGCCAGTTCCCCGTCGATGCGCAGGTGGTGGTGTCGTTGGTGGTGTCGTTGGTGGTGAGAAGTTTTAGTCACTCAAGCTTTACGCAATTGCTGCGGCTAAATTCACTGGACCCACGGCTGATTCCGTTTATGTTGCGAAAACCATACATCCTGGTGGCTGCGAGGGGGAGCTGAGCGGCGGGCCCGAAAATGTTGGATATGTGTTTTAATAACTTGCCCTGGCTTTTTGTCAGCATTTTACATCCTTCTTCGAATTGCATTTCCTATTCGTAGATCAAAAACTGAATCTTGGTATACTTTTTCGTATGTCTGTCTATATATTTACAGTTTCTTAAAGTTTAAATTCAGTTATTTTAGTAATTCTATTTTCTTCATTTATAACAAATTCGCTCATTTGCACTTGAATGGAAGCATAATAATATATTTTTACAAAGTACAAACTAAGCTACTACTTACTGATTTCTCTTGCCCAATCTGACTTTGTTGATTGTGACTTTTTCTTTATAAATACTTTTCAAGAGTCGTCACCTCAAAAGTCACCTCATATCTAGTCATAATACGCATAAGTCTTTCATATAGTTCATCTACTGTTTCTTTGAGTTATACTAACTAGATTACTGAGTTAAATTTTATATTGTGTCATCTTCTCATACAACATTAGAGACCTAACTTCAGAAGGTAGACATAGTTTAAATAGTGTCAATTTAGAATTTATAAACACCAAACCTGGTTTTAACCAACGATAAAAAGGGGAAATAGAGAATCTTAAAAAAAATACGATCTGACATTACACATTTAATTAGTAAATTTTTATTTATGTACAGTAATTCTATTTTCTTCATTTATAATAAATTCGCTCATTTGCACTTGAATGGAAGCATATAAAGCATGTTTTATATTTATTTTTACAAAGTAAAAACTAAGCTACTACTTACTGATTTCTCTTGCCCAATCTAATCGAAGTTGGCGCACGTGACTTTTTCTTTATACTTTTCAAGAGTCGTCACCTCAAAAGTCACCTCACACATCTAGTCATAATAAGCATAAGTCTTTCAAATAGTTCATCTATTGTTTCTTTGAGTTATACTAACTAGATTACTGAGTTAACTTTTATATTGTCTCATCTTCTCATACAACATTAGAGACCTAACTTCAGAAGGTAGAAATAGTTTAAATAGTATCAATTTGTTTTGACCAACGATAAAAAAGGGGAAATAGAAAATCTTAAAAAAATTACGATCCAACATCACACATTTAATTAGTAAATTTTAATTTATGTACACTTTTTGAATCACACCTCAACCCAGTTTATGTGTATAGTCTCGACTTTATACTTTATTTATGATTGTCTTGTGCATTCTTGGCGTACAACTGTGTCTTAGGAGCAGCTTCTGCAGTTGGTGTGTTCCTTATGGGTAAATTCGGAGGAGGTGTAGCCGCTGCTGCTGCTTGCTGGGCTCTCCTCTGTTCCAGAGCTACCTCCAACCCTACACTCACCCGTGTGCCTAAGTCGCGATCAATAAGATACAACATCTTTATAGCATTTTGCAACACCGGCGGTGTGACTGGCACAAGAGACGATACGACAGTTTCAATAAACCTCTGTCGATGTGCCTCACTTTCAAGAACATTGTTATAGAAATATCGCAACGGCTCCAAGTCAATAGCATTACTTTCCAATACCTGTAACTTCTCCCTTGGTCGTTTCTCATCAACATAAGGTATTGGACCGTTAAAAGAATTAGAATAATAGTTTGGTGCATTCTTCATATTAAGCCTTGTAGGCGGTGTCCCATCGCGAACGTATGTTTTTGCATATAAAGGCGTGTTTATGAAAATTTTATTGTGATTTCTACCTAAACGATAATTTTGTGTATCTCTGTAGAACATTCTTCTGCCTCTGAACAAAAAGTCGGGTGGCCCAGGAATACCAGGCACCAAATGTGCTGGATTAAACGCACCTTGTTCTACGTCTCTGAATTGATTTTCAACATTTTTGTTCAATACCAAACGTCCAATCTGCACGGTGACAAATGTGCCGTTTTTCCACAGTCTTGTAACATCGAATGGATCGTAATCAACTTTTTGGATGCCTTCTGGCGTCATCATGTCCATCTCTAATCTCCATGCTGGGAAGTTTCCTAGTTCAATAGCATTGTACAAATCTCGATTGAAATAATCTGGATCCCTACCTTGTATCACAGCTGCTTGAGCGTTAGTAATAAAACTAAACCCTTGCTCCGTTCTAAAGTTAAACCTGACATAATGTCTATCTCCATTTTTGTTAGAAATTTCATAAGTGTGGATAGGGAAAGAATCCATTCTTCTGTACCCATCCGGAAGTCCATAATCAGATAATGTCCAAAAGAAAGTATGCAAGGCAACTGGTTTTTGTGTCACGAAATCCCAACGAGCCGTAAAATCAACTAATATATTGGTCTGCGTATTTCGCTTAAAAGCGTGGACTAATGACCAGAATAAAATCGGATCTCTATAAAGATACACTGGGGTCTGCAAGCACAAAAGATCTAAATTACCTTCTTTAGTGTAAAATTTGACCGACATGCCTCTTAATTCCTTATTGACGTCAGTTCCACCGAGACTTTGAGCGGCATTTGAGAACCTGGTTACTAATGGCGTTCTCTTGCCAACTCCATTAAAGACATCAGCATAAGTATACTTGGACACGTCATTTGTGACTTCAAAGTACCCAAAGGCACCAGTTCCTTTCGCGTGGACCACTCTCTCGGGTATTCTTTCTCCATCAAATGTCAGCATTGTATCGAGAAGTAACTGATTATTAAATTGATCGGAGTTGATCGTTAAAGTGTCCCGAATTTCTGTTGGATCTCCACTGTTTTTAGTCCATAATCCAACTGGTAACTGAAAAAAGGAGAAATAAATTTAAGAATACTTAGACGCATAGTTTTCAAA
Organism: Mythimna impura; assembly: GCA_905147345.3. Lineage (NCBI taxonomy): Eukaryota > Metazoa > Arthropoda > Insecta > Lepidoptera > Noctuidae > Mythimna > Mythimna impura. The sequence goes on along the minus strand of LR990355.1, from coordinate 7,286,780 downwards.
TCTGCGATTTAGAACGAACTCAGAAAAGATTGGCTAAATATCAAAAATACTAATCGCACTAATTTTAGTATTTACGGTTTCGTCATAAATAGTTTCATTTTGTCCTTTTGATAGCTTGAAATGTAGGACTTGTAACTTTATTGAAATAATTACTACCTACCGGATGATCCCGTTTAAAATCCAAAAGCTGCCTTTCCGCGGGTTCATATGTGACATTCTGATATCTCACACTTTCCACATTTAGAACCATGCAAAACAAACATGCAGCGATTGTCTTCATGTTGGAAATCGACTGCGCGTTCTAATGTTGTTTAGTGAAACTCGCTTATATAGTATTTGATTAACTATTTGTGAACAATTATATTTCTTTGATTGACTTCAGATTCATTATTTGTAATTTTATACGTAGGTAATAGCTTCTTCCTAAGCCGTTGCATTATACGTGTTTTTTAAATTCGAGGTTCCGTTTGTGTTGCTTAATTTTAGCAAGATTTTTATGTTTATTCTTAATTCAAGTGATGTTTTTTTCTGCCCACATATCTTTTCAATTTTGTAGTAGTGTTTCTTTGAGATCTTATGACTGAGTACACCATTATTTGCTTTAATATTCATAACGATTTATACACGTTGGTACCATAGTATTAATAAGACTCCTAAATAATTATATTTGTTGCTAGAAATCAATCAATGCTGGTCATTAATTCCAATAATAGAAGGAAATGCGTGATAGAGCCACTCCTACCATAATGAAACTGTGTATAGGCGTTGAAGAGTTTATAGTGTAGTTTTTGATACAAACATAATGATCGGTAATAATAAATAAAATATTGTTATATATTATTAAGTTTTAATTTAAAATACATTAATATTTTTATTGAAAATATTTTTTTAGTTGGTAAATGATCCAATGATTTCTCTCGCTCAGTAGTGGATGTAACTTTTTTTATTGTTTATAGGTTCGCGCTTGACCGCTATCTCACCTGATTTAATACCTACTTATGGTACTTTACACGGATCGACTGCTTATCTAACCTCCACACCTCCATTACTCAGTTACGACGAGTTAGTAATACGATACTCTTTGGTAGCTTGTCAGATTTTTGGATTTCTGAGCGCTCATAATGACTACCAAAGGCAACGGATACTGGCATTAGTAATATGCCGAAAGTTCCGACTGCCGAAACCCCCGGCTCTGAACTCCCAGCTGTGACTGTTAAAATGAGTGCTTAAACGTGCTTTTCTAGACACGAAGGAGTCTCGACATGTAAATGGTCACCCATCCGTAGTACCACCTCAGTAACTTTTGCTTAACCTTGAAAATTGTCCCACATGGCTGTTATTTCTTAGCCTCTTCTTAACACTAGCAACACTTTTGATATTGGTCAGTTCCTTATTTATGACCTATAGAAACCTCTCAGCCTAAGTGGACCGATGACCTGGTGATAGTCGCGGGAATCCGTTGAATGCAAGACGTATAGGACCGGCCGTTATGGCGACACTGGGGTGGCCTATGTCCAACAGTGGACGTCTTTCCACTGAAATGATGATGATGACGATGATAAAACCTCAGATTAAAACGGACGTTAATGCTGAATACGGACACATTTAGTAACAGTAATCAATGTTCTAACGAACATGGTGGCACAATATAGACATAGATATGAACCTGTCGGCAACAACGATTGGAAATAAACTACGAGATAACCTTGACAGAGAACTTTATTCGTTTCTTTACGATGCCGTAAATAAGGACTAAGGATGTCAAAGACATTCAAGCCCGGAAAATGTAGAGCTAAATGTCTCGTGTTTTATTGACAGATTACAGTTGACACAGTATATAATATATATATTTGTACTATAAAAAACTTTTTACAAAAAAAAATACAACCGACTTCAAAGTAAAAAAAAACACTGAAAAGTGCAAAATAACTTTAATTTCGGAAGTCGGTGTTTCTATAATAGTTTTGTCTCTTCGTTATTTAACACCGACTTCCGAAATTAAAGTTATTTTGCACTTTTCAGTGTTTTTTTTTACTTTGAAGTCGGTTGTATTTTTTTTTTTGTAAAAAGTTTTTTATTTTACACTTTTTAGTTATGGTACCACCACTGAAAAGTACCCCTCAGCCAAACTTAAATACCTTAAAGCCAGAGTGCATCTCATGATAATTCTAATAATCCCAAACACGGTTAGATTACATTAATTTATTACAGAATTCCGGTGCCTAACTTCAGGCTTCGTCATCAGATAAGTTCGATATATTCCCCCTCTACTTTCAGTCAGTCATCGACTACACGTATAAACAAAGCAATTTTACTTGTTACGATGGTTCTGCTGTGATCCTATGAGGAATTCTGTTCCATATTTTCAAAGTTCATGATCAGATCATAACAATATTTCTATGGGACCAACTCGGAAGTATAACCTTCCAATCAAAAAAAAAATTTTTTAAATCGGTCCACAATTGACCGAGAAATCGGTGAACATACATAAAAAAAAAAAACATACTTTCAACCGAACATATAACCTCCTCCTTTTTGAAGTCGGTTAAAACCTACACGCCGGAGAAGAAGCCAGAAAAGATTTTTGCAGTATTTTCCTCAAAATTACAAAACCGTACAGTCCAAAACTTTCTGGTAATGGTTGTTTGCTAATAAACTTACTATTTATAATTATGTAACCTTAGAAATCAAGTAAGGAATACAGATTTACAGAATAGAAGGATTTACTAAAACTGTGTAGCCTATATGTATGTACCAGACTTCTGAATAATTGTTTAGAACCCCTAAATCATTCGGGCAATGTATGAAATATTATTATGATGTCCGCAGGAGAACCAAGGTCGCCGACATATCCCGAAGAATCGCTAAACTAAAGTGGCAGTGGGCAGGGCACATTGCTCGTAGAACGGATGGTCGATGGGGCCGAAAGGTTCTAGAGTGGCGACCGCGCACCGGAAAACGTAGCGTTGGAAGGCCTCCCACAAGGTGGACCGACAACCTGGTGAGAGTCGTGGGAATGCGGTGGATGCGAGACGCACAGGATCGGTCGTTGTGGAGACGCTTGGGGGAGGCCTATGTCCAACAGTGGACCTCTTTTGGCTGAAATGATGATGATGATGATGATGATCAAATATTATTTATTTAACTAGACATTTTAAACAATGTCGAATATTCAAACAACAGTGAACGAACGACAATGACATCGTAAGTAAGATATACCTGTTTCTGTCTGAAGGTTTAAAGAAACCTAACATTCTTTTTGCCTTTTAACCCATAAGCTTCTTCGAACCTGACTTACTCGTGTCATGGTGCCCTAAGAACCCGAACTCGATTCACTGACTCTTGGAACAATTAGTTCAGGACTTGTTAGCGTCCAGTCTGTATAGACTTTCTTTATTTATACTTTATTGAATAGTTCGAAACCTTTGTGGGCATTATATGCAATGCCTAGGTAATGTATACTTTATAAAATGCCTGAATTCTGTACTTTGCCGATTATGGAGGATTTGATGGTATGGGGCTCGAGTCATTCTATCTGTGATATTACCACCACGTACAACCACACCACCACCACCACCACTACCACGTGAAATGGTTGCAATGTGCCACGTGACATTTCGACAGTGAAAAATGTATGGGATTGACATATCCCATACATTTTTCACATATTGAAGTTATTCATCGCTTAATAGAATGTCAATTCATGAAATACCTAGGATACACCTAAAAAGTTACAGATCATGAATTCTACTATACTGAACAAATACTGAAATACAAACAAACACATTAAACTTACAGCATGTTTTGAACTAGCAGAAAAACCCAGAGAATCAAATCGTTATTTATCAACCCTAGCTGATTGATTGAACAACACAAGCAAATGGGACCTCCCTTCTTTCGTTTTATTTATTTTTGGATTTTACCTTTTATGTAGATCTGGTCATATCTGTTTATGTATTTATTCGTTCACAGTTGAAATGTATGTAGGCCTTTTGGATTGTAATTTCGTTTTTGGGTCACTGTAGATTCAGGGCTGCGAGTTTGTTCGAAAAAGTTAATGCGGCCCTGGATCATAAAGGGCGACAGAAGGAATAAGTGTCAGTGTTAGTTTAGTTTTAATTACAATCTGACACGAGAGGGAGTGTCGTTCCACCAAGAGCTGGAGAAGTTATTTGATCTTTAGCACATTTTTTTTTTCACATAAATTTGTCCCGCTCCTGGAGCGGTAATTTACAGTATTTCTAAAACTCACTGTAGATATAAAATCTTCTGCTTGTGTGCTTGTAAGTTATATTATTGGTAGATTTTTTTTCATTATTTCAGCCGAAAGACGTTCGCCGTTATAATCTTCCCAAACATCACAATCATCTACCTGTCATTTGCTTTGTATTAATTTATTTAGTTGTATGATGAATAGAACTTTATTTTCTTTAAACAATGACTTAGTTTTTATTCACATAACGGATATCTCTTCCTTACCAACTATCCAACCCAACTTAGCGATATGACATGCGTTGCGATGCGATAGGTGACAGCAATTTTTCGCACCAGCCCTGGTTCAGGCCATGGTCCGGAGCGAGGTTGCCTCCTTCTGCGAAGCATTAATGCTAGCGAAGGAAACCGCCGCACGCGCGAGGCAATGGCCATCGCGCCCTTGCGCCGAGATTCCGATCCCGATTTCAGGCCACCGCAGGCGCGGGGTTGAGGACGGCAAGCAATGGGTAGCTCGCCGTCCGACCGTCCGGTAACCGTCCGGACCGAGCCCAAGTCGTCGACGGCGCGTGCTGTTCCACGCGCGCCTCAAGGAGATGTCAGCAACTGTAGGGGCCTAGCAGGGTCGAAGCCTACTGGGGCCAAGGGTCTGATTCTGAAAGGAAGACTCGGCCCTGGTACGAAAGGCAACGAAGGAACAGGAGTGGGTTTTTAGTCAGTAAAAGTCTGACACTATCTCCCGCCCCGCCCAAGGGCGGGGGATGTCATAAGATGATTTTCCCACCGAAAAAAAAAAAAAAAAAACCCAACTTAACATAAAGTTTTGCCCCTGCAGCAATTTTCATAGCAACGCTCGCGGATGGCCGTTACGTTCAAACTAATTCATCACTCTGACATTCTAATCGAATGTGATTGATGGAACGAACTGAATGAATGCAATCAATTATTTTATTTTGTATGTATTTGTTGTTTGCTTCCTTAATGGATGGTTTTGTTTGGTTTATGTTTAATTGTAGACTTGTAACTTCTTATTTAAGAAAAAATTATTGTCCATGTCGACTGGGAAGCGTTCGAGAAACTTCACGGTATTTTCTTGTCCAACATACTACAGTCTCTGAAACGAATGAAAGTTTATGACTAGTGCGTGTTGCCAGTGATGAGGTATATAGGGTGACTGGTAATTAGTATACGATACTTAAACACGTGATTGTGCTCATAATAACCAACAACTTTTACTATGGGAACAAACATGAAATCGCGAAAAAAAAAAAAATGTTTGCCTAATGTACTGAACAGCTGATATTTTTTTCGCGATTTCGGCTTTGCTCCCATAATAAAAATTGTTTGTTATCATGAGCATAATTACGTGTTTAAGTATCGTACACTAATTGCCAGTCACCCTATATATGGTTCTGAAACGTGACTGCTCACAATGAGCCTCATCAGAAGGCCTAAAGTCTAAATGGTAACAGAGAGGACTATGCTAGGAGTTTCCTTGTGCGATGGAATCAGAAATGTAGTTATCTGCCGAAGAACCAAGGTTACCAATATAGCCTGAAGAATCGCCAAACTCAAGTGGCAGAAGGCAAATCACATTGCTCACAGAACAGATGGTCAATGGGGCCGTAATATTCTGGACTGGTGACCGCGTACCGGAAGCAGCGTCGGAAGGCCTCTCACAAGGTGGACCGATGACCTGATGAGGGTCGCAGGAATCTGAAGGGTGCGAGACGCATAACTGGTCGGTGCGCTGACACTGTGGGGAGGCCCAGCAGTAGACGTCTTTTGATTGAAATAATGATTACTGATGATGATGATGATGATTGTCCAGAACATTGCTTGGATGAATTTGGGTAGACCTTTTCCCAGTAGTAGATACTAACAGAGTTACAAGAGAAGAAAGTCTATAATATCTTTGTATTCAGGTATAAGGATATCATAGTACTCAATGTGCAAATACGAGTACATCCAAAATCTAATCTGCTAAGTTCTGTCAGATGAATAGGACTGATTCAATGGGTGATAAAATAACTGACTACTTTATTTTCCATTGACTTTGCACGGTTTGTGCGCTTAGTAATTTTTAATTTTACAAAATATTTAGTCACTTCGCTTTCCATTAAAAAGAGAATAAAACATATTCTAATGTTTTTCAGTATTTTATCCAATACACATTTGTATCGAGTCAACCTTCTCGGCAAGTTTTACTGAGGTATTCAATGATTAAATTGTTAGCTCCATTTTACCGCGCCTATTTCAACAATTCCACCATATATTGTCCAATTGTTTAAAAGCTTGACATACGAAACTACACCAACTGTACAAATCACTATATCTACCAGGAATCATTTCGCGATTATTTGAAATATACTGAACTTCATTCGAAAAAATCCCTACTGAACTATTGACCTACTAAATGAAATCTACTTTCACTAGATGAACAACATAAAGAAAAGTGAATATTGACTATTGATTGACTATTAGCATAGTCGGCCTTATAATGTTCCCACTGTTGGGACTCAGGCCTCCGTTATAGCAGAGGCAATGGGCCGTAATCCACCACGCGGGCCCAGTGCGGGTTGGTGGATGTCACATGTCTTCGAATTTTTGGTTCTAGGACATACCGGTTTTCTCACGATGTTTTCCTTCACCGTTTTGAGAGCAGTGATGAAATAAATTACAGAAGTAATGCGCCTGGCTGGGTTTGAACCCGCAACCTGCCTGCTAACCAACCCGCTTATAATAAAATAATTATTATTCATCCCAGATACAATTAAATAAATAAATATTTTTGTTAGTCTACTATTATTACTTAACAATTATGTTAATAACCTAAATAATATTAAAATTATAACTAGGTGAGAAAGATCCTTTTGGGACAAAAAGTACTCAAGTACTAATCAAACATTAATTCTTTTCAGCAAACACTCAACTTCAAGTCATAACACTAAAAATTAAGCACCTTAGAAGAACAAAAGCATTAACTACAAGGCAATAAACAGCACTATATCGGCAAACCACCATTACCTTCAATAACGCGGGTGCCATCAATTTTATATTACCTGCGACCTGCATAGAACAATCGATGTTGAATGTCTCACGATTCTATTTCAGGAACAGAGGCTAACAACGCAAAAATTAAATTTATAACGATGAGCGTAAAGTTCAAAGTTAAATAGAAGCCTGTGCATATTGACCTGAGTTAGATCGGGAACAGAAATAGGTCAGGCGGGGTCGCCGTCTCACTCCAGTTCTTTTTAATTGGTATGTATCTATGTATGTGGGATGTTGATTTCACCTGTGGATTGTACAATTGACTGCTTCGATTTAGGCGTCCGTTATCCGTTGAGAGCAGTGGTGATGAAATAAATTATGCAAAGTAAAGCACTTGTTTGGGTTTAACCCATAACCTACAACTCTTAAGCCGCTACTGCTGGTTCACCACTACTCCTATTGAATCAGGGTCTTGAAAGGACCATCATGACATGTGTTGGATCAAATATACATAATCCAGTCTCCTCACACCACCGAAAAGGCAATAATAGGATTATTTTTAACATGCTAAATTATTTATAAGGTGTTAGGTGGTAGTACAAAATGGACCTTGTGTCACACTTGACTAATTGTAAATTAAAAAAATATATAAAGAGGAACCTCGGCGAATCTTTCAGCATATGCAAACATAAGTGTATAGGACAGTTTTTTTTTTGTGGTTTCGTGTTCATAATGATAGCGTTTACCTACATTTATTGCCGTATTAGTCTTCATATTGTAGAGAAGATAGATCTACTATATACAAATCATGATGACATAACAGATTAGGATTTTATTGGATGGAAGTGGTTAGCTAGCTAATTGATTGATGAAACTCATGACAAGCAGGCACTGCTTTAATATGTGCGATATTGGCTTCCCAGATTACATTTACCAACCTACATTCATACATAAACTAGGGTGATATTGTGATCAGTGAAATATCCCTATTTAGCAGATTGCGCAAATGGTCAATGTATACTGTAGTTATGAGACACCAGCCAGCTCAATAGTGTTCCTTTTTTAAAGATAGAAGAAACTGAATAATAATTGTGAGTAAATTAACAATTTTCATTAATGTCAAGTCAATAACATGAAAGAAAAGAGAATTAATTAATTTATACTGTCTTGTGTCGTACGTATTGCAAATCAGTAGCACTTTTTCGTTGTTTTTTACAAATTATATTGCAGTACAATCAGTTTTTTATAGACCGCTGCACTCATTAATGATCATTCGTACTACATTAATATAGAATTTTAGCACGTGGTTCGTAACTAAAAGTACTCAATAAATAAGATCTTCTTTATCTATCAGTGACTATCATTCATCCAAGGTGTGTGCGACCCATTCAGCTGTGCTTATATCTTTTTGGTCCTTCGAGCCGGATTCCGGGTTTGCGTGCTCCTTTCTGCGGTGGCAGAAACTGACCAGCTCAACAGAGATAGCATCATCTGTACGCGCCAACCAGACTGTGACAAGGAAGAACTGAATAAAAAAATGGTTGCGTTTATTTTAACTGATATGGGATATAAGTGATAGAAAGAAATGATGATAAAATCAATGACTTGATCAAAGTCAAATCCCACGGCAGCCAATCAGAAAAAACTAAATTTAATAAAGGGGAAAACCTTACCATAAAGTCAAGATGAATACTGCATTTAAATAGAAAAACCGAGCACTCTGGGGTCGTTGATATTTCACCGTTCCTAAGGAAAACGATTTCAAATGTAAGATATTTGCATTTTAATGAAAGGAAAATAAATTTCAATTCATAATTTCAACTTGGCAAATTAAATAACTTTCCATTTCCGATGTGTTCTCGTTCAGATTGAACCAGATATTTCTTTCAGATGTCAATTGAAATTGGAATGTGTGTAGTTTGAAATACAGGCACGTTGGCATATTAAAATTGTTGGTCACCGAGTTTTCTGCGCAGGTAAGTATGGTATTGAATTGTAGTTCCTGACAATAGTTTTTGTGAATACTGAATCATTTCAGCCGAAATACGTCCACTGAAGTACGTCTCGAATCCATCGGATTCCAATCCTCAGGTAATTGATCCAGCTTGTGGGAACCCTTCTAATGTTGTGTTTCCCAGTACGCGGTCACCACTCCAGTACCTATCAGCCTCATTGACCATCTGTTCTGCAAGCAATGTGCTCTGTCCATTGCCACTTAGGTTTACCGATTTTTCGAGAGCTATGTCAATAACCATAGTTCTCATGTATTTTTGATTTAATCATGCAAGAATACTCCGAGCATAGCCCCCTCTATTGCCCTTCGGGTGTCTTTAGTTTTCTGATTAAGCTCATTGTGAATCACGATTCAGTGTCATCAGTGGTAATACGCATTATAATAAAATTAAAAAGACAAAACTGATAAAATGTGAATATAATATTGGTACATCAGTAGCTATCGTTATGTTACCTATGTTCCTCGCTCCCAATTTAATTTTAAATAGATTAACAAACCAAAGTGAACAAAATAGCTTAGAAGGATTTGTCTATTATTAATCTACACAACAACAATAGCAAATACGCATTAAATAATTACAACGAAGAGACACTAAGCTTCTTTGAAGCTACTTACTAAACTAAGAATAAGCACCTCCCGTCTAAATTATAGAACAAAAGAATTAGCATTCGGAAACCCAATACGAAAATGTAAACGCCGCTTCTAAAATAAGACTGTTGCCATCTAAAATTTCAAAGACGGATCACTAGGTATCCAGTTTAAAAAGGCCTCCCTCCCTTACCCCCAATAAGCAAATTGAACGTAACAGGGGGAAGATAATAAGTTCGCACGGGTCAAGTTTTAATGGTATAACGTTACGTTTGTGTAGTCAAGTCGTAAAGATAGACTGCATTTACACCGTTAACGTAGTAAAGTTTATAATATTATGTAAAGTTTTAATAGAAAGCTTGAATTTTAGGAAATCCTTGAACTGACTGCAGGCTTAGATTATTCTCTGCAGATCCAAAATATACCTATACCCCTACCCCTACCTATATACCTATTTAATTTCTTTTTGTAAAATTACTGTGATTATTTCATAGTACCTATTTTTCCAGTGTAGTGTTTTAGCTTTGGCATAGTGTTGGAATATTATTATATGTATAACACTAAATAATTTGATATAGACTGAAATAAAACTCTATTATATTTTTTTTTAAGTGGGAAAATCATCTAATGACATCCCCTACGGTTGCTGACATCTCCTTGAGGCGCGCGCCGTCGACGGCTTGGGCTTGGTCTGGACGGTTACCGGACGGTCGGACGGCGAGCTACCCATTGCTCGCCGTCCTCAAGCCCGCGCCTACGGTGGCCCGAAATCGGGATCGGAATCTCGGCGGCCGGGGCGCGTTGGCCATTGCCACATGCAACACACACAAGCACACAGGCACACGCGCACACGCGCGGCGGTGGCGGCGTGGCGTGTGTTGCAGGGCACATTGCTCGTTGAACGGATGGTCGATGGGGCCGAAAGGTTCTAGAGTGACGACCGCGCACCGGAAAACGCAGCGTTGGAAGGCCTCCCACAAGGTAGACCGACGACCTGGTGAAAGTCGCGGGAAAGCGGTGGATGCGAGACGCACAGGATAGGTCGTTGTGAAGACGCCTGGGAGAGGCCTATGTCCAACAGTGGACGTCTTTCAGCTGAAATGATGATGATGATGATTTATTTTGTACAAAAAACTCTTTTACACGTAAATTTTTCGTGAATTTAAACTAAATGATGCCGGTATTTCCTAATTGACTACCCTCTGTTTAGTCCATACAGTAACCATGCAGATTCGTGTCGCTTTATCTGTACCGCACATAAAAGCCTTCTTCTTCTTCTTGTCTGTCAAATTCTTCCATTTCCTTGTAAAAAGTTCTTAGGACGATAATGTTCTCCTGTTCTTCATAGCTCAGGCTTTAAGACTGCTGTACAGCGCCGTAAAGCAATCAATTGTTACGTTATGGTGTGACAGTCAGCCATTTTAACGAGAACTTTATAGCTACAAATGTCTGGGCTCACGTGCGATGCCGATTTAAATGCCAATCACAATGCGCTTTTATCTTTCAATTGAACCCATTACTTGTTTATTTAAGTACTGAAGTATTTTAGTCTCTATAAATATATTTTAATATATTTTAGTCTCTTATCACACTAATGTTATACATATCAATAGAATCGGTAATAGAAAGGTTAGATTAATTGACATCACTGATTGTGAATACATTTGCACACCAAGTTATGGCAGGATATTCTGAAAAAAAGTTACTGTAACACCTTATGTACCATATTCTAGCTAATAAAGATTTTTATTGATTGATTTTCATCAATAGACCAAATCATTATTTATTATGAAGATTTAGGCTTACAAGACATGTATAAAATATTATAGTAGAGAAAAGCCGAGAATTTGAAAGATTTCTAACACACATGCGATGCTGGGTCGGGGAATTATAATACTTCGTGCCAGGGCCCCGGGGTTCCCTTTCGCACAACCCATGGTCCCAGTAGGCTTCGACCCTGCTGAACCCCTTTTTTTTTTTTTTTTTCGGGGGGAAACCTTCAAAAGGCGCCTGGCCTTTTGGGGAAAAGACCAGGGAGTGTGGGATTTTTACCTCACTAAAACCACCCCGGTGATCACCATCCGCACATGGAAGAGGGCCCCGTGACCTCTTAAAAGACCACCCCGGAACCCCCTCTGTACAACGCCTGTTAGGGCACATCCCTGAGGAGACTGAGAGGTCTCCCCTTAGCCTCGTTGTGCACGGTAGCACGTGATCACTGTGCCACCGTCTTTCCTGAAGTCACTTGGCGGGCGGACAGAGTCCCCACTCTGAGAGCCCGTGACCTCGGAGTCCCGCCTACCTTAAATATTGCAAGCGGGGTTTCAGCGTTCTAGGCGTCGAGGCGGTTGGCCCTCTGACGCCTCCTTCTACGAGTGGGATCGGTCCTCTCACGATCCCGCTCAGCGGCCTCCTTCTGGACCATTACGGTCTCGCAGAAGGACGCCATTTCTCTCCAATTATCTGTCTCCGCCAGCATAGCCCTCACTACTGCTGGCAGAGACAGATCCCGCCCGATCTTGGCAACCAAAATCTGCCGCTCAGAGGCCCACGCAGGGCACTCTTCGAGCGTGTGCTGTGCAGAATCAAGGTCACTTCCGCAATGGTGGCAATTTGCCGTGGCCTCTCGCCCAATCCTATTCAGGTACTCACCGAAGCAACCGTGCCCGGTCAGTACCTGAGTTAGCCTATAGGAGATGCGCTCTCCTCTTTTCAGCCAGGCTTCGAAGTGTGGCAGGACGGCTTCGACAACGCGCTTACGCGAGAATTGCGGCTGATGTAGCCGCTCGCGCCACCTCTCGAGCGCGTGTCGCCGTTCCTGCCGCCTCAGCCTTACTACTACGATTCCTGGCACGCTATTACCACTTTGGCGTATGTCGCGAATCTGGCTATAGACCCTCGCGTCCATATCTGCCAGGATGTCTAATGGTGGAAAGCGTGCCAAGAGCGTTGCCGCCTCAAAAGATACCGTTCGATATCCACGTGCGATGCGAATGGCCATTCTACGCTGCAGACTATTGATTTTAGCCCTGCAGCGACGGACACCTGATAGTCTATTTGACCACACAGGTGCCCCATAAAGGACCATCGATCGCACGACACCCGCGTAGAGGCGACGAACTTCTTCCCGAGGTCCTCCTAGATTGGGCAGCAATCTGTGCAGAGCACCCACAGCCCTTCCAATGCGAGGGACCAGGCGTTCAAAATGCTCTTCGAAGCCCCACCGGCTGTCCAAGGTTAAGCCAAGGTACTTAATGTACTTGCTCACCTGGACTTGCGCATCTCCTACAGTCACTGACGAGCTGGGTGGTTCTCTACTCCTCGGCAATTTATGGAACCATAGCGCCTCAGTTTTATGAGGTGCTATTTCTAGACCCAGCTCTCGGATTGAGGCCACGACTCTTGCAACCCCGAGCTCGCAAAGCCTGATCGTCTCATCGAAGGTGTCCCCGCTGGCCAACACCAGAGTATCGTCTGCATAACAGACAATATTAACGCCAGCGGGGAGCTCGACGCGCAGGACTGCGTCGTATGCAAGATTCCACAAGGGGGAACCAAAACCGACCCCTGCGGAACCCCACACGTAATCTCCCTCCGATGAACGCAACCGTCTCGGCCCACGTAGCGAATGTGCCTGTCGCGTAGATAATCCCCGATGATGCACTGCAGGTAAGGGGGCACTCTATGATGTTCTAGTGCCGCCCTTATTGCATCCCAGGGCAGCGAGTTAAAAGCATTGACGATATCCAAACTTACCGCCAACGATACCCCACCCCGAGACACTGCCTGTTCCGACAACAAGCGGACACGTAGAATCGCATCCACTGTAGAACGCTGGTGCCGGAAACCATACTGGCAATCGGCAAGATCGGGACCAACCCGCGACAGGTGCCCAACGAGTCTTTCGGCAATTATTCTTTCGAATAGCTTAGAAACCTCGTTGAGCAGGCAAATGGGACGGTATGCAGAGGGAGACTCCGAATCTCTGCCTGCTTTCCTCAATAAGACCAATCCGGCCTCCTTCCAGTCCGAAGGGAACACGCCTGCACGAAGACAGTCGTTGAACAGCCGTCTTAAGCGATCCCCCAAAGAAGCCAGAGCCAGAACCCACGCACGGCCAGGGATACCATCAGGGCCTGGCGCTGTGTTACGAGCTCCCATTCGTCTTATGGCCCTTTCAAGCTCGCCTTCAGTCACCTCCATCTCGTCAGACCAGTCCGGGGATGACCGAACTAATGAGGGGCTGTCTCTAGCTACTGGGAAGAGCGTGCTTACGACTCTTTCCAGTAGAGCCGGGTCCATAGTTTCCGTGATGGGGGGAACCCAAGGACGCAATTTGGCCATAACCAATTTATAAGGTTTTCCCCATGGATTCCTGTCCAGCCCCTTAAGAAGTTCTCCCCAAGACTTTGACCTAGCATCCGCGATGGCGTGCTGAAGTTTCATAGTGGCCTCCCGGTACGCTCTATAGGTTCTGGCAATCTCTTCATCTGTAGCTCTTGGCTCCCTCCTGCGTCGAGTGCGTTGATAAACTACTAATGCTGAACCCCTACGGTTTTGCTGACATCTCATTGAGGCGCGCGTAAAACACTACGCGCCGTGGACGACTTGGGCTCGGTCCGGACGGTTACCGGCGGTTGGACGGCGAGATACCCATTGCTCACTGTCCGCAAGCCCGCTTCCCTGACGTGACGGCCAGACTCAGGTCGAACTGGATTGTTCCTGACTATCAGGTCTCCCAGATTCTCACGGGGCATGGGTGCTTCAGGAAAAGATTGTTTGTTATGAAGCTATGTGAGGTTAGCGTATGCTATTGCGGTATGGAAGATGAGGACCTACATCGATGCGCTGTGGGTCTGTCTTCTGTATGAAGTAGCCAGGTGCAAGATGATAAGTGGGATCAGTCGCGCGGAGGCTGGTCCGGTCTACTACGGCGATCTTGTGAGCTCACCAGCAAACTTCGAGAGGCTGCGGAAGTTCGCGCACGCGTGGCATGCCGCCCGGAGCAGAATGGAGCGAGAGGAATCCCATTGATACCGATACCATCAAGGTCAAACCGGCGAAATGGCAACGAAGTTCAACATTTTTGTAGTGTGTTGGTTTCCGCAAGCCCATTAGGGAAAATGCGAAACAGGGACACATGAGGCTAACTTGTAAGGGATCTAGAAGCGCCTGCAGATACTAAAATAAGATGCCCAAGGGAGCAATGTCCGTTAGTTGGTCGGGCCATGGGAAAGTGGAGGGAGTGTCCGCAAGCCCGCGCATACCGTGGCCGGAAATCGGGATCGGGATCCCAGCGGCGTGAGGGCCGTTCCCTCGCGCGTGAGGCCCTCCTTTGTAGTAATGCTAATTACTGCTTCGCAGAAGGAGGCGACCACCTGCCACTTCTCCTCGCTCCGGACCATGGCCTGTATCAAGGCCCGGTGCGAGAAACCGCTGCCGCCGATCGCCCCCACGAGGACACGGCGGTGGTCTGCCCAGGCGGGCACACCTCTACCGTATGCTTCACCGTGTCCTCCGGGCGGTCCACACAATGGTGACACCCGGGCGTTTCTTCCGCACGAATCCGGGGCAGGAACCTCCCGAACATGGTCAGTTCAGACAACACGGTATCCATACCTTCCGCATGACACAGGTCCTCACCGGATATGGTAGGTTCGGAAGGAACCTGTTTCGAGTTCAGGCGGAAGAAATGCCCGGGTGTCACCATTGTGTGGACTGCCCGGAAAGTACGGTGGAGCACTGTGCTTGGCCTGACGCTGGGCCTTAGTTCAGGTCACGGTACAGAACAATCATTGCTTAACTTTGAAGATCAACAGTTGCGGCTGTTATTATTATAGCTCCTCCTTCTCCGATCAAAAGTTAACACTTATAATAAAACAGATACCAATCTCCCAGGAACAGTGTCGGGGAAAATTTGACAATTTATGAGACCTACCTTTTGATAGCTTCATAAAATCTGAAGTTATTACTGCGTATTCTTACTTAATGACATTCTCGCTTTATTTTTATTACATAACAAAGTTTAGCCTAATCAAATATAATGGAATGTGAGTTGGAAAGCTGTTTGTCAGATATTAAGTCGGTTGTTTTGTCAACAAGGTCAACCGGAAAATACAGGGTAACTTTAAATAAATTGGATGAAATTATTAATGAATTGAAGAATCAAGAACTTTTACGATGGGACCAAACCTGAAATAGCTAAAAACAAAATCTCTTAACGTTTTGTTGAGCTACGCAGACATTAAATGTCCCTCGGCCAGAGATTAAACATTGACATACAACATGGTAATGCTGTCAGTCTTTTTAACATTCTGCAGCCCTAGCACACGTCGGTACTACTAGCTCAAGAACCCGTCCATTGAGCTGCTCAGCATTGCTCACTGTCCGCAAGCCCATGCCTAAGGTGAACACTGTGAACAGGTGATCGTGGGTGATGGTGCGTCTTCTGCTTCGACGGCGGTGTGAGGATGTCCTTTCCCTCACGGTTTCCGCTACCTCCTTCCTTCACATTACTGCTTTGCAGAAAGAGGTGACTGCTTCCCATTCCCTCTCACTCCGTACCAAGGCCTGAACCAGGGCCGGACGCGAGAAGTCGACGCCGGCGATCGTCTCCATTAGGACGTGGTGGTGCTCTGTAAAAGTGGTGCACACTTCCACCGTATGCTCCACCGTGTCATCCGTGTGATCCGCATAATAGTGACACCCGGGTATTTTTTCCCACCGGAACCGTAACAGGTATTCCCTAAAGCTCACATGACCTGTGTGTACTTTTACCATCTGAAAGACAGTAAACTCAAAAAAAAACAGGTACCCTATATAAAAACGGTTCTTTGTATTCGATAGGTTCATTAGACTAACATTAATCTAACAGTAGCGATATTCATTATTTATTTTCCTCTTCTACTCAACGTCACTTACACAATATATTACTTACTGTATTTCACGAAAGAAATAAATCAACGCTTTTCTCATATTGATTACTAAGACAAGTAAACTAGAAAGATACTTCATTAACGTAAGAAAACTCTAGGGAAACAATATAGTAGGAAAAAGAAAAAAAAAACACAGAAAACCAAGACATCTCGATGGTCACTACTAGAAACGGTACGGTCAAAATTTTTCATATAAGCCAAAATATATGTGTATTTTATTATTATAAATAACTTATTTTTTATTTTATTTTGTCTGTTTGAAGTATCTGTTATTTGTTTATTGTGCCTACCACAGTGTTGTCAGTTTTAACCCAAAGGTTGACTGGTAGAGAATGCCTTGTTGCATTAAGTCCGCCTATGTACCACTACTGTACATGAAGTTTAAATAAATAAATAAAATAGTCAGAGTCGCCATTTCAAACATCATCATTTCAACTAAGAAACATGAACCTCCCCCAAATGTCACAACGACCGGTTCTATGCATCTCGCCTCCATCGGGATCCCGCAACCCTCACCAGGTCATCGGTCTACCTTGTCGGAGGCCTTTCAACGTACTTTCTTCAAGTACGCGATCATAACTCCAGATCATTTCCATCGACCATCTATTGTGCGAGCAATGTGCCCAACTCACTTTTTTTAAGGGGATGCAACTCGATATACATTTTCACTGTTTTTCATACAACCGCTTTTACGCGATTATGACGTTATTACACAATTTTCATTAGATATTTTGAAAACACAGTATCTTGTATAAAATCTAGGCTTCTATTGAAATCAATTTATTTTGTGTAAAACAAATCCAAAATACCTCTAAAATCTGCTATTTCGCATGAACTTTGACACTTCATAATTTACTCAAAAATTTAAAAGGTCAAAAAGGTATAACAATAAAGCCTTGCATATTTAACAAAGATTCTGACTGACGAAAATTTTTTTCAAAAACTTTTAAGGGTGCCTGAAACAAGTTTTGTAAAATATTGGAGTAAATCACTGAATTACCAAATGCTAACAGAGTTTTCAGGCGTTATCTTTCTTTTTTCGCGTTGCCTTTTCGTCAAACATCGCGTTGGATTGCGTTAGATGAAGTAACAAGCTTTTAATCCTTAATAGTATTATTGAACAGTATAGCCGATGGGTACGGTTGAGTACCCGGAGTCGCTGGCAGACTTATCGTATTATCCTCAGTTGTTGGTGCTCAACTACTTGCTAATCGGTTACACCATGCTCGATGTTGACGATAGGCGAGTGAAAAAGGACCCTCTTAAGGTGGGAAATCATCCAATGACTTCTCTCGCTCCCGGTGGAGCGGGCGCACGGGCGGCCATGTCAGACTTTTACTGACTAAATCGATACCTATGTCCTTCACTTGCCCTTTGCGTTGTAAGACTACCCACGGCCACTTAAAAACTTTAATGATTCTTCGGGCTATGTCTGTAACCTCGGTTTTTCTGCTGAAACTTTCTGATGAAGCTCATTTGTGAGCAACATTTACTCACATAAATTGCGTATCTGTAATGATTTTGGCTATAGCCATGATAACCAGAACTTATGCTAAGTACACATTGCATATAATATATAGCATAATCAGCCTTTTAATGTTCCCACTGCTGGGTCTCTGGGCAATCCACAATTATGGCGGTAAGTCCCCTCTTTGAGGCGTGGTTGGAAAGACCTCACGGCGTCCTCACCTTTCGCATGACGCAGGTTCTCACCGAACACGGTAAGTTCGGGAAGTTCCTGCACCGGTTTTTTTTTTTTTTTTTTTAATTGATATAAACCAGTGCTTGACTGCGATCCCACCTGATGGTAAGCAGTGATGCAATCATTGATGGTGAGGCGCACTAGTTTATTAAGAGCCTATTCACTCTAGCCTTGAAGGCACCTAAATTATAGTTGGACGGGAAGACCGCAGCAGGCAAATTGTTCCAGTCCTTCGATGTACGCGGTATAAACGACGAAGCGAAATGCTTAGTCCGGACCGTTGAAGTTTCAACAACGTAGGAGTGGATACTCGCCGTACGTCGGGTTGTCCGATGGTAGAAATGAGATGGCGGAATCAAGTCATGCAATTCCCGCGCACACTCTCCAAAATGCAATCTGTAGAATACCGATAGGCTGGCTACCCTGCACCTGTGCTCGAGGCTTTGTAGATTGGACTTAACCAAATCTGGATCCCCAATTAGCCTCTTCGCACGCCTTTCCACTGAGTCCAAAGCTGCTAGATGGCATTTTGCAGCACCAGCCCATATGTGACTGCAGTACTCCACACACGATCGGACCTGTGCTTTGTATAACATTAGAAGCTGTCCCGGTGTGAAGTACCGTCGGGCCTTTGCAAGAACGCCTAGTTTTCTAGCAGCTACCTTGGCTTTGGATTCAATGAACTGCACAAAATTTAGGTCTGAGGGAATTTCAACTCCCAAGAGCTGAAGGCGGTCGGTGCACTCCAGGGATACATTCCGAAAAGCAGGAGCCAAGGTGAACGGGCTCCTTTTGGCGGTGAACAGACACGCTTGTGTTTTGGTGGCGTTGAATTCTACCAGATTGGTTTCGCCCCACTTGGAGACTGCCTGAAGTGAGACATTCGTACGCTCTACCATAGCCTCTCGTTCGGACCGGATTGGTTCCTTACTAGCCCGAGCACCTGGAAGGTATCTCTCTACAACTGTGCTATCATCTGCATACCCATATATACCGGGCATCAGCAGATCGTTAATATGCAGTAGAAAAAGAGTTGCAGAGAGAACTGACCCCTGAGGAACTCCGGCATTAGTGGTCATGGGTTCTGATGAGCATCCATCGACAACAACTCGGAGAGACCGTTCACTCAGGAAGTCTTTTACCCAGTTAATCAGACCAGGGGAAATGCCGTACGCTGGAAGCTTACTCAGAAGGCTGGCGTGCCATACCCTGTCGAAGGCCTTCGAGACGTCTAAGGAGACAGCAATCGCTTCTCCATTCTTCTCGAGGGCCTCGCCCCACATGTGAGTGGTATACACTAGTAGGTCCCCAGTAGACCGATTGTGGCGAAACCCGTACTGTCGGTCACTGAGGAGATCGTTACCTTCCAGGTATGCCATGAGGCGCGAGTTCAATACACGCTCCATAATCTTGCAGAGTATGGAGGTTATTGAAATCGGCCGATAGTTGGCAGGATCGCTACGACTGCCCTTTTTGGGCACGGGTTGCACGTTGGCAAGCTTCCAGGACTTGGGCACTATACCAGTCCTAAATGAGAGGCGGTACAAGCGCGTCAATACAGGAGACAACTCGGGCGCACATGCCTTGAGAACTATTGCTGGTATACCATCTGGTCCACTAGCTTTATTCACGTCTAGACGACACAGTGCTCTCAAGGATCAGGATTCGTGCGGAAGCGACGCCCGGGTGTCGCCACTGTGTGGACCGCCCGGAGGACACGGTGGAGCACATGGTGGAGGTGTGCCCCGCTTGGGCAGAGCAACGCCGTGTCCTCGTAGGGGCGATCGGCGGCGGCGATCTCTCGCGCCGGGCTTTGGTACAGGCCATGGTCCGGCGCGAGGAGGAGTGGCAGGCGGTCGCCTCCTTCTGCGAAGCAGTAATGCTAGCAAAGGAGGCGGCCGATCGCGTGAGGCAACAGTCCTCACGCCCCAACCGCCGCCGGGATTCCGATCCCGATTTCCGGCCACCTTAGGCGCGGGCTTGCGGACGGCGAGCAATGGGTAGCCCGCCGTCCGACCGTCCGGTAACCGTCCGGACCGAGCCCAAGTCGTCGACGGCGCGTATTGTTCCACGCGCGCCTCAGGGAGATGTCAGCAAATCGTAGGGGCCCAGCAAGGTCGAAGCCTACTGGGGCCATGGGTAGTGTGAAAACGAAACCCGGGGCCCTAGGACGAAGGCAACGAAGGAACAGGAGTGGGTTTTTAGTCAGTAAAAGTCTGACACTATCTCCTGCTCCACCCAAGAGCGCGATTTGTCATTAGATGATTATCCCACCTAAAAAAAAAAAAAACTGCTGGGTCTCAGGCCTCCTTTCTAGGAGAGGGAATGGGCCGTAATCCACCACGCGGGTCCAGTGTGGGTTGGTGAATGTCACATGTCTTTGAATAGCACACATTGCGTGGTTATAAATTTATAGTCAAAGACGTTTCTAGACGTTGCTGGCGCGGCAATCCCGAACTCTGTTGTAAAAAACAGAACATCCCAGAAGCTTACGTCATCCTTCTTTGCATTTTAAATATGTAGCAAAGAATATTGGATAAAATTGAACGTTTACTGACAGTGATTAAGTTACCATACGATGGTTAGGAAAACGGCATTATGTTAAGAACTGGCTGCTGCCGGAACCTTCGCCTGCGTGAGTGGAAGAAATTATCCCAAGATAACATACTTCCGGGATATATAATATCCTATGTGCTATTCCAAGATATGGTCTACCCGTGTGCCAAATTTCATCTAAATCCGTACAGCCGTTAGAGCGTGAAGAATCAACGAACATACATATACACGCAAGCACACTCAGATACTTTCGCCTTTATAATATTAACCGCTGGCGCTTACAGTAATACCCCTGTAAGCGCCAGCGGTTAATATTGTCTGTGTAGTGTGTGCGTGTATATGTATTTTATTATGTAATTGCGCGTTTTTTCAGCCGAATAAATTTCGTACACCCGTGTGTAAAAATGACAATAAGGCGTTTTTCAAGGTCACTCAAGTTGTAAGACGTATTAATCGGCGCTTGAGGGGTATGATATCCACTTTTTAACCGACTTCAAAAAAAAGGAGGAGGTTATCAATTCGGTTGTATTTTTTTTATCATCATTTTTTTTTAAATTTATTTTTTATGTTTGTTACCACAGAACTCCGTCGTTTATGCTCTGCCCTAGAGTGGAAGAAGTCATTGGATGATTTCCCATGTATAAAAAAAGCTGGGACGTACTTAGTTACGATCAACATTCACAATAAATAAATCTAAACCAAGTACGTACTAGTAATACTACAAAAATATATCCAACGGGCAACAATATAAACGTTAGATTCCCAAAGGATCCCATCAATTCTGCCAAAGGATATAAATTACCATTTTAACCAGCAGGAAGCTTGCCAAGAAAAATCTATCCGTTCGCACCTCAGTGCTATGGAATACCGAATTCAGCTATTGTCTTTGGCAAGCTTAGTGTAAAGTTTTGGTCATACTGGAAGCGGATCGGGAGTGATATGGTTGGCTTCAATATAGAACCTCGTTCACGTGCAGCATGTCCAATTTACACTTCCTTCGTTGTTACTTATATCCGTTATCAGTAATAGTATATAGTATAATAGCATAGCATAGCGTATACAGCCTTATAATGTTCCCACTGCTGGGACTCAGGCCTCCTCTCTAGGAGAGGGAATGGGCCGTAATCCACCACGCGGGCCCAATGCGGATTGATGGATGTCACATGTCTTCGAATTTTTGGTTCTAGGATATGCCGGTTTCCTCACGATGTTTTCCTTCACCGTTTTGTGAGCAGTGGTGATGAAAATAAATTACACAAATCAATGCACCTGGCTGGGTTTGAACCCGCGACCTACAACTCATAAGTCCGGGCCATTACCACTCGGCCACCACTGCTCAATTCCCAAATGGAGTCTCGAAGATTTTTCCGAATCACATTTTTTTTTTTGTGACGTTGGAAAATATTTACTGTTCACCTTGCTTTATGCCAAATTTTAGGATTCTGGGTCAACGGAAACAACCCTATGAATTTTGATTCCCTTGAGAGTGACAAAATACACGTTTTTTGCGAAATAATCGGCCGTATCTTTTTTTTTAGTCAAATCAGAAAGTTTGATTTTATCTTAGCTTCGAGGGACCGCAGACTTGAGTATAATAATATGGTTTTAATTTCAATTCAATACCTCCACACGTTCCCGAAATAAAGGGTCTTGACAGACAGACAGACAGACAGACAGACCGACTGACAGACAGATAGACAACAAAGTGATCCTAAAAGGGTTCCGTTTTTCCTTTTGAAGTACGGAACCCTAAAAACAGGTATATTCGATGGATTGTAGAAAAGGGTGCGCTATAGTTTGTGATACTGTAAAATTTCTCAAGCAAATATTGTATACGCTTCTAGAAGCGCAACTCTCTCTGACTCTGATTAGCATTAACTGAAAATTAGTTTAATTGAACATGAAGGTTTCCTCACCAAATGCAAAGTAGGAATAACGCAATCGACACAGGCCAAACATTTATTAATTCCATGACCTAGAACTTACACTGCGGTGTCCTTAATACAACCCACTATCAATGCCGACCCGCTATCACAGTAACCACGACCTTTCTGTAAGCTTCTTTAAACTCTATTCCGTGGGCGTCGAGGGTGTTCCACCCCGCTTATGACGTCACACCAAGATCAAGGCCAGACAACTACGCTTCGCCATTTTTTTTTCTAAACTTAATTGCACGACCAAAGGAAAGTTCTGAAGTTACTTAATGACCCTTTTTAGGTCAAGCGCTCAAGTAATTTGGGAAGGCTTCGTCTTTTAACGATTCATCATTAATTTTGAACGTATTATATTAAACCGGCGGAAAAGTAATTATTTGTAAGGCAGGAAATTGACCCTAAATACGACGGATTTCTGTACTTTGCATTATAATCTCCTACCGAACAGTACAACAACAATACTGTTACTGTTCCATTAATCGTCACGCTTGTTCAAGGTGGGTGGCGATTTTTTTACTTACCGGACGGCCGGATGACAAGCTATCCATTGCTCGTCGACCTCAAGCCCACGCCTGCGGTGGCTGAAAATTGGGGTTGGGATCTTGGGAATGGCCGTATCACGCGTGCGGCCGCCTCCTTGGCTAGAATTTCTGCTTCGCAGAAAGAGGCGGCACATTGCTCGCAGAACAGATGGCCGTTGGGGCCGAAAGGTTCTGGAATGGCGGCCACGTACCAGAAGACGTAGCGTTGGAAGGCCTCCTACAAGGTGGACCGATGACTTGGTAACGGTTGCGGGAGTCCGATGGATGCGAGACGCACAGGACCGTTCATTGTGGTGACACTTGGGGGAGGCCTATGTCCAGGAGTGGACGTCTTTCGGCTGAAATGATGATGATGATGATGAGAAAGAGGCGACCACCTGCCACTCCTCATCGCTTCGGACTATGGTCTGTACCAAGGCCCACCGATCGCCTCCACGAGGACACAGCGGTGCTATTAGTATTCATATAGTTACTGCAGCAAAGATGGGGTTTTGGATGAAGTTCAAATGAGCTGATTGCAGCCAATTTCATTGGTAATAAAATTTCGCTATTGGATAAGAACTTAGGTTACCTCTACATACTTGATGATCTATATTCCTTTTTCTTATCTATGATAATAATAGGTATTTTTTTTGGTAGAGTATAAATATAAACCAGTCAGTATTTAATCAAGGTGGGCGGTCAGTGACAAGGTTGACTGTTAGGTAAGGGCGCGACGTACATCCATAAATACCGTCATTCGTGGAGGCTCTTTTATTGTTCCCCGTTTGGCGATTGTTATTGTACTTAATAGGGCGAAGACCTCGTATTTATTTAGGTTTAACGCAATATCAAAGGCGTAATTTCCGACTGCGTATTTCGGGAAATGACTCGGCCTTTATCCCTAATTTGGATGTAATACGTGTACGCAATATATTGCCTACTGTGTTATATCCTTATACAATGTTGTAAGCTTCTTTTGAAGATCCATTTCAATCCTCGAGTCATCGCATCAGGCAGAAAATATATTCGAGTATCTTAGATCGTTTACAATTTTTTTGTTTTGAGTCGTCGCCTCGATGAAAATTTCTACATTCATCTTCTAAATTTTTTACACTAAGTGAGTAAACTTACTTTAGAAGCTGTAGTTGAGCAGTTAGTAACAGTTGATATCCATCACACAGTGGGTTTTTTTCTGGGAAGTGGGAAATCATCTATTGACTTCTCTCACTCTGGGGTGGAGCGAAAGGGACTATCAGACTTTTACTAATTAAAACCCACCCATGTTCCTTTCGTTGCCCTTTGCTTTCTAGGATCACTGGTTTCTTTTTCAGAAAATCCCCATGGCCCTTGCGGGCATCGGCCCTGCCTACGGTAGGGGCCCACCCTACGGTTTTGCTGACATCTCTTTAACTCATTGAATGCCCGGTGCGCGGATCCACGCGAAACACAATCGCTTTTTAATTGTGTCTCTAATTACGGCATACGAAAGGTTAAGGCGCGCGTGGAACACTACGTGCCGTCGACGACTGGGAGTCGGTCCTTACGAGATGACCGGACGGTGAGCTACCCATTGCTCGTCGTCCGCAAGCCCACGCCATCTGTGGCCGGAGATTGCTCTGCGTCTCCCGACACCCGGGAGAAGCAGATGGGCATCTCCTGTCACGGCGGCTAGGGCGTAATGATATACGTTCAATCAAACTTGTAGCCTCCTCCACTAGCACTATCATACAGTCGGGTTGTTAATACAAAGCTGGTTCAATCAATAAGCACAAAAGAAAAAAGTTTCTTCAATTTCCAAGTCTTTAATCAAAACAACATTCAAACTTCAGTCCTAACTAAAACACAGTATTCCAAGTAATCAAGTTTGCAGAGTTAATGAAAGGGAACGGGACCTAATGGCGACTGAAAGCGTCGAATCAGCAGACTAGTTGGTGCAACGTTGCAAAGTGGGGGCGCAATGAATTGTGTGTTTACTCAGTTGAGAATTTATGTTGGTACTAAAATGCTGCGAGTTAGTTTACATGTGGATGGGTGGAGAGGGAGACTAAAGAAAAGATGTTTGGAGGTAGGCGGAACAGAGAGTAAAGTCGTTGAAAAGGGAAGATCCTCCAGCCAGACGGGATGTTATGTCTGGTGGGCAGCTGCCCGATAGATGATTTCGGGCTGTCGTATATATTGAAATCGCGCGGAGAACTTTGATTGCGTGATGCAGGATTAGTTCTTATGTGACGCCATAGATGTCGCTACAGATGAATGGATTGTGTGAGAAGTGATACTATATGAAAGAAAAGGGAGTTAGTGATAGCGTGGCGAGTGGCAGGATAGAATGGAAGAAAAAGAACGTGTTGCGCCGACCCCAAATAAAACGGGACAAGGTCAGGAATATGATGACTAAAATGCTGCAACTATCATTTGGGGGCGATCGGCGGCGGCGATCTCTCGCGCCGGGCCTTGGTACAGGCCATGGTCCGGAGCGAGGAGGAGTGACAGGCGGTCGCCTCCTTCTGCGAAGCAGTAATGCTAGCAAAGGAGGCGGCCGATCGCGTGAGGCAACGGCAACGGTCCTCACGCTCCAACCGCCGCCGGGATTCCGATCCCGATTTCCGGCCACCGTAGGCGCGGGCTTGCGGACGACGGGCAATGGGTGGCCCGCCGTCCGACCGTCCGGTAACCATCCGGACCGAGCCCAAGTTGTCGACGGCGCGTATTGTTCTGCGCGCGCCTCAGGGAGATGTCAGCAAATCGTAGGGGCCCAGCAGGGTCGAAGCCTACTGGGGCCATGGGTAGTGTGAAAACGAAACCGTGGCCCTGGGACGAAGGCAACGAAGGAACACGAGTGGGTTTTTAGTCAGTAAAAGTCTGACACTATCTCCCGCTCCGCCCAAGAGCGGGATTTGTCATTAGATGATTTTCCCACCTATAAAAAAAAAAAAAAAAAAACTGTACCCTTTTCCCAACTAGCTTAGGGTCGACTTCCAGTCTAACTGGATGCTGTTGAAGACCTATGTTTTACATGGAGCGACTACCTATCAGAACACAACCCAGTTACTGGGCAACAAGAAACTCTTTAGATAGACTGATGATCAAACTTTCTGGAGTCTGACTATTCCGTAAGGGTGTGTCCAGACCAATCGAATGCGCCGCTCGCGCTGCACAAGAGCGGCGCTCCAAACTTAGGCTACAACCGCACGCGAGCAACACGCGCGCAGTTCGCAAGCAGCTCGCGAGCAGCGCATTCGCCAGGTCTGGACACAACTTAATGACTATCAAAGATCTACGAATGACAACCGAGACCAATAACGGCTTTACGTTCAGAGGGACGGGGGACAGCAGTTTATCTAGGACATTAATGTGTTGTTGCTGAATACGTCCATAAGACGCATTTTTTTGGTAAGAAGAGAGGAAAACAATAAGGTTACGTACAATGCGTTTCAAATAAAAATAGGAACGTCAGTCATCAGTGACATCTATCTGTCAAATGTTACTTGAAAAGTACGGTTTGCAAAGAAAATTTGCATATTAATTACTATTTTTTTTAAATTTGTTTAACCCAGTCTTAGTTAAATCTAAGTGAAGAAAATACATTATTGTCTGGTCTGAATTAGCTAAATGAATTATTTAAGACATTCTAAGTTTAAAAAAAGAATTATTTTCTTTCTTATTTCCGTTTTGAGCAACTATTCGCCTTCTTCCATTCAAAAGTCTGGAAGTTTCTTAAATCATTAGGTATTGGAAAAAAGTCTCATGACACAATTCCTAAAGACTTAGACTTCAACTTACTTAACAGTCATTTTTCTACTTCGCCCTTATTAAATAGGACCACCAAAGCAATTACACTAAGTCATCTTTCAAACCTTCCGATACCTGATTTTTCCCCTTTTGTCATAAGTCAATTCACTGCTTGTGATGTTAAAAAGACTATTTTATCGATAACATCCAACGCTGTTGGTAGTGACTGTATCAGCCGAAAAATGATTAAACCCATCCTTGATAACATTCTTCCTGTTATCCTTTACATCCTGAACTTCTCTATTTCTAGTAGTGTCTTTCCAAAAGTTTGGAAAGATGCTCAACTTATACCTTTGCCTAAAAAATCTCATCCTGCTTCTTTCTCTGACTATCGTCCTATTTCTATTCTTCCATTCCTGTCCAAAGTCCTTGAAAAACTTGTCCACCAGCAACTTAGCATGTTCCTTTCCAAGCACAATCTACTTAATCCCTTCCAATCTGGTTTTCGACCTGGACACAGCACTACCTCAGCACTCGTGCATATCACAGATGATATCAGGTCAGGCATGGAGATGGGGAAGTTAACAGTACTTGCTCTGCTTGACTTTAGCAATGCTTTTAATACTGTTGACTTTGACATTTTGCTTGGCATCCTTTGCTCTTTTAACATATCTCCTCCGGTAATTGACTGGTTCAAAAGTTACCTGTTTGGTCGTCGGCAACGTGTTTGCTTTGAGGAATATTTTTCTTCTTGGTGTAACACTTCTGCTGGTGTGCCACAGGGTGGCGTTTTATCTCCTCTACTTTTCGCACTTTTTATTACTGCTATAACTCAACGACTATCTTCTCTCTACCACTTGTATGCTGATGATCTACAAATATACACCCAATCCCCTCTTGAAAGGCTGTGTGATGCCATTGCGACGATTAATACAGACTTGACTCGAATAGGTGACTGGAGCACTGAGTTTGGGTTGAAGATCAATCCATCCAAGACGCAGGTGATTGTTGTTGGTAGTTCCCGGACTGTCTGTAAAATTGATTGGTCGACACTTCCCCAAGTTTATTTCAATAACACCGTAATTCCTGTAACTCATATAGTGAAGAACTTGGGGATTTATATCGACAGCACTCTTTCCTGGACTAAACAGCTGCAGGAAGTTAGCCGTAAACTGTTTGCCTCGGTGGGTTCCATAAGGCGCCTTCGTAATTTTCTTCCCATCCCTACTAAAATTGCGATGGCACAATCTCTTCTTCTCCCAATCTTGGACTATGCTGATGCCAGCTATCTTGATCTCAACCAAGACCAATTGGATAAGCTTGAGCGACTTCAAAATCTCTGTATCAGGTTTATATTTGGCTTGCGCAAGTATGACCACGTTTCTGAATTTCGCATTCAGCTCAAATGGCTTCCCATTCGCCTTCGCCGGAATGCTCACATACTTTCTTTGCTTTACAATGTGCTCTTTAATCCTTCGACTCCTTTTTATCTTAAAGAACGCTTTCAGTTCCTCTGTGACACACATTCTAGGTCCTTGAGGTCATCGGAGAATTTAAAACTTAGTATTCATATGCATTCCACATCGTTCTTTGATAAATCTTTCACGATACAAGCAGCGCGTTTGTGGAATGCATTACCCTTAGAAGTGAGGCGTGCCCAAACACTACCGACTTTCAAAAAGATGGTGAAGGAGCATTACCTATCACTTTAATTTTTCTTCTCCTTTCTCTGTCGTATATTTTAATATTTATTAGTTTATTATTTGGTAATATACCTATTTATGTATTATATGTATTTTATTATCTTTTTTTTTATGTTGTTGTACACTGACAGCCCCAAATCTTTTCCTTTCGTTACAGTCCATCCAAAGGTTGTCTGGTAGAAATTGCCCTGTGCAATAAGACCGCCTATTGTACACTTATTTTTTATAAATGTTGTCCTGTAGTAAGTTAAGGTGTGCAATAAAGTAATAAATAAATAAATAAATAAATAAATAAAATTCATCTTTATCTTTACATGTTATAAAACAAAATCACTTTCCGTATCTGTCTCCTTCTTCAGTAACTCCTTATAAATATTGTAACGGATTAGTATGCGGTTTTCACTACTAAAAAACTGGGCAAGTGCGAGTCGGGCTCGCGCACTTAGGGTTCCGTACAAACTTACCTATGTGAATCGTTCAATATTTCCGAATGGAGATACGAAGATTTTTTCCGAATCGCATAAAAGTTTTTTTTTTTGGGACGTACCAACAAATTTTCTGTTTTCAGGTTATTCCTATAC
This sequence comes from Mythimna impura, assembly GCA_905147345.3. Taxonomy (NCBI): domain Eukaryota; kingdom Metazoa; phylum Arthropoda; class Insecta; order Lepidoptera; family Noctuidae; genus Mythimna; species Mythimna impura. Next base: position 7,257,308 of record LR990355.1, on the reverse strand, counting down.
CTGTGCTCTAAGACCTTGCTCTATGCCAAATTACAGGATTCTGGGTGAACAAGAAATACCCTATGAATTTTGATTTCCTTGAGAATGTTGAAATACACGTTTTTTGTGACATAAACGACCGTATCTTTTTTTTTCGTTAACTTAGAAGTTTAATTTTTTCAGAGCTTCAAAGGACCAGAGACCTGAGTATATAGTTTAAAGGATCATGACCAACGATGTATGGAAATCCGTCTTAAGTTGAAGCACAATAAATGTTTATTTAATATAGACTACGCTTTATATACTATTAAATAAAAGTGTTCATTTTCACACAAACACCCGAGTTTTAAAGTAATTAAACAAAAACGGAGATAACCTACAAATTATGTCTAACCAACTCGCAACTTGTAAAATGACCACAGATCACTCATATAGGTACAAAACAACAATGTTAGTTAAAAACAAAACAAGAGAACAGCTGCTAATTGAAAAATAAAATGTAATATTCATGATTTTTATGGCCTTGCAGCATTGATGTGACAACATCGAAATAAAACGACAACTTCAGTCAGATAGAGATTATTTATTAGCTTCAATTTATCCCAGATCTATACACAAATAAATAAGGTACCTTCCTAATGTATATAATGGTATAAAACACATAATTATGAACAGACTTTTCATGTAGGTAGTCATTAGGTATTTAATGTTAGAACAAGTATCTTCTATGATTAAGTGATTAAATCCCAAATACATCGGTACAAACTGTCTAGTTATACACTTTCTAGTTGAATTCGATTTATTACTGAATCGATTATTTAGACTTCGATTCGAATAGATTTAAAAATGGATATTGTTTAGGAAGAATCGCCATCCCTATCGGACGGTCCGTCTGTCATCTGGCTTGACAGCTGCATCTGCGTGAGACGAAGCACAGAATAAATATTATACTATCGGAACGATAAAATACATATATAGTACGTTATGGTATTACTAATTATTTATTCGATGCTTGGAGTCAGAAGTTCGAACCTCGCTAAATGGCCGTACTTTTCTAATGATCTTGTGTCATTTTTTTTAAGAAAAGTAAATTAACTTTAACAAATTATCATGGACTTCTTAAATAATATTACGTTTCGCACCGGACGCACTCGCAAGACTTCTGTACCAAATGATGAGGATAGTATTTCTCATACATTAAACGAAACAGTTAATAGCATGCCAGACATGTCAGGAGACGAAGATAACTTAAAAATTAAAACATTAAAAGACGAAATTGATAGACTAACAGTACAATTAAATAGTGCACATAGGGAAATTGACATATTGTCTCTAGAAAACACCAACATAAAACAAAAAAATGAGGAATTAAGTAAAAGAAATGAACTTCTCAAAAAGATTAATAGCCCGGCAAAATTAAAATTGACACCAAAGAAAACTACAAATAAGGGTACAAAAACAAAATACACACAAACTTTACAAGAAAATAGCGAACTTAAAAGTCTAAACGAAAACGTCATTATCTCAACGGAATTAGAAAACTCATCAAAAAAAGAGTCATTGATTGCTGCTCCGATAAGACAATGTAAGGGTATAAACGAAAGTAAGAGTACGTCACAGCACCAAAATAAAGGAACCAAGATATGTATTGTGAGCACAGACAATAAAAACAATCTGTTAAACATTGCAGAAAATACTCTGAATTGGACTAAACGTTGTCATTATATTAAACCACACGCAAATACGCAGCAATTGTTAAAAGGAATTAAGGACAAACTATCTGATTTCTCATTCAATGACTACTGCATAATATTATTAGGCGAAGAAGACTTTAAGATCACAAATGTTTATATTGATACGGTTTTATATATCAGACAGGTATTACAAGAAATTAATCATACAAACATTATTATATGTGCGCCAACATACAAATTCTTGAAACACGCTAACTTGCATAATTTTAGGGTAGAAACCTTTAATAACCTTTTATATCTGGATGTACTAGCCCACGAATATGCATACTTTTTAGATAGTAATAGAAATTTAAGTATTGATGGCACTATGTTTGACAAGCGCACTGGCGTAATTAACAACACGGGGATTAAAGCTATTTTTAAGGACGTATCGGAAATGATCAGTGGCATACAGTTGACAAATAATAGTTTGGACGATATTGACGTATACGAGGATACGATGTCCAATAATGACTTTTTTCGTTTGTAAAAATCTCAATATAATACACCAAAATATAGCAGGATTGTTAAGGAAATCGGACGCACTTACCGTATGTATTGATGAATTGGCAGCAAAGAAAGTGCAAATAGACATAATATGCATTACGGAACATTTCTTAATGGAAGGCTACGAAACTCAGCTCAACATACCGAACTATTGTATAGCTGCAAGCTATTGTAGGAAAAAAATTAAGAGAGGAGGGTCATGCATACTTGTTCGAAATGATCATGACTGGAAAGAACTAACAAAAATAAGTAACATATCATCATTGGAAACTTTTGAATGTAGTGCGATAGAGCTTATTAAATATAACATTATAATTGTTTGCATTTATAGAGTACCAAAAGTAAGCAATCTTAATGAATTTTTTAGTAAATTGGAAATTGTACTTAAAGAGTTAGCAACGAAAAGATATCATAACGTTGTTATTGCTGGTGATTTTAATATTGATATGTTAAAAACTAACAGCCAAACAATTGAGTTTGAAAGCCTTTTAATGAATTTTAACTTTAAACTAGCAATTAATAAACCAACTAGAATTGTGAGCCAGACATGTATTGATAATTTTGCGCATAATTTTAACAAACATTGCAAGACAGAAATATTGGAATTAGCGCTCTCTGATCATACAGCCCAATTATTTCAATGTCCAGTTAATAAATTGTGTATTATTGATAAATACCGTACTGTTAGGCGTAACTACACTAAACATAACATCTCAAAATTTAAACAGTGCATTAAAGCATTAAGTTTTTCCGAAATGTATAAAACTCATGACCCGAACAAAGCGTACTGCTTATTTATAGAAAATTTTACACTGTTTTATGATCTCTGTTTTCCTAAATCAGTGGCAACTGTTGATGTGATAAGGAAACCGAAGTGGATATCAAAAGGAATAAAAATCTGTAGTAAAAGAAAAAGGCAACTTCTGTTGCAGCATAGGTTACAACCAAACCTTTTAAACAAAACAAGTTTTAAGAACTATTCCAAATTATTTAGGAAAATTATTACACTAACTCAACGTACACAAAATAACTATAAAATCAGGACTTCGACAAATAAATCTAAAGCTACCTGGCAAATTATAAATCAAGCTAAATTTAACATTCCGAAAAATTCTATCAAGAAAATAAAAACAAATAATTCTAGTACCTCGAATCCTAAACAGATAGCTAACGAGTTCAATAATTATTTTATCGACAAAATACAACCGATAGGTAATTTTGACAATAACATTAAACTGCCTTTTCCGAGCAAAAAGGACTCAATGTTTATGGCTCCTTGCCTACCTCAAGACATTCATAAAATCATTCTCACTCTAAAGAATACGAACAGTGTTGGATATGACGGTATATCCACCAAGGTACTAAAAGCTGTAGCGCTCGAAATTTGCAGTCACTTGAGTTTTATTATAAATCTATGCATTGCCGAAGGTGTATATCCTAATGCACTAAAATTGTCTGTAGTAAAGCCAATGTTCAAAAAAGCGGACAGAGAATGTATGGAGAACTATAGACCTATTTCGCTTATCCCTATAATATCTAAGATTTTTGAGAAATTCATTTATTTTGAATTGTACAAGTATTTTGAGGGAAATAATATATTTTGTTGCGAGCAAAAAGGATTCCGCCCAAATAAATCCATAAACATGGCAATTTATGACTTTTTGCTTACTGTTATGAGCAATATAGATACCAGAACGCCAGTGTGTGCGATTTTCTGTGACATGACACAGGCATTTGACTATGTTAGACACGACATGTTAATAGGAAAACTTGACGCGTATGGTATTAGGGGCAATATACAAAATTTAATCAAATCATATTTGAGTAACAGAAAGCAAAAGACAGAGATAACCAGGATAAATACTGACACGAAAAGGGAAGAAATCCACCTATCTGAGGAACGTATTGTGTTATACGGAGTTCCTCAAGGAAGTGTACTAGGAGCCCCTTTCTTCACAGTATATATAAACGATCTGCCAAGGGCTATACCGCATCCTATGGCACTTTTCGCAGATGACAGTACAGTGACCATTTCTTGTAAAAATAATGACATCTCCCAATACAAATTTGACATTAATAACTCATTAAAATTAATAATACAATGGCTAAGCATGAACAATTTAAAGATTAATTTAGACAAGACTAAGATTATGCATTTCAGACAACGCCCAACTTCGGTAGAAAATAATATTGAATTGACGTATAACGGCAAAACTATTGAGAATGTTGCTACTACTAAGTTTCTGGGACTGACGGTGGATACAAAACTAGACTGGAAATCACACATTGATAGTGTTTGCAAAAAAACCAGTAAAGCTGCTTATGCGTTGTTTTCACTGTCTTCGAGAGTTAATATAGAAGCCTTAATTACGGCATATCACGGTCTAGTGGCAGGACAATTGAGATACGGCATTATCTTTTGGGGAAACTCCACAGACAATGAAATTGCATTTAAAGCCCAAAAAAGATGCATTAGATCCATGTTCGGACTTAAAACAGTAGATAGCTGCAAGCCTTATTTTAAACAATATAAAATACTTACACTCCCTTGCTTATATATTCTAGAAGTCACCATGTTTGTTAGATCAAACCCTTCGCGGTTTCCTCGCTTGGAAGAAAAAATTTCACGAAATAGACGCGATAATACCAAACTCTACACACCAAGCGCAAAAACGGCTTTTATGCGTAAGAATATCATGTGTATGGCTCCAACTATAGTTAACAAATTGCCGAAAGAGTGGAAACTGTTAAGTAACAATGCATTAAAAACTAAGTTAAAGATATTTCTAGCTCAAAAAGCATACTACAGTGTCACCGAATTTCTTAATGACACAATTGTTTGACTGGTTCGCCTACACGGTTACATTAATAATTTTGTTGACATATAAAGTTTGTTATTTTTATTTTTTGATATTCTATTTATTTATTTTTTTGACATCCTATTTAAATTTTTGACATTCTATTTAATTCTTTTGACAACCAATTTAATTTCTTGACATTCTATTTAAGTTTTTTTTTTTGACATTGGATTTAATTTTTGACTTTGTATTTAATTTTTGACTTTGTATTTAATTTTTTTGACATTGTGTTTAATTTTTTGACATTGTATTTAATTTTTTGACACTCTATTTAATTTTTGACTTACTATTTCATTTTTGTGACATTTCAATTATTTTGTTTTGACATTCTGTTTCAATTATTATTATTATTATTTGAAAGTACTGTTTTTAATTGTTTGGCATTACTTATATTATGATTTTAAATATTTGTTAAGATGCATGCTGACAGTTAGGTACTATAAGTTTGTATGCCAATATTTGGCAAAACATAGCGCACTATACATTTATACCACCCTCTGTAATACCTATGTTTTACAAGCAAAATAAATGATTATGATTATGATTATTATTATGATTATTAGCTATTTAAGATATTGATATCATTTTTGTGATGTTTTTGTCTAAAGGTTCATACTTACGTAAGAAGAGTATAGTAAATATAGCTTACATAACTCGTACAAATGAAGAGAACGAAACGTCAATCATGACTTTTTATGGAAATGTACCTAGCAATCGTTAATTTACTGTTTATCTTAAAATCATAATTCCGGATACGAAAACAGAATTCCTGAAGTGAAAAGCTGTAAAAAAATAAGCAAATAATTTCTATATTAATTTGATTTTCGTTCACGCATCTTTGCTAGACTGCTTTTGGTCAATCTCCTTTCAACTCGATACCTTCACGCGTTCCCGAGATAAAGGGTCTTGACAGACAGACAGACAGACAACAAGGTGATCCTATAAGGGTTCCGTTTTTTCCTTTTGAGGTACGAAACCCTAAAAAGAGCAATAAACGAAAAAGTTTTATGTGTATATTTGACACCACCTGTGTATTGAATTAATTTCTTTAATCGGTGAAAATTGGAGTTCAAGAGCCACCACTTTCATAATTGCATAAATTTCATCATCATAATTTCAGCCAAAAAACGTCCACTGTTGGACATAGGCCTCCCCTCAATGTCGGCTCAACGACCGGTCCTGTGCGTCTCGCATCCATCAGATCAGATTCATCGGGAATCGCAAACCTTAAGTGGCAGTGGGTAGGGTACATTGCTCGCAGAACAGATGGTCGATGGAGCTAAAAGTTTCTGGAGTGGCGACCATGTACCGGAAGACAAGGTGGACCGATGATCCAGTGAGGATCGCGGGAATCGGATGGATAACATTATCAGCGTAAAATATTCCCACTTATGTTACGCGGACCTTTCTCCCTGAGAGGCGTAGTGCTTAGGCAGTACACATGAGCTATGAGAAAAAAAAGTGCAATTCCAATACACACGAAATGTAAACGATAGAAAACCGATAGGCTAGCGACTCGGAGTCGATGCGTAAGAGTTTGAAGTTTTGACTCGACGAGTGCATCATTGCCGATGATCTTGGCTCGCTTCTCAATCGACTTTAATGCATCGAGCTGGTATTTGGTAGATCCATCTCAAAGATGAAAGCAGTACTCCATACACGATTGAACTTGCGCTTAATAAAATTTGAGCAGCTGATGGTTAGTCATCTGACCTTACCGTATTTCCAGTCAGATTTCATTTGAGTCGCTAATAGAAGCAAGATATTTGCTTCCCACAACACAGCTGCTGTTTCCCATAGGCATTAAATAAATTGGTGATACCTACGCAAACAAATACTCGATCGAATTTAAATTAATTATGTCCTTAACTCAAACAAAATAAATCTTTTTCAGAGATCCAACAAACGCTTGGACACTGAATTAGCTTATTGTATACTTAAACAACGAGGTCCAATCCCGGGGGAGACGGGGAGAAAGGACAAAGGGATTTAAGGGGACAAACTTTTTAATGGATTTCAAAAACGAGCCTTTATTGATATAATTTAACTAACTGGTAATCTGTTTTAATAAGATATGATTTTAATTCAATGAATGTTTTTATATCGTATGGTTATTAAGCTTATCACCGAAAGCATGCAGCTTTACGTAATCTTTCAAATTTATCATTTTAAACCATACTTATAAATGTGAAATTATTTGGTGGCCTTCAACCTGCAATGAGACACTGTGCGGTTGAATTAACCCACCTAATATCATTTTAAGATGGCGGTTCCCGAGCCGTCTGTCTTCAACGTGAACATGGTTTAAAAGCTTGTTTCATAACGCAATCCTACACAATACTCGGTAAAGAGGTAACGCAAACGCCTGAACGCTCTGTTGGCATACGGTTATTCCGGATTTACTCGAATATTTCACAAAACTTGTTCTTGAAACTTACAAGTTTTTTTTTTTTAAAACACGTATAAAGTAAGATTTGTTTTCTCATTCTGAATCCGGATTAAATATGCAATTTAATATTATTATTATTATGAGCCCGCATGTGTGCCACTCTAGGGCAAAGGTGAAAATGTTGGTCTCTATATCTTCGTTTTTCGTAGAAATATCCAGAAAAAGTTGTTTTTTTATTTCTCTTTTTTTGGTGATTTTACGTAAAAACGCTTAATTACGTGATAATATTGATGAGTGTACATTATTGAAGGACCAAAATTCACGCAAAATAGCAGGTTTCAGAGGTCTTTACTACTTTAGTTTTAAACGTTTTGATTTCAATAGAAAGCTAGATAATATCCACAATATCTGTTTCCAAAATATCTAGAGAATTATGTGTATTGTCACGTAAGAGCAGTTGTATGACTATTTTAAGCGCAGCGTGGTGTTTCTGCTGCTGATGAAGGTTGAGGGAATCTGATGGATGCGATACGCACGGGACCGTTCATTGTGGCGACATTTGGGGGAGGCCTATGTCCAGCAGTGGACGTCTATCGGCTGAAATGATGATGATGATCGCGATCTTAGACAGCATAACATAATATTAAATATTTAGCTCAATTGGTTTTTATTTGATCTCATTACCAATGCATCAAGACTTAAGTCTGTTTCATCAAAGCCACCATTTCAGACATAACTATATTGTGTACATTACATGAAACTTGACAGATGAAAGTGTTCTTCATATGACCAGACATTTGTAAGTGTTGAAGAGTTCAGGTACCAAGGTGTCGAGAATGAAACGACTCGTTTCTTCCTTAAGTAATATATTCTTGAAAGGTCAGCAACGTCCTTACAGTTATAATTTTTAATCAATTTTGATATAATAAAGTTATCGTTGCGAGCAAGCAGAGGAGAGCGAGATTCTTCAAGTACATTTTTTCCGGAAACTGAGCTGTCAAAAATCGTGTCTTCCACAGACTCTCGGCGCGTCCAGTTGTCAGTGGTGTTGTCCGTAAATTTACTAATTGTTAGTGTTGCGAACAGTAAGTCTTGCTATTTACGACGTAAATACAGCTTCATTAATAACCTTTTGTAGCTCTATTAATAGTTAAGTACGAAGCGGGTCTGGTAACTAAATATACAATGACAGTATTACACGATTCACGTGGCATAGCATTGACGGGAAAATTCATTTGATGATTTTATACCTCATAAATCTGTATTTATTTAAACTTTATATATGTAGTGGTACCACATCTGACTGGCCTGTTGGTCTAGTGGTTAGTGGCCCTGACTGCTATGTCAGAGGTCGTGGGTTAGATTCCCACCCAGGACAAATGTTTGTGTAACGGGTACGATTATTTGTTTTGTGTCTGGGCGTAATTTATCTATAATAATTTATGTTTTTAGAAATATATAAGTATTTTTATCAGTTGTCTAGTACTCATAGCACAAGTTCTGCTTGATTTGGGACTATTGGGACTTGATGGCGTTGTGTGAAAGTTGTGATATATTATTATTAATATAACATTATTTGCGGACTCGCCTGTCAAGTTGTCAACCTAGGGGTTAAAAAGACTACGCTGTGGTAAATGTGCATAATAAAAAAAAAAGAAAACAAATAAGAAGAATAGAATAGAATTTAATATCATTAAGATTAGGTACTTGGTAATACTTAGGTAATAATAATTACAATATATATAATTACTAGCTGGTGCCCGCGACTTCGTCCGCGTAAGCCTCGCAAATCATTATAATTCCATTTGGTTACAATTTCAAGAAGATTTTTTTTACCTGGAACCGTAATTCTTTAAAAAAAATAAAAGTTACTCCTCATAACATCAGCTATCTACAATTTAAAGCCCCGTCAAAATCGGTCCAGTCGCTTCGGAGATTAGCCTTAACAAACAGAAAGACAAACCAAAATTTTTCATTTGTATTTTTTTTTACAGGTAAGTACACTTAGATACTTTCAAAAGCATTTAGTAAAGAAAAATATAAAAGCATTTAAGTATTAAAAAATGTTATTTTGATATTAAAATAAGACACTTCAATCTTATTTATATGTGTAGAAGGTAATAATATGTTAAAAAATAATAAGTAGGTAAACGAATAAACACTGTGATAAACATCAGGTTTGATCAACGTTTCTTCACAATCAACAAAAACGATTCATTTTGGTTGAAGCCATACTACCCTTACAACATAAATTTCTTTCAGCTGAACAGACAACACATACACTATATCAACTTATCAGGATCACCATTAATCTTTCCTCCTTTCTTCCAAACAGATAACAAAACAAGATGTCTTTCACGTGAACTCAAGGTCACAGTAACAACTTAAGTAATGTATCCGAGAATATGTTTCTTGTAACATTTGACGAATTTTATATATTAATCAGCGTTGTGAGGTAATAATATAAATCCGTGAGTTTTCGTGCTAAGTTTGCGAGGCAGTATTGTTCTTACATAACGACTTATTGTTTCACAAACCTAATATTATCATTTCACCCGAATGACATCCACTGTTGGACATAGGCCTCACCCAAGTGTCGCCACAACGAACGCTCCTGTGCGTCTCGCATCCATCGAATTCACACGTATAATATTAATAATTTTTATTCAGGTCAAACACACCCATTGCCCTATTCATATAAAATATAATGACGCCAATAAAACAATGAAATAGAGTACAATAAAATCAAAATAAAACAGGATCAGAACAAAGTTCAAAATCATTACATAATAAATAGTTGACCTATTTATTATGTAACGATTTCATTAAATCGTAATTCAGTTAAACTAAACTATTTTCATTAACTCAAAGTAATGCGCCTGGCTGGGTTTAAACCCGCGACCTACAAGTCGTAAGTCGAGGCCGTTACCACTCGGCCACCACTCGGTCGCCACTGCTCTCAAAACGGTGAAGGAAAACATTGTGAGGAAACCGGCATGTCCTAGAACCAAAAAATCGAAGACATGTGACATTCACCAACCTGCACTGGGCCCGCGTGGTGGATTACTGCCCATTCCATCTCCTAGAGAGGAGGCCTGAGTCCCAGCAGTGGGAACATTAAAAGGCTGATTATCCTGGTGTTATAATTTCATTAAAACAAATTAAATAAAAGTCAAATAAAAAAAAAAAACAAATTAAATAAATATTTTAATTAATATAATTTATAATATTCAGTATAGACTAATATAAATTATTAATTTATTAGTAAGACCTATTACCACGTATTTGTAGCTTGATCTGTGTCGAATACCCACTTTAAAGTCCCATTCTAGTGCGTAACATACTTATTCACAAAAACTCACGTCCGTATGAACAAATAAAGTGAAAAAGGCGCACAAAAAAGAGTGAATATATCAGTCAATTTATAACAAGACTCCCTAGAGAGACTCAGGCAAAGAATCTGATATTCAAACAGTTCTAGGCGTCTTACTTTTTATACGACCCGAGTTTATTGAAGTTCGTCAACAAAGATTTGCGTTTTCTTCTAAAGAAACTATTGTCTGGTTTTTGGTATCAGAGACTGTTTATTCTAAAACTTCTGCCCCCCTAGCCAAGTTACGACCGTTTCGTTTCGATTCTCTTTTCGTCGATCGCCTCGAGTAGGCCACGCCTCCGATTCCTTTATTCTGACGTCATCTCAACGCTCAGTCTCGTGGTCAGAACAAAGGAATAGGAAGCATGGCCGAATCGAGGCGATCAACGAAAAGAGAATCGAAACGAAACGGTTGTAACGTGGCTAGGGGGACTGTTAAGCCATCCTTTAATTCGTTAAGTTTGTCAACTTGATATAATAATATTTCGGTTGCTAATGATTTCATTTAAAGTATTAATTTTTCTTGGAAAATCTTTAAATAGCTACATAGGCTTAGGCATTTCTTCTTTTTCTGCCTGTAGATAACAACCTAGGACTTGTCCTCGACAGCCGGTCATGATGATGACGAGCAATGAGTATCTCGCCTTCTGGCCGTTCGGTAAGGATTAAGCCGGAGTTGACGACGGCACGTAGTTTCAAATGACTTCTCCCGCTCTTGGGTGGAGCATGATGGCGTGTCAGACTTTTACACACTAAAAACCACACTTTTTCAAACATTTTCACGGCCACCGTAGGCGCGGGCTTACGGACGGCGAACAATGGGTAGCTCGCCGTCCGACCGTCCGGTAACCGTCCGGACCGAGCCCAAGTCGTCAACGGCGCGTATTGTTCCAAGCGCGCCTCAGAGAGATGTCAGCAAATCGTAGGGGCCCAGTAGGGTCGAAGCCTACTGGAGCCACGGGTAATGTGAAAGCGAAACCCGGGGCCCTGGGATGAAAGCAAAGAAGGAACAGGAGTGGGTTTTTAGTCAGTAAAAGCCTGACACTATCTCGCGTTTTGCCCAAGAGCGGGATTTGTCATTAGATGATTTTCCCACCTTAAAAAAAAAGCCCATCGAACATTCCCGCAGGCCGGTCGAGTTCATCCTTAACGCTTCTTTTCATAAAATGAGCGAGGAGAGGAGAGGCGAGCCAGGAGGATCATTGGCAATGTTGCACTCGTTGAGTCGAGGTTTCAAAGTCTTGAGCATCAACGCCGAGTTGCTAGCCTGTCGGTTTTCTACCGGTTGGATTTCGGGGAGTGTGGGTCGAATTGCATAACCTAATTCCACCTAGCCCGTTCCATTATCGGACCACCAGGCGTACGGCAATGACATCCCACCTATACGCACAAAACATTTTGGGAACACATTAATTGTGCATACAGCTAAGGAGTGGAATTCCTTGCCAAAATCATTGTTTCCTGATGCCTACAACCCGGGAATCTTTAAGTTAAGAGTGAATAGGTTTAATAATAATAATATTTATTCTCAAAAAAAAAACTTAGTACTATATTACATTTCATTTGGCAATACATTTAGTGACTAACAAATGAATTAAGCATCTGTAACTGAACTAGGCTAAGCCTGTATTTCAGTTACTTCTAGGTAACTTCTAGGTAAGCGCGCTCCATCGTCGACCGCATCGTCGCTTTCCATCAGGTGAGATAGCGGTCAAGCGCGAACCTATCAAGAATAAAAAAAATGATTCATCATACAAGGATGCTATTATCCCACGTTATAAACTAACAACATAAACAGCGAGTATTAAAAACAACTTATCATGACCTTGGAATTTCGCCGACGCCGAAAAAATACTATAAATAAACAAAGGTATTAAAAATGTTATGGGATGTAACTCGAATGTATTTCCAAGCCACTCCCAGTACCAACTAATAAAACTTTTCATGTCTATTCCTAAAAAAACGAGGCATTAAATCAAACTGTCGTCGTATTTTCAGCAAAATGTGATGTTTTTTCGCTGAACTGTAAAATGAGTAAGCGAATGTTATTTCAATGTCAATGTACTACAAAGTTTCTAATTTCAAACAAACATTATACATCGTTTTTTTTTTAAACGCTGCTTTACACTAGGACTTCTGTATCGTGTGCACATTCACAAACGTGTACCTAAATAATTGTTATATGCACCTAAATCTCTTCTTTTGATAGCTTAACGAAAAGATAAATACAATTTCAACTAGTATAAATATAGTATATATTTATTATTGTACTTATATCCCTACTGTTTGTCTTCTATTATGTTGCACCTGCCATTTTAGGTCTCTGCACCACCCTACGGTCGACTGGTAGAAAATGCTTAAGGTATTTAGTCTGCCTTTGTACAATAATTCATTAGTGATAAAGTTTTAAATAACTGCAAAGAGAAATAGAAAAGATTCATAGTATTACAGCCGAAGGACGTCCATAGCTGGGTATTAGGCTTCCCAAGCGCCGCCAGATAGCTTGCCGTCCGACCGTCCGGTAACTGTCTGGACTGAGCCCAAGTCGTCAACGGCGCGTATTGTTCCACGCGCGCCTCAAGGAGATGTCAGCAAACTGTAGGGGCCCAGCATGGTCGAAGCCTACTGCGGCTGGGTCTGCTAATGAAAGGAAGACTTGGCCCTGGTATGAAAGGCAACGAAGGAACAGGAGTGGGTTTTTAGTCAGTAAAAGTCTGGCACACCCAAGAGCGAGGGATGTCATTGGATGATTTTCCCACCGAAAAAAAAAGCGTCGTCAGATCGAGTGGTCCTGTGCGTCTCACATCCAGTAGATTCTCGCAGTCTTCGCTATATTGCCGGTCTACCTTGTGGATGACCTTCCAAAGCTGCTTCTTCCAGCACCCAATAGCCACTCCAAAACCTTTAGAAAATTGGAAAAGGTTTATAAAAAACCAGTCATGTCCCTGATACTTAATAAGGTTCTTTTTCAAGCTTAACTCAAATTATGCAGAAATAAATCTCACACAAAATGTGTTTTAAATCCCTCGAATATTGCAGGTATATACTTAAAGTGAAATGTGAACGTGAAAATCAAGGCTGAAATATGTAATTTAAATTTTAACCAAAGTACAAAGATGGAAAACAGTAATAGTAGTAGTGTAGTTTACGGTTTTCAAACTTTTCCTTTACTTATGACACTTTGCTTCTTGTCAAATTTCAGGATTTCAGGTCAACGAAAAATATTCTAAGTGTAGGTTTTGATTTCCTTGCGAGTGTTAATATATGCACCATAAACGGCGTTATCTTTAAAATGCATTGATTTAGAAAAGCCAATGCAAAATATTAGCATTTTTTTTTTCTTTTAGCCAGAAATTAAACCTAGGTTATAAGTTAGAGGACAATAAGAGGAAGCAATAGCAAAAAGAACCAATTCTTTAAACCGTAACCGAACGAAGTTACCAATAGAAGCATTGCTAGTACTTTTATGTCAGGCGTTAACTGTTTTTCTTATATTATAATTAAGACGACTTGAGGACTCGAGTTTTTTACAACACTAAACGCCTTCTACCACACCCGGCGTTATATTCTGAAGCGAGGGACGCAGAACAACTCATTAGGGAAACCGTGTGGTATAACAATGAGAAACTTAAAATATCAATACACGGAGTATTTTTATTTAAGAAAAATAACGCCTGACAAAAAGCAATAGCGATCTACTAAATAGTCTCTAACTTCGTTCGGTTACGGTTGGTAGACATAATTCTTTTTGCTTTTAATTTCTCATACAATCCTATAAGATATGGCAATGTTGCACTATTGGCCAAAAGAAAAAGGCAAAGGTTTCATTCCCCTTTAATTTTTCAGTACTCTAGACCTGAGTAATTTGATATTAATTTAAACTTAAAACCTCCACGCGCTCCTGAGAAAACAGTCTTGACAGATGGAACGAGGTTAAGAGTGGACTTTCGACGCCCTTTGTTCCATCTAGGAGACATAAGACATTAAACTATTGTACAAGGGATAAATTTTTTTGTTTGATATGTTATCAATTTAGTTCATAGAAAGCTACACTATAACGGAGTGTGTGGTACTGTGGAAGAAGCTAGGAGAGCGAAACTGCAGGATGGCACTAGTTTATATTTATGTAAGATAGACTAATTAACATTAATCTAGACAAGGCTGCGTATTGACCTTACTCACCCACATCTGGCGTTGCCATTAAGAAATGCTCTGGAATTCTTGATCATTCTCGAAGATTTAGACACATATAAAGAGATAGACAATTAGACGCAGACCCACTTAGGCTACTGATTTTTTTTTTCTCGCAGTTACTCTGACATTAATAGCAGTAAATCTTAAATAAACATAGAGTTGCTTAATGCTAGTAATTACTGTTCGAAAAGCTGAAAGGGAACCTGTGGAACTAGAACGCAAAAGGCAATTGAAGGATATAGGTATGGTTTTATTCAGTACCTAAAAGTCTGACACGCCCTCTCGCTCCACCATAGGGCGCGAGAAGTCATTATTACCATATCGAAAAAACCAGCCAAGTGCGAGTCGGACTCGCGTACGAAAGGTTCCGTACCGTCCGTAGCAGAGGGTTTTTTTTTTTTTTTTTTTAATTGATATAAACCAGCGCTTGACTGCGATCCCACCTGATGGTAAGCAGTGATGCAATCATTGATGGTGAGGCGCACTAGTTTATCAAGAGCCTATTCACTCTAGCCTTGAAGACACCTAAATTATAGTTGGACGGGAAGATCGCAGCAGGCAAATTGTTCCAGTCCTTCGATGTACGCGGTATAAACGACGAAGCGAAACGCTTAGTCCGGACCGTTGAAGTTTCAACAACGTAAGGGTGGATACTCGCCGTACGTCGGGTTGTCCGATGATAGAAAGGAGATGGCGGAATCAAGTCATGCAATTCCTGCGCACACTCTCCAAAATGCAACCTGTAAAATACCGATAGGCTGGCTACCCTGCGCCTGTGCTCGAGGCTTTGTAGACTGGACTTAACCAAATCAGGATCCCCAATTAGCCTTTTCGCACGCCTTTCCATTGAGTCCAAAGCTGCTAGATGGCATTTTGCAGCACCAGCCCATATGTGACTGCAGTACTCCACACACGATCGAACCTGTGCTTTGTATAACATTAGAAGCTGTCCCGGTGTGAAGTACCGTCGGACCTTTGCAAGAACGCCTAGTTTTCTAGCAGCTACCTTGGCTTTGGACTCAATGAACCGCCCAAAATTGAGGTCTGAGGAGATTTCAACTCCCAAGAGCTGAAGGCGGTCGGTGCACTCCAGGGATACATTCCGAAAAGCAGGAGCCAAGGTGAACGGGCTCCTTTTGGCGGTGAACAGACACGCTTGTGTTTTGGCGGCGTTGAATTCAACTAGATTGGTTTCGCCCCACTTGGAGACTGCCTGAAGTGAGACATTCGTACGCTCCACCATAGCCTCTCGTTCGGACCGGATTAGTCGAAGCCTCTGGGACCAAGGGTTGGTTTCTGAAAGGAAAAATCGGCCCTGGGACGAAGGCAAAGAAGGAACAGGAGTGGGTTTTTAGTCAGTAAAAGTCTGACACGTCCTCTCGCTCCGCCCAAGAGCGTAGGATGTCATTGGATAATTTTCCTACCTAAAAAAACCGTCCGTAGCAAAAAATCACGTTTGTTGTATGAGAGCCCCACTTATTTTTTTATTTTTTTTAGTATTTGTTGTTATAGCGGCAACTTTTTAACCGACTTCAAAAAAAAGGAGGAGGTTATCAATTCGATCATCTTTTTTTTTTTTTTGTTACCACAGAACTCCGTCGTTTATGGACCGATTTGCAAAATTTGTTTTTCCCTTTATAGGATATGCTTCCAGATTGGTCTCATTTTTTTCAAAATCCAGTTCTGATGATGGGATCCATGAGGAATCGAGGGAACTCCTCAAAAATTATAGGCAACCCTATAGTGATTTTGGTATTTTCATCAAGAACTTAAATATTTACAGTCAAAAAGTAACATTTGATGAAGTGGAACTGATGAAGAAGACCAGAAATGGTCAACGGAACTTCATACTCAAATAGATATCACAATGAAGATAGTTAAGCGACTATGACAATACAAATAAATGAATGATTCTGAATAGTTACGTTGAAAATGGTATCATCGAAGTGATCTGATGATGTTGATAGAGCCGGAAGGTAGGCACTGGAACTCCGTAATTAATCAATGTAACCTAGCCGTGTTTGGACTTATAAGAATTGTCCTGAGATGCACTTTGGCTATAAGGTACTATCGAACTGATCTGATGATGGAGCCGGAAGGTAGGCACAGGAACTCCGTAATTAATCAATGTATCCTAGCCGTGTTTGGGCTTATTAGAATTGTCGTGAGATGCTCTTTGGCTATAAGGTACTATCGAACTGATAATGGATCCGGAAGCAGGAAGGTAGACACAGGAACTTTATAATAAAACAATGTAACCTAGCAGTATTTGGGTTAATTGGAATTGTCATGAGAAATAGGCACTCTGTTTATAAGTGTATCGCAACTAAAAAGTGTGAATTAAAAACTTTTTACAAAAAAAAATAACCAACTTCACTAAAAAAAACACTAAAAGGACCAAAATAACTTTAATTTCGGAAGTCGGTGTTTCTCGATATTGTTTGTTTCTTATTTAACACCGACTTCCGAAATTAAAGTTATTTTGGTACTTTTAGTGTTTTTTTTTTTAGTGAAGTTGTTTTTTTTTGTGATAATTTCAATTGTCTAGCTATCACGGTTCAAGACAGAAGGACGGACGGACAGCGGAGTTTTAGTAATAGGGTCCCGTCTTACCCTTTGGGTACGGAACCCTAAAAATGTAAAAATATTTACCTATATGCATATTTGTCAAATTTTTAATAGGTGTCCATTACAGCTTTTGCTGTCAGTTTTGCCACAGTCAAATATTTTGATTGAAGAAAAACCTACCGTCTAATGCGATGACTGACGTTTGCATGACGTAAACATAATGGCGATAAAATTCCGTCATTCAAACATCATTCATGATTGATGGTTTTTATTGACGCTTGCATGACCGTGTAATGGACGCCTAAGTTCCTACCTAACTTTAATTCCTAAGCACAACAATCTACTATCAGAAACACCAGAAACATATACAAAATCTATGTCCTCACACCTAAAATCTAAACATCACATACTCATAGGTAGGTAGTATAAGTTTAGTGCAAGAGTGGGTAACAAAACGCGGAGTGTGGACTATCGATCTCGCCCTTCACCTTGACGCCGTCGGGACCAACAAAAATGCGTTTATTTCTTAGAACCGTTCCTTGTGTCGATGACAATGTACCTGGTATTCAATGAGAAGGAATGTTTAAGCGATTCCGTCTTTTTAAGTTCATGGCAGAGCAGTGGTGGCCGAGTGGTATCGGCCCTGACTTACGAGTTGTAGGTTGCGGGTTCAAACCCAGCCAGGCGCATTACTTTGTGTAATTTATTTCATCACCACTGCTCTCAAAACGGTGAAGGAAAACATCGTGAGGAAACCGGCATGTCCTAGAACCAAAAATTCGAAGACATGTGACATCCACCAACCCGCACTAGGCCCGCGTGGTGGATTACGGCCCATTCCCTCTCCTAGAGAGGAGGCCTGAGTCCCAACAGTGGGAGCATTATAAGGCAAGGTAAGTTCATGTCAAAAATCCGAGACTGAAATAGTAGTAGAGCAAATTCGTAAGAAGTTGGCAGTAGTATCATCACAGCGTTAATATTTTTCAATTGTCGATTTGGAATAATTGTTTGACTATATTTAAGTTGGTATGTAGTTTATTAATTTGAATAATATATATTATATTGTATGTATTGTATATAATGTTTATTAGTAGGTATATCTATTCTTGTGTTCGCCTTCTCTCTCTCTTTTATTGCACCTACCACTATTTTTCTCCGCATCACCCATAGGTTGACTGGTAGAAAATGCTTAAGGCATTAAGTCCCCCTCTGTGTTTTGTGTGCATAAAGTATTTAGTCAAGAAATCTGTAGAAGTTTTTAGTTGTGTGCGCATCACGTAAAATTTACGAAATCGATGTAGATAACTTTTATACATTAAAATTGTGTGTAATTTAATATATTACTTAGGCTTTTTTTCATCGCAATCGATTGACTGTATCGGAAGATATAGTCAATACTAGATTGATTGACTGTTAGGCGGTACGGAGTTCGCCGGGTTTAGCTAATAAATAAATAGGTTAGTACCGAACTACATAGGTACTTTTAAAATGAAAGTCTTATTCAGATAAGGGAGAATTCTCCTTGTAATAGAGCTATGTTTCGGGAGATTTATGTACCTACTTAGATTTTGACAGAATTATACGTGACAGCAGAATGAATTGAAGGAGAAGTTGCATAAAAAGGGAATTGTTTGTCTTAGTACGGTCATGTCAGGGGAAAAATTAAAACGCATGTGAGTTATGAATATACTTATAGGTATGTGGATGAATGGAGAGGGAGATAAGCCAAAGAAAAGATGTTACAATACTCGAAAATTGGACAGTGCTCTATCATCACCTTTATTATCAGGAAATTATCAAATAAGTTCTCCCACTCTGGGTGAAGCTAGAGGGAGTGTCAGACTTCTACTGAGTAAGACCCACCAGTATTCCTTCAGTTACCCTTTGTACTCTAGAGCCAAGGTCTTGTATGTGGATAGCTGACCACACCCTGTTAGCACAGTAATAAAAGAAATCATTTTTAAAGTACGTGGATTACTACGAGGTTGCAACAGCCGGAATAACTACGGTACATGATAGACATCCCACCTTTAGGTATGTACGAAGCGTTTTGGAAACACATTTATTGTTCGTACATCTGAGAAGTGGAATTTTCTGCGGTTTCAGTGTTTCCTGATAGCTACAACCTAGGTGTTTTTTTAAAGTTAACAGTGAATAGGTTACTTCAAGGCAAGCGTGCTCCATCGTCGACCACATCATCTCTTACCCTAAGATGAAATAGTGGTCAAGGCCGAGCGTAACCATAATTAAAAACCAGGCAGGTGCGAGTCGAACTCGCGCACTGAGGGTTCCGTACAAACTTGCCTATGAAAATAGTTCAATTCCCGAATTGAGTTACGAAGATTTTTCCGAATTGCAAAAAAAAGTTTTTTTTGTGACGTAACTACAAAACGGTTTTCAGATTGTTTCCTATACCTGTACTATTATACTAAGTTCCCAGAGCGATCATCATCATCATCATCATCATTTCAGCCGAAAGACGTCCACTGTTGGACATAGGCCTCCCCCAAATGTCGCCACAATGACCGGTCCTGTGCGTCTCGCATCCATCGGATTCCCGCGACCCTCACCAAGTCATCGGTCCACCTTGTGGGAGACCTTCCAACGCTGCGTCTTCCGGTACGTGGTCGACATCTCTGATGTTTAAATATGTTATTAACGTAACTATTACAAAGTTATATTTCATTAGTCAGACAAATTGTAGTAACCAAACATCCAGTCAGTGCATGAAATCGTCTCACTCGCTCTGAAACGCATGCGTGCTCTCACGCTCATACTCTCGGCTGAATAATTTTCGTGTTTAGAGGATGTTTGGTCACTACAACTTGCCTGACTACTGAAATATAACTTAGTAATAGTTACCTTAATAACATATTTAAAAATCAGACATGTAAAAATAAGTACAGTTCAATTCTTTTTTGTGGATATTTAAAGCGTCTGACAGAAGTTTTTGTTCATGGAAAGTGTCTGACACTTTGATACTACTTTAGGATTATATTCTACAAAACGTATATATATAAAAATCAGCCATAAAAATTTAAGTTAAGTAACTCTAATTTTTAGTTCCCTTTCTCACCTGCCCAGGGGCCCCAAGGGGGAGCTCCACAAGCACACAGGTATTCAAAGCACATGAGACGCTACTGAGAACCTAAGGTTTCATCCATGTGAAAATAAATTATTATGTCAGAAAGCTCTGGGATCTTGGACTATATGAGACCTTGCTACATGCAAAAATTTAGGATTCTCTAGGTCAACGAGAAGTACCCTATGATTTTTTTCGTTTTTTGTGACATAAATGGCCCGTATCTTTTTTTTCGTTAACTCTGAAGGTTTGATTTTTTCACAGCTCTAAAGACCGCAGACAGACCTGAGTAGGTATATGGTTTTAATTTCAACTCGATACCTCCACGCATTCCCGACATAAAGGGTCTTAACAGAGACGGTCAACAAAGTGATCCTATAAGGGTTCCGTATTTTTGAGGTATGGAACCCTAAAAAATAACTACCCAAAAAGGCAATGAAAGTCGTAACAAAAAATATGGTGTGTTTCATTGTTTTCCTTGGAAATCGGTGATCGTAAATCTCACATTATTACTACTTTTTCTTTTTTTTTAATTTGCGTAATCATCTAATGACATCTCCTGCTCTTGAGCAAAGCGAGAGATAGTATCAGACTTTTACTGACTGAAAACCCACTCCTGTTCCTTCGTTGCCTTTCGTACCAGGACCGAGTCTTCCTTTCAGAAGCAGACCCTTGGCCCCAGTAGGCTTCGACCCTACTGGGCCCCTACGGTTGCTGACATCTCCTTGAGGCGCAAATGGAACAGTACGCGCCGTCGACTACTTGGGCTCGGTCTGGACGGTTACGGACGGTCGGACGGCAAGTTAACCATTCCTCGCCGTCCGCAAGACCGCGCCTACGGTGGCCGGAAATCGGGATCGGAATCCAGGCGGCTGGGGCACGAGGGCCATTGCCTCGCGCGTGTGCATGCGGCCTCCTCCTTTGCTAGCATTACTGCTTCGCAGAAGGAAGCGACCGCCTGCTACTCCTCCTCGCTCCAGACCACGGCCTGTACCAAGGCCTGGCGCGAGAGATCACTGTCGCCGATCGCCTCCGCGAGGACACGGCGGTGCTCTGCCCAAGCGGGGCACACCTCTACCGTGTGCTCCACCGTGTCCTCCAGGCGGTCCACACAGTGGTGACACCAGGGCGTCGCTTCCGCACAGATCCGGTGCAGGAACTTCCGAACTGACTGTGTTCGGCGAGAACTTGCGCCATGCGGAAGGTGAGGACGCCGTGAGGTTTTTCCAATCACGCCATAAAGAGGGGACTTACTGCCATAATTATGGCGTGCCCAACATTTTTACTACTGTGTTATTGTTTATTTAAACAATGTAAATTGGTTTAACAAACAGGCGAGTACCAATTGCTATAGAGCTCAACTGGTACGCCATTGGGAGTTTCTGAATGTATCTACCACTCGTTGTATTGATCTGGTTCCTCCCTAAGAATTAGCATATTGAGCTTAGGTAGGTTGACACGTGACTATGAAAACGATAGTTACCGTCAACTCTATAAGTAACTGAAAGAAATAAACTATAGTATTCATTTGATGACAGTCCATCGAGTTCACATAAATAAAAAAACAAGCAAGGCAAGGCAAGTGCGAGTCGGACTGAGGGTTCCGTAAAAACTGAGATTTGAGTTACGAAGATTTTTCCTAATCGCAAAAAAAAGTTTTTATGTGACGTAACTACAAATTTGGAGTTTTCAGATTTTTTCGTATATTTGTGCTATGAGACCTAGCTTCATGCTTTTCAGGATTCTAGGTCAACGGGAAGTACCCTATGAATTTTGATTCCTTTGAGAGTGTCGAAATATACGTTTTTTGTGACATAAACGGCCGTATTTTTTTTTTCGTTAACTCAGAAATTTGATTTTTTCACAGCTTCAAGGGTCCGCAAACTTGAGTATATAGTTTTAATTTCAACTCGATACCTATACGTTTTCCCGAGATAAAGGGTCTAGACAGACAGACGGACAACTAAGTGATCCTGTAAGTCCCTCGCGCCCCAGCCGCCGCGGGACTCCGATCCCGATTTCCGGTCACCATAGATGCGGGCTCGAGGACGGCGAGCAACGAGTAGCTCGCCGTCCGATCGTCGGGTAACCGTCTAGACCGACCCCAAGTCATCAACAGCGCGTAGTGTTCCACGCGCGCCTCAAGGAGATGTCAGCAACCGTAGAGGCCCAGCAGGGTCGAAGCCTACTGGGGCCAAGGGTTTGATCCTGAAAGGAAGACTCGGCTCTGGTATGAAAGGCAACGAAGGAACAGGAGTGGGTTTTTACTCAGTAAAAGTCTGACACTCATCTTTTGCTCCGCCCAAGAGCGGGGGATGTCATTGGATGATTTACCCACCGAAAAAAAAACGGTTAAATTTTTTTATAAAAAATGTACGTTATTCAGAATCTTGATTAAATTTGCAAGGCTTCGATTGTTATACTTTTTTGACTTTTTTAATTTTTGAGTAAATTATGAAGTGTCAAAGTTCATGCAAAATAGCAGATTTTCGGAGGTCTTTACTGGATTAGTTTTAAATATATTTATTTAAATAGAAGCCTAGATAATATCCACAAAATACTGTGTTTCCAAAATATTTAATGAAAAATGTGTAATAACGTCATAATCGCGTAAGAGCGGTTGTATGGAAAACAGTGAGAATGTATGTCGAGTTGCATCCCCATAGGAGCGTCCTTTTCGAGGGACATTTTCATACAACCGCTCTTACGTGATTATGATGTTACATCCTGATGTACACATCTTTCTCTAGATATTTTGGATACACAGCTATCTTGTGGATATTTACTAGGCTACTACTATAGAAATTAAAACATAAATTTGTGTAACACTAATCTAGTACAGATCTCTGAAAATCGTGAACTTTGGCCCTCCATAATGTATTCATATATTAAAAATATAAAAAAGTACATCAACAGAAGCCTTGTACATTTATCCGATATTCGGAATGACGACGATAGGCGAGTGGAAAAAGCTTAATACTTAATCATAGTTTTTCCATTACAGCGCCAATCTGAATAACATTCTGGAAAACATTCCTACCGCTTGTTATTCCAATTATGTTTTTTTGGTTTCTGGATATTAAAAACTGTAGCAGCTATTTTAGTCCCTTTTCAAGAAAGCTAAAAATGATAGAAAAATCAATTTCGTTTAAAACAACAGTCGGAAGCCAAAGCAAAGCCTTTTTAGTCCATATTTTAATTATAAAAGATTACTTTGCTCTTACGTTTGCTTCCTGGTCTGTATTACATTTTCAACAACCCAACCCAATTAGTACTAGATGTATGTGATGCAACCCGTAGTACTAGGTGTATGAGATGCAACCCGTAGTAATACATGTGTGAGATGCAACCCGTAGTACTAGATGTATGTGATGCAACCCGTTGTACTAGATGTATGACATGCAACTCGTAGTTCTAGATGTATGAGATGCAACCCGTAGTACTAGGTGTATGAGATGCAACCCGTAGTAATACATGTGTGAGATGCAACCCGTAGTACTAAATGTATGTGATGCAACCCGTTGTACTAGATGTATGACATGCAACTCGTAGTTCTAGATGTATGAGATGCAACCCGTAGTACTAGATATATGAGATGCAACTCGTAGTACTAGATGTATGAGATGCAACCCGTAGTACTAGATGTATGAGATGCTACCCGTAGTACTAGATGTATGAGATGCAACTCGTAGTACTAGATGTGATGCAACCTAGTACTAGATGTATGCGATGTAACCCGTAGTACTAGATGTATGAGATGCAACTCGTAGTACTAGATGTATGCGATGCCTCTGCAAACTTCCCTGATACACTGCAAACAGGGCAGCCCCATCAACATCCCGGACCTGATATTATATTGGACCCACAAGACGCTGCTGATAGTCAGCTGAGTATTATAGTTCTACGCGCGCCTCAAGGAGATATCAGCAAACCGTCAGGCCCAGCAGAGCCGACGCCTACTGGGGCCAAGGGTCTGCGCGTGCACGCGCGATGCAATGGCCCTCGCGCCTCAGCCACCGGGATCTCGATCCTGATTTCCGGCCACCGCAGACACGAACTTGCAGACAGTGAGCAACGGTAGCTCGCCGTCCGATCGTCCGGTAACCGTCTGGACCGAGCCCAAGTCGCCGACGGCGCGTAGTGTTCCACGCGCGCCTTAAGGAGATGTCAGCAACCGTAGGGGCCCAGCAGGATCGAAGCCTACTGGGGCCAAGGGTCTGATTTTGAAAGGAAGACTCGGCCCTGGTATGAAAGGCAACGAAGGAACAGGAGTGGGTTTTTAGTCAGTAAAAGTCTGACACACCCTCGCGCTCCACCCAAAAGGTAGCACATATTTAATAATAGCCTTTAAAGCTAACGCGTCTCCGAATCTCTCATGGAATCGGCAAGAAAAACTCGACGTAATAAATTGCAGCTCGGTTTTCATATAAGAGCTATTTTCGTTCGAACCCCTGACACTGTTCGCGCTTATTCGGCATTGAAATCTAATTATCTTATTTAAGGGAAAATGTGCCAACGATATCAACCTACATAGGCTTATTTTGTACATTACGGAGGACGCAGATATTATTTCGGATTTTGGAATACAGGAGATTATGAATTACGTTTTTTTTTTTCTGTTAAGTGTTTTGTCTCTTGACGGTCATAACATTGTAGAGCCTCTTTATTAGTACCTCATATGAACCCTCTTATGTACCCACATAGCACACCAAAAAACAAAGTTTACCCACTTACTTACACTAAAACTTAGGTAACCTTCGGTGGGCAAATCTAACTCTCTCTGTATTGATTTTAAAATTCCATTGTATTTCCTTTTTAGCCTCACATTATTATCATTTGTCTGAATATAATTTAATATAAATTGTTCTTGTTTTGGTATGGCAACATTCCAGTTGGGCAAAGCTGAAAGCGATACGGAGTGTTGATATTTAGGTCATTTTGAGTTATTACTTGGCTAGAACTCGGTTTAAATTTCGATATACATACTAGCAGTAGGTTTCCTTCTCAGTGCTTTTTTTTAAGTGGAAAATCGTCCATCAACTTCTCCCGCTCTGGGGCGGAGCAATAGGGCATGTCAGACTTTCACTGACTCTACCTTGCGTTCCAGGACCCCGGGGTTCCCTATCAGATTACCCATGGCCCTTTCCTTCTTGGTGCTAAAGATCCTCAAAGTAAATTAAATCTTAGTAGATACGAGAACAATGGATGTGAGGTGCTTACCTACCTTAATGGGAGATCAGGTTCCTTGACTCTGAGGCTATTATTTTCACTGGTAGGTATTTTTAGAAAAATAATGTATAGTTAACTACTAGTTGTAGTACTAGTTGCTACCAGTGGCTTCGCCCGCGTGATAGTATAAACATATCCCAAGAGAACATACTCTCAGGATAAAAAGAAATAGGATAAAATTTTCTTTGTACTATTCTAGGACATGGTCTACCCGTGTACCAAGTTTCATCGAAATCCGTTCAGCCGTTCGAGCATAAAGAACCAACAAACACACATGTGATTCATGACGCAAAACTGTAAATATTAAGTACATATTCTATTAACCTTTTGAGTGCGTAATTAGAGACACAATAGTAAGACAATGGCGCCCGAACGCCGGCGTTCGTGCGGGGATCAACAACCATATTTCTAGAAAGACAATCCTTGATTGACAATCACCTGGGGCCTCACCATGAAGTCTTAAAATCATCCTGAAGACGTTGTGAGAAAGAGACAGTGCTATACGACTTGTATAGCTTCATCTCTCTCTCACACAAAAATTATGATGGTTTTAAGAGTTCATGGTAGAGCCCCTGGTATTGTGAAGTTCCTCTCAAATGTCGAATGATACCGCATAGGCGTCCATTACACGATAGGTTTTGCTTTCAGTTTTGCCACAGTCAATGTTTTGATTGACGAAAAACCTACCGTCTAATGCGATGATTGACGTTTGCATGACGAAAACCTAATGGCGATAAAATTCCGTCATTCAAACATCATTCATGATTGATGGAATTGATTGACGCCTGCATGACCGTATACTGGACGGCTTAGGTTCATAGGAATGCTCGAAATACCAGCCGAACACTGGAAAATCATAGGCAGTTAGTATAAATAAAATACCTTGCTTTTTGCGTTAGGCATATAAGGAGATAGGCACCCTAAGTGTACAAAAACTCTCAGTCGTTATCTACCTCAGATAGGGATAATGCGGTTAACACCCTATATTTTCATTCAACTTCACATTAAATTACCTATGAAAACAGTACTGCCTACGGAAAATTAATCACACAAGTAACGTATAAAAGCTACTGACTGCTATGTAAATTTGTATAGGCGTTACCTTCATTGGTAATTTGATACTTGTACGTGTTTACTTTTGTACATTACTTTGTACTAAACAACAAATAACACTAAAAATTATCTTTTTCCGCAACACGCATCAAGAGAAGCAGCAATTAGCGTTTTAATCATTTGTATGAGAAAGAGTGGAGCGTGGTGGGGACATCTCATTATTTATTTTCTACGTGCGTAACTTGGCGTTGACGTCACATTGTAGGTTTTGCATCCTTTTTCTTTAGCTCAGCCGTTTCTCCTTCCATCAGGTTTGAAAAGATTTTTGCTGCACTTTTAAGGATTTATATGGGGCTAATAAAAGAGCTGCACAGATTCCAAATGCAGGTCAGAAAAAAAAATTGAGTCCATCGACACGAAAAGAAGAAGAACGGACTTGAAAAATTCCTTCTATTTTTATGATTTTGAATTAAGTTACTTTTTGATACAAATAATTTAAAAAAAAACTGGCAAGTGCGAGTCGGACTCGCACATTGAGGGTTCCGTACAAACTTAGGTACCTATGTAAATAGTTCAATTCCCGAATGGAGATTCGAAGATTTTCCGAATAACGGAAATAATAATAAAAAACGTGACAACAAATTTACTGTTAACAGGTTTATTTCTTCCTATACCAGTGCTATTACCCCATGAATTTTGATTTCCTTGAGGGTGTCGAAATGTACCTTTTTTGCGACATAAACGGCTGTATCTTTTTTTTTTTCGTTAACTTAAAAGTTTGATTTTTTCACAACTTCAAGGGACCGCTGACTTGAATATATGGTTTTAATTTCAACTCGATACCTTTACGCGTTTCCGAGATAGACACGAGACAACAAAGTGATCCTATAAGGGTTCCGTTTTTTCCTTTTGAGGTACGGAACCCTAAAAACGATTCAAATACCCATCCATTTAGTTTATATTGTATTAGAACCCTCTGATACAAAAACATAGCAGGTTTATCATGTACATATACAGGAATATATTCGTATATATAAATTAAGGCTTGGCCTTGTCGCCTACGCTCGTAGAAAGGCTTTTCTCTTAATAACAATACCATGTAGGAAGGTAGATTCTATAAGCTAGGAAGTTGTTTATTAAAGATGATAAAGCCGTCGTTCCCAGGTTTCTGCCACATCGTAAATGATAATATGTATTTAATGATAATCATCTTCCTAGCTCATCGTACTGTGCTGGTGATGCCGCTGCGGCTGCGGAGAACCTCAAGCGGCGGAAATATAACAACCTCGTCGGCAGTTATATTTGGGGTTGAAACTCTTGGGCCGTAGGGTCCGAGTGCTCATAACGATTAGTTCACACTTCGCGTGACCCAAGGGCTGGCTTTTACCTCGGTCAGAGATTAAGCATTGCCATACAACGTGGCAATGCCGCCAGCCTTTTGGGCACACTTCCAGTCGACAGCGATGCGGAGGAGTTTTATGACGCCATATTTTAGTTAGGAGTAGCCTTTAGTGTATATAGGGTGACTGGCAATTAGTGTACGATACCTAAACACGTGATTGTGCTCATGATAACAAACAATTTTTATTATGGGAGCAAAGCCGAAATCGCGAAAAAAATATCAGCTGTTCAGTACATTAGGCAAACATAAATGTACTGAACAGCACGTTTTTTTTCGCGATTTCAGGTTTGTTCCTATAGTAAAAGTTGTTGGTTATCATGAGCACAATCACGTGTTTAAGTATCGTAAACTAATTACCAGTCACCCTATATATAGTTTTAATTAGTTATGTGTTTTTGAAATAATCGTGTAATAAATATTGTACATAAATAAAATAAATGAATATGTATTTTGTAAATTGAATAATTTCTTATTCAATTTACAACAAAAAAAAATTATGCATGCACTCTAACCGTTGGACCACCTCTAAGAGTCTCCACAAAGTGAGTTCCTGAGGATGGGTGAAGCCGCTGAGTTTGACCTGGGAAAAGGTGGCGAGATAACCTAGGCGCCTACCGCAAGAGCTGGTTCGAGGCGGCTCGAGAAAAGAATACCTGGAAGAAGTTGGGGAAGGCCTTTGCCCATCAGTGGGAAGGTATAGGCTAAAACAAAACCAGACAAGTGCGAGTCGGACTAGCGCACTGAGCTTAGTGAACTTACTCAGGAAAACCGTTCAATTTTTCCGAATCGCAAAAAAAGTTTCTTTTGTGACGTAACTACAAATTTCCAGTTTTCAGCTTTTTTCCTATACTTGTGCTATGAGACCTTGCTTCATACCAAATTTCAGGATTCTAGGTCAACGGGAAATAATCAATGAATTTTGATTACCTTGAGAGTATCGAAATATACGTTTTTTGCGACATAAACGGCCGTATCTTATTTTTTCGTTTTCTCAGAAGTTTGATTTTTTCACAGACAGTAAGGGTTCCGGTTTTTCTTTTTGAGGTACGGAACCCTAAAAACACAGGATACTTTTTATCCCGAGAGTATGTTCCCTTGGGATAGTGTTTTACTATTCGTGGGTGAAGCCGCTGGCATCAGCTAGTAGAATAAGTCATCCTCCATCCTTCCTCAGTTAAGGCAAAACAATTTATATCCGTACCTCAAATAACAACCAATCGTATACAAAGTAGGACGGCGAGAGGTCTCATTAGACACCGCTCGTAACTCCAAATTACCGGCCATCGAGGGAAAAGCGGTGTAAGGACTAAGTTCTCGACTGATTTGTGAAGCCACTACTATGAGTTTTCACAACTTGTAAGAAGAACCTAGAAATAATTTCTGGGCCTTTTCACTGCCAGGTCAAAAAAGCAAAAGCTTGTTCTCGACTCCAAGACTCAAGACTCTTCAAGACTCGGCTTGTTTCATCCATTAATCTGCTCCCCTAGCCAAGTTACATCCATTTCGTTTCGATTCTCTTTTCATCGATCACATCGAGTAGGCCACGCCTCCGATTCCTTTATTCTGACGTCATCTCAACGCTCAGTCACGTGGTCAGAACAAAGGAATAGGAGGCGTGGCCGACTCGAGGCGATCAACGAAAAGAGAATCGAAACGAAACGGTTGTAACTTGGCTAGGGGGGCTGTCATGTAGTCGTAACCGTGGCGTTTTGTGTTTGGACATAGGCCTCCCCGAAGTGTCACCACAAGGATAGTTCATGTGTGCCTCTCATCCATCCCATTCCCGTGACGTTCATCAGGTCATTGGTCCACTTTGTAAGAGCCCTTACAACGCTGCGTCTTCCGGTACCCGGTCGCCACTCTAGAAGTTTTCGGCCCCATCGACCATTTGTTCCGTGAGTGATTTCCTCTGCCCACTCTGCCAGTTAAGTTTGGCGATTCTTTGGGATGTGTCGGTAAATTTGATTCTCCCCTAGTATCTGACTTGCGGCAGATATTTTCAGCTCAATCCCACTTAGGGCCGGAGCACACGATGCGTTGCGGGGTTGCACCGCAAATATTTCAACGTGTCGGTTTTTCGTGTCCGCCGTATGTGTGTAATAATAAGTTTCGGTTTACTGGGTAACTTGTGTAACATGTAACATTAAGTTTGCCTTTATATTTTAATGATGCATAAAATTTTAATAAATAAATAACTCAATTTTGAATTATTATTAAACTTTGCGTAACAACCTTGTTTCTCTCAATAGGCAAATTAAAGAAAATTTATTCAAAAACCTAATCCGTTCGAATATGTTTCGTGAAACAAAAGTTCGTGTTAGTTCTCAGATTCCTTTTTCAGCGAAGGACCTAGCTCTCTCGCCGCGAATATTTAATAGATAAGGTGTTGTAGACAGTGGTGAAGCTATACGTAAGCTATATCTTAACTATTGGGAAGAAGATTTTTGTTTGAGGATAGCATATTGTAGTGATTTACTTTGCTGCCTCATTGATCTTGTGGTTGTAATTGCGACAGTTGAGTGTGAAGGTCTGAGACCATTCCTTGGTCAAACGGCCGACTTGGTTTGCTCAGTCCCACATAACTTGGGCAGCTTTTTTAGTCAACCATTACGTTTATAATAGTTATATGTATCGCATTATCGCTCACTCAGCAGAGCTTGCATGCAGCAACTCATCTGCTTCTATGATATGATACAGGGCAAAGTATTTCGAGAACCCGGGTACCCTCCGCGAAATGGTCAGTAGGTAACATCAAGGCGCTGCTGGCCTTTCTTGAGGAGCTGGGGTGGCTCGAATGACACATTTTTTCCACCCGTGCGCAAAATACGCTTTAGACGTAGAAATGTGTACACCAGCCCGATTTTTATTGTTTTTAATATCCTATTTATCCCACTGCTGGGTAAAGGCCACCTTCCTCCTTCCAAACCTCTCTGTCTAGGGCGATCTCTGGCCAAGTTTGCAGTTGGCCCCGTGAACATGATCACATCATCACACCACCTTCACCGCGGTCGACCTCCCTCAGGCGTCCACTGAGTGTCAATCCTCACCCATCTGTCCGAGTGCATTCGTACGAAGTGGCCAGCCCACTCCTACTTCAACCTGGCTGTTTCTCCCCGACATCAGCTATTTGAATTATCGAACACAGCGTGATCTATTCGCATAACACATATTATGCTGCGCTCCATTGCCCTTTGATAAATCTTGAGTTTGGACTTTTGTTGTTCAGTAAGTGACCAATTTTGAGCAACGTAACTTAGGCCTGCCAAAATACAAATAAAAAATTTGTCGCATCGTAAATCGTAGCACGAACCATCCTGGCGTTATATCAGTCAAATAAGAGTCATAATATTGTGTTAGATGGTTTTATTAAGCAGCCTATATCTTCTCAATATCTTCACATAGCCTATATCCTCGACTGTGCCACAAACTCAACAATTCTCACGTCCTGATCTGCCTTTTCTCATTACCGTAGGAAACTCCTCAGACGTGACTGCACTGTCTAAATTAACACTACCCGATGTTTTGCCTGATTTTATTATATTATGGCGGCATAATCAAGATGGCCGACCGCTGATATTGTTCGTGGAGAAGTTTAGAGGGATTAGAAAGGATAGAAGTATTGGAGCTTGAGGGTTTGAGAGACTGGTCGGTTGAGAAATTATTTGTTGCCTGTAGATTGATATTTTATATTGTTTTTTTTATTATTATTGATAGGCTCGCGTTTAACCACTATCTCACCTGATGTTAAGCGATGATGTGGCCGACGATGGAGCACGCTTGCCTAGAAGTAACCTATTCACTCTTTTTTTTTTTATTTGGGAAAATCATCTTATGACAAATCTCGCTCTTGGGCGGAGCGCAAAATAGTGTCAGACTTTTACTGACTAAAACCCACTCCTGTTCCTTCTTTGCCTTCGTCCCAGGGCCCCGGGTTTCACTTTCACACTACCCGTGGCCCCAGTAGGCTTCGTCCCTGCTGGGCCCCTACGATTTGCTGACATCTCCCTGAGGCGCGCGTGGAACAATACGCGCCGTCGACGACTTGGGCTCGGTCCGGACGGTTACCGGACGATCGGACGGCGAGCCACCCATTGCTCGCCGTCCGCAAGCCCGCGCCTACGGTGGCCGGAAATCGGGATCGGAATCCCGGCGGCGGTTGGGGCGTGAGGACCGTTGCCTCACGCGATCTGCCGCCTCCTTTGCTAGCATTACTGCTTCGCAGAAGGAGGCGACCGCCTGCCACTCCTCCTCGCTCCGGACCATGGCCTGTACCAAGGCCTGGCGCGAGAGATCGCCGCCGCCGATCGCCCCCACGAGGACACGGCGTTGCTCTGCCCAAGCGGGGCACACCTCCACCGTGTGCTCCACCGTGTCCTCCGGGCGGTCCACACAGTGGTGACACCCGGGCGTCGCTCCGAGCCAGACGTCGGAAGTGCTTCTCGAAATCCCATCGGCTGTCGAGAACGAGTCGGTACTTCATCGTCGACCCGACGCCGATGTGGACTTCTCCTATCGTTAGTTGGGAACCCGGTGGTGGCGCGTTCCGAGGACCGTGAAAGCACATGGCCTCGGACTTGTGCAATGCTACCTCGAGTCTCAACTCCTGGATCCTGCCCACGACTGTCACAACCCCAACCTATTCACTCTTGACTTAAAGACTCCTATACCTACAAGGTATCAAGAAATACAGACTCCGGCAGTAAATTCCACTCCTTAGCTGTACGCATAATGAATGTGTTCCCAAAACGCTTTGTACGTATGGGTGGGAAGTCCACCATGTACTGATGGCGCAACGCCGTACGTCTACGGCGTTGCGCCATCAGTGGTCCGATGATGAAACGGACTTGGTGGAATTAAATTGTGCCATTCCAACGCACACTCCCCGAAATATAATCGATAGAAAACCGACAGGCCAGCAACTCGGTGTTGATGCTTAAGACTTTGGAGTTTTGACCCGACAAGTGCATCATCACCGATGATCCTCTTGCCTCTTGATCTTCTTAATCGATTCCAGGGCATCAAGCTGGTATCTGTTGCTGTCGTATGATTGGTCATTGGATAACGATAATAATAATTAGTAAAATTTTAAAAGTCCTTCGAGTTTCAAATTAACAAGAGGCGACTGTAGGTACATCTTGCAATAGTGTAAAATATCGACACAGGTATTATGAATAAACTAGGGGCTGCCAGCGGCTTTGCCCGTGTGATAGTAATAAATTATCCCAAGAGGTCTTACTCCCGGGATAAAAAGTATCCTATGTGCTATTCCAGGACACAGTCTACCCGTGTACCAAGTTTCATCGAAATCCGTTCAGTAGTTTTAGCCTGAAAGAATAACAAACATCCATCCAAACATCCATGCATACAAACTTTCGCGTTTATAATAGGTATATTAGTAGGATAAAATTAATAAATATTGCGATATCGAAAGGAGATCGCATGAGTTAGGTTTTTTATAGCTAACGAACTGGCTTGTAAAATACACTTTTAAGGATTTTGCAGTTCTAGAATAGGTTTAAAAATTGAGTACAACAAAGAAATGCATTGTTTTTTCAGTTCAGACATAACCATTGTAGCGCGATGAGCTGATATCGAATCCTGAAGAATAGTATAAGCAAAACGTGATAGTCTCCCAAGAGTTTTAGTCAAGTGGAAGATCCCCCTACCGAAGTTCTACTGTCGCAGAGTGGCGACAATATCATCCAAATTTGATATTTTACAGTGTATCTATCCGAGTCTTACTGAAAATATAGAGATTTACGAAAAGAAGGGCGTTTACAATTATCCGGTAATGGCCAAAACACAGCTAAATGATGTAGGTGTCGAATTATGTTATTTAGGAGAATGCAGAAAAAAATTGTATACAGTAATTCCTGGTTTCTATTTGAGATCCTGATTTCTTTAGAACTTCTACACAATTTTGAAATACACTTATCTTAAATGGTTTTGTTGAACTTAATTAAAGGTTTGATAAAAAAAAAAAAACTTTTTGTCTTAGCATTTTTATCATATCAAATATATTTTATAAGTTCTTTCCCAAGTCGAATAAATGTAGCTCCTAACTAACTTCTTAATACTAAAAGGCTTTTAACTAAAGTGATTACCCGAAACTTTAGTGTGGAGCAAGGAAATCCGCTTGGAGCCTAATGGTCAAGCTTACAGTACTAGGGTACCAGCAAAGGTACCGAGCAGGTTGACGCAAAGTTGGACAAGTTCCCGCCCTATCCCACACTCCTGTTTCGAATGACGTCATAGCTGAACATGGATATAGGTAACTAGAAGTGTCACGTGTAAGATAGCGTTTCAAAACAAATAACAAGCGTATTATAAAAAAATTATTTATTCCTGAATTAATTTATTTGTCGAGTACCTTTTTACGTCATCTGTATAATATTTTGATAGCATTTTTTTTATGATATTCCGCTTCAAGATCTCGTTAAATTTACAAGTAACACGAATTTTATGGTTTACTATATAAAGTATATTTATTTATTATATTTATTTGATTCTTGATGCACACATAAGTACAGAGGCGGACTCTATCTTCTTTCGTTCAGTCCATCCGAAGGTTGTCTGTAAGACATTGTGCGATAAGACCACCCAAGGCACAAACATTTTTTATAAATCTGTATCCTTTGTTTTTTTTATGAGGTGCACAATAAATAGATACTTGTTATCGAACTCCTCCGAAACGGCTTGAACCATTTTTATTATATTTTTTTTGTGTATATTGGTAAGTCTGAAAATAGGTCATAGACTGTTTTTTATTCTTCTAGATTATCACCAAGACTTATCAGTCTACTATCACGCGAGCAAAGCTGCCAGCAGCAGCTTGTAATAAAAATGATTTTATAAGCTTTTTCAGTAGTCAATGACTCGCAAAGTTCAACGGTCAATCAGCACTTGCAGTCAATTTCCATGGCACCAAATCGATGAATAATAAAAAGCCTTACTATATTTAAACGTTTCCTGAATATTGGCTCTTTTCTAGGAAA
This sequence comes from Mythimna impura, assembly GCA_905147345.3. Taxonomy (NCBI): domain Eukaryota; kingdom Metazoa; phylum Arthropoda; class Insecta; order Lepidoptera; family Noctuidae; genus Mythimna; species Mythimna impura. The sequence goes on along the minus strand of LR990355.1, from coordinate 7,221,946 downwards.
ATCGTCGCTTAATTAATTTCTCAATAAGAAATCATATTTTAAACTCACTCAGTCTATTTTAAGACCTCGTTGTATAACACAAACAAAAATCAACATGCAAAATCACAAAATGTACCTGTGAAATAATCATGTAAAAATAAACATAGAATCTTATGTGGTACATAATAAGGTTGTTTATTCCGTATCAAGTGAAATGTCTAATACATTTTACAAACAATTTAGGCCATTTTGAATCATTAAAACTGAAGGTTAGATAGTCAATACCAGTTTCCTGGTTGTAAACGCACATTAATGGTTCCGTGAATGTGGATATTAAAATAATAAGAGGCAAAATACAAGGACGTTACACAGAGATATGAAATTAATAGTGTATTGTGTTTTGTTAAATTACAATATAATTCAGAACTAGCTTTAGCCAGCGGCATAGCTCGAGTGAAAATACAAAAATATCCCAAGGGTACAATTTCCCGGGATAGTCAGTTTCCCTTGCATTATTCCAGGACATGGTTTTTTTTTTAATTGATATAAACCAGTGCACTGCTTACCATCAGGTGGGATCGCAGTCTATGCGATCCCACCTGATGGTAAGCAGTGATGCAATCATTGATGGTGAGGCGCACTAGTTTATTAAGAGCCTATTCACTCTAGCCTTGAAGACACTTAAATTATAATTGGACGGGAAGACCGCAGCAGGCAAATTGTTCCAGTCCTTCGATGTACGCGGTATAACGGTATAAACGACGAAGCGAAACGCTTAGTCCGGACCGTTGAAGTACCAGTCGGTTGGTTTACCAGTCGGGTTTGCTCTTTGAGGCGCATAACGCGACGCTGACTCAGGCTCGATTCTTATAGGACAAGCGGGCGACGAGCTACCCATTGCTCGTCATCCACAAGCCCGCTGAAGGAATTTCAGTTGCCCTTCTCGTTCTAGGGCCATGGGTTTCCCGCACTCTGCCTTAATGAACAAATAATTTACATTCATCATCGTCATTTCAGCCGAAAGACGTCCACTGTTAGACACGGCTTCTCCAAGTGTCGCCAGAATGACCGGTCCTATGAGTCTCGCATACATCGAATTCCGGCGACCCTCACCAGGTCACCAGTCCACTTTGTGGAAGGCCTTCCAACGCTGCGTCTTCTGAGTACGCAGTGGCCAATTTACATTACTTTCTCCTAATCAAAGACTGTGTCTAATAAGCCAATTAGTGCTGTAACAAAACAACAATTTCTACGATTTCACGACAAAATATTTTCAGTATTTTTCATTCAGTAAACTCGTGGTTATCGAAGTGATTGTCAACAAGAGCAAGGGTTTAGAGTGCCTTTCTGAGTTTTCGCAACATTCCTGTTTATGCCTACGGATTATTTGTTTCACCGCAAATACGATTTAGGTACGTGTTCGTATTCCCGACGTTTCTACGACAAGGTGTGTTTGTTTACAAAATACGATAAAAACATCGCTACAGTTTCCTTCGGTATGAAATTATATTTTGATAAAAATGTGCTTCGCCACCATCGTAAACGATGAACAGAATCATTCATCAACCCTCGACGGAAAAGAGGGGTGTTATAAGTTTAACGTATCTGTGTGTCTGTCCGTGGCATCGTAGCTCCCAAACGAATGGACCGATTTTGATGCATTTTTTTTTTTTGAAAGCTGATCTAATCGAGACGGTTCTTAGCTAAAAAAAAATAAAATTGGATAGATCTTCATAAAAAAAATTATGAAGATCTATCCAGGTGTTCATGGTCATCAGCTCGTTTGTTAACTGCGATAGGGATCTTAAATACTTAATGGGTATTTACTTTACTTTTAAACATATGTGTGACCTTATATTTGAAATACTCTTGTACATGCTGGTGCCATTGAGCTGATCTGATGATGGAGATCGAAGGTAAGAGACTTAACCCTGGATTGCCTAGTAGTAAACCTATCGAATTTGGGCTCATTACATTCGCCTTAACCAGTGCTATACATTTCTCGTGATGACGAGGACCTGATGCTAGAACTGGGAGGTGGCTGATGGAACCCTGGAATGCCTAGTAGTAAACCCGTCGAGTTTGGGCTCGTTAGATTCGTATTAACCAGTTTTATACATTTCACATGATGACAATAACCTGATGCTAGAAGTGGGAGGTGGTTTATCTGTATAATATTATATAACCTACCTGTTGGGTCGGGGCGAACCGCTAGTCGATAATATTTAAGAAAATGTAATTTAAGTAGTTATCACAATAATGGGTCTCGCGAATAATTTAAAAAGTGTAAAATAAAAAAAATAAAAAAACCCCGACACAAAGAGAAAGAAAAAATAAGTTAATAAATTACTCTTTCAGCCTTATAACTTCATTAAAATAATCTATAAATATTTTAAAGATGAGCGTCACTGAGTCGGGGGACAGAAATTTTTGGGATAACATACTAACTTAAAACATGCAGAAATAATGTATATTTCTGTCAGTCAAAGAATTTTCTGAAATAGGCTTAATACTGCCAGACACTTCCAGAAATCTCTACGAACTTTTTAATTTTCCGTGTTTATAAAATGAATTAAGACTTTAAATGTCGTCTTTTTTTGAGGTGAGAAATCATCAAACAACTTCTCCCGCTCTGGGTGGAGCGAGCGGGCGTGTCAGACTATTACTGACTAACCTACCTGTGTTTCTTCAGTTGCCCTTTGGGTTTCTGGGCCACAGTAACCCTTTCAAACATTTCCGTATTCCGTAGCCTTAGCAATTAGTGGCCCGTGCGTTCGTTTTAGATTTCTTACCAAAAAAAAAACCATAAGTTATAAAACCGCAGGAAGGTTTATTTAAGTATCCATTGGGTCAAACATACTTACAAGCTGTACCTACAAAGCAAATTTATTTATTTATTAATTCTTTATGTACACAAAAGTACAGAGGCGGACTTAATGCCCTAAGGCATTTTCTACCAGTCAACCTTTGGGTGATGCAGAGACAACTTGTGGTGGGTGCAATATTAAGCAATACATATTGTTTACAATACATTATATTTTATACAAATATATACTTAAATACCATAAATACAATTTGGGGGTTTTTTTTTTTTTTTTCGGGTGGGAAAATCATCTAATGACATCCCCCGCTCTTGGGCGGAGCGAGAGATAGTGTCAGACTTTTACTGACTAAAAACCCACTCCTGTTCCTTCTTTGCCATTTTCCAGGGCCCCGGGGATCACTTTCGCATCACCCATGGCCCCAGTAGGCCTCGACCCTGCTGGGCCCCTACGGTTGCTGACATCTCCCTGAGGCGCGCGTGGAACACTACGCGCCGTCGACGACTTGGGCTCGGTCCGGACAGTTACCGGACGATCGGACGACGAGCCACCCATTGCTCGCCGTCCGCAAGCCCGCGCCTACGGTGGCCGGAAATCGGGATCGGAATCCCGGCGGCGGTTGGGGCGTGAGGACCGTTGCCTCACGCGATCGGCCGCCTCCTTTGCTAGCATTACTGTTTCGCAGAAGGAGGCGACCGCCTGCCACTCCTCCTCACTCCGGACCATGGCCTGTACCAAGGCCCGGCGCGAGAGATCGCTGCCGCCGATCGCCCCCACGAGAACACGGCGGTGCTCTGCCCAAGCAGGGCACACCTCTACCGTATGCTCCACCGTGTCCTCCGGGCGGTCCACACAATGGTGGCACCCGGGCGTCTCTTCTGCACGAATCCGGTGCAGGAACCTCCCGAACTTACCATGTCCGGTGAGGACCTGCGTCATGCGGTAGGTAAGGACGCCGTGAGGCCTTTCCAGCCACTCCTCAAAGAGGGGACTTATCGCCATAATTATGGCGTGCCTAGCACTGGGTTGCGACAGTCGCTGTCGCCATTCCACCATGAGATCCCGCCGGAAGTCTTTCCGCCATGCCGCGACTTGGCGCGGCAGCGGAGTTTCTCCCCGGCGTTGCATCTCCATGCGCAGATCGTGCATGCGCGCAAGGTCTTTTGCCTCCAAATCCCACGGTGGTTGGCTAGCAAGGAGGCTCGCTGCTTCGCGGGAAATCGTGCGGTATCCCCGCACCATCCGGATGGCCATGACCCTCTGGCTTGCGTTCAGCTTGGCCGCCGGTCGCTTTCGAAGCGACGGTGCCCATACCGGCGCCCCATAAAGGGCCATGGACCGAACGATTCCTGCATAGAGCCTCCGGCAGGAGGCGTCTGGACCCCGAGGTTGGGCAGGAGCCGCTTGAGGGCAGCCCCTGTACGATCTAGTTTGGGAGCCAGACGTCGGAAATGCTCCTCGAAATTCCATCGGCTGTCGAGGACAAGTCCAAGGTACTTCATCGTCGACTCGACGCCGATGTGAATTCCTCCTACCGTTAGTTGGGAACTCGATGGTGGCGCGTTCCGAGGGCCGTGGAAGCACATGGCCTCGGACTTGTGCAATGCCACCTTGAGTCCCAACTCTTGGATCCTCTCCACGACTGTCGCAACCCCGCGTGTCACTAGTTCGACCGCCGCCTGGTACGACTCTCCCCGCGCCAGGACCAGCGTATCATCTGCGTAGCAGACCACGCTGACCCCGTCAGGGAGATCGCCGCGCAGCACGTAGTCGTAACCGATGTTCCACAAGGGTGGTCCTAGTACCGATCCCTGCGGAACACCGCACGACATCTCTCGCCGTTTCCATTCTCCCAGGTGACCAGGGTAGATAATGTACCTGTCCGACAGGTAGGCCTCGATAACATGACAGAGGTAGTCAGGCACCCGGTGATACCGGAGTGCCCTCCTAATGCTACTCCAGGGCAGGGAATTGAAGGCGTTGGCGATGTCCAAAGACACCACCAAGACACACCTGCCCTGGGATACCGCATCCCCCGTCGTGAGGGCTCGCACGCGCATGATGGCGTCCACCGTAGATCGCGCCCTGCGAAAGCCGAATTGGCCGTCCGAAAGATCCGGCCCCACCCGTGTTAGGTGCGCGACGAGGCGGTCTGCAATAACTCTTTCAAAGAGCTTGCCCACCTCGTCGAGCAGCACGATGGGCCGGTACGCGGACGGTGAGTCCGCAGGGCGCCCCGGCTTCGCAATGAGGACCAGTTTCCCCGTCTTCCAGCGAAGTGGGAACTGGCCTCTCTCCATACATGCGCTAAAGAGCCCTCTTAGTCGGGGCTCGAGTTCCTCCATGGCCAGGACCCAGGCCTTTCCAGGCAGGCCATCGGGTCCTGGGGCGGTATTCTTGGCACTAAGCCTACGTACCGCCACTCGCATCTCTACCTCGGTCACCTCTGGAGCAATGTCGTCGTCGTCGTCGCCGTCGTGGTCCACGTCGGACACCGCAACTGTCGGAGCCATAGGCGGGGGAGAGTGTTCCCCTCGTGAGGGGAACAGAGCGCCAACCACACCCTCCACAAGCTGGGGCCGGAGACTCTGCGTCAGCGGGGGAGCCCAGGGGCGGAGCTTTTCTCGCACCACCTTATAGGGGCGCCCCCACGGGTCTCCGTTCAGAGTCTCCAGCCACATGTTGTGGGCCTCTAACTTGGCCCGCTTTATTTCTGCTCGAAGGGTGCGCTTCGCCGCTCTGTATCCCTCGTACAGCTCCGCCTCTCTGGCCTCCGCATCCGGCGGACGGATGCGGCGCCTGCGGTGCCTGGCGTACTGGCGCCGCGCGGCATTGCACGCGCTACGCAGTGCAGCGATCTCTGGCGACCACCAGTACACCTGGCGCCGGGCACGTCCTGGCTGGACACGGGGCATTGCCACGTCGCAGATTTGCGACATGGCCTCCCGGAACCACTCTGCCTCGACGTCGATGTCGACAGGCCTGTCCGGTGCTTGCACCCAGGCCTGTACCATCGCGGCTTCCAGGAGAAGCTCCCGGTCCAGCTGCTTCAGCGCCCAAAGCGGACCACACGGGGTCTGTTGGACCGGCGCGGTTGAAGACTGGGCGGAGACGTCAAACCGGATGTACCGATGGTCTGAGTACGTCTCCACCCCCTCCATGACGCGCCAGTCGACGACACGCGGTGACAAAGCGGGGCTGGCGAACGAAATGTCCACCACCGACTCGCCCCGCATCCGCACACACGTGGGGACAGAACCCCGGTTTAGGACGACCAGGCCTGTCTCCAGAGCCCAGTCCTCCACCATCCGACCCCGCTGGTCTGTGTACCGGGAACCCCAAGCCAAGTTCTTGGCATTGAAGTCCTAAGAAAAAATCTTTTGATGTTGGGTAGCCCAATTATCAAGGATGGCTAAGCTTTATAACATCAGCCCCCCTAGCCAAGTCACAAACGATAAACGTAAACTCTCAGTAGTCTTTAATAGATTTTCAACTTTATGTTATTGGATATAAAGTTGAAAATCTATTGAAGATTACATAGTGTTTTCGTTCGTTCCGGTCGCTAACGCTCAGTAGTCTTTAATAGATTTTCAACTTTATGCTCTTAGGTATAAAGTTGAAAATCTATTGGAGATTACTAAGCGTTCACGTTTATCGTTTGCAACTTGGCTAGGGGGGCAGGCTACATTCATAAGGTGCGGAGCAGCAACAAAGGACGGGGGGAAACTGCGGGGGACAGCTAGTAAGTAAGTAAAATATAAATAAGTTTAATGCCACATCCAACCGACGGTTGGAGTCTATCCTATAAACTCAAGGTCGTTCAATGAACTACAAGGGAGTTACCTTTATTGCGCCGTATTGGTAGTTACACATTGGACTCAAAGGCCTAATGCTCAATAAATCGTTGCCAGTGATGACTCTGAAACGTAGTCGCCCTCAATGGGATTCATAAAAAATTGTGCAAGTGCGAGTTGGACTCACGCACTTAGGGTTCCGTACAAACTTACCTATGTACATAGTAGGCACGCTACAATTAATTAACCGGACCGAGCCCAGTCGTCAACAGCGCGTAGTGATCCTCGCGCTCCTCAAAGAGATGTCCAGTCGTCAACAGCGCGTAGTGATCCTCGCGCTCCTCAAAGAGATGTCAGCAAACCGTAGGGGCCCAGCAGGGCCGATGCCCGCTAGCTAGGACCGCGGAGAACTTCTGAAAGGCAAACCCGTAGTCCTAGAACGCAGAGGGTAATTGAAGGATACAGGTGTGGTTTTAGTCAGTAAAAGTCTGACACGCCCTCCCATTCCACCCAGAGCGCGAGAAGTTAGTATTTCCCTAATGTAGTGGAGAAATTTGATTTTTCAACAGCTTCAAGGGACCGCAGACTTGAGCACCTATATTTTAATTTTAACTCGATACCTCGGGCTTTCCCGAGATAAAGGGTCTTGAAAAAAAATCAGCTGTTCAGTACATTTATGTTTGCCTAATGTACTGAACAGCTGATATTTTTTCGCGATTTCGGCTTTGCTCCCATAATAAAAATTGTTTGTTATCATGAGCACAATAACGTGTTTAAGTATCGTACACTAATTGCCAGTCACCCTATATATAAAAGAAAGTCGTGTTAGTTACACTATTTATAACTCAAGAACGGCTGAACCGATTTGGCTGAAAGTTGGTGGGGAGGTAGCTTAGAACCAGGAGAAAAACATAGGATACTTTTTTTTATATAGGGCAGAGTAGGGCAGAGTAGGGTTGAGTAGGGTTTTTTTGTAGCAGTGTGGAAAATCCTCATGGACGCCCCGACTGTGTCACGGATGGCACAGTCGGGGCAGTGCCGGACTCTTACCGGCTAAAAACCACTCCTGCTCTTGTTATATAATCCTTTGACCGAGTCAAAGCCCCTTATATACGATATTTACATATTGTCTAGTCTTTATTACTTACATACTCTTACACTACAGATAACAAGGTAAAGGTAATTTACAATTTTACTAATAATAATAATATATGCACACTTATTTATATGTATTTCTATTTTCCTTCCTTTTTTTTTCTTTTCTTTCTTTTTTATCTTGTCACAGATTTTTTTTCTTCTTTTTTTATGTTTTTTTTTCCAATACTGACATAGTAATAACAATTTTTTTTTTCTTAATTTTATTCAAATCGTTTATGATTACATTTTATACTTAGTATAATAGTGCGTCATATACTTTTCTTAGTCTACTTATTTCTTTTATTTACTTTACTAACAACTTTTTTACAGAATTTAAAAAATATTTCTCTACATTTATCATTTTGAATTATATATGGCAAAACTGCCTTTTCTAACTTCATATCTAATGACATTTCTAAATTGAACCTGTCCTTAGCAAAGATGGGGCAATCCAAGATCAAATGCTCTACTGTCTCACTTGCTTCGGATTCACATGCGCATGATGGACTCTCCTTACACTTGAAACGATTCAAGTATGAGGAGAACCCACCATGCCCCGTGAGGATTTGCGTGATTTGCTCGTCAATTTTCATTTTACGGACGGTTTTGTGGGCCGCCACTGCGTCCGGGAAGAACATTTTAGTAACAAAGGCCGTGTCTTCTATCCTGTACCTATTGTCCCATTGTTCCAAGGTTTCCGTGCGAATGCTGCGTTTCACAAAAGAGAGAGGACATCGGTCGTACTCCGGTTTCCGCTTGGACTTTAATGCGGCCTCCTTTGCCAGTTCGTCAGCTCTCTCGTTCCCCTTTAGTCCTACGTGGGCTTTTATCCAAAACAAAGACAATTGTTTGTTTTGAACTTTGCAGTCAGCGATAAATGCTCTTGTTTTTACTGCAAGTGGATGAGGAGAGCTGGTGTTTGCGATGGTTTCTAGGGCAGATTTGGAGTCGCTGTAAATGCCGATGCTGTTTTCTTGACTTTTCGCAGCAATCTCTGCCGCTTTGCACAGCGCTAGAAGTTCAGCCTGGTAGACTGTACAGTAGGAGGAGAGAGCAAATTTGTGAGCCTTGATTTCTTCTGTGCTGTTCCAGATTGATAAAGCTGCTCCGACCTTACCTTCGATTTTACTTCCATCAGTAAAGATACGCACGGCATAAATACTGTGGTGGGAATATTGCTCCTCATCTACCAGGCTGCCGAACTTAACTCCCACTAGTTCTGCAGGGTATGGGACACATATCTTGGATGTCATAGACTCGATTTCTCTGTCACCCCACTCTTCTCCAGGTGCTCCCTTCTTAGCTTCGTAAAGTGAAGCTACCTCAAGGACTCGGAGATCGAGAGGGAGTGTGCCAGTGAGTAGGAGCGCTGCGTTGAGAGACACTGTGCGATACCCTTTGCACATTTTTTGTGCAAAGCCCCTTTGGACCACACTCAGTTGTTTTCGTATGCCTAGTTTATTTGCTGCCGGTGCCCATGCGGCTGAGGCATAAAGAATTATTGGTTCCACTGCTGCCGTGTAGATGGTCCGGATTATTTCTGGATTCAATCCCCAGTTCACTCGAGCCGCTCTTGTTAACTGTTTGTAAATGCCAATTGCCTTCTTACAGATAGTCGCGACGTGAGTGTTGAAAGTTAACTTCCTATCGATGATCAGTCCAAGGATCTTGATTTCGGCGGCCATACCAATGTCAACCCCTCCCATGCTCAGGACGCTCAGGTGTGGTGTGTCATGTTTAAGTTTTTTGGTTACTAGATTGGGTAGAGTAGGGTAGAGTAGGTAGAGTATATATAGGTAATGCCAGTAGATGGCGTTATCCTTACTATTAGGCGGTACGAAGTTCGCCGGGTCAGCTAGTAATTAAATAAACGTAATGTGTGTACGTAGAAAATAAACAAAATAACCAAATAATTAAAAAAATAACGGGCACAAAATAGTTTCATCAAATACAGGGCAAGGCACAAAATAAATATGTATGGTTGGGTCATATTTACCTTTTTGCTGTTTGATCACGCCCAACTCCCCGTACAGATGCACACTGACTGCGTAGACACAAGAAACAAAAGGAGCGAGATCTTAACTGCAGCTGCTGAGAAGTTCGCCAACTTCACACTTTTACTTTTAAAAATACCCGTGATTAAAAATATCACGGGACATAATGACCCAACCTGTCTGACGCCGGGTTAAATCACATCCGTAAATCTGTGAACACATCTAATAAAATTGCTATTGCTGACTTGCAAATCTTATAAGAAGCTTTTTTCATATCGTCGGCTTAGAGTGTAAACCTGCCAAATCCATTTTTTGACGTTATAACGTTTTTTATATCATTCAAAAGTGTAAAAAATAATACACAGTCAACTTCAACTACTTCAACTCTTCATAATGGCATTTGCGGAAAAGACACCACAATTTTGCCAATAACACGTGCAAACTTGTTAATAGACTATCAAACGCTGGAGAGTATTTAGCGTTAATTAACAGTAAAATAAATATATAACTCTAAACATTACAGTTCAAAATAAAAAAATTTCTTCGCAGATCCAGAACGACATTATGATCAGACCACAGACTAGGTATGTGAAATGAAAGTTAAGTACACTCGTAAGAGTGAAGGAAGAAAAAAAAAAAAAAAAAAAAAGAGTTACAATTTAATTTTATTAATTTCAATAAATTTGCATAGTTTAAATATAAAACGAGTAAACACAAAAGAAAGAAGACATTTGACCGAGGTTGGACGAGGAATATGAGCAGGAATGATTTCATGAAAGGAGAAGCGCAATTTAGGACAGGAGAAAAATAAATGGTCCACGTTTCCTTCATCCAAACCGCATTCACAAAGAGAGTTATCTTTAATCCTAAGTTTGGCCAAGAAATGAGGAGTACAACAATGATTTAAACGTAAACGACAAATAGTTGAGGTAGTGATTTTTTTTTCCAATTGATATTTAAAAAACCAGGGTTTGTGGGGAATCTCGGGTTGTATATCTCCATAAAATTTACCCTTTATAGACTTAGAGATTTGCCATGCCTTGGACCAAGATTTAAACAAAGTTAGAGGAAGAGTAGTACAAATGTCATGGGAAAATATCTCAGAGTGGGCAAGAGAGCCAGTGAGAACAGCATTTTTGGCGCATGAATCAGCTGACTCATTACCAAGAATACCAACATGACCGGGAATCCAAGCTATGACGACTTTAATACCAAGATTATGACATTGAAATAGCAAATCTCTAATTTTTAAAATTATAGGGAATCTTGACTTAGATCTGAAAGGATTAGATAAAATGGCTTGAAGGCAGCTTTTTGAGTCAGAGAAAATTATGGAGTTATTTAACTTATGAGACAAAACAAATGAAATGGCTTCGAAAATAGCAATTGATTCACCTGTAAAAACGGATGTAACAGGAGGGCACTTATAATTTAAAATAATTTTTGTATGAGGAATCCAAACAGCAACTCCAACAGGGCTATCATCGGAGACTTTGGAAGCGTCAGTGAATATAGTATTCCAATTATTATAATTAGAGGAAACTTTTTGGACAAACATCTTATGCGGTTCTAAGGTATTTTTGTGAATTCCAAAGTCCAAAATGATCTCTGGGTGGAATACCAGGGCATTATAAGGCACCGAGTATAGATATAAAATAGGGTTTTGAAAAAGTGGGCTAGAAAGACGAGTGAATTGAAGGTAGGCACGAAGAAGACAAGGAAGTTCAATATTAGAACGACGACTACAAGAGTCAAAGATGGATGATAATTGGTCCAGCTTACCAATAAGGGGATGCTCAGAATTTTGCACCAGTTTAAAAATAAATCTATTTGCCAGAAATTGTCTTCGAATCGAGAGGGGAGGTTCTACACACTCAACTTGCATGGCATTAATTGGAGACGACTTCATCGCCCCGAGAATAATCCGTAAACACTTTGATTGAATTTTATCGAGTTTTTGAAGGCCAGATTTGTTACAAGGATCTAATAGGAACATACCATAATCAAAATGACTACGAACTATAGCATTGTAGATCAGTTTTTGAGTATATGGGTGAGCACCCCACCAAACCCCAGAAAGAGAGCGAAGAACATTAACGTTTCTTTCACATTTTTGAGAAACAAAGTCTGTGTGAGCAATACCTGATAATTTTGAATCTAACCAAACTCCTAAAAATTTAACATTGTTCACCTGAGAAATATTTTCACCGTTAACTTTAATTTCAACAGGAGAAACAATCTTTTTTTTCGTAAACACAACTACAGAGCTCTTAGAGGCTGATAAGGACAGACCGTGATGTAGAAGCCAGTCAGATAGATATCCGAGGGCAGAATTTAGACGGATACTAGCCTCATCCAGAGATTTTCCAGAAAAGTATAAAGCTATATCATCAGCATACTGCAATATTTGACAAAATGAATCAGTAGAAAAATGTAAATCATAAGTATAAAGACTGAATAGGAGAGGACTCAAAACTGAACCTTGTGGTAAGCCTTTCCAGATAGTCTTAGGGGAAAGAGAGGCGTCTTGAGTTTTAATAGAGATGGTTCTCTCCATCAATAAATTAGAAATGAAACGGACCAATTTTATAGGAAGATTCAACTGATGCACAAGTTTATTCCTGAGCACCGGGAGTAAAACATTATCATACGCTGAGGCAATATCCAAAAAAACTCCTACTAAAAACTGCTTACTTATCAAAGAAATACGAATATCAGAAATTAATATACTAAGACTATCCATTGTGCTCATACCTTTACGGAACCCAAACTGGGATGAGGGCAACAAGTTTCTATTTTCCACAAACCACTCAAGTCGATGCTTCATCATATGTTCTGCAACCTTGCACAAAACAGACGACAAAGCAATAGGCCTGTAGCTATTTGGGTCTGACGGGTTTTTGCCAGGTTTAATGACCGGAATTATTATTTGATGTTTCCACGGTTGAGGAACCAAACCGTACTCAAAAAAGTTATTAACGAGATCCAGGTAATAATGCTTAGTGCTTCTTGAGGCGTTTTTCAAGAATGAGTAAGGGATCCCATCAGCACCAGGAGAGGAATCAACAAGACCGTCAAGAGCCATTCGAAGTTCAGAAAAAGAGAATGGGGCATCAAAATCATTCTCGGAAGTAAGAAAAGCCGGAGAAGAGGGAAAAGAGTCTAAATTTGGAACTGAAGGGGGAGCCAGTTTATCCGAGAAAAATTCGATCCAGGAAGAAGGATCGTTAGCTGTAATATCAAGAGTATTACAGGAGCCTCTGTATCTTTTGACTTGCTTCCATACTAGGGAAGAAGGGGAATAGGGAGACAAGCTTTGACAGTAGCGAAGCCAACCATCTTTTTTCTTTTTGGAGAGAAGTCTTTTAGCAGTGGCCGCTTTTCTTTGGTACACTAAAAAATTTTGAAGGGTCATTAAATTCGAGTAATTAACCTCTGCTACTTTCCTTTCCTTAACAACTGAAGTACATTCTGAATCCCACCAAGGAGTTGAGACCTTGGATCTGTAGGGTTTTTTCAGAGGGAAATTGGCATCAGCACTAGAGATAATAGAGTCTACAAATTTGGAATAGCAATCAACAAGATTGTTTCTGTCGGGAGGAGGAAGAGATAGTAAGTTATTTTCAAGGGAATCTGAGTAAGAAGACCAGCTTGCATCATTTAATCTATATTTAAGAGAGGGATTAAAATTACGCATTGGTACTACTCTGTCAGAGATAGAGACAATAATAGGAAAGTGATCACTACCATAAGAATGAGACAAGATATTCCAGGAAAGAATGGAAGCAAGAGAGGCAGAGCAAGCTGTGATATCCACAGCTGAGTTAGGGTTTTGAGAAGGGCGAACTCTCCTAGTGGGAGAACCGTTGTTAATAACACATAGATCAGCTTCATCAAAAATTTCAAGGAGGGCCCGACCAAAGTAATCATCATGGCTCGAGCCCCATGAGCGATGATGAGCATTTAAATCACCCATAAAAATAATTGGAGAGGGAACTGAGGAAAATATACATAAAAGGTCTGGAATTAACCTAGAATGAGGATGAGGGATGTATGCAGAGAGGAAAGTTATATTAAAAGCCCTAACAGCAACGATATTAATGTCAGGAGAAGTAGGGGGAAGAGATATAAGAGAGAAAGGAAGGGAGCGCCTAACAAGAAGGGCACTACCTGCGTACCCATCAGCCCTATCATTTCGAAGACAGGAGTAACCTGAGACCCGAAAGTGAGAACCAGGCACCAACCAAGTTTCCGAAACGGCAATGACTGAGGGGTGAAATTTATTTATTAAAAATAAAAGTTCAGGCTTCTTCGGCCGAATGCTTTGAGTGTTCCACTGGAGTGTGGAGACTAGATCCATTATTATTATTAAAGAGAAGCAAAGAAAGTTTCTGGGCAACGTGGGGCGGTAAAGAGAAATTATCACGGGAAATTAAAGTAATAATTAGAGACAAAAGTGTTTCTAAGAGGCTATCCTCTTGAGGGGACTTTGGGGATGAAGAATTTTGGGAAAGAAGAGAGAAGCCATTGGGAAAGGATGAAGGATCTTCAGCAACGATAGATCTATGGGCAGTTTTGTCGTAAGACTTGCCTAGAGGAGCTCTAGGCTTAGGGGAGAAAAACACAGTTTTTTTATAAGAGGAAGGAGGAGTAAGGCTAGTAGATTGAGAAGAAGAGAAAGAAGATTGGGTTGGTAAATTTTGGGTGACTTCGGAATATAATTTGCTTACGCTTGGAATGGATCGAGAAGCCTCTTCATATGAGAGATTTTCCTGGGACATTAATAACTTAATGGATTTTTGTCTACCTTGCTCAGGGCAGCTACCATAAAAGGCAAAGTGACGACCCAAGCAATGGATGCAAGTGGCCTTGGCCTCTACTACGTCACAACTATCACCAGTGTGAGGTTGTGAGCACCTAAAGCACCTTGCCTTGGACCGACACTGTGCCTTAACGTGCCCAAAGCGGCAGCAATTTTGACACTGTATAGTGGGGAACTGATATACCTCCACTGGCAGAGATGTATGAAATAAAAATATCCTTTGAGGAAGAACCTGTCCCTTGAAGGTAACCACTATAGTCTGAGTAGGGATCCAAGAGGTCTTGCCCTCCTGTTTAATTTTCCGGTTTAATCTGCGTGCTTTCAAAATAACTCCACACCCATCAGGAAGAATAATTGAATCTACAAATTCGTCCATAGACATATCGACCGGCACTTGACGGACGATACCCATTTTGGTAATGTTATAGGAAGGAATAAAAGCCGTATATTTTGAACCTAAAACCGGGTTGTCAAGAAACTTGTTGGCCGCCTCACCAGAGGTGAATTCGACAGAGATTTTATTTCTGCCCACTTTTTTAATGCCATCCCTACAAATATTTTTGATTTTATTTTGAATTAAAAATTGTCCAAACTTAATTGGACGGATCGAAGTCCCAGCAGAAGGATCTGGTTCGGATCGGGAGACGTGAACTATAAAAGGACCTTTTTCTTGCTCACTATATGATTTTATGCCCTCTTTTAGAGAAGGGTGAATAAATAAAGTTTGGATGGCCGCAACAGCCATATCTTTGTCGATAATTGTTTTTTTGGAAACAATCTCAATCGTTTCAGAGTCAATAATATGGCGTCGCTTACCAACCGCCGAGTTCAAATATGCAACAGCGTCAGGAGGGTCAGGAGGAGCTGGAGGGGGACGATCCATGTCTATTACAAAATAAAAATAAGAAAGAAAAAACACACAATACTACGAAGAAATATAAAATTTCCAACTGTTATTTTCAATGTAAATTTGGGAAAAAAATTGATCTCTCCAGCACGACTGACAGCTATCAATCCAATACACAGTCGAGAAAAACAGCCAGCGCCAGTTTCATTTTAAAATTGTCAAAAGCGCGTGATGAGTAAAACTGTCAAATCGAAAACGTCAAAAGTTTCCTGCTAACTCCGCGTAAGCCGCCATTTTGTACCGAGATACTGAGACCGGCAAATGTGCTCGTACAAATAACTAGTGTCTTGTGTGATAACAGTGAATTAAAAGGCAGTAAGTTAAAGGACTAAAAGGTATGTGTGTGTATTGTTATCTTATTATTATTTTGTGCTGATATATGAATTAATATTTATTGTAAAACTTAAGATAACCTACAAACCAAAACTATGGGAGTTAGCAGTTTTTCCTTAGAATTAATCTTACATTTATTGTACTTAGCAGGTATTATGTATCTTCATAAATTGACTATTAATTTTGTTTTAATTAGTATCTTGTTCCTTTAGCTGTCTGTTAATTGGTATTAGTCAAGTATTCAATCTATTTATTCAGGTTTTTAACCTAATCATCAAATTAAGAACTATACTTTTAGGTTGGGACGTAATTTTCGAGTTCAAACGTATTTTATAATCTTTATTAAAATAATATTTACTAAATGCATAAATTAATACTTTATTTGCAGATGTCATCGAGTAAACATTGGCGTGGCCGTAAAATCCTGGACTTGTGTGGAAGCAAAGAAGATAAAAACCGACAAAAAGTGCCGGCATCATCTCAAACATCTATCCCTGAAAAATCCTCTGTGGTTGAAAATGTCGAAATTGAATTTATCACATCTAAAGAAATATCTGATGACTTAAGCTCAAGTACAAATTGCGACTCCCTCTCACCTACCATTTTGAATTATGTAATATTGGGAGATGTTTCTAATATACTCTCACCACAAAATAATGATACTGAAGATAATTATGTAACTCTGAATAACAGTCACCTTGAACCCCAAAATGCAGAACAAGAAGTCCAATTCAAAGATATCATTATGGTTTCCCCTTTAGATGAATCCCCTTTGGTTGAATTCATGACTGATGACCACCACTGTACCAATAGTCTGGTTCCTGAAGATACTGTCGAGCAGAGCACTTTACAAGAAATAGAAAATAGTCATAGAAATTCTTCTACAGGTACTATCGACGATACTTTGTCCTTAAGACAATCCATCCAAATAGACAATTTAATATCAGATGAAAGTATGCAAGAAGGTCTAGTACCATACAAAATAAATTCTGACTCTGAGTCTGACTGCGAAAACTATCCAAAAAAAAGCAATAAAAGAAGGAAAAGGATTCAGGTTCAAAAATCGACATGGTTTGCTGAAAGAAACAGAAAGTTGAGAGAGACTGGAAAAAGATACTATGGAAGAAAAAAAGAAGGAAATTGGAATTATGAAATTCCAAGGCAGCCTAGACTTCTGAAGAATAGATGCTCGTGTAAAGAAACTCAAAAAGGATCTTTGAAATGTTCAATGTTCACAGAGACCGATAGGCAAAATATTTTTAAAGAATTTTGGACGTTTAGCTGGCCAGAAAAACAAATTTTAGTAGATAATTGGTGACATGTTTACCCGTTAAGAGACCAAGGGGAAGAAAAACTAATGAGGAATCAAGAAGAGGACAATCTTTATTTTATCATTTAAAAAAGGGTGATGAACGATTCAAAGTCTGCAGAACACTGTTTTTGAATACGCTTGGAATTGGACGATGGACTGTTTTAAATTGGAAAAATAAAAAATGGACTGCATCTAAAAAGAACGACAAGGATATTGATTCCAATCATACAAAAAAATCTTCTAAGCCTTTCGAATTAGAACGCATAGAGCTGAAAAGATTTTTAGAATCATTGCCAGCGATGGAATCGCATTACTGTCGTGCTAGTACACAAAAGAAGTACTTGTTGCCAGAATGGCGTTCAAAACGATCCCTTTATGATTTTTATGTCAATGATTGGTGTAAAACACGTAATGTAGTTGCTTTATCCATCTGCAAATTTCATGAAGAATTTGACAATCATAATCTCGGATTGTTTCACCCGAAAAAAGACCAGTGCGAAATATGTGCTCTCTATAAAGTTGGAAATAAATCCCAAGAAGAATATTCAGAACATCTAAAGAAGAAAGAAGAAGCTAGATCTGAGAAGGAGAAAGATATACGTGAAGAAAATCTTGTTTTTACTGTTGACTTGCAGGCAGTTTTGATGGCACCTAAATCCAATATTAGCAGTTTGTACTACAGAACAAAGCTCCAAATACACAATCTTGCTTTTTATAATTTAAACAACAAAGATGGCTATTGTTATTTATGGAACGAAACCGAAGGAGGTTTGAATTCTGAGGAGTTTGCAAGTGTTTGGGTAAGCTTAATTGAAAAAAAGATTTTACAAAATGATTCAGAAAAACCAAATAAAATAATATTTTATAGCGATGGATGTACCTATCAAAACCGAAACTGTGTAATGTCTAATGCATTGCTATGCACGGCTATCAACAAAAACATCGTTATAGAACAAAAATTTCTAGAAGTCGGGCATACACAAATGGAAGCCGATAGTATTCATTCGTCTGTTGAACGGGCACTCAAAAACAAGAATATCAATGTGCCCGCGGAGTACATCGCCATTTGCAGATCAGCACGAAAACACCCGAGACCTTACGACGTAACGTACCTAAACTACGGTTTTTTTAAAAGCTTTGATGACGTTCAGTTTTTCAAAAGCATTCGTCCTGGACGTGGTAAAGGTGAGCCCAAAGTAACTGACATTAAAGCTCTACGGTACACTCCAGATGGTGATGTATTCTTTAAATTAAGATTCACAGAAGAATGGACCGTACTACCGCAACGAAAATCACCGGCAGTTACTGCATTGCCTTTTGATTCTCTCCAAAATCAGCACCTTACTAGGAGGAAAATCACTAAAAGAAAATTTGATGATTTGCAATATCTAAAAAGTACCTTACCTGAAGACTACCGTAGTTATTACGATAATTTACTTCATGACTAGTAATCAATTAAAGTTGATAGAAGTCATGAAGTAAATTATTGTTGATGAGACTGATTGTAACATTGAGTCTGAGTTATATTTGCCTACCTCTAAACTATAATTATAAGAATAAAATAGTTATGGTTAGAAGAAAATAATGTTTTTATTTTTTGTTAATATTGAGTTTTTGTTTTGTTTAAAAAAAGTAGAATTTTTCTTTGGTTCTTATAAATGAGTAAGAATATGAATAGAGATTTTTTTTTAATTTCGTTTTTGTTTACAAAAAGCCTGCTATGTTGTTTTATAAAATTAATATTTGATTACAAAAACCTGCCAAGTCACAAAAATGGTGATATATAAATAAATACTGAATTAAATTATCTATCTTTTATTTCAAATTGTTTGGAATACAAATAAATGTTTAGAAATATAAAAGTCTTCTTATAAAATATATTCATATTTTTTTAAGAATGTTTTTTATCTCTCCTGAATATTTACCTAATATGCAGTTAGCAGGTTTTCACTCTAAGCTGACGATATTATGTATCATTCTCAATAGGTACTCAATTATTTATTGCTTTCTACAATGTACATGCTTAGATGGCAAGTAAAAAAATTATTAGACACAATCGTGAACCCTTTTAGACACAACAAACACAATAGAAAGGGTCAAGATGACTTACAATCTAACTTCTTCTAAGTACAATTTTATCAATAGCTCTTGCTTAATAATGTACATAAAACAAGAAATCTAAGTTAACATTATTATATAACGCAATATGAACAAATCTACACTCTCCCTCCCTCCTGTCTCCACTTGTCGGTCATCCAAGGCAAGCGAAGCCTATCAAAGTAGTTAAGAGCACTAGAAGCAGGCCAAACTTACTTACACGTGGTCCCAACTTAAAGTTACACAAGTAACATTGGAATCACTTGCGAGATCTGCGCATGCGCCGTGAGAAGTCCTACAGGATGAAAGTCGAATAGTCTAAAAATATGGAAGTGGGTTGGTAGTAAGAAAAAATATTTTATTTCGACAAAAAAAATCATCTTGCATAGGTTCCATTTTACCTTTTAAGCCGGTTGCAGACCAAGAGCTAAGCTAATTTAGTTTAGCTTTCCTCGCACAGCTCAGGTCATTTTCCTAATGTGTAAGTTGGAAAGTATACGCGTACTGTGTTGCTTAGGTACCAAGTTTGCAATCTGCATAAATGTATGAAAAATTTACCTACCTCAACTATGAGAGCTACTGGAAAGCCTGAGAGAAAGGTCATCTTTGAGCCACTTTAGGAGACGCCCCGGATGGAGGGCGATTCCTGGCCACCGTAGGCTCGAGCTTGTGGACAGTGAGTAATGGGTAGCTCGGCGTCCTATAAGGATGATGCCCTGGTCGAAGGCGCGTTGAGGTCCGAGCGCGCCTCAACGAGCTGTCCACAACATTCAAGGGGCTGCCAGGGCCAACGCCTACCGGGGTTGCAGGACTGTCTGAATGATTTACCGTGGCTCTGGAACGGAAAAGGTAAATGTCTGATACTCCCTCCACTCTATCCAAAACGGGAAGAGATATTTAATGATTTCCCATCTCAAAAAAATCTATGCGCGCTAAGCTAAACTGTCTCAGCTTAGGTGTTGGTTTGCCATCGGCCTTTAAGTCAGGAATCCTTTAAATATTACTAGGTAAATATAATGTAGACAAAAAATCCTTGTTTCTTTTAAAACAATATTCCTTTATGGGTGATGTTTGTAATCCTCTCTTTCATTAATTAATTTAAGGAAAAAGCTTTTTATTTTGTTTAGAGAAGGAAAATTATAGAACTTGTGGTTTCTTATAAAGTTACAGACATAAATATAAATTACTTTGATGTAATATTAGGTTTAAAGAATTTATCCTACTAATGTTATAAACACGAAAGTTTGTATGCATGGATGTTTGTTACTCTTTACGCTGTCAGCGGGTTCACCCGCGCGATTCGTACAAAATCATCAGAAGAGAACATACTCCAAGGATAAAAAGTATGCTGTGTGCTATTCTAGGACATGTTCTACCCGTGTACCAAGTTTCATCGAAATCCGTTCAGCTATTCGAGCGTAAAGAAGTAACAAACCTACACACAAGCTGTCGCCTTTATAATCACTGATCACTCGAGGGCGGAATTAGGTAGAGTTATTCTGAGTGCTTACACTGATTTCATACAGTGAAAGAATAAAGTGGATATGCCTCAAATCCCGAAATTAATTTTAAAGAGCAGAAATTTTATGACACTATCAGAAATTTATGAGAAAAAAATTCTTCCTGTATAAATTCACCTCAGTTGACGTAGAGAGATCTTTTTCAATGAAAAATACTAATAAAAATTGTATGTTAATTATCTTTGTTTTATTTGTGAGGTTTTTTTTATTATTTATTCTTAATATTGTTGACCACAAGGGATTTTTTTATTGGAAATCCCGGGAAGATCCATATTAATATCAACATTTCGATGCAAGTACATGAATAACTCTACCTAATTCCGACCTCTGGTGATTACACCAATTGTATTAACAATTAGTGGCTTTATCGCATTCCATGATTTCTTCCAGGTAACCTGGAATGGTCTAAGATTATAATTATAGTGTTCCACGCGCGCCTCAAAGAGATGTCAACACAACCGTAAGGGCCCAGCAGAGCTAAAGTCTACTGGGACCATGGGTCGACTTTTGAAAGGGAAACCCGCGTGATCCTAGAACGCAAAGGGCAACTGAAGAAACATAGTTCAAAGAAAGAAAGAAAGAAAGAGTCAGACGATGTCCCATCTTAAAAAAACCGTGTAGCATCACAGCTCAAAATTTATGGGTGTTACTAACCATATACCCGACCTACTTGCGAGCTAAATCACTGACAATGTTTCTAAATAATGAACGTTGTTCACCCACTCGATTTGAACGAAAATAAATTGTTTAAAAAAGTAAGTGAGCGTTATAAATTACGTCTTTATGGCTACACTGGCTTAAGTACGTTTTAGTTTCTTTTGTAGGTAAATAACGCATACAGAGTTCAATGAGGGTCCTTTTTCACTCGCCTATCGTCAACATCGAGCATGGTTTAAAAGCTTGTTACTTCATCTAACGCATGATTTTCCAACCGAAAAAAAAATACCCCCAAAAAAGGATCTATGTGCTTACATAGATACCTACTTATCCTATTGTGATAGCTTTATCACCTTGCCTACACTTAGACTACAAAAGGTCTTAAAAGTAAATCTCGGAAAACATTACAAGAATTAACCAAAATAAAAAAAATCCGAACAGTTTGTGTTAGGCCACTTTGCCTCGAACTGCTTCAACTGTAAGTTTGTTTAAGTAGCGTTTAATTCCGTTTCGCCGTAATTTATTAAGACCGCTTACGGGGTTTAATTACATTCCCCTACCCTTAAATTAAGAAATAATGTTGAGCACAAAACAATTTCTTTCGGTTCAGAAGTTAATGTTATTTTCGGTCCAACAGTGTTTCAGTGAGTCATAATTATTACTTATAATGTTCTGCTGTTGAATTGAAATGGCCATTTTTTGTTATTATATTAATTTTATGTTTAGTTATTGTAATATTGAACGTATTAGTTGTTGATACTTATGACGATTAATCTATACCTACATATTACTGCAATGAACTATTCGTTTGTTTTTCCTTATATGTATCTTTTATAAAATGATAAGTGATATTTATTTTGCAAATAGGTTTAAAAAAAACATTTACACGTCAATTTTTTTTCGTCTTTTTAAACTAGATGAGGCCGGTGTTTCCTAGCTGACGACCCTGAGAAGAAACACCGAAACAAACTCAGGGCTCAAAGTCTCTTTTAAAGTCCATACAGTAAATATGTAACGGTGAAATCTCATGAGAACCATGAAGATCTGTCTGAGATGGTCTTTTGAAGAAAGAACCATACAGTGTGGACCTGTCCAGTCAGTGCAAGCATTTGTCAGTATTCGTAAAGCTCAACTCAGGACTACTAAGGAGCTCAACGACTTGACGAACTATTAACAAGGAAAGGACATTTGGGTAGGCCGCAGAAAATACTCAAATTGCCAGACATACGTTAAAATTACTGAAAAGGAAAAAAAGCAATCAACATAGTCCTCACGTTCACAATAATAAAAGGCCTACGGCCACGGCGGCTACGGCGGGGGGGACTACTACTTTTGGTTTTCCTATTTGAATTGGTAACCGCGTACCAGAAGATACAGTATTGGAAGGCCTCCCACAAGGTAGAATAAAGACCTGGTAAGGGTTGTAGGACTCCATTGAATGCGAAACGCACAGGACTGATCGTTGTGGCGACACTTGGGGTGGCCTATGTCTAACAGTGGACGTCTTTCAGAGGGTGGTAAATCCTGTAATTTGTTCCGCTCTGGGTGGCGAGAGAGGGAGTGTCAGGCTTTTACTGGCTAAAACTCACGCTTCCTTCAGTTGTCATTTGCAATGCAGGGCTACTGAGGCTCTTTCGAATTTCCCACAACACAAACCCATCAAAGAAAGAGCGTCTGTGTCATCGCAAACTTCATCCGCCACTTTCCATCAAGCAAGATCAAGGTCAATACAGTACTCATCAAGTTAATTTACCAAAACTTTTGAATAATGTCTGAGTAACGAAAAAAACCGGTCAAGTAAGAGTCAACTCATGTGTAGAGGGTTCTGTACAAACTTACCTTAGATGTCAATATTTTGTTCGATTCCCAAATCCAGTCTCGGAGATTTTTCAATATCGCTAAAAAGTAATTATTTTGTATATTGATGACAACGATGTGGAGGAGTACTTCGACGCCTGAGTGTAATAGGTGTTTTTGTATTATATGTACATAGTTAGGTTTAGTATAATAGTTTTTATAGTTTGTATGTACATTATTTTGTTATGTAACTACTTCACGGTTTTCAGATTTTTTTCTTTATTGATACTGTAAGACTTTGCTTTTTACCAAATTCAAGGATTTTAAGTCAACAGAATATATATCCTGGTTTTGATATCCTAACGAATGTCAAAATATGAGCCTAAACAGAATAACAAAAACCATATCTTTAGAAGTTTAGTTTGGTCACTGCTCCAAGGAGTACCTACCAGACCTGAGTATTTGATACTAATTTCTGTTTAACACCTGTATTTCTGAGAAAAAGGGTCTTGACAGACAGACATATGAACAACAAAGTAATTCTATGAGGGAACTGAGAAACAGAACCCAAAAAATCAAAGATGCCAAAATTCAAACGAGAATAATTGAATATTTAAACAGTAGAACAAGAAACCAGTAATCGTCTTGACACAAACGGAATAAGGCTTTACGAAGGACTCATTTACCTGCTGGCTCCATCAGTCTGTGAACAAACGAGATCAGGGGTCTTACCATGTTAAAATGTCACGCGTGCGAACGAGAAACAGGGATGTTATACAGACTATACACTAGTGATGCAACGGAAGTGTCTTAACGGAAGCGGAAACAGAAACAGATGTCAAAAGTAAATCTTTGCGGATGCAGAAGCAGAAGTGTTAATACTATGAAGAAAATGCACCAGAATGTTTACGACGTAATCACGTCACGAGGCATGGTGATGCGCAGAATGAACCAAAAAATATAATAATAAAGAAACTCGTTGCGACACATTTGTATACCGCCCCCGCACCCCCACACCAATTCCGATGTGTCTAGTCGTCCACGCTCCTCGCTGAATTCTTCCATTTAGAGTTCTGTTATAAATTTTGCGGAAGCAGAAGCGGAAACGGAAGTGAAAAAGCTTGCGGAACTTCTGCAGACGCGGAAGCGGAAGCAGAGTTCTGTTGCAACACTATCATACACCCTATATAGCTCCATCCCTTTAACAGTTTAGTTTCAGTCCTCAAATGGATCACGTTAAGCTATCTCGTGGTAGGGGTCTCTGTTCATTGAAACGATATTAATTCCCTTTCAAATGCGTTTCTCAGAATGTGATTCAGAAGGTACTGAACGCTGAATAGACTTGTAATCAAGTCAGCTTCACGCTTCTTTTAAGTTGTAAGATAAGCAGAGCAAACCTGCTGTCAGATGAGGGAAATGTGCGTTCAGACGTGTGTCGCCTCATTCGCTCCGCACGGTTGAGTCCGAGGTTTGACGGTAAATTATTTTTCAATACACTTATTCTAAAACCCGCTCTTATCCCACCGCTTTTAGGCACGCAATAGACTGTTTTCCGAACTGGTGCAGAAAAGTGCGCGTGCTCTCCCACACCACATTGTTATTACATTTATCGTATCAGACTGGGCGCGCGTCGTCCCCCACGAGTCGCCAGTCAACCCCCGTTTATTCATTTCTTCATAAATGTATTGAAAAAAGTCGTTTGATACACTTGCAAATTTGTCACTGCAGCCCTCGGCTCCATAACACACTCGCCTACGGCTCGTGCGAATTTCGCCACGGTCGCATTGACAAACTTTCTGCACATGTATCAAAATGTACTATTATTTAAAAATTTACATTCTAAAATTAAGTTAACCGTTTCGAAAAAAAAATGTATTACGCGTATGGAACCTCCCATATTTTTTTTTTTTTTTTAATACTACGCTAATAAAACAGTTTTGTGCCAGTGTTATTTGAATTCAGCACCACTGGGATCTAACTCTTTAAATCAGGCCCATACGCATGGGGCCTGAAAAAGATTTACTCATATAAAAAAAACATCTTTACATAACGAACCTCATAATAATTTTCTTTCATCTACAAGTAAAATCCAATGTACTTATAAAAGTCTCGGGTCACAGTGTTTGTTATAGAACTCCTCCGATTTTTGTGTTTTTAGGGTTCCGTACCTCAAAAGAAAAAAACAGAACCGTTACACGATCACTTTGTTGTCCGTCTGTCTGTCGGTCAAGACCCTTTATCTCGGAAACGCGTGCAGGTATCGAGTTGAAATTAAAACCAGGTCTGCGGTCTGAAAAATGAAATGAAAGGTCTGCGGTCCCTTGAAGCTGTAAAATAATCAAACTTCTGAGTTAACAAAAAAAAAAATACTTCCGTTTATGTCGCAAAAAACATATATTTCGACACTCTCAAGGGAATCAAAATTCATAGGGTACTTTTCTTTGACTTAGAATTTTGAAATGCAGCAAGGTCTCATAGTACAAGAATAGGAAAAAATCTAAAAACTGTAAATATTTAGTTACGTCACAAAAAAAAAAGTTTTTTTGCGATTCGGAATAATCTCGGTAACTCAATTCGGGAATTGAATTGTTTTCGTAGGTACGTTTGTAAGGAACCCTCAGCGCACGAGTCCGACTCACACTTGCCCAGTTCTTTTATGTATATTTCGTAGGTCTAAGAATAGGTCGTAAGTTGACCCACCGTACATTTATTGTTTTATAATTTATATGGCAGAACATGATTTGCCGTGTCAGCTAGTAGCTAAATAATTTTTATTTTATGCGTTGGTTGAAAAAAAAAACACTTTAGATGTCAATTTCTTTTTTTAATTTAACCAGATGAGGTTGGTGTTTCTTAGTTGACTATCCTGAGAAGATACACCGCAATCCCATATTATTTGATGAGTAATTTAATAGGAGAACCAAGGTTGCCGACATAGCACGAAGAATCGCCAAACTTAAGTGGCAATGGGCAGGGCACATTGCTCACAGAACAGATGGCCGTTGAGGCCGAAAGGTTCTGGAGTAGCGACCGCGTACCGGAAGGCTCCCTGCAAGGTGAACCGATGACCTGGAGAAGGTTGCGGGAATCCGATGGATGCGAGATCGTTCATTGTGTCGACATTTGGGGGAGGCAGGCCTATGTCCAGCAGTGGAAGTCTATTGGCCGAGATGATGATGATGATGAATTCAATAGAAAGAAGCCTGCTCTAAAATTATGCTTTGCGTCGAAAATGTTCATACAAAATCAACCATAAGCATACCCCATTAGTACCAAAACTCAATCCTCAACAAATTCAAAACTTCATAATGAAAGATTCTTCAACTTGTCTTTTCATTATGATCTTCTTTGTACCCGCTCCGATGTTCCCTTATTTTCATCTGCAATGTAGAGCCGCGGGCTAAGGACTAATAAAAGAAATTCTGTAACTTCTTCAGAACAAAGGGAACATGTTGTAGAGAGACTAATTAAAATTCGCGGCCTGGGTTGTAACTGTGTCCTCTTTTTATTGTCAGTTTTATGGTAGTAAGTAGGTTCCGTACACGAAGAGTGCCAACGGGAGTCTTTTACTAAGATTCTGCTGTCCGTCCTTCTGTCTGTCAGTGGACTATAGCTCATAAACCAGAAGAGGTAAGGAGTTGACATTTTCACAGAATGTGCCGCTACAACTAAAGTTGAACATCCGCCGCTATCCCACTGGCGTTTTACGAGCGTTGGCGCGGTTTTAAGTGTACGCAAGAAACTTGCGACGTTAAGGTCGCGTCTGCTCAACGTTGGCGCTTACCGCTAGAAACTTGCAACGTTAACGTCGCGTCTGCGCAACGTTGGCGCTGCGCAGACGTTGGATAAGCGCCAACGCTCGTAAAACGCCAGTAGGATAGCGGCCTAAAAGGGGTTCCCATACGAGAAACGTTATTTAGTCGGCGTTTTTTGCACGATTTTAATATTGAACTACAACAGCTGCGCACGGCTCGAACTCCAAAGTTAAGCAATGCTTACCCAAGTTCGGCTGTCACTTGTATGTCTTGGTGTTGGTAGGTTACGGATATTCAGAAGCTAGAAATCAGACTCTAGTCTTACCAAGGGGTATCGTGTTTCCCAATTACTGGGTTTTAGAGGTCAGATAGGCAGTTCTTATTGATAGGTTCGCCATTATAATAATAATAAGGTTCCTCTCTCTGGAGCCCTGACCTGTAGCTTGGACACTGTTCCCGATACCGGTGGGCTACTATTTTTTATTTTTAAATGTTTTTTAATTTTTTTATTGAAATATTTAAAAATATAATTTATATGTATACTATATAAACGGAAAAAAACGGAAACGAATAAACGGAATAATAATAATACTAATATTCCACAACTATCACACAAAGCCGTCTAATCCTAAGCTAAGGAGAGCTGGGTTATGAGTACTAGACAACTGATAAACATACCTACTTATATATTTCTAAATACATACATATTATAGATAAATTACACCTAGACACAGAACAAATGATCATGCTCATCACACAAACATTTGTTCTGGGTGGGAATCGAACCCACGACCTCCGGCATAGCAGTCAGGGCCACTAACCACTAGACCAACAGGCCTGTCATACAATATCATTGACCACTCATCATCTCATCCATCTCACCTGATAGTAAGCGATGATGTGGTCGATTCAAGTTCCATGTAAAATGTGTTATGTTACTATTTTGATGTTCAATGTACATAGCATTTAATTAGCATAATCCACTTTTTAATTTTCTCGCTACTGGCACTCAGGTAGTCAGGCTTCCTCTCTAGGAGAGGGAATGGGCCGTATACCACCACGCGGGCCCAGTGCTGATTTGATTGGTGAATGTCACATGTTTTCGTTTTATTGGTTCTAGGACATGCCGGTTTCCTTACAATGTTTTCCTTCACCATTTTGAGAGCAGTGGTGAGGAAATGAACTACACAAAGAAATGCGCCTAGCTGGGTTTGAATCCACTACCGACAACTCGTAAGTTGGGGCCGTTAATACTAGGCCACCACTACTGTACAATAAAGTTTATTCTATTTTAGCTAGTAGTTTTTGCCCTTAGTGTATATATCGTGGCCAGATCTTAGAATTTATCACTTCATGATCTGGCCAACTAAAACTGGCCACAACATCGATGAAGGATTTCCTATAAAAGGTCTAAAGAAAGTAGGCCTAACGAGGATTGACATATCATCAAACTTTAACGTTTAAAACGATCTGGCCAGTTTTAGTAGGCTAGATCATGAAGTGATCCATTTCTATAATCTGGCTACGACATATATATAGTTTTAATTAGTTAAGTGTTTTTATTGAATTAAATAAAATTGTTGCAGCAGAAAAAAAAATGCTCGCATGGTGCACATAATAAAATTTCAATTAGTAATGAACTTAATAAAAAAAACTGCTAAGACATGGCACGGCAACCCCAATAGATTTTTTTGGGCTTGCAATTTTTATAACACATTTTTACATCATTAGCGCTGGGAGGTTTTTTAATTTCGTACATCATATTGTAAAAAAAAAACTACTAGAAAGACTTTTTGAAATGTTGTTCCATTTCATATAAGAGTGAGATAACACACAGCTGTCTCGTGTGCACCTTCATTTTATTCATGTTCACCGTAATAAAACAGAGGAAATTATGTCAAATGATAATAAAAGAGTACAATTTATAAGGAAGGGTGTATGTTTGTACGTAAGGGTGCGGATACAAGGTGGTTTTATTTAGTTAGCATAGTCGGCCTTATAATGTTCCCACTGTTGGGACTCATGGGCACACCATAATTATGGCGGTAAGTCCCCTCTTTGAGGAGTGACTGGAAAGGCAACACGGCGTCCATACCTTCCGCATGACGCAGGTCCTCACCGGACATGGTAAGTTTGGGAGGTTCCTGCACCGGATCCGTACGGAAGAAATGCCGGGGTGTCAACATTGCGTAGACCGCCCGGAGGACACGGTGGAGCACATGGTAGAGGTGTGCCCCGCTTGGGAAGAGCAACGCCGTATCCTCGTGGAGGCGATCGGTGGCGGTGAACTCTCGCGCCATGCCTTGGTACAGGCCATGGTCCGGAGCGATGAGGAGTAGCAGGCGGTCGCCTCCTTCTGCGAATCAGTCATGCTAGCAAAGGAGGCGGCCGATCGCGTGAGGCAACGGTCCTCACGCCCCAACCACCGCCGGGATTCTGATCCCGATTTCCGGCCACCGTAGGCGCGGGCTTGCGGACGGTCAGCAATGGGTAGCTCGCCGTCCGACCGTCCGGTAACCGTCCGGACCGAGCCCAAGTCGTCGATAGCGCGTACTGTTTCACACGCGCCTCAAAGAGATGTCAGCAACTGTAGGGGCCCATCAGGGTCGAAGCCTACTGGGGCCAAGGGTCTGATTCTGAAAGGAAGACTCGGCCCTGGTACGAAAGGCAACGAAGGAACAGGAGTGGGTTTTTAGTCAGTAAAAGTCTGACACTATCTCCCGCACCGACCTAGAGCGGGAGATAGGATGATTGGGATGTCATAAGATGATTTGCCAACCGAAAAAAAAAAACTGTTGGGTCTCAGGCCTCCTCTCTAGGAGAGGGAAAGGGCTGTAATCCATCACGCGGGCCCAGTGCGAGTTGGTGGATGTCACATGTCTTCGAATTTTTTGGTTCTAGGACGTGCTGGTTTCCTTACGATGTTTTCCTTCACCGTTTTGAGAGCAGTGGTAATGAAATAAATTACACAAAATAATGCGCCTGGCTGGGTTTAAACTCGCAACCTACTTCTTGTAAGTCGGGGCCGTTACCACTCGGCCACCACTGCTCTTTATTTAGTTACACAAGCATTATTTCATGAAAAATGCTTTACAGCGCGTCATCTCTATTACTTGGTGTGTCTCCTAGCTCCTAGCAGTACTGTAGGGGAGTCACGACCGAAGTGATATGGACTGCTATGCTGTTAAATTAAATACTTTAATAACTTTAAAGATTTATTTATAAAACGGTAAAGCTAAGTTACGCTAAATGATAAATGCTAATGAGTACGAAAGCACCCGGCTTGCTGTCCGAATATGTACTGATGCCGCCCGGACTTAGCGCGACGTAATTGGTTGGCTAGATCAGCAAAACGTGTTCGATCGTGATTATTGTATCGAACAAGTACTATTTATTATTTATTTATTTAAATCAGCTACTTCAATATTTTTTTTTTTTTTTTTAATTGATATAAACCAGCGCTTGACTGCGATCCCACCTGATGGTAAGCAGTGATGCAATCATTGATGGTGAGACGCACTCGTTTATCAAGAGCCTATTCACTCTAGCCTTGAAGACACCTAAATTATAGTTGGACGGGAAGATCGCAGCAGGCAAATTGTTCCAGTCCTTCGATGTACGCGGTATACACGACGAAGCGAAACGCTTAGTCCGGACCGTTGAAGTTAATGACCTAATCTGGGGCCTTAGCATGACTTAATAAAATGACAGTTGTGCGAGCGAGATAGAGCTATACACTTTACACAGCTCTATCCCTTTAACAGTTCAGTTTGGGTCGTAAAATTAAACATGTATATGTAAGGTAAATAACCTAATACTATCAACTAAATAAAAATCTAACTTTTCCACCGTACACTCTCAACAAGGTTCAGTTGAAAACCAGCGCCAGGTAACTAACTACCATGAAGTTGTCTGACCATGAAGTTGTTGACTGGATCTATTTGGTGCAGGTGTGAGACACACAATGTTAGTTATTTTTTTTATCTTAAGTGTTTACATGTTCTTTGTACATTGTGTGTATCTGTGTACGTGTGCCAAATAAAATGCTTTTCTTTCTTTCTTTCTTTTTAAAATGGATCGCGTTAAGAGCTCACGCTCAACTTTGACCAGTTTTTTACCAGATGTTAGTGTTTCCTGATAGCTACAACCCAGGGGAAGTAACCTATTCAAGGTTACTTCTAGGCAAGCGTGTCCCAACATCGACCACATCATCGCTTACCATCAGATGAGATAGATATATATTTTTCTACATATTATCTTACCCGTCTCTGTGTTGCGTGAGTGTGTCCGTGGCATCACCAGGCCTAATCAGAATAACAGCGCCGCGTTATTTTACTTTTTTGTTAAATATCGCAGCATATGCTGAGACAGGAGCCTTTTTGGCCTCGCACAGGTCTTTTTTTTAATCTTTTAATATTATTTTCTTTTATTTTTTATTTTAAGTTAAATATTTATAGATTAAGTAGTTTTTATAGTCTTTTTATTTTATTGTGGTTTGTCCTGTGCGAATCTCAAATAAATGTTTTCTTTCTTTCTTTCTATATAATAATATCAATAATAACAAAAAGGTGATAAACGTTGATAATATGGTTGACGATAGAGCACACTTGCCTAGAATTAACTTATAAGTTTGACCTAAATAACCCCAAGTTATAACCACAATTAACACAAAACAGACTCAACCAATAAAACAAAATAAACTTCAGCCCTACAATAATGAAAACATCAAACACATACTCCATATACCGATTTAATATGCAATAATATGGCTGTTCTATTAACTTCGAAATAACTGACAGTCTGCCATTCGCATTTAGTACGGAGAGGTTTCGAAAACGTAGCGTTGAATGCGAAAATGAAAAGGTTGAATAGGATGATGTTTGGGATCGCGAAAATATTAATGAAATGGTTGAAAAGGGTTAAGATGTGACAACGTAACCGTCTTTCACTTTCGCATTTATAATATTGACATGGAAGTATAGATTTAAAACAGTGGGTTGCGGGATTGAGAGACAAAGAGTCCTTGTAGCCCTGGATCGCAATAGCTACCTAACTGAAGAAAGATAAGTAAGTTTTCTAAAAAAAAAGGAACCTTCCTCCTTGCGTCGTACTTCTCAGTGCTGAGGGTCGTGACCTCACTGCTTCATCACTTTCATTCGAACGATATTCCTCCATCTGTTTCTGTCTCTGGCGGTGTGAAGGGCATTGTATAGCGTAGAGTCAAGAGCGTTGCGGATCTGATCAAACCAACGTATTGGGCTGTGTCCACGAGACATTTTCCCATCCACTCCAAAAAAGGGAACAGTTACGAATAATTTGCTTCTTGATGACTGATGTGTTGAACTGTTCGCAAACTAAATTATGTAAAAAAAAAATGTATGTTTCTTTAACCATCCATCATCATCGCCCATCAGGCGTCACCGTGGTAGACTGCAACCTACACCAATGACACTACTTATTCTGTAATATGTACTCGAATAATAACAGAAGCATACCTACAGCTAATAAAAAAAAATAAAAAAATATTTCATATTTTTTTTTTGTAATTTAGTTACATACAATAAAAGGCTAATCCATAATTTTGTATACATCAAATTATCTACAGAAGCAAGCCACTATGAATCGAATCGATTTTTTATTTTTTTGCTTTTACCTGTGCACGGTTTTGTGCATTAAGCCAGTGTATATTTAATTTTTGTTACAGTATGTAACATATTCTAATGTCTTTACAGTATTTGGCAGCAAATGGATCTAGTCAGCCTTTTTGGCAAGTTTCGCTAGGATGGGCCCTAGCGAAACTTGCCAAAAAGGCTGACTAAAAAAAAAAAAAGTTAAAAAGAAAAACTAAAATGAAGTTAAGAATTTTATTGTAGGACTACAATACTACAATAAAATTCTTAACTTCATTTTACCGCGATTTTGCCTGCCATACTTGAGAGACAAAACTATACCAATTATACATTATAATATCCACCAGGAATTAGTTTACGAATAATTAAAACAGCCGCTCGTAAAAATCCCGCCAAAACGCCACCGACCTGAATTGCAAAAGCCACCGCCCGTGAACGCGACCTTTCACTGACACACGCACACTTCGCCAGAAAAACCCGGGAAAAGCATCTCAAGGGAAATTTTATTTCGTTTAAACGCTAGTGGTGGCACTGACATTCTTATATTGTGCCTTTGTTGAGTTACCTACAGGAATTCGCGTCGAGTACGGTAAATATTTGAGTTCGGAATTATAATAAGTTTGCTCTATGGCTGTATGTTCACTAGTGGTTTGAACTGGACGAGTTTTGTTTTTCTAACGTTGGCAGTTCTGTTTATGAATTAGGCAGTGACAGTTTGACTATGGAAAAATCATTTACAATTAAAAATGTTGTGGTTTCCTAAATGTATATTTATTACCTTCTTGACATGCCAGCGGCTGCATCTGTCCAAAATGGAAAATTATGCCAATGGAATATATTCGTGGGATAAAAAGTACCTTATGTACTATTCCAGGACATGATATATTCGTGTGCGAAATTTTATTCAAATTCGTTCAGCTGTATAAGCGCGAGGGAGTAACAAACGTACACACACACATTTCTTTTCATAATATTATTTTCTTCTGCCAGCTACTCGTACTTCTCCCGCGAGAAAGTAGAAAATATATCGCCTTACAGAGTGATAAAATAATTAAAGTAATTCTATTAGTGAAAAATTTATTTAAGTCGATCCATTATTCATTACAAACAAAGATTCAAAAATACAACTCTTTCCTCTATTTAATAATATTAAGTATGATAAAGTGAAGTATGTTCGAGGTAGCTCAAGAAAAGAATACCTGGGCAAAGTTGGTGGAGGTCTTTGCCCAGCAGTGGGATAGTAAAGGCTATTAAAAAAAAAGTGAAGTATATCTATAGATAGGTATAGAAGTATCTGATTGGTATAATTATCACAAAACCTTAAGAAAGGATGTAAGATCAATCAAAGATCATACGTACCTACCATTTTCTTTCTCTGAAGTTTGCACGTACACTTATAATCACATTATAGATATTATTCAGAAACTTCAACCTACTCTAGTCCAACCGATATAATTAAAGTTCGTAAACCAAAGTCGCAACAACTCGACGAAAATAAATTTAATCTATCCTGAGACTCCTAACAAACTGGAAATACAAATTGGATTCTCTTATCCAACTTAGATTACACCTCACATTGCAGTACATTTCAGCATTGCATTTCGACTGGCAGAACCAACTGTATCTGATCTACTTTAAAAGTTTTCTTTGATTGAAATACAGAGTTTTAAAGCAAAACATGTAATGAATTTTCAAAGGTTTTTGTTTTATGTGGGAAAATCATCTAATGACAAATCCCGCTCTTGGGCGGAGCGGGAGATAGTGTCAGACGTTTACTGACTAAAAACCCACTCTTGTTCCTTCGTTGCCTTCGTCCCAGGGCCCCGTGTTTCGTTTTCACACTACCCATGGCCCCAGTAGGCTTCGACCCTGCTGGGCCCCTACGATTTGCTGACCTCTCCCTGAGGCGCGCGTGGAACCATACGCGCCGTCGTCGACTTGGGCTCGGTCCGGACGGTTACCGGACGGTCGGACGGTGAGCCACCCATTGCTCGCCGTCCCAGGTCTGAAAATAAAACATTTTATGTACATTAATTCATTTTAAACATAATACTTAACTAGCCATAATTACAGTAAAATATAATAATAATAATAATAATAAACTAATTATAACTAACTAAAAACAAACTAAAATATGGCGTAAAAAAACTCTTCCACATTGCTGTCGACTGGTAATGTGCCCAAAAGACTGGCATCATTGCCACGTACGGCAATGCTTATCCTCTGTCCGAGGTAAAAGCCAGCCCTTGGGTCACGCGAAGTGTCAACAAGATATTTCAACAGATCTTTATACAACTTGTGAGCACTCCGACCCCACGATGCGAGAGTTTCAACCCCAAACAGTTCGAAAATATAACTTTCAACATGGTTATTATTTTCGCCGCTTGAGTTTCTCCGCAACCGCAGCGGCAGCACCAGCACAACACGACGAACTAGGAAGATGGGATGGCGCAAGAGTATCGACACAAGTAGCGTCCCATACTAAAGGCCTACCCATCTTCCATGAGAATAACGTCATGCCGTCCGGTCTTTTGTCATCGTCATGTGCCAGGTCATGGGGTTTCAAAACGGGTGGAACGCCGACGGTGACAAGAGCGCGTCTGATGATGTCATTGATATTCGCATGCCGCACTATGCGACCCGCAATTCGGCTGCATGACAGACCGTGGTGTCCGAGGCAGTTGACAAATTCGCCACAGTGGCAATGATAAGGAAAACAACAGGGAGCTCTCAGATGTAAGGATGCAGCGAGGCGGAAAGTATTATCATCGGACAAGGTGCCTAAGCTCGACGACGGTAGTGCGTGAAGCCAGAGACCCGACTCCAACTCTCCCACAGCCAGCAGGCGCGCAGACTCCGTAGGAACAGTAAATGTTACAATCAGGTTTTCCTGAACTACTTTGCAAAGTTGCTCGTCCCACCGTCTTTGGTCTGGAAATTAAAAGAAAATCTTGCTTTAGATAAGTAAATATTTTCCTCTGACAGCCGGAAGAAATTATATTTTTAATGAGGTCAGTGTTACAATTATTATGATAAGTAGATAAACTTCCGACCTCTCTTGAGCGTTCTTATTCATAAAATACCGGCCAAGTGCGAATCGGACTAGCACACGAAGGGTTCCGTACAACATTAGACACTATATTATAACGTTTTTAGGGTTCCGTATCTTAAAAGGAAAAAACGGAACCCTTATACGATCACTTTGTTGTCTGTATGTCAGTCTGTCTGTCAAGACCCTCTATCTCAGGAACGCGTAGAGGTATCGAGTTGAAATTAAGCTCATATACTCAAATCCGCGGTCTCTTTAAGCTGTGAAAAAATCAAACTTCTGAGTTAACGAAAAAAAAAGTTACGGTCATTTATGTCGCAAAAAATGTCTATTTCAACACTCTCAAGAAAATCAAAATTCATAGGGTACTTCCCGTTGACCCAGAATCCTAAAATTTGGCATAAAGCAAGTCTTATAGCACAGGTATAGGAATAAATCTGAAAACAGTAAATTTGTTGTTGTCCCAAAAAAAAACTTTTTATACGATTCGGAAAAATCTTCGAAACTCCATTCGGGAATTGAACTATTTACATAGTAAATTTGTACGGACTCGCACTTGCCCAGTTTTTTTAAATGGTATCGCCATGCTAAAATTACATTTTATAAGTAGTTTCTGTTCAAAGTAAAAACACCAAGGCAGCCCGCGAAGTTCAAATTTTCATTAGTTTTTTTTTTTAATTTGCAGGTCAGTGTTAAGTTTTATGGTAATTAAAATATGATTTGCGTCCGTAATATGAATTTACTTACGGAATTATAATGATTAAAATCATCAGTACCCTCTCATTTTGTCTTACCCTATTGAATAACATGAAATATGGGCTACCTTACAAAGTAGTCTATATTTCATGAAAAAGTATGCATCTCCCTTAAATTTTAAAAGGCTAAAAATGTTGCCACGATGATTAATAAATAAATGTCTTTGATAATTAATTTGTTTTCGACCGTTGTGTAGTACACAGAATTTGTTTATTTATTTAAATTTCATGTACAATAGTGATACATACGCGGACTTAAAACAACAAGACATTCTCTATCAATTAACCTATGGGTTAAAAAATAAAAATATTTAAAGAAAAACAAAAAACCCGACTGCGTCGAAACTAATTTAAAAAAAAAAATACGTAAAAAATTAACTTAAATAAAAACTAAAAAGAAACAAACAAGCCCAGTAGTTTAGAATTCTGTTATGTAATACTATGCCCATTCAAATTTTACCAATCAAATCTTCCCAAGGGGCCCCGACTGTGAGTCGTTCTGTTCTGCATTAGAATGTATGATTTGTTTTATGTGTGTATCGATTATAAAACTATTTCAATTGTGTAGTTATTTAGTATTACATAACAGAATTCTAAACTACTGGGCTTGTTTGTTTCTTTTTAGTTTTTATTTAAGTTAATTTTTTACGTATTTTTTAAAATTAGTTTCAACGCAGTCGGGTTTTTTGTTTTTCTTTAAATATTTTTATTTTATTTTATACTTTTTAGTTACGATTTATTGACTTCGTTATAAGATGGTAAATTTCGCAATCTAGTCATTTCATTGAGGGAGTTAATATCGTGGGGATTATTAAGTAACTTGCGGTGGTCTAAACTACTGATGATTAGTCCCTCTAGAGACCTAACTCGGCTCAAAGCTACATATGCTTGACCTTTAGCAAAAATGCGTGAACTTAAGTCAACCACAGCTCGGTCCAAAAGTCCAAAGTAGTTCCTTGGAGCTTGTGTACAGTTACACCCCAGCACAATATCAATGGCAACATTTTTCGTTCTATTTTACCCTGTCCGCGAAGTGCATCGAATTCTGTCGTCGATGGTTCGATTCTGACTCCTACTCCAGGAACATTGTTTTTAATTGCTTTGTCGTCAAATTCTATATAAACAGCTTGTGGCAATTCTCCGGGTTCCAATTGGTCCCTCCGAAGAGCTGGCCACTCAATTGTCCTTATAACACCCATTGCTCCGTTAACAAGACCATGGGTAACATTCAAATTTCTTCGTAACATAACTCGTGATCCTAAACCGATTGTTAAATATTTAACGATTCCTCCAGTTTTGTTAGGATCATCAGAAACATATACCTACATCTTTCGGTTTTTGACCATATGTTTTCGATTCTACTGATATATCACTGCATGTAATTTATACCACCTAGTAGTTTTGCCAATATAGTTGTCATCTTTTGCTTATGTTCATCGACCTGTCTAGTAGATGGGAAAACTAGAATGATTTGATTTACAAACGTGCATCAAATGAACAACGCCATCTATCGAGTTTGGTGGTAAACTTTTTTTTACCAAAAATATTTGTTCTTCATGCTTTTTCACTGTTTTTTTTATTTGTGTATCGTTTATACTTGAAATGAAAACTTAAATCAATAAGTAAGAAAATTAGCGAGAATGATTGTTTTGTTAAACAACTTTAAATCGTTATATATCCTAAACTATTATTTAAAATGAAAAATGATAAAAGGAACCTAAAGATGATTTTAAAATACCTATTCAACGACACCCCACTTGACATAGTTCATCGACTTTTTTTTTTTTTCATTTTGACAATATGGCGTCTGGTTGTAGCTGTGGTGAATTTTGATTACTGTCATGTCTTTAGTGACACTCGCAAGTTTAAGACGAATCGATTGACGTAAGAATTATCAAAATCGGCCTACGCATTTGGTCTCTAGAACGCCACATAGAAACAAACATACATACATACATAGACTGATAAACACATTACCCTCCTTTGCGTCGCGCAGTCGGGTAAAAAGATAACACTGTGGAAGGATCATATAAATTAAGTTAGGTACATATAATAATAAAATACATATAAAAATACATATTTCAGATTCCGATTGATTTGCTTGATTGTGTTTGAATTCATTTACCAACGTAATTATAACTATAAATAGCTCCTTTTTCAAAATATTTCTACCCTTAACAGCCTCTTAAGTCCTGACACAAACAACGGCAAAATAACTAATTTTCCGACGCTATTTCTAGTTCAAAGAAAACACTTCATAATAAAAATCATTATGCACTTCACACAAAAGGCGACTATTCTATAAAGTATAAGCTATTCATTTTCATAGACAGCCGAGAAAGGGGGGACCACCCCTTCTTCCACCCCTCCTTCTACTTTTCAGTATGGCGACGACGGTCGTAGTGCCATTAGGTACTGAGTTTTTTTATGAGACCTATCCATCCTTGTAAGAAGTGAGGTGAATCTTTTCAACTAGCTTTTAGTATGGAGATTAATATTTATTTAAAAATGCAGTTAGATTAGGAATTGAAGTTTATGTGCTTGATCGTTGACCGGACTATAAATTTATCATCCTCCCATTATCATTTTAACCAAAAGACGTTCACCTAAGTCGTCTAGGACGTCGTAAGTGGCTTCACACTTACTAGTCTTGTGCGTCTCATATCCACCTTATGAAAGAACTTCCAATGCTGCGTCTTCCGGTACGTGGTCGCCACTGCAGAACCTAACGGCCCCTTCGACCATCTGTTCTGCGAGCAATATGCCCTGCCCACTGGCACTTAAGTTTAATCTGCCTAACCTTTGCCCAGCTATGGTCGGGCTACGAGTCCAACTATATGCAACTGGTGACCAGTAATTTACATGGAGACACTACCTATCTGACCTCCACAACACAGCAATTGGGTAACACCACACCCCTTGGCAAAACTGGAGTCCAATTCCTGACTCCTGATAATCCATAACGACTGCAAAACATCTACAAATAACAGCCGGGACAAATGGTTTTACATGCTTTCTGAAGCTCAGACGAATCTCGGTACGTTAAAATGATTACCCATCCACAAACCGACGTCGGTAAGTGTTACTTAACCTGGAAGGTTGAAACGTGCGGCTGTTTTCAAGCTAGGCACAATCTCTTCCTAACACTCACACTAACACTAGGACCAGACTTCGATCAATAGTAATAATAATAAACCCATAAACACAAACACAACAAAAAAAAATATACAAAAAAAAAATTAACCGACTTCACAAAAAAAAACACTAAAACTATCAAAATAACTTTAATTTCGGAAGTCGGTGTTTCTCGGTATTGTTTGTTTCTGATTTAACACCGACTACCGAAATTAACTTGGGCTGGGGCGCGAGGGCCATAGCCTCGCGCGTGCACGTGCGGCCTCCTCCTTTGCTAGCATTACTGCTTCGCAGAAGGAGGCGTCCCTCTCCCACAGAAGAGGCCTGAGTCCCAGCAGTGGGAACATTATAAGGCCGACTATGCTATGCTATGCTATACTAGAAGGAGGCGACCGCCTGCCACTCCTCCTCGCTCCGGACCATGGCCTGTACCAAGGCCTGGCGCGAGAGATTGCCGCCGCCGATCGCCCCCACGGGGACACGGTGGTGCTTCACGATGACACGGCGGTGCTCCACGAGGACACGGCTTTGCTCCACGAGGACCTCCTCGCTCCGGATGGTCCACACAATGGTGACACCCGGGCGTTTCTTCCGCAAGAACCCGGTGCAGGAACCTCCCGAACTTACCATTTCCGGTGAGGACCTAAGTCATGCGTAAGGTGAGGACGCCGTGAGGTCTTTCCAGCCACGCCTAAAAAACCAGTGCTTTTAATTATAACTACAAAAAATACACTATTTATTTATTTCAAATGGATAACGTTTCTTTTTTGAAGGTAATTAAAACTATAACCACTTTGATCATAAAGGGTTCAGATTCCACTTAAATAAATTAAATAATAACTGTAACTGTTGCTTATTTTTAGCTAAAATATCATTATGTAGGTACCTAGGTATGATTTATGAAAGGCATACTTCAAAAACACGAACAATATCAATCAACTTTATAGGCCCCGCGCACAGTTTTACTAACCCATTGGGAAAAATATATGCCGTTAAAGTCTTATGATCCCTACATTATGGTTTTTTTTTTAAACTAGTTTCTGCCTGCGGCTTTATCCACGTGAAAAAGGGATATAAAAAACTTTTTACAAAAAAATACAACCGACTTCAAAGTAAAAAAAAACACTGAAAAGTGCAAAATAACTTTAATTTCGGAAGTCGGTGTTTCTATACTAGTTTTGTCTCTTCGTTATTTAACACCGACTTCCGAAATTAAAGTTATTTTGCACTTTTCAGTGTTTTTTTTTTACTTTGAAGTCGGTTGTATTTTTTTTTTTTGTAAAAGTTTTTTATTTTACACTTTTTAGTTATGGTACCACCAGTAAAAAGTACCCCTCAGCGAAATTTAAATACCTTATAGCCAGAGTGCATCTCATGACAATTCTAATAATCCCAAACACGGTTAGATTACATTAATTTACGATAGAGTTCCGGTGCGTAACTTCAGGCTTCATCATCAGATCAGTTCGATATATTCCCCCTCTACTTTCAGTCAGTCATCGACTACACGTATAAACAAAGCAATTTTACTTGTTACGACGGTTCTGCTGTAATCCTATGAGGAGTTCTGTTCCATAACTTCGAAGTTCATGATCAGATCATAACAATATTTCTATGGGACCAACTCGGAAGCATAACCATTCAATCAAAAAAAAATTTTTCAAAATCGGTCCACAATTGACCGTGAAATCGGTGAACATACATAAAAAAAAAAACATACATTCAACCGAACATATAACCGACTTCAAAAAGCCTCCTTTTTGAAAGGCGAGCGATCGCCTCGAGGCGATCGACGAAAAGAAAATTGAAACGAAACGGTTGTAACTTGGCTAGGGGGGGCTGGAATTCCCTGCCAATGTGTTTCCTAATAGCTAAAGTCTGGAATTTTTAAGTGAAGCATGTATAGGTTACTTATAGTTACACTTGTTTCATCGTCGACCACATTATCGCTTACAGTATGACAATCAGGTGGGGCTATCTTACCTGGTGGTGTTGACTTTCAACAGTGCTACTACGAGCTCTTAACCCGATCCATTTTACGACTTAAACTGAACCGTTAAAGGGATGGAGCTATATAGGGTGACTGGCAATTAGTGTACGATACTTAAACACGTGATTGTGCTCATGATAACAAACAATTTTTATTATGGGAGCAAAGCCGAAATCGCGAAAAAATTATCAGCTGTACATTAGACAAACATAAATGTACTGAACAGCTGATTTGTTGGTTATCATAGTAAAAGTTGTTGGTTATCATGAGCACAATCACGTGTTTAAGTATCGTACACTAATTATCAGTCACCCTATATAGTGTGTATAGTTCCGTCCTTCTTTCTTAGGGTATTAACACGTCATGGGAAGTCCCCAGGTGAGATAGTCGCGAATCTATTATTAATACAAAAAAACGGTCAAGTGCGAGTCGGACTCGCGCGCGAAGGGTTCCGTACCATTATCTAAACAACATTAGTTACTATATTAAGAGTATAACTATTATCGAGCAAAACACGGCAAAAAAATCACGAGCCCCACATAAATATTTATTTTATTCTGTTTTTGGCATGTGTGTTATAGCGGCAACAGAAATACATCATCTGTGAAAATTTCAATTGTCCAGCTATCACTGTTCATGAGATACAGCCTAGTGACAGACAGACGGAGTCTTAGCAATGGGATCCCGTTTTTACCCTTTGGGTACAGAACCATAAAAAGCAACTACATACAATCAAAATTTTAAGTAGGTATAGGTTTTTTTTTGGTGGTAAAATCATCTTATGACATCCCCTGCTCTTGGGCGGAGCGAGATAATGTCAGATGTTTACTGACTAAAAACCCACTCCTGTTCCTTCGTTGTCTTTCGTGGGTTGAAGTTTTGACGAAAAGAGCTAAATCCTTAAGTTGTTATCTAAGTTAGCCGTACACACGTAACATTTGTCCCACATTTGTATCACTTTTACTACAACAGTTCACGAAATGTCATTTCCTGAAATAAAAGGTTAAAATGTATTGACCGAGTTCTATGCGAGCGTTCCTAGCGGGTCTTGTTAGGAGGTCAAGTCCCTCAAATGTTCGTATCGACCAAACTAGGCACGCGAAATCCTAGTTTGCTGAGATTTTTCTTATGGTTCAGTGAACGAAGTTCGTTGGAATTTTGGAAAAGTAATTTCCTTTCCTTTGGTTCAGTGAACGAATTATGTTCTTTAATAACCGCTTTAGTTACGTGATAAAAGTTTTTCTAAACGATAATTGAATATTTATTTATTTAATGGCTAATGTACTTAATACAAAAATTAAATTGAGTTTGTTATTCATCCAAATTTATTTTATCACCTTTAAAGTATGCTCCTTTAGAAACGATACACTTACGCCAACGAATAATCCAATCATCAGCACATTTTTTAAATGCTGTTTCCGGAATTGAGTTCAGTTCTCGCCGCGAATTCTCCTTTATATCTTCTACCGATTGAAAACGGGTGCCAAGTGGTGATTTGAGTTTAGGAAAAAGAAAGAAGTCGGCTAGAGCCATATCTGGTGAATATGGTGGTTGATCGATGGTATTTGTTGAGTGTTTGGTCATAAATTCGTTCACAATGATAGCCTTGTGCGAAGGCGCATTATCGTGGTGCAAAATCCAAGAATTTTCTTTCCACAAATCTGGCCTTTT
Organism: Mythimna impura; assembly: GCA_905147345.3. NCBI lineage: Eukaryota > Metazoa > Arthropoda > Insecta > Lepidoptera > Noctuidae > Mythimna > Mythimna impura. Next base: position 7,178,790 of record LR990355.1, on the reverse strand, counting down.
TCGTCGAATTTGCTCTCTTCACGAACGCTCAAATAATATTCTTTATTTACCGGCAAGAATCCGAGTGCACAACACCGCGATAATCAAAGAAAACAGACATGACTTTGACTTTTGATCGACTTTGGCGTGGTTTCTTCAGTTTCGGTTCAGTTGGAAGGTGCCACTCCGAAGCTTGTTGACTAGTTTGCATGTCAAACTCGTAAACCCACGTCTCTTCACCAGTAACAATGCGTTTCATGAATGTTGGGTCGGAATTGACTCGTTCTAGCATGTCCTCAGCGACTCTCATGCGATTGAGTTTTTAGAGAAAATTCAGGTTATTTTGGGACTAGCCGAGCGGTAACATGTTTCATACCCAAATGATTAGTTAAAATGGTACGTACGGATCGACTCGTGAGATACAGAAAGTTCGGCGGTTATCTCTCTCAAAGTTGAATGAGGATTTTCAGTCACTATTTCCTTCACTTTTGCGATGTTAACTTCAGTTGAAGACGTTGATGGCCTACCAGAGCGAGGCAAATCTTCCATCACATCTCAACCACTTTTGAACGCTTTGTACCACTCATAAGCACGTGTTGTTGATAAAGTCGGTTCACCGTAAGCCTTCGGTAACATTTTCAGTGACTCCGAACACGAAATTCCATTGGCGATGCAAAATTTAAGACAAACTCTTTGTTCGATGTTTTTGTCCATTATGAAATTCGCAATACACACTAGATATGATATAACTAAAAATAGCACTGTATTTAATATAAATAACAGATGTAACTCAAACTCCGCGCCAAAATGGAAAACAGTTGTGCCAATCTACCAACAAAAAAAAGCATAAATTTGAATTTGGAACTATAAACAAATCATCCGTTCCCGATACTTTTCTGACTGAATGTATATATATTTTACTAGCTTCTACCAGCGGCTTCGCCCTCGTAGAAGCAGATTAGTTATCCCAAATCATCCAAAAAACATACACACACACACATAATACATAACATACACACTTTCGCTTTTATAATATTAGTGTAATCACTTTAACTAAACAGCCTGAACACAATTCTATATGCGACAAAATCACGAAGCGTGTGACCCAAAAAAAGTTTCTTTTGTATAACCCCACATTATAAAGCACGTCGCTGCTATTTATTAAGAGAACCCTAATTACAAGAGAAACGACTACTGTAAATTCTGTTACAAGATGAATTTTGAGTACCACGCTGGGCGCCAAAATTAGGCTATGTAAATAAGGTAAAAGAGGGTGGTTGTACCCTTTTCTTTTTGATACGTTTTCAAGATTCATTTTTTGTTGTGTAACTGATTTTATTAGGGATAAAACTTTCGTTTCAATCAAGTTTGGAATTCTGAAGCTGTAAATAAGATCGTTTGGAATAAAGCTTTTTTATGCGTATTACGTAAGTACGTGTCACAGAAAGGACTTTTTCGTTATATCTGGTTTATTATATATCTGCTTTACTATAAAAACCCTAATTACAAGAGAAACAACTACTGTGAATTCTGTTACAAAATGAATTTTGAGTACCACGCTGGGCGCCAAAATTAGGCTATAAAATAAAGTAGAAGAGGGTAGTTGTACTCTTTTTCTTTTGATATATTTTCGAGATTCATCTTTTGTTGTGTAACTGATTTTATTAGGGATCGGTCTTTCATTTCAATCAAGTTTGGAATTCTGAAATTGTAAATAATATCGTTTGAAATAAGTCTTTTTTGTGTGTATTACGTAGTATTACTAAGACCTTTTCATTATAACTTGTTTATTATATCTGCAAGTGTAACTAAACTACAAACTAATATTGAGATGGGCCTGGTTCTTTATGATTTTAAAATAGTGTCATTATACCTTTAATTTTAAGATCCTAGAATACCTAGACATTACTTTCTCAGTAGTAAAATGTGTGGGAAAGAGTAGTTTTAGAATCTGATAGATAGATTGAATGCTCTTTACCATTCAAAACACAAAAAAAAAGCGGAGGAATCAGAGGATGGATTTTCAAGTGTTAAATATATGTAAATATATAGGTATACCTAACTTTTCTGACTGCTAATTTTTTTCTATGCTTTCCAGAACATTGTTAAATTACAATCATAATAAAATAATATTTTAACAATAAATTAGTAATTATATCTAATAGACTTAGGAGCTGGTCGCAACCTCGAGTGAGCCTAACCTATCCACACGGCATAGTTTATTTAAGTTTTAATACGAAAAGTAATGCCAGAAAATACGCTGCATTTTTTTTTAAAGGTGAACATAACATAGGAAAAACAAAAAAAAAATGGCCGCTGACCCAAGCTCATACTAACACTACTCTATCCCACAAAAGTTTTTACTAAGAAAAAATTTAACGTCTGCGGCTTTGGTATCTTGGACTAAAACTATTACTAATACTATTAAAATTTAACTAGAAAATTCCCAGAACTATTATCTACTAATGTTTTATCTTATTGGTTTGCGCCTCACGCTGTTGAAATGAAATGATTACTGGCACATCATAATAATGTATATTATGTGTATCAATGACGTCTGTATGTCCAATATACTTTCCTTAATAAAGTCACTATTACATCCAATGAAAAGTTTCCATTACTGCATTACGAGAACTATCGGTCGTTGTAGTCAATTGGCAATATCAGTGTCGTGAACTCAGTCATATTCGTCATTTTACGATGACATACCTAATCTAAATAATACAGATCGATGTTGTATCTCATCATTGGGCAAGTACCAATGTGAATTTTTCAATTCATATTTATGTTCTATTATTCTATAACATTACTGGCATCCCGGTTGTCATTCGTAGATCTTGTACAGTCGTTACAGGTAGTCAAACGCTAGAAAGTCTGACCATCAGTCTATCCGAGAATTATCGTGTCGCCCAGTTAGTGGGTGGTGGAGGTCTGATACGCAGTCGCTCCATGTAAAATGCTGGTATTCAGCCGCATGAGGATAGACTCGAACACAGTTGGGAAAAGGCCAGGAAGATAATGTTCCATCTCATTTTGTAAGTGCGGCTTATTTCAGTGACTTCACCAACGTGAAAATAAAAATTTAAGCAGGTACAAAATGTGTTTTAAATCCTAATTCATATCAGCGTGTCATCTAGACTTTCACATTTATAATAGGTAGTAAGTATTAAGATTTTATTATACTCTTAAAACCGCAAAAACGAAGTGAGGCAGGGCAAATGTAACCAGCCTAGTTGCTGGTTACATGAGCACTACCCCATTGGGTACCGCTCATTAGTAGTGTGCTAATAACATGGAGAGAATAACACAGAAAAGAGGCATTGCGAAAGAATAACGAGACAAGCTAGATAAAATGGACCGAAACAGCTAGAATCCATAGTCGGAGGTCTTTGCTCAACAAAGGAATGATACAGGCTGTCAGTAAACAATATTTTAATAGATACCTATAAAAATATATTGAAGAAATAAAGACAAAGCACTGGCTTCCCGTATTTTATTTAAGTCTCATTACTACAAAATAAATGAATAATTAAAAAAAAAAGAAGTAGGTCAACCGACAGTTCTAATTTCGATTTTAACTTAGAATCAAAATAATTTTATCTTCCAACCGATAAATTGTTTCAATAGATCTAATGCTGCAAACTCAGCGAATTGAGCGTTCTGAATTCTTGTGATTCTCCAAATAATTCACTGAACTATGAAACGTTTATAGCACTCAAAGACGAGAGCACAGACATTGTGGCGTCCCAATAAATACGGAACATAAAGCGGCTTTGTAGACATCTAATCTAATTGATGAGAAGGGGATTCGGATAGTCATGTCTTGGTTTAGGAAGATGGCATAGAGAGCGAAGCCGGAAAGCACTTGATTATTAATTTTGACATTTGAAACATGTCTCAACACCATCCATGTCTGCTGATCTTTTTTAAGTAGGTACAAGTATTATTGTCATCTTTATTGTACTGCACAGTTGAGTAATGCAAAAAACGAACAGCACTAAAAACATTCATCATTTCAGCCAAAGAACGTCGACTGTTGAACATAGGCCTCCCCCCAAATGTCGACATAATGAACGGTCTTAATACATTACAAAGCTAGTAAAAACATCTTGTGCGAACCGAAAAGCCTTTTACAATAATAAGAAAAAGAAACGTGTCTCTACGTCTTCAGTACGTCGCACTCCTTAGGTTGCATTTACAGAGACTTACGAAGTAGCTAAGCGGTGAAGCCATGTTACGAAACTATGCTTATCTCCACAAGAGTTGCACATGAGCAGAGAGATGTAACAGAGCGCGTAAGGCATGCTACGTCGGACTCTTTTTAGGGTTCCGTAGCCAAATGGCGAAAAACGCAACCCTTATGGATTCGTCATGTCTGGCTGTCTGTCCGTCCGTATGTCACAGCCACTTTTTTCCGAAACTATAAGAACTATACTGTTGAAACTTGGTAAGTAGATATATATTCTGTGAACCGCATTAAGATTTTCACACAAAATAGAAAAAAAAAACAATGAATTTTGCATCGAGATATAAGTATTAACGTACTAGAGAAGCTACGTCAAATAACTGAATTGTCCTATTTTCGTAATTTGAATCTTTAGTTCGCTGCAGCGCTAAAATAATAACAATTCGTCTAAACCGTAACTAATTTACCACAGCGCTAGATTTGCTGCGGAAGTGTATTTATTCTCGGCAAAAAGGTCTTAAGCGCAATGTAAATCACGGCAATTACGCGTTTTCTTCGACAAAGTGCGGCGCGATCGCCGCAGTTGAACGAGACAAAGTAGGAATTTACGGTGTCTTCTCTAGTACGTTAGTACTTATATCTCGATGGAATTTTGGTTGTTCCCCATACTGAAACGCAAATTTTTTTTTCATCAAACCCAATACGTGTGGGGGTATCTATGGATAGGTCTTCAAAAATGATATTGAGGTTTCTAATATAATTTTTTTCAAAACTGAATAGTTTGCGCGAGAGACACTTCCAAAGTAGTAAAATGTGTCCCCCCCCCCGCCCCCTGTAACTTCTAAAATAACAGAATGATAAAACTAAAAAAAATATATGATGTACATTACCATGCTAACTTCCACCGAAAATTGGTTTGAACGAGATCTAGTAAGTATTTTTTTTAATACGTCATAAATCGTAAACTGCAATTTACCTTCCACATAACCCTTCATGGGCGAGTCCGACTCGCACTTGGCCACTTTTTTTAAAGGAGCTTAGCTATAAAATTCCGTCGTGTGACAGAATTATGTTGTAGGAAGTGTATTACTACTACTGCAACTCCTGAAAGCCAGAATCAATAGTGGCAACCACCAGAATATCGACAAAGCGATACAGCTCAATGTGTCCCGGAAAACCCTCGGTTCTCCCGCAAAAAAAAATTTCTTCAAGCTATGATCGTTGAAGCTATACTATGAAAATCAAACTATCTTATTCATTGACATCATAGCAAAGCACATCTTTCTTACAAAAACTAAGAGCTTTACCGTCCTCGACTGTAAGGACGCTACCGTCTCCATTATCTTCCGAGCTTTAGCGAGTACCAAGTCGTGGAATCCACAATTTATAACTTCTACAAGTATCGACATTTACAGGAGAATTTGTAGATGCTTTCAATACTTTAAAGTGTTTTGGGAATACATTCATTGTGCGTATGGCTAAGGAGTGGAATTCTCTGCCGGATTATGTGTTTCCTGATAACAATAACCTAAGTTTTTAAATCAAGAGTGAATAGGTTACTTGTAGGCAAGAGGGCTCCATCGTCGGCCACATCATCGCTTACTTAACAGGTGAGATAGTGATCAAACGCGAGCCTATCAATAATAAAAAACATACTTTTAGAGGCATGTGGAACAAGGTGTAAGTCCCGCAAACTTTCGTTGAAATGAAAGTATCTCTGACCAGACGGATGTCGTGTCTGGTCAAGTTAAAACCATGCAAAGGTCCTGCTTTGCATTGTTTGACCAGTTGACCCTGGCAGTTCTCTAAAGTAATAAAATTTGAAATATATTCGAGTTAAAGTTAAACGTATTTACGTTTATAAAATAGTTACTAGGATCATTTGATTCTAGTAACTATTTTCGAGAAAAATAAACCTGATACACCATAGTATCAAAAAACTGTGCAAGTGAAAGTTGGACTCACATACTGAGGGTTCCGTACAAACTTACTTAAGTAAGTAGTTCAATTCCCGAAGTGAGTCTCGAAGATTTTTCCGAATTGCAAAAAAGTTTTTTTTTTTTTTGTGACGTAGATAACAACAAATTTACTGTTTTCAAATTTATCCTTATACTTGTGCTATAAGACCTTGCTTTATGCAAAATTTTAGGATTCTGGGTCAACGGGAAGTACCCTATGAATTTTGATTTCTTTGAGAGTATCGAAATATACGTTTTTTGCGACATAAACGGCCGTATCTTTTTTATTCGTTAACTTAGAAGTTTGATTTTTTCACAGTTTCAAGGGACTGCAAAACTTGAGTATATGGTTTCAATTTCAACTCGATACCCACACGCATTCCAGAGATAAAAGGTCTTGACATACATACTGACAGACAGACAAACAGACGGACAGACAACAAAGTTAACCTATAAGGGTTCCGTTTTTTCCTTTTGAGGTACGGAACCCTAAAAATCGTTGTGTAACATTTCGCAATGGAATTAATTTACATAATTTGAAACCTAAAGTTAAAACCTAAATCTAAAGTTAGCTAAAAAGATAACAACAAGTGAATCACTTATCGGGCTGTGTATCTAGAAGAAATCATATGAAGTTTATATAAACCACTTAATTTTATCCAAAGATTATCTGTAAAAAATTGCTCATTATATTACGCCCTATAAATTTAAGCTGCTACTGTAATTAATTACTTATGGTGTACAATAATAAAAAAAAACGTTTATTTCGGAACTTGCCATATTTTGTTAGTAACAATTTAAATTTAGAACTAGTTTTAGCAACATACTGGGTGAGACACACCAAACCTGGGGAACGTCTATTTGACTGCGTACAGTCGTATCCACCGCCCCAAGACCAGAGAGTCCCAACACCAGTCAGCCAACGTTCTAAGAGTGATGTTGGGCTGGCGCGTACTCGGCGTAGCAAAGAGACACTTTTAGCGCATATCGCATGAAAAACTATCGACGTTTGCGTCGGCAAACAAATACATAACAATATCAGAACGACTTTTTAAGGCATTCATAAAACACACGTTCAAGATCAAGGGCAAAAATATGCAGTCATGTTTTTTTTACGCAAATGTGTATTATTTTGCAAAAGCCTATCAATCATGCCTGAGATGACTAGCACTATCTATCTCCGATCTTTTTAGAGCCAAACACATTAGACTCGTACAACAAACGATGAATTACATCTATCTTGCTTAAAATAACACACATAGTATGTATAGAGAATAAAATAAGGCACATTAACTAATATTGTTGGCTGTCTCGTATTGGACAAAATGAAAGCCCTCGGATATGTTTTAGCTTGTATTTCAAGAGTAATTGAATTTTTACAATAAATTTGCACGGAGCGATATCGTAAACGTTTTTTCTTTTAGTAGATTTATATATAGGTAATGTAGGTAGACGTACCCACATATTTAAAAATAATAAAACTCCTTATAAGGCCGTGCGCGCACTGCCTTGCGGTGGAATGCGGTGCGTTTATTATACCGTGCGGTAGAATAAACGCATTCACAGGGCCACGCACTGCTGCGAAACTAACGCACGTTTTAACCGACTTCAAAAAAAAGGAGGAGGTTATCAATTCAGTTGTATTTTTTATCATCATTTTTTTTTTATGTTTGTTACCTCAGAACTCCGTCGTTTATGGACCGATTTGCTAATTTTTTTTTGCCTTTATAGGAAAAATCCAGTTCTGATGATGGGGTCCAATTTTTCGGTCAATTATGGACCGGTTTTGATTTATTAGAACGTGTATAGGTACCTACTTCCAAATTTCATAGGTTTCATACAAATATTATCATGACCATCGAAGATATAGAACGAAATTCCTCATAGGATCATAGCAGCTGATCATGATCAGCTGCTATGATCCTATGAGGAATTTCGTTTCGTTTCGTTCTTTCTATGGAAAGTAGTCACGGAAACTCCGTAATAAAACAATATACCTACCTATTCTTATTTTAGATTTAAATTGTTTAAACTCTATCCATGTGGCCTCCTGTAATTGAGGAAGTGCGCTAATTTAAAACTTAAATGTATTTAACACTTATATTTGTGTGAACATCCTTTCTTGGAGGCCCTAAATAAATAAAATATAAAAAAATAATGTATCTCAACTATTTCAAAAAACCACAGTGCAAAATAACTTTACTTTTAAAATAACTTAAATATCGAAGAGACAAAACAAAACTAATATAAAAATACCGACTTCCGACGAAGTTATTTTACACTTTGTTTTTTTTTACTATCTATTTTTTACTATCTTCATTGTGATATCTATGTGAGTATGAAGTTCCGTTGACCATTTCTGGTCTTCTTCATCAGTTCCACTTCATCAAATGTTACTTTTTGACTGTAAATGCTTAAGTTCTCGATGAAAATACCAAAATCACTATAAGGTGGCCTATAATTTTTGAGGAGTAGGTACCCTCGATTCCTCATGGATTCCATCATCAGAACTGGATTTTTAAAAAATTTGGACTAATCTGGAAGCATATCTCATACTCGCTGTGCGGTGACGGCGTAATTGTGCATGTGCATCATTAGTACTTTTCGCGCGCAAATTTCGCTTCAATTGGTGCGTCTGATTAAAACGATGATATCTTTGAAACTCCGTTAGTTAGCTGGCTACGAGTTATATCATTAGAATCGTTATTAAATTACCTAACAGGATATTTATGGATTAATATAGTTTTGCCTTGTAATGTATTAGTAATTGTCATGTATGTTCAGTGTAAGGGAATTTTTTACCAGTTTCTTGTGTTGAAGTAATTTTAATTAAAAAAATAGACCATATATTCATAAAGTTACTGTTTTCTTTTCACAAATACACTTTAGTTAACATATAAAAAAACAAAAGAACAGACCTCGCAATACATTTTTTTCATATCACAAGCCTAACAATAAGATGACGTAAGTTATATGATGTAAGAATGCAGTCGGGTTACAAACAAAGAACGCGTTTGTTTACGGTTCTATTTTCTGAGAACGATATACGTGTAGTGGCTTGAGTTTCATTTTAATAATAATGATTGGTACACATTCATAACACAGACAAAGTCTCAGCAGTTAGAAGTGTTTAATTTATTAGTATCGGATATCCAAATGAACCACTTGAAAAGGGGCGCAAAAAACCACCTACTCGAGTTTTTTGGATCACTGTTTAAATTCTGTTGACTAAATTTGAAATCTAATTCAACATCCTACATTTTGAAGATATCTACAAAACGTTAATCACATAATAAAGGCATGCTGCCTAACAAAAACATTATACAAATACGTATTAGAATTACGTATTTCTACCTAACGTTTTACGTAATTCTAATTTCAAAATGTACACAATAAAAATACGATAATATTTAAATTAAACGCCTAATATCTTTACTAATATACATAAAAACTTACGTAATAGCCATAGTTTGCATTTCTATCAGTAGTTATCGCCATAATATTGCAAAATGTTTAGTCAACAGTAGTAACGGTTTTTCATGTTTGTTGAAATGACCATTTCTGACCGAAATATTTATCAACTACACTGTTTAAGCAATGAAAAAGGTTTAATACTTACCCAGGCATTGTCGACATCACTTACTCACTGACACAATCACTATTTGTCACTTTTAAACCATTTTTCAATCGACAGCAACTATCTTTCGTCCGTACCGCGCGCGAGCATAATGGCGACTGGTTTATGACGTGATATTTTCTGTTCGCTTAGCTCATTTATTCATTGGAAGATGGAATAGAGCAAATATATCTGTCTAGTTTACTCTGTGCAAGTTTGAGCAGGATTAACACAGGTTTAATAAGCTTATTACGTCAAAAAATGAATGACAGATTTAGGGGACCGCAGCGGTCCTCTCACAGACAGCCATTTTTATAGGGAGCCGCAGCGGCGCCGCGCCACAGACGGGGGGATATGGGAAAAAAAAATTGCAAATCGGTCCAGAAACGACAGAGTTCTGAGGTAACAAACATAAAAAAAATGATGATAAAAAATACAACCGAATTGATAACCTCCTCCTTTTTTTGAAGTCGGTTAAAACGTTAGTTTCGCGGCAGTGCGCGGCGCTTCCTAGATCTCTATACGATACAAAAATATTTGCGGTAGATTCACCGCAAATTTGCAGCGAGAGGCCAACGGTGATTCTACCGCATGCGTTTATTTCACGGCAGTGCGCGCACTTCTATTAGACTCCATACTTCACAGATTATGCGTTAGAAAAACGCAAGGCAGTGCGCGCACGGCCTAAAAGTTGTCTGCTTGTTAGTGGTGTGATATAGGCGCCAACATTCGCAACTTAGCCAAATATTTCAAAAAACTAAAGAAAAATAGCATAACAATAGGTTTTACATGAGTTTTAAAAAAAGAAAACTATATGCAGAATGAGTTCAATACCTTTGCCTGCTTGAAAAATGAAAGTAAATTTCTTTTTTGGCTTTAAATGGCTGGTGCATTTTGTGAGTGTCAAGTAAAAAAAGTATTTCGTTTTCGACTCAGAGTTCTATACTTTTTTCCATTAGAACTTATATACGTAACACATTCTTATGGTTTTCAACTCGGCAAGCTTCGTTGAAGTATTGAAGTAGTCAATACAACAATAAAAAAATATTTAAAAAAAATAAAAAACCCGACTGCGTAAAAAAATATTTTAAATAAAAATTGAAAAGAAAAAAAACAAGTACAGTCCAGCAGGTTATCTGTCGGTTTGTTCAGGCTAATATCCGAAACGGATACGCCGATTTAGATAGGACATTCACTGACGGATAGCAAATGTTACAAGCAGTTACTTAGCTGCAGTAGGAGTGCTGGTCGGATAGCTCGGCACGCCAGCAATAATATAATAATAATATTCCACAACAACAACACAACGCACACAACGCCGTCTCAAGTCCCAATCTAAGCCGAACTTGTATTATGAGTACTAGACAACTAATAAAAATACTTATATATTTCTAAATACATACATATTATAGATAAATTACACCAAGACACAGAACAAATGATCGTGCTCATCACATGTCCTGTGTGGGAATCGAACCCACGACCTCCGGCATAGCAATCAGGACCACTAACCACTAGACCAACAGGCCAGTCATAAAGCAATAATGCCATCATCCGTCGAGCTCTTGTGCCAACTGTTTTAGAACCCAATGGCTTGGCACGTGACGACGAGAAGAGGCCAGACGAGATGACCATAATGTTTTGGAAGTTGGATAGGACACCATGGCTTATCCTGCAGTAGAAGCGCTGGTTAAGTAGCTCCGCACACCAGCAAAAATAACATCATCGAGCGTTTGTGCCAGCTGTTTTAAAACCCAATGATTTGGCACGTGACAACGGGAAGAGGCCTGTCGGGATGACCATATTGCTTTGAAAGTTGAGTTGACCTTTGTTGTGGGATTTGAGATTTCCCATCTTCACACGATACGGCGGGTTGGGCCGGCTGCTGCAGGTGCAGAAAACCTCAAGTGGCGTAAATATAAGCAACCTTATCGGAAGTTATAATATATTTTTTGAGCCATTTGGGGATGAAACACTAGTCCGAGTGCTCGTTGAGAGGTTCGAGTCGACTCTTCACGTGTACTCTGTACTGCTGGGCTTTTTTGGGCAAGGAATCATCATTGCCATTAAATGATAAATGATATTTATTTTGCAAATAGGTTTTTAAAAACACTTTTACACTTTTTTTTTTGTTTTTAGGTGGGAAAATCATTAATACCAAATCCCTTGGGCGGAGCGGGAGATAGTGTCAGACTTTTACTGACTAAAAACCCACTCCTGTTCCTTCTTTACGTTCGTCCCAGGGTTTCACTTTCACACTACCCGTGGCCCCAGTAGGCTTCGACATGTTGGGCCCCTACGATTTGCTGACATCTCCCTGAGGCGCGCGTGGAACAATACGCGCCGTCGATTACTTGGGTTCGGTCCAGACGGTTACCGGACGGTCGGACGGCGAGCTACCCATTGCTCGCTGTCCGCAAACCCGCGCCTACAGTGGCCGGTAATCGGGATCGAAATCCTGGCTGGGGCGAGAGGACCGTTGCCTCGCGCGGTCGGCCTCCTCCTTTGCTAGCATTACTGCTTCGCAAAAGGACCGCCTGCCACTCCTCCTCGCTTCGGACCATGGCTTGTACACTTGTACTATTTCTTATTCTGTGCCTGTACCAATTCCCGGCGCGAGAGATCACCGCCGCCAATCGCCCCCACGAGGACACGGCGGTGCTCTGCCCGAGCGGGGCACAACTCTACCGTGTGCTCCACCGTGTTCTCCGGGAACACTTTAACACGTCAATTTTTTTCTTTTAGTCAATTCAAACTAGATGAAGCATTTAAGACGGCAATGCTGCCAGCGTTTGAGACACTTTACTCATTGACAGCGACTTTGATGAATTTTAAAACGATTTCAAAAAAAGGAAGTTTTCAATTCACTTGTATGCACAGGCATACAGACAGACATATCTATATATAAGTATATATGTTTTATAATGGATAAACCAAATTATGGTCACACCCTCTCTTGCCAATTCCATTTTCACAATTGCGCTGTCATTCCTACAAATTATTTTTATGAAAATGTTGAAAATCCCCTCAATTGCTTGGAATCCATTTATTATATCTCTAAATTGTACAGTAATACCAGGGGTTGGAAGAAACGATCTGATAAGCTAGGCTTTACGTGGACTTTTTCGACTCAATTCTCATTAGAAATAAGTCAAATAAAGAGGATGATACTGAGTAGGCGACCATGGAGGTCACATTAATACTGCTAACTTGTAAACTGGCAAGATATACTTTTAAGGTTTATGTTTTAAAAAGTTTAGGATTGATAGATGAAAAACAATAGAGTAAGAAGGATGACAATACTGACATTTCGCGTGACCCAAGCTCTGGCTTTTACCTAGGACAGAGAATAAGCATTGCCATACAGTGTGGCAATGCCGTCAGCCGACATCGATGCGGAGGAGTTGTGCGACGTTATGCATTTTGTACAACAGCAGGCCTAGCCAAGTTACGACCGTTTCGTTTCGAATCTCTTTCTCTTTGATTTTTGATTTTCTCTTTGATTTTTTCTCTTGACTTTGATACTTGTCTAGATAGAGCAATGCAAACATACGACGCGCTAAAACTGTCTCCAATTGCGTGACATGTGTGAGTACCGCACATGTACTTATTGTCGTCAAACTGTCAAGGTGTGCGTGTTGAGGGATGCCTGCTCCAAATTATTAACTTTCCTTTTCTCCATTATTTATTATTATGAAAATTGTTACAAAATAGGTTGAATGATATAATTATTTTGTAGATTAAAGAAAGAAAGAAAATACATTTATAACACCAGTAACTGAATAACATGATAGGGGGTATCTATTGGTAAGACTGGTGTTTGATATCTTGGCTTCTGAGTATCCGTTACGACTGACTGACTGACTGAGATCTATAAAAGACAGCCGGGATCGAGCTCTTACGTGCTTCCTGGGGCAAGAAGGAATCGCGGTACTAATGTAAAGATGGTTACCCATTTACAGAAAGGCCTCGTCAAGCATTGCTTAACCTTGGGTAAATGGACCAGTGCGATTGTCGGAACTTTTCCACAAGCTCCTCGCGAAATCCTATACCTATCTAATAAGGAAAACATAAAATGCATAATCGACACCCACATCGAACAAGGCAGTATCTCGGATTACAGTCCAAACAAAATTCAAACATGGCACTATCAGTTTTAGGTTCATTTTGAAAAATTACTAAATTAATGTTACAACCTTTTTCGTTGTGGGTGTCTTATTCTTAGTTTCCGTATAATTACTACAAACAATATCTCGTAACTTATTTTCCAAGAAGTTAGTTTTTACAACGCAAATTCTAATTTTGAAATAGTAAATAAGGAATTATTTACTATTTCAAACAAGTTTTTTTTTATATTTTTACATATTTGATAAACAGGAAAATACTTTTTTAACTGACTACCAGGAAACTAAAAACAAATATCGCATCACACTAATATTATAAAAGCAAAAGTTTGTGAGTGTGTATGTTTGTTACTTTTCACGCCCGAACAGCTAAACGGATTTAGATAAAATTTAGCAAAAGGGTAGATCATGTCTTGGACAAGCATCATTATCTTCTTGCCCTTGTCCCGTGTTATTTTTCTCCATTTCTGTCCTGTCACCCGTCACGCTATCACTAACTCCCTTTTCTTTCATATCACTCCTCACACAATCCATCCATCTTTTCTTTGGCCTCCCTCTTCCTCTCCTTCAATTCACATGTATACTGTGATATCGAAAAGAGATCGCATGAGTTGTTTTTTTATAGCTAATGGACTGGCTTGTAAAGTATACTTTTAAGGATTTTGCATTTCTAGAATAGGTTTCAAAATTTAATAGGAAAAAGAAGTGTGTTGTTTTTTCAGTGTTGACGTGACTTCTATATAATATATAAGGTGTAAAAAAATTAACTTTAAGAATTTCGAGGGGACATTGTACTCCTCATTATGAACAACTTTTACTATGGGACCAAACCTGAAATAGCGAAAAAAAAATCAGCTGCTCCATACGTTTTGACGAGTTATGCGAACATAAATGTAGGGAACAGCTGATTTTTTTTTCGCGATTTCAGGTTTGGTCCCATAGTAAAAGTTGTTCATAATGAGGAGTATAATGTCCCCTCGAAATTCTTAAAGTTAATTTTTTTACACCTTATATATAAAAGAAAGTCGTGTTAGTTACACTATTTATAACTCAAGAACGGCTGAACTGATTTGGCTGAAAGTTGGTGGGGAGGTAGCTTAGAACCAGGAGACGGACATAGGATATTTTTTTAAATTTTTTTTTCGAGTAGGGTAGTGTAGGGTAGAGTAGGGTAGAGTATGGTAGAGTAGGGTAGAGTAGGGTAGAGTAGGGTAGAGTAGGGTAGAGTAGGGTAGAGTAGGGTAGAGTAGGGTAGAGTAGGGTAGAGTAGGGTAGAGTAGGGTAGAGTAGGGTAGAGTAGGGTAGAGTAGGGTAGAGTAGGGTAGAGTAGGGTAGAGTAGGGTTTTTTTTTTTTTTTTTTTTGTGTGCATCGCTTTTTGTCCTCTGACACTGGTCAGTCTTTATTTGGCTAGGCACGGATTGTCGCGCGTTTTTTTTTTTTTCCTTGCTCTGATTGTTGGTGTGAGAAGGCCATTAGACCCATCACGGATGCTTTATTTTGTACATAAAATTACTAATAAATATTTTCTAAGTTAGGTAATGAGTATCTTTTCTTTTCTTGTTTTTATTACTTTTGTTTTTTGTTTTTCCATTTTATCTTTTTTTTTCTGTTTTCAGTTTTTTTTCTTTTTGGTTCTTTTATTTTTATTTTTTTTCTTTTATTGTTTCTTTTTTCCGTATTACATTACCAACTTAACTTATTCTTTAACACTAAGTACAATATAGGTCACTATATTTACAGTGTTAGTTTCTTAGTCTACGTTTTATTTCTATCTATTACAATTCTTATTATACCGAAACAAAATTCTAAAAAGTTACTTCTTATTTCTTTATTTAACATTAGTTTACTTATATTATTAATACATATTTTTAAACCTATTACATTTTCCAGGTTGAATCTTTTAAGTTGAAATACTGGACACTCTACTATTAAGTGTAATATTGACTCCTCCGCGACTGGGTCGCAAATACATGCAGGCGAGTCCTTCTTTTTAATACGATTTAGGTATTGTGAGAAGCCCCCGTGCCCTGTGAAGAGTTGTGTGTGCAGGTGTGTAAAGTGAGCGTTCTTATTTTGCTTATAGGCTTCTCTGGCTGAGGGGAAAAATACTTTAGTAACGCTAGCTGTGCTCTCTTTCTGATATCTCTCTTCCCATTTGTCAATCGAACCATCCCTGATGCTTCGCTTGACAAATGAGATGGGACATTTATCAAAATCAGGTCGTCTCTTTATTTTTTGTGCCGCTGTTTTTGCTAGCTCGTCTGCCCTTTCATTCCCCTGTATACCAACGTGGGCCTTAACCCAGAAGAGTTTCACTTCTTTGCCAAAGTTTTTAAGTCTTCTGACATTTTTCTTTATTTCCAGAGCGAGTGGGTTGCAGGTGTCGCCGTTCGTTAATAACTCAAGAGTGGACCTGGAGTCACTAAAAATGTTAAAGTCCTTCTCTGTGCTTTGTTCGATCAGTTTTATAGCTCGGTATACTGCGTACAGCTCCGCTTGAAAGACGGTACAGTACTCCTCGAGCTTAAATTTCTGGCATTTAGTTTCAACTACCCCATTCCACCAGGATAGGGCAGCCCCAACCTTACCCTCTATTTTGCTACCATCTGTAAATATATGTACTGCACCCTCACCCATGCGCAGCTGAACCTCCGCATCGCTCTCCAAGCATTCAAAGCTGAGATCCTCTTCCTCAGCTGGGTGCGGTCTCTCCAAGAAGCTTGCCCTCTCTTCAACAGATCGATCTTTCAGAATTGGCTGAGGCTTTCCTCTCTTCGCCTCATAAAGGGATGCTGCTTCCTTGACTCTCAGGTCAAGAGGCAGCAACCCTGTCAAGATTAGAGCCGAATTCAGTGACACCGTCCTGTATGACCTGCTGATCTTTTGGGCAAAGCCTCTCGAAACAGAGTTGAGCTGTTTCTGAATGTAGGCTTTATCCACCACTCTACCCCATACACCAGCTGCGTAAAGAATCACCGGCTCCACTACTGCAGTATAGATAACCCTTATTACTTCCGGGTTTAGTCCCCAGGTTACCTTTGCCGCACCGGATAGCTGCCTAAAGATATTAATAGCTTTTTTGCAGACGTAAGTCACGTGGCTTCGGAAAGTCATCTTCCGGTCAATTATTAGTCCCAGCAGCTTGATCTCCTCTACTAGCGCAATGTCAACCCCGCCCATGCGCAGACTTGGGGTGTCGAACTTTAGCTTCTTAGTTAGCAGCATAGCATGAGTTTTATGCGGCGCAAACTTTAGTTTGTTTCGAGCACCCCATCGCTGCACATGCGCCAGACTGGCATTGGCTTCAGTCTCCAGCTTCAGAGCCGTTTTTGCGGAAAAAATAAGAACCACGTCGTCTGCAAATGCCTGGCAGTATATGTTTCTATTTTCCAGTTCATCTAGCAGTGGGTTCAATACGAGATTCCAGAATGTGGGACCCGTGATCGATCCTTGCACGCAACCTTTTGAAGTCCTCTTTTTGTGTTCTACTCCAGCATATCTCACTGCAACCTTTCTGTTTTCTAGGTAGCTTGCCACCAGTTTTCGGAGGTTTAGGGGACAGTGTTTCTCTACCAGGCGATTTTTAATCGCTGGCCACCACGCACTGTCAAACGCTCCTTCTATGTCTAGTGAGACGACTACCACCAAGTTCTTCTCCTTCAACTTCAAGTCTATATATTGTATCATGTCGTATAAAGCGTCCTCCGTACTTCGCTGCGGCACAAATCCGTACTGCCGTGGGTTCAATTGGGGTAGCATATGCCATCTCAGCCTCCGGACCAGCATTTTCTCCAATATTTTTCCGAGGATTGGCAGGAGTCCGATCGGTCGGTAAGACTTTGGTTGGGTATAATTATCCTTTCCAGGTTTCCTAAGTACGATGACCGCCGCTTCCTTCCACTTTTCTGGGAAACAGGACAGCTCGAGGCATTTGTTAGTTATGGCCAAGAACACTTGTTCATTATTACTGATGGCGGCTTCGCAGATATCAGCAGTGAACCCGTCAGGGCCTGGCGCTTTTTTCGGGTTGAAGCTTCTAGATGCATACCTGAGCTCAGCAACGGTGAAGGGTGGATCTATTTTATCTTCTAATGTGCCTTCCTCTGAACGTGCCGCTGCAAGCCTAATCTCAGCGTGTTCTGAATTGTCTTCCTGTTCTTCGTCATCTGGGAAGAAGGTTTCCGCCAAGACCCTGGCAGAGTTTTCTGCGTTTAATGCCTGACCATTTTGTACAATTGGAAGATCTTCGTGCCTCTTCTTTGTCTTTAAGATAACCCTATAAATACCATCCCAGACACTCTCCCTGTCCTGTCTCATGCAAAAGCTTTTCCAACTTTCTATTTGTGCCTTGTATGCTTGAGACTCATACTCCTTTTTTGCCCTCAGGTACTCCATCACGACCCATTCCCGACGACGTGGAGCTGCACATCGGATTCTTCGCTTCTTCGTGGACATGGATTTCTTAAGCTGATCGAGTTCTTCGTTCCACCACGGTAAGTATGTTTTATCTACTTTCTTTATTCTAGGTACTGTCTTGTCGCAAGTTTCTGTAATAATTTTTGTTAATTGTTCCGTGCATTTTTCTAGTTCTTCTAGGCTATTAATATTATCTACATATGTTTTATCAATTTTATTTTCCTGTATTAATTTTGATAGTTCTTCTCAAAATCGACTCCAATCTGCTTTTTTAGTATTAAATACTCTAGTATTACTATACTTAATTTTATTTCCAACTCCTTTTTTTGTTGTCATTCTGAGTACTACCGCATTGTGATCCGAGCTTGTTATTTCCGTATCTACTGTCCATTCTTCCACGTGGGGAATCATGTCATCTGAACAGGCCGTGATGTCTACAGTGCTCTTGTATCGCTTTCCTCCTCGAATGGTGTCAAATGTTGGGATGTTTCCGCAATTGAGTACATGGAGGTTGAGTTCATCAAGGGTTCCAGACAAGAGTCTTCCTCTTTCGTCCTCTCTGTCACTCCCCCACCATGCACTTCACGCGTTTACATCTCCTCCTATCAGTAATTTTGTCCCTTCTGTTTTCGTCACTATTTCTCTGAGCTGGTCGAGGTATGGTTCGATGTCGAGATAGTCTTCGAAGTAAACGGACGCCACTACGGCGGTGGTGTCCTCCACCGTCAGCCTAGCTACCACTATGTTTTCGGTTGTCAGTGTCGGACACACCACCACGTCTACTCTGCTATCAAAAATAACTATTGCGGCTTTAATGACTTTATCACTCGTTTTTGTTCCCTGTACTATTCGAGTCCCAGGGTAGCTTCTCATTTCTCCCTTCGCCCCAACATAGGGTTCTTGAACAAGAGCGTACTTAATTTTCCTACGTCCTGCTTCAAGTATGAGTTCCTCGGTAGCAAGTTTTTTCTTTTGGAGGTTCACCTGCACGACATGATACTTCGTATAATTTTTATCATTTTTGTCTCCTGTCTCCACCACAACCTTAGCAGTACGCTATTGCCGTCCGAGCCAGCACATCCCACTTTTTTCGGATGGGGCACTCGCTGTCAAAAGCATTGTGTGTTGCGTCTCTCTTTGCCTGGTAGCAGTTTTTGCATTTCGGTTCTTCATTGAGGGTGAGCCCAGGACATTCCGCTCTAATGTGCGGTTCACCGCAGTGGCTGCAGAGAACTGCTGGCTCTTTACAATACCGTCTGCTGTGTCCATACGCGAGGCACTTTGTGCATTGGATCAGCGGGCTCTGGTCTCTCACAACTACCCTTTGCAGGTCCACGTGGATTCGGCCCGCCGAGGTTAGCCGTTGCCAGATCACCGGCTTGACACGCAGTACCACATGATTTGTCAGCGGATTCCTCGCCCTTCGCTTATACATGACCTGAATGTCACCACCCCCAATTTCTACTCCCTCTAGGAGGTGTCCATTCTGAGAACCGATTGCCATCACCAGGTCGTCATCAGTTACATAATTCATTACGTCCCTGATAACCACGAGTGGGTTCTTATTTATTGCTTCCTCAATTTTCAGATCTCCGCTGGAGTTCCTAAGCTTTTCCGATACCCTTCTGATCTCTTCTTTCTGAGCGCAGCTTATTACTACCGACTGGTTTTTTGCTTTACGCAGATGATCTATCCTAACTCCTGTGCTTTTTGCATCGACAGTCGTTCGAATTTTTTGCACTACATTGTCGGATGTATCACCCTCGTGTAGTGATGACACTATAATTGAGTGCATATTTTTCCTATTTGATGGCTGAGGCGGCGTCGCCAAAACTTGCGCATACGTTCCGAGGCTTTCTATTTGGGCTTCTGTTCTCTCAGTTTGTGTCTTTGACACTGTCTTAAGTTCTTCGATTTTTAACGTCTGCGCGTCAATTTTTTCACCTAGCTCGACTCTGGAATTTTCTATTTTGGCTGGGAGGTCCTCCCTTGCGCTTTTCTTCAGAATGTCTTTGACCTCCATAATTTCGTTTAGTATCTTTAAACTTATGCTATTTTCTCCAAATTCTTTTTGGCTATCATTGATTTGGTTTACAGGAGGTAGGATGACCGGATCTGTAACTGAAGTAAATTCAGAAGTGACAGTTAACTTGGATTTCTCCGACTCCTTCACAATTTCATAGAGACGGTTAATTGCTCCAAGCACCTCCGTCTTTATCTCCGTCTTGATATTGCGAGAGTTGTTTAAATGTTGTTTTGCCTTATTTAAGCAAGCTCTCGCCTCCGCCGTCAGGTTGGGGTACTTAGTTTTAGTTTCAAGCTTTTTAATAGGTTCCACAGCCTCTACCAAAGCCCGGCGCGTCCCCTGAGAGCTGGGGATTCCCTGTACGGCCGGAGGAGCTGCAGCTACAGGTCTTGAGTTGGCCGGTGTTAGTGGCTCTGCTCTCGCGGCCTCCCATTCCCCGATGCTACGTCTCACACTCATCAGTGAGGTCCCGGCCTTCTCTGCAGATCGCGGTGAGCCCTCGCAACCCCGTGAGCTTGCGTCTTTCTTTGACGGTGTGCGATACATGACGGAGTCAGAGAAACTTGACAGAGAGCGGCTAGGTATAGCGATGAATTAACAAATCCCTGTAAAGAGGGGATCAGCAATAATAAAATGGCACACGATATCAGGAGAATATAACTAAAACTGACTAAATGTATAGTCGTCAATAAAACTAAATTTAATAAAAATATAGTAAAAAGAGTCAAGATTGACAGTCAACAATAAGTGTCCGTATTTAATAATCTCTAAAACATTTACTGTACGTAGATACAGTCCTGGTATAAGTGTATAAGTCACGTTGAGCATAAGAATCACGTTGAGCATAAGAATAAAGGCCTACAAATTTTAATTTTTTTTTTTTTTTTTTCTTCAATCAGTCTACATTTCATACAAATATAACTAAGAGTATTCAAGTAATCATTACAGTAAAAAAAAAAAAAAAAAAAAAAAAAAATGGCAGGTAAAAGTTAAGTATTAACGTATTTTTGAAACACTAATAATTTTAAAACTATACACAGTAAAAATCTGAGATTTGGCACCAATATCATTCATAAACTAAACAATCCAAAATTTCACTAAAAACTAGGGGTCGCCGATCGCTTCTATGAGCTAGGGCTGTCACAATTTTGAAGTATATTTTTTAAAATTTGTAATATTAATATCTTCGCTCCCAGTTCACTTTTCAGCAAACAAAAAACTGCAATGGGTTGCTTACACGGTCTTCTCCAATATATAATGGTGTTTGTGATCCTGAATGCACTGGTTGCGAAAACACGTTGCACGTGGTTTTTAGTTTTTCCCCTGTAGCTTCGAAGGGGGTTGCAGAAAAAATCCAAAACTTTGCCGAGATATTGAGCAAAGTTACCTCTTCAGAACAGCAGTACAAAAACAGGGGGTTACCGCGATGAATCCGGCGCCGCACGCAGAAATCTGTGTCCAACGCCTGATTTGTTGGGTATTAACCTCAAAAACATCAGTTTCCTGGATTTTCCGGGAAAACAGGCAAAGTTCACACCAGGACACCACTCTCTTATTATAGCTGGCACTGAGACCAACACTTTATAATAAATTTTGACTGGAATCGAGCACTTTTACAATTTTAACGATTTTTCAAGCGCGGAGCGACTTAAAAATGGTCTGTTCAATAAAATGGATAAAATAATATTCGGTAGAGTAGGGTAGAGTAGGGTAGAGTAGGGTAGAGTAGGGTAGAGTAGGGTAGAGTAGGGTAGAGTAGGGTAGAGTAGGGTAGAGTAGGGTAGAGTAGGGTAGAGTAGGGTAGAGTAGGGTAGAGTAGGGTAGAGTAGGGTAGAGTAGGGTAGAGTAGGGTAGAGTAGGGTAGAGTAGGGTAGAGTAGGGTAGAGTAGGGTAGAGTAGGGTAGAGTAGGGTAGAGTAGGGTAGAGTAGGGTAGAGTAGGGTAGAGTAGGGTAGAGTAGGGTAGAGTAGGGTAGAGCAGGGTAGAGCAGGGTAGAGCAGGGTAGAGCAGGGTAGAGTAGGGTAGAGTAGGGTAGAGTAGGGTAGAGTTGGGTAGAGTAGGATATAGTAGTCAGTTGACGGGAGCGAAGCCGCGGGCAAAAGCTAGTTTATAATGAAATGATGTATTTTTGAACTTGAAAAAAAATATAAAACATCTGCCCTTCCAATTCTTTTCTTCAAATAAAGATCTCGATCCGAGGCATACTGGAGCTGAGCTGCGACAACACTCATAACTCTTTTAGTAACATAGGTTTTATCCCTCCTCTTCATAGGAATGGACCAATATAAAAACAAAAAATTCTCTCTTATCTCTTCAGTCACTGGCGTCACTTTCAAACGTCCTCTAATATACTAATTTCTCATGTCTTTTAGGCGACTTATGACTACGGCAAATGATTTTTCAATAAACTTACTTGAAAACCCGCTCTTGTCCCACCGCTTTTAGGTACGCAATAGACTGTTTTCCGCACTAGTGCAAAAAAGTGCGCGGGCTCCCCGCCGCCACAATTTTATTACATTTATCGTATCAGGCTGGGCGCGCGTCGACCCCCACGCGTCGCCGGTCAACCGCCGTTTATTCATTTCTTCGTAAGTGTATTGAAAAAAGTCGTTGACACACGCGCAAATTTGTCACTGCAGCCCTCGTCTTCATAACAAACTCGCCTAAGGCTCGTGCAAATTCCGCCTCGGTCGTAAAGACAAACTTTTTGCAGTTGTATCAAATTGTACTATTCTGTTTGCGTTCCCGCCAAGCGCTAAGCACAAAATGTACGGTAATGACATTACCTGTCTGTCACGTCCCTTGTCAGGTGACTTTTCTGCAACTATGTTTTTATTTTGAGGTGCGAAATCATCCAATGACTTCTTTCGCTTTAGGGTAGAGCAAAAGGGTTTATCAGACTTTAACTGCATAGCATAGCATAGTCGGCCTTATAATGTTCCCACTGTTGGGACTCAGGCCTCCTCTCTAGGAGAGGGAATGGGCCGTAATTCACCACGCGGGCCCAGTGCGGGTTGGTGGATGTCACATGTCTTCGAATTTTTGGTTCTAGGACATGCCGGTTTCCTCACGATGTTTTCCTTCACCATTTTTAGAGCAGTGGTGATGAAATAAATAACACAAAGTAATGCGCCTGGCTGGGTTTGAACTCGCGACCTAGAACTCGTAAGTCGGGGCCGTTACCACTCGGCCACCACTGCTCTAACTGCGACTTTAACTGAGTAAAACCCAACTATGTCCTTTAATTGCCCTCTGCGTTCAAGGACCACATTTCTAACATATTTTATGTAGATCCTGTCCGTTTACATATCTGTCATTAATTACTTCACTTGCACTTAAAATAAGAATAACAAAATACCTATTAAAGTTATCCTGTGCAAGAATCTCTGGTCGCTAAGCACCACGTCAGGCGTAATTAAGGATCATTTATGGTCTCACCCTGTAATTTATAGTTCTAACTTTATATAAAGGTAAGAAGATGGCTTCTAAATTAACTAGGTTTAGTATTTTCCAACTAAAATGTACATTACTAGCTGACCCGGTGAACTTCATACCGCCTAGTCCAAAGTATTTGACAGTTGCTATATATTTTTTTTAATGTTATTGGATATTTTATAATTATTTTTTTTTTACGTCATTTTCATAGTGGAGCGAATAAAGCAAAGATCATTAAAATCGGTCCAGCCGCTCTTGAATTCAAAAGGTATAATAATTGTAACCGGCAATCTGTATAATCTGATATTCTATACAATACCTAGATATAATGTATAAAATACCTAAAACGTGTTGGTAATGTATGAAATATTATTTATTTTATACTTTGCCTAGGTATTCTATACAATACCGAATGCGCAGACGGTAATGTGTGTAAAAGACGAGGCCAGGAATGGAAGTGACGTAATTTTAGGACACCCCGACAGCCTCCGATCCACTCCCGCGGAGCAGAGCGGAGTTGTCGCCTTAGCCTTTGTGATTTATTTATTATAACCCCTCTGAAATAGAAGCTTTACTTTAAACACCGCAGACAGAAATAGGACCTGAGTACTTGTAAGCCAATTGCATTATGTTACTTATAGCTAAAAGAATTTCTAATTTTGCGTTAATTTTATTATGTATAAATATTCAGATCCTATTTCCAGGTGGTCACCAAATAAATAACCACAAAGGCTAAGCTCAGCTTTAGCTTGGCTTAGCCTTCTAACCTAACTTGTCCGTGTCGGGGTGCTCTAAAACTACGTCAATTTCTTCTCTGCTCTCGTCTTTTACACATATTAATTTTAACTAATAGAACATATTTCATTTTTCATTTACCC
This sequence comes from Mythimna impura, assembly GCA_905147345.3. Classification (NCBI taxonomy): domain Eukaryota; kingdom Metazoa; phylum Arthropoda; class Insecta; order Lepidoptera; family Noctuidae; genus Mythimna; species Mythimna impura. The sequence continues at coordinate 7,154,172 of LR990355.1, read as the reverse complement.
GTCATTTTATAGGTCGGATAACATTGATAAATATTGACTATATAAAATCCCTAGGAATTGTACACATTACCTAGGTAAAGTATGTAATGGACAATATTATTCATTATATTTCATACATTGCCTCGACGGCCCAGATATTCTATACATTGCCTAGGTATTGTATAGAATACCTGAATTATACGGATTGCCGGTAACATAACAACCATGACTTTGTTCTATGTATACAGATATATTACAAAAAATGTCTGGTCAATGCCGAAAATGTGTGATCCAACATTAACAATGTAACCATAACTTTGTAATTCTTTACTAATTTAAAAGATTTTCCAAAGAGTTTGCTGCACGTTTGCACGTTCTTCTCCATAAAGATCTGCGATCGACGACCTTTGGACTACCTTGACTTTACCGTTCATTATTGCATTCGATTTGTGTTCTTATAAAATAAATATTAAATGTTGATGTCGTCGACGACCTTTAGTTGTTCTCGCTAGATAACTGTTTTGCATTCATATTTTCGCTGGCAGTTTGCCAGAAGATATTACATTGCCACTTACTACAATACTAATAAACATTCAAAAAATATCTTGAATTTTCCAAGCACCTTCAATATCCAGATATAAATAGTTCGTACAATCATAAGACGATTCTTTTTTCAAATTATTACATACTCAGGTTACTGCAATAAAACCCGAGTCTTACGATACGGATTGTATCGATGTATCGACCTTTACAATGTTAAACTCGCTTATTTATAACTTACGAATATTTAATTCAATCCGTCTGTGTCTACTATATAATTGGTCTACCCAAGTACCATCCAAATGTTCGTCTTCAGCCGCTCAAAAGTGTATGGTCAACGGCTTCTATCTAAAACCGAAAGAATGATCCAAAGGCTTCAAAATGCCTGTGCACGCTTCTGTTTTAACGTTCCTTTTAAGGGACATATAACACCATTTTTAAACGAGCACAACATTTTAAAAATGAAAGCTAGACGTAAACTGCACTTGGCGACCTTGCTTTTTGGGGTTATCAAGTCTCATTCCCCTTCTTACATATACGATATGCTGTCCTGAACTCGTAGACACGGAATTGGTGAGGGTAGAAAATGCTCTCAACAGCTTTCTACTCCCCAGCATAAATCAGCGGCTTTTAAGAGCAGTTTTCGCTACGCGTCTTTGAAATTTTAGAACAATATCCCGCCTCCGAAAGGCGAAAGAGTAACAAATATACGGTAACCTTGATTAATCATTTATTTTTCAATACACTTACTCGAAAACCCGTTCTTATCCCACCGCTTTTAGGCACGCAATAGACTGTTTTCTGCACTAGTGCAGAAAAGTGCGCGTGCTCTCCCCGCCACAATGTTATTACATTTATCGTATCAGGCTGGGCGCGCGTCGACCCTCACTAGTCGCCGGTCCCTTTTATTCATTTCATCGAAGTGTATTGAAAAAAGCCGTTTGATACACGTGCAAATGTGTCACTGCAGCCCTCGGCTCTATATTATCGAAATGTACTATTATTTCGTTATTTGTTTAGCGCAAGTCACAAAAGTTTCTATTATCAATCATATAATATCACCAGGTTCTTCAATTTGATCCTATACATTAAACTAAACATACATTTTATTTCTCTACCAATCATATGTGTATAGTTTCGCCAGGTTAGTCAATTTGATTTTGTGAACTCACACACAATATAATAATGAGGCTTGATCCAGAAAGCTGTACTCCTGGACACGGCGCGCATTGAAAGAAAGAAAGAAAATATTTATTTGAGACTCGCACAGGACAAACAACAATAAAACAAAAAATTAACTATTTAATCTATAAATACTTAACTTAAAATAAAAGAAAACAATATTAAAAGATAAAAATAAAAACCTGTGCGAAGCCAAAAAAGCTCGTGTCAGCATATGCTGCGATATTTAACAAAAAGTAAAATAACGCAGCGCTGGTAGCTGGTATTCTGATAGGGCCTGATGATGCATTGTTAGGAGATTCCTCTCTCAGGAGCCTTGACCACCGGTAGCTTGGACCCTGTTCCCGATGCCGGTGGGCTACTATTTTTTATGTGTTTTTTTAAAGAAATATTAAAAAATGTAATAAAATATGTTTAAAAAATAATTAAATGGAATAATAATAATACGTTTATTTCGACCATCACAGGATCATAGCACACACAATAAACGTATCAACAAAAACATATATAATTACAAAGACGAAATTTTCAAAGATGAAATTTTTTTAAGCGCCCTTTAAACAATCAAATTGTTTGTCAAATTCTACGCGTTCGTCAAATTTAATAATATTATTTGGTAGTATGCAGTTTTGTTTGACACGTTTGTCAAACAGTCTACGTGTTGGTCGCGTTTGATAAAAATTTTGATTGGCGTCGTGTTTGACGATTGTTTGGTGTTTGACATGTTGTAATTAGCTATTTTTGTTAAAGAATAACTCAATACTCAGTCGTCTTGTTGTGATGAAGGACGCTATACTTAGTAAACAGCCCAATAGGGTAGAAAATAATACGCTGAATAGCGTTACGGACAAATCCTTGGATTGATCGTTTAAGCTATTGTTTGATAAAAACGTGAAGTTTGACAAACAAATTTGTCAAGCATATTTGATAGTTTATAGGGTACTTTTCATTTCACTTTATCTCGTTTACTTTGTCAGTGAAATTTAATTTAGCTAGCCTTTCGAGAATTAACTGACAAAAAAACAACATTTTAAGATCACTGTCTACCACACAGATCACTTTTAGAGTTTTAGGGTACTCAAAGGGTAAAACAGTACCCTATTACTAAGACTCCGCTTTCCGTCTATCTGTCTGTCTGTCTGTGACCAGGCTGTATCTCATGAACCGTGATAGCTAGACAGTTGAAATTTTCATTGATGATGTCTTTCTGTAATCGCTATAAAAACAAATACAATAAACTGTACGTAGTTTTTTTTTCGTATTTCCCTCAACAAAATTTTAACATATTTTTTTTTAAGTTTCAATATCGCATCACATCTAGAAATACGAGTTTTTTTTGTTGTTGAGATACGGGCCTATTTCCTCTCACAGAGAGGAGGCTTGAGTCCTAGCAGTGGGAAAATATAAGGCTGATTATGCTTCTGCTTATATGTTTGTTCTTCTAATGTACCGATATATCATCAATGGAAGAAAGCGATTTTGTCGTATCTCGAAATATCCAACTAAATTACTTTAAAAAATCATAACTCGTAAATTTATAAACTTAAAATGTTGTGATTTGGAACACATAGCTATCAATCTAAACTTTATTTGGCACAGTTACCTGGTATATTCTAAAGTTACTACTTCATTAATTTTGTACTATTTACAGCAGTTGATGTTTCAATATTGGTCAGCAAAAAAAAACGGTCAACTAAAAGAAATGTATATTTCGATGCCTCGGATCTGCTTTATCTCAAATATAAACAATACGAAACATATTTATTTAGCGGTATAAATAATTTAATCAAACCTGTATAAAAAAAAATGTCTTAAATACAATCAGTATTAAAGAGGCCGTAAACATCCAAAAATTTTGGGGCGACAAAAATGCTGTATCTTCTTAAAATAAATCTTGTAGTAGAAAAATAATGTTGTAACTATTTATTACACTGGACGTATTGTCGTATCTGTTTTATTCTCAAAATATGCGTATTTTGCTCTTTTTACAGCATTTTTTTCGTATAAACAATAGCAAAACTAGAATAAAATCGATGCCGTACCTTAATTTTTTTTTTGTCTTTGAAAGACGAGACATAGACCATTCGAAGCGGCTTTTTTTTCTGCGCAACTATATAGTAATAAGCAGAGGTCGGAATTAGGTAGAGTTAAACATGTACTTACACCGATTTCATACAGCGAAAGAATAAAGTGGATATGCCTCAAATCCCGAGCTTAATTTTAAAGAGCAGAATTTTTTTAGGACACTATCAGAAATATAGCAGAAAACAATTCTTCCTGCATTAATGACGAGGAGCAGGAAGTGTATAAATTTGTTAACCTTACCTCAGTTGGCGCAGAGAGATCATTTTCAATGAAAAATACTAATAAAATTGTTTGTTAATTATCTTTGTTTTATTTGTCTTATGTATCTCTGAGGTTTTTATTATTATTTATTTGTAATATTGTTGGCCACACGGGATTGTTCATTAGGTATCCCGGGAAGATCCATATTAATATCAACATTTCAATGCAAGTACATGAATAACTCCACCTAATTCCAACCCTGGTAATAAGTCATTTAGGCCAATTTCTGACACACGACATTTCCGCTTTCTACCGTCGATATATCATCAACTATCATTTACTAACCTATAACAATTTCTCCTCCAAAAATCTGTGCAAAAGAAACAAAGCAACGCCCAAAACCTATTTAGTAAGCCAGTCAAGTTTTAATAGTAATTCAGTTTAATAGTGAGCTTTGTCCGTAAGCTTTATTACACTTACTTAAGCACGATCAAATTACTCCATCTTCTTTTTGTGTCAATAAAGTCAAGTTATTTTTGTTTGTTTGCCCAGAATTTAGTGACCTATATATACAGCTTAGAGCAGTGGTGACCGAGTGGTAACAGCCCCGACTTACGAGTTGTAGGTCGCGAGTTGAAACCCAGCCAGGAGCATTACTTTGTGTAATTTATTTCATCACCACTGCTCTCAAAACGGTGAAGGAAAACATAGTGAGTAAACCGGCATGTTCAAGAACCAAAAATTCGAAGACATGTGACATCCACCCATTCGCACTGGGCCCGCGTGGTGGATTATGGCCCATTCCCTCTCCTAGAGAGGAGGCCTGAGTCCCAACAGTGGGAACATTAAAAGGCTGATTAAGCTATTAAACTATGATGGTGTGATCACCCATATTATTTTTTTATTAATAGTATGATGGTGTGATCACCGATATTAAATTTTACAACAGTTTGCAGCTACTTCACCGCTTAATCGAATGTCGTTATTGGCCGTTCACACATCGAAACAACCGCAGAGTAAAGAGCATAAAATATATGCTATTATTTTTATTTACGAGTAAACTGGTGACACTCTGACATGCACAGTTTGTGTCATAAACACATAGACCTCATCTGATCATTACCGTCACAAAATTGAAACCTAAAGTGCTCGGCCATACTCTCAAATATAAGAACTTCGTTTGAGAGTCCATAGTGGGAACGCGGGCGCGGGAAGTGGCGTGGGCTGCTTAACGCGGGACGCGCGCGAGCAACTCATGCCATAGCCCTTTCATATGGTTATAGTTACGATGGTTTATTTTAAGGACTCCGATTCTTTCGATTGTTATAACATTTCGGAATCGCTCATCGCTACACTCGACTGCGGACAGACACTATAGCGTGCGTCTCTGCACCCGCGCCGCTCCCCGCACCGCGCTGCCAGTGTGGCCGAGCACATAGAAACAGACGAAGCGATTGGGCAACCAATCAGTCTCTTGGACCATGAGTCAATCAGAACTCTAGAAAAATGTGGGCGCATGATCGCTTTGTATCATCATCATTTCAACCGAAAGAGGTCCACTGATGGACATAGGCCTCCTCCAAGTGTCACCATAACGACCAGTCCTGTGCGCCTTGCATCTACCGGATTCCCGCGACCCTCAGCAGGTCATCGGTCCACCTTAAGGGAGGCTTTCCAATGCTGCATCTTCCGGTACGTGGTCGCCTATCTATATTGCCGGTAACCTAGGTTCTCCTGCGGATATCTTTATTTCTGATGCGATCACGCAAGGAAATTCCGAGCATAGCCCTTTCCGTTGCCCTTTGGGTGTCTTCAAACCTTCTGATGAGGCCCTCAAGTTTAAAGTAGACTTGAAATCTAGTTCTCTAATTCTATCTTAAAAAAAATTGACTTGATGTTGTTGTTATCACCAACTATCTTTTACCCTCGACTTCGTTTTCGTGAATGTCGAACACGAAGCCAGATAAAAAGTAGCCTACGTCCTTCCTTGGGGTTCAAGCTTATTCCATATCAAATTTAATCAAAATCTGTTCAGTAGTTTAACCATGACAGCGTAACGATTCAGACAATTACATTAACATTTATAATATTAGTATGGATTTGAAAAATAAATTTAATTTATACAACAGTGGCCAGAGATGCGTCTCAGTACTCTGCGAAAAGTCACCTGACTGGTAGGCCGTGTCGTTAACTCTGTCACTGAACTTTGGAAATATCACTTTGAGACACACAACATAAAGTCTATATTTCAATGCTTTAGTTTTGGTTGAGTTGATGTTCATCTGTTTTGGTATACAACTTCCAAACAGGTGTTCCTGCTCTTAATGAAGTTTATCGACGTTCGCTATTCTGTTCAATAATCCTTTGATCAAGCCGCTTATTGCGAAAATGACGTTTATTTGGGATGCTGTTTCAATAGGTGGTTTAATTAGTCGTAAATGATAATTTGTAGTCAGAGTAAATATCTACTACGGGTTTCTTCGGAAGAGTTATCGCTTCCCTGGAATGCTAAGGGTAACTGAAGGAACAGACGTTGGTTTTAGTTGCTATAAATTTGACAGTTTCTCTCGATCCGCCGAAAACGGGTGGAATTATTTAATGATTTTTATGATAAATATCATAGCATAGCATAATCGGCCTTATAATTTTCCCACTGCTGGGACTCAGGCCTCCTCTGTAGGAGAGGGAATGGGCCGTAATCCACCACGCTGGCCCAGTGCGGGTTGGTGCATGTTACATGTCTTCGAATTTTTGGTTCTAGGACATGCCGGTTTCCTCACGATGTTTTCCTTCACCATTGATAAATATTAAATCATTATAATCAAAATAACTTAAAATATAACAATTATGACGAAGACCGAACTAAAGTTGAGAGGACTTCGAGTAGTGGTTCCGTATTTACACTTGAAGGAAAATTTACTTTCAGATATTCAAACGAATTAGAAAATGATGATTAAGTATACTGCTTCTCAATAAATCTAGTAAATGGGCTACGTCATTTTTATTTGAAGAATAGCAAGAGCTGAAAACCGATCTCGCATCATCGAATATGAGAAATAAGATACTTTTTTTTTTAAATTGATATAAACTTATGCTTAACTGCGATCCCACTTGATGGCAAGCAGCGATGCAATCGTTTATGGTGAAGCGCACTAGTTTATTAAGAGCCTGTTCACTCTAGCCTTGAAGACACCTAAATTATAATCGGACGGGAAGACCGCAGCAGGCAAATTGTTCCTGTCCCTCGTTGTATAAACGACGGGGCGAAACACATAGTCCGGACTGTAGAAGTTTCAACAGTTTTCCTACTATTAATATAAACTTTACGAAGACAGGTAAGGAAAGGATAAAATAAAAGTCTCAAATATTAGCTTTTTTCTAATTGAGTTATTGCACGAGGCCGCTACGAGAGCCAGGCTTTGGGGCGATTCCCCTGATTGGCACCCTCCAAGACCGCCATTGATATTAATTAAGTAAATAATAATAATATAATTTTACACGACTTCAGGTGAAGGAAAACCAAAAATTATGATGACCATGACTGTACTATCATCACGTCTTATTATTGTATTTTATTATAATATCTGGCCTATACTGTCTCACTGCTGGGTAAAGGCCTTCCACCCTTCCTTCCATTGTTGCCGGCTCTGAACCAATTCGTAAGGAAGACATCCAAGTGGCCCCGCCATCTCTTTCTTGTTCTGCCGCAATATCGTCGTGAGATTTCAGGGCACAAACTTTGTGATACACCGGCCCACTACTCGATCGGTATGCGGCAGACATGTCCAGGCCAGTCCCACTTCGGCCACCGTAGGCGCGGGCTTGCGGACCGTCTGGTAACCGACCGGACCGAACCCAAGTCGTCGACGGCGCGTAGTGTTCCACGCGCGCCTCAAGGAGATGTCAGCAACCGTAGGGGCCCAGCAGTGTCGAAGCCTACTGGGTCCATGGGAACGAGATCCCCGGGGCCCTGGAAAAATGGCAAAGAAGGAACAGGGGTGGGTTTTTAGTCAGTAAAAGTCTGACACTATATCCCGCTCCGTTCAAGAGCAGGGGATGTCATTAGATGATTTTCCCACCCGAAAAAAAAAAAACCCCAGTCCCACTTAAGTTCATCTTATTATGGACTGAAATCGTTATCACGCCATATTTATTCCGTACCAATTCTAATTCAATCTTATATTTAAACGTTATTCTCATCATCTATATTTCAGCCGAAAGACGTCCACGGTTTGACAAAGGCCTTTCTAAAGTGTCACCATAACGACCTGTCCTATTCGTTTCGCATCCATTGAATCCCCGCGACCCTCACCTGGTCATCGGTTCACCTTATGGGAGAACTTATTAACAAAGTAACTGACGTTTTGCGCTATTTATATTTTCGTTTGAAACAAAAGCAAAATTCTAAGAGTTTGCCTACTTCTTTTTTATGGAGATCATCATCATCGTCATCATTTCAGTCGAAAAATGTCTTTTTTTTTTTTTTAATTCATATAAACCAGTGCTTGACTGCGATCCCACCTGATGGTAAGCAGCGATGCAATCATTGATGGTGAGGCGCACTAGTTTATTAAGAGCCTATTCACTCTAGCCTTGAAGACACCTAAATTATAGTTGGACGGGAAGACCGCAGCAGGCAAATTGTTCCAGTCCTTCGATGTACGCGGTATAAACGACGAAGCGAAACGCTTAGTCCGGACCGTTGAAGTTTCAACAACGTAAGGGTGGATACTCGCCGTACGTCGGGTTGTCCGATGGTAGAAAGGAGATGGCGGAATCAAGTCATGCAATTCCCGCGCACACTCTCCAAAATGCAACCTGTAAAATACCGATAGGCTGGCTACCCTGCGCAATCCCTCCGTCTACAATTGGACATAGACCTCCCCCGAGTGTCGCCAATACTAACGATCCTGTGCATCGCGAATCCATCGCATTTCTACGACCCTCACCGGTTCACCTTGTGGAAGGCCTTTAAACACTGTGTTTTCTGGTGTGCGGTCGCCACTCCCACCCATCGATCATCTATTCTACAAGCAATGTGCCTTGCCTATAGCCACTAAATAAAAGTTAAGTAACTTTACTTGAAGTTGTATACATATATCTTCTTCTTCTTCTAAGTCGTGCATTATTGACATGCGTGACAGTGTGGTGGTGGTCATGTCTCGGTCGAGTCTTGCACCACCGCCTCTCTCTCGATGCGACGCCATGTAGCTCTGTGTTAGGTGGCTTGAGAGTTGTCATTAATGCTGTAGTGTGTCACTGATTTGAGCTCAGTTTTTGCCGTCGACTTTCCGTTGCACCACCAATCGTTCCATCAAGTCCTAGTTACGGGTGATATGCCCGAAGAAATATATAATACTATATGTATACCTATATAAACAACAATATAAACTTCAATTAAATACAACCTTCATTACGTTCTGCTTTCAAATAAAATAGCAAAGATCATAAAATGGCGTCAGTGTTTTAATGAAACTGAGAATTACGTAAGAGGCATTCTCGTTAAAGATATAGCATGTGTTAATAATATAAAGTAAATACCTACATTGTACGATTTCATTACCACACAGAAAATTAATTTAATAAATGGAACGTAAACAAAATAAAAGTGAATGGAAAAGTTTTGCAGACACAAAGTTTCACGTCGACGTTTCCCCGGCGAAATGGGATCTCGACCAGGGATGTTATGTTATGGAACTCCTTAACCGAAACTAACGGATATCTACACTAATCTACACTAATTATTATAAAGAGATATTGTTCGTTTTTTTTTATGTTTTTTTGTTTGTAGAAGGTAATCTCTGAAAGTACTGGTCCAATTGCGAAAATTTTTTCACCGATAAAAAGCTGCTTTATTCTTGATTGACATAGGCTATATTTTATATATGCGGGCGAAACCGAGAGCAAAAGCTAGTCTGAAATAAAAAAAATATCCGTAATCGTAACCGAAACCGATATAAAAAGTTCGGATAATTTCGGATAAAGACAACACGACGGCAGGACATTGCAGCTTCGTCGATAGAGTTTCATAGTTTTATGTGTAAGCTGTAAGCAGGCGTACACCAAGCGTATAATGACGAATACGCGTCTCTGAAGCTACGCATCCGTTAACAGGACGCCTAAATAACAGGTTACCACAGTTTTTTGTCTGTTTTGCCCGGCCAAACATATGATAGTATAGACTTAAAATAAAAGTCGAATCTTGCCATTTGTACCTATTTTACTTTCATAATTTTAAATTCCAATATTCGTAACCGAAACTATCTGAAACAAGTGGATAATCCGAAATAAATTCATATCCGTAACCGTATCCGAAACCGGTATAATATTATTTAATTTACACACATGATTTTAAAAACGAAAAAAAAATAGCAATTAGCATGTCATGGACTAAATGTAACTAAACGGAACTCCGGCCCCCAAGATTCAGGTACTACCTAGTTTGGGGACCACAGTTAAATTTAATGTTAATTTTAGCAGTCACTGTGAACACGCTTAAGTAACGTAACTTTAATATTAAGATCATTGATATAAGTATGATTTAATCTAAGATTAAGATACATTCTGTAACACTGGACTAATAATAAATTATTATTATTATTTTCATTCGTTTATTATCTCAGGACCCCTGAGGTCCTGGACCTTTGGAAGGCATACGAGGAGCCGAAGGCAACTCGCAGAGGCTCTTTAGATGATTATAATGGAACGTGTTACCAACCGATGATTATCCCTGTACACGCTATGCTAGTGCACCCAAGGACAACCCCCGGTATTTAAAAAGCTATTGCGTTATTAAGCTATTATTATTCGATTTCAGATCCGGAATTTCATATCCCTGATAATAACATCCCTGATCTCGACTCTCGAGTGATGAAACTCGATCAATCAATACATCTTCGTTCGAGATCCGTTGAAATCAATTAAAACAGTTTGGCGTTGATGACGGCCACGCCGAGCTCACAGTGAGTTCAGAATGGTTTCCCAAATTCATTAGTTGTTCAGGAATTCTGTAGTAATCTTTGATCAGTTTGCTAATTTGCTGTTGGGCAAAGTTAGCGGTTTTTGTTTTAATTATGTATTTGACTTAAGTGTTTATGCGGATCTTGGTAATAAGTTTGCTTTGAATCTTACCTTCTGAAATGGTAAATAAATTATTGTATGATAGTGTGATATACAGGTGTCTTTGACATCGACGCACAAACGAATACCATGGATCCAGTACATGATTCGTCGGTTTTTTTCTAATTAAAAAGAAATATGTTTATGTTTTTTTTTTACTAATTTTAACTGTATAAAATCGTTATTCTAACATTATTTGTGAAAAAAAAAATTAATGAAGTAAGTACCTTTAAAATTAAAAATATTATAGGGTTTGATTTTAATAATAATAATATACTTTATTTCGAGCAACAAGACTCATTTTGTGTTAGTAAAAAACAAAACAAACTTACAATAAAACAACACACTCACAATAAAACAATCATTGCTTCAGCACCCCAGCAGAGATACTGGAGCAACGAAAAACGAATTTTACCTACCCTGATGACGTTTTAACTAATTAATATTTTTTTTTTTTTTTACCAAAAATATCATCGGGGTTAATTAGAATAACGATTTTACACAGTTTAAATTTAAAAAAGTACAGATTTAAAAAAAAATAGGAAAAAGCTGAAGAAATATTTCCACCACTGGGGTGTCCAGAATCATGTACTGGATCCGGATATTCGTTTGTTCGTTGATGTCAAAGACACCCTGTATAATATAATAAAATAAATATTTATTTATTTAAAACTTTATGCACTAAAGAAACACTGTACAAAGGCAGACTTAATGCCTCAGACATTACATACTAGTCGACCATAGAGTGGTGCAGAGACATAAAAAGCAACACATACACACATAGACGTATTATTTATTTATATCTATATTTATTTGATTTAATAACTAAAAAATACAAGCAAGAGCTGAACAATCTCGAGTTATAGGCGGGTTATAGTGTGATATTAAAGGAGATCGCATGGAAAACGTACCTTTTTAACATGTGGGCTGGTTGGACAAATATACTTTTATAGGTGCCGAAGTCTGTGTTTCCTGATAGCTAAAACCTGGGGATATTTAATTCAAGAGTGAATAGATTATCTACTTCTAGGCAAGCTTGTTACATCGTCGACCGCATCGTTGCTTTCCATCAGGTGAGATAGTGGTCAAGCGTGAGCCTATCAATATTAAAAAAAAAGTTGTGCATAAGAATAGGATTTGAATTTCATCTCATTTTGTATCTCCCTATATTATGTTGTTTTTGTATACAATAAAGAATTAAAGAATTAAAAAAAAGGTTTTACGATTATAAGCCAGTTTTTGATAAACGACTTTAATTTTATGAATAAAACGTAGTCCCATACTTAGTATGGTACTCCTGTATCGTGGGTGCGTTCACGAACATGTAAATTCATCTGCACAAGATATCCAGACCTGAAATAACTATCTGTAGGCTATACAAATATTTGTTCCATGCGGGAATTGAACCCGCGACATGCAGCGCAGCAGCCAGTCGCTCAACTACTGCGCCAACCGTGCCGCGGCGTGCGATAATACATACATACATACATACATACATACATACATACATACATACATACATACATATTCAGCCTTTTAATGTTCCCACTGCTGGGACTCAGGCCTCCTCTCTCTAGGAGAGGGAATGGGCCGTAATCCACCACGCGGGCCCAGTGCGGGTTGATGGATGTCACATGTCTTCGAATTTTTGGTTCTAGGACATGTCGATTTCCTCACGATGTTTTCCTTTACCGTTTTGAGAGCAGTGGTGATGAAATTAATTACACAAAGTAATGCGCCTTTGGGTTTGAGCCCGCGACCTACAACTCGTAAGTCGGGGCCGTTACCACTCGACCACCACTGCTCCACCACTGCTGCTGATAATAATATAATATTCCACAACTTTCACACAACGGCATCTAGTCGCAAACTAAGCAGAGCTTGTGCTATGAGTCAACAGATGAACATACTTATATATTTCTAAATACATACATAATAGATAAATTACACCCAGACACAGAACAAATGATCGTACTCATTACACAAACATTTGTCTTGGGTGGGAACCGATCCCATGACCTCCGGCGTAGCAGTCAGGGCCACTAACTGTTAAGACCAAAACAAGCCAGTCACGATGTAGGTAACAGGAGAGTGCTGAAAATATTGAAGGTATGAAATATTGTACCCAATTTTATCTTCTACATCTCGAGCCAGAGTTACAGCCCTCACAATAGCTTGATACCCTTTCTTTTCTTTGTTGACTAGATAAGATTCATAATTTTCTAACTAAAACAGACATTAAAGACGATTATGGATATTTTCTTCTTTTCGGGATTGTTCGAAGGAGACAGCGCGACCTTGGAACGCAAAGGGCAACTGAAGGAGCACGGGGTTTTAGTCAGCAAAAGTCTGACACTCCATCATGCACCACCAGAGCATGGGAAGTTATTAAATGAATTCCCACTTAAAAAAGAGTCGTATTCGATGCCGAGTTGCTAGCCTGCCCCCCTAGCCAAGTTACAACCGTTTCGTTTCGATTCTCTTTTCGTGGATAGCCTCGAATTGGCCACGCCTCCGATTCCTTTGTTCTGTCGTCATCTCAACGTGGTTAGAACAAAGGAAGGAAGAAAGAAGTAAGAAGGTTATTTTAGGTTTGCTGTAAGAAAACCCAACTGCCGGAGTCTGTTTTCCTGATACCTAAAACCTAGGGGGTCTTTAAGTCAAGAGTGAATAGGTTACTTCTAGGCAAGCTTGCTTCTTCGTTGGCCACATCATCGCTTACCATCAGTTGAGATAGCAGTCAAAACGCGAGCCTATTCAAAAAACTGGGTAAGTGCGAGTCGGACTCGCGCACTGAGGGTTCCGTACAAACTTACCTATTTAAATAGTTAATTATTTTTTATTAGTCATGATAGATTCGCGCTTGAACACTATTTCACCTGATGGAAAGCGACGATGCGGTCGACGATGGAGTGCGTTTACCTAGAAGTAACCTATTCACTCTTGACTTAAAGATTCCCGGGTTGTAGCCATCAGAAAACACATCAATTTCCTAATGGAATCTCGAAGGTTTTTCCGAATCTCAAAAAAGTTTTTTTTTATGATGTGACTACAAATTTACTGTTTTCAGATTTATTACTATATCTGCGCTATAATACCTTGCTTTATGCCAAATTTCAGGATTCTAGGTCAACGGGAAGTACCATATAAATTTTGATTCCCTTGAGAGTGTCGAAATATACGTTTTTTGCGACATAAACGGCCGTATCTTTTTTTTTCGTCAACTTAGAATTTTTTTCGCAGCTTCAAAGGACTGCAGACCTGAGTATCTGGTTTTAATTTCAACTCGACACCTCCTCGCTTTCTCGAGATAAAGGGTCTTCACAGATAGATAGACGGACAGCAAAGTGATCCTATAAGGGTTCATTTTTTTTCCTTTTGAGGTACAGAACCCTAAAACAAAAAAATATATTCATATTTCCTTTTCTTGAGTTACCTGACCTCAGACCACCAGGTTACTGTCAATTTTACAAATAGTTATAAAGAAACTTTAGAAGTCGTTAACCTACTCCTCCCTTTCAAAGAAACACAAGAAACCAGATAACCCTTAAATCAATACTGTACAAATAGTGATACATACACGTTCATGAATAATAAATCAGAGATTTGTAGACAACTACTCACATTTGTTACTATGGCGTACCGTGCATAGTACATACAGTACGAATAGTCCAGACAAAGTTCCAATGCAAGCGATAATAAAGTGCAAAACTTGTGTAAACTAAGGCTTATAGCTTCTACATGAACATTAAAAAAAAAAAAATGCAGAATGAGTTCGTGACCTTTGCCTGTTTGAAAAATTAATATTAGAACGTAGTTTTTTTGCGCTCTGCATGGTATGTAAGTATGTACATATTCAGCCAGTGTCAAATTTAAAAAGTAAGGCCTAATCTTCAATATTAGTTTTCAATACTAATTTTCAATACTAATGTTCAATACTAATTTTCAATACCAATGTTCAATACTAATTTTCAATACCAATGTTCAATACTAATTTTCAATACTAATTTTCTATCACGCGGGCAAAGCCACTGGCAGATCAAATTTAAAAAGTAAGGCCTAATCTTCAATATTAATTTTCAATACTAATTTTCAATATTAATTTTCAATACTAATTTTCAGTACTAATTGTCAATACCAATGTTCAATACTAATGTTCAATACTAATTTTCAATACCCATGTTCAATACTAATTTTCAATACTAATTTTCAATACTAATTTTCAATACTAATTTTCAATACTAATTGTCAATACTAATTGTCAATACCAATGTTCAATACTAATTTTCAATACTAATTTTCAATACTAATTGTCAATACCAATGTTCAATACTAATGTTCAATACTAATGTTCAATACAAATTTTCAATACTAATGTTCAATACTAATTTTCAATACCAATGTTCAATACCAATGTTCAATACCAATGTTCAATACTAATTTTCAATACTAATGTTCAATACTAATTTTCAATACCAATGTTCAATACTAATTTTCTATCACGCGGGCAAAGCCACTGGCAGCAGGTAATATTAAAATCAAAATTCACATAACGAAGAAATAGAAACAGTTCATTGTGATCGTCCATCATGTCACGGTAGAGATGAGCAGTTAATAACGGAGAGCGGATAATAAAATAATAATTGTGTATTAGATACACAAGAAACATTAGGAATTGAAGTGTGGAAGTATATTACACGGTGAGTGTAATGAATGATAAATGGGTACGAACGAGCGCTCATTTCCTACATTCATTTATCACATGACAGCGCAGTCATTGAGTGTTACTTCACAACGGATAATGATTTCATAAATTTTCGTCATCATCATCATTTCGTAAGACGTACACTACTAGACCTAGGTGATGCTACAACGATCGGTCCTGTACGTCTCGCATCCATCGAATTCCCGCGCACCTCACCAGGTCATCGGTCCAATTTAACTTGTAGGAGGCCTACCAATGCTGCATGTTCCAGTTTGCGGTTGCCTCCCCAGAACCTTTCAGCCCCATCGACCAATCACTACTAGTACTATTGGCCCAAACGGCAGTGAGCTGTGCAAATAGATCGCAGAATTTTGTAAAAGTTAAGAAAAATCGAATTATCAATTCCCGTATTTAAAAATGATTCGAAATCTAGTCTCAACGACATCAAACGTCAAAAATTACTTATAAATGTATGGAAGTATGAAGTACATATTTTTTAAAGGATGAGACTGTAATTAGAATGCCGTAGACAAATACACTCTCCCGCTCTGGATGAAGCGAGAGGAGGAGACTTTTACTGACTGATACCCACTGTGTTCCTTCTGATGCCCTTTGCGTTCCAGGGCCACGGTAACCCTTTCGAACAATCCCGCAGCCCTCGCAGTCATCAGTTTTAGTGTGCCTTGTCGGTTTGCTGACATCTTTCCACTCACGGCGTCTTTACCCGGGCCTGGAAGTTCGATTCTCACCTAAAATAATAACCAATTTGAAGTTACTGCAAGAAATTGCAGCTAAAAGATTTTTAAATTTTCTCTTCACAAACAATTACACACTGCAATTTCAGTTCCAATCGACGAGTAAGTAATTAAACATCAACAAACAAACTGAACGTAACATTTTAGTTCATTTCAATTTGCTCAGAAATTCTGAAACTCTAATCAATTTCGTAGAAATAGTTCACGTGTCGTTCGTGTCGCTTCGAACAAAGTTGTACGATTTACGTTAGTTCTTAATTAACTCATGAGGAGATAACTCCAATGTATGCTATCTTATAATAACACTAATATGATAAAGGTGAAAGTTATTATTTAAGTGTCTTCAAGGCTAGAGTGAATAGGCTCTTAATAAACTAGTGCGCCTCACCATCAACGATTGCATCACTGCTTACCATCAGGTGAGATCACAATCAAGCACTAGCTTATATCGTTTAAAAAAACCGGGCAAGTGCGAGTCGGAATCTCGCAATGAGGGTTCCGTACAAACTTACCTATGAAAACAATTCAATTCCCGAATTGAGTTACGAAGATTATTCTGAATCTTAAAAGAACTTTTGTTTTTGTGACGTAACTACAAATTTACCATATTTAGATTTTTTCCTATACTTGTGCCATGAGATCTTTCTTCATACCAAATTACAGGATTCTAGGTCAACGGGAAATACCCTATGAATTTTGATTCCCTTGAGAGTGTCGAAACCGACTCGGCTTAGCAGCGTTCGGGAAGCTGCGCGGTGTCTTCTCGTCCAATATACCACAGTGTCTCAAGACGAAAGTCTATGACCAGTGCATGTTGCCAGTGAGTGTGTGATGACATATGGCTCCGAAACGTGGTCGCTTACAATGGGCCTCATCAGAAGGCTTAAAGTCACTCAAAGGGCAATAGAAAGGGCTATGCTCGGAGTTTTCTTGCCTGATCGCGTCAGAAATGAAGATATCCGCAGGAGAACCAAGGTTACAGACATAGCCCGAAGAATCGCCAAACTTAAGTGGCAGTGAGCAGGGCACATTGCTCGCAGAACAGATGGTCGATGGGGACGAAAGGTTCTGGAATGGCGACCACGTACCGGAAAACGCAGCGTTGGAAGACCTCCCACAAGGTGGACCGACGACCTGGTGAGGGTCGCGGGAGTGTGGTGGATGCGAGACGCACAGGACCGGTCATTGTGGCGACATTTGGGGGAGGCCTATGTCCAACAGTGGACGTCTTTCGGCTGAAATGATAATGATGATGATGATGAGAGTGTCGAAATATACGTTTTTGCGACATAAACGGCTGTATCTTTTTTTTTCATTAACTCAGAAGTTTGATTTATTCATAGCTTCAATAGACCACAAACCTGAGTATATATGGTTTTAATTTCAACTCGATACATCCACGCGTTCCCGAGATAAAGGGTCTTTTGACAGACAGACAGACAGACAACAAAGTGATAAGGTTTCCGTTTTTTCTTTTTGAGGTACGGAACCCTAAAAAATGTGTCTATGTTTGTTACTCCTTCACACTCAAGTGGCTGCACTAATTTGAATTAGTATCAGGATATTAGTACCTACTTATATAATTGGAGAGCAGTGGTGGCCGAGTGGTAACAGCCCCGACTTACGAGTTGTAAGTCGCGGGTTCAAACCCAGCCAAGCGCATTACTTTGTGTAATTTATTTCATAACCACTGCTCTCAAAACGGTGAAGGAAAACATCGTGAGGAAACCGGCATGTCCTAGAACCAAAAAATTCGAAGACATGTGACATTCACCAACCCGCACTGGGCCCGCGTGGAGGATTACGGCCCATTCCCTCTCCTAGAGAGGAGGCCTGAATCCCAGCAGTGGGAACATTAAAAAGGCTGATTATGCTATGCTTATGCTATATAATTGGAAAGATCGGAAGCACAAATTTCACGCGAGCGGAGCCGCGGGCAGAAGACAGTGGTATTATAATAAAAATACAACTATAAATAACTTGGAAGAACGAATGTGACCAACAGCTTTACGAGTTTTCCGAGGCATGGAGGAAACTCAGTATGCAATGAATGGTCACCCATCCACAGACTGACCTCAGCAAGCGTAGCTTAACCTCGAAGGTCGACCCGTGACTTTTATTATTTAATCTTTGTAGTCGCAAGTTTTTTTTGTATTTATTTGTGCGTCTTTTCGGGCAGAATAAACATGTTTTCTTTCTTTCTATTTAGCCACTACTAAAATAACGTAAGAGCGTAATTATCTGCTTAAAAAAAAATCTTTTATTTAGCCCTCGCTATTGCTAACAGCCTCTCTAATCATAATTCAAGAAAAAAATCCTGAATGAATACTTTACTTCGATTTTAGGAGCAGTTAGCTAAAAAATATTTAAAGTCAGCAATTTTCCTTTTCAGCGATTTCGAGAATACCTTCCATAATTATCTTGTCCGTTCATTTCTTTTCTTTCGCAAAAAAAAATATTTTGTTTTACTGGCTAAAAGTAGAGAGCCTACCTAAATATAATAATAATAAGCTAGAGGTTACAATATATAATAATAAGGAATGTAATTAATAATATTCCACAACTATCACACAACGCCGTCTAGACCCAAGCTAAGCAGAGCTTGTGTTATGAATACTAGAACAAAAAAGCACATCTTGTCCAGGTCCTAATCCTAACCACATATCAGAACCAAAAAGTACATCTAAGAAATGTGCTGCGTGTGATGTCTGACAACTGATAAACATACTTATATTTTTCTAATACATACATATTATAGATAAATTACACCCAGGGCCCATTTATTGAGTGTGCAAGTCGCCTTTTTTTATCAGTACTATACTAGCTGTCCTCACTCTCTCGCGGATTTAGCTGTCTTTGGTTAGTGCTCCACTCCTATTGGTCGTAGCGCGATGTTATATAGCCTTCCTCAATAATAATAGTTATTTTTTTTAATTGATATAAACCAGGGCTTGACTGCGATCCCACCTGATGGTAAGCAGTGACGCAATCATTGATGATGAGGCGCACTAGTTTATTAAGAGCCTATTCACTCTAGCCTTGAAGACACCTAAATTATAGTTGGACGGGAAGACCGCAGCAGGCAAATTGTTCCAGTCCTTCGATGTACGCGGTATAAAGGACGAAGCGAAACGCTTAGTCCGGACCGTTGAAGTTTCAACAACGTAAGGGTGGATACTCGCCGTACGTCGGGTTTTCCGATGGTAGAAAGGAGATGGCGGAATCAAGTCATGCAATTCCCGCGCACACTCTCCAAAATGCAAAATACCGATAGGCTGGCTACCCTGCGCCTGTGCTCGAGGCTTTGTAGATTGGACTTAACCAAATCTGGATCTCCAATTAGCCTCTTCGCACGCCTTTCCACTGAGTCCAAAGCTGCTAGATGGCATTTTGCAGCACCAGTCCATATAGAGCCATTTCGCAATAATAACCCACCAACCGGGGTTGTGCTTTAGTGCACTTGTATAGCGCATATAGGGATAATCGTCAGTCCGTACCACATTCCATGAAAACAGGGCTAATCATCTGTTGGTAGCACAATCTACGAAAAGTGTCTAAGGAGTCTCTGCGAGTTGGCTTCGGCCACTCGTACGCCTTCCAAAGGTCCAGGAAAGGAATATAATAATAATAAATAGAGGTCGGTACGGATAGATATGAGAAAGTATATAGATTACTTAATATCTTAATAGCTGTTTGAAAGGTTCTCTATTGTGATTAAGGGATTATTTGAGGAAAATGGGTAGGGCTTACCTGTGTTTTCTATTTTCCGTGATTACTTTTAATATCTTCCGAGGAAAATATTTGTTTACCTACATCTCCATTTCGGCCGACACTAGGATACCAGAAGTATGAATTACCGTAAGGTTTGTACATTACGTTTTGCGTAAAATACCCTTATATCAATCACTGTAAGGTACATTTTTACATTTGAGGTAAATGTCCCTTACGTTATTTCATATTTCCAGTACCTATCGACTTGCAAGACGTAAAGTGTGGACTTCATCATCAACATTAAGCCCGTTTATTTACCGGCGGTTTCACCCGCGTGAAAGAAGAAAATATATAGCCTATGTCACTCAGAATAGTATTTCTACTACATTTACTACTACTAGTACATTTTGATACAAGTGCAGAAACTTTGTCATTGCGACCGAGGCGAAATTCGCACGAGCCGTAGGCGAGTGGAGCCGGAGGCGTGTGTTTTGGAGCCGAGAGCTGCAGTGACAAATGTGCACGTGTATCAAACGACTTTTTTCAATACACTTACGAAGAAATGGATAAACGGGGGTTGACCGGCGACTCGTGGGGGTCGACGCGCGCCCAGCCTGATACGATAAATGTAATAACACTAATAAAATTGTGGCGGGGGTGAACACGTGCACTTTTCAGCACTAGTGCGGAAAGCAGTCTATTGCGTGCCTAAAAATCGTGGGATAAGAGCGGGTTTTCGAGTAAGTGTATTGAAAATAAAATAGCATACAACTGGTGAAATAATTTTTAAAATCGGTCCAGTTGTTTTTGAATTAATTCATTACAAACAAAAATTAAAAAATGCGAAACTTTCCTCTTTATTATATTCGTATAGATTTATGATATTAAGATTATAGTACCTATGATAAAAATTGTGGGGCCATCCAAATAGGTTGGGTTTCAAAGATCGCTTTTAGAGATAAAAATAAAACTGCCCATTGTGTTCCTCTTCATCTATCTTTCTGTAATATACATATAATTATGTAGATCAGATACGATACGAGATACTCTGTACGATTATAATAATTATAATTCTTTATTAGAATATAATTTCTAGATATATTCATATATCTAGAAATTATATTTCATATTCGAAAAAATCGTTTTGTATACGATAAATCACATCCAAATTCATTAGTTTCCAACATGACGATGTCGTATTTAGAAAAAAAGATTATAATATCTCTCGATATTTTATAATCTTACGCCGTTTGCAATTTACCGGTGACATATATAATCAAGAGTGTCTAGACACAAAGTACATACTTAGTTGAGATTAACTCATAAAATAAGGCGATGAAAAGGCCATTTTTAGGGTTCCGTGCCTCAAAACAAAAAAACGGAACCCTTATAGGATCACTTTGTTGTCCGTCTGTCTGTCAAGTCACTTTATCTCGGGAACGCGTGGAGGTACCGAGTTGAAATTTTCTTTCTTTCTTTCAAGTCGGTCCCTTGAAGCTGTGAAAAAATCAAACTTCTAAGTTACCGAAAAAAAAAAGATACGGCCATTTATATCGCATATAACGTATATTTTGACACTCTCAAGCAAGGTCTTATAGCACAGGTATAGGAATAAATCTGAAAACAGTAAATTTGTTGTTAGGTCACAAAAAAAAATGTGATTTGGAAAAATCTTCGGGACTCCATTCGGGAATTTAATATTTACATGGGTAAGTTTGTACTGAACCTTCAGTGCGCGATTCTTTGTAGTGTACCTATCTATCACTTTTCATCGCAGCATTAGAACGCCACGGGCAACTGAAGCAACAGGGATGGGTTTTACTCAGTAAAAGTCAGATACTTTGTCTCGCTCCATTCAGAGCGGAAAAACCTACTTGATGATTTCCCGCCTCAAAAAAAAGAACCTGGAATGAAGATATACCTATATAAAATTTTGGTATTATTCGTTTTGATTACTTAAATGATCAATATTACACTGATAGAATACACACTACATAGTCTCTATAGAAAAAAAAAACTGGGCAAGTGCGAGTCGAACTCGCGCACTGAGGGTTCCGTATAAACTTACTTACGAAAACAGTTCAATTCCCGAATTGATTTACGTAGATTTTTCCGAATCGCAAAGGTTTTTATTTTGTGACGTAACTACTAATTTACAGTTTGCAGAGTTTTTTCCTATACTTGTACTATGTGGCCTTGCTTCATGCCAAATTTCAAGATTCTAGGTCAACGAGAATTACCCTATGAATTTTGATTCCCTTGAGAGTATCGAAATATACGTTTTTTGTAATTTAAACATCCGTATCTTTTTTGTTCGTTAACTCGGAAGTTTGATTTTTTCACAGCTTCAAGGGATCGCAGACGTAAGTATATGGTTTTAATTTCAATTCGATACCTCCACGCGTTCCCGAGATAAAGGGTCAGACACAGACGGACGGACCACCAAATAATCCTACAAGGATTTCGTTTTTTTCCTTTTGAGGTACGGAACCCTAAAAAATACGTATCTATACACTTTATTATATTCGTATAGATTTATGACAAAGATATTATAGTATAATAAAAAATGTGGGGTCATCCAAAAGTTGTGTTTCAAAGATCGCTTTTAGAGATAAAACTGCCTTAATATCCACTTGCCTAAAGATATGATATACCTACATAAAATTTTGATATTATGCGTTTTGATAACGATCAAGTATTAGACTGATGGAATACACACTACATAGTCACAATAGAAAAAAAAATGTAAAGTTCGATCTACCTTTTATTTATTTTTTTGGCTACAAGGAGAAAGATTTAGAGGTAAGGAATTAACTTAACATAATCAGCCTCACAATGTTCCCACAGCTGGGACTCAGGCCTCCTCTCTAGAAGAGGGAATGGGCCGTAATCCACCACGGGCCCAGTGCGGGTTGGTGGATATCACATGTCTTCGAATTTTTGTATCTAAGACACGCCGGTTTCCTCACGATGTTTTCCTTCACCGTTTTGAGAGCAGTGGTGATGAAAAAAATTACACAAAGTAATGCGCCTGGGTAGGTTTGAACTCGGGCCCTACAACTCGTAACTCGGGGCCGTTACCACTAGGCCAACATTGCTTTCAAAACAACGTAACGTCTATTTCAGGGCGTTCGTGGTGCGAGTCCCGAACACTTTTCTGCCCCTCATGTTGAAGGAAGACTTTTGGCTGCAGGGCGTGGTGTTCCGTCGTTTCCGCTGACAGGTGCCACAGAACAGCCCGAAGTGAACTCAGTGCAATGTGAAGTGTTATTAACGTAGTCCTAAGTCTTATTTACTTACGATTACTTGTATTTAGTCTATATATATGTTAGTCTGTAAGGTATGTATCTATGGGTCAAGATGCCTGAAAATAAATAATTTATTATTATTATTAAAACATGTACATGACCTTATCAACGATTCATTGGAACAGATGATTGAATAACACTTTTATGTCATAAAATATGTAAATTGATTTTGGCACTTACGTTGTTTATTCCGAGTGGCATTCTCATTACAGCCATGTCTTCTTATGATGAAGATGTCAGATGGCTGATGAGCCTCGTCGCCGCTAGACCCTTGTCAATTTTGTACAGATCGGAGCTGTCCAACCATCGTAATTCAAATAATCTTTTTAACAATAGATGTTCGCAATAAAACGGGTTAAAAATATACTAGCTGCTAACAGCGGTTTTGCCTGTGTGAAAGTAAAAAAATATCTCAAGGGAAAGTACTCCCGGGATATAAAGTGTCCTATATGCTATTTCAGGACATGGTCTACCCGAGTCCCAAGTTTCATAGAAACCCTTTCCTCAGTTCGAGTGTGAAAAAGTAACAAACATACAGACACACGCTCACACTTTTTCGCCTTTATAATATTAGTGTAATTATTTGTGTTCAACAAATCTCTAGCATAGTCGGCCTTATAATGTTCCCACTGTTGGGACTCAGGCCTCCTCTTTAGGAGAGGGAGCAACAAGTCTCTACACCGTGTGTATATATTCTTGTGACCATGAACAATGTTTAACGTAATATTTTTTCTTTGCGTGACAACGTTTTAATATTACAATAGACTCAGGTTATTTTACCCCGTAGGTATAACTTTAGGAGGAGTGGCAGGCGGTCGCCTCCTTCTGCTTAGCAGTAATGCTAGCAAAGAAGGCGGCCGCGCGCGTGAGGGAACGGCCCTCATCCTTCGCCCAAGGGCGGGAGATGTCATTGAATGATTTCCCACAACAAAAAGAGGTATAACTTTGACCCAAGCTTATTTGCTTTACTTGCTGTTTCAGTGGCTTCGCCCGCGTAATAATAGAAAATTATCCCAAGATAACTTACTTCCAGGATAAAAAGTATCCTATGTAGATACTATAATATTGGGTGCAATTTATCTATAATATGTATGTATTTAGAAATATATAAGTATATTTATCAGTTGTCCAGTACTCATAGCACAAGCTCTGCTTAGTTTGAGACTAGATGGCTTGTGTAAAAGTTGTGGAATATTATTATTATCATCTCTAATTGTAAATACATATAAATTACATTTTTAAATATTTTTTAAACCTAATCACAAAAATATAAAAAATAGTATCCCACCGGTATCGGGAACAGGGTCCAAGCTACCAGGTCCCTGGTTAGGGCTCCAGAGAAAGGAACCTCCTAACAATACGAGCCGTGTCCAGGAGTACCGCTTTCTGAATCAATTATTATTATTATTTATTACTATTCTAGGACATGGTCTCCCTTTGTACCAAGTTTCATCGAAATCTGTTCCGCCATTCGAGCGTGAAGAAGTAACAAATATACACACATATGGGTAACGAAGCTGGGCCAAAGTTAGAAACAAAATACCAAAATCGAATAAAGCTGATGGCACCGTTGGCGCTGTGGTTGAGCGATTGGCTGCTGCGCTGCGAGTCACGAGTTCGATTCCCACACAGAACAAATATTTGTAGGGCCTACAGATCTGGGTCAGACACTACAGGTCTAGGGGTGTCTTGTGAAAATGAGTTTACATGTTTGCGTAAGTAAAACATTTGAAATAGCTGAGAAACAATAGACTTATTTTACAGGAAATTAATAACAATTGCTGATGATGATAATATTGATGCCAAGTAAAAATTATATTGGCCATGGTCCGGAGCGAGGAGAAGTGGCAGGCGGTCGCCTCCTTCTGCGAAGCAGTAATGCTAGCAAAGGAGGCGGCTGATCGCATGAGGCAATGGTCCTCAAGCTCCATCCGCTGCCGGGATTCCGATCCTGATTTCCGGCTTCCGCAGGCGCGGGCTTGCGGACGGCGAGTAATGGGTAGCTCGCCGTCCGACCGTCCGGTAACCGTCTGGACCGAGCCCAAGTCGTCGACGGCGCGTACTGTTCCATGCGCGCCTCAAGGACATGTCAGCAACTGTAGGGGCCCAGCAGGGTCGAAGCCTACTGGGGCCAAGGGTCTGATTCTGAAAGGAAGACTCGGCCCTGGTACGAAAGGCAATGAAGGAACAGGAGTGGGTTTAGTCAGCAAAATTCTGACACTATCTCCCGCTCCGCCCAAGAGAGGGGGATGTCATAAGATGATTTACCACCGAAAAAAAAAATTTTGTGCTGTCTCTATCGCACCTTTTGGCAATGTTCATAATTATTCTATTAAATTAGTAGTATCCAAAGTAATTAGGGACCTTGGCTCGCCTTAGGATGTTTATTTTAGGTACTAATAGAATCTAACCACCGATGACGGCGTCGTTAGTAATGAGACGGATAACTATGGTGTCAATAAACTTAACAGTATCAAGGCTAGTTACTTAATCACCAAGTCCGTTCCATCATCGGACCACTAGATGTGCGGCGTTGCGCCATCGGTACATGGTGGACACCCCACCCATATGTAAACGCTTATATATAAAACGCGTATACGTACAAAGCGTTTTGGGAACACATTAATTCAATGTACTCGTAACATTGATGTCTGTGATTGTTTTTATTTTTTTGTTAATTTTTGTTTTTTTGTTAATTTATGTGCTTACTGTGCTTAGTCCAATCCGATCCGATGGATGCGAAACGCACAGGACCGGTCGTTGTAGCGACATTTGGGGGAGGCCTATGTCCAACAGTGGACGTCTTTCGGCTGAAATGATGATGATGATGTGCTTAGTTTTATGTTTGTTATTTTGTTGTGCTTTTGTGTAGGTACTATCAGTTAATTTTCTGTGTTGCATCAAATAAATGTTTTATCTATCTACATTTATTATGCGTACAGCCAAGGAGTGGAATTCCCTGCCGGAGTCTGTGTTTCCTGATAGCTACAACCTAGGGGTCTTTAAGTCATGAGTGAATAGGTTACTTCTAGGCAAGCGTGCTCCATCGTCGGCCACATCATCGCTTATCATCGTGAGATAGTGGTCAAACGCGAGCCTATCAATAATAATTTAAAAAATGAATATGCTGTGTCACTGCTGTTATATAATATCATAACATTGACCGTTGAAATCTGCGCCTAATTCATTTGGCCTTGTATTCAAATTGGCCTAATTCTCATTTCGCATGCTGCGTTCACTCGTAACTTTCTGTTGGTACTCTATTATATCATACTAATATTATAAAGGCGAAAGTGTGTATGTGTGTGTATGCTTGTTATTCCTTCACGTTCAAACTGCTGAACGGATGTAGTTGGAAGTAAATAATACTTTTCTTTTTAGGTGGGAAATCACCTAATGACATCTCCCGCCCTTTTGGGCGGGGCGGGAGATAGTGTCAGACTTTTACTGACTTAAACCCACTCCTGTTTCTTCTTTGCCTTCGTTCCAGGGCCCCGGCATTCTCTTTCGCATCACCCACGGCCCCAGTAGGCTTCGACCATGCTGGGCCCCTACGGTTGCTGACATCTCCTTGAGGCGCGCGTGTGTGTTACCGGACAGTCGGACGGCGAGCTACCCATTGCTCGCCGTCCGCAAGCTCACGCCTACGGTGGCCGGAAATCGGGATCGGGATCCCGGCGGCTGGGGCGTGAGAGCCGTTGTCTTTTGGGTGCGGCCGCCTCCTTTGCTGGCATTACTACTTCGCAGAAGGTAATACCGATGGATTCGAGACGCACAGGACCGTTCATTGTGGCAACACTTGGGGGAGGCCTATGTCCAACAGTGGACGTCTTTTGGCTGAAATGATGATGATGATGATGAGAAGTAATACATACATATATTTCTCTAATATAGAATTTGTTTCAGCATAATGTCTTTTAAACTTTTATATATATATCCGCCGTTTATTCAGCCAGAGTTGCATATCCACAACCAAATACTCCATCTCAGCTCTTCTGTCACCTATAGGGATTGAAGAGCTAAACGAGATGGAGTACCCAGTCGCAAACAAACGACCCTGACGAATAGGACACGAAAACTTTCGTCGGACCAATCCGACGCAAGCGGTTAAAGAGTAAATTATCTCACAGACGGTGTATAGAGTATCCAAAACGGGGATAAGAATAGAATAGAAGAGATAAGCTGATAAGCTGTTTTTGTCTTGGTTGGCTTGAACTCCTCACTTCACTCAGGTTTCTATATTAACTTCCTCGAAGTGCTCGGGAGTTAATTATATAAATGTCCCTCACTGCGTTCGGGCCAAAAATTTTGCAAACTTCGTTTCGTTCGAAAATTAGCATGCTGCCCGCGACATAAAGACACTGCTTTATACCTTAGTCACATAATCTACTATTTTTTTCAAGAATATGTTCCCTTAGGACAATATTCTATGTGCATGCGCACGAAGACGCTAGCAGAAGCTTTAGTTGTTTATTACTAATCACATTTTTATTTAAAGTAAAATTTACTTACTGGTGAAGGTTGCGGGAATCCGATGGATGCGAGACGCACAGGATCGTTCATTGTGATGACATTTGGGGGAGCCCTATGTCCAGCAGTGGACGTCTATCGGCTGAAATAATGATTGAAAATTTACGGGTCCGAACGTAGCCATGTTCTCGCTAGATGGCGCTAAATTGACCATTATTTAATTAGTTTATTTTGTTTTTAGAGTATGGGACCATTATGAAGTCAAAGAAATAGTATTTACTAAAATCAGACATTCCAATTTATCCAATTATTGCCTAAGAGAGAGTACTAAAGGTAATACTGACGTGCAACATTATGTGTTATCGACTCGGTTCCTTACCGGACGGGTGGACAAAGAGCTACCCATTGCTCGTCGTCTGCTAGGCCGCACCTGTGGCCGCCCACCGACTTTCGACGCCTGTATATGTACACCTCTAATTAACTGTGCATGGCAACAGTCACGACATTATAATGTTACACAACTACTGAAAATAAAAAATGAAAGGTTAGAAAACCCCATTTAAAAACTTTTCACTCACACTTCTCAATTTTCACTAAACAATCAACGAAAGGGTGATTCTTCGAAACCGAGAGAATATCTCATTCATCTGGCCTAGTTTTCGTACCTATCTATTTTGTGTCGTAAGTCACTGGACGCAAATGAGTGTCTTTGATACATTTAGTTATCGGAGAAAACTAATATGCAAATAAAAATATCAAATTGTAAAGAAAAACTAGGGCAGATTAATGAGATATTCTCTCGGTTTCAAAGAATCACCCGAAGCAGTCTCGAATTACACCCAAGAACACGAGTGCGAAAAGAATTAATTACTAACCAGAAGAAAATGTTCTAAGAAGCTCTCGGACGTAAAGCTACCCTCACAGTTTATTAAAACTTTCAAAAACCTCTTATTGAAAGCGGCTTAAAAAGTAGAAAACCGCAAACGTATACCGTAAAATAGGGTAAAAAATGCGAAGTCTTAAGAAAAACTCACAACAAAGAAAAACAAACCTTATCTTGATTGCACTTAAGTTGAATATCCATTGTGTTGCTTTAATAGTATTGGACAACAGCGACAGGTCTGGGCAGGTTTTCCAATTCTACTAAAAGGACGTTTTGTCGTGGAAAAGGTGCAATGGGAAGATTCATTGAAAGTTGATTTGACGACTTGTGTGTGGTCAGTGAATTCCTTCGAACACTTACGAGGATTTCTTTGTGTTCTTTGGACTAGAAATAGCGTTTTGTATAGTGCGATTGAAAAGGCTAAGTAATTTTTTCTAGTTTGCGAGGCTCTGGAACACAAATGGCAACTGAAGGAACACAGTGGGTTTTAGTCAGTCAAAGTCTGACACACCCTCTCCTCCACTCTAAAGCCAGAGAAGTCATTTGATCATTTTTCACCTCAAAAAAAAGTACTGTACAACTTACCTTTGTAAAAGTTCGATTCCATAGATATCAAAGATTTTTTCGAGTCAAAAAAGTAATTTTACTTCGCGCCGAAACTGAAATGCAATTCTATTATTGTTCACATAATGTAGTAATATTTTCATTACGGGTCAAAGGATTCGCAAGTTTAGATATATATAAAAAAATACAATCAATGTATCCTGGCAACACCATCGCGTCTAGATGTCACTTATTTTTTTTGCGGTAAAAGTTTCGCATGGAAAAAACTTTATCCTATCTAATTATTCATTTAAGATACATGGAATAGTATTTTTTTAGCAATTTAACAAAATCCCAAGCGATACATCTTATTATTCATTTATAATACATGAAATAGTTCCTTCTTTAGCAAAATAACAAAATTTCAAGTGATAACCTATAAAGTGTATTGTGCAATAACGAATTTCAGTGTCGAATTTAAGCCTTGAATCTACAATCACACAGGATGAAGAACCGATATCCAGCAAAAGCCAAAGCACTAAGTGATCATAGCGAGTACTGCATCTCAGACTTACAAGTCGAAACCTTGCTCAATCTTCAATCAGGGTACGAGATACCATTAGCGAAGTTGTTTTTGCACGCTAACTGATTGGAAGCTGCCAGACTGGTACGTGATGCTCTTAGCGGCTTATTCTACGTTGCTAGTCTGAAAAGGCCCCTGAAACCTGTCATCGAGGACGCGATCCTCATCGGGCAATGGCGGAGGCACTAAGTGATCATAGCGAGTGCTGTTTTTCGGACTTGCGAGTCGAGGCCTTGATCAATCTTCAATCAGGGTACGAGATACCATTGGCGACGTTAATTTTTACGCGCCAACTGATTGTAAGCTACCAGACTAGTACGCGATACTCTTGGCTTCGTTACTCTACGTTGCTAATCTGGTATGCATCTGTTCTAGCAGGTGAGTCCCATTCATTTATAATCCAAAGAACAAAAATGGCAAAAAGACTAAGTTCGACGTGCTCCACTTTATCAGTGCCTATAAAGGTCACGAGAAGGCCAAGTTCATACTACCCATCTGTGTATTATTAATTCGTGTAAAAACAGTACACCACCTATGTGTAGATCGCTACAAAACATTCAAACTCCTTTAGTGAATACGAGATATTCCAAACCACCATAAGGTGGCAAGTTATACTGCCTAATATGTAAATTATAAACTTTCCAAAGTAATGCTAAAGAATACGAGATATTCCAAACTGTCATAAGTTAATCCAATGTACCTAGCCGGATTGCCGGTAGATACCCACCTGTGTCCAGTTGTTGGACTAGAAGTCAACCCAAAACCATGGGAGAAGGCAAGGCAGAATTATTGACACCCTCACCGGCTACAATGCTGGTGGAAAATACTGCCATAGTGCGAGCATAACGGTGGCCGATTATCAAACCTATTTTTTGCTGAGCTAAATAGTAAAGACCTATTCAATAGAAATATTATTATTTCCTTATGGTTATGTTGTACACTGACCTGCAATATATTCAAAATAATAAAAACAAAAACAAACCATGGAACACGAGATGTTCACAATGATATATATCTAAGCACTAAGTGACATGAATACTTCATCAACAATTTACAAATGATATGTTCACATAAAGCAACAAATATCAGTAAGTGTTGATTATGATATGACTCCATGTAATAATATCTATGGAAAATCTTGATATAATTTAAACGGATTAAATTCATAGGTAGCATATCATTCCACATCCTCAGTATTTAAGCTTATAGTAAAAACCTTGCTCAAAGAGCATGTAAGCTAACTTTTAAGGAACCAAAACCTAAGGAAATTGCAGGTTAAGTCCTCTGCTGATACCAGCAGTCCTGAATAAAATTATAAGGTTCTAAAGTTTCAATACCAGAATTACAGGAACTCCTCACAGGCTCGAAGAACCCGTGCACCAGCACCTTGGAATACTTGATGTATGACACCAATGCCACAATTGGTGTGGCCACCCGCTGGGCTGAGCGGTTTGAGGAAGCTACCATTGATTTTAAGAAGAAGTAACTTCTCACTGTTGAAAGCAGAAGGGAATAATATTGACGGGCAAAACCACCAGCCCTACTTACTTATAATCACCCCAAGGGAGTAAGTCAGCAATAAACTTATAATGATATACAATAACTAAATAATGAAATATGTGCTGATATATTTGTAAATAGTTGTTAGAACAAAATGGTATGAGGTATCTACCTTACTTAATGTCTAAATCACTCAATAAACTAAAAATTCAATATAAATGAATGTCAAATTACACAAACCGTGTACGCCTGCTATTGACATAATTGCACAGAACTAAACCTAAATTCAAATCTTTTGTAAAAACTTACCTGGTTGGTGCTCCTAATAAATGAATAAACAGGGAAATCTTTGTTGTAACAAAAGAGAAATAACAAGATTCAGATTTAATTTGATCTGCACTGGTATAACATTTCCAGTAGCAATTGTCTTATATTGACAATATTTTCTGTGTTCAAAGCAAATATTGTATGGAGGGAAATTGCCTTATTATAGGGAATACCTAGGAACAAGCTTCCCATGACTAGACAACTGGCCTTGTCATGGAAACATTACTTCTGATGCATTTGGCACATAAGAGCTCTCATGCCACGGGACACAAAAAGTGTGCACCAAAGCAACTTGTTTCACAAAGGACTCACTTCTATGACAATCAAAAAATCTCACTGCGCTTAATAGAAAATTACTTTGCAGTATACATGACTCCTGAACTTAAAAATTTAACATAAAAGTAGACAACTATCTACCACTTGGTAAAGAAATGTAATGTTAGATTTTATGTTAGATCATTCAGACATTCCCAAAACACGCATGGCATACCCACCAATTTTGGAACAGGGATGGTTTGCTGAACACAGTTTAATATCATGCCTATAAGCCTATATGTATCCTATAAGTCATATGGTGAAATTATGGCTTCTCTCTACTTTGTTAGGTTGTCACTGTCAAACAGTGTCAGAAATGCAATAGACAACTTTGTCTACGGTGCAGCTAAAACCCGGTCCACACATGACCTACAGTAAAACTAGTCTTTTCTTTGGCTGATACTTTTAAATTTATTTCATGTTTATCCAGGTAGAATAAACATATCTTATCTCCTCTTTATTCTCTAAAATAGCTAAGTGGGACTGAATGTTCAAAATACACTTACTTAATTGAGGCAATGAATTACCCCATTTGAATTACTAGTATCATCAAAACTATAAGTACTTAACTTACCAATACAAAAGTAAAATTGCATTGAAACAAAAAGGGGGGGGGGTGTATGCTGGGGACCAACTAGTGCAACAGGTCCTCGTGAAAAGTCAGTGACCATACAACTTCTCTAGGTATCTAGTCCCTAGCAGGAAGTTCATTCCATCGACATGACATAAACCCCTCCCTCAAGAAACAAAGTTTCTCGTTACATATAACATAAACTGTGACACAAAAATACTACTGTGATGACAGAGAAAGACAATCGCATTAACTTCCATTTCGGGAGGCACAAAAAAATGACATAAAATGGTCTTCATAAGTATAAAATAATTGTATTTACATATATTTAGATAGAACCATATGCATATACATACAGGTATATACAAGTATACACATACATGCTGAAATAAACGTTAGTATACTAGCTGTATCATGCAGTAGAGAAAAATTGTAATAATAATAATAATATTATTAATAATAATAATTTAATATAATAAAATATAATTTATATGTTATGTTAAATGAACAAACGGAATAATAATAATAAAATCGATAAGCTAGACTTCCATACCAGTCACCTACAATGTCAACACAAATATAACTTAGATGTGAATAGATACTTATCGTTTGAAACGAAAATGATGAATGTGATAATATATAATGCATGTACCTAATTGCATTGCCTAATGCAAGGCTAATTATATGATGCATGTAATGTAATTACATTACCCCCAGTGACATTTAAAACATCACTATGGTATGATAAAAACAACTAATGAGATTATTCTGCTTCAATAGATTTCAACAAATTGTCTTTGTGTTAAGTGGGAACAGCAGTACTATAAAACCAAAGTAACTTTTTGTCTGATTACATTTAGTAATAATGACCTTGTAATATACCCGACATCAACGGCTAGGTACAGAGGCGCTGGCTTTTAGAAAACCCCATGGGTGCTCATGCTCATTTGATGGACTCGAAAAAGTGGCGAAGTGTGAGAAGAAAAATGCACACTGATCAACCGACAAATAAATAAATGTCCTACTTACATACTGCGTACCTAATTACTAATTATGTTCGATAAAAATATAAAATGAAATCATTTTATAAAAATGAAACTAGTTTTTAGTATCAAGAAATATTATAATGTAACCGTAACCTAAAAGGCGATTACTTATCTGTTTCTTGATGCCTATTCTCAGGGGTGCTCGGCACCCACTGTTTATTTCTCATAATCGGCGCCCCTGGCTAGGTACATATAACGATGATGTACAAATAACCAAGTAAGTACTAAAATATACTGAGAGTAATGATATAATATTTCTAAAATAAGCTAGTAAGTCATAAGTGACTTTCATTAAGAATAATCCAATTAATTACAATACACGTCTCACACCGTGGTATTATAACTGCCCCTGTTGAAGATAACATGCTTCTCATCTAAATCAGTTGCCTATCAATGAATCAAATATATTTTTACAATACGAGAATACTTGTCACACAATACTTTAAAAAAAAAATGAATGGATAGTCTAGTCAACACCTTGGGACACTCCCAGCAAGAACGTATGACTGTAGCGACAAAAAAACCTTAGGGAAAACTGAAATCAACTCATATCTTACTATAAAAAGAAACCGCACTTGAGTTGATAGTACCAGTACTAACAATAGCGTAACAATTAATTATTGCAGCAAACTCTAAACATCTACATTATGTGAACAATAATAGAATTGCATTTCAGTTTCGGCGCGAAGTAAAATTGGGAATCAAACGAGCTTACCTGTTAAGCGAAGTCTTGATTCTAATTTTATGAGCGCCGAAACTGAAATGCAATCACCCACCCACCACTAGTTAATAGCCCCAAAGCTGCAATAATTAACCTACCTAACTCACAGTTATCCTTACAGGGAAATAGTGAATGTAAGTATGCGGTAACAAGTCTGTCCAAAAGACAGCTTGTTCCTTGTCCTATAATCTCTAAAGTAAGTGACATCTAGACGCGATGGTGTTGCCAGGATACATTGATTGTATTTTTTTATATATATCTAAACTTGCGAATCCTTTGACCCGTAATGAAAATATTACTACATTATGTGAACAATAATAGAATTGCATTTCAGTTTCGGCGCTCATAAAATTAGAATCAAGACTTCGCTTAACAGGTAAGCTCGTTTGATTCCCAATTATTTTGTGTTATAGCTACAACAACATAGATGTCTTTTTCTTATGTTCTCCTTGGGAATTGGCAAGAAATAGCTCAGAGCCGGGAACAATGAAAGATTGGAGGGTGGCCTTTGCCCAGCTGTGGGACAATCTTCTTCCTGCCCTTGTCCCATATTACTTGGGGTCAGCGCAACACTTTTTTTCTTTCATTCTGTCCTGTCACCCGTCACTCTATCACAAACTCAAAACAAAAACTTAAAACTCCTTTACTATGTATATTATAATTTTATGTATGTATGTATAGGTATATATTTTATTAAATATGTATGTATGTTTAGTTTTATATATATTTTTGTAATACTTGTTGTCTAAATATTTTTTTTTTTATGCACCTGCCATATTGTCTCTCCACTACCCTAGGTTGACTGGTAGAGAATGCCTAAGGCATTAAGTCCGCCTTTGTACCTTTTGTTGCATGAAGATTAAATAAATAAATAACTCCCTTTTCTTTCATATCACTCCTCACACAATCCATCCATCTTTTCTTTGGTCTCCCTCTCCCTCTCCATCCATCTACATGTATACTCAGAACTTTTAGTAAAATGCGTTTCATCCCTCCTCTTCACATGACCATACAAAGATAAACGATTGCCTTTCAATTTTTCAGCCACTGGCGCCACTTTCAAACTTCCTCTAATATGGAATACCTACGTCAGTGCGAAAGCCGTATCATCGAAGTTTGTTTCTTCGAAAACTTTTCAACGATATCTCTATACTGCGACGCTTTGTTAAGTTGACATTTTGTTATTGCGATGTTTCGTTACATCGAAAAACTGTACTGCGAACGATTATATTATACTGCGAAGCCTTGTTCAATCGCCGTCTCGTTACTACGATGCTATGTTACTTAGGAATACTAAATTTTTAATTTCATTACCTACGCTAAGGTACGTTTTTAACACGCTTTTATTAGCTTCACTTGTAACTAACTATGTATGTAAGAAAATCTTAGAATCTTAATTTGACCCACTTCCCGGTCTTCGATTAGAATGAAATTTTGCAGTTGCACACGCTCTGAGTTCTGATGACAATACACGACTAACTACTAGCTAAGAATAAAGAAACGTCATTACAAATCCAATATGGCGGCCTCCCCAAGATGGCGGACTGGCTGTTTGAAATCCACCCCCATGATATGGGTATCAAATGAAAGGGTTTTCTGTCAGGAAAACGGAAAAAATAGTCACGTGACTTAAATCCAATATGGCGGACGTCCAAGATGGCGGACAGGCTATTTGAAATGCACCCCCATGATATGGGTATCAAATGAAAGGGTTTGCTGTCAGGAATACGAAAAAAATAGTCACGTGACTTAAATCCAACATGGCGGACATCCAAGATGGCGGATTGGCTATTTGAAATGCACCCCCATGATATGGGTATCAAATGAAAGGGTTTGTTTTTTTAATCTTTATTGAATATTTACTATGATTTATTAAGAAAGAAAGCGTGGAGCGTTTTGTCCAAAAAGAGTAAAGATTACATAAATTCCTTACAGCAAACCCTTTCATTTGATACCCATATCATGGGGGTGCATTTCAAATAGCCAATCCGCCATCTTGGATGTCCGCCATGTTAGATTTAAGTCTCGTGACAATTTTTTTCTTATTTCTGACAGCAAACCCTTTCATTTGATACCCATATCATGGGGGTGTATTTCAAATAGCCAATCCGCAATCTTGGATGTCCGCCATGTTGGATTTAAGTCTCGTGACTATTTTTTTCTTATTCCTGACAGCAAACCCTTTCATTTGATACCCATATCATGGGGGTGCATTTCAAATAGCCAATCCGCCATCTTGGATGTCCGCCATGTTGGATTTAAGTCACGTGACTATTTTTTCGTATTCCTGACAGCAAACCCTTTCATTTGATACCCATATCATGGGGGTGCATTTCAAATAGCCTGTCCGCCATCTTGGACGTCCGCCATATTGGATTTAAGTCACGTGACTATTTTTTCCGTTTTCCTGACAGAAAACCCTTTCATTTGATACCCATATCATGGGGTGGATTTCAAACAGCCAGTCCGCCATCTTGGGGAGGCCGCCATATTGGATTTGTAATGA
This sequence comes from Mythimna impura, assembly GCA_905147345.3. Classification (NCBI taxonomy): domain Eukaryota; kingdom Metazoa; phylum Arthropoda; class Insecta; order Lepidoptera; family Noctuidae; genus Mythimna; species Mythimna impura. Next base: position 7,117,122 of record LR990355.1, on the reverse strand, counting down.
CGTTTCTTTATTCTTAGCTAGTAGTTAGTCGTGTATTGTCATCAGAACTCAGAGCGTGTGCAACTGCAAAATTTCATTCTAATCGAAGACCGGGAAGTGGGTCAAATTAAGATTCCAAGATTTTCTTACATACATAGTTAGTTACAAGTGAAGCTAATAAAAGCGTGTTAAAAACGTACCTTAGCGTAGGTAATGAAATTAAAAATTTAGTATTCCTAAGTAACATAGCATCGTAGTAACAAGACGGCGATTGAACAAGGCTTCGCAGTTTGATATTTTCGCTTTAAAATCGTTCGCAGTACAGTTTTTCGATGTAACGAAACATCGCAATAACAAAATGTCGACTTAACAAGGCGTCGCAGTATAGAGATATCGTTGAAAAGTTTTCGAAGAAACAAACTTCGATGATACGGCTTTCGCACTGACGTAGGTATTCCCTCTAATATACCCATTTCTCATTTTATCCATTCTCGTCATACCACACATCCATCTCAACATTCTCATCTCCGCTACATGCAATCTTTTTTCATCCATCTTTTTCACAGCCCAACATTTATTATAAGGTATTGGCTAGATATAATATTAATAACTACAAACGATTTTCAGATTTTTTTCTTTACTTGTGATATGAGACTTTGTTTTTTGCCAAACAGGGTTCTAGGTCAACGAGAATTAAAAACCTATTATATAATAGCATATAGTACAGTCAGCCTTTTAATGTTACCACTGCTGGGACTCAGGCCTCCTCTCTCTAGGAGAGGGAATGGGCCGTAATCCACCACGCGGGCCCAGAGAGGGTTGGTGAATGTCACATGTCTTCGAATTATTGGTCATGATGTTTTCCTTCACCGTTTTGAGAGCAGTGGTGATCGCGAGCTACAAACTCGTAAGTCGGGGCCGTTACCACTTGGCCACCAATGCTCCTATTATGATAAATCGTCTAAAAAATTGTCCTTCTAGAAGTTCTTCTGGAAGGACTTTGAAAGTCCTGCCAGCAGGTCTTTAATTTGTATGAAGTTTGACGCACGTCCTTCTGGCAGTACGCCGACTGCTGGCAGGACGACTTCGACGAATTACAAAATCAGGGGAATTAAACATTTTGTACTACCTACTTTTAATTATTTATTTCTTTGAAAAAAACGAATAGCGTATAAATCTATATTATTTGCGCTGAATTAACAACGATAATGACAAATGGTTTGAAGTAAGACCGCTCTTACTTCAAACCATTTGTCATTATTGTTTACTTTTTCAGGTGTAAATGACAATGCCATAAGGATTTCCTCAAACCTTTGTCGACACATACCAAATCTTTTGCCAAATTTGGGAGCGGGAAATAAACCATTGGACACAGTACCCCAATAACTTCTTCTTTCAGGAAGCTGTTGAGTGCACATAGCATACATTAGACCAAAAAACTTGTATAACTCATTTTCAGTAACGGCTTTAGCTGCATTTCTTAAACACGAGTTTGTACATGCCAAAATATACGAAATCTTCTCCTCAGGAAAAAATAACTGCCAAGTTTCCAGTTCATTTAATTTGTTTGATAAGTTTAATAGTTTTGGTTATTGTAAACGTCTATCAAAAGTTCTTTATCGGATTGCCATTCTATATCTCCAACAAGCACGTTATTTTCTTCTATTTCCTCTTCCAACAAGCTTTCCGAATTACTTTCAGATTCGTCTGATTCCGATGAACTCGAATCCAATGAAAAGGACTGTGTTTGTGTTATAGGTTCATTATCAAGAGCATTTGCGCGCTCCAAAAAGTTTTTATATGTACACAACTTACATACCCATCTAGTTCCCATACTACCTTTACTTTATTGTTTCTATAAATTGCATTCACTACACCGTAACAATAAGATGTTGCAAACGCATCACCAAATTGTTGACGACTCCACGCGATATTCGTTCCCGGCGCATCGTAGTGCGAGGCTAGCGAGCGCACGCGATCTCCACGTCTAAAAATCGTGGCCATCTCGCTCACACTAATGCTACAACAATGCGACAAACACACCTACAATCAGAAAGAGACAGACTATCTACTTGTATTATTACAAATCCTGCTAGCAGGACCATTCGCGTAATATTCATAAGAAAAGTTGCGTCCTACCGGAAGGACCGAAAGTCCTGCTAGCAGGACGCTGGTCGATTTATCAATTAGAGTATCAAAATATGCAACTGAAAGGCCTTTTTTTGATTGCGTTGCAATTGAATAAACACAGGTGTGTTTTACTCGGTATAAGTCTGACACGCCCTCTCCCTTCACCCACCCAGATTGGTAGAAGTTATTCGAAGATTTACAGATTCCTTACCTCAAAAAAACCGTCGTTTCAACTGACTGGGTTTTATCAAATCATCATCATCTTCTTTCTATTGTCCCATTTTATTTGGGGTCGGTGCAACACGTTTTTTCTTCCATTCTATCCTGTCGTCCGTCACGCTATCACTAACTCCCTTTTCTTTAATTTCACTTCTTACACAACTCATCCATCTTTTTATCATCATTTATCAAATATGGTGAAGAATTCTCTGACTCAGCATTACGTTTGCAGAACTGATAAAAATAAAATAAACTAAAAGCACTGTTACTCACAAATAAAATATGCTAACCATCCAATACAACAACAAAACGTTACTCATTGGAATGTTCCGCATTTTATTTCAATATAACTGAATCGTCGACAGGTGTTCAAAGCCATACAAATCAGTTTACACGAATATTATTTTATAATACTCGGTTTGTGGTGACTGACAACCACAGGTGTGAATGTGGACCGATGCAGAGTTATTTAAACAGGAAAGATGCAGAAGTACCGCTCTGTACCATCAAACTATCTTGCATGGTTACCATGGCCCTGGATCGCAAAGGGCAATTGAAAACACATAGGTGGGTTTTAGTCGGTAAAATGTGACACTCCCTCTCGGCCTCCCTAGTGCGGCAAAAGTCATTTGATGATTTTCCACCAAAATAAAAGTGTAGAAACTAACTTCATCACAGATTAGACGCCATATTTTTGCGTGTAAATACAACGATTCCATTTTGAGAGGGAGACAGCTATATAGTGCGAATAACAGTGTCCTTCTTTCACAACGGAAACACGGTGGTAATGTTACGTCATTGTACCGAAATTGCTTGGAAAATTGCTCGCAGAACAGATGGTCGATGCGGCAGAAAAGTGACGAGTGAAGACGACTGACGACCTCGTACAGGAAGACAGCAGCAGTATTGGAAGGCCTCTTATAAGGTGGACCGATGACCTGGTGAGAATCCAATGGATGCGAGACGCACAGAATCGTTCATTGTGGTGTCACTTGGAAGTTAGGCCTCCCCGGTCTATGTCCAATAGCGGACGTCTTTCGGCTGACGTGATGATGATAAGCGAAGAACGTTACGTGTATTTGATTTATTTGTGACCAGTCAACCTCTCATAAGTAAGTATTTGTGTGAATTTGTCGATCGCAAATCTATACTCTGATCTCATCATCATGACCAGACCAGCAAAAGTTTGCTGTGCCACCACACGTTCGTTCCGAAACACCGTTCGTTCAGTTTACTACTAGAAATTCGTATAGCAATACCTAAAACATTTCAAATTTTGCTTACATTCTTGATACCTCTAACTTGTAAACAGTAAAAACTTTGTTACCTTTGTGTACCTTACAAGTTTTCCTTGAATTTTCCTTTGCAAAACAGAACAATAGAAGTTTACTTACAATATACACCTGCCGCTATGTTTATTTACGCGTATATATACATACAAACTCATATTTACATCACGTGTTAAACATTATGTAGTATGGCTTCAGCTAAAAGCAATGGGTATACTGTTTTTAATAACTTTAGCTCTTTATATTTCTCTTTGCAGCCCAATGGTAACGACCCTGACTTATAAGTTGTAGGAACCCGGGAGTTCAAATCCAGCCAGGTGTATTACTTTGTGTAATTTATTTCACCACCAATGCTCTCGAAACGGTGAAGGAAAATATCGTGAAGAAATCGGCATGTCCTAAAACTAAAAATTTAAAAAGAACTGACATCCACGAATCTGCCCTGGACCCGCATGGTTTTTTTTTTTCGGTGTGAAAATCATCTTATGACATCCCCTGCCCTTGGGCGGGGCCGGAGATAGTGTCAGACTTTTACTGACTAAAAACCCACTCCTGTTCCTTCGTTGCCTTTCGTACCAGGGCCGAGTCTTCCTTTCAGAATCAGACCCTTGGCCCCAGTAGGTTTCGACCCTGCTAGGCCCCTACAGTTGCTGACATCTCTTTAAGGCGCGTGTGGAACAGCACGCGCCATCGACGACTTGGGCTCGGTCCGGACGGTTACCGACCGGTCGGACGGCGAGCCACCCATTGCTCGCCGTCCGCAAGCCTGCGCCTACGATGGCAGAAAATCGGGATCGGAATCCCGGCGGCGATTGGGGCGTGAGGACCGTTGCCTCACGCGATCGGCCGCCTCCTTTGCTAGCATTACTGCTTCGCAGAAGGAGGCGACCGCCTGCCACTCTTCCTCGCTCCGAACCATGGCCTGAACCAAGGCCCGGTGCGAGAGATCGCCACCGCCGATCGCACCCACGAGGACACGGCGTTGCTCTGCCCAAGCGGGGCACACCTCCACCGTGTGCTCCACCGTGTCCTCCGGGCGGTCCACACAATGGTGACACCCGGGCGTTTCTTCCGCACGAATCCGGTGCAGGAGCCTCCCGAACTTACCATGTCCGGTGAGGACCTGCGTCATGCGGAAGGTAAGGACGCCGTGTTACCTTCCAGCCACTCCTCAAAGAGGGGACTTACCACCATAATTATGGCGTGCCCATGGACCCGCATGGTGGTTTACGACCCATTCCCGCCACCATTCATTTTATTCATTCCTAGAGAGGAGGTCTGAGTCCAAGTACTGGTTTTTTTTTTAAGGTCGTAAATTATCTAAAGGCTCTTCCGCTTTAGGGCGGAGCTGACTGTTTACTGACTAAAACCACACTTATGATCCTTCAGTTGCCCTTTGCGTTCTAGGACTACGGGTTTCCCTTTCAAAAGTCGACTCATGGCCCCAGTAGGCTTCGGCCCTGCTGGGCCCCTACGGTTTTACTCATATTTCTTTGGGACGTGCGTGAAACACTACGCGCCGTCGACAACTCGGGCTCGGTCCGGACGGTTACCGGACGGCCGGATGCGAGCTACCCATTGCTCGTTGCACGCGCCTACGGGTGCTGGTAGTTCGTGGTTTCGGTGACTGGGGCGTGAGGGTGTCCGTTCCCTCATGGTTGCTAGCATTACTATTTCGTAAAAAGAGGTGAACGTAGCTCATTCCCCCTCGCTTCGAACCATGGCCTATATTAGAGCCCGGCGTTATGATCTATATATCTATATAAAAATGAATAGCTGTTCGTTAGTCTCACTAAAACTCAAAAACGGCTGGACCGATTTGGCTAATTTTGATCTTGAAATATTCGAGATAGTCCAGAGAAGGTTAAACGGTGAGAAAAAATTGAAAAAATCTATACAACGCCATCTCTAATTAAAATGTCATTATAAAATGAATGTTCTGGTAATGCCAGTAGATGGCGTTATCCTTACTATTAGGTGGTACCAAGTTAGCCGGGTCAGTTAGTGTACAATAAAGAGTAATATCTACCTATTTTTTTTTAATCTAATTTGTTATTATGATATAACTCTTGTCGTCGTGATCGTGACTTGTTAATATAGTTGGCCTTCTGCACTCTAATTTTTTTATTTCGTTTGTGTACATAACTAACACCAATGACGTGAAGCCTTTTAATAAAATTAGCAACCTTACCCATTGTTTTTATATTTGTTTCATGTGACCGATTTTAGAGACATATGATGTCATGAAGGTACAACATATGGTAATTGATGTGCGTACTTTATGCCTGCTGCTGGAAGACCAGAGACACGATCAAGAAAGATGACATGACAAAAAGATGTAGGTGACTGACATCCCTATGAATGACGTCAACAGAGCTGTTTGGAAGATGAAGACTTGACTTGCTGCGCCAACCACAAATTAGTGGAATTATAAAATATGAATTTTTGAAAAGGAAATCTGTAGGTCTAGAACGCAGAGGGCAACTGAAGGACACAGGCGTGGTTTTTGACACGTTGTCTCGCTCAACCCAATGGTAAAAGTCATAGGACGAGTTCCCACTTTTAAAAAATCGCGCAGTCAGGCGCAACAACGTTTAAGGTTGTGTATTCCTTCAGTTATTCTTTGCTTTCCAGGGTCAAGGAGAGTTTTAAACAATCCCGCAGATAGCTGTACGTCTGTTTGTTTTTATAGGAGGTACCTACATTATAAAGTTACCGACACCTCCTACACATTAGGTCGTAACGCAAAAAGTGGTTTTTATTATGAGAAGCGTTTTTGTATTTGTTAAATATGTAAGTAATATGTGAAAATCCTTTAAACCGATAAATTTGCATTATGTAACCAATAATAAAATCAGTTGAAGATCTCAGTACCAGACGCTAGATGTAATAAGAAATAATATTAATATTTATTTTACATTTTTATAATACAGTTTTACTCAAAAAATATGTTACGACTTTATGCGTTGAAGGTATCGTGATGCACCAGTTGAAGATTACAGTACTTGACTCTGAATGTAACAAGAAATAACATTTATATTTATTTTATATTTTTATAATACCATCATCATCATCATCATTTCAGCCGAAAGACGTCCACTGCTGGACATAGGCCTCCCCCAAGCGTCGCCACAACGAACGGTCCTGTGCGTCTCGCATCCATCGGACTCCCGCAATCGTTACCAAGTCATCGGTCCACCTTGTAGGAGGCCTTCCAACGCTACGTCTTCCGGTACGTGGTCGCCATTCCAGAACCTTTCGGCCCCAACGGCCATCTGTTCTGCGAGCAATGTGCCCTGCCCATTGCCACTTTAGTTTGGCGATTCTTCGTGCTATGTCGGCAACCTTGGTTCTCCTGCGGATATCCTTTTATAATACAGTTTAACTCAAAAAATGAGTTACGACTTTATGCGTTGAAGGTATCGTGATGCACCAGTTAAGGTCTTGTGCAGGTATGGTTTTGTCTTGAAAAAACACAAAGACTTTGATGGTTTAATAGAAAACACTAATCTATTTTCTTGTTTTTTATTGAACGCTACCTATCTCACTTGAACAAAAACGATTCCTCCTTTTGACATCACGTCAAATAAAACGATAATTTAATTCTAAACTTGCAAAGTACTAAAAACTTTGATCAACTTATTCACCCAATGAGATGAGATATTAAAACTTCAAAAATTATATAAATTTTAAAAGAATTTATAAATGTCTCTCTTCGTTACATTGCTTTCTTCATAAAGTTTAATAATTAATTGGCCCGTTGAGTAACCAAGTTTTATAGCATTGGTTATGAGAAAAAGTTAATATTTTAACTAACGCATTGTAGATGAATCTGTAATCGCAATAATATTATTAGCACACCACTGCAGGGTATCCATAGTAGCAACTATTGGGCTACTATTGGTGCTACCCAATGTGTGATCCGCCCGGAGGACATGGTGGATCATGCAGTGAAGCCAAGGTGTGCCCCGCTTGGGCGGAGCACCGCCATGTTCTCGCGGGAAAGATCGGCGACCGCGACCTCTTGCGCCAGACCCTGGTACAGGCCACGGTCCGGAGCGAGGAGGAATGGCAGGCGGTCACCTCCTTCTGCGAAGCAATAATGCTAGCGAAAGAGGCGGCCAAATTACACCCAGACACAGAACAAATGATCGTGCTCAACATATAAACATAGCGACAATTTGTCATAATCGATCATAATATAATTTTATGCAATTGTAGCCTAAAATACATCGTCAAATCGACGAGTGTGACACATATCAATGTAGACGATATTGGCGCTCTATTACCAACAAGGACAAAGATAGCTAATCATCACTGATTAAAATATTTAAAACAATAGCTAAAATACTTGCCAAGTTCAAGACTTATTACAAAGAACAATTCATGAACGAATATTATTGTTTTACGACTGATTACAGGATGATAAGATTATGTTGAGTAACATTGAGATTACGATTGTATAAAAAAAAATGATGTCAAAATTGCCAATAGGCTTGGTAATGTCTTACTTTAAGAGACTCCGTTTCCACTCGCCTATCGTCAACATCAAGCATGGTTTAAAAGCTTTTTGCTTCATCTAACGCAATCCAACGCGAAGTTTGATGAAGAGGCAATGCAAAAAAAGAGAGATAACGCCTGAAAACTCTGTTGGCATTCGGTAATTCCGTGATTTACTCGAATATTTCCCAAAACTTTTTCAAGGTGTGTGTGTTTTTAACCATAAAAAGTTTTTGAGAAACATTTTGGTCATTCAGAATCTTGATTAAATTTGCAAGGCTTCTGTCGTTATACTTTTTTGACTTTTTTAATTTTTGAGTAAATTATGAAGTGTCAAAGTTCTTGTTCTTTCTATTATTGAAAACCGCATCAAAATCCATTGCGTGGTTTAGGAGTTAGCGAATAAACAGACAGACGCGGAAAGCGAGTTTGTTTTATACTGTGTAAAGATTGAAAGGGAACGTAGGTGATCAAATAGGTATGCCTTACAGTGTGCCTAGCTGAAAGAATTCTTGTAGTGACTATAATAATAGTATAACATAAACAAATCATTTGTCTTGACTCGCAAGGTAGTCGACACGTGGGATGGGGACTCAGCGATCATTATAGCGATAGTCGTGTCAGTTAAGGGCTTAATAGCCACGAGTCTCGACCAACACCTTAGGAGGCTCTCGATCAAGGGTTTGATTCAGAAAACGGTTCTTTTTGACACGGCTCGCATTGTTAGGTGGTTCCTTTCACTGGAACCCTGACCGCCGGTAGCTTGGACCCTGTTTTTTTTTCAATATTTTTAAATGTTTTTTTTTTTAATTCTCGTTATGAAGTATTAAAAAGATATTATATGTATATTAAAATAAATGCCGCCAGTCTTTTGGGCACATTACCAGTCGACAGCGATGTGGAAGAGTTTTTTGACGCCATATTTTAGTTTTAGTTATAGTAGGGTTTTTATTATTATTTATTTTATTTTATTGTAGTTATAGTTAGTATTTTTAAATGTAAATAAAAATTTTACAAAAAAAAAATACAGAGTTAATAACTATTAATTTATTTATTTAGTCATTTAAAGGTCCATTCATTACAAGAAAATTGTTTGTATGATCTTAAAAGATTACGTTTACTTAACTTCTAAATAATAACTAAACTAAATATTGTAAATAATATATTCGAAAAAAGTCTTAGGTTTTATTTTTAATATCTCACAGCTCACACAAAAAGTAGGTAAGTTAATCTACTTAGCTCCTATATTATTCCATTTCCTTGCAACGCGGATTTTCCCGGAAATTGAATTTTTCAGCCGGTGATAAGAGGGATCTGAACGTTGTTATAAAACAAGTATTCGTCAGCTGTCTATACATATATGTAAGTGAGATTTTATTTTTCTTTTATATTTATTTATTATTTATTTATTAAAACTTCATGCAACACAAAAGTACAAAGGCGGACTTAATGCCTAAGGCATTCTCTACCAGTCAACCTAGGGTGGTGAAGAGAAAATGTGGCAGGTGCATAAAAATACAAAAGAATATTAAGAAAATAATAGTTCAAAAGAATATATATATATAAAATAAACATACATATATAATTTAATATAATATATACATAAATATTTATATAAAGTAAAAGAAAGGGGTTATTGAGACGACTTCACTATTTGTGCAGAAAGTACATCACTGATTACCATCAGGTTTTTTTTTTTTTTCCGGTGGGTAAATCATCTTATGACATCCCCCGCTCTTGGGCGAGGCGGGAGATAGTGTCAGACTTTTACTGACTAAAAACCCACTCCTGTTCCTTCTTTGCCTTTCGTACCAGGGCCGAGTCTTCCTTTCAGAATCAGACCCTTGGCCCCGGTAGGCTTCGACCCTGCTGGGCCCCTACAGTTGCTGACAACTCCTTGAGGCGCGCGTGGAACAACACGCGCCGTCGACGACTTGGGCTCGGTCCAGACGGTTACCGGACGGTCGGACGGCGAGCCACCCATTGCTTGCCGTCCGCAAGCCCGCGCCTACGGTGGCCGGAAATCGGGATCGGAATCCCGGCGGCGGTTGGGGCGTGAGGACCGTTGCCTCACGCGATCGGCCGCCTCCTTTGCTAGCATTACTGCTTCGCAGAAGGAGGCGACCGCCTGCCACTCCTCCTCGCTCCGGACCATGGCCTGTACCAAGGCCCGGCGCGAGAGATCGCCGCCGCCGATCGCCCCCACGAGGACACGGCGTTGCTCTGCCCAAGCGGGGCACACCTCCACCGTATGCTCCACCGTGTCCTCCAGGCGGTCCACACAGTGGCGACACCCGGGCGTCGCTTCCGCACGAATCCGGTGCAGGAACTTCCCGAACTTACCGTGCCCGGTGAGGACCTGCGTCATGCGGAAGGTAATGACGCCGTGTTGCCTTTCCAGCCACTCCTCAAAGAGGGGACTTACCGCCATAATTACGGCGTGCCCAGCACTGGGTTGCGATAGTCGCTGTCGCCATTCCGCCATGAGATCCCGCCGGAACTCTTTCCGCCATGCCGCGACTTGTCGCGGCAGCGGAGTTTCGCCCCGGCGTTGCATCTCCACGCGCAGATCGTGCATGCGTGCAAGGCCTGTTGCCTCCAGATCCCATGGTGGCTGGCAAGCAAGGAGGCTCGCCGCTTCGCGGGAAACCGTGCGGTATCCCCGCACCATCCGTATGGCCATGACCCTCTGGCACGCGTTCAGCTGGGCCGCCGGTCGCTTTCGCAGTGACGGCGCCCGCACCGGCGCCCCATAAAGGGCCATGGACCGGACGATGCCTGCGTAGAGCCTCCGGCAGGAGGCGTCTGGACCCCCGAGGTTGGGCAGGAGCCGCTTGAGGGCAGCCCCAGTCCGATTCAGTTTGGGAGCCAGACGTCGGAAGTGCTCCTCGAAATTCCACCGGCTGTCGAGGACGAGTCCCAGGTACTTCATCGTCGACCCGACGCCGATGTGAACTCCTCCTACCGTTAATTGGGAATGCCGAGGCGGCGCGCTCCGAGGGCCGTGAAAACACATGGCCTCGGACTTGTGAAGCGCCACCTCGAGTCCCAAATGCTGGATCCTATCAACGACTATCGCAACCCCGCGTGTCGCTAATTCGACCGCCGCCTGGTACGACTCTCCCTGCGCCAGGACCAGCGTGTCGTCTGCGTAGCAGACCACGCTGACCCCGTCAGGGAGGTCGCCGCGCAGCACGTAGTCGTAGCCGATGTTCCACAAGGGCGGTCCTAGTACCGATCCCTGCGGAACACCGCACGACATCTCTCGCCGTTTCCACTCTCCCTGGTGACCAGGGTAGATGATGTACCTGTCCGACAGGTAGGCCTCGATCACACGACAGAGGTAGTCGGGCACCCGGTGATACCGGAGTGCCCTCTTAATGCTACTCCAAGGCAGGGAGTTGAAGGCGTTGGCGATGTCCAAAGACACCGCCACGACACACCTGCCCTGGGACACGGCATCCCCCGTCGTGAGAGCTCGCACGCGCATGATGGCGTCCACCGTGGAGCGCCTCCTGCGAAAGCCAAACTGGCCGTCCGCCAGATCCGGCCCCACCCGTGTTAGGTGCGCGACGAGGCGGTCTGCAATTACTCTTTCAAAGAGCTTGCCCACCTCGTCGAGCAGCACAATGGGCCGGTACGCGGACGGAGAATCCGCAGGGCGCCCTGGCTTCGCGATAAGGACCAGTTTCCCCGTCTTCCAGCGAAGTGGGAACTGGCCCCTCTCCATGCATGCGCTGAAGAGCCCTCTTAATCGAGACCCGAGAGCCTCCATGGCCAGGACCCAGGCTTTACCAGGCAAGCCGTCGGGTCCTGGGGCGGTATTTTTGGCACTCAGCCTTCGTACCGCCACACTCATCTCAACCTCGGTCACCTCTGGAGCAATGTCGTCGTCGTCGCCATCGTAATCCGCGTTAGACACCGCTGGTGGCGGAGCCATGAGCGGGGGAGAGTGTTCCCCTCGCGCAGGGAACAAAGTGCTCACCACACCCTCCACAATCTGGGGCCGGAGACTCTGCGTGAGTGGGGGAGCCCAGGGGCGGAGTTTTTCTCGCACCACCTTGTAGGGGCGTCCCCACGGGTCTCCGTTCAGAGTCCCCAGCCACACGTTGCGGGCCTCCAACTTGGCCCGCTTTATTTCCGCTCGGAGGGTGCGCTTCGCCACTCTGTATCCCTCATACAGCTCCGCCTCTCTGGCCTCCGCATCCGGCGGGTGGATGCGGCGACTGCAGTGTCTGGCGTACCGGCGCCGCGTGGCACTGCACGCATTGCGCAGTGCCGCAATCTCCGGCGACCACCAGTACACCTGGCGCCGTGCACGTCCTGGCCGGACTCGGGGCATTGCCGCGTCGCAGATTTGCGCCATGGCCTCCCGGAACCACTCTGCCTCAACGTCAATGTCGACAGGCCTGTCCGGTGCTTGCACCCAGGCCTGTACCATTGCGGCTTCCAGGAGGAGCTCCCGGTCCAGCTGCTTCAGCGCCCAACGCGGACCCCATGGGGTCTGTTGGACCGGCGCGATGGAGGTCTGGGCGGAGGCGTCAAACCGAATGTACCGGTGGTCTGAGTACGTCTCCACCCCCTCCATGACGCGCCAGTCGACGACACGCGGTGAGAGAGCAGGGCTGGCGAACGATATGTCCACCACTGACTCGCCCTGCATCCGCACACACGTGGGGACAGAACCCCGGTTTAGGACGACCAGGCCTGTCTCCAGAGCCCAGTCCTCCACCATCCGACCCCGCTGGTTCGTGTACCGGGAACCCCAAGCCAAGTTCTTGGCATTGAAGTCCCCGCAAACGACCACGGGGAGGGAACCAAACCCAGCGACGACGGCATTCAGCTCCATAAGGGAGATGTGGAGATCGGCGAGAGTTCTGTTCGGGGACAGGTAGACGCCTACCACTGCAATGTCCCCGAACCGTGCTGCCACGCAACCCCGTCCTCTCTTGACGGCCTCGGGGGACGGAGTACCGGCGGCGGCCGACGAAATTAAGGTCACCGAGCCGTTCAGGTCCTGAACCCAGTCTCCCCTGGGCAGGACATAGTACGGCTCGGAGACCACGGCGATGTTGATCGACCACTGCGCCATGCTCTGGAGCAACAGATCCTGAGCGGGGGCGCAGTGGTTGATGTTCGCCTGGAGGAGACGTAATGTAGCCATTAATGACAATCCATTATAGTCTCCTCCCGAGCCCCATGTGAGGACCCTGCTGCGGGGGTCGCAGCGGCGACAGCGGCGGCAGCCAAAGACGAGGCAGCGGCGGCAGCCAAAGACGAGGCTGCGGCGGTGAGGACATCGGGGTGGATGGGCCTCCGGACTTTGCCCTTGGCTTTGGCGGGGGGGTCGCAGGACCTGCTCCCAGCCCGGTGGTCGGCCGGCTTGCCTGCCGCCGCACATGAGTAGCAGTGCGGCGTTGCACGGCATTCAACCGCCTTGTGACCGGGCTGACCGCACTGGAAGCAGCGGTCACTGCGGTCCACCTCCGCGGCGCAACAGGCACCCACGTGGTGCCCCACGTGACAGCGATAGCACCGAAGAGGTCTGGGCTCCAGCAATTTCACCTGCGCGGAGACCCAGCCTACCAGAAGCCGTCGGCCCTCCCCGGTGATAGTCTTAGCCGCCGACACGGGGCAGCTAACCGTCACGGCTCGCATGCCCGTGCTGTTAGCGCGGATGGTGCCCGCCCGAACCTGCTCGGCAGTGCATCCTCCCACCCTGACGATGGCGGCCACCACCTCGTCCACCCTGACGGAGTCGTCCAAGCCCATGATGCGCATATCAATGCACTTGGTGGGCCTGGACACTCGAGCCTCTTCCGCGTCCAAGGACGCCCTGATCCTCTCGGCCAAGGCATCCGCGGCAGGGCCACTGGCCGCACCAGGGACCTCCAGCATTCGGGCCCCAGTTACGGTGCGTCTCATGCGGAAGCCCCCAGAGGCTCCAAGCTCGCCAAGGTGGGGTAACACCGCCTGCTTCGCCTTCGCCATGACGGCGTCATACGTCACGCCCTTCTTTACCGCATCTGGCTGTAGTGTGATAACTACAGCCTCGGAATTCGGGGCGCGAAGTCTAGCCGCCATGGCCCGCTTTTTGCGCTGCAGTCGCCTTGCGCGCTTTTTGTCCGCCCTAGCCGTCCTGCTCGCCTTCTTCTTGGCGCCGACAACCGTCCATCCGGCCTCGTCCGAAGGTTCTGCAGACGGGGGAGGCGGCAGGGGCGGCCCAGCCGTCGCCACGACAGGAGCCCTCGCCGCTTTAGCGGCAGATGCTGCCTCGACCCTCGTGGGAGGAGCAGGCTTCCCCGGCCGCTGCTGCTGCTTGACTGCCGCGGCCCCGCGCCTGGCTTGCCCCGACGGGCCCGCCTTGGGCGCAGCAACCGAGGCCGCTACGGCGGTAGCATACGACGCTGCCTTTCGCTGGCTGGAGGCAGCGAGCGGGGGACGCAGAACAATCCCTTCCAGCACGGATAGCTGCTGCTGCATCCGTAGCTGGAACTGCTCCTGCTGCTGCTGCTGCTGCTGCCTATAGGCAGCCAGCTCCTGCCGCACCAGTATTAGCAGCTGGCTCTCCGACTCTGGCTGGGGCTGGGACTGGAGCTGCTTTTGCTCCTGCCCCTGCATGCGTCCCCCTTTTGATGCCTCTTCCTGTGGGCCGACTTTCTGAGCTCCTCCGGTGAGCTCGGCCCGGAGCATCGCGATCCTTCTTTCGACCCGCTTCTCGAAGGAGGCGTCTATAGCCTCCAAGATTGAGGCCGCGAACTGGGCGATGCCCCGCTTCTTTGAGCCCTTCTCCCGCTTCCTTGATATGGCCGTTAGGGCTTCGACGACCAGCTCTCCGAGCACCCTGCGCGACTCCTCGGCGGAATCTTCCCCGGCGTCCAGCACACTGCCAGATGGCCCCGGGGAGTCAGCCCTGACGCTGGTCGCTGCGGGGTAGCGACCCTCCGCGGCGAGCCTCTCGGTTCGCTCAGCAGCCTCCTGGGAGGTAAGCCCCCTACCTCTTCCTCCCGCTCGGCTCGCACCCCGACTGCTGGTGGGGATCTTGCGGGCCGACACAAACTCTCCTTCGGAAGACGATCCGTCCCCCGGTTTGCCGCGTTTCCGGTAAAAACGTGAGTTTTCACCGAAAACTACTTCTCCCTCGCATTCGGAGCTCTCTGGGCTCCCCTTCGATGCGGCGTCGGACTCCGACCGCCCATCTTTCACCATCAGGTGGGATCGCAGTAAAGCGCTGGTTTATATCAATTAAAAAAAAAAAAAAAAAAGTAATTTCGCAACATCCGCTTAAATGCATATAAGCTGGGGGCCGTCCTGATCTCGAGAGGAAGCGCATATATTCCACAGAAGTATGGACTGTATATGAAAGGAAGAATGAACAAAGTCAGAAGTATGAGAAGGACAAAGAAGTAGAAGATATAAAGTAAGTTATAAGTGTTTATATTAATTTTATGTACCTTTTGTTACATTCTCCAGTGGCAAAAAGCAGTTTTATTTTTATTATTTTCAACTCGGGTCCCCAAGATACAGGCGCCGCCTAGTTTGGGGACCACCGTATACTACACAACTGAAGCCCGCAATTAGTTACAGACCTATAATACATTAAGATTATTTAATTTATGGTACTATTTGTAAGAATGGCTCAATAAATTTATTATTATTATTATCACCTACATCCACCAGTATTATATATCTTTCAAATCTCATCAAATCAATTAGCTTGGAGGACACGGACACATCTATTTTAGGTGCGCGTTGTATTCCACGCGCACCTAAAATAGATGTCATCAAACCGTAGGGGCCCAGCAGGGCCGATGGCCGCTAGGGCCAGAAGGATTTTCTGAAAAGAAAACCCGTGGTCTTAGAACGCAAAGGGCATCTGAAGGACACAGATGTGATTTTAGACAGTAAAGGTCTGACATGCCCCTCTCGCGCCGACCAGAACGGGAGAAGTCGTTGGATGATTTCCTACCTTAAATAAAAATGCCGTTTGTATTACTTGATGAGTAGCATAATGCAGTCGCATATTTTAATATTATCGAAAAAAAAAATGTCAAAACACATTACAATATAAAAACTCAAGAATTAGGTACCTACGACGCACTTGAGATATGCACAATACAGTGGATTTGCACACTTAATCTTCAGGATTATTCTATTTTTGTACCGATATGGATATCAAAAACATTCGATAATAAGAATTGTAATAAAATGGAAATGAATTGTTAGAATATGGTATTTTACTGTGTTTGAGAAAAATTCTAAAAGTTTATTATTGAGATAGTATAAGCAATAAGCAGTCGATAAAGTGTTATTATTCTTTATTGTAGATACAACTTTTATAAAAACAATAAAAAGGTTAATTATAAATGCACAACAAAACTTAAACACATTAATTAAATGTAACTTAAAATTAAAAATATATCTACTAAATTAATATGTGTACAGCACACAATACGTAGACATACTAAATGTATAATAAATAAAAACCTATAGATACATGCATATTTATGGGTTATGTTGAAAGGAAATGTTACCTAAATCTTCCCTTGAAATCCTCCAATGAAGGCATAGCATAGCATAGCATAGTCGGCCTTATAATGTTCCCACTGTTGGGACTCAGGCCTCCTCTCTAGGAGAGGGAATGGGCCGTAATCCACCACGCAGGCACAGTGCGGGTTGGTGGATGTCACATGTCTTCGAATTTTTGGTTCTAGGACATGCCGGTTTCCTCACGATGTTTTCCTTCACCGTTTTGAGAGCAGTGGTGATGAAATAAATTACACAAAGTAATGCGCCTGGCTGGGTTTGAACCCGCGACCTACAACTCGTAAGTCGGGGCCGTTACCACTCGGCCACCACTGTTCCAATGAAGGGCCAGGACATTATTTTAAAATTCAATTCAACATTTTCAGTTTTTTAATCTGTTTTTTAATAAATGAAATAGGAGTCGCCATAATATGACGTCATAGAGTCATGTAAAATAAAGGATTAAAAAAAAGACCTAAAAGTCATTATTTTTAATTTCACTGGCCTACATGGGGGCACATAAAACGTCAGAAGCTAGTGCACGGTTCCAATTGGTCGATTCCTAAAAAGTGTCAACTAATGAATTGACGTCTTTAATGTCATAGCGCATAGCTGTTTACGTGACCAATTGACGTCATGACCAAAGAGCAACATAGTGTCTAGTATTTTCGTTAAATTACGCGCGAAAATAAAAATATAAAAATTAAAGGTATTTTTATGGCACTTATCGATTAAATAAAAATTTCGTATTTTTGGTACCTAGTTTATGAGCCCTATCTTGGACAGAGTTTCGTACAAATGATTCCATATTAAAATAAAAGAACTTGGCATCAGACAGCGCCTATCATCCACAGTGCAGTCGTGCATTTTGAACTTCTTCGGCCATGTATCTCGTCGTGGTAATGACTCCATAGAGTATCTCGTAGTGCAGGGCAAAGTTGAGGGCACCAGGCCACGTGGTAGATCACCAATGAGATGGCCAGACCAGATCAAGGCCGCAACTAAGTGCTCGGTTTATGAATGTACTCGGAAAGCTGCAGTCCGCGATGAATGGCGCCGTGTTACCGAGATGTTCACTCATCGTGATTCACAGTGATGACCACGACCACTCTGGCAAGAGTGTGCCGACTGAGAAGAATGAGCTCTTTAAGACCGAATTGAGACAATAAAATAATAATAATCCAGCAAAATGCAAAAAACTTACAAAAAGAAACTTCTAAAAATATACTTAATATTTCGCTGCGTGGAGCATCTCCCTTTAACGATTATATCGATAAAGCATCAGCCTATTGATTTGATTGAAAGTGAAATCTTCGCGATGTAGCCTTGACACCTCGACAGAACGCAATCGGTACAAGTATGTAGAATTTGCAATATACCTGTCCTTCTCATCATGTAGTTGATGAGCCTGTGAAAGTGAGACAGAGAGATATCCGCAATTTCAATTGTGCAAGTGGTTACTTTAGGTAATGATAAGTGATGTGCCAAAATGGTGTTAAATTGAATTCTTTATTATGCTGATCTACATTTAGACTTTGTATGGGTGGTTATTGATAGGAGTTCGTTTGGAACTATAATATAAAAGGGCTTTTTTTTCGCATTACCCTTAATGAGATGATGTTAGAACATAACATTTTAAATCTAAATCTTATATTGTTTCTAATGTCTTAGTAGTTTTTGTTTTTCGTACTTAAATATATTTTTAATTGATATAAACTAGTGTTTGACTGCAATCCGACCTGATGGTAAGCAGTGATGCAATCGTTGATGGTGAAGTACACTAGTTTATTGAGAGCCTATTCACTCTTGCCTTCTAGCTTCACCAACGATTGCATCACTGCTTATTATCAGATGAGATCAAGTATACTAAATTATACCATAAAAAAAATAGTAATAACTAATTAATTAAATAATTTAGGTGTCTTCAAGGCTAGAGTGAATAGGCTGTTAATAAACTAGTGCGCCTCACCATCAACGATTGCATCACTACTTACCATCAGGTGGGATCGCAGTCAAGCACTAGATTACAACAATTTAAAAAAAAATTGTTACAGTTTGTATCCACTGTCCTAGATCCTAGCTTATCTAATATAGGTTTTGTAAAATTTAAACAACTTACAGACTGTGTTATTATGAGTCTAGGTTAATTGGCATACAGATAATTTTCCGATAAAAAATAATAACTTAGGTCCACATACACAGGTTCAACAATTTACTTATTAAAACCCACCTTAAATATTAACGACATAATGGACCTATAATATTTTTGATATTTAAAATAATGATCGTGTAATTAAAAATCTATGCTAGATTGCAAGAGTGTATAACCTTGTGTTGTGTAAAAAACCAACATATATTCAAAATAAATCGAATTTTCTTTCTTTCTGATGTCAAATCAAATCAATACAGGCTTAGCCTAGTTCAGTTACAGATGCTTAATTCATTTGTTAGTCACTAAATATATTGCCAAATGAAATGTAATATAGTACTAAGTTTTTTTTTGAGAATAAAAATATTATTATTATTTTTACATTTATTTATCTCAGCACCCTAAGGTCCTGGACCTTTGGAAGGCGTACGAGGAGCCGAAACCAACTCGCAGAGGCCCTTTTAGACACTTTTAATGGGAAGTGGTACAAACCGGTGATTATCCCTGTACGCACTATGCTAGTGCATCCAAGGACAACCCCCGGTTGGTGGAAAACTATTGCGATATATGGAAAACTAAGATATAAGGCTATGGTTTTTGGAGTCTTAAGTGGACTGGTTACCAGGAACTATGTTAAGACTATGGCCCCTGCTTAAACAATGTTATTAATATCCATCGACAAAAGGCAGGGGGTGACTTGCACACTCAATAAATGGGCCCCCATAAACGGTCGCTAGCACGAAGTGACGTACGGTCAAGATCCCTACCAGCACCTTACTGGATTATACATCCTTCTCCCGAGCACGTTTGCTCTTGCGAATCTCCACTCAAGCCAGCCAATAAAGGCAAGAGAGAGGTGGGAGCTCAGTTCCTCGTCAGTGTTCACTACGGCCGGCCAATAAAGGCAAGCCGGAGATGAAGAACAAGAATTCTCCCGGGAGATCGGGTCCGTGGGGTCGCTAATGCCCAACAGTTCGCCACAAAACTGCACTGCGGATTGTATCTCTCTTAGTCTGGCCCCTCACCCTCGGCATATTACGGCAAAGCAAACTTCACCGATACAGACCTAGAGTATATTGGAGCACGCAAGCCCCATCACGACGTCAACGTAGAGATACGGCGATGGGGTTATTATTATTATTATTAAATCAAATCAAAGCATTTATTTAAAACTAGCAACCTGCCCCGGCTTCGCACGAGTGCAATGCTGATACCGCCGCAACCACTATGTCCCTGCATTTTAAATCTGTAATATCTTCGAAAATATTCATTTAAATTACATGCTGTAATTGGGCTATATTGATTTGTATTAAATGCACAATGTATTTAAGGTACTTAATTGGATAATGCTGTACTGCTTAAAATCGCTTCGTAAATAAGCCATTATTTCTCGTAAAAAAGTTAAGGATAAAAAATGGTTATTGTGGGTTATCCCTATGAGATAGACATAATTATACAATTGTGGACTTTTTTGAAGACATTTTTAAGGTGTACTGTAGTACATTATTATGATCTATCTCGTAGGGCCAGCGTTTACAATGTTAGCGCAAAAAAATGTGTTTATTTACGACATCATAATAGAAACTAAAATTACCAGTATTTCTCTACTATATTATGCATGTATTATACATATAAAACTTCCCCTTGAATCACTGTATCTATTAAAGAAAACCGCACCAAAATCCGTTATGTAGTTTTAAAGATCTAAGCTAAGAATATTTTATACTATGTAGTGATAAACCATTTATATATTCTTTTGAATTGTCATGCAGTCTGTCATTCAGAAAAATGATGCAAATTTCACATTCTAAAGCGTAGATCTCTTTGGAGAAGAATGTGCAAGAAACTTTATGAACACTTATTTAAATCATGAATATATGTTATGTTACCACCTGTCTATAAAACTTTAGATGTACCGAGTAAAGTGGGGTAACTTTGGCCCTGGGGTATAACTTTGGAACATGAGAAACTTGTTTACTGTGTGTTCGGGTCAAAGTTATACCTCAGGGTCAAAGTAACCTTACTTTACGGTATATTAGTGAGTATTCATCATTATTTAGCCTCGGCAACTTTAATATTATAGTAATCGCAAGTACAGTAAGAATTTACTCACATTATAATGTTTGTGGTTTTCCTTCACAATGATAAAATAGCACGTGCTTATGTAGTGGTGGCATTATTTAATTTACTAGCATGTAGTTACATTATGTCAAAAAATGTAACGTGAAGATAACTCGACTGTAAAAACTACAACATGTAACTCGAATAATGCATATCTTTAAACACTGAAATTTTGCTTAAATCCACATAGGTGCTATTATTTCCCAACGCAAATTAGTCCTTATTCGGTCTCTGTACATTCTTTTTAGGTGGGAAATCATCCAATTACATCTCCCGGCCTTAGGCGGAGCGCGACGGCGTGTCAGACTTTTACTAACTAAAACTTTTACCCACTTCTATGTTCCTTCGTTGCCTTGCATTCCGGGGCCCCGGGTTTTCTTTTGAGAAGCGAACCCATGGCCCCAAGTGAACCCATGGCCAGGCGAACCCATGGCCCTAGTACGTGTGAAATGTAAACCAATATTTTTGTTGACTGTATTGTACTTACCCAACAGATTAATTAAATAATTCACATACTTTCTCATCACACTAGTATTTATATAACATACCTAGGCAAAAGTTTGTATACCTACATACAAACTTTATATATGTGTGTTTAATTGTTACTTCTTCACGCTCTTATTCTTAGACTTTAGCCCGCGGCTTCGCCCGCATACCTACATAAAATATAGCCTATGTCACTCTAGAATAAAGCAGCTTTCTATAGGTGAAAAATTTTTAGCAATCGGACCAGTACTTTCAGAGATTACCTCCTACAAACAAAAAAAAAACAAACTTTACCTGTGTATAATATTAGTGTAGATTTGGCACACGGCGTCCTGGATTGGATTAGATAAAAGGTAAGAATACCTTTTATTTCGGGAGTATTCCCTTGGGATAATTATCTATTGATTGATGGTAAAAGTATGTTTATAGTATTTAGAGGTATGCTAGAAGAGGGTGTAAAGTCCCGCAAACCTCTGTTAAAAAAGTAGAGTGTTTTGTCTGGTCTGGCCAACAGCCCGAGTGCATGTCGGACTGTTATTCCGCAACGAACAAGGTTGTAACATTAATTCAGTCATTTTTCAAAATGAACCTTAAATTGATACAGCCATGTTTGAATTTTGTTTGGACTGAAATCCGAGACACTGCCTTGTTAGATGCGGGTGTCGAATTATGTTCTAATGGCGCGGAGAACTCTAAAACCGCGATACAGGATTTTGAAGTTTAGTTCTTCTGTGGCGTCATAGATGTCGCTACAATATGAATGTCCAAATTAATAATAATAATAATATTCCACAAGTTTTACACAACGCCATCTAGTCTCAAACTAAGCAGAGCTTGTGCTATGAGTACTAGACAAACTGATAAACATAACTACTAATATATTTCTAAATACATACATATTATTGAAGATATGAATAAAGATATCCGCAGGAGAACCATGGTCGCCGACACAGCCCGAAGAATCGCCAAACTTAAGTGACAGTGGGCAGGGCACATTGGTCATAGAACGGATGGTCGATGGGGCTAAAAGGTTCAAGAGTGGCGACCGCGCACCAGAAAATGCAGCGTTGGAAGTCCACAAGGTGGGCCGACAACCTGGTGAGAGTTGCGGGAATATGGTGGATGCTAGACGCACAGGATCTGTCGTTGTGGCGACGCTTGGGGGAGGCCTATGTCCAACAGTGGACGTCTTTCGGCTGAAATGATGATGATGATGATGATGACATATTGATAAATTACACCCACAGACACAGAACAAATGGTCTTGTTATCACACTAACATTTGTACTAGGTAGAAATCGAACCGTCGACCTCCGGCATAGCAGTCAGGGCCTCTGACCACTAGACCAACAGGCCTTACCGAGTAACCGAGTATTATAACCAAGTAAACCGATAGCCTTGTTTTTAATTCTACTACACATATTTATCACATATCACTGCCATTATTTAGCCGTTAGTTATGTCATACAATTATTTCGAGCATTGTGGTTGCGTATCACTAGCTAATTATAGTGTAAATGATGCCTTATTGCAGTGTTACGTGATATGTTTGTGTACGCATAATACTAGGATAACATTCACTTTTAATTTATTATCTTTCAACACTAAGCGCTGGGTGGCCCAGTGCTAACGACCCCGACTTACGAGTTGTAAGTCGTGGAGCTACAAACCTAGCCAGTGAACAATCTGTTATAGGTTGTTGTAAATTAATATAAACCCCTATATTTTAATTAGTACAAAAAAATGGAGCTCTATCCGTACTCGTTACTGTTGTTATATTTTTAGTCAAAAGTAAAAAAACTAAATCCCAAAATTGTCCACGAAAATTTGTCATAATTGGCATTTATATAGTCATAATCAATAGGCAATAGCCTCAATATTTCCATAAATTGAGTGACATTTTGGGATACAAACAAACGCTAATAACTTTGCTGTTTATGAATATTATTTATTGAGACTTTACTTAAATAAGGAGACCTTTTTATACGACTGCCCCAAAAAAGGAGTGTTATGTTTTTTTAATATTTTTTCTCTATAAGTATTTGTACTAATTAAAAATAAGTGGTGTATAACAACCTATATTTTTGGTGAAATGTGTCAAGAATCAGACGGATCAGGGAGTTACTGATAAAGATCAGTAAAATCGATATAATTACTTTTTTGAAATCCTGGCTGATTCTAGAAGTGATACTGCTAAGATTACGTTTGACATGGCAATGTGCCGGTAGCTTAACCTTGGTATATAAACATTCAATACATTGTGCTGATTATTAAGTTAAGTTGTTATTTATTTATTTATTTATTTGGGATCTCCAACAAAGGATTCACAGTAAACATATTATAAATTACAAATAGTACGAGGGGTCCTTTAGCGTGTGCTCCTTCAGTTACAGGAGACCACAGGACTAGGTGAAAATAAAAGGTTATTGTAAAACTAAGGCTGACATCTATATAGGGTGACTGGTAATTAGTGACCGATACTTAAACACATGATTGTACTCATGATTACAAACAACTTTCCCAAAGAAACTTTTTTATATTCTTATTAGTTTTATCAAAATAATAAAACAGCTGTTTAAATACGCACGCGCGCCTGCCACCGGCGACTGCTCAGCTGTTAGCTGCGTGACGCCGTCGTACCTACAATAGTGATAGAACACCCGCGCAGCTTGCAAACGCATAGGTGTACGTATCTAATCATTGAATGTACCTACAAACCAGTGAGTATATAAAAAAAGTTTCTTTGGGTAAGTTGTTTGTAATCATGAGTACAATCACGTGTTTAAGTATCGGTCACTAATTACCAGTCATAGTGACTGGTAATTAGTGACCGATAGATTCGCATATTATACTTATAAAAAAAGAAACTAAATGACTGACATATCAACGCACTGCCGAACCTACCGGGTCTAGGAGTGTGAAATTTTCCACAAGGTTTCCTTTTATGACGTAGGTGAGCACTAAGAGGGTTTTCCCAAAATTCACCCACAAAAGGGATGAAATGGGGGTCCAAAATGTATATAGAAAAACCTACTTTTATGCGGGCGTAATCACAGGCAGCATCTAGTGTTCTATAAAATAAAAATCCCTAAAAAAATAAAGATTAAAAAAAAACTTGTATTAGAGATGCCACACCAGCTTTCCACATTCACTTGGCTCAAAAATATTCCCGCAAACTACTTATAATACAAGCCCTGAAAACCCGAAAGATACGTACTTTGAAAGAAAGTCACATAACGTCTGTTTCCCTGTATAAATAATGTAAACAATCTATTTTTGTGCACAAGGGAAGGATGAGTCGACTTATGTCATCGGAATGATGGAACAATATGCCATGGGAGGGTGAAAAACAACATACACAGGGTAACCTTTCGTTACATTACGTGAATAAATGTAATATGAAGATAGCTTGACTGAAATAACTGTATAGCTGTTGCGTTTAATAAATCTTAGAGGGCGCTGACTCCTAACATACAGGCACTCCTAGTTCGGAAATCAGATTCTTCATAAATTGTACCATTATGCCAATAAAGAATTACTATTAATGAAATAATATTTTCAATAATAATGTTTAATATTGTTTATTTTATTTTTTGAAATATTATTTCTACCATCGGACAACCCGACGAACGGCGAGTTATCACCCTTACGTTGTTGAAACCTCTACAGTCCGGACCAAGCGTTTCGCCTCGTCGTTTATACCGCGTACATCGAGGGACTGGAACAACTTGCCTGCTGCGGTCATTCCGTCCGATTATAATTTAGGTGTTTTCAAGACTAGAGTGAATAGGCTCTTAATAAACTAGTGCGCCTCACCATTACGGTTTGCTGACATCTCCTTGAGGCACGCGTGGATTTGGGCTCGGTCCGGACGGTTACCAGACGGTCGGACGGCGAGCTACCCATTGTTTGCCGTCCGCAAGCCTACGGTGGCCGAAAATCGGGATGAGAATCCCGGCGACTGTTGGAGCGTGAGGACCGTTGCTTCACGCTATCGGCCGCCTCCTTTGCTAGCATTACTGTTTCGTAGAAGGAGGCGACCGCCTGCCACTCCTCCTCGCTCCGGACCATGGCCTGTACCAAGGCCCAGCGCGAGAGATCGCCGCCGCCGATTGCCCCCACGAGGACACGGCGTTGCTCTGCCCAAGCGGGGCACACCTCCACCGTGTGCTCCACCGTGTCTTCCGGGCGGTCCACACAGTGGCGACACCCGGGCGTCGCTTCTGCACGAATCCGGTGCAGGAACTTCCCAAACTTACCGTGTTCGGTGAGAACCTGCGTCACGCGGAAGGTGAGGACACCGTGAGGTCTTTCCAACCACGCCTCAAAAAGTGGCCTTACCGCCATAATTTTGGGTGCAGTTTTTGCCGACTGTGATATGTAACCATAAAATTGGTGTCTAACCTGTTGAACAGGATTCCCTGAGTACACTTACACAACAATCAAAGATTTCTCCAGGACCAAAAGGCTTGGGATTGACCTGCTCCAGTACGCACTGCAACTGTTGTCTTATTATTATTTTTTTTCTTTTGTTTTTAATTTCAATTTTGCTTTTTATTATTATTATTTATTACAATTTGATATTGTAGATTATTTTTATTTTGCAATTTGACTTTTTTTTTTCTCTATTAATTTTTGACATCAATGTTTACTTAGTATTGTAAACAATATTTTTCTTTTTATTATTGTGAACGTGAGGACTATGTTGATTGCTTTTTTTTTCCTTTTCAGTAATTTTAACGTATGTCTGGCAATTTGAGTATTTTCTGCGGCCTACCCAAATGTCCTTTCCTTGGTATTGTTCGTCAAGTAGTTGAGCTCCTTAGTAGTCCTGAGTTGAGCTTTACGAATACTGACAAATGCTTGCACTGACTGGACAGGTCCACTCAAATCTGTAAGGTTCTTTCTTCAAAAGACCATTTCAGACAAATCTGCATGGTTCTCATGTGATTTGACCATTACATATTTACTGTATGGACTTTAAAAGAGACTTTGACCCCTGAGTTTGTTTCGGTGTTTCTTCTCAGGGTAGTCAGCTAGGAAACACCGGCCTCATCTAGTTTAAAATTGACGAAAAAAAAAATTGACGTGTAAAAGTGTTTTTTTAAACCTATTTACAAAATAAATATCATTTATCATTTATCATTTATTCTACGCTGTGTAAAAAGGTAATAAGTTCATAATAGTTCAGGGAGCTATAGGTAGACGCTGTTACGTAACAACAACACTTACAAAATGACAGCTACTCTATGTCTATGCAACATTTTACATTACCGGTTTTAATATATTGTGTAACATATCTGTGCTATAAGACCTTGCTTTATGCCAAATTTCAGAATTCTGGGTCAACGGGAAGTACCCTATGAATTTTGATTCCCTTGAGTGTCGAAATACACGTTTTTTGCGACATAAACGGCTGTATCTTTTTTTCAGTAATCTTTGAAATCTGATTTTTTTTACAACTTCAAGAGACCGCTGACTTGAGTATATAGTTTTAATTTCAACTCGATGCCTCCACGCGTTCCGGAGATAAAGAGTCTTGACAGACAGACAGACAGACGACGGACAACAAAGTGATTCTATAAGAGTTCCGTTTTTTCCTTTTGATGTGTGGAATCCTAAAAAGGAATGATGTACTTGAAATAAGGCTCCTTAGAAACAATGTCTTGAAAAAACCTTAACATATGAAGATAAAGTAAAAAAACAGCGGCTGTTTGCGCTCAATTAACCCAGATGCGGCTAAAACTTTGCTCGCACGAAATTACTTGAATGTTTTACATGTAATTACTTAGGCTGGTACGTAGCGAGTTCAACGTAACGTGACGGACGATAAGCAGCTCTACTTCGGGTTTTCTTTGTTTTTCATTTGGGAAATTGGTTACTGCTCTACTTAAGATGAAAATAGCAATGTGTTTTCCACATCAACCCGAATAAATATAACGTGACATCGCGCATTTGTTTCGAGAAGGGCAAGGAAAGATGCGGGATAAAAATCTTATCAAGTTTGAGTCGGAATTGTGTACCAAGAGTTCCGTTCAAACATTAAGCACGTTTTGTAACTAAAGTAACTACAAAACGGTTTTCGGATGTTTTCCTTTACTTGTGTTACGTGATTATTACTTCTTGCCCAATTTCACGATTCTAAATCATTGAAAAGTTGTCTATAGGTTTTGATTCCCTTGCGAGCGTCAAAAAATTCGCCATAAACGGAGCATAATACCTTTAGATTGATGAGCTTAGAGGTTTGATTGTTTCACTGTTCCAAAGGGTAGCAGACTTGAGTACTTATTTGATTTTACTTTCAGCTTGATATTCTTCCCGTTCTTCAGGATAAGGGTTTTGACAGACAGATGAACAAGTGATCCTATAAAGATTCCTCGTTTTGCTTTTACCGACTGAGGCATGGGACCCTAAAAATGGCGATGGAATTTAATGAGGCTATGTAAGGTTTTATAGAAGCAACACAAAGACAGTCGTAGAAGTTTATAACGGGATTCCCTGCTTTTATTATTGTATACCATTACTTCTTGCACGTACTAGTATTTCTTCCAGAACTTAAATCAATACTACCCGCAATATCATAGTCCGTCGATCGCACGGATTATATAATATGACCACGTTCTGTGAAAGAAAGAAAGAAAGAAAGAAAAACATTTTATTTGCCGGAAAAGGCGCAAACTTATAACTAAACATATTGCAAATATTACATGTGGTGAATAGTAATTGTGCCATTATTATGTACGTACGTACTCACATATCTACTACTGCGGTCAGATAACACTAGAGGAAAATGTACCTTCCTCAAAAAAGTTATCGTGCAATGCGTCTATTATAAAACTGGGGGGAAGAACCAATGAATAGGTAGGTACTTAAAATATAATGTTCTAGAACGAGAATAGTGACATAGGTAAGAAGGCTGTCAGGCACAAATGCAATTTGACAGGTCACGTTTTCTGAATCATAGGGACTTCTGGATAAGGGCTCGCACATAAACCTGCGTTACGACACTATACGATGCCGCATCGCAGAAAACTGAGATGCGAATTGCTGCGATGCAATTTCGTGCGGCATAGCATTTAATCAGATGACCATACAATCTGCGATGCGAATCAATTCGCAAGTACTTGCAATGCGTCATGCGATATCGTAGATTTTTACGATGCGACGTCGCATCGCAGTTTTGTTTGGGCCCTAAGTTTTCACGCAATGGGTGCCGTGATCGGCTCAGAAACAAGTAATAAGATGACCAAGGGTCTTACCGTTTTAAAAAATCAGGCGTGCGAGCGAGTGAGAGGGAAACTAAGACGCGCATTTAAAATTATATAAACTATACAAAGCAAGTTTAACGTGTGTTGTCCGTCATAAAGCCAAAAACAAAAAGTGCTGTACCGACCGGACCCCAAACAGGTAACATTGTGTTTATCTATTTAAAAACTTTAAGTTAAAGTTTAATTTTGATTGCAGTGAAGTCACGACATGTTTCACCAAGTTTGTAACAGTCAACCACTTAAATTAAGAAATGGTCGTTTGAGTTGCCAACACATAACAAGGATGCTTGTTTTAAATCACTACACTTTAATGAATAAACAATCTGTATGTATTTAAGTGATAAGAGACAATTATAAGTTGGCGTACTAGATGGCGCTGCTTGTCACGAATGACAGCTAACGTCAGTGTCACTTTAAAATGTAGTTCCTTATTTTCTCTTATGTCAAGATTTATGTTGATTCTATTTTCATGGGGAATGCGGGGTGCAGATTTGAAACACAAGTGTATTAAGTTATGTATGTAGGTACGTTCGTATGTGTGCGTTCGAGTATTCCGTGTTCACAAGTCGAAGTATTTTATTTGGGTCACGTTTACAAGTGTGCGTTCATAGGGGTCGTAACTTTTTCCCTTTGAAGAATGTTTGGGCTTACTGTTGTAGTATATTGCTTTAGAAGTTGTTGATTCTATGTTGTAATGATTTTGTTGTTTCTTCTTTATTCTTTTTGATTTTTTGACACTGTCAATTACAGATTTAAATCTCTTTATCACATATCTACATGGGTGTATAATCTATATGTATAAAAGCGAAATACCACTCACTGATTAATCACGAAAACTTAACAAGTTCAAACTTAATATTTGGCATATAGGTTCCTTATAGGGTTTAGACATCCGCTCAGAACGGATTTAATTTGTTTTTGTTTAAGGAAATATTTAAAAATGTAATAGAATATGTTTAAATAAATAATAAATGGAATAAAAATAATATTCCACAACTATCACACAACCCCAAGCTAAGCAGAGCTTGTGTTATGAGTACTAGACAACTGATAAACATATATACATATATTTCTAAATACCTATTATAGATAAATTACTCCCAGACATAAAACTAATGATCATGCTCATCACACAAACATTTCTTTGATCCTGGGTGGGATCGAACCCACGACCTCTAGCATAGCAGTCAGGGCCACTAACTACTAGACCAACAGGCCAGTCAAAGCTAGTAATTAGATACATATAAATGTAAGTTATTTAGATTTTCATTTGCGTCGATCCCAAGTAACACGAAGAGAGCAGTGGTGACCGAGTGGTAACGGCCCCGACTTACGAGTTTTAGGTCGCGGGTTCAAACCCATCCAGGCGTATTACTTTGTGTAATTTATTTCATCACCACTGCTCTCAAAACGGTGAAGGAAAACATCGTGAGGAAACCGGCATGTCCTAGAACCAAAAAATTCGAAGACATGTGACATTCACCAACCCGCACTGGGCCCGCGTGGTGGATTACGTACGGCCCATTCCCTCTCCTAGAGAGGAGGCCTGAGTCCCAGCAGTGGGAAGATTAAAAAGACTGATTATGCTTATGAGTTATTTAGTTTTTCATTCGCGTCGAGTCCAAGTACCACGGGCCAAGGGCAGAAAGATAATGACGATGATATAAGAAAATCCCCTGTACCATATAATATCATTGCCTGTAATTAACAATATAGCAGTCGCATGCAAAATTTTAAACAGATATTTGTACCCAAACATCATACTTCTGCAAATCAAAGTTTACTATATATATAGTATATACATGTATACTACAATATATACTATTATAGTGACGCAGTCGAGTATGTTAATAAGACCGCATTAAACTTAAAATGTAGATGGACCAAATGTACGGGGAATTTCTGAAAAGGAAACCCGTGGTTCTAGAACGCAAAGGGCAACTGAAGGACACATTGTAGTTTTAGTCAGTAAAAGTCTAACACTCCCTCTTGCTCCACCCGAGGGAGGGAGAAGAGATTGGATTTCCAGCTCAAAAAAAAGATGCACAAAACGTTAAAGAGCTACCTTGGGGTAACAATTTTTTGGGGTTCCGTACCTTAAAAGGATAAAAACGGAAGCCTTACAGGATCACAGGAGATATTGAGTTGAAAATTGAAACTCTTATCTGCGGTGTCTTGAAGTTGTGAAAAAACTAAACTTCTAAGTTAACGAAAAAAAAAGTTACGACCGTTTATGTCGAAAAAAAACGTATAGTTTGACACTTTCAAGGGAATCAAAATTCATAGGGTACTTTCCGTTGACCTATATTCCTGAAATTTGGCATGAAGCAAGGCCTCATAGTACAAGTATGGGAAAAAATCTGAAAACTGTAAATTTGTAGTTACGTCACAAAAAAAAATTGCAATTCGGAAAAATCTTCGTAACTCAATTCGGGAATTGAACTGTTTTCATAGGTAAGTTTGTACGGAACCCTCAATGCGCGAGTTCGACTCACACTTGCCCGGTTTTTTCATGTATTGTACCCAAACCATCATAAAATGCTGATATTAGTAATCACACCGGAATCTTCACTCATCATAATTCAGACATCGCCTGCCTACATGTCCTAGGTCACAAAAACGTCAAGAACAACTTTCTACGTCCGTCATTACATATTCTTTTAACACTTGTTTGTACTGTGATGAATACGAATGTGATTTTTTCGTTCAATATATATTATTGAGGTTAGTAGATTTTTTGTTTTTGCCGGAGCTGAATCATAAATATGGTATCTTAACCAGATACAAAGGAAAATTGTTGAAACACGTTTTTATAAACCAGGGACTGCCTGTTTCTAATTGCCTTTTTTTGACTCGGATTGACCAGTGGCTGGGTTATTTTTTTCCTACATGATGGAAAGCGACGATGTAGCTGACGATGAAGCATGCTTGCCTAGAAGTAACCTAGTCACTCTTTACTTAAAGATCCCCAAGTTGTAGCTATCAGGAAACACAGACTCCGGCAGGGACACTCCTTTGCTGTACCTACGCACAATGAATGTGTTCCAAAAATGTGTTATGCGTATGGGTGGGATGTCCACCAATATACCGGTGTCGCATCGCCGTTCGTCTGGTGGTCCGATGATGGAACGGGCTTGGCGGAATTAAGCTATGCAATTCTGACAGTCTAGCAACTCGGCATCGATGCTCAAGACTTTGAAGCTTCGACTCGACGAGAAAACTATATCAATCTGCCTGCCTTTTCCCTCGGCATGAGACGCACGTGGTGTTAGTGATGTCTTAGACAAACTTAGAAAAGTACATATCAATTGAAAAATACACATTGGTACTTGCCCGGTTCCGAACACGCAATCTCATGCATGAGAATACCTGATACCTTAACCAGTCAATAAGATAAAAAAATAAATGTTTTTTTATAAAAAAGAAATACTCGCAAAAGTAATCGCTGTATTCCTCTAAACTACCTCATGAGTATATAAACAGACTATTATGAATATAGCAATAAAACCACTCTGTCTATGATCATCATTACAGACTACTTAGGAACCATCCATTAATTATGTCACACGAATTTCATGATCCCCCTTGTCCTTGTCACAGCTGGTCACATTTGTGAGACTCGCTAGTGTAAAATTTCCCACATATTTTGCAATTTCACATCTAGAAATTATTGATTTGAAACAGCGTGCTAGTAGTTACGAAAATAGTTTTTTTTTTATTTATTTACTTTTAAAAAACTTAAAAAAAATACACTACATTCATCAACATCACAGAAAGAGTTGGATTTTTTTATTAGAATTTCGCGTTTTCATACTTAGATATAGATTTTGAAATGTATGACATCACGTAACTAAAGATTCTTCCTAAGCCTTGTCTCACAATATCACACTTTATCGGCCCCCTCCCCACCAATTGACTGGCCTGTTGGTCTAGTGTTCAGTGACCCTGACAGCTATACCGGAGGTCATCGGTTCGATTCCCACCCAGGAGTAATGTTTGTGTGATGAGCACGATCATTTGTTTTGTGTCTTAGAAATATATAAGTATGTTTATCAGTTGTCTAGTACTCATAGCACAAGTTTGGGAATAGATAACGTTGTGTGAAGTTGTGTAAGATTTTATGTAATTATTTAACGTGTGACGTAATTTATGAATGGTCCCTCATTATGAAGTACCTACGTTTATTAAAATCCGAGAACCGTGGACAAGGCGCTTACCCACTCAGGCCATTCAATTACAAAACACTTCATTTTTAACCTTGCAAGTCAATTACTTAAAGCGATGATCGTTATAGAATATTAAACGAATGCGATTTATTCGAATTAACATTCTTATACCGTATTATGACGGTCTCAAATTCGCGTTTTGATTCAATAACAAGTTGCTTACAATTTGATGCATTTTTCATGTTTATATTTATTTTGTATTTTGTTGTTATGTGAATGTGTCAATTAAATTATTTAGCATCTAGCTGCTCCCAGCAGATACGCCCGCGTGATAATAGAAAATAATTATCCCAAGGGAACATAATCCTGGGATATAAAGTATCGAATCCGATTCAGCTGGGTAGCTTTCGGGAAGCTGCGCGGTATATTCTCGTCCAATATACCACAGTGTCTCAAGACGAAAGTCTATGACCAGTGCGTGTTGCCAGTGATGACATATGGTTCTGAAACGTGGTCGCTCACAATGGGCCTCATCAGAAGGCTTAAAGTCACCCAAAGGGCAATGGAATGGGCTATGCTCGGAGTTTCCTTGCGTGATCGAATCAGAAATGATGATATCCGCAGGAGAACCAAGGTTGCCGACATAGCACAAAGAATCGCCAAACTTAAGTGGCAAAGGGCAGGGCACATTGCTCGCAGAACAGATGGCCGTTGGGGCCGAAAGGTACCGCTGGGTAACACTGCGTCTTCCGGTACGCGGTGTTACCCAGCATCGTGACGACCGCGTACCGGAAGACGCAGTGTTGGAAGGCCCCCTACAAGGTGGACCGATGACCTGGTGAAGGTTGCGGGAATCCGACATTTAGGAGATGCCTATGTCCAGCAGTGGACGTCTATCGGCCGAAATGATGATGATAATGATGAAAGTATTCTATGGGCTATTCCAGGACATGCTCTACCCAAGTTCCAAGTTTTATCGAAATCCGTTAAGCTGTTCGAGAGTGAAGAAGTAACACACACATACACAAACTTTTGCCTTTATAATGTTAAATACAGTGTGATTGCTCACTAGGCCACCGCTTCACCTTGAGGAAGTCTTTCTAACGCAACGTCGTCCGGTATCCGCCACTCCAGAACTTTTTGGCCTTATCGACTATCTATTCTACGAGCAAGGTCCTCTGCCCACTGCCACTTATGACTGACGATTCTTCGGACTTTGTCCGTAAACCTTGGACCTCCTGCGAATATCTTCATTTCTAATTGAACACGCAAGAAAACTCCGAGCATAACCCTTTCCCTTTGGGTGACTTTAAAGCTTTCTGTTGAGGCCTATTGTGAGTGAGTGAACACGTTTCAGAGCCATGTAATCACTACTGTATGTTGGACGAGAAAATACCGTGCAGCTTGTCAAACGCTGTGCAGCCAAGTCGGATTCGACGATTGACCTCTTTCTCGAAGTTAGACAAACCCAACTGGACCGTCCGTCCCAGGTAAAAGTAATCCTTCACACATAACTTCGAGTGTAGAGTCTCCGATTTTGATAGGAGGAACCTTAACAAGGTTCTATGTAGCACCCACTCATCATCATTTCATAATTTTTCCCCTTATATTTTTGTGTCATCTCTGATTAGAAACTGGCTCCTGAGATACAAGTATTTTATTTTTTATACCACCTGTTCGATAATGCCCTTTTATATGTCATACAATCATCACTTAAAGCAAATCGTTCTGTCCCTAGGGACATAATGCAGTACGGGCGACGATCTCTAGGGAATAATGCGATTTGAATTTGGAACGTCAAAAACCGTTAACATGAATTAAAATGTACGTGCATCAATCAAGTTTATTCAAAATTCAAACTGGCCACTAATAAAAAAAAAACAAAATAAAACGTGGTTACTGACGAGTTTCTAAAAAAAAAGTAATGAAAGAGCGGGGGCGGTATAGAAAATTATAACTATAGAATCTTAGAGAAGTGAATTTTGTTTGTTTCAAATTTCGAAACATGTTGAGTGGTAGTTAAGATTAACTTGTAAATAATACTTATACTTCTCTAATATAATTATGGTTTGTTTTACTCAATTGTCTTTGTCTTGGGCGGCTTGAATTCCTCACTTCACTCAGGTTTCTTTATTAACTCCCTCGCAATTATATAAATCCCTCACTAACGTTCGGGATTAAAATTAGCAACCTTCGTATCGTTCAGAATTCAACATGCCGCTGCGACATAAAGACACTGCTTTATCCCCTAGTCACATAATATACTATTTCTTAGTTTAGAAGTCAAATGTTAATTCTGCCTATTCCATTGAACAGCGTTTGTACAACTAATGTACCTGCTCATGTCATCCTATACTGTTACGGTGTGTTAAATATATCATCATCATTTCAGCCGAAAGACGTTCACTGTTTGACAAAGGCCTTCCCAAGTGTCGCATCCTTCGGATTCCCACCCTCACTGACGTTCCCTTCGTTTCGTTCGGAATTCAACATGCCGCCCGCGACATAAAGACACTGCTTTATCCCCTAGCCACATAATATACTATTTCTTAGTTTAGGAGTCAAATGTTCATTCTACATAATTTCCATTGAACAGCGTTTGTACAACTAATGTACCTGCTCATGTCATCCTATACTGTTACGGTGTGTTAAATATATCATCATCATTTCAGCCGAAAGACGTTCACTGTTTGACAAAGGCCTTCCCAAGTGTCGCATCCTTCGGATTCCCACGACTTTCTCCAGGTCGTCGGTCCACCTTGTGGGAAACCTTCCAACGCTGGGATTTTCGGTGCGTGACAACCTTGGTTCTCCTGCGGATATTTTCATTCCTGATGCGATCACGCAAGGCAACTCCGAGCATAGTTCTTTCAATTGCCATTCGGGTGACTTAAGATAAGGCCCATTGTAAGCGACCACGTTGCAGAGCCATATGTCATCACTGGCAACACGCACTGGTAAATGTACAAATAAAATTTTATTCTTCTTCTTCGTGCCCTTATGCCATATTACTAGGGGTCGGCGCAACACGTTTTTTTCTTCCATTCTGTCCTTTCACCCGTCATACTATCACAAACTCCCTTTTCTTTCATATCACTCCTCACACAATCCAAAGAAAAGATCGATGGATTGTGTGAGGAGTGACCTCACACAATCCATCCATCCTCATATTCCTTGGCCTCCCTCTCCCTCTACATCCGTCTACATGTATACTCAGAGCTTTTTTAGTAACATGCGATTTTATTATTATAATTATTTTAAAACAAAAAACCACGATCACAAACAAAGAAGCCCCATTACTATTCAACAAGTTGCTAAAGAATACAGTGCAATACGGTCAAATGACCTTTAAGGTCACAAGACAGGTTATTCCGAC
Organism: Mythimna impura; assembly: GCA_905147345.3. Lineage (NCBI taxonomy): Eukaryota > Metazoa > Arthropoda > Insecta > Lepidoptera > Noctuidae > Mythimna > Mythimna impura. Next base: position 7,080,913 of record LR990355.1, on the reverse strand, counting down.
ATCGCATATGATTTGAAATTGTTTATGCAATTCCGCCGTGAATTTGTGAGACCTTTGTAGTAATGTTTGGCGGAGCTCCGAAGCGAGAGAAGACATATACATGTTTACATTGTGTGGGTAGAGGCGTGGCACGTGTAGACCCTTTCGTATGTTACTGTTACCTATTTAGGTAGGTATGTGTTTATTTTAGAGTTCGATTTTCTACTCTAGATGAAGATTTTACTCGTAACGTTCTGCTGTTTTTAGTTGGAAATCATCAAGTGATTTCTCCTGCTCTGGATGGATCAAGAAGGGTTGTCAAACTTTTACTGACTAAAACGTTCTTTATTAGTATCGATGACTAAACCCTACTTGTATCAATTCAGTCATGACTGGCCTGTTGGTCTAGTGGTCAGTGGCCCGGACTGCTATGCCGGAGGTCGCAGGTTCGGTTCCTACCCAGGAGTCCAGGACAAATGTTTGTGTGATTAGCACAATCATTTTTCTGTGTCTGGGTTTAATTTATCTATAATATGTATGTATTTAGAAATATATAAGTATGTTTATCAGTTGTCTAGTATTCATATCACAAGCTCTGCTTAGTTTGGGACTAGATGGCGTTGTGTGATAGTTGTGGAATATTATTATTAGTTACCCTTTGTGTTTTAGGGCCATGGCAACTCTTTCGAACAATCCCTTATTCTGTCTCCTTATTCTGTCTCTGTCCATTGGTTATTCTGTCTCCTAAGCGCTAATGCTGGGGATAGTATCGATTTCAACAATCAGGATAAAAAGTACCTTTTATCCCAATTCAGTACGCAAGTGAAAGTTGTTTTTACGTTAAACGCGATCGAAATGTTTACCGCGTTCAGCTCTATGATTGGTTAAGAACTTGGAGCGAGCCAATCGGACCGCCGAACGTCATAGACGTGTCGATTGTGGTAATGTAAAACAAACTCGAACATGACACTGGTCATGGTCTATCCATATACATACTAAGTTATATTTAAATCCGTGCAATTGTAACGGCGTTTTTTTTTCGGTGGGAAAATCATCCAATGACATCCCCCGCTCTTGGGCGGAGCGTGAGATAGTGTCAGACTTTTACTGACTGAAAACCCACTCCTGTTCCTTTTTTGCCTTCGTTCCAGGGTTTTGCTGACATCTCCTTGAGGCGCGGTGGAACACTGCGCGCCGTCGACAACTTGGGCTCGGTCCGGACGGTTACCGGATGGTCGGACGGCGGGCTACCCATTGCTTGCCATCCATAAGCCAGCGGCTACGGTGGCTGGAAATCGGGAGGGCGTGCGTCCGCCTCCTTTGCTAGCATTACTGCTTCGCAGAAGGAGGCGACTGCCTCCCACTCCTCCTCGCTCCAGACCATGGCCTGTACCAAGGCCCGGCGCGAGGTTACGGCGTGATTTAATATCCAAACACCCAATATGACAGCAGAAAGATCAGTAGGTAGGTACTACAATCATAGATCATTGAAATACAATGTAAAAACTAATCAATTTCGTTTACGAAGTTCGTACAAATAGTCATATTACTGGTTATACTAACAAAATACATAGTACGTGACTGGCGCATGTCGCCCGTCTGTCGCCTAGGCCCGACAAATTAACAATTCTATTGCATTTAGACCTTGTAGTTAGTGATGTGCAATCGCCTGCAATGGAGTTTAACTGATACCGATACCAGAGTTCGGTTTTGGTATTATAATTCATTTTGTTTTTAAGAAATTATTAACAAAGAATGGGCTTGGAAAGTAAATAAAACATATTAGAATGGTACTAGAATACTTTTTATAATGTATTTAACATATTCCTACAGTATGTAACAGAAAAAGTTATGAGTATACATGTAGATGGATGGAGAGAGAGAGGAAGACCAAAGAAAAGATCGATGGATTGTGTGAGAAGTGATATGAAAGAAAAGTGATAGCGGGACAGAACGGAAGAAAAAAACATGTTGAGCCAACCCCAAGTAATATGGTATAAGGGCAGGAAAATTATGATGATGTAACGGAAAAGTCAATGGTCATCCTCGTCTCACTAGCCTTTTCCCTCAACTGTTTTTTTTTTTAGGTGGGAATCATCCAATCTTTTCTGCTTCTGTTAATATATTAAATATTCCGCAACAATTTTATGCTCACTAAAAACAGAGATTGCATCGCAACATAAAATGTATTTCGTATTACACAAACTCTAATTATACGTTCAAGAATTATAAACATCCATCGCCTCGCAAGTTTATAAATAAATTAACGAATCGTCACTCCTTTCTTGCTAGCAAAATATATTTATGATGATGAAACGCTCACTTCTGGCGCCGATACCAAATTGAGGTTTTATTTTATTCTTGATAGGTTCGCGCTTGACCGCTATCTCACCTGCGGCGACGATGCGGTCGACGATGGAGCGCGCTTACCTAGAAGTAACCTATTCACTCTTGACTTAAAGATTCCCGGGTTGTAGCCATCAGGAAACACAGATTCCGGCAAGGAATTCCACTCCTTAGCTGTACGCACAATGAATGTGTACCCAAAACGTTTTGTGCGTATAGGTGGGATGTCCACCATGTACCGGTGGCGCATTGCCGTACGCCTGGTGGTCCGATGATGGAACGGGCTAGGCGGAATTAGGTTTTACAATTCCGACGCACACTCCCCGAAATGCAACCGGTAGAAAACCGACAAGCTAGCAACTCGGCGTCGATGCTCAAGACTTTGAAGCCTCGACTCAACGAGTGCATCATTGCCAATGATCCTCCAATGATCCTCAATGGTTTGAGGTTTAAGAAGAAAGTTGACGCGTTAGAGATGTGTTGCTGGAGAAGGATGCTAGGAGTATCGTGGACAGAGATGCGTACCTACAAATGATTCCATATTAAAAAAAAAACTCGGCATCAGACAGCGCCTAACATCCACAATGCAGTCACGCATTTGACCTTCTTCGGCCATGCATCTCGTTGTGGAGACTCCATAGAGCGTCTCGTAGTGCAGGGAAAAGTTGAAGGGACCAAGACACGTGGTAGATCACCAATTAGATGGGCCGACCAGATCAAGGCCGCAACTAAGTGCTCGGTTTACGAATGTACCCGGAAAGCTGCAGTCCGTGATGAATGGCGCCGTACTATCAAGATCATCACTCATCGTGATTCACAATGATGACCACGACCACTCTGGCAAGAGTGTACCGACTAAGAAAAAGAAGAAGAAACTCTAATTATACGTTCAAGAATTATAAACATCCATCGCCTCGTAGGTTTATAAATAAACTAGCTTCTGCTTGCGGCTTCGCCCGCGTAAAAGTTGGTTTCTCCATACAAACTTTCAACTCCCGTTTTACCCTCTTAAGGGTGGAGTTTCGTAAAATCCGTTCTGAGCGGATGTTTACACCCTAGGGAACCTACCTGTCAAATTTTAAGTTTGTAGGTGTTATAGTTTCAGAGATTTTGTGATTAATCAGTGAGTGGTATTTCGCTTTTATATAAATAAATAGATTAACAATCGTCACTCCTTTCTTGCTTGCAAATTAAATTTATGATGATGAAAAACTCACTTTTGGCGCCGATACCAAATTGAGGTTTGAGGGTTTTTTTTCAAGGTACGCTAAGTTGATGAGGACTTTACGAATATGGATGCCATAAATAAGATTACTGTTTACTAGCTATCCCACGCGATTCCAATCAATCAACCTTTATTTGTGAACACAGTGTATTATAATAAAGGTCTTATGTACACATTGTGGTCGTGCTCTATGTCCTACCAATGAAAATGGTGTACAAATATATTAATTTAATCCGGACTAAGCGTTTCGCTTTGTCGTTTCTACCGCGTACATCGAGCGATTGGAACAAATTTGCCTGCTTCCCGTTCGGTTATAATTTAGGCGTCTCCAAGGCGAGAGTGAATAGGCTCTTAATAAACTAGTGCGATTCACGATCAACGATTGCATCACTGCTTACCGTCGAGTAGGATCGCAGTCAAGCACTGGTTTATAACTATCATAAAAAAAAATTTGTAAATAATTCTGAATCTATACAATGCAAAGTCAAATTAAAGTAAATAATGTCAAATCAATTTATATTAATAAATAAATAATTAAACAATTATAATTTATTTTATATACTTGCCACCCGCGTCTTAGGGCCTATGCACACCACGTTTTTTAAACTCGCCGTTGTCGCGCGTTTTAGAAACGCATCGACGGCGCGCTTTTATCCTACAGAGCAATTACTTCTTGTTTGTATCGATACACACGCGCGTTAGCATCGCGTTTGTATCGATTCAAACGCGCGACACCGGTGCGTCTACATCGATACACACGCGCGTTAGTACGTAGTAGTAGTAGTAGTAGTTGCCACACAATTTTCTCTCGCTTGTAAATGGGTGTACCCACAAAAGTCGGTAATTTTTCATCTTCCCTTTTTTTAAATTAATAACAAAGCGCATGCAATCAATGATGTCTCGACCGACGCCATCTTGCTAGTGTTGACGAGGTTCTGCTTAAAAATGCAATATGCCAGCGTGTGTGTACACACACGCGCGTTTGCATCGCGTCTGTATCGCTACACACGCACGTCTATATCGATTCAAACGCGTGTTTGAATTTATACGGGTGTGCAACAGGCCCTTAGAGTATTGCTCCGCTTCTAAAGGTCATTACGTCATGCCTTTAGCCTTCCTCGATAAATGAACTGTACAATATTATAACAATTTTTTAATTTGAATCTGTAATTCCTAAGATTAGCGCATTCAAACAAATACATTTTTCAGCTTTATAATTTTAATAAATATAGATTTATTTAAATTGTGATCAAAGAGGCCTCTTGTATTTTATCTAGAGGGATAAGCTGCTAATAACTATTCTCAAAAAGTATTGTTTTTTCTGGCAGTTTTAGTATCCGGTGTGTGATAGGGTGGCAATAAATTGTAAAAAGTGTTAATATAGATGCACCCTATTGCCCATTCTCGTGATAGATGTCTTATAGTCGCTCATAAGTATCAATTGTTTAGCTGTATTTATTTGGAGTCTAAGAAAATTCTGACAAATAAATTTGTTTTTTTTTTTGAGATGAGATTTTATTTAATACATTATCTCCTTTCGCTCTGGATAGAGCAAAAGGGAGGGTCAGACTTTTACTGACTGAATAAAACCCACCTGTGTACCTTTAGTTGCCCTTTGCATTCCAGGGACACAGTAACTCTTTACGTTCCAGGGCCACAGTAACTCTTTACGTTCCAGGGCCAAAGTAACTCTTTGCGTTCCAGGGCCACAGTAACTCTTTGCGTTCCAGGGCCACCGCAACTCTTTGCTTTCTAAGGCTACAGTAATTCTTTGCGTTCCAGGGCCACAGTAACTCTTTGCGTTCCAGGGCCACAGTAACTCTTTACGTTCCAGGGCCACAATAACTCTTTGCTTTCTAAGGCTACAGTAATTCTTTGCGTTCCAGGGCCACAGTAACTCTTTGCGTTCCAGGGCCACAGTAACTCTTTGCGATCCAGGGCCACAGTAACTATTTGCGTTCCATGGCCACAGTAACTCTTTGCATTCCAGGGCCACAATAACTCTTTGCTTTCTAAGGCTACAGTAACTCTTTGCGTTCCAGGGCCACAGAAACTCTTTGCGTTTTGGGCCACAATAACTCTTTGCTTTCTAAGGCTACAGTAATTCTTTGCGTTCCAGGGCCACAGTAACTCTTTGCGTTCCAGGGCCACAGTAACTCTTTGCGTTCCAGGGCCACAGTAACCCTTTGCGTTTCAGGGTCACAGTAACTCTTTGCCTTCCAGGGCCACAGTACGACTGTCAAAAATCTACGAATGACAACCGAGACCAAGTGCTTTACATTCTTTTCGAGTTACGAAGTGTCAGTAATGTCCTAGATAAACTTAGGAAAGTACATAAATTGAAAAATTGATATTGGTACCTACTTGCCTGGTTTCGAATACGCAACCTCATGCATGAGACGCGGGTACCTCATTCACTGAGCCATATTTCGTTCTCATTTTATTTCCTTCCTTGTCTAATCTTAGTTCAGCGTTATTTTAGCGAAGCTAATTATGATATTTACGAATAGACACGGAATTTCTATAATTTCTATTTTTAATTTTATTTTATTTATTTATTCTACACATATTTCTCTAATTAGTAATGCAATCTACACATTAAAAATTCTATTTCATAACAGACCTACTCTGTTTTTATAATTAATGTTTGCCAATTACTAGAACAAAGTAAGTAATTAAATGATTTTAGTTTAATTTTGAACAACCGGTCTCTCTAGATGCTTAATTAGAAGGTTTTAACACCTTGCTTAAACACGAATTATTTTACTCCTTTTAATTAACTATTTAGTGTCAAAAATTTAGCCTTAGGCCTCCTCTTTTTAGCTAGCCGTCCGGCCGTCCGGCTGTCCGGCAAGGACTAGAAGCCCTATCACGAGCTTTTAACGCAATCCATTTTACGATCTAAACTGTACTGTTAAAGGGATGCAGATGGAGCCATATATATAGATAGGGTGTATAGCTCCATCAGTCTTTCTCGCTCGCAAATCTGACAGTTTAACAAGTCATGGTCAGGCCCGAGTCGATGGCGAGTTGCGTTCCATACGCACCTCAAAGAGCAAAATGGATGGGGCCTACTAGCTGCAGGAATGTTCCAAAATCTTACCGAAGCCTTAGAACGTAAAGGGCAACTGACAAGTGGGTTTTTATCAGTAAAAATCTGACACTCCCTCTCGCTGCACTCGGGAGAAATCATTTGATGATTTAACACCTCAAAAAAAAGGCCTCCATTTGGACCCAATATGGATTGATAAAGGTCAGATGTCATAGATTTTTTGGCTCCAGGACATGCCAGTTTCCTCAATAAGTTTTCCTTCACCATTTTTAGATGCAACATTTTGATATTAATCATCATAAAACATAATGAAACATTGATCATTGTAGAAATTCGATTTCCCGTCACGTCTTGCAAAGTCGCCGTAATAGATCGCTTGAGGTACCAACAATGGGGATCGGTTTTAGAAAACCCTACTCATTGTGCCTCTTCTTTTGTAGGAAAATTTGTCATAGTGATCGTGAAATATCGGACGCTTTTATATAGAAATAGATGATTTATTGGTCCACTGATCTTCATAATTGAATATCTCAATTTATCACACTAATATTATAATGACGAAAATTTTTGTGTGTGTTTGTTATTTTTTTACGCTCGAATGGCTGAACAGATTTAGATGTAATTTGGTACATGGGTAGACCATGTCCTGGAATACACTTCGGATATTTTTTTTGCCCGGAAGTATGTTCCCTAGGGATAATTTTCTACTATCAAAGCCATTGGCAGCAGCTAGTTGTTAGTAAGTGTTAGCCCCACGCTAGGCAATAATTTCTCCTGTATTGTGAATGCGTTCACAAACATGTGAACTAAATAGATACAAGACACCCAGACCCGGACAATATAACTATCTAATCTATACTAAAATAATAATTATTTCTTATTACATTTAGCGTCTGGTACTATGATCTTTAACTGGTTAAAAGCTGTATTACAAGTGTTTCGCGAATTATTTATATCATTAACAATTACTAAAACGAACTCTCCTGAAAAAATGCACTTTTTGCATTACGATCGTAAGTCGTAAGGAGGGGTCGATTTGTTCCGTGCAGAATTCGAGCCCGCGACACCCAGCCCTGCGTTCAAATTTGAGGTTGGAGTTAACTCTAATGACGTCATCAGAGTAGATACTCTACACTCGCATTTTTGAACGCGAACGTAGAGTTCAACTGTCAAAGTCAAGCAAGTGTCATTTATGGCCGCGTACACCAACCTACACTGTTTGGAATTAGAGTTAGTTGGGTTAACTCTAGGGTAGCTATTCGAGTTATACAAGAACGATCCTGGGTTGCAACACGAAGCATTTTTGAACAGTTGGAGTAGCAACTCTACCCTCCTTTGATTATTTTTGAACGCAAGGCAGTGCAACAGTCAATCGTTCAATCACTGCACCAACAAATTTCTCAGTTTTGGGAAGAAAAATGGTACAGCAAGTCCTACTCGACTTTTTAAAAGTGTTTTTTTTGTAAGCACTACTTTCTCTGTTACATTATGTCAATAAATCGTAAAGTAATCTTAGGTAGGTACGAAAACAAAATTTGTAACAATAAGTTAAGGTCAAAAGTAATAGTGGGGGTGCCCTTGCTAGTGAAATACGCCAGGTTGGAAGGTCACTTGGAACTAATAGAAAATGGTGAAAAGCCTTGACATCGAATAACTTTGGTCAAGTTAATTAATGACCTATTCATATGCGTATGATATTGAATTTCGGGGAAATATAGTTTATTGTTTTGCTCAGGACAATGATTGGAACGTGATAAGGTTTCTTTATTTTAAATATTTTGAAGAAATAATAAAAAGCAATAAGCAGGTTGCATTTTGGAGAGTTTGCGCGAGAATTGCATGACTTGATTCCGCCATCTCCTTTCTACCATCGGACAACCCAACGTACGGTGGGTATCCACCCTTACGTTGTTGATACTTCAATGATCCGGACCAAGCGTTTCGCTTCGTCGTTTATACCGCGTACATCGAAGGACTGGAACAATTTGCCTGCTGCGGTCTTCCCGTCAAACTATAATTTAGGTATCTTCAAGGCTAGAGTGAATAGGCTCTTAATAAACTAGTGCGCTTCACCATCAATGATTGCATCACTGCTTACCATCAGGTGGGATCGCAGTCAAGCACTGGTTTATATCAATTAAAAGAAAAAATATTCTATAACTACAAAATATGCAGTAATTTGTTATTTTATGATTACCGATACATCGAACAGTAGTCTGTTCGATTTCCTCGATCACTACGCACTACGTTTCACTAACTTAAAAATGTAATGTTTGACAATTAATGTACAAATGATCGGAGGACATGGTGGAGCATACGATGGAGGTGTGTCCTCCTTGGGCGGAGCACCGCCGTGTCTTCGTGGGGGCGATTGGTGGCAGCAACCTCTCGCGCCGGACTGGTACAGGCCATGGTCCGGAGCGAGGAAGAATGGCAAGTGGTCGCCTACTTCTGCGAAGCAGCAATTCTAGTGAATAACGAACGGACGTCCTTACGCCGCAGCCGCCTGGACCCCAACCCCGATTTTCAGCTACCGTAGGTGTGGCCTTCAGACGACGAGTAATGGGTGGCCGTCCGGCCGTCAGGTAACCGTCCTTCCGCCGAACGTAACTGTCATTGTTTATTCATCCTATATTATCTTGATCTAACTGACAAAGTAATGCAACAATTATTCATGAAATTCTGTGCCATAACATTTTAACGTTATCATTAAACGTAATGGGTAGATTATATGTAATAAAACATTTGCTATCTTAGTAAGACAAATGACATACGAAAATACGCTTAGATAAATAAATTAATATATTATGTATGATATCTATTTATAGTAGAAGGTAAGTTTTTTTTTTAACTTATTTTATTACATTTTTAAATATTTCTTTAAAAAAGAACAATAAAAAAAAGCATTTAAAAATATAAAAAATAGTAGCCCAACGGCATCGGGAACAGGGTCCAAGCTACCCTACCGGTAGTCAGGGCTCCTGAGAGAGGAATCTCCCAACAATGCGCGCCGTGTCCAGGAGTACAGCTTTCTGGATCAATTCCTTGATCCAACTGCCCAACGAGAGCCTCCTCAGATGTTGGTCGAGGCTCTTTGATATTAAACCATTGGCCGTCACAACTATCGGCACAATGATTGCTGTATCCAGTTCCCACATGTCGACAACCTCGCGAGCCAAGTCAATAGTTATTTAATTATAATTGTTATAATTTTTTATATTTAATTACATTGTGTTATTTGATACTTTAGATTAAGACTTCACACATTTTTCTCTTGCTTCCTACACACTATTGTCTACGTTAGAGTTACACACGCCTAACCGACTCACTACTGTTCCGAAACATTTTAGTGTTCCGAAAGTTTGGAACGTCTGTAATGTTTTAAAAGCATCATTTGGAACAATTGTAACACAGAACCACTGTTCACTTTAAGTGACCTGCATTCTTTTAAAATTAAAATTAAAACGTAAATAGTGTACCTAAATATAATTAATGACTTGAACTAAAAACATCTGCTTAAAATTATTCTTAATTCAAAATTCAATTAAATAAAAAACGACGTAACAGATCACGATTCATAACAATCAGTGTCTGTGTTTGTATCTTTTGAGCCGTTGTTCCAAATGTTCCGTTTGTATCTATTGAGCCGATGTTCAGGAACATTTCAGTGATTCAGATGCAAATGTTCCAATCGCAAAGATGACACACTTTGCCCACGCCTAGTCTACATTTCATTTGATTTCTCCTTTAGTAGGACTGCAGCAAGAAATTTCTTTGGAAATAAACAGCACCTTTGTACTAATGTCTATTATGTATTAATACATAATACATATATTTTTCTGTTTTTTTTTTCCTCTACCAGTCTCATAATGTTTCCACTGCTGGGACTCAGACCTCCTTTCTGGTGAAAGGAGGTCTGAGTCCCAGCAGTGGGAACATTATGAAGCTGATTACGCTAAGCTTAGATATAACTAGTTTCTTGCTTGTGTCTTCGCCAGCGTGAAAGTCGAAAATTATCCCAAGAAATCTATATATGTAATAGGTAATTAATTTGTTTAAGGTGAGAAATCATCCAATGACTTTTCCCACTCTAGGGTGAGACGAGAGAGCATATCAGACCTATACAGTATTCTTCAGTTTCGCTTATATCCCTTGAGGCGCGCGTGGAACAAACACTACGCGCCGTCGTCGCCTTGGGCCGGGTCCTTATCTACCGGGTTACTGGATGGGTGGACAACGGGCTACCCATTGCTCGTCGTCCACAAGCCCACATCTATGGTGGCCGGAATTCCTGCGTCCAGGAGTCGCAGGGCACCCGGGGCGTCTCCTTCGAAATAAGTACCTTTAGAACCTCTAGAGCGTATCTATGTAGATGCGCTCGGTAGCTAAACCTACATACTTGTTCAGTTTCATTAATATTGAAAACATTACCCTTGTACCGAAAGGTAACCGTATCTATTTTAGTCTCTTCATTCCATATCATGTTGCCTTCATGTCGATCTAGGCACGAAACCTAATAGAATATTTCAATTTATGGTAAAGTACAAATAAAACTTGAGTGAAGGCGAGTGAATTACTTGTGAGCACGTACATAATATGTGGAAAATATATCTTGGCACAAATAATTTTAAAAGAAATTCGTATTTTATTTGAGCTTTTATATTTTGGAAAACTGATCTCAACCTGTCACTAACACTAAGGATAAAATAAACGTTTCAAATATTAACTACGTTGATACTTTTTATAAAAAGTATAAAAATGTTTACAAGCGGTTACGAAACCGTGGAAATAAATCCCCGGTTACGAATCTTCGTAATTACATTTCCATCAAAACCAACGTACAGAAAACTCATTCAGAATAATATTGTTTTCTATCTTCTAAATATAATAAAACTTAGAAGCTTTTTGTTCAAGAAATCTATTTTCGTAAAAAGGGAAACTGACATGACATATCAACGCACAGTCGAAACTAAGAGAAATAGGAATGTGAAATTTTGCACAAGGCTTCCTTATATAACGTAGTCAAATATTAAGAAGGGGTTTTTCTGAAATTCAGCTTTTAAAGGGGTGAAAAGGGGGATCTCGATTGTATGCAAAATCTTAATCCAAAGCCAAAATGTTTGAAACGCTACGAAAGGTGACTTATCTAAATAATAAGGTTGTTTTTGTTTGTTTTTGAAAACTATCCCCATAAGAAGATTTAACGGGGGTGTTAAAGATTACAGCCCCCCTAGCCAAGTCACAAACGATAAACGTAAACTCTCAGTAGTCTTTAATAGATTTTCAACTTTATGTAATTGGATTTAAAGTTGAAAATCTATTGAAGATTACATAGTGTTTTCGTTCGTTCCGGTCGCTAACTCTCAGTAGTCTTTAATAGATTTTCAACTTTATGCTCTTTGGTATAAAGTTGAAAATCTATTGGAGATTACTAAGCGTTCACGTTTATCTGGATACTCTTATTCCTGGGCATAAGAAACTTGAAATTTGGTACAAATACTTACCTAAATGAATTATTAGTTTTTCAAAACTACCTTCAAGGAGTGCTAAAGTGTTTAGGAAAAGATTTTCGCAAATGAAGACGCCGCGCTGGTAATGCACTTATTACTTACTGCAGTATTGTATTATGTTTCATTCTAAAATAAAATTTCATACAGATTGCATTTTCCAGCAAAAAAAAAGTGCTATTAAAAGTAAACACTCCATCAAACTATTTCCAGCACACGACACCGAAACTAAAACCATCATTAATCAATTAATTGATACCAACGTTTCCGGTATCGACTATTTACTGGTATCAATTAAATATCACATCAATCACGTTTCCCATCACTATAGAACATGACAGACACACGTTTATTTAAATAGTTTACCTACATCAATTTAATATCTACTGCTATAAAGTTTATGTCATAGTATAAATTATTTTAACGATCATTTTAAGGCCTACTATTAAGTGAAGATGGTCCTACTAGATGTAAACAGCATTTATTGTTAGACTGTGATTGTTAGTGGGACACACGGTTGGGTTAATCACGCACTTATCTTGATTGTAACACAGAATATGTAAACACGTAGGTACACTACTCGGTTATACCTTCGTTAATTTATTATATTCTTTCATCAGTCAAGTGACTCAACTTAAGTGGCAGTGGGCAGGGCACATTGCTCGCAGAACAGATTGTTGATGAGGCCGAAAAGTTCTGGTCAGTGTGTAGCCTTAGGGGCGGATTTTTAGGAGTTGGAGTATATCCTTAGGGGCGCTATGAGAAGCAAAGAAAACAAAAAAAAAAAATTTTTTTGGTTAAAAAAATTTTTGGGACAGAAATTTTTTCGAAAAAAAAAATTTTTTTTTCGAATTGGTGCCATACGCTTATAGGCACCATGAGCCATGCAGAAAACAAAAAAAAAATTTGGTAAAAAAAATTTTTGGGGCTTAGAAAATTTCTCTTTACTTTTCACCTTGAGTACGGTTAGAGGCAAACACTTAAAAAATTTTTCGAGTCCCAAAAATTTTTTTTACCTATTTTTTTTTTTTGTTTTCTGTACGGCTCATGGTGCCTATAAGCGTATGGTACCAATTTGAAAAAAAAAAAAAATTTTCGAAAAATTTACTAAGTCCCGCGCCATAGCGCCCCTAAGGCTACACTCCTGGAGTGGCGACTACTTACCGGAAGACGAAGCATTGGAAGGCCTCCTACAAAGTGGACCGACGACCTTGTGAAGGTTGCGGTGAAACCGATGGATCCGTGGTTTGTTGTGGTGACTCTTGGGGGAGGCCTATGTCCAACAGTGGTCGTCTTTCGGCTGAAATAATTGATGACGATGACTCCCTTTCGTTCCACATATATCGTGAGAAGTTTGTTATTATTTATTAAATTAGGCACATGAAGGTACAGAGGCGGACTTAATGCCTTAGGCATTTTCTACCAGTCAACCTTTGGGTGATGCTGAGAAAAATAGTGGTAGGTAATAAAAGTGAAATAAAGGCGAATACAAAAAAGATGTAAAAATGAACCGTAGATAAAAAACACAATCATTCTTAACCTTTTGAATACCGTAATTAGAGACACAATAGAAAGACAATGAGAGAGCAAACGCCGGCGTTCGCTTGAGGTTGAATTAATTGTTATTAGATATTTGATGGTTTCCCATGCTCAAAGAAAAATGTGACGAATATATTTTTACTGACATTGTACTTAGAAACAATATCGTGTAGACCTTTTGTACAGCCAATTAAGATATAGGGTAACCTTGTTATCAAGAAAGTAGACACACCTTTTAGTACCTAAGTAATTATTAGAAAAGGCTAAAATAAGTTGGTTATGTACATATACTAAATGAATGAATAAGGACCAAAGAAAATATGGATTGATTGTGTGAGAAGTGAAAAAATACTAAAATTTTAAAAATTTTAATGTTTTCATTTCACATAGGCCTACATGGGCACTTAAACAACGTCAGAAGCTAGTGCACGGTTCCAAATTGGTCGTTTCCTATGGAGCAGAACCGGCAAGAAACTCCACGGTTAAGAAAAAAACGAAAGAAAAGGGAGTCAGTGATAGCCTGATGGTTGACAAGATGAAATGAAAAAAAGTTTTTTCTTTCTTCTTTCTTTCTATCAAGCTGGGAAGTCATCCAGTGACTTCGACATTACGGCACAACATCAAAGTAAAAACATATAATTTAACAAAGAAATAACTGGTAGATAGCTTTACAGGTCATGGTCCGAAGCGCGGAGAAGAAGCAGGCAGTCGTTTCCTTCTGCGAAACAGTAATGGTGGCAGAGGAGGCGGCTGCAAGCGCACGCGCGAGGGAACGGCCCTCACGCCCCAGTCGCCGGGATCCCGATCCCGATTTCCGGCCACCTTAGGCGCGGGCTTGCGGACGGCGAGCAAATGATAGCTCGCCGTACGACCGTCGGGTAATCGTCCGGACCGAGCCGAAGTCGTCGACGGCGCGTATTGTTCCACGCGCGCCTCGAGGAGATGTCAGCAAACCGTAGGGGCCCAGCAGGGTCGAAGCCTACTGGGACCATGGGTTCGCTTCAGAAAGGAAAACCCGGCCCTGGAATGAAAGGCAACGAAGGAACTAGTAGTGGGTTTTAGTCAGTAAAAGTCTTACACGCCCGTGCCCCACCCAACGGCGGGAGATGTCATTAGATGATTTTCCCACCTAAAAAAATATATAGGGTGACTGGTAATTAGTGTACGATACTTAAACACGTGATTGTGCTCATGATAACCAACAACTGTTACTATGGGAACAAACCTGAAATCGCGAAAAAAAATCAGCTGTTCAGTACATTTACCTATGTTTGCCTAATGTACTGAACAGCTGATTTTTTTTTCGCGATTTCGGCTTTGATCCCACAATAAAAATTGTTTGTTATCATGAGCACAATCACGTGTTTAAGTATCGTACACTAATTGCCAGTCACCCTATATAATTTAACAAAGAAATTACTCATAGATAGCTTCTACAATAATTCAACGTGGATTTATTAAAATACAATCTCATTCGATAGTCTAGACTCCACACTCGCTTGTGCCACAGATTGAACTAAGATCTCAACATCGATCGTTACTTTGACTAGAAGATTGAACTATTAATTCCAATCGAAACTGTATTAGGGGAATTCTTTTGAAATATCTTTATAAAACTCTGTGCCTTGGATTAATTCTTTATCGAATATCTTTGAGATAGCAAAGATTTTAAGGTAAATCAAAAGTCTTGTTTCATCTATGGAGGGCGGATTCTTTGTATAATTGTATCAATTAAGAAATTTTTTTTCTTCTTAATTGGTGTCCCACGGCTGGGTAAGGACCTCCTTTTTCTTCTTCCAGACTCCCTTTTCTCTGTCTTGTGCGATCTCTGGCAACCCAGACCCGCAAACGTGCTCATATCATTACACCACCTTCGTGGGCGACATTATCGGCTACCGTCATGGCCTAGCTGGGTTCCGTACCTCAAAAGGTAAAAAACGGAACCCTTATAGGATCACTTTGTTGTCCGTCCGTCTGTCTGTCTGTCTGTCAAGACCCTTTATCTTAGGAAAGCATGGAGGTATCGAGTTCAAATTAAAATCAGATACCCAGGTCTGCGGTCCCTTGAACCTGTGAACAAATCAAACTTCTGAGTTTGGAAAAAAAAAATACGGACGGAAAAAAAATACGGCCGTTTATGTCGCAAAAAACGTATATGTCGACACTCTCAAGGGAATCAAAATTCATAGGGTACTCCCGTTGACCCAGAATCCTAAAATTTTGCATAAAGCAAGATCTTATAGTACAGATATAGGAATAAATCTGAAAACAGTAAATTTGTTGTTACGTCACAAGATTTTTTTTTTGCGATCCGGAAAAATCTTCGTACATCCATCCGGGAATTGAACTGTTTTCATAGGTAAGTTTGTACGGAACCCTCAGTGCGCGAGTCCGACTCGCACTTGCCGGTTTTTTTTTAAACATCCGCTACTAGAGCTATGAAGCGCATTATACTAGCTTTAAATATTACATAAGATAAAAAAAAAGTAAAAAAACTAAAACCCGACTACGACAAAAAAAACGACGAAACTAAAAGTATGAAACAAGATTTCCAGGATGCTGAAATAAACAAGGTAAAAAGAAAAGCCGTAGTCACACGTTATTAAAGTGTTTCGGTTGTTACCTATAACGTGTGACTGCGGCTTTTCTTTTTACCTTGTTTATTTCAGCATCCTGGAAATCTTGTTTCATACTTTTAGTTTCGTCGTTTTTTTTGTCGTAGTCGGGTTTTAGTTTTTTTACTTTTTTTTTATTTAAATTATTTTGGTGTTAAATCACTGTGCTTCTATACCATTTGCAAAAGCTAAATTTAAAATTTCTAATTAATAATGGTAAATTAATTTTTGTCCACCAGAGGGCGCCACATTGAATTTTGATGATATATTTTGATAAGTACCAGTGAAGCCCTTTCAAATGATATCAAACACGGTGTATTTATCTTAACATTTTTTTTAACACATGACTTCTTGTCCGCTAGAGGGCGTCACTTTAAATTTGAACAATATTTTGGAAATGTACAAGTAAAGCCCTTTCAAATGATACCAAACACGGCGTATTTATCTCCATTTTTTTTTTTTACTCATTACTTTTTGTCCGATAGAGGGCGCCATATCAAGTTTTGTGAGACGTCACGTAACCTATGTTCAGCGGACAATTAAGACGGTTCTAACGATACCTCATACGTCGAGTTCCGATAAGTAGATTAGGAGCTATGTGGGAACAGATGAACAAACTCACATACATACATAGCCTGTCAAAATCATAACCCTCCGTAGTCGGGGAAAAAAAATGATAGTGGCCAGAACCAATGACCATCACTGTCAATAAAAAAGTGAGACTGCCACGCGCCATGTTGCCACGTTGCATGGCATGTTGATAATCTGGTTGAAAAATATCATCATAATTTCAGCCGAAAGACGTCCACTGTTGGACATAGGCCTCCTCCTAAGTGTCGTAACAACTGTCTGTCTTGCAAAAATCGAATTCCCGCGACCCTCACCAGGTCATCGATCAACCTCGTGGGAGGCCTTCCAACGCTGCGTCTTCCGGTACGCGGTTGCCACTCCAGATTGTTTCGGCGCCAAATTTTGGCCGTTGAAAAATATGTCAGCACTAATAAATATTAAACTATTATGTACTTCATGCCTAGCTGAATTATTTGATGAGAAACGACCAGCATTTAATTTTGACCTTCACAATTTTATCATTTAAGAATAATCAATACCTTGACGTTATAATAATGACTGACATCATTTGTGATTTCCTACAACATAGGATTCTCACGCTAGTAAAAATCCGAAATTAGGTAGCAAGTCACTCTAATATTACAAATGTGAAAGTTTATACCTACCTAAATATATGAACTACTCCTTTTAACGCTTAAACAGCTGAGCAGATTAGGTAATTTAGTAGGTACAAGAACAGCTTATTTCCCGGATTTATACATAGGCCATAATATATATCGCCATTTATTTTTTAATGGAAAGAAGTACAACGCAGGTGAAACCACTGGCAGAAGCTAATATTAAATTTTACTTTCGATAATTACAAGTAAAACTTGTAAAGCGAGAACTACACTAGACCGACGCACACGTGGACCACGCCTGATTTGTACGTAGCGGCGCGTTGCGTGGTGTGGATCTAATGTAATTCTGCAAGTCTAGTTACCATATAAAATGTAAGGAGACCGACGCGCCTAGATCGGCGTACGTGGCCCACGTGTGCGCAATGTAGTTCTACTTTAAAGCTAGAACTACATTAGACCGACGCACACGTGTAACACGCCTGATTTGGACGTAGAACGACGTCGCGTGGCGTGGATCAAGCTAAAAGTCTAGTTTCCATATAAAATGTATGGAGACCGACGCGCCCAGATCGGCGTACGTGGCCCACGTGTGCGCAATGTATATCTACCTTAAAAGTCTTTACCGGATTTATCGTTCATAGTAACAAAACTTCCAGATCTATTAATTAAACATGCACCGTTAATATTAACACAACAAAGACATTTCGATAATGCGTCCATTAAAAGAAAACTTAATTAAATATAATTATTTTTTACATTAACACTAACAAGATGCTGATAAGAACTTTGCAAGGGCACATTATCAAGACACCGTATCTAGTTTAATAATATTATTTACAAATAAATGGCATTTTAATCTAAATATAGGTATAAAAGGCAACCGACAGACTGCAGTGAGCAGTGGTAGCGCAGTGCCGCAGTGGTAACGGCCTCGACTTACCAGTTGTAGGTCGCGAGTTCAAACCCAGCACTGCTCTCAAAACGGTGAAGGAAAACATCGTGAAGTAACCGGCATGTTTTAGATCCAAAACTTCGAAGACATGTGCCATCTACCAATCCACACTGGACCCGCGTGGTGGATTATGCCCCATCCCCTTTCCTAGAGAGTAGGTCTGAGTCCCAGCAGTGGGAACATTATAAGGCTGGTTAGGCTTATGCTTACGTTACTGTCTGATTGATCTATGTCGTCTATTGCACGGTAGGTTTTGCTGTCAGTTTTGCCACAGTCAAATATTTTGACTGACGAAAAACCTACCGTGTAATGCGATGACTGACGTCTACATGACGAAAAACGTATGGCGATAAAATTCCATCATTCAAACATCATTCTTGATTGATGGTTTTGATTGACGCTTGCATGACCGTGTAATGGACGCCTATCAACACACAGCACAAACCACTGAACGGGTTGCGCTGAAATTTGGTACTCATATTGTTATTAAGATCCCGCTAGGGCCATGGGAAATTTCTGGAAAGGAAACCCTAGAAAAACTAGTTAAATTCCTTGCCTGGCCCAGTATTCGGTCACGGCAATGCCGACCACTGATGCTATCATTGGATCACTACGTGAACAGGCAACAGGGCACGTGATGCAGGATGGAAGGTGGGACATGGTCTGCGAAGAGACGCCGCACAAACACTGAAGATCGGAACCGTCTGAGAACCCCTATCGTTGGAGATTGTCTTTGCTGCGCCCAACCTGGGTGCGGAGTCTGTTTAGAGTTTTCCAGGTGGGCCACGGCAACTCGTGTCCAGGAGAAAGGCTGTCCGACGGCCCGATAAAATCAACTGGAGGTTTAAACTTATCCCACCAGAGATCGCACCTCTCCGAGGTGGTGTTACTTTGAAATGAGCTCACGCTTGCAACAAAACTTTTACGACTTTTAAGTCTTAGTCAATAAAAACCACACACCCTCTCGCTACAACTCTAGAGCAGGAAAAGTAATTAGATGACTGGGAACCTCAAAAAAAATATAGTTATTATGATGTAGGCATGAGCTAAGAAAGGGTAGACCCTTTCTTCTTTCTTTTCTTTCTTCTTTTACCATCATACGGGGGTCCAAAGTTGGAGAAACCTACTCTCACGCGGGCGAAGCTGCTGGCAAAATTTAGTATGGAATATTTATTTTGTTGTCTATATTTGTGTGTTGTAGTCGAGTTTGTTTATCTACGAGAATAATCTTGATTTATTTTAAATTTAACCTACCAGTCTCGTATCTTTTTTTTTATATTTTTAACCTCCATTTTCCTTGGTTTTTTTTTGGGTGGGTAAGTCATCAAAGGACATCCCTCGCTCTTGGGCGGAGTGGGAGATAGTGTCAGACTTTTACTGACTAAAAACCCACTCCTGTTCCTTCTTTGCCATTTTTCCAGGGCCCAGGGATCTCTTTCGCATCACCCATGGCCCCAGGAGGCTTCGACCCTGCTGGGCCCCTACGGTTGCTGATATTTCCTTGAGGCGCGCGCGTAACACTACGCGCCGTCGACGACTTGGGCTCGGTCCGGACGGTTACCGGACGATCGGACGGCGAGCTACCCATAGTTCGCCGTCCGCAAGCCCGCGCCTACGGTGGCCGATAATCGGGATCGGAATCCCGGCGGCTGGGGCGCGAGGTCCTTGCCTGCACGTGCGGCCTCCTCCTTTGCTAGCATTACTGCCTCGCAGAAGGAGGCGTACGCCTGCCACTCCTCCTCGCTCCGGACCATGGCCTGTACCAAAGCCCGGCGCCAGAGATCGCTGCCGCCAATCGCCCCCACGAGGACACGGCGGTGCTCTGCCCAGGTGGGGCACACCTCTACCGTATGCTCCACCGTGTCCTCCGGGCGGTCCACACATTGGTGGAATCCGGGCGTTTCTTTCGCACGAATCCGGTGTAGGAACCTCCCGAAATTACCATGTCCGGTGAGGACCTTCGTCATGCGGAAGGTAAGGACGCCGTGTTGTTTTTCCAGCCACTCCACAAAGAGGGGAATTACCGCCATAATTATGCGGAGCCCAGAACTGGGTTGCGACAGTCGCTGTCGCCATTCCACCATGAGATCCCGTCGGAACTATGTCCGCCATGCCGTGACTTGGCGCGGCAGCGGAGTTTCGCCCCGGCGTTGCATCTCCATGCGCAGATCGTGCATGCGTGCAAGGACTGTTGCCACCAAATCCCATGGTGGTAGGCCAGCAAGGAGGCTCGCCGCTTCGTGGGAAACCGTGCGGTATCGCTTGCGTACAGCTTGGCCGCCGGTCGACGCTTTCGTAGCGACGACGCCCATACCGGCGCTCCATAAAGGGCCATGGACCGAACGATTCCTGCATAGAGCCTCCGGCAGGATTTTCTTTATAAGTACGAGCACGTGCGATATCATAAAAAGTTTATCCCTGTCACTTCACGAATAATTGGAATTTTTAGATATTTAAATTAGTTATGTATCTACTGCATTCCAACACCATGACTTGCATAATCTTGAGACAAACCTGTTTAGCATGAATATATCAATATGGAACCACCAATACTTAATTATATGGTCGCCTACTCAGAAAAGGTCACTTACTCACTCCTATTTGGATTTTTTTTTTGAGGTGGGGAATGACCCAATGATTTCTTTCGCTTTAGGGTAGAGTGGGAGGGCGTATCAAACTATTACTGATTAAAACCACACCTTTGTCCTTCAGTTGCCTTTTGTGTTCTAGGACCACGGGTTTCCTTTTAGGAAAGTCCCCGTGGCCCTAGCGAGCATCGGCCATGTTGGGCCCCTACGGTTTGTTGCGGGGAACACTACGCGTCGTTGACGACTCGGGCTTAGTCCGGACAGTTACCGGATGAGCGGACGACGAGCTACCCATTGCTTGTCGTCCGCAAGCCAGCGCTTACAGTGGCCGAGCACCCTGCGAGTCCCGACGCCCGGGGCGTCTCCTGTTGCGGCGGCTGGGGCGTGAGGCCGTCCATTCCCTCACTTCTATTTGGGCTGCGGGAATGTTCGAAAGAGTTACCATGGCCTTGGATCCCAATGGAAAACTGGAGGAATACAGGTGTGTTTTAGTTTTAGTCTGTAAAAGTCTGACACGCCCACTCTTCACCCAGAGCGGGATAATGTATTTAATACCACCACCTATTTCAAAAAAAAAAACCTACGTCTGTTTTAAATTACCATACGCTACCAATAAATTACCAAATAACGTCAGACAGTGGGCCAAAATATTGTGGGCAAATTTGAAACACTTATTTTTCTCACAAAACATGGTTTTGAACGGATGAATGACAGAAGAGAAAAAGGACTAAGGGCGCGACACATATCAAACAACCGCCAACGAGTGTGACATTTGTCTGTCTCTGTCACAAGTTTAATGAGAAAAACAGGATAAACGCTTAGAAATAATTGTTGAAAAAGAGCGTTACACTTGTGAAATTGAACTGGAAAAGAAGTTAGTAAAACCAGTAGGTAGCACACCCTCACATTAATAAAATAATAAAATACTGAATAATTAATAGGCTGATATAATAAAATTGTCACTGAAACTCATTTTATAGGTAAGCTTACACGGGCACTTGTAAAACGTCAGAAGCTAGTGCACGGTTCCAATTCATCGTTTCCTATGGAGAAGAACCGGCAAGAAACTCCATGGTAACCTTTATTTTTTTAAATCTTCTTATCGATTCGATGGTAAACTCGTCAAACTGTTTGGGCCCAATAGGTGGCTACATTAATAGCAGCATCGGTAGCTCTCATCAAATCCTACAAAGTGCAGGTGTATGGGCACTTGGGGCATTCTAGTATGTGGCTAATGTTTTGAACAGGAGCACCGCACTCACATTGAGTCATTTTTTTAAATTGAACCTACAATATTTCTTGTCGCTACAATAACGCAAGAGACAAATTGTGCGTCCGAGCTCAATGATCGTTAATTTAACAAGAAAGCTGTCGCCCGCCATTACCGCCATTAAGCTAATACAACTTTACTACAGATAATCAACAAACACATTTCAGTGTTGCCAGCACAATTAGTCGATTGCAATGAATAATCGAATACAAAATAAATTAAATAATGTTGTTGGTTACAAAAAACAGCATATTAACTGATTATGTATCAAAACCTAACACTAGTGTGAAGTAACGTTTTTCTAAAACAAATAAAATAAGGTCACAAAAAAATTACCTACTATTAGAATTAAACATAATTCTACATTTTTCTTTCTCTTATAAGAATATAATAGAATAATAATAATATTTATTGTTACAATAAAGAATACCTTAAAACTATTAGCATAGCATAGCATAGCATAGTCGGCCTTATAATGTTCCCACTGTTGGGACCACAGAACAAATTATTCCGTGGTTGGGACTCAGGCCTCCTCTCTAGGAGAGGGAATGGGCCGTAATCCACCACGCGGGCCCAGTGCGGGTCGGTGGATGTCACATGTCTTCGAATTTTTTGGTTCTAGGACATGCCGGTTTCCTCACGATATTTTCCTTCACCGTTTTTAGAGCAGTGGTGATGAAAGAAATTACACAAAGTAATGCGCCTGGCTGGGTTTGAACCCAAAATTTAAAACTAGTACATAATCATTAATATTGTCTGTAACTAATTAGTAACTATGCATATATTTGGATGGTGGTCCCCAAACTAGGTAGAACCTGTATTTTGGGGACCTGAATAGAGAAAACTTTAATTTATAATAACAGTGTATCGGGCGGACATATAGAAATTCGGTTTTTTATATTTAGCAAAGAGGTTGTTGTAAACAAAGAAACAACAGAAGAAAAAATAAAATAAAAAAAGAAAAAAAAAATAAGCTAACTTAAAATAAAGG
The DNA here is from genome assembly GCA_905147345.3 of Mythimna impura. Classification (NCBI taxonomy): domain Eukaryota; kingdom Metazoa; phylum Arthropoda; class Insecta; order Lepidoptera; family Noctuidae; genus Mythimna; species Mythimna impura. The sequence continues at coordinate 7,057,659 of LR990355.1, read as the reverse complement.
TTTTTGTGTGTAGTGTATGTGTGTACTTAATTATGTACTTATGCCAAATACTATTGCTGTATTGTTGTTGTTTATTGCTTGACTGGAGTAGTTCTGTCTTACTTTAAAATTTCCTGTCTGTTTGTACGATAAAAGAGTATATTTTTTTTGTGACAGTTGTGATCTGCCAGATCATCAAACAGACCTTTATTTACATGGGAAAAAAATATTCCTACCAGTCTGGGTGGAGCGCGAGGGCCCTGCGGTCCAGGGCAGTGGTAACTCTTTCGACCATTCCTTCAGTAAGCAAGCAGACTTCAATGTAGATTAAATAATGATAAAATTGAATTGTGTCTATATCTACAGATTGACTGAACATAACACAATATGAGATATCCGGCTTAAAATGTAATTTTTATCTTTGATTTAATCAATCCGGTATTAATTGCTTTATAAAAGCGAATAAATTTAATGCCTAATTAATAGACCTGCCTACCCACTCTCTACAATAATTTACAAAAGTAATTCCCATCGCTTTATAATATGATTAAGACAGATATTTCATAAAGTCTAAGGAAATAAATGAGGACTTTCATTACTACGGTCTCAATCTGCAAAATTCTGTAAGTAATTATTTATCTCTGAGATTTCTCGTTTCTCAGTTATTAAAAGGATATTTTTCTTTTGTAAAAGAAAAGAAAAAAGATAAAAGAAAATCCAATAGAAGAACAAAAGCACGGGACACGTAACAGGCACACAAAAGCTTTGCACCATCTCACTTATGTAGGGTGTCAAGGTTTATACTTTATTTTAATAGGACATTTTCTAAAATATTTTTTAAAAGTATACCATGGTTATAAATAAATATATGGAAGAAGAAATACCAGGTGCATAGTTGCTGTTGACCAAATGACAGCACCCTATAAATTATTCATGGTTTTTCGGTACACATAATATTAGTCTAAAAGAGTAACAGTGAATATGGTGTTAAAATAAAAAAAAATATAATAAAAAATGGGTGCAGCGAAAGGGCGTGTCAGATTTTTACTGAATAAAACACTCCTATGTTCCAGCAGTTGGACTATGCGTTTCATGGCCATGGTAACTCTTTCGAACATTTCCGCAGAGCGCAGACTCTAGATTGGATTTTTTTGCTGATGAATGGAAGACGATACTGTTAAGAAACTTGTGGTTCTGTGAGAAGACAAAGTGAAAGAATTAACCTTTTTTTAATATCAATGTATTTGGCTGCACAAAATAACAATCTATATCTATACATATAATAAAACAGTAAAATTATTTTGCGATAGTATTAATTGGCGCAAAAACTACTGAACCGATCCTGTTCAAATTTTGCATACATAATCCTTATAGGTCAGTGCATCTGTTAGGCTATAAATTATCACGCTATTTGCTATGGGGGGTGAGCAATAATCCAAAACGTCAGTGCTGAACGACATTTGCCGCGAGTTCGATTCCCAGCTACAGTTAAAATTTTTGTCATTATTTTATCTTCTTTTTGTAATAAAATAACTTTTACCATTTTTTCAAAATAAAATTGACATTTCTATTCGATATCTTCCAAATATATTGTAAAAACTAATCAAAACACATAATAAAATCGAATTAGTAAAATATGGCACCACACGCAATTCAGATACTCGCAACGCCATCTAAAGACTCAATGTAGAAATAATGATGACAATGACAGTTGAACTTCATATTTGATAGATGGCATTGTGTATTTTACGTAATTTTCTGAATCGCGGAAGAAGTGACCATCGCCCACGTTTGCAGACAGTTCTATTGTTCAAAATTGGAGGAAAATAGTTATGGTTAAACTGGTGTTAGACGGAGGCATTTTTAACAATCTTACTGCTTTTTTTTCCATGATTGTAACAAGATAATTGACCATGATTATTCAAGGGATACCAACCAAAAAAGGCGATAAAAGTAAACAAGTATATGTATTTAATTATTGATTTTAAAATAACACGGCCAAATTTTCGTAAGGGGTTGCATTGCATGGCACCTTGTGTTGGAAGGCCCCTAGGTAGACCGATGACCTGGTGAGGGTCGCGGGAATCCGATAGATGCGAGACACATAGGACCAGTCATTATGGCGACACTTGGGGAGGCCTACGTCCATGATAATGATAATGATAATGATGGTACTTTTTTTTTCTTTTTTTAAGAGTGGTAATCATCCAATGACTTCTCTGGTTGGAGCGAGAGGGCGTGTCAAACTTTTACTTACTAAAACCACACTTGTGCCCTTCAGTTGCGCTTTGAAACATCTCTTTGAGGAGCGCGTGGATCACTACGTGCTGTTGACGACTGGGCTCGGTTCGGTTAATTACCGGACGGCCGGACGGCTAGCTACCCATTGTTCGATGTCTGCAAGCCTGCGTCTACCGTGGCTGGTCGTCGGGGTCGGAATCTCGGCTCGGCGTGAGGACGTTCGTTCCCTCACGCGTGCGGCCTCCTCCTTCGCTAGCATTGCGGCTTTGCAGAAGGAGGCGACCGCCTACCATTCCTCCTCGCTCTGGACTATAGCCCAAATCAGGCCCCGACGCGAGAGGTGACTGACGCCGATTGACTCCACGAGGACACGGCGGTGATCCGCCCTTGCGGGACACACCGCTGTATGCTCCACTATGTCCTCCGGGATGGCACCTTGCGGCCTAATAATGGCGTGATTTATTGTTTGCAGTTTCTGCTCCATATAAAACGGGGTCGAAAGTGGTTTACGTTCCTGATCACTGATGTATCTCAGATTCCTGGCAGCCTTATGTCGACATCTGGACGTTACCTCCTTGCAGTGAGTGGTGACCAACACTGGAATAACCCTCTGAGGGAGGCCAGTCTCAGGGATAACACTAATCGGCTGCTACATTTGTTTACCGTAATTTCATTGTTTTATGGATACACAAGCTCAGGACTGTTGAGGGTGTTTCGAGCGGTTTCTGTTCCGGATTCGGTTGGAAGTATCCTGATATTACCATTTTGCGAATCGCCCGGAGGACCCGGTGTAACATGCGGTGGAGGTCTATCACATTTGGGTGAACCGCCGTGTCCTCATAGAGGCAATCGGTGACAGTGACCTCTCGGTTTGGCCATCAATATGCGAGTTTGATTGGGCCCCCGGATACACGCGCTCAAGATTTCGCCGAAATTCATTCAACGGGGACGTCAGTTAAATACACACCAAAAAATCCTAGGTAAATGAACAAGTAATTTTTATACCCAAAATGATCAAGCTGCAACAATCAATGCAAGCATGCTCTCGCAAATTCTTCATAAGTACTGTTGTGGAGGAAGATAGTTGATGATGATGATGGTAGTTTTTGGATTCACTGGCTTTTTGGCTTTGCACTATCAGTGCACTTTATTCAGCTGAAGGTCGGTGTCCCAATTATGCTCCTTCATTTACCTCTACCAAAGCTGTCTAACGGCTTAAACTCTTCAGTGAAAAATTATTGAGGCGAAAATTTTACGGGAGGTAACTCTTTCGAACTATCTCGCAGACATCGACCCTAGAGGGCCCTATCCATTTGCTGACATCTCTTTGAGTCCGGTGTAGAATACAACGCGCCGTCGATTCAGGATTGCTTTGACCAGACGGCCAGACGGCACCACCGCAATCCCGGTTTGCGATGGCTGGTAATCGCCCTGCGGCTTTCAACACCCGGAGCATCACTTGCAGCGACAGTTAAGGAGTCAGAATGTCCTATCCCTCATATTTTCAGCCACCTTCTTCGATCGTAGTGCTTCACTGAAGGAGGCTACTGGTTCACATTTTCTCCACCAATTGCCTCCACGAGGACACAGCGGTGCTGGCGCTCCGACCAAGCGGGACCGACTTCCACCGTATGCTCCATCGTATTCTCCAGGCGATCCGCACAATAGTGATACCCGAGTGTTTCTTCCCGTTGAATTCGATACAGATACCTCCCAAAACACCCACATCCGGTGAGTTCTGCACAAAGAGAGGATGCCGTGACGCCTCTGTAGACACTCTTCAAAGACGGGCATTACCGCTGCGATTGTGACGTGCTCACGGTGGCGAGGGGTTAAAATCATACAATGTTGTTTCACCAGAACATAAACCAGAAACATACATAAACTAATTTATTTTCTTTTGGGGTAGGCAGAAATGCCAACTGCTACGACCCTTACATACTCTTTCTATTCATTGACATTCATACATTTGGATCTGGACGAGTACATAACATGTTTCCTGAAGGTAATTTGCGTTTTTACTTTTAACCGTTTTATGTTAAAGTACAATAAATAATTGCGTTGCTTTCAGAATGAATTGCAAGCTCAGAATGATTGTACGTTTTTACAAACTTAACGCAGACGAAGTTGCGGGCAACAGCTAGTAATAAATAAATAGCGTACAACCAGCCTGCGTGTATGACCAGAGGTTTTAGACGTGTCAGACGTGTGACATTCTGTAAGTGGAAGCATACTTATGTAAGTAAATTTACATACGTTCATACAATAGCAATTGCATATACGTATGAATTGAATGAGATTGACCAACACTATCGAAGTGTCACGTAACTAACCTTGTTTTTTATTGCGGGTGGAAACCCAGAGCGAGACAAATTATTTGATCTTAACTTCTGCCACTCTTGGTGGAACAAGAGGGAGTGTGAAACTTTTCCTGACTAAAACCGACTCATATTCCTTCGGTTGCCTTTTGCATTCTAAGATCGCGGACGTTGTCCGTTCCTGGAATCAAATAACAAACCGGTCTTGACCACAAGAGTGACAGACTACTAATCGCTGCCATTACTGTGGCACTTTGCTATCTTATAATGATGGGTATCACATTAATGGATCCAATAATTACCGTATCAATCGTGTCTTGAATCGAAACGGTCAATCAAGCTAAGATTGCGAAGTATATTTAACCATTAGTGTTAATACTTGAGTATTAAGAATATTGACAAAACAGAATCCCAACACAACAGAGTTGCGTGTTACATCCATTGGGAATCCGATGGATGTAACACGCACAGGACCATTCGTTGTGGCTACTCTTGGGGGAGGCCTATGTCTTTCGGCTGAAATGATGACGATGATGATAGAAGGAAGCCAGAAAACAAATCAGGTACAAATGCATACTATTTGCATCGGTGCAAAACTGGAAGCAAGGATTCTAATAATTTTTTTTTTGCGGTATAAGGTAAGTGTGTATAATAAGTTCACTAACATATCACACTATTAAAACAAAAGCTAAGGTTTATTTGTATCTGTGTGTATGTATGTTTGTAAGTCCTTCACGCTCAAACGGCTGGACGTTTTTGCATGTCCTGGAATAGCAATTTTTATCACAACAGTATGTTTTCTTGGGATAATTATCTATTTTCTCACGGGCGAAGCCGTTGACAATAGCTAGTGAATAATATTTTACTCGTGTTCACTTTACCACAATTCTCGTACTCAGCAGCTCGAGCATTAAAATTGAAAAGCTTTTCAACCTTGACCCGAGGCTTTAAGATGAAGTCTAGTGTACAAGACAACCATACTTTCTGTTTGAAAGCTCAACTAGTCCCGTCAAAAAAGATTTCAAATGATTATTTAAAATAATCATATGAAATCACTCGTCACACCACACATCCATCATGTTAAGATGGATGTGTGGTGTGACGAGAATGGATAAAGTGAGAAATGAGTATATTAGGGGAAGTTTGAAAGTGGCGCCAGTGACTGAAAAGTTGAAAGGGAATCGTTTGTCTTGGTATGGTCATGTGAAGAGGAGGGATGAAACGCATGTTACTAAAAGAGTTATGAGTTTACATGTGGATGGATGGAGAGGGAGAGGGAGACCAAAGAAAAGATGGATGGATTGTGTGAAGAGTGATATGAAAGAAAAGGAAGTTAGTGATAGTATGACGAGTGACAGGGCAGAATGGAAGAAAAAAACATGTTGCGCCGACCCCAAATAACACGGGACAAGGGCAGGAAGATGATGATGATGATGATGATGATGATGATGATACAAAATTTATTCTCCGAGCAATATTAGTGATCACTGTCACTTAAGTTTAGCAATCCTTCGGACTATGACCTGTACCATGACGTTTAAAGTAAGATTTTTTCATTCTTATTTCCAGTGTGGGTAAGAGATGGCGCTAGACAACCTGTATAGTTCTGTCTCTTACCCACACTGAAATAAGAATGAAACAATCTTACTTTGAACGTCATGGTAACTCCATATGTCAGTTACATTGGTTCTCCTACGGAAATCTTCATTTCTGATCATACAAAGAAACTCTGAGCATAACCCTTTCCATTGCCCTTTTGACTTTAAGCCTTCTGATGAGGCACATTGTGAACGCCATATCATCATTGGCAACATACACTGGCCATAGACCAGCCTTACCTGGTTATAAAATTATATCAAAACAGAATCAAAGTTTTTAATTTGTACTAACTTTTTTATTAGTCTCTATCACAATCTATAATTGTTTTTTTTTTTCATTTTGCAGGATTCAGACACAACATAGATCTTTTCACCATAAAAGTTTTTACAAAACTATTAAATTTAAAATATAATAATTTATTTTTTCGGACAACCCCAGTACAACCTTAAAGCTTGGTCTCACTAGCGTTCCCCGCCCACACCTCAGGCGAGATGTGTCCCATATACCAGACGTGTCGTGCTATTTTAGCAAGAACACTCCTTATAAGCCAGCGTGGCGAGACAAAGTCTAGGCTCTAGTGTTCAGGTAGAACAATCTACGGACTTTAAGTTGGTTTTTCATAGTTGAAGGTAGACAACTGAAAAGTTTTTAGGTACCTACTGTGTCACTAGGTTTTTTTATAAGGGTGAGAAATCATTTACAAGTAGTTTCCTCTTGTTCTGGGTGGAGCGACTGTTAGTTTTTTACTATATAAAACCATGCTACAATTGCACGGTAAGTTCCCTTTTTCAGGATAAATGCCAAAGAGTCCTCACCTTCCGCATGACGCAGGTCCTCACCAAACATGGCAAATTCGGGAGGTTCCTGTTTCGGATTTAGGTGGAAAAAACCGCACGGATGGCACGGTAGAGCATACGGAAGAGGTGAGCCCCGCTTGGGCAGAGCACCGCTGTGTCCTCGTGGAGGCGATCGGTAGCGGCGATCTCTTTCGCCGGGTTCTAGTAAAGGCCATTGATAGATAGATATATTCTTTATTATAAACTAAAAATAAAAATTACATTAGGAACTTACAATGAATAGGGTATCACAATGGACGGTCTTATCGCTAAAAGCGATTTTTTACAGACAACCTTTGGATGGATTTGACAGAGAAGGAGAAAAAGATACGCTGGTAGTTCGTGGTGTACTATTTACATATATACAATATATTGTCCGGGACGAGAAGGAATGTGATGCGGTCGCCCCGTTCTACTGCTTCTCGAACGCAAAGGGTAACTGAAGGATACAAGTGGGTTTTAGTCAGTAAAAGTGTAGCATTGTCCTCACAATTCTTCCGGCGCTTAATTATAATTATTAAACTTCCTTTAATCGATAATATGGCAATTATGATTACGCAATACTGTATAGTAGGTATACGAGTAGCTACCATTTACGATCGCGTGGTGTTCCTAACAACCTGTATTTATTAATATTCATAATTTAGAGAGGATGTAGGTAATCGTATAACTTGTGGACGAGAATATTCGGAACCAAGAACTTCCTTGTAACTGTTTCTGTAAAGTTCGCATTATTCGATTCCCATTGGGACTTATACATTTTCAACCGTAGACTTGAATTTCGCAATTATTATTACCTACGGTAATTTAAACTGGTTTGGTTAGAGTCTAATTGATCTGTTAAATAGTGTTGGTGAATGTCAAATATCTTTGATTTTTTGACATGAAACTTCATCATAAAAATTACTTCCATAGTGATAGGCAAAAAAAAACCGGCGAAGTGCGAGTCGGAATCGCACATGAAGGGTTCCGTACCATCATCAAGAAGATCATCATCATCATTTCAGCCGATAGACGTCCACTGCTGGACATAGGCCTCCCCCAAATGTCGCCACAACGAACGATCCTGTGCGTCTCGCATCCATCGGATTCCCGCAACCTTCACCAGGTCATCGGTCCACCTTGTAGAGGGCCTTCCAACACTTTTATATTTATTACGCAGTTTCCTCATTCAAACTAGGAAATAAATAACCACGCTCCATAATATTAAAACCGATATAGTTTCAAATACATGTACCTTCCCAATTCGAACCGAACACGTTTGTACCTATTTCCGTACTACATTCAAATTCGCCTAAAATTCGCTTTGTCCCACAAATTAGAGTGACCTAATTTTCGTCCAAGTGGAATAGGCAGATACGAAAATAGTCAGGCATTAGTTAGTAATAATAAATAACAAAGGAGGACCGTGTTACTGAGTAACTGGGTTGACTCCATGCAGATTAGGTAGGTCCGGAGCGAGGGAGACGGTCACCTCCTTCTGCGAAACTGTAATACGAGCAAAGGCAATGACCGAAACTGTGAAGGACCGGACCTGCTCACGCCACAGAATCAGAATCAGAATCAGAATTTTATTTATTTCACTAGTTTTATATTCATCATCATTTCAGCCGATAGACGTCCACTGCTGGACATAGGCCTCCCCTAAATGTCGCCACAACGAACGGTCCTGTGCGTCTCGCAGCCATCGGATTCCCGCAACCTTCACCAGGTCATCTGTCCACCTTGTAGGGGGCCTTCCAACACTGCGTCTTCCGGTACGCGGTCGCCACTCCACAACCGCGGTTGACCTCTTTCTCGAAATTAGATCTACCCAACTGGACTGTCTGTCCAAGGTAGACGTAATCGTCCACAACTTCGAATATAGAGTCTCCAATCTTGATAGGAATGGGTGCTACATGGTTGTTTATCATGACTTTAGTTTTGTCCATGTTCATTTTAAGACCCACTCTTTCGAAAGCTCTACTGAGGTCATTGAGCATTGTGCTGAGCTCTTCCGTAGTCTCAGCCATGACTACTATGTCGTCGGCAAACCGAAGATGAATGATGTACTCGCCATTGATATTAATGCCTAGTCCACTCCAGTCCAGAACCTTGAAGACATCCTCCATTGCGGCCGTGAACAGTTTCGGAGAAATGACGTTTTTTTTTTTTTTTGATGTTTTATATTACATATCACTTAAAATATTTCATTTTACAATAGCGTGTTTCATTTTGTCCGTAGAGTAGGAGCTTTTGAAACTTATCCTGGTCGTTTCCTCTATTTCTAGTGCTTATATGATTTTACGTGAGGATAACGTTAAAGCATTGGGGATTAGCCCCAGCGGCAAGCCGCTTATACGTTGTCGGAAAGAGGCCAGTCGCTTAAAGAGCGACTTGTCCCTATCTTTTTTATTTATAGACTGAATGTCACCTACTAGAGTAGGAGCGAAAAGAAAGGGATTGTGCTGTGCATAGCGCGTGTACACCGGGCCTTGTTCTTGTAGCCCCTCGATCGACAGAGATTTGAGACGTTCTATCATGTCGCCGTGGAGATCATGCGCACGAATTTGCGGGTCTTGTTGTAAGATTTCTCAGAGTAGATCAGTGTCAGTGTGTCTGGGTGTGCTGGGGGTGCGGCGCTCTTCAATGCCATTTTATATTGCCTCTCAAGCTTGAGCAGGTTTGTTTTACTGTACCTCGGTATTACTCCTTAATCTATCACTGGCAGTAAGCATGCTTGAATGACAAGTAGCTTGACATCGACGCTTAGCTTGGAGCGGTAGCCGATAATTGAATGCAGCGCTCCTCTGACACTCTTGGCCTTTTCAATATTTTCTTTGGCATGCTTATTCATTGAAAGGCTTTTGTCTAGCCAGACTCCAAGGTATTTTATTTCTGGTTTGAATGCCATGCTTTCATCACGTATTTGAACATAATTGCGATACCCTGTGTTTAAATTGTTGAGTCTTGGTCTCTTTTGCGAGAACATGCATTATGTCTTATCGACATTGCATTTCAAGCCCCATTTTTTGTAATAGTCAATTATGTCGATGGCGGCCCACTCTGCTCGGCGCGTAGCGTGGTCCGGTCTTTTAGCTGCGTTGAGTATACATAGGTCGTCAGCGTACTGTGACAGCATTTGGCCAGCTATTCTTTCATTTGGCAGTCAGCCACATAGAGGTTGAAGATTGCTGGACTGAGTATTGACCCTTGGGGCACCCCGCATGGCACACCCTGCTCCGTTCCCAAAGTGGTTCTGAAGCTACCTCTTGTTGTCCTGTCGCTGAGATAGTTCTCGATCATTTTTACGATGTTGTTGCGCGCTCCAGCGTCGATCAGTTTTCGACAGAGCCCTTTATGATTGATTGAATCAAAGGCTTTGCTGAGGTCAGTCGATATCATGGCGACGCTATGACCCTTATTCAGCACGTCGGCGATGTATTTGCCTGTACGAAGGATTTGCGTGGCAGTGCCTCTGTTTCTAGTGAATCCATGCTGGTGGTTGGGTATTATTTCGGTAACTCTATCTCGATGCGATTAAGTATTATTCTCTCGGCCCATTTGCCCATGATGTTGAGTAGACTGTTGGGTCTATAAGATTTCGGATCACTGTGATCTTTACCCGCCTTATGCAGAAAAATACAAGTACTTGTTTTCCACCGTATAGGGAAGTAACCCGTCTCGAGTATGTAGTCCATAATACGTTTGAATATCGTAATCATGGTATCGCCACCTAGTTTGAGTATGTCGGCTTTGATGCCATCAGGTCCTGGAGCTTTGCTGTTTTTGAAGCGTCTAAGAGCTAATTTGAGCTCGTGCTTTGAAATTCGATCAAGTGGTGCGAATGGTGTAGAAATTTCTGTACATTCATCACTTGCATCGATAGTACCTTCCTTGACTATGGCTGTTTAGACCATTATATCTGCTCACGCCCCAGCCGCCGCTATAAAAGACGTTACGGGTGTCGGGAGTCGCATTGCGATTCCCGGTCATGAAGGCACGGGGTTGTGGGCGACGAGTAATGGATAGCTCGCCTTCCGGCTGTCTAGTAAGAACCGAGCCAAAGTTGATAGCGCGTAGTGTGTTCCACGCGTGTTTTAATGAAATGTCAGCAAAACCGAATGGCCTTAGATCGCTAGGGCAGGCATCGGCCTACTATCGCTTCGAGAACGTTTGAAAGAGTTCCCATGGCCGGAACGCAAAAGGCAAATGAAGGAAAATAGGTGAGTTTTTGTCTGTAAAAGTCTGACACGCCTTCTCGCTCCACTCTAGGCCGGAAGAAGTCATTTGATGGCTACCCATCTCAAAAAAAAGGCTTCAAACTTATATAACTTTAACCGTGAACTTAACAGAGTTCTTTTACTTTCTTACTACTAGGTACTCGTAGCTGCTACCAGCAGCTTCACCCGCATGATAGTAGTAAATTATCCCAAAAAAACATACTCCCAGGACAGTTAGAAGTAGTAGGCTAGTAATCACCAAGGGTTTAGGCAGAGGAGATGCTTTTATTTTATAAATATGACCACTTTTGTACGAAAAACAGAAAATGTCGCTCACCCTACTTTCAACTTCGAATTAATAATATGTCAAAAGGTAAAAATGTACTAAACTCGTTATAAAATAAAAGGCCCGTTTGGACATTTCAGAAATACCCTACAATGTAACCTGGAACGAAACTGAAAGAAACAATAAAATAATAATTAATTAAATAAAGCGTTTTAAAAAAATACATACATTTTTTGGCGCGCTATATAATAGGAGTATATTGCGAGTATTATTTTTGCGTATGTAAGTATTCGTTTTGACAGATGTCAAAACGGACCTTTTATTTATTGACAACTTTAGACCCTATTTATTCAGATTTTATCATAATTTCAATGACATAAGGAGTGTAGAGCTACGCTGCGTAATTTCTAAGATATCGTAGTTTTAGTGAACGCGGAGAAATCGCGCGAATTCGGCCGGGTGCACCGTTACAGACGATGAGTAGAGTTGTGCAAAAAGACTACGCAGGAGAGAATAGTAAGCTTATGTTTTGCAGAGTACGTACAGTATTCAGCATTTAGCTGCGTCCGATTATGGTCCGATTAGACTGGAAGCCGACCCCATCATAATGGAGACAAGGTTAGGCACGCAATTAAGTAGTTCTACAATGTGTTTGTTTATAGGCTTTAATTAGATGAAATTGTTCTAGAAATTAATCTGCTTGGGTCACCGTACGAGCACTCGCAATTAGTCAGTGTCAAAGTTCTGTGTTGCCAGCGCAAGTATTCAGCGCGTATTGTGTGCTTCCTTCTTCGTGCGGCCATCCTGTCCTGAATAATGTGTAATGTTTCCACTGCTGGGACTTAGCAGTCACGGCCACTAACCACTAGATGACAAGACCAATAGGCCAGTCTATATCAATATATATAAAAATGAATAGCTGTTGGTTATTCTCGCTAAAACTCGAGAACGGCTGGACTGATTTGGCTAATTTTGGTCTTGAAATATTTGTAACAGTCCAGGAAGGTTTAAACGGTGAGAAAAAATGGAAAAAAAAAATCACGAAAAAATTTCCGAATACAACGCCATCTCTAATTAAAATGTCATTATAAAATGAATTATGCTGTTCTGGTAATGCCAGTAGATGGCGTTACCCTTACTATCAGGCGGTACGAAGTTCGCAGGATCAGCTAATTTTTTATATTTATAGATTATACCTTTATCCAGTGTTTTGTATATCCCGAGGTAAGATCAATGCTAAGCCTGGTAAACAAGTTACCTATTTCTAAGTATCACAATTTTTAGAGTTCCCTACTCGAAGGGTGCCAACGGGACTCTATTACTAAGCCTCTGCTGTCCGTCCGTCCTTCTGTCTATTCGTCTATCAGCTGTATCTCTTAAACCTTAAGATGTAGAGAGTTGAAATTTTCACTTAATATTTATTTTTATTGCCATTCAACAAGGTTAAAAATTAAACGGGGTTCCCATACAAAAAACGTTACTATGGCGGCGTTTTTTTGCTCGATTTTAATATTGTAGTCCGGGACCCTTTGTGTGCAAGTCCGACTAGCAATTGGCCAGTTTTTACTCACATATTCCTTTAATTCAATATTAACTAGTAATGAAATATGTCAATTCTGCCAAGAATTTTGGTCTCCAGGGACATGTAATCGAGTCTATTCTTGTAGTTACTTTGTTTGTTTTGTTTTTATCTGTTTTTTTTTTCTTGTAGCCTATTTTCATTGTTGTCCTGTTTTTCGTTTTGTGTCACAATTGTACAAAAAACTTAAGTCAGCATCTAAGCGGTAAACTGGCATGTGTCCTGTAAATGTGTTTACCCGCAATTGGCATGTATATTAGAACAGCCCCCCTAGCCAAGTTACAAACGTTTCGTTTCGATTCTCTTTTCGTCGATCGCCTCGAGTCGGCCACGCCTCCTATTCCTTTGTTCTGACCACGTGACTGGCGTTGAGATGACGTCAGAATAAAATCGGAGGCGTGGCCTACTCGAGGCGATCAACGAAAAGAGAATCGAAACGAAACGTTTGTAACTTGGCTAGGGAGGCTGTACCTATGATTGGTTTTTACGTATGTGTATATATTGTTGGGGTTAATAGGTGCACCAAAGAGAAACATCGTTTGTTTAAGGATTTCAATCATAACGTTTATTATCCTTTACTTTATATTGGAAAGTGTGTTTCAGTAATATTGCGTGAGACGTGTAAGAGCAGTGGTGGCCGAGTGGTAACGGCCTCGACTTACGAGTTGTAGGTCGCGGGTTCAAACCCAGTTAGGCGCATTACTTTGTGTAATTTATTTCATCACCACTGCTCCCAAAACGGTGAAGGAAAACATCGTGAGGAAACCGACTTGTCCTAGAACCAAAAATTCGAAGACATGTGACATCCACCAACCCGCACTGGGCCCGCGTGGTTGATTACGGCCCATTCCTTTCTCCTAGAGAGGAGGCCTGAGTCCCAACAGTGGGAACATTATAAGGCCGACTATGCTATGCTACGTGAGACGTGTGCTCATAAGCAAGGCTAAAAGAATACAGTAACTGTAACCATACTAGTGATTTCAGTAAAGTACTGACGAGGGGCTCAGACCAATTAAATACAAAATTTATTGGTTAGAAAGAGAAAGACAGTGTTGAAGTAGGATGTTTTTTTTTAATTCTTGACAGGTTCGCGCTTGACCGCTATCGCACCTGATGGAAAGTGACGATGCGGTCGACGATGGAGCCCGCTTACTTAAAGATTCCCAGGTTGTAGCAATTGTTACCATTCATGATTCGTTTTTGTTATATTCCAACATATATGTGCTGTAGGTGAACCTAAATAAATAACCTCTGGCATCACCGTACATAATCAACACACAGACTGACGCGGAATGACGTCTGCGCATATCGATGCGATGATAATTATCGTATTATACCTACAATTTTCAGTGAGGCCAATGACTACTACTACTACGTCCATATTTTTTTGGCGTGATCACAGTTAAGTATCGTGAATGTAAACCTAATTAATAGTAATTAGGTTTACATTCACATAACACACACACACATACACACACACCCACACACACACACAACACACACACGTATTGACATAGGTTGAAAAAAAAAATAACACACTGTGTGTGTTATTGTTGTTTACCATATTCAAAATATTAATAGTTGTGTTTTATTTTTTAAGTTGGAAATAATCCAATGATTTCTCGGGAGAAATCCCCTCCCCTCCTGCTCGCCCTCTTGCTCCACCCTAGAGAGGGATCTAGGATGGAACAGGAGGGCGTGTCAAACTTTTACTCTTTAAAACCACACCTGTATTCTCCAGTTGCCTTTCGGGTACCTATTAGGACCAAGTTTTTTTTTTTTTCAGAAATTCCGCGCGGCCCTTGCGGACTACGGCCCTGTTGACCCCTACTTACTTGTATTTTTAGGTTCGGTTTGTTTTCATAGGTATCGTAAAGTCTTAATTTTAGCAAACCAAAAAGTGTAGTCAATCAGTAAGATTTAATTTTAGCAAACCAAAAAGTGAACCAATTTTGTTTCAAAAAGAAAAAAGAAAAAAAAGTCGCTTACATTAATTTAAATTGAATTGTGCACCTTTGACCCTGATTGTTTAAAAAGTTAAGTTTCGTTTTATAAGTGCACATGTAGGCCTATGTGAAATAAAAACCTTTTGACTTTTACTTTGACTTTGAAAATTATTTCTGCGAATAGTTTCCAATATAAGTTAGTGTGGAATATTTCTGTCATTACCTATCCATATCAATCCTTTTCCCAACTATTTTTAGGTCGCTTCCAGTCTAACTGACGACTGACAAAGATCTACAAATGACAGTCGGGACCAATAGCATAACATGCTTTCCGAGGCACTAGCAGTAATGCTAGCAATGGAGGCGGCCGCACGCTTGAGGGAATGAACGTCTTCACGACCCAGCCACCGGAACCCCGACGCCGACTTCCAACCACCGTAGAAATCAGAAATCAGAAATCAGAAACGTTTATTTCAAATAGACCAATTACAGGCACTTTTGAATTGTCAAAATGTCAGTCAGTCAAAAAAAAACAAGTGAAGCTAAATTGCACGTTCCAAAGCGTAGAACTCTATGGAGAAGAACGTGCAAGAAACTCCATGGACACTCTTTTAAATCATATTATGAGTTACATAAATCTTGGTTACATATTTCTTGTCGCTTCTAATATGTGAGCACAATGTAGATAAGTAATAATAATTAAAATAAAATAAAATATACTTAAAAAAAACTAATTAAAAAAAAAATAGAAATTGAATTAAGTCACTGGCAGCTAAGAGATGACCAGTCTCAACTGATGGCACCCGTTCACGAGCATGACGCGTGCATCAGCCCCACTCAGCTCAACCATTTTTAAGGGAACTGAATGATCGTAGCCGTGGGCTTGCGGACGACGAAGCCTACTGGGGCCAGGGATTCGCTTCTGAAAGGAGAACCTGGGGTCCTGGAACGCAAGGCAAAGAGGAAACATAGGAGTGGGTTTTATTCTGTGAAAGTTTGACATGCTCTCTCGCTCTTCCTTAGAGTGGGAGAAGTCATTGGGTGATTTTCCACCTAAAAAAAAGGGTTTGGACTAGACGTCGTGTCGGTAAGTCGGTGAGTGAGTCAGGACTTTGCCATTTAAATACAGTGGACCCCCGGTAGTCCGACAATCATTTTGCAGGGCAGTGTCGAACTATCGAATTTGTCGGATTATAGAGTACTGCCTAAGACTCCCTATAGTCCGAATTTTTTTACAAAAGAGTACCTTGTAATCCGACAAATTACAGATCCAATGATAAGATTTTTTATATTATACATATATACATATGTACTCTGAAGTTTAAATCATACTTCATTATGTATGTCAAATTTAGTAAATTAAACAACACAATAGAGAGCTTACATTTTATCATAAAATTAACGTCATTAATGCTATAGAACTTACAAAAAATATGCAATAACTTTACATTAGGAAATGATTGTGTACAAACAAATGTACATACATATTATCAAAAAAATATTCAATAATAAATAATAGGCCATGTCGGATTACAGGGGGTGCCGGATTAGACAGGGGCCGGATTACCGGGGGTCCACTGTATATTAAACAGCTGATGTACAGAAACTGTAACCAAACAGTATTTAACCAATAAAAACGAAACATAACTACATGATCTATTACATCATCTTGAAATAGAAGCAACTAGAAAAACAAATGAATGACGCAAGACGACTTCTAATCCATTCATTGATGAACATTGAGTGTATGAAATATCTTCGTCTCCATTCATTCAGCTTTGTCAGTAATGTGGCAGCAAAAGACCAGGCTTCTTGGGTAGAATTTCATAACAAACTCTGGAATGTGTTACTTATTTTTCTTGTGTGGTTTCATGTGTGGTTTACTAACATAGTTCTTATGTACTTACTAACATAAATATGTTTCTGTATCTTTTAGATCAAAAAGGTCTTTTTTTGGGTGGAAAAATCATCTAATGACATCCCCTGCTATTGGGCGGAGCGGGAGCGCGCGTCAGGCTTTTACTGACTAAAAACCCACTCCTGTTCCTTCTTTGCCACTGTTCTAAGGCCCCGGCGATCGCTTTCGCATCACCCATGGCCCCAGTAGGCTTCGACCCTGCTGGACCCCTACGGTTGCTGACATCTCCTTGAGGCGCGCGTGGAACACTACGCGCCGTCGACGGCTACCCATAGGTCGTCGTCCGCATACCCGCATGTATATTTCTACCGTATATAGATATAAATGTTTCAGTAAGTATGGAAGGTACTTTAAATATTCACCTTACATAACTAAACAAAGGTCGTAAGGTTGAGGTAGGTGAATATGTACATACACAATATTATGAATATGCAAACAGACAATAGTAGGTACTAACTGTGATGGTTAATTACGGATTTCGTACCTACATAAAAAACAAAACAATAAACTTCCGAAATCGGAATTGAACCTCCGTAACATCTAGCCATCAACAGACCGACCTCAGCAAGTGTTGCTTAACCATGTCGGTTGTTACTACGAAGCCACAAGCTCCTCCATCCTATCAAAACTAAAAGGTAATAAACGACAAGAGTCATCAATTGCAAAATTGATCATCAAATAAAAGGACCCCTTCACTTATAGGGGACGATATTTGGCAATTGGTTCCAATTGTTTCTGCATAGGAAACGTTCCAAGTTCATTGGCTCGAGTGACCTCAGTGAATGTCCGACCTTAGCCAAGTCGAGCCGTGAATAGGTAACTGACTTTGATACGATATCTTATAAGCTCATTACATTGGCGAGGGTTATAAATAGCCCAGATGGATTTTATGTTCAAATTAATGAACTCTGTAATACAAGAACTATCGCACTTCCTGCTAATATTATTATTTTATTGTGCGAAGAAAATACGAGTAGGTGCATATTCGCGCCTCAGGGCGGGCAGCTTACTGAGGCCACGGGTAGTGTGAAAGTGAAACCCGGGGCTCTGGGACGAAGGCAAAGAAGGAACAGGAGTGGGTTTTTAGTCTGTGAAAGTCTGACACTATCTCCTGCTCCGCCCAAGAGCGAGATTTGTCATTAGATGATTTTCCCAACTAAAAAGAAAAGTAGGTACATATTAAAACGGATAACTTTCGGATTAACTATGAATTATAAGTTCATAATCAATTAGTGAATGGGATGTATGTATCTTATTACTTATAATTCCAAATCAATCTGAAGAAATCACATTTCAAAGTAGCCCGTTTTAAAAAACGATCATTTTATAGGTAAGGACTTAATATATTATGCAAATATTGTTTCTTCCTATTTTCGTCATAGACTTTGAAACGATCCAACCGATGTGCCCCAAACTGGTTTCATAGGAGAGGCAATAATGCAAAGATGGTTTCAGACCATTAAAAAACAATGCATTAAACTTTGTTGCTTTTTTCAACAAATAAACAAATTAACTTTCTTTTTTAACCGACTTCAAAAAGAAGGAGGTTCTATGTTCGGCTGAATGTATTTTTTTAACGTAAATATAGACCCCACACTAGGAAGGAATCTTAGTGTGGGGTCTGATGTAATTGGTGGAATTTATACAATTTATTTATAGATTGATTAAGCAGTCAGTTGATGGCGTCGGATCTTAAAGTGACTTATTTAGAACGATTTCTGCGGTTGGGTTTTTTGACACTGACAACTTTTTTATTTCCTTTTTTTAGTGAGTAATACTTTTGAAATCGGCTCCCAGAGGCCTGTATTTTGATACCGAACATGACTATCTATATATATAAAAATAATTAGCTGTTCGTTAGTCTCGCTAAAACTCAAAAACGGCTGGACCGATTTGGCTAATTAAACGGTGAGAAAAAATGGAAAAAATCACGAAAAAAAATCCGAATACAACGCCATCTCTAATTAAAATTCATTATAAAATGAATTAAGCTGGTTTGGTAATGCCAGTAGATGGCGTTATCCCTACTATTAGGTGGTACGAAGTTCGCTGGGTCAGTTAGTAAAGAATAAAAAAAAATTAGAACATATAATTTGGCGCCAAAAATTGACCATTTTATTTTGTAATTTTGATGTACCCAGTTTCACTCTCACAACTAAGACGAATCCAACGAAACCTCTTAAACTAAAGTAGAAAACGCTATTTAAATATAGGTACATACATATAAACTTTCACTTGAAAAACAACCCTCCTTTTAGTGCAGATGGATAAGAATTTGACGTCATTTTAATGGTACAAATACAATCGCTGTATGTACCATGTTTACACGTCAGCCTGCATTTGTACATCATACTCCCGACACGATATGGCGTCACAACGCCGTTGCACGGTTAATGGGAAAATAATTGATTGCACTAGAAACATAACATGTTGTAAACTGTTTTGCATGAGTTATTAATGAAGCTGTGCTAGAATATTTCGTAATGTAATAAGTTTTGCTGCAATCTGAGATACAGAAACATATTATGTCAACTCAGGATGTCGATCACAGTGGAAGTACTTTCTAGAGATCCAATTTAGTGGGTGATGTGTGAGTAACGAGCAATAAACAAACTATACCAGATCATACAACTGATTAATTTATGATGTAGACTTTAAATACACTTCACACTTCACAACGGGCTGTGAGACAGTCCCCAGACTAGATATTGTTCACATGGCTGCCGACAGAAAAAAAACTTTTTACAAAAAAAAATAACCGAATTCACTAAAACAAACACCCTTATGGATCCCATCAAGATCACTGAATTTTGAATAAAATAGTACTAATCTGGAAGCATATCCTTTAAGGGAAAAAAAAATCAAATTGGTCAAAAAATAAAAAAATTAAACCGAATTGATAACCTCCTCCTATTTTTGGAAGTCGGTTAAAAAAGAGTTTTATCTGTTCAGCTCGCGCGAACTTCAGCCCGGATTCTGTGAAAGTGACAGTGACACTTCGTTCGTTCTCAAACTTCCGTACTATTGACTTCACCGATATAATTATATCTGTCTCAAACTTGGTGGAATCTTGAGGGCGGAAAATCCACGTAGACATATATAAGTTCCTGCGGGAGACTGGGCATCTGGAGTCGCATACTGAATCCAGGTCATCGTGGCCGCAGGCTTGCGGACTGCGAGCAATAAGTAGCTCGCCGTCCGACAAGGACCAGGCCTGGGTTTTTGGTGCGTTGTGTTCTACGCATGCCTCAAGGAGCAGTCGGCATAATTGATGGATACCGCTGGGGCCGATGCCAGTCAGGGCAGCAGGATTGATTAAAGACTCACCGCAGCCGTGGAGCGCAAAGGATAACAACAACTGAAAAAACACGGGTGGGTTAGTCAGTAAAAGTCAAAAGTATCTATATTTGTTATTAAAGAGGTATTTCTTTGCTTAATCTCTCTAGATTCAGATCTAATTAAATTATTTACTTACAGGAAACTACTTCCCAGTACCCCTATACAACTTTTCATTCTAGAAAATTTCACGAAAGCGGAACCTCATTGTTATCATACGCCAAATAATTAATCCTTTGCTTCACATTTAAACAAACTTAGAACCAACCTAATATGCACTTACATGCAAGCACAATTAAACAAACCTTCACGCCCACCTGTACAAACTGAAGTGCAAACGCGTCCCCAGGTACCAGGGGACCATGAAAATAGAAGAGATTAGTTCGCTAACTATTCCACACGGCCGTGGGTGTCGCTGCCCACACTGCCCAACCCTGTGTACCAGGCTGGCAGCATAATATCAGCTGTAATAATATAAAAGACAGTGGGCTGATAACTTACGCTCTACCATTGTTTACAATCTCGGAAAGTTTTCACTCGTGAACTTTGATTCTTTGATCGATTTTTTTATCACTTACTCTTCAATTTGACCTACATCTTTGTGAGTTATTATGTTTTGACTACGTGCGTCTACAATACAATGATTGATTACCATTTCTTCTATACGACGATGCAAGCACGGTTCTTTTCAATCATTTTTTTTTTTGAGAAATTATCGGATATCATCAATTTATCGGTCTTATTTTCATAGTTTTCAACATTTAATATGACACATATGATCGAATTTTCTTTATGGGGGTTAGCATCCTCAAATAATCATCTAGGTATCTTAATGATGATAGCTTTTTGTTGACTAAGAATTGGCAAAAATAGGAATTCGGACAACCATGCTAATATTTTTAACTTGGATTTTGACCAACCACTGATTATTGTCCCGATACAAGATAAACAAACATACCTGACATAATTTACTCATACTTATACACAGACATAATTATTATAATGATGTACATGCATAATTAAACGCATCACATTGGATCTACAATTCTATTGAATTCCGTGAATTACCACTTAGCTCTCTTCCTCTCACCTGACTTTGGTGTGCCCGACAGAGTCCATATTGATCTATGACAATTTTCAACACCATACCACCATACCATATGTATACATATGGATTGCAATAAAGTATTGAGTATAAGGCAGACTTCCTCCTATATTTTAGAACTTGAGATAATTATGAAATAGAAAAAACAACTCTATGTCGTATAAAATGAAGTTCAAATTCCATTACAGCATATATTTATTATTATTATTATTTTGAGGTAGAAAATCATCAAATAACTTCTACCGCTCTGAGCAGAAGGAGAGGGCGTGTCAGACGCTTACTGGCTAAAACCCACCTGTGTTCCTTCAGTTGCCTTTTGCGTTTCAGGACCACAGTAACTCTTTCGAATAGTCGCCGCATCCCAACGCATACTTATTCTAAGGTCCAATCCCTTATTTTTAGTTGAACTTTACAAATACTGACAAATGCTTGCACTGACTGGACAGGTCTACTCAAATAAGTATGGTACTTTCCTCAAAAGACCGCTTCAGACACTGATCTGCATGGTTCTATGTAAAGACAACGGTATGGACTTTAAAACAGACTTTAACCCCTGAATTTGTTTCGGTGTTTCTTCTCAGGGTAGTCAGCTAGGAAACACCGGCCTGTAGTTTAAACTGGCGCAAACATAGACGTGTAAAAGTGTTTTTTAAAACCTATTTGCGAAATAAATATCCTGGAAACTGCTGCTAAAAATTGCTCGAGCAATTTTCATTAAACGCGGTCACATTATTCATTAACATGTCGGTCACGTGGCCACTGTTTTAGGCTCGAACGAACCTGAATGGCTCTCTTATTGAACATCGAACGAACAAGACTTTACGTTTAAAATAGGGGACAGTTTGCTAAGTTGTCCACTTAAAATACCTGCTGGAGGTAAGTACTGTATTCGGTATATCTGGAGGTAAGTACTGCCCAGCATCGAAGTGTATGGGCCCAGCAGGGTCGAAGTCTACTGGGGCCATGGGTAGTGTGAAAACAAAACCCGGGGCCCTGGGACGAAGGCAATGAAGGAACAGGAGTGGGTTTTTAGTCAGTAAAAGTCTGACACTATCTCCGCCCAAGAGCGGGATTTGTCGTTAGATGACTTTCCCAACTAAAAAAAGAACTGGAGGTAAGTACGTGTCTTTCGAATCTAAACTATTAGGTAGATACGTGTAAAAAAATGTTTTTTGTTAGACGGCTGTACGACGATAGTCGATACTTATGATAAAATTATAGAAACCGGGTATGATATAAGTGCCCGTGTTGAGTGGAGAAATAACACTAATTATTTTTTTATTTAGTAACTATACTAAATAGTAGCGCGTATGCAAATGCTGTAAAGCTTATAGTCCCTTGAACATCTGGGTGGAGTTAAATGCACACATACTCGTACTGCTGCCTGCGCCCGCATAGAGCCCTACTGACCTTTAAAACCATTTTCTTTGCAAAATATAGATTGTTTTGTGTAAACATACTTCTAAAGACCGAATCCATTTGAAAGGAGTAGGAAAAACAAGCGAAAAAATATCATATTGTTATTTTTTTTTTTTGTCAAAAGTATCAGTCATACAAAAAAATCATATGTCGATATCGATAATGTTACATATTATGAATCTATGATTAATATTTTTTTCAAATTTATTAACCCAGCCGTTACCGAGGAGTAAGAGGCTTCAGAAAGTCACTGTTTTATGGCACTAAATGGGAGATTAAAGTCCTTTAACCTACATAATTATAATTGGGGTTAAAGTATGAAATAGCCGTTTTTTAAAACGGGTTGCTTTGAAGTTATAAATCTTTGGATTGATATTACAGAAAATACAAAACACAAAGAAACCAATAAAAACCTAATTTTGAAAAAAGAATAATGTAAGTACCTTTAATATAAAGTTTATTTGAACTTATAATTTCAAGTCAATTCAAAGATATAACACTTACAAATAACGCAATTTCATACTTTAACCCCTAATATGAATGGTGCTAGTTCACCATAGAGCGGCACTAAAAAGACTAGAACGCAAATTCTATAAATTAAAAAACTTTCTCATTCAAGTCGCAACATCATGGTAATGTCAAATACTCAAGAGGTGTTTTAGCGATTGCGATGTGAATGTGGACGTTCCTTAAAAATATGGGCAGTACCCCAATGGTTTTTGTATAGTTAGGCAACACTATCCCACCGCTGGGCAAATGCCTCATCATATAGTCCGACTTTTCTTTTTCTGACCCACCTCAAACTAGCCTCAGTGACACCTACGAGGTACGGTACCATTTTGACATTAAGAAGAAATTGTACCCATACAATAAAAGCCTTTAAATTTTATCGTCTAACATAAAACAAGTTACGTTATCCTCAAAAACAAACTCTGTGAAGAACCTTGTCCTAATCAAGGGTATTCCCATTTAATGATACAATCAGATTTCCTTATTTGTCTGTTTGCACATTAGTATCAAACAAAACAGGATTTTCCTTAAAAAAGACAATAAAAGTACACTCACACTCCTATGTAATCTGTTCATCGAAGTAAAATAAAAAAAACTGGCCAAGTTCGAGTCGGACTCACACACGACGGATTCCGTAATATTTATCTACAAAAACAGCATAAAAAAATCATGTCTGTCGTATGGGGTCCCAATTGAATATTGATTTTATATAGTTTTTTAGTATTTGTTGTTATAGCGGCAACAGAAATACATCATCTGTGACTGTCTAACTATCAAGGTTCATGAGATACAGCCTGGTAACAGACGGACAGACGGATGGACAGCGGAGTCTTAATAATAGGCTCCCGTTTCACCCTACGGAACCCTAAAAAGAAAAACAATGACGTAACAACGATTACAACGTCATTATGATGGCGTTCGTGTATTAATGGGGAATTCATTAGTAAGGGTGCGTGCACACCGCGTCTTAGGCGATGCACGCAATCTGTGAGCACGCTACTTCGCATGCAGTAAGTAGCACGCTCTCACGCTACTTCACCTTTTAGTAGAGCGATGAAGGAAGCCACTATTAGCATAGCTGATTAGTAACTGTATCTGCTTACCTAGTACCATAAGCATAACCGACTATTAAAATGACTTAAAAACGTCTTCCAAGAGACATTGCTCTCCTATTTGTGTTAATTAATAGCCACAGATAAACTTACAATATAATAAAAATATAAGAAAAGGAAGACAGATTTGACTTGATTTGAAAATAATGAAAATGTAAGTTATTAAAATAAATTATATCAATGTTTGGGTTTTACATGACGACATGCGACATTCACCAACCCGCACTGTGCCCGCGTGGTGGATTACGGCCCATTCCCTCTCCTATAGAAGAGGCCTGAATCTCAGCAGTGGGAACATTGAAAGGCTGATTATGCTTGGGTTTCAAATATTTCAAAGTTTATAGTTGATATGAGCTGCAGTTCTCTGTTCTTCACCAACATCCGTAATTCTAATTTATTTGGAATCGGTGCAGCTTATTTCAATGCAGATGATACATCGTTCCCAAAATCCATCCATAATTTATTTGATCTTCCTCTACACTTTAAAGCATCCACGCATGTAAACTCAAAATTTTCCACCCAACATGTATACAATGCTACTTTTTTTGTAGTGGGAATTCATCAATTCATCACGCTCTGGGTGGAGTACGACAGAATATTTAATTTTTACTTACTAAAACCCACGTGTGTTCCTTCAGTTGCACTTGGTGCTCCATAGCCCCGGTAACTCTTTCTAAACATCCCACAGCACACAGTAATTTTGCTTAAAAAAATCTTTGAGTTTAATCCACGGTGAACACGCACCCTAAGGTACTCTGGGAATTGTCTCACCACTCCAAATTCTCAAAAATCGCGTTTGACCTCTAATGTGTCTCGCCGTCCGATCGTCCGGTAACTGTCCGGACCGAGCCCAAGTCGTCGACGGCGCGTAGTGTTCCACGCGCGCCTCAAGGAGGTGTCAGCAACCGTAGGGGCCAGCAGGGTCGAGGCCTACTGGGGCCATGGGTGATGCGAAAGTGATCCCCGGGGCCCTGGAAAAATGGCAAAGAAGGAACAGGAGTGGGTTTTTAGTCAGTAAAAGTCTGATACTATCTCCCGCTCCGCCCAAGGGCGGGGGATGTCATTAGATGATTTTCCCGCCCGAAAAAAAAAAAAAAAAAAACCAGTCCAAATTGTAATAGCAGGATAGAGCCAGTAATAACTGTTTACGGCCGCGTGTTCGATTTCGGGAAGTTTTCAAAATGACGTATTTTACCGAAAGGCTATGGGAATACAGTAAACCTGTTTCTCAAAGTGAAGTACTTTGTGGACAGTTTGATGAAGCGCTGTTTCTGACCTATAAAGAGAAGTTAAGAATACGTTTACGTCATTAATTTCAAGAACTTATCGACTCTTTTTAGGAAAAACATCGTAAGTATGACATAATTAAAAACCGACCAAGTGTGACTCGGACTCGCGCATGAAGGGTTCCGTGCAAAACATCAAGTTTGCTGTATGAGTCCAGAGTCCCACTTAAATATTTATTTTATTCTGTTTTTTAGTATTTGTTATTATAGCGGCAATAGAAATACATCATCTGTGAAAATTGGTGAAAACCCATCCTGCAAAAAAACGCATATTGGTGCTTACGATATTCTTCTTACAAAGATTCGGTAATACTCTATTAAGTACAATTTGACAGCTCAGTAGGTATTCCAGGAAAGCGGAGAATATATTATGTATGATGTGTTTGAAAGCATAAAACCGTGTACGCACGTACGGACACGAACATAGCGAACAGAAACATCAAACTTGAACATTTGGTTTGTTCGAATGGACGGCATTTTCGAACACGAACGCGAACATAGTTCGAATCGAGTTAGCACACAAAAATCGTGAACTCTCTTAATAGATTCATGAAGAACACCGTCCGTTTGACGAACTGAGTGTTCGATATTCGTTAGTGCTACACACGTGCGAACCAAGTTGTTGCGTATGATACGCAACAACTTGGTTCGTACGTGCGTACACGGCTTTACAGACAAATTAGGAAGAATGACGAAACCAAATGTTTATATATTTACTTACAAATGTAATTTTCCCAGAACTTAACTAACAAAACAACAATTAACCATTTTACTACTTCATGTTCCCATTGTTTTTAACAAACACATTTGACAATGAATCTGTAATATAACATTGAATATTGTTTTTCCTGTTATTATTTACCCTGTCCTGAATTAAAAATTTTCAAAATTTAAATTCAGAATACGACAGACAAGTTTTTGAACTAAGCGTATAGTTAGCGAGTTTTCTAAAAGGCTGCAAAAGTTTTGACAATTCCGTCAAATGAAAAAACCATTTATGATTTTATTTTAAGATAAACTTAAATTGAATGGAATGAATGGAAAATGGAATGTTTTCTTCACTCTTACTAAGCGCATGACGTTTTTTGCCAATGGATTCACGCTCAAACTGTTTGAAGATAAACAAGATTATGTTGGTATTTCGCTTACATTTTTTATCAAAACAGTCCCTACAACGTCATAATAATTGTGATCCTGTTGTGGCCCACCGAAGGGCAAAGGACTCATCCTTTCTTCCACTTTTCTCTGTCCTCCATACGCCATATCCCACCTGGGCCTGCCGTATCACCAGCTCCTGCTATTCGGGAATTAGTCAGTGGCTGCAATAGTTCAATTCTGTTGCAAAATGCGGCAGATATAGCCTGCCCAGCTCCATTTTTGTTTGGTGGCTAAGTTCCCTACGTCTGCGATTTGTATTTTGTAATGAAGTATGCTGTGCGCTGAGTGCGATTCGAAACGTATACTGCGTTTGGCTCTCTGATTGGTTGAGAGCTTGGACCGGGCCAATCGGAGCGCCGAACGTTATAAACATGTCAATCGCGTTAACGTAAAACAAATTCGCACTTGGCACTCTGTTCCTAATGCAGTCTGTGATTTTGACTCCGAGAATACTTCGTTCTATTACTCGTTGGCAGACCTGGTGCGGACTTTTGATGTTCCGTTAATGAACCCGTTTGCGCTCTGTAAATAAGGGTGGGAACAATGCACAGCATAATCAGCCTTTTAATGTTCCCACTGCTGGGACTCAGGCCTCCTCTCAAGGAGAGGGAATGGGCCGTAATTCACCACGTGGGCCCAGTGCGGGTTGGTGAATGTCACAAGTCTTCGAATAAAAAACAAATGATTTGATTGGGAGAATGCACATGTTTACTTTTTATAAGTTTCTTCCCTGAAAAGTCCCTACCATATTTAATATTTTTTTTTATTTATTTATGTATCTGATTTTCAATATAGATTACATCTTCTTTTTAGCGTGTCGATGAAAAAATATTTATTTTCCAATTTAAATTCCTTGTCTGGCCCAGTATTTGGCCACGGCAATGCCGTCCACTGATGCTGTCATTAGGTCCCTACGTAAACAGGTAACAGGGCACGTGATGCAGGATGGAAGGTTGGACATGGTGTACGGAGAGACGCCGCAAAAACACTGAAGATCGGAACTGTCCAAGATGGGGGTTCCATCTGTGGAGATTGTCTTTGCTGCACCCAACCTGGGCACCTAGGTTACATAAATGAGATGATTACAATAGGAACTGATCCCTGTGCTCCACCAATTATAGGAAACCACAAAATTTACTTAAGACTAAGAAAATTTTCACTCGCCTATCGTCAACATCGAACATGGTTGAAAAGCTTGTTGCTTCATCTAACGCATTCCAACGCGATGGTTGACGAAAAGGCAACGCGAAAAAGAAACATAACTCCTGCCCCCCTAGCCAAGTTACAATCGTTTCGTTTCGATTCTCTTTTCGTTAATCGCCTCGAGTCGGCCACGCCTCCTATTCCTTTGTTCTGACCACGTAACTGAGCGATGAGATGACGTCAGAATAAAGGAATCGACGTAACGGTTGAAATTTGGCTAGAGGGGCTGAAAACTCTGTTAGCATTTGGTAATTCCGTGATTTACTCGAATATTTTACAAAACCTGTTCCAAGAAAAACATGATTTTTTAATTATTAAAACCTTAAATTTAATCAAGATTCTCAATACACACAACAACACACAATAGAAGCCTCTATTGTTATACGTTTTTGACTTTTGAGAAAATTATAAAACGTGTGTATATAATAACGTCATAATCGCGTAAGAGCGGTTGTATGAAAAACAGTGAAAATGTATGTTGAGTTGCATTCCCTTATAAACATAAAAAGATAGACAAGCCAATAGAAAAAAGCTCGATAAGAAAAGAAAAAAACATGTAGTACAGAACGAAATTGTTTTTTAATAATTAATGCAAAGACAAAAACTAGAACAATGAAACAATGGTAGTGGTTCTCGCCCACACCTGTAAAAAGAACAAGGGGTAGGTAGGTAAGTAATCTCAAACAAACAGATTGGAAGCCAATTATTTCTAATTACCGTACTACGACTCAATTATGTGTCGACGACCTTTCTAAAACACGTGATTTTTAACATAGAAAGTGAAATATAGAGATCGGATATGATACTGAAATATGGCTCAAGCAAGAATTTGTTGAACGATTATAATTTGTAGTGCTAGCTACTGCGAGTGGCTTCACCCGGGTGGTTGTAGAAAATTAACCCAAGGAAACAAAGTCAAAGCGTTTATTGCGAACTAAGTGTTTTACAATGTTGTTATATCATGTCAGTACTTTTGACTTAGCAGCCTTTTACAAGCATTGCAATTTTAATTTATCCTAATTAACATACAATAGACATTATTATTATTTAATCATTATATTATCAATTTATTTGAGTAATTACAGTTATGTCAAAAAAAAAAATCATGTTAATAATAATGAATTTTATATAATTATATATTATATATTATACATACTCCCGGGATAAAAAGTAATCCTATGTGCTTTTCCAGGACATGTTCTACCCATGTACCAATTTTCATCGAAATCTGTGCAGCCGTTCGAGCGTAAAGAAGTAACAAACATGCATGCACACACACAAACTTTTTATATTAATAAGCAACCCGCCCCAGCTTCGCACAGATGCTAGAAATCTTTATATACTCGGCTTTTCACTAATATAATATAAATATATTGTATATTATACACCTAAATCTTTCTCATGAATTACTTTGTCTATTGAAAACTGCACGAAAATCCATTCAGCAGTTTTTGAGTTTAACGCGTTCATGACGTTCAGAACGACGTGTGACGTTCAGTTACATCCATCCTGCTTATACAATCAAATTAAACAACCCATCAATGAAAATAACAAATGTATTTATGTCTTTCTTACCCATGTTCTTGACACCACGTCAGTCACATTTAGCGTCGCCCACGCAAAGAGAGGGAGTTATTCTTAGCCATTATGCACACGACACATCTATCCGCCCACTATTCTTACATTTATTTTACATTGAAGGTTTTTCAGCTGGAAAATTACTGACAAGAAGATATAACAGACGTCTGGGGTCATAACTAAACTGACCATTTTTTATTTACTCATAATGGGACATGGATTTTGTATACGCCAATTTACATAGGTTGTAGTCGGAGATTTTAAAAAGATTTATTAAACTTTTTAAAAATTGTCAAGAACTTGTTTGGAAATTCGGCCCCATTTTGAGGCCAGGTAATCTCTGTCCATTTAAAGTTACTAGGAAGATATCGTGTATATTATTAAGACTCAAATTGTATAGTTTACTAGCTGAGCCGGCAAACGTTGTTCTGCCATATAAATAAAAAAAAAAAAAAAAAATAGATGTTGGCCGATTCTCAGACTTACTCAATATGCTCACAAAATTTCATGAGAATCGGTCGAGCCGTTTCGGAGGAGTTCAAGTTCGAACACCGTGACACGAGAATTTTATATATTAGATTACCTTGTTGTACAATAAAGTATATAAATAAATAACCTTTTCAATGCTCTTTTCAATAGTCTTCTTTTTGATTATTGTAATATAAAATTATTATTTTTCAGACGTTTTTGACGATGATGATGATGATGATCCACAATTTATTCATTAGATAAATGATTTTTTTCTCGTACCGGATTTGGAAAACGGGATTATATTTCGTTCCGGAATTTTGTTTAGGTACAGCGGGGCAGATGCTCTAGTAAAGGGACAGTCCCGTTCAAAAAGGAACATATTGTCACATTAGTCTTTACTCAAGAACGCTATAACGTAAGCAACAAAACGTCAAAATAAAATATGACCACTACCGAGTTTATTGCGTTTTAAACGCCCATTCAAAAACACTCCTTGGAGCAGCGCTCAGTGGGCTTTGTTGGCTGTGGCTTTTAGCGTTAGAGATAGTGGTTTTTATTAAGTTTTCAGACATTCCCTGCTAGGCTACGCGAATGTTCGAAAGTGTTACCGTGGCTTTGGAACGCAAAGGGTATCTGAAGGAACACAAGTGGATTTTAGTCAGTAAAAGTCTGACACGCCCCGCCCTCTCGCTCCACGAAGAAAAGACATTCAGTGTTAGATATACATATTTCGATAGTTATTTAGGTATATATGTATTTTTTTATATTTGGGATATAATCAAATAAATTCTCTCGTTCTGGGTAGAACGGGAGCGAGTGTCAGACTTTTACTGACTAAAACCCACAATGTTCCTTTAGTTGCCCTTCTTTGGGAGGGTTACGGTACTTAACTCCTTCGAAAAATCCGCAGCTGATATTTATTCGAGGCGCATGGAACATAATGCGCCTTCGACCCTGGCTTGGTTCGGACGGCGAGTCACCCATTGATTACCGACCACAAGCCCGAAATATATACATACTTCATTATCATCATCATCATCATCATCATCATCTTCCTGCCCTTGTCCCGTTTTATTTGAGGTCGGCGCAACACGTTTTTTTCTTCCGTTCTGTCCTGTCACACTCGTCACGCTATCACTAACTCCCTTTTCTTTCATATCACTTTTCACACAATCCATCCATCTTTTCTTTGGTCTCCCTCTCCCTCTCTATCCATCCACATGTAAACTCATAACTCTTTTAGTAACATGCGTTTCATCCCTCCTCTTCACAACCCCGAGGTATATTCATACCTCATTCAATTCATTTTTCTTTCATACTTTCTATATTGCTTTATCATAAAGGTCAAGTTTTCATAACGCTTTTGATTCTACCCTTTGCGATTAGTCTATCATAATGCTCCTTTTAATAAAGAAGGTTCGTTAGTCATGCATGCAACAGGCATATCGAATTCATTGATTCATCCTTTAAAACATCATTTTGGGGCACCTTCGGGCGCACCCAGAGTAGTAATTCAACAGTACTCAGCACTCCCTTTTTTATTATATTATTGATAGGCCCACAGGAGAACCAAGGTTACCGACATAGCACGAAGAATCGCCAAACTTAATAGATGACCGTTGGGGCCGAAAGGTTCTGAAATGGCGACCACGTACCGGAAGAAGAAGCATTGGAAGGCCTCCTACAAGGTGGACCGATGACCTGGTAAGGGTTGCGTGCGGGAATCCGATGGATGCGAGACATACAGGACCGTCCATTGTGGCGACACTTTGGGAGGCCTATGTCCAACAGTGGACGTCTTGCGGCTGAAATGATGATGATGGTGATAGGCCCGAGCTTGACCACTATCTCACCAGTGTGCCTTGTGCTAGTTTGTTTTAACCAATCAGAGAACCAAACGCGGTAAACGTTTTGATCGCGTTAACGTAAAAAGGCAGGCTAGGCATTCTGATGGTAAGCAAAGACGTAGAGCACGCTTCATCATCATCATCAGGCTTCCACCAAGTGTCGCCACAACGAACGGTCCTGTGCGTCTCGCATCCATCGCATTCCCGCGACTCTCATCACGTCATCGGTCCACCTTGTGAGAGACTTTCCAACGTTGTTTCTTCCGGTACGTGGAGCACGCTTGCCTAAGTAAGTAACCTATAAAGTCACTCTTGATTTTAAGAATGTCTCCGACACCTGTCTCCCCATTTTCACACCAATTTTCCGAAAATATGATTAACGATCAAACAACACAATATTTATTATAAAAACTTATCGCACCATACAAATACGGCAACTTTGCAGACTCATTCATTTTCATTCGGTCAACAACCTGTCTCTTACGCCATTGAATATGGCGGGACCATAAACTTTGTCATGTTATTGTCATAAATTACACTGTTCTCATCATAGATATAAGAAAGGAGGAGATATGTTAAGTAGTAAAAAATGTACCGGAACACGATGTCTCCAGTTTCCCCTACTACTGCCGACACTACTACACATGCAGCAATAGTTA
Source organism: Mythimna impura (assembly GCA_905147345.3). NCBI lineage: Eukaryota > Metazoa > Arthropoda > Insecta > Lepidoptera > Noctuidae > Mythimna > Mythimna impura. The sequence continues at coordinate 7,025,071 of LR990355.1, read as the reverse complement.
TGCAGTCGCGCACACATCCGCAATTAATAAATCAGTCCATACTACACAGTCAATTATAAACCTTACGTTCCTAAAAACAGCGTGTATTTTCCATGCACCTACAACTTACGCACACATTAAATGTCGATGTGCTATGCAAAAGCAATTTATTTTACATTTACGCTAGTGATTGACTAAATAGAAAAGTTATCGATTTGTTCATTTTTTGTTGTGTTATTTCTTTTGGGTCCCAAAAACAAAATCAATATGTCCAGAAAATAATATATTAATAATAGAATAATAAAATTTGCTTTCATAAAACCCAAAAACTCTAACCATTTACCCGCATTAGGCCATTATATACGGCATTTTAGAACGCCAATATCAAATACTAAAAACTGGCCAAGTGCATGTCCTGGTTCTTTAAAATCCTGAAAAGTTTAATAACTTATATTATGAATTATTACATGAAAAAGCTTTCAGTTACTAAAAAAATTGTAACTCACTTCTACAAAAATAAGGTCTAGTCTTAATTTAAGGATTGCCCATTCAAAAAGACTGCGTTTTTTTTTAGAAGTGAATTGAGCATATGGTACTTTACTATATTTTTTTAGGGAACCAATTAGGTGGCCTTCCAGTGACATCAATCCATTGCTTTATTAAAATTGCGTCTTTCGGGAAACTGAAAACATAAAATAACATTTCAGTTATCATTTTACCTAAGTTTCTGCTAAACCTCACCATGTAAGACTTTTATTAGAAAAAAACAGTACAGAGCTTGTTAAATAAAGAGAACAAATAAAGAGCTAGAACATGTTGCCTTATTTTAAGCAAAAGTCGTTATTAAAATCTGAATCATGCCCGTTATTGTAGCGAATTCGAAACTTTTGAAGACTTTAAGAAGGAAGTTAAAATATCAAAATCAGAAATAAGTAAGGAAATAACACGAAGATAAGGCATAAGATACAATATCTGAAACCAAAAAATAGGCCTTCGACTATTAACTTACAATTTCACTAACTTACTTTACGACAGTTGCTTGCATATTTCTTTACTACTCTATAAAATAATCAAAATAAATAAAAATATTTACATTATTTCACTTCGGATATCCAACCAATCGATATTATGGTCGATAGTCTACAATAGTAGATCATACAGGCACATCATTAACTCACCGCAACTAACAGCGGCCGTATTATGAAATACATCGCATTGATAAAGTATCGTTATGTTATTTTTACATTGCTTGTTCAGTTGCTGAGCGTTAAAATTTGGTAGTGGTTAAAGAGCAATGTATTTACTGTAAGAGTAATACAGTCGCCTTGATATTTGAAAACAAAAATGACGTAGTAGCAGCAAGGGATATTAGAAGATTTGTTGTTTTTACTGATTTTAAAGATAAATATAGTATTAAACTTGTACTTACATATGGTAAGAGATGCCGTGATGACCCAGGCTTCTCTTATCGCTTCGGTTCTTGCACGAAACCACTGCACAACACGGCATTTTAAATTTGTTTACGATCACGTAACGCGTATCTCCCAAGTTTATAACTGACGGCCATTTGCCCGTGTATGCCGTTTTTGCGCAAGTCGCGCGGACATGCACACGCCCCCTTGCCACTTCTCCTGTTTTTTATATTTCTATGGTTCTCATATTTTGACTTGAAGCATTGGGGTCCTTATCTTTTAAGTACTTACTAAATATAGTGTCTAAAGGAAACGTATTGCATCTTTTATTCTGTGAATATTTCTTGTTTTCTAAACGTACTACCGTACCGTGATTTATATTGTTTTTCACGAATTTTGTCGCTCGAGTTGTTGATTTTTTAGGGTTCCGTACCTCAAAGATTATTTGATTCCATACAGTCAAGACCCTTTATCTCGGGAACGCGTAGAGACATCGAGTTGAAACTAAAATCATATACTCAAGTCTGCGGTCTCTTGAAGCTGTGAAAAAATCAAACTTCTAACTTAACGAAAAATAAAGATAAGTACGACCGTTTATGTCGCAAAAACGACAATATTCGGACACTTATCGGAGGGCTGGATGGTGAGCCATCCATCGCTCGTCGTCCGTAAGAACGCACCTGCGATGGTGATGAATCGCCCTGCGACTCTCGACGCCCGGGGCGTCTTCTATCTCGACGGCTGGGGCGTAAAAATGACCGTTCAAGGTTGTGGATATTTCTTTCGCTGAAACTACCAACTACCCGGTTGGTAGTTGAACCTTAAGAAATTACAGTTACAAAACTGTATTCAGCAGCAAATCGCGGCGTCGAGTTTTATAATAGCATAGCATAGTCGGCCTTATAATGTTCCCACTGTTGGGACTCAGGCCTCCTCTCTAGAAAAGGGAATGGGCCGTAAACAACTACGCGGGCCCAGTGCGGGTTGGTCACATGTCTTCGAATTTTTGGTTCTAGGACATGCCGGTGTCCTCACGATATTTTCCTTCACCGTTTTGAGAGCAGTGGTGATGAAATAAATTACACAAAGTAATGCGCCTGACTGGGTTTGAACCCGCAACCTCCCGTAACCCGTAAGTCGGGGTCGTTACCACTCGGCCACCACTGGTCTACAAGTTTTATAAAGGCGTCAATAAAAAGAATGAGAGATATCAGGAAAATACTTTTAAATACCTTTGCATCCAGTGCTGTATCTACCCACATTCACGTGGAATATTTACATATTAATTATATTTACATATTCCACGTGAATGTGGGTGACGTGATGGAATGCGTTCGAATGCGTTTGAATGCGATAGAATGCGATAGAATGCGAAGAAATGCGATGGAATGCGACGGAACTTGATGGAATGCGATCGAATGCGTTTGAATGCGATAGAATGCGTAGAAATGCGATGGAATGCGACGGAACGTGATGGAATGCGTAGGAATGCGATGGAATGCGATGGAATGCGATGGAATGCGATGGAATGCGATGGAATGCGATGGAATGCGATGGAATGCGATGGAATGCGATGGAATGCGATGGAATGCGATGGAATGCGATGGAATGCGATGTAGAGCGATGCAATGCGATGGAATGCGATGTAATGCGATGTAATGCGATGGAATGCGATGGAATGCGTTAGAATGCCACAGAATGCGACGGAAAGCGAAAGAATGCGATAAAATGTGACGGAATTCGATGGAATGCGATGGAATGCGGGGGAATGCGTTTGAATGCGATGGAATGCGACATAATGCTGTGGAATGCTATAGAATACCACAGAATGAGACGGAAGGCGAAAGAATGCGATTGAATGAGACGGAATCCGATGGAATGCGACATAATGCTGTGGAATGCTATAGAATACCACAGAATGAGACGGAAGGCGAAAGAATGCGATTGAATGAGACGGAATCCGATGGAATGCGATGGAATGCGTTGGAATGCCTTTGATACGATGGAATGCGATATAATGCGACGGAAAGCGAAAGAATGCGATTGAATGAGACTGAATTCGATGGAATGCGATGGAATGCGTTGGAATGCGTTTGATGCGATGGAATGCGATAGAATGCGGCGGAATGCTATAGAATACCACAGAATGCGACGTAAAGCGAAAGAATGCGATAAAATGAGACGGAATTCGATGGAATGCGATGGAATGCGGTGGAATGCGTTTGAATGCGATGGAATGCGATATAATGCTGTGGAATGCTATAGAATACCACAGAATGCGACGGAAGGCGAAAGAATGCGATTGAATGAGACGGAATTCGATGGAATGCGATGGAATGCGTTGGAATGTGTTTGATACGATCGAATGCGATAGAATGCGGCGGAATGCTATAGAATACCACAGAATGCGACGGAAAGCGAAAGAATGCGATTGAATGAGACGGCATTCGATGGAATGCGATTGAATGCGTTGGAATGCGTATGATGCGATGGAATGCGATAGAATGCGGCGGAATGCTATAGAATACCACAGAATGCGACGGAAAGCGAAAGAAAGCGATAAAATTTGACGGAATTCGATGGGATGCGATGGAATGCGATCGAATGCGTTTGAATGCGATAGAATGCGAAGAAATGCGATGGAATGCGACGGAACGTGGTGGAATGCGATCGAATGCGTTTGAATGCGATGGAATGCGATGGAATGCGATGGAATGCGATGGAATGCGATGGAATGCGATGGAATGCGATGGAATGCGATAGAATGCGTCGGAATACGTTAGAATGCGATGGGACGTGATGGAATGCGATCGTATGCGCTTGAATGCGACGAAATGCGATGGAATGCGACGGAACGTGATGGAATGCGATCGAATGCGTTTGAATGCCATAGAATGTGGCGGAATGCGATGGAATGCGATGGAATGCGATGGAATGCGATAGAATGCTGCGGAATGCGATGGAATGCGATGGAATGCGTCGGAATACGTTAGAATGCGATGGGACGTGATGGAATGCGATCGTATGCGTTTGAATGCGACGAAATAGAATAGAATAGAATAGAATAGAAAAACTTTTATTCGGTACAGACACAGCACAACGGTTATAATATAAACACAAAGACAAAGTAAACAAGAACTAAGTACAAAATGCGTCGAGCGTGCCCGCTCCGAAAGGGTGACCACCTCAGCATTTGCTAGGCGTTAGACACCCAGCGCTGGTTTTCAGTTGGCACCCCGCAGTGACGCACGGACTAGGGCAAACATATATAAATATACTACTCGTATGTAATTTAAATAAATACAGATATTGTGTACCTACTGGAGTATAATTTTATTAAAATAAAATACATAATTAACTATTTGACCAATAACAAAACAATATTATAAAATGAAATTTGTACCACATTGGATGATACAACTATAAAATTACGTGGTACCCACAATACTCCAATAAAAAACATCAGCCGACGCGCGGCGCGATGATAAACGCTTTAACGCATAATCACCGACAGCGCTGCACCGGCCCGGCAATTAGCCGTCACCTAGGACTAATACCCTAATTATAAATAAATATAAGAAACCAGTAAAAACAAAAAACAAAAACATTGCCTTCTAGAAAATTTTTCCAAGTGCCAGTAAATCAAAAACTTGCAAGAGATATTTGAATAAAACATATTATGTGATTGTTTTGGCGATTGAAAAGGAGTCGGACGGAAACAAATAAAAGTGAAGTGAAACCATGAAATTCCTGGACACAGATGCAACGGGCTCACCGCATCAAGCCCACCCACTAGCTACCCCCTATAGCCAAGAAATAGGTACGTAACGTAAGGGTGAGTTTTATATTACGCGATAAAATTAATTGATTAAAATAAATTATTAAAATTCAAAGAATGTCATTAGATTGGTGATTAATTAAATGATATTTTATTGTATTTTTAAGAATTATTATATTAGCCTGTTACCTACTATTGAATTATATAAACGATTTATCAACATTAACTTCATTAATTTGGTTCTGTGAACTTAAAATAAATTGCTTAAGTCTAGTCTTAAAAGTACTTATATTTTTTAGGTCCCTAATGGGTGGGGGAATATTATTCCAACATTTGGAGGCCGAGTACCGGAAACTACCCCGAAAAGCTGCAGTACGGTGATGCGGAGTAGCCAGCTGCTGAGCACAACGCCTGGCCTTGCACTGCCGGTGACTATTTACCCACGAAAGCTTTGAGTACAGGTATGACGGACATTTAGTCTTGATGACGCCAAAAAGAAGACAAGCCAGATGCAACTTGCGACGCGACTTCATCTTTAAAATGTTATGCTTGTTTAGAAATGGTGTGATGTGACTTCTTGGTGGAACATTAAAACAAAATCGCGCGCAAGCATTTTGAACCCTTTGTATAAGTTTCGCAGTACGTGACAGAAGTCTAGGTCCTACAACGGTATCGGCATAATTCAACTTCGATAAAACCAGACTTTCAACTAGCTGTACACGCAGGTCTTCGCTTAAAAATGGACGTATCTTATACAAGACTTTCAACCGGTAAAAGCAGTTTTTTACGCAGTCTGCAATATGAAGCTCAAAACGTAGGTCTTCGTCCATGATTAAACCGAGATTTCTCGCCTGATAAACCCGCTCAATACATTTTCCCATCACGATCACGTCTGCACGAGGAGAGGTTATTGTATTTAGTTGAGTTTTTGAACCAAATAACATAAATTTTGATTTGGCTGGGTTAAGCAGTAGAGAGTTTTGTTTTGACCAGGTTACTATCCTATCCAGATCTTCATTTAACAATTTTACTGCGATATTATAATCTTCGGGCTTAAAAGAAAGGTACAATTGAATGTCATCTGCATAAATATGAAATTTAGAATTTACGAAATGCGATGGAATGCGACGGAACGTGATGGAATGCGATCGAATGCGTTTGAATGCGATAGAATGCGAAGAAATGCGATGGTATGCGACGGAACGTGGCGGAATGCGATCGAATGCGTTTGAATGCGATAGAATGCGATGGAATGCGACGGAACGTGATGGAATGCGATGGAATGCGTTTAAATGCGATAGAATGCGAAGAAATGCGATGGAATGCGACGGAACGTGGTGGAATGCGATGGAATGCGATGGAATGCGATGGAATGCGATGAAATGCGATAGAATGCGTCGGAATACGTTAGAATGCGATGGGACGTGATGGAATGCGATCGTATGCGTTTGAATGCGACGAAATGCGATGGAATGCGAAGGAACGTGATGGAATGCGATGGAATGCGATAGAATGCGGCGGAATGCGATGGAATGCGGTGGAATGCGATAGAATGCGGCGGAATGCGATGGAATGCGATGGAATGCGATAGAATGCGGAGGAATTCGATGGAATGCGATGGAATGCGATAGAATGCGGCGGAATGCGCTGGAATACGATAGAATGCGGCGGAATGCGATGGAATGCGAAGGAACGTGATGGAATGCGATGGAATGCGATAGAATGCGGCGGAATGCGATGGAATGCGATGGAATGCGTTAGAATGCGGCGGAATGCGATGGAATGCGATGGAATGCGATAGAATGCGGGGGAATGCGATGGAATGCGATGGAATGCGATAGAATGCGGAGGAATGCGATGGAATGCGATGGAATGCGATAGAATGCGGCGGAATGCGATGGAATGCGATGGAATGCGATAGAATGCGGCGGAATGCGATGGAATGCGATAGAATGCGGCGGAGTGCGATGGAATGCGATGGAATGCTATAGAATGCGGCGGAATGCGATAGAATACGGAGGAATGCGATGGAATGCGATAGAATGCGGAGGAATGCGATGGAATGCGATGGAATGCGGAGGAATGCGATGGAATGCGATGGAATGCGATAGAATGCGGAGGAATGCGATGGAATGCGATGGAATGCGATAGAATGCGGCGGAATGCGATGGAATACGATGGAATGCGATAGAATGCGGCGGAATGCGATGGAATGCGATAGAATGCGGCGGAGTGCGATGGAATGCGATGGAATGCGATAGAACGCGGCGGAATGCGATGGAATGCGATAGAATGCGGCGGAATGCGATGGAATGCGATAGAATGCGGCGGAATGCGATGGAATGCGATGGATTGCGATAGAATGCGGCGGAATGCGATGGAATGCTATAGAATGCGGCGGAATGCGATAGAATGCGGCGGAATGCGATGGAATGCGATGGATTGCGATAGAATGCGGCGGAATGCGATGGAATGCTATAGAATGCGGCGGAATGCGATGGAATGCGAAGGAATTCGATGGAATGCGATGGAATGCGATAGAATGCGGCGGAATGCGATGGAATACGATAGAATGCGGCGGAATGCGATGGAATGCGAAGGAACGTGATGGAATGCGATGGAATGCGATAGAATGCGGCGGAATGCGATGGAATGCGATGGAATGCGTTAGAATGCGGCGGAATGCGATGGAATGCGGTGGAATGCGATGGAATGCGATGGAATGCGATAGAATGCGGAGGAATGCGATGGAATGCGATGGAATGCGGATGAATGCGATGGAATGCGATAGAATGCGGCGGAATGCGATGGAATGCGATGGAATGCGATAGAATGCGGCGGAATGCGATGGAATGCGATAGAATGCGGCGGAGTGCGATGGAATGCGATGGAATGCTATAGAATGCGGCGGAATGCGATGGAATGCGATGGAATGCGATAGATTGCGGCGGAATGCGATGGAATGCGATGGAATGCGATGGAATGCGATAGAATGCGGCGGAATGCGATGGAATGCGGTGGAATGCTATAGAATGCGGAGGAATGCGATGGCATGCGATAGAATGCGGCGGAATGCGATGGAATGCGAAGGAACGTGATGGAATGCGATGGAATGCGATAGAATGCGGCGGAATGCGATGGAATGCGATGGATTGCGATAGAATGCGGCGGAATGCGATGGAATGCTATAGAATGCGGCGGAATGCGATGGAATGCGATGGAATGCAATGGAATGCAATGGAATGTAATGGAATGCGACGGAATGCGGCGGAATGCGGTGGAATGCGGAAAAAAGCGATAGAATGCGAAGGAATGCGAAAGAAAGCGATGCAATACGACGGAAAGCTAAAAAATGCGGAGGAATGCTACGGTTCGCGTTGGATTGTGATTGAATGCGACGGAATGTGACTGAATGCGATAGAATGCTATTGAATGCTATGGAAGGCGATTGAATGCGATGGAAAGCGACGGAAAGCGATGGAATGCGATAAAATAAGAAGGTAAGCGACGGAATGTGAAAAAATGCGATGGTATACAATGGAATGCGAAAAAATGCTATGGAACGCGATGGACTGCAATAGAATGTAATGAAATGTGATGGAATGTGGTGGAATGCGGTGGAAAGCGATGGATTGCGATAGAAAGTGGTGGAATGCCACAGAATGCGACGGAAAGCGAAAGAATGCGATGGAATGCGGCGGAATGGGACTGTTCGCGACCGAATGTAACAGAATGCGACGGAATGTGACTTAAGCGATAGAATGCGAAAGAATACTACAGAATGCGACGGAAAGCTAAAGAATGCGAAGGAATGCGACGGTATCGCCATGGAATGTGATTGAATGCGACGGAATGTGACTGAATGCGATAGAATGCGATTGAATTCAATGGAATGCGACGGAAAGCGATGGAATGCGATAAAATACGATGGTAAGCGACGGAATGCGACGGAATACGATGGAATACCATGGAAATAGTTATAATGAGGTAGAATGCCACCGAATGCGGTGGAATGCGGTGGAAGGCGACGGAATGCGACGAAATGTGGTGGATTGCGATGGAATGCAACGGAATGCGACAGATTGAGATGAAAGGAGTAGGAATCCGCGGCAAATCCCATGAATGGTTTAAGTCCTATTTAGCAAACAGAGCGCAAATAGTCAAAATAGAATTCTTCACTATTAGAACTAACGAACTTCAAAAGATTCGATCTGACAGCAAAGCAATAAACGCCTCAATACCACAAGGGAGTGTAATTGGATGTTTTCTTTTTCTCATTTATATAAACGATCTTCCGAAAACAATTCAAGATTCCGGACCATGCGTTTTATTTGCAGATGACATTTCTATTCTTACGGTGTCATGATAGCAAAAACCTAAAAAATGCACTTAATAATATACTCACCAACAATAACCTGGTTAAATGATCATAATCTTGAAATTAATTTTGAAAAAACTAAACTTATAACTTTCCCCCCCCCCCCCCCCAAAGGCGTCTTTATGTAAATTTCTCTTTCAACAACCATAAATTAGAATTAGTAAACGAGTTTTCACTATTCGGCTTAACCGTAGATACGAACATAAACTGGAAATCTCACATTCAGAAAACAAAAACAAAACTTTCAACATTTTTGTACGCTTTTCGCGAAATAAAAAAGACCACAAACTTGCAGACAGCTCTAGTTACGTACTACGCCTATGCTCATGCATGGCTCAGCTACGGTGTTATAATGTGGGGAAATAGCACAGACGCACAAGCACTATTTACAACCCAAAAAAAATAATCCGTATTTTGGTTAATATTGAACAAACCGATAGCTGCAAACCTCATTTCAAAAAACTAAATATTTTAACGCTACCTTCTATTTACATCCTAGAAATCTGTAAATATTTGCACACACACACCAAGAATTTTACACGAAACGAGAAGATATTCAAACAAGATTCACACTTCGATACAAAACACGTCTAAACCTACCAACATCTCGATTAAAAATGCATTCATCTGACCCACTTGTAATGTCGATAAAAATCTATAATAAATTACCCGAGCCACTAAGAAACGAAAAAAAGATCGCTGTTTTTATAAATAAATTAAAAAAAAACTATTACTAAATAAATGTTATTATAGCGTAAATGAATATTTAAATGACAAATCTATACAGCTCGCAAAATAATATAAAATAATAATAATAAATACTAATTTATAATGTAATAAATAATAATTTGAAATGTAGTAAATAATAATTTATAATGTAACAAACCTTTAATAAAATTTTTCTTAGAATAAGTTAATTTTTAAGTAGAATAAGTATTGTATTTGCTGTGCCCAACAGGGTCCACGATTGTGTCCAATTTTTTGACCTACCTACCTAATCATGTACATTGTGGAATGCAATAAATAATTGAGTATTAAGTAAGGTAAGTTTAAGCCCAGTTTTTTTTTATTATTGACTAGCTGCTTGTAGCGGCTTCGCCCGCGTGATAGTAGAAATTGTATCCTAAGGTAAAATACTACTCCTGGATAAAAAGTATCCTATGTGCTATTTCAGGACATGATCTACCCGTGTACTAGTAGTAGTTTCATCAAAATCCGTTCAGTAATTCAAGTATGAACTAGCAACAAACATACACAAATATAATGTTAGTGTAATTCTGAATTCAAAATATCACAATAATATTATACAGAAGAAAGTTTGTATTTTTTGTGCGATAGGGTCTGTATTAGAGTTAGCCCGTAGCTGCCATACTTTCGTCATTTTATTTTATAAAAGCTAATAGTTTATCAGTGCATGTTTCTAACACAGATAGGAACGAAGCCCTACTATAAAGTTTCAGTGGGGACTTGTACTGACAAATTAGTAAGTTTCATAAAACGACGAAAGTCTGGCAGCCACGGGCTATATGTTTTTTACTCCTTCCCGCTTAAACAGTTGAATGGATTTGGATCAAACTTGGCACACAGAGGTAGACCTTATCTTGGAATAGGACTTAGGGTACTTTTTCCCGAGGGTATGTTCTCTTGGAATAATACCAGACTTCTTGCGGGTGAATTCGGTGCCGGTAGTAGATAATTAAAAGTCTTGGGTTAATATGTAGCTAATGTCAATCATCATGATGACTTTCAGTATAGGGAGTGATTAATCAAAACAAGGTTATGACCATAGCCTGAAGAATAGCTAAACTTAAGTAGCAGTGAGCAGAGCAGATTGATCGTAAGCAACATAACCTGCCACTTGCTTGCAGAACAGATGGTTACCGATGGTGGTACCGGAAGACGAAGCGTTGGAAGGCCTCCCACAAGGTGACCTGACGACTTAGTAAGGGTCAAGGGAATCCCATGGATGCGAGACGCACAAGTCCGGTCATTGTGGCGACACTTGGGATCTCCCAAGTCTATGTCTAGTAGTGAACGTCTTTCGGCAGAAATGATGATGAATTCAAACAAACATAAACCATTCCTATTCTTAGTAGTAAAAATAATGATCGCAGAGAGAATCGGGTCGGTGTTAAATAATATTTAATTACCTGACAATAACGTCAGTATAATCGTAATTGGTGGCCTGTCACGATTCACCTTGACGCACGCGAAACTGTCTCGTTTGAAACAATCAATTTATATCGAGCGTTAGGACGACTGGGTGAATCATAAAAATGTTTTTATTTTCATCATAAAAACGTTCAGTAAACAGTAAAAACTGTAATGATGGGTATCAACTTTTGTCAAGGTTGAATGTGTTTTGTTTGTCATTATTTTAACACTGTATCTTATACTTATAGTAGGTACCTAGGTTTAGAGTTAGGCACGCCATAGGTAATCATGGCGGTAAGTCCCCTTTTTAAGGAGTGACTGAACGTACGTCACGGCGTCCTCACCTTCCGCATGACGCAGGTCCTCACCGGACATGGAAAGTTCGGAAGGTTCCTGCCCCTGATTCGTGTGGGAGAAACGCCCGGGAGTCACCATTGTGCGGACCGTTCGGAGGACACGGTGGAGCATACGGTGGATGACATGGCAGGCGGTCGCCTCTTTTTGCAAAGCAATAATGCTAGCGACGGAGGCGGCCGCACGAGTTAGGGAACGGACGTTACGTACACTACGATTTTACCAATTTTACTTTGTGAATTAAGGGCTGAATTAGTTAGAAAATATTCAAGCCTTTATTAAAGTGATTATGTAAACTGAAAACCGCTGAGAAAGCCAATAATTCGTAACGGGACCCGTTAGGGCCTATACTTGCTCGGGTGGAATTGTATGAAAGAATAACCGCAGCCGTGGATTGGAAAGGGCAACTGTGGATTTTAGTCAGCAAAAGTCTGAAACTCCCTCTCGTTCCACCGAGAGTGAGGAAAGCTATTTCTCACATTAAAAAAAATAAGCCAATTCTTGTACCTAAAAAGCGATTTAATTCAAGACGTAATATTATCAATATATCATTCAAAAATACAAGAAATGCCCGTTTGACCCTTAGAAACAATAAACAATAATTCCTAGATCTTATCAATGGCCGTTGTGACAGGTCGTGACGCACATGACGTCTCATTATTCAGTACTGAGAATGAATATCTACAAACAATAATAAACTAAGAAGACAGAACCACGCAAACTCGTAATTAATTCAACAGAAACAGGACTTTCTTCACCTTAATTAAAACCACAGAATCTTTTAATTATCTTTTGCAACTACGAACGTTCCCAAGCGGTGAACCGTTGGAGACATTTTTTTATTTGAATTTCGAACGGACAGAGCTTCCATTTTGAATTTTTCCTGTACCGGAATTCTGTCTGCTGTGTTTCATGGAGATTCGAAATTTGCAAAATTGTTATTATGAAACTGTAGACACTATTTCAGCAATCATGAAAAACTAGATGTAAATTAGAGACGGAAGTAAAATGGTAGACAGTTGGGGAAAAACTAGGTATATAGTTTAGAGGTCTTTTCTTTAGGTGGGAAAATCATCTAATGACATCTCCCGCCCTTGGGCGGTGTGCGAGGGCGTGTCAGACTTTAACTGACTAAAAACTCACTCCTGTTCCTTCTTTGCCTTCATTCCAGGGCCCCGGGTTTCATTTTCACATCACCCGTGGCCCCTACGGTTTGCTGACATCTTGAGGCGCGCGTGGAACAATACACACAGTCGACGTCTTGGACACGGTCCAGACGGTCGGACGGCGAGCTACACATTGCTCGCCGTGAGGTTTTCTGAACGTCAAATTTGCAAAAAGAAATTGTTCTTATCTGACACACATAATATGTCACTGCTTCCTCCCCGTCGCAGACTGATGGTAACACAGTCTAACCATGTTTCCAGCTACGCTGACGGAGAGTAGTGACAGGGTTACAAACGTAAGTAGTCTAAGTACCCAGTGGAATGACGAAATGAGGAGTGCTTTGGAGTGTGCTATTCGGGAATATCACTACATACCGCCCGAACTTAGGCCATGCGTACCTCGTTTACCTATGCATAATAAGAATAGAGCGCTAGTGGCTGCTCTAAGCTGTCTCAATAACACAGCAGAAATAATACTATGGTCAAAACAACCAATGAACATTACATAAAAAAAAAAACGTAAATAAATCTGAATAACGCAAAAACACGCTCAATCGATCTAAGATGGCGTCGTGTTTGTTTTGCGCTCGACGCTTGTTTACAAACGTCATAACACTATCATTGGGGGTCACGCGACGTCGCCGGCGCAGGCGCATCATTAGTTCAGTGCGTCAAGCAGATCGGTTACTGACTGGTTGTCTGTGTCACTTTTAGACGCTGGAAAGAGAATATAACACAACCAACAATTAATAAACACCAACAATCAACAACTAAAGGGGTGACCAGACGGTTGCAAACTAGCGTTCCAACCAAGGTGACCTTGGTATATGTGTTTGGTTTGTGTTGCGGCTACATGGATATAAACCACGCGCCAACACGTTCGGTGGTTGAGAAAACGCGCCTCCCAACCAAGGGCGTTGAAGATCATGGATTACAACTGCTGTCGACACGGATTGAAACTGGCAAGGTCACCTTAGTTGGGACGTTGGTTTGCAACCGTCTGGTCACCCCTTAACAATCAATTTAAACTGTTCGGTGACCAATCACAAAATATACGTAATTGGTCACACATGGAGCATCATTCGCGCTTGATACCTTAGTAGGTAAGCAGGGTAGTGAGCGGTACAAGTCAGCGTGTTACTCAGCTGACTTTATCGTTCAAGACAATTGATAAGCTTATGATAGCATATGTTTTGTTAGCATACGTAGATCTTATCAGCTTGGCAACAGAATAGCAAGTGCTTTTTTCTTTTGTAAAGGTACTTGCTGTATAAGCTGTTGGTGTAGTGAAACAAGGTAGAAGAAAATAGGATCCTGGAGAGTATTGTTCGAAAGGTTCCCGCGTGCGTTAAGCTGAGCTGGGAGGACTGGAGCAGTTAAAAGTGGCTCTGCATCAGTGTTCAGTAGTTTTTTTTTTTACTATTGGTAGTCTCCCGTTTGATCACTATCTCACCTGATGGAAAGCGACGATGTGGTCAACGATGGAGCACGCTTGCCTAGAAGTAACCTATTCACTCTTGACTTAAAGATCCCCAGGTTATAGGTACCTAATTCATACAAAATTAGGTACCTATAGGTACATAAACATGTTTAAAAAATACAGTGATGTTCATAATTTTAATACTAGGAACAAAGTGGTTCCTACAACCAGGCTGAAAAAAATAGGGGGCTCATTTAGATGCCAATGTATACACGTCTTCTATAATAAACTTCCTAGTCATATTCAACAACTAATCCTTAATAAATTCAAATTATTTGTAAAGCGAAAACTTTGCCAAAAGGCTTTTTAATAAAGGACTATGTTGAGGACCAAAAGGCTTGGGATTGACCTGCTCCAGTACGCACTGCAACTGTTGTCTTATTATTATTATTTTCTTTTGTTTTTATTTTTAATTGTGCTTTTTATTATTTATTACAATTTGATATTGTAGATTATTTTTATTTTGCAATTTGACTTTTTTTTTCTCTATTAATTTTTGACATCAATGTTTACTTTGCTAAAGTATTACATTTTGTAAACTATATTTTTCCTTTTATTATTGTGAACGTTAGGACTATGTTGATTGCTTTTTTTTTCTTTAGTAATTTTAACGTATGTCTGGCAATTTGAGTATTTTCTGCGGCCTACCCAAATGTCCTTTCCTTGGTATTGTTCGTCAAGTCGTTGAGCTCCTTAGTAGTCCTGAGTTGAGCTTTACGAATACTGACAAATGCTTGCACTGACTGGACAGGTCCACTCAAATCTGTATGGTTCTTTCTTCAAAAGACCATTTCAGACAAATCTGCATGGTTCTCATGTGATTTGACCATCTGTATAGACTTTAAAAGAGACTTTGACCCCTGAGTTTGTTTCGGTGTTTCTTCTCAGGGTAGTCAGCTAGGAAACACCGGCCTCATCTAGTTTAAAAATGACGAAAAAAAAATTGACGTGTAAAAGTGTTTTTTTAAACCTATTTACAAAATAAATATCATTTATCATTTATCATACTTACCTTTGTCCATCAATGGCCTAGGTAAGGCATATTTCTTATTCTAATCATTTCTGCATTTCATTTTTGACGGTAGGTACCTACGGCCTTTTTTTTCCTTTTTTTTTTCAAGTTTGGATTATATAAGATTGCTCGACGTCCGCAAGGCCGCGTCTAGCGTGGCTGGTAGTCTGGCGTCAAAATCTCAGCGGCTGGGGCGTGAGGACATTCGTTCCCTCACGCGTGCGGCCTCCTCCTCCGCTAGCATTACTGCTTCGCAGAAGGAGGCCACCGCCTGCCATTCTTGACGGTACTGCTGGTGCTGTGCTTGAGCATTGCGCTGCTGCGTTGCGCGTCGCGGGTTTGATTCCTACACGGAACAAACATTTGTAAGACTGAGAGACAGTTGTTTCAGGTATTTGAGTTTAAATAAAAACAAAAAAAAAGTTAAATCATTTCAAATTTCGTAATTATGGTGCAATGTGGTATTCGGTGCGACATGAGCATTTGAGTATCTCATTCTTATCAGATTACCCAATCTTCAGTCTTGAAATAGTGTTATCTAAACAATTATAAAAAAATACAATGTCATTCTAACTTTTTTTATGGCTATCCCAAGGTCAACGGTTGATAGAACAATAAAATTGAGGTAAAATGTCTTATGGCTGTGGAATTTTCAAAAGGTAACTAAAGGTGTTCCTGTTTCAACTACCATCATCATAATAATAATCTTCCTGCCCTTGTCCTGTATTGATTGAGGTCGGCGCAAAATGTTTTTCAATACACTTACTCGAAAACCCGCTCTTATGCCACCGCTTTTAGGCACGCAATAGACTGTTTTCCGCACTAGTACAGAAAAGTGCCCATGCTCTCCCCCGCCACATTTTATTACATTTATCGTATCAGGCTGGGCGCGCGTCGACCCCCTCCAGTCGCCGGTTAACCCCCGTTTATTAATGTACTATTGTACTATTTGCTTCCATTCTGTCCTATTACCCAACACACTATCTTTTCTTTCATATCACTCAATCTATCCATGTTAGCAGTACATCGCAGATTACCCCCTTTTTTAATTTAAATTCTTACGATCCATCCTAAGGTTGTCTAGTAGATATTACTGTCAGCGATAAGAGCGCCATCGTGCCATTGTACCCACAAATTTAAATTACTGTAAAAGTGTTACCTACTATTTTGGTGTACAATAAAGTTTATTCTATTTACTCGTATTTCATTCTTTTTCAATAATGATTAGTATTAACAAATTTCGGCAGGTTTTGGCCAAATATATCCTCCGATCCGCTCATTTCTCCCTCTGTGGTGCGGGAGGGAGTGTCAGGCTTTTAGTGACTAAAATTTACCTACGGTCCTTCAGTTTCAGGGCTGTGGTAACTCTTTCGAAGATCCTGCCGCTTAACAGCCATCACCCAACATATAAACTAACTAAGCCTCAACACAGTCACAAAACATATGTAAACCACGACCGCTGGCATACCCATGAAATCTCCGATTAGACCACAATAGCCGGCCCCACGATCTCAAAGAGAAACATTAACGCTTCGCACCTATTTGCATACATTACAACAATATTACAATGCTGCCAACATTACCGTGCAAATTAGAGAACGTATGTTACGCACCATGTGTATGCATGATGGCATTTCAGTAAAATTCCAGCAAAACGTTGGATCCAGATTGCTGGACGATTTGCACGATGCATTTTCTGTCGTTTTTTTAACTGAGAACCAGAATCCATTGTCGATATAGCTCACAGAATAAGCGAGGAGGCTCTAGGCCTGTGGTTCCTGTGTTCTGCGGACTGCCGGTGGTTTTAAGAACCAAAATAAGGTCCGCAAAAAGTTTAAAAATTCAACCTGTCAAACGGAAAAGTAGAACTGATGCGACCTGACTTTAAGTTTGTATCAGAAATGTTGTATTTTCTACGACAAAACTCGCTACTTTTGATTTTAGAGAATACATAATGTAGATATCGCCAAAGAAAAGATGAATGGATTGTGTGAGAAAAGACATGAAACGGGTGACAGGAAAGAATGGAAGAAATAAACGTGTTGCGCCGACCCTATATGGTACCTAGAGATATATTTTCGGTAATAAAAAAATTACAGCAAAATTATTTAACAGACAAAATGTCGCTGGTAAATGATCTGCTTTTCTGTAGTTCGAGACAAGAGCTGATGAACACTGCGCTTGATTCAATTGAGAAACGAGCCAAGACGTTCTTTGGCAGAAATCGAGACCTTCTCTTGAGTGGAGGCTGCGAATTGGCAGACGTTCAGCGAGTCGCCCTCAGGGCTAGGAGGAGCAGCTGGATAAGTAACTCTTATCCAAGAATCGAGGAATTGAGAGGCCTAGAGCAATCGACTGTTGCAGGATGATGATTGTGCAACCCGATCATTTTGCACGATGCACGTGGCTACACTTCGGGCAAATCGGGCAAACACGTTGGTGTAAAGCAGCTAAAGCCGATATGAAGTTATCTTAAAGATGAAGGAAGTTCCGTAATCTACGGATATACTTCGTAAGATTATTTGTTTTATTGTCAGTAAATTAAAACGTTAAAGTCACGTTTTATCATATTTTGTTTATTTTTAGAAGTATTTTTTTATATTTTGAGCTTAAAGGATTATTCGGTATTATGACATTATTTTTGTCAATGTCATAATGTTGTTTACCTATATTATGAGAATTGAAAATTGCCGGTAAAAAACCCTTCGGAGTAGAAGAAAAAAATTACGTAAGTACGTGTACATCTTAGAGATTGCAGAGGACAGGCAGTAGATGGGTGACACCGAGTCCTTCGTGTCTCGAAAAGCAAGTTAATAAGCTATTGGTCTAACTTTATCATCCATGTAGTCCCATCTCGACACCCATAAATTCATGAGAGGACGGAAATTCTGGGCATCAGGAAGCGCAGGGCCATTCCAGGCTACCGTAGGTGGCTTGCGGACGACAAGCAAACGTAGCTCGTCGTCCGGTCAGGACTAATTGGGCTCAATTTTGAAAGAGATACCATGGTATTGGAACGCAAAGGGCAACTGAAGGGCACACGTGAGTTTTAGTCAGTAAAATTCTGACCTGCCCTCTTGCTCCATCCCAGAGCGAGAGAAGTCATTTGACGATTTCCCACCTCTTTTTTTTTTATTCTTGATAGATTCGCGCTTGAAAAAAAAGCAGGCCGAAATGGTACTAAACCTAATAATAGATATTTGACTGTCGTTTCGAGAAGTCAGAAACAGAAAATCTGTCACCAAACTTGCAATCGTACAACCCAGTAAATGAGTTGTGGAGGGCAGGTAGACATTTATATAATAATAATATTCCACAACTATCACACAACGCCGTCTAGTCTCAAGCTAAGCAGAGCTTGTGTTATGAGTACTAGACAACTTATAAACATACTTATATATTTCTAAATACATACTTACATATTATAGATAAATTACACCCAGACACAGAACAAATTATCGTGCTCATCACACAAACATTTGTCCTGGGTGGGAATCGAACCCACGACCTCCGGCATAGCAGTCAGGGCCACTAACCACTAGTCCAACAGGCCAGTCATATATTTAGCTGCATATCTAAAAGTCGACAACCTCATCATAGTTTATTAGAAAAATGTTGTACAGATTAATATTTTCAATGAAACTATGCACAGATTAAATTGGTCCGTTTTGACGTAAATTCTAACGTCGAAGTAATCTCCGAAATTAATCTTTGTTGACTCCCGAAAGTTCCACGTAAAACTGCGCAGTGAACATTGAAATCAAAACATTAGGTACAGAAATAAACATTTGACGATATCGAATAACTAACAAGAAATATAAACGAGTAGTAATCTGCGCGTATATCACAAAAACGGTTAGACTATGTTTATGTTTTCAGAAACACACCGTAACGTGGGCTCTTATAATGGGCCTCATCAAAAGACTGAAAGTCATCCAAAGGGTAATGGAAAGGGCTGTGCTCGGAGTTTCCTTGCGTGATCACATCATAAAAATAAATATAAAAAAACGGCCAAGTGCGAGTCGGACTCGCGCACTGATGGTTCCGTACAAACTTATCTATGAAAACAGTTCAATTCCCGAATTGAGTTACGAAGATTTTTCCAAATCGCAAAATAGTTTTTTTTTTTGTGACGTAACTACAAATTTACTGTTTTCAAATTTTTTCCTATACTTGTGTTATAAGACCTTGCTTCATACCAAATTTCAGGATTCTAGGTCAACGGGAAGTACCCTATGAATTTTGATTCTCATGAGAGTGTTGAAATAGGTATTTTTTGCGACATAAACGGCCGTATCTTTTTTTTTCGTTAACTTAGACGTTCGATTTTTTTCAGCTTCAAGGGTCTATAGACGAGATTATATAGTTTTAATTTCAACTGGATACCTCCACACGTTCCCGAGATAAAGGGAGGAGAACCAAGGTTACCGACATAGCTCGAAGAATCGCCAAATTTAAGAGCCAGTGGGCAGGGCATATTGCTCGCAGAACAGATAGCCCCCTCTCCATCCATTTTCATAAACACGCTAATACTATTTATAAAAAGGCAAAATTTTGTGAGTGTGTATGTTTGTTACTTCTTTACGCTCAAACAGCTCCACGGATTGGGATGGAATTTGGCACATGGGTAGACCAAATCCTGGACTAGGAGATAAGATAGAAGACTTTTTATCCCGGGAGTACGTTCCCTTAGGATAATTATTGAATTTCAAGCAGATGAAGCCGCTAGCTGAAGCTAATTTACATAAATCCATTCTAGTTGGAATGAATTTAATTTTAATCTAATAGACGGCTAGTTATTTATTTTGGAAAACATCTTGATTTACGACTTCCTCAAACTTTTCTCTACTACATACATTTGGTTCAGGTTTCAACTTAACCAGGTATATATACCGGCACGGATCTTGAGCGCTGACTTCTACAGTTCTACTTGCGCGAAGCACGCTAAGGTGAAATATCGGGTCTCTTTAGTGGTATGAAGAGAGATGCGGGGGCGGGGAGTGAAATCCTTGTACAGTGATGTACATAATATGGAATGCAATAAAGTATTGAGTATTGAGTATTGTGATTGGTTCTCCGATATTGTACGATGCGCAAAGCGATCCCCGCTCTTTCGCCGAGCGCTCAAGATTCGTGCCGCTATCTGTAGACCATTAACTTTTTTCTGTTAAAAAAAAAATATTCAGACGACTTGAGAACCTCTTCCTTTTTTAACCTCCTCCTCCGGATAAAAAAAAAAGCATTTTTCAATACACTTACCCGAAAACCCGCTCTTATCCCACCACTAAATAAATTACTTTTGTTTTATTTATCATTGTTCAAGGATCACGCATCAAGATTACATATCAAATATGATTTGCAAACATTTCAAGTTTAATATAAATTATTGCCGTCTTATTTAAACGTTTTAAACGAATGTAGTGGGACCAAGGAATCCAGCATTCTGCCAAAGTAATTACATGCAATGCAAATATAGATCGCAACTGAGGAGGTCGGATGACATAAATCTCTACAAGGTCAATTGAGGGCGTTTATAATTAGATCATTCATTATATTAGCAATTAATATTACAATGCGTTCCAAATAAGAATAGGATCGATTGCCATGTTGTGACGTCACGTCATACTGTCAAATCGAAGAATTATTATAGTGAGCAAAACAAGAATTTTTTTTTTTTTTTTTTACGAACTTTGAACGAAATATGTTTAATCAGAATCCAGTTCTTCAATTGTGCTCATCTCTGAGTTCTTCAATTTTGCCCAATTTCTTGCGATTTGACAGTATAACGTGACGTCACAACATGGCAATCGATCCTATTCTTATTTGGAACGCATTGTATTTATACTTGGAAAGATGTAAACAGTTGTACACATGTCTCACAATTTTTTTTTTTTTTTTTAATGTGTGAAATTATCCAATGATTTCTCCCGCTCTAGGGTGAACACGAGTTTGACACGCCCTATCGGGCATGTCAAACTTTTACCGACCAAAAACCTATCTGTGTCCTTCAGTTACCTTTTGCGTTCCAGGACCACGGTTTCTTCTGCCTGAATTGGGAACAAGAACCTCCTGAACATTATAATTCCTATGTGCGATTAGGAACTGCGTCAGGCGGCTGGAGAAGCTCAACGATTGTGGCGTGCCTATCCCTAACCATATTGAAGTCGCATTCCAGTCTAATCGGCTGCAGCTGAAGGCCAGAAGCCCTAACCTAGCTCTTAATGCGATGCATTTGACGACTTAAATTGAACTGTTAAAGGGATGGAGCTATATAGGGTGTATAGCTCCATCCTTCTTTCTCAGTCACACGCTTGACATTAACACGCCATGGTGAGACCCCAGTATTGTACATGAAGCGACTGTCTATCTGACCTCCACAACTCAGAAATTGGGTACCACGATACCCCCTACCAAGATTTTCTGGTTCCTGACTACTCGATAACACTATCAAAGATCTATAAATGACAGCCAGGATCAACAGCTTAACGTGTTTTTCACGTCAAGGAGCCTCGGTACAAAACAAAACTTTACAAAAGATAAAAAAATAACCGACTTCACTATAAAAAAAACCACTCAAAATAACTTTAGTTTCGGAAGTCGGTGTTTCTGGTTTTATTTGTTTGTTATTTAACGGTGTTTTTTGTAGTGGAGTCTGTTTTTTTTTCTTGTAAAATGTTTTTTATTTCATACTTTTTTGTTTTGATGTGTTACAGAACAAAAAAGTATGAAATAAAAAACTTTAAGTGTTATAGCCAGAATAGATATCTACATCTCATGACAAATCCAATTAGACAAACACTTCTTTTTTTTCGGTGGGAAAATCGTCTAATGACATTCCGCGCTCTTGGGTGGAGCGAGAGATAGTGTCAGACTTTTACTGACTAAAAATCCACTTCAGTTCCTTCCTTGCCTTCGTCCCAGGACCCCGGGTTTCACTTTCACACTACCCGTGAAACACTGCTAGGATTCATTTTTTTTTATGAAGTTCCCGTGCCTACCTTCCACCTTCCGGCTACATCATCAGATCAGTTCCAAAGTACCTTATAGCCAAAGTGCATTTCATGACAATTTGATACGTTGATTAATTATGGAGTTTCGGTGCCTACCTTCCGATTTCATCATCAACAAATCAGTTCGATAATACCATTTTCAACATAAATCAGAAACATTTATTTATTAGTGTTTTCATAGTTGCTTAGCTATCTTCATTGTAATATCTAAGTGAATGTGAAGTTCCGTTGGCCATTTCTAGTCTTCTTCATCAGTTCCACTTCATCAGATGATACTTATTGTTTGTAGATACTTGAGTTCTTCATGAAAATACCAAAATCACTATAAAGTTGTCTATAATATTTGAGGAGTTTCCTCAACTTCTCATGGATCCCATCAACAGAACTGGATTTTAAAAAAGATGGACTAATTTGAAAGCGGTCCATATACGACGGAGTTGTAAAAAAAAACACAACTGAATTGAGAACTTCTTCCTTTTCAGTTCGAAGTCAGTTGAAAATGTACACCCATCAACGAACCGACCTCGATAAACGTTGCTTAACTTCGAAAATGGAATCGTTTGACTAATAAAATTTAGCTACGAACTCCAATGTAAACTGTTGAAGTGTTGGTTTAACAAACAGCACTAATAATGACTAATTACTAGGCATATCGCATTCATATGGATTAATTAATCATTTTCATTAATCACTTGCCTATTACCTAAATGGTTCCATTTAATCGTAGGTATAATTTGATTGATGTCTACTCATAATTTACAAAGTCAGGGTCACCTAAACACAAATAGATCTATATCAGAGATCATAACTTTCCAATTATTATATGTCCTAAATACTTTTCAATAGTCGAAGAAAAAATAAATAAAGAATTATGTTGGGTTTCGTACCATTTATAATTTCAATGTAGGGTAGAAATGTATGTGCCTTACAAAACGCTAAATCATCCTAAGTACATAGGTAGGATGATTCTCTGCTCCGTCCCGTTCCATCGTGCACACTTGACTAGTCCTTGTAGTTTTCTCTGTCATCGCCGCTTGGGATTATTTTGATAAAGATGTACCTTCACTTCGCCTGAGATCTTCGCCTGAGATCTTCGCCTGAGATCTCCGCCTGAGATCTTCGCCTGAGATCTCCGCCTGAGATCTTCGCCTGAGATCTTCGCCTGAGATCTTCGCCTGAGATCTTCGCCTGAGATCTTAGCCTGACATCTTAGCCTGAGATCTTAGTCTGAGATCTTAGCCTGAGATCTTAGCTTGAGATCTTAGCCTGAGATCTTAGCCTGAGATCTTAGCCTGAGATCTTAGCCTGAGATCTTAGCCTGAGATCTTAGCCTGAGATCTTAGCCTGAGATCTTAGCCTGAGATCTTAGCCTGAGGTCTTAGCCTGAGATCTTAGCCTGAGATCTTAGCCTGAGATCTTAGCCTGAGATCTTAGCCTGAGATCTTAGCCTGAGATCTTAGCCTGAGATCTTAGCCTGAGATCTTAGCCTGAGATCTTAGCCTGAGATCTTAGCCTGAGATCTTCGCCTGAAACTTCGCTTGAGAACTTCGTTTGAGAACTCCGCTTAAGAACTTCGTGTGAGAACTCCGTTAAAACCACGCCTAGATACTAGTGCTTATTATATTTTATTATTTTCGATTTGCAAACTAATACGCATGTAACCTAGCTGTTATCCAAGAACAGTACGAAAAGTGCGTTTCTACGTGGTGACCGTGTGCTCTGCTCCGGAAAGATCAATCCAGGAGGTCCAGCCTTCGGTCGACGGAGTAATCCAAGTCAATGTACTTCTATAAAAATGACGGAGTTCTGAGGTAACAAATATATCTATATATATATAAAAATACTAGCAAAATGAAAACCTCCTCCTTTTTAAAAATCTCGATCGCCGCCATCAGCAGAAATACACCAGCAGTTTACTGGATATTTTCAAGGCGCGCTTTTCCTGAATACCTACTACTTGCGAAAGTCTATCGAACGGATAATGTTTCAGTATAGGAAACTGGCCATTTGGGAAACAATTCAGGAAGTCAGTCTAATGGCTTGTAGAAGCTATCGAATCTCTATGGTGAATTATTGACAACCTTATCTTGTGGATACAGTGATAGGTACAATGAGAATCAAATAAAAATAGGAACGTCAATGACCTCTATAATTTCAAATGTTACTTGAAAAGTACGGTTTGCAGAGAAAACTTATCTGCGTACAATAACAGTTTTTTTTAGGGTTCCGTACCTCAAAAGGATAAAGCGGAACCCATAAAGGATGACTTTGCGGTCCTTCTATCTGTCTGTCTGTCAAGACCCTTTATATCGGGAACGCGTAAAGGTATCGAGTTGAAATTAAAACCATATACTTAAATCTGCGGTCCCTTGAAGTTGTGAAAAAATCAAACTTCTAAGTTAACGAAAAAAAAGATACAACCGTTTATGTAGCAAAAAAACGTATATTTCGATACTCTCAAGGGAATCAAAATCCATAGGGTACTTCCCGTTGACCCAGAATCGTGAAATTTGGCATAAAGCAAGGTCTTATAACACAGGTATAGGAATAAAATCAGAAAACAGTAAATTTGTTGTTACGTCACAAAAAAAATACTTTGTTTGCGATTCGAAAAAATCTTCGAGACACAATTTGGGAATTTAACTATTTACATATTTAAGTTTGTACGGAACCCGCGAAGTCCGACTCACACAAAACGTTACTTTTTAATTTAAATTAGCGAAATATATTATTTAGGATATACTTAATTAGTTTTAGAAGAAAAAAATTGCTTCTTTCTTATTTTCATTGTTGGCAACAATTCGTCTTTTCTACAATGCGCACTACTCAGACACCTCACACAGTGATGCAGAGATGAGCGGAACTGAAGAACCATTAGATTCTGATTAAGCTTTTTCGTTCATGATTCGTAAATAAATTCAATTTGAAAAATATCTTTTGCTCACTCCACCTAACTGTCAAATCGAATTGACAGCTATGACGTCACAACATGGCGCTAAGTCCATCCTATTTTTATTTGAAATGCATATTGTATGCTGAGAAATTGTCCATCGTGGGCCATTGTATATAGCTCTAAAACTAGTTTGGCGAAAAACTTGTGTTACGCAATGCCTTTTTTTTTGTTGCCGGGGTGGAAAATCCTCATGGATGTCCTTCGCCTGGGGCAGGCGAAGGGGTCTGTCAGACTCTTTCTGACTAAAAACCACCTCGGTGTTCCCTCCCACACTTGGACCGGGGATCGTGGGAGTTGATACGCTATCCATGATAACCTAACCTACACAAAATTACACTAACATAAACAATTTAAAAAAATATTATTTTTGTTTTAGGTTAATTCAGGATCAATGTAATTCGGATCTATGGAATCTTTTTGTATGTTGATCGGGCTAAATACTTTTTGTTGATTCGAGGGTGTGGCGCTGTATACCGAGATACAGGACTCGTCCTAGTTCGGTTACAGAAGTATTAGCCTCTAAGTTTATGTAATTCGTAGTAAGTTTTGGTGAAATAAATATTAGCATAGCATAGCATAGTCGGCCTTATAATGTTCCCACTGTTGGGACTCAGGCCTCCTCTCTAAGAGAGGGTATGGGCCATAATCCACCACGCGGGCCCAGTGCGGGTTGGTGGATGTCACATGTCTTCGAATTTTTGGTTCTAGGACATGCCGGTTTCCTCACGATGTTTTCCTTCACCGTTTTGAGAGCAGTGGTGATGAAATAAATGCGCCTGACTGGGTTTAAAACCGCAACCTACAAACTCGTAAGTCGGGGCTGTTACCACTTGGCCACCACTGCACTCGAAATAAATATTATTATATTATTATTATTATAACCTAAACTACTGTGAAAACCCAAATTTCAAGCTTATAAAATGCAGTACTTATCTATGTTATAAAAAGTAATGTTGCTAATCTAATCGCAGCGCCGCTAAGATTTGTTTTCCTCGATATAAAGTATCTGCTTACCTAAAGTAGTACACATAATATTTAATTATCTTTTTCCTATTCATCATCATCATCATCATCATCATTTCATCCGATAGACGTCCACTGCTGGACATAAGCTTCCCCCAAATGTCGCCACAACGAACGATCCTGTGCGTCTCGCATCCATCGGATTCCCCCAACCTTCACCAGGTCATCGGTCCACCTTGTAGGGGGCCTTCCAACACTGCGTCTTCCGGTACGCGGTCGCCACTCCAGAACCTTTCGGCCTCAACGGCCATCCGTTCTGCGAGCAATGTACCCTGCCCATTGCCAAGCTTAATTTCTGCAAAAATATCAAATTCAAATCAGAAGTTTAGCAGTGACAACTTACATGGAAGTCTGCCCCGCTTGGGTGGAGCACCGCCGTACCTTCGTGGAGGCGATCGGTGGCAGCGACATAACACGTTCAGCTCTGGTTCAGGCCATGGTTCGGAGGGAGAGGGAATGGGAAGCGCTCGCAAATATGGCTGCTACCGTTATGAGGGAACGGACATCCTCACGCCCCAGCTGCCACTGAAGGAGACGCTCAGGGCATCGGGCGCAGACTTACGGACGACGAGTAATAGGTTGCTCGTCGTCCGGCTGTCCGATAAGGACCAAGCCCGTGTCGATAGCGCGTAGTATTCCACGCGCACCTCGAAGAGATGTCAGCAAAACTGAAGGGCGAAGAGTAGGAACGATGACTGCTAGAGCTGCGGGAACGTCAAAAAGAGTGATCGTCGCCCTAGAACGCAAAGGGCAACTGAAGGACAACGTGAGTTTTTAGTCAATAATAGTCTGGCACGCCCTCTCGCCACCCTAGAGCGGGATAAATTTGATGAGGTACCATCATCATCTTCCTGCCCTAGTCTCGTGTTATTTGGGGTCGGCACAACACGTTTTTTCTTCCATTCTGCCCTGTCACTCGTCATGCTATCACTAACTTTGTTTTCTTTCATATCACTTCTCACACAATCCATCCATCTTTTCTTTGGCCTCCCTCTCCCTCTCCATCCATCCACATGTATGCTCATAACTCTTTTAGTAACATTCGTTTCATCCCATTTGATG
Source organism: Mythimna impura (assembly GCA_905147345.3). Classification (NCBI taxonomy): domain Eukaryota; kingdom Metazoa; phylum Arthropoda; class Insecta; order Lepidoptera; family Noctuidae; genus Mythimna; species Mythimna impura. Next base: position 6,997,310 of record LR990355.1, on the reverse strand, counting down.
AGGTACCACCTCAATAAAGAAGGCGGTGACTCGTTATCGCGTAGTAAGATTAGCAGACAGCGAATAAATCACTACCAAGAACAAAGCCTCCACTCGACATTATTTAGTTTATATCACAAAAGATAATACAGACTCCTAACATTGACAAACACCCACGGAACCCTGATTTGTATCGCAGAAATAAACAATAACAAACTTCATAGTAAGTACAATCAAGAACATGAATACGTTACGCTAACTTCAAAGACTGTTTTCTCCTGTGAAATAACAATTTTGCAACTTGAAGCAAAGCCTCCCATAACCATAAAAGTATGTTTTCAAAAAACTCTTTAGTTCTTCAGTCTGCCTATGTAATCTAAACTATAAAAATAAAAGAAATATATATAATCTTTAATTCGGATTAGTGACATCCATATGGGGAGCGAGAGAGCGTGTCAGATTTTTACTGATTAAAACCCACTCCTGTTCCTTCTTAGCCATCGTTCCAGGGCCCCGGGGTACACTTTCGCACAACCTATGACCCCAGTAGTCTTCGACCCTGCTAGGCCCCTACGGTTTGCTGACATCTCTTTTAGGCGCAAGTGTAACACTAAGCGCCATCGACGACTCAGGCTTCGTCCGGACGGTTACTGGACAGCCGGAAGGCGAGTTACCCATTGCTCGTCGTCTGAAAGTCCACGCCTACGGTGGCTAGAAATAGTGGTCGGGGTCCTCGGCTGGGGCGCAAAGACATCTGTTCTCTCAATGGGGTCTGTGGTATGATCGGACGCAGCCGATTACCAGTATTTAACCTATATGACCTAAACAACACATTAACTGGGTACCCATCCACAAGACTGGTGTCAGATTTTCTGTCATCTGACTTTACGTAACAACTGTCAAAAAATCCTACTAATATTTTTGGAGAAAATCATTTTTTACATCTTGCGTGATAGGTCCTCATTGTACGTAGGGAAAAGTTTCTCAGCCAAGACTCCCAGACCAATAGACCTTTATTATCATAGAAATATCTTGGCGTGAATAAACTTTTGAGAGGGGAAACTTGTTACATTGTCTGGGAGAATATTTTTTTGCGTGCCTACTGACTACCCCTGCTGAATTTATTAAGGTTTCTTTCTAGACACTTTAGTAAAGTCTGAGTGAAAAGTAGCGCCTAAGTTGATTTTGGTTTAATAACGGTAGCACAGTTCCATGAAAAGAGTTTAAGGGGCCTCTGCAAGTTGGCTTCAGTCCTTCGTTTGCCTCCCAAAGGTCCAGAACCCCAGGAGCCTGAAGTAAATAAATACATTAAAAAAAATAAAAAAGTGTACAAGTATTTTAAAATAACTTATATAATGAAAGATGGACTCACCTAGACATAAACTAAACAAATTAATCAGTTAAAATAATAAATCAATTTCAAATGATTTTTTATTTTTTTAAATAAATTATTATAAAGGACAAAATGTTTAATAAGTAAACAAATGAAATAAAAATAGAAGTATATGTGTGTTCCACGTAGGAGCAACTTAACTGCAAAAAAGAGAAAAAAAATATACTTAAATAAAAACTACTTTCAAAAAACTGGCTCACCTTAATTAAAGAAGGAATTCAATGCTTCTAGAGCAGTGGTTCTCAACTTTTTTTTGACCTGAGACCACTTTGGATTCTTTGTTGTTATCAGGGACCAGAAGTCCAGCAAAAAATTTGACCATGTCTATCTAAAAAACTCATATCATAAATTCTAAAGTTGTAGCGTATCTATGTTAATAATATATGATATTTATTTTACAAATAGGTTTTAAATAACAGGAAGGGGGTAAAAATTAAATGTGTACAGTTTGAGAACCACTGTTTTAGGCGAATAATACTCGAATCGTGCTCACACCGTTTATTTTTTAATTGAATTGTAATTATAAAAATAGACTGTAACTACAGTTAATGAATTGTATCAACTGAAACTAGAACGAGGTATGTTGATAACGCTAGAGGACGAACGACAGTGTAATTGCAAAACCCAATTCAATTTAAAACGGCTATAACAACAATTAATTTATGCGTACTAGTGTCTGTACCTACCTACCTACGAGCGACCTGGTAACAATGTTTATTGAAATTACAAGTATTACCACCAGTTTTGAACTCCGAATTGGCGAGTGTGTTTTGTTTTTGGTAATTCTTAAAGGGGTGACCACACAGTTGCAAACTAGCGATCCAACCAAGGTCACCTTGGTTTATGTGTTTGGTTTGTGTTGCGACTACATGGATTTAAACCCCGCGTCAACACGTTCGGTGGTTGGGAAAACGCGCCTCCCAACCAAGGGCGTTGATGGTCATGGTTTTCAACTGCTGTCTACACGGATTGAAACTAGCAAGGTCACCTTGGTTGGGACGATGGTTTGCAACCACCTGGTCACCCCTTAAGGGATAGGCCGCACACGGGCCACTGGCCACAACCACAAAACGCCGTCACCGGCATATTTCCTGTAGGTTCCATACATTTTATATGGACTTGTCGTACACGGTTGACGCCGGAAGCCGCCACACACTACAAAATGCCGCTGCTCGTTTCTTGTGGCCCGCACTGGCCACTAAACGCCGATAAAAACGCTATCACACGCCACTCGCGCATTTAAACCTTCTTCGACAGAGTCCATTATACTACTGCGCACATGGGTTAAAAAAAATTAGCAGCCACTGGCCACAAGTGGTTTGTGGCCGCTTCTAGCTTCTCGTGGCGGCGTTTGTGGCTGTGGCATGTGGCCCATGTACGGCGACACTTATTGATGTTTCGACTTTGACGACTTGTCCACGGATGCGTATCTGTAACGACACAACGACGGTACAACGCTGCCGCTCCGTCAACAGAGTTTCAAAGTTTTGTACGTTAGCTGTGAAATCAAGCGTTTAATGACGAATACGCGTCTATGAAGCTACGCGTCGGTGGACAGTAAGGTCTTACTTGGGACGCATGTGACAGCGTTGCGTGTGCCATGTTTCTAAGTCATCTATTTTCAAGCAAATTCCAGAGTCTAGATGGCATAATGAATAGCATACTAACCATATGCGGGCTCAGTTTGTCTTTAGCTTAATAGTCACTGATACATTTCGCTCCTTCATTAATGTGGATATTTATTATGAGAACAGATAAAGTATCAAACTTTTTATCAGCGTCTATGTTCTTATGACTCATGAGTCGAAGAGTGAACAGGAATCTTCTGAACTCGATCACTTTATCGCAAACCTTATCCATTGCTTTCCATCAGGTGAGATTGAGGTCTCTTCACTTCTACTAGATTATTCTTTCTGAAAAAAAAAATCTCTACTACATCCATTTCATCATTTCAGCCGAAATATGTCCGCCGTTGGACATAGGCCTCCCCCTAAGTGTTGCCACAACGACCAGTCCTGTGCGTCTTGCATACGTCAGATACTCGCGACCCTCACCAGCCCCCGAGAACAAAGGAATCGGAAGCGTGGCCTACTCGAGGCGTTCGACGCGAACGAAACGATCGTAACTTGGCTAGAGGGGCAGGTTGCCGGTCCACCTGCCTGTCCACACCCAACGCAGCGTCTTCTGGTACGCGGTCGACCTTTCGGCCACATCGACCAACTGTTCTGCGAGCAATGTGCTCTGTCCACTGCCTCATAACTTTGGCCATTTATCGAGCTATGTCGGCAACCTCGTTTCTCCTGCAACCTTCACGACCAGCAGTACATTTAGAAGCATTTGTATTTAGTTATCCTCTTCATTAAAATAATCTGATACTTCAATTCAATAAACAAAAAAACCCTTCAACAATATAAAAACGATAAGAATACCTGCCCCACTTTTCTTCCACATCTTTATGAGAAGAAAACCAGCTGACATTGCATTTTAACACAAGATCCTAGCCAACAATAAGTTCAGTACCCACCTATTATGCAGCAGAATCTCTAATGAACGTTGGAAACTGGAGCAAGGCGAATAATTTAGCACCAAATCGCGGGCGCCATCTTAGATCTAGTATAAAATATAGATAGTGTTGAATTACACGCAAAAGATTTCTCGTGATCGGAAAAGATCGGATAGGAAGAAACTAAGCTGCTGAGCCTGAGATTGCCTTTCTAGGTCAAAGGAGTTCAATTGAATAATATTATTTGCTGTTACATTTCGAAAATAAAAGGAGGAGGGTTGATAGGAGGCATTTTTCGCCCATCACACACTCAAAAAAAATAAGTTTCTGTTTCCAACTATTTTTAATGCCTTTTATCATCCCTCCTCTTTTGCAGCTATTTTCGAGAAATAAATGATTGACGTATCACAAATTAAACGCAAGTGAAGTGATCATCCCAGCAGAGTCGAAGCCTACTGGGGCCATGGGTGATGCGAAAGAGATCCCCGGGGCCCTGGAAAAATGGCAAAGAAGGAACAGGAGTGGGTTTTTAGTCAGTAAAAGTCTGACACTATCTCCCGCTCCACCCAAGGCGGGGGATGTCATTAGATAATTTTCCCACCCGAAAAAAAAAAAAGAGATTTGATCATCATCATGATTTCAACCAAAAGACATCTTCTGCTAGACATAAGGCTACCTCAAGTGTCGCCACATCATTCAGGTTTTTTTTGTTAGAAGTGGGAAATCATTCAATGACTTCTCACGCTTTAGAGTGGAGCGTGTCAGACTTTTACTGACTCAAACCATTTTAGAACTGTGGGTTTCCATTTCAGAAATTTGAAGATTCATTCATCATTTTGTGTTTTCGCAGAAGAAATGGTCGATGGGGCCGAAAGGTTCTGGAGTGGCGATCACGTACCGGAAGACGCGGCGTAGGAAGACCTCCCGCAAGGTAAACTGATGAGAATCCCATAAATGCGACACGCACCGGACCGGTCGTTGTGGCGCCACTTGGGGGAGGCCTACGTCCAGTAAGTACCTTAAAAAATAAATCACCAGAGACTAGGTCAAATCCATAAATATTTACATAATAATTCGTTTTGTTCGTAGTATTTTCGTTTTTCGTTTTTCGTTGTGCTGCAATGAAGCAACACAACGCTTGGTTCTATTTTCCTGGTCTGAAGTCACACTTCATCAGCAAAAACCCTTGAAAATCTCCAAGAACGCTATTTTTGAATCTGTCTGCTTTGAACGCTTGCAGATTAATTAGGTAATCATTACAAAAATAAATATGATTTACCTTTTTCCTTATTTACACATACCATGTACTGAAACAGGCTGTTTTACCCGTTACAAATAAATGATTAAATTTACATTATCTGACACCTTTTACCTATACGCAGATTATAATACAACAGAATACTACTTTTTACACTCAAAAGGAAAAAAACAGAACCCTTATACTTTATAGGATCAATTTGTTGTCCATCTGTCTGTCTGTCAAGACTCCTTATCTCGGGAAAAGTTAAAATTAAAACCAAATACTCAGGTCTGCGGTCCCTTGAAGCTGTGAAAAAATCAAACTTCTGAGTTAACAAACAAAAAAAATTCGGCTGTTAAGTTGCAAAAAACGTATATTTCGACTCTCAAGTGAATCAAAATTCATAGGGTACTTCCCGTTGACCTAGAATCCTGAAATTTGGCATGAAGCAAGGTCACATAGCACAAGTATAGGAAAAAATCTGAAAACTGTAAATTTATAACTATAAATTTACAGTAATTGTTTTTTTTTTTTGTGACGTAACTACGTCACAAAATAAAACTTAGAACCCTCAGTGTGCGAGTCCGACTCGCACTTGCTCGGTTTTTTTTTGGGATAGGAAACAATAAAATAACTTCTCCCGCGCTAGGTGGAGCGAAATAAAGTGTCCGACTTTACTGACTAATCCCCGCTCGCGTTCCTTCAGTAGCCCTTTTGCGTTCCAGGACCACGGTTACTCTATCGTATAATTCCGCAGTCTTTAAGGCATTGACCCTAGCGGACCCCATCAATTTTGCTGACAGCTCTTTGAGGCGCGCGTGTAACAGAACGCACCGTCGCTCGCGTCATAATGGCCTGTTTACGACTTCGGTCTTAGCGGCGAGCGGTGCGGCGCGGCGAGCGGGGCGGCACCAGCACGCGGGCGCGCGGCACTATGAGCAGCGTCTCGTTGCGTGCTTCAAACTTCTTCATACTTTTGATCTTACGCTCGCAGTCCCCCGCTTATCTACCGCTCACAGCGGCAAGGTCGTGAAAGGGCCTTAATTCTCATATATCTGCAACAAGCCACTCTGCAAATATCATCTCTTCACCTTGCATGAGTATGTCTTACTTTATGTTTACCGATTCGCTGTTTTCATTCAAGAAACATAGTTTTTTTTAAACGTTGCTCGATAATAGGAATGATTTCTGTGTCGTGGTTGCGTTTACAAATATGTACAAATACACACACAAGATACCTGCACCCGGAACATCTTTATTGTTTAACACTAGAAAGACGGGAAAATCTATCTACCTACAAAGACGGCGACCGGTCAAATGACTGCCCCAATTTATTTAATATATTTTTTTATTTATGTGCTAAAATTGGTAACTATAGTAATAAAACAGGGTATAATATATAATTATTTATTTAATTTACATACAATTTTTACATTTTAACATTTTATTTACGTTACAAGAGCCGCAAAGTGGCTTTTTGCAAGAGTCGCATACTTTATTAGTTTTATTTTTGCACTTCTGTATATAGCATTCTCGCCTTTTCCGAATTTCCGGATTTTGAAGAGAAGATCGAGAAGTAGAAGGCGTGGGTTCTTCGGGCGACAGTTCGGTTTCAGAGGGTCTCGGTTCAATTTCTACTTTGCCGCTAAGTTCACTTGCTAAACTTAGTATGAAATTCCTTCGTTTTATGTTGGTGCCTGACATTTTCTTATACAAAATGAAGGAATTTATCCCTGCTAGGTCCAAAATATTGAAAAATACCTGTACAGGCCACCTTCGAGATGCCGCTTTGACACTATATTTTTTTGCCATCTGGTCAGCTACATCCACGCCGTACTTGGTAGCATTGTAAAAAGTCACAGTTTCTGGCTTTTTCTTAGGATGATTAGAATCTATTTCAACATTGTCATGTAACGTGCTGAGCAATAAAACGTTCTTGTTTCGTTTTCCTTGATAAATTGTAAGAGTACATCTATCAGATTTCAGAATTTTTGTTTCAAACAAAATCTCAACGATGTAAAGAAGTTGTCAGTGGTTACATTCCGACCAGTATTTGCAAAAGGTTCCACGAGACGCATAACAACGGATTCACTGAGGCTTTGGTTTTGTGGCCTGCTTTCATCTTTTCCTAAGTAAGGAAAGCCGTTGAGTACAAACTTTGAATCTACATCAACACAAAGCCAAAATTTAATTCCAAACTTATCAGGCTTGTTAGCAATGTATTGAAGAAACCTGCATCTAACCTTAGTAGAAAACAGTTGTTCGTCTACTGTAACGTTTTCTCCCGGCTTGTAGCACGATAAGCAGTTCTCAATGAATTTCTTCCAAACGTCTGATATTAGTGCGAATTTGTCTTGTTGAAGTCGTGAACTTCTCTCAGATCTGTGATCAAATCGCAAAAACTTCATTATTTCTTTGAATCTGTCACGTGACATAACTTTTGAAAAAAAATTTATTCCCCAAGTTTTACTCCACAACTCATTTACTTGAATATTTTTTGCACCGTATGCACCTCGAGCATAACATATAGCGATAAAACTTTCCTAGTTGTCTATTAGCTTCTTCTATAGTACATTTCTGAATATGTCTCAATATAGATTCATCAATCAAAAGCCTCCACGAGTCTGACAAATGTCCCTTGAAATTTCTTTTTGCATATGAGGTAGGCCCTGCTTGCTCAGTTATGATATTGTGTCGTGCCCGGCGACCACTTTGAGTAGATTCCATTTGAGGTGTCCATGAGGTACCGTCGATAGAAGTGATAAGACCTTGAAGCTCAGAATCTTCCAAACAATGACTCCTACCACGGCCTCGACCACGAGCACGGCTACGACCGCGGCCACGAGAACTCAAGCTGTCAACGGTTCGTAAAGTTGCTAGAGGTATCTGATCTTCCAGGTCACTTTCATCCGTAGAGGAACTCGAACTGATAAATGGTACATTTTCATCCTCACTACCGTGCTCTTCACTTTCAGAGCCACAATCCGATTCATCTTCACAAATATTTTGCAACATTGAAAGTATTTCTTCATTTTGAAGGCTTCGAGACATTTTTCACGAATCACTTACAATAATTCTGACAAAATTGATAGGCAGTCGTAACTATACTGACTCATTTGACTTGCATACTCCAAACAATGGACAAAGCGCACATTATTTCGTATTCTACCTTCTCATATTACAAATAAATACTTATCCGATATCAACCGTCAAATGACTGCCGCCGTCTTTGTCGGTATATCAAGATTTTAAACAATAAACAAAAGAGACGAGAGTTATTTTCATACCTATTTTCATTTAACTAGTAATATTAATAAAAGTCACAAAGTCTCAGTACATTAAGTCAAATAGATTTTGAGTTATTCCAAATTTAAATTCAAATTGCAGTCAAATGACTGCTTCCGTCTTTCTAGTGTTAAATAGGAATAGGGAATAGAATCCGCCACAAGCAGGGCAGCAGCCAATTGGTCAACCACTGCGCTAATAGCATAGCATAGCATAATCAGCCTTTTAAGACCCAGTTCCCATACCGTAGGCGCGGGCTTGCGGACGGCGAGCAATGAGTAGCTCGCCGTCCGACCGTCTGGTAACCGTCCAAACCGAGCCCAAGCCGTCGACAGCGCGTAGTGTTCCACGTGCGCCTCAAGGAGATGTCAGCAACCGTAAGGGCCCAGCAGGGTCGAAGCCTTCTGGGGCCATGGGTGATGCGAAAGAGATCCCCGGGGCCCTGGAACAATGGCAAAGAAGGAACAGGACTGAGTTTTTAGTCAGTAAAAGTTTGACACGCCCTCCCGCTCCGCCCAAGGGCGTGGGATTTCATTAGATGATTTTCTCACATAAAAGAAAGACCCGGTACCCATTGCTGGAACTCAGGCCTACTCTCTAGAAGGAAAAGGCGTCAATAAATCAATTTTCGGTAAGTATACAACTTTGCAGACATAATCGAACAATAACAAAAATATAATGAGGAAAATTCTTCTCATTTAATAATTAGCTAAACAACAGTTTGAGTCACGCTCTTTACTTCGGGATTGCCCGAAACACAGGTCAAGAGGTCAAACTTGTTGATTCAAATCACGACCTTTCCGTGTTATCAGTTCATGATAACGGTGTCATTTGAGTCAACAACTTGTAAGAGTCTGTGTGTGACTATAAAACAACGTACTAACCAAATAAATGGGCTCTATACAGAATTTATAAATGGGTGGTCATATTTTGGATAGTTCTTCTGTCCAAGGTCTATAAGAGCAATTACTGAAATAAAATCGTTTAAAAAGAAACTCCATGAACTGTTAGTGAGCAAATGCTATTACTCTATGAAAGACTTATTTGCCGACAAATCACTTTTAAAATATAATCTGCATGGGTCATGACGCGTTTTGTATAATATGTCGTGGCCTGATCTTAGAATTGATCACTTCATGAAATGGCCAACTAAAACTGGCCAGATCGTTTAAACGTTAACATTTGATGATATGTCAATCCTCATTTGGCCATATCATTGATGTAGGATTTCTATGATAATAAAAGTTCTAAAGAAAGTAGGCCAAACGAGGATTGCAAACTTTAAAGTTTAAAACGATCTGGCCAGTTTTGATTGGCCATATCATGAAGTGATCAATTTCTATGATCTGGCCACGACATATACATAGATACATTATGAACAACTCTAAAAAACAAGATGATAACGAACGAGAGACCCCATTCATTTATAAACTGTTTGTTTATTGAAATTTGTTACTCCAACAAACATTTCATTATCTAATAATTTGCAATGTATTCTAATAATGTTGGCATGCATGTAAACTCACTATAGGTACTTACCTACACTATATTGTACGCCCTAAGGGTTTTCTTTAGGTGGGAAAATCATCTTATGACAAATCCCGATCTTGGGCGGAGCGCGAGATTGTCTCAGACTTTTACTGACTAAAAACCCACTCCTGTTCCTTCTTTGCCTTCATCCCCGGGCCCCGGGTTACGCTTACACACTACCCGTGGCCCTAGTAGGCTTCGACCCTGCTGGGCCCCTACGATTTGCTGACATCTCCCTGAGGCCCGCGTGGAACAGTACGCGCCGTCGACGACTTGGGCTCGGTCCGGACGGTTACCGGACGGTGGCGTAGGACATAGCCGTTCGTAGAATATTTAATTAACATCATCTGTATTATGTACAATTACCTATGATCCACAATAAAGACAGTATAGATAAGATATGGAACAGTACGGAAACTACCTACAAATGTTCGAAACGGCTCACTCACACAAACATACGCATCGACGAGACTCCTAAGCGGCATTCGCTACTGACAGGACCGCGAGAAACGCTTAGGAGTCTCGTCGAAGCGTATGTTTGTGTGAGTGTGCCGTTTCGAATATTTGTAGGTAGTTTTCGTACTGTTCCATATATCTATACTGTGATAAAGATGATTTGATTTGATTTGATTTGATGGAAATCAATCACTTTCCACAAAGAAGTCTTTAAATTCCCTGGAACGCAAAGAGCAACTAAAGGAACACAGATTGGTTTTAGTGAGTAAAAGTTTGTCAATTTCCCTCGCTTCATCTATAGCGGGAGGAAGTCATTTGATGATTTCCCACCAAAAAAAAGATACTTCCAGAGAGATAATATTTTGCACATAAATAAACACTTTTACCCCCCTCTTTAGTTTAATATTTATAATATTAATTTAGATTTAGAAAGCACAGCAAGAAAGTTCTTTACTCTTGGAAAAAACATGGATAAAATCGTACAATAAGAACAAACGAAACTTTATAGAGACCAAAACACAGTTAAAAAAAACTGGCCAAGAGCGAGTCGAGCTCGCACGCGAAGGGTTCCGTAAACAAAAAAAAAACGGCAAACAAATCACGTTTGTTTTATGGGAGTCTCACTTAAATACCTGTTTATTTTATTCTGTTTTTAGTATTTACTATTATAGCGGCAACAGCAATACATCATCTGTGAAACAATGCCTGATGACTGACAGACGGACAGCGGAATCTTAGCAATAGGGTCCTGTTTTTACCCTTTAGGTACACTACCCTAAAAAGAAACAGCTCATGCTGCAACCGCAGCCAAACTGAGAAAAATACTGCTGAGAAAAATATTCGCATAAAATCGTTTACCCAAGCAAAATATAAATACTAAACCACTCAAACGAATTGAACTAACGAGTATACCCAACAATAATAACATCTCTTCATAAAGCCACGAAAAACCGGCCCCATCCAGCTGTAACCGCTGCAAACCAGTTCTGTTTCGAATTTAAAAATGAGCGCTACGGCCGCAAACAGACTCCTTTTGAGTACATTCGTATGTCTAATGCGACGGATATTATGGCGGTTCTTGTTAAAATTTCATACGCGGAATAATCCTTAGGGAGTTTCACACGAGTGTGTGTCGTTGCGAAGCGCTGGAAGACCTAGATAAGACCGGTTCAGTCTTTGTTGTAGAAATGCTTTGTTCAGATGGGTTATGTGGCTTCAAAGACGTGTTAGAAATTAATGGATATTGTTATGTCTTCTGTTTGAAATTTAATTGTCAATTTGCAGAACGATTAAATATTCAGTAGGTAGTTAATTGGATTATTATAGGTTGATAAACTTTTACAGTCGACAATAAAATATACATTTTGATGTAGATTAAACAAATTACTACCTGATATGGAAATACTATTTTGACATCAGTATTATACTTATTTTTAGTCAGCAAAAGTGAGACGAATTAGTAACTTTTCTTCTGATTTTCCAGTCAGTGGTGAACTCCTTAAACTGTTTTGCGACGTTGATTGCAGTAGGGGAGACCGAGGAGATTTGAAACAAAGGTGATTTGAAACAGTACCAATATCTCGGAACTTAAAATCGTTAGCGAGTTGGCAACGTCGCTTTTTAATCCCTTCCCTCCGCCCGCTGACATGTCAGTACGCGTCGGGGAGGTAAGGTACGCGGTTGTGGAGTTCTGCGTCCCATGTGACAAAAATCGTGAAAAGTAAGTTTTTAACGTTTTTTTACGATGCCTATATTTTGATAAAGTTCTTGTATTATGGCGTAAGTTATATATGTTTCGAAAGATCATTAACTAAAGATTTATTATATATATTTGGTACAATTGATTTCTGTGTATTTGCATCTTGATTGTGCATTTAATGAAAATTGGGACGTTTTTTCTTACTGAGGAGATTTGAAACAGGCTGTTTCAACTCTCCTCGTTTTCAATTTTATATCAGAAAGCAGTCAATAAATAACGGGCACATTTTTTTTTTTGTTGGTTTAATTTGTTTATTTTGTTTCAGTATGCCTACTGATTATAAAAAAAAAACTGACAGAGGTATGGCGAGTCGCGAAATGTATGATCTCGCAGCGGAAGAAGTAACTTTGCGACAGAAAAGTCTCCGTGACGCGGCTTCAAGTTTCAACCTGAACCATACCTCCCTTTACAGGTATATTAAAAAAAAAACTGCCTATGAAGCAAACAAAACGGAGACTGCTCCAACGGTGGGATATCCTGAAAAGACTGTTTTTACAGCTTCAGAGGAGAAGGTACTGTGCAACTATCTTTTAAACTGCGCTGCTGCTAACTTTGGCCTAAGAACTAAGGAAACCAGAACTTTTGCCTATAGGTTGGCTGTAGAATATAATAAAAAAAATCCTTCTTCTTGGACTGAGCATGAAATGGCTGGAGAGGTTTGGCTTTATGAAAGGACATCCTGTTCTTTCTCTGAGACTACCTCAACCTACAAGTATCGCTCGAGCTACCAGTTTTAATAAAACAAACGTTGAACTTTTTTTCAAAATTATACCGCAGTGACTTGCAATTGCAAGGAAAGGATATATGGAACGTTGACGAATCTGGCATCACAACTGTTCAGAAACCAGACCGCGTCATTGCCCGACGAGGACAGAAACAAGTGAGTGCCATGACTTCCGCAGAGAGGGGAACATTGGTTACTATAGCACTAGCAGGAAATGCCCTTGGGAATCACATACCCCCAATGTTCATCTTTCCGCGGAAAAGATTTAATGATCACTTTATACGCGATGCACCTACTGGATCAATTGGCACTGCGAATGGGTCAGGGTGGATGCAAGAAGAAGACTTCTATATATTTCTTAAATTTTTCAAAGACCAAATTAGGCCAGCCAAAGAAAAATGGGTGCAATGTCTGGAATGTAAACACTGGGATCATGAAGCTTGCACTGGTGGGGAACTTTCTTATGTTTGCCACAACTGCTTGTCAGATTGACGTTTTTTATTTTCATAATATTTTTAATTTTGACATTTGTGAGATTATTGTAACTTAAATATTCGAAGAAATATTGACTAAGACTGATTGTAATACTTAAGAAACGACTGAGAGTTAATAATTATTTTATATAAATGTAAAACATTTTGTTTATCTGACTGTTTAATATAAATGTTACGAATAGGATGTTATAGTAGGTACTTTTAATTACTTAACTGTTAAATCAGTATAAAATACCAATTAAAAAAGTTGTTTCGTTCTTGAAAAGTTTTTTTTAATTAAATACCTTTAAATTATATCATCATTTTTATTTTACAACCCTTAATACTACTCAAAAATCATATGTTTCAACTCTCCTCGACCCCTGTTTCATCTTACCTCGGTATGAGGGGAGTTGAAACAAGTTGACTTGTTACGGTTAAGTCGATTTTTCACCACATTATTTAACGCTTACAATTTCTTTAAGTTAGTCATTCGCAAGTGTAAAGAATGACCTATCGATTGGTACTAATATCATACGATTTCTGTCTATAGTATTTTGTATATGAAACAAAATGTCAAAATTGTTTCAACTCCCCTCGGTCTCCCCTATCAGTAGCATTCATTAAGTCCTCCAAAGTGCAGGCGTATGGGCACTTAAAGAAAGAAAGAAAGAAAACACGTTTATGTACCTCACACATACAGTAGAAATACAAAATAGGTAAGTATGGTAAAATAACATTAAAAACTGTACGAGGCCAAAAAGGCGCACATTTGGTTCATGTTCGCATGCAGTACGAGTATATAGAGTATCCGACAAGTCTATAAAACCACATTTCGCCAAGTTGTGTTTGCAGCGGCATACCAGGGTGCGCAACTAATTTAGTTCTTTCCATGTAGTCCACTTGCGGACGGCGAGTAATGGGTGGCTCGCCGTCCGACCGTCCGGTAACCGTCCGGACCGAGCCCAAGGCGTCCACGGCGCGTACTGTTCCACACGCGCCTCAGGGAGATGTCAAAGGAGAAACAGGAGTGGGTTTTTAGTCAGTAAAAGTCTGACACTTTCTCCCGCCCCGCCCAAGAGCAGGATTTGTCATTAGATGATTTTCCCAACTAAAAAAAAAAATATAGTCCACTGAAATTCTTGTCCAGATGGCAGATGTTCCTGAAATTCAAGGCTAAAAAGCAATGAATTTCAAACGTTCCCCACAAAACCAGTTTGCTGTTTCCCCTTAAAACCAGTAAAAGCTATCAACGGTTTACTCGAATATTCCGAAAAATGCTCTGAAAATGCATGTCCTGAAATTGCATTACTATCCTCCTTTGAGTCTGTGAGGTAACAGGATTATAAAAGCAGTCTAGACGGGATACGGAGGAAACGTCTAGGTTAAATTTTAAGAGTACAAGAAGTTTTTTATTTAATTTGATATAAACTAGTGCTTGACGGCGATCCCACCTGATGGTAAACAGTGTAAGTTGTAAGTTGTTGTTGTTGTTTATGTAAGTTTGAGGAAGTGCTATTATTATGGACTGAAATAATATTGTATAAGCAGGTATATGAATATTTAGATCAAGGACTATACGTAGTTTTAGAAATGGGACAGTGAAATTGTTGTTACAAAAAAACATCTTAATGTACCTACGTACGTGAGGTAACCATTGGTATTTTGTTTTAGAATATTCAACAATAACTTTTTTCCGCGTCTCCGCCCCCCTTCGCTCTGAATAATTTCAGCCGTTCGAGCGTGCAGAAATAAAAATTATATGAAATAATTTTTATTTCGTGTGTGTATGTGTGTATACACACACTCACATAATTTCACCTTTATAATAGATGTGTAGATGTGTGATGTATAGATGTACAAGTAACACACCGATCCATTCAGCAAGCACATTGCATTCTAGCAAGAACTGAGAAGCGAATAGCCAACTGTAAAACCAGTAAAAATTCTGTTTTCCTTAAAAATACGATGAATCAAATTGAACAGTTTGCAGTTACCCAAACAAACACGTGAGTTGAAACGTTTCTAAAATACTTTTTACTATCTTGAACGCTGATTTGTGGATTACAGATATCGGACTGAATCATACACTTTCATTGATGACGTCACGTATCGGTCAATGTTGTTTAGGTAGCCAGGGTATCAGTTATTAGTCTTCAAACTAGCTACTCCCAGCGGCCTTGTCCGCGTGATAGTAGAAAATTTGCCCAAGGGAATATACGCCCGAGATAAAAAGTATCCTATATGCTATTCCAGGATATGATCTACTCGTGTACCAAGTTTCATCTAAATCTATTCAGCCGTTTGAGCGTGAAGAAGTAACAAACATAGATACAAATACACACACTCACAATCTTTCGCCTTTATAATATTAGTGTGATTCTAGCGTCCACCATGCATTTAGAGTTTCTTAACAGTTGCTATTTTTTTTTAATAGCCTATACTGTCCCACTGCTGGGCAAAGGCCTCCCCCAATTTCTTCCAGATATTCTTTTCTCGAGACACCTCGAACCAGTCCTTGCGGTAGGCATCTAGGTCGTCTTGCCACCTCTTCCCAGGTCGACCTCGGCGGCGTCGTCCATCTTCAGGTACCCACTTTGTGGAAACTCTCGCCCACCGGTTAGAGTGCATGCGGCTGATGTGACCCGCCCAATCCAATTTTAGCCGTTACTAGATTAAATTGAATATCAATATTTTGTTTACTTGCGAACGGCGAGCAATGGGTAGCTCGCCGTCAGACCGTCCGGTAACCGTCCGGACCGAACTCAAGTCGTCGACGGCGCGTAGTGTTCCACGCGCGCCTCAATGAGATGTCAGCAAAGCCGTAGGGGCCCAGCAGGGTCGAAGCCTACTGGGGCCATGGGTTGTGCGAAAGAGAACTCCGAGGCCCTGGAACTAAGGCAAGTAGAAGTGGATTTTACTCAGTAAAAATCTGACACGCCTTCTTGCTCCGCCCTAGAGTGGGAGAAGTCATTGGATGATTTCCCACTAGGGTTTGGGTCCCGAGACATCTCGTGTCTTGAAGTCCCGGAACTTTTCATAATTTTAGTTGTCTTTAGACCCGGGACTCGAGAAGAGACAATATTATCGAAACTGTTATTTGGAACTACTGTTTAAAGCCTTAAACACAATTAAACCGACATCTGTTGAAAACGAGAGAGTGTTCTCCTTGTCCGGTGGTATAATTACAAAAATCAGAAACAGATTGTCGGACAAAGCTGTTGACGCTCTGATTTTTTTAAAAGCCTATTTTATTAAATCATCAAAGAAGTCTAATTAATGTGTTATTTGTATGTTTGTGATTTAAAAGACTGATTTATAAGTCTGTTTTATTATATTTATATTTAGGTTATTTAATTTGTGTATAAGATTTAACTGCCTAAAATTGAATCTGGGTGTGATTATTAGAAATAAACAAAGCAATTATAAAGACTGAAATTAACCTTAAAGTTATTAAGATTTAATTTTCTGTTTAATAAATGTTAATTTTTACAAAAAAAAAATGCCTTTTTAATACTTTTCACCAGATATTAACTCAATTAAATTTCTTCAAAAAGGCTCTCTAAAAATAAATTCCTAAAAGTCTCATAAATCCTGGGAATTCCCAGGACTTTGATTGTAGGCTGTTTCGTGTCGCGGGACTTAGAAATTGTCGGGAATTCCCAAACCCTATTTGCCACCTAAAAAAAGAACCCGGAGATAATATAAAAAATCATATAGCGAAAGCGTATGGCGTGTTTTTTCGAGTACTTATGCACAATAGTTCGGAACGCCAACTTCAGAGTGACCAACATATTTTGTTTGACCGTATTTTTAAAGACTGAAAAATAAAACCAATATTTGTACCATCTTGTCTATACGAGGCTTTATAAACGCGTATGTAAGCAGAATATGATTCAGCAGCGTCTGTTAATGTACCGTCTGCGAACTAGCAAGATTTTCTGGCGTGGGCTTTATATATGCGACCGTTCAAGTGCACACTGGGTGTTCAAAGTGTGGGTATGGACTGAATAATTGTGATGCTTTTGATGCTACGTTTATGATTGCAATGTCGTTCAGGAAATGGTTTGATGCTTATTTGACTCTTTAAGAAAGAAAGGGACCAATGAAAAAAAAATAAAGATAAAAAAAGTAAAAAAACTAAAAACCGACTACGACAAAAAAAAAACGACGAAACTAAAAGTATGAAACAAGATTTCCAGGATGCTGAAATAAACAAGGTAAAAAGAAAAGCCGCAGTCACACGTTATAGGTAACAACCGAAACACTTTAATAACGTGTGACTACGGCTTTTCTTTTCGTCGTTTTTTTTGTCGTAGTCGGGTTTTAGTTTTTTTACTTTTTTTTTATTTAAATTATTTTGGTGTTAAATCACTGTGCTTCTATACCATTTGCAAAAGCTAAATTTAAAATTTCTAATTAATAATGGTAAATTAATTTTTGTCCACCAGACGGCGCCACATTGAATTTTGATGATATATTTTGATAAGTACCAGTGAAGCCCTTTCAAATGATATCAAACACGGTGTATTTATCTTAACATTTTTTTAACACATGACTTCTTGTCCGCTAGAGGGCGTCACTTTAAATTTGAACAATATTTTGAAAATGTACAAGTAAAGCCCTTTCAAATGATACCAAACACGGCGTATTTATCTCCATTTTTATTTTTTACACATTACTTTTTGTCCGCTAGAGGGCGCCATATCAAGTTTTGTGACACGTCACGTAACCTATGTTCAGCGGACAATTAAGACGGTTCTAACGATACCTCATACGTCGAGTTCCGATAAGTAGATTAGGAGCTATGTGGGAACAGATGAACAAACTCGCATACATACATAGCCTGTCAAAATCATAACCCTCCTTAATCGGGTAAAAAGAAGGAAAATAAATAATTAACCGTTTATAATTGCCTCAAACATAAACTAAAAATTCATAATAAAAAGGAAAACATTAATCTGTGCGAGACTAAAAGGGTGCCTAACTCAGCATATTATACTGAGATATTATAAATAATTACGGCCCATTCCCCCTCCTAGAGAGGAGGCCTGAGTCCCAGCACTGGGAACATTAAAAAGGCTGATTATGCTATGCTATTATAAATAACGCAGCGCTGGTATTCTGCATTGTAGATACTAGACTAAAAAAAAAACCTTATTTATTTTATTGACTTTTCTTTTATTTCACTAATCCGTTTATTTAATTCTATTGCAATCACGTGTGGTCAAAATTCCACGGTGCGTCATCCTTTTCCATCCGTCCACATCTAAGTCTTTTTTTCTTGCCTCGATTTATAATTGTGTTAACTCCTGTTTTTAAACGACATCATTATTTTACCAGATGGTGATGTATGAGCAGTCTTTTTGGTATCTCCCTTATAAATATATATGGATAAACCAGTTGGCAACACGGTCATAGAATTTCGTCTTGAGACACTGTGGTATATTGGATGAGAAGATACCGCGCAGCTTCCCGAACGCTGCCCAGCCGATTTGGATTCGACAGTCAGTTCAGGTTCAAGTTCGTTGAGGTTCAATGATGACATATGGTACCGAAACGTGGTCGCTCACAATGGGCCTCATCAGAAGGCTCAAAGTCACCCAAAGGGCAATGGAAAGGGCTATGCTCGGAGTTTCCTTGCGTGATCGAATCAGAAATGAAGATATCCGCAGGAGAACCAAGGTTGCCGACATAGCACGTAGAATCGCCAAACTTTTAAGTGGCAATGGGCAGGGCACATTGCTCGCAGAACAGATGGCCGTTGGGGCCGAAAGGTTCTGGAGTGTCGACCGCGTACCGGAAGACGCAGTGTTGGAAGGTCTCCTACAAGGTGGACCGATGACCTGGTGAAGGTTGCGGGAATGCAATGGATGCGAGACGCACAGGATCGGTCGTTGTGGCGACGCTTGGGGGAACCTATGTCAAACAGTGGACGTCTTTCGGCTGAAATGATGATGATGATGATGATGATGAACTGCCTATCAGACCTTCACAACTTAGTAACTGGACAACACGATACTCTTTGGATAGACTGAAGGTCAGACTTTCTGGTGTCTGACTACCTGTAGATAACTGTCTGTCAAAGATCTACGACTGAAAACCGAGACCAACGTTTACATGCTTTCGGAGGCACGGAGTGTCAAACACGGAGTGATAAACTTAGAAAAGAACATATGAACTGAAAAATTCAGATTCGTACTTACCCGGTTTCGAAACCTCAACCTCATAGATGAGAGGCCTTAACCACTGAAACATCGTGGCACTTTTGTGTAAATACAAAATCGAAGTAAAATCTCCAACACGAACAATTAATTCTTTACATTTTTATGGAACAATGAATACAAAAGCCGTGAATAAAATCGGTGTCATATCGAGTCAGCAAAAATTCATTAATTGGGGAGCTATGGACGTATTGTAATAAAAATATTTTCAGCAACAATAGCCTTCAAAATCATGCTGGATCGACTGTATTTAGTTTCACAAATCTCCCTTTTTTGTTTTCAACAAAATATTTTGTTCGCTGAAAATGGATTCTGAATAGGCCATTCTTATTCTGACTGTTGAGAGCAGTGGTGGCCAAGTGGTAACGGCCCCGAGTTACGAGTTGTAGGTCACGGTTTCAAACCCAGCCAGGCGCATTATTTTGTGTAATTTATTTCATCACCACTGCTCTCAAAACGGTGAAGGAAAACATCGTGAGGAAACCGGCATGTCCTAGAACCAAAAAATTCGAAGACATGTGACATTCACCAACCCGCACTGGGCCCGCGTGGTGAATTACGGCCCATTACCTCTCCTAGAGAGGAGGCCTGAGTCCCAGCAGTGGGAACATTAAAAGGCTGATTATGCTTATGCATTCTGACTGTTGATTTAATTGGTCATACACTACCTGAAATGTTTTTGTCAATTAACAAGATTGCACTTTTTTTTGAGATAGGAAATCATCTAATTACCTTTCCTGCTCTAGGGTGGTGCGAGAGAAACTTACTACCTAAATCCTTAATGGGGTCGGAATTACGGCGGCTAGGACGTGAGGACCTTCGTTCCCTCACGCGTGCAGCCTCCTCCTTCGCTAGCATTACTGCTTCGCAGAAGGAGGCGACCGCCTGCCATTCCTCCTCGCTCCGGACCATAGCCTGAACCAGGGCCGGACGCGAAAGGTCGCTGCCGCCAATTGCCTCCACGAGGACACGGCGGTGCTCCGCCCAAGCGGGGCACACCTCCACCGTATGCTCCACCGTGTCCTCTGGGTGGTCCGCACAATGATGACACCCGGGCGTTGCTTCCGCCTGAATCCGATGCAGGAACCTCCCGAACTTGCCATGTCCGGTGAGGACCTGCGTCATGCGGTAGGTGAGGATGCCGTGTTGCCGCTCCAGCCACTCCTCAAAGAGGGGACTTACCGCCATAATTGTAGCGTGCCCAGCACTGGGTTGCGACAGTCGCCGTCGCCATTCCACCATGAGATCCCGCCGGAACTCTGTCCGCCATGCCGCGACTTGGCGCGGCAGCGGAGTTTCGCCCCGGCGTTGCATCTCCACGCACAAATCGTGCATGAGTGCAAGGACTGTTGCCTCCAAATCCCATGGTGGCAGGCCAGCAAGGAGGCTCGCCACTTCGCGGGAAATCGTGCGGTATCCCCGTACCATCCGGATGGCCATGACCCTCTGGCAAGCGTTCAGCATGGCCGCCGGTCGCCTTTGCAGCGACGGCGCCCACACCGGCGCCCCGTAAAGGGCCTTGGACCGAACGATTCCCGCGTAGAGCCTCCGGCAGGAGGCGTCTGGACCCCCAAGGTTGGGCAGGAGCCGCTTTAGGGCAGCCCCGGTCCGTTGCAGTTTGGGAGTCAGACGTCGAAAGTGCTCCACAAAGTTCCACCGACTGTCGAGGACAAGTCCCAGGTACTTCATCGTCGACCCGACGTCGATGCGAACCCCTCCTACTGTTATTTGGGAACCCGGTGGTGGCGCGTTCCGAAGGCCATGAAAGCACATGGCCTCGGACTTGTGCAGTGCCACTTCGAGTCCCAACTCTTTGATCCTATCCACGACTGTCGCAACCCCACGTGTCGCTAGTTCGGCCGCCGCCTGGTGTGACTCCCCCTGCGCCAGGACCAGCGTGTCGTCTGCGTAACAGACCACGCTGACCCCGTCGGGGAGGATCGGCGTACGTGGCCCACGTGGGCCAAATGTAGTTCTAACTTTACTCATTCAAACGTACGTTCCCGCAGACCTAGCATGCCCTTTCAGTTTTGCTGACACCTCTTTGAGGCGCGCGTAAATCACTACATGCCGTAGACTCAGGCTTGGTCCTTACAGGACGGCTGGACGACGAGCTATCCATTGCTCGTCGTCCACAAGCCCGCGCCCGAGGTAGCCGAAAATCGTTCTGCGACGCCCGATACCCGAGATCGACACAGGGTTGCAATGTCAAATTGAGTCAACTTTACACAGAATGTCTTTCTGCCTTCTATCCATTTATCTGTCGTGGTCAGATCTTAGAATTGATCACTTCATGATATGGTCAACTAAAACTGGCGAGATCGTTTAAACGTTAACATTTTATGACATATCAATCCTCGTTTGGCCATATCCTTGATGTAGGATTTCTATGATAATAAAAGGTCTAAAGCACGTAGGCCAAACGAGGATTGAAATATCATCAAACTTTAACGTTTTAAACGATCTGGCCAGGTTTACTTGGCCATATCATGAAGTGATCAATTTCTAAGATCTGACCATGACATATCCATTAAGTACAGACAGCTGCATCAAATTAGCTAAGACTGGGGGTGAATATGAGAGGGGCTCACATTAAAATACCTTAGAAAAAATAGTGACCGTTTGATGATACTGTCCGTACTAGGCTTATAACTTGAGACACCCAAATCCAACTTACGTGATTCTTATTTAAATTCATATAGATCACAAAAGTTAAGTTAGATTTAAGTATCGCTTTGCTACGACCCTGCCCTCCTAGCCAAGTTACAACCGTTTCGTTTCGATTCTCTTTTCGTTGATCGCTTCAAGATGGCCACGCCTCCTATTCCTTTGTTCTGACCACGTGACTGAGCGTTGAGATGACGTCAGAATAAAGGAATCGGAGGCGTGGCCTACTCGAGACGATCGACAAAAACAGAATCGAAACGAAACGGTTGTAACTTGGCTAGGGGGGCAAATGTGCGAGCGAAATAAAGGGATGGAGATATACACGCTATAATTATAGCTCCATCCCTTTAACGGTACAGTTTAGGTCGTCAATTGGATCGCGTTAATAGCTCGATGTAGGGCCTTAGGACACAAATTGACATCAATATTGGATATTCGTAATGCTCAATTATTAAACCAAGTTTAATGTTATCAATACAAGTTTACAGACATATTATTATTATGGCTGTTAATGTCAAAAAAGGTTTAATCTCGTAACATTTATCTCTGTACGTGACACAAGTACAGTACCTATTTATTAAAAGACAAACAACAATACACATCGCTCTTGTACTTTCGTGAGTAACTGATAAGATTTTCACAGGTCAATTTCTGGCCTGTTGGTCTAGTGGTTAGTGGCCCTGACTGCTATGCCGGAGGTAGTGGGTTCGATTCCCACTCAGGACAAATGTTTGTGTAATGAGCATGATCATTTGTTCTGTGTCTGGGTGTAATTTATCTATAACATGTAAGTATTTAGAAATATATAAGTATGTTTATCAGTTGTCTAGTACTCATAACACAAGCTCTGCATAGCTTAGGACTAGACGGCCGGCTTTGTGTGATAGTTGTGGAATATTATTATTATTTATTTATGGGCGAAAATTTCAAAGATTATGCCACAGGCCTCCTCTCTCTATGAAAGTTGTTGCCAACCGCCTCGTCGATTCCGCCATATGCGATCGCATTCCCGCTCTCTTTCAAGCTCTAATAAAAGATGGTTCTGTGTGACAGAAAAGGATGGAAGCATAGAAAATTGCAATTCGGTGCGACCAGAGCGGATTGGTGAACGTCACCAAGTCCTCGAATTTTCACCCCTTTTTTTGGGTGAATTTTCTCGCTTTAGGGTGGCACCAGAGAGCGTGTCATTCTTTTACTGACGTAAAGCTACTTTTTTATTAAGGTGGGAAATCGCCTAATGACAAAGGAGGTGTCAGACTTTTATTAACTAAAACTACATCTATGTTCCTTCTTTGCCAAGCGTGGTAAGTGTGTTGTAAGTGCCCGCTGTTGGTTTGAATCCACCAACTACAACTCGTAATTCAGCCTAGCCTAGACCACAGCAGTGTGCCAACCTAACGCAAAAGTCAAAATAAAATTCACCCAAAGTGACATTTTACTGTAAAATTAAATCCCAAAATAATGAACACTTCGCGCCACAATTTACACCATTATTTTTGCCTACATTTATAACAACTCTTATAGGTACTGGGGTTATGAACTACAAAAATACAAGATTGATATCTTGGCTACTAACCAAATGTACGTAATGTAATTCTGATCCCGTTTACAACCATACAATATGATATTGGATGTCAAATATTTATAGCTTGTTCTGGAAGAGTATTGAAACGGCAGTAAATATTGACTTTAGTATTTAATGCGATATGTCTGTTTGATATGTTTCATGACTAATCTGACAAACTGAGTTTTTTTAGGGTTCCGTACCACAAAAGGATGAAACGGAACCCTTATAGGATCACTTTGTTTTCCGTCTGTCTGTCTGTCTGTCAAGACCCTTTATCTCGGGAACGCGTAGAGGTATCGAGTTGAAATTAAAACCATATACTCAGGTCGGCGGTCCCATGATGCTGTAAAAAAAAACAAATTTCTAAGTAAACGAGAAAAAAAGATACGGCTGTTTATGTCGCAAAAGACATATAGGTATTTCGATACTCAAAGAAATCAAAATTCATAGGGTAGGTACTTCCCGTTGACCCAGAATCCTGAAATTTGGCATAAAGCAAGGTCTTATAGCACAGGTATATGAATAAATCTGAAACAGTAAATTTGTGCTTACGTCACAAAAAAAAACATTGCTATCGGAAAAAACTTCGAAACTCCATTTCGGAATTGAACTATTCAGATAGGTAAGTTTGTACGGAACCCTCAGTGCACGAGTCCGACTCGCACTTGCCCAGTTTTGTTTTATAACAAAAATTGGTACTTAACAAAACAAAGTACCAACATCAACTTTCTACGACCAGTTTCCAGATCCAACTCGGTAGTATTTTTATCTTTTATCAATAACAATCTCTCAGCTGCTCAATCAAACCAAATGTTACTTGTTGTTACACTTCCAGTACAAAAATACAGCGAACCAATAAACTAGACCGGTCCGTACAGGTATTACCAGTTACCTCGTGTTTTGGTGACGTATAGTCTGCAAGTAATCGTGACCACACGATTTGGGACATCTGAGACAATCATGTGTGAAGAATTTTTATAGTACCAATAATGTCCGTTTATTCTTACATATCGCTTGCTGCATTCAAAAGCACTACAAATGAAAAAAAAAGTGAAAACGTTTTTATTGCAAAAATACGATTGTCATCATCTTCCTGCCCTTGTCCCGTGTTATTTGGGGTCGGCGCAACACGTTTTTTTCTTCCATTCTGCCCTGTCACTCGTCTTGCTATCACTAACTTCCTTTTCTTTCATCACTCTTCACACAATCCATCCACCTTTTCTTAGGTCTCCCTCTCCCTCTCCATCCATCCACATGTAAACTCATAACTCTTTTACTAACATGCGTTTCTTTCCTCCTCTTCACATGACCATACCAAGACAAACGATTCCCTTTCAACTTTTCAGTCACTGGCGCCACTTTCAAACTTCCCCTAATATACTCATATACGCAAAAATACGATTGTAATATTATTACTTGTGCTACTATTTAAAAAGACTCTCATTGATTTCACATTTTAAGACAAAAAAATAACTTCTTTTATGTATAACTTTTTTTTTATTTTTGCTTTTGAATTGAACCAGCAATATCTTATAAATTTTCTAATATAAGTACCCTACCGGTATTGGTAGCGGGAACCAGATTGAGGAACCTCCTAACAATACGAGCCGTGTCAAGAAGTACCACTTTCTGAATCAAGTCGTTGATCCGGCCCCTAACAAGATCCACGTAAGGTGTTGGTCTGAGCTCGTGGCTACTATGTCATCGGCTGACACGGCTATCGGTACAATGATCACTGAGTCCACATCCCACATGTCGACAACTTTACGAGCCAAGTCAAATCACTTGATTTGCTTATCTTTCTCAGGATATCATGCGGGACGGGTATGTCAAAAGTAATTGCACGCCTCTCTATTCAGTCCAGCACCACTAAGTATAACAGGTTTACTTATAATATAATGTATTAGATACTAGCTGGAGCCCGCGCCAAATTTGTAACAGAACATTACCATTTGGTCAAGTTTTTTTCGTGGAACCCGAGTGGCCATGGAGTTTCCTGCATGTTCTTCTCCATAGAAATCAACGCTTTGGAACGTGCAATTTAATTTCACTTTTTTGACTGACTGACATTTTGACAATTCAAAAGTGTCTGTAAATGGTTTATTTGAAATAAATGTTTTTTATTTAATTTCATTTGAAAATAAAAGTACCCTAAGTTCAAATCCATGGAGCCTATAAAATATAAAATCCTTCTCTTATTATACTAGGGCTGCTAGACAGTTCGAAAGAGTTGCCAAGACTCTGGCACGCAAAGGGCAACTAAAGGAACACAGGTTGGTTTTAATCAGTAAAGGTCTAGCCCTGAGTGGAGCGTGGGGGAGCTCTCGCTCCACGCAGAGAAGGAGAACTTATTTGATATTTTTCCTTTAAAAAAAAGATAAAAATTCTAATGCGGAAAGCATTTAGGGAGCAGAATAGTTGGTTACAGAATTTATACACGTTCCTTTTCATAAATCCCTAACTAAATTCTAGTAAGTGAATGCATTAGCGGATGCAGTCGTTTGCATACCAGCTTATAATTCATTATGCATTCAACGCCTCCACGAAACTGCATATTTTTCGTACCCACAAAGGAACGCTTCGCTGGAGGAACGAGACTCCGATGGAAATTAGAGCTATGGAGAAGGGTCCTTACTGTATGTAAGCAGTATTTAATTTAAGATCTATTTCTGCTATGTTATTAGTTTGTATGACTCTAAGAGTAAATTGCACCAACTAAATTTTTTAAACTGTAACGGTAGCTCTTGATGTACTCTAAATATATCATTAAAAGTACCTATGACCTAATACCTACCGGAAATCTTTAAATTATATAGTTCGTATTCATTACACTGTTGTGCAAATAAGTGTTAGTTTTAATACAAAACTTATTTGTGTTCTCTAAGTTATGTCTGATAGTAATTACAAGAAATTGTGGTGCTTTCGAATATATTATAACCTTTTGAAAAAGTTACCTACTTGGGCAAACTAAGTTGTATCTCCGAAAACCCTTCAAAGTATGAATGGACAAGCATCGTCTGTGCTCATCTTACACCTTTTCCATCGCCTTCCACCAGACAAAATTGAAGTAAGAAGCTGGCTCATCAAGAAGAAAATCAAGATTGTTTAAAGTGTTGGCTGTACTGGCGCTGCTGCCGCGGTTTTCAGTCAGCCAAAACTGTAATTACCAATAACCTCCTCCTCCTTGCGTCATTTATTCTCAACGCTGAGGGCCGTGACCTCGACAAATAACTTTCCTGTGAACCGTATTCAATTACCTGTTGGTAACCTTATTAGGTTACAGTCAAACACCTTGTTTAGGGTTGAAACACGCTTGCCTCCTTTTCAAGGATATTTTTCGCTGACTTATCGACACTTTGCGCGACCAGAAGGCTCTCTTCTTTGCCCAAGGACTCGTTCTTTGCCCAAAGAATTAGCATTTACCATTAAACGTGGCAATGCTGCCAATCTTCTGGAAACATTTTCGGATGACAGCGATGTATTTTGTGTTTTTATATAATGTACATAGTTAGGTTTAGTATAAATACTTACGAGTAGTTAATATTTAAGTTTCTTATGTGTTGATAGATCTTACAAAATAATAAACAGAATTATCCCAACCATACAGTCGAAAGTTGATCATCATGGTCACCTGAACTATAAGTGCAATAAATAGCCGGTCTCTTGTTCGACTGAGGGCCAACTACTTACAGTAATTACCTGTTTACGCCTCTTAGGTACAGACAATACCCAACAAAACTCGCTAATCAGGTAGGTATATATCTATTTATGGTCGAGTTCAATTTTCAAAAAACAAAATGGCTTCCATCGTTCCCCGCTTTTGTTTCAGATTCGCATCGCTTGGGGCCATGTCATATACACGGCACATACCTATATAAATAAACAGAAAACATAC
Organism: Mythimna impura; assembly: GCA_905147345.3. NCBI lineage: Eukaryota > Metazoa > Arthropoda > Insecta > Lepidoptera > Noctuidae > Mythimna > Mythimna impura. The sequence continues at coordinate 6,969,615 of LR990355.1, read as the reverse complement.
AGAACTTGCTTTGTTTTTTAATATTTCGGTATGTTTTTTCGCTTTTGTTAATGATAAAGAGGTAATTTTGCGAAAAGGAGTTCTCAAAAAGGGTTTAACAAAAAAACTGGGATCATGAAGAAGACAGATGAAAAAGACAGCATGTAGTGGAAATGAGAATGCTACTCCTTAGCATTCTCATTTCCACTACATGCTTGTGTGAAGTGATGAGAATGGGTAAATAAACTGAGAACTGAGTAACAGAGGAAGTTTGAATAATAATAATAATATGCTTTACCTACTTGTATTTTAGACAATTTTACAATCAATAATACCTCTGTCAAACTGCATAGCATTGCTTCCGTGTTATTAAAGAAAGAAGAAAGAAGAAGGCGTGAAAGAAGTGCCAGTGACAGAAAAGTGAAAGAGAATCATCTGTCGTGTGACCATTGAGTAGTGCATGTCAATTCTGTCCACATGGAATTTTTGAAAGGAAAACCGTGGTCCTATAATGCAACGGGGAAGTGAAGGAAAAAGGTGGGTTTTAGTCAGTAAAAGTCTGACACGCCCTCTCGCTGCACCCTAGAGTGAAAAAAGAAGTCATTGGAGAAATCGCAACTCAAAGATTAAATCTGGCCAAGTGCGAGTCGGACTCGCGCATGAAGTGTTCTGTACCATTACTATCTATACAACATTAGACACTATATATAGACCTTTTTTGTTATAAGGGCAACAGAAATACATCATCTATGAAAATTTTAACTGTCTAGCTATCAAGGTTTATGGGCTACCCAGTCTGGTGGGTGACAGACCAACAGACGGACAGTGAGGTCTTATTATTATTATTTATTATTATTTTTGTATTTGCAGGCAACTAAGGCCCATAGACGTACATAATAAACTAACACATATTAAAAATATCACAAACAATAAGCTATAACAAATATATATAAATATACGCGAAACGTCTTAGTACTATGCGTCCGTTTTTACCCTTTGGGTACGGAACCCTAAAACAATACAGTCTACACATTTTGGACTCATTTCTCTGTGACCTTCCTTATCTCTGCCATTACAACTAGAGAATTTGATCCCGGTCGTATTCTAGACCCGAAATTTTCGGGATTAAATTTTACAAATTAAATTAAATTTTATATACATATATAATTAAAATTTTAAATTTTATCGGGATTATTATATTTTTTAACTTTTTTTTAACAACAATTGAGCGACAACTTTGCTTCTAGATTAAAAAAATATTTATTGAACCGCTTAAAAGATCATCGACGCCATGTTTTAAGTGGAATATATTAAGTAATAATAATTTAGATAGTGATAGTAATGTAAATGGTTTGTTTTGAATTCCAAGTAAAATGGCAAAAAAACATATTTGGCTAATTGAAAGGATGAACAATAAAAACAAAAATGATAATAAAGAAATAGGTATATAGATTAAATCTACGTTTTAAACTATCATAACTAAATTATCATTGAAAGAAAAGCCTCAGCACGAAACAGAAGACAGTATAAAAAAATTTGCTCAAGAACCATCAGAAAAATCTGTTTCTTTAGAAACAGATTTTTCTAACATCATTTAACAGGAAATTAATCTCTTTGAGGTAAATTCCACTAAAGGCTATAATTTGCAAGAGATTTATAAAAACTTAATGACGATTAGTTATCGTCGAAAATGAAGTCATTTTCCATCGAGTATGTACTAGCTTCTAAACTGACTTTTGTAAGTGCCCGTGTAGCATAGTCTGCCTTATAATTTTCCCACTATTGGGACTCAGGCCTCCTCTCTAGAAGAGGGAATGGGCCATAATCCACCACACGGGCCCAGTGCGGGTTGGTGGTGAAGTGCCCGTGTAGGCCTATGTGAAATATAAACATTTCAAATTTGAATTATTTAAAGTCAAGACGAGCTTTTTTAGCTTCTGTTTAAACAAATATGCAACAAATTAAGAAGCTTGCTTGGAGATGAAACCATTTTATGTGTAAGTTGAAAGTTTTGTAGATCATTTATAAAAGTGCCTAGTTAGTCTATTTTAGAAGAAAAAAGTTGAAGCATGCTTCAACTTTTTCTTATTACTATTATTGCTAAAAGACAAATAAAAATGATTTTGACATACTTTACTACCTTCTATTTTTTTATTACCACTTTTCATTACCAATACAATCCCGGGATTATCCCGGGATCAATTATAGATAAAACCCGAAATCCCGGGATTAGAAAAATTGTTCGGGATCGAATCCTTTAGGTACAACGTTCCTTTGTCTGTGTCTACTCCTAGGCAACAACTAAATTAGTCATTTATTACGAGTACACACCTGTGAATTTCCTAGTTCAACCTTAGAATCTAATAACATAGTAACACAAGTGACCCACTTCCTTAATCAATATTAAACGCTTGGGAAATTTAGCACCTGCCGAGAGTAATTTTCTTTTATTTTCTATGTCCAATTAAGTTTCATTTATATTTTTAATAAATTGATGTTATACTTACGTACGTAAGTAGGTGATGTTAAACACTAATAGATTAATTCGTGATATGCAATCACCAATATTAGTGTTTGAAAAAGGAACTAATAAAAATAGATTTTTTAAATAGGTACTAAATAGGTAACCTTTACGATTTATCTTTTTCCTGCCCTTGTCCCGTTTTATTTGGGGTCAGCGCAACACGTTTTCTTTTCTTCCATTCCTTCCTGTCACCCGTCATGCTACCACTAACTCCCTTTTCTTTCACATCACTCCTCACACAATTCATCCATCTTTTCTTTGGCCTCCCTTTCCCTCTCCAACCATCCACGTATACACTCATAACTCCTATAATAACATGCGTTTCATCCCTCCTCTTTACAAGAAGGACATCACTCATACCAGAACAAACAATTCCCTTTCAACTTTTCAGTCACTGGCGCCACTTTCAAACTTCTAATATACCCATTTCTCACTTTATCCAATCTCGTCACACCAAACATCCATCTCAACATTCTCATCTCCGCTACATGCAATCTTTTTTCAACCGTCTTTTTCACAGCCCAACATTCTGATCCATACAGTATGACAGGCGTAACCTTTATGATTAATAAACAAAAATAAATAATAAAAACGGTCCAAAATAATAATGATTAATGTATTATGGCTTGTTTTAGAGATTGATAAGGTACAAGGACGAAATATTTAGGCAAATAGATATCGTCCAGTATTGTTGCTCTTGAAGTGGGTGTAGGTATGTGTTTTTGTACTCTTTCAGTTAGCCAGGGCACCTTCAAATTAGCCGCAAAGTGCCGCGCGGCACGCTACTTGGTTATTTACATAGAATAACAAAGCAGCGCGACACGGCAGCGCTGCCGTCGCGCAGTTTGAAACGGCAGCGCTGCAGTTTGAAAGCGCTCATAGTCTTTTGATAACAATAATAAGTAGAATGGTTTGACAATAAAGAATATTTCGGGTTGATTTGTTGTTTTTATGTAGGAACAAAATGTATGGGAAAAGTTTTTGGAGATTTCTTTTAATTCTAGTAGTCATACCTTAAACGGTTCCATAGAATATTTTGATCCCTACATGAAACAGGATCAACAGGCATATGACTGGCCTGTTGGTCTAGTGGTTAGTGGCCCTGACTGCTATGCCGGAGGTCGTGGGTTCGATTCCCACCCAGGACAAATGTTTATGTGATGAGCACGATCATTTCTTCTGTGTCTGGGTGTAATTTATATATAATATGTATGTATTTAGAAATATTTAAGTATGTTTATCAGTTATCTAGTACTCATAACACAAGCTCTGCTTAGCTTGGGACTAGACTGCGTTGTGTGAATATTATTATATTATTATTATTATATTTTTTTGAGTGTTTTAGCATTTTTTTGCTAACTGTAATTTTTTCCAAAATCTGTGAATGCCGTTCAGAATATTTTAAAAAGTTATGGATGGTAAAGTACCTGCCCTTACTAACCTGGCTCAAAAAACCACCCAGTATACTCTCTTTAAAACATAATATAATTATATATAATAATTTAAAACATAATATAATCATAATATTAAGGGGCAACAAATAGTTACTAGACCATTTTTTTTTTGTCTATTGAATTGTTTAATTTACATAAATATTTATACATTAAGGGCTTAATCTAGAGGTAAAGGTACAAAATTATATTCTACCTAAACTAGGTATAAACCTGTATCTCAGGTATTTGAAATCTACCAGTACCTACTGACGCATTTAATAAGTATCAGCTGGTTTAATGGCTAATGGCATTTAACCTGATATATGTCCAATGTCGAACAAGAACGTCCTACTACCTCACTAAACCGACCGCTATAATTAACACTCTCTCCAGGGAACACAATACGACTTTGCTTGGAAAAGATTTTATGTGAAAACATACTATGGTTAGATTAATGGAACCCGTGGGAAAAGGCGTGGTCTTTTTTATGTAAATGACGTTGTTTTTTTAGGGTTCCGTACGTCTAAATGGAAAGAACGGAACGCACGATCACTCGTGTATCTCCGTCTGGCACAGCCAATCTGCTTAAAATCTAGAGGAACGATTTTTTTAGGTGAGAAATCATCCCATAGCTTTTCCTGCACTAGGGCGGAACGGGCCAGGCTTGTCAGACTTTTACCGACTAAAACTCGCTCCTATGTTCCTTCTTTATCTTGTGTTCCAGGACCTCGAAGCCCAACCCATCTAGTGGACCGATGAAGTTGAAATTTGGTAAACATATGAATTTTTGTAACTGAAGCACTGATGTATAACGTAAATAAATGGAAGTGATATTTAAGTGGCAATAAAGAACTGCGCAACTCTATAAAATGTTATACAAATACAAAAAGTTTATCTGTACACACGGGTACAATATTAGGATGTTACAAAATATTTTTAAGTCTATACATACAAATACTAATAAAATAGTTATAATTACGTTTAATATTATACTTAGCCTATTACTGAACAATATTCAGTAAGTACACACATGTTGCACATGAGAGCAGTGGTGGCCGAGCGGTAACGGCTCCGACTTACGAGTTTGTAGGTCGCGAGTTCAAACCCAGCCAGGCGCATTACTTTGTGTAATTTATTTCATCACCACCGCTCTCAAAAACGGTGAAGGAAAATATCGTGAGGAAACCGGCATGTCCTAGAACCAAAAATTCGAAGACATGTGACATTCACCAACCCACACTGGGCCCGCTTGGTGGATTACGGCCCATTCCCTCTCCCAGAGAGGAGGCCTAAGTCCCAGCAGTGGGAAAATTAAAAAAAGGCTGCTTATGCTATGCTTATGCTACACACATGTTGAAAAATATATTCTTTATTTATAGATTACAGGAAAACTTATAAATACATAGTCATTTGTATTTTATTTACAAAAGAGAAAAGTCCTGACTTACTGACGCATCAACGCCCAGACTTAAAACCCTTGTTTCTAAAAATCTAAAATTGTACACACAGGTTTCTCTTATGATGTATACATATGTCGTGGCCAGATATTAGAAATTGATCACTTCATAAAATGGCCAACTAAAACTGGCCAAATCGTTTTAAACGTTAAAGTTTGATGATATGTCAATCCTCGTTTGGCCTACTTTCTATAGACCTTTAATTATCATAGAAATCCTACATCAATGATATGTCCAAACGAGGATAGACAATGACATATCATCAAAATGTTGTATGGAAGAACATGTTTTTCAATGATACGCTTGTTCCTACTGACAATCCTGAATGCCCACCGTGTGAAATATGCGGCGCAACTAAATTGTGCCTACTTATGTATCGTTTCTGTCACATGATTAATTGCACAATAATTACATCATTATAGTACCCTAATTTGGTTGCCTAGAATAATATGTTTAGAGTAGTCGCTCTCCGAGCTCGGTTTGTAACAATTGTGTAACCATTCCAATATTTACTCAAATACGAGTACTCGTATGTAGTGGACATCGATGGCGAAGTCTGTATTTCCTGATAACTACAACCTGGGAATCTTTAAGTCAAGAGTAAATAGATTACTTCTAGGCAAGCATGCTCCTCTCTCTCTCTCATCGCTTACCATCAGGTGAGATGGTGGTCAAACGCGAGCCTATCATTAATAAAAAAATAAAAAATCCATCGTCGGCCACATCGTCGCTTTCCTTCAGGTGAGATAGAGGTCAAGCGCGAGCCTATCAAAAATAAAATATAAAAATATACAAAATATCGTGAAGCATCGTTTCTGAGTTCAAATCATTTATCATTCGAGTGACCCTACTACACAACACATCAAACCTGCACAGCAAAAGACAAAGAATAATTGAAAAAAGCACCACACTCAAAATGTCAAAATTTAAGCACAACACTCAAAATGTCAGAATTTAAGCATCACACTCAAAATGTCAGTATTTAAGCACCACACTCAAAATGTCAGAATTTAAGCACCACATTCAAAATGTCAGAATTTAAGCACCACACTCAAAATGTCAGAATTTAAGCACCACACTCAAAATATCAGAATTTAGGCACCACACTCAAAATGTCAGAATTCTTTTGCTTTTGCTCGCGGCTTCGCCCGCGCACATAAAACACTCAGGAATAAAGCAGCTTTCTATCGGTGAAAAAATTTTAGCAATCGGACCAGTAGGTACTTTCAGAGACTACCTCCTACAAACAAAAAACAAAAAAATAAAAACTTTACCTCTTTATAATATTAGTGTAGATCAAATAATAAATGGGGGTGAGAGTAGGAGGGTAAAAAATAACCTACGATCTATTCCCAGACCTACCATCTATACATAAAAAAATTCATAAAAATCGGTCAAGCCGTTTGAGAGTAGTTCGATAACCAACACTGTGTTACGAGATTTCTAAACATTATATCAGACAACTATTAATCAAAACATACGGAACCCTCTCTTCGTGATTCCAACTCGCACTCGAACGGTTTTTTTTTGCATAAATATTCCTTTTTTTTGCTAAATGCTGTTTTTCTTGTATTCCTATTTGTCTTTCAACTGACATTTAAATGAAATGGCATAAGTCAAATTGAAAGTCAGATGGATTTCAACGCTTATTCGAATTCAGAATAAGTAACTACGAGATGGTAAGCCGATAGCGTTTATAGTCGAATTTGATATATATAAAAGTAGTTTTATCTATTTGTATAAAAGGAGGAACTGACTCAAACTCATTTTATTTCACACAAGTCTACTTGGGTACTTCGAAATCCTCAGAAGCTAGTGCACGGTTCAAATTGGTCAGACTGACTGACATATAGAGTTGCGAATTCTCGATAGGACCAACCCGGGAGAATTTAAAGAAATAGGGTGGGGGAGGGTCCGAGTGGTAACGACCCCGACCTACGAGTTGTAGGTCGCGGGTTCAAACCCAGCCAGGCGCATTACTTTGTGTAATTTATTTCATCACCACTGCTCTCAAAATGGTGAAGGAAAACATCGTGAGGAAACCGGCATGTCCTAGAACCAAAAATTCGAAGACATGTGAGATGTGACATCCACCAACCCGCACTGGGCCCGCGTGGTGGATTACGGCCCATTCCCTTTCCTAGAGAGGAGGCCTGAGTCCCAACAGTGGGAACATTATAAGGCCGACTATGCTATGCTAGGGTGGGGGAGGGAGATGGGTGGTGAAAAAAAAAACTCAATCATATATTAATTTTTTAAATTTATAGTTACTTTGCTTACGAGCAGCATGATCTAATTTGCCGGTTTTTCACAAAAATATAAAAGTTTCTACTTGAAAAATCGAAGTTTGTTAGTACGCTCCCAAGTTTGCCTATTATTTTTTTAGTTATCCTGATATTTGTATAGAAAACACGTTCGTAACAAGAAACGGGAGAAATTATTGCATCCCGGGAAGTCGGGAGGTTAACCACTATTACCGGAGTCTCCCGGGGAATCCGGGAGGGTTGGAAACCCTACTGACATATCAACGCACAGCCGAAAGTACAGGGCCTAGGAGCGTGAAATTTTGCACAGGGTAGGACGTAGGCGAGCAATAAGAGAGCATTTTTCAAAATTAACGGAGAAAACGAAACAGGGTTGAAAACTTTAGCAGAAGCTAGATTTAAGATATTTTTTTCCCTTGATCTCGCCTCATAGTTAGATACATGGTCGGTACTTTTATCATACACAGTAAAAAAATACAGAAGGAGCTTAAAATTAATAGGGTGTACCAATGGGCGGTCTTATCGCTAAAAGTGATTTATACAGACCACCTGTAGATGGATTTGACGTAGAAGGAGAAAAAATACGCAGGTAATTCGTGGTTGATGGTCCCTGTCCCTGGTTCAGCTAGCGACACCCATGTGTCCATTGTTTTCTATATGTCGCAATAGTTTTTCGACAACCAGGGGTTGTCGCGTACATATAATCGTCGGTTGGTACTACCCTCCATGAAAATTGTCTAAAAGGCATCTGCGGGTTGGCTTCGGCTTCTCATACGCCTTCCAAAAGTCCAAAACGTCAGGGTTCTGAGATATATACAGGGTGATCCATTTATAGTGATCCAATTTTTTTTTTATCTTGGTGGCATCTTTAGTAATCGTTGAGAAAAAAAATAGTTCTGCAAAAATCAAAAGTTCAGAAGTTGTGATTTTTTCGTGAATAAACATAAATGCATAACAATAAATCTATTTGGTTAATCAGTTTATATTTTGATTACGCTGTTATTTGAAACCCATAACTTCCTGATATATCGGGGAAACAGGAATTAAAAATAAATGTTTCCCTGTATTAATTATAATATTTGAACATACGGAATGTTGGTAATATTTGCGCACCTATATGGTATTGGTGTAGTTATTAATGTGAAAAAGAAAACATATTATGTATTAGAGTAGTAAATCAATGCTGAATTTCAGCCAAAAGACGTCCACTGTTGGACATATACCTCCTCCAAGCGTCGCCACAACGACCGGTTCTAGTCTCGCACCCATCGGATTCCCGCCATCCTCACTGAGTTATCAGTCCACCATATGGGAGGCCTTCCAGTGCTGCATCTTCCAGCACATGGTCGCTACTCGGCCCCATCAACCATCTGTTCTGCGAACAATTTTCCCAGCCCACTACCACTTTGGTCCGTAGGCGCGGGCTTGCAGACGGTGAGTAATGGGTGGCTCGCCGTCCAACCATCCGGTAACCGTCCGGACCGAGCCCAATTTAAGTCGTCGACGACGCCTACTGTTCCACGCGCGCCTCCTGGGTCGGAGGCAAAGAAGGAACAGGAGTGGGTTTTTAGTAATTAAAAGTGATACTAACTCCCGCTCCGCCCAAGAGCGTGATTTGTCATTAGATGATTTTCCCACCTAAAAAAAAAGACAAAAATATACAAATTTACTTATTCCAAAATTAATTCCAACACCCATTTTCAGCATTCGTCTCCTCATAAAACAACAGACCAAAATAACGGGATAGCTACAATACAAAGGCCAATGGAATAGTCGTTAAACCAGCCATTATGCACAACTTCATATCTGAGAATAAACAAAACTATATAATTTACCTCTGCCAAAGTTATGAGTGACGTAAATTGGTGCCGTTGAACTCAAAAAGTGTTGTGACTGGACACTTGTACATGAGACAAAAATGGGTGAGAAGGTTGACAAAGAAAATACTCAGGATAATCATTATTTTATTACCCTTTTCCCCGAAACGTTAACGAAACACATTACGTTACGTTACGTTGTACGTACAGCTAAGGAGAGGAATTCCCTGCTGGAGTCTGTATCAAACACGTTTATTTGAAATAGACGATTTACTCTTTTGAGTTGTCAAAATCAGTCCAAAAAAAAAGTGAAGTTAAATTGTACGTTCCAAAGCGTAGATCTCTATGGAAAAGAACTGTGTTTCATAATAGCTACAACCGAGGGGTCTTTAAGTCAAGAGTAAATAGGTTACTTCTAGGCAAGCGTGCTAGATCATCGACCATAGGACCATCATCCATCAGGTGAAATAGTGGTCAAACGCGAGCTTATCAACAGTAAATTTAAAAAAAATTAACGACAGGCGTCTGAGCAGTGGGGGTCAATGGTAGGTACCTACCGACTTACGAGTTGTAGGTTCAAAACTTCGAGCTACGCTCTGCTCGCCGTCCGCAAGCCCGCGCCTACGGTGCCTACTACGCCTAAAATGCATGCTAAGAGCTGGTAGACGATGATTGGTACTTTACACATATTAAAAAGAGTCCAAAAGCAGACTTAATGCCTCAGGCAGTTTCTACCAGCAAACCACCAAGTCCGTTCCATGATCGGACCACTAGACGTACGGCGTTGTGCCATCGGTACATGGTGGACATCCCACCCATACGTACAAAGCGTTTTGGGAACACATTCATTATGCGTACAGCTAAGGAGTGGAATTCCCTGCCGGAGTCTGTGTTTCCTGATAGCTACAACCTAGGGGTCTTTAAGTCAAGAGTGAATAGGTTACTTCTATGCAAGTGTGCTCCATCCTCGGCCACATCATTGCTATCAGGTGAGATAGTTGTCAAATGCGAGCCTATCAATAATAATTTTTAAAAAACCTATGGGTCTTGCAAAGAAAAATTAAATAGTGGTCACTATTTAATTGTTTCTTTGTTTTTGTTGTAAATGCCTCTTGAAAAAAAACCGGCCAAGTGCGAGTCGGACCCGCGCACTGAGGGTTGCGTTCAAACTTACCTATGAAAACAGTTCAATTCCCGAATTGAGTTACGAAGATTTTTCCGAAGCACTAACGAATAACTACAAATTTACAATTTTCAGATTTTTTCCTATACTTGTGCTATGAGACCTTGCTTCATGCCCAATTTCAGGATTCTAGGTCAACGGGAAGTACCCTATGAATTTTGATTCCCTTTATAGTATCGAAATACACGTTTTTTACGACATAAACGGCCGTATCTTTTTTTTCGTGAACTCAGAAGTTTGATTTTTTTCACAGCTTCAAGGGACTCCAGATCTGAGTATATATGGTTTTAATTTCAACTCGATACCTCCACGCGTTCCCGAGAGAGGGTCTTGGCAGACAGACAGACAGACGGATGGACAACAAAGTGATCCTATAGGGGTTCCGTTTTTCCTTTTGAGGTACGGAACCCTAAAAAATCTCTTTCTTTCTTTTATTCCGTACACTTGTCACAGAAAACTGAGGTTGTCATTTCTTAGTTGAAATGCTCAAAAGACTGAATGCTATGTTGTACCAATGGCCGAAAACTAGTGATGTTTGTTTTCTTTAGCATCTACCTATATCAATGTAAATTATTATCTTCACTGTGAATTTCCGACTGCTGAATCTTCGGTACAAATTATCTGTATTATGACACAAATTAGATAGTTTTTCAAAATGTGCGCAATAAATAACAACAAATGTAGCGTTAGAGCCAACAAAATTTTGGCAAACATGAATATTAAATCTTTGGACTGGCAGAGAAATATCATCACACTACATAATTTTAAAGGCGAAAGTTAGCATGTAAGTATGTTTTACTCCGTAATGCTCAAATAGTTGAACGGATTTAGATGAAATTTGGCACATTGGAAGACCATGGTCTATTCCAAGACATGTCCTAAAATATCACATAGGATAGGATATATGCTTTACCCCGGGCGTATGTTGCCTTAGGATTTTTTTTAATTTCACGCAGGCAAAACCGCTAGTACAAGCTAGTGTTTTTATAGTTTATGGCTCTGTTTTCAATAAGCTTCGAAAGGGAATGTTTGTAAATTAATGAGCCAAAAACTGGCCAAGTGCGAGCCCAAATCGCACATGAAGGGTTCCGTAACAATATTAAAAGAGGGCAAAAAAAAAAAAAAAATAATAATACTTGCCGACCAAATAACGTCTCTTGCATTGGGACACCCCCTTTAATTTTTAACTTTATTTCAATTTTATTATGTTTTGTTGTAGTAGCAATAAAAATATATGACGGCGCCAGGAGTGGCTGAGCGATATGACCGTCATCATTTTGATTCAGTGGTACTGGGTTCATTGCGAAGGAATTTTCAATAACTATGCACTTGAGTTTTCCAGTTAGTTATAATGTCAGTTTCACAGTTCACAATTAGCTATAATGTCACTTTTACAATGCACAATAGTATTGTAAGTACCTATACTAAATAATTACGAATATACGAGTTAACCGACAGTTTCGTATCAAAGGTTCGACCCTTGAAGCCGTGCAAGCGATACTGCTGTCGCTTCCCGGGTTACAGACCCTTTAATATGACTCTGCCCACGTGGCGCCTTAACACATGACGTCACGGCGTTACACCCTTGGTAGGTACCATAATAATAACAAAACAAAGACTCTATAGTTAAATCTCGTTCTCCACGACACGGCCAACCTGACAAATTACACGTCCTCGTGTACTCCTGTAACCAAAATTCAGATTAGAAGCAACAGTACAACCTCGGCCAACCTGACCAAGAACAAGTACAATAACAATAGACAATTCAATGTCAACATTTGTTAGAATCAAATCTAATCAAAGTATCAAAAGGTACCTCTAAGCCTCAAAAGTATCATTAAGTTAACATTTAGGTACACTAATACAAAACACGATTAGATCACATACAACTCTCATGGGCCAGCTGTCTCAGCAGCTAGTGACAAACCTTGCCACCCGTATCGTGCACTTCAAGCAACAAACACTTCTCTTATAGAGTCCACGACTCCCAGGCCATCACATGACCAACATAAAATAGTTTCCTCAGAAACCCAGGCCCCCGCCGCACCACTTACTGCCCATCGCGCCCTGAACAACTCACGCGTGAATTGCAGTTACGACTACAGATAAGTGCGTGCAGTGCGACCAAACTTCAGGCCAACACATGACCAACACAAAAATACACAGGCCCCCGCCGCACCACTTACTGCCCATCGCGCCCTGAACAACTCACGCGTGAATTGCAGTTACGACTACAGATAAGTGCGTGCAGTGCGACCAAACTTCAGGCCAACACATGACCAACACAAAAATACACAGGCCCCCGCCGCACCACCAACTGCCCATCGCGCCCTGAACAAGTCCAACCGAATTGCAGTTACGACTACAGATTGGTGCGTGCAGTGCGACCAAATAGCCATGGTATGTGTCTACTTTCTTCTGGAGGTATACTCCTCATTGTCTTCTACATCAAATAAATCTAGCTCAGCAGGAGCGCTACTTAGAGGCATCTTTCGTATACGACTGTGAGTATACTCATAGGCTCGGTTACCACTCAATGGTTTCAAAGATAACAATCGCTATCAAATAACTCTACTACTTTGGAAGGATTTTGTATTTTTGATTCAATTTAGTCTAGTTTCTCTATTCATTTTGAATCAAAACTAAATCACCAATATCAAATTTTACTAATTTAGCTTTATCTTCATCAAATTTAAATTATTCGTACTTACCACTTACCTATTTTTGTTTTTACTTGTTCGTTGCCGCTTTATCTCTTCTCTCGCAAACATTTATTTTTTGTTTCACAATCAGTTACAAGATTTAACGGTTTAGCTGTCAACACGACCTGTCAAAAGTTCAAGGGCCTTGTCCCTGTTTGAGTTTATAAAACTTTAAAACACCCTTTTTTTTCGTTCTTTGCATAAGGGTCGGCCACATTGTGATAACTGGATTTTTTTTTCTGTCGTAATTTATGTCGGGTCATTCCGACTCTTAGAATTTGTGAAGAACCTGGCATCTCAATGGGCATAAAACATTGCTTTCGCCATATGTCGGTTACAAGTGCGGCTTTGTTTCCTATAAAACACAGGCTAAATGAGTTTGTAAGAGGCCCAATATTGCGTTACGCTATTTCAAAACGGATAGCTTTTTTTTTGTTATTCTTAAAACTAAATGACAAGCTGTCACATCATAAAATACACGTTTAACGTACTTTTTAGTGGCTCGTAGTTTTGAGGTTTACGCGGTGAATAGAACAATCCAAAGCAAATTGCACATCTTCCAAAGCTTCTAGCGTTTCTAGAGATGTAAGCATTACTGTGCTCATCGTCCGCTTTCAACTTACGCGTTAGCGTGACTTAATCATGTGGTGATAAAATGCAAAGATAAACTATGACACAATCTTTGTTAGTGAAACATGGACCTTGATCTACTATAACCCGAGTCAGGGCTCCGAATAAGAATACACTAGATTTAAGGGCTCCAATCACGCAGGGTACGTGATTCTTTTATTTACTAAAGTACTCGACTACATACATCTCATTATCAACCTTTTGGAAAAGTATAGCACTATATCCATTGGCACTTGCACCGGTATGTTCTTCAATTATGAAAGTCCGGATTAAAAAAGGTAAAACTGATTTAGTAGTTAAAACTGATCTTCTAATTAAATTGTTTAATGGTGGTCTGTAGAAATAACAGAGTCATAGTTTGAGGGAAACTTTTAACACACTTTCTGAATATGAAGCAAGGCCAATGAATTGTATTAGTTGATGAATATTCTCAGGAGTAGGTAGCTTAGCCAAAGTTAGCAAGTCTATCTTATAAGAATTTAATTTAATCCATCAGCACAATTTAGGCACATATAGACTCTAGCACCTGATAGCCTAGCTATTTAATCTGCTATGCAAGGTAGAAGGATACTATCAGGCACGTTATTCAAGTTTAATTCGCAATAATCTACGATCATACGTTCAGAACCATCACACTTCTTAGCGAAGAGAATAGCGCTCGCAAATATAGACCGGCTAGGACAGTTCATATTGGAATCGAGTAGTTTCTTAACTTTGAAACCAACTACTTGTCTTTCTTCTGGACTAAGCTTATATGACCGGTGATAAACCGTACGATTCGGTCTTAAAGTCTGATTTTAAACAAACCGGATCGGATGTAACTCGAGTGCATGATAAACCGTCAATAAAAGCATGTGCAAATTCTTTAAGTAAAGACGTCAGTTGTTCTTTATTCTGTCTCTCTGTCAGCCTATCTGTATCATTCTATACCATTAAAACGAAATAACGACTTAGGTATAGAATTGCATAAAACAATCGATTTTTATTACGAAATAATCAAAGAAGATTAATTTATTTGTATTATGAACCCTTTCAAGATTTCGTGCCCAACACATATTTCAAACAATCGTCTGGCACCACTTGAAATAAAATGCGTAAGCCACCATAGGTAAAAACTTCACATAGGATTTGTTCGCTACGGTTTATATTAGTGGACCAATCGACACCGATAATATAAACAATCGTGTACTTACGTAGCCCTTCGAATTTATGACTGATGGACTGCTTAACAAAGACCATTCAGCCCCGGATTCAAAATAAAAATTGTACGACTGACCAGATTGCTCCAACTTTCCGCATATACCGGATATTTGACCACTATTGACACGTCGCTTCGCTCTGCAACCGCGCTGCCTGCGCCTGCGCTGCTGTAGCTCAAGCTGCTCGTCGATGCCGTGCCTCCCGCGCTGGTCCCGCAGCTACAGCTTGCTGCTATTTGTTCACTTTCACCTTCCTTCGACTTGCCGTTGTTTCTTTTTTGATTTGAATCACTCATAAAGTACGAGGAATAGATCACGAACATGCGTCCACGTCATGCCTACGTTTGATATTTGTGATAACCATGATAAAGCACTGCCTTCAAGGCCTTTGCTGAGGGCTATGACGAGAAATGAACCTTTCAGGAGGCGTTCGTTGAGACCGATATCACTGTCACTGTAGCACACCAAGCGCGTGGACCAGAATCAGGCTGTTCTTGGTTGATTTCTGGCTGCTTAATTTTAAACACCGATCTTAATGTTCTTATGGTTTCAATTAGTTGCATCACGTTTCTTTGTTGCACCTCAAACATTGCGCTCCAGTGGGAATCAGATCCAGATCCCACTTCTGATGACGGCGCCAGGAGTGGCTGAGCGATATGACCGTCATCATTTTGATTCAGTGGTACTGGGTTCATTGCGAAGGAATTTTCAATAACTATGCACTTGAGTTTTCCAGTTAGTTATAATGTCAGTTTCACAGTTCACAATTAGCTATAATGTCACTTTTACAATGCACAATAGTATTGTAAGTACCTATACTAAATAATTACGAATATACGAGTTAACCGACAGTTTCGTATCAAAGGTTCGACCCTTGAAGCCGTGCAAGCGATACTGCTGTCGCTTCCCGGGTTACAGACCCTTTAATATGACTCTGCCCACGTGGCGCCTTAACACATGACGTCACGGCGTTACACCCTTGGTAGGTACCATAATAATAACAAAACAAAGACTCTATAGTTAAATCTCGTTCTCCACGACATATATATTATTCTCTGAAAATTTTAACTCTCTTTTTTTAATTTAAATGATACAAACTAGAGGTTGACTGCAATCCCACCTGATGATTAGCAGTGACGCAATTTAATTTTTTTAATTGATGGTGAAGCGCTTTAGTTTAAGAAGAGCCTATTCACCTCTCATTACCTCTTACAGTTTATGAGATACAGCCCGCTGACAGAAGGACGGACGGACAGCAGAGGCTTAATAATAGTGTTTCGTTGGGACCTTTCGGTACGGAACCCTAAAAAGCAGCAGACTTATCTATACAGTTGAGTTATACCTATCGAATGTGAATGCCAAACAATATGTTATTTCCTCTTATAGACAAGCCATAGTAACACACTCAATATTAATATGCTATTTATATCACTTCAATTATGAAAACTGATTGTGAGCGTAACCTTTAAATAACTTTTTTTCTTTTTTATGTTTGATGTTATCATTTTTAGATCTTATAACACAATTTTCTAAGAAATAATAGAATTTTTCATGCACTACCATCAGTAGCGTAGCTAGACGTGGGCGAAGCGGCCCCTCGCCCACGCCCTCGCACCCAAAACCCTCGTTCTTAGCCCTTGATTTTTTTTTTTATAATTGATAGGCTAGCGTTTGACCACTATTTCACCTGATAGTAAGCGACGATGTAGTCAAGCCAGTGTTCGACCACTGTTTGTTGTGACAGTCGCTGTCTCGTTTACGAATTTATGAAAGAAAGAGGCATAGCTGCAGGCCTAGCCAAGTAACGACCGTTTCGTTCCGATTCTCTTTCGTCGATCGCTTCGAGTCGCCCACGCCTCTTATTCCTTTATTCTGACCACGTGACTGAGCGTTGATATAAACAAAGGAATTGGAGGGTAAAAATATCCTGCATTTAATGGTCATTTTTTTCAATAATGGGCACAGACAGTGTAGTTACAATTCTTTTACACCATTCGCGACCAAAGTATCATGATTCTCTGAATATTACAGTTATATTTTGAAATATTACAGTATAACAGTTATTTGCATATGTATTCAGCAGTTATAAACAAAAAACAAAATAGAAAAATAATGTTCTTTGTTGAAGTTAGAGCCAAATTAGTATCGCAAGGTGTTATTTTTCAAAAAAAATATTAATAAACAGTTTTATTCTGAGACCTACGGCAAAAAATGGATCAAATTGTGGTATATGATAGCTGAATATACGGTGTATCGACCCCTTAACATTGGACCACTATTTACACCATACTACTATGTATATATAATTGTAGTCAGTTAATTGTTTTATAAATATGTAAACCGTTATAAATTTGTAAAATAAATACCTATATTAGATAAAGTACACAGTTTAAAGTTGGAATAGAGCTATATAGGGTGACTGGTAATTAGTGTACGATACTTAAACACGTGATTGTGCTCATGATAACCAACAACTTTTACTATGGGAACAAACCTGAAATCGCGAAAAAAAATCAGTTGTTCAGTACATTTATGTTTGCCTAATGTACTGAACAGCTGTTTTTTTTTTGCGATTTCGGCTTTGCTCCCATAATAAAAATTGTTTGTTATCATGAGCACAATAACGTGTTTCAGTATCGTACACTAATTACCAGTCACCCTATATACTGTTGGGGTTATTAGGTGGACACCAAAGTAAACACGGTTTTAAGGATTTGAATAATAACTATTTATTAATCCTTTACTTTATATTGGAAGGTGTGTTTCAGTAATATTACGTGAGACGTGTGCTTCTAAGCAAGGCTAAAGGAATACAGTAACTGTAACCATACTAGGGATTTCAGTCAAGTGTTGACAAGGGGCTCAGACCAATTAAATATAATATTTATTGGTTAGAAAGAGAAAGACCATAGTGTTGAAGTAGGATAGATTTGTTTTTGTTATACTCCAACACGCCCCCCTCAAAAATAAATCCTTTGCTCTTTAATCACGATATAATATCTATTACATAATACTATACCAAACATCTTTATACAATAATAAAAACACACACCTTCCTTTTTCTTTCTGGGAATACAATATCATCTTGGTCCAACATTCGTTGCGCAGGATTAGGGAAAACCCAGTAAAACCTAATCAGACCAATCAATCATTTAATTGATTATTGAAACTATGAATATTATTCATCTACTTAATATAACCAAGCTCTATTAACATAATAATAATAATAACATATCCTTATGCACCTTTCATGCATTTACAACGTAACCCCGAATTTCATTCTTATCTAGGTATAACGCACCGTTGAAAATTTCACAGGATACCAGCTATCTGGTTAACTTGTAGAAATAAAATATTTTAGTAACATATTTCTCAACCTGATACTTAATATCTATGTGTTTGTTTGTGACTGGTAGGATTATTCGCAATGCATCTATTATTATTATTATCATCATAAATAAAAACAGCATCTGCTATAGTAATTGCTATAACTATAAATAATACTTAATATACAATACTTGTCACCAACGACTTTAATCACAGTGTCTTTCACTGCTTTACATTAAACCGTACTCTGCATTACTACTGTACTATCTTGCCAGTCTTTGCTGCCACTTTGTTTGTCAGCAAATTGTAACACAAGTAACCCACAGTACATTTTATATTTATTCATTACCGCTCCAGTCACAATTAACAAACACCCACTTATAAAATTTTAAAATCATTTTGTTTAAAAATTAACTTGAGATTTATAGTTCCTTTTAAATAAATCAAGACAAAGGGTCTTGTACCTAAGTGGAACCATTACAAATGGTTTTTGTTTGCATATCGAATGATGATGTAAACAGAAAACTAAGATTAAGCTCAGCATGATTCAAGCACCTCATAAGATTTCTACAAGGGGTCTTGTAATTTCACACGTACTCTGTGTGATGTTTTGTAATCTATACCTATATTTGACTTTCAAAGAGTGTATTGGCTGATTTATTGCCCCTCAAGCATCCCTCAAGTTAAACTTTTCAAGAACTGTTGTTTATCTACATTTCCTGATCTAAAGTAATTATGTTTTCTGTCCTGTTTATTTTTGATTCACAGAAAACATTTTATACATTATTAGTCAATGATTTAAAAAAAAATGTTGATTAGATATGTTTTACTCAACTACTACATTACACATTATAACATAGTTGTTAAAATGCAATAACATAGACATTAAGTAAAACTTCGTTCTTTATCACATAGCATAAACATCACGCCTTTATTACCCAAAGGGTCAGGCAGAGGTGCACCTATAGTATACCCACATTTCATCAGTTATGTTTAAGTCCCTTATTTATTTATATGTATATAAATAAGGGAGTATATATTGTACACCAATATAATATATAACGAACTTTATAATAGTGAGCAAACCTATTGCCATTAACCAGGCACCAGACTTCATGCATCATCATCTCCCAACTGTCTTAGGGTCGGTTTCTAGTCTGACCAAATGCGGCTAAATACCAGTACTTTACATGGAGCGACTTCCACAATTTAGTAACTGGGCAACTACCAGACTTCATTCATGACCTGCATTAAAACTTAAATACACTGGTCTGCTGATGAGTATTAGAAATACCTTTTTGTCTCAGCTCACCGAAACATTAGGAACCAACAGTATACAGACTACATACATCCATAATTATAATGACTTCGTTAATGTACAAACCATTAATTGTCAGCCAGAATACCCTCAGCAATATTCATACACTAAAATTTCTTCATTCACGTTTCTTATAAAAATTATGCTTTTATATCCACATGCTTAACCAAGAAATTACATTGATTCATAAAGGCTTAACTAAAATTAATTTGCGATTCTTTCAACTGATACAAAAGTTTCTTAACATATATCTGACTACAACCACGAGCCAATAAACACGCTTTACAACTAATTTTCAACTGTACTCATTTACAATCGATTTAATTTAATCGAATTAATATTTCTTTCATCTGTTTTTAGTAACAGTTTTTCAGGTATCATTTTCAATAGTTTCCTAGTTTAATCAATTACTGAAAACATTCTTCATTTAAATGCTTATCATATCAGCATTTAATTTTTTTTTTTATTATTATCCAGCACACAATAAATAATAACATATTATCAAAAATACTGTCGCTATCGTATTCATTATACGAAACAGAAAATAAGTTTTGCATCCTACCATGTTGTCTCTAACTATGTAATGTTTCTCGATCTTAAAATAAAGTTAACTTATTTCCATTGTGATACGACCATCTCGAGCTCTCCTCTGTTTCCCAAACAGATTTATTTTCAATTATGGTAGGTATTGTATTATGTTTTATTGTTTAAAAACTGATTGATTCTTATCAGATTCACACCTCCTTTCAAAGGGGTGTACCAAGTCAGAGTTACCAAGTTATGCTATTTATAACTCATAACACACTCAGGCTCAAGTTCCATTAGCCTATTTGATAAGAACTTAATCTCATCTATTTCACATCTCTGACTCCCACAAACATTTTGGTCTACCACATCCCACACCTTATAACCATTAAATTTGATTCATCATCAACGAAATTCCCTTTGACAACCTCTTTGTCAAATTTCGTTTTTAGACTTTTACTAACTTAGTAAACAGTAGAATCAAAAACTTTAAAATGTACGGTTTTTGGTTATTATGCCATAACTCATCATCAGGTGTATAATTTAACCTCAGTGCTCCCCAGAACAATCTGATTCCAGAACCTTTTGTTTTATGTAGACCCGTTCTATCATTGTTCATCATACATTCGGCAATACCATTTACAGCCAGAGTATGCGGCACTGTTTAGGGATGACCAATACCTTCTCAAGCTCAGAACTTTTTCGATTAACTGGATATAATTTCCCTTTCATTATCACAACATAAAGTTAACAATTCTCAGACCAAAATGAACTTCACATTTTGCAACATAGTCCCGAAACTTAACTGATTTATTATATATAGAAATATCTGGTTTATTCTTAAAATCACAACATAGTTTTTGCTCTTCAATAGACGAACAAAAAAAAAAAACTTAGGATCGCAAACATCTGTGTGCACTTGAGACTAATCGACTTCTCGTTTCAAACCTTTTGTTTCCAATTTATCAAATGACAGACAAATTTATTTGTCACATTAAACAAATTAAGCTTCACACCATGGTACAATATTATCAATTCTATAATTTTCAAAAAATAGTTTCATTCATTATATACCCACTTTTCTGATTTGCAATTATTTTATTCCACAATTATTCGTAAATACTATTTGTGACTTTATCTAATGAACATTCGCTATTTAAAGCATTTTCAAGCTCTAACCAGTTGCCATTGAATAGTGTTCAAAGACTTACCCTTTATTACCATCTTCATCACAAATACACATTTTGTAGTATACCTAGTACGCCCGAATTACTGGTCACTTGATAATTCTTCGCCGCTAGTATAAACGCGCCAGTACAGCAACCGAATCACTTCTTGGCTTCACACGCTCAGTGAAGTTTACTGTCAATTTGTCTTGATTTTCAAATGATCTGCTCCAGAATCCCAAACAAAAGTAAATTCGTTTTTCCATCATATCACGGCCCGCCATAAAAGCAAATTCAAAAGTATTTGAGAAATTTGGTTTTTTGAAGTAACTAACTATACCATTTTATTGTTGGCTCCATTGTTTTCAATAGCGGTTTTGTAGACAATTATTCGAATCTCCCCCCTTTTTTTTTTGTTCTTTATTGACTTTTGTTTTTGTCGATGATCACTTGAATTCTTTGAAGGTGTAACTTGTGGTCTCGTAAGTTTCAGCCTGAAGTACTTTTAGGCTAAGATCACATACATCCCTTGTAAGATTGATTTCATGATCTCACAATCTCATTTTCCAAAGTTAATGTTATGTTGTCTTCAGTCAGTATCTCGATTGCGGTGACAATGCTGCTCCGTACTTGTTTGGTAGATTCATGAAAAGGGCGGATCACTTAATCGGATTCTAATTTTGCACCTGCAGCCATAGGTTCAATGATGAGATGTCAGCAAATTCTTGAAAATATTTGGTTAGTGTGATGTTTCTAACCAGTTTCAAATTCAGCAACTTTTTACTAAAAGACAGCTGCGTCGCCACGCATTTTTCTTCACTCACTCGGTTCTTGTTTCTACCGGAACTTCAACGTCGACAACGTTCAGTAGGTAATTCACTTAATAATTTTTGAATTCAAAATTTTTACACACTGTACTTATCACCATCAAATTGTTTAATGTCCCTTTTATTCAATTTGATACACAAAATGTTTTTATTATTTAATGTTCGTTTATTCACACTTTGGCTTAGCGCTCTGGGCCCATAACCTGTTGGGGTTATTAGGTGGACACCAAAGTAAACACGGTTTTAAGGATTTGAATAATAACTATTTATTAATCCTTTACTTTATATTGGAAGGTGTGTTTCAGTAATATTACGTGAGACGTGTGCTTCTAAGCAAGGCTAAAGGAATACAGTATAGTCATGTGTCGTTCGCGAATGAATCCTTCAACTGGACTACTTCAGTTGCGTTTAGTTCTTCCTTCACTAGTCCAGTTCCAATACAAACATATCTTTAGTTCAGTAGTTCACGTAGTTCGCAGCGGGGGACGACGCGATGCGCGCGAACTAGAACTAAACCGAACACGGCCGGGGCCGCGTTGTATATGTATTTAAATATATGTTCGGTTATAAATATGTATTTATTCAAATCATTGTAAATATCAGATTTTTAAATACGCCAGTCTAGTTTGACATTTTTATTTAATTAGCGTTCATTACCTATCTATACTTATCAATTAAAATAAAATACCTACATAATTAAATAATAATTCTATATAGGTACATAATTCAATAAATATTTAAATATATATAAAAATAATCTAGATTGTCAGTCCTAAGCTTGAATAAAAGTATGAAGGGAAATCTGTTATTCACAGTAACATTAAAAAAAAATGTATTTCATCGCAGCCAAAACAAAATCTCGTTCGCAGTTCTCAGCAATCGAAAACACCGCACGATCCATTGGACTAAATGAACTACTGAACTATAAGAGTCGAAAACATCGCACTGATCGATGAAGTAACCTACGAAAACCAGCGATGAGATAAGAGCTGAGCCATTGGACTAAATGAACTACTGAACTAAAAGAGTGATATACTTCACTATGGACAAAAGATATGTACATATCTTTTCAATTCAATGACACATTCTGCGCACCTCTAATACAGTAACTGTAACCATACTAGGGATTTCAGTCAAGTGTTGACAAGGGGCTCAGACCAATTAAATATAATATTTATTGGTTAGAAAGAGAAAGACCATAGTGTTGAAGTAGGATAGATTTGTTTTTGTTATACTCCAACATATACAACTGTTTGTTGTACTGTGATATGTTTGCACAAGGTTATCTCAGAAAGTACGTAGGTACTAATCCTATTCTGAAACTTCTTTTGCTGATAAAAAATGACACAATCGCAGAGTGCATTAAACGAACTTTTATCTCAGAAAAATTACATTAACTTTAATACTCTATTCTATTCTAGTTTTCTATGGATATAGAATTTAGACTAGGCAGGAGACCAGAGCTGGACCAGTATGGCCGTTTTGGTCGGACGTGGCGTATATAGTTTTATTTTTAATTATGTTTTTGTCATAGAAAATGTTTTGAATATGTTAGTTTTAAGTTTGCGCCTTTTTCGGCAATTAAAAATTTTTCTTTCTTTCTTTTTCTTTCAGTGGAAATGGCCCCGACTTACAAATAGGGATCTTGTCGAATTTAAATAAATATTTAGAAAAAAAAATATTATTATTTCTTCAGTTAAATATAATAAATCTGTAGAAGTTTTTAGTTGTGCGCGAATCACGTAAAATGTACGAAATCGATGTAGGTAGGTAACTTTTATATATTAAAATTGTGTGTAACTTGATATATTACTTAAGCTTTGTTTTAAAGATATACCACATTCATTGACTGTTAGGCGATACGAAGTTCGTCGGGTCAACTAGTTTTCTAATAAAAATCTGAGTTAATTAGTTTTTACACCACCTGCTCGATAATGCCCTTTTATATGTCATACAACCATCACTTAAAGCAAGTAATTCTGTCCCTAGGGAGATAATGCAGTATGGGCGATCCCTAGGGAATAATGAGATTTGAATTTGGAACGCGAAAAGTGAATTATGTGCATCATACAAGTTTATTCAAAATTCAAACTGGCCACTAACGAAAAAAAAAGTAATGAAAAAGCGGGAGCATTATAAAAAATTGAAATTGTAGAATCTTAGAGTAGTGAATTTTGTTTGTTTCTAATCTCAAAACATGTTGAGTGATAGTTAAGATTAACTTGTAAATAATACATATATTTCTATAATGTATGATTTGTTTGACTAAATTGTTTGTAACTTTATCCCCTAGTCGCATAATCTACTATTATTGTTAAAATCTTGATTACGTCACAATGTAATAAATATACAGATTGCTGTCAAACTTTGATTTTTCAACGTGATGTACCTAACGCTCTCCGAGTGGCGTTAGCAGTCATGAGATAATGGGCGTTATTTTGAACACTTAAGTATGTGTATGTATTTAAATTAATTTATTACGCATATTTACACTTACAAAATATGCTTCAGCATTCTAATATGTCACTTCTACGGTATAAACATAACTTTTTATATATTTGCGATTCATGTCAACATTGTAGATCGTGATGTCAAACCCAAGTGTTGTTAATCATGTGTTTGAATTTCGATTATTTTTTTGTGTTCATATGATTGTAGTGTAAGTGTAGGTATGTTAACTATTAATTTATATTTTTGGAGGCAACAGTATTATTATAGTGAGCGCTATACAACAGTAGTTTTAGTACCTATATGCGAAACCCGAAACACGAGTCTAGTATATTTTTGTGTAAAAAATCTATGTACAAAACTTCATTACTGTATCGTGAAAACTTGTTATGTTACCTGGGTTGTCCACACATGTACATGGACACCGGGCCATCCGGGCGACTGAGGGTTTGTTTTGCTCCCACACCCAGCTGTGCGCTGGCGCCTAATGCCCGCCATGACCTGCCGTGACCTGTGTTGTACTTAGTGTCGGTGGTATCCAAATTGTGACCTTTTTTAAATATTTTTGGGAAAAAATATAACATGGTGTAAAAATTATTGGAATCGATTCAGTTATTGATTTTGAACAAACTATATTCAGGTATCGCATATACTAAAAATAAAGTTGTATAATAATATGCCTTAATTGTCATATGCATTAGTCCTGTTATTATTATAATGGTTCTATGGATGTGAATTGTATGTGATAGGTATGGCTGTACTTAATTTAAACAAATAAATAAACCCATCCAGGTGCATTTCTTTGTGTATTTTGTCACTACTACTCTCAAAACAGTGAAGAAAAACATTGTCCGGAAACAGGCATGTCTTAGAACCAAAAAAAAAATTGATATCTCGCACTGGGAGCGCGTGGTGGATTACGGCCCATTCCTTCTCCTAGAAAGAAGGCCTGAGTCCCAACAGTGGGGATATATAGGCAAGGCTGATTATAATATGTTTTTTACGTTACGCTTGGCGCGAGAAAAAACTAGTCATTTATAAGTTACTTTGTCAAAAAAAAAAAAAAACATTGAATCACAATAAAGATCAAAACAACTGGTTTTATCGACGTTTTCCCATCTCTACCTGAAAAGCGGATGAAGAAATCTACTTTCCTTGCTCCCACGTAAAAAGCGGATAAGGATTAGTTCATGTCTCTGTGTGAATGAAATTCTAAGTGATATCGACGACAAATCCTTATATATTATTTACCAGAATTTATATTATATATCCAATAACTAGAAGACGAGAATGCGTGTCTGTATGTTTTTCCATTTGTTAATCAATCAACGGCCGAACAGATATGGATGTTAGAACACGGGTAAACGATGGTTTGGTATGTTTGGATTATGGCTATTTGATCCCGATTGTACTTTTCCGTAAAGCCTCACTTATAAAATAGTGTATTTACTGTTGCATGTACATTTGTACATAGTTAGGTTATAAATATTCGTATTTAATTAATATTTAAGTCATTAATGTATATAAAAAGGAGAAACTGAAATATCAACGCAAAGCCTAAACTACTCCCCAGCCGCCGGGATCCCGATCCCGATTTCCGGCCACCGTAGGCGCGGGCTTGCGGACGGCGAGCAATGGGTGGCTAGCCGTCCGATCGTCCGGTAACTGTCCGGACCGAGCTCAAGTCGACGGCGCGTTCTGTTCCACGCGCGCCTCAAGGAGATGTCAGCAAACCGTAGGGGCCCAGCAGGGTCGAAGCCTACTGGGGCCAAGGGTCCGCTTCTGAAAGGAAGACTCGGCCCTGGTATGAAAGGCAACGAAGGAACAGGAGTGGGTTTTCAGTCAGTAAAAAAAAGTGAGAGGGTGTGTCTGACACACCCTCTCGCCAAGAGCGGGGATGTCATTGGATGATTTTCACACGGGACAACCAAAATAGCCGAAACTACTGGGACTAGAAATGTAAAATTTTGCACTAGGCTTCTTTTTATGTCATAGACGATAAAGGGGAAAAAGGGGAATTTCGTTTGTATGCAAAATCTTATTCCGTGGGTCAATATAGTCACCTAAATAATAAAGGTTTTTATTATTTGATTGTAAAAAAAATCGGTCCGTGTGAAGCCGGAGCAGACAGCTTGTGTTATTTTATTTTTTATTATTTATTAATCAATTAAAATTCATTCGTTGCAGGTTTTCAGAATGAGCTTCCAAGAGGCATTTTAAAATGTTGACATCTGGCTGTTTAATATTAAAACAGTTTGTCTCATATGTTTAACATGACGTAAATTACATGTTATAGTCGTTAATTATGCTTTCATAATAAATAACCGTACCTACAAGCACATAAAATATATAATATGAAAGCTACCCACGCATGTTCACTAAAAACACGTGAAAATATTGAGTTAATCTGAACAGGGTTCAGAGAAACCAAAAGATTATTTTAGTGGGCCGCAAAGGAATTACAATATTCTGCCAACAATCTAACGAGTTGTGGGCGAAGGAGTTCGCAACCTTTACGTTATTTTAACAAGCAAGCATAAATAGAATTAGGATACTTGTTTATAAGATATATTTCTACGAACAATAAATCGAAAGAAAGGCCAAATTTGCAATTAAATTTTAGCTTCAAAAAGCTAGTCAAACAACATTGCCTCTAAAGCATCTCGTAAAGTTATTTATTCATGTTGTTATTGTTTATTATTTTATTTATGTATTATATCTGTTTATTTTATTCCCCTAGTCTCTAGGCTCTTTTCAAATGAAACTTAATAAAAATAGTGGGCAAGTGCGAGGCGGACTCGCGCACTTAAGTTTTCGTACAAACTTACCTACTACCTACTATCTATGTACGAGTAAATAGTTCAACTTCCGAATGGAGTCTCGATGATTTTTCAGAATCACAATTTTTTTTTTGTGGTGTAACAACAATTTTACTGTTTTCAGATTTATTCCTATATCTATGCTACAAGATCTTACTTTCTGCCAAATTTCAGGATTTTGCGTCAACGAGAAGTACCCTATGAATTTTGATTGAGAGTGTCGAAATATACGTTTTTTGTGACATAAACGGCTGTGTCTTTTGATTTTTTCACAGCTTCAAGGGACCGCACACCTGAGTATATTGGGCACGCCATAATTATGGCGATAAGTCCCCTCTTTGAGGAGTGGCAGGAAAGACCTCACGCCGTCCTTACCTACCGCATGACGCAGGTCCTCACCGGACATGGTAAGTTCGGGAGGTTCCTGCACCGGATTCGTGCAGAAGAGACGCCCGGGTACCACCATTGTGTGGACCGGCCGGAGGACACGGTGGAGCATACGGTAGAGGTAGGCAGAGAATCGCCGTGTCCTCGTGGGGGCGATCGGCGGCAGCGATCTCTCGCGCCGGGCCTTGGTACAGGCCATGGTCCGGAGCGAGGAGGAGTGGCAGACGGTTGCCTCCTTCTGCGAAGCAGTAATGCTAGCAAAGGAGGCGGCCGATCGCGTGAGGCAACGGTCCTTACTCCCCAACCGCCGCCGGGATTCCGATCCCGATTTCCGGCCACCGTAGGCGCGGGCTTGCGGACGGCGAGCAATGGGTGGCTCGCCGTCCGATCGTCCGGTAACCGTCCGGACCGAGCCCAAGTCGTCGACGGCGCGTAGTGTTCCACGCGCGCCTCAAGGATATGTCAGCAACCGTAGGGGCCCAGCAGGGTCGAAGCCTACTGGGGCCATGGGTGATGCGAAAGAGATCCCCAGGGCCCTGGAAAAATGGCAAAGAAGGAACAGGAGTGGGTTTTTAGTCAGTAAAAGTCTAACACTATCTCTCGCTCCGCCCAAGAGCGGTCCCCCGCTCTTGGGCGGAGCGAGAGATAGTGTTGATTGTGGCTTTTTTTTTTCGGGAGGGAAAATCATCTAATGACTTCTCTCTTTATAATATTTGTATGAGGTAATAAAGTACCTATTTATCAACAGAAAGTTACAAGTGAACACACCATGCGAAGTGAGAATTAGGCTATTTTGAACAAAGGCCGAATGAATTAGGCGCAGATTTCGACGGTCAATGTCATGATATTATGTGACAACAGTGACATAGCATATTATTAAACTAGTCTGTTATTAATGTTAAGTTTATTGACACCGTAGGTATTTATTATGTCCGTTTTGACTGCTCGGCCACAGTGTCATAATAAAAATACGACTACGTCAGCATTACGAAGGAATTTGTAAAACAGTAACAATGGAGCATAGTAGAGATCCCATTCTTTTTGCTAACCATTTTCATTATATCAGTGGTTAGTAAAAATAATGGGACCTCTACTATACTCCGTTTAACAGAACTGCGTGGCCGCGCGGTTCTCCATTTTTCAACCGCAAGGCTATGGTTCTTTACAACTTTCTGAGCATTGAATCTACGACTATCATTGTTATTGGTTTACCTACAGATTCCTTCGTAATGCTGACGAAGGCGCTATTCTACTACGACACTGTGGCCGAGCAGTCAAAATGGACACCAATTATCTTTCTTGTTATTAATGACGCCAGTACGTGCCTCTACCAGGCCCCGCGAACGAAGCGAACGCCTCTTTGAATTTGTATTTATATTTCGGGCTGGTGTCCGCAACTCCACGTCTAAAGTGCTTATTTTGCGTACGGGTGGGATAAATGTGTCATTCGATCCACCCCAGCTCCTCAAGGAAGGCCAGCAGCGCCTTGGTGTTATTGACCATTTCGCGGAGGGTCCATGAAGTACTTTGCCCTGTATCCAGCGACCACTGAGAACCTTAGAATCAAATGAGCTGCTTTCTCGTCCTCCTCCATACAGGCTCTGCAGAATGGGGGGTCTGTAACGCCTATGACAGAGAGGTGCTTAGTCTCACGTTCATTACTCTGTGGTACCAAACTTATACAATTTTCGGTTCATCAAACAACCTGATCGTCCTAAGGTGTTAATGTCAAGCTATATTGATTCGTTGCTTAAAATATCTGTCTTGTCGTTGAATTTAGTGACCGCCCATTTGTAGGTCAGCCTGAAAATGACCACTATGTGAACTTGCACCTTTGTGAATACCATAGCTAATAAGTGTCCCGACGCAGGGCAAAAGCCTCAACCTAAGTTGACATTTCAAAAGTCTGCAAGAAAATCTTCGACTAGATTTTTCACTTTCAAATTGTCGCTATTCAATTTATATGCAAATATAGTTTCACAGAGTGTTCTTATTATTATTTTTCAATACAATTACTCGAAAACCCGGTCCTATCCCACCGCTTTTAGGCACTCAATAGACTGTTTTCCGCACTAGTGCAGAAAAGTGCGCGTGCTCTCCCAGCCAGTATCACTGACATCTCTGCTAGTAAACCGGCATTTAATTACTCACGTTCATAACATTAAGATACTAAACCGTAAAAAACGCTTTGTACAAAAATGTTAATCCAAATATTTGAGCATATTTTTATATTACTTGTAGATAAATGCCAAGACAGTTTGCCAACGGCGAGCCTGTGTTATCTGCGTTACGAGTTGACGAGATAACCCTGAAACTGCCTGAAAACGGACTCACTGAATTAAGTACTATAGACGTAATACTAACCTTTTTTTAATTGGAATAACATCAAATCTCTATGACCGCTCTAGGGCAGAGCGAGAGGGCGTGTCGGACTTTTACTAACTAAAACTCACCTGTGTCCTTCAGTTACCCTTTGTGATCCAGGGCCAGGTAACTATTTAGAACATTCCGCCAGTCTAATAATTATACCTACATGCTGATTATAAAATTAATAAATACACATATAAACATACGAACATTAATTCTCTCACTCTTTTTCTCATGGATATAAGCAAAACCTAGAAATGGCCACCAGCTACGATTTTTAAATACACCTTTTGCTTTGTCTAAATAAGAACTGACAGAACTTTTGCAATTTTTAAAAGAAATGTGTAGTAACAACACTGTCTTTTTATTTCGTCATAGTTGCATATTAATACCTCAAACGGGGATAATAAGGATTCAGGGTACCTCAAATGGTGGCAATAGAAATTCAGGGTACCTCAAACGTGGTCAATAGGAATTCAGGGTACCTCAAATGGTGGTAATAGGAATTCAGGGTACCCCAAATGGAGACAATAAGGATTCAGGGTACCTCAAACAGGGACAATAGCAATTCAGAGGTGAATAGGGATGCAGGGACGAATAGAGACAAATCTTTAAAGGGGATTTTCCCATTATTTGATCATTTTTTCCAGATCTCAAGTGAGTGATTCATTCATGAATTGTAGTACAAATCATTGCTGTATTAGTTAAGTTTATTGGTTTATAATTGTATTTATTTTTCGCACACGATGTCTCTTTTTCTGCCAACTAGCAGGTATGCTGGAAAAAAAATCTTCAGAATTAATCATCACCTTTGTATATGTTTCTTTCTTCTTATTTTTTTTTATTTGCGTGTGTGTATGTGTGTACAAATTATGTAGAGAAATAATTTAAAAAAAAAATTGTTTAGCAATTTTTTATTGCACTTAACATATTATTTTATTTTAAAAATAAGTTGATGTTATTCCCCGCCCAATTTAAAAAGAATTAGTCATTTAAAATCATTATAAAAACACAAGATTTTCCTGTTGCATGTCGTAAAATACTG
Organism: Mythimna impura; assembly: GCA_905147345.3. Taxonomy (NCBI): domain Eukaryota; kingdom Metazoa; phylum Arthropoda; class Insecta; order Lepidoptera; family Noctuidae; genus Mythimna; species Mythimna impura. The sequence continues at coordinate 6,938,198 of LR990355.1, read as the reverse complement.
TAAGTACTGTACTATTACAATACAGGTAAATAACAAAACATGCCACAGCGAATTCAACACTGTCCATTCCATCGATCTGTATTAACAGTAACATCATACAGATTCTATTTTATGTCTAGGAATTTTCATCATTGGTGTCTTTAAGGCACGAGGCTTCGAGTGCATAGGCTCCAAATAAACTAGTCCGCCTCACCATCAACGATTGCATCACTGCTTACCATCAGGTGGGATCGCAGTCAAGCACTAGTTTATATGGGCCTATTACACTACTCGATATTCAGACAGTTTTAGTCGATGTGGCGTAGTGTAATAAGGGTTAGACCGGTCTTACTCGGAACAAAAAATAAGACTAGTAGAGTACTAGGTCCTTTATTATTTTTAAAACAATCATTAGTAATGATTGCAGAGGCATAAGTGCAGAGAAAAAATAGAACTACATTGAAAGTAAAAAAAAAAATCGGTATGTAAATGATTGAACATACAGTTTTTTTTTATAAACAACGAAAAAAATAAGTGTGGCACTCGGGGACTGCCGCGGTAAAGCTATTGCATAGCATTTTGTATCAACTTATGCAATTATAATTATTTATTTATTTTATTTATGCAGTATTTCTTTTTCTTTGATATTAATTCAAGTTACACTTTTTGAGCGTGGTGACCGATAAGAAAACAATTTTTTTTCTTTCTTGTTTACTTCATAAATTGCTACAAGTATGTTCAGTTGTTATCATAGAACATTACTATAATCTATTATAATACAAAAAGACTATTTTTTTTTACCAAGATTTGAACTCGAGGCACGATGATAACATAGGTAGAACGCTGTACCAATGCGCCACACAGGTCGTTAACGACATTTCTAAAATAGGTGTTCGGTCTCTGTCGGCCTTCAAGCCACATCTCCGTGCCCGTCGGAGTGGGGAGCGTGAGGTTTTTTTCGTTACGGAATTTCTGGATTCGGTCCCCGCGCTCAAGGCCCTCGATAGAAGCTATGCAATAGCTTAAAAATGATTGGTCTCAAAAAAGTATAGCAAAATACTGATTTAAAAATAAAATGAAAAAATGCTCATTTTCATAAGCACCTATCTTATCTACTATTACGCTTTCTTTATCCTCTTTAAAATCAAATTTTCCCGTTTTTTAGGGTTCCGTACCTCAAACGGAAAAAACGGAACCCTTATAGGATCACTTTGTTGTCCGTCTGTCTATCTGTCTATCAAGACCCATTATCTCGGGAACGCGTGGAGGTATCGAGTTGAAATTAAAACCATATACTCAAGTCTGCGGTCCCTTGAAGCTGTGAAAAAATTAAACTTCTAAGTTAGTTAAAAAAACAGTTACACCCGTTATTGTCGCAAAAAACGTATATTTCGACTCTCAAGGAAATCAAAATTCATAGGTAAACTTCCCGCTGACCCGCCGATCCTGAAATTTGGCGTAAAACAAGGTCTTATAGCACAGAAATCAGAAAAGTTATTTCAAATGGACCAATTACAGGCACTTTTGAATTGTCAAAAGAAAAAGACTTAAATATCGTTAACAGGTATAGGAATAAATCTGAAAACAGTAAATTTGTTATTAAGTCACAAAAAAATACCTTTTTTGCGATTCGGAAAAATCTTCGAGATTCCATTCGCGAATTGAACTATTTACATTATGTAAGTTTGTACGGAACCCTCTGTACACGAGTCCGACTCGCACTTGCCCAGATTTTCATAAAGATGGCAACTTTAGATTGAGGCATTAAATTGCATTAAACTATTGATGAATCAAATATGGAACCATCAGACAAAATCAACAAAAATGTTGCCATGAAAAATAAATAAAACTGACGTGTAGTTACTAGTGCTGGCTACGATTTTATCAATACCTTACATTACGTGTAATGCGAGTAGAACACTGCGGTAATCGTAGATTAGCTGATAAGACTGATAACGACTGATCAAATCTCCACTGACGTTAACAGACTACGTGATACTCAAATGAATTGTGCCTATATGTTAATAACTTGGCCTGACGTCACAATGTCATAGTATACAATTGAGATAATATAATACAGGTTTATAGATAGGAAACTGGTAAAATCGGGTCAGTCAGAAGATGTTTTGCATGTTTACCATATTATGCTTATGAAGTTGGTGTCCGCAACTTCATACGTGCAATGCCATTTACTTAGTTACAATTTTATCATTCTTTTTATTTCGCGAAATCCAATTAAGGTTTTTTTTTATTCTTGATAGGTTCGCACTTGACCGCTATCTCACCCGATGGAAAGCGACGATGCGGTCGACGATGGAGCGCGCTTACCTAGAAGTAACCTATTCACTCTTGACTTAAAGATTCCCGGGTTGTAGCCATCAGGAAACACAGATTCCGGCAAGGAATTCCACTCCTTAGCTGTACGCAAAATGAATGTATTCCCAAAACGTTTTGTGCATTGTGTTTAGCGCAATAACAAGCTTCTTGTCTAAAATAAGTCTCCTTTTCTTAAATAAACGTAGCCAACTAGTGACTTAATAGAATCAGCATGCTTACGTAGAAGTATCTTATAACTTAGTTATCTATCAGTGAAAGTCCCGTCAAAATCGGTTCAGCAGTTTAGGAGATATGCTAGACCAAACATACAGTTTTTTTTTTTTAATTGCATATTTGGTATAGGTATCGAATATACTTTCATATGCATTTACTAAATAATAATGTATTAGTATTTTGTTAAACCATGACGCTAATTCCTGAGTAGTTTGGCTCGGATCGGCTTCCACCATCTGTTTCAATTCATTGTTATTCACCTGTGTGGGCGGTCTTCCACGTGGTTCGTTCTTCAAATCAAAGTTTCCATCACGAAAGCGTTTAAACCAAAATCGCACGGTGCGTTCATTAGCATTATTTCCTCTCCAAACGCAATATTGATATTGCGAGCTGTTTCTGCCGCGTTAATTCCGCGTCGGAACTCGTATTCAAAAATTACTCAAATTTTCGAAGTATCCATCTTTCTTGTCTAAGCTGAATAAAAAAAAACAACTGAAACTCGAAAATCGAATGTTGCACATTTTTTGAAAGAAGAACTTTATAGTTACGAAAAAGTTTCAAACTCAAAAATCAAAAATCTCAAACCATGAAGGTTCTGTGTGAATTCGAAGTACCTATTACAATAAAACGGCAATTTCATACTTTAACCCCTATTATTACAAACAGACACTTCAATGTATGTATAGATTCTCTATAAGTATAAGGTATAAGGAGGGAATGACATATGTATCGTTACAAGAATTTCACGATGCCAACGTTTGAAGTGAGGTACCTAAGTTTCAAGAAAAAAATTGCTTTAGACTGCATTTTAAACCTCAACGCTAACTACAAAATAGTCTGTAGTGTCGGTCAATTCAGTTCTAAATATAAAGTGAACGCCGCAGTGACTATTATGTAGATTACATGTGCGAACTAAACTCATTCCCGCTGTCTGATTTACGTCATCTGTATAGCGGCTGTTGTTTTCATATCAACGACATTGACGCACACTTTTCTCCCACTAGTTACAGGACCGGAGTTAAGGCCGTTACACAAATGGCTGCAACTTGCTCAAAAGAATGCAAATAGCTTACATGAAATAGTGATATAATATACAGCACTAGCTTTTGCCCGTGGCTACGCCCGCATATATAAAATATAGCTATGTCACTCAGGAATAAAGCAGCTTTCTATCGGTGAAAACATTTTAGCAATCGGACCAGTACTTTCAGAGATTACCTTACCCGTTTAAATTCAACATTAAACAGTAAATTGACGTTGTTAAGGCTACCAGTTGTTTCAGAGAGGTAAGTAGTATTTTTTTTTATTTATATAAACCAGTGCTTGACTGCGATCCCACCTGATGCCTACGGATCGCCGTTCGCCGTTGAATTTGCGGAGTACAATTTTTTTAGCTACAACTTAGGTTTTTTTAGGTCAAGAGTGAATAGGTTACTTCTAGGCAAGCGTGCTCCATCGTCGGCCACATCATCGCTTACCATCAGGTGAGATGGTGGTAAAACGCGAGCCTATTAATAATAAAGAAAAAACTACAATGTCTTATTTTTTTAGGTGGGAATGTCATCCAATAACATCTCCCACCCTTGGGCGAAGCGAGGGTGTGTCTGACTTTTACTGACTAAAAACCCACTCCTGTTTCTTCTTTGCCTTCGTCCCAGGGCCCCGGGTTTCACTTTCACACTACCCGTGGGCGGAGTATAAATAGAAATATCATTCCATATACAACCAAGTGGGTAGTTTAGTCCTTCTCACTCACACAAAGGCGATTGGCAAATGTAGGAAAGGGATGGAAATAGGAACTGCAACAACCAGCCAAAAAAAACGAATCTATATTCAAAGTCAAAAAGATTTTATTTCACATAGGCCTACAGGGGCACTTATAAAACGTCAGAAGCTAGTGCACGGTTCCAAATCGTTGGTCGATTCCTATGGAGAAGAACCGGCAAGAAACTCGTTTTAAAAAAGTGGTTGTTTACAATATTTTCATATTACAGTTTAAATAGACATTATGTAAGAACAGTGTAGACCAGTCGATATTGTACCCAAAGCACAATAAAAATAATCATATTAAAAAAATGTGAGTCATAATAGGAAGTAACCTAAGAATTTGCGGAGTCTACAGTGTTCTCACATTCACATTATAAAAAAGAGGCTATATAAAAAAAGCAAGAAAAATAAATAATTTCAATTATCAACAAATGACATGTCAACAAAATAAATTACTAACGAATTTATGGTGGTTGGCGTCTATAAAAACCAAACTGCACGATAGTTATTACCTATTGCAATAAAACTAAGAGTGGGAGAACTAAGAGAGTTCCCTACCGGAGTGTGTGTTCCCTGATAGCGAAAACCTCGTCGTCTTTAAGTTAAGAGTGGATAGGTTACTTTTAGGCAAGCGTACTCTATCGTTAACAATATCATCGCTTACCATCAGCTGAGATAGTAGTCAAGTGCCAGCCTATCAAAAACAAATTTTAAAAAAAAATGTGTGTTGTTTGTTACTCCATCACACTCAAATGGCTGACCCACAAGTACCTAGACCATATCCTGCAATAGGAAATAGGATAATTTTTATTTCGGGAGTAACCATGGAGTTTCATGCCGGTTTTTCTCCATAGGATACGACCAATTGGAAACGTGCATTAGCTTTTGACGTTTTATAAGTGCCCATGTAGGTCTATGTGAAATAAAATAGTAGATTATGTGACTAGGGGATAAAGCTGTGTCTTTAAGTCGCGGGCGGCATGGTGAATTCCGAACGAAACGAAGGTTGCTAATTTTAATCCCGAACGTCAGTGAGGGATTTATATAATTAACTCCCGAGCACTGCGAGGAAGTTAATAAAGAAACCTGAGTGAAGTGAGGAATTCAAGCCGCCCAAGACAAGGACAGCTTTATCCCCGTGTTGGATACTCTACTTTTTACACCATCTGTGAGATAATTAAAAGACAATTTAGTAAAACAAATCATATAATAGAGAAATATAAGTATTATTTACGAGTTAATCTTAACTATCACTCAAAATGTTTTGAGATTTGAAACAAACAAAATTCACTACTCAAAGATTCTATCATTTAAATTTTCTATAACGCTCCCGCTTGTCATTACTTTTTTTTAGAAACTTTTTTATTCTGTTTGTTAGTGGCCAGTTTGAAATTTAAATAAACTTATTTGATGCACTACATTTTAATTCACATAATGCAGACGGTTTTTCACGTTCCAAATTCAAATCTCATTATTCCCTAGGGATCGCCCATACTGCATTATCTCCCTAGGGACATAATGACTTGCTTTAAGTGATGGTTGTATGACGTATAAAAGGGCATTATCGAGCAGGTGGTGTAAAAACATTTTTTTTATTACCGTGAATATTAGGGGCCTTACCCTCCCCGGTTGGTGTTAGGCTTTAGTGGAGTGGATTCTTTGCCAGGGAATTCACTCCTATAAAATACTAAACTGCCGATAGCGTACGCCTAGGTGTGCGGAGCTATGGGTCGTCCCCTCCGGGCACTGTCACGGTCCTTAACGAGCCCCGCACATACTATCTACCTCGGGACTGCGACAGCTAAATATGAAACGCGAAGGGCGAGTCTTCGGCGCCCAATAACCGAACAAACTGGCTAAGGGAAGAAAACTCTAAGATAAAAATAACACAATACTATGGAAGCAAGACTCAAAGAAAATCTACCCCAGGAGGGTACCAGCTTAGCTGGAGAATCCCTTCCTGAGCATAGCTCAGGCTGCCCCACGTATTCTGGGGGGGGCAAAGTACTGCTACCTAAGGAAAAATCTAAAACATTGACCCAACAAATATTCCACCCGGGTCTTTTTAATCGTCAACGTTCATTATCATTAAGCGATAAAGCCAGTGAAATAAAAACAAAACACAACACTATAGAGAAACAACAAACTGACAAGAATGAAAATAATAATGAAAATGAAAACGACACGGAAGAATCTAACCTCAATCCAAACGCACCATGGCAACGAGTGCCAACCCAAAAAAGAGGCCGATCCCCTGAGGAAAAAGCGGGTAAAATAAATGCCAAAAGAGTACAGCGAAGGGATCTGCTCATAAGTCAACACAGAGGCATAACCGAACCAAAACAAACCAATAGCCTAGATATTGAGACTAGTAACAGTTTCTCTATGTTAGACATAGAATTGGATGATGTCACCCAAGTAAAAAGAACCCCTAAACCACCACCAATTGTACTCTATGGTGTCGACGATCTTCGAAATCTAACAGAGTTAATAGAAGAAGTCGTAAGTAAGAATGACTACACCTATAAAGTCGTGTCGAAAAATCAACTCATCATATCTTCCAGTACGGTTGATAAATATAAAACTCTAATAGAACACATTAGAGCAAAAGGACTAATTGGCCATACTTTTACTCGTAAAGACCAAAAATGTATGAGAATAGTCATCAAAAACCTTCACTTTAGTACTCCAAAAGAAGAAATCATTCAAGCTATTGAAAGCACTGGAAACAAAGTGCAAGGGGAAATAGTTACAGCACGGATACCGGGAACTAAAGACCCCTTAAACACATTCTTCGTTAATGTAGCCCCGCACGAAAATAATAAAAGACATAAAAGTCATCTACCATCAAAGAGTTATTTTAGAAGACCCAAAAAGAAAAACTACAGTAGTGCAATGCACTAGATGCCAACAATATGGCCACAGCAAAAATAATTGCATGAGGCCATATAGGTGCGTTAAGTGCGCCGGTGCCCATAAAACTACTCTTTGTACCATAGACAAAAACACCCCAGCAGTGTGTACTCTTTGCTCTGGTAGTCACCCTGCCAGTTACAAAGGATGCACTGTATATAAAGAAATACTTGCTAGAAAGAAATTAGGGTATAAACCCCACATAAACAAGACAATAAACAATATAGCGAGAATAAGCAGTCAAACAACACGTTTGTCGACTGATAGCTACAACGTAAACGACCCTGACTTAAGAAAAAAGACTGAGAGTAAACAACAGAAAGAAAAGAACCATACCACACTAGAAACTATAGAACAGTACAGTGAAGTAGTAAAGAAAAATAATAAAAAGAAATCTGCAAGCATGAATAATACTTCAACATATCAAATACCAGATCATGAAGATAGACAAAAAAATCACATATCCAATAAATCAGAGTCATACAAGCTAAGGCAACACGCTGACAGTAAGTCACAGAGAACCAGTGATACAATGATATACACAGAAAACAACACGAAAGAACAAAGAAGTAACCTAGAAACACTACTGATCAAACAGACAGAAAGAATTGACAATCTCGTATCCCAGATAAGCACAATGATGAACCTCATTATGACACTAATCAGCAAATTGCCCGAATTCCCTAAGAATTGCCACCTGGAACGTAAATGGGTTATCAGCTCACACCCAAGAACTAGAAGTACTGCTCAAAGTTAATAAAGTGGACATCGCTTTAATCTCTGAAACCCATCTCAGTGACAATAAAAAGGTCAAGATAGCCAACTACTCCATCTATAACACAAATCATCCAGACTGTACGGCACATGGTGGATCTGCAGTCATTATCAAAAATAATATAAAACATCACTTACACAGTGAATTTAGGGAGGAATAGATGCAAAGCACTACTGTGACCATTGATGGATACTTGGGGCCAATTAACGTTAGTGCAATTTACTGCCCACCAAGACACCAACCTAAACAAGATATGTTTAACCGCTATTTCTCCAGCCTCGGAAACAGATTCATAAGTGGAGGAGATTGGAATTGCAAAAATACTCACTGGGGATCTCGACTAACAACAACAAAAGGACGTGAACTAAAAAAATGTGTTGACCAAAACAATTTAATAACCCTCGCAACAGGAGAACCAACCTATTGGCCAACAGACACAAACAAAATACCGGACCTTATGGACTTCTTTATAATAAAGGGACTATCGGATGTGTACTTTAATGTCGAATCATTGCTTGATTCTGTATCGGACCACACTCCCATCTTAGCTACATTTAGCATTTCACCAATGCAAAGAGTCCAAAAGCCTTCACTATATAACAACAAAACTGACTGGAGTGCCTTCACCGAGTTCCTGAATGATGAAGTCAATCTTAAAGTCAAACTCAAAACAGAAGAAGACATTGAAGAGGCAACATTCTACATCACAAACCTCATTCAAGTAGCTGCTTGGCGCTCTACCCCAACATTGAAGTACAAGACCGAAATAAATGATATTCCACTAGAGATACGGGACAAGCTACGAGAAAAACGAACACAGAGGAGAAAATTACACCTGACAAGATCAGACACGGACAGATCACGCTATAACAAAATATCAAGAGAACTAAAGGAATTGATAGATGAAAATAAGAATGCAATCTTTCAACACAAGATATCTGGTCTCTCAGCTTATAAAAAGGACAATTATTCTTTATGGAAAATGACAAAAACCTTTAAGAAACCTCAAAATTATATCCCACCAATACGAAAGTCTTCTAATCGCCTTTGGGCTAGAAGTGATAGTGATAAAGCAGAACTATTTGCAAACCACTTAAGCGAAGTATTCACTCCTAACGAATCGACCATGGAAGACTTTGAAACTGAAGTTGATAAAATTATCAATAGCGACCAGCAACTATCTGCACCAATCAAACTGGTTACGCCGAAAGAAGTAGCACGCACGATTCAGTATTTACAAAACAAAAAAGCTCCTGGTTTTGACCTTATAACGGCTGAAGTACTTAAGCAGTTACCCAAAAAAGTCATTGTCTTCCTAACAATGCTTTTTAATTCAATATTTAGAACACATTACTACCCGAAATTGTGGAAAATATCTCAGATATGTATGATTTCAAAGCCAGGGAAACCGCGAACAGATCCTAGCTCATATAGACCTATAAGCCTTCTCCCCATACTGTCAAAGGTGTTTGAAAAGACTCTTCTGCGAAGACTCAAACCCGTACTCGATGAGAGCAGGATTATACCAAATCACCAGTTTGGTTTTCGGGAGAAACACTCAACAGTCGAACAAGTGCATAGGGTTGTCCACGTAATCAGGCAAACGCTCGAGAGGAAGGAGTATTGCTCAGCAGCTTTCATAGACATACAGCAAGCCTTTGACAGGGTGTGGCACAAGGGACTGCTGTACAAGTTGAAAACACTTCTGCCTAACTCATTCTTCATGATCCTGAAATCCTATTTACACCAAAGGAAATTCCAAGTCAAATGCGGAGAGGAATACTCGAACCTGTACTTGATCACTGCCTCTGTGCCCCAAGGATCAGTTCTTGGCCCCGTGTTATATTCTATATATACGGCAGACCTGCCTGAAACAGAAGGTGTTGTAACGGCCACCTACGCAGATGACACGGCATGCCTTGCGAGCGACAAAGACCCGAACAACGCATCATCGAAGCTGCAAGCACAGCTCGATAAAGTTGATTCTTGGCTTCGGAAGTGGAGAATAAAAGCTAGTGTAACCAAGTCAACACAAATAACATTCTCACTGAGAAGAGGCGAATGTCCACCTGTTCGTATGGATAACAAGGCCCTGCCACATCACGACAGTGTAAAATATCTTGGTCTACACCTGGATAGAAGACTGACCTGGAGTAATCACATCAAAGCCAAGAGGAAAGAAGCGAACTTCCAATTTCAATCGCTAAACTGGTTGCTTGGACGACAATCTTCTCTGTTTCTTAGTAACAAACTCTTGGTATATAAAGCCATCATAAAGCCCATTTGGACCTATGGAATAGAACTGTGGGGTTCTGCAAGCAACTCTAACATAGAGATCCTCCAGAGATTCCAAAACATCGCCTTGAGAACTATCTCAAACGCGCACTGGTTTGTGAGAAATACTGATACATGAATACCTGGAGATACCTACTGTTAAGGAGGAAGTCAGCAATATTAGCAAAAGATACAAAGAAAGACTGAGCAAACACACAAATGAACTGGCAAAGAATTTACTACAGTCACAGGAAAATATCAAACGCTTAAAAAGATGGCACATACTGGACCTGGACCAAAGAACATGAAAACAATAACATATTTTATATGGTGCCATTCATTGGAATGTCGCTTACAAAGTTAAGAATAGTGGAACACATCTGATTATGGCTATCTAGCCATAATCAGATGTGTTCCACTATTCTTAACTCGATAAAGTTGATTCTTGGCTTCGGAAGTGGAGAATAAAAGCTAGTGTAACCAAGTCAACACAAATAACATTCTCACTGAGAAGAGGCGAATGTCCACCTGTTCGTATGGATAACAAGGCCCTGCCACATCACGACAGTGTAAAATATCTTGGTCTACACCTGGATAGAAGACTGACCTGGAGTAATCACATCAAAGCCAAGAGGAAAGAAGCGAACTTCCAATTTCAATCGCTAAACTGGTTGCTTGGACGACAATCTTCTCTGTTTCTTAGTAACAAACTCTTGGTATATAAAGCCATCATAAAGCCCATTTGGACCTATGGAATAGAACTGTGGGGTTCTGCAAGCAACTCTAACATAGAGATCCTCCAGAGATTCCAAAACATCGCCTTGAGAACTATCTCAAACGCGCACTGGTTTGTGAGAAATACTGATACATGAATACCTGGAGATACCTACTGTTAAGGAGGAAGTCAGCAATATTAGCAAAAGATACAAAGAAAGACTGAGCAAACACACAAATGAACTGGCAAAGAATTTACTACAGTCACAGGAAAATATCAAACGCTTAAAAAGATGGCACATACTGGACCTGGACCAAAGAACATGAAAACAATAACATATTTTATATGGTGCCATTCATTGGAATGTCGCTTACAAAGTTAAGAATAGTGGAACACATCTGATTATGGCTAGATAGCCGATTGCAGATTTGAGATTGGAAAAAAAAAAAAAAAAAATACCGTGAATATGATCCCTTGGGATATTTTTCGACTATCAAACGGGCGAAGCCGGTTGCTGAATCCAGTTTTTAATACTCATTATTCTAGTAGGTTATTCGATAAGATAATAATTTTATAAAAATAGTCATTAAATGTAAATTTAAACGTAGTTGCGGTAACCGAACCGAGGCCGTATCTGTAATTAATTTCATTTTCCGTAATTAGTTCATTCGCTCACTCACTCGTTCATAATTCATTCGATTGTTCGCTGCCCGTTTCTGTGTTTCCGTTCATCAGTTTATTTACGCCTGAAATGTTTACTCTCTCAATTATTTAATACTAGCTGTAGCTAGCGGCTTCGCCCGTCATAAAGTAGAAAATTGTCATAAGAGAACATACTCCCTAGATAAAAAGTCCTAAGTGCTATTCCAAAACTTATTGTGATTTGTGATATCAAGAGAGGTCGCATGCTGCTATTGCTCTTATTAAAAACTTGTAAACTGACAAGATAATGAAACTTTCTAGAGAGTCTAAGCTTTATTTAGAATAGGTGTTCGTATTTTAAGAAAAAAATATTGTTTTTATAATGTCAGATAAGTCAGGACGGCTGTCGAAAGAAATTGCTGTTTTTTAAAACGGGTTGCTTTGAAGTGTTATTTATATCTTTGGATTGACTTGAAATTATAAGTTAAAATAAACTTTATATTAAAAGTACGTTATTCTTTTTTCGAAATTATTTATTTATTGGTTTCTTTGTGTTTTGTATTTTCTGTAATATCACAGTACTTTTAACCATGAAAGCTAATAAAAAAACGTTTTTCCATATTAATAGTTCCAACGTAGAAACTATGCATTTCAAAGGGCAAGCAATATCGGAAAAATCTTCGTAACTCAATTCAGGAATCGAACTGTTTTCATAGGTAAGTTTGTACGGAACCCTCAGTGCGCGAATCTGACTCGCACTTGCTCTGTTATTTTTTCTTTGAATGCTATCCTTATACATATAACATACGGAATTGGACGAAAATCAGTTGATCGGATAGTGAAAAAGGTTTGTTTAAATGCCTAATCTCATTGCGAATGGAGTATAGTTTCATGGTTAAGTGTGAAAATTAAAAAAGTATTCCCAGCAACATTTGACAGCTGTCATCATCATCATCATCATTTCAGCCGATAGACGTCCACTGCTGGACATAGGCCTCCCCCAAACGTCGCCACAACGAACGATCCTGTGCGTCTCGCATCCATCGGATTCCCGCAACCTTCACCAGGTCATCGGTCCACCTTGTAGGGGGCCTTCCGACACTGCGTCTTCCGGTACGCGGTCGCCACTCCAGAACCTTTCGGCCCCAACGGCCATCCGTTCTGCGAGCAATGTGCCCTGCCCATTGCCACTTTAGTTTGGCGATTCTTCGCGCTATGTCGGCAACCTTGGTTCTCCTGCGGATATTTGACAGCTGTAGCTAAATCAAAATGGCTGCTATACAAAATATCCTAAGTCATCATCATCATTCATCATTTCAGCCGATAGACGTCCACTGCTGGACATAGGCCTCCCCCAAATGTCGCCACAATGAACGGTCCTGTGCGTCTCGCATCCATCGGATTCCCGCAACCTTCACCAGGTCGTTCACCACCTTGTAAGGGGCCTTCCAACACTGCGTCTTCCGGTACGCGGTCGCCACTCCAGAACCTTTCGGCTCCAACGGTCATCTGTTCTGCGAGCAATGTGCCCTGCCCATTAGGTACCACTTAAGTTTGGCGATTCTTCGTGCTATGTCGGCAACCTTGGTTCTCCTATGGATATCTTCATTTCTGATTCGATCACGCAACGAAACTCCGAGCATAGCCCTTTCCATTGCCCTTAAGGTGACTTTGAGCCTTCTGATGAGGCCCATTGTGACCGACCACGTTTTTTTTTATATCTTAAGTATCTAATGAAAAACCTTATATACGGTCAAATCGTAGAACTCTATTTGAAATAATTTTCTAATTTTATATCATAGCAAAAAATAATGAAATGAACCGTTACAATACAAAAAGCTTACCTAATGATAGGCTATTATATTTACAAAACAAAAAAAATAATTCTGAATTTGAATGAGACTAGATTAAAGCATCATCATCATCATCTTCCTGCCCTTTTCCCGTGTTATTTGGGGTCGGCGCAACATGTTTTTTTCTTCCATTCTGCCCTGTCACTCGTCATACTATCACTAACTTCCTTTTCTTTCATATCACTCTTCACACAATCCATCCATCTTTTCTTTGGTCTCCCTCTCCCTCTCCATCCATCCACATGTAAACTCATAACTCTTTTAGTAACATGCGTTTCATCCCTCCTCTTCACATGACCATACCAAGACAAACGATTCCCTTTCAACTTTTCAGTCACTGGCGCCACTTTCAAACTTCCCCTAATATACTCATTTCTCACTTTATCCATTCTCGTCACACCACACATCCATCTTAACATTCTCATCTCCGCTACGTGCAATCTTTTTTCATCCGTCTTTTTCACAGCCCAACATTCTGATCCATACAGTATGACAGGCCTTATCACGGACTTGTAGATTTTACCCTTCAACTTGAGGGGCATCCGTGGGTCACAAGTTGTTCCCGTGACCTGTCGCCATTTCATCCATCCTGCGTTGATCCGATGTGTTACGTCCCGGTCTACCACACCATCCCCTTGGACGAGTGACCCGAGGTACCGAAAGTCGGAGCAGATCGGTATGGGTGTTCCAGCGAGAGATAAAGGCACTGGATTGGAGAGACCGCCGAAATCGCAGAACAAGTATTCCGTTTTGGTTCTACTCAATTTCAGGCCAACACTCTGCAGTCTGTGCCACCACACCTCCAATCTGTTCTGGACCTCTAGGCCACTCTCGGCAACCAACACAATGTCATCGGCAAACAGCATACACCAGGGAGCCTCTTCCTGAATGTCCGACGTCAGAGCATCCATTATCATCAGGAAGAGGTAAGGGCTGAGAGCCGACCCTTGATGTAAGCCGACAGCCACATTGAAGCTGCCAGTGGTGCCCACTGTAGACCGGACTTGGGTACTGCATCGACTGTACATCGCTCGGATCAACTGCACATACTTCCCAGGCACACCTTTCTCCTTAAGGGCCCACCACAGAACCTCACGAGGTACCCGGTCGTATGCCTTTTCGAGGTCAATGAATACCATGTGCAAGTTTTTATGCGCACCTCTGTATTTCTCGCACAGCTGGCGTATAGCGAAAATGGCATCCGCTGTACCCCGACCCGGCATAAAACCGAATTGGTTCTGTGAAATTTCACTCTCTTCTCTCAGTCGCCTTTCAATAACTTTCTCCCAGGCTTTCATAGTATGTGACATTAGCTTTATTCCTCTATAATTGTTGCACTCAAGCACATCACCTTTGTTTTTAAAAATCGGCACCAAAGAGCTATTGCACCACTCATCAGGTATGGCTTCTTCCAGCAACAACTTATTGAAGAACAAAGCTAACCACGTCCATCCATCCACTCGCAATAACTTCCACACTTCAACTGGTATTCCATCTGGACCAATGGCTTTACCATTCTTCATTCCATTTACTGCTATTCTGACTTCATCCATACTAACCATTCTCACTAACATTCTCACTAAATGAGACTAGATTAAAGCAAGATACTTTATTATTACCAGCCAACCTTATTAGTGTAACTTATAGCTACAAAAAATATGGTACGACAGCCACAGAATGATAATGCAAAAAATTGCAACTACTTGATATATTCTTTTCATTCATTTCAATAATAACCACAAAGATAAATGGAGAGTCGAGATACGCAAGCAAATAGAAAGGAATAGATTTATTCACAGCAAAAATATGGCTCGTATTTTATATTGGCAAAATCGATATGAATATGAAACCCGAAGAGTCCATTCACATGCAATCGTGTCTATCGCGATATCGATACAAATCGCAATTTTATTCCAAAACTGTTTTGTATTTCGAATGAAAATGAATTTAAGCTGTTTAAAAATAGAACGTGAACGTTATTTTTTATCGTTCTTTTGAACTTTTATTCCACGTGCAAAACCGTTGCTCTGAAACCAGTGAAAAAATGACTTTCTTTTGAGGTATGAATTCATCCATTGACGTCTCTCGCTCTTGGACGGAGCAGGAGGAGGCATGTCAGACTTTTACTGACTTAAACCCACTCCAATGTTCCTTCTTTGTCTTCGTTCCAGGGCCCCTGGGGTTTTCTTTCGCACAACCCATGGCCTCAGTCGGCATCTCCTTGAAGCGCACGTGAAACACTACGCGCAGTCGACGACTCGAGCTCGGTCTGGACGATTACCGGATGGCTGGACGGCGAGCTAGAGCTACCCATTGCTCGCCTTCCGAAAGCTCATGCAGAAAGACTTGGATTAATTAACTGCGGTTTAGTAACCTAGTTTTTATGTTACAAACTGATCACTTATTTTGAAGACGTTAAACTAAATAGCTAAAAGCTTTTCTGACAGTTACTTGATTTTTAACAAAAAGCTTATAATTACGCAAAAAAAAGTTTAATCAGACAAAATTATCCTGAATTCTCTATGAAATAGCCCCACACAACATAAATTATTGTAATAAATAATTACTAAAAAATAATAGTAGATTATGTGACTAGGGGATAAAGCAGTGTCTTTAAGTCGCGGGTGGCGGAGGTTGAATTCCGAACGAAACGAAGGTTGCTAATTTTAATCCCGAACGATAGTGAGGGATTTATATAATTAACTCCCGAGCATTGCGAGGGAGTTAATAAAGAAACCTGAGTGAAGTGAGGAATTCAAGCCGCCCAAGACAAAGACAGCTTTATTCCCGTGTTGGATACTCTACTTTTTACACCATCTGTGAGATAATTAAAACACAATTTAGTAAAACAAATCATATAATAGAGAAATATAAGTATTATTTACGAGTTAATCTTAACTATCACTCAAAATCTTATGAGATTTGAAACAAACAAAATTCACTACTCAAAGGTTCTATAGTTTAAATTTTCTATAACGCTCCCGCTTGTTCATTACTTTTTTTTAGAAACTTTTTTTCTGTTTTTTGTTTTGTTAGTGGCCAGTTTGAAATTTGAATAAACTTGTTTGATGCACTACATTTTAATTCACATAATGCTGACGGTTTTTCACGTTCCAAATTCAAATCTCATTATTCCCTAGGGATCGCCCATACTACATTATCTCCTTAGGGACATAATGACTTGCTTTAAGTGATGGTTGTATGACGTATAAAAGGGCATTATCGAGCAGGTGGTGTAAAAATGTCTTTAGATATGTATTCTAATTTCAAAGATTCTTCTAGTACCATTCTGTTTCCTTTATTATTTTATTCTTTTCACCTAAGTCATTATCATCATTATCTTCCTGCCCTTGTCCCGTGTTATTTGGGGTCGGCATAACACGTTATTTTTTATTCCATTCCGTCCTGTCACCCGTCATGCTATCAATATCGCTCTTTCCTTTGATATCACTCCGCACATAATCGGCCATCCATCTTTTCCTTGGCCTCCCTCTCCCTCCCCATGCATCCATATGTGTACTCATAACTCTTTTAGTACCAATATAACACTTACATACTAATTCTATACTTTTTTTCACTTACTTTTTCTGTCCGTGATTCCGTTCATAAAATTCGATCGTCATATCGTTCATTCTTACATCTGGCACGCACACACTTTCCCGTGCGACTATTTTGACAATTAGAACAAATGTCGCGTGTCGCATTCATTTAATAGTTTTTCCTAGATATATCATTGTCGCAATAAATCCGCATTACTTGGTAGGTATTTAGACGACATTGTTTTGAACGGAAAAAGACTGATGAAAAAAGTTTACACGTAACGGAGATGAGAATGTTAAGATGGATGTGTGGTGTGACAAGAATGGATAAAGTGAGAAATGAGTATATTAGGGGAAGTTTGAAAGTGGCGCCAGTGACTGAAAAGTTGAAAGGGAATCGTTTGTCTTGGTATGGTCATGTGAAGAGAGGGATGAAACGCATGTTACTAAAAGTGTTATGAGTTTACATGTGGATGGATGGAGAGAGAGAGGGAGACCAAAGAAAAGATGGATGGATTGTGTGAAGAGTGATATGAAAGTAAAGGAAGTTAGTGATAGCATGACGAGTGACAGGGCAGAATGGAAGAAAAAACGTGTTCGGCCGGCCCCAAATAATACGGGAAAAGGGCAGGAAGATGATGATGATGATGATGTTTTGGTCGGAACGAAAAACTATTAGCGAGATGTCGGACATGACAGTTAAAAAGATTTGACAATTTAAGATGGAATGCTTTATTATATTGTTAATTAATTTCCTGGTTTTTATATTGATATTCTTAGGCAATCTTTCAGGTTTCTTTTAGGTGGGAAATCAGCCAATGACATCTCCCGCCCTTAGGCAGAGCCAGAGGGCGTGTCAGACTTTTACTGACTAAAACCCACTCCTAGTTTCTTCGTTGCCGTGCATTCCAGGGCTGGGTTTTCCTTTCAGAAGTGAACCCATGGCTCCAGTAGGCTTAGACCCTGCTGGGCCCCTACGGTAATCTTTCAGGAGGTGAAAGTAAACATCAAAAAGACAAACGGTTTGACAAAATTTTTTTCCGACCAATATTTAGCCACCTGGATAGATCTGTTGTTGGCTTCGTATATGTCATGGATAATGCAGGTGGCTATATGCATGCTCGACAGAAAGGAAGGTGACGCATATAGGGTGACTGGTAATTAGTGTACGATACTTAAACACGTGATTGTGCTCATGATAACAAACAACTTTTACTATGGGAACAAACATGAAATCGCGAAAAAAAAATCAGCTGTTCAGTACATTTATGTTTGCCTAATGTACTGAACAGTTGAAATTTTTTTCGCGATTTCGGCTTTGCTCCCATAATAAAAATTGTTTGTTATCATGAGCACAATCACGTGTTTAAGTATCGTACACTAATTACCAGTCACCCTATATATGAAGAGGCTACAATCTTGTCCTGGGGCCAACCTGAGGCCGCAATCGAACGCCTCGAGTAGGCCAAGCCTCCGATTCCTTTGTTCTGCCATCATCTCAACGCTCAGTCACGTGGTCAGAACAAAGGAATCAGAGGCGTGGCTTACTTGAGGCGTTCGACGCAAGAAAATCGAAACGAAACGGTTGTAACTTGACTAGGGGGGCAGATGTTCACGCACGGATGGGAGATCCCTGGACTTTTCCCAACTGTGTTGCGGTCGGGTTCCAATCTTACCGAATGCAGCTGAATGATGAAAATGAAAAGTGTTTTACATGAAGCGACTGCCTATCAGACCTACACAACACTGGGCAACACGTACGACACTCCTAGGATAGACTGATGGTTTTTTTTTTCGGTGGGAACATCATCAAAGGACATCCCCTGCTCTTGGGCGGAGCGAGAGATAGTGTCAGACTTTTAACTGACTAAAAACCCACTCCTGTTCCTTCGTTGCCTTTCGTAGTCTTCCTTTCAGAAGCAGACCCTTGGCCCCAGTAGGCTTCGACCCTGCTGGGCCCCTACGGTTTGCTGACATCTCCTTGAGGCGCGCGTGGAACAGTACGCGCCTTCGACGACTTGGGCTCGGTCCGGACGGTTACCAGACGGTCGGACGGCGAACTACCCATTGTTCGCCGTCCACAAGCCCGCGCCTACGGTGGCCGGAAATCGGGATCGGAATCCCGGCGGCGGTTGGGGCGTGAGGACCGTTGCCACACGCGTGCGGCCTCCTCCTTTGCTAGCATTACTACTTCGCAGAAGCCGCCTGCCATATAGACTGATGGTCAGACTTTCTGGCGTCTAACTATTATAGGTACCTGTAACGACTGTCAAAGATCTACGAATGACAACCGGGACCAACGGCTTTTACGTGCTTTCCGAGCCACGAGCTGGTGTCACTAAGTCCTGGGTAAACTTAGAAAAGTATACATACACATACATACATAGAATTGAAAAATTCACATTGGAGCTTGCCCGATTTCGAAGCCACAACCTCATGCATGAGAGGCGGGTGTCTTAACCACTGGGCCATCACGACACTCCGAGCACTGATTACATAACACAGAATTATAGTACAGGTATACCTCTATAAATTATAATATCTTCTTACTTATTATTTACACAAATTATTAAGACTATATAATTGGCCCGAATACGAATACTTTAAATAATTTTACCGTATATTTAACGACTTACATTTTCAGAGCTGAGTAAAGGTCTTGCGTTGTTTCTTGTTATAAATCTTAGGAATAATAAAATTATAACAATGGTTTTCTAAAAATCTTGCGTCTACCTACTTACAAACTTAAATGAAATATTTTTCAACATACTTTAATGAAAAATGTATACAGGGTTACGGGTAATTAGAGTTATTCCTTACAGGACGTCATGGTAGGACTAAATTGAAACAAATTAAGCCACCAAATATTCTACCGATACTCAGTAGTTTTTAAGTCAGTAGGATTTTTAGATTTTTTATGCAAAATCGCAGATTTAATCATTTGAAGCCAATTTGAAAACTATTTACGGCACGACTGTACTGAAATTTAAGTTATTATCATAATTGATGCCATAGCAGATCTTTCTTAGTACTTAAAAGTCCAAAAATGACTAAAACTTTGGCAAATATCACTAATCAAAGATTTAATTTTTTGAAACTTTTGCCAATACTTCATACAAAATGTAGTCTAGTGCAAAAAAAATACTACGCCTGATGTACAAATTACTACAAAAATTCTTGTCTTATCAGCTATTCAGAAAGGTATAATTGGCAATACTTTTGCCTGTGTGACAGGGAAGAGAAGAGTTTTAAGGGCAGCAGCACCCCTAGCCAAGTTGATAATCTGCAATCGTTAACGCTAGTCGAAAACTAATCAAATGTAAGGGAGTGACATCACCTCAACGTAAAGTCTCGTGGTCAGAACAAACGAATAGAAAATTGGTAGCCAAGTTCACATCGTTCAAAATGATAGAATGAATTGTTATCGTTTCTACAATGTTCAACGCTACATCCTTTGTTATACAAACGCTACATTGTAGAACGAGCGGCCGACTGAGGCGCGTCAACATGGCTACCAACTTATCGTTTTCTACAATTGCTGACACCGAGCCGTTACCGATTGGAGAACGGAATTCGACACGAAACGGTTGTAATTTGGCTAGGGGGGCAGGTAAAATTGCAAGACAGTCGTCAGCTTTAAGTTTCAACTCTACATCGCACAAGCTCATGTTTTATTAACTAACTGTCGCCACGTATCTTGCTCTTGTGCTGGGTTGTGCCTTCATAAGTGCTAACTCGGCTGGATATTCTAATCCTGAATATGCTAAAACGCAAGTTTGAACACAGAGCCATACAAAAATGGTATTTATGAGCGAGCACGATACCCTGTCTCGCCCTTCTATTTTGAGATTTGCAACCCGTCCCCCCCTTTCCAGGCTTCACAAATATATCCCCGAATGCGCCCATTTAACAATAAGCTTTTTTTTTAAAGGTTTGAAATCATTCAATGATTTCTGATTACTCCGGCTCTAGGGTGGAGTGGGGACGTGTCAGTCTTTCACTGACTAAAACCACATCTGAGCCCTTCAGTTGCCTTTTGCAGTCCTCGCTAAAAAGGGTAGCTGAAGGAACACTGGGGACTAAACCCCAGTGTTCCTTCAGCTACCCAGTAAAATTAATTTAATTAATTATGTTTAATTTAAATTTTTAATACTTGTTTGTTCCTTTTATGCCAAATTAACATAATGTATAAATATATAAATTCTTTCTTTCTTCGATTCTCTTTTTCTTTCTTTCTTTTTTCTGTCTTCCTTTTCTTCTTTCTTTCTTTAATTTTTCTTTCTATCTTTCTAAACGTCTGACACGCCCTCTAAGTAGTCGTTGAATGATTTCCTAACCCCAAACAATACGGTATACATCACACCTGTCAAGGAACTCCTGATAACTCAGATGTTCACAGGTGACAGAGAACTCTCACCATCAGGTGGGCCACCCGCTCGTTTGCAACTTTACAAGTATATAGCACAAAAAAAAACCCTTCTATTTTGAGACCCGCCTCTTCTGTCTACCCCTTCAATTACCGGCTCCAGTTTTACCCGTGACTACGTCTATCTAAAAATATCTCCTCATCCCGGATACACAGTCCAGACACTGTGTCTAAATGTGTCCATCTCAAAGGTACAGTTATTTACGGACACACAGACGGACAGATGTCGCGTTAGATAGATGAAGATTAATTAATTGATAGTAGGAAGTTGAGGATAGTTGTTGATTAATAAAAAGATGTTAGAAAAAGATGTACGGAGGGCAAATGTTAGTGTAGCTGCGTAAATTATTATGGGTTTTGCGGACTAGAATCTAGGTTCCTCGGTACTATATCTATAACTCAAACCCAGCCAGGCGCATTACTTTGTGTAATTTATTTCATCACCACTGCTCTCAAAACGGTGAAGGAAAACATCGTGAGGAAACCGGCATGTCCTAGAACCAAAAATTCGAAGACATGTGACATCCACCAACCCGCACTGGACCCGCGTGGTGGATTACGGCCCATTCCCTCTCCTAGAGAGGAGGTCTGAGTCCCAACAGTGGGAACATTATAAGGCCGACTATGTTATGCTATGCTATATCTATAACTAGTAGTTTGCCAGCAGCTTCGTTCGCGTGAATGTAGATTTCTCCATACAAACTTTGGACCCCCGTTACATAACCTTAGGGGGTGAATTTTGGAAAATCCTCTCTTAGTGCTCGCCTACGTCATAAAAGGAAGCCTTGTGCTTAATTTCACACTCTTAGTCCCAGTAGTTTCGGCTGTGCGTTGATATGTCAGTCACTTTCTCCTTTTATATATATAGATATCTATATATTTAAACTAGCTGACCCGGCGAACTTCTTACCGCCATCTACTGGCATTACCAGAACAGCATAATTCATTTTATAATGACATTTTAATTAGAGATGGCGTTGTTTTCGGATTTTTTTTTTCGTATTTTTTTTTCCATTTTTTGTCACCGTTTAAACCTTTCCTGGACTATCACGAATATTTCAAGACCAAAATTAGCAAAATTGGTCCAGCCGTTCTCGAGTTTTAGCCAAACTAACGAACAGCTATTAATTTTTACATATAAGAATAAGAATAAGAATAATGTTTATTGTTCATTGTTACAGTAAATAAAGAATACCTTAAAACTATTATATGATTAATATTGTCTGTAACTAATTAGTAATTCAAGATATATTTGGATGGTGGTCCCCAAACTAGGTAGAACCTGTATCTTGGGGACCTGAGTTAAGATGACTTTAATCTATAATAACATTGTATCGGGCGGACATGTAGAAATTCGGTTTTTTTATATATATCGAAGAGGTTGTTGTAAACAATGAAACAACAAAATTAATAATAACAAAAGTAAAAATAGGATAAAAACAAGCTAACTTAAAATAAATGTTTTTGTGTGTAGTGTATGTGTGTAGTGTACGTGTGTAGTGTAAGTGTGTAGTGTAATATACACTTCTGGACACATCTATTGGCCCACCTTGTATTTTCAGTTTCGTTTGGTCCTAGCTAAAATTTTATATTAGGTCGAGCAAAAAGTTTTTATGCAGTTTTGAACCTGGCACATTCACAATTTCATTCAATAGTCTTTTTTTGAATTTCGAACACAGAATTTAAAGAAACAAAAGACAATTTGGAGCCTGTTTGTTGATATCAAACAATCGAATACTAAGAAAACTTGGTTTTATTGGTTTACTTGGATTTAATTCTTGAAAAAGTGATTGATATCTTTGGTTTTGCAACAAACATTACTTATTCTTAACATTAAGGTGAGGTTCTATCAATAATCTATGGATACTTCACCTGAAGTCGCCGCCCAAGCTGTGGCACTTATTCAGGCCGGACACAGCCAAAGAAACGTGAGTGCTCAACTTAATTTAAGTCGATCTGCGGTCCGAAATGTTTATCGGAGGTACCTAGAGACTGGCGGCTTTGTTCGTCGCCAAGGAAGGCCACGATCTTGGGTCACAACTGAAAGGCAGGATCGATTCATCGTGACGACCAGCTTGAGAAATCGTCACCTTACCTCCATTGAGATACAAAACCAACTTCGCGACTTCCACGGAGTATCTGTGAGCGCTCGAACTGTTCGGAGAAGGTTAAAAGAACGCGATATGGTACCACACAAGCCAGCTAATGGGCCCAAACTAACGCGAGCCCACCGAACAGCGCGCCTTCATTTCGCACGCAGTCATTTAAATTGGACACAGCAAGATTGGAGCCGTGTACTCTTTTCTGATGAGTCTAAAATTGTGTTACATGGCAATGATGGAAGGAAGAAGGTCTACCGACGTAAGGGAGAGCGTTTCGCACAATGCTGCTTTGAAGAGAGGGTTGCTTATGGCGGTGGCTCATGGACTGTCTGGGGCGGTATATCCGCGAGCGGCAAAACTCAACTTGAGGTTGTTACAGGACCACGGCTGCCAACATTAAATGCTGAAAGGTACATTCGTGAGTGCTTAGAACCTCACGTGATACCATACGCGGACTATGTGGGCCCAAATTTCCTTTTTATGCATGATAATGCAAGAGCCCATGCGGCCGGCATCGTCAGGGAATATCTTCGGGATGTGAACATCACAGTTATGGACTGGCCAGCCAGAAGCCTAGACATGAACCCCATTGAGCACATGTGGGACGAGCTAAAAAGACGTGTTAGGGCTCGTCAGCCAGTTGCCCAGACGATGCAGGAGTTGAAAACTGCCATAGAAGAGGAATGGGAGATGATCCCTCAAAATTTCATAGAGCGGTTGATAAACTCTATGCCTAATCGTATGAGAGCTGTGGTAGATGCCCATGGAGGCAACACGCGTTATTAAATTAAACCTTTATTTGATAAAACATGTTTTTTATTCAAAAATCAATTGCCTTTAACAAGGCGCATATCCGACTTGTTAGGCGTAGCTCCATGTCGTATGGTATTCTGAATTCAAATTTAAAACAATACGATCGAAAAAGATGGTAAAATGTATCAGGTTTAAAACTGCATCAACAGTTTTTGTTCAATCTAGCAATCATATTTCGGTAGGGGCCATCGAAACCTAAACTCTAAGGTGGGCCAATAGATGTGTCCAGAAGTGTATATTATGTAAATAAGAAGATATATAATTCTTCTGTACGTGTGTTTGTCACCTAACTCCTCCTAAACAGCTTGTTCGATTGTCATGTAATTTTGTGTCTACATTTGGACAGCTTGAAAATACAATTAGACCCGGTCACCGTAGGCGCGGGCTTGAGGACCGGGTCCGACCGTCCGGTAACCGTCCGGACCGAGCCCAAGTCGTCGACGTCACGTCGACAGCGCTACGCGCGCCATAAGGAAATGTCAACAAACCGTACGGGCCCAGCAGGGTCGAAGCTTACTGGGGACCAAGGGTTTGTTTCTGAAAGAAAACTCGGCCCTGGGACGAAGGCAAAGAAGGAACAGGAGTGGGTTTTTAGTCAGTAAAAGTCTGACACGCCCTCTCGCTCTGCCCAAGGGCGAGGGATGTCACTGGATGATTTTCTCAACTACAAAAAAAAGACCCGGTATTTTTATTTTATTGATAGGCTCGCGTTTGACCACCATTGCCTAGAAGTAACCTATTCACTCTTGACTTAAAGACCCCTAAGTTGTAGCTATCAGGAAACACAGACTCCGGCAGGGACTTTCACTCTTTAGCTGTACGCACAATAAATGAGGCGCTGCAATCGGGTTCAACAAGCAGGACAACGTCTGCCGAGGCCGCTAGTATTCAAATATATATATCATCACAATAATAATACAAAGGGGAAAGTTCTTGTTTGTTACTCCTTCGCGCTCAAACGGCTCAACGGATTTGGCTGAAGCGTTCAGTCAGTTGCCATTTTCGGGTTTACTGTCAGGGTTTACTTACTTACAATAGAAAGACCAGAATAGAAAGAATAGAATAGAAATAATAGAATAGAAATAATAGAATGGAAAGAATAGAATAGACGGAATAGATTAGAAATACAAAACGTTCCAAGTCCGTGATATCTCGTTCGAACAATTTCGCAGCAGTGTGATGGCCTACTAGATCCAGTTTCTCTTTTGTCTAGGATAGTTTCCCCAAAAAAATAAAAACACTTAACTAATTAAAATTACATAATATATACACAATAACTCCTACCTAAAATATGGCGTCAAAAAGTTCCTCCGCATCGCTGTCGACTGGAAGTGTGCCCAAAAGACTGACGGCGTTGCCACGTTGTATGGCATTAGAGGTAAAAGTCAGCCCCTTGGGTCACGCGAAGTGTCAACTAGCCGTTTGGATAATTCTTTAAAAAGCGCATGAGCACTCGGACCCCACGGCCCAAGAGTCTCAACCCCAAACGGCTCAAAAATATAACTGCCGACGAGGTAGTTATATTTTCGCCGCTTGAGGTTCTTCGCAGCCGCCGTGGCAGCACCAGCACAGCGCGACGAGCTAGGAAGATGGGATGGCGCAAGAGTGTCGACACAGATAACGTCCCACACTAATGGCCTTCCCATTTTCCATGGAAATAAAGACATACTCCGGTCTCTTACCATCGTCGCGTACCATACATCTTACCCCACAAAATACATGAAAAATAAAAATGATTTAACATAACTACAGTAAATAAAACGTCCGACTTTACAAGCGTATAAATTTCATACAATTTACAACATCACGCTAAGGAAAACATCAATCTATTCATCACTATATGCCAAAATATACGATAAATTACAATTTTTATACGTTATTTTAAAGGAGCTCGGTGCTAGAAAATAATCGACCGTTTTGCAAGGTTAGGCTAACCTTGTCGCGGTCAGGCTTTCGACGGGTTTCTTTTATGATTGGTAGGCCCGCGCTTGACTTGACATCTGACCGGATGGTAAGAGATGATGTGATCGACGGTGGAGCACAATTTTGTGCGGTTTATTGAGTCCAAAGCCGCTACCTTGGCTTTGGTAACTAGAAAACTAGGCGTTCTTGCAAAGGTCCGACGGTACTTCACACCGAGACAGCTTCTAATGTTATACAAAGCACAGGTCCGATCGTGTATGGAGTACTGCAGTCATATATGAGCTGGTGCTGCAAAATGCCATCTAGCTGCTTTGGACTCGGTGGAAAGACGTGCGAAGAGGCTAATTGGGGATCCAGATTTGGTTAAGTCCAATCTACAAAGCCTCGAGCACAGGCGCAGGGTAACCAGCCTATCGGTATTTTACAGGTTGCATTTTGGTGAGTGTGCGCGGGAATTGAATGACTTGATTCCGCCATCTCCATTCTACCATCGAACAACCCGACGTACGGCAAGTATCCACCCTTACCTTGTTGAAACTTCAACGGTCCGGACTAAGCGTTTCGCTTCGTCGTTTATACCACGTACATCGAAGGACTGGAACAATTTGCCTGCTGCGGTCTTCCCGTCCAAATAGAGATCAATAAAGAAAAAAAAAAAAGAGCACGCTCGCCTAGAAGTATTCACTTTTAACTTAAAGACCCATAGGTTGTAGAAAACACAGACGCTGGCAGGGATTTCCACTCCTTAGCTGTACGCACAATAAATATGTTCCCAAAACGTTTTGTGCGTATGAGTAGGATGTCCACCATGTAAAGCGCCGTCCGTCTGATGGTCCGATGATGGAACGAACTTCAAGCCCTCACCGGTTTTGGAAAGCACGTTGTTGGTCAGTCAAAGTATTCTCTCGATTATGGAACATAGTTCGCATGATCTTCGCGTGATCCATTTTACGACCTAATCTGAACTGGTGTGCTGAACTGAACTGTGTGGATAGAGCTATATGGGGTGTATAGCTAGCTCCATCCCTCTCTGGCTCTCAAGACTGACATTTTAACACGTCATGTTAAGGCCCCTGTACATTGGATGTTAAATGAGAGTCGTAATCTTGATCACCTTTCGGCTTGCGGACGGGAAGCAATAGTAAACTCTCCCTATTTTTCCCACCCCTTTGACTACACTTTTCTCTCTGCTCAACTGAGCAGAGAGAAAAGTGTAGTCAGTAAACAAACGCAAACTTCTTCTCTGGCGAATGGGCATCCATTTGAGCTCAGATCTATAACTAGAAATATGGTCATATTTTCTTTAGTTAAATATAAACCGGGGGCAGTTGTTGAGGAGCCTGTCAAGCTTGTCTAGCAACACCGCATTCAGGTCAAAGTAGCACACGTCACCATAGTCGATTATAGGGGAAATTAAAGCCTGCACAAGCATTGTCTTCGTCATCGCGGGCAAAAAGTTCCTCAGACGATATAGATACCGTAAAAAAATATTAAGTTCTTACAATCACACTTATAGTAAGATTAAAAAACTTGCAGATGTAAAATTTTTAGTGTTAAGGTTGGTATCCACTGATACGCATTCGCAAGTTTTTGAATGTTAGATTTCGTTTAGCGAGCTAGATTCAGTTCTATTTGTCTATTATAAGTTACCTGCTTATAACCCCTTTTTCTTAAGTGTGGAAATCATCTAATGACTTCTCGCGCTCTGGGCGGAGCGGGACAGTGTGTCAGACTTTTACTGACTAAAACTGCACCTGTGTCCTTCAGTTGCCCTTTGCGTTCTAGGGCTACGGGTTTCCTTTTCAGAAATTCCCCGCGGTCCTAGCTCCACAGTGTCCTCCGGGTGGTTCACACAATGATGACACCCGGGCGTTTCTTCCGCCTGAAAGCTTATAACCCCTGCCCCCTTATACCAGTTTTCCTCTCGCAGGGGTAATTACCCTCAGTTTAGGAAACGTGGCATTAACTATTATTTTTCCGACAATTTTACTTCAAACAAATATTCTAACCCAAAAACTACTAACCCAGACGCTCAGTAAATAAGTTAGTAACCATTAATTAATTAAGTGTAAGTGGATTCTAGCTTTAAGGCTACATCGACACTAAACCGAGATAGATTGTTGGCTGTTCACTGAATCTATGCCAGACACCTGGGCTGCTAAATTAATTAATTACGAGGAGGTACTACTACAATTTGCTGTGAAAAAGGCTTGCTCATTTTGTGTAGAGGAATGTCAGCATATTTGGAATACTGAAGGTAATTTGGAATACTAGAATATTATGAATGGCAAGGGCATGCCTATGTTTTTTTACCATAAATATGAGAGACTAGAAGATTGCTGAAAAAAGACATTTTGCTGTGGAAAAAGCTTGCTCATTTTGTGTAGAGGAAAGTCAGTATATTTGGAATACTGAGGATAACATCACATAATATTCCACAACATGGACATCCCACCTATACGCACAAAACGTTTTGGGGACACATTCATTGTGCGTACAGCTAAGGAGTGATATGCCTTGCCAGAATCTGTGTTTCCTGATAGCTACAACCCGGGAATCTTTAAGTCAAGAGTGAATAGGTTACTTCTAGGTAAGCGCGCTCCATCGTCGACCGCATCGTCGCTTTCCATCAGGTGAGATAGTGGTCAAGCGCGAACCTATAAGAATAAAAATTAAAAAAAAAAAAAAACTTTCACACAACGCCATCTAGTCCCATACTAAGCAGAGCTTGTGTTACGAGTACTAGACAACTGATAAACATACTTATATATTTCTAAATACATACATATTATAGATAATTAAATTACACCCAGATACAGAACAAATGATCGTGCTCAATACACAAACATTGTCCTGAGTGGGAATCGAATCCACGACCTCTGGCATAGCAGTCAGGGCCTCTAACCACTATACCAACAGGCCAGTCGAATTTGGAATACTATCTGACAATAATCCTTAGTACAATCTACAGCCATATAAAACCTATTCCAATAGATTGACATTGAAGTTATGAAATGATATTCGCTTAAAACTTTTACAATCACCAATCCGAAATGTCCAATCGTGAAAACGATGAAAATAACAATAAGAAAACCTATCAAACTAAACAATACTTAGATGCCTAATGGCAGAAACTTCAAAACAACTCAAATGAAGGAAAAAGGATCAGATACTAGCTGACGCCTGCGGTTCCACCCACGTGATACTTCTAACCTTTACAAATTTATAGCTTCTGCCAGCGGCTTCGCCAGCCAACGAAGGTTGCTAAGTTTCTAAGTTGTCCCGAACGCAGTGAGGGAATAATATAACAAACTCCCGAGTACTGCGAGGGAATTAAAATAGAAACCTGAGTGAAGTGAGGAATTCAAGCCGCCCAAGACCACGCCATAATTATGGCGATAAGTCCCCTCTTTGAGAAGTGGCTGGAAAGACCTCACGGCGTCCTTACCTACCGCATGACGCAGGTCCTCACCGGACATCGTAAGTTCGGGAGGTTCCTGCACCGGATTCGTGCAGAAGAGACGCCCGGGTGCCAACATTGTGTGGACCGCCCGGAGGACACGGTGGAGCATAAGGTAGAGGTGTGCCCCGCTTGGGCAGAGCACCGCCGTGTCCTCGTGGGGGCGATCGGTGGCAGCGATCTCTCGCGCCGGGCCTTGGTACAAGCCATGGTCCGGAGCGAGGAGGAGTGGCAGGCAGTTGCCTCCTTCTGCGAAGCAGTAATGCTAGCAAAGGAGGCGGCCGATCGCGTGAGGCAACGGTCCTCACGCCCCAACCGCCGCCGGGATTCCGATCCCGATTTCCGGCCATCGTAGGCGCGGGCTTGCGGACGGTGAGCAATGGGTGGCTCGCCGTCCGATCGTCCGGTAACCGTCCGGACCGAGCCCAAGTCGTCGACGGCGCGTAGTGTTCCACGCGCGCCTCAAGGAGATATCAGAAACCGTAGGGGCCCAGCAGGGTCGAAGCCTACTGGGGCCATGGGTGATGCGAAAGAGATCCCCGAGGCCCTGGAAAAAAATGGCAAAGAAGGAAAAGGAGTGGGTTTTTAGTCAGTAAAAGTCTGACACTATCTCCCGCCCCGCCCAAGGGGCGGGGATGTCATAAGATGATTTTCCCATCGAAAAAAAAAAAAAAAAAAAAAAAAAAAAAAAAAAAACCGCCCAAGACAAAGACAACTTTATCCCCGTATCAGATACTTTACTTTTTACACCTTCTTTGTAAACACTTATTTAAAAGACAAATTTTATAGTAGAGAAATATTAGTTTTACATATATACTCGTACAAGTAAGAGCTCTAATTTTTTTGTAGAGATACACCAATATTTTTTATTTTTTTTAGTTAGTGGCCAGTTTGATTTTTAAATAAACTCGTCTGATGCACGTTTTAATTCAGTTATTTTTGTCAACTGGTTTTGACGTTCCAAATTCAAATCACATTATTGCCTAGGGAACGCCCATACTACATTAAATCCATAGGTACAGAATGACTTGCTCCAAGAATGCAAACTTTCACCTTTTTAATATTGATTTTTGTTTATTTAATAAGTTGCCTTTGTGATACGAGCAATCCTGGGACCTTATTTCATCAGTTAAACATGAAGGACTTATAAACATACTTACAGATTTAGGGGTATCATACATTTACACATATACCTACTTCATAATAATCATACTATAACGGTCGATTCGTATCCAGGAAAAATTTAATACTTGGACAAGCAATTCATCTTAGGGGCTACGCACACTTGAGACAAGACTGTCTTAGACAGAATTGTCTACGACTTCGCAGACTTGTCTACGACGTTAGATGTTTGGAAAGTTAGTTAGCCCAACTTGCCAAAGCTAGACAAAGAAACCAGGACGTTGATATAGACTCTCTATAAATTGAACAAATGCCATGTGAGAGATGTTATGTATTTATGTCTGGCCTTTTTTTTGAAGTAGGAAATCATCCAATAATTTCTCCCGTTCTAGGGTAGAGCAAGAGGAGAAACCAGAATTTTGCCAACTAAAAACCACCAGTCTCCTTCAGTTGCACTTTATGTTCCAGGATGCGCGCGCGGAACACTACGCGCTGTCGAACAGTCGGGCTCCTTACCGGATAGCCAGACGACACCCATTCCTCGTTTTCTGCAAACCCGCGCCTACAGTGGCCGGGAATCACCCTGCGACTCCCGAGGCGCCTCCTGTGGCGGCGGCTGGAGCGTGAGGATATCCATTCCCTCACGATTGCGGTCATCTCTTTGCTAGTACAAATGCTTCGCAGAAAGAGGCGACCGCATTCCCTTCCGCTCCGGACCATGACCTGACCCAGAGTCCAGCGCGAGAGGTCATCGCCGCTTGCAGCTGAAGGAACACAGATGGGTTTTAGTTAGTAGGTATAAGTTTGACACGTCTTCTCGCTCCACTCAGAGCGGAAGAAGATATTTGATGACTTCCTAAGTCGAAAAAACAATGTACATACTCGTATTTGCATCTGAATAAACACTGGTATTATTATTATATGAAAGGAAAATATCTCGAAGTAACTACATATAGTATCTAGTGGTGATGTAACGAATATTCGCATTCGCATCCGCGAATATTCGCACATTTTTTGACATTTGCATTCTTATTTGCAAGAAACATGCGTTCAGCGAATGTTTTTGACAAACAAAAAGGAAATAATATATTGATTGAATGGATGTGGAATACAATTAATATGATTTTATAATTTTTATATTTACTTTAATATTTTTCTATGACACAATTAGCATTTCATATTTTCAGTGTCACAAATTGAAACGAAAGAACATGTTAGAGAAGTCAGGAGTCAGGTTTTTATATCACTTAAATTTAACAAATACAATAAACTAACTAACCTCATATCTTAATAAATCTTTTCAAATGAACTTAACGTGATAAGCTACGGTCAATCAGTCTGTAACGGCTCTGCTACGAGTATGTTCGGTTTAAACTTAGCTGACACGAAATGTCAAACCTGTATGACATTTTGCGCGAACTTTATTTGAAAGTCAACATCCGCATTCGCATTCGGGAATATTGAATTTGAATATTCGCATTCGCGAATTTGAGAAATCTAACATTTGTTACATCACTAGTATCTAGTATCACTAGTGGTTAGTTCTCATAGTCCATTCTAAGATAGTCTGGTAGATATCGCTGTCAGCGATAAGACCGGCATTGTACCCATAGATTTAAGTTTCTGTGGAATTGTAACTATTTTGGTATTCAATAAAGTTAATTCTATATATATCTGCTGTTTGAGTGATAATAATTATTTTGTAATGGCACTCCATTCTACAATTTTGACATTTTTTTCCTGTTTTTCGTGTTTCACCACAATGATTAACCACAACTGTTCTGAGAAATTACATGAGAAAGAAAGAAAGGTAAATGGTTCATTCATCACCTTATGTGAATGAATAATAACAATCTACACTAATATTTTAAAGAAGTAAAGTTTGTTTTTACGTTTGTAGGGGGTAATCTCTGAAAGTACTGGTCCGATTGCTAAACTTTTTTCACCGATAGAAAGCTGCTTTATTCCTGAGTGACATAGGCTATATTTTATGTACGCGGGCGAAGCCGCGGGCAAAAGCTAGTAAATTATGAAACACTAACGACCCGCCTCAGCTTCGCATGGGTGCTGCAAATCTTTGAAATTCTCGTTTTTCTCTATTATAGTATGTAAAGTATTCTATGTGCTATTCCAGAACATGGTGTAACCGTGTGCAACATTTTTATATATTACAAGAAGTTACAAACATACAGACACACTCACACACACACTAACTTTCGCCTTTATAATAGTAGTGTGAACTTATGAAGTGAATCTAATAATTCTAATATTCGTGAATCATGAGGGGAAAGAAGGTAGGTTTTTGAATCTTAAAAAATATGTTTCAATATTAATAAGGTCTAATATTTAAATACTCTTTTTAGGATTCCGTACCTCAAAAGGGAAAAACGGAACCCTTATAGGATCATTTTGTTGTCCGTCCGACTGTCGGTCTGTCTGTCTGTCTGTCAAGACCCTTTATCTCAGAAACTCGTGGATTCATCGAGTTGAAATTAAAACCGTTTACTCAAGTCTGCGGTTCCTTGAAGCTGTGGAAAAATCAAACTTGTAAGTTAACGAAAAAAAAAAAGATACGGCCGTTTATGTCGCAACCCAGAATCCTGAAATTTGGCAAGGTCTTATAGTATAGATATAGGAATAAATCTGAAAACTGTAAATTTGTAGTTACGTCATAAAAAAAAACTTTTTTTTACAATTTGGAAAAATCGTCGTAACTCAATTCGGGATTTGAACTGTTTTTATAGGTGTTGTGCGTGAGTCCGACTCGCACTTGTTTTTTTGAGTTAGGTCTCTTTTTTATTAAGCATCCGATATGCATAGCAGCCTCGCATTTTCGATGACGATTGAAAATTGAAACAACTGGAAAACTTGCTACCATAGTCCCACGAACCGGATACACAATGTACTCAAAATAGAG
Organism: Mythimna impura; assembly: GCA_905147345.3. Classification (NCBI taxonomy): domain Eukaryota; kingdom Metazoa; phylum Arthropoda; class Insecta; order Lepidoptera; family Noctuidae; genus Mythimna; species Mythimna impura. The sequence continues at coordinate 6,904,428 of LR990355.1, read as the reverse complement.
CACTACGCTAAAATAAAAAAAAAACATTCGTAACTACTAACGCAAACCAAAAAAAAAATATAACACAAGAGTCACCTCCGTTCAAATCATAACAACCAAAGAAAATCAGCCCGACATACTCCAGAAATAAATCTTAACAATACGTCAGCAACAGCAGGACCCGACCAGAATCTGGAACGAACAAATTACACTATATTAGATTAGATGTGACTATCAGGCGCTGACGGGCCGTTACAGCATCCTGAAGGAATCTAGGTCGCACGTAGACTCCGCAAATATTGTTTTGGTATTAAGAAAACGAGAAAGAAGAAACATACGTGCTTTGTAAGGGAGAAAAGCAATATACTTGGAGTAGTTCGTGCGGGCAAATTGCATTTTGACGAGGAAAAGATGTAGAGAAGCCGATGCGGCGGATTGCAAACGGATTAATGTTTCGTTTTTTGGAGATACAAATGGAATATACTACTGCGTATATGCAGTGCCGTAACTAACCTTTTATACGCCTGGTGCGAGCTTCAATATTTACCCCCTTTAAAAAAATTGTAATCTTACCCGGCCCTAAAAATGATTAAAAAAAACGGGCAAGTTCCGTACAAACTTGCCTATGAAAACAGTTCAATTCCCGAATTGAGTTTCGAAGATTTTTCCTAATCGCAAAAGTTTTTTTTGTGACGTAAATCCAAATTTACAGTTTTCAGATTTTTTCTTATACTCGTGATACGAGACCTTGCTTCATGCCAAATTTCAGGATTCTGGGTCTACGGAAAGTACCTACCCTATGAATTTTGATTCCTTTGAGAGTTTTGAAATATACGTTTTTTGTGACATAAACGGACGTATCTTTTTTTTCGTTAACTCAGAAGTTTGATTTTTTCATTGCTTCAAGGGACCGCAGATCTTAGTATATGGTTTTAATTTCAACTCGATACCTCCATGTGTTCTCGAGATAAAGGGTCTGGATTGACAGACAGACAGACAGATGGACAACAAAGTGATCCTATAAGGGTTCCGTTTTTTCCTTTTGCGGTACGGAACCCTAAAATAATTAGATATTTAATAATCGGCAATCCAGGCAGTGTGCGTGTACAACCATATTAGGTACCTCCACGATAAAATAAGTATTATATGTATACTTCAAGCATGATTCAAAACTTGGCCCTGGTTTGAACATTTCTGCGTCCCTCCAGGGCCTGTGCCTGGGCACCGCTGGCACTGCTCTACTTACGCTACTGTACATGGATGACATAGATTGGAGTTGAAAAAGCATCCACGTGTAGCGATATTTCAGTACGCTTTTTGAATCCCAGGCGGAGCCATGGACCTTGTAAACTGGTTGTTCTTTGTACCTAGTTTATGAAATTACTAGCTTCTGCCGGTTTCCCGCCCCGCCCAAGAGCGGGATTTGTCATAAGATGATTTTCCGACCTAAAAAAAAAAAGCTTCTGCCGGTGTTTCGCCGGCTTGAACTAAATAATTATCCCAATGGAACATACCCCCGGGATAAAAAGTTTCTTATGTTTTATTCCACGATATTAGGAATTCTCAATGCTGAGGGTCGCGAGCTCCCTGCATCATCACTTTCACTTGCATGATATTCCTCCATCTGTTTCTGTGTCTGGCGGTGTGAAGGGCATTGTATACCGTACAATCAAGAGCGGTGCGGATCTGTTCGGACCAAGGCATTGGGCCGCGCCCACGAGGCCTTTTCCCATCTAGTTTACCGATCACGATGAGCCTTTCTAGGATGCCACTGTCGTACCTTGATATGTGACCGAAGTATTGTAGAATCTTGCGAAGAAACTCGGACGACAGCCGTGAGGAGATTTTGAATTCTCGCAAAATGGATACGTTGGCCCGAAATGCTGTCCAAGGTTTACAGAGTATCTTTCTTCAGCACCATATATCAAAGGCATCAATGCCTTTGCGGTCTGCAGCTTTCAGGATATTGTCTACCGGGCAGTTGCCCACCAGACAAAACACCCGTCTGGCCGGAGGATCCTCCCTTTTCAACGGATGTTTGCGGGACTTTACACTCTGTTCCGCCTACCTCCAAACTGGTGACCCTCGACAATGCACGTCAGCGCAACCTTCATGCAGCTACTACTTCGTGACGTCATCATCATTTCCTCAAGCTTTCGGGCAGCGAGCCATACAGCCAGCACCCACGGCTTTAAAGGGTATTCTGAACACCAGCATGCCTACCTGGTCATACCTGGTCATCACCCTCAGCCTCATCAGTGAACTTGGCTAAGCACACCGCACCTTCGGCCAGTAACATGAAGAGCCATATAGCACCTCTCCTGGTCGACGCCAGCAGTCTAGCCACTACGTCGCACAACACCGCTCCGACTCACTGGAGCCAGCAGCACTACTCCGACTCACTGGAGCCTGCAGCATCATCCCGACTCACTGGGGCATCATCCCGACTCACTGGGACAGCACTACCCCGACTCACTGGGGCATCACCGCAGACAGTTCCAACTCACCGAGAACTATGCAGCAATCGGTTCCGACTCATTGGAACCAACCTACCACTGGCCTGGCACGCATCAAGAAGCATCAAGAACCATCGATCTCCGGTCTCCGGAGGGGAGTGATGTAGCGACATATATGGCGTTACAGAAGAACTAATTCTGTATCGCGCAATTAAAGTTCTCCGCGCGTTTAGAACATATAGAACAGCCCGAAATCATTTATCGGGCAGTAGCCCACCAGACATAACACCCGTCTGGTCGGAGGATCCTCCCTTTTCAACGGAGGTTTACGGGACTTTACTCTCTGTTTCGCCTACCTACAAGACATTGACTTTTTTTTTGGACTCACCGACATTTGACTATTCAAAAGCGCCTGTAAATGGTCTATTTGAAATAAATGCTTTTGATTTGATTGTGATTTCACAGGTAAGAAACCAACTTTCCCTGATCCTAAACACTTTTTACTTTATTTGCAGTTTTTACAGGTATACACAGTTTAGATCCCCTGACACCTAGTGCGAGTGCGGCGCCCCTAGCCAGACGAAGGCCCACTTATTAGAATGCCCAAAGTGTCCTTACTTCTGCATTTTGGAGGACATAAAAAACGCCTCTGACGCCGATATAAACGTGGCAACCAAAAACTTTGAGGGGAAAGAAAACCACCGATTCGAGAAGAGGAAGAAATTTATAATTAATCAATGTATTGAAACAAATGGTAAGTATGTACAAGTTTATCTATTTACATACCTATGTACGAGTACATAACTAAAAAACTAGTAGATACCTACTCATATACATACATATGTGAGTAAGTACTGATTTTGTAATAAATGATTTTTTAAGATCTAGACGTTCAATTCAAAATATTTTATTTCTGGGCACTTACAAATCACCAAAACTCATAGTTACTCTTTTATTTACAAAAATGATTGATTTTTCAATATTTCCATATTTTAATAATAATGAGAGTACAGTGTAAGCCAGTCTACATTACAATGTAGACCTGCTTCTGGGTACAGCCAGAAGCACTATAAAAACAAAAATAAAAAACTGGATCGAAATATAAAATAATCTATGAATCCTACAATGTTCTCACATTCAAATCATAAAAAAGAATTTAAAAAAATATATTTAATCCTTTAGCTCATTTATAACCATTTATATCAACGTACAAAGTTGGCTATTGCTGCAAAAAGTGCTAATGCATCCAACATTGATTTTGTTTGAAATCTCGCGCGCTCGCGAGATGCTGCGATCTCGAGTGTGTAAGAGCTGAAACCACTCGCCTGAAAACTGTCGACGTGAATTTTAAAATGTTAGATTGAAACTTTCAAACTCCCCTGAGTACTTTGTTGTTAGTTTTACCATTTGCTTCTTGAAGTTTTCTTTACATACGTTTTTTTTTTGTTTTTTGGGAAGAGAAAAATCATTTAATGATTTCTCCCGCTCTAGGGTGAAGAAGAAGAACGCGTACACCTCCACCGTAGGCTCCACCATATCCTCCGAGCGGTCCGCATAATGGTGATACCGGAATGAATCCAGAAAAAAGGTTGAATCCGGAACAGGAACTTAACATGTTCGGTGAGGACGTGTGTCATGCTGAAGGTGAGAATGGTGGCGCCTATCCAGCCACTCCTCAAAAAGGGAACTTACCGCCATGACAGTTCGTACCCAGCGCTGAGTTACGACAGTTGCTGTCGACATTTCGCCATAAGATTTTGCATTAATTTGTTACAAGTTTGCGACAGTAAATACATTTCTACGTTAGAGAAAAGATTCTTACCTACGGAGATACTCGTAAATCGAGTTGAAGACGATTGGGACACAATATAGGGTGACTGGTAATTAATGACCGATACTTAAACACGTGATTGTACTTATGATTACAAACAATTTTTCCAAAGAAACTTTTTTTATATACTCACTAATTTGTAGGTACATTCGCTAATTAGGTACGTACACCTATGGGTTTGCAAGCTGCGCGGGTGTTCTATCACTATTGTAGGTACGACGGCGTCACGCGGCTAACAGCTGAGCGGTCGCCAGACGCAGGCGCGCGCGCGTATTTAAACAGCTGTTTTATTATTGTGATATAACTAATGAGAATATAAAAAAAGTTTCTTTGGGATAGTTGTTTGTAATCATGAGTACAATCATGTGTTTGAGTATCGGTCACTAATTACCTGTCACCCTATATATTCAGACACAGTGTCCGAATTGACACATTTTATTTTTAATTTTTTTTCATTTACAATTCGGACACCACCAATTTTATTGAACTGTTTAGTACATTCAGGTAAAAAAAAAGTTTAAATTTTTTTTTAATATAAGTACCCGAAGTTGCCACGATAAATCCATCTTAAAATAGTTTTGGTAACGCTTTTTTTCCTTATAATAAATTATATTTTAAAACTTTTTACCTGACTGTACTAAACAGTGTGTCCGAATCGTCAGTGAAACAATATTGAAATAAAAACGTACCAATCCCGGACACTGTGTCCGAATATATTGTGTCCGAATCGTCACAACTCTGTAAATCATATTGAAAACAAACTTTCTGCTTACACGAGTTACACATTAACTCAATCATTATCTACATTAAAAGAACGTATTACAAATCCATTGTTGCCTATTTCCATCAATTGACTTTAACGACTTACCACGAGACATAAACATTACGCCTAACTCTATTCTGTGCTGATAAGCGAAGAAAATGTATATCAAATACACTCTTTTATAGGTTTTAAGTAAAGTCCAAAGTGATACGCATTTTAGCTACAACTTAAAGTCTAGAGAGTCTTTAAGTCTAGAGTGAATAGATTACTTATAGGCAAGCGTGTCACCACATCATCACTTACCATTAAGTGTTTGGAGGTATGTGGAACAGAGAGTAAAGTCCCGCAAACCACCGTTGAAAAGGGAGGATCCTCCGACCAGACGGGTGTTATGTCTGGTGGGCAACTGCCCGATAGATGATTTCGGGCTGTTCCATTTATGTTCTAATCGCGCATGCAGGATTAGTTCTTATGTGACGCCATAGATGTCGCTACAAGTGTAGTAGTCAAGCGTGAGCCTATCCTGCATTTTTTAAATCGTAGTCCTCGATTGTGTCTGTCGGTCTGTTCACGATAATCTCACAAAGTACTGAACAGATTTTTATGCATTCATATTATAGAAGAAACTGTGAATGGGGACACCCGGGCGTTTTTTCTGCTTGAATCCGAAACAGGAACCGCCCGAACTTGCCATGTCTGGTGAGGACCTACGTTTTGCAGAAGGTGAGGACGCCGTGGCATCTCTCCAGGCACTCATTAAAGAAGAGACTTACCGAGTTACCGCCCAGAATTGAAATACCCCCTTTTGTTTTAGGTGGGAAAATCATCTAATGCCAAATCCCGGGCGGATCTTGGGCGGAGCGGGAAATAGTGTCAGACTTTCACTGACTAAAAACCCACTCCTGTTCCTTCTTTGCCTTCGTCCCAGGGCCCCGGGTATCACTTTCACACTACCCGTGGCCCCAGTAGGCTTCGACCCTGCTGGGCAAATACCCCTTTGGTTATATTTCATAACTTCACATAACAAACATAGGTAAGAATTTTTCTTCTGGTAAAATTAAATTAACGGGTTTTCCTTAAAAGAATTTAGTGTCTTACATTTTCCGCAACCCGAGAAAAAAAGTGTCCATAAGTACCGTAAACCTGATTTTATCTTCCGATTTTTCACAACTTAGGGCCTGCGCACACTTGAGACAAGACTGTCTTAGACAAAATTGTCTACGACGTCGCAGAGACTTTTTTGTCTACGACACGGCGCACACCATCAAGACAAAACAGTCTGCTGTCTGTCTACTAATTCTGTCTAAGACAGTCTTATCTCAAGTGTGCGCAGGTCCTTATGATATACTTCAGATCATTATTATTTTTAGGGTTCCGTACCCAAATACTAAAAACCGGAACCTTATTGCTATCACTCCGCTGTCCGTATGCCTATCACCAGGTTGTATCTCATGAACCGTCATAGCTAGACAGTTGACATTTTTACAGATGATTTATTTCTGTTGCCGTTATAACAACAAATAAAATTCATATTTAAGTGGGGCTCCCATACAACAACCGTGATTTTTTGCCGCTTCTTGCTACGAGCGGTACGGAACCCTTCGTACGCGAGTCTAACTCGCACTTAACCGGTTTTTATACACATAATATGATAGTTAGGTTTACCTAATAAAACAACATAAAAACACCACCAGCCTTATAATGTTCCCACTGTTGGGACTCCAGGCATTCCTCTCTAGGAAAGGGTCCCTAATAGATATAAATATTTAGTTAATGAATATTTTATAATATCATATATGTGTATATAGGGTGACTGGTAATTAGTGTACGATACTTAAACACGTGATTGTGCTCATGATAATCAACAACTTTTACTATGGGAACAAACCTGAAATCGCGAAAAAAAATCAGCTGTACAGTACATTTATGTTTGCCTCATGTACTGAACAGCTAATATTTTTTTCGCGATTTCAGCTTTGCTCCCATAATAAAAATTGATAGTTATCATGAGCACAATCACGTGTTTAAGTATCGTACACTAATTGTCAGTCACCCTATATATAAATTGTAATATAAATAAAACCAATAAATAAGTTTCTTATCATAAATGAAAAGAAATAATGAAAATAAACCATAACTCGACTTCTATTTATATTCTTTAACGTCTTACGTACAGTCGTGTCGCACTGCCATAATTTACACCTTGTTAATTATAATTACTTAATGCTAAGTCTCATTACTTCACTTAGATAGCATCGTGCGATTGTGCATCTACGAAGAGAGGGCACAGAGCATGGAATTGCTGCACGGGCAACAACGAGACTTTTATTTATTTACTTGGTTTACAGGAAAGTATGTACTTAATACTTTCCTGTAAACCAAGATAAATAAATACTAGAATTGGGACCTTAAACAAAAAAACTGGGCAAGTGCGAGTCGGACTCGCGCACTGAGGGTTCCGTACAAACTTACCCATGAAAACAGTTCAATTCCCAAATTGAGTTACGAAGATTTTTCCGAATCACAATTTTTTTTTTGTGGCGTAACTAGAATTTTATAGTTTTCAGATATTTTTCCTATACTCGTGTTATGAGACCTTGCTTCATGCTAAATTTCAGGATTCTAAGTCAACGAGAAATTTTGATTTCCTTGAGAGTGTCAAAATACACGTTTTTTGCGACGGCCGTATCTTTTTTTGCGTTAACTCATATATTTGATTTTTTCACAGCTTCAAGGGACCGCAGACCAGTATATGGTTTTAATTTCAACTCGATACCTCCATGCGTTCCTGAGATAAAGGGTTTTGACAGACAGACAGACTGACAGACCGACTGACGAACAACAAAGTGATCCTATAAGAGTTCCGTTTTTCCTTTTGAGGTACGGAACCCTAAAAATCGCGCACCAAGGGTTCCGGACAAGCTCATAGGTAAACCAAATAATTCGATTCCCGTATCAAGTAACGAAGATTTTTCAGAATCTCTAAAAAATTATCATTCTGTGATATAACTATACTTTACGATTTTCAGACTTTTTCTTTTACTTGTGCTACACGCATTGCATTAGCATAATATCTTGCTTCTTGCCTTTCAGGATTCTAGGTCGACGGTACGTACCCTATAGGTTTTAATTTCTGTAGCGACATCTATGGCGTCACATAAGAACTAATCCTGCATCGCGCAATTAAAGTTCTCCGCGCGATTTGAACGTATAGAACAGCCCGAAATCATCTGCCAGGCAGTTGCCCACCAGACATAACACCCGTCTGGCCGGAGGATCCTCCCTTTTCAACGGAAGTTTGCGGGACTTAACTCTCTGTTCCGCATACCTCCAAAATTTCCATGTCAAAATATGCGCCATAACAGAGCATAAATGACCTTGCCTTTAGATTCCGTTGACTTAGAAGTTTGATTTTTTGTCTGCTCCAAGGGGTAGTAGACCTAAGTACTTGATGTAACTCTCTCAGCTTAGCAAATCCATGCGTTCCTGAGAAAAGGGGACTCAACAGACAGACAAACAACAAAGTGATCCACATGGGTTCCATTTTACCGACTGAGATACAGAACCCTAAAACATACGTACAAAGCGTTTTGGGAACACATTCATAATGCGTACAGCTAAGGAGTGGAATTCCCTGCCGGAGTCTGTGTTCCCTGATAGCTACAACCTAGGGGTCTTAAGTCAAGAGTGAATAGGTTACTTCTAGGCAAGCGTGCTCCATCGTCGGCCACATCATCGCTTACCATCAGGTGAGATGGTGGTCAAACGCGAGCCTACCAATAATAAAAAATAATAAAAACATACAATTAGCTGCCATATCGCATTCTGCGATCTCTTTCGGAGAACCTGGATGGAATGCACAGAGATTGCCTGAAAATTCTTTCTATTTGCGATTTTAAATAAAGTTAGTTTGAGAGCAGTGGTGGCCGAGTGGTAACGGCCCCGACTTACGAGTTGCAGGTCGCGGGTTCAAACCCAGCCAGGCGCATTACTTTGTGTAATTAGTCCATCACCACTATTCTCAAAACGGTGAAGGAAAACATCGTGAGGAAACCGGCATGTCCTAGAACCGAAAATTCGAAGACATGTGACATCCACCAACCCGCACTGGGCCCGCGTGGTGAATTACGGCCCATTCCCTCTCCTTGGGAGGAGGTCTGAGTCCCAGAAGTGGGAACATTATAAGGCTGAATATGCTAGTTTTTGTTACAAATGATATACCTAAATAATTGAGTTAACTCAATCTTACATCACAATATTGTACTAATACTAATATTCCACAACTATCACACAACACCGTCTAGTCCCAAGCTAAGCAGAGCTTGTGTTATGAGTACTAGACAACTGATATACGTACTTATATAATTTCTAAATACATACATATTATAGATATTACACCCAGACACAGAACAGAATGATCATGCTCATCACACAAACATTTGTCCAGGGTGGGAATCGAACCCACGACCTCCGGCATAGCAGTCAGGGCCACTAACCACTAGGCCATTGTGATGTTAACCTTTTGAGTGCGTAATTAGAGACACAATAGTAAGACAATGGAGCGTGAACGCCGGCGTTAATGCGGGGATCAACAGCTTACATCCCGCAAAAAAATTCCTATGACGGCTTATGAGACTACGCTATTGGGTGGGTAATCGAATGTGACGTATATATTTTCCCAATAAAATGTTTACAATTTGTAAGCTAGGCATATGATTGCGAATTATGTCGAACGCTGTCGGAGGACTCAAAAAAAACCGAAATTTCTTATAATTATTTAATTAATAAAAGTATTACAAACTTTCTTATAATTATAATAAACCTAGTATACAGATTCGAAGTGGGAATCGGAATGAACGAGTTCCAACGTCACGTAGGCCACCGCGCCGCGCGTCGCTTACACGTGCCGCATCGTCAGCGTTTCCGTCAGCTTGCACAATTCTATGTATTTGTGTCGCGAAGGTAAACTTCCACCGTCGATGCACCGTCAGCGATATAGATATAGAGCTGGCGCGTAACACCTCCCCCCGTAGCTCAGCAACTATTTTAGGACGTTTAGTGAAAATGTTGCTGGCATCTGAGTTTCTCTCTGGCGTCGCGATGTTTCTGGTTCTTCATAAGGATGATCTCGATTTGCAGCAGCAGTATTGGGTGATTGCTCTGTTGGTGGCTTGAGTTTCCAGGCGTTGTAACGGTAACACAGTACTATGATGGTTAGTACAAGTGCACCAGATAACATTACGTAGAAAGGTATGGTTGTATGGTAGAATGATGATGATGACTCCAGACTCTCCAGTTGAACAGGTGTTTGAAGATTGATCTCATCTTGTAGGTTATGCAGATTTCTTAGGTTGATAGAGTTTATCTTAAGCGGAGGTTGAGGTTCATGATCTTCATGCATTTTTGTAGTAATTTCAGTGATCTTCACTGGCTGGCCGTTCACTCGATCATTGATGTTAACTATGGTGAATTCATGTGTTCTCAGCAGGCAGTTATGCGGGATGGTAACCAGGAAGCTGCCGGTCAAAGTGTTGTATTCATCTCGTTCGCAGGTGAGTTGCAGTTTCGTTGGTTGTGGGAAGACGACTACGTAGTGGCGGTCATCCAGCTTCTCCATGGCTTCTCTTGAAAGGGAAACGGTTGTCTTCGTACAGGAATCGTCCATCGTTTTGCCGTCTATTATACGTTGTATGCAATCTGGTTGCGATCTTAACTGATGATTGAGTTTTTCTTCGCAGAGATACTGCTCGGTTAACTTCGGGCATTCAGCCTCTATGTACACGTGAAAATTTCTAGTGATAGCTATGAATGGGTAAGGGGGAATTACTACCTGCTTACTTTCGTTCGGTACTATAGCTAATCTATACAGAATATATTTGAGAGGAAATAGGATGGGAAATTGGAATACTAGTACGATGTGTTGACCATTATAGAATGATCCTGGTTTTATGACATCATAATATTCCCTAATCTCTATATCTAACAGCTGATCCTTATCATAGATACTACTAAGTTTTCCTAACATACTAGTCATTATCTCTAGCGTTATCATAGAATGGTGCGTGCTTGCGGCACGGCTGAAGGCTATTGCATCTTCAATTCTATGTAACTCATCTAGTAACTTATCTACGTTATCGCTAACTATACCTAAGATTTGCGCGAACTTCGCGAATTTTAAGAGACTGTACTGCGCATACTTTTGTTTATCTAGTAAATCATGTAGTGTATTGTTAATTTGCGACTGATTTTCAACAATTTTGGTTATAATTTCGGTATGATGGCCCATCCAATCTTTGCTAAGACTGATATGATGGTTTTGTTCAGAAATTATTTTATCCTGATTATCCTTGAGAATTTTAATAGCATCATTGTATCTCGTAGCATCAGTATAGTCGAGATTTCCGGTTATACTTTTTACTACGGAACCTAAACCGTCTATAAGACCTCTTTTGGGACGACTAGGCCCTAAGCTGTGTAGTTGGAGTGAAGCTTTATCTAGTTTACTTGTTAAATGATCAATCTGTAACTCATATAAGGCGTAAGTATAGTTATCTAGAATTTCTTTGATTTCAACTAGTTGTATTCGTACGGAGCTAATTTTATCATTTATATCTTTAAGTTCAATGTATTGTAGAAATATATGATAGTGGGTCGTAAGTCTCATGGGTCCTAATTTAAAAGGTAAGATTCCCGGTCCATCGTTGAGTCCTTCAAGTTTTATCTCTTCCGCCTGTATCAGGTGGAGGACCAACATCAGTAGTGGAATCCTGTAACAATGTGGCACCTTTAGGGATTCGTTTGAGTCTCGATTTTGCTATTGGACCACGTTTCTTGGAAGTATATATGTGAATTGGAAGATCTGCTAAAACTGTATCCTGAGTGTATCTTGGTGCGAGCTTTTGACGGCTAGCACTTGGGTTTTTGATGAATATTTGCTGCTGTGGCTGATAATCTACTTCTGATTCACGACTTTTGTTCCTATTGTCTATTATTGCAGTTCTATTAGAGAGAGATGATTCATTGATTAATTCATAGACCTTTTTCATTTGTTCCCTATGTGAATGTGTGTACTGTTGTAGCAGATGTTCTGTTAAATCCATATCTAGTGGATCTCTTGGATCTGTGTGTCCTAAAATGATATCGTATGGCCTACACTTCGTGAAACTATGGACTGAGCTATTATACCCTATCAAAGCATATGGCATTAGATTAATGACAGACTCGTCTCGATGCTGTAGTTTTAGGATGCGCAAATGTTCTAACAAGGTCAGATGAAATCTTTCGATGTTGCCGTTGTCGTTCGGTGCGTGAGCTAATGTTGTATGATGAGTTATTTTGTGTGTCTTGCAGAACTCTGAAAACATCTGGTTTGAAAATTCTGTACCCCGATCAGTAATGATGGTGAGTGGCAAGCCATGATGAGTGCTGAATGTTAGTAAAGCCTGTATAACGCTAAGTGCAGTACCATCTCTTAGGTTATACGCCTGCCCATACTTAGAAAATACATCTATAAGAGTAACATATTTTTCATTTTGTGCTGTAAATAAATCCATATGAACGATTTCGAACGGTTTTGTGGCTGGTGGAACTATATTAAACCTAGGCTTGACAGGGTTCCTGTCATATTTGGCCTGGCCACATATAGTACAATCATTGATAAATTTGGAGATATGCTCCTTCATTTTTGGCCAAAAGTACCTACGTGATAAGGTCAGGTAACATTCATTAATACCGCGATGATTAGTTTTACCATCGTGATAGTGACGGATAATATCCTGCTGCCTAAGATATTCCTTGACATTTTCAATTTCTGTCTTAGCTATTACCAGATTCATGGCTGAACTCTTGAATTTCTCTTGTAAGATGGGGACAATTTTGTACATGGCCAAAGGCGGGTTTATAAAGAGAGCTGTTTTAATTTTAGGGTTTACATACTCCTTTATTGCATTGACTAGATCCTCCTCTAAGTTAGACTCAGATAGTTGCACCGATGTTCGGGTATGTGTGTCGAAGGGTTTTGTCACTGTCGGTCTTCTTTTTATATCCCCTACTATGGTCAAACATAATTGTCGATGGAATTTGTTGAGCGGATCGTCAACGATAGGTATCTCAAGTATAGGGTGTTCATTGTCAGTGTGGGCAGTGAGAGTGTTTGAGTTACTTAAGGTTGGAGGTTTATCTGTCGGATTGGCAATCATTGAGCTTGTCTCTTCGTTGTTTAACTCGATACGGGATAAGGCATCGGCGTTGGTGTTATTTTTGCCTTTTTTGTAAATGACTGTAAAGTCGTATTCACTTAACTTTAGCCGCCATCGAGTTAACCTCGAGTTCGGCTCTTTAATGTTCATAACCCACTGGAGTGGTTTATGATCCGTTACGATTTTAAATTTGCGTCCAAAAAGGTATGGTCGGAAGTACTTGGTGGCCCAGACAATAGCCAGCAATTCCTTCTCTATCGTGCTATAATTAATTTCGCTCTCGTTGAGTGTACGTGAAGCGTACGATACGGGTCTATCTGATCCTATGGGTCCTTGTGATAGCACTGCACCTATTGCATAGTTAGAGGCGTCAGTGGTAAGTATGAATTCTTTCGTGAAGTCAGGGTATCTTAAGATGGGGTCATTAGTCAGTAATGTCTTGCATTTTTCGAAACTGTTAATGTAGTCGGGGTCAAATGTAATTTTCCTTCCTTTCTTTAGGCACTGTGTTAGGGGTTTGGTAATCCGGGCGAAGTCTGGAATGAACTTCCTGTAATATCCTAAAAGTCCTAGAAATTGTTTTATCTGTTTAGGGGTTTTTGGTAAGGGATACTTCTTTACGGCTGCTATCTTGTCGGGGTTAGGTTTGATGCCTTCATTGCTTATTACATGACCGAGATAGGCGGTTTCCAATTTTAAAAATTCCGATTTGTCTAACTGTATTTTGAAATTAGATTCACTTAACCTCTGAAAGACCTTTTCTAAGTTAACCATATGCTCCTGTAAAGATGTACTGAATACTATAATATCGTCTAAATAGACGAGACAGATAACGTTCTGGAGCCCTCTGAGGACGTTGTCCATTACGCGTTGGAACGTTGAGGGCGCATTCTTAAGTCCCATGGGCATTCGTAAAAATTCAAAATGCCCATGTTCTACATTGAAGGCGGTCTTGGGGATGTCGCTGGGGTGCATTTCAACCTGATAAAAGCCGGATGTTAAGTCAAGGGTTGTAAAATATTGGCATTTCCCTAATTTATCAAGTACATCATTGATATTTGGTATTGGGTACTTGTCGTCGATCGTCTTTTCGTTCAGTTTCCGAAAGTCGATGACGACGCGCCACTTTTGCTTTCCTGAAGCATCAACCTTCTTTGGTACTACCCAAATTGGTGAGCTCCATGCTGACTCCGATGGCCTAATTATACCCTGTTCTAACATTTTTGATATTTGGCTAGTGACTTCTTCCCTATGAATAAATGGATACCTGTAACTTTTAGTATATACAGGGTTTTCGTCGGTAGTTCTAATGCAGTGCTTTATTTTATTGGTGAAAGTTAGCGGTTCTCCTTCGATATAAAAGATGTCAGCGTATTTAGCGCACAATGATTCTAAATTTGCCTTCTCTTCCAAATTTAAGTGACTGGTACGCAATTTTGATATAATTTCTTTTACGCGGGGTGACGATTGTTCCGTATGCGTACACTCGATATTAAACAATGATGCTTGCGCCGGATGGTCTAGCGAGAATATTATATCGTTAGGGGTAGGGTTCTCAACTTCTACTATGCCACGGTTACTTACAACGGTTGTTAAACATTCATGAATAGTACAGTTACAGATAATCTGTTCGTTAACTAAAACTTCTCCGTCTTGTGCGTTAATTGGTAATCTAAGTAGTTTACTGCTTTGAGCCGGGATGATATTTTCATACAAATTTAAATTGCTGGAGTTGTATATGTTAATATGATTTACCGCGGATTTCGTGGTCAACGTCAAATCTTTAAGGTCCAATTTCGCACGCCACTTTGCAAGTAGATCGAATCCTATAAGACCATCAAAATGATTATGGAATTTATATACGAATAGTTTTATGGGCTCTAAATCGTTGAATTCGGGGAAACATGGTATATTTATGGAGTGGTTATGCCTACTCGTCGCATGTACGTTGGTAACCTCGAATGGATCATAATTCAATGGTAAATGTGAGAAGTATTTCTCCACAGCATCCGGGCTTATGAAGGACTGGTTAGCGCCGGTGTCTATTAATAAATTTAAGTTAGGGTTAGTAATATGAACGTATGGCAATTGTCGCTGTGTTTGAAGGTTCAATTCTATTTTGATTTTTTTGATTTCGTGACTCCCTGAAAATCCTCCTTGCTGGTGGAAGGCTGGGGCTGTTCATCTACCTGAGCGTTGCCGTCATTTGTCATGTCAGTCGTCACCTCAGTCTGCGTCTGCGGGACGCTATCGTACACACAAGGATAATTGCCGTAGTAGTCCATAGGATAATTGGTTTCATAGTAATTAGGCTCCTGCTCGTACACGTAATATTCGGGAAAATAGAAATCTTCGTAACTTAGACATTCGTTAACATTTACATCGCGCGTTTTGAAGTAGTTCATGGGTGGTGGATTGCCTTGCCTAGACCAATCCCAATTATTACGAGTGGGAGGTAGTGGCTTAGCAACAAAGTTGCTCACACCACTCATGGGCTTGGGCCCTAGATTTTGTGGTGGGGGTCTTGGAGCCATTCTAAATGCGTTATTGTGCGGATGGTAGTTTGGGGGTGGAGCGCCAAATGTTCGTTGCGTATGCGAAGGCATACGGGGTTGATTATAGGGGGCATTAAAACCGGCGTTAAATCTAAATTGAGTTGGTTGCGGCAACTGCATCATACGTGGTTGTGCATAAGCGGGCGTGGCCGGTTTAGGTAAGGGCATAGCATTAGTATTGCGTAAAGCGGGGAAGCCTGCATGCATGGGTGATGGGTTAGGCTGTGTCACAGACTTGGGATGAGTGTTAGTGAGTTTAGGCAAACTATCATTTCTCTGTTGCAGATACAGCACGTTTAGCTCCTCCTGTACGAATTGTAATGCTGTTTCAATAGAATCTGGCCGCATGCATCGTATGCGTGAACCTAAGGGTTCTTTGAGCCCGCGCACAAAAGCCTGCATTGTCAGCTTCTTATACAAATCGCGTTTAGCATTAATAGTTGTAGGCACTGTTTCATGAAGTGTAATATATGTCATGATGGTGCTAAATAATGTTTGGCATCTATCATAAAGTTCTTGGGGCGTATCATTTCCCTGTGTCTGCAACGAGAGGTCATTATAGAGGGTGGTTTCATCCCTACGATCCGCGAAATTATTTATTAACACACTTCTGATGCCGTTCCAGTTCTCGGGGATACCGTTGGAATTGACAGTTCGCGCAGCGGGGCCCGTTATTCTATTCAGTATACCACTAATCAAAGACAAATTATTTAACTCATGTTCGGGACCCTCGCGTACATACGCATTCACTAACTTATCGCAAATCCTAATAAATCTAGTTAAGATATGGGGGTTCCCATCAAATTCTGGGACCAGGCGGAGGGCCTTCCAAATAGCATCGGGGTCATGTGCCATAGTGCTGTCTATATCTCTATTACTATCTACTAAATCTTCCCGTCTCAACTGTCTATAAGAAACAGCCTCACGGGTCCCTAAACTCCTAGGGTGAAAAATCTTGAAATATATTAAGGGTTAAGGGTAAGGAAAGCGACACCAGAAAGATTCTTGTGCACTTACTTGTACATTCCGGCTTCTCCTGAGCAGTATCAATGTCTGGATCTCCGCAGCTCTTCGACGGTTCGGGATACTCGTCAGAGGTGCCTAAGGCCACCCGGGCGGCTCACCTAATTTCTATAATTCGAAATTTATCTCGCGAACCGGCCCGCGAGTATCCTACCGACTGCGCCAATTATGTCGAACGCTGTCGGAGGACTCAAAAAAAACCGAAATTTCTTATCATTTAATTAATAAAAGTATTACAAAACTTTCTTATAATTATAATAAACCTAGTATACAGATTCGAAGTGGGAATCGGAATGAACGAGTTCCAACGTCACGTAGGCCACCGCGCCGCGCGTCGCTTACACGTGCCGCATCGTCAGCGTTTCCGTCAGCTTGCACAATTCTATGTATTTGTGTCGCGAAGGTAAACTTCCACCGTCGATGCACCGTCAGCGATATAGATATAGAGCTGGCGCGTAACATAACCAGAAATAAATTGTTTTTCTTTTCTTTCCAAGTACCTACCCAGAGGTGCTACGGAATTTTTCGATAGAGTTACCGCGGCCTTGAAACGCAAAGGGTAACTAAAGAAACACAGGTGGGTTTAAGTCAGTAAAAGTCTGACACTCCTTCCTACTCCACCCAGAGCGAGAGAAGTTTTTTGATGGTTTCCCATCTCAAAAAAAAGGCAGTGAACGCTAAGACGACTTGCTCTATGGTACAGAACAATGAAATCTATGACAACGATTTCACTATTGTTTACCGGTATTTAATAACATTATGGATAGAGAATAAAATACGAATAAATTATGTCTTTTATACACCACAAATTTTTAATTAGTGCAAATACATATAGGGCATATTATAAAAGATCTTATTAAATAAATAAAATCTCAATAAATAATATTCATTGGCGTTTGTTTATAACCCAAATGTCACTCAGTTTTTGAAAATATTGTACAGGAATGAAAATGTGATTATGAATGAATGAATGACAATCAAAATGGAAAAACACCGCGTGAATGATCGATTCTATTATTAATTTACCAATTATGACAAATTTTCGTGGACAATTTTGGGATTTCGTTTTTTTTTTAATTTTGACTACAAAAATATGATCAGTAGGGAACGGGTACGGATAGAGCCCCATTTTTTTGTACTAATTAAAAAATCTTATACACACAAGGTAAGAAAGATTTTTTATGTATAAAAATAAGACGTAAAATGTGAAAAATGAACAGTTTCGCCTGCTTTATAGTATATGTTATGAATATACTATACTTAGTTGGTATAGCTTATGTCAATCAGTGATGAAGTAACATTTTATCGGTGAAAGAATTTTTGAAATCGGTAGTTTATGAGTTTATTCATTACATTTATGATGAGATTTCAAAATTTTTACAACTCAAATAATATTTGTTTGAAAAGTGAATCGTTCGAACGTCAAAATTAAAAAAAAAATATGTGCGATAATATGTCGAATCCTGAAGAATGGCTGGCCTGATGCTGCGTGAGCGAGCCTACGTGACCCTTCGCCCCCTTTGATGTCTACCACTCCACCGCGCACATCATGCTGGTAAAATCACAGATTCTGAACTATTTGGTGCTCCATTAGTGTTATTGAAGCAAAGTGTTCCGAGGATAATAGGCTTCCTTCTTTCGGATTAAGTACCTGCTGGTTTGTGTGCTTGGATTGCAGACTTCCTGAGTGACCGGTCCATCCGAGTGGTCATCGATGGTTGCTCGTCCGGTCAAATAGCCATTAATGCCGGGGTCCCTCAGAGGTGAGCACATAAATGATCTGCTTAAGCCCGGTACCTTTGGGTATACAGACGACAGCACTGTTGCTGAGAGTTACATATCCAGCGCGCAAGCTAGTGGGTCACAGATCCAGTCTCTCCGAGAGGCTATGGTCGAGCGCTTGAACTTGTCCTTGGAGGCAGTCTCTGAATGGGGCGATGCCAATTTGGTCAATTTCAATGCTGCTAAAACCCAGGCGTGTCTATTTTCCGCTAAAAGGAGCCAATTCAGCCCTGCTCCAACTTTCCGGAGCGTAACCGTGCCAATAACCGACCATCTTGATCTCCTTGGTGTTACGCGGACGTCAACACACAACTTTGGGCCATACATCGAAGCAAAGGCTCAACTGGCAGCAAAAAAGCTGGGAATCCTCGCGAAGGTCAGACAGTACTTCACACCGGAACAGCTGCTCAAACTTTATCAAGCGCAAGTTCGATCGTGTATGGAGTACTGCTCTCATCTTTGGGACGGATGTGCCCGAAACCAGGTTGATGCACTTGAGGCAATTGAGAGGCGAGCCAGGAGGATCATTGGCAATGATGCACTCGTTGAGTCGAGGCTTCAAAGTCTTGAGCATCGACGCCGAGTTCCTAGCCTGTCGGTTTTCTACCGGTTGCATTTCGGGGAGTGTGCGTCGGAATTGCATAAACTAATTCCGCCTAGCCCGTTCCATCATCGGACCACCGGAAGTACGGCAATGCGCCACCGGTACATGGTGGACATCCCACCTATACGCACAAAACGTTTTGGGAACACATTCATAGTGCGTACAGCTAAGGAGTGGAATTCCTTGCCGAAATCTGTTTTTCCTGATGGCTACAACCCGGGAATCTTTAAGTCAAGAGTGAATAGATTGTACTTCTAGGTAAG
The DNA here is from genome assembly GCA_905147345.3 of Mythimna impura. Classification (NCBI taxonomy): domain Eukaryota; kingdom Metazoa; phylum Arthropoda; class Insecta; order Lepidoptera; family Noctuidae; genus Mythimna; species Mythimna impura. The sequence continues at coordinate 6,884,974 of LR990355.1, read as the reverse complement.
CGCGCTCCATCGTCGACCGCATCGTCGCTTTCCATCAGGTGAGATAGCGGTCAAGCGCGAATTTATCAAGAATAAAAAAAAATAAAAATAAACAAATGAATAAATAAATTGCATATAAAAATACAAATCTTTCCTTCCTCTCTCCATCCCCAATTAGTATAGATGGAACGGGCTAGGCGGAATTAGGTTATGCAATTCCGACGCACACTCCCCGAAATGCAACCGGTAGAAAACCGACAGGCTAGGAACTCGGCGTCGATGCTCAAGACTTTGAAGCCTCGACTCAACGAGTGCATCATTGCCAATGATCCTCCTGGCTCGCCTCTCAATTGCCTCAAGTGCATCAACCTGGTTTCATCATCATACGATATTTTCATCTTCGATTTTATGTCTAATCTGTAAACTGACGCTCATGTTTTCACTTCATCACATCGCTCTGAAAGCCTTGGGGATTTAGAAACGAGAGCAACACTTACTCACGTAAAAATAAAGGAAAAATGTCAATAACACAAGTTATTAACCTTATGTCAATAAATTGTTTTGAGAGAGTAGATACGTAAAGAATTTAATACAAATCTATGCTATATAATTACACTAGCTGAAAAAAATGGAGAGTTAGAGGTAGGAAGTTTGAAAGTGGCGCCAGTGACTGAAAAGTTGAAAGGGAATCGTTTGTCTTGGTATGGTCATGTGAAGAGGAATGATGAAACGCATGTTAGTAAAAGAGTTATGAGTTTACATGTGGATGGATGGAGAGGGAGAGGGAGACCAAAGAAACGATGGATGAATTGTGTGAGACGTGATATGAAAGAAAAGGGAGTTAGTGATAGCGTGACGAGTGACAGGGCAGAATGGAAGAAAAAAACGTGTTGCCCCGACCCCAAATAAAACGGGACAAGGGCAGGAAGATGATGATGAGGGGTAGGAGGGTCAAAAATGGCCTATAACCTTCTCAGACCTACCAAACATACATAAAAATCAGTCAAACCATTTCGGAAGAGTTCGGAAACAAACACTGGTACACGAGATTTATTTATGTATTATATTAATCTTCACTAATACAGTTGAACACGCCAGTCTCAGGAATTACTGGTTCGAATTTTAAAATTCTTCTAGTGTTGAATAGCTCTTTCATTTAAGGCCTATAGGCTACAATAACATCACGCTGCGACGAATAGGAGTGGAAATGAAACCGCCGTCTGACACTCACACTAGAGCCTGAGAAGTCATTTAATGGTTTCCCACCTAAAAAAAAACAATAACAAATAGACAAAGTTATTTTCTTATTTTTATAATAATACTGGCCTTACAGATACCCCACAGCGGAGCTCTACAGGGAATGCGAAGTATGGTCAGTGAGGAGACTGTCTGTACTTCAGTGTATTCTAAGGAAACATAGATGCCCAGTACAATTTGTACTGGGCATCCAACTGGGGGTACTGTACAAAACGTGCATAAACGCCGTGCTGATATTGTTTTTCCACCAACTCAACACCATACTACCTTCAGACACCAGTTTGTGTACCTCAGGGAAAATTTATATAATAGAGTAAATAGATTGCTCAAAATACACACACTAAACTTACATCATGGCAGAAATAAACTGAAAGCTTGGTTAATGGAACAAAGCTATGATGAAAAAGAAAATCTATTAATTACCTAACTTAGCAAAACAAGTACATCTACATTTCTCTACACCCCCCCTACACTCCTCACACACACACACACACACACACACACACACACACACACACACACACACACACATACCAATACGCATACCCAAACTGTTATGGTTGCAACCAACTATATAGTCATTTGCAATTAACTTGTAATTTTGCTGAGCATACTTATGTGAATATGTATTTCTGGAGGAACTGACTCCCAAGTCACAGGCAATAAACCTAGTTTGGGAGCCAGAGAATCTATTACCGTGTACGATGTATGTTACGAACAAAATTATTATTATCTTAATATACTAGTGCGCCTCACCATCAACGCATCACTGCTTACCATCAAGTAGGATGGGAGCACTGGTTTATATGAATTAAAAAAAAACTGTAAGCGCTTAGTAGCGCTTGTTAGCGCTTATGACAAATAAACGGCATTTTCTTTCTTTCTTTCTTTCTTTCTTTATTACCTACGAGTTACGACAAAAAAAACCTATGGATGTACTACACCAAATCCTATTTGATACTAGTCACGTGCGCGCTACGCTGACTAACCTAGCTTGGTCCCATTTATTACCCATGCATCATATGAGGATAGTTCGAAGTTAACTTGAGGTAATTGTTAAAATTATCCTTTTACTATCATCGTTAAATTTATCGAAGACACCTTGATCAGAATTTGTGGGAATTACCTCGGGGTCTAGTTGAGCTACGCTAAAATCTACGCACGCCATTTACAGTGATATTTATCACTGTAAATGGCCGAAACCCAGTTTAATATTACGACATTTAATGTACGTACAGCTAAAGAGTGGAATACAATGCCGGATCCTATGTTTCCAGTTAGCTACAACCTTTTAATTTGATAATTTTCCACACAAGACAAAAAACCAGTCTAACTTTTCACGCTCTTTTTTATTATTATAGCTCGCGTTTGAAACCACTATCTCACCTGATGGTAAACGATAATGTAGTCAACGGTGCAACACGCTTTCCTAGGAGTAACCTATTCATTCTTAAAGACCCTAGAATGCAGCTATCAAGGAAACAGTATCTGTGCCTACGCACAATGAATGTGTCCCCAAAACGTTTACTAAAGCCCAACACCCACGTATCAATAAAAAAAACTCGCTAGGCAATACTCATTCTGTATTGCAAGTTTTATAACAAAATACTCACTTACTATTTTCAATTCAACAACACTTTTTTGTCCCCTCTCTCCTGTCTCATCTTCTTTTCTTCTTTCGGTAATCGATTTTTCGCTTATAGCTAGCGGTAAGACCGGTGACCTATACTGCTTATCTTATTTACTTGAAGGTAAGAATGCAAAGTCAGGAACTCAGGAACTGGTCCTTTTTAAAACTTTCGAAGGACGAGGAAAGAAAGGTTAACTCTCTACCCTCGCCACGTTCATCGTTAAGATTAAAAGTTTGAAATACCTGCTTGTTAAGTTTACTTTCACGTGGGGCTGAAGTGGAGATAAAAAGGTGAACATTTGATGAAATACAATCACTTATTTTGGCAGTTGACATTGCCGAGACGTTTGAGGTTGATAATATTGGGCCGTGAGGTCCAAGAGCTCATAGACTATTTAAAGATTTATCCAAACGCCTAGTTGACACTTCGCATCATTGAACCTGGTGTTTACACGTAAATAGTCAATAGGACCGATGTCCGCTAGAACCATAGGAAATTTCTGAAAAGAAAACTCTTGGTCCTAGACTGCAAAAAGCTACTGATGGACATAGGTGCGGTTTTAGTCTGTAAAAGTCTGACACGCCTCTCGTCCCACCCTAGAGCGGGATAAGTCATTGGATTCGCATTTAGATTTCCCACCACAAAAAACCGATCAAGTGCAATTCGGACTCGCGCACGGAGGGTTCCGTACAAACTTATCTATGTAAATTGTTCAATTCCCGAATTGAGTATCGAATCGCAACTTATTTTTTTCAGTCTATAAGACCTGGCTTCATACCAATTTTCAGGATTCTAGGTCAACGGGAAGTACCCTGTAGGTTTTGATTTCCTTGCGAGTGTCAAAATATGCGCTTAATTAAACGGAGCATAAACGGTTTTATCTTTAAATTGTGTGGACGTAGAAGTTAAATTTAATATTTTTTTCCCTTCTGCTTGGGGTAGCAAACCTGAATATTTGATCTCAATTTCAGCTTTATACCTCCACGCCTTCATGAGAAAAAGGATCTTGACAGCCGGTCAACAATGTGATCCTATAAGGGATTTTTTTCGGTGGGAAAATTATCTTATGACATCCCTCGCTCTTGGGCAGAGCGCGAGATACTGTCAGACTTTTACTGACTAAAAACCCACTCCTGTTCCTTCTTTGCCTTCGTCCCAAGGGCCCCGGGTTTCACTTTCACACTAGCCTACTGGAGGCTTCGACCCTGCTGGGCCCCTACGATTTGCTGACATCTCCCTGAGGCGCGTGTGGAACAATACGCGCCGTCGACAACTTGGGCTCGGTCCGGACGGCTACCGGACGGTCGGACAGTGAGCTCCCCATTGCTCGCTGTCCGCAAGCCCGCACCTACGGTGGCCGGAAATCGGGATCGGAATCCCGGCTGCTGGGGTGAGAGGACCGTTGCCTCGCGCGGTCGGCCTCCTCCTTTGCTAGCATTACTGCTTCTCAGAAAGTGAGGACGCCGTGAGGTCTTTCTAACCATGCTTCAAAGACGGGACTTACCGCCATAATTGTGGCGTGCCCAATCCTATAAGGGTTCCGTTTTTGCCGACTTAGGTACGGAACCCTAAAAATAGTGTTATCATGAAGCCTGGTTGGATTGTTGATCATTATCTCTTGCAAACAATAGCAGCTTACCTCGGTTTTCCTTTCTAGAATTTCTATAAGACTTACCCTACAAGGGGAAATTAATGAGATGATGAATTCACTAATGAATCATTAAATAAATGCAAATAAGCTTTGTAAAGTGTCAACAGTTGGAAAACTGAGGTTTCTGTCTCATCATCTGGGTTTCTTTCCTCTTATGTCCATTTGGCGATTCTCCGAAGAATCGCCAAACAAGTGGCAGCGGGCAGGGCACATTGCCTGCAGAACAGATTGTCCATGGGGCCAAGTGGCGTCCGCGTACCGGAAGACGCAGCGTTGGAAGAACTCTAAACAAGATGGACCGATGACCTGGTGACGATCGTGGGAATCCGATGGATGCGAGACGCACAGGACCGTTCGTTGTGGCGACACTTTGGAGAGGCCTATGTCCAACTTTGGACGTCTTTCGGCTGAAATTATGATGTTGATGTACATTTACAAATGTGTCATTGCATGAGACACTAGCAGTTTTATGAAAATAATTCTTTGGCGCTATAGTAGGCACCTTGAGAGACTGGCACGACAACCAATTACAACAGTTGACGTGACATTAATTTAACATTACAATTGCCCAAAGGCTTGGCTGGCCTATTAGAAGTTCATAACCAAGTTTCATCTTCTAAATTATTCTAAAATAACGGAGGACTACACAATAATTTTCTATTTGATAATCTATATAGATATTAAAAAAAAACGTTTTTTTTTTAAGTTTTTTTTCTTCTGTTCTCGGTATTATTTGTTTCTTATTTAACATCGACTTCCGAAATTAAAGTTATTTTGATCCTTTTCGTGTATTTTTTTTTTGTGAAGTCGGTTATTTTTTATTGTAAAAACTTTTTTTTTTCACACTTTTTACTTGCGATACACTTACAAGCAGAGTGCCTATTTCTCATGTCAATTCCAATTAACCCAAACACTGCTAGGTGACATTGTTTTATTATGAAGTTCCTGTGTCTACCTTCCACCTTCCGACTCCATCATCAGATCAGTTCAATAGTACCTTATAGCCAAAGTGCATCTCATGACAATTCTAATAAGCACAAACACGGCTAGGATACATTGATTAATTACGGAGTTCCGGTGCCTATCTTGCGGCTCCATCATCATCATCAGGTCACTTCGATGATACCATTTTCAACATAACTATTTAGAACCATTTGTTTATTTGTATGGTCATATTCGCTTAACTATTTTCATTGTGTGTGATATCTATGTAAGTATGAAGTTCCGTTGGTCATTTCTGGACTTCTTCATCAGTTCCACTTCATCAAATGTTACTTTTTGACTGTAAATGCTTAATTTCTCGATGAAAATACCAAAATCACTAAACAGTTACCTAATATTTGAGGAGTTCCCTCGATTCCTCATGGATCCCATCATCAGAACTGGATTTTTAAAATGGGACTAATCTGGAAGCATAACCTTTAAGAGGAAAAAAAAAATTTGCAAATCGGTCCATAAATGACGGAGTTCCGAGGTAACAAGCATTTAAAAAAATTATGATTAAAAAAAAAATACAACCGAATTAATAAACTCCTTCTTTTTTTGAAGTCTCTTAAAAAGGAGAAACTGACTGACTGACATATCAACGCACAGCCGCTCAGAATCCCAGGTGCCTACTGGCACCTGGGATTCGGAGCGTGAAATTTTGGACACTTTCCCTATCCGGTCATCCAGAATCCGACACGACATCCGCGACAGGACTTCCCCGCGTTCACTAAAACGACGACATCTCAGAAAATACGCGTCCTAGCTCTACGAACCTTACGTTCTTGAAATTTTTACGAAATAAGCTATCTGATTATGTAGGGTTTTGTGTAGATTGACCTTGTAATATATTACTTATTTAACTTGAAAGTAGTGTGAGGACATATTTCCAAAAGTCATCATATTTATAAAATAAAACCATATTTTCTAAAAGTAAACTGTTGTATTTATTTTAAGACACATTAATTTTACAATACTAAACAAAATCAACACTGGCCACAAAAAAAAACAAAACAACACAAGACGTAGGCGACCACTAAGAGAGAATTTTCCAAAATTCACCTCCTAAGGGCCAAAGCTGCGTTAAGCGGACGCCCGCGCGGTCCCATACAAAAGCGCTACGTCGCCGTCGCGGTGATCTGCGCGGGCAACCATCGCGGCTCGCGCGGCCGTTGCCTGTTGTTCTATGTAATAATACATTAAAGTTCTCCATCTACACGACTATATGCCAACAGGGACACTGCGCAGGTAATAATCCGGTTTCCGCTACGGCGACCGTCGCATACGAAATACGCGCTACGTCACGCACGCAACGGCTGAAAACTGAGTGCGAGATGTATGAGAATGTGTTTAAGACGGTGTAAGGCATAACTGGACTACCACATGTGCACACAGCTGAAAAAAAAACCGTTACGCTTACTCGCATCACTCAGCTACATAGTTTTGCTTTGGCGAAAACGATCACGCATCATCACAGTGCCGCGCGTGCTACCGCTTAACGCAGCGTTGGCCCTAAGGGGATGAAACGCGGGTTCCAAGTTTGTATGGAGATACGTACTTTCACGCCAACGAAGCCACTGGCAGAAGCTAGTCTAAAATAAAACAACGTGATAACTTCACCTAAGTCCCCATAAATTTAGTAAAACACTCACTACAGACAGTTGTCCATCTGTAAATAACTATGTACATAATAATATCTTCGGCTGTTCGCTGGAACAATGCCGAGCCAACTGCCCGACTCTTCCGCGTTGTAAAACTTTCGTCAACGCGTTGGAAGGCTGGCTTATCAAATGTTATATTACATTATTAATTCATTTGTGTTGAATTTTCATAAATTTTTAGCGTTTTTTTTATACGGAACGCCAATTTTTGTATATTAAAAAACTTGGCAAATACAAGTCGGACTTGCGCGCGAAGGTTTCCGCACCGTCCGTAGCAAAAAACGGCAAAAACGTTTGTTGTATGGGAGCCCCACTTAAATATTTATTACTTTATTCTGTTTTAATATTTGTTGTTATAGCGGCAACAGAAATACATGATCTGTGAAAATTTCAACTATCTAGCTATGTGATAACTAGATTGTTGAAATTTTCATGATATAATATAGCGGAGTGATAGCAATAGGGCTAAAAACGATCAATGTCACAATATTATTTTAGAAGAACCGACCGAAACTAGTTTTCACGGCCGGAACCGGAACCGTATTTAGGCTTCGGTTTCAGTTTCAACCGAAATCGAACCTTCAATGTTCACCCCTATTTTTTAATTAGTACAAAATAAAAATGGGGCTCTATCGGTACCCGTTACTGATCATATTTTTGTAGTCAAAAGTAAAAAGAAACGAAATCGCAAAATTGTCCACGTAAATTTGTCATAATTGGTAAATTCATAATAGAATCAATCATTCATAACAATTGCTACTAGAAAATACTACGCTCAGTATTTTTCCATTTTGATCGTCATTTACTCATTCATAAATTATCAATAGCCTGTACAACATTTCCATTAATTGAGTGACATTTTGGGATATAAACAAAAGCTAATAACTTTGCTATAATATAAATATTATTTATTGAGACTACTTAAATAATAACAAGACCTTTTCTAATAAGCCCTTTGAGTATTTGTACTAAATAAAAATTAATAGTGTATATGGTAAACTACTAATTTGGTTTGGTTTGGTTTGGTTAATGGTTGGTTGGTTTGGTTTGGTTTTGGTTTTGGTTGGTTTGGTTGGTGGTTTGGTTTGGTTTGGTGGATGGTTGGTGGTATGGTATGGTATGGTGTGTATGGTATGGTGGTATACTGTGTATGGTATGGTGAGGAGGCCTGAGTCCCAGCAGTGGGAACATTAAAAGGCTGATTATGCTTTGCTATGTGTTTAGGGTCACGTTTTCGTAGGAGAAAAAAATAGCAGACCGATTTCGACGGGACTATAACTGATAAATAACTGATATTATAAGGAGTAACTTAGGCTACTTTTATTTTAGAAAAGCCATTAAGGTTTCGCGTAAAAAAATTCTTGAAATTGCTACCAAATGGCATTGTGCCCTTTTGCGAGTCTGACGCGGGAGAAGTCGCGTGGACCAGCTAGTCTTCAAATAAAAACAATATACGTGATTTTTAAATAATAAGCTGTAAATTATGTTGGTAAAAACAGTCCCTCTACCTGTAAAAGTGTTAAAATTACTAGTATTACCCTATCTGAACCATCTTTGAAAATTTTATTTTACAAGAGTCATGTTTATGTAATTATTAAGGGCAGGAAGATGATGATGATGTTTATGTAATTATTTACCTTACACCTAACATTAACAACTAAATAAATAATCTAACTTTTCCACTGTACACTTATAGAGCAGGTTCAATTGAAAACCAGCAACAACCACGAAGTTGTCTAGCATTTTTGCTGAACTACCCCCCTAGCCAAGTTACAACCGATTCGTTTCTCTTTTCGTTGATCGCCTCAAGTCGGCCACGCCTCCTATTCTGTGTTGTTCTGACCACGTGACTGAGCGTTGAGGTGACGTCAGAACAAAGGAATCGGAGGCGTGGCCGACTTGAGGCGATCAACGAAAAGAGAATCGAAACGAAACGGTTGTAACTTGGCTAGTGGGGCTGGACCTATTTGGTGCAGGCGCGAGACACACAAGGTAAACACTTAAAAAAAAAATAAAAAAAATACTATTTCTTTTAATCGGGTTTACATGTTGTTTCTACTTTGTGTTTAATTGTGTGTGCCAAATAAAATATTTTTCTTACTTTCTTTCTTTTAGATCCGTGCATTTTATTTTTAACCGACTTCAAAAAGGAGGAGGTTATATGTTCGGTTGAATGTATGTTTTTTTTTTTTTTATGTATGTTCACCGATTTCTCGGTCAATTGTGGACCGATTTTGAAAAAAATTTTTTTGATTGAAAGGTTATGCTTCCGAGTTGGTCCCATAGAAATATTGTTATGATCTGATCATGAACTTCGAAGATATGGAACAGAACTCCTCATAGGATCACAGCAGAACCGTCGCCGCGTCGTAACAAGTAAAATTGCTTTGTTTATACGTGTAGTCGATGACTGACTGAAAGTAGAAGGGGAATATATCGAACTGATCTGATGATGAAGCCTGCAGTTAGGCACCGGAACTCTGTAATAAATTAATGTAATCTAACCGTGTTTGGGATTATTAGAATTGTCATGAGATGCACTCTGGCTATAAGGTATTTAAGTTTGGCTGAGAGGTACTTTTTAGTGGTGGTACCATAACTAAAAAGTGTAAAATAAAAAACTTTTTACAAAAAAAATACAACCGACTTCAAAGTAGAAAATAACACTGAAAAGTGCAAAATAACTTTAATTTCGGAAGTCGGTGTTAAATAACGAAGAGACAAAACCATTATAGAAACACCGACTTCCGAAATTAAAGTTATTTTGCACTTTTCAGTGTTATTTTCTACTTTGAAGTCGGTTGTATTTTTTTTGTAAAAAGTTTTTTATATTTTATGTGGAAAACTTAATTAATCAATTACAAGTTTTCACTTACAATACAAACGAATATAGGTTTTTCAGGCAATAGATGTATATAGGGTGATTGGTAATTAGTGTACGATACTTAAACACGTGATATTGCTCATGATAACCAACAACTTTTACTATAGGAACAAACCTGAAACCGCGAAAAAAAAATCAGCTGTTCAGTACATTTATGTTTGCCTAATGTACTGAACAGCTGATATTTTTTTCGCGATTTCGGCTTTGCTCCCATAATAAAAATTGTTTGTTATCATGAGCACAATCACGTGTTTAAGTATCGTACACTAATTGCCAGTCACCCTGTATAAGGACATAATATATACATATGTCGTGGCCAGATCTTAGAAATTGATCACTTCATGATATGGCCAAGTAAAACTGGTAAATTGTTTATGTAAAGGTTTGATTTCTGGATATTAGGTATTTATGATAGTTTTCTATGGTTTCCTTTTTAAGGTGGGATATCATCCAATGACTTCTCCCGTCCTAGGGCGGAGCGGGAGGGCGTGTCAGACTTCTACTGACTAAAACCACTCCTTTGTTTCTTCCTAGGACCCCGGGTTCTCTTTCGGACTTTCAATGGGATAATTTTCTATTGTAGGTCTCATTCAGCCTGAATAAGATTGGGCGGGACGCTACGACAAATTGTCACCACTGCGGAGAAGCACACGCTGAAGAAGTTCCTTGAAAAATTAAAGGTCAATCAAGTTCTCCAGCTCTGTATTGAACAAGAGGGAGTGTCAGACTTTTGCTGATGAAAACCCACGTGTGTTCCTTCAGTTACCCTTTGCGTTCCAGAGCCACGTTAACTCTTTCAAATATCCCGCTAATCCGGTAGAATCAAAAGCATCAATCAAGTCTTTATACCTAAATCCAATATTGGGAACAGATGTTTCCGTATGAACTATAAACAATAAAATAGCGAGATGTAAAAATAAATATGACTTTTGCACTGTCCCAATCTGATTCGCAGTTTAAATAAAAAACCTACCTATCTAGTTTTAAAAGTCAAAATGACACAAAATTAAAATAAGATAAAAATTATTACGATGTTTTCTAAACACGCAATGGGCGTTTCCCGTCGGCCTCCGAAGATTTATTTTGAGAAAAATAAAATAAGATATAAAAATTGTTTCTTTGAAGTTCTCTGGTGTAGTTTTTAAATTATTAATTGAAAGATTATTATCATCATAATCATCATTGTTTTTCTGTAGTGACTGAAAAGTAAAAGGGAATCGTTTGTCTTGGTATGGCAATGTGTAGAGAAGGGATGAAACGCATGTTACTAAAAGAGTTATGAGTATACATGTGGATGGATGGAGAGGACGAGGGAGGCCAAAAAAAGATGGATGGATTGTGTGAGAAGTGATATGAAAGAAAAGGGAGTTAGTGATAGCGTAATGGGTGGCTCATCAGAACGCTTACAGTCACCCAAAGGGCAATGGAAAGGGCTATGCTCGGAGTTTCCTTGCGTGATCGCACAAGGAATGAAGATATCCGCAGGAGAACCAAGGTCGCCGATATAGCCCGAAGAATCGCCAAACTAAAGTGGCAGTGGGCAGGGCACATTGCTCGTAGAACGGATGGTCGATGGGGCCGAAGGTTCTAGAGTGGCGACCGCGCACCGGAAAACGCAGCGTTGGAAGGCCTCCCATAAGGTGGACCGACGACTTGGCGAGAGTCGCGGGAATGCGGTGGATGCGAGACGCATAGGGCCGTTCATTGTGGCGACACTTTGGAGAGGCCTATGTCCAACAGTGGACGTCTTTCGGCTGAAACGATGATGATGATGATGAATGGGTGACAGGACAGAATGGAACAAAAAACCATGTTGCGCCGACACCAAATAAAACGGGACAAGGGCAGCAAGATGATGCAAGCATAGCATAATGATGATAGCTAGGAAAAATAATGACAAAAAATCTGGAAAAAAAACTATGTAAGTAGCTCGCCGTCCGATAAGGACCAGGGATCTTACCATGATGTGTTAAAATGTCAAGCGAGGAGCGACAAAGAAGAATGAAGCTATACACCCTATTTAGCTCCATCCCTTTAACATCTCAGTTTAGCTCGTGGTAGAGCCTCAGGCCTGAATCGACAGCGCGTCGTGTTCCACAGACGTATGTCAGCAAAATGAACGGGGCCCACCCGGGCTGGTACCTGCCAGGGCTACGTGATATTTCGAATTATTACCATGGCTCACGCAAAGGGTAACTGAAGGAAAGGATCACACGCGAGTTTTAGTCAGTAAAATGTACACATTCATTGTGCATACAGCTAAGGAGTGGAATTCCTTGCCGGAATCTGTGTTGCCTGATCGCTGCAACCCGGGAGGCTTTAAGTCAAGAGTGAATAGGTTACTTCTAGGTAAACGCGCTCTATCGTCGACCGCATCGTCGCTTTCCATCAGGTGAGATAGCGGTCAAGCGCGAACCTATCAACAATAAAAAAAAGTCTGATACTCCCTTTAGCTCCATCCAAAGCGGGAAGAGTCATGATTTTCTATTGGAAAAAAAGTACACCCAACTTTCAAGAATAAATGCTGAAAAACACGCACAAAGATTACAAAATCATGTTATTTTTCTGTGTCCCACTCCCACACTAAAACTTTTACAACCTACATCTAATCTAATTACGTCTTCCCTTCCCGTCCATTTATTCTGAACCATCTCAGTATACTATTTGCATTCACACGAGACTGATCTAAAAATGGCGCCGGTTTCGCGCGCTGTCTAATGAGCGACCGAAGTTTCGACTTCGGCTTTCTTCAGCCAAAAAAACGAAGTTGAACGAACTGTTACGAATGTCAATATTATCATTTCAAACCAGCATCGGCCTCCCTCTTCCTTTTACACACACGTATCACGTATGTCTTCGGTAATTTTTAAATTGGAAAAAATGGAACCCTTATAGATCACTTTATTGTCCGTCCATCTGTCTGTCTGTCAAAACCCTTTATCTGGGGAACGTGTGGAGGTATCGAGTTGAATCGTAAAAATGTTTGTAACTCAATTCGGGAATTGAACTGTTTTCATAGGTAAGTTTGTACGGAACCCTCAGTGCGCGAGTCCGACTCGCACTAGCTCGGTTTTTTTTAATGATATAAACTAGTGCTTGACTGCGATCCCACCTGATGCTAAGCAGTGATGCAATCGACCAATTGCGGGCCAGTCTCTCTGGTAAGAGTTAAGTTCGTCTCGCCACCTTCGTCTTGTTCGATGTCGATGTCGCCTTGCATTATTGATTGATGGTTAAATAAATACATATTTTTAGTTTTACTTTATCATCTTTGGCAAGTTGCAAGGTAAGTTTAATCTTTATGCTATGTGCAACCAGCAGAACTATACTTGAAAAACTATACTTATACATATTTATATTTAGTAGCTACTGTCGCCACTCTGCGACAGTATGACTTCGGTAGGGGGGATACTTGAATAAAACTTTTGGGAGGCTATCATGTTTTACTTGTACTATTTATTTCGCGCGGATTCGATATCAGCTCATTGCGCTACAATGGTTATGTCCGAACTGAAAAGACTAGAATTTCTTTGTTCTACTAAATTTTTAAACCTATTCTAGAACTGCAAAATCCTTAAAAGTATATTTTACATGCCAGTTCGTTAGCTATAAAAAACCTAACTCATGCGATCTCCTTTCGTTATCACAGTACCTACCTACATGCCATAAGGCAATTGTATAGACTTTCTAAATCTACAAAAAATCTATCTATGTATTATGTCGAAGCCATTTCGTATAACACGCCGTATTATAAGTAGACGCGCTGGATTGTAAAACGTTGCTGTAGGTAGGTAATAAGTCTTTAAAACAGTTGTACAAAATTTGTCGGGACTTGAGCTACTTTTTAATTCCCCTCAGATTTTACCAACAGACTTATTTATTTATTTATTGGCCTATCAACAATTGTTACACATTGCATTAAAAACGTACTTGCCCTTGCCAATGTTGAACTGAGGTTTTTACTTTTTAGGGTTATTATAATATAATAATATTCCACAACTTTCACACAACGCCATCTAGTCCCAAGCTAAGCAGAGCTTGTGTTATGAGTACTAGACAATTGATAAACATACTTATATATTTCTAAATACATACATATTATAGATTAATTACACCCAGACACAGAACAAATGATCGTGCTCATCACACAAACATTTGTCCTGGGTGGGAATCGAACCCACGACCTCCGGCATAGCAGTCAGGGCCACTAACCACTAGACCAACAGGCCAGTCAAGTATTAATAAACCTATTGGCTTCGGGAATAGGTCGTGGTGATAACCGACTCATCAAATTCAACTTCGACCAGAATTCGACCTTCGGTCAGACACTGGTGCTAAGTCAAATTACTTGGCATGACTTGCATAACATGATAATAATGTGTCAAGACTGTGAGCGAGTGACGGCGTAATGAAAACTTGGAGCGACGAGATAAATTATATTGACAAGAATAATAAAGATAGATAAATGAAGTTAGGTGCGGAATATTACAGAATGTGTAGGAAAATTAACGAGTAGGAACATTATAAGGTAAGTCTCTCTACATATATAAAGTATGCATCTTTGAGGCAAAGGATGAATACCCCCGAAACCGGCGGGACCCTCATGACCTTATATTGAGCGATCTGCCAAGACTGGCGAAATATAGCTAAAGCTGTTTGGCCATTTTGTGTTCGGATATTTAATAAAATTCCCAATAACATAAAAACTTAACGTTTTAGATTGCTTAAAAAAAAAACTACATACATGGTTAAGCACTCATAATTTTTACTGCTTAAAAGAAATTTTTGACTTGTACCTAATGATTTTTTGAAATGTAATAAACTTTTTGACACAATAATTTTTGACATGTAATAATTTTTTGATATGTATTTGCATGCTGTGATATAAGCAAAACGTGTATATGCTCTAATGATTTCTGACAAAACATCTTTGTACACCATGTTTTGGCGTAGGTGTAGTACTCTTTTGTAAAAGGGCTCATTAATGGAAATTAACAGATAAACATTCGTAAATAAAATACTTTTTCAACACACTTGCTCAGAAAGTGACTCTTTTTTTTTTTTTATTTATTTTATTAATTTGTTACATCAAAAATCATTTTTAACATCTGCCAAACTGCATAGCAGTTTGTCGGCAGCATACACTTGTGAAGAAAACAACAGTAAAACTAACTCTGTGACATGGTGGTAAAAATCTGTTTTCATAAGCACGCGCATCATTTTTTTTATTTACACCTAGAGGAAGGCTAAGGTATTTTGATCATACTGCCTAGTCTAAACGTTTATGTTTTCTTGCGTGAAAAGTTTTTACGATAATGTCTTTCGTAGCGACAATAGAATACGGATGTAACATTTTCTAATGATTTTATTAGTACGAGTATTTAATTTAATTAATACAGCCACTGAACTTCAGTGGAATAAAAAATATCACGCCAAAAACCGTGCGCATCTTTTTATTAAATAAAGTTTAAATTTGTCCATTTTAACTTGTAAATTGGATGAAATAAGTAAGTAAGACACTAATTTATATACCATCGAACGCAATAACTTAATGGGAATTTTATTCGAATTCAAAATTTGTTTTGCGAACAAAGAGGTTGAACAAAAAGGTTTTAACTACATTATAGCACTAGTGCATAATGGTAATCAAAATGTCACAGTTTGGTAACGAGTGCCATTATATACCTAAGTGCAGTGCAATAAGAGTCACTTTCTGAGCAAGTGTGTTGAAAACATTATTTTTATACGTCCTGCTGCTGGCTCCTCTTTTGCTCGCTCAAGGTCGCTGGCTTTTAGTGTCGCGTTATCCATTGCGTACCAGGACAACGGCAACTCTTCCTAATCCTGCAACCCCAGGTGCTGTAGGTGCCTACTAACCATCGAAACGAAGAAGTCATTAATTGACGGATGTAAAACGCATTTTAAATGCTAATCGGAACTACGATACTCACTCATTCCTCGCATTTAACTATGCCTTATTAGTAGAGATATGATGCACCGTTTGAACCTACGCACATCCTTATATAGGACATAATTAGGTATTATATTTATCGCTAATAAGGTCAGCCTGTGTCTTTGACCCCTCATTGATCTTTTATATTCGCAAACACAGCAATTGAATGTGTCCATTTTGTTTTGAAGACATGATTCTTTTTTATAAAAATCACAGAACTGTTTATTTAGTAATTAAATATCGATGTACAGGAGTAATTACTAATGCGCGGGGGTAATAATAATAGTTCATGGGGCATTTTGGACCGGAACCGCGGTCCCAACTTCCAAAAAATTTTTTTTTTGTACTATTTTGGGACTACAAGGAAAAAGGCATTAAAGTACAGTTACTAAAAAACTGTAGGTATTTATTTTATTTGTGGTCCCAAAATATTACTATTTTTTTTTTTAATTATTTTAAAAGTTAGGTGGAATCGCGGTCCCGGTCCAAAAAGCCCCATGACCCATAATAATATTAATAAAACCATTTATTCTATAACCTTTAAATTTTACATTTATAATACCTATTCTTAGTACATTTTTCTTGTTTTTTTTTTTTCTTATATATGTACTTAAGATCTAGTGTCAGGTTATTAAATCTACTTAATTTAGGTTATGGAACCCATTTTGGGTATAGGCCTCCCCCAACCTTTTCCATCTTTTCATATCCTTGCCCTGGTCTATCCAATCTAGCCCCAAGTCCCCACCACTTCCTCGATGTCGTCTGCCCATCGCTGCTTTGGTCTGCCAACTTTTCTTTTACCTGAGGGACTGAGGGTCCCTTCCATTAGGTGGTCTCTATTGTCCAACGTCTGCCTGTGCTGTGTGCGATGTGACCAGCCCATTTCCACTTCAATGTCAGTGCGTGTCTCAATGCATCCGCAATATTAGTGAGGGTAACGTTTAAAAAAAAATTGTTAACGACTTCTAAATTCAATTTCTCTTTAGAAAGTCGGAATTAATAATCGGTTTACCAGTTGCTAAACACATTAAAAAGTTTTTTGTAAATAAGGCTCTATATGTCTCCAATATATTTTCCTGCTGTGGTCTTCCGGTCCGATTATAATTTAGGTGTCTTTAAGGCTAGAGTGAATAGGCTTCTAATAAACTAGTGCGCCTCGCCATCAACCATTGCATCTACTTACCATCAGATAGGATCGGAGGCAAGCACTAATTTGTAGCAAATAAAAAAAGTATAATCACTTTTTCAGTGGTTTTTTTTTAATGCGTGAAACAACCCAGCTTCTTGAAAAATTATTATGCTTAATATGATTAACTTAATTACTATAACATAAGGATTTATTTATTTATTTAATCAATTAATTACAACAGTTAAACAACCAATTACTTACAGTAACTAAACAAGTTTTAAGTTATAAACAACACACAGTACTTCTAACATATCAATAAAATCATCTCCCATTCATCCGCAAACAGATCGTTTGTTGGATAAGAATCCAAGAGATCATTTAGTGCAGCCAAAGTGCGAGGTATTGGACACTGCGCACGGGGATGGATAGGATGTTTTTATAATAAAAAAAAAACATGGAAGCGCACTGTGAATTAAAATAGGTGTCTTTTATTTTAAAAATAAATCAATAGAAACGTTAAAACAGTCAAGAACCATTTCCAACAATCATCTTATTCAAAACATCTTCATATCATAACATTATATAAAACAATGAAATTGCATAATACCTATAATTGCTGTCTCACCTCGCGTTACATTTCTTATCTATACAATATAGGTACACACATGTACGTGACGATAACACATGAAACTAAATATTTATACTTAGCCTTCCAAACACCTTTGTATCAGACGTTCAATGAAGACTATGGAAACACCGGTTTGTAATTATCGATGTATGTGAGTATCGACGTCAATACATCACTAGGGTTGAACACTGAACGGAAGTTTAAAAAAAAAAGTATTATTGCCGTTTGTAATAATAGGAAAGGGATTGTTTGAAAGAGTCACAAGGGCTCTTGAAAGCAAACGGTTTTTATCCGACTTCAAAAAAAGGAGGAGGTTATCAATTCGGTTGTATTTTTTAAATCATTATTTTTGTTATGTTTAACAAACATAAAATCATCAGAATTCTGTCATTTCGGACCGATTTGGATATGCTTCCAGATTGGTCCCATTTTTTTCAAAATCTGATGATGGGATCCATGAATAATCTAGGGAACTCCTCAAATATTATAGGCAACCATATACTTAGTGATTTTGGTATTTTCATCGAGAACTTAAGCATTTACAGTGAAAAAGTAACATTTGATGAAGTGGAACTGATGAAGAAGACTAGAAATGGCCAACGGAACTTTATACTCACATACCTAGATATCACAATGAAGATAGTTAAGCGACAATGACAATACAAATAAATGACTGGTCCTGAATAGTTATGTTGAAAATGGTATTAACGAAGTGACCTGATGATGTCGATGGAGCCGAAAGATAGGCACTGGAACTACGTAATTAATCAATGTATCGTGGCCGTGTTTGGGCTTATTAGAATTGTCATAAGATGCATTTTGGCTATAAGGTACTATGGAACTGATCTGATGATGGAGCCGGAAGGTGGAAGGTAGACACGGGAACTTCATAATAAAACAATGTATTCTAGCAGTATTTGGGTTAATTGGAATTGTCATGAGAAATACTCACTCTGGTTATAAGTATCGCAACTAAAAAGTGTGAAATAAAAAACTTTTTACAAAATAAAAATAACCGACTTCACTAAAAAAAACACTAAAAGGATCAAAATAACTTTAATTTCGGAAGTTAGTGTTAAATAAGAAACAAACAATTACCGAGAAACACCGACTTCCGAAATTAAAGTTATTTTGTTTCCTTTTAGTGTTTTTTAGTGAGGTTGGTTATTTTTTTTTTTTTGTAAAAAGTTTTTTTTGTCATTAAAATTCTGACACTCGCTCTCTCTCCACCCAGACCGGGAGAAATTAATTTATGATTTCCCACCCTCAAAAAGACAAAAAAGGAGTATGTTAGCAGGTTGTAGCAAACATGAAACTGAGGCCCTACCACGAGCTCTTAACGTGATCTATTTTACGACCTAAACTGAACTTTTAAAAGAATGGAGCTATATAAGGTGTATAGTAGTGTCCGACCGAAACAGGTTTATCAGCCGAAACCGAAACCCAACTTTCGGCCATGCTCTTAGTTTCGGCCGAAACCGAAACCGAAACTTACATTTCTATCGTATACAGAAATCTGGCGTGTTTTTTACACATTTATTTGAATATACAACGTATATTATACATACAGACAGTTGAATAGTGTTTCATTTATGTGCAAAACACAACCTCAACTCCATGCGATTAACGATGGACGGCGGCGAACTGAGCCGGCGACGCGACGAGCGAGCACGGCCATTTCCTAGCCGAAACCGAAACCGAACTTTCGCACAGTCATTAGTGTATAGCTCCATCCCTCTTTCTCGCTCGCTCGTCTGACATTTCAACATGTCTTAGTAAGGCCCTTTGACTATCAAAAATTGCCATCGAATCTCACAATTTCACAAACAGGAGGGTAGACAACCTTGTAGAACACCCATCTTGCAATAATAACATTAGAGCCAAACATGCGCTAAATGGGATCAAAGTTTGTAATAATGCACCAATTATGGCCGATTGTTAGTCCAACGCCTACGAGAGCTGCATTCGCACGACTCACAAGTCGTTGTTTTGATTCCATTGGACGGACATTCAATTCATTCGATTTGAACAAAATGTTTGGGAAAATGCCTACTTCCCGACTCGTTGAGTTGAAGTTGTTTGAAGTCGATGAGGGAACCAGATATATCAAAATACGGTACGATATATGCATCTAGTGTTAAGCAGTGTAACGAACAAGTTATACAATATAATATTTATACCGAGATTTAGATGAAATCAAAATCCAAGCCGACTTCTCAAACCATAATTATGACTGATAATAAAAAGAAAAGAGCTAGAGTACATATGGAAATTAAGTGCTCTATATGATTATGGCAATGTTGCCGCCACAGTGATATTTTCTGACTAACCGTTTTCAAGACAACATTTTTCGTAGGAGTTCAAAATTGCAATCCTTAAATAGAAGCTTCATGTTCAAGTGCAAAATCTCTATTATTCAATTTACCATCGGCTTCTTTAGTCACTCCAACGTTCCACATGTTTAAATCCAGTTTTCATTAAGGAACATATCGCAGGGTCATATCGCCGGACATTTACGAGCCTATGTCTCTACGCCTTTTTGGGACAATATTGCTCGATATTTACCATATTCACACTACCCAGTGACGAATAGTATGTCGCCCGAGGAGGGCAATATTCTCTTGTTGGACTACACTACATTGCCATTTTACGGAACAGAAAGCGATCATCGTTTTTGTTCACAGATTGTCGGGCGACTGTCGAGCGAGGGACACGGAGCGTCGACTTGTGGCAAGCCCACTATTCCGTATGTAGCAAGCGAAGTCGAGCGACATCACGCGAGTCACGAAACATGTCGAGCAACAGAGGCACAAGTGTCCCTTAGTAAAATTACATTGCATTTTGGTGAGTATGCGCGGGAATTGCATGACTTGATTCCGCCATCTCCACGGATCTCCTATTTACCATCGGACAACCCGACGTACGGCGAGTATCCACCCTTACGTTGTTGAAACTTCAACGGTCCGGACTAAGCGTTTCGCTTCATCGTTTAACCCTTTACCGCATGGAATTTTTAATTTTTTTCAAAAAAATATATGATACTTTATAGGCTTAGTATGACACAAGAAAAATAATAAAAAAAATAATTACGTACTTTCAGGAAAGTTACAGTCAAAAAACTGTTAGTTCCAGATCTGGAACAACATGCAATACAGCATACGTAAATTATGGTTCCAGATTCGGAACATCATGCAGTTTAGATAATTTGGAATTGGTGGGTACTTACATTAAAAAAAAAAACACATTATTTTATAAAGAATATAATAGAATATTTTAGATAGTATGAAACGTGTTGCGCTGACCCCAAATAACACGGGACAAGGGCAGGAAGATGATGATGATGATTTTAGATAGTATGAAATTGAGTAAAGCAATTACGATCTTTGTTCAGGCACAAATAACATTTGCACTTTTGGCAATATATTTGGGATTTTTGCTTACATCCCACCATCTTACACCTTTGACGATCGGACTTCCACTCGGGCCAGTGGTTAAATCCATCCACTGCGACTTCGATTGGAGGCATATCCAGGCGTCGACGTTTTTTTATTTTATTGATATTCTCAATGTCTTGGTTCAAAGGGCGTCCTCTTTTACGTGTTGTAGGTGTGAAAACTCTTACATCTTCTTGCATTAAAATATCCGCCAACATTAATTTGAAGTCTAGTAAAGGCAAATAAGCTTGATCATCTTTCTGTTTCATACGTCGTCTCCATAATAACCAACTGTTGACACAGACGAGGTCAACAAAATGGAAAAATAATCGGTGGTACCATTTCTTGCTCCTAATTTTTATTCTATAAAAGCCTAACATTGAATCAAGCAAATCCACACCACCCATGTATTTATTATAAATTGATATAGACTTTGGGCAAGGAATATCAATTCTAGTCTTATCTTTCCTTACGAATCTATTGACTGTCGCCATTGGTTCTTTCCCGACATAAGATGAGCATAAGCCTTGTTGTCGACCCAAGTAGTAACCGATAATTGGACGTCATCTATGACTGTAGATTTCTCCACACAATAACCACGTTCACTTTTCATCAAGGCTTTTTTCTGCAAATCAAGACCTGGTGCTCTATTCAGCTGTATAGTCCCTAAAGGAAGGAAACCTTTTTGATGTAAAGTAGCCATTAGTGGCAAACTTGTGTACCAGTTATCCACAAATATTTTATAATTTAAGTTATTTGGAACGGTCTGCAACAACCTTTGAACTATATTTCCCGGTACTCCTAGATCTGAACAATTTTCTGGTGGCCCAGAATGCTTTCCCGAGAACACTTCAAAGTCATAACTAAATCCACTAGATCCGCTCAACACGTAATTCAAGTAACCCCACTTATGTGGTTTTTTGGCATTGTACTGTCTTATTCCTGATGTACGAGCTTTAGTAGGGATCATTTGCTCATCAATAGCTAAATATTCTTCCTTTGGGACTTTTAAAAGCCTATCGCGTAATATATTCAAGAATGGGCGTATTTTCTGAAGCTTGTCATAATTGGGATCATCAGGCTTTCGCTCTTTATTTTTGTCAAAAAAATGTAAGAATCTTTTTATCTGCTCGAATTTATTGCATGTCATTACGGACGCCACCTTTTCAATAAATGTCCCGTCTTTCCAATAATGACGCGTGGTAGGAAGGTGTACTACTGACATATAAATTAAAATTCCAACAAATTTCCGGATGTCTTCATGGGTCACTTCAATTGAATTTTCTGGTGCAATTTGAGTTGCATATATATTACTCTGAGTTTCTATTAAGTTTATCACTGATGATGGAAAAAGAAACTTGAAAAATTCGATGGGTGTTTCTAGCCGCATAATTTCGTCGGGAAGGGATTCACATCCAAGAAAAACGTTACTCGATTCATTATATTCAATGCCTTCATCTGTCCACACTGCCTTAACCTTCTTAGTTTTTTTTACTGTCGAAGATGAAGAAGAAGGCTGATTACTCATAACTTGTTCCTCATCACCAGAATCAGAATCGCTACTGCTTACTTCACTTTCTGGTAAATAAACACTTTCTAAAGGCTTAGGAATTCTATATTCATCATCATCTGAAATATCTTCATCCTCACTAGTGTCTGGGACAAAGGCAACAACACGTGGTCGAGTAGACATTTTGTCTGTAATAAAATAATAAACAAGTTACTTAATGCATGATGTTCCAAATATGGCCATAAGTATTTTAGTATGTATTTTCCCCGAACTGCATGATGTTCCATATTTGACAAAAAAAAGAACATGTTACTGCATGTTGTTCCAAATTTAGCACAAACTTTGAAGTACATTACAATCAAGATAGTCATTTCATTACTTACGTTTCTTTCCATAGAAGTGTCGGGGATCCATTTTTCTACGTCGATAATCACTTAATTATTTTATTTTATACTTTAAATGACTTCAAATCTCTCTCCGTAACTTTGCAAACTCAAGAAAGTGCAAAATGGCGGAATCGACTGTTTTACCGATCGAGTATGGTGATAAAACAGTACAATAAAGCTGCCATCTGTTGGTGTTTCGATAAAACAGGCCATGAACTGACATATTAGTGGCAAACATGATAAAAAGATGGCATGACTAGTCCTCTGTAACGAATTTAAGTTAGTGTGACAAATTTGGCACTGTATGCGGTAAAGGGTTAAGCCGCGTACACCGAAGGACTGGAACAATTTGCCTGCTACGGTCTTCCCGTCCAACTATAATTTAGGTACCTTCAAGGCTAGAGTGAATAGGCTCTTAATAAACTAGTGCGCCTCACCATCAATGATTGCATCACTGATTACCATCAGGTGGGATCGCAGTCAAGCACTGGTTTATATCAATTTAAAAAAAAAATGTGGCTTTATCTGCACAATCTATAGTTGTCTTAGTAAATTCTAATTGTAGAACGATTCCGTTCGATCGTTTACCGACGAGGTTCATCGACAAATTCCTGCAGTTTCAGAATTACGTCAAGCCTTTCCCTGGGGCAACGTTTACGACTTGGCAAGTTTTGGAAACAATAAATATAAAAGTAAACACTGTCTGGATGTTTCTCAACAGTGCATCACCTGCATTTTTGTTCGAATATAAATATTTATATCGAATTGTTTATCTGGTGAATAACTGAGTTTGAATGATGATGATTAAGAAGGTTTGTTGCATCAACAAATTCTTCGAGCTATCGATTCCTGTTCTATGTTCTCATTTCCCGAGAACTAAAGACAGAATCGACTACTTGAAAGAAATGGTAAATAAACACACACCTCTCCCAAATTGTCTTCTTCGAATGTTACGTCAAACAGAAGTTTAAAATTATCACGTATAAAATACTTATTAATACAAGAGCACGGCCAACCTGTCCTTGTGGTGGCCTAACACCAAGAGCAATGTCAGACAGGAATAGACACCGGCCCGTCATTGAGGCACCGTTGAATTGGTGCCAAACACTCGACGAAGACAGACGGACAAAAATACACCAACAATGTCAGGCCATCGTAATGCCAGTTTGTGAAAAAAATTGCTAATTCGCTTATGTAAAACTTGGCAACACTGCACGCTTGGTTTGTGTGTTGTATCGATGATTGTTTTTTGTTTACTGTATACGTTTACGTAAGTGACGCGATTGTATGAATATTGATTGGTTTTACTTACTGTAGATTAATTATTAACTAGGTTTTTAGTGAACTTTTCAAGAACAGAAATTAACGACTTTAAAAAAACCGAATACTCTACCACTACTTCCTGTACCTACCGGCAAACAAAGTACTTTTGGGAGGTATAGGAAGACAGTTATATTTAGGGTTGTCAACCGTACTCTAGAGTATTGTAGTTTATTTTGCGCAAAGTTCGCATCCTTAGTTGTATTAGGTAATTGCACTTAGCCCAAGCTACACATAAAATCACCTTATAAAATAGAAATAAGTAATAGTTTTAATTGCAACCATCGATTTCTCGGTGTCATAAAGTTACAATAAAGAGGTACTTACAATATACAGGACAGGTCCACTCAAACCTGTGTGGTTCTTTCCTCAAAAGATCATCTCAGACACTATAACCAGCATGTTTCTTATATAATTTGATTATAACATATTTGCTCTAAGGACTTTAAAAGAGACTTTGACCCCTGAGTTTATTTCGGTGTTTCTTCTCAGAGTAGTCAGCTAGGAAAAACCGACCTCATCTAATTCATTGAACATTCCCGCTTTTTCTTTCTGAACTTCCTCAGGTATAATGCGTTCAGAAAAGACATGAAGAAATGCAATATAAACCCCTCTCGCTGGGAGGAGACGGTAAAGGATAGACTTAGTTGGTGAAGCTTAATTATGCAAAATGTTTATACTTTTAAAGACCAGCGGAAGACAGATATTGATGTCAGCCCTGCGTTCAAAAATTAGGTTAGCGTTAACTCTAATGACGTCATCAGGGTAGATACTCTACGCTCCCATTTTTGAACGCGAACGTAGAGTTCAACTGTCAATGCCAAGCAACTGTCATTCCTGCCGCTTACACCAACCTACCCTGCTCGGAGTTAGAGCTAGTTGGGTTAACTCTAGGGTAGCTACTCGAGTTATAAAAGAACGACTCTGGGTTGCAACTCGAAGCATTTTTGAACGGTTAGAGTAATGACCCTACCCTACTCTGGTTATTTTTGAACGCAGGGCAGGTGAGTGACCATCAAAATAAGCCACCCTCCAACATCAATGCTGCTTTGACGTGTTCGCGCTGTGCTCGCACCTTTACAGCGAGAAAAGGCTATATTAGCCATATTAGAGCACATGATTGGAACCCGTAGTTGCACTGATGACAGCTTGTCACCGTAGGCGAAATCGGCAAGGGAGTATATATGTCGTGGCCAGATCTTAGAATTGATCACTTCATGATATGGCCAACTAAAACTGGCCAGTTCGTTTAAACGTTAAGGCCCTAACTCCTGAGCAGTGCTATAAAACAGTAACTTTCTGAAGCCTACTCCTCGATAACGTCTAGGTCAATAGGTTTGAAAAACAATTTATGTTTAACCGCTTAGACGCTCCCGCCAATTTTTTTTGATGACGTAAGACGCTACGTCATCTGATAACGACGGCGCCCCGCTGCGCCGATTAGTGCCTACGCAAACAAGTGTATTTTTCGGCGACTCATTCGTAACTTGAGTCACTTCAAGTAATGTTTTTGTTTAAGCTTATTAATGACTCTTTCAAGTCGTCTCAAGTGTTTATTATTATTTGGTTTCAATTTTTGTATATAGAGCTGTAAACATTGACTATAGTTGGCTATAGTTGATATTTGAACTTTAAAGAATATTAGTTTTAAAAGTAAAGCGGTAACATATAGATTTTATGACTTTAATAGGTGGATGGGTTCTATCTACATACGATAAAACAAAAAAACATACTTCATAGTAAATAAATATTTATTTTAGAGGCATATGACTAGCATGTGACATTTGCTCACGGTGAATAATTTTTCACCCAAATTAATAATTTACTACAAATAAATGCTTTCACGTAAACTAAAAATATTGTTACTGTCTGAAAGCTAAGTTTCTGTTGTAACATATATGTAAATATTATGTTGATAGGTTTATCTAATACAGAAAAATATGGAATTGATTGAAGGCATTCCCACTTACGTGAAAATACTCTTAACATTTCTGGTTATTTTTTGTTATTTTTTTTTCAGTGAAATTTGAGTAAAGAAAGATGAATAAAAAATGTAACTATTTTCTACAATAAATACCCTTTCCAATGAGGTATCACACTTGTTATTCAATAATACAATATATTAATATTAATATTTATTAGTATCTCTAAATTAGGCTGGCGGCCATAATGAGTTCAATGACATTTATGTTTTCGACTCCACTTGAAACGAAAAATCTAATATGACCTTAAATCTATTAGCGTTTGTATATTCTTTGGCTGAAAACTATTGACGAATAAACATTCAATACGATAATAAAATCTTTTAACACAGAACTGGTCTCAAAATATAATAAATTGCGATAGCGTTCTGACAAAATTCTAGGTATCAACCGATTGCCGTGATAGCCACACATAAGTACAAATATACGTATTTTAAACTTACCCAGGTTAAAATCCTGTTGCACACACATAAACTATATTCTAATTATTCACTAAATCAACACTTTACACAGAAACACTCACTCAAAACCGAAAATATTATTTTTTACCGTAAACCGCTACTAGAATCAGCTGGCGTTCGCGCGCGAAATGCAACGACTGAATTTGACAATTATTTTTTTTAAAGTGTGATTCGTTTTGGAACTGTTATCGTATTTTTAGCATGAAATAATGTATCGAGATTCGAGTAGAAAAGAGAAAAGGTTATAAAACATCGTGTGTTAGACAGAAATAGATATATTATGAGGTCGTATCGTATAGAAACGGCAAGGACGAATTTTGTTTGACAGTATAAAAAAGTTTGGGACTAGAGTCCCAAAGAGCGTTTGACCGGTTAATATAGATTCATGAACAACATTATCAACGTATGATTTTTTCGTAACAGTAATTAATACTTTTGGCAAAAAAAAAATTTAACAACATGATATTTTTTCGCTTGTTTTCCCTACTCCTTTCAAACGGCTTTGATCTTTAGAAATAATTGTTTACCCAAAAAAATTGCTGGTTAAGTGTTCTTCAGAATGTACGTAGCATATGTAAATTAATCAATAATTCGTAAAGAAAATGAAAAGAAAGAAAGAAAAAAAAAATAAAAAAAAGTAAAAAATATATATAATATATAAAAATTGAAAATGAATTAAAAGGTCAGCGGGGCTCTATCCAGGCGCAGCTGGCCGGAATTAAATTCCGGCCAGATGTTCAAGGGACTACAAGCCTTAACGTTTGATGATATGTCAATGCTCGTTTGACTGGCCTGTTGGTCTGGTGGTTAGTGGCCCTGACTGCTATGCCGGAGGTCCTGGGTTCGATTCCCACCCAGGATAAGTGATTGTGTGATGAGCACGATCATTTTTTCTGTGTCTGGGTGTAATTTATCTATAATATGTATGTATTTAGAAATATATAAGTATGTTTATCAGTTGTCTAGTACTCATAATACAAGCTCTGCTTAGCTTGGGACTAGACGGCGTTGTGTGATAGTTGTGGAATATTTACTATTTACTATTTATTTTACTATATCATTGATGTAGGATTTCTATGATAATAAAAGGTCTAAAGAAAGTAGCCCAAACGAGGATTGACATATAAAAGAAAAGAAGAAAAAGAAAAAACGTTTATTCGTGACTCACACAATCGTATAAACTAAAGATACACAACAAACTTAAACAAACCAAACAAACTTAAACGAACAAACTTTAACGTTTAAAACGATCTGGCCAGTTTTACTTGGCCATATAATGAACTGATAAATTTCTAAGATCTGGTCATGACATATATATACTGAAAATTCCCGCAGTACCTCTGGTTACCTGGAAACCTAATATGCATTACGTACCTATTTAGTAGAGTAGTCTCTTTAAGTACTCCTAAGGAGTTTTTGGACGATTTTTTTTCTAGTGAAGTTCAGTAGCTGTTCAATTTATTCACAAATTGATTCCTGGTAGACATTGTGATGCAAAATTGGTCTAGTTTTTTATCTCAAGTTCAAATCATTGAAAAAAATCGCGATCTCAATAAAATGGAGTCAAGTATTTTATTGTAGCATTGATTACCTCAGCGAAGCTTGCCGGAAAGATTTGATACATTTGCTGGTAAATACTGCAAAAAATATTCTGCATTCTAATAGGAAACATACGACATAGCACGAAGAATCGCCAAACTTAAGTGGCAATGGGCAGGGCATATTGCTCGCAGAATAGGTGGCCGTTGGGGCTGAAAGGTTCTGGAGTAGCGACCGCGTACCGGAAGACGCAGTGTTGGAAGGCCCCCTACAAGGTGGACCGATTACCTGGTGAAGGTTGCGGGAATCCGATGGATGCGAGTCGCGCGGGACCGTTCATTATGGCGACATTTGGGGGAGGCCTATGTCCAGCAGTGGACGTCGACGTCTATCGGCTGAAATAATGATGATGATGATGATGAATAGGAAACAAAGTGACAGTATTCTATATTAAAAAATAAATACTTTCTAAACTAGATACTGGCAAATTGCAAAAAGTGTGCAAAGTCAAAAGGAAAAAAAACAGTACTTACTCATATGATAGTCTAGTTATGCAATGATACATCATTGCATGCGGTAGGTAAGTAAGTATACCTGATAGGTGCTAAGATTGTATTAACCAGCCAGTGTTGCATTACAGGTTGAATTTCGAACACCACCGACAATCTAATGGCACTGTCGCACTGATCATGTTCTAAATAAACATGAAAGAAATACCTATAATATCCATTCTATATACACATAAATAAATTTGAAGTGTCAGCTTAGTAATATCAAAATAACATTTTTTAACTAAATGCTTAAAGAAATGAAATATATTCAATAGGTATCTGTAACAAAAATGCATATAGGGTGACTGACAATTAGTGTACGACACTTAAACACGTGATTGTGCTCATGATAACCAACAACTTTTACTATGGGAACAAACCCGAAATCGCAAAAAAAAAAACAGCTGTTCAGTACATATATGTGTGCCTAATGTACTGAACAGCTGATATTTTTCGCGATTTCGGCTTTGTTCCCATAATAAAAATTGTTTGTTATCATGAGCACAATCACGTGTTTTAGTGTCGTACACTAATTGCCAGTCACCCTATATTTTTAATTTTTGTCTGTCTCTCTCTGTTTGTTCCAGTTAATCTCCGAGACGTCTGCGATAGCTAGGTTCATGGCGAATAGTATGGGCTATTATAAGATCCCCCTACGACCCACAGCAGCGCAACAATAACTAAAGATGCGGGTGAAACCGTGAGGCAGAGACGAGTCTCACGCCCAACCCCTGCTGGAGATGCCTCGGGCGTCGGGCATCAGGAGTCGCAGGACGATTTCCCGTCACCGTAGACGCGGGCGGCGAGCAATAGGTAGCTCGCCGTCCGGCCGTCCGAAAAGGACCAAGCCCGGGTTGACCCCGCTTGTGCTCCACGCCTCAAAGAAATGTGATGGGGCCAGTTAGGGCAGACTCGTGAAACCCGTGTATGCCCATTATCTCCATTATCTGTGTCCCCATCATACAGACAACGGTATATCTGACTGGCCTGTTGGTCTGGTGGTTAGTGGCCCTGACTGCTATGCCGGAGGTCGTGGGTTCGATTCCCACCCTAGACAAATGTTTGTGTGTTGAGCACGATCATTTGTTCTGTGTCTGGGTGTAATTTATCTATAGTATGTATGTATTTTTAGAAATATATAATTATGTTTATCAGTTTTCTATTACTCATAGCACAAGCTGTGTTTAGTTTGGGACTAGATTGTGTGATAGTTGTGGAATATTGTATTATTATTATAAAATTTCCTTACAATTTATCCTATCCTATCCCCTTTACGTACACACGGGCAAAGGAGACAGCGGACAATTAAGATTTCACGTATCATTGTCAACATTTACCTATATAGGGTGACTGGCAATTAGTGTACGATACTTAAACACGTGATTGTGCTCATGATAACCAACAATTTTTATTATGGGAGCAAAGCCGAAATCGCAAAAAAAATATCAGCTATTCAGTACATTAGGCAAACATAAATGTACTGAACAGCTGATTTTTTTTCGCGATTTCAGGTTTGTTCCCATAGTAAAAGTTGTTGGTTATCAAGAGCACAATCGTGTTTAAGTATCGTACACTAATTACCAGTCACCCTATATACTTTCTACACACCCATCCAATGTTTATTACGTCAACCACGACGACGTGTACCAATCGCTACTAACAAATTATCCGAAGATGCTAATTCTATATGTTGACCCCCTCCATCCCGGTTTATTTATGAACCCCTTGTTCTATGGCGTGAGGTATATTAATATCTTCTGACGTCATAGCTCTACCGACGCCATTTATAATTATCAAAATGACATGGGTAGGTAGGTAATAATAATAATAATAATAATAATGGTTTATTGTTCAGAAAAAAATACACTTTTACATCGAATACTTCACTGGTCTCCACACTAGGATTCCCTGTGTCGTGGAGACCAGTCTCTTTCATCATGGTTCAAGCATAGCATAGCATAGCATAGTCGGCCTTATAATGTTCCCACTGTTGGGACTCAGGCCTCCTCTCTAGGAGAGGGAATGGGCCGTAATCCACCACGCGGCCCCAGTGCGGGTTGGTGGATGTCACATGCCTTCGAATTTTTGGTTCTAGGACATGCCGGTTTCCTCACGATGTTTTCCTTCACCGTTTTTAGAGCAGTGGTGATGAAATAAATTACACAAAGTAATGCGCCTGGCTGGGTTTGAGCTCGCGACCTACAACTCGTAAGTCGGGGCCGTTACCACTCGGCCACCACTGCTCTAATTCATGGTTCAAGAAGAAAATAAAATAAAAAAAATAAAAATACAATGTAACACAGATTATGTTGAACATAGAGTTTTATATGTTATAACTAATAAATCAACATTTATGAGAGGTGTACATAACATCTAACAGAGAGTGTAAAAAGTAAGTTGTATAGTGTTGGTGCGTGTATGTGTAAGTTATGGCTAATCTATCTCACTAAGGCGGGTTAGTCTCGGAGGTGTGTGTAGGTTCAAGTACTTGCACTTTTTTTTGCACCAGTGTGGATAATTTTGGAGCGCTGCGTCAAAGAAAATAGCTTACGCAAACAAAAATGTGCAGGTGAATCTACGCAAACAACCAAGACCAATCAGCCTTCGTGCAATAATAAAAATACAAATAACTTTTCCTCTATGTAATACTAGCTTCTGCCAGCGGCTTCGCCCGCATGAAAATAGATTTCTTCATACAAACTTTGGACCCCCGTTTCATCCCCTTAGAGGGTGAATTTCGGAAAATCCGTTCTTAACGGATGTCTACACCCTACAAGGAACGAACCTGCCAAATTTTAAGTTTGTAGGTGTTATAGTTTCTGAGATTTCGTGATTCAGAATGAATTTCAGTGATCAGTGAGTGGTATTTCTCTTATAAATATATGTCGGCGCAGGATGCCATCTGTCCAGGTACTCTGTTTTGTGGGCGATGGCTGGGTATCGATCAATAAACAAACTATTCCAGATCATTCAACTGATTTATTATGATGCAAGCTTTAGGTATTCACTTTACACAACGAGCAGTGAGACAGTCCCCGAGTCTAGACGTTGTACGCACGGCTGCCGACAGAGGAAAGAGCCCCGCACCAAATGTCAGCGCGGATTCTGTCAAAGTGACATGTGACACTTTTCACTTAGCTCGTTCATTCGTTCTCAAGCTTCCGTACTATTGACTTCTCCGACACATATATAGATTAGTATAGATAACTTTAGTAGTTTTTCCTAATTACGAAACGAATCATTCACTATGTAAGAGACTGATGGTCTATTGCTATCTCTTTCGTTCGTCCCACACTGTCGTGAAAGGAAATGTGTACAAAGTTAATTGAGTTTATCGCGTCACATTACACTCGGTGCTAATAAAAAGCGTGCCACATCAAGCCCCCTCAAGTCATACATTTTAAAAATGAAAGCATTTACATACGTAATTAGTCCTCCGGCAATTCGGACTGGACATGACCTTTTATTTCGTGAATCGTAACACAAAATTAGAGGTTAAGTGTAAACATTACCTACTTGGGTTTAATTTACACTTTCATGTTTTTGAAAAAATTAAATTACGCTCGTAAAAGCGTAATTTTTAGGGTTCTGTACCTCAAAAGGAAATACGGAACCCTTATAGGATCACTTTGTTATCCGTCCGTCTGTCTGTCTGTTTGTCTGTCTGTTAAGACCCTTTATCTCAGGAACGCATGAAGGTATCGAGTTGGAATTAAAACCATATTTTCAGGTCTGCGGTCCTTTGAAGCTGTGAAAAAATCAAACTTGTAAGTTAACGGAAAAAAAGGAACAGCCGTATAAGTCGCAAAAAACGTATATTTCGACACTGTCAAGGGAATCAAAATTCATAGGTACTTTCCGTTGACCCAAAATTCTGAAATTTGGCAAAAAGCAAGGTTTTATAGCACAGGTATAGGAATAAATCTGAAAACAGAAAATTTGTTGTTACGTTACAAAAAAAAAAACATTTTTTTTCGATTTGGAAATCCTACAAAAAGCCTTCGAGACTCCATTTGGAAATTGAACTATTTACAAAGATAAGTTTGTAAGGAACCCGCAGTGCCCGAGTATGACTCGCCGCACTTGTCCAGTTTTTTGTTTGTACGATGACCATAATAAAAGAGCTTCTGTGTAAGGTTGGTAGGTAAATTAAACATTACTGATTGCATGTAGTAATTAACTTATTACGATGATACGAGTAAATCAATGTAATGAGCTTGTCTTCAACCGTTGGTCACTGACCTATCAACCTAAAGACCTTTGCAGTATTGAATCAAGCGAACTCCCAACAATTTATTCCGTTATGGTTTAAACCAGCCAGGCGCATTACTTTGTGTAATTTATTTCATCACCACTGCTCTCAAAACGGTGAAGGAAAACATCGTGAGGGAACCGGCATGTCCTAGAACCAAAAACTTCGAAGACATGTGACATTCACCAACCCGCACTGGGCCCGCGTTGTGGATCACGGCCCATTCCCTCTCCTAGAGAGGAGGCCTAAGTCCCAGCAGTAGGAACATTAAAAGACTGTTAATGCTATTGTCTAAACCTAGAGTGCTCGCTCTATGAACATTTTGTCGCCCTCAGAAAACAAATACTATAATTTTCAAAACTATACAAGTTTGATATCCGACAACCCAGGATAGAATATCCTGGCGCCGGTTAGTGAGGAGACCCGACCCCCAATAATGGGAACAGGAGAGGACAAAAAAGAAGAGACAAATTTCGCAGTCTTTCAGTCACAGTCAAACGTAGCCTTTTTTACGTGATAAATAATCAATTTGCTTCTCCCGATCTGTGTGCAGCGAGAGGGAATGTCAGTCTTTTACTGACTAAAACCTACAGTTTTCCTTTAGTTGCCCTTTTTTGCGAGCCTTACGGCAACTGCTTCGAAAAATCCGCAGCCCACAACTATACATAACTGGCCCAATCAATTTTGCTGACATGTCTTTGAGGCGTGCGTGAAACACAACACGCCGCCGACCATGGCTCAGTCTTTACCGAACGGCCGGATGGCAAGCTACTCATTGCTCGCCGTCCGCAAACCCGCGCCGCGCATTCGGCGTCCGGAAATCTTTCTGCGACTACCAATGCCTAGGGCGTCTACGGCGGGGGTTGGTGTGATTTTTTTAATGTGGAAAATCATAAGCCCCTCTAGCCAAGTTACAACTGTTTCGTTTCGATTCTCTTTTCGTTGATCGCCTCGAGTCGGCACGCCTCCTATTCCTTTGTTTTGATTACGTGACTGAGCGTTGAGATGATGTCAGAAAAGTCGGAGGCGTGGCCTACTCGAGGCGATCGACGAAAAGAGAATCGAAACGAAACGGTTGTAACTTGGCTAGGGGGGCTGACTTCTCTCGTTCTAGGCCGGAGGGCCAGACTTCTTCTGATTAAAACCTCACCTTTGTTCCATCAGTCGCTCTTTGCGGCCCAGGACCACGGGTCCCTCTTTTAGAAGTCAACCCATGGCCCTAGTAGGCATTGGCACAAGGCTTGTCTCCGCCTAACGCTTTTGGCCGCTTCCTTTGCTCGCATTATTGCTTTGCAGAAGTCAAATGTAGTCTAGCAGCTGGCTCCCCATCCGACCTATCTGTATTGCAAGTTCAAATCCCAAATGACAGATACAGAAAAAAATAATTCCCACAAAGTCGCGTGCGGCGGCAAATTGCTGATAGCGCGAGCACTTTAGGGTTAAGACTTAAATCCAATTAAGACCATTAGTCTCATTTTTCTTTTTCTTCCTGACCTTCATCATCATCATCATTTCAGCCGAAAGATCCTCCTCCAGCCTCCCCCAAGTGTCGCCACAATGAACGGTCCTGTGCGTCTTGCATCCATCGGACTCCCGCAACCGTTACCAAGTCATCGGTCCACCTTGTAGGAGGCCTTCCAACGCTACGTCTTCCGGTACGCGGTCGCCATTCCAGAACCTTTCGGCCCCAACGGCCATCCGTTTTTTTTTTTTTTCATTCCTGACCTTATCCTATATTAATGTGATAAGGGCAGGAAAGTCTCATTATGTCACCAAAAATATCAATACCGTTTTGGTAAAAGTAGAACAGCACGTTTCATCATGACTTGTTTCGCCTTTTAGGGCATTCAAGCAGTGGGTGGCACTATTAACGGGAATATTTTTAATTGCCTGTTTATTTTTGTATAATATTTTATACTACACAAAAAATAACACTACAAAGAAATCTTATTCTGAAATAAGCATCAAAATTACGTATTCAGAAATCAGAAACGTTTATTTCAAATAGACCAATTACGGGCACTTTTGAATTGTCAAAATGTCGGTCAGTCGAAAAAAAGTGAAGCTAAATTGCACGTTCCAAAGCGTAGATCTTTATGGAGAAGAACGTGCAAAAAAACTCCATGATCACTCTTTTAAGCATATTATGAGTTACATAAGCATAGCACAATATAGATAAGTAATCATAATTAAAAAAAAAAACAAATTAAAAAAATATAAATTGAATTAAGCCACTGGCAGCTAAGAGATGACCAGTCTCAACTGACGGCACCCGTTCACGAGCATGAAGCGTGCATTATTAAATGAAGCAGTAATTATTAGTTTATCAAATTTTGGTATGAGAAAGAGTAGGTATATCTGAATATCTCTCTATTTCGTATGTAAACACGTAACCTAAAAGCGGTGACGTCACATTTCAGCATGTGCATCCTTATTCTGTTATTTGACAGTTTCCCCTTCCACTAAATTTAAAAAGTTTCTGTACTTGGAAAATCTATTATAAATAATTAAAAAAATGGATAAAGAATATTTTCAAGAAACAAAAGAAATTGGACATTATCCAGAATAAAGAAAAGGTGTTGGTGATAAAGTCTAGGAATGATAACGGTATCAGTGACATTTGTACGTCAAGTGCAAAACTCCTCGGTAACCCATATCTCTAGTAGGTAGCTAGTAGATAAGAGACATTAATTCATAGACTGATTCCATTAATTATGTTAGTTTCTAGATATCTAGGCTGTACTTACTTTGTTTTGTCTACACTAATATTAAAAAAAACGTAGTTTTTTTTTTTTTGTTTGTAAGAGGTAATCTCTGGAAGTACTGATCCGATTGCTAAAATTTTTCACCGATAGAAAGCTGCTTTATTCCTGAGTGACATAGGCTATATTTTATGTACGCGGGCGAAGTTGCGGGCAAAAGCTAGTACCTAATATAAACGCATTTGTGAATAAAAATATTTGATTTGACTATATTTTTGTTTGCCAACTGTGTTTTGTTGTTTTTATTTATTATTATTTTGTGTACGCCTTTACGTATAATGGTTTATTATTATTTATATAATTTTTTTTATCTTTTCCTTTCTTTCTTTCAGTGTCTGACTTTTACAGACTTGTGTTCCTCCAGCTGCTCTTTGCGCTCCAGAGCCACGATGACTCTATTGAAAAATCCCGCAGTTAATTAGCGCCGATTGTACATACGTCTGTACAACTTGAATGACCTTGTTTTGTACACACGTTTGTACGAATTTTTTTTTCCCGAAAATTTTGGTTTCTATATCTTTGTTTTTCGTAGAAAAATCCTGAAAATGTTTTTTTTTTGTAGTGATTTACATAAAAACGCGCAATTACGTAATAGTAATACCCCCCCACGAGCGAGGGGTTAATTCGTAGTCCTAGGTACTAATCTACTAGTCTTCAGAGCCACACGGCCGTAGCGTGCAAAACCACTCCAATGCTTTCAAACCACTCTAAGAACAATGTTATCAAACACCGAAGTGTTTAATTCATTCAAATCGAGGCAAACTGTGACTATATCGCGTTTATCAACAAACAAAATCCACATGTTTTCTTTGATAACCTCTTGCGAAAATAAAATTCAAAGTTTCAACTGTTTGTTTGTTTGAACCGATGTAAAAGATGCCTCAACTCGAGGATAGATGGGTAGGTGTAGGTAACTACTCACTCGTCCAGTAATAGACCGGCGTTATCTTTCGCGTATGACGTCACTCACCCGTCCCGCCAACCACGCCCTGCGATTGATGGATCTGAATCCTGGGTTTACAGTCTCTCATAATAATTTGAGTGGGCAGATGAAAAGTATAACAGTGAATCGCGAGGAATGACATCATCCGCAATAGAAGAACTGTATCCATCATAGCGGATGAGTTCAGGTGGCCATTTACGAGACTTTCTCTTGCTGAAATTAATTATTGTTTTTTGGTTTATAAAAACAACAGAGATCCATGAAATTCTTCTAAACATGCCTATGGTTAAACAAGAAATAGACACCCATGGAGAGAACTATAAACTAAGACTGTCGAAGCACCCAAACCAGCTAGCAGGGCAACTCACTATCCCCGAAACCATACGTCGGCTCAATAAACGGCGTGATATTTTCGACGATTAGAGGGTCTGAGATCCAACTAATGAAAAGTAAAGCATAGCATAGCATAGTCGGCCTTATAATGTTCTCACTGTTGGGACTTAGGCCTCCTCTCTAGGAGAGGGAATGGGCTGTAATCCACCACGCGGGCCCAGTGCGGGTTGGTGGATGTCACATGTCTTCGAATTTTTGGTTCTCGGACATGCCGGTTTCCTCACGATGTTTTCCTTCACCGTTTTGAGAGCAGTGGTGATGAAATAAATTACACAAAGTAATGCGCCTGACTGGGTTTGAACCCGCGATCTACAACTCGTAAGTCGGGGCCGTTACCACTGGGCCACCACTGCTCAAAAAAACTCAAAAAAAAAAAGTAAAGGGCTGGCTCTAATGGGAGCAGCTCCCTAAACGTCAAAAAGCACCCAACACATCTGCTTATAGTCTGAAATGACTGATTGCAAGATCTGTAAACAAAAAAAAATGTTTTTCCCGTTTGTCTTTAGGGCAGTTTCCCTTACAGGGAAGTTATTATCATTTCTCAAAACCATCTTCATTATCAAGTAGGTAGGTAATTTTTTTTTTTTTTTTTTATTCATATAAACCAGTGCTTGACTGCGATCCCACCTGATGGTAAGCAGCGATATTTAGCTTTTCATCTGATCGATTTTGTTTTTTCGATAGGAAAACTTAAAACTCTGCTACAGCGTCGGCCACATCATGGCTTACCATCATAGGTGAGATAGTGAACAACCGCGAAGCCCATCCATAATAAATGAAAACAAAAAATCTCTATCAGGTAGGAGATAGTCGGGCAGCAGGATTATTCGACCGAGTTGCCGAGGACCGTGGCAACTGAAGGAACACAGGTGGATTTTAATCTATATATATAAAAATGAATCCCTATTTCCCTTGGTCACGCCATCACGCGTGAACGCCTGGACCGATTCCACATTTTTTTTTTGTTGTGTTTGTTATATTCAGGAGAAGGTTCTTATGAAAGAAAAAATTAAAAAAAATTGGTATGGTATCGAATACAGTAGTCAGTTGGCGGGAGCGAAGCCGCGGGCAAAAGCTAGTCATTTCTAAAAGTCTGACACACCCTCTCGCTCCTTCCAAAGCGAAAGAAGATATTTGAAGATTTCCCACCCTAAAAAAAAAACAGGTAGGAGATAGAGGTCAAACGCGATTTTTAGGGATCCAGATTTTATGAGGGTTTCCCAAAGCAAGCAGATTCGCGACCTCGGCATGTACCTTCCGAAAGCGACCGTATTATCGCCGACGATAAGATACGCAGTCTTTAGACAAGGAGCCAAAGATAATTTTAGAGTTTCGAACGCTTATCTGACGTTCGTACGTTCAACTTGAATCTTTAGCATTTACATAGCTGCGAAGCAAGGACAAGACGAAGGTCCAATCCTACGATGAGTAAGTAATGTTTGTAGAACACTGAGCTGAGTGCGTTGTTTTTACGTTAACGTGGTCGAACGTTTACGGTACGCTCGGTTACGCTTGACTCCCTGATTGGTTGAGAGCTTGGAGCGGGCCAATCGGAGCGCCGAACGTCACACACAGGGACTCCGTGGGTGCTCGGGGGCTCGAGCACCCATGAGAAAAATAAACAGTGGGTGCCGAGCACCCCTGAGGATAGACGTCAAGAAACAGATCAGTAATCGCCTTTTAGGGATGGGCATTTTTTCACTACCCGACGACCCGTTTAGCGCAGTGGTTTATAGCGCCGGTTGAGATGCAAGGGTCGCGGGTTCGATTCCCGTACCAACACATACATATGTTTGTTGATAAAACAGATATTTGTGCTGGGTCTGGGTGTTTGTGGTACCTTCGTTGTTCCGCAGTATGTAAGTAGGACATTTATTTATTTGTCGGTCGATCACTGTGCATTTCTCTTCTCGCACTTCGCCACTTTTTCAAGTCATCAAATGAGCATGAGCACCCATGAGGTTTTCTAAAAGCCGGCGCCCCTGGTAAGTAATGTTTGTAGAATAGTGAGCTGAGTGTGTTGTTTTTACGTTAACGTGATCGACACGTTTACTGCGTTTGACTCTCTGATTGGTGCGGGCCAATCGGAGCGCCGAACGTCATACACATGTCCATCATCATCACATCATCATTATTTCAGCCGATAGACGTCCACTGCTGGACATAGGCCTCCCCCAAATGTCGCCACAATGAACGGTCCTGTGCGTCTCGCATCCATCGGATTCCCGCAACCTTCAACAGGTCATCAGTCCACCTTGTAGGGGGCCTTCCAACACTGCGTCTTCCGGTACGTGGTCGCCACTTCAGAACCTTACGGCACAACGGCCATCTGTTTTGCGAGCAATGTGCCCTGCCCATTGCCACTTAAGTTTGGCGATTCTTCGTCCTACCTATATCGGCAACCTTGGTTCTCCTGGGGATATCTTCATTTCTGATTGATTGTCGTGTCGATCGCGTTCAAGTAAAACAAACTCGCATTAGGCACTCTGAAAATCATTGGTGAACTTCAAAATGGAATCTGCGTATTAAATTTTTGAAGGAAAGAGAACAAATGTGTTTTATTATTTGAGTAGTTTCGTTTTTATGTCCGGACGTCAACATTTCGCAATATTGTTTGAAAGAATTACCGTGGTGGATAGGGTTGCCAACTTTTCTTCGTCGAAATATAGTATTTTTCAAACTAAGCTATAAAAAAGTATAGTATTTTAAGGAAAAAGAAAAAAAAGAGAAAGATATATCTGTTATTATTATTTATTTTTTAATAGCCTATACTGTCCCATTGCTGGGCAAAGGCCTCCCCCAACTTCTTCCAGGTATTCTTTTCTTGAGCCACCTCGAAACAGTCCTTGCGGTATGCTTCTAGGTCGTATCGCCACCTCTTCCCAGGTCGACCTCGGCGACGTCGTCCATCTTCAGGTATCCACTTTGTGGAGACTCTCGCCCACCGGTCAGAGTGCATGCGGCTGATGTGACCCGCCCAATCCCATTTTAGCCTGGCAGCCTTTTTTCCTACGTCCGTAATCCTCGTCTTTTGACGCAGCGTAGTGTTCCGTGGTGTATTTATTTTTATAAAAAATATATTTCAAGAATTGCAAACGCACATCTTGCATTTTTTATCAATTTAACATCCAAAATAAGTGTCATATGCTTTATCACATTCAATTTTTAAATTAATATGAATCAAAAGCTCTATATTTTTATTTCTGTTACAGTTTTATATTTTTGAAGTCTTTTGTATTGTCTTTTTTTGTCGACGGTAGCGACCCATATTCGTTATCGCTACTATTTTCCATAACTAATTTATTTAGGGCTTTATTTTCTTAAAGAAAATAACAATAATTAATTGAAAATAATGACCAACATCAAAGAACAAACATAGCAGACCAATGACCAAACAATCGTTTGACATGTAGTAAGATAGATAAGCTCGGATACACGCTACCGCATCAGTCAAATGTTGAAAATATAGTATTTTTGCGTACTATATATTTCTTCAACAGTACATAGTACACAGACCCAAAATACAGTACAATACTATATATACGGTACGGTTGGCAACCCTAGTGGCGGACCGCAAATTCTAACTGAAGGAACACAAGTGGGTTTTATTCAGTAAAAGTCTGGCACGAATCTCACTGCACCCAGAGCGAAAGGAGTCATTTGATGTCCCACGTAAAAAATAGAACATTTTTATAGTGGAGAATTAAGATCAGTGCGACCGAGGTGGAATTCGCCCGAACCGCAGGCGAGAGTGTTATGGAGTCGAGTGCTACAGTGACTTTCCACGTGTATTAAACGACGTTTTTCAATACACTTACGAAGAAATAAAGAGGTTTTCCAGCGATTCGTGGAGACTGCGCGGCACCCAGCCTTATACGATACGTATAATAATTGTGCCGGGAGCGAGCTGACGCACTTTTCCTCACTGGTGCGAAAAAAAAAACAAATATTAGCGTGCCTAAAAGCGGTAAGGATAAGAGCAGGTTTTGGAATAAATGTATTGAAAAAAGCATTTCAAATGAAACGTTCATTAACTTTGTACTCTATTTACTACTTGATAAGGAAATGTCGCTGTTGATTTTCCATTGTTTATGTAACATTCACTTCCAATCAAATTAGTTCACAAATAAATACAGTTCGTAGCAATACAAACTGGTTATTTAAATATGTATCTACTTCATAGCTTTCCATTGCGTGGTACACATTTTCATTTCAGGTTTGTTTATTCTGAACAATTTCCGCTCATTGTTTATAATTTATCACTTTCAGCATTTGTTTACTTTGTTCATACATAATTGTACTGGTTAAAACATTGAAAATTAATAGTAGACTAGTACCTAACTAATAAAGCATTTCGTCATAAAACACACGTGGAGGTATGTAGTTGCTAATTGACTAGATTTGTTAAAGAAACATTGAGTTAGCCTAGAAGACATCGCGGAATGCGATAAGGCCTCCCAATTTATGTATCGTGTTATATCTACAATAAAGTATACAATAAATAAATAAAGAAAAAATATCATGAGAAATCAGGAGAACCAAGAATGTATCGCCAAACTTAAGTGGCAGTGGGTAGGGCACATTGCTCGCAGAACAGATGGTCGATAGGGACGAAGGGTTCTGGAATGGCGACCACGTCTCGAAAGACGCAGCGTTGGAAGGCGTCCCACAAGGTGGACCGAAGACCTGGTGATGGTCGCGGGAATCCGATGGATGCGAGACGTACAGGACCGGTCATTATGGCGACACTTGGGGGACGCCTATGTCCAACAGTGGACGTCTTTCGGCTGAAATGATGATGAATGATGATGATGATACCATGCGAAACAAAATAAAAAGAACAAAACACAATGGTAAACCGTCGTATGTTTCTTATTAGATAGATTATTTACAATTTATCGAGTAGTGGTGGCCAGTGGTAACAGCCCTTACTTATGAGTTGTAGGTGGGTGCAAACCCAGCCAGGCGCATTACTTTGTGTAATTTATTTCATCACTACTGCTCTCCAAACGGTGAAGGAAAACATTTTAAGGAAACCGGCATGTCCAAGAACAAAAAAATCGA
Organism: Mythimna impura; assembly: GCA_905147345.3. Taxonomy (NCBI): domain Eukaryota; kingdom Metazoa; phylum Arthropoda; class Insecta; order Lepidoptera; family Noctuidae; genus Mythimna; species Mythimna impura. The sequence continues at coordinate 6,842,620 of LR990355.1, read as the reverse complement.
AGACGTGACATCCACCAACTTGCACTGGGCCCGCGTGGCGGATGACGGCCCGTTCCCTCTCCTAGAGAGGAGGCCTGAGTCCCAGCAGTGGGACCATTAAACGGCTGATTAGACTATGCTATTTACAATTTATTTGTACAAACTAACGTTAGATTTTTAGGTGAAAAAAAAAACAAAAAACTAATGTTTTTACACATAAATTGTAAATAATGATCTGACCTACCTGTTTACACTTTCAGGAGGAAATTACTCGGATGTTTCTAATTCCATTCGTATGATCCATGATCTTACTCATTTATTTGCTGTGCATGTTGATTGAAAAAGGCTACAACATTTTTCTTTTACGTTTGTCCATAAGTTTTGTGGAATGAATGACTAGAGCAGAGCAAAGCTGAGAAAGTCTTCTGTTCAATTTGTACGTAAGTACTTATTGTTTATTAGTAGTATATTGTAGTTGCACTAGAATACCACATCTCATAAAACTAGGTTAGTTTACACATTTATAAATCGCTGCATGAATAAATGGCATTGGTTGGTCAATGTCGTTTTACGATTTGGGTATGGAATCCATACCTAAAAGGTAAAACGGGACCATATTACTAAGACTCCCGTCCGTCTGTCTGTCTGTCCGTCTGTCACCACGCTGCATCTCATGAACCGTGATAGTTAGTTCACAGATGTATTTCTGTTGCCGCTATAACAACAAATAGATACTAAAAAACAGAATAAAATAAATATTTAAGGGCGCTCCCATACAGCAAACGTGATATTTTTGCCATTTTTTGCACTTGGGCAGTTTTTATTATTGATAGGCTCGCGTTTGACGACTATCGCACCTGTTTGTAAGCGATGGAGCACGCTTGCCTAGAAGTAGCCTATTCACTCTTGACTTAAAGACCCCTAAGTTGTAGCTATCAGGAAGCACAGACTCCAGCAGGGAATTCCACTCCTTAGCTGTACTTACAATTAATATGTTCCCAATACGTTTTGTTCGTATAGGAAGGGAAGGATTCGAGGGGAAGTGGCTATTGAGCGACTTGTAGTCCAGGGAAAGGTTGAGGGTACTAGGCCACGAGGAAGATCGCCTATGAGGTGGACTGACCAGATTAAAGCGGCAGTAAATGGATCATCATCACTGCATGAATGCACGAGGAAGGCGGCCATCAGAGAGGAGTGGCGGCGTGTTATGAAGCTTGCCACCAACACCTGAAGTGATGACCACGACCACTCTGTCAAGACACCGATTTTGACGGAACCTTCACTGGTAGATAGCTGATGATATAAGGAGTAGCTGAAGCTACTTTTATTTTAGAAAAATAATTAGGGTTCCGCGAAAAAAAACTTGTTGAAATGTAACCAAATAGCATTGTGCTGGTTTATGAGTGTAGTGCAATGAAATATTTTAAAATTTGAATAAACATTTACAGCAATATAATCTTGTTACAAAAATCAATTATGATAAAGGCAAAATGGCGATAAGAGCCTACAAGACGAAAGATACTAAATCTTCAAAACGATCTTTAGCTAGCACAAGTTTGGCGCCATACTCTCACTTCTCCCAACTAAAGATTAATTGAACTAATAAAACAAGTCGCCCAACGACCAATCATCATAACTTTAATTCGTCTCCTAAATATGTGTCTGTAATAGTAGCAAATTTATTGCACATGACCTTAGAATATTATTTATCTAATCTAGTAATCAAATGTATAATAAAGTTTTATGAGTAGGAAGTAGTCTACTCGAGGTAGACGGATTAGTCGTAAGAACGACTTCAAGTTCTTAGGTCCTCGGCGGCAGCGATCTCTCGCGCCGGACCTTGGTACAAGCCATAGTCCGGAGCGAGGAGTGGCAGACGGTCGCCTCCTGCGAAGCAGTAATGCTAGCAAAGGAGGCGGCCGCACGCGCGAGGCAATGGCCGTCGCGCCTTAGCCGCCGGGATTCCGATTCCGATTTCCGGCCACCGCAGGTGCGGGCTTGCGGACGGCAAGCAGTGGGTAGCTCGCCGTCCGACCGTCCGGACCGAGCCCAAGCCGTCGACGGCGCGTAGTGTTCCATGCGCGCCTCGAGGAAATGTCAGCAACCGTAGGGGCCCAGCAGAGTCGAAACCTACTGGGGCCATGGAACAATGGCAAAGAAGGAACAGGAGTGGGTTTTTAGTCAGTAAAAGTCTGACACGCAAAATTATCCACAAAATTCATATTCTCGTACGTTTTTTTTTGCAATTTTTACAGAATTGGTTCAATTAGTAGTTTCGTCAATAGTAGATGGGTCTAGATTTATGCCTGGTTTATTTATCAATAGACTCGCCTCCTATTAATCCCCCTATCAATCTCAATTAGAGCGATAAGCCAAGTACCTACGTAGGAGATATTAATTAGTGCACAAGTTTGTACACACAGATGCACTCTCTGATCCTTTAGGCTCGTGCCTCACTGGGATGCCAATGTGCCGTAGCCAGGTCAAGACGCCAAAAAAAAATATGGTTGACTACGTGACTAACAGCTGCCAGGTGAGGTACACACCATAGAACTGCATTCATTTACTTGACTGCGCGAACTGGCAGCACCGCTATTTGGTCTCAGGAAGGTACGGGCCTGAGACAAAGAAAAGTTAAAATGTGCCATTTTAGTGAAAACTTGGAGTTTTATCTTGTCTCAGAAAGAAAGAAAAAGAGTTTATTTACGTCAAACATGGCGCATACCTTAAAAAAACAAATAACAACAACGACTTATATTATAAGTGGTAGGATATGCGTCACATCCGCGCAAAAACGGCCAGCGCTCAGCAAAATGCTGGGGCTGTTTTTTGTGTAGGAAATCTTCGAACAAAGTCTCCTGCTCTGGATGGAGCGTGAGGGAGGGTTAAACTTTAACTGACTAAAACCCAACTGTGTTTCTCCAGTTGCCCTTAGCCTTCCAGAGCCGCAATAATACTGCGAACAATCCCGCAACCCTGGCAAGCATTGCTCTAGCTGGCCACATCAATTTTATTTTGCTAAGTTTTTTAAGTGCGCGTGGAACATCATATGCATACCATGGAATTGAAAAAATTAAAAAAAAAATTGTCTACTGTAACACATTTCTTTTGACAAAGTTTGTAATGGATTAGAACTTTCTTCTGTTTCAAAACATTAATTACCTACACATGAACAGTCCTGGGAATACTTTGTCACGCAAAAGTTCTTCAAGTTGATGAGAACCCCTAAGAGAAAAGCTAATGTGTTTCGCATGAAATTATGAAGTGAAAAGACAAATTAAGTACTCCCAGGTCTGGGTGGAGCGGCATGTCAGTTTTAATGACTAAGTCACCAATGTTCCTTCAGTTGCCCCTTATGTTCCAGGGCCACAGAAATAAATGAATGAAATAAATAAGGCTGCGGTACAATTTGTATTTTTTTTAACGTAGGTAGGTACTCGTATTGAATACGTTTGCAAAACCGGTCGCGAAAGTAAAATGAAGCCAGAGCTGATTTAGGCTATCCCAGATTTTGAAAGATAATCTACTAAGTAGGTACTAATACTGATTCACAAAAAAGAACCTAAAATAAATATTTACCTTACACTAGCATTTAATAGTGGCCCATAAAACGCTTCAAAGGCAGGAATGATTGAAACGGAAACTGCTCAATATCTGTCCCATCAGACGAAAAGCAAATTTCAAAGGTGGTCCCACATTAAAAGAATCTGAATTATAAAGAGAACGCTGACACAAAACGTTCTCAGACCGTTTCCTATAAACCTTGAACGGGTCTGCTGACCTACTGTCGTAAAACGGCCGCTTTGTGAGCACTCCGCTTTACGGCTATGAATATTATGGAAAATACATTACACCCGCCAATTTTCTAATAGACGCCTAAAGGCAACCACGGCAACTTGCGTCAGGCCCTTTAACAACTCACCAAACAAAAACTTGTTATCTACAAAACTCCGTTTATCTTGACTGGAATTTAATACAGTTTTTATAAATGCGACACGTAACTAAAAGACAAGTTGTTATTTCATGAATAATTCAAGTGTGTGCACAGTTTATTATGTTATTAGCTCCATGTCTTGTACAGTTAAAAGGATAAATTGACATTGAAAAATGTTTTCCAACTTTTCGAAAACATTGTGAAAAACGCTGGGAGCAAAAAGGTGTTAATTACAAAAAAATTCGCCATGTAAGAAGAATAAAAAACAAACGACGACGTGGGAAAACCAAGAAAACACGTGACTTTAGTTGCTATCTATTATAGCGACAAGAGCGAGACGAAACCAAAACGCCTCAAACCTTGGATGATATTGCCGTGTTTGAATGTGAAAATTAGCATGTGTGTAGTACCGATGACGTTACAACTTTGTCGAGTGGAAAATGGACATCTGGCGAACAAATAACAGAGGATGGATTTGATCCCTAGCTTTTACTTTGTCGAGCAAACAAGGATACCTAACTACAAAGTCTAGAAACCCGACTGTAAATAAGTGGCAATCACAAAGTGGGCAATGGACCGCTCCACTCTGCCTACCAGACATCTCCGATTAAAAAAACACAAGCTGTCCACGATGTTAATCAAGTCAAATCAATTCGTAACAGCGTGAGAGCCCGTGTTGGCTGATAATAACATACCTATTTAAATTCAAGGATATTTTTCGTCGACATGTCGGAGTAGCGAACTGGTTTTAAATATAGAAAAGTTGACATTTAGCTCAAACTAATGCGCTCGTTTGTTACCGAAATTAAAGAGGATGTTGTAATTTGTGAGCGACGCCTGTTCATAAGCAAAGATTATTCCGCAATGTCGGGCCGCGTATACTCTGGTGGGTATACGTAACATATGCTTTCTCAGGCCCCAAGGTTGCAACAGTCGGTTGCGAGAACGAACCAGCCTTATAGGTAACACACCTACTTATTCGCAAGCGCAAAATGCTACATGAGTGCCGACAGGTCTATTATGTGTGTTCCACTTAGGGACCGATCAATATTTGACACATTAACTTTTGGAGTAGCGTAATTAGAGACACAATAGTAAGACAATGGCGCACGAACGCTGGCGTTCGTGCGGGGATCAACAGCTTAAAGCAACTTTTGTACAGAAACTCCACTTTCCAGGATTCTGAAGAAATGGGGGATGAATTATTGATAGTGGATATTATAAAAGATCAGCAATAAATAACCAATACTATCGAAGTGAATTACCTTAACAATAATCAAGCTATGAAGAAAAAATTTAAGGTATAGACAAAACGCTTACGCCAGACGAACAAGCAGGCGGCTTATCTAACTATAGACCATAGATTACACATCAGAAATGCCAGGCGTATGACAGAACTGCAACCTATCCTTTTTAAGTGCTACTCTCTTCAGTGACTATTACTTCTAATCTTTCGAAATTGCATTTCAATTCAGTAGAGCATAATATTAAATGTTAGCAGTTTGGCACCGCTGGAGCGCTCACAAGTCCTGCACCAAAAACAAAGCATATTTTACTTAAAACGGCAACGATAACTTGAAGCCAAAGAATGGTTCATTTGCAAGTAGAAAATTAATCGTTTCTGGCCCGAGCTCGTTTGGCACGTGTTACTAAGCCCATGTTTCCAACTAAACATCTATTGTGTGGAATGATAATGATCCTACTTCCCACAACGCGGATCGCGTGACAAATCAAAACATATCCTACTATACCAACGTTGTTACATCGATGAAGGATGCGAAGATACAGTAAAATCACGTTACATCGATGATTTTACTGTATCTTCGCTTATGCAAGTTTGTTTGTTTGTAAGTAATGGTAGTATAGAACTAAGGAAAGGATATTTAAATTCATTATGAAGTGGGTGCTTACATCTCTTTCACATATTTATACACAAATATGAAGCTGACTGATGACTATAATATTCCACAAAGGGAAATACGAGAACATAGGATAAGTACATAGGGCTCCCGGAAGTCTTCCAAGCAACCTTTGAATGTAATGTTGACTGCCGAGATTTTTTGTAGAATTCATATTTCTAAGGGCGCCTTCAAAGTAGCGTGCCAAATAAAACAAATAATAAATTCTAATACGGAACGTACAGACTGCAATAGTGGGGACCCAATAATAGATGGGATGATTTTAGTCTAGATTATTTTAATTTAATGGGTCCCGACTGTTGCAGTCAATATGTTCCGTACTAAGAATTTATTATTTGTTTAATCTTGTGTTTAAATTAATGCAATTAAATTGGTTTCTACGCTACTGGACTGAACTTGTTTATTTCTTTTCAGTTTTTATTTTTTACGCAGTCGGGTTTTTTAATTTTTAAATTTATTTTTTTATTTGACCCTTTTTAGTTGTTATAATCTAATATAATTTATTATTCACTCTATTTTAGGCGTACATTTATGACTTTAAAGTACACAAACCAGGTAGGTTTGTGTACTTTAAAAACACAAACCTACCTAGTCATCCGCCTCGCTTAAATAAAATTGAAGTGTTTGTTTTTAATATATAAAAAAACATTGGTTTATTAAATCAAAGTGCGATCGAAGTGTGATTCGATACAACAAAAATGTGAATTTTGAAATTTTTGGTTATCTGTCGATTTGTGCCGACTAATATCTGAAACAGCTAGACCGATTTTGATGGGATATTCACTGACGGAAAGCAAATTTTACAAGCAGTTGCTAAGGTTGAACTAACTAGGTACCTACTTATATTGTGAAATTTTTAATTTACTAACACCTAGATGATAAGTTTTCTACTAGCCATTGGATCAATGATGTCTGAATTAATAAAATTATTATTAAGGCTACTTTGGATTTCTTAATATGGAATAAACCTCCAAATAGTTAAACAAAATTTGACGTAACTTTCCGTGTGGGATGTAGCATACGTACATACATTCACACATACATAAAAGATAGCGCGAAAAACATAACCCTTCTTGCAGTCGGGTAACAAACACTTTGCGGCTAATTTGAAGGCGCCCTAAGAATGAAAATGGCATTTTGAATAAACGGGCAATTCACGTTAGTACCTACCTAGTCAGCAGATGATATGATAGCCTTTCGATGTACCTAGGTATGTATGGAATGATTACATTTTACATGGTTCATAAACCCATAATTGGTACCTATTATGAATACGCATGTAAGAATAGGACAAAAACTAAAGGACAGATATTTTGCGATTGTGAAATGAATGACGAAGTAAGAATAATTTTTGTGTGTTCATGACAAATTAGTAATGTAATCTAAAGGTTATCGAACGCTACATACGTAGGTACATTGATATGGCTAGAAGATAATTACATTTTAACAAACATCCAAATAGTGTAGTTAATACAATAAACTAAATGGTTTATTAAACCTTATTACAGAGCGCTCTAAATAAACAGATAAAACCATAAGTTTTACCTCAACGTGGGTAAATAGGCGTGATTCAAAACTACCTACATAGTCGTATGAATCAGTAATCATAGCCTTTTTACCTTCGTACACATTGGGAGCATTTCACGAAGTAACTTTGTTATAGGTTTTAATAGTAATGCCGTAAGTCATTCATAATTTTGTTAGGGCTGAGGGAACCGTGGCCCTAGAATCCAAAGGCTAAATGAAGGAACATAGGTGGGTTTTAGTTAGTAAAAGTATGACACGCCCTCTCGCTCCACCCTAGAGCGAGAGAAGTTATTTGATAATTTCCCACCTCTAAAGTCATTCATGTTAAAATATTAGTTTAGCTACGTCACATCACCGTACCATTCGCAATAGAATTTAAAATAATCGTAAAATGTGATTTTTTAGCACATTTTGTTTAGACAGTTCATAATGTTCATATAATGTGCTGGCACAAACATGGCGTGGGTGAAAAATGGAAAATTCGTTATAGTTTAACGAATGTGTGATTTTTCAAAAGTTTCCTACAAAAACGTGACATATTAATATAAAGATTACAGTCACGCAATTAAAAACGCGTGTTTTTAATTTTATTCGAGCACAATTTAAAGATCTAATCGTGCAGAAAAACATAGCTATCAGTATCAGAATTAAACATTATTTGGAGTAAACAATAACAGAAGAAACAGTGTAATTGGAATTGATAGCAGACAAAAAATCTGCGTGGCGTCGCGCTTAATTACCGAGAAATGGGTGTGTAAATGGCAGCTGTACGAAAATAATAGTGAATTATTGCATCTAGTATAGAAACTGAGCCATGAAACAAATCTTTATCTGTCTGGCAATGATGAAGAGCGTGCGGCGGGCAGAGCATTCCGCTTTATTAGGAAGCCACGTATTAAACCGGCCCGTCGCCCCACGTGCTCCCGCCGTGCTCCTCTAAACGTGCGAACAACGTCAAACAATACAACACACGTATACCTCGCCGACATTTTATCTTCGACGCATCAGCTACCAAGCCAACAGCATAGGTACGTCTCAAAACAGATGTGCCAAATACACGTATCGTGAACAAAACTGGAATAGAATACCTTCATGATAATAAAATCAAACTATTATTTACTGTTACATCGATATTTTAATTTCATCGTAATTTTATGGAAGATCAATACATGGTGACAAATAATTATTGAAATTAACTGACTTTTTACACTTGAACTTTCAATGCTATAGGCACTCGATATAATAGATCTAGATGTGAACATTTGAATATTTAATACGCACAGATATAAAAAGACGACGGTTCGCAAATACACATACGGCCACACTAATGTTTATAATATCCAAAATGGCTTAAAATGTTCACATTAGAACGTTCATATTGTGTCGATGAGCAAGTTGTGAAGCTAATTGGAATGAAAGACTGCGGATATCAAAGCTGATACCGATTCTCCTAATTACTGGTCACGATCACTCTACAGTTATATACAATGACTGTAATGAAGGGTAAACATCAGATACTCTTATTTAGTCAATACAATATTTTAAAAATTAAAGGCTGCGTTGACACTACGAAACTGCAGGAGTTAGATTACGCGAATTTTGTAAAGAACGTTAGAATCGTTAAACAATGTCTAATTGGTGAATGTCGCTTTCTTACAATGTAGCAAATAATTCATTAGTCCACAGGCAACCTGCTCAGACAATAGAAAATAGATAAAACAACTCGCGCTAAAAACAACTGTCGCACTGAACAATGTCTCGAAAGCAATCTGAGAATTATTATTTATTAGTTTGCCTTCGGCTCAATGTCGCCAGATGGGACTGCAGCGTGCTTTTTGCTAATACTTGGTAGACTCTCACTTTTAAAACGTTGAAATTAACTATTCTATAAATTCTACTAACTAACTCTTAATAAATATCTAAGTGTTTGGACACCAAGCTTTCAACATTGCCACCTTCTGAAACGACGCAGGTATAGTTTACAAAATTAATAAGTATGAAGTGACTAGCTACATAAGTATTGTTCTACTATGACTTACATAAATGGTGCAAAGTTTAATACTGACATAATATGCGATAAGAGTACCAATTTAGCACTGCATTGTTGTTGTTAAGAAGTAGGCAATGAATTTAATTATTAAGAGAATAAAAACATTAACAATTTAATCTAAATATTTACACAGCAGGACCATTTCCAAAATAATAAATTATGGCACCAAATAAAAATAATAAGGCCTTTTCTTTAAAACTAAATTAATAAAATAAAAGAAAATGATATTCTATTTCAAGGTTTAAAAATTTGTCAATGGACATTTCACCACAAGACATTGTTTACATTAATAGCACAGTGCTTAGTAAAAAAAATTATAAATAAGCAATTTGAATACAAATTCATAATTGAAGTTTGACATTGATTGATCATAGAAAAGATTGAGAATGCATCATTTACAATATACATTGACCCAAAATGATTAATTTAGTGTACAATTTGATATGATTTTACGAGTAGTTATTATCATAACTTGACCAGTTCCAATTTTAAGAACGAGGACAGTACTAACTCAAAGACGACAATCATATTCATGCATCAGACATAGCTCAAGTCACATCAGTAATGTTTTTAATAAATATGAATGTGCACAGAGCGGTTAAGTAACCTTCCCATGATTTCAACCTAACAACTATTACCACAGACGCTCACAATATACACAATGTAAAATGCACTACGAATTACTAAATATTTATTTGTACAGCCTGGATTCAAAGTCCTACATCTAATAGCTAACAAACTTTATAGTAAACATTGCCAATTAAACATTGCTGTATCACCAGAAAATGGTGGGACCAAAATTAATATAGCTGAACCTGATTATAATGATTTCGTTCTCATTATACACATGCTTATTGATAACATCAGTCTCAATGACAAGATATCAACGCGACTTCAGGCCGCGCCTCAATGATCTAACACTAGGTACCTTTAAACATATTCCTATTCTTAATGAAAACAATATCTCATATATAAAAATTCTCTCATGGCTTATTTTGTGCTGAATACCAAGTTGTAATGTATAAAACTATAAACATTTAACAGGACAGAAATATTGTTGCAAATTGGAATATGTTTAAATGAACAATATTTATTGCTTTTAATATAAACTGATGCTAGCAATAAGGCCAGGTCACATAGCACAGTTTGTTGAGAGGCTGACTTTAGAATATAAGTGTATTCATGCACATTCTGTATGGTTGACTCCACAATCAACATAACTACACTTAAACCTACAAAATAAGGAACTAATACAAATTACACTAAAATTCAAATGAAACCTCACATCAGATCACAAACACAGGTCAAATTGCACATGTGAACACAACTACAATGAATACATATACAATAAATTAATCTCTTCAATATTTTGATGTTATAGTTACTTAGGTAAAAATATCAACTGATACAACAATATTAACACTATAATAAAACCAATAACGAAATGTCAATTAATTAGAACCTATACATAATTAATGATAACATTCCATCAAGATAAGTAATACATAGTTTTAGGAAATTCAATTCAGTAATCTACCAAAGTATTAGTGATGGTCGCTGAAATTGCTCTAAGTTGATGGTTTGGTGATGTAATTAGATAAAATCGAAATTGAGAAATTCGATCGTGAATTCTTAAAAGCAACAAGAAAAATTTGATCATAATTACATATTACAAAATTGTATTCTTGATTTCGTAAAAACAATAAAAAATATTATATAATAATAAAGCTCACCACATCCCAATGCTACCAACAGCGAACTACCATGTACCATATGAACGACCAGGTAGCAAAACATTGAGTGCTGAGCGCGCGCTGCGGGTACAGGGTGTCAGTGGTAACACTCAGGATATCACCAGAACAAGGATCACTTCTGCTCGTCTACCTGCTCTATGTTATGTCAACTTGAAAGGGCACTAAGCAAATGAACGCCACCGAAATTTCGGAAATCAGTTCTACTATCATCTTGCCTACACTCCAAATTTGATCCACATGGGGTGCCAGCCAGGGGCCGCCTCAGCGTCTATAATCACCCAAAGCTGTGGCAGAGACGCACTCGTCACTGTTCCACGACCACAATGTCACGGAAGATTCACTAAAAACACCTACTCACGGGAGTGTCCGCTCGCAGGCACACACTACGCGCTCAGAACTCGGCAAACTCCTTCGCACACTTCTCAGTCGATGAGATACGTAATGCCTCCTCCTCGTAGTCGTCGAAGTTGCTGGTGTCGCCCGGGCCCTTGCATCGCGGGATGAAGGGCGCCTCGATCTTCTTCTGGAAGACGGCGATCCAGTCGGTGCTCGCGAACCATTTGTGGCCCTTGATGTCGTTCACGCCAGCCTTGAGGTTGCCGTAGCGCTTAGTCAGATCGACTTGCAATAGATTGCGGAGCAGATCCTTCAGATCCGAGCCGAAGTGCGAGGGGAAGCGGACCTTACCCGAAACGATTTTCTCGTATATCTGGATGGGCTGGTCGGCGAAGAACGGCGGGTAACCCGCCGCCATTTCGTATACTAGGACGCCGAGCGCCCACCAGTCGACGGCTTTATTATATCCTTTGGAGAGAATGATTTCCGGCGCCAAGTACTCGGGCGTGCCGCACAGCGTCCACGTACGGCCCTTGACACGCTTCGCGAAACCAAAATCTGTGACTTTGAGGTAGCCTTGCGAGTCAATGAGTAAGTTCTCGGGTTTGAGGTCCCGGTAGATGAGGTCCAGGTAGTGGAGGTACTCGAACGCCAGCACGATCTGCGCCGCGTAGAAGCGCGAGTGCGGCTCTGAGAAGCGCCCCACCTTACGCAGATGAGAGAACATCTCTCCACCAGGCACATACTCCAACACCATGTACAGGTTGGAGTTGTCCTTGAAATGAAACTTGAGGCTCACCAGGAAGGGGAAGTTGATAGCTTGAAGGATTCGCTTTTCATTTAACGTATGCTCAACCTGCTTCAATTTGACCACTTTCTGTTTATCTAATATTTTCATAGCATAATATTCTTTCGTAGGTTTATGTTGAACTATCATGACTCGACCAAATGAGCCAGTACCTAATGTTTTAATTCGCTCGAAATCGTTCAATCCGGCGGTGTTGGTAGGATTCTTCTTCCATTTCTCCTCGAAATCCTCTTTGGCCTGATCGAGGAATTCCTTGACGCTTTCGGCGGCGTCCACCTTCTTATTAGCGGTGGCAGCATTGTTGCCCATGGCGCACCCCACAAACTGGTCCTACACCCTCGATTCGCCGTTATTAGAGGCCGCCTTGCTGCACTAATCGATGCCTGCTGTGCGACCGCGTAAGAAACGGGGCAGGTCAACACAAACCAATTTGAAACCCGTACATTCTCAATTTTGATATCACGATCACACGTCACGAAATACACTCAATGCAGGTACACATTGACACGATTCCTTGTACGGAAAATCACAAAAAGTACTTTGTCACATTCACAAGAATAAAATGGCTTCCACAACCGGACTCGATCGACAGAGCGAGATCGAGCGACGATTCGCTCACGGGTGGCGGTCAATTAAAATAATGTTGCCAGTCGACAACAGAATTTCTCCTAATAGGATTGAAAAACTACTATTTTTAAAACCTACCATTATTTAAATTTCTGATTAAGATCATAGGCCACCACTAACGCATTCAAAATAACCACTATAGCATAGCATAGCATAGTCGGCCTTATAATGTTCCTTGTTATAAGGAGACACAAACAAATACGTGTATCGAATCCTAAAAAAAATATTCATGTACATTGACTTACAGTACCTCATATTAAAGCTAAAAGGTATGTATTCATAATCGTTTAAGTTTTATGAACAGAGAAGAAGCGAGAGATACTATAAATAGGATACAAAAAAAATATGCCTGAACATTTTGAACAGCAATGACCATAAATTCCGAGACGAAACAATACGAGAAGTGCTATTCTATTATATCGCACCTTCGGTAGAACAAGGGCACAATTGTCAAAAATTGCAAAAATGAGTTAAGTATACAGAAATGCCTTAAAAATGCTATTTGAACTGGAGGAACAAAGACAGTCATTTAATTCCTTTAAAAATCCGCTAGGCGAAAATAGTGACTTTGTCTTATTGGTGCCTTTTTACTGCTCTCTTGGCTGGACATAGTCTCATTGGTCAGTTGCGCCGTCGGCGGGGAGAGAGGCAGTCGTCACTTGGACCGCTAACGTCGTAAAGGTAAATATGCCCTTTTAATTTTTTGGTTTCTGGAGCGACAATGCCACATCTATTACACTTATGCCTAATTTATAATTTTAAAATTGGAAGGTATTGTGAAAACAATATGTATTGTGAAAACAAGGTATTTTTATTCGAAAATCATCCTAAATTAAAGCTCAAATTTAGTCCTAATTACAAAATAATATACATTTTGGTAGAACAAGGGCACAAATGTATCCCTTCCTTAAAATTAAAATTAATTGAAAAAAAACTAAAAGTTCTTAATTCTTGTTAACTATACGCCTAAAAAGGATATAGTATATAGTTTATATCATGCAAAGAAGAAAAACTTTCGAGCAATATTAACAGAGCAAGACCTCACTGAATGCAATAAATATCTTAAAATAGCTCTCCTGTAAAATAGCAAAAACTGCAATTATGCCCTTGTTCTACCGAAGGTGCGATATATATCAATGGATTTATAGGCCGTTTCTTCACTAGCCGACACATTTCAAATCGATATCAGTGAATCTGAGAATTAGATTCTATGAAAATGTATGGAACACTCTCAAAATCGGTGTTCTACCTACATTTTGCAAAAAATATACAATTGGATAGGCAATAAAACACTAAAATGGTATTTGAATTTTTATTTAGATACGTAGGTATTTGCTTACATAACATAATGATATATTTCTGCTTGCTTTACAGACGTTTTAAGAAAAACATCATTGCAGTTACTCAGACAAGACACGTTCTCGAATGTTTTCATCCACTCTTAAGCCTATTCATCTTCAAAGATCAACAAAATGTTATCAAGGAATGAGGCTGGTGCCGATATAATTATTTGCTTGATGCCTGGCCCAGCCCAAATACCATAACAACGTAATGACATGGCAACAACACCCAACTGTCCGATTTCCAACTAGGCAACTACAACAATAGTCTAAAATGGCATCCAAGGTATTGGGGCTAAATGGCTCCCTGTCGAACAAAATATATGAAAAATATTGTTTCCGGCTTATGTGACGTGACTTTATTCTCCCCCTCAAAAGAAAAGGGCTATTTCCACGCACTTGTGCAATCATGTCATCATCGATTAGTGGCCACACTACAATTCAGGCACCTTGACATCGTGAGGGTCAGAATCGAAATCGTAAACAAACAAGTCCAATATGCACAGCAGAATATTAATATTAGAAGCGTAAACGAAAGTCCGATAAACGATAGCGTGGGGTCAACTTAAAATATCAAATACAGTAAAGAAAACACAACACTGAACGATCAACGCAAGACTGCACAGACAGTTTTGACAGTTTAGTTCAAATGTGGTTTATTTTAGCAAACGCAGAAACGTCAAAATAACTCGTGGACGTTTTGGATACACACTCTTGAGTATATTGTCGATTCATAATATGTAACGTGAGTGGCATCAAGACGCGCGGCAACTCGAAAAGTGGTGTCTGCGATAATCGTGAAACCGTTAACTTTTTTAAGGTACCTTAGCAATACAATTCTGGCAGTCACGGGTGTTTTATATTTTAGTCTGGCCTTTAGGCGGAATAGATAGGTACATTGTTTGTCTTAGGCGTGTATCCAAACGTAGATGCAACTTGCATTGCAATGAAACAAAACCACACAAAAACAATTAACACACATATTTTTTTGGGATTTTGTGTCGCATGTTCTACAGAAATGTAATTGTTGCTATTTATTTTGAATTATTTTAAAAGTAATTTGCATATAAGAATCATTAATGTACATTATGAATTTTGGAATTTATTCTGAGGGCAGGATCCGGCCATGTCATTTACTAAAACTTTTTTGTTTCTATGAAGGTTAAAATAATAAATAATTACAAAGAAATTTAGGCATTTACTTACATTCTTTAGTCGAATTTATTTCAGATTTGCTTCTGGTTAAAAACTTGTCGTACTCTTCGGGATGTATTGATCTCAGATGATTTTTTTGTGACGTATTTGTATGTCCTTTGCATGAAAATTCTTCTTGCATATTATACAGTTTGCGGTATCTTGATCCACTAATTTAAAATACTGCCAAATTCCGCTTTTTAATATGGGAGGCATTTTAAAAATCATAAACACGTACCAAAACAATGCGCTCTGCATACACTTTGCTTGCAATAGTAACTAAATCACAGAGAATAATATTGACAATTTGTTTTGAAATGTACGTATTTTGATTGGCCAAAACTCGGAAGCGACAACGGCACGTGCCATTAACTCCGCCCTCCGTCGGTCATGTCGCGACACGAACATTGAACATCAGCACCTAACATCAGCAGCAATCAATGCGGATGCTGATGCTGATGCTGATGCGGAAAATAATGCTGATGTTCCGCTGATGCTGATGCTGATGCTGATATTCGCAACAACCCTGATCCTAACCTACGGTGCTCAGACATGGTCACTCACCGAGTCGCAAGAGTTTCCAACGAGCAAAGGGCGCAGCATTTTGGATTTTAAAAGAGCCGACAGAATGAGGAACACTATATTGCGCCAAAAGACTGGGGTCTTAGACGTAGGAAAAAAGGCTGCCAGGCTAAAATAGGATTGGGCGGGTCATATTAGCCGCATGCACACTGATCGTTGGGCCAGTCTCCACAAAGTGGGTACCTGAAGACGAACGACGCCACCGAGGTCGACCTGGAAAGAGATCTGAGGACCTGGGACCTGGGAAAAGGTGGCGAGATGACCTAGACGCCTACCGCAAGGGCTGGTTCGAGGAGGCTCAAGAAAAGAATACCTGGAAGAAGTTGGGGAGGCCTTTGCCCAGCAGTAGGAAAGAATAGGCTAAATAATAATAATATGGAACAATAATGGAAATATAGTAATATGGTTAAGGAGACCTTTCCTCTTGAATGTCGTCATTAAGTACATCATTTCTTTGCTTTCATAATTATATATATATATTATATATATAACATTTATTGTCATCATTCAGTTGCATTTTAAAAATAGAATTTTGTAGACTAGTGTAATCGATTGATATTATTCTTATCACGTACGTAACAAGGTCAACATTAGTTCCAATTATATACAATATGGAAACGACAATAAATGAAAACACTGGCAACGCTCATCATAATGAAAAACTTTTACTACAGGACCAACACTGAAATCGAGAAAAAAAGTTAGTACATTTTGCCGATTTATGCAAACATAAATAATTATTGAATGCTAATAAGATGGTTGATGCTGTTGGATTTCGAAGAGAAGTTGATGAAGAATACATCAGCACAATACCGTACCAATACTGACGGATTTAAAGATTTTGAGCAAATTAAAACATGTAGGTTTTGGTTCGTTCTGTCAACTCGTAATAATTTAACAAAAACCTACGAAAGAATAGGCCAAACTTCATAGAAGTGGTGCAAAGCATTCAATAAACAGCAGTGGGTTCTAATCCAGGCAGCACTTTGAATATTTTACTCATCACTTCATCATCGATTTCGGTGCTTTTGCCCTAAACTACAAAATTATAGTTTACAACTTCACATAAACAGTTTACTGAGTTGACCAGTTTATGGGGCAACCATGACATTTTAATATACAACGTCTGACAGAGTAACGGTACTTAAATAAGTAACGAGGTACCTTAGAGGACATATATAATAATTGTGTTGGTACATACTGGCCACCTTTGCTTACATCCTGTTGACAGCTTAATCTCAAATACACAAAAGTATATAATGGAAAGGGAAGATAAAAAATGGTTACCATTTATCATTTGTGTTTTTTGTTGGTTACGTTTTCTAAATAATTCAAGACTCGTTTTTAATAGCCATACATCAACACCTCTGAAAAATATGTTTTATAGAATACTTCTACGAAAATACTATTTTCTACTATTTGGTAGTATAAGATTTTATGTGGCAACATAGTACTAGTTCCCTCACTTTGTACATAGGTGGCAGCACGTTCTTTGTTATTTTTGCAGATTTTTGTAGCTGTCTGTACACTGTACAGTACAGTATTTCAAGATCGTGCTGCCAAAGCCAAAGTCTGCCACGACTGCCACAGCGGCGTGTTGCATAACTAAATTGAATCGACTTTTTTCCTTTAGTTATTTTTGTGAAAATTATTAACTCTTGTGTTTATTCTTCACCTATGAGCGTATCTTATCAACGGAAAACGAAATAAGTGCGTGAATGTATATGTTTATGAGATAGAAAATAACATGCCAAGGGTATTTATAGGTACACAACAATATTTTATTGTGTGCATAAACAATAGACAATGATCATTATTTTCCTTTCACGACTATTATTTTTATTTACGTAAAGGTGCATAAACGTGCAGTTCGAAAATATTTATAACATAAATATAAAAAGTTATTTTCAGTTGCCAGCCAAACAAAATAATTTTACATAATAACTAGATTCGATTCGGTAACCATACGGTATTTTCCTTGAAATCCACAGTAGGTACGAGTCTGCACACAGCTCAGTTGCAAAATTAATTTTATTATTATTATTACAGGCTCGAGAGCAGACAACCTTGACGAAGCAACGTAGCAACCGGCAAATACGTGAAATAATATAATTAATGCTTCATAACGCATTTAATTAAAGTTTTTAGTACAAAAATATTCAAAAGTTGTTATTTTTATTAGGGTTGGGTACGTCCGAAAACGGAACGTTTAGGATTACTAGTATCTATGTGGCTGTCTGTTTCTCACAATTAATTTGCTCCTAATCTGCTGAACTGACCAAGTTGAAATTTGGTAGGTACAATATGAATTTACTTTGAATCAAATCATAAAAAAAACCGGTTAAGTGCGAGTCTATAAAAACGGCAAAAAAAAGTTACGTCTGTTGTATGGGAGCCACCTTAAATATTTATTTTATTCTGATTTTTAGTACATATTTGTTGTTATAGCAGCAACAGAATTACTTCATCTGTGAACATTTCAACGGTCTACCTATCTCTGTTCATGAGATACAGCCTGGTGAGAGACGGACAGACAGACGGACGAACAGACAGCGGAGTCTTAGTGAGTTCCCGTTTTACCCTTAGGGGATGGAACCCTAAAAAATGGGAGCGACTTTTAGGAGGAAATACGGAACTAGCAAATAAAAACTTATTGCAAACGGGCTAACAGTGAGGACCATAAATATACTTCTCCCGCTATGGGTAGAGTGAGAGCTGGATGTCCTGACCTTTACTGACTAAAACCCACTTATGTTCCTTCAGTTGTCTTTTGCATTCCAGGTCCGCGGTGATTTTTTCAAATAATCCTGTAACCCTGGCAGGCATCGGCCCTGACAGGCCTCGCCAATCATGCTGACATCTGTTTGAGGCGCGTAAACAAAACAACGCATTGTCGGCCCAAGCCTGGTTCTTATCGTACGGTGAGCTACATATTCCTTGCCTTCCGCTCCTGCGATAACCGCCAATTGCCCTGTGAAACTCGACGCCCAAAACATCTGTGGCAGCCAAGCGTGAAAGTTCCTTCTCCCTCACCCTACCCACCGCCTCAGTTATCAATAGATACGCGCACTCACTACGCGGGAAAATTCTTCACTGCACATCATAGGGATTATTTTAAGGACTCCAAATTAATAGCATACCATATAACCATACTCTCTAAAACTGACCATAAATCATAATCCAGCGGATTAAGATCGGCGCTAGATGATGGCCAATCTTCTGCTCTGATGAAGTCCGAAAAGTTAGTTTTCAACCACGCTTGGGTGGATCAAGCTTTATGACCCAGTCTTGCTGAAAGGACCATTCTTGGTTATGGAAGATGGTGTTGTTAAGAAGCTTTGCCACTTTCTCATGAATGGTATATCTTGATACACTTGTTCTTGTTGTGCTTTTTTTACACCTTTTCACAAAAACATGGCTCAGTCACTCGTTGATAGCTAACACCCCACCAAACCATCACTGAAATTGTATAATGTCCACTTTATACTCTGCTGACTAATTTGGAACCTTCTATAGGGCTTTGAGTATAAACTCGGAACTTTGCTCAATAGTAAAAAATTTTCATCCATAATTTATTTTGGCTTATGTTTAACTTACCACCAGATATAGTAACATATAACAGACAGAAATAGTAAATGATCACCAAAATTAAACCCGCACTTTAATTAATGTAAAATTATAACCAAAGTTTTAACATCTCGCTATCCTATTTAAGCAAAATGACTCCAAATAAATCATTGTTAACCCAAAAGTAGTAAATGATCACCAAAATTGTATGCATGGTTGATGGTGGGCTTGGTTGACGGAGCCCCGCTTAGCGGGGCTCCTACTTCTGTGTGGTTTATAAAAAAATAACCACGAAAGGGATGGCGGGGTCTATTCGCTCGCTTCGCTCGCTCACACGACCCTGCCATCCCCTTCTAACCTAACCTATCCGAGTTGGAGTGCCCTAAAGTCCCGATTGCATCCAGTTTCTCCTGATATAACAACCGTTACATACCCAATGTCAAATTCGGGCAAACGACGGTATACCGGCAGAAATAGCGCAGTAATTTGCTCGCTAAGATTTGGTGATCATTTACTACATTTGGTGTTCGAATACAATTTGAAGTGCAGTCGTGACTAAAATAGCTAGTACTATTGTAATTTTAGACTTTATTTTTCTGGTGTCAAGTATATAGGGTAGTATATATGTATATAGGGTAGTAGGTAGTATATATTTATGTATTATTTGATTTAATTTAGATAATTTAGTATAGGTATATATATATATATATATATATATATATATATATATATATATATATATATATATATTTTAATTTTCTAACTTATTTGTATACACTGTGTCTACATGTCTCATCCAACTCTCCTGTCGCAGGTCTGCTGGAAGAAATTTCATTTGAAATAAGCAGTACCTTTGTGCTCTTCTGTCTGCTTTTGTTATTTTCATTTTTAAGTGTTTGTGTGTACATAAATAAATAAATAAATAAATAAATAAATAGGGTGACTGGTAATTAGTGTACGATACTTAAACACGTGATTGTGTTCATGATAACCAACAACTTTTACTATGGAAACAAACCTGAAATCGCGAAAAAAAAATCAGCTGTTCAGTATATTTATGTTTGCCTAATGTACTGAACAGCTGATATTTTTTTCGCGATTTCGGCTTTGCTCTCATAATAAAAAATGTTGGTTATCATGAGCACAATCACGTGTTTAAGTATCGTACACTAATTGCCAGTCACCCTATATATATTTTGGTAAAAGAACTAAGGGTATCAAAGCATTTTATGGTGGTCATTATATTTAACCCCATTTATTTTTTCTGTGAGCTCTTTGATTTTACCACCGTATTCATTTTTAATTAAATTATACAAATATTTTTGTGTTAACAACATGGAGTGGCCAATTGGCGCGTAAATGAGAAAACCAAGGATATTGTACACCCTACGATAAAACACAATAAATAAGTATTCTTAAAAGAATTACAGATTCCGAATTCAAATGTAATATTGTTTTTGTAATTGTAACAGTATTAATGGCGCGATTAAGTAAGTATATGAGAAGACAGCAATTTCCCTCTACAATCCGGTAGATTATCACAAAGCTAATGGGCCGGTAGATTATCACAAAGCTAAAGGGCAATGGAGAGGGCTATGCTCGGAGTTTCCTTGCGTGATCGAATCAGGAATGAGGATATCCGCAGGAGAACCAAGGTTGCCGACATAGCACGAAGAATCGCCAAACTAAAGTGGCAATGGGCAGGGCACATTGCTCGCAGAACAGATGGCCGTTGGGGCCGAAAGGTTCTGGAATGGCGACCACGTACCGGAAGACGTAGCGTTGGAAGGCCTCCTACAAGGTGGACCGATGACTTGGTAACGGTTGCGGGGGTCCGATGGATGCGAGACGCACAGGACCGTTCGCTGTGGCGACACTTGGGGGAGGCCTATGTCCAGCAGTGGACGTCTTTCGGCTGAAATGATGATGATGATGAATGGGCCAGATTAAAAAAAACGGGTTAGATAATATATTAATCGTACGGAACCCTCTCTACGCGAGTCCGACTTGCAGTTGACCGGTTTTTTTTATTATGTTGGTAACTCGCTCATATTTTCGTCGGCATGTTTGTTGACTGAGCATCTGTACAGCAGAACATAGATTTATAATGGCCGGTATACATGGCAACGATAAAACATCTATGGTGCAGAATACGTATTCCGAGCGACGCGGACGGCGCCCGGCAAAACAGGCCCTGGCGATGTTTTGTGGTTTTACTTGTTTCCTCTAGGGGTTTTTTTTTTTTACAGATTTACTATTTATTAATTTATCATGTTTATATTTTAGCATTTTACCAATTGGACAAACAGTATTTCTGTTTTCTCCCAGCTGAAAACAAATTGATTTTATTAGGGTTCAGTTACGAGTACATCAGTGAGAAAGCGCGTGTCGGCATTTTTTTTTTTTTTTTTGTAGGTGGGAAAATCATCTAATGACAAATCCCGCCCTTGGGCGGAGCGAGAAATAGTGTCAGACTTTTACTGACTAAAAACCCACTCCTGTTCCTTCTTTGCCTTTATCCCGGGGCCCCGGGCTTCGCTTTCACACTACCTGTGGCCCCAGTAGGCTTCGGCCCTACTGGGCCCCTACGATTTGCTGACATCTCCCTGAGGCGCGCGTGGAACAATGCGCGCCGTCGACGACTTGGGCTCGGTCCGGACAGTTACCGGACGGTCGGACGGCGAGCCACCCATTACTCGCCGTCCGCAAGCCCGCGCCTACGGTGGCCGGAAATCGGGATCGGAATCCCGGCGGCGGTTAGGGCGTGAGGACCGTTGCCTCACGCGATCGGCCGCCTCCTTTGCTAGCATTACTGCTTCGCAGAAGGAGGCGACCGCCTGCCACTTCTCATCACTCTGGACCATGGCCTGTACCAATGCCCGGCGCGAGAGATCACTGCCGCCGATCGCCCCCACGAGGACACGGCGTTGCTCTGCCCAGGCGGGGCACACCTCTACCGTATGCTCCACCGTGTCCTCCGGACGGTCCACACAATGGCGGCACCCAGGCGTTTCTTCCGCACGAATTCGGTGCAGGAACCTCCCGAACTTACCATGTCCGGTGAGGACCTGCGTCATGCGGTAGGTAAGGACGCCATGTGGTCTTTCCAGCCACTCCTCAAAGAGGGGACTTACCGCCATAATTGTGGCGTGCCCAGCGTGTCGGCATTGCCACATCGATTCCGACGCGTGCGATTACACTCCCGCTCCCTTTCTCGCTCTAGTAAATGACGGAGTTATGTGACAGAAAGGGATAGAATCATAGGAAAGTGTAATTCAGTACAACCAATGTAGTTCCGCCCTTACATTGAATAATAATATCACACTAAGGGCCTGCGCACACTTGAGACAAGACTGTCTTAGACAGAATTGTCTACGACGTCGCGTCGCAGACTAGTCTACGACACCTCAAACTCGTCTGCGACTTAGGCGAAAGTTTGTGTGTATAGTATGTTTGTTACTTTTTCACGCTCGAACGGATGAACGGCTTTCGATAAAACATGATACACAGGTAGACCAGTAGCGGAGCTACAGGGTGGCAAGGCTGGCAAAATGCATGGGCCCCCAGCCTAAAGAGGCCCCAGGTTCAAGAAAAAGATTAATTTTAAGACGGATCCAAAATATCGCGACCAAAACATGAAGCTAGTTGCTTCATTTTTTGTCGGGATATTGGGATACCAACATCGGCAACATCCATGGAAAGCTGGGGTGGGTCGCTAGATAACTTAGCAATAATGACAAAAAGAAAGAATTGGAACCAGTCTACAGATTTAAACTTCTCGTTACGAGGGACCGTATAAGACAGTTCTTGGCCCAAATCCAATATCCATAGAAGTACTATGACTGAATGTTTCAATGCAATGTGCATTGAAACTTCATTTGAGCAGCATTGTATTTTTATTAGAGGTGTGTTCTACTCTACTAGGACGGCAGAAGAAAGATTTGAATTGCGAAAACCACCCTTAAAAAATACGGCCCGAGTTCGATTGTGTACTCGGTAGATGGCGCTGAACTCAATTTAGTGTTTAAGAGATTTATTAGTGTTACTTTATTAGTAAATAAATTTGCTAACTTTTTGACAGTTCGCTTCCTCCCCAGAAAGGTCCGACGCGTGCGATTACACTCCCGCTCCCTTTCTCGCTCTAGTAAATGACGGAGTTATGTGACAGAAAGGGATAGAATCATAGGAAAGTGTAATTCAGTACAACCAATGTAGTTCCGCCCTTACATTGAATAATAATATCACACTAAGGGCCTGCGCACACTTGAGACAAGACTGTCTTAGACAGAATTGTCTACGACGTCGCGTCGCAGACTAGTCTACGACACCTCAAACTCGTCTGCGACTTAGGCGAAAGTTTGTGTGTATAGTATGTTTGTTACTTTTTCACGCTCGAACGGATGAACGGCTTTCGATAAAACATGATACACAGGTAGACCAGTAGCGGAGCTACAGGGTGGCAAGGCTGGCAAAATGCATGGGCCCCCAGCCTAAAGAGGCCCCAGGTTCAAGAAAAAGATTAATTTTAAGACGGATCCAAAATATCGCGACCAAAACATGAAGCTAGTTGCTTCATTTTTTGTCGGGATATTGGGATACCAACATCGGCAACATCCATGGAAAGCTGGGGTGGGTCGCTAGATAACTTAGCAATAATGACAAAAAGAAAGAATTGGAACCAGTCTACAGATTTAAACTTCTCGTTACGAGGGACCGTATAAGACAGTTCTTGGCCCAAATCCAATATCCATAGAAGTACTATGACTGAATGTTTCAATGCAATGTGCATTGAAACTTCATTTGAGCAGCATTGTATTTTTATTAGAGGTGTGTTCTACTCTACTAGGACGGCAGAAGAAAGATTTGAATTGCGAAAACCACCCTTAAAAAATACGGCCCGAGTTCGATTGTGTACTCGGTAGATGGCGCTGAACTCAATTTAGTGTTTAAGAGATTTATTAGTGTTACTTTATTAGTAAATAAATTTGCTAAAATCGAATTATTGCCTCAAAAAAATCCGCCTAATTCAGACTGTTCATTTAGTAGACTACGCATTATAGCGCTATGTAATTTAAGAGTCATAATTTCATGAACAATCAGATTTATTTTCTTTATTACATTTCTGTCTTCGAACTCTGCATTGTTACATTCACTACAACCCATAATGTTCAGACGCGCACAGTAGAAAAAAGGATTCCATAGTTCCCTATTTAATTCCTGTCGCATACTCACACAATACCAGTATTGAGTAGGTAGGTAGACCACACACTAAACTACCCAACCCTATCTATCAACCTAAACCAAGGGCGAAATGGCACGATTCAGAGAGGGTGCCGGCTAGTGTTGCCAGGATGATAAGCGCGGGACGTCCCGATTTTCAGGGATCGACAGGCCTGTTAGTCTAATGGTCAGTGACCCTGACTGCTATGCCGGAGGTCGAGGACAAATATTTGTGTGATCATTTGTTCTGTGTCTGGGTATAATTTATCTATAATATGTACCTACTTAGAAATATAGGTATAAGTATGTATATCAATTGTCTAGTATTCATACCACAAGCTCTGCTTAGTTTGGGACTAGATGTCGTTATGTGAAAGTTGTGGAATATTATATTTTCATGGGTCTGGCGACGCGTCCCGATTTGCGCCTGATCGGGATGTCCCGATATATCAGTAAATTTATTAAAAACTTACTGTCAAAACAACATCAGTCGCATTTCGCATCATCAATATACCGAGTGTGACAATGCGTTCAAAATCTGTGAGCTGATGTCTGAGCTGCGGGAAATTTTGAAAGAGTAACCGTGGCCCAACCCGCACTGGGCCCGCGTGGTGGATTACGGCCCATTCCCTCTTCTAGAGAGGAGGCCTGAGTCCCAATAGTGGGAACATTATAAGGCCGACTATGCTATGCTATGCTAACCGTGGCCCTGAAATGCAAAGGGCAAAATTGCAGGACATATGCCAGTTTTAATCAGTAAAAGTCTCGATCCACCGTACAGCGAGAGAAGTCATTAGACGAATTCCCGCCTTAAAAAAAAATTTCCCGATCCAAAACACTAAATCGCGATTTGTTTTCACATCTTCCCCGATTCAAACCAATCTTACCTGGCAACACTAGTGCCGTGCCGACACACTTCTATATAAGCTACGCCAAAATTTTAGTTTTTTTTTGAGTATCTCGCTACTTATCATCAAACAAAAAGTGAGGAAGTAATAGAGCACACAATGCCTTTTAAAAAGCCGGCGCGCGGCGCCAGACTGGTTTTCGTTATCGTACATTGAAGTTTTTTGTGGCACTATTACAAGTAACAACCAAACCGCCAATAGTGGCCCATGCGGCATTCCATTGATTCCTACCCATTACAGCGACCCGAGCGGATTTAAATCTGAATAAGGCAAAAGTTGCAACTAAAATCCTTATGCTATCGGAGATTGTTTTTCAGAAACAATCAAGGTTTAATTGACCCAAAAAGCCGAACAAGCACAGTGCACAGCTTAGCGCGGCATCCACTCGTTAGGGGCACAGGCGGCCGGGGGGACCGGGCGGCCTCTCGTTCAATTACTATTATACAGTGCGCCCAGTATATTTTTAAATTAGACTTTGACTATCTTGGCGGTCGGTGAAATACGGAACTAATAGTTAAGGCTTTTAAACACAGCCTATCTACCATTTGAAGATAAGGCTGAGGAGGGCCTTTTCTATACGATTAAAGTTTATCAACAAAAAATTTGTCCAAAAACATAATCACGTTATTACGCGTTGTGTGCCGTTGCATCTACCATCGACAAGAACTGGTTTCCTAGTGCGTTCTTATCCTCATTCATTTAGCAAAGGCAAATATAATATTCAGCTTTCATTATACAGTCACTGTGTCAGTGTCACAGCTATTATTTCAATCAGCACATTCAGCACACAACTAAAGATAGACAAGGTAGCCGCCCTTTACAAGCGTGAGAGATTATTCTTCCAGACGATAATCAACTTTATTTTGTAAGGTTTAAGGTTCATATTTAAGTAAAACTAACAGTAGTAAAGGCTAGAATCATTGAAATTGTAAACGCGATAAGGTATTTTAGATATGTGTGTAGTCGTGAAGTAACGTCAGGTGCTTACATTAATGTAATTAGCTAACTAGGTGTATAATGAGGAGTTCAGAAGCACAAAAGGGTTATGCGACAAATTCCCTGTTGTTTTTACTTTATTCCATAGAGATCAGGGGTCTAACTATGACGTATTAATATGTTTGTCGTGCGAGCGAGAAAGAGGGATGGCGGTATACACCCTATATGTATAGCTCCATCCCTTTAACAGTTCAGTTTAAGTCGTCAAATGGATCGCTTTAAGAGCTCGTGGTAGCATTGCAGATACTTTTAACTAGAGATGAAACGGATAGTGGTTTGGCCGGATACCGGATACCGAATATTCGTCCTACCTTAAAGCCGAATAGCCGAATAACCGGCCGAACATACTCGAGTCGAACATTCGCTTCAATGGCACTCGTGTAACGAATCGCCTCGTTACACGAGTGAAGCGATCGGGTGGACTCGGGTGCTTTCGGGCCCTTTCGTTTAAGTGTCAAATTAGTGCTTTATTGTCTTCAGCAATGAGGATCAATCGCATAATAGCAAATCCGATTTTTACTAAGTGCATCGTATGTGTAATAATTTACTGTGCATTTAATTTTTTAAATTATTAAAATCCGTCAAGAAATGGTGGATTTATTAAAGTTTTTCTGAACGGCTACTTGAAAATGCGCGCTCTCGCTAGACTGCTTACGATGACATCATCTGTCATGATCCGAGCGACGAACGGCTTGATCGTATTTATCCGCCGGTGGAGACCGATCATGACGTTTCTGGAACTAATACTCGTACACTAAAATTGCTGTATTTCGTCATTTTTGGTCCGATTTAAATAATTTCTTCACAGTATTTACTGTTTTTTTTGACGTTATAAGTCAAGTGCAATGTATAGTGATTTTTGTCGAGTATGCAGATACTCCACAAAAATCATGACTGATCCTCATTGATCATTATAGGTTATGAAAAAACGTGTTGTTGTTGTTTGAGTTTGTGGTAATTTTATTAGTATTTTAGCGATCGTGATCCTTACATTTGGTGCTCAGCTAATGTTGTACAATACCCAAACTTAACGAAGTTTACTAGAGTTTACCTTTCAACGCCCTGCAGTAGTGTTGTGTATAGCGAAAGACTTTTTTCGGAAGCTGGTCTTGTTTACGAAGACAAGCGAGGCCGTCTGTTACCTTTTAACGCAGAGAAATTGGTGTTTATTCATCATAATTTGCCCATAATGTAGTTTGAGTATATTTTTTTTTCTTTTATTAAAAATTCATGATTCTCTATGTTAAATAAAGATTAAAGTGCCTTCAGTCTTGTCGTACGTATTTATTTGAAATCCGGTGTACGGCCGGATACTCGTTTCCGGTATTCGGCCGGATTTAAAATTTGAGCCGAATAGGCTGGATACCGGATAGTTACCGGATATCCGTTTCATCTCTACGTTTAACCCCTCGCGCGTATAGGGGTATTATTATTACGTAACTGCGCGGTTTTACGTAAAATCACCAAAAAAAGAAATAAAAAAATCTTTTTTCTGGATTTTTCTAGGAAAAACGAAAATATAGAGACCAAAATTTTCGGCCGAATAATTTTCACACACCCGTGTGTACATAACGATAATTAAGCATTTTTCAAGGTCACTCAAGTTGTACAGACGTATGTACAATCGGCGCACGACGATCCAGTTTAGTTTTAAGAAAAAGGGTGACTATATTTGTCTACGGGCATTGTCTACGACGGGATTGATTGTAAGAGTTACTACGAGTCGTAGTGGCGTTCCAGGGGGTCTACTCCGAAACCGCGCATTCAAATCTTCGGGCCCGACCGATACCCGACCGAAGTTAACAGGTAACTATTAAAGTTAAAAGGTAACTATTTTGTTATCGTGAATTTTGACGTAAATCTCACGAGAAATCTGCTGTCAAATTCAAAACTTCGGTCGAGTTTCGCGCGTTCAGAGTAAGGTCCGAGACGAGAAACGTCACCTAAAGTTCGATCGGTACGAACGTCGGAACGAATGTATTTCGGAGTAGGAAATGGCCCGAACGATCAACCGAAACATTGATATTTGACTTTCGGAGTAGACCCCCAGGGCCGTAGTCTATGACGCTGGAACGCCAAGGGCAATTGGAGGAACACGTGTGGGTTCGGGTTTTTGACAGTAAAAGTCTGACTTTGACACGACACGTGCTCTCGCTCCACCTAGAGCGAGAAAAAATATTTGATGCTTTTCCAGTAGAAGGGTAAGGTTAGAATGATAGCTTTGCCCTTTTACTGGAACAATCTAATAATAATAATGACATGAAAAGGACATCCACTAACCATAAACGTCAATACAAAGACATGGTTTCTTGAATAATATTTATTTTGCTGTCATGTGATAGGCCATCAACTAATTAGCACTTACGCACTATTTCTACCTATCTTATAGCCATAACATAAATTATAGTTCTAGAATGAGTATCTATAGGTAGGTAGTAGGTATCTATGATATAATAATGTAGTTTTTTTTTGAGTCGTGAGGCTCTCTGGACCGGGACCAAGGTCCCAACTTCCACCGAAAATTTTTTTTTGGGACCACAAATAAAATAAATACAGGTTTTTTTTGGTACCTGTACTTTAATACCTTTTTCCTTGTGGTCTCCATATACTCCTCTTCTTCCTGCCCTGCCCTTATCCCATATCACTTGGGGTCGGCGCAACATGTTTTTTTGTTCCATTCTGTGCTGTCACCCGTCAAACTATTACTAGGTAACTCCAAATACTACTCAATAAAAATAATTATTTTTATAGGTATGAAGTTGGGACCGCAGTCTCGGTTCAAAGAACCCCACGACTCTTTTTTTTTTAGGTGGGAAATCATCAAATAACTTCTCCCGCTCTAGGTGGTGCGAGACGAAGTGTTACACTTTTACTGACTGGGCCAACGCTGCGGGCACACGCGCAGGCGCCCACGTGGGCAACCGTCGCGTGATACGTCGCGCTTGTGCCGTGTGCGACGGTCCCCGTAGCGGAAACCGGATTATTACCTGCACAGTGTTGCTCAACTTTAACGGTGTGCATGTGGTCGTGTCGATTTACGTAGCATAAGGGGCACGTGGCGCGGCTCCTCGCGACTGGTGCGAGCGCGGGTCACCGCGACGGAGTACTTTTCTATGGGACCGCTCGGGCGTGTTCCCTTCCCGCATTGCCCTTTGCCCTCTGTGTTCAAAGGCCCCGTTAACTTTTATGATTATTCCTGCAGCACGTGTACGTACCTGTACGAGTACCTTTATATAAATGTACTAGTTACCTATTGTTATTTGCGTTACCATGTCACACACGCAGGTGTCACAGCACACCATATTGGTTTAAATTACGCTTATCCTGTACGAATAACTCTATCCAGTGCCTCGATGCTTTGATGTAGTTATTATTATTTTTACCCGACTACGGAGGGTTATGATTTTGACAGGCTATGTATGTATGTGAGTTTGTTCATCTGTTCCCTCATAGCTCCTAATCTACTTATCGGGACTTGACGTATGAGGTATCGTTAGAACCGTCTTAATTGTCCGCTGAACATAGGCTACGTGACGTGTCACAAAAATTGATATGGCGCCCTCTAGCGGACAAAAAGTAATGTGTTAAAAATAAAAATGGAGTAAAATACGCCGTGTTTGGTATCATTTGAAAGGGCTTCACTTATACATTTCCAATATATTGCTCAAATTTAAAGTGACGCCCTCTAGCGGACAAAAAGTCATGTTTA
Organism: Mythimna impura; assembly: GCA_905147345.3. Lineage (NCBI taxonomy): Eukaryota > Metazoa > Arthropoda > Insecta > Lepidoptera > Noctuidae > Mythimna > Mythimna impura. Next base: position 6,812,170 of record LR990355.1, on the reverse strand, counting down.
AAAAAAAAATTAAGATAAATATACCGTGTTTGATATCATTTGAAAGGGCTTCGCTAGTCCTTATCAAAAAATATCATCAAAATTCAATGTGGCGCCCTCTAGCAGACAAAAAGTATTGTGTTAAAAAAAATACGATAAATATGTCGTGTTTCGTATCATTTGAAAGGGCTTTACTTGTACATACCAAAACAAATAGTATAGAAGCACAGTGATTTAACACCAAAATCTTTTAAATAAAAAAAAAAGTAAAAAAACTAAAACCCGACTACGACAAAAAAAAATGACGCTGAAAAAGTATGAAACAAGATTTTCAAGATGCTGAAATAGACAAGGTAACTGGAAAAACAAGAATAGAACAAAAAGAAAAGCCGTAGTCACACGTTATTATAGTGTTTCGATTATTACCTACCTATAACGTGTGACTACGGCTTTTCTTTTTGTTCTATTCTTGTTTTTCCAGTTACCTTGTCTATTTCAGCATCTTGAAAATCTTGTTTCATACTTTTTCAGCGTCATTTTTTTTTGTCGTAGTCGGGTTTTAGTTTTTTTACTTTTTTTTAATATCTTATGTTACATAGGTACATAGAAGAGTACCTAGTAGACAAGAGTTCTGAGTATACATGTAGGTGGATGGAGAGGGAAAGGGAGGCATAAGAAAAGATGGATTGATTGTGTGAGGAGAGATATGAAAGAAAAGGGAGTTAGTGATAGTGTGACAGGTGACAGGACAGAATGGAAGAACAAAAACGTGTTCCGCCGACCCCAAGTAATATTGTTGCCTGCCCTTGTCTCAGGAAGAAGAAAAAGAAGATGTATGTAACACGCAATGCAAATATTTTTACTAAGTATAGACTGGCGGTCTTGAGTTCTCGACAGACGTTATCCTGTCTGAAAACTATAGACTATTCATCAGAAAAAAATTGAGAACCTGATTGCAACGCCACCTACCGGGTCCAATCGTATTTTCAAACCATCCAGGGACCCAAATATAAGTATACACATTTCATTGAATTATGTGACAAACACACGTACAGAAGAATTAAATATAATTATGAAGATAATAGACGCAAAAAAATGACTGTGTAATGGACAACCAGACCGGACGAAATAATAAGGGTTCCGTTGTTGCCATTCGGTAGCGGAACCCTAAATAACCTTCATTGTATTATTGTATTCACGGATATCATTGTATCTATTTGTAGGTATAGACAGCCATTTATTAAAACGGTTTTGTAATCTGTCGTTCGCAGCCCTAGCTGCGACCGTCGCGTTGCGTCGCGTTGCGTCGCGTTGCCGTCCGCGTCGCACACACCCTGTAGCAAATCTAAATAGGTGGGGTGAGGAGGGAAGGTAATGCTCGTACTACAGGATTGTAGGGTGGCCGGTCGCATTCACAGATCGGATGACGTCACGCGTGGCTATAGCATCCTTTTTTGTGACTATTTTTTTTGTGTTTATTCAAACCACCGGTATTCTACTAGCAGAAATAAGGTGCAAAAATATCTCCTTTTTTTCTTGGCTTCGGACGGTTTGTGCATTTTTTAGGGTTCCGTAGCCAAATGGCAAAAAACGGCAATGACGTATTAAAAAAAAACTACTGACTAGATCTCGTTCAAACCAATTTTCGGTGGAAGTTTGCATACATCATATATATTTTTTTTAGTTTTATCATTCTCTTATTTTAGAAGTTACAGGCGGGGACACACATTTCACCACTTTGGAAGTATCTCTCGCGCAAACTATTCAGTTTAGAAAAAAAAATATATCAGAAACCTCAATATCATTTTTGAAGTCCTATCCATAGATACCCCACACGTATGAGTTTGATGAAAAAAATATTTTTGAAGTTCTAAGTATGGGGAACCCCCAAAATTCATTGTTTTTTTTTTTTAATTTTTGTGTGAAAATTTTAATGCGTTTCACAGAATACATCTACTTACCAAGTTTCAACAGTATATGTCTTATAGTTTCGGAAAAAAGTGGCTGTGACATACGGACGGACAGACAGACAGACATGACGAATCTATAAGGGTTCCATTTTTTGCCATTTAGCTACAGAACCCTAAAAACTGGGCAAGTGCGAGTCGGACTCGCGCAATGAGGGTTCCGTAAAAACTTGAAAGGCAATTTGCGGTTTACGATTTATGACGTATTAAAAAAAACTACTTATTATATCTCGTTCAAACCAATTTTCGGTGGAAGTTTGCATGGTAAGAATCCTAAAAACTACTCAGATCTATTTTACTGTTTCAATCATTATTATAAAGTAGGGTTCTGTAGACACTTGAGATACAAAACTACGCCAATTCCTCAGACCAATAAAAAAGTAGCCAATTCTTCATGTTCCCCAAGCGAACCGCCGCGGCGTCTGCTTTCTTCCACTTCATTGTAAACCTTATTTTTGATATTTACAGACTAGGTACTCTATGAAGACGTTTGGATAAAAAATTTACGTTCTTGGATTAATTTCCTACAATTAACATCGCAATATCCTCCAGGAATCAATTTGCGTATAATACTAATTAAAACCACCACAGATTTTTTCTCGAAATCATCCCACCTATTTACTTAGATGTTTTTATCCGTTTTCACTGTTTTTACTAACGCTAAGGATCGCGTAAATGAAGGTCTAAATATTATTGCACTGTTGAATTTTCAACTCTCACTTTCTTGGCCGACCGTCGAAAATCAAACAGCAATTTTTATTTAGGAATTTTAGTGTCGTCCTCGTGGGAATTGATTGTGAAAACGATTGTTAGGGCATTTTGTATTAAAGGAAGCCCCATATTTAAACTGAACACGATGTCAAAAAATCACAAAATCCATCATAAATCTGGTGCGAGAAAGGGATAGTGCGAAATGGGCTATACTTATAGCTCTGTCTCTCTCTCACACCGGAATTATGATGATTTTAAGGTGGGTTCTACGCTAGAGGAGCCGAGCACGAGCGGAGCACGAGCCGAGCTCAAATTCGTCTAGTGTGGACCGACTCTAGACTAGAGGAGAGCCGATCACGGGCGACTCTACACGGATTTGAGCTTGGCCACAGATAATGTAATAGTACAAGTCGGCTCGTGCTCCGCTCGTATTCAGCTCCTCTAGCGTATGTCATTGTAGGGCCTCAGACCATAAGAACAACTTATTTCCAGAAAGTTCTTAACCTGTGACTAATTTGAAGCAAACGAAGCGGCAACGTAGATACTTACCGAAAATGGTTTCGAGTGGGTAAATTACTGCCGTCCGCTTCAGCGAAGACGGTCGTGAGTATAGGTACATAAGTACTTGAGTACCCAAGTACCATCTGTATGCGTCACCTTCGTCGTTTTAATACTCGTACAAGAGTGATTGACAGCGATTGCCAAGCGAGTACAGTTAGTTGTGTCTCTAAAACTACGAAAACCGCCCTTATAGCTAAACAGTAAATATGTGCTGTGATGGAATTATAGGCATTTAAGCGAAGTTTACAATACACTATTACAGATACCTATGCCTTCATGGGCTTGTTCGTAAAATCGAAGCGTATGTACGCTTGTCCTATGTAGGTAGAGGTACCCAGATATGTTATACTTACGCACGCTACTTCTATCCATATTATTCCACGTTCGCCTGCTTTCGCACTCCAATTAAGTTCCTATCTACGTTCATCACTCCATTCTATCTATGCAATTTATTATCTAACTTATTTGATGGAGTTCCTGTGTAGGTATGTGTAATTGTTTGGTTTTTTTTTTGTACAAACATTAACACCAATTCAATACTTACATTGATAGATAGTGTCTTGTCAATACGCGTGTCGGCTCGCCTCAAGATGCGATCTTCCCTGCGTTCCGAATTGCGTCAAAAGCGATAATATCCGACCAACGCTCAACGTCACAATTATTACTCAATAGCCCTTATATTTTGTGACTATTAAATTTAGTCGGATTCGCGATATAATCACTTTTATCGCAATTCGGAACACGAGGCTTGTGGAGCATTCAAAGGAACCAAGTATATAGGTAGCTACTTACTAACTGGGTATAAAAAATAAATATGTAACAATGTTTAAGTACCCAATTCTACCTACATGTGTTAAGGCACAGGTACATAAGCATACATGTTACATAGGGACGAATCTACTTTGTTTTATAACTTCTGAGTGTATCCTAAATATAACTCATCCAATTTTAATCTTTACTCCCTTGAAATAAGGTCCAAAAGATTAAAAAATATTTTTAGATCGATAATCCAATCTTGCCAAAACGTTTTATCCCGCAAACTCAACCAATCTAATGTAATCTTTATAACAACGCAGTAAAGATTAAAATAGCGCCGTCCACTGGACGCTTGAACTTATTAGAACAAAGCTTGTTTCAAAATGTTATAATTTAAGTTTTTAAATTATTATTTATTCGAAAATGTCAAGCAAGTGATCAATAACAAAAACACCGGTGTCGAACTGTAGCGCCTGTAATATACCTACCTATCTACCGGAGCCGATGTTTATTAAATAAAACAATGAGATTCGTTTAATGTTTTAAAATAGGTACCTACATCATAATATATGTAGTTGGCAATGATCTACTAGGCGCTCTCCTACCCCATCGTTTGCAGATGATGGGCCATGTATGCATGCATGGGCCATGTACCTACCTATGACAAGCCTTGATTTATCAATTGATTTCATGATGGGTAAGAGACCTAGGTAGGTATCATAAAGGCACGTGGATACATCGGATCACGGACTGTTCTGCTTGACGAATTCATATTCTGACGAAATCACAAACTAGTGCCAAGATTTCTTATAAAAAGCCATCGACCTATCACGGGACTACGTTATATTCTGCGTCCGGTTCAAAACATTGTGGCTCTTATGTAATTGAAATAGAGAATAAAATTACACAGCACGACGTTTTGTTACTGCCTTCAGATGTTGGCTTTAGGAGTCATTCGTACAAAACTCGGACTTACGTTTTTCTGGCACAAGCAAACGCAGGTTGGCGGGAAATAAACGCGTTCTCATTGCAACGTGGTGTGATGACTGATCACGTAATTAGAAGATTCTTTAATTAAAATGCGTGTAACGCTGAAATAAATGTTTAATCTTTTCGTAGAAATCCTAGGTCCCTACCTACCTACTAAGCTATCTACTTTAAAAACAGGTAGGTTGACGACTGACGAGACAATCGGCCATTGAACTCTTTAACACACGCAAATTGTGTTTCACGGACACTTCATTTTACGGAAACAACACTTACCTAGCTACATCTTTCTAGATATGTAGGAGGAACCTATTTTCCCTTTTCTATAAAGATTAATTAAAACACTTGTGCCATCGAGAAGGCTAATTTAAAGGCATTTAAGTAGGTAGTACCTACTTACCTACACAGTATGCAGGACCTTATTACGCTACTATTTTACTACACACATGAATGAAAAATGGCCAATACCTTTCATAGATAAGCGTAGCGTAGGTAGGTATAGTATAGGTAGTCATAAATTACTTCGGTTCCTATTCAATCGACCTGTTTATGTAAGTATGTACCTACACATGTAATACGTAAGGTGCGTGGTATAACGACTGAAACAATGAAGTAGGTACCTAGCGTTTATTTGATATTAAAAAGTTATTTTTTGTGTGGATAGTTGATAATAAGTACCTCCGCCCAAGTTTGGTACATTCTGATTCTTAGCTTTCCTTGAAATACCTAGGTAGAGTACCTACTGGTGTGTAATGTAGGCACTTGTGGCTTGGAATGCTGTGATCTAAAGTTTAGTTTTATAGTAAAAGTAAAACAATCTCTGCTAATAGTGCTAATTGTTCACGGTCTAGACGTAAAATCGTCTATATTGTTATATTTAATTTTCCAGAAGAAAACCCATTTATTATTTTGTCTTGTTGGAACATTAACGATTGTATTTTTTAAACAGGCCAGAAAGAGATAGGTATATGTTGCTTGCCTGTGTTGTTCGTAGTATGATTTCAAGGTTCTTTGAAGATGTATTTAAAATCTATAACTATCTCCCTCTAGCAAGTGTAAATCGCAGTAGGTTGTTCCACTATCTTGAAGTAGACGCGGCTAGCTTCACATCGAGTACGAGTCCCCCGCGCGAGGCGTCGCGCATTATATTTTTTCCTTCTTCCTCCTTCATTTGGTCGTCGGTGTTTGTGCGGTGAACATTGTTGTACGTTGTGCGTAACACGTGCTTATAATTATTTCTTTATAATTTAAAAGTATCTCCTAAAACTAAAAACATAATGGCAGACGCAGCCGTCGAAAAGAAGTAAGTTTTTCCGTTGAATTAATTCAGTTTTAGTAAGTTTGCGATACAGAAAATTTTTGGCGGCTTCGGAAACGTGATCAAAATGGCTTCCTATTTATGTGTGAAATTTGTGTTTTCTGTGAATTTACAGTGTTTCCTCAGTGTTATAACATTTTTATCGGTTCGTTTTATTTGTGCGATTGTTGCAAAATATGTTTTTGTAATGTACTGATAGTTTGGTGATACTTATTTTGTAAACGCCGCCAAAGATAAGACACGCGGGAAAATGTTATGTTACTGATAATCTAATAAAGCTGATTTCTGAGCATATGAATGTAAGATTTAAGGCGCATTATTTGTTGGAGAATGCGTTGTGTCGATTAGATTTGATGGTTTTTCCTGTTATAGCGTATTATAATGAAGTGGAAAAGTTAAAAGCACGCCGGGCGGCGGGCGCGGGGCCGCTTGTTTTATCCAAGATGGCGCTGCTTGCGCGGCGTGCCGGCGCGTAGCGTCGCCGGACGCCGGCGCGCGCTCGTTTGAATTCGCCGAGACCTCGAGTTTTGCAACTCAGGCAGGTTGCTGTTCGGTTACGTTATCGCGGGCGACGCGTGTTGTCATTAGTTATTTTTAACGCTTTACGGCTTGCCGTGAAGTGTAACCTACTGGAGCGAGTAACGTATTCATTCAGCAAAGGTGATCACGGTTACGTTCAGTTTCCTATGTTGCAACTTTCCCACATGCAGCCTTGCGCAACAGCCACTTGTTTTTGTTCCGGCAGACTTTTCCTTTTATGCCGCCCCACTTAGCCGCTGAGCATTGCCCGCGTGTGGAACTGTTGCATTGTTATGTTCCGTTACTGACTCGCGCACTTCGCATTAGCCACGGTGCGTAGGTATTTAGATTGAAGACTTTACGACATTCAGTGCCGTTAATATATCACGCTTGTATTTATTAGTAACTGTTAAAAATCTACTAAGCTTATCGCACATCGGTATTGATTTAAGATTTTAAGAGAATTAATTAGCGGTGAATAACATTAAAACGTTCACGCTTTCAGGGACGTCGTAGCCGAGGAGGTCACCTCATCTGAGGCGAAAGAGTCTCCGGTGAAGAAGTCTCCCGCCAAAAAGGCTGCGGAAGCCCCCGAGAGCAACGGCAACGGCAAGGAGGAGAACGGCAGCGAGGCAGCCGTCGAGGACGAGCCCGCTGAGAACGGCGATGCCGAGGAGAGCAATGATGCCACTGAGAACGGTGATGCCACAGGTAAGCACTTCTCACGTATTTAATTTTCCGAAAAAATTACGATTTTCTAGTAAAAAAAATAAAACTATTCAAAACACTGGTCTTAATGGTTTCATTAACAATCGGACATTTTTATTACAGAAACGAAAGAAGTTGGCGTGAAGAGGAAATCTGTGTCCACCGACAATGGTGACGCGGAGAAGACCACGCCAGAGAAGAAAGCGAAAGTAGCGGAAGAGGCGCCCCCTGCCGAAGCAGAGGAGGCGGCTGCTTAAAACTTCTTACCAAACTACCTCGCTTGGTTTACTGCAATGCAACCATGTTCATTAGGGCTCAACTCAACTCAGATACATATCTACATTTACAATACAAAACTCATACTACTCGGACTTCCTAACATGCCAAAATTTACAGACAATAGATGACAAACAATAGAACTTCCCCCCCAAACACACATACAGGTATTATGTTGTGTGAACACACTTGCAAACTTTTAGATACCCTAACACTTAGGAAGTCTTGGTAGTTCCTATTTACAGTTTATATGCTGCATGTACAATAAAGAGTTGAGCTCTTTTGTGACCGCACTTATGTTTAGGTTTATAATACATTGTATTAAATCTTACCTGTGAAGTACCTGTAAATTGTAAATTTAATGTTACTGTCAATGGCGACCAGTGTGCATCGCAGTGAACTGAACATTATTGCATGAGTCGGTTTAGGTGTTGTATGCTGTTTTTGAGTATTGGTGTCTATCTCAACGGACTAGTAGCGGTGGATTATTGAATTGATGAAAGTAACGTGTATCAGTTTACATATTACGCCAGTAATGTACTGCCAAAGTAATTCACTAAGTGTGAAATCAATTCACGATCCGTTCTGTGAACGACGCGTTTTATAAAACAGCTTCCGAAAAACGGATTTTAGATAAAGATTTAAGATTAATTAAAAGTTTAGATAATTAATTCAGTTGTAAATTTAAGTTAGCAGTTAAAAAACGCACATTTTTGTATTTCATAGGCATTATTACTTAACCATTTGAACATTCCTTTGACATTTTGGTTACGGTTTGCAGTGTGAACGAGTAACTTCCTCACAAATTGGATGGTGTTTGCTTTGATTCTACACAACTGATTTATGTGGCCGTATTGTTTTACGCTTGTGAATTCCAACCGGCACGCTAGGGAGGCGCGTTATTTAAAATAATTGTTCAGATTGTAACACTAATTTTAAGAATTTGGAATTTAATTAAAGTTCAAAGTTGACAAATAAGGTGATAGTTCATATTGACATAACTAACTTTTGTGTGCTATTTTTTTGTTTGTAATTTCTATGGACAACTTTATTTTTCTTATATCTCCTGTTTTTCTAATTTATTTTCTTATAATGTGATAGTAACAGACCTCGAATGTAAGATAACCCAGTGGAAACGAATCTTCATTAATATTGTTGAGTAAGTTACACTTGTGTGTTCTTGCTAGGATATAATAATGTATTAAAGTTGTGACTAACTCTTTCAGATTGTATCTTACAATTTATGTAATAACTTTTGATTCAAAGTACATTTAGTATTAGATTTAAAGTAGCGTGTACAGTTTACACTTTACTTCTCTCAACCGTGGAGTTAGTGTTTGTAAAACATTTCTGGCAATAAAATAGTCCAATCAAAATAATATGTTTTTGTTTTCGTTATACCTACCTTATTGTAAAACAAACCGAAACTTTATCAATGTCAGAAAAACAACTTGAGAATATGATTATGAACGTGAAATATTGGCCTCTGTTGCACAGTTTATATTATCTTCTTTTTATCAGTTTGTTTTTATTCTAAAGCTAGTTTTGGTTCAAAGACAGCAATACTTTTAAAGAAACAGATAAGTAATTGAAACTATTGCACACAACGCACCTTTAATCCAATACTGTCAAAACGAAATAATAAAAAAATGTTTCTAACGCAATCTGTAAAGTTAGCGCTCAGCAAACAGATGGCGTTAAAAACAGTTTTTTGAAAAAATTCGTGTAGTGACGGTATTGGATTAAAGGTGCGTTATGTACTAAAAAATAATGAACTTTCCTATTTTCCTACGTTCTTATTAGGACGCACGGGCTGAACATAATTTTTTACACTACCTGCTCGATAATGTTCCTATACATGTCATACAACTCTGCTAAAGCAAGTAGGTACTGAGTTACTGACCCTAGGGGTCTAATGTAGTAAGTATGGGCGTTCCCCAGGGAATAAAAAATTATCCCGCTTTAATTTTTAGCGTTATAGAAAATTAAATTTAGTAGTGAATTTTGCTTTTTTTTCTCTAATAGGTATTTAATTTGTGTATATTATTTCACAGAAGATGTAAAAAGTAGAGTATCCAACACGGGAATAAAGCTGTATTTGTCTTGGGCGGCCTGAATACCTTACTTCACTCGGATTTTTATTCAACGCCCTCGAAGTGCTCGGGAGTTTATTATGTAATCTCTGAGTTCGGGATCCAACGTGTCCAAACCTTCGTTTCGCTCGGAATTCAACATGTCGCCCGCGTAAACTGCTTTATCCCCTAGTTACATAATCTACTATTATATACTTAGTACTCTACTTAAGCAACGTGTTTGTGTAGTAGGTATTTTGGTGCTAAAGTCATGGCACTTTCCTTCATAATCTGCAAATATTTGAATACCTAACAGGCGATAGTGCGCTTTGTGTTCATATTCATTATTTCATGTGGCTAAGGTAGGTATACTATACTTAGTGCTGAATGCGGTTTAGTATTAAATTTTTATAGCCTTCCTACTCTGCCACTAAGGATAAGGGCACGTCGTCGCATTGCATAATGTCTGACCTGACGTCATCGGACACAAGTGATATTAGACGATGAGACAACCTAATGACTAGGTCTATACATGAGTTACTTATCTATATTATGTCTAAATGTACCTTAAAGTACATAATATATAGTGTAGGTATGTTGTCTGTTTGCGTTCTTGGACAAACATGTACCTACCTATTAGCGATGACCGATTCATCAATAAGAGAGGCCGAATCAAGGTCGGACATTGCCGTGGAAACTATACAGTACACAGAATAATTGGGTGAACTACCCTTCAGTCGATGGTCAGATAGCTTGGCGATCAGTCACTGGGTTATTGGGAGGGAAGCAGTTACGATGCGCGATACGAAGTAGTGATGGGAACGAACATGTCTGCGTTTGCTATTTTCCTCTTATTCTATTTGATTTGCAACGCTTTCGGGCAAACTACGCAAAATATCAATGTTTGTAAGTAATATTTTCGTTCTATCGTTTTCGGCCTTTCAATCCCAACTGTCTGATTTTTCCAACTCGTCCGGATGACTCATTGTTGTACAAACAAACAAATTTATGCTGAAATACGCTTCAGCGAGACGTAAGAAAAGAAATGGTTTTTAAAATAGACATCTTATTCATACAGAAATGCTTATTTACTTTTTCAGTGCTGATAAACGAGGAGAGTAATGCTTTGGCTGAAAAGGCTTTTGAAGTCGCGAAGGAATACGTGAGACGTAACCCGAGCTTGGGTCTTGCTGTTGATCCTGTCATTGTTGTGGGAAACAGAACTGATGCAAAGACTTTTTTGGAGAATGGTAAGAAATATTCTCCTAATTTTGTATCTACAATGCGTTCCAAATAAAAATAGGATCGATTGCCATGTTGTGACGTCACGTCATAAGTACTATCAAATCGCAAGAAATTGGGCAAAATTGAAGAACTCAGAGATGAGCAAAATTGAAGAACTGGATTCTGATTAAACTTTTTTCGTTCACAATTCGTAAATAAATTAAAATTTAAAAATTTCTTGTTTTGCTCACCTTGGCAATCGATCCTATTCTTATTTGGAACGCATTGTACAGATAGCGTTTCTTAAGATTAGGTATCAACTTATCACATTTTTGTTCCTTGTGTAGATATTTGTTCTATAACGATAGTTGCAGTTTCATGAAGTGGCAATTGCTGTCATAAATACATTCAATCTTATAGGCATGCGTCCCAAATAGTTTTGACTCACAATTTAGAACATTGACATTGAAATATATAATAATAAATAGCCGCTAAACAAGATTAGGGAGAGATTATGTTTGATTTAAACATTTTTAGTTTGCAGAAAGTACAATGACATGCTCTTGGCGAAAAAGACTCCGCACGTTGTTCTCGACTTCACGATGACCGGCGTGGGTTCGGAAACCATTAAATCGTTTACAGAAGCACTGGGCTTGCCAACCATATCCGGCTCGTTCGGCCAAGTCGGTGACCTGAGGCAATGGAGGAGTCTGAATGCTAATCAAACTAAGTTTCTTCTGCAAGTCATGCCCCCTGCTGATATTCTACCAGAAGCTATAAGAGCTATTGTCACAAAACAAGATATCACAAACGCTGCTATTATTTTCGACGAATTCTTTGGTGAGTTTTAACTTTGAAGTTTTGAAACAAAGATATTTATAAACGTCCAGTTTTATCGTATCAATCAGTAATGACATGTATTCCACGCCAAGCGTGAAATTCGCGCTAATATAGCGTTTATGTCAAGGTTTTCAAGGTTTTCCCAGTTCGAAACTGTTTAGATAGCGCCCGCATAGCTTTATCCGTTAATTAAATTTATTGTTGGTTACCAAGTCATTTTAACGGTTCTTGATAATAAAATCTGTTTGTTTACAGTTATGGACCACAAATACAAGTCTCTGTTACAAAACATACCGACCCGACACGTGATTACGCCCGTGAAGAGTTTTGAAGCGAACGAAATAAAAACCCAACTGGAAAGTCTTCGGAACTTAGATATCGTGAACTTCTTTATCGTTGGGAGCCTAAAAACGATCAAGAATGTTCTAGATGCTGCAGATAAAAACCAGTATTTTGGAAGGAAAACTGCATGGTTCGCTTTATCATTGGAGAAGGGCGACATTAGCTGCGGTTGTAAAAACGCTACGATCGTGCACATACGGCCGACACCCGACGCCAACAGCAGAGACCGATTGGGAAAGATTAAAACCACATACAGCATGAACGGCGAGCCAGAAATCACATCCGCCTTCTACTTCGACCTGTCTTTGAGAACATTTTTAACTATCAAGTAATGACCTTTACTATTCCTGTTCTAGTGTACCAGTTTCTACTTTAGTACACTGCGTGTAATGTGGTTTGTCTAAATATATCCTGGCTTATTCCATGAGAGTTCACGCTTATGAATTTCCAGATCACTACTGGACTCTGGCAAGTGGCCAAACGACATGAAATATATTACATGTGACGACTACGACGGTAAGAATACACCAAACAGGACCTTGGATCTTAAAACGGCGTTCCAAGAGGTGCGTTGACACATTTAGGCTGAAACGATTTTTTATACAAGTAATTGCCCAGTCGACCATTTACTACCGGTTACACTACGAGTCTGGTTTTATTCACAGATAAAAGAGACGCCTACATATGCCCCGTTTTTTATTCCGCAAGATGACCCCATGAACGGAAGAAGCTACATGGAATTCAGCACCGAACTGCTCGCGATCACGGTCAAAGATGGGGCTTCTATAAGTAGCCACTCGCTGGGTTCCTGGAAAGCTGGCCTCTCCTCGAACCTAACCTTGACTGACTCCAATAACATGAGTAATTACTCCGCGCAGCTAGTATATAGAATCGTCACAGTCGAGGTAGGTAAATGAACTCCGCTATTGTTTAAAATTCTGTTGGCAACTTGATAAAATACCAAAAAATTTACAGTTTACTTAACAACAAACTGTTCAAACAACTATGTCAGTCTCGAGTTTGCATCGCCTGGAATTTTGATAAGAGACGCATAATTTTGGTAGCCATGCTTACAAGATCTATTTTTTCTAGCAAAGGCCGTTTATCATCCGAGACGACAAAGCTCCTAAAGGCTTCAAAGGTTATTGCATCGACCTCATAGAGGAGATTCGGCAAATCGTTAAATTCGATTACGAAATAAGTTTGGCACCGGACGGTAACTTTGGCATTATGGACGAGAATGGAAACTGGAACGGGATTATAAAAGAGCTTGTTGATAAGAAAGCGGACATAGGGCTGTCGTCACTGTCCGTCATGGCTGAAAGAGAAAATGTCGTCGACTTCACTGTACCATACTATGATTTGGTTGGGATCACAATAATGATGAAACTGCCGAGAACTCCAACGTCCCTGTTCAAATTCCTAACTGTTCTGGAGAATGACGTTTGGCTATCGATACTGGCTGCTTATTTTTTTACCAGGTAATGGAATGACATCATTCGGTCAGCTATAGCGTTGCAGAAACCTGTTCCGATCGATGCTCCACAATATTCAACAATTTCCGAATTCTTTGCAGGTGACCTTATTGTTTTATCCCTGTTCTTTTTTGTGTGGAAGAGAGAGATGGTGTGTGATGTTAAATTGAAACTGGTATTTTAATTTAGCGGTTATAGAGCGTTGTGGCGTAAATAATCTGAAAACGGGCGTTCATCCGTGACGTTTTGACATTTATTACGATACATGACGCGATCGATGGGCAGTGCCCACCTGCCCATCGATGCCACATTATTTCTTATCAGATTTTATGGAACGAGGTCAAACGATGGACCTAACACCTCGTCTATGCCATGTTACTATTTATTTATGAAAACGTCTACTATTGCACGTGCCAAGGAAACCCTTATTAATTAGACCTTTGTTCTTTAACTTTGGGGGTTTGCGTAGTAGCTTTACATTTACTTATTCTACAATAATTTCTTGAACTTGAAGTAAAGTTTTGTATTTACATGTTAGGTACCTACTTGATCAAAAATGTATGTCTTGCATACGGGTTTTTACTTAAATAGGTTAGATAGGCTGCGGTTAAAGTCTTTAACAATGTTGTAAACACTTTTACAATACTTGTTTCCTTTCAGTAATCAATTATTAATATAGGTACTACTTATGTAAGTATATTAATATTAATGCCTTTTCTTTTGTGAGAAGTCATCAAGAGATTCATCCCGCTCTGGGTGGAGCCAGAGGGTGTGGCAGACTATTGCTGACTAATACCTACCCTTCAGTTGCCCTTTGCGTTTCAGGGCCGCCACATGCCTATTAATTCTAAGAAATACATACTAAGCTGATTAACAACTACTAATTACTTCAAATCGACATTTTTCGATATGAAAAAATACCGTCAAACGGGGTGAATAGGCACAGAATTGAACTTTGAACACATTTATCACCATTAATTCCTGAAAATATTGGTATTTCTTGTTAGGCACTGTTGAAAAACAAACAATGGCTATAGCTTTCCCTTTCCCTGTATTAAAGCTTTTGTAGTGTTAATTTCATTAACACTACAAAAGTTTGAAACCCAATTTCGAGCTCTTACAGAATAATATTTAAATTCCAAAGATAATTGAATTTCCGAAGCGCAACGTTCTTTTTTGCTTTGGACGATATGCGTCCAAAAATTAGTCACAGTTTCAATGAAAGACTAAAGTAATACGAATACGCATAGCAACAAGTAATTCCTAAACTTCGGATTTGCGATTTTCAACTTTAACGCTCTAACTTAGGATTCAAAATTGTTTTATCACGAACTTACCAGCTATAGCAGCATAACATAATAATATGTATCTACGTAATGCTGAAACTTTTTGTGAGTTGGTACATAATGAGGTACATTACAGTGATAATCTGAATATCAATGTATTCAAACTAAACAAAAAAAAACATCGAAATGGTGACAACATTTTAAATAAATACAGTAAAAAAGAAAAGAAAGCAAAAAATAAAAAGACTCTTTAGTGATCGTTTGCATTCGAAATTTGAAATGAAAATGCCAAAACGTATTATTTTTTCTTTTGGTTTCGCATTGTTAGTGTATTTAGCCAGTATCAATTTAAAAAGTAATCCGCAATATTTATAAGTAACTTTTTTGTTTAAAAAAAAGGCACCGGCTGCAGACTTTCATAGCACTCTATTGCTATATTAACTGCCGGTACCAACGCACTGCATTACGAGGCCCGTGCCATGCCATAACGAATGATTAAGTAATCTGTGCCAGTTCAATGAGGAAAAGTCGACCTAAATCCTTGCTATTTCTGTCCCCACACATGATTTCATACCAGAACTTAACGGGACTGAAAACTATACACACTCGTATAGTTCATATACGACTATATTTGAATCTAGCACGAATAAGTATAACTTTGCGGGCTAGCAGATATGCATGTTATGTGGAGTCACGTTTGTTTAGGCTGGAAAGACTATATTTTTTCTTTTCTGAATTCAATAATTTTTAACTTATGCCTCATTGTGCTAATTCTAGATATGAGTTTTACCTAATTCCAAAATTATGCCCTAAATAATGTTGAAAATATTTAATTTTTTTTTTACAAAATCAGACTGTATTCAATTCTGTTCGTTCCAATGACCTACTTATTTTAATATTTACACAAATTAAACATTAATGCTGGTTAAGTTTACATTGCTAAAACATTAAGCCTTTTCAGCTTCCTAATGTGGGTATTTGACAAATGGAGTCCATACAGCTATCAGAATAACAGAGAGAAATACAAGGAAGACGAGGAAAAGAGGGAATTTACGTTGAAGGAGTGTCTATGGTTCTGTATGACGTCACTGACTCCTCAAGGAGGGGGGGAGGCGCCGAAGAACTTGTCTGGAAGGCTTCTGGCTGCTACTTGGTGGTTGTTTGGGTAAGATATTATTACGGATAGTACCTGTCTGTTTAAGAAGATTAGGATGTTATTGGTGTTGTTTAGAATTCTTCTAGTAATGGAATGGATTTTCCATTACAGACAGGATTAGTAGAAAGAACTCATGAGCATCACTAAGACTGTTGTTTGGGAGTTGTTAAGATTCTTTTGATAAGCTTTCTTCGTAGCTCTCACTTCGGTAAACTGAAAGTTTTAATATTTTGAAGTCCCGAATCTGCTTCGAATTCTGAATTTGCCTGTCTCAATTTAAACCAATTCGGAGTATGAGTTGGGCTATAAATGTATTGTCGCGATTTTGATTTCTTTTTAACGTATCATAATTATTAGTAGGTAATCGATGTTTATCTACATTAATATTATAAAGAGGAAAAGTTTGTTTTTTTGTTTGTAGGAGGTAATCTCTGAAAGCACTAGTCCGATTGCAAAAATTTTTTCACCGTTAGAAAGCTGCTTTATTCCTGAGTGACATAGACTATATTTTATGAAAGAGAGCGAAGCCGCGGCCAAAAGCTAGCTAGCTAATATATAGGTATCCAAGTAACATATTTAGAGCATAACATGGCTATTAAAAGTCCGAAAACGACCATAAAATCAGTGTTACAACTTCGACAGTTTCATCATAATCGCATCTTACACGGCAAACTTGGCTGCGTTCCTGACAGTGTCACGCCTGGATACGCCTATTGAGTCCCTGGACGACCTGTCCAAACAATACAAGATACAATATGCTCCTTTGAACGGGTCTTCCGCCATGACTTACTTCCAGAGGATGGCTAACATTGAGGAGAAGTTCTATGAGTGAGTATTTGACAGTAATCCTAAGATTTACCTAACTTTACACTTATCAGGAAAATTCCAATGAATAAAAGATTGCATGTAGCGGAAATCAGAATGTTGAGATGAATGTGTGGCATGACGAAAATGGACACAGTGAGAAAGTAGTGTATTACAGGAAATTTGAAAGTGGCGCCAGTGACTGTGAAAAGATGAAGGGGAATCGTTTGTCTTCGTACGATCATGTAAAGAGGAGTGATGAAATGCATGTTACTAAAAGAGTAATGAGTATACATGTAGATTATTGTGGATGGATGAAGAGGGAGGGGGAGGCCAAATAAAAATGGATGGTTTGTGTGAAGAGTGATATGAAAGAAGAAAGATGATGATGATGATGATGATATGAAAGGAAAGGGAGTTAGTGATAGCATGACGGGTAACAGGACAGAATGGAAGAAAAAAACGTGTTACGCCGAATCCAAATAACACGGGACAAAGACAAGATGATGATGACTTTTTATGTGATTGCCAACCGAGGTCGGTCTTTTCGCACCTCACAAAGCACTTTAAACTGTTGGTCCCGGCTGTCATTTGAGAAGACCTTCAGGACCTGACAGTCGTTCAGGGCGGTCAGAAACCCAAAAATCTGTAGCCAGTTTAGCTAAAGGTCATCGTTGTACCAAGCTATTATGAATTTATGAGGGTTCCGTATAAACTTACCTATGAAAACTCTTCGATGCCCGAATTGAGTTATGAAGATTTTTCCGAATCGCAAAAGTTTTTTTTTGTGCCGTAACTACAAATTTACAGTTTTTAGATTTTTTCCTATACTTGTGCTATAAGACCCTGCTTCATGCCAAATTTCAGGATTCTAGGTCAACGGGAAGTACCCTATAAACTTTGATTTCCTTGAGACTATCGTAATACACGTTTTTTTGCGACATAAATTTTTTCACAGCTTTAAGGGACCGCAGACTTGAGTATATGGTTTTAATTTCAACTTGATACCTCCACGCGTTCCCAAGATAAAGGGTCTTGACAGACAGACAGACAGACGGACGGACAACAAACTGATCCTATAAGGGTTCCGTTTTTTCCTTTTGAGGTACGGAACCCTTAAAATGTTTTTGATTATATCTAATAATATTATTTTGCCTAACCTCTTTTGCATTCGACTGTATCCACCGGTAGCTTTAAACAACAGATATTTTTTTAGGTTTGAATGCGGGTCCAGTTAACCAATAAAAATACAGAAAATAAATTACGGGATCAAGTGGACTCGCGGGCCCTGTGGCGAGAGGGTCCAGTTGACCAAAGACTCATTATTGTATCTACTACTTAACTATTACCTACTTGATATTCGTGGATAATTCAATTATTAGATTAAAATTGAAAACAAATATTTTGATTCAAGATACTATTTTAATATCACAGCTCGTATCGGATTTTGTTTACCAGATAAATCAGAATGAGGGAAAGAAGTTGCAATTCTTAATATTAATAATAGGTACACGATTTTTTTTTGTTTTAGTAAAGTATTCTGTATTGTATGCAAGCATTTAGGTTATATTATGAAACGCGAGGGGTTCGAAATACAGGTTCCTCCTAGTTCGGCTCCAGGCTGAAAAATTTGTGTGCATATTACTGTTCATAGCTTTATTTGCAAAGTCTATGAAGCACTTTTGTGGAAGAAATAATTTTCTATTATTATTATTTCCTTCTCTAAATATGCTAAATCGAAGAAAGATTTAATTATCTTCGAGGAAAAGGGGCTTAAAATATTGTGCGTGTTTTAATTATCTTTTTGAAAATAGTGTTACGCACATATGATAATTTATTATCACACATGACAACGGTCTATACCTAACCTAGTGCCCAAAATACATTTTAGGTTACCTAGTGTGTCTGAACGAGGATAGTAGGTCTTACAATGATTCATTTTTTCCACAATAATGTTTGTACGTTATTTAAAAGAAAGAAGAAGATGAATGTATGCGACCTCATTTGGAAAAACTGAATTCAAATTTCGAAGTGTGACCGTAATAAGCCGAAGACGGAAAGAAGATTGTTTTTTTTTCTTAACTTCATTCTATGTTAGGCAGCTTTCTGTAGATCTATATTTTCTTGTGGCGCATTTGGAAGAAGTGACAAATATTCAGTCTACTGATCATCTCATAGAGATTTGAATATGGAAATCCATTTTTTTAAATGTGGTTTATCCTCCCGCGAGCGCGTGGAGCGAGAGGAAGTGTTAGAATTTTACTGACTAAAACCCACCTTTTTTCCTTTAGTTGCCCTTTGCGTTTAAGGGCCGCAGTAACTCTTTCGAATCAATCTCGCAACCCTGGCGAACCTCGTCAAAATATGGATGCTCTAAAGAATGCGAAGACGTATCTCGGTTGGGAGATTTTACTGTTCTTGTGGAGAACAACTTTTGAAATTGTGAAACCCAAGACAGTTGAATCGTTTCTTTGGAAGCACTTTTCTGGTGATCATCAGTGTTGAATCTAGTTAGTTTTCAGGAGTTGCAATAGTTGATAATAGTGTGAATTGCAAAAAAAAAAAAAAAACTGGGCAAGTGCGAGTTGGACTCGCGCACTGAGGGTTCCATAATTGTAAACTTACCTACCCCCCTACCCACCAACCACCTACACCTACCTACCTACACCTACCTACCTACACCTACCACCTACCCACCTACCTATTGTACCTATAGATTTTTCTTAATCGATTTTTTTTTAGTGACGTAACAACTTTACTCTTTTCAGATTTATTCCTATACCTATAACCTTGCTTTATACCAAATTTCAGGATTGTGGGTCAACGGGAAGTATCCTATAATTTTTGAATTCATTACGAGTGTCAAATTATGCGCCTAAACGGAGCATAAACGATCTTATCTTTGGAATGCGCTGACCTAGAAGTTTGGATTTTTTCACTGCTGTGAGGGCTAGCAACCCTGAGTATTTGTTATAATTTCAGCATAGAGAGTTACTCACCTGTAGTCCGTTTGGTTGCGCAACCAATTTGGCGGCGCGACCAACTCGGACGCATTTGATACTGTCTCAGTGAGGTGTAGCGACTCTGGTGTCTGTATGGTGTCTAGTTTGGTAGCTTACGGACACCATGGCGGCGCAACTGGTCGCGCCGCCATGGTATCCCGGTGAAATATAGCCCTTAGTCGTGCACTCTTGACAGAGCGGTCGTGGTCATGTCTCGGTCGAGTCCTGCGCCACCGCCTCTTTCGCGATGCAACGCCATGCAGCCCTGTGTTTGGCAGCTTTGGAGTTGTCATTAATGCTGCAGTGACACAGATCAGAGGTCCATACATCGTGTTGGAGAGATCTTTTGTCCTCAACTTTCACAGTACATGAAAAAAATATTGGCATAATGTCAATCTCTCCCAGAATACTTTTGTAAATAAAAGAGGTTCCCGTGCATAAAACTCCATACAATCTTTTATTCGTAAGTACACACAGCCCACTCTAAACGTTATCATTCCTTATCGGTCAAACGACACAGGCACTTTTACTAAATGTGAATTCTCTGATATGGAGCGTCTTTTTAATATCATTGTTTTTGGGATCACAATCTACGATCAAATATTAGGTAGGTACGGTGTCATTCAACTCCATTATTAAAATTAGCAACTTTATTAGTGTGGTGGCGAAAAATAAACTTGTGACGTCCTGGCATTGCGGAGATGTTAATGTACTTTTTAGAGCCATGTTTTGAACGCCAATGTCATTAACCAACCAGTCTTGCCAAGGAGTATCGTGATACTCTGTTATGTGGATTTTCAGGAAAATTCACACCACCAGTCAGCGCCACTTAGCCGAGATGTCTTCTACTTTTGAAAATGTTTACAACATGATGTTGACGTCAATTTAACTAATGTCATTAACATAAGCGCTTTGACAGGTGCCTGGACCTGACGACTCAGTGCTGCCACCTGGTGAACGACATTTTAGAAAACCCTCATTGGGTTATGATTGTAGAATCTGCAGACGTATAGAGAGGCAGTCTATACTGATATTCACCTTCAATCGCTTAGACTGGAAGGAGACCCCATTATAAAGATGGGAAAGGAAGGCTCGGTATATAACATGTTCAGGGGCATGTAATTAGCTAAATAATTGTATTTTTTTCACTTTATTATCGGTCAGTATATCCAATTATGTACTTGCTTGCCTATCAAGCTAAAAACAACACGATTAGCACATTCAAAATGATTGATCGAGATTTCTTCCCTATTACGTCAAAGATTTCAAAGTTATGAAACTTTTGTTCATGTTGGGAGGGAGGTTCTATTGTGTCTTAATTGCCAGTCAGTTAGCTAATAAGTAGATGTAAAATTACGTCATGAAATGTATGAAAATTATTGTCTACGTCCGTCAACTGCCAAGTATCTAATTAGCTGATACTTCCATGGCCATGGCCCCTTAGCAGCATCGTAGATGTTTCATTGTGTAAAAACTCAAGGAAACATCAAATATTAATCAAATCTCAATTACTTACTAAAAAATAATTAGTCTACAAAATCTACAAAGTTTTTTATACTTGCAACATTTGCTTGGACGCCATCTTGATCGGTTCCCTTCCCGCTACCGCGCTTTTGACGTAGTGGAAAATCTCTTTTATATTAAGAATATCCTTGATTAACACGCATTTCCTAACTTTTTTCTTTGAACTACTTATACTGAACGTGACATTGGTTAAATGTACGATCAATTCGAAGCCAATAGTTAAAAAAAGAATATCCTCTAGTATCCTCCAGATATTCCGTGTTTTATACCCAGTACAGTAGTTTACAGCATTTTTTTTATTTACATTGTCTATAACTGGTTGCACTAGGTGCCACGAAGGTCGAACAGCACTCGCTGTACATAACACCAAAAAAGATACTCTGGTCAGGGCTAAAGGAACTGGTCATGCGCTCATTAGCAACCGGACATTTTAATACACGAAGAAAACGATAGGATATTGCTGTATGTGGTAGTGGTATGGTGTTGATCATATTTTTTTATATATTATTATCAGATCGCTACTGTAGGGATTTGACACAATAGGATTAATTCCCACGAATTTACTCTATCACGTTAATTAAAAAAAAAAAGCATTTTTAGTCTGTCGGCCGTCCTCACGTCCTCTCATCTGATAATATAAGTACTTCATTTTAAAATTCGAGTTCTAAATCACTTAAAGAGGTCCAGATGAAAGCTAGAGTCTCTACAGTACTAGGATTAGGAAGTTACATTGAAAAGGTTTCTTGTAGCTTCTAAAGGACTGGTGTCCTCAAGTCAAGACCTATCCTAATCTTTCCCATCATTTTATAACAGCTAAAATCACAATTTGATCTCTGAATTCAGACTTAACGTTGGTGACCGATTGATGCACATGTGCGCTAGCCGCATGTAGGCTGACAAAAATCAATAAACGCCATCCTAAGATATGTAGCGGAAATGAGCTTATGGAAATAAGAGTTTTCTTATTAAAATCTGTTTTTTTTTTAAAGTATTAATATACTTAGGGCTGCCGGGTTGTTCGAAAGAGTTACAGCCATGCCTTACTGGGACGCCACCATGACGGTATAGCCAAATCATGACGGCAATAAAAAATATCTGACGTATGTCTGCGTAGTTAACAGTGGCCAGGTAAAGTACACACCATAGAACTGCTTGCCTTTTCTTGACCGCGCAACTGACGGCAGGGCCATGGCTTCTCAATGAGGCACGGACCTTACCACGGTCCTGGGGCTCAAAGAGTACCTAACTGAAGGAATACAAAAGTCAAATAAAAGTTACTAAGCATGATGATGTAACATTCACTGCTTACGACAACGCTGGTGATATGGGCTAGTTTATCGTTTACGTAGGTATCTATGTATGTAAGCATGGTACAGTAATAGTGACCTACTTCCCTTGTTCTTACTAGGGCTCGTAGGAAGATAAGCGGTAGAGTCAGTTTCTATTATTCTATTGAGAGAAATAGCCAAGGCTTATGAAAACAATTCTGTTATTGGCCATTGTCGAGCATAGACTGAACGATCTATCCTTCTAGATTTTTCTCTAGAAAGAAATACTCGTATCTACTTAGTATCGTAAAATAATTTTAATATCCGAAACGGTGTGTTTTTTTGACAGTGAACATGGATGTTGAACTGCCGCTTACCTTGGCCTTAATTTACAATAGTTTAAAACGTCAACTTGGTTACAACCAAGGTAATTTTAAATCAAGTTCTGCCCATCAGAACGAGAAAACAAGCGTGCAATATTAAAATTTAAATAAACAACATTTCTGACAACCATTTCGATATAACCCGCGACAAAATATAAAGTAACTAAGTACTAATGAAATACGCCCGTCTTTCATGAGTTCCCTGTGATTTAGGGAGAGGCCTTACCACGATAATTTAAAGGGATGGAGCTATATAGGGTGTATAGCTCCATCCCCCTTTCTCGCTCGCACGCTTAACATTTTAACACCGCATGTAAAGGTTCCCCTGTTCTGACGTATCAGCTGTCAAACTAACGTCAGTTGACTTTGCAATAGACTATTCTACAACGTGTATACTCATCCAAGTGAAGTTTGCTCGTTCTCGGTCAAGGGCGCCCCTGCATCTATTCTAATTTCGAATGCATAGAACACATCCTAAATATAGGTGGTGCACGAACCAATCACAAGTCGACACATCACCTTACTGCATTTGAGAGAATACTGAAATTCCCCTTCTCTTCCCTTCTCCCAATTTATTTTAGTATCGGTGAAGTTTCCGATGACCGATGGTGTAAAAGCTGCGGGAATCCGTTGGATGCAACAGGACTGCTCGCTCAATATGGCGACCTTACGGAAGACGTTATGTCCAGTTGTGTCTCTCGGCTAAAATGAAGATGATTTGTTTAATATTTATTTTAACTTTATGCGGACTTAATGCAACAAGGCATTCTCTACCAGTCGGTCTTTGACGATCCGTGAAATTTCACAAAAAATAAACCGTCCAGTAATATCTATAATCTATAATCTATAATTCTATAATAATATTATAAAGCTGCAGAGTTTGTTTGTTTGTTTGTTTGTTTGAACGCGCTAATCTCTGGAACTACTGGTCCGATTTGAATGATTCTTTCAGTGTTGGGTAGTCCATTTATCGAGGAAGGCTATAGGCTATGTTTTTTTTTCAAAATTAGGGATCCGTAACAAAATTGCTATTTTGTAACACAAGGTGTAAAATCGAAAACCTATTTTTGCGTGCGCTGCAAAAACTATTGACAATAGAACAAAATGATGTAGTACGGGTTTGTAGATCCCATTAAAACCTACAAAAAAGTCCGCGAGAACATATATCTAGCTATCATGGTTTAATCACAATAACCGATTTTGTGTTCAAAATAATTATTAAATCGTCTGAAGAAAAAAAACTACGTTAAATATGTACCGTAATATTAATCTTTATCGAAATTAAGCATTATGTTATCAAGAGTATTTATGTAGAAGTAAAATACTTTTTGTTTCATCTCAATCGGATATTTCGTTTAAAAGTTATCACGTGTGTAAGATGTTAAGAGTTGGTACCTATTAATGAGTTATGGGCCATAGAGTTTTTTATCAACATAAAATCCTGTAATAATCTTTTTCAAAATATATTTGTTGATGAGATCAAGAAGATGCAGTCCATTATCCACAGGAATTTCTTAATTCTTTAAACCCGAGTGGCCTCCCCCCACATTCTCTCAAGTTAAAAATTGGTGGCCCAATTATTTTACTTAGAAATCTTAAGCCACCAAATTTATGTAACGGGACTCGACTTCAGGTTAAATTTCTTCGCAATAACGTGATCGTTGCAACAGTTTTGACTGGTCCAGCGGTTGGTCAAACAGTACTTATACCTCGGATCCCAATGATTCCAAATGGTTTGCCTTTTCATTTTAAAAGAGTCCAATTCCCAATTAAATTATCTTTTGCCGTAACGATAAATAAATCACAGGGGCAAACATTTAAATATGTAGGATTAGATTTACGGCAAAACTGTTTTTCGCACGGCCAACTATATGTCGCGTTGTCAAGATCAGGTTGCGGAAACAATCAATATATTCTTCTGCCACAAGAAAATAAAACGAAAAATATAATTTACTCAGAAGTACTTTAAAATAATATTTTAACCCGGTTTAAAGTGGACGGACACCCCGCCTATAGTCGTAATTCTTATGTGTCTGGCTGAATGTCGAACAGATAGACAGCTATTGCCTGCGACTTATACAATTTAACTTAATCTATATTTTTCTTAATATTATAAAGCTGAAAAGTTTGGTTGTTTGTTATGAACGCGGTAATCTCGGGAAATACTGATCTGATATGAAAACTGTTTAAATATTCAATAGTCCATTTATTGAGGGAGGCTATATTTATCTCGGTATTTCCACGGAAACGAGAAAAACGCGGGTGAAACCGCGGGGCACAGCTAGTAATATATATTTTCACAATTATTACAAAGAGGAAGTTTGTAAGTTTCGATGTAGGGTGCAACCTCCGAAATTATTTGTCCTGTCCGGTTTCAAAATTTCATTCTCATACTGCCGAGTGTGAGGGCACATGCTTCATTTTCAATCAGGTGGACTACCAAAAAATATATTTAATAATTTAGTTCATAAAGCCCAGGACTTTTGAAATGGACTGTTTTTTAGGGTTCCGTACTTCAAAACGAAAAACGGAACCCATATAGGATCACTTTGTTGTCTGTCTGTTTGTCTGTCAAGACCTCAGACCAACAAAAAAATTTGTTGGTCTGAGGTCAAGACCCTTAATCTCGGGAACGCGTGGAGGTATCGAGTTACAATTAAAACCGGTCTGCGGTCCCTTGAAATTGTAAAAAAATCAAACTTCTAAGTTAACAAAAAAAGAGATACGGCCGTTTATGTCGCAAAAACATATAATAATATTTCGACACTCCCAAGGGAATCAAAATTTATAGGGTATTTCCCGTTGACCTAGAATCCTGAAATTTGGCATAAAGCAAGGTCTCATAGCACAAGTATAGGAAAAAATATAAAAAACTGTAAAACAAAAAAAAACTTTTCTTGCGATTCGGAAAAATCTTCGTAACTCAATTCGGGAATTGAACTGTTTTCATAAGTACCTAAGTTTGTACGGAACCCTCAGTTCGTGAATCCGACTCGCACTTGCCCGGTTTTTTATAGGTACAAAGCTTAAGAGGTTGCATAAAACTACCAAACCGTGAGATTTACTAAATTTACACAAATGACGTGGTTATCGTCACGATGTTGTTAGCTGCCTCTTTTTTGACCAGCAAATGCTCATTGTGTCTTTTTTTCGAAAGCTTTGAACATTTTGAGTTGCTCATTATACCGAATACTTCCGCATCGCTATGAAAAGAATAATGACTCAATTTCGAAGTCCATTGAAAGATTTAGTATTTCTTTTATTTTTTATACTAGTACAAATGATGCAATGAATATTAATGTGGACTTAACGAGCTATTTGTCTCATAGCTCAGACGTTTTCGATTAGGTGTCACTGGGTGTAATGAACTATAGCGATAATGAGTCAGCATCACCACAGACCGCTATGCACTTTGTCATTAAATCAAAAACGTCACTATTGCAATTGACTTCAAACAGTACACATACTGTGTAGTTAAATTATCGATCTTAAAACTAAATATAGTGCCTATCAAATAAAAAAAAATGAACTGTCAAAATGTTGTGTTCTTTTTGTCTGTGGTTACTTTTTGGCAATATTTAACCAGTCTTATTTTATGAAAAAACATTTAATTATTCCAGAATATGGAAAGAAATGAGCCTAAACGACAGTTTAAAAGAGGTCGAACGCGCAAAACTAGCCGTATGGGATTATCCAGTCAGCGACAAGTACTCCAAAATGTGGCAGGCAATGGAAGAGGCCGTTTTACCAAACACCATAGAGGAAGCGCTTCAAAGAGTGAGGGATTCCAAGAGTTCCAGTGAAGGTTTTGCCTGGTTAGGAGACGCTACTGATGTGAAGTATCATGTGATGACCAGCTGTGATCTTCAGTCGGTTGGGGACGAGTTTTCAAGAAAACCATATGCGATTGCCGTGCAGCAAGGATCTCCTTTGAAAGACCAGTTTAATAATGCGTGAGTACTTTAAATACTTATTTAAATCGTTTAATGTGTTTTTTCTGTGTAGTCGTGAGTAGGAAGTAGACAGATCTTATAATGTGCTTTAAATAGGTAAGTTTAGGAAGCCTAAATCGATTTTTCGGTTTTAATTTTACCTAGAAGTGATCTTCTGTCAGGGTTACGTACGCGATTGTTCGAAAGAGTTGCCGTGGCCCAGGAACGCAAGGGGTAACTGAAGGAACACGGAAAGGTTTTAGTTAGTAGAAGTCTGAAACACGCTCTTGCTCCGTCCTGAATGGATATTTTATGATTTCCCAGTACAAAAAAAAGGTGTGACTTGGCTATCCCTACCATAATATGTACTCGTATATAACGAGTACATATTATGTTGCAAATATCCATTCAGGACGGCCTGTTGGTCTAGTGGTTAGTGGCCCTGACTGCTATGCAGGAGGTCGTGGGTTCGATTCCCACCCAGGACAAATCTATGTGTGATGAGCACGATCATTTGTTCTGTGTCTGGGTGTAATTCAACAGTGGACGTCTTTCGGCTGAAATGATGATTATGGTGATGAGGAAATTATTCACTCATTCAATTATTATTATTAGGTGATATTTAGTTTCATTGTAATGCAAATAAGTTCGTTATTATAAACTACCTATTTAAATTTTATTTGCACATTGTATCGTACACGTTCCTCTAATTTTTGTTCATTGAACCATATTTCGACTGAATAAACAGACTTCAGTATCTTTGTAGAACGTACCTGAATCCAGTTTACATAGCCTTAAATATCTACGTTATAAATTGTCGGTCAATGACCTTAATTCACAACTTCCCGCCATTTTTCGAGTAAAGTTTTCATAGACAATATTTATGTGAACCATCTCGCGGCTTCCTTACGGTTACGACTCTATGCTCAGAAGCGTGACTAAAATACTGTAAATAAAAATTCTTTCTCTCAAAATATGCGTAGTTTAGTTTTCCATAAGTACTTTTGATGCGCAATGGTATTTTTTAACGCGGGAACCAAAGCGAACCTTGTAAACTATTCTGTACTGCCTGCGTGAAAATCACAGATGCAACTGTGAACTGGAATTTAAATAAAAATCAGTTTATAACTTACGAACGATCGACGATCGAGCAAACTCTTTGCACTCGTGTAAACTCTGGAAAACCTACTTTAAATATTAGGTTATTGCTGATTGTCTTTATACCTATTATATAACATAAAATTTACATACTATGTTATTTTAATAGGTTAAATACTCAACAGTAGGTTTTTTATATTTTTTTTTTCGTTGGGAAAACCACCTAATGATATCCCCCGCGGTGGGAGAGATAGTATCAGACTTTTACTGACTAAAAACCCACTCCTGTTCCTTTGTTGTCTTTCGTACCGGGGCCGAGTCTTCCTTTCAGAATCAGACCCTTGACCCCAGTAGGCTTCGACCCTGCTGGGCCCCTACGGTTGCTGACATCTCCTTGAGGCGCGCGTGGAACACTACGCGCCGTCGACGACTTGGGCTCGGTCTGGACGGTTACCGGACGGTCGGACGGCGAGCTAACCATTGCTCGCCGTCCGCAAGCCCGCGCCTACGGTGGCCGGAAATCGGGATCGGATCCCGGTGGCTGGGGCGCGAGGGCCATTGCCTCGTGCGTGCGCGCGCGGCCTCCTCCTTTGCTAGTATTACTGCTTCGCAGAAGGAGGCGACCGCCTGCCACTCCTCCTCGCTCCGGACCATGGCCGGTATCAAGGTACGGCGCGAGAGATCACCGCCGCCGATCGCCCCCACGAAGACACGGCGGTGCTCTGCCCAGGGCACACCTCCACCGGGCACACCTCCACCGTGTGCTCCACCGTGTCCTCCGGGCGGTCCACACAATGGTGACACCCGGGCGTTTCTTCCGCACGAATACGGTGCAGGAACCTCCCGAACTTACCATGTCCGGTGAGGACCTGCGTCATGTGGAAGGTGAGGACGCCGTGAGGTCTTTCCAGCCACGCCTCAAAGAGGGGACTTACCGCCATAGGATTATGGCGTGCCCAAGGTTCTTCATTTAAAATTTTCTATGGATTAATTTTAAATGGAATTTGAATTTAGAATCCGTCAACCAGTATTTTAAGCTGAACATAATAATATGGTTAACGAGTTTTATAAATAAGGCTGATTATGTTACAAGCTACGATAAAAATAAATCAGTAGGTACCTACATTGTAATACTTCCTTCTACTATTTATTATGGTTTTTAGTTTATAATGGTTTCCCAGTTGTAAAACCATCTAAAATCATGTATGTAAAAAAATTTGTTAGCGTTGCCATCTTGTCTTTGTGCGCGGAAGTTCCTGTGAATGGTAGGGCGTGTTGCCACAGAATAGAATACTTAGAATAGAATAAACTTTATTGTACACCAAAATAGTAACAAAACTTTTAAACTAACTTAAATCTATGGGTACAAAGGCGGTCTTATCGCTGACAGCGATATCTACCAGACAACCTTATCTACCAGGCAATTTTAGATCCACCAGATCAATAATGAATTTCAGAGGGCAATAATCTTTTGGCCTAGCTAGCTACATAATTATATTCTTAGAACGAAAAATTTAATTTAGATTAATTATGAATCTTTTTCTCAATGCCATATTATTTTGTCAATCTCTTAGCTAGGAATAAATATCAAACTGTAAAATTTGGCAAGTTTCTTTTACCTTTTACCTCCTAAAGGTATACAAGGCGAAAACTTGTGAAAATAAAATTATGAATGCCTCTCGATTACCGTAATTAGAGACAATAGAAAGACAATGAGAGAGCGAACTACGAGCGTTCGAGTGGGGTTTTATGACGACGAACAAATTTTTTTTAATAGCATAGTCGGCCTTATAATGTTCCCACTGTTGGGACTCAGGCCTCCTCTCCAGGAGAGGGAATGGGCCGTAATCCACCACGCGGGCCCAGTGCGGGTTGGTGGATGTCACATGTCTTCGAATTTTTGGTTCTAGGACATGCCGGTTTCCTCACGATGTTTTCCTTCACCGTTTTGAGAGCAGTGGTGATAAAATAAATTACACAAAGTAATACGTCTGGCTGGGTTTGAACCCGCGACCTACAACTCATAAGTCGGGGCCGTTACCACTCGGCCACCACTGCTCAGTAGTATTAAAAAAAATCCAATGCCAATACTGCCTTTATCCAGTACCTTTGTACGTATGCTGTGCGTGTATGTACACGAGTATGTACCTAAGACCTAAGCCGGTGTACCTACTTATAAGCAGTTAATGTCCTATGCAAATAGTAAGTAAAGGTGACCGCGCTGACATTTAGTCGATTCCGCGTATTTATAAATCGTTTAACGCAGCTTGCTGAGAGCTCACGGCGTAATCCTACTAGCAAATTATAGTGGTCAAACACTTATTTCCATTTTTGAATCCTTTGTTAAAAGAGGACTACAGGACCTAAGGCAGTGGTCCGACCGCCCGCCGGCGAGAAAACGACTAACTGTCTTTCTCTCATAAGAAACTCACAATAAATGTACCTACATTCTGTGTAAACGAAAGAGATGCATATTATTAAAAGTTTTTCTCTGACTGTTCACACTGCCGGCGACGACTCGCTTTACTAGTTTTGTCGCTGAGCGACAAGCTTTCAAAAATAAACTCGCTCAGTGATACTCGTTCAGCGATGCTCGCTCGCTTGATCATTTCTAAATGGCGACAAATCGCTTACGTTGGCCACACTGTGAGGCGACCGCGGGTGAATGGCGCGAGTAATCGCTCGTCGCACTTGCACACTGGCTTATAGCCCGGCGACAAAACTATCGAAACTACACACTCGCTTCCCGCTGATCGCTAACTCGTTTATAGTTTCTAGTTATACTCATTTCTCGTTCATCGTCGGCGGTCGGACCACTGCCTTAAGCGTGGTCACTCTAGTCTCGGACTGCATACAAAAGAAAGAGATACACACGCACAATGCTTGCAATATGAAGCATTTCAGCGACTGTCTGTGGGCCTAGTGCAAGTTTGTTTTACGTTATGGTGGATGCTTTACCCGCGAAATTTTCTAAAGTATTTTTGCAGGGCAGTGTCAAATTGTATGTTGATTAAAATATGATTGGCAGCCGAAACACATTATAGATGTTACAGTTAAAACCAGTGTTTAGATAGAACGCGTAAAAACGCGTTCTATCGCGCGCACTCGGTACGCGTTATATAGTTGAAACTAGTTCTACTACTACCACTACTAGGACTAGGTACTAGGACTGGGTACTAGGACTGGGTACTAGGTTTTCCTAGTTAGTAGTTTTTACTATATGCCTTTGAACTAATGCTCAAAATCCAATATCAGTTAAAACTAGTTCTTACTAGACAAAACGTGTTTTTCCGAAGCGAGTCAGTTAAAACCCGTGGTTAAAACTGTTCCGATCGTGGTTAAAGCTCATCATACCCTATTCTGATTTTTCCTTCTTTGAGGAGTGGCTGGAAAGACCTCACGGCGTCCTCACCTTCCGCATGACGCAGGTTCTCACCGGACATGGTAAGTCCGGGTGTTTCCTACACCAGATTCGTGCGGAACAAACACCCAGGTGTCACCATTGTGTGGACTGCCCGGAAGACACGGTAGAGCGTACGGTAGAGGTGTGCCCCGCTTGGGCAGAGCACCGCCGCATTCTCGTGAGGGCGATCGGCTTCAACGACCTCTCGCGCCGGGCCCTGGTACAGGCCTTGGCCCAGCCGCCGGGATCCCGATCCCGGTTTTTTTTAGCAACCGTAGGCGCGGGCTTGCGGACGGTGAGCAATAGGTAGCTCGCCGTCTGGCCGTCCGGTAACCGTCCGGACCGAGCCCAAGTCGTCGACGGCGCGTAGTGTTCCACGCGCGCCTCAAGTAGATGTCAGCAAAACCGTAAAGGCCTAATAGGGCGTAATGTTTCTTCATTGGAGTGGGTTTATCGGTGAAAAATTATCGGTGTCTTGTAACTAGCGACCAAATGAAGGTTCGGTTTCTGTAAAAAAAAATTGAACCTTCGGCTGCACCGAAACTCTGCGTTCATGAATTATTGCGCTTCGTTCGATTGACTTCGGGTGAGTTCGTGGCTCGTGCCGCTCCCGCCATCATCAGCTATCTTCGCCGGTCGATCCATACGTATGATAATTGACAAATTTTTGTTCCAAGAAGTGCTTAATTTAAATAATTATAATATTTTTTTTGTTTTTTTCAGTTATTTAATCTGACAACAGAATTTATCATGTCTAAAAAAGTTTCGGTTTTTTTAGAAAGTACCTGTAGTCCTGTTTCAATTGGACACAAGATACTTATAACATATTTTATTCCAATTTAATAAGGTTAAATGCGTCTTTTTCATAAAGAGTACTTACTACCTATATAAACAATTGCTATCTAAGTATTTTAAACAACCATAAACGATAGATACTTTGCTGTGTCTACATCTCTATTTGCCAATATGCTTATTGTTATACGTTAGACATAATTTTATTTGCTTGGATATGTGAAGTTCGATCGGTTTTCTATTGACCGAAGAAATGTAGCTGACATTAAAGATTAATGCCATGAAAGCTCTTTCAAGTCCCAATCGATATAAGGTGCTACATAAAACAGGTAATACTTATCCGTAGGTAAGTTGAGTAGTGATGGCTCATAGTGGGCCTCATCAGAAGGCTAGTCACCAAAAGGGCAATGGAAAAGCCTATGCTCGGAGGTTCCTTGCGTGATCGCATCAGGAATGAAGATATCCGCAGGAGAACCAAGGTTTCCGACATAGCCCGAACCCGAAGAATCGCCAAACCTAAGTGGCAGAGGGCAGGGCACATTGCTCGCAGAACAGATGGTCAATGGGGCTGAAAGGTTCTGGAATGGCGATTGTGTACCGAAAGACACAGCGTTGGAAGGCCTCCCGCAAATTTGATTCCCGACTTACGAGTAGTACGTCGCAGGTTCAAAGCCAGCCAGGCGCATCACTTTGTGTAATTTATTTCATCACCATTTCTCTCAAAACGGTGAAGTAAAACAAACAACAAAAAAAAAACAAAAATGACATGAAATCCACCAACCCGCACCGGGCCCGCCCGCCGGCCCATCCGCCAGGCTCCTCTCCTAGAGAGGAGGTTAGAGTTCTAACAGTGGAAACCTAGAGCGAGAAAAGTCATTAGATCATTATCTGAGCTTAAAAACACACACACAAACATTTGAGAACTTTCGCCTTTGTATTTATATTTTTTTTTTTGTGAAATACATACATGACGTATGTAGCTAGTTTATTAACTCGAAAGATAAAAAAAAAAAAACAATAGAAAACAAGCTTAATAATATGCAATGAAGGTATACTCTGAGGTGGATAATATTAAAATTATAAATGTCTACTACAATGCGTTCCAAATAAGAATAGGATCGATTGACAGGTAGTGACGTCACGTCATACTGTCAAATCGAAGAATTATTATGGTTAGCAAAACAAGAAAATTTTAAAATTTAATTTATATACGAACTGTGAACGAAAATAGTTTAATCAATCAGAATCCAGTTCTTCAATTTTGCTCATCTCTGAGTTCTTCAATTTTGCCCAATTTCTTGCGATTTGACAGTATGACGTGACGTCACAACATGGCGTCATTCCTATTCTTATTTGGAACGCATTGTAAGTAGTTAATATGCTGCAAAGCTACAATTTATTCCAGTTTCAACATAGCAATTTATAACAAAATCGTATTTCAAGGGGAATTAAAAACATACTCGCTTATAGTTCTAGTAGTTGCCACTTACGTCTAATCTAGTCATCTAAGGTCATAATAAGATGATGAAGTAGTTGCGAAATCACATTATACACTTAACTTTGGTTGCATTTTAAAATATTAGCATACATTTTGTTTTTTGGTAAATTATGAAATAACTTCTCCCGCTCTGCGCAGAGCGAGAGGGAATGTAAGACTTTTACTCACTATAAAACCCACTTGTGTTGCTTTAGTCAGTTGCCTTTTGCTTTTCAGGAGGAGTTAGTTATGTATCAGCAAAGGAGGAGGCCGAATGTGCACGCGCGAGCGAGCGGGCCTAACGCCCCAGCTGCCTCCCGGATCCTGATCCCGATTTCCGGCCACCATAGGCGCGGGCTCGCGGACGGCGAGCTATGGGTAGCTCGCCGTCCGACCGTCCAGTAAGCGTCCGGAACAAGCCCAAGTCGTCGACGGCGCGTAGTGTTCTACGCACGCCTCAAAGAGATGTCGGCAAACCGTAGGGGCCTAGCAGGGTCGAAGCTTACGGGCCATGGGTTCGCTTCTGAAAGGAAAACCCAGCCCTGGTATGAAAGGCAAAGAAGGAATAGGAGTGTGTTTTTAGTCAGTAAAAGTCTGACACACCTTTACGGTCCGCTAAAGAATAGGAGATGTCATTGGATGATTTTCCCACCAAAAAGTTAGTTATGTATAAACAGCCTCTACCACATATAATGAAATCGAGTTTCATTACAGAATCCTCCAGCTCCTAAACAAACGCAAACTGGAGAAGCTCAAAGAGATCTGGTGGAACAACAACCCAGAGACCATGAAATGCGAGAAACAGGACGACCAATCTGATGGGATCTCTATCCAGAACATCGGAGGAGTGTTCATTGTCATCTTTATGGGGATTGGACTGGCGTGTGTGACTCTGGGCGTGGAGTACTGGTGGTATAAGTGGAGGAAGAGGCCTGTAGTTGGAGATGTCGTTCACGTAACTCAGGTACCTGTATTATCAACTTCTTTACCTTCCACCCTTCTACCCACAGCGTGCGTGCAAGTCGCGCTGCGAACTAATTCGAGCGCTTTTGTGCCAATATCATCCAGGTTCTTTTTAGACACAGTGGTCCAAATGAGAGAGCAGTGGTGGCCAAGTGGTAACGGTCCTGACTTACGAATTGTAGGCGGGTTCAAACCCAGCCAGGCACATTACTTTCTGTAATTTATTTCATCAGCACTGCTCTCAAAATGGTGAAGGAAAACATCGTGAGGAAACCGGCTTGTCCTTTTCATTCGAAAGACTCAATGTGACACTGGAATACCAAGGTCAACTTAGAGAACACAGGTGAGTTTTAGTCAGTAAAAGTCTCCCGGTTCGCAGTCTCGCTTGACCCAGAGCGGAAGCAAACATCTGACGATTTCTCGCCCTAAAAAAAAAGTTATGATGGATAGCCAGCTCATGCTGTAAGATGGTGTAGAGCAGTCAACCCCTTAACTATGTTGTTAAACAGAAATAGATGAAAATTTGAATCTGAATCTACAAAAGATTCTCTATGATCTCATACACGTAGACATACGCTGTACGTCTTTTCCATTGCAAGACGAGATGAATCATGACGGTCACCACTAGAACTGTAAGACACTGTCCGAGACAATATCACTGATGATATCATCGATATATTCTACAAGCTTTATTTATCTTTGCAATATTTTAACAGTTGTAATCTCACTCGCGTACTAGAAAAATCCTGCTATGTGTTTATAATCAGGCGCATGATCAAGGTCGCCAGAATAAACCCAATCATTGAAACTCTTTGCTAAATTAAAAGTCAGAATCAACAGCGGTCTGCCAGGGTAGTGGTATATTGTTCGAAAGAGTTACCTGCTTTGTGACCCTCGCAAAGGACAATTGAAGGAACACTGTGGGTTTTGGTCACTAAAAGTCTGACGCTATCTCCACCTGTGCTCTCCACCATTCTCCAGGTATGACTCCCACTTAAAAAAAAACGTCATCAACTTATGGTTACCATTAGAAAAGCCATCCAGGCATTTTCATCATCATTTCAGCCGAAAAACGTCTACTGTTGGACATAGGCCTTCCCCAAGTGTTGCCATAACAAACGGTCCTGTGCGTGTCGCATCCTTCGATTGCCGCGACCCTCACCAGGCATTTTACCCTGACGAAGTCCGAAGAAATGATAAGAAACTGTCATGGATGATGTTACGAAATTATTTTGAATAGAATAGCGGAACATGATCATCATAAGTTTGTCCAATAGGCACCTATCTATTTCTATTTGGGTATGGTTTCCGCACTTAGTCCTATGTGGACCATTGTACGTGGGCCATGGCAGCCATAACCTTAGATGGGCTTATTCCAACCAGCCCGCCTCTCTCCAAAAACAGATTAGGCCTCTTAGGTTTTTCAGGGCATCAATAAGGGAGTTCGGGGCTCCTAAGCTTCGTGTGCGTATTTCAGTGACACCTGTGCAGTCTAGGTGCACATGTGCAATTGTCTCCTCCCCCTCCAAACATGCTCTGCACAGGGGACTGTCTGTGATGCTTATTATGCGGAGGTGCTTATTCAGTGTGCAGTGTCCGGCACCTATCTATACTGAATACAAATACAAATACAAAAAGTTTATTTGTGTACACAGGTACTATTTAGTTGTTACAAATGTATTAGTGTGGAACACAGAGTGTTCTGACATTACATAATACTGACATTTCCACATCTTTTTCAGGTGGAACCAGCGAAGTCCTCAAGAAACAACGTTGACAAACAAGGCGAAGGTTTTAACTTCAGAGGAAGAAATCTTGGTCTTAGCTTTAAACCTAAGTTTTAAAATGAAAAAGTTCCTTCTTTTTATGTTTAGGTATTTTCCATGTGTTCATTGATCTCATTTTTTTATTAAGAATATTTGAATAGTTCTGCCCCAATGTATGCAAGTGTGTCTGCAATAAACACGTGGCACTAAACTTTGTTTTCATTTAAGAAGCCATTACACTACCTCTTTTTATTATACCTATTAAAAAAAAATACTTAATTGAAGTTTAACCTCATTTACGAAAACTCGCCAACCATACGATTCCAAATTTAAATTTTCTATGGATTTGTATTAAAACTTGCTATTCAGTACGAATTTATTTGCTAAAAATATATCTAAATTATTAGAAAGTTTTCATAACTAACCCATACGAACGGAAAATGTATTCGTACGTGCTTAGGAGCCATGTTGAATCCGAAGTATTTGTAAATTACCAACAAGGGCGTTCAAGCAGCATGACGAATGATAGGTAATTAGGTATCTACTTCTAGAAAATTCCAAGGTAAAACGTTTGTAGGTACGGAAAATTCCGATAGATGGCGTTGCTAGTATCGTTTGACTGTTGTCACAGAATAAGAAATAGTAGTACAAGTACTGTTGTGTACGTAAATATTCTCATTAGAAACTTTGAAAATAAGCTAAATAGAATTACCTACATGTAAATACTGGAGCGTTCCATGTGTTAATAAACTTATACTTTTGAGGACCTAATGAAGGCAACTGACGCTGCAATTAACTGGGCCTAAAATATTTAAAAAGTGCCATTGATTTGAAAGAAAAAAATGATAAAGAATTAGGTAAAAGTATCTTTTTATTATTGATAGGCTCGCGTTTGACCACTATGTTACCTGATGGTAAGCGATGATGTGGTCGACGTTGGATTAAGGAAAACCAATCCCTAAGACTGCATTTTCAAATAGGAATGATATGCACTTCATTCAAGAATCGTCTTAGGTATTTAATAAATAAACAAAACTAATTCTGTAATGCAGTAAGTAAGAAGATACTACTAATATTAAGACGTCACTATTATATTTTGTTGGAAACGATAAAAAACAAAAAAAAGTACAATAAATATTTCAAAGAAGTTTATTACGATAACTAACACTACGTTACAAAAGTACGATCAACATAACTCTAATACAATGTACAATGGACGTGGGAGTGTGAACCGATTGTCTTCAATATACCTACTATTTATATACGTTATTAAGTGTTATGTCAATGACGCACGTGCACGTCAAGATTATGATGAGGGTAAAAGAATTAGTTGTCAATTGTCATTGTTATGAGAGGAAATTTAAATTAGCGACATCTATTGAGCGTGTGACGAATATATGCTGTCATTTTGTGTAGTGACTTAGGTCACATGTAACTGGACTAATGCACTCCAATAAATACCCCATTTAGAAAATTATGTAACAATAATAATTGAATCAGTGAAATTTACATAAACGCCATTATTTAGTGTTTTTATAAGACATTAGTTATCCTAATAGTATGCAAATAATATGAGAATCGACGCACTACATTGATAGCGCATCAGTATTGGTATCTACACACACACAAACATTCTTATTGACGCAATCTAGATTCTTAATTGTTTTAGGATACAAAATTACTTATTTTAAAAACAACTGAAATCGATTCAGTATCCGTAGTAATAGTTCTGAATATATTATTTTCAATAGGTGCATCAATTACGTTTCCTGTTGTGTACAGTAACTTCAACACATTTCTTAGTCGATATGGAACAATAATTTGTTATTTAATAATCGTAAGCAAAGACATTGCAAAGTAGATTACATAGTTCTGTATTTTAGTATTTTGGACTGCAGTAAACCATTTCAAGGACATGAGATGATGATACCTACATCTGTAGGCACACGATCTTTAATAAAAGCAGGCGTCTATCTTCCAAACAGTTTTTTAAAACCACATTCGACATATTACAGTACAGTTTCTTCAAATTTCAATTAGTGAATTAATTGAATTTGAAGAAACTGTACTTTTTGCCTTCAGTGCTACCACGCGATCTATTTTACGACCTAATCTGAACTGTTATAGGGATGGAGCTAGGAGCTATATAGGGTGTATAGCTCCATCCCCCTTATTCGCTCGCCCGACTTGTATTTAACACGTCATGGTTAGTAACCAGAGCTTGCGTACATTTGTTTCCAATCGGTTAACACTCCTGGCCCTTTCCTAAATCTGCTAGTTGAGTATTATAACGGCAATAAACTAACATAACTTCGATAAACTCAACTACAGTATCATATTGTTTCTCTAAGGCAAGAAATCGTCATAGTTTACTTTCCTCAAACCATGATCTGCCAAACTTATATACCTTTCGATCATCCCCTTGTCTTTGTGACTCTGTTAATATTATTATCTAACAAGCCATTTCGCCTTTTCTCTTAATTTATATTTACATTAGAAAAATAGCCATTAAAATATAAATATTAAATTATTGAATTTGGTAATGTTTATAGCTCAATAGTCTTGCTATGTTTGTTCAGGTTTTTCATGTTCTTGTTGCATAATTCTAGTTCTAGTCTGAGGCCGTCGACTTCTGCCTCTAAAGTACGAGATCTTTTGAACATTTGGACATAGTTGAGTTGTAACTGCTTCTGGTATCTTAGTACCTTGTCCTTTTCCTCCGACCATTTTCTCCTTTCGCTGTTGAACTGTGTTTCTTTAACTTCGAGCTCGCATTTGAGTCTGTCGACTATAGCGGTAGCTGCGCATGGTTCGTTGCAAGAGTCAGGGAGTTCTCCATTCAGTCTTTGAACTTCGGCGTCTTCTAAGGCGCTATCACTGGAGTTCCAGTGGTATTCGTTTGTTTTACAGACGTCGTAGATGCCTCTCATAGTCCTCCCACATTCGATACCTTCATATCCACTGAGGGATATGTCCGACAGTTCTTGCCTTAACTCCTTCAGTTCAGTTTTTAGTCTTTCAATTTCGTTCTTGCTGCTTTCTTTTGTCTTGGTGAGGTCTGACACGCTTTGCATGAGGTCGTTGGTGAGCCTGTCGACTTCTGTCTGCAGTCGGTTGATAGATTTTTCTTTTTCGTCCGTTTCTGCTCGCAGCCTCATGATTTCCTTCTCTTTCTTGTCGAGGACTTCTCTTAGTTGGCGACAGTCAGCTTTCAGGGTGAGGTACTCGTGTCCCTTTGCTGTTTGTTCATTCTGGAATCATAGATAAGAGTATGTTAAAAGAGTTTGGTATAAACAAATTAATAAGGGACCAGAAGCTTTGAACATCACACGACATTAAAACATCATTAGGGTATTTTTTTTCTTCTGGAATGTGAAGGATAACAAACTGTAGGAACATGGTGGATTTTATTCAGTAAAAGTCTGACACTCGCTTGACCCAGAACGGGAGAAGTTATTTACGAAACCAATACGGAAAAAAGAGTTATCGGTATACCCAATCTCGATCGACCTCAGTGATGCAAAGTTTGGGCGAAACATCTAAAAGTTTACACCAACCTGGGCATCTTTAAGCTGTGTCTTCAACAGCGCTATCTCCCCGGCTCTCTGGCACAGACTCCACTCAGTATCCTCGAGCCTCTGCCGCAGCAGCGCGCGGTCTCGCCTCACTCTCGCCAGCTCAGCGTCTCGCTCGTCGCGGGAGCGCCCGAAGCTCTGCATCATCAGACCTCGGGCGGCGCGCACGCGGACCTCGTGGCTGCGGACGCGTTCTGTTGTGCTGGAATGTGCAAAGAGATTTTGAGTTAGAAAAATATTATGTATAATAACGGAAAATTTTAAAAGCTATAACGATTGTCCAAATGTAGAGAAATTACGTGCGCTACCGAAAAGATGTGGTGAATCCCAAACATTTCGGATTTTTAACAATCGTTTTCTCTTCTTATAGTGTCATTTTGTGTAAAGTTATCTTCTGATAAGTTTGGATCATTTAAAACTCTAGTCAGTGAAGTCAAAGTCAAATAATTTATTTATTAATTTATTCGAAGGAGGTATATGATTATCAACTTGTTGGAATCGGATTCTATTATCGAACCCTTTTTGTGGGATTCTAGATTTGTAGACACATCATCATGATCCAGTTGAAAGACGTTTACTGGAGGACTTAATCCTAACCTAAGCATCAAACTCAAAGCATTTACCTACTTCAATCAAACCATTTACAGGCGCTTTTGAGTTGTTAAGGTCGGTTAGTTAAAATAAGATAAAGATAGCAAAATATACAGTCAAGTGCCTTCCTACATTAAGCGGGTTCTTTGCGACCTTTGATGCTCATCCACTAAGTCTGCTAGTAAATGACAATTTTGATGTTGAAATACAATTATCAGTGAGTGTCTTGAAGCATAGAATTCAGCCAATATAACTCTATGAATCCACGCTCAGTTTTACCTCTAGACATAAAGCAAGCGATAGTATTAGAAAGTATAATATATTCCTTTCTCAGATGTACGGATCTGTACAATTTTATAGCGGTCTACCGTAAAACCTCGTAACCCAACCTACTAATACTAAAATAGTCGAGAGTTGAATATTTATAGCGACGAGATTCCTGTTATTTGAAGATATAAGCAAAACAGTGATGGGTGGACTATTTATTGCCCGTTGTTTTCTTTCAGGCGCAAATAAAATAAAAATTGTTCTTCAAAAAAGGTGAAAATGCCTGTTTATATTCACAGAATTTGTAACACAAAAACATTGGAAACCTAGATTCGATTTAGATTTTTTTTATCAATGTGCGGAAGAGTTTGACTCTTACCGGAGGGACTGGCCCGCAATCACAATCAAGACAGACGTCTGTGGAAAGGGGAGAGGGAGGCCTTCGCCCAGTAGTGGAATATAGATAAGGAAGTTACACTTTCCTGAGTGCCAAAGACATTTGAAGATAAGTGGAACAGAGTGTAAATTTCCGCAAACCTCCGTTAAAAAATAAAAATATTTAAAGAAAAACAAAAAACCCGACTGCGTCGAAACTAATTTTAAAAAATACGTAAAAAAATTAACTTAAATAAAAACTAAAAAGAAACAAACAAGCCCAGTAGTTTAGAATTCTGTTATGTAATACTAAATAACTACACAATTTAAATAGTTTTATAAAATCGATACACACATAAAACAAATCATACATTCTAATGCAGAACAGACTGACTCACAGTCGGGGCCCATTAAAATTTTACCAATCAAATCTTCCCAAGGGGCCCCGACTGTGAGTCGTTCTGTTCTGCATTAGAATGTATGATTTGTTTTATGTGTGTTTTTTTTTTTTTTATTTTTTTTTATTTTTTTTAGGTGGGAAAATCATCTTATGACAAATCTCGCTCTTGGGCGGAACGAGAGATAGTGTCAGACTTTTACTGACTAAAAACCCACTCCTGTTCCTTCGTTGCCTTCGTCCCAGGGCCCCGGTTTCGTTTTCACACTACCCATGGCCCCAGTAGGCTTCGACCCTGCTGGGCCCCTACGATTTGCTGACATCTCCCTGAGGCGCGCGCGGAACAATACGCGCCGTCGACGACTTGGGCTCGGTCCGGATGGTTACCGGACGGTCGGACGGCGGGCCACCCATTGCCCGCCTTCCGCAAGCCCGCGCCTACGGTGGCCGGAAATCAGGATCGGAATCCCGGCGGCGGCTGGGGCGTGAGGACCGTTGCCGTTGCCTCACGCGATCGGCCGCCTCCTTTGCCAGCATTACTGCTTCGCAGAAGGGTTTTATGTGTGTATCGATTTTATAAAACTATTTAAATTGTGTAGTTATTTAGTATTACATAACAGAATTCTAAACTACTGGGCTTGTTTGTTTCTTTTTAGTTTTTATTTAAGTTAATTTTTTTACGTATTTTTTAAAATTAGTTTCGACGCAGTCGGGTTTTTTGTTTTTCTTTAAATATTTTTATTTTATTTTATACTTTTTAGTTACGATTCATTGACTTCGTTATAAGATGGTAAATTTCGCAATCTAGTCATTTCATTGAGGGAGTTAATATTGTGGGGATTATTAAGTAACTTGCGGTGGTCTAAAATACTGATGATTAGTCCCTCTAGAGACCTAACTCGGCTCAAAGCTACATATGCTTGACCTTTAGCAAAAATGCGTGAACTTAAGTCAACCACAGCTCGGTCCAAAAGTCCAAAGTAGTTCCTTGGAGCTTGTGTACAGTTACACCCCAGCACAATATCAATGGCAACATTTTTCGCTCTATTTTACCCTGTCCGCGAAGTGCATCGAATTCTGTCGTCGATGGTTCGATTCTGACTCCTACTCCAGGAACATTGTTTTTAATTGCTTTGTCGTCAAATTCTATACATATAAACAGCTTGTGGCAATTCTCCGGGTTCCAATTGGTCCCTCCGAAGAGCTGGCCACTCAATTGTCCTTATAACACCCATTGCTCCGTTAACAAGACCATGGGTAACATTCAAATTTCTTCGTAACATAACTCGTGATCCTAAACCGATTGTTAAATATTTAACGATTCCTCCAGTTTTGTTAGGATCATCAGAAATATATACCTACATCTTTCGTTTTTGACCATATGTTTTCGATTCTACTGACATATCAACTGCATGTATAATTTATACAACCTAGTAGTATTTGCCAATATAGTTGTCATCTTTTGCTTATGTTCATCGACCTGTCTAGTAGAT
Organism: Mythimna impura; assembly: GCA_905147345.3. Lineage (NCBI taxonomy): Eukaryota > Metazoa > Arthropoda > Insecta > Lepidoptera > Noctuidae > Mythimna > Mythimna impura. The sequence continues at coordinate 6,768,883 of LR990355.1, read as the reverse complement.
GGGAAAACTCGAATGATTTGATTTACAAACGTGCATCAAATGAACAACGCCATCTATCGAGTTTGGTGGTAAACTTTTTTTTACCAAAAATATTTGTTCTTCATGCTTTTTCACTGTTTTTTTTATTTGTGTATCGTTTATACTTGAAATGAAAACTTAAATCAATAAGTAAGAAAATTAGCGAGAATGATTGTTTTGTTAAACAAATTTAAATCGGTATATATCCTAGACTATTATTTAAAATGAAAAATGATAAAAGGAACCTAATGATGATTTTAAAATACCTATTCAACGACACCCCACTTGACATAGTTCATCGACTTTTTTTTTTCACTTTGACAATATGGCGTCTGGTTGTCGCTGTGGTGAATTTTGATTACTGTCAAGTGTCATGTCTTTAGTGACACTCGCAAGGTTAAGACGAATCGATTGACGTAAGAATTATCAAAATCGGCCTACGCATTTGGTCTCTAGAACGCCACATAGAAACAAACATACATACATACATACATACATACATACATACATACATACATACATACATACATACATAGACTGATAAACACATTACCCTCCTTTGCGTCGCGCAGTCGGGTAAAAAGGGAGGATACTCCGACCAGTCGGGTGTTATGTCTGGTGGGCTGTTGCTCGATAGATGATTTCGGGCTGTTCTATATGTTCAAATCGTGCAGAGAACTTTAATTGCGCGATGCAGTATTAGTTCTTATGTGACACCATAGATGGCGCTACAGATAGACTTAGATACCAGAAAAATGCGAACATAGGCTTTTTTATTTAAGAAAATACTCGGTTCTTTTGGGATGGTTTAAGACTAAATTAATGTAGATGGTACGTTATTTCTTTTTACCGACAATCGATCAGTACAAAAAAGTGTGACGGAGGCGGATTTTGTCCACTCTGTCACGAAAAAATAAAAAAATATATTATTACCCAATTTAAAGCCTGTGATGAATAAAAAAATAAATAATTAAAAAATCAGGCGTAAAAACTATTTTTTTTTGAGGGGTCAAACCGACAAGCGGTTTTTCGGTATAAAATGAACCGTCTCAGATACCTAAGTATTAGTTTTGAAATTAACAATTGATTCATTTAAGAAACTAAAATTCTATTCTAGTTTTCGGACGAGAGCTGGCAAGTATACCACTCTGTAGTATTTAAATGTGTGACGCCAATCATACGGTTGTTGCTACTGGCTACGGCTTGTTGAGCCTAACTGTGCATAATCTTAACGTTTGCCCTACAAACAGCCGCAAACTCTATGGAAACCAGGTTCCTGTGGTTGCGACACTCATAGAGCGAAAAATTGGAGATTCTGTTATTTGAATGGGCAATACTGGAAGTCCACTTTTTTGTCACATCTATGTATCCGACCGAAGGACTTGTAATAGATACAATATCGGTCGGATAAAATATCATGAAGGTCATGAATAAAAATTATTAATAAAAAATATTGGGTAATCCGCAGGGACCCAGCAGGGTCGAAGCCTACTGGGGCCATGGGTTCGCTTCTGAAAGGAAAACCTGGCCCTGGAGTGAAAGGCAACGATGGTACTAGGAGTGGGTTTCAGTCAGTAAAAGTCTGACACGCACACATGTAGACATATTATCTACCATACAATCCATCCAGTTTCTCTGGTCGTCTTCTACTTCTAAGCTGTAATAACAACATCAGTTCTTACCTATAGTCATGTTGATCTCTCTCCAGCTCAGCGACTCCAGAGTCTGCAGGCGAGGGTGCAGGCACAGGTTCCTTGTCCGCGCCGCTCAACACTGAACTCGACTTTGTGCTGGAAAAGAGAAAGGTTTACGTTGTAGTTAGGTGAAGAACATTAGGGTTTTTGACAATCATGGAGGAACTTTAGCTTAAAACTTGGAGGTGACATCTGAAAATATTAAAAAGTAAAAGTAAGAGGTGTATTTCTGCACATGTTAGGTTAGGCTACTGTAAATATGAGCTGAACTAGACCAGAAGTTTTTAACTGACGTCAAAAAAGGAGGAGGTTCTCAATTCATAGGAGTTTTTTTTAATGCAAGTTCCTTGATTACTCGAAGACACCTGAACGAAGAAAATTATTTTTTTGTCCGAGTGTGTATATTTACCAGGTGGTACCATGGCCATCATGTCAGGATCTAATAATAATAATAAAGTTTATTGACACAAAAAATATTTAAGTAACAAACTTTTTGAAGCCTTGGCTCCTGAGCTAGGTAGCAACCTGTGTTACAGGAGCCAGTGTCTTCACCCAGTTGAATATGTTACATTTGATCACAAGTTTATTTATACATATTTGATAAAGAAAAAAAAACATGGTAAAATAAAATAAATGAAAGTGCACGCCCTAATGATGAGATCCTGGAGAAATCAAGGGAACTCTCCACATTTTATTGGCGCACTTATAATGATTATGTAGTACCTTTCTATAGTACATTACATAATTTGATATTTTAGTTTGGCTGAGCTGATAACTAAAAAGTATATTTCTTTTTTTAAGTTTTGGAACAACCCCTAGCCAAGTTACAATCGTTTCGTCTCGATTCTCTTTTCGTTGATCGCCTCGAGTCGGCCACGCTTCCTATTCCTTTGTTCTGACCACGTGACGGAGCGTTGAGATGACGTCAGAATAAAGGAATCGGACGCGTGGCCTACTCGAGGCGATCGACGAAAAGAGAGTCGAAACGAAAAGGTTGTAACTTGGCTAGGGCGGCAGGTACTAGACTACGATTTGCCAAAGATTGGAAAAAAAGGAGACAATGATTATTTTAACGAAGATAGATAGGTATATGTAGGTACTCGTAGTTCCCTTTAAGGAACAGAGTTGTGAGGAACTGAAGGGTGAGTGTTTTGATTTGTGTCTCTCATTTATTGTTACTTTGACGGCACTATTGACATAGTATAGATATAAGGAACAGTACGGAAACTACCTACAAATATTCGAAACGGCACACTCGCACAAACATACGCATCGGCGACACTCCTAAGCGTTTCTCGCGGTCCTGTCAGTAGCGAATGCCGCTTAGGAGTCTCGTCGATGCGTATGTTTATGTGAGTGAGCCGTTTCGAACATTTGTAGGTAGTTTCCGTACTGTTCCATATATCTATACTGTACTATTGACGCTGTGGTTCAGGTATTGGCTGCTGCACTTCGTATCGTATTCCCTCACAGATCAAATATTTGTATGGCGTACTGATAGTTGTTCCAGGGTGTCTTGTGTACGTGAGTTAACAATGTCTGTGCACGCACCCACGACAAAAAAAAAAAACATTCATTACACATAATACAATAACACCAGGTGCATTATTTAAATTAATATCAAACAAGTCACATAAAGATAAGATTGCCTACTTATTATTTTATACAATTATGTTCCTGACAGACAACATTCAATAAGATACTAATACAAATTGCAAACCTAGATACATCGTTAGTACCTACATTTTACAGACGGCGTCATAATATAATATGACTCATTTAACATATATTTATCATTTTATGTTTCTATTTATCTTGTACTGGTGTTCTACAAATGGCTTAATAACTCTACAATTACCACAATTTGACTTCTAAGTGCAAATTGCATTTTCCATTAGAATTACAGGTCTGTTGGTCTAGTGGTCAGTGGTTCTGACTCCCATGCCAGAGGCCGTGGGTTCGATACACAATCAGGACAAAATGTTTGTGTGATGAGCACGATTATTTGTTCTGTGTCTGGGTGTAATTTATCTATAATAATATGTATATATTTAGAAATAAATAAGTATGCTTATTATCAGTTGTCTAGTATTCATTCCACAAGCTCTGCTTAGTTTGGGACTAGATGGCGTTGTGTGAAAGTTGTGGAAACAATAAATGAATTAGATGCTTTCGGCATGAATCACAAGCACAGAATAATTAGTTAACAATAATAATAATTTATTAAGAAAAATTAGGTTACAGGGAGTGGGTAGTTCTATAAAATTTTGTTTTCATTATATAATTAACAAAGTTTTGGTACGTCTGTGCATTTTTAAGAACTTGACGCGGACGAATTCGCGGGCAACAGCTAGTTTTAAAATAAATGCTTTGATTCTTGACTCTTCTTGTGTCGTACTGCATCTAAGATTCTGCGCAGATAGCAATTGGCGTCGAACGGTAAACCCGTAAAGGCGTTTGATATTTTATTATTTTGTTTACAACCTGTTTGAGCGTCGCCGGTGCCTGAATACCTAGTTTCGTAATCTGGTCAATTAGGACCGGATTTAAGATTGCTGTACTTCGTAAAAAGGACTGTTAAGTTGTAATTTGTTTACATAATCGTGTACTTTTTATCGGAAGAATAAAAATGGCGATTTAACAGCTTTTGTATGCAAAAAATGATGATACACCGATATATTTTGTCAGTGAAGTTCTATAATAACATTGTGTAAGTAATTTTCGGCGGTATGAAAATTTATAATATTGACGATTTGAAAAAAGGATGTCATTTCATTAAGAACGTACTACGTTTCAAATAATTAAAAAGCATAAAGCTAACCGAAAGACGTCCACTGTTGCACATAGGCCTCCCCCAAGTGTCGCAGCAACGAACGGTCCTGTGTGTCTCGCATCCATCGGATTTCCACGTTTCTGACCAGGTCATCGGTCCACCTTGTGGGAGGCAACACTGAGTCTTCCATTGCGTGGTCGGCACTCCCGAACCTTTCGACCCATGGAACATATTCTGTTCTGTAAGCAATGTGCCCTGCCCACTGCGACTTAATTTTGGCGTTTCTTCGAGCTATGTCGGCAACCTTGTTTCTCCTGTGAATATCTACGTTTACATATTCATGTCCATTAAAATTTTGGTGTCTCAGAAAGCCTCATAGTCTTTCTAAGTAAATACCGCCATGTTTTATATAACAGTCATTTGTTATGACGATTGTATGAATGAATGAAGTTACACTAACGAAGATTGATGTATTTCGATTATATTACTATTGTTGATTTTTTACGGTTATCTGTGTTATGTAATGCGTCTTTGATTGATATTATGTAGCTGACTATGGAGATACGTGTTTGGACAATTGGACTTGTACTTTCCATTCTGCGTTATTTCCTTTTTTTATTTTGGGCATAGATTAAGTAGGTAGGAATGTGTCCTCTAGGAAAGATAAGTTGGTTACCAACTGTTAACCTGACTGTTTTTCATTTCCCGCAGAGATATACGGAAGGTCTACTCTGATCTGATTCTTGCCTCCTCTACACCAAGTCTATTTCTCAGCCAACGTACAATACGGTCAAAATGTCTTGACCACTGAGAACTTCGAACAATTGCTTGCGCAGTAATTCTTTTTTAGAATAATAATGGTGAATGTGTATTGCAACTTTTTTCGAGTATCCGCGATAGTTCGAGACGCCTAATTTCAAAGTGGCCAACATACTTATATTTTAACCGTACTGTACAAGTAGATATAGTCGATAAGTGTCGACTTGAACTCAGGGTAAATCTGAAGGTTCATTAGTTCTCACGCAGGGTCAAGCTTCAGCGTCAGCCTTTTGGTCCAAAAATAATCCCAAAGGGTGATTTTTTTGGAGGTGGGAAGGCATAAAATTAATTTCCCTTGCTCAGGGTGGAGCGACAGGGAGTGTCCGACTTTTGTTCCTTTCAATATTGCCCTTAGGGCAATGGAAAGGGCTATGCTCGGAGTTTCCTTGCGTGATCGAATCAGAAATGAAGACATCCGCAGGAGAACCAAGGTTGCCGACATAGCACGAAGAATCGCCAAACTAAAGTGGCAATGGGCAGGGCACATTGCTCGCAGAACGGATGGCCGTTGGGGCCGAAAGGTTCTGGTGACGACCTCGTACCGGAAGACGCAGTGTTGGAAGGCCCCCTACAAGGTGGACCGATGACCTGGTGAAGGTTGCGGGAATACGATGGATGCGAGACGCACAGGATCGTTCGTTGTGGCGACATTTGGGGGAGGCCTATGTCCAGCAGTGGACGTCTATCGGCTGAAATGATGATGATGATGAATATTGCCCTTTGCATTTCAGAGACTCTCGAAGAATCCCTTAGCCGGATGGCTAGGGCTTTTGGATATAGGGCAGCTATTTTTAATAAAAACACAGGTGTTAAGGAATCAACCTCGGAACAAGTGCAACTAGCGATGTTCATAATAATGAAAGGCAGGTCTCGCTCCGTGGCGCGTCTCGCTTCACTGCCCGAGCGTGTTACTGTGACTTGGTCTGCGCACTATGAATCTATTGCTGTTTTAATTGTAGATGGGACGTGCCAATGTCAGGTTTGATGAGGTTATGGTGAGAGGTACTGTTACCTCTCATCATACCCTACTCTGTACCTATGTACAGGATGGTGGAGGTTAGATAGTTAGTTGCTTCATGTAAAATGCTGATATACATACAGATGCATCAGATATTTTTTTTTAAATGATATAAACCAGTGTTTGACTGCGATCCCACTTGATGGTAAGCAGTGATGCAATCGTTGATGGTGAAGCGCACTAGTTTGTTAAGAGCCTGTACACTCTAGCTTTGAAGACACCTAAATTATAATCGGAAGGGAAGATCGCAGTAGGCAAATTGTTCCAGTCTTTCGATATACGCGGTATAAACTACGAAGCGAAACGCTTAGACCGGACCGTAGAGGTGTTAACAACGTAAGGATGGATACTCGCCGTAGATTTGCCTGGCAGCCAACCCCTACACAATTGGAAAAGTCTGAGTAGATTAATATATTCTTCATAATAGCAAATAAAACCGAAGTCCGAAGAATCGCCAAACTTAAGTGGCAGTTGCAATTGCTCGCAGAACAGATGGTCGATGGGGACGAAAGGTTCTGGAATGGCGACCACGTACCGGAAGACGCAGCGTTGGAAGGCCTCCCACCTGGTGGACCGATGACCTGGTGAGGGTCGCGAGAATCCGATAGATGCGAGACGCACAGGACCGGTCATACTATACTATACTGTTGATATATTAGTAGGTAATCAACTTTATGGTAGACTCATTAGTCAATAATTGAAAAATGACGATAAATCTGTGTATAAATATTTAAAAGCAAATATTTGCTAATGTTAATCGATAAAATATTGATTTATGTTGTTGAATGATGTAGTGTTGATCACCTTTAGCTTAAGGCATATAAGAGGACGTAGTTTTTTTTTATAATCTAGAGGCAGTTTTCCGTGTGCGATTATTATTCCCTTGTTACCTTTACGAAGAACATAAATGTCTAATATAAGTATAAAAACCAACTCCTCACTTAACGGCTTGGTTGATTTTCATGATTTTTTTTTGTGTGTATTTCGTAGGTCTGACAATAGGTTGTAGGCTTTTTTTACCTTCCTACGCCCACCCCCCATTTTTTCTTTGATAATTGGTGTAGCAGAACGTTTGCCGAGTCAGTTAATATAAAAGGAGAAACTGACTGACTGACATATCAACCCACAGCCGAAACTACTGAGGCTAGGAACATGAAATTCTGCACATTGCTTCCTTTTATGACGTAGGCGAGCACTAAAAGAGGATTTTCCAAAATTTACCCCCTAAGGGGATGAAACGGGGGTCCAAAGATTTTTCTATAGAAAAACCTATTTTCACGCGGGCAAAGCCGCTGGCAGAAGCTAGTACCTAATATACATATAGATAAGTACGCTGCCCTGCTTATTGAAAATGCAGTACTTGCAAAATGGCGGTTCGGAGATCGCGGTAAACATTTTTTTTTTTAAATATTTGAACAACAAGTCTTAGTTCTATAATTTTAAAAGTTTACTAGAAGAATAAGAAAATATTTTATTTATGTATACATTAGCCCCTTGAAATGTCATTTTTACAAAAAAAGTGAAAATGACGATTACTGCAAATTCAATTAGCAGGGCAGTACGGTCAGCGTGAAGTCTAGATCACTAAACGTCAGTGGTAAGACCTTGAGCTGGTCTAATGAGCAAACCATTAATGTTTACCAATGGTTTTTTCCCCAATAATAACTTTAAACGTAGATTTCTGCTCTAGATATTCGTAATATGAATGAATTAAATACTATTATGTGTAATTTACTGTTACAGAAAATTCTTGAAAGTAGAGCGTTATGGTCAACGAATATATTTTGTAAACAGTGTAGAAATAATAGTCCTCTTAAACAAAGTTCGGTTATGGCGGTTAATCTAAAGGTGGGTCTACGCTTATACGCTAGAGGAGCCGAGCACGAGCGGAGCACGAGCCGAGTTCTAATTCGTCTAGTGTGGACCGACTCTAGAGGAGCCGAGCACGAGCGACACTACACGAATTTAAGATCAGCTCTACACATGCGCAGTCACTCCCATAGCTCGATGGAACGGCAGCCCGACACGACTGACGAGTAATCAGGTGCAGGAACATCGTGCACGGTTGTAACTGTAACACATCTCGAGCTCTCAATCTCTGGGCTTTTTTTATGTGGGAAAATCATCTAATGACATCCCCCGCTCTTGGGCGGAGCGGGAGTCTTGTCAGAGTTTTACTGACTAAAAATCTACTCCTGTTCCTTCTTTGCCATTGTTCCAGGGCCCCGGATCTCTTTCGCATCACCCATGGCCCTGGATCTCTTTCACATCACCCATGGCCCCAGTAGGCTTCGACCCTGCTGGGCCCCTACGGTTGCTGACATCTCCTTGAGGCGCGCGTGGAACACTACGTACCGTCGACGGCTTGGGCTCGGTCCGGATGGTTACCGGACGGTCGGATGGCGAGCTACCCATTGCTCGTCGTCCGCTCTCAATCTTTTTTTCTGGGTAAACATCAAATAACTCCTGCTCTAGGTGTGAGAGGCAGTGTTAAGACTTTTACTGGCTAAAACCAATCTGTGCCTCTTCCATTGTCCCCATTCCTTTTGCGGTCCAACTGGTAATCGAAGTCAGATCCTCAACCCAGGCCATGACTGTGAGGCCAACTAAAAAACCAGCCAAACAGACAGGTAGAAAAAAAACAGAAGAAGCAACATTTAAGTACGTATAGTTTTCTGAAAAACTTCAACAATAAACCAGCTCCCCTAGCCAAGTTACAATCGTATCGTTCGCGCCGAACGCCTCGAGTAGGCCACGCCTCCGATTCCTTTGTTCTGACGTCATCTCAACGCTCAGTCGCGTGACCAGAACAAAGGAATCGGAGGCGTGGCCTACTCGAGGCGTTCGGCACGAACGAAACGATTGTGACTTGGCTAGGGGGGCAGTTGCTTTAGATTTCGAATACCTATAATTTTCTTCTACTAATATACTATGGCCATTCTTATTACGTATAGATAGCGGAGCAAATTCGTAATAACAATGTAATAGATTGTAAGAATACCATTTGTGTTGTCAGACCAGCGAAACACTAGAAAGTGGATTATGGAAGCTGTGGGCTATGTTTTATGGTGCGGTTTATTCACGGGAAAGCGAATTATGGGCAGGAAACTAAGTATAGAGAAACATACATAATATATATACTGTACATATACATTGAATAAGTCACAGAACTCAATATCACCGAGAAATACAACGTGCTTTCTTTTATCAGTCGAATGTCAGTAGCACTGCAATACATTTTAGCTCGCAAAAGTAATACAGATAAAAAATATATATTTTGCGAGCTGTCGATTTTGGGAATCTGTGACCTCCGAAACATATGTCTTTGTTACGCCTGTTAGGTAGTGTGGTGATGGTAAAGGGGTCTCTCCTGTCATTCGCAGTGCAGGGCAGTACGTGATCAACATGCCACCGTCTTCCCAGGGGCATTCAGTAGGATCAAGAAATTTACCTACCTACATAGAACGTCCGAACGTCTGCTTAAACGCATTTCAAATCATCGCTCCCGAAGATAACCGATCGCGTGGAGAATTCGCATGGGTCTAGTATGACCCATGCATGATTAAATTGAGGCATCAGAAAAACAATATAATGCCAATGGTAATAGATATTCCTCAACACCGGAAACAGTAGTAAGTAAATTTAAATAACAACCAATGTGTGTATAATTGTTGAAATAATAAATAATGAAAAGCGGAAACAGTGCGTCAAGTTTCACAGTTAGGTTTGCAAAGTTTCAACACTCTACGCAGAACAATTGAATACGGTCATTTGAAAGGTTTAAATAGTTTTTATCGGATTATTTAGGCTTGCGTATGAAGCAATTAAACGATTAAAAATTGCAAGGAACGCAAAGGGCAGCTGAAGGAACATAGGAATGCAAAGGCAAAGAAGGAACATAGGTGTGACACGCCCCTCCCACTCCGCCCTTAAAAAAACTTTTTTCGCGATTCGGAAAAATCTTCAAGACTATTCGGGAATTGAACTATTCACATAGGTAAGTTTGTACGGGACCCTAAGAGCGCGAGTCCGACTCGCACTTGCCCAGTTTTTTATAATTGATAAGCTCGCGTTTGAGCACTCACTCAAGTTAACCCTTCCTCACATCACTAGTTTCCGTACACGAAACGTTGGTTTTGCGAAATATAGCTATCGCGCATACCAAGACATACAGTATAGTCATTCAATTACATACAATACGAATCTATGAGTATTCACTAGAGACGAGTCCGACTATGGAATAAGCCGACTAGGCGACTTGTCGGCAATTATGTGGCCGACTATAGGTAAATGGGGCGGGATTGTCGGCTTTTCCGATTAGAGGCTGATTTTAAAAAAAATAATTTTGGGTTTTCTTGTAAGACGTATTTAATTCTTAAAAATATAAAACGGATTATAATTACTATCGATTATTTTTTTTAAATTTCCCTTTTTCCTGTTGCTCGTGCCGATGAATTTTTTGCGGACTAATCGCAGACTAGTTGCCGACTATAAAGTTGACTAGACTGGAAAATAAGGATTTTATTGGCAGCATCTAGTAGGTCTATCTCTAGTAACTACCTAACAACATGTAAATGAGATGGATGTGGACGCGACGGACCGTAGTTCCTGGCCTCATCTCCACATGCCTATTGTTAGAGATTTATGAAGGTTTTAGATATGTCAGTGATGAAATTTTTCGCGGATTTTAATGCTTCTCATTTAGTAATGCCTATTACAACAGTGAGAACGATAGCCGTACCGACTGTAACAGGAGATATTTTTGTATACATATTGTATTATATCTATGGTATATTAGTAAATATATTCTTGTATTCGCCATTTTCTCTCTCTTTTACCTACCACTTTTTTTCTCCACATCACCCAAAGGTCGACTGGTAGAAAAGGCCAAAAGTCCGCCTCCGTACTTTTGTGTGTATAAAGCATTTAATAAATAAATAAATAATTTGATGAATGATATTTTCTCGTGTCCTATAAAGGTTATTTTAGAAAACCTCATGGGTGCTCATGCTCATTTGATGACTCGAAAAAGTGGCGAAGTGTGAGAAGAGAAATGCACACTGATCGAGCGACAAATACTTAAATAAATGTCCTACTTACATACTGCGTACTTAATAACTAATCATGTTTGATAAAAACATAAAATGAAACCATTATTTATTATCAAGAAATATTATAATTTATACGTAACGTATGAGGCTATTACTGATATGTTTCTTGATGTCTATTCTCAGGGTTGCTCGAGCCCCCGAGCACCCACGGAGTCCTCGCCCCTGCTTAGGGAACTCACAAGAGCCACCTCACCTATCCTATATAAAGAAATGGGCCAACATTAAAAAAATACACTTTACTATGTCTTTACAGCAAAATTTATATATCAAACCAGACAATAATGTTTACTAGCTGAAGCTACAGCGAAAAAAAAATAAGGTCGTCTTAGCGTAAAAAATCTAATTCAGGTCATTGCCGACTAAGCGTCGATTATGGGGCTTCATCTAAATCGCTTCAGTCGTTACAGAGGTTGTGCTCACACAAACATACTAGCTTACAAGGTCATTTTTATTAACAAAACTCCTAAACCAGTGAAGCGATGCTCTTGTTTTTATAACCATCTATTATGAATGGGAGTCTAATTAATTGTTGAATGAAGGCTAAGCTAATGTTTGTGGACTGTGACGTCATTCAAGAGTCGGTCATGAATGAAGTTACTTAAACATTTTGAAGATGTTGCCTTGGTGTATTTCTATTCTATACAAGGCCTGAACGCAGCCATAGGAAACTGCCCCCCTAGCCAAGTCACAAACGATAAACGTAAACTCTCAGTAGTCTTTAATAGATTTTCAACTTTATGTTATTGGTTATAAAGTTGAAAATCTATTGAAGATTACATAGTGTTTTCGTTCGTTCCGGTCGCTAACGCTCAGTAGTCTGTAATAGATTTTCAACTTTATGCTCTTAGGTATAAAGTTGAAAATCTATTGGAGATTACTAAGCGTTCACGTTTATCGTTTGCAACTTGGCTAGGGGGGCTGCTTGTGTGATTATTCTCATCTACGCACGATTAGTCCATATTCGTACTAGCACTGTATATTATGGAATAAGGTTAGGTAGTTAGGTCACTATGAAGTATACGCGAGTATTTGCGTACTACTCTTGTATAGATTGGAAGACCTTAGTAAAAAAATGATTTCCAATTCATATACAATTAGTTTCAGACCCTTGCGTTCTGGCCTTGTATAGAATTTAAATACGCGTTGCCATGTTGTGAACCCATACATTAATAAAGTAATGGATGGATGGAGGTTTGGAATTGGGTAGTTGACTTAATTTTATTTACTAGCACTTTGACCGTAACTTCGTTCGCGAGAATATTTTCATAAAAAATTAAACATCCCTTAAATCGGACAGACTTTATTAAGTATTCATTTCGGTTAGACTTTGTGCCAAGTTTCAAGTTAATAAACCCTAGAAATAAAATTATCCCATATTACCTTTAACACCCCTTAAATAATTTTAAAAGGGTAGTTTTGAATAACGGATAATGAAAACCTTTTTTCCTTACTAAGGTTACTATTTATGGCAAGTTTCAAGTACAATATTGGTCCAATTAATAAAATTTTGCGTACATATAAACGAATTTCCCCAACAGCTCTATCATTTTACATTCAGGCCATACACCCCTTACCTACATACCCAATTCATCAAGTTTGTATCTCATTTGTCAGCTCAATACGGTATTTTACACAAGCTATATACATATTATAGAGTAAAGGAGGTCTCGCCTCGTCGTTTATACCGCATACATCGAAGGACTGGAACAATTTGCCTGCTGAGGTCTTCCCATCCGATTATAATTTGGGTGTCTTCAAGGCTAGAGTGAATAGGCTCTTAATAAACTAGTGCGCCTCAACATCAACGATTGCATCACTGCTTGCCATCAGGTGGGATCGCAGTCAAGCACTAGTTTATATCAAATTAAAAAAAAAAGGTTCTGAGAGTGGACTTGTGTTTTCGCTCATGTTTTTGCACTATAATATCTCCTGTGTACTTGGATAATCTCCATTAAGATTGGTCACAGTCATCAAAATTCGGTTGGGAGGATTTATAATAGTATCGTAAGAACGCAAGCCTAAGGTTTTACACTTGAAGGTCAAAACAATCACACTTACACAGTTCTAGCTCATCATAACTACAACAATCACAACTCGTAGACGTTTTTGCAATTAAACGTTTCATAACAGCTCTCAATCTTCATTATTTGGAAAATCTAAGGCTGTGTAAAGGGATGGCGATCTGGGGCTTAACATGACGTGTTAAAATGTCATGCGAGCGAGAAAGAAGGATGGGGCTATACACCCTATATAGCTCCATCCCTTTAACAGTTCAGTTTAGGTCGTAAAATTGATCGCATTAAGAGCTCGTGATTTGATTAGATTTTATAGGTCAAGAAAATCATTTTTTTTTTAATAGATCTTAAACCTGTTTTTTATATTTCTATGTCTTAAACAATGAATCGATTTTGGGGATCGATCTACATCATCATCATCATCATCATTTCAGCCGAAAGACGTCCACTGCTTGACATAGGGCTCCCCCAAGTGTCGCCACAATGATCGGTCCTGTGCGTCTCGCATCCATCGATCTTAAAAAGTTGAAATCAAGATTCAATTTTTTTTTCTGCGTGATGCAACCATATTATTATATAAAAACGTTCAAAGCACCAATTTCCCTCAAGCTAATTTTTATGTGAATGTTGTACACACGATAAATCACTAGTCATGAAACATGGGTATTGTAAGATCATCTGTACCGTGCTTTTTAAGACTCGGTACCTACTGCAGGTACAAACGGATCGATCTTTTAGAACTCTGTTTATTATTGAATCGATTATTTAGACTTTGATTCGAATCGATTCAAAATTCGCCATCCCTAATTGTTAATTTGTAGAATAACCGCGGAAACTCGCCATTACGGAAAACTTAGTTAAGCTATACACGTAGGCATGCTAGGTAATCATGCATGACTTCTTGTTTGTTTTACGCCAGCTGGCATTAGCTTCCACGGTTAAAATCAATGGATTCAGAAAAGCATAAGCATAATCCGTAAGTCATAATGATCCCACTGCTGGGACTCCGGCCTTCGCTGAGTGAGAGGGAGTGGCTGAAATAAGGCCCGTGGGTCAAGATTACTCTTCCATATTTTACAGTTATGGTTATTGCTGTAGAAGATGGAATTAGCAATGCGACTGCTGATCAGGATAGTGCTGGAGTAAACTTTTTTATTGATATAACCTAGTACCTACTTGACTGCGAAGCCATCTGATGGTAACACAGTGATGGACTTGGTTGAGAATGGCAGATACATTATAAAACAAGACACTGAAGACTTTCTTGTGAATACCATTGAAGATATCCATAAGAAAGTCAAGCAGAAGAACGGAAAAGGGCAAACACTTTACCATAAATTGAACGCAAAGCAATAAACTATAGTAGGTTCTAATCACAGACTCAAGACTCTCAGTTGAGGTCAATTCAGAATACAGACTGTGGTATACGACATAGTTTGACCACACTTGAAAAACAGCATACAAAAACATCGATAAACTTCTGTGGCCTGTAAAACTCAGGATTAGTGCTCAGACACAATGACACGGGGCCGCGGCAGATCATGAAGGAGATGACGAGACGACCTGGGCGTCTTTCTTAAAAATTGGAAAAAAGAAGCGAAAAATCGTGATCGTTGGAAGGAATGGAGGGACGCCTTTGTCCAGCAGTGAGACAGTACGGGCTAATAATAATAATAACAATAATAAATAATAATAAATAAAAATAAAGTTCAGGTTACTTCACAACATCCAAGTGAAATGTCTGTAATAAACTATCTAGTCGACTATAATTTTTGTCAAACTATCGTCTATAACAAAAAAAAAATTTTTTCAGGCATCAAGGCCCATAGTGAGATAGTACAGACAAATTTACTTAAATAACTATGTTAGTAGGTCATCACAAAAACAAATACAAATACATAAAAAATCACGATACATAGACAATCAGGCAATCTAATCAGAATGGTTCGAAGTTATGGTTATTCCTTCCCACGTGTAGAAACAAAATATAATTACAACTTAAGTAATTATAAAGTGTAAGTAATTAACTAAGTGTTGCGAGGGTAGTTACGCCAGGTTGTTTGTCACGGATCTAGGTAGGCTGCTAGATGATACTGATACGCGGTTAACAAACGTAACATGCTTAACGAGCAATGTAACTGCGGAGAACGCAGCTGAAGTTAAGAAGTTTCCAGGGCTGCGGCTCGAAAGAGTTACTGCAGTCCTGGAACGCAAAGGGCAACTGAAGGAACACAGGTGGGTTTTAGTCAATACAAGTCTGACACACAATTCTCGCCCCGAATGGAGCGAGATCAGTGACGTATCTAGTCCTAATGGGGCCCTATATCAAATATTTTTGAAGTTTGTTTTTTTGTACGAAATAGCTTCGTTTGGATCTTTCGGTTATTGCCATTTTATAAACTATCTTAGTATACAAAATAGTGATAAGACTGAAACATAAAATGTAAAATACAAAAGATAATTAAATAAACGACCTACTTCTCTTATCTAGAAGTGAATGACTGTAAAGGAAGTCCAACAGTTTGCATTGATAATATTCATTGAAAATATATGAGTGATCGCGAATTTGTTGATAAATACATATTTTAAAATCATATGACATGAGTAACGAGATTCCTCTGTTTGTCAATATGTGTGTTGATGTTTTTTGAAAATCAATCATGCCTTTTGTATTGCTTAAATATGGCCATACAAAAAACAGGGAAGTACCTTGGTATCTTGCATAAGTATGGATGTTTAAAGAAATTATCTCTAGTTCTAGATTTATTATTTATTAAGAGGACTATAGGACCTAAAGCGCGGTCACTCGGACTGCATAAAAAAAAGATGTGCAGAGACACAATGCTTGCAAAATATGAAGCATTTTAGCGGTTCACTAAAAATTGATTTGATTATAAAATTAAAACACTATAAAGGTAAAACGTTGCTTGTAAAATAATCTGGTAAAAAATCAGAAAGATTGCATGTATATTAGTCCGGTTTTTAATCGATAAAAGTAATTTTTAGAGGCATCTTCGTGATTTTTTTAATCGTACTAAATTAACTGTATTATATTTTAAACACAGTCTATATAGCATTTATCCTATAGAAAAACATATATTTTCTGATTCTGTTTACTGCAGTAGATCATATACTTTTGCGTATTATAAAACTCGCGATTAGGTCCTGTATTCCTCTTAAGATTGCTATGTCGTGTAAGTTATAGAATACCGAACAAAAAAAAATTTCCTCTTTACAAAGGCGAATCACCAAGAAGTCAGACAGAGTAATATACACACATCATCCTGTTAGTGTCTACAATAAAATAAATTTCCCTTGCGACCCTATTAAAACCCACAAGTTTTCCCTATACGACCCTCATTCTGAAGATGCTGTTAGAAACAATACATTCTGAAACAACGCAGCTTCTCCTAGGCCCACTTCACTACATAGTATAAAACAAAGTCGCTTTTCGTGTCTGTCTGTCCCTATATATGCTTAGATCTTTAAAACTCCGCAACGGATTTTGATGCGGTTTTTATTAATAGATAGAATGATTCAAGAGGAAGGTTTATGTATATAATGCATGCATAATAAAGAAGAAAAACACTGATAATTTTAGATGTTTCTAATGTGATGTCGTCAATAAACAAATTTTTTTGTGCTTACATTGCAAACGCTGGCTGAACTCTACGAGATATATCAAAATAGTGTACTACAGTATTGTTCACCTTAAAAAGGTCTACAAAAAAGTCCGCGATGGTATATGTCCATCTCTTAGGGATAACCTACAATAACCATTTTATATGCTACGAGAAATAATGGCTTATTTACGAAACAATTTTAAGCAATACAGCATTAATCTTTATCCAATTAAGTACCTTAAATAAAATGTGCATTTAATATAGATCAATATAGCTCTTGGCAGCGTGTAATTTAAATGAATATTTTCGAAGATATTACAGATTTAAAATGTAGGTAAATAGCGGTTGCGGTAAATAACTTGATTCTACGTTTGTTACCTCAGAACTCTGTCGTTTATGGACCGACTTGCAACATTTTTTTTCCCCTAATAGGATATGCTTTCAGATTGGTCCTATTTTTTTCAAAATCCAGTTCTGATAATGGGATCCATAAGGAATCGAGGGAACTCCTCAAATATTCTAGGCAACTATATAATGATTTTAGTATTTTCATCGAGAACTTAAGCATTTACAGTCAAAAAGTAACATTTGATGAAGTGGAACTGATGAAAAAGACCAGAAATTGCCAACGGAACTTCACCCCTACATAGATATCACAATGAAGATAGTTAAGTAACTATGACAATAAATATAAATAAATGGTTCTGAATAGTTATGTTGAAAATGGTAGCATCAAAGTGATCTGATGATGATGATGGAGCTGGAAGATAGGCACTGTAACTCCGTAATTAATTAATGTAACCTAGCCGTGTTTGGGCTTATTAGAATTGTCATCAGATGAACTTTGCCTATAAGGTATTATCGAACTGACCTGATAATGGGGCTGGGAAGTGGATAGGGACTTCATAATAAAATAATGTATCCTAGCAGTGTTTGGGTTAAATCGAATTGTCATGAGAAATAGGTACTCTGGCTATAAATGTATCACAACTAAAAAGTGTGAAATATTTTTTTTTTTTTACATAAAAAAAACAACTTCACCACAAAAAACAAAACACTAAAACGATTAAAATAACTTTAATTTCGGAAGTCAGTGCTAAATAAGAAGCAGACAATACCAGAAACACTGACTTCCAAAATTAAAGTTATTTTGATCATTTTAGTGTTTTGTTTTTAGGGTTCCGTACCAAAATAGGAAAAACGGAACCCTTATAGGATCACTTTGTTTTTAGTCGGTCTTTCTGTCAAGACCCTTTATCTCGGAAACGCATAGAGGTATCGAGTTGAAATTAAAATCATATACTCAGGTCTGCGGTCCCTTGAAGCTGTGAAAAAATCAACCTTCTGAGCTAACGAAAAAAAAAAGATACAGACGTTTATGTCGCAAAAAACGTATATTTCGACACTCTCAAGGGAATCAAAATTCATAGAGTACTTCCCGTTGACTTAGAATCCTGAAATTTGGCATGAAGCAAGGTCTAATAGCACTAATATAAGAAAAAAAATTGAAAACTGTAAATTTGTAGTTACGTCACAAAAAATACTTTTTGCGTTTCGGAAAAATCTTCGTAACTCAATTTTAGAATTGAACTGTTTTCATAGCACCCTCAGTGCGTGCCACTTGCCCACTTTTTAAGAAGAAGAAGTCAGTTATCCTGTTATTTTATTAAAAAACCTGAATCCATCTAAACTTTGCAATGGCACGTGTTTGCTGGTAAAATCACTAAAAACTGTCATAATAGAGTGCACAATACTCACTGGATGTGGTACCGGAGATGTGTGTCCATGGAGTTTCTTGCACATTCTTCTTCATAGTGTTTTTTTTTTTAGGTGGGAAAATCATCTAATGACAAATCTCGCTCTTGGGCGGAGCGAGAGATAGTTTCAGACTTTTACTGACTAAAAACCTACTCCTGTTCCTTCTTTGCCTTCGTCCCAGGGCCCCGGGTTTCACTTTCAAACTACCCGTGGACCCAGTAGGCTTCGACCCTGCTGGGCTCCTCCGATTTGCTGACATCTCCCTGAGGCGCGCGTGGAACAATACGCGCCGTCGACGACTTGGTCTCGGTCCGGACGGTTACCGGACGGTCGCCGTCCGGAAGCCCGCGCCTACGGTGGCCGGAAATCCGCGTGGCGATTGGGGCGTGAGGACCGTTGCCTCACGCGATCGACCGCCTCCTTTGCCAGCATTATGCTTCGCAGAAGGAGGCGACCGCCTGCCACTCCTCCTCGCTCCGGACCATGGCCTGTACCAAGATCCGGCGCGAGAGATCGCCACCGCCGATCACCCCCACGAGGACACGGCGTTGCTCTTGCCCAAGCGGGGCACACCTCCACCGTGCGCTCCATCGTGTCCTCCGGGCGGTCCCCACAGTGACAAGTAAAGATATCTTTTGCAATCACCAATAACAAATCGTAGGGTCAAACTTTCAACTTTGCAACGTTATTGATCGTGGAGTGTTTTTCAAAAGAAAACATGTTTGTATTATCTAATGACAAAAAAAAAGCTGTGAACATTGTACATAAAGACATTCTGTAGTATAATTAGTACTGGCGACCCGCCCCGGCTTCGCACGGGTGCAATGCTGATCAAAACCGTATCAAAATCCGTTGCGTAGTTTTAAAGATCTTCTTCTTCTCAGTCGGTGCCAGTGTGGTTGTGGTCATCACTGTGAATCACGATGAGTGATCATCTTGGTAACACGGCGCAATTCATCGCGGACTGCAGCTTTCCGAGTACATTCATAAACCGAGCACTTAGTTGCGCCTTGATCTGGTCCGTCCATCTCATTAGTGAACTACCACGTGGCCTGATGCCCTCAACTTTGCCCTGCTGCACTACGAGACGCTCTATGGAGTCATTACCACGACGAGATACATGGCCGAAGAAGTTCAAAATGCGCGACTGCACTGTGGATGATAGGCGCTGCCTGATCTAAGCGTACATAGGGACAAACAGCGGGAAGCAACTTTGTTTTATACTATGAAGTGATCAGCATTGCACCCGTGCGAAGCCGGGGCGGGTCGCTAGTAAGTACTAAATAACAAAACTTTCGCTTTTATTGATTGGGATTACTGCACAATAGTGCATTAACAATAGCCTCTATACACTATGGTCCATTCACCTATTCATTCACTACTAAGGACTGTAGGTACTGAATACAGAGCACGGAATCACAACGTCGGCAGCCACTATATTTGAATTTGAGATAGATATACAATTTTAAAACAACAAACTACATCAATCAATGTATATTGATATTGACTCGGCTGGGCAGCGTTCGGGAAGCTGCGCGGTGTCTTCTCGTCCAATATACCACAGTGTCTCAAGACGAAAGTCTATGACCAGTGCGTGTTGCCAGTGATGACATATGGCTCCGAAACGTGGTCGCTTACAATGGGCCTCATTAGAAGGCTTAAAGTCACCCAAAGGGCAATGGAGAGGGCTATGCTCGGAGTTTCCTTGCGTGATCGAATCAGGAATGAGGATATCCGCAGGAGAACCAAGGTTGCCGACATAGCACGAAGAATCGCCAAACTAAAGTGGCAATGGGCAGGGCACATTGCTCGCAGAACAGATGGCCGTTGGGGCCGAAAGGTTCTGGAATGGCGACCACGTACCGGAAGACGTAGCGTTGGAAGGCCTCCTACAAGGTGGACCGATGACTTGGTAACGGTTGCGGGAGTCCGATGGATGCGAGACGCACAGGACCGTTCGCTGTGGCGACGCTTGGGGGAGGCCTATGTCCAGCAGTGGACGTCTTTCGGCTGAAATGATGATGATGATGATGACATCAATCAAAAATCACACAAGGAAAAGTTTGATTTTCATTGCAATCCTTTTATTTTTTAAGGCTTTTTTAATAAAATGAGTTGGTTCCTAATCCGACGGATACATTGTCTTGAAATTTAAATGTAGAGACACTATTTCTCTTCTATACTATAAATAACAAAAAAAAAAAATTGCCATTCATTCGTTGGTCCAAGCGTTGGCCAACCGCATCATTCGAGACCAGTGGAATTGATTTAGATATTTTTTATTACATATGCCATTGTTTGTTTTTAATTATTGTTACTTTTTTCTATTCTATGTATCTGGTGACTGCCGACAATCACTTTCATGTTAGGTTCGTAGCAATGCCGTTTCTAGCATTCGCCATTGAGGTGTTTCCTCGGTCTGTGGTACAGCAGCTGTAGCTAACCCACTTCTGCTGATAGTTCGAAGGGAAGCTGCTAATACTACTTTATTCGTGTCAAAAGTATTTGGTTACAAAACGGTTACTTAACCAGAATATAAAAAAATATAGGCACTGTTAATGTTTTAAAGGGTGATTGTGGACAGTAAAATGTTTATTTATACGATATAAAAGCTTGTCACGAGATTTCATTTAGACATGAAGATCTTGCGAAAAGTTTTTATATCAATTACTAACTGATCCGACAGACGTTGTCTTGGTTTAGCCATGAGGATTGTCACAAACGCGCGAACTGTCAAATTCACGACGATTAAATAGTCGTTTGAGATTACGGTTTTTTTTTATATTTGCGCAATATTCGTAATTTTTCTTTCCGTAAGTAACGTCTACGAAGTCCTAGAATTTAGTAGACAACCAACTGCGCCACGACATAACACAATAATGTGAATCCAGCTTTACTCATGTATTCGATCAACCAACTTATTGAACCCCTGTCTAAATCACCCTATAATATCCAATTATGACATCATTCAATCATTGTCGATCTCCTGACCTCCAACTAGCGTGACTAGAGACCATTATTCTAAAAGGATTGTTCATCTGATGACGAAGAGAATATGATGGTGTTCTATTTCTATAATCCTTGAGTAAATATCGATTGATCATGATAAGGGGGATTTAAGAACTAAAACAGTGTCATGCAGAAAAGATTACCTAACTTATGAAAGGTTGAAACTTGCGAGGAAAGTGTTCCCAGGGGAATAGTGACGTCGTCGAAGGCGTTTCCAAGCGCGCCTCAAACTTCCTAGGGATTTTTTTTTAGGTGGGAAAATCATCTAATGACATCTCTCGCTCTTGGACGGAGCGAGAGAGCATGTCAGACTTTTAATTACTAAAAACCTACTCCTGTTCCTTCTTTGCCATTGTTCCAGGGCCCCTACGGATACTTGCTAGGGCTGCGGGAACGTTTGAAAGAGCAACCGCGGCTCTAGAACGCAAGAGCAACTGAAGAACACAGGTAGGTTTAAGTAAGTCATTTGACGATTTACCACCAAAAAAAGGCGCTCGCTCTAAGTGAAGCGTGAGGGAGTGTCAGAGTTTTACTGACTAATATCCACCCGTGTTCCTAAAATTCAGGTCAAGGTCTTTCAAGTTTCATCTAAATCCGTTCAGCCATTGAGCTGTAATAGATTAACAAAAATCCAAACGTAGTAACAACATAAGCACTTTGTTTATAGCATACCACAATCAGCTTTTGAATACAATGTTCCCACTGCTGGGATACAGACTTCCTTTCAAAGAGAGGGTGAATGGGCCGTAATCCAAACGCGGCCCACTGCGGATTGGTGGATGTCACATGTCTTCGGATTTTTGGTTCTAGGTCATGCCGGTTTCCTCACGATGTTTTCGTTCACCGTTTTGAGAGAATAGAATAAACTTTATTGTACACCAAAATAGTAACAATTGAGAACAGTGTTGATGAAATTATATTAGGAACATAGAGTACCTAATGTGCCTGGGCTTGTACCCTCGACATAGAAACACTGGGCCACCAACTCGATTGACATTTGCGGTATTGTGAAAATAGGGAAAAAATTATACACCTCTCAATACTTTACTCAATATCCATTAAGTAAAGTATGCATTTTTTCTTCTTTTTAATTACTTTCACTGAAGTAACACTAACAACAGAAGTAATTGGAAGACCAATTAATATGTCTATCGAACTAATGACAGTCAGACGCTAAAAAAATCGTCTGTATTACGTTATCACGTTGTATATTCATTGCTTCAACCAAAAATATTTCAATTAGCCTCGTCCAACATTTTAGTTTTTTGTGGCAAGTGCCTTCTATACCATTATTCTCATCTTTTTAATCATTGAGAAACACTCTACCGTGACTATGAAAACGCAAAAAAAAAATAGAAATACCTAGGTTCGTAAGAAATATAAGAACTTGTTTTTATTGTAATGAAAGCTACTTGAATACTAGGTAACTAGATCAATGGATTCCAATCAAGTGCTTTCTTAGCAAAGAAATAATGATCATATTTTGATTCTTATTTCCGCTTTGAGTAACTGCATACTTGCTTGGGCGATATCTCGAGATATTAATTTAGAAATCTCATTTGAATATTCTATAAAATAATTAGGCTGTAACGGACATACCATTATTTGACATCGGTTCAAATCATTCGTTATATAATTTGCATAACACAGATACGAAGGTCACAACAAGACTACACTTAAAGCCAGAATTAAAGAATCACTAACAAAAAAAAAGAGCACGTTCTTTTCCTCAAAACTCACCTGAACATGTCACAAAACTCTCACTTTTCAATACACTTCACCATTTTATTCACTGGAACACGTATAAAATCACCATTTGATAAATAAACACCGTATATAGCGTACGCTCCGGCTGGCCGCTACTATGTTCAGAGCACGAATGCATGTGGGCGCGTGCCAACCGCGCCGTTAAGCTACTGCTTTGATAATAATTACTGAATAAACCACGCAAAATGAGTAAATACTCCATTACAATTTACAACGATGTTTTTGCTTTATAAATGAATGCTAAACGAGATGGTTTCAAAGAAAGGTGAATTTTTATGCAACTAAGTGTAATGGTATGTCACTTTTTGCGCGGCGATTTTATCTTAAAGAAAAAGTTTCGCGCAATTTTGTTTGGAACTTTCGTTGAAATTGGTCAGTTGCTTTTTCCTTGATTACATGGATTTTTAGGTATGCGGATGTTTTTTCAATGTCTTTCTTAGTTCAATTCGGTGTCTGTATGCTACGACATCCAGCAGAATATTAGCGACAGTTACCTGACACAGGCTGACTTGAACTTCCTTTTGCTGCAACCTTGAAGCGCACACTGTACTATGGTTTTTCTTGTTTATGTTAAATTTTCATTTGCTAAATAAATAACTGGGTCATAGTATCACTATCTTTATTTCTGTATTTTTTATCATTTGTTTTTTTTTTAAGTTCTTACTTTTATAAATTAACTAACTGTTCCCCGCGGTTTCTTCCTCGATAAATAGACTATCCAACACTAAAACAAAAACTAACTCTTCAGCTTTATAATATGAATTAAAGACTATGCTCTTGTGTTTTGTATGTTTATTTTTCTGTGTGTTGAAACCTCAAAAGATAAATTAACCTTTTTTTTTAAAACAACCGAGTCCAGAGTAGACTAGTGGTGAAGTACCATTTGTGTATTATGCACCCGTCTTAAACCCACACACACAGCACTTTATTTCCTAAGTACACTGTATTTACCTTTTACTCTATGAACAAAAAACTTTCTTAAAAAACCCGGACGCGTAACGTATATTTATTTACTGTTTATTAAATTATACGCTGGTCTTTCTGGTGAATGAACACGCTACTTGTTGGAATGATTCAGTAACATTTTACGGCTCCTAACTCATTCAACAACATGGAGCTAAACCATGCTTATGTCGCAGTTACAAGGTGGAACTAGACACTTAGATAAACTTTTATCTATACACCACTAATTTTTAATTAGTACAAGTACTTAAAGGGGTTAATGGAAAAGGTCTTGCTATAAGTAAGTAAAGTCTCAATAAGTAATATTCATAAACAGAAAAGTTATTAGCGTTTGTTTATATCCCAAAATGTTACTCAATTTATTGAAATACTGTACAGGCTATTTATTGATTATGAATAAAAAACAATGGAAAAACACTGTGCGTAGTATTTTCTTGTAGCAATTGTTATGCTGCATAATTGATTCAATTATGAATTTACCAATTATGACAAATTTTCGTGGACAATTTTGGGATTTCGTTTTTTTTTTACTTTTGACTACATAAATATGATCAGTAACAGAGCCCAATTTTTTTTGTACTAATTAAAAAATAGGGGTGTATATATAAAAGCGAAATACCACTCACTGATTAATCACGAAATCTCAGAAACTATAACACCTACAAACTAAAATTTAGCAGGTATGTTTCTATAGGCTGTAGACATCCGCTAAGAACGGATTTTACGAAACTCCACTCCTAAGGGGGTAAAACGGGGGTTGGAAGTTTGTATGGAGAAACCGACTTTCACGCGGACGAAGCCGCTGGCAGAAGTTAGTTTATTTATAAGTATATATACGAGAGAAACCTCAAGAAAGCCTAATTGCCAAATTCGACAACCCAGGACTGACTGTCCTGGCGCAGAATTGTGAGAAGACCCGACCCCAGATAATGGGAGCAGGGACGGACAAAGAAGAAGAAGATATACAGCTAAAGTGAATTAATAGAAGTGTTAGAGTTTTATTGACTATACTAGCCCGTGCTCGCGACTTCGACCGTGTCAGACTGGTAAAGTTGTTTGATCATGACTGCAAGAAGATTTTTTTCTAAAATAAAAGTAACTCCTTATAACATCAGCTATCTATCTACTAGTGAATGTCCGTCGAAATCGGTCTAGCCATTTTGGAGATTAACCGGAGCAACTGACAGACAGTCAAAAATATTGAAAATTGCATTTTTGCTATAGGTGTCGAATACATAGATATGCTTTCATATGAATTTAGTAAAAAAATATAATTTTTGAGTTTTCTTCCAGCATACCATTGAGTGATAAAGAGAGATCACAATAGAGGGTAGGATCCAGTGTACAATTTTGAAATTTCAAATAATACGAATAAAATAATACATAAATATACCTACATAAATAAATACAAACATAATATATATTGTGAAAGGAAATGCTCTTTAATTTTCCTCTTGAAGACATCCAAAGAAGGGCTGTCACGTAGGGAGTGTGGGAGAGAGTTCCACACTCCCTACGTTCCACAGACGCACTGCAGTGACAGAGAAGGAGGAGTTGAATTTATATGTATGTATGTAGGTATAGAAATCCCACCCAAGTTCCTTCAGTTGCCCTTTTAGTTTCAGGGCCGTGGTAACTCTTTGGAATAAAGTAAACGTAGGCATAGTGATAGATAGTTTAATAAATGCCTTCTTCACGTCTCTATCTACAACATACACATCACGCCACAGTAATGTTAACAGCATTAATTATTCAGTTTAATGAACAGATGCATCGTCTTGTGTGTCATTGACGTGTCAATCGTACGGGTACATCGTAGAAAGTACTTGAGTACAGTCGACGCGTTTATACATTCGTCAGCATTCAAATTATTTGTTTTATCAAGTCAGGATATCTTAAAGAATAACTTAAAACCTTAATAAAAAAGAAAATTTCTGAGAATTATTCCAAATAAAGAAATAAATGAGAAACAATTAATTAATAAAAAAAATATTTTTAATAAAAATTTTAAATCCTCGTCTTAATTCTTTTGAAACTTCATCATCTTCCTGCCCATGTCCCGTTTTATTTGGGGTCGGCGCAACACGTTCTTTTCTTCCATTCTGTCCTGTCACTCGTCACGCTATCACTAACTCCCCTTTCTTTCATATCACTTCTCACACAATCCATCCATCTTTTCTTTGGCCTCCCTCTCCCTCTCTATCCATCCACATGTAAACTCATAACTCTTAACTTTTTCTCTAAACTAAGGCAATTAAAATAAAAACTTTATTTAGCCGTTTGAAATAAAGACATAAAAATAGCATATATCTATCGAACACCAAGGTTAATGTAACTTGAAATTACCTTTTCAACCGTAAGGTTTTTTTTTAAATATAAATCATATCTGTTTTACTTAATTGTCTGTCAGTGTCACGTTTATATAATAATTAGCAACTAACTGTTTTTTTCTCTCTCTCTGTTTCACTGTTACGAGTTTCTGTCATGGAGTCATAATGTCAGTCTGCGTCTGCAACAAAGGACTGCGAAGAAATTTTTCTATTATTTTTCTATTTATCTGGTTTATTAATAGTTCGCACATGTTATTGGCAAAATTGTGGTATCTCTTCCATAAATGTATTTTCATAAATGAGTTGAAGTAGAAGCAACTAATTGTCATTATGCGATATTGACATGACATTATGTCATTTACTAAGCCGGGAAGTGAAGCAGATTCTCTCATGCATGGAGCGAACCGAAATAGACCAAAAGGTGACGACCCTATTTCTACTGTGACTGTACTTGCAATCTATTCTCGTTCGGAGTTCTGTGTTCTTTATTAAGAGGGTGCATGCAGTGAAGTCATCGCCTCTATTAGTAGAAGTTGTGACTATTTCTGGATGGAGCGCGACTGTGTTAAGTTTAAGATGCATGAGGGGCCATGTTGTGAATGTTGCTTGCTAGAGAAGAAATGCATTAACCATTACACTAGTTTATGTATTATTTGACTGGCTGGTTGGTCTAGTGGTTAGTGGCCCTGACTGCTATGCCGGAGGTCGTGGGTTCGATTCCCACCCAGGACAGACGTTTGTGTGATGAGCACGATTATTTATTCTGTGTCTGGATGTAATTTATCTATAATATGTATGTATTTAAAATTATATAAGTATGTTTATCAGTTGTCCATAACACAAGCTCTGCTTAGCTTGGGACTAGACGACGATAGTAGTGGAATATTATTATTAGGTACATGTTTACTGTATGGACTTTAAAAGAGACTTTGACTTCTAAGTTTGTTTTGGTGTTTCTTCTCAGGGTAGTCGGCTAGGAAACACTGGCCTCATCTAATTTAAATTAACCTAAGTGACTTCCCCCAAGTGTCACCATAATGATCGGTCCTGTGCGTCTCGCGTCCATCAGATTCCCGTAACCCTCACCAGGTCATCGGTCCACTTTGTAAGAGGCCTTCCAACGCTGCGTGTTCCGGTACGTGGAAAAAAATAATAATACCGAAAGCATAAACAAACACTGCGGTTGTCTCAAGCCTTAATATAATTACATCAACAACAAAGTAAACAAATTCACTCCTACTGGAAAGTATATGTATTAAAACAGATTTCAAGATTTCATTTCACTCAAACGATTACCCACACGAAAACGCGTGATCATACAACGACTTTCTGTTGAGAAGTATTAACTTCATTACTTATGATGACGATCTTATTTCAACTGTTTATGAGGAAAAATTAACTATAGACAGACTTTATAATGAGTTACTTAAGGCCCGGCGCGGCTCCCATTATCGGCATCGACAAGGAAAAGTATCCTTCGGCAACTATGCAAGCGTACACTTTCGGAAACTATAATGGAAGAAAATAGCAAGGGCAGGAAAATAATGTTTTAGATGTATACGGAACATGGCATAAAGTCCCGTAAATCTCCGTTGAAAAGGGAGGATCCTTCGACCAAACTGGTGTAGTGTCTGGTCCGGATAACTGCCCAATTGTTGATTTCGGATTTTTGTATATGTTCTAATCGCGCGGAGAACTTTGATACTGCGATGCAAGATTTTGAATTTTAATTCCTAGGTAACGTTATAGATGTCGCTACAATGTCTAAACAAACATTTGTGTGACCTAGAACTTAAGAGCTTCATGTTGATCTAAGGCAAACCATTTGTTCGAAAAAAGACGGTAATAATAAACATTTAAATGATAGTCAATGTTTAATTAATAAATAGTTGTCAAAGAACTCGTCCTTTGTTAGTTTAACATGTCAATGACATCAATCATAATATTTTATAATGATTATAATTTAAGTTAATGAATTGCCCAGGGCTGCAGGATTGTTAAAAGAGTTAGGGTAACTAAAGGAATACTTGTGGGTTTTTGTCAGTACAAATCTGATACGGGATCTAACTCTATCAAGAGATAAAACACCTGAAAATAAAAAAGGTTAATGAATTGAAACCACTAAATTGAAATGGAGTTTTGCAGTCCATATCTGCTGTATGCCACAAGAGAACTGGGCAAGAATAGACCCAAACATAGGGAACCGGTGACCCAGAAGGCTCAAAAGGAGATGGCGACACGAATTGGACTCCTTCCTAAAGGAATGGGCTTGCCCAAGATAGAAAAAGAGAAAGAGAGAGTGGAGTGGCTTTTGCCCTACAGTGGGACACTACGAGCTTATAATAATATAATGGTTAACCCTCAAAATTCAAATTTTCTTACGTTTTTTTGCAATTAACTATTTAGTCATCATTTCAGCCGAAAGATGTCCACTGTTGGACATAGGCCTCCCCCAAGTGTCGCTATAACGACTGGTCCTGTGCGTCTCGCATCCATCGGATTCCCGCGACCCTCACCAGGTCATCGGTCCGTCTTGTGGAAGGCCTTCCAACGCTGCGTCTTCCGGTACGTGGTCGCCACTTCAGAACTTGAACCTTTCGTCCTCATCGACTTTTTCATCACCTCAGCGATCTGTTCTGCGAGCAATGCCCTGCCCACTGTCACTCAATTTTGGTTTTCATTTGCAGTTCAGTATCGGATAGTAAAATAATAATTTCAGTAATGACATGTATGTATTTAAACAATTATACTTATTAAAACTATAAACATAACCCTGTAACTAGAGAAGAGCTAAAATGTGCCATTTTAATAAAAATTAGACTTTTTACCTTGTCGGTAAGTTACAGAGTTAAGATGATGGTTTTAATGAGTATAGTTGAGTAAATACATACATGTCGTTACCGCAAATACAATTTTTGTTACCATAATATACTTTCCGATATTGTGTTGCAAATTAAAAAAAAAAAACAAAACTTTGAATTTCGTGGGCTAACCTTAAGAGGGTTCTTTCCCACTCGCCTATCGTCAACGTTGAGCATGGTTTAAAAGTTTGTTGCTTCATCGCAATTCAACGCGATGTTTGATGAAGAGGCAATGCAAAAAAAGAGAGAACGCCTGAAAACTCTGTTGGCATTCGGTAATTCCGTGATTTACTCGAATATTTCACAAAACTTGTTCCAGGAAATACGTGTTTTTTTTAAACCCTTAAAAGTTTTTCAGAAAAATTGTCATCATTCAGTTTTGATTTCTATACTTAGAAGCCTAGATAATATCCACAAGACAGCTGTGTATCCAAAATATCTAGAGAAAGATGTGTAATACTAATAACATCATAATCACGTAAGAGCGGTTGTATGGAAATGTACCTCGAGTTGGCCGCTCTTAGGCGTCCATTACACGATAGGTTTTGCTGTCAGTTTTGCCACAGTCAAATATTTTGACTGACGAAAAACCTAACGTGTAATGCGATGACTGACGTTTGCATGACGAAAAACGTATGGCGATAAAATTCCGTCATTCAAACATCATTCATGATTGATGGTTTTGATTGACGCTTGCATGACCGTGTAATGAACGCCTTAAACATTATATTATTATAATCTCGTAGTGTCCTACTGCAGGGCAAAGGCTTCCTTCCATTCTTTCTATTTTTTACTATTTTTGGCAATATAAGCCCACTCCTTTAGATACAAGCCTAATGCTCCAGGCATTCACCTCAAGGTTAATTGGATAGAAGTAGGCTTGAAACTTTTGCTGTAACGTTAGGAATTAGAAGCGACGGAACCATTCTCCGGTAATTACGCTATTGGCAAAAATACACTGTTCCGGTGTGCGATTTAGGAACACAATGTAAAGTGACACAATACAACATTGTATTGTAGTTCCTATAAAGCGTTACAGCGGTAGTCCGATACGATCAAAATGTGCCTAAATAATACAGGTACAATGTCCGGCGGGTTCTCATGGAGAAATGGCGACAGCGACTGTCGCGACCCTGTGCTGGGCACGCCACAATTATGGCGGTAAGTCCCTTCTTTGAGGCGTGGTTGGAAAGACCTCACGGCGTCCTCACCTTCCGCATGACGCAGGTTCTCACAAAACACGGGAAGTTCGGGAAGTTCTTGCACCGGATTCGTGCGGAAGCGACGCCCGGGTGTCGCCACTGTGTGGACCGCCCGGAGGACACGGTGGAGCACACGGTGGAGGTGGCACCGCTTGGGAAGAGCAACGCCGTGTCCTCGTGGGGGCGATCGGCGGCGGCGATCTCTCCGCCGGGCCTTGGTACAGGCCATGGTCCGGAGCGAGGAGGAGTGGCAGGCGGTCGCCTCCTTCTGCGAAGCAGTAATGCTAGCCAAGGAGGCGGCCGATCGCGTGAGGCAACGGCAACGGTCCTCACGCCCCAACCTCCGCCGGGATTCCGATCCCGATTTCCGGCCACCGTAGGCGCGGGCTTGCGGACGGCGGGCAATGGGTGGCCCGCCGTCCGATCGTCCGGTAACCATCCGGACCGTCCGGTAACCATCCGGACCGAGCCCAAGTCGTCGACGGCGCGTATTGTTCCGCGCGCGCCTCAGGGAGATGTCAGCGAATCGTAGGGGCCCAGCAGGGTCGAAGCCTACTGGGGCCATGTGTACCTAGTGTGAAAACGAAACCGGGGCCCTGGGACGAAGGCAACGAAGGAACAGGAGTGGGTTTTTAGTCAGTAAAAGTCTGACACTATCTCTCGCTCCGCCCAAGAGCGGGATTTGTCATAAGATGATTTTCCCACCAATAAAAAAAAAAAGGTACAGTGTGCCATGTTTTTTTTTGAGGTGATATAATAACTTCTCCCGCTCTGAGTCAGAGAGAGATGGAGTGTCAGATACTTGCTGACAAAAACCTTTCAGTACTAACCGCAGTAACTCTTTCGGGCAAACCCGCAGTACAATACATGCTTAGTGCTTTAGGTACTGTGTATATGTTACAATTGGACCTAATTCTAACAATTGAACTTACAATGGAGTGATGTCATTGGTTCAGCGGAGCAGAGAGCTTAGCGGAAACGAAATGATACAATCCAATTTCAGTGGTCCATTACTAGATAGTGATCTTTTTCTTCATGTTGATGGTACGACGGGTTGTGGTTGCTGAGACCATCAAGTGGCGTAAATACTGTAACCTTGTCGGTAATTACAGTTTTGAGTTGTTTAGAGTCGAAACGTCATGAAATTCGACTGCACGTCATCTTTTCAAAGATATTTCTCACCGACTAGACTGAACGAGCCAGCCCTCTAACCACTCAATGTCGGCGTGCATATAGGGCTGGCACGTTTTTCACCTATAGCCTAAGCATTGCCATTCAACGTCGCCTATGTACCTACCCTGGCCGAAGGATTCATTCTGTGTACCTATTACCTATTGGTTATAGCCGTGTCTCATACTCTTTGTGCCAAAAAAACTTGAAGATTAAACTTTGGAAAGCGGATCCACTATCGCTATCTCCATAGCTTTATTACACTAGCGGTTAATGTAATTGTTGATTGATCATCTTCTTCCCCATGAACTGATCCCTATTTTCGTATCTGTCAGTGTGTCTTCTTCCATACCCTTCTATGATATCAGACTGAGATTGTGGGGTATAGGTTCCTGTTCTTTTGTTAGAGGATCAAAAATAGGAAGATGCTGATATCCGTAACCTACGAGTATGTCGAATAAAGTAAAACGAAGTAAATTTAAACTTACACAATAGCGGAGTGATGCCTCTGGTGCAGCGGAGCGGACGGCGTGGCAGGCGGCAGAGCGGATAAGGAAGCGGGCTGAGGCGAACCACACCACCGGCCCTCGCGGACGTCTGATGAGCCTGCCAATAAGACAGATGTGGTAAGTTAATGGCCTGTGTTGTTCTTGGAAAAGAGTAGGCCAGCAGGTTTTTGATTGGATTTTTTCTAGCGTAGTTCAGTGACTGTTTTTATTATTACCAAATTAATTCCTAGTGAATATTTTGATGTAGTTTTGTATCTCAAGTGTCGACACAACTAGACGATATGGGGAGTTAATTATTTTTTAAATTGTTCTGTTTTTATATTAAATTGTTAAAACAGGCGCAATCTCTGTCAAATCTGTAGTAGTCACTTCAGCAAACCTTGCCGAAAAGTCTGACTCGATCCATTTACTGCCAATTACTGCAAAATCATTAGAATGTGTTAGATCCGCATTCTAATAGAAAACAAAGTGACTGTATTCTGTATCAAAAACTAAATACTTTCTAAACTTGACACTGGCAATGCACAAATCGTGCGATGCTAAAAGAAAAAAAAATCTATGCAAAGTGACATTCTATCAGTGATGGTGATTAATGGAACATTCAAAATGTATTTATCAGACAAGCTTCTGCTAGTTTCGCTCGCGTCCCTATGTCACTCAGAGATAAAATATATTGGTGATAGAATTTTTGAAATCGGTCCAATATTTTTTGAGTTTATTTATTACAAACAAAAATAGAAATCTTTCTTCTTTTTTTTTTACAAACGGTAAGAAATTTTCACGTTGTCCATCCCTCCTTTTTTTTCTGGGGTGCGATATCATCAAATACCTATCTTCTCCCAAGTTCTCCCAAGGAAGTGTGAAACTTTTATTAATACCTAGTCGTGTTCTCTCAGTTGCCCATTGCGTTTCAGGTCTTGATATTTATTTATTTACTAGCTTTTGCACGCGGCTTCGCTCCCGTCAACTGACTTCTCTACCCTACTCTACCATACTTTTTAATTTTTTTTTCTTTCATAATATCCTTCTCCTATAACACTAACAAACACAACAAAAAAAAAAACTGGTGAAATCGGTCCAGCCGTTTACGCGTGATGGCGTGACCAAGGGAAATAGGGATTCATTTATATATATATAGATTTAATCAAAGGAGAACCAACAGCTATAACAAAAGGAAAACAATAGTATAAGAGACATTGAGCCAACATACAAAACTAATTATGATATATTGTAAAGGTTGACTAGTAGGGCATACCGCTTGACATTAAGTTCTTCTAATTCATCATAACATTACTCTTTGGCCCATATTCCAAGTCTTGTCCTCGAGCACGACTCTTCCAGGAATCATCCGTTTGACAGTCATAGCATAGCATAGTCGGCCTTATATGTTCCCACTGCTGGGACTCAGGCCTCCTCTCTAGGAGAGGGAATGGGCCGTAATCCACCACGCGGGCCCAGTGCGGGTTGGTGGATGTCACATGTCTTCGAATTTTTGGTTTTAGGACATGCCGGTTTCCTCACGATGTTTTCCTTCACCGTTTTGAGAGCAGTGGTGATGAAATAAATTACACAAAGTAATGCGCCTGGCTGCGTTTGAACCCGCAACCTACAACTCGTAAGTCGGGGCCGTTACCACTCGGCCACCACTGCTCTACAGATTGACAGAGATCAGATCAGAGATATTTATTCACAGAGATTGAGGGTTTTCTCCGTTGTTTTAGGTGACTAGTCGAGTGGAAATTCATTAATCATTGTGCGTACAGCTAAGGAGTGGAATTCCCTGCCAAAGTATGTTTCCTGATGGTTACAACTTGGACGATTTTAAGTCTAAGGTGAATAGGTAATTTCTAGGCAAGCATGCTCCAGCGTCGACCACATCATCGCTTATCATCAAGTGAGATAATGGTCAAGCGGGAGCCTATCAATGATAAAATAACAGACATAGAATATAATTATGGTAAAGATAAGATAAGATAATTGATTTATAATAATTTATTTGATCAAATATGAGTAATGTAATAATACTGGTGATTACGATGATCTTAACCTGATACAAATACGTTTTACAAAATTTCTGCTTACAAGACGGAATCTTCTCCAAAAGTCACCACTTAAAGAAAAAATGTAGACTAGCGCTTGACTGTGATCCCACCTGTTGGTGAGTAGTCATGTAATCGTTGATGGTGAGGAGCACTGGTTTATTAAGACCCTATTCACTCTAGCCCTCAAGACAGCTAAATTATAATCGGACGAAAAGACCGCTGCAGGCAAATTGTTCCAGTCCTTCGATGTACGCGGTATAAATAAAGAATAGCACATGAATATAAGAAGGCTGCTGCTAATATACTCACTGCCATAGAGCGTCAGGTGTGATGGAGGTCTGCTGGCCAACACTGGAGTGGAGCCATATCTCTCACCGCCTGCAGACAGACGCCCCCCGAGCGGCTTGAACGCTATCGGACGAATCACTGACTTGCCCTAGAACAAAAAAAATATGCACGTTAGATTACGGTAATTTTTTTTTTTTAATTGAACATAAACCAGTGCTTGACTGCGATCCCACCTGATGGTAAGCAGTGATGCAATCGTTGATGATGAGGTGCACTAGTTTATTAAGAGCCTATTCACTCTAGCCTTGAAGACATCTAAATTAAAATAGGACGGGAAGACCACACCAGGCAAATTGTTCCAGTCCTTCGATGTACGCTGTATAAAAGACGGAAGTTTTTATTTAAAAAGGGCAATAGGCTGGCGCCTTTAACGCGGGACTTTAAAATTGCTCAAAGCATTTATTTCTAACTAGATGCTGCCAGCGGCTTCGCCCGTGAAGGTAGAAAATTGTCTCAAGGGAATATACTCCTGGGATAAAAAGTATCCTAGATGTGCTATTCCAGGACATGGTCTTAATGTTCTCACTTCTCAGTGCCATCCGTACGAGCATGAAGATAAACCAAAATATACACAAACTTTCGCTGTTAAAAATATTAGTGTGATAAACCATTTACAGCTTTTGAATGGGCAAGAAGCTGATCAGTCAGAAAAACTAAAGCAAATCGCACGTTCCAAAGTGTAGACTTCTATGGAGAAGAACGTGCAAGAAACTCATGTATGTATTACAAAATCTGGTTGCAAATGTCTGGTCGCTTTTGTATGCGAGAACAATATAAACGATTAAAAAAAACTCAAGATATAAAAACTAAAATAAGCCATTAGAAGTTAAGAGATGACCAGTATCAACCAACGGCACCCGTTCACGAACATTACGCGTTTATTAGAACCACTCTAAAAGATACATATACTCTAAAGAGTATTTTTTATAGTGTACAATAAATTAGTGTACACCATAAAAAACACAGTAGGGGCTTAAAATTAACTATTTTTAAGAGAACTAATTGATTCATCACACGCGCCACCATCAGGGAGAAATGTGAGTGAGCATGACATGGTGACATATGGGCGAAATATAGGTGCAACAAGTATAGCCCTATAAGTATTAAATGATTCTTAGATATCAGAAAAATCATATTTCTATGATTCTGAAGCCTGAAGTCAGTATAGTCGTTGTGTTGTTAGCGTTATCAATGTTAATTTCCAGTCTAGTCGTCATTAAACCAAGCTTTATCGAATCGAAAACAATATCTACCGTCTTCAAATTTAATCAGACCAAGAAATTAGGAGAAGTGTCATAAAGAGTGGTCTTGTTGTATTCAAAAGAGCCTCAGCTAACGGGTATAACGGATTAAAAGCTAAAAATGCAATGAAACCAGCAACAGAAAATTAACATGACTTAATTTTGCGTAACAAATTCGAGAGTACCGTACCGCCAAATAGCCATGCTTGCTTTAATCGAAATTCTAAGAGACACAGCGTGAAAAAAATACTTTTCTTGCAGTAGGTCATAATAGATTCCCGATAAAAATTCACATTGACATTTCCTAAAGACCAATTATTTAATCTACCGATTTACCGACCATTATCTCAAGGACCCAAACAAATTGTTTTTTAAACGCGTTCGTTAGTGAATAAGTCCGTGCGCATTTATCTGAGCACGGATTTGACATTTCGTACGCAACAACGCATCTAAAATGTCATGACAGAAAGGTCAAACTTGGTATATTCGGTGCATCAGCGTGTGTTACCGTTACAGTGATGTATGAGGAAAATATATGGATGTCGTGATGACATTAATCAGGGATTTACTTTTAAATTAGGCCTGGGTATTATTAAAATCGTGTAACGGACTCTTTTGGAATTCAGTTGTGTAATACGAGTATATTTCTATATCTTTCCGTTGTGCAATACTCTTACTGTTGTTTTAATATAATCTTGTGTATTTTACTGTGTGTATTTTTACGAATAAATCGTTTGTGTGAAATATGTTTAGTAAGAATGTCGTCACCAGGTTTATTATTCTAATCATTTGTTTCATCAACAATCTTTTGATTTTGCATAAGTACTGTATTTGTTGTCATGTTGCAATCCTTCCTAATTATCACATCAATGTTCAACAAATCGATCATATCTCTCTTTGAACAATGAAAATTAATTTATGTAATTCTAATTAGTTGATATTGCGCATGCTTTGATGCATAATTGAATTGTTGTTATATTTCAACTTGAGCAATATGGTGAAGGTTGTAAGATTAATAATATGTACTTGCTAAGTTCCTCTCTATTTCAGATTAAAAAAAAACAAGTGCATGTCGGACTCGCGCATGAAGGGTTCCGTACAGTCCGTAGCAAAAAATGGCAAAAAAAATGTTTTTGTATGGGAGCCCCTTAAATATTTATTTTAGTGTTTTTTTAGTTTTATTTTGTTATTTGTTGTCATAGAGGCAACAGAAATACATCATCTGTGAAAATTTCAACTGTCTAACTAGCACGGTTCATGAGATACAGCCTGGTGATCGACGGACAGACCGACAGACGGACGGACAGCGTGGAGTCTTAGTAATAGGGTCCCGTTTACCCTTTGGGTACGGGATAGTAAAAAAACAACAAAACAGAACATAAAAAATCCTGCTTTCTTTATTTATTTGAAGTAAAGTGTGTCCAATTCTTGAAAAGACAAAATCGGAATAAAAGCATCTCCCAAAATGTACGAGTGGAACAACGAATTTGCATCGCACGCACAAAAGACAGACTTTTTTGACGAAGTAATTAAAACAAAATATACATAAAACTTGTAAAACGTGCCAACGAATCAATCAGGCGGAATGGCTCGAATTGGTGATAAAAACCGCGTGCCGTACGTCCATCGATGTCGAACAGAGTCCGAGCAGAGTCACGGGAATGTGCAGTATGTCTGTGACAAAAACTTGAACACTTGGCATTGCTGCATACGACCGTGTTTGGTTAACGTTTCCTTTGAAGTGCTGGTGTATTAACATAATATAAACTTGCACGTGACACAGAGTAGGAAATCCAGTGAGATCACGGACCGTGAACCATATTACCTAGTATTGTAATTTCGTTAATTTGAATATTTTTTTCATGTTTCGACTTACGAATTGTAGGTTACGGGTTCAAACCCAGCCAGGCGCATTACTTTGTGTAATTTATTTTATCACCACTGCTCTCAAGACGGTAAAGGAAAACATCGTAAGGAAACCGGCATGTCCTAGAACCAAAAATTCGAAGACTTGTGACATTCACCAACCCGCACTAGGCCCGCGTGGTGGATTACGGCCCATTCCCTCTCCTAGAGAGGAGGCCTGAGTCCCAGCAGTGGGAACATTAAAAGGCTGATCATGCTCATATGCTGGTGTATGAATATAATATGAACTTGCACGTGACACACAGTAAGAAAAGCAGTGGGATCACGGACCGTGGACCATGTTAGTATTGTAATTTCGTTAATTTGAATATTTTTTTCATGTTTCGACAGAGTAGGTATCGAAAATATCATCTGCCATTCTGGATAATTTATGTAAAAGCATTATTTGTCATATTTATCTCTATTTAAAAAATATTATCCTTGCTTTTTATCATCACATATTGTGATGACATATGGTTCCGAAACGTGGTCGCTCACAATGGGCCTCATCAGAAGGCTTAAAGTCACCCAAAGGGCAGACACGGAAACAGATGGCCGTTGGGGCCGAAAGGTTCTGGAATGCCGACCACGTACCGGAAGACGTAGCGTTGGAAGGCCTCCTACAAGGTGGACCGATGACTTGGTAACGGTTGCGGAAGTCCGATGGATGCGAGACGCACAGGACCGTTCGCTGTGGCGACGCTTGGGGGAGGCCTATGTCCAGCAGTGGACGTCTTTCGGCTGAAATGATGATGATGATGATGATGATAGTGCATTGATTTCGATTTAACCAGGATCTGCTTAACCTTTCTAATGGTTCCTCTTCTTGTTGATTAATATATCTGGTGATGATCTGCGTAACGGTTCAACGAAAATTCGTAAATCGGTAGAGTACATATATTTTAAATCGTCCCGGCAACATTATGATTATGTAGGTTCAAGCCTAATTAGTTGTTTAAAAAAAAGTTAGAAAAGAGAAGTAAGCACACATCTTTATAGATTCCCTAGATAAATTTTTTTTATTAAATTAATATTTTAAATAAACAATTATAATATATTGAATATAAATATTAAAATGTCAATATAAATATTAAAATGTCAATAATTCAATTCCCTAGATTAAGAAAAACAATTTTGAGTTGCGAACATTGCATAGTCGGAAGACGATAACATTAATTTAGTTTATGAGCTTTTATCCCAAGGGAAAACATTAGTTTATGAGCTTTTATCCCAAGGGAAAACATTAGTTTAGTTTATGAGCTTTTATCCCAAGGGAAAACATTAGTTTAGTTTAAAAGCTTTTATCCCAAGGGAAAACATTAGTTTAGTTTAAAAGCTTTTATCCCAAAGGAAAACATTAGTTTAGTTTATGAGCTTTTATCCCAAGGGAAAACATTAGTTTAGTTTATAAGCTTTTATCCCAAGGGAAAACATTAGTTTAGTTTAAAAGCTTTTATCCCAAGGGAAAACATTAGTTTAGTTTATGAGCTTTTATCCCAAGGGAAAACATTAGTTTAGTTTATGAGCTTTTATCCCGAGGGAAAACATTAGTTTAGTTTATGAGCTTTTATCCCGAGGGAAAACATTAGTTTAGTTTATGAGCTTTTATCCCAAGGGAACATACTCATGGGATGTATCCTACGTGCAATTCCAGGACATGATCTTAGCACATGGGCCAACTTACATCCAAATCCGTTCAGCCGTTTGAGCGTAAAAAAGTAACAAACGTACACACACTCATATACATAAAAACTTTCAACTTTATAGGTAATATTACTGTAAAGCCATAATGTGATTACGATATACCTTTGTATCAAATTAATAACCAAGCAAATTGACAATAGAAACTAATTTCATCAAAGCCAACTAAACCGTAAAAATACAAATTGCAGTTACGTAAAACACAATTTAAAATCATGTTCAACGCACATACGATTAATTGCACACACCTCGTTACAACTAGGTACCTACGAGAGGCATTTTATTGCTGAAAATTATTAATAAATAAATAACCGTATACAAGAACTAAATAGGCAAATATCGGGAAATGTTATAAGTAGCGGATAGTGACGTGATATAAACATAGTACGGTATCAAACCTGTTACTTTATACCTGTTACTGTCGGTGTGAAAATGTGAAACTGGATTATAACTACATTAGCATTGCAAAATACTTTCACAGGAACTTTTCACGTCATAATTGTTCCGTATAATTAATGAGTTTTCTTCAGTATATGTACACTAAATTATTATGATCGTTATGGTTGTTGGGTTTAAATAATAAGTACTGAGCTACGATTTGATGCCTCATTTGGTTTTATTTGCGTTGATTGTGAAACTATTAGTTATTATTAATACTCCTAACGCTTCCAGTATTGAATAGTGTAGATTTCAAACATTGGAAAGACATAACTTTTAGGATTTTATAGTAAGAATTCTCTTTAAAGACAATTTTATTTGCAACGGAACAACACGACCAAAGACTGAAAATATTACAGCAAATATCTTGAAGAACAAAATGCAGTTAACAGACAACGATGCCAGTCGGTCAAATAATCAAAGGCAGCAAGTATGTGCAACACAAACAAACGCCTGTTGGTTCAGGAAGACACGTTTGTGGGTTTAGAGAGGCGACTTCGAGGAAATCTTCTAAACGACACATTATAGTCGCATAAAGTAAGATAATAGCAATATTATAAATACATGATGGACTTTCGGTCGTAAATTTGCGACAAACAGGTGTAACATGACAATGATATGTCCCGCTTTAATGGTTTAATCGTGACATGACAACCGTTGAAGGGTTTGATCGTATGTGTCCATAAACCAGTGTGTGTGACACATCACAAAGTAGAGAAAATCATCGATTTATACATATACTCGTATTTAACTGTAGGCGACAGGATACTATAACTGTTTGGGGTTGGGAAGAGATCTCGAACGAGATCTAATACGGCTCAAGTGGATTGTATGTATAATGCACTGTTTCTAACAAGGGTGTCAGATTTAGGGCGAATTGGGAAGGAAGAAAAAGGAAGACTGATCCCATGAAAATGTGAAAGAGAGTCTGTTCTTAAATCTAAAAGTCGGTGAATATATATTAAACATTTTAACTGTTTAGCTTAGAATCTAGATATTCTTGTCTCACAGAACATGGATAGTCATTACCATGTCCACAAAATCGAGCCTTTTCAGGAAGATCATCGCAAGCGACGGTTTACACTTATTTC
This sequence comes from Mythimna impura, assembly GCA_905147345.3. Classification (NCBI taxonomy): domain Eukaryota; kingdom Metazoa; phylum Arthropoda; class Insecta; order Lepidoptera; family Noctuidae; genus Mythimna; species Mythimna impura. The sequence continues at coordinate 6,727,477 of LR990355.1, read as the reverse complement.
AGAAAGGGGATTTTCCTTTCATGATTAAAAAGTATTTATAATATGTTTATAGAATTTATTTTAATAGATCGGTACTTGTATGAATAAAAAGTTTTTTTTATAGACAAGTATTTTCATTGATAATTTTTAATTAGGGAAAAGAAAACCCATACATGCAAAAAACGTAAATTGTCGCTTACGACGTTCTTCCAAAAAAGGGTCGAATTAATGACCGACAAAAAAAGCCACAAAAATAACAGGTATTTCTACTAAAAATCTGTTCCAAACGTTCAGAGACGTCTGGGTTTGTGGGTTAACTGTGACAAGGCCAGGCAGACGACCAGTCTGTGACACTGTGTGGCGTGAGGTAAGAGAGGTAGCGACTTTTATAGGTAGCATACATTGCAGCAGTGTAGTCCAGATTATAATTGCTACTTACAGTTATTAAATGATTGAATAATTTTGGTTCAAATTGTTCAGAGTGGAAGAAGTATTAGTTTGGAAATGGTTTGGTTGGTTATGGTGGTTGGAATGGTTTGGTTGTTGGTTGGTTTATAATAGTAATACTAATCATTTATTAGTCAGGAAATTATTCCCATATTAAAACACTACAATTTACACAAATACGCACATACATACACAATTATATAGATTATATTAAAATTCAATTAATTTCCTTTCCATGTCAAAATAAAAAATAATTAAAATAAATTATCCTAATTAAAATGTTTAAAAAGATACAAAAAATAAATGGTTGTTTGGTTTAGTGGTTTGGTATTAGTTTGGTTGGTTGGTTAGGCTTGTTGATGTTTATCTTTTGAGGATGAGTGCTAATAGGATGAATAATGTTCATTTAATTTGACTTTTAGTTAAGTTTTAGGTCATAGAAGAAACAAAAGGAGTAACTTTTCTGCGCCACCCTTGGTCGACTGGTAGAAAATGCCTTTTTTAGGTGGTAAATCATAAAATGACTTCTTTCGCTCTAGGGCGAGCCCGAGGGCGTGTCAGACTTTTACTGACTAAAATCCACTCCTATGTTCCTTCTTTACCTTGCGTCCCAGTAACCCGGAGTTCCCTTTCGGACAACCCTGAGGTATTAAGCTCGCCTTTGTACAGTGTTTTATTAGTGCATAGCATAGCATATCAGTCTTTTAATATTCCCACTGCTGAGACTCAGGCCTCCTCTCTAGGAAAGGGAATGGGCCGTAATCCACCACGCGGGCCCAGTGTGGGTTGGTGAATGTCACATTGTCTTCGAATATCTTTAGTGCATAAAGTTTTAATATAGAAATAAAACTCTTGTGTAAATGATATATTTTGCGCCATATCTTGTTTAATTTACAAATTCGCATCATCTCCTCACTTACACCACCCACTAACTGTTTGCGTCGCTGCCACCCGGAACTGCTTACAAGCAATTTGTCTCCTAAGACCGGATAGTATTTATCGATACTTCTTACTCGTTAGACCACTCGCTAAGAATCGATGTCGATAATAGTGTAGTTAATTTAACGATTAGGTATGTGTCCTCTTTCGAATACGTTCTCTTAGTTTTATTGCAGCCAGTGAATGGCTTGATTGACACAGTTCTATAAATACATTGTAATTTCTAGACTAACATTCCAGTCTAGATCCGTCTGAGCCCTGAAAGTGGTACACTTATGGATGGACTATCACAGTTAAGATGAGATTTAGCAAGTACTAGAGATATGAAGAATGGTTTAGTAGTAAGTGAGCCGAGTTCCGTTTGAGGTAATAATTATTTTTCAATACACTTACTCGAAAACCCGCTCTTATCCCACCGCTTCTAGGCACGCAATAGACTACTTTCCGCACTAGTGCAGAAAAGAGCGCGTGCTCTCCGCCGCCACAATTTTATTACATTTATCGTATCAGGCTGGGCGCGCGTCGTCCCCACGAGTCGCCGGTCAACCGACTTAATACTGAAAAAAGTCGTTTGATACACGTGCAGATTTGTCACTGCAGCCCTCGGCTCCATAACACACTGGCCTACGGCTCGTGCGAATTCCGCCTGGGTCGCAATGACAAACTTTCTGCACTTGTATCAAAATGTACTATTTCTTATTATTTTTGAAGTGGGAAAACATCCAATGGTTTCTCTTGCACTAGGTTGGAGCCAGAGGGTGTGACAGATTTTTACTGACTAAAACAACACCTGTGTCCTTCAGTTGTCCTTTGTGTTCGAGGACACGGGTTTCCTTTTCAGAAATTGCCCATGGGGTACCCTAGCGAGCATCATCCCTGCTCGGTTTGCTAACATCTCTTTGAGACGCGCGTGGAATACTACGTCCCGTCGTCGACTCAGGCTCAGTCCTTGTCTGACGACGAGATACCCATTGCTCGTCGTCCACTATCTCGCGTTTACGGCGGGCCGGGGCGTGAGGATTGCTTCGTATTCGAATAATCCCGCAGTACTGGCTAACAATAGCATCTAGACAGACACCAAAATACCTACAGTTACTTTTCTTTTGTATCCGCATCGGACATTACAAAACCAATCTACGCACCGACTTCCTAACAAAGATCCGTAGTTACTTGCGTATACTGCTCTACTTCATTATATCACACTTAATATTATATAGGCGAAAGTTTGTAAGCGAGTGTGTTTGTTTGTTACTTCTTTATGCTCGAACGGCTGAACGGAAAAATGGGTAGACCCTGAGGTCCTACCACAAGCTCAACGCGATCTATTTTACGACCTAAACTGAACTGTTAAAGGGATGGAGCTATACAACAATATTTTTGACTATGTTGATTGCTTTTTTTTTCCTTTTCAGTAATTTTAACGTATGTCTGGCAATTTGAGTATTTTCTGCGGCCTACCCAAATGTCCTGTCCTTGGTATTGTTCGTCAAGTCGTTGAGCTTCTTAGTAGTCCTGAGTTAAGCTTTACGAATACTGACAAATGCTTGCACTGACTGGACAGGTCCACTCAAATCTGTAAGGTTCTTTCTTCAAAAGACCATTTCAGACAAATCTGCATGGTTCTCATGTGATTTGACTAATACATGTTTACTGTATGGACTTTAAAAGAGACTTTGACCCCTGAGTTTGTTTCGGTGTTTCTTCTCAGGGTAGTCAGCTAGGAAACACCGGCCTCATCTAGTTTAAAAATGACGAAAAAAAAATTGTCGTGTAAAAGTGTTTTTTTAAACCTATTTACAAAATAAATATCATTTATCATTTTAGTATATGCGAAACCTGAATATAGTTTGTTCAGAATCAGTAACTTAATCGATTACAATAATTTTTACACCATGTTATATTTTTTCCCAAAAATATTTAAAAAACAACCTCTCACTCGCCCAGGTGGCCCGGTGATCATGTATTTGTGCGGCCAACCAGGTAACATAACAAGCTTATAACTTTGTGATTTTTCATGATACAGTTATGAAATTTTGTACCTACATAGATTCTTTACATACCCGAAACACGTGTGTATACACATGTTTCGGGTTTCGCATATACTAAAACTGAATGTTGTAAATAGTATAGCGAGAAAGAGGGATGGCGCTATAAACCCTATATAGGGTGACTGGTAATTAGTGTACGATACTTAAACACGTGATTGTGCTCATGATAACCAACAACTTTTACTATGGGAACAAACATGAAATCGCGAAAAAAAAACAGCTGTTCAGTACATTTATGTTTGCCTAATGTACTGAACAGCTGATATTTTTTTCGCGATTTCGGCTTTGCTCCCATAATAAAAATTGTTTGTTATCATGAGCACAATCACGTGTTTAAGTATCGTACACTAATTGCCAGTCACCCTATATAGTTCCATCTCTCTTTATCGCTCGCCAGACTGACATTTAAAAAAGTCATGGTAAGGCCCCTGGAATAAATAAATAAATAATAATATAAAATAAAAATATTTTTTTTTTATTTCAGACTAGGTCCATACAGTTACATTTTAAATTTTCATTATTATATTATTAATTGATTATATTATATTCTGTATTACTTTATATTGGAATAGCACATAGGGCACTATTTTAGGATAATTTTCTACTTTCACGCGAGCAAAGCCGCCGGCAGCTGCTAGTCTATATATATAAAAGAAAGTCGTGTTAGTTACACTATTTATAACTCAAGAACGGCTGAACCGATTTGGCTGAAAGTTGGTGGGGAGGTAGCTTAAAACCAGGAGACGGACATAGGATACTTTTTTTTTGAGTAAGGTAGATAAGGGTAGATTAGGGTAGAGTAGGGTAGAGTAGGGTAGAGTAGGGTAGAGTAGGGTAGAGTAGGGTAGAGTTGGGTAGAGTAGGATATAGTAGTCAGTTGACGTGAGCGAAGCCGCGGGCAAAAGCTATATTACATAAAACTTCCTTCGCTTACAACATAAGTACATAACCAGTTGATCTAGTATCCAGCGGAAGATTGCGCATTACCGTGCCGTACTGGATAGGACAGATAATATCCGCCATCGTTACACTGACAGACCATTTCCAATTAGGTACTATGTTAGCAAAAAATTAATAATATTATAATATTCCACAACTATCACACAACGCTATCAAGTCCCAAACTAAGCAGAGCTTGTGCTATTCTGCTATGAGTACTAGACAACTGATAAGCATACTTTCGTTTCGAAATACATGTACATATTATTATAAATAAATTACACCCAGACACAGAACAAATGTTTGTGCTCATCACACTAACATTTGTTTAGGGATGGAATCGAACCCACCATGACCTCTGGCATAGCAGTCGGGGCCACTAACCACTAGACCAACAGGCTAGTGTATGTCAGTCAATTGGATCTGTTGAACGGATTCAGGAACACTAGTTGGTTAAATGGTGAGGAATCCATTGGTATAATGTGGTTTTTTTGTAGGTGGGAAAATCATCTAATGACAAATCACGCTCTTGGGCGGATCGGGAGATAGTGTCAGACTTTTACTGACTAAAAACCCATTCCTGTTCCTTCTTTGCCTTGGTCCCAGGGCCCCGGGTTTCGCTTTCACACTACCCGTGGCCCCAGTAGGCTTCGACCCTGCTGGGCCCCTACGATTTGCTGACATCACCCTGAGGTGCGCGTGGAACAATACGCGCCGTGTCGACGACTTGGGCTCGGTCTGGACGGTTACCGGACGATCGGACGGCAAGCTACCCATTGCTCGCCGTCCGCAAGCCCGCGCCTACGGTGGCCGGAAATCGGGATCGGAATCCCGGCGGCGGTTGGGGCGTGAGGACCATCCATTGGTATAATGTGGTGAGCTTTATGCTGATGGATTTGCATATGGGGACGAGTGATTTGCATATCTCTTTTTTAATGTTTTTGAATTAAACTAACCTGAAGGATTAATTTAAAACTAGCTTCAAAGCTGTTGTAAAGGGTTAGAACCAATTACCTTCTGACAGCGACTTCACCCACGTGGTTAGATAAGGTAATATACTCCCGGGATAAAAAGTATCATATGTCCTATTGCAGGACATAGTCTATTCGTGTACCATAAGTTTCACCAAAACCCGTTCAGCCGTTTGAACGTGAGGAAGTTATAAACATACACACACATGCATACAAACTTTCGCCTTTACAATATTAGTGTTGAAAGGTGGTTTCAGAAAAGATATCAATGATGAATGGATGCCAATGATAAAAATAGACGGTATCTGATCAATGATTACAATATCGAAGAAAATTATGGTTTTATATTTGTTTAGCAGACCAATTGACCAGCCATTATGATGATCACATCATCTAACTATAATGCCTAGTAAAGTCTACACTACCTAATATTATAAAGAGGTAAAGTTTCTTTTTAGTTTTTTTGTTTATAGGAGGTAATCTCTGAAAGTACTGGTCCGATTGAGAAAATTTTTTCGCCGATAGAAAGCTGCTTTATTCCTGAGTGACATAGGCTATATTTTATGAATACGGGCGTAGCCGCGGGCAAATGCTAGTAACAAATAACTGCGTTTATACGCCAGTAACAAGTCGCGGCGTGTACACGTACAGTCGGCCTTCTTTAAAAGCCATGATCGCCACCCAGAGAGTGAATAATCGCTCTCTGGGTGGCGACCATGATTTTTTTCAAACCCCGGATGGAACAGATGTTCAGTCCGGGGTTTGAGGATAAAGATACGCTTACATGGGTTTGTAGCGACATCTATGGTGCCACCGCATCACTCAACTAGAGTTTTCCGCGCGATTTGAACACAATATACAACAGTTCAAAATCATCTGCCGTGCAATTACCTGGTCGGAGGAACCTCCCTTTTAAACGGAGGCTTACGGGACTACACTCTATTCGCCATACCTCTAAAGGCTATTTTTTCAGCAATTGGAAATAACAATGGAGTAGAGAGTGGCTTTTTTTTTTTATTGATATAAACCTGTGCTTGACTGCGATCCCACCTGATGGTAAGCAGTGATGGTGAGGCGCATTAGTGAAGTTTCAACAATGTAAGGGTGGTATATAAGTAATTTGCAATTTTATAAATCCCGGAATTTAATCGTTATTATATAATTCCGGGAGTTTAGAGGAGGTATTATCAACTCTATGTTCTACGTCGTCGGTTGGTCAGTGGATGGGTGACATTAGTTCGTGTCTCGGAAAGCATGTGAAGCTGTTGGTCCCGGCTGTCATTTGCAGTGTTACGGATTGTCAGAAGCCAGGATATCTGACATCAGTTTTACCTTTATACTGGGTTGTGGGTTGTGGAGGTCAGATAGGCATCTGCTTCATCTAAAATATTGAGCGAGCAATGGGTACCTCGCCGTCCGACCGTCCGGTAACCGTCCGGACCAAACCCAAGTCGTCGACGGCGCGCAGTGTTCCACGCGCGCCTCAAGGAGCTGTCAGCAAATCGTAGGGGCGCAGCAGGGTCGAAGCCTACTGGGGCCATGGGTTGTGCGAAAGTGAACCCCGGGGCCCTGGAACGTAGGCAAAGAAGGTACAGGAGTGGGTTTTAGTCATTAAAAGTCTGAAACACCCTCTCGCTCAACCCAAGAGCGGGAGATGTCATTAGACGATTTCCTACCTAAAAAAAAAGCTACATCCGGGTTGACCTGAAGCCGAGCCCAACACAGTTGGGAAAAGGCTAAAGACAGGCAGGCATACCCAAGAAACAAGGATCAAATTTGTGTAATACGGCTAAGAACCCGTCAACCAATTGAGAAACCCTTGATTAATTAGGATAAAGCTTTGTTTTTTTAGGGTTATCATACAACGACTTCTCCCGCTCTAGGTTGGAGCAGAAAGGCATCAGACTTTTACTCACTAGGGATTCATTTTCAGAAATTTCCCGCGGCCCTAGCGGGCATCGGCCCTGCTGGGCCCCTACGGTTTGCTGACATCTCTGAGGCGTGCGTGGAATACTACGCGCCGCGTTGGGATAAGGGTAAGCGCATGATGATGATAATGAAGCAATATCTACTGGAACGTTAAGTAATACAGAATATCTATATTCCGTTGCCAGCATAACCTACTGATAGAGTTGCCATGTAGGTAAGCACAGCCTAAAAGCAGACTTCAAAACAAGTCCGGCAAGACACTACACCACACTAGTGCGTCAAGCAGTAGCTACGGATATGTCACCACTTGATTTAATTCTATTTTATATCGATAGGTATCTCATTGATTAAAAATTCAGACAAGATTATAGATTATTTTAATCTAATCTGGTGATCAAATGGCGAAAAAGGAGGACAAAATTAGGTTTTAAATATTAAAGTAACAGATTATGTTTTTATTTATTGGTCATCTAATTAATAAATTTTAGAAAATATATAAAATGTTATTAATCAACTTTTTTTTAATATTCAAAAACCGCAAATTTAAATGATTTAGGATTAGAATTTAAAATGTCAACTTGAGAAAACAAAAACTATGGATTTTACTTAAATATAAATTAAAGTCTCAAAAATATTATACATGATACTTTCAAACACTAAAGCTAATTATTGTCTCATATAAGCAATAAGCAATATTATAGAAGGTGCATCTAACAATGTCTAATAACTTAGAAGACGTGAACAAATTGATGTTATAATTAATTGTGTAGCCGCTATTCTCAATACTAATAACGGTAAAACAGCTGATTACACTAGTTTACACGGTTTTCATACCCTAGCTGAAGTTGTTAAATTTATTGATAGTTTAGTTAGAGTAATCCAGAAAATATAATAAAAAAATCTGTCACGTCTGGTTTAAGAAATATTTATTTACTTGATTGGTTTAGATAATATAGGTAAATAAAAAAAAACAGAAATGGTCAAATTTTTTGTCTTCTTTTTATAGTTATTTGAATCAGTTTCCCTTATGATGGATCAACAGTAATCAACATGTTTTCATCTCAAAATCCCCGATGTCGGTCTTCAAAACCTTTAAATCTTGGTGAAAACGTTTCCCTTGTTCGTTACTCATACTTCCTAAGTTTTCAAGGAAAAGACTGAGTCTTTTCCTTGAAAACTTAGGAAGTATATTGTATAATAGTATATATGCAAGTGCAGGAAATGAATTTTTAATGACATGTTTACTCCTATCTGTTGATTTTTGAATTTTAAATAAATTGGACACAATTTCTTTTTTTATTTTGCATTTTCAACGAATCTACAATGAGTCTTCTCTTATATGACGAAACAAAATATTTGACGTTTGAAGCAAACGAGTGAACATCAAACTGTCGTCACCTTGTAGGGTAGTTGACAAAAATAAATTGACTGCAGAAAAACAATGGGACGTGACAGAATATTTCTGCTGACAATTTTAGTTTTAACCCTAGAAGCCCAATCATATTTAACTAGCTATAAAGCCCAATCATACGTAAAAATGACGTGCAAAAATAAAACTTCAGAGTTTTCCTATTTTGTTCTGTTAATGAACTATATTTTTGCATGAGTTATCATAACTGAAGTTTTAATTAATAAATAAAATACATTTTAAGTTAAAAATACTCTTTATCAATACAATTATGGCACTTTAATCAAATCTTAGAAAAAAATCAACAAAAAAATCAAGCCTCTAACATTTTTTCTTAAAAATATGTAATTATAAAAAAAATCAACTAGTTTTAAATGTTTTCATAAAATTAAATCAACTTGTAATAATACTTTATAGTCTCTTAGAAAAAAACAGTCTTTATATACAGTCTTGACAAACATCAATATTGTGTTCTCCACATATAGCCTTTCTGCATTTGCAACACTGCGCTTAGGTCATCCGCCTTATTTTATATGAACAAAATCCACAATAGCGTCGTTTCTTTGGTTCTGGCTCATCACTAATATTTTCCGGAGATGGCGGTACCACATTTTTTAAAACATTTGTTATATTGAGAATAATCGTCATCATTTTCTAAAATTGTAGCTATTTCGTCCTGGTTTAGCCATTGACGGGACTCCATTTTGTATTCAACCTGAAAATATTAATATTATATGAAAAATGTAACGAAACAATACGATTAACTCAAATAAATCACAAAAATAAAAAATTAGAAACAATTTCAAAAGTTACACAAAGCCCAATTATACGTCAAAATGACGTGCAACCTCTCTATTACAACAAAATGGCGGCACTTACCGAGATGACGCAACTGTGTCCTGCGAGGTCTCAATGGCTACTGAGTTGGTTCAGAAGTTAGCGGCGATCCGACGGAAAACGTGAAAGAGACAGAGATATTTCGCCGCGGTATACGTCAAATTTACGTAGATTGGGCTTCTAGGGTTAAGGAAGATAAGTTAACACATTTATATACATTTCATTCAGGGTATAAAAAAAGTTGAAATTTGTAAACTAGTGTTATGGATAGCAAATAACGACGATAATAGGCTAAATGATGGTGATGTCCGTGAAATTGTTTAATCACCAGAGATAATATTATGAATCACCTACTCAGACTTTAATGTAACAAAGTCTAGGATAATAAACAAGTCATGCACATACATAATTAGGAACAGAATTGCAATCTTAATAGAATCTAAACTGATAACGTCAAAGAATGCTATAAAGCAAAGTTATTTTTCAATAACTTACCGCGATATCCAACAATCATAAATTCGTATTTAAAAAATAGCTCCGTGACTTAGAATGGTCTCAATTTGAAATATGGACATAAAATTATTATCATACCAATGATTTCACACCATAAATTGGCTACTGAATATTAAACTACTTTATCTCTAGCCTAATATATCGCTTCTCGTCTCAATGAATTTCTATAACAGGAGTATGAAATGATTATGTAGGTATGCGTTCATCATATTAACATAAACATTCATTCTTACATCATTCTATGTATGAAAAGAATACCTGTGTCTTTAAATCACGCCTACGATTAATCAGCCGGGTTGCAAAAATCAAAATTTGCATGACACTAAACAATAACGTACAGCAATTTGCTATAACAAATATGGTAGGACCGGTACACTGTATGTCGATGATGTATGCGGAAAAACTCACATGATTATAAGTAAAGATCTAATGATCAGTCATTTCGTATTGTTCTATTACAGAGTACAAAGATAAAACACAGAGTACAAAAGATAATAAAATAAGAGCAGGTAATTTTGCTAATGAATTAAAAGTTGAAGCACTTATAAGACGCAAAGCCAGCAAAAGAACATATAGCAAAATATTAACCAAAGCCATACATAACCTTAGACACCAAAAGCAAGTCACACAAATGATTGGTCCAAACTAAAATGATAATGACATGGACGATTTTGAAGCCAGTAACAGAAGTATTGGCGAAACATTTACGAAACCTCAGGCGTTCTCCCACGTTCAGGCACGCGAGTTAGAAACACGTGTAAACCTTAAACCGGTCATTCCTTTGCTTTCTAACATCATAATAAGCATAAGCGACAGGCTGAAACTGCCCCCAGCTAAATCCCAGGCTGTCTGCCAGTAACAACAAATTTTGGAATTCCTCCTTTTTAGTTAGGTAATTGTTGGAAATGCCTGAGGGTTTCTTCCAATGCGTAAAAGGTCCAGTTTCGACTCTAAATAGCGTCCCACGCTTTAATGATAATAATGTTCTAATAGTTCCTTTAAACGATACATGCTACAGAAATAATAAAGCAGAATTGGGGCAAACCACGCGATTTAAATAATCTGGGAATGTGCAAACAGCTTTAGGACTATGTAAACATTTTCAAGAATTCAGAAATTGAATTTGAAAATCCATGTCATATTTTGCATTGGTAATACGAGCTGCATGACAAGCAATACCAACAGATTTTATTTCTCAATAAATTCAAAGTAAGTCTCGGTTACTGGGACATTTGATCACAATACAATTTCTTCACTCCTTTAATACACCTATAAAAATTTGACGGCGGTATAAACTGTATCGTAAAGGACAAGATCGGATCGTCGGCGTTTGATTGTGGCATTACGAACATGATCATATATTAGGCGATAGTGATCTTTACAGGACACATTACAACGACATACGGACCGCCGAGGAGTATAAAGAGATGTAAGAAGTACAGCCGTTGCAAATATTGGAATAGTGCCAATGGGATGTAAAATAAATGCAATTCTTAGTATTATTTAGAGAATAATAGTGAATAGCAATGTGTAATGCATTAACAATTTGCCAGGTTCATTCCCCCCAAACCTTATTTGCAGTTTGACCGTAATCTTATATTATAATTTGCTGCTATATTTATGGCTAGGGGATTTTAAAATTCAGTCCGTCATTGTTAAAATCCTATACAAAAACTAAATATAAAGCGTTTTATATCTGATCACGTTAATGAATACCGAAATTGGATATACCAATCAAACTTATCATTATTTATGGCAATAAAACTACCGTTACAGGCGTTGATTCCGAGGTGTCAGATTAAGTTTCAATGGTAATATAATCGTAGGCTCCTTTTATTAAGAGTAGAATAACATGTTTGTTTATAAAGACTTGAATGACAATCGGTTGCACGAATGGGCATATTATATTTAGTGTTATTGGTTGCTTGTTGGAGTGGACTTAGTTTTATTAATTTAATGGCTATAATTAAGGCGTCATCATCTCAGGCTATTCCAAATCTGTTGAGATCAGCTGCCAGTTCAATCAGCTGCGTTTGGAACCGCTTTTTAGCAATGATCATTAAGTTTATACAAATCAAAGTTTAAATAGTCACAGATTCATGAATACCGCTATTTTTTGCTTTAATTCAATAGGTCTTTGTGATAGATTCGATTCAAAGGCACACACACGTGCCAAGCAGATGTTTTAACGCAATCCATCTGCTATTTATGCACCCTCGGGAATGTCAATGCAATTTACTGAAGTGTTTCGAATTGCAGGGGCAGCTAAAGGGGATGTTTTAGAATGTATGATAAAGGTATTATTGGAGGATAAAAAACTGCGGATGAAATTGAATTATTATTATGAGTGAATGCTGTTTCCGATGAAAGGTGAATAAATAGTAGAGAAAACTAAAATTTTGTGTTGAAGATACTTGCAAATAATAGTGAGTAAATCCGTTAAAATGAGGGCTTTATATCGGTGTTTTATGCGATAGAAATCTATTGTACAAAATATATTTTTAAACACAAAAGTAAAATTGTCAATATCATTAAGATAAAATAGCATTCGAGCAACTGACAAAATACAGCATGCAAAAAAAAAAAATAACAGAAAGCTGCCGACAGTAGCAGAGAGATAACTTAAAAAGGAATATAATTTGATACATAAACTGAATTCAAAAGCGTATCCTTGCAAAGCAAGCACAAAGCGTTTTCCATTTTATTACACATTCATCCATATAAAGATTGCAGCGGTGATGGAATAAGGTAATGCAGGGTGCGGCGCGCGGCGGCTGTAAAGAATTGTGACAAACAAACAAACTTTACGACTAGTAATAGATGTTATTCATCAAAAGTGATACCGAATTTACATAATTATATTTTTGTGTTTTTTTTTTATTTATTTAAATAACTTCTCTTGGACTTTTACTGTCTAATATCTGTGTTCCTTCAGTTGCTTTTTGGTCCAGGTTCGCAGTCACTTTTTCGAACAATCCCATAACATAGCCCTGGTTAAATATTATTTCAGTCTCTACTAGATACTTTGTCTATGAAGCTACTAAAATTATTGTTATCTAGATATGAAATACAGAAGTGGATTTTGACATTTATAAATGCGAGTCTTTCTGCTTTCATGTCACCTTTCTCATATAAATCTTTAGGTATCTCTTCACCCATCAAAATGGCAATCTTCAGTTGCTTTTCACCATCTTCGTAACTGATGCGATCTGTAGGTACAGTTTGTCAGTCCACTTCGCTTTCTTCCCCCGTACTTTCGGATCGCATATCTTCACCGTCAATCTCAACACTGTACACCAAATGTCTTATAATTTCAATATTCCTAACAAAAGAAATTTCACTTTTACGACTACGAAACCTTTTATCTTTAAACCTTTGTTCTCCTTTCTCTCAATTACTTGATTGATGTTGCGAGTATGACGTACAGTCAATAGACGAATTATTTTAAGACGATAATATTGATGAACCTTACCCTTTGTTAGACAGATTGACAGTGAAACAACATCCGGTTGTAAAACTTTCATACTAAAATTTCGCACAAAAAATATACACAACTTCGAAGCTGTATAATATCTTGCGAAATATTAAATGAACACAATCTGAAACTATTTCTCTGACAGGTGTGCCCGCATCGTGAACAGAATTATAAAAAAAAACACCTTTGCTGCATTGACAATCGATATTTATATCGAGAGCAAAAGTACCAATTAATATTCGACAGAGGTTTGATAGCTATCATAATTACTCGCGGACTTTGATGGAAGTCTGTCGTTTTAAGATACAGTTTTTCGATCCCATAATTAATATTATCGGTATCTAAATTACAGGTTTGCAAAATAAACTGTTGTTTAACTTAATAGTAGGTTATCGGCTTCGTATATTGATGATTCAGCAAAAAATCTATTAAATTAGTCTGGGGTGTGTATTGAGTAAAACGTCATGATTTGATTCATCGATAAAATCAAACACAAATATCTTTACAACACTGCCCCCAGCGGTCAGTGCGTAATGCGAGCTGTGTAGAGGTGTGTATAATTTTACAAGCAGCACAATAACAATCAATAGATGGGCAGAACAGGTCCCACACTTGCGTATCAACTTTTTTTGTAGGCTGGAGAAAGCGAGACGCCGAAACGAGCCAGCGAGACGCCAACGTATCGGAAAGATTATCGAGTAAGATTTATGTCGAATATCGATATCGGAAAAGTCACGATTGGAAATGGAACGACATGAAAGCCGTATTCGAAAGGTGATTCCTGTCGCAATTGTTATCGTGAAATTTGATTTGATAGGTATAGTGTAGTGTATACAGTTCGTCAACCGACTGTTTTTTGTCACACGCAGTCGTCTCTATTGACTGAAAAATTAAAGTAGATATGTGAAGTTGAAATTAGCGATGTATTTAGAAATCCTCACGCACATTTACCTAATCCACAAAATCTTAGACACGCAGACAAAGAACTATCGTACATTATGTCGTTTAGTGGTATAGTCTCAGTTCACATTAGTGAAACACTTGGGACCTTGGCACGAATGTGGTGCAACTCGTGACGGGAGCACGAAGTAATCCGATTAAAGTAACTCACGATGCTCGTACATAATGTTATGACTACCGCAAATTGGTAAGACCCCAAATATAACGGCGTTAAAGTAAGCGACCTAAATATGAGCGTTTTGAAATGGTGCTTATGAGGTAAATGGTAGCGTATCAAACGTAGGTAATGGTGAAAGAAAAAAAAAATAACTGATTGAATTCAAAGAGTGAATAACATGAGTATCATCAGGCTGAGATTGATTGAGCTCGACACGCACTTAGAAAAAACGAATCTGTTGTCTGAAATACACACCCAGATATCAAAATACTAGAATTAGCTAAACTCTAAAGCTAAAGCTAGAATAAAAAGACCGAAGGACATTTACAAAGCTATTCAGCAAAACACAAGGAATCTGCTAAAACTAATAATAACACTAGAACATAAATAGACAATCCAAATAAAGAAACACCGCCCTTCAAGTAATGCTAATAAGGCCATTGATTAGCTAAGCGGACATAAACATACTAGGTACTACAACAAGAGCTCATTATCAATGTCACTATCACTAATTACTGTCTTATAATCAGTAGGTGAAGGTTGACATTTAATAACATAAAAAGATGTAATTAATACACTAGTTTCTATTAATAATTGCATATTAGAGCCATGTTTGGCCTCCAGCTCACTACAATTTGGTGAATACGCGACCACTTTTACTAGCAGGGATAATTATATTGTAACGATGTAATTTCAGTCTGTTAATAGACTTCTAATTTCGCGTATGGTTTTAAATACAGTTTTTAATGACTCACAAATTTTACCATCTGGACGGAAGTAAAGATGACCCACAGATGTGATTCTTGCTTAGCCTGGGGAATAACGCTAGTAAGTTCTACATATGGTGCTTCTTTTTCAGGATATTTGTTCACATGTTACATTGTCTTGTGTTTTCTTTGAATAATATAATAATTCATATGGAGGATGACACTTGTGCTTTCCGAAGATCAACATATAATTTTATTAGCGCACCTAATACAAAGCATATTTAGTATAGTAATTCCCAAAACTATATATTATTATAATATATTATTTTTTTCAGAAAAGTGTTTCCATGAAAGATGCAAAGCGCTGCGATAGTTGTAACTTTGTCGAAGATATCGAAAGTACTGAACGACAAATACAAGAGATAAAATGAGTAACCTACAAAAATACAATCTCCACTGTTGTAGAGATTGTATTTATTACAATCATTACAACATCAACCATAGGAATCTAAATAGCTTCAGCCATTAAAGCAGGCATTTAGACAACAAAGACACATATAGTCCTAGATGCTGAGATAGCCTTAATTTAAAGTTAGTTAAAACGCATAAGGGTAAAGATTGTCGTAAAATCGATAACCTTTAAGACTTCCAACTCATGAGATAGGAGGGTAGTGACGCAGGGGGCCTTCCGGACCCCAGGCTATAAGTCCAAGATAGCCATCTATTTGATAGCATACAGTGTCTTTTATTTTCCTTGCCGGTAAGGTTTAATGGCCATCAAGGAATTCTCATTCGGTATTATTATTGTGTGGAACAAGCTTTTTACTTTGACCTTTTCAATGGTAATTACGTGATCCAATCAGCTATAACAGAATAATTAATTATTCTTCGATAGTATGTGTTGCGTATCGAGATGAGAAAGGTTTCTTTGGGTGAGTAACCCTGGTAATGGCAATTGTTTGTTATTGTGTTCCAATAGAACGCAGCGATTTTCAAATAGATCTGCATTTCGGGTGAGCAAAGCTCTCCGATCTTACAAAACTGTAAGTAACTATAAAATAATAACTGTCAGTTGAAATTGATTTTATAAACTGTATAATACTGAAAATGGCTCGTGATTACCGCTTAGCGGTCAACTAGCGTCAAAGACCTAATCATTTTGTGCAATAAGCACCTGAGACTCAGATAATAAGTATAATATTAGCACTAGAAGATCTAACCTCATTGTGAAATATTAGGACACTGATTCTAACGACAGTTAATATTGAAGAGAACTGTAGTTATTTTCTAAAGACTTTTCATTATTATGGAAGTTATGAAAATTGGCAAACTAAATTTTAGAATAGTTACATACGAATAATTTATACAAAAATAAATCGGGCAGGAATTTGACCATAAATATAGTCTAATGCTAATAATAATTTCAACATTTCTGTACAGGGTATAACAGCAATGGATGGTAATTAATATTCCAAATACTTATTTAGACTTCTTCTAGTAACATTAAAAAAAATATTATTCCCTATACCAATTTTGGTCAGCTGAACTTTGTACGTACAATTTTTTTTTTTGGAAATTTATAATAACTTCTTTGAAGATACTTAGTTGTTCATTTCCATGGGCAGAAGCAGCATCTGAAATATGACTGCCCATTTCCGTTACACCATTACAAGTTAGATCGATCACTGAAATCAAAGAAACATTGCTCAAGCTAACATTAAAGCACAACAGTAAATAAGCTCTTATTAGACAAACATAAACTGATTTAACAATAGCTCGATCCGAAGCTAATGATGGTAAAGCAACGCGCAACGTTTTGCACAACGCAACATCATCCATCAATTATTGTTTAGAAATAGTAGGCGTTTATCTGATAGTTATCGCATCTTCAGTCAAGGCATCGTCTAACTCCCACGAGATATGGGAAAGTGAACAGGAGATGAATATGTTGAAGTTATAAGAGGATTCAGTATTTGCAATTAAATTCAAAATAATCTCATAACAGGAAGAAGACATTTTAATGTTCTTTAAAACTTTAAATGATCACAATTAAGAGAGAATTGGTTTGTGTCTTGTACCAACCAACGTAAAAGTAGTTTGTTACCAATTTACGGAACTAACTTTGACTAAAAAGCAAAACTATTTCTTAATACACAATTTCAAGTGGGTTGGTGATCTTTTTCCTTTTTCATTAAATTACGTGATTTCGTCCTTAAAATATCTTATGTTAAAATCGCTGCAACCTCAATTGTTATGTGACGCAACACCAATGTCATCTTTGCAAAAGACATCTTTATTTCCATGAAATCTTATATACAAGGTTCAAGCCCTTTTACAGATTTGTTTAAAATATATTTTATTTATGTAATATAAGTATTCGATTTCAATAACAGCTTGTAACTTTAGCCGTAGCATCTTTCATTTTACAGATTACGAAGTTAATTGCATTTCATTTCACACATACATTGCAGTAACAATAGTCGTTTAAGACTGACAACACACCTTCGGATTGTTTTTAAAACAACAGAACGATGAGTAATTACATTCAAGACAAATGATCAACATTATAGCTAGAATACTATTGCGTGGGATGAAATCTCTGTGAATCGTGAAATGCAATAGTCATTAACAATAGACCGTTAATTGATTTAAACTAATAAATTTAACTAAAACAATAATCATTGCTAACAATGGAGCTAATTAGGTAATCAAAAACATTAAAAAGACTTCGATTTAACGTAGCAAGACGAAGTTGTAAATAAATGATTCATAACAATACGAATACGATTCTTAAGAAATATCGTACAGTTACAAATCTTTCAAAAAATGTACAGCATTCGGAAAGCCAACAAATCAACAAAAAGTGGAGTATCGCGTGGATGCTCAAAATGTCAATTAAGATTATTTAAGAAGAAGAGACTCGTTAAACATGTAGAAAAAATGGTTCGAAAATGTTAATCGGTTGTTTCAAATTCGTACTGGCACCAATAAATTTCAAGTCAACAGACGCATTAAATTTGCAATACCATACAAGAAGGATTGAATTGTCAACACGACTGGCAATAAGCCCCGGGTTCAACCGCCACCAATCAAGCTTTACTGCATTATAATCACGCAACGGCAGACAGAATTTTAATGACACAGCCTACGCGAGAGAAAGCGAGAGTGACATACGAACCAATGTAATAAACATTTTTGTTAATGGACTAACTTAGAATGCCAACGAAGAAAACGAAACCTAAGACTTGATCGCATACATTTTAACTTTTAAGTCGTGACCAAATTGTGTTTCAAATGTTAATCCCACGCAATAAATGTACCTACTTTCTAGCTATTGATAAAACATTTTGTAATCTTAAACATGAAATTGAGAGCAGAATCGAACACGCTCAAACAAAATTTCTAATTTTCAATGTAAATAGTGTAGAGACCAAAGAGCAGATAAAAAATGTACTCCAATCGTAAATCTGGAATATAATGAACATAAAAGCTAATGACATAGTCAGAGACTGCTAAAATAATTTATAATGAAATTTGAAATTCAGATACAAAGTAACATACAGCTATAGCAGTGTTACAAGAATAGCTCTCAGTCTCTCAGTTATAGTTAATCAAACGAACAACGCAGCGCCAGTCAAACAAATAGACTTGTCAGCAGATAGTTTCTTAATCTAGGAGGCGTAGGCGATGCAATCTTAGTACGGCCATCAACAGCCTACATATCGGACAGGCGTGAATAATCCACCACGTTACACATGTTACCAGCATTCGTTCCTACAGGGCTGCCAGACAACCAGCAATTCTCTCAACATAACATTTAAAATAGATATAAATCTATTTATAAATATACCATTATGAAGTAATCCTACAGCTTTATACTCGTTTTAATGGGATAAAAGGATAAGTAACGTCGCTCAAGACAACCCTACAACAGTTTTGAAACGTTAACGTATCGCAAACGTCTAGATGATTGTTGCTAATGTATAATATCTTACACAAAGTAAATTACGGGCATTTGTCGCGCTGAATGTTGATAAATGTTTGAGCCTAGGTGATATTAAGTTGTCACCGTATTTTTCTAAAGTAGATACATGTTTGTCTTCTTACTGATCTAATAATGTCGAATATTTATTATGAGTTTTAATTGCTGTAATCAAAAGAACCATGCATATTTTGGATTGTTTCATGTAACGGAAGAGGAAACAATAACTGAAATCAATCTACGCGATCATGTTAAGGATATACTTATTAAGAATGGAATTCACAAAGACGTCATTAAAACGGAACGTGTGTGACCAATCACCAATAGCAGTAGTGGGTTATTAACTTTTATTCAATGATAATAAATAATCAGAACAAAATAGCCATTCCTCAACGATACATTGACCGGTACAGAAGAACGAGACTAGAATAATGACGAAAGATATTATCTTGAACATGAAGATAGGTAATAATGTTATGGTTACATGTGGTTAAGCTTACGGTGTATATTCAAGATAATAGGAAAGAGAAACATGGATAGTGATTTATGTACCAATTACCAACTGTACAAGTTCTCAAGCAAATCAGGTTGGCAGAAAATGATTAAATAAAGTATTAACATCAAAGCAAGCGAAATAGTAAGTATTTGTAGAAAAAGAATAATAATTAGAGGTGTAAATACCTGCGAAGGTTAAAGTAGCTAGCTGTGGCATTTTTTTGAAAAGTTACCCCAGAACGCAAAGAGCAACTGGAGGAATACAGGTGGTGTTTAGTCTTTAAGTCTGGCACTCTCTCTCACTCCAGCCCGAACATGAGAAGTTATCTATTTGAAGATTTCCCACCCTCAAAGATAAGGCAAAATTGCTACGGAAATTCGAGTTTGGTGTTGTCTAAAGTTTGAAGCATTCACAAATATTGGAACTTCCAGTACTGATATGAAAAAACGTGAAATAAGTAAAGTAATATTACCAAGGAATGCTATTAAATTGATTGATTCAAGCCCAGCTAAAATAGAAATCAAGACGAAGGCCAAACAAACGAAAAAGACTTTGAAGCCAAAATAAATATTCAAGAAAGAAATTCTAAATCCAGTCAAGACAAGAAACTAGCTAAACAAAAAGCTTGTCTAGGAAAAAAGGACGTGGTAACGGTTAATTAACATAGATACTAGTACGCAGTGTGCAACAGGTTTGCGATGAAGCGAGCTCCGATATGCAAATGTTCTTAGCCGGTGGTCCTAGATGCACCGCGCTAGATATTACACTGCCTTATTCCGATTTAGACTTTTTATTCTTTCGTGTACGCTTTATAGCGTAAATACATGTGGAGTGAAAGTGTTGTAAAAATATTTTTGATAGTTATGGCACTTAAGTGAATAATTTGTAGAATTATAATACAAAAAATAACTTAAACATTTTTTTGCCAATATGATGAAAGAAAATTTGAAGTCAATGACAAATAAAATTCTTCATCAAAAAGAGCCCTTCCCACCAAAATGCCTTTTGTTGCCACAATAGTATTATCGGTTTCGTGAGTTTAGTTCAGACACTGATATATTCAGCTATTTTCATTAATGTCTCGTACTAAAAGGTCAAGAATAAAATATTTACTTTGACAATTGAATTCCCTGACATTCACTATGTCCTTTAAGACAACACCAGTGTTTAAGCGAATACAGTTACTCGAGTACAGTTATCTACGCAACTGTTCTTAGAACTTCCTGCACAGAAAGAAATGGGAAAGCAAAAAGTGCAGGAACTATAACCGCGAACAATAATTACATTAATGCACTGATGGAACGAACGACGCATATACAGCAGTTATACAACTTCTGAGAATCGTCACAAATATACCTCAACTATCTTTTTTATCCATGAATAGTCAAGTGTACTGCAAAAGGCTTCACAAAGCAGAGTCCACACAATGGGGTTGATTAATAAAACATTGTGTACGGGGCCTATCTCGTATTCACTATCGTGTACGATTGGGTCGGCGCGTGCGCTTTCAGCCCGCCGAGCTGCAACCCGACCCGATGTAGGTCACACGAACAGCTTTCAGATATTTGCATATTATACACTTGTATGTTGATATCCCATCACAGGCGTATCCGTAAAGATACAGCGCATCTACGCTTAAAAGGAGAGAAATTATGAACACACTACGATGGAACAAATTGGGAGTCTGTAGATGGGAATATGTAGGTAAAGGCTACACGACAATAAAATTGTGACGCCAGATCAAATTGAGCATCGCGTAAAGCCCGTAACTAAACACCAATTTCAATGTTATGGGAGAGTAGTTGACAAAGTATAGTACGTAAAATATTTGCAATAAGATGAGACGAGAGATTGACTCACACTATGCAATTCCATAAAATCGAAATTAGTTACGGTGAACGGCCGATCGCGTTCGTGACCGTGGATCGCTCAATCGTTCACAACACGAAATATTCGTAAAATTTCAACCAGGTGAATTGTGAAGAAGTGTCATGAGCCGAACTAATTTTGTGCCGAAATATTACTTCCGAGATAACCTGCTAAACATTTTTTAATCTTTTTGTTTGTCTCAACCAAAATCGAATCTCTCAAGATTTCGATTGCACTTTTAAATCTACCGTTAATTGATAGTAGGATAAAATATAGATAGAATATTTGGTCACACCGCTGAGTTCAACGGCAGAACAAATGTATCTACTCTATTTTATACTGCCGTAAACCATATCAATATGGGTCGGTTTAAACGAGGCCTACATTGCATGGATATTAATTCTCAATATCAGTTTTATCACGAGCCTTTTGCGGGGTAGCAGGACAGCAATTACGAGTATCAAAGATTTAAGTAAGGCTCGAGTGAGTCGTGACCACCGGATCTCAAATCCGTAATCGGTGGCTAACCTTGGACTATTTCCACACACCTTTGTGTCGAACTGCAATAAAGGTCAATTGGAAAGTCTGCGGTTAAGCTATTGTTACATGCATTGATAATAATATATCGCATGATCTGGTTCTATCAGTGATGTAACCTAATGGATTTGCAAGGTGATCACTTGCAGTGTACGAGACAAAGATGATGTTCTTTCATTGGAAGGGCGAGGCTGTGAGCATTCTATGCAGATTTGACATCCCACCATGACCATACACGTGTGATGTAACGAGTCAATGGCGCACAAGGTCAAGTGCAATGCCAAAGCCACAGAATCGATTATGTGCGCCGTATTAAATGACCAACGTAACAGTTTACCACATAAATTCTCAACATCCGTAATAAGCTATTGTTTAATTTATATTTAGATATATCAGATAATTCATGAATAAATTAAGGTGTAACCGATCTCGTTTGAATGGATACGCGGCGACGGACCGTGGCAGAACAGGCCGTTGGCTATCTCAATCGCCTCGCCCCGACCGGCTCCGTTTATGCTAATAATCTGGAATTTCTAAGAGCAGAACCACGCTACGAGTATTATCGGTATCACACAACTGTGATTTGTGGGCGTTCGGCTGTCCGGAAGAACGATGAGCCCAAAATTTTCGTTTTTTAATCAGCGGAGGCGAGGTCAGTCGGTCTCGGTTGCCTATAAAATTTCTCGCCTATCAAATGTGATGATCGAGATTACTTTGTGGGCGAAGTAGGTGCGAAGATGCTCATTGATTATCATAAAAAGCAAATAAGGCTACTGGTGGTTCGACTTATATCTCAATTGGTCACATCGAACGTCAACGGAACACCAGTGGCCTTTCTCACTCGGTTCCAACCCAAACTTCCTCTCAATTAGGCAAATGATAGTCCATTGTTCGCCGGTTGGTTTTTAAAATCTGATTGCTTCACGGTGAACAGTTCATTAATTTGTTTGTAATTGGTAACATCAGTCAACCGTCAAGAGGACGCACTCCCACGGTCGATCTTCACGCAGAAGACACAGTTCGTTCCCAGAAAGGTAAACTTATGTTACACAATATCTATGAGTATAATTAAAAAGTCAGGGACATAGTGAAGCTCGGTAATAATGTTTTCAATTGAGGATTGCGTTAGGTATCTAGTTAAGGTACGATTGAATGCAAAGATAAGATATGTATCGAAACCGAATCAGATCCATACCTTGCAACAACACTATTATTATCATCTAGCCTTCAATGACTCACAGAGTGATCTGCTCGAATTATTTCTAGCTTCACTTTTTGTCCAGTTTTTTCCTTGGATAATCGCAGCAATCATCGAGCACTTGTTTCGTAAGACATCAAAATAATTGCTTCGAGAAAAATAATGCGGAAGTCAACACCGAAATTGCAAAAAGTTGCTAGTCATACATTTCCATTTTTGATTATATACGAAATAAGAATAATATGAGTATCATGAAGATAGATGGTGCGATTCAGGGGCCTCTTGGCCTCGTACACTCGAATGGCGTGACGAAAGGACATACAAAGAGGTAAAAAAACAAGACAATGTTATGAATTGAAGAATAGGTACTTGGGAGTAGTTGAGAGTGTCACATGTATGAATGGGGAGACAGTTTTGCTTTTGTTCAGTGACATTATTACGGTACAGAGTCACGGCCAGCGGAAATAAGTGCGAACTGTGAGCGTGGCTGAGAGGTGAATCACTAATGAATGCATGGTAACCAAAAATAAAAAACGAAAAGTTTGCGTGCGACTTGCACGCAATTTTTCGTAGTAGTTGGTTGCGCGTTTACGAGATTACTGGGTTCTGCCCGCGATGTATGTTGATAAAAATATTAAGAGTTCTTCTGTCGGTCCTCGGCTGTATCTATGTAATATTCCAATACAATTCGATTAGCGTCTTAGTGACCTTGAAAAGGTATCTAACAAACAATCAGTTGCTTCAGCATATTAGAACAGGTGCTGCGGGATTGTTCGAAAGAGTTACAGTCGGCTCTGGAACGCGAAGATCAACTAAAGGAACACAGTAGGTTTTCGAAGAAGAGTGTCAGTAAAAATCTGACACTCTTTTTCGTTCCACTCAGAGCAGGAGAATGATTTTCCACAATATTTTTTTATGGTTTACGATTTTGGCGAAATTACTTGATGACGGTTTATTCCGGTTATTTTTATTTCTATAATTTATGTGGATCATAACTTTTAGAGCCTTCGTCTAAACGTCTTTATTTTTAATTATGTCATATTTTATAGTTAGGTATTTGAATATCTCTCTATTCCAATAGGTGTGGAGAGACGTAGCTTGATCACAATTTATTTAACTTAATAGAAATGTGGTGCATATTATATTTTTATATCTCAGTAATATAAAGATATATTATTAATTTTTATGGATACCTACATCAAGAATTATGCACGCTCGTTGTAAAAAAGCAGGTCTTTTCTTCTAAAATAAATAACGTGATTGTTTTCGTTTCTGAAATAAAACTTAGCTTAAAATAAACTTAATTTTTGTTTTCAATGTCTTCAAATACCTTACAAATTATTTAAACACCATAGTACGGGAAAAATGGCCAACATGCAGTGGTGTAAAAGAAATCATAACATTCCTTTTCTGCAAGAGAAGGGTTTCTCATTTATTTATTTAATCACAATTGATGTATACACATAATATAATAAAAAGACAAGAGGAAAACAGAAAAATAGATAAAAAGGTAATGTTTATTTGTATAGAAATTTCGTCTGGCACCTGCGAAAGGAGAGTCGAAAAAAAAGACATGTAGGCACGGTGTATAAGAGTAATAGGAAGATAAGTACACACAAAGCTGTTATCTTTGAAATAATATATATTTATGTTTATTTTATTTACATATATTTGAATCCTTGTTTTCTTAATAAAGATTCTTTTTTTTTATGCCCCTGCCATGTTTCCTATTCACCACCTTTGGTTGACTGGAAGAGAATGCCAGGCATTAAGTCCGTCTTTGTACTTTATGTTGCATGAAGTTTAAATAAATAAATATAAAGCACAATGCACACCACTCATCCTCCTCCTCTTTCCTTGTCCCACAAAAGGGGCAATTACAAATAGAAATATAAATAGTGATTCACATCGACGCCCCTATCCCACATAATTAACGATTAGACAAGGGGAAAGTTAATTTCCATTAGTAAATAGAACATACTGGATGAGTCAGCCATTGGCACGTTGCGGGCCCAATTTTCATTTGTAACTAAATCCCACTGACCCGCGCATTATAAGTTATAATCAATGTTACCAAACCGGCTGCGATGCGCTTCCAAAATTGAGGTTTCTAACCCAAACATTATAAAACATTTAAATATCGTTGAAAGGCATTCTCGCGTAGTTAAAACGTTATAACTAACAAATGGCTTCCTCTTTACTGGCTCGTGTTCATGTTAATGTAAAAACTATCATTCAATATATCGTATCAGGGTCAACACATGGTCACAAAAAAAAACTCAATTGAAAATAATATGGAATAAACGTTTTTGTACACCAAAATAGTAACAAAACTTTTAAACAAACTAAAATCTATGGGTACAATGGCGGTATTATCGTTGACAGCGATATCTACCAGACAATCTTAGGATGGACTATAAGAATTTAAAATAAGAATTAGGTGGTCTGTGGTGTACTGCTAGCAAATTAATGAAGTATTAAATTTTGCATTAAAAACTATACATAGATTTAAAATCATATCCAATAAAAAATTGGTGGTCAGATACTTTAAGGTATCTCAATTGACGTCATTTGACTGAAGCGAAGACTGACTTGAAAAAATAATAACACTGAAATTATCCGATTAGATAGCAAAAATGGTTTTGTAATAGATGGTAACATTACAGATAGATAGGTACGTGAATTGTTGAGGAAAAAGTCTGAACAGTATATAATACTGAATAAAATTAGGTAAGTACAATGAAGCATAACTAATCTGCAAGCATTCGCCAATTTTAAATTTTAAAAAAAAAGAACGACTTGTATTTTTTTTTATTCGTCATGCTCTTGTTCTTCTTTTATTGATGGGTGTTCGATTTTTAAATAAATAAAACTCTGTAAACGCTGCCGCTGGTGACTATAATTTAACTGCCAAAATTAAGATATCAATATACCTACCATACCAAAAAGACTATAAAATATTAATCACTAATCGCGTTTGATCCAAATCTGCTATAAATAATCTCAAGTAAGGACTTTGTGAATGGGAGGCAGACATGGCTGGTCGCCATTATGAGTCACCGATGGAATGACGTCATCTCAACGGCCACCATAGACTATGCCTCCTGAACGATATGTTAATATGGACGTGCGGTAAATGCTAAATGACGGTTGAGATTTAACGTAAATAAACATTGAATTAACAACAAAAAAAGACAGTAACAGTTAAATGGCGATTTGAAAATTTCTATAAAATTTTGAGTAAGAGCTTTTGAGAACATTATGTAGAGATTGGTTTATTGTAGATAATCATAAAGAAGCTGCTGATGTGATAATTTCAATGTTTCAATTTAAATGTTTTTTACTAGAAATCGTCAACCAACGAGACAGTTAACCTATATTATATACTAGCTTTTACCAGTGGCTTCAAATCAAATCAAAAATATTTTTATTTCACATAGGCCTACATGGGCACTTATAAAATGTCAGAAGCTAGTGCACGGTTCCAAATTGGTCGTTTCCTATGGAGAAGAACCGGCAAGAAACTCAATGGTTACTCTTTTAAAAAAAGTGTTTGATTACAATATTTCCATATTACATATTATTATAATTAGATATTATGTAAGAACAGTGTCAATATTGTACCCAAAAGCACCTTCGCTTGCATAAAAGTAGGAAATCATCCAAAAGAAACATAGGTTCTTCTGAAATACAGATTATCATGTGCTATTTCCTGGATGCCGATTATCATCCAAATCCGTTCAACTGTTTAAGCATGAAGGAGTAACAAACATACACACATATTATTAGTGTACTCATCGCAGAGAGATAAGAAAGGTAGGTATAGCAGATTTACTGCTCAAAAGTATAATCAGGCTTTGCTATGATGGATTGGTCGACAGATATGGTAATATGATAGGTTTGTTATATGTGTGGATTATAAAATATATGTATATGAATAATAAAAATTATATTAACTATTGTATTATCGTTACGTATCATATCTACCCACTGAATGGTTCATTATACCGTTAGAAATCCATATACCTAAATAATATAATTATATAAAATTAGTGCACATTTCAATAGCTTGTATTATGCAAAGCTAATTTAATTGATAAAATCTTTAAAAATACAACATCAATAAAATATTTTTTAATTTATTTATAAATGCGTGACGAAGACAATATAAAACTGCTAAAGCAAATTAAATTATTCACGAAGAATTTTATGACTGCATATCTAATGATATGCACTTTTTGTTCCTTAGTTCCTTAATTCAAATTGAGAAATATTTTGTACTGCACGCACATTAAACCATATATGTAATAACATTATTTGTATGTTAATTTATGTAAATAACTGTCGACTATTTGAGAACAAAAACCCGGTAATGGACTTTTTATATAAAAAAAAACAAAGTAATTATTTCCATTTGTGTTCAAAATAAGTGTTTCATAAAAGGTTGAAAACGATTCAGAGTGCAGTCCATCGTAAAATATTACGCCATCAAATCGATTTTGTTTTAAACAATAAATTCAATTGAATTTATCGACATTTTTTATTTTTATAACACTTTTGACACTTATTACCTAATTCTGTCATAAAACCAAAATGGTTTCTAAAACATGACTTCTAAATATAAAAATCGTATAAGAAACGATTTTAAACACGTTATCAGGTAGTCTTATAACAATATCAATAAACATTTTAGAAATAAAAGTGGCTATCTAATCCTACTATCTGTTGAATGGCTGTCTCTCTGAATATAATTTAGACTTAGGTCACAGTTCAAATCGTTAGTCGGATGATATTTTACATAAGAGGACTATCTCGTTGTTGTAGTGGTCGCAAGTCAGCCGGCCTGAGGTCCTGGTCCGGGGTAACAGTTTCGACTCCACCCCACTCAGGAACGCAAAGTGCAATTGAAAGAACACAGGTGGGTTTTAGTCAGTACAAGTCTGATATTGCCCCTCGCTCCACTCAGGGCAGGAGGAGTCCTTTCATGATTTCCTACTGCAAAAAAAACAAGAGTCAGGAGGAGTGTTATTCGGTTTTTCTATCTGATTGGAATTTGAAAGTAGTACAGGAGTATAAAGTGGCCAGTTGATGGTAATACCATTTCACCCTCGTTGTATGGGACTTAAATGAACTGGTACAGGTACCGGCACGAATCTTGAGCGCTCGGCGAAAAAGTGGGAATCGCTTTGCGCATCGTACACATCAGCGACCAAATCACTGTACCAGGATTGCACTCCCTGCCCCCGCGTCTCACTTCAAACCACTAAAGAGACCCGATATTTCACTTCTGCGCAAGTGGAAGTCAGCGCTCAAGATTCGTGCCGGTATCTGTATGTGTGTGTACTGTAGACACCCCACTACCTAACCCTTTTTGAGGGTTGAAAATATTCAAACAACTGCTCCCACTTTGGGTGAAGCCGAGTGTGAAACTTTTACTGTTTAATCTGTGTTCTTTCAGTTGCTTTTTGCGTTCCAGGACCACGGTGACTCATCTGCCTAGCCTTACAGGGAACACGGACGTTGTTTTATCTGAAGAGAAACTTTAAAGACGATGGATCTTTCTGCCATTGAAGCGTCTGATACGAAAATAATGGTCAAAACAATGATGCTAGCAGTGAAAGCTATAAAGTACTAGTGATCTATGTAATGATGGGTATCGCACACATTATCACTGTTTTGAAAGTGGTTATATATGGTGAAAGTTATCTAAATAATGTTATTTGATGGTTAAGTTCGTTGATTACCCACATTATAAATCATTAACTTTGGATAATATTATTAAATGAAAAAAAAACGCTTCAAATCTAGACTCTACTGGGCTGCTACTGAAAAATTCCTGATGAATAACACTTTGGCTGACCTAGAATCAAACCCAAGATTTCATATTCAACAGGAGCGCTGGCGTTCACTAAACCAATTAGGTACTGTCCCCATCCTCCTTCAGGGAATAGATCTATTACGAGCAGTGTTCTGGTTAAAAATAGGTCTGCAGTTGATACATACGATTGATATGTACGCCAAACTAAACTGGAACTGGGAAGATAATATCTGCCACATGTTCCAACAAAATTGAGTGATGACAGCCACTGACTGCGGGAAACTGAACAGGATCCGGCGACGTGGTAAGCATAGAAAAATATTGTGTGACGAGGATTAAGAGGGAATTGTCCAGATGAAGAACAGATTACAGTAGAAGAAAGGAAGAAAGACCTGTCCCCTGTAGAGGGACACAACGGGCTCATAAATAAATTGATACTTCGTCGTTTCAGCCGAAAGATTTCTATTGCTAGACACCGGCCGGCAAGAGTCACCACAACGTCTGGTCCTATGCGTTCTCCATCGGATTCCTGCGATCTGATCATCAGTCTAGAAACCCTCAAGACATCATTAGTCTACTTTGTGGAAGGCCTTCAAACGCGGCGTCTTCCGGTACGTGTTCGTCACTCCAAAACCTTTCGGCCCCATCGACCATCTGTTCTGCGCGCTATTTGCCCAGCCCACTGTCACTTAAATTTGGCGATTCTTCTTCTATATATATAAAAGGAGAAACTGACTGACTGACATATCAACGCACAGACGAAACTGCAGGGACTAGACCGTGAAATTTTGCACAAAGTTTCCTTTTATGACGTAGGCGAGTACTAAGAGAGGATTTTCCAAAATTTACTCCATAAGGGGTTGAAATGGGGGTCCAAAGTTTCAATGGAAAAACCTAATTTCACGCGGGCGAAGCCGCTGGCAGACGCTAGTAATAGATATATGTCTACACCAAATAGGTTCAGAACAATCGGGTCTGAGTGTCTTGTGTAGGTATGTGAGTTTATATGTTTGAGAACACAGTAACGATACAGGAGTCATTCCTAGTCAGGGAAAATGTTTAAAAAAAAAATTGTCTCATCACAGAATTATTTTCTATAACACATGGCAAAAAAATATTTTCAAAGCTTATTCGTTATTTTCAGTGACGCAAAACGATGCCGATAAGCAAAGCTAATATTTTATTAGAAACGGTCCGCAGATTGTGTTGATAAGATAGCGAAAACATACCATAAAAATTCAAATCACATCGTTAGTGTTTGCGTAGAAATAATAATTAGTTAAAAAAGACGTTCAATTAGGAGTTTTTTTTTTTATAAATAAATTAGCAGGAATAGCAATTTGGGCCATAGAAAGAATAATAGTTTTAGCTATGATATGTACTATAAGATAATATCTTCTAAAGAGTAACGATATTCATGTCATTACTCTTTAGGTGTCGTTGTGTGCAGTACGTTGCTCATTTACGTTAGTATTCACATAGTTTTCTTATTTTTCTTGAAAATATAACTGATACAGCATTTTTTTAAACTTTTGTTATTCTAAAGCTAAACTATAGACAGTATTATGATAAATGTTATGAATATCTTAATTATTGTGTTCTCATTATTTTCCACTCAATGACTTGTGATACTTATTACATTTGTCTCTAGAGGCACACTCTCAATAATTTAACCGTTACTAATGTCTCTATTTCACTCTGAAATACTTTTCAGTGATCTCAAAAGGGTTAAAACAAACCAATGAGGATTGTCAAAAGTTTAAAATGTATTGTATGATTGACACTTTCGAAGTGTCACGTGGTCTACGTTAACCATCTTGAACTATTGATAGTAAATTACTTTGACTAAACCATCTATGTTTAAACATGCCTGGGTCAACAAAAAACCAAAACCAAACGAGGTGACAAAAGCATTCTGACATAATTATGGAAAGACTGACAAAAAAGGACCAAAAAGTCTGACGAGAAGCAACCACACACTAATTGACTTGGCAGCTGCGTTAACAGTTCTAAAAAAAGATTCCAACAGACCATAGATGTAAATCTCAGAGAGTTTCTGGCGATTGTAAACAAACAAACAGCATAAAGTAAACATCAAACAAGCTAGGCGATAGCACGTTGCGTTGCTTGCGTTCCGTTGCCCAAGCAAACAGATCAGCATTGATAATGAACCGGGTAAACATTCACTATTAAGTGTAGATATGTTAATATGTACAACATGGGTTCTTGTAAGGCGACTGCTTCGTTGGTCGAATGGTCGTAAGCATGATTGTTGTTGTCGAACATGGAAGTGTGGTCTAGACCACTGGTTCCCAAACTGTGGTCCACGAACCACTGGTGGTCCGAAAGAGCTAAAATATGGTCCGCGTAGGGTTAAAAATTTCAAACTTTCCAACTGAAACGTAACCTTGATGCGAACTGATTTTAATTTTTATCAGAAATATTGTGTTTTAATAAGAATGTTCATTACTTTTGATTTTCTAGAGTAAATAGGTCTGCCAAAAGTTTAGAATTTATGATATTTGTTTTTTTTTTTTAAATAAATACCTATATACACATAGTTCAATTTTATTCTGAAGTGCTGGTCTCTGCTAACGACAAAGAATCGAAAGTGGTCTCAGGTCAAAAAAAGGTTTGGGAACCACTGCTCTAGACAAAGTGAAATTGACCACGTGACGGAAATTGTATGCATTTTCTAATAAGACCACTTAGACTTGTTTAGAGCGTCGAGGGTTGATTGAACAAAAACCCCATATGTGTCCCTTCAGTTGCTCTTTGAATTCCAGGGACACGGTAACTCTATCGATAATTATAAATACACAACAAAACTTAAGCACATTAAGCATTAGCTTCTTTTCGAATCGATGGTAAACTCCTTGAAACTGTTTGGGCCCAGTAGGTGGTTACGGTAACTGTAGTATCGGTGACACTCATTACTGCACCCTTCACTGAGAGTACCCATCTGCTTTCCCTTCTAGGAATACAAGTGTCATTTTATGTTATTTAAAGAAACTCATCGTAAAACAGTAACGCCTCACAACCTTACCAGACGAGTTAAAATGTCAGGCATGCGACCGAGAAAAAGGGAAAAGGGATGGAGCTATACACCATATATAGGGTGACTGGTAATTAGTGACCGATACTTAAACACGTGATTGTACTCATGATTACAAACAACTTTCCCAAAGAAACTTTTTTTATTTACTCACTAGTTTTATCACAATAACAAAACAGCTGTTTGAATCTAAGGCTGTTTGTAATACGCGCGCCTGCGATCGGCGACCGATCAGCTGTTTTTAGCCGCGTGACGCCGCCGTACCTACAATAGTGACAGAACACCCGCGGCTTGCAAACCCAGCGGTGTACGTAATCAGTGTATGTACCGGATTCAAACAGCAGTTTTGTTATTGTGATAAAACTAATGAGAATATAAAAAAAGTTTCTTTAGGAAAGTTGTTTGTAATCATGAGTACAATTACGTGTTTGAGTATCGGTCACTAATTACCAGTCACCCTATATAGCTCCATCCCTTTAATAGTTCAGTTTAAGTCGTAAAATGGATCGTGTGTAGGGCCTCTGGTCTGTTTTATTTTAAATTGGATAGACGGTTGATGCTTTTCGCTTCCCAATTAGATGTTCTACTTTTTTGGAAGTCATAAGATATGCTTGTATGCATCAGGAACTGTTTACGTGTAGGATGCTTTAATGGCCATGTACCACAACCTTCTGAATGCGATATGACGTGTTGATAATATAAAAAGCGTGTTACAATGAGCCCAGAGACGTGTCTAGTGTTCTGCGAATGTCATCGGATACAAGTGTTGTCCTAAGATAAGAATGGGGTCAGAATACCGTGAGAATTTGTGTGGGCATAAAAAGATAACAGTTATATTTTTTAGGGTTTCGTACCTGAAGGGTGCCAACGGGACAATATTACCAAACCTCCGCTGTTCGTCTGTCCATATATCAGCGGGCTGTATCTCATTACTATTGTGTCTCTAATTACACTACTCAACCAGTTAAGCAATAAGAGGTAAAGAGTTGAAATTTTCACAGAATGTGTATTTCTGTTGTCACTACAACAACAAATAATAACATTATAAATTAAAGGGAGATTTCAAACAAGAAACGATATTTTATCGACGAAACGATTTTAGTATTGTAGTACGGAACCGTTAGTGTGCGAGTCCGACTCGGACTTGGCCAGTTTTTTTTGAGTTTATCGGTCAAACCGGACCGATTAATCTTCGCTAAAAAATAAATAAATTCCACAGGTTACACGTATCTACGAGTATTTTATGTCATGTAAACTGTTCATGCTCACATCCTATCAGAATACTTACGAATTCGATCAATTATTTACGCACACGTCATAATATGGACATACGCTAAATAATGTTGAACTTACATTACCCGCTGCGGATGCAGTGTCTGAACTAATATTTACACTGTCACATTACTCTGTCTTCGCATACAAGGCGACATAATTTATACAAAAAACATATTAGTTGAATAATGCCACATGTGTTCAAAAATATTGATTGAGTCGCCTTATTTTTAATTCTTCATAATTATATGAATGTTTAATTAGACCTGAATAATAACGACTTTAGCCTATTCAAATTATATGCTCGGCCATGACACTTGAACTTGACTAAACACCTAAGAAAAACAAAAAATTTCTCTTAAAAAAATTCATAAATCCCTGCAATTTGGACTCATAACGTTTAATTATCTAATTATGGAGAAAAAATAAAAGGTCAACAACGGCGGAGTCCAGTTTGCGAAGACAATTACTCAACAAAAACAACTTAATGCCAAGAGGGAAATGTCGTGCACTCACCTCATGGTATACAGACGTCATCATTTTGAAACACTTTGTTTTGTTTTGCAAAATAATAGCTTCACAATCAAACACTCATTTCACTATAAAATAATTCGTACAATATGGCTGCCACTTTTTTTCTAAAGTTCAATAAAAAAAAACGATCTGTCAAACTTCCCGCCAAGCGTGCGTAAAAAAAATAAAAGGCAAAGGCACACTGTTACGCAGCCTACGTTGCTGGCGCGTGTGACGCGTTCCGTGTTTAGGATCGGCACTGAGCGGCGGCCGATAGCGACGGCTGAATGGATGACGATGCCGCTCAGCTGCTACACTCAATGAACCATTTGAGTTCGGAGGTCACCTTTCAACGCGACCCCATGTTTCTGCTCAAAGTTTCTCTATTACCCTATAAACCCCAAATTGTGTATGCGATGAAGTTATTCTAGGACATTAAACGCAGCAAGTTTTACGGTCGCTTATTTACATAACAAATACTGACCTACATTTTGATTTATCCTATTGCTTTGTGATTGGATTCGTTGCAGTAATAAGATCGCTTTTAATTACATGTAAAATTTTAAGTTAGTAAAATTTAATAAAACTTGCACCGTTGGCGAGTTCGGTAGCAAAAAGCCGGAGGTATCGACCCGTTACTATCGTGTTTAGTGTGGCCAGTCGAAATGTTTTTACCAATGACAAGCAGCCATCGGAGTTCGTCGACAGTGATCATTCAGATTATTTTGTCATGGAACCGGTATTATCGCCTGAGTCTGGAGCTAATGCGGAGTAAAACACGAACACTGAGGTTATCACTAATTCATTACGTTAGTTCTTCATACTCAATTTGCTAAGTTTCTGGAAAAATACAAAATGAAAAATAATCTGTGTTAAAAATTCGGTTTTTGTTCAGTTTTGTAGACTTTTAATGGATTTTCTACACGATTTCGTTCGGTTCCTTGCGGTACTGGTTGCACACAGTAAAATTGATTCCCAAAATTATAGACTATGTGTAAATTTTCAATTGCTAATAGATCGACCAACGGGTTTCTGATGGGAAATAAATTGGTTTTCGGACGTTTCGGCTGACGCGTGACCGTACCTTCGATAAGAAATACAAAAATATTAATTTCAGTTTTAGATATTGTCATGAATCCGAAACGTTTCACTCCTTTAGGATTTACAAACGAACATCGTTCACCCACAATACACAGTTTGACCCCTTTCATATGGAAAGGGGTCATCACATCATAGTTCACTTACTAAAAACCAGTTTTAGTAAACTTCCGACACAACACTTTTAAGCAGCAAACTTCAAATCTCGAAGCTTTACACCGGAAAAAGACATTATCCTACTGAGGAAAAGTACATTAAGATCTATTATCACCTCGCCAAAAACAATGTAGCTCACTGCTCACATACACACCGTTACCAGAGTTGCCATTATAACAGTTGCAGTAACGCTTAACGAGTCTAAGTTACGTGTGGGTTACCACACTGAACTCCATTGTTTGAACAAAAAACATAATGTCAGCGTTTGTTTACGTTATTTAAAGTGTAACATAACAACCGTTGAGGAAAAAGCAGGTGGGATATGCAATAAAAATGTTTTTGTAAAGTAGGTCTCTTTTGACAGTTTAGCAGAATCGTGAAATAGCAGAAAAGAAATGACTGAAGGTTGAGATTATTTTGGCAAATAGGATGCTGTCTGATCGTTAGATAGACAAAAAGTGCACCGATGACACACTTGTTTCCAAGAAGCTTGAAGTTTCTTGCAAGATACAATACTATTGTGTATGTAACCATAACTGTGAGGTGACATCTTTACCAGCCATAGATAAATCTTATTTGTAAGAAGATTAAGAAAAGCTAGAGAGTCTAAAGGAATCGCCAATTTCAAAAGATAATTGCGAAGAAGACTTAGATCCAAAAGATAATTGCAGTAAATAAATATTCAAAACTAAAAAATTCATAGAGCAAACAGTCAAAGAATGACCAAATTAACAATCAAATCACAATTGAAAACAAAAAATACTATCACTTCGTGGGTAACACAGTAGCAACAGCACTAGTCCTTAAAATAAACTTAAAACGAATAAAACTCTACAACCCCAACTAACAAATTAAACAAACTGTATGTCAAAGAATGACCAAATTAACAATCAAATCACAATTTAAAAGAAAATACCCTCACGAATAATTCACTTCGTGCGTAACACAGTTGCAACAGCAATAGTCCTTAAAATAAACTCAAAGGGAATAAAACTCTACAAACCCAACTAACAAATTAAACAAACAAGTAAGAATAAAGTTCAATCGATTCTTATATCGCCATCAGACGTGGGAACCTAGTACAAAGACGACCGCTAGTTTATAGCCAATGTCCTCGAGTATCCATATAAATTGTACGGGGAAATTCAACGGCCATCTGAAACGGATAGCCATCTTGACGGATAGATTATAATGGTACTAGCACTTAGACTTGCGGCTAAATCGAACGAACAAACAATGTGTACGAATAATTGCTTGGTTGAGGGTAGCTAATTGAATGTGCGAATTTTTGTTTGTAATGGTGACGGAGAAAAAATGGGGACTGCAAAATGGAAACCACAACCTCCTTTCAATATGTAATTAATTGTGATCCCCCATAGAGGTAAAAATAATTTTAGTAGTCAGATAACAATATCGAATATTGATTAAGACACAAACTTTAGATGATATCTGGTAAAATAATGTATAGATATCTGTTTCTGAATATCTGGCTGCAAAAACACAAAACAAGCCAGCTAACACAGAAATTAGTCGGCATCTTTTGACCAAGAACAAATGTCACGAAAGAATTACAACATTGTACTCTAAGATTCTAACATCGGAGAACAACAAAAGCTTCGCCGCGACTGCGCGTGCGTCTATCTGCGATCTCCGAGCAATATGGCGCCACGGACCTCGGCGCCGATTCTAAATCACCGTTTTAGACAAAAAACAACTCATTATCTATAGCAATTCATTATTAAGAATCGATAGGACTCGGAAACTTGTTAAGAGACCGAAATGCTGTATTTCATTAGACGTCCATTTGAGGACGCAAATGTATTTATCAATATTATAAGATTTAGGTATGTCATAAAGAATTTTTCGCTTTTTTGCAGATTTTTATTGGCAATTTTTATTAGAGTTAGTTTTGAATAAGATATAGTAACTAATATGTACGGAATTTCATAAAATTTTATGTTGTATGTTGCACGACTATTATAAGTATTTTTTTTTGTAAGTTTCATGAGTTGACACAACGCTTTGTACAGGTCACACACAATCAATCAACTTTGTCAACTACCAAATAGCCGTTATACAGCACACAAATAAATAATAATAAGTGCCGAATAATATACATTAGCACTTCTAAGGGTACTTAATGCGGTGGGAATCTCTAGAAAGTTGTCACGAAAACCGGCTTAAACCAGAGTCGAATTTGCGAGAGAAACCCCGCAGGCCAGCACGTGTGCAAGTGTCCTTAATTATAGGTATATGTGCGTCAAATATATTATGTAGGTACCTCTTCTTGTATTACCGTCACGCAAGGAATCTCAGGTGCAGGTCGATGTGGCTTACATGAAGTATAACTGGGTTTAAAAGTTATAAATGTTGGACGAGACGCCATGAAGTAAGGAGTAGGAGCCTCCTTTTGGATCTTCATAACGCTGGTAGAAGATGAACTATAAACTGACTGAAGAATTTTGTCACACATTTCTTCAGAAAGAAATAGCACCGACATTGAAGAATTCACTATAACTGTTGCTGTGAACAGATCACGATGGATACTAAATTACAATCAAATCTCCAAAAAAATTAAGCCTAGATTCATACATATTTCTTAAAAGATATGATGACAGAGAAGCCAATGATGTGCGTAAACACAATAGATTAAGTACAGAAAACAATAGTTGATTGTTAGACAAAATTCAACGACTATTGATGGATTAAAACCGTTGATGAACTCTTGTATTACGAACGATAGAAATGACGTCATCTCTCCACCATACACCATTATGTAAATAAAACAAATCGAGGCATTAACGATATCTACAATTTGGTAAGGTAAAAGTTGATAGTTCAACAAAGATTCGTAATGACCTTTATGCATATTATGTAATTCCTTTAAAAATAAATACAAAAGAAACCATTGTACAGAGATAATAATGAGAACATTCTCTAGCAGTAATTTCAAATACCACGAGCTCTCGGCTTATCGCTGTAAACCCATCAGGTAATAAGGGACTATAATGTCCTACTATTTTATAAGTATTTTGATGGTATTTTATAAGTCGTAACAAAGAGTGATTCTCTTTGCAAAGTGTTTGGTTGCATTGTTGGCTATAGTGTCTTGCACGAAGCACAATTATAAACTATACTTGGGGAACTTCGAAACAACGTTAACACAAACAGCAATGGGAAACTGAAATTCCGAAGCTATATTTTGGTCTTCTTCAATGTAATACAATCGTGTTGCGGAAAATGAAACCTGAGAGAATCCTTAAATAGAAAGATGACTAGAAGATTCGTTATAAGCTTGATAAAACTCAGATCAACGACCAACGCCTTTGTCACTTCAGTTATTGTTCAATATTTGTTCTTGCTTGTTCAGTAGGATATATAGCACAACGATCCGGATGTAAAAATATCTTTA
This sequence comes from Mythimna impura, assembly GCA_905147345.3. NCBI lineage: Eukaryota > Metazoa > Arthropoda > Insecta > Lepidoptera > Noctuidae > Mythimna > Mythimna impura. The sequence continues at coordinate 6,688,762 of LR990355.1, read as the reverse complement.
CCCGTTCGGTTTTCCCAGACAATATAGGTGTTAGATACCCACGCAGTCTTGAATAGGACACAAATGGAAGATCTATGTAGGTTGACGTCGTTTGTCATAAGATTAGACAAGCCTATTGTTATTTGATCATTGTTATTGGATCATTCTTCCATAATGGCTATTTAGTCTGATTCCTTAATGTGATTCTCTTGTGTTTGCTCTATCTCTATGACAACTATGAGTTATGTGAGTTGAACTGTAAAAACATTTGTGTAAGTACCTGTATTTGTTGATAAAATTATTACTGTATTTAGCCTGCACTGTCCCAGTGCTGGGCAAAGGTCTCCTATTGTTCCCAGCTCTGGGCCACTTCTTGCCAATTCCTAAGGAAGACACCTGAGATATACCGCCATCTCGTCGTGGCCTGCCGCTATAGCATCAGTTAGTATTATTTAATAACGGCCTTTCCTCAATTCACTTATGCTTCTACTGTTGCGATAAGATCCGCAGCTGATACCTGTTCCTTCATGTTGCAACATCTTTCTTCTTTTTCTATATTTCAAGTTGCAATCATACGTTCACTACAGCGGTCTTCAGAAACAGAATCATTTATTTGTTAAACATTAAGGATCTTATAAGTAATATAAGTTCTTGCTATGTCTTGTCATACTGGCATACAAATTAAAATATAAACATTTCAATTAAAATTTAAAATATAAAATGATCAGTATCCGTACATTCTAGGTACTTATTATTATTTCTATGATATATAAGTTGTAACTGATTAATTCCTACATGGAGAAAAGTAATTTAATCCAGTTATTATTTTATGTAAAGAAACCAGATTACATCCAAATTAATCTCAATAAACAGCCTCGTATGCTGTCTAATAAATAACATGAGTGGGCCACACGAGCTATACATCGTGTAAGTGGGCCGCCAACAATCGCCCAATTTTGCCCAAAGTGTCACACAACAGCTGATCACCACGCTCCGTGAGCTTGTACTAAAATTTCGTGACTCCACCTCACGATGTGAACGGAACCTGTCAACTGACATGTATTGTTCGTTCACCCTAACATTGTCCCTATTGATCTGCGAATGTCGATCTTATCGTTTAACAATCGAGGGCAAATTAAGACCAGATTTGTGTGGATCTGAGTAGTCTTGACTCTTGCTTCGTGTCGTGTTTTCAGCTTATAAGGTAAGCTCTGACAGTACATATGTAAGTACTAATTTGCAGTTTGTTGGCGGTGCGAAGCTTTGTTCGCTTTTAAGTCCAAAATGGTAAGTACTTGTAAGTTGTAATTGTTAGGCCATAGAACTATAAAGTGTAGTCTATTCTTCTACAGCGCTGCCTTTTAAAGTTCCTATACTAAACTTAGCATTTATGAGCTTTGAAACATTGTCTTTATATATTTTCCTGGGAAACTTCCAATTGCGAACAAGTCTCTCATTATGAATTATTTCTATGGTCTCATTACCAGCATTGAAACATTTATTATAGGAACAACTAAAGAAGCCATTTCTTCATGATTTATAAGATTTGAATAAATTAATATGAACAACACTTTACTACTCCTTCTAAAACCGTTACAAGATTTCAAAATAAACGTAAACCAAATCCTCTGATTGCACATAGACACATTTATTTCTAAGATAATGGCTTATAAACAAATGGATCGAGATATCGCTTTGCTAGACTCGCTACACACCCTCCTTTTACAAGATGCAATCTTACAAACAAATTGCATTTGTGCCTGCCATCATCAATTATTTTTATCATTTCGCTCACGATTAATTGTGGTCATTGGATATTCTTATCGATAAATTTTTCTACTACAATCAGAGCCTTGGACACCCTCGAGGATCGTACAAAGTAAAAATCTTAGATCTGAAGGCTCTATCAGCAGAATGAAATGAATGGTGCTGTTGCTCTTACAATGTCTAAATATTATCGTTGAATCTGTGGTTGCATGCAAATTGTAATGCAAAAACTATCCAGAAATAGCCATTTCGCAATATCTGTCAATTCGTTACACAATTTTTTATCAATCAAAATCCATTTTTTGACATAAAAAGTGCAAACCCGTGAAATATAATTTGCCGGATCGAATGTCGCTATTGTATGAAAAAAGACAAGTTATTAAATTGGTTCCTTTTTTTATCTAAACTGCTATAAACTTTTTAGGTTTATTTTTTTGGAATCTAAAATTACTGAGAACCGTGGAATTATTTTTTCTTGTCATGAAGTAACTTTGAAATTGAAAGACAGTTTATCCAATACCTTTTAAAATAAGCAATCCAATGTACCTATCGCTATTGTAAAGGATATGGACTAAACAATTTTAGAGGAAACAAAAATTACGGTAAAAAATAACCGCTATCTCTGTCTTCTGATGTTGTCATCATCTGAAGAAAATATGTACAGTTTAAAATGATATGCCTATGTAAAGTCCAGACACATAAAAATTTTTTTAACGAGACAAATTCGTTCTTAATTTATTGTTATTTTAAATTTGTTTAAAAGAATCGATCTCGTAACCAGTGGGTGGCCTAGCATGAATATATTTAAAGCGATTTAAATTTTAATTAGTACATTATTTTCTATTTATGATATGCGTCCATAAAAATTAAACACGATCGAACTTAAAATAGTAATTCACACAAAGCTTTTTCTTTTAAACACGCCATCTTTTAATTTGATAATTCGATCGATTAGTTTTTATTGTATTAACTCGTTTGATGAACATAATAGCCACACGCCACCAATGACTTTCTTGTTTGTCTTTAAAAAAAAAACTAAAACACAAAAAAAAGTAGCAGAAGATCTATTCGTCACAATTCCTATCAAATTCTTTCTAAGCTCAGCAGTGCTACCACGAGCTCTTAACACAATCCATTTTACGACCTAACGTGAACTATTAATTAAAGGGATGGAGTTATACACCCCTATTTTTTAATTAGTACAAAAAAAATGGGGCACTGTTTGTACCCGTTACTAATCATATTTTTGTAGTCAAAAGTAAATAAAAACGAAATCCAAAATTTGTCATAATTGGTAAACTCATAATAGGATCAATCATTCATAACAATTGCTACTAGAAAATATTACGCGCAGTGTTTTTCCATTTTTCGACTGGCCTGTTGGTCTAGTGGTTAGTGGCCCTGACTGCTATGCCGGAGGTCGTGGGTTCGATTCCCACCCAGGACAAATGTTTGTGTGATGAGCACGATCATTGGTTCTGTGTCTGGGTGTAATTTATCTTTAATATGATTGTATTTAGAAATATATAAGTATGTTTATCAGTTGTCTAGTACCCATAACACAAGCTCTGCTTAGCTTGGGCTTAGATGGCATTGTGTGATAGTTGTGGAATATTATATATATTATATTTTGATCGTCATTTATTCATTCATAATCAATAGCTTGTACAATATTTCCATAAATTGAGTGACATTTTAGGATATAAACAAACGCTAATAACTTTGCTGTTTCTGAATATTATTTATTGAGACTAGGTACTTAAATATTAACAAGACCTTATCTAATAAGCCCTTTAAGTATATGTACTTATTAAAAATTAATAGTGTAAAGCTCCATCCCTTTTTCTCGCTCGCATGACTGACATTTTAACACATCATGGTAAGTCCCCTGCTGTCACTAGTAGCCTGTAAACGACTAATACGACTATACAGGGAGAGATGTCTCCGTAACATCTCTCTATAGTTGTATACTTCGAACCCGATTACTAAAGTTCGGAACCTCCGATTGCTTTTGTACCTTCGATTTTGATTTCAATTCCAATTTTTATTGGAACTTATATTAAAAGTACAAACAAGTTTATACTTGTCGCGTTGGGAACCTCCCGTCCTACCGTGCCTTCTGTCAATTACTCTTTCACTTGTTATTTTGTTTCGCTCGCTTGAATTCGCTCTTCATTTATATTTATCCGAGTTTTTTATTAGTTTTAGTAGTGTTTCATTTGAAGCTTCTGCCTCCACCCCTGCCTCTGATTTCGGATCCTACTCCGACAAACCAAAAATTCCGGTTTCGTATAAATTCGGTTCCTATATAGCCACTTCCGTTACATCCCTACTATACAGCACACCCTTTTGACCTGCTTTACGATACACATACATTCTTTTAACCTTCGCTACTGGTACGACCTAGCCTCTATCTGACACTATTTTTAGAACAAGATTTATTTCTTTAGAACGGTTACCTACCTACAACATACAAGTAATTTCACGCCGCACCTGAGCCTTGGCGCCAAATAATAGCTTAGCAAGTAAATCAGCCCATTCAATTGTTTATCGTTGACTGAGATTACAGCTTGTCTCACTAAACCATTTTGTTTATGTTTTGTTAGTTTTGCCAAATTATATGTAATTTTGGATTACATTGTTCACAGTATTATTAGGTTTCTCGATAAGGTCCAGATTTTTGGTACCGCTATTGCTGATTTTGAATCACAGTGCCCAGCGGTAAATTGCAAATCTAAACCAATGTAATATTAGGACGAGTCATAGCAACCTCAACACAAGAGACTTGAATAAATCGAAAACAATCAAACAAAATGATTTAAACACAACAATTTATTATTATATTGTCAGAGCTGACTTCAAGAGCAGACACTTGACTTGCGATCCCATCGAGAATCAAACGATAAATGATAGAAATGTCCGTGAGAATATTATCGATGTCAGTAGCATGAAACCATACTCACAAATGTAGGTTTAAAAAAAAACTGGGTTATTCTCGTTAACTTTATATCTTTAAAAGCGCTAGCAATTTGCACGCGTTACAACTTAACTACCACTAAACGTTCTGATTTCACCAATCAATTGATTTTATTATTTAAAATTACATTCGTTATTAAAGAATAACCCGAATGGAGCTTCTTTTTATGTGTGGGTTAAGTGTTTTTATAATTATAATTACGGAGTATGTTATGTAAAAAAATATTTGGTGCATTACGCTTCGATAATTATGTGTGTCATGTTAAATGAGGTTTGAACACATTTAAAATTTAATTTAGAACACAGAGTTCAGACAAAATTCGGAATTTAAAAAATTGAGCAACATGACACAACCCAAAAATGCCAACAGAACAACAATACTCAATTTGATTACAACAAAGTAAAAGACATCATTAAAGAGACTGACAGACTTCTTAACAACAATCTGACAACAGACCGTATCTCGTCAAGATTATCCCGTGAAGAAGTGAACTCTCAAGTACATCCCAATCACGGAGATCGCGCCTCACAGGCCGTTCCCATGACCCATGGTTTCTGCTGATTGGACCAAAAGCTCTTATTTATGGGAAACCATTATGGCGCCATGGTATTAGTTTTACGACAAATAATTTCTGGGATAATCATAGATCAATGCGGGATTGTCTTAAATGTCGAGGTGTATTGTTGCGAAATTGTCTTGAATTGAAATTTGGAATGCCTTCAAAGAAACTTTTAACGATAAAACGTAGAGGGTAGTTTTAAAAGGACAATACAGACTGTTAATTAATTTGTAATCTTTCAGGGGGTTTTTTGTTCGGGTGGGAAAATCATCTAATGACATCCCCCGCTCTTGGGCGGAGCGCGAGATAGTGTCAGACTTTTACTGACTAAAAACCCACTCCTGTTCCTTCGTTGCCTTTCGTACCAGGGCCGAGTCAGGGGGGGGGGGGGGGGGTTCGAATCAGGGGGTGAGAATATGAGTGAGTTTGTTTCAGTGTTTCTTCTTAGGGTAGTCAGCTAGGAAACACCGGTCTCATCAGTGTTTTTTTAACTTACGACTATTTGCAAAATAAATATCATTTATCATTTAATCACATGAAGAATTTTTTTTTAAATAAGCTAACTGTATCTGTTTCTCTTTGTGTACCTACATAAACTGTAAAAATAAATAAATTATAATCATCAGTTTGATTTTTAAAAAATCTGTGTAGAAAAGATAATTATAATAGCATTTTAGAAAGTATTTAGCATTTTAGTATTGTTTTAACATAATTGCCTCAATTTTTTAGCTACATATAAGGTTCTTGAAGCCCTGTCTTTCTCATGCCTGCTAAGCATCGTTCTTCTAATTAATTACTTTAGCGTCTCTAACCAATAGTTCTCATCGTATCAATTAGATTTCCAATTAATTAAAACTGTTAGAAACTAATAAAATTAACGGTTTAGTTTCCATTCGTATAGTTGAAATTGTTGTATTTCCTTTTGAATAAAAAAAAGCCACGCAAAATCAAATTTCAATATGGTATTAACCATATTGAAATTCGCAATAACACAAATTCGATATAGTTTTTTTGATATTGCACATAATATAAACACAATTACAGTCAATGCTAAACTTAATGAATATATTACCCTAGTAGGGCGCAGCAATCAACTAATAAAATAAGTTACTAGTTGATTGATAAATTTTATATACATATATAAAGAACTAAGATAATTTTAATATAGCATGTGAATAGGTTGCTTCTAGGTAAGCGCACTCCATCGTCGACCGCATCGTCGCTTTCTATCAGCCCCCATAGCCAAGTTACAACCGTTTCGTTTCGATTTTCTTTTCGTAGACCACCTCGAGTCGGCCACGCCTCCGATTCTTTTGTTTTGACGTCATCTCAACGCTCAGTCACGTGGTCAGAACAAAGGAATAGGAGGCGTGGCCGACTCGAGGCGATCAACGAAAAGAGAATCGAAACGAAACGGTTGTAACTTGGCTTGGGGGGTAGGTGAGATAGCGGTCAAGTTCGAACCTATCATGAATTTTAAAAAAACAGTATTTTTTTATAATAGATATAATATTTTGCCTTTTATAAGTTAACTACTTTCTCCCAGTGGCTTACCCCCGTGTGAAAGTAGAATATCATCAAAAGGGAACATTCTCTCGGCATAAAAGTATCCTACTTGCTATTCCAGAACAATTTAATCCATTTAAAACCCTTTTGCAGTTTCAGCGTGAAGGCCGGTGTAACAAAACAAATATAAAAATATACACAAACTCACAAACTTTCGCATTTATAATATTAACTAGCTTCTGCCAGCGTCTTCGCCTGCGCGAAGGTTGGTTTCTCCATACAAACTTCCAACCCCCGTTTTACCCCCTTAGGGGTGGAGTTTCACAAAATCCGTTCTTAGCGAATGTCTATACCCTATAAGGAACCTACCTGCCAAATTTTAAGTTTGTAGGTGTTATTTCTGGGATTTCGTGATTAATCAGTGAGTGGTATTTCGCTTTTATAAATCTTAGAATTGATCACTTCATGAAATCCAATTAAAACTGGCCAGATTGTTTAAACGTTAACATTTGACGATATGTCAATTCTCGTTTGGCCATATCATTGATGTAGGATTTATATGATAATAAAAGGTCTAAAGAAAGTAGGCCAAACGAGGATTGAAATATCATCAAACTTTAACGTTTAAAATGATCTAGCCAGTTTTACTTGGCCATATCATGAAGTGATCAAATTCTATGATTTAGCCACGACATATATATAGATTAAATTAAATATTTACCTTGCAGAAGGCACGGTTGACCCTTTAGAGAAGGACGTTTTTCAACCCTAAATAATCTTTTTAATGGATTTTTACTATTTCAATATATGTAGAGGACGCAGAAACATCCATCAATGTCTCGTTTAGCTCATTAATTATAGAGAAAAGTTGTTTTTAACTAATTTCTATCGTTATCCCAGCTGTACAATAATTATGGTTGAGTCGTAACAAGATAATTACTGCAGAGTTTAATGTGTAACTACCATTTAATTAGAAAATAACAGCTGAGCATCGAAGATTGATGACTTGAGGAGTGATGTTGTGGAGTGGGTGTTTGAGGGGGTACTTGCATGGATGTTCTTGACTGAAGACGCAATTTAAACATCTAAATTGCAAGTTTTAAACTGGATTTTGAAACTTTTAGACCACCTTTCTCTCTTATGCCATTTCGGTGTCACCTTTATTGTTTTCTTTTGCTTCCGTCGATGAAATTGTGTAACATAATATAATAATAACTATGTGTTTATATGTACATATTTGTAAGCTTATCTATCGTCATTTATGTATATAGCTATAATTTTATATCTATGTAATACCTTTAGCATATTTTACACGTACCATTATTTTTGATTAATTTGCTAGCAGTATACCGCAGACACTAACCGCTATTTAATGTTTGTTTTAATTGGTGATAAGTTATCTTTTGTAATTTATTGTACGTTTATTGGGGCAGAATAAACATGTTTTCTTTCTTTTTCTTTTACCTGTTGTCACCATTTTCGGTAAAATTTCCAAAGAAACATTTTCGTCTCGAGTTGTTGATTAATATTGTTTTCTTCAATGTTTTACTTAGCAAGTTAGACACCACAGTCCAACATAACGGCAATACAAGTGTGGCACAGCTGCTTCGTGCTGCACTCTCTTACGTTATTGATATTACTGCGCGTCCCGTTACTGTAGTGCATTCAGCAATTTTAAGTTGGTCAAACTATTTGAAAAAGGAATCGAATAAATAAGGAGTTAAATTAATTGACTAGGCAAGGAGACTTAAAAATGGTAATCATTTTGAACCACTATTTGGCCGAATGACGTTGGAAGAAGAAATATGAAAATTCGGAGATCTCACAGGACAGCAACGTTGAAATGCAATAACTTTGAACAATTTATTTATTTTTTTATTTTATTATCTTATTTCAAAATAGATTTAACTTCAAAATGCCTAAGTTTTAGATACTTTTTCTTTTTTTTTGTGTTGCTATTACTGTTATAATTTAATATTAATTTTTAGATATTATAATGCCAAAATTATTTTAAAAAAAATTAACAAACAAACCAAAAGAACAAATCTTAATGTTTCACTTTAACGTTGTGATTATCTAAGTCTGTAAGTATTGCAGCATTAGAGAAGTGTTAAAATATTGTATGTACCTATAAAATTCCAGCGTTAGTAATGTTGCCGATCCTAAGCAAATTCACTTTCGAGAATTACAAATCCTCCGAAACAATAAAAATTACCTTTATTACTTTACAAAATTTAATTGTGTTTAGTTTTGCATGTTAATAACTTTAGACAGGAAATATGATTTCCGTTATTTAGAGAAGAAAAAAAAAACAGAATTTTAACATAAGGAAACGCTGTTTCCTACAAATAATTGGGCAAACTATAGATTAATTGAACAAATAAGAAACAATAGATCGGGAGCATGGTTTGGACAAATTGATTTTCTCATGGAAACAATAAAATCTGTGGGAAGTACAGATATCATCTCAATAAATTATTTGTAACGGATAGCAAGAGCTGCTAAATGTAGATTAACATCAAAAATCTCATTCGGCCTATTGTTTTATAGAGATCATTCGTAGATCATATCAGTTAGCATTATTATTGTTTTATTGCTAGCCCGGTTTTTTTTTCCGGGTGGGAAAATCATCTAATGACATCCCCCGCTCTTGGGCGGAGCGCGAAATAGTGTCAGACTTTTACTGACTAAAAACCCAATCCTGTGCCTTCTTTGCCATTTTTCCAGGGCCCAGGGGATCTCTTTCGCATCACACATGGCCCCAGTAGGTTTCGACTCTGCTGGGCTCTACGGTTGCTAACATCTCCTTGAGGCGCGCGTGGAACAGTACGCGCCGTCGACGACTTGGGCCCGGTCCGGACGGTTATCGGACGGCGAAACACCCTTGCTCGCCGTCCGCAAGCCCGCGCTAGTGCTAGCCCGTGTGGTCCCACAGCTGGGCAAAGGCCTCCCTACATTCCATCCGACAATCACAATTTCTGGCTTCGCTTTTCCAATTAATAATGAAGACATCGGTTGATGGGTGAGCAGGTTCACTGTTCCATCAATCCGCTTTAGATAATTGTGATGGGTTAAAAGTGTAATCCCTTCCATAAATCAATTAACAAAGATACCAACATCACGAATGACGAAAAATAATCTTAATTGTCTCATATTACTTACAGAGGGATTGTAAATAGTATGGGACATATTTTCCTTGACCTAGTTTCCCTCTCCATCCATCCATATTGATATTCACAACTCTTTTGTTTAGGGTGGGACTTCTCCCGCTCTGGGTGCGAGAGGGAATGACAGACTTCTAAGACCCTCCAGTGTCCCTTTTTTTCCTCGAGCTCGAGAGAGGGCGTGTCAGGCTTTTACTGACTAAAACCCACTCCTATGTTCCTTCTTTGCCTTGCGTTACAGCACCCCAGAGTAGTAACACAAGACGAGAAAACACCATCCGACAAAACACCATCCTATATGGACATGCAATAGACACACAATCTTTTAACAACAGCCAATAGAATGATGACCGCAGATGGTAATGGGCCCCACCCACAAAAGACAATCAAGTATCTATTGTTAGAGTGCCAAAAAATCCACAAGGACCACAGAAACGATAAAATGCGAGGCTGTATAAAAAGATAGAACTACGAAATAGGTGAATTTATATAATATACAGTGGGAATATATCAGCATATATTTGTATTTGTATTTCGGGCTGGTATCCGCAACTTCACGACTAAAGCGCGTATTTTGCGTACGCGTATATAATATCGACGGAAAAGTGCCAGGGAAGGATATTTTTCTCTATTAAGTAAAAAGTGTTTTGTAATATAATTAAAAACTATATGTATAAGCAGTAATTCTCAATAAATAAATAAACAAATTTTCAACTTTTCAAGAAATTAAACTAATTTTTTAGATTTTTATTTTTTTTACCTCGACATTTATGAATTGGCACTTCGCCGTCTATACGTTTGGGAGGGTACAAGAAAAACGAGCACTACTTGGTAGAAAAATGATGAATATAAAGAAAAAGAAAAAATCTCTAACTCACCATCCAGACTTCCACAAAGCCTAGCGATCAATAAACATTTATATACAACCTCTTATAAGGACACTCCCGAGCGTGAAGAACAATCCCTTTCTCAGACAAAGACATATCTAACCTAGAATCGCTCTATTTCTAACTCACGCATCACGGAAATGCGGGGTCCTCTTAAGGATATAAACGATCCTATCTCCGAAGTAAACGGAACAGTTTAATGTTCCCGAAGCCGTTAGTTCAAGTGCCTATAAAGAAGAGTCTATGTCCACGTCTAGCAGAGAACGTGTGGCCGTGTGTTTGTAGTAAATTAGCTCCGATTTATGTAGGAGTGACAATTTGATGTTGGAGTTTGGTGGGAAAATTCGATCGGGACGAGGACGTTTATTTGACACTTACACAGGACAAACAACAGAATAAAATAAAAATAATAAATAGTCACATTAAGTAACATATAAAAAACTTTTTACAAAAAAAATACAACCGACTTCAAAGTAAAAAAAAACACTGAAAAGTGCAAAATAACTTTAATTTCGGAAGTCGGTGTTTCTATAATAGTTTTGTCTCTTCGTTATTTAACACCGACTTCCGAAATTAAAGTTATTTTGCACTTTTCAGTGTTTTTTTTTACTTTGAAGTCGGTGGTATTTTTTTTGTAAAAAGTTTTTTATTTTACACTTTTTAGTTATGGTACCACCACTAAAAAGTGCCCCTCAGCCAAACTTAAATACCTTATAGCCAGAGTGCATCTCATGACAATTCTAATAATCCCAAACACGGTTAGATTACATTAATTTATTACAGAGTTCCGGTGCCTAACTTCAGGCTTCATCATCAGATCAGTTCGATATATTCCCGCTCTACTTTCAGTCAGTCATCGACTACACGTATAAACAAAGCAATTTTACTTGGTACGACGGTTCTGCTGTGATCCTATGAGGAGTTCTGTTCCATATCTTCGAAGTTCATGATCAGATCATAACAATAATTCTATGGGACCAATTCGGAAGCATAACCTTCCAATCAAAAAAAAAAAATTTCAGAATCGGTCCACAATTGACCGAGAAATCGGTGAACATACATAAAAAAAAAAACATACATTCAACCGAACATATAACCTCCTCCTTTTTGAGTCGGTTAAAAAACAAAAACATTTAAAAAGAACAAAAAAATACCTGTGTGAGGCCCAAAAGGCTGCTATCTCAGCATATGCTGCGATATTTAAAAATAAAATAACGCAGCGCTGGTATTCTGTTCAAGCCTGTGATACCACGGTCGCACTCATGGGACACAGACTGAAGAAAATAAAATAATAATGTCAATAAATTTAAAAAGGAGAAGTTTAAAAGAAGATTTTAGTAGAAAGGGTTCAGATAAGCTTTTATTTTAAGATTTTAATTTATTAAAATTAAAATTAAATAAAAATATATCTCAATCACTGTACATTTCCTATTAAGATTATATATACATTGTACATTTCCTATATTCTTAAAAGGTGTACTTGTCCAATGCAAAAATGAAATAGAAGTACATAACAGGACTACCACTGAGAACTTGCCCAAAGAAAAAACATTATCAAAGTTGGTCTCTAAACAAAAAAGTTATGCCCTATTTGATAACCCCTAATGGAATAATTAGGGTTAACAATAAACAGACATGCAATTGCAGCACTCCCGGAAGTTTTACGATAATTTAATAAACTAATTTCAATATCTACAAAGTTATTCATCAGATCTTAATCAAATTGAAGTGGGAAACATCCAAATCCAAGAAAAGACATAAAAAAAAAAAATCTTATCGACTATTTTTTTATTTCATTTTGTTTCTTCGTCCAAACAGAGAACCTCCTTTTTTGAAATCGGTTAAAAACACATCGAGATTAAATTATACTAATCTTACCTCTTTTAAGTTCATGAAATCAAGTTAATATTGAGTTAAGCTCGCCTATGTGTATGTATATGAAATCTATTAACACTGTACTTGTTTAAGTGTATATATAAAAAAAATAGATTTCAAGTTTTATAAGAGGCGTTCTTTTTAAGGCCTAATATATTACTCTACACGAACCTATGTACACTTTGTATATCATCGTCCTTAGTCATCCTATTTATATTCTCATCACACACTGTCTAGTTAACTGCCACATTGGAGATAATTTTAATCTACGCTAATTGAATTGAATTGCATACAACTCCATTAAACCATTTTTTGCACGAAAGATAATAAAAAATTAATCAACCCACTAATTAATAAATACACCCTGGAATTTCTTGTAATCTTTATTTTACGACAATATCTCTATCAATTAATAAATAATTGCTTCTACATAAATAGTATACATGCTACATCGTTTTTTGCGCCACATTGTATGCATATCACTTCATTAATATTACTCGAGGGATTCTCTCCACAATGTAAATTGTTTACAGTTTACACGGTTTTTAAGCAATTTTCTAAAAAAAAACTGTATAAGTGCGAGTCGCCGTCGCGCCCTGAGGGTTCCGTACAAACTTACCTATGTAAAGAGTTCAATTACTGATTGGAGTCTCGAAGTTTTTTTAAATAGCAAAAATATTTTTTTTTTTGTGACGTAACAACAAATTTTCTGTTTTCAGATTTATTCCTATACTTGTGTTATAAGACCTTGCTTTATGCAAAATTTCAGGATTCTGGGTCAACGGGAAGTACCTACTCTAGAATTTTGGTTCCCTTGAGTGTCGAAATATACGTTTTTTGCGACATAAACGGCCATATCTTTTTTTCCGTTAACTTAGATGTTTGATTTTTTCACAGCTTCAAGGGACCGCAAATCTAAGTATATGGTTTTAATTTCAACTCGATACGTCCACGCGTTCCCGAGATAAAGGGTTTTAACAGACAGACAGACGAACATCAATGTGATTCTATAAGGGTTCCGTTTTTTCCTTTAGAGGTACGGAACCCTAAAATGCACCGTCTAAATAGTATCTTCTTATGCTAAGTGTTACAAAATATTCCATTATGTTAATGTATTGTTAGACTACAGGTTACGTCTTGTTTTTCTTGTAATCATGTTAGATTCTTGTCACACCCTCAGGTGTGTTGTCATGCGGAAGACGGAAGACACACGTTCAAGTTCGCCTCCTTGTCTCACAGGGATGTGGACAAACTGGATGTGATATGCTGAAGAAGTTCAGTTATTTACAGTATCGGTGCGTTTTGCTGGATTTTTCAAAAGAGTTACTGTGGCCCTGGACCGCAAAAGGCTACTGAAGGAACACTGGTGGGTTTTAGTCAGTAAAAGTCTGACACTCCCCTTCACTACACCTGAGCGGGAGGAGTCGCTTGATGATTTCCCACGTAAAAACAAAAGTATAGGTGCTTTATTAAACTAAGGTTGTTATTTATTTTAATAATAATTTAGATTTGGCATTTAATTATGTATTCTGATTAGTTTGTCTAATCATCTGGTAACCGTTTTCCCAACTACATTATGTTGGGGTAAACTTCCAGGTCAATTGAATGCAGCTAAATATGGCTGATTTTTTTAAACTTATTCTTTATTGTACACAATTTTATATAGACAATACAAATAGGACAGTTGATGTACATAGGCGAGCTTAACCCACAACTGGGTTTTCTTAAAAATGCACTAATTTCACGTTTATTACAAAAATTATTTAAGTAATCGTATCTCTGAATCATAGAATAAACTTTCAATCAAATAAAGTCAGCATAATTTGTCTAAAAAGGAGTATGAAAGGAGCGTACCAGATGGCTTTCCGTAAGTCCGGTATACCTTAAGGGAGTCCCGTAGGTTTTATAAATATATTTTCAACAAAAAAAAAAAAATGGTGTGTGCTTAAAACCCCACGATAGAAATAAAAAAATCATCAAGGCGTGGTTAATAATAAAAAACACAACTATTTATATTTATCTTATATTCATAAAGTACCTAATACCATTTACAACGAACGAGTACAGAGCAGTGACTTGACAATATCTTTTTTGCTCCCTCACTCAACTCGAGCCTACCTTATCCGAACCTACTCGAGCGTGACGGCTCAGTCTCATTTAAAACCTACAAAATAAAGTGCTCAGTGTGCCTAAAGAAAGAAATTTTAACTTCAATAACTTTATAATAAGTACTTACATGCAATATTCTGGCAAAGTACTCGTACGTTCGTATGCAGACCACGATGTCACATCCAGCAATTCAACCTCCGCAACCCGTCTAGACAATGCACATTGTTATTTTTTGCATTTGTGCAAGTTATAATACACCACGTTTACACGTATCAAGTTGAAAGGTCGTGGGACTCTGTCTAAATATCTAGACATATTTACTGCAAACGGCACTATAAAAAGAGGTAATAATGAACAGATAAAACTAACATGTTTGTTTATGTAAGTTGGGGGCCGCAATTTTATTGTTTTACTTAAGTTAACGGGTACTTAATTTGTTTATGGCACATTCATTTGACGTTTGTAGAGTAGGGTACGTAGTGCAAATGTTCCAGGGTAACCTGCAAAATGTATATTTTTTAAGGTTTTTGCATTTTGCAGGTCCGTGTCAGGTTCCATTATTATCTTCCTAACCTTTTTCTAACTAGCTTGGGGTCAGCTTCCAATCTAACCAGATGCGGCTGAAAACCCGTGTACATGGAGTGACTGTCTATCAGACCTCCACAACTCAGCTACTGGGCAACTCGATACTTCTCTCTCAGGTTCTATATACATTAAAATATGATTTGCGACCGTAACAGGTATTTATATATGGAATTTTATAGCTGACCTTTTTTCATAGGGCCTGTAAGTAGTTCGTAAGACGGAAAAAAATCAGTCAAGGTAGAATTACATTGGGCACACGTGAGCCACGTACGCCGATCTGGATGCGGCGGTCTCCATACATTTTATACGGCAACTAGACTTGTAGAGCTACATTAGATCCACGCCACGCGACGCCACGTGAGGCGACTCTACGTAGAAATCCGGCGTGGCCCACATGTGCGTCGGTCTAATGTAGTTCCAGCTTCAGCCTCGTTATACTTTACAGCTAAACTTTTAGCCACACTCAATAAACTTCATTGTGCCCCATAATATTTAGGAAATAATAGTAGTAAGTGTAGCTTATGGCAAACAACCATATTATAAAGGCGTAAGTTTGTATGTAAGTATGTGTGTGTTTATATTAGTTACTCCTTCACGCTCAAACAGCTGATTGGATATGGATGAAATTTTGCACACGGGTAGACCACGTCCCTGCATAGCACAATGTTATCCTGGAAAGTTTGGGAACATGTTCCCTAAGGATAATTTTCTACTTTTACACAGACGAAACCGATGGCAGACGAAAGATCACTCATCAATTCCCATAAACCGAAGTTAACCAGTGTCTACACAGTAACTATCAAATTGAATGAGCTGACTGTCGAAACAAATATGTTCCATACAACCCGACTATCGATGCCATACACAACCTCATAAACAATGGCCATAGTTATAAACAACAATAAAGAAGTCAAGCGTAAATCTCAGAGGACGTTTCCAATTAAATTGAATTATACAATTAAGGGACGCGTCATTGAAGTGGAGATGGACAAATGAACGCTGATGGACGTGACAACCTTGGTTGGAGTTAGGGATGGCAATCAAAGATCCCGGAATGGCGGTAACCTTTTTGTTTTGAGGATAGGATCAAAGAATTCTTCTCTTCTTTCGTTACTTTATATTAATATATATGTATATATATATCGACATAAATAATGATAATAATGATATTTTATTAAATATATATATCGACAGTGAAGTGCCAATACCTTCTAAATAACAAAATTACTTTTTAGCGCTTTTAATTTAAATGTGTGTTTCCGCATGTTTTTGTGAAATCTCTGAAGCGAATATTTAGTTGCAACTGCCCCAAATTAAATTGTGGAGACACTTCCTAACTAAACCAACATGGCAATTTTTAGTATTACCTCCTAACGTTTTTAAGACAAACATTTTTTGACTTCGACAGTTAGGAGTTCTTGTCACTTCGCCGTCGATATGTGTGTATTTTAATTATAGGTATGTATACTTTTTTTTTTACTCTTGTTTTTTGTATAAAATTTTCTTTTTATGCATCTACCATATTGTTTCTTTACCGCCCTAGGTTGACTGGTAGAGAATGCCTAAAGCATTAAGTCCGCCTTTGTACGTTGAATGAAGATTAATAAATAAAAGGAAAGGTAAAACAATGGGTTGTCGCGTGAAATAGGCATGTTATGAGCGGTCAATCCGAGATACATTTTCATACAACCGTTCTTACGTGATTTTGACGTTATTACACATCTTTCTCTAGAAATTTTGGAAACACAGATATCTTGTGGATATTATCTAGGTTTCTTTTAAAATCAAATGTTTATTTTATTTTATTTTATTTGTTTATTTCAATAAAGCTTATGATAATTTATTACCTTTTGTATTTGGAAACAATAGCATTGTATAATGTAGAAGCACTTTGTTTTTCAAGTTTTGTGAATGTGAAGTACCATGGAGCATTTTTATTAGGTTACAACTTGTTTGTCATTACGAGCATGGCAGTTGAGAGTTTGTCATGCTCACTCAAATGTCTCGCTGATGGTGGCACGTGTTATTGGGTCATTCGGTTCCCTTCAAAATGGTTGAACTGAGTGGGGCTGATGCACGCGTCATGCTCGTGAACGGGTGCCGTCAGTTGAGACTGGTCATCTCTTAGCTGCCAGTGACTTAATTCAATTTCTATTTTTTTTTTAATTAGTTTTTATATTTTTTTATTCTTTTAATTATTATTACTTATCTACATTGTGCTCAAATATTAGAAGCGACAAGAAATATGTAACCAAGATTTATGTAACTCATAATATGATTTAAAAGAGTGTCCATGGAGTTTCTTGCACGTTCTTCTCCATAGAGATCTACTCTTTGGAACGTGCAATTTAGCTTCACTTGTATTTTATTTTGACTGACCGACATTTTGACAATTCAAAAGTGCCTGTAATTGGTCTATTTGAAATAAACGTTTCTGATTTCTGATCAAAACAAAGATTTGTTTACAACTAATCCAGTAAAGACCTCTGAAAATCTGCTATTTTGCGTGAACTTTGGCCCTTCATAAATTAAAAAAGTTAAAAAAAAAGATACTTATAGAAACCTTGAACATTTAATCAAGATTCTGAATGACGATAACTTTTTAAGTATAAAAAACACGTATAAACACGTATTTTCTGGAACAAGTCTTGTAAAATATTCGAGTAAATGACAGAAATACCGAAAACCAAAAGAGCGTTCAGGTGTTATCTCTCTTTTTTCGCGTTGCCTTATTTATATTAAACATTGCGTTGAATGCACCAATAAGCTTCTAAACCATGCTCAGGTTGACGATAGACGGCTGGTCTAGATCTGGGTGTCCGTGTGAGCACACGGACACCCAGATGATTTTCTTGAAAGTCTGGATTGTAGCAGGGAAACCAACTTCTGGTTCCAATCATCAAATATCTTCTCCCACTCTGGGTAGAGCGAGAGGGAGTGTGTGTGATTAAAACCCACCTATGTTCCTCAGTTGTCCTTTTCGTTCCAGGGTGACTCGAACGCGGTGACTCTTTCGATCAAACCTTGGAGCACCTTCGTCCAACATATTATTGCACGTTGCTAATATAATTGATTGGCAGTTCTATTAATGGATAGAACTGTGAGTCAATAGCAGAATTAGATAATCAAGAAAGTATTCTAAAAAATATTCTAAAATTTGGCGCAGTGGTTCAACGATAGGCTGCAGCGCTGCATGTCGTGGGTTCGATTCCCGCACGGAACAAATGTTTGTATAGCCTACAGATAGTTGTTCAGGGTCTGGGTGTCTTGTATATGTGGATTTACATGTTAGTGATCATACCCACGATACAGGAGTAGAGAAATCCTAGGGTGGAACAAATAAAAAATATATAAAGAGTGACTGTCAATTAGTCTACGATACTTAAACACGTGATTGTGATCATGATAACAAACAGTTTTTACTATGTGAACAAAGCCGAAATCGCGAAAAAAATATCAGCTGTTCAGTACATTAGGCAAACATAACGGAATATTACAAGCTATCACTTTTCAGTGCCGCTGAAAGGCTTCATTTGTGTTTGTGCGTCCACAACATTGACCGAGAGGCGATGACCTAGCAGTGTTCCAAGGAAGCCTTTGCCGATTAAATGTCAAACAAACGATCAATATTGTACCTACTTGTCCCTGATTTTTTTTCCGTATTCTTAGAGTACAATCCAAAGGATGAACCCTAGTTTTTATTATATATAAACATAGTAATTTAATTATATCCTGAACTAATAAATTGTCTTTACTAAGAATGTGAACAATAGTACTTTTTTTATTGTTTCTATCCGTCCCTGAATAATAATAATATATTTTTTTATAATATGTGAATTAGTTAAAAAAATATATATTAAAAAAATTAACTTAAATGTATTAATAATGAATAAAGGGACTTAATTTCTTTTCTACGAAATAAAGTATGGAAAATTATGGTATAAGGGCTCCCGCGACACGACGCCCGCGCCGCATTACAGAAACCTGCGAGGCTGCGATGCAAATTGCTACTACGAAAGGAGACAATTTTTTTTGGGCCCACTATTAAACGGTTACGTTTATTAATAATATTACACATGGAAAAAGCGATCATCTTATTATAATTAACAGACCAAAAATTATATAGAAATCTAACCGGAATAATGAAATAATAGTAAAAAAGTGTTACGGCAAAAAATGCTTGTTTAGGAGTGTTTTCAAGTTTATTTTAACGTGAAAAAAAAAATGTTACTATAGTGCGCAGCGGTGACATCGGATTTAAATGCGTTTCAAGAGATAATAATTAATTGGTCCAGCGAACTTGTTTTTAATGCTGTTATTAACGGTTAACACAAATATCAAGTAACGTACTTTAAAAATCAACGTGGAACGAAACGTAATTAATAGCCCGTTGCAGATGCTCTGTGGGCCAGTTTCAATCAGTTTGACACTGACAGACAACTAGTGGTGGGTCGTTGTCGAATTTTAGACGGACGAGACGTAACCGTTTTGGCGACGACAAAAACGGTTGCAGAAAACGGTCGTCGTCGCAACTGGTTTGAAGACGAAACTATCGTTGAGTGAAGTAGTTGCAGAAAACGTTCGTTGTCGCAACTAGTTTGAGGACGGTAATAAATTCTGTACTCGTCGCGTCGTCGTTTCAAAACCAGTTATTACAATGAAAAATGAACTTTATGACTATAAACATAAAATTCATTTTTCATTGCAATAACTGGTTTTAAAAACGACGACGCAACGAGTGTGATAGTTGAAGCAATGGATTTTCGACCTTATTTTCTTAACAGTAAGATAACAATTCGCATACAGTAATTCGAAGACTGATTTATACAACGAAGACTGTTTGGTCTCAGGATGGAAAACGGTTGTTACGTTGCAGAACAAAAAACGGTCTTTGAAAACTGTTCGTCGTTGAAACCCCCACCGCTACAGACAACATTATTATTGTTTCCGATTACTAGATAGTTGCATGTTTCTTCTGTTCTTTTCGTATTTTATTCGAAAGATTTTATGAAAATGGCATCTGAAGATACATGCATAATCCGCAAAGCCGTTGTATCAATTGTGCAGCACGATTTCAACGGAATGTTGAATACTGCTCTTGCTGGATACTGTTGTAATTGTTTAGTGGGCAGACGCACTGTTGGCTGCTGTGCATATGTGATGTGTATAGTGTGGTTTTTATCTTGGGCGCGGCATCAAGGTGAGGTTGAGCCACCTGCATCTTTTTTAGATGAAATACTGCTTTTAAGAGATGACTTTGAAAATGATGATGATGAACAGTAATAAATACTTGTGATGCTATAATGTGTTTTTTTTTCTCCTTACACAACCAGCATAAAACACATCACCTTATTATTTTAGGTCTACAGTCAAAGCCGACAAAAGCCGCGCTATTTCGAAATGAATACATCTACGCATTTTCATGAATAAGTCTATCAAATCGTGTAAATCACATCAAAGTCTGTCACGTAGTACAGACGTGACTTTGTTTTATACTGTATATTATTGAACAGTGCACTATTTTAACTTAAAATACCAAGGAGACCTATCCACTTATTAGACAATCGCTCTTGTGAGATTTTAGGTTATTATGAGAGTCATGTTTTGACTGTCGTATTTCACGGTACTCCAGTTAGATAAAGTTTTGCCAATATTACCAATGTAATCTAGAGATTATAAGGAATAAACTAACGTGCATTTCATTGCTATACGCCACAATTTGTGGTGGGCCTATTCCCCAAACAAAAAAAATTGTCTCCTTTCGTGCAGAAAAGCATCAATTCAGGTGACCATACTATGTGTGTGATGAGTATCTATTCGCGAGTTCTTGCGATACATCGTTCAAGCTCATAGATTTTTACAATGCGACGTCACAACGTAATTTTGTGTTTGGGCCATAAAATGTATTAGTCATACTCGATTTTTTAATTATTTTTTCGTTGGGCAATCATCTAATAGCTGCTCTAGCTCTGGGTGGAAAGGGAGTGTCAGATTTTTACTGACTAAATCAAGGCAGCAGTAATTTTTTATCTTAACCGTCAGGTGAAGACTAAATTAGGATGAAGCAGAGATTCAGATCGTTCGTTTATTAAAATTTTCCTCTTCCAGGATAAATCAAAACAGCAATATGAAAGCAAACAGCGAAGCAGCCAGCCCTAGTCGCGTGTTTCTTTGAATGCATTGTAAACATCTCAGGGGACGGCCGTGAAAGCTCAGCACACAAAAAACTGTAGTTGTATCTACTGAGAGAATGTGTCGTTTCACTTGTACTTGTTTACTAAAGCCGTGTGTACACTACGCAACTTAATACTGGCCTGCGACGTTGCACTATGTTGCCTGACATCGCGCGGTGCGACAGAGAACTAAAAAAAAACAAATGACAACGCATGGCGGTTTGAATGTCATACTCATAAATGGCCAGTATTATAACTGTGGCAAGCGATAAGGTTCTGTCATAGTATCTTTATTTTTTTGACTTTTCTAGGCAACTTATTTGAAGAGGTCTAACAGGGAATCACAATATCGGTCTTACAATGCAGTGTCGCTGGCACACTTGAAATGTCGAGCAACTCACACTCTCATAACATGTTGCCTCGTAAGAGCGCAACCTTAGTTCTATTAATTGATTTTTCCACGAAAGAAATAATCGCCATTAATTTGTTAGCTGATTCGAGAAATAAATACAGATAAACTTAGTCTTATCTTAGTAAGAGTAAGTCTAATGGAAATGAATTGCTTCGGCCTTGTCGCTTGTTGCTGCAAGTGATTGCGAACTTTCCAGATTGATATTAATTGCTATTGATTTCAACTGGAGTGGAGGAAAAGTTAATGAATGAAATACGAGATAGTAAAATGACGAATGAAATAGAAGAGAACAGAAAAGCGTGAAGGAAAACTTTGCACTTTCTACAGTGAAATTTATTCGTGCGTGTGCGTACAGCTAAGGAGTGGAATTCCCTGCCGGAGTCTGTGTTTCCTGATAACTACAACTTAGGGGTTTTTAAGTCAAGAGTGAATAGGTTACTTCTAGGCAATCATGTTCCATCGTCGGCCACATCATCGCTTACCATCTGCCCGCCTAGCCAAGTTACGACCGTTTCGTTTCGATTCTCTTGCGTCGAATGCCTCGAGTAGGCCACGCCTCCGATTCCGTTGTTCTGATCACGTGACTGAGCGTTGAGATGACGTCAGAACAAAGAAATCGGTGGCGTGGCCTACTCGAGGCGTTCAACGCTGAACGGATGGGTCAAAAGCGAGCCAATAAAAAAAAAAAAATCAATGAAAATGTCTGAAAACTATACTACGCTCGAAATTCAGCTATGTTTTAGAGACTTCAGGGTTGTTCGAAAGAGTTACCTGGCCATGGAACGCAAAGAGCAACTAAAGGAGCAGAACTGGTTTTAGTCAATAAAAGCTTTTAAGGTAAGTCTGATGACTTCCCACCTCAAAAAAAAAAATCATAAACCTTATCCTAGCTAAAGCATTTGACTAGTTTTTTTTATGAGTAGTAGAAGTTTTTAAATCCTAAATCGAGAATAGATTTCATGCTGAATGAAATTAAACTAAATAACTGCAATTCAAAGCAATTTAAGTTCCAAATAATGTAACTACAAATTTCAAGAATTTACAGTAGTATCTTAATTTGATTTCCAAGTAAATACAGGCACAAAAACTTGCTGCTGATGGTTATTAGCAGCATATATATATAAAAGAAGGATTGCTGTAATTAACAAGGATAATTTATTGAGACCAATTCGCCAGCCTAGTCACACAAATAGCCTAACCACAGATTTAACCATAAAAGCAAAAGGATCTGTCAAACCATATGACAGTGACATTCACATGAAGCGTATTTTTGTTTTGTTTTGGTTTGGATAGTCCTTTAAGCCATGTCTTCGTATGGATAGTCAATTTGTTTACCATTAGAATATGGATGTACAAATTCTAATGTTTTTGCAGTATTTGGCAGCAAATGTATGAAGTCAACCTTTTCAGTAAACTTCACTGAGGTAGTTAACATTATAATAAAATTCTCAGATCCATTTTACCGAGACCGCACGTTTCAATGATTCCATATCTTATCTAGTTGCGCAGACACTTAAAATACATTGCTACACCAATTTTACATCACAATATCCACTAGGAGTCAATTTGCTGAACTTCACTCGAAGAAATCCCGCCAGAAAGTGCAGATCGAGAGAGAGAGAGAGAGAGAGAGAGAGAGAGAGAGAGAGAGAGAGAGAGGGACAACTACAGATTATAAAAGCAAAAGGATCTGTCAAATATGACAGTGACATTCACTTGAAGCATATCGTTCACTAACAGTTTATTAAGGTAGATTGTAAGTTTTTGTGATTTCTGTACTGGGCGATGTGGTCACTAAGCGACAAAGCCCTTTAATTAAATAAAAAATAAAAAAATAAAAAAAACTGTTGCAACAAATCAATGAATATGTGAAATATTTCGCATTCCTAGTCTATTCAATTGACATTATCAATCGGAGTCTAGAGTAGGCTTGTAAGGCCTGCTCATACACCCACTGTAAGAGCGATAAAATAATGTGTTAATCTTGAAAAATTATTTGTTCAATGTTTAGTTCCCAATTTGTAGTTTGACGTGTCAATTAAATTGATAAATCAAATTGATGTAGTTCGATTTTGGAAGTTGAGATTTGAGATAGAGGTTTATACATTTTTTTATGGATTTGTGCGCGTAGGATAAGTATGTTAACGATTATATATTATTTGAGTTATGCTTTCTGTTTCAAGTTATACGACCATTATCTATGCTTGCACAAAATAGTGATATGCACTAATAAGAAACACTACAAAGGCGGACTTAATGCCTTAGGTATTTTCTACCAGTCGACCTTAGATAAAACCTTTGATATGATTAAAGTTTTTTTTATTTAAATGAAGGATTATCCAGGAGAACCGATGGATGCGAGACCGTTCTTTGTGGCGACACTTGGGACGTCTTTCGGCTGAAATTATGATGATGATGATCCTGGAGTAATGTGGCTTAACCAGAATTATAGCTGTAAAAAATCCTAATTGTGGGTTAGGCTATTCTGCAGTGTCAGATCAAGCCAGCGTGGGGCCCCCGCCCCTAAATCTGAACGAATAAAACTTCTTTAATTTATTTTCTAAACAGGCCGCGGAGCCCTTAGGTAGTGCGTTTATTAGGCAGTTGGCTAAATGGCAGTTGGTCTTTATGGAATTCCAGAAGTCGTTAGAATTCATATTGCAGTAGTATCTTGACTTGTTTTTGTAGACCTAAGCGTGGCCCATAGCATTTGCTACTTGGCTAATCCAGCTCTGCTTGCCTGTGTACATCAGCTGTCATGATTTAATTTGTTTTTAAGTTTTGTATACAATAAAGAATAAGGATAAGAATTGAATAATGAGCGTTACAGTTTAATGAGAAAATTTTATTTGCTGGCTATACAGTAAACCATCAGACCACAACAAAAAGAAATCAACCGCAGTACCCACTTCAGCCCATTCAACTATCAACTCCCATAGAGATACATTACAGATCATGAACAAACCTATAAAGTTCGAAGCTCGCATACTTTCCTTGCACTTGACCGTCCCAACAAACAATTATACCATAAACTTTCGCTGGTGGCGAGGTATGCAACTGACCTTCATCGGCCCAGTGTGCCACAGCCCGCGGCGCCGACTTTCACGACAAATCTGACGATCGATCGCGAGACAAATCGATATGTCGATTCTAGAAAATTGATACCACAAGTGTAGCGGAGCTCGTGGCTGAGTTGTAAAGGGCCTATTACACTACGCGATATTCAGCACACGTCTTATTTTTTGTTCCGAGTAAGACCGGTCTAACCCTTATTACACTACGCGACATCGACTAAGACTGTCTGAATATCAAGTAATGTAATAGGTCCTTAACTGTCGCTCGGGTCGATCTTTCAGGTTCCCGTAATTGGTACATGGGTAAGTGTGCATCCATTATATACAGACTCTTTCCTGCCTCGGAAAGCACATTAAGCCATCGACTGCGGATTGTTTGAAACAGTTAGGCAACTGAAGGAATATAAGTTTTTTTTTCTTAGATGGAAAATCATGCAATGACTTCTTTTGCTCTAGAGTGGGGCGAGAGTTTATTGACTAAAACTCACCTGTGTCCTTCAGTTGCCCTTTGCGTTCCAGGACCACGGTTTCTCTTGCAAAATTCCCGTGTCTGTAGCGGACGACGGCCCTGCTGCAAGTCCTCAAAGACAAGTTTTTGAGGCGTTCGTGGAACACTAGGTGCCGTCTACGACTCGGGCTCGATCCTTAGCGGACAGTAAAAGTCTGACACACCCTTTTGCTCCACCCAGAGCGGGCTGAGTTATTTTTTTTTTTATTTTTTTTTATGGTTTTATTGCTCCTTGTAGGACATATCAAACCCATTGTACTAAACAATATCTACATTATTCCTTAACATTCACTTAATACATATATTTTTCTATTGGCTACTGAGGGAGTCGGTGTTGAGGCTGTGGCAGTAGCAAGTAAAACTTTTTCGCCATTTCCGATACAGTTATTTAATGACAATTTAAAAAAAAGTCGTCAGTATTAAGATATATATGTATTTGACAGTTGTTACGGTAGTTCGACGCCAGAAAATCTGACACCAGATTTGCCAAGAGTTGCCGTGGAGGGAATCGATCAGTGTAAAATGTTGGTATTTAGCAGCATCAGGTTAAACTGGAAGTCGACCCCAACAAACTTGGAAAAAATAATTAAAATCGGTCCACTATTGACCGAGAAATCGGCGAACATACATAAAAAATAATACATACAGCCGAACATACCTCTTCCTTTTTGAAGTCGGTTAAATAGGCGAGGAAGATTGATTGAAAATCGATACCGCAAGTGCTGAACTATTGTTTCATGCGACCACTCGATCATTTTTATCGAACATTCGATTTTACAGTTGGAACTGTAACAAATCCGTGTTAGTATTGATTTGTTCAAACAAATCGATTTTTATTGTTATATACTTCCGTGTGAGAATTGGTTGTTAGCCTTTTTTCTTGTTTTACTACGGTGCACATTTATTGTAAGTTTAATGGGAGAAGTCTTCCATCTCCACTTTATTCAAAACTAGTTGATACCCGTGACTTAGTCCGCATCAGATTGCCATTTGGTTCTAAAGTAAAAGTAGCCTTAGTTACTGTTCATAACATCAGCAATCTATCAGTGAAAGTCCCGTTAAAATCGGCCCAGCTGTTTCGGAGATTAATCGGAACAAACCGACAAACAGACAGAAAAACATTTTAAAAATTGTTTTTTTTTGTTAGTATCGAATATATTTTCATATACCTACAATTGAATTTTATTTATAAGTACGCATAGATATAGATAGACTACCTACTACTGTACTATGACCCGTCCAGTTCAAGTTTTGAAATTCTCGACTTTTCTCCTAAACCTTCCTCATGAATCACTCAGTCTATAAGTGAAAACCGCATGAAAATACTGTCAGTAGTTTTTGAGTATATCGCGAACATATAGGCAGACAGACAGTAGACACGCGGGGGACTTTGATTTATAAAATGTATGGATGTCACGATGATTTGGCAAGATTTATCATTGTGGTCATATGTCAATCTCCATTACAATCATGTCAACAAAATAAGATCCTCAAATGTATTGGTACACAATACCGTTGCCGACGTCTGTTAGTCGATAACGTCTCCGGCCCACGCTGAAAACCAGCGCTGTGGACTCGTCGCATTTTTGCGTTGTGGACACGGCATTATGCTGAGCGTACGGCCGTTTTGCTCGGACGTGGCGCATATATGTTATTTCTGATTTAATTATGTTTTTGTCTTGTAAAATGTTTGCAATATGTAGTTATAAGTTTGCGCCTTTTCCGGCAAATAAAATGTTTTTCTTTCTTTCTTTCTTTCATTCATCTTCTGACTCAAGTCTTGACATGCGACAAAAGAAAGCAACAAATATGAGATGAAATTGCATATGAATGAAATGATGAATTGCAAAGTGTGTACGTGCGTTACTTCAAGAGGTAAGTAAATATCTTTTTTTAATCTTTTTCCTTATTGAACAAGTACTTTCTTCTTGACAAAGCATCATTACATAAAATGGTATGCGTTTATTGTTATTATGTAGCATGCCTTGGGCAATCATCAATCGCAACGACAAATAAGTACCGTGAAATGACTCTTGCGCCTACAATTATATAAGTAACTATCTTTTGCCCGCAGCTTCGTCCGCGTACATAAAATATAGCCTATGTCACTCAGGAATAAAGCAGCTTTCTATCGGTGAAAAAAATTTAGCAATCGGACCAGTACTTTCAGAGATTACCTCCTACAAAAAAAAAAAAACTTTACCTCTTTATTATATTAATGTGTATAATCTTTCAACGATATTGTAGAATCTCAGTTCTGAGATAGCAATAGTTCGTACACTTCCTCCTTCATAAAAAGCTCTACGACACTACTACGATTCGAAAGCATTTATTTATATTTATATTACTCTATAAAACGGCTTTTTTCATATTTATTTATCTAAGGACCTGGACCTTTGGACTTCGTACGAGGCCAACTGACAGAGGCCACTTAGACAATTTTCATGGAACGTGGTACCAACCGACGATTATCCCTATACGCGTTATGTTAGTGCACAGGACAACCCTGGTTGGTGGGAAACTATTGCGATATATCAAAATACGGCCTTTTTTGTTATTATTATTGATAGACTCTATCTCTGATTGACCCCCAGTTATCAGTAAATACAGACAGACTCCGGCAAGGAATTCCACCCCTTCAGTACGCACTGGGCACGCCACAATTATGGCGGTAAGTCCCCTCTTTGAGGCGTGGTTGGAAAGACCTCACGGCGTCCTCACCTTCCGCATGACGCAGGTTCTCACCGAACACGGTAAGTTCGGGAAGTTCCTGCACCGGATTCGTGCGGAAGCGACGCCCGGGTGTCGCCACTGTGTGGACCGCCCGGAGGACACGGTGGAGCACACGGTGGAGGTGTGCCCCGCTTGGGCAGAGCAACGCCGTGTTCTCGTGGGGGTGATCGGCGGCGGCGATCTCTCGCGCCGGGCCTTGGTACAGGCCATGGTTCGGAGCGAGGAGGAATGGCAGGCGGTCGCCTCCTTCTGCGAAGAAATAATGCTAGCAAAGGAGGCGGCCGATCGCGTGAGGCAACGGTCCTCACGCCCTAACCACCGCCGGGATTCCGATCCCGATTTCCGGCCACCGTAGGCGCGGGCTTGCGGACGGCGAGCAATGGGTGGGTCGCCGTCCGACCGTCCGGACCGAGCCCAAGTCGTCGACGGCGCGTATGGAGATATCAGCAAATCGTAGGGGCCCAGCAGGGTCGAAGCCTACTGGGGCCATGGGTAGTGTGAAAACGAAACCCGGGGCCCTGGGACGAAGGCAACGAAGGAACAGGAGTGGGTTTTTAGTCAGTAAAAGTCTGACACTATCTCTCGCTCCGCCCAAGAGCGGGATTTGTCATTAGATGATTTTCCCACCTAAAAAAAAAACCCCGTCAGTACGCACAATTAACCAAAACGTATTTTGCGTATGGGTGCGATGTCTTGCGAGCGCTGAAACTTTTCCTTCTCAGAGAGCTTTGGGATCGAGATTAACAAAAGTATTTTTTTATAAGTGCCCTTTCGCAGATCAGCCTGAGAGGTTGTCGTCTGCTAAACCGGACTTGGTAGCCTCAAGCCACGCTAAGGGCACCGCGTATTTCCATTCTATACAAAGCCAGAACGCAGCCATATGAACCTGCTCGCGTATACTTTGTATTGCTGTTTTTAAATCTGCAAATACAATGTATACACGAATTCTGTGTACTGGTCTTGTATAGTTTGTAACGTGTACGCGCGCGTCATAATTCCAAACTATATTATATCACTTACGCCTGAATATAGCGGAGATATAGTTTAATAAAATCATTTATTAGTATATTGGAATAATATGTTTAAATATTATTATGAAGAATTTTTAAATATTTTTTTTTTCTTAGCCTATCCAAAATGATTCAACATCTGGCGTCTTCTGGTCACTGTTCTAACCTAACCCACATGATCGCTTCGTTCGCTCGCCATTGTGTTCTAATGGTCACTATTATAATCTGACCTAATCCAGGCGCGATTATTCCGATCTACGCACGATTAGTTCATATTCGTACTGGCACTGTATATTGTGGAATAAGGTTAGGTAGTTAGGTCACTTTGTGTAGAATGAAAATATGAATATAGAAAACAATGATAGGGCTATGGTTTTGGGAGGCTTAAGCGGACTGGTTACCAAAAACTATGTTAGGGCCTGCATGCCATTTAAAAGGGTAGGGCTAGGGGGCTCATTATTATAATTTTTATTAATATAAGTCCATATAATCCTGAAGCTTGTACACATCATCAATTTCTACGACAAGTTATCTTGTTGTCCTCAACACACTCTCACTGATCAACAACAAAGCTAGTCAGGTGTAAACCCAAATGTTGAGAGAACTCGACCACTTTCATTGGCACAATGGACTCGCCCACTGCTTTCACTGCTCAATTGATTGCCGATACCTGGCTATCTTGTAGACAAGACATTACATTTACATTTTAGCTGCATGCGTGGGTAGCAAGTTTCGAACTTGACCATCGTGAATGGGTCACCTCATTTTCTAGTATGGTACGAAGCTACTTTGCATGGAATAGATGTAAAAGTGATACTATTTTTTTTAATTTGGAAAATCATTTTCTAATAACTTTTCTTGCTCTAGATGGAGCGAAATAGTTAGCGGATTGTACGAGAGAGTTACCGTGGCTCTGGAACGCATAGGGCAACTAAAGGGACACAGGTGGGTTTCAATCAGTAATAGTCTGAGACTCACTCTCGCTTCACCTAGAGTGGGAGGAGATATTTGATGATTTCCCATAAAAAAAAACCAAGCTTATCCTAGCAAAAATGTTTTACATGTTTTTTTATGCTGTTTAACCTAATGCCTGAATTCTGAATAAAGATTTAAGTTCAGTGTTGTCAAGCTTTAGCAGCTTCAGTCTGAAAACATAGCATTATAATATAGTTTGACACATTCTAAAGGCAACTGTCCATGGATGCGTAGCTTCAAGACAACGTCGACGAAACGGCAACGTCGTGCCGTCCGCGTCGGGTCGTTGCCGCTTCGTCGACAGGCGTACATCAAGCGCGTCGCGTACGCGTCTAGGAAGCTACGCGTCCGTTGACTGCAAGCCTAACTCCGTATTCTCAATCTCAATTTACAAACAGCTCCAAATTTTTGGAGATACTGTCCACCAAAAATGGTTATGATCAAATGGACCTTTTCCTTGCGAATTCGCTTCCATATCCTTTTCCACAGGAAATGCTTTTTTTATGCCATGCGGGATAGTGGTATCAGCGATAGCATAAGTATAATCAGCCTTATAATGTTCTAACTGCTATGACTCAGGATTCCTCTATAGTAACCCACCACGCAGGCCCAGTGTGGGTTGGTGGATGTCACATGTCCTCGAATTTTTGGTCACAGGACATGCCGTTTTCCTCACGATGTTTTCCTTCACCGTTTTGGGAGTATAGTAATGATGAACTAAACACTAAGTAAAGCGCCTGCCTAGGTTTGGCCCACGACGTACAACTAGTAGGCAAGTTATTTTTTTCCGGTGGGATAATCATCCAATAACATCCCCTGCTCTTGAGCGGACCGGGAGATAGTGTCAGACTTTTACTGACTAAAAACCGACTCCTGTTCCTTCGTTGCCTTTCATACCAGGGCCGAGTCTTCCTTTCAGAAACAGACCCTTGACCCCAGTAGGCTTCGACCCTGCTGGGCCCCTCCACGACTTGGGCTCAGTCCGGACGGTTACCGGACGGTCGGACGGCGAGCGTAGGTAGTTGGAGTTAATACCGCTGGGCCATAATTACTCTGCTTCAGCGATATGATAGTTTTTTTTTTCTTCAGAGAAACAATTTTCATAACTAGATCAGAATTTCCAGAGGATACCTCTTTCAAAAAAATCTTATATCGACAAAGAACAACAACTCAAGTCAGCTAAATAATTCCTAGATTTCTAGGCTTACCTAGTTTATGTCCCAAATTGTTACACAATTTTAAGGATCCATAACTTTAAGTTAGTATGGCGCTAGTAGGCGAAGTTTAAGTAAGTTGTTACTGTTTATGGCATACAGTTTATTCAAGTTGGTTTCTCTGAAGCCTACTCGATATTGGTAAACTCTATCGTATCAGCATTTTAGGCATCGATTGATCAATCGATTAAACGACCTAGAAGAGAATGTGTTGGCGGCTTCAGTTTTTCAGTAGACTTTGTTATTATACATATATATCACTTGCTTTTGCCCGCGTTTTCGCCGTGTTTACGAAAATTTCTCGAAAACAGTTCTTTTTTTTGGATGAAATATAACCTACCAGACTCATGAATCAGAGAAATTTCATGATGATGAGTTAATAAAGCGTTAAAACGCTTAAAAATCAACCAAAATCACATTCACATTTAGGTAGATATATAATAATATTATTTAAAAAAAATACAATTAGTATTACTTGAAAAATAACCGGTCATTCCATTCTGTTTTCCTATTTAAACAACCAACAAAAAGTTTGCTATCAAATCATGTCATAGGCGAAACATCATCATTCATTTAGCGTGTCCACACTTCATATTTGGAACGACAAATCGAACGTGACGTTTTCCTTTTTTAAACAATTTTTCAAATGACAAAGAAAAGCGAAAGTTTTGCTCCACAATAGAGCTTTTTGAAGCAAAGGTCATAAGTTCAAATGTCTCTTCGTGAACGATTTTTCATTTGGGAATACCGCATTCAATTTGTGTAACCAACCGTGGTCTGTTATGAATATAGTTTTGCCGCCAAAGATTTATTTATATAAGCAATCTTGTTAGAAATATTGTCCGTTTACATTTCACCTTTTTTGTAGAATATTTTTTTATGCTTTAACAGCTGGTGAACTTGTCAACGCAATTTGTTGACAGTTGACGATCACTCATTTTTTAGCTAGAAACGGGTCGCTTTCTTTACTTTGTTAGATTTCTTTGAAAGTTTATTTGCTATTTTGCTAGTTAGTCTGTAGTGACCACATTTAAAAGTTCATCAAGGAAGTGCAGACTAAATCACACTAATATTACAAAGACGAAAGTTTGAGAGTATGTGTGGATGTTTGTTACTTCTTCACGCTCGAACGGCTGAACGGATTTGGTTGAAATTTGGCAAACGGGTAGACCATGTCCTGGAATAGGACATAGGATACTTTTTATCCCAAGAGTATGTTCTCTTATGATGCCGCTGGCAGCAGTTAGAAATAATATAAATCTTTGGAAAAACCTCTATGTCGAAAAAGTTTTATTTCCGAGATAACCAAATTCAAATTTAAGAAAACTAGTTAGGCATCGAGTACTTACTAAAAGTCTAGTCGTTGCTAGACCAAGAGCTTGGGCCTTACCATGATGTGTCAAAATGTCAGGCGTACGAGCGAGGAAGAGGGAGCTATTAGAGCTATACACCCTATAAAGGGTGTAAGGACAGCCCCCCTAGCCAAGTTGCAAACGATAAACATGAACGCTTAGTAATCTCCAATAGATTTTCAACTTTATTTCTAAGAGCATAAAGTTGAAAATCTATTAAAGACTACTGAGCGTTAGCGACCGGAACGAACGAAAACACTCATGTAATCTTCAATAGATTTTCAACTTTATATCCAATAACATAAAGTTGAAAATCTATTAAAGACTACTGAGAGTTTACGTTTATCGTTTGTGACTTGGCTAGGGGGGCAGGTTTCCGCAACGCAACGCTCCTCTCGCTCTCCAAACGCAAGATTTTTTTTCAAGAAACGAACAACAAAAATCTTACAAAATTATAAACTTGATTGGACAGTTTGTATGGAGAGGCCGATTCTTTTTCGTTTCCGAAAAAAAATCTTGTGGAACGTTGTTCAGTTTCGTCTACTGAGCAAGCCCTTAGGGTGCTTTTCCACCAGAGATGTGCTTGCTACGTTCCTATGGATGCGTTTGATATCCACCAATCATATTCATTGGTGCACATAGCTAGCACTGGTGGAAACGAATTCGACAAAGATATATTTTTTATATGGAAGGATGCGTGCCATACCTACTGCTACGGACGTGCTATGGATGGTCGCGAGTGGTGTAGCTATGTGCCGCTTCCCTACTATAGATACATTGCTTAGGTCGAGCTGCACATCTTACTCGCACCGCTACATAGCTTAGTATCAGTGGAAACGGTCACATACTTTCACAGCATAGCTATTACATCGTTGCAGCACAGCTGCATAGCACATTTCAGGTGCAAAAGCAGCCTTAAAGTTTGCGGAGACCTGTCCCTTACACCGTGTATAGTTCCAACCCTTGAATAGTTCAAATTAGGTCGTAAAATGGATCGCGTTAAGACCTCGTGGTGCCATCTTGTGTTTGAATCGCGCATTGTATAAAGAACAAGTATAGCTAGAAAGGTCAGTGTGTTGATAACACTACACAACACACAAACACACTACACACACACACACACTAGACACACACAAAACAAACACACTACACACACACACACAATACTACACTACACTATACACACACACACACACACTGACCCCCCTCCCCCTGGTGCGCTGACTGTCTATGTGTTCACTACACTGTTTATGTGGAAAATGGACGCCTGCATTTCTACAGCCTTTACCCATGTACAGATTTACTGTACTTAGGGTCATCGATTTTTTCTCAATAAAACCATAAGAATTGAGAAACAATATGACTGAGATACAATGGCCTGTTAGTCTAGTGATTAGAGTCCTGACTGCCATGCCGGAGGTCGTGGGTTCGATTACCACCCAAGACAAATGTTTGTGTGATGAGCACGATCATTTGTTCTGGGACTATAAAAGTATGTTTATCAGTTATCTAGTACTCATAGCACTGGATCTGCTTAGTTTGGGATTAGATGACGTTGTGGGAAAAGTTGTGGAATATTATTATATTCTGATGGGGATCAGCAAAGACCCCAGTCTTTACACGTAGCATTTAAAAGATTGCTAAGCCAAGTCCGTTGACAAATTGAAGTATCTTTTTGTAATATCAAAATAACATTTTATTACAAAGTGCATACGAAAATAATTCGATTCCTATCACAAAAATGCAATTTTTAGAATTTTCTGCCTTTTTGATCCGACTAATCTCTATTTTTATTTTAGAAAAATAAATTAGCGATCCGTGCAAAAAGAAAAATTCTTGAAAAGTGATTGTATTTGTGTCTTGTGTTTTACTTAGCTTTCTATACTAATATTATAAAGCTGAAGAGTTTGTTTGAACGCATTAATCTCAGGAAATACCTACTGATCGTATTGAAAAGTTTTTTCAGTGTTGGATAACCCATTTATCGACAAAGGCTACATAGCATTACGCTACGACCCACGGCAGCGGCGCAGCAACCAAAGACGCGGGTGAAACCGCGTGCGACAGCTAGTTCGGTATAAACTTCCTCTTATGGCATAGCTACCTACTTTATAGTGACTAAAACAAGCTTATGATTATTGTAAAATTAGTCATAAATTAACCTTTATTATATCTTAAGACGACATAAAATTTCATGTTTCAATCATCGAAACAAATAATTTTAGCTACCCCTAACACTATATGCAGCCATAAAAATCTATTATACGATTTATACGACAGTTATAAAGTCTATAAACTTATAGCCGGGACAGTTGATAATGTAGCAACCCTATTAGGAAGTGTGCCAACAGGTTCGAGCGGTCAGTCGACCTACTTCTAAAGAGGCTATCTCATGCCAAACCGTACACATACTACATTTATACAACTGCAATATATAGTCACTACTTTGCATTTTGTTTCTGGGGCGGCAAGTTGCCCTGAAACCGATTAAATGCAGTTTTGTGGGCCGAACAGATAAGAGTACGGTGTTTCATTAAGAAGTTTTGATGGTAGATACTGGCCACTGCACGCTGCAACTGGAGCTATTCGAATCAGCTGCGATTCGAAGAAAAAAATAATGTCTGTGATCATTTTGAATTTTTTAATTCAGTGTTCCAATTTTAAAATTAGTGTTGAGTTGTAGGTCGTGGTTTCAAATCGAATCAGGCGTATGCATTACTTTGTATAATTTATTTCATCACCAAAACGGTGAAGAAAAACATCATGAGGAAACAGTCATGTCCTAGAACAAAAAAATCGAAGACATGTGACATCCACCAACTCGCGCTGGGCCCGCTTAGTGGGCCTACGGCCTGTTACCTATTTAAGAGAGGAAGCCTGTGAGTCCCAGCAGTGAAAATATTATAAAAAGCTGCTTATGCTTGACAGTTAAACTAACATAAAAATCATGCTAACAATTAAATTAACAGTAAAAAACCGGCCAAGTGCGAGTCGGCCTCGCGCAAGAAGGGTTCCGTACCGTCCAAAGTTCCGTAGCAAAAAATGACAAAAAAAAACACGTTTGCTGTATGGGGGCCCCACATAAAAATATTTATTTTATTCTGTTTTTAGTATTTTTTGTTATAGCGACAACAGAAATACATCATCTGTGAAAATTTCAACTGTCTAGCTATCACGGTTCATGAGATATAATAAAATATTATTATTATTATTTATTTATAGCCAGGTGACAGATGAACAGACACACAAACAGACGGACAGACAGCGGAGTCTTAGTAATAGGGTCCCGTTTTACCCTTTGGATACAGAACCCTAAAAAGAGAAATAAATCTAGTCAATACACGTATGCGCTTTTGATTCTCACATTGTCAGCACAAAAGTAACTCGTATTAACCACTGCCAATTAAAGTTGCAGAACTCACATTGATGCGCACCAAGCAATAAAAAGTAAAAACGTATAGAACTCGTCCGCAGACGCACAATGAGTCGCAAACGTTGGAAATCAACGCTTTAATGACGTCACATGCACGCGGGATTGACAAGTGGTGGCAGACGATAGGCTTATGCGCATGTCACAGGGTTGAACCGTCAAGTTTTTAAGGATATTTTTGTTTTCAGATAAATATTCTTTGGTTGACAGAAAAGAATGAGAGAAGAAATGGGATGCACCGACCCGTAGCGAC
Organism: Mythimna impura; assembly: GCA_905147345.3. NCBI lineage: Eukaryota > Metazoa > Arthropoda > Insecta > Lepidoptera > Noctuidae > Mythimna > Mythimna impura. The sequence continues at coordinate 6,652,220 of LR990355.1, read as the reverse complement.
CCTAAATATCTTAAGAAAGAAAGAAAAAGATTAGGTACTTGTAATAATATTTTTTATATTTTTAAATGTTATATTAATGTGTTTTTTTTAATATTTAAAAATGTAATGAATATGTATATAAAATAAATAAATAAAATACATTATAATTATACGCTAAAATAATAAAACACTTTTTTTAAGTAATATAAACTAGTGCATGACTGGGATCCCACCTGATGTTAAGCAGTGATGCAATCGTTGATGGTGAGGCGCACTAGTTTACTATGAGCCTATTAGAGTGAATATTATAGGCTCTTAATAAACTAACTTGAAGATACCTAAATTATAATCGGATGGAAAGACGAAGACCAAACAAGTTGAGAGGACTTTAAGTAGTAGTTCCGATTTTTTTTTTTGTCAAGGGAAAGCCCATTCCAGAGTTTTATGGTAGAAGCAGCGTAAGAATTAGACATGAACCCAATGCGGTGTATCCGTCTTGGTAAATCGGTAGTCTCTACTAGACGACAAAAAAAATTAGCCCACAGCCCTAACCACTACAGAAAAGCAACAAATGATCGACATTGATAGATGTACGCTCCGGTGGATAGGTACTAATTGGAGATTTGCATATCTCCCCCCGCCACTACTTGTACCCCTCGGCTTCGCTTAATTAATACTTGCATGGAATCAGTTCCTATTGAAGAGTTACTGTTAGATATCTTGTGTGTGTGGTCCGATGGTGAGATCTTAGAGGCTTAGTAACGGGCCCTTTGAGTTATTCTATGTAGTAATTACGGTTTCGACTTCTTCACTTTACCCTAGCTTAGACTATTGTAGAGCGAGTTAATTTTATCACACAGATATTAAAAGGCGAAAGTTTTGAGTCTGTGTATATTTGTTACATCTTCACTCTCGAACGGCTGAATAGATTTCGATGCAACTTAGTACTCGGGTAGACCATGCCCTGGAATAACACATAGGATATCTTCTACCTTTCATCATCCTTCGGGATAACTCTCTACTGTCACGCGGGCGAAGCCTGGTAGCAGCTAATTATTTTCATAGAGCGTATTCATGAGGTAAAAAACTAAACATACCTACTTACTTGAAGATTCTAAAGAAAGCTCACTATTCTGTGGTGACCCTTTAAAATAATTGAGAAAAGGCGCTATTATGTCTCATATTTGGACAGTTAATAGAATAAAATTAACCATGGGAATTGGGGTGTTTAATAGAATCAGTCTCTGGAAGTTTGAGAACTTCCAGAGAGTTTGAGAGGTACTGAGGTACCTCTATATATCGTGAAGGAACGGACATCGTTACGCTCTAGCCGCCGGGATCTCGACCCCGTTTTCCAGTCACCGTAGGCGTGGGCTTGCGGACGACGAGCAATGGGTAGCTCGCCGTCCGGCCGTCCAGTAACCACCCGGACCTAGCCCGAATCGTCGACGGCGTGTAGTGTTAGGTCGACTAGTAGAAAATGCCTAAGGCTAAAGTCCGCCTTTATACAGTGTTTCTTACTAGTACATAAAGTTTTAACAAATAAATAATATATGTGGCATTTTTTTTAGGTGGGAAAATTATCTAATGACAAATCCCGCCGCTCTTGGGCGGAGCGGGAGATAGTGTCAGACTTTTACTGACTAAAAACCCACTCCTGTTCCTTCTTTGCCTTCGTCCCAGGGCCGCCAGTTTCACTTTCATACTACCCATGGCCCCAGTAGGCTTCGACCCTGCTGGGCCCCTACGATTAAGGGTTAAAATACGCTAGGTCCCTTGAGCTCCCAGTCTTCCAGGTTTCGCTGTACAACCAGCCTGTTACGCTCTTACTGATAGGACATCAGAGCTTATGATACGCCAAGACAATTTAATCTCCTTATTTCCTTACAGGCTCCAAACAAAAATACCCTCATTTATTTTTACAGCGCGTCCATTTTCCTTACAAGGTTGCATACAATAGCTAAGTAATGTTGTTACTTTCGTATTGTCAATTTTAGTGTTGCTCCCCCTGCTTTGTTCGTCCTCAATGTTAAGGGCTATGAAAGGGCATTATGGCCGGTAATATAGCGAGACAATGAAGGGCACTGCACGCCTGACCCCTCGACGAGCAAGATTATACTTTTTATTTTATAGAAAATGGCTCGCTAGCCAGGATGTTGCAGCAAGAAATATGCGAGCATCTAGACACGTTGCGCCTTTTTGCACAAAATGGCCGGATGTATTAATCGTAGCACAGATATTCCATCATGAAAAGGTTCATGATGGAATATCTTTGCAATTTAGACCTAGGGGGCAGTCATGATTTAAACTTTCTGAATTTAGTCTCGATGCTAGATTATATCACATTAATACATATGTATGTTTGTTCCTTCACACTCAAACGGCTGAGCTGATTGGGATGAAACTTAGTATGCGAGTAGACCATGTCCTGGAATATGACAATGGAATGTTTTATCACTTATAGAGGCATTTAAATTACTCAACTTCCCAAAATTCCGGGTTTAACGCGACGTTGCCAGTGTTGCCACGTTGAATGGCAATGCTAATTTTTTGGGCAAAGAACAGTCCAGCCCCTAGTTACGCAAATTGACGACTAGTTGGTCGGTGAGAAATGTTTAAGTTAGATGAAAAACTGCACTCATCTATCATCTAAGCTAGACCTTTCTTCTGTTAAAAGACAAAATCGTTTGTTTGAAAATAAATCTAAAACTTTCCAACAAATCCCGAGCGTGAAATCTCTATTTGCTCTTCTCTAAGTGTCAGCAGTAAATCAAATTGTTTGTATGCAATATTGAACCGTTAAACTGCATCTGTAGTTCAGGAAAGCTTTCGTTCCACTTTGTTAGGATGTGGAGCGCGGGGGGAGGAGAGGGGAGCAATAATTCACGACGTGACATGCGCGTGGGCTCTCGGGCAGTGATGGTCACCACTTTATGATCTGTGATATATACAACCTTCTTTTTAGCATATGCGAAACCTGAAACATCTGTCTAGTATTTTATGCAAAGAATCTAAGTACAAAAAAACTGTATTATGAAAAATCACAAGTTATTTAAGCCCGTTATGGTACCTGATTGGCGACATAAATACATGGTCACCGGGCCACCCGGGCGACTGAGGGGTTGTTTTGCTTCCGCACCCAGCTGTGCGCTTGCTTTTAATGCCCGCTATGACCTGCCGTGACCTGTTTTGTACCTAGTGTCGGTGTTGTCCAACATGTGACCTTTTTTAAATATTTTTGGGAAAAAAATATAACATAGTGTAAAAATTATTGAAATCGATTCAGATACTGATTCTGAACAAACTGTATTCAGGTTTGGCATAACTAAAACTATAAAAATAATGTTGTATATGAAGTAAGGTAGAGAAGGATGACCTCTGTGTGCTGAGTGCGAGTTGTTTTTACGTTCGCTCTATGGCAGAGTGGGAGGCCGTGTCAGACTTTACTGAATTTGCCTAGCTTTCCAGGACCCTGGTTTTCCCTTTCGGATGTCCACCCATGTCCATAGTAGGCACTCCGCACTTATATCTCGTTTTTATGTACATGCAAATTGATTAGTTGCAGTTTTATTCCGAAAGTTCCATAGACTATTTAAGTAACAAACAATAGAGTTGTGCCTTATGATGGGCGTGCTGATGATGCCCTCTATAAAAAAAAATTAAACATAGGGTTCCAACACATATGCCTACTATCATGAATGTTTTTCTTTATCTTTTCTGATCATTGACCTCTTTCGATCTACATCTGTATTTAGGGTTGACACACACAATTATTTAAACTTTTTATTGCCCGATAAACATGAAAAAGTCGTCAATTTGTTCACATTTAAAACTGATAAAGGTCGCAAGATATAGAAAGTAAAGGAAGTTAATGACTACAAAAATAAACATTTAGGCGTTTTTGGGATGTCGGTCACGGCGGGTGCATCGCGCATTGACGCAAGAGTCGAATAACGGTGGTGCAGTGGCCAATTAGAGTCTCACGTACTTATAATGCCTCCTTAAGGCTCCCTCTACAAAGCGCGACAGACTATGTGACACCGCGTTTTCATAGAATTCTTCTGACCCGTAAAAAAAAAAGTGTAAATGTGGTCTACGGCCTAGAGCCGCGCGGGAACGTTTGAGAGTCACCGCGGCCTTAGAACGCTAAAGACAACTGTAGGACATGGTTTTTTGTTTGTTTTTTTCCGGGGCCCAATAGGGCCGGTGTCTACTAGAGCGAAGAGGAATTTATGAAAAGGAAACCGCGGTCCTAGAACGCAAAACGCAACTGAAGGACACAGGTTGGTTTAGTCAGTAAAAGTCTGACATGTCCTCTCGTTCCAAACTAAAGCAGGAGAAGTGTTTTGATGATTTTATGTATATATGTATGTATTTCGAAATATATAAGTATGTTTATCAGTTGTCTAGTACTCATAACACAAGCTCTGCTTAGCTTGGGACTAGACGGCGTTGTGTGATAGTTGTGGAATATTACATTATATTATTATTAACAACTGAAAAAAAAATTGGTCTATGGCGCTGTTGCACGGATGCAACACTTAGGGCCTGTGCACACCACGTTTTTTAAACGAACCGTGGACGCGCGTTTTAGAAACGTGTGTCGACAGCGCGCTTTTATCTTATTAAAGGTCTACAGGCTGCGTCTGACTCTCGTGCTTAATTAAGGGCTGAAAATTTTAGAGTGGCTCTACGTAATTGAAGTCAAAGCATTTAACGGCGTCCCACAAGGCGGACCAATATTAATATGCATTTATTTCAGGCAACCAATAGTACCCATACAGAAACCACAAACAGAACAGACAAATAAAACAAATATTAACCGTTTCTGCACGACCTTTTCCTTCACCGTTTTGTTTCACAGACAATGGAACGTTTAATATCGTGTCATAATTGTTCTTTTGCCTGCTCGTTACAAGAACTAATGGACACTACACACTACTGACGCCGAAAAAATCGTTTCTGATTTTTGGTGCGACTCCATTTTGATCTCACGCCATGGAGAAGAATCCACAAAATTATTTTTCAATACACTTACTCGAAAACCCGCTCTTATTCCACCGCTTTTAGGCACGCAATAGACTGTTTTCCGTATTAGTGCAGAAAAGTGCGCGTGCTCTCCCCCGCCGCAATGTTATTACATGTATCGTACGTATCAGGCTGGGCGCGCGTCGACCCCCACGAGTCGCCGGTCAACCCCCGTTTAGTCATTTCGTAAGTGTATTGAAAAAAGTCGTTTGATACACGTGCAAATTTGTCACTACAGCCCTCGGCTCCATAACACAAAATGTACTACTTCAATACAAAATGTAGTCGTTGTCGTACTGTCGCGTCGCGTCTGTCTGCAAAAGCCTTTACATGCAACCACGATTAAGTAACATCATTATGATGAGAAACAACATGGTATGGTTTAATGTATAACAATAGAATGAGGCAGGTATTTAAGGATTAGTTCATATGATTCTATTGTAAGTTGTAACTTTGAGCTATTTTAGTATTAGTCTTGAATGAAATAGGCGAGTAAGTAGACCGTAACTTATCATTATTTTTTCTTTGCCAACTTACTAAAAAAAAATTAGGTTATTGTTATAAAATAGGTCTAAAATATATAATACTAGCTTCTGCCAGCGGTTTCGCCCACGTAAAAATGTCATCTATCTATATATATAAAAGGAGAAACTGACTGACTGACATATCAACGCACAGCCGAAACTACTGGGATTAGGAGCGTGAAATTTTGCACGAGGCTTCATTTTATGACGTAGGCGAGCACTAAGAGAGGATTTTCCAAAATTCAGCTCCTAAGTGGATGAAACGGGGGTCCAAAGTTTGTATGGAGAAACCTACTTTCATGCGGGCGAAGCCGCTGGCAGAAGCTAGTCTATATATATAAAAGGAGAAACTGACTGACTGACATATCAACGCACAGTCGAAACTACTGGGACTAGAAGCGTGAAATTTTGCACAAGGTTTCCTTTTATGACGTAGGTGAGCACTAAGAAAGGATTTTCCAAAATTCACTCGCTAAGGGGATGAAGCGGGGGTCCAAAGTTTGTATGGAGAAACCTACATTCACGCGATGAAGCCGCGGGCAGAATCTAGTCAGTGATAAAGCAGCATTTCATTTTCAACTGATCACTGATGTATCTCAGATTCCTGGCAGCCTTGCGTCGACATCTGGACGTTACCTCCTTGCAGTGAGTGGTGACCAACACTGGAACAACCCTCTGAGGGAGGCCAGTCTCAGGGATAACACTAATCGGCTGCTACATTTGTTTACCGTAATTTCATTGTTTTATGGATACACAAGCTCAGGACTGTTGAGGGTGTTTCGAGCGGTTTCTGTTCCGGATTCGGTTGGAAGTATCCTGATATTACCATTTTGCGAATCGCCCGGAGGACCCGGTGTAACATGCGGTGGAGGTCTATCACATTTGGGTGAACCGCCGTGTCCTCATAGAGGCAGTCGGTGACAGTGACCTCTCGGTTTGGCCATCAATATGCGAGTTTGATTGGGCGGGGATACACGCGCTCAAGATTTCCCCGAAATTCATTCAACGGGGACGTCAGTTAAATACACACCAAAAAATCCTAGGTAAATGAACAAGTAATTTTTACGCCCAAAATGAGCAAGCTGCAACAATCAATGCAAGCATGCTCTCGCAAATTCTTCATAAGTACTGTTGTGGAGGAAGATAGTTGATGATGATGATGGTAGTTTTTGGATTCACTGGCTTTTTGGCTTTGCACTATCAGTGCACGTTATTTAGCTGAAGGTCGGTGTCCCGATTATGCTCCTTCATTTACCTCTACCAAAGCTGTCTAACGGCTTAAACTCTTCAGTCAAAAATTATTGAGGTGAAAATTTTACGGGAGGTAACTCTTTCGAACAATCTCGCAGACATCGGCCCTAGAGGGCCCTATCCATTTGCTGACATCTCTTTGAGTCCGGTGTAGAATACAACGCGCCGTCGATTCAGGATTGCTTTGACGAGACGGCCGGACGGCACCACCGCAATCCTGGTTTGCGATGGCTGGTCATCGCCCTGCGGCTTTCAACACCCGGAGCATCACTTGCAGCGACAGTTAAGGAGTCAGAATGTCCTATCCCTCATAGTTTCAGCCACCTTCTTCGATCGTAGTGCTTCACTGAAGGAGGCTACTGGTTGACATTTTCTCCACCAATCGCCTCCATGAGGACACAGCGGTGCTGGCGCTCCGACCAAGCGGGACCGACTTCCACCGTATGCTCCATCGTATTCTCCAGGCGATCCGCACAATGGTGATACCCGAGTGTTTCTTCCCGTTGAATTCGATACAGATACCTCCCAAAACACCCACATCCGGTGAGTCCTGCACAAAGAGAGGATGCCGTGACGCCTCTGTAGACACTCTTCAAAGACAGGCATTACCGCTGCGATTGTGACGTGCTCACTGTGGCGAGGGGTTCAAATCATACAATGTTGTTTCACCAGAACATAAACCAGAAACATACATAAACTAATTTCTTTTCTTTTGGGGTAGGCAGAAATGCCAACTGCTACGACCCTTACATACTCTTTCTATTCATTGACATTCATACATTTGGATCTGGACGAGTACATAACATGTTTCCTGAAGGTAATTTGCGTTTTTACTTTTAACCGTTTTATGTTAAAGTACAATAAATAATTGCGTTGCTTTCAGAATGAATTGCAAGCTCAGAATGATTGTACGTTTTTACAAACTTAACGCAGACGAAGTCGCGGGCAACAGCTAGTATAAAATATAGATATCTAAAAATAATATCGATGCAATATATTTTAGCATAAATTATGAAGTCTATTCCGCTTTTACACTAGTATAATTTACTAATTATTTACTTATTAATTCAATTTGAATATAAAATTTATGGCTCTAATTGAGTACCTAATAAAAACTTAAGTACTAAAACATTATCCGTCAAATTAATTATGTAATCAGTAAGCAATTACAATAATATTATAAAGGCGAAAGTTTATGTGTGTGTATGTTTGTTACATCTTCACGCCCGAACGGCTGAAAGGGTTTTGATGAAACTTGGTACACGGGTAGACCATGTCCTGGAATAGCACGTAGAATACTTTTTATCCCGGGAGTATGTTCCCTTGCGATATTTTTTACAATCACGCAGGTGAACCCGCTAGCACCAGCTAGTAGTAAATAAATTATAGACCTTTGCTATAAACGGAAGCAATCAATATAAAAATTTAATACATATAATATAAATGTATCCATCCAGTCATTATAATCGTATTTCTTTCAATCGCTGCAGGCGGAGGCAGAGCGTAACGCAAGAGGAATAAAGTTAATAACAGAGATAGTGAGCCGTGCATCCGTGCAGTTTGTAAAAGCTCATTAAAGCTCTGCAGTCGGCTTATTATATGTCGGACTAGCTTTTGCCCGCGACTTCGTCCGCGTCAGACTTGTAAAACAGCACAATGCCACTGAGTCACAATTTCAAGAAGTTTTTTTTTGGTAGAACCCTAATTCTTTTTATAAAATAAAGGTAGAATCTTTCTAACCTTAGTCGTTTCGGAGATTCGCCAGAAAAAACAGACAGACAGATAATTTTAAAAATATATATAGTTATAGGTATCGAATTATAGTTATAAGTATCGAATACACCTTCATAAGCATTTGGTAAAAAAAAAAATATTTTAATATTACAAACAGACTCTTCAAATTTTATTCATATATATTATCCAATCTATATTCTATATAAATAATAAAAATGAAACCCGTTTTCCTTGGTCACGGCATCACGCGTAAATGGCTGGACCGATTTCACTAATTCTTTTTTTGTTGTATTTGTTATTATTAGGAGAAGGTTCTTACGGAAAAAATATTAAGAAAATCTCTCAGAAATATTGAAAAATATACAACAAAATAAAGTAGTGCATCATTGCTACGCTAAGGCGGTACGAAGTTTGCCGGGTCAGCTAGTAGTCTATATAAGTCGGCAGTTCGATCGGCATTACTGTACGGTTCTGAATGCTGGACAGTAAAAAAGACACACGAACAAAAGGTCCACGTGAAGGAAATGAAGATGCTGAGTTAGGCGGGAGGTGTGACCAGGGTAGACAGAGTGCGCAACGAATACATAGAGGATAGTTTTGGGGTTGCGCTCATCATGGACAAAATGAAATAGTACCACCTAAGATGGTATGGACATTTAATGAGGTGTAACGAAGACCGTGTGATAAAAACAGCCCTAAATTTACCCAAACAAAAGAGAGGGAGAGGCCGCTCTTAATGGCAGGCGGTCTAACATCGAGAGAGATCTCAAGAAAGCCCAATTCCTTGCCGGAATCTGTTTCCTGGTGGCACAACCCGGAAATCTTTAAGTCAAGAGTGAATAGGTTACTTCTAGGTAAGCGCGCTCCATGTCGACCGCATCGTCGCTTTCCATCAGGTGAGATAGCGGTCAAGCGCGAACCTATCAAGAATTAAAAAAAAACCTAGGACAGACTGTTCTGTGAGACCCGACCCCAGATAATGGGAGCAGGAACGGACAAAAAAGAAGTATATAACTAATACAAAATACTCTTAAGAGGGTTCTTTTTCACTCGCCTATCGTCAACATCGAGCTTGTTACTTCATCTAACGCAATCCGACGCCATGTTTGACGAGAAGGCAACGCGAAAAAAGAGAAAACGCCTGAAAAATCTGTTAGCATTCGGTAATTTTACAAAACTTGTTCCAGGAAAAACGTGTTTTTTTTTAAACCCTTAAAAGTTTTTTAAAAAACAATGTCGTCATTCAGAATCTTGATTAAATTTGCAAGGCTTCTATTGTTATACTTTTTTGACTTTTTTAATTTTTGAGTAAATTATGAAGTGTCAAAGTTCATGTAAAATAGCAGAAGTCTTTACTGGATTAGTTTTACATAAATTTATAAATTGATTTCAATAGAAGCCTAGATAATAATCCACAAGATACTGTGTTTCCAAAATATCTAATGAAAAATGTGTAAGAACGTCATAATCGCGTAAGAGCGGTTGTATGAAAAACAGTGAAAATGTATATCGAGTTGCATCCCCATAAGAATGATATCAGTATCAGCGTTTTTGGCATCGTGTCGAGGCGGTTGCCTCCCAACACTTTAGTAGGATTGATAACCACCAACACATGCGAAGAGAACCCTGATGTGGTCAGTGTTGTCAATCCTTACTCCTGAACAAAACTAAGTCATCTAGATTTAGTTTTGTACAGGAGTAAAAACTAAAACCTGCACAGACTAATCCTAATTTATTACGTGTTTGCAGACAATTCAAGTTGTTACGAGGTAATTCAATGGGGTCTTGCCGCTTTTCATCGCCTTTTGACTGAAGGATAAGCTTTACAAATACAAGCTCTGTTGTGTAAATGTCACAATAGGTAGGTTAGTTTAAATTGTGCTTTGTTGATGGAAAAAAAAGTAAATAAATCATAATGCTCTCTTTTAAAGATATCGATGTAGTTATCATAAGCAGTGGACATCAAGCTAGACCTTTTTTTAATGGGTGAGATATTATCAAACAACTTCTCTCGCTCAAGGTGGAGCAAGAGGGAGACTTTTACTGACTAATAATAATAATAATCTTTATTCAAGTAAGTTACACCCATATCATTACAACACAATTTACATTAACTTAAATTACCTACTTAATATGATTCATAAATAAAAATAAATAAGTAAAATTGCGTCAAAATTAAATTAATTAATAAAACACAATAATAAATAAATAAATCATCAATATAAATCAACCATTAACCCCCCCTGTGTTCCTTCAGTTGCCCTTTGCGTCCCAGGTCCGTGGTAACTCATCTTTCAGCCCATCAACTTATACAGGCAATCTGGCAAAAAATTCAGCTATATTGTTGACCGTTGAATTGTCTAGAAGCAGTTTTCATAAAATGATTTTTCTTTTACGCAACGGTAAGCATCGCACTTAACCCGTGAGGTGGATTACAGCCTATTCCCTCTCTTAGAGATGAGGCCAGAGTCCCAGCAGTGGGAACATTATAAGGCTGGTTATGTTATGTGTTAACGGTAAACTACTATGCGTACTAAGTTCACCTTAACCTTAGATAAAACTGTAAAGGTATCAAGTATAAGTACTATACTCTATTCATCTGGGCTTGAGACAAAATGTAAACAAAGAAAACAATGTAGGTACCATCGGCCAAGTTTCGACGTGTTTAAATACATTAATAACAGTCTACTTATCTGTTGAATGCATTGGCGTTTTCTTTGCACGCTTTTTCTTCGGCGAATCACAAGAATTCAATGAAAATGTCTGAAAGCGGCACTCTCGTATCAACAAGTTGATCGATAGTGAAAAGATGGCCTTTATAACCCGCCCGATGACAAAACGTCACATTTCAATGCAAAATATTTCCAATATTTGTGGTCTATAATTTAGTAGTATTATAATTATATGGAGTGTTTACCTTTTGTCTCACGGCTCCCTGAATAGGGTATAGTACTAGTACACTAGTACTGTTTCCAAGTATATACTGCATCGTTACCTAGATACCTAGAATACAGGTCCTGCCTACCCGCCACTCACTCTTTGTTTATGTTTGTATGCCCTACGGTCACTGTCAGAAGTAGGGTGGCTAGGAGAATGGAAACAGCAGGACATAATGTTGGTCATTTGTATGTGTTATACCGGTAAATTAGTAAGTTTCTAGATAATCTTTTATTACATTACATGTTATAAAACAAAGTCTCTACCGCCTCTGTCTGTCTGTTCGCGCATAATTCAAAAACTAGTGCATACATTTTCATGCGGTTTTTGCCAATAGAGTCAATCAGAGTGATTCATGAGGAAGTTTTAGGTGAATAATTATTGTAGAGAAAAGCCGTGAATTTCAGAGATCTAAAATCGATTAATCGATGAATCAATTTTATAGGTCAAGGAAATCGATTTTTTTATAAATGGAACCATGTTATTATTTAAAAACGTTCTAAGTAAAAACAAAAAGAAACGTTCAAGTTGTGTCACTTTTTTGGTGTACAATAAAGTTTATTTTATTCTACTCTATTTTCTTCAAACTAATTTAGACTTTGATTCGAATTAATTCAAAAAGCCGTCTTCATTAGGGAGAATCGCCATCCCTAGGTAACGCGATACCCTTTGACAAGACTAGCTATCTGACTATTCGTAACAACTGTCATAGTCTTTGGAGACTATGACAGTTGTTGTCATTTGGATGACAGCAAGGTTTTTTTTTGTTATGACTGTGGTTTGGATACTAAGTCCTTTAAGCCATTTCTGGTTATGCAGACACTTGAGATACAAAACTATACCAATTTTACATCACAATACCCATTAGGAATCAATTTGTGAATAATTAAAACAGCCACTGAACTTCACTCGAAGAAATCCCGCCAAAAACCTAACATCCGGGATCAATGGCTTAAAGTGCTTTCCAATTCCCATTAAAACACTGCACCATGGTTTACCTATAAACCGTTCCTAATAAGAGCTCTAAGTTCATTGAAGGTAACCAAGCAATTTATGTCTGCGGGAGATTGCTTTGTATAATCTGTTACATAGGGGCCCGGGGGCCACGTCATCGTAAATAGGGACCCTGGAACAACCGTGGGGGCTTATCCGATGCTTAGAGCCTTATAGTGATGGCCTATTATGAATTTATGAGTGAGTTGCTGTTAATAAGATGGCGTCTTGTTTCTTAAAAAGTATTTTTAGTTAGCATTCCCGCCAAACGCTGAGTACAAATGGCAATGACCATAGATATCCGGCAATGACATTACCTGTCACATCACTTGTCACGTGACTTCTCCTCAGGTTTGGTGGGAACGCTAACCGTAAAGCCATTTGTCTAGCCCCCAGGCACGACGCCGACGGGGTAATGTGACAACCCTTTCAAAGAAATTGTATATCGGATATTACGTACAGTTTTCAATATTTTTTCGAGTTTGGAAGCATCTGTGCCTTCTTTAATGTATCGAACCTTTCCAGGAAGAACATCGTAAGCGACAGAAGGTTTATTCAGAAATAGGTTTTCTCTTTCATAATTTAAAAACATATTTATGAAAATACTTTAATAGCAATCGATTCTATTAAGATCAGTTGTTATATTAATAACAATAATAATAATAATAATAATTGTTTATTTGCACCTTCAAGTTAACAACTTTTCCAAATTACAGTAAATTAGGTATAAAGGTTAATTAATTGTGATATTTAAGTGTTACAACTGATACCTAAGCTAAGATAACTTAATATCTTGTATATATAGGGATCAGCGCCCACCCTCATAATCACTAGCAGAGATTTACATGTCCTCATAATTACAACCAATTGATGCAAAAATTAAGACTAAAAAAATCAAAAAAGTAAGTAGATAACGGCAAGAGTGGCAATATGTGTGGTGTGTGGTATGTGGTATGTGGTGTGTGGCATGTGGTGTGTGGTGTGTGGTGTGTGGTGTGTGATGTGTGGTGTGTGGTGAGAGTGTATGTGTATATATGTGTGTAACTTCTTCACGCTCGAGCGGTTGAACAGATTTGGATGAACACTAGCACGGGGGAAGGCCATGTCCCGGAGTAGCACATAGGACACTTTTTACCCAGGCTAGTATGTTCCCATGGGACAATTTTCCAATTTCACACAGGTGAAGCCGCTGGCAGAAGCTAGTATTACAACAACATTATACATTTCTTTGTTTTATTATGTTGATTAAAAATAAATAAATAACTACTCATGAATATGTTCAAAAACACACATATACATAACCATCACCATATCAAGACTATATTTTAAAGTCACTAAAAACATTATTTCAGTATAGTAAATAGCTTCTCCGTTTCGTCATAGGTTAGCGACATGAGCCAAATTAATAACAATAGTTATTTATTTTTTTAAATAATATTATCATGAAAAAACCGCGCAAGTGCGAGTCGGACTCGCGCACTGAGTGTGCATTGTGCAACCTTGCTTCATGCCAAATTTCAGGATCCTAGGTCAACGGGAAGTACCCTATGAATTTTGATTCCCTTGAGAGTGCCGAAATATACATTTTTTGCGATATAAACAGCCGCATCTTTTTTTCCGTTAACTCAAAGTCTGATTTTTTCATAGCTTCAAGCGACCGCAGACCTGAGTATATGGTTTTAATTTCAACTCGATACTTTCACGCGTTCTCGAGGGTCTTGACAGACAGACAGACGAACAACAACGTGATCCTATAAGGGTTCCGGTCTTTCTTTTTGAGGTACGGGATCCTAAAAAGACAAAACCCATTCCTGCAAAAAATGCAAACTGTCGCTTTCATTGTTCTTCCTAAAAAAGGTTTTCCAACGCGGCAATCATAAGCTTCAGCACTCACCGTTAAAGACAAGCTTGTATCATTAGCTTGAGGGCATTGCAGCCTTAATAAAGCCCCAATTTCGATTCCAAGAGCTTAATATAAGAAAGTAAGTCAAAACGCAGTTGCCACGCAAAATAATACTCTGTACTTAACATCAATATATCATCGGACAACTAGTCCAATTTCCACATAATTTCCAACACACGATATAAATGGTCGCGGGCCATCCATCATGCGCTTACGCACGCTGAAAGCGACAAGGCCGAGCGACTACATTTTGATTTACGCATCACTTTCATCCCAATACCGTTAAAACTTTTAAAGCTGATATCGAGGAAAGTCGGTAAAGCAAGATGGATGGTCGAATCTTACTTAATTTTATGCTAAGCGCGTGTGAAACGGAACGAAACTGCGCGGGCGCATTGTCGCTAGGGATTTGTAGTGGAGCGCTTTCGTAACAATCAGTGTTATGATGAACTAGCTTTTGCTAGCGTCTTCGCCCGCGTGATAGTCAAGAATTATCCAATAAGAACATACTACCCTACTATACTATGCATGCCATAGTCCACTAGTGTTCCTCATCCGAATTCGTTTAGCTGCTGGTGTGACTATCTTCGGCCTGTTGCTTCGCCCGTGTGTATTTTATCCTAAGGTAATTTATTTCTTGCTAGCTTTTGCCCGCGGCTTCGCCCGAGTCTGTGTACCGATTTTTAGCTTCCTACCTAGAAAATTTCGAAAAGTCCGATATAAAATTTCACCCCCTCTTTTGAGGGGTTGGGGGCAGATTTCCAAAAAAAAATGATGCACGATTTTTTTGTTAGTCACAAATAGTCCGCATACCAATTTTTAACTATCTACCTTGAAAATACAAACTTCCACCCCCCATTTTAGGGGAGTGGGGGGGTAAGAAGAGACAAAAAGTAGCCTATGTCACTCTCCATCCCTTCAACTATCTCCACTTAAAAAATCACGTCAATTCGTCGTTCCGTTTTGCCGTGAAAGACGGACAAACAAACAGACACACACACTTTCACATTTATAATATTAGATACTATCATAAGGTTGTCTGGTAGATATCGTTGTCAGCGATAAGACTGCTATTGTACCCATAGATTTAAGTTTGTGTTAAAATGTTGGTGTCCAATAAAGTTTATTCTGTTCTATTTTATTCTAATGTAAGGTACTAAAATGCTATAAATGTCGTATGTTCTAATCCGGGTCATGGTATACCCGTGTTCCCGTCTAAATTAGTTCAGCCGCTGAGGAATGAATTGTTAACAAACACCCAAGCATGAGCGGAGCGCTGGTGGTCTTCGACACTAGGATGTAGGCAGGCCAAGGAGGCCATGCCTACCATCTAAATAAAACCCTTAACAAAAGCCTTATGCGACTGAACAGACGCAGTCTAAATTGATGGCGGGACCATCACTGGACACGGCTGACTGAACAAGTATCTCCACTCAACAAGCATAACAGATAGTCCGCTGTGGATGTCCATGCTTGGAGACGGAGGAGACAATCACGCATATGCTCCTTGACTGCTCAGGTGTCACTGATATACGAATACGAACCCTAGGATCCCAGGAATCCCTCACAAACGCCCTGAAAAAACTGGGAAGCTAAATTGCTTTTGAAAAGAGATAGGCTTGATGAAATAAGCCTTCCAAATAATGGCCGCCATGGCCTACACAATGGTTTAGGAAAAAAACTCTAATAGATAAAACACCCTAACATACAGACATATTTATGATATTAGTGCGATGTAAAGGAAATGCGTGCGTTTTGGTTTATTTAATTCAAACGTTAAGTGGGTACTTAAGCTGGTTTATTTATTGTATTCAGTATAATAGTGCGCTCAAAGCTGAGCGGTTTACTTGACTATATTGTGATAAGCATTTATGTCTGATGGATTTTTAAGTAGAGGCTTTTTCCGTTTCTAACTCTCCGTGAAATAGCTTTCAATAAAATGTGTTTTTTAGGGTTCCGTACCTCAAAAGGAAAAAACGGAACCCTGATAGGACCACTTTGTTATCCGTCTGTCTGTCCGTCAAGACCCTTTATCTCAGAAACGCGTGGTATCGAGTTCAAATTAAGACCATATACTTCTAAGTTAACAAAAAAAACCATACGGCTGTTTACGTCGAAATTTTTTTTTTTTTTTTTTTATTCTTGATAGGTTCGCGCTTGACCGCTAACTCACCTGATGGAAAGCGACGATGCGGTCGACGATGGAACGCGCTTACCTAGAAGTAACCTATTCACTCTTGACTTAAAGATTCCCGGGTTGTAGTCATCAGGAAAAACAGATTCCGGCAAGGAATTCCACTCCTTAGCTGTACGCACTATGAATGTGTTCGCAAAACGTTTTGTGCGTATAGGTGGGATGTCCACCATGTACCGGTGGCGCATTGCCGTACGCCTGGTGGTCCGATGATGGAACGGGCTAGGCGGAATTAGGTTATGCAATTCCGACGCACACTCCCCGAAATGCAACCGGTAGAAAACCGACAGGCTAGCAACTCTGCGTCGATGCTCAAGACTTTGAAGCCTCGACTCAACGAGTGCATCATTGCCAATGATCCTCTTGGCTCGCCTCTCAATTGCCTCAAGTGCATCAAGCTGGTATCGGGCAGATCCGTCTCAAAGATGAGAGCAGTACTCCATACACGATCGAACTTGCGCTTGATAAAGTTTGAGCAGCTGTTCCGGCGTGAAGTACTGTCTGACCTTCGCGAGGATTCCCAGCTTTTTTGCTGCCAGTTGAGCCTTTGCTTCGATGTATGGCCCAAAGTTGAGTGTTGACGTCAGCGTAACACCAAGGAGATCAAGATGGTCGGTTATTGGCACGGTTACGCCCCGGAAAGTTGGAGCAGGGCTGAATTGGCTCCTTTTAGCGGAAAATAGACACGCCTGGGTTTTAGCAGCATTGAACTTGACCAAATTGGCATCGCCCCATTCAGAGACTGCCTCCAAGGACAAGTTCAAGCGCTCGACCATAGCCTCTCGGAGAGACTGGATCTGTGACCCACTAGCCTGCGCGCTGGATATGTAACTCTCAGCAACAGTGCTGTCGTCTGCATACCCAAAGGTACCGGGCTTAAGCAGATCATTTATGTGCAGCAAGAACAATGTTGCCGAGAGCACTGACCCCTGAGGGACCCCGGCATTAATGGACATTTGACCGGACGAGCAACCATCGATGACCACTCGGATGGACCGGTCACTCAGGAAATCTGCAATCCAAGCACACAAACCAGCAGGTAATCCGAAAGAAGGAAGCTTACTAATAAGGCTTTCGTGCCAGACCCTATCGAAAGCCTTCGAGATATCGAGGGAGACGGCAAGAGCTTCCCCGTGTTTCTCGATGGCCTCACTCCAGATGTGGATGGCATACGCTAGAAGATCACCAGTTGACCGATTTCGGCAAAAGCCGTATTGTCGGTCACTTAGGATGTCATTAGCTTCTAGGTATGCCAGGAGCTTACTGTTGAGTACACGTTCCATTGTCTTACAGAGAATGGACGTTACTGAGATTGGCCTGTAGTTAGCTGGGTCAGCCCGACTACCCTTTTTGGGCACGGGCTGTACGTTAGCTTGCTTCCATGCAATCGGCACTTTTCCAGCCTCAAATGAAAGCCGAAATAGGCGTGTCAGGATCGGAGACAGTTCAGGCGCACACGTTCTTAGAACAATTGCCGGTATCCCGTCTGGACCGCTAGCCTTGTTCACGTCAAGGTTATGCAGCACCCTACGGACGTTCTTCTGATGGATGCGAATATCCGACATACTCGTCTCGCAACCATCAGGATTAACAGGGGGCCGCGCGTCACCAGAATCTAGACGCGAAGATTCCGCGAAGAGAGAGGCAAACAAATTTGCTTTCTCCTCAGCGGTATGGGCCAGCGACCCGTCGGGTTTCAGCAGTGGCGGTAGTGAGGGACGGCAGAAGTTCGATTCAACCGACTTAGCCAGGGACCAAAACGCCTTACTACCAGCAGGGTATGATGCGAGTTTGTTCCCGATGCGGCTAATGTGGTCGAACCGAGACCTCCGCATCACCTTCTTGCAAGACTTGGCAGCTCTGTTGAAGGCTCTCTTCTTCTGACTCACGTCACTCACCTTATGCATACGAGCGTCGGCCCATGCCTGGTATGCCGTGTGCTTAAGCGCGTTAGCGCGATCACACTCCGCACCAAACCAAGGGCGAGCATGGCCAGACATTGTTACGTCAGAGAATGGAATGTAATACTCCATCCCCCGCCGCAAAACATCTGTCACAGCATCTGCGCACGACGATGGATCATCCGAAGAAAAGCAAGTAGGCTGCCAAGGATAACATGCGAAGAAAGATCGCATGCCATCCCAATCTGCTGACCTATATCGCCAAACCCGCCTGGTGCCTCTAAGGCAGGGATCAGGCGGAGAGTAGACTGATACAGATTTCACCAGACAGTGGTCGGAACTACCTAACGGTGATGATATCGACACTGAATAGCGGTCTGGATCTGTTGTCAGCAGAAGGTCCAAGCAGTTGGCCGTGTGCGAATCAACATCCGGCACCCTCGTAGCTCCCTGGACCAGCTGGGTGAGATTTAACGCTAGCGCAAGCTTTCGCATCTCTCGACCAGCATGGTCTGTGCACCGGTATGGGAAAAGCCACTCCTGATGGTGGGCATTAAAATCCCCCAGTAACACCAGTTGTGCGGAAGGGTACCTCTGCTGAGCCGCATCCGCCGCCTCACTAAGGTACTGTGTGAGCCTGGTCGTCTCCTGATCACCACTGTGCGAACGGTAGACACAAGCATAGATAATTTTATCCATGCCTGTGTCCACCAGAGCCCAAAGCGTTGAGAACCTGGTATCTTCAAGGTTACGGAGACGCCGATAGCAGATGTCGTCCCTGACGTACAAACACACACCAGCGTGTGGTTTAAAATTGTGCTCCAGGGTAAACCCTGGGTAAGACAGGTACGACACGTCTGACGGACTTCTTATCTGCGTCTCCGAAAGGAAAAAGAGGGAAGGTTTTTCAGTCTCCAGGTGATGATGGACTGCTGCGAGATTTGAGTGCAGACCTCTAATATTGCTGAGGTGCACTTTAAGTGAGAGGGAGTGCAGCCGCTGTTTAACTTTTCTCTTTTTCAACCTTGGCATATTATGAGTGAAATATTTTTTTTTTTTTTTTTTTTTTTTAATTGATATAAACTAGTGCTTGACTGCGATTCCACCTGATGGTAAGTGGTAATGCAATCGTTGATGGTGAGGCGCACTAATTTATTGGGAGCCTATTCACTCTAGCCTTGAAGAGACCCAAATTATAATCGGACGGAATTATAATATACGTTATTTCGACACTCTCAAGGGAATCAAAATTCATAGTTGACCTAGAATCCTGAAATTTAGCATGGAGCAAGGTCTCATAGCACAAGTACAGTAAAAAATCTGAAAACTGTAAATTTGTAGTTACGTCACAAAAAAATACTTTTTTTACGATTCGGAAAAATCTTCGTATCTCAATTCGGGAATTGAACTGTTTTCATAGGTAAGTTTGTCCCAGTTTTTTTTTTAACTGTTACGCTTTCTTTACGCTTCCAAATATGCAGAAAACTCTTATTACCCTGAAAAATCTGAACAGGGCACAAACCACATACCTAATATAAGTATGTACATTGTACATCTAATGTGTTAATAGACCCAAAGTCAATATTAAAAAAAAATATATAGTACATGACGTAATTTCTTTTATTTTGTAACCAATTAAATACTAAAAAAGAAAAATAAAAACGCTGTTTACAAAATTATCTAAACGCCTAGTTGACACTTCTCGTCACCCAAAGGCTGGCTTTTACCTCGGTCAGAGATTAAGCATTGCCGTACAACGTGGAAATGCCGCCAATCTTTTGGGCACACTTCCAGTCGACAGCGATGCGGAGGATTTTTTTCACGCCATATTTTAATAAGTTTGTAGGTAGTTGGACATGGTCATTATTGGTCATGGACATGGTCTCGCTAACAAATATCATGAAAATTCCTGAAAGATCGCCAACTTCCTTTATCAAAACACTGATCAGTGGTGTAATTGCGTAACACAAAATGCAATGTAACAACATTCATAGCGTCATATACGTTGTCGAACAGACGAATTTTTCAAACATTATAGCAATAGATTAGGAATTTTCTTCACAATCCTTTTTCTTTTTTTGACATGAATACGTTTTTAAAAGTGCTTCCATTAGTGTTGCCCAAATTCAGTCTTGGTCTTGCAGTCTTGGTCTTGTTCTTGCGTTTTTGCAAGACCAAGACCAAGAACAAGACCGCGTATTTTTAGCAAGACCAAGACCAAGACTGACCGTGCAAGACTTGAGCAAGAACAAGACATAGCCTGCAAGACTCTTGCGTCTTGCAGCTAGGACTTAGCGCTATTTCACTGAGTA
This sequence comes from Mythimna impura, assembly GCA_905147345.3. Classification (NCBI taxonomy): domain Eukaryota; kingdom Metazoa; phylum Arthropoda; class Insecta; order Lepidoptera; family Noctuidae; genus Mythimna; species Mythimna impura. The sequence goes on along the minus strand of LR990355.1, from coordinate 6,631,464 downwards.
GTTAGGTGTAACAGTTCGGTGTATAGGTAGGTACGCTTAGGAATTCTATGAGACGCAAAAAACTGTATCAAAGAATATGAAAAACTGGACCTATGCGCATTACGACTAATACCATAAACATAGCGAATAAAAAAATATCTATTAAAATCAAACTGAGTGCATGCATAGTTATGTTTTAACCATCGGCACTTTGATAATGCGGCATCAAAGGTTTTGTACTTACTTCTCAAAGAAATTTGCCGCTTTTCGGAAGTACATGGTTATGATACACGCGCCGGCGGCTTCTTTTGAAATCTAAAACAATCGTTGCCGCCACGCCGAAATCATAACATTTGTGACACTATTTGATTGCCGCCATAGGGCGTAGGTATACTCATGCAAAATAATTTCGAATTTTTTTAAGAGTACCTACAGGTGTTCCAAAGAATAAATAAGTTTCAGAGTGCTTAGAATGAAAATGAATACATTATACTGATCACGCAAGTAGTATTATGATTAGGATAAAATGGTAAGGATAGGTAGTAGATGTCATATTAATTCATTCTAGTAAGTATATATTATAATATTGATTACTTATATGGTTTTAAACTAATTACTTAGGTACTATTATTGTACATTTAGTCATTATATTTCTTAAGTTATTTATTAATCTGCTTGATCTTTACTATGGCTATGTTAATTCAAGCTCACAATGTTCCAATTCTAATACGTTTTTCTAAGATTTAAAGTAAACTTTAATAAATAGTAATAGACTAATAGGTAATTGCAAGACTTGCAAGACTCTTGCTGCAAGACCAAGACCAAGACCAAGACTGGGAGCGCAAGACCAAGACCAAGACCAAGACCAGGTGTATTGGCGCAAGACCAAGACCAAGACTGGCTAAGTCTCGTCTTGTTCTTGCATTTGGGCAACACTAGCTTCCATAGAGGAAGGCTGTTCAATGCTAACAAAATCTTGAATTACAGTTTGGTGTTGCAACTGCATAACGTCGTTGAGCGTGAAAAACCGCGTAACAGCAAAAGTCGCAATATTAACATATCGCCTCAGCAGATCCTTTATGCTAATTCGCTTATCGTAGATCTCACACGATTTGAATTAGCCAATAGGAAAGCTCGATTTGCCATCTAAACAATACCGCGTACTAGGAACATGTCTGAAGTTGGCAGCAATTGCGCGTATTTACCAATTCAACGAAGAAGCAGTTTTTTTTTTTTAAGATGGGACCGACCGCCTGCCATTCCTCCTCGCTCTGGACCATAACCAGCCCGAGCCAGGGCCCGACGCGAAAGGTCGCTACCACCGATTGCCTCTACGAGGACACGGCGGTGCCCCGCTCAAGCGGGGCACACCTCCACCGTATGCTCCACCGTGTCCTCCGGGCGGTTCACACAATGGTGACACCCGGGCGTTTCTTCCGCACGAATAATCAGGTGCAGGAATCTCCCGAACTAACCATGTCCGATGAGGACCTGCGTGAGGACGCCATGTTGCCGCTCCAGCCACTCCTCAAAGAGGCCACCGTGATTATTGCGTGCCCAGCACTGGGTTGCGACAGTCGCTATCGCCATTCCGCCATGAGATCCCGCCGGATCTCTGTCCGCCATGCCGCGACTTGGCGCGGCATCGGAGTTTCACCCCGGCGTTGCATCTCCATGCGCAAATCGTGCATGCGTGTAAGGACTGTTGCATCCAGATCCCACGGTGGCAGGTCAGCAAGGAGGCTCTCCGCTTCGCGGAAGACCATGCGGTATCACCGTACCATCCGGATAGCCATGACTCTCTGGCAGGCATTCAGCATGGCCGCCAGTCGCTTTTGCAGTGACGGCGCCAACACCGGCGCCCCGTAAAGGGCCATGGACCAAACGATTCCCGCGTAGAGCCTCCGGCAGGAGGCGTCTGGAACTCTGGACCCCCGAGGTTGGGCAGAAGCTGCTTGAGGGTAGCCCCAGTCCGTTCCAGTTTGGGAGTCAGACGTCGAAAGTGCTCCACGAAGTTCGAAGAGTAAATGCTATCAAACTTATTATTTTTGTTACGTTCATATTTGATCACTTAAAAGTAATTAATAAGTGATAATCTTTTCTAATAGACTTTTTCTTTTTTTCTTTTTTTTTTTTTGAAGTTCTTTTTTTGATATTTTTTATAATAAATTCAATACTTTAACAAAGTATTTCATTTAAAATCCGCGTACCTACCAATAGTACACTACAATTTTTGATTTTTATCACCACAATACCGCGTAAATGACTTTACAGGGAACCTAACCAAGATATTGGCAAATTTACACTATTTTCCCATAAAATAAGTTGCAAAGAAATAGTAAACAAGTTCAGTCGCAAAAATATATTTGGTTGGTCAAGATATTAAGTTTTTTCTTCTTCCTGTAAAATCGTGAAAACACAGATACGCGGTATTTACAAATTGCTCTTACGCGGTCTTGCACGCTCACCGTCGATAACTATCATCTCCATCCAAAATTTATTTACACTACTGGATAGCTAAAGAACCAAAGAGTCCGGTACATTAGAGAAGACTGTGACACATCGCGTGTTTGAGGGGGAGCGTTGCCATTTTGAAGTAATTTTGCTGAGTTTCGAGATTTCCATTTAGTATAACTTTTGGCTCGTAGAAGCTACGACGTTCGTTTAAATTCTAATCGTCAGTTCTCATCAAAATGTATCCATTTCATTTATAAAACATTAGTATACATGGTGTCACACTGAAAAACTGCTATTAAAAATACATATTGTCGCGTAATAAAGCCGAAACACAGAGATTGTATACGGTTGAAAAAGCTTTTCATTTCAGAATCCATTCACGAACATTTTTATTTTGTTTTTTTTTTCTTTCTTTTTTCAACATAAAGGCGGGTACTCACGTTGCCGAGGAAGCCGCTGCAGGGCTGTATCTGTGGTGGCAGCGGGGGCAGGTCCGGGGAGCGCCGCGCCCGCGGACTCGCGCGTGTGTTCCGCGCCTGCTCCGACTGGCCCATGGTTTAGTTGTGGTGCATCGCTGGAAGGAGAGATGACGGTTAGAGGGCTTGAAGAGGAAAGTTGCTAAAAAGGCTGCTGAAGTGTCTGCTTCAGGAATGTTATAGAGCCGTAACCGTAACCGATAGTTTATCGGATACCTATACAAAATAAAAATAAAATATCAGTAACGGAAACCATTATATAAGTTTCAGAAAAAGGCAAGGGACAAGTTATGACAGTTTTTGTAAATTATCATCATCATTTCATTTTGTCGTCACATCGACCGGTCCTGTGCGTCTCGCATCCCTCGATTTCCCGCGACCCTCACCAAGTCATCGGTCCACCTTGTGAGTCTTCAATGTAAATAAGTCAATAAAAAAAGTCAAATCAGAAATTGGTAGAACCAACGTTTAGTATGTAAACTTTAAAGATTTTCGGCACCGTATTCACAAGATTTTATTTCGCCTATAAAAACACAGGCTAAAAGGTCATACAGATCTTTCATCTACTATTAAGACTGACATTTTGTTATTACCTACCTAAGGTTCATTGTAATTAACCTTCGAGGTCGTAAATCACAAAATTTACCTCGTTTAAGATAAAATAAAATGGTCTCTCATACATTTCAGCTTCTCATAAAAACTGCAATTTGCAAAAGATAGTTTATTGGTTAAAAAACTTGATGACAAAATCTTTTTACAAGACTTTAGAGGTAAAGGCGGAACAGGGTATAAAGTACATACTGTTGTCCTGTTTTGTTGTGCTGTTTTGTCTGGTCCGGGCAACCGCCCGGTAGTTGATTGCGGGCTATTGTATAGTACGTGTTCTAATCGCGCGAAGAACTCTAATATAAGTGATAATTTAAGTCTATGTGGCGTCATATATATCTCCACACCACAATAAATTATTTAAAGTGATAACTTTAAGTGTCTTTTATCTAACAAATCAGTTATCTCTGAGCAAACGATCATTAAAGCTAAGTTCACCAGTTTTGAAGACGATTTCATCTAATTTAACGTGCTTTAGATGTATCCATTTATTGAATTAATGTTTCGTCTCGAAATGCCAGCTTTTGATATCTTAACTTTTCAGATAAATGATTAGATTTTGGATGATTAGATTTTACTCCACCCAGGCAGGGAGAGTTAATTTGACGATATTTCCACATGGACCGAATTAGGCTGATAGTTTGGTCGTTGATTGGTTGACACCTATATTATTGTGACGATCTGATGACAGACTTAGGCAGTTGCAGACACTACCAAAAGTTTAACAATTTGTATACTTTAAGATAGCTCTTGGCTATTCCCAAGATTAATCCTGAGAATTGTTCAAATTGATGATTTAACTTCAATAGACACCTAGATAATATCCACAAGATATTTGTCGGTCCAAAATATCTAGAGAAAGATGTGTAATAACGTCATAATCACATAAGAGCGGTTGTATGGAAATGTATCTCTGATGTAGAACACTGCGCGCACGTGTGCCACACACGCCGATCTGGGCGCGTCGGTCTCCATACATTTTATATGGAAACTAGACTTGTAGAGCTACATTAGATCCATGCCACGCGATGTCGTTCTGCGTACAAATCAGGCGTGGTCCACGTGTGCGTAGGTCTAATGTAGTTCTAGCTTGACGAGGTCGGTCGGTCGGATGAACACCCATGTGTTCATCCTAACATATCGAGACTAAACCGTATCAAGGCTTGCCGAGTGCCGAGCGTGCTGACTGAATAAGCAAGCGTGTCCAAGCTGTCATTTATAGATCTCTGACAGTCGCTACGGATAGTCAGAAGGTATGTGATCTGACACCAGCAGTGCCGGATTAAGCCAGCGCGTAGCAAATTCTAACAAAGGACCTGCTGAATTTTTGACAAATTGAAACGAATTAAAATTCTTCTAATTTATTTTTCTCACAGGTCGCTAGCCCCTTAGATAGATAGCTCCATTGCAATTGCTCACATAGTCTTTTTGGATATTCCAGAATTGGTTAGATATCATAATTATGATATAAGAGGTATCCTGACTTCTTTTTGTATGTCCGACCGGGGCCCCCAGATGCGCGGGGCCCGTAGCATTTGCTACTCTTGCTACGTGGTTAAACCGGTACTGGACACCAGTCATGTGACCCCTTCACATGTAGTTGTGGTGTCATATTCTTTCGTGTAGTTGTGGAGGTCAGATAGTCAGTCGCTCCGATATCCAGCTGTGGCTGCAGCCGACTCTAAATTATTGGCACCGAATAACCGAAGATATTCCGGATGTCGGTTTATACGAGATCAGAATAGCTCTAAAGTAACTTAAAATCAACAAGGCGTCGGGTGATGACGGAATGAAGGCGGATGGAAAACCGGTCCTCAAGGCAGAAGAAGGTAAGCAGAAGCTGTTTGATAGAATGAGAATAGAAGAATAGAATAGAATAGTATTTATTCGATGCAGGTAATACAATAGGCAACAACAACAAAAAAAAAGTACAGATTTACAATATAGCTGCGCTGAGCGTGCCCGAACCGAAAGGGTCGCCAACTCAGCAATTGCTGGGCGTCAGACACCCAGCGCTGATTTTCAGCTGGCACCCCGCAGTGACGCACGGATGATGGTTCTTACATACTAGAGGGAAACACGCCACAGGCATATAGCAGAGGTGAGGAGGTAGGCACACTTCTTCAAGAAGGGTGAAAATGCCCTGCTATTCATTAAACCCCAAGCGAATGCGCCGCGTTCGCTCGCTCATTGTCTTTCTATTGTGTCTCTAATTACGCTCCTCAAAAGGTTAAGAATTACAGGTCCATCTCACTTCTGAGCCATGTCTACAAGCTGTTCAGGCTTTTGTTACGTGTGTTACCTACTATGCCCACTAGGGCTTTTTATGTTTCGGTGGGAAAATCATCTAATGACATCCCCCGCCCTTGGGCGGAGCGGGAGATAGTGTCAGACTTTTACTGACTAAAAACCAACTCCTGTTCCTTCGTTGCCTTCGTCCCAGGGCCCCGGGTTTCGTTTTCACACTACCCATGGCCCCAGTAGGCTTCGACTTATTATTATTATTAAATATTATTCCTTCTTTGCCATCGTTCCAGGGCCCCGGGTTTCGTTTTCACACTACCCATGGCCCCAGTAGGCTTCGACTTATTATTATTATTAAATATTATTCCTTCTTTGCCATCGTTCCAGGGCCCCGGGTTTCGTTTTCACACTACCCATGGGCCCAGTAGGCTTCGACTTATTATTATTATTAAATATTATTCCTTCTTTGCCATCGTTCCAGAGCCCTGGGTTTCGTTTTCACACTACCCATGGCCCCAGTAGTAGTAGGGTTCTCTTTCCCATCACCCATGGCCCAAATGCCTACTAGGGCTGCATGAAAGTTTGAAAGAGTAAGAGTGGACTTAAAACGCAAAGGGTAACTAAAGGACACCTAACACGCCCATCCTAGAGCGTGAGAAAGTCATCAGATGATTTCCTAACCTCAGAAAAAAAGGAGTGTTACCTACTTTGCTTACCAATTTGCAAACGATGCCCATACATATCGCGATTCGTGACTTTACACGACATTTACCACATTAATCATTTCACATCCAATTCGATTTTAAAAACTCAATTAAAACATGATAGTGTGTCAAATTGGTTCTATAACTAGCGTATAACAGGGAGGTCAGCTAGAGAAAGCTGTGTAACAGTAAATTTAGTACTGTAGTAATTAACACATAAAGTACATAATCCTTTGTCGTTTTTATAGGTTTAAGAATTGACGTTCTTGATAATCTAACGTTATTTTTGTTTGAAAACAAGAAAAACATGATTTTGTCAACAGGATTGCGGATGTCTGCGGTGTATTGTGTGTGTGGTGATTAGAAACCAACGGTTGCTGCTCGAGGTCGTTTGTTCACCTCTGGTTATAAGCTACTATCATTTATAAACTCGATTGATACTCGATCTTACGAAGTGAGTTTTAAAACATCAAACGTGCCTTTCTTTGAGGTGGAAAAACATCAAATAACTTCTCCCGCTCTGGGTGGAGCGTTAGGGCGTATCAGAATTTTTAATTACTGACTATAACCCACCGGTGTTCCTTCAAGTCCCTTTGTGTTCCAGGGTCTCGCTAACCAGGGGCGCCGACTTTTAAAAAACCTCATGGGTGCTCAAGCTCATTTGATGACCGAAAAATAAATAAATGTCCTATTACAAAGAAGTTACCTACCACAAACACCCAGACCCAACACAAATATCTGTTTCATCAACAAACATTTGTGTTCGTGCGGGAATCGAACCCGCGACCCTTGCGTCTCAACCGGCGCTATAAACCACTGCGATAAACGGGTCGTCGTCGGGTAATGAAAAAACGCCCATCTCTGAAAGGCGATTACTGATCTGTTTCTTGATGTCTATTCTCAGGGGTGCTCGGCACCCACTGTTTATTTCTCATGGGTGCCCGAGCCCCCGAGCACCCACGGAGTCGGCACCCCTGTCGGTAACCCATTCAAACGTTCCGAAGTTCTAACAGGATATCAAGTGATTTTACTGTACTGTTAGGAGCAAACCTTTCTCTACAAAATAATATCTTTAAGAAAGTTAATATTCTTTATAAAGCTTGTAATTTTGACAGCACGATAGCACAGTGGCTGAGCGATTGGCTGCTACGCTGCGTCTTACAGGTTCGATTCCCGCACAGAACAAATATTTGTATAGCCTACAGATAGTTGTTCCGAGTTTGGGTGTCTTGCGTATGTGACTAAAAAAAATCTGGGCAAGTGCGAGTCGGACTCGCGCGCTGAGGGTTCCGTACGAACTAACATAAGTAAATAGTTCAATTCCAAAAAATCTTTTTTTTTGTGATGTAACAAAAAACGTACTGTTTTCAGATTTATTCCTATACCTGTGCTATAAGACCTTGCTTTATGCCAAATTTTAGGATTCTGGGTCAACAGGAACTACCCTATGAATTTTGATTCCCTTGTGAGTGTCGAAATATACGATTTTTGCGACATAAACGGCCTTATAATTTTTTTTCGTTGACTCAAAAGTTTGCTTTTTTCACAGCTTCAGGCGACCGCAGACCCCTGAATATATGATTTTAATTTCAACTCGATACCTCTACGCGTACCCGAGATAAAGAGTCTTGACGGACAAACAAACCGACAGACAGACAGACGGACAACAAAGTGATCCTATAAGGGTTCCGTTTTTCCTTTTGAGGTACGGAAACCCTAAAAAACCAACTAACTCTTTATGATATTAGTGCAGATAGGTCCTGTACATTAATTTAAAATAAACAAACTAAGTATATAAAAAAAATATTAAAAAATCCCTCTTAGTGACGATGTTTTAATGTCGGTTCTGTACCTACTAACCTTAGTTACGCTTGTCCTAATTGGTACAAATTGAATTATAATAAGAATATGATAGGCCATTTATTTTCATTTACAAATTAACATATATTGTTAAAAATTACGAAATACCAATATGTACATTTAATAACTGAAAAAACTGGTCAAGTGCGAGTCGGACTCACGCACTGAGGGTTCCGTACAGACTTATGTATGTAAAAAGTTCAATTCACGAATGGAGTCTCGAAGATTTTTCCGAATCACAAAATATTTTTTTTTTTTGTGACGTAACAAAAATTGAAAATTGATTGTTTTCAGATTTATTCCTATACCTGTGCTATAAGACCTTGCTTTATGCCAAATTTCAGGATTATGGCTCAACGGAAAGTACCCTATGAAATTTGATTTTCTTGAGAGTGTTGAAATATACGTTTTTTGCGACATAAACGGCCGTATCTTTTTTTCCGTTAACTTAGAAGTTTGATTTTTTCACAGCTTCAAGGGAGCACAGACTTAAGTAAATGGTTTTAATTTCAACTCGATACCTCCACGCGTTCCTGAGATAAAGGGTCTTGACAGACAGACAGACGGACGGACAACAAAGTGAACCTATAAGGGTTCCGTTTTTTCCTTTTGAGGTACGGAACCCTAAAAACGAACAATATCTCTATCTAATAATTAAAAATGTCGTGATAAAACTATTACACAAATTGTAAAACTACTTAAATCCAGTAAAAACCTCTGAAAATCCCCTATTTTGCGTGAACTTTGGCCCGTCATAAGGTACTCTAAATTACAAATATAAAAAATATATATATCTACAGAAACCTTGCATATTTAATAGAGATTCTGAATGACGAAATTTTTTTCTAGAAAGGTTTCTAAAAAATACGTATTTTCTAGAACAAGTGAAATATTCGAGTAAATAAATGACGGAATTACCAAATGCCAACAGAGACGTTATCTCTTTTTTCGAGTTGCCTCTTTATCAAACACTAGTACTTTCAGAGAGTAGAAGGTACCTACAGACAAAAAAAAAAAAAACAAAAAAAAAACTTTACCTCTCTATGATATTAGTGAAGATTGCATTAGATGGACCAACCAGTTTTTAAACCGTGCTCAGATTGACGAAGACGGTTCGGGTGGGCCCTCTTAACCTAGGAAATTGACCATTGTAGCCGATATTAAATTAACCACGACTATTTCCCGCAAAAAGGACATACCCTATAAAAATCGTAATCACAATATAAATCCACCATAATGTTATTCTGTTCTGGTAACTAGGTACAATAAATAGTGGTCCGGTAAATATTTCTAGCAATTTTCGCATTATGCGTAATTCCACTTACAATTTCATCCGATTAGAAGAGTTAACGAACCCCAACCGACGATTTCTTTTATTCATGAGCAGATTAATGGATACAGACAAAGAGTTATACATATATTACGTTTGTTATTTTTTGTGGAATATGGGATACAAACAGAGCCATTAACACATTGAATGCCGACTACGAATATATCCGTATATGGTTGATTCAGGACGCCCGCTACGGGTCTACACCTACTTAGGGCTACTATACCAGACGAAGAAGTGTGCAGGGCGGTACCACCGACTACGAGTATATACGTAGGACTTTTGTACGAGACGAGGAAGTGTGTACGTCCCAAAGATTCTACATAATTATATGTACCTACACGTATTTATCCGTTTACTGACATCCAGAGTGCGTTTTTTTCGCTGATGCCATTATATATATCCGTAAAGACAAATGTATGGTGGCAAACGACTTTAGCCAATTTCAACGTTTAATAGGTTAAATAGCTTCCACAGTTCCATGAGTGGCGATAGATGACCTATGGCCAAACTGCGCACGTGCACTGCACACTTGCTCTTGGGAAATCTTCAGCAATCAGCCATATTATTGTCTTTATGTCTGGCTTATAATAATCAACACATAAATGTACCTACCCACCTACTTATCGCTGATCAACATCAGCTACTGTACAGTCGATCTATTTAAGCATAACCAGCCTTTTTAATGTTCCCACTGCTGGGACTAAGGCCTCCTCTCTAGGAAAGAGAATGGGCCGTAATCAACCACGCAGGCCCAGTGCGGTTTGGTGAATGTCACATGTCTTTGTCCAATTTTTGGTTTCCTTCAATGTTTCGAGAGCATAAATTACCTACACAAAGTAATGCGCCTGGCTGGGATTGAAACCGTGACCTACAACTCGTACCTAAGTCGGGGCCGTTACTACTCGGCCACCACTGCTGCTCTCTACGATCTGTTTACCATCTAAAGAAAGATGAAGATTATCTTAAGCTCTTAACTCTTATACTTTTATTTTTTAATTTCGAATCCTCAAATAACTCCTCCCAAAATTCCCAATGGAGCGAGAAGGAGTGTAAGACTTTTACTGACTGACTGACTAAAAACCCACCTGTGGTCCTCTATTGCGTACAATTCCGCAACCCTAGAACTGCCCTCTACCTACCTAAGTTAGTATTGTATACCTCTCATGGCCATTTGTAGCTCATGTGAAACTGGCCTGCTCAGTTTCTGCGTTTAATATCTAATTATTAGTTCGTTTACATGCTAAGTATCTTGTTCGTCAGTATTGCAACAGGTTGGAATGAAGACTCGGTGATTCTGAATAATTATGCGAGGTTACCTATTTACCTGTTCTTTACAAACTCGAGTTGCGCAAGGGAAGGTCTTAGCATTCAGTTTTCTTTGTTTCATTTTGCTTAGTGTTTGCCTTCATTCACTTATGATAAATAAGCAACTTCTTACTGTTCAACGCTATAAAAATGTTTTTTTTTGGTGGAAAATTATCAAATGACTTCTTCCGCTCTGGCTGGAGCGAGCGGGAGTATCAGACTTTATCGAATGTAACCCACCCGTATGCGTTCACTTACCCTTTGCGTTCCAGGACCGCAGTAACTCTTTTAAACAATCCCACAACCCTGGCATTTTTTTTTTCGGTGGGAAAATCATCTAATGACAAATCATGCTCTTGGGCGGAGCGGGAGTTAGTGTCAGACTTTTACTGACTAAAAACCCACTCCTATTCCTTCTTTGCCTTTGTCCCATGGCCCCGGGTTTTCAAAGATTCAAAAGCATTTATTTCAAATAAACCATTTACAGGCACTTTTGAAATGTCAAGAAGTCAGTCAGTCAGAAAAAATGATGCTAATTGCACATTCCAAAGCGTAGATCTCTATGGAGAAGAATGTGCAAGAAACTCCATGGACACTCTTTTCAATCATGTTTTGCAATTACAAATATCTCTGTTACATGTTTCTTGTCGCTATCATGTGAGAACAATGTCAATAATGTAAGAATAAAAACTAAATATAGATATTAAAATAGCAACTGGCAGCTAAGAGATGACCAGTCTCAACTGACAGCGCCCGTTCACGGAACCGACGCGAATATTAGCACCACTCAGCTCAACCATTTTGAAGGGAACCGAATGATCCAACACACGCGCCACCATCAGTGAGACATTTGAGCGAGCATGACAAACTCTCAACTGCCATGCTCATTTATGTCAAACAAATCCAATAGTAACCTAAAAACCATAAAATAGCTCCATGGTACTCACATTTACAAAGTTTGAAAAAAATGCTTCTACATTATACAATACTAAATACAATAATAATTAACTACAATAATACTTTACAAATTTAACAAATTCTAATCAATTTGTACCCCCAGTGGTAGTGGAGCTGGACCAGCATTGAGCCAGGCATTTTTATCTTGAATATAATCCTCCAACTTATAATATGCTTGCCTGCATAGTGTGCGTTTAATACAAGATTTAAATTTCGTTTCATTGAGTTCTAATATTTGGGGAGGTATTTTATTATAACATTTCAAACAGTACCCCATGAAAGAAGAGGCCACTTTAGCCAGTCTGAAACCTGGTTGAACTAATTGGTCCCTATTTCTTGTAGCATAATTATGTCTATCGCCTCTTTTGCTAAAAAGATGAAGATTTTTTCTAACGTACATGATGTTTTCATAGATATATTGACAAGGCACCGTCATGATGTTAATATCCTTAAACAGTTCCCTTAGAGAATCGCACCGGCGGAGATTGTAAATAGCTCTGATAGCTCTTTTCTGTAGAATAAAAATTGAGTCAATGTCTGCAGCCCGTCCCCATAATAAGATACCGTATGACATGATACTATGAAAATAACTAAAATAGACTAGTCTAGCGGTATCAACATCCGTAAATTGGCGGATTTTTCTAACAGCATATGCAGCTGAGCTAAGCCGTCCTGCAAGAGATGTTAAGTGAGGACCCCATTGTAGCCTTGAGTCAAGCGTTATCCCCAGGAAAACAGTTTTGTCGACAAATTCTAGTTTTTCATCGTTTAGTATTACGTCACAATCACTACTTTTGACATTCGGTAAGGAAAATCTTATGCATTTAGTTTTTTTCCCGTTTAAAACTAGATTACTAGCAGTGAACCAGTTTTGGACCTGCAGTAGTGCGTTATTTTCGTCGTCAAGATTATTAGTCCTTCTATTTATCTTAAAAATCAAAGAAGTGTCGTCGGCAAACAACACCATATTAAGTTTATTTTGCAACAAATAGGGTAAATCATTAATATAAACTAAAAATAAAAAAGGACCTAAAAATTGAACCTTGGGGTACCCCCATTTTCACATTTAATCCCGACGAATTGACACCGTTTATTTGAACTTGTAGCTGTCTGTCAATCAAATAAGATTTTAATAAGTTTAAAGCTGTTTTGCCTAGTCCGTAATGCTCAAGTTTCAGGAGTAATGTTTCATGAACCACACAATCAAACGCCTTAGACAGGTCACAGAAGATGCCTATAGCATCCTGTGCCTCTTCCCACGCATTAAAAATGTGTTTTAGTAAGGAGACACCAGCGTCAGTTGTACAACGTCCTTTGGTGAAACCATACTGTTTATCGTGTAAGATGTTATTTGTGTTAAAATGATTAAGCATTTGATTTAACATCACCTTTTCAAATATCTTGCTAAAAACCGGCAACACGGACACCGGCCTATAATTATTAGGGTCTTTACTGTCCCCAGATTTAAAAAGTGGTATCACTTTACTATATTTCACTTTCACACTCCCAGTAGGCCTCGACCCTGCCGGGCCCCCACGACTCGCTCACATCTCCCTGAGGCGCGCGTGGAACAATACGCGCCGTCGACGACTTGGGCTCGGTCCGGACGGTTGGACAGTGAGCTGCCCATTGCTCGCTGTCCGCAAGCCCGCCCCTACGGTGGCCGGTAATTGGGATCGGAATCCCGGCGGCTGGGACGAGAGGACCGTTGCCTCGCGCGGTCGGCCTCCTCCTTTGCTAGCATTACTGCTTCGCAGAAGGATTCTCTTTATCTGATAGATATCGCTGTCAACAATAAGACCGCCATCGTACTTTTTGTATTTAAGTTTGTGTATAAGAGGTGTGTAGTTGTTTTGGTGTACAATAAAGTAGGTATTATTCTATTATAAGATTTCATCCAGTTGATTCTCGTGAGTAAGTATCCCACAAGTCTTCAGTCCATGCTATACTAGAATATCCTAGGTACCTAAGGATTGAAAAAGTCTATCATTCCTGAGAAAAAGCATAGAAAAAGAGTGTAAAGTTTCTGTCGATTTTTAGGCTTCCGTACTTCAAAAGGAAAAAATGGAACACTTATAGGATCACTTTGTTGTCCGTCTATCTGTTTGTCAAGACGATTTATCTCGGGAACGCGTGGAAGTATCGAATTGAAATTAAAACCATACACTTCAGATCTGCGGTCCCTTGAAGCTGTAAAAAAATCAAACTTCTGAGTTAACGAAAAAAAAAGATACGGCCGTTTATGTCACAAAAAACGTATATTTCGACACTTACACGGGAATCAAAATTCATATGGTACTTTCCGTTGACCTAGAATCCTGAAATTTGGCATGAAGCAAGGTCGGAATCCTTAGTGCGCGAGTCCGACTCGCACTTGCCCGGTTTGTCGAAAATAGAAGTAGAACAGTGAGTACAACCGATTACCCACGCTTAACCCGATGACATAAAACAATCAGAAACATATTCCATTCCTAAGATATAAGCACTCGAGAATACTCATTCATTTGCTGCGTTCTTTTAATAGGTGTGTACGTAGGTACTATGTGTTTCTCAGATAGATTTCGGCTCATCCTAAAAATTTAAAAACCTAATTCCTACACTATATTTTTTTCAACAAATATTCAAAAATAGACAGAATTTATTAAAATATCTCCATGTTAGTAAATTATACGACCTTGTATCGTTAGCGTAATGGGTATCTATCCGTTGATTAGGTTTCCTTTAATTCTATACCGGTCTAACGGGCATTCATCAATCAACATCTTTCCAACTATTATGTGAAAAACAGACCAATAAATTGAATTTCAAACGAGGTTTTTGATTCTAAGGAGGCTGTTACAGAAATTTATTAAGCTGGTTATTTGTTTAAATAAAACCTCAGTGCAACCTACTAATAAGAGCTTCGTTAGATTCCAATGAAAAGATAAATTATTTATAGATAAATTATTATTTTTTTAAGGTTAAAATAATTGCTACTTAAAATAAATGAGTTACCAAACAAGCGTGAAAACTTAAGTCTCACTTGAATTATCTGAAAATAAATGTTGTGCCTAGACACGCCGACACCGAATTCCAATCCTTTATTTATAAAAGGCCCGTTGCGCTAGCGCAGCGACTTAAATTATAGAGGGTGAATCGTCTGCAGTTAAACGAACCACGACTCATGAAGTTGTTGGAGCTTTTTGTACTTTTTACTGGCAAGCATTAGATCGCAACGTCTCGTCGGCCATTATTAATGCGCCGATAAAGACCGAACGGCTTCGGTTGAGCTCGGTCAAATGCGCGGGCGTCGATCCATAGACAGACAGAGTCTTTCGCTATTATAAATTTATTGATTTATACCACTACACAGGTTGTCTCCAACAGCTATTTTTATTAAATGACAAAATTATCAACGTTCTGCATATTTTTCGCCTACGCAGCCGGAAATGGTTTTGTCAAAATTAATTTACACGATCCGATTCTCGTCCATATGGCCTTTGGGATAACTAGTTCCATTTCTAATTGCATACTTAAAATTCTGATTTTCGAATATTTATTTGCTGGTCGTGCGTTTAGCGTGCCATCTGTTCGTCCATAAAAAGCGGTTTATGTATTTCGATCGTCGTTTTACGAGTGACTCCTGCAAGTCACGGCGGCAGCGAGTAAAGAGACGTAATATAGCAGGAACTTCAGTACTTATTGGGAGCCCAGATGTTCACGGAGCGTCATTACCTACCTCGGTGGTCGCGGCGTCGTATAGGTGATAAATAAATGGTTATCTGACCGGATCGACGCATGCGCCGCCCGCCGCGTGGGAACTACGGCTTGGTTTCAAAACAACACGCCGCACTTATGTTACCAGCCGTATAATTGTTACAAGTGATACTAGCTTTCTAAAAAGTTGTATAGAGTTACTTGTTTTATGATAAAACTTATAGGTTTCTCCTGTTGATACTCGTATGTTAACCGTGTTTGTTTCCCGTTGGGGCAGTGGAAGCATTAGAGATCGGATGAAGGTACATAAACCTGGATGATTATTGGAAAGCTGATAGGTACCAACCAAGTCAAGAGCAGCTGACGTAAGAAGCTCTGTTGTAACAAAAACATTACCTACAACTTGTATAGATTTTCTTAAGAGGGTCCTTTTTCACTCGCCTATCGTCAACATCGAGCATGGTTTAAAAGCTTGTTACTTCATCTAACGCAATCCAATGCGATGTTTGACAAAAAGGCACCGCGAAAAAAGAGAGATAACGCCTGAAAACTCTGTTAGCATTCGGTAATTCCGTGATTTTGTCTTTACTAATTTTTTTTTTTTTTTTTTTTTTATTCCACAACTATCACACAACGCCGTCTAGTCCCAAGCTAAGCAGAGCTTGTGTTATGAGTACTAGACAACTGATAAACATACTTAAATATTTCTAAGTATATATATATTATAGATAAATTACACCCAGACACAGATCAAATGATTCTGCTCATCACACAAACATTTGTCCTGGGTGGGAATCGAACCCACAACCTCCGGCATAGCAGTCAGTGCCACTAACCACTAGACCAACAGGCCAGTCAAAAATTAGTTTAACACAAAGGAGATTGACCAAAAGCAGTCTAGCAAAGATGCGTGAACGAAAATCAAATTAATATAGAAATTATTTGCTTATTTTTTTACAGCTTTTGACTTCAGGAATTCTGTTTTCGTATCCGGAATTATGATTTTAAGATAAACAGTAAATTAACGATTGCTAGGTACATTTCCATAAAAAGTCATGATTGACGTTTTGTTCTCTTCATTTGTACGAGCTATGTAAGCTATATATTACTATACTCTTCTTACGTAAGTATGAACCTTTAGACACATCACAAAAATGATATCAATATCTTAAATAGCTAAATAATTAGTAATACCATACCGTACTATGTATTTTATCGTTCCGATAATATAATATTTATTTTGTGCTTCGTCTCACGCAGATGCAGCTGTCAAGCCAGATGACAGACGGACCGTCCGATAGGGATGGCGATTCTTCCTAAACAATATCGATTTTTAAATCTATTCGAATCGAAGTCTAAATAATCGATTCAGTAATAAATCGAATTCAACTAGAGAGTGTCTAACTAGACAGTTTGTACCGATGCATTTGGGATTTAATCACTTAACCATAGAATATACTTGTTCTAACATTAAATACCTAATGACTACCTACATGAAAAGTCTGTTCATAATTATGTGTTTTATACCATTATATACATTAGGAAGGTACCTTATTTATTTGTGTATAGATCTGGGATAAATTGAAGTTAATAAATAATCTCTATCTGAATGAAGTTGTCGTTTTATTTCGATGTTGTCACATCAATGCTGCAAGGCTATAAAAATCATGAATATTACATTTTATTTTTCAATTAGCAGCTGTTCTCTTGTTTTGTTTTTAACTAACATTGTTGTTTTGTACCTACATGAGTGATCTGTGGTCATTTTACAAGTTGCGAGTTGGTTAGACATAATTTGTAGGTTATCTCCGTTTTTGTTTAATTACTTTAAAACTCGGGTGTTTGTGTGAAAATGAAGACTTTTATTTAATAGTATATAAAGCGTAGTCTATATTAAATAAACATTTATTGTGCTTCAACTTAAGACGGATTTCCATACATCGTTGGTCATGATCCTTTATAAATTGATTTCAATAGAAGCCTAGATAATATCCACAAGATACTGTGTTTCCAAAATATCTAATGAATAATATGTAATAACGTCTTAATCGCGTAAGAGCGGTTGTATAAAAAAAGGGAAAATGTATATCGAATTGCATCCCCTTAGATCCTTGCTCACAGGTAATCCGACTATCGATAACTCGAAACATGACATTGACATTTGAGGCAGCGTATTTAACGATCCAAACATGGACGCTGAACTATTCTTACAAAATCCTCGAGTTCATTTCTCAGAAAACTCGCGCACGAAATGTTTTCAAAGTTTTTATTATATTTCGCCAGAGAACGCCGTGAAATGCTTCGGATTCTGTACCGCACGAGTTTTGACGGCGCCCGCGTTGCTGAGACGAATAAAGCTTTTTGCCGGTTGACCGACCACCAAACACTACAGATTTCTTTCAACTACCATAACCTTTAATAACTGGGTCCTAAGATCGAAAATCAAAAGGATTAGTACCCATCTGTGTTGATAGAGATCAAGTTAGAGTGGTACCATAAGCCAGCGGTTTGACAAAGGGAGTCAATTTGAACGTAGATATCTGAGGATCGTTCGTGACTCATCTGTCTATGGTGATTATCTCGAAACAATATGGCGGTGAACTCGTGAGGTTTGCTATTCTATCGTGGAAAGAAAATTGGGAATAACTAGATGAGATTATTGATCTTTATTGATATGCTTATCAAGTTTATTATTTTTTTAAGATAATCACAACGCGTTGAAGTCTTTTTTCTTGATTTTTTAAAGTAGAGAGTAGAGTAGTAGAGAATCTTTACAAAAGCAGGGAGATGGGGTGGCAAGATTTTTGTTTTGTTATCCAAATTACAGTTCGATAAATATATTATGTGTGATCTCTCTCTACCACTCAAAGGTTTGCTGGGAGAAAACTCATTGATTTAGGGCGCCTTCAAATTACCCGCAAAGTGCAGTGCAAAGGCCCTCAAGCTCGCCTTTGTACGTTAATTGTCACTGTTGATATTAAGTTTTGTGTACAATAAAGAATTAAGAACACAATGATTAAGAATAAAATATGAACATGAATCAACATACTTAGTTCTTTTTACGCTACGCTAGAGCATGAGAGCATTAAATTTGCGATAAATTCAAGATAGGTACCTGATAACTACTGGAAATATGCCAGTGTCAGCTGATTTCTAATGAAACAGAATCATAACCTCCTAAGATACAGGATCTTCCTAGTTTAGGAGTCTGGGTATTCAAATTAAATTGACTGTTGTATTACCTACTTGTTTTTTTAGTATTTTTCATTTGATGTCAAACATGTACCTATTTGATAATAAATATTATTATTATTAATCATATTAGTGGATACTTAGCTATTAACAGCAGCAGCAGCTTAGTCCCAGCAGTGGGAACATTAAAAGGCTGATTATGCTATGTTATGCTAGCTATTACCATGTAGAAGGCAGATATACTTGTAGGAATCTTAGAAAAAAAAAACTGAACAAGTGCGAGTCGGACTCGCGCACTGAGGATTCCGTACAAACTTACCTATGAAAACAGTTCAATTCCCGAATTAAGTTACGAAGATTTTTCCGAATCGCTAAAAAAGATTTTTTTTGGTGACGTAACTACAAATTTACAGTTTTCAGATTTTTTCCTATACTTGTGCTATAAGACCTTGCTTCGTGCCCAATTTCAGTATTCTAGGTCAACGGGAAGTACCCTATGAATTTTGATTCCCTTGAGAGTGTCGAAATATACGTTTTTGCGACATAAACGGCCGGTTTCAAGGGACCGTATCTTTTTTTTTTCGTTAATTCAGAAGTTTGATTTTTTCACAGCTTCAAGGGACCGCAGACGTGATGGTTCTAATTTCAACTCGAAACTCGATATAACACAGTTCATGTAGGTACCTACATAGACGAGCTTAACTCAAAGTTGGTGACTCAAGATGTGTTCGACGATGGAGCACGCTTACCTAGAAGTAACCAATTCACTCTTGAATTAAAGACCCCTAGGTTCTAGCTATCAGGAAACACAGATTCCGGTAGAAAATTCTACGCACAACGAATGTGTTCCCTAAACGTTACGGGAACAAAAAAATAATAATAAAAAGGGACTTAATTCATTAAACCCCAAGCGAACGCCGGCGTTCGCTCGCTCATTGTCTTTCTATTGTCTCTAATTACGGTACTCAAAAGGCTAAGTAGAAAATAAATGATCTTGTTAACCACAAAATAACCACAGGGTTCCATAAAACATCGTAGAACACAGATCATAAACATTTAAAAAGATTTACCACAAACACGGTCACATCAGTAATTCGATAGCTTACCGTTTTTGGACAAAGACCTTACGAAATAAACGAAGCATCTTGAAATTTAAGACGTCAAAATTTATTGGTCCTTACCAGCTGGTTGTTAAGTAGGCTATTTAACACTGATATGTACAAAGAACCAATTATCTAAACCTCTTAAGAAGTATTAGTACTTACCGTGAAACATGATCATAAATCTGGCCCCTCAAGTGACGTAACCGGCTAATCCCAGTTAGTAGTGAAAGGATAACTTGGAGGCCGAAAGGAACGCATAATGCCCAAAACACGATCGTCTTACACAAGTAGATCTTTTGTTCGACTAGAGATGTTTCGATAAAGATCTAAACAAAGGAGTTTTGCTACAAAGTGATGGCCGATAGTTACATTGACAGGAAAATAGATCGCGGTTACGAAATCACTGTTTGTATGCAAAATTGTTTTGCTTAAGGTTGCAGCAAGTTGCAGTTATGCAAAAGTAAGTAATTGTAAAATTTCACGCTAGTAAATATTGTTTACGTAAATTTTACACATGTAGCATTTATTAAATAAATTCATGAATGAAAAGGTAAAGCTTTAAGAGACGAACAGAGAAGCAACCCCCCTATCAAAAAGAAAACTACCACATAAGAACCGAAACCTAGGCAAAGAATATCTAAGGTTAGAAAATCCTCCTTATATCCACATCATCGAGATAAACTCAAAAACACCTAAACAGATTTTCGTACGATTTTCAAAAATAGACACGAGTGATTTATGGGCAGATTTAGACACATACATATTACAGATAAATGCATATTATAGTACAAAAAAGGCGAGGATTTCAGAAATTTCACTCGTGTAAAGCTGGGGCGGGTCGCTATAGATAACAATGATGATATAATGAATTAATTGTTTCAGTGTCTTCCAAGGCTTTTTTTAACCAACTTCCATTATTTAAGGAAGCATGCACACACTAAAATCTTTTTAAAATATCACTATCTATTTTCATGGGCCCGTCGCGTCGCACTGTCTGACGCCTGCCGTGTATCGAGAGTCGAAAAGAAAAAACCATAGATATGATATCTCTGATCTCAGATAACATGTGGGGAAGTTATACCGCTGTTTATGGCATAGCGTGGACAATGGGCCCATGGCCCGGTAATTACTGGCGCAGGGCGTGGGCAGGCGATAGCGCCTTCAGGACTATTGTGGCTATCTTGTGATCTCACTCTGCTAATAAGACTGGCTGATTTGTGCCTCTCTTCAAGCGTCCATTAACCAGGCTTTGTTTATGTAGCGTGACCGTAGATTTGGTGGGGGCCAGGAATTAAGAACCGTTAGTCAGGTTAGGTACCTACCTACTATAAATTTTTCATTAGTTATATCGGTAGATTAAAATAGAGAAAAGAAAAAAAGAATATGTTGATTATTCGGCCTTTAGTTTCACACACAATGACAAAAAAGGAGAAAAACATGCTTGGGTCTGAAAATTGGACAGTTAACGGCAAGAGTACGTACGTAGGTATAATATCTACCGACATCCTATCTAGACCAAGAAAGCCAGACAGTTATAAAGTAGGTGGGCTAAAGTTGAAAAAACGGAGAAATAGATATCTTTAGATAGAACACAGAGCTTTACCAATAGCGGATGGGCACCACGAAAGATATAGCGTTTAGAAAATGTTTTGTTGCAGATCGTATTTTTAGTACGTAAGTAATATTACGTAAAATGTTCATTGATAGCTAAGTAACCTTTATTCATAAATTTTGCACTGCACTTCACCCAATCACCCGTATGAACTTAATAGGTACCTAACCTATAGCATATCTAGATACTATATACCTAGTTACTCAGATAAAATCCATTTTTGAAACATTTCAACACTCAAACAATGAACCACATTGTATTCAAGCCCAACTTGGTTGATACACAGGATAAAATTGTATACAAATTGATACCTAACAGACCATTTACGAACTGAAGAGTGAAGACAGACTAGACAGCAACGACCATACAGCTAGACAGTATGCAAGATAGTAAAAATCACGTAGTAAAATTTCGCTACACTGCTTTGTGAACTATGCCTAGATAATGATAGATGTGACAAAGAAAGTAACGAAACCAAAAATAGAATGAAAAGAAAGAAAGAAAAGAAAAAAAGAAAAGAAAGAAAAGAAAGAAAAGAAAGAAAAGAAAGAAAAGAAAGAAAAGAAAGAAAAGAAAGAAAAGAAAGAAAAGAAAGAAAAGAAAGAAAAGAAAGAAAAGAAAGAAAAGAAAGAAAAGAAAGAAAAGAAAGAAAAGAAAGAAAAGAAAGAAAAGAAAGCAAGAAGAGGAAGGAGAGGAAGTATGTAGGTAACTAGGTTAAACCTTGACAAGACTGGAGGCAGATATTTCTGGATTCAGACTATCCGTAACGACTGTCACTGACTACAAATGACACCCGGGACCAACAACTTAACGTGTTTTTTGTGTCACGGAGGAATCTTGGCATGTTAAGACGGTCACTCATCCAGGCTGACATCGACTAGCATTGCTTAACCTTGGGGATCGCTCGATCAACCCGTGCGGCTGTTGAGACACTTAGTGTTTTTTTAGGGTTCCGTACCTCAAAAGGAAAAATCGGAACCCTTGTAGGATCACTTTGTAGTCCGTTCGTCTTTCTGACAAGACCCTTTATCTCGGAAACGCGTGGCGGTATCGAATTGAAATTACAACCATATAGTCAGGTTTGCGGTCCCTTAAAGCTGTGAAAAATTCAAACTTCTAAGTTATCGAAAAAAAATATGGCCGTTTATGTCCAAAAAACATACATTTCGACACTCTCAAAGGAATCAAAATTCATAGGGTACCTACTTCCCGTTGACCTAGAATCCTGAAATTTGGCATGAAGCAAGGTCTCATAGCACAAAAACATTTTTGCGATTCGGAAAAATCTTTGAGACTCGATTCGTGAATTGAACTGTTTTCATAGGTAAGTTTGAACGCGGAACCCTCAGTGCGCGAGTCCAACTCGCACTTGCCTGGTTTTTTTTATTTAAATTTCTATAACTTATTTCTACATTGTGTGTTTCTGTTGGTTGTGCCAAATTAACTATGAGGTCCTCTCTGTCTCGTGTCTTAATAACAACAATTTTGTTTAATTTAATAATTAACTAGATAGGTACCTAGATGTATAGATAGTACTCATTCACAAGGTTTAAAAATATCCGCTTCAGAGAATTCTTTTGTTTCGTTGCACAGCGAGCGACCCCCAAATGCAACTGGCCAAGGGATATGAAAATCCCGTCATTTTCGAGGTGGCCTTACAAAATTAACATACACGGCCAACGTTGTGTTATCTTTTTTAGATCAAAACTTCTGTGCTATTATTACAAAGAGAAAAGATTGGAATTTTTCATTGTAATGAATAACTCAAAAACTACAGGAATGGATATAAAAATTCTTTCACCAGTAGATAGGTATAATGCTGCTTAGTCAAATTATCATTGAGTGAAATAAGCCATATTTTTTTACTTTCAAGCGGGTGATGCCGATGGCAGACGCTAGCATATCTAGTATAAAAATCATGCTGTTAGTCTCGCAAAACTCAAAAACGGCTTTACCGATTTGAATATATTGTTGGTTTTGTTCGCTGTAATACAGGGGTAGTAAAAATGAAATAAAATCGGGAAAATACAAAAAAAAAAACAGATGAAAACTTTGTTAATGGGAATGGCCTCCTAAAGGGGGAGCTAATAACTAGATACTAGGTAATTTCACGGAGGCAGAACTTCGGGTGACAGCTACAACTAAGAAATAAAAGTAAGCTGTACTAAGAAATAAAAGTGCACTGTAGAAGACAGGATGTAGGTACTGTTTATGCACGGCTGCTGAGATTTACCTATTCCTAAATTCTAGATTCAGTAATAGAGGTCATAGTAAGATACCCACTGGAATAATACAAACCAGACTAAAACCGGGAAATGCTGAATTTTGTTCAATAAAAAAATCATAAAAAATTTAACGGCCTCTATTGACTCATAGTAGTCACTTGTCACTCCATATTTCAGATTGGATTGGCAGTAAGTAAAACCAATTCGTTGTAACTGCAAATTTTCAGTTCAGGATTCCATATACGGGATATGAGAATGTCTGAGCAGTAGGTTAGCTTGGAAGCTCAGCCGTAAATAGTGTTTTATGACCAGACTTTCTTGTTTCTACGCTGCAAAAAATAGTCATCACAGTCATCTAACGGTTTGGTACAGATTAATTAAAACCCAATATTATTAGAAAATACAAAAGACCTACTTTCTGCTTAAATTGGTCGACTAGTGAATAAGTTGGTTAAACGGTTGATATGAAAGGCTAGCTTTTCAGTTATATTAAGATTTTTGGTTTCCTACGCAGATATTGTTTAAAACTAAAACAAAGTTTTCACACATTTCTAAGAAAGGTCTACATGAAAATACTTTTGTAGGTGAACGAGAAGCTACTGGACTCATTCAGTTTACTAGAAAAATAAATAAAAGAACTTACCTTTCTCCGAAAAACAAAAAAAAAAAATAACAGACTTCGATTACAACAGTTCAAACACTAACAGCGTCCAAAACACAAGATCACACGTGAAATCAGTTCGTATCACTGCAACGTCCGTTTACTTTTGAGTTATTATTTTAGTTCGATAAGACCGGACGGTTCACTGTTATTTTGAACCGGCGTCTCGTTCGCAACGAAGCACCGCGTGCATTTCAATGGATGAAAGTGTAAACCGTGGTTTTTGTATAGCGCCTTCTCGTTTGCGCCAGCGAGCGCGAAAAAGACAGAGACAAGCTATACTCAAGTTTGGCTTTTTGAGTGGAGCGACAACTTCGCCCACTATTTTATTGTTATTCTAATTTTTTACATATTCTCGAGACTTCTTACCGGCTGCGGTAACGTATAGAGTTTACAGAATACCCAAAAAGTTGGGTTTTTCTTTTATCTTCAGTGTTTAATTCATAGGGGTTTTGTATTGGTGTAAAAATAAAACTCTTAAATGTGGATTGATTGTTTATTTTTATTTTCTTCCCACAGGTGGCAAGAACCAGAGTAGCGAGCACAACCTAACGTAATTATGAAAATGGTAACTATTTTCAGGGATTATCACTTCTAAATCAATTAACAATTTTCAAATAGGTATAATTTGGTACAATCTAATTTAAAAGCTCATTCATACATGTATGCTATCGTCGTTTATTTTTGCTATACTTAATTACAACAGAAAAGTGCCAATTTTCGCAACAAGTAGGTTTATAAATTTTAATATTGAAAATTCTTAATTATTATCCGTGAGAAAAACAGTGTGTTATTAAGTAATCGAGTTGTGTAAATTTTAATAGGTACTCGTTATTTGCAGTGCAGGTTTTTTAAGTTTGGCGCGCAAAATATAAGATGTGACATCCCCGTGTACTGCTCCTACCCCGGCCTATAAGATATATTTTTTTAAATCTCTAATGATCTTACGAAACTTCAAAAGAAAATAAAATGATATAAATTGATATGAAATGTAAACAAATATGCATGTAACCAAGGCCACTTTTTAGCTATCGGTTACAAGCCGACTTGTCTCTGATGAGAGAGCTTTACAAGATTTGGAATTTTTTGTCTACATTGCAAAATTGTTTTTTTTTATTATTACGCATGTGCTGATTTGCTACGTGTCCAAATTACATTTACACAGAAAAACAAATTTTGCTCTCAGTAAGAAATAGCATTGTGTAGAACAAATATTGCATATTTGGTGACAGTAAAAAAGTTGAAATACCAATAGTTACATATTATTATTATTATAACGACGAAGTTCATGCCACTTACGAATGATCTTGTGGCGCATAAAAAGAGTAGTGATTGTGGGGAACTGGTAACCTACTCATAGGCTCAATTGCGTCAGCTTCACATTGGCACAGCAATAAAATGTCGTGAAAAGTTTACACGTAAGCTGTCCACAAGTGATTCTAAGCGTTCGGTTATAAAAAACAGGACGTTGATAAATCTATCAAGCTAAGGAGCAACGGACAGATGTCATAATTATAATGATTATGGTCTCGATAGCTTTATTCACGTCCCATTCAATATTTGAGGAGTTTGCATAGGTCTGGCGTATATTTGATTGTAATAAGTCCCCGTTACCGAATGCCGTAACAAACTCCTTTTGTTTTCCATCAAACGTTCAAACATTCCTTCAACATTTGTTGAAAAACATTCTTATCCTCTGCTGTTACGGATAATTTAGACAGTCAAGTGCACAAGCACATTACATTAGATTATTATCTAATCAAACATAATATTATATGCGAACTTGAAACTAATACACTTTTTTTTTTGGTTTTTCAAATATTTTTTTATCGAGGTATCCTTTAGCGAATATCGTTAATGGAATAAGTACAATATAATATGAACTTATGACAGAAAAAATGAAATACATTACGTGACACGAGAAAATGAATGTGAATTAATTAGTTGAATGAGTTTAAAAATACCCAACCGCTCTAATAACGTAGCTTTAGACAGTACATGAACATTTCAATATCTGAAACATTGTAGAGTCGTAAACTGATGTACTTGTCTACCCGCATGAACATAAACATCAAATATTTCAGATAAAGAAATTGACAAAAGAATTAGCCAACATATAATGATACATCATCCAAAAGAACAGAAAATGACTATACATTAAATTCACAATATACTAAATATATACAAGGATAGCCTTCCTGATGTAAATTTTGCAATGACATTTTTTTTTACATTTTCCGTTTTCAGTTATTACAAACAGAAGTAAATCACACTACATAAAAATAAATATATAAAACACGACACATAAAATAGAAAATTATGCACGAATATTAAAGTCTTATATGAAATTGTAACTAGGCAAGGCTTTCAAATGAAATAAATATAAGTTTTGGGGTCGTACAGAGCGAGCGTGGAGTAAGTCGACGCTAGGAGGCGCTGCGACCGTCCGGCTGTGCTCGCGCGACGTCTAGCACGCCGCGGCGACACCCCGTGTAAAATGAAAATATACGAAAATATAACATATACAATTCTTATGTTTATGAACTATAATAACAGTTATGCCTATATGAACTGTTACAATCCATACTTGGAGCTGTAAATTATGTTACAATTGATGGTCATCGCTGCTCACCGTTCCGTCGTGCCACCAACCACCATGTAACGCAAGGCATGCCGATACGTCTTATAAAAAGTTAACCAACCGTCTTCTGAAAGAAAACGTGAGTCCGTAAACGGTGAACAGCGTCGGCCGGGCATATATCAAAGAAGAGCACGACACATAGTTCATCGTATCCGACGACACTCAGGGGGCTTCGGCCCCCCACTAACATAGTCCAGCTTCATACAAAACTGCTAACACCTCCAATAACCACTATCCGGCAGAACGCAACGGGCAATCACGGATCAAGAATGAACACAAACCCGCGACGCGTTCGCCACCCTACATTACATAATGCGGCAAATCAATAAAATCGCCGCGTGTAAAACTTATTCAACATGGACAAACCATAACGTCCGCTTCCGATATCGTTCGAACCTCGGACATGAGCCGCATCTCGACATGTTCGGCTACAAACAGTTACAACTGTGGATACATCTTTCGCGAACAACGGCCGAAAGGCGTACCCACTGCTGGACAACGGGAGACGCGTCTAATCATCTCCTTACATTAATGTTCGCGTTCAAAAAAGTTGCAAAAGAAAACAGAACAATTTACTTTACGATATAAAATTTTGAATTAATTTAGATCGCCTGGAAACTAACGAAAAATACTAACAAAAATAAAATACCTGTTCTACTTATATTTTATATTAACAAATTATTAAACAAGTCGGGACGATATTATTGTAAGAATTATATTAGAATCGTCCTATCATGTTTGCTATGGAATGCTATCGTCTCGTTTCGCGTTATGTAATTTTTGAACTAAAACAAATAAAATATATATATTTCCCAACAAAACATTTAAAATACAATTACAACGATGCAGAAATGCTGCTTATTACTTCAAGGCCATTGTTATTTAATAATACGAGTAACGCACAATACCGACCACTTTCGCACATTAATCAATTTTCGCCGAGTATCGACTATGAAGCGAGAGCATTCCATCAAACATTCCTACATCAATATGAAATCTCTAAAAGAAAACATTGAACTAAAATTAACGTTACATTATAACTTCTCCTTTCCCGTCAATATCTACAATCATAAGATATGTTAGCACTTCTAGCCTTCCACTTTGTACCTCATCAACCCTACACACTCGGAGAAAGTAACGTTTAAGGCTTCGCTAATTAATCCTATTATTATTGCTAACTTTTTCATTCTAATGCCACTTGAAAGAGCAATCGAGCCACTAAGGACACCTTCTCGAGACCGATCACGGCGGCACGTCGTTTTCGAATTTGAAAAGCTGCGATTTCTCACTTTCAACAACAATAATACGCTCGAAGAAAAGGGGGGTGTATATATACAGATCGGGCGATGGAACGGGAAAGGAAACAATCGACACTGAAAACGGTCGCCGCAGTGGCCGCGCGTGCTCCGAGCTCGGATATTAGTGGCTCTCTGTGCCGCGCGCACACGGGTCGCCGCGGCGAGGTGTGCGCGCGGCACTGTGCGGGCGAGCCGCGCGGACTGCGGCGGGACGTGCGACCCGCGGGCCTAGCGCGTGAGCGGCCGGTCCAGCGCCAGCGTGCAGCACGGCAGGAAGCGCGCGTGCGGGTGCGTGCACTGAGCCGCGCAGCGCAGCGCCGCGCTGTGCCGCCGCTTGCGGTCGCCGCGGCCCTCGTCCGGCGCCTCGCCGCCCGCGTACTGCGCGTGCGCCGCGCTGATGTCCGACAGCAGCTCCTCCCACTCGCGCGACAGCTCGTCGGGCGGCGGCGCGGCCGCGGGCGGCGCGGGCGGCGCAGGGGGCGCGGGCGCGCACACGCGGCAGGCTCGCTGGCTCCAGATAGAACGCGCGGCGCTGGGGCGCATCTTCTTGGCAGCGCGGCCACACTCCTCGCACGGCGCCCAGGCGGCCGCGGCGGCGGCGGCGGCGCTGGCGGGCGGCGAGTCCGTCTGCACGCCCGCGTCGCACTGGCGCAGCGGGAAGCGCAGCCGCAGCCCCGGCTCGTCGAGGTCCGGGCAGCGCTGTGCCGGCGTGAGGTTGAGGCGCCCGTAGTCGATGCTGCGCACGGCGCGGTACTCGAGGTAGCGCTCGACGCCCGCGCCCAGGTACAGGCCGCCCGAGTCACTACGGCGGAACTCGACGGTGTCGGGGTCGCCGCAGATGTCAAAGGTGTCGCCGTCGGCGTAACGCGGCGGCTCGGCGTCGGTCTCGCGGCGTATGGGGCGGAAGTGCGTGCGAGCGGAGGTGAGCAGGTCCTCGCGCGGGCGGGAGGAGGGCGGGCGCGCGGGCGGGTCGCGCGGGGCGGGACGAGCGGCCCGGGGGCGGCCGCGGCGCGGTGGCACCTCGACGAAGCCGCTGCGGTCGCGGCTGTGGTTGATGGCCGTGAAGGAGCGCATGGTGTTGGCGACCGTGGTGAGAGCGTCGTAGATGTCGTCGCCTTCGTACAGCGCGAAGGACTCGAGCTCGCGCGGCTCGGGCTCGGCCACGTCGGCGAGGTTGAGCGGCCGGAAGCGGTCGTGCAGAGCATCAGCGATGCGCGAGGGCGAGTCCCCGCGGTCGAGTGGCGGCGGGAAGTCTGCAGCTTCAGTGGACCAAATGCTCTCACTGAAGGATATAAGACTACACTTCTCGGCAGACGGATCGGCGAACAGACGGTCGGAGGGAGATGACAGCAGATCTTGGAAGTCTATCGGAAGGTCCTGGTACTCATCGTCGGGTGTGTTCTGGTCTTTGGACCACAGAGCTTCAATGCTACGATCGAACTTAGCCTCGAACTTAGCGTACAGTTCCTCCTCCATGGGCGTGCGGACGCGCGGGTTAAGGTCCTCAGTGATGACCCATCCGCCATCTAGGTCGAGGCTATCGTCCCATTCTGGCACCATGTTTTCGTTCATTCCGATTTTCCCTTCAGTTAATTCCTTGATCTCGTCTGTGACGGTGTTCTCGCATGTACCGTAACCCTCGTCTAATGCTATGGCTCTAATGAACTCCTTCACTGGGTCTTGCGTTTCCATATCCCAAACACCTTCGTGTGTAACCCACTCAGGCAATATCTCTTTGCTGTCAAAGGACCTACTGTAGCTGTTGCAACGTTTCTTGTTGTTCTTCTTTTGACCGTGGTACGAATTGCGTCGCTCCTTGCCTGAAGTTAGTTTCTTGTTTTTAGTATTCCAATCTTTAGACACTGATAATTCGCTTTGCATTTTGATCTTCGAATCAGGCGCTGACTTGCGACACCACGCCGGCGGTGGGAGATAATATGGTAGCGGCGACTCTCGACCTTTCTTTAAAGCCGGAAACGCAGCGTAATATCGACGAACAGCCTCAGTTTCTTCTATAGAACACGTGGGCATGCCTACTCGTGACGCACCTTCTTGATCTTTGATGTCCTGGAGTCGTGTGCACAGCTGATCAACAATGTTGTCAAGATTAGGTTCCTGAAAACAAACAATACAACATTATCACACATCCAGATAAAAATTATCCTATTTTACTTTTTACTACCAATAAAATAGTACTACAGTAGTAAAGTAGCTGCTTCACATGCATTCATTACGCATTGGTAACTGCCTGGGAGTCTACAAGCCCTAAGTACAAAAACTTGTGCTAAGGCCTGGTAAGGTATGGTGCTTGGATAATATAAATATTCCACTTCATGAGGGCAGGTTGGTATTGGTCTATGACACCAAGCACTCCAAGTTAATGCACACAGAAAAAAAAAGTGAATGTGAATATACACACATATTCAAGACAAAACCCGTCTCAGTGAAATAAAAAACTAGACCATTTTCTTGCACATTTGACAGCTTATCATATTTCACTATAGCTGAAAAGGCTGTCCAAATGTGGAAATGTCATGTTTCAAATCCTGGATGTATGTAAAGCAGCTACAGTAACACAAATTCTGGGACTAAACTACAGGATTAACACTTTCAGTGCCAAGGACTTGGTTCATACAATAATTGAAAAAACTTGGGACTTGCTAATCAGGTGCATATAAACAATTTGAGAGGTAGATTGTGGGCAAATGAACAAATTATTGTACCTACATTTTTAGCACTGATAGTGTTAAAGACCTCACCAACTGTACTACAAAATGAAAAAAATACACTGGAAAAAAAAATTAAGTACCTACCTACATAAATGAAAATAAAAATCACAAATGGGTAATGGTAACATCATAAAAAAAAATGCTTTATACCCTGCAAAGGCACTAAAAAGGTAGATGTTCAGTAAAATAAAATATATGCATACAATGATAATGCAAACAATTATTACAAGTAGCTTTTAACAATGGAACAAAGGAAGAATGCAGCGATGCTCCTTAACTAGAGTGCAAACCAAGGGGGACATCAAAATACAGTGGTGCGGTGCTTTCATAGGCAACAATCATAATGAGGAAACTTCCTCTATGACCAGGCAACAAGTAAAAACAAATATAAAGTCTAATCACACCCACAAGGAAAATGATAAAAAATACATTTGGGTTACATATATAACCAGAAAAAAAAACATAAATAGTGTCATGTTGCCTATAAAAATAACATATAACATTGGAATAGATGCAAAACCGACCTTTTTGTAAGGATTCTTATAATGGTTAATTGTCTTCATTTTTATATTCCCACTGTTATGGTCACTTTCCAGTGTTACTGAGCACTGCATGTCTTCTTGACAGTCGAAAAAACAATAATTAGTTCATACTGATTATTATTTGATCACTAGCAAGTTGGCAAATCATTATTTGGTCATTACTTCAATTAGGTACTATTTGGTAATGGTGTTTAATAGCCTATGTATCATTTATTAACTATTTAAACAGATCATTCCAAGATCCTTAATGATGTTGAAGCTAATTGATTATAAAATGCTTCTGTTCATTTTAGTACTACTTTATTTGTTTGTGATAATCACAGAGCCATTTGATGATGTTTATTGCCTGAACATGATAGTGACTACAAAGAATATTTACATAGAATTGCAATGATCTGTGATAAGTAAAAACAAACTGTTGGAGTGGCTTACCTGTACCAAGTGTGTGGGTATCAGATGATGGAGTATGGAGTTTGATGAAGCTCTCTCGATGTGGCAGGCCAGCAGGCAAACGCCTGGCTCTCTCTCTTATGCTTACGCATCCTGTCCTTGATAGTGTCTGCCGTTATCAAACACCATCATCTTGTATATTAATCGTGAGTCCATTTTACAATCGCCGTGGGCCGTGTGATATAAATCGATCCTTTAATTCCTCCGTTACTAATACATTCTTAATTTCTTTGGCCTATTCTTTGCTAGTGGGTCAGTTTTTTTCTAATGCAGCGCTTGCTTCAATTTTTTTGCAATCGCATGGTCACTAGCTAATAACAAATGACGCACTATGTGCACCCCTTATTTCTGCAAAATAAAAAGTTTTCATTCAATGTTTTGATACAAAGGTCATTGAGATGCAAGCCAGCACAAAGAATTGGTGTGCCGTGAGTACCATGCCCGCCCCGCCGTGCTAAATGGGTCGATGGCGCCAAAACGTCACCCAAGTGAGGGTGAGCGCGGACGAAGCCTTCTCGCATTCGCAACGTCACCCACACAACACTTTTTGTTACACATCAACAAAGAGTAGTATCACGCGCGTTACGGCAAATCTTTTATAGTCGTTTTGCTCTGAGTCATACTCATTCTACTCTTTTCATCTACGGTACGATGCAATTTCACAAGAAGGCGACAGTGTTACATGATGCACTTTCACTGAGGACACGCTATGAACCTACTTCCGCATTGGCACATGAAAACAATCAGAATTAATAGAAATTACTCACCTGTAACAGTTTATACGGGGTTAAACTATCATGTTATATCAATACACACACACCCCACATGAAAAAAAACATGGCAGCCGCAATGAGTGAGTGAGAGTCACAAAATTATTTTATTTTGCGCAACTCCGTCAAAAGATTGAAGTGACGTCTTGTTATGACCAATCACATGGCTTCGCTTTTCAAAATCATTAAAAATGGCGGCCTAGCAGCCCGTGAGTACGCTTCATACACCTTGTGATTCGTCGAAATATGACTATTGGCTAATCTAGTACGTGAATTTTAAAATTCTGTCCAATGAGCATCCAGTATTAAAAACCGGATGTTCGACTTTCACGCCACCTAGAGGCGGCAAATTTAAAATTTTTTACTTGCTAAACAATGTACGAGTAGTTCCATCCTCCATCTCATCTCGTCTATATTACCTATTGTAGTTGTAGGTTTACTTCAGGGTCATGGTTCAAAGATTAATTTATTCTTTTCCATATTGCAACTGCCACGTCTCACATCGATCGATTAGGTCACAATACGCCCTAACAACCGATTGTACCTGTAATATCTCCCAAGGTCGCGCGTGGCATTATTGCAGAATATAAAAAGTACTCTGTGTGCGTGCAGAATGAAACAAAATCATTTTTATCGATCTCTTTATTCTCTTACTCTTTAAAACTTTATTGTTCAGTACATCGAATAACAGTAACTGACTCGTTGGAAAAAAAATGTTACCAATACTGATGGTAATGCAATTAAAATGGATAAACAATGCAGAAAGTTTATCTCGGGTTTGTAGGAATAAGTATTTAAACTGGTGCTACATTATTTGCTATAAACAGCTGTAAATTGTTTTTTTAGAAAACAGTTGAAACTCGTATAATTAATATGAGTTTTAATTGTTCTGAGCGTAATTAGATTCAACACTTGTTAAACATAAATAAAATAACATATTGCTACAAGTAAATAAAACATATTTCTGAAAGTCAACTTTTGTAAACAATACTCTGCATTAACAGTTAATATACATAATATACACATCTAATTTTGTATGACTCTGGTACCAAGGATAAAATTTAACAGTATTAGTAATATAATATCCACCCATTCCAATTCACAATTAAAAAGAAGTAAAAGTGCATCGCTCCACAATTTGTGCGCAACATATTTTGGAAATAACCACTATAATAAACTAAAATAAAACTTAAACTGAATAGTGATCACAGAAATGCATCAACATAATACACATGAAACAAAACAAACCAGGAATAAATAAAATCTTGAAAACAAACAAACAACTTTGTACGGCTTGGAAAGTTTAGGTATATTCAATAATAATATATATTATAAAGTAAAACATTATTTACATATTCATGTGTGATTGATTACATGTTACAAAATGCTTATTGTCGTATGGGTAACATATTCATTACATAAATAATATTTAATTTCTTCTACATAAATATGTATTTCGTTACTCTAGTACAACAGCTATGCTATAATGCGGGTATAATATAAGGCTCATTCAGAGGGTGCAACTCGGCTGTGATCAAAACGTTACTATAAAGCTAGAACTACACTGCGCACACGTGTGCCACACGCGCTGATCTGGGCGCGTCGGTCTCCATACATTTTATATGGAAACTAGGCTTGTAGATACACTAGATCCACGCGTCACGACGTCGTTCTACGCACGAATCAGGCGTGGTCCACGTGTGCGTCGTTCTAAGTGTGTGGCGTTCTAATTGGTTCTAGCTTTAGCCGCATGCCACGTATATTGAATATAAATATATTCTACCAGTAGCTTCGCACGCATGAAATTAGGTTTGTTCATACTAACTTTGGACCCCCATTTCATGACCTTAGTGGGTGAATTTTGGAAAATCCCTTCTTATTCTTTGTATACATCACAAAAGGAACTTCTGTGCAAAATTTCAGCATTCTAGGTCCAAGGGCTTGGGCTGGGCGTTGATGAGTCCGTGACTCAGTCAGGACTTTTATATATATGTCGTGGCCAGATCTTAGAATTGATCACTTCATGATATGGCCAACTAAAACTGGCCAGATCGTTTAAACAATAACGTTTGATGATATGTCAATTCACGTTTGACCATATCATTGATGTAGGATTTCTATGATAACAAAAGGTCTAAAGAAAGTAGGTCAAACGAGGATTGACATATCATCAAACTTTAATGTTTAAAACGATCTGGCCAGTTTTACTTGGCCATATCATGTAGTGATCAATTTCTAAGATCTGGCCACGACATATACTAAAGATGTAATAACAGCAATGTGCACGTATCCGAATGAACCTTATTTAAATACAAACGCCGAGCGCCATCTTTGCTAATTTATCGTCACCTAAACCAGCATGAAGGCGTAAACATGAGTAAGAACCGTCCACTAGTACAGTTATTATATACACCTTGACTAAGTAAAGCTAAATTACTCAGTGGCTCTGGGGCCGTTTACTGCTTTCCTCGGTTTTTGTGACGATGCCTTCGCTCTTAGCAATTGCCTCTTGTTCGGCAGCTCTCTTCTGTTCCCGCCTCTTCTGAGCTTCTCGTATTATGTCGAATAAACTCTGTAACAATACAAATTTAAGTTATTAATACATTAATAACTTAGTGTATATGATCAATGTTTCGATCCTGAAAGAACTCAATATCAAAGAGATATTGTGCACATCCCTGTCAATGGGAAAAATGCACATCACTGTCAATGGGGAAAATGCACATTGCTGTCAATGAGAAAAATCCACATTGCTGTCAATGGGAAAAGTGCACATTGCTGTCAATGGGAAAAATGCACATAGCTGTCAATGGGAAATATGCCCAAAACTCTGACAGTATTGAGTCGACGAACTATTTGTTAAAAAATACCTATATTCAATAAGACCGATATGTGCTACAAAAACAAAAAACATTGTTATCTTTCGAACAGCTGACTGAGATAAAGTTCTCATCCATAGTCTTATTGCACATCGGCTAGCAAGTGTATGATGTGATGACTTTGATACAAACATCAAACTGTCTTGGGAGTTTTAAATGTACATAGATGACATTCCCATACTTGATTCAAAGATAAGTTCTTGCAATGCTATAGAAACTAAAAACCCATGGATTTTTAAAGAGCTCCGAGTTCTGGGTATACTGACTTATTGTGTACCTGGAACCCTTGAATCCCCCTGAAGTCATCAAGCACTTGGGGATGGCTTGCTGTGTGATTGAAAAGGGTTGAGACAATATATCATGTAACTCATCTCTCTTGTTTAGAACCAGATGGTTAGTGGGAAATAAGCCTGCTGACTTGAGATATGAATACCGCCATTGGTACATGAAATAAAGTATGGTCCAAAATACTTGACCGGTCCGAACTTGGAACAGTTGGCAGCGCAGTTTTTTTTTACATGATCTAAACTAGTGCTTGACTGCGATCCCACCTGATGGTAAGCTGTGATGCGATCGATGTGAATTGCACTAATTCATGTAGAGCCTATTCACTCTAGCATTGAAAACGCCTAAATTATATACAGACGGGAAGGCCGCAGCAGGCAAATTGTTCCAATACTTCGATGTACGCGGTATAAACGACGAGGTGTATCGCTTAGCCCGGACCGTTTTTTTTTTTTTTAATTCATATAAACCAGTGCTTGACTGCGATCCCACCTGATGGTAAGCAGCGATGCAATCATTTTAGTAAGGTTTTAATAACGTAATGGTGGACACTCGCAGTTTTAATTAAAAATCATTTGGCGAATGCGTATTACGTATTTTTTCGAGTAGTTTTTTGCCAACATATTTTAACCGTACTGTACTCATTTATCGCCACCCTGAGTTTTCATCTAGAAATCTAATATTCATGTAGATGTTACCTTCCCCTCGGAGACGCTAGGCTTGTCCTGCTCCCTCGCC
Source organism: Mythimna impura (assembly GCA_905147345.3). Taxonomy (NCBI): domain Eukaryota; kingdom Metazoa; phylum Arthropoda; class Insecta; order Lepidoptera; family Noctuidae; genus Mythimna; species Mythimna impura. The sequence goes on along the minus strand of LR990355.1, from coordinate 6,594,722 downwards.
GCGATGGCCGCCTTGTCGAGCGCCTTCTGTATCTTGCTCTCAACCTCGAGGATCTCCTCCTTGTCCAGCAGCTCGATCAACTCGGCCATCTGTTTCTCTGACAGGTTCACGTGTTCGTTGCCAATTATTTCGAGCATCTGGAATTAGAGGACAATTATTATTATTATGGTTTTTAAGCTAAATTTTCCCAGGTTAGTACCTGGTGTTCTTTTAGAATCTCACGGATATGAACTAAGGTGAGATCCTAGTTATTAGTTTATGATGGTATACGCCGTACACGGCTTTGTATATTATTATTATTTGGTAAGACCCACTCACAGCTATTAGCTGATGCGTGTGTTTCAAATAGTTTGGAGATGTTTACGTCTGTCCAACCGATTTTTAAAGCAGTTCAATGTTGGAGCTTTCACAACACTTTTCGGGAACCTGTTCCATGCTGTTACGACTTGGTTAGGTAGAATTTGCTTCAAACGCTTCTTTCTGGATACATTTCCCCATAGCTTGATCAATATCCTTGTAAATATTGACAATGAGAGTTATTTTGATACGAGTTTGTAAACAAAATCGAAAGAGCTCTCCATTCCCCTTCCACATTATAGATTGTAGTGCCATAAAATCCATCGCGAGCCTATTAATAATAAAATAAAAACAGCATAAATTCTGGAACTAGGCCGTCCCGAAGCATCGCCACAATTTTGAACTAAACGACAATAGGTACGAAGGTCAGGTTTTCTTGTTACTGTTGATGAGCTCGCGTTTGACCACTATCTCACCTGATGGTAAGCGGTGATGTAGTCTAACATGGAGCACGCTTGCCTACATGTAAAGTAGACAATAATTTAATAAAAATAATAATTCTCCCACTCTAGGGTGGAGCGAGAGTGCGTGTCAGACTTTTACTGACTAAAACCCTCCTGTGTCCTTCATATTAATGAATTGAAGTAAAAAGAATTATATAAGCATAATCAGCATTATAATATTTCCACTGCTGTTCCTCTGCCGACTCCTCGGCCTCTTCTCTAAACGAGAGAATGGACCATAATAGCATGTTTTTGAACAGTATGATCTCTGAATTCTATTTTTAAAACTATAGGTATAAACTTAGATGTTTACATTTAATAGCCACTTCAAGGACACTAGATTATCGCAATTGTCTGCAACTGACACTAAATGATAAACAGGTGATATGTGATTCTATTCATCTCTTACAAATGTATAAATACAAACATTAATATAATAACGCCATTATTGAAACAGAAAAGACGTCAGACAGAAAATATTGAAACTAAAAATATTAGCAGCTACTAAAGTCATGAGGTCAGTGACCGGTACAGACGTCTGACCTTACCACATTTTCTAAAAGTCAATAACATTGCTTGTTTACATAAAAATAGGTACCTACAGTATAGCTGCTTTGTATGAACCACCATTATTCTAGGAACGGAGATGAAAGAGATTCTCCCTTTTGATAGTCTAATTTAAACTTAGATATGCAATGATTTTTAAAAAGATAGTTCGGAAATTTCGAGAACTTACACAAAAAGATAATACACATATAGATAATCGTTTGTGAATGTTTATTACATTCACAAACAACAACATTAACATTCATGTTTTGGATTTCGTAACTAAAACATTACATAACCATAAACTGCTTAGTTTTATTTTTGGCAAAAGTAACAATCACATCGAGCCTTAAATGTCAAGTTTTTATTAAGAAGAAACTAATTTAATGTAAGTACATTTTTTACACTGACCGTGAAGATTATTATTAAAGTAGTGATAACACGGAAGTCTAGCGTTGTGCACAGAAACAGGTCATATAGGTACCTACTATGTTATCGCGTTTTAATCACTCGCGGAGTAAGTATTTGATACGGTCAGTCACGTGTTTGACAGCGTGGTGGAAGATTGACAATGACATTGACCTTGAAGCCTTGATACTACAAAGGTCGTTTTTGCACCTTGCACACGTTTTACAAGGCACTAATAGGTGGCCTTATATGTCTAGTTGTTAATTAAGGTTTTTATTTTTTAATTAGATTAACTTCAGTTTTTCAATTTTGACCATGAATTACGGAAATTTCACCTGTGTGTACGCAAGAAACTTGCGACGTTAACGTCGCGTCTGCGCAACGTTGGCGCTGAGCAGACGTTGGAGAAGCGCCAACGCTCGTAAAACGCCAGTGGGATAGTGGCCTAAGTGATTGCTCTTTGATCGAATAAAGATTTCCCCTAAAAATCGATACAAGCTCTTGTCAAAGTTAAAGTAGAATACGACAAGTTCCTAACTTTACACATGCTTTACACCTTTAAAGTTTGATCATATCTAAGGTTTGTATTGGCGGTAAGCTTTGGCAAAAATTTTTCACATGAATTTCAGTTATAATGCATTTATTTATTTGAACTTCATGTACAGTAGTGGTACATAGGCGGTCTTAATACTAATATTATATATAATATAACATTCCATACCTATCACACAACGCCGTCTAGCCCCAAGCTAAGCAGATCTTGTGTTATGAGTACTAGACAACTGATAAACATACTTATATATTTCTACACCCAGACACAGAACAAATGATTGTACTCATCACACAAACATTTGTCCTGGGTGGGAATCGAACCCACGACCTCCGGCATAGCAGTCAGGGTCATTAACCACTAAACCAACAGGCCAGTCAAAAGTTTCACTACTCAAAACATTTTCAGTAAGTACATGTACTAATTTTGCATGTATCATCGGAAACTGTGCCCGTAAGTTTGACGTGCTAAAGCTAACATGGCGATCGACCAAGGAATGATGAAATTTGTGTTCTAAATGACCTTCTTCTGTTACAAGTAGTCTACTTGTGGAGCTGCAACACCATCAATTTTTTTTCTTTGAGGATAATTATCCGATGACTTCTCCAGCTCTCGGGTATAAGTAGAGAGGGTAGGATAGGGACTATTGCCCTTTACTTTTTAGAGCCACGATCCCACAGCCCTAACAATCATATCACGCTACTGGAACCCTTTAGTTTCCCTAACAACTGTTGGAGGCGCACATGGAACACTAAGCGCCGTAGACTCAGGCATGGGCTTTACTGGATGGGCGGACGAAGAGCTACCCATAGCTATTCGTCCGCAAACCTGGGCCTACGGTGGCCGGAAATTGCGCCTCGTAGCTTAGACTAAATGCAAATGTGATACCAATAGGTACTAACCTTCAATACATCATCAATCTTCAACTGCCCGTCGAAGTCATCGTCCAGCCTGCCAAGCACGTCCTGTATCAGCTTCAGTTTAGCCTCATCCGGCACCTTTTGGAGGCTTTTAATGGAATGCATCAGTTCATCAATTTGGATCAGTTGTTCCTTCGCCTTTAGCGGTTCAGACTTGGATTGCTCCAGCGTGGTGATCAGGGCTTTTTCCTTGGATTCCAGCATGGCTAGCGCAGCATCTAGTTTGCCAATCATGTTGTTTACTGCCTTGTATAATCTGCAATAATGCGTGAAAAATGTGAGTGTTTTTCTGCTACGATCAGTCAAGGCTAAATCATGAGTGAAACCCAAACAAAAATGACGTATTTTTAAAAATAGTTGCGCACTAATTCAAGACTCTTGCATAATTTGTTTTTGTAGAATATATTACATATACATATTAGTAGAATGGAAAAGAATAGTACGGTTTATAGCTTAAAATGTATATATGTATAATTTAATTATGAAAGATTTGTGTAGTTTAGTAAAATAGCGATGGAAAATTTAATGGAGTATTTAGTAAAGATGGCCTATTTAACGATGGTAACCCAGTTTAGAATTAATTAATTAATCAATCAAACAATGCTGCAGCGGATTATAAATCTGATAACTAACTCGATTACAGCGTGTTATACTGATTGTCTAAATCGTTATCTTCTTAGTCATGTTTAAAAATACTTTTTTAAACATACAAGGTACTACAGTTATAAATACCAAACAAAAAAGGAAGTGAACTGATGCTGTGTAGTACCAAATGATAAGTAATTTAAATACAGTTTTTATCATCGTATTTCCGTTTGGAGGAAACCAGTTCCTATAAATAAATTAGTACCCACATAATATACTTAATGGACGGAATTGGGATAGGTTTTCGATCAGCATGGAGATGCTTAGAGATCCTCACGGATAACGAAAATACAATAGGTACTGAAAATGAAAAATCCGAATAAAGAAATATGTCCCATAAGTAGAACGAACATTTTAAAGAATTATATAAAACAAATTAAGAAATGTTTTTATATCTTTTTTAACTAATTTAGAGGACTACTAGACCTAAAGCGCGGTCACAACACTACAAAAGAGAAAGAGTTTGCAAAATATGAATGAACATTCATATTTTGCTAGATGGCGTTGAACTCAACATTTTTAATTTATTTTCTTTTTACGGTAAGGGAGCATTATTAAGTCAAAGAAATGGTATTTGCTAGAATCGGGTATACCACTTTATTAAACTTATCAAATGATTGCCTTAAAATCCACCTAATTCGCCAAAGTTAACTAAACTAACATTCGACTTTCAACTATAGTGCTTAAGCATAATCGGGTAGCTTTCACCTTATGTTCGTACATAGCAGGCATCAGTAAGGTCGCCGATCGGTTACGTCAACGCAAGGATTTTATGTGAATGATGACTGAATGTGGCGCTTATGACGTTAATGATGTGTGGGGCCGATGTCCTACGACAGTCGTCCACTATGCCAGTGTTCCGCAAAGGGTGTGCCGCGGCACACTGGTGTACCGTGGTGTTTGGTTGGTATGCCTCAGAAAAATAAGATTATTTCTTAAACTTAATGGTCAGAGAAAAATGTAGATCAACCTATGGACTGGGTGGGTTCAAAATTCACTCCCCGAAGTCATTCCTTTTGGACACGTACCAAATAACGAGCAGGAAAAACTGTTCGAAATGAGAACTGTTCGAAATGAAAACGGATCGTAAATTAAAATAAAAAAATTCAGAAACTCATTTAAAATATTTTTTGCTATGTGTAGAAAATAAATATCTTCTGCTATAAAAGCATGCTATTGCAATATTTTTCTCATTTGCAACGACCTATTTTTGTGACGTGAGATTTTCAAATATTATCACAATAAAAAGCAAACCGGGGTAAGCCTCAAGACGATGAGAGCAGCCCTGTCAACGATTACTCGAAATTTCGACCGCATTTTTTGAGATGAGAAATCATCTAATGGCTTCTGCCGCTCTAGTGTGGAGCGAGAGGTGTGTCAGACTTTTATTGACTAAAACCCACCCTTGTCCTGCCCTTTGCGTTCCAGAATTACGGATAATTCTTTCCAAAATTTCCGCGTTTCCAGCGGGCATCGGCCCTTCTGTGTCCCTACGGTTTTACTGACATCTTTTTGAAGCGAGTGTACTACGCGCCGTCGACGACTCGGGCTCGGCCCTTACTGGACGGTGAGCTACCCATTGCTCGTCATCCGCAAGCCCACTGCTTCGCAGAAGGAGGCGTCCGCTTCCTGCTCAGGCCTGGCGCGAGAAGTTGCCGCCGCCGATCGCCTCGACGAGGTACCGGTTGGACACGGCGACTTCGCCCAAGCGGGGCTCACCTCCACCGAGTCCTCTGAGCGGTCTGCACAATTGTGACAGCCGGGCGTTTCTTCCGCCTGAATCCAAAACAGGAACCTCCCGGGTACAGGTCATGTCTGGTGAAGACCTACGACATGCGGAAGATGCGGACGCCGTGGCACCTCTCCAGCCACTCATCAAAGAAAGGACTTACCGCCACGATTGTGCGCGTGCCCACATTAGGACCTACACTCAATTAAATAAGTTCTAATTTTCAATTAGTAAATTTTAGTTGTATGATCAACAAATAAATCCTGGTAATTTTTTTTTTTGATAATGGTTACTAATAAATATTGGTTTGTTGATTAATAATAAAAGTTGATTTATGTTATGTAAAAAATGATTTTTCATTTATGGTGTACCTCCAAAATTTTCCATTTTCCTAGGTGTGCCTTGAACACAAAAAGTTTGCGGAAAAATGCATTAGGCTATAATTTTTGACAGTGACGTGCGTGACATATGTGTGTGTATGAACCTTTAAAAAGAAGTTGCACAATACCTGCGAGCACCCTTCGACAGCTTGAGGTCGGCCTGCTTGGTCTTGACGATCTCATCCATCTCTTTGACATCTTCGTTGTAGTCTAGAAGCTCTGCCTTTAGTTCCTGAATGCTCTCCTTCTCAAGAAGCAAGGACTTCTTTTGTTCAGCTGTGGATGATATAAGATACAATTAGTGGATATGTACTCATTATTGATGTAGTTCAATATGTTTGCCAATGATTTTGACGCTAGTATTGATTCCAGCCATCTTTGAAATGAGAATCAGTCATGATTTTTGTGGAGTATGCAGACTTATAGCGCCAAAAAAATAGTAAATACTATGAAGATATTATTTAAATCGGACCAAAAATGACGAAGATACAGCAATTTTAGTGTATTAGTTCCAGAAATGGCCCGAGAATGAAGCGACTCGATGTGACGTCATCTGTCATGATCGGTCTCCACCGGCGAATGAATACGATCAAGCCGTTCATCGCACGGATCATGACTGATGACGTCATCGTAAACAGTCGAGCAAGAGCGCGCGTTTCAAGTAGCCGTTCAGAAAAACTTTAATAAATCAACCATTTCTTGGCAGATTTTCAAGACATAAAATTAAATGCTCGGTAAATTATTACTTAGTAATTACACATACGATGTACTTATTAAAAATCGGATTTGCTATTATGTGATTGATCCTCATTCTTGACTTTTCTCTACTAGCATGTAATATACATCTAAACCTTCCTCATGAATTACTCTGTCTATTGATCAAAACCGCATAGAAATCTGTTCATTCGTTTTTGAGTTTATCGCTTTCATACAGATAGACTGGCGCAGTGGGGGACTATGTTTAATAAACTCGAAAAGATGATATATGAACTAGATCCTGCCTTGACTCCTTGACATCGCAGTCAAGAACTAGTTTAAATTATTTAAAAAAAAAGATGAAGTTCGGTATGAGGATGGTTTGTTATCGTATGGTAGTATCCGCACGGTACAGACTTAATGTAGACATAAGATAGTATCTTGTCTGTGTAACATAGCAGTGCAGACAAAATGGTGGCTGATAGCATGTGATTCTCGGTATCCTATATAAATATATATATGTCGCGGCCAGATCTTAGAATTGATCACTTCATGATATGGCCAATTAAAACTGGCCAGTTCGTTGAAACCTTAACATTTGATGATATGTCAATCCTCGTTTGGCCATAACATTGATGAAGGATTTCTATGATAATAAAAGGTCTAAAGAAAGTAGGCCTAATGAAGATTTACATATCATCAAATTTTAACGTTTAAAACGATCTGGCCAGTTTTACTTGGCCATTTCATGAAGTGATCAATTTCTATGATCTGGCCACGACATATAATATCCCAAGAATCACAAGTCAAATAGTAGTCACATTAAATAGTGTGCGATTGCAGAGGACTGCAGATCATCATCAACAAAATCGTACCGAGAAATTCTGGCACAGAAAACAGTATTTCTCAGTAATACTGAGATCGTACCATAGTAACTTTGTAAAGCCAAAATTTCCTTCAAAACAAAGGTGAATGGACGACCCCAACAGCTAAACGGACCTTGGCATTAGTCCAAGACAATAAACACAACAATACTTAGGAAAAACGTCGTTTGCAGATGAAAAACGATTTTTCTCATAATAATATTATTTTTCCGGCATCATCTTTGAAACTTTTTCAAATGTGTGTTATTGCACAAACATGCAAAAGCGTTCATATTTATTTTAGTGCTAGGTTTGTTGTTGTGTATCGCACTAAAAAGTTGTTATTTTGACGATTAGATAATGTTTTTGACACCTACTTTACAAAAGTAGTGTCTCTCTTGTAATATGGTAATACAGCTGCTGCTTGCCAGCTTCGGCCGCGTATTAGCACAAAATTATCCCAAGAGGACTCTCGGGATAAAAACTATCCTATGTGTTATTCTAGGACATGGTCTACCCGTCTCCTTCTGCAAAGCAGTAATGCTAGCAAAGGAGGCGGCCGATCGCGTGAGGCAACGGTCCTCACGCCCCAACCGCCGCCGGGATTCCAATCCCGATTTCCGGCCACCGTAGGCGTGGGCTTGCGGACGGCCAGCAATGGGTAGCCCGCCATCCGACCGTCCGGTAACCGTCCGGACCAAGCCCAAGTCGTCGACGGCGCGTATTGTTCCACGCGCGCCTGAGGGAGATATCAGCAAATCGTAGGAGCCCAGCAGGGTCGAAGCCTACTGGGGCCATGGGTAGTGTGAAAACGAAACCAAAAAAACGAAACCTCCTGTTCCTTCGTTGCCTTCGCGTCGTCCCGTGTGGGTTTTTAGTCAGTAAAACTCTGACACTATCTCCTGCTCCACCCAAGAGCGCGATTTGTCATTACTAAAAATTATTATTATTATTTAAAAAAAAACCGTTTACCAAGTTTCATAGAAATCTGTTCAGCTATTCGAGTGTAAAGAAGAATAAACATATAAACTTTCAGCATTATAATTAATAGTAGCATCATTACAAAGTTAGTCACTCTTATAAAGGAGCAACCGTGGAGTTTCTTGGCGGTTTATCTCCGTAGAAAACGACCAAATTGGAACCATGTCGCACCGTAAAAGCTAGTGAGTTTGTGACGTTTTACAAGTGTCCATGTATGCCTATCTATATAAAAGAAGTACCTAACTGACTAATATATCAACGCACAGTCGAAACTACTGGGACTAGGAGCGTGAAATTTTGCACAAGGTTTCCTTTTATAACGTAGGCGAGCATAAGAGAGGATTTTCCAAAATTCACCACCAAAGGGGATGAAACGGGTGACCCCGTTTGTTTGTATGGATAAACCTATTTTCATACGGGCGAAATTGCTGGCAGGAGTTAGTGTGACATAAAATATATTGAATTAATATCAGTCAACAGTTATCTACATCAGCAATCTATATTTTCCCTATGAAACTAATTCTGTACAATGTGTTTTGTATATCACCATGTAACATTCGAGAAGTCTGTATTTACAAACATTATGAGTCATTGGTCTAGATATATGCAACGCACTGAGTTTTCCCGCGTACTGAAATATCTGACATAAACCGCGAAAGAATGCTACATGTTGCCAAACAAATGTATGCTTAGAAATATTATTAGCAATACTGTAAAATTACTGACATGATTTTTTTCTTTGGAAATATGATTAGATAATGCTGCTTATTATTGTTTTACAAGGTGGACCGAGACGACCTGGTGAGAGTCGCGGGAGTGCGGTGGATGGGTCGGTCGTTGTGGCGATGCTTGGGGGAGGCCTATGTCCAACAATGGACGTCTTTCGGCTGAAATGATGATGATGATGATTATTGTTTTTAATAAATATACAAAATGGGTGTCGTTAAATTATTGGTAGGTACTTAAACCAAACGTGAAAGTGAACTTTGCCATCGTTTAATATTTAATGTTATTTGGCATTACTTTTGCCGTACCTATGTAGGGTTGCCAAGTCTTATACACCCTGAACTTTTTGGTCTTAGTATAACAGTACAATTTTCTTTTAAAGTAAAATAAGGATTTATTATCATTTAAAAAAAAATATCTTAAATTCTGTTGAATTAGCAAAAACTTTGAATAAAATCAGTCTTAATTATAAAATTAAATATAGGTACATTTAAATATTAATTTCAATATTTACAATAGTAGTTAGCATTAACTAAGTACTAATGCGCTCGCTTGAGAAATGTAAAAAACGGGCCAAGTGCGAGTCGGGCTCGCAGATTAAGGATTCCGTACCATTATGAACATGGTCTTAAATACAATGTGACGAAAAGTCAGTTCATGGTTTTTAAGGCCGGCACTAAATGTTCTGAATGTATGGTGTTCCTATGGTCAGTTAGTGGAGCATTTCGAATACCTAGGATATTTAGTGACATCCGAACTCAGAGAAGATGCTGACATCGAGAGGGAGCGGAGAGCTTTGGCTGTTAGAGGTAACATGATAGTTCGCACGTTTGCGCGCTGTTCCAGGTCAGTAAAGCCGACCCTTTTCAGGGCTTATTGTACTTCTATGTACACATGCAGCCTGTGGGTGAATCGCACCCAAAAAGCATACGACGCCCTCCGTGTCCAGTATAATAAAGCATTCAGGGCACTAATGGGGCTGCCGCGACACTGTTGTTCGTCGGGCATGTTTGCCGCCGCAAGCGTTGACTGCTTTTATGCGACGATGCGTAAGCGGAGCGCAACTCTAGTGCGCAGGGTGCGCGGCAGCCCCAGCAGTGTGTTGATGATGATAGCCGACAGGCTTGTCTGTCCTTATATAAGGCGCTGCAGTGACTTGCATGTTACCTGCTGTCATCAATAACTGTGTGTGTGAAATATTTAAATATTGTTTGTTTGTTGGTGTTATACAAAAATACATAATCTGTGAAAATATCAACTGTCTAGCTGTCACGGTACATAAGACACAGCCTGGTGACAGACAGACGGACAGTGGAGTCTTAGTAATAGGGTCCCGTTTTAACCCTTTGGGTAGGTACGGAATCCTAAAAAAAGGGTCAAATTAAAAAAAGCCTAACAAGAACCGGACAGGTCGGACACCGTCTAATTTGGCCGCACACGCAACCAAAACCGCTAAAACCAACAGCGAACTGTATGAATACGCTCAATTGGGTTTCAACACTGTGACTAATTGGCTTCAAAGCAATTTACTAACATTGAATGCTGACAAGACCAAATATATTCACTTTTGCATGCGCAAGCCTCAATTTAACATTGGTAACTCTCATCTGTATGCCCATAAATGTGGATTCCGATCATCCAGCACGTGTGATTGTCCCTGTATCTTTAAAACACGCGACATCAAATATCTCGGGGTTATAATAGATGAAACACTCTCTTTTGGACCACACATTGAAGGTCTAATTAAAAGAGTACGCAAACTAATCTATGTTTTTAAGAAATTGCGAGTGATTGCAGATTCAAAATTGGTGACACAAATTTACTTAGCCCTAGGTCAATCTGTAATCCAATACTGTATCACTTCCTGGGGTGGAGCACTTAAAACTCACCTACTGCCCCTTGAAAGAGCTCAGAGAGCAATTTTAAAAGTAGCCAATTACCTTCCCTTTCTCTATCCTACAGATCAGTTATACAAATCCTGTAACGTGCTTTCTGTTCGCCAGCTTTTCATAATGCACTTAGTATTAAAACAGCACACCATGCTTTCCTTCAACGCCGAAATTACTAATAAGAGACGGAATGATATTGTTTGTCATTCTAATGCATCCTCAAAATATGTATTTGTAAAAAGATTTTTTACTTTTTTAGGCCCATTTCTGTACAACAAATTAAATAGAATATTAAGTATCTACAAATTAAATAAGTATAACTGTAAAAAGATGATTTTCCAATATTTCCTAAGCATATCTTATGTAGAGACAGAAGACCTACTTACTGTTTGTAAATAAAACTCGCCGTATATCTAAATTTAGTTAAGTTTTTTGTTTAATAGTCATATTTAGAGTTAATTTATTATTTTGTATTTAAGCACTCTCTCGCCTGAAGCACAGGTTCACCCTAGTTCAGGCATATAAGCAACTGTGTTCTTTTTAATATTTAATATACTTTATTGTAAATGTAAATGCCCTATGTTATAAATAAACGATTTATTATTATTATTATTATTATTAAACGCTTGACTGTGTCCGGATGTACATATTTTTGTGGTAGGAAATCATCAAATGACTTCTCGGGTGGAGCGAGAGAGCGTGTCAAACTTTTACTGACTAAAACCCACCTGTGTCCTTCAGTTGCCCTACAGTTGCAGTGTTATAAGGCCACGGTAAAAAACCTATTCCGAACATTCCCGTAGCCCTAGCAGGTATCCCCTTCAGTCTTGCTGACATCTGACACCTATTTGACGCGCGCGTGGAACACAATTTACACAACGCACCATCGTCGACGGCACAGACGCTAACCGTAGGTATGGAATAATTCCTAGATGCAACTCTAACGTGAGCAGTAGATATCATATTAAGATAATAAATAATCGCGAATACGGCAGTCTTTACTCAGATAGGTAAACAACTAGACACAACGGTTGACTCGTAGAAAATGCCCAAGGCTTCAAGTCCGCCTCTGTACATTAATGTGCATCATCATCATCCTTTCAGCCACAGCTGGACATAGGCCTCCCCCAAGCGTCGCCACAACGACCGGTCCTGTGCGTCTCGCATCCAACGGATTCCAGCGACCCTGACCAGGTCATCGGTCCATCTTGTGGGAGGCCTTCCAACGCTGCGTCTTCCGGTACGCGGTCGCTACTCCAGAACCTAAGTTCTGCATTAATGTGCATAGTGTTAAATAAATAAATATTGCACTTTTCTTATCAAAGTAAATAAGAGCAAGATGCCATGAGTTATCAATAAAGAGATACCTACTTACCTGAAAAATATATAAGACGCCCGAATTTTATCTGTTAACAGCATCTACCTATCTTTACAAAATTATTTTAAGATAACACACACATTTTAAAATTAGCAACTATGTAGACTCTATTTCAATATCACATACGAACACGCTACTGCAATATTTGCATGATAATTGATAAATGAAGGCAGAGAACTGGTTTATACCGGAAACGTGTTAACGCCTACCTAATTACCGACACGGATCACTGAAGAGAGATACGGAAAACTCAGTAAAAGAAAATAGATCAAAATGATGTTAAAGTTACTTGTAAACTAAAACCCACATAAATATAAGTTCCATAAGTTATCTGTGATGATCACAATTCAAACACGTTTTACGCACATGTCAGACATACACAAATTTATTTTTGTGAATGACACAATGTGAGAATACGTAATTATGAAGGCAACCATATGAACTTGAACTTCCGTACATAGAAAAAAAAACATGGAAGTTTGCCAATTTTTTTATTTAGACTTGCTGTGCTTTCCACAGCTGGGCAAAGGCCTCCCCCAACTTCTTCCAGGTATTCTGTTCTTGAGCCACCTAGAACTAGCCTTTGCAGTAGATGACCCTAATCTCACCACCTCTTCCCAGGTTGACCGTTTATGTAAGAGACTAACAAAACTTCGGTTGCAAATATGAACTTACCTAATTTCTCTAAAGCGTCTTCTATAACTTCAATGTCTTTGCCCGAGATACCTTCTTCAGGTTTCTGTTTTGATGACTCAGTTATGATCACAGGAGCCGGGTCAAGCATAGGGGCAAGACCGCCAAGGTCAATGATTGGCGCTTTGTCCTTAAGTTCTTCCATCTCCCTTTCTCTTTTCTTCGCTTCAAGGATCTGTTTCTCTCTCTCTGCTTCTTGGTGCTCCTTCTGTTCTTCTTTAATCTTCTGAACTTCTAATTTGATAGCTTCTGCTTTAGCCTGGAATTTTACAAGTACAATAACAAAAAATTGTATTGTCCTTACAGCTATTAATATTGTAGAACTACCGCTAAGTGCATAGTTCAATTTGGGTGATGTCAGTCAGCCCCATGAGGTGAACCATCAAACTGCATTACTGCAGAATACACACTGACACTGGCAAAATAGACAACATTGTTTAAATTTTAAAAGAAGGAACAAAATCTATTGGGTTAAACAATAATTGATTCTAATTAGTTTTGCATAATTCAATCAGATTCACCATGAAAGAATGAGTGTTAATCAATTTATAATATACCTTTATTTACATTTACTAAAAAAGAATGTACAAGAATAATGTCTCAAGTAATTGAAAGTCACAATCATAACATTTAAACTCATAAAAAAAAAGAATTTAAAAAATAAAATACAATTGAATTGAGAACTTCCTTTTTTGAAAATCAATTAACAGTAGTATACTCAAAAAAAGTAAGCACTTTTTTTGAGTTATTCTAAAAAGAAAGTGTTTATTACCTTGAAGTCCAGTTTGCCTTCTTTCTCACCGATAGCAGCCTTTGTCTGAGTAGCAACTTGTTCTGGCAAAGCAGATATGGTCGCTTTCAGTTTGTATGTTGTTGGTACATGTTCTGGTACCATCAAGGCTCTCGACAACAGGAGCAAAGAGGGTGGCACCTTCTCATTTAAAGACAAGTCCAGCCAATTACTCAATTCCTTTTTCAAACGCTCTTCAGACACACCATAAGCCCTCATGCCTCTCGCTCTACAAGCCTGCTGTAACTCACTAAAATCCAAACTCTCTATGCCCTCTTTAGCAATCACTTTATCATCAGCTGCCAATGACCTCAGTTTCATCTTAAGATTAAATCTTAACATTGCACTGGTACCAATAGACGTTGCATTCACCACCTTACATAAAGCAACTAAATGCGGCCTCTGCAATGAATCTAATGTGATCTCATCCTCAAATAACTTAGAAAACTTCATGATCTCCTCACTGGTTGCGACATCTCCTGATGTTCTAATTTTACTAAAGAAATTGGAGAACTCCCTGGCCAGATCTGAATGCCTGTTACTGGCCTGTGGAGCCATCTGATCTAAAGTCTCCTGGAAGAATTTTGCCATCTCCAACTTTACTTTTAAATGTTTCTTTAACTTAGCTTCTTTCTGACTACTATCCTCAAATGTGGATGGCAATGCATTTGGAAACAGTTTAATATAAAAAGGCAGGAATAATTCCAAAAATGGAACAATAATAAATACAATAAATGGAACCATTCTAAACAGATCACCTATGGTTGTGACCAGCAGCCTATGTTCTCGTCTGGTCAGTATGTGACCTTTTAAAATTTTAAAGAATAAGGATATTGAGATCCTTATTTCAATGAAAAGTAATTTGAAGCCATGATAGTAGTGTTTGAGCTCATTCATAATGCGTTCTTTTAATGGCTTCTTTGGAGGAGCTCCTGTCTGTGGGCCCTTTAATTTGTCTTCTATGGCTTTCTTTATGGTTTCAACAGTAGCTTCAACCTTTGAGGATGGTTTCAAAGGTTCTTTATCAAAGTAATATCTGCTGGTTGAGAAAGACCTGATGGACGGTGGGTGGCAGTAAACTCTTGAATTGAATGGTTTTTGTGTAATGTCATAATTCAGTCCGATAGGCTGGATTGTATAATATGACAATGACCTTGAAAATGTTATGTATGGAAAGTTTTGGTATTGCCGATTCTCCCATTGTATTGCTAGAAAAATAAAACAAACATTTTATATAAATAATCCATTAAAGTAAATAATGCACAAGTATTTTAAATGATTATCCAACAATAAAATCAAGTTGGCTCAGCTTACAAATAAAGTAAGGAATTAATTGATTATAAGAGAAATTTCCTTCAATTTTCTCGGTTAAAACTAATTTAATAGAACCGCAGCTACCATGTGATGGTAATACTCATGATGAAACAAAAATATTAATTAGATAATTTAGATAGATGTCAATATTGTAAATAATTTTTACACTCTTTTATTAACTACTTTTATAAATAAATGCACTTGATACTTTTAAGCAAAAATAACAATTTCTACGATGAAGTCATACATAGATGTACATAATAATCAAATTCCGCTTTAGGTTAAGGTTTAGTTATGACATTTGCTGCAAAAAATTGTTTACTTACTCGATTTCTTGATGCAACGACATTGGTTAGTAATTAGCCTGATCATATTGGTCGCTTTCGCAGGGCTTAATCTACAGGAAATATTGAAAATATAACAAAAACAAAATCAACCCTTAGTATACCATGACAATCGTAAAGAATCACAGTCCACAAAGCACAGATAAAAAATATAAACTGGTCTGGATAAGTTTACTTTTCTTGTAATTATATTTTGTTTATGGTCAGATGTAAAATTATAAAAATTAAGTAGGCAAGCGTGCTCCATCGTCGGCCACATCATCGCTTACCATCAGGTGAGATGGTGGTCAAACGCGAGCCTATCAATAATAAAAAAAAAAGAAAAAAAAAGGGTACAATGAGGCAAACAACATGGCGTCGATCCTATTCTTTTTTTTTTTTTTTTTCTTTTTTTGGCAATTGAGCCGGTTTCGACTATTCTGCCAGTGTCACGTTGGGACGGCGGCCCGGTGAGAGCAACCGTCGAACTTTGTACTTCGTGGTAGGTGTTAGTTTAACTGAAAAGACGAACACAAGGGTTAGTATAAAACATATATTATAATCTACATACCAATTTTATATACAACACAGATTAATACTACAGGATATAATTTAACTACATTACGCACCAATCAGAACTTTAGGTCATTTTCTTTCAAAAATGTAGCCAGAAAGTTAATTAGTTTGGGGGAGAAGTGAGAAAGAAGGGAGTGGAAGTTGGTTGGCAGGGGAATGTTACATTTGGGAAGTTTACGATAGAGGTCAAAAGATTTATTATTTAAGGAGCAGGAGAAGAAAATATGGTCCAAAGTACCCTCCGCTAGACCACACTCGCACAGAGAACTATCTCGGACATGGATCTTATTCAGGAACACTGGGCTACAACAGTGTCCGAGTCTCAGTCTACAGAGCGACGAAACAGTTCTCTTCGACAGTTTAGGGCATTTAAAGAACCAAGGCCTACGTTGAATTTCGGGCTGTATAGCTGCATAGTAGGTGCCCTTGGTTTTGGAGGTCGTCTTCCATGTTTCAGTCCACGAGTTAAATAACTTGGGTTTGGCACCATTCCGCAAATCGTAGCTATGAACCACGTAGTGCTTTCGATCAACCGGATTCGATGTGGCATACTTTGCTAACGAATCAGCGCACTCATTGCCAACAATTCCCGAGTGACCGGGGATCCAGGTTATCTCGATGTCCAAGCCGTTTTGGGAACAATCAAATAGCAAGTTCTTAATATCTACAATTATTTGACTATGGATTTTACTATAAAGTTGATTTTGTTTTAAGGCCTGAATACTACTAAGTGAATCTGAAAAAATTACTGATCTTGCTATTTGATGTGATTTAATATAGTGTATGGCTTCTAGAATACCAATGCACTCTCCTGTAAACACTGACGCTTCTGGTGGGCATTGAAAAAGCAGAGCAATTCTAGAATTTTGAAAGTAAACTGCCACACCAGTATTTCCTGTTTCAGTCAATTTTGAAGCGTCAGTGTAAAAGAAATTCCATCCTACCCAGTAACGCTTGAGAGCTAACTCAAAGTCGTCTTTCGCGTTTTGGGTATTCCTTGATATCCCCAGTCCCAAGACGGCTTTTGGTTCGAAATGAATCATCTCATATGCGGTAGAGAAGACCGGGAGAGTTGGATATTGACAAACTGGCGCGGAGAGTTGTTTAAGTTCTCTGTACCTGTTTATCAATAAAGGAACTGTTTTATGGTTCCAATAAGGAGAATTACTAAACGAGAGGTTGATTTGCTCTAAAATTGGGAGTAAGGGATGGGATGAAAGGGAAAAAACTTTAGACAGGAAACGGTCTGCCAAATACTGTCTTCTAAGGTGCAGAGGCGGTTCTGCACATTCCACTTGAAGCGCATTAATGGGAGAGGATTTCATGGCCCCAATAACAATCCTCAGGCATTTGGCCTGGATGCTGGTTAATGTTTTCAGGGCATTTTTATTGCAGGGCTCTATAAGGAAGCTGCAATAATCCATCGCACTTCTGGCTAACGCATTATAGACTAATTTGAGGGTGTATGGGTGAGCTCCCCACCACACCCCGGCCAAGGCCTTAAGGACCGACACAGATCGTTCACATTTTTTGACCGTGTTGTTAATGTGTTCAACACCGGACAGTCTTGAGTCCAAAGTTACTCCCAGAAACCTAGCCTTATCCTTGATTGGAATGGTTTGTCCATCGATATTAATATCTATTGAGGGTACAGAACGCCTGCGGGTAAAAATGACCGCTGTACTCTTTGGTGCACTTAAAGACAAACCGTGATCGAGAAGCCATTGATTTAGCGACGACAGAGAGATATTCATTGATAGAGCGGCATCCTGAATGGAACTGCCAGAAACCAGGAGTGCAATATCGTCAGCATACTGAAGGATTTTGCAGTCGTAATTGAGACAAGAGGGTAAATTTGCTGTATATATGTTATATAATGGGGGACTAAGCACAGATCCTTGAGGTAATCCTCTCCAGACTGTTCTTTGATCAGAGTCCGCCCCAGGGATTCGTAATTGGATAGTGCGGTTGGTAAAGATGCTACCGATGATACGACAAATCCTAGCCGGGATTCTCAGCTCGTGCAATTTTTGCCTGAGATTAGGGAGGAGGACAGAATCATAGGCAGCCGATATGTCTAGGAAGACGACAATCGCAGACTCATTCCTGCTGAGGGTCAGCCGGAGCTCTGACGTGAGGATACCCACACTATCAGCTGTGCCCAGACCTTTCCTGAAGCCAAACTGAGTCGGCGGGAGCAGCCTCCTATTTTCCACCAACCACTCCAGACGGTTTTTAATCAGATGTTCCAAAAGTTTTACAAGTATGGACGATAAAGCAATAGGCCTATATGAACAATGATCACTAGGATCCTTGCCTGGTTTTAAAATCGGGATGACAACTTGAACCTTCCATTCTGTGGGAATATAACCGGAAGTAAAGCAAAAGTTAGCCAGATCCAGGTAATATCGGTGAGTTTTTGGACCAGCTTTAGAAATAAAGGAGTAGGTGAATCCGTCCACCCCCGGAGCAGAGTCTCTAACATGGGATAGCACAGTTTTTAATTCATCTAGGCTGAATGGCATGTTCATAGGGTCGGCAGTGCTGTCTACATCATCAATGCCAACACTGCTCTCCTCTATGTCCGGAACATAAGCCGGAGCGATTTTTGAGAAAAACCGGTATCCCAGTTCTTCTGAGATGTTGTTTGAGGAGTTTGGTGCTAGACTGCTCCTGTAACTCCTCACCTTTCGCCAGACCGTCGAAACCGGTGTGGACGGACTCAGCGAGCTACAGTATTTTGACCAACCTTCCCGTTTTTTCTTTTTTAAGAATTTCCTGGACTTAGCCAATATTCGCTTGAAGGAGAGGAGGTTTTCCAGGTTCATATCGTTGTTAACTGTCTTTTCCGCCTCATTCCTGGCCCTAATCATGTCAGTGCATTCCCTATCCCACCATGGAGGAGAAGGAAGTTTGCCAGAAGGGGTTTTTTTGGATGGGAAGCAATCATCTGCTGTGGAGGAAATGGTAGAAGAAAAGGATGAAAAACATTCCTGGGCATTATAACTGTCAACTTCTGGGAGGGAAGATACTCTTAGGTCTATTATTTTTGAATATAAATTCCAGTCTGCCGCATTAAGTTGGTATTTTAAAAGGGGGGGAGAAGATTTAAGGGGAATATTTTTGGAAGGGAATTCAATTATGATGGGATAGTGGTCACTTCCATGGGTCATGTCCAAGCGTCGCCAAATGAGAAGGCTAGATATATTGGATGAACAGAATGTCAAGTCAACACAACTTCTATTCTGCCCAGGTGCAGTCCTGCGTGTAGTACTGCCATCATTGATGAGACAAAGATCTAGATCATCCAATATATCCAGCAAGCCTATGCCAAAGTTATCACAAGTGTCTGATCCCCAACGATAATGGTGACAATTAAAGTCACCCATAACCAGAATTGGACCACTAACGCTGCATAACAAGTTTTTGATTACTGGAAGATATTCAGGTTGTGGGTGCGCAATATAAAATGAAAAAACATTTATATCCTCAGCCTTAACAGCAACAACATTTATGTTATCGCCAACGAAGGTTAGAGGAATCTGGGAGTATGATACCTTGCTATTGATGAGCAAAGCACATCCCCCATATCCATCATCTCTATCATTACGAACACCACCAAAACATGGCAACCTGAAATTGCTATCAGGCAAGAGCCATGTCTCAGCGATGCTGCAGATGGATGGTTTAAATTTATTAACTAGAAAAATAAGGTCAGACTTTCTGGGAGTAATACTCCTCACGTTCCACTGAAGGAATATCAGGGGATGGAACATCGTGGATAAAATTTAGAATAGAGGTCAGTTTTGAGGCAACGTGGTCAGGTATTGATCGGGTCGGACTAGATAAAACAGACATTAACATATTGGTAATGAATTCTAATATATTTACCGAGTTGTTTTCTCGCCTATGAGTCAATGGCTCTGCAACTTCTGTTGGCAGGGCACAACCGTTTCCTGTAGGGGAGAAGGAATAATTAGGAGTTCCCTGTGAACTTTTCTATTGTAGCCGGGTGAAAGAGGGGCATGGGTCTTAGGTTTTAAAGATACCGTTTTACGGTATGATTTTTGGGTTACCGGCATGGGGCTCGAGGATTGGGATTGAGATATATTAATATTATGTTTATTACGAGGGGAAGATTTGAAAACGTCAGCGTATGATCTTGAAACAGGAGGGAATACCCGACTAGCCTCCGCATACGAGATTGATTTTTCCGACATCAGAGCTTTGATGCTCTTCTGTCGTCCCAATTCAGGACAAGCACTGTCATTTGCGAAATGATTGCCAGTACACGAGACACAGAAGCCTAATTCCTGGGTAGTTTGACATCCATCCCCTGGATGGTCATCACCACACTTGAAACACCTTGGTTTGGATCGACACAAGGTGCGTGTGTGTCCGAAGCGGCAGCAATGATAGCAAAGGATGGTAGGGTAGGTGTATCGCTCAACTGGAAGAGATGAGTAAAAACTGATCACACGTTTGGGTAGGACCTGTCCATCGAATGTTAGTACCACAGTTTGAGTGGGCTTCCACTCAGTAATTCCAGAAGAAGTCACCTTACGGCTCATCCTTCTGGCCTTGATGACAGGGCCACAGCCCTCCGGAACCTGGATATTCTGGATAACTTCATCCTCCGACCACTCAACCGGTATATCCCTAACAATGCCCATTCGAGTGATATTGAACTGTGGGATGGTTGCTACATAATTATTTTTAGCCAAGACTGTGTTGTTGAGGAAACTATTCGCATCCTGATGTGACTTGAACTCAACCGACACACGATTTCTGCCAATACGTTTGATCCCGTCAAGACGTATATTACTGACGTTATTGGTCGTCAAGAACATACCAAACTTAATGGGTTGTAGCACAGTGCCTGAGGTCTGTTCATTTTTTAAAGAGACGTGGACGATATACGGAGGGTTATCTCTCATGGTGTAAGTCAATCTACCGGGTAAACTTTTAGGTATCTTAGGCGGTACGTTAGAAACCGCAGGGGGCGAACCAGCAACCCTTTTGCGAGTTGAATTCTCTGTATCCATAGCGGGATCCTGCGGGGGTGTTTCTATTGTTTGGGGTAGAGTTATGGTCAACACAGGGGAGGAAATATCAAAAAGTTCATCAGGGGGGTCCGGGTCAGGAGGCTTTTTGGAATTCATATTGGTAAGTGGCTAAAAAGACAAACACAAACAAAAACAAACCTTATACCAAGAACACACACACACTAAGAACAGTTTCGATCAAGTTTAACACCAAAAAATTCACTAAAATCGAAAAAATTCGTAGGACTGACAAAAGCACGTGTCGAGCCTTCACCACTACCAACGAAAGTGATCCTATTCTTATTTGGACAAATAAGAATAGGATCGACGCCATATTGTGACGTCACGTCATACTGTCAAATCGCAAGAAATTGGGCAAAATTGAAGACTCAGAGATGAGCAAAATTGAAGATCTGGATTCTCATTAAACTATTTTCGTTCACAGTTCGTAAATAAATTAAATTTTAAAATTTTCTTGTTTTGCTCACCATAATAATTCTTCGATTTGACAGTATGACGTGACGTCACTACCTGTCAATCGATCCTATTCTTATTTGGAACGCATTTTATACAAGATCCTTGAATTGAAATACCTAAGTTCGTGACACGAGTTTTAGGCGGGATTTCTTAGAGAAGTTCAGTGGCTGTTTTAACTATTTGCTGATTGATTCCTAGTGGATTCTAATTGAGGCCATGGGAGCCTGTGTGGCCTAACTGTATTTTTTTCAATACTGATCCCATTTGAAGAAACTAATCCAGTTCCTAATTAGCTCAGGAGCCAGGGAATTTCATTTATGTGTAAAAAACTTTATGTGAATGTCATTATAATTATAATTTATTATTGTCATAGACAAAATTGGTCGTTCTGCGCAACTCGGTAGAATCATAGAAACTTTGATTTCGGTAAAATGGAGCTGAGAGAATTTTAATGTATTGTTGACTAGCTCAGCGAAGTTTGCCGAGAAGGATGAATGTGTGCATCCATATTCTAATGGTGAATTGATTAACTATTCATACAAAGACATGGCTTAAAAAACTTAGTATCCTAGCCAAAAATATTAAATAAAAAAAGTCAAACTGTAGTTTATTGATTGTCATACGTCAAATTGTTGTTCGCGAGCATAACCTAAATGTATAAATTCAATGAAAATAAATTGTAGTTTCTGTAAAAAATATACATCATCATAGTAAGATTAAATGAATATTGTACGTTGTTACCTAAGATCTAGTTTTGTTAATTTAACAAAACCTCCTCTTAGGCTTCTTTCTACCAGTAAGTATGTCGTATGTTGAACCATAATTTTTAATCACGACATGCATTAGAGCGATTGACCTAACATAAGTACGAATTACGAACTTTTCAGGTTCCAAATTGTCCAGTGTTATGGCTTTACCAGCAGTTAAGAATGCTGCAAAGAGAATAGTTTGGGTAGATCTTGAGATGACTGGCTTGAACATTGAAAAGGACCATATCTTGGAAATTGCATGTGTCGTGACGGATGCGGACCTAAATGTTGTTGCTAAAGGGCCGAACATAGTCATCAATCAGCCAGATAGTGTCCTGAACGAAATGAATGACTGGTGTGTTGCTCAGCATGGTGAGGTATTGATTCCTTCTTTCATATTAATTATTAACTTAATTTAGAACACTTCACACTTTGCTTTGTAACTATCACAGTCAATATGCTGGTGTCATTATAGACCTTTGATTTATTTATTTTATAATTCATGTACACACAAATATACAGAAGATAGGTATCTTAATATAGTTTGTACAAAGGTACTGCTTATTTCAAAAAAAAAAATTCGAACGACTCTCGCCTGCAATGCTTGTGGAAGTAACTACTTATCATCAAATGGGCAACTAAAGCTTTTCTGCATGCTCAATTACTTCCAAATAACATAGAAGACATAGGAATTTCAGAAAGAAGACAAATAGATGCACACTAAACATCTGAATTCTTGTGAATTCATTAATTCAAGAAATACCTGACTTACATATTTTGTGTTTTCTTATAATTTATATGCAATTATTCATAAAAATTATATCTTTAACTTGGTTTTGATCGGTGTTCCGCAAAGTGTGTGCCACAGCACACTAGTGTACCGTGGTGATTATTTGGTGTTCCTCAGAAAATAATGTCACCTCTCAAAGTTTTTAGAAATGGAAATAAAAGTAGATCAATCTATAGACTGAATTCAAAATCTATTCCTGTTTAACGAGTAGGAAGAACTGTTCGAAGTGAAAACCAATTGCACATTAAAATTATTCAGAATCTCATTTATCTAGATCTTTTTTTTTGTGGTGGATAATCATCCGATTACTCTAAATTTGGACCACCTAGTATACTCAATTAAACAAGCTCATGTCATGTTTTGCCTTAAATACTTTTCTGAATTATATGATGTACCTTCAAAAATGTTCAATTTCCTTTAGAGGTGTACCTTGACAACAAAAAGTTTGCGGAACACTGGTCTAAATAACAAATGATGGATGGAGGTATTAGACATTTCAACATACAAATCAATAGGTAGAATGAAACTCCTGTGAAAAGTTGGGAGGCAATGTAATAATATTTGTTGACAGCCCAACAAGTAAAAGCCATTTATTGAAGTAAATTTTATTTTTAAGTTCATAAAAAAAATTGGGTCAAAAACTACATTTTCTGAAAATAAACATTATATTATTACCTTTACAGCTGCTAAACGATATAATGATGTGTGATTAATATTGGTTTTATTATCATTTCAGAGCGGACTAACGGAGGCTAGTCGCAAATCAAATGTTTCACTGAAAGAGGCTGAGAAACAAATCCTGGACTTTGTCAAATCCCATGCACCTGAGAAGAAATGTCCGTTGGGCGGTAACAGTGTCTACATGGACCGTTTATTTATTAGAAAATATATGCCAATATTAGACAATTATTTACACTATAGAGTAATAGATGTCAGTACAGTAAAGGAGTTGGCGAAGCGATGGTACCAAAAAGAGTTTTCGCTTATGCCGCAGAAAAAGTTTAGACACCGAACTCTGGATGATATTCTTGAAAGTATAGAGGAATTGAAGTACTTCAAAGAGCATATATTTAAGTCTTCAATGAAACTGCAAACGGAAGTTTGAAGTTTTACAGGACTAGATATTTTACGGGTATTTTTAATTGAAGTAAGTAATTACAGTAGAATCTTACTAATCCGGCACTTCAATAGACCAATAATCTGGCACCCTCCGCGCGCGCCTCCCTCTGCCCTCCCTACGCCACGCACAGCGTATGTGCTGTCATCGTGTAGCAGTCTAACCTCAAAACAGATTTTATCTACATAATCCAATAATCCGGCACCCTCTGGTTTTTAATAGTGCCGGATTAGTGAGATTCTTCTGCAATTGAATTCTGTTATGCATGTTACTGTTCTGTTCAATTGCAAACTGATGACTGTATAGTTCAGATGTCCACAATCTATAAAAGTATTATGTACAATGTTAGTATCAATGGGTACCTAGATGAAAATAAAAAGTAAAGTAAAAATTGCTTTTGTTTACTCTGTGTGAATGCACCCTCTTCCTTTTTCGTTTATCAGTCAAGGTTCGTCAGTGCTATGTGACCTCGACGAATATTTTTTGTGGACTATATTTCGCTATGTTGTCTTGTCTTCGGCGATTTCGATGGTGTCGCAGATTGGTCTCCAGTATACTGGATGCATCACAGTGGAGGTGTGCCTCGCCTGGGCAGAGCAACGCCGTGTCCTCGTGGGGGCGATCGGCGGCGGCGATCTCTCGCGGGCCTTGGTACAGGCCATGGTCCAGAGCGAGGAGGAGTGGCAGACGGTCACCTCAAGCAGATGTCAGTAAACCGTAGGGGCCCAGTAGAGTCGAAGCCTACTGGGGCCAAGGGTGGTACCCTGGTACTAAAGGCAACGAAGGAACAGGAGCGGTGGAGTTTTTAGTCAGTAAAAGTCTGACACTATCTCCCGCTATGCCCAAGAGCGGGGGATGTCATTAGATGATTTTCCCACCGAAAAAAAAAGTATACCTACTGGATGCATGGATATGGTTTGACCAACACATCGGACTCCTGCCTCTGGGTCTTTTCCAGGTTTTCACCTCTCTGGTAATGTGGCCAAAGAATTCAAAGATTCTTCTTTTGGCATATCGTGTGCACACATTTTACAAATATGCTTGTACTTTCAATGAACTGTGGCCTGTTCTCCAAAAAAATGTTATGTTATCTTTTTTATGTAATACTGCATCATTCAATTTTTAACGGACTTCCATAGAAGGGAAATTCGATTGTTTTTTATTTTATTTTTGTTTTTTTTTACGGTGTTTCTGGTTTTGTTTCATCTAGGCGTGTGTAACTCTTAGAGGGCCTATTACAATACTTGATATTCAGACAGCCTTAGTCGATGTCGCGTAGTGTAATAAGGGTTAGACCGGCCTTACTCGGAACAAAAAATAATCAGTCTGAATATCGTGTGCTGAATATCGCGTACTGTAATAGGCCCTTTAGTGTAGCGTCACAAAAAAAAGAGCAACTTACGTCAATGTCGTGTAAAGGAATGAAACAGAATGATAAATAGATAAAAATAGAATAAGACTATCTGAATATCGAGTAGTGTAATAGGCCCTTTACTGAACCGACTCACTGTTCCGAAACATTTTAGTGTTTCGAAAGATGGAAACGTCTGTAGGTAATGTTTTAATTGCAGCATACACTGAAACACTCTTTATTACTCTATGAGATCTGCTGTCTTTTTAAAATTCAAATTAAAACGTAAATAGTGTAAGTCTGATTGACTGCAGGCTCGTATTAGTTAAATGAAATAACGCAGTTTTGTATCATAATTTTATTTCATTAAAATACTTGTTAGTGGAACACATCTGATTATGGCTAGATAGCCGATTGCAGATTTGAGATTGGAAAAAAAAAAAAAAAAAAAAAATTAAAATACTTTTTTTCTTCCATTTGAAAATAATTTTCAAATGTCACATAAAGCGAAATCAGCGCCTCTACCGGTGGACAACATAACTATTTTGCGATATGATCAGCCATGTTTGACCTTAACATGCATGAAATAATCATGCGTTTAGCTGTTCATATCGATAACGCAGAATGTTCATTGATTTTGCTTGCCCTTATCATGATGTGGCCAGTGGAAAAGGTTCTATATCATGAAATGCCACCATTTCATGATATGATCGATCATATCATAAAGTGATCAATTTTAAGATCTGGCCATGACACATACATTTGTTCTATTAGATTCTAGAAAAAATCATTGATGCAATTTTTCATTTTTCAGGCTGTTGGCAATGGCTCAAAAGCCTTTGCCTGAATATTTTTATGTTAGCACTCTACTTTCCTTTGAATATAGCACGGCCACGAGGGCCAAGAGCCCTCGTGGCCGTGCTATATTTCTCGGATCACGCCGGCACGTGGCACGTCTGGTACCCGGGCTAACAAAAAAAAACTAAGTAGTTATAAAACATTGGCCATCCAATAGTGCCACTACCACAATAGCACTACCTACATAATTATAATAAACTAAAACTTTTAAAATTATATGAGGTCTTACTGTTTTTATTACTTTGTTATTAGTGAAAGGAAAACACTGGAACTTGTTATAAATACTTTTATTTCAATAGTAATACTTGTACATGTACCCTCAGTTTACACCTTACAGTTCAACCGCCAACGATAGATTGACTGCCCGACAACATTCTGTCAGTCAACAGCTTTGCATCTACGTCATATAAAGTGGGGGAGAGGCGCGCGTATAAAGTCAATGGATAGACTAATTTACAAATTGTGTCTGTTTAAAATTGTGTTATAAATATATTGTAAATGTTTTTGAGCCAATTTTCCAAACTATCAGCAATTTATTGAACCAAATTATCGTTACTAGTCAAATTGCGTACTGTTAAACTCTTTAAAAGTCCGTGTTTACTTTAATAACTAAGATGGGATTATTCGATTTATTTGTAATTGCTTACATTAGGTACACAAAAATAATAGATCTCAAGTGTTCAATCAGTACCTGAAAGACCTGAAAAAACCGTATGGGTTACAATGACTGGTGTATGGTGTATTGTTGCAGAAATACCCGTGTGCCAAATTTTATCCCAATCCGTACAGCTGTTTGAGCTTGAAGGAGTAACAAACATACACACATTCATAAACTTTCACCTTTACAATATATTAGTGGCGCATTTTTTTTTTTGAGTTGTGGAAGTAGGAAGTAATAATTAATAACGCCTCTCGGGACTCTCTAGCTAGAGGGACCGTCAGATTTTTATTGACTAAAATCCACATATGT
The DNA here is from genome assembly GCA_905147345.3 of Mythimna impura. Taxonomy (NCBI): domain Eukaryota; kingdom Metazoa; phylum Arthropoda; class Insecta; order Lepidoptera; family Noctuidae; genus Mythimna; species Mythimna impura. The sequence goes on along the minus strand of LR990355.1, from coordinate 6,567,158 downwards.
TCCTCCAGTTGCCCTTTTGCGTTTCAGGGCCGCGGTAACTCTTTCGAACAATTCTGTAGCTAACGCCTAAGGTCACCTTGTTATCGCTGTGTCAATATGAAAGACGAAGAAGAAAAAGCGTGAAAATTAAAATCTAGGCTGTCGTCATCAGTGGCGTAACTATATCATCTGAGGGCCGTGGCAAATTCATTATGTGGAGCCCCAGAAAAATCGTCACGTTAATAGTATAATAATAATAATTTAATTTAAAAAAAAATTGATAATAGATTGGGTTACTTCTGATCGCAGCCTCTCGGACTGGAGGCCCCGTCGGACCAGGGGCCCGTGGCATTTTGGCGCCCTTGCCAACCTTTTAGTTCCGCCACTGGACGTCATATAGGTAATGCAAGTTCACTTCTATGTCAACGTCAACCGTAATATCAAAAACGTATCAATTCTATTCTCGTGCTAGTCTCCGTCAATTCAATTACAAACATAATGGCCATCTCGTTTGCATACAGCTCGAGTCTAGAATTCTGGATGCAAATGCAGCCACCCACACGGTCAAATGGATTTGCCTTTTAGATGGGACAGTCAGAAGCTTCTGCGAGTTAATTAGTTGCCGTTTCAATTATCGAAGTGATTGAAAATTAGCTATAAGTACCTATATTAGGATTTCGACGAAACATCAGGAGCTGTCGCAGCCTGCAATTTTGGAGGGGTCACTAATAATAAATTAATTTTATTACTGACATCAGGGGCCGTACTACGAGGTGCCAATGCTGTCATGATTTCGTTGTGAGAAAAGAATAAAGCGATTCGAACTGCACGTTATACACTTCTGGACACATCTATTGGCCCACCTTAGAGTTTAGGTTTCGATGGCCCCTACCGAAATATGATTGCTAGATTGAACAAAAACTGTTGATGCAGTTTTAAACCTGATACATTTTACCATTTTTTTCGATCGTATTGTTTTAAATTTGAATTCAGAATACCATACGACATGGAGCTACGCCTAACAAGTCGGATATGCGCCTTGTTAAAGGCAATTGATTTTTGAATAAAAAACATGTTTTATCAAATAAAGGTTTAATTTAATAACGCGTGTTGCCTCCATGGGCATCTACCACAGCTCTCATACGATTAGGCATAGAGTTTATCAACCGCTCTATGAAATTTTGAGGGATCATCCCCCATTCCTCTTCTATGGCAGTTTTCAACTCCTGCATCGTCTGGGCAACTGGCTGACGAGCCCTAACACGTCTTTTTAGCTCGTCCCACAAGTGCTCAATGGGGTTCATGTCTGGGCTTCTGGCTGGCCAGTCCATAACTGTGATGTTCACATCCCGAAGATATTCCCTGACGATGCCGGCCGCATGGGCTCTTGCATTATCATGCATAAAAAGGAAATTTGGGCCCACATAGTCCGCGTATGGTATCACGTGAGGTTCTAAGCACTCACGAATGTACCTTTTAGCATTTAATGTTGGCAGCCGTGGTCCTGTAACAACCTCAAGTTGAGTTTTGCCGCTCGCGGATATACCGCCCCAGACAGTCCATGAGCCACCGCCATAAGCAACCCTCTCTTCAAAGCCGCATTGTGCGAAACGCTCTCCCTTACGTCGGTAGACCTTCTTCCTTCCATCATTGCCATGTAACACAATTTTAGACTCATCAGAAAAGAGTACACGGCTCCAATCTTGCTGTGTCCAATTTAAATGACTGCGTGCGAAATGAAGGCGCGCTGTTCGGTGGGCTCGCGTTAGTTTGGGCCCATTAGCTGGCTTGTGTGGTACCATATCGCGTTCTTTTAACCTTCTCCGAACAGTTCGAGCGCTCACAGATACTCCGTGGAAGTCGCGAAGTTGGTTTTGTATCTCAATGGAGGTAAGGTGACAATTTCTCAAGCTGGTCGTCACGATGAATCGATCCTGCCTTTCAGTTGTGACCCGAGATCGTGGCCTTCCTTGGCGACGAACAAAGCCGCCAGTCTCTAGGTACCTCCGATAAACATTTCGGACCGCAGATCGACTTAAATTAAGTTGAGCACTCACGTTTCTTTGGCTGTGTCCGGCCTGAATAAGTGCCACAGCTTGGGCGGCGACTTCAGGTGAAGTATCCATAGATTATTGATAGAACCTCACCTTAATGTTAAGAATAAGTAATGTTTGTTGCAAAACCAAAGATATCAATCACTTTTTCAAGAATTAAATCCAAGTAAACCAATAAAACCAAGTTTTCTTAGTATTCGATTGTTTGATATCAACAAACAGGCTCCAAATTGTCTTTTGTTTCTTTAAATTCTGTGTTCGAAATTCAAAAAAAGACTATTGAATGAAATTGTGAATGTGCCAGGTTCAAAACTGCATAAAAACTTTTTGCTCGACCTAATATAAAATTTTAGCTAGGACCAAACGAAACTGAAAATACAAGGTGGGCCAATAGATGTGTCCAGAAGTGTATTTCCTCAACTTCATCCCCAACATACAAATTAAGTAATTTTCAACGATATTAAGTAATATTAGGTAAGTAGGTATATTTCTTATTTTCTATAATAATCCAGCTCTTTTTGAGTCTTCACAGCATCAGATATTACTCTACGAGTCAATGTATGACAGAGGAGCCTAAAATAATAAAAAACACATGTACTGTAAAAATGTTTTTTTTTTTTAATATTTTAGACTACTTGACTTTCAGTTTACATAGCATATAAAGTACATAATTATAGTTAATTTTTTTTTTAGTATATACAAGACAACCATATCTAACCCTACACTGCCTTAATGGTTCTGTGCGTCTCGCATCCATCGTATTCCCGCGACGGTCACCAGTCTTCGGTCCACCGGCATCGGCTTTCCGGTACGCAGTCTCAACTTCAGAACTTTTCGACCCCATCGACCATCTGTCCTGAGAGCATGTGTGCCCTGCCCAATGCCACTCAAGTTTCGTGAGTCTTCGGGCTACGTCAGTAACCTTGGTTCTCCTGATATATTCATTGATTCGATTACGCAAAGAATCTCCGAAAGTAGCCCTTTCGGCCTCTTCTTAGCCTTTTGAGTGACTGCCTTCATCATTGGTCTGTTTAACTGAAAATAGAGGAGAGAATAGTATACTAGAGGCCAAAAGACCTTTTACCCTTCATGAATACTCAATTTAACGGCACGGCTAGGCTGGCGTAGCGCGTAGTGGTTGAGCAATTCGCTGCGTGTCGCGACTCGCGGGTTCGATTCCTGTACGGAACAACTATTTTTATGGCCTATATAGGGTGACTGGTAATTAGTGTACGATACTTAAACACTTGATTGTGCTCATGATAACCAACAACTTTTACTATGGGAACAAACCTGAAATCGCGAAAAAAAATCAGCTGTTCAGTACATTTATGTTTGCCTAATGTACTGAACAGCTGATATTTTTTTCGCGATTTCGGCTTTGCTCCCATAATAAAAATTGTTTGCTATCATGAGCACAATCACGTGTTTAAGTATCGTACACTAATTGCCAGTCACCCTTATATATCTAATCATTTTTCTTTTTATTTAAGGGGTCTAGCTAGATATAGAAGTTCGCACCGGGCATATGATTGGCTAGTGAACAGCACTGCCCCCCTAGCCAAGTTACAACCGTTTCATTTTGATTCTCTTTTCGTCGATCACCTCGAGTCGGCCACGCCTCCGATTCCTTTGTTCTGTGACGTCATCACAACGCTCAGTCACGTGGTCATGACAAAGAATAAGAGGCGTGGCCGACTCGAAGCGATCAACGAAAAGAGAATCGAAACGAAAAGGTTGTAACTTGACTAGGCCTTCTGGTTTGAATAAAGATTAGCACACGGGTAGACCATATCATGGAATAGAACATAGGTTTTCTTTTTATTCTTGATTGGTTGACGCTTGACCACTATCTCACCTGATGGAAAGCGACGATGCGGTCGACGATGGAGCGCGCTTACCTAGAAGTAACCTATTCACTCTTTACAAATAGATTCCCTGGTTGTAGCCATCAGGAAACACCATTTAATTATCCGTGGGAAACAGAGATTCCAGCAAGAAATAGTACATTTTGATACGAGACGAAATTCGCACGAGCCGTAGACGAGTGTGATATGGAGCCGAGGGCTGCAGTGACAAATTTGCACGTGTATCAAACGACTTTTTTCAATACACTTACGAAGAAATGAATAAACGGGGGTTGACCGGCGACTCGTGGGGGTCGACGCGCGCCCAGCCTGATACGATAAATGTAATAAAATTGTGGCGGGGGAGAGCACGCGCACTTTTCTGCACTAGTGCGGAAAACAGTCTATTGCGTGCCTAAAGGCGGTGGGATAAGAGCAGGTTTTCGAGTAAGTGTATTGAAAAAGTCTTTTTATAGCAACAGTATGTTATGTCTCTTGGGTTAATTTGAATTAAGTATATTGGCGGCAAATGTGTAAGTACATCCGCCATTTTGAGTTAGGTAGGCAACCTGCTAGGTACTGTTTGCACTAACTGGGCCTTCAACCTCATTAGGGGATCATAAGTGTACCTATACCTACTGGATACGTATATTTTACTCGGGTTTGCGTAAAGGTCAAAGGGAGAAGGTAACGGAGTATCGGGTTTACATAATAGTTTTCGAAAGGGACCGTGTAAACTCATACTGTTCAGTCATTATGTGCTTCTAATGTGCCCTTTATGACTTCAAACTTCCGTGTATCTATGCCGGTATACTGGGTGTGTTATGTAGGTACCTACCTACCTATATTGAACAGAGTGGAATGATTAGAAACTGGGGTCTTACCATGACATGTTAAAATGCCAGGCTAGCGAGCGAGAAAGAAGGTTGGAGCGAGTGGAGGTTAGCTCAAAGCAGCCACCTTAACTTTGAGTTTAAAAAAATCACGTTAATTAGGTACAGATTTTTCAAGAAAACAATATACAGCTTGGCAAAAAAGTCGTGAAAATAATGGTGGCGCCACTATCGTACATATTGTAACCCTTTATAGTACGACAACAACGGTTTTGATACTTTGCATTTTTCAAATTGAATTTTTATTTAATTTGTACTTTGACGGGATTTAGGGGAGCTCGGGGCTAAATAACAATCTTCAAGGTTAAGCCGTGCTTAACTAGGTTGGTCTGTGGATGGGTGACCATCTGTCATAGTTTCCTCCGTGCCTCGGAAAGCACTTATAGCCGTTGGTCCCGGCTGTCATTTGTAAATCTTTACTGTGAGTAAACTAGTAAGAAGCCCAAAAATCTGACAACCAGTCTTACCAAGTGGTATTGTATTACCTAGTTACTGGGTTGTGGAGGCCAGATAGGCAACCGCTCCATGTAAAATATTGATATCCACGCTGCATTCGGTCCAGTCTAACTGGAAGCCGACCCCAAAATTAGTTGAGAAAAGGCTGGGCAGATGATTTAGCATCACGTAAACTTGAAATAAACAAAAAAATTCTCTACTCGTTACATACTCACGCTTTTGTATGATAATGCGTAGATACGTGTGTATATTGATTGACATAATGAGAAAAATAAAATCTATGATTTTTTTAAGTGTTTTTTTTTAATAATAAAGTATATTATATAGCTATATAGATTTTACAGATGTGTCAATCAGAATCTAACATGTCTTCGTCTAAATATTCCACACCGGAAAGCTCGTCATCCATGTATGTCTCTGTACTGCTGCTGCTGCTGTCATCTTGCAGATTTATGACTATTTTGTCTATATCACTATACAGAGTTTGTCCCCTTTGATAATACTCTCTTTCTATTTTCATAACATGTTCACAAAAATTTTTCCAGTCATCGACAGAGATGCTTGCAAAAACTTGTTCAGCCACGGCCTACAACAGTAAAAGATAAAGACAATTAAACTTTTGCAAATACTTATTTTAGTTATTTTTAAGAATTTAAAATGAAAGCAGTTATTTTAAAACACATGCCTTGATGTCAACTGATCCCACATTTTGTGAGGCAATTTTATGTTTTGCAATGCCCCAGATCAGTTCGATAGGGTTTAGGTCACAGTGATAAGGTGGGAGCCTTACCACTGTGTGACCATGCTCACTTAGGACTTCATCTATTTCATAGACTGGCTTAGGTTTGTGTTGTTTAACAAGCATGAGCAGGTTTGGCTTCCTTAATGAGTCTTCAAACGGCACATTGTTCTCGGACAACCATAGCTTTATTTCACTAACTTTTGATGAAGAGGTAGGTGCCTTATTGCGAACTACTGAGTGGTAGGGAGCGTTATCCATTACAATTATTGAAGGTTTAGACAAATTAGGTATTAATTTCTCCATTACCCATTTAGTGAAATTTGTCTTATTCATCTCCGAGTGGTAGTCTTCATTTTTATTTTTTCCACTAAATATTAATAAAGCGTTCGGCACAAAGCCATTTTCATTCCCTGCGTGTACAATTATGTACCTAAAAAAAAAAACAAAATAATTAAAAAAAAATGGCATTGATATGATTTATTAGTACCTAATTACCTATGTATGCTTCAGCAACAACTTACCTTTTGCCTTTAGACACATTTTCTTTTATTCCACTAACTTGAAGGGATTGCCAGCATTTTTTTAATTTGTAGGAGGCATGAATATAGCTCTCATCTAGGTAAATATTATCCTTTCTCAAATCATCAGGCAAGTTTCTGTTTTTAATAATAATGTCCAAGTAGGTTTCACGCTTTGCAGCAATATTCTGCCTTTCCATCAAAGCTTGCCTGTCTGATTGACACTTTTTATATCGAAAGCCCAAGGTTTTTAGTACCTTCCGCAAGTGTTCACGGCTCCCATCAAATCCAATGTCTTCTCTGACCACAGGTAGAAGGTTTCGTAGAGTTGGTGCCTAAAAAATATAGTTAACGTTAGCTCTCAGCATATCCTTGTTATAAAAACACTTTAATCTCATAACAACCACGCAGCCCAATTCAGCTATATAACAATAGAAAATTAGTTGTATTTTATTATATCTCATTAATAGTTAAAAATTCGACTTACAATCTTTTTGACAGTGTAACAGAACTGAACTTTTTGTCTGATTGCGCACAAGTCAAAATCATCCAATTCTTTTTTAGGTCGCCCCGCTCTATGTTTCCCTGGAGTGGAAAAAACGCCTTTGTTTGTTTGTCCTTCTTTAGCAATTCGCCGTATGGTACTTACGGATTTACCTAGAAAAATAATGTACTTAGTTATTTTTATTCTGGAAGTAACACAAAAAGTATCAAAATTATAGGAACGTGCTTCTTTGTAAATGCACATAACCTCAAATTCATTGATGTATTTTTCAATGTAAATACTAGTTATATAATGGTTTATACTATCTATTGCAAGTTTGAACACACATATTACATCTGATGACTTAGATAAAATAACATATTACCTGTCATTTCGGCAGTTCTTTTATAAACATCGTTGATATCCGATAAAATTTGTCCAGCTTCAAGTTCCTCCAAACATCTTGCATACACTTTATAAATTATCTCCCTAGCGGAGCTGCGAATAGTTTTTCTGTTCATTTTGAACCCTTTCAGTCACAAATTCAAACACAATAACAAAAAATACGCGAAAAACAGCGATCGTAAACATGAAATGACATTACATGTACTGACTAGACGTGACAGTAGGAGAAGTTGCCAACGATGAAATTTTTTAGTTCCGTTTCAGGACATTTTTGCCAAGCTGTACCTACTACTAGGTAGAATTTATTAAACTTCTATTATGTGTAAATAGTTGTTAAGTGCCCATGTAGGCCTATGTGAAATAAAAACTTTTGACTTTTGAAAATAAATTTGCCTAAATGTCTCCCAAATTACTTTAAAATTTGTTTATTTATTACGAAAATAAAAACCGCTTTGCCCGAGAGCCTGCCTAAAACGGCCATAGGGGTAAGGGCAACGTGGCCAGCATAAACATTTACATGAAATGTATAGTTTTTAATGGCATATTATATCGTGTTTGATACACCCTATATAGCATGCTCCATCCCTTTAACAGTTCAGTTGGGGACGTCAGATGGATAGCGTTAAGTGTTCGTGGTAGGATTTCTGTTCTGATTCATTTAGTGCAAACCGTCATAAGTATAACCCGTCCCCTTCTTTAGGTGGAGCTTGGGTTTCAGGGCCGTGATAACTTTTTCGAATAATCACACAAAATTAGTGTGTGATTTTTAAAACCAAATCTTTCTAATTTTTTTTTGTAATAATATATCTAATCTAGTGCTTGACTGCAATCCCACCTGATGGTAAGCAGTGATGCAATCGTTGATGGTGAAGCGCACTAGTTTATTAAGAGCCTATTCACTCCACCTGACTTAAAGACGAGACACCTACTTTATTATCGGACTGGAAGACCGCAGCAAACTGTTAAAATAGATATTTTTCTCCTATAATGAATGATGAGGTCTCCTAAAACTTAATTATGTACTTACCTAAGCATATTTTTACTGGTGCCATCCATGTTTTACACGCGCGGTAACAATGTCGTCCACTGCCGGCTGACCAATATTCCTTTTTCCGGTCCTTAGACGCTACTCGATCACAGGCTTACTCCACCATCTTGCCCACCACCATCTAAAGCCAAGATAGCTGCTAGAAAACTCGGCATTCTTGCAAAGGTCCGACGGTACTTACTTCACACCGGGTTTCTAATGTAATGGAATATACAAAACACAGGTCTGATCGTGTGTGGAGTACTGTAGCCACATATCGGCAGCTTTGGATTCAGTGGAAAAGCGTTGCGAAGAGGCTTCAGATTTGCTTAACACCAATGTACAAAGCCTGGAGCAAGGTAGACAGCCTTTCGGTATTCTACAGGATTCATTTTGGAGAGTGTGTGCGGGAATTACATGACTTGATGCCGCCATCACCTTTCCACCATCGGACAACCCGACATACGGCGAGTGTCCACCCGTACGTTATTAACACCTCTACGATCCGGACTAAGCGTTTCAACCGCGAAGGTACATCGAAGGACTGGAACAATTTGGCTGCTGCGGTCTTCCCGTCCGATTATAATTTAGGTGTCTTCAAAGCTAGAGTGAATAGGCTCTTAATAAACTAGTGCGATTCACCATCAACGATTGCATCACTGCTTACCATCAGGTGGGATCGCAGTCAAGCACTGGTTTATATAATTAAAAAGCTTCAATCGCCAGCCTTGCCAGATAATTCATTACTTTTTTTACCGACTTCAAAAAAAGGAGGAGGTTCTCAATTCGGTTGTATTGTTTTTTTTTATCAATTTTTTTTAATCTTTGTTACCTCAGAACTCCGTCGTTTATGAACCAATTTGCAAATTTTTTTCTTCCCCTAAAAGGATTTGTTTCCAGATTGGTCCCATATTTTTCAAAATCCAGTTCTGATGATGGAATCTATGAGGAATTGAGAGAACACCTCAAATATTATATGGTGATTTTGGTATTTTCATCGAGAACTCAAGCACTTACAGTCAAAAAGCAACATTTGATGAAGTGGAACTGGTGAAGAAGACCAAGAATGGCCAACGGAAATTCACACTCACATAGATATCACAATGAAGATAGTCAAGCAACTATGACAATACAAATAAATAAATGGTTCTGAATAGTATTGTTGAATGTGGTTCGAAATTTTCAAATGATGATGATGGAGCCGAAAGGTATGCACCGGAACTCCGTTATTAATCAATGTATCCTAGCCGTGTTTGGGCTTATTAGAATTGTCATGAGATCCACTTTGGTTATAAGGTACTATCGAACTGATCTGATGATGGAGCCGGAAAGTGGAAGGTAGACACGGGAATTTCTTAATAAAACAATGTATCCTAGCAGTGTTTGGGATAGTTGGAATGTCATGTGAAATGGGTAGGTACTCTGGCTATATGTGTATCACAACTAAAATCGGTGTTAAATAACAAAAAAACAATACCATAAACACCGACTTCCGAGATTAGTTATTTTGAACGTTTTAAAATAGATTTTTTTTTTGTAGTGAGTGAAACCTTTTTACAAAAAAAAAATAACCGACTTTTTTTTTTTGTAAAAAGGTTTTTATATTATGTTGATAGGCACGCTCTCCACTATCTCACTTGACGGTACGCAACGATGTGGTCGACGATGGAGCACGCTTGCCTAGAAGTAACTTCGTTATCAGCTAGTAAACCATATTGGCAAACGTTGTTCTGTCATACAGATCATTATCAAAGAAATATCGCGATTAAAAGATGGCGGGCGATGAAAAATAGTGTAAGGCCTATTCACACGATTTTTATGTATAATATATACACAAAAAAAATCATAAAAATCGGTCAACCCATTTCGGAGGAGTTCAATAACAAACTCTGTAACTCGAAACTTTATATATTAGATTTATCAGTTTTTTCAGACATTTTCAAGTATAAAAACATCAAACTTTACAGTCCCTTGGCCTTAAAAATCCTATAAAACACGACTATTCCACAGAATAAGTAAAGTCGTTAAACTCTGACAACCTCATAATCGTAAGTTAGACAAAATCGAATGACATTACTCTTGATGGTCAAATTACGGCCGTTCACAAATTAACCTTGGACAAAATGTTCAGGCTCAAGGGATGACCAAAATTGTCTTGGCACACGCAACGAATTTAATAATGATCATATGATAAAATATGAAGCGTTGTGAGGGCCCTTGGTGGTGACAATTTGGTCCTACTTAAGTAGCCAGTGAATGGTTTGCACTTTCGGGTTAACGCTTTTGACCTTTCTGTTCTTCTTCTTCTTTTCGTGTCGATGCACTCTAACTAAATTTTATCTGACCAGCATTTGGCAACCTCTACGGCTCTGTTATTGGCCTCGTATAGATCCTGAAAACTGCAGATGGTTGTGCAGGATGGACTGCATATCAAATGACGCATGTCTTGTGCAGCGGCTCCACACTGGCACTGTGTTAGAGATGGGTCGAGGAAGAACCATTTGGCCAAATTGTTTTTACAGCGGCCATCCTGGGTGCGCAATCGGTTAAGAGATTTCCAGATTGGCCACTGCAATTCGCGTCCAGGGGGATACCTTTCTCTTTGTGCCGCGTGTTTTCATTACTGTAAGGGCCTTTTGTACCTACATACATGTATGAAGACGTGTTTTTTTTTCTGGTCTTTTGAGAATTGACGTCTTGATTTGTGCGGTAAGGGCTAATGGACTCGGGATTGTTTGCAAGAGTTACCGCGGCCCTAGAACACAAAGGGCAACTGAAGAGACATGCATAGGTTTAAGTCAATAAAAGTCTATGATATTCCCTCTCGCTCCACCCAGACTGGGAGATGGTATTTCGTGATTTCCCACCCTCAAAAAAAAGAACTGTGGGCTTATATATGTGGTGTTATTGAGAAACTATACCTTCATAGTTTAGCTATTAGGATTTTGCGTTCTGGCTGTAGCGATCAGACCCCACCCAGATCGGTAGAAGTTATTTGTTAAACGAATAACTGTACGTTTTTGGTACAGATAGTGTTAACTTAGGTATATTGATTTTCGGCAACTTTTATCTAGCTGCTACATTGTTATCAGTCACCCTGCAAAGATCGTCACTCCATCTAGCCCATGGGTCGTCCGAAAGGGAACCCCGGGGTCCTGCGACGCAAGGCAAAGAAGGAACATAGGAGTGGATTTTAGTCAGTACAAGTCTGACACGACCTCTCGCTCTCGCACCCTAGAGCGAATAAGTCATTAGATGATTTAACACCTAAAAAAAAAACTAGCCTAAGGGCGTCCTTGCTTACCCTAATGCCCATTACTGAAAATGGTAGGAGTGTCTGCACTTACAGTCGATTACCTCTCTCTAATGGATTACTGGCCACTATAAGAATCGTGTCTACAAATAGGCAAGTATTTTATGGTAGACCATGTAATGAGAAAGAAAAAGTTGGATATTAAACCATATTTTAGTTTGAATTGTAAGAGTTATGGTTCAATAAACGTTAACTTTTCGCAGGAAACCAGGGGCGTAGCTATCCGTTGCCGTAGCCGGGGCCCCCGTGCTACAGGGCCCCCGACGTGTGTAAAAAAATTGTAACATGTTATCCATCACCTCATATTCTATTGATAAGATAATAAATAATAAAAGAAAAAAAAAAAAAAACAATTTATTTACGCGAAATGACACAATCTTAGGACTAGCTTACAATTATAATCATTATTATAGGGAAAATATGCGTCACATCCACGTAAAACAGTCGAACACTCAGTATAAAACCGTGGCCCTGCGCCACAGCGACGAGACCACTGCAGCGCTGGTTTTCAGCGTGGGCCAGTGGCGGTGTGGACAGAAATACGAAACAACTTTAAGGATCTTCCTATTTTATAACACACTCCGGTCATTGTAGCATTCTCTACATAAGGTCACAACAAAAACTTAACCTGTCCTAGTCCACATGCTCCAATAAACGAGCAACAAAACCTCTTCTTCCATCTTTCGACACAATAACTATACAACCCTAATTTATTTTTGAAACGGGGCCCCTGTCTAGCTACGCCACTGCTAGAAAACCACACGGTTACAACTTTACAAGGTACAATACTCTATTTCTAGTCAAGGCCAACACGCAAAAAACTTCGACCATTAACCAAAAGCTCCTACGAGCAATAAATAATTTTCAAGTCATAACAAATGGTTTATTTTGACCTAAACTTTATGATGGATCGTCAAAACTTGAAGGCACTCACAACTTATACAGTAAAATTCCAGAGGGTAGTCGGAAGTTCGTTGATGTGGATTTTCCTACCATTTTATTGACACTTGAAGTCGTAAACGGATACGGACAGAGCCACCTGTCGCATAGGAGACAAACTAAAGGGTTATTTAAACGACCTGCAAGACCATGTAAGGAAGATGAAGACAGACTTCGATAATATAATTGTACATTCTTACCGGTATTTTTACATAAAAACTAAGGGTCGATTCACACTGGAATGGCAGCGGCCGGCAACGACGCGAAGAGCCCGCCGGAGTCGCCCACGGCCCCGGGCGGCCGCTACTGGCAGGGCCACTGACACGTGCGTGGCCGCTTGTCTGCATGCGGCACCTTGGGCGGCCGCGCGCCCTTTTATGAACCTTTCAAGCGATACGTTTTGTCTATCTAAGGTAGATAAAGTTAAAATTATTTCACTCTGAAAGTGCTCGCCGCGTCGTTGCCGGCTGTTGCCATTTCGGTATAAATCGGCCCAACAATGTAGGCCAGGCCAATAAATAAAAACCGGGCAAGTGCGAGTCGGACTCGCGCACTGAGGGTTCCGTACAAACTTACCTATAAAAACAGTTCAATTCCCGAATAAATTGGGTTACGAAGATTTTTGCGAATCGCAAGTAAAGTTTTTTTTTGTGACGTAACTACAAATTTACATTTTTCAGATTTTAATTCTAGGTCAACGGGAAGTACCTTCCCTATGAATATTGATTTCCTTGAAAGTTTCGAAATATACGTTTTTTGCAACATAAACGGCCGCATCTTTTTTTTTTTTCGTTAACCGTTATTTCGTTGAAATTAAAACCATGTACTCAAGACCGCAGACCCGAGTATATGGATTTAATTTCAACTCGATACCTCCACGCGTTCCCGAGATAAAGGGTCTTGACAGACAGACAGACGGACAACAAAGTGATCCTACAATGGTTCCGTTTTTAGGGTTCCGTAAAAAAACGGAACCTTTATAGGATCACTTTGTTGTCCGTTTATGTCGCCAAATTTCATAGGGTACTTCCCGTTGACCTAGAATCCTGAAATTTGGCATGAAGCAAGGTTTCATAACAAAAATATAGGAAAAAATCTGAAAACTGTAAACTTGCAGTTACGTCACAAAAAAAAAAGAGATAAGTTCCTATCTTCTAAACACCACATGCACCTGCCTGTTATCTCACTATCATCTCTGTTTGACTGGTAGAGAATGCCTAAGGCAGTAATTAAACCGCCTTTGTACCTCTGTGTTGCATGCAGTTTTCATAAATAAATATAGACAGGTACATTTAACTGGACGATATCCAGCCTGGTAAGCTTAGCAAGCCCTGTAGCAAGCACTCTTCTAAAATTCACAAATCTTTATATTTATAATTAATTCTTCTGTACGAGTGTTTGTCACCTAACTCCTCCGAAACGGCTAAACTGATTTAGAAAGAAAGAAGAAGAAAGAAATAAAACATGTTTATTCTGCCCAAATAGACGCACAATAAAATATAGCAAACTGTCGGCCCATGTGCAAACCGAGCATAACTGTGCTGTACTATAGACACACAATAATATATATAATTAAACACAGTTGACTGATGTCTACATAGTCTGTGGTTGTCTACACAAAACACAGTCTGATCTTACAGCATAGTCTGTGGTTGTCCATTGTCATTAGATGTAATTTTGTGTGTAAATTTGAGTGGGTTCTAGAATGGTTCGAAAATACAATTGAATCCGGTAGGTGGCGTTGCAATCGGGTTCTCAATTTTTTTTTCCGACGAAGAGCCAGCTTTCGGGCAGGACACCGGCTGTGGAGACCTCTAGTTACCTATATAAATTAAATAGCTCATGCAAACTAAAGAGAATTATAAAAGTTTTTAATTTCCATAATGCCCGCTCACGTATTACGCCTGTTTGGATAAAATTCCATCTAAACTTTTGAACCAGGCGCGCGTAAATAGGTCTCAGTCAGGGATGGCGCGGCGCACCTTTGTTGGAGAGCGGGCCACTAAATATATGTTTATAAAAAAAAAAAAACATTGTCGTGACGATGACATGCCGCAAAAGAGTATTGATTTTTGCGATTTAATGGACAAAAAAATAAAATAGACGCTACTAACTCTAAAGGCCCGTGCTTTACTTGGACGCCCTGGCGGTGCTGCCAGTTTGCGCAGCCAAGAAAATGCATTCAGCTCTATGGTGTGGATCTCACCTGGTCATGAAGTCACACATACATTTTTTTGACGTCATGGACCTGGCTACGTCGCAATGGTTTCTCAGTGAACCACGGCCCTTTAATTTGCAACTCGACATCCGTATAACATAATGTTTACAGCTGTTTGTTTAATTAAATAAAGGAGAAAATTAGCTTGAGTACTGCTGTTTATAATTTTATTATCTAGATGATCAGATAATTAACTGTTTTAGCTTGCCATAATTATTTTATTTAAATAAACCAAGTCAACGTCAACAAAGTCAACCAAGGGTGTTGAAGAGAAAACATGGCAGGTGCATAAAAGAAAGAAAAGATTATTTTCCCGCGTGTCACCACTGGCTTAAGGTTTGCCATCCCTGATCTAGCTAGTTTAGTTTTGAGAAGGTACATAATATTTTACACATAGAATAATAAATTAATGTGGATGTGTCCGGTATCCATTATTATACCGATCTTTAATCATTTTTGTCTTCACAAGAGTACGGCAGATTGGTTTTATTTTTAAATACAGCTGACCCGGCTAACTTCGTACCTCCTAATAGTAAGGATAACGCCATCTACTGGCATTACCAGAACAGCATAATTCATTCTATAATGTTATTTTAATTAGAGATTGAGATTGATTTTTTTTTGATTTGAGATTGTATTCGGATTTTTTTTCGTGATTTTTCCCAACGTTTAGACCTTCCCTGGACTATCACGAATATTTCAAGACCAAAATTAGCCAAATCGGTCCAGTTTTTGAGTTTTAGCGAGACTAACGAACAGCTATTCATTTTTTTTTAGATAGATTAAGAAACAAAAGCCTATTTTGGTGACAATTCATCAAATTACTTCTCCTGCTCTGGGTGGAGCGAGAGGGAATGTCAGACTTTTACTGTCTAAAACCGAAACAAGCCCTTTATGTTACACGGCCGCGGTGACTCTTTCGAACTATCCCGCAGTACATAAGAACAGCTAATTGGTTTATGTACGAGTATAAACAGTAAATCGAAATGAAAATAGGAGACGAACTCCAGATTATGTAAACTTGAAATCAGGGGCGTCGGCTTTTAGAAAACCTCATGGGTGCTCATGCTCATTTGACGACTCGAAAAAGTGGCGAAGTATGTGAGAATCGACCGAGTAATGTAGGAATCGAACCCGCGACCCTTGCTTCTCAACCGGCGCTCTAAATCACTGCGCTAAACGGGTCGTCGGGTAATGAAAAACGCCCATCTCTAAAAGGCGATTACTAATCTGTTTCTTGATGTCTATTCTCAGGGGTGCTCGGGACCCACTGTTTATTTCTCATGGGGGCTCGAGCCCCCGAGCACCCACGGAGTCGGCGCCCCTGCTTGTGATACTATTGGTTCAGTAGCAGTCATAACTTAACAAAAAGACAAGAATGTGCACTTTCGTTGCTGCAATCTTTTACCCAAGTCACTAAGTCTAAAGTCTGGTTCCGTAACTGTCTGGAGTCAGGCAATGGCTGTATAAGCAAGCACGTAGAGTTGGAGATATAGAAAATCTAAAGGGGTCATAAGTTAACACAATCAAATAAAAAAAACCAACCAAGTGCGAATCAGACTCACGCAAGAAGGGTTTCGTACCATTATCTAGAAAAACGGCAAAAAATCATGTCTGTTGTATGGGAGCCCCCTTAAATATTTATTTTATTCTGTTTTTTAGTATTTGTTGTTATAGCTGCATCAGAAATGCATAATCTGTGAAAATTGCAACTGTCTAACTATCACGGTCTATGAGATACAGCCTGGTGACAGACGGACGGACATCAGAGTCTTAGTAATAGGTTCCCGTTTTACCCTTTGGGTACGGAACCCTAAAAAAAACGTGCGAGCAGCGAGCACGAAATTTTTCGTTAGCAATATCGCAAATAAGGTTTACGCGCAAAAGGCCTAATTCTCAAAAAAATCCTTGGTGTTCGAGCTTATTCCGTACCCAATTTCATCAAAATCGCTTCAGTAGTTTAAACGTGACAGCGTAACCTATAGACAGAGTTATTTTTACATGACAATCATCAATCAATCGAAATACCACTCACTGATTAATTACGAAAGCAGAAACTATAACACCTACAAACTTAAAATTTGGCAGGTAGGTTCCATAAAGGGTGTAGACATCCGCTAAGAACGGATATACCGAAATTCACCCCCTAAGAGAATGAAACGGGGGTCCAAAGTTTTTGCGGGTGAAGCCGCCAGCAGAAGAATGTTTAGTATATTTTATTTTATTATTTTATTATATATATATTATCTTATTAAAATTTGTCTCTGTGTTCCGTGAGTGTGTCCGTGGCATCGCCAGGCCCTATCAGAATACCAGCGCTGCGTTATTTTCACTTTTTAGTTTAATATCGCAGCATTTATGCTGAGATAGGAGCCTTTTTGGCCTCGCACAGGTCTTTTATTTTTAATTATAGTTTTTTCTATTACTTTTAAGTTAAGTATTTATAGATTAAGTAGTTACTTTTTATTTTATTGTTGTTTGTCCTGTGCGAGTCTCACATAAATGTTTTCTTTCTTTCTTTCTTTCTTTCAGAAGCTAGTTATATTATAAAAGCAAAACTTTTGAGTGTGTGTGTATTTACTACTTCTTATCGCTCGATCGGCTGAACAGATTACAAAGAAACTTGGTATAGGTATGGGAAAACCATGTCACTGAAAAGCATATAAGTAGGATTTTTTTCCCGGGAGTATATGTTCTCTTGGGATGATTTTCTATTCCCTTCCCTTTTATATCCCTTGGGATGATTATCATGCGGATGAAGCCGCGAGAAGCAAGAAGTTTCGGTATAATATTAGTATGGAACTAGCTGACCCAGCGAACTTCGTACCGCCTAACAATCAATGAATGTAGTATATATCTTTCGATATAGTCAACCGATTGTGATGAAATAAAGCCTAGTTAGACACAATTTTAATGTAAGTATAAAGGTAGAACTACACTGCGCACACGTGTGCCACACACGCCGATCTGGGCGCGTCAGTCTCCATACATTTTATATGGAAACTAGACTTGTAGAGCTACACTTGATCCACGCCACGCGACGTCGTTCAACGTACAAATCAGGTGTGTTACACGTGTGCGTCGTCTGTAGTTCTAGGCACAGTAAATGTGTTCTATAGTTCTAGCTTAAAAGTTATCTAAGTACATCGATTTCGTACATTTTACGTGATGTGCGCACGACTAAAAACTTGTACAGATTTATTATATGTATAGATAATCTTACCTCAAAAATATTGTGTTATATTTGAGTCCTTCGAAAGAACCACAAAGTAACTACTCTGGCTCTGGCCTTCTCCCACGCATTATCACTTCACGACAATAAGCCTCTGTGTGAAACAACTTGGAACCCTGCCACCATCAATGCTTCAAACTTATTTTCGATCTTTTGCGTCAATCCATCATATATGTGATGTGATGTATGGTCAGCAACGAAAGTCTATAAACAGCTCTTCTCATAGTTACCTATTGGCACAGCAAAAAAACAAAAACTGGGCAATTGCGAGTCGGACTCTCGCACTGAGGGTTCCGTACAAAGTGTACAAACCTACATATGTAAACAGTTCAATTCCTGAATGGAATTTTTTTGCGATTCGAAGATTTTTCCGAATCGCAAAAAAAATTTTTTTCTGTGACGTAGGTAACAAAAAATTTACTGTTTTCAGATTAATTCCTATATCTGTACTATAAGACCTTGCTTTATGCCAAATTCCAGGATTCTGGGTCAACGGGAACTACCCTATGAATTTTGATTTCCTTGAGAGTGTCGAAATATACGTTTTTTGCGACATAAACGACCGTATCTTTTTTTTTCGTTAACTTAGAAGTTTGATTTTTTCACAGCTTCAAGGGACCGCAGACTTCACTAAGTATATGGTTTTAATTTCAACTCGATACCTCCATGCGTTTCAAGATAAAGGGTCTTGAGCTTGACAGACAGACAGACAGACGGATGGACAATAAAGTGATCCTATAAGGGTTTCGTTTTTTCCTTTTGAAGTACAGAAACCTAATAACGTTACGTACGTTACGTTACGTTTAACTGTAAAAGTATCGCTCGATCAGCTGATTGTGTGAGGAGATTATGTGGAGTGGCTGACGTCATCGCGCTGCAGGAAACTTGGCTGTTACCTCATGATTTAGGCTACTTAGGAACAATACATGATGACTTCGCGTATACAGGAAAATCTGCTGTCGATACGTCTGCCGGAGTACTTGTAGGGAGGCCCTTCGGGGGAGTATCCCTATTGTGGAGAAAGTCGGCTTTCTCAAAGGTGTCGTTAGTGACGTGTAATAGTGACCGTTTAGTTGCTATTAAAATTGAGCACATAGATCGTTCTATATTAATTTTCTCGGTTTACATGCCTACTGATTCGAGTGATAATATAATAGAATTTACTTCTTGTTTGAGTGAGATTATTGCGATTACTGAAAACAGTGACACGGAAACAGTGTGCATATTAGGAGACTTTAATGCTCACCCGGGTGAACGTTTCGCTAGTGAACTGTCAACAGTGTGTGCGGAACAGTCGTGGTCATGTGTGGACAGGGAGTTGTTACCGGATGATACTTTTACTTTTAAGAGTACAGCGAACGGTGCGTTGCGCTGGCTTGATCACTGCGTGGTGACTAGTGCAGCGAGACAATTAGTAATGAAAGCAGCTGTTTTGTATGGTGTTTACTCATCGGACCACATTCCTTTGATTATTGATTGTAATATAAATTTAATAATACCTAAGGTAGTGAGCAAAACCCACTCTTGTAATAAAGTCATTTGGGGTGAAAGAACCGTTAGACAAATTGAGGAATATTCAAACTTTTGTCATTCAAAATTAAGGTTAATAGATTTTCCTACGGAATTTTGTAATTGTTCGCATAGAATGTGCTCTGATACTAGCCACCACAGACTATTAGATGAGATGTACGATGCAGTTATTGGTATTTTGAAAGAAGGTGCATCTATAACGTATGTAGGTACTGATAACCTGCGCTGTAAAAGAAGACATGTGGTTGGTTGGAATGTGCATGTGCGGGATGCTCACAGGGAGGCTCGCATGCATTATCAGACGTGGTTGCTGCATAATAAGATAAGATAAACTTAATATCTTCTTCTTTAGTTATTCTCGTAATACCTCTTAGTACTTGTAGTCGTGGTCCGGACCATGTTTTTATTGAATCGATTTCTTTACACAACTCTTTTAGAAAGTTTTCATTATTTTTATCTTTGATTATACATATCTCTTTGATATTTAATTTCTTACAAAATTTGCTCAATTTCGACACAAATTCGGCTCGCGTAAAATGTGACTTAAAATTGAGATTTATGTATAAAATCTTTTTATTTTCTGCATAAGCAAAACATTCTTCTTGGAATGATATCCTATTATTTTTAATTAGCTTATTTAATTCATCTCCTTCCATTAACCTCATTTCGACTGAATCGTTTGATTTCTTTAATATTTCCGCAACTCTTGGTTGATCAGACCTCGTGTCGTCGGACCTACTAAATAAATCTGAACTTTCTACATTTTCAATATCTATATCTGTCATTCTTTTCTTTTGAGCTCTTGTTAATACAGCTACTACATCATTATGCATATCCTTTAGTTCTTCCGATGTTATCACAATTCTTGACAATGCATCCGCGGCGACATTGTCTTTTCCTTTTATGTACACTATCTCATAGTCGTATTCCTCCAAAGTTAATCTAAATTTTAACAAACGACTTGAAGGATCTTTCATCCCAAATAGATATATTAATGGCTTATGGTCTGTTTCAATGACAAAATGTTTTCCGTAAAGGTATGGCCTAAAATATTTGACAGACCAAACAATGGCTAGCAATTCTTTTTGTATTGTTGGGTAATTTCTTTCAGCCTTGTTTAATGGTCGACTTGCATATGCAATTGGTTTCATGTTTTTGTTACATAGAACAGATCCAATTGCTATTCCAGAAGCATCTGTTTTTAATATAAATTCACTATCATTTGCAAAATCGGGGTATTGCAAAATTGGTGGGTTAGTCATGTGTTGCTTAAGGCTGTCAAATGATTTTTGACAACTTTTTGACCAAATAAAAGGTTCATTTTTTCTGCATAATTTGTTTAGTGGTGCTGTTATTTCAGCGAAAGATGGTATAAATTTTCTATAATAATTGCAGAAAGCAACATATCGTTTTACTTCTTCAGAAGTTTGTGGTACCGGATAATCAAGCAAAACTTTAATTTTTTCTGGGTCTGGTAAGACACCTTGCGCAGACACAACATGACCAAGATATAATAGTTCTTTTTTTAAGAATTGACACTTAGTAGGATTTAATTTTAAATTAACTTTTCTCAATCTTTCAAATATGTCTATAAGATTACGATTGTGAGATTCTAAATTACGACCGAAAACGATTAAATCGTCAAGATATACAAAACATTTGTCAAAAGTTAAACCAGATAAAGCCACAGTCATTACTCTACTAAAAGCACTTGGAGAAATTTTTAAACCCATTGGTAAACGTTTCATTTGAAACTGTCCTGAATTTGTACTAAATGCTGTACATTTCCTGCTTGAAGGTTCTAAAGGTACCTGATAATACCCTGAATGTAAATCAAGATGGCTAAATAAAATAGCTCCTGAGAGAGAATCTAAAATTTCAGTTATATTTGGTAATGGGAACTTGTCATCTTGAATTTTCTCGTTAAGTTTACGATAGTCTACTACCAAACGCCACCTCTTATCATTATTTTCATTATTTTTCTTTGGCACTAGTAATATTGGACTAGACCATTCACTTTGTGTTTCCTCAATAATATCATCTTTTATCATATTTTGTATTTTTTCATTTAGTTCTTTCTTTAAGCTTTGTGGTAATCTGTATGGTTTTGTGTATACAGGATTTGTGTTAGGTTTTAATGTTATTGTTTGTTCATAAATATTAGTTGTTGTTAATTTATCGTTTGGCAAATGAAAAACATCTGAATACTTTTGACAAATGTCCTCGATAGACGTTTTTTCCTCAGAATTAAGATGTTGTAATTTTAATAATGTTTTTAATGTTTCTGCTCTAGTAGCATTTGCTTTATTTTTATCACACTTATAGCACTCGTATAAAGATAATGGTTGTAAGTTTCGTTTAAATATTGGTATTCGTATATCATTTTCACTGACATTTAAAATTTTAATTGGTATTTTATCTTTATTTGCTTCCACAATAGCACTAGCTAAAAATAAATTATTCCCTAAATCTTCTGCGCAAACAATACTGTCTTCTTTTGGGCATGATTCTATTCTTATGAAATGGATAGATTCGCATCGCGCCGGAATAGTTAAAAATTCGCAATTATGAGTTTTTTCAGAATTATCAAATATTTGCGTTGTTATTTCTTTTCTATTTATTTTTAATGTCAAAACCCTCGTTTCTAAATTTATTTTCGCTAGGTAAGTACTTAAAAAGTCTAACCCGATAATACCATCGGCCTTAAGAGGTAAGTTATTAAATATATGGAACTTGTGTTGAAATGATTCACCATTATCTGATGACAATGTAAGATAAACATGGCCTTGTGAGTGAATTTGTCCGCCTATGCCATTGACTAAAACATCATTTTTATATATATCTATATTTTGCGGCAAACTTTCTTTTCGTATAATTGACAAAGAAGCTCCCGTATCTAATAACCAGTAATATGCATTATTTCCTAATTTAAATGAAATTAATTTCGTTAATCCATTAAAAGCAAAAATTTCACTTTTATTCACGAAAAAATTTTGATTGGTCCTTGTGTTCTGTTTCTTGACCAGTATTTTTCGTTTTCTCAGTTACTTGTGCCGAATAAATTCTGCGTGTATTACCTCTATAGTTATTATTTCGAAAATTTCTGCCTCTATAAGATTGTTGTGATCCCCTGGGAGTATGATTTCCCCCTGAATTAGGGTTACCGCGAAAATTATGGTGTTTAGAATAATATTGTCCTCGTACATACCTATTTGATGGTTGTCCTCGTCCTTGAGCACCTCTTCCTCCATATCCTTGCTGGTATCTCGAATGATTGGAATAGTTACCTCGTTGTCCTCTGTTATTTGACTTATTAGTAAAATGCATGACATCACCTGAATTTGATGAAATTATACACTCTTCATCCTTTGCAGCCTGTATAGCATCCTTTAACGAGCTATAATTGCGAGCTGCAACTATAGTGCTTAACCTAGAATTTTTTAATCCGTCTGCAAACTTTCTAATTGCAAATTTTTCATTAATCGGCTTTAAAATGTCATACTTAGTTGACTCACCATCTGCTTGAGAAATTGTCAAGTCCGTAAATAGTTGTTCAAGTTCAGTCCCATATTCGTCAATTGTTCTATATCCTTGTGAAATATTTTGAAGTCGTGACTGAATTGCCGTGAACGATTTTTTTGTAATAAGATGAGTTCGCATGTCCTTGACAAGTTCTGAAATAGATGTATAAGTCGCAGCCATTCGTAATTTTGCATTTTCTGTGATCCTATTTTTCAAAACGAATTTTATTAATAAATCGTTATCCGTCGCGTTAATCATTTCTGAATACATCTCAATTCCATCAATCAATCGTTTCGTTACACTCTCCGTTCCGTCCATAACTGGCAACAAACTACAAGCCGTTTTTAAGTCGAATTCCATTTTTTCTATTTTAATATTTGTATACGTACACAAATTATTAATCTCCTCGTAAAGTTGTCTAATATTTTTGAAAATATCTGATGCTGATGCTATAATCTTGGTATCCTGTTTTGATTTCAAAAGCAAAAACAATTCGCTGCATTTATCAAAAATAATTTTCGCTTCACCTAACTTAATTTCTATAGTTTTTCCTATATACCTAGATTTTCCCTTTTTAACTAAATATTTTCTTATTTCCGTCAATTTGTTACAATTTTCTACCAATGTCTCAATCATAATCTAAAAATATATTTCGTTAATTAAACCAATTACATTATTATATTAAATAAGTAAAAACAAAAGTGTAAAATTACATGCACCGGCGAAAGAATGTCATACGTTTCCATATTTGCAGCACAGTATCAAATTGCATGAGTGTTTGTGCACGATTCTAGACAATTAACTGTAGAACGTAATAACATTAATCGCACATTTTGATTCTATTTTTAGAACTTGGTATTTAAATTAACTTAAAAGTTCGTACTTATAGCCGTATATTATTATTTTTTTTTTTTTAAACGTTCACTCGCGATATTTTAAACTCACTGATGCATTTTATCGATTATTTCACTTTTTATTTTTCACTTAAGTATATTGATGGTAACTCACTGTTTAGATGGATGGCACTGAGCATTATGCCGCAGCTTCTGCAGTCTGTCGTCCCCGTAGAGATGCGCGAATACGTTGGATAGCCTGTAGACCTATTTCGTCCTGGATCCACCGCTGATGGCACCGTTTGTAGATACGTACCAAAAAATAGCAGACTGCCGCGATAAACACAGCCAGCATTACGTATACGACGATGCTCATTCGCTCCACGTGTTCACCGACACCCTTCAATGTTGCTTCGTTGTTCCCAGCCGTGTTCTGGGTGATGAAGACTTCGTCTTTTTGTACCGTTGACCGACACATTTTTCTTTGGTAGTCGCGTTTATATATATATATTTTCTTTTAAAGTTAGGTACCGAATAACGTAGCCCGTGGCAGGGTCGCCATGAGATGTACAAGGTTCGGGTGTAAAATAAAAGGCTACTGCTCGGTTCCCATAAGAGTAGTATAATGAATCTAAAATATACATACAATGCATAGCGCAACGTAAGCTATAACATGAGACACAATTCTTAAGGAGCATACTTACTAAATAATATAAAGGAACATACACACACTTCAAACCCACTTCAGGGTATTTTTATACAAATATGTGTAAATCCAGGAAGGTTTTTAAAGACAAGCTAAAATATTGCCAAGACAATGAACAACAAATTAAAATGGACATTATAGCTAAAAACCAGGCAGATAAACAATTTGGTGCCTTCTGGAAGGCAACAAATAAATTAAATCCGCGGTCGAGCTTTCCTGTGAGCGTGGCGGGCGTGCATGAGCCAACTGAAATAGCGAGCACTTTAAAATTGAGTCGCCACTGGCGGGTTCGGCGCGGGTTGTCGATGTTGAGGCCATTTCTGGGGACATTACCGTTCGGTTTTCCCCAAAGGAAGTTGCGTCGGTTGTAAAAACAATGAAAGGAGGGAAGTCTCCAGGTCACGATGGGCTCAGCATCGAGCATCTGAAATACGCCGGGGTGCACTTGCCACGCATACTTACTATGCTGTTTAATTTGTGCGTGAGTCACTGTTATTTACCAAATAGCCTCATGTTTACTGTTGTGGTACCTATTATTAAAAATAAAACTGGGGATGCCTCTGATATCTCCAATTACAGGCCTATATCCCTGGCAACTGTTTCAGCCAAGGTACTGGACCGTCTGCTTGACGCACAATTAGCCAAGTATCTTGAACTGCATGACGCTCAGTTTGACTTTAGGTCGGGGCTGTCCACTGAAAGCGCTATATATTGAGCTTAAAGCAGACGGTGCAGTATTACAAGAAAAGAAAAACACCTGTATTTGCCTGTTTTTTGGACCTATCGAAGGCATTCGATCTTGTCAATTACGATGTCTTGTGGAGTAAATTGTTGACTGAGACGTCTTTACCGGTTGAAGTTATATCAATATTTAAATATTGGTATAGCAATCAACACAATTGCGTGAGGTGGAACGGTTCCTTATCGGGCATGTACCGGTTGGAATGTGGAGTGAGGCAGGGGGGATTAAGCTCGCCTCGCCTGTTCAACCTGTACATGAATCAGCTGATTGCTGAGCTCAGCAGCACCAAGGTCGGGTGTCATATTGGCGGAGTGTGTACTAATAATCTTAGCTACGCAGACGACATGGTGTTGCCGAGCCCATCAATCAGTGCCATGAGGAAACTGGTATCAACATGTGAATCTTATGCGGTGGCCCATGGGCTCAAATACAATGTTTCAAAGAGTGAACTAATGCTCTTTAAAGCAAATGGTTTCTCCTACTCGGCATTTCCTGATGTGTCACTTTGTGGCACACCACTGCATAGGGTCTCTAAATTTAAGTATTTGGGTCACTGGGTCACTGATGATTTAAATGACAATATAGATATTGATAGGGAACGCAGGTCGCTGGCTGTCCGTTGTAACATGCTGGCTCGCAGGTTTGCACGGTGTACGAAATCAGTAAAGATCACGCTTTTTAAAGCATTTTGTCAATCTTTTTACACCTGCAGCCTGTGGGTCGCATATTCGCAGCGGGCGTACAGCGACCTGCGTATCCAATATAACAATGCACTCAGGGTACTATTGGGGCTGCCGTGGCGTTGCAGTGCGTCAGGGATGTTTGCTGAGGCGCGGGTTGATGGCTTTGCCGCTATAATCAGGAAGAGATGTGCCTCCCTACTCGCTCGCGTTCGTGGCAGCACCAATACTATACTGAGTGTTTTTGCAGATAGGTGGGAGTCCCCCATGCTGCAAAGATGGGTGCGGCTTCATGTCAAAGTAAGTATAGTTGTGCAATTTGTGTCTTTAATGCTTACTAATTTTAGTTTTTAAGATAATTGTTACCTACTAACAATAATATGGACCTCGTCCGAAATAAATGTTTTTTTTTTTTTTTTTTTTTATATATTTTATTTATCTCCGGACCCTGAGATCCTGGACCTTTGGGAGGCGTACGAGGAGCCGAAGCCAACTCGCAGAGGCCCTTTAGATAATTATAATGGAACATGATACCAACCGGCGATTATCCCTGTACGCGCTATGCTAGTGCACCCAAGGACAACCCCCGGTTATTGAAAAACTGTTGCGACATATGGAGAACAAAGATAATAGGGCTATGGTTTTTGGAGTCTTAAGTGGACTGGTAACATGGAACTATGTCAAGATTATGGCCCCTGCCCGAACAACGTTATTAATATGCATCGAAAAAAGGCAGGGGGTGACTTGCACACTCAATAAATGGGCCCCCAAAAACGGCCGCTAGCACGAAGTGACGTAGCAACAAGAGGGCAACATATCCTGAGGTGCTTGAGGAGTGGAGAGGTATACCACGGCTATCAGGACAATCCCGGAAGTACGGTCAAGATCCCTACCAGCACCTTACTGGATTATACATCCTTCTCCCGAGCACGTTTGCTCTTGCGAATCTCCACTCAAGCCAGCCAATAAAGGCAAGAGAGAGGTGGGAGCTCAGTTCCTCGTCAGTGTTCACTACGGCCGGCCAATAAAGGCAAGCCGGGGATGAAGAACAAGAATTCTCCCGGGAGATCGGGTCCGTGGGGTCGCTAATGCCCAACAGTTCGCCACAAAACTGCACTGCGGATTGTATCTCTCTTAGTCTGGCCCCTCACCCTAGGCATATTACGGCAAAGCAAACTTTACCGATACAGACCTAGGGTATATTGGAGCACGCAAGCCCCACCACGACGTCAACGTAGAGATACGGCGATGGGGTTATTATTATTATGTATTAGTTTATTCATTAATATCACATATAAATTACATTTTTAAATATTTCTTTAAAAAAAAACATAAAAAAAACATTTAAAAATATAAAAAATAGTTGTCCGCCGGTGTCGGGAACAGGGTCCAAGCTACCGGTGGTTAGGGCTCCAGAGACAGGAACCTCCTCACAATGCGAGCCGTATCGAGGAGTACTGCCTTCTGTATCAGGCCCTTGATCCAACCGCGCAACGACAGCTTCGACAGATGGTCGTCGAAGCTTTTGGCTATAAGACCATTGGCGGTCACGACCATCGGCACAATGACAGCTGAGTCCACATTCCACATGTCGACAACCTCGTGTGCTAAGTCGAGATATTTGATTTGTTTCTCTTTCTCAGCTTTCACGAGATTCTCGTCATGCGGGATGGTGACGTCGACTATCACTGCGCGGCGCGCTAATCGGTCTATCACCACTATATCCGGCTTATTGGCTACAATAGTCCGGTCAGTAATGATAGACCGATCCCAGTACAACGTGACATGGTGATTTTCGAGAACTGGGTCGGGCACATACTTGTAATACGGTACCTCAGAATCCACTAGGTTGTACTTCAAAGCAAGTTGCTGGTGAATAATCCTGGCTACTTGGTTATGTCTGTGCAAATACTCGCCGTTAGCCAAACGAGAACAACCAGAGATAATATGTCTGATAGACTCACCCGGACGGTGGCATGCCCGACACACGTCAACCGTCCCGTCCTTCATTATATATCTCCGGTAGTTGTTCGTTAAGATAACTTCGTCCATAATCGCACAGATAAAACCTTCAGTTTCCCCAAAGAGGTCGCTGAAACGTAACCAGGCCACGGACGCCAAGAAATCTACATCAGGCTCATGAAGAGCCCGGTAAAAGCGCCCGTGGAGCTCCTTGCCTTTCCATATTTCCTTGCGGTCATCAGTAGTCAGTATTACAGGTTTGCGCCAGTCCTCTTTAGCCATGGATAACGGGGTGAGTCCCTTGTCCACTGCGACCACATCTCGGTGCATACCCACATCGGTTTTAAGAAAATATTCTCTGAGGCTGCACACCTCGCGGTTGTGCAGAGTCTTTGCGTTCAAAAAGCCTCGACCTCCACATTTCCGCGAGATGTACAGTCTCATCACCGATGATCGTGGGTGATGCATCCGGTTTGCGGTCAGTAGTGTACGGACCCGTCTATCCAGAGCGTCTAGTTCGGTCTGAGTCCATTTGAGTATGCCAAAAGAGTACATTAAAACTGGCATGACCCAACCGTTGAAGGCGCGCACCTTATTTCCGCCCGACAGAAGGCTATTTAATACCTTCTTCAGGCGGCCAAAGAAGCGCTCCTTCAGCGATTGCTTCATGTCAGCATTGTTAATGCCCAACGCTTCCGACATACCCAAATACCTATAAGTTTCGGTCGAGGAGAGGGATCTAAGGTGTATGGAATCCGGGAGTTGAATTCCCTCGGATTCCATAATCTCCCCTCGCTTTACATGCATGGCTGCACATTTATCCACACCAAATTCCATCCTGATGGCGCTACTGAAAGTTTCAGTTACCTTCAGTAGCTCCATTAGTTGCAAATTGCTGGGGGCAAAGAGTTTCAGGTCATCCATGTAAAGAAGGTGAGATATGGCCTGACCACCTCTTCTCAACCGATAGCCCAGTCCTGACTCCTCCAGCAATGTGCTAAGAGGATTCAGAGCCAAGCAAAACCAAAGTGGACTCAGACTGTCGCCCTGAAATATTCCCCGTTTAATCCTAATAGGCTCATCATTACCCTGGATCGGTCGACATCCTGGATAGCGAAGGACCGTCTTCCATTGCCTCATACATGACTCAAGGAAGGTGCGTAAAGTCATATCTACTTTGTATAACTCCAACACCCTCATGAGCCATGTATGTGGAACAGAATCATAGGCCTTCTTGTAATCTATCCAACATGTCGACAGATCCTTGCGGGATCGACGAGCCTGTTGGCTTATGGCCATGTCAATGAGGAGTAGCTCCTTAGTACCCCGGGACCCATTCCTACATCCATTCTGAGAGGCAGACATAATCAAGTTATTCTCTATGTGTCGATTAATTTTTGCTCTCAGAATGGATGTAAGAAGTTTATAGACCGTCGACAAACATGTAATTGGTCTATAATTCTTGGGTTCCACGGGGTTACCTGTCTTATGGAGCAGGTGGGTTACGCCAGTTGTTAGATACTCTGGTAGCGACCCAGACTCTAAGGTTGACTGGAATTGCGATGCCAGGGGCGCGTGTGAGTTGCTAAACCATTTCAGCCAGAAATTTTGCAGTCCGTCCAGTCCCGGTGATTTCCAGTTCGGTAATGGACGAACTGCTTTGGGTACATCCGCTGGAGTAATGACAACTTTTTCCATTTCTGGTATAGCTTCACACACGCGCTCGACGTCACGCATCCAGTCACCCTCAGTGTGACTGACAGGCACCGACCAAATGTTTCGCCAGAATGTAATGGTGGCAAAATCATCTGGGCGGCGCCCGTCAATCACATTTTGTTCAGGTCGCTCCCAAGCTCTATACACCCACCTCTCATCGCTCTGGAACATGCGATTCTGCGAGTACCGATCAACCCGCCGCTTATACCGCCTAATGCGGCTCGCCCATGCACAAACCTTCTGCTTCAGGAAGTCGATGCGCTCTGTGACACGAGACATGTATTCTTGAGGGCTGATACCAGTCCCCAAAAACGCCCGCCTCACAAAGCGCATCACTCGTGGTCGCGTATTACCCTCCCTGAAGCAGTGTAGTTTGCCGATGAGTACCCTGGCCCCATCGATACGCCGATAGCAGGCTTTGGTCGAATAGTTCCATCTATATTAGGAAAATTTATGTTCGCCAAACGACATGCTGCAACAGCCCCACAGTACAGGATTGAGTGCGTATCAACAAGGTTCTCGCTACTCTCAAAGTTGTTTTTAAGCAGCGAATCCAAAGTACACACCAGCGCCCTATTTTTTTTGTGCATGGGTAACCGTGGCAAACGGGGTCTAAGTTCAGTCGGAGTTGTTCTGTACTCTCGAAGCGCATCCTCCAGTGCGCTCCTCAGTTCATCGTTGCACTGGCTACTTACTGTGACAACCCTATCATCTGCATCATCATTATTAGGATTGGACCGCGGCGAGATTGCGTTAGTAGTCGGCGTTGCCGCGGTCTGTGTTTGTATAGATGTCGAGACGATTTGGTTGCTCAGTACCTCTGAGCGCAGCCGATCAAGTGTAGCATCGTCCAACCTGTGGTTGCGTTGGATAACCCGCACCTGATCCGACAATCGTTGGGCCGAGACGTTGACGGTTGGTTCTAGGTCCTGAAAAAGAGACAGCATCCTATCACGATACGCAGTGAGGTTAGTTCCCCCCTCTGTAGACCCGTAATATGCGCGCATGACGTTCTCATTCATAGACTGAGTCCATCTCATGCGCTGCACACAACCACCGGCAGCGGGGACCCGGCTTGGGGCCGGTTGGCCCCTAGATCCCAAGCTCTTCGGTGGCCGGCCTCTCCTCTGCCGACGTACTGGTGTTGGCGACGTCGGCGGGGAAAAATACTCGTCGCTCGAGCTCGACGCAACTGCAGCCGCCGGTGACACTGGTGACTCGAGGTCCGGCGGCGGCGAGGCGGAGCTGAGCGGCGAGCCCGGGGGTGGATGGCGTGCGCGACGGGCAGCTGCTCTAGTTAACATATTAACCCATTTCTTTCAATTCATTCCATTTCTGAGATTTCTTGTTGATTGTTAAGACGTCGTCAATGACAGACGTCATTCGGTTTTTTTCTCTTCTATTTTATTTATTTATATGGTTATGGTGCGGATTTCTATTGGTTTTCTTATTGTATCTTATTAGGCATTTATGGTAAATTGTATCACAATTTACAGGTAAAAAGTACGGGTTTATCTAATTTAAAATGGAACAGAAAAAAAATATGACATGTTGCTAGAGTGTTGCCAGTGTTATTATTATTATTATTAATAAGCAAGATGTAGATGATTTTAATGATGAAACGTTTGGCGCAATTTTTGAGTGATTTTCTGCTGCGCTGCGTATAGCGGTTTCGATTCCCGCACGGAATAAAATATATTTGTATAACCTACAGATGTTATTTCGGGTCTAGATGTCTTATGTATGTGAGTTTAGTGAACCAAACGTATCCACGATATAGGAATTATTCCTAATGTGGGACAGTTATTTAAAAAAATAATAAGTAGATATAAATCAGAGGTTTCCGATCCTTTCGAGGACCTTTTCGATCTTCTTCGTCACCCCTATGATTAAGCTTGAGATACTGATTTACCCCCCCCCCCACCACCTCTCCCTCACGCTACCACTACCAGGCCACGTACGTATCTATAACGTCATAAATACAAATCGACTTAATTGGACATAAAAATTGTACAAAAAATATTCAGTAAGTTCTTAGGGTGTTTTAATATCATGCGGATTTCATCACGCAAGCGGGATTGCTCCGCATGCAGAAAATTTCAAAATGCAAAAAAACACGTCCCGCATGCGTATTCCACGCATTACAATAAATACTTGTATGAAATGGACTTTTGCGGGGGGTTACGCGTGCGGGGCAATACCGCATTCGTGATCAAAATCGCACGATATTAAAAACACCCTTACAATTAAATTACCTTACCTCTTTACAATTACCTCAAGGTTAGGAACATAGATTTTTTTATATTTCTGTGGTTAGGAACCGTGGATATAGATGTTATTTATCTACTTATATTCTAAATACATATATTATATAAAATAAAAAGAGAAACTGACTGACTGACATATCAACGCACAGCCGAGAGCGTGAAATTATGCACAAGGCTTCCTTTTATGATGTAAGCGAGCACTAAGAGAGGATTTTCCAAAATTCACCTTCTAAAGGGATAAAATAGGGGTCCAAAGTTTGTATGGAAAAACTTACTTTTACGTGGGCGAAGCCGCTGGCAGAAGCTAGTCTCACATAACTAACCGTATATTTACAGCATCAATAAAGTAAAAACACAAACAGAAATTCAAAGAAAATCTCCCATTCCATTTTCCAACTTCCGACCCTAATAGTTTCACAGTATTATGCTGCAAGTCTTTTAAAACTCATAAAGCAGCTTATGAACTCTGTTTCAAAGAGCCAAGATTCAATATCGATAAGGCTATTTGCATAGACTATCCGAGCTCTGCCGTTTCGCAATAAAGTCAAGTCGTAAAAACTGTGCCGACCGACTTTTGCTTTGAGAATAAAACATTTCTATGTTGATCAAAGACTTCAAACGTAAAGCTGGATGTCCACAATGTTGCACTAACTGGGTTACAGTAAATTAAATAGCAAAACTCCTTATGAATTCATTTTTTTAAAGTCTTTGAATTATTCTTGTATCGTGGGTCTTTTTAAGGTGGGAAATAATCTAACGACCTCTCACGCCCCTGGGTAGAGCGAGAGGGCGTGTCAGACTTTTACTGACTAAAACCTTACTTACCTATTACGGTTTGCTGACATCTCTTTGCAGCGCGCGTGGAACACTACGCGCCGTCGTCGACTCCGGCTCGGTCCGGACGATTACCGAACTTCTCTATCGTGGGTGCGTTCACAAACGTGTAAACCCACCAAGACCTTACACAAGACACCCAGACCTGATATATCTATCTGTAGACAATACAAAGATTTTTCAATACACTTACTCGAAAACCCGCTCTTATCCCACCGCTTTTAGGCACACAATAGACTGTTTTCCGCACTAGTGCAGAAAAGAGCGCGTGCTCTTCCTGCCACAATGTTATTACATTTATCGTATCAGGCTGGGCGTGCGTTGACCCCCACGAGTCGAAGGTCAACCCCCGTTTATTCATTTCGTAAGTGTATTGAAAAAAGTCATTTGATACACGTGCAGATTTCTCACTGCAGCCCTCGGCTCCATAACACACTCGCCTACGGCTCGTGCGAATTCCGCCTCGGTCGCAATGACAAACTTTCTGCACTTGTATCAAAATGTACTATACAAATCTTTGTACACGGTACACCGTGTGGGAATCCATGCAGTACCGCAACCATCGCTCAGCCATTGCGTGCGCCTACCGTGCCAGCAAAATGATTGCTATTGAAATTGCTATGAAATTTTAATTTCTAGTAACTACAGATATCCACAGAGTCAGTGGCAACACATTCTTTCATACCTCTGCTTCTTATTTTGACTTATTGAGGAAATACAATCTACTAAGCCATGAAGACTATGTTTCGGTATTAGCAACAGGATTTTGTTATTCAATTCCCCAGAAGAGTACCAACCATAGATATCCGGTACCAACAGATGTGTCCAGCGCGTAAGCAATCAGTTTTTGCTGTGAGATCATGTCGAACAAAAGCTGGCGTGAGAGTACTATTGCGACGTCTAACCGACAATTATAATAGGAGTAAGTTTACATCATCATTTCAACCAAAACACGTCTGCCTCCCCCAAACGTCGCCACGACGACATGTCCTGTGCGTCTCTCATCTATCGGATTCTCGTGACCCTCACTAGATTATCGGTTCACCTTGTGGGAGTCCTTCCAACGCTGCGTCTTCCGGTACGTGGTCGCCACTCCAGAACCTTTCGGCCCCATCGACATCTGTTCTGCGAGCAATGTACCCTGATACCCATCACATTTGAGGACTTTCAAATTGAAATTATTTTTTTTATTTTCGAACATCATGGTAAAACGGTTGGTACATATACCTACATGAGACTTAAAAACTATTGTTAGTAATAAAAATAAACTCGCACAAAGACAATAATTATTTCTAAATTATATCTCCTTAGGGTTAGGAAACAGTAAAAACAACCCTTGAGACTCATAAAAGGCCCTGTGATGAGACTCCGCCCCGTCCAGATAACCAAGAGAGATACCTCTTTACTTGATCATCAGACGAACGAAATGTCTCAACACAAGTGCACGCACATCGTCAGTTATGGTTCTCAGGATGCTGTTGTGGTTGTGAATTTCCCGCTCCCTCCTCACATACTTAATTTCGCTAGGTAATTGAATTTGACCCTGTTCATACATACCTTTCTGCTTTGTCATGACGGCAGTTTTTGTTACAGATGTTACAGTTAGTGATGGAACGGAAGTGTCTTAACGGAAGCGGAAACGGAAACAGATGTCAAAAGTCAATCTGTGCTGAAGCGGAAGTGTTAATACTATGAAGAAAAAGCACAATGTTATTTTTTAAAAACAACAAGGTTTACGTTGTAATCTATTCACGAGGCACGGTGATGCGCAATAAAGAAACTCGTTGCGACACGTTTGTGTACCGCCCGCGCTCCCCCCCGCGCCTCTTCCGATGTATCCACTATCCAGTATTCCAGTCGTCCACGCGCCCCCCACCATCGCGCTCCTCGCTGCATTCTTCCGTTTAGAGTTCTGTTATAAATTTTGTGTGAAAAAGCTTACGGAACTTCTGCAGAAGCGGAAGCGGAAGCAGAGTTCTGTTGCAACACTAGTTAACAGTCGCACTATGATGACGTAAAAGTGTTCTCAACATAACAAAAACGATATTTATATACAGCAGCGCCCACAAATCTTAGAACTGTTTCTTTCTGTACAGAGTCTAAGTAGTACTTTTGATATACTAATATAGGTCATCAGCATCATCATTTCAGCTGAAAGACGTCTACTGCTGGACATAGGCCTCCCCCAAGTGTCGCCACAATGAACGGTCCTGTGCGTCTCGCATCCATCGGACTCCCGCAACCGACCGTTAGCAAGTCATCGGTCCACCTTGTACTAATATAGGTACTCAGTGAATATCCAGCTTAACATTTAACTACTGACACATAATAGACTTTACAGTACACACACATTTCACAGCAGATATCAGAAAAGCCTAGAATCTCATTTAGAAGTAGGTGCCTAGATAATGTAGCTGAGGAAATTGGCACATTAGGTTATTTATAGTTCCGTGCGAGACGGCCATTTCTTTCATTGTTATGAACGTTAGTTCCTACCAAGGTAATTTTCCTAAATCTAGCATAAAAGCCATGACTATGCTTAATCTAGGTAGGTGGGTGGGTGGACTGGCTGTTTCAGGTTATTTACTGCGTGTAATGGTAGCTTTTATTTCCCCTGTAAAATTAAGTAGGTATATTTAGGTCAGTTACAATTAGTACCTATGTGGTCGAAAAGCAATTGTACTTTTGAGGAAACCTTCTAGGAAATGTCTATTTGAAGATTCTAGCAGTATTTTTTTTTAGATGGGATATCATTATATGACGTTTCTCGCTCTGGGTGGAGCGAGAGTGAGTGTCAGACTTTTACTGACTCGCACGGTAACTCTTTGGAACAATCCCACAGCCCTGAGCATTAATAGGCGTGTTTTTTTGAGGTAGGAAATCATCTTCATCTTTTCTTCCATTTTTCGCGCTCTAGAGTGGAGCGCGAGGGTATGTCAGACATACTGACTAAAACCACACCTGTATCCTTCAGTTGCCCTTTGTGCTAGAACCACGGTTTCCTTTTCAGAAATTCTCCGTGGCCCTAGCGGGCGTATGTGGCAAGCTTTGGTACTTACCTTATACATATGTAATATAAATGTAGGTACAGTCAGGGATCAAAAGTGCAGTTGCACTCTACCAATGTAAGTGTCTAAAATTTCTTTGTTGGAAAAGTTCAATAGTCCACAACTAGTTTATTCAATACTAGCTTTTGCCCGCGGCTTCGCTCCCGTCAACTGACTACTATATCCTACTCTACCCAACTCTATCCTACTCTACCTTACTCTACCCTACTCAAAAAAAAAAAAAGTTTCCTATGTGCGTCTCCTGGTTCTAAGCTACCTCCCCACCAACTTTCAGCCAAATCGGTTCAGCCGTTCTTGAGTTATATTTAGTGTAACTAACACGACTTTCTTTTATATATATAGACTTTTAAAGATTCCATTGACCATCTTCTACAAATAAATTTTAGACATTTTTGCATTGATAAGGTGGAATTGCACTTTTGACCCCTGACTGTACATTGTATGTGTTGCCACTACCTGGCAAAAGATTATGTTTCCTTTTTCGTTTTTCACTGTTCTGATTGAATCTTCAAGTTATTGCTCACTGAAACTCGTGTCGTACAGTCTTGAGATCTGCTGTTAGATCCCAGGAAACTTGTAGGTTGTAGTTGCGAGATGAAACTGAAAAGCTTAATTTGTATTAAATCTGAAACATAAGGCTGAACATTTAAAAGTACCTACCTACGTCATTTCGTTTAAAATAACGTCCAGCTAGTTTGAGATTAGAAATAGAGCTGTATCATATTATTATATCACCCGTTGATATATGATGTAGAACACGGATGAAATATTTAAAGAGCTTACAAAATACATCACAGCTGTAGGTGCAACGGCGTAGTCAGAGGCACACCAAGTTCATCATGAAACACTAAATGGGATTTTTGCCAATCAGACACAAACTAGGGTAGTACAGTTAATAATAATAATAATCTTTATTTTTTCAAAACGTTAGTACAAGATACACAAAATTAGGTACATCAGTTGACTTATAAACTAAAATAAACAATATATCTCTGGCCGCCACAATATGATACCCTGTGTCGTGCGGTCCAGTCCCTTCCGTAAATTTATAAATTAATTAATAAATGCTGTTTTTGTGTATATTTTGCTATTATTATTCTTCGAATTTAAAAGAAAAAAAAAACTAAACAAAGGGAAGTTAGCTACTCAAAAAAGAAAAATTTAAGATGCGTTTATGAGTGTGTGTGTGTGATGATGTGTGTGTGATGGCGTATGTGTGTGTTTAAGTTCGCATACCTACGCATGATATCAAATAATAATATTTAAAAGTTTCTCGGTATGGGCATAGTCTTTGAGTATTAACCATTTGTGAATGGAGGTTTTAAGACCAAATAAAGTCAGGTTTATTATAGTTTTATCAGTGTTAAAGAATTTATTGTATAAATATGGACCCATGAAAGTAAAAGATTAACGAGCAAAAGTTAAGCGGGAACTACATTAGACCGACGACGCACACGTGGGCCACGCCTGATTTGTACGTAGAGTCGCGTCACCGTCAAGTGGCTTGGATCTAATGTAACTCCGCAAGTCTATTTGCCATATAAAAATGTATGGAGATCGACGCGCCCAGATCGGCGTACGTGGCCCATGTGTGCCCAATGTAGTTCTACTTTTAGTTACCGTCAAAAGGGATCAACACCGGGTCGACGGCGACGGCGCGTAGTGTTCCACGCGTAACATAATTGATGGGACTACCCGCTAGGTCCAGCCCTGGGTCGAAAAGGGCAACTGAAGGAAATCAGGTGGGTTTTAGTTAGTAAATGTCTGACATTCCCTCTCGCCCCACCTAGAGCATAAGCATCAGCCTTTCAATGTTCCCACTGCTGAGATTCAGGTCTCCTCTCTAGGAGAAGGAACGGGCTGTAGTCCACCACGCGGGCCCAGTGCGTGTTGATGGATGTCACATGTCTTCGAAGTTTTAATTCTTGGACATGC
Source organism: Mythimna impura (assembly GCA_905147345.3). Lineage (NCBI taxonomy): Eukaryota > Metazoa > Arthropoda > Insecta > Lepidoptera > Noctuidae > Mythimna > Mythimna impura. Next base: position 6,529,256 of record LR990355.1, on the reverse strand, counting down.
TGGTTTCCTCACGATATTTTCCTTTACCGTTTCCAAAGCAGCGGTGATGAAATAAATTAGGTACACAAAGTAATGCGCATGGCTAGGTTTGAACCCACGACCGGGACCTACAACTCGATAATCGGAGCCGTCACCACTGGGCCACTACTGCTCACCCAGAGTGTAAGAAGTTATAATTATGATGGTTCACAACGCCCCTAAAAAATGAAATTTTCAAGGGGCTCATATTTTGTTTGTGAAATAATACTGAATATTTTCATAAAGCCTCTATAACCTGCGAGAGGTCTTAAATATGCCAGAAATTGCTTACTGAGGTAAACTCGATCCGGCTGTAACGTGTGAAACAGGAGCGATCGTAATTTTAGGAAAACATTCTCCTGGCTGGAGTGGGTGATCAAAGGGGTGTATCCAATGAACCCTGCAGGTTAGTAGGTTTTATATATAATAAACTAAAGATATTAGTAGATTTGCTTATATTAGATTCATTTCAAAACACAAACAATCACACCACACACACACACAGAGACACTGCAAGCATTAAGAAGCGTTTTATTTTATTTCTATTTTATATTCTTTTTATTTTGATAAATTCTTGCTACCGTTTCTGACTATTGCTTTATTTGAATTTTAATTTTATTATATATAGTAATTTTATTTTTGGGTTTTAATTTTGATTTTATTCTTGGATTTTGATTTTTGGACACTGGTTTTGATTTTATTTTTAAACTGATTTAATTCTTGATTACCATTTTGATTTTATTTTTGGATATTAATATTATTTTTATATTTTGATTTTATTAATTATTTAATTGTGATATTTGTCATTGACCGTATTTTTAAATTCATAGTTTTTCCATTTTAATATATTTTTAACCGACTTCAAAAAGGAGGAGGTTATATGTTCGGTTGAATGTATGTTTTTTCTCTTAACTGTCAGGCGTGCAAGTGAGGGAGAGAGAAGAGGGATGGAACTATACACCCTATACAGCTTCATCCGTTTAACATTTCAGTGTAGGTCGTCAAATGCATCGCTTTAAGAGCTAGTGGCAGGACCTCTGTTATAATGACATGTATTGCTACGACGACCGTCATATGACCACCGACCAGCTTTTAACCAGCGGGAAAATGATAAGGTACGTTCATCTGTACCTTCATAACTTCTAAAAATCGACTAAAATCGTAACCCTTATTTAGACTATTGGCGGATTTCTGAATTGAGTATTTTGAGTTAAGAACGTCTCAAACCATACTTAACTGCCAAATTTTGACAGGTTTTCAGGGCAAAGTAGAGTTTGAGTAATTCTCAACTTCGAATGCTTAAATCAGAAACCGAGGGTATATCGTAGATAGTCGGGTATAAATAGGCACTGGCCACTGCATCTGGTTAGGTTAGGTTAGGTTGCAAGTAAACCTCAAAATAGTTGTAAGGTCTTACAGGTTGCAAGGTTGCGGGAATGTTCGAAGGAGTCACCACGGCCCTGGAACGCAAAAGGCAACTGAAGGAACATAGGTTGGTTTAGTCAGTAAAAGTGACACTCCCCCTCGATCCACCCAAAGCGAGAGGAGTCGTTTGTTGATTTTCCACAAATAAAAAAGGTTTCATTTCACCTTCAGCCTACACGCATTCATAGAATAGATACGGCGAGTGTACAATGCGTTCCAAATAAGAATAGGATCGATTGCCATGTTGTGACGTCACGTCATACTGTCAAATCGCAAGATATTGGGCAAAATTGAAGAATTCGGAGATGAGAAAAATTGAAGAACTGGATTCTGATTAAACTTTTTTCGTTCACAGATCGTAAATAAATTAAATTTATTGTTTTGCTCACCATAATAATTCTTCGATTTGACAGTATGACGTCACGTCACAACATGGCAATCGGTCCTATTCTTATTTGAAACGCATAGTATATTTAACGAGCAACATCTACCTACATAAATTGCTTAATAAATTCACATCATAATCGGTTTTACTAAAATAGATTGCTGTAACTCTCCACTTACGTAAATCTATAATTTATTGATAATATTAGCAACCCATTTTTATATCGTCGTGTAAAATCAGAGAGCAGTTTTAGCATACTAATTGAAGAACTCGGCGATGAGCAAAATTGAAGAACTGGATTCTGATTAAACTTTTTTCGTTCAGAGATAGTAAATAGATTAAATTTAAAAAAAATCTTGTTTTACTCACCATAACAATTCTTCGATTTGACAGTATGACATGACGTGACGTCACAACATGGCAATCGATCCTATTCTTATTTGGAACGCTTATTATTTATACATATATATTAATCGGTTTTACTAAAATAGATTGCTGTAACTCTCCACTTACGTAAATCTATAATTTATTGATAATATTAGCAACCCATTTTTATATCGAGTAAAATCAGAGAGCAGTTTTTAGCTTACTAAATTATTTAGAGAAAAAAAGGTCGAACAATTTTACTGAGCTGCGTAGCGTGTAGGTCACACCCATCGATCTTTGTTACAATAAAAACAATAGGTTGTTTGAACAATATCGGACAAATTGCTTTTTTTAGGGTTCCGTACCTACCTAAGTCGGCAAAAATGGAACCCTTACCTCTTTGTTGTCCGTCTGTAAAGATCCTTTTTCACAAGAGGTATGAAGCTGAAATTAATATCAAAAACTCAGGTCTGCTATCCTTAAAGCTGTGACAAAATCAAACTTTTAAGTCTACACAATCTAAAGATAAGATCGTTTTGGGCACGCCATAATAATGGCGGTAAGTCCCCTCTTTGAGGAGTGGCTGGAAAGACAACACGACAACATCTTCCGCATAACGCAGGTCCTCACCGGACATGGTAAGTTCGGGAGATTCCTGAACCGGATTCGTGCGGAAAAACGCTCGGGTGTCACCATTGTTTGGACCGCCCGGAGAACAAGGTGGAGCATTAATGGTACAGGTGTGCCCCGCCTGGGCAGAACACACGCCGTATCCTCGGGGGGGTGATCGGCGGCAGCGGTCTCTCACGCCGGGCCTTGGTACAGGCCATGGTCCGGAGCGAGGAGGAGTGGCAGGCGATCGCCTCCTTCTGCGAAGCAGTAATGCTAGCAAAGGAGGCGGCCGCACGCGCGAGGGAACGCCCCTCACGCCCCAGCCGCCGGGATTCTGATCCCGATTTCCGGCCACCGTAGGCGCAGGCTTGCGGACGGCGAGCAATGGGTAGCTCGCCATCCGACCGTCCGGTAACCGTCCGGACCGAGCTCAAGCCCGCGCGTAGTGTTCCACGCGCGCCTCAAGGAGATGTCAGCAAACGTGGGGGCCCAGCACGGATGAAGTCTACTAGGGCCATGGCTGATGCAAAATCATCATCATCCCCGGGGCCCTGGAATAATGACAAAGAAGGAACAGGTGTGGGTTTTTAGTCAGTAAAAGTCTGACACGCCCTCGCGCCCCGCCCAAGAGCCATGTCATTAGATGATTTTCCCAACCGAAAAAAAGATAAGACCGTTTAGGCGCTTATTTTGACACTCGCTAGGAAATCAAAACCATCTTGTTGACCTAGAATCCTGAAATTGTGCATGAAGCCAGGTTTCAAAGCACAAAAAATGGAAAATGTCTAAAAAATTGTTTGTAGATACGTCACAAAAAAAAATACTTTTTTGTATTTCGGTAAAATTTTCGAGACTCGATTTAGAAACTGAGCTATTTTTATAGGTAAGTTTGTACGGAAACCTCGGAGCGCGAGTCCGTCTCGCACTTGACCGGTTTTTTCACATCGCTATAGGTAAATGAAAGGTCACTGTTCACTGAAGTTTGTATTATACAGCCTTTATACATAAAATATCTCAAAGCAGAACCTGAATTTGCCTATCAATCAATCAAAGTCGATTGCAGGACCAAAAAACTACAAAGGTCTAACTTCGTTTGAAGAATTTAATAGGTACCTACCTACTATACTAAATCCTAAAAAGACTTCACTATCTGAATACTGAATTCAGGCTTAAGTAGGTGGGCTGTGTGTTGTTCGCGTGTCCGCTTGTCTATGGTATCGACGATAATGATGTTGGAGCGTTTGGGCGTTGGTTCATGGTTCATTAGTTCACACTAGTTATAAATGTTAAATTTTATTTTTACCTCACACCAGGGGCGCCACTGCGTGGGTGCTCGGGGCTCGAGCACCCATGAGTAATAAACAGTGGGTGCCGAGCACCCCTGCGAATAGACATCACGAAATCCATCAACCTTTTAGGTTTCGTATAAATTATAATATTTCTTGATGATAAAAACTAGTTATTAGTCATTTTTATATAATGGTTTCATTTTACATTTTTATTAAACATAATTAGTAATTAAATACGCAGTATGTAAGTAGGACATTTATTTATTTGTCGGTCCATCAGTGTGCATTTCTCTTCTCACACTTCGCCACTTTTTCGAGTCATCAAATGAGCATGGGTACCCATGAGGTTTTCTAAAAGCCGGCGCCCCTGCCTCACACATTCGTTGTTAATAAAATTTTTGTTTAGTCTATTGTATCTTCTTTTATGTACTCGTATTTTTACAATTCCGCGTTCCATACGTAGGTATGACTGTAGGTATCACAGCGGGCCCAATAGAACATTTTATTTATTATTTTAAATATCGTAGCAATTATTTACTGAGATAGGCGCCTTTTTTGGTCTCGCACATATTTTTTAATCAGTTCTTTTTTTCTTTTCGTTTTTTATTAGATTGGTAGTACTTAAATCACAAAATAAATATTAACTAAGTACCTACTTATAAACATCTTAGCTAATAAATATTATAGCTTAATAAGTAGGTACATTTAAAAAAAAAAATATTATTTCGTATAAAAAAATAGTTTTTTTCTTCTTATTTTAAGAGTTACCGTGGCCGTGAAACGCTAAGGACAAATGAAGGAAAACAAGTGGGTTATAATTAGTAACACTATGACACTTCCTCTCGGCAGAAGTTATTAGATTATTTCCCACCTAAAAAATAAACATTGACTTGGAGCTAAAGATTTCCCAATAGTAGTTAACAAAACTACCAAAAATAAAAATAATCAAACGTACAACAAGCACGTCCGGCCAGTTTTTCCCGAAATACTTTTCTTGGAAAGCCCGCGTGTATTCACGTTCGGATTCGTTTAGCTAAACTACAATAGTACCTATTTTGTTTTATAGCGCACTACATTTTACTCTGGCAGGTATTATTGGACAACAGGGATATAAATCAGCCTTGTGACCTAAAGAGGGGGATGACGAGGGTTACCGGTCCTTTGTCCTTTCCGCACTTAGTTGTCATAATGATCCACTTAAGGGCGTGTAGATTTGCAATTAACATTTTGAACGCCTACGGATACGGATATTATCAGCCTTTTAATGTTCCCACTGCTGGGACTCAGGCCTCCTCTCTCTAGGAGAAGGAATGGGCCGTAATCCACCACACGGGCCCAGTGCGTGTTGGTGAATGTCACATGACTTCGAATTTTTTGGTTCTAGGACATGCCGGTTTCCTCACGATGTTTTCCTTCACCGTTTTGAGAGCAGTGGTGATGAAATAAATTGCACAAAGTAATGCACCTGGCTGGGTTTGAACCCGCGACCTACAACTCGTAAGTCGGGGCCGTTACCACTCGGCCACCACTTCTCGCTGCTGCTGCGGATGCGGATATATGTGACAAACTCTCGCGTTTATTCCGCCGTGGTCGCACATCCACGACCAAATACTCCACCTCGTCAGCTCTTCTGTCACCTATGGGGATTGAAGAGCTAAACGAGATGGCGTACCCCCCAGTCGCAAACTAACGACCCTGGCGAATAGGACACGAAAATACTCGTCGGATCAACAAGACGCAAGCGGTTAAAGGGTTTCGTCAGCTCTTCTGTTACCTATGGGGATTGAAGAGCTAAACGAGGTCATAATTATCTGTGTGGTTCCGCAAAGGAGCCGGTTTCCGAATTGCCCGCAAGTGTTGTATGCTGTAGATCTGCAGAGTTCTTTTGTGCTCGCGGGCAAACGGGCAAAGTCCGTTTGTATTAAAACGGTTGCCCATTTTTTGACAATCACATTTCACACTAATAATATAAAGGCGGAAGTTTGTATGTATGTATGCGTGTATGTTTGTTTCTATTTCATGCGTAAACGGCAGATCGGAAATTAATAAAATTTGACACATGAGTAGTCTTACTATTCCAGTACATACTGGAATAGTATGACAGTTTTTTATTCCGGGAGTATGGGATTATTTTTGATATTCAAGCGGGCGAAGTAGCAGAAGCTATTCATCTGATAAACCATGCTCGACGTTGAAGATAGGAGAGACCAATCTACATTTCCCCATATATATCTTTGTGGCACACTATCTGGCCAGATTAAACCTGAATCATAAAGTATGTTTCTAATCTAAATAATTAATTAATTCATAAACTCGCGGCTAAAAATGAACACTTTCATGACCGTAAAACTTTATAGGTGTATCAATGTTTTTTTTACCAAAAAAAAATACACATAACAATAATAATTTATTTACTGCAATTACCATTGACTCGTAAAAAATAAAAACAGTACTAACAGAAACAATTAAAATTACAATTTGTATAATTAAAATTAATTCAGTTAGATTGTATACTTAGTTAAAGTACAATTCATTAAATTAAATTGAAATTATTTATATACAATTAATAAAATAAAATAAAATAAAATTGAAATTAGTGGAGGTCTGAATGACACTAAAATAAATCGGCTTCCCTTTGATGCCGATTTGTGCCTATTTCAGGTGTGCTACGCAAATCAGATTCTCTGTTCATGCATCAACCTAGAACTAGGTACATTAGACCGACGCACGTGCGCACACGTGTAACACGTCTGATTTGTACGTTGAATGACGTCGCGTGGTGTGGATCAAGTGTAGCTCTACAAATCTAGTTTCCATATAAAATGTATGGAGACCGACGCGCCCAGATCGGCGTGTGTGGTGTGTGCGTACGCGCAGCGGAATGTTGTTGAATTTTAAGATTTTAATTATGCAGATATTTAGTGTATGACGTCGTATAATTGTGTATGGTAAAAAAAAATTTGTGCACGCAACCATTGTGGAGAAATTCACCAAAAACTGATTCCGCTGGGCGAACGTTGTCCTGGCGGAACTTTTTTTAATCCATAGACTTTAGAAGAAAAGAGATGTGTCCAAAAATTAGTGTGTATTTGTGTGTAATTGTGTATGTATGAATAAAACTAGTGCATGCATAAACTTCGGAGAAATTCAAGTTTCCGCTACGCGAACGTTTGGCCATTAGCTAGTTTTCATATAAAGCGCTTACATAGAGAACTGTAGATTTTTACATACGTTGTTTTGAATTTGTTTATATTTGTTTAAAAAACAGATTTAGAAAAAATCGTAGGGCTTAAAAGATAAAAATATAAACGTAAAATACGCTTATTAGGTCTTAGTTCTTAAAGTATGCACTTTGGGGTCTAGATTTTCACGTTTATACAAACCTTGTAAGTGTCTGCAACATGTTGCCAAGTATCAATGATGTTCCGTTAGTAACTAAAGAGTTATAGGACAAATTTACCATGAACAGATCACTGTTTACAAAGCAGTCAAATATCACGACGTTCTGAAGGAATTGCATGGTAATATGTATGTCAATAATTAGTGTATTCATTCAACTATTCTTATGCAAAATTTCATGTCATTAAATTCAGTAATTAAAGAAAAACAATTATAATACTGACGAAGCATCGAAAACCTACATAACCCGACCAAGTTCGGATGGCTACCAAAAAGCGGCCGTGCAATATATTTAGGTAACATCCCAAAATTTACAGTATAATACCGATATTGAATTGGTATAGGTGATAACACAATTGTTGTTTCGATATAATTTATAGGTCATTTATTTTTGTACACCTACTTTTTTAAATGTATTTGACTATGACAGAAAGTAGGTACTATTTACGTAGGTACTTTATTTAAGTATGCGCTTGAGACTTGAGATATAATCTAAATATATTATTTAAGACAAATAAAATTCATACAGCTAATTTCTATTGAAGATTTCACGGATCAGGATTCTAACTATAGACCCCTTAGGGAAATTAAATATTTACCACATGTAAGTATGTACTACTGTTTAGGTAAATATTTATCATATTGTAGCTTATTACACTATTTAACCAATAGACTAGGCATGCACGAGCGTTCCCCTTTGCAACTTTAGTGGATCAAACAATCTAATAACTTAAAAAAAACTACTTCTTGAATCGATTTTTTTTTCTTATGTATGTGAGCGTGTTCCCCCGCACCCCACCAAAATATGCAGAATTATTTTGTTCGAAGTTCGGTACGCTTAATCCTTTAGTTAAATAGTCTAAGTATTGTAGTTATGAATTGATCAAAAATATTCTTGTGTGAAAAAATAGACAACGCGCTGCGCGCAACGAGCGATAGGCGGCTTCCCGCTTGAAACGGTACTGTCATCCTTGAAGAAAAGAGAGGGCAATATGTTTTCGCGGGTATTCGTTTGCTGTTGAACTTGCAAGCACTTTTTTAATGTTGATCAAATCTAAACAACTGAATAGGTTAGTTATGTGATGTGATTTTAATTTTTATTGAAGCTCGAAATATTATACTTACCCTAAGTTTCGTCATCCACGCGAACGAAGTCGCGGGCAAAAGCTAGTTCATAATCTATTTTAGTTAAAACACATTTAAGTCTATTGCTGTCATTGCAAGCGTTTGTTAACGTTATTATAATTACATGCCTAATTAAGTATTATATGTAATTAAAAATATTTTTGTACGCGGATATTTAAACAGAGAAGTACTTGTTAATTGAAGATTTGTTTTTATCGTAGATAATGGCGTTATTATTAAAAAAATATTTTTCATTCAAGAAATGCAATTGTTTTATTTTTTCCTAACGCTTGTGTACGTAACTGTACCATATTAATAAATACTATATTGGAAGGTTAAGAACGTTTCTTAGATATATGGCACGGCCGCTTTTTGGTAGCCATCCGAACTTGGTCGGGTTATGTAGGTTTTCGATGCTTCGTCAGTATTATAATTGTTTTTCTTTAATTACTGAATTTAATGACATGAAATTTTGCATAAGAATAGTTGAATGAATACACTAATTATTGACATACATATTACCATGCAATTCCTTCAGAACGTCGTGATATTTGACTGCTTTGTAAACAGTGATCTGTTCATGGTAAATTTGTCCTATAACTCTTTAGTTACTAACGGAACATCATTGATACTTGGCAACATGTTGCAGACACTTACAAGGTTTGTATAAACGTGAAAATCTAGACCCCAAAGTGCATACTTTAAGAACTAAGACCTAATAAGCGTATTTTACGTTTATATTTTTATCTTTTAAGCCCTACGATTTTTTCTAAATCTGTTTTTTAAACAAATATAAACAAATTCAAAGCAACGTATGTAAAAATCTACAGTTCTCTATGTAAGCGCTTTATATGAAAACTAGCTAATGGCCAAACGTTCGCGTAGCGGAAACTTGAATTTCTCCGAAGTTTATGCATGCACTAGTTTTATTCATACATACACAATTACACACAAATACACACTAATTTTTGGACACATCTCTTTTCTTCTAAAGTCTATGGATTAAAAAAAGTTCCACCAGGACAACGTTCGCCCAGCGGAATCAGTTTTTGGTGAATTTCTCCACAATGGTTGCGTGCACAAATTTTTTTTTACCATACACAATTATACGACGTCATACACTAAATATCTGCATAATTAAAATCTTTAAATTAAACAACATTCCGCTGCGCGTACGCACACGTGTGTGGTAGGTACACGTGTGCGCAGTGTAGTTCTACCTACAAACTGCTTGTGTTTGAAGCTTCGTCCATAACCTTTTATAACCAAAGGTAGGTATAGTCCTCTAGTCACAATAAATATGGGCCAGCAATTAGTTCGCTTTGCATTTTACTTATACCTAGATAGAGCCTGCTCGTCTTTGTTTAGTTTCTATGCAGGAAACGCTTTATATTCCGACGACGACTGGATATCACAATGCTAGATATGAATTGCTATTGCAGACCGTTTTGTTATGAAATGTAAACAAATATCGTACAGTTGAAATTCTTTATTTCTTTGAGTAATCTCTGGATGATCCATTACGATAGTTATTTTATTGATGGAAAGCCAACAGGGCTTTCTGAATTGAAAATTTGGAATTAATATCATGTCAAACAATATCTACTTTAACATTTTAACCACCATCATGTGTTGATGACAAAGTAAAATGTGTCCACCACGCCACGGTCACGACTTCATGTCAGACTTAAATGTTAATAAATCGAATAAGAAAGTATTGTTTTTAGAATTTCGTACCCAATGGGTAAAAACGGAACTATTGCTGACTCCCCTGTCCGTCTGTCTGTCACCAGGTTGCATCCCATCATGAACTGTGATAGTTAGACAGTTGCCATTTTTTAACAAGCAAAAAAAAATCATGAACCCCATACAAAAAAACGTAATTTTTTTGCTGCGGAAGGTACAGAACCCTTCGTGCGCGAATCCGACTCGCACTTGACTGGTTTTTTTTCTTATTTGTGTTGTTAAAGGATGAAATCATTAAGTTGCCAGTTAGCGTCGAGAGCACGCGTTGCTTTTTTGAAATGGTGGTAAAAAGGTTAATGCCAAAGTTTGACAGGATTTCAGGCTAAAGTTTGGCCAATCATCGTCTTCATCCACAGTCCGACTTCGTCCACTCCGCGGCATACGCACTATTTTGTGCCACTTTTATCCAGGTTTTACCCCCCATCGCGCTGCCGGACGAGGAACGTTCCTTTTACCAGTCTTTGGACACCACTCGGTCACTGTTCAGAGGCCTGTTCTCTCTGCATCTCTCTTCCTGCTGCATATCAACGATTTGGTGACACCAGGTATCTATGGGTATGCAGATGATAGCATAGTTGTAGAGAGACACCTGCCAAGTGCTCGGGCTAGTAAGGAGCTAATCCAGTTCGAAAGAGAGGCTATAGTAAAGTGTACGAATGTGGTTCAACGCCCCCAAAACACAAGCATGTCTGTCCACCGCCAAAAGGAATCCGTTCACCTTGGCTCCTGCTTTTCAGAATGTATACTTGGGAGTGCACCGACCACCTTCAGCTCTTGGGAGTTGAAACCTCAGACCTTAACTTTGGGCAGTTCAGTGAGTCCAAAGCCAAGGTAGGTACTAGAAAACTCGGGGTTTTCGCAAAGTTCTGGTGGTACTTCACATCGGGACAGCTTCTAATGAATACTACAGCAGCCACATATGGGCTGGTGCTGCAAAATGCCATCTAGCAGCTTTGGACTCAGTGGGAAGGCGCGTGCGAAGAGGCTAATTGGTGATCCAGATTTGGTTAAGCCCAATTTACAAAGCCTGGAGCACAGGCTCAGTGTAGCCAGCCTTTCGGTATTTTGCAAGATTCATTTTGGAGAGAGTGCGCGGGAATTGCATGACTTGATTCCGCCATCTCCTTTCTACCATCGGATTACCCGACGTTCGGCCGTAGTATCCAACCACGCGTTGCTGAAACCCCTATGGTCCGGACTAAGCGATTCGCCTCATCGTTTATACCGCGTACATCGAAAGACTGCTGCGCTGCGATCTCTTCGTCAGATTATAATTTAGATGTTTTCAAGGCAAGAGTGAATAGGCTCTTAATAAACTAGTGCGACTTACCATCAACGATTGCGTCACATGCTTACCATCAGTATTAATTAAAAAATATATTATATGTTGTATGAAAAAAAAAGGATATACATATGTAATGTACGAGTATATCCTTTTTTTTTTTTCATACAACAAACAACTTAATTGATTGTTAACTTAATTGATCGTTGCGATTTATCGCACCTCATGTTACTGCGTGCGTGACTGCAACAGCCTGTACGAGGCTTCGCCCACTCACTGTACTAAAGGCCTTTACCGATTTTCGCAAATAAATGTAAAATTAAAAAAAACCGGGCAAGTGCGAGTCGGACTCGCGCCATGAGGGTTCCGTACAAATTTACCTATGAAAACAGTTCAATTCCCAAATTCAGTTACGAAGATTTTTTTTGACGTAACAACAAATTTACCGTTTTCAGATTTTTTCCTATACTTGTGCTATAAGACCTTGCTTCATGCCAAATTTCAAGATTCTAGGTCAACGGGAAGTACCCTATGAATTTTGATTCCCTTGAGAGTGTCGAATTACACGTTATTTGCGACATAAATATATTTTTTTTCGTTAACTCAGAAGTTTGATTATTTCACAGCTTCAAGTGACCGCAGACCTGAGAATATGGTGTTAATTTCAGCTCGATACCTCCACGCGTTCCTGAGATAAAGGGTCTTGACAGACACAGATAGACAGACGGACGGACAACAAAGTGATTCTATAAGGGTTCCGTTTTTTCCTTTTGAGGTACGGAACCCTAAAAATGTACCTACCTTGATTTGAGTCAAGAATCACAAACATAATTGCCTCCTGAAATTTTTTGCAGATTCAAAACTGCACCTTTTTTTTTAGGTGGGAAATCATCCAATGACTTCTACCACTCTAGGGCAGAGCGAGATTGCGTGTCAGGCTTTTACTGACTAAAACCCACGCCTATGTTCTTTCTTTACCTTGCGTTCCAGGACCCCTGGTTTTCCTTTCAGAAGCGAACCAAAGCCCCCAGTAGGCTTCGGTCCTGTTGGGCCCCTACGGTTTTACTGACATTTCTTTGAGGCGCGCGTGGAACACTACACGCCGTCGACGATTCCGGCTCGGTCCGGACGACGAGCTACCCATTGCTCGCCGTCCGCTAGCCCACGCCTACGCTGGCTGGAAATCGGGGTCGGGATCCCTTAATACCTATATTTTCTACATAAACGAGGGCGATGTCGCTGGCAGAAGCTAGTATTTAATACTTTTCACTGCCTTGTAACGAATGCTATAGAATTTAGCGTGAATGATCGCTAATGAGTGCCTACCAACTGATATGTGACTGCTATCTTCACCAGTGGCGTAACTATACCTACCATCTGAGGCCCGTGGCAAAATCATTAGATGGGGCTCCAGGTAAAGCGTCAACTTTGTAATTCAATTCATAAATCGGCAGGTCTCTAATACACGAGGATTTTTATATTTCGTGTCTGAAGGTGAGCTTCCCAGTGGTGTATCTATAAGGTGATAAAGCAGGCAAAATACCACGGAAAATTGATCCATTTCTTATGATTGCGTTTAATAAACCTTAATAATTTACTTGAATTTGTATATTTACTTCTTCTGAACTCAAGGCCTCTCGGACCGGGGGCCCCACCGGGCAGGGGCCCATGGCATTTTGCCGGCCTTGCCACCCTATAGTTACGCCACTGATCTTCACGTTGATTGTGTACTACCGCTTTACATTATAATTCAGGCAAGGAGCCAGAAAAGTGCTAATACATATAACACATGCATAATCATATAGGGATCTAACTCAAAATGGGTAATTGAATCTGAAAACATACGTTTCAAAAATAAAGTTCCATTTTTAACCGACTTCAAAAAAAAGGAGGAGGTTATCAATTCGGTTGTATTTTTTTTTTTTTTTTTTTTTTTTATCATCATTATTTTTTTTTTTTTTTTTTTTTATGTTTGTTACCTCAGAACTCCGTCGTTTATGGACCGATTTGCAAAATTTTTTTTTCCCTTTATAGGATATGCTTCCAGATTGGTCCCATTTTTTTCAAAATCCAGTTCTGATGATGGAATCCATGAGGAATCGAGGGAACTCCTCAAAAATTATAGGCAACCCTATGGTAATTTTAGTATTTTCATCAAGAACTTAAGCATTTACAGTCAAAAAGTAACATTTGATGAAGTGGGACTGATGAAGAAGACCAGAAATGGTTAACGGAACTTCATACTCAAATAGATATCACATTGAAGATATAGTTAAGCGACTATGACGATACAAATAAATGAATGATTCTGAATAGTTACGTTGAAAATGGTATCATCGAAGTGATCTGATGATGATGATGGAGCCGGAAGGTAGGCACTGGAACTCCGTAATTAATCAATGTAACCTAGCCGTGTTTGGACTCATTAGAATTGTCATGAGATGCACTTTGGCTATAAGGTACTATCGAACTGATCTGATGATGGAGCCGGAAGGTAGGCACAGGAACTCCGTAATTAATCAATGTATCCTAGCCGTGTTTGGGCTTAGTAGAATTGTCGTGAGATGCTCTTTGGCTATAAGGTACTATCGAACTGATCTGATGATGGAGCCGGAAGGAAGAAGGTAGGCACAGCAACTTTATAATAAAACAATGTAACCTAGCAGTATTTGGGTTAATTGGAATTGTCATTAGAAATAGGCACTCTGTTTATAAGTGTATCGCAACTAAAAAGTGTGAAATAAAAACTTTTTAGAAAAAAAAAATAACCGACTTCACTAAAAAAAACACTAAAAGGATCAAAATAACTTTAATTTCGGAAGTCGGTGTTAAATAAGAAACAAACAATACCGAGAAACACCGACATCCGAAATTAAAGTTATTTTGATCCTTTTAGTGTTTTTTTTAGTGAAGTCGGTTATTTTTTTTTTCTAAAAAGTTTTTATCAAATACCTTCTTATTTGAGTTACGGCTAGATAGTCTCTTTTTTATTAAGCGTTTTTTTTTTGTTTTTTTTTCGGTGGGGAAATCATCTTATGACATCCCCCGCTCTTGGGCGGAGCGAGAGATAGTGTCAGACTTTTACTGACTAAAAACCCACTCCTGTTCCTTAGTTGCTTTTCGTACCAGGGCCGAGTCTTCCTTTCAGAATCAGACTCTTGGCCCCAGTAGGCTTCGACCCTGATGGGCCCCTACAGTTGCGCGATTAAGCGATTAAGCGTGCGATTATGTACCTTATTCGAGCTTGCCATGTATATGTCACCGTAAAATCGTAAATACCGATAGATTAATCTATCTCGAGAGATCGTAAACTATCGAAAGATTGTGAACCTTAACAAACAGCTCACGATTTAACGCATTATTTTTCGATAGACTCATACTGTTAAATCACAATCTATCGCGCGGTAATCGGTATTTACAATCCAATACAAATCACACGCTTAATAAAAAAGAGACGTTACTGCGGAAGTTCCGCAAAACATCGTATCTTCGCTTCCGCCTCTGCCTCCGCAAAATTTTTGCGGAGTGAAGCGCCTATTATACCACCCGATACTCAGACAGTCTTAGTCTATGTAGCGTCACACAAGAAAAAGAGCAACTTATGCCAATGTCGTGTAAAGGAATGAAACAGGACGATGAGATACATACACTAATAAGACTGCATCGACTGTCTGAATACAGAGTACTAACGGAGTTTTATTAACGTCATATTTATAGAACAATACCGCGCGAGTTACGACGCTCATGACGACTCAGCCGTCCGGCCGCATGTTGCGTGTGAAATGGTCAAGAATCAGCATGTGGGCGGTGGGAACGTGGTCGGAGTGGGGGCTGGCGTATGTCAATTTGACATGACAGGAATCGTTGGTTAAAGTAAGTATTTACTTTAAGAAATATAATGTAATTTATTAAAAGCAAGATAATTAATAGATACTTTAATACATTCCGAAAAATACCGAAATTTCTATTCTTCAGTACTTTGGCAACATATAATTCATAAACCAGATGTGATACGAAAATTCTAAAAATTGTTTCTAGTTTCCGACCGAATGTTCGGTTTCGGTTGAGTTTTAGCAAAAAAACGAGTTTCGGTTTCGGCGGCAAACCTGCTGAAACTACGACCGAAACCGAAACTACATTCGGGAGTACTCGCGCTGTGATCGGTCATGTTCGGTGCGTAATTTCACGCACCGAACATGAGTAAATATCTAAAGATTTTTTTGGTTGATTTCATTTTCTCGCTGATGCTATACCTAAACAAACATTATTTAGGTACTTGGTATTTACTATAGTTCATCAGTGGTGATAAAATTATGGATTCAGAATTTTAAAATTCATTTTAATACTTATTACCAAGGTATTCGAGTGGTAAGTACAGCTAGATACTTACCTACGTTCCTAATTCTTTTTTTAATAAAATTACACACCACTTTTAAATAAATGAGTAGATACATATAGGTACCTACCTAAGTATCCATATAATAAAAATAAAAGATCGTTTCTGTTTTTCGATTTATAGAACCTTATTTCCTAACCCCAAACTAAAATCGAGTGCAATAAAAAGTGATTATAATAATGTTTTCTTCATTTTTCCCTCAAAACATGATCCTTGTAAGAAAGTTTCGGTTTCGGTTTCGGCCGAAACTGAGACTGATGCCGAATTTCGGTTCCGGTTTCGGTCGTAAAAACCAGTATCAGTCGACACTAATTGTTTCGTATTCAGAAACTCCCAATTTAATAAAAAAAAATATAATTTTTTGTAAACTAGTTTACATATTTATTTAAGTGTACTAGTGAATGCACGAAATAAAGATTTTTGGCTACTTTATAGTAGCCAAAAAATCTTTATCTATAAATTACTATTTTTTCCACCTCCACATCCGCGGAGGCGACACACGTCGCCACCGCATCCGCCTCCGCTAAGATGGCATCCGTTACAACCCTAGCTCGTGTATAAAGTAATGAGCATAACCGCAGGAGTTTGCGGAATTTCATTTAATCCTGTAAAAACACTTATTAACGATTCACTGCTTAGTCCTCTCTTTATGCCTTTTTAACTCACAGGAAATACATATAATAAAATACATATTACATATATAGTCCGCCTTTGTACCTTTGTGTTGCATGAAGCTTTAATAATACCCAGTTTCTCAATGAGAATTTTTTTTTGTTCGCTCAATTTTAGTTACAATAAATTTTGTTTAATTAGGGACAATTAACAGCCACAATAAATAGTGGTTACTAATAAATTAACAATAATTCTAAGTGGTAACAATATGCGGCATTTTATTTTAACATAGTTTTTATGTCGCCAAAGTTTAGTTTGATGGCGAGAAACGCTCGGCAACTCGCGCAACTCCAGTTCATTTTGAAAACCTGTCGAATGCCACCAGGCATTAAAATTAGATTTAACACGTTATTAACTACAAATCTTCTTTACATAGTATAAATCAAAGTCGTTTTCCGCGTCTGTCTATTTACCCACTAACTCCTCCTAAACCACGCAACGGATTTGATGTGGTTTTCACTAACTCTAATTAATCACTCTGTCTATTGATGCAAACCGCATAAAAATCCTCTCAATAGTTTTTGAGTTTATCGTGAATAGACGAACAGACAGACCGATGGGGACTTTGTTTTTTATAATATTTAAGAATTTGCACCCGTAGATACGGAGCTGAATAGGTCACTAGTAAGTACCTAATTAAGAGTGTCCAACCCGAGATACATTTCCATACAACCGCTTTTACGTGATTATGACGTTATTACACATCTTTCACTAGATATTTTGGAAAGGTATCTTGTGGATGTTAGTCTAGGTTTCTATTGAAAGTGTGAAATTAATCCAGTAAAGTCCTCTGAAAATCTACTATTTAGACTGAACGAAAATATATTAATAGAAACATCGCACATTTAGTCGAGATTCTGAATGACAACATTTTTGTCCCAAAACTTTTAAGGTTTTTAAAAAAGTCACTTTTTTCCTGGAATAAGTTTTGTGAAATTCCGAATGCTAACAGAACGTTCAGGCGTTATCTATCTTTTTTCGCGTTACCTAACAAATATTGCGTTGGATGTAAGTGTAACAACAAGCTTTTAAACATTGCTCACGTTGACGATAGACGGATCGGGATGGGTCCTCTTAATAAAGAAAACAACCATAACTGCGTAAGTCACAGTGAGAAAAACACTTTGCAATTTATTTACTCCTCATTAAATATGAAACGGTTAAAGCTCTTTCTAAACAACGTTTCCCAGTCTCATCTGGATGAGCAACAGGCTTAGAATTGTTTAATAAATAAGATCACGCAACGGGTAACTAAGTACAGTCGACAAAGGAGATAAGTAAGGGCCTGCGCACACTTGAGACAAGACTGTCTTAATAGACGTGAACAATTCTCGGTTTGGGAAGCACTCTGGATACAGGGACTAAAATAATAAGGCACGCAGTCACGACAGTAGACGTATAATGACTGGCAGAATCATATGGTAGACTGACTACCTACAACACTTAATAATTAATTACTGATATCAATGTACCCGCATCTTGGTACATTACACTACAAGACTGAATTGTCTACGACGTCTGCGACAAGACTGTTTTGAAGTTTTGTCTACGTCAGGATCAAGACAAAACAGTCTAGCGGCGTACGGCCAGTGTTGCCAACTTAGTGGATTTTCCACTAAGTTGGCAAACAACAGGTGGTGGTTTTAACCCCCCATTTAATTGCGAAATATTGGTTTAGTGGCTAGTGAATTTTTCTAGTGCTTTAGTAAAATTCAATTTCTTACAAAAAATGCGATCACTCGGGTGTAAATCAGCACCATAGAATCCATAATTATCAATCTGATACCGACGACGATGATTGTGCAAACAAAAATTATTTGTCTGAAGACGAATTAATATCTACATAGCTGTTATTGAATAATTTGTATGTTGAATTACCTACTAATGTTAATTTACCCACAAATGGTATTTTGATTAACTGATTGTTAATTTTTATCACTTATAATTAAAGGAAACTAATAACCTATATGCCTACATAATTTTATTTCGTACAACACACATTTTTTTATGCGATTTTTGTGGGATAATTTGTTGTTAGTGGTTTTCTGGTGGCTTTAAAAGTTAACTCTAGTGGTAAGTTAGTGTAACTGTTGGCAACACTGGACGTCTCAAAACAGTCTTGTCGCAGATTTTCTGCGACGTCGTAGACAATTCTAAGACAGTCTTGTCTCAAGTGAGCGCAGGCCCTAACCAAGTACAGTCGACAAAGGAGATAAGTAACCAAGTACAGTCGACAAAGGAGATAAGTAACCAGGGGCCTTAGTTTGGCCCACAGTTTATCGGGCATGCGGCAGACATGTCCTGTCCACTTTTTATTAATGAGATGTTTTTAATCATAATAAGTTTAATCAGCCGTATAATGTTCCCACTGCTAGGGCTCAAGTTTCCTGTCTAGAAGAGGGAATGGGCCGTAATTCACCACGCGGGCCCAGTGCGGTTTGATTGGCTTCGAATTTTATGGTTTGAGGACATTCCGGTTTCCTCACGATGTTTTCCTTCACTAGTTTGAGAGCAATAGCGATGAAATAAATTACACAAACTAATGCGCCTGGCTGGGTTTGAACCCGCAACCTATACTGGTAAGTCGGGGCCGTTACCATTGGGCCACAATACCATCAAGAAAGAAAAGAAGAAATATGCTTCATTCATGTCCTTCCATTAGTTTCCATGAAAACTTCAATTATATCTGGCGACCCTGGTTGCTTACCTATCTGTTATGTTGTCTGTATCTAAACAGAAATATTCTCTCAACAACTTTCTCCGAACGTTATTTTTTATACCCGTAACTGTTAATAAATGTTTTTGTTTTTCAACGTTAGAATATCTACCTACGTTTACTAAGATTGTTTAAAGATTGAGACACTTTTCAAGAAGAAATACTTTTTTCGTTTTTCCTATAGTAGCGTAATAACTAGTCTCAAAATATAGAACAGTTGTAATTTAATATCTTACAGATTTTTTAAACTAATCTTTAACCGACTTCAAAAAAAAGGAGGAGTTTATCAATTCGGTTTTATTTTTTTTGTGTCTTACCTCAGAACTACGTCGTTTATGGACCGATTTGCAAAATTTTCTTTCCTCTTAAAGGAGATGCTTCAAAAACCAATTCTGATGATAGGATCCATGAGGAATCGAGGGAACTCTTCAAATATTTTAGGCAACCATATAGTGATTTTGGTATTTTCATCGAGAACTTAAGCATTAACAGTCAAAAAGTAACATTTGATGAACATGAGAAATAGGCACTCTGGTTGTAAGTGTATCGCAACTAAAAAGTGTGAAGTAAAAAACTTTTTACAAAAAAACCGACTGAGGGTTCCGCACAAACTTACTTATGAAAACAGTTCGATTCCCGAATTGAGTTACTAAGTTTTTGCGGATTGTTTTTTTTTTTGTGACGTACTTAACTACAATTTATTTACAGTTTTCAGATTTATTCCTATAAATAACTATACTATAAGACCTTGCTTTATGTCAAATTTCAGGATTCTGGGTCAATGGAAAGTAGTACCCTATGATTTTTTATTCCTTTGAGTGTCGAAATATACCTACGTTTTTTGCGACATAAACGGCCGTATCTTCTTTTTCCGATTTTTTCACAGCTTCAAGGGATCGCAGACTTGGGTATATAGTTTTAATTTCAACTCGACGCCTCCACGCGTTTCTGAGATAAAGGTTCTTGATAGACCGACAGACAGACGGACGGACGGACAACAAAGTGATCTAAGGGTTCCGTTTTTTCCTTTTGAGGTGTGAATCCTAAATAAGTACACTGAAAGGATCAAAAATAACTTTAATTTCGGAAGTCGGTGTTTAAACACAGACTTCTGAAATTAAAATTATTTTTGATCCTTTTAGTGTTTTTTTTAGTGAGTCGGTTGTTTTTTTTTGTAAAAAGTTTTTTGAAGTCTTACAATTTTTCAAGACGATGAGTCGTAGTATTTTTCAGGATTCCGTACCCAAAGGTTTCACTCTTTGGGTGACCCGGGACCCTATTGCTAAGACTCCGCTGTCCGTCTGTCTGTCACCAGGCCTTACCTCATGAACCGTGACAGCTAGACAGGTGAAATTTTCACAGATGATGTAAGTATTATTGTTGCCGCTATAACAAAAAATACTAAAAAAAAGAATAAAATTAATATTTATCTATGGCTCATATATAACAAACATTGCTGTTTTTTTTAAAAGGAAGAAGATTATTATGATTCGTCAGAAATCATTTAAAAGGTACGCTGAGAAAAATAATACAAGAGATTATTTTTTAACTAAATTTATTCTCAAAACTATTCTTTTAGAAATCCTACAATAGTTATCGAGTCCAGGTCCAACACTGTTTTTTTTCTCCAGACAAACAAAATATAATAATTATAATAACAATCACAACGGATCCTCACAGTATCCATAACATAAAGGTCAAATAAATACACAACATTTATTTATATTTTCTAATATTAACTAATTCTTCTAAACACAATAAATATTCGTCTAACATAATTTGTTACAATTACTCTACTTATATTTGATTTCGGTTACATTAATTTATGACTTTTTAATAAAAATATAAGTTTACCTACTTATTAACAATATTATTTAATGAATTTTAGTAAGTAGGAGGTTACAATTCGTAATCGAAATTTTAAAATATTGTACAGTAAAATATTAACAATAAAGTCATTTTAAAATTATGCCATGTAAATAATTCCTGAAGAAAAGGTTTCTCAATAATTTATAAAAAAAACGTATAATAAAAAATATATTTTCATAAACTAGACTTAAAAAAAAACTCTTGAAAAGACTGACACAATCAGTTTTATTCACGATTAGAATAATGGCATCTACTTAACTATTTTATTATTAAGCGCATAATCAACAACTTACATGTTTTATGTTGACACTTTTTAACTATTACAAATATTTGACTCTATACATCAGAACTGACCTCAGCACACGGGAATCGCAAACATACATTTTGTATCGGTTCTCAACCACATATCCACACTGAGGTATTTGGCTACGGAATATGGCGACCTACACATTTAAGCAGGAAGATAATTATGGAAGGTCAGCTTAAAATATCTAGGTAATCTAATGATATGGCTGCGATCGCTTAAATTCGACATGGCAACGTTTAAAAAACAGAAGACTGCAAGCAGTTTTTAAAATTGAAACGATAATAGGGTACTTAAATAAATTCGTATGCTAACGATCAAAGTTCGCCGTGCCCGCGACAATATTTTCCCTAAATTTTACTCTGAACTGCTCTGAACTAACTTATAATTGCGTCTTTAACTTGTTACATAAAAGTTTCGTCCCTATGCTCTCGCTACAATCTTAATTCTCTTGAGATGTAATTTTTTTTCAACTATTAACATACTATTTTTTCAAGGTACATTTCACACGCGCTCATTTTTGCATTATTATTTCTACACTTTTGAAATCCAATTTTCTTAAAACTACATGACGAGGAAGGGAAAACGTATTCATCACAACACGTCACTCGGTACAACGGTACCTTGAAGTAAATTATAAAATATTAAACAAATTATGTAGGAAGTAACTCAGAGCTACTGTATCAAATTCGTTATACATAACGTTCATATCATAATTTGGCATTTTTTTTTTATCAAAATCGATGGCCCTCATATTCTCAAAATACATCATTAAACATTGTTTTATAAATTGATTATAAAATAAATTTAAAAACTTGATAGAAATAGGTACACAGTACACGAAATTAGCCCTAAAGGAGATTATTAACAACTATTTTATATTTTTACATTTAACACTACCTATTTGTTACATGATTACAGTTTAGGTTTCATTATCTACATAATAATTAAACATTTATATACTTGAACTTTTTCATGTTACTCATCGGCATATCGCCGATATCTATGACCCTCGTTACATGCCAATCATTTAAGATGATCGACGGCCATGAAAGTCACTTCAAAGTGACTAAAAAAGTTTATTTTAAGCTTCATCCGGTAACGCAAATATTGCGAACGACTTACGAGAACTTCAAAGTTATATTACTTCTAACTCCGGATACAAGAGAGATGCATTATGAAAATAATGCTCATAAACATTCTTCTAACGACTGAAATATTATTAAGCCTCACTTCGATCAACAGCAGATGATTATCACATTCTGAGACAGCGCAATATTTACTCGCGAGTAAATACAAATTCGTTGTAGTGGTTCCAACGATTTTCCTCTGAATCCACTCCCGGCTTGAGTTCAGCAGCTCCGCCAGCGGTGCCGCTGCCACAACTCGCAGTCAGCTTGAATCCGTTCTCACACAACATGTCAAAAGCTTGCTCAATGAACGAGTGCTTTAAGAAGAAACGAGAGGTGTACCTGTCAGCAAGTCCGTGGTCCGGGTCTCGGGACTCGTTCAGGGTTTCTCCAAACACGTCACGGCAAAGGTTCACCTTTCCACAGACGAGGATACGCGATAACTTGCGGAACTTAACGTCGGCGAGTCCGTCGCGTCCGAATGCAAAACTCCCTCGGTAGCCGACGGTGATGCACCCCTTTTCGCGGTTCGGAGGACGCGGATCAGCATCCCGCACCGCACTCTCTAGTCCGGCGAGTCTATAGTGTTTTGCTTCACGAGCCAGTCGCTTGTGTTCCCTGAAGCACTCTGGAAGAACGAGCCCGCCGTCTCGGAGGTAATCCAAAACATAGCGGAAGAGAACTCCGTCGCGATCGAAAAAAATGCGTCCGCGGGCGTCACGCGGGTGGTCGGCATCTTGCAGTGCGGCGGCGGGCAGCGAATCGGGCTCGCGCATCAGCGTGTCACGCGTGGTGGCGTAGTGCACGCCGCCCACGTTGAGCTCGAGGACTTCGGGCGGCGCGTCCGCCATGGCTGAGGGTTGAGGGCGCAGTGTCGGAGCGGCTGCGCGTCCCTCGCTCCTCCCTGACCCACTTACCGCGCGTCTCGGCGCCGCCGCGCGAGCCCATCAATAACGCACGCCCGGGTTACTGACTCGAACGTAATTATTTCCTACCCTTTCGAGGGAAAACTCCTCCGTAAAAGCCTTCAAGGTCGACGTCTATTGTTAGCTAACAGATGGTATATAATTCTTTGATTCGACGGAATGCTATATTTGCTTTGCTACTTTTATGATCTTAATTAATTGGGTTAATGTTATACGACTCGGTGCGAATTACGACTTCGCGTTACTGCGAGCGAATTCTTCATCTGTGAGAAGATTCATCATGTCGTTAAAACATATTGGCAGCCATCACTCATATCTAAATGAAAGCAGTTCATATAAAATCCAACAGAGCATAAACCTTGAAAGTCTTTCAGGCGTTAATGGGATGCTTCCCAAGGCACATATTTCGGGAGAAACTTTTTCATTCAGCCCGCGACCCCAGCACATTATTTTTAATACATTCTCCCACGCTTTTCGCATGACGCAAAATTATAAGCTTACCTCCCCGGTACCCGAGTGACATATTACAGTGTTACCTGTAGCTTAGCATAGAAATAACTCAATCAAGAAATAATACTTATAACTGTGAAACAAAACCACCTGTAGGTTCTCTTCGCGGTCTGTGGGTTGTTTTGGTAAGTCGATACAAGTTACTGTCTGACAAATTGCGTATTCAGCAGAATAAGATAGAGCCTTAACGCATTGTTTACCTTGCCAATACATCACTTTCCACGTGTTTCACCTTCACCAAATGTTTACTTTGGCGACAAATTTGACCTTCGTCCCTTCGCATAATGCGAGATTAGATTTTCTCGGAGTGGCATCAGCATTTGATAAAATGGAGTTTACAGGGAGCTGAGAGTTTTTACTGATTACTGGAGTAATGAGTGAGAGGAGGCTTTTTATTACGGTCTCGGGAGATACGCTTTTGTTTTCTGCACATTTGCGAGATGGAGGTTGACGCGAGAGCTAAATGTAATTAAAAATTCCCGTCGAGTTTTTGTTCCATTTGCCATGTTGTACTTGGCATAATTAATAAACTTTAATATGTTTATATGAGTGCGAAGGTTTAAATTAAAACATTTTGAATTGCGGTTAAATCCCGAGTGTATTTTAACACACCAAATAAATTACTAATACCATTACAGTCATGGGTAGTCCCAAATATCACATGGAAATAAATACATACGAGATTAGACAAGGCAGTTTCGTAAAATATATCTAAGTTAATCTTTGCGAATGTTGAAATCCACAAAAGTGTAGTCAGTAAGTTCCGCTTGATTTCTAAATTCGCATTTTTCTATTTTGCTGGCGGGGCTCCCTGTGGTCTTCAGCCACTGCATCCTGCAAAGACAGTGCAAATTTCTAGAAATTACGAGAAAACTAATTACAAAGTCGGAGAGACTTTAATTTGCACGCTGGTCTCGCTGTGTAATGAATCGTGGTTCGTATTCATTACGAGTTGCGAGGTTTCTCTGTGACGGCGGCATTAAATTGTACCGAGATAAAAGTTTAACATTTAGTGTACATTTTAAATGTATTTGGATCGAGCTGTAAATTTTAGGGGCTGCCATTAAGAGCCCTAGAACAGTTCGATAGCAATTATTGCATAAAATGGCGAACTTTAGCGTTCTTATTCAGAGATATTGAAACACTTCGACAACTGTGATTTATTGAACGGTGGAGGTTATTAGCATAGTAGGTACATAGCGGCCTCGATTTTTTTTTTTTAACTATTTATGTCTCCATATAGTGTAAAACATAGTCGCTTTCTACATCTGTCTGTCTGTTTATCGCTAAGTTTGCATGATTAATTTCTGGTTTATTGCAATGTACATGAACAGGCAACAAGACACGATGGGGGACTTTGTTTAATAATACGTATGTATTTATTTATTTTATTATTTATGTACACACAAATATACAAAAGAAGATAGGTGTCTTATTATAAAAAATTGTACAAAGGTACTGCTTATTTCAAAAAGAAATTTCTTCTAGCAGACCTGCGAAAGGAGAGATTAGAAGAGATGTAGACTATAGTGTGTAGAAATAAGTAAAGAAGATTTGTGAAATCTTAAATCAAACTAATAAATACTTATGTAACTATGTATGTACGTATGTAGCTGTATGTAAGATTTTTTTCCCTATAATTTTTAACGAAAAAACATTCCGATCTCGTTGACTTATGTTTCCAATTTATGTCGATAGCTGCAAAGTATAAAAAGTTATCTGCAAGATTGTAATTTGTAACTTGTGTAATTAAAAATGAAATCATCTTATTTTTTAAACATTTAACACACATGATAGAAGATTTGCCAAGTAATGATATGCGATATTTTTAGTAAGATACATAATTAATCACTATGCCAATTTCGTTACCTACTTATTGATTTAGGTTGTTTTGGCGCAGACTATTTTAATTGTCTTTGATGTTTCCTACACGAACACTGAAAGTGTGATTGAAAGTCAGCGATTTTTCGTAGTATTAATTTATGTAAAGTATTCTTAATTTTTTCTATTATTTTTTCGTAGTAGTGTCCGTAAATGAGATTCGCGCAAGGCGTCACTCATTGTTGATTGCATTTTTTTTTTGTTCTACAGAATTAACAAATCTTGAGAGTTCGGGAGTGCTGAACGAAATAATTATTAATTGCAACTCTACAGTTATACACTATAGCATAGCATAATCAGCCTTATTGGACACAGGTCCCAGAAGTGGGAACATTATAAGGCTGATTACAATGGATGATTAATGGATTAGGCCTAGAGAGGAGGTCTGTACTTCCTCTCTAGGAGAGGAAATGGGTAATCCACCACGCAGGCCCAGTGCGGATTGATGGATGTCACATGTCTTCGAATTTTTGGTTCTAGGAAATGCCGGTTTCTTCACGATGTTTTCCTTCACCGTTTTGAGAACAGTGGTGATGAAATAAATTACACAAAGTAATGCACCTGGCTGGGTTTTAACCCGTGACCTACTCGTAAGTCGGGGTCGTTAACACTGGGCCACCACTGCTCTTTGACACTATAATAAGTATTTTGATCAGCTTGTTGTCAAAATACACTAATGATTTTTATTGGTTTCAGATAGGCGGGTTTTAATTTATCAAAGTTATTTCTATTTTCTACGTATTGGTAGGAAGCCATCCTATAGATATAAATAAATAATTGATCTTCAAATTCTTTAACAACTGACGGATATCTATTGCTATAAAACAGTCGATTTTCCTTTTCATCGCAAAACTTGTGGCTTCGCTGTTTCCTCGTAAAATATTTCTATTTGTTTTGTTCTCGATCAAAATGCTTTGGATTGAAAACGTTAGGTATAAAATTCCTACACTTTCGCTTCATTTTAAATCATACGGACTAGATAGTTGCGAAGCAAGACTGCTAAACATGTGTTCGAAAATTCAAAACAATAAATTTACATTTTGATTGGTCACCTGAAACTTCCATCGATCGTGCTGCATCTCTGTTCAAGCTTTACAATTACAACTAACAAGGCTTATAAAAATACGGAGCCATATTCGAATCTCGATAGCAAAATCAGCGTATCAATACTCAAACCATCAATGAGAATACAGGCACTCACATACAGGACCACTCACGCGGGCCCATTACGGATTGGTAGATGTCACATGTTGTCGAATTTCCTCACAATGTTTCCCATTCACCGTTTTGAGAGCAGTGGTGTAATATTAATTACCCAAATTAAAGCGGATTTGCCCCAAATATATGAACTACAACTCGTAATTCGGGGGCGTTACCACTGGTCCACAATCCTGGGGCTTTTGAAAGCCTTACAAAAATACGGAGCCTTCTTTCAATTCCGATTACAGCGCAGCACTTAAATAAAATAGTTGTCGTACGAAGGAAATGGCGGGACGACCAGCCAAGTTACGACCGTTTCGTTTCGATTCTCTTGTGTCGAACGCCTCGAGTAGGCAACGCCTCGAGTAGGCCACGCCTCCGATTCCTTTGTTTTGACCTCGTGATTGAGCGTTGAGATGATGTCAGAACAAAGGAATCGGAGGTGTGGCCTACTCGAGGCGTTCGACACAAGAAAATCGAAACGAAACGGTCGTAACTTGGCTAGGGGGGCAGGATTGGTAAGAAGCAGCATGGAATCGTGACCGATGGAAAATATTGGGGTCGGTTTTGTCTAGCAGTGAGACAATACGGGGTAATATTATAATAAAATACGACTCACATGGACTCGACTTTATCGTTCGGTCCCTCCATGTGGCCCAGCACGGTTCCCTGCGACGTGTTCTTGCACCAGCCACGAAGACCCAGCTTTTCTGCCTGCTGCTTAGTATGCTGCAAAAAAAAAACATAACATCACGCCTGTATTCCTCAAATGGATAGGCAGTATTGAAGACACCTCGCCGGACCTAGTACATCTATCTATATTGTACCTCTTATATCATACAAACATTTGTTTTGTGCAAGATTAACCCGCGAACTGACAAACGTAACTCAGCTGAGAAATGTTTAGCCACAGTTTTAACCATTGCGTGTAGATACTTTTCATTTGGTTGGAAACTAAACATAGGTTGGGCAAAGTTAACGTGGTGTCTATAGGAATATTCCTGCTCGGAGCAACACAACCGAACAGCTAAGCACTTTTGCTTTCGTGTATTTTTTTAAAACCAGCAAAAGTAATTATTAAAGTTAGTACGTATTCGGCCGTCGATCGCGTAACTCAAACCATAAACCTTTCAAACTATCTTTTAGATTATATCAACTAAGCTTTCTTACTTATAAATAACTAACTTCTGCCAGCGGCTTCGTCCGCGTAAAAGACGATTTCTTCATACAAAATTCCAACCCCCGTTTTCCGTTTTTCCCTTAGGGGTGGATTTTCGTTAAATCCGTTCTTAGCGGATGTCTGATGACCCTATAAGGAGAAACCTTCCTGCCAAATTTTAAGTTTGTAGGTGTTATAGTTTCTGAGATTTCGTGATTAATCAGTGAGTGGTATTCGCTTTTATATAATTATACAGATTTAGTTGTCTAAACAATAAAACCGTAACCAAACTAAAGTAGTATCATTTAAACCAAACTATAACCATCAAATAAACCAAACCACCAAAATATCAACCAATCCATCCAGAAAATTGGTATTGCGCAGACAGATACCAAATTTCTACAATTCCATTTTAAGTATTATTTATTCATAAAAGTGCGGATACACTTTGGGGTGGCCAAACAGACCTGGCGCAATCCTATAATATAGGTACTTAATGGCCGTAGAGATTTATGTCAAGAAAGATCTTCACGGGTTCATTTGTTCGATCGAAATAGACTGTGTGGCATCAGTTAAGTAGATATGGTACCATGAACTTATATCGGGTACCTAATGTGGAGAGGAGCTCTCTAGGAGCGCTTGTCTACGCTGGTGCGCATTGGGCATATGTCGATGTGGAAGGGTCAAGCGATTGTCGGCAAAAAAGAAAATGGCCCCTTTTAAGCTTTTCATTGAAATAATATTTTTTTTTATTTAATTGGATAGTAATGACCAGGAGCGCTTAAAACTTTTTTTTCGTAGGTACCTATTCAAAACATAGTCTTGTAACTCTTATAAGTATGCATAGTCATGCGTCTATTTCAGTCAAAACGCGAGTCCATTTGGTAGTTTTTGTTAGGTGGATGACATTCAACTTTGGGAGTTTGGGAGCCATCATGTCTTTATTTTTATACTTCGTAATAGGTAGGTATTTATAGTCATAAAAAAAAGAAATTAAAGACAGGAAATGAATAAATAATTAAAAATGTAAGTATTAAACAGTTTCTTTATACCTTGTTATAAAACACCAATAAACACTTAAGTACTAATTTATCTATAGATTAGCGAGACCTGTATGAAGGTACATACAGGTATACATGCATATACATTTTTTAATAATGAATGAATAATGAAAGGGTCGAAAATCTTCTAAATGGCTTCGAGAAAAGGATGGTACGGCTGCGCCTTTTTGCTTGATTTGCTACTACCACTAGATAATTGATAAGATAAAGTTTTAATAGAAAGACTAAAGTTTAAGCACAGATAATGAAATAGTACAAGTACAGAAATTGCACTCCTTGATAGCAAACATACGAATTTAAACCTACTAATAACAGCGCTAATGTTCATAATACATTGCACGGCACGGACACGACCTTGATTGTATTAGCCTACCAGATACAGTGGCGCTCGTAACGAATCAAAATGCACCGTAAGTCCGCGCGACGAGAGTCTCTTTTATTATGCCCATTAAGCGCCTTTGAACAGGCCGCTCTTGTTATAGGGTTAGGACTTGTGTGTTTTTGAAAAATGTGAAATAGGTACTTACTTACGTTTTACTACCTACATAAAATATAATCAGATTTTCTAAAATTATATGGTAGATAGGTACCTAATTGATTTCTACCTATTTACTTATATCGATATTTTAAAACATATTTTTATAAGTCATCTCATAGAAGTGTCAAGAGATTATACATTTAGTTAGGTATCTCAAACAAATGAAATAGGTAATTAAAATGAAGTGTATACATATAACTTTGTTGGTTTTGTATGTCGTTAGCTTTGCGTTCATATATAATTTTTAAAAGGTAGGTCGTTTAAGACGTTATTTTACTTCGCGCCGAAACTGAAATGCAATTCTATTATTGTTCACATAATGTAGTAATATTTTCATTACGGGTCAAAGGATTCGCAAGTTTAGATATATATAAAAAAATACAATCAATGTATCCTGGCAACACCATCGCGTCTAGATGTCACTTATTTTTTTTGCGGTAAAAGTTTCGCATGGAAAAAACTTTATCCTATCTAATTATTCATTTAAGATACATGGAATAGTATTTTTTTAGCAATTTAACAAAATCCCAAGTGATACATCTTATTATTCATTTATAATACATGAAATAGTTCCTTCTTTAGCAAAATAACAAAATTTCAAGTGATAACCTATAAAGTGTATTGTGCAATAACGAATTTCAGTGTCGAATTTAAGCCTTGAATCTACAATCACACAGGATGAAGAACCGATATCCAGCAAAAGCCAAAGCACTAAGTGATCATAGCGAGTACTGCATCTCAGACTTACAAGTCGAAACCTTGCTCAATCTTCAATCAGGGTACGAGATACCATTAGCGAAGTTGTTTTTGCACGCTAACTGATTGGAAGCTGCCAGACTGGTACGTGATGCTCTTAGCGGTTTATTCTACGTTGCTAGTCTGAAAAGGCCCCTGAAACCTGTCATCGAGGACGCGATCCTCATCGGGCAATGGCGGAGGCACTAAGTGATCATAGCGAGTGCTGTTTTTCGGACTTGCTAGTCGAGGCCTTGTTCAATCTTCAATCAGGGTACGAGATACCATTGGCGACGTTAATTTTTACGCGCCAACTGATTGTAAGCTACCAGACTAGTACGCGATACTCTTGGCTTCGTTACTCTACGTTGCTAATCTGGTATGCATCTGTTATAGCAGGTGAGTCCCATTCATTTATAATCCAAAGAACAAAAATGGCAAAAAGGCTAAGTTCGACGCGCTCCACTTTATCAGTGCCTATAAAGGTCACGAGAAGGCCAAGTTCATACTACCCATCTGTGTATTATTAATTCGTGTAAAAACAGTACACCACCTATGTGTAGATCGCTACAAAACATTCAAACTCCTTTAGTGAATACGAGATATTCCAAACCACCATAAGGTGGCAAGTTATACTGCCTAATATGTAAATTATAAACTTTCCAAAGTAATGCTAAAGAATACGAGATATTCCAAACTGTCATAAGTTAATCCAATGTACCTAGCCGGATTGCCGGTAGATACCCACCTGTGTCCAGTTGTTGGACTAGAAGCCAACCCAAAACCATGGGAGAAGGCAAGGCAGAATTATTGACACCCTCACCGGCTACAATGCTGGTGGAAAATACTGCCATAGTGCGAGCATAACGGTGGCCGATTATCAAACCTATTTTTTGCTGAGTTAAATAGTAAAGACCTATTCAATAGAAATATTATTATTTCCTTATGGTTATGTTGTACACTGACCTGCAATATATTCAAAATAATAAAAACAAAAACAAACCATGGAACACGAGATGTTCACAATGATATATATCTAAGCACTAAGTGACATGAATACTTCATCAACAATTTACAAATGATATGTTCACTTATAGCAACAAATATCAGTAAGTGTTGATTATGATATGACTCCATGTAATAATATCTATGGAAAATCTTGATATAATTTAAACGGATTAAATTCATAGGTACAGCATATCATTCCACATCCTCAGTATTTAAGCTTATAGTAAAAACCTTGCTCAAAGAGCATGTAAGCTTACTTTTAAGGAACCAAAACCTAAGGAAATCGCAGGTTAAGTCCTCTGCTGATACCAGCAGTCCTGAATAAAATTATAAGGTTCTAAAGTTTCAATACCAGAATTACAGGAACTCCTCACAGGCTCGAAGAACCCGTGCACCAGCACCTTGGAATACTTGATGTATGACACCAATGCCACAATTGGTGTGGCCACCCGCTGGGCTGAGCGGTTTGAGGAAGCTACCATTGATTTTAAGAAGAAGTAACTTCTCACTGTTGAAAGCAGAAGGGAATAATATTGACGGGCAAAACCACCAGCCCTACTTACTTATAATCACCCCAAGGGAGTAAGTCAGCAATAAACTTATAATGATATACAACAACTAAATAATGAAATATGTGCTGATATATTTGTAAATAGTTGTTAGAACAAAATGGTATGAGGTATCTACCTTACTCGTACTTAATGTCTAAATCACTCAATAAACTAAAAATTCAATATAAATGAATGTCAAATTACACAAACCGTGTACGCCTGCTATTGACATAATTGCACAGAAATAAACCTAAATTCAAATCTTTTGTAAAAACTTACCTGGTTGGTGCTCCTAATAAATGAATAAACAGGGAAATCTTTGTTGTAACAAAACAGAAATAACAAGATTCAGATTTAATTTGATCTGCACTGGTATAACATTTCCAGTGGCAATTGTCTTATATTGACAATATTTTCTGTGTTCAAAGCAAATATTGTATGGAGGGAAATTGCCTTATTATAGGGAATACCTAGGAACAAGCTTCCCATGACTAGACAACTGGCCTTGTCATGGAAACATTACTTCTGATGCATTTGGCACATAAGAGCTCTCATGCCACGGGACACAAAAAGTGTGCAACAAAGCAACTTGTTTCACAAAGGACTCACTTCTATGACAATCAAAAAATCTCACTGCGCTTAATAGAAAAATTACTTTGCAGTATACATGACTCCTGAACTTAAAAATTTAACATAAAAGTAGACAACTATCTACCACTTGGTAAAGAAATGTAATGTTAGATTTTATGTTAGATCATTCAGACATTCCCAAAACATGCATGGCACACCCACCAATTTTGGAACAGGGATGGTTTGCTGAACACAGTTTAATATCATGCCTATATGCCTATATGTATCCTATAAGTCATATGGTGAAATTATGGCTTCTCTCTACTTTGTTAGGTTGTCACTGTCAAACAGTGTCAGAAATGCAATAGACAACTTTGTCTACGGTGCAGCTAAAACCCGGTCCACACATGACCTACAGTAAAACTAGTCTTTTCTTTGGCTGATACTTTTAAATTTATTTCATGTTTATCCAGGTAGAATAAACATATCTTATCTCCTCTTTATTCTCTAAAATAGCTAAGTGGGACTGAATGTTCAAAATACACTTACTTAATTGAGGCAATGAATTACCCCATTTGAATTACTAGTATCATCAAAACTATAAGTACTTAACTTACCAATACAAAAGTAAAATTGCATTGAAACAAAAAGGGGGGGGGGGTGTATGCTGGGGACCAACTAGTGCAACAGGTCCTCGTGAAAAGTCAGTGACCATACAACTTCTCTAGGTATCTAGTCCCTAGCAGGAAGTTCATTCCATCGACATGACATAAACCCCTCCCTCAAGAAACAAAGTTTCTCGTTACATATAACATAAACTGTGACACAAAAATACTACTGTGATGACAGAGAAAGACAATCGCATTAACTTCCATTTCGGGAGGCACAAAAAAATGACATAAAATGGTCTTCATAAGTATAAAATAATTGTATTTACATATATTTAGATAGACCCATATGCATATACATACAGGTATATACAAGTATACACATACATGCTGAAATAAACGTTAGTATACTAGCTGTATCATGCAGTAGAAAAAAAAAAAAAAAAAAAAAAAAAAAAATGTAATAATAATAATAATAATTTAATATAATAAAATATAATTTATATGTTATGTTAAATGAACAAACGGAATAATAATAATAAAATCGATAAGCTAGACTTCCATACCAGTCACCTACAATGTCAACACAAATATAACTTAGATGTGAATAGATACTTATCGTTTGAAACGAAAATGATGAATGTGATAATATATAATGCATGTACCTAATTGCATTGCCTAATGCAAGGTTAATTATATGATGCATGTAATGTAATTACATTACCCCCAGTGACATTTAAAACATCACTATGGTATGATAAAAACAACTAATGAGATTATTCTACTTCAATAGATTTCAACAAATTGTCTTTGTGTTAAGTGGGAACAGCAGTACTATAAAACCAAAGTAACTTTTTGTCTGATTACATTTAGTAATAATGACCTTGTAATATAGCCGACATCAACGGCTAGGTACAGGGGCGCTGGCTTTTAGAAAACCCCATGGGTGCTCATGCTCATTTGATGGACTCGAAAAAGTGGCGAAGTGTGAGAAGAAAAATGCACACTGATCAACCGACAAATAAATAAATGTCCTACTTACATACTGCTTACCTAATTACTAATTATGTTCGATATAAATATAAAATGAAATCATTTTATAAAAATGAAACTAGTTTTTAGTATCAAGAAATACTATAATGTAACCGTAACCTAAAAGGCGATTACTTATCTGTTTCTTGATGTCTATTCTCAGGGGTGCTCGGCACCCACTGTTTATTTCTCATAATCGGCGCCCCTGGCTAGGTACATATAACGATGATGTACAAATAACCAAGTAAGTACTAAAATATACTGAGAGTAATGATATAATATTTCTAAAATAAGCTAGTAAGTCATAAGTGACTTTCATTAAGAATAATCCAATTAATTACAATACACGTCTCACACCGTGGTATTATAACTGCCCCTGTTGAAGATAACATGCTTCTCATCTAAATCAGTTGCCTATCAATGAATCAAATATATTTTTACAATACGAGAATACTTGTCACACAATACTTTAAAAAAATGAACGGATAGTCTAGTCAACACCTTGGGACACTCCCAGCAAGAACGTATGACTGTAGCGACAAAAAAACCTTAGGGAAAACTGAAATCAACTCATATCTTACTATAAAAAGAAACCGCACTTGAGTTGATAGTACCAGTACTAACAATAGCGTAACAATTAATTATTGCAGCAAACTCTAAACATCTACATTATGTGAACAATAATAGAGTTGCATTTCAGTTTCGGCGCGAAGTAAAATTGGGAATCAAACGAGCTTACCTGTTAAGCGAAGTCTTGATTCTAATTTTATGAGCGCCGAAACTGAAATGCAATCACCCACCCACCACTAGTTAATAGCCCCAAAGCTGCAATAATTAACCTACCTAACTCACAGTTATCCTTACAGGGAAATAGTGAATGTAAGTATGCGGTAACAAGTCTGTCCAAAAGACAGCTTGTTCCTTGTCCTATAATCTCTAAAGTAAGTGACATCTAGACGCGATGGTGTTGCCAGGATACATTGATTGTATTTTTTTATATATATCTAAACTTGCGAATCCTTTGACCCGTAATGAAAATATTACTACATTATGTGAACAATAATAGAATTGCATTTCAGTTTCGGCGCTCATAAAATTAGAATCAAGACTTCGCTTAACAGGTAAGCTCGTTTGATTCCCAATTATACATAATAATTAACATTTTGTAAGATATAATTGCAGTCTATGTTGACCTTGCATTAGTAAGGTAGTCTCTAGTACTGGAAGGTCTACTTATATTGAAAGATCTTTAAGGTCATTGACTCGTTTACGTGAAAAATGTCGCAAATACCTACTTGAAATAAAAACTCGATAAAGAATTCGAAAATAATTTTTGTTAGCGCGGGTCAAGCGGAAAATCGAACACGCGTGTGACACTCTACCGAATTTAGCCTCGCAAGAGAGGCCGCGGGCGTAGGCATATTTCTATACCTATAGTTAGAAGTGCGCCAGGCCTGGTTTAAGTTAGAATAAGTTATCAGAAATCAAGATGCCCGCGGAGAACAAATCACGGGGATTTTTTGTAAGGGAAATCCGTGGACTTAAACGCAAGCAACTGAATGACACAGATGTGGTTTTAGTCAGTAAAAGTCTGACACGCCCACCCGCTCCACCTACAGCGGGAGAAGTCATTGGACGATTACCTACCTTAAAAAAATAAAAGAACCAAGGTTGTCAAGATAGCCCAAATCTCCAAACTTAAGTGCCAGTGGGCAGGGCACATTACTCACAGAACAAACGGTCGAGGGAGCCGAAAGGTTCTGGGTGGTGGCAGCCGCGTACCGGAAGGCCTTCCACAAGGTGGACCGATGACCTTGTCAGAGTCGCGGGAATCCAATAGATGCGAGACGCATAGGACCGGTCGTTGTGGCGACATTTGGGGGGCCTATGTCCAGCAGTGGACTTCTTTCGGTTGATAAGATGATGAAATGAGTTATTAAAATATATTTTTTTTTACTTATTTTTTCATTTATGTTCACGTCGTCTTACATGGGCTACGGACCAGAGAACGAATAATTTGTTAATATACTGCCTCCCAAGATATAGGTTTTTGCCTAGTTTGGGAGACAGCAGGCTATGTTTTGTTAAATTAACTGTTCCTGTTCTAGTTTACTAAGAATTGAATTATGGTTGTGTTCCAAATAAACTTTATTATTATTATTATATTTACGAAATAGGGTATTTTTGTTTCACCCTTTCATTGGGTTTGAATTCCTGATAAAATAATCATGTTTCAGTGTAATTGCTTACTTTTTATTCTACTTGTGACACAGAATACTTTTAGAAATAATTCCTGATTATTTGCAAAATGTTGAGTTTTAAATAAGACCAACAACATTTTGCTGAAGTATATTTTGTTCTCTATTACCATCCGAAAATAGACACCTTGAACAGTTCCAAAGACTTCAAAATCCATAGCTTGCAAAGGCATGGCCCTCCTGCCAGGAGTTCTTGGACAACTTTTAGCACAACCCGTGATTTTTCTCAATTTACTTAATTCTTAATCTTTTGTATCAAATGACAGCCAATTTATTGAAAGTGTCAGTGTGATGTAGATTATAATTATTTGGTTTTGGTAAAAAAGTTTGGTAATGTACAGAAAAAAATTAAATTAGATAGATAGATATATTCTTAATTGTATACCAAAAATAAAAATAAAATTAGGAAGTAATAAATTAGAAATTATTAATAAATTAGGAATTAATAAATTAAAAGTTCCAAACCTTTGTAACTAACATTGTTTAGCTGCTAAAAAGCCTCAGAGGGGACCAATACCAGAAAATGCTAAAAAAAACATTTCCACACAACAGGTGTCACAGTTAGTCCCTTGCAGAGCATGCATGAAGATGCAGGAAATGGTTTGAGTGCATGGAAGTTACCAATATGCATAATGTAAACTATAGGATCACCAAATTCCCTCATAGACAGCTGTTAAATATTATGGGAGGTATAATTTGCTGCAGAAGAGATACTTCCCTCCACAAGCAGATAAGGCCTAGATTAGCCAGCCTGCTTAATGGAACGAAAGCCACTATAGCCTTCATACAAATGTCCGAACATGGACTGAGAGCCGAAACCAAAGATAAGATAAACTTTTAGTGGTAGCTTTTATGGATAATTTTAATAGCTGCCTTTTTAAAAAATTAGATCAAGAGATGTTTTTTTTATTAAACAGTAGGCAATTTAAATCCCTGTAATAAATAGTCTTAGGGCCAGTGTCACAATTTCTGAATCATTTGTTAAAAGATAGTTTAAGAAGTTCAATTAAATAAACCGCCAAGTAGTGTAATCAAAACTGAATATAAAAGTGGTAAATCGGAAAGAAGTTAAAAGTCAGCTAAAACTATAAGTCAGAAATATTGTCCAACCTGAATCTACTATAAGACAGTACAATTAGAATTGGTAAACAGGAGAGTATTTCTTCATAATTATGGGGCTCAGTACCATACTGAATTCTAGATTAAGAAAGACACAAACTGCAGTGGCCAATCTGGAAATCTCTTAACCAATTGCGGACCTAGGTTGGCCACTGCACAAACAATCCATTTCATGTTTCATCACCTATGCTGCCCATCCTGCACAATCACCTACACTTTTTAGGATTTATATTAGGTCAATAACAGAGCTGAAGGTTGCCAAAAATACTGGCTAGAAAAAATTAAATTTGAGTCTATCAACACAAAACGAAGTACCACATTATCTTTATGTAAAAATAACAGAATTTTTAACTCTTCTTTTTTGCAATAATTTATAGTATTTATGATTTTATTAAAACGAAATAATAGAATTATATTAGTCTTATTCTCTAATTGATTCTGTGAGTTTAAATACAAACATGATAAATAAATGGATAAAAATCACAAATCTTCTTATTCTATAGATTTCGTAAAAAAAATCTTATTATTGATTCATTAATAACGTGGAAGCTACACCTGTAGCTTTTTTCTGCTAAATATTTAAAACATAATGCTGTTAGATCTCAAGGACCAACACACAAGTTCGAGAATCAGATTAGTACCTTGCTATATGAAAGTCTACGTTGTTAAAAAATAATAGTAATTTGTACTTTTACAAACCTTTCGGAAGAATACTCCTTGGACCTTGCCAAATACTTCGAAGTCAACAGCTTTAGTAGTCATCGCGGTTACAGTTGTGAAGCTGCTCCTAAAAGCAGTCGTCACCACTGATAAGACTAGTAAACGCAACATTTATTTATTTTATTGAAAAAATAAATAAAACAATAAGACGTGCTAAATTTTGAATTTTATCTTTCGAATGAAAATATTACCACCACTTTTCTTCAAGATTTGGCTGACATTTACGTTACTTTTGACGTACATAATGCAATTATATATGTTTCGTAAGCATTTATCGTTTATTGAAATTAAAGTTGACCTTTTATCTTAAAAAAATATAGCAAATATAGTAAACTCAAAAATTTTAACCTCACGAGTCACCTCGGTACTGTTTGCCTTTGAAAATATTATCAATTTGACTATTCAACTGTTCACTTCCGTAAACTGGAACGTAATTCTTAAGATCGTATGGTGGAATCTTGTTTCATGATAATGTTAAACTTGTTAATGATGCCAGATCAAAACCATTTAAACACACACCTTGAAACAAATGTTTGTGACAAAATTTATATAAAATGTATATACTAATGATTTTTATAAAGCTGTTAAAAGCGAGTCCAATATTTCATATTCTAGGCCCATTTTATAAATATGGAGAATTATTTGGTAATAGTGTTGATTACTTTGCAGCTTTGATGAGAACGAGAAAGAGCCAAAAGACGAAATATTGAACCGACTGTCACTGTCATTACTGTCAAGTGTCACTGTAATCGCTCAAATCACGCTCAAATCGTCAGACTCAGTGGTGAGCGTAATTTGTTTGTTTTTCGTTTTAAATGCGAAATTAAAGTTTTTAAATAATTTTAAATATTGTCATTTTTTTGCAGAAGCCTACGAAATCGTTGTATCAAATAATTTTTATCGAATAAAATATGGCCCTCTTTACTTGTAGCAGGTATGTTGTCAAATTATGTAACATTGGTTAGGTTTGTGTAAGTTGGCAGTGTTTTTTATGTTGCACGTATTATTGTATTTTAATATTACAGATTGGGCAGTCGGTCGCTGCTAGCAAGTTTAAATAAGGTTCCTAGTGTGCTAGGTTCCGTAAATTACGCTCAAGCTGCAGCGCCAAAAATCGTGTATAAGAAGTTTGAGGAGCCTAAACTGGAGCACCATGACGATAGGAACGCTCGTCTCAATCGACCGATGTCGCCGCATCTTACCATCTATCAGCCACAGCTGACCAGTATGCTGTCTATAACCCACAGAACGACAGGTACTCATTTTATTGTTACATTTAGTTCCTAATATTGTATTATTAATATCTAATGTATGAATGAATGAATCTCAATATAACTAATTGAGCGAGAAAACCTGCTGTATATGACATGTTAACCTTTAAATGCACAATGTCATATGGAAAATAGGTTTTGAGAACTGGTTTAGTACCTAATTTTGTTAATATAATTTAGTCTTGGTGCTTAATTTCTATTGCAATTAAGGTGCTTACAAACAAACATTGTTCTAGGTATCATCCTATCGGGTTATTTTGGAGTGCTGGGCATTGGGGCTCTGGTATTGCCTCATGATATCTCACACTACATTGCCATAATTGAGAGCCTCAATTTGTCTGCGGCAACAATCTTTTTGACAAAATTTGTGCTGGCTGCTCCAGTGGGATACCACTTCGCTAACGGAATCAGGCATCTCATCTGGGATATGGCTAAAGGACTCACAATTAAGGAAGTTTACTCTTCTGGCTATGCTATGCTAGGTCTCTCCGTAGTTATTACGTTGATATTAGCAGCATTATAAATTTCTCATTAGGACCAGAATAAAACATAAAACACTGTTGGTATTATTTATTTATTGTCAATGTGATATGATGAAATAAAAGTTAATCAATCAGACTTGTTTTTGAGACATTTTACTTTTGTTAGTTATTTTTTTAATTATTTTACTGCTGTAGTACTGTCAGTAAAACAATTTTCTTACAATGACTTTTCTTCATAAAACTTAAATGTATAAAAATAAAAACCCTCAATAAAGGGAAATAATAAGTATCTTATCACAATCTATCAGGCTACACCACATGTAGAAATAACATCATGAATCTGCTTGAATTTCTCAAAGTCCAATTTCTCGGTGGTTGCCAATCCAGTTGCAGCATTCTGAAAGAAAAACAATGTTATGTTTATGGTTCAATGGGACAGGATAAAGTTTTTTCTGATTTGAAATTGGAACTTACACTGAAAATGACATTATTGTTCTTGAGGAATTCTCCATAGATGTTGAATAGGTCTGATCTGGTGTCCAGTAGCTGGGCCAGACTGAGTGGTGTGTGTGCAATAGAGACGTCCGATAAGAAGTCTTTAGCGGCTAGCCATGTGCGAGAGGGAGCCATAGCTATGTTGCAGGTAGTGTAGCTGGCGAGGGTGTCGCGTCCGCCCGCCTCGCGGTTCAGGCAGAGAAGTTCGTACTGGGATGCGTCGAGGTTTGGTAGGTCCGCACCTGGTAAAAGATAATTAAGTGTTGTATGACGACTATTTAATGTTTAACAGGCAAAAGTAGTACGTATCCTAATGCATACTAGAAAGTCTAGAATCTTTATTAGTTCGCAAGAGTTACCGTGGCCCTGGAATGCAAAGAGCAACTGCAGGAACACATGTGTTTTAGTAAGTGACACACCTTCTCGATCCACCCTAAAGCGAGAAAAGTCATTTGATAATTTCCCACCTCAATAAAAAAAGCCCTAGCTGGCATACCCTACTGGTTGTTCCTTATCGGACGGCCGACGCATTGCTCGTCGTCCGCAAGCTCGCGTCGCTCCTATTACCACAGTATAGATATATGGAAATTGGAACAGTACGGAAACTACCTACAAATGTTCGAAACGGCTCACTCACACAAACATACGCATCGACGAGACTCCTAAGCGGCATTCGCTACTGACAGGACCGCGAGAAACGCTTAGGAGTCTCGTCGATGCGTATGTTTGTGTGAGTGAGCCGTTTTGAATATTTGTAGGTAGTTTCCGTACTGTTCCATATATCTATACTGTACTATTACGATGGCGGCGAAGTTTGAGGAGCCTAAACAGGAGCACCATGACAGGTCCACAAGACGCGAGATGACGTAGGTCCGTTGTGGATCTGCGTCAGGTGGAAAGTGAGGATGCCGTGGCCCCTCACTAAGACATCTCAAAGATGGGGCCTTTTTCCCCCGATGTCACGTGAATTAAATTTGTCGAGTTAAATCGTGAACGATCTTGACATACACTTTCGATTCGTCGCTTACGATCGGTCTGAAGCGACGGATCGTACAGACAAATCGTACAGTGTATGGGGCCTTTTACTCCAGATGTCACATGAATTTGGTACTGCGCATGGTGATTCACGAAGTGTGGCTCGGAACACTTCGTTTTGATTTGATCCTACCAAAGGAACCTTTGAGTCTGATATTTAAGAAAGCGTATCTGAACTGTAGACAATAATTAGATAAGTATTAATTAACTTGACCTCTAATAAGGAAAACAATTATCTTTCCTTTCTTATATAGGTACCTAAACACTTTTGACGTATACCTAATGAAATATAATATTAGCTCAAGGTACTATATATATAAGGTAATATATAAGGTAACTATTTATTTAGTCATTAGCTTCTCGGCTTCACCTGCTTAAAAAGTGTTTTATTGTGTCATAATCCAGGTCAATCATGTGCCAAGTTTCATCAAATCCGTTCAGCGGTTAAGGTGTTAAACTGTTAAATCGACAGTCACACTTTTTCGCACAACGAACAACGCCTGAATAGTTTACATGAAATTTGACACAAGGGTTTTTTAAGGTGAGAAATCATTTAATGACTTCAGTTCTCACCCTCTAGGTGTCTCAAATTTTTACTGACTAAAACCACGCTTATGTTCCTTCTTTGCCTTGCGTTCCAGGACCCCGGGGTTCCCTTTCGGACTACCCATAAGCACATGGGTAAACTATGCTCTGAAGTAGCTCATCTATAGAATACCTACTTTTTATCCGGCAGTACCTATGTTCTCTTGAAATAATTTTGTACTTTCTAGCATAAGCTAGTTTAAAAACTACCTACTAGTTATATTCGTTTTTTTTTTTAAATGAACATTTATCGAAGAACTTCTCTCGCTCTGGGTGGAATGAAAGGGATTGTCAGACTTTGACTAAAACTAACCCATCATCATCATCATCATTTCAGCCGAAAGACGTCCACTGTTGGACATAGGCTTCCCCCGTGTCGCCACAATGAACGGTCCTGTGCGTCTCGCATCCATCGGATTCCCGCAATCCTTACCAAGTCATCGCTCCACCTTGTAGGAGGCCTTCCAACGCTACGTCTACCGGTACGTGGTCGCCATTCCAGAACCTTTCGGCCCCAATAGCCATCCGTTATGCGAGCAATGTGCCCTGCCCATTGCCACTTAATTTGGCGATTCTTCGTGCTATGTCGGTAACCTTGGTTCTCCTGCGAATATCCTCATTCCTGATTCGATCACGCTAGGAAACTCCGAACATACCCCTTTCCATTGCCTTTTGGGTGACTTTAAGTCTTCTGATGAGGCCCAATGTAAACGACCACGTTTCGACCCTTTCGAAAACTAACCCATTTTTCTCCAATCGCCCTTAGTATTCCAGGATCGCGCAATCCTGCAGCCCGATATTGGTATGTATTTAGGACAACTACATAGTAAACAAGATTTGGTGGTAAATCTAACGAAGTTTGATAACTTTGAACAGCTGTGAAGTATCCTGTCGGGAACACTTAACTGATCTGTTGACTGTACTTGAACCATTGCCTTTGACAACAGCCTGAGTAGGTATAAACTTACTCGAAACAAAGGCCACGTCTCCTCGGTTCTCCTGAAGGCACTTCAAGGGGCTGCTGTCACCCGAACACTGCTGGCGAAGTTTTGACACGTCATCGCCTGAAACAATAGGTACTTATTACTTAAGAACTAAGTTTAGGAGTTAAAGTGGTGTTAACGGATTCTTCGAGCATCAATATTGACTGAAAATCATATGCAACTCGATACATTTTCATAGTTTTTCATACAACCACTCTTAACTCCTCGAGCGCCGATTGTACATACGTCTGTACAACTTGAATGACCTTGAAAAACTCTTAATTGTCGTTTTGTACACACGTTTATACGATTTTTTTTAGCCGAAAATTTTGGTTTCTATATATTATTTGTTTTTCCTAGAAAAATCCAGAAAAAGTTTTTTTTATTATAATTTTTTTTTTTTGGTGAATTACGTAAAAACGCGCAATGACGTAATAATAATACCCCCGGGGCGCCCGAGGGGAAACTTTTAAGGGTTTAAAAAAACACGTATTTCCTGGAACAAGTTTTGTAAAATATTCGAGTAAATCACGGAATTACCGAATGGTAACAGAGTTTTCAGGCGTTATCTCCCTTTCTTCGCGTTGCCTTTTTGTTAATTATCGCGTTGGATTGCGTTAGATGAAGTAACAAGCTTTTAAACCATGCTCGATGTTGACGATAGGCGAGTGGAAAAGGGGTTTCTTAAGTAAGTTGATATATAGTTAACCATGGAGATTCCTTTTTCTAGTATATGGTTAACTTGTTAAATATTTTGGGCCCAGTTGCTGGCCATGATAATTGCAGTCAATTCCGTGTATCAGGTCCTCTAAAGTGCAGGTATGGACACTTTGAGCACTCCAATATAGGAGTCATGTTCTGATCAGGCGCACCGCACTCACATTGGGTAAGTTGTGCCGGATGAAAAACCATGAGTACCTACATCATTTCAGCCGGAAGACGTCCACTGCCGGATATAGGCCTTCCCCAAGTGTCTCCACAATGAACGTCCTGTGCGTCTCGACCTTCCAATTCTGCATCTTGCAGTAGGTACTTATGTGGATCGTGGAAAAATTATGTAGGGACCTATTCTTATACCTAATAATAAATGTTTCTTTTTGTTGCATGGAGATTGTGTGTACCTACAAAAGGAATTAGATAGGTAGGTACTAATTGGTGACAGGGTTAAAATTTTAAGTTTTAATGAAAACTCCATTTTGTTTTGGTTTTCATCAAAAAACGCCATGTACAGTAACAATATATTGCCCTTTTATCAAAGTTTGTCTTCACAATAAGGGTCAGTTCACACCGAGACGCGACGCGATGCCGCGACGCTGCGCGAAGAG
Organism: Mythimna impura; assembly: GCA_905147345.3. Taxonomy (NCBI): domain Eukaryota; kingdom Metazoa; phylum Arthropoda; class Insecta; order Lepidoptera; family Noctuidae; genus Mythimna; species Mythimna impura. The sequence goes on along the minus strand of LR990355.1, from coordinate 6,484,470 downwards.
CGATTTAAAATATAAATTTATAAAAGATACACAATTCAGATCGAGATGCCTCGCGGCGCAGCGCTGCGTGGTGCAACGTATTCTGAATTCTCACGATGAAATGTGCTTTTCGCGCAGCGTCGCTTCGCATCGCATCGTGGTTTGAACTGACCCTAAGCCAAGTAATGGTTACAGGGTTACACAGTGAAGGCACCGTTCATATAAACAACTTAATGTTAATCCATACCTCTAGGATTATTTTCCGGCTTGTCGACTCCCGGTATACACGAGCCTCCCGAGAAGAAATCGCCAAAATGTTTGATGCACTGTAAGACAAAATGTTGATGTAAGAATATTCCCACGAATATCTAGTTTCTATCTATAGGAGTTTGGTTTCTGCACTTAGTAGAACATTGTGCGTGGGTCAAAAATATATTAGGTCCTTATCTGTAGGTTTATATGTTGTGGCCAGATTTAAGGTTTTAGGTTTAAACGATAACATTTGATGATATGTCAATCCTCGTTTGGCCGTATCATAATGAAAAGTCTAAAGAAAGCAAGCCAAACGAGGATTGACATAAATCATCAAAGTTTAACGTTTAAAACGATCTGGCCAGTTTAACTTGGCCATATCATGAAGTTATCAATTTTTATGATCTGGCCATGACATCTAAAAAAGGAGAAACTGACTGGCTGACATATCAACGCACAGTCGAAACTACTGGGAGTACGAGCGTGAAATTTTGTATAAAGCTTCCTTTTAGGACGTAGGCGAGCACTAAGAGAGGATTTCCCAAAGTTCACCCCCTAAGGGGATGAAACGGGGGTCCAATGTTTGTATGGAGAAACCTACTTTCACGCGGGCGAGGTGCTGGCAGAAGCTAGTCTACGTAGGTACCTATGAAATTGCCGTTTTTTAAAACGGGTTACTTTGAACTGTGTTATCTTTTTTTTAATTGATGTAAATTAGTGCTTGACTGTGATCCCACCTAATGGTAAGCAGTGATGCTTACCATCAGGTATTTTTAACCGACTTCAAAAAAAGGAGGAGGTTATCAATTCGGTTGTATTTTTTTTTTTTTTTTTTTTTTTATCATCATTTTTTTTTTTTTTTTTTTTTTTTTTTTTTATGTGTGTTACCTCAGAACTCCGTCGTTTATGGACCGATTTGCAAAATTTTTTTTTCCCTTTATAGGATATGCTTCCAGATTGGTCCCATTTTTTTCAAAATCCAGTTCTGATGATGGAATCCATGAGGAATCGAGGGAACTCCTCAAAAATTATAGGCAACCCTATGGTAATTTTAGTATTTTCATCAAGAACTTAAGCATTTACAGTCAAAAAGTAACATTTGATGAAGTGGAACTGATGAAGAAGACCAGAAATGGTCAACGGAACTTCATACTCAAATAGATATCACATTGAAGATATAGTTAAGCGACTATGACAATACAAATAAATGAATGATTCTGAATAGTTACGTTGAAAATGGTATCATCGAAGTGATCTGATGATGATGATGGAGCCGGAAGGTAGGCACTGGAACTCCGTAATTAATCAATGTAACCTAGCCGTGTTTGGACTCATTAGAATTGTCATGAGATGCACTTTGGCTATAAGGTACTATCGAACTGATCTGATGATGGAGCCGGAAGGTAGGCACAGGAACTCCGTAATTAATCAATGTATCCTAGCCGTGTTTGGGCTTATTAGAATTGTCGTGAGATGCTCTTTGGCTATAAGGTACTATCGAACTGATCTGTTGATGGAGCCGGAAGGAGGAAGGTAGGCACAGCAACTTTATAATAAAACAATGTAACCTAGCAGTATTTGGGTTAATTGGAATTGTCCTTAGAAATAGGCACTCTGTTTATAAGTGTATCGCAACTAAAAAGTGTGAAATAAAAACTTTTTAGAAAAAAAAAATAACCGACTTCACTAAAAAAAACACTAAAAGGATCAAAATAACTTTAATTTCGGAAGTCGGTGTTAAATAAGAAACAAACAATACCGAGAAACACCGACATCCGAAATTAAAGTTATTTTGATCCTTTTAGTGTTTTTTTTAGTGAAGTCGGTTATTTTTTTTTTCTAAAAAGTTTTTATCTTTGGATTGACTTGGAATTATAGGTACGTGTTCAAATAAACTTTATATTAAAGGTATGTTTCCTTTAAAGTGCATAGTATTCACGTTGGAACTCCTACTATGAAAAAACATTTTTTTTATTAGATTTCATGACTATAAATAGGTACATACAAAAAAAAATACCACCGACTTCAAAGTAAATAAAAACACTGAAAAGTGCAAAATAACTTTAATTTCGGAAGTCGGTGTTAAATAACGAAGAGACAAAACTATTATAGAAACACCGACTTCCGAAATTAAAGTTATTTTGCACTTTTCAGTGTTTTTATTTATTTTGAAGTCGGTTGTATTTTTTTTTTGTAAAAAGTTTTTTATAACTTATAATTACAAGTCAATCCGAAGATAAACCCCCTTTCGACTGTCAAGTGAGCACCAACCAGTAGTTCACTTTAGAAAAAGCTTCTGCATTTAATTGAACTAAATAGTTCATTTCCTCACAATTTTAATGTTTTTTTAAATGTTCCGAACAGCAATTTCATAGGTAAGAACCTAAAAAAACAACTCAATTTTTAAGAGAATAAAGATAGTTGCGGTTAATAATGTTCTACGAATATAAAAATAAGTTGTTAGAGAGGCATAAAGTGGCTCTGGAAAATAGGTCACCTTCACCCAGTAACTTCATATCTTGTTGGAGTGGCAATTAATATGGATAAAAATAATGCACTATGCATTTGTGTCAAGCAAAATGAAAAATGTCTGGTCCTTATAAAATATTATGCTGTTGTTTATAGTTGATCCTTATGGACCAGACATTTTTAATTTTATTTTTAAAGTTTTTAGAGTTTCTTATTAATTTGTTAAATAGTTTTGAGCTTTGAATGTCCACAGTCGGTTACTTTTTTTTAATGAAAAGGTATCAAATGAATTGAAAAAAAAAATGCGCAAGTAGATATGTGTCGGACTCGGGCACTGAGGGTTCCGTAAAAACTTAGGTACTACAAATTTACAATTTTCAGATTTTTTCACATAAGTACTTGTGATATGGGACCATGCTTCATGCCAAATTTTAGGATTCTAGGTCAATGGGAAGTACCCTATGAATTTTGATTCCCTTGAGACTGTCGCAATATACCTACGGCCGTATGTTTTTTTTTTTCATTAACTCAGAAGTCTGATATTTTCACAGATTCAAGAGGCCGAAGACCTGAGTATATGGTTTTAATTTAAACTCGGTACGTTCATGCGTTCCCGAGATAAAGGGCCTGGACAGGCAGACAGACGGACAATAAAGTGATCCTATAAGCGTTCCGTTTTTTTCCTTTTGAGGTACGGAACCCTAAAAAATGATCGTCCCAGAAATCTTGTGGTGTTTTTAGGATTCCGCACGCAAAGGGTAAAAACGGGACCCTATTATTAAGTCTCCACTGTCCGTCTGTCACCAAGCTGTATCTCATGAACCGTGATAGATAGACAGTTGAAATTTTCACAGATTTACGAGAATATTGTGTATGCACATAAAAATATAAACATGTTTAAAAAATACAGTGATGTTCATAATTTTAATACTAGGAACAAACACAAATTTGTGGTTCCTACAACCAGGCTGAAAAAAATAGGGGGCTCATTTAGATGCCAATGTATACACTTCTATAATAAACTTCCTAGTCTTATTCAACAACTAAGCCTTAATAAATTTAAATTATTTGTAAAGCGAAAACTTTGCCAAAAGGCTTTTTACACTATAAAGGACTATGTTGAGGACCAAAAGGCTTGGGATTGACCTGCTCCAGTAGGTACGCACTGCAACTGTTGTCTTATTATTATTATTTTTTCTTTTGTTTTTATTTCAATTGTGCTTTTTATTATTTATTACAATTCGATATTGTAGATTATTTTTACTTTGCAATTTAACTTTTTTTTTTTTTTTTTTTTTCTTCTATTAATTTTTGACCAAAATGTTTACTTTGCTAAAGTATTACATTTTGTAAACTACCTTTATTTTTCCTTTTATTATTGTGAACGTGAGGACTATGTTGATTGTTTTTTTTTTTTTTCCTTTTCAGTAATTTTTGATGTGTCTGGCAATTTGAGTATTTTCTGCGGCCTAACCAAATGTCCTTTCCTTGGTATTGTTCGTCAAGTCGTTGAGCTCCTTAGTAGTCCTGAGTTGAGCTTTACGAATACTGACAAATGCTTGCACTGACTGGACAGGTCCACTCAAATCTGTATGGTTCTTTCTTCAAAAGACCATTTCAGACAAATCTGCATGGTTCTTATGTGATTTGACCATTACATATTTACTGTATGGACTTTAAAAGAGACTTTGACCCCTGAGTTTGTTTCGGTGTTTCTTCTCAGGGTAGTCAGCTAGGAAACACCGGCCTCATCTAGTTTAAAAATGACGAAAAAAAAAATTGACGTGTAAAAGTGTTTTTTAAACCTATTTACAAAATAAATATCATTTATCATTTATCAGATGATGTATTTCTGTTGCCGCTTTAACAACAAATACAGAATAAAATAAATATTTAAGTGGGGTTCCCATACAACAAGTGTGACTTTTTTGAAAAACTAAACTACAGAAACAGCTATAAAAAGAGGTTATAATAATGTATAATGGTCTAATGATGTACATATATAAAACATAAGACTTTCCGGTTCCGTTTACAACATTAGGTTCCGTACGGAACCCTTCGTACGCGAGTCCGACTCGCACTTGACCGGGTTGGTTTTTTCCATTATATTATTAACAGGGGTCGGAATAGGTAGATTATATTTACCTAAAGTTCGTGGAAGTAAATAACATAGAGTTGATAATACGTCTTTTAAAATCATCATAACAACTCTATATTACATTTTTCCACAAACTTATATCTCCACGAACTTTAGGTAAGTATAGCCTAAGTATATACTGTTCTCTACACTCTACTTTACTCTACTTATTCCGATCTTTGATTATTATGCTTGATAACGCTTATTGATTTTAATTACACACCTGGCCATCCGTAATAATCCTCTTATTGATAAGATAGTACAGTGGAGCATCTAAACCGCTGAAACTGCCGTAACTGTTGTGGCAAGACCTGAAAATAACAAAAACTTCATTTACCAATTCTGCTTTATTATGGCTGGCTCTCCTTTTTTTTATTATTGTTTGATAGGGTCCCGTTTTACCACTATCTAACCAGATGGGAAGCAGCGCCAGCGATGCCCTTGCCCAGGGACAAGGCGCAGGCCCTGGCGGGGCGCAGAAATTTTCAAACCAGTGGCCGTTTTGTAACATGCTTGGTAGTTAGTAACTTAGTTACTTATAATACAGATACCGGCATGGATCTTGAGCGCTGACTTCCACTTGTGCAGAAGTGAAATATCGGGACTCTTTAGTGGTATGAAGTGAGACGCAGGGCCGGGAGTGCAATCCGTGTACAGTGATTGGCTCGCCGATGTGTAAGGCCGTGCGCGCACTGCCTTGCGGTGGAATGCGGTGCGTTTATTCTACCGTGCGGTAGAATAAACGCATTCACAGGGCCGCGCACTGCCGCGAAACTAACGCACGTTTTAACCGACTTATAAAAAAAGGAGGAGGTTATCAATTCGGTTGTATTTTTTATCATCATTTTTTTTATGTTTGATACCTCAGAACTCCGTCGTTTATGGACCGATTTGCTAATTTTTTTTTGCCTTTATAGGAAAAATCCAGTTCTGATGATGGGATCCATGAGGAATCGAGGGTACCTACTCCTCAAAAATTATAGGCCACCTTATAGTGATTTTGGTATTTTCATCGAGAACTTAATTAAGCATTTACAGTCAAAAAGTAACATTTGATGAAGTGGAACTGATGAAGAAGACCAGAAATGGTCAACGGAACTTCATACTCACATAGATATCAAAATGAAGATAGTAAAAAATAGATAGTAAAAAAAAATCAAAGTGTAAAATAACTTCGTCGGAAGTCGGTATTTTTATATTAGTTTTGTTTTGTCTCTTCGATATTTAAGTTATTTTAAAAATAAAGTTATTTTGCACTGTGGTTTTTTGACATGTAGGTATATTGTTTTATTACGGAGTTTCCGTGACTACTTTCCATAGAAAGAACGAAACGAAACGAAATTCCTCATAGGATCATAGCAGCTGATCATGATCAGCTGCTATGATCCTATGATTTCGTTCTATATCTTCGATGTTCATTATCAAGTCATGATAATATTTGTATGAAACCTATGAAATTTGGAAGTAGGTGCCTATACACGTTCTAATAAATCAAAACCGGTCCATAATTGACCGAAAAATTGGAGAACATACATAAAAATCAATCGAACATCATATTATAACCTCCTTTTTGAAGTTGGTAAGAAATATGTCAAGCGAAAAGTAAAAACCGACACAACACGGTAGACGTTGTCATCGTCTGCCGCGCTTGCCTGTCCATAACAGACTGACGCCCTCGCCAGCATGTAAATGGCAACCAAGCGTTGGTGGAGAATAGGTACATTGGACGCTGGCCGAGGCTGGGCCCACATGTAAACGAGGCATAGACATTTAACTTTTAATTAATGCAATCGGAATCGTTATAACTTAGGACGAAGAAGCCCTTCATAGGCCTTAAGGTCGTCAAGGGATGTACCTAATACCGTTTGGTTTGGATACTCTTTTTTACGCTTTAATAAATATACAAAAAGACTCTTGTATGGTAGTCCATAACCATGAAATGTGAGCACCACAGCCGGAGTTCGAATGACAAAACTTAAAAAAAAAAAATAACCGACTTCACTAAAAAAAAACACTAAAAGGATCAAAATAACTTTAATTTCGGAAGACGGGGTTTCTCGGTATTTTTATTAGTGTTTTTATTTTTATTAGTGTTTTTTTTTGTAGTGAAGACGGTTATTTTATTTTCGTAAAAGTTTTTTCAACACACTTGCTCAGAAAGTGACTCTTATTGCACTGCACTTGGGTATATAATGGCACTCGTTACCAAACTGTGACATTTTGATTACCATTACGCACTAGTGCTATAATGTAGTTAAAATCTTTTTGTTCAACCTCTTTGTTCGCAAAACAAATTTTGAATTCGAATAAAATTCCCATTAAGTTATTGCGTTAATAATGAACGCAATAACTTAATGGGAATTTTATAAATTAGTGTCTTACTTAATTATTTCATCCAATTTACAAGTTAAAATGGACAAATTTAACTTGTACAAACGATTTATTTAATAAAAACATTTAGTAAATAAATCGTACATTCAAATAAAATTTGTTTTTTTTTTTGTGGTCTATGGCCGCCATTTTAAGATGCGCGCGGTTTTTGGCGTGTTTTTTTTTATTCCAGTGAAGTTCAGTGGCTGTATTAATTAAATAAAATCAAATACTACAAAATCATTAGAAAATGTTACATCCGTATTCTATTGTCACTACGAAAGACATTATCGTAAAAACTTTTCACGCAAGAAAACATAAACGTAAGACTAGGCAGTATGATCAAAATACCTTAGCCTTCCTCTAGGGATAAATAAAAAAAAATTATGCGCGTGCTTAGGAAAACAGATTTTTACCGCCATGTCACAGAAAATTTTACTAATTTTACTGTTGTTTTCTTCACAAGTGTATTGAAAAACGTCGTATGACACACGTGAGTAATTAATGATTACCGTTCTTGGCTCTCTTAAGACCCTCGCCACGGCTCGGGTCTAAATACCGCCTCGACGGTAATTATTTATTTATTACTAACATATGTAATCACTAACATTACACACTTATATCATAATGTACTATTATTTAACACTTTTTAACTGCGATACACTTATAAACAGAGTGCCTATTTCACATGACAATTCTAATTAACCCAAACACTGCTAGGTTACATTGTTTTATTATGAAGTTCCTGTGTCTACCTTCCACCTTCCGGCTTCATAATCTTCAGAAGTTCCTGTGTCTACCTTCCACCTTCCGGCTCCATCATCATCATCAGATCACTTCGATGATACCATTTTCAACGTAACTATTCAGAACTATTCATTTATTTGTATTTTCATAGTCGCTTAACTATCTTCATTGTGATATCTATGTGAGTATGAAGTTCCGTTGATCATTTCTGGTCTTCTTCATCAGTTCCACTTCATCAAATGTTACTTTTTGACTGTAAATGCATAATATTTGAGGAGTTCCCTTGATTCCTCATGGATTCCATCATCAGAACTGGATTTTTAAAAAATTGGAACTAATCTGGAAGCATATCTTATATAGGAAAAAAAATATTGCAAATCGGTCCAGAAAAAACGGAGTTCTGAGGTAAAAAACATAAAAAAAATGATTATAAAAAATACAACCGAATTGATAACCTCCACCTTTTTTTTGAAGTCGGTTAAAACGTGCGTTAGTTTCGCGGCAGTGCGCGGCGCTTCCTAGATCTCTATACGATACAAAAATATTTGCGGTAGATTCACCGCAAATTTGTAGCGAGAGGCCAACGGTGATTCTACCGCATGCGTTTATTTCGCGGCAGTGCGCGCACTTCTATGAGACTCCATACTTCACAGATTATGCGTTAGAAAAACGCAAGGCAGTGCGCGCACGGCCTAAGATGCGCCAAAGCGATCCCCACTTTTTCGCCGAGCGCTCAAGATTCGTGCAGGTATAGCTGTACTATACCTATATATTATTAATTTGTTTCGATACTTAGTTTTTTTTTAACCTCCGTTTGTGTGACCGTAGCATCACCGCGAGCCAGAATACCGCTGCCTGTCGCAGCCAGCGCTGCCTTATATTTATCGTTTTAAATATCGCAGCGTATGCTGAGTTAGGCGCCTGTTTGGCCTTGCACGTTATTAATCTTATTTTTCCATAAGTAGGTACCAATTTTATTTCTATTGTATGTGTGAGGTACAAATAAATGTCTTTTCTTTCTTTCTTCTTTTTTTCTATTATTTATTGTGTAAATAATACGGTTGTAGACCCTACCAGGATTGTCGATTCTGTAGATGCTCAGGGGTCTAGCACACACAAGAGGTAAGGCTAAATAGTGGGTAGTGAGTTTGAAGCATCACGTCACACGTAGGTATTGTTTTTATATAGTCATTTTTATTTTTATCGTTCGAGGGTTTTTTTTAGGTGGGAAATCATATAACATCTCTCGCCCTTGGGTGGGGCGTGAGGGCGTGTCAGACTTTTACTGACTAAAACCCACTCGTGTTCCTTCTTTGCCTTCGTTCCAGGGCCCCGGGGTTCTCTTTCGCAACACCCATGGCTCCAATAGGCTTCGACCCTGCTGGGCCCCTACGGTTTTGCTGACATCTTGAGGCGCGCGTGGAACACTACGCGCCGTCGACAACTTGGCCTCGGTCCGGACGGTTACCGGCCGGTCGGACGGCGAGCTACCCATTGCTGGCCGTCCGCAAGGCCAGCGCCTACGCATCGTTCGAGGTTAAGATTAAAACTTTTTTAAAGGCTCGAACCAGACGTTTAAAAGGTTAGTTACTTAAAAACAAAAGAAGCTCTTTTGGAATTTCGGTCCTATCTTACCTAGTTAGGATATCTACTAAAACCCAAAAACCTAGTTAAAAGTTATATCAAAGGAAAACGTTCATTAAAACTTGCTACGTAAAGTGCCAAAAGAACTTCGATGAAATTCGCTGGTCTTAAATTAATAGTCGGCGTCAGGAAAATCAATAGAAACTGTTTCTAGGCAGGTGATTGGAACAGATTTATTCGTCGGCGCGAAGGGCTGGATATATCTACAGGATGATTTTAACTGAGATAGTATGGGAAAATCCGAATTCAAAATGTAAGTTAGTGATTATTATAGACATCTATACCTGTTATAGAATTTTGATTTGAGGCAATAATTTTAAAAAAGATCAATAAATCTAAAATCAGGCATTCCACATGCCTGATTTTAGAAAATATCATTTCTTTGACTTAATAATGCTCCTATACCCTGAAAACAAAATAAATTAAAAATGTTGAGCTCAGCGTCTAGTGGCAACATTGCTACGCTTGGGTCTTCAGCTTTCACCAAAGTTTGTCAGGTTTTAAAGCTGAAGTAAGTATATTATATAGATTTCACAACACACATATGGGGAGAGAACAGTGTCATCGGTTTGATGGCGCCTCAGACGAATAAAAAAGTATGGCGCGTGGTATTCCACGCCTAACACTGACATTACATTTTTAATACTGACATTTTTAATCTATTTCTTTATTTACTTTTTTATTTTTAACATTTGTAATGGTTTGTCATTATTTTTAATGACAAGACTTAGTTGTGTATTTTATTAACATGACATTTTTATTTTGGAATTTAAAATCGCTATTTCTTTATTGACACATATTTATACTTTTGACATTTTTGTAATCACTATTTTACTATTGACATTCATACTTTTGACATTTGTAATGGTGGAATTTGCATTTATATTGTTTTGATATTGCCTAATAAGATTACTTACAGACACCATATAAAAGGGAAATTGAAAAATATTATTTGAAAGCACTTTGTTTATAGTACTTATAATTTCTGTTGATTGTTTATATTATTTTCTTAAATTTTTAATTCTTTAATTTGCATTATAATTATCTTTGTTTTGCTTTGTAGTAGGTATTAGATTAATGGATGTTAGATTCAAATATTATTATCATAAATTTTTGATACAATGTAAAAATTGTTTATGAAATAAATAAATAAATAAATAAATCAATCAATTTATCGCTAACGTTCTGACGCCTACCAGGGCTGCGGATTGTTCGAAGGAATTGCCCTCAAGCCCGGAGAAGGAGCCCTCGCAATAAAGGGTACCTGAACGACCTAACACTGGGTTTTAGTAGTAAAAGTCTGACACTCCTCGCTCTACCCAGACCGGGAGAAGCTATTTGATAATTTCCCATGTAAAAAAAGGACAAATTCATCGTATTTTAGATTCGGATTTCCCGAACGGTCATAGTAAAAAAAACATCCTGTATTCTTGAAGCAAGTAGGTACAATAAGCAAGAATTACTTTGTGTAGTGATCCGGATATAGGTAATAGGTACAGTCCGATATTTTTCCTTGAAGTATTTTTCGTATAGGAGGGTAGTTCGTTACGCGATAGAGTAGGGACTTAGATTGAGTTAGTTTTCGTTTCTGTTGATTGTTTCGTCAGTTGGATGTAGGTAAGTTAAGTTCTTTTAGTCCTTTTTTACCTTTCACGAGTACATAGGTAATTACTTCAAATGCTTCAAATATTCAGTATTACCTATACTACTAGGTATTTAGGTATCGACGACTTATACGAAGTTAGGGTTCATGAGAAATACTTACAGAATGAATATGTAATTTATCTAGTTTTTTTAAATCCTTGTTTGTAAAGTAAAAAAAAGACTTGGTCCACTCTGTACAAAAAGTACTAAAATGGCAAAACTGAAAAATATTTCCAACTCGTATGAAGCTTATTGTTGTGTAGACGTGTTCAAAAAATTTATTTTTATTTATAAACTGCAGTTTTAATTTAATCATTTCTAGATGAAAAATTGCAAAACATGTGACGTCACACTAGAGATCTGGACCATAGATTACTACCTGGGGCGTCATAAATGTGACCAGCTGTGATAAAAGAGGATGAGGGGTCAAAAGATCATGATATTCGTGTGATATATTTATGGATGGCCGTCATGTCGTGAAACACTAAAAGTATGCTCTTGCTGACTCCATTCGCAATAAGATTTGACATTTAAATAATCTTTTTAACCGACTTCAAAAAAAAGGAGGAGGTTATCAATTCGGTTGTATTTTTTTTTTTTTTTTTTTTTTTTTTATCATCATTATTTTTTTTTTTTTATGTTTGTTACCTCAGAACTCCGTCGTTTATGGACCGATTTGCAAAATTTTTTTTTCCCTTTATAGGATTTGCTTCCAGATTGGTCCCATTTTTTTCAAAATCCAGTTCTGATGATGGAATCCATGAGGAATCGAGGGAACTCCTCAAAAATTATAAGCAACCCTATGGTAATTTTAGTATTTTCATCAAGAACTTAAGCATTTACAGTCAAAAAGTAACATTTGATGAAGTGGAACTGATGAAGAAGACCAGAAATGGTCAACGGAACTTCATACTCAAATAGATATCACATTGAAGATATAGTTAAGCGACTATGACAATACAAATAAATGAATGATTCTGAATAGTTACGTTGAAAATGGTATCATCGAAGTGATCTGATGATGATGATGGAGCCGGAAGGTAGGCACTGGAACTCCGTAATTAATCAATGTAACCTAGCCGTGTTTGGACTCATTAGAATTGTCATGAGATGCACTTTGGCTATAAGGTACTATCGAACTGATCTAATGATGGAGCCGGAAGGTAGGCACAGGAACTCCGTAATTAATCAATGTATCCTAGCCGTGTTTGGGCTTATTAGAATTGTCGTGAGATGCTCTTTGGCTATAAGGTACTATCGAACTGATCTGATGATGGAGCCGGAAGGAGGAAGGTAGGCACAGCAACTTTATAATAAAACAATGTAACCTAGCAGTATTTGGGTAAATTGGAATTGTCATTAGAAATAGGCACTCTGTTTATAAGTGTATCGCAACTAAAAAGTGTGAAATAAAAACTTTTTAGAAAAAAAAAATAACCGACTTCACTAAAAAAAACACTAAAAGGATCAAAATAACTTTAATTTCGGAAGTCGGTGTTAAATAAGAAACAAACAATACCGAGAAACACCGACATCCGAAATTAAAGTTATTTTGATCCTTTTAGTGTTTTTTTTAGTGAAGTCGGTTATTTTTTTTTTCTAAAAAGTTTTTTTTACTGTCTCGTTTAACCACGGATATCTATGCGTTTAACCGATTTTCACTGCGTTGGTGGCATGATAAATGGCAGCTGCAATACTTAGTAAATAATTGGTATTGTAATCACTTTTTTGCTTTTAATGTCATCCTTATACCTACGGAATAGAAGTCAAAATCAGTTGAATGGACAGTAGAAAAAAAAAATGAAAAAAGAAAAGAAAAAGTTGAAATGTTTTTCTTTCTTTTTCTTTTCTTTTTTTCTTTTTAGAAAATGAACTGACTTCATTCACAATTCTTTCTATGTCCAAGCTATTTATCTTTGGAATGCACTTCCCCTGGAAATCAGGATGGCGACCAACCGATTGACTTTCAAAGGTTAAATGTTCGCGAGTACATTCGTAAGAAGTTGGCAGTGGTTTCGTCGCAGCGCTAATTTGTTTCCATATTAGTTGTTAGCACCAATTATTTCAATAGATTCGTGTTCTTCTTTTTTTATTTTTTTTCTTTTCGTTGTAGTTTAAGTAGATATGAGTATATATTATATATAGTGTATTTGTAGTTTATAGGTATGTGATTCCATAAAGAATTGTAATGGTAATATTGCACCGACCACAATTTGTCTCTGCATCACCCAAAGGTTGACTGATAGAAAATGCCTTCTGTACTCCTTTGTGCATGAAGAATGAATAAAATTAAATAAAAAAAGGTATTTTTAATGTCTAATCTTATTGCGAATGGAGTATAACTCTATACGCCTTACCTTTTACCCCTCAAGTCTTCCATCGTCTTAAAACTGCTGTCCTTCTTCACGACAGCCACAGCGTAGTTAGGGGTCTTAGCAGCTCCGTACACCTCATGGAACACTGGATGCAAGTTGTACTTGTTGGCGGCTGACGCCACGCGCATGTCGTCGACGCTTGCCAAGTCTGAACCGTTGTCTTGTACCTGAGTGTTTTATAAGTATTTTGTATTAAGAGCATCTGGGGCCTTAGCTTGGCGTGTTAAAATGTCAGTCGAGCTATACACCCTTTAAAGCTTTATCCCTTTCACAGTTTTCGGTTTAGGTCATAAAATGGATTTGCGTTAATATTACGTATCACACAAGTGATTAATAAACTACGGTGGAAATGTGGTGAATGAATATAATTTACGGTGCCTATTGTGACCACTCTAAAATTTTATCGACTATTATACAGCTAAGTTGAATATCACACCGAGCTCTTGGTAGACCTATTGCATTTTCTTCTTATTTAGATTAATATTATGGCATCGTCTAAGAGGTATATGCGTCTTCAAAGACCAAACGATGCCTCCTACGCGTAAAGACGTAATCATTTTTTGAGTAAAAAAAAAAAACCGGGCAAGTGCGAGTCGGACTCGCGCACTGAGGGTCCCGTACAAACATATCTATGAAAACAGTTCAATTCCCGAATTGAGTTACGAAGATTTTTCCGAATCGCAAACAAGTTTTTTTTTTGTGACGTAACTACAAATTTACAGTTTTCATTTTTTTTCCTATACTTGTGCTATAAGACCTTGCTTCATGCCAAATTTCAGGATTCTAGGTCAACGGAAAGTACCCTATGAATTTTGATTCCCTTGAGAGTGTCGAAATACACGTTTTTTGCGACATGAACGGCCGATTCAGAAGTATGATTTTTTCACTGCTTCGAGAGACAGCAGCCGCAGACGTGAGTTTAATAAGGTTTTAATTTCAACTCGATACCACGCATTCCCGAGATAAAGGGTCTTAACGGGCAGACGGACAGACAGACGGACAACAAAGTGATCCTATAAGGGTTCCGTTTTTTCCTTTTGAGGTACGGAACCCTAAAAAAAACGTTATTATTTCTTATTACATCCAGCGTCTGGTACTGTGATCTTAAACTGATTATTGATTAGGTACTTAATTCAAAAACATCACTTAAAAGTGTTTCACAAATTACGTTTATATAACAATTATAAAAAAGGTTCTTCTGAAAAAATGCACTTTTTGCCTTACGACCTTAAGCGTAGGAGGTATGGAAAATATCACAACCGAGTTAAATTATATTTTTTTCAATATTTTACCGTTACTTAGCTAAAATATTCTGGAGAATCGGTATTTTTGAGTTTTATTTTTATTAAGGTGATTACCAGTAAACACCTTAAAAGTACAAAAAGTATTTGAAACCGTGTTTGAAAGGTATGAAAAGTTTAATTGCAAAAGTGGTGTCAAAGCGGATTAATAAATATGTTTGTGATTCCCGCAAAAGTTGATCTACCAGTTAATCCTTACCAAACAACTTGTAAAACTCTCTTTCAATATAAATACAAAGTTTGAAATTAAAGATCCTATGCACAGAATTACGAAATTCACGGAAAATTTTAACATCCAAAATCCAAACCAAACGGAGTTTCCGAGCAAGCGGAAATTAAAATCAATGAAGCCCAAATATTTTCAAACACAACAATCGTTACGGCTTAAGTTTCCGGGAAATGAGCCAATTAAGAATAGCTATGAGTATGAATATGACAAGCTTTTCCTCCGGTCCAAAGCACTAAATGCGAAATAAACATAATTTCTTGCATTTATGTAGACGCAAGAAATTAAAATACTCCTCTTTGCTTCGACGATAATTTATTCCAATAATATGAAATAAAAATTTGTGTATCTCTTATATTATTATAGGATGACTGGTAATTAGTGACCGATACTTAAACACGTGATTGTACTCATGATTACAAACAACTTTCCCAAAGAAAAAAAAAACGTCACTAATTACCAGTCACCCTATATGTATTGTCACTGGTATTGTCACACTAATGACAGCCCTATTTCTTGTCCAGGTAATTTCTGTCCATTCCAGGTTGCCTGGAAGAGATCGCGGAATGCGGTAAGGCCGCCCATTGTATGTATTATTTTTGGGACTTATCACGTTGTCGAAGCAAAGAGGCGACATGTTATCTAGCTGGTCTTTTGTGAGCAACCAGTTAATTCACAACGAAAGTATTCATTCCCATTTTTTGGCTGGATTTTTAGGGTTCCGTACCTCAAATGGAAAAAACGGAACCCTTATAGAATCACTTTGTTGTCCGTCTGTCTGTCTGTCTTTCTGTCAAGACCCTTTATCTCGAGAACGCGGCGAGGTATCGATTTGAAATTAAAACCATATACTCAAGTCTGCAGACTCTTGAAGCTGTGAAAAAATCAAACTTCTGAGTTAACGAAAATATAAGATACGGCCGTTTATGTTGCAAAAAACGTGTATTTCGACAGTCTCAAGGGAATCAAAATTCATAGGGTACCTACCTACTTCCCGTTGACCTAGAATCCTGAAATTTGGCATGAAGCAAGGTTTCAAATCACAAGTATAGGAAAAAATCTGAAAACTGTAGTGACGTCACAAAAAAAAATTTTTGCGATTCGGAAAAATCTTCGTAACTCAATTCGGGAATTGAACTGTTTTCATAGATATGTTTGTACGGAACCCTCAGTGTGCGAGCCCGACGCGCACTTGCCCAGTTTTTTTTCGAGTAAATTTCAGTGGCTGGTTTAATTACATATTCGCAAATTGATTCCTTGTGAATAAAATTGGTGTTTTTTTGTATCTGCACAACTAGACAATATGTGGAATCATTAAAGCAAGCGTGATCTCGGTTAAAATGTAGCTGAGAATTTTGTTGTAGTACTGACTAGGTCCTGACCTACATCAGCGCAGCTTATTGAAAAGGCAGACTCGATACGTTTGCTGCCAAATGCTGCAAAAGCATTAGAATGTATTACGTCCCCATTTTAATGGAAAACAAAGTGACTGTATTCTTTATACATACTTTAGTGACTGTATTCTTTATACTGTTTTATCAGCTGAATGCTTTTGCGAAGCCATGAAAAAGGTATTTATATGAAGATGCAAGTCGGTACAAAAAACACTATACAGCTAGAAATATTGCTTATTGAAGTTCCTAGAAGACTAATATCACACACTTGAAATCATTAAAGTTACTTATGACTATGAGCTTTTTTTTTGTTTTGTTGGGAAATCATCTAATGACATCTCTCCCGCCCTTGGGTGAAAACCCACTCCTGTTCCGTCTTTGCCTTCGTTCCAGGGCCCCGGGGTTCTCTTTCGCATCATCCATGGCTCCTGACCCTGAAGTTTATCTCTGTTATAGTATTCATAATGTTGTGTAGGTACTTCCTGTGCTTTGGCTTGTCTTTATTTATACTCATAGTGAATTTCTGCCACGAATTTCTGTCTTTAGCAAAGATTTGCGATCACTAAAATATAACTGAAGTGGGTGAACTCCATATTCCAGTAATGATGGTCCTTATCTAAAAATACTTACGCTCTTGAGGCAGTCAGCTTCAGAGGCCTCTTGAACGCAGTCGAGGCGCGGGCGAATGTCGCGACTGAATGCGAACACGGCCATCTGGTGACACTTTGCGAGCGCTACGTTTGATGTCACGCATAACCTGTCATAGATGATGATAGTTATATGAGTATCTCAGTATCTCAATATATATAAATGAATCCCTATTTCCCTTGGTCACGCCATGACGCGTGAACGGCTGGACTGATTTCACTATTTTTTTTTGTAGTGGTTGTTATTGTCAGGAGAAGGATATTACTTATGAAAGAAAAAATTAAAAAAAACTGGTAGTAGGGTAGAGTTGGGTAGAGCAGAATAGAGCAGTCAGTTGACGGGAGCGAAGCCGCGGGCAAAAGCTAGTATAATATAAAACACAAAAATTGTTCCTACCTATGTCCGTTATAGACTTTGATACTATCCAATAGTTGTGACCCAAACCGGTTTCATTAGAAAGACAATAATGCGAAAATGGTTTAGACCATTAATAAAAAAAAACTTGCAAGCATTTTTTTCCAAGAAATAATAAAAAAATATGTACTTATTTTTTTTTTTAGCATAGCAGCACAAGCTGGATATCCGCTCGTATTAAATAAAATTTATTTTATAATTTATGTAGGTACTTACCAAAAAAAAGAATAATAATAATATATATAATATATAATATTCTTATACAAACAATTTTTATTATGGGATCAAAGCCGAAATCGCGAAAAAAACTCAGCTGTTCAGTACGTCTATGTTTGCCTAATGTACTGAACAGCTGATATTTTTTTCGCGATTTCGGCTTTGATCCCATAATAAAAATTGTTTGTTATCATGAGCACAATCACGTGTTTAAGTATCGTACACTAATTGCCAGTCACCCTATATAATCTGTATAGATTTATACTTTAGCATCACTTCAGCATGTCTAAAACTCTCTGCTTACTCCAAGTAGACGAGAATTAGACGTTCTACAAATCGACACACCCTACATTACTCCTGCTTTGCGCTAGTGAAACTTATATTTCATGAAATGGGAAACGAGCCTTTTGCCATTTTCCGCTCTGTTATCTATATTCTGAACTGATACTTGATATTTCCTAATGGGAAATCCTAAAAGAACTTTCTGCCTGAAACTACTGGATAGGTTGACCAATGAGGTTTTAATAGCTCGTGTATCAGCTGTGCGGATCGATATGAGACTGTTAAGTAACCCCTCTCATTTGCACTAACCGGTTCGGTAGAGAATGGTCTAGCGGATCAATAGTAGGAAAATATTTCCGACTGGAGTGACTTACCAGCACTCCACGAAATGGCACATTAAAACTGTTTTTACTGGTACAGATGTCTTGTCAAAATATTGTCATTCCTATTTTTTTTTTTGGTAGAAATTCATTTCACGCTCAGGGTAGAGCGAGCGGGAGTGTTAGACTTTTATTGACTAAAACCCACCCGTGTTCCTTTAGTGCATTCCAAGGCTACAGTTTCGACTAATACCGCAAGCCCTGGGAGGAATAATATTTACCTGACGATCAGTTCTGGCGGGCCATGGGGGCCCATTGCCCGCCATGGCCTCGCATTTATCTGAGTGAGACATGTATAGTGAGAGTGGGTCTCATCATAAATGTCTCATACACTCAGATAAATGGTTCGATTGAAAGTCAACTCCAACAGGGTAAATCTAGGGTGTTGATCAGAAACCTCCTTCTGCTAAGCAGCAAAGCGAGTGATGGAGGAGGCTGAAACCGTAAGGGAGAGGACATCCTCACGCCCCCGCCACCGCCGCGGGAAATGCGTAGGTACTTCCGGTCACCACAGGCGCGGGTTTACGGACAATGAGCATTGAGTAGCTCGCCGTCCGGTCCACGCGCCTCAAAAAGATGTTTAAAGAAAGAGTAGCTGTTAGAACTTCTCTATCCATAAATGGCCGAGATATACCTACGGTAAGTACAGGTACAAACGTATCTACACAGTAGTATAGACTGTCGAACACAATAGTCTCCCAACGTATGCAGCGGTGGTTTTCAGCCTATGTGAGCGAAATTAAAAAACGGCTTGGCGGGGTTTCGCTTTGTCTCGCAAAGTCAACGTAAATCCGGCTTTGAGGTTATGTGACCGACTTTTAAAAAGCCGATCGAGTTATACATTCTTGTTTTAGAGGTTCTTTTTTGTTTGGAACCGTTACTGGTAGAGGAAATTTGTTTTTAGTTTTGGGATGCGGTTCTACACCTAAGTTTCTATGTTTCATTCTATCACAATAACTAGATAGTAGTTATTTTATTTTTCGGTGGGAAAATCATCCAATGAAATCCCGCGCTCTTGGGTGAAGCGTGAGGGGGGTGTGTCAGACTTTTACTGACTAAAAACCCACTCCTGTTCCTTCGTTGCCTTTCATACCAGGGCCGAGTCTTCCTTTCAGAAGCAGACCCTTGGCCCCAGTAGGCTTCGACCCTGCTGGACCCCTAGAAAGGTATGGGAATAGCAAGTGAAAAGATATGAAAAAGTAGTCGTGTAGTCGCGCAGTGCCGCAGCTCCCAGTAGGTATAACTGAAGTAGTTCAAAATAATGAGTTCTAAGTTGTGTAAAAGTTTGTACAGTCGATAACCGGGCACCGTATTCTAAATAAATCTGTCCCTATTGTGATTTGTGATTTAAATCGAGTTGTACTCTTTTTGTAATTTATAAATAGAACTCATCCAACAAAAATTAGGATATTTTTGGCCTAACTCATGTTCTTCTGTCATAGTTTTGGAGATTATTTTGTGCAAAGTGATATAACGATGTATTCTTCACAATCAATCTCGTAGTTTGCATGGTACTCGTTAGCTAGAGGTTAGTACGCACTACCTGTAGGTCATAAGGTCAGTATGTCAAATGTCTTTCACAGAAGTAGGCCGCGCTTTCTGCTCATGAGGGGAGATTAAAACGAGGGGGCTGGAGGAGGGTTAGCTAGTTTCAGTGTAACTGTATTTTTAAAGACAAGTAGCTATTTTGGACTTCTATATTATGTAGGGCTGGTTAGAGATGGCACAAGGAAAGAGAGCTTTGAAAGATGTGGTCTTTGTGCAGCAGAGGAGCATCCGGCAAAAAATAATGCGGAGTAGAAATGAGACAATGTATTTAATTTTGCTGCATACTACCTATGTAGATATATAACAACTAAGTTATTAAGTTCAATTTCAAGTACCTACTCAATTTGAGTGACACTTCTGTTGAATAAATTAATTTGTGAAGTGCTGAAAATTACTTTACTTGGAGGATCAAATAAGCTGCTATAAGACACAAATTCTTGATTATTAACTATGTAGATTATAACACCAACGAATCTCAGCTCTTTTAGGTATTCGTAAATACCATCCAGTCCCATTCACAAATACGCATAAATCCGTAAATCCAACTGACCTGACAAGATAATCTGCCTCACAACGCATAAAGCCGTTCAACATAAATATGGATGGTACGCAAATACATCTTCAATAATATTTACCTGACGATCAGTTCTGGCGGGCCATGGCCCCTCTCGATGACCTCCGTGTAGTTAGCCTTGTTCAAGTAGTCTGCCGGCTTTATGGGAATGTTGTCAGCGACGTGGTAGATTTTGTCGGAGAGGCCTAGCACTTGGGTGAACCAGGATGGTTTTTCTTTCGCACCTGAGGAGAAAGGACGTATTGTTTAAGGAAAGCCTTGGTGTATCTAGGGGGGCTGACATGTCTGATTTTTGTATATTTTGGCGTCCATCATAGAATTTCGAATCGGTAGCGCAACATCCTGTGGTGGGCAAGGCCCACTCGCCTCCTCCCCGCTACATACGCCTATGGGAAAAAGGAAAAACGCAGAAATTGCACAGAAAAGAGATAAATATATACTTTAGAACTTTTGTTCTATAGTATGTATGTAACTTAAGTTCTTTTGAACTGCTTCTTTGCAGAATAGTAGGAACTAATCTTTCAGAAGTTCTTGGAGTTCTCATGGAGTTAGGTTATAAGCGCGTTTCGCTAAATAAAAGCGTCTGTGGTCGAAAATTCCATCCATCACGATCATGAAGCAAGCGACAGAAATGAAGATAAAACTTTGCGCGTGTTAATCCGATTATAATTTTTGCTCTTAATTTTTTCCATTTCACAAAAAAGTTTTTCCATTGTTATCAATTTAACAACTCCGCAATTTTGCGTTTTAGGGAAATCATTTATAAGTTTGTTTTTCATTAAGAAGACTAACAAGTACCAAGTTTTTGTACAGTGAATTCTTTTTTAAAACACCTGTTGTCCTATTGACCCGTTTCTCCTTTTATTTGCAGGCCTTCAAGGTGAGTAGAAGGTCAACCGCCTGTCCTGACCAAATAATAGGACCCTTTGGGGTTTGTATAGTAAGTGTTCTTCGTACCATCTTTGTACCCCGTTATCTCAATAGTGACTTCCTTTCTATCTTTATCATCTTTCAATTAAAATTACTATTGTTTCTTTAGACATGGTCTGCGAACGCTGCTCATGCTAGCCTGGCGGTCTCATATCCACCACTAATTCACTTCTCACTACACACCTAGTGTGATGTGTGATTATACTTATAGTTATGATGAAAGTATGTACCTTTTCAGTGTTTACCTGGTAGATAAGTGAACTCAAAAAGACTATCCACGAGGACACTGTCGACAAAATGTACCTACTGCAGTTTAGCAGAAGATTTATGTAAAACTAATTTCTTGAATAAACAATTTAAAAAAACGTCATTCATAACAGACTAAACAGAAATCAACAAACTTACCAATCACAGACAGCTGTCTAATCTTTTCTCTCAAAGGAGACAGCTGGGCTAGTACATCATTGTGTCCAAGAAGACCTTGCCAGGGTCTCGCTGCCCAAGAACAGGCCTTGTCCTTCACAGACACCTTGGATCCGTCTACACAGAGATAGCTGAAGCCATCGGGGTTTTGTTCTGCAGTGCCAGCTGGGGTTCTGCCTACTGGGAGCTAGAGAAATGGAAAAATATTATGGTAAACTAGGCATACGAGTACATGGTAAATCGGGCATACGTGACCCCAGTTGGTAATGTGCCCCACTTGCAAAACTAAGACACGTATTTTAAAATTTGATGCTTATTTGAACCGATCTGGTTAGTTTATAAGAATGACGGGGATGTAAACTATACAACGCAAGTATATGTAACTTGCGTTGTATGTTTATGTAATTTTAAATGCGTGTCTAGTTTGGCAAGTGGGACACGTTACCGACTGGGGCACGTATGCCTGGTTTACCCTATCGGAGTTAGCTAGAGGAAAATAAATAGTTATAAGGAGTAAGTTGGATGAATTTGGCTCTTATACAGGCAGTGTCAAAAATATTGATTGTTGAAAAATATCTGACCAACTAAGGAAATTGAGCTTTCTATCAATCAATTAGGTAAAATTCAAGTTGGATTGACAAATATGTATCAGCGTCATCTTTTTGTCTTTTACCTAAGAGCCAAGTAGGTATATCCAATTTACTTTACTGTGTAAAGGACAACATATTGTACCTAAGAATATTTCGCAATTCTTCATAGAAAACCCAATCCATCAAATCAGAATAAACCCACATACTTTTCCGAGTATCAATCATATTTTGTAGTAGGTAAACAAAATATTGGACTACTCCGCAAGGCTTTGCGCAGCAGATGAATGACTACACCATAAAAGTTTACGAACTTTATGGCTACAAAAATAATACACGACCGTGAAAAATGTAAGTATTACGTCTCAACGGAAAAGGGACTTAGCATGATGATGATATTAGATGAGACTTGGATATACCGTACGTGTATTTTAGGTACTAACTAGGCTCCCGTAAGGTTGCCGAAATAGCACGAAGAATCGCCAAACTTAAGTGGCAATGGGCAGGGCACATTGCTCGCAAAACAGATGGCCGTTGGGGCCGAATTTTCTGGAGTGGCGATCGCGTACCGGAAGACGCAGCGTTGGAAGGCCTCCTACAAGGTGGACCGATGACCTGGTAAAGGTGGCGGGAATCCGATGGATGCGAGACGCACATGCAGAACCGTTCATTGTGGTGACATTTGGGGAGACCTATAATGTCCAACAGTGGACGTCTGAAATGATGATGTGAGGCACCCGTAAGATAAAAAAACTTCTTTTTACACGAGCAAGAGCTCTGGCAGATGAAGCTAGTGTAGAGTAAGGGTAACCCAAGTCCTTTAATAATTGTAAAAAGTCCATCAATATTTGGTGTAGCATAAAGTAACTCTGTCTGTTTGTTACCTTTCCGTGACCAGCAATTGAATGTATTTGAATGAAACTTGGCATATGGGTAGACAACATTCTAGATTATGACAGGATACTTTTTATCTCGAGAGTTTATGTTCCATTTATGTTGATTTTCGACTTTCAAGTGGATAAAGCCGCTTGCCGCTTGCAAAAGCTAAAATACCTACGGTTATTATGAAAAATATAGAAAGCAGATAAAACTAGTAAAATTAATAATTCAGCTGCAATCAGCACAAACTGACAAACAAACGTAGTACCTACTCATACAAATGCCGACATTAATTTAGACTGCCTGCAGAAATGTTCAGTTAAAGCTCACTGTTGTTTCATTTTCCATTTCGAGTTTCGACGCAACCGTGATTTCCCCAGAGGAGTAGGTAGGTACCTAGTCGGTGCATAGACGGGGCTCAATAAAGCAAAGAATATTTAGTAACTATAGCTAATGCCCGCGGCGACACTCGTGGATAAATTCTATTTCCCTTTTTCACTTACTCGAAAACACGTTCCTATCCCTACCGCTTTTAGTCACGCTAATTACTGTTTTCCGCACTAGTGCGAAAAAGTGCATGAGCTCACCCTCGTCACAATTGAAAAAAGTTTGATACACGTGGGAATTTGTCACTGCAGTACTCTAATTCCGCCTCGGGCGCAATGACAAACTTTCTTTACTTGTATCAAAATTCAAAATGTGTACTATTTCAATCCCTTCCCCCTCCTAGAGGTTTGAATTTAGAAATAAATATCATCAAATAACCCCTCCCGATCTAGAGGAAAAAATAAGTGTGGCACTCGGGGACTGCCGCGGTAAAGCTATTGCATAGCATTTTGTATCAACTTATGCAATTATAATTATTTATTTATTTTATTTATGCAGTATTTCTTTTTCTTTGATATTAATTCAAGTTACACTTTTTGAACGTGGTGACCGATAAGAAAACAAATTTTTTTCTTTCTTTTTTACTTCATAAATTGCTACAAGTATGTTCAGTTGTTATCATAGAACATTACTATAATCAATTATAATACAAAAAGACTATTTTGTTTGACCGAGATTTGAACTCGAGGCACGATGATAACATAGGTAGAACGCTGTACCAATGCGCCACACAGGTCGTTAACGACTTTTCTAAAATAGGTGTTCGGTCTCTGTCGGCCTTCAAGCCACACCTCCGTGCCCGTCGGAGTGGGGAGCGTGAGGTTTTTTTCGTTACGGAATTTCTGGATTCGGTCCCCGCGCTCAAGGCCCTCGATAGAAGCTATGCAATAGCTTAAAAAAACTAAAATCTGCCCATGTTCGTTCAGTTGCCATTTGCGTTCCAGGGCCTTGAAACTCTTTTGACGAATCCCGCAGCCCTGAAAAACATTAGTACACCTTGTTCTATCGGTCGGCCAGTTACCCATTACTCGCCGTCTGCAAAAACGCGCCTACAGTGGCCGGGAGTCGCCCTGTGACGTCGTGGGCGTCTCCTGCGGAGGCCGGGATTTTAAATAGGTCTCTGCATATTACATTTTTTATCCATTGAACGGCAACCGCAATTTTCTGAAGACAAAAGCAGGAATGTATGAAGCCTTTTGTTGGACAACAACGACGCTATATTGGTTTTGTGGCTTTTTGTGTTTCATCAAAGCTTTTGTCTGGCTAATATATACTGTATTTATCCTAAAATTATATATTAAAAGCGGCTTGGAAATAGTGTGAATTACTACATCCTTTTTTATTTCAAAGTGCCTAATTAGATCTAAGTATTTTTTAATTGTAACCAGGATCGTTGTTGGTCTGAAAGACATAGGGGTATATGAGTCATAACCAGCCCCCCTAGCCAAGTTACGACCGTTTCGTTTAGATTCTCTTGCGTCGAACGCCTCGAGTAGGCCACGCCTCCGATTCCTTTGTTCTGACCACGTGACTGAGCGTTGAGATGACGTCAGAACAGAGGAATCGGAACGAAACGGTCGTAACTTGGCAATGGGGGGCTGAGGTTAGAATAGGTAGATAAATCACGGAATCTAATCGTCATGTTTATTTTTTTTTTTTTTTAATAGCCTATACTGTCCCACTGCTGGGCAAAGGCCTCCCCCAACTTCTTCCAGGTATTCTTTTCTTGAGCCACCTCGAACCAGTCTTTGCGGTAGGCATCTAGGTCGTCTCGCCACCTCTTCCCAGGTCGACCTCGGCGGCGTCGTCCATCTTGAGGTACCCACTTTGTGGAGACTCTTGCCCACCGGTCAGAGTGCATGCGGCTGATGTGACCCGCCCAATCCCATTTTAGCTTGGCAGCCTTTTTTCCGACGTCCATAATTCCCGTCTTTTGACGCAGCGTGGTGTTGCTCACTCTGTCGGCCCTCTTGACACCCAGAATGCTGCGCTCCATTGCTCGTTGGCACACCCCAAGGCGAAACTTTTGCGAATCGGTGAGCGACCATGTCTGGGCACCGTAGGTTAGGACGGGCAGGATACACATATCAATGAGTTTTCGCTTTAGGGAGATCGGTAGATCTCCCTTCATTAGCGTCTTAATGGACCAGTAGCTTTTCCAGGCGTTTTTGATACGGCGATCAATTTCCTTCTGCTGCCTGTTTTCGAAAGAAACTAACTGACCCAAGTAGATATACTCATCGACATAGTTTATATCCTGCCCATCTACCTCGACCCTACGTTTAGTGCTGTTGGTCATACATTTAGTTTTAGACCGATTCATCGCGTTCATGTTTATGATTTCGAGATTTTTGTGAAAGAAAAAAAAGAAAACATGTTTATTCTGCCCGAATAGACAAGATAGCGGAGGTGTTAACAACTCTGTCTTGGTCATGTGAAGAGGAAGGATGAAACGCATGTTACTAAAAGAGTTATGAATATACATGTGGATGGATGGATAGGGAGAGGGAGACCAAAGAAAGGATCCACCTTTCTTGGATTGTGTGAGGAGTGATATGAAAGAAAAGGGAGTCAATGATAACGTGACTGCTGACTGCGCCGAGCCCAAGTAAAATGAGACAAGGACTGGAAGATGATGATATTATCGACTCCACAAATATGTCACGACTTTGTGTTTCTTCTTACGAAAATTAAGTAAATTTACTCTACCTATTCCGATCACTGGTCGTAAGCTACCACGTTATATTTTAACATCGATAAGTCTAAATTCCATACAACAACCTATTTCCTATATTCCCTTAACAACCTCGCAAAAATCTGCTCTATCCTAAAAGCTATTTGCATTTCCGGATTTAGATAATCCAATCTAAAAGGTTTACAGGTGACTGAGTTGCTCCGCGTTTTGAAAGTCAGTGTAAGTACATTGAACGGAGCAAAGTGATTTTAGAGAATCCGATTCCCGGATTAGTTTTGAGGAAGGGAATATACGTTGTGAAAACAAGTTAAGCTTTTACCTTTTGAAACTTAACTATAATTAAACGTTTGTTATTGAATTTGAAAGCTGAATTGGTACATACACATTGGAAAAGCTAATGAGTTTAAAATATTTCCCGGGAAGGAAATTAAATAATGAATCTTTCAAAGGAAAAAGGTACACAAGAGAGACTAAGACTAAATCTACAGATGAAATTACTTGAAGTCACAATCCCTTAGGACTTCATTCTGAAATACAGAAAAGTCTCAATTTCTTTTGCAAACATTTAAGTACGGTTTTCCACGCCAATCAAAAACGTTGGGCTCGCTGCAAAATAAACGCTATTCTACTTAACTTACCCCAAATAATTTCCGGACGTAAATGACCTTAGTAAAGGCGACTTGGCCGCCATTGCTCGCCAAGCACCTCAACGCCCCTTCGTACCCGCTGTAGTTGTCAGGATAGTCGCAAATGTCGGGATGCTCGCACATATCACATAACTGCCTGTACTGGCTCTCTGGAAATATATCCCTTATAAAAACAATCTTTTTCGACGAAACAAGGGCTGGGAGTTGGAACTCCCTGTGGACAAAAATTATTTCGACAAGAAAAATGGTTCGTTGAAAACTAAGTTAGAGCTTGTACAATTATGTAAATCTTTTTCTTGTGAATTACTTGTGTTTAAGATTTATTGTTTCAATCCGAACAGCTTAGGTGTTCTTGACATGAAAGCAGTGTAAGGACTTAATGCGATTTAGAAAATCCGCAAAGATTTGCACGAATTGTTTTCTTACATAAACGTACGTGTTTAATCCTCAAATTTGCTGCTTTTAAGGAAAACGACTGTAGAAATGTTCAGAGAACATAAAGGGGGAAAAATACTTTATATTTACTTTGTGTCGAATTGTCGACTAAACATTTTTCCGTCACAAAAAGGTCGCGAACGCCTGACCAAATCTTGTTTCATTTATATTTCGTTTGTGGGAATATTTTCCGCAACAATATCTTTGAAAACTTAATATTCTTTCGGCAATGTCAATATGGTAATTTCTTTATTTTGTATTTCGCAATCTCCATGAACATTACCGCATGGCCAAACTTTGTCATAAGAGAAACAAGTTCTTTCGCTGACCTTGGAGAACCAATCTAGGAATGAGAACAATCCCAATATTTATTCACAACACAATGTAAGGAAAAGGTTTTTATGATTAGTTTACTCTATAGTTAAGAATACAAAGTACGTGTACGTCTTTCTACATAAGCTGTCCTATTGTAACATTATTTTCTACCTTTGGTCTTTTGGGGAGTTTTTGGGGGCGGGAAAGGGTCCAGCAAAACCTCACCTAATCTGATTTGAGGGGTGATTTTGGATCTCGTCAGCCTTTATTTTTGAGATTAAACCATTATCATACAGATAATAAATTAAATAAAATCAAACCCGAAAGCCAGGCCGGGTAAAAACAACTTTCTAATTACCAAGAGACAAATAAAAAAAACCTCTAAAGAATAAGAATAGGTTTACGTACTCCAGAAAGAATTGGTTTTAGGATCTGGCGACCACTTGCCCACGATGCAAGACTTGGAGAAGAATGTTGAGAGAGCTTTCAGCTCATTCTCCTTCGGCGATATGCTGTGGTCGTTCATCTTCGGGAACACTGAACGCTTCTGCAACATCGTTAGGGGTATCTGTGGAAGAACAGACATTTTGAAATCTTTGGTCTTTTGGTGCAATTAAATCCTATTGATCACACTATAATATGATAAAGCTCATAGTTTGTATGTATATGTATTTGTGTGTATGTTTGTTACTTTTTCACGCGCAAACGTCAGAAAGAATGTGGATGACATTTCGTACGTACGAGTGTCCTATTCCAAGGTATGGTCGACCGTACCTTGTAACCGGCTCCTGGGGCTTTGAGAACACATAGACTAGGGTGTTACATATTTTAAAATTTTCAATTTTTGACTTTGCTCGTATTCTTGATAACACTCATGCACATGTTCTTATATCAAAAATCATCATAATCGGTTAATATTTAGAGGTTGCACAACGTCAACGGGTACCTACGTCATCAGTAAAGATGATTTTTTTTTAATACTGTTGTAAGTACTGCGATATTACAGAAAATACAAAACACAAAGAAACCAAAAAATACCTAATTTCGAGAAAAGAATAAAGTACCTTTAATATAAAGTTTATTTGAACTTATAATTACAAGTCAATCCAAAGATATTAACACTTTAAAGCAACCCGTTTAAAAAAACGGAAATTTCATAGGTAAAGACCTATAATTTATTTGAAAAAGTTAACAAAAGAAAATTAAGCCTAGTCATACATTAGCGTCATCTAGGAAAACACAAGTCATCTTTTAACAAAATATGAACATTTTTCTATTGTGTAGAGACAGTCCAATTACCGCGTGCGGAACCTAAGACCAGAAAATTCTTGTCACAAAACCCTGTTGACGCTAATGTCTTTACCTATGAGAATATTCTTTCGGGTTTTCCTGCTCAGAATTAGTAGAATGCCCACGTATACTAGTGGCGAATAACGAATAACGTTTAAGGGCCCCAATTGCGAGCTCCATAAAAACATATTTCTCACAGCTGACACGTACTATTTGAGCTGAATTACAAGTAGTTGTTACTCTACGAATTCTTTTGTTTTCGGAATCAAGAAGTCTTTGACTTTTGCAGTACTTAGGTCATTATTTTTTCAATACACTTACTCGATAACCTGCTTTTAGGTACGCAATTGACTGTTTTTCGCACTAGTGCGGAAAAGGGCGCGTGCAACAATTATTGTTACATTTATCAATATTATCAGGTTGGGCGCGCGTCGACCCCCGCGAGTCGCGCGTCAACCCCCGTTAATTTATGTCTTCGTAAGAGTATTGAATGCCGCCTCGGTCGCTATGACAAACTTTCTCCACTTGTATCAAAATGTACTATTTTCGGAATTATAGACCCCTCCGATACCCAGTGCGAGTGCGGTGCTCCTGATCAGATGATGGCCCACTTATTAGAGTGCCCAAAGTGTCCCTACATCTGCACTTTGTAGGCCCTAAAACCGCCACTGACGCCGAAACGTGGCAACCTACTGGGACCAATAACTTTGAGGGAAGAGAAAACCATCGATTTGAGAAGGGGTTATTTAAAATAAATTTTCAAACATACTCGTACATATAATAATAATTCATAACAGTTTTTCTTATCAAGCTTTTATCACGCGTTAGATTTTTTTTTGAGGTGGAAAATCATTTAATGATTTGTTTCGCCCTAGGGCGGAGCGGGAGAGCGTGTTAGACCGTTACTGACTAAAACCACAGCCATGTGTTACTTATCACGCACGAGGTATAGTACCTACTGATCAAGATCATTATAAAGAGCCCAAACACGATGTGGTTCTTTTATTGCCCTCAATAGTTCCTATAGCCACCCCGACTCCATCATCAGACCAGCTCCATGGTATCATATCAATGAATTGTCATCCAAGTTACAAAGCTAACAGAGTGAGCTGAATATTTGGTAATATTGAGCTCACTCTGTTAGGGGTAACTGATTTAAAATCCATTTGCAAGATTGGCCCCTGACAAACATACATACAATCAAGTTAACAAAAGCTTGTAATAAGAGAAAAGTTATCGCGATGAATGGAGCTCCTACCTGAATAAACTCAAGTAGAGATACCGAATCGAGAGAGACCAATTTGGCAGAACGGAGATTAAGTTGAAAAGAATTATGGATTTTCTTTTTGTAACGTATCTATGTTGATTTAGTACCTCTACTTACTAATTTCTTTCATTGGATCCTTACTCAAGGGACTTATCTGTACATACATATAAATAACATTAAAGTGTCTGTTTCTATTAACGATATCTTTTTTTTTACTAAATGCATATGAAAGTATATTCGAGACAACTTATAACATAAAACAATTAAAAAATAAATTTTAAATTTGTTTGTCTTTTCGGTTATGTGTCTGTTGGTTCAGGCTAATCTCCGAAAAGGCTCGACCAATTTTGACAGACTTTCACTGGTAGATAGCTGATGTTATAAGGAGTAACATTGGGTACTTTTGTTTTAAAGACAGAGAAAGAATTAAGGACCCGCGCAAAAAAAAATAATCTTCTAGAAATTGCTGTTTTGCTGTTTTACAAGTCTGATGCGGGCAAAGTCGTGGGCTCCAGCCTTAGTATATAAAGATGTAGGTAGGTAGCTCTGTCTCAAGCTACCTATATTTTTCATTATAAAACTTGTTTTACTTAATATTCTAATTTAAACATACCCTCGTCTCTTTGTAATACTAATGTGCTCTGCCAGACATTCGCCGCCTCGACATAATTCATGGAAATACACGTCTGAAAGGTTCTATTAGCATACTTTTTTGTTTATACAATTTATTTGACACTATTTGTTTGCCAGTTCGTTGTGAAATCTTAAATAATTATTTGTTTTAACGAAGTTTATTTTTGAGTAAGGAAATACGTGCCGACATTGCTTGGAGAAATTATTAAAATATATGTTTTTATACACGTCTTACCAAAAATCCAGAGGATGCGAGGCTTGCTTTAAAGAATGCGGATTTGCAATTTAGCAAAGGCCATCACCATCTTCCTGCCCTTGTCCCATATTACTTGTTCGGTGCAACAAGTTTTTTTCTTCCATTCTGTCCTGTCACCCGTCACAGTATCACTAACTCCTTTTTCTTTCATATCTGCTGCGATCTTCCCGTCCAACTATAATTTAGGTGTCTTCAAGGCTAGAGTGAATAGGCTCTTGATAAACTAGTGCGCCTCACCATCAATGATTGCATCACTGCTTACCATCAGGTGGGATCGCAGTCAAGCGCTGGTTTATATCAATTAAAAAAAAAAAAAAAAAAAAAATATCACTCCTCACACCATCCATCCATCTTTTCTTTAGCCTCCCTCTTCCTCTCCATCCATCTACATCTACATACATATTATTATCTACTAATAACTCTTTTAGTAACATGCGTTTTATCCCTCCTCTTCACATGACCAAGACAAACGCTTCCCTTTCAACTTCTCAGTTACTGACGCCACTTTCAAACTACTTCTAGTATACTCATTTTTCATTTTATCCATTCTTGTCACACGACACATCCATCCATCTCAACATTCTCATGAGCCAAGAGCAATGTTACTAAAATTATATATTTTACTAAGTCACATTAGCTTTGACCGCTGGGTAAGAGTCGATGCGACCGCCGAGGTTGACCTGGGAAGAGGTTACGAGACGACCTAGACGCCCACAGGCTCGGCTCGAGAAAAGAATACCTGCCCCCCTTGCCAAGTTACAACCGTTTCGTTTCGATTCTTTTTTCGTCGATCGCCTCGAGTTGGCTGCGCCTCCGATTCCTTTGTGCTGACGTCATCTCAACGCTCAGTCACGTGGTCAGAACAAAGGAATAGGTGGCGTGGCCGACTCGAGGCGATCAGCGAAACGAGAATCGAAACCAAACGGTTGTAACTTGGCTAGGGGGGCTGGAAGGATTTAGGAGAGCCTTTGCCGAGCAGTGAGAAAGAATAAGCTACAAAACTAAGAGTCTACGTAGGACACCAGGAAAGTAATCCTTTGATTTTCTAATTGTGGTTTAAATGGATGGCATTTATGCTCGTGCCTTTTGTTTATAAGAAAGCATTAGGCCTGGCGGAGGGATAATGTCAAGTTATTATATTTTTCATCCAATATTGGTATCTATTTGTTCAATTTAAGTTTTTACGTCTCGTTTGAAAGAAAAACCCTTCTATATTATTTTGTCGTCTATTGTTCGACGTATTTTTTAATAATCTCCGGTATTGAGTCGAGTTCATTTCGTATTGTGTTGCCGATTGAATTACAAGTAGCTATTGAGAAGCAAAGATAAAGTATACGAGACTGAAATGAACAGTTATATGCTGGGTATAATAGGTTCTCGAAGAATGAATATTGGCTTCGGTAGAATTGTGAATACGTAAATTTTTCTGTCCTATTTTATCATGGTTCCGAACGTCACAAGAAAAATAACAGATATCGTATAGCTAATCAAAGAAACCCTCAAGAAATCTGCTTTTTAAGAAATTGTGTTTAAAATAATCGGATATCAAATAAGGATTTCGGGATCATTTGCGGTTGCGAGATTGTTCGAAAGAGTTACCCCTGGAATTCAAAGAGCAATTGAAGGAGAACTCCCTCCTGTGTTTATTTAATTTTGCACTAACGAACAAAAAAAATTTTCTTTAGGTACAAAAAACAAACCATCCTGTTTCACCCAAGTGTTAGGTCTCTCCAACGACAGTTACCACGTCGCACAACATTCCCATAAAGCTGGCAGACTACTTGGAACAAGGCTAGCTACACGGAGGTTATCGAGAGGGGCCATGGCCCGCTAGAACTGATCGTCAGGTGAATATTAGTTACCACAGCCCTGGAACGCACGAACGCATTTCCAGCCACCGTAGGCGCTGGCTTACGGACGGCGAGCAATGGGTAGCTCGCCGTCCGACCGTCCGGTGACCATCCGGACCGAACCCAAGTTGTCGACGGCGCGTAGAGTTCCACGCGCGCCTCAAGGAGATGTCAGCAAAACCGTAGGGGCCCAGCAGGGTCGAAGCCTACTGGGGCCATGAGTGATGCGAAAGAGAACCCCGGGGCCCTGGAACGATGGATTAGAAGAAACAGGAGTGAGTTTTTAGCCAGTAAAAGTCTGACACTATCTCCCGCTCCGCCTAAGTGCGGGGGATGTCATTAGATGATTTTCCCACCGAAAAAAAAAGCCCTGGAACGCAAAAGGCAACTGAAGGAACACAGATGGGTTTTAGTCAATAACATATGGCATTTTCTTACGCTCCACCCAAAGCAGGAGGAGTTACTTGACGATCCACCTCAAAAAAAGTCTCTGCGGTCGGTTTCACTCTTTGCCGGCCATCCATCTTCTTTCCATCATCTGATGGAAAGCGATGATATAGTCGACGATGGAACACGCTTGCCTAGAAGTAACCTGTCCACTTTTTACGCAGGAAAAGTCAGGGTAGATTTATCTATATCTGGATGCATACTCATTTATTTGAAGTTTGTTTAGCTGAGGTACGTTCTGCTATTAGTTAAATTACCGAACCTGAAGGAACAGTTTCTAAAACCAACTTATAATTTCAGTGTAGCAATTTATTAGCAAACATTCTAATTGTGTTTTAGAAGCAAGTTAAAATGAAATAACTTTACGTGTCTAAGGCGCTGAGTAAAGTTTTTGCTGGAACTCTTCAAGTAATTTCTTTCGACGTGTCTACTTAGGGTGTAGCTGCTTTTAGCATAGGCGATTTTGCGACTGTCTGATCGGTCACGATACCGAAATCGCGAGCTCTAGCGATTGCTTTGCATTGAGAACCAATGCATCGTCTTTAGAAGCCATACAGCTTTGACGTTTGAGCCTAGTATTGACTATCAAAATATTATTGAAGATGTGTTAGTTGGTACTTTGGCTGAGTGGTCTGCAAAATCGTAGATCATAGATGCGTAAAGTAGCATGTCTGTTAAGATCCTTGTTCATACAACACAGAGGGTTTATAAGGTAAATTAATTCATACCTGCTATGTAATTACTTACCCCTGTGAAGTCACTAATGTATTCGTTACATACCCTCATTTCAGAATGGTTTGGGAAACAGAAGGCCTGTTTGCGATATAGGACCTAACGGTTCAAATTAATTATTCTATCTGTTAGGTTTACGCAAGAACTAACTTGGGAATTTGGGTTTTAGATTTCAACAACGTTTTGTATAATCTGTTGACTGTGATCGACGATTTAGATTTATTTATTCAGTAACCTTGGATCACTTTCAAGTAAGTCTGGTCTAGATTATCAAATGATATATTTTAATAATTACTTACCTATCCCTAATATTATATTCTGCTTGACTATCCCTGTCTTAGATGGAAAGATTTTCGGTTGGTATTATTTAATCAACGTTTCCTTCGTTTATGACTCTAATAAAAGGGGGGATTTGCTCTCATAAGTAGCTAAGAATCAGATTGGTGCTTTATTATTTTCATAAGATCTTGGAGATATTTTGAAGACGTGTTGCGTCTATAAAACCCACTATGGCTGCTTGGCGAATTATGGCTTATTACCAATAGTCTCAACTGTGGGAGCGACGTTATAGGTCAATTATGCCTTTGTGTTTTTTTTCGGGTGGGAAAATCATCTAATGACATCCCCCGCTCTTGGGCGGAACGGGAGATAGTGTTAGACTTTTATGGACTAAAAACTCACTCCTGTTCCTTCTTTGCCATTGTTCCAGGGCCCCGGGGATCTCTTTCGCATTTCCTATGGCCCCAGTAGGCTTCGACCCTGCTGGGCCCCTACGTTTGCTGACATCTCCTTGAGGTGCGCGTGGAACAGTACGCGCCGTCGACAACTTGGGCTCGGTCCGGACGATTACCGGACGATCGGACGGCGAGCTACTCATTGCGTACCCATCCGTCCGCAAGCCCGCGCCTACGGTGGCTGGAAATCGGGATCGGAATCCCGGCGGCTGGAGGACGAGGGCTATTGCCTCGCGCGTGCACGTGCGGCCTTCTCCTTTGCTAGCATTACTGCTTCGCAGAAGAAGGCGACCGTCTGCCACTCCTCGCTCCGGACCATGGTCTGTACCAAGGCCCGGCGCGAAAGATTGTTGCCGCCGAACGCCCCTACGAGGAGATGGTGGTGCTCTGCCCAGGCGGGGCACACCTCTACCGTATGTTTCACCGTGTCCTCCGGGCGGTCCACACAATGGTGGCACCTAGGCGTTACTTCCGCACGAATCCGATACAGGAACCTCCCGAACTTATTATGTCCGGCGAGGACCTGCGTCATGCGGAAGGTAAGAAAGCCGTATTGTCTTTCCAGCCACTCCTCAAAAAGGGGACTTACCGCCATAATTATGGCGTGCCCAGCACTGGGTTCCGACAGTCGCTGTCGCCATTACACCATGAGATCCCGCCGGTGTTTTGGAAAACCATTATTAACATTATTTTGACTGGCCTGTTGGTCTAGTGGTTAGTGGCCCTGACTGCTATGCCGGAGGTCGTGGGTTCGATTCCCACCCAGGAAAAATGTTTGTGTGATGAGCACGATCATTTGTTCTGTGTCTGGGTGTAATTTATCTATAATATGTATGTATTTAGAAATATATAAGTATGTTTATCAGTTGTCTAGTACTCATAACACAAGCTCTGCTTAGCTTGAGACTAGATGGCGTTGTGTGATAGTTGTGGAATATTATTATTATTATTATATTATTCCTACTCATAATTAAAGAATTTCTTTTTATAGCATGATGTGTTTTAAGGACCTTGTTGGCTACGACCAGTATCATTAAAGTCCAAAGTTAAGTAGGCGTATCAAAGGAAGGTTTCCTTTCAATACTTAAGTGTTTTCTCTTTAAACTTGATCGATAATAAAGTTTTTATAGGTTATATATTTATAACCTATTTATAAATATATAACCCGAATCGAATCGAACCCGGTTTTATCCCCTTAGGGGGTGTATTTTTTTTTTTTTTTTTTAGGTGGGAAAATCATCTTATGACAAATCTCGCTCTTGGGCGGAGCGGAAAGTAGTGTCAGACTTTTACTGACTAAAAACCCACTCCTGTTCCTTCTTTGCCTTCGTCCCAGGGCCCCGGGTTTCGCTTTCACACTACCCGTGGCCCCAGTAGGCTTCGACCCTGTTGGGCCCCTACGATTTGCTGACATCTCCATGAGGCGTGCGTGGAACAATACGCGCCGTCGACGACTTGGGCTTGGTCCGGACGGTTACCGGACGATCGGACGGCGAGCCACCCATTGCTCGCCGTCCGCAAGCCCTCGCCTACGGTGGAGGGGGGTGTATTTAGGAAAATCCTCTTTTAGTGCTCGCCTACGTCATAAAAGGAAGCTTTGTGCAAAATTTCACGATCCTAGTCTTAGTAGATTAGGCTGTGCGTTGATACATCAGTCAGTCAGTTTCTCCTTTTATATATATAGATATATTTATTTTACTCCGAAAGCTTTTAATTTGCACATCTTACTACATCGTTCGAAGAGTAGTACGTGTAGTTTCTAGAACGTTTATCTCTGTAAAGATCTACGCTACGAACATGCCAATATGAACCTTCATCTTTTTTGACTGACCGACCTTGACAACTCAAAAGTGCCTGTAAAAGGTTTAATTGAAGTAAATGCTCTGAGTTTGAGTTAAGTCGTCGTCCCAAATAAAGAATCTTGATGGAAATATTCCATTTATTGTTTTACCTTCAGATTCAAAAGCCATTCACCATTCAAGTATTTATGTAGTCAACTTAAAAGCTACGTGAATAATTTAGGCTTTCCAGCACAAAGAGCAAAACTGGTTAACGACAAGTAGTAGGTAATACTCGACTACACGTAAAGATAATACTCGATTTCACCTTGAACCCATAATACCATTATCTGCATTCTGCAAGTGAACTCCTATCAGCTCTTGCATAAAAAAGTAAGACATACAATACACGATTGATATGTGCATAATAAGCACTTACTAGGACAAACAAAGACGTCAAGGCAGTGATAAATAGGTTTATTGTGTTTATCGTATTTTCCTGATGCTTTTCAGGGCCGCAGAATCGAATATAGATGAACAGAATACCTACCTGATGAGTATAGACTTATGAGCTGTTTGTTGGAAAAAACAAAGCACTAAATATTAAGGACACACTATTATTGTCTTGGTTTTCACTATGACAAACGATAGTGTTTATTTTTAGTTTTCCGAATGTCATAGTGAATAACGAACTATACCTATAAAATCCCTAAGAATAAAGTTTTACTTCAGGGCCGAGATCCAGCCTTACGTGTTACAATGACAGTTTTGCGAGCAAGAAAGAGGGATGGAGCTTCTTCTTCTTCTTTTCGTGTCGATGTACTCTAACTAAATTTTATCTGACCAGTATTTGGCAACCTCTACGGCTCTGTTATTGGCCTCGTATAGATCCTGAAAACTGCAGGTTGTGCAGGATGGACAGCATAGCAAATGACGCATGTCCTGTGCAGGGATGGAGCTATACACCCTATATTGCTCCACCCCTTTAAGAATTCAGTTTAGGTGGTAAAATGGATCACGTTAAGAGCTCGTGGTGGGGCCTCAGACATCAGTTTATCACTCTTCAAACAATTGCTTTTAGACAACTTATATTTCTGTTTAATTTCTTTAAGGTAATCTTGAATATGGTTTTCTATAAGTCATTCTTATTTCATAGGTAAGCATTTATTAATAGAATATTCTCTTACCTTATATCCAACGTTCCTGTTGACTCCTGTGTGGCAAGACTTGAGCCCCTTCAGTTGATCCAGGTTGTTGATAGGTAGATCATTGTGCACTACGATGACAGCTTCATATCTGAATGGTGCTAGAATTAGAAAGAGTTGTTTAAGGATCGGTATGAGAGAAGAATGAGAAGTTTGCTTGTGAAGTAATGAATTTGTTTTCGGCTAGAACACCTTTGGCATCTTTAATAGAGGCCAAAGAAATAATGGATGATTTGTATGGAGAATGATATGAAACAAAAGGCTCTAGGACAGGGGCGCCGACTCCGTGGGTGCTCTGGGGCTCGAGCACCCATGAGAAATAAACAGTAGGTGCCACCCCTGAGAATAGACATCAAGAAACAGATCAGTAATCGCCTTTTAGGGACGTTTTTTCATTACTTGACGACCCTTTTAGCGCAGTGGTTCAGAGCGCCGGTTGAGACGCAAGGGTCGCGGGTTAGGTTCCCGCACCAACACAAATGTTTGTCGATAAAACAGATATTTGTGTTCGGTCTGGCTGTTTGTGGTACCTTCTTTGTTCCTGGTTTCCATAGTACAAGGGAAAACCTTAGTTTAGGACCAGGACAATGTATGTGATGTCTCAATTTATTATTTTTTAAAGATGCGGGCAACGGATGTATCCGTTATCAAAATGTCGATCAGTGTGCATTTCTCTTCTCACACTTCGCCACTTTTTCGAGTACCCATGAGGTTTTCTAAAAGCCGCGGCGCCCCTGCTCTAGGAAGACCAGTAACATGGGACACGAGCAAAACGACGATGATTAATGATCATAGTAAATACACAAGAAAGCAATAAATCTATTGATGGTCAACACACAGGATCGATGGCAGGTCAGGATCGCAGGAGAACGAAGAATCACCAAGCTTAAGTGGCAATGG
Organism: Mythimna impura; assembly: GCA_905147345.3. Taxonomy (NCBI): domain Eukaryota; kingdom Metazoa; phylum Arthropoda; class Insecta; order Lepidoptera; family Noctuidae; genus Mythimna; species Mythimna impura. The sequence continues at coordinate 6,445,480 of LR990355.1, read as the reverse complement.
GCAGGGCATATTGCTCGCAGAACAGATGGCCGTTGGAGTCGAAAGGTTCTAAAGTGGCGACCGCGTATTGGAAGATGCAGCGTTGGAAGGACTCATACAAGGTGGATCGATGACCTCGTAAGGGTTGCGGGAAACCGATGGATGCGAGACGCACATAACTGTTCATTATAGCGACACTTTTGGGAGGCTTATGTCCAACAGTGGACGTCTTTCGGCTGAAATGATGATGATGATGATGATGATGATGATGATGATGATGATGGCAGGTCTTGGGGATTTCGTACCAATTCCTATGTCTTACAGTAAACGTCATTTGGCTGAGGTGATGGATCATCGAAACTTTGATATACGAATCAAGTATTTTGTATCTAAGCTAGTTGTCTCTATAACTTATTTTTTTCGAATCGATAGTTTTCTTTTCCTCAAAGTATTTGGACCCAGTAAGTAGGACTTGCTAGCCGTTCAACGTCTCGTCGACGACGGCTGGCGCTGAAAATCAGCGCTGTGGCTCTGTTCAATACATGAGCCCCAGCATTTTGCTGAGCGCTGGCCGTTTTGCGCGGATGTGTCGCATAACTCACTCTATTTTATAGATTTGTTATAATGTTATGTTTTTTAAGTTATGTGCCATGTTTGTCGTAAATAAACTCTTTTTCTTTCTTTTTTTTTAAGTGGTCAACTACTTAGTATGGTTTCTAAGTTATACAGACCTTATAAACTTACCACCGGTTTTTCATCGCAAAAACTAAAGCTGATGTAATCAAGTTTGCTTAGGAAGGCAAGTAAGTAATGACCCGTTTTGTTTGATGTCACGTTATCATGTTCACCTTTTCCTAAGTTACACAATATACGGGCGAAGTAACCAGGGCCATCTTTATCCTAGATCTTTTGTGTAACGACTTCCAAAAGTAGGTAACATTTGTTAACCTTAAGTTTGTGTTTGCCATTAATTTAGTGTTCACTTTGTGTTAGAAATTATTTATAAAATGAATAATTATACTATAATATGTTTTTGGCATGTCTTTTAGTAACATTAATTTTGTTTTTAGGGTTCCGCACCTAGAGTAAAACGGGATCCTATTACTAAGACTCCGCTGTCCGTCCGTCTGTCTGTCAAGATGACGCGCGCCTCAAAGAGGTCTCAGCAAACCGTAGGGCCCCAGCAATGCCGATGGCTGCTGGGGCCATGGAATCGGTTCTGAAAAGGGTATACTCATGGTACTGGAACGCAAAAGGCAACTGAAGGAACATAGATGTAGTTTTAGTCAGTACAAGTCTGGCACGCCTTCGCGCTCTGCCCTAGAGTGAGAGAAGACATTAGATGATTTCCCCCCTAAAAAAACTCGTTTTCCTTCAGTTCTTGCGTTACAAGGGCGCGGTGACTCTTTAAAACAATTGGCAGACATTTTCTGTACATATCAGAAGTACCACCGGTGTCTTACACCTGATGTTTGAAGAAGACTCTCTTAAATTTTTGTTTGAAGGTGTCCACTCAATAGGTATTGAAGAGTGTGCGCAGGAATTCCTAAAAACAAAGGTGATGGCGGAATCATGTCATGTAATTACATGACATGATTCCGCCATCACCTTTCTATCATCGGACAACCCGACATACGGCGAGTGTCCACACTTACGTTGTTAACGCCTCTACGGCCCGGACTAAGCGTTTCGCCTCATCGTTGCCTGCGGCGGTTTTCCGGCCAATTGTAATTTAGGTAGACACCTAAATTACAATTGGCCGGAATCTAGCCTTGAAGACTCAAGGCTAGATTTAAATAGACTCTAAATAAACTAGTGCGATTCACTATCAACGATTGCATTACTGCTTACCATCAGGTGGGATCGCAGTTAAGCACTGGTTTATATATAAAAAAAAGGTATATACTTCTGTTCAAAAGAACTTATTATGAAATCAGAGCCACAGAATAAGTTATCTCACTATTTCAATGTTTCTACTATCTCGACTGTTATTATAATGGAGCCAGTAAAACAGTTTCGATAGCCTAGGGACATATCATTTGAAACTTTCTCTCGATTAAAAGTTACGCAACCAGAAACATTATTTGAGTAAGAACCAATTCCATTGAAAGTGTTTGATAATGTTTTATCTATTTGAATAATTTGTACCTCATTTTAAAAGTATCTTTTATTTAAAGATATTTCTCGTTTTGTAAAAGGTTCTATTAGTTAGAGTGACGCCTCTGAATATATACCTCTATACATTTTTTACGGCATGAATATGATTTTGTTTTGCCTGCTTCGTTTTTATTTTGTTCGCTTCAGTCTCCATATTTTTTAAATAAATACTTCTGTAGTCTAAGAGTTCTGTATTTTAAAATATACAGCTGGAATTTCTGAAATTACGTTGCAAGGCCAGCTAGGCTAGACACCACATGCGATCTCTAAAACTCAGTATTGTTTGTCCAGCAAATTACCAAAACATGTTTGACACGTGTATAGAGAGTCAATATAATACCAACTAGCTGACCCAGCGAACTTCGTACCGCCTAACGGTCAATGAATGTAGTATATCTTTCGATATAGTCAACCGATTGCGATGAAACAAAGTCTAAGTAATACATCATACAGATTTATTATATGTATATAAAGATAGATTTTGTATTCGACTGTTTCAAGGTAGACCGGTAGAAATAATGCAAAGTATTGTAATGAAAAACATTACGCTTTTGAAGAAGGGTAATATTTTTCGAGGGTTTGTATGGATGTATGTTTGGTTGTCTATTTCTTTGGTACGCCCTTTAGCACACCCTTAGTCTAAACGGCTAGATAGATTTCAACATATGAAGTATTTGAGTTGAGTTTGATCTCCGAAGTGACAGGCTAAAAGAATTTTGAAAAAAAAAAACTGGGCAAGTGCGAGTCGGACTCGTGCACTGAGGGTTTCGTACAAACTTACCATGTAAATAGTTGAATTCCCGGTTTTCTTCTAGATCTAAAATGATTATTTTACCAGTACATATGATCTACAGAAAATCGTAGTTCAGAAATGTATTAAAGAAATATATTGTATCTATTTTTCTGATCTTGGATCCACTACAATTTCCTACTGTATATTCTCATGTACTTCAGCACAAACGTTTGCACCATAAAGATATGTTTGTTAGTCTTTGTCTGCCCCTAAGTATATACCGAGACGGGGTAGGGCTCATACATATTTCATGACATAAGGCTGAGGGTGCGTAAGTGCCCTGACATAGAGATAGATAACCATCCTATATGTATATTTCAAGACTGTCTGATAGCATAGATTTCAGATGAAATCTCGACCTTTTCCCTTTTTCAGAGACCTTTCGTTACTTTTATGGTGTTAGGTTAGGACTTTTTTATATTTATGGGCCTGTATCCGAGCTACAGGTATTTTAATAAATTATGTGCTGAAAAGATCCCTCGCTTTACCTTGAATTTGAGACAGGATCAAAGATAGGTAACTTCTTGGAAGACGTTTTCTAGCATAGTCGGCCTTATAATGTTCCCACTGTTGGGACTCAGGCCTCCTCTCTAGGAGAGGGAATGGGCCGTAATCCACCACGCGGGCCCAGTGCGGGTTGGTGGATGACACATGTCTTCGAATTTTTGGTTCTAGGACATGCCGGTTTCCTCACGATGTTTTCCTTCACCGTTTTGAGAGCAGTGGTGATGAAATAAATTACACAAAGTAATGCACGCCTGGCTGGGTTTGAACCCGCGACCTACAACTCGTAAATCGGGGCCGTTACCACTTGACCACCACTGCTCAAAGACGTTTTCTAGTTCACAGTAAAAGTAAATCTACATCTTTAGTTCGCAAACATTAATTTAAATTCAGTTTCTGAACTTTTACAAGACATGGACATAAAACGGTTCAAAGTTAACAAATTAAAGATCTCCACTAAGAAGACTTTGTGATACTCGAGAAAAGCTGAAATAAGCGAGAAATGAAAATACGAAAGATTTCGCCTAAATCAGCTTAATTAGAGAACTGATCCTTCAGAAGGAAATCTACTTAATAAACTTAAATTAAAATACGGTTGTGAATCATCGAAGTTTTTAAATGAGTTACCAATATTTTTTGCCGTTGATGGTGGCGCTGGTTGTAAAGAGAAGTGTCAACCAATTCGTTAAATTTAGTACATTAAAACTTAGTTCCATGTTTCACCGTCTGCCAAAATATACTTGGCCCTTTATAGTTCTAAAAGCTGAGACTACTTTTGGGCTTTGGCGTTTCAAAGCAAATAAGTTTTAGAGTTAACTCAAACAGTTGGTAGTCAACCGAGTAGTGGTTTTCATTAAAGTTTACCGTAGCGATCTTTTGAAGAGGGTTGTTAATGAGGAGTTCTAACTTGTGAAGTATTTTATGAAAAGGATTTTAATTATGAAAATAAAATATGAAGGAACTCGAAATTCTGAATGGAGCAGATCTTAAGACAAGTGAAACTTAATAAAAGCTTTTAGCCAGTGGTCGGTATTAATTTTGGTAGTCTTAAAGAAGATGGAGTGTATTATTTAAAACAATGATTTTTTTTAAGGTGGGAAATCATCCATTGACTTTTTGCGCTCTAGGGCGAAGCGCAAAGACGTGTCAGACTTTTACTGACTAAAACCCACTCCTATGTTCATTCTTTATCCTGCGTTCCAGGACCCCGAGATTTATCGCCCTAGAAGGCTTCGGACCTACGGTTTTGCTGACATCTCTTTGAGGAGCGCGTGGGACACTACGTGTCTACAACTTTTTTCCGCACGAATCCGGTGCAGGAACCTCCCGAACTTACTATGTCTGGTGAGGACCTGCATCATGCGGAAGCTGATGACGTTGTGATGTCTTTCCAGCCGCTTCTCAAAGAGGTGCCTCACCACTATAGTAATGGCGTGCTCAATTTAAGCCAATGGTGGTAAAGTGATTTGAATCGTCATATCGAGGCAAAAACTCAACTGGTTGCAAAAAATTGAGGATCCTAGCAAAGGTGACACGGGTACTTCACGCTAGAACAGTTGCTCAACCTTTATCAAGCGCAAGTTCGATTGTGTATGGAGTACTGTTCTCATCTTTGGGATGGATCTGTCAAATATAAGATTCATGCGCTTGAGTCGATAGGGGATTGATTGTGTTTCAATATTATTACAGATACAAACTGTTTGATAATCATGATGATTTCAGCAATTTTAAGAATTTGTTTAGTAGAAGTTTACAAAATCATCTGATTTTAAGCGAGAGTAAACCATCTAGACATAGACTTACCATCAGGTTCCTCTTCGGTCCTGTATTCCTGTACCACCACAAAGTCCTGGTTCTGTATTTTTGTGGCACAGTACATATCTTCAGGGTCGACAGGGACGATGTCTGCTTGGCGTTGCTGGACAAGGTTTAAGCAGTCCACTCTGGAAAGAATTGTTTTCTTTTTAAAGGAGTTTCTCATAAGGTGGAAAGTGGGGTTGTTGAAGTGCCTAGTTGAGTATGCCTATAGAAATATATTCTTGTATCTATGACTATGCCACTACGTTGCCAATAGCACATACTTTTTTTTTTATCAATTAATTTTTTCCGCTTTTTGAAGCGAGACAGGGTGTCAGACTGTTTCCTTCAGTTGCAGACTTTTACTGAATTAAAGTTTAAGTTTGCCATCGTGGTGATAGAATTTGCCAATCGACAAATGTTGATTGCCCAGGATTCGCCGGACGTAACAGATCGGATGATACGTCGCTACTGGGTCAGGCAAGGAATTTAACTTGAAAGAAAAATCTAGCATAGCATATAGCATAGTCAGCCTTATAATGTTCCCACTGTTGGGACTCAGGCCTCCTCTCTAGGAGAGCGAATGGGCCGTAATCCACCACGCGGGGCCAGTGAGGGTTGGTGGATGTCACATGTCTTCGAATTTTTGGTTCTAGGTCATGCCGGTTTCCTCACGATGTTTTCCTTCACCGTTTTGAGAGCAGTGGTGATGAAATAAATTACACAAAGTAATGCGCCTGGCTGAGTTTGAACCCGCGACTTACAACTCAATTCAGTTAGTCAGTGCATTTGTGTTGCACGAAGTTTTAATAAATAAATAATTTTTGAAGACTTTCTTAAACCCTCCCGTGTTCTTTCAGCTGCTCTTTGAGTTTCAAGGCGGCAGTAACTCTTTTGAACAATCCCGTAAGTAAATCTGGCTTCAATGTTACTAACGCTTGCCCTGAACAAATTAAATTAATTGTTTGATCTTGATAGCCCATTTATAATACCTACATATACAGATCCCAACCACCAGTAGGTAAGTAGATACGTATTCAGTTAACATCACGTAGTCGAAACAAGTAAAGTACCAACATGCAGTGTTTTTGTGTTCAAACTTAAAACAATGAAACCGAGGCGTTACGTGAATACTGAACTACAAAATGACATCTGCATTGTTTTGTTTTTTCCGTTAGGTAGTTTTTTGTTTCAGTATTGCGAAGTTGGTATTGTTTGGACGTTCGCGTTGTTTTAATGGTGGAAAATATCGGTAGTATGAACTGTTTTGCACACATTCATGGATTCAAGTTTTTCGAATAGAACTACGACAATTGGTGCTCAGAAACCCAATCTAGATAAATACGTTTACTGTAATTGTAGTGAGTGGGTGATTCAGACACTAGACCCCTCCCGCTCTGGGTGGAACGAGAAGGCGTAGGCACTTGACTTTTACTGACTAAAACCCATCTGTGTTCCTTCTGCTGAATTGCTTAGAACAATATACAGTAACTATTTTGAACAATATCGCAGCCCTGAAAAGACTCTGTTCCGCAGGGATCGGTACTAGGGCCGCCCTTGTGGAACATCGGATACGACTACGTGCTGCGCGGCGACCTCCCTGACGGGGTCAGCGTAGTCTGCTACGCAGACGACACGCTGGTCCTGGCGCGGGTCGACCAGGCGGCGGTCGAACTAGCGACACACGGGGTTGCGACAGTCGTGGGCAGGATCCAGGAGTTGGGACTCGAGGTGGCATTGCACAAGTCCGAGGCCATGTGCTTTCACGGTCCTCGGAACGCGCCACCACCGGGTTCCCAACTAACGGTAGGAGGAGTCCACATCGGCGTCGGGTCGACGATGAAGTACCTGGGACTCGTTCTCGACAGCCGATGGGATTTCGAGGAGCACTTCCGACGTCTGGCTCCCAAACTAAATCGGACTGGGGCTGCCCTCGGGCGGCTCCTGCCCAACCTGGGGGGTCCAGACGCCTCCTGCCGGAGGCTCTACGCAGGAATCGTTCAGTCCATGGCCCTTTATGGCGCACCGGTATGGGCGCCGGCGCTGCGGAAGCAGCCGGCGGCCCGGCTGAACGCATGCCAGAGGGTCATGGCCATACGGATGGTGCGAGGATACCGGACGATTTCCCGCGAAGAGGCGAGCCTCCTTGCTGGACAGCCACCATGGGATCTGGTAGCAACAGGTCTTGGTCACATGCACGATCTGCGCATGGAGATGCAACGCCGGGGCGAAACTCCGCTGCCGCGACAAGTCGCAGCATGGCGGACAGAGCACCGGCGGGTTCTCATGGAGAAATGGCGACAACGACTGTCGCGACCCAGTTCTGGGCACGCCACAATTATGGCGGTAAGTCCCCTCTTTGAGGCGTGGTTGGAAAGACCTCACGGCGTCCTCACCTTCCGCATGACGCAGGTTCTCACCGAACACGGTAAGTTCGGGAAGTTCCTGCACCGGATTCGTGCGGAAGCGACGCCCGGGTGTCGCCACTGTGTGGACCGCCCGGAGGACACGGTGGAGCACACGGTGGAGGTGTGCCCCGCTTGGGCAGAGCAACGCCGTGTCCTCGTGGGGGCGATTGGCGGCGGCAATCTCTCGCGCCGGGCCTTGGTACAGGCCATGGTCCGGAGCGAGGAGGAGTGGCAGGCGGTCGCCTCCTTCTGCGAAGCAGTAATGCTAGCAAAGGAGGCGGCCGATCGCGTGAGGCAACGGTCCTCACGCCCCAACCGCCGCCGGGATTCTGATCCCGATTTCCGGCCACCGTAGGCGAGGGCTTGCGGACGGCGAGCAATGGGTGGCTCGCCGTCCGATCGTCCGGTAACCGTCCGGACCGAGCCCAAGTCATCGACGGCGCGTATTGTTCCACGCGCGCCTCAGGGAGATGTCTGCAAATCGTAGGGGCCCAACAGGGTCGAAGCCTACTGGGGCCACGGGTAGTGTGAAAGCGAAACCCGGGGCCCTGGGACGAAGGCAAAGAAGGAACAGGGAGTGGGTTTTTAGTCAGTAAAAGTCTGACACTACTTTTCGCTCCGCCCAAGAGCGGGATTTGTCATAAGATGATTTTCCCACCTAAAAAAAAAAAAAGCCCTGAAAAGACTCTAGACCCCAGGGGCTTTATAGACAGCCTAAGCTATGAGAAGCCAGCTGAATTATTTATAAAAAGAATAATAAATTATAACATGTTCGTGCGTTAGGTTATAGTGGACCCTAAGTAAAGTCTCTAGAATATTCACATCTTATTTATTTATTTATTTATTTATTAAAACTTCATGCAACATAAAGGTACAAAGGCGGACTTAATGCCTTAGGCATCTTTTTGCTAATTTAACCATCTTATACTACGAGAAACATTTCCAATCACCATTCATCATCATTTCAGCCGAAAGACGTCTACCGTTAGACATAGGCCTCCCCCAAGTGTCGCCACAATGAACAGTCCTGTACGTCTCTCATCCATCCTCCTAGCAGGAGGCCTTCCAACGCTGCGTCTTCCGGTACGCGGTCGCCACTCCAGAACTTTTCGGCCCCAATGGCCATCTGTTCTGCGAGCAAAGCGCCCTGCCCATTGCCGCTTAAGTTTGGCGATTCTTCGTGCAATGTCAGCAACCATGGTTCTCCTGCAGATATCTTCATTCCTAATTCAATCACGCACGGAAACTCCGAACATAGCCCTTTTGGGTGACTTTAAACCTTCTGATGAGTCCCATTGTGAGCGACCACGTTTCAAAGCCGTATGTCATCACTGGGAACACGCAATGGTCATAGACTTTCGTCTTGAGACACTGTGGTATGTTGGACGAGGAGATAGCCCAAGTTTCGATCGAATCAAAGGCTTTCTCATAGTCCACAAACGCTAGGCAGAGAGGCTGATTATACTTCTCGGGCTTCTGTATAACCCACTGTAGCGTATGTATGTGGTCTACGATGCTGAAGCCTTTTCGGAATCTGGCTTATTCGGGAGGCTGGAAGCCTGCGCGCGGAGCGTCGAACCGTCACGGTTCGTGATGACTCTGGAAAACAGCTTGAAGACATGGCTCAGAAGTGGGATGGGCCTGTAATTCTTAAGCAGGGCATTGCCGCCCTTCTTAAAGAAGAGTACCACCACACCTCTGCTCCATACCTGTGGTGTTTTTCCCAACATTCAAATCAACCTAATACTCCAATGAGTATCAACCTACACTGAGTTGCAGAGTTAAACTTCAACAGTAAAGTTGAGATAGGTTAATTCTAAAAATATTGCCATAATTGGCCGACTTGGCTCGTGACAACCCTTGTCTTTTAAGAGAGAATTTGGAGACCACTGAAGACACTACGTTATGGTACATTAGAAGCTAGACTTTTATTTTACTTGCATGTTTTAGGTTAAACTACAATAAAATCTCCACCTTAGGTTAGTTAGCAATGGAGACGCCACAATCGCAGCGGTAAGTCCCTTCTTTGAGAAGTGGCTAGAGACGCACCATGGTCGCCTTGCTTTCCGTGTGACGCAGGCTCTCAATGGACACAGTTGTATTGGGAGGTGCCTGTTTCAGCGGGAAGAAATGCCTGGGTGTCACAATTGTACTGATCACCCGGAGGACCCGGTGGAGATCGGCCCCGTTTGGAGCAGCACCGCCTTGTCCACGGGGGGCGATTGGTGGCGACGACCTCTCGCGTACGGTCCTTTGTCTAGGCCATGAATCGGTACGAGAGGGGATCGGAAACAGCTACTAGGAGGAGACAAATGATTGACGATTCCTAATCATATTATTAATCCTTTTAATATTATAGTTTTTGCTTCCTTGTATAAAAGTGAATGGTGGATTGTTTGTTATTTAATCACACGTAAGTGGGTCAACAGATTTGAGGATTTCGTCGCTAAGTAATAACAACCACACGGGTGTATCCCCGAAATAAAACAATGCTTGCCGAGGCCGGTCGATGTATGGATGACGATATAAAAATACCGAAGTTTCTCCGTACCTCGGTAAGTACGTTAAGCCTTTGGCCCCTCGTGTCATCATAGGTATAGTCAGCAACCAGAAAATCTGTCATCGCTTCACCGGTCTTGCAAAGGGGTGTGAAGGGGTGGGTTGTGGAGTCACTCCATGTAAAATACTGATATCTAGGTGCATCAGGTTTGACTGGAAGCCGACCTCTACTTAGTTGGAAAACGGCTCCACAGATTCGGATTAAATTCGTTTCAAAGATAGGCGTTGTATATTGTCGCCATATTGTCGCACTCTGCGACGGTAGAATTATGGTACGGGATCTTCTACTTGAATGAAATTCTTGCAACGTTATAAAAGTTTACTTATACTTTTCTTCAAGATTCGATATCAGCACATCGCGCTGCAATGGTTATGTCGGATATCTATGGTTATGTCCGAACTGAAAAACTAGACTTTTCTTTGTTCCACTCAATTTTAAAACCTATTCTAGAACAGCAAAATCCTTAAAAGTATATATTACAAGCCAGTTCGTTAGCTATAACAAACCTAACTCATGCGATCTCCTTTCGATATCACAATATTATAGGTACTCGTACTATGATCGTATGATCCTATATGATCATCTAGGATGCATCGTGTTCGACATAATCGTCAAACGGATGTCAGTAACACAAAGACGTGGCTCACTAGGGTCGATGCCTGCAGGGCTGCAGTATTGTTTCAAAAAGTTACCAAGCCACTGAAGAAATACAGGTGGGTTTTAAGGTCCTTTTTATATAGCATTGGTAGGATGACAGCAGGGCGAAAATATGCATCTTTAAGATGAGAGAAAAGGGTAGGTAGCTACATTGTATGTAACCGACAGCTGTCATTCGTACCATCCTATTGTCCCCGTGTTCCGAATTGCGATAAAAGTGATTATATTGCGAATCCGACCAAATTTAATAGTCACAAAATATAAGGGCTATAGAGTAATAATTGTGACGTTGCGCGTGGTCGGATTCGCGATATTATCGCTTTTGACGCAATTTGGAACGCAGGCGCAGGGAGTAATTGTAGTGTAGTTAGTAAGTCTAACACTCCCTCTCACTCTGCTCAGAGCACCCTGCGATTCCATAGTCCTACTCTGAGCGGAGCGCGAGGGGATTTGATGATCGCTAGTTTTACTTTATTTTTATTTTCTTACCTGTCTCTTGCCGGTACACAATCTATTTGTGTCTTTGATTTCGTCGGTGCGTTCGCCATGTCCTGACATGCTTTCAAGAACTGCGACGGGACGCATATTTTAACTGCAACATAATAATTCACAGTTAAAATAAGTAAGTATTCGACTCGTTAAGTACTTATATAAGGAACATTTTTCGATGTGTGACCAAAAGTTTTTATTGTGTTTATCAAGTGCTTAAAATGTGAATCTACCTAAGTTGATAAAATAAATAGGTAGGTACAACCTGGGGGTCTTTAAGTCAAGCGTGAATAGGTAGCAAAAAAAAATTAATAGTTCGCCATCATTTTTAATTAACTTTCGGGAAAATCGGAAAAATGTGACATGGAGAATCCAGAAATCAGAAATGTTTATTTCAAAATAAACATTTCTGATTTCTAAAATAGTCGGTCAGTCATATCTAGTGATAGTCTAGCAGTCTCCTGGATAGTTTTCAGTTTAGTTAGCATAAATTTTATCTTACAAAAATAACAAACACTTTTTAAATGAAACTAGTTTTAAATTTTATTAATTATTGTTTCAAGTTTATTTAAAGTCAACGAACTCATGTTTATTTTTAATCGGCTTTTACGTGTATATTATATGTTGATGATAAGCTTGCTATTTGACCTTCACGTTATGAAAACATTTCTAGCAAATTTTACGACCTTTGCCAGTGCATAATATTGTTTAAATAAATTGAACAGTATGATATAATACTCCATGAGTTACCTACAATCGTTATTCAAAGTAGAGATTGTAAAAGTAAGAAGAGTAAAAAACCAGTCTTTGCAAGAAAGATCTCTAAATTAAATCTTACCAGACTTGTAAATCCTAGACGATATATCGAGATAGTAACTTACATTCATAAATCTAATAATAATCGATTCACGAAATCCGGGATTCGTATCGAATAAACTATGAGGAGAATGGTTCTCACTACAATTTATAGACCATTCTGATCTATTCTGAGTAAGAAATATTAAAATTTATAACCACAACAAATATTTTGCAGGAAAAAATGAATGCATTTCCTTGTATCCGTACTATATGTACTTCAACAACGCTAACTATCTATCAAATTGGATGTTTCTCAACAAAAACTTACGAAACGCGCAAATATTTGCTCATAAGTATGAGTCGGGGTTAAATGCCAACAATTTCGCATCTTCACTAAAAACTTAGCATCGGTCCAAGATTACTAAATCCGTTTATGTACTTATGTCACTTCGGCTGAAGTCTAGGTATTTTTTATTTGACACGATAATATTCTTTTCCATTGTTTTATTCTTATTCAGATAAACAAACACTATAAAAACACCGGAAAACTTTGGTCACAACACTTTATCGTCACAATTTCCCGCCAAAATAGGAAATTATTCTTCAATCATTGCAATTTGAAATTCGAATTCCATAAACAAAACAGGCGTCTCGATTAAAAAAGAAAAACATTCCAAATACAAACTGCCATGCACTTAAAAAGAAAATAGAACATTAAAAATAGAACATACATGACGATTTGCTATGCACACAAACACATGTCAGGGCTATCAGATAAATGTATTTTAATGCCATGGTCAAGGCAAGCTCGCGCGCAATCGCCTTACTACCGCGGTCCGTCCAAGCAACTTCTTTTATATTCTCACGTTATCTTTAGTGTGATTGTTTCACCATGTATTAACGGACACAGTGGTAGACACTGCATTTGACTTGTGAGGTTGGTGTGGCACAGTGTCACGCGTGTAGCAAATTGGAAAACGGTGTGCGATGAAGGCTTAAGATGGTATAGATAAGGTTCTGAGATAATCATCGAGAATTAGTCATCATTTAATTCTACTAGCTTTCGCCCGCGGCTTCGCCCGCGTACATAAAATATAGCCTAGGTATGTCACTCAGGAATAGCAGCTTTCTATCGGTGAAAAAATTTTAGCAATCGGACCAGTAGGTACTTTCAGAGATTACCTCCTACAAACAAAAAACAAACTTTACCTTTTTATAATATTAGTGTAGATTACCTGAAAATGCGAGCCTTTACCTTGAGAAAATTAAGCATCCACCAACCAGACTAATCCACATTCAATTTTCTTAAGTGGATGATGTGTAAAACTGTAGTTTAATGGGCATGGGTAGGTACCCTAGTTGTTGGTCTTAGTTGAACTCTGATATTAAACGCAGTTTTAGTAGCAGTTTATAGAGAGTACCACGTAGATATAGTAACAAGCCTGCCTTTTGACTGAATAAATAAATAAATAAAATCGTTTATCGCCAATTATAAGAAGTACATAATAACTAACCATGCCTACGATACAAAATTGGACGAGTATATAAATTTAGGAAATGTGTTTACAATCTAGTTAATTATTCATTATTTAAAAATAATGCGGTTCAATAAAATGATGACTTTAGCGTCTCTGTGTCTCTCTAGTATTAGCATCGGTCTGTAACCTCGGCTTGCAAAAGTCATCGCTCGCTGTGGACCATGGCTTGATTAAATAATACAATACGATGCCGAACGTAGTCGTAGAGCCTATTATTTTAAGATTTATTTTCTTCCTTATTACCAGGAGGACATGAAAGATATAAATGCCAAATAAATAAAGAGAAGCCACGTACATATATATCATTGAAATAACTACCCATGGCCGTTCTTATTATAAAAAAAAGTATTTTATGGTAAATCCAGCCAAGAAATCGATTTTTATCACGAAGATAAATTATATTATTATTATTATGTTGCGAGTGGTCTTTTTGGGATTTGCATTTTAGGGAGGGTCAACATCAATATTTTCCGTCTGTCATCTATTTTTGGTTACCGTCTTCCCATAAATTTAACTTCTCTTTGCCGTCATGTCTTTTTCTTTATATTTTTTTTATTAATGTTTTTGGCTAAGATACTAAGTCCTTTAAGCCCAATCTTTTTTTCTTTATAATTTTTATTCATGACCATAGTCTTTCAGTTGGATACATAGATTACTTCATACAATTGTGTTACAATACCTAAAACTATGTAAGGAAAAATAAAAAAAGAGGTTTATAACCTCCGCCGTCAATATTTAAAAAAAAGTGAACTGTATGTGACCTTTTTTTGAATTAGGTATTTATGTTGTACCTACGCACTGAAATTACAGATTATAAAATACATTGATGATCTTTATTTGATCTAATTTTTAATGTTTAGTTTGCAGAGAGCTTTTTTATTTTTAATGAATGAAATTATGTACAATGCGTTCCAAATAAAAATAGGATCGATTTTTACGCCAGGTTGTGACGTCATAGCTGTCAAATCGAAAAATAGGGTAGGGTGAGCAAAACAATAGGTAAATGTTTTAAATAATATATTTATCAACAAAATTAAATCATGAACGAAAAAAGTTTAATCAGAATCCAGTTCTTAAATTTTGCTAATCTCTGCGTTACTGTGTGAAGTGACTGAGTAGTGGCAAATGGAAAAAATAAGGCAAATTGTTCCTAACAATGAAAATAAGAAAGAAAATAGTTTTTTTAAAAACTATTTATGACTTAAATAATATATATTTAGCTAATTTAGATTAAATAATAACGGTTTTACTTAAACTAGATTTAATTAACACTCAGTAATACAAAGCAAAAAAAAAAACGTTATTAATACGCAAATAAGTTTTCTTTGCAAACCGTTCTTTTCAATCAAGTTTAACAGCTCGAGGTTATTGGCTTTCCTATTCTTATTTGGAACGCATAGTACCTACCTATTTAAAGTTTTTTTTTATCCGCATGAGATTAGATTTATTATACCATTGCACAACATTTGGCGGAATTAAAAAAAAGTTTTGAAATGTCAAAACATAATTATGATAGTGCGTCAATCATTTAATTTTAGCTTTATCAAAAAGATAATTAACAATATTATTTAAGTATGGACTGGATTCATTGCAACAATTGTTTTACTCAGTTAGAACCTGGAACTACTTTACATTTAACATCATGTGGTCACATGTTCTGTAATAATTGCTTAGAAAAAGGTAATAGTATAGGTACATTATCTACTTTCTTTCAAATATCAGGAGTAATATCGGTAGATGAATTACATATTAATAACCATGCAAATTTCTTGTAGGCGGTAAAGACAGTACATGCTTGATATGCCGAGCACCATGTTCCATCATGAAACTCGTTCCAGACGTATGTAATTTTGCAAAATGTTACCTACCTACCAACTTTTTACAATACCTTGTAATATAATTTTCTCATTCACGATTAATTTTAAGATGAAACAAGAGATTCAAGATTACTTTACCGATCCAGAGGAATTAATTAAAAAGTCCTGTGAGGTGTTACAGTTTCAGAGGCAACACAGACGGCGGTTGTTATCTTATTTATTGCAATCAGTAAGTAATTTTCTTGATTTTAGCTGTTTACTTAATTAAATTCTGTAGATTACATTTTAGACTCGCTTTTACCTTTCAATATTAAAAACAGTGTTTATATACTTTTATATTTACAATATCTATTTCTTTGGTAGGCAATAAGTAGGTAATTTCTGAAACTACAAATATTTGAGTTTTTTACGGTAGTTATTTAGGTACGTATATTTGTTTGTGTCATCATTATAATGTGAAAACCATTATAAGTCCGTTAGACTCCCCCTGTATACATTTTTAGAGCTGCGGTTCTCAACAAAGTTACATTTTATGAGCAAATACGGTTGTCAAAAGTCATATATTTTACTTGTAGGGGATTGATCACGTACGTACCTAATACAGATATCAGCATAGCGCATGGTAAACCCATAATTTTGAACTTTGTGGTCACAAAATGATCACTCACATCTCTATGAGGCGTGCCTAGAACACTACGCGCCGTCGGACTCGTGATTCTTACCGTCGGCCGGACGGCGAGCTACCTATTGCTCTTCGTCTGGAAACCCGCGTTTACGGCGG
The DNA here is from genome assembly GCA_905147345.3 of Mythimna impura. NCBI lineage: Eukaryota > Metazoa > Arthropoda > Insecta > Lepidoptera > Noctuidae > Mythimna > Mythimna impura. The sequence goes on along the minus strand of LR990355.1, from coordinate 6,429,202 downwards.
CAACTGGCCGGAAATCGTCCTGCGACTCCCGATCCTCGGGCCGTCTCTTGCGGTGGCAGCTGGTTCGAGAGGAAGTCCGTTCCGTCGCGATTGCGGCCATCTCCTTCGCTCACATTACTGTTTCGCAGAAGGAGGCGACCGCTTCCCGTTCCCTCTTTCTCCGGACCGTGGCTTGAACCATGACTGGACGCAAGATGCCACTGCCGCCGAACCGTGATTACTCCTGGCACAGTTTTTAGACGTTTCATTTTTAGTTTAGGTACAATGACCACGTGACGGAGCGTTGAGATGACGTCAGAACAAAGGAATCGGAGGCGTGGCCGACTCGAGGCGATCGACGAAAAGAGAATCGAAACGAAACGGTTGTAACTTGGCTAGGGGGGCTGTTGTTTCGTCTATTCTTTCCGCATCCAAAAACAAATTCTGTTTTTTTCAGAAACCCTACCAATCACACTTTACTTGTTTCAGACGAAGAAATTCTATACGGCACGGACCGAGTTAAAACGCATGACCGAGTTATGTCAGAAGCAGCATAACCAACTGAAGGAGTATCACAGAACTATTCGGAGTTTAGAAGCACAGTTGGCGAACCAATCCAGTAACAGACATAAACTAACTTTAGCTTGGTAGTCCGACTGGCTTTCTTTAGGATCTATGAAAGTGTAGCACTTTCATTGATCCTAAAGAAAACCAGTCGAACTATGTATGTATGTATGCAATTTGTAAACATAAAAATATAAAGTCATGGTGCTGTTATGAAGCTGCAGCTGGAGTTGTCTCCATGCGAGACAATTCTTCAATGCTCCCTTGTATTGTCTTGAAACTTTGTATGATATTGGTTGATATTGCATAGCAATTAACAATTGTGTTAATGTAATTAAGCAGCTAAAGTGGCAATGGGCAGGGCACATTGCTCGCAGAACAGATGGCCGTTGGGGCCGAAAGGTTCTGGAATGGCGACCACGTACCGGAAGACGTAGCGTTGGAAGGCCTCCTACAAGGTGGACCGATGACTTGGTAACGGTTGCGGGGGTCCGATGGATGCGAGACGCACAGGACCGTTCGCTGTGGCGACGCTTGGGGGAGGCCTATGTCCAGCAGTGGACGTCTTTCGGCTGAAATGATGATGATGATGATGATGAATTAAGCAGCAGCTGGAATCGTCTTCATCTAACACAACTCTTTAACGGTTACGTGTATTGTCTTCAAACTTCATGTGCTGTTCGTTTACATTGCATAGTAATACACAGTTATAGTGGTATTATAAAGCTGCAGTTGAAATCGTCTCTATGTGAGACAACTCTTCAACAGTTACGTGGCAGGACATCGGAACCTACCTGTGTCCTGCCAGGGTGCTAATATGATAATTGCAGATTGATGGAGTATAGAGGTAAGTATGCAGAACAGGATGTGAAGTCTAGCAAACCTCTGTTGAAAAGGGACGACCAGATGGACGTTGTGTCTGGTCCAGGCAACTACCCGATAGTTGTTTTCGGGTTGTTGTTTAAAATATTATCTTCTAATCTCCTAACTTTGACATCTCACCCATCGCGATATAGGATTTGTGTGACGTCTGGTCTTTAAGTCCTGTGTGATGGCATAAATGCCGCTACAGGAATTCCTCTGGATTAGTTAATAGACGAAAGCGATATAAATTATTATCTATGCATTCATGTTTGCAATTTCAAGAATATGATCAATTCTTATTGTTGAGGTGGGACAACTCCAAATCTAAATATTATATTATGTATAGGTATTTGTTGTCTTTTGGACATATTCAATTCTAGAACAGGTTATTCTGTCTGCTTATTCTGCAAAATATAGCGACTATTTTGGTAACATAAAAAAGGTGTAAAGGCTATATACAGAACCTTTTTGTCAAAACCTTTCTTAATTTTAATTGCCCTGAAAAATAACGAACAATAGATTCAAACAATATTTTTTATATTCAAATGAAAACCCGTAACAACCAACAAAACAACATATAAACAATTTTTTATCGTACAAAAATTAAAACTCCGGAACGTATTTTGCCCTTTTAAAGGCTGCTCCCATATAATGTATGTACGCAAAGGGATTCATTTTCAGAGCAAATATCGCCGTTCAACATCCCCATATCGCCAGGGAGCAACATATCACCGAGTTTCGTGCAGACCACCCCTACTTATAAGCGTAATGCGAAAAGTACGCCGTTTGCGGTAAGTCACACAAGCCAGTTTTTCAACCGTTAACATAAGCATAATCGGCCTTGAGATGTGCCCACTGCTGGGACTCAGGCGTCCAGGGAATGGGCCGTGATCTACCACGCGGGCCAAGTGCGTATTGGTGGATGATACTTATCTTCGAGTTTTTGGTTCTAGGACATGCCAGTTTCTTGACGATATTTTCCGTTTGACCGTTTTGAGACCAGTGGTGATGAAATAAATTACACAAAGTAATAAAGGCTGAAACTCGCGACCTACTACTTGTAGATAAGTCGGGGCAGTTATCACTGGCCCACCATTGCTCCATTTAACGTAGCTTACTCAGAAATAGACAATTTTATCAAATTGTACCCTAGGCTAGTTTGACCGTCTTATACAGAAATATTTGCAAGTTTTCACAATACAGTATCGTTGCAAAGAATTGAGTCGAGTAGAATTACATGACGAATTAGTGGGTACCTACCTTCAATCATGCAATCTAAATTGAACAGTGGGGAAGACCTGGCTGGAATTGGCAACGGGGAAGGAAATGGTTAGTTTAGTTCATATTAATGTCTGGTCTGACAAACGGTATAGAGTATGAAAAATCACTCACAATCACAGTCAAAATGAGTCATAGTCTTTATGATCTATACTTGTTTTTTTCTCTTTCTTGGGAACATTGCCCATTAGGCTGATTATAATTAGGTATGCTTATGCTGGCGTTGAATAGACTATAATAGGGTGACTACTAAGATGATAAGAGAGAAGTAAACAGAAATAAATTAGGATAAAATAAGAAAATCGTGATCACTAGAATTTCCTTTGATGATACCATTTTAAACATAACTATTCAGAACCCTTTATTTATTTGTATTGTCATAGTCACTTAACTATCTTCATTGTGATTATCTATGTGAGTATGAAGTTCCGTTGGTCATTTCTGGTCTTCTTCACCAGTTCTACTTCATCAAATGTTACCTACATTTTGACTGTAAATTAAGTTCTCGATGAAAAACCAAAATCACTATATAGTTGCCTACAATATTTGAGGAGTTCCCTCGATTCCTCATGGATCCCATCATCAGAACTGGATTTTGAAAAAATTGGGACCAATCTGGAAGCATATCCTCAAAGGAAAAAAAAAATTTTGCAAATCGATCCATAATAATGTCCGACAGAGTTCTGAGGTAACAAACATTAAGTCAAAGTCAAGCCAAGCCAAGCCAAGTCAAAGTCACCCTGTTCAAGGCGTATTGTCAGGGTCTGTATGCGAGGAGTCTGTGGGTTAGCTACACCAAAAGATCGCTGGATTTCCTACGTATCCAATACAACAATGTTTTTAGGATGCTGTTGAAACTGCCCCGTTTCTGTAGTGCGTCGGAAATGTTTGCTCAGAATCGAACTGACGGCTTCCATGCAGTGATCCGTAAGAAATTCGCATCACTGATGCACAGAACGCGGGTAAGTGGCAATAGCATCCTGAAAAATACATACCTTTCGTGTGCCCGGCCGCATCACCGGTGTGAACAGTAGCAGTCAAGCACTAGTTTGTTGTCATAAAAAAAGAATCAAACTGTTTTTTCTTGTTATTCCCGCGCATAATCCATTCAGTAATGGCCGCCCGAGACAGATCAATTGAGTACACTTTCGATGCAAAAAAGTAGACCGAAACATCCTAAGAATAATGTACAAAATCAAGTTAAACGGGGACACGTTCACCTACTAAAGCAAGTCTTACGTGGTCATTTATTTTCAGATAAGTAGTTACAATTTGTTTTGTCAGTTTAATAGTTCATAGCACATGTAGGTATTTCCCGGGTTTTATCATACACATAATATAATAAGGAAAATATGTGACTAAGATAACGCTCTACTTCTTAATAGATAGATAATGAAAATACATCTTAGTTTCGATTCTTAATTAAAAGACTTGCGTATTCTGAAAAATTAGAAATTGCTGGTTCTTTTATTCACTCACTAGCTTTTGCCCGCGGCTTCGCCCGCATACATAAAATATAGCCTATTTCACTCAGGAATAAAGCAGCTTTCTATCGGTGAAAAATTTTTCGTAATCGGACCAGTACTTTCAGAGATTACCTGCTACAAACAAAAAAACAAACTATACCTCTTTATAATATTAGTGTAGATTATGTATTGCACACAAGCACAACACATAACTACTGGTTGTGTCTAGAGACAAAAAGTAGGTACCTCTCTAGGTCATATTTTTTGTTGTCATGCACGAAAAATTGACTTTTGTTATTACTGGCTGAAGTAACTGAGGTTATCTTGAAGTGAAAATATTATCGACTTTATACTTGCGTTGTTGTTTATGTAACGGTAGAACGGAGGATAGAGACTCAGTTGTTTTGTCTGTATGTTTTGTCTGTATTTTCATGTCTTGTATCAAATTATATTTTGGTTATAATCCATATCAGTGATGTTATGCAACTTCCGTAACCGTAATCGGTACAAAAAAAAATATCCGTAACCAAAACCGTTAAGTACAAGAATTTCAGATAGTTTCAGATAAAGGCGGAGTCTGAATGGATGGTTTTTGTTTGTTGATAGTATCTAGATTAGAAATAAAAGTTTAATCTTGCTATTTTTATTTGACTTTAATACTTTTAAAATTCTAATATCCGTAACCGAAACTATCCGACAGTCGCGGATAATCCAAAATATTTTCATAACCGTAACCGTATCTGAATTCTGAATACGGTATAATAATTATTTCAATATCCGTATCTTCATATTCATAACATTGAATAGTATAAGGTGAAGTGATTAAAAGGTATCGAATTCTGATACGTGTTATTGTGGAAGATGTTTTTTGTTTACAATTTATCAACAGTTTATAATCTCTCTAGATATTTTATAAACTTACGGCGTTTCAATAATCCGGGAAATATTCAATTCTTAAAATACATGTTTAGATAAGCCAAGGGGTTACCCTGTCCCAAGAAGGGCAGTCAACGTCAAACTGCCAGGGTACTCCCGTGGTATCAATTCTTTAAAACTATAGCAAAGATAACTTTTTGACCTCAGGTTCAGCAGTACCAATCAAACCTCGTGACTCCAACACGGATAAGCAAGCAAAGGTCTGCGAACATGAGTGCTCATAGTCAGGTGATTAAATCTTTTCTTTTTAACTATGCTCGTGACAAAGCAGCCGTATAGGTTGATCTTCAAAGTTAAGCCATGCTTGGCGAGGTAAATCCGTGGATGGGTGACCATTCTTTTCATACCTCATTTTGGGTAGGGTGGGGGGTGGTAGCCCCTACCGGCCCCACCCTACCCTTTAACCCCCTTAATTGCCTGAAAATAAAGAATTATTATTACATACCGAGACCCGTGATGTAATGAATTCATACTTCGAAAAATAAGTTAAGCTGTTGATTCCAGCTGCCATTTATAAATCTTTGACCATGGCTACGGGCAGCCAATCTGTCTTATTAACGAATACTTACATACCCTACCCTGAAACTGGGTTGTAAAGGTCAGGTAAACATGAATTTTTTGCTTCAAATACTGGTAACGTCAAACGGGGTGAATAGAAACGCAGGGGCGAGTAGAAACAAAACTGTAAAAAAGATAATTACGTTATTATTATTTTTTGGAGTTTTTAAGCAAACAAATTTATTATTGATATTTTATGCTTTATTGAAACTAAAAATATGGTATCAAAGTACAAATCCTAATTAAAATTTTGATTCTATTCACCCCGTTTGACTTTAGTGGCGTTTGATTTAACTGGCAGCCGACCCCAATAGTTGGGAAAAGGCGAAGCAAATAGTTTGATGCTACACGACTGCAAAAAGGAACGGTAAAAAGGGGAACAGCAGAATGCTTCGTAAACTAAACTAGCTGGGATTCTTGATCGCAGGGTGAAAAGCGATTACATTCCTAGGTTTTGTTTGTATTAGCAAATGAGAAACAAAGAAACCAAAATAACTTCCAAGCTCTAATTGAAAACAGAAACTGCATAACCTGTCACTGATAAATTATCGTTTCTAAAGCTAGAACTATACTGCGCACACGTGTGCCACACACGTCTGGGCGCATCGGTCTCCATACATTTTATATGGAAACTAGACTTGTAGAGCTACACTAGATCCACGCCACGCGATGCCACGCGACGTCGTTCTACGTACAAATCAGGCGTGTTACACGTGTGCGACGGTCTAATGTAGTTCTAGCTTTATACTATTTGCATTATCTGTTTTCTATCTACCATCATCCAAGTTTTTATTCGTGCAATGCATTCTTATAGTTCCACATTTTCTCCATTTTATGTACTAACAACTGGGATATATAGAAGAGGTTTGCAGCTCTTCAATTCAGCTGAATCTGCGATCAAAAGCGCTTTATGAGAACCTGCACGATACTACAATACAAAGCGCCTTTTCCTCTTTTCCATTTTATTGTTGTTGCTGAGACGATCTTTCTTGCTATTAATGCCAACTGCGAACTAAATATTCCGAAATGTTTCTCGTGGTTTATTTTCAACTAGAGATTTGTGCTTTATTATACTAAAAGGGGTATAATTGTTATATCTCACCAAGACGGGTTGGTCTTCGATGTGAGTGTAGGTTCACGTACACATTATTTTTCTGTGTGCGTAAACAATTTTCCAGGGCACTCAGCTTACGCACACTGAAAATAATAATAATAATAATGTTCACCGGAAACTACTTGATCTAGAAAAATATCCTATGTGGGTACATACCGGCGTCGGGAACTGCAGAGCTATTCCCGGCCAAAGTAGGCGCGGGCTTGTGGACAACGAGTAATAAGTAATAATAATAATAATAAATAAAATATATAAAAATAATAATATTCCACAACTATCACACAACGCCGTCTAGTCCCAAGCTAAGCAGAGCTTGTGTTATGGGTACCTACTAGACAACTGATAAACATACTTATATATTTCTAAATACATACTTAAATAGATAAATGACACCCAGACACAGAACAAATGATTGTGCTCATCACACAAACATTTGTCCTGGGTGGGAATCGAACCCACGACCTCCGGCATAGCAGTCAGGGCCACTAACCACTAGACCAACAGGCTTGTCAAAAGCTCGCCGTCCAGCCATCCGGTATCGACCAAGCCTGAGTTGACAGCGCATTGTGTTCCAAGCGTGCCTCAAAGCTATGTCGGTAAGATTGAAGGGAAAGTGAAGGGAAACAGGTGGGTTTTAGTCAGTAAAAATCTGACACGCCCTCTCGCTTCACCCAGAGCTGGAGAATTTCAGGGGCCAAGTTTTACAAAAATATGATCAGTCGTTAAGGCGTAAAGTGGTAACAAACAGACAATGAAAGTTACTTTCACAGTTATAATATAGTATGGATGAAGTCACGAACATACTTTAAAGGTTTATTTTTTTTTTCCAGCGTTCGAACACCTCTAACAAGATTTCATCGACAGTCTTCACACCACCGACCCCCGAGTCCGCTGGGTACTCCAACTTTTTAAAGAGCCTCTAATGGTATTCAGAACGCATCCAAAAATTCCCTCGCGTGTGCCAGTGCGAATTTCCATAAAAAATATAACTACATTTATTTTTTATTACTGGCGGCATTGGAAAACCGAATTATTCAGCCTATTTTCTTTAGGCCCGTTTCATTGTGTGACAGCGCGTTGTATATGACACGAATATTATATTATTTTACGTCAAGACTCGAGAAATGGGGATGAAATGGTTTGGGAAAAGACATGTGGGTTTATGATAATGTTCTGACTCATAATGTAAGTTATTTTACGCTCAAAATAATGCCTCTCATCTAAGCCTGTTTCGGGGTTTTGTTTAGTTATCCAATATTATGTAAGCTTTTGTTCAGACAAAAGATTTATTTACCCTTTTATATTAGAAATATAAAGCTTCGACATCGGCACTTCGTAGTTCTCACTGTAAATGTTGGATGAAATGTATTTTTATTTGTATAAATATATTAAATGTTGTGCTTCTAACCTATAATAACTTTGCATTTACCTCAAATTGAATTTCGATCATCGCGCTAATTGAGGGAAATTGCGCATTCCAAATTTGAAATTATGCAGCGTTTAAATTAAATGTTAATCCATGAACATATTTTTTATTATTATAAATTCGGTTTTATTTAGTCACTGTTTTGTTATTGTTTGAGCTGTATGATTGAATGATTTTGTTTTACTACACAAAAAGTTCTTAATTGATATTATGACTCCGATTCAAATCAAACCTTCACGGTCAATAAAACAAATCAACTTTTTCTAAATCACACAATTGTTTCTGCCAAATGATCATAACAAATCAATTACTATTTTAATTATAATTTCGTAAAACCTTAATCAGGTGGTTTATTTTCTAGGTCTTTCAGTGGCAGTAGTGAATCGGGCTATATATCAAATAGTCCATTTCTATCACCAGGCATCTATTGTAATGGCTACGGAAAATGTCCATTCAATAAAAGAACGAAGATTAAGAGGTTTGATTAGAGTTTTTTTTTATATTAGGTGTTAGGAAAAAAGTTTTTATTTTTATATTCACGTAACCATAGATAGCATGTTGTTTTTTTTTAAATTTATTTTCGTATTATGGCTCATTTTTAAGGTTATCGGAAATGTTTTTAAATATAGAAAACCATTGCCGTTGTGTGTGTAAATAATTTCTCTGCTTTGAAATATTTTAATTACCAATCTTTGTAATTTAGGATTCGCAATTTTATGCTAAATAAGATGAGTCTACAATATAGTCATCGTATTTACTAATGGAACAAAATGCATTCCTACAAAATGGAAATGAGCACTTAGTGTATTAGATTATTACAGAATGGGTTCTGCATTCTCAAGGATAACTTTTAGCATTTTAATTTAGTATTTTTGCCTGTTGGTTTTAAATAAAATACAATTTGCATGTTTCTGTTTAGGTATTTTTAAGGAATAAATTAATTTTGTTGTTTATTTGGATTATAATTTTATTTTTAACATTTTCATCTAAGTAGCGTGCACTGGATCCAGTCATTAATTTTTAGTATTGGCATTGTCTGTCTGTAAGTGACTTTGATTGTAAATTATAAAATAGTTACAATCAAAGACCAGCCGTGGAGTAGTGCAGAAGCATTGGTGGCCCTGTGGTAACGGCCCCGACTTACAAGTTGTAGGTCGTAGGTTCAACCCAGCCAGGCGTATTACTTTGTGTAACTTATTTCTTCACCATTGCTCTCAAAACGGTGAAAAAAAAAAAACACCGTGAGGAAACCGGCATGTTCTAGAACTAAAAATATCAAGACATGTGGCATCCACCATCTCGCACTGCGCCCGCGTGGTGGATTGGCCCATTCCTTTTCCTAGAGAGGAGGCCTGAGTCCCAACGGCAGGAACATTAAAATGCAAACTAGCCCACGGGCAGTGACGGATTAACCCTTAATCAAATTAAGCAATTGCCTAGGGCATCACGTCTGGAGGGGCACCAGAAGAAGCACAAAAAAAAATCCGTCCTTAGGGCATCACGTCTCACTGTCATGTCACCAAAAACAGTTTCTAGGACTAATTTGAAAATTCACGCGTTTTAAGTTGACATAGAGTCCGACCTAGAGTCATAACCCCGCTCCTGCTTGCCCACTCGCTGCCCGCTAGTGCATTCGCCAATTCAAATGCACCGGAATTGCGATCAGCCAATCACAAACCACCCCTACCCCGCGGCCCCCCCGCCTGGTGCCCCCGCAAATCTGTGTCAATCAAATGTTTTGTTTTTTTAACTGACTTCAAAAAAAAGGAGGAGGTTATTCAATTCGGTTGTATTTCTTTTTTTTTATCATTTTTTTTTTATGTATGTTATCTCAGAACTCCGTCGTTTATGGGCCGATTTGCAAATTTTTTTTTTCCTTTATAGGATATGCTTCCAGATTGGTCCCATTTTTTTCAAACTCCAATTCTGATGATGGGATCCATAAGGAATCGAGGGAACTCCTTAAATATTATAGGCAACCATATAGTGATTTTGGTATTTTCATCGAGAACTTAAGTATTTACAGTCAAAAAGTGACATTTGATGAAGTGGAACTGATGAAGAAGACCAGAAATAGTCAACGGAACTTCATACTCACATTGATATCACAATGAAGATAGTTAAGCGACTATGACAATACAAATAAATGAATGGTTCTGAATAGTTACGTTGAAAATGATATCATCGAAGTGATCTGATGATGATGATGGAGCCGGAAGGTAGGCATAGGAACTCCGTAATTAATCAATGTATTCTAGCCGTGTTTGGGCTTATTAGAATTGTCATAAGATGCACTTTGGCTATAAGGTACTATAGAACTGATCTGGTGATGTAGCCGGAAGGTGAAAGATAGACACAGGAACTTTATAATAAAACAATGTAATCTAGCAGTGTTTGGGTTAATTGGAATCGTCATGAGAAATAGGCACTCTGTTTATAAGTGTATCGCAACTAAAAAGTGTAAAATAAAAACTTTTTACAAAAAACAAAAAAACCGACTTCACTAAAAAAATATATAAATATTCTATGCATACGTAATAATAGGGGTTAAAGTATGAAATTGCCGTTTTATTGTAATAGATACTTCGAATTGACATAAAACCTTCATGGTTTGTGATTGTTGAGTGAAACTTTTTTCACATAGTACCTATGAAGTTCTTTTATAAAAAACTTTACAAAAAAAAATCCGACTTCACTGAAAAATACACTCAAAAGATCAAAATAACTTTAATATAGGAAGTCGGCGTTTCTCGGTTTTTTTTTGTTTCATATTTAACACCGACTTCTGAAATTATTATTTTTTTAAGTTTTTTATTTAACAGTTTTTAGTTGCGATACACTTATAACCAGAGTGCCTATTCTCAAGACAATTCAAATTAACCCAAACACTGCTAGGTAACATTGTTTTATTATGAAGTTCCTGTGTCTACCTTCTACCTTCCGGCTCCATCATCAGATCAGCTCGATAGTACCTTATAGCCAAAGTGCATCTCATGACAATTCCAATAAGCCCAAACACGGCGAGATTACATTGATTAATTACGGAGTTCTAGTGCCTACCTTCCGGCTCCATCATCATCATCAGTTCACTTCGATGATACCGTTTTCAACATAAGTATTCAGGACCATTTATTTATTTGTATTGTCATAGTCGCTTAACTATCTTCATTGTGATATCTATGTGGGTATGAAGTTCCGTTGGCCATTTCTGGTCTTCTTCATCAGTTCCACTTCATCAAATGTTACTTTTTGACTGTAAATGGATGAAAATACCAAAATATGGTTGCCTATAATATTTGAGGAGTTCCCTCGATTCCTCATGGATTCATCAAGAAAACTGAATTTTGAAAAAAATGGGACCAATCTTGAAGCATATCCTTTAAGGGGAAAAAAAATTGCCAATCGGTCCATAAACGACGGAGTTCTGAGGTAAAAAACATTTTAAAAAAATACAACCGAATTGATAACCTCCTCCTTTTTTGGAAGTCGGTTAAAAATGTGCAACATTCGATTATCGACTTTCAGTTGTTTTTTATTCAGCTTGACAAGAAAGATGGTTAAGTACTTCGAAAATTCGAGTGATTTTTGAATACGAGTACTAACGCGGCTGAAACAGCTCGCAATATCAATGTTGCGTTTCATGATAGAAATTTTGATTTGAAGAACGAACCACGTGGAAGACCGCCCACACAGGTGAATAACAATGAATTGAAAGAGATGTGGAAGCCGATCCGAGCCAAACTACCCAGGAATTAGCGGCATGGATTAACGTTACCTTACCAACAATAAAAAAATATGAAAAATGGGTGCATCATGGATCGAGAACCGGCCCTATTTTAGGAACCGGTTCTTTCGGTTCTAAATTCTAGACGGAACCGGGTACCCGGTTCTTTCGGGTTTTTTTTTCATAAATTCTAGTTGAAAAGGGTCTAAATAAAACAGACTTTATTGGTAAGCATATTTATATATATTTTTAATTATACTCAAATTACAACATCGTTTTTAACTATTTTTGGCAACAATCAGTTCTTTAAATAGAGTATTTTTACAATCAGTTCTTTATAATTCACTACACTACAGAGATCAAAAAGTGAAATAATAAAAATTAAACTTAAAAATATTAACCATCTTACAAGCTAGTTAAAGGAACTTTTACAAATCCAGTCAAAACAAATCAACAAGCACATAAAAGTTGTAAATAAATGATAAAAATTACAAAAAAATTTAATGATTAAATTGAGCATTACGTATTGGCTTTCTTCTTTCCTAAATAAAAGGAAATAAAAAAATAAGTGCGTCTAAAGTTTTGTCGCTTAAAGACGAACGGAGTCTATTGCAGACTATCCCGGCGGAAGAAAATATACGTTCCGGCTCCACACTAGTGGGTGGAATTGTTAGTAAATGTTGATAAGCGAGCGATAGGTATCGTCCTCGCTGTCTCTGACCACCATTCTCAAACAAAGCCATTTCTACCCTTATAGTAGTGTTGATGTCATTTGATGTCGATTCAGGAGCAGAAGCAGTAGCTTGACTTATTTCCTTATTAAGTTCTTCTTCATTTGTTAAAGAAGATTCTTGTAAATCATCATCATCATGTCTCCTGAAATCAGGCGTACAATCAAGAGGTACACTTTGTTTTGTGCGTTGAATGAGGTTTACGATTTCCCGCAGCATCTCATCACTCGTAGGCCGTAAAAAAACAGTTTTATCTTCTTTTTCAATGTTATCAAAATACTTCTCCGGGTTGGTCAAATATTGCAATATTGCTGCTTGGACTAGTCGTCGTTTTGCATATTGTTTACGCAATGCAGCCGCCATTTTATTGCTCAGATGAGTGTTCATTTCAAGCAAGATTTTCATGATTCACAATAATTATCAGATTGGATGCCAAAAAACAAAGTAATGTGAGAAAAGATAAATAAATAAATAGGTGTAACAACTTTATCATGTCGCTGTCCAAGTTATTATTTTATCTATTCCGTCCACAAGAGTGAAAGCGTAATACTTAACTAATAGCAATTAAAATAAATATTCTCAATTGATTGATAATAATAACAATATGCAATAATATTTAAAGTCACTTACTTGTCAAATCGGCGTCAAAACAATACACCCACTCACAACGTTTGTTTGTGTCGAACTAAACAAAATGGCGACAGCGCGTCTACCAGTGTTGCCAACCAGAGATTGTTAAGGAAGGTGAGAGCTTCTAGAGTTATCACCGAAATTCAAATAGTCGTACGTTTTTTACAATTGCCAGCTCACTATCGGATAGTATGTGTCATTACCGCGAATACAACTTTTATTACCATACTATCCGAGACTGAGCTGCAAATTGCAAAACAACTGTCAAAAATTTGAATTTCGCGGGGTATCCTGGAGCATTTACCTTAATGTCCCTTAAAAACATCGTTAGTTTCTTAAAGATTCATCATTAATAATAAATTATAACGTTATTTATTAATTTAACAGTGAATTATCAGTATATATTCTGTTTGAATAATAAATTTGGATAATAACTTGATATTTACGAGTAGCATAAAGAGTAGGTATTATAGAGATAATATTATTTCTAAATTTATTTTAAGAGAGAGCCGTAAGAACCGAAAAAACCGGTTCCTCGTTTTACAGAACCGGTTCTATCAGGGTCTCTCAGAACCGGGAATTCCCGGTTCTTTTGGAACCGGGAAAAACCGGTTCTGATGCCCTAATTCATGATTTGACTGATCTGCAGAAAGAAACGCGTGTTGCAACTTGTTGTTTTTGAATCGATACAGAAATGAAGGAATATTGGATCAAATTGTGACATGTGATGAAAAGTGCATTCTTTACGCAACAGTGTCCTAAAAGAAAGAAAGAAAGAAAGAAAGAAAACATGTTTATTCTGCCTGAATAGACGCACAATTCGTTTCAAAAATACAAAAAACCAAGTTCCCTGACAGGCCATGTGTGTATCGGGCATAACTGTGTTGCACCACTAGTACCATAGACAACACAGCTGTCTAGGTTATCTGTTGCATTTTGACGCCGGCCTCAACAGAGACAAACATAAACAAAAAATAAACCAAAAAATAAAAGAAAATATCATAATTTTAAAACAATAAAAACTATTAATCAAAGTTGTGCGTCGCATCTTAGCAAGAATAGGCCGTTGCTCAGCATATACCGTGACGCTAGGTAAATCTAGCCATCTACGGTGCTGGTTTTCAGCAACCACCGTTCGAGTGACAATTTTGGCGTCCCCTCCGAGAGTAAATATAAATCCAAGGCAGGTTAGTACATATTATTACATATACACATACCTTTTACATCAATATATATCAATTTATATCATCATACATACATTATTATACATTACTAATCAAGAAAAACAACATTACAAACACTAGACAATACTAAATTTTTAACTATTATTACACAAATATACGACATTTATCACATTCCTATAATTACAAAAATAAACCGAAACTGGATGACCCACTCACAAATTATTTTTCTTACAGATATCATTTTATGGTAGATACAACAAACCGAAAATTGTACCATATTATGGGGAGGTGGCCTGATGACGACCACTCGCATAAGACGACCTGGCAAGAGCAAACCAGAAACGCTGAAAATATCCTCCTTTAGTAAATTTATGTGTTACATTGAAATAATTATGAAAGCAAACTATTAAAAATTTATGAAGATAATGTGTTCACAATATGAGAAGAGGTGTAAGTGTATACTAATTGCACCAAAGCGATGCCGAGAGGCCAAATGGATTGCTTCAAACAACTGTTTGAAATAATGTATCAAGTAGCATTCAAAGTCTCATGACCCCCAAAATTCATATCTCGCCAAGAAGACTGTGACCAAAGAGGGTAGGATCAAAACGGAGACCATGACCACTATGGAAGACCATATCCATTGCCTGAAGTCCATGACCGAAGAGGTAACGTCTAAAAATAATTAATATAGTCAAATTGTAATGATTCAAGTTATGTGGATAGTTGAATGTGCATGAAATATTTTTTTAAAATGTCAATGAAATATTTTTAAAATGTCAATGAAATCCTAAAGCAAAGCTTACCAATAAAAAGGTAATAGTAAGGTAACTGTTTGGTGGTCTCAACTTGGTGTTATTCACTATAGCTTTCTCCGATTTGGTCAAGCAATAACGGCAGATATCTACTGAGCCGAACTCCGAACAATGATAGCAAAACTAGCAGTGAAACAGCCCCAACTCATGAATCAATCTTCACCAGTATTGCTCTATGATAACGCGAGACCTCATACAGCACGAGAAACCATTTCAACACTACAGGAACTGCAATTAGAAACCATTCGTCACCCTCCGTATTCGCCAGACCTCGCTCCAACGGACTACCATTTTTTTCGTGATTTGGACAATTTTCTACTTGATAAAAAGTTTTCTTTTCAGGGCCTCCTGAGAAGAAAACTAGTACAAAATGCTTTCACACAGTTTGTCGAATCTAGATCACCAGAGTTCTATCTCAAAGGCATAAATGACCTTCCTATTAGATGGCAGCAATGTTTAGATAATAATGGTAATTATTTTGATTAAATAAATATGTCAAATTAAAAAAAAAAAACTAATTTCAATTTTTCACTACAAATCGGCCATTTCATACTTTAACCCCTAATAAATAAATTGTGCTTTGGTTTTTATTGTTGTCGCAGCTACTCAACTTCTAAAGGTATGTTACATCTCATCGCCTTATTTTACAAAAAAACTAATGTTTTTTTTTTTTTTTTTTTAATTGATATAAACTAGTGCTTGACTGCGATCCCACCTGATGGTAAGTAGTAATGCAATCGTAGATGGTGAGGCGCACTAATTTATTAAGAGCCTATTCACTCTAGCCTTGAAGAGACCCAAATTATAATCGGACGGGAAAACCGCAGCAGGCAAATTATTCCAGTCCCTCGATGTACGCGGTATAAACGACGAGGCGAAACGCTTGGTCCGGACCGTAGAGGTTTCAACAACGTAAGGGTGGATACTCGCCGTTCGTCGGCTTGTCCGATGGTAGAAATGAGATGGTGGAATCAAGTCATGCAATTCCTGCGCACACTCTCCAAAATGCATCCTGTAAAACACCGAAAGGCTGGCTACCCTACGCCTGTGCTCAAGACTTTGTAGATTGGAATTAACCAGATCTGGATCACCAATTAGCCTCTTTGCACGCCTTTCCACCGAGTCCAAAGCTGCCAGGTGGCATTTTGCAGCACCAGCCCATATGTGGCTGCAGTACTCCACACACGAACGGACCTGTGCTTTGTATAACATTAGAAGCTGTCCTGGTGTGAAGTACCGCCGGACCTTTGCAAGTACGCCGAGTTTCCTAGCAGCTACCTTGGTTTTGGACTCAATGAACCGCCCAAAGTTAAGGTCTGAGGAAATTTCAACTCCCAAGAGCTGAAGGCAGTCAGTGTACTCCAGGGATACATTCTGAAAAACAGGAGCCAAGGTGAACGGGCTCCTTTTAGCGGTGAATAGACACGCTTGTGTTTTGGCGGCGTTGAATCCCACCAGATTGGCTTCACCCCACTTGGAGACTGCCTAAAGTGAGACATTCGTACGCTCTACCATAGCCTCTCTTTCGGACCGGATTAGCTCCTTACTAGCTCGAGCACCTGGCAGGTATCTCTCTACAACTGTGCTATCATCTGCATACCCATAGATACCGGGTTTTTAGGCGGTAAAGGTTTAAAGACCGATTTTTGTTGACATACGGATAGGGGGGCCCACAGGCGTAAATTGCTTAGGGCATCAAGTAGTGTTAATCCGTCACTGCCCACGGGTTTTCTTCCGTGACATATTAAACAGAAACCGTGTGTTTTTCTGTAATGTTACATAAAGTTCTTCGCACGATTTCAAAATATACAACCACCGACCTGTTGATTTTATTTGCTAGCAAGGTAGGTTGAACAATAATTGTACAAGCGAAATTACGTAATAAAATAGTTATACCAAGCATAAAAGCGAGTTAATTAGAAATTATTATGGTTTCATTAATTTCCTACGAGCGAGTGATTTTAATTAATAGGTCAGGGATCTAAGCGTAAACAACCACATCATCAACATCATCATTTCAACCAAAAGACTGCGGGAAGACTGCTGGACATGGACCTCCCCCCAAGTGTCGCCACAACGACCGGACCAGTGCGTCTCGCAGTTATCAGACTCCCGCGACCCTCACCAGGTTATCGGTCCACCCTGTGGGAGGCCTACCAAAGCTGCGTCTTACAGTATGCGGTCGCCAAACCAGAACCTTCTGTCTTGGTTTAAGGATTGTGACCAAAACAGACCAACCCATTTCAAGTATTGCTTAACCTTGAAGTTCGACCCATCTTGCTGTTATTATTTGGCCAGAAGTTCATAATGTGTACCTACTAATTTTCAACTGAATTGGTTCAGTAGATCACAAGGGCGGATACACCATTGTGGGCACGGTGGGCATGCCTTATTGAGTCAGAACAAAGTCAGAGTTACTTTTTGGGGGGAATACCGCCTACTTCACCGTCCGCCCTGCGTTCAAAAATAACCAGAGTAGGGTAGAGTCGCTACTCCAACCGTTACAAAATGCTTCGATTTGCAACCCAGGGTCGTTCTTTTATAACTCAAGTAGCTACCCTAGAGTTAACCCAACTAATTCTAACTCCGAGTCGCTTACACCGACCTACCCTAGGTTGGTGTAAGCGGCCATAAATGACACTTGCTTGACATTGACGGTTGAACTCTACGTTCGCGTTCAAAAATGTGAGTGTATAATATCTACTCTGATGACGTCATTAGATTTAACTCCAACTTCAAATTTGAACGCAGGGCTGGTAAAGACCAATCGTGTTTCACGCGCGCCTTAAAGAGATGCAGACAAGATTGAGTGGGCCAGTTAGGGCCAATACCGGCTTGTCAGGGCTGGGAAATGTTCGAAAAAGTAATTGTGGCCCTCGCAAAGGGAATTGCCCTTTGCGAATGAAAACTATGGGTCAGTAAGTCTGATATTCCCTCTCGCTCCACCCAGAGCAGGAAAAGTCATTTGATGATTTCTCACGTAATTATAAAAAAGAGTTATTTAACAATTTCTTGTGTATTTTTACACTGGCCTAAAAAAGGAGTGTTATGTTTTGGGATGTTTATTGCGTTTTTTTTGTATTTTCTCCGAAATGAAAAGATCATGAAGTACCGGGTTACCTACCTTCATAGCTTTCTTGAACTGGATAGTCATAGAAACCAATAGGCGTAGTTCATTTGACTTTATTGCAAACTGCAAAATACAACTGGGATCTAATCGTATTTGATCCCATTCTAAAGATAATAAAAGCTTACAAAAAGAAGGAAACGCAAAGAAAGGCTGTTGCCTTTCTTTCCTTATCTTTACACTCCTTTTGAGATAGTAAAATAGCCTATAAACGGAAATATATTTGAACCTTTAATAAGGAATCTAAAAGTACAAGAAAGTAAGCAAGTTAGAGGATTTCAAAAGAAAGGTTTACTAAAAAATCTTTTAGATCAAAAAGGATTCAATAATATCCATTTGTAACTTTTGTTGGGATGGAAAATCCATATCAAATCGAAATCTGAATAACTGAATGTGGTTTACCCTAAAGGTTCTGTTGGAATAGGCTTTCCAAGTTGCCAGACATCAATAGTACATTTTGATACAAGTGCAGAAAGTTTGTCATTGCGATCGAGGCGGAATTCGCATGAGCTGTAGGCGAGTGTGTTATGGAGCCGAGGGCTGCAGTGTCAAATTTGCACGTGTGTCCAACGACTTTATTCAATACACTTACGAAGAAATGAATAAACGGGGGTTGACCGGCGACTCGTGGGAGACGACGCGCGCCCAGCCTGATACGATACATGTAATAAAATTGTGGCAGGGGAGAGCACGCGTACTTTTCTGCACTAGTGCGGAAAACAGTCTATTGCGTGCCTAAAAGCGTTGGGATAAGAGCGGGTTTTCGAGTAAGTGTATTGAAAAATATTTATCCCTTTGAAGTTTAGGTTAAGATGTTACCTCTTTATTCACGACAGTTTCAGTATTTTCTGATAGCTACAACCTAAGTAAGCGTGCTCCATTGTCGACCACATCATTGCTCCCCATCAGGTGAGATAGTGGTCAAGCGCGAGCCTATCAATAAAAAAGAACCGCGCAAGTGCAAGTTGGACTCGCGCACTGAAGGTTCCGTACAAACTTACCTATGAAATTAAGATTTTTCCAAAACATATTTTTTTTGTGACGTTACTACAAATTTACAATTTTCTGATTTTTTCCTATACCTACTTGTTCTATGAGACCTTGCTTCATGCCAAATTTCAAGATTCTAGGTCAACGGGAAGTATCCTATATAATATATTTTGATTCCCTTGAGTGTCGAAATACACGTTTTTTCGACATAAACCGCCGTAACTTTTTTTTTCTTAAACTCAGAAGTGTGATTTTTTCTCAGCTTCAAGGGACCGCAGACCTGAGTATATGGTTTTAATTTCAACTCGATACCTTCAAGCATTCCCGAGATAAAGGGTCTTGACAGACAGACAGACGAACAAAAAAGTGATCCTATAAGGGTTCCGTTTTTTCCTTTTGTGGTACGGAACCCTAAAAACATGTATTTTCATGTCAAACTGTCCATGAATTGAACAGAAAAATAGTACAAGTTACACTATTTCTTGGTTATACGGTGATACGTACAATAATGTTATCGTCTACTGGGTATATAGCGACTCGAAAGGGTGCTACAAATATTTGAAATTCTTAGATTTTGTCTGACTATATTGCTATACATCTAATCCTTCCTCATGAATCACTCTTTGTCTATTAGTCAAAAGCACATAAAAATTCGTACAGTAGTTTTTAAGTTTATCGCGAACAGACAGACGTGGTGGGGGGGACTCTTTTTTACTTGTTTTATAATATACATGTCGTGGCCAGATCATAGAAATTGATCACTTCATGAATTAATGGCCAAGTAAAATTGGCCAGATCATTTTGAACGTTAAAGTTTTATGATATTTCTATTTTCGTTTGGCCTATTTTCTTTAGACCTTTTATTATCATCGAAATCCTACATCAATGATTTGGCCAATCGAGGATTGCCATATCATCAAATGTTAACGTTTATACGATCTAGCCAGTTTTAGTTGGCCATATCATGAAGTGATCAATTTCTATGATCTGGCCACGACATACATATAAGGATAAGAACGTATGGAAATAGTTCTTCCTTTAATTTATCCGTTCACAGGCGTAAGACGTATTTCTAATGTTTGTATGCAATTCTTAAACATTTTTTTGTTGTAGTGGAAAATAATCAAGTAACTGCTCCCTCTCTGGAAAAGGAAGTTGAAGACTTTAACAGACTAAAACCGTGCTTATTGCTTCAGATGCTCTTTGCATTCCAAGGCTGCAGTAACTCTTTCGAGCAATCCCTCCTGAATCCCAATTCTTAAACAAGACAATGTATTGAAGTGAAGCTAAGTTCGAGCTACCAAACTATCCAGATTGTATTCAAATATTTGACATACGCACTTACTATCTTAATAATGTACTAATAATAATAAACTCGTGATATCGAAACTCGATAAATGAAGATATCCGCAGGAGAACCAAGGTTACAGACATAGCCCGAAGAATCGCCAAATTTAAGTGGCAGTGGGCAGGGCACATTGCTCGCAGAACAGATGGTCGATGGGGACGAAAGGTTCTGGAATGGCGACCACGGACGCAGCGTTGGAAGGCCTCCTACATGGTGCACCGATGACCTGGTGAGGGTCGTGGGAATCCGATGGATGCGAGACGCACAGGACCGGTCATTATAGCTACATTTGGGGGAGGCCTATGTCCAACAGTGGACGTTTTTCGGCTGAAATGATGATGATGATGATGATGAATAATAAACTTCACTTTTCATTGACGAAGAAATTTAAATAAAACAATAATTACCAAGCTTCAAAAATTCTCTTTATTATCGCCGTTAATCAGAAGGAATAATATTTAATGGTGAAAGGGGATGATGCCCTTGTTCTGCTGGTATCCTCCGGTTGCCTCCTGGTGTCCGTGCACTGAATGAGCTCCAAGGTTGTTGAACTTCTCCAGAACTTCGGCATCACCTTTGTAGCCTTTCTGTAGGTACTCGCCCTGGAAACAGAAATAAGTTAATAGGTACCATCATCATCATTTTTGCCGAAAGACATCCACTGTTGGACATAGCCTCCCCCATGTGTCGTCATAATGACCTGTCCTGTGCGTCTCGCATCCATTGGATTCCAGCGACCCTCACTAGGTAATCGGTCCCCACCTTGTGGTCCTCTCTCCAGAATCTTTCGTCCCCATCGACCATCAGTAATAATAACTAATGAATTTAATATATAGCTACAAACTGAGGGTCTTTAAGTCGAGATTGAATAGGTTATTTCTAGGCAAGCGTGGTCCATCGCCGACTATATTATCGCTAACCAAGGTAGTTAAGGGTTGACCAGACGGCTGCAAACTAGCGTTCCAATCAAGGTGACCTTGGTTGATATGTTTGGTTTGTGTTGCGACTAAATGGATGTAAACCACGCGCCAACACGTTCGGTGGTTGGGAAAACGCGCCTCCCAGCCCAGGGCGTTGAAGGTCATGGTTTAAAACTGCTGTCTACATGGATTGAAACCAGCAAGGTCACCTTGTTTGGGACGTTGGTTTGCAACCATCTGGTCATCCCTTTAAGCGCGAGCCTATCAATAAAAAAAATGTAAGGATAAACTATAGGTGTTTTTGATTAATTGGAACTGCCAAAGTTCTTTAATAATTTGGGTATTTCCCCTATAATGAAAGACGTGTCTGGCCTAGAGATAGCACAATCTGATCGTTTTAAAACTAAATCCCTAAATGTGCTGCCATCGATTTCAACTGTTCAATCTATTGTAAAAGGAAAATACTATTCACAGCCACAAAGGGCGATAAAACGAAATCATTATTGAAAGCGATTATCAAAAATAAAGGTCTGGACCAAAATGGTTCATACAGAAAAGTACAAAATTGTACTTTTCTGTATGAACCATTTTGCTAATACTAAGTGAGGTTAACGAAACAATTTAGTCAAATTTAATTTCTACCATTTCGCACGAGAGCCCTAAAAAGTAGCTTAAATATCTGGTGGTTTTATTCAGTAGCTTTTACCCACAGATGTTTCTGTTTAACGAGCTATAAGGCAACTATTTTCAATTTAAACAGTGTATAAACTAAAGTAACATTTTATGTGCCGTAAAAGTTGGCATTTGTTCTATAATAAATAAGTTGTGTGTTTAATTTTATGCTCGGCTTTTATGAACATTGTTTAAGTGATACTTCAGGCTTCTGAAACTTGGAATTTGTTAAGTAGTTTTGGTGACAGAACAGATGTATATAATATACATCTGTTCTGTCACATCTGTTTACAAGATTATGAGAACCAGGGGCCCTACTTGTTTGAATATTCAGTCTCACCCCCTGGGGGTCGAGTGTGAACTATGTTTAAGGGTTGAGAGGACACAAATAGACAAATCTTTTTTTAGGGGTCGAGGGGCCGAGAGTGGACTAAACCACTATGACGTCATGGAATCTTCAAAATTTCGGTGTTACAGAAAGAAAGAGCTATACAAGCTACATAGCATTATTCTCGCACCATTGAAAGCAGGCGGATGAAGATGAAACCAATTTACAAAAATATCCAACTTATCATGAGCTGTTGATAAAAAAAACTGTCACGAACCTTATTTGCTTTCGAGTCATCAATCTTCTGTTCAGACACATGATGTCCTTCCTTGCCCTGTGCATTAGCATCCAGAATCTTCTCTTCATGAGCTCCCTTGAATCCTTGTTGTGCGTTCTCTCCAAAGGCATTAGCATTATGACCATTAACCTTGTGATCAGCTTCATCATGTGCCTCATCATAGAAACTCTCTGATTTCTCCTCCTCATTCTTACTACTGGAACTCTTGAAACCCTTACTTACATGACCTTTCTTATGACTCTTAGCCTTTTTCACCTGTTCTTCATTAGCACCTATAAGTTCATTGCAAAATTTAGAAATAACAACAAAAAACTCATTTAGACAAATATTAATAGATTTCTTTTTACTGTACGTTTACTTAAATATTAATTTATTAGGTATTCAGTTTTTGTGCTGTGTTTCGCCGAATAGCTTGATAAAAACTTGTTGATTGACAAGTGAGCGTGAAATTATAACGAAATAATGAGTTGTTCGGAAAAAAGTGCTCTATGCGTGAGGTTTACTTGGTGAAAAGTTTCGAATGATTGTATACGTACCGTGCTTATCCAATTTTTGGTTGCCTTCGTAGAATTTCTCGTCACCGGCAGCTTTTTTCTTAGCTTCTTCATCTTTATAGTAACTTGAGTCTCCCTTTTCGGCTCTAGCAGCAGCAGCACCCTGCTGGAAACCTTCTTGACCATGTTTTGCTTCTTCTTCAGCCTTCTTCTCGAACTTTTCTACATTTTCACCTGCTCCTTTTTTCTGAGCCGCATCGTATGCATTCTTGTCGACATATCCACCACTAACTTGTTGCCCGATGAGCGGGTGGTACAGCAAGCCATTTCCAAGACCAATACCGCCAACTCCCAATCCACCAATTCCGGGGTGAATGAGACCAACTCCGTTACCGAAGCCAACACCTCCCACACCAACTCCTGCACCACCAACGCCCAGCTGGCCAACACCACCAACTCCTCCGAGACCAATTCCCAACCCTTGACCAATGCCCCCTAATCCGATGCCACCATAGCCCAGACCTTGGCCTATGCCCTGGCCCAGGCCTAATCCACCAACACCAATACCACCCACTCCACCAACACCAGAAACTGTATTCAGAACAGTAGACGCGGCTCCTTCAATTTGTTCGGGGTAATCCTCACTTTCTTCCACTTCGTAACTGTTTGATAAAGGCAATCCAGATTTCACGTCAGTACTGATGGCGTCCAACCGTGCTTTCACATAATCGTAAGGAGTCTTTTCATCAGCCAGCTCGACTTTGTTGAGCTGTGCTGCAGACAATGCCACCAAAGCGAGGGTGAATACTGGTGTCAACATCATTGTCGATGTGATCGTTACCGACGTTTCGAGACTGATGTCATTTCAGTATTGCACTGTTATTTATACTAAGGTTAAATTCGGTGGAACGGAATAGTTTTTGTATAAGTCGTGTGATAGTTTTCACAGTGTGTCTGGGGGCCCGCGTCCGGTCTTTTCCTTCCTGTGGTATTGTTTCGACTAGTCCTAATTAGAACGACACGGCACAAATAAAACAATGTGGTCTGGTCGAAGACCTTGCTTTCCAGTTCATTGGTGGCGTCAGTGGGGCGTTAGTTTGCGCAACCACTGAACCGCTATGGTAACGTGTTTTCTAGACAATTTCTTGTAAATTCTCCCGTGTTATCTCATTTCAGGTAATCTTTGTTCGCCAATTCGTGACTCTCTATTACCGTAGTTGAAATTCAGTCGATAATCCGGTAATCATTTTTAATCTGTCAGTTGCAAAGTCTCGCTTGCCGATTAATCTGTTCGAAACATAAAGTGAAAAGGTTAATTAATAACAAAAAATGGCAACATTTAATAAACAGGTGATTAATTTCCTCTCGGCATTATGAGCATAATGGCCTTGGTTCAGATCGGACGATTTCACGTCATTGTTTTCTTATGCTCAAAATATATGTCGAGGGCTCCACCAAAGGTTAGTTGAGTATAATATTGGGTGACTATTGAAGTATTGACTCGCCAAAGTTGGCCTAAAACCTGCAACGTGTCAGAAATAAATTCAGAAATGATATATTATGTTAGTTTTGTGTTGTTTTGTATTACTTATACTTTAAATTTAGAACATCTAACTTCATCTATATTATCTATTGCCAGGTTACCAGTTCTTACACAACTTTGTTCATTTTCCGTATGAGAGATGGCTTTTCATTAGCCCTTGTGATGTCGTTTGCATAACATAATTTCAAAGGATGCTATAATAGGATGTGGCTGAAAAATTTCCTTTCCGAGTATAACCATTTTAAATATTCAGTGGTTCCCCGTTAACGGTTACTTAGTCAAAGAATTACTTGAATAAATCATCGAAAACAGAGAGTTTGGAATTATTTCAATATTTTTGAAACTCGTTTTTCTAGAGAATCTACCTTATTCATTTCTTTTCATAGTTTTTTTTGCATAAAAAGTAGAATAATAAAACTGGTTTACCTACATGAATTTTTTATTGGATACATTGAAATATATTGTAGGTAAATATGGAAAATATAATTATTTAACGCCTCATTTCAGAAACATAAACAATTCAAATAGATAGGTAATCTTCATATAAATAATTTGTTGTTTGTTGAAGTTTGTGACAAAGATAAAAACATATTTATGTTGATACATAAACGTATTTATTTATAAGTTTTCCTGTTCATTTTGTAAGTTTTAATCTAAGAGGAAGTTTAAGCCGATATTTATGATATCTTCCCGTAAACATATATATGTCGACACCGCCACCGGCTCACGCTGAAAACCAGCGCTGTGAGCTCATCGCATAATGCGTGAGGCCACGCTTTATGCTGAGCGTTCGGCCGTTTTGCGCGCATGTGACGCATATCTTCCTTATCAATTGACCATGTTTGTTTGCTAGTTTTAAGATTGCGTAATTTCGCGCGAATAAACAGTTTTTCTTTCTTCTTCTTCTTTCATATATATGTCGTGGCCAGATCTTAGAAATTGATCACTTCATGAAATGGTCAACTAAAACTGGCCAGATCGTTTTAAACGTTAAAGTTTGATGATATGTCAATACTCGTTTGGCCTACTTTCTTTAGGCCTTTTATTGTTATAGAAATCCTACATCAATGATATGGCCAAACGCGGATTGACATAACATCAAATGTTAACGTTTAAACGATCTGGTCAGTTTTAGTTGGCCATATAATGAAGTGATCAATTCTATGATCTGGCCACGACATATAGGTACCTATACATATACCTGTAGCTGGCACTAAAGTCTGCAAGTAGCTTGCATGCCAAAGAGTCTGATTGGTGGATATCATTACGGCATGCTAGTTACTTGCATATTTTATTAATGCAAGTTACAGGAATGTGTTGGTATTCTAAGCCTTTAATTGAAGCTTAAGAAAATACTGTCATATATAACTCCCGCTTAAACTTCTGAATTAAGAATTTGAAGCTTTTCACGAACGATTTAAACGTCCGATTGTGGTGCATGTGCTGGATTATTCGGTCCCTTCAAAATGGTTGAGCTGAATGGTGCTAGAGCACAAGTCATGTTCGTGAACGGACACCGCCGACAGTTAACACTGGTAATTTTTTTTCTATTTATGTACATACAAAAAAATAAACTGAAAAAGATAATACATAATAGACAAGCTCTCAGCTGCCATGGTTTATTTTAAATTATTTGTTCTTTGAATAATTTTTTCTTGTTATTTTTATTCTGGAGGTTTATAACGTGCAGGTCTTTTCTAGATCGTTCTCACATATATGTATAATTTCAATATTAATGATGTAACCATAATATGCAGTAATTATTATTTGTTTAAAAGAGTGTCTTGCTGTTTCTTGCATGTTCGTCTCTAAAGAGAGATCTACGCTTTCAAATATGTAAATAAATATCTTTATCTTTTGTGTGACTGACTGACCTTGACAATTCAAAAGTATCTGTAAAATGCTTTGAGTTCGAAGTTTATTATTTGTCAAATTCTTGTTTCTTGTTTTTGGCTTCGCACGGTTTGTACATTTTGCCAGTGTCAAGTTTAGAAAGCATTTAGTTTTTGATACACAATACAATCACTTTGTTTTTCATTAAAATGCAAATGCGAATGTTTTTGCAGTACCTACCTCTCTATTTGATATTTTGATAATTTGTCTTCACGGCAACCACTTAAAGCACGTCAAAGATTGCAAAGTACTGCCAGGAGAAGACCTAGTCTCACAACACAGACTCCTGGTTATGACATCAGTGGTTAAAATACTGTCTACCAAATACAAAGAGCGTCCTCCCCCTAAAATAAAATGGCATATGTTAGAGAGGAATGATTGTGCGAAGAAGTTCAGGGAGCGAGTGGTGGACAGAATTATAGAGATGGGAGATATGAATGATCGAAGTATAAATGAAAGCTGGAATGAGATGGCTGAGTGTATCAGGCATGCAGCGAAAGATATTTTGGGAGAGACGAGAGGAAAGGGCATAATAGATAGGGATACATGGTGGTGGTCGACAGAAGTTCAGAGTGTATTGAAAGAAAAAAAGAGAAAATTTAAGGAATGGCAGCGTGTAGAGCCTGGAAACGCTAGTTTAAAAGCTGAAAAAAAGAGTAAGTATGACGTTTTAAAGAAGAAAGCCAAGAAAGCCGTGGCAATAGCAAAATCAAAAGCCCAGGACAAACTATATGACGCACTGGACAGTCCTGTAGGCCAAAAAAAGCTATACCGGCTTACTAGAATAAGAGAGAGAAAGGCGAGGGATGTTTGTCATGTAAAATGTATAAGAGATGAAACTGGAATGGTTCTATCGGATGATGAAAAAATCAGAAAGAGGTGGAAGGAATATTTTGAAAGATTGATGAATGAAGAAAATAATTGGAGTGGGGTGTTAGAGAATAAACCAGTGAATGTGGGATTAGTGAGAATGGTTAGTATGGATGAAGTCAGAATAGCAGTAAATGGAATGAAGAATGGTAAAGCCATTGGTCCAGATGGAATACCAGTTGAAGTGTGGAAGTTATTGCGAGTGGATGGATGGACGTGGTTAGCTTTGTTCTTCAATAAGTTGTTGCTGGAAGAAGCCATACCTGATGAGTGGTGCAATAGCTCTTTGGTGCCGATTTTTAAAAACAAAGGTGATGTGCTTGAGTGCAACAATTATAGAGGAATAAAGCTAATGTCACATACTATGAAAGCCTGGGAGAAAGTTATTGAAAGGCGACTGAGAGAAGAGAGTGAAATTTCACAGAACCAATTCGGTTTTATGCCGGGTCGGGGTACAGCGGATGCCATTTTTGCTATACGCCAGCTGTGCGAGAAATACAGAGGTGCGCATAAAAACTTGCACATGGTATTCATTGACCTCGAAAAGGCATACGACCGGGTACCTCGTGAGGTTCTGTGGTGGGCCCTTAAGGAGAAAGGTGTGCCTGGGAAGTATGTGCAGTTGATCCGAGCGATGTACAGTCGATGCAGTACCCAAGTCCGGTCTACAGTGGGCACCACTGGCAGCTTCAATGTGGCTGTCGGCTTACATCAAGGGTCGGCTCTCAGCCCTTACCTCTTCCTGATGATAATGGATGCTCTGACGTCGGGCATTCAGGAAGAGGCTCCCTGGTGTATGCTGTTTGCCGATGACATTGTGTTGGTTGCCGAGAGTGGCCTAGAGGTCCAGAACAGATTGGAGGTGTGGTGGCACAGACTGGAGAGTGTTGGCCTGAAATTGAGTAGAACCAAAACGGAATACTTGTTCTGCGATTTCGGCGGTCTCTCCAATCCAGTGCCTTTATCTCTCGCTGGAACACCCATACCGATCTGCTCCGACTTTCGGTATCTCGGGTCACTCGTCCAAGGGGATGGTGAGGTAGACCGGGACGTAACACATCGGATCAACGCAGGATGGATGAAATGGCGACAGGTCACGGGAACAACTTGTGACCCACGGATGCCCCTCAAGTTGAAGGGTAAAATCTACAAGTCCGTGATAAGGCCTGTCATACTGTATGGATCAGAATGTTGGGCTGTGAAAAAGACGGATGAAAAAAGATTGCACGTAGCGGAGATGAGAATGTTAAGATGGATGTGTGGTGTGACGAGAATGGATAAAGTGAGAAATGAGTATATTAGGGGAAGTTTGAAAGTGGCGCCAGTGACTGAAAAGTTGAAAGGGAATCGTTTGTCTTGGTATGGTCATGTGAAGAGGAGGGATGAAACGCATGTTACTAAAAGAGTTATGAGTTTACATGTAGATGGATGGAGAGGGAGAGGGAGACCAAAGAAAAGATGGATGGATTGTGTGAAGAGTGATATGAAAGAAAAGGAAGTTAGTGATAGTATGACGAGTGACAGGGCAGAATGGAAGAAAAAAACATGTTGCGCCGACCCCAAATAACACGGGACAAGGGCAGGAAGATGATGATGGCAAGCTTGGCTGTGGTAAAATAAAATTCAGGATAGACATCGTTTATACCGCGTAAATCGAAGGACTGGAACAATTTGCCTGCAGCGGTCTTCCCGTCCCATTATAGTTTAGGTACCTTCAAGGCTAGAGTGAATAGGCTCTTAATAAACTAGTGCGCCTCACCATCAATGATTGCATCACTGCTTACCATCAGGTGGGATCGCGGTCAAGCACTGGTTTATATCAATTTAAAAAAAAAAAAACGTCGCGCCTGTTTCAATGATTCCTCATATTCTCCAGTTGTGTTGACACTTGAGATACAATACTATACCAATTAGAAAACTCCTGTTTTCCAAACTCTAACTGGAATCTGTTCAACTAGGTAGTGACTTAAAGGTCCAAGTGACCAGGTCATTAAAACCCAAAAAAAAAAAACAACTAGGTAGAGTTTTACACATTCCAAATTCAAAACATTTCGTTCAGAAACCAGCGCCAAGTCTCTTCGTGTGATATTTTTACATAATTGAGTTTAGTCTATGTATTTGGAGTTAACAAGACCAACTCTGCATCTCAATAAATAATTCCATAAACTTAATTAAAATTACTCGATAAATTACAATAACAAAAGTAGTGTTAGTCGCCATTTTCTATTCCAGCGACAGATATCTACAGGCAGAATTGATGAATATTTAAATTGGAATCAGCACAATATCGCTGAATAATGTAGGAATGTAAATCAAAACCTTCTCGATGTGTAAATTATACAAAAATAAAATATGGACTGAATGTAATAAATAATTTACACCTACACCCACATAAAATGTTGCTTATTTGGTCCGATAGGCCTAAAACCCTTTTTCCGATACTTTATAAGCCCTCTACAAGTTAAAATATTTTATGCGTGGTTTTTCTTCTAAATTAACTGGCATTAGGAGTAAAGAATATAAATACACAAAATTTTTTTTTTTTTTTACATAAACTTAAATATAAGTTACAATGGAAGTTTTTTCGCTGACAGCGATGTTTACCAAACAACCTATAGATGGACTGAAAGATTTTCAGATTTATGTCTATGGTTACTGCTGCGCTACCGCGGGTCGTAGCTTAGTTTGATTACTTACAGCATAAAATACTTAACCTACAATTCGTCATGAACCTAAATAAAAAATAAAGAATAAAGAAAGAACCTGGTTATTCCACACAGTTTTTTTTTTCAATCTGACTTGTTGTTCCGAGAGATTAGCGCGTTTAAACAAATATATTAGTATTAAAGTCTGGATATAATAAAATATTTATAGATGTAAATTGATGTAGCTATACTTATGTAGCTGTAGATTACTCTATTGTATTCTATATAAAAGACAATTCAGAAATTTAGACATATATAATTATGTATATATATGTTACACAATTACATAGACGGAAACAAAAAAAAGAAAAGAATAATGGTGATGATGATATAATAAATGAAAAGATTCCCTATATTTCAGGAGTAAGCGTAGCGTAGACATTCAACAGAAAACCTTTTGTATATCTATACAAAATATTTACTCTGGGTTACACTATCAAATCATTACAGTGCCAAACGCTTGCGGTCCAAATAGGGTTGACCCCTCAAACGATGGCCTAGCGTGGCCCATTGTAAAAATGAACGATATCAATATTCACCGAGAATGTAACAGGCTTTACGAAGATTTATTTGCCAACATATTTCAGTCTCGGATCCATCTCTATGTAAGTATGCTGACACATTTTTCTCTATTATTCAACCTCCTTGGTATCTAGATGGAAAAATATTATCTCAGTTTCCCTTATCGCAGTCTTTGCAATATAGTTTAGTGATTCAGCCTCCTTTGCATGATTTATTTTTGCTTTATATTTTTTGATGAAAGGTTACACGAAATATTCTTAGTACTTTTCAAGTCGGTTTATGAAGTATGTAAGCGGTGGATCACGATCAACATAAAATCTTGTGAACGAGTTTTAGGTAATGCCTCTTCAACTGTTGTAAGTCTCCTCCAAACTTCATCTCTTCGGTAGAACATCTGCTACCTGGACAGTGCTATAATCAGCCTTTTATACACCCGGTTCGAACTTCAATAACCACCCACCACGACCATCTACTATTTATCTCTTGTGGGTGCTGGAGCCCAGAGCAGCCACGGAATCAGCACCTCTGGTAGGGTAGTATTAGATACACGATAAATACCATTATGTATCACATGTATTAACTACGAAGCATGATCCAAAACTTGGCCCCATAGGGCTCTGGCCCTGCACCTGGGCACCGCTGGCCCTGCCCTAATTACGGCACTGCAGATACCATTCTAGAAATCTCCGAACCGGTTGTGGGCTCAGCTTGGCCGCCGCAGAAACAATGTGGTTAAATGGGGTATCCTTGACCCATCACAAACACATGACAGCGCCAGCGTCTAGCCCTTTCTCAAGGTATGTTTTATTTATTTTCCTGCTCGACACGCACAACCATATGATGGACCTTTCACGACTTAAATGAAACCAAACAGATAGAGCTATCCAGGTGAATACAGTTTTTTTTTATTGATATAAACCAGTGCTTGACTGCGATCCCACCTGATGGTAATCAGTGATGCAATCATTGATGGTGAGGCGCACTAGATTATTAAGAGTCTATTTACTCTAGCCTTGAAATTATATTAATATATGAATTTTAATTAATTAATATTAATATTATTAATTATCAATAGCATAATCAGCCTTTAAATGTTCCCACTGTTAGGACTCAGGCCTTTGGTGGGCGGGTTGGTGAATGTCACATGTCTTCGAATTTTTGGTTCTAGGACATACCGGTTTCCTCACGATGTTTTCCTTCAGCGTTTTGAGAGCAGTGGTGATGAAATAAATTACCTACACAAAGTAATGCGCCCGGTTGGGTTTGAACCCGCGACCTACAACTCGTAAGTCGGGGACGTTACCACTCGGCCACCAATGCTTAGTCGGGGCCGAGTGAGCAGTGGTGGCCGAGTGGTAATTATCAATAATATGTGAATATTATCTATATTCACATATTGCCATATTGGTTGGGCTGTAGCGACATCTATGATTCCACACAAGAACTAAAAATAAAAAATCCTACACCGCGGTATTAGAGTTCTCCACGAGATCAGTGACCCTACCACGAGATCTTAACGCAATCCATTTTGTGACCTAAACTGAACTGTTAAAGGGATGGAGCTATATACACCACTAGTTTTTAATTAGTACAAATACTTATTTATTTATTTATTATTAAATATACACACACTATCTTCACAGGCGGAACCTAATACAATAGTGGTTTCCAAACCGAAAAAAAATATAATAATTGAAAAAAGTCATAATCTTACACTAACATCCTAAAAAGCTAAAATAACACTAAACTCTATTACAATACTACTAACTATAAAAAATAGCCTAACTACTCCTACTAACTATAATAAAAATAACTTAAAGGGCTTATTACAAAAGGTCTTGCTATTATTTAAGTAAAGTCTCAATAAATAATATTCATAAACAGCAAAAGTTATTAGCGTTTGTATAAATCCCAAAATGTCACTCAATTTATGGAAATATTGTACAGGCTATTGATTATGAATGAAAAAAAATGGAAAAACTGCGTAGTATTTTCTAGTAACAATTGTGCATAATTGATTCAATTATGAATTTACCAATTATGACCAATTTTCGTGGACAATTTTGGGATTTCGTTTTTTTACTTTTGACTACATAAATATGATCAGTAACGGGTACAGATAGAGCCCAATATTTTTTGTACTAATTAAAAAATAGGGGTGTAGAGTGTAGTTACAGCTCCATCCCTATTTCTCACTCGCACGCCTGACATTTTAACATGTCATGGTAGGTAAGGCCTCAGAACATTATACAAGTCTGAAATCAACTATCGGGCAGTTCCCCAAACAAGACACAACACTCGTCTAAAAGTCTGACTCTCCTCACTCCACACAGAGCGAGAGAAGTTATGTGATGATTTCTCACTATCAAAAAAGCTAACTAACCCTTTATTTGTCCGTCCGGTAACCATCCGGACTGAGCCCAAGTCGTCGACCGGCGCGTACTGTTCCACGTGCGCCTCAAGGAGATGTTAGCAAACCGTAGGGTCCCAGCAGGGTCGAAGCCTACTGGGGCCAAGGCTCTGCTTCTGAAAGGAAGACTCGGTCCTGGTATGAAAGGCAACGAAGGAACAGGAGTGGGTTTTTAGTCAGTAAGTAAAAATCTGACACACCTTCGCGCTCCGCCCAAGTGCGTGGGATGTCATTGGATGATTTTCCCACCGAAAAGAAACCCTTTATTTGTAGGTCTTCGTATAAGTATGATTTATTTATTGATCTAGATTCCAGTTCATCTTTAATGTAAATGTAGGTAAGTCCTTGAAGCCTTATAGCTAACATGTACCAAGACATACATTAGACCTATCTCTAGAATCTACGTGATTCCTACGTACTTACAAACGGAATGAGGGATGCTTATTGCCCTCGCTAAGAAATTGGACGAATTCTTTTTTTGGTACACCTACATGTTCTGCGGCGGTAATAGATATTTAATGACCACGTATATCAATCTTACGTCTGTTATGGACTGATGTAGGTTTTGTGTGTGTTTAACGAATGTACTGATCGTCTAAAATGTGTATTAGGAACAATAAATGTTTTAGAAATAAATATCAGCTGAAGAATTTTGACTGTCTTGTGGTATGGACTTTAATTGTTGGTTTATTTCCTTCAAACTATGAATAACATTAAAAAGTTCAAGTTAATAATTACTAAGAACTAAAAAGATTAATGATTTATTTGCTTTAAGCTTCGAAAATCATCTTGTGCCTTATAAATATAAATAGCAAACTTGCATAAATACATTTTAGAATAATGCAACATTTTCCAAAGAGTGATTATGAATCAGTTAATATTAATACACACATCCGATTTACAAACAGATCAAATATTAAAACAAAATATAGCAACTTCATGTTTTCTCAAAAGTGTTTAAAGCCATTAATGAAGTTAAACAACCAGGTGAACATAACTTCGTGTGTTCTTCTTCTAGCGCCTGTTTAAAATAATATAGCAACAAGTTTAAAATTCAGGTATACGTGCCGTATTACGGCAGGCGTTGATCAACTTTGTTCTTACTTGTTACGAACAATTAAGAGAGTTTGGAAAAGAGGTATTATGTTCTATTAAATGAAAAAGGTATTTGATTAATGTTTATTGTCTTTTAATAACATAACGAGTAATAGACCAAGATCAGAGCGGTCTGACATAACTTATTTTCACATGGATGAAACCTTAGGTTCTCAGTAGCGTCTCATGTGCTTTGAATACCTGTGTGCTTGTGGAGCTCCTCCTTGGAGCCCCTGGGCAGGTACCAGGCGAGAAAGGGAACTAAAAATAAGAGTAACTTAACTTAAATTTTTATGGCTGATTTTTATAGATGTTTTGTAGAATATTATTCTAAAGTAGTATCATATGTGTCAGACACTTTCCATGGACCAAAACTTCTGTAAGACACATTAAAGCTCAAAAAAAAGAACTTTACTTATTTTTACATGTCGGATTTTTAAATAATATATATGTTATTAAGGTAACTATTACAAAGTTATATTTCAGTAGTCAGACTAATTGTAGTGACCAAACATCCTCTAAACACGAAAATTATTCAGCCGAGAGTATTAGCGCGAGAGCACGCATGCGTTTCAGAGCGAGTGAGACGATTTCATGCACTGACTGGATGTTTGGTCACTACAATTTTTCTGACTAATGAAATATAACTTTGTAATAGTTACCATAATAACATATTTAAAAATCAGATATGTAAAAATAAGTAAAGTTTATTTACTTTTTGTGGAGCTTTAAAGCGTCTGACAGAAGTTTTGGTCCATGGAAAGTGTCTGACACTTATGGATACTACTTTAGAATAATATTCTACAAAACATATATAAAAAATTAAGTTAAGTAACTCGTTATTTTTAGTTCCCTTTCTCACCTGGTACCTGCTCAGGGGCCCCAAGGGGGAGCTCCACAAGTACACAGGTATTCAAAGCACATGAGACGCTACTGAAAACCTAAGGTTTCATCCATGTGAAAATAAGTTATGTCAGACAGCTCTGGGATCTTCGTATATGATGTATAGGCCGCGTTGGTCTGACCATCGCAAGCTCAGATGTGAAACGTAAAGTCTAAGGATTACATGTTGGGATTTATAAGTGCTGAGATAATTATGGGAAGGTATATTGACTGGCCTGTTGGTCTATTAGTTACTGTCACTGACTGCTATACCGGAGGTCATGGGTTTGATTCCCAGTTTCCCACCCATGAAAAATGTTTATAATGAGCACGATCATTTGTCCTGTATCTGGATATAAGATACTGGAAATATGAAATAACGTAAGGGACATTTACCTAAAATGTAAAAATGTACCTTACGTTGATTGATGTTAGGGTATTTTACGCAAAACGTAAAAATGTCCCTTACGTTATTTCATATTTTCAGTATCGGTATGTACCTATGTATTTAGAAATATATGTTTGTTTATCAGTTGTCTAGTACTCATAGTAAAATTGTGCAAAATTATTGTATGTGTAATGATATTCCTCTGTTTACTCTTTCGTGTCGCATGTGTGATGTATTCACATAAAAGGCAACGGTCGTACTGCGGTTGGATATATATGTTCTTAAGTATTCAAGTAGCTACCTACTAAAACTAAGTTAACCAACATACTTACCAAGTTATCTACTCATTAACATTTGCCTTTGAACCCGCCGGAAACACGTAAGCCTCTAAGTACCAAAACACGGTCGGCAAAACCCTCTTATGATACGCCTTAGGGTCAGTTCACACCGAGACGCGACGTGACGATGCGTGAAAAGCGACTCAAAATATAACTTTGTTTATTACACGAGATCCTCAGTGGAAAAACTCACAAAAATTTGGAAAGACCGCAGAATAACCAGAAATACAATGGTTCGATTGATATTTCAAATTTTTCTATATGGAGTTGAGACGTGGACGCTAAAGATGCGCATTGGAAATGTGGTGCTGGAGACGCATTTTTGGAATCCCATGGACCGCGCACTGAATCATTATTTTGATCCTGAAAGAACTCAATATCAAAGACAGCTGCTGCGTCGTATCGCAAGAGAGGTGGTGGATATGTCGTGGCCAGATCATAGAAATTGATCACTTTATGATATGGCCAACTAAAAGTGGCCAAATCATTGATGTAGGATTTCAATGATGATAAAAGGTCTAAAGAAAATAGGCCAAACGAAGATTGAAATATCGTCTAACTTTAACGTTTAAAATGATGATGGTTTTTTTGTTTTGATTCAATGAGTCAGTCAGGACTTTTCCTTTTATATATATACAGATAACACATGAACAAAGTGTTTTTATGAAAATCAGACTATAAGAAAGTGCTATGGACTTGTGAAAAAAGTACAAAAGAATTCTTAGTCTTAACATAATCTGTAAGTTAGAGTTAAATTGCTTATTAGTCTTTTTGACTAAATTATATTGTGAAGAAATTTATTTTTCGAAAAAAAAATTAAGATAAAATCTCATTGTGTCCGCTCTCATAAAAGTTTAATTCATTTTGGAATATTAAACGGTAAAGCTACTTTGTTACGACAGGGCAATCTAGATCGAATTAAATACTAAGTACGTCAGTGTTACGCAAATATGCACCTTTTGACTCAAATTATAGAATGTTTTTTCCATCAGCACAAGTTCTGCCTTTCAACAGACTTGCAAAATTAACTTTGCTGTCTCCCTAGAAGCAAATCTTTGAAGTTAACTGAAAGATAAGTTTGTCATTTAGCAGTCATTATTTAATCGTCAATCACGAGTGCACTTTCTTTTGATCGATTGCAATTAATACCGAAAAGTAATCGATAACTTTCTCTATTATAAGATTATCGAAGTGAAAAGAGACAAATCGTAAAATAATTATAAGATAAAAACTGAAGAGTTTTGATTAAATTCAATCGGCACGGCGGTTTTTTTTTTGGGTGGGAAAATCATCTTATGACATCCCCCGCCCTTGGGCGGAGCGGGAGATAGTGTCAGACTTTTACTGACTAAAAACCCACTCCTGTTCCTTCGTTGCCTTCCGTACCAGGGCCGAGTCTTCCTTTCAGAATCAGACCCTTGGCCCCAGTAGGCTTCGACCCTGATGGCCCCTACAATTGCTGACATCTCCTTGAGGCGCGCGTGAAACAGTACGCGCCATCGACGACTTGGGCTCGGTCCGGACGGTTACCGGACGGTCGGGAATCGGCACGGCTGGCGCAGTGCTTAAGTGATTGGTTACTATGCTGCGTGTCGCAGGTTCGATTAGCAGTAATGCTATCGAAGGAGGCGGCCGCACGCGTGAGGGAACGCGCATTTTTATGCCCCAGCCGTTGCCACATTAGACGTCCCGGGAGTCGGGAGTCGCAGAGTGATCTCCGGCTACCGTAGATGCGAGTTTGTGGACGACGAGTAATGGGTAGCTCACCGTCCGGCGATCCAGTAAGGTCTGAGCCACGTATAGTGCACGTGCGCCTCAAAGAGATGCCAGCAAAACCGTAGGGGCCCAGTTGGGCCGATGTTCACTAGGGCCACTAGAGAGGATACCGTAGTCTTGGATCGTAGAGGGCTACCGAAGGACATAGGTAGGTTTAGTCATTAAAAGTCTGACACCCTCTCTCGCTTCACCCTAGAGCAAAAGAAGTTATTGGATGATTTCGCACCTCAAAAAAGGTTATTCCAGGCAAGTGCGAGTCGGACTCGCGCTTTGAAGGTTCCGTACAAACTTACATATGAAAACAGTTCAAATTCCGAATCAAAGAAGTCTCAAAGATTTTTACGAATCGCAAAAAGTTTTTTTTTTCTGACGTTACTAAAAAATTACAGTTTTCAGATTTTTTCCTATACTTGTGCTATGAGACCTTGCTTCATGTCAAATTTAATGATTCTAGGTCAACGGGATGTACCTTATGAATTTTGATACCCTTGAGAGTGTCGAAATATACGTTTTTTGTAACATAAACGGCCGTATCTTTTTTTTTCGTTAACTTACAAGTTTGATTTTTTCACAGCTTCGAGGGACCGCAGACCTGGTTTTGACAGACAGACAGACAGACGGACAACAAAGTGATCCTATAAGGGTTCCGCTTTTTTCCTTTTGAGGTACGGAACCCTAAAAATCAACCTTTAGCCTGCTGCTCTGCTTTAACTCTGATTAGGCCATTAAAATATTACTAGAACGCAAATGTTTGTCATCCATTTTGAGGATACAACTTTTATAGCCATTGTTAATATAATAACTTTTGTTAATAATGAGTTAGTCGGATTATAAAATAACGAACGTTCCAGATATGTAATATAATGAACATTGCTAGTTTATGGCTTATTGTTCTGTTTACCTGTCGGGTTAGTGGTTCAAAAACGTAATTAGAAAGGTCAGCCTTTCTAGTGTTTATGTAGAACGAAAACTATGGGCTTTTACTTTCATAATGGATTCAGGGAATAAAATGACAGTTGGCAGTATCTCTCAAATATAGCGAAACCTGGATAACTCGTAGCTAAAATAGTAAAGTTAAGGGTCACCAGAACCACAAAACGCCGCCACCGGCACACAAACCTACTTATTTCATGTAGGTTTCATACATTTTGCATGGATTCGTCGCACACGGTTGACGCTGGTGGCCGCCACACGCTACAAATCACCGCTGCTCGCTTCTTGTGGCTCGAACTGGCCACTAAACGCCGATACAAAACGCTGTCACACGCCATTCGCGCATTTAAACCTTCTTCGTCAGAGTCCATTATAATACTGCGCGTATGGGTTAAAAAAAGTAGCATCCACCGGCCACAAGTGGCTTGTGGCCGCTTCTAGCTTCTCGTGGCGGCGTTTATGGCTGTGGCATGTGGCCCATGTGCGGCGACACTAAGGGATTTTTTTTTTCTGGCGGGATAATCATCTAATGACATCCCGCGCTCTTGGGCGGAGCGGGAGATAGTGTCAGACTTTTACTGACTAAAAACCCACTCCTGTTCCTTCTTTGCCATTTTTCCAGGGCCCCGGGGATCACTTTCGCATCACCCATGGCCCCAGTAGGCCTCGACCCTGCTGGGCCCTTACGGTTGCTGACATCTCCCTGAGGCGCGCGTGGAACACTACGCGCCGTCGACGACTTGGGCTCGGTCCGGACAGTTACCGGACGATCGGACGGCGAGCCACCCATTGCTCGCCGTCCGCAAGCCCGCGCCTACGGTGGCCGGAAATCGGGATCGGAATCCCGGCGGCGGTTGGGGCGTGAGGACCGTTGCCTCACGCGATCGGCCGCCTCCTTTGCTAGCATTACTGCTTCGCAGAAGGAGGCAACCGCCTGCCACTCCTCCTCACTCCGGACCATGGCCTGTACCAAGGCCCGGCGCGAGAGATCGCTGCCGCCGATCGCCCCCACGAGGACACGGCGGTGCTCTGCCCAAGCAGGGCACACCTCTACCGTATGCTCCACCGTGTCCTCTGGGCGGTCCACACAATGGTGGCACCCGAGCGTCTCTTCTGCACGAATCCGGTGCAGGAACCTCCCGAACTTGGCGACACTAAGGGTGTGTTTTAGCTTGGTTTCAAGCAGCAAAGTGATCAAAGAAATGATGAACGAGATAAGAACTAATAGGTATTTGTATTTGTTTATTATTGTTTAGGATTATTTTA
The DNA here is from genome assembly GCA_905147345.3 of Mythimna impura. Taxonomy (NCBI): domain Eukaryota; kingdom Metazoa; phylum Arthropoda; class Insecta; order Lepidoptera; family Noctuidae; genus Mythimna; species Mythimna impura. The sequence continues at coordinate 6,389,135 of LR990355.1, read as the reverse complement.
TGTTTTTTTTTATTTTTCTATGGGCCTCCGATGCCTGAATATAAAATTTATTTATTTATTTATTTTATTAGGTAATTACTACTGCGCTGTGTATTGTGGGTTCAATTCGCGCACGTATCCAGTTTTTATTTTTCATTTTATTTATTCAGTATCAACGATTTACACTGTAAGTATCAGAATGTTTTAACAAAAAAAATAAAAATGTTTGCACAACAAATACCTACGTCATAAATCCATGTACACTAATATTATAAAGAAGAGGTTGTTGAGGTTGTTTTTTTGTTTGTAGGAGGTAATCTCTGAAAGTACTAGACCGATTGCTAAAACTTTTTCACCGATAGAAAGCTGCTTTATTCCTGAGTGACATAGGCTATATTTTACGTACGCGGGCGAAGCTGCGGGCAAAAGCTAGTAAAATAATAATTGTACAAAAATACTGATTAATTAGAAAATATGCCATTAAATAATAATTAATTTAAATATGCATATTTATAGTCTATGTGTCTAAATAACTGCCGTTCACTCTCAATAAGGTTCAGTTGAAAACCAGCGTTAGGCAAATACCACTGACTACCATGTAGTTGTCTTGCATTTTTGCTGAACTGGACCTATTTGGCGCAGCCGTGAGACACACATTGTGTCAGTGTTTTGTTTTTACAGTGTGTGTATCCATGTGGGCCAATTAAAATATTTTTCTTTCTTTCTTATTTCTTTCTTTCTTTTCTATCGTTATTGGGTATCTTGTCTGGTTGTCAAGTGTATATGAGTTGACATGTTTGTGAATGCACCTATGATGCAGGAGTATTAGTCCCTAGTGTGAGGCAATAGTTAAAAAAAAGTGTTGCTTATGGACAACAGAATGATGATAAAATAATGCAGAGGTCACTAGATGACTGATGATGTGCATCAGGGTAGGGTCCACTTCCAACACAAGTTATCACATAGTTTCTGAAGTTCCCTCTTGGATAAATGACAGATTACAAACGTATTTATTGTTTTCATACTGACAACTGAAAGCAGCAAAAAGCAGGAAGCGGAAGAATAATATGACTATGAACTGAAAGCAGTCCTGCCAGTCGAAGAGGAATTAGCATTATCATCGTCTTCTTTACCTTTTCCCAACTATCTTGGGGTCAGCTTCCAGTGTAACTATTCCGGTGTTGCGGCTGAATACGCATGTTTTACATGGAGCGACTGTCTATCATGGAGCATCGGGCGTACGAATGGTTAAATAGTGCTTTGATTTTACACTTTTTTGTAGTTTAATTGATTTGTTTATATGTTTAGTATATTTTTTTTATTCTTTTATTATCTATATATTATCTTTTCTGTCTCTGTGTTCCGTGAGTGTGTCCGTGGCATCACCAAGCCCTATCAGAATACCAAGGAGCCTTTTTGGCCTCGCACAGGTCTTTTATTTTTAACTTTTAATATTGTTTTCTTTTATTTTTAAGTTAAGTATTTATAGATTAAGTAGTTACTTTTTATTTTATTGTTGTTTGTCCTGTGCGAGTCTCAAATAAATGTTTTCTTTCTTTCTTTCTATCAAAATATAATCGGTAGGTATTATCGACAGAAAAAATATTCAACACAGGAAAATAAGTTAAAAAGTAATGAAAAGATAAATTAGATTTGTCATTCCGATATCTACTTGATATTTTTCTTATTTATTTTTCTCAGAATTATTTACCTACATAAGTATTTGCCGGAGAGAAACATCTCGATGATCATCGGATTTTTATTTAGATTGCCCATTACGTCTGTCAGAGTCTGTCTGTAACAGGAAAATAAGCTGAACATACGGAAAGCAATTTCTTACTCAATTAATTTCATATATTGAGTTGTTTCTTGTACCTTATTTGGATAATTTGACATACGTAAGAAATATCTGTTCAATTTCTGAAATAAGGAAGCTGATTTGCTCATTTCGTTTTTGATTTGTTGTGATGTGTGTGATATTTATCCATAAAAATGTGTGGAGAGATAATCTGGAACACGTGAAATAAAGATGGCATGGATGGTACTGTGGTAGAGTGATTGGTTGCTGCGTCACGTGTCACTCGCTGGTTTGATGCTAAATGATAAATGATATTTATTCTGCAAATAGGTTTAAAAAACACTTTTACACGTCAATTTTTTTGTTATTTTAAACTAGATGAGGCCGGTGTTTCCTAGTTGACTACCCTGAGAAGAAACACCGAAACAAACTCAGGGGTCAAAGTCTCTTTTAAAGTCCATACAGTAAATATATAATGGTCAAATCACATGAGAACCATGCAGATTTGTCTGAGATGGTCTTTTGAAGAAAGAACCATACAGATTTGAGTGAACCTGTCCAGTCAGTGCAAGCATTTGTCAGTATTCGCAAAGCTCAACTCAGGACTACTAAGGAGCTCAACGACTTGAAGAACAATACCAAAGAAAGGACATTTGGGTAGGCCGCAGAAAATACTCAAATTGCCAGGCATACGTTAAAATTACTGAAAAAGAAAAAAAAACAATCAACATAGTCCTCACGTTCACAATAATAAAAGGAAATATATAGTTTACAAAATGTAATACTTAGTAAAGTAAATATTTACTTATGTCAGAATTTAATTGAAAAAAATAAAAATAAAGTCAAATTGCAAAATAAAGATAATCTACAATGTTAGATTGTAAAAAAACTGCTTTCACAGAACAAATATTTGTATAGCATACAGCCTAAGTTAGCCTATAGTTGCTCCGGGTTGGTGAGAGTCGCGGGAATGCGGTGGATGCGAGACGCACAGGATTGGTCGTTGTGGCGACGCTTGGGGAGGCCTATGTCCAACAGTGGACGTCTTTCAGCTGAAATGATGATGATGATGTTCCGGGTCTGGGTGTCTTGTGTATATAAGTTTACATGTTTATGAACGCACCCACGATACTGGAGTAATTCCCAGTGAAAGGTAACGTTTAAAATCTACAGCTATGTTTGGGTTTTGTTTTGCCCCTGAGAGAGTTCTGGGTGAGGTGCAATGAAGAGGAAGAGAGTACAGTAGGTACCTATTCATTCGTAAAGTATAACACATTGAGCATTAGAAAGGGACACACAAAATGAGGATTAGCGACTCTTCAAAAGCATAACTATACTTTTTTTAATGACTTGTTCTGCTCCAGCAATTCATATCGACGGTTAAAGGCTAATTGATCTATACGACATTTTTTCCAATATTGAGTTATATATACATATTCGGAATCAGCAAATTTTTCTCCGTCGTTTGAGTCAGGTTTCAATTTTTTTTTTTTAAAGGTCGCTTGGATCAATTAGCCTTTCAACCTTCGATATAAAGGAGACTGTATCATAGGTGGTTTGCCTTGCTTGGGCGGAGCGGGGCCGTGTCCTCCTGGAGGCGATCAGCGGCGGCAACCTTTTGCATCCGGCCCTGATTTAGGTAATGGTACAGGGCTACAGGGAATGGGTTGCAGTCATCTCCTTCTGCGCAACAGTATAGGTAATACGAGCGAAGGAAGTGGTTGAAACCGTGCCATCCTTACGCCGTTTTTTTTTGAGTTTGGGGAAATCATCCAATGACTTCTCCCGCTCTGGGTGTAGCGCGAGGGCTTATCAGACTTTTACTGACTAAAACCACACAGCTGTGTCCTTCAGTTGCCCTTCGGGTTCCAGGACTACGGGTTTCCCCTTCAGAAATTCCCCGCGGTCCTAGCTAGCGAGCATCGGCCCTGATGGGCCCCTACGGTTTGCTGATATCTCTTTGAGGAGCGCGTTGACGACTGGGCTCGGTTCGGTTAGTTACTGGACGGCCGGACGGCGCGTGCAGAGTGTGTTGTCGCAGAGTGATTTGGTGATTCTCATCGATAGCTCACCGTCCAGCTGTCCGATTAGGATCAAGCCCGAGTCTATGAAGCATTATATTCCACGCGCGACACAAAGAGATATCAGCAAAACTGAAGGGGCTGACCACGATGTTTGCTAGGGCTGCTTGAATGCAAATGGCAGCTGAAGGAACGAGAGTTAGATTTTAGTCAGTACCTAAAAGTCTGACAGACGTGTCAGACTTTTAGGTTCTGACTCGTCCCGCTCGTTCCACCCAAGTGAGAGAAGTTATTTGATTCCCAAATAAAAAAAAAGGTTGCGTTCGCCAACATACAAACTCATATACAACTAGCTGTAGGCCATATTAATATTACAAAGGCGAAAGTTTGTAAATGTGTGTGTGTATGTTTGTTATTTCTTTACGCTCGAACGGCTGAACCGATTGGGATGAAATTTGGCACACGGGTAGACCATGTCTTGATACTTTTATCCCGGGAGTATGTTTCCTTAGCAAAATTTTCTACGTTCATTTTCTACGTTCATGCGGGCGAAGTCGCTGGCAGTGCACATGAATTTGTTCCGTGTGGGAATCAAACACGCGATATGCAGTGCCAGTAGCTCAGCCACTGCGCCAAACAGGTCGTCAAGATTCGATCAAAGTAAAATTTCCAACTTCCTTTCAGAAGATCTCAGATTCACTCACGACAATTTCACATAGCTACCGCTCCACAGTAACGTGAAACCAATTTTTTTTTTTAATTTACTAGTTACGGGAAAACACAATCGTGGCTTAGTAGTAAAAATATCTTAGAATTATAAGCGTGCAATTCTGTTGGCGGGAGAATTCACGGCCGAGAGCCATACTCCGCGAAAATGTTAGGAAACAAAGAAAGTGAGCGGGGAAATGAATATTGCATGAGATGAGACTTGGGCTATCTAGACTCTAGACTCGTGTTTAAATACTGACCGTGGACTGTCACGCCTGAAGTACTGAGAGGTAGGCGTTGCGTAAAAGTTGCATAATTATCGTCGTTATTTTCTTGATAAAACGTCATATTTGATATTCGAACTTTCTTTTAATAAGCCCTAGATTATTTATTCAAGCTGCAGTAGGGTTACATAGGCGGACTTAATATAAGAAGACATTCTCTACCAGTCAATCTTTTAGTTAAAAAAATACTATACTGCAGTAGGTGTGTCTCTACTCGCATTTCGGTATGATTCGGCCCTTTTAGCCAATTTAAAAAGCCAAATTGGGAAATATATCTCCTAACGTTTCTACCTAAATAAAATTAAAGACTATTCAAATCTACTTTTACTTGATGAGTCGACACAAAATGTTGATTATTTACTTTATGCGCATCGTTTATTTCCCGATAGCAATCAAGCTAATAGCTTGCATCTTATATTTTTCCGTGTGATTCCGCTTTCTCCAGCCAACTTTAGCCACTCATACTTTAATTAACAATCTAACTTTCGTATTTATTATTTTACTATAGGCAAGCTTATTATAGTAATCATTATTATCACTAATATTGAAAGTTGTAAACTTGAGTATATCGATACAAAGTAATTTTTGATTAGAACTGAGATTATATTGTAAAATTTGAATACTGTCGTCTCATTGGAAACTCTGTTGAGTGAAAGATCTATTAGTCATGATTTTCCAACCTATAAAAAAAAAAAAAAAATTAGTCACTTCACACAATATCTTATCTTTTCAATAGTCATGATCAGAACTGAAAAGATCTGCTTGAGAAGCGAGGTAGAAATTAGTAAATTGAAGTGGCAATGAGCAGGGAACACTGTTCGATGTTGATGGTCGATGGAGAGGAAAGGTTTTGGAGTAAAGAGCTAGTGTTGGAAGGAACAAAAAAGTAGACTGTTGACCTGGTAAGGCCGCAGGAGCTCGCTGGATGCGAGAAGCTCAGAACTGATTGTTGTGATGACGACGAGATAGCCACAACATCCATTGTTGGATCCATGACCAGCAGTGAATGTCTTTCAATTAAAATGATGATTACCTTTCCCATGACTTGTAATACACCTGTGCTATACCATAGATGATTGTATGTAATATTTACTACCCAAGTATTCCCAATTTTAGGGTTCCGTACCTTAAAAGGAAAAACGGAACCCTTATAGGATCACTTTGTTGTCGGTCCGTCTGCCTGTCTATCTGTCAAGACCCTTTATCTCGGGAAGGCCTTGAGGTATCGAGTTGAAATTAAAACCACATACTCAGGTCTGCGAACTCTTTAAGCTGTACAAAATCAAACTTGTAAGTTAACGAGAAAAAAAGATACTTCGGTTTATGTGGCAAAAAAACGTATGTTTCGACACTCTCGAGGAAATCAAAATTCACAGGGTACTTCCCATTGACCTAGAATCCTAAAATTTGGCATAAAGCAAGGTCTTATAGCACAAGTATATAAATAAATCTGAAAACTGTAAATTTGTTGTTACGTCACAATTTTTTTTTTGCGATTCGTATAAATCTTCCGAGACTCCATTCCTAAATTGAACTATTTTCATAGGTAAGTTTGTACGGAACCCTCAGGGTGCGAATCCAACTCGCACTTGCCCAGTTTTTTTTTAGTCGTCTTACGACCCAGCAAAATTGCCTAAATCCAGGTAGTTTTAAGTTTATACTTACCATACATCTTACTGGATTATCCAGCGAGACCAAGATTTCTAAGCCAAAAGGGTCTAAAGTCGACATTAGGAATAAGTTTTCGGATTACAAAAGATCCAGCTCTTTACAAAGTTACCTAGATATATTTACGATTGCGAAGACCCCAGTTCAAAAGGAACGCCTACAACTAATTCCAGACAACACCGAAGTGCCAAAAGGGTCGATTCCTACTTTTATAGTCGAAATAAACCGCAGGCCCCAGGATTTATTTGTAAAGGAGAGTGTCAAGGTCAATTTAGTTGGATATAACGTACTATTGAAATAGCAAAGTTACTATTTTCGTATAGCCTGGTTTGTTTTAGACGTTTTGAAATTTTAAGTGTTTTTGAAACTGAAAAGGGTTGAATACTTCCCTCTTTATAGCTTTTATTACGATTGTTTTATTATTTTCTTGCCTTGATTTTAATGATTTTGATTTGTTAATAATTTATAAGATTGATATTCCAAACTATTGTACATCTGAATTCTGTTGTGCTAAAAGTACATAGTTATAAAAGTTGTTCTCACAATCCGGTCTAGATTAGGCGTTATTAAATTTGCAAGGCTCTTTGTTTAAGTTTTCGAAGTCGCTTCACATAAATTTAATCGTTCAATTAAATCAATCATCATCATCATAATCATTTCAGCCGATAGACGTCCACTGCTGGATATAGGCCTGCCTTAAATGTCGCCACAATGAACGGTCCTGTGCGTCTCGCATCCATCGGATTCCCGCAACCTTTACCAGGGGGGCTATTGGCTAACTTTTTCAATAACAGTTGACAACTAGCATTCGTTGCACACTAAACTTAGTTATCAACTGACAATTTCAAATTATAAAATTGGTATTACGTATCACACAAGTGACTAACAAACTACGGTGGAAATGTGGTGAATTATAAAAATTTACGGTGCCTATTGTGACCACTCTAAAATTTTATCGACTATTATACAGCTTCAAAAGCTTACACAATCGCAATTTTAAAAGTATCGATACAATAACATCTGTCGAAACGTGTTACGGAGGCTATCAAAGGCACCAGTGGCTAATGACGTCACTGCAGTTGGTCATTGAAGATAGACACTACGAAACTAGCTGTTTGACAGTTCAATGATGCACATTGTTAACAAGTGACCATCACTTAAACTGTCAATAGAGTTACGCAATAGCCCCGCAGGGCACATTGCTCGCAGAACAGATGGCCGTTGGGGCCGAAAGGTTCTGGAGTTGCGACCGCGTACCGGAAGACGAAGTGTTGGAAGGCCCCCTACAAGGTGGACCGATTAAATCAATACCTATCATACATTTTTGTAGGTAAATCTAACAGATTTCGTTCTCTTTTCTACAACATTGTGATGATCCTTGAAATCATTTTGGTCATTTACCATATGTTTAAATTAACAAAAATGCTAATTTCATTTTCACTATACCAAAATCGCTCTCTCTCCTTTGTCCAAATATTTTTGGAAATCGACCGAATTTTTAATTATTATTATTAATTTATCCCAATCTCCCACAACAACGTATTCATCACAAATAATGACAAATTACCCTTTCTCTTCGTATTTTTTAAAGCCGTTTCACACAGATGGTAATGGGTAGCCATATTGATTTCCAACTGGTTTCAGCGACGTATAAAGGCATAATTGGCGGCTACATTACATGGCCGTGGACGTGTATCCGACAACTGACAGGCATCAATCATGAGATATTGTGGGGTGACACATTGTGGCATTAAGTGATTACATAGAAATTGGGTCAATAAGGTAAATGCGTGTTTTAGCTTTTGCCCGCGGCTTCGCTCCCGTCCACTGACTACTATATCCTACTCTACCCAACTCTATCCTACTCTACCTTACTCTACCCTACTCTACCCTACTCTACCCTACTCTACCCTACTCTACCCTACTCTACCCTACTCTACCCTACTCTACCCTACTCTACCCTACTCAAAAAAAAAGTATCCTATGTCCGTCTCCTGGTTCTAAGCTACCTCCCCACCAACTTTCAGCCAAATCGGTTCAGCCGTTCTTGAGTTATAAATAGTGTAACTAACACGACTTTCTTTTATATATATATATAGATATTGTCGGAGAGAAGGTGAAACAGGGAGGTTTTGTAGTGTAGAAGTTGTATTTAGAGATTCATTGAATCACACTATCACAATGCATGTTACAAAGGCGACAGTTCATAGGTATGTAAGTTTATCAAGATTTTTGATGATTGATTTATTATGTAAATCGATTAGATGTTCGGTCGAGAAATTATGTTTCAAGATAATGGGCCTTCATGCTGCCGATGATTGGACTTCATAGTTTTTGAGATTTTGATGCATCGAGGTAGTTAGCTGTCGCGCTCATAATTTACCGATACCAAGTACTATCGACCTAACATTTTCGAGCAAGTTTTATTCGAGCTAACGTCATTAGATTTCAAGTAGGGAATACATGTGTGCGTGTGTGTATGTTTGTTACTCGTTCACTCTGAAACGACTGAACCCGGGTATACCATGACCTGGGACATAGGATATTTTTATCTCATTACCTTTGGGTCATTTTCTACTTTGATGCAGGCGAAACCACTTTTTTTTTTCGGTGGGAATATCATCCAATGACATCACTCGCTCTTGGGCGAAGCGTGAGGACTTTTACTGACTAAAAACCCACTCCTGTTTCTTCATTGCCTTTCATATCAGGGCCGAGTCTTCCTTTCAGAAGCAGACCCTTGGCCCCAGTAGGCTTCGACCCTGCTGGGCCAATACGGTTTGCTGATATCTCCTTGAGGCGCGTGTGGAACAGTACGCGCCGTCGGCGACTTGGGCTCAGTCCGGACGGCTACCGGACGCCAGCCCGCATCTACGGCGGCCGGAAATAGGGATCGGGATCCCGGTGGCTGGTTCGTGAGGGTCGCTCCTTCGCGCATGCACGTGCGGCCTCCTCCTGACCACCTGACACTTCTCCTCGCTTCGGACCATGGCCTGTACCATGGCCCGGCGCGGTGGCGCGAGAGATTGTTGCCGCTGAGCTGGCAGAAGCTAGTGTTATCTAAATCGAACTAGCGAATATTGTGGTACTGTAGGGTAAGTGCTTTTCTCCCCCTTTTTCATTTTTTATCTTATTACAGACAGGCTCGCGTTTGTACAATATCTCACCTGATGGTAAGCGACGATGTGATTGACGACGTAGCACGCTTGCCTAAAAGTTACCTATTCACTCTTGACTTAAATATCCCTAGGTTATAGCTATCAGGAAACACCGACTCCGGTGGGGAATTTCACTCCTTAGCTGTGATGTGCACAATGAATGACATGTGTTCCCAAAACGTTTTGTGCATATGGGTGGGATGTCCACCATGTATATTTCGATAGCAATCGAGTGTCCGTGATAGAAAAGTTTAAAAAGGCACCAAAATAGCTTAGGGCACTTCGACTACCTATAATAATCGACTACGTTAATGCTTTTTTGCCAACTGTGTTTTGTTTTGTTACTTTTGTACCCCTTTACGTATTAATATGTAATGGTTTATTGTTAGTTTTTGGTTTGTTTATTCAGTGATTTTAAGTAAGTATATAATATGTAATCCCTGCTGGCCGATCAACGTCTCACCGTCAACGACGGCTGGTACTGAAAATCAGTGCTGAGGCTCTGTCTTACACGAGCCCCAGCATTTTGCTGAGCGCTGGCCGTTTTGCGCAGATGTGACGCATATCCATCCTACCACTTAGAATATAAGTCGCTGTTGTTATTTGTTTTTATTTTTAAGGTGTGCGCCATGTTGTGACGTAAATAAACTCCTTTTCTTTCTTTTCTTTCTTTCTTAATATTACTCATGAGTACACGAAAACAGATCGACCAAAAATTTACAGCTCTATTTTTGACTTGAATTAGACCTGGGTCAGAATAAAATTATTTTCGTCGAAATGTAGATAGATAATTATTCTGAAGTGCATTTTTTAAGGTGGAAAATCATCTCATGTCTTATTGCGCTCTATGGTGGGGCGAGAGGGCGTATCAGACTTTTACTCTCTAAAACCACACCTATGTTACCTTTTGTGTTCCAGGACCATGAGTATATTTCTGTAGTGCCTACCTGTATAATATTGTGGTTAATGTAACATATTATACATGTCATAAGGGTCGACGGACGGTATTTTTCTTTTTTTCTGGACTTTCCACTTAAATGCGGATGCCTTTTGCTAGTTCAATGGACACTGGCGAACGAGAAAAGCTTTAAAATACCCCACCCCATTAGCAAGCAAATAGATCACATTAGAAAGTTTAAAAATAATTATATATCGTATTATTTTATTTACAGACAGTGTTGTGTTGGCCCAGTGGTTAAGGTGCCCCGCCTATAATACATGAGGTTACGGGTTCGAAACCGGGCAAGTACTAATGTTAATTTTTCAATCCTAATGTACTTTTCTAAGTTTATCTTTTTCTAGGGTTCCGTGCCTCAAAAGAAAAAAAAAACTGTACCTTTATAGGATCACTTTGTTGTCAGTCCGTCTGTCTGTTTGTCTGTCTGTTAAGAACCTATATCTCGGAAACGCGTGGAGGTATCGAGTTGAAATTAAAACTATATACTCAGTTCTGCAGTCTCTTGAAGCTGTGAAAATTCAAACTTCTAAGTTAACGGAAAAAAAAAGATATGGCCGTTTATATCGCAAAAATGTATATATCGACACTCTCAAGGGAATCAAAATTCATAGAGTACTTAAATTCCCGTTGAGCCAGAATCCTTTAATTTGGCATAAAGCAAGGTCTTGAAGCACAGGTATAGGAATAGATCTGAAAACCGTAAATTTGTTGTTACGTCACAAAAGAAAAAAAAATGTGATTTGGAAAAATCTTCCAAACTTCATTCAGGAATTGAACTATTCATAGATATATATAGGTAAGTTTGTACGGAACCCTCAGTGCGCGAGTTTGACTTGCACTCCCCGGTTTCTTTTTAATGATATAAACTAGTGCTTGATTGCGATCCCACCTGATGGTAGGCCGTGATGCAAACGTTGATGGTGAGGCGCACTTATACTTTATTAAGAGCCTATCTAGGACATTACTGACACCCCGTGCCCCGTATAGCACGTAAAGCCGATGGTTCCGCTTATCTGAATTCTGATGGATGCGAGACACACAAGACCGGGCATTATGGCGACATTTTACTATTATTTTTATACATTTATTTATCTCAGCACCCTAAGGTCCTGGACCTTTGGAAGGCGTACGAGGAGCCGAAACCAACTCGCAGAGGCCCTTTTAGACGCTTTTAATGGAAAGTGGTACGAACCGGTGATTATCCCTGTACGCACTATGCTAGTGCATCCAAGGACAACCCCCGGTTGGTGGGAAACTATTACGACATATGGAAAACTAAGATATAAGGCTATGGTTTTTGGAGTCTTAAGTGGACTGGTTACCAGGAACTATGTTAAGACTAAGGCCCCTGCCTAAACAATGTTATTAACTTCTTGATTAGCGTAATTAGAGACACAATAGTAAGACAATGATTACCCTTTAAGTCAAATCTAATGGAAAAAAATCAAATGAACGATTGTCTCCTTAGTTTGATAAAATCTATAAGATATTTTCTAGGATTAGGGTAGGATAGGATCTGAAGAACATATGACTAGGCAAGTCCACACATGAATACAGGTCCAAAAAAGCGTGGTAGACCCCTTCTGACTTGGATGTCTGTAATTAGCAATGACCTAAAGAAAGCCCAAGTGAATGACATGACGACCCAGAACCGAAATGTCTGGCGAAAAATCACGAGGAGAGCCGACCCCAAATGAAATGGGATAAGGCTAGGCAAAGGGAGAGAGGGTAGGGTAGGATCTATGACTCCCTGCCAGCGTCTGTGTTCCCACCACCTTTACCACGTCAGCCTTCGAATAAAGTGGGATCATATTTCTTCAGGTATGCTCGTTCTATCGCAAATCTCATTCATGGCTATGGGGTCATTCATTTATTACGTAAGACGATTTAGGAGGGGGAGGGGGTTCGATCATGTCTTTTTTTTTCTTACAAGAGGGTGGGAGGGAGTCTTGATAGTTCTTACGTAAGATTACAAATATACGCAAAGTTAAGACTTGAAAAAGCGCGGGCAACTGCCCGAGTGCTGATGTGCGCTCGGATGCGTATGGGTAAACTATTTCTATGGCCACGTAACTGCGCCTCCTCGCTTGTGAACTAAACATTACTTGTTTGCGTAAACGACACACTTATAAACGTTCCTAAAAATTGTTACTTTTACAAATAACCATCAAAACCAACCAAACGCATTCATTTTTGCTTTAGATTCTTACGTGATAAATATTAAACAAGGGGGGCGACCCCTCCTTCCTTGCCTCTTCTTATTTTTTCTTATGTAGGGGGAGGAGGAGGTCAAAAAGTAGTAAAAATCGTCTTACGTAATAAATGAATGACCCCTATTTATCAGGCGATATATGGTCGTTGCTTAATTAAAGATAGATCTGTTAGGGACCGGCTATAAATTACGTCATGTGAATTTTATAATTTTTTTTATCCCCCCTCCTGGTGAAAAAGTGAAACCCTGGGACGAAGGCAAAGAAGGAACAGGAGTGGGTTTTTAGTATTTTTTTCTTAAGATGATTTTTCCACCCAAAAAAAACCCCCTGGTCCTTGTCACAGCTGGACACATTTGTGAGATTCCCTTTTCTTAGTGTGAATTCACATGTTTTGCAATTTTACTAAAATTCTAGAAATTATTAAATTAAAACAGCAGTTCCGAAATTAGTTTCATTTCCATTTAAAGTAAGTATTCTTTTATTTATAATGTTAAAACCAAATAACACGTTAAAAAAAATAGACTGACAAAATCACAGATCGAATGAAAAAAAAATGGAAATATTTTTAAGTTTTTCGTTATTATGTACATAAAATGTTGCGATATAATTAGATATTTTTTTAAATATGATGCTCTGACATTTATAACTCCTTCTACCCCTTGTCACCAATATCACACTTCAACGACACAAATAACCTGTGACGTTATTTATGGATGGAACCTTATCAAACTTTCAGGATACTTCCAATCCTAAAGATATTTAAGCAACTTAAACATGCAACTTGTATGGCATGTAACCTGTTCAAATTGACCCATCCCAAGCCACAAATGACTAAGCCGCTAATCGCGTAATATTAAACTAAAACTAGTCACTAACCTTACTAACATACTACATAGTATTCACATAACTAGCTCCAGACCCCGTACCGCGTCGCATTCCTCGTGAATACCGCATTCCATTATAATATCATCCCTAAATTATACACATGTTCCGTGACAAATGTTAAGGTAAAACATATCTTGTTCGTTAAAGTGAACCACGGAATAAATAGCAAATGGAGTGACAAGCTACAATGTATGTGTGAATGAGACTTTGCATAACATCATCATCATCATTATTTCAGCCGAAAGACGTCCACTGTTGGATATTAGTCTCCCCCAATTGTCGGCACAATGAACGGTCCTATGCGTCTCGCATCCATCAGACTCCCGCGACCCTCAAAGTCATCAGTCCACCTTGTGGGGCTTTGCATAACATTCAGACTTAATTATAGTAAATTCAGTGAAAAAGGATGAACATCACAATGCAGGTTTTCATATTCATTTAAACAAAATAGTTGGGGTCTAAAATGTCGGGTATCTCATAGCGTCAGATAATAGAATATCCTGAAGGCAACTTTTGCATGTCATGTCACAGTTTCGATTTGGAAAATCGTCACAATGATAGAGAGTAAATGTTTAATGAGAGAAGTAGGTAAATGTTTTTCACAAGTAAAAACATTTACTTCTCTCTCAAGTTGTGCCTCCTTAAAATGTCTTCACTGTAACTTAATCTTTATAATCATTCACCATTTTCGAAGTCAAACTATAAATTACCATGAAATATAGTACTGATGTGTCTATCTCCAGTCATCGTCCCTCCATACCTCTTCAATTTGTTGAGCTAAATTCTGGGTCGAGATAAGTACCGTGTTAATAGCACTCCATTTGCTTCCAAATCTGTGACATTACTCGCAGAACGAGGATATGGCATCCAACAGCCGCCATATTAATATTCCTGTCCTGCCTTTATTATTACATTAAATGTTATGTTAGTTAATGTACGGAGCGGTTGTTCGCGCTTTCAGCTTTAAATATGTCTGTGTTGCGAGCTTAAATGAAATCATGTATTTAGGGATTTAATCTCATGCATTTGTATTAGTTTGTGTGATGGTCCTGAAAGCCTGTGTTTGCTTATAGCTACAACCTGGGCATCTTTAAGTAGAGAGTGAATAGGTTACTTCTGAGCAAGCGTGCTCCATCGTCACCTACTTCATTACTAATCACGTTCAAACAATAATACATAGGGCGGAATTCACCAATACCTAAAACTAATCGCGTTTTAACGTTTGGCTCGCATAATCGCGTTTAGCCGCTGTCACTAGTGTCACTTGTCTGTATTTTTCTTTTATGCGAGCCAAACGTTAAAACGCGATTAGTTTTATTGGTGAATTACTCCCATAGATTACACCAAATCAACTTTGATAAGTAACTCTTTTTGTTATTACTTCACATTTTACATTAATCCACGCACACATTATTAAAAAACAAAAACAAAAAACATCTTTCTCTGGCTCATTACTCCTCAAAAAATACACAATACACCATCCATTACCAACGTCGAAAAAGTTTGATATTTTCCTTTACCATCGTATCAGCCGACACATGTCATTATCAGACTTTAGCCGTCACCTGTCACACCTGCGGGGAGACCGGGGACTGACGGCTACCGTAATAAGCGGGAAAACTGGCCCCTTTTTATATTGAAACAAAAACGTACATGTTTTTGGGTTTATGAATTAAAGAGGAGTGTATTTGAACAGATACCTACCTAATGTGAAATTACACGAGGTCCTAGATTAGGCTGCGAGATACTTTGAAAAAGACGCCGCGAGCCCGCGACCGAGAAATGCAAAAAGATGCGCCTACACAAGTCAGTAACATGAGAATTTCAAGGCGTGTGCTTTGGAATTGCAACAATTTAATTTCGCCAAATCCGTTCCATCACCGGACCACTAGACGTACGGCATTGCCCCACCGGTTCATGGTAGACATCCCCCCCATACGTACAAAGCGTTTTGGGAACACATTCATTGTGCATATAGCTAAGGAGTGGAATTCCTTGCCGGAATCCGTGTTTCCTGATAGCTACAACCTAGGGGTCTTTAAGTCAAGAGGGAATAGGTTACTTCTATGCAAGCGTGCTGCATCGTCGGCCACATCATCGCTTACCATCAGGTGAGATAGTGGTCAAACGCGAGCCTATCCGTAATAATTAAAAAATCCGGGCAAGTGCGAGTCGGTCTCGCGCACTGAGTGTTTCGTACAGATTTGCCTATGAAAATAGTTCCATTCCCGAATTGAGTCAAAATTTTTTTTTTGTGTACTACAAATTTACAGTTTTCGGTTTTTTTCCTATACTTGTGCTATAAGACCTTGCTTCATACCAAATTTCAGGATTCTAGGTCAACGGGAAGTATCGAAATACACGTTTTTTTGCGACAGAAACGGCAGTATCTTTTTTTTTTTTTAACACAGAAGTTTGATTTTTTCACAGCTTCAAGGGACCGCGGACCTGAGTATAAAGGTTTTAATTTCAACTCGATACCTCTACGCGTTTCTGAGATAAAGGGTCTTGACAGACAGACAAACAGACAGAAAGACAGACGGACGGACTACAAAGTGATCCTATAAGGGTTCCGTTTTTTCCTTTTGAGGTACGGAACCCTAAAAAATATAGCGACATCTATGGCACCACAAAGGAACTAAAATTCATAATCCTGCATCGTGGTATAAGAGTTCTCCGCGCGATTAAAACTTATACAACAGCCTGAAATTAACTATCGGGAAGGTGGACCAGACACAAAACCTATCTGGTAGGTGGATTCTCACTTTTCAACGGAAGTATGCGGGACTTTACACTCAGTTACGCATACCTCTAAAATAATAGCTAATTAGTTTGTCTATGGTATGCAGAACAGAAGGTAAAGTCCTGTAATACTCATTGAAAAGGGAGAACCCTTCGACCAGATGGGTGTTGCATCAGAGACGTGAGATTGTTTCAAAGAGTTACCGTGTTCCTGGTTGTCCTTTGTACAACTGAAGGAGGGGGGGGGGGAATGGGTGAGTTTTAATAACTAAAAGCTAGCGAGTGGGAGGGTGTGTCAGACTTTTACTGACTAAAAACTCACTCCTGATCCTTCGTTGCCTTTCATACCAGGGCCGAGTCTTCCTTTCAGAAGCAGACCCTCGGCCCCAGTAGGCTTCGACCCTACTGGCCCCTACGGTTCGCTGACATCTCCTTGAGGCGCCCGTGGAACAGAACGCGCCGTCGCCGACTTGGGCTCGGTCCGACGAGTGGTCAGCGAGTGGGAGTTGCTCCACCCAAAGCGAGACAAGATCAAACCCAGACAAGCGCTTTATTTACTAATTTTGTGTAACCATCACCACTGCTCACTATTAAACAGTAAAGGAAGGAAACCGGTTTATTCTAGAACCAAATATTCGAAGACATGTAACATATACCAACCCGCGCTGGGCCCGAGTGGTGGATTACTGCCCATTCCCTTTCCTAGAGAGGAGGCCTGATTCCCTGCAGTGAGAACATTATAAAGCTGATTATGTATAAGCTCTGTAGTGAAATTATTGATTTCATAAGAATTATACATACGCATATTCTTCAATAGTCCGTCTTATAACGATGTCTTGCATTATGGGGCTGGACAACTCCGTGACGGAAGACGAGGTGGTGGCCGCTGTCATCAGGACGGGAAGGTACTCTACCGACCAGGTGCGGGCAGGCACTATCCGTGCTGACAGTACGGGCATGCGAACCATCACGGTGAGCTGCCCCGTGTTGGCGGCCAAGGTCATAACTGGGGAGGGCCGAAGGCTCTTGGTGGGCTGGGTTTCAGCGCAGGTGATTACGTCATTCTTATTTCAATACCATTTAAAAAATGTCGCGAAAACTTCTTCAAAAGATCATTAAACGTCTATCTTTTACTCCGATCGTAATAAATACACGTTCTAAGAGAAACAAATAGAAGACTTTCGTGACAACTAAATCTTGACTTCCTTAAATCTCAATTGAATCTTTATAAACCAACAACAGTCGATTATCAACCCTAAAAATATTATTCTTAGGTTAATATTCGAATGGGAGGTGATTGTCTGAGAGAAAGCATTGCGTTTATGAATAGTGTTGCGGATGTTTTAATTAGTTGATAGAAATGGCGTGCGTATGCACTCATGCGCAGGGCTGTCGGTTGTTGCTCACTATTAATGTATTTTTTCCCCTAGCCATTATTCTCCCCAAGGGCGGATCCAGGGGGGGGGTCATGGGGGTCATGACCCCCCCCTGGGTTGGGTCCAGGACCTAGGTGGACCACTGATTAAAATTGAAAACATAATGTTTTCATGTAATTTTTTGTCACAATATAGATTTTATGTAAGCATCTTCATTATTTAATTAATTTAAGAGCGGCCAACTTGAGGTACATTTTCTTTCTCCAGATATTTTGGATACACAGATACCTTGTGGATATTATCTAGGCTTCTATAAAAATCAAAACATAAAGTTGTGTAAAACTAATCTAGTAAAGACCTCTGAAAATCTGCTATTTTACGTGAACTTTGGCCCTCCATAATGTAAAAATATAAAAAAATCATCTATAGAAGCCTTGCACATTTAATCGAGATTCTGAATGACGAAAAATTTTCTCAAAAACTTAAGGTTTTGCACCGATAAAAAAGGTGCTTTACCAGGTCACTCAGAAAGTTTTGTGAAAATAAGTTTTTATGTATAAGGCACTGGCCACTTGTAATTATTTTGAAAACTTTGGTTATTTAAAAGTAAAAATACCATTTCCACATCCTAAATAACCTCCTCCTTTATAAAGTCAGATAAAAAATTGTGGAATTTTCCTCCACATTTTTTCGAGAGCCATGTCAAATTATCGTATCTCATTTAAAAATGGATCTCCAACATTTTCGTGCGATGATTTTCTGTGATTTTAAATGTGGCCTAAAACCTGATGAGTCATTTGATCGACTTCAAATTGCTTTTACGGATAAAAGACCTTCAAAAGCAACCATCTACCGCTAGTATAGTGAGTTCAAGTGCGGTCGCCTTACTTTAGGGGATGAACAAAGTAGTGGTCGTCCTACGACGGCTGTCACGGAAGAAAGTGTGCTGGCAGTAAAAAAAATAATTCAAGAAAACAGGCAGCATACACTGCAGATTGGTTCGGGAAGCGTTCAAAAGATTCTACACGAGCACCTTCGCTTGGGAAGGATAGTTTGCCGCTGGGTGCCGCACAAGCTCACCGAAGCTCAGAAGCAGGCCGAAGTGGTGCCGTGATATGATTAAAAAATTTAAAGAAGGCTCGTCTCGGCGCGTTTATGACATTGCGACACGTGACGAATTCTGGATTTTTATCAATACGATCCAAAAACAAACGTCAGTTGACAGTTTGGCTATTTTAAAACGAAACAACGCCTACGAAAGTGAAGCGATCGAAAAGCGCAGGGAAAATTTTGATTACTAGTTTCTTCACTTTGACAGGGTATCTGATTTCAATTCTATTACGAGACAAAAGCAGCATCACCGCCGAATAGTATACCACTAAATGCCTGCCAGAAGTTTTGCCAAGAATGAGCAACAAGCGACTGAACATAGGGCTCCGCGGGGTACTGCTTCACCATAACAACGCGCCCGCGTACTTAGCGCTCAAAACGAGGGACTTCCAGGACAGCGGACTGGAAAAAATGTTTCGAAAATTGTTTCAGACGCATAAAACTTTGTATAGAGGCTGGTGGAGAGTTCTTTGAAAAGATTTAATAAAAATATTTTATCAATAGAAGTTAGTTTTTTAGTTTCTCAAAACTTTCTGATCATCCCACGTATTCCTGAGTGACATAGGCTATATTCTATGTACGCAGGATGAAGCTGCGGGCAAAAGCTAGTAGTTAATAAAGTACCTACTCCAGTTTCTGTCGTTGTAAACGATTATCGGCTGTGGATAGTAAAGTGGCAGCGGAGTCAGGATATACTACAGTTTGAGACGTATCCTAATATAAGATTTTTTTTTATGTATTATGGCTACACTACATGTTAGTGTAGCGACAGCGGGAAGATCTCTCTCGTTACGAAAAATCAAATTATGGCTAAGAGCTTCAATGGTCGAATGTCTAACCGGACTGGCACTTCTCCATGTCCATAAAAACGTAGCGTGTCTTACGTTCTTAGCGTGTCGATAGTAAAACTAATTAAATTCCTTGCCTGGCCCAGTATTCGGCCACGGCAATGCCGTTCACTGATACTGTCATAAGATCCCCACATGAACAATTAAAAGGGCACGTCATGTAGGATGGAAGGTGGGATATGGTCTGTGAAGAGACACTGCACAAACACTGAAGGTCGGAACCGTTCAGGAACCCCCATCTGTGGAGATTGTCTTTGCTGCGCCCAACCTGCGTGCGGAATCTGTTTAGAGTTTTCCAGATTGGCCATGGCAACTCGTGTCCAGGAGAGAGCATCACTCCCACGCTTACAACAAAACTTTTACGACTTTTAAGTCTCAGGGGCACCGAGCTGTAATAGTGCATTGAATGGCGAGGTTCGTTTTGTTGTTTCGTTCTTTCTATGCGGCTAGCCACAGTCCTGCAAATTTCTGGGGGTGCAATGCCGATTAGTGGATACAGCATTCGTACCGGAGTCGGCATAAGGCAACCAGTGGCAATTCGGCACGTCTCGTTAAGTGCTGTATCCACTTTGTTAAGGTGGGCGGAGCGGCTCTATACTGGACAGGCATATTCACCAGCGGAGCGCCATTCCAGTTGTTTGCAGAACTTGGGGAGACGCCCCAAAGTTCTGCATCTAGTGGATGTTAGGCGACGTAGTAGGTTGTTTCTCGTATGCACCTTCCGCTTAACGTTTTTGCTATTTTTTTCTGTAGTTGAGTGAGAGACCTATCCAGAGTGATGAAGAAATATCTTGGATGGGGGCTATGAATGATTACCACCTACTGCCATGAGATATTGAGCATTCGACCCGCTTGTCTGTTACAAAGGTGAAAGACGCACATTTTTGAGGGATTTGCTTTAAATGCATTAGCAGTATAATACTGGCTAAGATCTGAGAGAGCTGTGGTAAGGTTGGCCTCAATCTCCTCAAAATCAGTGGCTTGGCAATTTAATGCCAGTTCGTCTGCATACAGAAGCAGGTTGTGTTAGGGCTCGCCGGTTCGGGGGCGTCCAAATCGCTGTCGAGTCCACTATGAAGTACCTAGGATTGGTGCTCGACAGCCGGCGGGACTTTGGCCCTCACTTTCGGCGGCTGACGCCCAAGTTGATGGGCGCAGCGGGCGCGCTCGCAACGCTGCTTCCCAATCTAGGGGGCCCGAGCACTGCCTGTAGGCGGCTGTACTTGGGGATCGTGCGATCCATAGCCCTGTATGGGGCCCCGGTATTGGCTTCTGATCTGACGGCCGGCAGCATCGCAATCCTGCGAAGACCGCAGAGGGCGATGGCCGTCAGGGCTATCAGGGGGTATCGCACGATCTCCTACGAGGCGGGTTGTGCACTGGCCGGATCTCCGCCCTGGGAACTGCAGGCGAGAGTCCTCGCCTCACTGTACCGGTGGCGCGAGGAGATGAGGACGCGGGGAGGTGAACCGATGCAGCGCGAGATCGAGCTGCGTCGGTCTCAGCTCCGCGAGGTCATGGTGGCGGAATGGCGGGACAGGCTTCTGCGCCCTACCGCCGGCCTCGCCACCGTCGATGCGATCCGACCAGTGCTCGACGAATGGCTCGGGAGGAAACACGGCTCCCTGTCGTTTAGGGCGACGCAGGTGCTCTCGGGGCACGGCTGCTTCGGGAAGTACTTGTGTCGCATAAACAGGGAGCCGGACGCTCGGTGCCATCACTGCACCGACTGTCGGGAGGACACGGCGCAACACACACTGGCAGAGTGTGGCGCATGGGAGGAGCAGCGCCGTGCCCTTGTATCCGAAGTGGGCCCCGACCTGTCGCTGCCGGCCGTCGTTCATTCGATGGTCGGGGGCGCTGAGTCGTGGGATGCGGTGATCTCCTTCTGTGAAGCCGTAATTTCGCAGAAGGAGGCTGCGGAGAGGGAGAGGGAGGCCGTGGCCACTCTCCCGTGCCGCAGCAGGCGAACCGGGCGTCGGCGGAGGGCAGACAACGACCTCTTCCAGCCCCCATAAAGAGGTCCGGAGGGACGGCGGACTCGGGGTCGTCCGCCGTCCCCCATCCAGCAAGACCCGAGGTGGCAGCGCGTAGTGTTCCACGCGCGCCCCTATTGGACGTCGCGGGGGGAGGACACCTCACACTCCCCCCCGGCTTGAGGTGGCCCGCGTAGGCGAGTCGGCACTAGCCGGGGATCATGGATGGCGTATCAGCTCCCACGATCCCCGGTCCAAGTGCGCGAGGGAACACCGAGGTGGTTTTTAGTCAGTGAGAGTCTGACAGACCCCTTCGCCTGCCCCAGGCGAAGGACATCCATGAGGATTTTCCACCTCGGCAACAAAAAAAAAAAGGGCTCTCCGGTTGGTCATAAATCATTGGTGTAAACGTTAAACAGCAAGGGGGCTAGAACACTACCTTGTGGCAGTCCATTTTTTTGAGTTCGCCACTTGCTTTTCTCGTTACCATTGAAGTAGATGGAGTGATAACGCGTTTCGGGAGAAGACGTACAAGAAAAATTGATTTTGTTATTTAAATATAGGTATTTTAAGTACAATACATACATCGATAAAATAGTAGGTATTTTTTTTAATCAAAATTAAATCATAACTTCTTATGACTTGACCATGACTATGTGACCCCCCCCTGGCGCCAAAGCTGGATCCGCCCTTGATTCTCCCACGGTAGGGCAAAGACCTCCTCAAAAACATTCCAGCCATTCTTCTCTGGAAGCCGAACCCAGTATAGTTGGGAAACTGCTTAGCAGATTAGAAAATATAGTCCACTTTAGAACGTTATGACGTTACGACGCATAGGCTTTCGAATTTTAATACCTATTCACCAAACATTTGTAAATGTCGAGGATTGTTAGGTAACCTGAACCTAATCTTAGGATAGGTCCCTAGTTAAAAAAAAAAAGTGCAGTAGTAGTAGTATCTAAAATTCCTTGGTAGTAGAAGTTTGACGGTCCACAACAAGTTTATTTAATACTTTAGATTCTTATGAGATCAGTCATGAACCATTGTCACTCCTACAAAAAAATGTTACAAACTTTAGCATTGGTAGATTGCAACTGCATTTTTGACCCCCGACCCTTTCTTGGAAGCTGGAATAAATACATTTTGATACAAGCGGAGAAAGTTTGTCATTACAACCGAGATTGAATTTGCCCGAGCCGCAAGCGAGGGTGTTATGGAGCCGAGTGTTGCAGTGATTTCCACGTATATCAAATGATAATTTTCAATACACTTCCGAAGAAATAAATAAACGGGGATTGACGCGCGACTCCTGGAGGTCGCGTAGCGCCCAGCCTGATACGATAAATACAATCAATTGTGGCGGGGGCGAGCTGGCGTACTTTTCCGCACTAGTGCGAAAAACAGTAAATTGGGTGCCTAAGAGCGGTTCCTGTGAATGACAGATCATTTACAACTCAATGTCAAAATATTCAAAATTTAATTTAAGCCCGACCAACAATCTTTTAATTTTGAATTTTTACACATTCAAATCATTTTTAGCATATTATTGTTTTATTTTATTGAACCCCCTCTGATATTAAGACTTGGCTACGCCCATGCCCAGAGAGCATACATACTCTGCAGGTCCAATTAAACAACGCGTTCAGGGCGCTGTTGCGGCTTCCACGTTTCTGTAGCGCATCAGCAATGTCTGCTAAAGCACACACAGATGACTTCGCAGCTATCTGGCGCCAGAAGACCGCATCTTTCCTAGTCGGCTGCGTGGAAGTTGCCACAACATCTTGAGTGCCATAGCTAATAGACACGTCCACTAATGTGGAAATTAGTACAGGACAAAGTGCCTACTTACTATTGCTTATAAGTTTTAATTGTCTATAAGATGGAACTGAAGTATCTGATAAAAATATATTACCCATTTCATTATACGTACGTGATCATGCATATTATTGATTGCAGTTTGCGAAAAAATATAAATAAAGTATATGCCAACCCTACAATGCTCCGGTGCTATTGACATTGACTCGATTGCAAATCAACGATAGTAATTACTAGTTTGTGTAGCGACTTGCCCTCGATGACAATGACTATGCTATCGATGGCCTTTTAAAATATATTCATCACATTTGTATTTATATATTTTGTTGTATTTTAAATATTTTTTTTTTAATTGTTTAAACCAGTGCTTGACTGCGATCCCACCTGATGATTAGCAGTGATGCAATCATTGATGGCGAGGCGTACTACTTTATTACGAGCCTATTCACTCTAGCCTTGAAAACACCTAAATTATAGTTGGACGGGAAGACCGCAGCAGGCAATTTGTTCCAGTCCTTCGATGTACGCGGTATAAACGACGAAGCGAAACGGTTAGTCCGGTTTGTTAAAGTTTCAACAACGTAAGGGTTGATACTCGCCGTACGTCAGGTTGTCCGATGGTAGAAAGGAGATGGCGGAATCAAGTCATATTATTTCCGCGCACACTCTCCAAAATGCAACCTGTAAAATACCGAAAGGCTCGCTACCCTGCGCCTGTGCTCGAGGCTTTGTAGTTTGGGCTTAACTAAATCTGGATCCCCAATTAGCCACTTCGCACGCCTTTCCACTGAGTCCAAAGCTGCTAGATAGCATTTTGCAGCACCAGCCCATATGAGACTGCAGTACTCCACACACGATTGGACCTGTGCTTTGTATAATATTAGAAGCAGTCCGGCGGTGTGAAGTACTGTCGGACCTTTGTAAAAACGCCTAGTTTCCTAGCAGCTACCTTGGCTTTGGACTCAATGAACCGCCCAAAATTGAGGTCTGAGGAAATTTCAACTCCCAAGAGCTGAAGGCATTCGGTGCACTCCAGGGCTACATTCTGAAAAGCAGGAGCCAAGATGAACGGGCTCCTTTGTATTACTTATTTTTTATTTGCTTAAATATTTTGTATTATTAGTATACCTATATTTATCCTAGTAATATATTTAAATTAATATTTAATAATATGTTCGTATATTCGAGCATGAAATGATTTATTTTGTACCTTTGCACACGTAAATCCATTCTGTTTATAAATATATGATTGTAAGTTTTGCATTGCTTTTTTTGAAGTGGGAAATCATCAAATAATTTTCCCTTTTTGGGTAGAGCGAGAGGAAATGTCTAACTTTTACTGACTAAGCCCACTCGTGTTCCTTTAGTTGCTCTTTGCGTTCCAGGACCTCGGCAGGCGGTCGCCTCCTTCTGCGAAGCAGTAATGCTAGCAAAGGAGGCGGCCGATCGCGTGAGGCAACGGTCCTCACGCCTCAATCGCCGCCGGGATTCCGATCCCGATTTCCGGCCATCGTAGGCGCTGGCTTGCGGACGGCGAGCAATGGGTGGCTCGCCGTCCGACCGTCCGGTAACCGTCCAAACCGAGCCCAAGTCGTCGACGGCGCGTGCTGTTCCACGCGCGCCTCAAGGAGATGTCAGCAACTGTAGGGGCCTAGCAGGGTCGAAGCCTACTGGGGCCAAGGGTCTGATTCTGAAAGGAAGACTCGGCCCTGGTACGAAAGGCAACGAAGGAACAGGAGTGGGTTTTTAGTCAGTAAAAGTCTGACACTATACTGCCCTTGGGCGGGGCGGGAGATGTCATAAGATGATTTTCGCAGCGAAAAAAGAATGTACCTTGGTAACTCTTTTGAGTAATCTCGGTATTTAACCGCCGTTTATAATTCCGGGGTTTTAGAGGAGCTATTATAAGACGAAAGTCTATGACCAGTGCGTGTTGCCAGTGATGACATATGGCTCCGAAACATGGTCGCACACAATGGGTCTCATCAGAAGGCTTAAAGTCACTCGAAAGGCAATGGAAAGGGCTATGCTAGGAGGAATGAAGTTATCCGCAGGATAACCAAGGTTAGCGATATAGCCCGAAGAACCGGTGGGCGCAGCGTTGGAAGATCTCACAGGACCGTTCATAGTGGCGACACTTGGGGGAGGCCTATGTTCAATAGTGGACGTCTTTAGGCAGAAATGAAGATGATGATAATGATTACTCATGATTGTTTTTTTATGATTATTGATGTTGATGTTACTTAATACCTCGAACTTTAGTTATATATATCTACTCGGTCTACTATTACTGTATTTTGATTTCTGCTTATCATTGATTCTTTTGATTTTGGTTTTACCTTCAACCCTTTTAACCAATTTTCTCCTCAACCCTCTTTCCTTTCTTAAACTCAAATCTAGTGAACACACATTCATCTCCTTACCAGCAACCCATTTACTTCAATGTATGAAGTGAGTCGCGAGCTCCGCTTTCTGCGCTGCGCCGGCGCCGATGTGCCGATAGCGAGCACGCGCCGCGCGCAAGCGCACGCTGACCACGATCACTGGGGAGCGGAGGTACAAGGACTAGATGTGGTAAGAGGTAAATGACAAGTTATCAATTGCGTGTGTTAATAAAAAAAATAAAAAAAAAAAATTTTTATTTTTAATAACACATACATTAGTTTTAACAGGTATAAATCCAAGGTAATAAATGTAGTCGCAAGATAGCCGCACTCAGAGACGACACTCACAAACTGATCACATACCTATTAGTGTAGGCAACATACATACATAATCGAAGGTCTGTTGCAAGCAACGCCTTGGAGAACCGGCACCAGCCCCTTTAGCATGTTACGACCGTTTCGTTTCGATTCTCTTGTGTCAACAGCCTCGAGTAGGCCTCGCCTCCGATTCTTTTGTTCTGACCACATGACTGAGCGTTGAGATGACGTCAGAACAAAGGAATCGAAGGCGTGGCCTACTCGAGGCGTTCGACACAAGAGAATTGAACTTGGCTAGGGGGGCAGTTACATAGAGGACAACACACTTAGTGTCAGTCTCTGGAATTGTTGGATTGATGGTCAGGTGAAGATCGTGGGAATCCACTGGATGCAAGACGCACAGGACCGGTGGACGTGGTGATGTTTGGTGAAGTTTATCTCGAATGGTGGACGTTTGTCGTGGATTTAAAAACCTTGATCAAGTTTGTCATCAGCCTATCAGTATATTAGGTGAACCAAAATAGTGCAATAGTGGCAAAAATTGATGGAAATAAATTGGAACTACAACTTAACTTTCAGACCGCTATTCTAAGTCAGTGAAATAATATGATTAATTTGTTAAAGGTATGTGGATAATCTATTCTCCCGCTAATCTAGTCACCGGCGCCGATCACCCTCACGAGGACACGGCGGTGCTTCGCCCAAGCGGGACACACCTCCACTGTATGCTCCACCGTGTCTTCTGGGCGGTCTTCACAATGGTAACACCCGGGGGTTTCTTCCGCACGAATCAGTTGCAGTAACCTCCCGAACTAACCATGCCCAGTGAAGAACTGCGTCGTGCAGAAGGTCAGGACACCGTGACGTCTTTCCAGCTACTCCTCAAAGAGGGGACCTACCACCTTGATTATGGTGTATACAAAACTTTATGAGGCTATGATTTCAAGTCACTACCGGCCATGACAAATGGCACTAGCAAGATACATAAATGACAAAGACAAATAGACTCTACACAGAACATGTACCAATATATAAGTCGCTTTGGCTAGATCCAGTCGTCCAAAAACATCCACTTTATTACGATCCATAACATTACATGTTTCAGTAGCCATTCTCAAGATTTTGCTACACTTCAGTGCAGAATAACTTGGCAACGATACAAGTGTTGATTGCAGGCTCTAAGTGATTCTGTAACTTTGAACAGTTTGTGTGCTCACAGTGTATAACAAGTAACACTCAGTCAAGAGAACAAATATACACTGCATGCAGCTGAAATTGGGTAACAAGGGAGCTACGTGTAAACAATGTTTGCCAACTAAAGTTACGTACTTTTGTTTGGTAGTTGTGTAAAGATTTGAAGGCGTACTGCGTGAATAGGTTTGAAATTCAAAATGGCAGCTTGTCAAATTTGAAATAAGAACATGGATGACGATTAATAAAGTTTTGAAAGATAAAAAATATTTGTACCAGGATTTTTTAGTGTGTAATTTAGCAGTGGCTGCTTTAATTATATTATTCGTAAATTGTTTTCTATTGGTTTTGATTTCCTTGCGAGTTTATGTTTACTTAAAAGTTTATTTTTTTGCTGCTCCAAGGTGTAGTAGGCCTTAGACTTAGGCCGTAGTAACACGTTCACACTTTTATGAGAAAAATGGTCTAGACAGACGGCCAGACTGACAGACAGTCGAGAAAGTGATTCTAAAAGCTATCGAAATAGTACATTTTGATACAAGTGCAGAAAAATTGTTATTGCGACCGAGGCGGAATTCGCACGAGCCGTAGGCGAGTGAGTTATGGAGCCGAGGGCTGCACGTGTATCAAACGACTTTTTTCAATACACTTACTTAGAAATGAATAAACGGGGGTTGACCGGCGACTCTCGGGGGTCGACGCGCGCCCAGCCTGATACGATAAATGTAATAAAATTGTGGCGGGGAGAGCCCGCGCATTTTTCTACACTAGTGCGGAAAACTTTCTATTGCGTGCTTAAAAGCGGTGGGATAAGAGCGGGTTTTCGAGTAAGTGTATTGAAAATGTTATTTGCTCATCAGCTGCTACTTCCACATCAGTCTCTTAGCCTTGTCCTAATTTATTCGAGGTTAGCGTCACCTGTATTTTCCATCCAAACTTCTTTGTCAGTTCTTGATTACAGTAGTCTTCTTCATTTTATCTTTCAGCTGCTGTTTGTCGCGTAAATGGTTCAGTACCTACCTTTTTTTGAGGGCGGAAAATCATCAAATAACTTTTCCTACTCTCGGTGGAGCAAAAGGGAATGTGTGTGTGTGGGAGTGTGTGTGTGTCCGTGTGTGTAGTGAGTATGTGTGGGAGTGTGTGTGTGTGGTGTATTGCTGACGAAACCCCACCGTATTCCTTTAGTTGTCTTTTGCGTTCCGCCTGGAATACGGTCACGGTTACTCTAAGATTTGTTTTATTGTATTAGAATGAAAATCTAACGACATTTTCACCATAAAATAAGCAGTATCCTCCAATATTTTCTGCTTTAGGTACATTACAATGGACAGGTTTCAAAGAAACCTCTTCAGTGCGATATTCCAATTATACTTTTAAAAAAATGCTATTAAACAGACTGAAATATATAAGGGAATTCGTTTAACGAGCAAAATAAATTGGATCCGAGCTCTAGAATAAGTAAAAGACAGGATGTCCCATTACGAACAGACGAAGAGTAATTGATCTTAGTAATAGCAATGTCTTTGTTCGGGTTGACTCTTAATATATTTAGACCCTTTTGTCATTTCTCTAATTATATAAGTGCCCTTGTCATTTCTGTAATCATATAAGGGAAAGAGGGCAAAAGATCACGCAGACGGTTTGCAACACGGTGGACGTACCTCATCAAATCTGTTATCATATGCATCGTCAGAGAGGCGGTGGTGCATGACTCGACCGCTCTATCAAGAGGGCACGAGTAAGAAGAATACACAGCTGGCTAAACTTATTAAGGATTAACTCAGTGATATCCAAGTTTAAAATTATTATTTATTATCTACATACATTAAGAATTACCGCTTCGACGTTGTGGGCTTGTGAACGACAAACAAAGGATAGCTCGCTGTTCGGCTGTCCGGCAAGGATCGAGTCCGAATTCATGACGACGCGTAGTTTTCTACATACGCTTCAGAGATGTCAGCAAACCATAGGGGCCCAGCAAGGTCGATGCCCGCTATGGTAATTGAAGGAACAAGGGTGGTTTTAGTCAGAAAAGTCTCACACTTCCTTTCGCTCTACCCGGACAGAAGAAACTATTTGTAGATATCCCACCCTCGAAAAAAAAATAAGTATGGCACTCGGGGACTGCCGCGGTAAAGCTATTGCATAGAATTTTGTATCAACTTATGCAATTATAATTATTTATTTATTTTATTTATGCAGTATTTCTTTTTCTTTGATATTAATTCAAGTTACACTTTTTGAGCGTGGTGACCGATAAGAAAACAATTTTTTTTCTTTCTTGTTTACTTCATAAATTGCTACAAGTATGTTCAGTTGTTATCATAGAACATTACTATAATCTATTATAATACAAAAAGACTATTTTGTTTGACCGAGATTTGAACTCGAGGCACGATGATAACATAGGTAGAACGCTGTACCAATGCGCCACACAGGTCGTTAACGACTTTTCTAAAATAGGTGTTCGGTCTCTGTCGGCCTTCAAGCCACACCTCCGTGCCCGTCGGAGTGGGGAGCGTGAGGTTTTTTTCGTTACGGAATTTCTGGATTCGGTCCCCGCGCTCAAGGCCCTCGATAGAAGCTATGCAATAGCTTAAAAAATACTATTGCAGTACGTACCAACATAGAAGAAGAATCTAGCTGCATTAATACATTACTCGAATCATAAACAAAAATTAATAATATAAACCACACTTTAATGCAGCCACATCCAGTGCCCCTAACTCTTCGCCCATAATCACGGCCAATTAGCAATTCTCCTGAACTTTCATTGTTTCGCTAGATGTTAGATTGTAATTAAATATGTAATTTGTACTGTATCCACAAATAATTGCACGGCCATTTCTATGGATACCATGGCCCATGGTGTAGTCACTTAAAGAAAGTTTTACTGTACTGTCCCGTAACCTTGCTTTATTGTTGATTCTAATTTATGATTGCGTGTGGTCAGGCTTTTATGGTTCTACTAAATTCTGCCCACGGTTTTGCCCGTGTGAAAGAAGAAAATTGTCCCATGGGAACATATGAGACTCCCGCAATTAAAATTATCCTATGTCTGCCCGATACCAACTTGATGCACTTGAGACAATTGAGAGGCGAGCCAGGAGGATCATTGGCAAT
Source organism: Mythimna impura (assembly GCA_905147345.3). Lineage (NCBI taxonomy): Eukaryota > Metazoa > Arthropoda > Insecta > Lepidoptera > Noctuidae > Mythimna > Mythimna impura. The sequence continues at coordinate 6,358,580 of LR990355.1, read as the reverse complement.
GATGCACTCGTCGAGTCAAGGCTTCAAAGTCTTGAGCACCGATGCCGAGTTTGCCTGTCGGTTTTCTACCGGTTGCATTTCGGGGAATGTGCGTCAGAATTGCATAGCCTAATTCCGCCTAGCCCGTTCCATCATCGGACCACCAGGCATACGGTGGCGGCGATGCGCCACCGGTACATTGTAGACATCCCACCTAGACGCACAAAACGTTTTGGAAACACATTCATTGAGCGTACAGCTAAGGAGTCGATTTTTTTTAATTTTTTTTTTATTTATGTTCAAAATCGCAGTATACATTTTTTTTAATACTAAAAACCACAAAAGTCTTTACTGGCTTATATATGGCTAGTGAGTTCGGATAAATTACAAATAAGTTAGGTAGTAAGTGAAGTTGTAAGTTTTACATTTTAAAGATATTATAAATAAACTAATTCATTCAGTTGCAAAAAATGCTTTTTTAATTCACATTTTGATTTTTTAGGGTTGCAGAGGTATTTATTCTTTGTATTTATTTATTTATTATTTATTATAAATTCTCTGCCGGAGTCTGTGTTTCCTGATGGCTACGAGTACAACCCGGGAATATTTAAGTCAAGAGTGAATAGTTTACTTCTAGGTAAGCGCGCTCCATCGTCGATCGCATCGTCGCTTTCCATAAGGTGAGATAGTGGTCAAGCGCGAACCTATCAACAAGAAAAATAATAATTAGGCAATGGTCTACCCATGTGCCTACTTTCATCCTAATCCGTTTTGCTTACACGCTCACAAACTTTTGCCTTTATAATATTAGTAGTGATCAGGGGCGCCGGCTTTTAGAAAACCTCATGGGTGCTCATGCTCATTAGATGACTCGAAAAAGTGGCGAAGTGTGAGAAGAGATGCACACTGATCGACCGACAATTAATTAAATGTCCTTCTTACATACTGCGTAGGTACTTATAATGCTACATATAATAATAAATTGAGACAACATCACATACATTGTCCTAGTCCCAAACTAAGGTTTTTCCTTGTACTATAGAAACCAGAAACAACGAAGGTACCACAAACACCCAGACCCAACACAAATATCTGTTTTACCAACAAACATTTTTGTTGGTGCGGGAATCGAACCCGTGACCCTTGCGTCTCAAACGGCACGGGTAATGAAAAAAACGCCCATCCCTAAAAGGCGATTACTGATCTGTTTCTTGACGTCTATTCTCAGGGGTGCTCGGCACCCATTGTTTATATCTTATGGGCTTCCTCACGATGTATATTTCTTTAATTTAATGGTAGACATTATTGTTTTTGGAATTCGTTCAAAAGTACAGAAAGTTGAAAGAAATTATTAGAGAAACAGGCGAAACTATGTTTTTACACAGTTTCTTTTGTAAAAAATAAAAACAGCCACAAGTTACATAGATTAGTGTCTCTCTTTTTTTTGCATAAAAATACTTTTAAGACTTAGCGAAAACTGCTGTTATGCAAAAATAATTATTTTTGCATAAGTACTGTAATGACTGAAACGAAAAAAAGATATTTTACCACTTTCGTTTAATGTTCCACATTTAAAATCGCATAAAACCATAGACAATGATCAAGTATGATTACGCAACCTCTTTACTTTTTCGTCTATTGTCTGTAGTGTCTTTAAACTACACATTATTTGTTTTGTTTTTTAAACAAGTAATGTGTGTGTTGACAATTTATTAGAATTACGGTGTTTTTTTTTTTTTCGGTGGGAAAATCATCTTATTACATCCCCCGCCCTTGGGCGGGGCGGGAGATATTGTCAGACTTTTACTGACTAAAAACTCACTCCTGTTCCTTCGTTGCCTTTCGTACCAGGGCCGAGTCTTCCTTTCAGAATCAGACCCTTGGCCCCAGTAGGCTTCGACCCTGCTAGGCCCCTACAGTTGCTGACATGTCCTTGAGGCGCGCTTGGAACAGCACGCGCCGTCGACGACTTGGGCTCGGTTCGGACGGTTACCGGACGGTCGGACGGCGAGCCACCCATTGCTCGCCGTCCGCAAGCCTGCGCCTACGATGGCCGGAAATCGGGATCGGAATCCCGGCGGCGATTGGGGCGTGAGAACCGTTGCCTCACGCGATCGGCCGCCTCCTTTGCTAGCATTACTGCTTCGCAGAAGGAGGCGACCGCCTGCCACTCCTCCTCGCTTCGGACCATGGCCTGTACCAAGGCCCGGCGCGAGAGATCGCCGCCGCCGATCGCCCCCACGAGGACACGGCGTTGCTCTGCCCAAGCGGGACACACCTCCACCGTGTGCTCCACCGTGTCCTCCGGGTGGTCCACACCATGGTGACACCCGGGCGTTTCTTCCGCACGAATCCGGTGCAGGAACCTTCCGAACTTACCATGTCCGGTGAGGACCTGCGTCATGCGGAAGGTAAGGACGCCGTGTTGCCTTTCCAGCCACTCCTCAAAGAGGGGACTTACCGCCATAAATTACGGTGTAGATGTAATATCATTGAAACAATAATGTAAAAAAAACCGGTTAGCTTGAAAGGTGTTTCGTTCCGTACACGCTAATTATTAAGAAAATAATAGACATACAAAAACAATGGAATTTGATAGACAATAGCATACATATCTCGATCATATTATCTTATTGTTATATCATACGTATTATGTTTTTTTATGAAACTTAAAACTTAATAAAAACGTATTTCAAAGAGTACTTTTTAAATAAAATTCTACATCCATTTAGCCTGAAATTCGACCCGAATATAGTTTGAAAAAGGTTCAGCGGATTAGTAGCATTTTCATCAAATTGATTCTGACAACATCATTGTGGTCAGAATCATCATCATCATCATTTCAGCTGAAAGACGTCCACTGTTGGACACAGGCCTCCACCCAAACGTCGCCACAACGACCGATCCTGTGCGTCTCGCATTCACCGCACTCCCGCGACTCTCACCAGGTCGTCGGTCCACCTTGTGGGAGGCCTTCCAACGCTGCGTTTTCCGGTGCGCGGTTGCCACTCTAGAACCTTTCGGTCCCATCAGAATAGGTTAGGGAAATATTATATTTTGATGTAAATGCAGAATTTGTCATTACATCCGAAGCCGAATAAACGCCCAAGCCGAAGGCGAGGTCGCTTTGGAGCCGAGAAACTGCAATAACACTTGCACACGTGTATCAAACGATGTTTTTCAATACACTTACTTGAAAATAATAAGGAAAACTACATAAACATGAAGGGATATTAACCAATTATTATGCCAATTTTATTTTAAGCGCCTTGATAGGGGCTGACGTGCGACTAGTGGAGGCCAATGGACGACCAGCGTGATACAATAAATATAATAAGTTATGGTGGGGGTTGACTGCACCATTTTCCGCACTAGTGCGAAACACTCACAAACACATTGCAAGCCTAAAAGCGAAATTTGGGTATGAGCGGGTTTTCGAAAAAGTGTGTTGAAAAAGACATTTCAAAATATTTTATGATTTCCAAAAATAATTTTGCGTCGATTTTCCATTAGAATCAGACATAGATAGCACTTCAAATGCCTAATGGGTATCCATTAATGCCATCTAAATTACCTACCATTTAAAACAAAAGACCGGAAAGCCTAAATACCTCCGAATTTAGAGCAAAGCAACATTTAATATAATATATCTCATGCTAATATTGTAGTATAAATTATTGCGGTTGCAGTAAGCCATTCTAATGGAGAGTTCTTTAAATAAATGGGATTCTAATTCCGTGAAATATGGGTCAAGGAACATGGAGTATGAAGAAATGGACTGCTTAAAATTCTTTTTTATAAGCTTTTGTAATCATCAAATAACATTTCCCTGTCTGGTCTGGTCTCTTTTCCTCAACTGCTCTTTGCGTTCAAGTGCCGCGGTGATCCTGCAGCCATAGCAGGCATGGTAGGCCTAGCGATGCCCCGTCACTCATACTGACATCTATTTGAAGCATGCTAGTCCGTGAAAGTGTTTGTCAAAATTTTGCACATTGTGCAGCCTTCTCGACAGTATTGTAGCTTGGAATAGATAGTTAATACAAGGATAACAAACAATTAGGATATTTATTAACAACATATTAGGATATTTTTTAATATAACAAGACGATGATCGTTTTATAGCAATACGTTTCGTCACTAAGTCCGTTTCATCAGCAGTTAGACAAGTTAGTAAATGATTTTCCAGGTACAATTTAATATGGGATAGCTGAGAATCCCTAGCAAAGTCTCATTCTCTCTTTCCTGCTATCGTAATGATAATTTTTGAAACAAATGTCTATGCATAATGTGAGTACTCCATTCTCATATACATACTCTATGGTCAATTTATGAAAGAATGCCTCACAATAGCATGCGCGGCGTGTAAGGATCGTTATCTATAGGACCCTTTTCTTAGAAACCACAATGATGAAATTTATTGGTATAGCGGATATTTTACCGGGACTTTTAGTAAATGTGTGTGCTGAATATGACATAAAAGAGACTTGTTTATCTTGTGAACCTTGGAGTTTCTGATTAAAGCCGTTATGTATTTCTATAGTAATTTTAATGGAAAGTGTAGTTTTCTAGCCATCTGAATTTCTGGTGAAATTATGTAGGCGAAAGTTTGTATTTTTGTATGTGTTTGCGATGGTAGGTACGAGTATGTGTGTTATCCCTTGATGCTCAAACGGCTGAACGGATTAAGCGAGAGATTAGTTTTTTTTTTACTTCTCTAGAGTGGGGGATGGAGTGAGAGGGCGTGCCAGACTCTTACTGACTAAAACTACACCTATGTTCCTTCTTTGTCTTGCGTTCCAGGACCCTGGGTTTTCCTTTTGGAAGTCAACCCCTGGCTATAATAGGCTTTGGCGCTGCTGAGTACCCATACGGTTTTGCTGACATCTCATTGATGCGCGCGTGGAACACTACGTGCTATCGACGACTCGTGCTCGGTCCGGACGGTTATCGGACGGCCGGACAGCGAGCTTGACAGAAGCTAATAAATCTACAAGTTTTTTTATCATAACTGTTTGCTTAACAATGAGAAAACTACCTGAACATAATGATCACTTTTCTCTGTCAACCACCATGACAAGTAAACGAATTAATCGATTATCCTACTTTTACAAACAAAATCTAGACAACATCCGAAAGTTAAATTCTTCATCAATTAGGTCCACCATTCTTGATACCTAATCTAATTTACGGAACACTAAAATTAAAGAAAAATGGCGTCAAGTCAAGGTGATCACTTTCTCCAAGCTGTGGCCAGAAAGCGTGATCCTAAATTAACAACGTGTAACCGAGATAGGCGTAGCATAAAAATGGTATTAGTTTATAACGTTCAAGGTAATTTGCTCATTAAGATTGTTACCTAATTAATTTTATTCTGAATGAGAGTTAGAGTTTAACTTTGTTTGTGTTACAGATAGCTGTTGGGTTTAACCGAGGGTGACGGTGATTATAGTAATCTTGCTTGGCAACACGTCGTAATCACTGTTGTGATTTTTATGGTCTTCAGTGGGTGGATAGAAATTATATGTCGTGGCCAGCCCCCCTAGCCAAGTTACAATCGTTTCGTTCGCGCCGAACGCCTTGAGTAGGCCACGCCTCCAATTCCTTTGTTCTGATCACGTGACTGAGCGTTGAGATGACGTCAGAACAAAGGAATCGGAGGCGTGGCCTACTCGAGGTGTTTGGCGCGAACGATACGATTGTAACTTGGCTAGGGGGGCTGATCTTAGAAATTGATCACTTCATGAAATAGCCAACTAAAACTGGCCAGCCACCCTAGCCAAGTTACAATCGTATCGTTCGCGCCGAACGCCTCGAGTAGGCCACGCCTCCAATTCCTTTGTTTTGACGTCATTTCAACGCTCAGTCACGTGGTCAGAACAAAGGAATCGGAGGCGTGGCCTACTCGAGGCATCCGGCGCGAACGAAACGATTGTAACTTGGCTAGGGGGGCAGATCGTTTAAACGTTAACATTTGATGATATGTTAATCCTCGTTTGGCCATATCATTGATGTAGGATTTCATTGATAATAAAAGATCTAAAGGCAGTAGGCCAAACGAAGATTGAAATATCATCAAACTTTAACGTTTATAACGATCTGGCCAGTTTTACTCGGCCATATCATGAAGTGATCAATTTCTAAGATCTGTCCACCACATATATATATATAAGAACGGCCAGCGGTTTTGCCTGCGTGAAAGTACACAAAAGTTTTCATGTATGTGAAACAATAAAAACATTTTTTTTTATATACATATATATTACGTGTCTTATTTTGTTACATTTTTTTAAAATTCTTAATATACCAATTGACATTGTTTATAAACAAATTGTAATATGTATAGGGAGGAAACTGACTCCTGAGATACAGGTTCCCTACCTAGTTCAGGAGGCAGAGCATTTATGTAATTAGTGACACTTGTTTGCAAATAAAAATGATTATTATTATCATTATTTGTTTTTTTATTTGAGCTTCATTTCAAAATATCATTAGATACTACATTGCACGGATGAATAGAATAGAATAGAATAGAATAAAATTTTATTGTACGCCAGAATAGTAACAAAAACTTTTAAACTAACTTAATCTATGGGTACAATGGCGGTCTTATCGCTAACAGCGATATCTACCAGACAACCTTAGGATGGACTGTAAGAACTTAACATAAAAAGGGGGTAGACTGCGGTGTACTGCAAATTTAATTTAATTAAATTAAAAATATATATTAGACTATACATATATATAGGGCCGAAAGGTTCTGTGGTGGCGACCGCGTACCGGAAGACGCAGTGTTGGAAGACCCCCTACAAGGTGGACCGATGACCTGGTGAAGGTTGCGGGAATCCGATGGATACGAGACGCACAGGACCGTTCATTGTGGCGACATTTGGGGAGGCCTATGTCCAGCAGTGGACGTCTATCGGCTGAAATGATGATGATGATGATACATAGATATAAAATTATATTATACAGCTATTACCTATATATAAAAGACAAAAAAACAACTCATGAATATTTATACATACATATCAAAAAGATGGTTAGATATAATAACATAAATCTGTTTATGCCAAACCCAGGAAGTTTACTTAACACTTAAATCACCTGAATGGTTCCAAGGGTCAATCCCAAATGAATTCAGTCGGTTCACTGAACTGATTCCTGTAAGGACGCGAACAGTTCCTTTGAGTTAAGCGGAAAATAGCTTGAGACATATCTAGGTATAGATGGTACAAGGAAAGTCTAGATTCGTTTAGTGGTTAGTAAAGAAAGACCTCACAAAGAAACAAAGGGTCTTTGACAAATTCCCCTGAAGTTGTGAAAAAAACAAACTTCTGAGTTAATGAAAAAAAAAGATACGGCCGTTTATATAGCAAAAAACGTAAATTTCGACACTCTCAAGGGAATCAAAATTCATAGGGTACCTCGCGTTGACCTAGAATCCTGAAATTTCAAAGCAATTTTGCTGCAATTTTTGAAGTAAGGTCTCATAGCACAAGTATATGAAAAAATCTGAAATCTGTAAATTTGTAGTTACGTCAAAAAAAGAAATTATTTGCTATTCGGGACTTGAATTGTTTTCATAGGTAAGTTGGTACGGACTCGCACTTGCCCCGTTTTTTTTTTTAAATATGCAAATGTGATAGCCTTTTTGACCTAGCACAGGTCTTTTCTTTTTAAATGTTTTAACCACACTGCAATAGCCAACCCAAGCGTGGTGATTATGGCAAACCTCGCCCAAATGATAAGCACAACCAAAAAATAGCCCCTAGTACCCGACGGCCCGCTACTCTTGATTCCGAGGGCTATCCTCAGAGTTTCCTTGCGTGATCTCATCAGGAATGAATATATGCGCAGGAAAACTTCACCCTCTTATTTAAGTAGACTCTTGGTGATAAAGCAGCATTCCACAGGAGAAAGAATAATAACAAGCATTATGAAATGTTGGGCCATGAAATGTTCTACAGTTAAGACTTAGACCTCTTAGTAAGAGGGAATGGGCCGTAATCCACCACGCGGGCCAAGTGTGGATTCTCAGCTCACCGGGTCTCTTGACAAATTGTTCACTGCCGCCTTTTTTCTTTAAGACAATGCTGTAATTTGCTCGGAACAGTTACTGTGACCCCGTACGACAAAGGTCACCGAGGGAACACTGTGGGCTTTTATCAGTAAAAGTTTTACACTCCTTCTCGATCTACCCAGAGTGGGAGGAGACATTTGATGATTTCTCATATAAAACAAAAACATATTACATCTCAGCCTCTCTTGGCAACAACTGTAATACTAAACACTATGCAAAGTCAACTTCTCAAGATAAAACAGTAATAAATTAATAACATAAAACATAGTAATAACCGTCTTAACCAATCCTCACTTTATCTGCCACTTAACGTTCTGCTCCAGATTGTAATCCGTTCCGGTCAAGAACATACCTCCACTACATATTTGAACCACTTTGTACAGCCCTAGGTAGCCAAAAAGCAGTATCTCGAAATTTTCGAAAATCTTTTCGAGGTTTTTTTTGTAAACTTGAAACTTTCTGCATCATCTACGAGGGTAAAAAAAACCTGTTAACTTTTATGGAACAATTAAAAAAAAAACAGCCAAATTCGAGTCGGACTTGCGCATGAGGGGTCTCGTACCATTATCTATACAACATTAGATACTATAATATAATATACATATAACTATTATTAATATCGGGCAAAAAACGACAAAAAATCACGTTTGTTGTATGGGAGCCCCACTTAAATATTTATTGTATTCTGTTTTTAGTATTTGTTCATAAAAAAAAATCAACTGTCTAGCTATCACGGTTCATTTATTTATTTACAAGTACTTGTACAATGTTACGGAGGGTGTCCAAGGCGTTGTACAATAGAAACTTACAAACTAAAAAAATACATTTAATAAAATCCATACACATTCATGATGAGATACAGTCTGGTGACAGACAGACGGACAGTAGGGTACCGTTTTTACCCTTTAAGTAAGTATGGAAAGTATTATTATTATATATGGATAGTACCTTATTTTCCATTCTTATTTACAAATGCAAAATTAATTTGTTTCAAAAGTAAGCTTTAGCCGCTAAACCGCTAAATGAAAATTAACATGGACATAGCCTTGAACCTAGAGAAAGATTTATGATAGTTTGTATCAGCATTCCACGCAGATGACGACGCGGGCAGAACCTATTTTTATATACATTACAACATATAACTGCACACCCTTATACACCCCAATTAGAAAATCGAGTTATTGTCATAATCAAGCACTGAAATTTTACTTAAATGCACTTAGGTAGTGTTTTGTGTCACTTAGGTTGTTATTAGTATTTTGGTGTCCATCATAGAATATTGAATCAGTAGCCCAACATCCTTTCCATTCTTTTATAAAACTAGCTTCTGGCAGTGGCTTCGCCTAGGTACAGAAGTCAATCTCATGTACTTATGCATGAGATTGACTTCTGTTTCTTCTTCTTCTTCTTCTATTTTTAACTGACTTAAAAAGGGAGGAGTTTCTCAATTCGGTTGTATTTTTTTTTATCATCATTTTTATTTTTTTTTATTTTAGTTACCTCAGAACTCCGTCGTTTATGGACCGATTCGCAAAAAAAAATCCCCTAAAAGGATATGCTTCCAGATTGGTCTCATTTTTTTCAAAATACAGTACTGATGATGGGATCCATGAGGAATCGAGAAACTCCTCAAATATTCTAGGCAACTATATAGTGATTTTGGTATTTTTTCATCGAGAGCTTAAGCATTTACAGTAAAAAAAGAACATTTGATGAAGTGAAACTGATGAAGAAGACCATAAATGGCTAACGGAACTTCACGCTCTCATAGATATCACAATGAAGATATTTAAGTAACTAATACAAATAAATAAATGATTCTGAATAGTTATGTTGAAAATTTTATTACTGAAATGATCTGATGACGATGATGGAGCCGGAAGGTAGGCACTGAAACTCCGTAATTGATGAATGAAACCTAGCCGTGTTTGGGCTTATTAGAATTGTCGTGAGATGCCTTTTGGCTGTAAGGTATACTATACTATCGAACTGATCTGATGGCAGAGCCGGGAGGTGGATGGAAATTTCATATTATTATAATTTATCCTAGCAGTGTTTGGGTTAATTGAATTGTCATGAGAAATAGGTACTTTGGCTAAAAGTGGTCACAGCTAAAAAGTGTGAAATAAAAAACTTTACAAAAAAAAGAAACCGACTTCACTACAAAAAAACAAAACACTAAAACGATCAAAATAACTTTAATATCAGAAACACCGACTTACAAAATTAAAGTTATTTTGATCGTTCTAGTGTTTTGTATTTTTTTTTTGTAAATTTTTTGTGGTGCACTTTTGTGCGCCAAATGTCTGACATACGGTGTATAGGTACATACATACGTTGTACCTATGCACCGTATGTCGTATGTGTAGTGCCAATAGATGTTTCCAGGAACTTTGTGTCAATCTTTTGTGCAGCGGTACTACTGTTACGTAATTAAATAAATCTCGATGTTATCTCTTGTTTCTAACACTAACGAGCGGGGAAAGAATCTAGATAGACGGATAGTGTTCTAGATTAGAGCAATTAAAGCTGAGCTTCGGTTTGCTTTGTGCCCTCGTGATGGGCTTGAAGACACGCTTGTCTATGTCCCCTACTAGTTTTTTATTGTAGACTATCTGATCTATGGAAGTAGTTTTAGCTATGAACGGTCAAATGTGCGAACTGTAATTTTTTTTTTTTAAATATTCCGCGCAACTTTCTTAATTATTTTTTTCATAAGAAACTTCTCAAAAAAATAGTGAAATTGGCCCAGCCGTTCACGCGTGATGACGTGACCAAGGGAAATAAGGATTCATTTTTAAATATAATAGGGGTTAAAGTATGAAATTGCCGTTTCTTAAAACGGGTTGTTTTGAAGTGCTATATCTTTGGATTGACTTGGAATTATTATAAGTTCAAATAAACTTTATTTTAAAGGTACGTTATTCTTTTTTCAAAATTAGGTAAATACGGTGAATGCGAAATCCCGGGTTGTCTGCGAAATTCAAATTTTTTGAAAGTTTTTGCAACTTGCAGCTTAGTATAAGAGAGTTTTGCCTCAAAAATTATATTTGCAGTAACCAAATGTATGTATTTGCACCTCTACCTATATTACGGGTAGTGCGAAAGTGAAACCCGGGGCCCTGGGACGAAGGCAAAGAAGGAACAGGAGTGGGTTTTTAGTCAGTAAAAGTCTGACATTATCTCGCGCTCCGCCCAAGAGCGCGATTTGTCATTAGATGATTTACACCTAAAAAAAAAACCTCTACTTATATTCATTAGAACCATTATCATAATTATATTATTACCGATGGATGCGAGACGCACAGGACCGTTCGTTGTGGTGACATTTGGGGGAGGCCTATGTCCAGCAGTGGACGTCTATCGGCTGAAATGATGATGATGATGATGATTATCATAATTCTTTAACTCCATCTTCCTCCATCCAGAGTAGAAGAAATTATTTGGTACTTTCCCACCCAAAAAAAAAACCAACTAAATCATTATAAATTTAATTAAGTAGTCTCGTTTTAAAAGCCTTTGAACATAACCGAGAACTAGTAGTAACATCAGCGATATAATCCTCGAGACAGATTGCGAGTACCCACTCGTTACAGATAAGGCGATTAATGTACATCGCAGGGGATGCGACTGACTGTACCTATGCAGTATTTATAGTTCTCATTATAGTGCAACATGAGATATTGTGAGCACCCATGTTGAACAGGTGTATCAGGACTATGCTCATTATAGTGCAACATGAGATATTGTGAGCACCCATGTTGAACAGGTGTATCAGGACTATGAATTAGTGTCCAGGATTGTCAGTTGCTTGCAATGCAAATTAAAAATAACTAGAAAATAGATGTTAGATGGCTTCCCGTATGTCATGATGCGGTTTCGAAACCGGGCAAGTACCAATGTGAAGTTTTTCTAGGTTATTACTGACACCCTGTAACTGAAAAAACACGTTCTCGGTTGTCATTCGTATATGACTGACTGACTGACCTGACCTTGACTGTACCTTTTTATTTTATTTTTCAATTCTTTAAAAATTTAACTTTTTGACATTTTTTTTTTGAAATTTGATTATTATTTTTATTTTTTTTATATATTTTTTTCTTTTTTGATAAGACCTGTCATACTGTATGGATCAGAATGTTGGGCTGTGAAAAAGACGGATGAAAAAAGATTGCATGTAGCGGAGATGAGAATGTTGAGATGGATGTGTGGTGTGACGAGAATGGATAAAGTGAGAAATGAGTATATTAGAGGAAGTTTGAAAGTGGCGCCAGTGACCGAAAAGTTGAAAGGGAATCGTTTGTCTTGGTATGGTCATGTAAAGAGGAGAGATGAAACGCATGTTACTAAAAGAGTTATGAGTATACATGTGGATGGGTGGAGAGGGAGAGGGAGGCCAAAGAAAAGATGGATGGATTGTGTGAACAGTGATATGAAAGAAAAGGAAGTTAGTGATAGCATGACGGTTGACAGGATAGAATGGAAGAAAAAAACATGTTGTGCCGACCCCAAATAAGATGGGACAAGGGCAGGAAGATGATGATATATTTTTTTCTTTTTGTGTAATCAGGACTATATATATTGTATTGGATCTAAGTGGTCTGAAATAAAGGTTTATTATTATTTCCTTTATTTATTTTGTATACATATTTTGTACATTTTTAAATATTTCTTAAAACATATATTAAAAAAAAAACATTTAAAAATATAAAAAATAGTGGTCCGCCGGTGTCGGGACAGGGTCCAAGCTACCGGTGGTTAGGGCTCCAGAGACAGGAACCTCCTCACAATGCGAGCCGTATCGAGGAGTACTGCCTTCTGTATCAGGCCCTTGATCCAACCACGCAACGACAGTTTCGACAGGTGGTCGTCTAGACTTTTGGCCATCAGGCCATTGGCGGTAACAACAATCGGCACAATGATAGCCGAGTCCACATTATTATTATTATTATTATATCTTTGACAGTGGTTACAGGTAGCCAGACGCCAGAAAGTTAAACCATCTGTCTAACCAGGGAGTATCTTGTTGGTCAGTAACTGGGTTGTGGAGGACTGATAGACAGGCAGTATTAGTCCGCATCCAGTTTGATTGGATGCCGACCCGTTGCTAGTTTGGAAGAAGTTAGGGAGATAATAAGTGTTAGATGGCCTCCTACAACGTAGACCGAGGACCTGGTGATGGCCGCGTGCGTCCGCTGAATTCAATCGCGCTCGTCTTTCTGTCAATGTTCTTCACCTGATTATGAATTCGATCAATCCGCACCTTATGGCATATATCCTTACTCCTGCGCTATAATTTTCTGTTTATTTTTGGGTCATAATCTGTCTGCGAATAGTCACCTTTCAGCTTATTGGCAGTGACAGTAAAATCGCCCCCGCTTCAGTTTATTGCCCGCACCACAAAGTGATCTATTAAGTCCTATTACAGTGTCCGTTAGCAATTTATTCAGTGATTATTATCCCTTAGGTTTTATGTACTTTGTAGTTCGCTTGAAACCAGCTCGTTTTTATTAGAAGTATATTAATTAAAATTCTTTGCTTCCAGTTGAGATATTAAGGATAATTAAGATGGTATCTTATGTAGAAGAGTCTCACTTCCATATTAGAACCATGCAGATTAGTGTCTAAGATGGTCTTTGGAGGAAAGAACCACACAGGTTTGAGTGTAGGTACCTGTCCAGTCAGTGCAAACATTTGTCAATATTCGTATAGCTCAACTAAGGACTACTGAGAAGCTGAATGACTTGACGAACAATACTAATGAAAGGACATTTGAGTAGACCACAGAAAATGCCGGATATAAGTTAAAATTTCTGAAAAGAAAAATAATCCATTTCTCTTTAGTTACCCCGCTAAGGCGAAGCATAAGCTGGCCCAGGCCATATTCTCAGTAATGCTAACGAAGGAAGTGGCCGCACGCGTGAGGGAACGGGATCCCTACCCTCCAGTGGGATCTCTTTCAGCCACTGTAGGCGTGGGTTTGCGGTCAACAAAAAATAGATAGCTCGCCGTATGGCTATCCAAAAACCGTCCAGACCTTGCCCGAGTCGTCGACGACACGTAGTTTACCACGCGCGCCTCAGAGAGATGTCAGCGAAACCGTAGGGTCCCAGCAGGGCCGATGCCTACTGGGGCGATGGGTTGGTTTCCAAAAGGGAAACTCGGGGTCTTGGAACGCAAGGAAAAGAAGAAATCTAGGTGTGGTTTTAGTCAATAAGAGTCTAACACGCCCTCTCACTCCGCCCTAGAGCAAAAGAAGTCATTGGATGATTTCTCACCTTAAAAGAAACAGAACTTACCTTAGTAATCAAACTAAATCAATAAGTGTATTAGGTCTTTAACTATGAAATTGCTGTTTCTTAAAACGGGTTGCTTTGAAGCGTTATATCTTTGAATTGACTTGGAATTATAAGTTTAAATAAACTTTATATTAAAGGTACGTTATTCTTTTTTCGAAATTAGGTATTTATTGGTTTATTTGTGGTTTGTATTTTCTATAATGTCGTTGTATTTATAACCATTTTGGTATGAATTAGATTTCATACAAACTCGCATTATTTTGTAATATGAGTTCTACCATGGATACAACGTGTCTGAAGCGGTATGCAATATTGATGATGTATACGGACTTAAAACTGTTAATGAATGGAATGTCCTATTTTGTTTCAATCACTTTCACGTGGGAAATTTTATCTCACGCATAACTTTTCTTCTCAGGGCGGCTACAAGACAAAATTTCAAAAACGAAAGCTATTAAACCAAGAACGCAGAGTTCTTTTGTTAGAAGAAAGTCGTAGGTACCTATACGTAATTGATATTGCTTGCCCTTTGAAATGCATAGTTTCTACATTAGAACTCTTAATATGAAAAAAAAAATTTTTATTAGCTTTAATGGTTATAAGTACTGCGATATTACAGCAAATGCAAAACGCAAAGAAACCAATAAATACCTAATTTCAAAAAAAGAATAACTTACCTTTAATTTGAAGTTTATTTGAATTTATAATTACAAGTCAATCCAAAGATATAACACTTCAAAACAACCCGTTTTAAAAAAGGCAATTTCATACTTTAACCCCTATTATTATGTACACTCTTACAGCTTATTTTTTAGTTACTGTCAATTTATATAGAGACATTGTCACCTGTTGCTTTCAAAGTAAACTATAGAAACAATCTCAACAAGCACATAAATGCACATTGGTGCATTGTTAAAACCCGATTAATGGTAGCTTAGTTCAGGGGCGCCGACTCAGAAATAAACAGTGGGTGCCGAGCACCCCTGAGAATTAGACATCAAGAAACAGATCAGTAATCGCCTTTTAGGTTACGTATAAATTATAATATTTCTTGATAATAAAAACTAATTTCATTTTTATATAATGGTTTCATTTTATTATTATATTTTTATCAAACATAATTAGTAATTAAGTACCTACGCAGTAGTTAAGTAGGACATTTATTTATTTGTTGGTCGATCAGTGTGCATTTCTCTTCTCACACTTCGCCACTTTTTCGAGTCATCAAATGAGCATGAGCACCCATGAGGTTTTCTAAAAGCCGGCGCCCCTGGCTTAGTTGACGACTCGGGCTAGCCCATAATAGTGTTCGAAGCCACAAGCTATCGTCAAGTTTACACTTTAATACCGCTACTGAATTTAATGCCTTGTTTAAGTTCTGGTTGGAAACGGGTGCTGTAAGCAAGGCAAGGTGATTCCGTTGGTTTATTTAAGTAGCATTACAGGCAATTACAAAGGAATTCTGGACTTTGATTGGCGGGGTTTAGCGGTGAGGTTCCTACAAAGTCTAAGAAAGAAAGATCATAGGCCAAACTGGGGATTTTTAAGTCCAGAGTGAACAGGTTATTTCTAGGCAAGCGTGCTCCATCGTCGACCACATCGTCACTTTTCTATCATATCATATATATCACCTATCAAAAGTAAATAAAAATATTTGGCACAACACAATAAACACAAATGCAATGAGTTAAAGGTATCGATTAGAAAAAAAATGTCAGACAAGTGCTTGACGCTGGTTTTCAGCTAGACCTGAGGTCCTGACGGGACGGACGTAAATGCAGTTTAGTGTATAAATAATGGATAAAATAAAACAACAAAATAAAGTTTTAATAAATTATTAGTGAAGTGTTAAGCGTAATAAATAGGAAAGTGAACTCTAAGGACGTTTAGCAAATTTTTACAAAGTGTATTCCGAAGGGAACTAGGGAAGGTTATTATTGCTTACTAAGATTTTTTATGATATTTCCTCGAATGATACTCGGATCGGATCGGTTAGGATGCCGAGTTGAAATCAATCATGGCTTTTCCTTTGTTCCTGTCATTACTGCGGATTGTTCAAAAGAGTCACTGTTGCCTTCGCAAAGAGCAATTCTAGGAACACTGTGGGCAAAAGTCTAATATTCCTTCTCGCTCCACCCAGAGCGAGAGAAGTCATTTGATGGGTTCCCACGTAAAAAGAAACGTTTCCCTTTATTAAAATCTCAATCCTAAAAAGAAATACACTCTTTAAAGTCTTGAGCACAGGCGTAGGGTAGCCAGCTTTTCGGTGTTTTACAGGTTGCATTTTGAAGAGTGCGTGGGAATTGCATGACTTGATTCCGCCATCTCATTTCTACCATCGGACAACACGACGTACGGCGAGTATCCACCCTTACGTTGTTGAAACCTCTACGGTCCAGACTAAGCGTTTTGCTTCGTCGTTTATACTTCGTACATCGAGAGACTGGAACAATTTTCCTGCTTAGGTCTTCCCATTCGATTATAATTTGGGTGTCTTCAAAGCTAGAGTGAATAGGCTCTTAATAAACTAGTGCGCCTCACCATCAACGATTGCATCACTGCTTACCATCAGGTGGGATCGCAGTCAAGCACTAGTTTAATTAAAAAAAAATTAAAAAAAACTTTATTAAGAATCAAGTACGTAAGTTATTGATTGCGTGCGTAAACCTTCACTACCGTTTCAACTAATCCCCTTTAAGAGGGCCCTTCCCGAGCCGTCTATCGTCAACGTGATCATGGTTTAAAAGCTTGTTGTTTCATCCAACGCAATGTTTGATAAAGTGGCAACACGGAAAAAGAGAGAACGACTGAACGCTCCGTTGGTAATCGGTAATTCCGTCACTCACTCGAATATTTCACTAAATTTGTTCCAGAAAAACAAAATTTTAAGAGTTTTGGAAAAAAATTTCGTTATTCAGAATCCTCGATTAAATGTGCAAGGTTTCTATAGTTATATTTTCTTTCCTTTTTTAATAAGTACATTATGTAGGGCCAAAATTCACGCAAAATAGCAAATTTTCAGAGGTCTTTACTGGATTAGTTTTACACTTTATGTTTTTATTTTAATAGAAACCAAGATAATATCCACAAGATATCTGCATCTATAAAGTATCAAGAGAAAGATGTGTAGGTAATAGCATCACAATCACGTACAAGTGGTTGTATGAAAATGTACCTCGGGTTGGTCGCTCTTAAGGCTTGACCAGAATTTAAATTTGTGGTTAATGTAAGTACTAATTTACTGTTTTTATGCGCTATAAAAATACCCAGACTTGGGCTGTTAAGTAAATAGAAGGACATTAAAGAGACTCGGTGCCTTAATTAGTAATTAGAGCGAACCTACCTTTATAATGGTGGTATTTTTTTCCGAATCTGAATCTGTTTGAGATCCGTACAGGAGTAGTCTGTGTTTCTTATATCATGACGCATTTAATTTAATCTTCGTGCTTTTTTTTATAACATACAATCTTTTGCCAGCGACTTCGCCCGCGTGAAAGAAATTTGCCCAAGGCAACGTACTCCGTACGGGTTAAAAAAAGTATCCTTTGTCCTATTCAGCATGAAGTTTGTGCATGAAGGAATAACAAACATACACACAAACTTTATTTTATTTATTTAAAACTTTATGTACTAATGAAACATTGTACAAAGGCGGACTTAGTCATTTTCTACCAGTCGACCTTAGGGTGGTGCAGAAACATAACATGGCAGGTGCAATTTAATAGAAGACTGACAGAGAGAAAATAAGAACAATAATAAATATATACTTAGATACATACATACAAATAAGGAATTATATTAAGAGAAACGGTCCACTTGGGTAGGTCTAACTTCGAGAAAGAGGTCAATCGTCGAATCCGACTCGGCTGGGCAGCGTTCGGGAAGCTGCGCGGTGTCTTCTCGTCCAATATACCACAGTGTCTCAAGACGAAAGTCTATGACCAGTGCGTGTTGCCAGTGATGACATATGGCTCCGAAACGTGGTCGCTTACAATAGGCCAATGGAAAGGGTTATGCTCGGAGTTTCCTTGCGTGATCGCGTCAGAAATGAAGATATCCGCAGGAGAACCAAGACATAACTCGAAGAATCGCCAAACTTAAGTGGCAGTGGGAGTAGAAGGAGTAGGACCTTGTGGGAGGCCTTCCAACGTGCCCTGACGTTAAAAGGCCTCCCACAAGGTGGACCGATGACTTGGTGAGGGTCGCGGGAATCCGACGGATGCGAGACGCGCAGGACCAGTCATTGTGGCGACATTTGGGGGAAGCCTATGTCCAACAGTGGACGTCTTTCGGCTGAAATGATGATAATGATGATGATTGAGAGAAAAACGAATACAACAAATCAATTTATAATATTGTGAAACATTTATATTTACTTCTTCTCTTAATTTTGTTTACATTTAACAAAATTAGTATCGACCTCTGTCAGACTCAATTCGCACATAATACAATTAAGACCTATTTATTATGTATATCCTTTATAATTATACAAATCCTCTTCATGCCTCCATAAACATCACCTTTAACAAAGCTAAGACCGTAGGGCTCGCGATGATTCCTGACTCCATTAATAATTTACTTGTAATTCCCGCTTTCCAATCCTAAGTCGATTCATGGTATTAACGTGTTGGTATGCCAGGTGTGACTGTTAGCGGGTATGGCATAAGAGGCAGCGGTAGCGGGAAAAGCAGTTACGTTTCAAGCTTTTGTCGTTTTGTACACATGGGTGTGCGAAATTTATTCGGCTTAAAATTTTGTCTCTATGTCTTCGTTTTTTCTAGAAAAATCCAAAAAAAGTTTTTTTAAATTTATTTTTTGTAAAAACGCGCAATTACGTAATAATAATACCCCTATTCGCGCGAGGGGTTAAGGTGCCTTTGCACGCGAAATTCAAAATTTCTAAAGTTTTTTCAATTTTGCAGGTCAGAGTCAAGATATGTTGTTGGTTAAAATATGATTTGCGTAATACGTATTCGTTTACGAAATATTACAATCAATGAAATCATCAATCCCTTTCGGTCTGTCTTACCTTAATATTTAATGACTTTTACGTGAAAAAGGTACCTTATATGAATATAGAGTCAGCAGTTTCGCCTACGTGGAATTCGTACTTCCCTTCATTATAATTTACTACCTTCTGCCAGCGATTTAGCCCGCGCGAAAGAAGAAAATATATGCTTGTCCCTCAGTTATAAAGTAGCATTCTACTGGTGAAATAATTTTTAAAACCGCTTTTTATTTTTTATTACAGTGATTAAAGATAGCCTTTTTTTTAATTCATATAAACCAGTGCTTGACTGCGATCCCACCTGATGGTAAGCAGAGATGCAATCATTGATGGTGAGGCGCACTAGTTTATTAAGAGCCTATTCACTCTACTAGCCTTGAAGACACCTAAATTAGCCTATATGATATTTTGATGTATAAGCTACATATATTAGTGTAAAGTTTCATTTAAATCCGTTCCATCGTTTGAGCGCGGCCTGTAGTTCCGTTTTTAACAGTGAATGCAAAGAGCAACTGAAGGACATAGGTAGGTTTCAGTCAGTAAAAGTCTGACATCTTGTTCGAATGCGAGAAGTCATTGGATGATTTCTTACCTCAAAAACTCGTTTGAACGTGTAGGAGTAACAAACACACACATACATACGAACTTTCGCTTTTATAATAGATATTAGTCTTTTATTTATTTAAAAATGTATGTACACACATACAATAAAAGACAAGTAGAAGGAAACAGAAAAGTAGATACAAAGGTGATGCTTATTTCTAAAGCGAAAGGAGCCAACTCTCCTTTCGCTTTAGAAATAAGCATCAAAAAGAGATGTAGGCACCATGTGTAAGAATAATAGCAAAAAAACCGGGCAAGTGCGAGTCGGACTCATGCACCGTACCGTACAAACTTACCTAAAGAAACAGTACAATTTCGGAATCGAGTCTCAAAGATTTTTACGAATCGCAAAAAAGTTTTTTTTTTTGTGACGTAACTACAAATTTACAATTTTCAGATTTTTTCCTATAAGACCTTGCTTCATGCCAAATTTCGGGATTCTAGGACAGCGGGAAGAACCTTATGAATTTTGATTCACTTGAGAGTGTCGAAATATACTATACGTTTTTTGCAACATAAATGACCGTATCTTTTTTTTCGTTATCTTACAAGTTTGATTTTTTAACAGCTTTAAGGGACCGCAGACTTGAGTATATAGTTTTAATTTCAACTCGATACCTCCATGCGTTCCCGAGATAAAGGGTCTTGACAGACAAACAGACAGACGGACGGACAACAAAGTGATCCTATAAGGGCTCCGTTTTTCGTTTTGAGGTACGGAACCCTAAAAAGAAAAGCACAAACAAAACTGTTATCATTGAAATAATATAACATACAATATAAAGATGTATACTATCAAAAATATATGCATACACATAGTACAATAAATTTCACAATATACCAATGAACTTATTAATAACGCTTTTATAAAATCGCTCACAGTATAACCCAAGGCTTACACTTTTTAAAGTATTCAGGGATCGCGCCACATGTTCGGTAATACTTTGGTGTCTTCCGCGCAAACCGGCGCCATGCTTCAGTTGCCGCTGAAATATTTAGCTAATGACCTAATCGCCATAATTACTTTACAAAAACGTATATTATACATGTGGAATTGTTTCGCGTGAGGGAACGGCCTTTACGCCCCAGCCGCCGGGATCCCGACCCCCATTTCCAGACACCCTAGGCGTAGGCTTGCGGATGGCGAGCAATGGGTAGCTCGCTGCCCCGACGTCCGTTAACCGTCCGGACCGAGTTCGAGTCGTCGACGGCGTGTAGTTTTCCACGCGCGCCTCAAAGAGATGTCAGCGTAGGGGCCCAGCAGGGTCGAAGGCTACTGGGGCCATGGGTTGTACTACAGAGAACCCCGGGGCCCTGGAACGAAGGCAAAGAAGGAACAGGAGTGGGATGTGGAATTGTTTATTCTAGTAGGTAGAAAGTTTTAGCAGAATTTTATATGCAGTTTTTGGAAGTTTGGGCTGGAGAATTTACTAACGTTGGGGTCTAAAATTATGTTTTGCATAATAAAACTTGCCTCCAAAAATAGGGAATTTTTAATTAGTCTATGATTACAACATTTTGAAAGGGGTTTCCTTCACCTCAACACAAATTCAATCATCAAATGCTTCTCTACTTACTTACTTTGAAACACTAGAGTTGATGCTAAGATTTTAATTTTGTATTGTTTCAAAATATAACCTTACAAATATAAATTATGAAAAAAATCCCTCACCGAGTTTATTGTGAACATACAGTGTTCACAATAAACTCAAAAATTACTGAACAAATTTTCTTGCAAAAAAATATTATACATCTAAACTCCATTGAAATACTTAGTTTTTCTCTGAAAAATCCGAGTATTTCAATTTGTAACACCCATGCGAAGTTGGGACTGGTCGCAAACTGGTTTCAAAGAGAACCCCGGGGCCCTAGAACGAAGGCAAAGAAGGAACAGAAATGGGTTTTAGTAAAGTCTGACACGCCCTCGCGCTCTGCCCAAGGGCGAGAGATGTCATTGGATGATTTCCCACCGAGAAAAAAAAAACCGAAATTAAAAAATCGATCTCAGACGAAAATTCATTGAACTTCGCTGCATGTAAAGTGAAACTTTTATTTCATATTATAAACATCAAATCTTGAACATGATTTAAAAAAAAAAAATTTCATAAGTCTACATGAGTACTTATAAAACATCAAAAGCTAGTGCACGTATTTCTGGTCAATAAGCTAATGTTAGCATCATTTCCAACCAACAGCAGTAAATAAAGCAATATACACACTAAATAGCGTTGCGGCTAATACGTTAGGAATGCGTCATCCATCGCAACGGGAAAACTCTGCGGTTTTGTGACCGGCGCTAATTAAACCACTGCATAATTAGGTTGCGTGCCGGGCCGTGGTAAGAGCAGTTGACATGTGTGTAGGGACTAGAATGTAATAGGTAGGTGAATTACAGATTTGAATCATTACCTTACATGACTGTACTCCCCGAAGAAGGGCAGTTGGGTAGAGGTAAAGTATTTCACATACTTTTTAATTCTAGTTCGCGATATCAGCACAGCTACAAGGCAGTATGTATTTAAGTGGAAGATGCGGAATCATTTTCTACACAAATAACCCAATTGTGTCAAAAACCCCTTTCGTTTACTATAAATAAATATATATATAGGTGTACCGATGTCAGTGATGACATATGGCTCCGAAACGTGGTCGCTTACAATGGGCCTCATTAGAAGGCTTAAAGTCACCCAAAGGGCAATGGAGAGGGCTATGCTCGGAGTTTCCTTGCGTGATCGAATCAGGAATGAGGATATCCGCAGGAGAACCAAGGTTGCCGACATAGCACGAAGAATCGCCAAACTAAAGTGGCAATGGGCAGGGCACATTGCTCGCAGAACAGATGGCCGTTGGGGCCGAAAGGTTCTGGAATGGCGACCACGTACCGGAAGACGTAGCGTTGGAAGGCCTCCTACAAGGTGGACCGATGACTTGGTAACGGTTGCGGGGGTCCGATGGATGCGAGACGCACAGGACCGTTCGCTGTGGCGACGCTTGGGGGAGGCCTATGTCCAGCAGTGGACGTCTTTCGGCTGAAATGATGATGATGATGATGATAGGTGTACCTGGTGAGGGTCGCGGGAATCTGATGGATGCGAGACGCATAGGACTGGTCGTGGCGACACTTGAGGGAGGCCTATGTCCACCAGTGAGCGTCTTTTGGCTGAAATGATGATGACATAGGAATATTTTGTAATGATAATGATTTGTATTATGTGATTTATATTGTAATATAATAATAATAACATTTATTTCAGACCACAATTAATCCATATAATACTGTTAGTAAAAACTTAAAAATAATGTTAGTGTCTTTAAAAATATAATAATTATAATTTAATGCCTGAAATCGAACCTCACACTATTTCTCACTACTATTCAGTTGGTTAAAACGAAACCGTTATGGGATAAATTTTTTGTTCGTTTGTATTTTTTCTCACGAACATGTGGAGGTATTATGCTGAAATTAATATCAAACACTCAATTTTGCTACCCCTTGAAGCAGTGGTAAAATTCAAACTTTTATGACAGCGCAATCTAAAGATATGACTGTTTACGTTCCGTTTATGGTGCACATTTTGACACCCGCAAGGAAACTAAAACCTAAAGGCGACTTCCCGATGACTTAAAATCATAAAATTTGACAAAAAGTATGACAAAAAACTTGTACTTCCATCACAAAATATTTAATTTTTTCGCGATTTGGATAGGTATGTTAGTACGGAACCCTCAGTTCCCAGGATCCAACTCATACTGGACCGGTTTTTCTTCGCCACAGGAAACGACCAATTGGTAAGTACACTAGTTTCTGTAGAGCCCATAAAGGCCCGTGCAAAATAAAAATATTTTGAATTTAATTGATTTCCAAAAACTCTGATCCATTTTCTATCACTGGTTCCGAAAGTATATTTGCTGAATGAAACTTGCCTTACGTTACCTTACATCATCAGTTGTTCCATAGTAGGAAAGAGATAACAGAGAAAAAAATAAAATATTGATACTACTTTAAACCCTGACTGAAGTCTCAAACACAGTAAGGGTATACGGAACTGTAAAACAGCTAATGGTGCCCATTAGTCATACCATAGCCATTGCTAGACCGGAACAGTGAACAAGCGAAGGTAAAATTAAATCAGTTCCTAATTAAAGTACGCACTTTTCTAATTAACTAATCAAAATCACTCTGTAATTAGCTGTCTGTCAGTGATTGAAATAACACGATACGGACCACATGTCTGTCAAATTCAAAGAGCTTGGAATCGACTAGAGATGTCATACGGAGTGTGCGCTGATCACAAGTTCTTTCTAACGTAGCCAGAATGGTCATAGGCATAGTCAGAATTGTCACAGCATAGCATAGTATAGCATAGTCGGCCTTATAATGTTCCCACTGTTGGGACTCAGGCCTCCTCTCTAGGAGAGGGAATGGGCCGTAATCCACCACGCGGGCCCAGTGCGTGTTGGTGGATGTCACATGTCTTCGAATTTTTGGTTCTAGGACATGCCGGTTTCCTCACGATGTTTTCCTTCACCGTTTTGAGAGCAGTGGTTATGAAATAAATTACACAAAGTAATGCGCCTGACTGGGTTTAAAACCGCAACCTACAACTCGTAAGTCGGGGCCGTTACCACTCGGCCACCTGGCCACTCCACACCTCGGCCACTGTCACAGGCTTAGGCAGAATTGTCACAGGCATAGTCAACATTTTCAGAGGTCATCAATTTCAATGAGTTAGTCACTCAATGACACGTTTGATTTGCATGCTAAGTTCAATGCCGTCTCTAGCAGTGACTGTCAAAGCTTCTTGTAGGCCTAAAAAATGTTAATGATCATCTCCATAACCATTTGCAAATTTTATCTTGGTGTCTAATGGTCCGACTTTCTGGCGTCTCACTACCTGAAACGACAGTCAAAGATCTACGAATGACAACCGGTACCAACGGATTCATGTCCTTTCCGAGGCGTGGGGTGTTAGTAAGATCCTACTGTATAATAATAAATTGAAAATTAAAATTAAATAGATAACTTACATAATATATCACAGATTACATTACGGTCATGAAAAAAATCTAGGTCTAGGAGCTCACACCAAGCATTGTGTGTTGAGGGCAGTTTCGTCATTAGAGAATTTAACTTCAGATTCGATTTGATTCAGAGGATTTCTAAAAAAGTTAATATAATATAATATTCTACAACCATCACACAACGCCGACTAGTCTCAAGCTAAGCAGAGCTTGTGTTATGAGTACTAGACAACTGATAAACATACTTATATATTTCTAAATACATACATATTATAGATAAATGACACCCAGACACAGAACAAATGATCGTGCTCATCACACAAACATTTGTCCTGGGTGGGAATCGAACCAACGACCTCCGGCGTAGCAGTCAAGGCCACTAACCACTAGACCAACAGGCCAGTCAAAAAAAGTTACTGCATTTTCTCCGAGCATTAAGTGACGGATGGAAAGAAATAAAATTAATGTATTTTGTCACAACGCAAGGCACACAAACAATAGTTATGTAAACACGAAACTAAACAAAAGAGAACCAAAAAAAAGAAAAAAAATACAATTGTGCGCCTCACGGCTGCGCCAAAATAGGATGGCAAGCAGGGTATATTTTTCCTATAGAATATTTATAGTTTGTAAGCCAGTCTTAAAATTACGTCGTTTTCTCTTAAATTAATTGTTTTTTTTTCTTACTTTTTTTTTAAGTTAAGGAACACATATCCCAATGCGCTCCAGAATTCTATCACACGATTTTGGACACCGCTCAATTTTTTGGAGGAACAGCAAATCCGGCATGCGTCTGCGATACTCATCATCTTCCTGCCCTTGTCCCGTTTTATTTGGGGTCGGCGCAATTTTTTTTTTCTTCCATTCTGTCCTCTCACCCGTCAAGCTATAACTGACTCCCTTTTCTTTCTTATTACTGTTCATACAATCCATCCATCTTTTCTTTCGCCTCCCTTTCCATCCATCCACATTTTTTTAAGGTGGGAAATCATCCAATGATATCTACCGCCCTCGTGTCAGACTTTTAGTGACTAAAACCCACTCCTGTTCCTTCTTTGCCTTCGTTCCAGGGCCCCGGGGTTCTCTTTCGCATCATTCATGGCTTCGCCCTTGCTGGGCCCCTACGGTTGCTGACATCTCCTTGAGGCGCGCGTGGAACACTACGCGCCGTCGACGACTTCGGCTCGGTCCGGACGGTTACCGGACGGTCGGACGGCGAGCTTTCCATCCATCCACATGCGTCTGCGATACTGTAGGGTAGTTATCGGGGACCAATTTTTTTATATCAGTCTATTTATTCATCTCTCTGTGGTCATACTCATATTTACAGTAGCACCATAGTTAGCTTGTGATTGGCTTGTGATTAACAAACAGCAAACTGATAAATTAACTCGCATTGTTAGTTTAACATTGATTGGCACGAGGTTAATATTGTTTGCCGCAAATATTTGGATGTTTTAACAAGGTGTTATGTTTCGAAATTAATGTTTTAGGAGTTAATTAATATTAGCTTGGGTTTGATTCACTGTAAATTGATTTATGAGATCAAAAGACAACATGTTCGCTCACCGAGTTTTAATTATCATAGCTATAATAAGGCTGTTAAGTAAACGCGATTGCTGAACGTAGATACGCTTTCCAAGTAGGCAAAAATTTACATAAATGCGAAAAAACTCGTTCTTTTAAAAAAAAGGGGTGGCCGAGTGGTAACGGTCCTGACTGACGAATGTGAGGACACAGGTTCTAACCAAGCCATTAGGCATTACTTTGTGTAATTTATTTCATCACCACTGCTCTCAAAACATTATGAAGAAACCGGCATATCCTAGAAAAAAAAAATTCAAAGACGTGTAACATTTAGCAATCCGCGCGGAGCCCTCGTAGTGAATTAAGGCTTATCCCCTTTCTCAAAGAGGAGGCCTGAGTCCCAGCAGTGGGAATATTATAAGGTTGATTATGTTATGTTATATGTTACTCGGATTATGAGTCGTAGAGGATTGCGAGAAACTAGCACAGATTCTCCACCGTATGCTTCCTTCGGAATCCCACCTGATGAGCAATGGATAGATCGCCGTCCGGCCGTCCAGTAAGAAACAAGCTCAGGACGATGGCTCACTGTGTTTCACGTGCGCTACAAAGAGATGTCAGCAAGATTGACGGGGCCAGTTAGGACCGATGCCTGCCGGGGCTGCAGATTGTTTCAAAGAGTTACCGTGGCTCTCGTAAAGGGCTACTGAACGAACACGTGGGAGTTTTAGTCTATAAACGTCGGACGGAGGGAGTGTCCGACGTTTACGAACTTTACACCTTAAGCGGGAGAAGACATTTGATGATTTCCCGCGTAAAAAAGGGTTGCGGGATGGTTCGACATAGTTATCGAGGTCCTCGCAAAGAACAACTGAATTACCATTCTGGGTTTTAGTCAATTAACCCCAATTACAAATAGATTTTTTTTTTATTCCGTTCAAAATAATACCAAAAACTAATACCACTTGTATTTATTTGAATTCATATTTATTTTCCATTCCGAACGGATACGAACCACTTGAATTT
This sequence comes from Mythimna impura, assembly GCA_905147345.3. Classification (NCBI taxonomy): domain Eukaryota; kingdom Metazoa; phylum Arthropoda; class Insecta; order Lepidoptera; family Noctuidae; genus Mythimna; species Mythimna impura. Next base: position 6,331,036 of record LR990355.1, on the reverse strand, counting down.
CGTACAGTCAGCTTAGTCAAACCTAATCAAAGTTTTCTCATATTTTTACGTGTTCGTTATATATAGGGTGACTGGCAATTAGTGTACGATACTTAAACACGTGATTGTGCTCATGATAACAAACAATTTTTATTATGGGAGCAAAGCCGAAATCGCGAAAAAAATATCAGCTGTACATTAGGCAAACATAAATGTACTGAACAGCTGATTTTTTTTTTTGCGGTTTAAGGTTTGTTCTCATAGTAAAAGTTGTTTGTTATCATGAGCACAATCACGTGTTTAAGTATCGTACACTAATTACCAGTCACCCTATATAATGATAAAATTTAAATATGTAAGTGAATCATTTTGCTATTTTTTTTTACCTGTGAGAATGTTCGTTGTGTGTTGGTGAGTTTGCTCAATTGATCCATTTGAAATAATCAAAGGGTGAAAAAAGGGAGGAAAAACTTTCATTATTTCAAAATAGTTGTTGAAATATAAGAATTTATTTAATAAGTGATATTTTGTAATTGTCAGATTATATTTGAATTATTCATATTTGATGTTCTTCAAAAACGATAATATTTGCAGGTACAAAAACTAAAATTAAAATAAAGTTGAATAATATTGAACTTTTGCCAACAATTTTTTTTTTTTTCGTATGAAACAGTTTTTTAACAAAAGGCATGATTGCATTTTACTGACTGTACTTTATATTTTTGAACTTGCTTTAAAATACGATTTGAAATAAATACCAGTGGTATTAGTTTTTGTTATTAAAATGGAATAAATCTGATTTTGATTCAATGTGTTTAATTTGATTTGGATCTATTATCTTTGTTTTTAATTTATTTAATTTGCTTTTAATTTATTGACTTTGATATTAATGTATTTGATTGGGTTTTATTTTATTTTATTTGTTAATTTCAATTGTATTATTGCCGTCGTGACATTTTTATATACAAATTGTAATGGTTATATTTGACCTGAATAATAATGATTATTATTACATATTATTAATAATAAGTCCTGACATGACCTCCTTTTGCACCGAAAATAATAAAAAGATACTTGCAAAACAAGATAGCATCGAAAGGCGTTTCGCTTTTCGATATAAATACTTTTTAACAGTGGAAGACAAAACCATGCCGCTTGTGATGTTCTTCCTGAAAAGGCTCGATATTTTCGACGTTGGCAACCCTATTCATGTTCAACTAATCACAGACAAACAGTCACACACTAAACATATCTCTCAAACTAGGTAAACGACGGATTTCCCACTGCAAAACTGGGTAAAACCAGTAAAAAAGGGCCTACATATACGAGCAATAATTCCACAAGACACCTGTTCTCGTCAGCATTTTGTTAACACATCAACACGCTATAAAGGATAAGCAGAGGTTGTGGACATAAAAGTAGACGGATTTACGATTGACGGTGTCGCCAATTACGGTTTTTATTGTGTACGGTAAAATGGATGGCTGTTACACCGATGCGTAATGTGTTTTGGCATCATTTTCGATTATTTTTTTACTAGTTGCTTACGCTAAAAAAGAAATAAATTTTGTTTATTTCTTGAAAAATAGGAAATTTGCATTTTTTTTTCTCAATGCAGAACCAGTTTGGAGAACATTGGTTGGATGGTTTCGTGGATGGATTTCTATAAACTAGATTTTTTTTATAGTTAAAAACTACCAATATTTCTTTGTTTTTTGTTTCTTGTTTGTTTTGTGTGTATTGTAACTTTGTACTTTTTTTTTGTGATGTTGCCTATTGAATACATACCTGCGTTGAATAAATCCTTTTCTGTTCTTCGATTTAGAAAAAAAAAGATTTTACGTTATTTATTTCAGCGTTATAATAAATGTGCTCTGAGACAGCGAGACACGATCGAGATTGTGTGACGAACTGGACTGATTTTACCAAAACTAGAAGGAGAGAGCGTGGGCTCGCGAAAGATGGAAGAATTGGAGGGAGACATTTGCCCAGGTGTAGGAAAGAACGGGATAACAAAAAAGGACAAAAAAAGAACAATATTTAACGAAAAAGCAATGTCATTATAAAAATTTAAAATTATTTTTAACGGCCTATGCATCAATATGACTTGGATAATAGGTTTTTGTTCACCTTCGTCATTCTTTTGTCTTTTGATAATAAACAATTTTCGACTGTATGTTGAATTCTACCACCCCATAGAACAAAATCTTCAAAGGAGGCTATAAACTCTTTTATAGCCACCAGCAACACCACCATATGGTCTCTACCAGATGTTTTTTTTTTATTTTTTCTGCGTGATAGCAATTGCTTCTTAATTAGCATGGTGTTGCGCTAGCGCCGGATGACACATGCTTCACACTGAGTCCCACATTAGGATTCCCTGTGATACAACGTCGTGTCTGTCATTATAAAAACTAATTGGAAGGACGTGCATAGAATATGAACATATTCTTTCGACGTTATGACCACACCATTATTTCAAACACGGTTTTATGGGATATAGTCGTAAAACACTATTAACGTGGAACATAATCTCAGGATAAAAGTATGTGCAATTCCAAGACATGGTCTATCCATGTCCCAAAATTCATCGTAATTCGTCCAGCCGTTCGAGCGTGAAAAAGTAACAAACATACACACACATCCACAAACTTTCACCTTTATAATATTATGTGATAAAAGGGTTGCTAACAAACTTATATATTTTTTTTCTTTATTTAAATCAGCTATGCACATGCACTACGACTCCAGTTAAGTAAAGTTTTTTTTTTTCAAGTTTTCTTATCCAAAAATATTTTCCGTTGTGTATTGATCCCAAAGCTCGGCAATAAAACGTCGCACTGCAAATACGGATGATTTCAAAAAGTTGTCACGGTAACTAAAGATTCACAGTAAAACTTCATCCACGCCCCATACACTACTTCTGCAACACTTCTGTGTAACAACTCTTGACAAGTAAATTTGACAGTCGCCTGCTTTCCCGAGGCCACAGAATAGATTTGATACAGAAGGTCAATTTCATACAACCAACGAAAACATACACACACTCATAGACAGGTATGCAGAGATACACAAGTATGCCAGCCGCATTTTGGGGGCTTGCTACACTTAACACTTTTGGCAAATGCTTATCAGTGGCAATCCAATCGCATTTATATATTCTCAACTATCAAATCAGCATCGCTTTTGATTGGAGGCAAACGTATTGAGTATTGATTAAGCATACTATTAGACGTGTTATTGTCACATCAAGTAAAGGAGAGATTAGAGGGTGACGCAGCTCTGAAGACACAGATATTTGAGAAACGAGCCAAGGGGATGGTCGGCAATGATGCACTCGTCGAGTCAAAGGTCCAAAATATTGAGCATCACTGAGGTGCCTGTTGGTTTTCTATCGGTTGCATTTCGGAAAATGTGCGATCAAGAGCGAGTCTATCAATAATAATTAAATAAGATATATATATATCTGTACCTCTAAATGCATCATGTCTCTATATATTTCGCGCATCTATATTGTTTGACCCAATTTGCTACTATATAAATTGGGCCAATTTTGGTAAGATGGACGATCTTAGCAGGTCGGCTGGTAGTAGTTGGATGAAAGGTGTTGAGAAACGAGATACATGGCGTACGACTAGAAAAGCATGTGACCAGAAGCTGGGTGCTGGGTGGTGATAATAGTAATGGGGAACCCTGGTAACTCGGACAAAGATACACGCGACCGCTTCATATTGAGATTGTATAGTGACTATATCGCGACTGTTTTGTGACTGTATAGTGACTATATTACGACTGTTTCGTGACTGTATAGCGACTATATCGCGACTGTTTCGTGACTGTATAGCGACTATGTTACGACTGTTTCGTGACTGTATAGTGACTATATTGCGACTGTTTCGTGACTGTATAGTGACTATATTGCGACTGTTTCGTGACTGTATAGTGACTATATTGCGACTGTTTCATGACTGTATAGTGACTATATTGCGACTGTTTCATGACTATATTGCGACTGTTTCATGACTATATTGCGACTGTTTCATGACTGTATAGTGACTATATTGCGACTGTATCGCTACTGTATCACGTTTTTTTACAACTGTATAAACTGCTGCAAAATTTTCATGTGTAGATGTATTTTCGCTTGCTGTAGAAAAGGAGTAGACCTTCTGTACTTGTCGCTTTTGTATTGAAGCGGCGCAAGCGCTGCAGAGATGCGGCTAATCGTTATAGCGTAGCTATCACTTTCACTCATCTCTAGGGCTGCCATGGTAACGGTTATGGAGAAGTCTCGTTAAGGTTTAATTAGTTTGTCAGGGAATTAATTGTTTTTTATAAGGAAGATGTCTAGTTAGTTAAGATAATATGAATTTATTAACCTTTGAGAAACCGACCGTTCATGTGATTTTGTTACTATAACTATATACAAATAAATAATAGCTTTTTTAATAATTGCTTCGTTTGTGTTGCACGCGCTCATTTTTTTTGTATTGCACGTTATTCATATTTTTACTCTAGTTAGACATTGCTAGGTCTTTAAATGGTTTTCGCTCAGTAGTTATCTTATCAAACGAATCTAACACGTATCTGTAAAAAAAAAACATATTTTTTTTAAAGCGATACTAACGCGGTAACTTAAAGATGCCAAAAATGTTCTTTTCTATATATATAAAAGACAAAGTCTTCACTCAGTCACTGACTCACAACGCCTAGCTCAAAGTTTTGTACCTAGAACGCAGAAATGCACAGAGATGCCTTTTATGATGTATACAAAGAATAAGAAAATATTTTCAGAAATTTGCCCTCTAAGGGGATGAAACGGTGGACCAAATTTTGTATGAAGAAACCTACTATCACGCGGTCAAAGCCAGAAGCTAGTTTAAAATATTTATTATTGCTACTGTTACAGTTACTTTCTTACAGCATAGCAAAGGCCTTTCCTAGCACAACGAAGATATCAAGCAATCAATCAATCAAAATATTTATTTGCTAGAATATGGTATATAAGGTGTTACAGTACATTTGTTTCAGCATATCCTGCCATAACATGGCATGCAAATATATTCACAGTCAGAGTTGTCAATTACTATAACTTGCAAATTACCGATTTTATTGACTTGTCTTCTAAATAGTCCTTAACGGTATAATATCTTTTAAATAATAACAGATTAAAAAGTATTTTTTTTAATATTGTCAGTGGTAAGTTTTGTAAACTATTTGGTAAATGGTTGTAAATAATGATCGACATGCAGTATACATTTTTCTTAAATAATTTTAACCTTATTTGTGGCAGCCGAAGTCTGTCTTTATGCCGTGTTCGGCTACTAGGCCTGTCAGTGTTAGTCTCGAAAAAATTGTAGTTTTTCTTAACAAAAACACATATTTCAAAAATATATAAACATGGCAAAGGTAGAGTTTTTGAAATAGTGGCTTACAGTTGTCTAAAAAGTACCAAGATACCAGTATTAACCATCACGCTTTAAAAATATCAATAACAATACAAATTGCGTGTCAACCCTGCACATCTAACAGGCAAGTCCTCGTCGCTCGTGATTTGTGACTTACGATCTAAGAAAGTTAGGGGATTGATTTATTATTTTTTAACTACACCACATTCGAAATCACAAACTGGTTCACGATAATTTACTGGCTTTGTCGACTTGAAACATGACTGAAGTAGACTTTCCTATCTTTGTTTATAAGTCGGAAGAAAGATCACGTCTTCATCTTCTGAAGAGATATGTGAGTGAAGAAGAGAGTGGGTAATAAATTCTACTTGAACGTGTTGATATGGGCACGCCACAGTCACGGTGATAAGTCCCATCTTTGAGGAAAGAGGTTACAGAAGCACATTTTACACCCGACGCAAGTTCCCACCGAACACGGCTGATTCGGGAGTTTCCTGTTTCGGATTCAGCAGGAAAAAATATCTGGGAGTTATCATTGTGCGGAGATGGCAAGGGAAACAGTCACTTCCTTCTCCTCGGAAAGGGTGAGGGAGAGGACGCCCTCATTCTCCAGCCGCCGCAAGAGTACCCAGGGTGTCCGGAGCTTGATTATTACCGGAGGGACTGGCCCGCAATGGTAGAAGACAGACGTGTGTGGAAAAGGGAGAGGAAGGCCTTCGCGCAGCCGTGAGACATATAATGGGCTTATGCAATAGAATATTCAGTCTTTTCTTTTTAATTTGTGTAGAAACACTAGCTTCAGAATTAAAAGTATGTTTGTGTCCTATTCGAGGACATAGTCTACTTGTGTGTCAAGTTTCATATAAATCTGTTTAGACGTCCTAGCGTAAAGGAGTAACCTGTACAGGTGTAAACATACACACATAATTACGTACATACCTACATAATCTGCTGCCATTTCAATACAATAGGTATGAATCTGTAACATTTCATGCTTTTAACAATAATCCAGTGAATTGATCGTAATGCCTAAGTACTGAACGGATTGTAAACAGTACCGGCTCGAATAATACACGAACTGCTTAACGAGCCGTAATTCTATCGATAATATTGAAAACGGTTAATTTGTGTTATTGTATAGGACAATAGTTAACGAATAGTTTCATGTAGCCATAACAATACATTCTGTTATATAACATAATAACTTTATGGGAATATATTTATTATTTTTAATATAATCACCATACACACCCGCAGACACCATCACACTCATACCATCACTTACAGACACACACACACACAACATCAAACTCTCCCTCTCACACACACTACTCAAGAATGCGTGCTCACACGTACATAAATTATTTGTTATTTTTACACGTTTGGTTCATCGAATTCTGGTAATTGTAATAATGGATGAATGGTTGTCTCCTTTAATACAGGACTTTCCTAGCATAGGGGACATCAGACTAAGGGACTAGGGGACTCAAAGTTATATACATAGGGGACATTATTCACAAAATATTTAAATATTTTGTGAATAATGTCCCCTATGAAAGTATGAAAAAACTATGATAGCGTGGAGCGTTTTGTCCAAAAAGAGTAAAGATTACATAAACGTTCCACGCTTTCTTTCATAATAAATCATAGTAAATATTCAATAAAGATGAATACCTACTTATAACCATTTCGCATAGGTAATTATTTATCGTTCATCACGAACTGAAATTGTTTATGTTTACCTGCGATCTAATGAAGATTTGGCAAAGGGAAAACTCTTGAGTCATCAAACTGAATGTCCGAGTTATTTTGTAATTTTTAGTGCGTGCTAAAAGAAACAGCGAGAGCATCCGACCATGGTACGTAGTTGTCATGACATTTTCACCAGCAGCGGGCATCCTATCAAAAGCCGGCGAGCGTCTAGATCCCAAGCTGGCCGGAGGTCGGCTTCTTCCCCGTCGATGCGCGGGTGGTGCTTGCTTGCCTATTCGTCGCTCGAGCTTGACGCAACTGCAGCGATCGGAATCTCATACTCACGGTGAAAAGAGTTATGAGTATACATGTCGATGAATGGAGAGAGAGAGGGAGGCCAAAGAAAAGATGGATGGTTGTGTGAAGAGTGATATGAAAGAAAAGGGAATTAGTGATAGCGTGATGGGTGACAGGACAGAATGGAGAAAGAACGGGACAAGGGCAGGAAGAGGATTATGATGATGAATTGTTAGATAATTTAAATATGATTTCTCCTCTATACATCAAGACCAACCAGTTCTTGGATTTTATAAACATAGATTTAGAAACTGAAAAAATGAGGCTGGTTTAGATATGACTTAGGTATATATACTTTCAATGCGGGTGTGATAGGTAAACTTGTTGCGGGGCCTTTGTTTGTACGTTGGTCGACGTGAAACCTAACGTGATTGAATGGTAACAGAATATGTTTTTTCTTCGAGTATGATTTCAGCTCAGTTAATAATAATAATATAAATCGTTTATTTGCGTAAATGAGGTACAGAAGGTTGACAACATAAAATAAAATTGATCTCTTATTCTGCCTTTAATTTAAAATTAATTATATTGATTAAAATCATGCACTCATTATACAGATTTCCATTCCATTAAAATTAAAATTGTATTGTTGAATTAAAAAAATTCAATATAACACTGAAAACTAATAAAAATAATAATCACAAATGTCAATAATAATCATGTCAATAATACCCATGTCAATTATAATAACACGTCAAAACTTACAATTTATAACCTAAAAACTCGTGTACACTATAGAAACACTTTTCAATTAAAAACCTCGTCAAGCTACTTTTAAATTAAGACTAGATCTGTGGTGGGCCAGTGGTAACGGACCCGATTTACGAGTTCTAGGTCGCGGGTTCGAACCCAGTCAGGTGTAATGAAAACGGCGAAGAAAAACCTCTCGAGGAAACCGGCATGTTCTAGAACCAGAAATTCGAAAAATGTGACATTCACCAACCCGCAATGGGCCCGCGTAGTGGATTACAGCCTCCCTCTCCTAGAGAGAAGTCTCTCATGAGTCCCAGCAAGGGGAACATTGTAAGGCTGATTATGCTTATGATTCTAGCACTGTATTTTCATGTTTTTTTTTTGTTATTTAGGTATTTTGATAAGGGAATAAAAAGTTGTGTACCATATCGGATAGTCGTTGAAATTGCTATCATCTGTTCAGCCAGTACACATATTTTGGGCAATGTCGGATTTCATATATTTTTAAGATATCTATCTGGTATATAATAAAAAACTTTTTACAAAAAAAAATACAACCGACTCCAAAGTAAAAATAAAACACTGAAAAGTGCAAAATAACTTTAATTTTGGAAGTCGGTGTTTCTATAATAGTTTTGTCTCTTCGTTATTTAACACCGACTTCCGAAATTAAAGTTATTTTGCACTTTTCAGTGTTTTATTTTTACTTTGAAGTCGGTTGTATTTTTTTTGTAAAAAGTTTTTTATTTTACAGTTTTTAGTTATGGTACCACCACTAAAAAGTACCCCTCAGCCAAACTTAAATACCTTATAGCCAGAGTGCATCTCATGACAATTCTAATAATCCCAAACACGGTTAGATTACATTAATTTATTACAGAGTTCCGGTGCCTAACTTCAGGCTTCATCATCAGATCAGTTCGATGTATTCCCCCTCTACTTTCATTCAGTCATCGACTACACGTATAAACAAAGCAATTTTACTTGTTACGACGGTTCTGCTGTGATCCTATGAGGAGTTCTGTTCCATATCTTCGAAGTTCATGATTAGATCATAACAATATTTCTATGGGACCAACTCGGAAGCATAAACTTTCAATCAAAAAAAAAAAATTTCAAAGTCGGTCCACAATTGACCGAGAAATCGGTGAACATACATAAAAAAAAAAAACATACATTCAACCGAACATATAACCTCCTCCTTTTTGAAGTCGGTTAAAAATCATGTGTCACTGTGTTTGTTATCAAACTCATCTGAAACGGGTTAACTGTTTTTTTTTTTTGTATATTTGGTAGATCTTCTTTTTTTAGGTGGAAAATCATCTTATGACATCTCTCGCCCTTGGGCGGAACGCGAGGGCGTGTCAGACTTTTACTGATTAAAACTCACTCGTTTGTTCCTTCTTTGCCTTGCGTTCCAGGGCCCCGGGGGTTCATTTCCACTTAAACCATGGCCCCAGTAGGCTTCAACCCTGCTGGGTCCCTACGATTTGCTGACATCTCCTTGATGCGTGCGTTTACTCTACGCGCCGTCGACGACTTGGGCTCGGTCCGGACGGTTACCGGACGACCGGGCAGCGTGCTACCCATTGCTCGTCGTCCGCAAGCCTGCGCCTACGGTGGCTGGAAATCGGGCTGGGGCGTGAGGGCCGTTCCCAAACACGTGCGGCCACCTCCTTTGCTAAAATTACTGCTTCGCAGAAGGAGGCGACTGCCTGCCACTCCTCCTCGCTCCGGATCATGGCCTGTACCAAGGCCCAGCGCAAGAGGTCGTTGCCGCCGATCGCTCCCACGAAGACACGACGGTGCTCTGCCCAAGCGGGGCATACCTCTACCGTATGCTCCACCGTGTCCTCCAGGCGGTCCACACAATGGTGTCACTCGGGCGTTTCTTCCGCACGAATTCGGTGCAGGAACCTTCCGAACTTACCATGTCCGGTTATAACCTGCTTCATACGGAAGGTCAAGACGCCGTGTTGTCTTTCCAGCCACTCCTCAAAGAAGGGACTTACCGCCATAATTGTGGCGTGCCCAGCACTGGGTTGCAAAAGTCGCTATCGCCATTCCACTATGAGATCCCGCCGGAAATCTGTCCGCCACGCCATGCGACTTGTTGCGGCAGCGGAGTTTCGAAATCTTGTCCCTAAAAACAAAAGAATTAAAAAATATTTCAACTTAAGACAGATCAAGACAACCAATTTTATTGAACTTTGCGCACGCGCCGACGCACGCGTTGATGTCTTTAATACGCTTTACTAGCAGAGGACAATTTATTTTGTTTTTATTTATTAGCTCAGTTTATTTTGTTCTAGCATTTTGGAATAGGTCATAATTGCCACTTTAAAGTCATAACCATAAGAGGATAACTGTTCCTGCACAAGATTGACTCTAAGATATAAAGATACTACTTTCTGCATCGTAAAAAATGTGTAAATGCTAATTATGAACCATTTCTGTGTGAGCTTTAGCTGTCAATAATTACTTAAACATTCACCCGAGTACAGTAGTGTCGTAAGTGTTTTTATTTTTTTTGCAAAATGTTAATTTAATGGGAACATGTGATTAATGGCTCACCCATTATAAGGCTAACTTAGCTTCGGCGTTAGCTATTAATTTTATTTATCTCGCTTATCTTAGCTCCGAGATTTAATAGATTAATATCTATTCTATTTATTTTTTCATAAATTATTCGCTAGCATTAATAACAGCAATCCATTCGGAAAACACAGCGAGCTTTGAAATTTTACGATATGTATTGAGGCTAACCGTATCTCATAGCAATTACTCTTTGAAAAATCCTTATTTATTACTTAAGCCGCTGACTTAACAAGACTAGCTAGAATACCGTGCGATTTATTACGTCGCTCCGCATAATCCGTGCAGTGTAATTATTTACACACGATTAGTACCACTTTTACGTTTACAACAACCTGTCCTTAATAAAACTGCAACAATTTTACTTATGCGATTTCGAGTGTTGTCTGATCATTTCACCGGCGCGGGCGCATCGCAGCGATCAGTCGCACTCGTACTCGCGCCAGTCGCGCCCGCGCAGCCATCCCGCACGCACGCGTCCCCTCGCTCTCCCGCGCAACATCGCGAACTCTCGTCGCGCATCAAGTGCTACCGTAAACTAAATACATCTGTGACAGTGACATGGTTTTGTGCTTTAATTGGATACTGTGACGGTGTCATTAGAACCGTAAGTTTCCCATTCGACTTTTACTTAATATTATAAGATGTTGATCGATTCTATCGAGTTCGTGCAGCACACGTCATAAATAAAACTAAGCAACAAATTAGCACGCGACTCGGTACACACAAACCCAATTCATTGAATAGCAATTAATACGCGATCTGCGTTAGTGCGCTTCTGACTTCGTGCACGTATTTAAATTATTTAGAAAACCAAGTCGTCACTTGCAAAAAAATGCACGAAATCGTCGGAGCGGCGCGTCGGCGCCGGCGACACGATATGTGCAGCAACACACTGTTCTGATCCGTATTTTAAGATACTGCTGGTATTTTTCAGTTATTTAACTATTGAAAATTCAATTCTGTGGTGCAAGATGCGACAAGTGCAGTTACACCTCTATACTTGTTGAACACAATTTTATGCGACGATTTTTATCAGCTGTCAAATTTTATTCGCTCTTTTCGGTTTCTTCTTACACACCAAATTCGTTTTGACTGTGACAGGTACGGATATACGTTAACATATGCCTTTGGAAACCTACAGGCAAAAGAATTTATCTGCGCCTTATTTTTGAATACAGCTTGAATCTGCTTTCACAGTTTTGAAAATCATAAAAACCAGTGACTTGAATATTGAAAGATTCAGGTCGGTGTAAATACATCCAGTTTAATTTCGTTTCTAAACAAATTCAGTCTTAATTTGAAGTCTGAAGTAATCGTAGGATAAATTAATGCTTACTTGTTTTACAAGAAGTTTACTCGATGGTATAGAAAGAAAGATGCCCATACAAACTCTTGTCTTCAATTTAATGACTTTCAAGAATTAATGTGAATATATATATAACTTCCTAGGTGCACATTTCTCATCAATCTTATTCAATTTTTAATGACTTGTGCGAAATTTCACTTTTCTTGATCCAGTGATTTGCTCTGCTCATATTAGCTGCGATGTTGGTAAATTAATAATTTTATAAGAATTTATTTTCATCAGTACGAAAAAATACGTGAAAATTACTTATTGAATTCGTTAAACCAAGACCGAGCAACGTCAATTTGTTTCTGAAAAACCACAACACATGGAATGTATCTTTTTGGTGAAAACGTGAGTCATGTTTTTAACATGAGCAATTGAAACCGAGCTTCAAGTGACTGTAACTCTCACATACTTCATCTGAACTAGATTATATTTCTAAGACACGATGTGCGACTGTTCCGATACATTGATCTATATTTCTTCATTATTTCTGTAGTGAAAAGTAGCTTCTGTCAGTAACTTTGTCCTCGTGAAAGTGGGAAATATTCCTAATTGGATTCAGCAGTGGTGGTCCATTGAGTAGCGGTAACATCCCCGACGCAAACTCTTTACTTTTGTATAATTTATTTCGTCAGCACTGCTCTCGAAAAAATTAATCGTATGAATTCTAATATTATAATGTATCATTTTAATTCTAATTTCTAATTGTTATTTTATAAGTTATCATTTTATTTATTTTTCATTTATTGCCTTTTTATGTCACTCTAATTGTATAATTCATCTTTTTAATTCAAATTGTATTTTGACCCTAATTTTTAATATGTATTATTTTTCATCTAGTTATATGTGCATGCTGTGGTCTCCTGTAACTGAAAGAGCACACGCTAAAGGACCCCTCGTACTATTTGTGATTTATAATGTGGTTACTGTGTATCCTTTGTTGGAGATCCAATTAACTAAATAAACATTGTGAGGAAACCGGCATATTCTAGAACCAAAAATTCGAAAACATTTAACATCCACCAAAACACACAGGGTCCACATGGAGGATTACAGCCCATTCCCTCTCCTAGAGAGGAGGCCCAGCAGTTGGAATATTTTACGACTGATTAAGGTTATGAAGTTTCATAATAAAAATTATCCCATGTTTTTGCCCCGTAGTGGAACAGAACAAGCTCTAAGGCTTGATCTGTATTTATGTTTTGTAATCAATTATTTGAAAATTCTATTCGATTTAGCAGTTCTGCGTAAAAATGGAACATAAAAACAAACAAAAAGACAGACGAACGATTACTTTTGCACTAATCATGTTAGCCTGAATGTAATTCTATCAAGCAGTACATGGATTCATATTCGTGTTTTACGGAAAATGCAAAAGATTCTAATACATACTCATACGTGTTTTTATTTTGTGCGTGATTACAGTCATTGGAATATTCATCTAGCTGTCAAATTGTGTATTTTTTTTGTTAAATAAAGACCGCGAATTATGGGTCTGTGGAACACACGCATTTTGTAGGTGTTTTTAAATACACGGAGATATATATTACTGTTTATTTCTTTGCTCTATTTCTAATTGAATACAGGAAGCTTTTATAATATTATGACTGCTTATTAATTTTTTTAAATAAATTAATTTCATAGCTTTTGTGGGAATGTTCAGATGTCTGTTTTCCATAACGTCAAGAAAATAAAAGTAACAACACGGGACGATAACATCGCAATTTTTTAAGGTGCGTAATCATCCAATGACTTCTCTCGCTTTAGGGTGGAGTGAAAGGGCGTGATAAACTTATACTGACTAAAACACACCTGTGTCTTACGCTGCCCTTTGCGTTTCGAAACCACGGTATCCCTTTCAGAAATTCCTCGTGAATTTTCGCACTTGATACTCAAATATTTTCTTAAGCTTAGCCTTGTCAAAAACTATGTCAGCGAACACTTAAACAGCAAAGTAATTAATGGTCTGCGTAAACGTCTAGCCGAGAGACAAAATTAAATATCTTGATTGCTACTAACGACAAATAGACGCGCCGAATTTTGATCAAGAGATAGTTGATAACTTACCAAGTTACCACTTTGTAATATTGGAGATAGCTGATGCGGTAACCGTATCGCTGGTAACGAGGCAATTTAATTTGACCTATTTGATATACTCGTAACTTATTTTATAGAGGAACTAGAATTTTCGGTAAATAGTTCACAGTTTATTATAAAAGGATTTAAGTGCGAAATAGTGATAGATCTGTCATTCCACCTGTTCCACCAGGAATTGACTCAACCACCTAATGGATGGTCGTTGAGGGTGACCCAGGCTGCTATTTGCCCGCATGAATTCATACGGGCAAATACAAGCCGGGGATGGCATGACGAAATAATAGTAATAATCCTATAGGCCAGGGCATAATAAGGGCCATAGATAAAATACACAAATAATCTTACAAAATAATAAAATAATATACCTAAATATAAAAGAAACCAAAAGAAAATGATTAAAACTATAAACTATTGTACACGAAGTGACAGCGTCGTACAAAAAAAACAAACACTCTATATACACTCGCTTTGGTGAAAGATAGCTTGTCTTTAAGCAGCTGCTGATTACCATGTGGTTTTAGTCAGTAAGAGCCCTTGGCCTGCACTGGGGTGGAGGACTTCCTGCTAGGGCTGCGGATTTTTGAAAGAAGTTAGCGTAGCCCTCGCAAAAAATGGGCAACTGAAGTAACACTGGGGTTAAGTCAGTATAAGTCTGACACTCCCTCTCGCTCCACTCAGAGCAAGGGGAGGAGGCTTATTTGGATTTCCCATGAAAAAAAGGGTAGACGACTTACATGAGGACCTCCACACATTTAAAAAATAGGACCGACTCGCCTCAAGCTCATTCATTCACCTAAGTATAATGGTGATATTTTTGCAGAATAATACTGATATAGCATTTTATTTGTATCACCCAGCTTGATTAATAAAAGCAATCTTTGTTTACTTGTTTATAACAGTAATCTATAAGCTGTCGGAGATCTTCATGTTGATTATGAGTGTATAAATATTGGTGAGACGTAAATAAAATAACAATTTTTGCTTCAATATGAATAAACTAGAACTTTGCTACTTGGGGTAGTTTTGAAAATAAATAATGACCACCGTTATTATTTACTTAGGTTATTATTTGTGCTAACTTTCAAATATATTAGCACATGGAATGAGATTTGGCATACAGACGAAATTCCCCCTTTTCACTCCTTAAAGAAAGGTAGAATTTCTAAAAACCCCTTCTTAGTGCTCGTACGTTATAAAAAGAAGCCTTCTGCAAAATTTCCATTACTTGTCTCAGTAGTTTCGGCAATCACCGGGCCTTGGTACAGACCATGGTCCGGAGCGAGGAGAAATGGCAGGCGGTTGCCACCTTCTGCGAAGCAGTAATGCTAGCAAAGGAGGAGGCCGCACGCGCGAGAGAACGGCCCACACGCCCCAGCCGCCGGGATCCCGATCCCGATTTCCAGCCACCGTAGGCGCTGGCTTGCGGACGGTGAGCTACCCATTGCTCGCCGTCCGGTCGACTGTCCGGTAACCATCCGGACCGAGCCCAAGTTGTCGACGGCGCGTAGTGTTCCACGCACGCCTCAAGGAGATGTCAGCAAAACCGTAGCAGGGTCGAAGCCTACTGGGGCCATGGGTGATGCGAAAGAGAACCCCGGGGCCCAGGAACAAAGGCAAAGAAGGAACAGGAGTGGGTTTTTAGTCAGTAAAAGTCTGACACTCACGCTCACGCTCCGCCCAAGAGGCCGGGGGACGTCATTGTATGATTTTCCAACCGAAAAAAAAGTAGTTTCAGCTATGCGTTGATATGTTAGTCAGTCAGTTTCACCTTTTATAATAAACCAATAACCTTTTATATAATCCACCAAATATTGCTTATATTTATCCGTTCATTCGTTAAACATAATCCATTTTGACATCCTTATGAAGCATTACTTTTTTCTAATAATTCAATTAGCACTAAATACTCTTGTGTCGGAAACTTCACAAAGAAAAGGTCATTGGCCCGTAATCACTGTACCTAGATGCAGCTTAAATAGATTTGGCTAAATGATAATATTCTTTGAGCGTGAGAACAAGTGTAGGATTCGTTGAACCCGGTCTTATACATGCAAACTGTTAGGATAGTGGATTAAGTTGTAAGAGCACTTAGTAACTTTAAGTTGAGAATTGTTCATGCTCACTCAAATGTTTTACTGATAGTGGCGCGTGTGTTGGATCATTCAGTTCCCTGAAAAATGGTTGAGCTGAGTGGTACTGATATGCGCGTCATTTTCGTAAACGGACGTTGTCAGTTGAGACTGGTCATCTCTTGGCTGCCAGTGGCTTATTTTAACTTCTATATTTTGAATTGTTTTTTTTTTAACATTGATTTCACATCAATAGTATTCGTAACATGATTTAGAAGAGTGGCCATGAAATTTCTTGCACATTCTTCTCCATAAAGATCTACGCTTTGGAATGTGTAATTACCATCATTTTTCTGACTGACTGACTTCTTGACTATTTAAAAGTGCCTGTAAATTGTTTATTTGAAATAAATGGTAATCTATAGGTATGTATGGGGAATAACGGAAAGGTTTGCTTATTTTCGATATTTACATAGTACTTTATGAAGAACTTCTTATTTACGAGCAACACTTTCCATAAAAAGTGCTATAAATACTAATTAGTTATAGATTCAAGAAAAAAAGTTGTGGTAATACATTCTCAAATAAATAATTACTCATTTAAAAACTCTTTTCAATTAAAATTCTCAATAGTAATTAGTCACTCCATCGAAAGAAGGAAAAAAAATGTTACAAGTAGCCCCCTCTCTCCCCTATCCTATGAGCTATTGGCCTATGTGCTAAATTTAATCTAAATTTGTCCAGCCCTTTGAGTGTGAAGGAGTAACAAACATATATACACAAGTACTAACTTTCGTCTTTATAATATTAGTGTGATCTTATAGTTCTTTACAATAATATGGATTTTCCTAATCGATATGCATGATTTCGCAAAAATTAGAATATTATGGAGATATTGAGGTAAACCCATATGAAATGATGGAATATTACATTTAACTTTCTAGCTATTTTTATCCTTATATAGAATAGGATATGGCTCTTTTTGGGCATCACGATTGACGCATAATAGTGTATCCGTTTATTCTTATGTGAGGTGAAAGGTGATTCATTTGGTTTTCGCAATCAATTCGACCTTCGTTGTATCCTTGTTCATTGTTGAGTGTGTTCGTCTTAATTTGAGCTCCCGAATTAGGTATTACTTGACTTGGTTTATTCAATAAGTTATGATTTCCACTCTTCAGTCTTCCCTTCTTCGCTTTGATCTTGAATAAGTCATGGTCTACAACTGCTTGTGTTATTATAGTTCACCTCATGGTCTTACTCCACCTGATTCTATTCAGTATCTGCATCTCTCCTGTTGATGCTGGAACAAATTGCCTCAGAAATTGGCATCAAATTTGTACCGATTTTTCCGTTTCCGTCTTCTTGTCCATTATTATATGTATGTAGGTATATTATATAGACTGGCTTGTTGGTGTAATGGTTAGTGGCCCTAATTGCTATTATCATCATCATCATCATCATCATTTCAGTCGAAAGACGTCCACTGTTGGACATAGGCCTCCCTAATTGCTATCCCTGAGACAAATGTTTGGGTGATGAGCACGATCATTTTTCCTGCCTGGGTGTAATTTATCTATAATATGTGTTTGGATGTGCTTATCATTGGGGGGTTTTGCCATAATCGCCACGCTTGGCATGCGGGTTGGCGATCGCAGTTTGGTTGTTGCAATTCACAGAGAATTCTGCTGCCCATTCTCTGGTATGGTCTGGTATGGTATGGTCGCCGATATAGCCCGAAGAATCGCCAAACTAAAGTGGCAGTGGGCAGGGCACATTGCTCGTAGAACGGATGGTCGTTTGAGCCGAAAGGTTCTGGAGTGGCGACCGCGCACCGCAAGACGCAGCGTTGGAAGGCCTCCCACAAGGTGGACCGACGACCTGGTGAGGGTCGCGGGAGTTCGGTGGATGCGAGACGCACAGGATCGGCCGTTGTGGCGACGCTTGGGGGAGGCCTATGTCCAACAGTGGACGTCTTTCAGCTGAAATGATGATGATGATGATGATGATATATGTGTTTATAAATATATAAGTATGTTTATCAGTTTTCTAGTAATCATGGCACAAGAAACTTGTAAAAGCTCTGACAATAACACTGGTTATTATAATCATTCCGGTTTTCTTTTCAAGATAATGTAGATACAGCGTTTCTTACTATGACGTAACATTATATGGAAATTACTTGTCGTAAAAAGATATCAGTTTGTTCAGGAAATTGTGAGCAAAACGCATTCATCCTACAGCACATTGTTTCCTCAAATAAATCTACTTCTTCACGTTTCATTTAATTTAATGTGCATGTGGGTAACGCTTTCTGATTTATTTTTGTTCAGTCTCGTGAATAATCGTATAGAAAAAAGGAAAAAAGAAAGAATATTTATCAAGCAAAAGTCTACCGGATACACAATTAAAATTTAAACAATTAGCGACAATCGTTGAAAATAATAACATGTGTTGTGCCTCACGGCTGTGATAAAAAAGTTTATTTCGGCAATATACGTAGGTATATAAATAATTGTAAATATACCTATAAGAATGAATGAAAAAACGGTAATATAGCAGTAATTTTAACTGTTAAAGGATATTGTGCGGAAATTCACACAGTTATCATAAAAACTAATATTACTTCATGCATCAAATTATGTTAACCTCACTCATGATACATATATTGAGATAATTAAATACCAAAAAAACTGCATTATTAGCCATAAACTAATTATTTTTTTGAATTAATCTTCAACTACATTTAATAATGAGAAGATTGAGAAGCTGGTTTCCGGAGTATTTCGGTAGACTCTTGTAATCTTTGGTACAAAAAAGACGTAACTGCACATGTTTTTGAGTCTTACATCTGACGATACTCTCATATGTGATGATGACGACGTATGAAACTACCAGTCTGACAATGTCATGTCGTTATCGCTATCGCCAAATGAAAACGGCTTTTATCATTTATACCTCTAAAAAAATATTAAAGATTAGTTACTTGTTTCAGGCACTATTTACGTACACAATACAAAAATCTACACTTATATTATAAAGAGATACTTAAAGTTTTTTTTTTGTTTGTATGAGAGTAAACTAACTATAAAAATACACTACTAAAAAATCATAATAAAAACTCTTTAATTCATTAAAACTCTACTAAAACAGTATCGCTGTATGATTGCATCGCTATCGACCGGTAAAGTGCCCGAGACACTGGTGGCATTTGTACTTCCCACTTTTCAATCAATTCTAAATGTCTTACTGTTTTTAGGGTTCCGTACCTCAAAAGGAAAAAACGGACCCCTTATACTCGTAGGATCACTTTGTTGTCCGTCCGTCTGCCTGTCTGTCTGTTAAGACCCTTTATATCGGGAACGCGTGGAGGTATCGAGTTGAAATTAAAACCATATACTCAAGTCTGCGGACTCTTGAAGCTGTAAAAAAATCAAACTTGTAAGTTAACGAGAAAAAAGATACTTCGGTTTATGTGGCAAAAAATATACATTTCGAGGAAATCAAAATTCATAGGAAACTTCCCATTGACCCAGAATCCTGAAATTTGGCATAAAGCATAGTCTTATACCACAAATATATGAATAAATCTGAAAACTGTATTGCAATTTATTTTTTGCGATTCATAAAAATCTTCATAGACTCCATTCCGGAATTGAACTATTTACATAAGTAAGTTTGTACGGAACCCTCAGGGCGCGAGTCCGACTCGCACTTGCCCAGTTTTTTCGTATTTTATTACTTTAGAACCATCCTTATATTAAAGTTTTCTAAATAATAATTATTAAAAACCTTTTTTTTTCTTTTTTGTCCATCCAAGTGGACAAAACTAAATAATAATTATTAAAATCGGTCAAGCCGTTTTTTAATTTTACGCGAGACTAACGAACATCAATAGATTTTCTAAAATCCCCTTCTTAGTGCTCGCTTAAATCATAAAAGGAAGCCTCGTGCAAAATTTCATTTTCCTAGACCCAGTTCATTCGTATGTGCTTAGATATGTCAGTTAGTCAGTTTCCCTTTTTATATATATCTTTTATATATATAAAAGAAAGTCGTGTTAGTTACACTATTTATAACTCAATAACGGCTGAACTGATTTGGCTGAAAGTTGGTGGGGAGGTAGCTTAGAACCAGGAGAAACACATAGGATACTTTTTTTTTTTAAGTATGGTGGAGTAGGTAGAGTAGGGTAGAGTAGGGTAGAGTAGGGTAGAGTAGGGTAGAGTAGGGTAGAGTAGGGTAGAGTAGGGTAGAGTAGGGTAGAGTAGGGTAGAGTAGGGTAGAGTAGGGTAGAGTAGGGTAGAGTAGGGTAGAGTAGGGTAGAGTAGGGTAGAGTAGGGTAGAGTAGGGTAGAGTAGGGTAGAGTAAGGTAGAGTAGGATAGAGTTGGGTAGAGTAGGATAGGCGATACGAAGTTCGCCGGGTCAGCTAGTAGATAGATAAAAAAGGTATTGACTAGAAAACTTAATCAAAAAATCGCAATCAACAATTATTATTAATCGATAAATCACTATAATGAATGAGTCTGTCGATCTGTGTGTACAGTTATGATGTTTTGTAATTGTGCACATTGTGTGAAGACCACAAGTATGTGATAATTCGTGCTCCGTTACTTCATGTTTTGCAGACATTTTCGCGTGATTACAAATAAATGTATTTTGTTTTGGTATATTTTAGTCACTTGATGACGTTTTAACTTTTGTATGGATGAAATGCGTTCATTAATGCTATTTATAACTAGCTATTACCCGCGGTTTTGCCTGTGTAAAAGTAGAAAATTATGCCAAAAAAAAAATTATATTATTAAAATCCTATGTAAGTGTAAGTATCCTATATTATTTAACTTTGAGCGTTATTTGTTGTCGTTGTCACATTAAGTCTTACTATGTACCAAAGAAAGAAAGAAAAACATTTCATTTGCCGGAAAAGGCGCAAACTTATAACTAACCAAAAACCACTACCACTACTGGGTGTTACATGTTTTTTTTTAAATTTTCGGTTTTCTTTTGACTTTGCTCGAATTCTTGATACTACGTATGCACAGTGTTCATATACCAAAAATCACAATAATCGGTTGATATTTAGAGGTTGCACAACGCCAATAAGTACAACACCAGTGAAGATTAAATTTTTAATATTATTATTTTTTACAGAGGAGGGAAATAAGTTTTACTAGACACAACAACACATTAGTAACACTTGCTACCCTCCATTGTAAAAAATAATAATATTTAAAAATTTACCTACATGGATGATGTAGGTACTAGCTCTATGAGAAAACTTTATTGGCATTGTGCAACCTCTAAATATTAACCGATTATGGTGAATTTTGGTATAAGGACACTGTGCACGAGTGGTATCAAGAATTCGAGCAAAGTCGAAAATTTAAAAAACATGTAACACCCTAACCACTACTGTACATAAAGTTCCAATAAATTAATAGTAATATAATCACAATATTAGACACAGTAATAAAGGCAAAAGTTTGTATGTACGTGTGTATTTGTTAGTTACTCCTTCACACTCAAACAGCTTAACGAATTTGAATGAAATTATATTACATTCTATTATCCCGGGAGCATGGTTCTTCTCCATAGAGATCTAAGCTTTGGAATGAGCAATTTAGCTTCGCTTTTTTGCCTGACTGACATTTTTACCGTTCGAAAGTACCTGTAAATGGTTTATTTGAAATATATGTTTTTGATTTGATTTTGGAATGTAGATAATTTTCTACTTTTACACGGGCAAAGCCGCTGACAGAAGTTCGTTTTAATATAATTATTTTGTGAAAAAAATAAAGAATCAATCAATCGTTCTTCATCATCATCATCTTCCTGTCCTTGTCCCGTTTTATTTAGGGTCGGCGCAATACGTTTTTTTCTTCTATTCCGTCTTGTCCCGCGTCACGCTATCACTAACTCCCTTTTCTTTCATATCACTTCTCACACAATAAATCCATCTTTTCTTTGGTCTCCCTCTCCCTCTCCATCCATCCACATGTAAACTCAGAACTCTTTTAGTAACATGCGTTTCATCTCTCCATACCAAGACAAACGATCAATCAATCAATCGTACTTAAAATGGCTATCTAATATATATGTATATATTATATGATCGTAAACATTTTCACTGATATTTTCTTTTTATCTTTTATCTCAATGAGTGACTATTAAATTGTTTAACTTCGTGTTTATTTGCAAGATCATTTATGCGATAAAATCTTCACTTGATATAATAATAATTATATCTTCATAAATGTGAAAGTTTATTATCTAATAAATCTTCGCATGGTATAATTAGTTTGATAATTTCAAACTGCGTGTAGTCAATTGTGTGACAAATTCATACCATAATGTATTATTATTTATATTGATTTTAGTTATGTACGAGTATGTCTTACACAATTTAACTTTCTATTGCTTAATCAATTTTACTCGATTAGTTTTTTTCTTGATGATTGTGAATGATTTCTTTTAATGTCTTTTTTTTAGAGTTCCGTACCCAAAGAGTAAAACGGGACCCTATTACGAAGACTACTGTCCGTCTGTCACTGGGCTGTATCTCATGAACCGTGATAGATAGACAGTTGAAATTTTCAGAGATGATGTATTTCTGTTGCCTTTATAACAAAAAATACTAAAAAAAGAATATAATAAATTTAGAAGTGGAGCTCCCATTATTCCATAAACGTGAGTTTTTGCCGTTTTTTGTTCGATATTAATAACAGCAAAAGGTAAAGCTTGAAATATTCACAGAATATTCAGTATCCACTTTAAAAATAAATAATTGAATTAAAATAAAATATATATTAAAAATAAAAAAGGGAAAGGGAGCAGTGGTGGCCAAGTGGTAACGGTCCCGACTTACGAGTTGTAGGTCGCGGGTTCAAACCCAGCCAGGCGCATTACTTTGTGTAATTTATTTCATCACCACTGCTCTCAAAACGGTGAAGGAAAACATCGTGAGGAAACCGGCATGTCCTAGAACCAAAAATTCGAAGACATGTGACATCCACCAATCCGCACTGGGCCCGCGTGGTGGATTACGGCCCATTCCCTCTCCTAGAGAGAGGAGACCTGAGTCCCAGCAGTGGGAACATTAAAAGGCTGATTATGCTTATTATATATTAATGGCTCCCATACAACAAACGTATTTTTTTGCCTGTAGATATAGTGTTTAATTTTGTATTCATAATGGGTTCGGAACCCTTTGCGCGCGAGTCCGCCACTATTATTATTGATAGGCTCGCATTTTTTTTAATAATATAATCTAGTGTTTGACAGCAATCTCGCCTGATATCCGCATACCGGCTGCTGAGCTGAGTCCGCATACCGGCCCATAGTGCTGCTCGACGAGGTGGGCAAGCTCTTTGAAAGAGTAATTGCAGACCGCCTCGTCGCGCATTTAGCGCGGGTGGGGCCGGATCTTTCGGACAGCCAGTTTGGTTTCCGCAGGGGGCGCTCCACGGTGGACGCCATCATGCGCGTGCGGGCCCTCACGACGGGGGATGCGGTGTCCCGGGGCAAGGTCGTAGTGGTGGTGTCCTTGGACATCACCAACGCCTTCAACTCCCTGCCCTGGAGTAGCATTAGGAGGGCACTCCGGTATCACCAGGTGCCCGACTACCTCCGTCATCTGATCGAGGCCTACCTGAAGGACAGGTTCATCATCTACCCTGGTCACGAGGGAGAGTGGAGACGGCGAGAGATGTCGTGCGGTGTTCCGCAGGGCTCGGTACTAGGACCGCCCTTGTGGAACATCGGGTACGACTACGTGTTGCGCGGCGACCTCCCCGACGGGGTCAGCGTGGTCTGTTACGCAGACGACACGCTGGTCCTGGCGCAGGGGGAGTCACACCAGGCGGCGGCCGAACTAGCGACACGCGGGGTTGCGACAGTCGTGGACAGGATCCAAGAGTTGGGACTCGAAGTGGCACTGCACAAGTCCGAGGCCATGTGTTTTCATGGCCCTCGGAACGCGCCACCACCGGGTTCCCAAATAACGGTAGGAGGGGTTCGCATCGACGTCGGGTCGACGATGAAGTACCTGGGACTTGTCCTCGACAGTCGATGGAACTTTGTGGAGCACTTTCGACGTCTGACTCCCAAACTGGAACGGACCGGGGCTGCACTAAAGCGGCTCCTGCCCAACCTTGGGGGTCCAGACGCCTCCTGCCGGAGGCTCTACGCGGGAATTGTTCGGTCCATGGCCCTTTACGGGGCGCCGGTGTGGGCGCCGTCGCTGCAAAAGCGACCGGCGACCATGCTGAACGCTTGCCAGAGGGTCATGGCCATCCGGATGATACGGGGATACCGCACGATTTCCCGCGAAGCGGCGAGCCTCCTTGCTGGCCTGCCACCATGGGATTTGGAGGCAACAGTCCTTGCACTCATGCACGATTTGCGCGTGGAGATGCAACGCCGGGGCGAAACTCCGCTGCCGCGCCAAGTCGCGGCATGGCGGACAGAGTTCCGGCGGGATCTCATGGTGGAATGGCGACGGCGACTGTCGCAACCCAGTGCTGGGCACGCCACAATTATGGCGGTAAGTCCCCTCTTTGAGGAGTGGCTGGAGCGGCAACACGGCATCCTCACCTACCGCATGACGCAGGTCCTCACCGGACATGGCAAGTTCGGGAGGTTCCTGCATCGGATTCAGGCGGAAGCAACGCCCGGGTGTCATCATTGTGTGGACCACCCGGAGGACACGGTGGAGCATACGGTGGAGGCGTGCCCCGCTTGGGCGGAGCACCGCCGTGTCCTCGTGGAGGCAATTGGCGGCAGCGACCTTTCACGTCGGGCCCTGGTTCAGGCTATGGTCCGGAGCGAGGAGGAGTGGCAGGCGGTCGCCTCCTTCTGCGAAGCAATAATGCTAGCGAAGGAGGAGGCTGCACGCGTGAGGGAACGAAGGTCCTCACGCCCTAGCCGTCGTAATTCCGACCCCGACTACCAGCCACGGTAGACGCGGGCTTGCGGACGTCGAGCACTGGGTAGCTCGCCGTCTGGCTGTTCGGTAATTAACCGGACCGAGCCCAGTCGTCAACAGCGCGTGGTGATACTCGCGCTCCTCAAAGAGATGTCAGCAAACCGTAGGGGCCCAGCGGGGCCGATGCCCGCTAGCTAGGACCGCGGAGAATTTCTGAAAGGGAAACCCGTAGTCCTAATACGCAAAGGGTAATTGAAGGATACAGGTGTGGTTTTAGTCAGTAAAAGTCTGACACGCCCTCTCGCTCCACCCAGAGCGCGAGAAGTCATTTGGATGATTTCCCACCTTAAAAAAAAAAAAAAAAAGCAATGATGCAATCGTTGATTGTGAGCCGTACTAGTTTATTAAGATCCTATTTACTTACTCTAGCTCTAAAGACACCTAAATTATAATGAATTAAACTTCACCTAATTTAATGAGCAGTGGTGGTCGAGTGGTAATGGCCCGGACTTATGAGTTGTAGGTCGCGAGTTCAAACCCAGCCAGGCACATTAATTTGTGTAATTTATTTTCATCACCACTGCTCACAAAACGGTGAAGGAAAACATCGTGAGGAAACCGGCATATCCTAGAACCAAAAATTCAAAGACATGTGACATCCATCAATCCGCACTGGGCCCGCGTGGTGGATTACGGCCCATTCCCTCTCCTAGAGAGGAGGCCTGAGTCTCAGCAGTGGTAACATTATAAGGCTGTTTATGCTATGCTATTATGCTAAATTATAATCGGTCGGGAAGACCGCAGCAGGCATATTTTCTATCTCGCCTGATATCTCCTTTCGCAGGTCTGCTGGAAGAAATTTCTTTTGAAATTAGCAGGACCTTTGTATTAGTATTTATATATTAATATACTAGCTTCTGCCAGCTGCTTCGCTCGTGTGAAAATAGGTTTCTCCATACAAACTTCCAACCTTACCACGACCTTCCAACTTTTTTTAAGTTAGTAGGTGTTATAGTTTGAAATTACGCGATTAATTAGTGAGTGGTATTTCGCTTTTATATATATAGATTACGAGACAAGATTATAATGCTTAATCTTGTTCTGTTGTATGTGTATACCTACATTAATAAATAAATGACTTTTTGTTGCTTCTTCGTTTCGATTTCGTAAAAAGTTATTTCATTATATAAAGTTTATTTTGGGCACTTTTTAAAAAAAGTTTGTTTTATATATCCAACACCAAAACAATAATAATAATTTAATAATAATAATTTATTACACCAAAAAATACACATTACACAATTTGTCTGTGCTCATAATTATAATATTGTTACAATACATAAAAATTGTGCCTAAATTAACATGTGCTGCCGAACTAGGCTTGGAGCCTGTATTTCGGCATGCAGCGCGTCAAGCCCTGGAACTGGGTCTTCTAGTATCAGTTCATGAGCAAATGGTATCAATCATTGTATCAAATTAAGTTTTGGTATTATAAATTTGGTGTAACAATACACTAACACTAAAACAATATATTATATAGATCATAAATCAGGAAAGTGTTGCGCTTCGGTATTTGCCTCCATACATTAATTACTAGATTTTCACGCATAGTAATGTGTTCATGCAAATCTCTGGTCATATCTAGGCAGGCGGCGCGGGCGCATGCTACTATCTAGGGTTACCTACCGTTTTGAAATTTTAAAAGTCTTAACATGAAATGTTAGTCCGTATTATTGTATTTACTTTATTTAGGTCTGTAAGGTATATCAGATA
The DNA here is from genome assembly GCA_905147345.3 of Mythimna impura. Taxonomy (NCBI): domain Eukaryota; kingdom Metazoa; phylum Arthropoda; class Insecta; order Lepidoptera; family Noctuidae; genus Mythimna; species Mythimna impura. Next base: position 6,304,092 of record LR990355.1, on the reverse strand, counting down.
CCTGATAATAAATAATTTATTATTATCACAAAAAAAATTAACTAGGGTTACCTATCAGAGATCACCCTGTGCGATATTCGCTGTTTCGCGTCCGTTACGTCACAACCTCAAGTTCAGTTGAAAACCAGCGTCAGGCACTAGTTGTCTGGCAATTATGCTGAACTGGACCTATTTTGGCGCAGCCGTGAGGCGCACAATTGGATATCTATATTATTATTATTTCTTTGATTCTCTTTTGTATGGTTTCGTGTTTACATATATTGTTTGTGTGCCTTGCGTTGTGACACAATAAATTCATTTTCTTTCTTTCTTTCTTTGATATGACCATTCATTGCACACTTGTTCTTTTATGTGTTTATCTTGTATTATTGGTGCAGAATAAAGAAATAAATAGAATGTCCTATTTTCTAAAAAAATCCGAACATTTAAATGATTACAATGAATCATTTTTTTTTATTTTATGGTGATAAATCCAGACCTTATTCTTTACTAAGGCCTCTAAATATCCAAACGGAGGTGTAAAATTATTTTCTTTTCCTACTTTTTCGGACAGATTCCACAGGTAAAGAGCCGGTGTCTGTGTTTCTTGAGGTTACTTCTAGGCAAGTGTGCTCTATAGTCGACTACATCATCGCTTACCATCAGGTGAGATAGTGGTCAAACGCGTGCCTATGAATAATATTAATATAAAAATTATTGGAAAAAGTGTGATATATTACTTTAAAATCGTTACAATGAAGAGAGTCAAAATTCTTTTTTTTATCCTAATAAAGTCTGGACAACGGATAACGCCAGTAAATATCCCGACGGAGCTCTAAAATGGCCAACTTTTCTGGACAAGTCCGGACGGTTGGTAACCCTACATGCGACTGTGTTAGTAGCCCGCTCAGTGAGAGTTAGAATGTGTAGCGGCGACCCAGTGTGCACCGCTGTGTGCTGGCTGCTACCGGAGGAGCTCAAATGCTTTTTTTTTGCTAAGAGAACTGTATGATGCTTTGGTTTGTGGCTACTGGCGATGCGCTTTGCAATAATTTCATAAATTTGTTAATAAATTTTTGTTTCATGTACCCACAAACACTTAAAAATGAAAAAGGAGGAATAAGAGAGACATTGAACACAAAGGTACTGCTTATTTAAAATAAAAAAATAAAAACACCAGACCTGAGATAGGAGAGTTGGAAGGGATATAAAAACACAGTGTGTATAAACAGGTAAAAAAAATATTGAAATATACTATAATTACTTAACTAAGTCATATCATATATTTTATAACAGTAAATAATTGTACTCATAAATAGATAAAATACAATTATATTTGCGTTTACTGAAGTAATTATTTACCTAAACACATATGGTCAACCGTCAACTCCATTGGAGTAATTGCTGCAAGGCGTTCCGATGTGAGGATAAAAATAAATAAATAAATAAATATGGTACGTAGGTTTTATTTCGTTTGAATATCACCAAATTATAAGAGAAGAATGCGAAATGGTTTTGATATTGCACAAATGTCATTTCATTCATTTTGTTGCTTCGTTATTGAGAACTTGCGAATTTGTACACACACTGTCACTTGTTTTTTGTTTGAAGTATATGTCGGAATCTCTCATAATCTTTATTATATAATGTGAAATCGTTTTATAAAATTTACAATAAAAACAAATCTTTATGTAAATAATTAATTCTTTCTTTATCTAAACGTTCACAGATGTTTTCGAAACACTGGAAGACCATTCATATGCTAAATAAACAGTTTTATTAATTTGCACGGTTGTAATATGCAAATTGAAAATTTTTATTTACATCTTTTGATAAAGGAGTAAGACCATTCATGCTGGTGATTTTAATTTGTTTTAGGATACCGATTTATAACAATTGACATCTTCACGGGAGATAACACGACACCTTAGAATAGGTATTTTTTATAACGTTAGCCTATCCATGTAAATCATTTCTGCCTATCAATTATTCGATTTGACAGCACCGAATTAGACTTAGAAATATTGGAGAAAAAAAACCAATAAATCACTGCAATTTTTTTTTAATAAACAAGTGTATGTATGTCGCGGCCAACTAGCTTAAAGCTAGAACTACACTACGTACACGTGTGCCACACACGCTGATCTGGGCACGTCGGTCTCCATACATTTTATATGGAAACTAGACTTGTAGAGCTACACTTGATCCACGCCACGCGACGTCGTTCTATGTACAAATCAGGCGTGTTACACGTGTGCGTCGATCTAATGTAGTTCGAACTTTATTCAACATTAATTTATCGGCCTAGCCTTTTTACTAAATGGCGCCATTCGACAAACCGCCCGAGTGATATGTAGCCGTTCAATCAAACAGCTAGGAATATGACTTGTATTGTCACTTGTACTTGTCTTAACAATTTAAGCATATTTAAAAAAGGTATGGCAAGTCGAAAATCAATTAATTAATTAACATAACTAATTTCTTTAAAAAAAACACTACCATTTGACAGGCCTGTTGGTCTAGTGGTCAGTGGCCCTGACTGCTATACCGGAGATGGTGGGTTCGATTCCCACCCAAGACAAATGTTTTTGTGTGATCAGCACGATCATTTGTTCTGTGTCTGGGTGTAATTTATCTATAATATGTACTTAGAAATATAATTGGGATATTTAATCGTGTGTATCATTCTAGTTACATGTTATATATAGCATAAGCATAATCAGCCTTTTAATGTTCCCAAATGCTGGGACTCAAGCCTCCTCTCCAGGAGAGGGTATGGGCCGTAATCCATCACGCGGGCCCAGTGCGGGTTGGTGAATGTCACATGTCTTCGAATTTTTGGTTCTAGGACATGCCGGTTTCCTCACGATGTTTTCCTTCACCGTTTTGAGAGCAGTGGTGATGAAAAAAATTACACAAAGTAATGCGCCTGGATGGGTTTGAACCCGCGACATATAACTCGTAAGTTGGGGCCGTTATCACTCGGCCACCACTGCTGTCCCATGTTATATAAACTACAAATTGTTACCACTGATTCAACTTTTGTGGCTTTATTAAGTTGTTAAAGAAATAATAAAGTAACTACCGCCAAAAGTTTCGATAATTCCTTTCCAAATTATCCGCTTTCAACAGAAGGAAAATGTTGCAGACAAGTGGTTCCAACGAAAGTCTTTTATTTCTTTTAAAAGAGAAAGCTATTGTGTAAGCCTTTCATAATTATTCATTGTTAATTTCATTAGGGTGCTCGGTTAATTTCCATTGAAATTCATTAAGAAAATTTCTGTGAAAACTAAAAAAGTATTTTGTTAAAATACGGGTTAATTAAATTTTGCGACGCCCATTAAAATGTGAATGAAATGCGCGGAAAGTGACAGTTATTATCGTGGGTATTATTTTTAGTCATTTTTTTGGGAGTACTTTAGTAGTAATTACTTTTTTCAACGATATTTTTTATTATGCGTACTAAATTATGGCGTTCTTTGGAAAAATTGTACTGTGTTGTGTAGGGACAATGGTAATGTGTGTGAGTAGATATGTGGTTGTAAGTGTGCGCGTGTGTTTAGACTGCGCCCCGCCACATAAGCTCAGTCGCAATAAAATGCAGTTTACGAGAACACGTCTTTACCTTTTATTATTTGTATCTCTGATATAGTAGGTGACCTTCAATCCCCTTAATTCCTAAATATTATACATCTTATAAGTATTATAATAATATTTGAGAGCCGTTTTTAGACTTCTATAATCAATATCTGCTGCCAGCAGCTTCGTCTGCGTTTAAATAGAAAATTGCCCCAAGGAAACATACTCTCAGGATCAAAAGCACCCTATGTTCTATTCCAGGACATGTTCTATCCGTGTACCAAGTTTTATAGAAATCCATTCAGCCGTTCAAGCTTGAAGTAGTAACAAACATAGGTACTCACACATACTCATAAACTTTTGCTTTTATATTTCATTTTTAGGGTTCCGTGCCTCAAAAGGAAAAAATCGGAACCCTTATGTATAATATACTTAATTATATATTAGACTTAGTATGTAGGTTTATATTGTGCACTGGATCCTACCCTCGAATATGTTCTCTCTCTATAATTCAAAGGTTTGCTTGGAGAAAACTCATTGCTGAGTTAAGCTCGCCTTTGTACATGAACTGTCTGTATGTCAATACATTATGTTATCTTTTTGTGTACAATAAAGAATTAAAGAAATAACCCTTATAGGTTCACTTTGTTGTCCGCCTGTCTGTCTGTCTGTCAAGACCCTTTATTTCGGGAACGCGTGGAGGTATCGAGTTGAAATTAAAACCATATACTCAGGTCTGTGGTTCCTTGAAGCTGAGAAAAAATTAAATATCTTAGTTAACAAAAAAAAAAAGATACGGCCGTTTATGTCGCAAAAAACCTGTATTTCGACACTCTCAAGGGAATCAAAATTCATAGGATACTTCCCGTTGACTGAAATTTAGCATGAAGCAAGGTCTCATAGCACAAGTATAGGAAAAAATCTGAAAACTGTAAATTTGTAAGTAGTTACGTCACAAAAAAAAAACTTTTTGCGATTCTTCTCTCTTGGAAAAATCTTCGTAACTCAATTCGGGAATCGAACTGTTTTCATAGGTAAGTTTGTACGGAATCCTCAGTACGCGAGTCCGACTCGCACTTGCCCTGTTTTTTTGCACGACAGCGGTGGAAAAGAACAAACAATCATCATCACTAAATGACTTCTCGCGCTCTGGAGTGGGGCGAAAGGGCGTGTCAGACTTTTGCTGGCTAAAACACACTTGTGTTCCTTCATTTGCTCTTTCCATTCTAGGGCCGTGGTAACTCTTTCCAACGCTCCCGCAGCCCTTCAAATATGCTGGGGTCAGTTTAAATCAATATTTTACCTGAAGCGACTATCTAACCTCTACAACCTGAAAACTGAACTAAAACTGAGTACTTTGATCTATGACTTAGCAATCACTTCAGACTACGAGTATCGAATTACAAAAATCAGGTCCAAACGACTGCCATTACAGATTTGAAAAGCTCTATTTAAATATTTATTTTATCCTGTCTTTAGTATTTGTTGTTATAGCGGCAAATTTCAAAAATCTGTAAATGTCAGTCGGGTCCAACCGATTTTTTGAAATTCGGAGAAAAAGTCATTATAAAATAAAAAGTTAATTTTATGATTTGCTGCATAATATAGTGCACATTATAAACCAAATAGTCGTTAAAACTGGTTAATGGAATAAACACGTGAACAAGTAAGTAATGAAGTTATGATAATTGAAAGTTGAAATACTTTCGCTGCGGACCACCGAACAAGTTCATCGAGAAATTAAGGGCCTATTACACTACGCGATATTCAGCACACGATATTCAGACTGTCTTATTTTTTGTTCCGAGTAAGACCGGTCTAACCCTTATTACACGCGATATCGACTAAGACTGTCTGAATATCGAGTAGTGTAATAGGCCCTTTACTACTTAAATTGTTTTAAATTAACGAGTTCCTCTTTTATCGACTTAAAAAAAAACCGGCCAAGTGCGAGTCGGACTCGCGCACGAAGGGTTCCGTAGCAAAAAAACAGCAAAAAAATCACGTTTGTTGTCTGGTAGCAGTCTTTAAATATTTATTTTATTCGGTTTTTAGCCTATTTCTTGTTATAGCGGCAACAGAAATACATCATATGTGAAATTTTCAACTGTCTAACTATTAAGGTTCATGAGATACAGCCTGGTGACAGATGGACAGACAGACAGACAGCGGAGTCTTAGTAATAGGGTCTCGTTTTACCCTCTCGTTAACTCTAAAAAGAAGGTGGTTGTCAGTTTGGTTGGTATGTAAGAAATTGGCATCAGAAATCACTTTATGAACTGCAAACCAGTTCTGGTGATGGAATTCAAACAAATTGAGGGAGCTCTTTAAAAACTATAGATATACATACATATATTTAAAGCGATGGAGCCAGAAGGTAGGCACCGTAACTCCCTAATAAATAAATGTATCCTAGCCGTGTTTGGACTTTTAGAATTATCTTGAAATGTAGGTACTCTGGCTATGATTGGTTTTAATGGTTATATCCGGAGCGGGTGGTGCTATTATAGAACGCACATACTTTATGTAAAGCTATCATAACTAAAAAGAGAAAAAAAATACAACAGATTAAAAAATTAAAAAAAAATTACACCAAAAATTGGAAGTGCGTTGTATTTTCTTTGTAAAAGGTTATTTTGTAAAACTGGCTGATACAAAACGACTTATGTAGATGCTTTCTATTTATTTCTGTTTTAATAATGTAAGTATTTAATGATTGATTTAATTAATTAACGAATTAAAAAGCGTTATTTTTTAACATGAAATTAGGCTCGACACAAAGCGATATTCAATCAACGTTGCCATTATCAAAATTTTGCATTTTTGGGATTAATCACGCTTCATTTTGGAAGCACTGTCAACAAATGACGGGCTCTTTTAAGGGGTCGATGCGATGCCAGAGGGTCGCAAGATTTTTTCAAAGAGTTACCGTGGCCCTGGTACGCAAAGGGCAACTGAAGGAACACGGGTGGGTTTAGTCAGTAAAGGTACTCTTGCTCCCCTCAGATAGGGAAGAGTCAATTGATGATATGACGTAAAAAATGTGTTTACCATACTTTTTGGACCTTTCCACATCGATGCCTCTGATAGCCTTCTTAAGATATTACACGAGCGAACCTACACGGTTGCGAGAACACCAAAGCAATATATATCGCTAAGCTACGTTAATCTAATCTTACACCACTAATTACGTAATAATTTAACTCTTTGTTAAAACATCTAATTAAATACAGGAAAACCCGTACCTAACACAAAATTTCACAGGAAGAAACATGTAACAATCTCTTTACATTAGATTAGCATAGAAACAATCCAGAGAATTTTTTAAAAGCATACAATAGTTGTTCAATATCTGATTATCTCGTGGAATGCATAATGTTTTAATTAAAGAGTTCAATGACTTACCTGAGTGAAGTTCAAGGGTTATTCATTCATTCGGTCTTTTTTCTGTCATTCTTTTTTTTTGTTGCCAACTTAATGATGAAGCAAAAAGGTTGAATGTATTATGTTTTTTTTTTTCAAATCTTTTGCACGTTCATTATAATTTATGACGTGTTCAAATGCACGGTTGGTAGTTGTTTCTGCTTTCAAGTGTTTGAAGTTTTGTTTGCTGTGATGAATGAAAGTAAGTAGTAGGTAACGTTACTATGAAGTTTGTTTTATAACGTTCGTTGATCTAATTTTGGGTGATTGTTTTAGATTTGGTTTTGCTGGAATCTTTGTTTGATTCGGAGATCTTATTTAGTCAAGAAAAACTCAGTAATAACGACCGTATTTGAATAATGACATCCAATTATTTTTACCATAATGACTTACAACTGAATTCGTAATAATGTAACCTCGAAAGAAAAGAAAAAGTCCGTATAAAATAAATGATTGAGGTACGTATTTTACAAATTATTTCAGTCAATAATCGTATTTGAGTATCATTGGATATTCTATTCAAATTAATTTTAAATTACTATATTATTAAGGATCTGACAATAAAAATTGAGCTGAGTTTTTAATAGTATCGTTTTAACATTTTTGGAGATTCAACAAATAAATAATACATTATATTTTTATCTTTTATTTGGCTTTATAATTAACTAAGCGAGCGACTTCGCCCGCGTCGTAGTCGAAAATTATCCCAAGAAAGAAACTAAGGCTAGGCAGATTGATTTATATGCCTGTGGACCTATCTATTTAACAAAATAATTAACTACAATTACTTTACCTGATAGTATTGCATAATCAGCCTTATAATGTTCCCCCTACTGAAACTGTGGCCTCCTCTCTTGGAACTGTAGGCAGGTCCAGTGCGGGTTGGTGGACGTCACATGTCTGCGAATTTTTGGCTCAGGGACACGCTGGTTTTGAGTATTTTTGTCTAATAGTTTTACTCTTGGGCCGTGGGCAGTAGGATCCATGTGCTTATAATATATAATGTTTAAAGATTTATCCAAACGCCTGGATGACACTTCAAGTTGGCTTTTACTTCGCAAAGATTTGCCATTCATAGTGGCAATACCACCAGTCTTCTGGGCATTCTTCAATTCGATAGCAATATGGAGGATTTTTTAATATTTAGCAAAGTTTTTTCTACCGATTAGTATCAAGAGTAAATAAAAGATGTTTCACTTATGTGTCAATTAATTTATTGTTATCATGTTGGCTATAACGCGTCAAAAATAGCAATAGAAGATGGATGATAGGCTTAACTTAATTCCTTTTGATGAAAATTTTAATATTCGTAGATAAACTTTGACTATGTTACTTGAGAAGAGAAGATTTTTTTTTATTTTAGCAGAAAAAACTTTCTTCGGTTCCCAAAATAATAAAAAAAAAACTATTTCCCTCGACTCTTTTTTAAAATTTCTCTAAAAGATCTCTTTTTAAACAAGGGCACTTGTTGTGTTAATTAATTCCGATTGCTTTGAAGTAAACAAAATAACGATTTCTTGTTTCTTCTTACTTTTAAAACTAAGTCTTAAAAGCTATCATTTTTAAAGCTAGGTCATATATCAAGACTTCATAATATTATGCCAAACGTAGCCTACCGTTAACTTAATCTAAGATAATTACATATTCTCTTCTTTATTTATTGGTCCAAAGTGCAAACTTAGCTCGAAATTGATTAAAATAATATTTATTCAGACCTGCTTCTGTGAGAAATACTCAGAAAAGATTTCTAAGTACGGATAGAGGCGTAAAACTTAGTTATCTTTTTTGCATAAACTGAGCTGTACACTCGGGGAACGAAAAGGTTATGCAGTTATAAAATAACTTGCTGTTCTCGCATTGACATTGCGTATGTTGTGTTTACAAACCAGAAGTTTTAGATATTCATAGGCAACGACATTTAGTTAGTAGGAAAAAAAATGGAAAAGTTGACAAGTAAACTTGACATAAAGTTTCATAAAGCTGTAATTTCGACTATACATTGTTTGTAAAGTTGGTCCTGTAATGATTTGAGCTATGTCATCAGCTCAATATGTTTTTTTTTTTATGTTACATACATCCATAAATTAAGGACTACTAATACTGTCATTAGAGATTTCTAGTTTAGTAATCATTTACAATTAGGTTTGAATGTCAATTCTGGGACAGTAAATATTTTTTCTTTCATTCTGTCATATTCCACAACCAACCTAGATATCACTTGGTAGATATCGCTATCAGCGATAAGACACTCATTGTACCCATAGTTTTAAGTTTATTTATAAGTTGAGTTACTTTTTGATGTACTATAAAGTTTTATTCTATTCTATTCTTAATGCAGAATCTTTTCATTCCACTCCTGTATACCTCCAAGCCTCCAAGCAAAAGTAATATTCCCACGCCATCCACACCCGTTAAGAAGTCTTATAAAGAGGCTTATTAAGCTGCGCAGACGCTGCGTGTTCAAATGATTTATATCTTAACGTCTCGCAGGGGACTTGGACGTGTATTTGCATATTCTGTATCAAGAATTTGATTGGCGTTTAAATGTAGTGGTTGAGCTTTTATTGAATGTTTTATATTTATCTGAGGTAATGGTCTTATTGGAGCCTTGCGTGTTGAGCGGATTATATTTTTATTGAAGGCGTATTTTGAGTTGCTGAGCTCTTGGTGTATTGATTAAGGATCACCAGTTGTATGTGTCGGCTCAGGATGCCGATCAGAGTGAAAAACCTTTCCAGAGACTTAGTGGGCGATGAGTGGGTAATGAGCAATAAACAAACTATTCCAGACGACGCTACTGATTTATTACGATGTAGGCTTTAGGTATTCACTTCTTTTCATCTGTTCTGCGAGCAATGTGCCCTGCCCATTGCCACTTAAGTTTGGCGATTCTTCGTGCCGATTCAACCTTGATTCTCCTGCGGATATCTTCATTTCTGATTCGATCACGGAAGGAAACCCCTAGCACAGCCCTTTCCATTGCCCTTTGGGTGACTTTGAATCTTCTGATGAGGCCCATTGTGAGAGATCACGTTTCGGAACCATATGTCATCACTGGCAACACGCACTGGTCATACTTTCGTCTTGAGACTCTGTGGTATATTGGACGAGAAGATACCGCGCGGCTTCCCGAACGCTGCCCAGTCGAGTCGAATTCGACGGTTGACCTCTCTTGTTTTGTATTATTATATTCGATCAAATCTCTATTTGTAAATAAGTGTTGTAGCTAATAATCGGTTTTACCTGTAGATTCGTCTTGATGAGACTAATCGATAGCAATATTTAACTTAATTTGGGTAAAAAATTACAGATAGTTGTTTTATGCAATAACGGTGCGATATATTTTACGACCATTACTTTATAGCAACCAAAAGCGGTTACTTCATTAGCCGTAAGTGTCAGCCACATATTGCGGTTATGTCCAAACAATGGTTTACGGGCGGCCATGCTGGCCTAACTGACCGTAAAATGCTCTATTTCTTAGTAACAGAACAATAATAAAGTAAAACCGTAAATAAAATAGACTGGCAATAAATATGGACGGTGATTAATGGGTTATACTTTACGGTTCCTGAGACGGGGGTGAGCAGAATTCGAAAGTGTTAGCAAGTAATGCTATTTTTTATTTATTTATTTATTTAATACTTCATGCACATAAGGGTACAGAGGCGGACTTAATGCCTTAGGCATTTTCTACCAGTCAACCTTTGGGTGATGCAGAGAAGAATAGTGGTAGGTGCGACAAAAGAAAGAAAAAGAGAGGTTAATATAAAAAAGATATACAAATGAATCATAGATACAACACAATATAAGTAAATATATTATATACATAATTTAATGAACTAAATATATATACTCAAAAACAAAAAAAAAAAAAACAAAACATGGTCCAAATCGACAAACAGAGAAATATTAACGTTGTGATGATACTACTGCCAACTTCTTACGAATATGCTCGCGAACCTCAATCTTGAATTTTTTAACCGACTTCAAAAAGTAGGAGGTTATTTTTTACATGGTAAATCGTAAAACTGCGTACCGGAAGACGCAGCGTTGGAAGGCCTTCTACAAGGTAGACCGATGAGCTGAAGAGGGTCGTGGGAATCCGATGGATGCGAAAGGCACAGGACTGTTCATTTTGGCGACACTTGGGGGAGGCCTAAGTACAGCAGTGGACGTCTATCGGCTGAAATAATGATGACGATGATGATGAAATCATCAAATGATTTCTCCTGCTTTTTGTGGAGTGAGAGCGAGTGTCAGGGTTTTACTGACTAAAACCCACTGTTCCTTCAGTTGCCCTTGGCGTTCCACAGCCGCGGTATCTCTTTCAAGCAATCCCGGAAGCCCAATTGCCATGAAAACGAACGACGACACGGTGGTTAAGCGATTGGCTGCCACGCTGCGTGTCGTGGGTTCGATTCCTAAGCGGAACAAATATTTGAATGGCCTACAGGTAAATGTTCCGAGTCTGGGTGTCTTGTGTATGTAAGTTTAAGTGTTTATGAACGCATCCACGATACAGAAGTCCTTCCTAGTGTAGGGCAAATCTCTTAATAAATAGGGTGACTGGGAATTAGTGTACGATACTTAAACACGTGATTGTGCTCATGATAAAAAACAATTTTTATTATGGAAGCAAAGTCGAAATAGCGAAAAAAATATCAGCTGTTCAGTATATTAGGCAAACATAAATGTACTGAACAGTTGTTTTTCTTTCGCGATTTCAGGTTTGTTCCTATAGTAAAAGTTGTTGGTTATCATGAGCACAATCACGTGTTTAAGTATCGTACACTAATTACCAGTCACCCCATATAGAATCTCTTAATTATTGTTTCTTTTCCTACAAGGACATAAGAAGTACATTGTATATACTTGTAACATATTTACTGGAGGTAGTTTTCGTTTTTACCTTTAAACGTTTTATGTGAAAGTAAAATAAATGAATTAGATGCTTTTGGCATGAATCACAAGCACAGAAATATTGGTTATGTTTGTGCATTTCTACGAACTTGACGCGGACGAAGTCGCGGGCAACAGCTAGTTTTCTATAGTCAGATTTTATTGATTTAGCAATTTAGTAGTATTAATTAAACATAGATAGAACAAGAAAAATAAAAACACTTAACTAATTAAAACTACATATACACAACAACACTTACCTAAAATATGGCGTCAAAAAATTCCCCCGCTTCGCTGTCGACTGGAAATGTGCCCAAAAGAATGGCGGCATAGCCACGTTGTATGGCAATGGTTAATCTCTGACTGAGGTAAAAGCCAGCCCTTGGGTAACGCGAAGTATCAACTAGGCGTATGGATAATTCTTTAAAAAGCGCATGAGCACTCGGACCCCACGGCCCAAGAGATTCAACTGCAAACGGCTCAAAAATATAACCGTAGTCTGATTTAGATAAAACTTAAAGATACCTGAGCGAACGTAGGAATATAAAATCGATGTGAAAAGTTCCAAGTATCGTTTCCATTTCAGATATTCGTCTGGGAGCGGATTTTTATGCTTCCAACCGTGAGATTGATAGCTAAGTCTGCCGGTTGAGCTGCGATATCATTTCACAGTATTCGGTTGCCAATTTATTTGACGATTGCTATATCATTTGCTGATAGGTTCTTCGTGTTTCCTTATGACAACATTAGGGTTCATATACCTTGGGCTTTTGCTATTTGTCTTAATGTTTATGGGAAGCTTTAGCTTTACTCCTTGGGATGATTTGAGAATCGGAATGATAGGAACAAGAAAAAAATAGTTGTAATTGCAAATTGTGTGATTACAGTTTCTCGGGTCTATAATATTCATACTTTCCGCTTAGGTGTCTACTTCTTTTCGAATGCAATGGCAAATGCTCACGTGGATCAAATGACGTTTTTTGAGAGAGATAGTCAGGAAATAAAAATATATGCTTTTTTTTTATGTGGGAAATCATCTAATGACAAATCCTAGTGAGTGACAATCATAGTGTCAGACATTTACTGACTAAAAACCCACTCCTGTTCCTTCGTTGCCTTTCGTACCAGGGCCGAGTCTTCCTTTCAGAGTCAGACCCTTAGCTCCGGTAGGCTTCGACCCTGCTGGGCCCCTACAGTTGCTGACATCTCCTTGATTCGCGCGTGGAACAGTACGCGCCGTCGACGACTTGGGCTCGGTCCGGACGGTTACCGAACGTTCGGGCGGTGAGCCACCTATTGCTCGCCGTTCGCAAGCCTGCGCCTACGGTGGCCGGAAATCGGGATCGGAATCCCGGTGGCGGTTGGGGCGTGAGGACCGTTGCCTCACGCGATCGGCCGCCTCCTTTGCTAGCATTACTGCTTCGCAGAAGGAGGCGACCGCCTGCCACTCCCCCTCGCTCTGGACCATGGCCTGTACCAAGGCCCGGAAATATATGCTTGGCCAGTTAATCTGGTCAAAACATGGTAGATATTGTTGCAGATCAGACAATATCCGGAATACAACCGATGTGCATTTCTGCTATAATGTAGAAATCGTTTCAAAGTTCAGAAAATCAAACTCCTTTAGCGAGGTTTTATCATCAAATGGGGAAACATTATCTGCTCGCCTCACACGGTGATCTGCTCGCCGCCGGCAATATTAGCGCGAACAGACGTTTTATAATGGAGGGTGCTATTCTGAACACTAAAATATGTACTTAAAGAACTAACATTTTTACTGGAGAGAACTGCATCATTTGGGGAATCTAAACATCAATGTATATTTTTACCTGTTTGCAAATAAATAAATGATATATGAAAATGGTGTAGGACGATGCGACTTTTTGAACGTGGACATATTGAGTTCTTTGGTCACTTGGATCCATCAAAGTGGACCCGTGGGATCAGTCAACCCGATCACATTTTGAATAGGTCCGACTGCACCCACTGTCCAATTACATTACAAGTACAGTCACGGAGAGTGTGAAGTGAGTAATCCCGCGGGTCCATTTTGAGTGGGTCCAGTTTACCAATGACTCATTATTGACAGTAATTTTGACAGTCAATTTATTATGTCTGCAAAAGTCAGCTTGTCTTTTTTCGTTAATTTATTTGGAAATAGAGGAACATGTTTATTTGGCATGCACATATATAGATACAAAGAAAAAACAAAATTATAAATCTTAAATTAAAACAAACGATTATGTAGATATATATATATATATTTATCCTAAGTTGGTACTTGAAATAATAAAAATTGGGAACAGGAGAATTTTTGGGTTTGGCTCGAGAATTTAAGCCACAAAGCTAATTTGACTAATGGTACGCTCTCAAATAAATCACAAAGTATATTATTCCGCTGAACAATGAAAAGGAAAATCCGGCGAAAATCAAAGCTAAATGCTATCTTTGGAAACCATGGTAGTAAATTATTCTTACTAAACATAATTCCAGTAAATTGGTCAGACGTTTCAAACGAACCGTGGAAAAGAAAAAATAAATTTTCACATAATCATTTAACGTAACGACTGAAAATTAACATAACATTTGAAATTCAAATTTCGAATCTGAAATCAGCGAAATAACCGTTACATTCATTTTATTACTCGACTGCGAACGCTAAGCGGAATGATTATGAGTTTTACGTGTCTGTGTGTTTGTTTGTAGATGTTCTCTTAAAGTTTGATGTTATCAGATTTTATAATGTCTGTTGCTGGGGCTGCGGGATTATTCCAAAGAGACATCTGAAGGAACATAGTTCAATAAACATTTGTTATTCGCTCTTACTGCATCCAGAGCAGGAAAAACTATTTGATGAGTTCAGCCCTCAAAAAAAAAAATGGCCTTCTTCCAATCAATTCTGAGGATTGCTGTCGTGTCTTAGCTATATCGGTACAGAAGGTATATACAACATTATTTTCAGTTTATGCGAAACCTGAATATAGTTTGTTGTTAGTAACTGAATGGATTCCAATAGTTTTTACACCATGTTATATTTTTCCCAAAAATATTTAAAAAGGTCACAAGTTGGACACCACCGACACTAAGTTTAACACAGGTCACGGCAGGTCATAGCGGGTATTAGGCGCCAGCAAACAGCTGGGTGCAAGTGCAAAACAACGCCTCAGTCGCCTGGAGCCATCCAGGCGACTGAGGCGTTGTTGGCCGGTGACTATGTATTTTTGCTGACATAACAAGCTTATAACTTTGTGATTTTTCATGATACAGTTATGAAATTTTGTACATAGATTCTTTACATAAAAATACTAGACACGTTTTTCAAGTTTCGCATATACTAAAGCTATTGTTGTATAAGCCATTGTCCTCCTACTGCTGAGTGAAGGCTCAACTCTTGCTAGGTTATTCAAGGATGAAATTATTGTAATCGCTATTAATCTTTTACGAGACATCAAAGGCGCTGTTGGCTTGTCTATAAAACTGTAAAAACCTGAAACGGTAGAACTGATTTCGTTACAGATATTTTTAAATTCCTAGGTTAGGTATTTATTACTCCGGGCGGGATCTGTCTCTGCCAGCAGTAGTGAGGGCTATGCTGGCGGAGACAGATAATTGGAGAGAAATGGCGTCCTTCTGCGAGACCGTAATGGTCCAGAAGGAGGCCGCTGAGCGGGATCGTGAGAGGACCGATCCCACTCGTAGAAGGAGGCGTCAGAGGGCCAACCGCCTCGACGTCTAAAACGCTGAAACCCCGCTTGCAACATTTAAGGTAGGCGGGACTCCGAGGGCGCGGGCTCTCAGAGTGGGGACTCTGTCCGCGCACCAAGTGACTTCAGGAAAGATGGTGGCACAGTGATCACGTGCTACCGTGCACAACGAGGCTAAGAGGAGACCTCTCACAGTCTCCTCAGGGATGTGCCCTAACAGGCGTTGTACAGAGGGGGTTCCGGGGTGGTCTTTTAAGAGGTCACGGGGCTCTCTTCCATGTGCGGATGGTGATCACCGGGGTGGTTTTAGTGAGGTAAAAATCCCACACTCCCTGGTCTTTTCCCCAAAAGTCCAGACGCCTTTTGAAGGTTTCCCCTCGAAAACAAAAAAAAAGGTATTTATTACTCGTTCTAATTGTGACATCGTTCAATCATATTAAAATTAAATTTAAAATACTTAATAATTCAAACTGTTTGTTATAAATCAGAATAGTGTATCTGGTGAAGAGATGAGAGTGGAGCGGGAGCAAGAATCCAGCTAATGGTTGCACTGATGCGTTATTGATACACGGCGCGACTCGCAACGGTACAGGCAGAGCGCATCACGCCGTGCGCATGCCGTATTCAGGGCTTGCGCATTATTTACTTAAAACGTGTATTATGTAAATTGTAAGCCCTGATAAAAATATTAGCTATCTAGAATAGAATGAGGGCGCGTATTGATCCGCGCGCGCTTTAAGGAGATGTCAGCAAACCGTAGGGCCCAGCAGGGTCGAAGCCTACTGGGGCCAAGGGTTTGTTTCTGAAAGGAATGCTCGGCTTTGGGACGAAGACAAACAAGGAACAGCAGTGGGTTTTTAGTCAGTAAAAGTCTGACACGCCCTTGCGCTCCGCCCAAGAGGGAGATGTCATTGGATGATTTTCCAACCTAAAAAAAATCTAGAATAGAATAGAATAAATTTTATTGCTACCAAAAAAGTAGCACAACTTATAAATAGGTAAACTTAAATCTATGAGTACAATGGCGGTCTTATCGCTGACAGCGATATCTACTAGACAACCTTAGGATGGATCGTACAAATTTAAAACCATACAGGGGGTAGTCTGCGGTGTAAATGAATCTAACACATCTACATTATAAATAAGCATATAATATATAAACCCCCCACTGCAGGGCCAGAACCTCCCTCCATTCCTTCCATTGTTCCCGGTTCTGGGTCCCTTCTTGCAAATTTTTAAGGAAGACATAATGAAGACAAAGAATGTTACTAAAAGAGTTATGAGTATACAAGAGAATGGATGGAGAGGAAGAGGGAGACCAAACAAAAGATGGATGGATTGTGTAAGGAGTGATATGAAATAAAAGGGAGTTAGTGATAGCGTGACGATTTTTTCTTCCATTCTGTCATGTCACCCATGACAGAATGGTATAAGAAAACGTTTAATGCCGACTCCAAATAAAAGAAGGGCAGGAACTGAAAGATGATGATGATTTAAGTCATCCCATCCCGCAATTTAATCAACTATTCGATAATTAATATCCAAGCCAAATCAAAAATAAACTTCAAAAAGCCAAATCCTAATTACGTTCACTTATAATTACTTATTAAACTGTGGGTGTTTTAATCCCACTTCACTCACGGGGGAGAGTGGAGTGGCAAGCACCTAACGCTAATTTATTAAAGACTCATTTTAAATGAAAACGAAACGATATAAAATGGGTATTATTAAAATTTAGAATAACATCATTAAAATTTGTTTTAACAATTTTAAATTAACCTTTTGGTTTTAGTTTGTTTTTCACCAGAGTTTTAAATATCATATTCCTAAAAGTTTTTCAGTTTGCTTACTTTTTGTTTACCCTGTGGATTTAAAATATTTTCGGGCACATATAATTAGTGAGTTCTGACAATCTAGATAATATCTAGCGCTATTAACGATTATTTAATGGCGTAGCCAACCACTTCTATAAATAAGTTATTAATTAAGCAACTTTAGACAGGATTCTTAGGTCATTACTAAACGCTCAGATTCGTTTATTAATTTTTAAATATAGGTAACATTAAGGTCTTAAATAATAACTTTTGACGCCATGTTAGCTAATGACAGAATACAAAAGCTCTTAATAAAGTTATATTTTAACTCCTGATGCTCTTGAAACGCATAACAACCCCAGCAACGCATAACAGCTAGTTTTAAGAGCCAGAGTAGCTTTTTTCGTTGCACACAGACCTTCTAAGACCAACCATATAAAGAAAGAACCAAGCTGTAGGAAGAACGTCACCAACAATATCAGACTTCTTGAAACCCCAGGATCAACTATCACCTGGACGTGAATTGCTGTAGCCTATATTAAAAGTACTGAACGGGGTGCGCACCCTGGATGGGCCTTGCAAACACATCTTGCCGAAAGGGTGTTTTATAGACCCATGAACAATGAGAGATTGGTGTTCTGTGAATATTAGCTACTAATTGGAGTACGAGCAGTGGTGGCCGAGTGGTAACGGCCCCGACTTACGAATTGTAGGTCGCGGGTTCGAACCCAGCCAGGCGCATTACTTTGTGTAATTTATTTCATCACCACTGCTCTCAAAACGGTGAAGGAAAACATCGTGAGGAAACCGGCATGTTCTAGAACCAAAAATTCGAAGACATGTGACATTCACCAACCCGCACTGGGCCTGCGTGGTGGATTACGGCCCATTCCCTCTCCTGGAGAGAGGAGGCCTGAGTCCCAGCAGTGGGAACATTAAAAGGCTGATTATGCTAATTGGAGTACGCTAAGTGCCCATATACTTGCACTTTGGATGACTTAATGAATGCCACCGATGCTGAAAAATTATCGTAGCCACCTGCTGGTCCCAAAGAAACTAAGGTCTCCATCGGCTCGAAAAGAAACATAAATGAATGCCACCGATGTTGCAATTAACTTAAGGAGTTCCATTGACTGAAGAGGGAGAGTACTGTTGACTTAAAACTAAAAAGAAGAATTGTTGCTTTGGTGGTTTTGTAACTTTGTAGTGTCGTGTAATATCGTAAAAAAAGCCTACATTAAGTTACATTCTATCAGCAACAAAGATTGACAAAAAGTTCAAAATATAGGTTTTTTTTAGGTGGGAAAATCATGAAAATGACATACAAGACAATAAAATATAGGTATGAAATTTACGTGTACTACAAAGATTTAAAACATTTTATTTCAAATAAACCATTTATAGGCACTTTTGAAATGTCAAGAAGTCAGTCAGTCAGTTAGAAAAAATGATGCTAATTGCACATACCAAAGCGTCGATCTCTATGGAGAAGAATGTGCAAGAAACTCTATGGACACTCTTTTCTATCATGTTATGTACCTAATTATAAATATATCTGTTACATGTTTCTTGTCGCTATCATGTGAGAACAATGTAAATAAAGTAAAAATAAAAACTAAATATAGGTATTAAATAAAATAGCAACTGGCAGCTAAGAGATGACCAGTCTCAACTGACAGCACCCGTTCACGGACTACAGAAATGCCACTTAATCAATGTTGTTCAATTATGTTTTAGAAAGTAAATATACCTTCCTTTATCTTTGTTTTGTTATTGATAGGCTCGCGTTTGACCACTATCTCGCCTGATGGTGAGCAATGATGTGGTCGACGATGGAGCACGCTTGACGATTGACCCCTAGGTGGTAGCTATCAGAAAACACAGAGGCCGGCAAGGAATTGGACTTCTTTGCTGTATAAAATTATAACCATATTTATTAATTTTAACATAAGTCAATAGATTTTGCCGATAGATTGTCACTTTATAAACGTCCTCAGATTAACCGTATTTCGCGGATCTTACAAAATTACAATCAGCAATTATGGTAAAATTAACATTTAATATTCATCTGTAATTAGCAGTTGGCAACCCTATGCGTATCAAAAGCTATTCGTAACCGGCATATTATATCAGTGCGCATATTCATCACTGCATTTTGCAAATACCGTGTTATGATCGATTGCTGTAGCGAATTTTTGTTAGTTTCGTTTTATTTACCGCTACGTCAATGAATTGCTGATTTTTAGTTTGATACTAGGTGTTATTATCTAGCAATAAATATCTTGCTCAAACGGATGCTGTTTTCTAAGAACAATCGTAGGTAAGTAGTTATCTACTAGATTTTTAAATTGGAGTGACACCATTTAAAAAAAAAAAATGGTGAAAGAATCGGAATAGTAAGTTTTACATTCTGTAGTTTGTCATACCAATTATACTTGGCACCAAGCTGCATCGATAAGCAGTATTTATTATAACGATAGGATAATCGGAAACTATAAAATTGGGGTGATGCGTTCCTTTTTATTGCGGAGCAAACTTCAGTCATAATCCAAAGGATTATGATTTAAATTTCTAATCAAATATTTTGTTTCTTTTTTTCGATACTGTAAATAACGCAATTAATTTTCTTCATCGAATCGTCAAAACGTAAGTCAGTGCCATCAATTAGGGGGCAAGGCAGTGCGGCAAAGGCGACCAAAAAAGTGGCACGGCCGTACCATCCTTTTCTCGAAACAGTTCAGGCCATTTTCGACCCCCTATAACTTCGAATCTTAGAGAGAAATAAGAAATCTTTTGTGTTTTAAATAAATATATTGACTTGGCAATCGGACTAAACAATCTAATTTAATATAATACGTATTACTTGTGAGATACATTTTGTTTTCATGCGATTGCCAAGTCAATCTATATAAGTAAAACATTAAAAGATTTGTAATATTGATATGGTCACTATAAGATGTTGCAAAAGGTCCCTCAAGTAGGTACTGAATAAATTAACCGACTTGGTATTACATTGATCTCACAACTTTTTACGGTAGAAGAACTGAGTTGCGAGCCTTGTTTTTTTTACAAGTTATGTAAGTTTTTGATGACTTTGTGTATTACGCAACTACTCCGCAGAGAAACAATTGAAAATCACAATGAGTATTAAAGATGACAAAACATCTCTTTTAGAAGAACTTGGTAAAAAGATATTTTCGAAAGTGTTGTAATTTTATATACAATACGTAGTCTCCGCAATAAGAACAAAAATGTTTGTGTGTCAGTTGTAAAGTCTGCTTGTGTGATGCACCGGACAGAATCGTCTGTCGCCTACATTCACAAATTGAGAGCTTCTGAATTATATGTAGGTACTTTGCGGCGGCACTGTGTATTTGTAACACACGACAGGTCCAATTCAAGTAAATAACACACGATTTCTTTAAAATAACCTTATTTAATGTTGATTACCTACAATTTATAACACGATATTTTCTTTAGAAGAAGATAGTATAGTGATGAAAGTAGGTTATACATTTAAAAGAACTATTTCCTTGAGAATCTTTTTAGGGTTCGACAACTCAAAAGGAAAAAACGGAACCCTTATAGAATCACTTTTTGTCCGACTGTCTGTCTGTTAAGACCCTTTATCTCGGGAACGCGTGGAGGTATCGAGTTAAAATTAAGACCATGCAATCAAGAATGCAGTCCTTTGAAGCTGTGATAAAAATTAAACTTCTAAGTTAATGAAAAGAAAAGATACGGCCGTTTATGTCGCAAAAAACGTATATTTCGACACTCTCAAGATATTTAAAATTCATTCCCGTTGATCCAGAATCCTGAAATTTGCCATAAATCAAGGATTCAGGAAAAAATCTGAAAACAGTAAATTTGTTGCTACGTCACCAAAAAAAAAAAAATTGCGATTCGGAAAAATCTTCGAGACTCCATTCGGAAATTTAACTACTTACTTAAGTAAGTTTGTACGGAACACTTGCTCAGTTTATTTTATTATAAAACGTTACCCGTTTTATATTAAACGTTACTCGTTAGTAATGCCTAAGTAGGTATACCTACTTAGGAATTACTCTTGTACAGTGGGTACATTCATATAAATATTTGTTCCATGCATGTTCCATAATCGATCCCACGACACACAGTACAATAACTAGTCAGTCAACCACAGCACCATCCGTGCTATCAATCAAAAATCAGGTTGGAATTTTAAAATTTAACATACGGCGACTACTTAAGGGGCTACTAACTGCCAATAACGATTGTGAACGATCTATAGGTTAATGACTGATGCCAGGTTCGACGATTCACATTTTTTAAGGCAATATTGCCAAATTAAAAGAAGAAAAATGATTCATCTCACCCACATTACCCCCACAACACTACAAGTGTTGAAGTGAATAACCCTCTTACGTAATTCGCAGTGACTTCACCTAAAACAAAACACACGACTTTTTCTCTTAATATCTTCATAAATCTAGATGGAAACATCTGTCTGTACATTGTGGGTCTAAATTGAGTGTAATTTGCACACCGCAGACTTATTACAGCTAAGTGGTTCCACGTAGCCCGTAGGTATTGTCTCTGGTCAAAACTGTCATGGCGGCGCTTTTTCTTCCCGCCAATTATGACCGTTTCGTTCGCAAATTGACTCGAACCGTATTGTCATCGATTATTATGCGTCTTTCAGTTGTTTTTTTCCGCATTTACTGCTACTTTCTAATGTGTGAATATTGTTTGTTTCTTAAAATAGCTGGTTATTTTTAGCCAAAAGTTAAGTTTTAAATGGAATTTCTTATGAGTTTGTGACTCAGGTCTTAGAAAATGAATTGTATATAAGAAGTAGTAGGATTACTAAAGGCTCTCGACAATAGACTTGAGCGTTTAGGTCCAGAAGTAAATAAAGTTAAATATGTACTATTTAGTGTTTAGTTGCGTAATCGAATCAGGATTGAACATAACCGCAGGAGAACCAAGGTAATAGCAAAATAGGGTACATTGCTCGCTGAACAGATGGTCTATGGAGTTCTGGAGTGGCGAATGCGTACTTGAAAAGGTTAGCGCTAGAAGCTCTCGCATAAGGTAACCGATGACCTGGTGAGGGTCGCGGGAATCCGCAAGACTGCCAGGAGGTCGTTGTGGTGACACTTGGTGGAGGCCTATGTCTAGTAGAAGTCCTTTAGTCGAAATTATGATGATGATCAAGCACACAGCCTTTTTTCGTACAATTATGAGAGTATCTAAAGGACTATTCGATATTCAGACAGTCTTAGTCGATGTCGCGTAGTGTAATAAGGGTTAGACCGGTCTTACTCGGAACAAAAAATAAGACTCAGAATAAGTCTGAATATCGTGTGCTGAATATCGCGTAGTGTAATAGGCCTTTAACTACCTGCATATGTCGATACTGGAAATATGAAATAACATAAGGGACACTTCCCTAAAATGTAAAAATGTACCTTACGATGATTGATGTAAGGGTATTTTACGCAAAACCTAAAAAGGTCCTTTACGTTTATTCATACTTCTGGTAGGTATCGATATGTTTTTTGTCTATCAGCCATCTTCATTATGTCATCGTCCCAGTATTTGCTTGCTTTTAATTCGTTTCGAACCTCTTAGCCCATCAGCCTCACACAACTTGTTGTTCCGTCGCGGATCATATGCCCAGCCCATCTCCATTTCATTCTTTTTCTGTGGAAAGTAGCATCGTTGAGTTTGGTAGCTCATATTCTTAGCTCTCTTTTTATTGTTTGCTATGCAGTAGATAATCTACTACGACGATGACACTTTGACGATTGGCAATTAAAACCATTTGTATAGTAGTATACAAATGGTTTATTTGCCAATCGTCCGTACTACTTTGGCCATTCTACTTATAAAAGCCGTGAGAATTTTGAGAATTCGGTATTGAACACCTTGTTTTCTTGTAAAAATTAAGCGTTCAATTTAATGCTGATTTTAGAATGACAGATGGTTTACTATGGGATTTTAGTTTTGGGTTTTAAGAGACAATAATGGAGAAACGACTATGGGGTCTAGTTACACTGTATTTTTTTTACTGACCTGTGACAAAAAGGAACGGGGAAATCTACAAGACAGTTTTTGATAATTGTCTGTCTAAAACAAATTACGTAATGTGCGTAATTTGTTTTAGACAGACAGCAAATAAAACATATGCAGGCCATATCATATCCTGATACATACATACACATATACATATTCAGCCTTTTAATGTTCCCACTGCTGGGACTCAGGCCAGGTCTCTCTCTAGGAGAGGGAATGGGCCGTAATCCACCACGCGGGCCCAGTGCGGGTTGGTGGATGTCACATGTCTTCGAATTTTTGGTTCTAGGACATGCCGGTTTCCTCACGATGTTTTCCTTCACCGTTTAGAGAGCAGTGGTGATGAAATAAATTACACAAAGTAATGCGCCTGGCTGGGTTTGAACCCGCGACCTACAATTCGTAAGTCGGGGCGGTTACCACTCGGCCACCACTGCTCACCATGATACATGCCATTTTTTAATTTGCTAAATAATATAGTTATTAGCACAAACAAACAACAAACAAATATACAAGATTTTTAAAAATAATTTTAGTAAAAACGAAGTTATAAAGTTTCGAAGCTGCTTATAAGAAAGATAAGTCCGTCATGGGATTCGACGTCAAAGTACATCACGCCACCATATAGACAGATATATTTGTATAAAATTAATACCTTATTCTTCATCATATTTACCATTCTAATAATTTTGACTTAGTTTTCATTAGTGTTCTAATTTTGCATATTTATAGATGTAAAACTGGTTAGTTAACAAATATTTTATTTTATACGTATTTTTTATTGGTAGTGAGCATAGATGATAGGGCCAAAAGCTTTCAGAGAGTCTTTTAACACTGCGTCTTTCGGGACGATCACTCAATGTACCGGGAGATGCAGCATTGAAATGCCTTTGACGAGGTAGACCAGGTCGTCCTGGAGACCATTGGAGTCCGCTGGATGCAAGGAGCACAGGAACTTTTGAAGTGGTGACGCTCAACCACTGCCTTTACGATTGTATCCAGAAAGTGACCTCAATTTGGCTGAAAATAAAATTTGGTAATAACGCCTTTGCCCCACCGGCCCACGCTGAAAACCAGCGCTGTGAGCTTAACGCATAATGCGTGAGGCCACAGCTTTATGCTGAGCGTTAGGCCGTTTTGCGCGGATGTGACGCATATCTTCCCTATCATTTTACAATGTTTGTTTGCTAGTTTTAAGATTGCGTCATTTCGCGCGAATAAACAGTTTTTCTTTTTTTTCTTTTTTCTTTGGGCACATTACTAGTCGAAAGCGATGTGTAAAAGATTTTCTACACCATATTTATTTCGTTTTAATAAGTTTAGGGTCTATATCACAATTTTTTGGTTTTAGTGTAATTATAGTTAGTTAACTGTGTTTGGTATATGTAAAGCAAGTGTTTGTAAAAAAAAAACATGGTAAAGAAAAATGACGAAGCATGTGTACTTACAAACAAACAATCAAAAGTTTTTACGTTCAGTAATAAACAGCTTTCGCAGAACTAACGGAATTATAACGATGGTCATTAAGTTATGATTACTTAATACTTCCATCTGGTTTAAATGTAATGTGCCGTGACTTTTTTGTCAAGATATTTAATGGACACCTTGTAGATAGATGTATTTGCTGGTGAGGTTAGGCTCCTGTGTAAAAAAGATCTCTCGACTTACCTTACTCTCTGGGAATGGCGATTCCTCTAGGAACTCCTACTTCACTACACCTTCGGTCAATTCTACAACTCATGGCTCAAAGCCTCAGCGCAACTCCGAGAAATGGAGGAACCGAATTGAAAAAGGACTAATTAAGTACTCAGTAATGCATAGAGGATTTAGGCAGGCCAGAAACTACGTGAAGAATATCATTTAGAATAAGGTAACTCCCATTTTTTGAAAATTGTATAATATTTTAAATTAAAATGCCTATGCATATTAATTAAAAATATTATACAATATCCAAAACAAAAATGTAAATAAAAATTATATATAGATACTTAAAATTATTATATTATACGCCAAACGGCAACCTCACCTAACATCGGAAAAGGGCAAGAAAATGACAATGAAATCGATCTAATTAACTACACGCCGTTTCTTGCGTGAAGTTTCCAAATCTCCATTCCAAAAAAACGTATAAAAATCATTATCACAAGAAAAAGCCCCTCACTATCCAATTGTACACTCTTACTACCGTGACCAACCGCCTACAGACTATCAACCTACAAACAGCTGATTCATTTCATTTTTTTATCCGCAGCAAGTATTTTGTTATATTTATCGTGCGATTATATCGGTGTAATCGCCGCGTGTGACCGCTAGCCTAATGAGTCCCACGTACAGTTAGGCACGCGCCACTGTTTGAGGACAAAAACGTTTGAAAGGAGGTAAGCAGAGAGTATTATTGCGGAGCATATAAAAGCATAATAAAAGCTCGTGGACAAGTAATATTTGCTGCATTGGTCGATCTTCAAGGTAAAGCAATACAATGATGGGGACCTTCCATTAAACATGACATATGTACGTTTCTGAAACATGGTCGTTCACAATGGGCCTCATCAGAAGGCTTAAAATCACTCAAAGGGCAATGGAGAGGGCTATGCTGGGAAATTCCATGCGTGATCGGAACAGAAATGAAGATATCCGCAAGAGAACTAAGGTTACGGACATGGCACATCACTCGCAGAACGATGGGGCCGAAAGGTTCTGAAGTGGCAACCGCGTACCGGAAGACGCGGCAATGAAAGGCCTCCCACAAGGCGGACCGATGACCGGTAAGAGGGTTGCGGGAATCCGATGGATGTGAGATGCACAGGGCCGGTCATTGTGGAGACACTTGGGGGAGGCCTATGTCTAACATTGGACGTCTTTCGGCTGAAATTATGATGATCCATTAAATAACGAATTTTTCCATGTCTCGGAGCACGTTTGTCTTGACTGTCATTTATAGATTTCTATAGTCATATAGCCATCTTGTTCTGTAGTCAGTAGTCAGAAAATCTAACACCAGGCCCTCGAAGTGTTCCTGAGTTGTGGAGGTAGAATGCTGGTTCTCAACCGCATTCAGTTAGATGGAAACCGATCCCAGTAATTATATATTCTGGTGTGGAAGTGACGAATACCAAAATAGTAAGGACATTATTAGTATATTTCGGTGGCTTAGAAGGGGCTGTAAAATAGTAGCTATGGTTCCACCTTAACGACAGAATTTTTCATTACTTTTATTGAGTTAGTCCATGCTGGAAATTGCAAAATGTTTGTGAAGAGCAGTTCGCAGCCATCTTGTTGCTTGGGTTGATTTACGATGACGGTAAAGCCTGCAGACGTAAACAACTTGCGGCTAACTTCCTGTAACTGAGGACCCCACGAAATTTTTGTCAATAAAAATACCAAGGTCTTTCACTGAGTCGCTGTATGAAATAATTGAGACATCAAAAATGAAAATGATGGGAGATTGTTTAAAAGGATCAACGCAGCCGTGAAACGCAATAATAGCTTAAGAAATACGAGTAGGTTTTAGGCAGTAAAAGTCAGAAACTTCCTCTCAATCCACCCAGAGCGGGAGAACTTATTTGAAAGAAGAAAGAAAGAAAAACATTTCATTTGGCGGAACAAAGCGCAAATTAAGAAGTAACAAATTACAAGTATATTATGTGAAAAATATGCGCAAAACGGCCGAACACTCAACATAATGCCATGACCACACGCAAAATACGGCGCTGGTTTTAGCGTGCGCCGGTAACGGTATTGACATAAAGACGTCGGCACGATATTGTGTGCTTAATAGATTTGAATAAGATAGAAAAATAAAAATAAATTTTAGGGAAAGAAAATAAACAATAAATAAAGAGGAAATACGATATCACAATTATGTATAAAGTTACAACATTACATTGCGTCTATGGACGCAATGATTTGATGATCCCACTCATATAAAAATCTCATTACGTAATAAATTATGTATCTAACGAGATTTTCATATAAGCATCACTCCCGCAAAATGAGAAGTTAACCAGAAACATAACATATTAAAACTGAAGTACCTCTTTCCACAACTAAACTGCATGAAACGAGAAAAAGCAAGACTTTATAGCTCCATAATTATGAATTGCTTGCACGAAATTGTTTGAACCGTAAAAGAAGCATTAAAACTCGCTAAGGTACTGGCACTACTTTTGAACATAAAAACTTTAATAACGAACACTTAGCCCAGCTTTAGCCCAGCGTTGGGCTTTCATTAGCGTACATATGGGATCATTTTCTCGGCTTTTACGGCTTAGTTCAGATAAATATGTACTTATTTCAGTCTCGTGTATTAAGCCGGCTGCACTCCACAAGCTCATATAGCATGGCTTAGCTCGCATAGCTAATTTTTCTTTTCGAGTCGATGGAGACTTAGATTCTTTAGGATCAGCAGGTGATTATAATAATAATATTCCACAACTATCACACAACGCTGTCTTGTCCCAAGCTAAGCAGAGCTTATGTTATGAGTACTAGATCACTGATAAACATACTTATATAATAGGGGTTAAAGTATGAAATTGCCGTTTTTTAAAACGGGTTGCTTTGAAGTGTTATATCTTTGGATTGACTTGGAATTATAAGTTCAAATAAACTTTATATTGAAGATATGTTATTTTTTTCAGAAATTAGGTATTTATTGGATTCTTTGTGTTCCGTTTTTTCCTTTTGAAGTACGAAACCCTAATTACCAAATGATGTGGTTAATCATTAAGTAACTTCTCCCATTCTGGATATAGCGAGAGGTATAAGACTTTTACTGACTAAAACCCACCTGCGTTCCTTTAGTTGCCCTTTGCTTTCCAGGACCACGGTAACTCTTTCAAATTATCCCGTAGCCCTTTTTTTTTGTTTTGGAGGGGACACCTTCAAAAGGCGCCCGGACTTTGGGGATAAGTCCGGGGGGTGTGGGATTTTTACCTCACTAAAACCACCCCGGCGATCACCATCAGCCAATGAAAAATGTGCTAAGCTGTGCGAACCAAGCTAAACTACTTTACATAGCTTAGCTTTTGGTATGCAACCGACTTAACGGAGGTTATTTTCTTGACGTTATCAAGGAAAATGTTAAGCCAAGGAAAGCTTATGTTTATGTAATTAGCCACTTAGGGAAACGTATTCATTAGACAATTTTCTTTGTGATTTATGTGTTTATAAATTAAATGCGGTTTAGGCAAATTATGTTTAACTAAGGTAGGTTACGGCTCTTTACTCTGAAACGGTGAAGGAAACTATCGTGAGAAAATCGGCATGTCTTAGAACAAAATCAATCAAAGACATGTGACATCTTCCAAACCGCACCTGGGCCAGTGAGGAGGTGTCCCAGCTGAGAGAACATAATGTTATGCTTATAATAATGTATGTGTGGAAGTAGGTGTAAACATGCCAGTTTAACGCGGTATCCTACACTAAAATTGTTATAAGATGGTGCGGGTGACAGCTTTTGGATTCATACCATGTAGCTACCTATCCTTTTCTCTCATCTTAAATGCATATTTTCGTCTTGCCCCCCTAGCCAAGTTACAACCGTTTCGTTTTGATTTTCTTTTCGTTGATCGCCTCGAGTCGGCCACGCCTCTTAATCCTTTGTTCTGACCACGTGACTGAGCGTTGAGATGACGTCAGAATAAAGAAATCGGAGGCGTGGCCTACTCGAGGCGATCGACGAAAAGAGAATCGAAACGAAACGGTTGTAACTTGGCTAGGGGGGCTGCAGTCATCCTAACCTTGCTATGTAAAAAAGACCTCAGGTAGATGAACAAATAATTGACACTCTATTGCCGGTGTCCTACGTGACCAACCACACGTAAGTGCGGTACCATGATGAGTGAAGCGAAGCGGTCGCGATTAGTTGGTTTGATATTTTCTAGCGAACACTTGCAGTACGGTAACTTGTTTTATATAAATGGCGGCTGAAGCGACGATTTTGCGGGCACACAGGACAGAGTCTTCGCGTCGCGTTCAATTCGAGTGAATCGCATCGGATCGCTTCGTAACCGCAATTGTGTTGAATCGTAATCCATATTATAAATGCGAAAGTAACTCTCTCTCTGACTTGTCGCTTCGTCGTTTATACCACGTATATCGAAGAACTGGAACAATTTGCCTGCTGCGGTCTTCCCGTCCGAATGTAAATTAGGTGTCTTCAAGGCTAGAGTGAATAAACTCTTAATAAACTAGTGCGATTCACCATCATCGATTCCATCACTGCTTACCGTCAGGTGGGATCGCAATCAACTACTAGTTTGTATCATTAAGAAAAAAACCTGGCATACAGGTACACCATGTTCTAGAATAAGGTTAGTTTTATCCCAGGAGTATGTTGTCTTGAGATAATTTTCAAGTTTATCTGGGGTGAAGCCTATGGCTCTTGGCGCTAAGTAGTAAATAATGTAGCATTATACTGTCAGCCGATACTAATCCAATTGATTACTGTCAGTGTCAATCATATCGTAGACAGTAGAGCATAAGCACAGTAGAGTTAGATCCCTGATGGATTAAGCCTGGGTGGCTATAATATATGTGTGAATGAAATGGTGGTGAAGTGATTGAGCGATTGACTAAGTACCTGTTTTTTTAAGTTTTGTTATCAACCAATGACTTCTCCCGTTCTGGGCGGAGCGAGAGGGCGTATCAGACTTTTACTGATTAAAACCACACCTGTGTCCTTCAGTTGTCCTTTGCGTTCTAGTTGTCCCAGCTACTGGGCATCGGCCCTGCTGGGCCCCTGCGGTTTGCTGATAACTCTTTGAGGAGCGCGTGGATCACTACGCGCTGTTGACGACTGGGCTCGGTCCAGTCAATTACTGGACGGCCGGACGGCAAGCTACCCATTGCTCGACGTCCGCAAGCCCGCGTCTACCGTGGCTGGTAGTCGGGATCGGAATCTCGGCGGCTGGGGCGTGAGGACATTCGTTCCCTCACGCGTGCGGCCTCCTCCTTCGCTAGCATTACTGCTTCGCAGAAGGAGGCCACCGCCTGCCATTTCTCCTCGCTTCGGACCATAGCCCATCAATCATCATCAAATCATCCAAATCCATCGGATTCCTGCGACTCTCACCAGATCATCGGTCCACCTTGTAGGAGACCTTCCAACGCTGCGTCTTTCGGTGCGTCACTACTCCAGAACCTTTCGGCTTCATCGACCATCTATTCTGCGAGCAATGTGTGTTCTTCGGACTATGTCGGCAAAATTGGTTTTTCTGCGGATATCTTCTTTCCTGATGCGATCACGCAAGGAAACTCCGAACATAGCCCTTTCTTGTATATGAGAGTTTATTTCTAGGTCACACAAATATTTGTTCTTTGTGGAAAACAAACTAGTGAGTGACACGCAACGTAATAGTAGATCGCTCAACCAATGCTCAAACATGTCGTTTTATTTAATTACTAGCTTTTGCCAGCGGCTTCGCCCTCGTGAAAATAGAAAATATAGGCCTATGTTACTCAGTGATAAAGTAGCTTTCTACTGGTGAGAGAATTTTGAAAACAGTTTTTGAGTTAAATCGTAACATACAAACAATCGTAGGGGCCCAGCAGGGTCGAAGCCTACTGGGGCCATGGGTGATGCGAAAGAGATCCCCGGGGCCCTGGAACAATGGCAAAGGACAGGAGTGGGATTTTAGTCAGTAAAATTGTGACACGCCCTCGCGGTCCGCCCAAGAGTGAGGGATGTCATTAGATGATTTTCCCACCAAAAAAAAAACTTACAAACAAAACATCAAATCTTTCCTCTGTAATACCTTAGTTTAGATACTGTTTATTAAAATATGCTATTGTTTAATTTCCAGGGTGTGTGTGAGTGCAGCAGCTGCAGGAGCGGTGATGCGCCGCGAGCGCAGGCGATCGACACATGCATGCCGCCCGCGCACCCGGTGAGGACTCATCTCCTTTACTTTATATTTTAGAAAAAAGTATCCATAGAAAATGATTCTACTTTACTCGTCAATATTTTTAACCAAGGATATTTTGAAAGAAAAAGAAAGAAAGAAAATATTTTATTTGGCATACATTTTGTTTTTTAGTGGTCAAGTATCCTTTGAAAACGGTATATTTTATTCCTTACGTCATCATCACGTTACGTGGGTTATGCCAGGTTTGCACATGGCACGACAGATTGCTATATTTTATTGTGCGTCTATTTGGGCAGAATAAACCTGTTTTCTTTCTTTTTCTTTTATCATTATTTTTATTAATGAACCATAACTCAACCTATCACACTTCTATTACCACCTGGTGAGGGATCATCTCTTTTACTCTTCTCTTTTCTTCTTCTTCCTTTCACTTTAGTGATAAAGTATCTATAGGAAATTACATATTTTACTCCTTACCTAACCATTAGTTTAATGATTGTGCTCATCACACAAACATTTGTCCTGGGTGGGAATCGAACCCACGACCTCCGGCATAGCAGTCAGGGCTACTAACCACTAGACCAACAGGCCAGTCAAATAAAAAAAATATGGACAGTAAATGTACATATTATATTGATTTATGGAAATATTGTAAAATCAAACAAATTTAAAAAATCTTTGAGTTTTTTGTATGTTTTTCTCCATAAAAAATTATTAATTGGCACCGTGCTCTAGCTTCTGACGTTTTATAAGTGTACATGTAGACTTAATTAAAAAAAAATGTTTTTTTTTACTTGGGCAATTCTAAGTAAGGCGATAATTGAGGTGTATTTTTCGTTGCAAATAAAAAAAATACATCCTAAATAATGAACTCACTAGAAACAAAACCAAAACTTCAAATGCATTCATTCAAATGTGATTCAAATGTGATCACTTTGATATGTTATCATAATTATTACGAGATGTAGTAATTATTACTGTAACAGTTGTTTGAATTTACTCTCGAGCTCCAATTGGATGGGGAACTGGGTTAGATACATAGTGTGTGGGATGTCCATATGTTTGTATTGACTGGGACATATAGACTATTTTTTAAATGACATAAACTAGTGCTTGACTGCGATCCCACCTGATAATAAGCAGTGATGCAATCGTTTATGGTGAAGTGCACTATAGTCTATTAAGAGCATATTCATGTGGAGCATTGGCTTAGCTAGGATCAATTTTCAGAGGGGAGTAGGGGGCTGGACCCTGACACGCTTGATTTTTGTGTGAAGTTATCAGTATTTTTTCGTCCATCGTAGAAATTTGAATCAGTAGCGCAACATCCTGGGGTGGCCGCTGGGCCAGAATGGGGTGAGCACGGTCTACGCATTCCCCTCCCCCCCTATATGCCTATGATGTGGAATTGCGGACACTGTCCCAGAATAATTAACATGAGGTTTAAATACATTAATTAAAAAAATCAGGTAGTTTTATTTTCGTAGAAAATTAAATTAAAAAATAAATTAGAATGTTATAAGTGCGAATAATTCTCAGTATATTTTGGTCTGTTAACCTTATAGTTTCCTGGTCATTGTCACAGCTTTAATGACCTAGTAACACATAAACAAATAAAAATACGAAAGTCTGTTACACAACAAAGTGGAACCTAAAATGTAATCACATACTGAGTCACCCGGACTCGCTCGACAAACCACATGCGTGACTAAAGGGTGAATAACGTAACAGAATCCGGTATTTTGCAACGAGCTCAGTCATACAATGTCTGGAAAAAGTTTGCAATGTCTTCACTAATATTAAGTCAATTTTGTTTACTCTGAGTAATCTTCAATTTTCGTTGCAATATAATATTAAAAGATATAAAACTAACAGCTGCCAGCGGTTTCGCCCGCGTGAAACTAGAAAATTGTCCCAAGGGAACCTACTCCCAGGATAATATAGTAGATTTTGTGACTAGGGGATAAAGCATTGTTTTTAAATCGCGGGCGGCATGTTGAATTCCGAACGAAAAGAAGGTTGCTAAAATTTAATCCCAAACGCCAGTGAGGGTTTTATCCCCGTGTTGGATTTTTTTACACCATATGTGAGATAATTAAAAGGCAATTTACTAAAACAAATTATATATTAGAGAAATACAAGTTTTATTTACGAGTTGATCTTAACAATCCACTTGACGTTTTGAGATTTGAAACAAACAAAATTCTTTACTCTAAGATTCTATAGTTTAAATTTTCTATACTTTCTTTAATTACTTTTTTTTAGAGACTCGTCATTAACCATATTTATTCTTTTTGTTTTGTTAGTGGCCAGTTTGATTTTTGAATTAACTTGTTTGATGCACATATAATATTTATAAAATTATTATCTTACTGATAAAAATGTCCACCAAAAACCAAAAACGTGGTCCCAACATGAATAAATGAATACCTAAAAGAAAACTGTATAGTGCCGAGAAGTAGGGAGTTGGATCGAAATCCAATATCAACACAGTCAACTCCAAACAGTACGCTATAGACACGAATAACTCGACATTTCACGAACATATTGACACTTCACGAATATAATGGAAATTTAAGCGAGAACTACACTAGACGCACACGTGGACCACGCCTGATTTGTACGTAGCGGCGCGTCGCGTGGCGTCGCGTGGCGTGGATCAAGTGTAGCTCTGCAAGTCTAGTTGCCATATAAAATGTATGGAGACCGATGCGCCTAGATCGGCATACGTAGCCCACGTGTGCGCAATGTAGTTCTAATTTTAGGTCAACTTGTACGAGAATGTAGTGTAAATCACATTACCACACTAATATTCTAAAGGCGAAAGTTTGTGAGTGTGTGTGACTGTAACAAGTTCTCGTTTAGTTTATTAAATGTGTTTTTTTGACTGGTTTTAAAAGGAATTATTGCCATCAGAGTCAATGTTAAACGAACAATCGGACGTGTATGTACTCAATCAAAATGATTGATTAACGAAAGTAGAAAAAACTATAGGATTTTTTTAATTTAAACTTAGGTGGTACCTAACTTAGTAAAAATATATCTCAGATTAATTTCACTGAGGAAATCGTAGCTCAAACTCAAAAAGAAACTGAAATAACATAGGTGTGGTTTTAGTTAACCTATCTGACTCACCCTCTCGCTCCACCCTAGAGTGGGAGAAGTCATTAGATGATTTCCTACATAAAAAAATTGGTTGATCTCCAAAGTTTTGTTACGCTTGCCGAGGTCGGTTTGTGGATGGGTGAGTTTCCTCCACACCTCGAAGGGCCGTTCAAGCGTGAAAAAGTAACAATCATACACATACACATACTGTGTATGTGTATGATTGTTACTTCTTCACGCAAGAACGGCTGTATGTTCCCTTGAGATAATTTACTATGACATGGGTGAAGCCGCTGGTAGCAGCTACTCATATTATAAAGGCGAAAGTTTGTGATTGTGTGTGTATGTTTGTTACTTCTTCACGCTCGAACGGCCCTTCGAGGTGTGGATGAAGCTCACCCATCCACAGGTCGACCTCGGCAAGCGTAACTTAACTTTGGAGATCAACCAATTTTTTATGTGGGAAATCATCTAATGACTTCTCTCACTTTAGGGTGGAGCGAGAGGGCGGGTCGTCTGACCCGCTTTGCTGACTAAAACCACTCCTATGCTACTTCAGTTGCCTGCCCGTTGAGTTTGAGCCACGATTTCCTCAGTGAAATTAATCTGAGATATCTTTTTACTAAGTTAGGTACCTACCTAAGTTTAAATTAAGAAATTCCAATAGTTTTTTCTACTTTCGTTAATCAATCATTTTGATGGAGTACATACACGTCCGATTGTTCGTTTAACATTGACTCTGATGGCAATAATTCCTTTTAAAACCAGTCAAAAAAACACATTTAATAAACTAAACGAGAAAGTATTATTAACAGCATACAGACACTACACGATAAAATGAATGTACAAAGGAAAAACGAGTCATTGGATGCACACAGCGCTCGATTGGAATCCAATACTGCCATTAATTGACGAGGCGCGTCGGAAAGATATCGTTTTCGTCACACTGTGCAAAAATATAACAGAAGATCAATTCATCATCATTTAAACTGAAATACATGTACTGCTCTACGGTTCTGCTTTAAGGTACTACTAGTATACGGTATCTAATAGTTTAATAGTTAATGTACTGAATCAACATTCGTATGGACAAATGATCGATTAGGTCGAAAGTATTAAGATTAGGTTGCCCGTGAACGGGTGCCGTCAGTTGAAACTGGTCATCTCTTAGCTGCCAATGGCTTAATTCAATTTCTATTTTTTTAGTTATTTTTTATTATTATTATTAGTTATCTACATTGTGCTCACATATTAGAAGCGACAAGAAATATGTAACCAAAATTTATGTAACTCAGTTAAAAGAGCGTCCATGGAGTTTCTTGCACGTTCTTCTCCATAGAGATCTACGCTTTGGAACGTGCAATTTAGCTTCACTTTTTTTGACTGACCGACATTTTGACAATTTAAAAGTGCCTGTAATTGATCTATTTGAAATAAACGTTCCTGATTTCTGATTTCTGAGTATCCAGCTTTCTCATACTTCGGTTAGTCTCTCGAATCTGGCAACTAGCTACCAGATTTTTAAATTGTTAAGACTGGAGGGTGCAAAATTAACGGAGCCCACTAGGGTCGATGCCGCCAAGACAAGGGCAAGATGCAAAGGACAACTGAAGAAAAAAGTGGATATTAGTCAGTAAAAGTCTCTCCATCTCGCTCCACTCAGAGCATAACATAGTCGGCCTTATAATGTTCCCACTGTTGGGACTCAGGCCTCCTCTCTAGGAGAGGGAATGGGCCGTAAACCACCACGCGGGCCCAGTGCGGGTTGGTGGATGTCACATGTCTTCGAATTTTTGGTTCTAGGACATGCCGGTTTCCTCACGATGTTTTCCTTCACCGTTTTGAGAGCAGTGGTGATGAAATAAATTACACAAAGTAATGCGCCTGGCTGGGTTTGAACCCGCGACCTACAACTCCGTAAGTCGGGGCCGATACCACTCGGCCACCACTGCTCTCAGAGCCACTCAGAGCGGGAAGACTTATTTGACAATACCGTAGCTAAAAAAAAATTGAGCTGGAAGCTTAATAGCGCTTGGCTCTATAAAACGAGTGAAAATAAACTCACGCACACATGGATACGTTCGTTCGGCAAGCTTAAACATATCTCGGGCCTTACCATAACGGGGTAAAATGTCAGTGTGAGCGAAAAAGAGGGATGGAGCTATACAACCTATATAGCTCAATCCCTTTAACAGTTCAGTATAAGGTTGTAAAATGGATCGCGTTAAGAGATCATGGTTTTATTTTTTATTTCGGTAAGAAAATCATCTTATGACATCCCCCGCTCTTGGGCGGAACGGGAGATAGTGTCAGACTTTTACTGAAAAAAAAACCCACTCCTGTTCCTTCGTTGCCTTTCGTACCAAGGCCGAGTCTTCCTTTCAGAATCAGACCCTTGGCCCCAGTGGGCTTCCACCCTGCTGGGCCCCTACAGTTGCTGACATCTCCTTGAGCCGTGCATGGAACAGTACGCACTGTCGGTGACTTGGGCTCAGTCCGGACGGCTACCGGACGGTCGGATGGCAAAGAACTCATGGTAGGGTGTCAGCGGTGAATTATGCGCTTGCACTCGCTGTACGTGAAGCATGTTT
The DNA here is from genome assembly GCA_905147345.3 of Mythimna impura. Classification (NCBI taxonomy): domain Eukaryota; kingdom Metazoa; phylum Arthropoda; class Insecta; order Lepidoptera; family Noctuidae; genus Mythimna; species Mythimna impura. The sequence goes on along the minus strand of LR990355.1, from coordinate 6,267,067 downwards.
ATACTGTGCGTGTTTTCGCTTATTGTATAGAGTCAACCTTCTGTACAAATATTTTTCATGTAATCTGCTAGTTCTTCCATGAATCGGTTCTATTTTCACGGCAAAGGGGTAACGTTGCTTTGGGGAAAATAGATAAACATGTTAAACCAATTCTGTGAAATTGTGGGGGAGTTGGGGTGTTGCAACACCCACGGTTTAATTGCAACGTCATCTATATACAGAGTAATGATGACGTCACTCCACCTACTACTAGCTAGGATGTGGTATCGTTCGAAAGAGTAACTACGGCTCCGTAACTGCTCTTAAAACAGTGAAGGAAAACATCGTGAGGAACCTAGTATCAAAAATGAAGGCACGCTGTGTCGTACACCGACTTGCTCTGTAGGTACTCGCGTGTTTGATGACGATGACGGCCCATTCCCGCTCTTATAGAGGAAGGCTGAGTCCCAGCAGTGGGATGGGAATATTATAGGGCTGATTATGCTTATAATAAGCTACTATTTACAGAAAATTGCATGAGCATCTTTGTTTTTTTATCACTTTTTGCTACCAATGTGTTGGGCCAGTCTTACTAGGTAAACTCCGATTCTTTTGTTCTGACGTCATCTCAACGCTCAGTCACGTGGTCAGAACAAAGAAATAGGAGGCGTAGCCGACTCGAGGCGATCAACGAAAACAGAATTGAAACGAAACGGTTGTAACTTGGCTAGGGGGGCAGCAGTACAAAGTCTCCACCGCGTCTATATGATCGCGATTAACTCAAAAACTACCGAACGGATTTTCATGCAGTTTTCACTAATAGATAAAGTTATTCATGAGAAAGGTTTTTGTGTATACTAAATGCACATTGTAGTAGAGAAAAACCGAGAATTTTAAAGGTTTCAAACACTCGTACGAAGTTGGACCGGGTTTAGGCGGGTTGTGTTAAATTAATTATTTGTGCGCACCACCCGGCTATTAATTAGATGCTAACGTGAATGTGGTAACTGTGGTGTGGTTGTTTCATTTATGTTTGGGAAGCGAACGTTTTGCCTCATATTAACAAGCTGACAAGCCAACGCGTACATTTTACATATAACAGACCTTTAAATAAGGCAAATTTTGCTTGAAATGGGAAAGTTTTTAATTATAATTATGAAAAGGTTTAGAATAGAATAAACTTAATATATTGTGGACCAAAATAACATAATTTTAACACAAACTTAAAACTATGGGTAGTGGTCTTATCACTGACAACGATATCTACCAAACAACTTTTGGATGGACTGCAAGAACAATGTAGTTTAGGTTAAATATTATCTTTTTATCTGTTTTTTTTTTTAAGGTGGGAAATCATTCAATTACTTCTCCTGCTCAGGGATAGAGCGAGAGGTGTTAGACTTTTACTGACTAAAACCACACCTATGTTCTTTCTTTGCTCGGGTTTCCCTTTCGAAAGTAAACCCATGGCCCCAATAGGCCTCGACCCTGCAGGGCCTCTACGGTTTTTCAGACGGCGAGCTACCCATTGCTCGACGTCTGCAAGTGCATGCGTACGATGGCTGGAAATCTTTTTGTCTGTACAGTCTATAATAATTAAATTAAAAATTGTTGATCTAATATTCTATTGTTACTGTCACCTAGTATTTTATTATTACGAGACCCCTGGGGGTCACAGGGCATCAAGCAAGTTTTCTCAGACTCCGTCATAAAGTCCTCAAAGGAATTTTGCAACTTTTTTAGATTGGTGCTATAAATTAATGACTAAGGAAAGTACTTTGTTATAGAAATGTTACTATTCTCCAGATCATATTAGTTCTTTATTTCAGCTAAATATTTTATTGTAAAATATTCAAAATAACTTGTGCTTTTATGCTTACATACCAGCAGCATTTTTGTCTTCTAGGCAAGCGTGCTCCATCGCTTCCCAACAAATGGGACAGTGGTCAAACGCTAGCCTATCAATAATAATAAAAAAATAAGTTCACACATTTTTGACAAAGTAAGCTAGCAGTGGGAACGGTGGTGGCCGAGTGATAACGGCCGATTTACGAGTTGTAGGTCGCGGGTTCAAACCCAGCCAGGTGCATTACTTTGCGTAATTTATTTCATCACCACTGCTCTCAAAACGGTGAAGGAAAACATCGTGAGGAAACCGGCATGTCCTAGAACCAAAAATTCGAAGACATGTGACATTCACCAATCCGCACTGGGCCCGCGTGCTGGATTATGGCCCATCCCCTCTCCTAGAGAGGAGGCCTGAGTCCCAGCAGTGGGAACATGAAAAGGCTGATTATGCTTATTATAAGCTAGCAGCCAACTTTTACTTAGAGAAAAATCATAAAAAATAATAAGCACACTTGAAAAAACTGACATACTCCACTTTCATTTATTCCTCTAATAACCTGGAAACTGAAGCATCGTCAATTTGCTAAAACCCAATTATTTTGACAAAAGTACATAAACGTTGTGTTCTCAACGCAGTGATGAATTAAAAATACATGGGAACGAAATAATTCTGGGCACCCATTAGTGTTGTTCTCAGAGAATAATACAGTCATAAAAGTTACATTAAAAAGGTAAGTTTTTAGAGATCCGTAGGAACTGGGACTGAACTGAACTGTTTCGTCTATTGGGAATTTCTAAAAAGGAGACCCATCATCTTAGAACGCAAAGGGCAATGAAATGAACATATGTGGGTTTTAGTCAGGAAAAGTTTCTCACGCCATCTCGCTCGGCCCTCGAGCGAGAGAAGTCATAAGACGACTTCCCACCTATCAAAAACCAAAAAATCGTCCGTCTGTTCCTTGCAAATTCTTTCCTATTAGATTTTAACAGTGCAAATAAGCGGAATTCGAAAAAAAAAAACTGATTTTACTTCAAAAACTTACCAAAAAAACTTAAGATTTAAAAATAATTTCATTGTTACCGAATAAAAAAATAAGTCAAATTTGCAATTATCGTAAATCTGTAACTATTTGACAATTTACTTTCAAACTAGCTAGAACCTATCTATATCTTGGACACCTGACTTACCTTTAAACAATTCATTCACATGATTTGAACCAGTTTAACACTGTTTAGAACTTCTGTATGTATAAAAAAAAACCGTTTGCCCATTTTGATAATTTTTTTCTGGACTCACCAGTTTGGTCGTAGGTTAACTTTTCAAAAAAAGATATTATACTCAAAAATAAAAATTATAGCATAAAATTGATTACCAGGGGTCGGAATTAGGTAGAGTTATTCATGTACTTGCATCGAAATGTTGATGTTAATATGAATCTTCACGGGATTTCTAATGAATAATCCCGTGTGGCCAACAATATTACAAATAAATAATAATAAAAACCTCAGAGATAGTTAAGACAAATTAAACAAGACAATTAACATACAATTTTTACTAGTATTTTTCATTGAAAAAGATCTCTCTACGTCAACTGAGGTGAGATTAATAAATTTATATACTTCCTCCTCCTCGTCATTAATGCAGGAAGAATTTGTTTCTGCTATTTTTCTGATAGTGTCATAAAAAAAATCTGCTTTTTAAAATTAATCTCGGGATTTGAGGCATATCTGCTTTATTCTTTCGCTGTATGAAATCAGTATAAGTACATGAATAACTCTACCTAATTCCGACCTCTGTTGATAACACAACAGTGACTCCATTTACAAAAGTATTTTCAAACTATAATTCACATTCAAAAATTCCAATTCGATATTTAACTTCTAAATAATCTACTACGATAGCAGCGGAACCCTTTGACGCAATATCCATAACGAGCTTGACACTTTAAAGTTAGATTGCTGTTATTACCCTAATAACTTGAATAAAAACACTTTCTCTGTATTAATATTAATGTTGGAGTTATTATACAAATATTTTAATGGCGACTTGGCTTTGTTATGGAAATGGGCAACAAAGTGACTGTCAGGCGAATTCTCTTGTGTACTTGTTTTTTGTTAATTATTTTATTTGAAAGGTCGACGTAAATATTTGGTCTCCCTAGTGGGTTTTCACTCGTTTTAAAAGCAGATTAAGGATTAGAATACAACGGGCAGGTACTTAATACTTAGTGTTTATTTTTTTGCGTATTATGGCAAATAACTTACGAAATTTTTGATAAATAAATTTTAAATTTGCTTCCAACATTCGTGAACGTGAATGTAGTAAAAGATATTTTGCAAATGTTTAAATAAGACATTTACACGTCAATTTAAACTAGATGAGGCTGCTGTTTCCTAGGTTACACCGAAAGAAACTCAGATCTAAGTCCAATCAGGTTGGTTTGTTCCATTACTAATATATATTTCAAGAAAAAAGTGCCTATACCAGGGCTTTTTTCCTCTTTTTTCTGGAGGGAAAATCATCCTAATTAAATTCCCTTGCTCTTGGGCGGAGGGGGAGATAGTGTCAGGTTTTTACTGACTAAAAACCCACTCCTATTTCCTTCGTTGCCTTCTTCCTTTCAGATTCAGACCCTTGGCCCCAGTAGGCTTCGTCCCTGCTGGGCCCCTACAGTTACTGACATCTCCTTGAGGCGCCGTCGACGCCATGGGCTCGGTCCGGACGGTTACCGGACGGTCGGACGGCGAGCTACCCATTGCTCGCCGTCCGCAAGCCCGCGCCTACGGTGGCCGGAAATCGGGATCGGAATCCCGGCGGCGGTTGGGGCGTGAGGACCGTTGCCTCACGCGTGCGGCCTCCTTTGTTAGCTTTACTGCTTCGCAGAAGGAAGCGACCGCCTGCCACTCCTCCGCGGTCCGTAACCAGGGCTACGAAATGCATAGTTTGAAAGAGTCAACGGCTTTTTGTTTGTTTTTTTTCCGGGGCCCAGCAGGGCCGATGTCTACTAGGGCCAAGAGCAATTTATGAAAAGGAAACCGTGGTCCCAGAACGCAAAACGCAACTGAAGGACGCAGGTAGGTTTAAGTCACTAAAAGTCTGACATGCTCTCTCACTCCACCCCGAGCGCGAGGAGATATTTGATAATTTCCCACCACAAGGAAAAATAACCTATTCCTAACGTTGTAACATGCCCAACACATTAGTTCCATCTTCCCACGCACGCATTAGTCATTGGACAGGTCACTGAGCTAGCAGTAAACTATATGGCTACCTGTTAGTAATTAATAATTATGCCCAATTCATATTTATGCGGTCCCACGCTCTACGCACCTGTACCTGAAGATGATGTGTTTATGATACGTCATGATTTCTATTTGGATTCATGGCTTGAATATTGGAATGGAAATTGGTGATAGATGGTTATATAAATTGTTGGTGAAGATATGTATAAGAGGTGTTGAAATGTAGCTTGTCATAGCCCTTTGCAATGCCTCGATGAAATTGATATTGAGAAACCAGCCGTGCTATTCTGTAAATGGTAAATCATTTCGAAACTCATTTCACAAATCATCTCGAAGTCACACTCATCATCATCATCATCATCATTTCAGCCGAAAGACGTCCACTGCTGGACATAGGCCTCCCCCAAGCGTCGCCACAACGAACGGTCCTGTGCGTCTCGCATCCATCGGACTCCCGCAATCGTTACCAAGTCATCGGTCCACCTTGTAGGAGGCCTTCCAACGCTACGTCTTCCGGTACGTGGTCGCCATTCCAGAACCTTTCGGCCCCAACGGCCATCTGTTCTGCGAGCAATGTGCCCCGCCCATTGCCACTTTAGTTTGGCGATTCTTCGTGCTATGTCGGCAACCTTGGTTCTCCTGCGGATATCCTCATTCCTGATTCGATCACGCAAGGAAACTCCGAGCATAGCCCTCTCCATTGCCCTTTGGGTGACTTTAAGCCTTCTAATGAGGCCCATTGTAAGCGACCACGTTTCGGAGCCATATGTCATCACTGGCAACACGCACTGGTCATAGACTTTCGTCTTGAGACACTGTGGTATATTGGACGAGAAGACACCGCGCAGCTTCCCGAACGCTGCCCAGCCGAGTCGGATTCGACGATTGATCTCTTTCTCGAAGTTAGACCTTCCCAACTGGACCGTCTGTCCCAGGTAAACGTATTCGTCTACAACTTCGAGTGTAGAGTCCCCGACCTTGATAGGAGTGGGTGCTACATGGCTGTTTACCATGACTTTGGTTTTGTCCATGTTCATTTTAAGTCCCACTCTTTCGGAAGCTCTACTGAGGTCACCAAGCATTATACTGAGCTCCTCCGTAGTCTCAGCCATGACTACTATGTCGTCGGCAAACCGAAGGTGAGTGATGTACTCGCCATTGACATTAATGCCTAGCCCTCTCCATTCCAAAACCTTGAAGACATCCTCCATTGCTGCCGTGAACAGTTTCGGAGAAATAACGTCTCCCTGCCTCACACCCCGCTGCAAGAGGATAGGTTTCGAGGTCTGGTCTTGTAGTCGGACTGACATAGTGGCGTTTTTGTACAAACACTTCAGCACTTCGATATACCGATAGTCAATTTGGCACCGTTGGAGAGACTGCAGTACAGCCCAAGTTTCAATCGAATCAAAGGCTTTCTCGTAGTCCACAAACGCTAAGCAGAGAGGCTGATTATACTCCTCAGTCTTCTGTATAACCTGCCGCAGCGTATGTATGTGGTCCACGGTGCTGAAGCCTTTACGAAATCCGGCTTGTTCGGGAGGCTGGAAGTCGTCGAACCTGCGCGCGAGACGATTCGTGATGACTCTGGAAAACAGCTTGTAGACATGGCTCAGAAGCGAGATGGGCCTATAATTCTTAAGCAGGGCATTATCGCCCTTCTTAAAGAAGAGTACCACCACGCCTCTGCTCCACGCCCGTGGCGTTTTTCCCTCGAGTATGACGGAATCAAATAGCTTCTGAAGAGCCTTAAGGACCGGTTTTCCACCCGCCTTCAGGAGTTCGGCCGTAATTCCGTCCTCACCCGACGCCTTGTTGTTTTTCAGCTGCTTCAGAGCCATCCTAATCTCGTACAGGCTGACGTCCGGGATATCTTCGGTATAGTGTCGAGTCAATCTAGCTCTTGGGTCGTTCACTAGATTTACAGCGGGTTTAGCGATAGACGTGTATAACTGTCCATAAAAAGCCTCGATCTCTCCCAGAAGCTCCGATTTGGCGGATATGACTCTGCCATCGTCGGTCTTCAGTTTCGTGAGCTGGCTTTGCCCAATAGACAGATCTCGTGCAAATACTTTAGAGCCCTTATTCCGCTCAATCGCATCCTTAATCCTTGCGGTATTAAAGCGGCGAAGGTCACGTTTCAGGGACTTCGAGATTTGTCTATTGAGCTGCCGGTATATGCACGCATCGTCTGAAGACTGCAGAATCATCTCACGCCTCTTCTTCATTAGCTCGAGGGTCGGATCGGAGAGCTTCTTGTTTTTATTTGTACGGTGAGTCTTGAAAAACTTAGACCCGACCGTATGGACAGTTTCCACGAACCCATCGTTATATTCATCCACGGAGCTTCCTAGGCACTCGAAACGATTGTGGAGTTCGAGCTGAAAGCTCTCGGGGTTTTGGATCTGGATCTGTGCTGGACGGAGCGTAGACCTCATCAGTCGAGACCTTTCGAGCTTAATGTTAATATTCAATGTGCCTCTTACGACGCGGTGATCACTTCCAGTTTTCACCGCGTTGATCACAGAGACATCATTGAATATTTGCTTTTTCGTCGACAGGATGAAGTCAATCTCATTTCTAGTTGCACCGTCAGGACTTTGCCAGGTCCACCTTCTATGCTCACGCTTTTTGAAGAAGGAATTCATCATATAGAGGTCCTCCTTCTCCATAAAGCTAGCCAGTAGGTGTCCCCGGTGATTCCGACGTCCAAATCCAAATTGCCCCACTCGCAGCTCGTCACCGTCTCGTTTGCCCAGTTTCGCGTTAAAGTCCCCCATGACCACGGTGAAGTGAGTCTTAGAACCATGCATGGCTCTTGATATATCCTCATACATGGATTCTACTTCGTCGTCGGGATGTGTCGAGGTCGGGGCGTAGACCTGTATGACCTTCAGCGAATATCTTGATGATATTCTGAGTATAAGGTACGCCACCCTGGTCGACACACTCTCGATCCTCACCACATTGTTCACAAGGGACTTGTGGACTATAAACCCGACACCACCCTGGGACTGCTGGTCACCCTCCCGGAAATAGAGCAGGTTACCGGATTTGAGAATTATCGTATCCTCCCCCTGTCTTCGGACTTCAGACAATCCCACAATACTCCATCGCAACCTGCTCAATTCCTCCTCCAGTTCGGTGATCTTCTCGTCAGTCCTCAGTGTACGCGTGTTAAAAGTTGCCAGGTCGAGTCGTTTCATAGATGGGTAGCCAAATCTCATCCGGAGATTCTTCGCACCCCTTGCCTCGTCGTGGCCTTGACCGCTACCGGAGTCAAGGGTAGACGGGCTGCCGGGCACTAGGGGCCATTTTTTGTTTCTGTTTTTCATGTTGGGGGGGGGGGTTGCCATAATCGCCACGCTTGGCAGACGGGTTGGCGATCGCAGTTTGGTTGTTGTAATGTACAGAGGATGCTGCTGCCCATTCTCTGGTATGTCCCTTAGTCGCCTCTTACGACACCCTCGGGAAGAGATGGGATGGTGTTATTCTTAACGTCCGAACACCATACGGAACGAAAGTCACACTCAGCGAATTGTATTTCAGAATACCAAATCCTATAGACAAATTTGTAGATAAATGTCAAAATACTCAACCGTTTTAGTTCCTCTCACTTTGTTCATCACTCGGTGGCGCCAGTGTTGAATTCACTCCATTTCAGAATACGAAACTTTAATTTCACCATGATTTCACTGCGGATTCAGAAGTGATTTCGCAAATAAACTTTTCAGAATAGCAAGGCAGGATCTTTTTGATACTTTTTTACTGGCCTGTTGGTCTAGTGGTTAGTGGCCCTGACTGCTAAGCCGGAGGTCGTGGGTTCGATTCCCACCCAGGACAAATGTTGATGTGTTGAGCATGATTATTTGTTCTGTATCTGGGTGTAATTTATCTAAAATATGTATGTATTATTTAGCACTCATAGCAAGCTCTGCTTAGTTTGGGACTAGATGGCGTTGTGTGTTAGTTGTGGAGTTATTATTATTATTATTCCATGACTGATGTAATAGAAGACTTTTTTGGAGGGTCAGAAATCATCAAGTAACTTCACCCGCTCTTGGTGGATAGTAACAAAATGTCAGATTTTCACTGACTAAAATCTACCCGTGTTTCTTCAGTTGTCCTTTGCGTTCCAAAGCCGCGGTAACACTTTCGAATGACATTTAAAACTTAAGACCACCATCATTCACCAAGCTATCGAAAACTAAAACCTTTCGAAGACCGTCACAGTATAAAAGAGGCTCCTTCTACGAAGCAGTAATGCTAGTGAAGGAGACGGCCGCACGCGTCAGGGAACGGACATCTTAACGCCCCAGCAGCCGAAACCCCGACCCCAATTACCAGCCACCGTTGGCGTGAGCTTGGGGACGACGAATAATGGGTAACTTGCCGTCCGGACCGAGCCAGAGACGTCGATGGCGCGTAAAAAAAACACAAACCGTAGGGGCCCAGCAGGGCCGATGCCTACTGGGGCCATCGACTTCTGAAAGGGTTACCCGTGTTCCTGGGACGCAAAAGGCAACTGAAGATGTGGTTTTTAGTCAGTAAAAGTCTGACACGCCCTCCTACTCCGCCCTAGAGCGAGAGAAGTCGTTAGATGATTTTCCACCTTAAAAAAAAGTATAAATGTGGCAGTGGCGTAATATAATTAATGAAAGCACAAAATGGCGTTGCCCAATAATGAAGCTGACCGTTTAATTAACAAGTTCAATGATAAATTAATGTGGTGTGTCAGCGAACGGCGGTGGCACGGCATTGTGTTCATGTGGGGGACGGTATTGATTGGGCGGTTACTGGGCACCCACTCATTTAAAGTTGGATTGATATGGATGCTATGTTGTGTATTTTTGTAATTGAATATAAAAGCCTCTTGAATGTACACGCAGTGCCACGAATAGAGAGACATGGAGAAGTCTCGCAAAAGCCGCAACCAACCTACCAGATGATCCGTTACCACTATCACTCCACCAGGAGTGTATGACTGCGAAGAATAATTCTGAAAAGCGGTATATCAAAACTTTTCGAAAATTCTTTTTTTAATGCATTGAAATGCCTTAAATGCTCCGCATCTGAAGGGCTACTTGAAAAAACCCGTATATTTATTAGAATATTAAAAAAAAAACAATCCGTGCTTAGTTAGGTATATTAAATGCAAAAGTAGTAATAAGTAACGTAACAAACAGAGTTAGTTTGTTACGTTTTCACGCCTAAGACACTAAACCGATCTTAGTGGGATTTAACTTAGAACATAGGTCATCTAGGTCTATGACATGGAGAAGGACTTGAGATATTTTTTATCAACATACCAAGGCAGTGAAGCCGCGGACAGAATCTTTTATCTTTTATTCAGTATTTATTCAGTCACAAATATATAACGGCAATATTTCTTTAAAAAATCCTATTTTTCTCGAAATTCACTTCTGTTTTGTTGACTTATGAGGGCAGTATTATTGTGGTAAGTGTTCATTTGGGACAGTTAGCCCACTATACCGACAACAGATGAACCATAGAGGCGACCCGGTGGACGGGACCCAGTGGCAAGAGACGACCAGGGAGACCAAAGAAACTCTGGGCAGATGTCATAACAGCAATAACGGAAAACAATGGATAAAAGAAACTGCAAATAGAGAAAACTGGAATAAGCTGGAGGAGGCTTATACCCAAGAAGAGGTTCCTATCCATTAGATAAAGTTACACAAAAAAAATGTAAATATATTTTATAGTTAGCAAGGATAAGAAATAAAAGGCTTTATTATTATTATTACATGTTCATTTGTTGGTCTTGTGGTCGCAAGTACGACTGCTGAGCGTGCGGTTTTGGGTTCAATACCCATGTCGGCCAAAAAGGATGAAAAATCATTAAACAACTTCTCGCGCTCTGTTTGGAACGAGAGGAAGTGTCAGACTTTTACTGACTAAAACCCTCCTGTATTCCTGTAAAGTCAAGGATACTCAGCAAATGGTTTCGCATAAAATCAAAGACTAGTCTAACGTGCATCTAGTTTTTAAAAACGACAGGTTATTAGTGACCTTAAACCTCAGATGAATAAATCAAATCTCGTGTCCAAACTCCATTAATTTAGAAAACCCCACTATCACCTACATTTATCAACTTTTCACAGTCAACAGCATAATTAGTCACACCTAAACTAAACTAAAATATAATCACAAACACGACATTCCCCTTTTTATTAAAATAATAACTACAATAAACTAGTTTTTAAATAATTAGGTTGTATTTTACTACTTTCATTTTGATGTGATCATTAGTAAAATTTTGAATAAATGGCGGACGAGAATAATAACAGCCAAATTCGTGTGACCTCGTTCGTGTCGCACAATTTTAGTGCTAAGTGGTAAACTATAGGTTTTTAGTCATCTAAGTGTAGTCACGAAGTGTCTAGTCAGTTATTTACTGTAAACAGAAAAAGCTAGGTTCCTTTCTAGTTTTATAGATAAAATCATTTTATCGACATGGTGACCCAAATATTTTTCGAAGATTTTTTTGGCAATGAGGGTAACGATTGAATCACGAGTCCTTTCAGTTTGAATGGATGCATCGTGAGCCAAAAATTGAAATGTTAATAAAGAGTAAGGCACAGAGAACGTCTGATAAAAATAGTTTCGTATCAGTCAGCAGTCAACCTAAGGGTTTTTGAGTCAAGAGTGAATAGGTTACTTCTGGCAAGCGTGCTCCATCGTTGACCACATCATCGCTTACCATCAGGTGAGATAGTGGTCAAACGCATGCTGACTGACATATCAACGCAGAGCCAAAACTACTATGACTAGGAGCGTGAAATTTTGCATAAGGTTTCCTTTTATGACGTAGGCGAGCACTAAGAGAGGATTTTCCTAAATTCACACCCTAAGAGGATGAAACGTGGGTCCAAAGTTTGTATAGCATAGCATAGCATAGTCGGCCTTACAATGTTCCCACTGTTGGGACTCAGGCCTCCTGTCTAGGAGAGGGAATGGGCCGTAATCCACCACGCGGGCCCAGTGCGGGTTGGTGGATGTCACATGTCTTCGAATTTTTGGTTCTAGGACATGCCGGATTCCTCACGATGTTTTCCTTCACCGTTTTGAGAGCAGTGGTGATGAAATAAATTACACAAAGTAATGTGCCTGGCTGGGTTTGAACCCGCAACCTACAGCTCGTAAGTCGGGGCCGTTACCACTCGGCCACCACTGCTCACACTCGTGGACACCGCGTTTAACGCGGGCGGAAGCTAGTCTATATATATAAAAGGAGAAACTGACTGACTGACATATCAACGCACAGCCGAAACGACTGAGATAGGAACGTGAAATTTTTGCACAAGGCTTCCTTTTATACCATAAGCGAGCACTATGAGAGGATTTTCCAAAATTTACCCCCTAAGGGGATGTAACAGGAGTCCAAAGTTTGTATGGAGAATACCTACTTTTACGCGGACGAAGCTGCTGGCTGCTGCCAGTTAGTTAGTCTATATATGTATATAAAAGGAGAAACTGACTGACTGACATCAACGCACAGTTGAAACTACTGGGACTAGCAACATGATTTTTGCACAAACCTTCCTTTTGTGACGTAGGTGAGCAATAAGAAGGAGTTTTTGAAAATTCAACTTACTTTGTCATACACAATCTAGGAAGCTAACGGGAAATATCAAAACAGTGAGCCTGAACATCAAACCTCTGTCAAAGCACTCGAAGAAAACGTGAGTAAATTAGCATTATTAACGTTCAACTAAATTAGTTGATAATGATATAGTAATTTGATATCACGGTTTGCAGAGTGGTTGAATGATTGGCTGCTGTGCTGTGTGTCGACAAATATTTAACTTTATATGGCTTAAAGATAGGTAGTAATATTCACACAACTATCACACAACGCCGTCTAGTCCCAAGCTAAGAAGAGCTTGTGTTATGAGTACTAGACACCTGATAAACATACTTATATATTTCTAAATACATACATATTATAGACAAATTACACCCAGACACAGAACAAATGATCGTGCTCATCACACAAACATTTGTCCTGGGTGGGAATCGAACCCACGACCTCCGGCATAGCAGTCAGGGCCACTAACCACTAGACCAACAGGCCAGTCATATGTATTGGTTTATTGTTTTTGGTTTGTATGTTCAGTGATTTTAAGTATATAATATATAATTCTTGCCGGCTGATCAACGTCTCACCATCGACGACAGCTGATGCTGAAAATCAGCGCCGAGGCTCTGTCTTACACGAGCCACAGCATTTTGCTGAGCGCTGGCCGTTTTGCGCGGATGTGACGCATATCCTACCACATAGAATATAAATCGTTGTTGTTATTTGTTTTTATTTTTAAGGTATGGCGCCATGTTTGACGTCAATAAACTCTTTTTCTTTCTTTCTATTGCTAGTGACTTAGGTATGTGAGTTTACATGTTCAAAATGCGCCTACAGTACAGGAGTCATTTCTAGTGAGTGTTTTTAATATAGACGATTAGATTGTGTCAATATCAAATGATCATACTGTACTATATATATTATTGTAATGTATTTGGCTCACCTACAGATCATCACTCCGTACTCTCTGACGTATCTCCACTGACTGCCCAAACATCATCGGCAACTATACATACTATAATTTCTTTCATCATAACATGCTTTTTATTTTCATGCATAAATTTAATATAAAAATTGCGTAGGTATCTGCTAAATAATCCACATTAAAGTTCTCCACGTGGCCGACCACTGAGTGCACTCATGAAATATTCATCGAGTACAGACCGAAACAGCGCGTGGAAAGCGCGCGTCCAACCAGCTTGATTGTTTTACTCATTGTTGTTAAGTAGTGGTGGACTTGTTATATAAATTAACTAGCATTTTGCTCGTGACTTTGTTTATGCACGATTGACAGTAGTTTTGTAAAATTAATAATAACAGTCTTTAAAGGTTGAATTTTTGAAAAACCTTCTTAGGCTCGCTCGTCTACGTCATAAAAGGATTCCTTGTGCAAAATCTTACATCCTAGTAGTTTCGGCTGTGCGTTGATGCTCGTATATCAGTCAGTCAGTTTCTCCTTTTGTATATATGCGACATTATTTTTAGTATAATTATGCGAAACCTGAATATAGTTTGTTCAGAATCAGTAACTGAATCGATTCCAATAATTTGCAAAACATGTTATATTTTTCCCAAAAATATCTAAAAAAGGTCACATAACACCGAAACTAAGTACAACATAGGTCATGGTAGGTCATAGCGAGGATTAGGCGCCAGCGTACAGCTGGATGCGGTAGCAAAAAACCCTTCAGTCGCCCGGATGACCCGGTGACCATGTATTTGTGCGGACAACTGGGTAACATAACAAGCTAAACAAGCAAACTAACAAGCAAGCTAACTTTGTATTTTTTTCATGATACAGTTATGAAATTTTGTACTAAGATACAAAAATACTAGACACGTGTTTCGTGTTTCGCATATATACTAAAATTAATGGTGTAGATACGCTCCATTTCGTTTTATTGTCTTGGATATGCGATTTTATCTCAGATGTATTGGAAAATTAAAATAACTTTTTTTTAATTTCGAATGTATTGTTTAAGTTTATTGACAATATAGAAATCTTTGTAACTTGGCATTGCATTTCAATATTTTGCAGATATGAGATGTAATAGCTGCATATAAGGTAGTGTAACTAAACTTTTGTCAGTTTAACATATTTTAGGAAACATTTTCTTTTTTTTTTCGTTTCGCACGGTTTGTGCATTTGGCCTATGTCAAGTTTAGAAAGTATTTAGTTTTTAATACAGAATACCGGTATCCTCACCTGTTTCAATGTTTTCACACATTGTCCAGTTCTGTAGATCCACTAGGAATCAATTCGCGAATATTTAAAATAATGCACATTACGATCCTTCCAATCTCTTCTAGCAGTCTCCGTTTTCGTTTCCACATTCATCCAGTTTCTGTAAAAGATCACTCATTATCATCATCTACTCTTGTCCCGTGTTATTTGGGGTCCGCGCAACACGTTATTTCCTTTTTTACTCTCCTACCTGTCACGCTGTCACTAACTCCCTTTTCTCTCATATCACTCACACAATCCATGCATTTTTTCTTTGGCCTCCTTCTCCCTCTTCATCCATCCACATGTATATTCATAATTCTAAAATTATTTTTGTGCACGCTGTGGTTTCCTATAAGTGAAGGAGTACACTAACAAGATACCGAAACCACTAATTATAAGATACAGATATTGTGTATATCCTTAGTTGGAGATCCTAAATAAATAAACTCTTTTAGTAACATGCGTTTCTACCCTCCTCTTCACAAGACCGTACCTAGATAAACGATTCCCTGTGAACTTCTCAATCACTGGCGCTACTTTCAAACTTAATCCAGAAATACACACATAATCCACATATACTAATTTCTCACTTTATACACTCTTCACACCACACATCCATCTCCACGCGCGCCTCGCCGCCCGCCGTCCGATCGTCCGGTAACCGTCCGGACCGAGCCCAAGTCGTCGACGGGGCGCCTCAAGGAGATGTCAGCAACCGTAGGGGCCCAGCAGGGTCGAAGCCTACTGGGGCCATGGGTGATGCGAAAGAGATCCTCGGGGCCCTGGAAAAAATGGCAAAGAAGGAACAGGAGTGGGTTTTAAGTCAGTAAAAGTCTGACACTAGTTCCCGCTCCGCCCAAGAGCGGGGGATGTCATTAGATGATTTTCCCACCCGAAAAAAAAAAAACATCCATCTCCACATTCTTATCTCCGCTACATGCAATCTGTAAAATATATATACTCATATAGATTTACTAGCTGCAGCGGCTTCGCCTGCATTGAAATAATTTTCGCCATACAAACTTTGGACTCCCGATTCAACTCCTTAGGGGGTGAATTTTGAAAAATTCTCTCTTTTAGTGCTTGTCTACGTCATGAAAGGAAGCCTTGAAGACAAGGCTAACACAACTCACTTCATGATATGGTCAACTAAAACTGGCCAGATTGTTTAAACGTTAACATTTGATGATATATCTATCCTCATTTGGCCATAACATTGGTGTGGAAAATTGAAATATCATCAAACTTTAACGTTTAAAACAATCTGGCCAGTTTTGCTTGGCCATATCATGAAGAGATCAATTTCTAAGATCTGGCGACATATATATATGTAGATAAATATATTTTTTTAATTGCTTTGCCTTGACCTAAAAGGATCCTCAGAGACAGCAACAAATCCAATACACGTTTTCTAATTACTTGCAGTTTAAGTTTTGAAAATAGTGAAGCAGTCCAATTTCTTACTCACAATTGAATTAAAGATCCTAATGATAGATAATGGCGTGGAACAAGTTTACCAGACCACTTCAAACAAGGATAGGTAATTAAGTAAATTCTTCGAGTGGAAATTCTGTCTTTGAACCCTTAGAAACTTTACTAATTAGACTGATTTCACGCAGACTAGGCTTGCCAGGATTGTGAAGCATTTATTGAGCATCTTTGTATTTCTTGACTTCTGTAGTTGAAGTTCCAGTCGTTTGAAAAGTATATCGGGGATGAATCTTCTTTGCCGGATTTTGAATCACACTATATGATTTTTTAAGGTGAGAAATCATCTAATGACTTTACTTGCTCTGCGGCGGAGCGAGAGGGCTACGATGACGATCACGAGGTTTTCGTTCACCGTTTCGAGAGCAGTGGTGATGAAATAAATTACACAAAATAAACTGGGCTACCAGTGCTCTCATGCACATCCACACTGAAAAAAAATTTTTCCATATACATTAATTTTAGTGTACATAATATTCAATAGGCAACAAAGCGTTGTGATTATCTCCAAGCATACGACGCACCTCTGTTCCGAGGATAACTTTGCGAATTTAATAAATAACGGAGAGAGAGACTTTTATTAAAACTTTATGGATCAAAAATTAACGAGAAAAAGTTTCAACTTCAATTAAGTTTCAAACTTAATGACACAAGTTAGTTTGTAACTTACTTTCGAATTTTATACAAGAGTAAACAAGGTGCTATACCTGCTAACTGTTTTTTTTTATTCAGAAATCACCAAATAACTTCCTTCGCTTCGAGTGGAGCAAGAAGGAATGTCAGACTTTTACCGACTAATAGGTCTGCCACACGCCCAAGCTTCACCACAGTTTTGCCTGTGTACCGTGCATGTGTTTGGTAAAAGTCATACAGTTTTATAACCCGTTTACATGTGGGCTCAGCCTCGGCCAATCGCCATTGTTTAAACGGGGTTTCCCCGTTTACACAATAGCTAGGGATAGCAATTGGCCGAAACTGGGCCCATGTGTAAACGGGGCGTTAAACCTTGTTCCGTGTACCTAATTGGTAATCAATAATGTGGTCGACGATGGAGCATGCTTGCCTAGAAGTAACCTATTCACTCTTGACTTGAAGACGCCTAGGTTGTTGCTAATCAGAAAACACAGACTTGGCAGGGAATTCAACTCCTTAGTTATTTAAGAGTAAAGACCGATCTTGCCTACCCTAATATATATTTTTTAATCTCTATAGTCCCTAACTAAGTAGTCACATATAATTTATTTGATTTAGTGATACGATGACACCTTTATATTCAACAATGGCCTTAAATAATGTCATTAGTACCGCTAATAGCTTTGTCAATATTGCCTTATGAGTAAAAAAATATAATGTGTGTAAACAGAATGCTTTTACATCAATTATAGTGTTCACATAAATTATAGTTTATTTTTGACCGACTTCAAATAAAGGAGGAGGTTCTCAATTCTTGTTGTATCTATCAAAGCTGAGTTACTCGATTTTGCTGACATCTCTTGGAGGCGCACGAGGAACACTACGCGCCGTCGACTACTTGGGGTCGGTCTTTACTTTTACTGGACGGGTGAACAGCGAGCTACTCATTTCTGGTTGTCAGCAAGCCCGCACCTACGGTGTCCGGAGATCGCCTCGCGACACCCGACGTCCGGGGCGTCTCCGGCGGCGGTAGCTGGGGCGTGAGGAGGTCCGTTCCTTTGTGGCCAATTCCTTTGTGAAGCAGTAATCGCAGAGGTAGGTGTCCGCATCCCATTCTCTCTCTCATCTGGCCATGGCCTGAACCAGGGCCCGGCGCGAGCCACCTCAACGAGGACAAGGCAAAGCACCGCGGTGCAAGGTGGTGTGACGATCACATTAAGTTTGCGGGGTAAACTTGACCCGAAATCGCTCAAGACAGAGAGGTTTGGAAGGTGAAGGGGGAGGCCGTTGCTCAGCAGTGATACATATATACTAATAAAGAAAATCTTCTGAAGATATATGACACCATACACAGTACGGCAGTATGCTCAGTGTTTCCTTGTGTGATCGCATCAGAAATGAAGATATCCGCAGAACCAAGGTCGCCGACATAGCCCGAAGAATCGCCAAACTTAAGTGGCAGTGGGCAGGGTACATTGCTCGTAGAATGGATGGTCGATGGGGCGAAAGGTTCTAGAGTAGCGACCGCGCACCAGAAAACGCAGCATTGGAAGACCTCCCACAAGGTGGACCGACGACCTGTTGAGAGTCGCGGGAATGCGGTGGATGCGAGACGCACAGGATAGGTTGATGTGGCGACGCTTGGGGGAGGCCTATGTCCAACAGTGGACGACACCGTCACCTGCCCACGCTGAAAATCAGCGCTGCGGACTCTTTTCTTTCTTTACTTGTAACATTCCTAAGTTGTACCGAAAATCTTGCTTGTAACTGAGATCTAGGCAGAACCATGTAATATGAACATTATCATCTTCGACCAAATTAATAGTAGAAATAATTCAAGCCTTACTTAACAAATTGCTCTTATTAACACAATTTCTTGTCGATAAACAATATCGTCTATCAGCGAAGAGTTTGCTCGTAATGAGAACTCTAACCGGTTTCGGTCCTACTAGGTATATAACGTAAGCATACTAGTACTTTGCTCGCGACTTCGTTCTCGAGAATATTTTTAACATCTCATAAACCGTATTTTAAGAGTAGTTAAAAAAAGTCTTTATTTAGTCATTTTGGTTACAATTTCTGCTAAGTTTGAAAGAAAGAAAGATAACACGTTTATTTGGCACACAGGTACACAAAATGAGATAACAATTATAATATAGAAACTTAATATTTAAACTTAAAAATACATCAACATCGTGTGTCTCACGGCTGCGCCAAATAGGTCCAGTTCAGCATAATACCAGGCGTAGCAGTTTGAAGTTTATCAACTCTAAAAATAAAAAAATTCCATACAATCTTTAAAACGCCCAAAATTTTTATATTGGCGGTAATTTTGACAATCAAATAACCTTTATTATTAATTATGGTAATTATTTGTGCTAACTCCCCCCCCCCATTTTTAATTTCCAAAACACAAGCTTAGTGGTCATCTACGTCATAAAAAGAAGCTGTGCGCAAAATTTCACGCTCCTAGACCCAGTAGTTTCGGCTGTGCGTTGATATGTCAGTCAGTCAATTTCTCCTTTTATACATATAGATAGATTCAGCTTAGCTGTCTTCGAGTACTTATATGCTGTGGTTTGTGATAGATTAGTTTGATATCGATTTCTCTGCGGAATTATCCGAAAGAGTTTTCTTTGTAGGGTTCCGTACCTCAAAAGGAAAAACAGTACCCTTTGATCACTTTGTTGTCCGTCCGTCTGTTTGTCTGTCTGTCTGTCAAGACCCTTTATCTCGGGAACGCGTAGAGGTATCGAGTTGAAATTAAAACCATATACTCAGGTCTGCGGTTCCTTGAAGCTGTGAAAAAACAAATTTCTGAGTTAACGAGAAAAAAAGATACGGCCTTATGTTGCAAAAAACGTGTATTTCGACACTCTCAAGGGAATCAAAATTCATAGGGTACTTCCTGTTGACGTAGAATCCTGAAATTTGGCATGAAGCAGGGTCTCATAGCACAATAATAGGAAAAAATCTGAAAACTGTAAATTTGTAGTAACGTCACAAAAAAAAACTTTTTTTTGCAATTCGGAAAAATCTTCGTAACTCAATTCGGGAATCGAAGTGTTTTCACAGGTAAGTTTGTACGGAACCCTCAGTGTGCGAGTCTGACTCGCACTTGCCCAGTTTTTTTAACTATGCTCTACACCAGTAAATTCTCTTGTATAGTGGGTGCGTCCACAAACATGTAATGTCACATACTCAAAAAGCATCAAGTATCTTCTCCCGCTCTGGGGAGTCTAAGTAAGTCTCGAGCTCTAGTTTTAGTCAGTAAAAGTCTGACCCCCTGTGTCAGACTTTTACTGTCTAAGACTTACCTTTATTTCTTCAGTTGCCCTTTGCGTTCCAAGGCTAGGGTAACTCTTTCAAACATGTTTCTTATATTTTTTCAAATATACATAATTACGATTCATCGAATTGCAAAAGTTTCGCCTTAGGGTTTGCCATCGAGCAATGGTCCGCAGCATTCTGGGGGTCAAAAGAGCTGACAGAATGAGAAACACCATATTGCGTCAACAGACTGGGATCATAGATGTAGGAAAAAAGGCTGCCAGGCTAAAATGGGACTGGGCGGGTCATATCATACGCATGCACTTTGACCGTTGGGCACGAGTCTCCACAAAGTGGGAGTACCTAAAAAAAACGACGCCACCGAGATCGACCTGGGAAGAGGTGGCGAGATGACCTAGACGCCTACCGCAAGGGCTGGATCGAGGTGGCTCAAGAAAAGAATACCTCGAAGAAGTTGGGGCAGGCCTTTTCCCAGTCGTGGGAAAGTATAGGCTAAATAAAAAAAAACTGGGCAAGAGCGAGTCGGACTCGCACCTTGAGGGTTCCGTACAAACTTACCTATGTAAATAGTTCGATTCCCGAATGGAGTCTTGAAGATATTTCCGAATTACAAAAAAAAATATAATAATTGTGACGTAACAACAAATTTACAGTTTTCAGATTTATTCCTATACTTGTGGTATAAGACCTTGCTTTATGCCCAAATTCAGGATTCTGGGTCAACGGGAAGTACCCTATTAATTTTGATTTCCTCGAGAGTGTCGAAATGTACGTTTTTTGCGACATAAACGGCCGTATCTTTTTTTTTCGTTAACTCAGAAGTCTGATTTTTTCACAGCTTCAAGGAACCGCAGATCTAAGTATATGGTTTTAATTTCAGCTCGATGCCTCCACGTGTTCTCGAGATAAAGGGTCTTGACAGACAGACAGTCAGACAGACGGACGGACAACAAAGTGATCCTATAAGGGTTCCGTTTTTTCCTTTTGAGGTACAGAACCCTAAAAAAACATACGTTTCAATATCAATAATTCAACTTTGTAGCTCTACAGCTACCATCAATGAAATACTGAACCATAGAGCAGTCGATATGGCAATAAACTTAAAACTTAGTGGTTTATGAATATTGATAGCATATTCCGCTCCATCACTAAATCAAATATATTATCTTCGACAATTCACAGAACTGTTCAGAGCCCATCAAACGATGCTAAATCTTTCAGTGTTCAGTTGGAAGTCCATCATTTATTCATATTCCCATTCTATTTAATTATTAACCACAGATAACTAGACTTTCTAGTTAAACGTAGGCATGGTAAATTACTAGGTGTATAGTCAAGATCTAGATTTATTGATGAATAGATTTTAATTTATTGTAAATGGAAATAATTTTTAATGGTGTATTTAAATGTAATTTGTTAGTTATTATTTAGTGGTAAGTATGTATTATTTAGGAGTGAAAGTAACAAAAATAAATGAATTCTAGTAAATTATTATCTTTAGACTGCAATTTCAATATATCACACTTCACAGTAATTACACTGATATTATAAAGGCGAAAGTTTGTTTGTATATAGGGTGACTGGTAATTAGTGACCGATACTTAAACACGTGATTGTACTCATGATTACAAACAACTTTCCCAAATAAACTTTTTATATACTCACTAGTTTTATCACAGTAACAAAACAGCTGTTTGAATCTAAGGCTGTTTGTAATACGCGCGCGCACACCTATGGGTTTGAGAGCCGCGCGTGTTTTATCACTATCAAGCGGCTAACAACTGAGCGATTGCCGGTCGCAGGCGCGCGCGCGTATTTAAACAGCTGTTTTGTTATTGTGATAAAACTAATGAAAATATAAAAAAAGTTTCTTTGGGAAAGTTTTTTGTAATCATGAGTACAATCACGTGTTTAAGTATCGATCACTAATTACCAGTCATCCTATATATGTGTAGATATGTTTGTCGCTTCGTCACGCTCAAATGGCTTCTTATATTCTTTATTGTACTTAAAATAACAAATTATTAAAAAAATTGGACAGCTGATGTACAAAGGCGAGCTTAACCCACAATTGGGTTTTCTTACAGAAAACCTAAAATATATTTGTAAGAAATTTTATTTATGAGGATAACTGAAACAAATGCAGAACAAAAATCTAAGTTAAAAAAACAGCCCCCCTAGCCAAGTTACAATCGTTTCATTAGCGCCGAACGCCTCGAGTAGGCCACGCCTCCGATACCTTTGTTCTGACCACGTGACTGAGCGTTGAGATGACGTCAGATCAAAGGAATCGGAGGCGTGGCCTACTCGAGGCGTTCGGCGCGAACGATACGATTGTAACTTGGCTAGGGGGGCTGATTAGATCTAAAATAAACTACACAAATACGTACACAGCACGGCTTAACGGATTTCAATAAAATTTGACACATGGGTAGGCTATGTCCTAGAATAGTACTTTTCATCCCGGGACTTTGTTTCTTTGGGATAATTTTCTACATTCACTCAGGCGATGCCACTAGAAGAACCTAGTTTATAATATTAGTATGATAAATATTTACCTGGAGTCATAGACGTAGAGAAAAGGCTGCCAGGCTAAACTTGAATTGGGTGGAAAACGTCAACTGCATCACATTTTCCGCTGGGCAAGAGTCTCTACAAAGTGGGTGCCTGAGAATGGATGACGCGGCCGAAGTTGACCTAGGTAGAAGTGGTGAGACGACCTGGACGCCTACCGCAAGGGCAGGTTCGAGATGGCTCGAGAAAAGGATACCTTAAAGGATTTTTGGGAGGCTTTTTTCCCAGCAGTGGGAAAGTACAAGCTAGATAAAAAATATGGAATATTTTTTTTCTCTATTTTTACTTTTTTTTTAGTCCGGGAATCATTAAGTCAAGAGTGAATAGGTTACTTCTAGGTAGGCGCGCTCCATCGTCGACCGCATCGTCGCTTTCCATCAGGGGAGATAGCGGTCAAGCGCGAACCTATCAAGAATAAAAAAAAAAACAAATGTGCATCGAAAATATTATTCTTCAAATATATTCAAAATACTGATGATACACCAAACATTAATTAACTTTTTACAGTTATTAAGGGACTTTAAGGCAATTCTTGAGGCATATTTAAGTGCACAATTAGTATTTTTGGTGTAACAAAGTCATGTTTTGTACTAAAAAAAAGGAATAAATTGAGGAGCATTTAAATACTACCAAAAAATATTAACCTAAAACACAAGACCAACCCAAAAAAAACCTACACGCATTACCATATAAAACTGCTCCAATTGAATTTTATATAACCCTCCACTCATATACTCATACAATGGCGTAACGAATATCTAGAAAGACAGGCACTACCCGCCCCGCATACTAAAATATCAACGAATACATTACTACAGTTTTTGAACCGCCTCCATACATTTTAAAGTGAAAGTGATCGTACTTTGCTAAGTGGACTGTAATAAATTTGAATATGACATCTGCGATATTACAATTCTAAGGCTTGGTGTACAGTTGTGTACGATTTGTATAGATTGCGAGCTTGGAATAATAAATAACTTAGTACTAAGTTGATTTGCGAAATTGTTCGAAATTTTGTAGGATTGTTCAATTATATAGAGCAGTGGTGGCCGAGTGGTAACGGTCCTGACTTACGAGTTGTAGGTCGCGGGTTCCAACCCAACCAGACGCATTCAACAAAACGGTGAAGGAAAACATCATGATGCAACCGGCATGTCCAAGAACCAACCAAAGACGTGTGACATCCACCAACCCGCACTGGGCCCGCGTGGTGGATTACGGCCCATTGCCTCTCCTAGAGAGGTCTGAGTCCCAACAGTGGGAACATTATAAGGCCGACTATGCTATCCTATGTTCAATTATGGATCTCATCAGAAGGCTTAAACTCACCCGAAGAGTAATGGAAAGGGCTATGTTCAGAGTTTTCTTGCGTGTTCGCATCAGAAATGAATATATAAGCAGGCTTGGCTATTCTTCGGGCTATTTCGGTAACCTTGGTTCTGGTTACCGAAATAGCCCGAAGAATAGCCAAACTTATGTGGCAGTGAGTTGGGCACATTGCTCGCAGAACAAACGGTCGATGGTTCCGATAGGTTCTGGAGTAACTAACACGTACTGGAAGGAAGACGCAGCGTTGAAAGGAGAGTCATATAATGAGATAAGACTAGACAAAGAGAGAGACTTAAGATATGAACAGCAACCGATTCCCCATCTCTTAGGTATATCGAAAGTAAAGGCTTACTAGCTCAAGTAGATATTTAAAGGCTCCATGAGCAATAAGTATTGGTTAGTCGCGGATTCAATTTACTCTAAAAAAGAGTTGATGTCACCGAGAACCTTGTCTAAAGGGGACGTAGAGGGTACCACAGGACGAAGAAGCTCACCGTTGCGCTGTACAGATTAAGTCAAATCTGCTGTACGTGGTTTTTTGCTGTATGATTATGAGTGCATCAGTACGTCGGCTATCAGCGAGAAATAGTGAAGGATATCAGGGGGAAATGGCCAAGTATAGTGGAGCAAATCACATCGACTCCTGCCGAAATCACTACGTAATGATCACGACCACTTTGATAAGAGTATCACGTCAAAGAAGTAGAACTAAACAAATGAAAATGGAAGGAGGGTTTCCTGCTGGAGTCTGTGTTTCCTGACACCTATAAATTGGGGGTTTTTAAGTCTGGAGTGAATAGGTTACCTTGTCAACCACATTATCGCTTACCATCAGGTGCGGTAGTGATCAAGTGCGAGCCTATCAACAATAATAATAATTATTAACCTTTCGTATGCCGTAATTAGAGACACAATTAAGAAGCGATTGTGTCTCGCGTGGATCCGCGCACCGGGCATTCAATAAGTTAAAAAAAACTTTTTAAAAATGGCTACACGGAATTGACTTCCTATGTTACTTACGAATATCTTGTAACCTGGCTTTAAGATGATTTATATCTTCTATTTTAAATCTAAGAATAGCGTGATTATAATATACTCCAGTAGTTATTTTTGCAATTACACAAGTTAAGTCCTTTTCAATTTGCAATATAACAGGTTGTGATTAGATTTATAATTAGCGCGGTATCGATAAATATGTCTGCAAGTAGTTGCTCATATTTTTTATTGTTGATAGGTGTGATAAATATTGTCGCTTTCTACTCGTGAATTAATTTTATTATAAGTTTTATTTTAGTGACTGAAAAGTTGAAGGGGAATCGTCTGTCTTGGTATGGTCATGTAAAGAAGAGAGATGAAACGCATGTTACTAAAAGAGTTATGAGTATACATGTGGATGGGTGGAGAGGGACAGGGAGGCCAAAGAAAAGATGGATGGTTTGTGTGAACAGTGATATGAAAGAAAAGGAAGTTAGTGATAGCATGACGGTTGACAGATAGAATGGAAGAAAAAAACGTGAAACAAATAAGATGGGACAGGGCAGGAAGATGATGATGATAAGTTTTATTTTAGAGCCAGTTGTAATAATATTTTTATATTACACTACCTTTTTTTTTCGGTGGGAATATCATCCAATGACATCCCCCGCTCTTGGGCGTTACGAGAGGGTGTGTCAGACTTTTACTGACTAAAAACTCCCTCTTGTTCATTCGTTACCCTGTTCTTTCGTTACCTTTTATACCAGGGCCGAGTCTTCGTTTCAGAAGTAGACCCTTGGCCCCAGTAGGCTTCGACCCTGCTGGGCCCCTATGGATATTACACTAGCTGCTACGACTTCACCTTTGTGATAGTAGAAAATCATCCTAAGAGAATATACTCCCGGGATAAAAAGTCAATGTGTTATTCCAGGACATGGTCTACCTGTATGCCAAGTTTCATTGAAATCCGTTCAGCCGTTCAAGCGTGAAGAAGTACACACATACACACAAAGTTTTGCCTTTATAATATTAGTTTCATTTCTGTGACTTTATCATTAATTGCGTGTGACAGGTCTTTTTAGTTATTTACAAAGTTATTTTGAGTGAAGTAGCTGTTGGCATAGCATAGCATAGCATAGTCGGCCTTATAATGTTCCCACTGTTGGGACTCAGGCCTCCTCTCTAGGAGAGGGAATGGGCCGTAATCCACCACGCGGGCCCAGTGCGGGTTGGTACTTGGCTGTTGGCATAGTCTACTCCTTTTCTATAATGTATCAGAAACTCCATCACATCATCGTCTACCTGACTTAAATAGGACTGTCTTAAACTCTCTTGAAGGTTCAAGAGAGTTGAGTTAAGTAGCGCAAAACTGCAAAATTTAACCATGCATTAAGTTTTCATAAGATCTCTTCGATATTTGCAAATTGATGAATTGTGTTAACTATTTCAAAACTGTTTAAATCATCATCATCATCACCATTTCAGCCGAAAACCGTCCACTGTTGGACATAGGCCTCCCCCAAAAACTGTTACTGTTTAAATATTTATTACTAAATAAACTTCGTGATGTGTGTATCAATCCTAACACCGCCTTGTCACAGCACTTAGGAAATAGAAAGGACATTCAGATCTATTGCTCAAGCTTGGAGAAATTATACCATCTTCAGTACATTTGAATCTGTCTTGTCTACATTTGATCTTGAAAGGAAATCACATTAATAAATAATACATTCATAATGGCTAGCTGGTTTTTTTGTGGTATCAATAAATGATCTAGTTTGTGCGCCGGTGTGCACATGTATTTAGCTAATTTTTTACACTTTCACTATTCAAACAATAATAAACGTGTTATTTAGCAGCTATGCTATAAAATCTAATTTACTCATTTCTAGCGCGGTGTAAGTAACCAATTAACAATATATCTTTATGTACATAATTCTTCTGTAGATACGTGTGTTTGTCACCTGATTCCTTCTAAACGGCTTGACCGATTTGGATGAAATTTCGTGTGTATATTTAAGTGGGTTGCTAGATAGTTTGAAAATACAATTGAACCCGGTTAGTGGTGCTGCTTGATCATCTATTTTTTTTTAACGAAAAGCCAGCTTTTGGTCAGAACAACGTCTCCCGGGACCGCTAGTATAGTCTATATTTCTTCTTTGGGCCCAGTTAGTGGAGTTTTTAGCAGCGTCCATTTCGAACAAATAGGTCCTACGTACAAGCATGTTTTTTTTTTGTTTTTTTTCGGTGGGAATATCATCTTATGACATCACCCGTGGAGCGGGAGATAGTGTCAGACTTTTACTGACTAAAAACCCACTCCTTTTCCTTCGTTGCCTTTCGTACCGGCGCCGAGTCTTCCTTTCAGAATTAGACCCTTGGCCCCAGTAGGCTTCGACCCTGCTGGGCCCCTACAGTTGCTGACATCTCTTTGAGGCGCGCGTGGAACAGTACGCGCCGTCGACGACTTGGGCTCGGTCCGAACAATTACCGGACTGTCGGACGGAGAGCTACCCATTCCTCGCCGTCCGCAAGCCCGCGCCTACGGTGGCCGGAAATCGGGATCGGAATCCCGGCGGCGGTTGGGGCGTGAGGACCTTTGCCTCACGCGATCTGCCGCCTCCTTTGCTAGCATTACTGCTTCGCAGAAGGAGGCGACCGCCTGCCACTCCTCCTCGCTCCGGAACGTACAAGCATGTGAGTACTTAGTGCATATAGCGATAAATAAATCCTATTATTGAGTCTAGCCAGGTTATCGGTCGACCTAGTGAGCCTTCCAACGCTGCATCTTCAGGTACG
Organism: Mythimna impura; assembly: GCA_905147345.3. Classification (NCBI taxonomy): domain Eukaryota; kingdom Metazoa; phylum Arthropoda; class Insecta; order Lepidoptera; family Noctuidae; genus Mythimna; species Mythimna impura. The sequence continues at coordinate 6,239,078 of LR990355.1, read as the reverse complement.
CAGTTGTCACTCCAGAACCTTTCTGCCCTATCGACCATCTATCTGTTCTGAGAGCATGGTGACAGGAGCCTAGTAAGGGTTGCGAGAGCACGATGGATGCGAGATACAGACGGGTCGTTGTGGCAAGACTTGGGAGAAGCCTATGTAAAACATTGGACGTCTTTCGGCTAAAAAAATAATGATGTTGATTGAGTCTAGTATCGAAAGCTCTCTTCTTTACTAAACACTAACATCCCGTAGGGGCCCAGCAGGGTCGAAGCCTACTGGGGCCAAGGGTCTGCTTCTGAAAGGAAGACGGCCGTGGTAAAAGGCAACGAAGGAATAGGAGTGGGATTTTAGTCAGTAAAACTCTGACACACCCTCCGGCTCCGCCCAAGAGCGGGGGATCATCATCATCATCACTTCAGCCGACAGACGTCCACTGCTGGACATACGCCTCCTCCAAATGTCGCCACAATGAACGGTCCTGTGCGTCTCGCATCCATCGGATTCCCGCAACCTTCACCAGGTCATCGGTCCACCTTGTAAGGGGGCCTTCCAACACTGCGAGCGCGTGAGAGCGGGGGATGTGATTGGATAATTTTTCTGCCGAAAAAATAAAACGTTAGTGTTTTATGTTTTCGGCAGAAAAATATCGTGTAATTTAGGCTTACATAAATATTGATTGATACACAAGCTTCATAAACATCAATATACAATATTATTAATATAAGGAATTTTGTGAATATACCAACTATATATAATGTAATAAAATATTCTAATCCAAAACATTATTATAACATGAGGCTATAATAATATTCTACGCAGATGCTGTGTATAGAATGCGTATAATTCAGAATATCTGCCGTTCATTGTCCCACATTACTTGAATTTCTGAAGACTTCGTATGGCTGTCGTGTTTTATACAAACCTCGTATCTTAACATCGAATACTTGGAATACTGATATCAGAAGATTATATAATTTTAGGACACGTTATTGCCTACATACCGGTATGAGAAAACTATTTAGGACTTAAACCTTTATTAGATTATAATTTCTCGATATAAAAACCGGCATTTAATTACTCACGTCCATAACACTAATAATAGGGGCTAAAGTATGAAATTGCCGTTTTTTAAAACGGGTTGCTTTGAAATGTTATATCTTTGGATTGACTTGGAATTATAAGTTCAAATAAACTTTATATTAAAGGTACGTATTATTTATCAGTTGTTGTGTATGTTTATCAGTTGTCTAGTACTCATAACACAAGCTCTGTTGAGCTTGGGACTAGACAGCGTTGTGTGATAGTTGTGGAATATAAAAAAAAAAATTAACCGTGACCCTAAAACGCAAAGGGTAACTGAAAGAGTGAATGAGGTGGGTAATTAAATTCTGATGCACCCTGTCACTCTATCCAGAGGGGTTTTTTAAGGTGGGAAATCATCTAATGACTTCTCACGGTCTAGGGCGGAGCAGGAGGTCATTTCAGACTTTTTGTTCCTTCTTTGCCCTTGCGTTCCGGGACCACTGGGTTCCTTTTAGGAAGGCAACCCATGGCCCCAGTAGGCTTCGGGCCTACGGTTTTGTTGACGTCTCTTTGAGGCGCGCGTGGAATACTACGCCCGTCGAGGGTATCGATACCTAGAGGGTAAAAAGTTATTAGATGATTATATTACTCAGCTCAAAAAAAAGTTGGTATAATATATCTCAATTCTTTAGAAGTGCTAATACTATTATATTTAAATTAAATCTACACTAATATTATAAAGAAGTAAAGTTTGTTTTTTTGTTTGTAGCAGGTAATTTCCGACAGTACTGCCCCACTAGCCAAGTTACGATCGTTTCGTTTACATCGAACGCCTCGATTAGGCCATGCCTCCGATTCCTTTGTTCTGACGTCATCTCAACGCTCAGTCACGTGGTTCGAACGAAGGAATCGGAGGCGTGGCCTACTCGAGGCGTTCGACGCAAACGCAACGATCGTAACTTGGCTAGGGGGGCTGGTCTGATTGCGAAAATTTTTTCGCTGATAGAAAGCTGCTTTATTCCTGAGTGACACGTTATTGATGGCGCTAGATGGCGCTTTAGCTACAAGCATTTGAATTGTTGTTCTCTGTTTTTAAAATTCACTAATAATAATAAACAAAGTTTAATAACAATAAGTGTGCACCAAAAACATTAAGCAAGTTATAAATATTAAGTGTGAACGTTATCCTCGAAAAAACTTAAGTGATATGGAAAATAATTTAACATTTGTGAATAGTGTTAAAAAATCCTCTTACGAACAATAGTTTTAAAACATGAACTCAAGTGAAGCAACAGTGCAGAATAAGTGACTAACAGTGCATAATAAGTGAACAAAAATTATAAAATAATCCGCAGTTCAAACTTGAATCACTTGAGTTGTAATGAAAAAATTCCACTGGCATGACTCATAACTAACGACTTCTTATTATTTAAAAATCTTTCTCGCGTAAACCGATCACCAATTTCAACATCTCCCGTAACAGTTAAGCTAGTGAGATAACTCAAACAGTCGACTGCCGCACACATAGTCGTGCGTTCGAACCCCGCCGGCTGGATCACTTTTTGTAATAAACAAAATTGTTAACTTGACAATTTTAGATAACTTGCAATGAACTTCTTCGGCAATATCACTCAGCGACGTCAGCGCCAGCGCAGACATTCGGATACAAATGAAGATTTAAACCTAACCACCGACTTAAATTGTACCACTAGCAATAGTTTGCCGGAAATGTCAGACGAAGAACATAGCGATGAAATTACCCAACTACAAAATAAAATTAAGGAATTAACTTTGGGATTAGAGGCAGCACACGCAGAAGTCGAGAGTTTAAACTTAGAGAATACTCAACTTAAAAACACTATCGACGAATTAACTAAGAAGAAAAATATTTATAAAAAAATAACAACCGATATAGTTAGTGACAACAGTACATCACCAATAACTAACAAGAAAAGGAGGAACAAAACCATTGTTACAAATAACAGCCTCCCGACAACACCCAAGGCTGACAAAACTAAAACTAACAATTTACCCGCGCAGACTGACAAATCAACACAATATGATACCCATATAATGACGAACCTGCAAGGCGATAAAAATGGATTCCAAAAAAAACAAACAAGGAAAAATGTATGTATAATTAGCAACAATAAAAGGAATAAATTATGCAACTTAATTGAGGACACTTTTTGTATGTATGATTATTGCCACTATCTTCATCCAGGTGGTGATATTCAACAAATGCTGCAGGGCATTGATAATAAAATAAAAAACTTTAATAAAAATGACTATTGTGTTATTATGATGGGAGAGATGGACTTCATACGGACTGGAAACTATCACGACATTATATTTCTTATTAGAGAAACCATCGGGAAAATCAATAACACGAATGTGATTATTTGCCTTCCGACCTACAGATATGGCAATTATACAACTATATATAATGCAAGAATAGAAACTTTTAATAATCTCTTATATCTAGACAACTTAACTCACGAATATGCCTACTTATTGGACTCTAATGCAGAATTAACTTGTGGCTATGAAATGTTTTCTGCACCACAAGGACACATAAATGGAACAGGAATGAGGAATATTTTCACTAATCTCCAGAGGACTATAACTGAAATCGATGCTGAAAATAATATGACAATATCTAATTCTTCTACCTCAGAAATTGAGCGTTCAGACATGTTTTTTCTATAACTATCTGATTATTATGCATCAGAACATCGCGGGACTCATCAACAAGGTGGACCAACTAACACTACACCTGCAAGAACTAGCCGAACAAAGAAACAGTATAGACATAATTTGCGTCACAGAACACTTTATGGAGCGAGGACACGAGGGGCTTCTCTCAATACCTAATTATAAATTAGCCGCTTACTATACAAGAAGTACGAAAAGAGGAGGAGCCTGTATTTTGGTAAAATTTGGTCTCCAATATAAAGAACTTACGAATGTCAGTAAAATGTCAATTGAAGGTGTTGTCGAAGTTTGTGCAATAGAAATAATACCGCATGACACAATCATTATTTGTATATACAGAGTACAAAAGTTAAACAATTTAGAAGTTTTCTATTCAAAATTAAACATTATATTATCAAAATACTGTTACAACTCGAACAAGAATGTCATTCTATGTGGTGATTTTAACATTGATATTTTAAAACAAGATAAATTATCTCTTGAATTTACTAGTTTCCTATTGAAGTACAATCTATGTTTACAAATTAATCAACCAACTAGATTACAAAGCAATACGTGTATTGATAATTTTGCACATAATATTTCACGAAAATGTACTCATAGTGTCCTTGATCTACATATGTCGGATCACACCGCACAAACTTTAAAAATTCCAGTAAAAAAGACATATTTAATCAAAAGCTGGAAAATAAAAGTGCGTGACTATAGTAATGAAAACTTAATAAAATTCAAAGACTGCTTGAAATCAATTTCCTTTTCTGATGTCTACCTCACTAAAGACCCTAACGTAGCATATAACAACTTTTTAGAGCTATTCCAATTGTTTTATAATTTATGTTTTCCAATTATGTGTAAAAAAAGAAAATTAATAAGAAATCCAAATTGGATAACACCTGGTATAAGACGGTGTAGCCAAATAAAACGACGGTTGTTATGGCGACATAGATTAAATCCATCTAAGATTAATGTGACAAAACTTAGAAATTACTCAAACAGACTTAAAAAAATTATAAAATTGACACAATTCGCAAAGAATAATTATAAAATAGAGACATCATATAATAAATCGAAAATGACATGGAATATAATAAATGGAAATAGAAGCAACTCTCCACCAGAGTATATAAAAGAAATAAATTATGACGGACTTACATACACTACTCCCAAAGACATAGCAAATACCTTTAACGACTACTTCATAAGCCAAGCAGAAAAACTTTCCACTGCTTCGACACAATTTACCACTGATAATAAAATAAATTTATCTGCACAGTCAATGTTTTTGGCCCCTATCATACCAGATGAAGTAAATAGAATTATAAAAGATTTAAAAAATAAAAATAGTGTAGGATACGACGACATTTCAACAAAGGTTCTAAAATATGTTTCGGAAATAGTATCACATCCTCTCAGCTACATATTTAATTTAAGTATTGAGTCTGGAAGCTACCCTGATAAACTTAAACCTACTGTCATAAAACCTTTATTTAAAAAAGACGATGAGAAAGATATTAAAAATTACAGGCCAATAGCTCTCATTCCAGTAATATCCAAAATATTCGAAAAATGGATCTACAGGTCTATAGAGGCATACCTCAACAAACACAATATACTTGTAAAAGAACAAAAAGGATTTAGGAAAGATCATTCAATAATTATGGCAATATATGACTTTCTTAATGACATCATAGCTAACATGAATGAAAGAGTCCCAGTATCAGCAATATACATGGATATGACCAAGGCATTTGACTTGGTCAACCATGAAATACTGCTGAGCAAGTTAAATGCGTACGGGATAAGGGGAAATGTCTTATCACTCATAAAATCTTACTTAAAAAATAGAACACAACACACAGAAATAAGTCGAATTTGTAAATTAAATAAAACTGTTATAAAATACACATCCAAAGAACGAATAATATCTTATGGCGTGCCCCAAGGCAGTGTGCTAGGGCCTTTATTATTTCTTATATATATAAATGACTTTCCCCAGAATATAACCTATCCTATGACATTGTTTGCCGACGACAGTACTATCATTGTTAAACTTGACAAAAATAATAAAGACTTTGAAGCTAAAATAATCAATGCATTACAACAAGCAGTTAACTGGTTGGAGCATAACAACTTAATTATAAATTTGAAGAAAACAAAAATTATGAACTTTCGGCAAAGAGTAGTTAATTCGGAACTAAATGTAATGTTTAATAATGAAAAAATTGAAGAAGTTGCAAATACAAAATTTTTAGGCTTAACAATCGACAATCAACTTAATTGGAAACAACATACTTCAATATTAATTAAAAAAATTAGTAAGTTCGCTTTCGCTTTGTACAAACTAAAGAAAGTAGTCAATCAAGCAGCGGCAGTCACTGCATACTATGGATATGTCGATTCTATACTACGCTACGGAGTCATGTTTTGGGGTAACTCCTGCAATAAGGACATGGTGTTCAAATCGCAAAAAAGATGCATTAGAGCTATTACTGGTATACAAATAACTGATAGCTGCAAGCCTTATTTTATATTGTTAAAAATTATGACATTACCTTGCTTGTACATATTTGAGACTGCTTTATTTGTTAAAAAGAACATGCATCTATTTAGAAAATCATCTGAACATCGCTACAAAATAATCAGACAAGAATATAGACACGAACTTTGCATTCGACCATCAAAGACCGCCTTGATGCATAAAAGCATACTTTGTATGGCCCCAAAAATATTTAATAAATTACCAAATAAAATTAAGGACTTAAATATTAATCAATTTAAGAGTAAATTAAGAAATCTATTATTGGAGAAATGTTATTATAATATTGACGAATTCCTTAATGATAAATTTTAAGCTATTTGATATTGATTTTATTTAATTTTGACATTGTATTATTATTTTTAGTATAGTAAGTTACTTGGCATTGATATTTATTTAATTATGACATTGTATTATTATTTTTACTATAGTAAGTTAATTGACATTGATATTTATTTAATTTTGACATTGCATTGTTATTCTAATTTCTATTCATTGAGTTATGTTGTGTTTTGTTATAATTATTTCAATGTGTTAATTAATTCATATTTATAATAAACTACGAGAAAGAGTGTACACCTTTAAGGTAGATTTTTGAGGAACTAACTAATTTATTATTAAGATCTCATGTAAAATGTACCAAAAATCACACCAATAAATGAATTTTGAATTTTTTTTTTTTGACATAGGCTATATTTTATATACGCGGTTGAAGGCTAGTTAAAAATATACCCGATCATTTCCGAATACTAAAACATAGATTTCATCAATTTTCATGGATCGTTAACGAGTGAGCGTTTTCTTTGAAAGGATGTTAACACCGCTCACCATATTATTTCTCAAAAGTGCCGTCCGACCAATTTACATGAGATTAGCAATCTTAACAGAATTTCTTTTCGCGGAATAATCGAGGGACTATTACCGCCCACTCAGGGGTTTTAGTCAGCGATTTAGCTAGGTAATCTTCTTTTCTACGAATTTTAATGCTTTTCAGGTTTTACTTGTAGCAACGTCTACTCAATCAGAGTTTGGGTAGAAGGGGACAGGTTGCCCCCCTGATCATGAAACCCCCCTGTATAATAATCAGATAGTGTCTGAAGTATATATGTGTATACATGTGGATGGGTGAAGAGGGAGAGGGGGGCCAAAGAAAAGATGGATGGATTGTCTGATCAGTGATATGAAAGAAAAGGAAGTTAGTGATAGGATGATGGGTAACAGGACAGAATGGAAGAAAAAACGAGTTGCGCCTACCCTAAATAACACAGGACAAGGGCGGCAAGATGATGATAATGAATTCAATAATTTATCTAATTTAATTAATAATAATTATAACCAATTGGTATTTATTATTTAACAATTATTAATTATTTAATAAGTAATTATATTAATAAATAATTAGATGATGATAATGAATTCAATAATTTATCTAATCAAATGATTTATACTGTAACAATTTAATCACCATCTTCCTGCTCTGGTGCCGTCTTATTTGGGGTCGGCGCAACACGTTTTTTTCTTCCATTCTATCCTGTCAACCGTCATGCTATCACTAACCTCTTTTTCTTTCATATCACTCTTCACACAATCCATCCATCTTTTCTTTGGTCTCCCTCTCTCTCTCCACCCATCCACATGTATACTCATAACTCTTTTAGTAACTTGCGTTTCATTTCTCCTCTTTACATGACCATACCAAGACCAACGATTCCCCTTCAACTTTTCAGTCACTGGCGCCGTATTCAAACTTCCTATAATATTCTCATTTCTCAGTTTGTCCATCGTCGTCACACCACACATCCATCTCAACATTCTCATCTCCGCTACATGCAATCTTTTTTCATCCGTCTGTTTTCACAGCCCAACATTCTGATCCATACAGTATGACAGGTCTTATTTCGGACTTTTAGATTTTACCCTTCAACTTGGGGGGCATCCGTGGCTCACAAGTTGTTCTGTTTCTGTGGGTTGCCTGAAATAAACGATAAATAATAATAATATATAGTTATGGGTAGTGACGTAACCATGTTACAGGTACCGTTAACATCCATATTTGGGCCCAGCAGGGCCGAAGCCTACTGGGGCCTTGGATTAGCTTTCGAAAGGGATATCTGTGGTAATGATATGACCACATTTCATATTAGATTATGTTTTCTTAGAATATTTTTTTTACTTTCACGCGGGCAAAATCGTTAGCAGAAGGTAATTATTTAAATATATCTTAAGTTTCTAAGAAAAATAGAAACTTATAATAATATTTCAAGAAAATTAATTATTTTTTCAAGTTATGTACGTATTTTTTTCCTTAGATATATTCACAGCGTTATTTTAATAGGCTGGTAACTTAGCTAACGCTAGTTTACGTCAGTTTCGCAATTAATATCAAGACTGTAGCCCCTGGTATTGCAGAGTCTATATTATAGGCGACGATGAGCATTTATCATAAGGTGGAATGCCTGCATGTTTGCCACACAATTTATGTTTCATGTATGAATATTCGGAATAATTTATTCAGTTTCAATTGTCTGGTAGCGACGTTTATGACGCCACATAGAAACTAAAATTCAAAATCCTGTGTCACAGTATTAGAGTTCTCCGTGCAATTAGAATATTTATATACAATAGAACAAAATCAGCTATCGGGCAGTTGCAAGACACATCTCCGTCACTGTTTGGTCAGAGGATCCTCCTTTTTCAACAAAGGTTTGCGAGACTTTAACCCTGTTTCGCATACCTTTAGGGCTATATTTCACCGGGACACCATGGCGGCGTGACCAGTTGCGCCGCCATGGTGTCCGTAAGCTACCAAACTAGACACCATGCAGACACCAGAGTCGCTACACCACATTGAGAAAGTATCAAAATGGACCTTAAGTGCACGCGTCCGAGTTGATCGCGCCGCCAAATTAGTTGTAGCGCAACCACACGGACACCTGCTCCCCTAGCCAAATTACAACCGTTTCGTTTCGATTCTCTTTTCGTCGATCGCCTCGAGTCGGTCACGCCTCCGATTTCTTTGTTCTGACGTCATCTCAACGCTCAGTTACGTGGTCAGAACAAAGGAATAGGAGGCGTGGCCAACTCGAGGCGATCAACGAAAAGAGAATCGAAACGAAACGGTTGTAGCTTGGCTAGGGGCGCAGGTGAGTAACTCTCTATAGAGCTGTATACATTTTGTTGGTAGCGGCGACTGGTCACGCCGCCATGGTGTCCCGGTGAAATATAGCCCTTAAAGCCTACTTATCCAATTGACTTTTTGTGAATTTGAATTAATTGATTTACATAAATAATAATTATCATATCCATGTTCAATATTTTTTTTTTTTTTATAAAATAATGGCTTAAACTAGATGCACAAAATTGGGTTCAACCTGAACTAGGTACTAACCTGGATCTCAAGTAGTGTGCAAATACAAATTATTCTGGACTGGTACAGCATCATCAGCGGTCCACAGCTGGACATAATCCTCACCAAACACACATCACTGACACACAATTAACATCAGTTTATTTCTACAACCCAAAAACCAGCATCCATGTTTGCATTATAAATATCATAACCAACGTATGTACGATCTAACTTAGCATAAGCCTTTATGACCACATCATGCCGTCTAATGAGTCAGCAAATTATAAAATTTACATAAGACAAGACACTGTGGGTCAGATGAGCCATCTTGGATGTCCGTAATACTGTGAATGAACACCGGGAATACCGTGAGATTCCGTATGATGTTGTATTAGTACATTAGGGTCAGTAAGCTTATGTATGATAGTTTTAATAATTTCTGCTATCATTGGCTGTAGAACACGTTTTAACGCGTATTTTCTGTGATTACAGTTTTTCCTTAATCGGGACAAGCTCATAAATCTTTTGTAAGGACCAAATTTATGTTACTGATCGGCTTTTGAAGAAGTTTTTCTGAAAGCTCCTTAACTCACTAAACTACTATTTTATGTGTGTTTAGAAACTAGAAAGTAATTAAATAAATACTTAGATGACCATTGGCAAATTTGCGTCAAATTTTCCTCGAACATTTTAAATTTAGAAATATTCTGAATGAATTTTAAACGTTGTTGTTTGTGTGTTGTTATGGAGTTGCAGGCTTTGGAACGGAAATTGGCAACCAAAGAAACACGGGTGAGTTTTAGTCAGTAAAAGTCCGAAACTCCCCCCGAGCAGGAGAAGTTATTTGATGACTTTCCAGCCAAAAAGAGGTGATAATAAGAGTCTTATTTCTAACTAACTGCTGCTAAGGGCTTCGCCCTCGTGAAAGTAGTTTACTTCATACAAACTTTGAAACACCATTTCATCCCCCTAGGGGACGAATTTTGTAAAATCTTGTCTTATTGCTCGCCTATATCATAAAAGGAAGCCTTGTTCAAAATTTCACGTTTCTAGTCTCAGTAGTTTCGTGAGTCTGTGTGATATGTCAGTCAGTCAGTTCGTCTGTGTGATATGTCAGTCAGTCAGTTTATCTGTGTGATATGTCAGTCAGTCAGTTCGTCTGTGTGATATGTCAGTCAGTCAGTTTATCTGTGTGAAATGTCAGTCAATGAGTTTGTCCTTTTATACATATATAGACTAGCTTCTGCCAGCGGCTTCGCTCGCGTGAAAGTAGGTTTTCCCCTACAAACTTTGGACCCCCATTTCATCCCTTTAGGGGGTGAATTTTGGAAAATCCGCTCTTAGTGCTCGCTTACGTCATAAAAGGAAACATTGTGCAAAATTTCACACTCTTAGTCCCAGTAATTTCGGCTGTGCGCTGATATATCAGTCAGTTAGTTACTCTTTCTAAATATAGATGATAAATCTATTCAAGATGTTGATAATAAAACTAGTCAGCTAAATAAAATACGAAATCAACTTTATAAACTTACAAAACATTTCAGTCATCAGAAAGCTACATCTCATTCCACTTAACACAGCTTATCATTAAATAGCATTTTACATTAACATAATATGGCGTTTCAGTTCAACATTAAACTATAATAATCCCTATTTCTAACGAGGATTGTGATTACATCTATATGTAATTATTGTTCGTAATGAAAACAAGGCTGTTTAGCTAAACGAGCAACGTCTTTAATTAAAAATATGTTTACGGTTTTATTTTCTGCAAATTAATGGCTTAAAGGAAATTGGCTGTTAATAAAAGATAGTGTTTAAGATAAATGTGAATTATTTTCAACTTATATACTCGTAGCATCATAATCAGAGGTTGGAATAGGTAAGTTACAAAGATATTAAATACCTAAAAGTAGGTATATTTACCTCAGTACAATTCTCGATGATCTTTTTTATGGTGGGAAATCATGTAATAACTTCTTCCGCTCTTGGTTTTGTTTCTTTCCCTCGGTCTGAACCATGGCCTATACCAGGGCCCGGCGCGTGGACACGGCAGTACTCCACCCAAGCGGGGCACACCTCCAACGCATGATCCGCCGTGTTCTCCGGGCGGTTCGCACAATGGTGATGCCCGGGTGTTTCCTCCACCTGAATCAGGTGCAGGAACCTCCCGAACTTACCATGGCCGGTGAGGACCTGCGTTATGCGGACGGTGAGGATGCTGTCACCTCTCTCCAGCCACTCCTCAAAGAGGGGACATACCGCAATGATTATAGCATGCCCAATTCTTGATGACCTTAGTAGAACTTCCAAAAGAGTGGGTTTTAAAATGAATATGGACAAAACCAAAGTCATGGTAAACAAACATTTAGAACCTACTCCTATCAAGATCCAGGACTCTACACTTGAAGATGTAGACGATTACGTTTACTATGGCCAGACGGTCCAGTTGGGTTGGTCAAACTTAGAGAAAAAGGTCAATCATCGTTTGCGACTCGGCTGGGCAGCGTTCCAGCGGTATTTTCTCGTCCAACATACCACAGTGTCTCAAGACGAAAGTTTATGACAATGCGTATTGCCAGTGATGACATTTGGTTCTGAAACGTAATCGCTCACAATAGGCTGCATCAAAACGTTTAAAGTCATCCAAAAGGCAATTGAAAGGACTGTTGACTCAGGGTTTCCTTCATGACCGCATTAGGAATGAAGATATCCAGAAGAGAACCAAGGTTACCAACATAGACTGAAGAACCGCTAAACTTAAGTAGCAATAGGCACGGCACATTGCTCGCAGAACAGATGGTCGATGGAGCAGAAAGATTTTGTAGTGGCAATCACGTAACGGAAGACAATAAGCATTAATCACGAGCTTAGTCAGTACCTAAGTATAAAATTTTAAAAAAGACATATGAAGAAGTGCAATATAGACCCTTCTCGCTGGGAGGAGGCGGCAAAAGATAGACTTGGTTGGAGACGTGTAATTAAACAAAACGTCTATGCCTTTGAAGACCAACGTAAGAGAGATCTCGACTTCAGGCGAGATACCATCAAGAATAAGCCGCCCTCCAACATCCAATACCTATACAACAATGGTGTTTTAACGTGCCCGCACTGTGCACGCACGTTTACAGCAAAGATAGGCTTTATTAGTCACATCAGAGCACATGATCGCAACCCGTAGTTGCAATAAAACGGAATCCAGTCACCGTAGCCGAAATCGGCTAGGGAGTATATATATATATATATATATATATAAAATTTTACAATTTCAAACTATTAGAATATACAAGACTGCTTATTGGAGACCCGCTAGTTAAGGCTTACGAGAGTTAGACTAAAACAGGGTACATTGCTCGCAGAACCGATAGTTGATGGGGTCGAAAGGTTCTGGAGTGTGGAAGACGCAGCGTTGGAAAGCTTCCCACAAGGTGGACCAATGACCTGGTGCACCGATTGTTATGGTGACACGTCCACTGTTACAGATAGGCTTATGTGTAACAGTGGACGTCTTTCGGCTGAAATGATGATGATGATGATGATTTAAATAAAGTTCGTAGAAGTAAGTAACATAGAGTTGATAATTAATACCTTCACTAAAATTCTGGAATCATAAACATGACGATTAAATCCCAGAATTGATGTTGCAAATGAAATATTGCACTTTGAATACATTGTTACACTGAAGCGTCTTGTTATGTTTTAGAGTTTCGTACTAAAACTGTTAAATTAAAGAAATTTGTTTTAATCTATCAGTTTTAGTACGCAATTCTAAAACATAATATGATTCTTCAATATAGTAATTATGTTCAAATTTTTAACTCTTCAGTTAAGAGCAATGAAGTTAAGAGATCAGAGGAGTTCCTGCTTCTACTGACCCAGGGGTGCTACAGATTATAAGATTGTTTAAAAGAGTTACCGCGGCTCTGGATCACAAAGAGCAACTGAAGGAACACATGTGGGTCTTACAGTCTAACACTGTTTCTGGCTCCTATTGGGGAGGGATTTCCTAGCCTCAAAAAAATCATTTCTGACCTTTTCTTTCTAGTTTTATATCTGCAGTTAATGGAAGTTACCAGTTTCTACAATGGATGATCTTACTTTAGCTTTCAAAATGCCAAATAGATGAATTATAAAAAGTCTCCCATACAAAATTATACATACGCTAATACAAATAGCGGTATAACAGTAGTCGAAAAACACGCAGGTTCGCGTGACATCTCATCTTACCGTTAACAATATCATTAAACGTAAAATATGTACTCACTAGTCCCAGCTTCGCACACGTACCTACATTTCGTGCAGAAGAGACGCCTGGGTGCCACCATTGTGTGGACCGCCCGGAGGACACGATGGAGCATATGGTAGAGGTGTGCCCTGCTTGGGCAGAGCACCGCCGTGTCCTCGTGGGGGCGATCGGCGGCAGCGATCTTTCGCGCCGGGCCTTGGTACAGGCCATGGTCCGGAGCGAGGAGTGGCAGGCGGTTGCCTCCTTCTGCGAAGCAGTAATGCTAGCAATGGAGGCGGCCGATCGCGTGAGGCAACGGTCCTCACGCCCCAACCGCCGCCGGGATTCCGATCCCGGTTTCCGGCCGGCGAGCAATGGGTGGCTCGCCGTCCGATCGCCGACCGAGCCCAAGTCGTCGACGGCGCGTAGTGTTCCACGCGCGCCTCAAGGAGATGTCAGCAACCGTAGGGGCCCAGCAGGGTCGAAGCCTACTGGTGCCATGGGTGATGCGAAAGAGATCCCCGGGGCCCTGGAAAAATGGCAAAGAAGGAACAGGAGTGGGTTTTTAGTCGGTAAAAGTCTGACACTATCTCGCGCTCCCCCCAAGAGCGCGGGATGTCATTAGATGATTTTCCCACCCGAAAAAAAAACACCTACCTACATAATAATAGCATAATCAATCAGCCTTATAATGTTCCCACTGCTGGGGCTCAGGTCTTCTCTCTAAGAGAGAGAATGGACCGTAATCCACTACGCAGGCCCAGTGTGGGTTGGTGGATGTCACATGTCTTCGAGTTTTTGGCTCTAAGTCATGACGGTTTCCTCACGATGTTTTCCTTCACCAGTTTGAGAGCAGTGGTGATGAAATAAATTACATATTCATGCGCCTGGCTGGGTTTGAACTCGCGACCTACAACTCGTAAGTCGGAAAATTTACCACTGATTTTCAGCTTTTTTGAAATTCTCGGTTTTCCTCTACTATAATATACATGTATTGTACAGTTAAAATTTCCTCATGAATCACTCTGTCTATTATTGAAAATCTGTTTCGTAGTTTTTGGGTTTACCGCGTTTATCCTTACGTATTATAAAACGAAGTCCCCCCACCACGTCTATCTGTCTGTATGAACGCGAAAAACTGTAAAACTCTGGAATTGATCAGTATTCAGAGATTGTGATTTGTCATAAAGCATGAAATGGAATGACATTTCGCAAGATTGACTTCATAAATATCTTGTTGCTACAGGATTTGTGGATCTAATCACAATACCTTGCTGATTGTTAGCAGAAATGACGGCACTATTTTTTTTTTTAATTTATATAAACCAGTGCTTGACTGCGATCCCACCTGATGGTAAGCAGTGATGCAATCATTGATAGTGAGGGGCACTAGTTTATTAAGAGCCTATTCACTCTAGCCTTGAAGACACTTAAATTATAGTTGGACGGGAAGACCGCAGCATGCAAATTGTTCCAGTACTATCTTTAAGATGTTACCCGTAAAGCTGCTATTCTTAAGTGGGATTGCGTCGACCATATCTGCCGCATGACAGATGAGCTGTGGGTTAAAATAGCCACTGGGTTCCTTTAAACGCAAGGTAATATCGTGGCGGAGGGACTGGCCCGCAATAACCGAGGACAGACTTGTGTGAAAAGGGGAGAGGGAGATCTTCGCCCAGCAATGGGACATAAAAGGCTAATTAGATTAGAACATTATATTCCTTAAAATAGTTTAGAATTATTATTGTAGATTCCATCACAATTCTAAACAATTTTGAGTCATGAATACTCAGATAAAGCCCCATTATTTTCTATTCTAATTCAGTAATTATTACACAGCAGTTCTTGTGTGTTCAGAACCGCGTATTTCCCCCTACACAAACACAAATGATAGCACTACATGCCTACCCTCAACACAGGAGCCCTGACCCACATTCTGTACATTTTTGAACGAGCACAAAACCGCGCTAACCTTCCAGTGTCGCTTAATTAACTGGGCACAATGCGTTATAGAAATGCGCCCTATTAAGGGAGCTTGTTTACCAAAGATGTGCGAGGTAGCGAAGCGAGGAAAAAGCTCACTAAAATGAGCATTCATTTTCATAGCCCTTTTTACATTTTTGTGGGAGGGCCGCTCTGGGTGACAGAAAAGGGAGTATCAGATTTTTACTGACAAAAACCCACCTGTGTTCTTGCAGTTATCATTTGCGTTCCAGGGCACAGTAACTTTTTCGAACAACCCGGCAGCCCTGGCACGTCATTTTCCTAGCTTAGCTCTAGTAGAAAACAGCTAGCAGACCTTGCTCTTTGAACATAAAATAAAGCGAGAGATGTATGCGAGAGAGAGATGAGTGCGAAGAACGCAAGCGAGTAATAATGTGTGAACCCCAGCACACCGCAACTCGCCCGCGTATTTCTGAAAAGAGTCCACTCTGCCTTTTCTGTGATTGGTGTGGTGATACTGTTCTGTTGGCTGTATGGTTTTTTTTTTCGTTTCCACTACTCGGTCACAAAAGGCACAATCACATACTGTCACAGCGTCGCTACACATCCTCGCTCTACCTCGCACATCTTTAGTAGAAGAGCACTCTTAATACCATAGCCAATGAATAATGTGCCCTATTAATAACCTGTATCGTTCATTGTTTATCTTTTGTTCGATAGAAGGGTTAGCTATTGTGTTTGAAACAAGAGTTTGTGTGATATTATTTCCGAAAGGTCGTTTATTTTGTGTGGCGTGTTTCTATATGTATCGGGTAATAAAAGCGTGTTGATGAAAAGCTGTTTTTGTTTCTGTACCGTGAAAATAATTCTACTTTTACGTGTACAGATTAATCACCGGGTTTAGCCCAGTACGTATTTAATTTTGCAATTTCAGACTATTAAAATTTACAAGGGAGACCGCTAGTTAAGGCTTATAGCATTTTGCGTGTGGTCACGGCATTATGCTGAGCGTTCGGTCGTTTTGCGCGGATGTGGCGCATATTTTTCACAAAATATAGGTACTTATAATTTGTTAGTTCTAAATTTGCGCCTTGTTCCGCCAAATAAAATGTCTATAAGGATGTCAAGGGAAGCACATTCCAGAGAATGGGTGTTCCCCTTGTACCACATGGGAAAAGCTGATTGTGTGAATTATTGGGACCAAAAGGACAAAGGCATTAAAGTACAATTACCAAAGAACTGTATTTATATTTGTGGTCCCAAAATACTATAGATAAAGTATTATTTTTATAGGTTGGGGCCGTGGTCCCGGTTTAAAGATCCCCACGACCCGAAGTTGTTTGATGATTTTCCACTTAAAAAAAAAACCGTACATTGTTAGTTCTTGGTTTCTCTGCCATGTTCTCTTTCACCGTCAGTTAGCATTAACTCTATTTGCTAAGTTAGAAAGTACAAAGTACCTAATAAAATCGTATTCATTGGCCAGGTTTTCTAAATTACAAAGCTATAAAATACGAAGAAACCTCTCCAAGTAACTTATAACACATTGTTAGGGTTCCGTAGCCAAATGACAAAAAACGGAACCCTTATGGATTCGTCATGTCTGTCTGTCTGTCGGTCCGTATGTCACTTTTTTCCGAAACTATAAGAACTATACTGTTGAAACTTGGTAAGTAGATGTATTCTGTGAACCGCATTAAGATTTTCACACAAAAATAGAAAAAAGAAACAATAAATTTTGGGAGTTCCCCATACTTAGAACTGAAACTCAAAATTTTTTTTTTCATCAAACCCATTTTTGTGGGGTATCTATGGATAGGTGAGGTTTCTAATATCATTTTTTTCTAAACTGAATAGTTTGCGCGAGAGACACTTCTAAAGTGGTAAAATGTATCCCCCCTGTAACTTCTAAAATATGAGAATGATAAAACTAAAAAAATATAATATGATGTATATATTACCATGCAAACTTCCACTGCAAATTGGTTTGAACGAGATCTAGTAAGTAGTTTTTTTTTAATACGTCATAAATCGTAAACCGCAATTTACCTTTCAAGTTGTACGGAACCCTCAGTGCGCGAGTCCGACTCGCTCTTGCCCAGTTTTTATTAACTTGTACAAAATTGTATGCGAGCTTCCTAAAAAGTCATAAATATTGTGACGACATAAAAAAATAAAATAAACAAGGTATCGAATTACAATAATAATTTCAATAAATTATTATTCAGGAAAGTTGTTATATGAATAATAAAATATTATTGCCTCAGTGACAACGTGTTCCAAATTGAATAAAATAACAACTGACAGTGTCAAAGGTGAATTACTTGACCATTTTAGACACTTAACCTATTATTTTTAAGTTGTTCTATCAATAAAAGTGTGAAGCAACCGGTTATTCGAGATCTTATGAATGAGCTGGCCGTGACCACTAAAATGTTTTTCTTCTGTCCAGTAGAATCAATGACTTATATTTTTTTTTATTGATATAAACTAGTGCTTGACTGCGATCCCACCATATGGTAAGCAGTGATGTAATCGTTGATGGTAAGGGCGCACTAGTTTTTTAAGAGCCTATTCACTCTAGCTTTGAAAACACCTAAATTATAATCGGACGGGATGACCGTAGCAGGTAAATTGTTCCAGTCCTTCGATGTACGCGAAATAAACGATGAGGTGAAACTCTTAGTCCGGACCGTACAAGTTAGGCATTATCTCTCTAGAGATAATGTCACAATAATAATATAATACCTAATTCTATCATCATGCAGCACTTGCTTAAGTTTCTATCTTCATGATAGAAACTTTGCAACAAGACGCAAATCTGACGGTGATTTGTCGACATGTTTGGCGCAGTGGTTGCAGGTTCGATTCCCGCATGGAGTAAATGTTTGTATAGCCTACTGATAAAATTGTTCCGGGTTTGAATGTCTTGTGTATGTGAATTTACATGTTTTGAATGCACCCACGATATAGGAGTAATTACAAGTGTGCGGTAATGTTTAAAAAAAATGTTACTTTTCAACGATGACCGTGTATCTTACATATCTGTAATCAATGGTGATTTTCAAGATCCTTTCTAGTTGGGAAGGAGCTAGACAGATTATACTTACAAATGTAGTAAATGTTATGGTCACTTTAACCTGTTCAACACCAGTCTTTTACACTAAGCGACCGCGTATCTGACGTCCATAACCAAGAATCAAGAATCAAAGCATTTATTTCAAATAGCTGGAACTATATGTCTGCTGCGGTCTTTCCGTCCAATTATAATTTAGGTGTCTTCAAGGCTAGAGTGAATAAGCTCTTAATAAATTAGTGCCCTTCACCATCAACGATTGGATCACTGCCTGCCATTAGGAGAGGTCACAGTAAAACACTACTTAGTATATGAAATTTAAAAAAAACACTACTGAAATAGTTGTAGCTGTGGAAAAATTTCTGTAGAGACGTATTGTTAATTTCTTCAACAGAACAGACCGACAGACATAAAAATTTTAAACGTTACTATAATCTACTCACTTCTCACACCCATTCTGTAGTATCTTCACGCAGTAATTACAAAAGAATAAGTAGAAACAATACAATGTTATTATCGAAGACGCTTTGTCCGATTTATTAATTGAATTTTATCGATAGATATGTTTTAAGAATCGATTGTGATCGAATCTTAAGAATTGATTGTGATCGAATCGAAAGAATCGATGGGAAAATGGTTAATACTTTTATTACGATCGTGAGAAAATATAAAAAGTGAAGAAAATATTATATTGGATTACCAAATCATTACATTATAAAATGAGTGGTGGTGGCCCAGTGTAACAGTTCCAACTAACGAGTTGTAAGGTATACTTGGCTAATTTTTGATGAGATTAGACAGAAATTCGGGCGAAAGGAGTTTTTTTTATATACATATAAAAGGTGTAAAAAAATTAACTTTAAGAATTTCGAGGGGACATTGTACTCCTCATTATGAACAACTTTTACTATGGGACCAAACCTGAAATCGCGAAAAAAAAATCAGCTGTTCCCTACATTTATGTTCGCATAACTCGTCAAAACGTATGGAGCAGCTGATTTTTTTTTTGCTATTTCAGGTTTGGTCCCATAGTAAAAGTTGTTCATAATGAGGAGTACAATTTCCCCTCGAAATTCTTAAAGTTAATTTTTTTACACCTTATATATACTACGCTTATATGTTAAATTAAGGACTTATGACATGGATATTAAGTTAAGGAAAACGGTGACCTAACTCTAACCAATCACGCGGCTAAGAGTACCGTGAAGCTACTTATTTACTCACTATTAAGAAATAAAAAGGCTATTATCATCGGTACATTTAAGGGCAAATCAAATATTAAAAAATAACACACAATTTACTACGCTCGTTTTTGTGGGACACGGTACAATCGATGACAGATTCGATTCAGATTTTAATTTGTCCCAACTTTTATTAAATCAGTTGTTTAAAAGAACCGTAGAATATAATTAACTTTAATTTATATATGTAAATTAGATTAGCTTTAAATGCGGTTATGTTCGAAAGAGTTACCATGGCTCTGGAACACATAGGATAACTGAAGGAACACAGGTGAAAGGATACGTCTTATCGCTTCACCCAGAGCGGGAGAAGTAATTTAATAATACCACAATCCCACCTCAAAAAATACCGCTAACACAATTAACAGTGATAAATTTGTAAAAATGTTCCATCAATCACGCATTTAGCACAAAATGTGTTAAAATTTTACAAAAAAACGTCCACCGGAAAAACAAACGAGCCATATTTATTTGTTTTTACACCAAACATTTGCATATGATACAAAAACAAAAAATCCTTCTGTGAGGCAGAGTGCTACCATTAATAAAATATACACAATCCCCAAAAATACTGAAACAAAATCCTCGGCATTTGCAGTACTCGAAAAATTCAGCGCATTTAAATTGTAAATGCTTGTGTGCCCGACGACACTCTCCCACAATACGGACGAAAGTGAAAATGACCTTAAAACGTGTTCAAACAGACGAAGGTACTGTCTGGTCTTAGTTGACAAAAAACAAACAACGTCCCGACACAATAAGACTATAGAAAGTGGACTGACAGTGTACAAACACTTTTTTTCTTATCCATTATTTCTTTCTTCATTTCGATTCGGGAAAATTGGCTGATAATGGGTAAGCCGCAGAGAGAATGGGTTCAATCGTTGTGATGAATTTGAAGTTCAGTAGCGCGTTTGTTCGAGTGGCTATAGCACAAAAATATTTCAGTATCTCAACTAGATTATTTTATAAAAAGTTCCTAAGCATTTATTATTGGCATTATAATTTGGAATTTTGGTCTACATTTTTTTGACATTGATATTATTTTTAATCTGTAATATTAATGTGAAATCTAATTTTATTTATTTTTCTAAAAACTTACTATACCAGCACGTTTATGTATTACATGATTGTTAAATGTTGTGTTACATAATTATGATTAAATCTGAATCTTAAACTGTTCGACATAAATATAAATTTGTTAAAAAAATAATAAATAAAATCTTAAATTATCTTGATGGACGGCCTGAGACCAACTGCATTGATGAATTCTCTGCAGATAAGTGTGACGTAATACCTTTTTCGTCTTTTTTTTAATGTAAATAGAAACCTTGGCTCACATTTGGAAATACTCTTGTATCATGATAACAATCTAACAACATTTGTTTATCGATACAGAAACTGCTCTACAGGTAGAACGATTTCTAAAGAAAAGTGTCATCGCATCTTTTTCGTTATATCGTGTCGAACATATATTTGAGACCAATACCTACCAGTAGTACCTATCACTGAATGCAACAATTCAGACGTTAGTTCACGGTTATCCTACTGTTCACAAACGCACTGTGCCACATCACTGTGCATAAATATTCAGCAGACGCGACGGATTTTTTTCCTCTAGTGGAAAAACGCACCTGGTCCAGATTGAATATTTGTACCATCACGTTCAGTTAGGTAGGTAGAACTGGCACAAAGATTACGGTAGCGGTGACTGATATCGGGTAATATCCCTGATTGCGAACACGTCTTGGTACTTGGTGTCTCCAGTTGCGGCTTATTCGATGTTTTCTTGTATTTTTCTTTCTTTTGTGGACGTTTCTGTGGTCATTGCGGTAACCGTAGGATGCGTTACTGTTTAGTTCGGTTGGTAGGCATGATTTGCAGATGAGAAAATATGTGGGTCTAGAATATAAACATCAAGGAGGTAGGATATGAAACCCGGGGCCCTGGAACGCAAAGTAAAGAAGGAACATACGAGTGGATTTTGGTCACTAAAATTGGTCTCACACAAAAAGAGCGGGAGAAGTCATTAGATGATTTCCCACCTAAAAAGAAGGAGGTCTTGATAAAGTGGTATGTTATCAGCGATTACAATTGTCGAAAAACGTTCATCATCATCACCGTGATTTTAACCAAAAACGACCACTGTTGGTCATAGGCCAAGTGATGCCACTTCAATCGGTCCTGTGTGCCTCGCATCCATCGGATTCCGGCGACCCTCACCAGCAGTGCTATTCTCTAAGAAAAATAGGTACATTGGATTAACAATCCAATGTATAGGTCCATTGGATTGTTAATCCTATGTACGTATTTCGTCGCTACGGCCAGCGCTGCACTCAAGGCTGTTTTCTTAGAGAACAGCACGCCAGGTCATCGGTTTACATTATAGGATGCCCTCCAACGCTGCATCTTTCGGTATGCGGTCCCTACTCCAGAACCTTTTGATCCTATCAACCACGTGTTCTGCGTTGGCGTTAGAATGCTCTAATTGACATGTGTCAATTATAAACTTATCGACCAATTTGGTTGTTCATTGCTGATAAAATGTCACTTTGTTTGGAGCTTAAAATCTAGATCTTTTTTAACACTCAAGTCAGAACTGACTGACTAAGAGCTAAGAAATATACATATATATATATATATATATATATATATATATATATATATATGTATATATTTCATCACCACTGCTCTCAAAACGGTGAAGGAAAACATCGTGAGGAAACCGGCATGTCCTAGAACCAAAAAATTCGAAGACATGTGACATTCACCAACCCGCACTGGGCCAGCGTGGTGGATTACGGCCCATTCCCTCTCCTAGAGAGGAGGCCTGAGTCCCAACAGTGGGAACATTATAAGGCCGACTATGGTATGGTATATATATATATATATATGTCATGGCCAAATCTTATTTATCACTTCATGAAATGGCCAACTAAAACTGTCTTAAAACGTTAACATTTGATGATATGTCAATCCTCGTTTGGCCATATCATTGATGTTGAATTTTAATTATAATAAAAGGTCTAAAGAAATTAGGCCAAACGAGGATTGAAATATCATCAAACTTTAACGTTTAAAACGATCTGGCCAGTTTTACTTGGCCATTTCATGAAGTGATCAATTTCTATGATCTGGTCACGAATTATATAATATTAAAAAACTGAAGAGTTTGTTTAATGGCTCTAATCTCAGAAACAGCTGGTTCGAATTGAAACATTCTAATAGTGTTGTATAGATTACTTATTGAGGAAGACTCTAGTTAGGCTGTATAAAATTACCACGCTACGACTAATAGAAGCGGCAGTAGTCAAAGACGCGGGAGTAACCACAGGGAACAGCTAGTCGCTGATCAAATGTCACTCTTTTAGGAGCTTAAAATCTTTCTAGAACTATTTAAGATACTTCAATCAGAACTGACAGCTAGAAAATTAATAAATGAAAAAATATATCTCACTTGAATGACAGCAAATAAATAAAACCACTTCTTACAAAGTTGATTTGATTAATTTGTTCAACAAAGATCTCAATTTATTAAATTCTGTCACTAAAGTCACTTTCGCATTCAATTCGGGAACTAATTTATGTGTTTTACGATTAAAAAGTCTCGTAAATTATTATTCTGGTCTATAAATAAGAAAATTAACGCAAAAAAGTTGCATAAAACTTGATGTATGTTGATTAAAATGATTATTAATTACGTCAAAGTAGATCACGTGTCCGGTAACGGTATTGATTAGTGGATCGTTTATCGGCAAATGAATAATTAGGGTTCCGTGTTAGATTCTTTCAAATGCGATTCGTTTATACAACTTGTAATATTATAAACCCGCATCCTCACAGTAGTATGTTCAAAATCGGCTACTGAATCGATTGCAGTTATTTTTAAGATTTTTTTTAAATCATATTTTGGGATTAAAAAATTTGGTACCCATTTTAATATATTCTTGATAAAGTATTGCTTGCTTGTCACTAGTATGTTTGTGTGCGTGCGTAGATACCAATACCGTTGTGCTACCAGTGTAGCGAGGAATCGAGGCACTCCTCGATTCCTATATATATTGCCTACAATTATGATAACAACAACAACACTGGCTAAGTGCATTTAAATAAAATTTCAGTGCTTAAATTATGATTGTAATTTCAAATTAGGGTGTTTATGGGTGATGCCCTTGTTTCTTTTTTTAAATAATATAATCTTGTTTTTATGTACCTTATAGAATCCCTAACGCATTAAGTCTGTCTTTGTACCTTTTTGAAAATTTAAAAAAATATATATACAACATTATTTACAGTTTATGCGAAACCCAAAACACGTGTCTAGTATTTTTATGTAAAGAATCTATGTTATAACTGTATTGTTATATTACCTGGTTGTCCGCACAAATACATGGTCATAGGGCCATCTGGGCGACTGTGGGGTTATTTTGCTCCCGCGCCCAGTTGTGCGCTGGCGCCTAATGCCCACTATGACCTGATGTAACCTGTATTGTACTTAGTGTCGGTGGTGTTCAAATTGCGACTTTTTAAAAATATTTTTGAAAAAAAACTAACATGCTATAAAAATTATTGGAATCGATTCAGTTACTGATTCTGCACAAACTATATTCAGGCTTCGCATATAAAAATCATATTGTTTATAAGCAGCAGCTGGTGCTAGATAATTTAATTAATTATTCTAACGGAATCCTTTTTGATCAGAAAAACGGTCACTTATTATCATGAATAAGTACGGAATTTCCAAAAAAACCGACGCGTTCCTCACACTTAAAGTTCCAAAAATAAGTACCTAACCGTAACTGCTTATTTTTAGTGACGAAAAGTATCACGATAAACTCGTAATCATAAAGAAGCGATCGTAATCGGTTTGTGAGAAAACAATCGATATGAGGACGTACCCTAACCGATACAAATCGAATCGAATTGATTTTTTATTGCTATCATCTCCGCTTTAACTGGTTGTACAATCGTAACTTTTGGAAGTTATACAATGATTATTATATTATATAGTAGCTGCTGTTAGCGGCTTCGTCCGCTTAAAAGAAAAAAATTGTACCAAAGGAACATACTCCCGGTAAAAAAAGTCTCCTAAGTGCTATTCCAGGATACGGTCTATCCGTGTGCCAAATTTCATCCAAATACATTCAGCCGTTCCAGCGTGAAGTGCACATACGCGCACAAGCGCGGGGCGGCGAGCGGTAAGATCAAAAGTATGAAAATGTTTGATGCACGCTACGAGACGCCGCTCACAGCACCGCGCGCCCGCGTACCGCTGCCGCCCCGCTCGCCGCACCGCTCGCCGCACCGCTCGCCGCACCGCTCGCCGCACCGCTCGCCGCCCCGCTCGCCGCACCGCTCGCCGCACCGCTCGCCGCACCGCTTGCCGCTAAGACCGAAGTCGTGAACAGGCCATCACACATACGTATATCATTTTGCCTTCATAATGTTTATGTGATTATTAAATATATCTAACCTGTACTGTCCCATTCTACCTTTTCTTCCATTGTTTTCGGCTCTGGGCCATTCTTGCTTTTTTTGGACTTCTAGAACTATGGGCGTAGCGAGAGGAATATCTGACTGTTAATGACTAAAATCCACCTTTGTTCCTACAGTTAACCTTTATCTAGGGCTGCAGTAATTCTTCCAAACAATCCCAAGGAAAATAGTCTTGTCAATGCCTAAGGAAGACATGTCAGTCGTCCCACCATCATCATGTTCTGCTGCGACTTTATCTCGCGATTACAGGCCACCTTATTTGTGTTTTACATCCGCTCGATGATTGTTAATCATTATTTTTAGAATGCCAACATTTCCTTGTATGGTATTAAAAAAAAAACGAAGCTAAACAGCTATGTCTGTGTTTTTTTTATGTTAATTTTAGCGTGTATGTTGTTCCGTCAAGCTTCGTTTGACAGGTATCAGTGATGTAGTCTCTTTAGCGATTTGGTAACAGGCGTTGTACAGAAGGGATTCCGGGCTGGTCACTGGACCGTTTTCCATGTGCCGATAGTGATCACCGAGGTGGTTTCATTGAGGTAAAAGTCCCATACTCCTTAGTTCCTTCCCCAAAAGCCCAGGCGCATTTTACTGGTTTCCCACCGATAATAAAAAAAGAAAATGTATCGACGATGTGTGGGTTTGGGTAAAGGCGGTCTCTGGCCAATTAATTTTTTTACAACGTGCTTAATCACAGCCACTTTACAGTAATAGGTACCATATTCCACTTATATTTTTCAATTTGGAAAGTCGAATAGAATGAGAATTGTACTCCATTGGATAAAAGGATTTATGTTACGGTAGAAGGTAAAGTGTGCGGTTGATTACGTTATCCAGTATAATTATTCGATCATTCAAATGATGCTTTCACAATAATCGCCAATTATAAAATAAAATTGGTATAAAAGAAAATCTTTGGTTGGTGGCGGCAACCTCTTGCGTCTGGCTCTGGTTTAGGCTATGTTCCGAGGCGAGAGGAAATGGGAACTAGTCGCTTCCTTCTGCAAAACAGTAAAGCGAGAGAACAGACTCTCCGGTCGTCGGGTATCGCAGGTCAATTTCCAGCTACCATAAGCACGGACTTGTAGACGACGAGCAATAGGTAGCACAGCATCCGGCCGTCTTGTAAGGATCAAACTCGAGTGGTGTTCCACGCGCGCCTCAAAGAGATGTCAGCAAAACTGAAAGGGCCCAGTAGAGCCGATGCATGTTAGGGCTGAGGGACCGTTTAAAAGAGTGACCGTGGCCCTAGAATGCAAAAGGCAACTAAAGGACACGCGTTGGTTTTAGTCAGTAATAATCTGACACGCCCTCTTGTTTATAGCAGTGGTGACCAAGTGGTAACGGCCCCGACTTACGAGTTGTAGATCGCGGGTTCAAATCCAGCCAGGCGCATTACTTTGTGTAATTTATTTCATCACCACTGCTTTCAAAACGGTGAAGGAAAACATCGTGAGGAAACCAGCATGTCCTAGAACCAAAAAATTCGACGACATGTGACATCCACCAACCCGCACTGGGCCCGCGTGGTGGATTACGGCCCATTCCCTCTCCTAGAGAGGAGGCCTGAGTCCCAGCAGTGGGAACATTAAAAGGCTTATGCTTATGCCCTCTTGTTTCACTCAAAAGCAGAAGCAGCCATTTGATGATTACCTGAAAGACATCAACGATATCTTCAAAACGTGGTGACAACTTTTCATCTATTTAAATAAAAGGAGAAACTAACTGACTGACATATCAACGCACAGCCGAAAGTACTGGGACTAGGAGCGTGAAATTTTGCACAAAGGTTCCTTTTATGAGGATTTTTGAAAATTCTTCCCCTAAGGGGATGAAAGCCTTCCTTTTTTTTCCTTCTCTTAGAGAGGAGGCCTGAGTCCCAGCAGTGGCTGATTATGCTATGCTTAAGGGGATGAAACGTAGGTCCAAAGTTTGTATGGAGAAACCTATTTTCACGCGGGCGTAGCCGCTGGCAGAAGTTAGTTTTAAATAAGATATCGCAAAATCACCTGATCCATCTAAAAACAGTTTGTAACTTTAACAGCAAAAACCTCCTGAAAGTCACAATTACGTAAACACGTAACTCTCTTTCGTCTCCAAAATTAACATAAAAAATAACAACGAACGGAATTAACACTTTTAATTTCACTGAACGACGAGTCACGTACGTCCAAAAGTCAGGTCCATCAGCATTTAAGTCACGAGCGAGAAGCATTAGAGATTCTGTAAGTGCCTCGTTTACGTAATAGGGACGTTTAGCGTGGCTATTTGATGGTTTGACAACCATTGCCGTTGTTGTATTGTAAACACCGATAAGAATGTGTAGTCACTTGTCAATGTATGCCCAATATTGGAAGTTATTAGAAAAATTGTTTAGTTTTGTCGTCTATTGCTTGATTACTGAAAAACTCTTAATTACAAACAGGCATCTCACCGTCAATGGACGTTATATAGACGTCATTGTGGCTACAGATTGTTAGTTTAGTCAGTTTTAGAAAAGTTTTTTTTTTTTCTAAAAAACGACTGTGTTTTCTAAAAAATACTTTCACTTGTTTTTAGATAATTGTTCTCAGTAATTACTGTGGATAGTTACACATCACTGGGTTCGATGATCGAAGCTGGCTTTAGATCGTTTTTTGTAATTTTTTTTTTGCTCTTCGCTGATCTTTACTTTTGTAGAGATAGTTTTAGGCATTTTGGTGAAGGATTTTTTTATTTTATTTTCTGTTAGCGAGTGAAATCAAAAGTGAATTTAAATCGTTGACCAATTTTGTTGAAAGCACGTAGGTAACTTGGCTTTCAATGGATTTATTTTTTGTTTGGGAAATCATAAAATAACTTCTTGTGCTCTAGCGAAACTGACAGACTTTTACTGACGAAAACCTACCTGTGTTCCTTCAGATGCCCTTTGCGTTCCAGAGCCGCAGTAACTCTGATGAATTACCCCACAAATTGGATTTTGATTGGATGATCGATTTTACCCGGAAATTTAAGTACAACGTTTTTCTTATAGAGGCTTAATGCTATCGACAGCTTTGTCTTGTCTTCACAAGTGATTGTATTGTCAATCAGTGATCGTTGGAGTGACAAATTCTTTGGGATCGAGCTCACGATATTTCGGTAGCGCATTTCAATTCCATACATTTAGGAATTTATGATTTAGGTACTAACTCCTGCCAGCAGCTTCACCCGCGTAAAAGAAGACAATATATAGCCTATGTCAATCAGTGATAAAGTAGCATTTTGCGTGTGAAAGAATTTTTAAAATTGGTTCAGTAGTTTTTGAGTTAAATTATTAAAAACAAAAATATAAATCTTTTTTCTTTAAAATATTATAGTATAGACTTAGCTTCTGCTAGCAGCCATGCCCACGTGAAAAAAAAATCCCATAGGTACTATCAGCTATTCCAGAACACGGTCTGCTCATGAGCCAAATTTCAATTAAATCTGTTTAGTCGTTTGGGCACGAAGGATTTGCAAACATTCACACACACACTATCACACATGATCTCTCGCCTTCATAATATTAGTGAAAGGTGATAATCATTATCCTAACATAAACAACTTTATATAAAAACTCCAGGTGGTTACATTCATCATTTCTGGTGATAGACGTCCACTGCTGGATATAGGCCTTCCCCAAATGTCACCACAATGAACGGTCCTGTGCGTCTCGCATTCATCGGATTCCCGCAACCTTCACCAGGTCATTGGTCCACCTTGTAGGGGGCCTTCCAAAACTGCGTCTTCTGGTACGCGGTCGCCACTCCAGAACCTTTCATACATACGGTGGTTACATTAATTTATTCCTATTAGGTTTGCAAGTACAGAAACAAATATATCATTTTATAATTGGACGTAGATCTAATCACACCCAAATCTAGTTAAGCAACCTCCACCACTAGTTAAGCAGGTGGTCAACCTCATTTACACTACAACTGTCTTATCAAACACACTAACTTGTCTTGCGACAGTCGAACAATCTGATAACGTGGTTCAAAACGCGTTCGATCTATAAACTAATCGAATAGTTGCTAGGGATGTCGAAAGACGTAAAATGAATCGATAGTTTTAAAAGCCTCAAATAAAGGGTGTAAGGAACAGGTCTAAGGGTGTAAGGATCAGGACTTCTCCCGCTCTGGGTAGAGCGAGAGGGCGTGTCAGACTATTACTAACTAAAACCCTTAGTGTTCCATCAGTTCCTCTTTACGAAGACCACTGTAACTCTCTCGAACAATTCCCAGCCCTGGCACGTGAAGCCTAAGATCGATACATTATAGAGACTTATCAATTCGATTTGAGCATTGAATTATCAGTGTCTCGATGTTTTAAATTGCCTGTGATTATTGTAAGTGTTGACAATGGTTTACGATTTGTACTTATTTTGTTTCACTGTCAATTGTTCATTTATTTGTTTTGCTTTGTCTATAACGTTTGAAATAATGTCTCACGGTAGATTTAACGTTTTTAGAACTAAAAAAAAATGTAAAATAAGGTAAGAAAGGTCTTTTTACGGTTACGTTCCTGAAGGGTGCCAACGGAACTCTATTACAAAACCTCCGCTGTCCATCCGTCTGTCTGTCTTTCCATCTGTCAGCGGGCTGTATCTCATAAACCGTAACAGGTAGAGAGTTGAAATTTTCACAGAATGTGTATTTTTATTGCCGCTACCAAAAAACAAAAAAAAAATTATTATTGTAGTAGAGAACCCATCGTATGCGAGTCCGACTCGCGCTTGGCCAGTTTTTTGGCTATAGGCAATTCCATTTTTAATTCACTTGCGTTGGGACCAAGCAAAAGGCACAGAGTTCGATGCCTAGATTCTTGAATATCAAAAAGATTATTTTATAATAATACTTACGTCAATTATTGAAATCTAAAAATGGAGTTTCCAAAGAACTTGGACTTTGTTCTGATTCCGAAAAATTTTCATGAAACTAATTTGGCTTTTCTTAAAAAAAATTGTGTTACATTCTTTATTATTCTTCTCAAAGACAATAATAAACGTACAATCCATCATAAAGAATCGCTAGCAATAATATTATAAGTAGGTATGTAGCGACCTTTTAAGGCTCAAGCTCCCGAGCAGTACCACAAAACAGTGACTTTCTGAAGTTTACTCCCCAGTAACGGTTGGGTTAATAAATTTGAAAAAACATATTCATGTATAAAATAATCAACATTTGATTTTTTCGTATGACTAATACTTTTTAAAAAAAAAAAAAAATATTTAAGAACATGATATTTTTTCGCTTGTTTTCCCTACTCCTTTCAAACGGCTTTGATCTTTAGAAATATGTTTACACAAAAACATGTTTGAAGAATGAAGAATGTTTGTAGCATATGCAAATCGAAATATTGATTATTTCGCAAAGAAAATGGTTTTAAACGTCAGCGGGACTCTGTGCAGACGCAAGCGGCTCGGTACGAGTCTGTGTGCATTTATCTCCGGCCAAAAGTTTAAGGTACTATACGCCTTTAAGTACATAGCGACCTTTTAAGATAATAGTGACTTATCTATCACGTTGGGAGAGATCGATCGGTACGAGCGAGATAAATGGAGCCTTAGACTGTACCTCAGACCCTCAGCACTGAGGAATACGATGCAAGGAGGAGGAGACTGTACCTACCTAGGTAGTGTTGGTATAATTAGACGCTGATTGAAGGAACGATTTTTATTTCAAACGGTTCGATTTTTAAAACACGATTTTTATGTCAACATAAAGTGTGTTTAGCCGAACCCGAAAATGTAGAAGTTTAAATGCCTGTAATAACAAGAATAAATTAGGTAATTATGGTTTCAGAACAAGAGGTTTTTTTTTATTTGATATAAACTAATGCTTAACTGCGATCCCACTTGAGGGTAAGCAGTGATGCAATCGCTGATGGTGAGGTGCACTAGTTTATTAAGAGTCTATTCACTCTAGTCTTGAAGTTAGCTAAATAAATTATGATCGGATGGGAAGAACGCAGCAGGTAAATTGTTCCAGTCCTTCGATGTACGCGGTATAGACGAAGGACGAGGCAGAATGCTTAGTCTAGACTGTAGAGTTATCAACAATGTAAGGGTGGACACTCGCCGTACGACGAGTTGTCCGATGGTAGAAAGGTTGATCGAAGAAATGATGAATGGATTGCAAGAAAGATGATTCGAAAGAAAAATGTAAAGAACAGGCTTCTTGCCCAATTTCTTGAATTGGTCCTTTTTTGTTTGTGCGGAAAATCATCAAATAACTTCTACCTTTTGGATGGAGAGGGAGTATCAAACCTTTACCCGTGCCGTGATGACTCTTTAGAACAAATATAAATAAAAAAATTGCAAAAAATTAGGTTAGGTTAGGCTTATTTATCTATTAGGCACCATTTGAAAACTAATATGAATAAAAAAAATCAACAATAATTTAAAAACAATAAACTTTTAATCAAAATAAAACAAATCAACGTAATACACAGACGATAACTGACAAAATCGTGCTGTGAATAATCGCACCGACTAGTCGCCCACGTGCGTCAGGCCTAAACATCGGGGCGTGCTCACCAAACACGTGTTGAAGCGCGTTTTCACTTTTTATTAGGGCTATTTTCGACTGAACGATTAAGGCACTGCTCCAGAGTAACCCACGATTAAGCTACGCACGTTTCCTTGGGCTTAAGATGCAATGATATTATATCTGGGACCTACATGGGATTGTATAAAGATAAAATTATATTTAATTTTTTTATTATCATCAAATAACTCGTCCCCCTCAACCAACCCGCACTGGGCCCGCGTGGTGGCATTCTCTCTCCTAGAGAGGAGGCCTGAGTCCCAGCAGTGGGAACATTAAAAAGGCTGATTATGCTATGCTAACTCCTCTGGGTGGAGCGAGGGGGAGTATTAGACTTTAACCGACTAAAATCAAATCAAAACAAGTCAAATAAATCATTTGCAGGCACTTTAGAATTGTCAAGAAGTCAGTCAGCCAAAAAAATAATTCTAATTGCACATTCCAAGGTATAGACCTCTGTGGATAGCTGGACACGCTTTTAAATCTTATTATTTAACACACATATCTTGGTTACATATTTCTTGTCATTTCTTTTAAAACCGCCCGTGCCCTTTCAATTGCAATTGCGTTCTAAGCTTACGGTAACTCTTTCAAAAAATCCCGCATGGCCACCCCATGTACTACCTACAATTTTTTTTCACAACTATCACACAACGCCATCTAGTCCCAAACAAAGCAGAGCTTGTGCTATGAGTACTAGACAACTGATAAACATACTTCTTCTTCTTCTTTTCGATTCGATGGTAAACTCGTCAAACTGTTTGGGCCCAATAGGTGGCTACATTAATAGCAGCATCGGTAGCACTCATCAAATCCTCCAAAGTGCAGGTGTATGGGCACTTGGGGCATTCTAATATGTGGCTCATGTTTTGAACAGGAGCACTGCACTCACATTGAATATCCGAGGGGTCTATAAAACCCCATTTTGCCAAGTTGTGTTTGCAGCGGCCTACCTTTAAACATACTTATATATTTCTAAATACATACATAATATAGTTAAACTAGCTTCTGCCAGCGGCTTCGCCCGTGTAAAAGTAGGTTTCTCCATACAAACTTTGAACCCCCGTTACGTTCCTTTAGAGGGTGAATTTTGGAAAATCCTCTCTAAGTGCTCGCCTACGTCATAAAAGGAAACATTGTGCAAAATTTAAAGCTCCTAGTTCCAGTAGTTTTGGCTGTGCGTTGATATGTCAGTCAGTCAGTTTCTCCTTTTATATATATATATTAAACCCAGACACAGAACAAACGATCGTCCTCATCACACAAACATTTGTCCTGGGTGGGAATCGAACCCACGATCTCCGTCATAGCAGTCAGGGCCACTGACCACTAGATGAACAGGCCTGTCATTTCAATTCTACGATCTACGAGCACGATACTCCCAAATGTGTGTCTGGCGAAAAAATGAATCGCGCAGTATAGCTAACTTAGCAAGCCTTTTCCATACACGTCCTAAGTAGTAGTGGACGGTCGCCTTTACAGCGACTAGTCGCACATAATTGCTCTCACATAGGTATTATTATTTATAAGTATTCATTACTAAGATTGGGAGGTGTATTATGAAAGTGAAATGAAGCCTTATCTTCTGTGAGTAAAAACGATTTATTTAATGGGTATGAACATGAGATTGTGTGCCCGAAGGGAGATAATATCGGCAGTTATTTACCTCAGTCTTGTGAAAGAATGAGCTGGAGATAATGGTAATGTGTCGATATTTTTTGTGTGCTATCTGTATGTTTATTTTAATAAGGCATTTAGATTGCATTCAGTGGTGTGATTACCATATGATACAAATATGTGTAATTTGGTATCGTAACAAAGTTGAAGCTTGGTTTCTGAAATATCGATAGCATCTTAAAAAAATGTACCAATGAAGAGGAGGAAGTCGAGAATTTTTAATTTAAAAAATTAGCCTTATTTTTCTTACATATTACTCGAATCACCAAATATAAAAAGGTACATACAAAATCGTATTAAAAAGCTTTTAGAAGCATCTCTTTATTATAACCCAACCACATTATAGAGGGTTACTGTTATAACCATCCCCATGTTATAACCCAACCCCGTTATAGAAGATTATTGTTATAACCATCCTCATATTATGATGCATCCTATAAACCGGCCCATGTTACCGTACCTTTAGTACAGTGGTTTTAAACCTGTGATCGGTAAGAGAAAACAAAAATATTATAAATAAAAACAACAAAATTTAAAAAACAAAAAAATTAAAAATAAATAAAATTTTGGAACTATTAACCTTTTGCGGACCATAGCAAAAGGTTAATAATTCCAAAATTACTAGTACAAAAGCGCATTGATGCGAACTGAGTTTGAGCTTCTATTCGAAATGTTGTGTTGTCTATGATAATGCTCATTATTTTTGATTATAAAGAATAAGTGTGGTCTAAGTTTTGAATTTATGACATTTGTTCACGACTTTGTACGCGTATTTCTTTTCCACGGAAATCTAATTCTTTTTCTAAAATAAAAGTAGACTAACTTACTTCGTAAATAATCGGTTATTTACCAATAAAAGTCCCATCAAAATCAGTCCAGCCGTTTCGAAGGTTAGCCAAAACAAATAGAGTCCAACCCAGTGACAGATAAGAATTTAAGAAATTGGATTTTTGTTACCTATAGGTTTTCACATTTCCATTCACACAATTCACTTTAATATGAAATTAGTAAAAAAAAAAATTAAATATTTTTTCAATTTCATTTTTATATGACTATTTTTATGGACTTCTGGTCATTTATTCATGTCAGGACATGAATAAAGAAACCGAAGTGTTCTCCGGTCAAAAAAAGGTTGAAAACCACTGCCTTAGCAGCCTATGAGTTAACCCTTTATTATGTACTAACATCAAGCTTGTAAATCTTTATGGGGTAAACAGTGTTACTTACTTAGAAGCCAGGCTTGTTATAGGTTAAGAGGTAAGAAGGTTGCACTGAGTAGAGAAAATGTTGGTGAGTTTACTGTTGTTTTATATCAGCTATATGTTCATAGCAGTAGTGGCCTAGTGGCAACGGCCTTAACTTACTAGTTGTAGGTCGCAGGTTCAAACCCAGCCAGGCTTATTACATTGTGTAATTTATTTTATCACCACTGCTCTCAAAACGGTGCAGGAAAACATCGTGAGGAAACCGGCATGTCCTAGAACCAAAAAATTCAAAGACATGTGATATTCACCAACTCGAACTGGGCCCGCGTGGTGGATTACGGCCCATTCCCTCTCTTAGAGAGGAGGCCTGAGTCCCAGCAGTAGGAATATTAAAAGGCTGATTATGCTTATTATATATACCTATATATATACTCTGTAACTCTCAACTGTTTAATAATTATAGTAATTTTAGAAGTAGTTAAAAATTTGTAAACAATTAACTTATTGAGAATAATAATAACTGCTGTCTTTATTATAATGCAGCATTAATATATTTTATGATAGTGTATTAGTGTTCCCAAAAACTTAGGCGGTAATACCAAAAATTTACACGTTGGTGTAGTTAGGAGGTGTTTCCACTGTTTAATCTGATGCAGTTTCAACTAAATATCTACTTCGGAGATTTCACTAATACTCGTACATGCGGAAACACACATTTAAATTATAAGCGCTAACAAGTAATTTTCTCGAAAAATGCCAGTAAGAAGGTATTGGCACTTCACCGTCGAAATGTGTAAATTTCACTTTCTCAGTTCAGTACAGCGATAAATGTATACAAATTTAATAAGTAATACATTTGCAAGAAACAACCTCTGTTTACAAACGGACACTTCATATTATGGTGTCATTACAACTGTACGGCTTTCTGTCCGATGCATCTGAGGTCTTAACCTTTTAATTAAACAAATAAATACTTGTTCAGAATCCAATATATAGACACCAAGTAATTGCTTTGACTACAGCTATTTATTGAATTATTAACTAAATTTTAATGTTGAATGGTATTCGTGCTGGCAAAACTGTTGTTCAGCTAGAAATCGAGACGTAAGGATAGGCTCATACATTTTCCTAAACATAAATGATATGTAATGGTAAATCAATATTACCTACAGGCTACAGGCTCTACCGTCACCTAACATAGGTACTATGCTGAGTGACACCACCTTCCGGATCGCTACATGCCTGCGTCTGGGTGCTCCTAGTGGAGCTCCACATCGATGTCAGTGCGGCGAAGCAGTCGACCGCCTCGGACACCATGGCCTATCATGCAGTAGAAGCGCTGGTCGGATAGCACGACATGCCAGTATTAATGACATCATCCGCCGAGCTCTTGTCACCGCCGGGGTGCCAGCTGTTTTAGAACCCAATGGCTTGGCACGTGACGATGGGAAGAGGCCAGACGGGATGACTATAATGCCTTGGAAATTGGGTAGGCCTTTGGTGTGGGATGCAACATGTGTCGACACCCTTGCGCCATCCCATCTTCTGAGTACGGCGGGCTGTGCTGGGGCGGCTGCTGCAGGTGCAGAAAACCTCAAACGGCGTAAATATAATAACCTCATCGGAGGTTATATATTTGAGCCGTTTGGGGTTGAAACACTAGGGCCATGGGGTCCGAGCGCTCATCGAGTTGTTCGGGATATCAGCAAACAGCTGGTCGACTCTTCACGTGACCAGAGGGCTGGGCTTTTCTTCGGTCAACGAATCAGCATTGCCATCCAGCGTGGTAATGCTGCCAGCGTTCTGGGCACATCTCCCATTGACATCGATGTGGACGAATTTTTTGATGCCCTATGAGTTTTATTTCTACCCGTTTGTACATATATTATTTTCAGTTTGTGTATATATTTATTAAGTTATAATATTTAGTAGTTAAGATGTATATATAAATTAATAAATATTACCTACTTTGGAAACGTAAGTGTTTGGTTAGACCGGAGCTTAAGTTTCGTTATTTTATGTATAAGACTTTAATTTATTTATCATCACATTTGAAACATTAATGAGCTTATATGCATAAATTTCTTTTTCAAACAGATTTTAAAAAGCGAATTGCAATGAAGGAAGTAAGAATCTTTTTCTTGCGATCAACATCAAAAAAGCAAAAGAATTTCTCAATAAAACTGCAAGTCCCATTCAAAACTTGGATACAAATGCTAATAAAACATAAGAAAGGAATAAAGAAAAAGATTCATGGAGTCGTTAAGATGACAACGAAGATTGAACACAATGTAATATTAACGTCACAAAAAATACAGAAGTGCTTAGTACAACCACCGAGTAATCACACGCCCCAGGCAATGTAGACCATCTGAATAATGAATACACACATTAAGTATATACGAAATATTTTTCATGTACAAAAATATCTAGACCACGGACCAGAATTTATTGAAATCTCGAGAAATGCCCTGAATGCTAGATGCTATCATAACACGAATGAACGTTACCATCAATTTATTAAAACGCACGACTAACCGCCATGTTTTAGCAATATAGAAACATTTTTTGATTAAAATCGATTCGTGACATACCATTGTAATACTTTCTCTGTATTATTTGAAAGTGTCAAACTATTGACAATTAAAACAGATGAGAAAACGACCCGAATGGTGGACAATGATCATAATCAGCACAGCCGTGAAACAACTTTTACTAAACAATAGATAAATAAACAAATAAGATCAGTCAGCCGTCACGCTCTGCGTGAAAGAGAAAGAAGATTTGGCGTTAATGGACCTGAACGAGATGGGTGTTAAAAAAAAACGGGAGATAGCCAATGGTGGCGGAAACAATATTTTCACTTGATTTCAATAATATTTCTTTGTGTGGCCGTCACATATCGGGAGCGCGGTGTAATGTCTGATTTCTCTGTTTGCTAGTCACATTTCTAATGCGTGTGATTAAGGTCAATAGATCGCAGTAGCGGTGTGTTATAAACATTGTAATAGTTTTTATGTACACGGAGATCAGATA
Organism: Mythimna impura; assembly: GCA_905147345.3. NCBI lineage: Eukaryota > Metazoa > Arthropoda > Insecta > Lepidoptera > Noctuidae > Mythimna > Mythimna impura. Next base: position 6,201,019 of record LR990355.1, on the reverse strand, counting down.
AATGATGCTCAATAGCAAAAGAAAGGATTGTCATTGCTATGCAAGTCATTAAATACTTTGTAACTCTTGATGTTGGTATTAAGTGAGATAAACAAACTCGTAATCTGGCGTCAATCTGCGTGGAGATGACTATTTGATGTTCACTTGACACGTTTCTATACTTCACACTTAATTAACTCGTATTTTGTATAGTGCTTCGAAGATCATTAACATTTTAGTAAGTCTTTGTCTTACTTTCTATGAAACTTTTAAAGTTTGAAGTAAAATAGGAATATAATAATAATCTATTACTGTATCTCGACAAAGTGGTTGTATTTTATCGACAACTATACTAGAATCAGAGCATTAAAACCATATGGCTTAAACCCAATAGTCGTTTTATTAAATTAAAAAAAAAATGTCATATGTATATGGCAAATATTTCCCTAAGATCGACCGGTAAAAAATGCCTAAGGCATTAAGTCCGCCTTTGTACAGTGATTTTTTACTAGTACATAGTTTTAATATTTAAATAAATAAATATTCACCAAAAATTTTATGATAAAATGAGTACAATAATAACTGGATCTTATTCAGGATATATCCACTGCAACGAATGAATCAGGAATAACGGAGCATTTTAAAAATATTTTAAATTCCGACAAATATTTTTTAAAAGGATGATAAACAGACGAACAAAAGAAAAACAACACAAGCACTTACTAAAACAACACTTAAATCCTCAAACTACAGTGAAAGTAACGCAAACAGACAGACCCAACCTGTTCGAATGCACCCCAAAAGCATAATAGCTGTGTACGCGTATATACAGAAAATCCCAGATCAAATAGACCCATCTACTTTCTAAGCTGCGAATCTTGCTAGACGGTCTGTCTACTGATGAAGATAGCTGCCATTATTCATTTTGCATGTGGATGTCATGAAGTGTCGCGATAGTGATCTATGACGGCTTAGAAGATGGTGCTATCTGATTTGCGTTCGTCATGTTGTTCCGGATGAGTGTGGCTGGCATTGGCGCAATGGTTGGACAGTAAGTTGGTAGCGAAATTGTTAGTAGAATTCACCAACAATTTCGCTACCAATATTTGGATATTTTTCTAGATATCGCTATTGATTTGTTTATGACTAATGGCTCGGATATACTCGAAAACAGCTAAAAATTCGTTTTAGTATCTACCACAATAAAAAAATAAAATAGGTTTCTATTGTAGTTTTCCATTTATGTTTCGTCAGAGTTATAATATGATTTTCTTGTGAGATTACTTTCATTTAAGTCTTAATTTTTTCTATTTTAACCGCTTTTGGATCGGTTTCTAATTCGAATAAGTCATCGTTATTTTCTTGCAGCGTATCGACATCGTCATCTCCTTTATTTTATGTACTCTTTTAGTTCTTTATTGTACATGAAACTTTAGTAATAATTTTGATCAAGGTAGTTGGGATGCATAGGTGAGCTTAACCCACATTTAGACTTACATATTGCAAATCTTAATGCAGCAGAAATTTTGGATATGAGAACAACAATAAGTGTAAAACAAAACTTAAACTTATTATAGTGTTGTCAATCCTTCTTGTCTGTGTGTTTAATACACGTCTGCAACAAGGTGTGCCCGCGTCGGCACATTTGCTTACTTACAACGCAAGCGCACACTGCGACAGATAACAGCCGCACGATATAAACAGGCTACTGGAATTATTACAGCCACTTTTTTTTCTTATTTGTGTCTTGCAAACTAAGTAGTTCAGGCTACAGAGTTTATGGCTCAGATTAACGTTTTGATTAAAATACAGCCTTAATTTATACTGCCTCTTTTAGAGCTCTCGATAAAAGTTATAAAGGGAGTTAATTAATTGGACTAAGTGAATTAACTGTGGCTGAATTACGATTCGGTCTTATATGGCTTCAGAGCTAAATTAATCTTTTATTTTTACGGGACCTTACTCAAAAACCCTGTAACATAATAGGTTATATCAAATAAGTAAAGGAAGACTTGAAATAGATGAGATATAAGCATCTGAAAATTTAGGAAGCAAAGCAGAAGGCATGAATACTGACGTGACCGTTGACAGAGGTTAAATAATGAAAAATCTTTAAGACATCTCATCATCATCATCATCATCATTTTAGCCGAAAAACGTCCACTTTTAGACATAGGTTTCCTCCAAGTTTTGCCTTAACGACCGGTCCTGGGCATCTAGCATATATAGGATTCCCGCGACCCTCACGAGGTCATCGGTCCACTTTGTGCGTGGCTTTCCAACTCTGCATCTTCCAGTACGTGTCGCCACTCCAGAACTTTTCGTCGCATATATGTCATTAATGAGGTAAAATAGAGGCTGATACAATATTAAAGAGATTCAGGTCAGCAGATGAAAACTACAGATTGCAAAAGATTATGATGATATACTAAAACAAATATATAAGATCGTACCAAAATCGATTAGCCCCAATATTTTAAAATATTCTCAACATTATTTGCAGTAATAATATTTAATATTTACCTTCCATTCTCAAACTGACACCAACTTCCTTTTCATTGTGCAAACACGAAAAATAAACTCGTATATCGTACTAATATTATAATGTCGAATGTTTGTATGTATGTTGTGGTGTCTTTTTTTTTCCTGTGGGAAAATCATCTTATGACATCCCCCGCTCTTGGGCGGGGCGGGAGATAGTGTCTGACTTTTACTGACTAAAAACCCACTCCTGTTCCTTCGTTACCTTTCGTACCAGGGCCGAGTCTTCCTTTCAGAATCAGACCCTTGGCCCCAGTAGGCTTTGACCCTGCTGGGCCCCTACGGTTGCTGATGTGATGGTGTCTGTGTGTAGTTTGTTACTTGTTCTTGATTCAAATGATTTTTGCCGCATGGGTAGACCAGCAGTGCTTTTCTCTAAGAAAACAGCTTTGAGCGCAGCGCTGGCCGCAGCGACGAAATCCAAATAGGTACATTGGATTAAAAATCTAATGTATAAGCACATTGGATTGTTAATCCTATGTACGTATTACATGTACGTACCTGAGGTCCTGGAATAAGACATAGGGTACGTTTTTCATCTCGGGAATATGTTCCGATTGCATGTTGAAATTTTCTACTTACAAGCGAAGATGCTGGCAGAAGTTCGTCTTGGAATATTTTTACTTTATCGTTTGCGGTTTTCAATACAAGTATATTATTCTCTTTTGGCGTCTCACCAAGAAAATGTTTATTGTAGAATGCGTCGCCACTTCCGTCTTCTGCCAAGTTTTCAGATTTAATAACATTAGTATTTTATTCACTTTGGAAAACCAAGTTTTATGACACTTGGCTCGTCGTTGTATTTAAGGAGTTATGGAGAAAACGAATAATTTCAATAGCTCAATAATCTAGTGTGGATTTAGCTGATTTTAAATGGGTAGTATTTGACAGTTCCTCAATTTATTCTGGTTTTCTACTACAAAATATGCCTTTGTTCTACCTTAAATATTATTTACCCATTAAAATATGCTCTTCAGGGTGTTTTAAAAAAAATAACCACGAAGGGAATGACGGGGTCTGTGATCGCTCGCTTCGCTCTCTAACCTAGCCTGTCCGAGTCAGGGTGCCTAAAGTCCCTTAATAATTGTAAAAAGTCCATTAATATAAGGTGTACGTTTTGTATTTTTAGTGAAACGTGTATGTTGTTTAGTAATTCTTCACTATTCACTAGAAGAAGACTCATCGCTTTTGAAAATTCTTAAAGCATTTGATAAGTAGATTCACAGAAGCAAGGAACATGAACAATTCATTATTTGCATAATTATACGTTTATTTCACATATTCGCGTATGTGCTAGATTAGTGTCGGCAAAATAAGTTTGAGTAAAGACATCTGTTCCCAATAATTAGATTTTACCTTGCCATCTGTTCCTAGTGATAAGATTTTTCGCGATACCTCTCATATTTATAGAAATACGATTTACGGGATTCAACGCCCACATTAAGAGTGTTATCATTATATCGTGCGGATTTCATCATGCATGCGGAATTGCTCCCCAAATGTCCTTATGGAAAGGACATTTGCGGGAGCTACACGTGCGGAGTAATCCCGCATGCGTGATGATATATTAAAAACACCCTTAAACCTACTTTATCGTTATCTTATTTTTGGGGTGCAAAATCAATAAATAACTTCACCCACTCTGAGTGGTGCGAGAGGGAATATCAGAATTTTATCGACTATAACCTACCCCTGTTCCTTCAAGTGTCCATTGCATTCCAGGGTCGCGATAACTCTAAATATTTCCGCAATTGACACTATTGTCTTTGATCTTAGAATAAAAACCATTATTATATTTTTTTCCTAGCCCTGACTATCCCACAGCTGGGCAAGTCCTTCCAGACATTCTTCTCCCGTGCCGTCTCAAGCTATTCCTCGCGGTACGCGTCCTGATTATCTCGCCACCTCTTACTAGGCTGACCTCAAAGTCGCTTTCCTTCTGCAGGATTCTAATAATAATCTACTTATTCTATATTTATATAAACTATTATTAATTCTTATTATGGCTATCTTGTAATAACTGTCGAGAGCAGTGGTGGCCGAGTGTTAACGGCCCCCACTTACGAGTTATAGGTCGCGGGTTCAATCCCAGCCTGGCGCATTACTTTGTGTAGTTTATTTGATCACCACTGCTCTCAAAACGGTGAAGGAAAACATCGTGAGGAAATCCGTGTCCGTCCGTCATACCGTGGTGGATTCCCTCTCCTAGAGAGGAGGCCTGAGTCCCAACAGTGGGAACATTATAAGGCCGACTATGCTATTATGGCTAGCCGGTATTGTCCCACTGCTGGGCAAAGGTCCCTCTCCATTCGTTCCAGCGATCACGATTCCTCGCTTTCTCAATCCAATTCTTAAGGATTACATCCAGGTCGTCCCACTATCTCCTTCGTGGCCCCGCGTTGCTCTGTACGAGCACCAATCCTGTGTTTTATGGGCCATAGTTCGTTAGACATGTGGCACACATGTCCTGCCCAGTCCCGTTTAAGAAAAAATAAATAAATTATTTAGTCTTCGACCTAATACATAACGATTACCCTTTTAATAACTAATGGCTGGTGGTTCAATTTTTGTATACACGACATTTCGTTCTATACATAAGCTATCACAATGTTTCCCACGCGAATCCCATTATAATAATATCGTAAGTTGGACAGGGTTATCGACATAATAATTGGATTAGCCTCATTCATACTTCATTATAACTGTATGGAAGTGGACCATTTCGACCAAGTATTAAATGTCAAATGTGGGAGACCGGAGACGATATGACATTTAGAAAATGGCGTACACACTTGATGACAGAAAATATCTTTTTGTTTGTATGTAGCTGGACTCAGTACAACTTCCATAAGTGTGATTAATGTAAGAAGTAATTCCTTCTTCTTTTTTTCGTGACGATTAATATTTTTAGAATCAGAAACGTTTATTTTAAATAGACCAATTACAGGCACTTTTGAATTGCCAAAATATCGGTCAGTCAAAAAAAAAAACAAGTGAAGCTAAATTGCACGTTCCAAAGCGTAGGCTTCTATGGAGAAGAACGTGCAAGAAACTCCATGGACACTTATGAGTACATATTATGAGTTAGGTATATAAATCTTGGTTACATATTCGCTTCTAATATGTGAGCACAATGTAGATAAGTAACAATAATAAAAAAAAACGAATTGAAAAATAGAAATTAAATTAAGCCAATGGTAGCTAAGAGATGACCAGTTTCAACTGACGGCACCCATTCACGAGCATGACGCGTTCACGTGCCCCACTCAGCTCAACCATTTTGAAGGGAACTGAATGACCCAATAACACGTGCCACCATAAGCGAGACATTTGAGTGAGCATGACAAACTCTCAACTGCCATGCTCGTAATGTCAAACAAGTTGTAACCTAATAAAAATGCTCCATGGTACTTCACATTCACAAAACTTGAAAAACAAAGTGCTTCTACATTATACAATGCATCAGCCATTTTCTGCCCAGTATTTGATAAATCTTACAGCTTTGGGTGGATGGGCAGGACGGGCAGCATAGCAGAAGTAATTCCTAATCAGTAGGTAGGTACTTCCTCTTCAGAAGACTTTAGACAATTCCTTTTCCAGTCTTTTTTCTATGTCACACGGGGTCAGGGTAAAAAATTTGTCTACAACTTCCCTTTTCAACTGCCTACTTGACGCTATCACTCGTTCCATTTGCCCTCAAACCTCGCAAATTATATTTTAACTTCTTACAAATTTGAAAGAGAAAAAAACTTGAATGGTCTGCCGATCAAATTATGATACTCGCTTTTGTCCCTAGCCCAAGACGAAATATCAAAACCACACCACGCTCCGGTCCAGAGCTTCGGAATTTCCAGTGGTTGGCGCTAGCGGTCGTGTAAAACTATGCTTTTATTAATTAGTACAAGCTGTTATTAACTCAGCTGAAAGGCAATTTTGAGGGCAGCAACCAAGCTTGTTTATCTTGTAATAACTGTCGTAGTTTTGGTTATGAAAACCGTAGATTTGAAAGCCGGTTGAAAGCCGCAATACAATGTTGATGTAGCTAATATTTCGGGAGCTAGAATGGTGAATTACAACACTGCGGTTTAGTTTCAGCTTCAAAATATATAACTGATTGTTATAGTTCTTTGGTTACCAAGACACGATGAAACAGCAGAACGAATTTGGATGAAATTTGGCACATAATTATGTCCTGGAATACGATTTACGATACATTTAATAACAGGAGTATATTCCACAACTATCACACAACGTCATCCAGTCCTAAACTAAGCAGAACCTGTGCTATTTATTTATTTTTATCCTCACATCGGAACGCCTTGCAGCAATTACACCAATGGAGCACAATTAGTTCAAAAATCTGCTACTTTCCAAAATCGTGTGCGCAGAGGAATGGTAGTCATCAAAGGAGTGGCGCGGCGGAGGGTCACGTCGCTCGCTTACGCAGCATCAGGCCATCGCTCCTCCAGAATTCCACATGCATCAATTCCCATATCGAACACATTTTGAAATGTCAAAGCTCTTTTGATGAGTTTTTACAAAGAAAATTGATTTAAATTGAAAAATACGCTATGAGTATTAGACAACTGATAAACATACTAATATCATCATCCTCATCATCATTTCAGCCGAAGGACGTCCACTGTTGAATATAGGCCTCCCCAAACGTCGCCACAACGACCTATCTTGTGCGTTTCGCATCCACCGCATTCCCGCGACTAATATATTTCTAAATAAATACATATTACATATAGATAAATTACAACCAGTCACAACAAATGATCATACTCATCACACAAACATTTGTCTTGGGTGGGAATTGAGCCCACGACCTCCGGCATAGCAGTCAGGGCCACTAACCAAAAGACCAAGAGGCCAGTCAAATAATATGTTCCCTTGGGATCACTTTCTACTTTCAAGAGGGCGAAGCCACTCTCAGAAGTTAGTTTGAACATAATATCACGTACATTTACTGTGTCCTCGTTAACATTACCCTTAATCATAGTTACTATGAAGTATAATGAAACTACATAGTTAACTAAAGCTCCTATCACAAGTCAATCAAGTTTTATGAGTAATTAATAGCTAATCAAAGCGAGTGGTTGGACCTCCATTAATACACGTTGTTAATAGGTAGGTTTATTACTAAGAAGCAAAGGAGGACGTCGTTAAACACTTCATTTTAATTTTTTTCTATATTTTGTTTTAAATTAGCTGCTGCCTGTGGTTTCGCTTGCATTTTTGTAGAAAATTATCCCAAGAGAACATATCTCCAGGATAAAAGGTATTCTTTGCGCTTCCAGGATATTTTTTTTTTCGGTGCGAAAATCATCCAATGATTTATCTGACTAAAAACCCACTACTGTTCCTTCGTTGCCTTTTATACCAGGGCCGAGTCTTCCTTTCGGAAGCAGACCCTTGGCCCCAGTAAGCTTCGACCCTGCTGAGCCTCTACGGTTGGCTGACATCTCCTTGAGGCGTGCGTGGAACAGTACGCGCCGTCGACGACTTGGGCTCGGTCCGGACGGTCACCGGACGATCGGACGGCGAGCTACCCATTGCTTCCAGGATATAGTCTTCCGGTGTGCCAAATCTTATATAATTCAGTTCAGCAGTTCGAGCGTGAAGAAGTAACAAACATACGCACACACTCACAAACTTTCGCGTTCCAAAATTAACGCAAGATTTGAATTAAATAGAAAACACAGTTTTTTTGGGGTTGCCAACACTTTACTGCACAAATGGTGGCAAATTCAAATCTTGCGTTAATTTTAGGACAGCCTTTAGTTTATGATTCAATAAAAAAATCACAATCTGAACTACTAGACAATTGATAGACATACTTATATATTTCTAAGTGCATACATATTAAAGATAAATTACACCCAGACACAAAACAAATCACTCACGCAACGAACGCAACTTTAAAAACCAGTATTCATCGTAGCGGAACTTTAAATGTAAGTACAAATCAAGAGTGTGAAAAACTGAGTATAATATGTCTATATTTAAGGTCAATTTCACGTCAGGACGGAAATCAGCCGATTTTCTTTTAAGGTGAAGGAACGTGAACACATTAACATAAAGTTGGTAGAATCATTACAACATTGATTGGTTGGATTATGAATTTATTAATAGACTTATTTCTTTTGTCAGTTATTTCATACTTCTGCATCACAATAAGGTCGATTGGTAGAAAATTCCTAAAGCAAAAAAAACCATTGTACAGTGTTTTTTATTAATGCATATATTTTTAACAAATAAATAATAATTTCGCTAAAATAGTATGTACGCCCTTTGAAACCGAAAGAGTCGGACAAATTGGACCGTGTAAAAGCGTCTTTACTTCTGTAATATATTAAGTGACTGATCCAAAGAGATTGATAACATACAAGACTCAAGACTCAAGATTCGGATCACGTCGACACCGGAGTCATTATGACGACGGCGTCTACTTTGTTACGAGATTGTGCCCGATTTACTATAGATCGACTTTGAAAATAAAATTTCGATTTAAATTGGAAATTATTACTATACTAGCCTTTTTTTCGGTGGGAATATCATCCAATGATCCCTCGCTCTTGGGCGGAGTGGGAGATAGTGTCAGACTTTTACTGACTAAAAACCCACTCCTGTTCCTTCGTTGCCTTTCATACCAGGGCCGAGTCTTTTAGAATCAGACCTTTGGCCGCAGTAGGATTCGACCCTGCTGGGCCCCTACGGTTGCTGACATCTCCTTGAAACGCGCGTGGAACACTACGCGCCGTCAACGACTTGGGCTCGGTCCGGACGATTACCGGACGGTCGGACAGCGAGCTACCCATTGCTCGCAGTCATTAGGGCTGGCACGAGAAATCGCCGCTGCCAAACGCCCCCACGAGGACACGGTGGTGCTCTGCCCAGGCGGGGCACACCTCCACCGTATGCTCCACCGTGTCCTCCGGGCAGTCCACACAATGGTGACACCCGAGCGTTTCTTCCGCACGAATCCGGTGCAGTAACTTTCTAGCCACGCCTCAAAGAGTTGACTTACCGCCATAATTACTATATTAGCTGCTGTTAACATCTTTGCTTGTGGGAAAGTAGAACATAGTCCCAAGGGAACATACTCCCAGGGTAATAATCGGTAGGTAATAGGTAGGTTTATTATTAAGAAACTAAGGAGGACGTCATTAAACACTCCATCTTAACTTTTTTTATATTTTATTTAAAACTAGCTGATGCACATAGAAAAATGTATTTATTCTATGTGCTACCAGGATATAGTATTCCCGTGTGCCAAATTTTATCCAAATCTGTTCAGCCGTTCGAACGTGAAGATGTAACAAACATACACACACATACTCATAAACTTTCGCCTTTATAATATTAGTATGATTAATCTGCTCTTTGCAGCTCTGGGGATTCAGAGATTTTATCATCGTATGTAATACCTATAACGACTGTGCTCCAAAACCAGGACAAATGATGTGGCTCAAAATGCTGCCCAACTTACATGGGATTGGGTAGGATATGTCTGACGCATGCCTGACCAACTGTGGGCCAAAGTAGTACGGAGTTCGTCCCTAAGCCCATGTAAAATAAAATATTTTTGATTTGAATTTGGAATGTTCACCAGTCAAAAGACAATGATGTTACTCTCGTATTATAAATGGAATTATAAATGGAACTATTTTTGACATTTTATAATTATAGGCAATTATAAAATGTCAAAAATAGTTCCATAGGTAGGCCGATGTGAAATAAAATATTTTGAATTTGAATTTAGAACATTCACCAACTAAAAAACAATAATATGACGGCACACCATGATTGTTTGTCATGCAGTCTGCCACGACTGCCAGTGAAAGATGGGGGATGGATTTATTTTTACCGATAACCTCATTTAAAAAAAAAAATTGAATAATCTACGTTTCCTTAGTATTAAATATCAAGAAAAATCTATATAAATAAAAGGAGAAACTGACTGACTGATATATCAACGCACAGCCGAAACTACTGGGACTAGGAACATGAAATTCTGCACAAGGCTTCTTTTTATGACGTTGGCGAGCAATAAGAGAGGATGTTTTAAAATTCACCCCCTAAGGGGATGTAACGGGGATTCAAAGTTTGTATAGAAAAACCTATTTACACGCGAGAAAAGCCGCTGGCAGATGCTAGTATGTTATAAGATATCTTACAAAATTCCTTTCTACTAAACCATAAATCCTAATACCCCGAAGATAAGACCAATAAATCCCAACAGAAGCATCACTGAGTTCACACAGCTTATCTTAATTAGCAGGATTTCCTTCTCTACGTACATTTTTATTTAGTTTCTGTTACGAAGAATCGTATATCCTTGCGTTACTGCGCTGATAATTTATTTATGTAGTACTATATCCTGGTATTTCCTGCCGTCCTTGTATTTACGTGCTTCTTTATAACTTCTAAGCCTGATCTTGGCTGCTTCCTTGGCTTATCAATATTTATGTGGCCATCAATGTTATACCAGATAAGTTTTATTTCAGTAAATGTACTTATATAAATTTATTTATCTTTATAACTTATTCAATTAATTCCCTCATAGGGAAAAGTATACTAACGAGTAAACATTGAAATGAATTTAATCACTAATTTTTGTTTTTGATATTGTTCGCAGGTATGTTCCTAATTCCTTTGTCTTGGTAAGAAAGGATTATCAAAATTCGCCAGCACGAAATCGAGGAGATTCAGTTTTCGATAATTTGTGAAGGTAGGAAGTGCCACTGAGTATTAAACCTCTAACATTGATCAAACTTAGAGATAAACTTGACCTTATGATGTATTGAATGCAAGTGAAAGTATCAAGATTTTAGTCACGAAACGAAGTGTGATATTTTGACATGCACCAAAACACGAACATGGACGCGTCAAAACACAAAATGTCGGTGAGTCAGAACACGCAGATCCGATGCGTCCAAACATTGAACATTTCTCAAAATCCAATTCGCAAAGATACCATATATAACATATATAACATATATAACATATAACAAGCAAAAAAAAATTGCCTTCATGATGAAGAAAATCACTTCAACCAATTGTGAGGAATGTGGAGTGTCGAGGACCTACGACATTTATTGATGGAGTGTGTCCAATATGAGTCCAGTATAAATAATTTGATAAGGTCTCTGAATTTGAACAGAACTGATGTAGGCATGTTCCATAACATTCTATACCAAACAAATAGTGACGATGCGAAAGATTTGTTCGAATTCATAGCCCATGTCTTGTGATGTACGTACAATTGTTTAGGATACGATAGGACTGACATACTCTATCAGTAAAAGCCACTATAAATAAATAAAGAACACACAACAGAACTTGTACAAACAGTACCATGTTCTCTCATCCATGTTATCCGTAAACACACTCGCGTAACAGCAAATTACCGCAATCTCAGTAATTAAACAGGAAAAAGCGGTGGATTGTAAAAGAAAACTGATTTGTAAGCAACTTTGAAACTTTATGGGGCGTGTGTAAGCGAGCTGGGACATAAATATCGCTTAGCAAGCGAAACCACTACCATGAAATCACGCAAAATGATCAACTTCGCTTCGATATTTACGTAAATCGATATGACTACAACCTACAATTAGGATTTTTGATATAATTTGTGTAAACGAAGTAACGGCAAGTACTGTCAAATTGACACTGGTGCAAAACATGTCACCAACCAATTCAAAACTGATCTTATTCGACATCGGAAATGCTGAAACAAAATATTATGTTGATTGAGTACGCAACCGTAACTAAAAATAAGATAATATTATAACTATAATTTAGGTGTCTTCAAGGCTAGAGTGAATAGGCTCTTAATAAACTAGTGCGCCTCACCATCAATGATTGCATCACTGTTTACCATCAGGTGGGATCGCAGTCAAGCACTGGTTTATATAAAAAAAATAAAAATGATAAAATCACGCGATTTTCACATACGCATTGTCAAACATTTCTTTTTAATTTACCTAAAAATAATTACCATCTGTGTCGTGTCATGACTCTGTCACTTTGGTTTCCATGTTACATAAATAATCTGAAATTCTAATATCAATATAACAGGGTACAAAAACAATAGAAAATATGTAAATGAATATACACTTGTGCTAAAATTTACGAAGATTAGAATACAGACAAATAGGATTGGGTATATGGAAAGCTAAATGAATGTCGGAATTATTATTACTCTTGATTATTGGAAAAAGATAAAAGCGGTGACTGCGGGGTTTCTGAAGACCAAGAACCCAATATGTTACAGTAACTAAAGGTGAAATTGTGAGCTAGAACGATTCTGATGCTACGAACAATATATAAATAGTTTAAGTAGAAAACCTTGCCTTTCTTCAGGTAGAAAATTATCAATCGCTCATTTACGACAAGGATCACTTAGTAAAAAACTAAAGCATCATTTTACAGGAAAGCATTTTTAAGTCTAAATAAATATCTTCACAATAATTTTCTGTGATGATCCATAGGCGAGCCAAATACATTACAATAATTCAGATATTACACACGTTATTCCAGAAGATAGCTTGCTATTTTTTAATCATGGAGAATTTTAAATGGTTCAGTAATAAAAAGAATAAAAAAAGTACCTAAGCATTTAAAAGCTGTTAAAGGCCTATTACACTACTCGATATTCAGACGGTCTTAGTCGATGTCGCGTAGTGTAATAAGGGTTAGACCGGTCTTACTCGGAACAAAAAGTAAGTCTGAATATCGTGTGCTTTTTTTTTAGGTGGGAAAATCGAATATCGCGTAGTATAACAGTCCCTTTATAAACATTTCAGCTCAATCAGGTACTGGAAAGTGTGCCAAATAGAACTTGTAAGATTTGATTACAGACAGACAAACCCCGGGACAGGTTAAAACTGAATAAAAGCTAGTAATTAATATATGGTTCTGTAGCATAAGGAAGTTTACTTTCAAGAACTATTAGAAACATTTTAAGTACGTCATTGAACATCAGATAATTGAGGACTGGATCCATAAATCCTTTATGACGTCATTAGTTAGGGCTCCTTAGTTCAAAACGTTTACTGCCATGGTAATGACTCTAAACTATCTCTCACCAGATTAGCTGTTATAAATCTAACTCGCCGGTTCTAGGAACATCCGTCTTGTTAGGACAACTAGTCTCTAGACTAAGTGAGATTCCACCAGCGATACATCTTCGAAAAATCGAAATAGTATGGGATTAACATGGTGCTAGCCAAAAGTCATTTATTTATTTTTAAACTTTCTTGGAATAATAGAATGAAGGCTCGTAAATATAAAAGATTTGTTAATAAATCAGAGGTAATATGAATGTTTATAGACAAGTAACTAGGCAATACAAATATTTTAAAATATAAAACATTTCAAATGAATAACCTAGTAAAAGAAAATAAACTAAGAAATAGGTCAATACAACAGGGATTTGCCAGTATCTACAGCACAATTCAACATAACACGCCCAAAAATCAGTTACAATTGTTGAAGGCATGTTTTTCACACAAAGTGTGCTTTAATACTTTTTTTTTGAACTGGGAAATCGTAAAATGACTACTCCCGTTCTAGAGTGCAACGAGAGAGTGTGTTAGAGTTTTACTGACTAAAACCATTTCCTGTGTCCTTCAGTGGTCCTTTAAAATTAGAAAATTCATTGAATAAGTTGAATCCTTCGGTGTAGTGTCTGGTCCGAACCACTGCCCGATAGTTGATTTCGGACTGCTGTATAATATTCTAATCGCGTGGAAAACTTGGTTATCACGATGCAAGTTTGTTCCTATGTGGCGACAAAGGTATCGCTATACCGGTAAGCCCTCCTTATGGGGTCCAGAAATCGTTGAGCATCCTTAGGCTCCCGACTGCTCTTCTGATGCGGGTGGAACGAGAGGTATACTCTCTCTCCCTTTCCACCGTCTTTGCAAGCAAAACAAATACAAATTGTAAAATAATGTTGAGGGAATTTCGTTACAGTAAAATTATCATCAATGTTACCGCCGATGAATCACCGGACAGTCACTCGTGGTAAGAACTTCAAGTAACTTGTAAAGAGATCTCGATTTACGACAGAAAGTTGTGGTTTTCAGAAATTCGGTAATAAACCGGGCTTCGCGGAACCTCCGGGTTACGACTTACGATCGAACACTCGTAACATAAAAGTTTCGGACACCGCTGTCCCGAAAACGGCCGAGTGAGGCCGAGGAATGGATATGACATTCTCATAAAGGAACTACTGGCGGCGTAGTTACCAAAGGGCGAGGGCAGGACACCGGGGTCCCCAAGCTCGAAGGGAACCCAAAACCTCATTAGCGAACCTCTTATTGAACTATCGAGAAATTCCGCCTTCGAAATCTAAATAAAATAGTTACTAACACTACTTTAATCATGGAAACACTATTTTATTTTAGTCATTAAAAGTCTGACACTCCTTCCCGCTCCACCCGGAGCAAGAGAGGTTATTTGATGATTTCCCATATAAAAAAGGGGCCCCAGTTTTTTTTTTTGCCCCGGGGCTTTTATTCACCTAGCTACGGCACTGAAAGGGACCCGGGAAATGTATGCGTCGGAATTTTGATTAAAATGCGTCTAGACTGGGTTTTTGGGTAAGATAGCTTGTTCGGTTCTTTTGAAGTTACATTTTATGTTTATTCATAACGCTGGTGATAAAATGTCAGTTATATATTCTTGTGTAAAGGTCAGAGGAAGGTAGGTAGACTCCTTACGTATACTTTTTAAGTGTACTAGTGGAGTGCCTGAGGGTTTTTACCTTGGATAAAAGTTACTGTGGATGAAATAAGCAAATATGATATATTTAGCTAATAATATGTTTAAAAATAATTAGCAATTACAAAATTGCAATCATGATTTTAAAAACAAAAGAATGATGATTAGAATAGTTCAACTAGTGTCTCAGGAACTACTTGTTCGGCTCAATAATATATGAGTACTAAGATAACTGATAAATACACTTATATATTTCTAAATACATACACATTATAGATAAATTACACCCAGACACAGAACAAATGATCGTGCTCATCACACAAACATTTGTCATGGGTGGAAATCGAACCCACGACCTCCGGTATAGCAGTCAGGGCTACTAACCAACCAACAGGCCAGTCCATTATCTCATGGGAACATAATTCTGGGCTAAAATTGAGTTTGAGACATAGAACAAATAATCGAGCTCATCACACAAATATTTGTCTTAGGTGGGAATAGAACCCACGGCCTCCGGCTTAGCAGTCAGCCACTAACCATTAGCCCAACAGGCCAGTCTAAGTTTAGCAACATTGTAAACTAAAATGGTTATTATGTTACTAACCATATACTTTCTTACAACCGACTAGAGTAATTGGTTTCAGTGTCAATAAATACAGACTTTATTGAAACATCTTACAGTTTTATGTTCGTCACCCGTTTGCCTTGGATTTGATTTCCTCAGGGGGAACGGTATATTTAATATTGGACATAATATATATTTTATGGCTTTATATCCGTTTAACGCGGAACGCTATTGTTTTTACGAGCGCGTTTAATAAAATGAAACGATACAGTCTTGTAGTATTCCTTCGTATATAAGTATGGGTATCTAATATTATTGCTCAATTACTACTGACAAGTATTCAATTTAAATATTTGTTATATGTACTCACATATATATAAAATTTAAATGAAGACAAGTGTCGCCACATTGGATTCTCGCGACCCTCACCAGGTCATCGGTCTACCTTGTGGGAGACCTTTCAACGCTGCGTCTTCTGGTACGCAGTCGCCACATTAGAACCTGTCGGCCCCATGGACTACCTGTTCTGCGAGGAAAGTGCCCTGCCCACTGTCACTCAAGTTTGGCGATTCCTCGGGCTATGTCTTGGTTTTTCTGCGGATAGCTTCATTCTTAATGCGATCACGCAAGGAAACTCTGAAATTCTTCAGCTTTATAATTGCCGAAACGCCGTCTTAAAGTTACAGTAGTCGATACTTTTTCCATACAAATTTTGGGGGGGTATTACACCACAGTTTGACTTTGTACATCCAAAATAAAATATGATATGGTTTTATTTTAGTACTAATTTTGTCTGTACGGAAACAGAAAAATAAAAAAAATGCCATTAAAAAGTTATGAGCCCACAAAGTTTCTGTTTTTTGATGATTTTAACAGAGATTTAGGTATAAAAAAGTAACAAAAATCGTAAAAAATCTTCAAAACGAAGTCGGTACCTACAAAGCTTTATTACCGAAGAGTTCTATACAATTTATTTGTAATAAATTTATGCTGTGGTTTTTTCATAAAACTCGATTTTCCAAAGCGCCACTCTCAGATTTTACGCACCGTCTAATGTTGTTTCAATTCGAAACGGTGTTTGTGTGCGTGCGAACAATGAGTTGTGCATATATAGCAGACTGGCGTCTAACTGCTCATACTTGATATTATCGCTGTCAGACACAATGTCAGATGAGACATCGCACATTTTGGCCTCACCCATCAGCGAGTTCGAGCCCGCGACTAGTTCAGCCTTAATTGCATGTAAGATTATGGCTCTAATTGTACCTCTATTTAACTTGTTTTGAATCATAAACCCCTTTCCTGTGTCGACTTTTATGGGTTTACCGAGATGACATGCAGGAGATACATGTAAGTTTTATGGATCTAATTTATTTCCCGGTAAACGTAAAGGGTACATGAAGTACTAGGGTTGCAGGAGTGTCCGGAAGAGTTACTGTGGCCCTGGAATGGAAAAGGCGACTGAAGGAACATGTGTGGGTTTTGGTCAGTAAAAATCTGACAGGATCTTTGCTCCACTCAGAGCGGAACTTATTTAATAATTTTTCACCACAAAAAATTGACCTGAAGTAGGTACTGCATAGTTACAGAAGAGCCGTCCTATAGCCCATCGCCCAGGATAGAGAAAGGAGAACTGGGAGCTTTGACCAGCAGTCACAAAAAATGTTGGCCTTCTAAGCTATTACATCATCATCTTCACCTTGCATCATCGCTTACGATCAGCACCTCTAGCCAAGTAAATAATCTGCAATAATCGTTAACGCTAGTCAAAAACTAATCAAATGTATGGGAATGACCTCATCTCAACGTTAAGTCACGTGGTCAGAACAAACGAATAGAAAATTCGTAGCTAAGTTCGCATCGTTCAAAATGATAGAATGAAATGTTATCATTTCTACAATGTTCAACGCTACATCCTTTGTTATTGTAGAACGAGCGGCCGACTCAGGCGAGTCAACATGGCTACCAACTTATCGTTTTCTACAATTGCTGACACCGAGGAGTTACCGATAGGAGAACGGAATTCGACACGAAACGGTTGTAACTTGGCTAGGGGGGCAGGTGAGATAGTGGTCAAGTGCAAGCCTATCCATAATAAAAAAAAAACTATTCTTATTTGCTCGACTGTTTGATGATATTTCAAAATTGAAATGCTTTAGTTAGGAAAATTATATTTTTAGCGTTTCTTAGCGTTAGATAAAATATACCTACCCAGTATAAAAAGAGATTTCTTGAACTTTTTGTGCAACCTTCGCAACTTAATTGGATTAACTATTTAATTTGCAGTACACCGCAGACTACCCCCTTTTTATGTTAAGTTCTTACAGTCCATCCTAAGGTTGTCTGGTAGATATCGCTGTTAGCGATAAGACCGCCATTGTACCCATATATTAAGTTAGTTTAAAAGTTTTTGTTACTATTTTTGTGAACAATAAAGTTTTATTCTATTTTATTCTATTCTTTTAACATTACAGTTAATATACATAGTCCGCGTTGTTTTTGTTGATAGAATAATAATATTTATAAAAGTTTTGAAACCATTTCCATACCGAAGAACTTGAAGTTGAGTTTCTGTCGCTACACTAGCCTGAATACCTGTTAATGTTTTTGAATTATAATAGAGTTTGACACATTTGAAATGTATTCTATAATCCAAAAATTGGCCGTAACAAGTTTGTACCTAACTTAAAATGTGTTTTTGTACGAAAATTCGGATTTTAGTACCTTGTTTGTTTACCAAACATGTCATAACAAAAAAGACCCTGTAAATGCATTCGGTACGCATGCAGGAATTTGTGTTGTTTCGTCTGCGTTGTGTCCTGTGGACTTTTTATTTACTGTTACTGCCCTAAAATTCTTACCATTCATGACAAAATGTGCCGAGGTTTTCACTAAAGGACGAGCTTGTCTGTTTTAAGAAATGGCAATGATAGAACCTTTTCTTCTTTAATTTGACACTAGCGACCCGCCCTAGCTTTGAATGGGTGTTATAAATATTTGAAGTTCCCTACTATAATCTGTATAAAAATCTTCCTCATGAATCACTCCTTTATCTAATGGTGATAACCGAATTAAAACCTGCTCAGAAGATTTTGAGTTTATCGCGAACAGACAGACACACGCTGATGGACTATGTTTTATACATACATATTATTAGATAATGCTGTGCGCCTTTGTAAAATAATCTATACATTAATTTTATAAAACTGAAGAATTTATTATTATTTATTATATAGGTAATTTGTACTGGTGTACTATCCATTACACATACAAAAGGAAACTAAAACACATACATACAATGGGCGGTCTTATCGCATTCCGCGATCTATTCCAGGCAACCAGCCCCCCTAGCCAAGTTACAACCGTTTCGTGTCGATTTTCTTTTCGTTGATCGCCTCGAGTCGGCCACACCTTCGATTCCTTTGTTCTGACGTCATCTCAACGCGCAGTTACGTGGTCAGAACAAAGGAATAGGAGGCGTGGCCGACTTGAGCCGATCAACGAAAAGATAATCGAAACGAAACGGTTGTAACTTGGCTAGGGGGTTGGAATGGACTAATGGAGAATTTGTTTGTTACAACGCACTAATCTCGGAACTGGTTCGAACTGAAAAATTCTTTTAGTGTTGAACAGTTCATTTATAAGGAGGGGTATAGAATATATAACATCACGGTATGACTAGTGGGAGTGGAGTAGTAACCAAAGACGCGGGTGAAACCACGGGGGACAGCTAGTTCCTACATAAACATTTTCAAAATCGATTTACTCTGAGGTCTCACTTTAAATGTAAATACCAAATTACATGGAATGTAAGGAATAAAAGCAATAACAACTGCGATGATACAGCTTAATGTTTAACAGTTTGTTTTATTATTATTGTGTTTTATTATAATATTATTGCTTGAGGTCTTGGTCTGGATGACGGCGTAAACAGAAAAAAAAAATAAAGAAAGAAAGAAAAAACATTTATTTGAGACTCGCACAGGACAAGCGACTGTTGAGATCAAAAATAATCATAGCATGAAGAATCGCCAAACTTAAGTGGTAGTAAGCAGAGACATTACTCGCGGAACAGATGGTCGTTCGAGCCGAAAGGTTGTCACAAATTGGACCGATGACTTGGTGATGGTCGCAGGAATCCGATGGACATTTGGAGCAGGCCTATCTCCCACAGCATAAACTTTTCCACATAGTAAGCCTCTTATACCGACTCCCTATTGCTTTCATTTGAGGCCCAAAATTGGCGACACCCCGTCGCTCCCGCTATCCCTGAGCCCAAAGCTTCCCATGCTAATACCACACATTCATGGCCCTTATTCGATTTATATGTTAATTTATTTAAGGTTTTCCGTGTTTCGAATTATATTAGAACCATACATGTACGCTTTTTGTATATTTAGATAGGCATAATAGGTAATCGATTCAAATTGCTGTAACGATCGGGAGTCATGAATGTTAGATTTCGATTTTATGTGGATTCGGAAAATCGGTTCGCTTTGCGTGTGATGGGTTTAGTTTTGATAGGCGTTCTGATCTAGTATATTTTATGTGTTTCTGTGCGAGTTCCCCTTAAATATACTAAGCTTTTGAACGAAGAGAGGTTGTCAGCTAGTTGCGTCATTTTGTTACTACAAATTTCTGACAGTTGTCAACCTTGTAGCGACATCTAGGACGTCACATAAGAACTAATCCTGCATCGCGCAATCAAAGTTCTCCGCGTGATTAGAACATATAGAACAGCCCGAAATCATCTATCGGGCAGTAGCCCGCCAGACATAACACCCGTCTGGCCGGAGGATCCTCCCTTTTCAACGGAGGTTTGCGGGACTTTACTCTCTGATCCGCATACCTCCAAACTGGTGACCCCGACGTGATGGCCCTGAAGAGGTGAGACTCGAATTGTCGGGGTCACCAGTTTCAACAGTGCAGCAGCACAGGAGGAGGGAGGGAGAGGAGGAGGTTGTGCAGTTGCAGTGCTGCTACAACCTCTTTGACAGTCGTTACAGGTAGTGAGATGCCAGAAAATCTGACCATTAGTCTAACCAAGCAGTATCGTGTTTCCAGTAACTAGGTTGTGGAGTTCTGATAGGCAGTCGCTCCATGTAAAAGCACAGGTATTCAGCCGCATCCTGTTATACTGGAAGCCGGCCCAAGTTAGTTGGGAAAAGGTTAGGAAGATGTTGACTTTTTGCTAGTGGCTTTACCCGCATAACGGTCAGGCGGTCGTCTCCTTCTGCGAAGCAGTAATGCTAGCAAAGGAGGAGGCCGTATGCGTGAGGCAACGGTCCTCACGCTACAGCCGCCGCCGGGATTCCGATCCCGATTTCCGGCGAGCAATGGGTAGCTCGCCGTCCGACCGTCCGGTAACCGTCCAGACCAAGCCCAAGACATCGACGGCGCGTACTGTTCCTCACGCGCCTCAAGGAGTTGTCAGCAAACTGTAGGGGCACAGCAGGGTCGAAGCCTACTGGGGCCAAGGATTCTGAAAAGAAGGTTCTGCCCTGGTACGAAGGGCAACGAAGGAACAGGAGTGGGTTTTTAGTCAGTAAAAGTCTGACACTATCTTTCGCTCCGCCCAAGATTGGGGGATGTCATTGGATGATTTTCACACCGAAAAAAAAAGACGCCTAACGGTATGAAAATGATTTATGCCTTTAAAAAATCGTTAAAAAATAAAAAGACCGTTAGAAATACCCTAGAATGTAACTTGGAACGAAACTGAAAGAAACAATAAAATAATAATTAATGACATAAAGTGCTTTAAAAAAATACATAGTTACATTGTTTTGACGCGTTAAATAATAAGATGGAATATATTGCGAGTATTCTTTTTGCTTTAAGTATTTAAGTATTCCTTTTGACAGATGTCAAAACGAGTCTTTTATTTTTCGACAACTTTAGTGAAAGAATTCAGAATCGGTTTAGTAATTTCATAGATTACCCCCATTATTATGTACAAACTATTACCAATTTGACTTCTTTATAATATCAGCATAGTCCAACTTCTGCTAGTAACGACCAATTTGGAACCGTGCACTAGCTTCCATGTGCCCATGTAGGCCTATGTAAAATAAAAACTTTTTGACTTTGAAGTGTGTAATTTGATGCTGACAACGTCGCGTCAAATTAAACAGTAAAAAAAAGTTGATTAATTTGTTAGCGGTACAACGCAGACTACGTATGACTAAATTCATACAAATCCATTGAGACGTTTAAGTGTTTAAGAGTAATAAACATACACAAATATACAAGATGGTATATATTACCATATTTCGCCTTTATGATATTCCTTAACTATAATATACTTACACAAATATTTCCACTTAAAAATACCAATATTGGAACAGCTACACCCTACACCGGTCGATATCTCCAAGCCATGCTATGCAATGCCATATAATCCGCGTATACTTTAAGCCCTGCACACCATAAAAACCAAAAGAGCGCGAAGATACAAGATAAAGGTTCATTACTTGGCAACATTGTACCTTCTACATTTTAACATCAGTGTTGTCATAAAATTTCATGAGTCCAGTAGACCCGATTAAACCACTAACCTTATCGCAAAATTATCTAGAATTATTTTATTACGTTGTATTTAGCTAATGGGTATATACGATAATAGTGATGACCGTAAGGGCAATAGCTTTATAAGTAATTTTATTGAAGCTTTGTGTGTTGTAAAATATGTTTTGATAATGGAAGAATGTAAGAAATGGTACATTTTGATACATGTGCAGAAAGTTTGTCATTGCGACCGAGGCGGAATTCGCACGAGCCGTATGCGAGTGTCTTATGGGGCCGAGGGCTGCAGTGTCAAATTTGCACGTGTATCAAACGACTTTTTTCAATACACTTACGATGAAATTAATAAAAGGGGGTTGATCAGGTACTCGTGGGGGTCGACGCGCGCCCAGTCTGATACGATACATGTAATAACATTGTGGCAGGGGAGAGCACACGCACTTTTCTGCACTAGTTCGGAAATTAGTCTATTGCGTGCCTAAAAGCGGCGGGATAAGAGCGGGTTTTCGAGTAAGTGTATTGAAAAAACTTACGGGCACCGTTGGCCATGCTTAAGCGAGTGGCTGATGTGTTGCGTGTCGCGGGTTTGATTCCCGCGCGGGACAAATATTTGTATGGCCTACAGATAAGTGTTCCGGGTCTGGTGGTCTTGTGTATGTGAGATTACGTATTTGTGAACGCACCCACGATACAGGAGTTATACCCAGTGTCAGTTTAAATAAAGAAGTAAAAGAAAACGTTTAATCGCCCGGGCAAAGTTTAAATAAAGAATTAAAAAATAAACACGTTTAATCGCCCGTGTCGGATTGGTTCAACGTGTGTTTACGTGTCCTATTCGGCAGGTTCGTGTGTTTGCGACTGGGTACTTTATTCTAATCTGCTGCTGTCAAAATTATCTTATTATGGTTTTGATGGTGACGCAGTGGAGTGGTTCAAAAGTTATCTATCAGACAGAACACAATATGTTGAAATCTGCAGGGAAGACGGTTCCACCCTTTCATCTTCCACTCTCGGCGTGCCTCGGGGGGTTCCGCAGGGGTCAATTTTGGGACCGTTGCTGTACATTCTATATAGTGCTGATATCATCAAATCCATAACCAATTGCAAATATCACATGTATGCTGATGATATTCAGTTATACATATCTTTTAAGGCTGCTGACACTCCTCTGGCAGTGCAGAGGATGAACCAAAACTTGGATAGAGTAGTGTCATGGTCGGAGAAGAATTGTCTGGTTTTGAACCCTCTAAAATCAAAATTCATTGTGCTGGGCACAAAAAAACAACTCTGCGCTATTAAATCATTCAATCCTGCGATAATCATAAAGGGAGAAAAGATTGTTCAGGTGGAGCAGGCATGTAATTTAGGGTTGCTTATGGATCAGGGTCTACACTTTGAAGCTCATATAACCAAAGTTCTCCAAAATTGCTTTTATAGATTGAAAGTCTTATATGGGATTCGTAAATACCTGAGCTTGCCAGTGCGGAAGCAACTTGTTGACAGCCTTATACTATCTAAATTGAATTACTGCGATACTGTGTATGGACCTTGCCTACTTAATAAAACAGAGAGAGTGATTCAACGTATACAAAATGCCTGTGTTCGTTTTTGTGTTACAGTACCTCGTAGAAGTCACATAACTCCATTCATGAACCAGTTAGGACTGCTTAAGATGGCTGCTAGGAGGAAGGTTCACTTGGCCTGCTTACTGTTTGGCATTATCAAAACCAATAAACCTCACTATTTATTTGCAAAGCTGACTTGGAAGCAAAATTACTTAATAAACAAACTTCGGTCCATGGTTAGCCCGCTAACTGTGCCAATGCACAGAACTGCTGCTTTCAGGGGCTCCTTCAGGTTCGCAGCGACGCAGTGCTGGAATAGTCTCCCACCTCCGATAAGATGCCTGAAAACATTACAGTGTTTCAAGTTTCAATATAAGAAAGTACTTATGTGTCAACAATTATCCTCATAAGCCTAAGTTGTTTAAATTTGTTTCACTGTTCTGTTTGCACCTTAGGGGTCTCGGCCATCAAGCACTGGCAAGGATCTCCAGCGGTGCGAGCTGCTTTAACCATTGGGTCCCTCCTGTTGATTTTCTGGATCGATTTCTGGAGCTTGGCTCATTACTCACATTTAAGGCGCTTTTGATCTCTTTCCAACAATTCTTTAAGTATCTGTAAAGGACGTAATATTTGATTAATTATACATTTTTGCTGATTATTTTATATTAATTCTGATTATTATTCCTATTGATTTTATTTCTTTTTAAGTTTAGTTTTTTACAACCCTTACCTCTGCTCGTTTCCTTTTTGGATCGTTTTGCTGTTTTGCCAGTCTGTCCGTATCTGTCATCTGGGCGCACTAATTTCACACTAACAATGCTACTCACAGTACTCACAAAAACTCCTCCACACAATTCACTTAAAAACATTTTTACATAAACAAATTGTTGGCGTAGGTTGCGTAGGTCAGGAATCATTTTGATTTTTGTTTATTATTATGTAATAATCTTGCCGATGTGATCCAAAGAGTATGATGTGATCCATCGACCAGACATTTTTTATGTTTTATATTGTTACCACAGATTCATAAAGAATTAAGAATGCGCATTGTCAGTTCTAGTTGATCGCTTATCGATCGACTATAACAATCGACTACTTTGTGTATAAATGTATTTTATGTTTGTTTTTATTATTTTATTGTAAAATGGTTTATTATTATGTTATCTTTAGTTTGTTTATTGTTTTTAGTTCATAAGATGTTGCTAGCCGTTCAACGACTCGTCGACGACGGCTGGCGCTGAAAATCAGCGCTGTGGCTCTGTCCAGCACATGAGCCCCAGCATTTTGCTGAGCGCTGGCCGTTTTGCATGAATGTGTCGCATAATTTTCCTTTTTTTTTTTGTATAGTTTGTTATATATGTATGTTATTATTATTATTTTTTAAGTTATGTGTCATGTTTGTGCAAATAAACTGTTTTTCTTTCTTCTTTCTTTCTTTCTTTGGTACTCAATCTCGTTTAGCTCTTCGATCCCCGCAGGTGACAGAAGAGCTGACGAGAGAGCTGCTTGGGCCATGGGCACAGAAGGAACATATATGTAGTTTTAGTCAGTAAAAGTCTGACGCTCCTGCTCCGCCCTAGGGCGTGAGAAGTCATTGGATGATTTCCCACCTTAAAAAAGTAATATATAAAAAAAAAAAATAGGAAAAAAAGAAAAAAAAAAAGAAATATTAGAAATAGGACATTTACCTATGTAAATTACCATCACCAGATAATCTATCGTAAACAGCTCACATTCTAACTTTAGGAGAAACTCCAATGCATTTAACAATTCTAACACTTTTACCGCTAAGAAAACTTTACACATAAACAATATTTAACATTATCTTCTCAAAACCGTTTGAATGGGAAAGCCAGTGATGGTCACACTACGTCTTCGCTATAATAAGCAACATTGAGGTGCGTTTACACTGATAAATAATATTTTAAAATGTAGGGCATTTCTCATAGTCTTAACCCTCATGCAGTCAATAACTTACTACTTCATATTCCTTCTCACTGCACTGGGTTTGTATCACACCATTTTGTCAAGCTCCCGGACCTGATACCGCTATCATCTGGAGTTCGTAATTTTATAAAACCCTCATTATTCAAAGCTAAGGCTAGATATACCCAAAGGGCTTACCACTGTCTGCGCATCCAGTTTAACAATGCCTATAGTGAGTTGTCGTCTCCCATGCTTCTGCAGTGCTTCTACCATGTTCACTGAAGCGCGCATGGATAGCTTTGGTGCCGCAAGGCGTAAAAAGAAAGCCTTACTGAATAGATTGCATGGGAGCAACAGCACGCTAGAAATGATAGATAGCCTGAAATTTTGACAGCCTTCAGGTATGAAGCAATCTTATTCAGAGAACTGAGTCACTTTTAGTTAAAATTATTCACCATAGGCGGGGGGACTGGCGGACGATGAACAATGGGTAGCTCACCATCCGGCCGTCCGGTAAGCGTCCGGACAGAGCCCGAGTCGTCAACGGCGCGTAGTGTTCCACGCGTGCCTCAAGGATATGTCAGCAAAACCGTAGAGGCCCAGCAGGGTCGAAGCCTACTGGGGTCATGGGTGGTGCGAAAGTGAACCCGGGGCCCTGGAACGAAGGCAAAGAAGGAACATTGGAGCAGGTTTTAGTCAGTAAATGTCTGATACTAAAGTATCTCGGGAGGGCTCCCGAGAACAAGAGAAATCAAAGAATGATTTGTAATGGACCCATATTAAGTCTGAATAAATAACCAATTTATTTTTATTATTACTCCAATACAATGACAGCAGTGTCCTTATAATTTTAATATTAAAATTAGTTTTTAATTCTACCCTCTACTATGCGTATCGATTATGGCGCTTTCAGGTTTCACAGTCCATTGCCTTGCAATTGTTTATTGTGGAAAGTTCGTGGCTAAAACGTAGGATCTCCGAGGTTAAACAACGTTTGCATTTAATCAGCGATAGTAATTGTCGACAAAGTAGAATGTAAGGATATAGACCATGTGCCAGCAAGGGTTATTTAAAATTGAGAAGTGAGCATAACACTCTTTACAGAATGATTTAAGCTTATTAAAATGTTACAGTTACATCAACAAAGTCAATTGCAAGGGTTAAACGAGTAGTAACTACAAACGTTTAGTTAACAGAAAAATGAGTAATAATAAAAATAATAAAAACATTACAGAATTTTAGGGAAACAATTAAAAGACCACTTTAAAAAAAAAAACCTGAGGCTTATGCGTTTTCTTGCCGACGCCACACTAATCGTAAAGGGATCCAAGTCATGCTGCTTGCATATATGTTTTTTTTTTATAAAAGATGGTTTAAATAAAATAAATGTTTGAGTTTTAAGTTTGAATGTCATTTTGACTCGGTCTTTAGTTTACACAATTTTTTTTTTATTTAATAAATTTGATGGTTAGTGATGATGTGGTCGACGTTTTTTTTTATAACTGATAGTTTGCGCCTGACCACTATCTCACCTGATGGTAAGCGATGATGTGGCCGACGATGGAGCACGCTTGCCTAGATGAAACTTATTCACTCTTGACTTAAAAACCCCTAGGTTGTAGCTATCAGAATTTAGATTAGACAGATTCTGGTCGGGAATTCCACTCCTTAGCTATAGGCATAATTAATGTGTTCCTAAAATGCTTTTTAAGTATGGGTGGGATGTCCACTATGTACCGATGGCGCAACGCCTTACTTCTAGTGGTCCGAAGATGGAATAGACTTGGTGGAATTAAATTGTGCAATTCCAACGTTGGACGTCGCTTCCTAGAAGTAATCAGTCACAGACTGTTTCAAGAGCTCTTCATTTCTTTTAATGTAAAGAAAAAGCAGTTGCAGCGAGTTGCTTTGTAAAATATGTGAGCATTAAGGTAGAACTACACTGCGCACACGTGTGCCACACACGCCGATCTGGTCGCGTCGGACTCCATACATTTTATATAGAAACTAGACTTGTAGAGCTACACTTGATCCACGCCACACGACGCCACGCGACTTCGTTCTACGTACAAATCAGGCGTGTTACACGTGTGCTTCGGTCTAATGTAGTTGTAGCTTTACTGTCGCGCAAACGCATCTCCACTCGACCAAATGTAAACGCGTCCTCACACAAGCCCAGTAGGGCTTGTTAACTGGGTCGCAGGCCGATGAAAGATTTTAATCTAGTGCGCAATCTTAGACTTAAATGCCAATTTATGCGGTTCTGGACGTAAACAAGTTTATGTCGCGAAATCTTCCGATTTTCTGGTCATTCTGCAGCTTACTAGAAAACCTGGTGATAGCTGAATTTATTGTTATTAAAAACTTATATAGTATAAAGTTTATAATTCCTATTTGCACTTGGATATAAGCTTGTCTTTATGAGTATGCTTTTACCACGATGTTCGTGATTTTGTCGAAGTTCATTTTTCCATATTGATTTAATGGAGTAATTGTTCACTAAAAAGGCATCATGAACTGATTCTGTATTAAACTAAGGCGATTTATTGTATCATGAAATAAGAACCGAAATTGTGGAACCTCTAGGAAGCTTTATCTTTGCAACACGTCCTGTTTTGATATAGATACATATCCAGCGAAGAATTGCATTTGTTGAGCTGATGAAAAGCCTTTCTCTTTCTTGGCCTTCGCTTCTTCCCGTCACGCGGGGTCAGCAATCAGAAACATTTATTTCAAATAGACCAATTACAGGCACTTTTGAATTGTCAAAATATCAGTCAGTCAAAAAAAGTGAAGCTAAATTGCACGTTTCAAAGCGTAAATCTCAATGGAGAAGAACGTGCAATAAACTGCATGGAAACTCTTTTTAATCACATTATGAGTTACATAAATCTTGGTTACATATTTCTTGTCGCTTTTAGTATGTCGTCGGTTGGCATCCTTAATCATTCTGCGCCAATGATTTCGCTGATAAGCATCGTCATCTGTAAGGCTAAGCTTTTGCATGTCCTTACGGACATTTGTCATCCAGGTAACTTGCAGCCTACCTCTCGCTCTCTTCTGTATAGCCATGGAAAGGCACACACTTCACGATACGGCCATCGGGTCTCCGCATGACATATCCGTACCATCTTAACCTGAACTCTGTGATTTTTTCAGTAAAAGGCGTTACCATGAAATTAACCCCTTATGTGTTCGTTATAATAATAACATTCTTTATTTCGAGCAACAAGACTCATTTATTGTTAGTAAACAAAACAAACTTACAACTAAGTTAGTGACAAAAACAGTGCCAGAGTGAGTGTGAGTGAGTGTTAGTGTCAGTTATGTACTTTGTCTGAGCTGATGAAAAGTATAGAACATTATTGTACCTCACTTTTTTATTGATATTGCTTTTAATACAGAGACTGTTACCAATAAATGACGAGTCATACTGACATTGTAAATATTCTCTGATCACCAAAGTCAGTTTTAACTTTAATGAACACCCAAATAACTTTATAATCTTCACTAAAAACTGACAAAAGCCAAGTGTAAACATTTATATGTCAGTGTCAGTGACGCAGTAAGGTACTCACCGGGCTGCGTTTTATAGCTCCCAGAACATCTTTCCACATAACTCGCAGGGTACTAGTTACGACCTCAATCGTGGTTCCGTGTCAAGTGTTTTGTAGTTTTTCGTTTCTTTACAAAATGTTTAAAGAAAAATTTGGATGAAGTCCCGGAAATCACAACACTTTTTTTGTGGTAAAACTGTACTGCTGGCTGTTGGGGTTTTCAAATATGCATGAATCAATTAAACAAAATAGGCAGCTCAATAGTTGGATTTCCAAGCCTTCAAAGCGACCTTAGCCTTAGATAGATTAAATTGAATGACTCATGATATTAATTCTTGCTTCGAACATTGATATTCTTTATTCCTCAACGCTTGTCGCTTATAAATTGAATAGCATATTCTGAACGATCCAATTTTAACGATCTTTTAATGGTTTTGTGTTAACTTTCCATTTTCAATGTTTATCGCATAATAATCATAATTAATTATAGTGACTGTCTGCAACTATAGTTTTATCTTATAAGATCGTGGTGTTTTTATTGTTAAGATTTTTTATGGGCCTTGTTATATGGGCCTTGTTATTTTTTACTTTCCCTGTTGGCGAATGTTTTTTTCTTACTTTTTATTATGATGAGTAATTAAATCATAGTAAAAGAGATAGATAGATGATATTGGTTTTAAAGATTTTCTGGTGTTTTTTTTTGCATCTAGTACCTGGAAATTAGATGCAAAAACCGACTACTAGTAGTCGCGCTTGTACTGAGTTCGAATCCTGGGATGCTATTGAGTTTTTCCATCTTGAATTTCTCACAATTGCCGAAAACCTGGCTTTGTAGGGTTAGTTGGATCTTACTGGTTCAATGAAGGTATATAACTTATTTCTTTTGGTTAAGTTTCATAGAAGTCTTCCGTCTTGTTCCGAGTCTGGATATCTTGTGTACCTTTGTGTTGTTGGAGTTCACCTGCGTCTCTGGCTGCTTTGCATCTATTGATTTAACTCACCGTCAATTTATATAGCTTAATGCCTTTCTCAATAAATGGGCTATCAAACACTGAAATTATTTTTCAATTTGAACCAGTAGCTCCTGAGATTAGCGCGTTTAAACCAAAAACTCTTCAGCTTTACAATATTATGGACCATTGTTATCTGACTAAATAAACAAATAATTAATAATATTAAGAATACATATACCTATTTAAAAATTCCGAATTTGAAATAGCTCTGCACTTTCTGCCAAGAAGTTTCACACAAGCACACGCAATACAAGACACCTAGTTACCCAGTAATTACACGAAGCAATGACTAGGCAGTTAGTACCTAAATATAAAGCCTAGCTGCTTTGATTTATTAGAACTGTTACCGCTTACGTTAAGAGGACCTTTCCTCACTCGTCTATCGTCAACGTGAGTACGGATTAAAAGCTTGTTGTATCATCCAACGTAATCCAATCAATTTTTGATAAAAAAAGCTACACGAAAAAAGTCAGATTTTTACACAAAATTATGTTTTGATCTTTAGAAGCCTAGCTAATATCTACAAGATATCTGTGTTTCCAAAATATTTAGAGAAAGATGTGTAATAACGTCATAATCACGTAAGAACGGTTGTATGGAAATGTGTCTTTTTTATTGTTGATAGGCTCGCGTTTGACCACTATCTCACCTGATGGTAAGCGATGACGTGGCTGACGATGGAGCACGCTTGCCTAGAAGTAACCTATTCACTCTTGACTTAAATTGTATCAAGGGTTGGCCGCTCTTAAGTCATCGACAAGACTAGAAAATTCATGTACCAATTACACTGATCAAATGAGATTCTATATGAACCACTAATTTAGTTCTACATACATACATTTTGCGGTCGCTTTAGCATCTAGTTTAGTATTTTGATTGGTAGCCGACCATCCTACCGTACCGGGTCTGGGCGTGGTTTGAGATAAAATATCAGAAGATATACTCGCAATTTATAACGTTCATAAGTTAAATGAATGTTGTGATTCATCGGTTACAGTGTAGAGGAAATGTTATCTTTTATGAGAGCAATTATACGCGTTGTAACATTTCCTACCAGTTCTATAGTAGGATATGTAGCCTGATTGTTACGTTTCAATCACAACAGCTGCCTTCATGAGAGTCGGTTGACTTCCAAAAGGTTGCGGAATTATTTTCTAAACCAAGAGCAGAGTCGACTCAAAAATCTCTTTCCATTACTTTATAAAATTACACTTATGTAAGTTTTTATTGTATTAAATATATAGACACAACATTTAACATAATAAACGCATATCTTGGTAGTAGTATGTTCAGAATCGGCTAATGAATCAATTTCAGCTGTTTTTAACATAGGTAATGAATAGAATAAGAAAGAGAGAAAGAAAAAGAGAAGAAGATAAAAATATTACTTATTTTGATAAATTTTGATAAAATCTACAAGTTGTTTTTTTTTAATTGATATAAACTAGTGCTTAACTGCGATCCCACCTAATGGTAAGCAGTCTCGCAGTGAGGCGCACTAGTTTGTCAACAGCCCTTCATCACTCTAGCCTTGAAGACACCCAAATTATAAACGGACGGGAAGACCGCAGCAGGCAAATTGTTCCAGTCCTTCGATGTACGCGGGATAAACGACGAGACAAAACGTTTAGTCCGGACCGTAGAGGTTTCAACAACGTAAAGCAATACTCGCCGTACATCGAGTGGATAACCAGAAAATGTTGATGTTTAAATGATTATAACAAAATTGTGAATTCGTGATGTTTAAAAATTAACAATCTTTCCAACCAAGTACTATTTTTTCTACCCCAAACTTAATTTACCAAGTAAACAGAGATTTTAACAAAGTATACAGAAGTAGCTACAAATTCTAACTAAATGTTTTATTAGGTCAATTTAAACTAAAGGATAAGATGTTTCGTTCGAGTTCAAAGTTATATCAAGTAGTTACCGATAACTGTAACGAATGGCGCAAAGTTACGCAGCCTGTTAAAAAGTTTAACACGATGAAGGGAGTCTTTATTGAATTCTGGTTTAAGGGGGAGAGTTTCTCTATGCCTGCCGGGTCTTCAAGATTGTTTGAAAGAGCTACTGTGACCCTGGACAGCAAAGGGCGGCTGAAAGAACACGGGTGGGTTTAAGTTTGTGAAAGTCTAATAGTTCCTCTGGCTCTATCCAGAGCGGAATGAATTAGGTATTGTGATGATTTCTCTGTTTCTTATTCTGTGTATGTGTTTATTTTGCAAGAAATCGACAGAAAAGTAGTAGTAGTGATAATGAATTGACATGAATTTAATAAACGTAACAAAGTACAAGTAAAGAAATTATTATTACTGAACGGAAATTAAAAATTGAAGAATATTTAGTTCAGTATCTACACAAAAAAATTTAAGAAATGCAACATCAAGAAAAAAAAAATGTAGGTACGAGTATGCGCAGGTATTTTTTGTTTTGATTTTCTGTCGGTTGAATTCATTAGGTAAATTCAAATTAAGAATACTATAATCGTTATAGTCACAGCATAAAAAAACTGTTTAGTACCTACACAAAATAATCGAAGAAGTAAAGCATTAAGAAAAAATAAAAAACTGAAAGCACAGCCGAGGACCAGAATGATTCGGTTTGACGAATCACATTTTTATTTTATATGAAAGGTAGAGCATCCCCTTAACAGAAACAGAAATGTTGTAAGGGCTTCCTTTGACGGATTTTCCAAAGGAAAACTGGAAAAGAAATCTGTAACTTAATTTTCGTTTTTAGCGAAGTTTGTTGTTATCACTCTGTGACGCAAATCTATAATCTTGCTCGTTTAAAAGTTCTTTTTTATATTTCTTTATTTTTGGGCGCCTGGGCATTTGAGATAAGTCAGAAACTTGTAAATTGGTCACGTAAGTGTAATAATGAATGTTAAGATTACGAAACTAAATTAAGCACTTATAAGAAAAGGTTTTAAAATATTTCGATAATTAAATAAGCTGTAAAATGTCGTGGGTTCGATTTCCGTACGTAGCAAATATTTGTATGGTGTACGTAAAGTTGTTTCGCGTACCCCGACGCGATCTTATCTATATCAGTTTACATGACTGCACCCACAAAAGAAAAAGAAAAAAAAACAAGGAAAAAAAAAGAAAAAGAAAAAGAAAAAGAAAAAGAAAAAGAAAAAGAAAAAGAAAAAGAAAAAGAAAAAGAAAAAGAAAAAGAAAAAGAAAAAGAAAAAGAAAAAGAAAAAGAAAAAGAAAAAGAAAAAGAAAAAGAAAAAGAAAGTTACACAATCCTACCGTTTCCAAACCGTAGTATTATGTAGACCGGATCGTAGGTCACGGTATCCAGTCTCACTGGATGCAGCTGAATACTTAAGTTTTAAGCGACCATTTATCTGAATTAAAGATCTTATTTGTTCTATGCAGAACTATAATATTTTAGAACAGATTATGTACAAAACATGTCGCTTGTTTCAGTTTACTTAAAAATTTTACCGTGAAATTAACTCTAAAAAAAACTTAACCACAAATCCAAACCGCATACCGACAAATCTTAGAAAAGCAACCAACACACATAGAACAATAATTCTTAAGACGATTTCCAACGAGCACTGAGCGCATACCCGCAACGTTTTCACTCAGCAAGGCGACCGGTAACACATCGTCACATACCTATGTACTCGTCTGTTTGAAATACGCAACCAATAGGTCTTAGGGTGTAGCCACATGTCCACAGTGTGGCGTCGTCGTTAAGAGGACTTCAGCAACCACGAGCTCTCAACGCGATCCATAAACTGAAATGTTAAAGGGATGGAGCTATATGGGGTATATAGCTGCATCCCTCTTTCTCGCTCGAACGACTGAAATTTTAATTTTAACACGTCATGGCAACCACACACGGTAACACATCGGGGTCTCCAGGAGCGAGTTCGCGAGTTTTATAACTTGCAAAAGTATATGATCCACTACAGTAAACAGAATCAGAATAATATATAGTTTAACATATTATGTTAAACTAGCTTCTGTCAGCGGCTTAGGCCGCGTGATAGTAGTTTTCTCCATACAATCTTCCAACACCCGTTTTACCCCCTTAGGGGTAGAGTTTCGTAAAATCCGTACCAAATATAATATATGTACCTAATATAAATTTCATATCCGTAAGTATCCGAAACCGGTATAATATTCCTATATCCAAATTCGAAATTTCATATCTATAACATCCCTGAGTATATCTATCTATCCCTGGTATTTAGGTACACGGCGCGGCACCGTATATTTGCACGATGCGTCAACGTGCCGCGTGCCACGCCGTTTCACGTTAACAACACTTCAATGTGGTTATGTGACCAGGCTCTTACACACAGCACACTGACCTATATGAAACGCCGAGCTATATAAGGAAAACGAGGGATCGGAAAAGAATCGATACTTGAGATGTTTATCGATACATCTTACAGAATTATCGACGATGCACTTTATATTTTGTGCTGGGTTGTAGAAGCCAAATTTATAAGATGATGTAGGTACAATGACAGCGCGTTTATATACGTATTACTTTTTGCCATGTAGCCATTCATTGGATAGTAATTAGTTTTGTTAAAATAACTATTTAATGTACTTACTTATAAAACTATTGAAAGGCTAATTGATCTAAACGACATTTTTTCCAATATTGAGTTATATACATATTCGGAATCAGCAAATTTTTCTCCGTCGTTTGAGTCAGGTTTCAATTTTTTTTGAAAAAATGTCGCTTAGATCAATTAGGCTTTCATCCGTCGATATTATTATAGAACTGTGCAACATACTTACGCAACATACTGTTTTTTGTTAGATTTGTTTTAGTTTGAGATCATCTTCGGCAATCTTGGTGGAATTATCTATGATTTATGATTTATTTTAATTACTACGACACCTTTGTTTTGAACCATTAGGTATATAGGTGCATAATCGATTCTTTCAATACTACCATATCACTGGTCAAAACCTGATAACTTGAAGATACTCGTTTCTTCACCCATATGGAACATAATAAATGGGAATAATGACATCAGAACATTCCTTCGCAAATTGTTGGAAATAAAATAATTGGCTGAGATGAAGAAATTATTTTTTAGTCTGTGGTATATGGCAGATGGTTTATAAAAGGAAATGGAGAGATATAGGAGGCCGTAAATACTTCGTTAAGCTGGTATTATAGACTCTTTATGGTATTGTCGGGTCTAAACAGAGAATTTTCTTAATACTTGGACGTTTCTGGGACTTATGCCTTTTTGTTGGCAAATTATAAAACAGCATTTGGTGATTTACGACCGCTAATTAAACTGAATGGACGTTTGTTTTGGACACGCTTTGAGCTACAAACTAAAATTATAAAGAAATACTTAATGCTTTTTGAAGCTATGCTATAAAACATTGTCATAAAGTTGGCGACCAATAAACAATTCATTATTTATCATTTTATTTCGACAGTTTATTTGATCTCCGTGAGTGTATCCACACAGCGGGCCCTAACAGAATATTGGCGTTGCGTTATTTATCGTTTTAAATATCGCAGCATATGCTTCTTTTTTCTTAGGTAGGAAAATCATCTAATGAGATCTCTCGCTCTTGAGCGGAGAGAAAGGGTTTGTCAGAATTTTACTGACTAAAAATCCACTCCTGTTCCTTCGTCCATTCCAGGGCCGAGTTTTCCTTTCAGAAGCAATCCCAGCCTTGGCCCCAGTAGGCTTCGACCCTGCTGGGCCCCTACAGTTTGTTGACATCTCCTTGAGGCGCGCGTGGAACAGTACGCGCCGTCGAAGACTTGGGCTGTTACCGGACAGTCGGACGGCGAGCTATCCATTGCTCGCCGTCCGCAAGGCCGCGCCTGCGGTGGCCGGAAATCGGGATCGGGATTCCGGTGGCTGGGGCGTGAGGACCGCTCCCTCGCGCGTGTACGTGTGACCTTCTTTGCTAGCACTATTACTGCTTTGCAGAAGGAGGCGATTGCCTGCCACTCCTCCTCGCTTCGGAGGCATGGCCTGTACCAAGGCCCGGCGCGAGAAATCGTTGCCGCCGATCGCCCTCACGAGGACACGGCGGTGCTCTGCCCAAGCGGGGCACACCTCTACCATATGCTCCACCGTGTCCTTCGGGCGGTGCACATAGTGGTGACACCCGGGCGTCACTTCCGCACGAATCCGGTGCAGGAACTTCCCGAAGTGACCATGCTCGGTGAGAACCTGCGTCATGCGGAAGGTGAGGACGCCGTGAGCTCTTTCCAGCCACTCTTCAAAGAGCAGAGCAGCAGCATATGCTGCCTTATATGTTAGGTGCCTTTATGGCCTCGCACAGATTTTAATTTTCTTTTTCCATTATTTATTTTTAGTTTATACCGTTAATTGTGGCGACACTAGGGGGAGGCCTATGTCCAACAGTGGATGTCTATCAGCTGAAATGATATGATGATGATTTTTAGGTTATACGACTGTGTGTGGCACGAACAAACATTTTATTATTTTCTTCTTTCACTTTTCCATGGCCCATGCGTCATGTCTAAAAGCTTGTCTCTGGTAAATGGCCAGCACCTGTCAGCGATCCACAGATAACTCAAAACCAACATTTCCCTAGCGGTCACAGAGGTCAGACGGACAGCCCTATTTCTAAGTTTAGGCGAGACCGGACCTACCTGCTGTATTTGGATAAGATAAGCTAAAATAAGGATCACAACATGGAGGAACAACACATCAGATCCCTCGTTCAATGTTGACGGCTTCGATGCCGAATGACAAATGGGCGAACTTCTAATAGCCTATCTGAGTATCTGCCACCCGAAAGAGGAAAGTGTAAATGGTTTAACCGATGTAGGTCACCCCTTACTATTTCATTCGCTGTTCACATATTCTCTCCAAAGAACCAACGGTTAAAGGGACAGTCGCATATTCGGTTTTTATTTGTTTTATGCGAATTGCGTACCCTATTTTCGGTTTTTGGGTCGTGTCAGTGAATATTTGGACAAAGTTATAGTGTCGTTTTTAACACGTTTTCGTTCTTAGTTATGAGTTGAACCTTCGTCGCTATGAAAGGGAAATATATGAGGTGCTGTTACGGCTACCAACTTTTTATTATGCATGTTTGGGTTGCCTTTTAGTTTAACCAGATGTGACAGAAATGTTTTCTCTCAGCTTCATGTAATTTACAATGATCACACTAATATTATAAAAGCGAAAGTTTTTAAGTGTAAGTTTGTGAGTCATCATCATCTCATGTGGATGGATGGAGAGGGAGAGGGAGACCAAAGAAAAGATGGATGGATTGTGTGAAGAGTGATATGAAAGAAAAGGAAGTTAGTGATAGTATGACGAGTGACAGGGCAGAATGGAAGAAAAAAACGTGTTGCGCCGACCCCAAATAACACGGGACAAGGGCAGGAAGATGATGATGATGATGACTATCACCCAACGCCGTCTAGTCCCAAGCTAAGTAGAGCTTGTGTTATGAGTACTAGACAACTGATAAACATACTTATATATTTCTAAATACATACATATTACAGATAAATTAAACCCAGACACAGAACAAATGATCGTGCTCATCACACAAACATTTGTCCTAGCATAGCAGTCAGGGCCACTAACCACTAGACCAACAGGCTGTATGTTTGTTACTTCTTCAAACTTGAACGGCTGAACGAATTTGTAAGAAATTTGTCACTTTGGTAGACTATAGTCCTGGAATAGCACATAGGATATTGTTTTATCCCAGGAATATATTCCCTTGGGACAATTTTCTACTTACACGCATGCGAAGTCTCTGGCAGTAGCTAGTAGTATATAGGGTGACTGGTAATTAGTGTACGATACTTAAACACGTGATTGTGCTCATGATAACCAACAACTTTTACTATGGGTGTTCCCATATATATATGTCCAGGCCATGGTATACGTGAAATCGCGAAAAAAAATTTTTGGTTATCATGAGCACAATCACGTGTTTAAGTATCGTACACTAATTACCAGTCACCCTATATATGAGCGGAAATAATCAGTATAAAGGAAAATATATTTTCTACAAAATATGTTTTATGACTTAAAAAAACTGTTTTCTTTCTCTTATCAGTTTAAATTCAAGTGAAGGTTACCTATTTTCGTGTTTCAAGACTAAACCTATATGGATCCAATTTTTTCCACGCTTTACGATGTTTGTACACACTGCTGCCGATAAACGTGTCCCCAACTACGTCTTTAGTGCCTTTACGAATAAAGTGTAGGTACACACAGGGTGGAATGTGCAACTGGGGTCCACTGGTACTACGTTCCGTTGCGATCAATCTCCCTAATCCGTTCGCTTTCCCTTTCTCCAACCGTTTTCCCTAATGCTTTGTCTTTATTTAATTATTTGGAGGCACCCTGTTTTTATTTACGTGTAGGAGTTACGGCCTTTTCCGTAGGTAGTTTCGGGGGCTAAGGATGTGTTTACGTCATCTAGTACCTGACAAAATGGGATGTTGTAAAAAGGTTACTGTTTGGAAAACTTTTGGGATCAGTCTGATGAAGTAGTATTACTTTGTTTATCCGTTTATGGCGGAGAGATTAACAGCAGTATGATTGGTTCTATTTCATCATCATAATTATCATCATTATTATTACAGCCATAGACGTCCACTGCTTGACATAGGCTAAGTAGAGCTAAGAACGGGTTTTCAAGTGAGTGTATTGAAAAAAAAAAAATTAAACTTATTTCCAACTTCATGCCAGTGATTGTGATTGTAAACTTGTGTTTAAGAATTTACGTTTTAAGTACCAAAAATTATTAACTTTTCACCACCCATATGACTGGCCTGTTGGTCTAGTGGTTAGTGGCCCTGACTGCTATGCCGGGGGTCGTGGGTTCGATTCTCACCCAGGACAAATGTTTGTGTGATGAGCACGATCATTTGTTCTGTGTCTGGCTGTAATTTATCCATAATATTATGTATGTATTTAGATATATATAAGTATGTTTATCAGTTGTCTAGTACTCATAACACAAGCTCTGCTTAGCTTGGGACTAGACGGCGTTTTGTGATATTTGTGGAATATTATATATTATTATTATATATATTAGATATATACCCATTATTCTAAGCGGAAAAGTGCTTTCTAAGTTCAAAACATTGTTATTGCTTTAAACGAAGTTATTTTAATAGCACCTATAATAAGTAGTAGGCACAAGGTCTGCTCTTTGCTACTTAAGTTTAGAGAGTGAATTTCAATGTTACATGCAAATTGAATAATAGTCAGTAATAACAGGTTGAAAGCACTATCTGAGAGCGTCATTAAATAATCTTGTTCTCTTTAGTGGAGTCAGAGTCGTGCGTGGCTTGGTGAACAGTAGGTCAACTAACTATAATATGGAATCTATAAATATCTACAATACTATCATAATACTAAAGAGGTGATCCGTGGTGGACCGTTCGTTGTGGGGACATTAGGGGGAGGCTTATGTCCCAGCTGTGGACGACTTTCGGTTGAAATGGTGATGGTTATGAAAGAAGTGGTTTGTTTGTTTGAGCTCGCTAATCTCAGTGGTAATCTGTCTCGAATTCAAGAATGCTTTTAGTGTTGGATAACCCATTTATCGAGGAAGCCTACCCGCTACAACTGGCCCCGCCTGGGCAGAGCACCGCCGTGTCCTCGTGGGGGCGATCGGCGGCAGTGATCTCTCGCGCCAGGCCTTGGTACAGGCCATGGTCCGGAGCGAGGAGGAGTGGCAGGCGGTTACCTCCTTCTGCGAAGCAGTAAAGCTAGCAAAGGAGGCCGCTGCACGCGCGAGAGAATTGCCCTCACGCCCCAGCCGCCGGGATCCCGATCCCGATTTCCAGCCACCGTAGGCGCTGGCTTGCGGACGGCGAGCAATGGGTAGCTTGCCGTCCGACCGTCCGGTAACCGTCTGGAACGAAGGCAAAGAAGGA
Organism: Mythimna impura; assembly: GCA_905147345.3. Taxonomy (NCBI): domain Eukaryota; kingdom Metazoa; phylum Arthropoda; class Insecta; order Lepidoptera; family Noctuidae; genus Mythimna; species Mythimna impura. The sequence goes on along the minus strand of LR990355.1, from coordinate 6,160,719 downwards.
ACAGGAGTGGGTTTTTAGTCAGTAAAAGTCTGACATTCTCTCACGCTCCGCCCAAGAGCGGGGATGTCATTGGATGATTTTTAACACCACGTTACAACTAAAAAGAGCGGAGGAGTAACCAAAGACTGAAAAACTTATAAAATAGTAGCTGTTTCTCAAACTATTTTGGCGTTAGAGGAACTGATGACGATATTCTCATCAAAAAATTTCGTCACTATGATACACGGTGGGTGTCTTTTATTGTGACAATCCTTACGTTACCGTGTCTCCCTGTAAGGTTAGCGAAGGAGGCGGCTGCAAGAGTGAGGGACCGTCATTCAAATCCTCACGCCCCAGCCGCCGCGAAGGAAGACCCTCCGGGCGTCAGGAATCGCAGAACGATCTCCGGCCACCGTAGGCGCGGGCTTGCGGACGACAAGCAATGGGTAGATCACCGTCCACTCGTCCTATAAGAACCGAGCCCGAGTCGTCGACAGCAGTGTTTCACACGCGCCTCAAAGAGAAGAGATGTCAGCAAGCCATATACTCGTAGGTCCAGCAGGGCCGAAGCCTGCTACATATGAAAATTATTTAAATGATGTTCGTGGTCCTAAAAAGCAAAATGCAACTGAAGGAACTTAGGTGAGGTTTTAGACAGTAAAAGTTTGACACGCCCTTTCGGTTCACCTTAGAACGGGAGAAAGCATTAGATGTTTTCCCACCTTAAAAAACCCTGTAAGTTACTGACAACCATACTAGCAAGATGAGGGTCAAAGATGACCCACCTCAAACTCAATACTAGTATGGAGCTCCTGGATATGACCTGTGTTACTTGCTAACCTACCTTTTTTTGGGTAAAAAATTATTAAATGACTTCTCCCGCTCTGGTTGAAGCGAGAAGGAGTGTCAGACTCTTACTGACTAAAAAGCATAGTGTTACTTCAGGTGCCTTTTGCGAGGACCACGGTAACCTACTAACCTGCCTAGCATGCAGAACCACCTACACCTTCCAAGATTTACACGAAACTAGAGCCTTGATTGACTGGTAGAGAATACCTAAGGCATTAAGTCCGCCTTTGTACCTATATGTTGCATGAAGTTTTAATAAATAAATAAATAGAGCTAACCGGATGGTTATATAGCCACCATATGTAAAGAGAATTGGGTACGATAAAATTGGGCACCCAATTTTATCGTTAGAGAGTTGGATAAGTCATTTAATAATTTCTTATCCAAAAAAAAGGTAGGTTAGCAAGTATCACAGGCTAGTATTGAGTTTGAGGTGGGTCATCTTTGACCCTCATCTTGCTAGTATGGTTGTCAGTAACTTACAGGGTTTTTTTTCAGGACCGCTGACTACAGGTGTGTGCTAATTAATAATACTAAACTTCTCACAATAAGAAGTAAATTAGTATTACTAATTAGCACACACCTGTACTCGGCGGTCAATCAAGTTCAATTGACCAGCTAATTAGCCTAGCTTCTGTATCGCAAAAAATTACAAGCCGCATTGAAAAAATACGTTCTAACGCAATTTGCGTACCCATTCATTGCAGATTGGCAGCTTCTTCTTCAGAATGCGTTTGCAAGTTTGCATTCACAAACGATTTCCCTTTCAAATTCAATTACCTACCGAAGCACTAACAAAGACGTGAAGATACACATCATATAAACGCCAATGACTTCACAAAAGGTATCAATCATCGCAAATTAATTTAATACTGACATGAGATAAGCTGTCAGTCTGTACATCAGTCCGTCAAGCGAAAGTAACTGTCCTAAGCCATTGATACATAGCTGTCAATCACACGAGAAAGCTTGGTTAAGTACGCCAGCAAATTTACTTGTCAAAACATTATAACGAATTCGAAGAAAGTGCGCTGCGTGCCCTAAGGTAGGTCGTGACTTGGCAATTTTTGTGGCATGGCTTGATGTGTGGGTGAAAGATAATGTTCCCCATTGTTTAAATTGCAGTAGCTTTGTTTAAATGTTTTCGATTAGCTAAGTGAGTGAAGGATTGCTTGATGATTTGATGACGGGATGACGGAAATTGCGGTGATATTGAGTGATTTTGTGTAGTTTGGGGTCATAAACTATTTCAGTCCAAATTCGCAGTAGCAGTAGGTAAGGTTAATTGTTCCATCTTGTAACTCCCTTGCATGTTCGTATGTGTGTATATGTAGCCAGAATGTTAACATCGTAGGAGTCGAGAATTTGTCAAACTTTACTTATGCATAAAAAAATATAAGTAGAATTTGACCATTCAGAAACTGATGGTAATTCTTACCACAATTTTATTTTCCGAAATCACATATATTCTCACAATATGTTTGCTACAAATATACAAATACAGAATACAATAATAGAAAAACAAAACTTGTCGTCTTGTTTTTCTATCATTCATTACCTAATAGCCATTCATCAACAAACCGATGACCTGATGGGGTTCGCTAGAATCTGATAAATGCGAGATTCATAAGTAATTGACAATAAACATTAGGTAGTTAGGAGACTGAAACGCTGTCAGTTTTGTAAATTATTGTAATTAATTAGTGTTTTTGGCCTTCAAAATGTCAGGTCAAATGTCTGTTCATTGTATAGCAGTGGATACCTATCAAAGGCAAAGCTTTGAAAATCGTTTAGTAAAAGCCCATTTCATCTCTTTTATAAAAGTTGTTGCAACGTCTCCCAAAAGGTGGACCGATGAACTGGTGAGGGTCGCGGGAATCCGATGTTTGCGATACGCACAGGCCCGGTCATTGTGGCGATACTTGGGGGATGCCTATGTTCAATAGTGTCCATATTCGGATAAAATAATGATGATTGATAAAATTCTATAAACGCGACTAAATCTGACAATAGTGTGTTGTGATGGCCCAGTGGTACAGGATTTCCCTAAGGCTACACACTGACCGGAACCCGTCTCTCATGCATAAGGTTGCGGGTTTAAAACCGGGCAAGTACTAATGTGAATTTTCCAATTCATGTGTACTTTTTAAGTTTATCTAGGACGTAAAGCCGTTGGTCCCGGTTATCAGTCTTAGATCTTTGTTAGTCGCTACAGGTAGTCAGACGCCAGAAGGTCTGACCATCAGTCTATACAAAGAGTATAACGCAGTAACTGGGTAGTGGAGGTCTGATAGTGTTTGAGTTTTAATCGAACACTAAGCGAAAGTACATAATTGCATCGAATGCAAGTTTCCACATTCGCTCGTTCACCAAAATGTGGACCAGTTCACGTTCAGATCTCGTTAGAGCTACACGCACTCAAAAACATTACCATTTTACCATTATACCATTACAATTACCATTATACCATTACCATCATACCATTACCATTATACCATTACCATTATACAATTACCAGTATACCATTATACCATTACCATTATACCATTACCATTATACCATTACCATTTTACCATTACCAATTTACCATTACCATTTTACCTGTCTAGTAACTAAGTGTTGTAGTGATTTAGTATAATATAGTTATTTTCCTTACAATTTGAGACTTTAAATTACCATACAAACCATATCCTATCATCAATACGCGAAAGGATTGTTAGGTCACCATAGCGCCAAGCACTACTTTTTACAGATAGGCAGTCGCTTCATGTGAAACACGGGTAATCCAGCAGTATCCAGCTGGACTGGAAACTGACCCCAAACTAGTTGGGAAAATGCTAGGGAGGTGATAAGTGTCTTCGACAATAAAATCTCGTTAAGCTTCTTAAACTTATGCTCAAAAGATTCTCACCCAAAGGGTGAATAGACATGAATATTTACCTATTCAAATGTAAGTATTCGAATTTTAGATTCAGCATCTGCATTGAACGTCTTAAAATGACGCTGACGTTCTCACCCATGCTAGACTTTCTTTAAGATTAAAATTAGTCTTATTCTGTAATAGAGCAACTGAAGATTTTTTATAATTCCTCGTTTTTCGTCAGATTTTTGTCAGCTCTTAAATAACTATACTCCATTCGAAGCAAGATTAGACATTTAAACAAGCCTTTTTTACTGTCCGTTTAATCGATTTTGACTTCTGTTGCGTAGACGTAAGGATGGCATTCAAAGCAAAGAAGTGGTTACAATACCAACTATTTATTGCAGCCGCCATTTTTATCAAATGGCGGCTGTTATCTTATTTCGAATGAAGTATAGTGTTGATTTTGACAATAGCTGTGGATTTGACAGTTTCATAATAATTGTCATGTTGACTTGACTGATTCGATCACGCAAGCAAATTCCGAGTATAGCCCTGTTTTTGCCCTTTGGGTGACTGAGTCTAAAGCGTGATTCTGATCTGCAGAACCCATTAATTGTTTAACACGATACCCCTTGGCTAATTTCCTGACTTCTGAGTATTCGTAATGACTTAGCATGCTTTCTGAGGCGCGAAAGAATCTTGGTATGTAAAGTTGGACACCCATCTACAGACTGTCCTCAGCAAACGTTGCTTAATCTTTGAGATCGACCCGTGTTGATGTTATTATTTTAGCCACGGACTCCTTAAGAAGACATGCTTTACGTACTCTAAATAAAATGAGAAAAGGGGAGAATTATATTTTATCATAATAATAATGATACTATAAACCGACCATTTGTATGTTTGTTACTTCTTCACTCTCGAACGGCTGAACAGATTTCGATGTAACTTGGTACATGAGTAGACCATGACTTAGATTAGCACATAGAGTACTTTTTATCGCGGGAGAATGTTTCCTTGAGATAATTTTCTACTATCACGCGAGTAGTAATCTCATAATTATTAAAAACTAGTTGACCCGGCGAACTTCGTACCGCCTAATAGTAAGAATAACGCCATCTACTGGCATTACCAGAACAGCATAATTAATTTTATAACGTCATTTTAATAAGAGATGGCGTTGTATTCGTATTTATTTTTCGTGATATTTTTTCTCACCGTTTAAGCCTTCCCTGGACGAAATATTTCAAGACCAAAATTACCCAAATCGGTCTAGCCGTTCTCGAGTTTTAACGAGACTAACGAACAGCTATTCATTTTTATATTTACAGAAGATAGAAGATATAGCAGTATGTATATTTCAGTTTAGTAGGAACACAGAATCAACTCACACAGAATATGTAGAATTCAAATTGATCGTTGTGTCTCTCCGCAGCTCGATATACGCCATTCAATCCATCTCACGATTATCGTGACGATTTCGAAATCGTCGGATAAGTTTCTATGTGTATGTATATACAGGAAAGTATGCAATTTGGATCGGAGATTTTTCTTTACCACTATCCCGCAATAGATTGGATTTATCTAGTTTATGTATGTTGCAGCTGGTAATAAAATGATTTGGTAATCGTAGACTTATTCTTTAAGCTTTAACTTTGAAAGCAAGCAGTGACGTGCGCAATTGATTTGTTTGATATAAGTTTTAATAAGTTTTTGTTTAAATATTACTTGTAGCAACCTTTACCAATGCAACGGTCCACCTTGTAGGAGGCCTTCCAACGCTTCGTCTTCCGGTACGCGGTCGCCACTCCAGAACTTTCCGTTTCATCCGATGGATGCGATACGCACAGGACCGTTCATTGTGGCGACACTTGGGGGAGGCCTATGTCCAACAGTGGGCGTCTATCGGCTGAAATGATGATGATGATGATAACTTGTAGCTGTCGACTTGATTTTCTGTAAGATTATGCATTTTAGGGTTCCGTACCCAAGGGATAAAACGGGACACTATACTAAGACTCCGCCGTCTGTCCGTCTGTCACCGGGCTGTATCTCATGAACCGTGATAGCTAGACAGTTGAAATTTTCACACATGATGTATTTCTGTTGCCGCTATAACAACAAATACTAAAAAACAGAATAAAGTAAATATTTAAGGGGGCTCCCGATTTTTTTTGCCGTTTTTTGCTATGGACGGTTTTTTAAATAATTAAGCAAAATATAGTTTAAATTAGGAGATGGTTCATGTGAAATAAATGGTACGGCTTCTTGTGAATTATTAAGGTAAGGTTAATTTGGACTAAACCAATTAACTGAAAGAAAGAAAGAAAGAAAAAAGTTTATTCGTATCTCACACATACAGTAAAATTAAAATACAGTAGGTAGAATACATTGGAATTAAAATATAGTAGAATTAAGTACTTATAAAAAATAACTATATGATCTGTGCAAGGCCAAAAAGGCGCCTAACTCAGCATATGCTGCGATATTTAAAACGATAAATAACGCAGCGCTGGTATTCTGTTAGGGCCCGCGATGATGACACGGTCACACCCACGGAGGTTAAATAAAACTATACAGGTATCGAAACAAAACAAAAAACACAAACATTGATAAAACAAACATAACTGAAGAAACCCTCATGGCATAGAACCAAAATCATAATCGAAATCGTTATTACAATTCTCATCATTTCGCTGAAAGACGTCCACTAAGTGTCGTCACAACGAGCGATCCTGTGCGTCTCGCATCCATCGGATTCCAGCGACAGTCACCAGGTCATCGGTCCACCTTGTGGGAGGTCCTCTAACGTTGCGTCTTCTGGTACGCGGTCACCACTCCAGGACCTTTCGGCTCCATCGACCATCTGTTCTACGAGCAATGTGCTTTGCCCACTGCCACTATAGTTTAGCGATTTTTTTTACAATAACTGGTAGTCAGACTCCAGCGACCTGCCCTAGCTTCGCACGGATGGTATAAATCTTTGAAATTCTCGGTTTTTCACTGCTATAATATTATTGTATTATACATCTAAACCGAAATCAAGAATCACTCTGTCTGTTGATGAATAGAGCATAAAAATCAGTATATTTTTTGAGTTTATCATGAACAGACAAACAGAAGTATGTAAGGCCAGGATAAATCACAAACCGACAGCAGATTTAGAATAAACCAACTGATTAGATTAACTCCATTCCTTCTTCTTTTTTTAAGTCTCTCCTCGAAGCTGTAAAGAACCTCTTATGTAACCTTAGGGGTTACAAAAGAGGTTCTTTATAGTTTGCTGGTCTCTTTTTAGTAGCTGGTACAAAAGACAAAAAAAAAACACACACGTTTTTCATTTTCGCGCGTGGCAATGGCCCTCGCGCCCCAGCCGCCGGGATTCCGTTCCAGATTATCGTCCACCATAGGCGCGAGCTCGCGGACGGCGAGCAATGGGTAGCTAGCCGTCCGACCGTCCGATAACCGCCCGGACCGAGCCCAAGTCGTCGACGGCGCGTAGTGTTCCACGCGCGCCTCAAGGAGATGTCAGCAACCGTAGGGGTCCAGCAGGGTCGAAGCCCAAGGGGCCAAGAGTCTGATTCTGAAAGGAAGACTCGGCCTTGGTATGAAAGGCAACGAAGGAACAGGAGTGGGTTTATAGTCAGTAAAAGTCTGACACTATCTCCTGCTCCGCCCAAGAGCGGGGGATGTCATAATTCATTTATTATTAATTAATTTAATGATTTATGCACCGAAAAAAAAGAACGTCTTTCATTTTCAAAAAAAAAAAGAACTTAAACATGGCTGCTACGTCAAGAGTGACGTCATAAAATATATGTGAACCACTTTGCTAGTGCTATGATTATGTATGACACGTCTATTTGGGGTAATTTATCTGCGCACATGTAAACTAAGGAAATAGAAGGTGTTGTGTGATACTTGTAGGGAGTAAAAGGGTGGGCAGAGATGTCGTAAAAGTGAATTTTATGGGGTGTGTTTTCTGTGACACCTTTAACCCGCCTTCAAAAGTGCCTGTTAACATGAGTTAACATGCATCATGTGGGCATACTAGTTGTGTGTGTTGACCTTTTCCATCGTGTCTGTTTCGACTGCTCGGTCAGTGTCTTAGAAAAATAACGACCACAACATTACGAAGGAATTTGTAAAACACTAACAATGATAGTCACAATTTCGTAGATCCAATATTCAGAAAATTGTAAAGGTATAATCAATCGACTTGTATTTTTTAACTCTGTGGTTGTGGCCCTAGTGAAAAGGGATCTAAGTCCAAAATTGCAATTTTACAGGAGATGCAAAAAACACCCCGCGCGCCTTAGATTCGTGTTTGACCTCGTGTGACATTTAAACCGCTACCTAATGAAATACATGTGATGTTTTTTATAGTAAACGATTTATGCTCTTTTTTATTATTGGGTTATTTTTTATGTAAAGTTAATAGTTTTTAAGATAATGACTTATATCAACCACAAAATAAATTCCATGAGGGTGTAAAATAAGTTATACCCGTTCCCCCATACGTTAAATGTTAATTCATACAAATGAAAAGGGTTACGCATTTGGTATGATTTTTATGATAACTAAATGACAACAGGTGGGTTTTGTTAAGTAAAAGTGTTTGTTACTTTGAGCTTTGTAGTTCTCGCTCCACCCCAGAGCGAGAGAAATAATTTGATAATTTTCTACCTCAAAAAAGAAATCGAAACTATACATATCGCGCTCGCTCGACGACCGACTCGTCAGTTGAACACGACCAGAGAGTCATGGCCATCTGGATTGTACAGGGATCCAGCATGGTATCCCACGAAGTGGCGAGCCTCCTTTTCCGGCTTTCCACCGTGGGATTTAAAGACGGAGAATTTTTGTAAACAAAACTGTGGTCCTAAAACGCAAAGGGTAACTGAAGAACATCGGTGCATTTTAGTCAGTTGAAGTTTGACACACTCACTCGCTTCACCATACAGTGAGAGAAGTCATTGGAAGATTGTTCCAACCTCAGTGAAAAAGTTAATATTGAAACAAAATTTGAGAGCTTTATCCTCGTTGCAGTCCCATTTTCTCAAACTTCTCCAACTCAAACAGTATCCAAATGGATGCAAATTAGTCCCGCATTTAAATTAAACGTTCATAAAGGCATTTCCACTAATTACTCCCTGCAGTGAAACAGGGAAATAAAGCTACAAATTGACCTATTATTCACATAAACTCAGCTGTCATACAACGAATTAAAATCTAGAAAGTTGGTAGCGAAGCGAAGCTAAACGAGTTAAGATAATTCAATTTAATTGAACTTCAATGTTCCGTAGAAATTGCAAATCAAGTCCCTTGTAGTATAAGATTTCCATGTTACTAGGAAATGGAGAAAAACTTATTGTGTTAATGACTTCCTATCGTTGGTAATCGATGTAACTTGTAGTGTCGGCGAACATTAGAAAACTGGCCAGTAATTTGTATTGAAAGAATTAGTCTCACTATATTTAGGACTAAGGGAGAATTCTCGAATAATGTAATCAGTCTATCTGTCTGGCCTGTTGGTCTAGTGGTTATTGGCCCTGACTGCGATGCCAAAGGTCGTGGGTTCGATTTCCACCCAGGACAAATGTTTTTGTGAAAAGCACGATCATTTGTTCTGTGTCTGGATGTAATTTATCTATAATATGTATGTATTTAGTACGTACATTAAGTATGTTTATCAGTTGTCATGTCATCACTGGCAACACACTAAGTTCAGATGTAGCAGATGATGTTCAGAAGGCAAAAGAGGCGGGAAGTCATGCGCTGTATCCTGATAGCTTCTAGAGACCTACCTTCATGATAACCACGACCACTCTGGCAAGAGTGAAACGACCAAGAAGCAGAGAGAAAGTTCAGTTAAAGGGACACTGGGCTCTCTAGTAACAAAAAATACCGCCAAAAACTCTTAGAACATTTTGTATTTTCACCATCGCTAAGCTTATAGATCGTGTACCCTGTAATGATAGTTAAGTATGGCCAATTTATCTGTGTAACGGACTATGCATGACATCTAATTGTGTGATATGCTTCCCATTTTCCATTTTGTTTTCCAATGAAAGTACATTTTCACTTGATTAGTGGCCTGTAATGTTATAATGATGTACGGTTTGGTCTGTTGGTTTGTGTTTGTGTACCTATTTAAGTTGAAGTTTTGCGCCAAAGATATTATTTAGTTCGTATATTTCAGTACCTACATAATATTTTTTGTAACTTTTGGCTTTACGAGCATCCAACGCGAGATACATTTTCATACAACCGCTCTTACATAATTATGATTATAACAACAATATCTTCTGGATGTTTCCTAGATTTCTGTTAAAAAAAAACATACATTTGAGTAATGAATCCAGTCTTATTTAACTCTGTAAATCTGCTATTTTGCGTGAACTCTGGCCCTTCACAATGTACTCATAAATAGAAAAGAGAGATAAGATACATAATATATTTGTTTAAAATTGTCATATCTCATTTGCTTTGCTACCAATTTTATTATTGTTTATTTATTTGTTTTATAATTCATGTACACACATAAATACGAAAGAAGATACATTATTATAAAAATTGTACAAAGGTACTGCTTATTACTAAAAGAAAGATCTGCTTGTTTTTACAGTTAGTTTTCTATTTTGGTATGTTTATCATTTATCAATAAAACTGTACTTTTTTCATATACATATATATTATGGTGGCATTGTCAACGAATTTATAATATATTTCAAGCATATCGTTGAATAAATTTCTTAAACATTAACTGTCACACGACAGTTGACAATAACAGACATCCTAGCTTCATAACACTGCTAAAAAAGCCATCCTCCACGACTGTACGAGGCAAAGTGTCGAACTTCAGACATCGACAATATCGATGCTAAGCTACAACTACGAACATAGACACTATATCAGCATCGCTAAGTATAGTCTCACATAGCTCTGTAATTAGTTCCACGCCTGTCTACACGTCTAGTTGATGAAATAGATACGCTGGAAGAGACATTAAACATGTCTCTGAGTTGTTTATTTGTTTGAAATAGTAGATCTATAGTATTGTCATACTACTACCTATTAAAGGATTAAACTCGTGAGTGCGTGTGTCTGTAGGTTTGTTACTTCTTTACGCTCGAAGAGCTGAACGGATTTCGATGACACTTGGTTCGCGGATAAACCATGTCCTGGCACATAGGATAGGTACTTTTTATCCCGGAGGACTGTCATTAGGATATATTTCTACTGTCACACGGGCAAAGCCGCTGGCAGCAGCTAATCAAAATATAAGGAGACTAGATTGCGTTCCGATGACTGATTCACAAAATTCTGTATTTGTCAAACTCCACTTCAACATGATAACATGTCAAAATTTAGCATTAAAATGCCAAATACTCAATTCAGAATCTGGCTCCGCGATATAGGATATTATATTATACGATAATAATAATCTCTTAACACTTCTCAATACAAAATAATGCTCAATGAACTACATATACATAAGCTGTCAAATGGTAAATATTTTAATAAAAGACATATTACTCGTACATCTGTGGAAAAACTAACCTACACTCGAGACTATGTGTCAAACTGCAGACAGCAACAGTCGATGCTAAGCAACGACTGAGCATAAAAACAATATCAGCACCGGTATGTATACTTCCACAGTATTCTATAGCTCTGTGATTAGTTCGCACGCTTGTCTACACGCGTCTTGTTGATGAAAGAACGAGGATATAGATTTTTTTAAGCTGGAAGTGACATATAGCCGCTAGTAAATTTTATTGCAATTTTTACGAGATTCGGAGATGTTGTTTATGTGCCCCCATGTTTTCCCACTCTGATTTCAATCGTCCGCAAGATCATCCCATTTTGTACCAATGAAAGATTTTTGTTATTCAGATCTGAGGCCTTTTCATGGCATGTTAAAATGTCAAGAGTGCAAGCGAGAACCGAACACATACAGTTCAGTTTGGATCGTCAAATGGTACACGTTACGAGCTCGTGGTAGGATCTTAGTTAAAATTTACTTACAAACAGAGATTTTCCCCTTCAAATAAATAATGGTAGGTAGGTAGTGTGGGGGTGAGTGGGGTGGGAGGGGTGGTGCTTTCATTATATTTTCTATATAAAATATATATCGACGTTCATCTAACGTCTTCCTTTTTTATTCCATTCGAACATCAATCTAACTAAACTTTTTATTACGTAAACCTTAAAAGTCTATCATGCCAATTTTGCAAGTTAGTAATTATTAGTGGAACTTTAATAAAAAGGTACCTACTGTGGCAACCGTTGCCACAGTAGGTACCTTTTTATTAAAGTTGAGTTTTGAATATCATTAATTTTTATATTTTCATGGCAATGAATTTTAAATCATTTCCTCGGTTTTCCAGAAATTATGTAATACTAGCTTTTGCCCGCGGCTACACTCACGTACATAAAATATAGCCTGTTAGCTTTCTATCGATGAAAAAATTTTAGCTATCGGTCCAGTACTTTCAGAGATTGCCTCCTACAAACAAAAAAAAAACAAATTTTACTTCTTTATAATATTAGTGTAGATAACTTTTGGCTTTAAGAGAGTCCAACGCGAGATACATTTCCATACAACCGCTCTAACGTTACCGCTCTCAGGTACCTTTTTATTAAAGGTGAGCTTTGAATGTCATTAATTACGAATTACTTTGATTTTATATTTTCATGACAATGAATTTTAATAAATAATTTCCTTGGTTTTTCAGAAATTATGTAATACAAATACAATCTTGTAAACAACCTTATAATTTGACCTGTTTAGTTTTTTAATACAGTCTAGGTCTCTTCCATTTTCCAAGTCTATACATCTTCGCACCGGACTATCAGCTTTTTACCGACGCGCTTCTATTTAAGAGCTTCAAGGTATATTAACTCAGGTGGTCCAAGATAATGACGGTGCTAGACTGGTTGACACAACCCAGTTTTCTCTGACTATACTTTTTTTAGAAAAGTCCAAGAAAATTGTGTTGGTTTTGAGCTTGACCGGATAGCTATGCGATATGGAAGTTTTGGAAAACACTTATATTTTTGTGTTGTGTAGACAAACACCACACATTGAATATAATGGTGATTTTTAGTTATTTAGACGAAACTAAAAAAAATGGATTCATTTTGAAACAAAGTAACAATTATATTATTATTCTACCATGAATGAATTTGTTGATTATTCTACCATGATTTTGTCACTTACACAATATTATCACAGTGTTGATTTTTTTTATTGATATAAACTAGTGCTTGACTGCGATCCCACCTGATGGTGAGCAGTGATGTAATCATTGATGGTGAGGCGCACTAGTTTATTAAGAGCCTATTCACTCTAGCCTAGAAGACACCTAAATTATAGTTGGACGGGAAGACCGCAGCAGGCCAATTGTTCCAGTTTATTTGTTGGATTTGTTTTTCATAATAACATTGTTTATTTGTATGTATAAAGTATATAATTATTATTGTATTTATTTTCTATTTGTATACTATTAAGTTGCAACTACCATGTTCCACCCTAAGATCGACTGGTAGAAAATGCCTAAGGCATTAAGTCCGCCTTTGAACAGTGTTTTTTATTAGCGCATAAAGTTTTATTAATTAAATAAATCATATCTACAAGTACATTTATATTTATGCCACACTGAATCTTTTCCACGTCCTCAATTTCCCGTTACCATAATTATAAACGCCCACAAAATTTAAAGGAGAAACACTGATACGAACCTTCCTCAGCAATAACTCAGCAAGATTGTTTAACAAAGGTCGTTTTTTAATAAAAATTCCGGCCAAGACTGTTCGGAAAATATTTATGTGTTTGATGTAAGTTGGAGAAGCGGTTCCCTCTTCCGAATCGTTCAACTCTCTCTCCTAATAAAAGTCGTAGATAGATACACGATATGTAGTGACGTTGGGCCTTTAGAATGGAGTTGTTAGCAGTAAGAAGTGTTGTCAATAGTCTTTAGTGGTGGGAAATTATCAAATATCTTGTCACGCTCTAGATAGGTGTAGCGAGAGGGTGTGTCTGACTCTTATGTTCCTCTAGTTGCCCTTTGCGTTCTAGGACCACGGGTTTCCCATTCAAAAATTTTCCCATGGTCCTAAGCCAGGCTACTACGATTTGGCTGACATCTTTTTGAGGTGCATACACTACGCGCCGTCGTCGACTCGAGCTCGAACTTTATACAACAGGCAGACGGTGAGCTGATTGTAGCGTGAGGGTCAGTCAGATTTTACTGACTTAACCCCACTGTGTTCCTTCAGTTGCTTTTTGCGTTTCAAGGCAACAGTAACTCTTTCGAACAATCCCGGAACCCATTTGGATCCATGGGTGATGCGAAAGAGATCCCCGGGAAAAATGGCAAAGAAGGAATAGGAGTGGGTTTTTAGTCAGTAAAAGTCTGACACTATCTCGCGCTCCGCCCAAGAGCGGGGGTTGTCAATAGATGATTTACCCACCCGAAAAAAAACCCATTTGGATATACCCTAACCTAACCTAAGCCCCTTCTCTTTATTCATACGCCATATTTGAAACGCAATTACAATCAACCAAGATCCTCATTCCATTTAGTCTGAGGGAAGATCTTAATGGTATTCCATTAAGATCTTCCCTCAGACTAAGAGAAATAACTAATTAGAGAAAAAACTGAAGTCTCAAAATCAAACTCCATTAACTAAAAAAGAAAATCAATACAAATATTATCAGAGTACACACGTTCTCTGAAAATGGCGAACACGAACTGTAAGTGTATGGTGAAGTGATCATAAACTAAATTGAAGTGACTGTGTGTAATATGGTATTTTTTTGGTAGATGTTATATGGAGTAACTTAGGATATTTTAGAATTGTGACTCAATGCCATTGTACTGTTTTATGAATCTAATGTGGACAAAGACGCGGGCACCAGTTTTTTTTTTTGTTGGGAAAATCATCCAGTGAAATCCCCCGCGCTTGGGTGGAGCGGGAGATAGTGTCAGACTTTTACTGACTAAAAACCCACTCCTGTTCATTCGTTGTCTTTCATACCAGGGCCGAGTCTTCCTTTCAGAATCAGACCCTTGTCCCCATTAGGCTTCGACCCTAGTTTGTAAATAAAGTACTAAATATAACCAAAAACACAATTTCTCATTTCGTCTGTCAAATAAAGTTATACAGCAATTTACATCCCAAATTGTAATTTTGTAACAGACAAAAGTATTTATATTACAAAAACCTTCCACCAAGTAAGCCTGGTAATTATTTACAATCAAAGCTTTCAATTTCAATAATTAATTTATTTCTCCGTCCCGATGGCGGACAAAGGCCGTCAATGGTAAGATTTACATCACCGCTTTTACTTTCCATTTTTTAATGGTCCTCTCCATTTTTATGGCCCGAAACTTAAGTGCTTGGGCACAAAATAGATAGGCACAGAAGTCAATCTCATGTATGTACTTTACTTTTTAACCGACATCAAAAAAAAGGAGGAGGTTATCAATTCGGTTATATTTTTTTTAAATGTTTTTTACCTCAGAAGTCCATCGTTTATGGACCGATTTGCAAAAAAAAAAAATCCTTTAATTCCAGATTAGTCCCATTTTTTTTCAAAATCCAGTTCTAATGATGGAATCCATGAGGAATCGAGGGAACTCCTCAAATATTATAGGTAACCATATAGTGATTTTGGTATTTACATCGAGAACTTAAGCATTTACAGTCAAAAAGTAACATTTGATGAAGTGGAACTGGTGAAGAAGGAACTTCATACTTACATAGATATCACAATGAAGATAGTTAAGCGACTATGAAAATACAAATAAATTAATGGTACTGAATAGTTATATTGAAAATAGTATCATCGAAGTGATCTGATGATGGTGATGGAGCCGGAAGATAGGCACCGGAACTCCGTAATCATTCAATGTAGCCGTGTTTGGGCTAATTCGAATTGTCATGAGAAATAGGTACTCTGGCTATAAGTGTATCATAAATAAAAAGTGTGAAATGAAAGACTTTTAAAAAAAAAAAACTAAATTCACTGTTAATTAACAAGCAAACAATACCAGAAACACCGACTTCCGAAATTAAAGTTATTTTGATCGTTTTAGTGTTTTGTTTTTTGTAGTGAGGTCGGTTATTTTTTTTTTTTTGTTAAAGGATTTTTTTTATAGCTACGCTTGGCGGTAGCGCTAGGGTCAGTGCCGCTCAGTCCACGCGCGCTCGGGCGCGGCGGCGCGGCCCGATTATTTCCTATCTTAGCATAGCATAGTCGGCCTTATAATGTTCCCACTGTTGGGACTCAGGCCTCGTCTCTAGGAGAGGGTATGGGCCATAATCCACCACGCGGGCCCAGTGCGGGTTGGTGGATGTCACGTCTTAGAATTTCCTATCTTAACTGTGTATAAATAGATTATTGAACACAAGGCTTACATAGCTTATACTACAATAACTACCTAATGTAAATTGTAAAAATATTGGCCGCAAAGTCATGTTCGCTTTTTCCCGGGGCTTTTTTTTACTTGGTAGGGGCGCTTACCTAACTGTTCTGTGTTAAAACGAAATCGTTAAAACAAACCATCGAAATACAAGCAAATCCGTAATTACTTCTCTGAAACAACTGATTGATTTAAACAACCATCCACTGAAAGTTAAAATACCTTTTTTTGTAGCTCCATTATTGCACAAAAAGTCCACAGACGCGTGTCTGAAGCGGATGCCACTCGCGTTCACATTGGTTTCAACTAATTTGGTATATAATATCTGTGAGCGATGTCTAAGTGCGTTTTGTATGTAGATTGATTTCTGTATCTATCTCTTTTGTGGCTTGGGATCTTGTTACATCAGAAGGTAAATGTTTTGTAGTAATAACACCTTCGACAGTCATAAAATCTGATTCTTTCATCACTTTCACTTTCATCCTGAATATTGAATGCATTTAAAAGGCAAAAGAGGATTATTCATATCTGAAGTAGTGTAATTACCATGCCATTAAATGTAAGGTCGGGTTGAATCGTTTTTGGATGGAAATGGTTTTTTGTTTCATAATGTTTCTGGAATTCTAATGTACTTTACAAGTTTTGAAACTGTCTTAAACAGAGATAGTTTTAACAACACTAATGTGTTGTTTCGTTATTTTGTAACATTTCCCATACCTCTTTGTTAATCTTTTGTACTTCTTTTATTTTTCGATAAGTTTGTCCTTGCGGCCACGTTCCCTAAATCTAAAAACACAGGACCCGTTATTTTTTTCGTGGCTCATAGAATTTTGTGTCTATATAATATAGAATACGATATCAACCAAGATATTACAATATTGAATTCCCTGCCGGGTTCTGTGTTTTCTGATAGTCCCTGATCCCATTTAGTTCCTGGGAGTTCAACATGAATATAGGTTATTTCTAAGCAAGCGTGCTCCATCTTCGAATTCATCATCGCTTACCGTCAGCTGAGATTGTGGTCAAACTCGAGCCTTTCAATAATAATATTTAAAAAAATGTCAACCCATTCCCTCTCCTAGAGAGGAGAAAGTGGGAACACTTTATAAGGCTGATTATGCAATATTATAGGCATAACACACTAAGGCATATATAATAGGGGTTAAAGTATGAAATTGCCGTTTTTAAAAACGGGTTGCTATCAAGTACTGCGATATTACAGAAAATAAAAAACAAAGAAACGAATAAATACCTAATTTTGAAAATAACAATAATAACGTACCTTTAATATAAAGTTTATTTGAACTTATAATCAAAAGTCAATCCAAAGATATAACACTTTAAAGCAATCCGTGTTAAAAAACGGCAATTTCATACTTTAACCTCTAATACTAAGGCTAGTATGTATGCATATAGTGTTTTTCATTAAGTTGCACTTACCATTTTCTGTTTTTGCACCATCCTAAGGTCGACTAGTAGAAAATGCCTAAGGCATTAAGTACGCTTTTGTGCAGTGTTTCTTACTAGTGCGTAAAGTCTTAATAAATAAATACGTATGTATCTGTTGTGGCCAGATCTTAGAATTGACCACTTCATGATATGACAATCTAAAACTGGCCAGATCGTTTAAAAGTCAACATTTGATGATATGTCAATCCTCGTTTGGCTATATCATTGATGTGGTATTTCAATGATAATATAAGGTCTAAAGAAAGTAGACCAAACGAAGATTGAAATATCATCAGACTGTAACGTTTAAAACGATCTGGCAAGTTTTACTTGGCCATATCATGAAGTGATCATTTTTTAAGATCTGGCCACGATATATCTACTAGATAATTATTATCGTTGACAGGAAAGCCCATACTTACTTATACTTATACCAACTAGTCTGAGGTGAAACCAGAATATTTATCGCAAATATTTTAACGACAGCTAAACGAATTAGTACGGACAGGTATGATAAGAACTTTTAAACGGTATTTTGATGATCATGTCTGGCACTCCGACCGTTGGAACGTGGAAATGAGCTGTGGCTTGTAATGGTCTGGTGATTCATCTAATTTATCTATTAGGTAGAGATTAGTATCTTTGAAGAGGTGATTAATCAATTTTAGTGTATTTCTTTCTTTCTTTCTTTTTTCTTTCTTTCTGTCTTTTTTCTTTCTTTCTTTTTTTCTTTATTTTTCTCCTGTATCGTGGGTGCGTTCACGAACATGTAAACTTACATGCGCAAGACATCCAGACCCGGAACACCTATTTGTAGGCTATACAAATATTGCGGGAATTGCCTGCGATACGCAGTGTAGCAGCCGATCGCTCAACCACTGCGCCAGAATATGTCTTTGGCTTTAGATGGTGCTATTATAGTTGCGAATGGGGAAAATATTAATCATGAGTCCAGGAATATATATAGTGTCCCAAAATTAACGCAAGATTTGAATTAAATAGAAAATCCATTTTTTTTTTGAGGTTGCTAACACTTTTCTGCACAAATGGCGGCAAATTCAAATCTTGCGTTAACTTTGGGACACCCTTTGCTTTATAATTTCATTAAAAAAATCACAATCTGTAGACTAAAAACTGTGTTTTCTATTTAATTCAAATCTTGCGTTAATTTTGAGACACACACTATACAAAGTAAAAAAAAAATTACGTAATTGTTAGAAAGAGTTATCGTGGCCCTGGATTGCAAAAGGCAACTAGAAGAACACAGGTGGGTTTTAGTCAGTAAAAGTCCAACACGCCCGAAAATATTTCAACCAATGTTTATTAAATTTCTTCTTGCTCACCTTTATCAGCGTTCCACCACACAAAGCTTATTTTGTTTGTGAAATAACAAAACTTTTGACGTAAATGTTCGACTACCCTACTCAAAATAGTTTGTGTAACACAGTTTTTGAACTTGCGCCGTGACGAGGGATAAAATGGAAGGTCGTTATGAGATTTGAAAGCAATTTTTGAAGTTTGTCACGTGTCGCCCTGTCGTGTTCCAAACGATGTATTGTTAGAATTTGTTCGCGAATTTCTGTGGACTTGTGAAGCGAAGAAATTAAGTTTCATCTGTTCACTTGACTTGTGTGTCTTATAAATATTTTTTTTTTTGATAATGAAAATATCTTTATATATTGTCTCCTTGTCTTCAGAGCTTATCATAAAACCTGAAGATTTATGTAAAACTATTTATGTAAATTTTAATAAAAAATCATTAAAAAAAAATCCGACCAAGTGCTAGTCAAACTAGTTCCGCACCATTATCTTTAGAACTTTTTTAAAAACAATTAATTTTATTCTGTTTTTAGTATTTGTTGTTATAGCGGCAACAGAAATGTATCATCAGTGAAAATTTCAACAATCTAGCTATCACGATTCATTAGATACAGCCTGGTGACAGACAGGCGCACAGTGGAGTCTTAGTAATAAGGTCCCGTTTTTACCCTTTGGATACCAAACCAACGGAACCCTAAAAAGCACGACTGATGAAACCGTTTCTGCTCATAACTCACAAATAACATAAATTTATTACTGTTTTAGCATAGCAAAGTCGGCCTTATAATGTTCCCACTGTTGGGAGTCAGGCTTCCTCTCTAGGAGAGGGAATGGGCCGTAATCCACCACGCGGGCCCAGTGCGGGTTGATGGATGTCACATGTTTTCGAATTTTTGGTTCTATGGAATTCCGGTTTCCTCACGATGTTTTCCTTCACCGTTTTGAGAGCAGTGGTGATGAAATAAATTACACAAAGTAATGCGCCTGCCTGGCTGGGTATGAACCCGCAACCTACAACTCGTAAGGCGGAGCCTTTATTACTGTTTTAGTGCATCATAAATATTAAACGACGTCTGCTTAACCAAGTTATCGCACTGCTTTTAATAGTCAGCCATATCAAAAGTGGGCCAGGAAAAATATGTTCCACAGTGGTCTGTATACTTGATGCTTTTAAGAGCCGCCAATCCGAGATACATTTCCATACGACCGCTCTTACGTGATTATGACGTTATTACACATCTTTCTCCCGATATTTTGGACACAGATATCTTGTAGATATTATCTAGGCTTCTATAGAAATCAAAACATAAATTTGTGAAAAACTAATCCAGTAAAGACTTGAAAATCTGCTATTTTACGTGAACTTTGGCCCTCCATAATCAACTCATATATTAAAAATATAAAAAAGTACATCTATAGAAGCCTTGCACATTTAATCGAGATTCTGTATGATGGTAATTTTTCTCAAACACTTTCAAGGGTTTAAGAAAAATTGTTCCAAAAAAAACACGTTTTTTTTGGAACAATTTTTGTGAAATATTCGAGTACTTAAATCACGGAATTACCGAAAGCCAACAGAGTTTTCAGGCGTTCTCTCTCTTTTTTCGCGTTGCCTCTTCATCAAACATCGCGTTCGATTGCGTTAGATGAAGCAACAAGCTTTTAAACCATGCTCGACGTTGACGATAGGCGAGTGGAAAAAGGCCCTCTTAATATGTGTGGTGGTAACAAAGTATCAGGCTTTTGTGATTATCTTTTGTTTTATATGTAGATTTTTTTACGAGAGACTAGTGTGAGCTGCGAGGTTATATAAAAGAG
Source organism: Mythimna impura (assembly GCA_905147345.3). Lineage (NCBI taxonomy): Eukaryota > Metazoa > Arthropoda > Insecta > Lepidoptera > Noctuidae > Mythimna > Mythimna impura. Next base: position 6,140,007 of record LR990355.1, on the reverse strand, counting down.
TCACCTAGAGGACCTAGACCGTAAAGGGCAACTAAAGGAACACGAGTCTTAACACTCTCTCTGTTTCCATCCGGAGCGGGAAAAGTCATTTGTTATGTCTCACCAAAAAAAAAAAACTGGTCAAGTGCGAGTCTCGCGCACTGAGGCTTCCCTACAAACTTACCTATGAAAATAGTTCAATTCCCGAATTGAGTTACGAAGATTTTTCCTAATAGCTAAAAAAGTTTTTTTTTTGTGACGTAACAACAAATTTAGTTTTCAATTTTTTTCCTATACTTGTGCTATGAGACCATACTTCATGCCAAATTTCAGGATTCTAGGTCTATTAATTTTGATTCTGAGTGTCGAAATATACGTTTTTTTTGTGATACAAACGGCCATATCTTTTTTTTGTTAACTCATAAGTTTGATTTTTTCACAGCTTCTAGGGATCGTAGACTTGAGTATATGATTTTAATTTCAACTCGATACCTCCACGCGTTCGTTAAACGCCACCCACGAGACAAGTTATTTAAAGATATTCTACATAAAAAAAGAGTCAATTATTAGTATTCAAGAGAAAAACAGTTGATTTAATAATGCCATCGACTCTGTCGACTTCAGTGACCTAAGAATCGATGTCCATTCTCCTCTAGACGTATCTCTCATTCAGCTATTAGCTTTATTAATATCATTTTTTTACTCACTTCATTATACAACATAATGTATGGCAATTATTTTCGTTTTAACTCTAAACTGCTGTTAAATAATTCATTTTCGGTTTCGGTTCTCTGAATAAAATAATGTGTTTTCAATTTATTTTGCTGAAAGCAGGTGTTCGAGTTGAATTTAATTTTCAATGTAGAAAAGCTTAATTTTATTAACTGTGTATCTCGTATATCACTGACAACTTTGATATTTTATTTGGCCTAGATTTTTATTTAGGGTACCGTACCTCAAAAGGGAAAAAACTGGGCAAGTGCGAGTCGGACTCGGACCCTGAGAGTTCCGTGCAAACTTACCTATGTAAATAGTTCAATTCCGGAATGGAAAAAAATGTGACGCAACAACAAATTTACAGTTTTCAGATTTATTCCTATACTTTATTTATTTATTTGATATGGGAAAACAACCAGTGACACATTACAATTTATAGAAAAAAATAAAATACAAAACAATATGCTTAAACGTGACGTAACGTGTTACGCGTATATGACATCAAAGAAAATTAAAATTCATAGGGTACTTACTTCTCGTTGACCCAGAATCCTGAAATTTGCCATAAAGCAAGGTCTTATAGCACAGATATAGAAATAAATCTGAAAACAGTAAATTTATTATTTTACGTCTCAAAAAAAATCTTTTTCGCGATTCGGAAAAAACTTCGAGACTCCATTCGGGAATCGAACTATTTACATAGGTACCTTTGTACGGAACAGTGCGCGAGTCCGACTCGGACTTGCCCAGTTTTTTTGTTGATAGGCTCGCATTGACTACTATCTTACTTGACGGTAACCGATGATGTGGTTGACGAAGGCTTAACGCTTACTTAGAAGTATAACAAACTCATTATTTCTTCTCTTCTTTTTCAGGTGTGGTTGTGATGACATGGTGGTGGGCGCTGGCGCTGCTAGCGCTATCGGCGCCCGCCCGCCCTGCGCCCCGGGCGGGCAATGGTGAGCAATTTTACAGTAAGCATCACTTTGTGCACTACTTCCCGCGTGATTGCGCTCCTGCTGGCAACCGATAGTGTGGCGGTTCAAATTTATGACATCGGTGTTATGAGGACCTTGTAAACATTAAATGGTTATGAAATATCAATTTCAATGTTTTATGAAAGTACTTCTGGCTCAGATACTTCCACCTATTTTAAAAACACTTTGTTATATCTCTACTTAGTTAAAGTTCATCGTCTTTAACTTTGGCAAAAAACTAATGCAATAAAATCAGTTTTGTCATTTTGGTACCCCACAGGATTAAAAAAAAATATTTTTTGTTGTTTTATTTTAGTCTTACGCCAGTCACAAATTCAATCCACTTTTTTCTTCTTCTTCTTTCACTTTTTTCTTGATAATCATTTTTGTTCCTATCAGCTATTAAAGCAATTATTAGTGCATAATACGTAAAATCACAAAAAAAATACCTGTGTATAATTTACCTCAAAAAATCATACCTAAAGATGTAACTCCAACACTATCGATTGCTCCAGTTAAGGCGTAGACGCACAAACGTGATGACGTAGTAATCATAGTGTTTGTGATCTGCGTGTGCGCAATCAGGCGACTGTTCTGTTCACTACTTATCGGCAAGTGACGTAAGTAAGCACTTACTGATTTGACTTTCGATCTTCTATGGTGTGTTTAGCTGCTGCATTTTGAACTTACGCTTACGTTTCAATTTTTATTTGTCTACTGGCTTCTGTCAGTGGCTTCATACGCGTGAAACTTAAAAAAAATATATCGTGACCCATAATCCCGGTCTTGTGCGTCTGGCCATCAGATTCCCACTGTCACCAGGTCTTCGGTTGTAGGTGGCCTTCTAACACTGCATCTTTCGTTATGCCGTCCGATGGATACGAGACGCACAGGACCGGTCATTGATGACACTTGGGGAAGGCCAATGGACAACAGTGGACGTCTTTCGGTTGAAATAAGGATGAGGTGTCCTGGAACAAAAAAATCCTATGACCTATTCCAGGAGGACATAGTCTATCCATGTACTCGTTTGAGCGTGAAGGCGTAACAAATATACTATACAAAGTATCGCCTTTATTTTTATTGATAAATGTTAAATCACGTCGTATTTCCTCATTTTAAATACTAGAAATTTTCATTATAATTTAGTACTTTCAAAAAAGTAATTGTGATTCTTATTTACAAAAACATCGCCATTTTTATTCTTTTAATACTTTGAAACTTCAAATGAATTTGTTATACTCAGTGAAATGGAATATATAAACGACTGATTTATGCCCGTAATATTTTTCACCTTAGCGAACAAGGCGCCAACGTGCCACGTTACTTTTATTACATCCGTTGGTGCGCATTATGGCGCTTCCATCTTTGTGCCAAGTTCTGTCTGCCGTGCGAATGAACCCAATCCCAGCCATCTGCCAAAATACGAAAAATCAATTACATCGCACAGCTTTTATTAAAATATTCCGAAAAAACTTCGTTTATTCCCCTTTTAAGCGAATAAAAGAAATGTCAGGAGTTCTAAACTGTTGGAATGAACGTGAAATTATGGCGTCGATGGTTACCAAAAGTTTTTTTTTCTTTTGTTCTCTTCTTACTGAAAGGACTTAAGACACTTTGATTACTGGCAGATAATAGGACTTTTATCTTTAATTTCAGATTGTCTTTGCTAAGAACTTTTTTATTTGTCCCGTGATAAAATATATCTAGTTTTGTAAAGTAATGAAAGATGGGATGGAGAGATTGGATTTTGACAAAGAAAATAGTTTTTCTTTCCAGTCTTTGAGTATATATTTTACTTTATGGGACAAAAGATAATGGAAACGAAATATGGTTTCTTTTTTTATTGAAATGTAACATTTAATTACTTGTTTATTGTTAGGGGAAAATTTTTTGCCTCAAAGAGTATTGTTATTTGCTTCGAGAAAATATGGCAACGGAAATGTTTTGTGTTTTGAGTATACTTTAGTTTCGTTTAAACTCAAACAAAAAGCTTTTATTTCAATTGAATCATTTACAGCCACTTTTGAAATGTTAAGGTCGGTCAATCAAAAAAAAAATTAAGCTACTTGCACGTTTCAAAGCGTAGATCTATAAGTAGGAGCACCGGAAAACGCAGCGTTGGAAGGCCTCCCACAAGGTGGACCGACGACCTGGTGAGGGTCGCGGGAGTGCGGTGGATGCGAGAAGCACAGGATCGGTCGTTGTGGCGGCGCTTGGGGGAGGCCTATGTCCAACAGTGGACGTCTTTTGGCTGAAATGATGATGATGATGATATGTAGGAGTTCTAGCACGTTCTTCACGTCAACTCCACGGACACCTTTTTGATTAAAAAAATTGTTCCAATATTATGGTTACATCGGTAATGTCACATCGTAAGTTATACATATATGTATGAACGAGAAGAAAGACGTGCATGTTTAAAACGGCACAATAGTACTATATTTCACAGGGACACCATGGCGGAGCGACCAGTTTCACCGCCATGGTGTCCGTAAGCGACTACAAACTACACTCCATAGAGACACCAGAGTTACTACACCACACTGAGACAGTCTCAAAATAGACCTTAAGTGCAGGCGTCCGAGCTGGTCGCGCCGCCAAATTGGTTGCGCAACCACACGGACACCACCTGAGTAACTCTCTATATCTATATAAAATTTAATGGCGCTGCCACGCTCACGCTCTCCCATTCCGCCCTAGAGCGATAGAAGTTATTAGACGATTTCTCACCTTAAAAAAAGACCCGGCTGCAAAAATAAAAAGCTTTTATAATATTTCAGCTACTCAAATATTAAATTCACTGATTTGCATCACAATATCTGGCTGACCCGATATTTTCGCTTCATAACCGTCACAATTTTGTTCATAAATGTAGGAGCTTGAAACATTGTCTTTCTACTTTAGCTCGGCCACAAAGACTGTGGTTTATTAGATCTGTTAGATCACAAACCCGCAAATATTCGTACAATTTATGAATCGTACTAAAAAGTGAACTAAATACACTATAATATTACAAAGCTGAAGAGTCTGTTTTTTTTTTGTTTAAGCGCTAATCTTTGGAATTACTAGTTCGAATTTAAAAAATCTGTTAGTGTTAGCAGAGAGCTCATTTATCAAGGAAGAATATAGGCCTATACATAACAACACGCTACGGACTACGGGAGCGGAGCAGTAACCAAAGACACGGACAAAACCGCGAGGTACTGCAGATTATTCTGGAAAAATTAAATAATAGTTAAGGTAACTCCAATACATTATACAAATAAAAGGCTAAATGTGTTGCTAAACGCAAAACTCTACAATGACTGGACCAATTTGGAAAGCTGAGATAGAAGCAACTGAAGGAACATCATCCAATGACAACCCTCGCTCTTGGGCGGAGCGGGAGATAGTGTCAGACTTTTACTGATTAAAAACACACTCCTGTTCCTTCCTTGCCATTCGTACCAGGCCGAGTCTTCCTTTCAGAAGCAGACCCTTAGCCCCAGTAGGCTTCGACCCTGCTGGGCCCCTACGATTTGCTGACATCTCCTTGAGGCGCGCGTGGAACAGTACGCGCCGTCGACGACTTTGGCTCGGTCCGGACGGTTATCGGACGGTCGGACGGCGAGCTACCTATTGCTCGCCGTCCGCAAGCCCGCGCCTACAGTGGCCGGAAATCGGGAACGGAATCCTGGCGGCTGGGGCACGAAGACCATTGGCTCGCGCGTGCACGTGCGGCCTCCTCCTTTGCAAACATTACTGCTTCGCAGAAGGAGGCGACCGCCTGCCACTTCTCCTCGCTCCGGACTATGGCCTGTACCAAGGCCCGGCGCGAGAGATCGCCGCCGCCGATCGCCCCCACGAGGACACGGCGGTGTTCTGCCCAGGTGGGGCACACCTCCACCGTATGCTCCACCAAGTCCTCCGGGCGGTCCACACAATGGTGACACCCGGGCGTTTCTTCCGCACGAATCCGGTGTAGGAACTTCCCGAACTTACTATGTCCGGTGAGGGCCTGCGTCATGCAGAAGCTGAGGATGCCGTGAGGTCTTTCCAGCCACGCCTCAAAGAGGGGGCTTACTAGGTGTGGTTTTAGTCAGTGAAAGCACATGCCTTCTTGCTCCACCGTAGATCGGGATAAGTCAGTAGATGATTTCTCACCTTAAAAAAAGCTCTAAATGTCTCTAAAGTTTAAAATACAATAAATGTTACATTTCTTTCATTCTTTCTAGTTCTAAAAATTACATGTATTCACATATGTCGGGTTACTAAACAAAAACTGCGTTTACAAACTTTTTTTGCGGTCGCTCGCGCCTATCTCAGTATGCCGTAAACCGCGGATTATCTCCGCTGGCTTTATGACCCATGTAGAAGTTACTGTTTCAGTGGTTGATGTGTTTTTTATCCGGTTCCCACAGTTAATAAGGTTCTTTTCTATCTTTTTTTTATTATTGATAGGCTGGCGCTTGACCACTATCTGACCTGATGGTAAGCGATGATGTGGCAGACGATGGAGCACTCTTGCCTAGAAGTAACCTATTCACTCTTGACTTGAAGACCCCTAGATTGTAGCTATTAGGAAACACAGACTCCGGCAGGAAATTCCACTCCTTAACTGTACGCACAATGAATGTGTCTTTTAATCTTTAGTCTGTATTCCGTGAGTGTGTCTATGGCATCACAGGATACAGCGATACAGAGTAGCATATGCTAAGATAATAAAAAAAAAATTGCTGGTCAACATTTCAATATCTTTGAAATCATAAACACACGACCTCCATTATTAATCACTCGCTTCACAAATTTCCATCTTTAAACACATTCATTTATTCCAATTGACCAATAAACCATACCTAGAATCAGCCTTATTATTTCCATAACATAAAAGCTATCTAAACATTGTAGCCACATAACTAGCCAGTATTAACGCTTAGTCCTATGAACTGACATATTTATGTCTGCAAACCCTATTCAGATATTCACACAAATCGTGGACACTGCGCATTATTTTAAAAGTTATTAGTTTGTGTTATTGTGTTCGGGAATGTTAATGGGCTGAAACTTCTTGTTAATGGGTTGAGTGTAGGTTTGTAGGGTCTAGAAGTGGCCTGTGGCGCCATCGATGATTAAAGATTTTCTAGAACGGTACTGCAAGGTACTATGCCACCGGTTTTCGAATTTTCTATTCTTTCATTTAAGAGGGTCCTTTTTCACTCGCTCATCGTCAACATCGAGCATGGTTTAAAAGCTTGTTACTTCATCTAACGCAATCCAACGCGATGTTTGACGAAAAAAGAGAGATAACGCCTGAAAACTCTGTTAGCATTCTGTAATTCTGTGATTTACTTCAAAGTCAAAAGTTTTTATTTCACATAGGCCTACATGGGCACTTATAAAACGTCAGAAGCTAGTGCACGGTTCCAAATTGGTTGACTATTTATTCGAATATTTTACAAAACTTGTTCCAGGATATGCCCGTTTTTTTTTAAACCCTTAAAAGTTTTTGAAAAAAATTGTCATCATTAAGAATCTTGATTAAATTTGCAAGGCTTCTATTGTTATACTTTTTTGACTTTTTAAATTTTTGAGTAAATTATGAAGTGTCAAAGTTCATGCAAAATATCAGATTTTCAGAGGTCTTTACTGGATTCATCATCATCATCATCATCATTTCAGCCGACAGACGTCCACTGCTGGACATAGGCCTCCCCCAAACGTCGCCACAGCGAACGATCCTGTGCGTCTCGCATCCATCGGATTCCCGCAACCTTCACCAGGTCATCGGTCCACCTTGTAGGGGGCCTTCCGACACTGCGTCTTTCGGTACGCGGTCGCCACTCCAGAACCTTTCGGCCCCAACGGCCATCCGTTCTGCGAGCAATGTGCCCTGCCCATTGCCACTTTAGTTTGGCGATTCTTCGCGCTATGTCGGCAACCTTGGTTCTCCTGCGGATATCTTCATTTCTGATTCGATCACGCAAGGAAACTCCGAGCATAGCCCTTTCCATTGCCCTTTGGGTGACTTTGAGCCTTCTGATGAGGCCCATTGTGAGCGTCCACGTTTCGGAACCATATGCCATCACTGGCAACACGCACTGGTCATAGACTTTCGTCTTGAGACACTGTGGTATATTGGATGAGAAGATACCGCGCAGCTTCCCGAACGCTGCCCAGCCGAGTTGGATTCGACGGTTGACCTCTTTCTCGAAATTAGATCTACCCAACTGGACTGTCTGTCCAAGGTAGACGTAATCGTCTACAACTTCGAGTGCAGAGTCTCCGATCTTGATCGGAGTGGGTGCTACATGGTTATTTACCATGACTTTGGTTTTGTCCATGTTCATTTTAAGACCCACTCTTTCGGAAGCTCTACTGAGGTCATTGAGCATTGTGCTGAGCTCTTCCGTAGTTTCAGCCATGACTACTATGTCGTCGGCAAACCGAAGATAAGTGATGTACTCGCCATTGACATTAATGCCCAATCCACTCCAGTCCAGAACCTTGAAGACATCCTCCATTGCGGCCGTGAACAGTTTCGGAGAAATGACGTCTCCCTGCCTCACACCCCGCTGCAGGAGGATAGGTTTCGAGGTCTGGTCCTGCAGTCTGACTGACATAGTGGCGTTTTCGTACAAACACTTCAGCACCTCGATGTACCGATAGTCAATCTGGCACCGTTGGAGAGACTGCAGCACCGCCCAAGTCTCGATCGAATCAAAGGCTTTCTCGTAATCCACAAACGCTAAGCAGAGAGGCAGATTATACTCCTCGGTCTTCTGTATAACCTGCCGTAGCGTGTTTATGTGGTCTATGGTGCTAAAGCCTTTTCGGAATCCGGCTTGTTCGGGAGGCTGGAAGTCGTCGAACCTGCGCTGTTTACTGGATTAGTCTTACACAAATTTATAAATTGATTTCAATAGAAGCCTAGATAATATCCAAAAAATAGTGTGTTTCCAAAATATCTAATGAGAAATGTGCAATAACGTCACAATCGCGTAAGAGCGGTTGTATGAAAAACAGTGAAAATGTATGTCGAAATGCATTCCCTTAATATGAATTACTCAAGTGTATTTGAATGGCCAAACCTGTAACTATGATGAATAATTGAATATCGAAAAATACTCAAAGGACGGGCCGTCTCTGGCCCAATTTTGATGAAAACTAAAATTGCGTCAATGGGTTTTGCTCTATCTATATTCCTACTAGCTGACTCGGAAAACGTTGTTCTGTCATTGAAAAATAGGAGGGTAAAAATTAGTCTGCGACCTATTCTCAGACTTATCAAATAAATTTAGGTACACAAAATTCATAAAAATCGGAGGAATCGTTTCGGAGGAGTTCGATAAAAAACACGAGATTTTTATATACCACTAGTTGATGCCCGTGACTTCGTCCGCATGCAGTTCGTATACCATTAGATTTGAGGTTTGAGATCGTTTATTCTCATAAGAATTATTATTAATTAATAATAATAATAATAATATTTTTATTGACACTTCAAGACATAGTTATCAGTGTAGCTCTGACTCTTGTACTAGGATTTCCTGTATCACAAGAACCGGACCTCTCAATATACAGGGTACATAACAGAGAAGTAGAATAGACAAGGTCAAAGGACAATTACAGGATTATAGAATTATAAAAAAGGAGTAATTTTTGATTAAAAATATAAGAAAAAGAGAACAAAATAAAGTCTATATAAATGAGAAGGTAATTGATAGATTAAGCAACGAAACTCGTCGATTTTATTTAAAAAAAAACACACACACTTTCTTGTTACACCAATCGATAGTGTCGCTAATAAAAATCAAATTCTAGAAAGCAATTCAAATATTTTATTAAAGTTTGCCATATGCTAGTAAATTTAACCTAATTTTTCATATTTTAACATATTTTTGACGCATCTTGGCACATAAATAATGTGTTTGTGTGCAAAGGAAAAAGATTTGTGTTATTTGCGACAATTTTTCATATTTTTTGCGTAATAACGGTAAATTTCGGAACAGCGGTTGGGCGGTTTTTTGATTTACGAATATTTTTGTCAAAATATGAGTTTAATGGAGAGATACCGCTGTTTACACATGGGTTTGTAACCGCAAACCTATTTGTCAAAGATTTTTCTCAATGTTTTTTAAGTACAATATGAAAAAAAAATCAAACATTAGGTAATGAAGAGATTGAAAAGGAATTAGCTCCATTATTTATTGTGGTTAAATTAGTGCGCTTAGGATTCAGAATGTCAGTGCACCCTTTTTATTGTATAGCAGTTTTTAAATTCGTTTAGTAAAAGCCCATTTTATCTCTTTTGTAAAAGTTGTCCTACAGGGTGGACCGATGACCTTGCGAGGGTCGCAGGTAGCTGATGAGTGCAAAAGCACAGGAGCGGTCGTTATGGCGATGCTTGGGGGAGGCCTATGTCCAGCAAAAGACGTCAGCAGTACAGGTGTGAGCTGAAATGAAAATGATGAGGATGATAAAATATTCACACTATTGAAAACATAACCTAATGTTATGAAACATATTATCAACAGAATCATCTGTTTGATTCCAATTCTCATTCTCACTTTCATCTATTCTTTCCAAGGCAAGTGACGACCCATTTTACACATAAACTTGCTTTTTAACATGTGGGTAGGCCATATATAGCAAAATACCACCTGCTGTGATCTTTACATACAAAATGCTCCTTTATTTTGCTTCGTTTGCGAACATTCGTCTGTCATCAAGCCTTTTTCCCAACTATGTTGGTGGGGGAAGTCACACTGCACCTTCAGTCCCCGAAGCATGTGTGCGAAGAAAAACCGGGGTGGTTTTATTCTGTACGAATTGAGTTAAGAAGATTTTTCCGAATCGCAACAAAAGTTTTTTTTTTGTGACGTAACCACAAATTTACAGTTTTCAGATTTTTTCCTATATTTGTGCTATAAGACCTTGCTTCATGCCAAATTTCAGGATTATAGGTCAACGGGAAGTACCCTATGAATTTTGATTCCCTTGAGAGTGTCGAAATACACGTTTTTTGCGACTTAAACGGTCGTATCTTTTTATCAAGGGACTGCAGACCTGATGGTTTAATTTTAAATCGATACCTCCACGCCTTCGCGAGATAAAGGGTCTTGACAAACAGACAGACAGACGAACAACAAAGTTATCCTATAAGGGTTCCGTTTTTTCCTTTTGAGGTACGGAACCCAAAAAGAAAAATATTTATTGTCACATTAAATTTACAAATGTAGATGAAGCCCTGAACCCCAACCAGGATTCCTCTGTGTTGTGGGGTTATGTTAGTATATAAACCTGCTTATCTCGAAGTAAATGCTTTATCACGGTCCATTTAATCCGACTGGAATAGTCCGTAAAATATGACCGTGTGTTTTTCGCTTCATCGCCTTCGGTGAGCAAAAAAATATTCGTGGTTATCTTTGAATAAAATACGTTATTTTACCATCTTTGTCGGGTTTAATTGTGATAATTGCGCACCCATTATTACTAATGAAATCTTAATTGTGAAATCTACATCAATTAGTTAATGAGATAACGCGATGTAGGTAATTTTTTAAATTTTTTTTTAATTGATATAAACTAGTGCTTGACTGCGATCCCACCTGATGGTAAGTGGTAATGCAATCGTTGATGGTGAGGCGCACTAATTTATTGAGAGCCTATTCACTCTAGCCTTGAAGAGACCCAAATTATAATCGGACGGGAAAACCGCAGCAGGCAAATTATTCCAGTCCCTCGATGTACGCGGTATAAACGACGAGGCAAAACGCTTGGTCCGGACCGTAGAGGTTTCAACAACGTAAGGGTGGATACTCGCCGTTCGTCGGCTTGTCCGATGGTAGAAATGAGATGGTGGAATCAAGTCATGCAATTCCTGCGCACACTCTCCAAAATGCATTATTAACTGTTCAGACCCGTTTTATATCTTTTAAAAAGAATTAAAAAGCTGGAATATTTTAGTATATACGCAGCTCTATGGTATGTTATTATACAACATTAGTATATGCGAAACCCGAAACACGTGTCTAGTATTTTTATGTAAAGAATCTATGTACAAAATTTCATAACTGTATCATGAAAAATTACAAAGTTATAAGCTTGTTACCATGTATTTGTGCAAACGACTAGGTACAAATACATGGTCACCGGACCATCGGGGTGACTGAGGGGTTGTTTTCATTTGTTTTTAAAATCGAATAAATAATAATAAAATTCTTGATAAGTCTTGATTACGTCACTAGTGTTTGTATGTGTGTGCGTAGTTTCCTTGCGTGATCGCATCAGGAATGAATATATCCGCAGGAGAACCAAAGTTGCCGACATAGCCCGAAGAATCGCCAAACTTAAGTGGTAGTGGGCAGGGCACATTGCTCGTCGAACGGATGGTCGATGGGGCCAGAAGGTTCTAGAGTGGCGACCGCGCACCGGATGACGCAGCGTTGGAAGGCCTTCCCACAAGGTGGACCGATGACCTGGTGAGAGTCGTGGGAATGCGGTGGATGTGAAACGCACATGAACGTTCGTTGTGGCGACACTTGGGGGAGGCCTATATCCATCAGTGGACGTCCTTCGGCTGAAATGATGAGATAAATCAATACCGATGTGCTACCAATGTAGTACGTCAATGCCCATATACATGTCATTATATTATTACCGCAAATATTTTTTTTTATCTTATTATCTGATACTGAGCTGCTAATTGCACTAACAATTGTAAGTGTGTACTTTTTTTTTTCCTAGCCCTTACTGTCCCACAGCTGGGCAAAGGTCTTCCTTAAGTCTTTTCAGACATTCTTCCCCCGCACCGTCTCAAATCAGTCCTCACGTACGCGTTCAGCCTCACCTCTTTCTATCTCAAGGCCTCACCGGTACTTTCTTTCTGCAGGAACCAAATGCGAGGTGTCGCTTGCTCGGCGGTCTCTGTATTTATAGTTGCATCTGTCACAACAAAAATAATTCAAAGGTACTTAAGCTATTATCACTAAAATATTTCCTTTCCCATTCAAGTTATTAACACCAAAAATTCTTTCAACTTTTCCGGAAACATTTACGTAGCTCATTTCCGTGTCCCAAACTCTAGGTCGTATAAAGAAAGCGAAGTGGTTTCACTTTCGTACAAATTATGTGTGATGGGATCTAACACACACCTTTATTTGTCTCACATGGCCCTTATGTAGGGACGCCATGTCGTCTGTGGGAAATATAGCGGACTATGGTGTTTTTATTGAAGGAAATATTGAAACGAGACTTTTAATTAGAATCTTTTGAATTTATTAATAAATAATTTAATAAGACTTGTTCAGATTTAAGAATGTTTTCAACTGATCACAAAACTTACTCCATTTGGTTGTATTAATTCATGAAAGATGGAAGAATTACGTCATTTATAACTGTTAAAATGTGCCCAGCTCGAGAAAGACAGATATAATACGCAGAAATCCACCCAAATTATATCCCTTTGCTTCCGCATCGCTAAGCCAACATCAAAATCACTCGTAAAGAAAAGTCTCACATTTCCAAGCAAAGTGCTCTCCCTACTGCCATAGTAATAGCTTTCAAGTTGTTTAGTAAGTACACTCTTCACTTTCGATCGCTCCCATCCACTTTAGTTCTCGGCTCTACCAATGTACAAGTACTTGTAGGATTTATTTTGTAGGATTCGGCGATGCTTAATATTTCAGGGCTTATAAAAGGTTCGCGGATGTCTATTTACGAAACACTAAAATCTAAAATTTGTATTTGTAAATAGCCTTATGTTTACAGGTGTTTCAAATTCGATGAAAAATATCTAAGGTAGTTAAGCTTTTTATGCCGAATTAACAAACATAATGTGATAATTCATAGATGTGATAAGTTTTAGAGGTGACAGACATAGATGTAATAAGTCACAGATGTGAAAAGTCATAGATGTGATAAATCATAGAGCTGATAGACATAGGTGTAATAAGTCATAGATGTAATAAGTCATAGAGGTAACAGACATAGATGTAATAAGTCTGCATAGATGTGATAAGTATTATATTTGACTTCATCTTTAGCAAATGAAAATTGAGAGGAATCCCCACTAGTTAAAGGACATATATATGACGAATAGATACGAAAGTTGATACATTCTATTGAACTAAATAGGTTTTTTGAAAAACATGAAAATAATCAGGTAGGTGTTTTTATTTTTTTACCTAATAAGAAAACAGGATAATTGAGGTTAAAAATACAAAATTTCAACGATTCATAAGATACCGGGAAAACCACAATATTGTATCGAAGACATGTGACATCCACCAATCCGCACTGGGCCCATGTGGTGGATTACGGCCCATTCCCTCTCCCAGAGAGGAGGCCTGAGTCCCAGCAGTGGGAACATTATAAGGCCGACTATGCTATGCCATATATATTGTATCAGCACAGTTACCATTCCAATTGAAATACCCAGAGTCTTACTAGGTACGTTATTGTTCACATAAATGCTTGCAAACAATAAAATAACTATTAAACTACTTGAACTAGATAGCTTCAGAGTATTTCAATGTCGCAAATTGTTATTTGAATTTCAACAAAATTCTGTATTTCCAAGACAATAGAATTTTCACGAATGTTGCTTCAACGATGCTGTGTTCAAGATCCAAGATTATGTTTAAGCTGGAATGTAGTCTTGCAACGGTTACTGTTAAATGCGGCTACTGATTCTCAAGTCTTCAGGAATATTCTCAGGTTATCCAATATTTTCTTAGGTACCTTGATAAGGATTTTATTTGTAAAGCTGCTAGCTAGCTGACCCAGCGAACTTCATACCGCCTAATAATAAGGATAACGCCATCTACTGGCATTACCAGAACAGCATAATTCATTTTATAATGACATTTTAATTAGAATGGCGCTGTATGCGTTTTTTTTTTCATTTTTTTTTCCATTTTTTTCCACCGTTTAAACCTTCCCTGGACTATCACCAATATTTCAAGCCCAAAATTAGCCAAATCGGTCCAGCCGTTGTCGAGTTTTAGCGAGACTAACGAGCAGCTATTAATTTTTATAAATATAGATTATTTCAACAAAACTCCCATACTAAACTTGGACGCTTGTATATAGCTCATCCTGATCTATCCAGTTGTTATATTTTATATTGTTAACTGTGCAGATATCCAAATAATCTATATATATTGTCCTACCCGTTAGCTGGTATTTTGTCAAAAAATAATAATTAAAACCCGATTGTAACGCGACCTATTCAAATGCTCACACTTACTTTCAAATCGGTCAAGCGGTTTAGGAGGAGTTAGGTGATAAGCATATGTACAGAAGAATTATAGATATAAAGATATATAAGTGTACCTACGTTACTGACTGACTGATCTATCAATACACAGCTATAATTAATGATCGGATTCAAAATGAAACTGAAATTTGGCACGCAGATAGTTATTATGACATAGACATACGCTGAGAACGTGGGTTCAAAGTTTGAACGGAGAAACCAACGCAGAAAATCCACGCTGTTATTTTTTTGCGTCACTTTTTGTCAGATAACGCCATTATAGTTTGTGGACGGTAGCAATCACATATCCGTGCCTTACCTTTATGTCATGTTATGATTACGAAGAGAAACTCCGCGTTATCCAGCAGCCATCAGTGATATTTCAGAGATAGTGGGCGTAATGATAGGATTTCCGTGAGATGCGCAAAACATTTCACCGCGTGTGGAAAGTTGTGGAAACTGAGCCGTGGACCAAAGTTTATGGGCCTTTCGGATCTTAGAAAAAGTGTGGGGATTGGAACTTTTATTACGTCGATGAAGATTTCTGATAAGGTTGTTTAGTTTTTTTTTATTATTATTATTGATAGGCTCGCATTTAACCACCTTCTCTCCAAATGGTTAATTATATTATTATTATTATTGAACTTACTTAATAAGTAATCACTTGACACACTACAGATTTCGCCAATGTTATACTTAACAAATACTTCTAATTTCGTTTGTCAAATTTTCAATTTTACAATATTACGTATAGTTATTAATACACTGTCGGCCTTGGTAGGGTAGAGGGTTCTGCGGTTTCTGTCTATGAGTTTTAAAGTAACCTGTCACGAAGAGAATAACAGCAGCTTCGTTTACTCGCTTTGTCCGCTCATTTTAGCCACGGTAATCCTCTTTTAACTTTTTAAGGTTGACCAAATGGACAAAATAGATATCTTACCTTGCCTTTAAAATTAAGTAATAATGTTTTATTTAAATTATTTATGGATTTTTTAAATCACGTAGTCACAACTGTGTTACAATTTGAATCAAACTAACTGCAGTTCCGTAAGATTTAAAAGGTTTTGAGATTATTGATGAAATTAAAATATAGGCCATTATTCCCAAAATGTTCGACCGAAGCCCAAACACAGCCCATAAAACAAACAGAAGGGCTCTCTCTTGTGCCACTCGGTTATTTCGTCCACGACTACTTTCGACTTGTCGGAGAAACTACATATTTGCACATCGCACGGAAATCCTACAATTACGCCCTACAATGGAGCTAATAGTCTGAGAGACAAGAACTGCTCTGTCGCACTCTTGGACTAGTTTGATTCCGGTCATGTGTCTTAGTTTTGTTGGACGAAATTAAAACCATATACTCAAATCTGCGGTCCCTTAAAGCTGTAAAAAAATCGAACTCCTAAGTAAACGAAAAAAAAAAGATGCGCCCGTTTATGTCGCAAAAAAAGTATATTTCGATACTCTCAAGGGAATCAAAATTCATAGGGTACTTACTTCCCGTTGACCTAGAATCCTGAAATATGGCATGAAGCTAGGTCTCATAGCACAAATATAGAAAAAAATCTGTAAACAGTTCATTTGTAGTCTCGTCATAAAAAAAAAAAAAACTTTTTTTGCGACTCGGAATAATCTTTGTAGCTCAATTCGGGAATTTAACTGTTTTCATAGGTAAGTTTGTACGGAACCCTCAGTGCGCGAGACCGACTCGCACTTGCCCTGTTTTTTTTCGGAATGTAAGGATATATGAAAAAATAATTTTAGTTTTGAGAAACTTAGCATTAGTAATTTTTCCTATTTCGCTTTCGGGAAAGCGACCGTGAAAACTCCGCAAGAAAATACGCGCCCTTTTCCAGTTTACTTAACAAAGTTCGCGTTAAGTTTTTCCCATACAAAGTGTTAGTTCGCGATATTTCAAACGTTTTCTCTCTTTTGTGCCGATACAAAGTATTAAGTGCTCGCAACTGAATAATGGAGGTGTCTCACTAGACACAACATACGAGTTTCGAAGAAAAGCTGTTAGAAAATTTCTTAGTTTCTTTTTTAGGGTACCGTACCCAAAGGATTGCTCGTAGAACGGATGGTCGATGGGGCCGAAAGGTTACCGCGCACCGGAAAACGCAGCGTTGGAAGGCCTCCCACAAGGTGGACCGACGACCTGGTGAGAGTTGAGTACGGTGGATGCGAGACTCACAGGATCGGTCATTGTGGCGACGCTTGGGGGAGGCCTATGTCCAACAGTGGACGTCTTTCGGCTGAAATGATGATGATGATGATGTACTCAAAAGGTAAAAACGGGACCCTATTGCTATCACTCCGCTGTCCGTCTGTCTATCACCAGGCTGTATCTCATGAACCGTGATAGCTAGGCAGTTGAAACTTGCACAGATGATGTATTCCTGTTGTAGCTATAACAACAAATACTAAAAACAGAATAAAATAAATATTTAAGTGGGGCTCCCTCCTATACAACAAACGTGGTATTTTTTCCCGCTTTTGCTACGGTCGGTACTGAACCCTTCGTGCGTGAGTCCGACTCGTACTTGACTGGTTTTTTAAATAGTCATTGACAAGGATAGTAGTGTTTTAGCTTGGAATAAAATTTATCAGCTTTGTTTCATAATATCATTTCAGCCGAAAGACGTCCACTGTTGGACATAGGCCTCCCCCAAATGTCGCCACAGTGACCGGTCCTGTGCGTCTCGCATCCATCGGATTCCCGCGACCCTCACCAGGTCATCGGTTCACCTTGTGGGAGGCCTTCCAACGATGCGTCTTCAGCTTTGTTTACTTTATAAATATAAAGATACTAAACTACGTTATGTAACATACGGTACATTTACTTTAATAGGTAAAGATATTTTATTAATAGCAGTATTTTATATTAAATTAGCTTCTGTCAGCGGCTTAAGTAGGTTTCTTTTGGACCCCCGTTTCATCCCCTTAGGGGGTGAGGTTTCGTAAAATCTGTTCTTAGCGGATGTCTACACCCTATAAAGAACCTACCTGCCATATTTTAAGTTTGTAGGTGTTATAGTTTCTGAGATTTCGTGATTAATCAGTGAGTGGTATTTCACTTTTATTTATGTAGATTATATTATATTTTATATTATTTTTGAACAGTTTTTTTTTATATTAAACAACAAATAACACAAAAAAAATCATTTTTCTGAAGTCAGCATCAAAATTGGTTATTAAATGAAGCAGTAATTAGTATCTATACATATAATAAAACAGTAAAATTATTTTGCGATGGTATTAATTGGCGCAAAAACTACTGAACCGATCCTGTTCAAATTTTGCATACATAATCCTTATAGGTCAGTGCATCTGTTAGGCTATAAATTATCACGCTATTTGCTATGGGGGGTGAGCAATAATCCAAAACGTCGGTGTTGAACGACATTTGCCGCAAGTTCGATTCCCAGCTACAGTAAAAATTTTTGTCATTATTTTATCTTCTTTTTGTAATAAAATAACTTTTACCATTTTTTCAAAATAAAATTGACATTTCTATTCGATATCTTCTTTATATATTGTAAAAACTAATCAAAACACATAATAAAATCGAATTAGTAAAATATGCCACCACACGCAATTCAGATACTCGCAACGCCATCTAAAGACTCAAAGTAGAAATAATGATGACAATGACAGTTGAACTTCATATTTGATAGATGGCATTGTGTATTTTACGTAATTTTCTGAATGGTGGAAGAATGACCATCGCCTACGTTTGCAGACAGTTCTATTGTTCAAAATTGGAGGAAAATAGTTATGGTTAAACTGGTGTTAGACGGAGGCATTTTTAACAATCCTACTGCTTTTTTATTCCATGATTGTAACAAGATAATTGACCATGATTATTCAAGGGATACCAACCAAAAAAGGCGATAAAAGTAAACAAGTATATGTATTTAATTATTGATTTTAAAATAACACGGCCAAATTTTCGGAAGGGATTGCATGGCACCTTGTGTTGGAAGGCCCCCAGGTAGACCGATGACCTGGTGAGGGTCGCGGGAATCCGATGGATGCGAGACACACAGGACCAGTCATTATGGCGACACTTGGGGAGGCCTATGTCCATGATAATGATAATGATAATGATGGTACTTTTTTTTTTTTTTAAGAGTGGAAATCATCCAATGACTTCTCTGGTTGGAGCGAGAGGACGTGTCAAACTTTTACTGACTAAAACCACACTTGTGCCCTTCAGTTGCGCTTTGAAACATCTCTTTGAGGAGCGCGTGGATCACTACGTGCTGTTGACGACTGGGCTCGGTTCGGTTAATTACCGGACGGCCGGACGGCTAGCTACCCATTGTTCGATGTCTGCAAGCCTGCGTCTACCGTGGCTGGTCGTCGGGGTCGGAATCTCGGCTCGGTGTGAGGACGTTCGTTCCCTCACGCGTGCCGCCTCCTCCTTCGCTAGCATTGCGGCTTTGCAGAAGGAGGCGACCGCCTACCATTCCTCCTCGCTCTGGACTATAGCCCAAACCAGGCCCCGGCGCGAGAGGTGACTGACGCCGATTGCCTCCACGAGGACACGGCGGTGATCCGCCCTTGCGGGACATACCTCTGTATGCTCCACTATGTCCTCCGGGATGGCACCTTGCGGCCTAATAATGGCGTGATTTATTGTTTGCAGTTTCTGTTCCATATAAAACGGGGTCGAAAGTGGTTTACGTTCCTGATCACTGATGTATCTCAGATTCCTGGCAGCCTTACGTCGGCATCTGGACGTTACCTCCTTGCAGTGAGTGGTGACCAACACTGGAACAACCCTCTGAGGAAGGCCAGTCTCAGGGATAACACTAATCGGCTGCTACATTTGTTTACCGTAATTTCATTGTTTTATGGATACACAAGCTCAGGACTGTTGAGGGTGTTTCGAGCGGTTTCTGTTCCGGATTCGGTTGGAAGTATCCTGATATTACCGTTTTGCGAATCGCCCGGAGGACCCGGTGTAACATGCGGTGGAGGTCTATCACATTTGGGTGAACCGCCGTATCCTCATAGAGGCAATCGGTGACAGTGACCTCTCGGTTTGGCCATCAATATGCGAGTTTGATTGGGCGGGGATACACGCGCTCAAGATTTCGCCGAAATTCATTCAACGGGGACGTCAGTTAAATACACACCAAAAAATCCTAGGTAAATGAACAAGTAATTTTTACGCCCAAAATGATCAAGCTGCAACAATCAATGCAAGCATGCTCTCGCAAATTCTTCATAAGTACTGTTGTGGAGGAAGATAGTTGATGATGATGATGGTAGTTTTTGGATTCACTGACTTTTTGGCTTTGCACTATCAGTGCACTTTATTCAGCTGAAGGTCGGTGTCCCGATTATGCTCCTTCATTTACCTCTACCAAAGCTGTCTAACGGCTTAAACTCTTCAGTGAAAAATTATTGAGGCGAAAATTTTACGGGAGGTAACTCTTTCGAACAATCTCGCAGACATCGGCCCTAGAGGGCCCTATCCATTTGCTGACATCTCTTTGAGTCCGGTGTAGAATACAACGCGCCGTCGATTCAGGATTGCTTTGACCAGACGGCCGGACGGCACCACCGCAATCCCGGTTTGCGATGGCTGATAATCGCCCTGCGGCTTTCAACACCCGAAGCATCACTTGCAGCGACAGTTAAGGAGTCAGAATGTCCTATCCCTCATAGTTTCAGCCACCTTCTTCGATCGTAGTGCTTCACTGAAGGAGGCTACTGGTTGACATTTTCTCCACCAATCGCCTCCATGAGGACACAGCGGTGCTGGCGCTCCGACCAAGCGGGACCAACTTCCACCGTATGCTCCATCGTATTCTCCAGGCGATCCGCACAATGGTGATACCCGAGTGTTTCTTCCCGTTGAATTCGATACAGATACCTCCCAAAACACCCACATCCGGTGAGTCCTGCACAAAGAGAGGATGCCGTGACGCCTCTGTAGACACTCTTCAAAGACAGTCATTACCGCTGCGATTGTGACGTGCTCACTGTGGCGAGGGGTTAAAATCATACAATGTTGTTTCACCAGAACATAAACCAGAAACATACATAAACTAATTTCTTTTCTTTTGGGGTAGGCAGAAATGCCAACTGCTACGACCCTTACATACTCTTTCTATTCATTGACATTCATACATTTGGATCTGGACGAGTACATAACATGTTTCCTGAAGGTAATTTGCGTTTTTACTTTTAACCGTTTTATGTTAAAGTACATTAAATAATTGTGTTGCTTTCAGAATGAATTGCAAGCTCAGAATTATTGTACGTTTTTACAATCTTAACGCAGACGAAGTCGCGGGCAACAGCTAGTTTCGAATATTTGTATAATTAAGAGTGGGCAAATGGTGGGATCATCTTGTTATCTCTTTGGTACGTGCATATTAGTTCTATTTGTGTATCTTTTTCAGCTATTTGACGGGTGCACAAGGTTTCCAATGTATTAAATTTTAAACCATGTCAGACTTTCCACGCGCGCCTCAGGGAGATGTCAGCAAATCGTAGGGGCCCAGCAGGGTCGAAGCCTACTGGGGCCATGGGCTAAAAAAAAAACCATTCAGACTATTAACGACTTAAACCCACCTGTGTTCCTTCAGTGGCTCTTTGCGTTCCAGGGCCAAAGTATCCAAGTCATCAAAAGCGCGCAGTGTTCCACGCGCTCTTCAAAGAGATGTCAGCTAACCGTAGGGGTCCAGCTGGGCCGATGCACGTTAAGACCACGAGGATTTTCTGAAAAGGAAACCCGGGGTCTTAGAAAGCAATGGGCAACTGAAAGACACAGATGTGGTTTTTGTTAGTAAAAGGCTGACACACCCTCCTGCTCCACCCAGAGCAGGAGAAGTCATTTGATGATTTGTCACCATAAAAAAGAGACACAGTAAGTCTTTCAAACATTGCCGTAATACGAATCAAAGCTTCGTTCGACAGGCACGTCTGTGACTAGAAAAGCAATATGGATCCTGAAAATTCTAATTACACAGCTAGGTTTAAAAGCTTACCAGTTCGAAACGATAAGGTCGGATCTGATCTAAATAAATGAGACGTTTCTGGCTTACAATAAGATTTATGCTATCATTTGTAAGCCATACATTTACACATTCAATGTGGGCGTTAAATCCAATTAATTCTATGAGATTGATTCGTTCACTGGATTACTAAAGTGTGTTCTAGTTTTTGTTTCCAGGTGAGAAGGTTATTTAAAGATGTACCTAATGTATATACCTTTTTTTGAGATTGGAAATCATCTTACGACATCTTTCGCTCTAGGATGGAGCGAAAGGGCATATCAGATTTTTACTGACAAAACCACATCTATGTTCTTTTAGTTGCCTTATGCGTTCCTAGCCTATGAGTAACAGAAAGTAATAGAAACATAATTTTATACTACTAAAGGGCAATTTACTGAAGGAACATGGGTGAGTAATCAGTGAAATCTGACACTCCCTCTCAATGTAAGTGGAGCGAGAGAGATTGTCAGTTATTTGATGATTTTCTACCAAAAAAAAGTAAAATTATGTAATGTTAGATAATCGCAAAAAAATAGTGCGTAGTTGCCTCTGATATTATTTTATAACCCTACATAAAATAAATGTTAAATATATATCGAACAAAAGCGTTAAAATAATTTATAGGGTCCATAAAAATATAATTTCCAAGATTAATATCTCTGCTCATCCCATCAAAAAACATTAACCGACATTTCTTCGAACTCCAACCAACTCACAATATTAAGTTACTTCACATACAAAGCGTGTCAGATGTCGCTTTCGTTCGCTCACTCAATAAACACTGGGTACAGACAGCAAAACAGATTAGTATGCTAGTAACTTAACACACGCACACCGAGCGTTTAACAGATTTGTTTGAACTGTTAAACGTTCTGTGTGCGTGTGTTGAATTTTGTAGTAAATCTTTGACGTGGTTTAACGAAATTTTCCGTGTCTGAAAAAAAGATCAGGACTAGAATGAGTACTTATGGATATATTTTACTCACATTTTACAAACTACACAAAAAAGTAGTAGTGAGTAGAAATACTACTATAATTTAGAATATGAATGTTATTTAAATAAGTTTACTTATAAGTTCACTTTTATTAAGAACAAGTTCTGTGAAATATGCGAGTGCAGTGCGAGTTGCGAGCGTGCAGCGTTATCTCTCTTTTTTCACGTAGTCTCTTTATCAAACATTATGTAGTTATTGCGATGGGTGAAACCATAAGTTTTTAAATCATGATCACGTTGGTGATAGACGGATCGGAAAGGGATCCCTCTTAAGTCTTTTGAACAAAATGAAAGCCGTCCTATAGATTTTTTTAGCTATCCCCTTATGCGAGATGTTGACAATTTACCCGCACACTACACTATTTTGACGTCTGTACTCTTAGTACCCGGGTCAGTCGCGTGTGCAGGTGTTGGCACACTTTAGTACTGGGTGCGTTCTTGTCGGTATTGATTTATTGAGATTTTTATATTTTTGTGAAGATCTGTTGATAAAAACGTATTGTGGTGAAAAATAATTAAAATTCAAAGAAGAAAAGACTGTAGAGCTGAAGTTTACCTGTTCAATATTTAAATAAGCATTTTATTTTTATTTATTAAGCATAAATTTAAATAGACAGAATAGATAGAATGGATAGATAGAATTTAGATAAGGAAGTTAGTGATAGTATGACGAGTGACAGGGCAGAATGGAAGAAAAAAACGTGTTGCGCCGACCCCAAATAACACGGGACAAGGGCAGGAAGATGATGATGATGATGATGATGCATCTGCTATATTGTTTCTCCACTTCTCTTGGCTGGTCAATAATCATCATCTCCCTTATCATTTCCTAACTAGCCGACCCCAAGTCGGTTTTAAGTCTAACTTGATGTGGGTAAATACCTTTTTTTAAGGTGGAAATCATCTAATGACTTCTCGCGCTCTGGGCGGAGCGGGAGGGCGTGTCAAACATTTACTGACTAAAACCACACCTGTGTCCTTCAGTTGCCCTTTGCGTTCTAGGACTACGGGTTTCCTTTTCAGATATTCCCCGCGGTCCTAGCTAGCGGGCATCGGCCCTGCTGGGCCCCTACGGTTTGCTGACATCTCTTTGAGGAGCGCATAAATCACTACGCGCTGTTGACGACTGGGCACGGTCCGGTCAATTACCGGATGGCTGGATGGCAAGCTACCCATTGCTCGACGTCCGCAAGCCCGCGTGTACCGTGGCTGGCAGTCGCGGTCAGAATCTCGGTGGCTGGGGCGTGAGGACATTCGTTCCCTCACGCGTGCGGCCTCCTCCTTCGCTAGCATTACTGCTTTGCAGAAGGAGGCCACCACCTGCAAATTCTCCTCGCTTCGGACCATAGCTCGAACCAGGGCCCGACGCGAGAGGTCGCTGCCGCCGATCGCCTCTACGAGGACACGACGGTGCTCCGCCCAAGTGGGGCACACCTCCACCGTAAGCTCCATCATGTCCTCCGGGCGGTCCAAACAATAATCGGGCACGACACTCGGGTGTTTCTTTCGCCTGAATCCGATGCAGGAACCTCTCGAACTTGCTATGTCCGGTGAGGACCTGCGTCATGCGGAAGGTGAGGACGCCATGTTGCCGCTCCATCCACTCTTCAAAGAGGGGACTTACCGTCATAAGTGGCTGAATACCTGTGTTGTACATGGAGTGACTACCTATCAAACCCTCACAGCCCAGTTACTGGGTAATATCATACTTCTTTTATAGACTGATGGTCAGTCACTTGCGTCTGCTTATTTGTACCGACTGTCAAAGATCTACGAATTAGAACCGGTACCAACGGCTTCATGTCCTTCCCGAGATAAGGGATGTCATAGATAAACTTAGAAAACTACTTAGGAATTGAAAAATTTACATTGGTACTTGCTTGGTTTCGAACCCGCAACCTCCTGCATGAGAGGCAGGTGCCTTAACCACTGAGCTATCAAGACACTCATTGACTAGTAAATGCCTAAGATATCAAATCCGGCTTTGTATTATTGTGTTGTCTAAAGTTTTAATAAATATAATGTTGCACTTAGCATAAAACATAAGGTGCCAACTCAGCACCTTGAATGTTTAATATGCCTAGACAATCTGATAAATAACCTAACACAGTCATTCATATTTCACCAACTCATTAGTTTCTTTTTAGTCACAATGGTTCAGTTCATTAAGGTGAAAAGGAGAAAATGGCTGACGTGAAATGGACTCTACACACTGTCCGTCAGATCAGCTAATAATAAAATTATGCAAAAACCCAACGAGATTGTCTACAATACCACACAAGCTACTTGAAGCGAGCAAAATGATCTCTCGAATAGATAATGCTCACAATTTTCAAGTAAAACATGAGCATTTAGAAAGAGAAATTGATAGTCTTGATAATAACCGGCCAGTGTTAATCTTGACTGGTTTGTTTACGAATTTATCTCGTTTTCTCTTTTCGATTTGTGAAATGGGAAAGTCGATTTAGGAGTACTCTAAGCTTTAAAGTTATTGAGACGTACAAAAGTACTTGAGATTTTCAATTGTTTGTTCAATACCTTGGTTATTATGCAAAATAACCTCTTGTCTGTGTTTATTTTAGTGAAGATTGATTTTTTTTTGTCAATTATGTAAATTTTTCGAAAGCTTTTGCCATTCGAAAAGCGTTTGAGATGATGTGTGAATTATCCAATTAATACCTCATCAAAAAGACTTTATTAGAAAGCGATTGTATAGCTTTTTACAATACATATTGATAAAGTCTTTTGTCGGTATCCAGATAGGTAAAACTTATAAAATAAATAAATAAATAGATAAATTAGTGGTCAGATTTGTAAGATATCACAACATTTAAGTTCCTTGACAGTAATCAATAATTGTATTGTACTACCTATTGAGGTACACACATTACTTGACGGAACAATTGGTGCAATGGTTGAGAGTGTGGTTGAGAGATTGGCCGCTGAGCTGCGTGTTTTGATTCCCACACGGAACAAATATATGTTTGTTAGATTTTTGTTCCGGGGTTGGGTGACTTGTGAGATTAAATGTTTGTGAACACACTCACAATACAGGAGACAGAGATTTAATCTTTACCAATAATATTATTAAAAGTGATTAATGAACTGAGTCTGAAAATCTAAATATGCTTTAACATCACCTTGTCAGTCAAATGCAATCGTCTACATACTGCCATCACTAATTTATATGCCAAGCTTGGTAATTGAGGCAAACAAATGTGCCATATTATGATGGTGGCAACTTACAAGCGTATCGTTTTGTGTCTCGGGAAGCTCAAACCGTTGGAGTCGGTAGTCATTTGTCGATCTATGAAAGTTGTGATGAAGAAAAACGAAAAAACACAACTGCTCCAGTTTACGCTCGACGAAGCTCCAGCCAGTGAGTCCACTATCAAATGGACGTACAATTGAAATGGTTCCATTATACCAAATGAGATTAGATAATCTCCAGGCGTTGCCTATTTATCCATTGTGGGTATTCTGTTTATTCACTGTAGTTATTAAGCACAATACTTAAAGATCTGATAAGGGATATGTCGAATCCTGTGTTAATTTGAATAACGAATAAACAAAGTAAGCTGGGTAAATGATAACACTTTGTTGTTATGTTTAAATCAATTTAATTTCATCAGAAACTATCACTAAATGGTTACTATCCGATACTCAACTGCAAATTGCAAAAAACATGCGAAAATTTGAATTTCGTGGGCTTCTCTGGAGCATTCACCTTAAATTTACATGGTGATATTTTTACTGAATTGATTAACAGATCAGAACATCATCATTATCATTTCAGCCGAAAGACGTCCACTGTTGGACATAGGCCTCCCCCAAGCGTCGCTACAACGACCGCTCCTGTCCCGCATCCATCGGATTCCAACCCTCACCAGGTCATCGGTCCTCCTTGTGGGAGGTCTTCCAACGCTGCGTCTTCCGGTACGTGATCCCCACTTCAGAAACTTTTGAACCGTCATTATGATGACCTTAAAATGGCAAGTGGATATTTTAAGAGAATTGACTGGGAAAAAGGTGAAACAATGGAATGAATAGCGGGAGTTCTTTGCCCAGCGTTGGACAGTACAAGCTGGAGATGATAAATAATATCATCATCATCATCATTATCATGTTCCTACCCTTGTCCCGTGTTATTTGGGGTCGGCGCAACACGTTTTTTCTTCCATTCTGCCCTGTCACTCGTTATGCTATAACTAACTTCCTTTTCTTTCATATCACTCTTCACACAATCCATCCATCTTTTCTTTAGATGTAAAATACCAATAAAGTAATAATTATAATAGATTATCATAAACTTGAAACTACAAAATGGATTATATCCAGCAGAACAAATATTTTCGCTTTATTGAAGCTTTATTACCTTTTTAACTTCGCAAAAAAATTATGGAGACGGAAAGGCAAGTACGTTTTCTTACAAAAGTTCTGCATTTGCGGAAGCGAAGGCAAATTTCTATTACAAACCTAATTACAAGCTAATAGAAACACGTATTTTTCACCTACAAAGATGTAGTTATCAACTCGTTGTAGTTATAATGTCTTAACAAGCATAATTTTGTGCTGATCGAATCCCAATCCGATAGCTTTCTACTAATAACAGACATTTTTATTATGTGAAAACTAGACAGCCGGCCGTATACGTTGAGTTTTGGACTTAATTCTAGATAATTAACAGGTTGGTGACAAGATTTTGCTGCGGGATCGCTTGCGTATTCTGAACTTTAATAGTTAAGGCACGTTGTTGATAAGAAAGTTTTATTTTGCAAACTGACGTTAACGAAAACGGTGCGTGTATAAAAAATGTGGACCTAGGATCATTCTCAATCGTGATCGACCAAAGAAGAAAATAACGAAAAATTGACTATATTTACAAAAAGAAACCAATCACTAATTAAACTAATTTTGATACTCAAGAGACTCTAGACAAAGTGCAAATTACGATTTTCGATCAGAACGTCAATAAGTCAGTGGCTGATCAAATCTCGGGTTACAATATTCGAAAGAGTCACACTGGTCCGGGAAAACAAAGGGCATTTAAAGAAACACGTGTGGGTTTCAGGTGGTTTTCAGTCGGTAAAAGTCTTGTACCTACTCCCTCATGCTACACCCAGAGAGGACGAAATGATTTGATGATTTGAAAAAGGGGTTGATCATGTTGCATTTCGATAGTGAATGTCAATCTTATTTGATGCTTCTGACGGTTCAAAAGTGCCTATGTGAAATAAAATATATTGAATGATTTGAAATACTGATAAATATTTGGTGAATTAAAAAAAATCTTTTTCTTTTTATACGTCATAAAATGAAAAAGATTTTTGACCTTTGTGCAAAATTTCAGTATTCTAGATCCAAAAATTTGGGCTGGGCATTGATGAGTCAGTGAGATAGTCACGACTTTGCCTTTTATAATAATAATAATATACGTATAATTATTTTTATTATATAAAAATATAGTATAAACATGTATACAAATAAATAAAGAGGATATTTAAAAATGTATGTTAATAAATTGAATAAACGGAATATTAATACATAATTTAGTTTTCTTTAGACGACAATGATCCATAATGGTTAATGAAAATTGGAACTTTAGCCAGCTATATATCTATATATATGAGTATAAAAGCGAAATACAACTCACTGATCTTTCACGAAATCTCAGAAACTATAACACCTACAAACCTAAAACTTGGCAGTTAGGTTCCTTATAGAGTGTAGACATCCGCTAAGAACGGATTTTCCGAAATTCTCCCCCTAAGGGGATGAAACGGGGGTCCAAAATTTGTATGCAGAAACCGACTTTCACGCGGGCGAAGCCGCTGGCAGAAGCTAGTAAATATATATATAAAGCATACTTAGGCATTTTCCTTCAAACAATTCACTGTTTATTTTGTAAGACACATTTTCAGTTCACAAATCTCGCGATATTTTATAGCGTGTTCGGGTAAGAAAAATATTCTCGATTATTTATTTTACAGGCTTGTGTAAACAGACAGACAGTTTAGCATATTGTGTCGTATTAGATAAGACTAATGATTTGTACGAGTTTCACAGCGGTAATTTTATGTTTTTGATTAAATCTTTGATACTTATCATGTTAATTTATGATGGACTAGTATTTAGACGCGACTTTAGCTGATTGTAGGTATTCAGAATTGCAGATTTCAAGCTGTAGAGTAAGCATGGAGTAGTCAAGATTACATAAAGCGTTAAATTTATTTCTTGTTTGAATGGCAGTTTGGTTAATTAGTTTTCATCCTTTACTTTCCGTCTTCCTCGGTTTCACCTGCGTCCTTAGCTACTGCTTCACTTCCGTGCACTATAGCGTGATGTTATATGACTTTTAGTATTCGTCATGAATCTGGCTATTCTATACATAATGTTTTTTTTCGAATCCAACTTATTGAGAATAAGTACTGTTAGAGATAGCGCCTAATAAACAAACTCTTGCGCTTTATTATATTATTATAATATCTTATTATTATACTTTTTCCAGGGGCTTTATAGGGATGAAAGTAGAAAATTTTCCCAAGAGAACATACGCTCTAGAATAAAAAATGATTAGGTATGCTAAAAGAGAGAGAGAGCTTAAGAGCAGTGGTGGCCGAGTGGTAACGGCCCCGACTTACGAGTTGTAGGTTGCGGGTTCAAACCCAGCCAGGCGCATTACTTTGTGTAATTTATTTCATCACCACTGCTCTCAAAACGGTGAAGGAATACATCGTGAGGAAACCGGCATGTCCTAGAACCAAAAATTCGAAGACATGTGACATTCACCAACACGCACTGGGCCCGCGTGGTGGATTACGGCCCTTTCCCTCTCCTAGAGAGAGGAGGCCTGAGTCCCAACAGTGGGAACATTATAAGGCAGACTATGCTAGGTATGCTAAACGTGTTGCGTCGACCCCAAATAAGAAGGTACATGGGCAGAAAGATGATAATGACTATAATACGACATTATTATGTCCTATTTCCAGGACATAGTCTGCGGGTGCCAAATTTCATTCAATTCCATTTAGCTGTTTCAGTGTGAAGGAGTAACAAATATGAACACACACACACATACTTATAAATTTTCGACTTTATAAAATTAGTATGAAGTGTGATATATTTTTGTCACGCTTATGTTGTGTGTGACAAATGGGCTTCGGTTTTGAAGCTCATTTGAGGGCCAAGCCGGGTAGTAATTGATGATAATAGAACAATAAAAAACCATGTAGGTATATTTTAAACCGTTGCATATTCTAGATGGTTTCCGTATGAATATAAATCTCCTATGTATTCAATAAATCATTCAAAACTGAAATACCATAAGAAGTGTAGACCAATATTCGATTATTCGATTCGTGATTTATTATTAATTAATATTTGCACATCTTAATAAAGTTCACCACAAATCCAATTCCCACATTATGCTAATTTATTAATTAAAATATTTAATTATGTCCAAACAGACATATCTCTAACCTTTTTAGTAAAAATTAAATACCGTATAAAACTCGTTTTTGGTGCCATATAACAAGTTGGTAATGAATATACAATAATTTAGTAAATGAGTTAAATTAAAGAAAGTCACTACAGTCATCAATAAAAAAAATATATCTACGACTCAATTAAGAAATTAATAAAAAGATAAGGATTTTGTCTGATTAGAATCTGTTGATGTTTACTTTGTGATATTTGAAAGTTACCCTATTAATATTTTGACATTTTGTTAATTTGTTTTGCTAAGGTATACCGTTTAGCTGTTAATTGTGGTAGCTACTATTCGCAAGGAAATCTATTAGTAACTTTTGAAATTGATGTAAATTATTTTGTTCGTTCCATCATTTAACCACTAAACGGAAGAAAGAGGTTTTTTTTTCTGGTGGGAAAATCATCTAATGACATCCCCTGCTCTTGGGCGGAGCGGGAGATAGTGTCAGACTTTTACTGACTAAATACCGACTCCTGTTCCTTCTTTGCCATTTTTCCAGGGCCCCAGGGATCTCTTTCGCATCACCCATGGCCTCAGTAGGCTTCGACCCTGCTGGGCCCCTACGGTTGCTGACATCTCCTTGAGGCGCGCGTGGAACAGTACGCGCCGTCGATGACTTGGGCCCAGTCCGGACGGTCACCGGACGATCGGACGGCGAGCCACCCATTGCTCGCCGTCCGCAAGCCCGCGCCTACGGTGGCCGGATATCGGGATCAGAATCCCGGCGACGGTTGGGGCTTGAGGACCGTTGCCATACGCGATCGGCCGCCTCCTTTTGCTAGCATTACTGCTTCGCAGAAGGAGCTCCTAAAGGGGTAACGTTTTCGCCGACCGAGATACACAACCCTAAAAAACGTTAAGCGCAACTAGAATACATCAAAATGCCAGCTAAGCGTATAACTCAACTGACAGAAGCCGATTTACATAAGTTATCTCATTGGAAGGGCTCCCATCAATCACTTTAGTTGGCTACTGCAATCAATCACACGGTTTACCAAGATGAGGTGGCTTTTAGGCCTAGTGGGTATAAATTTTGGTCATTTCCTTTTCTAAGGTGATTTGTTTCGTGGCAGAAATAATGGAAAGTGGGTCCAGCTCTTCTTTCACTCTTGGGCGAAGCTGGAGGGCGTGTCTGGCTTTTACTGACTAAAATCCACTCTTATGTTCCTTCTTGGCCTTCATTTCTGGGCCCCGGGGTTCACTTTCACATAACCCATGGCCCCAGTAGGCTTCGACCCTGCTGGACTCCTGCGATTTTGCTGACATCTCCTTGAGGCGCGCGTTTAACACTACGCGCCGTCGATGACTCGGGCTCGGTCGGGACGTTTACTGGAGGGGCGGATGTTGAGCTACCCTTTGCCTTTATCCTCAGGTCGCGAGTCCGACTCACACTTGCCCAGTTTTATGTATAGATATGAAAAATTATCAAATAACTTTTTCCACTCGAGTGGAGTGTCAGATTTTTACCCACCCGTGTTACTTCAGTTACCCTGTGCGTCCCAGAACCGCGGAGACCCTATTTTGAACAATCCCGTTGGCCATTCTGAAAGTAGCCTGATTTCGTAGTATCTATGTATGTTCTTTCTATATCAATGGCCCCTGCCACAAAAACCTACATAGGCCTTACCCACATTTCTAGGTTATATTCATCCCGCCTTACGAGTTACGAAAGCTATTCTAAGAGAAGATTTTCAACTATAAACCCCATATTAGGTATCTTGTATGCTATGGTATCCTGGTACCATCGGCGCTTTCGCGACCATCGGTTCATGCAGCGGATTTTATGACGCACAAACCTAATTAGGAATAATCGCTTATTTTATTGTATGGCTACGGTTAAAGTGTAAAAAATATAGTAAAGGTAAAACTGGTCGTTTTTTCACGCGGGATCGTATGAAAGTCCGTGTGGCCTTTGAACGTAAATGGCAAGTAAAGGAACAGAAGTAGGTTTTAGTTAGTAAAAGTCTGACTCTCCCTCTTAATCCACCCAGAGCGGGAGAAGTTGTTTGACAAGTCACTCACTTTGTATACATAACATCTTTCTCAGGCAACACTCTTTCACAACGCAATGGAACTATCGAAAGGCTATCCTTTCGATAGTTCCATTGCGTTGTGAACTATAATATTTAAATGTACTCGGCGAATATCTTGGTAAACTATTTGAGCAGCTAGCAAAATTGCCAATATTCATGTTAACCACAATTTTACTACACGTGAATGGCACTCACAAAAGCTATTAAACTAATAACTGAGTCACGCTATACCCAATTAGGTGATCGAATTCATGGCTTTATAAATAGTCACAGTAACACTTGCAACATCGGCTTAGGCGCAAAACAGATCTTTCGCAAAATTTCTACTCTCGTAAAAAGTTATAATGTCGTCCGTCGTGTTAGACGTCCACTGTTGGACATAGGCCTCGAACAAGTGTCGCCATTATGACCGGACCTGTGCGTCTCGCATCCATCGGATTCCCGCGACCCTCACCAGGTCATCGGTTCACCTTTTGGGAGGCGTTCCAACGATGCGTCTTCCGGTACGTGGTCGCCACTCCAGAACCTTTCGTCCCCATCGACCATCATTTCTGCGAGCAATGTGCCCTACAGGCAGGCACATTGAATAAATTGTAAAACTTGTAAAATACGAAATTGAAAAATTATTTTAAGTTACTAACACGACATTTTGCGAAAGAAGCGTTGTGAGAAAGCTGCCTTTTAAGATAGAGTCACTCTGCGAAAGCGACATTAGCAGAAAGAGACAATATGTGACATTTTACAACCAGCAGACATTTTAAGACCTGTAGACATTTTGCGAAAGAGACGTTTTGCGCCTAAGCCGCAACATCATTGGCAAAAAATGGCACTACAATCAGACACAATCTCGGTTAGTACTCGTAGAAAATCAATTACCTGCCCAATTACCTACTTTTTGCTTAATTTTACCCATTTTTTTGTTTTTCAATAAAATATGAAGGTTTCTATCTAGTGCGAGCCAAGGCCCAAATTGAATTTCCTAGCGTTTCGGGCTCAGAATTGATTTCGCATATTTGAGTACTACAAATTCAATATGAGGAATTTATGTGGGATTCATTGGCACTGATCGAAAAAGTGACCCTATTTGGAAATAAGGAGATCTTATTCTGTATCTAGAACCTATTATGAAATATAAGAATTGTTTTTCTTATATCCAGGCAAAGTTGGGAACAAAACACTAGCTCGTACCTAAACCTATAAAACGATATCTGCGCTGGCCCACTTTTTCACGGCGCAATAATACGAGCGATAAGCAACGCGAAATTGTTTATAAGTCCTTAGCACAATTCTTATGGGAGTAAGGCTTGATACTCACTGGAG
This sequence comes from Mythimna impura, assembly GCA_905147345.3. Taxonomy (NCBI): domain Eukaryota; kingdom Metazoa; phylum Arthropoda; class Insecta; order Lepidoptera; family Noctuidae; genus Mythimna; species Mythimna impura. Next base: position 6,106,239 of record LR990355.1, on the reverse strand, counting down.
GAGGAAAAATTCTTTGAAATAACTTGAAAAGTTTAATAGGAAAGAAAAGTCATCTGCATTTCTGAGCAAATTTAGAAATTAGAATTCCCTGTATTTTTTTTTTAATGAACTAGTGCTTGACTGCGATCCCACCAGACGGTAAGCAGTGTTGCAATCGTTGATGGTGAATCACACTAGTTTATTCAGAGCCTATTCACTCCTTATTGTTAAAGCCTTGAAGGGACCCAAATTATAATTGGACGACAAGACCGCTGCAGGCAATTTTATTGTTGTCTCTATTTTATTCGGAAAAATAGTATCGTTAGTTCCTCAGCTTTTAAGTTGTAATTTTTTAGTCATTTACCACATTTACCACCAGCTGACTGTCGCAGAACACAACACATTAGATTTTTTTCTGTAAGTAATTAAGGCTGTACGATTGCTGGAATACGCGTCAACATTAAAACAAGAATATAATCTTTGATCAATAGATAGATAGTAAAATGCGCCTATCTAGGGGCATATATTTATTATAATTATGTTTCATAAAACAGCAAGATAATTGAAGAACTGAATGGAATTTAAACTTGTGCTAACGAGGCGTTGGTACCCACAGCTGTTGGCAAGGTGCGGAAATAATTCATTAAGATTAAATAATGCAGTAGGTGTAAATGAAGACTGGTTGTTAGCTTGCCGTACAGAGCAACCCGGCAACCAGTTTCTATAAGAACTTCTTCATTCTTTAATTAGCAAGCAAGTTAATCGTTTGAGGAGCTGCATACTTGGTACGTTACTTTAAAATATAAAGCACCTTTTTAGACCACGGAATTGATTTCAAAAACCAAAATATACGTTAACTTAACTTAATTTGTTCGGAATAGGAATGTTCAAAATAGTCATCGCGGCCCTGGAACGAATTTTAAGGTATTTGATGAACGAACACAAGTGAGTTTTACACAGTAAAAGTCTGACACAGGGAGTGTCACTCCACCCAGAACGGAACGGTACTAAATGATGATATGCCATTCAAAAAAAAAAAAAACTAGAGTTTTTGCTCTGCAATTCAGAAAAAATATTTTAATTATTTAAATCATCAGGTTGAATGTCATTTCAAAACTGTGACGACTTTTTACACATTTTATATATTTATCTTTGTGGATATAATAAAGTATTTCATATTCAAAATTAGGTCTCAGACCGGACAAACAGTCCGATCGTTAAAAAACGAAAAAAAAAACATGGTTGCCAACTAACAACCTAACCGCATACCCGCGACTTGGTCACGGTTGTGCTGCCGCTAATGAGACCTAAGCTTTAGTTACACTTTTCGCCTATATAAGCTGAATTTGCATTCCAAAGTGTACCTTCCTACTTAAGAGATTTGTCCCTTAATTTATTTCAAGTTTACGTGACAATGTGAATCCAAGGTAACTTAAAATTCTCATGAATACTGTTTATTTATTTTTCTGAAAATATTTTACTTATTTAAACCTAAAAAGCACTTTTCTATATAAACATATCTTATATTTTTTGTGAGAGTTTACAGTCTCAATTACGGTCTCAACAGTGAAACATGAAATTAATGAAAAGATGACTTCATGTTGGTTTCAGAAAACGTTAAAATGAAGATTTGTATTTTATTTCATCTCAAACCTTGTTATATATAGCTAGAATAATATCGTCGTTGAAATTGTAACTAGTTTACTATTCCGAGAATGTTTAGTGTTTCAGGAGCTTCTAATTTATCAATGTCTAAATGTTCAAGTTGAGTGATAAACGGCTAAAAAGTTGTATCCTACACCGCTATTTGAAACTGTTTTACTATTGTTTCATAGAGTTATCTGCGTCATGCTGTTGATAAAGTATTAAAAGTAAATGATGAAAAAGAAATTCATACAATTGCATAAGGAGCAAGCTGCTACATTACTGATGCACTAGATGGCAATAATAAAAATACAATTTAGCTTTACTTTTTTGACTGTCCGACATTTTGACAATTCAAAGTGCGAAATTGATCTATTTGAAATAAACGTTTCTAATTTCTGATTAAAATAGGAATAAGTGCATAGAATGAAGGGGTGCAATAAGTACAGCGGTGTAGTGGACTACAAAAACATTTATCAACATCTCCCTAGCTTTTTCCCATTAACTTGGGGTCAGCTTCCAGTCTAACCTGATGCAACCTATCAGACCTCTACAATCCAGTTACTGGGCAACACGATACTACTTGGATAGACTGATGGTCAGACATTCTCACGTCTGACCACCTGTAACGACGATCAAAGATTTACGAATGACAACCGGAACCGCAAAAACATTGATATAATAAAATTATCTGTCTAACAAGTAACACCTTCAGTAGATATCAAACGTCAATGACACTGAAGACGATGTTAAGCATCACTCAACCATAGATGATCCGTTGACAGATGTAATCGAACGCCTTCAACAATCATCATTATTGACACCTGACAAAGCAACACTTGTGGGTACTATCCATTAAAAACATCATCCACTGTTTAATAAAATGTAGTAACTCAGTGTGTAAACCGCCTTAGAAGTCGCTGGCTCGACTGAGGATCCAACTAACTGTATTCCTACGAACGATAGTGAAAACACGAGCCGTCTACACGTAAGTCCAGCCGTTTTCTGCTACTGAACAAGATAAGGAGAAATTTATTTAATGGAGTAGCTGGACCATGACCGTGGATCTTTTGCGAAAATTGTGTTCGAATTAACATAAAATATATCGAAGTGTGTCGCAACTTGCCACTTATATTTTGGTGAACTTTTTGATGATAAAAATGTAACGAAGCAAAATATATTAAAGATAATGAATATTTTGCTGTCGACATAAATTCGTACTTCAATTACCTGACCTTTACTTCCAAGTATGTAACGTAACTTTGTATCAGTTAATGAAATCGAAACTGCAGCATGAAAAATACAATACATAGGTAATATTTTGTAATTCTATACAATTATAGCGTCGAGGTATCCCACAAGGTGGACCGATAACCTGGTGAGAGTTGCGGGAATGCAAAGGATGCGAGACGCACAGGACCGTTCGTTGTGGTGACACTTAGGGGAGCCCTAAGTCCAACAGTGGACATCTTTCTTTTGAAATGATGGTGATGATGTTATTGTCGTTACTAGCTTATCGTCATCGCCAACATATTATAAAGGCACATTACACATGCCTATAGCGCAAAATAATGTAAGTAGTGTAATACTTTTGTGCCAGCTTCAGGCATGTGAATAGCTGGAATAATCGCGGTGTGTGCAGCTCGCCTAACCTGATGTCGTTGCCTCAGCTTCAAGCTAACTGTACTGACCAAACGATAGTGAAAACATCGGTCGTTCGCTTACTCCACTTCTCGGCTCACTCAGATGCGGTATAATTCAACGGGTTTAATGTTTTCATTGTTATACGGTACGGTTTTGTGTATGTGTGTGTATATTATATTTACATCATGTTACATAATAAAAGTAAATCCTAAAAGTAGTAGTGTTCAGAATCGGTTTCTGAATAAATTTTAGCTATTTTTAAAATAAGTCTTATTTTTATCCTAAAATAATAATCAAGGGTATCGACACATGTTACATCCCACACCAAAGGCCTACCCAACTTTCATGGTATTATGGTCATTCCGAGAGTGCTGTGAACCGAAGGTACCGTAGGTGCACCCGACGGCGATGGGACGAATGCCACCGTCTCTCTTACGCAGGGAACATAGATTGGCCCCGTACAAGACATCGACGACGGCATCGTTCACGCCGCCGGAGAGCATAACATTGACAAGAGTCAGAAGTTCCTTCAAAAGCGACTAACCAGCTTCCAGGCCTGAACTTAAAAGGTCCTTTAAGTGCTGTGGAGTCAGGCCGTCGAGGCCACCGGCCAAACCGTTTATAACCGCTTTAATTGGGGTGTATAAGGGTCTGAATTATTCCAGTTATAGTTGTCTCATAAAAAGAGTCAATAATATAACTAAAACATTACAATCATCAAAAGAAGCTGTTTTAGTCGTAGTAATTTTATTACGTCCACTGAATTGATTAGGCCGCATATCAGTAGTGACAAAATCAGTAAATAGTACCAACTGTACTTTAACTCCAAAAATTTTCTAAATACTGGTATGTTGATGGATTTTCATTTACCCTTAAACATTCGTAATCCAGACTTCGACAAAATGACCATTACAAAAAATCTCAATCCATTTCTCCAAGTTATTCCTATTGAACTACACAAAAGCGTAATAGTGAGTACTTCACCATTAACATGATAAACCATCAATTTCTCATACAATCCCTCACAATACAAACCCAATAATACGTCAACAATGGACATGCCCGATCCCCCGCAACTAGCGTAAAATTAAACGATGCTATTCACTGAGATCTCCTCAGATATATACGTAAACTAGCTTGACTCTAGTTACTAGTGTATTTATGCTAGTTAGCGCTATAATAGCTCGCTCATTACACCTGCACTTTGCCGATACGCTAATGCTTTGAGACTGTTGAGTAAACTGTTGTGGAGTAATGCACTATTGTACTTTATTTTATCGTCGTATATCTCTTGTTGGTTGTGCATTATCTTGGCTAGCCTCATGTTGATTCATTCGTGCTTCTCTCTGTATCTGAGATATTGGGATGAGATTTTGGGAATAAGACATTTCTTAAATTGGATATACAACATGTGTATTTGCTAACAAAAGTTTTTCGCTGGTACGATAATTTCCGGACACCGTATGCTCCGTTTATAGTGACTTTTCTTTTGTTATATGCTTTAGCAAATTAAATTATTCAAAGTGTGTTCCAAGGTCTTCTTTTTTTCGTTGTAAATTCGATAAGTAATTAAATGAAGATAGTAACATCCACTCTCAAATTAATTGTGCATTTACACGAGATATGCCAAACCGTCAAACACGTTACGGTTTCGATATCCGAAATATACGGTTTCCTAGACACAATCGCCTCTTTCTCAACCATGAATACATTCACCCTGTATGTTTTCTAACCTGGAATCTGTACAGCTGTTCGTTTCGCATTAAGGCCGTGACGAACGACCTGATTCTGTATGAATGATTCTTGGGAACCGACGCGTTGTGGCCAGCGGCCGCCACTTTTGGTCTGGCCGGCGGCATCATCGAATATGGCTTCGTTGCGGAGTATTTTATTACATCTGGTTGGACTGATGAATGTTTGGCTATCAGTGAGCTTGATTTTGTTTATGAGGTGGGCGGATTCAGTTGAATTAGCCCCGATGAGTGGTTGGTTAACTGTCATTATAATTTTCTTTGTAATTTCCGTCAGTTCTTTTTCCAGTATGTTGGTTGACTTACGGTAAGATGTCAATTGATAAAACCAAGTTACTTTACTTCATTTGACCACACGTCCGTCAATAGGCAATATGACCATTAACAAGATAAAAAAATATTTTTGTTTTATTTTTAATTCAGCTTGTACTTCCTACTGCTGGGCAAAGGCTTCCCTCAACTTCTTCCAGGTATTCTTCTCTAGAGCCACCTCGAACCAACCCTTCCAGTAGGTGTCTAGGTCGTCCCGCCACCTCCTCATAGGTCGACATCGGCGGCTTCGTCCGTCCGGCTAAAATGGGATTGGACGGGTCATATCAGCCGCATGCACACTGACCGTTGGGCAAGAGTCTTCACAAAAAGATATTACGTAAGTAAATCCAAATATCTCTTCAAACGTTTCTACTTGAAATCAAGTGCCCATTTTAAAGTGCCCTTTCAGCTTAGGCCATTAAGCTGTCCCAAGACTAAAGCTCATAATCCCGTTTCCAAATCAAATGTCTGGAAGGATCGAAGTCTGAATGGATTAATTTAATAGCAGTCGAAGTTAAAATGGATTCCGCTTGAATCAAATGGACCATGAAAAGATCTCCGGGTAACATTGAATGTTAAGATGGGTGAATTATTTTGGGATTGGTTTCTTCAATTGTCTTCATTCCGTTTGAAGATATTACGAATTCAGATGATACTAATATGTAAATGAAATAAATCGATTGTATTATTTCAAACATTCTTGTGTTTGTTTCTACGTAACAAATGATTCATTTGAAGCATACAAATACATGAGTAAGAGCAGTGGTGGCCGAGTGGTAATGGCCCCGCCTTACGGAGTTGTAGGTCGCGGGTTCAAACTCAGCCAGGCGCATTACTTTGTGTAATTTATTTCATCACCACTGCTCTCAAAACGGTGAAGGAAAACATCGTGAGGAAACCGGCATGTCCTAGAACCAAAACTTCGAAGACATGTGACATCCACCAACCCGCACTGGGCCAGCGTGGTGGATTACGGCCCTTTCCCTCTCCTAAAGAGGAGGCCTGAGTCCCAACAGTGGGAACATTATAAGGCCGACTATGCTATGCTATGCTATGCTATACAAATACATGTATAACATTGGTCGTAAACTGTTTGTGCGTACAGCGTAATCGAACTCTTTGACCATGTCTAACCTCTAAGAATCGTAATCGAACATTTGTAGCATAATAAGACATAACAATTTTGTTCTATCACGACATGTGACTCACGAGCACATAGAGAGCACGTACTCGCACAAGTTAAACTATTTGCTATTAACTCTAGATCCATCAGTAGTGCTGAAAGTCACGTTCAACAATTACGTAGGTATTGAGATTAAAGTTCAGTATACGGTTAGAGCTGTGTGGTCTAAGTCTAAAGGCTACTTCATCAGGGCGGATGGTTTGGTGGTTGGCATATTAATATGATAGTTTGAAAATCTAGTGGAGTAGTAGAGTGTAATTTTGACATTCGTAACCTCTATTTCTTTATCGACATTATATTTTTACTTTTGACATTTGTAATGGTGGAATCCGGATTTATTTGTTTTATATTAGTTAATTTGATTACCTATATTTACCACTTATAAGGGAAATTGCCAAATATTATTATTTGAAAGCATTTTGTTCACTGTAAAACTTCTATGGATTATTTAAATGTTCAAAAATTTCAATTCTTATGAATTATGATTATCTTTGTTTGCTTTGTAGTGTTGTTTTTGTTGTAGATAGTGCTAATCCCTGTTGTGCGGACTTATTTCTTAGTTTATTTTATTTTACTAGGTAATTCATTTGAAATATTTGTATTGCCTGGTTACTTGTTAATAAATACTCATGGCAGTAACTTATTTTCTCTTATTTGTTTACAAATCCTTTATATTTACGAGCTTTCATCCTATTATTCTAAGTGTTGATTTCGATAAAACGTAAAAGTTGTTTATGAAATGAATAAATGAAATATTTATATAAATGTCTCCAAACTTAAGTGGTAGTGGGCAGGGCACATTGCTCGCAGAATAGATGATCGATGGGGCTGAAAGGTTCTGGAGTGGCGACTGCGTACCGGAAGACGCAGCATTGGAAAGTCTATAAGGTGAACCGATGACCTGGTGAGAGCGGAAATCCGATGGATGCGAGACGCACGGGACAGATCGTTGTGGAGACACTTAGGGGAATGTCCAATAGTGGACGTCTTTCGGCTGAAATGATGATGATGGTGATGAGCAGAGTCTTTGTCTTGTGGGCAAATATCTATAATTTATTAGCATAATAAGGTTTTTCTCACAGATTTAATAAAACCTTACTATCAAGTTTATTTTATCGATATGGTCAAGACTTGTGTCATTGAACAGAAAACAAATTAATCAATTCTTCGAATCCATTTTTCCAACCAAGAATTAATTATCAAAATTTTCGTAAAACTGTTATGGTCTTAGGTTCGCCGCACGCATACGGGCCACCGGCCACAACCACAAAATGCCACCACCGGCATATTTCCTATAGTTCTCATACATTTTATATGGATTCGGCGCACACGGATGATGCCAGTGGCCGCCACATGCTACAGATCGCCGCTGCTCGCTTCTTCTGACCCGCACTGGCCACTAAACACCGATACAAAACGCCGTCTCACGCCACTCGCGCATTGAAACCTTCTTCGTCAGAATCCATTATGATACTGCGCGTATGGGTTAAAAAAAGTAGCAGCCACCGCCCACAAGTGGCTTGTGGCCACTTATAACTTCTCGTGGCGACGTTTGTGGCTGTGGAATGTGGCCCATGTGCGGCAACACTTACGGTTACGATTAAATGGTTAACATTGAAGGACCGTCATCGTTTACCTGGATGACTGCATGATTGTCTGTAAAAAAATGGCTGCCTCGACTTTCGACCCTTTTCAAGTATTATGTTGGAATTAAATTCCGAAACGTGATTTCATGTACCGTTCACAAAAGCGAATTGTGGAAAGGTCTGTGTACATTGGCCGATTGGTTTTTGCTGCCCAATTGAGTAGCTGAGTTTATTTTGCTTTTGTATCGGTTATAATTTATATGTAGAATTTAGAATTCTGTGTAAGGTTAATTTAGATTGGGAGTTTTTTAGGCTATGACAATGTTTGGTTTATGCTCGGATGCTGGTAGATTTGATTTTATGATTAAAAATAAACAAGTAAGTATTGGTTTTTTGTAATAGGTAGTCTGTCTGTTGGTTTGTTGATCATTTAGGGGTACAGGTTGATGAATTTGGGTGCTTAAAAATACGGACTAAATATTCGTAAGAAGTTTTTTAATTAGAGCACGTCTTATATATTCAATCACAATAAATGGTTTAAGACAAATTAAGCGATGGTATTCTGTTGAGAGGAGCAGTGGTGGCCGAGTGGTAACGGCCCCGACTTACGAATTGTAGGTCGCGGGTTCGAACCCAGCCAGGCGCATTACTTTGTGTAATTTATTTCATCACCACTGCTCTCAAAACGGTGAAGGAAAACATCGTGAGGAAACCGGCAATGTCCTAGAACCAAAAATTCGAAGACATGTGACATTCACCAACCCGCACTGGGCCCGCGTGGTGGATTACGGCCCATCCCCTCTCCTGGAGAGAGGAGGCCTGAGTCCCAGCAGTGGGAACATTAAAAGGCTGATTATGCTATGCTATTCTGTTGAGCCCTTATTCAAAAACTTATTGAAAGCCGCTTATGTCATATTTTATAGATAATCCGACCATATTTTTTAAACATTACGCTTTTCAAGTCTCAAATTAGCATTAGCGTTTCTATTTATGTCAAAATTATTGCATTCGTGAAATGGCCGATGTCAAAATAGTTATTTTATTATTCGGAACTAATGTGCAAATTAAAAATAGTTGCAACGATCTTAAGCTTGGTATATACTTTCATATTTATTGGTAGTAACAAGGTCATGAGGCAGACTGAGAAAAATCTGACAATTCAGAATGCTCTCAAAATATATGATATGAAATCCTGTAGGAGAATCTGAGATTTTATTTCAATGCTTTCAATGTTGAATCTCTAGGCGTTGGATTGGGTGAAATATTGTGCTGGGATTTTTCGGTATAGAAAATTCAGTTTGGAAAAGCAAAATTCCGGACATGGGCACTGACAATACAATCAAAACGTAACGTGCGGATATTGCTGAATTAATATTGCGCGTAGAATATGCATCACAAGTTATTAGAGAATACGTCAATAACTTCTACATAAATCTCATTGGTGTTGAGCTCTGAGATTGTTGATAGGAGTACTAACATGTCACGTTTTGCATAATCCACCCACATGCTTGAATGTTTGGAAATTTCAGACAAAGCTATCACTTTGAGACCTATTATGCCAATATTCGTGTATATTTATTGTTTCCATATTGCTGAGTATATCTCACCATATTTTGATTTGTGTCAATTGTCAGCTTTGTTTTTACCCTTTTTTTAGGTGGGAAAATCATCCAATGACATAGCACGTGGGTGTGTCAGACTTTTACTGACTAAAAAACCACTCCTGTACCTTCGTTGCCTTTCATACCAGGGCCGAGTGTTTGCGCAACAGGATTGTTCGGAAAAGTTACTACAACCCAGAAACTCAAACAGCATTTGGAGGAACACAGATGGGTTTTAGTCAGTAAATGTCTGACACTCCCTCTCCCTCTAGGACAAATTAGTTGAAGATATTCTACCCATAATTTTTTAAATGTTTGATTTGGTAAAGAGTTTGACCTTCATAAATCTCTTATTTCTGTATTTCTTCTGTTTGTAAATTATCACCTATCGATCATCCATCTTCACCCTAAATTGTTTCTAATGATATTCAATCCTTAGCTAGACGGCACCTTTATGTACCATAAAAGCATTTAAATCTACCAGTTATAAATCACAAAGCAAAAATAAAAATAAAATTTGCGCATTCAGCCAGTGTGTATCCCCTTTATCGCACTATAAACGTCGATAAAGTTTTATTTTATCTCTGCATTGGTCATATTCCTTGCTTTTTATGACACTTAAATTAAACTTGTTGAAATGTTTAAGGCCTTATTCGGTCTGACTTGAACGAGTAAAGCGTTTACCAGCTCAATACGTGTTTATTTTAGTGTGTGATTCCATTCCATTCAGTTTTATTGGCAACGATTAAATTCTTATTCTCGGTTTTCTGTGTAAGGTTAGGTAAGGTTACGCCAAAGAGATTTACATTTTGACTTTTGTTTTATTATCGTGCACATTGTTAACTCAGGTTTCATGATTTTGTTCTATGTTTTTTTAATCGTTTAACTATAAAATAGGCTTTATTTACAATTAAGTATTTAAATTTCAGCAGAGAGCAGTGGTGGCTGATTGGTAACGGCCTCGACTTACGATTTGTGGGTCATGGGTTCAAACTCAGCCAGGCGCATTACTTTGTGTAATTTATTTCATTACCATTGATCTCAAAACGGTGAAGGAAAACATCGTGAGGAAACCGGCATGTCCTAGGACCAAAAATTCGAAGACATGTGACATCCACCAACATAACTAGTCCCGCGTGATAAATTTCGGCCCATTCCCTCACCTAGAGAGGAGGCCTGAGTCCCACCAGTGGGAACATTATAGGCTAATTATGCTATATTTAAATAAAAAAAACACAGTTGATTTTTGGAAGGGTGAACTTGTGCTTCAAGCCAAAAAGTGTGAACAACGTAATACACAGTCTACGTAGTACAGAGAAATTTAAAAAAAAATGCTAACATAGTGAGCATATAGCACCCCCCGTCCCCCCTGTCCCCAATGTCATCAAAATAAACAAAGCATTTGATGCTTGTGTAATACTTGAGAATGACTGAATGAATGACTCCAAAACCAAAAAGCTTGTGATTGAATTTGCTACGATTTAGAGCTATCAAAGGCACAATTTTCTAAGTAAGTCCTTACAAACCTCGTTTACTATTATTCTCATAAGAAACTTCTAAGCTGCTAGTCTCTTAACTCAAAAGAAACTTAGCTCCTCCAAGTACCATTACTAATTCTAACTGTATTATGATATAATCATATTTTTTAACCGTCATCATACCATGATGTCATCAGCCATTTCAATTCTAACGATTTGATCACCGTTACTGTAATTTTAAACTGACAGTACAACGTACCTTGTTATCTCTTGTTGAGGTTATCTTGGTGAAAAAATATGGTCATATCCTCATAAGATGTTAGTTTGGAAAAGAGTCTATTAAATTTGGCAGCGTTATAGGAATATTGTCGAATTTTTCAGTTCGCAAGTCATCATAATTAATTTAATTGATATCTTTGTATAAATTGAGGTAATTATGATGGGACTTGGATGAAGAAATTGCAGTCATCTTTATTGATGATGATGGTTTTGATGTTCTAACTCTACTGTAGCATAATTTTAATCTGTCAAATGAAAAAACACGATAATATTACAGATAGATCAAAACATCATATAGTTTTTTTTTTGAAGAAGACAAGACATCTTTGTTGGTGGATTTATTAAAAACCAGCCAAATGCGATTTCGATTTCGTACCGTCCATAGCAAAAAACGGCAAAAGATCACCTTTGTTGTATGGGAGCCCCCTTTAATATTTATTTTATCCGGTTTTTTTTAGTATTTTTTATTATAGCGGCAATATAAACACATCATCTGTGCAAATTTCAACTGTCTAACTATCACGATTCATGAGATACAGCCTGGTGACCGACAGACAAACGAACGGACAGCGGAGTCTTTGTAATAGGGTCCCGTTTTACCTTTTTGGTACGGAACCCTAAAAATTGTGGTCTTATCAAAGTAACATAACAATCCATATCCTTAATTATCTTCGTTTCCAAATTGGCACTAAAAGTTAAAAATTTCTCCTTAAAATCCATTAAGTTAATTGATAATTAAGAATTCATTAAAAATATAAATACGTGTGATTATCATATTAATGTTATGTTATATTATTAAGTGGGGCTTATTTTGTGTCTGATATTCGATATTAATTAGTATATTTGCATGAAAAATACTTAGTTAATTAACTGTTTATTAAACTGAAAGAGATATTGTAGGCTATTGGAAGAAACGGGGTTATGATCAAGCATATGATGTCAATCAATTCTGGTCGAAAATATTTATATATATTTTTTTTTTTATTTCTTTAAAAAATTAGGAACTTTTTTAACGCACTACGTATGTCAGTCCCATCGTACCCTAAGACAATTATTACACGAGATCAATGGATCAGGGCCATAAAGTATTTTTTAATAATTATCAAAAGCCCAGATGGTCGATGGGACTGAAAGATTCTCCGCTTATATGGAACGAAGACCTGGTTAGGGTTGCGGGAATCTGATGGATGAACCGGTCGCTGCGGCAACGCTTGGGGAGGCCTATGTCCAGGGGCACAAGTCTGCTATTTTTATAAATTCGTCATTCCAACACGATCCCATTGTCATTTTGCTAAAAGTTTTTAGTCTACTAATTTATAATGGACGATCATTGATCGGTCAATGGTCTTGTAGTAGAATGACAATATCAAGCTGTCTCATAGCAAATTAAAAGCAATGACTGCACAATGACGTTCTAATGGTAGGTCACTGATCAAAGGATCTGTCAAAATTTTAGCAGATTCCCGCATAAGTCAAACATTCATTTGTCGCTATTCACGAGATTACCATTCTATGCCACTTCTTTCAATGGAGTGTCAGTGGGTGCCCATTTGAAAGTCATAATGACGCCATTATATTAGTAGATTACCAAACTTGTCAAAATCTATAATTATGAAATCAATGATAGACCATTCTGACACTATTGTAATAGCAGACTTGAGGCCCAGCAGTGGACGTGTTTTGGCTGAAATGATGACAATGATTTTCAAAGGTAATTTAATTTCACGACTTACCTATTGTTATCAGTTCATAGCTTCTCCTAATTGGTAATCTTGACATTTTCTGCTAAAGCAAGATAGCTAATTCTCTAGTTGCTGTTTCCATTTAAGTACTTATAACTATTTTCTTTAAGTTAAAAGTTGAGTTAATATTAATTTTCGTCATTTGTAAATTACGTGGCACAGAAGGCTGCTCGGCTTAAGCGAAACTGGCTTAGACATGTTGGCTGGATGCTGATCGAGTAGTGACCCCTTACAACATAAAATTGATGCCCTGAAATTTCAAAACGGGAACAATGTAAGGAATCGAGGAAGTACAGGCCAGATAAAATAAAATTGGGGGTGGAAATGATAAATCTTAATAAACTAGTGCGCCTCACCATCAACGATTGCATCACTGCTTAGCATCAGGTGGGATCGCAGTCAAGCACTAGTTTATAACATTTAAAAAAAAGATAAATATGTCACTCGCCTTTGTTACACTACTATAAAGTAAAGATCTAGCCACAAGAGTCATTAAAATACTAGGCAAACATGAATAAGTGAGTGTCTAAGCATTGTCTCTCCAAACCAAAGACAAAGCTCCAAGAAGGATGTAAGATGTAAAACTCATCATTACTTACAAAATTTAAAAAAACGGTAACCGTATCGCATCCCATTGTTTGCCAAAACTAACAAAAGAAGTGTACAGATCATTTATTTCCGACTCAATTCAAAGTGCTATTCTTCATGGTACAACCGCGAACTAATGTTAACACAATTACGGTGAAAGCTTCAAGCTGAAATAAACTTTATTGCTGGCAAGCTACAGGTGAATGTGCCGTGTAAGTTTTCAGCCATCCATCGTGTAACGTAGCGAGGGTGTTGCATTTAATTGATATGCCTTGTTTTTTGTCGTCTACTAAGTTGATTTTTTTTTCTTTGATAGAAAATTAATCGATGCTCAAATATAAGATCAGATATGTTCCGTTAGCCATTATGTTCCGATTTACGGTATCGATACGATTGTATTTTTTTTTTCTTTAGTAGTGTAAGATTTTTTGCGGATGTGAAATGTTAATTCAATTGGAGGTTCGACTGAAATCATTTATCTTTGTGATAACCGTTAACGAATTAATACGAAGTTCAAATACTTTTTATGAAGATAAGGACCACATTTTACTCGCCTGCGGCGATACCAAAAGGAGGGTTATGATTTTAACCAAAATATATTTATACTCATCAAGTCCGTCATAGTTTCTAAAGTTCGTATAATAATTTGGTAAAAAATGTATCCTTGGAAGCGTCTTGGTTGGCCCCGATTTACGAGATTGCAGCCAGGTGCATTACTTTATGTAATTTATTTCTTCACCACTGCTTTCAAAACGGTGAAGGAAAACGTCGTGAGGCATGTCTTAGAACCAAAAATTCGAAGTCATGTTACATCCATCAACCCGCACTGAGCCTGCGTGGTGGATTACGACCCATTCCTTCTCCTAAAGAAGAGGCGTGCGTTCCAGCAGTGGGAACATTACAAGGCTGATATACTATTATGCATATTCCTTATAAAATATAATCCTAACTTATTTTTAATAAAACTTTGCCATAAAAATTTCTCATTAATGTTAAAGTTATATTATATAGTTGTCTTAACAACCCCCAGGTGGCGTACGACTATTGTTTTTATGTTCTAAATATCAGTATGCCAAGAAATATTTGCTTGCGTCATATTTTTCAGATTGCGTTTTTTTGTAGTCGTAATTTGGTATTTTCAAATGATTCTCTTTAGTACTAATAGTCATCCTCATTGCTAACTTACCGGGATGCAATTTGACTTATATTTTCACTGTTTTTCATACAACCGCTCTTAAGCGATTATGACGTTATTATGACGATATTTTGGAAACACAGTATCTTGTGGATATTATCTAGACTTCTATGGAAATGAATTTATAAATTTGTGTAGAACTAATCCAGTAAAGACCTCTGAAAATCTCCTGAATTTTTGCATGAACTTTGTCACTTCATAATTTACTCAAAGTCAATAAAATATAACAATATAAGCCTTGCAAATTTAATCAAGATTCTAAATGACGACAATTTTTTTGAAAAGCTTTTAATGGTTTAAAAAAAAAACACGTATTCCTGGTTGTTCCAGGAATTATTGTTTTACTGTTGTAAAATATTCGAGTAAATCACGGAATTACCGAATGCTAACAGAGTTTTCAGGCGTTATCTCCCTTTTTTCGCGTTGACTTTTCGTTAAACATCGCGTTAGATGAAGTAAAAGTAAAAAGCTTTTAAACCATGCTCGATGTTGACAATAGGCGAGTGAAAAAAGGACCCTCTTAAGTAGTTCATCTTTACACTTCGAAACGAAATCATCTTCCACATCGTCTCAGTTCCCACCAATCTTCTCAACGTAATTGCTTTACAAATAAGCATTATCTCTTTAATCCACCCCTAAACCCTTTATCGTAGTCAAATCTAATTTACGTCTTTCAAGAAAAGGAACAATATACAAGACAACCTTTTCATCACCTTTACACCTGAAATACAATATGTAAATCTTATCTTGTCTCACAAATAATGTGAACAAGATAAATTAAATAAACGTAAGTAAAAGCTTCATCCGAAGTGGAAATTGGATCTCGAAGGAAAAGAAGTTCCTCCATCTGCAATTACAGTAATCGCACAAAGGGAGAACTCATTACGTTTTAAAGGATATTCGCCCTTAAAGTGGGTCAAGGCTTTTATTTAGAAGGAAATAAAGCCTTGATTGAGTTTTTGATTTCTATGCAAATCTTGCGAGAATGAAAATGTGGATTGGTCCTGTTTGAGCCTTTAATCTTGTGGTTTGAGTGTCATTAGAGGTGAGTTTCGTATTTGCTGTTTTCTGTTTATCTGGTTCTTTTATTGTTAAAGTATAATAAGAATCACCTTTGATGTTGTAGCGTTTTCATTAACTTTGTAGATTTTCATCATCATAGTCAGCATCTGCAACAAGCAATTTAATTTTCAATACACTTACTCGAACGCCCGTTTCTATCCCTACCGCTATTATGCACGCAATTTACTGTTTTCTGTACTAGTGCGAAAAAGTGCGCGAGCTCGCCCCCGCTACAATTTATTGTATGTATCGTATTAGACGCTAAGCGACCCCCACGAGTCACGCATCTACCCCCGTTAATTTATTTCCGCCTAGTGTAAGTGTATTGAAAACCGTCGTTTGATACATTTGGAAATTTTACTGCAACACTCGGCTCCATAACACCCTCGCCAGCGGCTCTAGCGTATTCTTTTTCGGTCACAATGACAAACTTTCTCTACTTATATCAAAATGTACTGTTTTTTTTACTGTACTATATACGTAAATATATAGATATATTGATTGAATGAAAAGAGTTATACACTATAAAGGTTATATTCTATTAGTTCTATTGTTACGTACCTTAGAATTTTAAATGCTAATGACAGATCAAAAAACTGGCGATGGAAAAAGACTGCTAGAAAGTTTCACAAAACCTTCGTTCCTTGACTGTAAATTTAAAAGTAACACATACCTATCACAACACCAATTATTCCCATATTTTTCTCACTACCAAAATCCCCAACTCAGAAAGGAGATACATACTATTTTTCCCCGGTCACCATGGCAACGCAATAAATAATCCAGCTCTTAGTCTTTAGAGGTTATTTATGCTGTCTACCCCACGCCTCCCTAGAACCTGAATAATTGTTACTCCTAGGGCTATTTAATGCCTAGCCCCGGCGAATCACATTGATTAGGAATACAGATGCTGTACTGTCCTGCAACCTGATTATTAAGCTTTAGTTTCCGCAAACTATTGGCCCTACTAAGGTGATGAGATTGTGAGAAAATTAGGCGTGTGTAACTTTTTACTGAACCGACTCACTGTTCCGAAACACTTTAGTGTTCCAAAAGATTGGAACAGCATTAATGTTTTAAATGCATCATTTGGAACAATTGAAACTCTTTACTATAAGTGACCTGCAGTCTTTCTAAAATTTAAACTAAAACGTAAATAGTATAAATATAATTCATGGCCTGAACTAAAAATATCTGTTTAAAATTCTTTAATCAAAATTCAATTAAATAAAACTGTTTGTATAAACGACGCGACGTAACAGATCACCATTCATAACAGTCAGTTTCTGTGTTTGTATCTTTTGAGTCGTTGTTCCAAATGATACATGATCATCTAAGTATCATTTCTCTGTTTCAGTGTGTTTATGACGCGACGTAACAGATCACGATTCATTTGAGCCGATGTTCCAAATGTTCCGTTTGTATCTTAAATGATACAAATCACTGTTCTGGAACATTTCAGTGATTCAGATGCAAATATTCTAATCGCAAAGATGACACACTTTGCCCACACCTAGAAAAAATATCTTGATAATCTGTTTCAAGATGTTCAGTTGTCGAATTTATTCTGGATCGAAAAAGCTGGAAGTCATTGGGAAAGACGTATGACCAGCTATGATATGATGCTAGTTTACAGTAATCATTAACTAAGGTTCATTGATTAACTAAAATACTTATCAGATGAATGTGATAAGGGTTGGATCCGATTTACGGTCAAAGATAATGATTTTGAATCATGTGAAGATTCGAATATGTGACGTGATCGATAAATGTTGGATTAAAGAATATTTTAAAAATAAAACGTTAAATGTTAAGAAAAATAACATATTTTCTGTATATTTTCAATATTCACTGAAATGTTTCTCTTTTTTTAAATTAACCTATACTTTCCCACTGCTGGACAAAGGCCTCCCCAACTTCTTCTAAGTATTCTTTTCTCGAGCCGCCTCGAACCGCCGCGGTAGGCGTCTAGGTCATCTGGCTACCTCTTCCCAGGTCGACCTCGGCGGCGTCGTCCATCCTCAGGTACCCACTTTGTGGAGACTTTTGCCCAACAGTCAGTGTGCATGCGGCTGATGTGACCCGCCTAATCCCATTTTAGCCTGGCAGCCTTTTTTTCCTACGTCTAAGATACTCGTCTTTAAGCGCAACGTGGTGTTCCTCATTCTGTCGGCTCTTTTGACACCCAGAATGCTGCGCTCAATTGCTCGTAGGGAAGTTAATATAATAAAATGAAGGGTTTGAAAAGTGGTCCATGTATAATTTCGTTAATATTGTGTGCCGTCGTCTTCATGGGGAGTATTAAGAATCAGTTGGGATCTCGAACACAAATCACTCGACTCGATATCTTATAGTATGAACCTGTAAGAGTATGCTGCGCGTCCTTGGTATTCAACGGTATCCAGGATCTTAATAGCTACTGGTTTTGACGCATTAAAATTATGAGCACGGCCTGTTAAGAAATAGCTGAAGCAGTTCACTGATCATGTTACCTTCAGGGTTACTACTTATTTAAGATTACGACCATAGTCTGCTATATTCTTCGAAAAGTATAAAGTTTTAAACAGATCTAGATTTTTATCTATATGCCACAGTTAAATGTGTCTAAATTTATACAGTGTTAATAAATACATTATCATTATTAGGATTTTTTCAGAGCTATCAGACAAAGTGACGTTCTAATAGCGATAACTATTGTAAAAAATCAAAATATATATCGAAATATCACGCGAGGTCAATCTTAATCATTTTAAAATATAGAATGATAAGTTATTTAGGGTTCCTGGGACTGTAAATTGAGGAATATTTGACATGTTATTTGTTTTGGGCATCAATACACTAATATAATCAAAACTACTGCTTAATGTGTACGTGTACAGTCACGAACAATAAGATATATATATATATATATGTATATACATTGTCACATTTTCAATCTTAACTTCTGTTATTCAAGAAATTTTGTGTAAGATAAATGGTTTCATATTTACCTAACCATTAATTAGGTAATTAAAAACCAATTGTTTACATTGCAGAAGTCAAGACAGATAAAAAATGTGACAATGTATATACCTTATTACACGTGACTCTACAATGAAATGGCTTTATCCAACACAATAAATTTATTTTTAGCTTTTCAATGACTTCAAATTTTTAAACAAAGTCCAGACTAAGCAGAGTTTACTGGTTAATTTTCTACCCAGAGCGAGTAGGTGAGCGTAATTGGATTTACTGTCACCTAACAAAATCACTAACTTTTACTTCGAGGTGATCAATAAGTAATTTGCAAGACAGGTAGTTAATAATTATCTCTTCTTATTTCTAAATAATTTATTATTAGTTGTGAACTCTTTATTATTAATTCTTTTCTCTTTGTATAACGCATGTTGTTACTAATGGCTTGTGTTCTATGTATTTTTCATCATCAAATAATTTGCTTATATAGAAAAAGATTCTGTCATAGTCTTTACCATTTATGTTTATTCAATTGATGATTTTGTCATCAGCTTAATGTTGAGTATAAGCTTTATAAAACTTTACTGCTATATCTTTTTTTTCTTTATTTGGCCTGTTATTCCTATTTTCACTGAATCTTCGATTGAAATTAGCGTTTCCTACAATTTTAGTCCAACTTTTAAGTTTCATCGAACCCTGATCACTATCTTAGTTTTCCTTGCTTCTTCAGCTATTACATTTTTTCTATCTATTTATTCACTCATAACACCTACCGTTATCAACCCTAATCCTGCGCGCTTTCAAGGCGTCGTTGTAAACAGTTATTTTAAGTGTTATTATAACAATTAGCTATTTTATTGGCGGTACACGTATTTTGATAATTACCCAGCTTCAGTTACTTCCGTAATTAGGCGTGTTGCCTTGCAAAGTGGTTGTATCTGCTTCAAATTTTAATGAGGCTACAACTGTTTCATCATAATAATTTATATTTATAGGGTATGTATATTGATTATTATGGTAAACCCTTGATGCTACAGATGTTGCAAAATATTAAAATTAAATTACCCATAGCGTGGTTATGGCTTCTGGCAATTTGTAATATTTTGGTATGACAATGAATGTTTGCTATCTCAATCATTGTTGTCATCACCTTCTTTTTTCATTTCAATTGTATTCAAGATACTTTTGAAAACGAATTCCTAGTAAGTGCTGCCTTACATAGTGATGCGGCAGTAAGAGACAAACTACAGCATCGAGTGATATTTATTGTAAGTAATCATAACTTTTCCCCTTGCACAAAATATTAATATCCATGTTTATGTACATGGCGATTTGAAACAATATCAGTAACTCTAGTAGTTACTATAATTCTTTGCAGAAAAGTTTTTGGCTCGTAATATTACGATCCATTACACTTGGCCATTTTCTTTGGTTTTATTTCCTTCAGTAATTAATTATTGCTCTTAAAGAAGTAGTAACTTAGCCGTTAATGTATTGGATGGAATCGTGATATATTTGGTCGTAAATAGCAGGCCGTTTCGATTTCTGAAGACTTATTGCGTAAAATATCTGGAATGATATAAAAACTTAATTGAAAGAAATGCTGAAGAGGGTCACGAAATATCGTAGATTTTTGTCTAGACAGTATATGATTGTCAGACATTTATAGGTACTGAGAAAATTCTGAATTGATTATATTTTGTTAAGCCATACATAACGAGACTCAGAAAGAATCAGATTACACAGAATTACTCTTCGCAGTACCAAATTTTACATACAAGTTGACTGTTGCGGTACTCAATATCTTTTACATACAAGTTGACTGTTGCGGTGATTAGGAATAATTTAGTAAGCTAGTTATGTAAGCAACTCCTAAAGAGAGAGGCCAGGGTATCGCCATGTACTGTAACATAAGAGTGGACTTCCATCCAAACCATATCCCCAATACAAATGTAGACTATATCCACATTGTTACGTATCACTTCGAAAACTCCAACCCCTTCACACAAGCTGATTATCCTCCTTAAAACTTTCATAACAAGCTCCATTCACTCAGTTACATAAGAGACAAGAAGTTAACTCATTTGTTTGAACAATAGGGAGATATCATACAGTTCCTTGTCAACAACAATGTGGGGAAGCTATTCACTTTGTTCTGAAACCATGTAAGTACGTAAGTGGGTAAGGATTGGTCAGCCAAAGATTCCGTTACGAGAATTGAGTTATGATGCAATTGAAAGAGACAATAGTCACCATATTATTTTCTACAGTATCTAAGTAAGCTGCTGGAACGTGAGCCTCACTAATTTCATCGAAAAAATAATGGTAAAGAAAAAATTAGCGATGAGATTTCAACGACAGGCTATAAAACGCATGTAAAGTTTTTTAAATTTCTATGTAACACTTGCAAAATAAGTCGTCAAAATACAACGCTAATAAAGAAAAAGCTTAAACCTTCACACGAAGAAAACCCTATAGATAAACAAAACAACATACAAAATAAAAATACCACAACAGCCATTAACAAAAAGTATATAGGACAGATGAATACGGATGAATTTTCCGACATATTACATGACAAAATACCCTGTGAAGGTAACAAAAACCTCTGTCCATTGTCCCAGCCTTTTTTTACCTTCCTTCATAATGATACATAAATAAATGAACACAGAAAAGTTTCAAAAGGTTTTACATCACACCCTATTGTTGTTAAAAACAAAAGAGGGCTGTGATCATAAAATTCACGTTATTAAGGTCAAAATAAACGGTTTACGGTCTAGTTTTTCACAAAATTTTTGGAATTCGTATTTCGAAATTTAAAATTCGGTTGTAGTATTACGAAACTGTAAGATTCGGTAAGAGTTTTGTTTTGGAGAATATGAATGTGAAATTATGTCTTTTGATTATGATGATGGACATTGTTCGTCTGATGTAGAAATAAATGGAGGCAACCAATAAAAAGAAAATTACTGTCATTCTGTACGATTCTAATTTGATTTCTTGTATTGTTGTCTTTTGTTATGTTAACGAAGTACTTTATTTTGCTTTGTGGGTTATCCTTAGATATTGTAAGGGCAAAATTTATTATGTTAGTAGATGAATGGATAGAAGTTTGTCTGTACTCTCTACTGGTACTTTGATTCTTTGTTCCCTAAACGATTCTAGTTCTGACTAATGTTCTTCGAAAGTGATTATATGTAGAATAGAATAGAATACAATACAATACAGTTAAATAGCTCTTATACATGAACTTAATCTATGGGTACAATGGCGGTCTTATTGTTGACAGTGACATCTACCAGTCAGTGATAATGTACGTAGGTATGTATGTCTATTTCATTAGGACGGCACGCGTGGAACAGTACGCGCGGTCGACGGCTTAGGCTCGGTCCGGACGGTTACCGGACGGTCGGACGGCGAGCTACCCATTACTCGACATCCGCAAGCCCGCACCTACGGTGGCCGGAAATCGGGATCAAAATCCCGGCGGCGACAATAATTACTATGAGAAATCTCCATTCAGAGAAACGCTAAGCACTAAATGCACTATATAAACTACACTAGTTTTCTTCTAATTAAATGCGCAAATGGGGCAGTAATTTAACGAACATGTTTAAATAAGAACTGGAACTACTTAGTTCTAATGGTGTAATTGCTGCGCTGCGCAGATCGACTAGATTAAGGGATCTTAAGATGTCTGTGCATGTATTACCTTTTTAGTTTAACATTAATTTATTAAAATGTTAGACATGTACTCTTCATATGGTATAATTAGAAAATTCGTAATAGAAACTTAGTCAAAGACTTTCGGATTGTAATCGACAGTTTTCTAAAGAAAATAATTTTCTTTTTTTATCTGTTGGTGAATCAGGATGCGGTGCGATCTTATAACGCCTTTGAAGTTGGTTATTATCTTGTTCCTAAGATATACCTACGTGTCTAGACCGAGCCCAAGTCGTCGACGGCGCGTACTGTTCCACGCGCGTTCAAGATGTCAGCAAACTGTAGGGGCCCAGCAGTGTCGAAGCTTACTTGGGCCAAGGGTTTGTTTCTGAAAGGAAAACTCCTCTGAAAGGCAACGAAGGAACAGGAGTGGACTTTTAGTCAGTAAAAGTCTGACACAGGCTCTCGTTCCGCCCAAGAGCAGGGGATGTCATTGTATGGACCTACAAAAAAAAAAGATATACCTACATTATTTTTTTTATTGAGGTAGGAAATCATCAAATGACTTCTCCCGCTCTATGTAGGAGCGAGTGTTAGACTTTTACTGATTAAAACTGACCTGTGTCCTTCGGTTCCTATTTGCGTTTCAGGACCACGGTAATTCTTACAAACAATGTCGCAGCCCTAGCGGGCATCGGCTCGCACACGTTACTGTTATGTGTCAGTAAAACTGTATGGGCTCCAACGGTTTTGATTACATCTCTTTGAGGTGTTTGTAGAACACTACGCGCCGTGGATGACGCGGGCTTGGTCCTAACCGAAAGGTCAGACTTTGAGCATTGCCCATCGTCCGTGCCTATGGTGACCGACAATCGCCCTGCAATTCCGAACAAGAATATCCCGAACTGGCCAAGTCTGATGAGGACTGCGTCAGACGGAAGGCGAGAACACCGTGCCTCCTTTCTAGCCACTCCTCAAAATGTGAACATACCGCCGTTATTCTGGACTGCCCAAATATATACTTACATATCGTTTATTTTTGAAACAATGCTTCTCGAGTTTGAAGTAATCAGGACCGATAGGTCAAACCGTCACGTATCAAATTAAATCAGACCCAAAATCAGTAATGTAAACAAAACCAGTTTTAGCAGCAGACCCTTTTTCCCGGGCCTAGGGTTCAATCAATACTAATCAACTAATCGGTTCATTAGCCCATTGTTGTTCCCGGGTGACACCATTGTGTGGACCGCTCGGAGGACACGGTGGAGCATACGTTAGAGGTGTGCCCCGCCTGGGCAGAGCACCACCGTGTCCTCGTGGGGGCGATCGGCGGCAGCGATCTCTCGCACCAGGCCTTAGTACAGGCCATGGTCCGGAGCGAGGAGGAGTGGTAAAAGTCTGACACTAACTTCAGCTCCGCCCAAGAGCGAGAAATGTCATTAGATGTTTTTTCCACTGAAAAAAAGTCCACTGTTGTTATTTCAAATTAAATAGAAAAGTATACCCGCTCTCCACATTAATATTCAAGTACAACAAAAAAACCTTGTCCCCTGAGCATCAACTCAACCTTCAGCCTACATTATTCAGGCCCATTCATGCTCCCTTATGACTATTCAACAGCCAACGTCCCTAGACAATCGACTTTTCCGAATCATTCGGAATTCATTGCCGTCAACATTCCATGATGTAACTCGACATTGATTTACTCGCGTCAATGGACGCTCAAGTTCGTGATGATACAAGTCACGTAACCGTTTGAAAGGGAAAGTTCGTGTCCAAAGGGAATCAACGGTTATTCCTCTCGTGTTCATTCATAAATCAAGCGCGACAGGGGACGAGACTTGCTTTAATTGACAGTCTACTTTTAAACGTATTTTGAACTTTAAACTGGAGTAGCAAAGTCTATTATCGTAATTGAATTTTGTAGGATTTCAAAAGTTTACTAAAAGAGCCAACGGTTTCGGAAAGGTAGACGCTTATTGAAGCTGTCAGTGAGATGAGATATTTAATATTTCATCGTATTTTTGGCCGCTCCGAGATAAAAACATATTTTGCTATTCCCTGTGAAGCCTTTGTAAAAGTTATATGGACATGATAAGACCATTTTCCTGGTGTTTTCCTTACAATGAAGTTTATGATGAAAGCTCTTCGGTCCCAACATTTTACGTGACCTTTCGATTTTTCTTTTTAGATGTTACTTAGGTTTCTTTGTGGTTGATATTTTCTTTTTCCAAGAAAACGTCGAATTGGTTTTCGCCGTCTATTACTTTTGTGGAAATTACCTTATATTATGCCAACCTCCATCGCAGTAGTTCTTTTTTTGAAGTTGGGAAATCATCCAATGACTTCTCTGAGCGGGCGTGTCAGATTTAAACTGACTAAAACCACACCTGCGTCCATCAGTTGTCCTTTGCGGTCTGAGACCAAGATAGATCTTTGCATGAATAGCCTGACTCAAAATAAACATCAAGATAGGTTCATAACAACAAAATTAGGTCCGATTGATAACCCTAATTACATGGAATTTAAACATATTGTAGAAACAAGGGTAACTATATAAACTTACACTAAACTTAACATAATTATATTCGTACCCCTTCTGAGCGTACCACCCTGATGTTACGAGTATGTTATGAAATTGTGTTTACAATAAATAGATAAACAATTGTAGCAAACTTGGAAAATTTATTATCATTTATTGAAGAGTTACATAGTCTAACTCCTAAGTTCTTCATCAGATGTTCAAGAATATCTGAGGCTATATAAATCGGCTCTTCAAACTAATTCATATAATCATTATTCGATTATTACTTGGCGAAGATACCAGAACATATCGCTGAACAAAATTTAAACAAAAATCTGTCGAATCTTTCTCCTTTTTATTGAAATTGGGTAACAATACACATCAAAATAAAGAGCAAAACAAAAATATTTTGTTCTACGACACAAAAAATAAGTTTTGAAAATATCGCATCAAACAGGAACATCAAAGCAAGGAAGTAAACAAAGATGAAGTTGTCGTTGCAAAGAAAATGAACGCATCGTCTAGGTCAGCAGCATTCAAACTTTTTTGTACCAAACAAAAATGTACTAAAAAGTAGCGACTGACTATTTTTTACAATAGATATAGATGTGGCCTTATTATTACTTAAGGCTGAACTAGTCGCGGGCTCGAACTCGCTGATGGGTGAGGCCAAAAAGTACGATGTGTCATCTGACCTGCCCCCCTAGCCAAGTTACGATCGTTTCGTTTGCGTCGAACGCCTCGAGTAGGCCACGCCTCCGATTCCTTTGTTCTGACCACGTGACTGAGCGTTGAGATGACGTCAGAATAAAGGAATCGGAGGCGTGGCCTACTCGAGGCGTTCGCCAGCCACGCCTCAGATTCCTTTGTTCTGACCACGTGACTGAGCGTTGAGATGACGTCAGAACAAAGATCGGAGGCGTGGCCTACTCGAGGCGTTCGACGCAAACAAAACGATCGTAACTTGACTAGGGGAGCTGAAGATAGAAGGTAAGATACCTGCACGGCACGGATTTGCATCGATATGTAGCAGAGAAGATTTTGCAAATATGTAATTATTTAAATATTCAGTCGATCTTTCGACTGCAAAAGATACTTAAAGTTTTGTTGAAGTTTATATACTATAATTATTTAGCAAAATAAAGTGAATTTCGTTGTATTTAAATTAATACCATTTATTAAGAAGAGTTGTATCATTTTAATTTTAAAAGTATTTTAAATTCGTATAAATGAGAGCAGGTTTAACTTTGAGCAACACCGTCCTCGACGCAATCTCGTCGTCAAATGGACTTCCGCGGGGAAATATACTACAGAGGATACTGCAGGGAACTGACATCGTACAGGAAAAGGATTGTGAGAAACGGAACGGGGGCAATTGTGGAGCGGAATAACATGGAAATCGCGACAATTGTGCTTATAATGGGGAAGACGACATGAATGTAGATTGTGATGTTATTGTAATGAATTATGTAAAAATTAAAGTTGTGTGCGACTTTGTTTTACAAGATACTGTTCATGAATATAGATACCTAGATTTTTTTAGGTGGGAAAACATCCAATGACTTTCCGGGCGGGGCGGGAGGGTGTGTTCTTTCTTTGTCTTGCGTCCCAGGACCCCAGGGATTCTTTTCGGAAAACCCATGGATAGGTACCTAGTTGGAAGAATTCACAATTTTTGACAGACAAGAGACATTTTTGACAGTAATTCTTTTGTAATTAGTAAATACGTTGAAATTAAGTACCTATTGATCTATTGTTCTTCTTTATATATGCTACTTTTAGAGTAGCAAAAGTATAGAATATATAATAAAATTTATAAGAACTTATAACCTTATCATTTCTCCTGGTTAGTTTTTACTAGAAACAAATATTTAGAACAATAGAATCTTAAAACATAAACATAATACTCGTAAGTTGATTTGTTAAATATAAGATGACTAGTTTTTTTTCTGTGGGAAAATCATCCAATGACATCCCTCGCTCTTGGGTGGAGCGTGAGATAGTGTCAGACTTTTACTGGCTAATAACCCACTTCTGTTCCTTAGTAGCCTTTCATACCAGGGCCGAGTCTTCCTTTCAGAATCAGATCCTTGGCCCCAGTAGGCTTCGACCCTGCTGGGCACCTATGGTTGCTGACATCTCCTTGTGGAGCGCGTGGAACGATAGGCGCCGCCGATGATTTGGGCTCGGTCCGAACGGTTACTGGATGGTCGAACGGCGAGCTACCCATTGTTCACCGTCCGCGAGTCCGTGCCCACGGTGGCCGGAAATCGGAATCGGAATCCTGGCGGCTGGGGTGTAAAAACTAGCCAAGTAAAATATTGAGGTTATAAGTTCTGTTAAACTTAAGCATTGTCTACAGTACATGGGACTCATTTAGATCTTAATTCTCTTGTCGGCGAAGTCGACAATGACACCACAACATAATATTGAACTTAGCTCCTATTTTCACTTTTATGTTTTTGGTGGGATATCGTCACTTTTTGGAAATAAATATCAATAAAGAACTTATTCCCTTGCTTTTGCTCTTATAATTTTGCAAGGCGTTAAGTTTTATCTGGTAAAATTGATTGTTTGGATTTATTTTTTTCAAAAATTATAATCTTACTATTTTCTGATTTTTTCCCTTTCTTTAAACAAAATTCTCCAGCTAGATGCTAAATTTAAACTTTCTAGCCCATCTAAAAGTGGGATAGGTTATTCACCTATGTGTCAAACATTCAGAACGAAAATCGAAAATCGTTATTGTTTTGAATCTATATAACCGTTTGAACTGTTTATGAAATTTAGGGTACCAGTTTACCTAAAGTGTATCAATAACCAAATTTTGTGTCTTTATGTTAAATTTATTTTGAGTTATGAAGGGGTAAAAAGTAGCTTTAAAAGGTTCGTGCAATATTCGGCTGCTGCTCGCCAGGTGCCCAAATCTGCTATTTTTATAAATTCGTCATTCCAACACGGTCCCATTGTCATTTTGCTAAAAGTTCGTAACCTGCTAATTCATAATGATCGATCATTGATCGGTCAATGGTCTTGTAATAGAGTTGTGGTAGAATGACAATATCAAGCTTATTAAAAACAATGAGGTTCTAATGGTAGGTCACTGATCAAAGGAACTGTCAAAATTTTAGCAAATTTCCGCATACGTCAGACAATCATTTGTCAATATGTATGAGGTTACCATTCTATACCACTTCTTTCAATGGAGTGTCAGTGGTTGACCATTGGAAAGTCATAATGTCGCCATTATATTAGTATTTTACCAAACTTGTTAAAATCAACAATTACGAAATCAATGATAGACTATTCTGACACTATTGTAATAGCAGACTTGAAGCCCAATTTTCTTTTGGCTTGAACTTGGCTTGATACACTGCCGTCTCTGGATATTATAGTGTTAGCTGCACACTTTCTGATCTCAATTTAAGTTAGCATCGAATCTCATTTCAGATCAAACCTTTCTTGATTAGTAAGCTTGTAAACGAGTTGTAAATAAGCAGATCTCTAAATAAATTGGACTTGGCTGCTGGTACCGTTTCCTTTGCCTCAATTAGCGATGAGATAAGCAACACCTGTGTTTGTCGTGGCCTTGTTTGTGTGTGGGTGTGTTTGTCCGTTTGTTTATGTTACATGTTTTGTTAGGCTGGGAAGGATTTTACTAGATTAGGATTTAGAGCCAAAAAAAATTTGGAAATTAGTGTTTGAACCTTGAATGAAAATTTGATCTCTGAGTCTGATTTAGCATATTTGTGGTGAAGCCAGATATTGGTTCGGAAATGTCAACTCAAGTTGCCAACTTAAAAAATCCAATAATTTCTTCTGCTCTGGGTGGAGCGAGAGGGAGTGTTTGACTTGTACTGACTAAACCCTACCTGTGTTCTTTCAGGTGTCCTTTACGTTCAAGGGCCGCGGTATTACTCTTCAAATTAATTCAGAAAACGTATTAGAAACGCAAAGGCGGACTTAATGCCTTAGGCATTCTCTACCAGTCACCCTAGGGTGGTGAAGAGAAAATGTGGCAGGTGCATAAAAATAATATTAAGAAAATAAGAGTTCAAAAGTATATATATATATACAAAATAAACATATATATATAATTTAATATAATATATACATATTTTATTATTTTTTATATTTGTTTAACATACGTTTTTCAACAATGTTTCCTAAAACACAATTTTATCCAATTCCTTCGTATAAACCATATTCAACATTTTCAAACTATTCTATCGGGAAATCGAGTATCATTTTTCAGTCAGAAATAGATGCTCACCATAATATTCCGTTACTTAAACCATATCTATTGCATACAAATTCAAATATTGACTCATAAAGCTAAGTCAGGGCTCCTGTCCACTCCAGAGAGAAAATCACCATGAGGATAAGTAAATATGATTGTAAGCTGAGCACACACTTTCGCGCAGAGTCGCGTGCGCCGATCGCATCGATGAAGTTCTACAAAACAAGCCTGTTGATAGGGACCAAGTCAGTGGCGATTAGCGAACTAAGGTCTTTTTTATTTACATAGCATAGGTAGGATGCATAAGCATAGCATAATCAGCCTTTTAATGTTCCCACTGCTGGGACTCAGGCCTCCGCTCTAAGAGAAGGAATGGGCCATAATCCACCAAGGGGCCCAGTGCGGGTTGGTGAATGTCACATGTTTTCAAATTTTTGGTTCTAGGACATGCCAGTTTCCTCATGATGTTTTCCTTCACCGTTTCGAGAGCAGTGGTGATGAAATAAATTACACAAAGTGATGTGCCTGGTTAGGTTTGAACCCGCGCCCTACAACTCGTAAGTCGGGGCCGTTACCATTCGGCCACCACTGCTCTGCTCTCTGGGTATGATGACAGCAGGATTAAAATATACATATTTAAGGGGTGACCAGACGGTTGTAATCTAGCGTTCCAACCAAGGTGACCTTGGTATATGTGATTGGTTTGTGTTGCGGCTACTTGGATGTAAACAACACGGTGGTTGGGAAAACGCGCCTCCCAACCAAGGGCGTTGAAGGTCATGGATTATAACTACTGTCTACATGGATTGAAACCACCTTGGTTGGGACGTTGGTTTGCAACCGTCTAGTCACTCCTATTAGATGAGACAAAAGGATAGGTAGCTACATTGTGTGAATCCAACAGCTGTCACCCGCACCATCCTATAACAATTATAGTGTAACAAAACTAACTTTAACTTTATTTATAAACTAGTGAAAAAAAATATTAGCGATCCGCCCAGCTTCACACGGTTGTTAGAAATCTTTAGAATTCTCGATTTTTCTCTACTATCCAATGACTTCTCCAACTCTAGAGTAGAGCGAGAGGGCATGCCAGATTTTTACTGGCTAAAGCCTACTTGTATCCTTCAGTTGCCCTTTTCGTCCCAGGACAATGGTATACCTTTCCGAAAATTTTGTGTGTGCTTTTGTGATTCTGCCACATACCTACATTTTTTTTTTTGTTTTTTCTTTAACACAATCCCGTATCTACTCGAAAGTACAGGAACTGTAATGGGTTAAAAAACTTAAGTAAGGGTGTCTCAAAAAATATCTTTATAGACATGTCGGCTAAGGGTGCCGATCATCATTGAAGCTCTGTCCAGGGACTCTGTTTTGTGGACGATGACTGTGTAACGAGCAATAAGCCAACTATTCCAGATCACACAACTGATTTATTATGATGCAAGCTTTAGGTATTCACTTCACACAACGAGCCGTGAGACAGTCCCCGAGGCTAGACGTTGTTCGCACGGCTGCCGACAGAGCAAAGAGCACCGCACCTCTGCGGTCGCCACCTTTATCTGCTCGATTCGTGCAAACGTCAGCCCAAATTCTGTCAAAGTGACATGTATCACTTTCCACCTAGCTCGTTCATTTTCGTTCTCAAGCTTCCGTACCATTGACTTCACCGACAGACAAATGAAAAGTATTCAAACAAAAAACACATAGGTACTGCAGTCAATTATAAGTGTGATTGACTTATACCTATTACCATTTTTAACATAGTCCATAGTTTTCGGTTTGAAGAATAATAATTATTACCGACTGAAAGACATTGTAATTTTGTTAGGTGGCGGCTACGAGTATTTTGGCATATTATTCCTTTCTTTGCCCAAAAACTTGAATCTTTACAGGCTACAATAAATTATTGGCACAATCCGTTCCATCTCCATCTCTTAAACCACACGTGAACAAACCGGTAGCTAACTCTGCGCACTAACTCACAATATATTACTTGCAATTTATCGCCACTAGAAAATTATTTCTCGATGAAAATCCAGGGTCTAACAAAATACGACTTGAGGTCTTTGTACTAAACTAGAGTTTGAAGGAGTACCTGTACCTGGTATAGTACTAACAGTACCTGTTCCACTGACATATTTATCGGTATTGGTACATAATACTGCGGAAAATCTGATACTGGGGACACCTAAGTTTATTGGTTTGGATTTATTGATCTAAGTGCGTCGATTACACAATTTGAGTTACAAGACAAGATGTCTTGTGATACAAGGTGTGAAGAAGTGTTCCTGTTGTGTTCTTGTGACGTCACTGATTTGTGGTGAATAGTTACTGGTTAGACCTATTTTGGTCTATCTAGTTGACAATAAAGGATAAGGCTTTGTGCAAACTGGTCGAGACTATGTTTAGTATGTTTAGTTCTATATGTGTATCTTGTGTCCTGTATTGTGTTAAGTTTAACTTTGTTTATATTAGTTTTCTTTAAAAAAATAATAATTATTTAATTTTGTTTTGAGTTCAGAAAATTTAATATTTTACTTTTCACTTTATACAATATTTTAATATTTGCATGCCATCTCATGGCGAAGTGTTCGCGCTAAAAAAATTATGTTACCATTTTTTACCGTACCGCAATTATGGCAGATAAATATGTAGTTTTGACTTTGATTATGAAAATAATGGTAATAATGGCGTCATTTGGGATAAAAAACCAGTATAGCAGTTATCTAAACCAGAAGAAACTATTTAATTTTGGTGTTTGCACACCCAGTCCGGTTTTGATTGAAAGCTTTCCACTAAGAACTGTATGTATAAAACAACACTAGTTGCTTAACATTTATGCTGAACTGGACCTATTTTGGTGCAGCCGTGAGGCACACAAATATATTTTTTGCTTCTGTTTTTTTTTTTATTTCATTTTTTTGTTTCGTGTTACCTAATATTATGTTTGTACCTTGTGCTGTACAAAATAAGTTCTTTTTTCTTTCTTTCTTTAATTAATCATGGATGTATGGACCCTTTTTAGGAAAAAAATGGTTTCTTGCAGCAAGGTTTTTTTTCCATTCGCAATTAACAAGTATTTTACATATACTACGCTAATATTATATAGAGGTAAAGTTTGTTTTTTTGTTTGTAGGAGGTATTCTCTGAAAGTACTGTTCCGATTGCTAAAATTTTTTCACCTATAGAAAGCCGCTTTATTTCTGAGTGACATAGGCTATATTTTATGTACGCGGGCGAAGCCTCGGGCAAAAGCTAGTAGTTTATAGGTTGATAATGCTTTTTTTGAGATGGGAAGTCATCAAATAACTTGTTGACTTTTCGACGAAACGATATCTGCTTCGGACATTCTCTCAGCCCAAGGATTGATTGTGCCTAATAACGGCTTAGACGCACTCGATCCTTCATTTAAAAATTACTAGAAATATTTATATTAAAAAAACTGACATCATTTTTCTGGCATACTTCAATTTTTAACCGACTTCAAAAAAGAGTAGGTTCTGTGTTCGGCTAAATGAATTTTTTTTATGTATGTTCACCGATTTCTCGGTCAATTGTGGACCGATTTTGAACTATTTTTATTGAAAGTTATGCTTCCGAATTGGTCCCATAGAAATATTGTTATGATCTGATCATGAACTTAGAAGTTATGGAACAGAACTCCTCATAGGATCACAGCAGAACCGTCGCGTCGTAACAAGTAAAATTGCTTTGTTTAAAACGTGTATAGTCGATGACTAACTGAAAGAAGAGGGGGAATATATCGAACTGGATGAAGCTTGAAGTTAGGCACCGGAACTCTGAAATAAATTGTTGTAATCTAACCGTGTTTGGGATTATTAGAATTGTCATGAAATGCACTCTGGCTATAAGGAATATAAGTTTGAATGAGGAGTACTTTTAGTGGTGGTACCATAACTAAAAAGTGAAAAATAGAATTTTTTAAAATACTAAAAAATACAACCAATTTTTTTATTATTATTTTGAAATTATATACTAAAACGAGAAAAATAAAAACGCTTAACTAATTCTGCAAAATTCTTACTCTTAACCAATATATGGTGTGGAAGTGTGCCTAAAACATTGGTGGCATTGCCACGGTGTATGGCAATGCTTAATCTCCGACCGAGGTAAACAGCATTTGGGTCACGCGAAGTGTCAACTTCGAAGTGTCGACTAAGAGCAGTGGTGGCCCAGTGGTAACGACCCCGACTTACGACTTTACGAGTTGTAGGTCGCGGGTTCAAACCTAGCCAGGCGCATTACTTTGTGTAATTTCTTTCATCACCACTGCTCTCAAAACGCTGAAGGAAAACATTGTGAGGAAACCGGCATATCCTAGAACCAAAAATTCGAAGACATGTGACACCCACCAACCCGCACTGGGCCCGCGTGGTGGATTACGGCCCATTCCCTCTTCTCCTAGAGAGGAGGCCTGAGTCCCAACAGTGGGAACATTATTAGGCCGACTATGAGTCTATGTAGTGTCAAGTAGGCATTTGAAATAGTTCTTTAAATAGCGTATTGGCATTCGGACCCCACGGCCCAAGAGTTGCAGCCTCAAACAGCTCGAAAATATAACTGCCGACGAGGTTGCTAGAATATATTTTGCTATATTCTAGCATACTACATTCAGTTAAGATTCAAACAATAACACCATTTTTACAACAGTCTTCCTACAGAACTACAAAGTAATTCCAGTTTCAGACATAAACATCTGACATTGAATAGCGCTCCCCGAGCAAACGTTCATTTTTCATGAGTTCTTCATTCTGTTGCGAGCGAGCGGCCTTGCACTTCAAAGATACTACTTTTTAAATGGGAATGGCTAAAAATAGAGACGTTGTTGTTAGGAGATGGCAAGATGGTGTAACTTATTATACTAGATTTGCGGTTTTGATGACTATAGAAATACAGAAGTGTAGTGTTTGTATACTTGTCACGAGTGCACGGGCAGTGACAGTTGACAGTTGCATGCCATCCGTTGGCAGAGACGCACGTGTTGAACTAAGGGCTATATTTCACCGAGACACCATGGCGGCGCGACCAGTCGCCGCTACCAACAAAATGTATACAGCCTTATAGAGAGTTATTCACCTGGTCTCCCCACTTAAATATTTATTTTATTCGGTTTTTAGTATTTATTGTTATAGCAGCAATAGAAATACATCATCTGTGAAAATTACAACTGTCTAGCTATCACGGTTCATGAGATACAGCCTGGTGACAGATGGCCAGACAGACAGACAGACATACGGACGGTCAGCGGAATCTTAGTAATAGGGTTCCATTTTACCTTTTGGGTATGGAACCCTAAGAACGTGACAAATCGCCAGCATCGGTGGTCTGTCAGTCATCCATCAGCCATCAGAATGAAGCAGCCTGACAGGGCTAATGAATTATTCGAAAGAGTCACCGCTCTGGGTGTCACACGGGTGAGTTTTAGTCAGCAAAAGTCCGACATTGCTTCTCGCTCCAACCAGAGCGGCAGAAATTATTTGAAGATTACGCACCCTAAAACAAAGAGCAAGAATGAACAGGTGTCTTAGAAGTGGGTTTTAGTCACTCACAAACACACACAAGTCTGACACTCCCTCCCAATCCACCCTAGAGCGAGAGAAGTGATTGGATGATTCCCCACCTAAAAAAAAATTTTCAGGAATCATCATCAAAAGTAAAATTATTAGGTACGGTTGGTTCATAACTTCACATCATTTTACAGAACTTAACACCAGTATACAGAACCTGAACGTGCGCTGCATTCAATCCAAATTTCGATTTACTTAAGTATTCTCGGACCGTATATTTACTTGCACTCAGATTCAACGCTTTCAAGCGCTCCAATGGTAAAGAGCTGAGAATTTTTCCATCACAACTATTCAATTTAAACCCATATTTTTCACGTACAAGATGGCGGGTTGCGCTGGATAAACAAGATCGAATAAAATGTTATAGTATTTCGTGGCATAATCAACCTTATAATGTTCCCACTGCTGGGACTGAGGCCTTCTCTCTAGGAGAGGGAATGGGCCGTAAACTACCACGCGGGTCCATTCCGGATTGGCATTTATATTAGTTAGGTTGGAATGGAATATGTGTTAACGGGTAACTGTCGGCCAGCATTATCCCGTGTCTTAGCAATGTCTCCACCATGGCTAGAAGACAGCTATTTCAGGTGAACCATTGCCTATTATTTGTCTTTTGCTTATCTTGATCTATCTTCGGCATTGACTGCAGCAACACCTTTTGAATATGCTAAGAGTCGCATATGTTGGGTTACTAGAAAATTTATGGATCTAAAAAATTGCATTTTCATTGATCCTTTTGTCTTAGTGCTGCGGATTGTTCGAAAGAGTTACCACGGCCCTGAAAGGAGAAAAGAAACTGAAGGAGCACTGGTGCGTTTAAGTCAGTTAAAGTCTGACACCCTTTCACTCCACTCAGAGCGGGAGGAGAAGTTTGATGACTGTCCTCTTAAAAAAGGCCTTTTTTTAAATAATATGAACTAGTGCTTGACTGCGATCCCACCTAATGGTAAAGAGTGATGCAATCATTGATGGTGTGGCGCACTAGTTTATTAAGAGCCTATTCTATTATATATAATTTAATTGTTATTGTTGTTATTATTATTTTTTATTGTATTTCGATTTCATTTTAAAGTAATGCAATGATTTGAAATATTATGTTCCAAATTTAATTTGATTTCATCTGTACGATATTAGTGTATTTCTTTTCTTTTTTTTTTTTTAATTCTTGTTTGTTTTATTTATTATTATTTTTTTACATTTATTCCTTTCTGTTAAGTATTTTCTTTATTGCAAAATTGTGCTGTCGCATAAACTCCAACTGCTTAACCTGTTAATCACCTGGGCCACCAAGATACAGGCTACGCCTAGTTTGGGGCCCACGGCTACTTCTTTTGTGTACTATCTGTCTTATTCTATTGTTCATTTCTTTATTTTCTTACTAACCTGTGTGTGTGTCAATAAAAAAATATTATTATTATTATTATTATTCACTCTAGCCTTGAAGACACCTTAATTATAATCGGACAGGAAGACCACAGCAGAAGTCTTTCCCAAGCAGTAACATTTCCTATCTCAAAAATTGAACTTAGTAACAACAATAGTAACTTTGTTAGGTAGGTCACTAGACCACAGTGAGAATGAATAGCACACTTGAGTAGGCGTTCATTTCATGAGATCTTCATTTCGCCCGGGGCGCCCGACCTTATGTTTCAATGGCAGTTTTTAAATGGGATTCCTAAGAATAGAATTGTTGTTGTTTAAAGCCCTATAGACATCTTTGTGTTAAGGAGTGGAAGACATTCGATTTATGAGTTTCCTTATATGGATTTGGTTTTTGCAATCACGGGATTTTTACGCTTCGTTTTTTTGTCTAAGGGTATATCTACTTGGGCTGCGAGATTGGTGAATGCAAAGGGCAACTAAAAAAACACAGGTGGGTTTTACTCAGTAAAAACACTCCCTCTCGCTCAACTCGGGAGTTTTTTTTTTCTGATTCCCATCCTCGTCGTTTCATATTATTATCTACTTTTCTTAATGCCAGTCAATTACGTCGGTTCGGTTTTGTAAAAGTAATTAGATCCTTAAATATATTCAGCGTAGAGTTCAGTATTGTAAACTCTGAAAGCTTATGTCTATTAGGTGAATTTTATAGGCTGTTATCTCTGCATAGTTTAAAACAAAGTCGCTAACCACGTCTAACTGTATATCGCAAAATTCTTGTATTTCCCGTTGTCCTAAAATCCTGAAATTTGGCATGAAGCAAGGTCTTATAGCACAAGTATAGGAAAAAATCTGAAAACTGTAAATTTGTAGTTAAGTCACAAAAAAAAACTTTTTTTGCGATTCTGAAAAATCTTCGTAACTCAATTCGGGAATGGAACTGGTTTCATAGGTTAGTTTGTACGGAACCCTCAGTGCGCGAGTCCGACTCGCACTTGCCCAGTTTTTTCTGTTTAGTTTATGTATCTACTGTTACCGACCGAACCCCTTATTTTAGGATGAAATAGTTTTACCTAGGATAAACCCGCGGATTTGTCCTTGGAGTAACATCGCGATATTAGTCCAAGAGCGAGCGAAACGAGCTCGACATTTTAGGAAACCCTGGTTAGCTTTCTTTCATGTATCAGATCTCCATGAATGAATACATCCATGATTCGCTAAATCAAGAAGATAATCTCCTGATTATCCTCCAAGCAATAATAGTCGTTATAATGTTCATTTGTAATGGTCTAACAGCTTGTCGCTACTCGAGCTGCGACCGGATAATTTATAGTTTGCTTTGAACGGCTAAGTACTGCTCTTGTTACTTCTCGTTGTGTAATTCAGTCTTGGAGTCTTATTTAATTTAATGGATATTATTCTTAACCGACTTTTAAATATGAGGAGGTTTTCAGCTCGAGTGTGAAGAAGTGACTAATATACAAACACAAAAACTTTCGTCTTTGTAATATTAGTATGATGTATGTTCCCCGATTACTCAAAGACGACTGGACTGATTTGGAAAATTATTTTTCTAAAAATACTTTTTCTGAAATTAGATTTGAATTTTTAGTTTTCTATTTTATAGTGAGGTTGATTGTATTTTAAAGTTTTCTTAGGGATTATCTTTTACTTTCTGGGACTAAAACACTATTTATATTTATTTTAGTATTTCTTTGATAAGAAGACACCATTATCAGAAGCACCAAAGTTTTTGCAGATACAGATTTTCTTAACAGTATTGTTTTTTTTTTTCAATGATGAAAAAAAAAATACTGAGGATCCTCCGACCAGACGGGTGTTATGTTTGGTAGGCAACTGCCCGATAGATTATTTCGGGCTGTTCTATATGTTCTAAAAGCGCG
The DNA here is from genome assembly GCA_905147345.3 of Mythimna impura. Taxonomy (NCBI): domain Eukaryota; kingdom Metazoa; phylum Arthropoda; class Insecta; order Lepidoptera; family Noctuidae; genus Mythimna; species Mythimna impura. The sequence continues at coordinate 6,067,938 of LR990355.1, read as the reverse complement.
GAGAACTTTAATTGCGCGATGCAGGATTAGTTCTTATGTGACGCCATAGATGTCGCTACAGATGATTGGTTTTGTCAAAAAATATCTAATATAATTTTCAATCATTCTCATCAATTCAATTTTTATTATTACATAAATTATGAATAATTCTTAAATATCAGCTGCAGCCGGCCTTCTTGCTCAAACATCTAAATACTATAAAAAAATAAATAAACACAAGTGGTATAATGTACCTAATATGATGCGGATTGGCTGCTACAGATGTGAAATTAGCCTGTACACTAAGGTATTCTATTTTCTGAGTATAAAATTGCATTAGTTTTCAATACTTGTGATATTACAACAAAATCAACCCAGTATCACGTACGCGAGCCTGTTATTTCTTCTTGAAACTAACTCTGTTTAACAATCTTCGGTTGCCATAGTAAAAGTGCAACAGTAGGTCAACAAATTATTTAAATTCTGGGTATTTTGATATTTAGACTTCACAGTTGATGATACACATCTTCCAGAAAATGACTTACTCATCATAATTGTACTTTGACAGTGTTACGGTATTCAATGACTGGTTCAAAGGTTTTTTTTTGAGGTGTAAAATCATCAAACTCCTACTCTAGGGTGGAGCGAGAGACTAAAGCCTATCTATGTTCATTTTCCACGCATGCCTTAAAGACATGTCAGCAAAACCCTAAGGGCCCAGCAGGCCGAGGCTTACTGGGGCCATAAGTTTACTTCCGAAAGGGAAACCCGTGGTCTTGGAACGCAAAGGGCAAAGAAAGAACATAGCTGTGCCGCCCTAGAGCGGGAGAAGTCATTGGATGATTTCCGACCTTAAAAAAAATATGTTCCTTCATTTGCCCTGTAAGCTCTATGGCCACGGTAACTTTTTCAAACGTTCCCGAAGTAAGGTTAAAAGGTGTTTTATAAATTACAACTTCATCGGTTTTTGGTTACCTAATCACAATCAAAATTATTTTCACAGCTGTTGCCAAAATACTCAAATACTTCATCTAAAAGAGGATCATAACAATAAATACCTCTTCTCATATGTTTCTTTCCTTTATGGCGGTAACAAAGAAACATGTTGATTTAGGAAAGTAAGAAAACAGAGTAATAATCTCACTGTTTGTTATTCCGAGAGAGTTTTCCTTGTGACTTGTGACCCATAAGTCAAGCGGGATTATTACTGGAACATACGGCTAGCTAACGTTCAGTAATTTCTTATTCACTGTTGTTTGTCTAAAAATTTTGGAAGTCATGGAAACGTACCGTGTATATATAATTTTCATGATACTTATTACCAGAGGGCGGAATTAGGTAGAGTTATTTTAGTACTTATACCGATTTCATACAACGAAAGAATAAAGTGGATATGCCTCGAATCCCGAGATTAATTTTAAAGAGCAGAATTATTTTTATGCATTAATTACTTCCTGCATCAATGACGAGGATGAGGAAGTGTATAAATTACGTAGAGAGATCTTTTTCAATGAAAAATACCAATAAAAATTGTATGTCTTTGTTTTATTTGTCTTATCTATCTCTGCGGTTTTTATTATTATTTATTTGTAATATTGTTGGCAACACGGGATTTTTCATTAGAAAGCCCGGGAAGATCCATATTAATATCAACATTTCGATGCAAGTTCATGAATAACTCTACCTAATTCCGATTTCTGCTTATTACCTATTTGTATTATGCACGTCACACTAATATTATATACTACCTTTTGCCAGCGGCTTTACTCGCGTGATAGTAGAAAATTGTCCCAAGGAAACGTAATCATAGGATAAAAAGTATCCTTCCTATATGTTATTGTAGGACATGGTCTACCTGTGTATTAAGATTCATCGAAATCCGTTCAGTAGTTTTTGCGTGAAAGAGTGACGAACATCCGTACATCCACCACATTTATACATACAAACTTTATAATATTAATAGTATGCGAAAGTTTGTGAGCTTTTGTGTGTGTGTATGTTGTTACTGCTTCATGTTTAAACAGTCCCCTCGAGCGCCGATTGTAGGTACATACGGTTGTACAACTTGAATTTGCTTGAAAAACGCTTAATTGTCGAAATTTGTGAAATTGTTGAAATTTGTTCGGCCGAAAATTTTCGTCTATATCTTTGTATTTCCTGGAAAAAAACCTGTTTTTTTTTGCACGCGATGAGTTAATGAATTGGTATGAAATTTGCCCACGTGTGTGCCGTGTCCTGAGACAGCACACAAAATATTTTTATCCTGGGAGTATATTTCCATAGACTTTTCTATTTTCACGCAAGTAAAGCTGCTGGCAAGAGCTAGTGTAATAATAAACGAAAAATCCCTGTTGTGCTATTTGCTATAGCAAAAGAGATATTTTTTTGTTTATGTAGTAGAAGATGCTGGAACATGGACTACCAAAATAACTCTTTTTGAAAAGAATGGACTTTAGAAGATTGTGAAATTGCCACTAGAACTTGAAATGTTCTATAAAAAGTCAATCAGACATATTTTGCTGGGCATAAACATAACATCAGAAACATACAAATTAATTTACATTAATTTCAAAGGCCTAACCAATTTGCCATACTGCAAGACCTTCCTCCACCATAACGCTACAAAGATGGATCAAATTCCGCCTTCGGCGAACCGTTTGTAGACCACCACTTGTAAATTTATTGGCACTACCCCCCCACCCCTCTGTAAATGATTTACAACAATGGGTGTAACAGAAACGTGCAAGCGTCTTGTAGATTAGATTGTCCATACTTCAGCGAGCAATAAATAGAATCTTTCTCGAAATGGAAACCAGACAATGCATTTAGTTAGGCAATTTTAACGGTAAGCGAAGTAAGTGTGGTGTTTGGCGCGTATTTAGTTTCTGAAAGGTATTGTTCTTTGGTGTTTTTAGCTGAGTTCAGAATAGCGGCATTTTGGTACTGATGTAAGGCTGAGTTCAGACATGTTAGTATTTAATAAGAGTATTAGAAGAGGCCAATCTTCTTTTCTCTTCAAGTTACCAGGATGGCGTTCCGTGGGTCATTCTAAAATAATAAAAAAAACACACTTATTATGCTGTAAGAACACTTATTGAACTGAATTTTATATTGAAAAGTCGTTGTTGCTAGGTGAAACCAAAAATTAAATAAATATACAAATGTGACTGACTTACACTGACTGGACTATTACACTGGCTAATCAAGAAGAAAAATAAGGGACTCAAACCGAATGTTTTTGTCTATTTATAGCAGCAGCATAAAGTGGTGCAATGGGGGGTTTTTCGCTTTCGTTTTCTACATACATGCATTTATTTACGCTTAAAGGGGTATTATTATTACGTAATTGCGCGTTTTTACGTAAAATCACCAAAAAATAAAATAAAAAAGAAATAAAAAAAAACTTTTTCTGGATTTTTCTAGGAAAATCGAAGATAATAATTATGTAATATAGTAGACCAAAATTTTCGGCCGAATAATTTTCGTACACCCGTGTGTACAAAACGATAATTAAGCGCTTTTCAAGGTCACTCAAGTTGTACAGATGTATGTACAATCCGCCCTCGAGGGGTTAACAGAGCGAATGGTAAATGTACAGTAATGTTATGAGTACATTAAGTTTTTTTTATCAAAATGTTAATGCTTCTCACTCCAAAAAAAAAGTAATGATCAATTTGGTCTATACCTGTCTTTACTTTACGTGTATTTACTTGGACCTTTTTTTAGAAACCATTGAACCAATTTTCCTAAGTTGGAAGGGTCTCCTATTTTCGTCGAATTAGATCGCTTCACTTTAGCGTTCGACCTTTTTATTTTGGGTTTTGGGTCAGACCATGTTTTTCCTGGTCAATTAATCTTCAGTTGTCGAACTAATTGATGAAACATGTTTTATTTTCTGTAAAAATTCATGCTGCTGTTGTTTTTTATGACTGCTGAAGATCTTTTCGAGGTTCTGGTAGAATTTTTCAATGAATTAGACCTAATGATGAAGTGATGTATGATGATAATATTAAATTTAGGTACAAAAAACATAAATTTCGACCATGTACCGGAAGACGCAGCGTTGGAAGGCCTCCCATAAGAACGGTCGCGGGAATCATAAGAACCATCCCCAATGGATGCGAGACGCACACTTTGGGGAGGGATTCAGGCGGAAGAAACGCCCGCGTGTCACCATTGTGTGGACCGCTCGGAGGACACGGTGGAGCATACGGTGGAGGTGCGCCCCGCTTGGGCGGAGCACCGCCGTGTCCTCGTGGAGGCAATCGACGGCAGCGACCTCTCGCGCCAGGCCCTGGTTCGGGCTATGGTCCGGAGCCAGGAGCAATGGCAGGCGGTCGCCTCCGCGTGCGAAGCAGTAATGTTAGCGAAGGAGGAGGCCGCACGCGTGGGGAAACGGCTTTCCGCACGCCCCAGCCTTAAATTTTAGTTGAATATAGGGGTGGACTATCCGTGAGTGGACTGGAGCCTGGATGATGATGATGAAACATAAATGCAAAATATTAATTAGGTACTAAGATTTTTGACTATCTCCCGCTTTATGAGAACTGCTTGACAACATTTTCATCCAAGAATTTCTCGGCAAAGAGTTGAAGCTCCATAGTTTTGAGTTGATAGCTTGTCGGTTTTCTATCAGTTGCATTTCGAAGAATGTGAATCGGAATTGCTTAACTTAATTCTGCCAACCCCGCTCTACCTCCGGACCGGAGCTACTGGTGGACATCCCACCAAACAAAACAAAACGTTTTGGGAACACATTTATCATGTATACCTACAGTTAAGGAGTGTTAGGGTGTTTTTAATATCGCGCGGATTTCATCACCACGCAAGCGGAATTGCTCCGCATGCGTGGCTGCTGCCCGATATCACACTCCGCATCCCGCGTGCGTATTCCGCGCAACCTGGGGATAAGTCAGGAGTGAATAGCTTGCTTCTATGTATGCTCTATTGTCAAACTACATCATCGCTTACCATCAGGTGAAATTGTACTTGGCCACAATCTTAGCAAAACCTAAAAAAATATTATTTTTATACATTGATAGACAGTTTCTACGCTCGTAAGAATTAACTTTAATGCTGAAAGTGGCTTATATGCTCAAAATTCTTCTGGATTTCTTCTTTAACTCGTCTTTTTATTTATTTTTCTGGTTTACGGTATCTTGCAGCACGTCCTAAGCCGCCTGCATCTTCTACACCATTTCTATCTGCACTACTTAACCCATCTTCTTTTCTGATCCCCAGGTTACCAAATGTCACGCAAGTCATGCGTGGCTGGCGGTGCGCGCGGCGCGTGCATGTGGGTCCAGGAGTGCAACCGCGTGGGGGGCACGCATGCGGGAGTGTGCGTCGACGGCTTCATGTTCGGGTCTTGCTGTCGCCTGCCCGATAAACCAGTGGTGGTGGAAGGTAAGCAGCATACTTTTTCTTCTTCCTTATAGATCTTATCAATTTTGTATACCAATATCTAACAATAATAATTGTGTAACAATTGTGATGTTCTATGAAAGAAAAGGGAGTTAGGGCTATATTTCACCGGGACACCATGGCGGCGCGACCAGTCGCCGCTACCAACAAAATGTATACACAGAGTTACTCACCTGGTGTCCGTTTTTTTGCGCAACCAATTTGGCAGCGCAACCAACTGGACGCGTGCACTTAAAGTCCATTTTGATACTGTCTCAGTGTGGTGTAGCGACTCAGGTGTCTGTATGGTGTCTAGTTTGGTAGCTTACGGACACCATGGCGGCACAACTGGTCGCGCTGCCATGGTGTCCCGGTGAAATATAGCCCATAGTGATAGCATGACGGGTGACAGAAAAACGTGTTGCGCCGACCCTAAATAATACGGGACAGCAGAAAAATTATGATGAATCATGTTCTTTTTCTTATGGCACCATGAGCTATATGCTAGGGAGAATTCCTGAAAAGGAGACTGTGGTCCTCGAAAGCAAAAGGCAACTGAAGGACACCGGTAGATTTTAGTCAGTTAAAGACTGACACGCCCCCTTGCTCCACCCTAGAGTGAGAGAAGCTATTGGATGATTTCGCGACCAAAAAAAAAACTATGAGCTACGTACATGTTTTACAGACATGGGTAGGTGGCATTCTTATGGTTCACTAATATCCAGGTGAAGACCGTCGACCTATCTACCGATAGATATATAGATAAATAACAATGCCCACTAATGGACGTCTTTCGAGGAAAATTATGGTTAATGATGACTATCAGATGTTTATAAGAACAGTTTATGCTGCGATTGATTAGCAAGATGTCAGTGAAGATAACTGATAAGTTTGTACTGTCGTGACCTATTTAAGCCTTTCTCTGATCTTGCCATCCGTAATTCTCTGAGCACTATCGGTCTAGAATACGTTTCTTTTTTGTTTTATTTATGTTTAATTCGATACAAGTAACGCAATCTAGTGTTTATATTAAGAACTAGAATTAACCTTACCATCATTGATTTTTCAGAAGCCGCGCCACCAGTTGCAGTCACTGAAAGGACGTACACAACGCCATCTAGTACAGCTCGCACTACAACTCAATCACCAGAGACATCGACACAAACCATCTCGCGGCCGAACTGGCAAACTCAGCGGCCGTCGTTCATGACTAAACCAATAGATGGCGCCCCAACATCATACAGCTACCGGCCGCCAGAAATAAACTTACCTTCATTAGGAAATTTAGATTCAAGTAGCGAACAAAATAGTGATATAGTTAATAAAATACCTTATAACAGTGTAAATAAATACCAAAATGTAAATAGGCCGAACAGTGAAGCGGAAACTAGTCCCCACAATAAGATTTCGTCTAGTCTTAGCATATTGTCTGGAGCACGGCCTATGGCTGTGTCGGAGCAGCATTCGGAGAACAGCATCAACTCAGGTGGGTCTCAGTTTTTAATTTAACATTTATAAAATAAAATGTAGTATTTTTTTTCGTGTTGACTATGCTGCCATCTATCGACTAAGTATGAAACATTATGTTCGGTTTCTTTGCCTTGGTGACTGTGGAACTGCTTTTAGTGCTGAGTAGATCTTAGGTTTAAAGGTCCACTTTGTAAGTAAAAAGAGAATATGAAGATGGCAGTATTCCTAATAAACATAATCATTACGCCTGTACCTGCGCCCCTGGTTTAGCAAAGGTCTTAAGTACTTATATTAAAATAGGTAAGGCGATATTATGCAAGCCCTTTTAATAATTAGTAGTGTAATCCTTTTACTTATTTTCTTTTTTTTTATAATAAAATCTAACAGTGGCTATGCCAGGTACCTAACAAATAGAAGGTAGCTACGTAACTGTAGTCAAAACGTTGCTATGCTATGCTATAGCCCACATACAGTTCTGGGTGTCATGTGTGTGTGTTACCCACGATACAAGAGTAATTAGTGGGGTTTGGTGGTTTGTATACGAAACACTGTGCATAGTGTGCACAAATCGGCCTACGCAGGCAAAACTGTGGTGAAGCTTGTGCGTGTGGCTCATTAGAGTGAGGCATTTTTAAAAACTATACTTAGAATATCTACCAAACAATAACAATTCATTTTCACAATTTCCAGGCCAATTCATATCTCGGCCAAGCAACCTGAACACGATCCACTGGCAGGCCACAACGGAGCCTTCCTTCATCACGAAGCCTCGACCTTCGTGGGAGAAGCCAGCTGGCAAGCCCAAGCCAACGAAGAAATTCACCACAACGACGACAAAGCCACATAAGAACCACATCAAGGTTAAGGATCCTGCGCTGAATATGATCAACAGGACCGAAGAATCGACTTCTGCACCGATTCAGACAACCGCTGCTACCAACGCTGTTGGTAAGTAGAAAATATTGAATTCGCAAAAAATATTATGGCTGATACTTATTTATACTTACTTACTTAATTACTGATACAACCTGGGGGGTAGGTATTTAAGTCAAGAATGAATAGGTTACTTTTAGGTTACCGTGCTTCAACGTCGTCCACAACATCGCTTACCATCAGATGAGTTAAACTCGTTAAAAAATAAAAGGCACGTTTTGACAATTGAGAAATACCCTATAATGTAACTTGGGACGAAACTGAAAGATATAATAAAAAAATAATTAATTGTGTTTATTTACAACATTACATTAGAAATCTCTAAAATTAACTAATAATTATGCATGTATTATACATATAAACCTCCACTCTATCTAAAAAAAAAAACGTATCAAAATCCGTTGCGTAATTTTAAAAATCTAAGCATCCATAGGGACAGACAGCGGGAAGCGACTTTGTTTTATACTATGTAGTGAAAAGGCAATGTCCTAACTCACTCACTGACTCATCAATACCCAGCCCTTTGGACCTCGATTGCTGAAAAAATAAAACTGTACAGAGGTTCCTTTTCTTATGTACCTACACAAAGAATAAGAAAGAATTTTCCAAAATATACCCCCTAAAGGAATGAAACGGGAGTCCAAAGTTTGCATGGAGAAACCTACTTTCACACGAGCGAAACCGCAGGCAGAAGCTTGTCAAAAATATACGTAAATATAAAATTATTTAGGTGTTTAAAAGACAATAGTGTACAAGTGTTTCACTATTTAATACGATTGTACGACGGATCACCGGATCCTAAGTCACAGGAACATAGAAAATACATACTATGGTTTAAGAGTCTGAAAAGTTTAAAACCGACCTAATTTTTGAATCCTTTTTAATTTTTAGACCTAAGAAATTTACTAGTGAAATAAAAATGTATTGATTTATTTCAACTAAACCATTAACAGTCAGAATAAAAAAGAACTAGCTGATATGGGTTTGTACCAATTAGGGATTAGGGCAATTGGCTCACTTTCCACGGATGTCATGGAATGAACAAACGTAACGGAACAAAATAAACTCCTGGAAATTTTAATCTTATTAGGTACCCTTTAAATTGGTCCTACAAGAATAATTCAGCCAAAATATATACTTCTTTAACTTATATTTGAATGACTATCTACTAGTCATAAAAAATAAAGTCTAACTTATTAACGCCTAGCCTAAACCCTTGGAGCTAAAAAGCTGATTTTTTCCACAAGTAATGACGTCGACGAGACATAAGAACGGATTTTTCGAAATTCAACCTTTAAAAGGGTGAAAAGGGGTTTCATGCGAGCAAAAGACACGGGTATAAGTTAGCCAGTCATTCACAACTCAAACCGTAATCAAATCTATGCAATGAATTCCCATCACAGCATTAAAATCCAATTAAACTCTCCCTTAGAATTAAAACCGCCAAATGCTTTTTACATAGACTCGACCCAAATAGACTTCCCGCTCACAAATCTTCCTGCCCGTTAGGAGCCCTTACATTAAATGCATTATTATAAGAGCCATTATCTGAAGTTGGAACTTTTTATGGTTTTCCACAGTTCCCCATATAATTTACCTACGTTTGATATACCTTTTCGTAATGCATTTGGATGACTCTATCAGGTATTCTGGAGTAATCTCGACCCCGTTTGCACTCAAAGTGCAGAGCAAATGTGTGTAACTTTTGCGTTTTGCATTTAAATGGGAATCATAATTTATGTTTTCATCGTGAAAGTAACGTTTATTTTTAAATGAGCAAAAGTGTTTGCGCTTTTCCAATGGATTCTACCCTTATCATCGTATTTAACTTTCCGATGCAAGCTTCGATTCGAAGTTTGTTTAATGTGTTTTGTTTAAATTCGAAACCGATAAATAGGTTTCGCTGTGCTTGATAAATGACTACGGGGCTCTCCATAATTATATTTGATTCGGAAAGTCGTAATGATCTGTGAATTCTGGGAGTGGTATGATCAGAGTCCTTTAAAACTTTATAAAGTTACTAATGATGATGATTCAATAAAAAATACTTACTTACTTTTCTTTTTACTTTTTTTTTTACTTTTTTTTTACTTTTTTTTAAGAATATAATAAATAAAAAAATACTTTAACCTCTCAGGCCCCAGTGTACCTCTTCCTGCCCTTGTCCCATCTTATTTGGGGTCGGCACAACATGTTTTTTTCTTCCATTCTATCCTGTCAACCGTCATCACTAACTTCCTTTTCTTTCATATCACTGTTCACACAATCCATCCAAGATGGATGGATTGTGTGTTCTTTGGCCTCCCTCTCCCTCTCCACCCATCCACATGTATACTCATAACTCTTTTAGTAACATGCGTTTCATCTCTCCTCTTTACATGACCATACCAAGACAAACGATTCCCTTTCAACTTTTCAGTCACTGGCGCCACTTTCAAACTTCCTCTAATATACTCATTTCTCACTTTATCCATTCTCGTCACACCACACATCCATCTCAACATTCTCATCTCCGCTACATGCAGTCTTTTTTCATCCATCTTTCCGAATTTTCATCAGGCCCCAGTGTACCGAATTCGGTAAACCTCGGTACCAGCTAACTTAAAACTTAAAGTCAAAGTTAAAGTCAAAAGCATTAATTTCAAATAGACAGGCAGATTTGAATAATCAAATGTAGGTCAGTCCAAATAAAAAAAGTGAAGCTAAATTTCACGTTCCAAAGCGTCGATATTTATGAAGAAGACGTGCAAGAAACTCCATGACACTCTTTTAAATTATATTGTGAGTTACATATAATCTTGGTTACATATTTCTTGTTGCTTCTATTATGTGAGCACAATGTAGATAAGTAATAAATAATAAAACTAATTAAAAGATAGAAATTGAATTAAGACATTGGCAGCTAAGAGATGATTAGTCTCAACTTTCAGTACCCGTTCACGAGCATAACGCGTGCATTATTTATTATTACGTAATAATTTTTAAGTTAACTGGTACGAGGTGTACCGTATTCGGTACACTGGTGCCTGAGAGGTTAAAGTACAGACATGTATGAACATATGGTATTTATATATGGACTTCAGCTAGATAAATATGTCCAATATAGCTATCTCCCACTGTGGATGAGGAGATAAAACTCAAGGAAAACGTCTACCTGGAGCGACTAACAAATTACACTAATCCAGTTACACGTGGCTTAATCCGGAACTCGAACAGCCCAACAAGAAAGTTCAATCACGGCACATTTTTGATAACCTGACGTAAGAGGAGAAACAGACTAAAAAGTCTAGACCATAATTGCCACCAACAATCCAGGCACCTGCTTATTTTTAAGAAAGAAAAAGAAAGAAAAACATTTTATTTGGCGGAACAAGGCGCAAATTTAAAACTAACAAATTATAAGTACATTATGTTGAAGAAATATGCGCCACATCCGCGCAAAACGGCCGAACGCTCAGCATAATGCCGTGAACACACGCAAAATGCGATGAGTCTACGGCGCTGGTTATCAGCGTGGGCCGGTAACGGTTAAACGAACGAACGGTTTAATAGATTGATTGTATGCAAAACATGGAAAAAAAATCGGTGAAGTGCGAGTCTGACTTGCTCACGAAACGGCAAAAAAAAAACACGTCTGTTGTATGGAAGCCCCCACTTAAATATCTATTTTATTATGTTTTTAGTATTTGTTGTCATAGTGGCAACAGAAATACATCTGAATAATTTCAACTGTCTAGCTATCGCGGTTCATGAGATAGGTACAGCCTGGTGACCGACAGATGGACAGCGGAGTGGATGCAATAGGGTCCCGTTTTTACCCTTTGGGTACGGAACCCTAAAAAAATAAAGTACCTACAGACACTTTCAATACTGTGTTTAATAAAATTTTGTGCGAATGTGTTCTTGGACGTAAAATTACATCCAATCAAAATTTCTGATAATAATATTATGATCACGATAATTTTAATTTTTTCCAGAATGTGGTCTCACAGCAATGTGGCCACGTCCAGAGTCAAGGATCATGGGCGGCAAGGACTCCACTTTCGGTCGGTGGCCGTGGCAGGTGTCAGTCAGAAGAACCTCCTACTTCGGTTTCTCATCGACGCATCGGTGTGGTGGAGCCATCATCAATGAGGGCTGGATTGCAACGGCTGGGCATTGTGTGGACGAGTAAGTGATATTGACAGATTCCGTGGATCTAAACCTCACTTGATTACTCGTGAGTCGTCTAGTGATGTTTGAGTCTAATTTTACAAGAAGTACCTTTTATAAAAGTAAGTCCTAACAAACTGAAAGTCTTGCTGTATATCTACTTGCTGAATTTTTCAAGCGGACGTGATTGGACAAATCCAAAACTATAAGACATAAGCATATAAGCATAATCAAACTTATTCGTGCACTATCTTCTGACGTTTTACAAATGTGAAATAAAAAGATTTTTTTTTAAATTATGTTCTCGCTGCTGGATTCTGATGCTGGGACTCGGGCCTCCTCTCTAAACTATGAAGAATATCGAAAAATACTTAAAGTAGTCTCAGGTCCGATTTTTCCGTGTTGACGCGGTGTCGAGACTACCTGTAAGGATTTTTAGGCATTATTTGTAGTAGGCATTAGATCTGTAGTAAAACGTCACCAGCAAAATCCCATGTAACCAACTGAACCTTACGTATTTGCAGGCTTGTGTATTCTAGTAAATATTCTATACGTAAGGCAAATTCACTCTATTTTTATACACATATTTTTCAGAAGTCTTGATTCTATTAACGATTTTGTAGTTGCACTGCAACTCGAACAAAACAGTGCTAAAGTATATTTTCGTATGTGCTCTGCGAGCAAATGCTTTCATTATTTTGATAGGGCGCACTGATTCTGTGTTTTGATAAAACAGCCCTGTTTAAAAGGAAACCATATGGAAATTGAACTGGCAATACTCCAGCTTTTACATAATAATACTGTTAAAGAACATGGTTTCGTATAAATTGCTGTGCGAAAATAAAAGAATCAATGGTTTTTCTTTTACTCTACTATAGAAATCAATTTCGTTAAAGTAACTCTGACCTCATTCTACCGCATCGATTCAGTAATTATTTTGTCACATCTTTATTACTGAACACAATAAAATAAATCAATACATTTTTGAATGTTATGTGAATGCGTACTTATAATAGAATAAACTTGACACCAAAATAGAAACAAAACATTGTTAAACAAACTTAAATATATGGCTACAATGGCGGTCTTATCGCTGACAGCGATATCTACCAGACAACCTTAGGATAGACTGCTGTTTATTGTGTTCTACCAATTTAGGCAGGCAACATTTTAGTAGGCACAAATTCAAAAACATTTTGATAAGTTGATAATAATGACTAAGATATTTCAGAGATAAATATATAATTAGATAAATATATATAATATATAGTCATATTATTATACCAACCCAAAACAAAATAAAATTAAAATAAATAGATATAATAAAGAAATTAAGTAAAGTAAATAAATACTTTAATTACTCGATTCAACAACTACAGGTCCAACACATTAGACTAGCTTCTACTTTTAAAGTACCTCAGCGTTAATACTTCACAAAACAGCCGGCTTAAAAAAGCCAACCAGCTTGAAACAAACTGCCCACAATTTCGCAATTCGCATTCCGCCCTTCCTTTTATCTCGAAAAAAGTCTTAAACATCTTAAGTCTTCCTGCGAAATGTTTAATCAGAATCCATCTAGTCTAATCCCAGGATTAACGCATTCATACAGACAGACGGACGGATTAACATTTTTTTTTATATTTCCCATCTTCTAGTCGCCTCTGAGTAGATTATTGTAAAAACAAAGTAAAGGGAACAGTCTAAATACCGTAAAAAGGAATTAAAAACGAAGTATATTTAATGGCGGCTGCCTTATATAGGATGAGGTTCTACAAAATTTAAGGACTGCAACTTTATATCTCGCAACATAGATACAGTTTTTTTACGACAACGAAAAATGTGGGTTGATATTGTGTTCTTTTTTTGATGTAGACTGTAATTCTGGGTTAGTACATACTGGTAACTTTGGTAGCCTAAAAAAAATACCAAACTTAAGAGGCGGCGGGCAGGGCAGGTCGATGGGGCCGAAAGGTTCTGGAGTGGCGAGTGTGTACCGGAAGATGCAGCGTTGGTAGGCCTCCCATAAGGTGGATCGATAACCTAGTGAGGGTCGCGGGAATCCGATGGATGCGAGATGCACAGGATCGGTTGTTGGGGCAACACTAGAGGGAGCCCTGTTTCCAGGAGTAGACTTTTCTCGGCCGAAATGCGGACACATTGTTTTCTAGATTTTCAACAAATCAACAAATTATTGGTTGGTTGTTGTTACTTTGATAATAAGACAGAAGTTATGGAACAGTTATCACCTTTTCTATTTTCTCCGTCAAAAAGTAGTAACAGTTTATGCGAGCGTGTGTTGGTTTTGCGGGAATTAAGGCAAACCATCCGCCAGTCTAAGCGAGTTTTAATAGCTTCTACACACAATGGACGAATGGAGCATCACTGAAATACATTTAGAAAAGTTTCCTATGCAGCACTTTGTAGGACTTTTTGTGGTTAGTGCAGTTTTTTTTTGAGTTCAAAACAGTTCACCAATTTCTCATCAGAAGATCTTCTGGAATTCAACTGTGGGATATTAAAGCCAATAGTGTCCTCCTGCATGCTAAAACAGGGAGAAATAAGATACACCGTAATCACTATTTTATTTTCTAGCATACAATTGTCTCTTCGGTCGTTCACTGCTAGATGTTAACGATGATGCAGTGGTTATGGTAGCACAAGAATTTTACTCCATACGCATTGTTAAATAATGCTTCTTTTTTCACTAACCAAATCCATTTCTCCATTCCAGTCTTCTTACATCACAAATAAGGATCAGGGTTGGTGAATACGACTTCTCATCCGTATCAGAAGAATTTCCCTTCGTGGAGAGCGGTGTAGCCAGAAAGGCTGTTCATCCAAAATACAACTACTACACTTATGAATATGACTTGGCGCTGGTTAAGTTGGAGGCGCCTGTGCAGTTTGCTCCTCATATATCGCCTATATGTTTGCCAGCGTCTGATGATTTGTTGGTTGGGGAGAATGCTACAGTGACTGGATGGGGCAGGCTGTCTGAAGGTGGTGTGTTGCCGTCCGTTCTGCAAGAGGTAAATTTTACATATTTTTTTGTTACTTTTTTACGTCACAAATGTAAATTATTGGTCACAGATAAGGCGATGTTTCGAAAGGCTTGATGCAATTTGTGGATCCAGTTCCTTTGGCTGATATAATGATCACTATCAATGATCACTTCACAGTTTCTGTGTGAGGGTTTGCAGCAATGAAATTTAGACTGACGTTAATAATGTAATATTTGAGTAACTCAACATTTATGCTTAAACTTAGCCTTTATGTCCCTATTTCTGTCTAGAACTTGTAGTTTGTTCAACAGATATATGTTTTCTTTCTATTGGCGTCATTGTAATTGAACGCTTTTCCTTCATTCCTTAACTTCATAAAGACTCTTACACAGACGAGGGGGTAACTTGTGTCTTGTCCCATGAAAAGTCAACTAAATAAATGTTTTTATTTTCATCTTCAGGTGCAAGTACCAATAGTGTCGAACGAGCGATGTAAGTCTATGTTCCTGCGGGCTGGCAGGCACGAGTTCATTCCAGACATCTTCTTGTGTGCCGGCCACGAGAGGGGAGGTCACGATTCTTGTCAAGGAGATTCTGGAGGACCTTTACAGGTAAACACTTGGAGATAAAATTTATAATTATAAAAAAAAAACAAATAGAGAAAATGAAGTTCAAAAAAACAAAAAAAAATGGAGTCTATCTTAAGAGTCGTAATCATAAAGTTATATATGTTTCCAATCAGATGCCAAAAATGACATTATGATAGATTTTTATGAAACAAAAGAAAACCAGTCAAATCAAGCCAAAAAAAAAGCCAGTCAGAAATGCTGTTTACGATTCATGCCATCCCATCAAAACTTTTACATAACCACATTAACCCATAGAAATCCCACAGAACACAGTAATAAAACAATTCCACACCCGCAAAATTACTACTTAAATGTTGATTAACCCTTCCAACTTTCGCCATGTCCCTTAATTTCACCCACTTCAGATACTTTAGAGGGAACTATCGTTGTGAAAATTTCAACAATTTTAGTTGCTAAAGCTTTATAAGTATTAACAAATCGTGAGCGCTCAAAACTTGCATGAATAACGTTACAGGTTTCATGAAATAGTTTTATAGGAGTTTCGGAAACTCATTATACAAAATCTTGAACGAAGTTTACTTTGGTCTTTTGGAATCTTCGCTAAACATGTACAAGCTTAGAAACAAGTAATAATTAACGCCTTCTTCTTGAACTTTAAGAACTTTGCGAAGAGACAAGAAAAGGCTTGCTGACAAAGACATTTTACTATGAAGCTTTTAAGTTTAACTTTTATCTGAAATAGTTTTCATAAACATTATCTAAGTAAAGAGGCATTTCTGCCTCAAACTTACACATGGCTGGGATCTAGACAATGGTATCATAAGTTTTTTTTATTTCTTAATTTCTCTCATACATTTTTAACATTTGTTTAACATATTTTTAGCTCGCCAAACTTTATAATTTGGCGAGAAACGCTCTATATACAATCACTAATTGTGTGACTCATAAAACAGTAAAAATATGAGTGGCTTTGCTGTCTCAGGATATGTACAATATATCATTTAAACTTAATACTTAATTTATTTTTGTATATTTAAGTTGGTTACGTACATACATTGCTATTAACTTTCAACTATTTTTTTTTCTAATCCTTTTTTTTTGCTCTTTGAGGAATTTATTTCTCGACAACGGCAGACCTGGCGGGTCATTCTAGTTCGAAACTCATTCCTTATGTAGTAAGCAATGAGTCTCTAACCAAAACACCCCTTGCAGTGACGCCGTTCTCGAGTAACAGATTCCTTAGTCTAAACTTAATAATACCTTATTATTTATTAATATTATCATATTCGCTGTTTAATTCCAGGTCAAAGGAAAAGACTCAAAATATTTCCTAGCTGGAATCATCAGCTGGGGCATAGGATGTGGTGAAGCAAACTTACCCGGAGTTTGCACCAGGATATCAAAGTTTGTTCCTTGGATTTTGCAAACAGTCAACTCCTAAACCAAAGCACCTGATAAGTGCCTATCTAAACCTGAAGATATAGCGGAAGGAAAATAGGTGGTTGAGCTAAGTGACAAAGTGATGAACAGTGAAACAAAGAGACACGAAACGAATTAGTGACAAGTGCAGCCAAAGTTACCTTCAAAAATGTTGATTGGATTCAACGTTTTCTGAGGCGTTTTATTACTAAATATCTCGCCAGGAGCTTGCAGAACTCGTGGAAGCGAGATTCTGCATCAACAACCGTTACCGGAGCTTCAAAATGGTGATATTTTTAAGCTTCACAATAAACGCCTTGATGACTGCTTTGAGGAAAAATTTAAGCATGAGTATATGTGACGATGATCTTACTGTTATCAAATTCATAAAGTTAGGGTGACTTTAAAATTCCGTAGGAAATTACTTTTAAATGGGACAGTTGTACCCAGTTGTTCCATACAAAATGCTAGCATAGGGTTACAAGTACTAGTAGAGATTCGGCATCCAGTGAAACTTAAAGCTGAACCCAAAATAGTAGATGCAAGAAAAAGTATCCATCTATTATACAACAATGACGATGTAGCAGATAACTTTATTTGGAAAGACTAGACCTTAGTTCCAATGAACATTCTACTAGAACCGAATATACTTAGGCAAGCTAACATTGCTAATTCGACGTACCGTGATGCGCCGTAGGCAAATTGAATTGGTAAACGTAACCGACTCCCAGTCAAAATAGCTAACGAAACCTTAGCTAGCTATTTTGACTGCGAGTCTTACTACTTATTTGACTTAGAAACCAAAGGCATTATGCAAGCTGGCATACATTATTGTTATTTGTAGCAAAATCATTGACTAAAATCTAGTTAGGACGTTTAAAATTATTTTCATTAGCTACAGTTTTTCTTGAACGAAATAATTTGAAAGACAGTAAGATCATTAGTTACTATAAACGACCACTTTGCCTTATGCACTTGAAACAATTCTTTGTAAATACAAACTATTTTAAGATCATTACTCGAAAAAGTGGCGAAGTGTGGGAAGAGAAATGTACACTGATCGACCGACAAATAAATAAATGTCCTACTTACATACTGCGTACCATTATATTATTAGTTTGCAGTCTTAATCCTTAAACAAGAATTTGAAAGACAGTAAGATCATTAGTTACTATAAACGACCACTTTGCCTTATGCACTTGAAACAATTCTTTGTAAATACAAACTATTTTTAAATTCATTTTAATCTTTACTAGTTTAACTTAATAAATCTTAAGGTGTACTGTATGCTCAAACGTATTGTAAATATTTTTGCGTATGTATCTTGCCGTTTTTAGTTAAGGTTGTACTAATAATACAGTATTATTTACTTGTTTCCGGCATTTAGCAGAGGAATCGCATATTTTGTAAATATTATCAGAATTTATTTTAGTTCCTTGGTAGAAAATCTAAGTGTTTTATAATGAGATGTTGAAGTGAGTAGACTAGTTTGAGAATTTTAAGTAAATTTTAAAACTCATACAGAGTCATTTTGTAAGGAGCTGTTATTTTGTTTCTAAAATTAAAATAAAAATCAAGACAGAAAATAATATATTTGTATATAATTGCCTGCACATCTGATTGTAAAACACTTTTGAATGTAACAATTTTATACGTATAATAGTAATGATTAATATATTTTTGTAAATTGATATAAATTAACTTGTTTTATACAAAGGGGATGAATGTGAATATTACCAAATCGCGCATTGTTATACTGCATTTAGTAAAATATCGACGCCCTTCAATGCTGTTTGTTTAATTTAGTTAACTATTGCGATTTTATTAAATGATAGTTTATGATGACGTTGATTGTTTCACAATAATATTATTGTTAATAATTATTAAAATATTGAGATATTTTTTTAACATGTTTCGTTTCATTTATTTATTGCAGTATTAAGTATTCTGCTGACGTAATTTGGTGGGATACCTTTGAATGATTCATGTTCAATTAGGACCAAATCAATTAAGCAAAGTGGTTACTCCATAGTACCTAAATTACGACTAATAATTTAAAGAGAAAAAAATACAAAGTTAGACATTATTATTATTTATCTTTATAAGACATCACGTTTACAAGAATATATGAAAAACTAGCTTTTGCGAGCGGCTTCGCCCGCGTAAAAGTAGTTTTTTCCATACAAACTTCCAACCCCCGTTGGGGGTACAACGGGGGTGGTTAGGGATGGAGTTTCGTAAAATCCGTTCTTAGCGAATGTCTACACCCTATAAAAAACCTACCTGCTAAATTTTAAGTTTGTAGGTGTTATAGTTTCTGATGAGTGGTATTTCGCTTTTAGAATATAGATTAAAATATTTAGAGATAAAAGGTAAACAAAGAATGAAAAATCTCTTCTAAAAAGGTAGTTTACCTTTCTCTAAAATTCAGTTGATTACTTCAAAGAATTCACAAACTAAGTCAACGTCGATAAATAAAGGGCAGCGTGAATTGAATCCCCAGTGGTTAAACCACAGAACAGAAAGATTCAGAAGTTCCACTCCATACAATAAATTATAACACGTATTTATATAGACACGGCCCCCTTTTGAAACCACGCATTGCTGATCAGCACTTTCTGATGCCTTGTAGGAATCATTTTGTAAAGTGATGGTACTTAATACTTATGCATCACTAAAATATAGTGGTACTCATTAACGATCATTCTCTCTACAATCATAATTACGAGGTAGTACTGCTCTTATCTTTGGGAAGGATCTGCTAGATACTAGCTTGATGCGCTTGATTCAATTGAGAAGCGAGCCAAGAGGATCATTAGTAATGATGCACTCGTCTAGTCAAAGCTTCAAAGTCTTGAGTGACGAGTCGACGCCGAGTTGCTAGCCTGTCGGTTTTCTACTGGTTGGAATTCGGGTAGTGTGCGTCGGAATTGCATAACCTAATTCCACTAAGCTCGTTCCATCACAGGACCACCAGACGTACGGCAATGCACCACCGGTACATGATTTTTTTTTTTTTTTTCTTCGGTGGGAAAATCATCTTATGACATCCCCCGCCCTTGGGCGGGGCGGGAGATAGTGTCAGACTTTTACTGACTAAAAACCCACTCCTGTTCCTTCATTGCCTTTCGTACCAGGGCCGACCTTTCAGAATCAGACCCTTGGCCCCAGTAGGCTTCGACCCTGCTAGGCCCCTACAGTTGCTGACATCTCCTTGAGGCGCGCGTGGAACAGCACGCGCCGTCGACGACTTGGGCTCGGTCCGGACGGTTACCGGACGGTCGGAAGGCGAGCCACCCATTGCTCGCCGTCGGGATCGGAATCCCGGCGGCGATTGGGGCGTGAGGACCGTTGCCTCACGCGATCGGCCGCCTCCTTTGCTAGCATTACTGCTTCGCAGAAGGAGGCGACCGCCTGCCACTCCTCCTCGCTCCGGACCATGGCCTGTACCAAGGCCCGGCGCGAGAGATCGCCGCCACCGATAGCCCCCACGAGGACACGGCGTTGCTCTGCCCAAGCGGGACACACCTCCACCGTGTGCTCCACCGTGTCCTCCGGGTGGTCCACACAATGGTGACACCCGGGCGTTTCTTCCGCACGAATCCGGTGCAGGAACCTCCCGAACTTACCATGTCCGGTGAGGACCTGCGTCATGCGGAAGGTAAGGACGCCGTGTTGCCTTTCCAGCCACTCCTCAAAGAGGGGACTTACCGCCATAATTATGGCGTGCCCAGCACTGGGTTGCGATAGTTGCTGTCGCCATTCCACCATGAGACCCCGCCGGAGCTCTGTCCGCCATGCCGCGACTTGTCGTGGCAGCGGAGTTTCGCCCCGACGTTGCATCTCCACGCGCAGATCGTGCATGCGTGCAAGGCCTGTTGCCACCAGGTCCCATGGTGGCTGGCCAGCAAGGAGGCTCGCCGCTTCGCGGGAAACCGTGCGGTATCCCCGCACCATCCGTATGGCCATGACCCTCTGGCACGCGTTCAGCTGGGCCGCCGGTCGCTTTCGCAGTGACGGCGCCCACACCGGCGCCCACCGGTACATGATGGACATCCTACCCATACGCATAAAACGTTTTGGGAACACATTCGCTGTGCGTACAGTCAAGGATTGGAATTCCACACCGGAGTCTGTGTTTTCTGATAGCTACAACCCGGAGATCATTAAGTCAAGAGTGAATAGGTTATTTCTAGCCAAGTGTGCTCCATGGTTGACCATATCGTCGCTTTCGATCAGGTGAGATAGTGGTCATACGCGAGCCTAAAGGTACTCAATTAACCAAAACTTTCTGGCTATAATTTCAAGCTTATATACAAGGTGTGAGTGACATATTCGGTAGTACTTACATACATTCCTCATGCAAATCAAGCGCATCACTTTTTACTTGCACTAAAGGTAACAACGACGTACGGGAGTTGATGACTTCGAAGGGCGGAATATGACGAAAGTTATGCACCTAATGCTCTTTCGGTTACACGAATTTGATTAGGAGTTTCATCGACAAAAGTTGATCAGTCTGCAATTGCTGTAATTCGGTGAGTAAGTATAATATGAGTGTGTTATACATAATGACAAATGTCTTTATGTACTTATGATGTAGTTAAATCACGAATTTTATATTTCACGAATGTTATTTGTTGTATTTTATATACTGGTAACAAGTTGTTTGAGCCGATTAGTACAGTACTGTCAATCGATATTTATATTAAATAAAAATATAAATAGATATAAATATATATCCATATAGTTATACCCCCAACAAGTACGTGTATTCTGGGCTAGCATTTGTTTGAAATTCTGAGACGTATGCATCTATGCGTATAACTTAGGAGATGGCTGCCCGCGTGTAAGTATGAACATCCTCATTGGTGCCCCAGCTGCCGCGACTCCGACCACGACTACCAGCCACGGTAGGCGTGGCCTTGCAGATGATGAGCAAAGGGTAGCTCGCCGTCCGGCAGTTCGGTATCCATCTGGACCGAACCCGAGTCTGCGACGGCGCTTAGTGTTCCACGCGCGCCTCAAAGAGATGTCAGCAAAAGCGTAGGGGCCCAGCAGGGCTGAGCCGGCTAGGGCACCGGGGAATTTGTGAAAAGCAAACCCATGATCCTAGAACGCAAAGAGCAACTGTAAGACTCATGTATGGTTTTAGTCAGTAAAAGTCTATTTTTTTTTATTATTGATAGGCTCGCGTTTGACCACTTTCTCACCTGATGGTAAGCGATGACGTGGCCGACGATGGAGCACGCTTGCCTAGAAGTAACCTATTCACTTTTGACTTAAAGACCCCTAGGTTGTAGCTATCAGGAAACACAGACTCCGGCAGGGAATTCCTCTCCATAACTGTACGTATAATGAATGTGTTCCCAAAACGCTTTGTACGTATGGGTGGGATGTCCTCCATGTACCAATACGCAACGCCGTACGTCTAGTGGTCCGATGATCGAACTAAATGGTGGAATTAAATGGTGCAATTCTAACGCACACTCCCCGAAATGTAATCGATAGAAAACCGACAGGCCAGCAACTCGGCGTCGATGCTCAAGGCTTTGGAGTTTTGACTCGACAAGTGCATCATCACCGATGATCCTCTTGGCTCGCTTCTCAATCGACTCCAGGGCATCAAGCTGGTATTTGGCAGACCCATCCCAAAGAAAAAGTCTATGCTTGTGTGTTCTTGTTTTTGTCTGATTTACATACGAGTATATACAACCGACCTTCTGTTTAAATCTATTTTGTGGCAGAGCGGTTGGCCCACAATTTACACCAGGGTCATTAGGAATCTTAAATTTGGGTCAGATTTTGATGAGAGAATGCGGTTGGGACATCGTACAATCAACTGTGGAAGTCAGAAGGTAAAATGGGATAGCTCCGGCTTTAAATTGAAAGCTCTGCACCCTGACATTTTACGGTGATTCAAGGGGATTATTATTTCGGCTGATAGTAGTAGATAAACGTACATTGTTGTCTGATTATAACTTTAAATAAAAAGAGAATTATTTAACCTATTGATCACCACGTCAAAAAAACCGGCTTATTGCGAATTGGACTCGTCGACTCGAAAAATGGCAAACAAAAGCACGTTTATTATATGGGAGCTCCACTTAATTATTTATTTTATTCTGTTTTTAGTATTTGTTGTTATACTGTCTAGCTATCACGATTCATGTGATACAGCCTAGTGACAGACGGACAGCGGAGTCATAGTAATAGGGTCCCTTTTTCCCTTTGGGTACGGAACCTTAAAAAAGCATGCTTTCGCCGCCAACGGGCCACTCAGCTTTCATCCTTTAATCACTCGAAAAAGAAAAAAAAAACAGAAAAAGAATAAAAAAAAGAAAAAATGAAATATATTTAAGGTGACTGGCAATTAGTGTACGATACTTAAACACGTGATTGTGCTCATGATAACAAACAATTTTTATTATGGGAGCAAAGCCGAAATCGCGAAAAAAATATCAGCTGTTCAGTACATTAGGCAAACATAAATGTACTGAACAGCTGATTTTTTTCGCGATTTCAGGTTTGTTCCCATAGTAAAAATTGTTGGTTATCATGAGCACAATCAAGTGTTTAAGTATCGTACACTAATTACCAGTCACCCTATATATATATAAAAAAAATGAAAAAGAATATATCTATCTATCTATCTATCACTTGGCGATTTTAATACAAATAAGAAGAATAATACTTTCTTATAAGATTTATTAGCGTTTAAGTTTCTCATGTAGACGTGATCGTGGCGTTTTGTACACATTTTGCTTTGTCACATACCTATGTCATAATATCATGACTGTGATGGTTATTTTTTTAGGTGGGAAAATCATCTTATGACAAATCCCGCTCTTGGGCGATGCGAGAGATAGTGTTAGACTTTTACTGACTAAAAACCCACTCCTGTTCCTTCTTTGCCTTCGTCCCAGGGCCCCGGGTTTCGCTTTCACATTACTCGTGGCCCCAGTAGGCTTCGACCCAGCTGGGCCCCTACGATTTGCTGACATCTCCTTGAGGCGCGCGTGGAACAATACGTGCCGTTGGCGTTGACGACTTGGGCTCGGTCCGGTCGGTTACCGGACAGTCGGACAATGAGCTGCCCATTGCTCGCTGTCCGTAAGCCCGCGCCTACGGTGGCCGGTAATCGGGATCGGAATCCCGGCGGCTGGGGCGAGAGGACTGTTGCCTCGCGTGGTCGGCCTCTTCCTTTGCTAGCATTGCTGCTTCGCAGAAGGAGGCGATGACTGTGATGGTCAAACTTTTCACTGCAGCTAATAAGCGTTCGTTAAAAAAAAATCACATTCATTTTACAAATTATTAGCTCTCCACAGCTCTCCAGATGACTGAGTCCTCAACATTCAACATTTGATATTAAGTTACCTACTAAAAAAATCATTGTAGAAAAAATACATAAAATCACATTAGGTACTAAAAACAGATTTGTCCACGACTGGAAGTTGGCAACCTTTCTATCACAAGTTATCATTATGAAACTTTTATAAGTTATAAAAATTAAGTTACAATCATAATGTTAAGCACTACATTTTTTCTTAAATGCGTTTAGGCAGTATTATTTTATGAAATCAGTATAAAATGATGGAATAGACACACTACACTGGCAGCGCATCGGTATTGGTATCTACGTACCTACACACAAACACTCTAGTAACGCAATCAAGATTTGTCAAGCATTTTTCAAACATGTAATTTTTTTAACCTCAAATAATCAAGAATTTTTAAGAAATAAAAAATTACTTATTTTAAAAATAGCTAAAATCAATTTGGTAACTGATAAATGATATTTATTTTGCAAATAGGTTAAAAAAAACACACGTCAATTTTTTTTTTCGTCATTTTAAGTTAAATGGGGCCGGTGTTTCCTAGCTGACTACCCTGAGAAGAAACACCGAAACAAACTCAAGGGTCAAAGTCTCTTTTAAATTCCATACAGTAAATATGTAATGGTCAAATCACATGAGAACCATGCAGATTTGTCTGAGATGGTCTTTTGAAGAAAAAGCCATACATATCTGAGTGGACCTGTCCAGTCAGTGCAAGCATTTGTCAGTATTCGCAAAATTCAACTCAGGACTATTAAGGAACTCAACGACTTGACGAACAATACCAAGGAAAGGACATTTGGGTAGGCCGCAGAAAATACCCAAATTGCCAGACATACGTTAAAATTACTGAAAAGGAAAAAAAAAGCAATCAACATAGTCCTCACGTTCACAACTGATTCTGTACGTACAACTGGTTTATTATGTTACATACTGTAGAGTAGGTACTATAGTAAAGAATTATCCAAACGGCTAGTTGACACTTCGCGTGACCAAAGGGCTGGCTCTTACCTCGGTCAGAGATTAAGCATTGCCATACAACGTGGCAATGCCGCCAGTCTTTTGGGCACACTTCCAGTCGACAGCGATGCGGAGGAATTTTTTGACGCCATATTTTAGGTAGGAGTTATTGTGTATATATTATGTAATTATAATTAGTTAAGTGTTTTTATTTTTTTTGTAATACCGATCATTATATTATCTATATAAATAAAACAACACTGACTTCCATAAAAAAAAAGAAAAAAAAAGATATGTAATAATAGAATCTAAATCATGCAGACACTACATAGTCGTAATAAAACAATAATGTCTTTTTAAAATCTCGAGTGCAACTCTCAAAACCCGGAAAGTGTTGCTTATATGGATCCGGAGTATTTTATCTAACTTCAAAATGGAGGAGGCTATTACAGTGTTCTTATGGCTATTAAAGTGTTGCACGATTTTTTTTTTGTAGGTGGGAAAATCATCCAATGACATCCCTCGCACTTAGGCGGAGCGAGAGGGTGTGTCAGACTTTTACTGACTAAAAACCCGCTCCTGTTCCTTCGTTGCTTTTCATAACAGGGCCGAGTCTTCCTTTCAGAAGCAGACCCTTGGCCCCAGTAGGCTTGGACCCTGCTGGGCCCCTACGGTTTGCTGATATTAATTTCCTTAAGAAAGTGTTGCACGATTGGAGATGGATTATTTTTATACAGTACTTATGCCGATTACTCATCATTAGTACGCATCACCGCCATATGTAAATTACACTACAAAAATGTTTTACGCCCGTTGCGTCACAATCTCAGGTTCAGTTGAAAACCAGCGTCAGGTACTAGTTGTCTGGCATTCATTCTGAACTGGACCTATTTTGGTGCAGCCGTGAGGCTCACAATTGTATTTTTTCCCCCTTTTTTTTGTTTCGTGTTTACCTAACAATTGTGTATGCCTTGTGTTGTGCCAAATAAATTCATTTTCTTTCTTCTTCTATTAAATCTCTTTTTTCAAACTGTGTCTAAATGTTTTTTTTTTTTTTTTATTATTGTTAGGCTAGCGTTTGACCACTATCTCACCTGATGGTAAGCGATGATGTGGCCGACGATGGAGCACGCTTGCCTAGAAGTAACCTATTCACTCTTGACTTAAAGACCCCTAGGTTGTAGCTAGCAGGAAACACAGACTCCGGCAAGGAATTCCCACTGGGGATTGGGTGACACTCAATATTTTGGGTACGGTTATTCTTCATTGTCTTCGGCCTCTCGCATCTAACTCTTGCCTAATCCTCAGTTCCACCTATTGAATGAGTATGAAATTAGAAAATATTGTGCTTGGACTACGTACGAGATACTAGGTACGAGTATAATCTCGTGGATACGCATCAGATGCTAATCATTCCCAAGTACCTTTTTTTTGGGTGGGAAAATTATCTAATGACATCGGACAGCGGAGCGAGAGGGCGTGTCAGACTTTTACCAACCAAAAACCCACTCCTGTTCCTTCTTTGCCATTGTTCCAGGGCCCCGGGGATCTCTTTCGCATCACCCATGGCCCTAGTAGGCTTTGACCATGCTGGGCTCCTTCGATTGCTGACATCTCCTTGAGGCATGCGTGGAACACTACGCACCGTCGACGACTTAGGCTCGGGCCGGACGGTTACCGGACGGTTACCGGACGGTTACCGTCCGCAAGCCCGTGCCTACGGTGGCCGGGAATCGGGATCGGAATCCCGGCGGCTGGGGCGGCGGCCGCCTCCTTTGCTAGCATTACTGCTTCGCAGAAGGAAGCGACTGCCTGCCATTCCTTCTCGCCCCAGACCATGGCCTGTACTAAGGTCCAGCGCGAGAGAATTCGCAACTACCTATGAAACGTATCAATTCATCATCATCATCAACATTGAAGCCGAAAGATGTCCACTGCTGGACATAAGCCTCCCCCAAGTGTTAACACAACGAACAGTCCTCAGATTATCTTCTAAAGCTTGAGGTTGATATGGGTTTGAACAAGGATCTACATCATCGGTTTTCTCATGCAGTGCAGATTTGTATTTATATTACAGATTGGCGTTTGGTTAGCCCTGCAGTAGATGCATGGATTCAGTACAGTAGTAATCCTTCGTTTCAAAATTAAGCATTCTTTAGGTACTTTAGATGAGAGTCTTTGGAAATTCTTACGCTGAGGAAGCGTAGCGGGTCGCGTGCAGTATTCTCTTGGAGCTCTGCAAAGTTCGTAAATTACTACTGCAATTCACATGCCACTTAAGGTAGTATTTTTGCCGAACGAAATGAGTTAACTCTGAAGTCTTTGTGCATGAGGCCACCAGGCGTAATTCCTAACTTGTAATGATACGAAAACCGACATGGTTTGATCTTTACTATCTCTATAATAAAGTAATAGTACCTAATCATTTTAGCTTTCTACCGAGGAACAAAAATACTTCATGTTCAAAAGTTTAGACCACATTTTGCCGCTGTCTTAAGCTGCGTTTCTTTGTATTTTTTTCTGGTTTTGGAATGATCTCAACAACTTTGACTGGCCTGTTGGTCTAGTGGTTAGTAGCCCTGACTGCTAAGCCGGAGGTTGTGGGTTCGATTCCCACCCAGGACAATTTTTTGTGTGATGAGCACAATCATTTTTTCTGTGTTTGGTTGTAATTTATCTATATTATGTATGTATTTAGAAATATATAAGTATGTTTATTAGTTATCTAGTACTCATAGCACAAGCTCTGCTTAGTTTGTTTAGGACTAAATGGTGTTGTGTGATAGTTGTGGAATATTATTATTATTTATTATTAACTAATTTTAGTGTTGTTATCATCATCATCATCATTACAGCCAAAAGACGTCCACTGTTGGACATAGGCCTTCCTCAAGCGTCGCCACAACGACTGATCCTGTGCGTCTCGCATCCATCATTGTTGTATTGTTTTGTTTAGTGTTGTATTTTACACAAAAATGTCTGATTTGTGAAATCATCAAATAACTTCTTCTAGTCTGAGTGGCGGTCCACTCAGACTAGAAGTTAAGAAAGAAAGATAAACAGTTTATGAAAGAAAGAAAGAAAGGAATTACGCAATCTTGAAACTAGTTAACAAATAATCAATAGATAGGGAAGATATGCGTCACATCCGCGCAAAACGGCCGAACGCTCAGCATAAAGCTGCGGCCTCACGCATAATGGGATGAGCTCACAACGCTGGTGTTCAGCGTGGGCCGGTAAGAGAAGGCTCGTCAGACTTTTACTGACTAAAACCCACCTTTGCTCCTTTAGTTGCCCTTTGCAGCCCAGCGCCAGGGTCATTCTTTCGAATCATTCCGCAGTCTTGGCTGGCATCAGTCCTAACGGGTCCCGTTTTATTCTTCTTTAGAAGTTCTAGCATTTGACTACTACAGTAACTAGATTGTGTTGTTGTTGGGCGGGTCATATCAGCCGCATGCACACTGACCGTTGGGCAAGAGGGCAAGAATCCCCACAAAGTAGATACCTGAGGACGGACGAAGCCACCGAGGTCGACCTGAGAAGAGGTGGCGAGACGACCTAGACGCCTACCGCAAGGGCTGGTTCGAGGATGCTCAAAAAAAGAATACCTGGAAGAAGTTGGGGGAGGCCTTTGCCCAGCCGTGGGAAAGTATAGGCTAAATAATTTAAAAAACGCATTATTATTATTTAGAAGCGTTTCACGATTTGTATGTAAAGTTATATCTGCCATTTTATAACTTACTAGCTTTTGCCCACGGCTTCACCCGCGAACATAAAATATAGCCTATGTCACTCAAAAATAAAGCAGCTTCCTATCGGTGAAAAAATTTTAGCAATCGGACCAGTACTTTCAGAGATTACTTCTTTCCTACAAACAAAAAAAAAAAACTTTACTTCTTTATAATATTATTGTAGATAGATTATGAAACAAACCTAAAATTAAGTGGGTATTAATTAGTTGATTATTACAGTGGATAATTATTTGTCTATCCCTGAGGATTTGGATAACAATAATGCTGAAATGTTTATGGCTATTAAATTGGAAATTCGAAGGCACATTATAGAATTTGGTGGAATTCAATTTTGATTCAATATAAAATATTGGTCAATGATTGACCACAATTAAAACAATATTGTAGTGACTTTACTAAATTCAAAGAAGGAGGAGGTTCTATTTTTAGGGTTCCATACCTCAAAAGGAAAAACGGAACCCTTTTAGGATCACTTTGTTGTCCGTCCATCTGTCTGTCTGTCTGTCTGTCTGTCTGTCTGTCTGTCAGGACCCTTTATCTCGGGAACGCGTGAAGGTATCGAGTTGAAATTAAAACCTTATACTCAGGTCTGCGGTCCCTTGAATCTGTGAAAAAATCAAACTTGTAAGTTAACAAAAAAGAAAACTATAGATTTGGTTAAGTCCAATCAACAAAGCTTGGAACACAGGTGTTGGGTAGTCAGCCTTTCGGTATTTTACAGGATGCATTTTGAAAGGTGTGTGCGGGAATCGCATGACTTGAAAAGGGGGAATCCCCTTTTCTTTTCTACCATCGGACAACCCGACATACGGCGAGTATCCACCCTTACGTTGTTGGTAAGTCCCTTCTTTGAGGCGTGGTTGGAAAGACCTCACGGCGTCCTCACCTTCCGCATGACGCAGGTTCTCACCGAACACGGGAAGTTCGGGAAGTTCCTGCCCTGGATTCGTGCGGAAGCGACGCCCGGGTGTCACCACTGTGTGGACCGCCCGGAGGACACGGTGGAGCACACGGTGGAGGTGTGCCCCGCTTGGGAAGAGCAACGCCGTGTCCTCGTGGGGGCGATCGGCGGCGGTGATCTCTCGCGCCGGGCCTTGGTACAGGCCATGGTCCGGAGCGAGGAGGAGTGGCAGGCGGTCGCCTCCTTCTGCGAAGCAGTAATGCTAGCAAAGGAGGCGGCCGATCGCGTGAGGCAACGGCAACGGTCCTCACGCCCCAACCGCCGCCGGGATTCCGATCCCGATTTCCGGCCACCGTAGGCGCGGGCTTGCGGACGGCGGGCAAGGGGTGGCCCGCCGTCCGACCGTCCGGTAACCATCCGGACCGAGCCCAAGTCGTCGACGGCGCGTATTGTTCCGCGCGCGCCTCAGGGAGATGTCAGCAAATCGTAGGGGCCCAGCAGGGTCGAAGCCTACTGGGGCCATGGGTAGCGTGAAAACGAAACCGGGGCCCTGGGACGAAGGCAACGAAGGAACAGGAGTGGGTTTTTAGTCAGTAAAAGTCTGACACTATATCTCGCTCCACCCAAGAGCGAGATTTGTCATAAGATGATTTTCCTACCTATAAAAAAAAAACCCTTACGTTGTTGAAACTTCTACGGTCCGGACTAAACGTTTTGCCTCGTCGTTTATACCGCATATGTCGAAGGGCTGGAACAATTTGCCTGCTGTGGTTTTCCCGTCCAATTATAATCTAGGAGTCTTCAAAGCTAGAGTGAATAGGTTAATAAACTAGTGCGCCTCACCATCAAAGATTCCATCACTGCTTACCATCAGGTGGGATCACAGTCAAGCACAGTTTATCTATATATATGAAAGGAGAAACTGACTGACTGACATATCAACGCACAGCCGAAACTACTGTGGCTAGAAGCTTAAAATTTTGCATAAGGTTTCCTTTTATGACGTTGGCGAGCACTAAGAGAAGATTTTTCAAAATTCACCCCCTAAGGGGATGAAATGGGAGTACAAAGTTTGTATGGAGAAACCTACTTTCGCGGAAGCTAGTATATCTATAAAATATATACTTATGTATAAATTGAAAACCACCATTCAATATTAATCAGATAAAACTGAACAAATTCAACTACTACTTATGTTTTAGTGAAAGGTCAACAACGAAGACCCCAAACTCACAAAAACCTTTCTATATAAATATTTTCAACTCAAATATTATCTTACTTAACTACCTCCTAAACAATACATCGCTATGAAACTTTCATAAAATTATTTTCTGAACATGGCTGGTTGAATTCAAAGTTCAGACTGAATTTAATCATAGTAATGGAGTCGTTTAGTATCACCTTGATAAGATAAGATATTCTTTATATGTTTAAACATTTTATACATACATTAGCATGCAAGATTGAGTTTTGTTGTTGAGTCCAGTCATGTTTATCCGTAAGTGTCGGCGTACAAATATTTATAACATTGAAAACTAAAATAATAATAAATCTTCACACATAAAAATTACCTAGGATTTCACTTACAAAATTTATAATTTAGATACCATTTAATTCGAAGTTATTTATATTATTTTTATCATGTCAACATTCAAGATTAATTAAAATTTTACAAGAACAATGTCAAAGCTACAAAATATGACAAAATTAGAAGATTTAAGTCAAAGTTACAAACTATAAGTCAAAATTAACAGATTTACGTCAAAATTACAATATGAATGTCAAAATAATAATATAAATGTCAAAATTACAATGTAAATGTCAAAATAACAATATAAATGTCAACATTATCATAATTATAAATGTCAAAATCACAACATAAATTTCAAAATTATAAGATAATGTCAAAAAAAAGTACAGGTACCATATCAAAATCACAACCACAAGCTTTAGTGTCAGGAAAAACATTAATTAAAAAAAATCGGCTACAAATTTAGAGACACTATAATATGCTTTTTGCAAAAGGAACGTTTTTAATTGACGCTTGAATGCACTACTATTTAACTCTTTCCATCGTTTAAGCAATACGTTAAATATAGTAGGAGCCATGCAGACGATACTTTTGCGCATGAGAGCCGTTTTTGCTGGAAAGATGCGAAGAATAGTCATATCTCTTCTGCTACGCGGTACAGCATCATCTTCTAGACGTGGAAACATTTTTGGGTTTGTTTTAACAAACATTGCGGTTTCCAGAATGTACATACATGGAAGAGTTCATAATTTGTACTTTTTAAAATATGGTTTGCATGTATCAACCTTTTTTAACCCAAACATAGATCTGATGCATCTCTTTCGGACCTTGAATGCCGTGTTAGCGTCGGTAGAATTTCACCAAAATATAATGCCGTATCTTAGGTGAGACGCAGCTCACCTGGATTCTGGATTCTCATGTTGGCTTCATTACGTCGTAATGTTTTTGAGTAATAGTACGAAAACCGATTATAAGCCGTTCAAGCGTGTAACGAACATGGGAGGTATGAGCTATAGACCACATTTTATAGAACATATTTATTATCTTTACGCTTACGTCTGTATATTTTAGAAATATGTCTGTTGGTCAGGAAAAATTTATCACTTTTCCCCTTAAATAAAGATCATTAAACTTAGCTAGGAAACCTGTGACACCAAAATGATCTAGCATTACCGGTTTCAAAACTATTTATTTTTGTACCTATTGTGTATCAAGATTTATTCTAAAATCCTTAAGTCCATAAAATAAATTAAAAGAAACAATTTATTTAAAACTAAATTGTTCATTTATTTGAGCCAGAAGTGCTAACTACGCATCGCAAGAGTTTTTGGAAAAAAAGTAAATAAATAAAAAATAAACAAACGAAGGTACATATTAAATTTATTTGAAATAAATAATTAATTTTATTTTGATTTATTTTAATTTTTTTAATTACTTGACTATTTTTTTAAATTTTCTTTGTGAAAATCTTAAAATGTCACATGATATTATTATGAAATGTACCTTTTCTACATCAGATCCAGCATACGGGGTGCATGAAGAAAAAAAACAGGCCATGTGCGAGTCAGACTCGCAAACGAAGGGTTCCGTACCATCTTTAGTAAAACACGGCAAAAAAATTACGTTTGTTGTACATGAGAACCCACTTAAATATTTATTTTATTCTGTTTTTTTTTAGTATTTGTTGTTATAGCGGCAACAGAAATGTATCATCTGTGAAAATTTTAACTGTCTAACTTTCACGGTTAATGAGATACAACCTGGTGACAGACGGACAGACAAACAGACAGAGGGACGGACAGCGGAGTCTTAGGGTCCCTTTTAATGGGTCCCGTTTTACCCTTTGGTTACGAAATACTAAAAAGGGGCGTGCGTCCCAACAGTGATTAAATTATAAATGAAGAAGTACAAGTTATACACTACACAGACCTATATTTTGTACATAAAACCCAAAACCGAATTACAGCTCAGATGGACTGAGTATGCGGGGCACTTCTATTTTCCGGAATCGAATCGTGTCCCCGAAGAACCCCGAGGGATAACCCTGACACATTTCTCACTGACCGACCGACTTTTCTTTTCAGAAATTATTTATACCATGACGGTAAACCGTTTTTATGAGTGGTTAAGATTATTTCCTGACTTTGTTCAAAGCGGAAAAGTATTATTGGATTTTTCCATTAAGAAACTCTTTATAGTAACTATACTCTGTTCACTTCTGTATTAGACAAAAGAGGTTCACAGAAGCAGGTGTGCACAACATTCATTTTTTGAGATAAATTCAAACAATTTTAATTATCATCATTCATCATTTCAGCCGAAAGACGTCCACTGTTGGACATAGGCCTCCCCCAAATGTCGCCACAATGACCGGTCCTGTGCGTCTCGCATCCATCGGATTCCCGCGACCCTCACCAGATCATCGGTCCACCTTGTGGGAGGCCTTTCAACGCTGTGTCTTCCGGTACGTGGTCGCCATTCCAGAACCTTTCGTCCCCATCGACCATCTGTTCTGCGAGCAATGTACCCTACCCACTGCCAGTTAAGTTTGGCGATTCTTCGTGCTATGTCTGTAACCTTGGTTCTCCTGCGGATATCGGTAAAACAATTTTAATAAAAATAATGGTATAATATTAAATTTTAACATTCCCATAAATTTATCTAAGTAAAATTTGATTATTGTAAGGTAAGTACTAAACACTGAGATAAATGAAATAGTTTTTTTTTTTAAATAAACATAACTTTATTTCAAACAATTTTACATTTTTTTTTTAATGGCGTATCAACAAGTTTTCTCCTTACAAACCATGAATTGTACACAATACAAGGCATCAAGATAAATATTTAACATTCATAGAAATAGAAATACCTAATTAATTTTATTTAGTATGTTCTAGCTTAAAACCCACCTGTGTTCCTTCAGTAATCTTTTGCGTTCCAAGGCCACAGTAACAATTTCGAACATTCCCGTGGCCCTGATAGATCCATTAGACACACAATTTATTGTACACATCACAAACTTGAAGCCAAAAGGTACTCCACAAAGCAAATCATATAATTCCCCTTAACGGACTCGTATATTTTTCTATAATGTGACGAAGCTTTTAAAATTCCTCGTTATAATCGTAAACTAGAAGGTTTCGCCACAAAGCTTTAGAAGTTAATCGCCACATATGAGTCTGAAATAAGGTAATGAGTACGCGTACGGTATATGAATAATAAATGCTGAGCTAACTGGATGGTAATGAAAGATTAGTAGGAATTAAAATTGTTTCCAGTATTTTTTATTTTTTTGTTTGTGGATTTAAATGAAAAAACAAGCTCTTGTCACTGTCGGCGTTCCCAGGAACGCGTGGAGGTATCGAGTTGAAATTAAAACCTTATACCTGAATGTCTGCGGTACCTTGAAGCTATGAAAAAATCAAACTAGTTATCGAAGAAATAAGATACGGCATTATGACGCAAAAAACATAATTATATTTCGACATTCTCAAGGGAATTAAAATTCATAGGGTACTTCCCCTAAATAAATATGGCATAAAGCAAGGTCTTTTAGCACTGGTATAGGAATAAATCTGAAAACAGTTAATTTGTTACGTCACAAAAAAAATTTTCGCGATTTGGAAAAATCTTCGAGACTCCATTCGGGAATTGAATTATTTACATAGGTAAATTCGTACGGACTTGCAGTTGCCTCTTCTCTCCCTCTGGGTGAAGCGTATTGTCTAAAACCCATCGGGTGAAGTCGCTGGCAGAAGCTACATACATAAGATTACAATAAAAAAATCACATTACTTTTACAATACCTTTATCGCTAGAAAGCTTAAAAGTACCTTCAACTTATGAGACTCCAGTTTTAATACGGTTTATTTTACGCGGAGCAACTTCTATCTGAGCTCACCGATCCATGGAGAATAGAAGTTCACAAACTACGACATTATCAGTTCACAAGTAAACGTAGTCAATATTTAATATTGCAGTCGAACAAAATAACAGCTCCCTGCAGACAAACTCCTTCAGAATTTAATTTTAAATCCTTGTCGTATTTCAATGGGGCATAGATTAGGTAGACGGTACAGAAGCGACAAGCAAAGCATGCAACCATCAAATGTAGCGAATAGCTATCACGTGTCGGATTTACGTATTTATACCTACCGTGTATGTATATCAAATAATTTTTGACACACAAACATACACAAATATGAGAACATAAAAAAATATATTTTTACTATCACACATTTTCAGTTCAGAACAGATGGTCGGTGGGACCAAAAGGTTCTGGATTAGCGATCGTTGACGCAGACGTAGACGCAGCGTTGGAAGGCATCACATAAGGTGGACCGATGACCTGGTGAGAGTCGCAGGGAATCCGATGGATGCGTTCGTTGTGGCGACACTTGGGGGAACCAATGTCCAACAGTGGACGTCTTTTAGCTGAAATAATAATGCTATACACACTATAAAGGATCCATCAGAACGAAATCTGCAACAGATTGGTGAAGTAGTCAGTTTAGTATGGAACGTCGTACCGTCATAGGCGCCTAGTTCTCGAAGTCATACGAAGTAATTCATCATCTTCCTGCTCTTGTCCCATGTTCCGCGCATCTACGCATTTTTATTCTATGACGGGCTTCTGTTAAAAGAATCCGCTTTGGCGCAAATTGCTGGCGTACGCCGTGCGGCGACTCCTAACGACCATCCATTGTGCGAAATACGTCACCTGAACTAGTTGTTACAATATCCTGGGCCTTTATGTGAAGAATTTTAAATTGTGATGTCGCGAAATGATGTTTTTAATTGCATTTTCTTTTTTAGTGTGGATGACTTTGTAGTATAATCTTTTGAAATGCCATTTTCACAACAGGCTCTTTGAGAACTCACAAAGTAAGACTACAATATATATTTGTTGAGTTATTTTTGTTACTTACATCGTTAACGCTAACTTTTAGATGAAAAATTAACTAGATAGGTATTGAAAACAAAATTTAAGTATAGTTAAATATCCCCCCGATCGATGAAGCTATGTTTGGGAGAGACAGGAGAATGTCCAGATGTGGACGTCTTTCGGCTTTTCAGTCGATAATGATAACGATAATGATAACGTTAGACTTTCAAGCGAACATATCATCGCTTACCATCAGGTGAGATAGTGACCAAGTGCGCGTCTTGCACAGTAGGTATAAAGATAAATAAATGCGTAAGTTTGTATGTACGTGTTCTTGATTATGTTTGTTACCTACTCACTTTCGCTCAAATGGCTTAACGGATTAGGATGAAACTTGGCACACGAGTAGGTAAACCATATCCTGGACCAGGATAAAGAATGTTGTCATCGCAAGAGTATGTTTCCTTAGGATAATTTTACACGTTTATACGGGCGAAACCGTTGGCAGCATCTAGTTAATAATAAAAAACAAGTCAAGTGCGAATCGAACTCACGCACCGAGGATTCCGTACAAAATTACCTATGTAAATATATAGTTCGATACCTGAATAGAGTCTCGAACATTTTTTCGAATCGGAAAAAAAAAATTTGTGATGTAACTACTTTATTACTTACGGTTTTCAGACCTTTTTCTTTACTTGTACTGTAACCACCTCGCTTATTACCAAATTTCAGAATCCTAGGTGGGAAGTAGCTAGAATTCTGAAATTTGAATGAATTCGAAAAAATGATTCCGACCCTAATCGTAAGTTTAGTGTCAACAAGTTTTCAATGAAAATCATTTTCGGTAGTCGGTTAGACTTCAAAAAGGAGGAGGTTCTATGTTCGGCTGAATGTATTTTTTTTATGTGTATTCACCGATTTCTCGGTCAATAGTGAACCGATTTAGATTTTTTTTTTTGGTTGACAGGTTATGCTTCCGATTTGGTCCCATAGAAATATTGTTATGATCTGATCATGAACTTCGAAGATATGGAACAGAACTTCTCATAGGATCACAGCAGAACCGTCGTAACAAGCAAAATTGCTTTGTTTATACGTTTAGTGGGATGATTGACTGAAAGAAGAGAGGGAATATATCAACCTGATCTGATGATAAAGCCTGAATCAAAGTTAGGCACCGAAACTCTGTAATAAATTAATGTAATCCAACCGGTTTCTTTTTGTTTTTAGGTGGGATATCATCTTATGAAAAATCTCGCACTTGGGCGGAGCGGGAGATAGTGTCAGACTTTTACTGACTAAAAACCCTCTTCCTACGTTGCCTTCCATCTTCCATGGCCATCTTCCAGTTCCATCATCAGACCCAGGTTACCATCTAGCACCAAAGTACTCGTCAAGACGAATCATACGAGCCCAAACTCGATAGGGTTGTGTCGTTTAACTACCGAGTTCCTATGGCCATCTTCCGGTTCCATCATCAGATTAGCTCCATGTCATAATAATTTTGCATTGTCATCTGATTTATACATGCATGCAAAATTTCAGCTCAATCGGTAATCGGGACGTGGATCAAATTTAATTTGCAAGATTACAGACAAACATCGGGGCAGATGAAACTTAATAAAAGCTTGTAAAAAATATACACTTAAACGGAGCGTAAACGGCGCGTAAACGGCCATATCTTTAGGTTAGAAGTTTGATTTTTTCACTGCTCCAAGGGGCTTAATACCTCTATGAGTTCATGGGATAAACTCACAGACAGACAACAAACTGATCCTATAAGGGTTCTTTTTGCCAACTGAAGTACGGAACCCTAAAAAACTAATCAAAAATTCTCCTATCGAAAATAGTCAGGCTTGCGTCAGTTCGTCACCCGTATTGGGTGTCCGTCAGATGTCAGTTGTGATTGAAGGCCTGTACAACAGTTGTGAGCTCTGCTGCAATATTTTGCTACAAATCACTCTGGCAGTTTCTATAGGAGATATTGGCCATTGTTAGTGACTTTATTGCTTACTGTTTGAGCCTACTGCGACTTTCACCCGATTTCTGATTTAAAGATTTCAATATTTGAAGTTGAGTATTTTTCAAAGCAGATGGGGCAGGGCACATTGCTCGTAGAACAGATGGTTGATGGGGATGAAAGGTTCCGGAGTGGCGACCGCGCACCAGAAGACGCAGCGTTGGAAAGTCTCCCACGAGGTGAACCGATGACCTAGTGAGAGTCACGAGAATGCGATGGATGCGAGACGCACAGGACCGTTCGTTGTGGTGACACTTGGGGGAGGCCTATGTCCACCAGTGAACATCTTTCGGCTGAAATGATGATGATGATTTCTCAAACTCTACTTTAGCCTAAAAATCTATCAGAATTTGGCATTACAGTAGGGTTTGAGACGTTCTTAACTCAAAATATTCAATTCAAAAACCCGCCCATAAGTATTACCTTTCACTCCAATTTTTCTTCTCCTTTCTCAATTAGGTATATATCTATTTAATACTTATTTAGTAGTATGCATGTGTTTTGTAAAATCTATCATACCCTATCCCCCTTCTGATGCAAAGCCCCAAATCCCCAAATCAGCCCCAAATCTATCTCTTTTCGTTCACCCCATCCACAGGTTGTCTGTAAGATGAAAATAGAAGCTGTATTTAATATTGAAGTGTTTCATATCAACATACCTTTTAATTGTGATTTTTACAAACAGTTACAATAAATAATCTAATTTGAAATTGTGTTACAAGGGTAACTAAATGTATCGTAGTGTATCTTATAGGTACAATCATACTCAATACAAAAGCAACAGTTGCCATCACGACAACTTTTACATCACCGAAAATACAATAAAAACAAACACGGAAGGTAATATCAAGAAGGCATATTTAATATGACATAACGTCAGAGCAACTAGGCCAAGGAAAGGACAAATAAAAAAATCAAAGAGACAAGGGACGCCTCAAGAGACGTGGCTGTCCCTTGTGTTATGGACTTGTCCTATCCGCGCACGGAAATTGTTACATAATAAAAATGTAGACAACATGCTGAAATGACGAATATCATTCGTAGTTCTGAGAGAAATGTAGGGATGATATGAGGCCGACTAATCCAAGAATCGTTTTTATAGGTCAATAAAATCGATTTTCTAAATTGATCTTAAACAATGGATCGATTCTGTGAATCGATGTGAGAAACTTGAAATCAAGATTTGATATTTTTCCTGCAGAATGTAACTATACTATTATTTAAAAACGTTCAAATCACCTATTTTCCTCAAGCTAATTTTTATGTGAATGTTGTACACCCAATTACTCACCAGTCATGAAACATATATATGTGCGCTGTAATCCTGTACTATCATCTGTACCGTGCTTTTTTTTCAGTACCTGCATAGTAACTGATAGATCGATCTTTAGGAAATCAATCTTTTAGAACTCGATTTATTATTAGATCGATTCTTTAGACCTTGATTCGATTTGATTCAAAAATTGATCATTTTCAGGAAGAGCCGTAACTAGGTTCCCCTAGGGTTAGGGTAGGACCCTGTTTTTGTCAGTGTATGCAGGCGATCGAAAAAGAGGTGTTGATTGATAAGTATTGAGATTCATGATTGATAGATTGTCTTCTTACTAGCTGTGATAATTTTAAGCTTTTCTTGTGAACGAGAATAGATAGCTCATGTTGTTGAGGGAATAATGTTTTTTTGTTCTTTTTTCAAGCTAGTAAACATGACAGCGGGATGGACTATGCAATGTGCGTCTTACATATTTAAAGTTTGTACTTTTATATGCAAACATACTATTCATCTTTCTAGGGTTCCGTACCTCAAAAGGAAAAAACGGAACCCTTATAGGATCACTTTGTTGTCCGTCTGTCTGTCTGTCTGTTTGTCTGTCAAGACCCTTTATCTCGGGAACACGCGGAGGTATTGAGTTAAAATTTAAGCCATATGCTCAAGTCTGCGGTCCCTAGAAGCTGTAAAAAAATCAAACTTCTGAGTTAACGAACAAAAAAGATGCGGCCGTTTATGTTGCAAAGAATGTATATTTCGACACTCTCAAGGGAATCAAAATTCATAGGGACTTCCCGTTGACATAGAATCCTGAAATTTAGCATTAAGCAAGGTCACATAACACAAGTATAGGAAAAAATGTGAAAACTGTAAATTTAAAGTTACTTATGTCCAAAAAAAAACTTTTTTGGGATTCGGAAAAATCTTCGAAACTCCATTCAGGAATTGAACTGTTTGCATAGGTAGGTTAGTACGGAACCCTCAATGCGTGAGTTCGGCTCGCACTTGCCCAGTTTTTTTTTTTAAATTCATACCGCCAGTGACCCTTCTTTTTTGAGGTTTTTTTTAGGTGGGATTATCATCTAATGATAAATCCCGTTCTTGGGCGGTGCAGGAGATAGTGTCAGACTTTTACTGACTAAAACCCCACTCCTGTTCATTCTTTGCCTTCATCCCGGGGCCCCGGGTTTCACTTTCACACTATCCGTGGCCTCAGTAGGCTTCGACCCTGCTGGGCCCCTACTGGAAATCATCAAATTATTTCTCCCGCTCCGAGTGTAGTGAGAGAGCGCGTCAAGCTTTTACTGACTAAAACCCACCTGTGTCACTTCAGTTACTCTTTGCATTCCGGGGCATATAACTCTTTTAGGTATTCCTGCAGCCTTAGCAGGCCACAACGTGCTTTCGACTTGGGCTTGGTACTTACCGGACAGGTGGACCTATTGCTAGTCTTCGAATCCGCACCTACAGTGGCCGGAAATCACCTCGCGACTGCCGACGTGGCGGGTGGGGCGAGAGTATCTGCCTTTCTTCATGGTTACGGCCATTACCTTTGCTCGTATTACTGCTTTGCAGAAGGAGGCGACCGCTTCCTATTCCTTCTCGGTGCCTGACCCACAATCTATCTTGACAGATATCTCTGATTTAATCACTCAAGGAAATTTCGAGCATAGGCTTCTCTATTGCTCTATGAATGACTTTAAACCTTTAGGCTCATTGTAAGCGACCATTTTTCAGTGCCATATTATTATGTCATCACTGACATAGAAAAGAGATATTCGCACTATTTATTTAATGGGATTGTTCAACTACTCCTCGCTAAACTTGCTATAAGAACTGTAGGATAAAAACTTTTTTAAAACAAAGGAAACAGTGAAAATACGGAGTAACCTCGCACAGAAAGTACGAATAACCTTTATTTCCTGAGAAAATATTAAGAAGCGTTCCCAGTAACAGTCGCTTTTGACCGTCGGGGGCGTGGGCGGTTGGATTCACGTACAATTGAATTGTGGCGCATTTTAGAAGCGGGAGAGTTTTGGAAGTTTATTGCTCTTTTAAAGCAGCTTTTTAAATACTGTTGTTAAATATATCATGCAGTCTTTGCCGCTTCATCGACATAGTTTCATAGGTTTAATTATTTATATAAGCTTCACGCAGGCGTACACCAAGCGTATAATGACTAATAGGCGTCTATGAAGCTACGCGTCCATGGATAGTAGGCAACGGCGTAGCTAGCCCGAGAGGGGCCCTGTATCAAATATTTTTGAATGTTTTTTTCGGGACTGGATAACTGGATAGGTTGACAAGTCTTGATTGAAAATGATCTTGTTCAATATAGTATTCTGGACTAGGTTATTTTTTTATTGTGATCTTATGTAGAAAATTCGAGTGGAGCGGGCTATAATATTAGAACATTATCAATTATAGTAATTACGTACTAAATAACTACAGGCCTCTTATCAAGAAGTGAATTTAAGATTGTGGAAAACATATTACGAATTATTGCACACTTTAGGGCCCTTGTAGCTCGGGGGGCCATATAATTGATACGGCTGATACGGCGGTAGTTACGCCCCTGATAGTAGGCCTAAGGGCCGGGTCGGCCTTCTATTTTTAATTATTCAATCGGCGGCGGTCACACGAGCGACGCCGCCCCGCTCGCACTGCCCGCCGATTCGTCGAAATATTTGCGGTGCGGTGCCGCAACGCATCGTGTGACCCATCTCTAAGACTTTATCCTCTCAACACCATTGCGATTAAAGCGATTTGCCGGTCAGTCACTGGACGTATCGCTTGCGAGGAGATATTTGACACCCACTCATAAAAAAACCTGCCTAGCAATTTTTTGCCTCTAATCGAAACGTGTGTCGTGTGTGTGTGTAGCTCTGGGTTGATAAGAAAAACGGGGGCCATATTAAATGATACGCGGTGTCTTACAGAAATAGCTACAATCAAGCCCTTTGGTATCTGACTGGTTAAAGGAAAGTGAAAAGAAGGAAAGTGGTAACGTCTACTGATGACGTCAACTTAAGAGTTGAAGGCTTCAGTAGACGTTAGCACTTTTCACGTTTCACCTTCCTTCCTTAGTTTCCTTTTCATAAGTGAAATTGCCGATTTATTGCGGGTTTTAAAGACAAAGTTGAAGGTTTTATAAATGTGGTTCAATTTACTAAGGCATCATTCGTTCAGTCGAATCTTTTGACATACCGACGCGCCGTGGTCGTGGTCTCAATGATATTTTAATCATGAATCTCGCATAAAAGCGCTCTAATCCATATTTACTTAAGATCGGCACTTTTATGACATCTTGACAAAATCCGGCATCAATTCACTGGTATACTCTAGTTGAATCGAAGTTTCTTAAAATTAGTGATGCTAGTTTAAAATCCATGTTATGAGTTAGTTTATTAGATGTTAACACTCGCCACCACGATTCTGACTACCGGACATGGTAGGCGCAGGCTTGCGGACGGCGAGCAATAAGTAGCTCATCGTCCAGGCGTCCAGTAACCTTCCAGATCGAGCCTGACACAA
The DNA here is from genome assembly GCA_905147345.3 of Mythimna impura. Classification (NCBI taxonomy): domain Eukaryota; kingdom Metazoa; phylum Arthropoda; class Insecta; order Lepidoptera; family Noctuidae; genus Mythimna; species Mythimna impura. Next base: position 6,024,800 of record LR990355.1, on the reverse strand, counting down.
GGGGTAACTGGGAGTCTGATACGCTCCATCCTAGAGCTGGAGAAGTTCTTGGATGATTTTCCACCTGAAAAAAAAAGATATTAACACTCAAATAATTTAGAACGTTCTCCGAATAAATCTGTACAAATATATATTATACTAGTTATTTGAATTAATTAAATTCGCTCTGCTTCTACACCTTACACCAATCAACTTGGTTGGAGAGCAATTGCTCGTGGGCCTTTGTCTCCAGTACGTTACAGTTTACACGCCGAGACCAAGACGTGACCATCATCAGAACTCACGGAGTACCTAGTGTGTGCAGTCATTGTTATATTGCTTTTAACTGGAAATGTTCTGATGAACATGCACTGTTCAATTGAATAGAGAGGGGCTTGTCAAGTAACAATATGATATTTTAATTAGCTTGTGTTCTGATTGACTATATTACATTACTAAGCTATGTGATAGTAACTTTAGACTTTTTTTTTTGTTAAGAAATGAAAATTTTAATATTTTTAAAAAATATTTGTCGTACACTAAGAACGTAATAAGTGCGACTAAATATAATCTTAAACTATCGACAAATTTAAGCTATTTTATTTAGTAATAAGTTTATTCGTTCAAAACATTAAAAATCTACAGTTAACAAGAGAACCTAACCTATCTATACCTATATTATGAATTTTTATTATTTATTCTTGATAGGTTCGCGCTTGACCGCTATCTCACCCGATGGAAAGCGACGATGTGGTCGACGATGGAGTGCGCTTACCTAGAAGCAACCTATTCACTCTTGAATTAAAGATTCCCGGGTTGTAGTCATCAGGAAACACAGATTCTGGTAAGGAATTCTACTCCTTAGCTGTACGCACAATGAATGTGTTCCCAAAACTAATGAAGAGGTAAGCAAGTCTTTATGGATAATAATCTCTGAAACAACGTAACCAATTCTAAAAATTATTTCATTAATATGTTGCCTTATTATCATAGGTCTTGCGGGTACCTAAAGCCACTGGCAGAATCTAGTAAAATCTAAAATAAATTAATTAGAAGTCTCGACAACATTACATTATAGCATAATCAGCTTTTTAATGTTCCCACTGCTGGGACTCAGGCCTCCTCTTTAGGAGAGGGAATGGACCGTAATCCACCACCCAGGCCCAGTGCGGGTTGGTGAATGTCACATGTCGAATTTTTGGTTTTAGGACATGCTGGTTTCCTCACGATGTTTTCCTTCACCATTTTGAGAGCAGTGGTGATGAAATAAATTACACAAAGTAATGCGCCTGGCTGGGTTTAAACCCGCGACAAACAACTCGTAACTCGGGGCTGTTAACACTCGGCCACCGCTGCTCGTATATTTACAACTTACTGTTTACAAAATTAAAATTATAAATAAAAATTGTTTAGAAAATAATTAGAAACATAAATGCAATTTCTTCAACATCTGCTACACCAGGTATTACAATAAAACTAATACAAATACTAGGTACACAAGAAAACTAACCACTTACTACCTAGACTCCCAATAGCAATATACATTACAATAAAACTTCATGTTTAATCCTGACCCTGTTGATAAAACAGAATTGTACAATGGACTGCTTAGATTAGATTTTTAGTACTCTCCTTTGGACTATCTTAGCATTAAACCGACCCTGTAGCAGTCATTTATGTCTGGTTTGTTTGTTTGTCCGTCGTATTAAATGAAAATTTAACGTTGACAAGAACGTTGAGTACAGAGGAAAGTAATCAAATATGGAATACTAAATCATCTAATTGTAATTACAATGTAACATACATTTGCGTACTTGGGACAGATGATCCAGTTGCGTAGATCTAACTTCGAGAAAGAGGTCAATCGTTGGATCCGACTCGGCAAGACAGCGTTCGAGAAGCTGAGCGGTATCTTCTCGCCCAAAATACCGCAGTGTCTCAAGAACAGTGCGTGTCGCTTACAATGAACCTCAAAGTCACCCAAAGGGCAATGGAAATAGGGCTTTGCTCGGAGTTTCCTTGCGTGATGGCATCAGGAAAGAAGATATCCGCAGGAGAACCAAGGTTGCCGACATAGCCCGAAGGATCACCAAACTTGGAATAGGTACCCAAATATGGAACACACTACACATTGGTCGCCGATTTTTTAAAACGTATTGCCACTATAATCCCGCAAAACGTAACGTAGCCGCATTACATTACAGCTACGTTTTTCAATCCGGCGCGCCTTCTTGTAATACGGCATACAACATAAAACTCGAAAAACGGGTAAAGAGGCCATCGCCATTATGATTTATTTTTATAGTGTACTTTGTAAAATAGAATTCTGTATCAAATGAATGCAAAACTTTTTACTGCTTCGTAAACATAATGATCGAACTTTCATAAACATTTTATTGGTCATAATTAATTTTAAATTCAATTACGTTTGTTATTATTTGTTTATTTGCTTATAAAAGCTTTTACCAAATACCCTGTTTAACAGTTATTATTAAATTAAAACGATCCAATGTTTCAGCAGTAATAATCCTGTGGTTTGCCGTAATTGTAATTCATAATAACCGCAGAGCTGCTTTTGTGTTTGTTGTGGTGACGATTTGGATTAATTTAGAGAAGTAATAAACAGATTGAAATCTACTTGCCTATGTTCATATATATTTTGGTTTGCCCTTTTTATTTATTAACCGTTTCAGCACTTCCAGGTGAGATCTTGTTACCTAAAATTTATTAATAGCATTTTTTTATGAGGCACGCGTGGAACACTACGCGCCGTCAACGACTCGGGGTTAGCCCGGATAGTTACCAGACGGCCGGACGGCGAGTTACCTATTGCTTATCGTCGATATTGCTGTGGTGAGAGAGAGTAAGGCAAAGAATTTAATTAGAAAATATACTATTTTTGCCATCGACACGCAAGAGAAGTAAGAAGATAATTGCATGTCATGATAGCAACAAAATGGAGCATAATTTTTAGCTTCTATCTCGAATAGATTTACATTTCTATAAACATTTCTACACCAAAGATCTTCGGAAACGTCTCTCCTTTGAGCTGTAACTGCCATGTAAGCTACAGACACGATCCATATCACTTGAAGATATCAATGTCAGCTAGCTTGGGAAGGTATACTTCATACTTGTATCATACGGGTCTCTACTAACAATTCCGACGATATTCCCGTGTATCTGTATATCCGTGATGTGACACTGCGTAGGTACTGCACGTTAAAGTTGTATGCAAGGAAGGTTGGCAAAACAAGTATCTTTTTTCTTTAATATTTTATGATCATAAATGTTACCCTCTAGGAATGTCTCCTGTATCATGAGTAAGGCTTACTGATAACGGACGCGTAATCGTCCTTATACGCGTGGTGTACGCCTACGTAAAGTTTACATACAAAATTATGGCCTTCTGTCCACGGACGCGTAGCTTTATAGACGCGTATTTGTCATTATACGCTTATTGTACGCCAGCGTGAAGTTTACATACAAAACATTGGCCTACTGTCTAAGGACGCGTAGCTTCATAGACGCGTATTTATCATTATACGCTTAATGTACGCCTGCGTGAAGTTAACATACAAAACTATGGCCTTCTGTCCACGGACGCGTAGCTTTATAGACGCGTATTTGTCATTATACGCTTGATGTACGCCTGCGTGAAGTTTACATACAAAACTATGAAACTCTGTCGCCGAAGCGGCAGAGTTCGTGGACAGTAGGCCATAGTTTTGTATGTAAGCTTCACACAGGCGTACACAAAGCGTATAATGACGAATACGCATTTATGAAGTTACAAAAATATCACATCACACGGGCGAAAGTTTGTTGTGAGTGTGTGTTTGTTACTCTTGCACACTCGAACGGTTGAACGGAATTCGATGAAACTTTGTACAAGTGGACCATGTCCTGGAGCTATTCCAGGGATGAAAAAAGTATCCTATCCTAATATAGGATAGTTTTTTATCCCGGGAGTAGGTTTTCTTGGGATAATCTTCTACTACGCGAGCGAAGTCGCTGTCAGCAGTTAGTAAATTCATGTTCACAAGACACTCAGACTCGGAACAGCCATCCGAAGTCCAAATAAATATTTATTCCGTGGCAAACCTACGACACATAGCGCAGCTGTGCCGTCAAAAGAAAAATCCGTCTAATTACGAAAATGTTACATTGTATTGATTGTGAGAATCTTTTTTTTTTGTGGTGGGAATTCATCATCAAATGACTTCTGCCACTCTAGGATGTAGCGAGAGAGCGACCACCAAACTACCAAACTAACTAACTAATCAACCAAACAAAACCCACCTGTATTCCTTCGCACGGGAGTCACCATTGTGTGGATCGCCCGGAGGATGCAGTGGAGCATATGGTGGAGGTGTGCTCCGCTTGGGCAGAGCACCGCCGTGTCCTTGTGAGGGCGATCGGCGGCAACGACATCTCGCACCGGGCCTTGGAGATGTCAGCAAATCGTAGGGGCCCAGCAGGGTAAAAGCCTACTGGGGCCATGGGTGAAGTGAAAATGAACTCCGGGGCCCTGGAACGCAAGGCAAAAAAGGAATAAACGAGTGGGTTTTAGTCAGTAATAGTATGATCAGAGATGTCATTAAATTTAGATTTCCCACTTAAAAAAAAACTTGTATTCCTTCAGTTGCCCTTTACGCCACAGGGTCACAGTAACTCTTGGATCTTATTCTCGGACGAGCAGACTTATCAGGTCATTAATTTTTAAAATATCATGTCCAATTAACTAAATTAATTGTAATTATTTTATCTGGTGAAATTTGGGTGTCCAATCTCACCTCTGTCTGACCGTCCAGGGTTAAAATAGTTGTTATCAAACTTATTATTATGAAGGAAAAGTTCGTGAGTATGTCTGTGTGTTTGATAATTTTTCACGCTCCGATTAAGGCCCTAGCGCCCAAGCAGTGCCATAAAACAGTGACTTTCTGAAGCCTACTTCTCGGTAACGTATAGGTTAATAGATCTGAAAAAAATATATGTTTATCATAGATTCATATACAACATTATCAACATATGACTTTTTCGTGCGATTAATGCTTTTGTCTAAAAAAAATATTTAACAACATGATATTATTTCGCTTGTTTTCCTTACTCCTTTCAAACGGCTTTTATATTTAGAAATATTTATGTTTACACAAAAAAATTGCTGGCTAAGTGTTTTTCAGAATGTAAATAGCATTATGTTAATCAATCAATAATCAATAATTCGCAAAGAAAATAGATTAAAAGTTCAGCGTGGCTCTATCCGGGCGCAGCTGGCCGGAATTAAATGCACACATACTCGTACTCCGGCCAGATGTTCAAGGAACTATGGACCTTAAACGAATTTCGATGAAGATTGGTACACGTGTAGATCATTACTTAGAGTAACACAGGATACTTTTTATTCTGGGTGTATGTTCCCTTGGGACAATTTTCTATTATAAAATCTTGGAAATAATAATTTTATAGTAACCCAAAACTATTGTCTGTGGGCTGCGGGAATGACCGAAAGAATTGCCGTGACCTTAGAACGCAAAGGGCAACTGAATCTGATACTCTCACTCCACCCAGAGCAGGAGAAATTATATGATGATTTCCAACGTTGAAAAATTGCCACTTTTTTAATTTAATGGTTGATTTGGTGTAAATTACACTTACACCGCAAACTATCCCATAATTTTATTTTAAATTCTTGCTGCTATATATTGTATCTGTAGATGCGTAGTGTATTTTTTTTTTTTTTTAATAGCGAATTAGGAAATCTACATGTAATTTTTTTTATGTATCGACAATTTTATAGGTAAAGACCTATTATTTGTATTGCCTACTGCTAGTTATTTCGAGTCTGGATATCTTGTTTATATGAATTTATGCATTTGTGAACGCACTCACAATACAGGAGTAATTCGTAGTGTAGTGACAACATTAAAAAAACACAAACAGATTTTCTGTGAGAACGGCCTTTCGAAAAAAATAAACAAACAATGTGTCAATGTTTTCTGGCGATATCCCAGCTATCACCAGAAACCCTACATTGTCGTAACAAGCGACCCTACTGTCAAAGACAAAAACAACACATTTTATCTATAAAAACGAGGCACATGAAAAATTTCACTCTATGTTTGCAAGATTTTCGCGCGAAATGTTATATGTATGCTTCATTGATCATACTGCCATCGTAATTAAAAAGGACACAACTAACTTTTTTTTTCGAAATTAAGTCAAATACATATTCCGAATCAGAAAAAAAATCTGATTACAAATTTAAAAAAATCGAAAAAAGTATTAGTTGTGACTTTTTAATTACGACGGCAGAATGTATTTGCTGTATATTTTTTAACTTGAAATACTAACAATTCAAAGGTAAATGATACACATGCATCTATATGATTTTTTTACGAAATTCCGACTGACAGGCTATTTTTATATCAACATTTTTTCACGGAGATTTCTCATTGCTTTTTCTTGTTTTTTGACCAAACAATTGGCAATGCTTTTAAAGTGGTCAAGGTATATTTCCGGGCGACAGCGACATGGAGAAGTATTTTGACGTCCAACTAAAAATTATTTCTTTTACTTGACATTTTCTCCTTCGACAGGATTTGAAAGGTTCAATCTTATTTTATTTTGATGAAATATAAAAACTGTTTCTATCTTCGAAAGCTCCTTATTGACACCAAAAAAAAATAATCTTAAAATAAATAAATAAATTCAAATTGAGTCTGCTATCCATACCATACGAGAATCAGCATACATCGAGTGAAAAGTTTGGTATCGCGGGGTTGGGTTCAACTTTGTCGCCTTGTCGCCTCCTGAATTACACGGACTATTGGCACTCTCCACCAACTTCCAAGATATTATAGTTACGTAATAGTTTTAAGTTCTTGAAGGTAGTGCTTTGGGTGAATATACCGAGTTCAGAACTATAGAGCCACAACATGAAAGCACACTCAAGTAATACAGGTTTAAATAAAATTACTTATTACTTATTTTTCTTTATAAAGAAAGAAACGACGGAACAACATTTATTTGAGACTCGAACAAAAAAACAACAGAATAAAATAAAACATATTACCTAACATGAAAAATGACCTGGGAAGAGGTGGCGAGATGACCTAGACGCCTGCCTGCAAGGGCTGGTTCGAGGGAGGCGGCTGGAGAAAGAAAGAAAGAAATAAAGAAAGAAAGAAAAAACGTTTATTCGTACCTCACACATACAGAAGAATTACACAAAAAAAAGTGTGAAAAGAATAACTTAAAATCTGTGCAAGGCCAAAAAGGCGCCTAACTCAGCATATGCCACAATATTTGAAACGATAAATAACGCAGCGCTGGTATTCTGCTAGGGCCCGCGGTGGTGCCACGGTCACATTAATGGAGGTTAAATAAAACTATGCAGGTATCGAAACAAAATAACAAATACAAACATTGAAAAAAACAAACATTGGATAAATAATAAATACACAACATTGGTAAAAAGCGTGAAAATATGTTAATACGTGTAATGTGTTAGAGAAATATTTATAAAAATGCATTAAACAATTAACCATAGACAGACGCCGCGCTCCAAAATCATTTGCAAAACCATAGGCAAACGGACGGACGCGAGCGCACGGTTCACGGAAAAAAAAAGAAAAGAAAAGAATACCTGGAAGAAGTTCGGGAAGGCCCCAGCAGTGGGAAAGTATAGGCTAAATAATAACATGAAAAAATAATAATAACAACATTCAAAAAGAAAAATAAATAAAACCTTTGTGTGGGTTTTATGCTGCATCATCGTTCTCTCAATGCTAAAGATCGCGACCTCATAAGACGCGTTTCCAAGCTATAATGAAAACGCGTAAATGTGAATGGTATCGAAATCAACCAATTTACCAGTCATCAGTATAACCGGATTGCAGTCCAATACCTGCCTGCCTAGGGGCGACTGCATATCAGATCTTGAAAAACTGGGTAACAATAGTGTTACCCAGTCCAACCTGACTGCTATGCCAGAGGTCTTGGGTTCGATTCCCACCCAGGACAAATGTTTGTGTGATGAGCACAATCATTTGTTCTGTGTCTGGGTGTAATTTGTCTAGATAATATGTATGTATTTAGAAATATTTAATATGTCTATCAGTTGTCTAGTACTCATAACACAAGTTTTGCTTAGCTTGGGACTAGACGGCGTTGTGTGATAATTGTGTGAATATTATAATTATATTATACTATACCCCTTGGTAAGACTAGTTGCCAGGTGGGTATCAAAATTTTATAATGATCTTTTATCGCTTTCTTAACTCGTAATATCAAGTGCCTTACCTAGCAACACTTGAAGCAATGAGCAAAAGAAATCTTCCTTTTCTTTTTGAGTTTGGTTAATCATCAAAAGACTCCTCTCGATCCAGGCTGGAGCAAGAGGGCGTGTCAGACTTTTACTGACTAAAACCCACATGTGTCTTTTAGTTATTTGATTTCAGTCATATGATTTTTGTCAAAGTACTCTATGAACAGCATCGCGGTCGCGTCCAATCACGTATTAGCGTCTATGGTGTATGCAAATTGCCACAGATAATAAAAACGAGTTGCTCTAATTGTGCTACGGGCGCGACGTGGTGTTGCCACTTTATTTAAATGTATTTGTCACGTTATTTATTTATTTTATTAATTTAATTTTCTTTTCTTTTTAATTTATAATTCATAATTATGTATTTTTATTTCCTTTTCTATCCAAATCTTGTTGTACACTGCACCTTTCGGGCGTCTTTATGTCGACACCGCCACCGGCCCACGCTGAAAACCAGCGCTGTGAGCTCATCGCATTATGCGTCAGGCCGCAGCTTTATGCTGAGCGTTCGGCCGTTTTGCGACGATGTGACGCATATCTTCCCTATCAATTGATTATGTACGTTAGCTAGTTTTAAGGTTGCGTCATTTCGCGTGAATAAACTGTTTTTCTTTCTTTCTTTCTTTATCCTATGTGTTTCAGGACCACGGTAACTCTTTCAAAAAATCCCGTGACACTAGCGGGCATCGGCCCTGCTGGGCCTACACGGTTTTGCTGACATCCCTTTGAGGCGCACGTAGAACACTATGCGCCGTCAAAGACTGGTATTTACTGGATGGCCGGATCGATAGATTCCCTGGCTTATTAAATTCAACGCAGTGTATAATTTCTGTCCTGTTTCAAAGCGGTCATTGAAACGCTTTATTCATTTCACAAAGTGAATACTTGATTGCAATTTAGTGTCAAATGTCTGACATTTTACTGACTCGATCGGTTTCGATTTTCCAATTGATTGGGTAATAGACTAAACGTTCAGTAAGACAAAGAGAACGTAAATATAATTTTAATAATCCAGTACTAATGTTCCGCTTGATGGGACTCTGGCATCTATTTTAAGATAGGGACCGTAATCCACTACGCGGGCCTAGTGCGGGTTGGTGGATGTCACATATCTTAACCGATGTCCTGTTGAGGGTCGCGGGATGCGATGGATGCGAGACGCACAGGAACGTTTGTTGTTGCGTCACTTGGGGGAAGCTTATGTCTAACATGAAATGATGATATCAATGACATATCTTCGAAGTTTTGTTTTTTAGGACATGCCGGTTTCCTCACTATTTTTTCTTTTACCGTTTTGAGAGCAGTACCGATGAAATACAAAAAGAATGCTTGGCTGGATTTTACCCACGACCTACAAATATCTACTATGTCAGAGCCGTTATTCCTGGACCATCACTGCTCTCAACTTTTATGACCCAACTTCTTGTAACTATTAAAATCATGTGACATCGCGTTATTGTTCTTATTTGTTGTCACCGTAATAATATAGAAATAATGAAAAAGAGTTGACGTGAGGGAACGAATGTCCTCACGACCCAGCCGCCTAGATACTGACCACGACTTGGTAGTCGCCGTGGCTGGTGCCACAGTAGACGCGGGCTTGCGATCGTCGAGCTCGCCGTCCGGCCGTATACGTAAAATATGACGCAATAAGAAACACAGATAGGGAAAGTATGCGTCACTTCCACGTGCCTCCACACAAAATAGCCATGGCTCAGCTTGATGGAGGTAATCGTTTTTAGCTCATCACTTTTATATTTCAATAACTACTGTGTTTGCATACAGCAAATCAATAGTATCTTCACTTCAAATTATTATTTTTTCTTATAGGCTTCATGGGTGCTTATAAAACTTCAGAAGCTAGTCCACGGTTCTAATTGGTCGTTTTCTATGAAAAAAAACCGGCAAGAAACTCCATGGTTACGCTTACCCTTAGCTTTTACATGTTTGAAACAGGCCTGGTAATGGATCGTTGTATCCAACAGAAAACGTCACACTTGTTGAAGTGCCACTTCAATTCATCATCAGCCTGCACCACTAGCTACTTTAAGTTGGCAATTGTTAGTTTATAATATGGTTTAGCTATAAGATTTTTATCAGGCGTGGATTATTACTGACCTTTAGGGTTTTGAATGTCATGACTCGCAAAAAATAAAACTGTACGTACACTGTGAGCTTCAATCCTATTTTTTTAATTCCCAAAATTCCTGCCAAGTTCCTACAATTTTACACAACACTAATCAAGGCAAAATTTTGTAGTAGTATGTACAGACAGACAGGCTGCATTAATTGGGTAGCCCTCTAAAATAAAAATACAATAAAAAAGGAGGTAACCAGTTGATAACGCTGTCCGTAAGTGTGTGTATGTTATTATGTGTTTGTTACTCTTTCATGCTCAAACGACTTGAATAGATTTGGATAAAAATTGGTATGGCAGTAGACTGTATCCTGGAAATTTTAGGATAATTTTCGACTTTTACCGAGATGAAGACGCTATCAGAAACTAGTCTACCATAATCAAATTATTTTTCGGTTTAAGGCCGCGTTCCCATTTTGTCGTGACGACCGATAAACGTGTAGTTTTAAGTATCGTGGCTTATATATTTAAATGGAGGTGTTCACATATAGGACAACACGGTTAACTGTCGTATATGCCTTTTTTTGCGGTGACTTCAGATTGTCATGATAGTGGGAACGGCTAGCACGACAGTCTAGAAAATTTGTCAAGTCTAAACCGTGACGTAAAACTTATGTCGTTGTTACAACTATCTGTCGTGGCCACGACAAACAGTTGTTATAATGGGAACAGCTAGAGACGATAGTCGTCCGACAATAAATTAACCTTTACGACATAGTGGGAACGCGGCCTAAGTTAGGACCGAAGCTTTATAGGTGTACTTCAATTACTTTTCTATCGCTTACTTTACCTCCCAATATCCATTGAAACGACAAGAAAATTCGCAGGAGACGCATTTCTTAAACAAGATATTTGGACGAATAATGTCGCAGGCTTAAGGACACCTAAGGGAGGGGCATAAATAAAGTCCTGCTTTAGTACCTTTTAACTTTGAAAGGAATTACTTTGAATTGTCAAGTGAATCTTGTTTACGCTGAGATTGTATTTTTTTTTTTACGAAACTTATATTGCTCCCGTAGATCCGCTTCGGTACAGTAGAAGTTTTGACGAATTTATTATAAAACCGTTTTGTGAAAAGCTTGAAGGCTGAGAAAAATAAAAGAGTTTGTTTTTTTTTATTATGATAGGGTCAGTTTTTGTTACTTCAACCGTGTTTTCAGATTTTGTAGTTACGGGCTTAAAAATGGATTTTCTTTTTACAAATAATGTCTGTTATATAATGGTGTTCTAAAATGGTTTTTTATCCGAACTGGGTTCAGATCTTGATATTTACACTGTGCTTAGAAATTCGGGAAAGTCAGGATTATTTTTATCAGTAATGTTTTTATATTTCAGAGTTTCTGATGTTTCATTAGAACAATATTTAATATATTTGCACTAGAAGAACCGGTCAATGTGACAAAGCTTAGGTAAGGCCTATGTCTGTTTGGGCGTATGTTTTTTCAATCTTAATTTTACAATTTGACATTTCTTAACTATTAATGTGAATGTAAGAATTTTGTGGATTATTTTTTCTTTTCAGTAATTTTATCGTATATCTGGCAGTTTGAGTACTTTATGCAGTCTACCCAAATGTCATTTCTTTGGTATTTTTTGTCAAATCATTGAGCTGCTTACTAGTTCTGAGTTGAGCTACACGAATACTGATGAAATGATGAAATGCTTACACTGGCTAGACAGGTCCAATTAAATCTCTGTGATTCATTCCTAAAAAGGCCATCTCAGACACCAATCTGCATGGGTCTTTAATGATTAGACAATTACATGTTTGCTGTATGGACTTTAAAAGAGACTTTGATCTCCGAGTTTGTTTCGGTGTTTCTTCTCAGGGTAGTCAGCTAGGAAACGCCATCTCATTTAGTTTAAATTGACGAAAAAATTTACTAGTAAAAGTGGTTTTAAAAATCTATTTGGAAAATAAATATCATTTATCATTTTTCCTACAAAAGATATCTTTCTAAAGAAACATCATAAATGAAGCCAATAAAGGGAAGAAGGGCTATTCTACTAGCTTTAAGCCAAACCTCTTACAAAGGAAATCCATCATCATCTTTCTGCCCTTGTCCCGTATTATTTGGGTTCGGCGCAACATGTTTCTTTCTTCCATTGTGTCTTGTCACCCGTGGCGCTATCACTAGACTCCATTCGAAATTAGATAAGACATTTAAACAATCCTTTTTACTTTCCGTTTAACCGATTTTGACTTCTACTACGTAGGCATAAGGATAGCATTAAAAGCAAAAAAGTGGTAACAATAACTATTTACTGCAGCCGCCATTTATCATGCCATAGCGCTATCACTAAGTTAACTCCCTTTTCTTTCATATTACTCCTCACACAATCCATCTATCTTTTCTTTGGCTTCCTCTTCCTCTCCATTCGTCCACATATTGTATAAAAATAAATCCAACAGCTATAAAATAAATGTTAGCTCACTCTCATTTAAACACAGAAATAAACATAAAATTGCCACTTACTAAATAGTTACACGAACATAACTGTAGCAGTGTTTACTAACAATTTAACTTTGTCGGTTTAACTTGTTTTACAACCGTAGTTTCAAGTTGATTGTTATTGTCTGAGATAACTTTATTATGTCCGGTCTTTAACTTAATCTTTGTGTTAGAGCGATGTTATTTTAAACGTTGCTTGATGACTCTTAAAGAGATTGTTTTACTGATATTGTCTTGCAGTTGCAACTTTGCTAATAATTCTCATTTCAAAATTTCAATTATGGTTGCCAATCTCATCAGCCGTATGCACCAAGAGTCTCCACGAAGTAGGTACCTGAGGATGTACGACGCCGCCGAAGTCGACCTGAGAAGAGGTGGCAAGATGACCTAGACGCCTACCTTGCGGTAGGTCTAAAAATGATTGGAATCAATTCAGTTACTGATTCTGAACAAACTATATTCAGGTTTCGCATAATTATATCAAAAGTGATGTTGTAAAATTATAATAATCTCAATTGAGATAAAATATAGTGCTCTTTTACTTGAATTTTAAAAACAGAAATCAAATCATAGAACTTTTTTACGTTATGCAATAATAAAGGAGGCAGGACATTTACATTTCGCAAATCAAGAAATATAAATCTATTTCAGTACCTAAGCGAATACGTATAGTGTGGGTTCTGCCCTCAATTTATTCGTCAGCAACTCAATTGACTATAATTTATTTTCCCTACCTACCCTTTGACCTTTGCCGAGGTTTATTTCCGTCGGGCTTGTATGCAATCGTCCAATAAGTTCAGTGTATGTCGATTTATTGTAGGTTAAATGTGAGGGATGAGCTAAATTTGAATTTAAATATTCCTGACCTTTTCCTATTGATTTATTTGATAGTATAAAATTTAGAAGATATGACTATGTGTGATACTATACTGCAACAATTAACCTAAATGCTGACTAATAGCAATAAAGTAATATAGGAATGAAAAAAAAAGTCGTTTATATAAATATCAGCCTTTAATGATATTTGGGATACAAAACAATAATTGTTTATTTGTATTTTTGCCTACAAAATTTCAATCAACAATATTCACTTTGACATGTTCCAAAAGTTTTGATTTTGTTCTATTTATTTTCTTATATTTTGGATTTGCTTTGACGGATCTTCTGATGCTGCTTCTGGTCATCACTCTATCGAAGATTTCTTCGCTAGTATCCTCGCTGCCATCATCAGAGAAATGGTTGTTCATACTATCGTTCACTTTGTTTGGTCGTAGTACTACCGGCTCAATATTAGCATCGAAGAAAATTGATTCATCAGTCATGTTTCTCTCATCTTCACTAGGAGACTTTTCATTACTTGTTTGCCGATTAAAGATCCTGTTATTTGGAGTCGGCACTTGTAACTTATTCTTTTTGTTATCGTCCTTCTTTTTAGCACCTTCCCTATTTGACGGTTTATATTTTATTGGAGAAAAGTCAACTCGTCTGAGAAAACTTATTGTATCTCCAAACCTTCGACTACATTTTCTTGTAGTTTTCACTTCGGGTTTAGTCTCTTCGGCTTTACAGTCTTCGTTCTCTAATGCTACACCTGAGTCAGAATTGGAATCCACCATAATATTAATTTCTGGTACACTAACTGTTAATTCTTTATTTTTCAACTGATTAGTTAATTCTTCTATTTTTTCCGCTTGTTTTTTTATTATTAAATCTTTTTGTGCGAGTTGTTCGGTTACCCATTCGGTTCTTATAGCTAAATTGTTTTCGTATTTTTTCAATTCACCCGATAAGAATTCCAATTCTTTTTTCCTATTCGATTCCAACTTCTTTATAACATCAGCTTGTTTCGTATACGCTTCTTTCAGCCTCACCACTTCTTGTTTATGTGTCGTCTTCAGGAATTTAATCATGTTTATTGCCTCTTGAAGTGTCGTTGGCTGCATTATATTTTCTTTTGTAGCTTTCTCTGACATTATTGCTTCCATTTTGGATCTGTAATAATAAATTGACGACATTAATTGTAAATGTTTTGTAACATGAATTGCTCAATATTGCTTATTTATAGGTTAATCGTGTACAATTATTTTTCAATTAGTTGCTGACCATCACAAGTCATTTGTAGTTAAAACGAAATGCCGATTCATCATTAAATAGATTGGATAATTAATATTTATTGTTTTGTTTTGCAATAACGTTAATAGTGATGTTATAAAGACGAAAAAAAATTGTAGGTATATTTGTTAAGTAAGTAATAAATAAACTCAAACACTAATTAATATAAATGAACCAATTAAAAAAATACCATTAAAATGCAAAGTGTGAGTGAGTGAAATAGACATTTTATTTTCTACCTTGATCCATTTTGATTGAATGTATAGTTTCTTTGTTATATTTTGTGTAAGCAAAATATTCTTGCAAATTACATATGTATAAAATGTGTACACATATTGTGGTAGTCAAAACGTCGAAGTAATGCATTCAGCGTTACATTAATTTTACAAGTCAGGTGACATTCTTCAATGAAGTTATGGTTTTTGTACAATTGTTTAATCTATTGTTCATAGAAAAATCAACACGTGGCGAACAATGATCTAACTGCTAAACATACCAGGGCATAGTTTATAAATCTAGTAATAACACCACATTACTGTAATAACAAGTAATTGTTCACTTCTTGTACTTATGTATTAAAAACAAGCTACTTATGTGTTTTACATACTTGTACGATTCTTTTAGAAATAATTAATGAAGAACATTGTAAGCTGCAGGAATATACTTCTAACAAATAAAACCTATTTAACATTGTATAGACGTGGATTTTAGTGTTTAAGTTTCGACTTTTGCTACATAATACGAGCAATACACGGATACTAAAAGTTACTGGTTTGTAAATACATACTAAATTGTACAGAAAGTATCAGTGCAAGTAGGCAATATTTTTAAAACATATTAAAGAAAACCGTGACTTCTTACACAGTTTGATAATATTTGGCTATATTATACTCATAGACAGGGATATTAATTATGAACTATCTAACATTTTTTTTTATCTTTATTTAAAGAGTTTTTTCGCTAGTGCGAATATGTCACTCTGTTGGTATACAAATATAATAGTTAAACAATAAAATAAAAAAATAAAAAACACAGTTAGGTTTTGGGTCGGTTTTTCACAGCGAACTTAACCATATTAATGATAGGGATTATAATTTTATCTGAAACAGGTATTGATAAATTAATATTGTGCGCGCCAATTTGTGTTCTGAGTGATTGATTTCGGACACATCTCATCGTCTAAGTATTTTATTTTATTTCAATTTATTTAATTTGATTTTAAATAATTATTTAATTTAATTGTAATTTATTAACAGTGACTTATAATTTTAATGTATTTAATTAGGTTTCTTTTTGATATTATTTTATTTGATTTTAATGTATTGTTTGCGTTGTGATGTGTTTTAATTCTGTAAATGGGTATATTTGATCTGAATAAATTATTAAAATATGATATGTGTCCTCGTCTTCATTACATGTAGGTACTGTAAATAGGTGAAGTTAACTTTTTCATCACAAACCTAACATATTTTATAAATCCTTGTACTGACAAAAATAACTGTGTCGTTTTTTCACAAAAAGGCACGTGAATCGACGTTACGTTTCAATACTGTTTTTTGTGATAGTTTCTTCAAAATGTTTGTCATTATTTCTTCTTAGTTTGCTTTTGGGGTACCTAATCCTTCCTTGATGTAATTTGAAGACATTATCATGAATTCGGAGTGAAAACGAATAGCGGTAAACGGCCTTTGTACCTCCATCTTTTTCTCACATCGGAATTTTAATGATTTTAAGACGTCATGATAGGACTAAAACATGGTCGCTTACAAAGGGTCTCAAGAAGGCTTACAGTCACCTAAAGGGCAATGGAAAGGGCTATGCTCGGAGTTTCCTTGCGTGATCGCATCAGGAATGAAGATATACGCAGGAGAACCAAGGTTACCGACATAGCCCGAAGAATCGCCAAACTTAAGTGGCAGTGGGCAGAGCACATTGCTTGTAGAACGGACGGTCGATGGGGCCGAAAGGCTCTAGAGTGGCGACCGCGCACCGGAAAACGCAGCGTTGGAAGGCCTCCCACAAGGTGGCCTGATGACTTGGTCAGAGTCGTGGGAATGCGGGGGATGCGAGACGCACAGGATAGTTCGTTGTGGTGACACTTGTGGGAGGCCTATGTCCAACAGTGGAAGTCCTTTGATTGAAATGATGATGATAGGACTTCTTATAGAGCCATTCAGCCGTCCGGTAAGGAGTAAGCTCGAGTCGATTGCGCATAGTGCAGAGGCGTAGCGTGGACTAATTTAGACGTGGGCGAAGGCACATCAGCGAGGCCATTTTCTTTTATAATTTCGAATACGAGACAGCGATTGTCGGAACCCAGTGTTCGACCACATCGTCGTTTACCATCAATCGTGAGCTTATCAATTATAACCCTCATTCTTAAAGAGCCCTGGCTTGAGCAAGGCCCCTTTGGGTGCGAGGCCGTGGACGACGGCCCACTTCGCCCACGCCTACCTACGTTACTGGCATTGTGTTCCACGCGCGCTTCAGTCAGAGATGTAAAGAAGCCCGCTAAGGCCGATACCTGTTAGGGCTGCGGGAATGTTCGAATGAGTTACCGCGGCCCTGGAACGCCAAGGGCAAATGAAGAAACACAGATGGGTTTTAGTCAGCAAAAGTCTGCCACGCCCTCGCGCTCCACCTAGAGTGGGGAAGTTTTTTGAAGATTTCCCACTTCAAGAAAGGGCTTCTGATAAACAAAAGCTGAGTCTGTAAATAAGATCGAATTATATTGAAATGCATGCTAGTTTCAAAACAAAACCTCGACCTATTTCTTTAAAATTGTCAGTGACCTCAAAACAAAAAACTATAAAAGATTCAAAACACCCGAAACCCTTTTAAACGGAGATTACCCAAATCCCATAATAGACAAAGGATAACCACAGAACACGAATAACACATAAAACCTTACGGAACTATTTCCCATACAAATTTACCTTCAGCTGACTTTTGTCACCCTTTATCGAAAACCAATTTGTTATACCACGGAATCTGCGACAAGCGAACGGGATTTATGACTGAGACAACTCGCTTTTGAATCCTTTCAATTGTCCTTGAGATAAGACAAATACGAGCATTTTTATTCAGTGTAAGTTACTATAGCATTTATTCTTAAGATCCATATTGCTCCCGCAAGCAAAAAAGCGGTAACTCAGTGAACGCGATTTTCGAGAAAAAAAAAGGATTTTGTGAAGAACGATTGCCACCATCTTTATATCATACAAGCTGCAACCAGTCACTTTGCCCGCGTGAAAACAGTTAATTGTCCCAAAGGAACATACATACCATAAGATAATCAGCCTTGTAATAATAATAACTCTTAATTATTATCAGGCAACTGAGGCCCATAGGCAAAATACACAAATAATAATCTTACAAAATAATATACTAATACATATTAAGAAAAAACTGGGTAAGTGCGAGTCGGACTCGCGCACTGAAGGTTCCGTACAAACTCGTACAAAGTCTCGATGATTTTTTCGAATCACAAAATAAGTTTTTTTTTTGTGACGTAACTACAAATTTACAGTTTTCAGATTTTCCCTTTACTTATGCTATGGGACCTTGCTTCATGTGAAATTTCAGGGTTCTAAGTCAACGAAAAGTACCGTATGAATTTTGATTCTCTTGAGTGTCGAAATACACGTTTTTTTGCGACATAAACGGCCGTATCTTTTTTTTCGTTAACTGTGAATTTTGATGAATTTCAACTCGATACCTTCACGCGTTCCCGAGATAAAGGGTCTTGACAAACAGACGGACGGACCCAAAGTGATCCTATAAGGGTTCCGTTTTTATCCTTTTGAGGTACGGAACCCTAAAAAACATAACAACTAATCTATTAAACTATTACACACGAAGTGACGGCATCGTGTTCCGCTGCGAGGTTGGTATCCATCCACGAAATCGTCGATACACGACACCCTTCGGCCAAAACTCTCCTTTGAGGAAGGTGTCCAAATGATGAGTCGGCACCCGCATCACAAACGACTTGAATTTAGTGTAATGGCACGACTCCATCTGCTTGACTCTCAAATTCCAGTTCGTCTTGACTCGTACATACTCCACGATCTCCTCAACCTTCGTGGTGTGATGTATCCTCGAAACGTACAGCTGCGTCGTGCGTTTTGCTGGACGCAGCAACATGTTGGGTCCTGCCAGCGCGGTACCACACTGGTTCTGACATGTAGGCTTCTTCCTCTTCTTCTTCTCTACCTGGCTGGGACTCAGGCCTCCTCTTTACGAGAGGGAAGGGGCCGTAATCTATCACGCAGGGCAAATGCGGGTTGGTGGATGTCACATTTCTTCGAATTTTTGGCTTCCTCACGATGTTATCCTTCACCGTTTTGAGAGCAGATGCAGTGGTGGGACATAGTCTACGTGTCGATGAACACACGTAGCCGTTCGAGCGAAAGGAAGTTAACACACATATACACATACATCATGCTCATACTCACAAACTTTAGCCTTCTTAATGTTAGTGTGATACTAATAAAAGCTTCCACTCGCTGATTTTTTTTTTCTTTCATTTATTAAGCAATAACATTAATACATTCATGCTAACATATTTACATACCAGCACAAACCATCGTGGGTTTAACAGCGGTTTGTCAGAAGCGACAAACTCGGCGCCAACATACTTTAGGCGAACAGTAGGTATACATACATAGTCCTCATTCAAAAGATACTTTCTAGATCGCATTATAATCTAGAAAGTATCTCTTCAACACTCTTGAGCAGTTTTTTATATTTATTGCCTTACTAATTTCCAGTGGTAAATCGTTCATATAACATGGTAGCATGCATTCCCACGCCCGTGATTCGTAAACATTATTAGATTTAGGTACGATAAATGTGGGTAAGTAAGCTAAACTACGCAGCGACTGTTGCCTCTCGCATTTACGAATATTACTTATCTTATGATAGTTTTCACACCACTTGCTGATTCTTATGCTTGGTATGTTCATGAAAACACAGATAATAAATAATAATAATAATATTCCACAACTATCACACAACGCCGTCTAGCCCCAAGCTAAGCAGAGCTTGTGTTATGGGTACTAGACAACTGATAAACATACTTATATATTTCTAAATACATACATATATATAGATAAATTACACCCAGACACAGAACAAATGATCATGCTCATCGCACAAACATTTGTCCTGGGTGGGAATCGAACCCACGACCTCCGGCATAGCAGTCAGGGCCACTAACTACTAGACCAACAGGCCAGTCAAAACATTACGTATCAAAACGCCGGAGTTAAAACGAAGCCGCCGCCGTCGCCGTTACGAACGTCGGAGTTTGTTATTATTATTAAACTGATACAGAAAAAAAAACGAAAAAAATTGAGATACCGCTTTTTGGCTTCCTAAAGCAGCATATTAGTGTCAAAGGAGGATTAGAGTAATCCGGAATGGAGGATGCAATAGTGCGAATAGGATTATCGTAATCCAATAAAGGAAATTGGGTATTTGGGTATTTGGGCATAGGTATTTATGTATTGATTTCTACAACACTGCTTTTCTATTGTGATTACTAAACTAGGATCTGATGATTGTGTGAATGGTGAACAGTTTTTGTTATTATATTATGTACTGTTTGCGTCACCCTCACACCAAACTACTCCTAATCTTTTAACCAATACCCCTTTGGTGGTATAGGCAAGATTTTATATGAGAATTGGTAATTCAAAATAACATTCAAGGTTTTTAAGAATGTTAAAAAAATTGAGGTTTGTAAGAAAGAAAATGATAAATTCTACATAATATATACTATTACCTACCAGCGGTTTCGCCCGCGTGAAATTTGTTTTCTCCATACAAACTTTGGACTCCCGTTTTACCTCTCTCGAACGGATTTTACGAAACTCCACCCCAAGTTTCGTAAAATCCGTTTTTAGCAGATGTCGGATGTCTACACCCTATAAGGAAACTACCTGCCAAATTTTAAGTTTGTAGGTGTTATAGTTTCTGAGATTTCGTGATTAATCAGTGAGTGGTATTTCGTTTTTATATATAGGGTGACTGGCAATTAGTGTACGATACTTAAACACGTGATTGTGCTCACGATAACAAACAATTTTTATTATGGGAGCAAAGCCGAAATCGCGAAAAAAATATCAATTGTTCAGTACCTACATTAGGCAAACATAAATGTACTGAACAGCTGTTTTTTTTTCGTGATTTCAGGTTTGTTCCCATAGTAAAAGTTGTTAGTTATCAATCACGTGTTTAAGTATCGTACACTAATTACCAGTCACCCTGTATATAGCTTTCATCCAGTTTTTCATAAATGATGAATGAAAACGTATTAGACGTTTCAAACGTCATTTATGTTCTCAACTAGGTGTGCCCGCAACTTCGTCGGCGTCAAACTCTTTAAACCGTACAATTTCATATTGTAATCACAATTTCAAGATTTTTTTTACGGGGAATATCTATAGGAGAAGGTGGTAATGGGGCCTCAGCAGATTTCTTGACCCCTTACATATTCATAATTTAGAAATACACCATCTAGTATAGTGTGTATTGAATGCGAAACTCTTGGGATAGTTATCTAATGTAATCAACAAACTCCGTGAGATGGTGTTTCGATCGTTTGTTATTTGAAACATTCGAAACACGCAAATGTCAAACTTTTGAAAGGGCTCTGTATTTTATTCATTTTTTTCTTGACAAGCTAAGTACTGATTGATGATTTGAACATTGTGATTGACAAACGTTTTTCTACGAATTTTGAAGGTAATTATGCAAAAACATTAAATAAACATGTGTATTTTAGCTTGGTTACATATACTTCAATACTTGTAATTTGACCTCCTCACATTGTCCCAATTTTGGTCCCCAAGGGGTTTTTTTTTCGGTGGAAACATCATGTAATGACATCCCCCGCTCTTGGGCGGGGCGGGAGAGTGTCAGACTTTTACTGACTTAAAAACCCACTCCTGTTCCTTCGTTACCTTTCGTACCAGGGCCGAGTCTTCCTTTCAGAATCAGACCCTTGGCCCCAGTAGGCTTCGACCCTGCTGGGCCCCTACGGTTTGCTGACATCTCCTTAAGGCGCGCGTGGAACAGTACGCGCCGTCGACGACTTGGGCTCGGTCCGGACGGTTACCGGACGGTCGGACGGCGAGCTACTCCGATGCTCGCCGTCCGCAAGCTCGCGCCTACGGTGGCCGGAAATTGGGATCGGAATCCCGGCGGCGGTTGGGGAGTGAGGACTGTTGCCTCACGCTGCGGCCTCCTCCTTTGCTAGCATTACTGCTTCGCAGAACGAGGCGACCGCCTGCCACTCCTCGCTCCGGACCATTTCCTGTACCAAGGCCCGGCGCGAGAGATCGCCGCCGCCGATCGCCCCCACGAGGACATGGCGTTGATCTGCCCAGGCGGGGCACACCTCCACTGTGTGCTCCACCGTGTCCTCCGGGCGGTCCACACAATGGTGACACCCGGGCGTTTCTTCCGCACGAATCCGGTGCAGGAACCTCCCGAACTTACCATGTCCGGTGTGGACCTGCGTCATGCGGAAGGTAAGGACGCCGTGAGGTTTTTCCAGTCACGCCTCAAAGAATGGACTCACCACCATAATTATGGCGTGCCCGTCCCCGAGGGGTCATATAAAATGTATAACAGATGTCTAAATGTATGAGCTACTGCTGGATGTATGAGAGTCGATACATCCAACAATAGCTCTAAAAGTGACGCAGTCATAGAAACTAACTCTGAATATGACGAGCAAGTTAATTCAGATAGGATGCTTGAAAAATTAGATATAACTGCGTATTTTGTGAAACAAGATATTCTAGCGATAGACATGGAGAGAAATGGATTCAGTGCCTGAGTTACATTTATGGGCTTATTACAGCTTGCACTGGCCCTGAAGGTATTTGAATATTTGTGATTTTGCCGTGAAGATTGCATTAAAGTTTAATATATTTAATATGGCCCTCCAGGGTGCCATATAACCCTCACTTAATGTCATGTCATCAAATTTGTCGGAACAAACTGATAGACAGGTAAAAATTTCTTATCATTTATCATTTTTGTTATAGGTATCGATTATTTACGTAATTTCATAGAAAAAAAAATGCATTAAGTAAAAAAAAATATATTTTGATATTACAAACATATATTTTAATTTTATTTATAAATATAGATTAAACAAATCCAGCAAAAATTTAAAAAGCCTCAAACGCAACAGAAGACGGCTATAGCATGATAAAAAAACCAAAAAAATAAATAGACCATGAATGCAACATCTGCTTGTAAAACATCTGTAAGGATACTACAGCATCTGTTTAGGCAATCTTACGACTTTTTGTGTTGAATATTATCTACATTGTTATCTATAGGTAAGGTTGCTTTGTGTATGTTTTTTTTTTTAATCCAGTGGTTGACTGCAATCCCACCTGATGGTAAGCAGTGATGCAATCGTTGATGGTGAATCGCACTGGTTTATTAAGAGCTATTCACTCTAGTCTTGAAGACTAACGTTAGCAAAGGAGGCGGACGAGCGCAAGCGTGAGGGCGCGGCCCTCACGCCCCAGCCGCCGGGATCCCGATCCGGATATCCGGCCACCGCAGGCGTGGGCTTGCGGACGGTGAGCAATGGGTAGCTTGCCGTCCGATCGTCTGGTAACCGTCCGGACCGAGTCCATGTCGTCGACGGTGCGTACTGTTCTACGTGTGCCTCAAGGAGATAACAGCAAACCGTAGGGGCCCATCAGGGTCGAAGCCTACTGGGGCCAAGGGTCTGATTCTGAAAGGAAGACCCTGGTATGAAGAGCAATGAAGGAACAGAAGTGGGTTTTTAATCAGTAAAAGTCTGACACACCCTCTCGCTCCGCCCAAGAGCGGGGTATGTCATTGGATGATTTTACTACCGAAAAAAGAAAAAAAAAAGCTATGTTTACGTTTACTCTTCATTGTTAATTGATGTAAACTAGTGCTAGTCTGCGATCCCACCTGATGGTAAGCAGTGATGCAATCGTCGATGGTGAAGCGCACTCTTTTGTAATCCCCTCTTCAAGTTTATATGAAAATGTTTATTATCATTTTAACGATATTAGTCGCAATCATTGTTATGTCCTACACTGTCTCGTCTTTAAGATTAAAGGTGGATTAAAAGAGTCACGGAATGGAGGGGGCCAGTGGGCAAAAGAAAGAAAGGGAGGCCTAACAACAGATGGGAAAACGAAATTAAACGAAACAGCAGGTCCAAACTGGATGCAAACAGCGCAATCCAGAGAAAACTGGTTTTAATTTGGAGGAGGCCTTTACCCGCAGAGGGGTTCCTACAGAATAATCAACATTATTAATAATTTTTTATACTAACAAAACCACTTCATTTTGTAAACTAGTATTTTCTGTAAGAAATAAAAGGCTTTTTTTTTTCTTTCTATTTTTATTTATTTACACTGTCTCGTTAACTTTTACTGCGTTTTTCAGCATTATAGTTTCCAAAAAACTAATCAATAGAACTACCGATATCTACCTAGCGAGTAACTGTAGACTTGACGTTTATCGATATCATCATCTTCCTGCCCTTGTCCCATCTTATTTGGGGTCGGCACAACATGTTTTTTTCTTCCATTCTATCCTGTCAACCGTCATGCTATCACTAACTTCCTTTTCTTTCATATCACTGTTCACACAATCCATCCATCTTTTCTTTGGCCTCCCTCTCCACCCATCCACATGTATACTCATAACTCTTTTAGTAACATGCGTTTCATCTCTCCTCTTTACATGACCATACCAAGACAACGATTCCCTTTCAACTTTTCAGTCACTGGCGCCACTTTCAAACTTCCTCTAATATACTCATTTCTCACTTTATCCATTCTCGTCACACCACACATCCATCTCAACATTCTCATCTCCGCTACATGCAGTCTTTTTTCATCCGTCTTTTTCACAGCCCAACATTCTGATCCATACAGTATGACAGGTCTTATCACGGACTTGTGGATTTTACCCTTCAACTTGACGTTTATCGATAACGATTATAATTATTATATCAAGTTTAAAGACTGACATAAAGATAGTTCAATATTAGAGGTACGTTTATACAGTCCTAAATAAAAATAAGGTTCAGTGTTTCTTTCAGTAATGCATATACAAAAACCGGTCGGACTTGCCCACGAAAGGTTCCGTACCATCCATAGCAAAAAACGGTAAAAAAAAAACACGTTTACTGTATGAGGAGAGGACCCCCTTAAATATTTATTTTATTCTGTTTTTTTAGTATTTGTTGTTGTGGCAGCAACAGAAATACATAATCTGTAAATTTCAACTGTCTAACTATCACGGTTCATGAGATACAGCCTGGTGACAGACAGACAGACAGATGGACGGTTTTACCTTTTGAGTACGGAACCATAAAATTAACACGTAAATCAAGTCCTTAAACCTTTTTTTTGAGGTAGGAAATCATCAAATTACCTCTCCCGCAGTGGGTGGAGCGAGAGAGAGTGTCAGATTTTTACTGACTAAAATCGACCGGTGCTCCTTTAGTTGGGCTTTACGGCTAGGTTTGTGTTAACTCTTTTGAACAATCCCTCAGCCCTAAAATCTCTAACTCAAGGCGAATCTCTGTCTCAAGTTAAATTACACACGTGTTATTTTATCAAACAATTACGCGTCGACGCCACGCTTATGCGCTAGCGCAAATCTAGCGAAATCCTGGAACAGCTAAGCTTATATTAGAAAATTGTATTCCTTGTTTAGTGTAAAATGTAAAGGTATTACAACATATTTATTAGTTTAATATATTTTTGTCTTTCTACAGTTTATAAAACGTATATTAGGTAGTTTCAAAACCAATCAATACAGTTCAAATTTAATCAACTAAAGAAAGACCTCCGAAGGTCTTCGAAGATACTCGTAATATAATAGACCAGAAACATAATACACTAACTAGTTAAACCAAAACACATACCTATTACAAAAGATCCCAGGAGAATGGCGTTACATCCAATAACACAGGCACGTGAGTACTTGACTGTACCTCAACTATTTACTTTAAACACAACTTATTCGCTCGGCGGTCCAACTCTGACTGACTGAATGAATGTACACCACTGCGATCTTGGCAGGTGTTATGTAATAACAATACAGCAATAAACTAATAACCTGTCATTCTGCTTATCGATTTTGAACTCTAAATTTGAGACTTAAAGTTTATTTTAAGCAATGGGTGTAAAGTACAAAGGGACTATAATGTTTGGCAGGTTTATGACTGTTCTAGAAAAAACGACGTTTCGCGGGATTCCTAATGAGTTGCCTTTGAAGGTGTCCTTCTTGTAATTATGAGGTGAGGTAAGTGCTGAAGTGCTTAAAATGTAACAAAGTAAGACATCTACTTTACGGCCAAATGGGTACTTAGTTTTATTGCTAAGCAGCTGGTAACTAGTTTGTAGGTTTCGCAGTTGTGAGAAAAGGTAGTACGGGCTCTTGTATCCTTCATACACACATTACACATACCAATGATTAGGTGAAAGTAACGGGAATCCGATGAATGCGAGACGCACAGGACCGTTCATTGTAGTGACATTTGGGGGAGGCCTATGTCCAACAGTGGACGTCTTTCAGCGGGGCTATTGCGTAAATCTGTTGACAGTTCGAGTGATGATCACTTGTTAACAATGTGCATCATTGGGTTACTGTAGTGAACGAGAAAGCATTTTTAAAGCTCAAAAGCGCTGTTTGAGAGCTATATTTGGCCTCAAACTTACTGACAGTTGTGTGCCCATATTTAAGTCTCAGAAATTATTAACTTTCCCATGCCTCTATATCCTCGAATTAGCAATATTTGTTATAACAAACCGTAATTTATTTGCAACATTAACAGAAACTAGAAAACGGAGTACATCATTAAGATCACAATATCAGAACCTACTATGCACAGGCACGTTTAAAACTAGCTTATTAAAAAAAAGTGTGATCTGTATGGCTCCTGTTATCTTTAATAAAATTCCTGAACACATGAAAACCTTGCCATTGATGAAATTTAAAAAATGTTTTACAGAATTACTTGTAGACAAATGTTATTATTCTGTTCAGGATTTCCTAAATGATACATTATAACTACATATTTGCCTTATTCAACTTAGTTGTATAATAAGTATTGTATTTGCATGCCAACAAGGCAGAATGTACACGGTTCTTTATTATGTTATTTTCGATCCTATTTGTATGTACCTGCATTCTTAGCAAATAAAGTCCTATTCTATTCTATTCTATTCTATTGAACTGTCAAACAGCTAGTTTCGTATTGCCTATCTTCAATGACCAACTGCAGTGACGTCATTAGCCACTGGTGCCTTTGATAGCCACCGTAACACGTTTTGACAGATGTTATTGTATCGATACTTTTAAAATTGCGATTGTGTAAGCTTTTGAAGCTGTATAATAGTCGATAAAATTTTAGAGTGGTCACAATAGGCACCGTAAATTTTTATAATTCACCACATTTCCACCGTAGTTTGTTAGTCACTTGTGTGATACGTAATACCAATTTTATGAAATTTTCAGTTGACAACTAAGTTTAGTGTGCAACGAATGCTAGTTGTCAACTGTTATTGAAAAAGTTAGCCAATAGCCCCCCAGCTGAAATAATGTTGACATACGCTACAAGTTTCAGTCAGTGGTTTCGCAAGCTTAGAACTAAAAGAAAATTACTAAAAGTAAAAAGGGGATTTCAATCGCGTCTTCAGTTACTACTTCGCTCTTTTTGGTAGCAGCGTGATGTTATACAGCCTATAGCGTTCCTCAATAAATGAGCTATTGAACGGTAAGAATTTTTCACTTCGAACCAGTACTTCCTGAGATTAGCGTGTCCAACCAAACAAACAAACTCTTTAGCTTTATATTATTACTAGTTACAGCTCCAATACTGTGAATCGTAGCGAGATGTTATGTAATCTTCCTTAATAAAGATTCTATTCCACACTAAAATGTCTTTTTTTTTATTTGAACCAATAGGTCCTGAGATTAACGTGTTCAATAAAACAAAATTAACACTTCAGCCTTATAATATTAATTATAGATATATGTTATTTTGATATATGTATAAACTATATTACTTTATTTGCCTCGTTGGTCCCGTGGTTTCAAAAGTAACTGCAGAGCGTCCTGGGTCCGAGTTTCGATTCCAAGGTCGAACAAAAACTTATTAAGTTTTCCATTTTTTTTTAGGTTTGAAAGTCATCTTATGACCAATCCCGCTCTTGGGCGGGATGAGAGATAGTGTCAGACTTTTACTGACTAAAAACCCACTCCTGTTCCTTCTTTGCCTTCGTCCCAGGGCCCTGGGTTTCACTTTCATACTACCCGTGGAAGTTTTTCCATTAGTAATTACTATGTAGCTGCTCGGAGTTTGAAAGCTGGTAGTGTGACACCCCCTATGCCTCAGAGAGCAATGCTTAGCCTTTGGTCTTGCACCTGATGTGACATCCACACACGTCGTCTTCGAACTTTTGTTCTAGGACATTTTCCTCGCGATGTTTTGAAAGCAGTGGTGACGAAATATGTCATACAAAGTAAAGCGTCTGTCAGGGATTGATCCCATGATGGACAACACGTAAGTTTGGGCCATTACCACTAGACCAAGGATGCTTTTAACGTCTATTTATACCTCAGGTTCAATTGAAAACTAGCGTCAAGCACTATTTGTCTAGCATTCATGCTGAACTGGACCAATTTTGGTGCAGTGAGGCACACAATTGTATTTTACAAGCTTTTATATAGTTTCACCTATTCCGATGTTTGTCTCTAATCAAATCTTGCAAATTAAATTTGATCCACTTCCCGGTTACCAATTTAGCTGAAATTTTGCATACATGTGTAAATCAGATGACAATCATCATCATCATCATCATTTCAGCAGACAGACGTCCACTGCTGGACATAGGCCTCCCCCAAATGTCGCCACAATGAACGGTCCTGTGCGTCTCGCATCCATCGGATTCCCGCAACCTTCACCAGGTCATCGGTCCACCTTGTAGGGGGCCTTCCAACACTGCGTCTTCCGGTACTCGGTCGCCACTCCAGAACCTTTGGGCAAACCAGATGACAATGCAAAATTATTATGACATGGACCTGATCTGATGATGGAGCTGAAAGATGGCCATAGGAACTCCGTAATTAAACGATA
This sequence comes from Mythimna impura, assembly GCA_905147345.3. Taxonomy (NCBI): domain Eukaryota; kingdom Metazoa; phylum Arthropoda; class Insecta; order Lepidoptera; family Noctuidae; genus Mythimna; species Mythimna impura. Next base: position 5,995,626 of record LR990355.1, on the reverse strand, counting down.
CAACCCCATCGAGTTTGGGCTCGTATGATTCGACTTAACGAGTACTTTGGTAACCAGGGCCTGATGATGGAACTGGAAGATAGCCATAGGAACTCGGCAATAAGCGCAATAAGATAACCCGATCGTATTTGAACTTCTTGGAATGGTCTTGATGAGTATTAATTATATAGGTAATATATATAGCGCTAAAAAGCTTGCTATGATAAAATGATTTTTATTAAAAACTTGTTTATTTATTTTTTTATTTCGTGTTTACCTTACTATATTGTGTGTGCCTTGTGTTGTGCCAAATAAATTAATTTTCTTTCTTTCTTCTTTTTCATAGAATTTCCCAGTAGCGACTTGAAGCAACCTGCTCATTGCTTCACGGCGTTTTTTCCTGATTACCATAGGTTTTGATGAACTATGTAGAACGTATTTTTTCTCACAGTCATTATTATTTTAAGCTTTCGAATACCGTAATTAGAGACACAATAGAAAGACAATGAGAGAGCGAACGCTGGCGTTCGCTTGGGGTTTCACCTTTCGAGTACCGTAATTAGAGACACAATAGAAAGACAATGAGAGAGCGAACGCTGGCGTTCGCTTGGGGTTTCACCTTTCGAGTACCGTAATTAGAGACACAATAGAAAGACAATGAGAGAGCGAACGCTGGCGTTCGCTTGGGGTTTCACCTTTCGAGTACCGTAATTTGAGACACAATAGAAAGACAATGAGAGAGCGAACGCTGGTGTTCGCTTGCGGTTTAATGAATTAAGAATACTTGGAAAGCTAAGCCAAGGCTACCTGGAAATTGGGATAGGCTGGACACAAAAGGGCGAATCCTCGGGGAATTTTTATTTTAATTTTAAACAATCACTAATTCCTAGAATAGAATATTATGAAATGTTGATAACTGCGGTTTATGAAAAAAGCATTTATTAACTGGAGACGTTTTGACTGGTCACTCCACCTCAAGCGAACTCCGGCGCCGCCGGCGTTCGCGCGTGATTTTGCGCTATTTAGATTTTAGATTATAAAATATTGAGCGCTTTATTTATAGGGTATTTATCCAAGAACGTAAATAAGAAGTTCTTCATAAAGTAGTATGTAAATATCGAAAATAGCAACCTTTACGTTATTCCCTATATATACCTATAGATATCGAAGAGTTAATCAGTAACAGTGAAGCTTACAAAAAAAATATATATATATAGATAGCGGCACGAATCTTGAGCGCTCGGCGAGATCGCTTTGCGCATCGTACAATATCGGCGAGCCAATCACTGTACAAGGATTGCACTCCCCGCCCCCGCATCTCTCTTCATACCAATAAAGAGACCCGATATTTCACTTCTGCGTGCTGTCAGCGCTCAAGATCCGAGCTGGTATCTATACACATTTTTAAACAAATCCAACCCTTAAATCCAACTACGTAAGAGTCACAATGCTTTTGACGGCATGGTCGACGCGCAGCGTTTTAACCACTGCATGGTTGAGCGAGGGGTTGAAGCGCTGCGTGTTATGGGTTCGATTTCCGCACGAAACAAATATTTCTATGGGCTACAGATAATTTTTCCGAGTCTGGGTGTCTTATGTATGTGGGTTTCAATGTTTGTGAATGTACCCACGATACTGATATAAATAAACTGGGCAAGTGCGAGTCGGACTCGCGCGCTGAGGGTTCCGTACAAACTTACCTATATAAATAGTTCAATTCCCGAATGGAGTCTCGAAAATTCTAGATTCTAAAATTCTATTCTATTCGTCTTGACAGACAGTCAGACAGACAATAAAGTGATTTTATAAGGGTTCCGTTTTTTCCTTTTGAGGTATGGAACCCTAAAAAAGAATGCTTGTTAAGTCCGCTTAAAAAACTTTCCCCACAAAAGTTTTCATGTGGTATAAAATATAATCCAGCAAATTTCATCCAAATTACATTTCAATATAATAACGAATCTGAGCTTTTATTGTTACTTAATAGGTACCTCACCGCACATTTGAGTATTTAAACTTAGCCAATTATAACTTAAATGACTTATCCAATATTATGAATGGAATATTTGAAAATTTATTCGCGCACGAGTTATATTATAGGGTCGTGATTTTAAATTCATAAGATATGTGTGGAACGTAGGTTTGCGTGTACGGATTAGGCGCACAATGCCACATTCGCAAAATGACACATTGGATTTTCGCAAAATGTCATATTCTCAAAATGTCACATTCTCAAAACGCCATATCGCAAAACGTCACATTAGCAAAATGCCATTTTCGCAGAATACCATTTTCGCAAAATGCCATTTTCGCATAATGCCAAAATGTCACTTCAAACTCAGTATTTTTTTAAATTTTGACGTTAGTATGTTTTTATGAAAATCCATCTGGCGAAAACTTAATAACTGCTAGATTACAAGTATAGCATGTAAGATACATTGATTGAATTATTGATACATTGTTTGTATTGTATGTCATTCAATGCTTTAATTAGTTAAAAAATTACTCCCATCCGTTTTGAGCTGTGCATACCAAAGACACAGAACAACAAATACTCTAGAAGGCTGGCATCGCCGCATCAACAGACGTATCCCTAAAAAACCTTCACTATATCTATTCGTCCACACATTGCTACAAGAAAGTAAATACTTGGATAATATATATCAACAATCTTTAATTCACAAGTTCCGACAGAATCGGAAAATCAAAGACATCCATTTTGATGAACAATATAAAAAATTGTTAAAAAAGTTAAGGGATAACCGTTTGTCCGGATTAGGCGCACAATGCCACATTCGCAAAATTACGTATTGACGCAAAATGCCACATTCGCAAAATGACATTTCGCAATATGCCACACTAGCAAAATGCCACATTAGCAAAATGACACATTCGCAAAATGACACATTCGCAAAATGTCTTTTCTCAAAATGCCACATTATCAAAATGCCACATTAGCAAAATGCCACATTATCAAAATGACACATTCTAAATATCTATTGAATAGCATTGATTCTACAATTTGCTTGTAATCAAGTAGTTATCAAAGTTTTCGCTAGGATAAGTACTATCATTACACTGATTTTTAGGGTTCCGTAGCCAAATGGCAAAAAAACGGAACCCTTATGGATTCGTCATGTCTGTCTATCTGTCCGTCCGTATGTCACAGCCACTTTTTTCCGAAACTATAAGAACTATACTGTTGAAACATGGTAAGTAGATGTATTTTGTGACCCGCATTAAGATTTTCACACGAAAATAGAAAAAAAAAACAATAAATGAGGGTTCATACTTAGAACTGAAACTCAAAATTTTTTTTTCATCTAACCCATACGTGTGGGGTATCTAAGGATAGGTCTTCAAAAATGATATTGAGGTTTCTAATATCATTTTTTTTCTAAACTGAACAGTTTGCGCGAGAGACATTTCCAAAGTGGTAAAATGTGTCCCCTGTAACTTCTAAAATAAGAGAATGATAAAACTAAAAAAAAATATATGATGTACATTACCATGCAAACTTCCACCGAAAATTGGTTTGAACGAGATCTAGTAATTAGTTTTTTTGTAATACGTCTTAATATAATAATAATATAATAATATAATATTCCACAACTATCACACAACGCCGTCTAGTCCCAAGCTAAGCAGAGCTTGTGTTATGGGTACTAGACAACTGATAAACATACTTATATATTTCTAAATACATACATATCGGCGCAATTACAATAGTTTGTGATTCAAATAATTAAGATTTATAATTAAATTGCCCTGAAAATTAGTAGAATGATTACTTTGAGTTTATTTCGATGTAAAATTAACGTTGGTCAGCGAATTGCTATTTTTGTTATTGTAATTTAAATGTTTCAATACTTAACCTAAAAACTTGAACACGTGCACGCAAGTGGGGCGACATTATAAATACGGCCGCACTGTCGGTGCCGGGGCATTCCACACGCCAAGCCCCGTTTCCTCCATAGGATGCAGACCCTTCAAAATCGGACCCTCCGTAAAATCCTCGGTGCCCCTTATTACGTCCGAAATGAGAATCTACACTTAGATCTCAAAATCCCCACCATCCAGCAGTTCATGAAACGCCTGTGCAAGCGTTTCTTCGATACTGCTGTGAAACACCGCAACCCCCTCATCGTATCGGCCGCCCGATATGAACCCTCCCTCATCTCAAAGATTCGCCGTCCTAGGCATACTCTTGTCACCCCCGACGACCCCATTACCCTGCTCCAAGAGAGCCGTAAGGAAACCAGTACAGTTCGTAGACATTACAGACCGCCGTCATTCCGTCCTCGCCGCCGAGGCCCGCCGCGACAGACCCGTCAACGTCCTCCCCGTCCTTTGCTCGAGCCAGCCCGCGCCGCTGAGCCGTAGTTTTAAAATTCCCCGTTAATAATAATAATATCTTTGTGCGATCCAGCCCGTCCCTTGCTGCCCCCCCCCAGCGACGCCCTAAGCCGAGGTCCGTACCCCACAGGGGGTGCCCTTAGCATGTAGTCGCTTAGTTTTTAAGTTAGTTAAGTAAGCCCTGGCTGGAGGCTTTGATTCTCGAATCGAGGCCGCCACAGGCAAGTCCGGTTAAGCAGCCGACAACCTCCTAGGTTGACCTGCGAGAGGCCACACAAAAAAAAAAAAAAAAAAAAGGTGCCGGGGCATTCTCGCTTGAGCCACCGGACAGTACGGACCTCTCTGTGACGTCGTTACGCTGTTCGTGGAATAAACGAAGTTTTGGAACAACTTGTGAAGTTTTCTTTTGAAGATCCAAAAATGAGTGACCATCGTGAAGATAACATTAGTGACGTCAGCTATGCTGACGTCACACTTTTTAAAAACACTGCGGAGGTAAATCCTCCGTCATCAGAAGTGGGATTGCAAGAAGCTCCTACCCAAACCACTTCCTCATCAGCTCGTCCGCTACCTGATCAACCGGAACAAACCATCACCCAGCGACGGGAGCCTGGGTTGGTTACCAATACACCATTTGAAACTGTACCGCAATCAATACCACAAGCGTATCCACACCATGGACTACAGATGGGTGGGATACCACCGCAGTTCCTGATGCAAATGATGGAGATGATGCAGAAGATGTCGGAACGCTTATGTGCTCCACCTACCGAAGCAAAAATAAAGATCAAGGACGTCTATTTACCATCATTCGATCCGGACACTCACGTCGGTGTACGAGAATGGTGCCAGCATATCGATCAAGCGATCGAAGCATACAAACTGGATAATTTCGATGTCCGCATGAAAGTTTGCAGCCTGTTGAAGGGACGTGCAAAAATGTGGATCGATGATTGGATGGTGAATACTACTACATGGGAAGAGTTGAGGAAGAATCTCATTACAACATTTGAACCTGAAAGTAGATACTCTCGGGACATCATCATGTTCAGAGAACATGTTTACGACTCAACAAAAGACATCGCAGAGTTCTTATCACGAGCTTGGATCCTATGGAAGAGAGTCACCAAGGATAAACTGGGAGATGAACACGCTGTGGAGGCAGTGATTGGATGCGTTAACGATGAGCGCTTGCGTATCGAACTTTTGAACGCCAGGGCAACAAGTGTTCCTGAGCTGATCTCAGTTGCAACATCCATACGGAAGAAGCGTACTCATCCAAGCTCCAGTTCCACAACACAAAACAAACGTCAAGCTGCCGTATATGTAAAAAGACAAACCATACTACCGATAATTGCAGATTCAGATCTTCCGAGTCTAAACCTGAAACTCATGGCGACAAGGATCCAAAAGCAACAACCACAACTACTTGTACCTATTGCAAAAAACCGGGCCATACTTACGAAACTTGCTTCAAACGTGAACGTTCGTTAACTTCAAACGTGAACTGCGTAGCAAGCAGTAAGCTGGCTCCGATCACCATCAAAATAGGGGACAGGATTTTTCAAGCCGTCTTTGACAGTGGGGCGGAGTGCTCAATTATAAAAGAATCCGTTGCTGCAGCTTTACCGGGTCAAAGGAGTCCAGTGGTAAATTATTTGAAGGGGGTTGGTCAATTCCCTGCTTTGTCATTAACCAAACTTACAACTGTTTGCGTTATCGACGTCATCAGTGTTGAGCTCGAATTTTACGTCTTGCCAGACTATGAAATGTCAACAGACATTTTGGTGGGCATGAATCTAATCCATGACACCAATCTAAGTGTGATAATCACAGCCAAAGGGACGGAGCTAATCCACAGAACACTCGTCAATCATGTGAGTACAAATTCTTCTCTCTTTAACAACTTGGACTGCGATCTTATCAATGAAGATGAAATCAAACAACTACGTCAACTTCTGAATAAATACGAACATCTATTCATCCGTGGATATCCGAAGACTCGTGTCAATACTGGCGAACTTGAAATCAGACTGAAAAACCCTGATAAATTCGTGGAAAGAAGACCATATCGCCTCAACCCAGTGGAACGAGAGAAAGTTCGCAACATAATTAAAGAGCTATTGGAACATAACATCATTCGTGAGAGCAAATCTCCCTACTCGAGCCCCATCATACTAGTGAAGAAGAAGAATGGTGACGACCGACTTTGCGTGGACTTTCGAGAACTTAACTCGAATACTCTGCGTGACCACTATCCACTCCCTTTGATTTCTGATCAGATTGATCAGTTGGCAAATGGACGTTTCTACACAAGTCTTGACATGGCGGCTGGTTTCCACCAGATTCCTATTAGCGAGACCTCAATAGAGAAGACCGCCTTCGTCACACCAGATGGACTGTACGAATATCTCACCATGCCGTTTGGTTTGAGCAATGCTTGTTCAGTTTACCAGCGTTGTATCAACAGAGCCCTGACATCATTGCTGGGAACAGCTGCACAAGTATACGTTGATGATGTGTTAAGCAAATGCGCAGATTTCCCAGAAGGAATCTCACACCTGGAACGGATCCTCATTGCACTTCAAGACTCTGGATTTTCCATCAACGCAGACAAGTGCAGTTTCTTCAAACGATCCATTGAATATCTCGGAAACGTCGTTTCTGATGGACAAGTACGACCAAGTCCACGAAAAGTTGAAGCCCTCATTAAAGCTCCAATACCCAAAACTGTCAAGCAAGTCAGGCAGTTCAACGGCTTGGCAGGTTACTTCAGGAAATATATTCCTGACTTTTCTCGTGTTATGGTACCTTTGTACGAACTGACGAAACAAGGAGCAACTTGGACATGGACAGACAAGCACGAGAAAGCGCGTAACACAATCATCGACTGCCTAACGTCCGCGCCAGCGCTTACATTATTCCAAGAAGAAGCACCCATTTTACTGTACACAGATGCAAGCAGCCTGGGATTTGGTGCAGTACTGGTGCAGGTGATCGATGGACGCCAACATGCAGTTGCTTTTATGAGCATGAGAACCACGGAGGCTGAAAGTCGCTACCACTCCTACGAGTTGGAGACACTGGCAGTAGTTCGGGCTATAAAGCACTTTCGCCAGTATCTCTATGGGCGAAAATTCACCGTGATAACAGATTGCAATGCATTGAAGGCATCAAAACATAAAAAGGATCTCCTGCCAAGGATTCATCGCTGGTGGGCATTCCTGCAAAATTATCACTTCGAAGTCGAGTATCGCAAAGGTGAACGTCTTCAGCATGCTGACTTTTTCAGTAGAAACCCAATTGAGCTAGCAGTTAACGTTATGACAAGAGACTTGAACTGGCTCAAAATTGAACAACGACGGGACGATGAGCTGCGACCAATAATGGATAGCCTCAGAGACAACAACCCGGTGGAAGACTATGTCTTGGAGGACGACGTCTTAAAGAAGAACGTTAATGATCCTGTCTTCGGTCAACAGCTTAGCACAGTCGTTCCCAAGTCCTTTCAATGGAGCATCATAAACTCCTTTCACACAGCTCTAAAACACATCGGTTGGGAAAAGACTCTACAGAAGATAAAAGAAAGTTAATGGTTTAACAAAATGAGTTCTACTGTTCGAAGATTTGTTGATAACTGCGTGATATGCCGAACATCGAAAGGCAGATCCGGGGCAATTCAAGCCCAACTACACCCGATACAAAAACCAACGGCTGCCTTCCAAGTCATCCATATGGACATAACAGGGAAGCTAGGAATTCCAGATGATCAGCAGTACGTGATAGTTACCATCGACGCTTTCTCAAAATACATTTTACTGTATTTCAGCACCAACAAGAACCCACATAGCACATTAGCTGCTTTAAAACGTAGTGTGCATCTATTTGGCGCACCGGTTCAAATCATAGTCGATGGAGGAAGAGAATTTCTTGGGGAATTCAAAGAGTACTGTGACCAAATTGGAATAAATATCCACGCTATTGCTCCAGGAGTTAGCCGAGCAAATGGCCAAGTGGAAAGGGTCGTTGCAACCCTAAAGAACGCACTGGTTATGATCAAGAATTACGAAACGGAGCAGTGGCACACTGTGCTTGAAGAACTTCAACTAGCAATGAACTGTACAACACATAGAGTCACTGGTGTTGCTCCACTGACACTTGTTACACGGCGGAAACACTGTGTACCTCCTGAGCTTCTCAATCTTGTAGATATTGACAACGAAACCATTGATATTGAAGCGCTTACTCAACAGGTACAACAGAAAATGATTCGTTCCAGTGAACAGGACAGACAACGCTTCAACTTACATAAGGCCAAAATCCATCATTTCCAAAGGGGAGACCTACGTGTTGATTAAGAACAATCCTCGCAACCAAACATCGCTAGACCTTAAGTTCAGCGAGCCATATGAAATCTGTAGAATTCTAGAAAACGACCGATATTTGGTTAAGAAAGTTGTCGGCAGAGGACGACCCCGCAAGGTTGCCCATGACCAGCTACGCCGCGCCCCTCAACCTGGGATCAGTTGACCGTATCGGCGGAAAACGAAGCACCTACTCACCGAGACCCTGCAGCAGAACCAAATGAGCCTATACCATCGACCTCACGAGAAAACTTACAAATACAACCAAACAATGACTCATCAGAATAAAGGGTAAGTAACTCAATTTAATAATTTCAAATAGTCCAAACTAACTCTAACAACCTCCGAGAACCTCCGAGAACCTCCGAGAACCTCCGAGAACCTACGAGACACTACGAGACACTACGAGAACCCTACGAGAACCTTCGAGAACCTTCGAGAACCTCTAACAACCTACAAACCTTATTAGTTTTGATATTCCCAGACTTATATAACAGTTGGCTGTTTTTGCATAACAACTAAATATAAAGCAACGCAAGTTGCTCACAGATATCAAACTCAGAGAAAGTTCTTTCTATTCTTACAGATATCGCGACGAGGATCAACGAGGCTGGTGCAGAGCGCGCACCGCCTGTCAGAATGGCCGTATCGGCGCAATTACAATAGTTTGTGATTCAAATAATTAAGATTTATAATTAAATTGCCCTGAAAATTAGTAGAATGATTACTTTGAGTTTATTTCGATGTAAAATTAACGTTGGTCAGCGAATTGCTATTTTTGTTATTGTAATTTAAATGTTTCAATACTTAACCTAAAAACTTGAACACGTGCACGCAAGTGGGGCGACATTATAAATACGGCCGCACTGTCGGTGCCGGGGCTTCGTAGACATTACAGACCGCCGTCATTCCGTCCTCGCCGCCGAGGCCCGCCGCGACAGACCCGTCAACGTCCTCCCCGTCCTTTGCTCGAGCCAGCCCGCGCCGCTGAGCCGTAGTTTTAAAATTCCCCGTTAATAATAATAATATCTTTGTGCGATCCAGCCCGTCCCTTGCTGCCCCCCCCCCAGCGACGCCCTAAGCCGAGGTCCGTACCCCACAGGGGGTGCCCTTAGCGTGTAGTCGCTTAGTTTTTAAGTTAGTTAAGTAAGCCCTGGCTGGAGGCTTTGATTCTCGAATCGAGGCCGCCACAGGCAAGACCGGTTAAGCAGCCGACAACCTCCTAGGTTGACCTGCGATAGGCCACACAAAAAAAAAAAAAAAAAAAGGTGCCGGGGCATTCTCGCTTGAGCCACCGGACAGTACGGACCTCTCTGTGACGTCGTTACGCTGTTCGTGGAATAAACGAAGTTTTGGAACAACTTGTGAAGTTTTCTTTTGAAGATCCAAAAATGAGTGACCATCGTGAAGATGACATTAGTGACGTCAGCTATGCTGACGTCACACTTTTTAAAAACACTGCGGAGGTAAATCCTCCGTCATACATTATATAGATAAATTACACCCAGACACAGAACAAATGATCGTGCTCATCACACAAACATTTGTCCTGGGTGGGAATCGAACCCACGACCTCCAGCATAGCAGTCAGGGCCACTAACCACTAGACCAACAGGCCAGTCGGTCAGTCATAAATTGTAAACCGCAATTTACCTTTCAAATTTGTAAGGAAGTCCCTCAGTGCGCGAGTCCGACTCGCACTTGCCCAGTTTTTAGATATTTAACTTGTGAATAAACTGACACACCTTCATACATTTTTAATAAGTTTTTTAAACTAATTAAAGTATTCAATGACATATAATACAAAAAATGTACCTTAATAAATTTAATCAGTGTATAATTCAATCAATGTATCTTACATGCTATACTTGTAATCTAGCAGTTATTAAGTTTTAGCCAGATGGCTTTTCATAAAAACATACTAACGTCCAAATATTAAAAAAAACACTGAGGTCGAAGTGACATTTTGGCATTATGCGAAAGTGGCATTATGCGAAAGTGGCATTTTGCGAAAAGTCATTTTGCGAAAATGGCATTTTGCGAAGATGGCATTTTGCTAATGTGACGTTTTGCGATATGGCGTTTTGAGAATGTGACATTTTGAGAATATGACATTTTGCGAAAATCCAATGTGTCATTTTGTGAATGTGGCATTGTGCGCCTAATCCGTTTGTCCGTAGCAGAATTTCTCCGTAAAGTTATTTTTCTACAATTGTACAAATAGCAGTTTATTATGATAAAATTTACTTATTATATTATTATTATAATTACAATCAAACAATTGACCCTTATGCAACTAAATCGTTACTGAATCCTTAATGTAGATACAAAAATATTTGCTTTTTTGAAAAAGTTCTAATATTTTGTTAATAAGTGTTTAAGATTCTCAGAAGCATTCATTACTTCAGTTTACATTTTTTTTTTTATGTTAAAATAAATGAAAATGTATAAATGTGATTAAATACTGGAAAAATTAAATTGGTATTATTTTTTATTCATAATTTTAATAAAAAACCCATGAAGCAAATAAGTAGCAAGAAGTAAATAAGTAATTTTAACAATTTTTTATTGTCATTTACGTAAATCGTACATTATGTGATAATTATATTTTTTTTAGAATGTCATTTTGTGAATGTGTCATTTTGATAATGTGGCATTTTGCTAATGTGGCATTTTGATAATGTGACATTTTGCTAATGTGGCATTTTGAGAAAATACATTTTGCGAATGTGTCATTTTGCTAATGTGACATTTTGCTAGTGTGGCATATTGCGAAATGTCATTTTGCGAATGTGGCATTTTGCGTCAATATGTCATTTTGCGAATGTGGCATTGTGCGCCTAATTCGCGTGTACTTAAAGAGGTTTAGCAAGATCTAGCGACACGCGCCGACTTCGTATGGGTACAAATTATACAACTTGTAATTGTAATAACGTGTGCATTATTACAGTTATATGTTGTATAATTTGGTGATGTTGATACCAAGCTCAAATTCGTGTAGTGTGAACCGAATCTAGAGGATTCGAGCATGAGCGACGCCCGCTGCCATTTTGGTGTGAATCGGCTCTAATACCTACATACGGAGAGCATTAATTAGAAAATTAAATTACAATAATAATTACATTAATAATAGAAGTAAGGAAAATAAGTTGTGCTTTTAATAAATAAAGTCTGACACGCCCCGCTCAGCACTAGAACGGTAGAAGTCATTAGATGATGTACCACCTTAAAGAAAAAAAAAAGAGATAACTAACGATTTCTGAAAATCATAATTACCTACTTATTTTTCGGTTTACAATATTTTTGTTAATTTTGGAGCTGAAAAATTGGTAAACCAGATAGATAAAGTATTTCCCCACAGTTGACGACTCCTGATCAGCTTAGGCTCGGGTTTACAACGGCAAGTAATATACAACCTAAGTTTTAGTTTATGCGAAACCCGAAACACGTGTCAAAATTTTTACAAATTTCAGAATTGTATCATGAAAAATCACAAAATTATAAGCTTGTTATGCTACCTCGTTGTCCCCACAAATATATGGTCATCGGGCTATCCGAGCGACTGAGGGATGGTTTTGCTCCCGCACTCAGCTGTGCGCTGCGCCTTATGCCCGCTATGACTGCCGTGACTTGTGTTGTACTTAGTGAAGGTGGTGTCCAACTTGTGACATTTTTAAATATTTTTGGAAAAAACTATAACATGGTGTAAAAATTATTGGAATCGATTTAATTACTGATTTAGAACTAAATATATTCAGATTGCGCATATATTAAAAATAATGTTGTAATATGACCAGGCCCGGGTCATTAGGGCCAATGCCTGCTAGGGCTGCTGGAATGTTCTAAAAAAATTACCATAGCTCTGGAAGGTAAAGGGTAACTGAAAGAACACAGGTAGGTTGTAGTCACTAAAAGTCTGATACTTTCTTTCGCTCCGCCCAGAGCGAAAGGAGTCATTTGATGATTTCCCACTGCAAAAAAAAGATAGATGAAACATTTGTTTCGGTGTTTCTTCTCGCTGACTAGCTTGGAAACACCGGCCTCATCTAGTTTAAATTGACGAAAAAATTTACGTGTTAAAGTGTTTTTTAAAAACCTATTTGCAAAATAAAATTCATTTATCATTTAGTACGAGTATTGTTTTAATTTTTTTTAGTGTTATAAATTACCCTGTATACGTAGCTAAATAATCTAGGCACGGCAATGTAAGATTTTTAACGTATAGGTAATTTGGAACAGCAGTTATGAAATTAATTACCTCATTTATTTATTTATTTAAATAAACCAACAACTGTAAACATTATGATATTCGAATATTAAGTTGTAAATTAAGAGTTAAAATCATTTAGTTAATCTTTTGTCCAGGGGTTAAATCATAATGCCAGGACTATATTGTTTCGGTAGGTACGTCATGATTACATTTTTTTTAAATATTAATGCAGTGGTGATGACATATGGCTTCGAAACGTAGTCAATTACAATAGGTCTTATCAGAAGGCTTAAAGTCATTCAAAGGGCAATGGAAAGGGCTATGCTCGGAGTTTCCTTGCGTGATCACATCAGAAATGAAGATATCCGCAGGAGAACCAAGGTTACAGACATAGCCCATAGAATCGCCAAACTTAAGTGGCAGTGGGCAGGGCACATTGCTTGCAGAACAGATGTTTGATGGGGACGAAAGGTTCTGGAATGGCGACCACGTACCGGAAGGCGCAACGTTGGAAGGCCTCCCACAAGGTAGACCAATGACCTGGTGAGGGTCGCAGGAATCCTTTGGATCCCCGCGATCCTAGACGCAAAGGACCGGTCATTATGGCAACACTTGGGGAGGCCTATGTCCAACAGTGGACATAGGCAGGAAATGATGATGATGATGATGATCATGAGTGCAGTGGCGTAGTTAGTCCCGCGTAGGTAGACGCGTACTCCAATAAAGATTGTCATACCTATATAAAAGCAACAGCAATCTTTTTCCCTTCCGAGAAAAAAGAAAGATGTATTCATGTTTCAACAAATAAATAATGTTGCACAATGTACATACATAGCTTATATTATATTAAAAACAGCTACTTTCGCAGAACAACTGTATTTCCCATCCCCTGGGGACAAACGTGCTAAGGTTACGGAAACTATCCGAGTATCACTATTTAAGTGCTGCTGTTTTAGTTAATTTTATTATTTAACTCTTTAAATGTATTTAGGATTGTTTTATGCAGTTAAAAGTGTAAAAAAATATTTATTAAACCAGAGATGTTCAAAATGCAATGATGGCTATATTTTTAACCGACTTCAAAAAGAGGTTCTATGTTCGGCTGAATGTATTTTTTTTTAACCGACTTATTGCCACCATTATTTTCATGCATACTTTAGCCAGGTCCTGAACATTGTATGATGACGCGACAGACCCCTCATCTTCAGTATTTAATTTAGGATAAAAAGTGGTAGTTCTCTTTATTTCAATCTTTTTAAATCTGTTTTTAAGTAAGTTCGATGTGACGTGTCAGGTGCCGTGATATTTCCTTATGACGCGCCTGGGGTGTCATAGCCCATGAGTCGGTTAATGTATGTTCACTGATTTCTCGGTCAATTGTTGACCGATTTTGAAAATTATTTTTTTGATTGAAAGGTTATACTTCCAAGTTAGTTCCGTAGAAATATTGTTTTGATCTGATGATGAACTTCGAAGATATGGAACGGAACTCTTCATGGAATCACAGTAGAACTATCGTAACAAGTAAAATTGTTTTTTTTTTTTTATTCGGTAGGAGTGGGAAATCCTCATGGACGCCCAAGCTGCCTCACAGACGAGCCAGTCTGGGCAGTTTCAGACTCCTACTGACTAAAACCGCACTCCTACCTTACATTTAAACTGCCCTTGTTTGGTAATTATACATTATTTGCTTCTGGGCAACTCCACGTGCAAGTGGCGTCACTCCAGAGCATCTTTCAGCGATTGCAATAAATCCCGTCAGAATTTCAGGGTTTAGAGGCCACCAGTCCGAAGCGATACCCAAGCGACAACGACCCACATACGCATCAAAAATCAGGAATCTCCCAACCTTCAACACACATACAACTCATTGCCGCCCAAAAAGCCGCACCAAACAAATGGCCCCTCAACCCCAATAACTATACTTAATACTAATACTTAATAGGTACTAATACATAATATTAATTATATACATTATAACCATAAATACCATCTAGTTTATATTACATATTATCAATATCAATAACTATAACCTAAAATTGGTTTGTTTATACGTGTAGTCAATGACTGACTGAAGAGGGAGGGGGATATATCGAACTGATCTGATGATGAAGCCGGAAGGTAGGTCTGGGCTAGGCTTATTGGAATTGTTACGCAATGTTTTAATGATTAAATTCTATAGGTACCTTACTATACAACTTGCACACTATTTAACTGAGGGGTACTTTTAAGTGGTGGTACCACAACTAAAAGGTATAAAATAAAAACATTTTACAAAAAAAAAATACAACCGACTTCATTGTAAAAAAAAAAAAACACTAAAAAGTGCAAAATAACTTTAATTTCGTAAGTCGGTGTTAAATAACAAAGAGATAACTATTATAGAAACACCGACTTCCGAAATTAAAGTTATTTTGCACTTGTAATTGTTTTTTATTACATTGAAGTCGGTTGTTTTTTTTTTTTCGTAAAATGTTTTTTATATTCTAGGTACTCGAACAGTGACAGTAGGTATATGCCAATTTTTGATTTCCATGACACTCATTTATCGGAAACTAGCCTTTGATGAGCAGAGGTGGCCCAATGGGAACGGTCTCGACTTATAAGTTGTAGGTCGTGAGTTCAAACCCAGGCAAGCGCTTGACTTTGTGTAATTTATATAGTTTTTTCATAACAACTGCTCTCAAAACGGTGAAGGAAAGCATCGTGAGGAAACCGGCACCTAACCTATGTCCTTCCTTGGGGTTCAAGCTTATTTCGTACCAACCAAACAATTCAACCTCATCAAAATTGGTTCATTAGTTTAACCATGAAATCACAGTAGAGAGACAGAGTTAGCATATAATATAGCATAATCAGCCTTCTAATGTTCCCACTGCTGGGACTCACGCCTCCTCTCGGAGAGGGATTGGGCCGTAATCCACCACGCGCGGGCCCAGTGCGGGTTGGTGAATGTAACATGTCTTCGATTTTTTTGGTTCTAGGACATGCTGGTTTCCTCACGATGTTTTCCTTCACCGTTTTGAGAGCAGTGGTGATGAAATAAATTACACAAATGCGTCTGGCTGGGTGTGAACCCGCAACCTACAACTTTGACAGGTCAGACTTTGATGAGACAGAGTTACTTTCTTTAATATATTAGGATAGATTAAAAATCCGTCTAACAACGAATATATCGATACCTATGAGATTTGAAATGCAATTACACAATCGAGTTTGTATTGCAATCCCGTAACACATAACATTTTATTACTATCGATTCTACGATGTCTAGTTCAATGGACCAATTGTTTGTAGAAACTAATTGTTCTCCCATCGGAATCAACTAATCCAGCTCCACTATCATACAGAATAGAGAAAATAAACTTTAACTAATTACATTTTAGATTGAATTATTTTTCCATAAATGTATGCAAATTATTAAATGGAAGTTCCAAACTCTCGGGAATTGATAACTTTGTGAGTAACACTGACATTGACGAGAATTAATGTAATTTTAATATCTGTAGGGTAGACAAAGAAAAATGAAATTAGACAATTAAATAGTTCGCTTGAGAAGCCGTTTGAAACAAATTAAAAAAAGAAATGAGAAAATATTATTTATCAATAAAATGTTCGGAATATGAATGACTTCGTTTTTTAAATCGAAATTTCTATCAGAGATTTGTTAAAATAAAAACTACCTAGGCTTTTAACCTCATAATTGTAAAAAATAAATCTGAATACAGTTGGTACAAAATTGATAAAATATTAACAAATGTTACCCATAGTATTGTTCAAAGACAAAAATTGGTATTTGATCAAATAAACGGACCAAATCTCATGTGAAGTTATCTATCTATCTATCTATTGTGGTCTGGTTTCCGCACTTAGTCCTTGGCGGACCATTGTGCGTGAGCCATAGCGGCCTTCACTCCAACCAGCCCACCTCACTCCAGAAACAGATCAGTCTTTTCAGTTTGCTCAGGGCATCTACGAGTGAATTCGGTGCTCCCAAGGTTCGTGTTCTTATTTCGTTGACGGCTGTGCACTCGAGGAGCACGTGCGCGACAGTTTCCTCTGACTCCATACATCCTCTGCATAGAGGACTATCCGTGATATTCATTACGAAGAAGTGTTTGTTCAGTGAACAGTGTCCGGTGATGGTCCCTGCCACCAGACGCAGGCTACCTCTGTCCAAACGCAAAAGGTTACTGGTTAGGGTTTTATTCAAGTATGGCATGGCTTCTTTGGCCTGCCTGAAACCCGGTGCCAGGGACCACCACCTTTCCGCTTGTGCATTAGTGTGCTCACGTAGCCAAACACGCAGCTGACCAAAGGGTATTGGCACGATGGGTTCGGGTCCGAAGACCACCGTGTCAGACCCCCGCCTTGCCAGCTCATCAGCTGCGTCGTTGCCCAGTGAGCCGCTGTGTCCTTTTATCCATTGCAGTGTCACAGTGTTATTGTTTGGCACTGTAACGCGTTCCAGTGCAAAGTGGCATTCTTGTATGAGTTTCGAGGTTGTTGTGGTTTTCCCCAGTGATTGTAGTACTGAGGCACTGTCAGAGATTATGCGGATATGAGTGTCCATAACTCCCCTGGCTTCTATGGCGTGGGCCGCTAGAATGATGCCAACACATTCTGCCTGATAGACAGAGTTGAGTGTTCCTAGCGGTTTGGATATCCTTATATTAAGGTCGTTGGAGAAGACTCCGACTCCTGTTCCGGTATTCGTTTTTGATCCGTCAGTGTATATTCTCAGTTCCTTTGGGCCCGAGTAGTCGTACGATTCTTCTGTGAGTTGGATGCTGTAGTGTTTATTGAAGTGCAGTGCCTTAGGGGCTTTATCGTTGGGGGCCGTCATCATGGGCTCTCGTTTCACAGCGTATTCCATAATACGTGTATGTTTGATTCGAGAGTCTGTTCTCAGTGTACCCGATAAGCCTCTCGAGCGTTTCTCGAACACCCGGGTGTACGAGAGAGTTGAGTGCCCATCGCGCCATTGGTACACCCGGGTGTACGAGAGTGACTTGCACCGATTGGATATTTTTTCTGTGACGTATATTTTCAAGTTGCAACCCGTTTTTTATTTGATTGAACAGAATAGTTCATTCGATTTCTATTAAAATATTTTCCATTGGCAATATCGATACATAGAATGAAGAAGATTGAAAAAAATAAAGTGATCCGTCATTCAGCTAGCTGTCACTTTTTGGGAGCAATTGTTGCGTGGTTGCGTCCGGACGAAAATCATGTTTCCAATTAGAAAACGATGAGTAATCTTATAAGATTTATATAGAATTACTGAGAAATAAGTGTAGATTACGTTGCAAGTGTTTGTTTTTGGAAAAGTAATAAATATGCCAGTGAAAAAGTGACGAAACTTGTGAAGATGCGTATTTTTTTCCGTCATGGCCGTCGTGTTTCGACTTGTTTTAGTGCAAAATTTATCTCGAAATGCTTTGAAATCTACATAAGTTGTTAGTTTATTTACCTATAAACATAATGAAGTTACTACAAAGTGATATAATTGCATATTGTTATCATAATCGTTGTTGAAAGAAAATAAACCGGTAAAAATGGCGCCACAGTCGTGAACATTACCTATAGATAGTACAGACAGTGTTTGTTTACATTTCGCGTGCCGCCGCGCGCCGCGCGCGGCGCGTGCCTGTGGCCGATTTTGTTGAGTTGCGGAAAAAGATAATGTGTTGTGTAATTATTGTAATTTGATGTGATATGAGTAATATTGTTTTTGCGCAAATGTATGGACTATCGTATTCAAGTGTTTTTTTCGAGAATATGTGTGTGGTTTTGGTGTAATGTGAGAAAGTTAAAGGTTATGTGTAAGAAAATTTGCAAAATGCCAATTTATCTCGTCGCTACGAAGTCAGGTCAGTTTCATTTATTTATAATCTTACACAGTTCGATAGGAAAACTAATGGGCTCTCCGGGAAGGTATAATTTATTGCATATAATTATCAATATAACCACGAAATTTGCGTTTTTCTCAAGGTCAAACCAAAAAAAAAGAATAATCGAAAAATCCTCGACGCGTGGGGCATTTCGGGGAATGTTCGCGAACGTTCGAAAGGTTAAGTCTGAAAACAGCCAGGGCTGCCTCCTCCCGCACTATGAGATGCAGTGGAGGCAGTCCTATCATCGCTTGTAAGGCAGCAGTGGGTGCCGTTCTCATGCTACTGGTGATTGCTACGCAGGCCAGCCGCTGCAATTTTTCGAGTTCTTTTTGGGCTGTGCTCAAGTCGGTCCTGGGCCACCAGACTAAGGAGCCATATGTGATGATTGGTCTGATGACTGTGGTATATAGTAGACCTGTGTCGATCACGATTGATCGAATCTTTTTGATTCGATCGCAACCAGTACCCGAGTGATAGAATCACGAATCTCAAAAGCACCCGATCTTATTTGACTCGATTATCAGGTAACAAAATAAGCCAAATTGGACTTTATTGTCATATATTTATGGCAATTAATTGCGTGCTCGTACAATCGATTGAGTCGTGCGTTCAATCACACAACACGACGTAACAAGCAAAATGTCTTCTATCTCTTTCGTTTACATACATGATGCAGTCACTTTCATTCACCTCACTCTTTCTCCAAAAGAAACCGGTTTGTATAGGATGGCTCGCGACACTGTCGATCGCGTGATTGAATTTTGTTTGAAGAGATCCAATCAGTTGCACTGGTAACTTATGACCCGCGAGTCGCGACACGTAATCTAAAAATCGGATCGCAATATTCAGGACGCAGTTATTCTTTATGAACTGCGACCCAAATGATCGAAATGATCGAATCTTTTTAACCCGATCACCATACGAGTGGGTCATGATCGACCCGGGTTACGATAAATGATCGATCGACACAGGTCTAGTATATAGCCAGTGGGTCACTTTTGGGCTAATGCCCCAGTTTCGTCCCAACATGCGTCTGCATTGCCACATGGATATACTGGCTTTTTTAGTAGTGTAGTCCATGTGTTTTGCCCAGTTCAACTGTTTGTCCAGGTAGACGCCCAGGTATTTGGCTTCAGTTGAAAGGCTTAGGGTAGTTCCAAAGAAGCGTGGTAGGCTCAGTACTGGTAGCTTCCTTTTTTTGTAAATAAAACCAGTTCGGTTTTGGTGGGGTTCACTGCTAGTTGGTATTCTTTACACCAATCCTCTACTATTTTCAAGGCCTGGCTCATAAGGTTGCATAGTGTGTTTTCATGAGTGCCGTTTACTATTATGGTTATGTCGTCGGCGTACCCCACGGTAAAGTAACCTTTATCGTTGAGTTTCTTGACGAGGCTATCTGCGACTAGGTTCCATAGCAGAGGTGAGAGGACGCCCCCTTGGGGGCAGCCCTTTGCTACAGTAGCCCTTGTTGTGCTATTTATGGTGACTTGTACTGCTCTTAGTTTGAGCATGTTCGTGATCCAGCCACTTAAGGTCGGGTCGACGCCGTGTCTCTCAAGGGCTTTGTTGATACTTTGAAACATGGTTTTGTCGAAAGCACCTTCAATGTCGATAAAGGCAGCTAACGAGGAACATTTGTGATGTACTGCGCATTCTATTTTGGATACCACACTGTGTAGCGCGGATTCTGTTGACTTGCCCGTAGAGTAGGCGTGTTGCTGCTTGTGTAGTGGTCTCTGTAAAAGAGGGCCATCCCGGATGTATCTATCACAGAGTCTCTCTAGGGTCTTCAGAAGGAAAGATGTCAGGCTTATGGGTCTATACGCTTTAGGTTGTGTGTAGTCAGTCTTGCCGGGTTTGGGAATGAAGATAACCTTCACTTCGCGCCACGCTAGTGGTACATACCTGAGTGCTATGCATGCTCGGTATATTGCCAGCAGCCATGGTGTCAGAGAGCTATCACCCCATTGAAGTAGGGCTGGGAAAATACCATCCAGTCCTGCGGACTTGTAAGGCTGGAAGGTTCTAATTGCCCAGAGTATGCGGTCTTCCGTCACTATGTTCTGTGCTCTGGACCAGTCCAAATTGGTGGGAGTTGGTACTGGTTCGTATCCCCACGACCTGTCCTCAAGGAAGTTGCAGTCCGGGAAGTGCGTTTCCAGTAGGAAGTTACTGGTCTCAAGATCTGTTCGTGTATAGCTGTGATCTGGCTTTTTCAGTGCACCGAGTGTGCGATCCTGTTCCTTCGATAAGATTTTCCTTACTCGTACGGTTTCATTGTTAGATTCTATGTTCTCACAGAAATTCCGCCATGCAGTTTTCTTGGCGGTTCTGATTTCTTTCTTGTATGTGTATTGGGTTTCTTTGTATATTTCCCAGTCCTCTGGGAGCCTTGTATTTTTAGCTCTGTTGAACTGTTTGCGTAGGGTGTCCCTAAGTTTTTTCACCAGGGGGTTCCCTTGCTCTTGGTGTGTGGAGATCTTGGTTTACAGTGGGTGTGGTATGCCTCAAGTATGTTGTCCGTGATTTTTGTCACCGTGTTATCTAATTGCTCGGGATTTGTTATACTAGTCGTGTCAGTTTGTCCCCTATTTAAAAGAGATGCTAGAAGACATTTATATTCGGGCACGTTTGTTCGGCGTGGATTACGCCGCGGTTCGGGTTTTCCAGTGTCGGTTGCTAAGGTGAAGCATATACTTCTGTGATCAGAGCAGGAAGGTTCATCGGAGACGCGCCAATTCGATATGAGATTTGTCGCGCCTTCTGTGGCTAATGTTAGGTCTATAATCGTCTGTCCTCGGGACGTGACCCAAGTGGGTTCCGCGCCTCGGTTTACGATATTAAGGTTAGTGGAGAACAAATAAGTAGATAGTGTCTCACCTCTGGTGTTTGATACTTCACTTCCCCATAAGGGGTGATGCGCGTTTGAGTCGGTGCAGATGATCAGGTCCATGTTGGCGCTCTCGCAGTACTGGACCAGGTCTGTCACTTCTTTTGGGGGGCAGTTCTCGTCGTCGCCTGGCATGTACGACGAGGCTAGTACTAGTTCTGGGACATCGTTATTGCACCGGAGCCTGATTGCCGTCAGGTCTCTGGAACAGAATTGGGTTAGTGGTGTGATAGATAAATCTTGGGGTATGCATATACAAGTTCGTGGTTTTTCTGTGTTTTGAGTACTGGATATTACTTTACCTCTAGTGCTTCCAAATCCACATATCTTGTTTTTCCTGACCCACGGCTCTTGGATCAGTGCGATTGTTCGGGGTTACATCTCCAGCACCCTGCGTAAGCTAGCCGTAGCAGTTTGGCTGTGTTGGAGGTTTATTTGGTGTATCGGGATGGGATTGGGTGTGGTTGTCAACGGCCAGGGGGCGGAGTTAGGAGGAGACGGATCCATCGGAAAGTTCACCTCCCTCCTCCGTCCCGCGCCAGTCGTCGCTGGGAGAGGATGCGAGCAGCTGCGTCATCCATCCGGGTGATGCAGGGGCAAGGTCGGTTTTGGCATCAGCCATCGCTGCTCGGGCCATCTCCTCTTCCAGTTGGGTCATTTCAGTCTCGGTCGGTGTCGGGTTCGGGGTCTCCGTACTGTCTGTCCTGACGTCAGTGGGATGTGTCCTGGGGTAAAAGCGGACGTATATCGACCCAAGTAGGTACGCTATGCGCCGCTCTCGACCCAGGACCTTTTCAACTTCGTCGGCCGGAATTCCCAGGGTCAAATATGTCCCGTGGTTATCCCCACCAACGCTTGTTGCCCGGTACAGTGACCACCTACCAATGTCGAACCAAGCATTCTGACGAATCAGAAGGCTCTGGAGCCGCGCTATGTCCCCATTATACCTGGGAACGAATAGCGCGGCTCGGACACGGGTAGGTATGTCAGACTGTCGCATGACGGTCAGTGACAAGTCGGTGTCTGGGAGTATTATCTTGGGTACATTTTGGGTCAGCCAAGTCAGGGAGTTCTCGTCCTCACACCACATCTGCACAGTGCCATCCGTCACCCGAGGGTATCCACGGAAAGCCGGGAGCGATGTGAGATCGGACTCCATGAGCAGTCTTTCGAGTTCCGTCTTTATACGAGTCGCCTCTTCATGTGTCAAGTCTCTGGAGGGGGGAGTTAAGCAGATTGCTACGGCGAGCCGCGCCGGAATGTCCTTCGTGGCCCGCGCGTAGGTTTTCTGCTCCCCTGGAGCAGTCTGAGTCCTTACCCGTTTCGGATCACCCTGTAGCGCGCTCGGTGAAGCCGTATCATCCGGGCGCACCCTCTTCACCGCCCCCGAGCCGCTTGGTCCGGGTTGTGGTTTGGAGGTGCCCGGTGTAGCACGCTCAGTAGGTATCCGAACCGGGCGCGGGCGCCCAGCCCGTTTCCCCCTCGTCTTTGAGGTCTGTGCGTCTGTCAGATCCTGGTTCAGACTGTCAGTTCCGGCGAATCTCCGCTCGCGTGTTTCCGCGTCCGGCCCTTTTTCGTTCCGGGTTTCCCCTTCGCGTACTTCGGGCTGGTCGCGTACTCCTCCTGTTTCCGCGTCCGGCTTTTTTTCGTTCAGGGTTTCCCCATCCCGTACTTCAAGCTGGTCGCGTACTTTAGGTGTGGCAACCGTTTGCGCATCGCGCTGGCCGAGGCCTTCGCGGATTTTGCGCATCCGGCTGCATGTGAAGTTATTTTTACGACATTTATCACAAATACTATTCAAATCAAAAAAGGGTTTTATTGACAGTCATGATGGCTTGAAGGTTACATCAATCTGGTTCCTTTTAAACTCAAAATACATACAGAACCCGAAAATGACCTAACAAAATCTACACAAAGTACCACTATACTGTATTCACGTCCAAAGTATGCAGAGTACCTCAGTAAATTTCAGTAAATACATTTGCCAACGTTTCGACATCCGTATTCACCCTCGTCTACACTCCACAATAGAAGAAAACACTTCTTACGAGCGTAACTTATTTGTACTTGTCACATTATTACGTATGTACGGTTCTGTCTAGATTTGGGTCTGCCTCAGTTATGTGTAGACAAACAATTATAAATTCTGTCTGTATTATTAATGGAGTAGCTTTTGCCAGCGGCTTTTCTCGTTTGAAAATATATGACTATGTCACTCAGTATAAATCAGCTTTCTAATGGTGAAAAAAATTCGTTACAAACTTTGAAATACAAGTTATTACTTTTTATAATATTATTATTATATATTAGATTATAAATAAATGTTTTTATTTTGCAGAGCAGTGGTGGCCCAGTGGTAACGGCCCCGACTTACGAGTTGTAGGTCGCGGGTTTAAACCCAGCCAGACGCAGTACTTTGTGTAATTTATTTCATCACCACTGCTCTCAAAACGGTGAAGGAAAACATCGTGAGGAAACCGGCATGTCCGAGAACCAAAAATTCGAAGACATGTGACGCACTGGGACCGCGTGGTGGATTACAGCCCATTCCCTATCCTAGAGAGGAGGCCTGAGTCCCAACAGTGGGAACATTATAAGGCCGACTATGCTATGCTATGCTATGTTTTTATTTTAATTATTAGTTATTTTGTTATTCTTTATTTGTCTTAGTACCCTGGAGTCCTGGAAGGCTTACAGTACGTTAGTTCATTCAGTAGCCTGTCAATATAATTATTATTTTAGAAACGTTATGACATACTCGTGCAGTTTAAAACAGATGAATCTAATTCTTGAATTTGATCTTTTCCAATCAAAAATAAATATATTTTATTTTAGGGTTGTATCGACTATGGATCTACATACACTGCCTCATCTTTAAACCACAACTAAAAACAATACGCTAGATTTAAGCTCCTAAAATTCTCCAATTTTATATACGACCACACTCATCTTTAATAGAAAAAGGTGGGGCGTAAATCCTTAAAATATGCGATACTCTACACACAATACAAATATTTGGTTACATTCAACGTAACCGCACATAAAAATGACGTATAACTTTTGCGCCGAGTTCGTCCCATAGATTAGGCGTGTGCAGAAGCGAGAATACCGCTTGGAAAACATTTTAACCCGGGGAAAAACGCTTCCAAACGCGTATGTGAATAAAACTGAAAATTTTAAAAAAATATTAAAATTTTTATTTTTTTTTTTATTTTAAATTTTATTGTTGTGTTTCCTTGCGTGATAGAATCAGGAATGAGGATATCCGCAGGAGAATCAAGGTTACCGACATAGCACGAAGAATCGCCAAACTTAAGTGGCAATGGGCAGGGCACATTGCTCGCAGAACGGATGGCCATTGGGGCCGAAAGGTTCTGGAATGGCGGCCACGTACCGGAAGACGTAGCGTTGGAAGGCCTCCTACAAGGTGGACCGATGACTTCGTAACGGTTGCGGGAGTCCGATGGATGCGAGACGCAGAGGACCGTTCATTATGACGACACTTGGGGGAGGCCTATGTACAGCAATGGACGTCTTTCGGCTGAAATGATGATGATGATGTGTATCGCCAATGTACACCACATGCTGGGTACGGTTCAAGCGAATTAATGTGTTCGTAAAGAAGTTAAACGTTATATGTGGTAAAAGTTATTGGTAAATCATCAATTGACTTCTCCTGCTCCGGGTGTGGCGGGAGAGAGTGTCAGGCGTTTATATAAAAACCAACAGTGTTCCTTCAGCTACCCTTTTTGCAAGGACTAGTAACTCTTTCGAATAATCCGTAGCCCTGGCAGTCATCGGCCCTCACTGGCCCTGTCAATTTTGCTGACATCTCTTTGAGGCGCGCCTTTAAGTTCACCCTGGTTTGGTCCTTACCAGACGGCCGGACAGCGAGTCACCCATTGTTCGCTGCCTGCAAGCCCACGCCTACGATGTCCGGAAATCGTCCTGCGACTCCCATCACCCAGGGCGTGAGGCTGATCTCCGCCTCACGGTTTCGGCCGCTTCCTTTGCTCGTATTATTGCTTCTCAGAAGGAAGTGACTGTCATCCATTCCCACTCACACCGTACCATGGCAAAACCAGGGCCAGATAGATGCGAAAGGTCCCTGCGGCCCGATAAAAAAAAGACCGATTGTAGGGCCTAATAATGACACGGCGGTGCGCCCAAGCGAAATAGACCTCCACCGTATGTTTTACGACTGAATGATGCCTGCCAACTAAACTGTGGACAAAACAGAATAGAGGCATGCAACGGAGAGTTTAATTTTACAATCATCTAAGCTATATCATCACTTACCGACAAAATTGACAATCAAACGATTTTTAAATTTAAGGCTTGGCGGTAGCGGCAGGAGTTGTATATCGCAAAGGAAAACTGAAGAAACAAGGTTTTTTTTAAGTGAGAAATCATCCAAAGACATTTCTCGCCCTTGGGTGGAGCGTGAAAACTCAGTCCTAGTTCCTTCGTTGCCTCTCATTCCAGGTCCGGGTTTTTCTTTCAGAAGCGAATCCATGGCCCCAGTAGGTTTCGGTTCTGCTGGGCCCCTACGGTTTGCTGACATCTCCTTGAAGCGCACGTGGAATACTACGTGCCGTCGACGACTTGGGCTTAGTCCGGATGGTTACCGGACGGTCGGACGGCAAGCTCGTTTGTTTTTTTGTTTTGTTTACCCATTGCTCGCCACCCGCAAGCCCGCGTCTACAGTGGCCGGAAATCGGGATTGGTATCCAGGCTGAGGCGTGAGGGCCGCGTCCTCGCGCGTGCACGTACGGCGGCCTCCTTTGCTAGCATTACTGCTTCGCAGAAGGGGGCGACCGCCTGCCACTCCTTCTTGCTTCGGACCATGGCCTGTACCAAGGGCCGGTGCGAGAGATCGTTGCCGCCGATCACCCCCACGAGGAAACGGCAGTGCTCTGCCCAAGCGGGGCACACCTCTACCGTGTGCTCCACTATATCCTCCGGGTGGTCCACACAGTGGTGACACCCGGAAGGAACACGGGTAGGTTTTGGAAATAAAAAGTCTGACACAGGGAGTGATCCAGAGCGGGAGAAGTAATTTTATGATTACCCATACCGCAAGAAAAAGAAGAATTATTACTTTGGTGGCACCAGCCCCCCTAGCCAAGTTACAATCGTTTCGTTAGGCCTCGTTCGTTCGCGAATGCCTCGAGTAGGCCACGCCTCCGAATCCTTTCTTCTGACCACGTGACTGAGCGACTGGCCTACTCGAGGCGTTCGCGCCGAACGATACGATTGTAACTTGGCTAGGGGGGCAGCACAGAGTACACTCACGCCACTGTATATATTTCTTATTCTCTGTCCTACCTACCCTGGAATTGGGCAATTCTTCCTAAATTTAATTTTCACGGTTAACTTATGTGAGTTGGGATTGGTAGGGTAAGGTTTGATGATAGGGTGAAGATCTGATGGGTTTATTTATTTTAATTGTGTTACGTATTGTTCTGTTAAACAACAAAAACCAAACACCCAATTGTGTTTGGTTTTTGTTGTTTAACAGATGATGTTTTTGTCGTTTTTTAGGGTTCCGTACCTCAAAAGGAAAAAAACGGAACCTTTATAAAGGATCACTTTGTTGTCCGTCCGTCTGTCTGTCTGTCTGTCAAGCCCCTGTATCTCGGAAACGCGTGGAAGTATCTAGTTGAAATTAAAACCATATACTGAAGTCTGCGATCCCTTGGAGTTGTGAAAAAAGCGAACTTCTAAATTAACGGAAAAAAAAAGATACGGCCATTTATGTCGCAAAAAACGTACATTTCGAGACACACTAAAGAGAATCAAAATTTATAGTGTACTTCCCGTTGACCTAGAATCCTGAAATTTGGCATGAAGTAAGGTCTCATAACACAAGTATACGTCACAAAAAAAAACTTTTGCGATTCGGAAAAATCTTTCAGACTCGATTCGTGAATTGAACTGTTTTCATAGGTACGTTTGTAAGTTTGTAAGGAACCCTCAGTGCGCGAGTCCGACTCGCACTTGCCCAGTTTTTTATAAACATTTTGACTATTCAACCGATAAAAAAGCCCACTGAGTCTGGGGTACTACGTTGCATTCCTAAATCAGGTCAAATGATATTAGAATTAAACGTGAGACTAAGGAACAATACACCTGGGACTTAAAAACACCACAATTGTTATGATACTTTGGTCTACAAATGTCCATGTTGTCCATTATACAACATATTATTGGAATAATACACACCTTTATACAATTTTGGCCTGTTGGTCTAGTGGTTAGTAGCCCCGACCGCTATTCCGGAGGTCGTGGGTTCGATTCCCACCCAGCAAATGTTTGTGTGATGAGCACGATCATTTGTTCTGTATCTGGGTGTAATGTAATTTATCTATAATATGTATGTATTTCGAAATATATAAGTATGTTTATCAGTTGTCTAGTACTCATAACACAAGCTCTGCTTAGCTTGGGACTAGACGGCGTTGTGTTATAGTTGTGGAAAAAAAAAATAGAAAATTAAGTTTCTAGATAATAAGCACTGATATTTTACATAGATGCACTAAAGAAAGAAAAATATTTTACTTGGCACATATAGATATACACAGTGTAGAAAAAACATGTTGAAACTTAAAATAAATAAGTTAACATCGCATGTCTCACGTTTGCGCCAAAAAGGTCCAGTTCAGCGAAAATGTCAGACATCTACGAGGTAGTTGTCTGACGCTGGTATTCAACTGAACCTTATAGAGAGTGTACGGATGAAAATGACTTTACCTAACGATATTCAGTAATCAGTGTAGGATGTAAGGTGAATAAAACATATATATATGATAATGTGTGATCATCATCATCATTTCAGCCGAAAGACGTCCACTGTTGGATATAGGCCTCCCCCAAGTGTCGCCATAATGACCGGTCCTGTGCGTCTCGCATCCATCGGATTCCCGCGACCCTCACCAGGTTATCGGTCCACCTTGTGGAAGGACTTCCAAGGCTGCGTCTTCTGGCACGTGGTCGCCATTCCAGAACCTTTCTTCCCCATCGACCATCTGTTCTGCGAGCAATGTGCCCTGCCCACTGTCACTTAAGTTTGGCGATTCTTCGGGCTATGTCTGTAACCTTGGTTCTCCTGCGAAACTGTGTTAATATGTGGTAAATGATAAAATATTACCTAATTATATGTAAATATAATAGGTCTTTACCTATGAAAATGCCGTTTTTTAAAACGGGTTGCTTTGAAGTGTTATTTATATCTTTGGATTGATTTGGAATTATAAGTTCAAATAAACTTTATATTAAAGGTACGTTATTCTTTTTTTGAAATTAGGTATTTATTGGTTTCTTTGTGTTTTGTATTTTTTGAAATATCGCAGTAGGTACTTATAACCATGCAAGCTAACAAAAAAAAAACGTTTTTTCGTTTTAAGAGCTGCAATGCCGCTTTCAATAAAGTTGTGCTGTGGAATTGTTCAAAAGTGTTACCCTGGAAAGCAAAGGTCAACTGAAGGAACACAGGTGGGTTTTAGACCGTACAAATCTAACACTCTCTCTTGCTCCACCAAGCTGGAGGAGTTGATTATTTGGAAAACTTTCGATCATCGTCATTACATCGTCCATTTGTGGACGAAATTTTACCTTTCTTATAAAGGGGTGACCAAATGGTTGCAAACCAACGTCCGAATCAAAGTGACTTTGCTAGTTTCAATCCGTGTAGACAGCAGTTGTAATCAACCCCCTATAACGCCCTTGGTTGGGAGACGCGTTTTCCCAACCAACAAACGTGTTGACGCGTGGTTTACATCCATGTAGCCGCAACACAAACCAAACACATAAACCAAGGTCACCTTGGTTGGAACGTTAGTTTGCAACCGTCTG
The DNA here is from genome assembly GCA_905147345.3 of Mythimna impura. Classification (NCBI taxonomy): domain Eukaryota; kingdom Metazoa; phylum Arthropoda; class Insecta; order Lepidoptera; family Noctuidae; genus Mythimna; species Mythimna impura. Next base: position 5,966,076 of record LR990355.1, on the reverse strand, counting down.
GTCACGCCCCTAGGTCACAAAATTCTATTAAAACAGAAACCAACACAGTACAAACAAAAACATTCATATATCGCTTCGACCGTTACAAGTTTCGCTCAATAGAGCAACGGATTTACGCAAGAAAGTTTTATTAGGAGCCGGATAAACGGACCGGGGGCGAATATTTTTATCTGTTCCTAACGTAAGTCTGTTGATTTGCGTACTACCCAATATTGGAGTTATTTAGAAGTGTTTTCGCGTGAGATAGGAATTTTTGGATATCATTTGGCAAGAAGTTGAGCATGAATGTTTTTGTAATAGATACGGATGCTAAAGGTCAAGGTCGCCGCCATAGACCGAAGAATTGCCAAATTTAAGTGGCAGTGGGCAGGCACATTGCTCGTAGAACTGATGGTTGATGGGGCCGAAAGGTTCTAGAGTGGCGACCGCGCACCGGAAAACGCAGCGTTGGAAGGCTTGTGGGAGACAAGGTGGATCGATGACCTGGTGAGAGTCGCGGGAATACGTCGTGGATGCGAAACGCACAGGACCGTTCGTTGTGGCAACACTTGGGGGAAGCCTATGTCCAACAGTGGATGTCCTTCGGCTGAAATGATGATGATGATGATGACGAATGCTCTACTGTTTTATGGAATTCACTTTAAGGATAATCACTAGAAGCCAAAATGATGCTGTGACAGATTGAGGCTGAGGTTACACTAGACCGCGATAAAACAAATAATTGAAATTCACGTTTATAGCTACACTGTACGCCAAATATTACTAGCGATATTTGATTTTTGTAAGCGATTGGAACAACAGTACTGTAATCATAGTATCGGCTACATCAAAAGCATCAAGCATCATCAGCGAAATCGAAACGTTAAGCGAATTTATTAGATAATTTCTCACTTAAGCGACAAGTTCACACTCAACAGGGTTATTCCTTGAGAGCCCCGATTCCCGAGAGCCCCGTACCGGAGGCACCCGATTTGTTTTTATCTTGATAAACTCAAATAAAAGTCAGTTAAAGCTTAAAAATACCGTCAGCAGAAGATTTTAAACCAAATTTTATTACTAGTTTACTTAGGGCGGAATTCACCAATAAAACTGATCGCGTGTTAACGTTTGGCTCGCATAATCGCGTTTAGCCGTTGTCACTAGTGTCACTTGTCTGTATTTTTCTTTTGTTGTATTTTTACAAGTGACACTAGTGACAGCGGCTAAACGCGATTATGCGAGCCAAACTTTAAAACGCGATTAGTTTTATTGGTGAATTCCGCCCTAAAATGATTATACTTAACTCTAAAAATTAGGAAAACATATAATATAGTCTTGATAAGCTTGGTAAAGATAATTATTTTAATCTATGAACATCAATTGCCATTTCACTTTAAAGTCTTGAGCATCGACGCTGAGTTGCTAGCCTGTTGGTTTTCTACTGGTTGCATTTCGGGGAGTGTGCGTCGGAATTACATAATATTAACCCAATTGAACCAAGCCCGTTCGATTATCGCCAATGCGCTTCCGGTACACGGTGGACATCCTACCCATACGCATAAAAAGTTTTTGGGAACAAATTCCTTGTGCATTCTAAGGAATAGAATTCCCTGTCCGAGTCTGTTTCCTGATAGCTATAACCAGGCTATCATGAGGTCAATAGTGAATAGCTCTAGGCAAGCGTATTCTATTGTCGCTTTCCATCATCTGAGATAGCGATCAAGCTTGAGATCAGTAAAAAAAATATTTCGATACAATTTCCATCTATTATCTTCGCCACTACGTTATACTAAGCTATCTAAACTAAATCACAGTGTGTACACCCTTAAGGTAGATTATAGAATAGACTACTTTCCCTCCAAAGCAACCCTTACCAACTACCAAAAAATAACCTCTCACATATCGAAACTACAATCACCAATTCACAAAGATATACCACACCAATACTTAGAAACTTGACGGCTGTCGGAAACTACTGAACAGCAAAGTGCTACCAAACTTGAGGGCTAAAGGTCGTAAAACATGAAATATGACGTCATATTACATGACGGAGATATCAGGATGTATGAAATGAATGTTTTTACGTCACTAAAATGTTACGATGCAATTTTCATAAAGAGATTCATGGGCTGATAGAACGGGAAGTATAAATTTGGGCGGTCTTCAATTTTTTTTTTGGTGTTGTAATGATGGTGATTTTTATAGTTATTGGTTATTGAAGATTAAGACTGATTTATAGTATTTATTTTTGTTAAGGTCCAGTGTGAAATTGATAATCAAATGTAATCGTTTTAGAAGATTGCTTTCACTTATCACTCTGTTGTTTGATTGATTACTTGAGAAATTTTTGTTCGAAATAAAGTTAACCAAAAAAATTTTTCTTATGGTCGAGTTTCCCAGAACTTAAAATTTTAGGGTTCCATCCTTGTGCTCATTTCTTCACTTTTTAGTCGGATATCATCAAATAATTTCACCTACTTTGGGTGGAGCGAAAGGTAGTGGCAGACTTTTACTGCCTTAAATCCAACAAGTGACCTTTTGTGTTCTTTGGCCATGGTGATTTCTTCGAATAATAACGCAGTATACTCATTTCCTATGATATCACTAAAACTGACGATGATTTATACGTATAATGTTAAAACACAATCAAATTTGGTATGACGGGTTTGGTCAATTCCGTACCAAGGTTGAGCCTAGTTTTGGTCCGTCGTATAAAATATTTGAGCGTGTGTGTGTGTGCACTAATTACTCTAAGTCACACTTGAACTTGGTACAGATGAATCACGACCTTGGTACATATGACGGACCAAAACCACCGTACCAACTTGGAGCGTGTGTTAATACTATTAGCTATCCAAACTGAGTCACAGTGTGTGTCTATCCACAACTTAGGTTATAGAATAGTCTACTTTACGTCCACGAAGAATCTATTTGGAGTCAGGCCAGTCTGGCAACTCCAGATAAGCAATTGGTAAGACCGAGTGTTCCAAGACAATTGCTTTCTTATATATTTTACAGAAATGAAATTGTTAAAGTGGAACTATTTTGTAATAAAGTCAGAGTACTATTTTTGCGTTGCGTGCATTGTGGTTTCTGAGACTTACGTGCTTGTGGAATGTTAGTGTGAATTGTATTTGAGGAGTCGATAATTGTATGAGTCCAGGGCAAGAATGAGTTAATAAACCTGATGTGAAATATTCCTTAAACAGGAGACTGGATGTCATCTCATTAAGTAAATGATATTTTTTTCAAATATAAGCAATGTCGCATTTCAAATCATCATTGTCATCATTTCAGCCGATAGACGTCCACTGCTGGACATAGGCCTCCCCCAACTGTCGCCACAATGAACGGTCCTGTGCATCTCGCAACCATCGGATTCTCGCAACCTTCACTAGGTCATCGGTCCACCTTGTAGGGGGCCTTCCAACACTGCGTCTTCCAGTACGCGGTCGCCACCCCAGAACCTTTCGGCCCCAACGGTCATCTGTTGTGACAATGTGCCCTGCCCATTGCCACTTAAGTTTGGCGATTCTTCGTGCTAGGTCGGCAACCTTGGTTCTCGTGCGGATATCTTCATTTCTGATTCGATCACGCAAAGAAACTCCGAGCATAGCCCTTTCCATTGCCCTTTGGGTGACTTTGAGCCTTCTGATGAGGCCCATTGTGAGCGACCACACCGTCCAAATATTGGAATGAAATAATTCGTAAGTAAATAAAAAGGAAGTTGTAATCCGTTGTCAAAGTTATCTAAATGCTTGTACAGATTTTGGCAATCTGGAGCCTCATTATGTCTTATTAAAATTGTAATGATTCCTGTAAAGAAAGAGTTGGAGTGATAGGTACAGGACGAATAATATTTAATCTTCTGTACAACGGAATCATGATAACATTGACATTATTACAGTACCGTCTCTGATTTAAACCCATTTAATTCGAAATAATTTATTTCACATAGGCTTACATGGGTACTTGTACGCCAGAAGCGAGTGCACGACTCCAATTGGTCGTTTCCTATGGAGAAAATCTAGCAAAAAATTCCACAGTTGCTTACTATCTATATCTGTAAAAAAAAAACAGCTGTTCGTTAGTCTCGCTAAAACTCAAAAACAGCTGGACCGATTTGGCTAATTTTGGTCTTGAAATAGTCCAGGAAAGGTTTAAACGCTGAGAAAAAATGGAAAAAATCACAAAAAAAAATCCGAATACAACGCCATCTCTAATTAAAATGTCATTATAAAATGAATTATGCTGTTCTGGTAATGCCAGTAAATGGCGTTATTCTTACTATTAGGCGGAACTAAGTTCGCCGGGTCAGCTAGTTTAAAATAAAAGTAGATTTTTAAAATAAAATTATTATACAAAACAATGGGTTGCCCTGTTTGACTTCCCTAAGAACTTCAAACATAAGACCTAATGTCTCAAACTTTATAGTAGGTGTGCTATGGGTGTTATATTTTACAGTAGCTATATAAAGGTGGATTCTATTTGTTGTTTTGTAAGGGAATTGAATATTGCTGAGTGTGTGATGCTATCAAAGGCGTATTGGTTATATATTTCCAATATCTGAAGACGTGGTGTTCTTAAATTAGGAATATAGTTCGTAAACAACTATTATACGACTGTCGTAAATACAAAAAAAAATACTCAAGTATCAAAACGTTTTTCTTCTACTATGTCAGTACCTCATTTCCTCAGGTCGCGCTTTCGATTGTCAGACTCTAGTAATAATTAATAGGTATGAGGAAACAGTGTAGATCAGTCATCTTAGTAACAAATAATAACAATTAAAAAAATAGATCGAAATAGAAAACTGTCTAAGACTCTGTGGAGTCTTTATTGTTCTCATATTCACATTATAAGTAACAAGCTTCATAAAAATAAATATTTTATTATATGACCTGATTATATATTATACCAATAATAAGATGGCCTTAGAAGCCAATAACCCAACATTTGTAACAAACATTTGCCACGCATTCCATACATAGTGCCTATCTCATTAGTTCCAACTGATTTACTATCTGCCTGATTTACATATGTTTATTAGGTCAGTTTGTCAGTGGGATTCCGTAGATTATTATCCACACCGCAAATCAATTTGCAATTCCATCTGGATTCACTCCAAATGTTTGGTAATTGGTATGCTCTAATTGTATCTCTTTGTTTATTCTGTCAACTGCGGTGTGGCTGTATAATGTACCTGTGACAGTATAAAGGTAACCGCACACGGGCCACCTGCCACAACCACAAAACGCCGCCACCAGCATATTTCCTACAGTTCTCATACATTTTATATGGATTCGCCGCACACGGATGACGCCGATGGCCACTACGCTACAAATCGCCGCTGCTTGTTTCTTGTGGCCCGTACTGGCCACTAAACGCCGATACAAAACGCCATCACACGCCACTCGCGTATTTATACCTTCTTTGTCAGAGTCCATTATGATACTGCGTGTATGGGTTAAAAAACGTACCAGCCACCGGCCACATGCGGCTTGTGGCTGCTTCTAGCTTCTCCTGGTGGCGTTTGTGGCTGTGGCATTTAGCCCATGTGCGGCGAACCTAATTTGTCTATGGGTAGCTGCAGCTACAGTAGTTATGTCTAAGTTTTACATTTTCAATGACTTTCATTTATTATTTACCAACACAACCGATACAATTGAGGGAAGTGGTGTGACCTGGTGAAGACCCGCTTCCAACGACATAGGTTTTTTCCCAGATCACGGCATGGCAAGCTAAGTTTTCGTAATTCTACCATAGCTTGAGATGCTAGCAAAGGAGACGGCTGCACGCGCGATTACATGGACGCCTTCAAGCCCCAGTCGCCGCGACAGGAGACGCCCCGGATTTCGGGAGTCACAGGACGACTACTAGCCACCGTAGGCGCGGGCTTGCAGACGACGAGCAATGTGTAGCTCGCCGTCCGGCCGTTTGGTAATCGTCTGGACCGAGCCCGAGTCGTCTGCGTTATTTCAAAGAGATGTTTGCAAAACCGTAAACCCGCTGTAGCCACGGGGAATTCCTGAAAAGGAAACCCATGATTTTAGAACGCAAAGGGCAACTGAAGGACACATGTGTGGTTTTAGTCACCCTAGAACGGGAGAAGCTATTGGATGATTTCCCCCCAAAAAAAAAAACTATAGCCTAAGTAGCTTTGGTTTCAAATCCCGTAGTGTGTAACTGGCCACTTGTGTTCTAAGTGTGAAATTTTTGACGTATTCGAATCGCGTCAACGCAAATGTGTACTAAAACTGAGTAAGTACCGGCTGGTAACAATAGAAGAAAACCATTTTATTTCTATATAATTTGACATAAGCGAACGTTTACGTAAACGTGACCGAGTAAGTTAGAAAATACGCACTAGGCCCTCTGATGGAAGTATTCATAAAAACCCAAATATAAACCATAGGCAGAAAATTGCAGCATCAGAAGTCACAGGGCGATTCCCGGCCACTGTAAGTCCGGGCTTGTGAACAGCATGCAATGGGTTACGCTGTCCGGTAAGAACTAAACATGAATCGACGGCATGTTGTGGTCCACGCGTACCTCAAAGAGATGTCAGATTGAAGGACAGGCTGACGGATGGGCGCCTAGGAAGACCGGAGCCGGTTAGGGCTGTGGGAATATTCGAAAGTAACTCTTTCCGTGGTAGAAAAACAAATAGGTTCCATCATTGGATCACTAGACATAGCGCGTTGCGCTGCCAGTACATAGTGGACATCCCACCCATACGTACAAAGCGTTTTGCGATCACATTTATTATGCATACGGCTAAGGAGTGGGATTCCCTGCCGGAATCTCTATTTCTTGATAGTTATAACCCTAGGGGGGTTATAACTATCAAGAAATAGAGATTTCATTTAGAGGTTGTCTTTAAGTCAAGAGTGAATAGGCTACTTTTAGGCAAGCGTGCTCCATATGCACTTGCTCGGCCACATCATCGATTACCATCTGGTGAGATAATGGTCAGACGCGATCCTATCCAGAATAAAAAAAAAGATTTAGTTAGTAAACGTCTGCTAAGTGAGTCTTTTTCGTGGGAAAATCATCTAATGACAAATCCCGCTCTTGGGCGGAGCGAGAGATAGTGTCAGACTTTTACTGACTAAAAACCCACTCCTGTTCCTTCCCTGGGTTTCGTTTTCACACTACCCATGGCCCCAGTAGGCTTCGACCCTGCTGGGCCCCTACGATTTGCTGACATCTCCCTGAGGCGCGCGTGGAACAATACGCGCCGTCGACGACTTGGGCTCGGTCCGGACGGTTACCGGACGGTCGGACGGCGAGCCACCCATTGCTCGCCGTCCGCAAGCCCGCGCCTGCGGTGGCCGGAAATCGGGATCGGAAACCCGGCGGCGGTAATGGCGTGAGGACCGTTGCCTCACGCAATCGGCCGCCTCCTTTGCTAGCATTACTGCTTCACAGAAGGAGGCGACCGCCTGCCACTCTTCCTCGCTCCGGACCATGGCCTGTACCAAGGCCCGGGAAAAGTGAGTCTGAGAAATCGCTTGTTGATTACCCACTTCGAAAAAAGGTAGAAAGTTGCAAATTCAGTGTATCACACGCGTAAAACAATAGTAGCCAAACTCATTGTAATAACACCACCAATCATTTAATTCCGTCCTAACCCATATCAGGGTGTATAAACCCGAAAAATACAAGAATAATATCGCACACCAACGGGGCAACCTGTGTAGCTCTTGAGGACCAATAAAGGTTTATCACAATTTTTTGTTTTAGAATATTCAGGTCGAATAAAAGAGGGTGAGTGTCACACCGAAGTGTAACACTCGGAGGTTTTATTTTAACGTTTTTTATAGCTTCAGTGCTGTTGTTTTATTTGAGTATAAAACCCATTGAAGGTTGAAGCAGCAACGTGTGAAAAATATGCTACTCGCAGCATATTCGGTTATTTTGGGGACGTCATCATCATTATTTTAGCCGAAGCCAAGCGTCCGCTGTTGGACATATGCCTCCCCTAAGCGTCGCCACAATTAACGGTCTTGTTCGTCTCACATCCAACGGATACCCGTGGGTAACGGCTTAGCCAAGGGTTCAAGAAAATAAAACAAAAATATGCTAAAAATGACTTTTAAATTTGTGTAAAAATTCGAAATATCCATAATAATAAAGATTGTTTGTCGGGCTTAAATTAAATTTTGAATATTTCAGGAGGGGGGGAGGTGGAACCCCAAAATCCCCCCTCTGGCTACGCTCGTGCCCGTGGGGATGGCAGTTTGACAAAAAACCTGATGTTAGTGGCAATGCTTGAGACAACGCCTATGTCCAGAAGTGAAAGAAAGAAAGAAAGAAAAGAAAGAAAACCTGTTTATTCGCGGAAGCGAACATCTTCTGGCTATATAATGCTGATCAATGATTTCATTTGTGATTTTACTAGCATATTGAGGTTCCTGTGGCCCATTGGTCATTGCAAAATATTCTTTTCAACACTTTTCTTGAAAACATGGTCTTTTTCTTACCGCTTTTTAGCACGCAATTTACTGTTTTTCGCACTAGTGCGGAAAATGCGCAAGCTCGCCCCTGCCACAATTTATTACATATATCTTATCTGGCTGTGCGTGCGCTAAGGGACCCCCACTAGTTGCGCGTCAACCCCTATTTATTTTATCTTCGAAAGTGTATTTAAAAACGTCGTTTGATACCTACACGTGAAAATCTGTCACTACAGTATTTGGCTCCAAAACACACCAATTCCATCTCATCGCAAGAACAACCTTTCTCCACTTGTATCAAAATGTATTATTTTAATTTTTCGGCCGTTTCTTGTATCAAAAACCATTACACCTCTATATGACAAGCTGTCTGGCGAATGTTCCTATTGTTCTAAGGGTACAATTCACAAACAGGCCCTGACAAAAAGGGCACCGATTTGATGGAAAAACTCTCTGCAATAAGAAGATGAGAGCGCTCTCCTGAGACACTACCTCTAAGTAAGGTTTCAGTGAGAGCGAGATATTCAAAAATTCAAATATTTTTAATTCACATAGGCCTACATGGGCACTTACAAAACGTCAAAAGCTAGTGCACGGTTCAAATTGGTCGTTTCCTATGGAGAAGAACTATCTAGAAACTCCATGGTTACTCTTTTAAAAAAAGTGTTTGATGTTACAATATTTCCATATTACAGTATTAATAGATATTATGTAAGAACAGTGTAGACCAGTCAATATTGTACCCAAAAGTACAATAAAAATAATCATATAAAAAAAAAGTGAGTCGTAATAGGAAGTAATCTAAGAATTCGTGGAGTCTACAGTGTTTTCACATTCACATTATAAAAAAGCACACACAACTATCAATAAATGAGATGATATCAAAATAAATTATTAACGAATTTAAGGTACTTGAAGTATAAATAATTTAAAAAATATTGCAAAAGCAATGTGTTAGAAAAAAAAAACAAAATATATATTAAAAATGTTATAATATTTCAGACTTTTAATGTCCACCACTCACGTCATATTGCATAATATGCATTGGTGGACCGGTTACCTGGTGAGGGTTGCGGGAATCCGATGAATGCAAGACGCACAGGACCGGTCGTTGTGTCGACACTTGGGAAGGCCTCTAACCAACAGTGGACGTCTTTCGGCTGAAATTATGATGACGTAGGCACCTATTTGGCGTAGTCGTGAGACATATTATTATTGTTAATTTTTATTTCTCCTTATTTTTTTTTATGTTAATTTTTAGCTTGTTAATCAATTAATTGTTGATTAATGTATCATGGTGTGCCAAATAAACCATATTTTCTTTCTTTCTTTCTTACATGTAGAAGTCATTGCACGCTGTTTTTTGTATGAGAACTTCCCTGAATGTACCCTATTTATTATATAAGACAATGCAAAATATTTGTCCAAAAAAGGGGAATGAAACTGGTCCCATATATATTGCTGGCATGTATTTTTATTTTTTTCGCCAAAAGTGAAATCTAGTCCATATCTTAAAAGACTGTATGATAAATCAATAGCAAAAAGATTTATGTCTACCAACCGTAACCAAACGGTGTTAAAGACTATTTGGTATATAGCTATAGTTTGTTATCGGGCGTTATTTATCTTAAATAAAAATACTGTATGTCTGAAATTTTAAGATTCCTATTGTTTAACATAGTTTTAGTTTCGGTTTTCATGGTGAGTACGTATTAAATAGTGTCAATCACTATCACAACACTAACGCGTATCTTTTCGATTCATTTATCACTTACAAAAAATTTAATACTTAATCGTATTAAATTTCCATTTCATTTTGAGATTTCCAATATTTCATTATAATATAATGAATATAGGTAACGCCTGACAAAAATATACTAGCAATGCTTCTATACGACGTATCTTTGTTCGGTTACGTTTTAAAGACCTGGTTCTTTTTGTTATTGTTTCCTCGTATTGGCCTCTAACATATAATCTAAGTTTCATTTCTGGCGTAAAGAAAAAAAAATCATGCCAATAGTTTGCAGTGGCCTTTATTATTGACACATTTTTATTATACACCAGTGTGTTATTTAACAAAGAAGACAATTAAGTAATAATAATCACCAAATTGATTACACACATATTACTATATTGGAAAAAAATTATGCACAACTTAATAATGGCGGCTTACAATTTGTAATATATCTAAAAGCAGTATTTAAACTATTCGGTACGCTGTTTCTCGGTAAGTATAATTATCTAAGTAAAAAGAAACTTACAACATTGTCAAAATTTTACATTGTAATTTCATATTATCTGTAGGCTTTCGGTTTAGTTTTTATAGAAAATTGTTACTACTCTTGAATTTTTATCGACTAGCATTTTTTAAATGTTTCATGTCATGTTGATAATAATTTATTGTTCTTGATTGTTTTATACCTGTCATAATTAATAAAATATAATAAAAGAAGAGCTAAAATATGTCATTTTAATAAATATTTGACGTTTTACCTTGTCTCTAAGAGAGAGTTATGATAATAGCTTTAATAAGTATAATAATAATAATAAATAAGTTGTCAATAAGCCTGACATAGTGGTGATAGATCGACTTGACCGTCGCACAATGATTGTTGATATAGCGGTCCCTCATGACGAAAATCTTGTGAAAGCTGAGAAGGATAAACAAACTAAATATCTTGACTTGGCTCGCGAGGATTTCGACATGTAGGAAGTGGACACAGCAGTCATTGTGCCTATAGTCGTAACGGTCAATGGCTTAATTGCCAAGAGCCTCGACCAATATCTGAGAAGGCTCTCGTTAGGCAGTTGGATTAAGGGCTTGATTCAGAAGGCAGTACTCCTGGACACGACGCGTATTGTTCGGAGATTCCTCTCTCGGCAGCCCTGACCACCGGTAGCTCAGACCCTGTTCCCGATGCCGATGGGCTACTATTTTTTATATTTTAAAATGTTTTTTTTTTTATTGAAATATCTAAAAATATAATTTATATGTATAAATTAATGACTAAACTAAATAATAATAAATAATAAATTTTATTCTAATAACGTTTACAAAAAATGAACATTAAGCCAACAGTAACAAGGTTTCCCATACAATTACAGTGCTTAAAAATTATACTAAAACTAAAATATTATTAAAGGTGCAATTAATCGTGGATCGGAATTGAAATGTTTGATAGTGGACCGCCCGATCTAGGTTAATTTAAATCTGTGTTTCAGGCCATCACTTTACAGTCCAGTTTCATTGCGACAGTAAAATTAAAGTTTAAGTAAAACTAATTATAAAAAAAGTAAATACATTCATGTCTTTACTGCAAATATATTTATTTTTACCATGCTACATATTCGATATTCAGTTGCATTTTGGCAAAAGTTTCGAAAATTGGAATTTCGCGGGTAACCCCTTTAGCATCAATTGAATAAAGATATCCGCAGGAGAACCAAGGTCGCCGACATAGCCCGAAGAATCGCCAAACTAAAGTGGTAGTGGGCAGGGCACATTGCTCGTAGAACGGATGGTCGATGGGGCCGAAAGGTTCTAGAGTGGCGACCGCGCACCGTAAAACGCAGCGTTGGAAGGCCTCCCACAAGGTGGACCGACGACCTGGTGAGAGTCGCAGGAATGCGGTGGATGCGAGACGCACAGGATCGGTCGTTGTGGAGACGCTTGGGGGAGGCCTATGTCTAATAGTGGACGTCTTTCGGCTGAAATGATGATGATGATGATGATGATGAATAAAGTGTTCAGAGGCCCTACCATGAGCTCTTAACGTGATCTATTTGACAACCTAAACTGAACTGTTAAAGGGGTAGAGCTTATAATATAGGGTGTTAGTAATGTAACGAATATTCGCATTCGTAAGAAACATGCGAATGTTTGGCGAATGTTTCTGACAGACAAAAAGGAAATAATAATGAAATGGATATATAATGACAATAAATATGAATAGATTTTACAATTTTATATTTAGTTTAATATTTTTCTATCACACAACTTGCATTTCACATTTGCAGTGTCACAAATTATGAAATAACATGTTAACCTCAAATCATTACAAATCTTTTCAAATGAACTTAATGTGAGAATTTTAAGCCTCGTTAAATCAGTCTGTAACAGCTCTGTTATATTCGATTTAAATTTGGCACACACGAAATGTCAAACCAGTATGATATTTTGGGCGCACTTTGTTTGAAAGTCAACATTCGTATTCGCATTCGCATTTGCGAATATTGAATTTTAATATTCGCATTCTCATTCGCGAACGTATGAAATCTAACATTCGTTACATCACTAGGATGTATAGCTCCATCCCGCGTTTTCGCTGGTACGCTTGACATTTTAAAACGTAAACATACTAAGGCCCCTATAGTCTTCTCCGCTGTTAAAGGAACCACAACCCAAGCTACCTTGATTCCTGTGGTACCCAAGTGAGCATTTCACTGGTCCCCCAAATAGGTACAGACACAGCGACATCCCTATTTTCAGGGTTCCTTATTGTCTTTATATTCGCGGTACACGTAACGTTTGGGTTTTTATATCTTTTCCTGTTTACCTGAGCTTTTTGCGTAAACTACGTCGCCATGACAGTTTGGATTATTATAAATATGTCATGATATTGTTTTGTTTGTGTGTTGTTGTCGTTCTTAGTTTAAAAATATAGAGGAAGATGGTTGATAAGAGGAAAAACAAGGTAAGGCATCTTGTAGTCTACGGAAGTTTTCTAAATGCAGGCAAAGGGCATTTGGGCAGTTGGGTTGTTTGAAAGAGTTATCAAGGTCCTGGAACGTGAAAGGCAACTGAAGAAGCAGATATTCCCTCTCGCTCCTCCCATAATGGGAGAAGTGAAGAAGAAAAGAAAAGGATATGACAAAAAGACAACTATTCCAGCAGTGCTACCTCGAGCTCTTAACGCGATTCTGTGGGAATTGTGACGATTAAGAAAATAATTACCCACAGAAAATAGTACATTTTGATACAAGTAGAGACAACTTGTCATTGTGATAAATTTCCACGTGTATTAAACGACGTTTTACAATACACTTACTAAGAAATAAATAAACGAAGATTGACCGGTGACTCACGGGGGTCACTTAGCACCCAGCCTGATACGATAAATACAATAAATTGTGCCGGGGGTAACATCGCGCACTTTTACGTACTAGTGCGGAAAGCAGTAAATTGCGTTCCTGAAAGCAGCCTACCGTTTATCCTTAGATAAGAGCGGGTTTTCGAGTAAGTGTATTGAAAAAAATGACGGGTTGCACTCTGGGAGTGCCGGCAGAAGTGAAAACTTAAGTATTAACGTTGTGCGTTTTGGATGTTTTGGAATGGTTATGGAAATATTTTGCACGAATTGCTTTTTTTTTGCACACAATTTTTTTGCACACAATTTTGCACGACATCCGTCTTACGAATTTTCGATCAGGTCACGTGTCTTGACGCGAGTTTAACATTTTTTACCCATTACAAATTTTTTTGCACACAATTTTGCACGACATCCGTCTTACGAATTTTCGATCAGGGTCACGTGACCCTGACGGTCACGTGACCCTGACGCGAGTTTAACATTTTTTACCCATTACAAAAAAAGTGTACAACGCCGCTAAAGAAGTTTTCACTTCAAAAATATTTGAAAACGCGTAGTAGTTTCATTGTTCTGTCAATCTGGGGAGACCTTTATAGCAATTTATTTACCGTCATTGCAATGGTCTTTTAGGGCTGTGTAGTCATAAAAGAACAACGGTGAGGAAATTGTTGATAAAATTATTAAGTGTCATAAGATGTGTACATAAGTTACCATGATATATACCGGCCAAATAATTGACTAAGTTTTATCAAATCAAGCTAATGGCTAGTCTAAGGATCGCAAAAAAACCGTCATAAATGGAAACTGGCTTGACTTCAAGATTTTTGCCTAAATTGAACTTTTAATGTTGCCACTAATATAAATCTTGGTCAAGTAACATAATATGCTTTGCATTATGTATTATTAATAAACATAGAAGTAAAAATAACTGTTTGTGATTAGAATATAGAGGTTATAATGATACATGTGGCATCGTAGTGCATTTCAAGTATAGCAACATCACTAGAAAAAAGCATGGCATTAAGACATTTAAACTGTCATCCAGCCTAGTGACTTAAAGAAAAAAAAACATGACATTATGACATGACATCTTGTCGTTCGTTCAAAAATGCGTTAACTGATTTTTAAAATTCTTAAGGAGTTACTCGTACGTTGGTATTATTGACATAATACCTATACGTAATCTCATCAACTTTAAACTGGAATATCTTCAATAGGAGGATACTATTAATAGTAATGTCTGTATACTTTTGTATATTTTTCACCACTTGAAGCTAAACAAAAATATGCCAGTAAAATTTGGTTCGAGAATCTGCCATCACTCTTCATAGGTTGACACACAGGTATTATTAAAATACATATTTCAAGCTCTGTTCATTAATTTACAGCTCAATTACTAACGGTACTCACTGCGGTGACACAACCACAAGGGAATCATTATTTAGTTAGTATGATATAATTACCGGGTGTGTTTCATTTACCGGCCAAAACTGACCGAATTTTGGTTGTTATTATTAATAAGTTGCAGATTGGATGCCCGAGTTGGTAGGTGTTGGTGCAATTCAGGAAAGACTGGTTTATTGACTTCTTTTCCTATTTCTGTTTTGGAGGTATGCGGAACAGAGAGTAAAGTCCCGCAAACCTCCTTTGAAAAGGGAGGATCCTCCGACCAGACGGGTGTTATGTCTGGTGGGCAACTGCCCGATAGATGATTTCGGGCTGTTCTATATGTTCTAATCGCGCGAAAAACTTTGATTGTGCGATGCAGGATTAGTTCTTATGTGACGCCATAGATGTCGTTACACTGTGTTCCCCTAATTGTCTTGTTGCCGTTGGTATACCAGCAGAATACCAGCGCTGCATTATCATCTTCCTGCCCTTGTCGCATATTACCTAGGGTCGGTGCAACACGTTTTTATCTTCCATTCGAGTCGTGCTTTTAATGTGATCTGCCGGGAAGTTAACATCAATCTTTTTAACACTGGAATTCTTAAATAAAAAAGAACCCCTTGCAATGATATTTCGCAAATATTTCGTAATATTGATAAAAAATATTAATTTCACTGCTGATCTTATTTATCCATCCGCATGTATATTTATAACTCTTTTAGTGACATGCGTTTCTTCCCTTCTTTTCATATGACCATACCAAGATAAACGATTCCCTTTTAACTTTTCATTCACTAACGCCACTTTTAAACTTACTATAATGTGCTCATTTCTTACTTGATCCATTCTCGTCACTCCATACATCCATCTCAACTTTCTCATCTTCGCTACATACAATCTTTTTTCATCCGTCTTTTTTACAGTATTCTAATCCATACAGCAGGTCTTATCACGGACTTGTAGATTTATACCGCCGCTGTGATATTTGTATAGTTTATATTGGAGCATATTGTACGGCGAACCGCACATCATAACATTTAATTGCATTTAGCCAAATCATCACTTTGCGCGTCTACGCCAAACGATCAAAATTATTAATTAAGCAAATCAGTACGTGTTTAGATCGCCTTAAGTGCCGTCGCGCGTGCTCCCTTGCTTCATCAACCAACATAGATATTTGTAGCATTTTTAACAATACATTCCTATCTATTATTTAACATCCCAGCAGACAACCTTTACACATATATTATGTTAAGATAGGAGGCCTTTTTAGTCTCGCACAAGTCTGTTTTTACTTTTTTAATTCAAATTATTAATATTTTTTATTTTTTTGTTCTTCTTTTGTACGTGTTATCTGCAAGGGACATCTCTGTCAAAATCAGTTTTCTAACAACTGCAAGTTCTCTAACTCATGGAATTTTCACACACAGATCTAGAAAAGACTCATATTATTTATTTAATATTAGTATAAATCATAACAATCTTGAAGACACGCCCAAGACGAAGTTATAATAAACTATTAAACAATAAATATCCCCTTGCGTGTATTAATTATTACGTAATTGCGCGTTTTTACGTAAAATCACCAAAAAAACTAAAAAAGATTTCTTTTTTTGGATTTTTCTAGGAAAAACGAAGATATAGGAGACCAAAATTTTCGGCCGAATAACTTTCGTATACCCGTGTGTACAAAATGATAATTAAGCGTTTTTCAAGGTCACTCAATTTGTACAGACGTATATACAATCAGCGCTCGAGAGATATGTATGTTATATAGTTAAATGTGATTGTTAGTGACAGACGAAGGCCTCTTTCTACAATATCCAGCTATTTAGATTTAAAAAAAAAAACACATATGCCTACATGGGCACTTATAAAACGTCAGAAGCTAGTGCACCATTCCAAATGTGTCTTTTCCTATGGAGAACAACCAGCAAGAAACTCCATGGTTAGATGATAGATCAGGGTTAGATGTCTTCCAATTAAGAATGACAGAAAATGAATAGTTGTCTAACTCAAGGCAACTCAATTTAGAAGTTAGTTTCAGAGGAAACTCCTGGTATTCATGCATTTGGCGAGATTGCAATCTCGCCAAATGCATGAACGCTAACCAAAAAATGGTTGCAAATAATATTTATTTATTGCCAACTTATACTTACGGTATACACCACACATATACTCGTAAATAGGCACGTTCATTAATATAGACAAGACAAAACCCATAAAAACATTTTTTTTTATTTAGTCTGAACCTTCCCACAACTGGGGAAAGGTCTCTCCCAAAAAACATTAATATATAGTATGTAACAATAATTAAAATAACGTTGAAAAAAATAAAAATAATAATAATTAAAATTGTGATGAGAAAGGTATGGATTGGGAGGTGTTATGGTGTAAATGTTTTGAAAACAGATTACTTGCTAGGCAGCATCTAAGTAATTACTAAACATTTTTTTTCTTTACGCAGCACTTTATTTCAAACACTTTTTCATTTGAAGACAGAAAGAAAATGTTCGCAATCCATCAACAAATTGACAGCGGATTTCGTTTTGTACCGCCTTTCATTATTTTGACGTAGTCCGGGTTTAAGTTTTAAGACTGTTTTATGATAATTAAGACCTTTGGTGGATTTACGAGTAAATCTCTTTTTTAGGGTGCGTTTTCACTAAAGCGGGGCCGGGCAGAGTGGAGCGGAGCTGGGCGAAGTGGAGCGGAGCTGGGCGAAGTGGAGCGGAGCTGGGCGGAGTTGAACGGAGCTGGGTGGAGTGGAGCGGAGAAGAGTAGTGAAAAATGGCATGTTTCCATTGAAGCGGAGCGAGGCAGAGTGGGATTGATCTACCCTCCTCTTCATGTTTTTCGCTCGGTACCCGACTCCGTTCTGTCTGGCTTGGAGCCGCATATTCATTTATTTTATTTGAAACTCCGCTCAGCTCCATTCCGCTCCGCTATTACTGATGCGGAGTGGAGATTTCGAGCCCTGTGATTGACCAATTCACAGTCCGTTCCTCTCTACACTGCTCAGTTCTCATACAATGAAAACGCACTCTTAATGAAGACGGTGGGCAGTCTTTCGAATTGATGATTTAATAAGTATTTTTATGTTTTTATTATCTGTGAAGAACGCAGAATTTACGCCACGGATTTTAGTTATCTTGCTGTTAATTTTGATATTTTTACTTTTTTTTTATGTTATGCCTTAAAACTTCCCGTCTTTAATAAAATTTTACTGATGACAGATAATATTTACCTACTAGCTTTTGCTAGTGGCTTCGCCCTCATGAATATAGAAAATTATCCCATGGGAAAAGGCCCACAAGGGGAATCCAAAGTATCTTAATTTATTCTACACATATTACAAACAGACCAGAAGAAAGTAACCGAAAAATAACACTTCACGCCGGACGGTCGGACGGCGAGCTACCCATTGCTCACCGTCCGCAGGCCTGCGCCTACGGTGGCCGGAAATCGGGATCGGGATTCCGGCTGCTCACGAACATGAACGGAGCTAATGCGTATTTTTTTTTTAGATAGGCCTGCGCTTGACCACTATCTTCCCTGATAGAAAGCGATGAAAAGGCCCGCAAGGGGAATCCAAAGTATCATAATGTACTGTACACATATTACTAACAGACAAGAAGAAGGTAACCGAAAAATAAGTACAAAGGTGATTCCTGAAGAAATCTCTTCCACCATACCTGCGAAAGGGGAGTTAGAAAAAAATAGATCTGTGTATGTATTACATAAACCAAAGAACTCTAATTCAGTCGATCTATACATATATAAAAAAAAACGAGGCAAGTGCGAGTCGGACCCACGCACTGCGGGTTCCGTACAAACTTACCAATGTTCAATTCTCGAATGGAGTCTCAAAGATTTTTCCGAATCGAAAGAAAAGTATTTTTTAGTGACGTAACTACAAATTTACACTTTTCAGATTTTTTCTTATACTTGTGCTAGAAGACCTTGCTTCATGCCAAATTTCAGGATTCTGGGTCAACGTGAAGTACCCTATGAATTTTGATTCCCGTAAGTGTCGAAATACACGTTTTTTGCGACATAAACGGCCGTATAATTTTTTTCGTTAAATTAGAAGTTTGAATTTTTCAGTTTTAAAGGACCGCAGACCTGAGTATATGGTTTTAATTAATTTCAACTCGATACCTCTACGCGTTCTTGAGATTAAGGGTCTTGACAGAAAGACAAACAGACAGGCAGACGGACGGACAACAAAGTGATCCTATAAGAGTTCCGTTTTTTCCTTTTGAGGTACGGAACCCTAAAAATTTAAGTAAGTTTGTAAAATCAAAAATTGTTTTTGTTACAAAATGCTTATGAAAGTATACCGAGAGAAAAAATGCAATTCCTTAAATTTTGGTCTATCTGTTTATTTCCCAAACGGCGAATTATATTGGGATTTCACTGACGGATAACTGATGTTACAACAAGTAACTTAGGCTTTTCATTTTCTCACGGGAACACAATTTAAAACTACGAGATACGTCTTCGAAACGGTTGAACAAAATTTAAGGGTACTAACTGATAGCTTCGATGTGTTATATTATGAGAACTAATAATTTTCCCCAAAAAAGGAGAGTAATATTCTTAAACTCTAGGCAAATGAAGTCGTAGGTTACAGCTACCCTGTCTTAAAGTCTAAGATAAACTATCATCATCATCATCATCATTTCAGCCGAAAGACGTCCTCTGCTGGACATAGGCATAGATAAACTATACATACATTTAATATTAAGGCCCTAAACAGGTACATATTTGCACTAAAATCTAAATTCAACAGCTGTTGCAGAACAAATCTTTGGAATTCAAATATTTGACTACGGAGTTTTGAAAAGATGACGAGGCAAGATAAGTGATCCTCAGAAATTGGTACTTTGGTACCCTTTCAGTAGGCACTTTAGCACTTTTCATTGAGTGTCTGTTAAGAATTTCTTAATTGGTTCATTGCTAAAGTTTTAACGAGGTGAACAATGATATTTCATTCGTAAGTTGCTAATATACGTTTGTAATAAAGTGCTTGTGAAATTTATGTGGTTTTGTTCATTTAAAATAGTGGCCTACCTTTTTAGGGTTCCGTACCTCAAAAGGAAAAAACGAAACCCTTAAAGGAACACTTTATTGTACGTCCGTCTGTCTGTCTGTCTGTCTGTCTGTCTGTCTGTCTGTCAGTCAAGACCCTTTATCTCGGAAACGCGTCGAGGTGTCGAGTTGAAATTAAAATCATAATAATATACTCAAGTTTGCGGTCCCTTAAAGCTGTGAAAAAATCAAACTTCTGAGTTAACGAAAAGAAATAAGGTACGGCCGCTTCCCCGACTCACTGGGGCATCATCCAGACTCACTGGAACAGCACCACCCCGACTCACTGGGGCATCACCGCAGACAGTTCCGACTCACCGAGAACTATGCGGCACTCGGTTCCGACCCACTGGAACCAACCTAACACTGACCTGGCACGCATCAAGAAGCATCAAGAACCATCGATCTCCGACCTCCGGAGGGGAGTGAAGTAGCGACATCTATGGCGTCACACACGTCGACATAACTCCCGTCTGGTCGGAGGATCCTCCCTTTCCAACGGAGGTTTGCGGGACTTCACTGTCTGTCCGCATACCTTCAAACATCCAATGACATCTCCGGCAATCTCTTGAGTGGAGCGAAAGGGTGTGTCAGACTTTTACTGACTAAAAACCCACTCCTGTTCCTTCTTTGCCTTTCATACCAAGGCCGGGTTTTCCTTTCAGAAGCGAACCCATGGCCCTATTAGGCTTCGACTCCGCTGGGCCCCTACGGTTTACTGACATCTCCTTGAGGCGCGCGTCGAACACTATGCACCGTCGACGACTTGGGCTTGGTCCGAACGGTTACCGGAGTAACCGCTTCTCTTGTGGGCACGAGGGCAGAGGCTAACGCCGCAAAGCGTGCCCAGAGCAAAGCGGTTGCGGCCGATGAGGTCGCCGAAATGGCCCGTCAGGCCCGGGAGCGGCGTGCTGCCCAGGCGGCTGCAGGCTCGAGCCCCACGGCGGAGGCCCTGAACCGCCAGGTGCTGGACGGTGTGGACGTTGTCCTGAAGGTTGCAACTAAGTCTGGCAACCTGAAGGGCTCGTTCACCCGTGCCCTTAAGGAGGCAGCAGACGGAATCAGGGAGGCGGTGGAGATCCTTCTCGATCGTACGACCTCGGAGGAGACGGCGAAGCTGTGGGAGGAGAATAGCCGTCTCCGATCCGAACTGGAGGATCTCAAACGAGAGTTTGCTGCTCAGAGGCAGCGGCAGGAAGCTCCCGCCGCCAACGGCCCTCCTCCTGCTGCACCCTCGTCAGCCCCAACAACTACGCCACCGCCTGCACTTGCGATGTCGGACCACGACATCGAAAGGGTGGCCCGCATCTGCATGATGCAGTGCGGTGGCATGGTGACTGCCCGATTAGAGGCTCTGGAGTCGCGACTCCTTCCGGCCGAAACCCTCCGGCCGCCGCTTGCGGCAGATGAGCGGAGGAAGGAGGAGTCCGCAAACAGGAAGCGCGTGCAGGTGGGCAAGAAGCCTGCAAAGGGGGCCAAAAAGCCCACGGAGGGGATCCAGAAGCCCGCGGCGGATGCGATCGCACCCCCTCCCCAACCAACCGCGCTCCCGGCTACCGCACCCCCGATCCAGGAGACCTGGACGACGGTAGTCAAAAGGAAGCGCAAGAAGAGGGCGGCGCAGCAGGCACCAGCTGACCCAGCACCCGTCGGCTCAGTGCCAAATAAGAAGTCAAGGTCGAGACCCCCACGCTCCGAGGCTGTAATAATTACCCTGCAGCCAGAAGCCTCAACCAGGGGTGTGACCTTTAAGTCGGTCCTGGCGGAGGTAAAGACGAAGCTGAACTTCGGTGACTTTGCCTCCCCGGCCGGCTTTGGTTTTAGAACAGCGGCCACGGGGGCCAAAATCTTTGAGGTGTCGGGTGCTGCAAGGCAGGAGAGGGCGGACATTCTAGCCGCCAAACTAAGGGAAGTCCTCAAACCGGAGGATGTCCGGGTGTCCAGACCCACAAAAACGGCAGAATTGCGCGTGAGTGGGCTGGATGACTCTGTGACCCCGGAAGAAATAGTAGCGGCCATTGCCCGAAGTGGTGGGTGTCCGCCCGAGAGCGTGCAGGCGGGTGAGATTCGCTGCAGTGCGGCCGGGCTGGGCACAGTTTGGGTGCGGTGCCCGGTTGCGGCCGCAAACAGGGTCGCGGATGGCAGAAGGTTGCTGGTTGGCTGGGTCTCAGCGAGTGTAAAGCTCCTGCCACCCAGGGTCATGCGGTGCTACCGCTGCCTGGACAAAGGGCATGTCCGAGTACAATGCACTGCAGACGTTGACCGCGGCGACCTCTGCTATCGCTGCGGCCAACCCGGCCATAAGTCGGCCCAGTGCTCCGCGACACCAAACTGCAGCCTTTGTGCAGCTGCCGGGAAGCCTGCGGAGCACAGACTTGGTGGAAAAGCCTGCAAGGCCCCCAAGAAAGGCAGGAAGAACAGAGTTGTCGGAGGACCTGCGCCCCTCCCACAGCCCGGCAGCCAAGCAGCTGACTCCCGACCCAGGGATGGAGGAGATGCCGGAGAAATGGAATGCCAGTGATGGCACAATTCCATTTCCTCCAGGCGAATATCAACCACTCCTCCAGAGCTCAGGATCTTTTGCTCCAGAGCATGGCGGAGTGGTCGATCAACGTGGCTGTGGCCGCTGAGCCGTATTTTGTACCCCCCCGCGATAACTGGGCAGGGGACCTGGACGGTTTGGTGGCCATCATTGGCGGGACTCTTGGCAGTTCCTCCCGAGGACGCGGCTGGGTGGCCGCTCTCGCGGGGGGAATCACCGTCATTGGGGCATATTTCTCGCCCAACAAGAGTCTCGCCGACTTCGAGAGGTTCCTTGTCGAGCTGGGTGCCGTCGTGGGCCGGTCCCACCCTCACCCGGTGCTGTTGCTAGGGGATCTCAACGCCAAGTCTGCGGCGTGGGGATCCCCAGTCACCGATCCTAAGGGCGAGGTGTTGGAGGAGTGGGCGGTTGCGACCGGCCTGACCGTTCTGAATCGGGGCTCGGAGTACACGTGCGTACGGCAGCGGGGTGGGTCTGTAGTGGACGTCTCGTTCGCTAGCCCCGCTGTTGCGCGCCGTGTCCATGACTGGCGAGTCGCCGTGGAGGTGGAGACGTTGTCAGATCATCGGTACATCCGTTTCAGCGTCTCCACCCAGACCACGGGCGGTGGCCGAACGTCGACCCTGCAAAGGGACGGTCCTCGCTGGTCGATTAAACAGATCGACAGGGAGCTTCTCGAGGAAGCCGCAATCATCCAGGCCTGGGTCCGGGAGTCAATGACGAACGAAGCCGTCGACGTCGAAGAGGAGGCGCAGTGGTTCCGCGGGGCGATGACGCAAATTTGCGACGCGTCCATGCCTCGTATCCGCACTCAACCCACAAGGCGCCGGTTGTACTGGTGGACCGCCGAAATCGCGCAGATGCGCAGGACCTGCGTGGAAGTCAGGCGCCGGTACACCCGATACAGGAGGAGACGTCGTCGGGTTCCGGAAGAAGAGGCCGCGTGGTATGAGGTGTACCGCGCGGCGAAGAAGGCTCTGTGGCTGGCCATCGGCGAGTCGAAGACTCGATCCTGGGAGGAGATGCTTGCGACCTTAGATGCAAATCCATGGGGGCGTCCTTATCGTACGGTCCGAGGGAAACTTCGTGCCTGGGCGCCCCCACTCACTGAGAGCCTCGAGCCTCAGTTGCTGGAGGTAGTGGTCGCAGCTCTCTTCCCTGCTAGAGAGGAGCACACACCGCCGCCGATGGCTTTGCCCACAGACACAGAGTCGGAGGATGAGGAGGTCCCCGAGGTGACACAACCAGAGTTGAGGGCGGCCGTGATGCGGCTCCGGGCCAAAACCGTTGCCCCGGGACCGGATGGAGTTCCCGGCCGCGCGCTCGTCCTCGCTCTGAAGGAGCTGGGGCCCCAATTGAGAGGACTCTACTCAGCTTGCCTTGAGCAGGGCCACTTCCCCACTCAGTGGAAGACAGGTCGTCTGGTCCTGCTCAGGAAGGCGGGGCGCCCAGTAGACTCGCCGTCCGCATACCGGCCCATAGTGCTGCTTGACGAGGTGGGTAAGCTTTTCGAGCGGATTATTGCTGCCCGCCTCGACGGTCACTTGTACAGAGAGGGGCCGGATCTGGACGACAGTCAGTTCGGTTTTCGGCATGGGCGCTCCACTATCGACGCCGTAATGCGGGTGAGAGTCCTGGCGGAGGAAGTGGTTTCCCGGGGCGGGGTGATGGTGGCGGTGTCCTTGGACATCTCCAACGCCTTTAACGCCCTGCCCTGGAGCTGTATCCGGGAGGCGCTAAGGTACCATAGGGTGCCCCGCTACCTCCGCCACATCATTGGGGCTTATTTGTCAGAAAGGTGTGTCACCTACAGGGGACGCGACGGCGAGGGCCGTCGTGATATGTCGTGCGGTGTTCCACAGGGCTCGGTCCTGGGGCCACCCTTGTGGAACATCGGTTACGATTGGGTGCTGAGGGGCGAGCTCCAACCGGGTGTGGACCTGACGTGTTACGCAGACGACACGCTGGTCACGGCCCGTGGGAGCTCGTACAGGGAGGCAGCGTTGCTGGCGACGGCAGCGGTTTCACGGGTGGTGAGCCGCATACGACGCCTGGGACTGGAGGTGGCTCTCAACAAGTCGGAGGCTATGGTCTTTCATGGCCCCCGACGGGCGCCACCACCGGGATCACACATCGTGGTCGGGGGGGTCCAAATCGCTGTCGAGTCCACCATGAAGTACCTAGGATTGGTGCTCGACAGCCGGTGGGACTTTGGCCCTCACTTTCGGCGGCTGACGCCCAAGTTGATGGGCGCAGCAGGCGCGCTCGCAACGCTGCTTTCCAATCTAGGGGGCCCGAGCACTGCCTGTAGGCGGCTATACTTGGGGATCGTGCGATCCATGGCCCTGTATGGGGCCCCGGTATGGGCTTCTGACCTGACGGCCGGCAGCATCGCAATCCTGCGAAGACCGCAGAGGGCGATGGCCGTCAGGGCTATCAGGGGGTATCGCACGATCTCCTACGAGGCGGGTTGTGCACTGGCCGGATCTCCGCCCTGGGAACTGCAGGCGAGAGTCCTCGCCTCACTGTACCGGTGGCGTGAGGAGATAAGGACGCGGGGTGGTGAACCGATACAGCGCGAGATCGAGCTGCGTCGGTCTCAGCTCCGCGAGGTCATGGTGGCGGAATGGCGGGACAGGCTTCTACGCCCTACCGCCGGCCTCGCCACCGTCGATGCGATCCGACCAGTGCTCGACGAATGGCTCGGGAGGAAACACGGCTCCCTGTCGTTTAGGGCGACGCAGGTGCTTTCGGGGCATGGCTGCTTCGGGAAGTACTTGTGTCGCATAAACAGGGAGCCGGACGCTCGGTGCCATCACTGCACCGACTGTCGGGAGGACACGGCGCAACACACACTGGCAGAGTGTGCCGCATGGGAGGAGCAGCGCCGTGACCTTGTATCTGTAGTGGGCCCCGACCTGTCGCTGCCGGCCGTCGTTCGTTCGATGGTCGGGGGCGCCGAGTCGTGGGATGCGGTGATCTCCTTCTGTGAAGCCGTAATTTCGCAGAAGGAGGCTGCGGAGAGGGAGAGGGAGGCCGCGGCCACTCTCCCGTGCCGCAGCAGGCGAACCGGGCGTCGGCGGAGGGCAGACAACGCCCTCTTCCAGCCCCCATAAAGAGGTCCGGAGGGACGGCGGACTCGGGGTCGTCCGCCGTCCCCCATCCAGCAAGACCCGAGGCGGCAGCGCGTTGTGTTCCACGCGCGCCCCTATTGGACGTCGCGGGGGGAGGACACCTCATACTCCTCAGACCCCCGGCTTGAGGTGGCCCGCGTAGGCGGGCCGGCACTAGCCGGGGATCATGGATGGCGTATCAGCTCCCACGATCCCCGGTCCAAGTGTGGGAGGGAACACCGAGGTGGTTTTTAGTCAGTAAGAGTCTGACAGACCCCTTCGCCTGCCCCAGGCGAAGGACATCCATGAGGATTTTCCACCCCGGCAACAAAAAAAAAAAAAAAATGGTCCGGACGGTTACCGGACGGTCGGACGGCGAGCTACTCATTGCTCGCCGTCCGCAAGCCCGCGCATACGGTAACCAGAAATCGGGATCGGGATCCCAGCGGCTCGTGACCACTAGAACATGAACGGAGCTAACGCGTATTTTTTTTTTAATTTTTGATAGGCCCGCGCTTGATCAATGTCTTCCCTGATAGAAAGAGACGAGAGACGAGATAGGAGCGCGCTTACCTTAAAGTAAACTATTCACTCTTGACTTAAAGATCTTCAGGTTGTAGCTACATATCAGGAAACACAGACTCCGGCAGGGAATTCCACTCTTTAGCTGTACGCACAATGAATGTGTTCCCCAAAACTTTTTTTTTCTGTTTCTGCTCATTACATAATATATTGTTAGGTATTTATATGGGACTTAATTTTTTATTAAATTGCTATAATGTCTTATTTTTTTTTTTAATTTGATCGTTGTAATTTGTAATTGAATTGTTGTAATTTGTAATTGAATTGTTGTTATTTGTAATCTAATTGTTTTAATTTGTTATTTATTTGAATAATTTTAATTTTTAATGTAATTGGTTTAAATGTCTTTTATTTTAATTTATACCATAATATGATTTTGTAATTGTTTCAATATTTGATAGCATATTTATCAAGTCAACCACCTTGACAAGTTTCGCTGTGGTAGTCAGTACCACAATGAAATTTTCTACTTCATTTTACCCAAAACGTCGTCTTTTTCAATAATTTCACGTATTGTCTAGTTCGTAGGGGCCCAGAAGGGTCGAAGACAAATGGGGCCAAGGGTCTGCTTCTGAAAAGAAGACTCGGCCCTGGTATGAAAAGAAACGAAGGAACAAGAGTGGATTTTTAGGCAGTAAAAGTCTGACACACCCTCCCGCTCCGCCCAAAACCGGGGGATGTCATTAGATGATTTTCCCACCGAAAAAAAAAACATATTGTCTAGTTGTGTAGACACATAAAATATAAGACTGCACCAATTTTCCATCACAATATCCAGTAAGAATCTATTTGAGAATTATTTAAACAGCTGCTAAACTTAACTCGAAAAAATCCAAACATAAACTCATGTAAGTAGTATTAAAGATACCTTTCCAAATACGACCATTCAGTTTCAGTAAACAGGGGCCTTACCATGAAATGTTAAAATGTCAGGCGTGCGAGTGAGAGAGAGAGGGATGAAGCTATACACTCTATATAGCTCCATCCCTTTAACAGTTTAATTTAGGTCGTCAAGTAAGAAAAAGACAAATACTCCACACGAACCGTATTAGAGGTAGCCATTGTTAGGTGCCACGGTAACAAAGGGATGCATCAAACTGTGGCGACGACAATGGAGCCTCAATCTCGTAACTCACACTGAGTTAGTGAAGCTCTAGTCAATTTGTAGTACTTACTTAGGAAGGTATAGTGAATGTGTCTTTTTTAGCAGAGCGGTAACGATCCCAACTTCCAAGTTATAGGTCGTGAGTTCGAACACAGCCAGGCACATTACTTTATGTAATTTATTTCATTATCACTGCTCTTAAAATCAAAACGGTGAAGGAAAACATTGTGAGGAAACCGGCATGTCCCAGAACCAAAAATTTGATGATATGTGACATCTACCAATCTGAATTGGGCTCGCGTAGTGGATAACGGCCCATTCCCTCTCTCAGAGACCTCTCTGTAGGGCTTGAGTCCCAGGAGTGGGAACATTATAATGCTGATTAAACTTATGCTTTCAAGGGTAAATAAAGACTAAATAAATGATACATGGATCGTGTGATAAACAAAGGAAAAAAAATGCCTAAAAAGAAAGAACATATACCTAAATTTTGTGGAAGTAAGTAACACATGTACAGTTGAAAATACCTCTTCTAAAGTCCCGAAATCATATACATAGAATAAGCATAGCATAATCAGCCTTTTAATGTTCCCACTGCTGAGACTCAGACCACCTCTCTCTAGGAGAGGGAATGGGCCGTAATCCACCATGCGGGCCCAGTGCGGATTGGTGAATGTCACATGTCTTCGAATTTTCGGTTCTAGGACATGCCGGTTTCCTCACGAGGTTTTTCTTCACTGTTTTGAGAGCAGTGGTGATCAAATAAAATACACAAAGTTATGTGCCTAGCTGGGTTTGAACCCGCGACCTACAACTCGTAAGTCGGGGCCGTTACCACTCGGCCAACACTGCTTACTCGGCCACCACTACACTCAATCATTATACATGACAATTAAATCCCAGTATTTAAGAATTTGAACTAAATTCCCGTTCATTACAATAAACCTTTTTAGTTTAACAGTCATCATCACCATCATTTCAGCCAAAAGACGTTAATTGCTAAACATAAGCCTCCCCAAGTGGCGCCAGGGTTATTTCTCCTGTGCATCATATTAAACAAAAGGCACTCGAAACTTTGCAACTGAAATCCAAATTAAAATCTAGAACCAAGTTGCCATCACTTCTCAAGCCCTAATAGTGTTTACTGAAACCAAGTTGCGATCACTTTCCATCAAGCCACAATTAACCGTTGCCAACCTAATACAGAAAAAAATATATCTGTAAGATTTTCCACTATCAGAAACACAAAGCCATTTCCCGTTCTAGTTATCTTCAGAAGCAGTAATCTTCAGGGAATCAGCGAGACTCGACACGATGAGGAAAGTTTTGCGATTGATCCCTCTTAACGTTCCTGTTAAGCAGTTACTGAGACAGAATATTGATAGAGCCCATTGCTGTAGCAGACATATGATACTATGTTTTCTAGTATTTATCTATTTAATTTTAACAAAATAATTATGGACGTAAGAAAGAAAAACGGCGTGGAAATTGTAGATGAAATTATTAAGTGCCTATTAAGTCACCATGATATATATGGGTGAAATAATTTACTAAGTTTTATTATATCAAGCTAATGGTCCAAAAAAGTCGTCTCAATTATAAACTGAATTATATAGCAACATCATCAGAAAAAAGCATGGCATTATGAAATTTCAATCGTCATCCAGCATTAGGCTAGATGACGGTTGAAATTTAAAAACAAAAACACGATCATTATTACATGACATCTTGTCGTTCGTTCAGAAATGCGTTTATTGTTTTTTTTTTTAATTCATAAGACGGTATATAATAACACAAAATAAACTCGGGCGTCGAAGAACTCCTCCACATTGTTTTTTTGTGCCAAATGTATTATTTACTCCGCGCCATCAAATGTACTAGGTATTTCTTATAAAAATATAAAAGGGTATGCCCACCATTCCTACAAACTTTGACCCACATGGACACATATTGCGACGACTTAAATTCATAGTTTATGAACTAATGAACCTGTAAATGAGTTATATCAGTTTTTCTGCCCGATGCTTGGGTTATTGAGAGAAGTGGAAACAGAGTCCGAGATAGACTTCCGAAGTCATTATCGTACATAGCAATTTATAATCCATAGACAGGCTGGGGTCGTCGGGAAAAGCGGGTGCAGAAAGCGGGAGAACAGTTAAAATAGTTATAAACTTAAATAATCATCATCATCATCATCATCATTTCAGCCGAAAGACGTCCACTGCTGGACATAGGCCTCCCCCAAGCGTCGCCACAACGAACGGTCCTGTGCGTCTCGCATCCGTTGGGGCCGAAAGGTTCTGGAATGGCGACCACGTACCGGAAGACGTAGCGTTGGAAGGCCTCCTACAAGGTGGACCGATGACTTGGTAACTTAAATAATATCGCAATTCAAATGTAACTGAACTGACAAATGACAATAAGCAAACGCGGCAAAACATGACACCAGTTTTTTTTTTCTTCGCCCAATTTCGTTTGGCTAAGGTCTCAGACTATACAACCTTGTCATCAGTAACAAATATATTTTTTCGAGTTACATTAAAATACGGGTGCAACACATTCTAATATTTTTGCTGTATTTAGCAGCAAATGTATTAAGTTAGCTTTCTCAGCAAGCTTAACTACAATACAATACAATACAATATTCACACAACTATCACACAACGCCGTCTAGTCCCAAGCTAAGCAGAGCTTGTGTTATGAGTACTAGACAACTGATAAACATACTTAAATATATCTAAATATATACATATTATAGATAAATTACACCCAGACACAGAACAAATGATTGTGCTCATCAGACAAACATTTGTCCTGGGTGGGAATCGAACCCACGACCTCCGGCATAGCAGTCAGGGTCACTAACCACTAGACCAACAGACCAGTCGAACTGAGGTACTCATTAGTAAAATAAAATTCTCAGTGCTATTTGTCAAGATCGCACCTGTTTCAATGATTCTACTTCATTAAATTACCAGTTGAGTAGACACTTGACATACAAAATTACATCAATTTTACATCAAAGAATATCTCCACTAGGAATCAATTTGCAATTAATTAAAACAGCCACTGAAATTCACTAGAAAAAATCCCGCCAAACACTCGACGGACGAGATTTTAGCAAAACCGTAACCGGACCAAACACGGATATAGCCAAACTTAAGTGGCAGTGGGCAGGGCACATTGCTCGCAGAACAGATGGTCGATGAGGACGAAACGTTCTGGAATGGCAACCACGTACCGGAAGACGCAGCTTTGGAAGGGCTCCCACAAGGTGGACCGATGACCTGATGAGGGTCACGGGAATCCGATGGAAGCGAGATACACAGGACCGGTAATTATGGCAACACTTGGTGGAGGCCTATGTCCAACTGTGGACGTCTTTCAGATGTAATGATGATGCTGATGATGTAACCGGACCCGGAAAGGTCGATGCCTGTTAGTCAACCCATGGTGAATGTGTTGACTTCTGAAAAGGTTACCTGTAGTTCTAGAACGCAAAGGGAAACTGAAGGTATATAGGTGTGCTTTTAGTCAGTAAAAGTCTGACATGCCCTTGCGCTCTGCTGTAGAGCGTCAGAAGTCATTAGATGATTTCCCAACCTTAAAAAAAGGTCCTAATCCTTGAAACAATGGCCGCTAAACGCTACCCAATTTCCTCTCCAAGTGAACACAAACAAAGAAAAGAAAAGAAACCTTATCGATTTCGCAATATTGTGTAATTAAGGTTAAGTGGTGCTAAGTGTTAGAATTAATTAAATACTTGTTCGAGTGCCGACGGCCGTCGTTTGGGCAATCTGATAAGATGCAGTATCGTTAGCTAATCGATGCTGGTGCTAATGTGTTTTTGAACACGTCGACTTCTATTTAGTGTGTGGTTTTGGTGGTTTTGAAATTTTAAGGGCCGGTTTCGGTGTCAAGATACGCATGCACTATCCAATTTTTTTTTTTTACTTCATATACGTTAGGACCGTTAGGTATGCTGATCGAAAGCTGGACAGTACACAAGCGTGTCTGTTAACCGCCAAAAGGAGCCCGTTCACCTTGGCTCCTGCTTTTCGGAATGTATCCTTGGAGTGCACCGACCGCCTTCAGCTCTTGGGAGTTGAAATTACCTCTGACCTAAATTTTGGGCAGTTTATTGAGTCCAAAGCCAAGGTAGCTGCTAGAAAACTAGGCGTTCTTGCAAAGGTCCGACGGTACTTCACACCGGGACAGCTTCTAATGTTATACAAAGCACAGGTCCGATCGTGTGTGGAGTACTGCAGTCACATATGGGCTGGTGCTGCAAAATGCCATCTAGCAGCTTTGGACTCAGTGGAAAGGCGTGCGAAGAGGCTAATTGGGGATCCAGATTTGGTTAAGTCCAATCTACAAAGCCTCGAGCACAGGCGCAGGGTAGCCAGCCTATCGGTATTCTACAGGTTGCATTTTGGAGAGTGTGCGCGGGAATTGCATGACTTGATTCCGCCATCTCATTTCTACCATCGGACAACCCGACGTACGGTGAGTATCCACCCTTACGTTGTTGAAACTTCAACGGTGTGTCGCTCGTCTACTACTGTTTATTTATTTCTTTATAACTGTATTGAAAAACGGCGTGGAAATTTGTCACTCCAGCACTCGGCTCCAAACCACCCTCGCCTACGACTTGGGTGAAGTCCGTTTCGCTCGCAGTGACTTTGTCCACTTATATCAAAATGTACTATTTTTTAATGACGTTACTTTACAATACGAATTACTCATGTATTGTGGGTGCGTTTATAAACATTGAAACACAGACACAAAAAATATCCAGACCTGGAACAAGTATACAAATATAAATATCCATTTTCAGATATACTTACTCGGTCATGAAAATTTATAAAAATTAAATTGTTCTGATTTTCGAGTAACTTGTAGTTAATTATGTTATTTATACCTATAAAATGTTCAGGCAATGAGTGAAGAATTTTAATTAACTGTTCTAGAAGCACTAAACGCGAAATACATTTTCCTTCTAAAAAGCTTTCAAGTATACTAAATTAAATTCTTCATCTAATTTATAATGAAGTATAAAACTCATTAATTTAATTAGGTATAGAGAACCCAGAAATATTGCAGGTAATAAAAATATTTTATACGTAGTTAGGGTTGTACTGAACCTATTTTGAACAGAAACTCTAAAACCACTCTAGTAACCTATTCACTTTGCTTTTAACTGAGCATCTGAGCTCAATTAAGCAGATAGCTTCTTCTAGTTGTATTTACATTTATTTATGTACACACAAACACTTAAAATCAAAAAGAACAACATAATATATACAAGAATACAGATAAAAGAGTACAAAGGTCCTGCTTATTTCTAACGAAATTTCTTCCAGCAGATCTGCGACAGGAGAGCTGGATGAGAGTTGTAGACGCAGTGTGTATAAATAATATAGAGAAGAATTAAATAGACTATAATTATTATCTATATTAAATCATAATTATAATACATACATATATATCAATAACAGTAAATAAATGTACACTTATGTGTACATTTATTTACTGTTTAGATACAAACATTAATTAAATTATAAAAATACATATAACTATAATATGATAAATAACTTACGAGATGGTAGAGAGGTAGTGTTCTTTGACTAGCTTTTTGAAGACAAATGTATTTTTAGCATCACAATTCTTAGCTAGAAGTGAGTGAGAGCCGTAACACATGAAAAGAGAAGTAGTTAGAATAAAAATGGGTTTTATGGGCTGGGAAATTGAGATAGTATTTAAGGTGGGATCTGCATGAAGCATCGGCAGGGCGAGTGAACGAAAAACGATCACGTTAATAGCCAGGATAAGCAGGGTTGAATAGGATGTTGTACAAGAGACAATACCCGAGTGTTCCTACGAAGACGGATAGGGAGCCACTTGAGATCCTTGCGGAACTGAGAGACGTGGTCGTATTTTCTTAGGCCAAAAACAAAACGAATGCACAAATTTTGCAAAAGAGAGCTAAATATTTTATTTTTTTAATTGGAGAAATCTTTTAAGGGAGTTATGGCTGTGGAAGAAAAAGTGTACCTTACGGCTAACATCATTTACCTGCGCTCGCTAAGAGATGTTCCTGTCAATTAAGACACCGAGATTCTTAGCTGAGTCAGTGTACGCAATAGTCGAGCCGTTAAGGGATAATGGCGTCAAGGTAGAAATGTTAAGCGCATTGCGATAGTATCGACTACCTATGATCATAGCCTGGGACTTTGAAGGATTAATCTGTAAGCCGTAAGACTTGGCCCACCGATTAATACTCTCCAGGTCACGATTCATGGCATTAATCGCTGAGTCTATTTCAGCCAATGTGAAGTGACGATAAAGCTGCGAATCGTCTGCGTAAAGATGAAAGCTGGAAGTGGTAACCTTAGTAACAGTATTTATAAATATATTTAAAAGAAGAGGAGAGATAACGCCGCCCTGAGGAACACCAGCAGTGAGATCACACCAATCAGAGAAAATCTCATCAAGGCGGACACACTGTGTTTTTTTTATGAAAAAAGTGGGTCGATAACTTTTTAGTTAAAAATGTCATTTCCGTTGATTAGCATAACGATTTTATACAGTTTAAAATAAATATATAAAGAATTAAAAAAAAATAAGAAAAACGTCGATGATAAATTCCACCACTGGGGGGTCCAGAATCTTGCACCCTGGATCGAACGTGTACTATGACACTTTTGTGTTTATGTCTGACACAGGATCCAACACAACAATGATCTCAGATTGTTGATGGGACTGCCTCGCTATTGCAGCACTTTAGCGACGCGCAAGAGGATGGCTTTCCATGACATAATCCGTAAGTAAGTGGCATCACTATATACTCACACACAAATTTAATTTAATTTAACTTAATTTAATTAATTGATTTTTTTCTATTTGCAATTGATTATTAATAATTCTTTATTCTGTATTTTATTAATTTTTATTGCCTTGTATTTATTGATTATTGCATGACTGTATAATGTAGAACAATTAATTTAAAATATTATTATTATTAATTTACCAAACTCTGTAAGTGCTGTGCACACCTTTAAGTGAAGAATTCGCTGGGTTAATAATTGTATATTAATAAGATTTTTTTTTTGTAAATGTATCGGCGAACTATTCGATGGAGTGCCGTAATAAATAAATAAAAAATAAATAAATAAATCACTGATAAGAAACAGTGTCAACAACTACTTGAACGTGGCTACTAAATTAGAATTCCTCATGTGTACATATCCATCTTAAATAGTTTTCCTCATGTATTAAAGTATTTATATTTATTCCTAAATTTATTTTTTGTGTATTTTACTAAAACTATATGGACACACTAGCTTCTGCCAGCGGTTCCGCTCGTGTGAAACTTGGTTTCTTTATAGGTATAAACTTTGGACCTCCGTTTCATCCCCTTTTGGGGTGAATTTTGGAAAATCCTCTCTTAGTGCTAGCTTACGTCTTAATAACCAACCATTTGCAAAATTTCACGCTCCTAGTTCCAATAGTTTTGGCTTTGCGTTGATATGTCAGTCAGTCGGTCAGTTTCTTCTTTTATATACATAGACCAGTGTGAAATAAAAGAAACTGAATTGAATAATCTAATATATAAAAATAAATAGCGGTTCGTTAGTCTCACTAAAACTCAAAAACCGCTGGACCGATTTGGCTAATTTTGGTCTTGAAATATTTGAGATAGTCCAGGGAATAAACCTTTCCTGATGAGAAAAAAAGGAAAAAAATCACGAAAAAAAAACCGAATACAACGCCATCTCTAATTAAAATGTCATTATAAAATGAATTATGCTATTCTGATAATGCCAGTAGATGGCGTTATCCTTACTATTAGGCGGTACGAAGTTCGCCGGGTCAGCTAGTTTACAATAAATCTGTTTCATAAAAAAAAATACGACACTATTTTTAAAAACCATTTCCCGCCAAATTGTCTAAAGCAGCCATATTGATTTACCACCAACTGCGACAGCCCTAATAAGTTAGAACTCCCCGCTTCATGCGCGGGCTATTTATAAGTTTTTTTAGTTTTCATCACTATTAAAATTGCCAGGGTTTGCTTAGCTTTTCACATGGATGAATACGGATAGAAACGGAGTTTATTCCACGGTTTAATGCATGTCCAGTGCGATTCACTGGGCTGTGTAATACTTGGTGAAAGATTACTTTTCACTTATGTTTTGTAAGCTATGTTGAAAGGATTAAGGTAAAATTTAAAAAAAAAATTATGAAAAAGCTCGTATTATTAGGTACAGAGGAGATTTTTTTTATTGTTGAATTTCATTGGTATCTTATAAGTTGTTTACTTAACAGTAACATATTTTATTTTAATTTACTGGGAATTATTGCTACAAGTGGCGCTGATTTTGTAGTATTAGTTTATCCAGAAATTTATAATAAAATTTAAAAATCAACAACAATTACAGCGTTTCATTTGACCGGATTGAAGACGAAAATTTAAAGGATTTTAATATGTACGTAGCAGGTACTACAATGTCAATTACTAAAATATAAAATCATATAAATAATAATTTAATTATTACTTTTATGATTTTATTTTGACTAACATCTCTAATTTAAACTATAATAATTATTAATAAGTATCCTCAAAACATTCAAGAGTTTTTGGCGGATTTTTTTCGAGTGAAGTTCAATGGTCTGTCTACACAACTGTACGATACATGCAATTAATGAAACAGGCAAGATTTCAGTAAAATGGAGTTGGGATTTTTTTATTGTAGTATTTCATAACTGAGCAAAGCTGCAGAAACATTAGAATGTGTTACATACACATTAAATTACCATTATTGTGTTACAGAAACATTACAATATGTATTTTTTACACCACCTACTCGATAATACCCTTTTTATATGTCATTCAGCCATCACTTAAAGCAAGTCATTCTGTTCCTAGGGAGATAATGTAGTATGGGCGATCCTGGAATAACAAGATTTGAATTTGGAACGTCAAAAACCTTATCATTCAGTTAATTAAAATGTAAGTACGTGCCATTTAAGTTTATTCAAAAATCAAACTGGCCACTATAAAAAAAAGAAATAGAATAAAATATGGTTACAGCAGCGTTATAGAAAATTAAAACAATAGTTCAATCATAGAGTAGTGAATTTTGTTTCTTACAAGCATGATGAGTGATTGTAAGAAACAAAATCCGGTAAAATTAAGCACATCATGGTGGTCGGTGCTTTTTCTCCTGCACTTCACATTTTGATTACATACGTGTTTTGAGCTGTTTTTACTTATTTTAGGTAAAATTTTAAATGAAAAATAGCCCTCCATCTTTCTATCTATGTATTGCACTTGTAAACCGAGTTTAAGTTGGGAAAATCAAGAAAAACAATATTGTCATTTTTTTTTAATAATTTACGTAACTTTGCCGGTTGACACTTTTTAGTTTGATAGCAAACTAGTTCAGTTCCGCGATTCTTTAAGCGCGAAAATGAACTAAGGACCCACAGGACGAAAAAATCAAAAAGACTGCCATATTTTGCCTACCTTCCAAAATAAAAAATAAAAAACGTGTTAGACTATAAAGTCTGCTTAAATGTAAGTACTATATCAATACGCTACGGTACCAAATCTGTTAATTTGAAAATACATTTTAACTGTAATATTCTTGCCTAGGCAAAGTAAAGAAAATACTATTAACTTTGTCTGGCCATTTCGAAGGTACTTAATTTCTTAGAAATTGTGAAGCAAAACCTATAATCGACTGTTTTAATAGGAGCATAAGGTTCTGATTTGCATTTTTTTACATATCACATACGAATTTTTCTATTTAAGTAGCAAAAATTCAAAAAAAAAAATCAAAATTTGTGCAAAGTGCAAATGCAAATAACATCAAATCATAAAACTTTTTTCGAATAAACTTAATGTGATTAGCTTCGTTCAATCAACCTGTAACGGCTCTGCTATAATCATCATCATCATTTCAGCCAAAATACGTCCACTGTTGCCTGTTGGCCTTCCTCAAGTCGCCATAACAATCGGTCCTGGGTAGGGCACATTGCTCGCAGAACAGAAGGTCGATGGGAACGAAAGGTTCTGGAGTGGTGACCACGCACCGGAAGACACAACATTGGAAGGTCTCCCACAAGGGGCGACCGATGACCTGATGAGGGTCGCGGGAACCCGATGGATGCGAGACGCACAGGACCGGCTCTGCTATGTTTTGTTTAAGCTGGGCTGATACGAAATGTCAAAGTGTATGACATTTTGCGCGCACTTTGTTTGAAAGTCAATATTTGCATTCGCATTCGCGAATATTGAATTTGAATATTTGCTTTCGCATTCGCATTCGCGTTCGCGAATGTGAGAAATCTAACATTCGTTACATCACTATAATTATGTACCTAATTGGGTATTTTTTTCCCATTAAATATATTTTAATTTGTTTGCAAATCTAAAAACCGAATTTAAAAAAAAACTATTTTATTACTCCCATGTCTCAAAAATACACCAAGGAGAATTTATATCAAACATAAACCTTCACAAAACAGTGTTGTCGGGACATTTTGAAAAGTTTTATACTGTTGAGCCTTAAAAGTGGAAAATTTACGAAAAAGTCGCCGAAACTCGTAAAAAACCGAGACGTGTTAGTCCGGCCGTAAAGCGCGCGTAAATTTTTGCGTCACTCGGTGCGTAAATTGGTCTGTGTGCACTGTTACCACTGAGGTCAAGGAAACCTCTCTAGAACTATTATGACGCTCCTTCGTCTAGGCTTTGAAGCCAATCGAAACTGGAAATCACATAATTTAATTATTGGCAGTATTTTCACCTTATAGCCTGAATCTACATGAAGTGACCTACCCAAGGGGCATTTTTGGTTGTACTCATTATTTTATATGTATTTGTAATAATTATAATATTCCACAACTATCACACAACGCCGTCTAGTCCCAAGCTAAGCAGAGCTTGTTCTATGAGTACTAGACAACTGATAAACATACTTAAATATTTCTAAATACATATTATATATATATTATAGATAAATTACACCCAGACACAGAACTAATGATCATGCTCATCGCACAAACATTTATCCTGGGTGGGAATCGGACCCACGACCTCCGGCATAGCAGTCAAGGCCACTAACCACTAGACCAACAGGCCAGTCTAATAATCACATTCACGTTAGAGGAATAATACTTAGCTAGGGGTACGGACTCTTTTTTTTTAAAAAAAAAAAGAACTTGCATCCATGCACATTGAAATAGAAAAAAAAACTGCCATATAATCGTATACAGGGACAAAATATTTTTTGTTGTGTCTGAGTATTTAATGAGAAATAGAAATCTTTTTAGTGGTCAAAATTAAAAAAAAAAATATAATGTACCTATAGGCTCGCGTTTGATCACTATCTCACTTGATGGTAAGCGATGATATGATCGACGATGGACTTGCCTAGAAATAACCTATTCACTCTTGACTTTAGAACCCCTAGGTTGTAGCTATCAGGAAACACAAACGATGATTTCAAATAGCCATAATGTTCCATTTCAATGGAACATTATGAGTTGTAAAATATTATAGTGGTAAAAATATTCCCTCTGCGTGTAAAAGTACCCAGGCTAGCATTATTATTACGGTGGATGTACATTATAATATGTACTAGGTTACTTCCCGAGGTAAATTGAAGTTACGTTCACATGCACTCAACGTCCTCCGCTCATTTTTCTACCACGAAATATAATATCCTTTCTTCATACAAAGTATTATAAGAGTATGAAATTGAAAATCTCTCTTTAGAAATTTCGCAAACCGATTATACGAGTATTAGGTGTCTTCAAGGCTAAAGTGAATAGGCTCTTAATAACCTAGTGCGATTCATCATACACGATTGCATCACTGCTTACCATCAGGTGGGATAGCAGACATGCACTGGTTTATATCATTAAAAAAAAAAAACTAGCTTCTTCTTCATTATAATTTATAGCCTACCTATAATTATGTTATTCTGATGTTTGACGACACGATTGGTGCAGTAGTTAAGCGACTGGCTGCTGCGCTGCGCGTCGCGGCTTCAATTCCCGCACGGAAAAAAACATTTGCATGGCTTATAGATA
Organism: Mythimna impura; assembly: GCA_905147345.3. Classification (NCBI taxonomy): domain Eukaryota; kingdom Metazoa; phylum Arthropoda; class Insecta; order Lepidoptera; family Noctuidae; genus Mythimna; species Mythimna impura. The sequence continues at coordinate 5,926,624 of LR990355.1, read as the reverse complement.
GTTGTTGCGGGTCTGGCGGTCTTGTGTATGTATGTTTACATGTTTGTAAATGCACCCATGATACAGGAGTAAAGGCCCCTACATACCACCAAAGCCGCCAACACGGTTTTACTCGCCGGGTAAAGGGCTTGTTTTGCGTCTATCGTACCGTGGCTAGCCTGCCAGTAATACACCGCCGGGTGGAACCGCTGGGCCGGGCGGTTTTGATGTGTAGAGGCTTTGAGGCTCGTCGCGTTCAGCGACTTTTTGTATCGATGCTGTCGCACGTTTCATAAGCGCGTGTTTCATAAACGCGCGACAGCATCGCTACTTACGCGCTTTAGTCGCATTTGCAAGCGCTATAGAAAAGATGCCAACACGCTACTAACGCGCTACACCAACGCGACTGTATCGATGCGAACGCGCTACAGCATCGCTCCAAAAAGTCACCGTGGGCGAGGGGCCTAAGACCCATTCCTTCTCCTAGAAAAGAGGAAAGACTCCTAACAGTGGGAACATTGTAAGACTAATTATGCTTATACTTATTATGTTACCATTTGGACTGCGAATGACACATGGTTTCGTTCAAGTCTTGTGATGTGCTGGTATTGTTGAAAATGGATATACAGATGTCTGGTACAAACATAATAGAAACGCAACTACAATATACCTACCTGCTTTAAAATAAATCAATATTGACCTTTAAACTTCAAAAGTCACTCAAAGGGCAATGTAAAAGGCTATGCTCGGAGTTACCTTGCGTGATCGCACCAAGAATGAAGATATCCGCAGGAAAACCATGGTTACCGACATAGCCCGAAGAATCGCCAAACTTAAGATGCAGTGGGCAGGGCACATTGCTCGCAGAACAAATGGCCGTTGGTGCAGAAACGTTCTGGAGTGGCGACCGTGTACCGGAAGATGCAGCGTTGGAAGGCCTCCCACAAGGTGGAACGATGACCTGGTGAGGGTGGCATCCTATGGATGCGAGATGCCTTGGGGGAAGCCTATGTCCAACACTGGATGTCTTTCGGCTGAAATGATTAATGATCATACTAAACTTCATAGAGCCTATTTATAGGTTTTACTAGCGACCCGCCACGGCTTCGCACGGGCACTTCATAGTATAAAACAAAGTTGCTTCCCGCTGTTTGTCCAGCTATGTACGCTTAGATCAGACAGCGCCTATCATCCACAGTGCAGTCGCGCATTTTGAACTTCTTCGGCCCTGTATCTCGTCGAGGTAATAACTCCATAGAGCGTCTCGTAGTGCAGCAGGGCAAAGTTGAGGGCATCAGGCCACGTGGTAGATCACTAATGAGATGGACAGATCAGATCAAGGCGCAACTAAGTGCTCGGTTTATGAATGTACTCGGAAAGCTGCAGTCCGTGATAAATTGCGCCGTGTTACCAAGATGATCACTCATCGTGATTAACAGTGATGACCACGACCACACTGGCAAGAGTGTACCGACTGAGAAGAAGTTAATTAAAACTACGTAACGGATTTTGATGCGGTTTTGATCAGCATTGCACCCGTGCGAAGCCGGGGCGGGTCGCCAGTACTAATTATACTACAGAATGTCTTTATGTACAATGTTCACAGGTTTTTTTTTTGTCATTAGATAATACAAACATGTTTTCCTTTGAGGTTACTTTATTGGTTATGTGAAAAACACTCAACGATCAATAACGTTGCTACGTTAAAAGTTTGACCCTGCGATTTATTATTGGTCATTGCAAAAGATATCTTTATTTGCCACTGTGGGGACCGCCCGGAGGACACGATGGAGCACACGGTGGAGGTGTGCCCCGCTTGGGCAGAGCAACGCCGTGTCCTCGTGGGGGGATCGGCGGTGGCGATCTCTCGCGCCAGGTCTTGGTACAGGCCATGGTCCGGAGCAAGGAGGAGTTGCAGGCGGTCGCCTCCTTCTGCGAAGCATAATGCTGGCAAAGGAGGCGGCCGATCGCGTGAGGCAACGGTCGTCACACCCCAACCGCCGTCGGGATTCCGATCCCGATTTCCGGCCACCGTAGGCGCGGGCTTCCGGACGGCGACCGTCCGGTAACCGTCCGGACCGAGACCAAGTCGTCGACGGCGCGTATTGTTCCACGCGCGCCTCAGGGAGATGTCAGCAAATCGGAGGGGCCCAGCAGGGTCGAAGCCTACTGGGTCCACGGGTAGTTTGAAAGTGAAACCCGGGGCCCTGGGACGAAGGCAAAGAAGGAACAGGAGTGGGTTTTTAGTCAGTAAAAGTCTGAAACTATCTCCCGCTCCGCCCAAGAGCGCGATTTGTCATTAGATGATTTTCCCACCTAAAAAAAAAACATTATGAAGAAGAATGTGCAAGAAACTCCATGGACACACATCGCCGGTACCACATCCAGTGAGTATTGTGCACTCTATTATGACAGTTTTTAGTGATTTTACCAGCAAACGCGTGCCATTGCAAAGTTTAGATGGATTCAGGTTTTTTAATAAAATAACAGGACAACCTATTTTCAACACCATTTTATGAGGAGGGAGTCCAGACGGGTTCAAAGAATTAACAAATTCTGTAGGAAAAACCTTTTTACAAAAAAAAAAAAAAATAACCGACTTCATTATAAAAAGTGGGCAAGTGGCACGCACTGAGGGTGCTATGAAAACAGTTCAATTCCAAAATTGAGTTACGAAGATTTTTCCGAACCGCAAAAAAAGTTTTATTTTTTGTGACGTAACCACAAATTTACAGTTTTCAGATTTTTTCCTATATTTATGCTATTAGACCTTGCTTCATGCCAAATTTCAGGATTCTAGGTCAACGGGAAGTACTTTATGAATTTTGATTCCCTTGGGAGTGTCGAAATATACGTTTTTTGCGACATAAACGTCTGTATCTTTTTTTTCGTTAGCTCATAAGTTTGATTTTTTAACAGCTTCAAGGGACCGCAGACCTGTATATGGTTTTAATTTCAACTCGATACCTTTATGCGTTTCCGAGATAAAGGGTCTTGACAGACAGACCGACTAAAAACAAAGTGATCCTATAAGGGTTCCGTTTTTTCCTTTTTAGGTACGGAACCCTAAAAACAAAACACGTTTTGTTTTTTGTGGTGAAGTCGGTTATTTTTTTTATAAAAAAAATTTGATTTCACACTTTTTAGTTGTGATACATTTATAGCCAGAGTACCTATTTCTCATGACAATTTGATTTAACCCAAACACTGCTAGGATACATTATTTTATTATGAAGTCCCTATCCACTTCCCAACCCCATTATCAGGTCAGTTCGATAGTACCTTATAGCCAAAGTGCATCTGATGACAATTCTAATAAGCCCAAACACGGCTAGGTTACATTAATTAATTACGGAGTTCCAGTGCCTATCTTCCAGCTCCATCATCATCATCAGATCACTTTGATGCTACCATTTTCAACATAACTATTCAGAACCATTTATTTATATTCATTATCATAGTTACTTAACTGTCTTCATTGTGATATCTATGTAGGGGTGAAGTTCCGTTGGCCATTTCTGGTCTTTTTCATCAGTTCCACTTCATCAAATGTTACTTTTTGACTGTAAATGCTTAAGTTCTCGATGAAAATACTAAAATCATTATATAGTTGCCTAGAATATTTGAGAAGTTCCCTCGATTCCTTATGGATCCCACCATCAAAACTGGATTTTGAAAAAAATAGGACCAATCTGAAAGCATATCCTATTAGGGAAAAAAAAATGTTGCAAGTCGGTCCATAAACGACGGAGTTCCGAGGTAACAAACGTAGAATCAAGTTATTTACCGCAACCGCTATTTCCCTGCATTTTAAATCTGTAATATCTTCGAAAATATTCATTTAAATTACACGCTGTAAAAGGCTATATTGATCTATATTAAATGCACATTTTATTTAAGGTACTTAATTGGATAAAGTTTAATGCTGTATTGCTAATTGTTTCGTAAATAAGCTATTATTTCTCGTATAAATTAAAGGATAAAAAATGGTTATTGTGGGTTATCCCTAAGAGATGGACATATACCATCGCGGACTTTTTTGTAGACCTTTTTAAGGTGAACAATACTGTGTTACACTTTTTTGATATATCTCGTAGAGTTCAGCCAGCGTTTGCAATGTAAGCACAAAAAAATTTGTTTATTTACGACATCACATTAGAAACATCTAAAATTATCAGTGTTTCTCTTCTTTATTATGCATGCATTATATACATAAACCTTCCTCTTGAATCATTCTATCTATTAATAAAAACCGCATCAAAATCCGTTGCGTAGTTTTAAACATCTAAGCATATATAGGGACAGACAGACACGAAAAGCGACTTTGTTTTATACTATGTAGTGATGTATATTTGAAAAGGTACAGAGCGATTTGTTTGTTTTGGTTATATTGTTTATATATTCAACAAATCGCTCTGTTTACATTAGAAATGTATTATCATTATCAATGAGCGGCTGAATGAAACGTGGCGATCAGAAACTGATAATGGGAATGTTTCGATCAAAGCATTTCGCTTTCACTATGATATAAAGGGTATTTTCAAATGATGTTGTATTTACGTAGATTTTGGTTTTGTTGGTAATTAATTTCGTAATATTGAATTTTGGTTTTTATTGACCTATTAATTATTTGAATCTTAGCTAGGTACTTGGAACTTAAAAAAATATTTAAAGATATAAAATGTTCATTATAGTCTTCTAGATTTTTTTTATTCCCCTAATCCTAGAATAGATCCGAAGGATGTGGGCGCCAATATCGTTTTGAACTTGCCGTACAGAAATTGGCCGCATAGTATATACCGACATTCTGCGTTTCATTTGTTTGATACTTTGCATACCTCCTGTCTTCTATCTCCTTTCCGCACTTGTTTCGAGAGAGAGACGCAAGAGACAATACGTCAGGTCTGCAACAGGACCAGAATGTTTTCCGTTTTGAAAATGTCGAAGCGCTAACTCAGCGGCGCGAGCACACATTATAAGAAAATTGATTATCGTTGGATTTCATCACCTTTATAGACTAATAACGCTAAATGTTTGTATGTGTGAAGTGTGTAGTGCAGAGAACCCGATGTTTCATCACCTCTCGAACCAGAAACCGTAAACCTAGTGTACCCGGCTGGCCTGGCCAACGTGGCATAATCAAATTCAATGGTTTGTGCATTTCCCTTCCGATTTGAGCTTGTTTCGAGCCTATCCCATACCTGTAACGGCTCGATCAACGATCCATTAAATATTGCAGTGTCATGCATCTACTTAGAAAATCATTTCGCAAAATACAGTCCACTAAAACTTAATTGTCATTAGTCATTCGCGCAATCAGGATGGTTCCTAATTTTTATTACAAGCCTTGTATATGCCTAGTACTTATGCTACATAACATTTTCATAACGTCTTCGAGACAATACAGAAATGTTAAATTACTAAGAATTAATGTATCATTTGTTCATTAATTTGTTTCACGTCTTATAAAAAAATATAAAGGGTACCTATATACTCGTAGCATAGCAGTTAAAATCTATATTGCAGTAATTATGGAATTCATCTTTTTTTTTTTTAAATTGGATATATATTTATTTAACAATTACAATATACTATTTACATATTTTAAAACACTAAACCCTGGCCCTTACCCTGGTTTTTAGTTCCTAATGTAATTTGTATTTTTGGTGTACAATAAAGAATATATCTATCTATCTATCTAAACTAACTGTATACTGTGTCTGTGTTATCATCATCTTTTCAGCCGATAGACTTCCACTGCTGGACAAAGGCCTCCCCCAAATTTCGCTACAATGAACGGTCCTGTGCATGTCGCATCCATCGGATTCCCGCAACCTCCTAAAACAAAAAAAAAAAACGTGTAAAACCCATAACTAACTCAAATTAACAAAAATCTATCTAAAATAATATATGCTGTCAAAAAACTCATTCCTTCTATCAGACTAGCGGTATTGCCACGCAGTATGGCAATACTATTCTCTGTCCAAGTTAAAAGTCAGCCCTTGGGTCACTTGAAGCATCAAAAAGGCATTGATATTCATTGATTCAATTATTGAAATACCAAGTTCAACATTACTAACACAGAGTAATTAACCTGTCCCGTTCAAAAGTTTATTAAACGATTCTAAGAATCGATACATTTTCTTCTAGAACGTTGTTCAATGAATACTAACCAAACTATTGACCTAGAATTAGTGATTCTGTTATTCAGAGAAGATCCAATATTGGTCGTTCCAGATCAGAAATCATTAGATATCATCCACTTTCTGCGAATCATCATATTAGAATTACACGGGGCCGTTATCTATCTGAACTACGAACCCTAGTTAATGGATAATACAACACCTCTTCCACTTTTTTTTTTCAGACTGTCAAAGATAAACGACGGCCAGGGCCCTATACAAACAAAAAACTGGGCAAGTGCGAGTCGGACTCGCGCACTGAGGGTTCCGTACAAACTTAAAAGGTAAATTGCGGTTTACGATTTATGACGTATTAAAAAAATAACTACTTACTAGATCTCGTTCAAACCAATTTTCGGTGGAAGTTTATAAGGTAACCACACATCATATATTTTTTTTAGTTTTGTCATTCTCTTATTTTAGAAGTTACGGGGGGGGGGGGACACATTTTACCACTTTGGAAGTGTCTCTCGCGCAAACTATTCAGTATATAAAAAAATTATATTAGAAACCTCAATATCATTTTTGAAGACCTATCCATAAATACCCCACACGTACGGGTTTGATGAAAAAAAAAAATTGAGTTTCAGTTCTAAGTATGGAAAACCCCCAAAATTTATTGGTTTTTTTTTTATATTTTTTATGAAAATCTTAATTCGGTTTACAGAATACATCTTCTTACCAAGTTTCAACAGTATAGCTCTTATAGTTTCGGAAAAAAGTGGCTGTGAGATACGGACGGACAGACAGACACATGACGAATCTATAAGGGTTCCGTTTTTTGCCATTTGGCTAAGGAAACCCTAAAAATGGCTCGTTAGTGTAAATATGTATAATGTAAAAAAATCCTAAATAGAAAAATTCTTAAATAATCAATATAAACACTCACAACAGCAATAGAATAGAGAGTCGAAAAATTCCTTCGCATCTCTATCGACTGGTAATGTGTTCGAAAGACTGGTGGCATTGCCACGCTGTATGGCAATGTAAAAGGTGACTCTTGTTTTTTAAAGGTGTAAGGAACATAGCGTAAAGTCCCGCAAACCTCCATTGAAAAGGGAGGATCCTTCGACCAGATGGGTGTTATATCTGTCAGAGCAACTGCCTGATAGCTGATTTCAGACTATGACTATGACGTCATCTCAACGCTCAGTCACGTGGTCAGAACAAAGGAAAAGGATGCGTGGCCGACTCGAGGCAATCAACGAAAAGAGAATCGAAACTAAAGGGTTGTAACTTGGCTACCCCGGCTGTACTGTCATTTACGCCAAGGCGTCGGACGTGGTGCAAAATTCCAAGTCAGTTAGGAGATATCACATTTAAAAGTAACCCGATTTTAAAGACGCCGATTTCATAGGTAAGGACCTACGATGGCGAAATATGTTTTATGTTTCTTCGAGAAAGAGAAAATGCCACTTTATTTTTTTTGAAAAAATAAATCCCAAAAAAATTTCTTTGCTTATAAAGGACTTGTTGTAACCTTTTAGATGTTATTTCAGCCTGCTATTTATACAGTCAGAGAACCCTTTTTACACCAGCGCAAATTGAGACAGAGTGTTACTTTGGTGGGTAGCAAAATTAATTCTAACAAGATCGCTTTAAAGTTATCAAAGCTCTAAAAACCACATTTCCTAAATGAAATTAAGCAATTACATCTGAAAGCCTCATTCAACGTTCACTATACTGAAATGTTCGTCATTATAAAGTTTGACTCCGTATACCTGTGAGGCTGTACACGGACTGTAAGACCCTATTAATCAAATAATTTATTCCAAGGGCTGGCTTTTACCTCGGTCAGAGATTCAGCATTGCCATACAACGTGGCAATGCCGCCAGCCTTTTGGGCACACTTCCAGAAGAGTTTTGTGACGCCATATTTTAGCGAGTATTTTTTGGCTTTAGTGTATATATAGTTTTAATTAGTTAAGTGTTTTTATTGAATTATACAAATAAATTTATTCACAGTTTTAATTATTCACAAGAGTATATAATTTTGTTATCACCATAATGGTCCACTCACATTTAATTTTTTTTTCACACTGGTTAAAAGTCCCCCATGACTTTTCAGACATATTTCTGACGCTACTTTGAAACGATCTTCGTGGTGTGGTTACAGGTTATCTGACCAGAGTTTGCCAGGCTAGCCTCGGTGGCGACGTCTTTCGTGTACCCATTGCGTGGAGACTTATGTCCAACAGACATTTTCCATGGGGCCGATGACGACATGCTTCCTTTTAAAGGCTAGCAGCCTTTTTATCCACGTTTATGTATACACGTAATTTATAATTCCGTTTTTTTTTTATAATAATAATTAATTTCCTGTTTATTATTACTTTAATTTTTATTCAATACATTAAGTTTTGGAGTATTTAGGCGTTTCTACAAAAAATAAACAAAGATAAATAGATAGATATATTCTTTATTGTACACCAACAATAAAAGACCAGAAGAGGGAGAGAGACGGAGAAGTAAGACCTATGAGTGGCCTAAATAAAACCAATCGGCGGGTGATAAGTGACAATTGATAAATTCGTCAATCATGCATGCTTGATTGACAGTTTGCACCTATCTCATTTTTTTTTAATAATTGACAAAACTTGCAGTGACAAAGTGAAGTATCACTCAAACTGAAGTCACTCAATGACTATATAACTTACTTCACTGAAGAATAGACTGTACTTTGACTCATTGGTCGTATTATGTCATAAATTGGCATCTCTTACAGTTAGAAACCAGCCAGTAACTAAGTAGTTTGCTCAATCAGAAACACGTGCACTAACACGCGTTGACCTTTTCTATAGTCTTAGACATGAGACAAGACACGTGTCGATACAACAATTAAGTTGACACTGTTGTGGTTTTAACGGACATAAACATGTTGAAGGTTACTGTTTTACTCTGACCGTTTAGACAAGGACTGAATATCTATACAGAATGATTATAAAATCACGCTTATAATATTATACAGGCGTAGATTTGTGAGTGTGTGGTTGTTACTTCTTCACACTCGAACAGTTGAATGAAATTTGAAGCACGTGTAGACATATCCTAAAATAGCACATATAATACTTTTATCCCTGGTGTCCGTTCGCTATGGATAATTTCCTACCGTCACGCGTGTGTAGCCCCTGGCAAAAGCTAGGATATAATGAATACAAAATTTGGATAAGCATTGCCATACAACGTGGCAATGCCGCCAGTTTTTTGGGTACATTTCCAGTCAACAGCGATGTGGAGGAGTTTTTTGACGACATATTTTATTTTGTTTTAAATAGTTTAGGATTTTTATTATTATTTTTAGGGTTCCGTACCTCAAAAGGAAAAAACGGAACCCTTAGTCTATCTGTCTGTCAAGGCCCTTTATCTCGGGAACGCGTAGTGGTATCGAGTTGAATTTAAAACCATAAATTCAAGTCTGCGGTCTCTTAAAGCTGTAAAAAAATCAAACTTTTAAGTTAACTGAAAAAAAAGATACGGCCGTTTATATCGCAAAAAACGTATATTTCGCCACTCTCGAGGGAATTAAATTTCATCATTTCCCGTTGACCCAGAATTCTAAAATTTGACATAAAGCAAGGTCTTATAGCACAGATATGTGAATAAATCAGAAAATTGTAAATACGTTGTTACGTCACAACAAAAAAAAAATTTGCAATTCGGAAAAATCTTCAAGACTCCATTCGGGAATTCAACTGTTCACTTATGTATGTTTGTACGGAACCCTCAGGGCGCGAGTCAGACTCGCACATGCCAAGTTTTTTTTGGTTCTACTGTAATTTATAGTTATTTAATTATTTTTTGAATGTAGATTGTATGTAAATACTAGTTAGGGCAAAAAATCGATACCGCTTAAATTATTAATATAAAAGTAATTCAATTACAATATTTTACCCTTTCCACCGTTAAACCACACGAGACTACAATACGATATTGCTAGAACTACCAAATAAGTAAATAGTTCGGGATAATTCACTCAAGGCCCATTTGAATTTATTTAGATTAGGTTCATTCGACCCTTGGTTAACCTTACTTGATACAATAATCATTTTATTGCGAATCTAATACCTTTGTGTAGGTTAATGACAGCGAAATAGGTTGGACTAATGTTAGTGCACTATTAAGTTTTAATAGGCTTACAATGTTGAACTAATTAGCTTTTATTATGAAGGTTTTGATAATGAAAATGTTATAATACAATTTCGACTTACTTCAGAACAGGGTACATATATATATAAAGGGTATCTATATATATTCATAGCCAGTGATGACATATGGCTCCGAAACGAGGTCGCTTACAATGGGCCTCATCAGAAGGCTTAAAGTCACCCAAAGGGCAATGGAAAGGGCTGTGCTCGGAGTTTCCTTGCGTGATCGAATCAGGATATCCGCAGGAGAACCAAGGTTACCGACATAGCACGAAGAATCGCCAAACTAAAGTGGCAATGGGCAGAGCACATTGCTCGCAGAACAGATGGCCGTTGGGGCCGAAAGGTTCTGGAATGGCGACCACGTACCGGAAGACGTAGCGTTGGAAGGCCTCCTACAAGGTGGACCGATGACTTGGTAACAGTTGCGGGAGTTCGATGGATGCGAGACGCACAGGACCGTTCATTGTGGCGACCCTTGGGGGAGGCCTATATCCAGCAGTGGACGTCTTTCGGCTGAAATGATGATGATGATGATCTATAATATATATAAAAGGAGAAACTGACTGATTGACATTTTAACGCACAGCCGAAACTACTGGGACTATGAGTGTGAAATTTTGCACAAGGTTTCCTTTTATGACATAGGCGAACACTAAGAGAGGATTTTTCGAAATTCACTCACTAAGGCAAAGCAGTGATGGCCGAATGGTAACGGCCCCGACTTACGAGTTGTAGGTCGCAAGTTCAATCCCAGCCAGGCGCATTACTTTGTGTAATTTATTTCATCATCACTGCTCTCAAAACGGTGAAGGAAAACATCGTGAGGAAACCGGCATGTTCTAGAACCAAAAATTCGAAGATATGTGACATTCACCAATCCGCACTGGGCCCGCGTGGTGGATTACGGCCCATTCCCTCTCCTAGAGAAACCTGAGTCCCAGCAGTGGGAACATTCAAAGGCTGATTATGCTATGTTAAGCTATACTCACTAAGGGGATGAACAGGGGGTCCAAAGTATTTATTTATTTATTTATTATATTCTTTATTGTACACCACATAAACAAAAATACAGGACAAACATAATTAAAATAAGTGTACAATGGGCGGTCTTATCGCACAGGGCAATTTCTTACAGACAACCTTTGGATGGACTGAAAGAAAGGAGATGGATTTAGGGCTGTCAGTGTACAACATCAGAAAAATACTAATAAGACATAATAACACAAATACATACATACAATATAAGAAAAACATATACTAATAAATATTAAATATATAATTGAGCCAGGAGAAGAAAAAATCAAAGTGAAAGGTAATGCTCCTTCACCATTTTGAATATGTATGTTGTATTGTGAGTATGTATGGAGAAACCTATTTTCAAGCGGGCGAAGCTGCTGGCAGGGGCTAGTTTATTCATATACTTAAAGAGATGAAAGGGGCAGGACAGTGTATATGGTTAGGTTGCAGTATTGTTTGAAAGAGTAACTGTGGCCCTGGAAGACCTCTCGCTCCACCAAAAGCGGGATCAGTTGAAGATTACTCAACTCAAAAAAGCCCAGTGTAGATATTTATATTCCTTCCTTCGTTTTGCGTACCAGGACCACGGTATTTCTTTCAAAAATTCCCATGGTGTAGCGGGTATCAGTCCTACTGTCATTCTACAGTTTTTCTGACATGTATTTGAGGCACGCGTGGAAATCTACGCGCCGTCAATGACTCTGGATGGCTGGACTGTGAGCTACCATCAACGTCCGCAAACCCGCACCTACAATGATCGGGGATCGCCCTGCTACTCTCGATGCTTAGGGCGTCTGCTGTGACGACCGTGACGTGTCCGTTCCCTCACGGTTGCGGCCATCTTCTTTGTTAGCATTACTGCTTCGCAGATGAAGGCGTCCGCTTCCCATTTCCTCTCGCTTTGGATCACAGAAGGGCTCAGAAAGGTCGCCACCATTGATTGCCTCCACGAGGACATGGGCGGTGTTCAGGTCAAGCGGGGCATACCCAATCCCCTGGGACTCCAAGACGAACTCCAAGGTCGGGACGGATACATAGGTATACGTCGAAATTTATAAGTTAACATTAATTAAATTTGTTTTTAGGCTCATAAATACGAGCTTTACCAAATTACAAACGAACTACTTAATAATATCATTTTGAGAAAAAATATCAAACAAGTTATTTACTTGTAGAAAATAATTACTCGAGGAGAATAAACTTAGCATTTTAGTTTTAATTGGAAACACATTTACTTACTTCGCTTGGATCTTCATGATCATACAACTACAACACCTGAGTGAATAACTCCCAAGATTATTAATATTTATGTAAGTTTATTTTATATATATACATTTGATCCCTTGTTTTCCTATTAATCTTTTCTTTTTTTTTTATGCACCTACCATGTTTTCTCTTCACTACCCTTCGTTGACTGGTAGAGAATGCCTAAGGCGGACTTAACAGTCCGCCTTTGTACCTTTGTGTTGCATGAAGTTTTAATAAATAAATAAATTATTGATTTTTTATATCTTCTTAATCTCAAGTTGATGATTAACTTCGGAAATCATTTTGGCTTAGAAAGCTAGGTCCACAGCAGCGAGTCTTTAAATATACTGGTTTAAGGGCACTTGGGGCCCTCCAACATAAAGATTATGTTCTGGACTGGAAGGGCACTGCGCTTCCAACCCTACTTTTTATAAATATTGCAGCATACACTGAGATAGGAACGTTTTTGGGCTCGCTCAGGTATTTGTTTTTCTTTCTAATGATGTTATTTTTAATTTAAGGTATTTGATGTTACGATTAGTTTAGATTTGTTATATAAGTTTAAATGCAATATAATTGTTAAGTTTAGATCCAGTATTTTTGTAAAGCATCTTCAGTAAATACACTTTATTATTTTATTTTTATGCTCTAATAACCTGTATAGTATCTGCTCGTGTAAGATGACTAATACAGACATTCTCAACCTTTTACACACAAAATGCATGCTGGCCAGTTTACCAAGTCATTAAGAAAAAACTGGGCAAGTGTGAGTCGGACTCGCGCACTGAGGGTTCCGTACAAACTTACCTCTGAAAACTGTTCAATTCCCGAATTGAGTTACGAAGATTTTTCCGAATCGCAAAAAAAAATAATTTTTTGTGACGTAACCCCAAATTTACAATTTTCAGATTTTTTCCTATACTTGTGCTATGAGACCTTGCTTCATGCCAAATTTCAGGATTCTAGGTTAACGGGAAGTAGTACCCTATGAATTTTGATTCTCTTGGGAGTGTCGAAATATGCGTTTTTTGCGACGTAAACGGCCTTATCTTTTTTTTTAGTTAATTTAGAAGTTTGATTTTTTCACAGCTTCAAGGGTCCACAGATGTGAGTACATGGTTTTAATTTCAACTGGATACCTCTACGCGTTCCCGAGATAAAGGGTCTTGACAGACAGACAGACGTACAACAAAGTGATCCTATATGGGTTCCGTTTTTTCCTTTTGAGGTACGGAACCCTAAAAAGAAAGAAAAAAAAATGCAAACATCACATCCTGAAACCTCCTTCAAATTGATGCACCTCAAAATTATGTTAATGGCTTCCTCAAGTAAAAGCAGCCTCATCTACCTTAATGTGAGTGCATACCTTTTATATTTTACACAAATAAGACACGTAGGGTCTTAAAGCCAGCACACCTGGGTTTATGGTAATGAATATTGCACCGTTATGCTGAACATATACTGGCTGGGATTATGCCGGTTTATCCCGAGGTTAGCCGAAGGTTTACGAAGGATGGGCGGTATTGAAAAATGGGATGGGGCGTTTGCGGAAACTTTAAATTGGGACTATTTGTTTAATGAGTATCTGCTACGCTGTTTTAGTGTTACTTTACAGTCACGTGTACAGTTCTAGTCGCGTGGGGTTTGGATTCGACGCTGGGCATAGAGTAATTGTGTTTTCATGAGTTTTTAGGGAAGTTGGTAGTCTGATACCGTCGTGCCTTTGAAAGAACGTCAAGCTTGGATTATCGTCCTATCAGACTACGAGAGTGCATTTGTATTGGGTGACTTTTTTTTTTCGATGGGAAAGTCATCCAATGACATCCCCCGCTTTTGGGCGGAGCATGAGGGTGTGTCAGACTTTTACTGACTAAAAACCCGCTCCTGTTCCTTCGTTGCCTTTCATACCAGGGCCGAGTCCTCCTTTCAGAAGCAGACCCTTGGCCCCAGCAGGCTTCGACCTTGCTGGGCCCCTACGGTTTGATGACATCTCCCGTGGCGATGACTTCACTGAGATGACCACCTCGGCTGTTTCAGGTTTACCAATTATAGTAAAAAATCGCGATATATGTTACTTCTAGGCAAGCGCGCTCCATCGTCGACCACATCATCACTTTCCATCAGGTGTGATCATGGGTCGGATAGTGGTCAAGCGCGAGCCTATCAAAAATAAAAAAAAACCAGGCTAGTGCAAGTCGGACTCGCGCACTGAGGGTTCCGTAGAAACTTACCTATGAAAACAGTTTAATTCTCGAATTGAGTTATGAGGATTTTTCCGAATCGCAAAAATGTTTTCTTTTGTGACATAACTACAAATTTACAGTTTTTAGATTTTTTCCTATACTTGTGTTATGAGACCTTGCTTCATGCCAGGATTCTAAGTCAACGGGAAGTGCCATATGAATTTTGATTCCCTTGAGAGTGTTGAAATACACGTTTTTTGCAACATAGGCGGCCGTAGATTTTTTTTTCGTTAACTCAGAAGTTTGGTTTTTTTACAGCTTCATGGAACCGCAGACCTGAGTGATACGGTTTTAATTTCAACCTGATACCTCCACGCATTCACAAGATAAATGGTTTTGACAGACAGACAGACAGGTAGACAGACGGACAACAAAGTGATCCTATAAGGGTTTCGCTTTTTCCTTTTGCGGTACGGATCCCTAAAAAATACAGCTGATAAGAGGATCAACGACCTTGAAATCTGGTATTATACCCAGTTTATTTGATGAAATGAGTTTAGAAAATAATAATTGAAACCAAGTTAATAAAAGTAAAGAATAAGCTAAAATATTTTACTTTGTATGCAGTTACATTTGCATCTAAACAATAAACTGTTGATTGCACCTTCATATCTCAAAATTAATCATAATAAAATACTTTTATATTCCAAAAAGACTCTTATCTGAAATTAGAAAAAAAAAGTAAACAAAAATAACATAACACTATCGAGTTACGAAGTTGTGTTATTTCAATTCACTTTCCAGAGCAAAGTGCACTCTCAATTTGGTCGGGTAATACCGAACTTGTCAAAGCACTTTTATATCGAGTGGCTATCTGCTGAAGCTAGCACCTGAGTTTTACGATAATGAATATTACGGGCGGGCTTAGGGCGAGGTTATCTCAAGGGTACTACTTCGTAGCGATTACAAGAATGAATTTTAGGCGTGAATATCGGATAGATCGGCGGTCGCTTATCAAAATGTTTAGTTTTGTTTCTACAGATATGTTATGGTTGGTGATAAGAAATAAATAACAAAATTCATCATGCGAAGGAGGCGGCCGCACACGTGATAGGATTTCTTTACGCGCCAACCGCCGGCATCCCGACCCCAATTTCCAGCCACCGTAGGCGTGGACTTGAGGACGGCGAGCAATATATAGCTCGTCGTACGGTCGCTAGTAACCCACCGGGACCGCGCCCGAGTCGTCTATGGTGCGTAGTGTTCCACGCGCGCCTTAAGGAGATCTCAGCAAAACCGTAGGGGCCCAGCAGTGCCAAAGCCTACTGGGGCCATGGGTTTGCTTCAGACATCAACACGGGGTCCTGGAACGCAACGCAAGGAAGGAACATAGGATTGGGTTTTAGTCAGTAAAAGTCTAACACACCCTCCTGCTCCGCTCTAGAGTGGGAGAAGTCATTGGATGCTTTCCCACCTAACAAAAAAAAACAAAAGTCATCATCAATATCATTTCAGCCGGAAGACGTCCACTGTTGGACATAGCCCTCCCCCAAGTGTCCAAAAATAAAGGTTGGTAGCAGCTGGACGATAGTAGCCAAAAATCGAGATAAATTGCGTAGAGTCCTATGTTCTGCCTTAATCTTGTTAGGTTCTGGAGTGGCGACCGTGTACCGGAAGACGCAGCGTTGGAAGGCCTCCCACAAGGTGGATCGATGACCTGGGGGGTCGCGGGAATCCGATGGATGCGAGACGCACATGATCGGTCGTTATGGCAACACCTGGGGGTAGGCCTACATGGAGCGACTGCCTCCTCCACAACCCAGCAATTGGATAACACGGCATCCCTTGGCAAAACTGGTGGCAGATTTTCGTGCTTTCTGACGCATGGCGGAATTTTGGAATGTTAGGATGGTCACCCATCTATAGACCGACCTCGGCAAGCGTTGCTTAACCTTGGCGATTGAACCGTGTGGATGTTATTATTCTAGGTACGAGCTCCTTATTACAAACTTAACTATAAATTGAAAAAAAACCAACAGGTAATTGCACCAATGGCGAATAATAGGTGGCTCGCCGTCTCACAAGCGTCCTTGTCAACAGATCAACAGCGCCTCAAAAAGTTGTCAGCAAACAGACGAAACATAATAATTACTACTATAATAATCGAAAAAAATTACCGTGGCCCTGGAACCCACGTCAGTCAGTTACTGGGTTAGTAAAAATCTTACACTCATTTGCGCTCCACCTAGAGCGAGAATGCGTAAAAGAGTAATAGCATAAAAAACCGCTTTCTGCATACACCCTTAACTAAGCTATTTACCTTGTGGACCAAAGGAATTTATAACGTTAAACTACTCGACGGGAAATATGCAACTGCTCCTCACAGTATCCATATAGGTCGAGAGCTAACAAGCATAACATATTTCTTATGAAGAGCTTACGCTGGTAAAATGTGCTTCAATTATGTGGAGAATGACAAACAAAATGTTCTAATTTTATGAACTGTTCTACAGAGAAGGCTGTAAATTAGTAGGCTTAGATTTAAAATTATAGTCCACTAGTTTATTTCGACGCAGCGTTGAAAAGTCCTGGTTTTTTTTTAGGTTGGTAATTATCCAATGATATCTTTCGCCCTTGGGTGGAGCGCGAGGGCGTGACAAACTTTTACTGACTAAACCCACTCCTGTTCTTTCTTTGCCTTCCTTTCAGGGCCCCGGGGTTCACTTTCGCACAACCCATGGCCCCAGTAGGCTTCGACTCTGCTGGGCCGCTACGGTTTGCTGACATCTTCTTGAGGCGCGCGTGGAACTATACGCGCCGTCGACGATTTGGGCTCAGTCCGGACGGTTACCGGACGGTCGGACGGCGAGCTACCCATTGCTCGCCGTCCGCAAGTCCGCACCTACGGTGGTGAAAGGTCCTGGTGAGGTTCGCAGGAAACTGATGGATGCGAGACGCAGAGGACCGTTCGTTGTGGCGACTCTTGGAGAGGCCTATGTCCAACAATGGACGTCTTTCTGCTGAAATGATGATGAACTCATTCCCGTGTTCGTTTGCGTGAATGTTGGTTACTACGGACGCAAAGTCGAAATAGAAGCAAGACAAAAAGTTGCCTATGTCATTATTTGGGTTCAAGCTGACTCCGTATCTTTGATTAAAATTAGTTAAGCAATATAACCGTGAAAGCGTAATAGACAGACAGAGTTATTTTCATAGTAGTAGGCAGGGACTCAAACTGTAACCGTAATAAGTGTTTTTAACACTGTTTTTTAAAACAGTTTTAACAGAAAAACACTTTTAAATGTAACAGATACAATAATGTTACCGAATCAAACTGTAACCTTTTATATGTGTTAATAAGTGTTAATATGTATAAGTGAAATAATCAATTTTAGTATAGCTTTAGGTATAAGTAATTGCACAGTGTGGCAACAACGCGTGGCCGTAAGAGTGTAAGACGCGTGTTGTCAAAGCCTACGACGATCTTCAGTACCTACACACACACTAGTTGAAGTTCCTGTGCAATTAATTCACTAAAATGCTTGTTTCTTGGATCCATTGGTTCAACTGAACCGTCACTATGCAACGCACACTCCGAACATTTCCCACCACACTTCTCTGCAGTCAGACCTTTCGTTCCCGAATCCGAATCATTTAGTTCTTTTTTTCAATTTCTTCTGTATCTTCTTCAAATAATATAAGACGCACAACTTTTTTTTTAATGTTATAAACTAATGCTTGACTGTGATCCCACCTGATGGTAAGTAGTGACACACTAGTATATTAAGAGCCTATTCACTCTAGCCTTGAAGACACCTAAATTATAATCGGACGGGAAGACCGCAGCAGGTAAGTTGTTCCTGTCCCTCGATGTTCGCGGTATAAACGACGAGGCGAAACGCTTAGTCCGGACCGTAGAAGTTTCAACAACGTAAAGGTACTCGCCGTTCGTCAGGTTGTCCGATGGTAGAAATGAGATGGTGGAATCAAGTCATGCAATTCCCGCGCACACTTTTTCAAAATGCGTCCTGTAAAACACCGAAAGGCTGGCTACTCTACGCCTGTGCTCAAGGATTTGTAAATTGGACTTAACCCGATCTGGATCACCAATTAGCCTCTTCGCACGCCTTTCGACTGAGTCCAAAGCTTCCAGGTGGCATTTTGCAGCACCAGCCCATATGTGGCTGCAGTACTCCACACACGAACGGACCTGTGCTTTGTATAACATTAAAAGCGGTGTGAAGTACCGCCGGACCTTTGCAAAAACGCCGAGTTTCCTAGCTTGGCTTTGGACTCGATGAACCGCCCAAAGTTAAGGTCTGAGGAAATTTCAACTCCCAAGAGCTGAAGGCGGTCGGTGTACTCCAGGGATACAATCTGAAAAGCAGGAGCCAAAGAGAACGGGCTCCTTTTAGCGGTGAACAGACAAACTTGTGTTTTGGCGGGGTTTTATGACTGAAAAATTTACCTAAATATTTGACATTACCTATGAATCATACTTTATCTCCTTGACATTATTAAAATTGTGACTTATATAATTAATATCTCTTATAATATACAATAACTATTGCTCAATTAATTTCAATAATTTGTAATTCTAATGATAAACAATAATAATGTATTGACCCATAATTTTACAAACCATATTTGTACGCCGGAAACGGTAGTATATTATGATCATTATATATAAGCACATAACAACTTTGTACAATATTCTGACAAATAAATACATTCTATTCTATTCTATTCTTGAATCTCACCAGATTGGCTTCACCCCACTTGGAGACTGCCTGAAGTGAGACATTCGTACGCTGTACCATAGCTTTTCTCTCGGACCGGATTAGCTCCTTACTAGCCCGAGTACTTGGCAGGTATCTCTACAACTGTGCTATCATCTATCTGCATACCCATAGATACCGGGCATCAGCAGATCGTTGATATGCAGCAGGAAGAGAGTTGCAGAGAGAACAGACCCCTGAGGAATTCCGGCATTAGTCGTTATAGGCTCTGATGAGCACCCATCGACAACAACACGGAGAGATCGTTCACTCAGGAAGTCTTTTACCCAGTTAATCAGACTAACGAAACGGCAATCGTTTCCCCATTCCTCTCGAGGGTCTCGCTCCAAAAGTGGGTAGCATAGATTAGTAGGTCCCCAGTAGACCGATTGTGGTGAAACCCATACTGTCGGTCACAGAGGCGATCTTTACCTTCCAGATATGCTACGAGGCGCAAGTTCAATACACGCTCCAATCTGACATATTATGGAGTTTATTGAAATCGGCCGATAGTTGGCAGGATCGGCACGACTGCCTTTTTTGGGCACGGTTGCAAGTTGGCAAGCTTCCAGGACTTGGGCACTATACCAGTCCTAAATGAGAGGCGATACAAGCACGTCAATACAGGAGACAACTTGGGCGCACAAGCCTTGAGAACAACTGGGACTGGGAGAGGCCCATCGACACTGCGCTTCTCTCCCAGCGTGACCGGTCCTCTGGTACAGGAAAAGCCAGTCTTGGTGATGCGTTAAAATCCCCAGAGCGACAAACTGCGCATTAGGGTGCCGATGCAGAGCCTTATCGGCGGCCACACTGAGGTGGCCAAACAGTTGAGTTGTCGTTTTTTTGGTGATAGACAATTTTGTCCACACCGGTGTCCACCAACAACCACAACGTTGAGAAATTAGGGTCCTCAAGGTGACTGAGACGCTGGCAGCAGATGTGTTTGCGCACGTACACACAGACCCCGGCACGCTGCAAGAAATGGTGCTCCAATGAGTATCCTGGGTAGTCGAGATACGCCGCATCTGACGGACATCTGATCTGCGTCTCCGTCAAGAAAAGTAAGTGAGGCTTGTCAGTGTCAAGATGGTGGTGGACCGCATCGAGATTGGAGTGCAGTCCTCGAATGTTCGAGAGGTGCACTTGGAGTAAGAGGACGTGCATCCGCTGTACACACATACTTTTCTTTTTACCTTTAATTTTTGTTTTTAGATTTCGAGTGAATAGGGTAGGTTGAGCGAGGCGATGCGATGTAATTCCAACAATACGACCAGAGTTGCTGCGCCAATGGAGGTTTAATCTGGAGACTGCGGGGACGCCCGAACCCTCCCAGGGATCGCCATCGGGTCCTCTCACCCGGTTGCGAACCGGCACAATGGGGCTACCCTGGGATTTTTCGTAGTTGGCGGGGCAGCCTTTTGTGTGTGGCTGGCACAGTACTTGGGCCCCCAACTATCTGCGGTCGGCCAGCGGAGAATTGTGCTTCGGATCCCACTACCCTCCACGATCAAACGTCCGACATAACAACAGCTGGCGCATCATACCCGGTATACATCGCAACACAACTGCTCAGACCCATCTCTCACCATACGGCTTCACCAGACATCACGCCGGAACACGACGGCTCGCGTGGCTTTGTCTGGTAGGTGGTAACTTTTAAGCCGGCAGCCGACGGTGTTATGCCTACCACCACATTTACTGCTCGTTTAGCACTACCCAGGGGACACGTGTAGGGTGGTTAGAACTAAGTAAATTTTACGGACACGTGCAGTTCATCCCCCAAATTCACCACTTCCTGTTGAAGTGGTAAATATCTAGATTTAGGATAGTCTTCGTCCTTATCCAGATGGGTTTTTTTCTTATAAGAAAGGATTGATTGCGAATAATCCTCCGAATATACTTCTGGACTATCAGGACGCACAACTTCTTGTTGAAGTGGTAAGCAGTCGATTTTAGGATGGTTGTCATCTTGATCCGAACGAGGATTTTTTTTAAAAGAAAGGTTTGATTTGATTGATCCATTTCAGTCAAATAAACACAAAACTATTCAAATAAACTTGAAATTAAAATCACGAATATTTTCAATACTTCAGCGCAAATGTTTTGCACGGATACAACAGACTGCGACTGGATTTCGGCTATCTAATGCTTATTAACCATCCACAACCACCAAAGTCACCCAAAGGGCAATGGAAAGGGCTATGCTTGGAGTTTCCTTGCGTGATCGAATCAGAAATGAAGATATCCGCAGGAGAACCAAGGTTGCCGAATCGCCAATCTTAAGTGGCAAACCCGTTGCCGTTGGGGCCGAAAGTTCTGGAGTGGCGGCCGCGTACCGGAAGACGCAGTGTTGGAAGGCCCCCTACAAGGCGGGCCGATGACCTGGTGAAGGTTGCGGGAATCTGACGGATGCGAGACGCACAAGACTGTTCATTGTGGCGACATTTGGGGGAGGCCTATGTCCAGCAGTGGACGTGTATCGGCTGAAATGATGATTAAATCACTGTATCCCATCGTCTGTTTCTATTTTCGTTCATTGATACATTACTTTAGCCCACTGTCTACGGACGCGAGCTCTATAGACGCGTATTCGTCTTTATACACTTGGTGTAAGCCTGCTCGCAGCTTAGAAACAAAACTATGAAACAGTCGACGAAGCGGCAACTTCGTGCCGTTAGTATTCAATGATTCCGCCATACTTAGGCGCCAATCCGCCGTATAGCTCCGTACCTTACCTTATTTTTACCTTACCAAATGACCCAGGCACCACCAACGTTCCAAACAAAGCGAATAACCGACCAACAACAGCTGAAAAAAAGACAGAACGGTTACAAAATTGAAATCGACAAAGCATTCAGCCTTGACCTGCTGAATGACATGTTTACCGATCGTGCCTAACATACCATAAAACCGAAGCCATCCACGGTGGGCTTGTTCCACCCTGTTGTACCCTAATAAATCTACCTATGTCCCATTTAGGATTTTTGTTTACATTGCCATTACGTGTGGCGAATATCTCACTTATTCGAAGTTCGAACGTATTTTAGAACGACTGATGGGCATTTGTTTTTTGTGGTAATTTATTAGCGTGAATGGGTTTATTAAATTGTGAGCTTAATCTGCCAAGAGTTTTTTTTTATGATATCATCTAATGACTTCTCCCACTCTAGGGGTTTGTCAGACTTTTACTGACTAAAATCACACCTATGTTCCATCCATTGCGCTTTGTGTTTTAGGACCCATGGTCCTAATAATATCGGAAGTCAACCCATATTCTATCAAGGACCCATTTTTCAATAGACAGGCATTTTTAATTCAATAATAAAGATGGCGGTTTGACAGTTTGTATAAAAGTTATTGAACATTTTCATCATTTTCAGCCGAAAGATGTCCACTGTTGGACATAGGCCTCCCCCAAGCGTCTCCACAACGAATTGAACATTTTAGTCTATTTTATTTTATTGTTTTCGTCTAGTATTATTTATATTTGATGATTCATGAACTAACGTAGATATAAGAATTACTAACAGATATTGTGGACCAAATGTTGTCTTATTAATTAATACATTATTATTATCATAGAAATATGTCAAACAGTGAAATTTGTTCTTTAGATAATAGTTATTTGACTTTTGAATAATCAAACCTACATATGTAAAGGCACGCGAAATAAAATAAAGTAAGTCAATGTTTAATGAGAGAGACATTATAGCCCACAAATATGAAACTAGAAATAAAGTTTTTTTTTGAAATATATGGACCAGAGGAGTATAGACCATAACTAATTGATTGGGTGTAAACCTTATTACTATGGCCTTTTTATCATAACTAGCTTTCAGTCTAGCTTGTGTTTTTGACGTGACATCGTCTTATAATTCGATGGAGCCGGCTGCACGCACGAAAAAGTATGACGCATGCGGCGTTACGTAGCTCTGAGGCGTTCCATTTAAGGCTTGAAGTGCAAGCGAGAGCGCGTTCGGCCTCCGCGTTCGGCAGTGTTCGACATCTGTCTCTCTTCTACTTGAGTGAGCGATGCGTCTGCGTCGTGACAACTGCTATAGAATAATACATTTACATGTTTTCGTCAAGTATAAAGTGCAGTGAAAAGTGAATGTCGTGTTAATTGTTTATTTGTATTTATGGCTATAATATATAGGTAGGTAGTATAGTAGGTAGGTAGTAGGTAGCTATAATATATAGGTAGGCCTATAAAGGCTTTCCGGCAAATAAAAGTCAAATTAACCGAAGACCTATGGGGAATGTCTGTTAAAGTATGCGCATCTATAATAGAGACCATAGCACCGTACTTAGCTTTAATATTTAATTTGTGTGTGGACCAAGGAGTCTTTCCAGATATAATGAAGTACAGTAAAGTTATACCACTTTTTAAATCTGGTGACCATAATGACACTAATAATTACAGACCTGTATTAGTATTGCCAGTTTTCAGTAAGGTGTTTGAAAAAGTTATGCTTAATCAAATGCTTTACCATTTTAACAGCAATAAAGTCTTTCATGATCAGCAGTATGGTTTCACCAAAGGACGTTGTACGACTGACGCTGGAGTCACTTTATTGAAACATATATATTTGCAGCGTGGGAAGAAGCCCAAGATGCGATAGGAATTTTTTGTGACCTCTCAAAGGCTTTTGATTGTGTTAATCACGAAACCTTGCTATTAAAGCTAGAACATTATGGACTAGGTAAACTTGCACTCAGCTTGGTGAAATCTTATTTAATTGACAGGCAACAGCAAGTTCAGATAAACGGTGTCAATTCTCCGGGTTTGAAAGTCAAAATGGGTGTACCACAAGGCTCAATATTAGGTCCTTTCCTCTTTTTAGTATATATAAATGATCTACCGCATCTATTAAAAAAACAACCACATATTGTATTGTTTGCTGACGATACGTCGTTAATTTTTAAGATCAATAGACGTTCCACTAATCTTGATGACGTAAACGATGCTTTACAGCAAGTCCAAAACTGGTTTACTGTTAATAATTTAGTATTAAATGAAAAAAAAACTAAGTGCATAAGATTTGCGTTACCGAATGTTAAAAGTAATTACTTCGACATAGTATTGAACAGGGAGAAACTTGAATTCGTCGAGAATACGGTTTTCCTAGGGATCACGCTTGACTCGAGGCTACAATGGGGTCCTCATTTAACATCTCTGGCAGGTCGGCTTAGTTCAGCAGCATATGCTGTCAGAAAAATCCGTCAATTTACTGATGTGGATACTGCGCGACTAGTTTATTTTAGTTACTTTCATAGTATCATGTCTTACGGTATTTTGCTATGGGGACGGGCTGCAGATATAGAGTCTATTTTTATTCTGCAGAAAAGAGCTATCAGAGCCATATAAATAATCTTCGCAGACGCGATTCTCTTAGGGAACTATTTAAGGAAATAAACATCCTGACGGTCCCTTGTCAATACATTTATGAAAACATTATGTATGTTCGGAAAAATATTCATCTTTTTACTAAGATAAGTGACAGGCACAATTTTAATACTAGGAACAGGAACAAATTAGATCAACCTCGGTTCAGATTGGCTAAAGTACATAGTTCTTTCATGGGGTACTGTGTAAAATTTTATAATAAAATACCAGTTGAGATTCTACAACTAAATGAGTCCAAATTTAAAGCATGCATTAAACGCACACTATGTAGACAAGCGTATTATAAACTGGAAGATTATATCCTTGATAAAAACGCTTGGTTAAATGCCGGTCCTGCTCCGCAGCCACAGCCACTTTTACCTTCAAATTAGTTTTTTTTTTTACAGTTTTGGAAGAGATACTGTTCCCCTTTTTGTATTGTTATTTTCGAAATGTTTTTTTATTTTATTTTATTTGTTTATTTCAATAGAGCTTATGATAATTTATTACCTTTTGTATTTGGAAACAATAGCATTGTATAATGTAGGAGCACTTTGTTTTTCAAGTTTTGTGAATGTGAAGTACCATGGAGCATTTTTATTAGGTTACAACTTGTTTGTCATTACGAGCATGGCAGTTGAGAGTTTGTCATGCTCACTCAAATGTCTCGATGATGGTGGCACGTGTTATTGGGTCATTCGGTTCCCTTCAAAATGGTTGAACTGAGTGGGGCTGATGCACGCGTCATGCTCGTGAACGGGTGCCGTCAGTTGAGACTGGTCATCTCTTAGCTGCCAATGACTTAGTTCAATTTCTATTTTTTTTTAAATTAGATTTTATTTTATTCTTTTAATTATTATTACTTATCTACATTGTGCTCACATATTAGAAGCGACAAGAAATATGTAACCAAGATTTATGTAACTCATATTATGATTTAAAAGAGTGTCCATGGAGTTTCTTGCACGTTCTTCTCCATAGAGATCTACGCTTTGGAACGTGCAATTTAGCTTCACTTGTATTTTTTTTTTGACTGACCGACATTTTGACAATTCAAAAGTGCCTGTAATTGGTCTATTTGAAATAAACGTTTCTGATTTCTGATTTCTGATTTCTGATTATGCGTACAAATAAATGTAACACGTTGTCACGTTCAATTGAACGTTGTCTGTAAATTGTCATTGTAAATTGTCTGTAAAGTCGGTTTACTGACGATAGTAATTACTATCGTCAGTAAACCGACTTTACAGACAACCGATTTTTTTTTAAGTTATCTATAGCACATCGTCACAATACATTGAGATCTTACATTAAACGTTGATTTACATATACCACAAACTACCGTTGCTGGCGTAGAAATATTCAATAAACTTAGTGCATGTAAATCATAGACATTACAAGATTTATTAAGTATATCTATGAAATCCACAGAAAAACGTAATAAAAATATATACAAAAAAAAAATTAAACTCATTTTTCTGAACTTACTTCTACAACAAAACAAAAATTCACATTTGTACCTTCTCACTCCCACCCTTGGGTTTGAAACGTAAAACAAACGTTAATTGGGTTCCGTCGGATGATTGCGTTCATCAAAACTTCGGGGCAAGCGTGTTGTGGGTTCCGTAGGTAGCGGTCGATAGTGCTGCAATTAAGTATGTTGATCACGTGCCGGTACGAGTCAGTAATTAGGAATTGTTAAGTGATGTCGGAGGTGTGAACGTGTATCGCTATTTTAGTGGTGATAAAAGGAAATGAATACCTATCAAAGATGGCGGAACCTTTATTGGACAATGTGCCACTTAAAATATATACACACACTCTTATCAATTAGAAAATTAAGTTAATATAATCATAATTTAAGCACTGTTTTACTTATTTCTTTAAATTGGTAGTGCATTGGTATTGGTATCTACGCACGCAAACACACTACGCAATCACAATTTATTAAGAATTTATCTAAAACCATTCTTCATTAACTTATTTTAAAAACAGCTGAATTCGGATGCATATATAATAATAAATGAATTATTTTCAGGCATCTGGACCCATAGATCCTTACAGACTAACATATACAGAGTAAATACAAGTTATCGTTAGTAAATAAGACTTAGAACTATGTTGTTTTCTATTTATCACATTGCACTAAGTTCACTTCGTGCTGTTCTATGGCACCTGTCCGCGGAAGCGACAGAACACCACTCTCTGCGGCCAAAAGTTTTCCTTCAACATGAGGGGTAGAAAAGTGTTCGGGACTCGCACCAGGAACGCCTTGAAATTGACGTACGATGCGACTTCAGAAGCTGTACCCTCAATAAGTACTTCGTCTTTTGGCGCACTCGGCTGGGCGGTACGCAGACTCACGCTAGCAGTTGCAGGTGCTATACCGCAGCGGTTCTTATTGGTTTGCGTTCGACGCTTCCTCCTTTGCACCGTAACGAAAACATCGTCATTTTCAACCTTGTTCTTTACCTTGTTAAGCACAGGTTTCGGATTCGTTGGAGCTGCAAGAACAGGCAGCGGGACGGGGCGAAGAGCTCTTGCTTGGCGCTGCTTGGAGGAACCGCGTTGACGGCGCATGAGTGGGGCACTCTGCAATCTCAGCAATCGACGTATGTGCCGGCGACGAAACTGCTGACGCAAAGTTCGGCGACAATATATCGAGGCAGGGTTCATGACCACCGCGTTGTTGCGGAATTCATCAAATTCCTTGCGCTAATCGGCGATGGTCAGAAAGACAATGTCTTTCAAAAGGCTTGTTACATCGACGTGGTCGAAGGTGACTGGAGGGAGCTTATACTTACACGTTTGTGGCAAAGGAGCTGCTCCTTTGCCACAAACGTGGGCACGTCGTCAGGGTCGGTCTCCTTGAACAGCGTGATTATATTCTGCAGGCTTTTCTTAGTCCCGTCACGCCGGCGGGATGTCATCTGGTCGCGCTTATTCAGCACGCTGAACAGCAACAGCTTCGCAGCAGCTACTTCCTCCTCGCTAATACAGGATGTGCGTTTATTATATTACACGTTGTCTATAACATGCCACCAAATATGTTGACGTGGTAATTTAATTTAGGGAAAATAAAAGTTACTACTGCACATTTTTTTGATATCCAAAATTCGTAGGTACAGCAATCGTAATTAATGTATTAATCTATATATATAAAAATGAATAGCTGATCGTTAGTCTCGCTAAAACTCGAGAACGGCTGGACCGATTTGGCTACAACGCCATCTCTAATTAAAATGTTATTATAAAATGAATTATGATAAAATGGTAAATGCCAGTAGATGGCTATTCGGTGGTACGAAGTCCGCTGGGATAGCTAATAATAAATAAAAATGTTAATGTGATTTCGGCTGTTGTAAATTACCTAGATACTCAAATAATAATTACGCCTGTTTAATTTTTTTAAACAGGTTTAAATTTGTAGGTAAAAAATGTGTAAAAAATTTAACTCTAGTTGGGACCTGTATAACTCAACTTCAAGGTTACCTGAATATGTCCCTGACCACCTTTTTTATACAAAAAATATATCTTTATGGTACAGGTTTACTTTAGGAACAAAGTTCTAATAAACTAACAACATAAAAAAGTCAATTCACACGTCAAAAAATCAAATAACATGAACAGCACCGAATCTCGTCGATTCTAACGCTTTTATTTGAATGTGAAAACACAGGAACGTATCCGAAACGCTGGAAATTGTAGAAATGTATGCAAAAAAGTTGAATGACACCGCGGAGCAATAAAACCGACACCAACGGTTTAAAGTTACGTGGGTATACGCTTGCGTATGTACTGAATAAAAAAATATGCGGTATAGTGTATTTTGGGCTTAATAGTATGGGGTTCTGCTGGTGTGTGTGTGGTATCTGTACCATACAAACACATGTATGGTATCTGTTCTCGATTGATTCTACTGTCTGCAGTAGTATCAATCGAGAACCCCTCTCTTATGAGCTTTCCATTGCTCGCCGTCGGCATGCCCGCGCCTACGGTGGCCGGAAATCGGGTTCGGAATCCCGACGGCTGGGGCGCGAGGGCAATTGCCGCACAAAATCCGTAATTTTAATTAAAATTGACGTATAAATAATATTGTAACCAGTAATGTATTTTATTTTAACTGAAATGTATGATATATAAATATTGTATACCTCATGGATATATCACAGCGATACTTAACAAATAAATTATAAGAACTGAGCATACACCTGTAACAAACAATAAATTAATTTAAATTTGAAATTCGTACTATGCGAACCACCGGAGTATGGTGTCACTCTGCTCAGTTCTTAAAGAATCCCGGAATGCAGTTAACTACTTGTAAAATAATGATTTTAAACCTTATAACACTGCTCAATTTGGAAATCGAACTCGGAACTCCAAGTTCAGCCGCCATGCTTGCGATAATGATCTCATGGGGTGATTAACCCATTCATTTTTTAACTTCAATCACAGTTAAATTACCCGCTATTTCGTTACCATTCTGCAGTAAATATTAACTAAGTTTTATACCAAACCTAAGTTTGTATACAAAATACACTCAGGTGTCGAAGTTCTCCTCCACATCGCTGTCATGCCAACATGTGCCCAGAAGACTGGCAGCATTGCCACATTGAATGGCAATGCTCATTCTTTGGGCAAAAAACGACACGCAAAAGTGTAAACCAGTCAGTGTGAAATTTTGAAAAGGATACCTCGGACCCGACAACCCAAGCGTTTTGATCCCAAACGTCTCATCACTAGAAGTATTTATTTCCGATCTTTCATTCGCAGGAAAACAGAAAGCTCGTATTATTCGTGTAGGCGTCATGCCAGACCTTTGTGCCGAAACACGAACAAAGTGTGAACCCTTTACACGCAAGAGGAATCTGGGTTCACGCACCCACCTAACCTACAATCCTTACACGACCACAAAGACCTAAATATTCAGGGAATCCTAAAAAACAGAAAACTTGCGGCATTTTTGTATGTCCCACTTTTTATACAGGAGCAATAGGAATTCCGGAAGCATCGGTAACATTCGGCCGCTAGAATTTATATTGAAAAAAGAAAGAGAGCCAATAAATAAAATGCTTTTTGGATAGCGTAATCAATTCACCCTTTTTCGCGGACCACTGCACACAATTTGAAGACAGAATGGAGACTTATCAACTAGAAAATAGGATTCAATTGTATATTGATTTTAATTTTTATTGCCGATACAAATATGGATGCTTTGTTGGAAATAAATGTCCGGACAGAGGTAGTCTTTTGTTCTGCAATTGGTTTTGATTCGTTCCCTGCTTTGGAAATTTTCGATTTGATAATTTCAAAGGGATTTCAGTGGTAATTAATGTTTTGTTTTAGGCAATCGCGTCCTAATTTGAACGTTCGTTCAATATTCCCTCGTGAAATTATATTGAACTACCTAGTGTCCATTTTAATTATCTAACACTTTGTACTAATTGGCTTCTATGTATTAATTATCATTGACTACTTCCTGAAAATATGTATACCTATGAACTAGTCCAGGGAAAAATTGTTTGTTCCACAGAAATGACGTAAAATTGAATCATAAAACATCAAATTTGGTTGTTAATAACTATTTTTCATAAATGATTTGTTTTCTGCTTTTTGTATACTTTTTTTAAATACAGCTACCTCGATATTAACTCTGTATCAATTCATCACTATGATTTATTTTATAGACAAAGACTTATTTTTCTGGTCTACGATGCTTTGCGTCTACTCTTTTTTAAATTGAACACTTTAAAGAAGAAAACGTCTTTTTCTAATCATGTGAAAATATTACACTAAGGCCGCGTTCCCACTATGTCGTAATGCTTAATTTATCGTTGGATGTAAAATCATTTTTTTTTACTCTTTAAAAAAAAAATATTTTACATCCAACGATCATCCATTCTTGCCGTTTCTTCTTCATACGAAATTACCAATTTAATAATTTAATTTATTAGTTAATTTATAACTGGGCTTGTAGGCCTATGTGAAATAAAAACATTTTGAACTTTGTTTTTTTTTTAGGGTTCCGTAGCCAAATGGCAAAAAACGGAACCCTTATAGATTCGTCATGTGTCTGTCTGTCCGTCCGTATGTCACAGCCACTTTTTTCCGAAACTATAAGAGCTATACTGTTGAAACTTGGTAAGTAGATGTATTCTGTGAACCGCATTAAAATTTTTACAAAAAATTGAAAAAAAAAAACAATAAATTTTAAGGTTCCCCATACTTAGAACTGAAATTCAAAAATTTTTTTTTCATCAAACCCATATGTGTGGGGTATTTATAGATAGGTCTTCAAAAATGATAAAGAGGTTTCTAATATCTTTTTTTTTTTTGCGGGGGGACACATTTTACCCATTTGGAAGTGTCCAAAATATGGGTAAAATGTGTCCCCCCCCGTGACTTCTAAAATAAGAGAATGATAAAACTAAAAAAAAATATGATGTACATTACCTTATAAACTTCCACCGAAAATTGGTTTGAACGAGATCTAGTAAGTAGTTTTTTTTTAATAAGTCATAAATCGTAAACCGCAATTTACCTTTTAAGTTTGTACGGAACCCTCAGTGCGCGAGTCCGACTCGCACTTGCCCAGTTTTTTTTTTTAACTTTTGGCTCTATTAGGCAGAAACTACTGGACTGATTTTTATGAAACTTTACAGTAATATAGCTTAAATATCAAAATAACACATAAGCTATAATTTATAATGAGATAAAGTACTAACTCCACGCAGGCAAACCCGCTAGCAGACGTTTGTTGTTCTATAAAGTTAGATCGTAAAAGAGACGGAGTTATGAACACGGCTCACACATTAAAATTCATAATAAAATAAATTATGTTTGACTTTTATTATTTTGCAGATAATTTTTATAAATTATCATAACTTTAGGACTGTAAAAGCGTTTGTAGCTTTTCAAGTTAGTATGATAACTACAGCGAATTTGTTTTTCAGTACCTTATCTCCGAGGCCAGTTAGGGCTAATGCCTGCCAGGGATGTAAATTGTTCGTTGGAGTTGCCATGACGACAATTGTGGATTTTAGTTAGTAAAAGTCTGACCCTGACCCTCTCTCTCAGTCAGCTCAGAGTGGGTGAATTCCGAACCCGATTACCGGCCATCGTAGGCGCGGGCTTGCGGACATCGAGTAATGGGTAGCTCACTGTCCGACCGTCCGGTAACCATCCGGACCGAGCCCAAGTCGTCGACGGCGCGTATTGTTGCACGGGCGCCTCAGGGAGATGTCAGCAAATCTTAGGGACCCAGCAGGGTCGAAGCTTACTGGGGCCACGGGTAGTATGAAAGTGAAAACCAGGGCCCTGGGACGAAGGCAAAGAAGGAACAGGAGTGGGTTTTTAGTCAGTAAAAGTCTGACACTATCTCCCGCCCCGCCCAAAAGCGGGAGTTGTCATTAGATGATTTTCCCACCTAAAAAAAAAGAGTGGGAAAACTCAATTTATGATTTCCTACATAAAAAGTACCTACCTTTTCTTTTTCAGTTTCATGTTGGTACTGACTCAAAAAAATTTCAAAAATTCCAAAAACAACTAACTATACAGGTATGAATTCACTTCAAATACTGGTCACACTATGTTCCATACACAGTCTTAATTTTATTCTAAACACTCTTCGGTTTATAGAATTCCTAACTCTTTTTGACAGACTTCAATTTAGAAATTATCTTCAAAAATATAAATAATAGTTTTTTTTCTACACTGAAAGTTTTTGTTTTGTTTTTTCAATGTAAACTAATTTTGATTATTCTTTCTTTATTTTCCCCAGGTAGTCCCATTCAATTTAGTAAATATCTGATGAAGAACTTCGGAGATAGAACATGTAACACTTCAATAAAATTAAATGATAACAAATCTTCCGACCTTGCTGCAGCCACACGTCTCTCTATTGTTGGCACCATTTCATAATATCGGTGTCAATAAACGAAAAACTAAACCTGAAACACTGGTTTCTGAAGTTTTATTTTATTTTTAGGGTTTCCTGGAAGTCGGTTGTATTTTTTAAAACGCTTTTATTAGCTTCACTTGTAACTATGTATGCAAGACAATCTTGGAATCTAAATTTGACCCACTTCCCGGTCTTCGATTAAGATGAAATTTTGCACACGCTCCGAGTTCTAATGACAATACATGACTAGCTAAGAAACGTCATTACAAATCTAATATGGCGGCCTCCCCAAGATGGCAGACTGGCTGTTTGAAATCCACCCCCATGATATGGGTATCAAATAAAAGGATGTGCTGTCAGGAAAACGAAAAAAATAGTCAGGTGACTTAAATCCAATATGGCGGACGTCCAAGATGGCGGACAGGCTATTTGAAATGCACCCCCATGATATGGGTATCAAATGAAAGGGTTTGCTGTCAGGAATACGAAAAAAATAGTCACGTGACTTAAATCCAACATGGCGGACATCCAAGATGGTGGATTGGCTATTTAAAATGCACCCCCATGATATGGGTATTAAATGAAAGGGTTTGCTGAATGGGATACGAAAAAAAAATAATCACGTGACCTAAATCCAACATGGCGGCCGTCCCAAGAGGTTGTACGGTGGATTGTGCTATAGTATATTTGGGACCCCGTACTATTGCATCCGGGCAAGCTTACGTTGATCTAAGTCGCGTCAAGTCCTTAGATGGCCTTCAAATAGAGGAACTGGACTGTTCAAAGCTCACGAGGAAAAGTCCTTGCAACACTGACGCATTGGCGGAAATGGAAAGAATGCGTGCTAACACCGTATTAGATTTGGATGCGTAAAACTGTGAATTTTGTTAATAATAAATATCTTTAAATACCTATTAATATTTTAAATTAGTAAGTAGTAAATTAAGTTTGAATAAAAAGAAGACTAAAAAGTATAAAATAAAAATAATAGTTTAAAAAACTAAAAAACACACTTTTAGCACGCACTAAAAATTACAAAATAATTCGGACATTTAGTTTGATGACTCAAGAGTTTTCCCTTTGCCAAATCTTCATTAGATCGCAGGTATACATTAACAATTTCAGTTCGTGATGAACGATAAATAATTACCTATGCGAAATGATTATAAGTAGGTAATCATCTTTATTGAATATTTACTATGATTTATTATAAAAAGAAAGCGTGGAGCGTTTTGTCCAAAAAGAGTAAAGATTACATAAACGCTTCGAATTTCCTCTTTGATTGTTCTCATTTCAAGGTGCTCGTGAACTTCACTGTTGGTTATGTACCATGGTACTTTTGCGATTGTTCTGAGAATCTTGTTATGCTGGCGCTGCCCCACAGTTGTAGACCATATGTGCAAATGGGCTTTAGGATAACTTTAATCAGCAGTTTGTTGTCAATATAAAGTCTCGAGTTCCTTCCTAGCATCCAGTATAGGCTGTTGTACTTTAGCTGTAGCTCCTACTTTTTACATTAATGTTATGATGCCTGCAGGTAAGTCTACGATCAATGTATGTATGTACCTAATGGTTATAGATAAAACTCCGAAATAAAAGTTCTGTTTCAGTGGAAACAAAACCGAGGGCACTGCTAATCTTAAATAAAATATTGTCATACAATGTGTTTGTAGATTTTATTAATATAAATATCACATTTATTTGTTTGCATTCACATGGATTATACATATACTTCAAATATAAAAATAAATAGAACATAAAATTACAGGCACATTTTAAGGCTAAGCAAGACACAAGTCTTTTTAAGGCAGTACATATACTAATATTGATCAAATAAATGTACCAAATAAAAATATATGTATAAGACATAGATGCCGCATAAGTACAAAAACTTTAAATACACTGTACTATGTGTACAGTAACAAACTTATTTGTTTTCTTATAAATAAACATTTGTTCTATTCATGCTTTACTTTTGAAAACAAAAACGTGAAAATTTAAAATTACCATAAATATGAGTTTTACAGTTCTGACGCCCCGTTTCTCAAGGCAGAAATTATCGCAAAATTAATGTGAAAAATTGTCAAACAATTATCAGCTGCTGTGACTTTTACAATGAATATTTCAGCAGTAATCTCAATAATTGACTTGCTTTTAATTTGTGAAGTACTTATCAATAATTTATTTCCAGGTACTGGGTGGAAACCTACGAGTATCAAAGTGCTTAGTTCGAATTTGTTTTACGTTAACGCGATCGGCACGTTTAAGATGTTCGCTGCTTCGATTGGCCCGCTCCGAGCTCTTAACCAATCAGAGAACCAAACGCTGTAAATACGAATATTTCGATCACGTAAGCATAAAACAACTCGCACTCAGCGCATAGAGGTTTAGTAACTAGGATTATATTTACACTACTGCCCCCCTAGCTAAGTTACAACCGTTTCGTTTCGATTCTCTTTTCGTCGATCGCCTCGAGTAGCCACGCCTCCGATTCCTTTATTCTGACGTCATTTCAACGCTAAGTCACGAGGTCAGAACAAAGGAATAGGAGGCGTGGCCGACTCGAGGCGATCAACGAAAAGAGAATCGAAACGAAACGGTTGTAACTTGGCTAGGGGGGCTCGGTGTGTATCCTTAGCGCTTTTGTTTTAAAATTCTGATTCTTCCCTGAACTAGAATAATCGATTACACTACATTTACGGCCCTGGAATGAAAAGGGCAACTGAAACAACACAGGTAGGTTTTAGTCAGTAAAAGAATGATACGCCTTCTTGCTCCAATCAGAGCAGGAGAAGTTAATTCACGATTCGATCGAAAAAAAAACACTTCTAAATTAGAATTCAGATTTTTTTCTGCATTAGAATAATCGATTACACATTAGCTTTTTAGGTTAATGTTAGTGTAAGATTATGACTTTTTTCATTTTTTTTTTTGGGTTTGGAAACCACTATTGTATTAGGTTCAGCCTGTAAAGACAGCGTGTATATTTATTAATAAATAATAAATAAATATTTTTTGGTGTGTTCATGGGTTTTATGCGTGAAAGCTATATAAAAGCTATTTAAAGTCCGCCTTTGTACAATGTTTCATTAGTGCATAAAGTTTTAAATAAATAAATAAAAAAAAATATGTTTTTATATTATTAAATTAATTTACATTAAATTAAGCTATTATTTATCTAATAAAGGCACGATACTGGCAAGTGAATCGGCGTAGAAGTCTGGTCTGATTGTTTTATGTGCTAGCATGGTTTCCTTAGTGGTGTTTGTTAGCACCAGCAACGTTATGAAGCCCGTTGCTTTGCCGAGGCCGACATCTTGTTCAATCCTGGAAGCAAAAGAAAATAAAGATGTCTAAATAAAAGAAAAAGCCGGTCAAGTGCGAGTAGAACTCGTGCATCGAGTTCTGTACAAACTTAAGCTTACAATCGTAATAAAGTAATTATTTTATGATGTAATCAGAAATATACGGTTCTTTGTATTTTTAGGGTTCCGTAACTAAAATGAAAAAATGGAACCCTTATAGGGTCACTTTGTTGTCTTTGATTTTTCGGGCCGAGCCCATCTCTCCGTCGGAGGACGATTTGTCCCCCGGTCTGGAGCGCTTTCGGTAGAAACTCGCGATTCTACCGGAGTCGCCCGCCACCTCCTCAACCTCCGAGCCCTCCGAGCTCCTTCCGGATGCCGCGTCGGACTCCGACCGCGCATCACTCTCCATAGGGGTTTTTTTAAAAAATTTAGATTTTGCCTATCTGTCTGTCTGTCAAGACCCTTATCTCGAGAACGAGTGGTATCAAGCTGAAATTAAAACCATGTACTCAGGTCTGCGGCCCCTTGAAGCTTTGAAAAAGTCAGACTTGTCTGACACTCCCTCTCGCTCCACAGTGGAAAGGGTTATTTGATAATTTCATAACTCAAAAAAAAATAAGTGTGGCACTCGGGGACTGCCGCGGTAAAGCTATTGCATAGCATTTTGTATCAACTTATGCAATTATAATTATTTATTTATTTTATTTATGCAGTATTTCTTTTTCTTTGATATTAATTCAAGTTACACTTTTTGAGCGTGGTGACCGATAAGAAAACAATTTTTTTTCTTTCTTGTTTACTTCATAAATTGCTACAAGTATGTTGTTAAGAAGCTATGCAATAGCTTAAAAAAATAGATTAGTAGGTAATTTATATTATAGATTCCTAGCTAAGCCTAGAAATCCCCTACGCAAAAACCAATTAACATTTTCCCTGACCCGGAAATCGAAACCTCCGATGACCTCATGGTCGGCAGAGTAATTGTGAAACCAAACATAAAACTTAATTGCTACGACAATTTCAAGTCTATTAGTCTAGTTAAACAGATCAAACGCCTGTAATAACAAAAAACCAAAATAACAAATAACAGCCTTATATAGGGTGACTGGCAATTAGTGTACGATACTTAAACACGTGATTGTGCTCATGATAACCAACAACTTTTACTATGGGAATAAACCTGAAATCGCGAAAAAAAAATCAGCTGTTCAGTACATTTATGTTTGCCTAAAGTACTGAACAGCTGATATTTTTTTCGCGATTTCGGCTTTGCTCCCATAATAAAAGTTGTTTGTTATCATGAGCACAATCACGTGTTTAAGTATCGTACACTAATTGCCAGTCACCCTATATAAGGGACCATTTAATTAATGTCAATTCAACGCATTGATTGTGATATAGAAACAGGAGTTGTGTATCGTATGTATGTATCGTATAATTATATTTAATTCTTAGAAACATAATTATCTTTTTTGTCTGTACTTGAAGAACTTTGAACAAAGTCAGATCCGGATATAAAAGTAGCCGACAAGTATCCAAATTTTTTTTCTGTACATATTCTAATTAATTTCCTATCTTTACTTTTTTATTTATTTATACGTAATTAGAGACACAATAGAAAGACAATGAGAGAGCAAACGCGTTCGCTAGGGGCTTAATGAATTAAAGAAAGCTTACAGGCTAATAACAATTATAATTTTATACATGGGTAATGAAAATTTCTAATAACAAGCTATATATAGGATGACTGGTAATTAGTGTACGATACTTAAACACGTGATTGTGCTCATGATAATCAACAACTTTTACTATGGGAACAAACCTGAAATCGCAAAAAAAAAATCAGCTGTTCAGTACATTTATGTTTGCCTAATGTACTGAACAGCTGATATTTTTTTCGCACCCTATATAGGGTGACTGGCAATTAGTATACGATACTTAAACACGTGATTGTGCTCATGATAACAAACAATTTTTATTATGGGAGCAAAGCCGAAATCGCGAAAAAAATATCAGCTGTTCAGTACATTAGGCAAACATAAATGTACTGAACAGCTGTTTATTTTTCACGATTTCAGGTTTGTTCCCATAGTAAAAGTTGTTGGTTATCATGAGCGCAATCACGTGTTTAAGTATCGTACACTAATTACCAGTCACCCTATATATCTAGCTATAGATTGGGTTGGTATCTTTTAGGTTTATGATAAAGTTAAAAATAATTTCAGTAAGTATATTAAGAATTGAATCGAATCATGTAATATCAAAGACTAGCTTTTGCCAGCGGCTTCGCCCGCGTGAAAGTAGGCGCGCCAGCAAATTTTGGACCCCCGTTTTATCCCCTTAGGTGAATTTTTATAAAATCCTTTCTTAGTGCTCGCCTACGTCATAAAAGGAAACCTTGTGCAAAATTTCACGCTCCCAGTCCCAGTAGTTTCGGCTGTGCGTTGATATGTCAGTCAGTCAGTTTCTCCTTTTATATATATAGATGAAGAAAAAGACTACCTAGCGTTTATCGTAAGTAACAACTTTTTTTTTATTATTGATTGGCTCGCGTTTGACCTCTATCTCACCTGATGGTAAGCGATGATGTGGCCGACGATGGAGCACGCTTGCCTAGAATTAACCTATTCATTCTTGACTTAAAGACCCCTAGGTTGTAGCTATCAGGAAACACAGACTCCGGCAGAGAATTCTACTCCTTAGCTATACGCATTATGAATGTTTTCCCAAAACGCTTTGTACGTATGGGTGGGATGTCCACCGTGTAGATACCGATTGCGCAAGGCCGTATGTCCAGTGGTCCGATGATGGAAAGGACTTGGTGGAATTAAATTGTTCAATTCCAACGCACACTCCCCGAAATGTTATCTATAATATTGTCTACAAAAAATTCCTTGCTTAGTATCTTTCTTATAAGTATTTTGTACACTGCTGCAAAACAGATCGATTTCTAGGTGCGATGGTAAATTATTGAACACATTTTAAACATCTTATCTAGCACATGGTATCTAAGATTCCACTACATTTTTTTAGAGGTGGTAGACCATCAAACTTTTCCCATTCTGGATGAAGCCAGAAAGTCATATTTTTACTGACTAACCCAGCTTTGCGTTACAGGGCCGTGGAAACCCTTTAAAACGATCCTGCAGCCCTGACAGGCATCAGCCCTACTGAACCCCGACAATTTTGCTGGCAGCTGATAAAGCCGCGCGTGGAAGAAGGCTCGCTGTCAACCTAGGCCTAGTCCTTATCGAACGGCGATCCACTCTTAGCTCGTCATCCACAATCCGCGGAATCGCCCTGCGATTCTCGACTCCCGAGGTGTCATCTCATCCTCGCGCTCTTGGCCATCTATCTCCTTTATTCACATTACTGCTTTGCAAAAGAAGGTGGCTGCGTCCCATTCCCTTTCGCTCCATACCATGACCTGAACTAGGGTCAGACACGACTGGTTGTCGGTCTTATCGCCTAGACGAAGACACGGCGACTCAAATTTCTACTAAAGTTGGCATCACTCTAATACCATAAAGGCGACAATTTGTGTGTGCGAATGTTTGTTATTTCTTCACGTTCGAGCGGTTCAATGGTTTTGGATGAAGACAGCACATGGATAGACCATGTATATTATTATACGATATGATACCACCTTTTATTTTACACATACACACCATACACTCACACATACATACACCATCACACACACACCTACACCATCACACACACACACCATAACACTTACAAAACAATATTTACTTTTGTTTTATTTTATTTCTTTCACGTGAACATATTCCACTCAGATGCTAAACTAATATGTTTGTAATAGATCAAAAAGAACGTGGGTGTCTCACTCACAAGTTAAATCTTAATTTGGGTACCAGAGTTCAACAACATTAGCACTTCAAATATGTAAAAATAGTTTTCTGTCTGTGTATTTGCTGTGTGTATTAATTGCAATAAAAATATTATTATTTTCTTTATTTCATTTACATAAACATATTAGTTACATTTTTAAATATTTCAAAAATAAAAAATAAAACATTTAAAAATATAAAAAAATAGTATCCCACCGGTATCGGGAACAGGGTTATTATTGTTATTAATATTTATCCCAGGACCCTGAGGTCCTGGACCTTTGGAATGCGTACGAGGAGCCGAAGCCAACTCGCAGAGGCCCTTTAGATAATTATAATGCAACATGATACCAACCGACGATTATCCCTGTACGCGCTATGCTAGTGCACCCAAGGACAACCCCCGGTTGTTGAAAAACTATTGCGACATATGGAGAACAAAGATAATAGGGCTATGGTTTTTGGAGTCTTAAGTGGACTGGTAACCTGGAACTATGTTAAGACTATGGCCCCTGCCTGAACAACGTTATTAATATCCATCGTAAAAAGGCAGGGGGTGACTTGCACACTCAATAAATGGGTATTATTATAGTTTCTGTTTTTAAAGTAGACCTATTTCGTGTTCGTCTATTTGTAAGAACTTTCTGATAATGCGACATGTATTTAAGATGGCAGCTTTTTGTAAGGGTATATAAAGGGTATCTTTAAGATTTAATAACTAGACTATGGAGGAGATTTAGATTATTATTATAATTATTATGTCCTGGAATTGCACATAGGATACTTCATCACGGGAGTATGTTACCTTGGGACTAGTTTTCACTTTCACGCAGGCGAAAGCGCTGACAGAAACTAGTACCTACGTCATAATGGATTATTATTATTATTATTATAAAATTCTGGACTTACATGTCTCCAATAAACAGGACTCTGCTAGGGTCGGTAACACCAGCCCTCTTCATGGCAAACTCTCCGAAGGCTTTCCCTGGTTTGCCAAGAACAACAGGCTTACGATTTGCTTCTTCAGCCACTAAATCCGTGAACGCTCCTGGAGCTAAAATTTTAATTGCAATATTATTGATCATGATTACTTTTGAAGTTGAAATAATAGTAATAGTATTAACGTTTTGTCGCGCAAAGTCATAATTACGTACTTGTTTGGACGTAATTTTTCAACAATTTTATCTTCCTGATGGTATACGAAAGACAGAAAGAAAACAGTTTATTTAGCACACAGGTACACAATGAAAAAGCAAAGTATTAGAAACGTAAATAAAAAAAGAATAACATCGAAGACACACTTGTTTGGCAATGACTGCTTCTGCACATATGGCCCCCTGGTAACTCATTATTATTGTGTCTATTAACGGCTCCATCTCTGTTTTAATATATACATATTTTTTTTTAACACATTGCTTTTGCAATATTTTTTATAATAATAGACGCCAACCACCATAAATTCGTTAGTAATTCATTTAGTTAACATGTAATTTATTGATAATTGTAATTATTTATTTTTCTTGCTTTTTTTTATATAGCCTCTTTTTTTATAATGTGAATGTGAGAACACTGTAGACTCCGCGAATTCTTAAGTTACTTCCTATTACGACTCACTTTTTTTTAATATGATTATTTTTACTGTGCTT
This sequence comes from Mythimna impura, assembly GCA_905147345.3. Classification (NCBI taxonomy): domain Eukaryota; kingdom Metazoa; phylum Arthropoda; class Insecta; order Lepidoptera; family Noctuidae; genus Mythimna; species Mythimna impura. The sequence goes on along the minus strand of LR990355.1, from coordinate 5,884,992 downwards.
TTGGGTACAATATTGACTGGTCTACACTGTTCTTACATAATATCTATTAATACTGTAATATGAAAATATTGTAAACAACCACTTTTTTAAAAGAGTTACCATGGAGTTTCTTGCCGGTTCTTCTCCATAGGAAACGACCCATTTGGAACCGTGTACTAGCTTCTGACATTTTATAAGTGCCCATGTAGGCCTATGTGAAATAAAAACATTTGACTTTGACTTTGACATTGTGTGTCTCACAATTGCAAAAAATAGGTCTAGTTCAGCATAATGCCAGGCCTATGCTTACATAAAAAAGATTTTCTTTCTAGTTTTTCTTTCTGATGATATTTGTATATACATGCTCTTATTGACTAGGTGGTTATGTTATAATAACCACCTAGTCAATAAGAGGCAAACCCCTCCCGCTATTCCTTCCATTCTTCCCGGCTCTAAGCCAGTTCTTGACAATTCTTCAAATGACCATTATGTTCACAAAATACATCAGCCCCCCTAACCAAGTCACAAACGATAAACGTAAACTCTCAGTAGTCTTTAATAGTTGGATATAAAGTTGAAAATCTATTGAAGATTACATAGTGTTTTTGTTCGTTCCGGTCGCTAACGCTCAGGTAATCTTTAATAGATTTTCAAGTTTATGCTCTTAGGTATAAAGTTGAAAATCTATTGGAGATTACTAAGCGTTCACGTTTATCGTTTACAACTTGGCTAGGGGGGCTGGAGTAGAAGAAGGGCATAGAGTTAAAGAACCCTTCTCCACCACCACTCAATTTTATATATTTTTTTTAAATAATTACCTAAAATCTTAGCTCCAGGTGCATAAAACACATGCCGATCCGTAGCACCACATAGGAAATGTACATCAGGTCTGCCTAAATAAGTAATAGCTTTGTTGATCTTTGGCAGGTTTAGTTTGAAGTCGCAACCCATCACAACGGCTCCTATTTCTGGGTCATCCTTCATATACTGGAGGTACTCTTCATAATAGTCTGCTCCTACATTTGGCTGTAAAAAATATTTGAAATAAATATCGTCTCATGGAATGATGGTGCCTCAAGAGTTATAATAGTTTTCATGATCAAATTTTGGTCTTGGTCGGCAATATCAGTGGAGTTTGGCGACAACTAAGGCGCCACATATGAACTAATAATCCTTCTCTGCGCGATTTGAACATATACAATAGCCTGAAATCATCTCTCGGGCTGTTGCCCAGATCAGACAAAATATCCGTCTGGTCGGAGGATCCTCCCTTTCCAACGGATGTTTGCAAGACTTTACACTCTGTTCCACATACCAATAAATTGGTGACCCTCGATAATGAACGTCAGCGCAGTCTACGTGTAGCTACTACTTCGTGATGTCATCATCACATCCTCAAGCTGTGTTATGCAAATCCAGGTACAGTCCGTTTTCCCTTTATTAATCTCAGAATTCTATTAATAGTTAGAATTGGAAATTTTCTAAACTCCAGACTACTAATAAGAAATTCTCAATAACAACCCAACATGGGATTCGAACCCTGAAACCGACGTTCACGTATGCCAGTACGCAGTCGCAATCGCCAGACTACGAGACCAACGGTAAACGCAGTATGAATAGTATCAAAGGGAATCATTGCGTTGGTTAACAGATTGGCTATAGAAAGAAAGAAAAACAGTGTATTTGCGGGAAATGATGTAATCATATGACTAGCATACAAAGTATTATCACTCCACAGCGGCGTGAAACGGCCGAACGCCGAGCATAACACATAGTACCGTGGCCCCATGCATAAAATTAATTTGCATGATGGTAGCACTGTGGTTGAGTGAACTTGCTATGTTACGTATCGCAAGTTCGACTCCCGTACGGAACAAATATTTGTATAGCGTAACCTACAGATATTCATACCTATGTGATTCGGGTCTAGGAGTCTTATGTACGTGCAAGCACATAATGTGTAAATATGTAAATATATTATGTTTGTAAACGTACGATACAGGAGTTATTCCTAGTCTGAGGCAAAGTTTAAAAAAAAAACTGGGCAAGTGCAAGTCGGACTCACGCACTAAGGGTTCCATGCAAACTTACCTATGAAAACAGTTCAATTCCCGAATTGAGTTACGAAGATTTTTCAAATCGAAAAAAGTTTTTTTTTTGTGACACAACTACAAATTTACAGTTTTCAGATTTTCTCCTATATGTGCTATAAGGCTTTGCTTCATGCCAAATTTCAGGATTCTAGGTCAACGGGAAGTACCGTATATATTTTGATTCCCCTAAGAGTGTCGAAATACACGTTTTTTGTGACTTAAACGGCCATATTTTTTTTTTCGGTAACTTAGAAGTTTGATTTTTTCACAGCTTCAAGGGACCGCAGACTTGAGCATATGGTTTTATTTTCAAGTCGATACCTTCGTTCCCGAGATAAAGGATCTTGACAGACAGACGGATAACAAAGTGATCCTATATGGGTTCCGTTTTTTCCTTTTGAGATACGGAACCCTAAAAGCAGAGCTGGTTTTCAGTGAGGGCCGGTGGCAGTGGGTATCGCAAGTTGATGCACAACCATCAAATTGTTGTTTGTAATTTTTTGAGAGCAAGTTTTCAAAAAAGCTCAATGTTAAAATATTAACAACTAGCTTTTGCCCGTGGCTTCACCAGCGTACATAAAAAATAGCCTATGTCACTCAGGAATAAAGCAGCTATCTATCGGTGAAAAAACTTAGCAGTCACACCAGTACTTTCAGAGATTACCTCCAACAACCAAAAAAACACAATTTACCTCTTTATATTATTAGTGTAGATATAGCAAAGCACACACACTCACTGGTAATTAGTAAGTACATGGTGAATATTCCACCCATAAGCACAAAACGTTTTGAAAATACGTTCATTGTGCGTACCGCTAAGGAGTGTATCGTTGACTAGATCATCGCTTTCCACTAGGTGAAATAGAGGTAAAACGCGTACCTATAAAAAAAAAATACTCACCCCTTCTTTGTATTCAATACCGTAAGATTTTAATACATTATTCGTCTCAGCACAACTCATACTATATACTTTCTTGTCAAAATTGATCGATTTTAGATACTCAGCTATCGCAATGGAAGGTATGGTGAGGTAATCCTGAAACAAAGAACTGAATTAGAATTATTTTTTAAAAGAAGTACCTTAATCATTCAAGTAGTAATAGTTCATGGTCATAGATAACCCATTGTAGCAAAATTGAGGGAGCCCGTTAAAGCCGATCCACACCAGGCCCCCTAGCCAAGTTACGATCGTTGTCGATCGCCTCGAGTAGGCCACGCCTCCGATTTCTTTATTCTAACGACATCTCAACGTTGAGTCACGTGGTCAGAACAAAGGCGTGGCCGACTCGAGGCCATCAACGAAAAGAGAATCGAAACGAAACGATTGTAACTTGGCTAGGGGGGCAGGGATTCGGGATTGTGGCCACTGGAGACTATGGGCATCGGGAGTAGCAGGGCAATCACCAGCCAACGTAGGCGCGGGCTTGTAGATAACGAGCAGTGGGTAGCTCGCCGTCTTGCCATGTAGTAAAGACCAAGCCCGAGTTGTCGACGGCGCATAGCGTTTCACGCGCATTTTTCTACCATTAACAGGATGCAGGTTCAATTTAGTCACCTGTCACGCTCACCCAGTGTTGGGCACGCTACAATTATGGCGGTAAGTCCCCTCTTTGAGGAGTGGCTGGAGCGGCAACACGGCATCCTCACCTACCGCATGACGTAGGTCCTCACCGGACATGGCAAGTTCGGGAGGTTCCTGCATCGGATTCAGGCGGAAGCAACGCCCGGGTGTCATCATTGTGCGGACCACCCAGAGGACACGGTGGAGCATACGGTGGAGGTGTGCCCCGCTTGGGCGGAGCACCGCCGTGTCCTCGTGGAGGCAATTGGCGGCAGCGACCTTTCGCGTCCGGCCCTGGTTCAGGCTATGGTCCGGAGCGAGGAGGAATGGCAGGCGGTCGCCTCCTTCTGCGAAGCAGTAATGCTAGCGAAGGAGGAGGCTGCACGCGTGAGGGAACGAAGGTCCTCACGTCCTAGCCGCCGTAATTCCGACCCCGACTACCAGCCACGGTAGACGCGGGCTTGCGGACGTCGAGCACTGGGTAGCTCGTCGTCCGGCTGTTCGGTAATTAGCCGGACCGAGCCCAGTCGTTAGCAGCGCGTAGTGATCCTCGCGCTCCTCAAAGAGATGTCAGCAAACCGTAGGGGCCCAGCAGGGCCGATGCCCGCTAGCTAGGACCGCGGAGAATTTCTGAAAGGGAAACCCGTAGTCCTAGAATGCAAAGGGTAATTGAAGGATACAGGTGTGGTTTTAGTCAGTAAAAGTCTGACACGCCCTCGCGCTCCACCCAGAGCGCGAGAAGTCATTTGGATGATTTCCCACCTTAAAAAAAAAACGCTCACCCAGTGTAGATATTGATATGTACTCTTTGCGTAAATTTAAGTCTGTCGTACATAAAGTATTATCACAAGAGTGAAAAGAGAGTTTTCACTTACTTTATGTGAGTGAAAGGGACAAAATTCTCATAAATAAATATTTGGAATATTTAAATACTTGGAATATGTAAAAGTTTAAATGTTCAAAATTTGTTTTTGTTGTCATATTTTTATTAGTTGACTTAACGTTGAACAAAATGGTAATTAGATTAGATACGTTAGTTCTTAACTGCTTGTATAATGCATGCCGTGGCAGCCTACAATATAAAATGTATAAAATACTGAATCTTTAGCATGTATAATGGTGTATGCTTTGTTGGTTGTTCTTAAATAAATAAAACTGTAGGGGCTCAGTAGGGCCGATTTCCTTCAAGGCGTTTTTTAAAGAGTCACTGTAGCCCCGGAATCCGTATTTGCATCATCATTTCAACTGAAAGACGTTCACTGTGAACATAGCCCATCTCCAAGCATCCAGCCTCCCCCAAGCGTCGCCATAACGCCCAGGACCAGGGCACCATGTTATCGTTCAACCGTTTTTGAATACCTCCGAAAAATGTATTAACAGCTGATCTATTTTGTTCTTAATGTCCAGGTTTTCCCATAGTATAATTGGTTCTCATCTATTGTAACATCATCGTTTTCACATTATAAATTTACGTTCTGGTAAAATAAACAATACAAAACGCTTTGTAAAATAAACAAAACACTATCTCGAATACATGGTTAATCAGGACTTTGTTTATGAAATATTGCAAAAGATGGAAGCAAATATATCAGTCTATACCAAATCTTGCAATATACTTAGTAGAGAGTAAATCTATTATGTATGAGTGAAAAAGATTTTTATGTCTGTACCTCAAAGATATTTATGAAGCAATTATCTTAGGAGAATGTTCAGATAGAAAATTTCCCAGCTGATATTACATTAGTTCGTAGTTTTATTAGAAATGCTCGTAAATCTTGGTACAACCTGAATAAGTGTTATCTGGTCCTAACTTAGGCCTAATCTTAGTCTTTGACTGGTAAAAAAATTTTCATTAATACAGTAGAGTCCCCGATCTTGATAGGAGTGGGTGCGTCATGGCTGTTTACCATGACTTTGGTTTTGTCCATGTTCATTTTAAGTCCCACTTTTTCGGAAGCTCTACTGAGGTCACCAAGCATTGTACTGAGCTCCTCCGTAGTCTCAGCCATAACTACTATGTCGTCGGCAAACCGAAGGTGAGTGATGTACTCGCCATTGACATTAATGCCTAGCCCTCTCCATTCCAGAACCTTGAAGATTTCCTCCATTGCCACCGTGAACAGTTTCGGAGAATTAACGTCTCCCTGCCTCACGCCCCGCTGCAAGAGGATAGGTTTTGAAGTCTGGTCTTGTAGTCGGACTGACATGGTGGCGTTTTTGTACAAGCACTTTAGCACTTCGATGTACCGATAGTCAATTTGGCACCGTTGGAAAGACTGCAGTACAGCCCAAGTCTCGGTCGAATCAAAGGCTTTCTCGTAGTCCACAAACGCTAAGCAGAGAGGCTGATTATACTCCTTAGTCTTCTGTATAACCTGCCGCAGCGTTATGTGGTCCACGGTGCTGAAGCCTTTTCGGAATCCGGCTTGTTCGGGAGGCTGGAAGTCGTCGAACTGATCGTGATCATTACAGAATAGAAACTGACACGGTCAGAATGTATGAAATTTTGTGAGATGAATGTACGACTGTATATTTTATTTCCGCAGGAGGACCAAGGTTGCCGATATAGCACGAAGAATCGTCAAACTTAAGTGCCATCTGTTCTGAGAGCAATGTGCCCTACCCATTGCGCACATTGCTCACAGAACAGATGGCCGTTGGGGCCGAAAGGTTCTGGAGTCGCGACCACATACCGGAAAACGCAAAGTTGGAAGGCCCCCTACAAGGTGGATCGATGACCTGGTGAAGGTTGCTGGAATCCGATGGACGCGAGACGCACAGGACCGTTCATTGTGGCGACATTTGGGGGAGTCCTATGTCCAGCAGTGGACGTCTCTCGGCTGAAATGATGATGATGATGATATTTTATTTGAAGTACCTACCTATTTCTAAAAAGTTGCGCGTTAATTATGTCTGACTCATTAGCGTATTAGCTTCGGCCGTTCCGTTTAAATTAGATAAATTGGTTGCAATCTTGAATGTCTCAATTATTGCGTCAAACATGAACCCACCACGTGAGAAAATGGTTTTCTCATCAGCAAACTAGTCGCAGCTCTCACCTCTCAGAAATAAATACCTTGGCAGTAATGTGAAATTTGAAACGAAAACGGCATAAGATTGGATGAAAGTCAGGTGCTTGTCATATCATTCAAGTTATATTGCTCAGCATGTCACGCAGTATTGAAGTGCCAACTAGACGTATTGAGAATGATACTCATTTCTTCAAAACCATTACTTATTGGTTACAATTATTTCTAGCCTACTAGGCTTGAATAAAAACTGGGCACTGAGGGTTTCGTACAAACTTGAAAGGTAAATAGCGGTTTACGATTTATGACGTATTTAAAAAAACTACTTGCTAGATCTCGTTCAAACTAATTTTCGGTGGAAGTTTGCATGGTAATGTACATCATATTTTTTTTTTAGTTTTATCATTCTCTTATTATAGAAGTTACGGGGGGGGGGGGGATTCAGTTTAGAAAAAAAATGATATTAGAAACCTCAATATCATTTTTGAAGACCTATCCGTAAATACCCCAACTCAAAAATTTTTTTTCATCATACCCGTAAGGTTTGATGAAAAAAAAATTTTGAGTTTCAGTTCTAAGTATGGGGAACCCCCAAAATTTATTGTTTTTTTTTTCTATTTTTGTGTGAAAATCTTAATGCTGTTCACAGAATACATCTATTTACCAAGTTTCAACAGTATAGATCATATAGTTTCGGAAAAAAGTGGCTGTGACATACGGACGGACAGACAAACAGACATGACGAATCCATAAGGGTTCCGTTTTTTGTCATTTGGCTACGGAACCCTAAAAATGAAAAGGCAAAAATAAAATATTTGCATGAACAAATATTTGTTATCTAACCAGAACTGGTTAGATAACAAATATTTTATATTGATGAACATCAATATAAAAATTAGAATACCTACTAATTGTAAAAAAAAAACAAATATTATTTTTGAAAACTAAAATTGGTAGTTGAAGCAAACGAAATTAATGGTCTTTTTTTAGAGACGGAGTCAGTCAATGTCATAATATCATCTCTCAAATTAAGCAAATTTCATGCATATCATAAACCTTTTTCTGTTCTTTAATTCAATTTAAAAAATCACCCTTTATAACAATTTGAAGCTTTATAATTTCACTGTTAATGACGATATTTCAATTATTTTTTTCATGTTGGTTTACCAGAGCTAAAAAGTACTTAATATAGCAAATTAAAAAAATTGCACGCAAACTACTTATTGTAGCTTCTTTCCACGATGCAGTGTGCACTCGCATCATCTGTTTATAGGTAAGGTAAAAGGTTTCCAAAAAATATTTCCCTGATAGTTACATTTGGTAATCATTTTTTATTTGTAATATCTTGGAGTCATGTGTAGTATCTTGGGGCCGATTCTGTTATTTATTATTGAAAGGCTCACGTTTAACCTTACGATGGTAAGCGATATGTTGTCACTAAAGTTAAACACGTAGTCAAGTCGAAGAAAAACATAAATCTATTTTAGGAAACTTCTCAAAATCTGTTTATATAAAAGGCAAAGTGACTCAGTCACTGACTCATCAACGCCTAGCCTAAACCCTAGGATCTAGAACGCTGAAGTTTTACCCGGTAATTTGGATCAGTTCTTCATAATTCTTTGTCATACTACACTGAAAATATAGCTGAACGTTTAACGCCGCTTTGTAGATCGTATCGTCACTACAATCCAACTGAAGATAACTGAAGGTAACCGCATCACATTACAGCGACGTATTTCAATCCGGCGCACCTACTTGTAATACGGCGTGTTCTAGGATACGGCTGCGACTTATATTATTATTATTTTATTTATTATGTACTTTATTGTACACCTGATAATGTGGACATTTACAAAAACTAAGTATACAATGGGCAGTCTTATCGCACAGGGCAATCTCTTACAGGCAACCTTAAAACAGACTGAACAAAAGGAGTTAGATTTGGGGCGGCCAGTGTACAAAAATCATAAAAAATATTAATTATGATGATATATGATGATGATGATAATTGTGATGTTCTTTCATGAACAAAGTTTAAGAAAATATTTTTGAAAATTCACCCCTTAAGGAGATGAAGCGGAGGTACAAAGTTTGTATGGATAAGCTTACTTTTACGCAGGCGAAACCGCATGCAGTAGCTTGTTTATAGCAAGGGAATGAAATTTAAAGAGAGTCTCTTTTATTTGGTTCCTTGTTCTCAGTTTACGAGGCGGGCAGATCTCCAAGTGGTTACAGAACTATGGATTGGCTGGCAGCCCAGTGACGCGTCGGGTTTATAGTTCAACGTTTTGCATAAGCGACAGTTTCCTTTTCAGTGAGTTTTCTGCATTTAGTAGGAAATAAGGTTGATTTATTTATACTGCGCATTTTGGGAAAGATTTCGCTCGCTCTAGATATTTTTAGAAGCGAAGCAACGATCTAATTTTTTTTATGTGTTAATAAACATAATATTAATTAATTGTAAAATAATGTACAATAATACTAAACTTAACTATGTACATATAATACAAAAACACCTATTACACTCAGGCGTCGAAGTACTCCTCCACATCTGCTGTCATCCGGAAATGTGCCCAGAAGGCTGGCAGCATTGCCACGTTGAATGGCAATGCTAATTCTTTGGGCAAAGAACGAGCCAGCCCTCTGGTCACGCAAAGTGTCGATCAGACGGCGTGAAATTTCCTTGAAAAGGAGACGCGCACTCGGACTCCGTGACCCAAGCGTTTCGACCCCAAACGACTCAAAACTATAATTACCAATAAGGTTACAGTATTTGCGCCGTTTGAGGGTCCCAGCAGGCGCAGCGGCAGCGCCGGCACAGCCCGCCGATTTAATTTAACTGAAATATGATTGAGAGTCGTCCTCATAATTTCAGCCGAAAGATGTCCACTGTTGGACATAGACCACTCCTAAGTGTTGTCGCAACGACCGGTCTTGTGCGTCTCGGATCCATTGGATTCCGACCCACAGCAGGTCTTCCAACGCTGCGTCTTCCGGTACGTGGTCGTCACACCAAAACCTTTCAGCCCCATTGACCATCTGTTCTGCGAGCAATGTAGGGACTCTGTCCACTGCCACTTAAGTTTGACGATTCTGTGGGTTATGTCCGTTACCGTTCGATTAATGAGAGTAAAGATGACCAGACGGTTGCAAACTAGCGTTCCAACTAAGGTGACTTTGGTTTATGTGTTTGGTTTGTGTTGCGGCAATATGGATGTAAACCACGTGCCAACACGTTCAGTGGTTGGGAAAAACACGCCTCCCAACCAAGGGCGTTGAAGGTCATGGATTACAACTGCTGTCTACACGGAATGAAACTAGCAAGGTCACTTTGGTTGGGACGTTGGTTTGTAACAGTCTGGTCACCCCTTAAGAAACTAAATTCGTTTACTAATAGTATACTTAAGAAGATGCTAGTTTTAAAGGAAACATACACATATGAGCTATGCCCATGCATTCATTTATATCTAGTTTATAATCTGTTTAGCTCACAATGAATTATTCCATTTCGGTTGATCTTCACGGTTTTATAACAAAAATAATTAATCTAAATGTTTAGTGTTCAATTAAAATCGTTTTGTACGCGATTTAACCTCGTGCCTATTGTTTCAGTTTCACTGTTTCCACTACAGTTGCGATTGTTTTACACCGATACCCAAATCGGGAAAATATTTAAATTTAAATTTTCTACAAATATATTTTTACATCTTATGATCTCCTTGTTTGTTTAGCCTTTTTTGAGGGTGAGATATCGTCAAACAATTTCTTCTGCTCTGGGTGGAGCGTGACGGAGAGTCAGACTTTTACTGATTAAAACCCATAGGTGTTCCTTCAGTTGAGAGACCTCTTATGAGAATGAAACGGAGGTCTGAATTTTGTATGGAGAATTCAACTTTCACGCGGGCCAAGCTGCTGGTAAAAGCTAATATATTTATAAAATGCAACAATAGCATTTATCTAAGAGATTGTATTCAGAATGTCATAAACTATTTTACAAATGCGACAGTAATATTTGTTACTTACGAAGCCATTCTCAATTTCAGCCTCTCGGAATCGAGCTTCATAATTTTCTTTGCTTCTTAAACTGTTGTTTGAAACGAAGTTTACAGTCTTTCCAAGTTTCTTCATCAGGCTGAAGAATTTCCCCACGTCAGCCAGAGGTCCGTTGGTCCATATGACTCCTGATAAGCAAATGTTAGGTTAGATTGATCAGCTCGATGGTAGCACAACTATTAAAACGTATGAATTGGGAAAAGTATGAGACATCATAAGAAATCTCATGTCACAGAGTTAGTTGTCAAACTCCTTCGAAATGGCTTGATCGATATTTTTCGGAGACGCCTTCCATATTCTAAATAAATAGTCCCTACGACATACCATTGTATATAAATATTTATCTATCTATCTGAGTTATTCTTTTAATACTTATTTTTACCATTATCGTACTTTCCTTATAGATTCGATCAAACACTGCACATAGGTATGTTCTGAAACAGCAATAACGGGCAAGATATCGCGAGTAGTTGCGACCAATCGTATTCATCTAGCTTTTGTTTTACAAGTCTGTCACAAATAACTTCACGCGTTTTGTTCCCACTGTTTGATTTAGGGTCTGCGCTCACTTGAAACAAGACTTTCTTCGACAGAATTGTCTACGACGTCGCAGACTTGTCTACAATGTCTGCGACAGACGGTTTTGTCTACGTCACGGCGCACACTATCAAGACCACAGAATAAGTAATAGTACAAGGTACAGAAGTTTCACTCTTCGAAAGAAAACATGCAAATATAAACCTACTAGCAACGTTAATAATGTTCATAAAACACCACCTACACGACCACTACCTCCTAGTCGACGTTGTGTGACAGTTGTGGAATATTGTTGTTATTGTTATAAAACATTGCACGGCACGGACGTGACCTTGATTATATTTGTCTACCGGGAGTCTCTTTTATTATGCCCGTTATGCGCCTTTGAACAGGCCGCTCTTGTTATAGGGTTAGGACTTGTGTGTTTTTGAAAAATGTGAAATAGGTATATATAATTACCTATTTCAATAAAAATAAAAATAAAATCAAGGTCACGTCCGTGCCGTAGACAAGTCTGCGACGTCGTAGACAATTCTGTCTAAGACAGTCTTGAGTCAGTTCAGTCTTGTCTCAAGTGTGCACAGGCCCTTGAACTTAACACTCGCATTCGTTGCTAACGCTAATCCGACGGCATGGTGATCGGAAATGTGTGTGTCAAGCGCGTACGACGTCGACCCGCACTCACTACGTCCCGCTCGCACATGATCCAAGCACGACGCCTGTTGCCGCCCGTCCACGATCGCTTCGCGCGTTATCTCTGCACTCGGTATTACGCACGGTAACGCATGCACACAAGGTGTTTTTGTATTTCGATGTAGTTAGATTTGTTATATCATTCAGAATGTACATATTTTTGTCACCAATTAAAATTACGCTGTCAGATTTAGGAATGGATTTAATGATGGTCTCCATTTGTTTTATAAATAGTATCTTATTTTTCTTGGGTAGTCTGTATATAGCTATTATATGTGTTGTCTTGTTTTCTATTGTAAGCTGGTAACGCACCGTTTCCAAGGCTTCTGTATTCAATATCTGAGCATCAAAGCTGAGTTTGTCCTTTGCATATATCAATATTCCTCCACCCCTGGTAATTTATCTTGTGTGTCTATGTGTACTATAACCCGATATTTGATAAAATGACAATTCTTCCTTCTTGATATTTATTTCACTTAGTATTATTATATCTATCTTAAACCGACTCTCCTGTAACAGGACTAGAAGTTCATTGAAATGTTTTCGAAGTGATCGAATGTTTAAATGAAAAATGTAGCAGCAATCCTTATTTAAAGCCATATCATTACTTAATGATGACATGTCACAGTATCTCTTGAACACAATATTAGTAGAAATATCACAATTGGGATAGAATGATAATTTCAAAGATATCACCTAGTGTGTACTCACCGCGCTATCTGCGTGTGTTTATTTACTTATGTTCTTCGAATTTACTCATGTCTTCTTCCGATCTTATATTGTAAATCTTATTTTCTTCATTGTTTTTCTTAAGAAGAATATTACGATTTTGGACCCAGATGTACTGGTAACCTTTCGCTTTTAGTTTGTTCCTTACGATCCATATAAGTTGGCGCTTGTACTTCGGTAAATCTTCATTAATAAATATTTTCTTATTACTGCCATTCCCATACACTTTATTATTAGTTATCTTATTTTCCTTTTTTGCTGTCATCCATTTATTTTTCGCACTCTTAGAACGAAGTGTAACCAGTTCGATTTTGGATCTTGCGTCGCCCGATTTTTCTTGCCCTACCCTGTGTGCATCTTCAATATCATCTGGGTTCAAATTTAGCTTCTGAGCTAAATTTCCTATCACAGACTTAATATTTTCCTGGTTATGCATCTCTAGTAAGCCTATGCTAAGTATGTCTATGCTTTTCTCTTTTTCCCTTATCTCCAACTCCTGCTACTCTTCCAAAGCTTTATTATATTTTTCCAGATTTACGTTTTTTTGTTCTAAAGTCTTCATTTTCCTTTGAGCTTCTTCTTTAAATTCTATTAACTGAAAGTTTCTATAAAGTGAAAGTTTGTGAGTGTGTATGTTTGTTTCTTCTTCACGCTCGAATGGCTAAATAGATTTGTATGAAATTTACATGGGTAGACCATATCCTGGAATGGCATATAGTAAACTTTTTTTGCTGGGAGTATGTTCCTTTGGGAAAATTTTCTATTTTCATGCGGTCGAAGCTACTGGCAGCAGCTAAGAGTAACCTTAAAAATTACTGTACCAATTTGAATGAACTTTACTTTAAATAAATTATTTGTTGAAGTCTCAGGAAAGTTCTTAGGAAAAAAAAATCTAAAATAACAGATTTTTTCTTTATTACATTCAAACTATTCCTAGCTGTCAATTTAAGGATTAGCTGTCAATCTGCTTTTGACAGAATGACGTCTGTCGGGTTAGCTAGTTCATAAAAAAAAATAGCCATGAACAGTTTTTTAAAAATAACCATGTATTTAATTTTTTTCAAAAGATTGTTGCAGAAATTTCTATATCTTTTGTATGAGATATTTCTATCTCATACAAAAGATATAGATCAGAATTTATATAAATCAGTATAAATCATTATCAGGCGCAAGTTTAGACTTTTGGTCTAATTTATCCCTATGTCGTATACAATGAACGAGACCGGGAGTGATCCACGGTTTAATAGAATTATACCTTCTGGATGTTATTTTGGTAATTGTATTTTTGCTTATTGATACTGTAAAGAAATATTTCCATCATTAGTTTCGTAAACAGGGTCAAAGTCATTACCGCGAATGTCACGTTCAAGATTACTGATTAGTCATATCAATTTTTGTACAGTTTATTCTAGGTGAAGATTTTTGTATCGTTAGTAAAATAGCTTGATGGTCAGTAAGCGATGAATTAGTTACCAATATTTTGTTCGGGTATTTTGTTTTTATAATGAAATGATCCAGACATGACCCAGTCTGGTGCGTGGCATAATAATGAGTTAGTAAAAGACCATGAAATGAACTAATATTTATGTCTCCCATTAGAACAATGTTCTTAAAAGCTGATATATGTTTTATATTTATATCAAGTGAATCCAAAAAAACTGTAAATGTTATGAGATGGTGGCCTATAGATGGCCTTAATTACAGTATCCGGGATAATTTTAATTATTAAACAGTTACTATCTTGAACTCTCAGTTACTATGTAAACTACTACACCATCATTCTGATTCGTATTTGAATATGTTTTATAAGTGCAGTAGTTGTCAAGGGAAAGTAAATTGGCTGTCTGATCAGACAGCTAACATTCTGTTAGGACTATTGTCCTAACAGAACGTTAGCTGTGATGTTATTACATCAGAGCTAACGTCTAGACTTTGTAATAAAATTTCAAACCAATCCATGTTGCGATTAATACTGCGAATTTTTTGTGTAAGCAGTGTAAGCTTATTTTCCTCAGAAGAAAGAAGAAGTTTACAGTCCATTACAGGTATTGGCTTCAGACACAGGAAATCCATCTAAATCAGCGATTAGCTGACTGGCCATAACAACTAGTAGTTAAAGTAATAAAAGATAAACTAACTCTAAGTAATTGTAACTAAGGGTTACTAAATAAACTATTCAGGGTGCTCTTAGGAGCCTTCATAGTCTATTGAATTAATATAATTAACCTCGGCGTATTTACGCGCCAGACACTCAACGTCACCAGTCTGATGGTCACATTTCTTCTTGAAGCGCTTGCACGTCGCACATTGAGGCGGAGAAGATTTACTGCTACACGATTTGTGGGCATGCCCAGTCTCTCCACAGTGGTTGCAAGTAGGACTCGTTTCTCGGCAAAACTTGGCTGCGTGACCGAACTGCTGGCAATTGAAACACCTTGTGACTATCGTGAAATCTTTCACGGGGCAAGATGCCCAATTTATAAAAATCCGGCCTTGGTTTATAAGGACTTTCCTGATGGTAGCGGGTACTTTTAAAATATAGTTGCAGGTAGAAAGACCTTTCTTACCCGACTTATGGTTCAATTTGACAGTCGCAAGGAAGGACTCACGAGTAGTATTTGCCAATTTATTAGAAAGGTTTTTCTCTTACATGCAGTCAAATACTTCCCTTTCTGAAAGTGCTACTGGAACTCCAACGACAGCAATTCTAAGTTGCCGTTTAGGAGCTTCTTCCACTGTAAGGCTTGATGATATCAGTTTTGTAGAATTCCTCAGCTTGTCAATATCGCCTTTGCTTTCTGTGCTAATAAGAACACCCCCGTTTCTTACTTTTTTTAGGTCACGGACATGAAGTTTCTGTTCTTCAGGCGATATTACTTTCTGCACAAGTGACTTCGTGTCTTTACTAGTTTTAGTTTTGTCGCAAGGATATATGGCCACAGAACTCAGATTTGCTGGACGGATGAAGGTTTCAGAACTTTTTTTTACCATGCTAGCGTAGGACGAAGTGGTAATGTCAGGTGTTAATTTGTTGATTACAGCCTCTTTAATTACCTTAACCCGCTGATCCCTAAGGTGCAGTGCTGTATTGTGCGCTTGAATTGTTTTTTGCTTTAAAGCTTGATTGAGGACGGCCATCTGAGATGTTTCGTTGGAAACCTTGCGGCAAAGAACAGAGACACGGAGCTTCTGATCGCTGTTCATCTTCCCCTCTGAAACTAAGGTGCAGACCTCAGTCTGTCACGGTCACGGGTGGAGCTTGTGGTGGTGTTTTCTCCCTAGGTTGAACTGGTTCAGTTCGGGTTGGAGTCGGCGGAGGACTTCGCCGTAAAAGTTGGCTACGTCCGAAAGGGCTAGCTTCTTGGTTAGACATAACTAACACAGATGTACTATAAATATTTAGTTCATCTTACACAATATAAAAATTAGCAAAAACACACCCACGGGTCGCGTGTGTGTTTTTGTTTTTCACTTTAGTTTCGAACTGACTCCGCAAATAATTTTATTGTATTAGTTGTTATAAGTTGTTTATAAGATATTACATAATTAATAAATGCAAGGTACACGTTTCGTCTCGCGTCTCGTAAGCGACAATTATTTGGCTTATTATTATTTGAATATTGAGACTTGGCTGGATTGATTGTTAATTTCTCGCAAATGTTTGTACGCCCTCGGGCATAACATAGCGCACTCTTTATTACCTTGCTACACCGTTATTATTATACCTATCTGTTTAATAAATTAATAAATGACTTATGACTTATATCTCTATAACTCAAAATAAACAATTTTATGTGTATTACTAATCTGTTTGTGATAATAACGACCAAGGTTTCTAGATATATGAAGATATGAAACTCAATGAATTATGGCTGTGTAACCCTTTCCTTAATTAAATTTGATGTCAAGAATCTTACAAAAACTATCTGACTGGCCTATTGGTCTAGTGGTTAGTGGCCCTGACTGCTAAGCCGGAGATTGTGGGTTCGATTCCCACCCAGGACAAATGTTTGTGTGATGAGCACAATCATTTATTCTGTGTCTGGGTGTAATTTATCTATAATATGTATGTATTTAGAAATATATAAATATGTTTATCAGTTATCTAGTACTGATAACATAAGCTCTGCTTAGTTTGGGACTAGATGACGTTGTGTGATAGTTGTGGAATATTATTATTATTATTATCTAACTTGCTAGGTATTATTGGCATAATATAAATAAATAATAATGGTCCAAAACATTTTAAATCATGTATCAAAAATGGTGTAATCATTCCAGATCAGCTGATTATAAAAATACAAACTTGATATCCATTCATTATTTATTTATCTATCGAATGCTTTAGATTATGTAAAGAATTAGCAATAGTCAAGAAAATATAAATATTTATAAGTGTACCAATAATAACATAACCCAAATACAAACAGAGAATTAATCGATAATCCGGTTTCAATAAAAAGTAACGTGGGTACATCACTACAAATCATATGATTACTGTAATATAAAATAATTCGATAAAACAATGAACATCAATCTCACATAGCAACCATTTAAAAACAAAAGACGGGAAAGCAACTAAATTAAAAGTTCTACATACCATCACAATCAGAAAACACATGATCAAAAGATTCGAGAAATGTCTTAAAATCCTCCGGTTTCAAATCCTGTAGATTCACTGGTGTGGAATCCATGTTGACTATTGATTTTTCTGTTATAAATACACTGTTTATATGTGGTTTTTATCAGTGTTTTATTAGAACACGTGCGTTCATAACCTCGTCGCGTCAGTTACTGCGTTCGCGTCAGCCGATGCTTAAATATAAACTGACGGGTTCGTGAGTGTTTTTCCATGTGTTGCACACGTACGGTATTTTTGTGATGTAATTGTTGTGCAATTTTTTTATGTTATTTATTATTGAGTGATTAGAGAATTTTTGGAACAGTTTTTTTTTTTTTGTATATTTTATTTTGACTGGTGTAAATTGTCCTCTATACCTATCTATTATTATTGTGATACAGAAATATTGTAAAAACAATAGAATAGAATACCATAAACTGTAATGTACCAAAACAGTAAATTTTAAAAGAGTAACCGTATTTCTTGTCGGTTCTTCTTCATAGGAAGCGATCAGTTGGAACCGTGAACTTGCTTCTGACGTTTTGCAAGTGTCCATGTGAATTAAAATATTTTGAATTTGACGTCGATAGTAATGTTCATAATTATCATCATGGATGCTGGTAACGTCTGAATACGTTATCAAATGTAACAGCTGTGTAATAACGAATTCATGGTTATTCTATAGGTATTATTATCGCACTCAAGTGCGACCAACATTCGAATACATGATGATGTTTTTTAATTATATCGATTCGATACTCAACTCAATATTTGTTTACTATGTAAGATTATAAAACATAATGAGGATTTTGTTCTTAATTTTTGTAGTTATTAAAATCAAGGCTGAAGTGAATAAGCTTTTAATACAACTAGTGCGCCTCACCATCAACGATTAAGTATCTATATCGTTTTAAAAAAAAGTTAAGGCTGGACCTCTCGACATGGAATACTAATACGAAACCTACGGAATTTACAAAACCCAGCACAAAATTTATGCGCACTTTGTAAAAATGAATTGCAAAAAAAGCTTTTTTAAAATTAAATAATTAATTTTAAAATTTCCCTCGTAGGAAAGTGGAAACAAACACGAAAACCGACCCTAATAAACCTTAAAACATGGCAACCCCAAGAGAATCTCACTAGTTCTGTAATAAACTAATAGGATCTCTAGATTGGTTTACTTTATTTTACCTTACGGGTTAATTCCGATACCTAGGCCACAGAAACAGATAAATTTTCTAGGCTAGTTCGCTGCCTCATAAGACCTCCCAGGGGTGCCACTAAAGTTTAACGGATAATAAATCTAGTTGGTTCTGTTCAAAGGGTTGTTCACCCCTGGAAGTCGTGAGCCCCGATTGATCGGTTGACGATAAGGGGTTTAAGGAAATACCTATAGTAGAATTTCCTTCTAGGTAAATCTGCGTTTTACTATTATTGAATTAGGTATTTGATTGTTAAAGAAGTTAAAAGAAGAAATTTGAAGTATAACCAATACTTTTTTTTATCAAATTTCGATGATGATGATGATCAAGAGGGAGTGTCAGAAAT
The DNA here is from genome assembly GCA_905147345.3 of Mythimna impura. NCBI lineage: Eukaryota > Metazoa > Arthropoda > Insecta > Lepidoptera > Noctuidae > Mythimna > Mythimna impura. The sequence continues at coordinate 5,866,149 of LR990355.1, read as the reverse complement.
TACTGACTAAACACACCTGAGTTTCTTCATTTGCCCTTTGCGTACCAGGGCCGCGGTAACTCTTTATAACAGTTCCACAACCCAAGAATTATTGATAAGCTCGCGCTTGACCATTATCTCACCTGATGGTATGATGTGGTCAACGATGGAGCACGCTTGCGCAGAAGTAACTTATTCACAAGATAATAATTATATATCTAATGACATATTATCCCACAGGTTAAAAGAGAACCCTGTAAGGTTCAACGGTAATGTACCTACCTCAAAATATCATCAAAGAAAAATGGGGGTGGGGAGAGGGTAAAAATTAGCATACAAAGTCTTCTCAGACCTACCAAATATTATACACAACAAAATGTCATAAAAATCGGTCAAGCAAGAATAGAATAGAATAGAATAGAATAGAATAGAATAGAATAGAATAGAATAGAATAGAATAGAATAGAATAGAATAGAATAGAATAGAATAGAATAGAATAGAATAGAATAGAATAGAATAGAATAGAATAGAATAGAATAGAATAGAATAGAATAGAATAGAATAGAATAGAATAGAATAGAATAGAATAGAATAGAATAGAATAGAATAGAATAGAATAGAATAGAATAGAATAGAATAGAATAGAATAGAATAGAATAGAATAGAATAGAATAGAATAGAATAGAATAGAATAGAATAGAATAGAATAGAAGCCACTACTTACAAAAATAGTTAAGAAAAACAAAACCATATAAATCACGCACGAGAGATCGTCTAAGAAACTAATATAAACTACAATGGACACGCGCACCATATTATCGATCGTTCCGTCGTCCATGACGCGAACTCGACCTTTATAATATTGTTTTTTACCGTACATTTACCGCTATTTTCTAATTGATATTATTCTAATGCTGATTATATTATTATATATTGTTTGTATAATATGCAATTTATTAGTTTATGTATTGTATATATGTAAATAGTACAACCACGAACTACCTGCGTATCTTTATTCTCATTCTCTGTCAAATCCATCCAAAGGTTGTTTGTAAAAAATCGCTTTGAGTGATAAGACCGCCCATTGTGACACCTTATTAATTTTAAGTTCCTTGTTGTACAATGAAGAATATATCTATCTATCTATCATATTCTGTTGATAATAGAATTTTATACGTGACTTTGTTTTTATGCAAAAAATAATGAGCAAAATTGGAAAATAAATTAGACAATTAAAAATATATTAATTCACATAAGCCTACATGGGCACGGATAAAACGTCAGTAACTAGTTCACAGTTCAAATTGGTCGTTTCTTATGGAGAAGACCTGGCAAGAAACTCCACGGTTACCGGTACCGTACCGAATTTTTTTTAGGCATAATTATGACACTCGGTAATTTCTTCTGTGACTATCATTCAATGATAAAAATTGACAACCAGATTAGATATCCTTTCCAATTAATATTATAATATATGCGATTGTTTGCATGTTTCGATGTGTGTGCTTTGTCTAAATATTCTGAATACTTAATATTAGATGAATTTAGTAAATATTACCTAGATTACTGCAAAGGCTACTTTTATATTCGTGAATGACAAGATGGAGGTAGCAATTCAGCGATGGGCTGCATGAGTGGTGACTGACTTAAAAATACTTCAGCGTCATTCTGGTCTCCCATTAGTTCAAAACCTTTACTAATCATAATTCCAGCCCCGAAAATCCTACTTTATGATTCTGGTCTCCTGGTACAGCGGCGCCGCGCCACAGACAGGGGGTTATTTTTAAGTCTTGAAACATGAACTGTTAAACTACCAACAGGCCAAGTAATATAATATATTTATATTGAATATACGAGTATATTGATAACAATCGGTTTACCTTTTTTATTATGGACAGGCTTGCGTTTGACCCCAATTTCACCTAATGGTAAACGATGATGTGGCCGACGGTGAATCACGCTTGCCTAGAAGTAACCTATTCACTCTTGATTCAAAGACCCCTAGGTTGTAGCTATTAAGAAACATAATCATGTCATGTCATTTACCGGGAAAAACGTAGGAGTATATTTTTCCCCTTAAATGTAAATAATTCAGGTTATAGACAAAACGTAAATAAGCATAGAAATGTCAACCTTATTAAAATAATAAATTGAATTTTTCTCGTAGTTATTAATGCAAAACATGTTTTGGAAAAATATTTTCTTTTGACTTATCAACTTTCTATGAACCTGAGAGCTTAAGAACTTCAAGCACGTTTTTCTTGAAATTGCAGCTGTTTAGATTGATGTGTTAAGGGGTGACCAGATGGTTGCAAACCAACGTCCCAACCAAGGTGACCTTGCTAGTTTCAATCCGTGTAGACAGCAGTTGTAAACCATGACCTTCAACGCCCTTGGTTGGGATGCGCGTTTTTCCAACCAACGAACGTGTTGGCGCGTGATTTACATCCATGTAGCCGCAATACAAACCAAATACATAAACCAAGGTGACCTTGGTTGGAACGCTAGTTTGCAACTATCTGGTCACCCCTTTGCTCATTTGGGTTCAACTGTGTGTGTTCGAAAATTTATTCAAATTGGTTCAGCAGTTCTTGCGTTAACATATTTGTTACCTAGTCATAACAAATATGTTAGAAACTTTTAAAGTCGACGAATTTTTTTTTTTTGAACTTCAACGACAGACGTCGCTTAGAACGCATGTTTAAATGCAGGTAGTTCATGGAAGATAAATTTACGGCACGACCAATGGTAAGGATTAAATTAATTCAGGAAGATTTTATCATTACCTAACATTTGCTAGCGCCTTCTACGAATCTGACGGTTGGTGCAGTGGTTGGCTGCTGTGTTGCACTTCGTGTCGCGGGTTCAAGTCCCGCACAGAACTAATATTTGTATGGTCTACATATAGGTGTTCCAGGTCTGGATTTCTTGTGTAGATATGTGCGTTTATATGTTTGTGAACGCACCCACGAGACAAGAGTTATTCCTAGTTTGGGCTGGATTAAAAAATGTAGAAGACTTTTTTTTTCCTGTGGGAATATCATCTTATGACATCCCCTGCTCTTGGGCGCAGCGCGAGATAGTGTCAGATTTTAACTGACTAGAAACCCACTCCTGTTCCTTCGTTGCCTTTCGTACCAGGGCCGAGTCTTCCTTTCAGAATCAGACCCTTGGCCCCAGTAGGCTTCGACCCTGCTGGGCCACTACAGTTGCTGACATCTCCTTGAGGCGTGCGTGGAACAGTACGCGGCATCGGCGACTTGGGCTCAGTCCGGACGGTTACCGGACGGTCGGACGGCAAGCTACCCATTGCTCGCCGTCCGCAAGCCCGCGGCTACGGTGGCCGGAAATCGGGATCGGAATCCCGGCGGCGGTTGGGGCGTGAGGACCACGAGTTTTCGTGGTCAAAAGCTAGTAACTATAATATAGTATCTACAGTGTTAATATACGAGTACTTACAACCCCGCCCCCCAGGTTAAGTCAAGCGCGAATAGGTTACTTTTAGGCATAGGCAAGCGTGCTCCGTCGTCGACGGAGCACGCTTGCCTATGATGATCCTTCTGACGTCATCTCAACGCTCAGTCACGTGGTCAGAACAAAGGAATAGGAGACGTGGCCGACTCGAGGCGATCAACGAAAAGAGAATCGAAACGAAACGATTGTAACTTGGCTAGGAGGGCAGGCAAGATAGTGGCAAAGCACGAGACTATCAATGACAAAAAAAAAAACACATTTATCTGGAGGAATAAGTGTTAAGTAGTCAACAATTGTTATTTAGTCTATATTATGAGGTAAACTACAAACAATATTTATTTATTTAAATATCATGGAAGATTTACAGCTAAAAAAAACAGATAAGTAACAGTAAGTTAGACTGATAGCCAATAACAAGTCCTCACTTATACAGTACAGAGTTATAAATTCAATGAACACTAGGTTTAGAGATAAGAACAAACAGATGCCAAATAACTAATACACTACAGAATCAATAACTATTTTGGTTAAAATGAGTATCAATCTTAACGTTAAAAGAGACTAAATGAAAAAGTTTCGGCTTAAGTACCTCCCTAGCCGAAAACACACTAGTTAGGGATGGATCTATATCGTCCTGTTTACACAACTTGTTTAAATTTCTACTTACTTACGAAATTGTTATTTACGTGAAAATTTTTGAAATAGGTTGATGTACAAATCTTCCATAAATTCTTCGAAACGTTTCCTTAAACTGTTACTCATCTAGGCGTATTATACTGAAAATTAAATTATGTTGAATTAAAATTATTATTCATCATCATCATCATCAGCCTTTTAATGTTCCCACTGTTGGGACTCAGGCCTCCTCTCTAGGAGAAGGAATGGGCCGTAATCCACCACGCTGGCCCAGTGCGGGTTGGTGAATGTCGCGTCTTCGATTTTTTGGTTCTAGGACATGCCGGTTTCCTCACGATGTTTTCCTTCACCGTTTTGAGAGCAGTGGTGATGAAATAAATTACACAAAGTAATGCGCCTGGCTGGGTTTGAACCCGTGACCTACAACTCGGTAAGTCGCGGCCGTTACCACTCCGTCACCACTGCTTAATTTATTATTATTTTCCCATAATACTAGGTACCGTTGAATTAAATCAGTAATTTTACCTTAATATTTAGGCGTTCCTTATAATTGAAAATGATGAATTTCTAAACAATAGTGTAAGGTGTGAATCACAGGCAGCGTCACATTGCGGTTTGATGATAGGTTCCACTAAACTTGGTCACAATTCGTATGAAGTTAAGTTGTGTACATCATCCGATTCAATTCTTTTGACACAATTTTAAACAATGTTGTGTTTTGTGGGAAATTACACCAATTATCAATTCCGGGCCCTCATACACATCGAAAGCATGATGATTATGAAACGTCATACTAGGACTCCTGGTGTTAACACTGTCTAAATATTAATCTAGAATGGTTCCTTTTCCTCTAGCCCAACGCTTGAATGCCCATTCAGTCTATCTGTCACGTACATTATACAGATGAATCAAAAGATTCTGAGCGAATCGTGAAGAATTAGCTACGCTTTTATACACCTACGTCATAACCAGGGCTTAAAATATATGGTGCTATAATTTTCATGTGGACAGCATTCCGCACCAATAACTCCACCCTCAAAGAGCTTCACATACAGGACAGACTTTCGTCGATAGTGCAGTTACGAATACTGAAGTTCTTTGGGTACATCTCTAGAAACGAGGACTCGATGGAATGACTTGTAGTTCACGGTAGCGTTGAAAGAGAGCCAGCGGTCGATCTCTGACTAATTAGATCAACCTAGCCTATTATCAGTCCACCGCAGTACAGTGTACGCGTAATACCAATAACCGCCAGAAATGGAGGGACATCGCTCTCCCTTAGAAATAAATTCAAAGAAATCGATATACTGACTCTGCCTTCTCTTTATATCTTAGAAAGTATTTTGTATGTTCGTAAAAACCTAGGACTCTTCAAAATTAGAAGCGATTTTCATAACATAAATACGCGCAGTAAACACGAAATTGTATTACCCAAATGGAGATTAGCTAAGACCAGCTAGTCATTTTTAGTAAACAGCATACGCTTTTATAACAAGCTGCTAAAGGCGGTGACTGAACGTAGCGAGGGAAAGTTCAAAACCCATATTAAGCGTGTCCTAACAAAAAAGCGTATTACAAGGTTAAAGACTATGTCGAAGACACGCTTGTTTGGCAATGACTGCACATGTGGCCCCCTGGTAACTCATAATATTGTGTAAACGTAACTAGTAACTGTTCCACATTTGTTGTAATATATACTTTTTTTTTCTTTTTCTTCTAACACATTGCTTTTGCAATATTTTTTATATTATTAGACGCCAACCACCATAGATTCGTTAGTAATTTATTTTGTTAACTGATAATTGTAATTATTTATTTTTCTTGTTTTTTTTTATATAGCCTCTTTTTTTATAATGTGAATGTGAGAACACTGTAGACTCCGCGAATCCTTAGGTTACTTCCTATTACGACTCACTTTTTTTTATATGATTATTTTTATTGTGCTTTTGGGTACAATATTGACTATATTATATTGGTCTACACTGTTCTTACATAATATCTATAAATACTGTAATATGAAAATATTGTAAACAACCACTTTTTTTTAAAGAGTAACCATGGAGTTTCTTGCCGGTTCTTCTTCATAGGAAACGACCAATTTGGAACCGTGCACTAGCTTCTGACGTTTTATAAGTGCCCATGTAGGCCTATGTGAAATAAAAACTTTTTGACTTGACTTGACATGCCGCAGTCTTGGAGACCAACAATGACGGCGCGCCGCAGCTCTGCCCATCAACAATAGTCATGTCTACTGTAACAAAAGTGCCAGACTAAGAAAAAAAAAATTTCATGTCTCATAAAGCAGACAATTGTTTTATGTTTCAGGATTTTCAGGATACCATGATCTTATATTCATCAGCCAACTAGCTTTGCTATGATACGATCACCCTCCTTAGAAAGGCACATGAGACTTCAGTTTTTTTTTCATAATTTCGCTTGCTTTAAGTGGAAGGAGAGGGCGTGTTAGACTTTACTGACTAATAATAATAATCCTTTAAGGGGTCGGCGGACACGGCTTGCAACTACAAGTTGACGCGTATCGCGGAATATAGCTATCTCTGTTTGACAAAAATAAGTGAGCGACTGACGCAGCGCGCAGCTGTGTGTGTATGTGAGCGTATTACAATATTGTTAGTAAAATTAGGTATGTTTATTATTTGCTTTATTTTTGCCTAATACTTTGGGGAATCGTTAGTGAATGTACAGACTAGCAATGCGTTTTTTGGAAATTTCATTACCGTGCCGATATTTCAACATATTAGGATAACTAGCACACACTAACAAATCAGAAAATGTTATGGAGCCGAGTGTTTTTTTTATAAGTGGGAAATCAGTCAATGACTTCTCCCGCTCTTGGGCGTAGTGGAAAGCGTGTCAGACTTTTGCTGACAAAGAAATCAAAGGCAAAAAAGGAACAGAGTGGTTCCTTTTTTTGCCTTTGATCCAGGGCTACAGTTTTGCTGACATCTCTTCAAGGCGCACGTGGAACACTACGCGACGTCGACGATTCCAGCTCGGTAAGGCAACGAACTCTCGCGCTGATGGTCCCTGGTACAGGCCATGGTTTTGATCGAGGAGGAATGGCAGGTGGTCGCCTCCTTCTGCGAAACAGTAATACTAGCGAAGGAGACAGCCACACGCACGAGGGCCGCACGGCCCAGCCGCCGGAATCCCGACCCTAAATTCCAGCCAATGTGGGCGTGGGCTTGCGGACAGCGAGCAATAGGCAACTCGCCGTCCAGCCGTGTAGACCGAACTCGAGTCGTCGACGGCGCGTAATGTTCCACGTGCGCCTCAAGGAGACCGCAAAACCAACATCATCTGTCAGCAAAACCGTAGGGGCCTAGCAGGGTCGAAGCCTACTGGGGCCATGGGTTCGCTTCTGAAAGGAAAACCTGGGGCCCTGGAACGCAAGGCAAAGAAGGAATATAAGAGTCGATTTTAGTAAGTAAAAGTCTGACACTCCCTCCCGCTTTCGTGCGGAAGCGACGCCCGGGTGTCGCCACTGTGTGGACCGCCCCGAGGACACGGTGGAGCACACGGTGGAGGTGTGCCCCGCTTGGGCAGAGCAACGACGTGTCCTCGTGGGGGCGATCGGCGGCGGCGATCTCTCGCGCCGGGCCCTGGTACAGGCCATCGTCCGGAGCGAGGAGGAGTGGCAGGCGGTCGACACCTTCTGCGAAGCAGTACTGCTAGCAAAGGAGGCGGCCGATCGCGTGAGGCAACGGTCCTCACGCCCCAACCGCCACCGGGATTCCGATCCCGATTTCTGGCCACCGTAGGCGCGGGCTTGCGGACGGTGAGCAATTGGTAGCCCGCCGTCCGACCGTCTGGTAACCGTCCGGACCGAGCCCAAGTCGTCGACGGCGCATAAAGTTCCACGCGCGCGTCAGGGAGATGTCAGCAAATCGTAGGGGCTCAGCAGGGTCGAAGCCTACTGGGGCCACGAGTAGTGTGAAAGCGAAACCCGGGGCCCTGGGACGAATGCAAAGAAGGAACAGGAGTGAGTTTTTAGTCAATAAAAGTCTGACACTATCTCTCGCTCCGCCCAAGAGCGCGATTTGTCATTAAATGATTTTCCCACCTAAAAAAAATTTTTACACAAAAAACCGACTTCACTAAAAAAACACTAAAAGGATCAAATAACTTTAATTTTGGAAGTCGGTGTTTCTCGGTATTGTTTGTTTCTTATTTAACACCGACTTCCAAAATTAAAGTTATTTTGATCCTTTTAGTGTTTTTTTAGTGAAGTCGGTTTTTTTTTGTAAAAACTTTTTACTTTACACTTTTCAGTTGCGAACCATTTATAAACAGAGTGCCTATTTCTCATGACGATTCCAATTAACCCAAAACACTGCAAGGTTACATTGTTTTATTAGAAAGTTCCTGTGTCTACCTTCCACCTTCCGGCTCCATCACCAGATCAATTCGATAGTACCTTATAGCCAAAGTGCATCTCATGACAATTCTAATAAGCCCAAACACGGCTAGGATACATTGATTAATTACGAAGTTCCTATGCCTACCTTCCGGCTCCATCATCAGATCAGTTCGATAGTTCCTTATAGCCAAAGTGCATCTCATGACGATTCTAATAAGTCCAAACACGGCTAGGTTACATTGATTAATTACGGAGTTCCAGTGCCTACCTTCCGGCTCCATCATCATCATCAGATCACTTCGATGATACCATTTTCAACGTAACTATTCAGAACCATTCATTTATTTGTATTGTCATAGTCGCTTCACTATCTTCATTGTGATATCAATGTGAGTATGAAGTTCCGTTGACTATTTCTGGTCTTCTTCATCAGTTGCACTTCATCAAATGTTACTTTTTGACTGTAAATGCTTAATAAGTTCTCGATGAAAATACCAAAATCACTATATGGCTGCCTGTAATATTTGAGGAGTTCCCTCGATTCCTCATGGATCCCATCATCAGAACTGGATTTTGAAAAAAATGAGACCAATCTGGAAGCATATCCTATAAAGGGAAAAAAAAATTTTGCAAATCGGTCCATAAACGACGAAGTTCTGAGGTAACAAACATAAAAAAAAATGATAAAAAAAATACAACCGAATTGAATAATCTCCTCCTTTTTTTGAAGTCGGTTAAAAAAAACACCCTCCCGCTCCGTCCAATAGCGCGAGAAATCATTGGATGGTTTCCCACCCAAAAAAAAAGTACCTAAGCATTTGAAGTTTAGTAAATGGAATACAGAAAGTCAATAGAAATATTATTGCAATAAAATTTACAACGCGACCGAAGTAATAACATGACGCACACACTGACACTGACGTCACGCACAAACTGACACTGACGTGTCGCTTGCCGCGATAGCACTACTAACTCTTGGAAATTTGGGATAAATTTGTATGTGTTCCGTAATACCAAAAATGATGAATGAAAACTTAATGTTTTTCCAATTTTTTTTCTATAATTTGTAACTTGATAATATAAGCTATGTTCCTACGTGAACAATATTAGAAATATTGTTGTTTATAATACAGAAAAAACAAAATGAAAACATGCCATTTACGCTATAAAAATATGCGAAATGAAATTCGCTTTAATTTCGTTTTAAGTAAGTATTTTTTTAAAAGCTAAACGTAGGAACCTAGATAAATATCGTCTAAATCCAAATATCATCATAATATGGTGGAAATATGCTCAATCTGCAAATTATTTTGGTATTACGTTTGTATGGATAATTCAGCTGTCGCCGTCGCCTTAATATCAGGCAACTAAGATCCATAGACGAAATATACAAAATTATAAATCTTACATAATTATTAGAGAGCAGTGGTGGCCGAGTGGTAACGGCCCCGACTTACGTGTTGTAGGTCGCGAGTTCAAACCCAGCCAGGCGCATTACTTTGTGTAATTTATTTCATCACCACTGCTCTCAAAACGGTGAAGGAAAACATGGTGAAGAAACCGGCATGTCCTAGAACCAAAAAATCGAAGACATGTGACATTCACCAATCCGCACTGGGCCCACGTGGTGGATTACGACCCATTCCCTCTCCTAGAGAGAGGAGGCCTGAGTCCCAGCAGTGGGAACATTAAAAGGCTGATTATACTTATACTTATACATAATTATAAATTAATACATACAAAAGAAACTATAACAAACTATAAACTATTGCACACGAAATGACGGCGTCGTGTTTCAATCATTGATATACGACACCCCTTGGCTACAACCCACCTGTGTTCCTTCAGTTGCCCTCTGCATACTAGATACACTGAAACTCTTTCAAACAATCCTGCAGAAGCCAACACTTGTCTGCCATCAATTTACATAAAAATATTAAAGGAAGCAGGGTCTTTCGGACTAAAACTGGCCTCTGATAATGAACTATTCACCATTCGAACCTGTAATTCCCAAGTGTGACTTCGGGTCTGCGCTTTCGAGAGAAGAATAGGCGGACCCTAGTTCTCCCATGGGCGTCGTAAAAGGTTATAAGGGATGTTCCGCTAAAATTTTAATCATTAATCCGTTTGCCAAACCGTTGTTAAAATTTTTTGGAATATTTTGTCTCAAAATTAATTTGCGAATACAAGCCAAGGGATTTCGGATACGGTGACTTCAGTAACTGCTATATTCAGTGTAATTACGGGTTTGTACCAAGAGACAGTAATGGAACAGTTTTTTTTTTTCATGTGCTTTAGTATGGCTAATATAGCCTATCTTTGCTGTAAAGGTGCTTGCATAGCGCGAACTCGTTAAGGCACCATTGGTGTTTGGAGTGCTGGAAGGCGGCTTATTTTTTATGATCTCTCGCCTAACATCGAGATTTGTCTTCCGCAGGTCTTCAAAGGCATAGACATTTTGCTAAGATTCTCCAACCAGGTCTATCCTTTGCAGTCTCCTCCCAGCGAGACGGGTCTATATTGCATTTCTTCATTTATGTCTTTTCTGAACGTCCTTATACCTGAGGAACTGGCCACCTTGTTTCCTCTTACCATCTCTGAGTTTGGAAAAGAAAATTCACTTATGTATTCTCTCGGTTCCCTCTACTGGGACTCAGGCCTCCTCTCTAGGAGAGGGAATGGACCGTAATCCACCACGCGGGCCCAGTGCGGATTGATGAATGTCACATGTCTTCGAATTTTTGGTTCTAGGACGTGCCGGTTTCCTCACGATGTTTTCCTTCACCGTTTTGAGAGCAGTGATGATGAAATAAATTACACAAAGTAATGCGCCTGGCTGGGTTTGAACCCTCGATCTACAACTCATAAGTCGGGGCCGTTACCACTCTGCCATCACTGCTCTGCTGTTAACGCATTCTTCTCTTATTTTCTCTCTTTTTCTTTCTTTTCTAGTCACTTCTGAAGAATATAACTACTCCTTGGCACAATGTGCTGGTTTCCAATCAACTGAGTTTGGAGTAGAGTTTAAGATGATAGCGCCAAAGGTAACTTAAAAAATTCAAACTTTCTTAAGTCCGTTCTAACAATGATAGTGAAGAGGTTGGACTGTTCTTATGTGCGGCACTAATGTGTGATAGACAAGTTACATACAGTGTCGCATATAAGAGACCATACAATTTAATTTTGGAATTATAATTTATTGAATATTTTTAATGACTCTGTATATTGTAATGATTTTAATTAATAGAACATTTTTATTCATTTATTAGTCTAAATGTCAATGATTTTTATGTGGGTTATGTACCTGAAATAAATGAACTTTAACTTTCTTAAGTTTTCTGCATTTGCAGGTAAGTGTATATTGATTAAAATATGATTGGCAGCCTTAACACGTATTTATTTAAGAAATAAATTAATAAAATGATTTTGGCGCAAAATGCCTAATTCTCAAAATGGCAACCGAGTCACAAAAAGACTACTTGTCAAAATGGCCTATTCTCAAAATGTTTAATTATATACATATACATACATATATGTATGTATATGTATATAAAAATAAAAGATTTCTAAATATACGTAATATTCAACAACTAAGCCTTAATAAATTCAAATTATTTGTAAAGCGAAAACTTTGCCAAAAGGCTTTTTATACTATAAAGGACTATGTTGAGGACCAAAAGGCTTGGGATTGACCTGCTCCAGTATGCACTGCAACTGTTGTCTTATTATTATTATTTTTTTTCTTTTGTTTTTAATTTCAATTTTGCTTTTTATTATTATTATTTATTACAATTTGATATTGTAGATAATTTTTAATTTGCAATTTGACTTTTTTTTTTTCTCTTTCTCTATTAATCTTTGACATCAATGTTTACTTAGTATTGTAAACAATATTTTTCTTTTTATTATTGTGAACGTGAGGACTATGTTGATTGCTTTTTTTTTTCCTTTTCAGTAATTTTAACGTATGTCTGGGAATTTGAGTATTTTCTGCGGCCTACCCAAATGTCCTTTCCTTGGTATTGTTCGTCAAGTAGTTGAGCTCCTTAGTAGTCCTGAGTTGAGCTTTACGAATACTGACAAATGCTTGCACTGACTGGACAGGTCCACTCAAATCTGTAAGATTCTTTCTTCAAAAGACCATTTCAGACAAATCTGCAATCTGTAATTTGTATTTTTGGTGTACAATAAAGAATATATCTATCTATCTATCTATCTATCTGCATGGTTCTCATGTGATTTGACCATTACATATTTACTGTATGGACTTTAAAAGAGACTTTGACCCCTGAGTTTGTTTCGGTGTTTCTTCTCAGGGTAGTCAGCTAGGAAACACCGGCCTCATCTAGTTTAAAAATGACGAAAAAAAAATTGACGTGTAAAAGTGTTTTTTAAAACCTATTTACAAAATAAATATCATTTATCATTTATCATTTACGTATTAATCAATAATCAATAATGATAATCTGTAATTATTTGCTTAACATAGGTAGTGATCTTAAATAAAGTTCATAGGTCGCTATGTTATGCCTAAAGGCGTACAAATATGGTTGTATGCATAGAAAAAAAACATGCGAGAGGTAAACTCGAATTATTTGCAGGTTTTTGATGTATTTGTTTATATAATCAGTGATTTGAAATTGTAAAATTTTATAGAGCATACGAATGGATATTAATCCAAATATCCGTTTGGACCAAATCAAGTTGTACCTTTCGATTTAAAAAAAATCTTATTTGAACGATTTTGAAAGACGGACACAAATTTAATCATCTATAAATGTTTATTATCACTATCCCCAAGCATTGAAAAGAATAATGAAGAAATATTGTGAAATTAACGTAGACCAATTGAAATGTAATACATACTACTAATAACATACAATACGTATGTATTGTATAATGCTAATACATACTCAAATCTTAAATTTATTATTCATAATTTACACTCATAATATTTTTATAAAAGAAGCTGATAGAATAAATCATTTTAGTTAAGAATTTGCTAACTGTGATTACACAATTTTTCAGGTTTGTTAATACTTTTGTATTTTTTATCAATATTATCTTTGTTTTTGATTTCCAAACGAGCTGTTTTTTAAGCTATTGCATAGCTTCTATCGAGGGCCTTGAGCGCGGGGACCGAATCCAGAAATTCCGTAACGAAAAAAACCTCACGCTCCCCACTCCGACGGGCACGGAGGTGTTTTTATTTAGCGTCAAAATGGTCGGCTTCTTTTCTAAGTTTTTTTTAAACAAAAATAAACATGGACGTTTGTGAATTTTTACGTTCAAACGATGGTGCCATCCCTCCAGCATGTAGTCGTACGATGGCGTTGATTTGTGCAACTGAGAAGTACAAGATTCATTCGCGGATACCACCGTTTTGCATAGTAATTTAAAATTTTCTCAATTAGCAGCAACAACGAATTATTAAACTGATTTTTTTTCCACCCTTCAGGTATGCATGTATAGGTACGGAAAATGTGCCATTTTGATAATTAGCCATTTAAAGAATTGGGCATTCTATGAATTAGGCATTTAGCGTATAGCGCGTCTGAGAATTAGGCATTTTAAGAATTGGCTAATTTGAGAATTAGGCATTTTGCGCCTAAACCTTTGTGACTAAGAAAGGCTCCGTTGTGACCTGCTATAAAATTTTGTGCAAGTTGCATAAATATGAAGCAATATTTTTGACTGACTAAAATAAGAGGTTACCCGATATAAAAAAAAAAATGTTATAGTAATTTTCAGGTTGTATAATTCTCTATTCTCTATTTCAATATAACAGATATACTATCAGAAAACCCCTGACCAATAACGCCAAAAACATTTAATTTTCATGGAACAATGAAAATACTCATGGAATCTGTCATACGTAGATATTAAAATATTACAATGGTGGATATGTTTAGTACTTCAAACTGCGGTAGAACCAATATGGAAGGGCTGTTATCACAACAGACCAATACTTCAAGTGCCATCCACTTGTAGCGGTACATATATTAGATTGTTCAGAAACAAACAGATACCATTGTAAATATGTACACCACAATCGTGTCGGTAAGTCCCCTCTTTGGGGGGTGATTACAGAGGCGCCACGACCTCCCCACTTTCTGCCTGACGCTGGTCCTCATCGGAAATGGGTATTTCAGCAAATTCCTGTTTTGGATCCGGTGAGAAGCAACGCCCGGGTGTCACCATTGTGCGGATCGCCCGTAGGACATTCCCAATTGAATAACTCAACAGCACTTTTTGCCCGACTTAATTCTCAGGAATCAAACTCCAAGAACAACCCCACGCTCAACAGTCACCATCATACAAGGTATTTCATCATCATCATAATTTCAGCCGGAAGACGTCCACTGCTGGACATATGCCTCCCCCAAGTGTCGTCACAATAAATAGTCCTGTGCAAAAGAAGGGACACACCAGAGAATGGGCAGCAGCATTCTCTGTGCATTGCAACAACGGGGTATACAAATATAATATTATACATACCGTTATGTTAAAATTTTCATACCTGAGTTCTGTCTTCATTTTACTTTGTGAGACAGTGTCAGTTAAACATTGTGTTATGTAAAAGATTATGTGTATACTTTATGTTATTTATGTAGCATTGTTGAAGTTGTAGGATTATAACATCACAAACATCTGTTCCATTTTAACATTTTCTGACGTACTACTGTTTTATACTTTTAAAACAATAATTAAGTTGTAAGTTTGTTAGCATTTTTTCTTTGATGGATCTTCATAATAACTCTTTCTTTTGAATATCAATGACTATAGGTTTTTTTCCTAATTTCGACTCTAAGTTAGGTTGCACTGAATAGGTTACTTTTAAGCAAGCATTCTTCATTATCGATCACATTGCTGTTTTCCATCAAGTGAGATAGTGTCCTAAAATGAGCCTATCATTATTAAAGCTCACAGCCTGTCACTCTTGTTGACGGTTCTGATCAGAATCAAAGGTAGTCACCTTGATAGCCCTACTTCGGTCTAATAACCTCTTAACAGACTCATCCTCATTACAGAACATATAAGGGGTCCACAATATAAAGATGTTGCGTTTCATTTGATTTCTCTAGGTACTTACGGTTGATTTTTGGCTGAAATTCATTTCAAGGCCCGATATGGTCGATGCCTGCTAAGGCGGCAGGAACATTTGAAAGAGTGACCGTAGCTCTAGAACGCGAAGATAAACTGAAGGACGTAGGCCCGCGCCCTCTTGTTCCACCCGAGAGCGGGAGGTCATTGTATGATTTCCTACCTCAAAAAGGCACAGCTAGTCGGGTTATCGCAGCAGATCGATAATCTCTACCGACGATCACGGCCAATATAATAATTTATGTATGTCGACGTTGTTTCCAACTGCTGTCAGATTGTTTCCATGACTGTTAACGATCTTATCTTTGTATTGGTTATGAGGGTAATTGCGTGGGTAGCGGCGGTAAATGTTTGGTAGATTTATTTATTTATTTGGGTCTAGATCTCCAACAAAATACACACAGGTACAACAGAGATCACAACTATGCATGTGGGGGCCTTTAAAGTGTGCTCCTTCAGTTACAGGAGACCACAGTGTGCACATATAACTAGGTGAAAGATAGAACAATTAAAAATGTACAAAAATTAAAAAAAATCCAATAAATGATATCAAATTAAAACCGATATCTCCATAAAAATGTAAAATAAATATTGATGTTTCTTATTACATCCAGCGCCTGATACTGTGATCTCAAAATCATTATTGATTACATCATACAAATACATCAGTTAAAAGGCTTTTCACAAATACATATTCATCATCATCATCATCATTTCAGCCGAAAGACGTCTACTGTTGGACATAGGTCTCCCCCAAGTGTCGCCACAATGAACGGCCCTGTGCGTCTCGCATCCATCAGATTCCCGCAACTCTTACCAGGTCATCGGTCCACCTTGTAGGAGGCCTTCCAAAGCTACGTCTTCCGGTACGTGGTCGCCATTTCAGAACCTTTCGGCCTCAACGGCCATCCGTTCTGCGAGCAATGTGCCCTGCCCATTGCCACTTAAGTTTGGCGACCCATTGCCACTTAAGTTTGGCGATTCTTCGTGCTATGTCAGTAACCTTGGTTCTCCTGCGGATATCCTCATTCATTTTTTTTTCACAAATTACACAATTAATAATAAAATTATTAATACTTTCTCTTGAAAAAAAAAAAACACTTTTTGCCTTACGACTTTGTACGTGGGAAGGTGTCGAAATTAAAAATTTAGAGGTTTAGATGGTTGAATGACATTACTACTTAACGTCCTCTCAACTTTAATCCGTCTTCGTCATAATGATTATATTTTGAGTTCTCTTTACTATAATGATTTGGTATATTATGATAGTCTTTATTAGTATAACGTTTTAGTATACACAACATGTAATATATTATACGTATATTTTGAAAATAGTAAAATAGTTAAAAATGGGAACACCCAAATACTCCGAAATATTTTATTCCGAATTCCAAAAGTCTGAATTTCATAATACCTAAGAATTATAATGTCTATTATTAAAAATCACGAAATTTATTTTACCGAAAGTCGTAAATGCGATTTTTTAGATTTTCGATTTTCATACGTTCGAAGAATCATGCTCGAAGGGTTCTCGGTCCGAAAAACGATATTCTGATTTTCAATACTTCGAATAAACTAAAAGTGTGCTACAAAATTTAGTAACAGAAAAGAATCGCTGCAAAACCGACTTCACGCAGTCTTGTCTGCCCTACCCCTAGAGTGTTATTTAAACCCGCGTAGGCGCGGAGGGGTGGGTCGGCCCGCGAGCTGAGGAGCAGGTGGTTTGAAGGCCCGCCGCCACGGCTGCCGAAGCTGCAGGGGTGAGCGTTAAAACCATCTGCGTGGATAAGCTCGCGT
The DNA here is from genome assembly GCA_905147345.3 of Mythimna impura. Classification (NCBI taxonomy): domain Eukaryota; kingdom Metazoa; phylum Arthropoda; class Insecta; order Lepidoptera; family Noctuidae; genus Mythimna; species Mythimna impura. The sequence continues at coordinate 5,848,777 of LR990355.1, read as the reverse complement.
GGGGCCGCCCAAACCCTGCAGCGCCAGAGCCGTGACAGAAACAATGCTTGCTTGCATGTTGCATGCCTGCTTGCATGTCGCATGCTTGCTTGCATGCTGCATGTCTGCTTGCACGCTGCATGCCTGCTTGCATGCTGCAAATCCCATGTATTATTGATGAATCAATTAGGTTAAGCTGTTGATCCCCGCACGAACGCCGGCGGTCGTGCGCTATTGTCTTACTATTGTGTCTCTAATTACGCTACTCAAGAAGTTAAGTTAGGTTAGAACTGTGACTAATAAAGCGCGAAGGTGAGCAAGCTAAGCAAGCGTGCCGTGGCAGCGGCGGCCGAGTGCCAGATCACCTTTATTGTTGGTGATACCCTTTATTTGGGTTATGTTAGGTAAGAATTGTGACCAGGGAAACAAAATATTTTTATTCTATCTAATAATATATACGTAGTTGCACAGTATATGGTAAATAAGCAGTATGATACCTAATTAATTACTTTGTAGGATATATATACACAAGGATAATAACTGTAAACAATCTATGCAATTATGAGTAGGAAAACGCATCTGTCATTAGTTTTTTAATTCTACCCCCTCATACTATACATAATATTATACTTCTCTCTGACGAGCAATTATGTGTTTATTTGTCTTGCTATACAGTTTTACCAGGCGTTTTTAGTTCGGAATTGTATTAATCGGTATTTTAATAATCGGAATTCGTATTTTTGATGTTTCGAATTATCATTAAGTCAGACTTTTTGTTATTCGATCTATTGAAACTCGGTATTTTGAGAACAGTAATTATAAACGATAGGAATATTGAAATTTAGGAATTATAAAAATAGGAGTAATGATAAGTCGGAGTTGTTATATTCGGAATTTTGAACCATTCGGAATTAAGAACATCGGTATTTTGAAATTCGTATTTGTGACTGTCGGAATAAAGTTTTTCGTATTTATGTAGTGTACCCGTTCAAAATTGGCTACAAAATCGATTTCAGCTATTTTTAAACTAGATATTATTTTTTATCTCAAACTAATCAAGAATTATTTGAGGATAATAATTCTAAGATAAAATTCTTGATAACACTTGATTGCGTCGCTGGGAGGTGTTTGTGTGTGCGTGAGTAGATTACCGACGCACTAGCAATGTAGTCGTGTACGCGCGAGGCAATGGCCCCCGCGCCCCAGCCCGAATTCCGATCCCGATTTCCGGCCACCGTAGGCGCGGGCTTCCCTTCCGACCGTCCGGTAACCGTCCGGACCGAGCCCAAGTCGTCGACGGCGCGCAGTGTTCCACGCGCGCCTCAAGGAGATGTCAGCAACTGTAGGGGCCCAGCAGGGTCGAAGCCTACTGGGGCCAAGGGTCTGGTTCTGAAAGGAAGACTCGGCCCTGGTATGGCAACGATGGAATAGGAGTGGGTTTTTAGTCAGTAAAAGTCTGACACTATCTCGCGCTCCGCCCAAGAGCGGGGGATGTCATTTGATGATTTTCCCAACGAACCAAAAAAAAAAACTAGCAATGAAGTACATCGATGCCCCTATTATTTTCTAACATAAGAATAACTAATTTCTTAATTATAAAAAAACATTACCTGAGTCATGTAGCAGTAAAAACGTCATTGCTTAAATTATGATTGTAACGTAATTATCTAATTGAGGTATATAAAGGTGTGTATTATTCTAATTACATGTTACATTATTATAAGCACCTAATTTTAATTACAGTTGTATCATTATATCATCATAATATTATTCACACCTACTTTAGCGCACCCTGGTCACCAGGGAGAGTGGGAACCAGGTTCAGTTCAGTTCCACGCGCGCCTCAGGGTGATGTCAGCAAATCGTAGGGGCCCAGCAGGGTCGAAGCCTACTGGGGCCATGGGTAGTGTGAAAACGAAACCCGGGGCCCTGAGACGAAGGCAACGAAGGAACAGGAGTGGGTTTTTAGTCAGTAAAAGTATGACACTATCTCCCGCTTCTCCCAAGATCGGGATTTGTCATTAGATGATTTTCCCACCTTAAAAAAAAAACCTACTTTAGCGCACTTGTGGACGACGAGCAATGAGTAGCTTGCCGTCCGTCCATCCGATAACGTCCGGACGGAGCCCAAGTCGTCGACAGCGCGAAGTGTTCCACGCGCGCCTCCAAGAGTCAACAAGCCGTAGGGGACCAGCAGGGCCGATTTTATAAAAGAAACCCGAGGTCTTAGAACGCAAAGGGATTCAGGGTGACTTATACTTACGATTAGACGTGGGATTTTTTGTAGGAAGTTAGGAAAGCTATAAAATACCCGCAATTGATTCATTTCAAATAAATAATTGATCATGAGAACAATTTCAAATATAAAAAAAAAAAAACAATTTCAAAAATTTTTGATAAATTTTTGAGGTAGTATCTGGTTTTTCATGGAAAGTTTTTCAGTTAATTCACGTAATTAGCATCAAATAATTGATTATAATTATGAGATAATAAGGTAATACCATATTGCGTAAGAGGATATCCGCCCATTATAATAATATTCCGATTATTATAATTTTACGAGCTATCTATCTGTAAGCCGACTATGTATTGTATAAAATTATTATTAATCTGTCAAGATAACCATATTTCCACAGATTATACTTGCATACTAGATGCCTGTTACTGCAATGTGACACTGTTAAATTATGGACAGCTTAATTAATTAAATTATGAAATATTTAAATATCTGGGAATAAAAAAATAATAAATAATCCTTTACTACTAAGACAACTAAGGCTTATAGACAAAATACACAAATAATCGCACAAAATAACAAACTAATACATATAAAAGAAACGACTTAAAACTAGTGTTATGGCACGACTCTCAAAGTCCAATTCATCTTCAGACTTACAATTCATCATCATCATCATCATTTCAGCCGAAAGACGTCCACTGCTGGACATGCCTCCCCCAAGCGTCTCCACAACGACCGATCCTGTGCGTCTTACATCCATCGCACTCCCGCGACTCTCACCAGGTCGTCGGTCCACCTTGCGGGAGGCCTTCCAACGCTGCGCCTTCCGGTGCGCGGTCTCCACTCTAGAATCTTTCGGCCCCATCGACCATCCGTTCTACGAGTAATGTGCCCTGCCCACTGCCACTTTAGTTTGGCGATTCTTCGGGCTTTGTCAGCGACCTTGGTTCTCCTGCGGATATCTTCATTCTTTATGCGATCACGCAAGGAAACTCCGAACATAGCCCTTTCCATTGCACTTTGGGTGACTGTAAGCCTTCTGATGAGGCCCATTGTAAGCGACTTACAATTATTATAATAATAATAATAAAGTTTATTGTCACAAAGAAACATACATACATTAGTATACACTGATTAACAAAATGCTAATTACGCTGCTGAAGTTTGTATACAGATAATGTGAGCCCTGCCTCTCAAACTAGGATAACCTGTATCTTAAGAGACAGTGTTCAGCTGTGAGGTTACATAAAAAAAAATATTACACGATTACCTCAACTTTCGTGGTATGATGTAGTCTCGAAACGGACAGCTAGCTGAGTCGTGGGTATTGCTGGACGCCGCAGCATGTTGGGATAAGTTTGTAAAGCTGAGCTGAGATTAGGCAGATCACGTACATATATGACGCTCACTAAAAGATTGGCGAGCTGTTGACCAAAAATTGATAATAGGGAATTTGCACGAAAAAAATATTTGTTGACTAACCTGCCAGTGACATCAAAAAGCATGTCAAACTTCTGTTTCATAATAGTAGCTTTAAAGCTTTATAACTTCGGTGTTCTCAACGTGACACTGGCAGAATAGTCGCAATCGGCAAAATTGCTTAAATAAAAAACTTCGGTGTTGATGAAGAATTTTTTTTTGTCGAATTTCTTTACCTGAGCTAAAAAGTATTTAATTTTGCAAATAAAAAAAATGCGTCAGTATTCCCTACAGCCTGTAACATTATTTATGGTTACACCGTTACATTGATGAGTCGGATTTGCATGTGAAATGAATCATCAACGTCATCATTTCCTCCAACAGACGTCCACTGTTGGACATAGACCTCCCTTATCGGTTCTATGCGTCTCGCATTTTTCGGTTTTGTGTCAATTATTTGTTCTAAACAATTACAATTGAGAGAGCATTTAATGTTCCATTTTGTCGCACTGTATCTTGATCCACCTCCCTTATACCTTATACCATGCTATATTATAGTTAGTATCTAAAAATTTTACAAATCATGCTTCAAAAAATTAATAAACGAAAATAAATAACCGATGTACCAAAGTGCCTGAAGACCGAGCCAGGGCCTAAGAAGCGCTATCGTGACAATTGGACTCGGTTCTGTTCGAAGAATAAGAACACTAAAAAATTCTGAGGCAGAACTATTAGCCAGCAACGTGACAACATAACTATAAAAATACTAAAGTAGAACCCAACGGCTCCGACTTACGAGTTGTAGGTCGCGGGTTCAAACACAGCCAGGCGCGTTACTTTGTGTAATCTATTTCATCACCACTGCCCTCAAAACGGTGAAGGAAAAAATCGTCAGGAAACCGGCATGTCCTAGAACCAAAAAAGACATGTGACATCCAACAACCCGCACTGGGCCCGCGTGGTGGATTACATCCCATTCCCTCTCGTAGAGAGGAAGCCTGAGTCCCAGCAGTGGGAACATTATAAGGCCGACTATGCTATGCTATGCTAGGAACCAACACTTTTGTAAGAACGTCACAACATTTTCTATTTTACTTGAATTTCCACAACGACCTACAGTTCACCTTGCCTTTCAGGCATTTTCCACCAATCAGACAAAGTTGTGATTTGTTTCCATGTTGATATTTCGGATTGTTCATAGCTTCATTACAATTATCTACTTAGAAGCTACCTATCTAATTATACCTTATATATTTTTTTCCAATCTAAAACAAATCGATTTGTTCCAACATTGACATTGGAAGGGAATACGGAAACCGTATAATTTTCTCTACCGTGAACGATTCCAATAATTAGCATAATTGCTAGAGAGGCGATTGTTTTACACGAATTAAGTTTTTATATAGAAATCTCGATTTGCCGGCTCGGCAGGGGAACTTCTGATTGGTTAGTTAATTAAATGATGACGAATGAAAATTAGGTTTAGTTACCTATTGGTTTAGTTTTACTGATTTTCTAAGGACCTTTGAACCAGCAAACGATAAAATTACACTATTAACTTATTTATGGTTATATTATGTGACTGATTAGGTGCGTTTATGTATGTGCCTGTTACTATATCATCCATTTTATGATCAAATCATCAAATAACTCTCCCGGTCCGGATGGGAAGAGAGGGACTGTGACACTTTTATTAACTGAAATCCATCTATGTTCCTTCAGTTGCCATTTGCGCTCCAGGACCACGATAATTGTTTCGAATAACCCCGCAGCCCTAGCAGACATCGGCTCTAACGGGCTCCGTCGATTTTGTTGACATCAAATTGAGTCAACCCGGGCTTGGTCCTTATCGGACGGCGAGCTAGCCAGTGCTCGTCGTCCTCATGGCCAGGAGTCACTCTGCAGCTTTCAATGCCCAGGGCATAAGGTTTGTTTTAGTCTCACGCTTTCCGCCAACTCCTTCGCTCGTATTGTTGCTTTGCAGAAAAATGTATAGGTAGTTTCTACGTTGGAACTCTTTATATGAAAAAAAAGTTTATTTTTATTAGCTTTCATGGTGAGGAATAAGTACTGCGATATTACAGAAAATACAAAACACAAAAAAAAAACAATAAATACCTAATTTCGAAAAAAGAATAACGTACCTTCATTATAAAGTTTATTTGAACTTATAATTCCAAGTTAATCCAAATATATAACGCACGCGACGATGGTAAGAGACCGGACGGTATGTCTTTATTTCCGTGGAAGATGGGTAGGCCTTTAGTGTGGAACGCTACCTGTGTCGACACTCTTGCGCCATCCCCTCTTCCTAGCTCTTCGTGCTGTGCTGGTGCTGCCGCTACGGCTGCGGAGAACCTCAAGCGGCGGAAATATAACAACCTCGTCGGCAGTTACTTATATTTTTGAGCCGTTTGGGGTTGAAACTCTTGGGCCGTGGGGTCCGAGTGCTCATAAGCTTTTCAAAGAATTATCCAAACGCTTAGTTGACAATTCGCGTGACCCAAGGGCTGGCTTTTACCTCGGTCAGAGATTAAGCATTGCCATACAACGTGGCAATGCCGCCAGCCTTTTGGGCACACTTCCAGTCGACAGCGATGCGGAGGAATTTTATGACGCCATATTTTAGCTAGTAGTTTTTGCCTTTAGTGTATATATAGTTTTAATTAGTTAAGTGTTTTTATTGAATTATACAGTTAATGTACGAAGAATCGCCTCGCCTCTCCCGAAGCACTGGAATGGTTCAGCTCCTACCTTCAGGAACGTCAGCAGTCGGTTCACGTTGGAGACTCTTCTTCTCGTTGGTGTAATTTGGACACTGGCGTTCCTCAAGGCGGCATTCTTTCTCCTCTTCTATTTTCTATTTTTATTAATCTTATTATTTCCGAACTTCAGTGTGCGTATCATTTGTATGCAGATGATCTGCAGTTGTACTGCCAAGGGAAAGTTGACGAATTATCTGACACTATTGGCAAATTAAATAGGGACTTGATAGCAATTAAAACATGGTCTGACAGATTTGGTGTTGCTGTAAACCCAAATAAATGTCAGGCGATTATCATCGGTAGTCCACGAAGTATTGCCAAAGTGGATCTTACAACTCTGCCACCTGTTCTGTTCGACTGTACGGTTGTTCCTTTTAGCACTGATGTAAAAGATCTAGGTCTGCGCATCGACAGTACCCTGAACTGGCGTACTCAAGTCGCTAGTGTCAGTCAGAAAGTTACGGGAACGCTGCGGGCCTTGTATCGTTTGAAAAATTTATTACCGTCGAATACGAAGACAATGCTTGTTCAGACCCTAATTTTCCCAATCATCGATTATGGCGACGTGTGTTACTATGACCTGAATGCAGATCTCCTCAACAAACTTGACCGTCTTCTAAATAACAGCATTCGATTTGTTTTCAATCTGCGCAAATATGATCATGTATCTTCTTATAGGTCGCTCCTAAACTGGTTGCCCATACGCCAGCGCAGAGAGCAAAGAGCGCTTACTACCTTGTTCTCATTTTTAGTTTCACCCAATTCTCCTAGTTATCTAGCCTCTCACTTCCAATACATTTGCGCCAATCACAACAAAAATCTACGGTCATCTCATAACCGTCTACTTCATTGTCCCACTCACCGTACTGACTTCATTCACTATTCTTTTCATGTTCAAGCTATTTCTCTTTGGAATGCACTCCCCCAGGAAATCAGGATGGCAACCAACCGATTGACCTTCAAAGTGAAGGTTCGCGAGCACATCCGTAAGAAGTTGGCAGCAGTATCGTCATAGCGCTTATTGGGTTTCTTATTATTTGTCTGCACTAATTGTTTTACTAGATTCGTGTATTCTCTTTTTACCTTCTTTGTAGTTTGAGTACATATATATATATTATGTATATTGTATTTATAGTATTTAAGTAAGTATATATTTGTATAAAATATAATGTATTAATAACAATATGTACCTAATGCTTAATATTGCACCTACCACCAGGTTGTCTCTGCATCACCCAAAGGTTGACTGGTAGAAAATGCCTTAAGGCATTAAGTCCGCCTCTGTACTTTAGTGTGCATAAAGAATTAATAAATAAATAAAATCGCCAAACTAAAGTGGCAATGGGCAGGGCACATTGCTCGCAGAACAGATGGCCGTTGGGGCCGAAAGGTTCTGGAATGGCGACCACGTACCGGAAGACGTAGCGTTGGAAGGCCTCCTACAAGGTGGACCGATGACTTGGTAACGGTTGCGGGAGTCCGATGGATGCGAGACGCACAGGACCGTTCGTTGTGGCGACGCTTGGGGGAGGCCTATGTCCAGCAGTGGACGTCTTTCGGCTGAAATGATGATGATGATGACAGTTAATGTGTCTTTAAAATAAAAGAACTCAGTTTAAAAAAAATATATAACACTTCAAAGCAACCCGTTTTATAAAACGGCAATTTCATTGATAAAGACCTATAACCTAACCCGCCTTCGTCTACCTGCGGGACGTCTTCCTGCTGGCGCCTAGTCCTTGTTCTCCAACGTCTTAGTGACCAGGATAGTACTTAGCGCGCCTACCTCCATAGTCATCAATATATAAAAAAACGGCCTTTTGTTCCTGCAACCCTAATAAATAAATATTGATGTAGATAGTGCTGCGTATTATTTATCTAGTATTAGAGAGTTAACCCGCAAACGCTACACTGGGGCTAACCTAACCTAACCTAACCTATTATAATATATTTAAAAAAAAAAACCAGTATCGGGAAGAGGGTCCATATCCAGGGTCTATTATTATTATCATACACTTTATTGCACAATAAACATTTATAAAATTAGTGTACAATAGGCGGACTTATCGCAGAAAGCAATTTTATTTTTCAGATTTTTTTTATAAAATTCAAAGGTAACCTTCGCTCAGTGGTCAAAAGGTGATATTTTCGTCGTATTGGCCAGTATTTTTAGGGTTCCGTATCTCAAAAGGAAAAAAGGGAACCCTTATAGGATCACTTTGTTGTCCGTCCGTCTGTATGTCTGTCTGTCTGTCAAGACCCTTTATCTCAAAAACGCGTGGAGGCATCAAGTTAAAATTAAAACCATGTACTCAAGTCTGCGGTCCCTTGAATCTGTGAAAAAATCAAACTTCTAAGTTAACGGATAAAAAACATACGGCCGTTTATGTCGCAAAAAACGTACATTTCAACACTATCAAAGGAATCAAAAATCATAGGGTACTTTCCGTTGACCCAGAATCCTAAAATTTGACATAAAGCAAGGTCTTATAGTATAGATATAGGAATAAATCTGAAAACTGTAAATTATTATTTGTAGTTACGTCACAAAAAAAAAACATTTTTTTACAATTCGGAAAAATCTTCGTAACTCAATTCGGGAATCGAACTGTTTTCATAGGTAAGTTTGTGCGGAACCCTCAGTGTGCGAGTCCGGCTCGCACTTGCCCAGTTTTTTTATCTGATTCTTTTTCAAATTAACTGAAGCCCTTCCTTTTTACCTGAAATATGATAACTCCTTCAAAACTTCGGTCGTTCAATACGAACCCATCTTGATGAAATCTACGCTTCTGTCGCAACTCTACCCATAAAGTAGAACGAAGTGAATCAACACCGAAAATCATCTAAGTACTTTGAACCCATTTTAACAGCATGTACGGCGAAATTTAACTTGAACGACAATGCTAATTAGTTTGGTTACCTTCTTTGATGCTAGAGATATAATAGAACACTTGGCAAAATCTTGTAATGGGTACCAAGATAAGAATTTTTCCTTGCCAAACTTTCTTCACAAAATTTTCTTAAAGTTGCAAAGTTTGACTGTATTTTTTTTCTTAGTTGAAAATCGACAAATATCTCCTACTACTCAGGAGTTAGAGGAAGTGTCAGTCTTTTACTGATTAAATCCCACCCGTGTTAATTATGCCCAAAATAAAACTACAAGAATTTATTTGAAACTTTGTGTACATATTTATTTTATGGGATACAAAAACAGTACCTATGTAAATAAGAACCACTATTGTGTGGATCGCCTTGAGGACACGGTGGAGCACACGGTAGAGGTGTGCCCCGCTTGGGCAGAGCACCGCCGTGTCCTCGTGGGGGAGATCGGATGCAGCGAAATCTCGCGCCGAGCCTAGGTACAGGCCATGATCCGAAGCGAGGAGGAGTGGCAGACGGTCGCCTCCTTCTGCGAAGCAGTAACGCTTGCAAAGGAGGAGGCCGCACGTGCACGCGCGAAGGAGCGGCACTCACGCTCCAGCCACCGGGATTCCGATCCCGATTTTCGGCCACCGTAGGCGCGGGCTTGCGGACGGCGAGCAATGGGTAGCTCGCCGTCCGACTGTCCGGTAACCATCCAGACCGAGCCCAAGTCGTCGACGGCGCGTACTGTTCTACGCGTGCCTCAAGGACATGTCAGCAAACCGTAGGGGCTTAGCAGGGTCGAAGCCTACTGGGGCCAAGGGTTTGCTTCTGGAAGGAAAACTCGGCCCTGGTATGAAACGCAACGAAGGAACAGGAGTGGGTTTTTAGTCAGTAAAAGTTTGACACGCTGATGATTTTCCCACCTACAAAAAAAATTTAAATAAGAAAAATAAATGGATTTTTCTTTTTCCATTATTTTAGGTTAGTAGGTTATAAAGGGTGGCAATGGGCAGGGCACCTTGCTCGCAGAACAAATGGCCGTTGAGGCCGAAAGAATCTGGAGTGGCGACCGCGTACCGGAAGACGCAGTGTTGGAAGGCGTCCTACAAGGTGGACCGATGACCTGGTAAGGGTTGCGGGAATCCGATGGATGCGAGATGCACAGGACCGTTCATTGTGGCGACATTTAAGGGAGGCCTATGTTCAACAGTGGACGTCTTTCGGCTGAAATGATGATGATGATGATGAAAGGGTTCTACCCAAATTGCCACAGTGGTGGTGGTGATAGTGATAATTTTTGAAAGAAGGTTTTTCTATGTATAAATCATAGAAATTGATCACTTCATGAAATGGCCAAGTAAAACTGGCCAGCCCCCCTAGCCAAGTTACAATCATTTCGTTCGCGCCGAACGCCTCGAGTAGGCCACGCCTCCAATTCCTTTGTTCTGACCACGTGACTGAGCGTTAAGATGACGTCAGAACAAAGGAATCGGAGGCGTGGCCTACTCGAGGCGTTCGGCGCAAACGATACGATTGTAACTTAGCTAGGGGGGCAGATCGTTTTAAACGTTAAAGTTTGATGATATCTCAATCTTCGTTTGGCCTATTTTCTTTAGACCATTTATTATCATCGAAATCCTACATCAATGATTTGGCCAAACGAGGATTAACATAATATCATCAAATGTTAACGTTTTATATGATCTGGATCTGGATCAATTTCTATGATCTGGCTACTACATATTTATACAGGATTTCTTGCGTTTTTTGCGACTTATACTATTGAAAATAAAACAGCATAAATACTCGTTTCAGTAAGTGTCCCCAGATTGGTACTGCGAGCAAAAATTGGTTAACTCTTTCGAATAATCTCCCATATTATATAAAATATACCAGTGTTAGAAGATATTGTCATACTTTTAGTATTACATGTCAACAAAATGCTCATATTTACGTATTTCATTTTCATATTTCTGTCTATAACAATGTCTTTAAAAAATTGTGTTTTAGAATGTGTTGAATATTTGTACTTATTTTATCAGATACTAGCGACCCGCCCCAGCTTCGTTTGGCATGACAAATCATTTGAATTTGCCGCTTTTCTCTAATGCCTATTTATTCATGTAATAATGATAATTATATTCGACTGGCCTGTTGGTCTAGTGGTTAGTGACCCTGACTGCTATGCCGGAGGTCGTGGGTTCGATTCCCACCCAGGACAAATGTTTGTGTGATGAGCACTATCATTATCACTATAATATGTATGTATTTAGAAATATATAAGTATGTTTATCAGTTGTCTAGTACTCATAACACAAGGTCTGCTTAGCTTGGGACAAGACGGCTTTAAAAATTATGAATAATTATATTTTTTAAATTATTATTAATTAATATTATTTATTTAACTTTATGCCTTCAGTCACAAAATTCCGACACTAATTTAGTAAAAGCTTCAAATTATTAATATTAACAATAATATTATTTAAAGATAAAGATAAAGATAAAGATATATTTATTGCGTAACTGTGTACAATAAGGTCTTATTTATAAACATTACATTTTTAGATTCAACAGTCTACCCAAGTCGGATATGCAATAGTGTTTTTTTTTTTTTTTAATTTGAATATTAAAAAATGGAAGTAGATACACAAATATTATTTTTTATCAAAAAACTCATGCAGATTATAAAATACATTATCAATCAAAAATGTTTTCAATTTATTTTTAAACATATTTCCATTTAACTGCTTAATGGCTATTGGTAACTGGTTGTACACACGAATTTATTTATTTATTTATTCATAACAATAAACATTGTGTTGAATATTACATCATTTTAAAATAATATTAATATTAATTTATAACATTTAAATTAAATAATGTAAAATATAGAGTCAAATCATTAAACACATGTCTACAAATAATCTAATGTCAAATTTCGGATATAATGTCAAAAGTAATGTCAAGTGATTAACCAAACTCAAGAATTGTTAATGTCATCATGTATTAGTAGTAGTAGTTGTATGAGTAAGTGTTTATTTTATATAATTTGACATGAAATCTGATACTGAGTATAAACATTTTTCCAACAAGAAGATTTTTAATTTGTTTTTAAATAAGTGAGGGCTATATATTAATAATTTCAAATCAGTTGGTAGCCTATTAAACAATTCTACTGCTTGGTATCCGGAGCAATGCTTAGCTACGTTAAAATTTGGTATCATCTTGTGTTTAAACTTCTTTCTTCTTGTGCTTTCTCTTATCTTCCGTTCCTCTTGTGATTCAAATTGATGAATATACTTGGCAAAGTGATTAAGGATAACTAATATATATAAACTAGGTACTGTTAAAATTTTTAGTTCTTTAAAATGCTCTCTGCATGAGTCTCTTTGTGAGATTCTTACTAAAGTCCTTATGGCCCGTTTCTGTAAGATAAAAGCTTTCTGACAGTTATAACTGTAGCTGTTACCCCAGAGCATGATACTGTACCTTAATTTAGATTCTACCAGCGCATAATATATAGCCTTTAGTTGCTTTAGATTTAAAATATCTCTAAGACTCCTTAGTGCATAGCACGCTGATGAAATAGAAGAGTCAATAGCAGCTAACTCCTGTTTCCAATTTAAATTTACATCTATGTTAACGCCTAAGAATTTAACTTTGTCTACTAAGTCAATCTTGTCTCCTTTGAGCTGTACGTCTAAATTGTCATTATTGCGAGTCGTAGTCTTGAATAAAATAATGTTAGTCTTACTTGTATTTAACAAAAGGTCATTGGCTGTAAACCAATCGCAGAGATTTTTCAGGCTTTCATTTACAATTTTGGTCAAATCCTTTAAGTCATTTGCCCCCATTATTATATTAGTGTCATCTGCGAAGACAATAAGTTTTACGTCAGGTTGAATGTGATGCATATAGTTTAGCAAGTCATTTGTAAATATGATAAATAGTATTGGCCCTAAAATTGAACCTTGAGGTACACCACGTTGCATATTTGTAATCTTTGACGTGGATACAACTTCCTGATTACTTTCATCAATGCTTTTTATTTCGACAAACATTCTTCTATTTTGTAAGTAGGATCTTAAAAGAAGTAAAGACTTGCCTCTAACACCGTAAAATTCAAGTTTAGTACGTATGTTAGAATAGCAGTAACATACGTACTTTTATAATACATCATATTGTTGACAGCTGGTAAATTAATGTCATATTTATATTGTTTTCGAATGTTTCTTTTGGAATTTGATTTGAAATTAAAGTTTTGCATATTGTTTTTAACAAATAAACATAATTCGAGTATATAAATACCAGTCAATGTCAGGAAACCCTCCTTCTTGAAGACATCTCTTAATGATTCGGTACTATGCATGTTATAATATATTATATTGTTTTAAGACATTTTTTCTGAAGAATGAATGTAGATTGTACGTTTGTCGAGTTCCCCCAATATATTACACCATAAGTTAACAGTGGGTACACATTTCCAAAATAAGCATTTCTAGTGACACTTAAATTCGTAGTTTCTGCAAGAACTGACAAGGCGTAGCAGGCACTAGATATTTTTTTATAAATTTTTTCAATATGTGCCTTCCAGTTTAAGTGTTGATCTATTGTAACTCCTAAGAATTTTGTATCTTTTACTTCTTCAATCACTGTATCAGAAATGGTTACACGCAATTTATTGTGCTTACTTTTATAGTTTCTAAATTGAATCAATTTGGTTTTTGAGGCATTGACTTTTAAATTTATTGACTGCAACCAATCAGTCACAGTTATTAATGTTCTATTTATTTCACTTTCGTAAATAACATTATTGGAATATTCATTTGAAATAAATATAGTAGCGTCATCAGCATACATTACACAAAGGTGGTCAATAATATTCGGAAGCTCGTTAATGTACAATAGAAAAAACGGGGGTCCCAATATACTGCCTTGCGGTACGCCTAGTATTACAGATTCGAATTTAGATTTTACAACCTCCACCATTTTAGTACGTTCATTGTATACATCAATTACAGTACCCTGCATTCTATTGTTTAAATAATTCTCAATTAATGTATGTGCTGTACCTCTTATTCCTATCTTTTCCAATTTATCAAGCAAAATGTCAAATTTTACACAGTCAAATGCTTTTGACATATCAATGAAAAGAGCAGCACATTGTTTTTTATCATTGATTTTATCCCAGATAGTATTGATTTTTTATAAGAAATGCTTCGAACCATAGTACAATTATTCTATATTTTTACTGTTGGCTATTCTAAAACGAGGGAATTTCGCGCTGATAACTGAAATACAGGCTGTGCCTAGTTCAGTTACAGATACTTAATTCATTTGTTAGTCATTAAATATATTGTCAAATGAAATGTAATATAGTACTAAGTTTTTTTGAGAAATAAAAATATTATTATTATTAATAATAATAAGTTAATATTCATTTTTGTATTATTTTCAACAGACATACACTTAATTTTCAGAATCAGAGCGTTTAAAATATACCTAGTTAATTCCAGGACCGCGTGTTTCTGTAGAGAAACCTGTGGTCCTGGTACGCAAAGGGCAAGGAAGGAATATAGGTGTGCTTTTATTCAGTAAAAATCTTACATCTCTCTCCACTTAAGAGCGAGAGAAGCCATTTGATGACTTACCACCTCAAAAAACTACTGTCCACGGACGTGTAGCTTCATAGACACGTATTTATCATTATATATGACAACGACGAAGAAGAAAATATCCGCAGGAGAACCAAGGTTACAGACATAGCCCGAAGAATCGCCAATCTTAAGTGGCAGTGGGCAGGGCACATTGCTCGTAGAACAGATGGTCGATGGGGATGAAAGGTTCTAGAATGGCGACCACGTGCCGGAAGACGCAACGTTGGAAGGCCTCCCACAAGGTGGACCGATAACCTGGTGAGGGTCGCGGGAATCCGATGGATGCGAGACGCACAGGACCAGTCATTGTGGCGACATTTGGGGGAGGCCTATGTCCAACAGTGGACGTCTTTCGGCTGAAATGATGATGATGATGATGATGACAACGACACGACGGCATGATGCAAGTTTCAATGTAACCTGTTAGCAGGCGTACACCAAGCGTATAATGTCGAATATGTGGCCAGTCGGCAAAAGAAAATAAAGAATCCATATTAAAAAAAAAAAAACTGGGCAAGTGCAAGTCGGACTCGCGCACTGAGTGTTCCATACAAACTTACCTATGAAAACCGTTCAATACGCGCATCGTAATTAAAACAAAAAATGTGACGTAACAAGAAATTTACAGTTTTCAGATTTTTTCCTATACTTGTGCTATGAGACCTTGCTTCATGCTAAATTTCATGATTCTAGGTCAACGGGAAGTACCCTATGAATTTTGATTTCCTTGAGAGTGTCGATATATACGTTTTGTTGCGACATAAACGGCTGTATCTTTTTTTTTCGTTAAATCAGAAGTTTGATTTTTTCACAGCTTCAAAGGACCGCAGACCTGAGTATATAGTTTTAATTTCAACTCAATGCCTCCATGCATTCCCGAGATAAAGGGTCTTGACAGATAGACGGACAACAAAGTGATCCCATATGGGTTCCGTTTTTTCCTTTTGACGTACGAAACCCTAAAAATGAGCCCATAAACCTCTATTTCCCATGTCCCACCTAGCAATGTCATTACATAAGATCAGACCATGATAAATTCCCTGCAATCCCTTCATAACGTAACACGCGGCAGTATTTCATCGCAGTAGCCAAGAAAGATACCCCAGTGATTTATATTCCACTAGCTAGTGCTAGCGGCTTTGCCCAAAAATTATTTAAAGCAACAGGCACTCCCGATATAAAAGGTATAATATGTTTTTCTAGAAGATTCAATCCGTCTCTATCTACAATATGACAAAATTAGTTCAGCGCATGATTTAAGCGTGAAAATGTAACAGACAGACAGACAAACTTTCGCATTTACAGCATACTAGCTGCTAAGTAGAAAATTAATCTAAGAGTAAAAAGTTCCGGAGTGAGGGGAATGGGAGGCAGTCGCTTCCTTCTGCGAAGCAGTTCCTAATGCTAGCAAAGGAGACGGCCGCACACGTCGAACGGACATCCTCACGCCCCAGCTGCCGAGACCCCGAACCCTACTACCAACCACGTGGACGATGAGCAATGGGTAGCTCGTTGTCCGGCCGTCCAGTAACCGTACGGACCGAGTCCGAGTCGTCAATGGCTCGTAGTGTTCCAAGCGCGCCTCAGTAGGCCCCGAAGCCTATTGGGCCATGGGTTGACTTTTGAAAGAGGGGCTCGTGGTCGTATGACGTAAAGGGATACTGAAGAAATATAGATGTAGTTTTTGGCGCTAAAAGTCTGACATGCTCTTAGGCTCCGCCCTAGAGCGCGAAAATAATGAAAAGGGGTAAATAATGCATAAGAGCATGACCCGGACTATACTTGTGCCAAATTTCATCCCAAAATCATACACATACATACATACAAACGATCGCCTTTATATTAGTGTGATAAGTTATGGGTGTTGGGTAGCCCTTGCCACTCTCACCTGGCTTCAAGCTGTCTTTAAGATGTATGCTTTAGCCTTGGAAAGAAAAGTGTACCGAAATTTCTTCCTGTTATGATTTACTGGCGGCTAATGAAGAATTATCTTGATGGGTAGTAATTCTTTGTGATTTATGGCAGTGTTTCTTGGTTTTCTTATTCGAATAAGTAGGAAATTAGTTGATAAATTCCTTTGTAACGGGCTCGATCTCGTCTGAAGGAAAGCAATGGATGAGATCTATGATAGAATGAACGTACCTGACGATGTTCGTTCCCTCTTGTTAAGATTCTCGTGCGATTGAGAAAACTGAACCCTTAGAAGATCACTCTTGTGTTTGTCAGTACGTCTATCACAGCCAATTTCCTACGAATCTACCTGATCAATTCATTTGAAATTTCATGCAGAGTATGAGCTTCTGTATCTCGAACACGAAGTCCGATGTTCTCGTGGAGGCGATCGGCGGTACCAATTTCTCGACTCCAGCCTTAGTTGCCATACCGTGGTCCGCAGAAAGAGAAAATGGGAAGCGGACGCCTCCTTTTGCGAAGCAGTGATGTGAGCGACGTCCTAAAACATTTTTTTAAGGTGGGAAATCATCAAATAACTTTTTCCACTCTGGGTAGAGCGATAGGGAGTGTTAGCTTTTTGAAGACTCAACTCACCTATGTTTTTTTTTTATTATTGATAGGCTCGCGTTTGACCACCATCTCACCTGATGGTAAGCGATGATGTGGCCGACGATGGAGCACGCTTGCCTAGAAGTAACCTATTCACTCTTGACTTAAAGACCCCTAGGTTGTAGCTATCAGGGAACACAGACTCCGGCAGGGAATTCCACTCTTTAGCTGTACGCATTATGAATGTGTTCCCAAAACGCTTTGTACGTATGGGTGGGATGTCCACCATGTACCGATGTTCCTCTATTTGTCTTTTCCGTTCCAGGGCCAAGGTAGGTAACTTTTTGCACAATCTCGCCGCCCAAATCTGTCCTACCCACCTGGAAATTAAATATAAGGGCTTCCCATCGAATGCTTGACATTTAAATGGATTCGATTAATGCAGAAAATATTCCTTGGAGAGTTTCAATAAAACCCGCACACAATGACTTATTTCGTCAATTCCCTTTACAAGCTTTTCACTTAAAAAGGTCCAAAAATACCCAAAAATCAGTATGCCAAAAATATTTCTATTCATATCATTTATACAAACCTATTCCATTTATTTCCTTCTATGACCCCTCTTTCCCCTTTTTCTCAGACTTTCTACGTTTTCTCATTGTCCCTCGTCACGTTTAGAAGTCACAGCCCGTGACTTCGCATTCGGTTAAGGTAACAACGTACAAAGCAAACCTTTCACCACCCTTTATTATCAACTCTGGATGGCTATTTTTGTAAACATTTGTTATGGCGATATTTTAAAGGATTCGACGGTTGTTACACCAACCACGTCGGTTGTGAAATTATTATTATTTTATTGGCTTCCATCATCGACTTAGTCTGCGCAAAAGTAGAAAATGGCTTATGTCACTCAGTGAGGGGTGCTACGACAAAAAACCTCCAAGTGTGCCCGCGGGCTGTAGTTCCCTTACGGATACGTCCGGAGTGAAGGCCAGCCCGCAGGACGGTGCACTCTGGGAGGCGGCTAACGAGTTCCCATTTGTTATTTTTGCCTAAGAGGTCTCAATGTCTGTCTGCGAATATTTTGTCTGAAGGGACGCTTCAACGCGTATTCCTCTGCTATAGCAGAGGGCACAGTGGCGAAGTAACTAAGCGCGATGATATTATTCCTTCGAATAGTTTTCCCAACGAGGGGAAGAGTCTAATAGGTCTATAGCTAGTTGGTATAGCTTCATCTTTTTCTGGTTACTTAAATGTTATTATTTTGGCTCTTTTTCACGTAGAAGGAAAATAGCCAATTGCCAGACAGCTATTAAAAATCTTGGTTAAGTATATACTATGCATTTACGTGATAAGTTTTTCAATAAGCAACTACGTAGACTGTCGTCCCCCGGAGACTTATGAGTTTTAATTTTTTTAATTAATTTAAACACCTCTATCGGATGCATCAGATTGGGTGGAGTGAAATTTTTAACATTATTAACCTTTTGACGTGCGTAATTAGAGACACAATAGTAAGACAATGGCTTCCGGGCGCCGGCTACCGCCTGAGCGTTAATGAATTAAGTGTATTTAAAGACTCATCGACGGCAGCCTCAGTAGTGTTGTCACAAAAAGTGTCAGCAAGCACCTCACACTGTTCAGTTGTAGACAGCAGTCAACTGTCCATCTACACACCTCAAAGGTGGAATCACTGTCGGTTTATAAGTAAGAGATCCTCCAGATATCAGTCGATGAATTATCAATTTTTTATCTAGTTTGTCATTCCATATTTTGTCATTAGATCTTTGTATTTGGTGTTTTATTTTAGCTTATATAACGTTAATGTCTTTTTATTTGCAGCTTGATTGTAGGATTAATTTCTTTTGCAGCCATATTTCTGAGTTTGTTTTTCGTAGAAATTAAACCTTTGACGCGTCTCGGCAAGGTGTAGCGCTTAATACGTGAAGAGCCTGATGGAACGTTTATTTCGCGATTTATTAAAATGGTGTTTTGAAGGTGTTCAACTGCTGCATAAATAGTTTTTATAGACGGTAACGTAATATTTTTATTCAAATAAGATCTATGTTCCACCCAATTTGCTTCAGAATATCGATATTGTTTAAAGCTAGCCCCAGAGATTGTCCAAGGTCATGTTTCAGACTTTCGATGAGGTTCGACAGCCTTGGCTTAACCGCCCGGGCCGCGAGAAAGACAACCTCTATAAAAAATTACCTCAAACCTTCAAGCGGTGGTGCACCGTGAGAGAGGTTATTAGCTTGACTAATGAGTCGCTTAATTAATCTCTAGTACGAACTACTGAATTTGAGCCGGTAAAAAATGTTATGATATAATGGAAACAGATATCAGCAATTTTTTTAAAAACTCTATAGACGAATAGATGGACCCATGTCATCATCATCTTCCTGCTCTTGTCCCGTGTTATTTGGGGTCGGCGCAACACGTTTTTTTCTTCCATTCTGCACTGTCACTCGTCATGCTATCACTGACTTCCTTTTCTTTCATATCACTCTTCACACAATCTATCCACCTTTTCTTTGGTGTCCCTCTCCCTCTCCATCCATCCACATGTAAACTCTTAACTCTTTTATTTAAGTGGATGGACCTATGCGTGGTGAGAAATTATGAAATGACTTCTCGCGCTTTGGCTAGAGCGAAGACTTTGACGACGAGAGTGTCAGATTTTGCCTGACTAAAACCATGTACTCCGCCAGTTGCCGTTTTCAGGCCCATGGTAACTCTTTCGAACAATGCCGTTATTCAAACTTAATGTTACTGGATCTTGTAACAGGATCCATTATTGAACAATTTCACTCAATCAAACGCTTACTATAACACACTTGTGTTTTCCTTGCATAATATTTTGTTGAAGCGGAAGTATACCTGATCAATACCGCATACACGACGATACTACAGCGCGAATTGAGCCATTGTATTCCATTTTACATTGAAAAGTCTCGATAAAGGAAAATAAGATCACACCCACCTTTACATTTCTCATGTACAATATTTTATATAAAGGAATGTGACAATGTGATATTTATAAGCAAACTGCTCTATTTTAAGTTGTAATTCTTGTTTTCATTCCTACAAAATTCAAAATTCTAAATATTTTTTATTCACATAGGTATGCCTACATGGGCACTTAAAAAACATCAGAAGCTAGTGCACGGTTCCAATTGGCGGTTTTCTATGGAGAAGAACCGGCATTCCGACAAGAAACTCCATGGTTACCCTTTACAAAAAAAAAAAAAAGTTTCTACAATATTTCCATATTACAATATTAATAGATATGAGAGGACAGTGTAGACCGGTCGGGTTTGCAGACGGCAAGCAATGGGTAGCTCGCAGTCCAACGGTCCGGTAACCGTTCGGACCGAGTCCAAGTCGTCGACGGCGCGTATTGTTCCACGCGGTCCAGGGGCCCAGCAGGGTTCAAAAGATTCAAAGATTCAAAGTCTGACACACCCTTTCGCTGCACCCAAGAGCGGGAGATGTCATTGGATGATTTTCCCAACTAAAAAAAAAGTGTAGACCGGTCAGCTTTGTACCCAAAAGTACAATAAAAATAAATTGTAACCTATGAATCCGCGGAGTCTACAGTATTCTCACATTCACACCATAGGAAGAAGCCGGCTCCTGCCCAACCTTGGGGGTCCAGACGCCTCCTGCCGGAGGCTCTACGCGGGAATCGTTCGGTCCATGGCCCTTTAAGGCGCACCGATATGGGCGCCGGCGCTGCGGAAGCAGCCGGCGGCCCGGCTGAACGCATGCCAGAGGGTCATGGCCATACGGATGGTGCGAGGATACCGGACGATTTCCCGCGAAGCGGCGAGCCTCCTTGCTGGACAGCCACCATGGGATCTGGTAGCAACAGGCGTTGCTCACATGCACGATCTGCGCATGGAGATGCAACGCCGGGGCGAAACTCCGCTGCCGCGACAAGTCGCAGCATGGCGGACAGAGCTCCGGCGGGATCTCATGGAGAAATGGCGACAGCGACTGTCGCGACCCAGTGCTGGGCACGCAACAATTATGGCGGTAAGTCCCTTCTTTGAGGCGTGGTTGGAAAGACCTCACGGCGTCCTCACCTTCCGCATGACGCAGGTTCTCACCGAACACGGGAAGTTCGGGAAGTTCCTGCACCGGATTCGTGCGGAAGCGACGCCCGGGTGTCGCCACTGTGTGGACCGCCCGGAGGATACGGTGGAGCACACGGTGGAGGTGTGCCCCGCTTGGGAAGAGCAACGCCGTGTCCTCGTGGGGGCGATCGGCGGTGGCGATCTCTCGCGCCGGGCCTTGGTACAGGCCATGGTCCGGAGCGAGGAGGAGTGGCAGGCGGTCGCCTCCTTCTGCGAAGCAGTAATGCTGGCAAAGGAGGCGGCCGATCGCGTGAGGCAACGCGTCCGACCGTCCGGTAACCATCCGGACCGAGCCCAAGTCGTCGACGGCGCGTATTGTTCCGCGCGCGCCTCAGGGAGATGTCAGCAAATCGTAGGGGCCCAGCAGGGTCGAAGCCTACTGGGGCCATGGGTAGTGTGAAAACGAAACCGGGGCCCTGGGACGAAGGCAACGAAGGAACAGGAGTGGGTTTTTAGTCAGTAAAAGTCTGACACTATCTCTCGCTTCGCCCAAGAGCGAGATTTGTCATAAGATGATTTTCCCACCTATATATAAAAAAAAAAAAAAAAAAAAAAAAAAAAAACCATAGAAAGAAGCTATGCAAAAATAAAAATAAATAAATCAATCAATACATGATAGATGTATACAATAATAAATTACTAGTGAAGTTAAGGTGGCTGTGGTTAAAATAATATGAAAAACATTGGAAAAAACAATGTCACAAGAGAGGAAAAGTATCAATAAGATTGATACTTATTTATATCATAAATAATTAAGTTAAAACAGTGACGGAGCAGTTAATAGATGATTTCCCACTTCAAACCAAAAGGGATTAAACTGTGCCCCGCTTGGTCAGAGCACCACCGTGTCCTCGTGGGGAAGATCGGCGGCAGCGATCTCTCGCGCAGGGTGCTCCCCTTAGTACAGGCCATAGTCCGAAGCGAGGAGGAGTTGCAGGCGGTCGCCTCCTTCTGCGAAGCAGTAATGTTATCAAAGGAGGAGGCCGCACGTGCAAGCGCGAGGGCGCGGCCCTCACGCCCCAGCCGCCGGGATCCCGATCCCGATTTCCGGCCACCGTAGGCGCGGGCTTGCGAACGGCGAGCAATGGGTAGCTCGCTGTCCGATCATCCGGAAACCGTCCGGACCGGGCCCAAGTCGTCGACGGTGCGTAGGTACTGTTCCACGCGCGCCTCAAGGAGATGTCAGGAAACCGCAGGGGCCCAGCAGGGTCGAAGCCTACTGGTGGCAAGGGTCTGCTTCTGAAAGAAAGATTCGGCCCTGGTATGAAAGGCAACGAAGGAACAAGATTGGGTTTTTAGTCAGAGACACATTGGACGATTTGCCTACTGAAAAAAAAAAACGAACACTCAGTAATATTTTTATTTACCTCTACCCCTAACCAATAAATAGCAAGTAATACAAAACAATAATAAAAAGACTTATGTTACACTACGGTGAAATTGAGGTCATTTTAGCCAAAAGAGGAAATTGCCTCCACTGAGTGGTTTCATTTGAGATCATGTCAAACGGCTTTTAGATATTTTTAGATGCAAAAGTGGAATACCTTGTATTGAAGAGAGGCAATTCAATAGTCATCGATATTGTTCGTGTATTGTTTCCATTCAATATTAGTTTGGATTTCCATATTTTATATGAAAACCTTAAAAAGCTTTAGGGAATTAATAAAAGTTTTTTCCGATATGCTTTTAAAATAGTTATAAGCATCTGATAGCTATTTAGGGTAAAAAATAGTTAATAATAAATAATAATTGTTTATTTGCACCTTCAAGTTGACAACTTTTCCAAATTACAGTAAATTAGGTCTAAAGGTTAATTAATTGTGATATTTAAGTGTTACAACTGATACCTAAGCTAAGATAACTTAATATCTTGTATATATAGGGATCAGCGCCCACCCTCATAATCACTAGCAGAGATTTACATGTCCTCATAATTACAACAATTGATGCAAAAATTAAGACTAAAAAAAACAAAAAAGTAAGTAGATAACGGCAAGAGTGGCAATATGTGTGGTGTGTGGTATGTGGTATGTGGTGTGTGGCGTGTGGTGTGTGGTGTGTGGTGTGTGGTGTGTGGTGTGTGGTGTGTGGTGTGTGATGTGTGGTGTGTGGTGAGAATGTATGTGTATATATGTGTGTAACTTCTTCACGCTCGAGCGGTTGAACAGATCACAACACATTTGGATGAACACTAGCACGGGGGAAGGCCATGTCCCGGAGTAGCACATAGGACACTTTTTACCCAGGCTAGTATGTTCCCATGGGACAATTTTCCAATTTCACACAGGTGAAGTCGCTGGCAGAAGCTAGTATTACAACAACATTATACATTTCTTTGTTTTATTATGTTGATTAAAAATAAATAAATAACTACTCATGAATATGTTCAAAAACACACATATACATAACCATCACCATATCAAGACTATATTTTAAAGTCACTAAAAACATTATTTCAGTATAGTAAATAGCTTCTCCGTTTCGTCATAGGTTAGCGACATGAGTCAATTGTTTAGATTCTGTTTACATTCTTTTTTTGTCATGGAGAAAATTTCTAATTTTTTATTCGCGATGTTAAAAAGTTTTGGGCCTAGATACATTTTGAATTTTTGAGCAAACGAGGTTCAGCAGGGTACTGATTTAAAAACATCAAAACGCCTCCTCCTTGTGTTTTCTTTTTCAGTAAGAGTATTTAGCCTGACACTGTTAGGGTTGTCACAATAACACGATTCATCATCATCATCATTTCAGACGAAAGACGTCCACTGTTGGACATAAGCCTGCCCTAAGTGTCGCCAAAATGAACGGTCCTGTGCGTCTCGCATCCATCGGACTCCCGCAACCCTTACCAGGTCATCGGTCCACCTTGTAGGAGGCCTTCCAGCGCTACGTCTTCCGTTACGTGGTCGCCATTCCTGAACCTTTCGGCCCCAACGGCCATCCGTTCTGCGAGCAATGTGCCCGGCCCATTGCCACTTAAGTTTGGCGATTCTTCATGCTATGTCGGTAACCTTGGTTTTCCTGTGGATATCCTCATTATAATAACACGATTACAACTAGGCGACTAAAACATTTTATTTCTAAATATCTCCTAGCCTACACCGGCTTCACACCAGTGCGAGATAAACAACATGAAAAAATAATAAAAGCATACCCTGAAAGTAGTATGATCAGAATCGGATACTGAATAGATTTCAGCTATTTTTAAATAGGTATTTTTTGAGCAGTGGTGGCCGAGTTGTAATGGCCCCGACTTATGAGTTGTAGGTCGCGGGTTTTTATAATTTATTTTCTCTCCACTGCTCTCAAAACGGTGAAGGAAATCATCGTGAGGAAACCGGCCTGTCCTAGAACCAAAAATTCGAAGACATGTGACATTCACCAATCCGCACTGGGCCCGCGTGGTGGATTACGGCCCATTCCCTTTCCTAGAGAGGAGACCGGAGTCCCAGAAGTGGGAACATTATAAGGCTGATTTTGCTAATGTAAAGAAGTGAGTACACCTCAAAACCAATAATTAAATACAGATCAACTTTAAATTCATAGATAAAAGAAGTAACCAACATTTTAGCCGATGGTTTCGCCTGCACGAAAGCAGAAAATTATAAGAAAAGTATCATAAGTCATATTAACAAACAGTCTAGTTCTAATTTAGGTCCAATCGTGAAAAAAAAAAAAACATTTGTTTTGTAATTTTGGTACAAGTGCAGAAAGTTTGTCATTGCGACCGAGGCGGAATTCGTACGAGCCGTAGGCGAGTGTGATGGAGCCGAGGGCTGCAGTGACTTTGCACGTGTATCAAACGACTTTTTTCAATACACTTACGAAGAAATGAATAAACGGTGGTTGACCGGTGACTCATGGGGATCGACGCGCGCCCAGCCTGATAAGATAAATGTAATAACATTGTGGCGGGAGAGAGCACGCGCACTTTTGTGCACTAGTGCGGAAAACAGTCTATTGCGTGCCTAAAAGCGGTGGGAAAAGAGCGAGTTTTCGAGTAAGTGTATTGAAAAATTAATATTCGCATAAGTCAACAAAAATTAAGAAAGATCTGATTACTCTATACCACAAAAGCACAATCAAGTGTATCCTTTTGTGAGCTAAAACAAGGATCAAAAGAGATACCATGGCTCGCTCGACAGAGTACAGTCACTCACAAAATTAACTACTGTTCCGACCAAAGAGAATACCTGGTTTGACAGTGACAACCTCGCAATACCTATACGACCGACATCACTGACATCATCAGATCATCCAGTCATCTGACGGGACGACCGACGGCAAAGGACTGAAGGGAATAGTTAGATTATAATATGGCACAGTATAATATAATAGATAATAATGTAATATTCTACAACTTTCACACAACGCCATATAGTCCCAAACTAAGTACTGCTTGTGCTATGAGTACTAAACAACTGATAAACATACCTATATATTTTTAAATACATACATATTATAGATAAATTACACCCAGATACAGTACAAACAATTGTCTTAGGTGGGAATCGAACCCACGACCTCCAGGCTAGTGGCCCTGACTGTTACATTGCCACTAACCACTTGACCAATAGGCCAGATTATATTTTGGGTATTCGATAAAGGAATTCTATGATGGAGTTCATGCGTAAGGTATATTTTATGCTGCAGGAATTGTTAGAGTCACTGCGGCCCTAGAAAATAACGAGTGGGTTTTAATTGAAGTCCTTTAATGCCTAACACATCATTAGTTGAATTGCATTAAAGAACCCTACCACTACAGATAAACAAAGTATTTTTTTTCTGTAGTAACAAAGCAACTTAAAAAAAATGGTATATTTTTTTAAATATTTATGAAAAATAAAAAGCTATAAATTTATATTATACTGGCTGACCCGGCGAACTTTGTACCACCTTACAGTTAATAGCGTGTTTTTGTTTTTCGGGTGGGAAAATCACCTAGTGACATCCCCCGCTCTTGGGCTGAGCAGGAGATAGTGTCAGACTTTTACTGACAAAAAACCCACTTCTGTTCCTTCTTTGCCATTTTTCCAGGGCCCCGGGGATCACTTTCGCATCACCCATGGCCCCAGTAGGCCTCGACCCTGCTGGGCCCCTACGGTTGCTGACATCTCCTTGAGGCGCGCGTGGAACACTACGCGCCGTCGACGACTTGGGCTCGGTCCAGACGGTTACCGGACGATCGGACGGCGAGCCATCCATTACTCGCCGTCCGCAAGCCCGCGCCTACGATGGCCGGAAATCGGGATCGGAATCCCGGCGATGGTTGGGGCGTAAGGACCTTTGGCTCACGCGATCGGGCGCCTTCTTTGCTAGCATTACTGCTTCGCAGAAGGAGGGAACCGCCTGCCACTCCTCCTCGCTCCGGACCATGGCCTGTACCAAGGCCTGGCGCGAGAGATCGCTGCCACCGAAAACCATCTGCAGGCCATACAAATATTTGTTCCGAACGTAGATCGAACTCGCTAAACTCAGTGCAGCAGCCAATCACTATTACTACTCCAACCATGGAGATCTTTGGACTTTTACTAAGAAAAAACTTTACCATCATCATCATTTCAGCCGAAAGACGTCCACTGCTGGACATAGGCCTCCCCCAAGTGTCGCCACAATGAACGGTCCTGTGCTTCTCGCATCCATCGGACTCCCGCAACCGTTACCAAGTCATCGGTACACCTTGTAGGAGGCCATCCAACGATACGTCTTTCGGTACGTGGTCGCCATTCCAGAACCTTTCGGCCCCAACGGCCATCCGTTCTACGACCAATGTGCCCTGCCCATTGCCACTTTAGTTTGGCGATTCTTCGTGCTATGTGGGTAACCTTGGTTCTCCTGCGGATATCCTCATTCCTGATTCGATCACGCAAAGAAGAAAAAACTTTACCAAACTAAACTTTACCAAATTAAGAAAAAACTTTACCAAACTATACACAATTTGATCATAGAACTTTTTCCTCATATCCAACCAGTGCTTTAGAAAAAAAAAAATATCTTCCCCTTCACTTCGAAACCTCTGAAAGTATACAAAACTCCTTTGACTTACGTAAACTGTTCCAGATATAATCGCCTGGACTAAGACAAAGTTATGACCACCAACCGTTTCGAGTTAGCGATAAAGACCTTCGAGATAATTTTCGGAGCCCGCACCGACTGTAGATAATAATAAGACAGGCCATGATGAGTTACAAAGTAACAGAAATCTCACTCCGTCAAAGGCCAAATAGGTTTTATTCTTTTTAGGGTTCCGTACCTCAAAAGGAAAAAACAGAACCCCTATAGGATCACTTTGTGGTCCGTCCATCTGTCTGTCTGTCTGTCAAGACCCTTTATCTCAGTAACGCGTGTAGGTATCGAGTTGAAATTAAAACCATATACTCAAGTCTGCGGACTCTTGAAGCCGTAAAAAAATTAAACTTGTAAGTTAACGAGAAAAAAAAACATAACCTAAAAAGCGTATTACAAGGTTAAAGACTATGTCGAAGACACGCTTGTTTGGCAATGACTGCTTCTGCACATGTGGCCCCCTGATAACTCATTAATATTGTGTAAATTTTGTCTATTAACTGCTGCATCTTTGTGTTAATATATACATTTTTTTTCTAACAAATTGCTTCTGCAATATTTTTTATATTATTTAGACCTCAACCACCTTAAATTCGTTAGTATTTTATTTTTTATACATCTCATTTGTTGATAGTTGTAATTATTTATTTTTTCTTGCTTTTTTTATAAAGTCTCTTTTTTATAATGTGAGAACACTGTAGACTCCGCGAAATCTTAGATTACTTCCTATTACGACTCACTTTTTATTATGATTATTTTTATTGTGCTTTTGGGTATAATATTGACTTATATTTACACTGCCCTTACATAATATCTATTAATACTGTAATATGAAAATATTGTAAGTTCAACCATTTTTTTTAAAAGAGTAACCATGGAGTTTCTTGCCGGTTCTTCTCCATAGGAAACGACCAATTTGGAACCGTGCTTTTGACGTTTTATAACGTTATACAAGTGAAACAAAAATATTTGAATTTTGAATTTTGTCTTGCGTTCCAGGACCCCGGGTTTCCATTTCGGAAGCCAAACCATGGCCCTAGTAGGCTTTGGTCCTGCTGGGCCATTACGGTGTTCACACTGACATTTCTTTGAGGCGCGCGTGGAACACTACGCGCCGTCGACGACTCAGGCTCGGTCCGGACGGTGAGCTACCCATTGTTTTTCGTCCGCAACCACTGCGCCAACCGTGTCGTCATGATTGGTTTAAGAATGGTCCTTCTGTATCCCTATTGCGTGGTCAAAAATAACTTTTTTCATCAAGCCTAGGAGGAGGGACGTCAAGAGAAAGATGTCAAAAATGAACACTCGCAAAAGGGCTGTTAATGTTCGCATTACCATATTTTTGTTTGGTACGAATACTTAAGTGAGTAAAAAGTTGTTTCGTATAAATAATGTTAATGTAATGGCTCTTTTGTTCCTAAAATGAAATCGCCTCTAATGACACTAGAGTGTAGACAAACGAAGTAAAGCTTGCATGTTCTTGATAAAAAAACACCAAAAATGTTTTTTTTTTTTTGTTTTTCCTTGACAATATCAATTTACAAGGGCAGGTGACCTGACAGGACTTCAGGATTGTTTGAAAAAGTCACAGTGGCCCTGGACCCCTAAGGCCAACTTAAGGAACAGGGTTTAAGTCAGTAAACATCTGACACCTCCCGTTCCACCTAGAGCGGTGAATGAGCCTAAGCGGAGTATAAACGGCCTTATCCTTTAGATTTGACGTTGTATGATATTGTTGTGGCGTTGACTAAGTTCGGTTATTTCACTGCTCCAAAGGGTAGCAGATTTGACTATTTGATTTTAATTTCAGCGTAATACCTCCTTGCATTCCCAGAAAAATTATCTTGACAGACAGACTAGTGAACAGACTGACAGATGGACAACAAAGTGATCCTATAAGAGTTCTGTTTTTGCCGATTGAGGTACAGAACCCTAAAGGGCACGTGGATGATGATCTCTAGAATGTGATTAGATATAACTTTTACTAGAACAGAATTGTTAAGCAATGATTGTTCTATTTTTCCTGGTCATTTATAAAGACTAATAAGTGAAGTTTTTGGGCTTAAAAATTAAGCAACTTCGTTAAGGGGATGCAACTCGACATACATTTCACTGTTTTTCATACAACCGCTCTTACGATTATGACGTTATTACACATTTTTCATTAGATATTTTGGAAACACAGTATCTTGTGGATATTATCTAGGCTTCTATTGAAATCAATTTATAAATTTGTGTAAAACTAAATGACCTCTGAAAATCTGCTATTTTTCATGAATTTTGACACTTCATAATTTACTCAAAAATTAATAAAGTATAACAATAGAAGCCTTGCAAATTTAATCAGGATTCTAAATGACGACAATTTATTTAAAAAACTTTTAAGGGTTTAAAAAAAACACGTATTTCCTGCAACAAGTTTTGTAAAATATTCGAGTAAATCACGGAATTACCGAATGCTAACAAAGTTTTCAGGCGTTATCTTTCTGTTTTCGCGTTGCCTTTTCGTCAAACATCGCGTTGGGTTGCGTTAGATGAAGTAACAAGTTTTTAAACCATTCTCGATGTTGACGATAGGCGAGTGAAAAAGGACCCTCTTAAATGAATATAGTCCTTTCTGTAGCGACATCTGTGACGTCAAGTAAGAACTAAACTGCGAAATCCTGCATTGCACAATTAGAGTTGTCCGCGCAGTTTGAAAATATACAACAGCCCGAAATCATCTATCGGGCAATTGACAGACAAAACTTCAGTCTGGTCGGAGGATCCTCCCTTTTCAATGGAGGTTTGCGGGACTTTACACTCTGTTTTGTAAGTATATATACACCCCTAGTTTTTAATTACTACAAAAAATAGGGCTCTATCCGTACCTGTTACTGATCATATTTGTGTAGTCAAAAGTAAACTAAAAAAAAATTTTAAAAATTGTCCACGGAGTTTTTTCATAACTGGTAAATTCATAATAGAATCAACATTCATAACAATTGCTACTAGAAAATACTACGCGCAGTATTTTTCCATTTTAATCGTCATTTATTCATTCATACATCAATAGCCTGTACAATATTTTCATTAGTTGAGTGACATCTTGGAATATAAAAAAACGCTAATAACTTTGCTGTTTATGAACATAATTTTTTGAGACTTTTCTTAAATAATAACAAGACCTTTTCTAATTAGCTCTTAAAGTATTTGTACTAATTAAAAACTAGGGGTGTATATTTTAATGTATTGGCTTTTTATTTTTACAATGTATTTGGCTCCCACTCTGGGTGGAGCGAAGTGAACCAGTTGTTGATTTCGCATCAAAGAAAAAAATGGCCTCCTCAGGAGACAAATCTCATCATACCTAATGCCATATTTTTTGTTAATAAATTCCACCTACCCAAAAAAAAACTTTGTTCGAATACTCGCTAGAATTACCTCTCAAACACGGAATATATATATTCGCTGACAAAACTTTTGACGCCACACAAAAGGGCTGTTAATGTCCATATTTGCATTTATATTTCACATTTTTTCATTTTACAAATGGCAACTGAGGGGTATTTAGGAGAGGCAAAGTCAATTTATGTTTTCAACAAGTACTGCTGGTATTTTTTTTTCTAATGATTTCCCGGGACGTTTTCAGGGTCTTGTTTAATGTTAGGCTTGATGAAGCTGCTTTTTACCCAACTGTGTAAAAAGGAGGGTTATGTTGTTTAACTATTCAATGATTTTGATATTAGTACCTACTTGTTATTTATTTATTTTACTATTTATGTACACACAAAAATAGAAAAAGACAATATAAAACAGACAATAGTACAAAGGTACCTACTGCTTATTTCCTAAGAAATTTCTTCCAGCAGACTTGCGAAGCTGTTATCTGGGTTCTGTGTTATGATTTTCGGATCTTAAGGGTCGATTTATACCGAAATGGCAGCGGCCGGCAGCGACGCGGCAAGCACTTTTGAAGTGAAACAATTTTAAACTTTCTTTACATCTTTAAAAGACCGTAGTACTGCATGAAAGGTTCAAAATGGGTTCGAAGGCACCCATTGGGCCGCGGGCTGTCAAGCGGCCACAAGCGTCTTTCAACAGTCGTGCAAGTGACCGTCGGTGGCCCTAAAACGTTTAAAATTACTGATAATGATACTAGAATTTTTTAATTCAATTTTTAATTATTTAGTTTCATCCAAATCCGTTCAACCGTTTGAGCGTAAAAGAGTGACAAACACACACATACAACTTTCGCCTTCATAATCTTTACATATGTAATTCTTCTGTAGACAAACACACGTATGTTTGTCACCTAACTCCTCTTAAACAGTTTGACCAATTTGGATCAAACTTTGTGTGTCTGTTTGAGTGGGTCTCTGGGCGGTTTAAAATACGATTTGTGGCGTCGCACTCAGGTTCTCAATTTTTTTCTGATGAAAATCTATCTACCGGGCAGGGCAACGTCTGTCGGGACTGCTAGTATTATAAGTAATAAATAATAATATAATATAATCCGCAGGGCGGTTTTGTGGCGAACTGTTGGGCATTAGCGACCCCACGGACCCGATCTCCCGGGAAAATTCTTGTTCTTCATCTCCGGCTTGCCTTTATTGGCCGGCCGTAGTGAACACCTTTGAGGAACAGAGCTCCCACCTCTCTCTTGCCTTTATTGGCTGGCTTGAGTGGAGATTCGCAAAAGCAAACGTGCTCGGGAGAAGGATGTATAATCCAGTAAGGTGCTGGTAGGGATCTTGACCGTACTTCTGGGATTGTCCTGATAGCCGTGGTATACCTCTCCACTCCTTAAGCACCTCAGGATATGTTGCCCTTTTGTTGCTACGTCACTTCGTGCTAGCGACCGTTTATGGGGGCCCATTTATTGAGTGTGCAAGTCACCCCCTGCGTTTTGTCGATGGATATTAAAAACATTGTTTAGGCAGGGGCCATAGTCTTAACATATTTCCTGGTAACCAGTCCACTTAAGACTCCAAAAACCATAGCCTTATATCTTAGTTTTCCATACGTCGCAATAGTTTCCCACCAACCGGGGGTTGTCCTTGGATACACTAGCATAGTGCGTACAGGGATAATCACCGGTTCTTACCACTTTCCATTAAAAGCGTCTAAAAGGGCCTCTGCGAGTTGGTTTCGGCTCCTCGTACGCCTTCCAAAGATCCAGGACCTTAGGGTGCTGAGATAAATAAATATATAATATAATATTTCACAACTATCACACAACGCCGTCTAGTCTCAAGCTAGGGCCACTAACCACTAGACCAACAGGCCCGTCGTAAGTACATGTAAAGTATGATAAATAACTATATTTTCAGAAATCAGAAATCAGAAACGTTTATTTCAAATAGACCAATTACAGGCACTTTTGAATTGTCAAAATGTCGGTCAGTCAAAAAAAAATACAAGTGAAGCTAAATTGCACGTTCCAAAGCGTAGATCTCTATGGAGAAGAACGTGCAAGAAACTCCATGGACACTCTTTTAAATCATCTTATGAGTTACATAAATCTTGGTTACATATTTCTTGTCGCTTCTAATACCTATGTGAGCACAATGTAGATAAGTAATAATAATTAAAATTAAAAAAAAAACTAATTAAAAAAAATAGAAATTGAATTCAGTCACTGGCAGCTAAGAGATGACCAGTCTCAACTGACGGCACCCGTTCACGAGCATGACGCGTGCATCAGCCCCACTCAGCTCAACCATTTTGAAGGGAACTGAATGACCCAATAAAACGTGCCACCATCAGCGAGACATTTGAGTGAGCATGACAAACTCTCAACTGCCATGCTCGTAATGTCAAACAAGTTGTAACCTAATAAAAATGCTCCATGGTACTTCACATTCACAAAACTTGAAAAACAAAGTGCTTCTACATACAATGCTATTGTTTCCAAATACAAAAGGTAATAAATTATCATAAGCTCTATTGAAATAAACAAATAAAATAAAATAAAAATAAACATTTCGAAAACAACAATACAAAAAGGGGAATAGTATCTCTTCCAATATTTATATATATATATTTAAAAAATATTCAATAAGCATAAAGCAGGCATAAGCATAATCAGCCTTTTAATGTTCCCACTGCTGGGACTCAGGCCTCCTTTCTCTAGGAGAGGGAAAGGGCCGTAATCCACCACGCGGACCCAGTGCGGATTGGTGAATGTCACATGTCTTCGAATTTTCGGTTCTAGGACATGCCGGTTTCCTCACGATGTTTTCCTTCACCGTTTTGAGAGCAGTGGTGATGAAATAAATTAAACAAAGTAATGCGCCTGGCTGGGTTTGAACCCACGAGCTACAACTCGTAAGTCGGGGCCGTTGCCACTCGGCCACCACTGCTCTCACTGCTCTGTGATTTTCAATAAGATTCCTAGAATATTAAACATATTATAGCCATAGGCATGCAGCAGATCCATAAAGTATTTTCTCACAATATACCCCAATTTCCTTGGACTTGAATGGAGCTTGACTATCGAATTATTAGCTGTTCTAAGAACCTATCGAGTAAACTTGCTCGTTAAACCGAAAATGTTTGGAAATATGATAATCATCATCATCATCATCATTTCAGCCGAAAGATATCCACTGTTGGACATAGGCCTCCCCCAAGCGTCTCCACAACGACCGATCCTGTGCGTCTCGCATCCACCGCATTCCCGCGACTCATAAATATGATATACAAGTATATAATCAAAGTATGATATATTCGGAGTATTGGTAATATCTACTTTAGATTTCCCTGAAATAATATAAATAAGTCCGTTACTTTTCAGTAGATCAGTTATTGCAGACAAATCTAAGCTTTCTATTTATTTACATAAGAGTCAATTTACACCTTTATAAGATATCTAAGTACTGCATTTTATATAAGGTCGTTTAGTCCTCACGGTATTTTATACAAATCGGGAAGTCCTTATTGTCAAAAATGATTGACCCGATTTTTATGTTTGGTATACGCTAAGTAGGCGGGTCTAAAAAGGAAGTTACGAACATTTTCAAAGAAATAGAGGGAAAAGGTAAATTTAAATTACAAAACTTAAAATTGCTCTCACTGTCTCTAACTTTTGTTTAAATTAATTTATACTAGTATTTGAATGCAATCTCACCTGATCGATGGTAATCGTGGACGGCAAGGCGCACTAGTTTATGAGGAGCCTATTTACTTGCCTTGAAGACACCCAAATTATAATCGGACGGGAAGACCGCAGCTGGCAACTCTTTAAATTATTATTTTAACGTGAGAAATCTAGAGATAATCCGTTCTGAATGGAGCGTGAGTGTGTGTCAGACTTTTTTTGACTAAATTTCATAGTTTTCCTTCAGTCGCCAATTATTGCGAGGACTTTGGGGACCCTTCGAACAATCCACAGTCCTGACAGGTGGCCGCCCTAACTGGCCATATCAATTTGCTGACATCCCTTTCGACCCGGGTTTGGTCCTTACTGGATTGTCAGACGGACGGACGGCGAGCTTCTCATGGCTCGCCGTCCAACTTTTAGACTTAGATGCCTTACGTATGTGTAGCAAGTTTCTTTAAAAGTGGATCATTTATTTCCTAGAACAAGGACTTGCCAGTTTGTACCTTTAACCTATTGAGTAGCGTAATTAGAGACACAATAGAAAGACACAATGACGTTCGAACGCCGGAACTCGGGGTTTAATGAACTAAAACACCCTAAGGTGAAGTGCCTACTGGCTGCTCTGAGCAACAAAACTATAGATGAAGTTTACTTTCTGACGTTTTACTTTTTTCTATATTTAAATTAAATTAAAAAGTCGACTTTTTTATTTGAAATTATTAATTATAATAATATTATTATTCCTCAACTTTCACACAACGTCATCTAGTCCCAAACTAAGCAGAGCTTGTGCTATGAGTACTAGACAACTGATAAACATACTTATATATTTTTTTAAATACATACTTATTATAGATAAATTATACCTAGACACAGAACAAATGCTCGTGCTCATCACACGAACTTTTGTCCTGGGAGAGAATCGAACCCACGACCTCCAGCATAGCAGTCAAGGCCACTGACCACTAGGCCAATAGGCCTGTCAAATTAACTCCTTATGCTCTGAGTGGAACGCGAAGAAGTGTCAAATCTTAACTGACTATAACCTATAACCCACCTGTGTTACGTCAGTTGCGCTTTGCATTCTGGGTCGCAGCCACGGATATCTATGCAACAGTGGATAATTTAATTGATGCCTAATGAGTTCTTTTTCTACTTGTTTGTAAATATTATTATTTTCAGTTTGCTTATATTCTTATTAAGCTATAATATTTATTAGTTTAAAGTTTAGAGAATTAATCTATTATAATATGAGAGCAGTGGTGGCCGTGTGGTAGCGGCCCCGACTTACAAGTTGTAGGTCGCGGGTTCAAAATCAACCAGGCGCATTACTTTGTGTGATTTATTTCATCACCACTGTTCTCAAAACGGTGAAGGAAAACATAGTGAGGAAACTGGCATGTCCTAGAACCAAAAATTCGAAGACATGTGACATTCACCAACCCGCTTGATGAATTACGGTCCTTTCTCTCTCCTAGAGAGGCCTGAGTCCCAGCAGTGGCAACATTGAAATATAACATAAATATTTTTTTTTTCTGTAGATTTAACGTATAGATTTATTACAATAAAAATACGAAAAATAAAAACACTTAACAAATTAAAATTACATAATATATACACAATAACTCCTACCTAAAATATGGCGTCAAAAAATTCATCCGCATGGCTGTCGACTGGAAGTGTGCCCAAAAGACTGGTGGCATTGCCACGTTGAATGGCAATGCTTAATCTCTGACCGAGGTAACAGCCAGCCCTTGGGTCACGCGAAGTGTCAACTAGCCGTTTGGATAATTCTCTAAAAAGCGCATGAGCACTCGGACCCCACGGCCCAAGAGACTCAACCCCAAACGGCTCAAAAATATAATTGCTGACATAAATAAATAAATCCGTCCACAAACTGACCGTTGTAAATGCAGCTTAACATCCCACATCAAATGTCCTCCACTTAATTTACAGTATACAAAAATACACAGAAATTCTAAAACAAAGTCCAAAACACAACTGAATCAATTCAGGGCCCGTTCCGGTGGCAACAAAGTAACAAGTAAATGTTTACTGTAATCAGAGGCGAAAGTTGACAAACTGAGGTACACCAAACAAATAAATACAGAGGATTTAAATTAAAAAGTTTTTTACTTTGTCAACTGGCTAACGAATTTAAACTATACCTAAGTTGATTTTGGTTTGTGATATTGGAGTTTGTTTTTCGGTGTCTAGGTTTTGGGATGTTTAGAGGTTAAGAGGGTCCTTTTCCACTCGCCTATTGTCAACATCAAGCATGGTTTAAAAGCTTGTTGCTTCATCTAACGCAATCCAACGTGATTTTTGATGAAGAGGCAATGCAAAAAAAGAGAGATAACGCCTGAAAACTTTGCTGGCTTTCGGTAATTCAATATTTCACAAAACTGGTTCCAGAAAATACGTGTTTTTTTTTTTAAATCCTTAAAAGTTTTTCAGAAAAAATGTCGTCATTCAGAATCTCGATTAAATGTGCAAAGCTTCTATTGATATACTTTTTTATATTTTTAATGTATGAGTACATTATGGAGGGCCAAAGTTCACGTAAAATAGCAGATTTTCAGAGGTTTTTACTAGATTAGTTTTACACAAATTTATGTTTTGATTTCTATAGAAGCCTAGATAATATCCACAAGATAGCTGTGTATCCAAAATGTCTAGAGAAATATGTGTAATAACATGTACCTCGAAAAGGACGCTCTTAAGGAAAAGAAATGATAAACAGGTATTTACAGAAAATGGCTGTTTGGAGACAGCGACTGTTGCAATCCAGCGCTGGGTACCCTACAATGACGGCGGTAAGCCCAGGGTCCTCACTTTCCACCTGACGCAGATCTTTGCCAGATATGGGTTTTTCAGGAGGTACCTTTTTCGTATCCTGCTAGAATAAAGGTCCAGGTGTCACCATTGTGCGGACTGCCCGGAGGATTTTGAAGCATCTGGTGTAATTCTGCCCTGCTTGGGTGGAGCACCACCGTATTCTTGTAAAGGCGATCGGCAGCGGCGATCTCTCACATCCAGCCTTGGTTCAAGCTGTGGTAAGGAGCGAGAGAGAATGGGAAGCATAAACTTGGGCTTAAGGATGTTCTGACTAGTCAGGATATCCTTAAACCCCAGCCACCGCCACCGCAGGAAACACCCTAGGTTTTAGCTGTTGCAGGGCGAGGCCCTGGTTAGAAACCGTAGGTGCAGGCTGTATTCTACGCGCGCTTTTAAAAGATATCAGAAAAATTGATGGTTAGGGTTGCACGATTGTTGGACCCATTAACCCGGCCCTGGAACGCAAAGGGCAACTGAAGGAACATGGGTGGGTTTTTAATCAGTAAAAGACTGACACTAAGAAATTTGATGATACCACACATAAAAAAAAAACAGTTCGTTAGGACAAAAGGTTTTAATAGTCAATTATACCCCAACCTTCACTTTATATAATTTATTTTAGTAACGTTAATGGGACTCAAGAAAATAAATGAACCTATTAACACATTTTTAACCCAAAAGAGCCATTACTCAGTAGAATATAATGAACATTGGAAATTAAACTTTAATTAGATCGAGTGATGTTTCTTTTTCTCCTTGTTAATCCCTTGATAAACATGAAAACTAAATACCAACAAGACCAAACAATGTCTAGGTGAACCTGGGTACATTTCCATTAAAATAATAAGACTCTTTTGTTAAAAAATATACGTCATTTTCGCGCTCGGAATTTAAGACCTAAACAAATGAGTGTTTTTAAAAGTCACCGTTGTTGTACCAACAGAAAACAATGGGAACAAAGCCTGTGAAATAGCCTTTTTTTTTTAAGCGAGTTTGCGAAAATTTTGCCAGGAACGTCTAGGGTATCTGTACTTAAAATTATAGAGCTGAAGAGTTTGTTTATTTCGAGCTACTGGTTCGTATTGAAAAATTGTTTTAGTGTTGGTTAGACTCGGTAAATCGAGGAAAGTTCTATTCTATCTATTCTTATTCTTATATTCTTTATTGTTTATTCTTTGTTTTTTGTTTGTTGTCCTTTTTTATTCTTTGTTGTCTTTGTTTGTTTATTGTTCTACCTATATATAAAAAAAAGAAACTGACTGACTGATATATCAAAGCACAGCTGAAACTACTGGGACTAAAATAAAAAAAAAATTCAAAAGTCATCGAGGTAGATAAAATCGTTATTCTAATGAACCCCGATTCAAGTAGGTTTTGGCTATCCTTAGTAAATGAGCAGCATCTGCCGGATGCAAGCTACACGGGACGTGGTCTATGCGGCGAAACGCTAGCTTATGTCTTGTGGATATCTTTCGATTGAAATGATGATGACGCTGTGTTAATTCTGTTCTATTTTTTTTTAGGTGGGAAATCATCTAATGACATTTCTCGCCCTTGCGCGGAGTGAGAGGGCATGTCAGGCTTTTATTGACTAAAGCCCTCTCCTAGTTCCTTCGTTGCCTTGCATTCCAGGGCTAGGTTTTCCTTTCAGAAGCGAACCCATGGCCCCAGTAGGCTTCGACCCTGTTGAGCCCCTACGGTTAGCTGAAATCTCCTTGAGGCGTGGAACACTACGCGCCGTTGACGACTTGGGCTCGGTCCGTACGGTTACCCATTGCTCACCGTCCGTAAGCCCGCGCCTACGGTGACCGGAAATCGGGATCGGAATACCGTCGGCTAAGGCGAGAGGGCCGTACCCTCGCGCGGTCGGCTGCCTCCTTTGCTAGCATTACTGCTTCGCAGAAGGAGGCGACCGCCTGCCACGCACGCCTCAAGGAGATATCAGCAAAACCGTAGGGACCCAGCAGGGTCGAAGCCTACTAGGGTCATGGGTTATGCAAAAGAGAATCCCGGGGTCCTGGAACGGAGGTAAAGAAGGAACATAGGAATGGGTTTTAGCCAGTAAAAGTTCGACAAGCCCTCTCTCTCCGCCCTAAAGCGAGAAAAGTCTTTGGAAGATTTTCCACCTAAAAAAAAAAGGTTTTGACTGGGCGTTGATGAGTCAGTAAGTCAGGAGTTTGCCTTTATATATGCAGGTTATATTAATAATAGTATTTCAAATTAACCCATTTATTGTCACTCTAATTATTAATTCAGTTTTAATTCAAATTAACCAATGTCTAATATATCGCCTTTGACCTTTGTATCTTGACTAGTTTAAATTTGACATAATTTATTGGAATGTGTCATCTGTTTGGTATTATTTTTTGTGAATTTTTAATTTTACTATTTTTCACCTAGTTATATGTGCCCTCCCTGTCCGCACCTATAAAACACTCAAACATCAAAAGAAGGAGATTTCTAACTTCTACGTTATAAAATAAACAGGATGTTAGATTGTTTTCAAGCAACAAACAGAAATTCAGTTGACATATTTCGGTCATACAAAGATCCTTCAAGTTTTGCAGTGGAACGCAACAGTACATACTCCTTTGCCGCTCAAAGGGCAAACTTGTCAACTAACTAATGGAACACAACTAAAATAGATAGAACACAAAGCTAGCAGCCACCCACAGTCCTCACAAAGATAATGGATTACCCACACTTTTAGCCTCACAACATTTCAACAAACAATTTTTCATACATTTGTGTCTCAATTACGTGTAATGGTTTAATTAAGATGAAATTTTGTTTACCACAATTCTCTTGTTTCTGAGTACCAAGTGTTCGGTTTCAAAGGCTCACTTGTTTGATACAGTCGAGGGAAAATTAAGATGAAAACGTGAAAACCACTATTATATTGTGATGACTAAAGTCTCACATGTCAAAAGAAAATTGGGCTCTTTTAAAGGTATTTACGCGATATATTTTCTCATGTTTATAAGTAGAAAAATAAACGAGAAACCTTAGTAAACATCAGTAATAGCTGTGTCAATAGATTTCGGATTTGGTATGGGTTATTTACCTAGTCCTTTACACTACCTTTTTATAGACTGACTTATAAATTCGAAGGAATTAGCCGAGGGAAACGTTTAAGGGAAGCGTTTGATGGCAAAAACAAGGCTAATCTATCAAAACTGTACTACAAGTTCCATTTTCAGGGTTCCGTACCTCAAAAGGAAAAAACTGAACCCTTATAAGATCCATGGGTAGTGTGAAAACGAAACCCGGGGCTTTCTTCGCTCCAGCCAAGAGCGAGATTTGTCAATAGATGATTTTCCTGCCTAAAAAAAAAACCCTTATAGGATCACTTTGTTGTCCGTCTGTCTGTCTGTCTGTCTATCTGTCAAGACCCTTTATTTCGGGAACACGTGAAGGTATCGAGTTGAAATTAAAACCATTTACTCAGGTCTGCAGTTTCTTGAAGATGTGAAAAAATCAAACTTCTAAGTAATCAAAAAAAAAAAAGATACGGCCGTTTATGTCGCAAAAAACGTATATTTCGACACACAAAGGAAATCAAATTCATAGGGTACTTCCCGTTGACCCAGAATCCTGAAATTTGGCATGCAAGGTCACAGGTATAGGAATAAATCTGAAAACAGTAAATTTTGCGATTCATTATTTACAAAGGTAAGTTTGTACGAAAGCCTCAGTGTGCGAGTACGACTCGCACTTGCCCAGTTTTTAACCGACTTCAAAAAAAAGGAGGAGGTTCTCAATTCGGTTGTATTTTTTTTTTTTTTTTTTTTATCATTATTTTTTTTTTATGTTTGTTACCTCAGAACTCCGTCGTTTATGGACCGATTTGCAAATTTTTTTTTTTCCCTTTTTAGGATATGCTTCCAGATTGGTCCCATTTTTTTCAAAATCCAGTTCTGATGATGGAATCTATGAGGAATCGAGGGAACTCCTCAAAAATTATAGGCAACCCTATGGTAATTTTAGTATTTTCATCAAGAACTTAAGCATTTACAGTCAAAAAGTAACATTTGATGAAGTGGAACTGATGAAGAAGACCAGAAATGGTCAACGGAACTTCATACTCAAATAGATATCACATTGAAGATATAGTTAAGCGACTATGACAATACAAATAAATGAATGATTCTGAATAGTTACGTTGAAAATGGTATCATCGAAGTGATCTGATGATGATGATGGAGCCGGAAGGTAGGCACTGGAACTCCGTAATTAATCAATGTAACCTAGCCGTGTTTGGACTCATTAGAATTGTCATGAGATGCACTTTGGCTATAAGGTACTATCGAACTGATCTGATGATGGAGCCGGAAGGTAGGCACAGGAACTCCGTAATTAATCAATGTATCCTAGCCGTGTTTGGGCTTATTAGAATTGTCGTGAGATGCTCTTTGGCTATAAGGTACTATCGAACTGATCTGATGATGCAGCCGGAAGGAGGAAGGTAGGCACAGCAACTTTATAATAAAACAATGTAACCTAGCAGTATTTGGGTTAATTGGAATTGTCATTAGAAATAGGCACTCTGTTTATAAGTGTATCGCAACTAAAAAGTGTGAAATAAAAACTTTTTAGAAAAAAAAAATAACCGACTTCACTAAAAAAAACACTAAAAGGATCAAAATAACTTTAATTTCGGAAGTCGGTGTTAAATAAGAAACAAACAATACCGAGAAACACCGACATCCGAAATTAAAGTTATTTTGATCCTTTTAGTGTTTTTTTTAGTGAAGTCGGTTATTTTTTTTTTCTAAAAAGTTTTTATTGATAAGTATAATCAAGCAGCTGACTGCCCCAAGTTGTTACCCTTGATGGGGCCCAGTGAGGCTGATACCAGCTAGGACTCTTTCCCACAGCCAGTACTTGCGGGTATTTGAAAAAGTTGTCGTGGCCCTAAGGTAAAGTAGGTTAGTGGACCTACTAAAACCCATCTGTGACAAATGGCAAATGAAGGAACATAGGTGGGTTTTAGTTTCCACTCCTCCCTAGAGCAGGAGAAGTAATTTGCTGACATCCCGCCTCAAAAAAAAAACTAGGCAAGTGCGAGTCGGATTCGTGCACTGAGGGTTCAGTACGTACCTCTGAAAACAGTTCAATTCCCGAATTGAGTTATGAAGATTTTTCCGAATCCTAAAAAAGATTTTTTTTGTGACGTAACTACAAAGGTGAATGACACTTTTGCCATACATTGCTGGTATGTTTTTTTTAGGCCATACCTTAGAGGACTGTATGGGAAATCAAAAGTAAAATGAATTATGCCAACCAACCGTAACCGAACGAAGTTATAGACTATTTAGTAGACTGCTCATGTTTTTTTATCAGGCGTTATTTTTCTTCAATTTATAAATACTCCATGTTTTATATTTTAAGTTTTCCATTGTTAAGTAGTGGGCAACACGGCAACTCTAATGAGTTACTCGCGTCCCCCGCTTCCGTATATATCGCCGGGTGTGTTAAGTTAAGCGTCCCCTGCGTCGGGATCGGAGCGTACGGAGCGGATTTGTATGGTACAGCGTGCACTGGATCGGAAATTTCCGATGCAAAATCCGAATGAAGTAGACGCACCCTATCGGCATTTTGTAAATACTGACACTGCGTACGCACAGATTCCGACGCGTGTTAGTGTAGCAAAGAACTCGAGTCATCAAGTCATCACTTTAAAGACTTGATTCGGCAGAAGTGAAACCTAGGCCATAGGTATCTTAAAATACTGTATGAGAAAGCAATAGCAAAAAGATAACCGAACCAAGTTAGAGACAATTTAGTAGATTGTTATTGTTTTTTTTTTACCAGGCATTATATTTCTTAAATAAAAATACTCCGTGTCTGATATTTCGAGTTTTCCATATACATGCATATGCAGTATTAACTCTAATGAATCATTCAGCATAATTATAACGCCGGGCGTGGTAGGGAGGCTAGTGTTGTAAAG
Organism: Mythimna impura; assembly: GCA_905147345.3. Lineage (NCBI taxonomy): Eukaryota > Metazoa > Arthropoda > Insecta > Lepidoptera > Noctuidae > Mythimna > Mythimna impura. Next base: position 5,805,268 of record LR990355.1, on the reverse strand, counting down.
AACTCGAGTCCTCAAGCGCCTATTACACCACTCGATATTTAAACAGTTTTAGTCTATGTAGCGTCACACAAGAAAAAGAGCAACTTACGTCAATGTCGTGTAAAGGAATGAAACAGAACGATGAGATAAATAGATAAACATAGACTAAGTCTGTCTGAATGTTGAGTGGCGTAATAGGCGCTTCAAATCGTAATTTTAAAGACTCGACTCAACTATGCAAGACTCAGTGTGCTAAAAAGACTCAGAGTCTAGAGTCAAGCCAAACCCGAGTTTTAAAATGAACTCGTGTCTTCAAGAAAAATCAAAGCGTGAAGATGAGACTTGAAACTCATAATAAAAATGTGATATAGATGAAGATGAGAAAATGAAAATTTAATATAGATAATTTTATATTAGCGGTTATGTAACTATCCCTTTAATAAAAATCTGATAAGAGAAAATCATTAAGTCAGCTAAAAACGCACTGCTAAGAAAATAAAGAGCAGAAGAAATTGATATTGCAACCTGGTGGATGGCACATTCAAGAGCTCGGAGATAATTTAGTTCCATTGTCTTAGAGGCCGGACTCCTGTTGTAACAGATAGAGTCTTATAATTCATCATCCGTGTCCTATCATTATCAGACGGAGGCCAAGTCTTAGTGACCCGTTGCAGTTGTCGGGCTATGTAAGTAGGTTGTTAATTATATTTTTTCTTTGTTGATTTTGTATTAGATACTAAAACAATTGTATCTGAAATTTTAAAAAAATCCTGTATACAGGAAATGAACACTTTCTTGAATTTCTGGAAAAAGAACACTTGGTTGTTGTAGCCACGACGTCATGTCTATATTGTGGTTCATGGCGTGGGGTAGACATGAACCAAACTTAAATCCTCCAGCTGAATTTCTGGATTTCATGATAAGACATTATGTGGGAAGAGAGACGAGTAGTGATGATATTTAGTTAACTTAGTTATCTATAAGAATTTAGTAGTATCACTTCTTTTTTTTACTAGTTTTGGTGATTACAGAAATATAAAAGTAATAACCAACTTAACCTATTTTATTAATGGAAACCTCAAAATATCACCTATGGAAGTATTTCCATTTAATTATAATATAAGAAAATTAGGTAACGCCTGACGAAAAGATACTAGCAATGCTTCTATAGGTATCTTCACTCGGTTACGGTTTAAAGATCTATTTCTTTTTGCTATTGATTCCTCGTATTGGCCTTTAACATACTAGGTTTCATTCCTGGCGAAAAGAAAAAAGTAAAACATACCAACATTTTGCATTGGCCTTTATAGTTTTCAGTTTTATTCCTATACTTGTGCTATGAGTCCTTGCTTCATGCCTAATTTCAGGATTCTAGGTATACTCAGGAGAACCAAGGTCACCGACTTAGCACGAAGAATCGCCAAACTTAAGTGGCAATGGGCAGGGCACATTGCTCGCAGAACGGATGGTCGTTTGGGGCAGAAAAGTTCTGGAATGGCGACCTCGTACCGGAAGACATAGCGTTGGAAGGCCTCCTACAAGGTGGACCGATGACTTGGTAACGGTTGCATGAGTCTCATGGATGCGAGACGCACAGGACCGTACATTGTGGCGACACTTGAGGGAGGCTTATGTCCAGCAGTGGACATCTTTCGGCTGTACCCTATGAATTTTGATTCCTTTGAGAGTGTCGAAATATATACATTCTTTTTTGCGACATAAACGGACGTATCTTTTTTTTTCGTTAACTCAGAAGTTTGATTTTTTCACAGTTTCAAGGGACCGCAGATTTGAGTATGTGGTTTTAATTTCAACTCGATACCTTCACGCGTTCCCGAGATAAAGTGTCTTGACAGACAGATAGACGACAAAGTGATCCTATAAGGGTTCCGTTTTTTTTCCTTTTGAGGTACGGAACCCTATAAACAGCTAACTGCGCATAACACCGAACTTTTCAAAAATAGAACGCAAACATTTCTCCTTGCCACCGATGAAAACCACTTGAAACATTCTTCAAACGGAGATTTGTCAAAATATAACTCGGCGCGATGATCATAGCAAATGCGAAAACTTTGATTAGAGTAAACCCTGCAGGAATTCATTAGAGGCCTCAAACGAAATTACCATTCGTAAAAACTTGGCCTGGTTTGGGATAGAACAAAATGAAATAAATAATTTATTTATTTAGATCTCCAACAAAGGTCACACAGATATAGTAGAAATCATTAGGCATGGGGTCCTTTAACGTGTGCTCCTTCAGTTACAGCAGACCATAGCATGCACATATAACTAGGTGAAAAATAGTAAAATTAAAAATTCACAAAAAAATATACCAGACAATTAAGACAAAAACACATTCCAATAAATTATGTCAAATTAAAACTAAAAAAATAGGGTCAAGATACAAAGGTCAAAGGGGATTGGTCATTGGTTAATTTGAATTAAAAGTGAATTAAATAATTAGAGTGACAATAATAAATAGGTCATAGGTTAATTTGAAATAATATTATTAATATAATCTGCATATAAAAGAGGTAAAGTCCTGACTCACTGGTTCATCAACGCTCAGTCAAAACCTTTTTTTTTAGGTTAGGGAAAATCTTCCAAAGACTTCTCCTGCTTCAGGGCGGGGCGAAAGGGCTTGTCGAACTTTTACTGGCTAAAACCCACTCCTGTATTTCTTCTTTATCTTCGTTTCAGGACCCCGGGATTCTCTTTCGCATAACCCATGGCCCCAGTAGGCTTCGACCCTGCTGGGTCCCTACGGTTTTGCTGACATCTCCCTGAGGCGCGTGTGGAACACTATCCGCCGTCGACGACTCGGGCTCGGTCCGGACAGTTGCCGGACGGCCGGACGGCAAGATACCCATTGCTTGCCGTCCACAAGCCCACGCCTACGCTGGCTGGAAATCAGGGTCAGGATCCCGGCGGCTAAGGAGAAAGGAAGTCCGTTCCCTCATGCGTGCGGCCGGCTCCTTCGCAAGCATTACTGCTTCACAAAAGGAGGCGAGCCCGGAGCCCAAACCTTTGTACTTAAAACGCTGAAATTTTGAAAGGATAAGAAATTATTTTCCTTAGTTCACATCTTTAGAGGGTGTAACGGGGGTCCAAAGTGTTTATGGAGAACTCTTACTCTTCTTTCACGCGGACGAAGCCGCTTGAAGAAACTATTATTATAATATATAATATGGTATGTACGGTTGAGTGACTTGGCTAGACGGGTATAACCATAATCAGCCTAATAATGTTTCTACTGTTGGAACTCAGCACCCCTAGCCAAGTTTATAATCTGCAATCGTTAACGCTAGTCGAAAACTAATCAAATGTATGAGAATGACATCATCTCAACGTTAAGTCACGTGGTCAGAACAAATGAATAGAAAATTCGTAGCCAAGTTCACATAGTTCAAAATGATAGAATTAAATGTTATCGTTTCTACAATGTTCAACGCTACATCCTTTGTTATTGTAGAACGAGCGGCCGACTCAGGCGCGTCAACAAGGCTACCGATATATACGTTACCGATTGGAGAACGGAATTCGACACGAAACGGTTGTAACTTGGCTAGAGGGGCAGGCATCTTCTCTACTGAGGGGATGGGGATGTTGAATAAGTTGCCGCGGCTCTGGAACGTTAAGGGCAACTAAAGGAACACAGGCAGGTTTTACTCAGTGAAAGTCTGACACGCCTTCTCGCTCCATCCTGAGCGTTAGAAGTTATTTCATGATTTCTCACCTCAAAACAAACAAAAAAACACCATGCGGGCCTAGTTCGGGTTTATGGATGTCTTCGAATTGTTTGGTTTTAAAACATGATTTGAACATGAGATTTCCTCACGATGTTTTTAAACTAAACATTCTTAGTCCAAGAGCGAAGCGAGTTCGGAATCATTGTAGGGCACTCCGATATAGACAGGTTAGGTTAGAAGGTAATTTTTTTATAATCGCCCAGAATGTGACTTAGGGGTTGTCCGCACAGCGATATTTCACCGCGAGGTTTTCATTCTTGCGTATTATATTCCGCGATCGGAATTACACTAGTGCGAATAAAATTTCGTACGATTTTTGTCAGTTCAATGCTGTTCCTGGCACGACTCAGACGCACGTTTAGAATGGATAATCGAACAAAAATTTTACATAGCGCTGCCGTTGCAGGACTGAGCAAAACGCGCGAATTTTATTTCGCAGTACGGACATAGCCATAACTACTCTATACTGTACAAAACATTCGGATTTATTTCGCATCGCGTCAAATCTGCATGAAATCACAGATTTTTTATCGCCGGTGCGGATACTTCCATAATGTTCAATGTGTTTCAGAATGACAAAAAAAACCTCGCGGTGAAATATCGCTGTGCGGACAGGCCCCATAGAAGATAACTAGTGGCTAAGATAGAATAAAATTTTGTACCTTTACCTCTAGATTAAGCCCTTAATGTATAAATATTTATGTTAATGAAACAATTCAATAAACATATTATGTTTATTGAATTGTTTCATTATATTATATTATATTATTCAAACGCTCGTTAATTGTGGCTGACTTTGTAATTTAGAAGGCAATGTAGATTTTTAGAGCTGAATAATTCTATTAGAAAGAAATCTGTTTAATTAGCACCCATTTGCAATATCCAGATCAGATAAACATTCTATTTCAAAATAAGTACAAATACAACAAACTTAAAGAACACAGCTCTAATTCCAATGAATTTTTAACCGTTTTCCTCTTAGCCAGTTAAGCCAACAGAATAATGTCCGGACTTAGTAATTACAAACGTACATAGAAACTATTATACTACCCTAATTACTGGAAATAGGTAAGTGGCTTTAAAATAAAGGGTAAGTTAATTAAGTATAATTTGTTGGGGTCGTGGCTTGTTTTAAAATTTAATTTTGGGGGTCATTCTGAGAATAGAACTATTTATTTTACTTAGAACTTTGCTGTTTATATCGGTTAGGCTTCCTTGACCTGGTAAAGGTAGCTGAAATCCATTTTAACCCTAGAGTAGTCATGTTTTTTTGTGTAACATGAGTTTGTGTGACAATAGTCACGAAAAACAGCAACGTTATATTAAGCATAAAACTATTAAAAAATATGTAATTTAAATATTAACGTTATATTCGTATGTAACAACGATGCAGGAAAACTTGCGTAATATGTATTAATGTTATCCCCTTTACTTTTGTGTTTCAATTTATAACTAAATCAAGACACCAGTGTGACATACGAATATGACGATTGATTCACACAATGTGAAAAATTGCCTCTCCAAAACTCCGCAACGTATCCTGTGAAAATTGTTGCACGAATCGAAAGTAGGGTTTGGGTTGGCAACATTAATTTTCCGGTCCACCTATTACTTTTATTCCCTACAGATTCATACTATTATGGTCTTTAAGGTACTGAAATTATTAATCAAAGTTGCGTGGATGAAATTTCAAGGGCTGTAGATAAAATTTTGTTGGGAGCCGACGTTCGCGCTTCGTAAGTCGTTGTGAGAAATGTGTAGAATTGGTGTCGACATGTGAACATCTGGCTAAGAATAAAGAACCCACGTTTGCACGCGTTTTCGTGCTTTGGCCACATTAAAGGGGAACCTACTTGATGACGCTGCTTTGTACTAATTTGTAGTAGAAGTGGAGCGAGAAGGAGTGTCAGATTTTTACTGACTAAACCCCACCGGCGTTCCCGCAGCCATGTCAGGCATAAATAACTTTGAATGTGAATTTTGTCTATGTTTAGGTTACGACTTGTCTACCTAAAGTATCAAGATTTTTTTACTGTATGGATCAGAATGTTGGGCTGTGAAAAAGACGGATGAAAAAAGATTGCACGTAGCGGAGATGAGAATGTTAAGATGGATGTGTGGTGTGACGAGAATGGATAAAGTGAGAAATGAGTATATTAGGGGAAGTTTGAAAGTGGCGCCAGTGACTGAAAAGTTGAAAGGGAATCGTTTGTCTTGGTATGGTCATGTGAAGAGGAGGGATGAAACGCATGTTACTAAAAGAGTTATGAGTTTACATGTGGATGGATGGAGAGGGAGAGGGAGACCAAAGAAAAGATGGATGGATTGTGTGAAGAGTGATATGAAAGAAAAGGAAGTTAGTGATAGTATGACGAGTGACAGGGCAGAATGGAAGAAAAAAACATGTTGCGCCGACCCCAGATAACACGGGACGGGGGCAGGAGGATGATGAAGTTCATTAACACTAGAAAGACGGAAGCAGTCATTTGACTGCAATTTGAATTTAAATTTGGAATAACTCAAAATCTATTTGACTTAATGTACTGAGACTTTGTGACTTTTATTAATATTACTAGTTAAATGAAAATAGGTATGAAAATAACTCTCGTCTCTTTTGTTTATTGTTTAAAATCTTGATATACCGACAAAGACGGCGGCAGTCATTTGACGGTTGATATCGGATAAGTATTTATTTGTAATATGAGAAGGTAGAATACGAAATAATGTGCGCTTTGTCCATTGTTTGGAGTATGCAAGTCAAATGAGTCAGTATAGTTACGACTGCCTATCAATTTTGTCAGAATTATTGTAAGTGATTCGTGAAAAATGTCTCGAAGCCTTCAAAATGAAGAAATACTTTCAATGTTGCAAAATATTTGTGAAGATGAATCGGATTGTGGCTCTGAAAGTGAAGAGCACGGTAGTGAGGATGAAAATGTACCATTTATCAGTTCGAGTTCCTCTACGGATGAAAGTGACCTGGAAGATCAGATACCTCTAGCAACTTTACGAACCGTTGACAGCTTGAGTTCTCGTGGCCGCGGTCGTAGCCGTGCTCGTGGTCGAGGCCGTGGTAGGAGTCATTGTTTGGAAGATTCTGAGCTTCAAGGTCTTATCACTTCTATCGACGGTACCTCATGGACACCTCAAATGGAATCTACTCAAAGTGGTCGCCGGGCACGACACAATATCATAACTGAGCAAGCAGGGCCTACCTCATATGCAAAAAGAAATTTCAAGGGACATTTGTCAGACTCGTGGAGGCTTTTGATTGATGAATCTATATTGAGACATATTCAGAAATGTACTATAGAAGAAGCTAATAGACAACTAGGACACAATAACTGGATACTAACTTTGGAACAACTGGAAAGTTTTATCGCTATATGTTATGCTCGAGGTGCATACGGTGCAAAAAATATTCAAGTAAATGAGTTGTGGAGTAAAACTTGGGGAATAAATTTTTTTTCAAAAGTTATGTCACGTGACAGATTCAAAGAAATAATGAAGTTTTTGCGATTTGATCACAGATCTGAGAGAAGTTCACGACTTCAACAAGACAAATTCGCACTAATATCAGACGTTTGGAAGAAATTCATTGAGAACTGCTTATCGTGCTACAAGCCGGGAGAAAACGTTACAGTAGACGAACAACTGTTTTCTACTAAGGTTAGATGCAGGTTTCTTCAATACATTGCTAACAAGCCTGATAAGTTTGGAATTAAATTTTGGCTTTGTGTTGATGTAGATTCAAAGTTTGTACTCAACGGCTTTCCTTACTTAGGAAAAGATGAAAGCAGGCCACAAAACCAAAGCCTCAGTGAATCCGTTGTTATGCGTCTCGTGGAACCTTTTGCAAATACTGGTCGGAATGTAACCACTGACAACTTCTTTACATCGTTGAGCTTGGCAAATAACTTGCTCGCAAAACGCACTACAATTGTAGGAACTTTGAACAGGGCACGACGAGAGGTTCCACCTTACGTCAAATCACTTCAGATGACTTTGTTTGAAACAAAAATTCTGAAATCTGATAGATGTACTCTTACAATTTATCAAGGAAAACGAAACAAGAACGTTTTATTGCTCAGCACGTTACATGACAATGTTGAAATAGATTCTAATCATCCTAAGAAAAAGCCAGAAACTGTGACTTTTTACAATGCTACCAAGTACGGCGTGGATGTAGCTGACCAGATGGCAAAAAAATATAGTGTCAAAGCGGCATCTCGAAGGTGGCCTGTACAGGTATTTTTCAATATTTTGGACCTAGCAGGGATAAATTCCTTCATTTTGTCTAAGAAAATGTCAGGCACCAACATAAAACGAAGGAATTTCATACTAAGTTTAGCAAGTGAACTTAGCGGCAAAGTAGAAATTGAACCGAGACCCTCTGAAACCGAACTGTCGCCCGAAGAACCCACGCCTTCTACTTCTCGATCTTCTCTTCAAAATCCGGAAATTCGGAAAAGGCGAGAATGCTATATACAGAAGTGCAAAAATAAAACTAATAAAGTATGCGACTCTTGCAAAAAGCCACTTTGCGGCTCTTGTAACGTAAATAAAATGTTAAAATGTAAAAATTGTATGTAAATTAAATAAATAATTATATATTATACCCTGTTTTATTACTATAGTTACCAATTTTAGCACATAAATAAAAAAATATATTAAATAAATTGGGGCAGTCATTTGACCGGTCGCCGTCTTTGTAGGTAGATAGATTTTCCCGTCTTTCTAGTGTTAAGTAATTTATTTTGTTTCTTGTTAGGTACTTCTCTCAGTCGTTTTCTAATATCTTTCAAACTTTATTAATTCTAAAAAGCTACAAAAATCTAAGTAGTCTGTTTAATTAGGTACTACTCCTTAATTAAATGTTAAGTACTGTGACATTTAAAAATAATTAGAATTTCAAAAGCTGCCTAGGTCCGTCTACTTCTGAAATCACTTTCAAATCTGTTCTCATTTCTGAAAAATAAAACTTATTCAAATGTGGTTTTCAAAACTAAATTAAATTAAAAAATAGCAAAAGTTTGTCCCTTTTAATCAAACAGTGTTAACAAACGCAGGCCGCTAAAAAGCAATGTTGCCAACCGAAAAAAAAAACTGACTTCACGCGAACCGAGAAGCAAAGGCAACAACATGGTATACGGTAAACATTTTTGTACAAAACTATTTAAATTCGGAACCACTTTGATGGGGAGTCGAGATGTTAAAATTTTGACACTTGGAAATGCTAAGCCAGCATGCATTCACGGAAATGGCACGAAAGCTTTGTGAACAAAACTTTGTTTCAGCAATTTGTGTGTTTTGTCACAACATTTTTGCCTTTGTATGTATGTTTAAGCTTTATAAAAAAATGTGTATTTTGATGTTAGCTTACATTTTCGTCTTTATGCACACGGTAGCCAATTGTTTATGTTTAATTTGTGAAATAAATTTTTGATGATTTTATCATGTAATCGTGAAAGTATATTTGATCCGATTTCTAAAATTCTGGGAATCTATAAGTTAAGAGTAAATAGGTTACTTCTAGGCCAGCGTGTTCCATTGTCGACCACATCGTCGCTTTCCATCAGGTGAGATAGTGGTCAAGTGCGAGCCTATTAAGAATAGAAAAGGGATTTTGGAAAAAAAAACCGTGCAAGTGCGAGTCGGACTGAGGGTTCCGTACAAACTTACCTATGAAAACAGTTCAATTCCCGAATTGAGTTACGAAGATTTTTCCAAATCGCAAAAAATGATTTTTTATGTGACGTAACTTAAAAATTTACAGTTTTCAGATTTTTTCCTATACTTGTGCTATGAGACCTTGCTTCATGCCAAATTTCAGGATTGTAAGTCAACGGAACCTATGAATTTTGATTCCCTTGAGTGATATACGTGATATACGTTTTTTGCGGATTAAACGGCCGTATCTTTATTGTTCGCTAATTCAGAAGTTTGATTTTTTCACAGCTTCAAGGGAACGCAGACTTAAGTTTATGGTTTTAATTTCAACTCGATACCTCCACGCGTTCCTAAGATAAAGGGTCTTGACAGACAAACAGACAGACAGACGGACAACAAAGTGATTCAGAAGTATCAAGAGCAAAAAATGGTACCCATATAGGATTAAATTTTCCCTTATTGGATTATCCCCATATTTTCCTTATGCATTATAAATATTGTCGTTTATTTACTTCAATTTTTTTTAATGGAGATTCTCCTAAGATGCACTGGACATAATAAATGTAACAAATAATTCAGTAGGGAGATCCTTACATCTGTAAGCATCACTTAATCACACTGCATCTGCACTGTAGACGGAATGTGTAACTAGGACTAACTTAACGTTGAATAATAGTGGCGAGATGAGCGGAGCGGAGCTGCACGAGTCGGAGGTGAAAGATTTACATAATGGCACAAAAATAGATAGATGAAAAGTAGAATTTTTGTTAATCTTGCAAAGAATCTTGAAATTTAGCAAGGTCTCATAGCACAAGTATAGGAAAAAATCTGATAACTGTTTTGTTGTTACGTCACAAAATACAGTATACACAATACTGTACACGACAAATAATGTCGTGTACAGACCCCCGAACCCTCAGAACTTTAGTCTTTTTGAATCAACAATGGAAGATGTTTTAGCCAAACTTGCAGATAGTAACAAATCCGTAATTATTTGTGGAGATTTTAATATTAATATTTTGGAGAATAATTCAAATAGCATCAGATTTTTAAGCCTTTTTAAATCATTTAATTTGACTAATGTTTTTAAAGAGCCAACTAGAGTAACTCCAACCTCTGCTACTTGTATTGATAATGTTTTCTGCAATTGTGACTATTTAGATAAAGCCATAGTAAATTATCTTCCGTCTGATCATAGTGGACAAACGGTAGCTTTTAAGTCTCACGCAGCCTTGGAAAAAACTTTAATTCAATTTAGGTCAATTACAATTGGCAAATTAACAAAATTTAATAGTAACTTAGAAAATAAGTTAAATGTTCTGGGCCATGATATTGATGATGCAAATAAATTTTATGATAATTTCTTTTCAGTGGTACTCAATGAATTTAATACAGCTTTTGAAAAGAAGTCGAAAAATATTTTCCCTAAGTTTGTATTTAGTGACTGGGCGACTAAAGGTATTAGGGTAAGTAGGGAAAAACTATATGAGCTGTACGGCCTTAAGCCATTCTTCAACACTGAAACCTTTAATAAATATGTAAATAGATATTCTAAACTTTTCAGAAAGATTTGCAAGGTAGCGAAAGCCCTGTACATTAGCAATAAGATCAAATCGGCAGACAATAAAATAAAGACTGTGTGGAAAGTTATTAATAGTGAAACTGGTAGGAATAAAGTACGCAATACGGATTTTTTATTGGAGACTTCACATGGTCCCAAAAGATCTAACATAGAAGTAGCCCAAGAGTTTGTGAATTATTTCACCGATATACCTCTTAGGACTACGGAAGCTCTAAATTCCTCCCCTGAAGCTTCAGTTGCTTTATTGAAAGCAAACTTGCCAGGCTGTCCGGTTGAATTTCAATTCAAACATATAAACCCTTTGACAGTCATAAAGGCTTTCCGGCAAATAAAAGTCAAATTAACCGAAGACCTATGGGGAATGTCTGTTAAAGTATGCGCATCTATAATAGAGACCATAGCACCGTACTTAGCTTTAATATTTAATTTGTGTGTGGACCAAGGAGTCTTTCCAGATATAATGAAGTACAGTAAAGTTATACCACTTTTTAAATCTGGTGACCATAATGACACTAATAATTACAGACCTGTATCAGTATTGCCAGTTTTCAGTAAGGTGTTTGAAAAAGTTATGCTTAATCAAATGCTTTACCATTTTAACAGCAATAAAATCTTTCATGATCAGCAGTATGGTTTCACCAAAGGACGTTGTACGACTGACGCTGGAGTCACTTTATTGAAACATATATTTGCAACGTGGGAAGAAGCCCAAGATGCGATAGGAATTTTTTGTGACCTCTCAAAGGCTTTTGATTGTGTTAATCACGAAACCTTGCTTTTAAAGCTAGAACATTATGGACTAGGTAAACTTGCACTCAGCTTGGTGAAATCTTATTTAATTGACAGGCAACAGCAAGTTCAGATAAACGGTGTCAATTCTCCGGGTTTGAAAGTCAAAATGGGTGTACCACAAGGCTCAATATTAGGTCCTTTCCTCTTTTTAGTATATATAAATGATCTACCGCATCTATTAAAAAAACAACCACATATTGTATTGTTTGCTGACGATACGTCGTTAATTTTTAAGATCAATAGACGTTCCACTAATCTTGATGACATAAACGATGCTTTACAGCAAGTCCAAAACTGGTTTACTGTTAATAATTTAGTATTAAATGGAAAAAAAACTAAGTGCATAAGATTTGCGTTACCGAATGTTAAAAGTAATTACTCCGACATAGTATTGAACAAGGAGAAACTTGAATTCGTCGAGAATACGGTTTTCCTAGGGATCACGCTTGACTCGAGGCTACAATGGGGTCCTCATTTAACATCTCTGGCAGGTCGGCTTAGTTCAGCAGCATATGCTGTCAGAAAAATCCGTCAATTTACTGATGTGGATACTGCACGACTAGTTTATTTTAGTTACTTTCATAGTATCATGTCTTACGGTATTTTGCTATGGGGACGGGCTGCAGATATAGAGTCTATTTTTATTCTGCAGAAAAGAGCTATCGGAGCCATATATAATCTTCGCAGACGCGATTCTCTTAGGGAACTATTTAAGGAAATAAACATCCTGACGGTCCCTTGTCAATACATTTATGAAAACATTATGTATGTTCGGAAAAATATTCATCTTTTTACTAAGATAAGTGACAGGCACAATTTTAATACTAGGAACAGGAACAAATTAGATCAACCTCGGTTCAGATTGGCTAAAGTACATAGTTCTTTCATGGGGTACTGTGTAAAATTTTATAATAAAATACCAGTTGAGATTCTACAACTAAATGAGTCCAAATTTAAAGCATGCATTAAACGCACACTATGTAGACAAGCGTATTATAAACTGGAAGATTATATCCTTGATAAAAGCGCTTGGCTAAATGCCGGTCCTGCTCCGCAGCCACAGCCACTTTTACCTTCAAATTAGTTTTTTTTTTTTTTATAATTTTGGAAGAGATACTGTTTCCCTTTTTGTATTGTTGTTTTCGAAATGTTTTTATTTTATTTTATTTTATTGGTTTATTTCAATAGAGCTTATGATAATTTATTATCTTTTGTATTTGGAAACAATAGCATTGTATAATGTAGAAGCACTTTGTTTTTCAAGTTTTGTGAATGTGAAGTACCATGGAGCATTTTTATTAGGTTACAACTTGTTTGTCATTACGAGCATGGCAGTTGAGAGTTTGTCATGCTCACTCAAATGTCTCGCTGATGGTGGCACGTGTTATTGGGTCATTCGGTTCCCTTCAAAATGGTTGAACTGAGTGGGGCTGATGCACGCGTCATGCTCGTGAACGGGTGCCGTCAGTTGAGACTGGTCATCTCTTAGCTGCCAGTGACTTAATTCAATTTCTATTTTTTTTTTTTAATAAGTTTTTATTTTATTCTTTTAATTATTATTACTTATCTACATTGTGCTCACATATTAGAAGCGACAAGAAATATGTAACCAAGATTTATGTAACTCATAATATGATTTAAAAGAGTGTCCATGGAGTTTCTTGCACGTTCTTCTCCATAGAGATCTACGCTTTGGAACGTGCAATTTAGCTTCACTTGTATTTTTTTTTTTGACTGACCGACATTTTGACAATTCAAAAGTGCCTGTAATTGGTCTATTTGAAATAAACGTTTCTGATTTCTGATTTCTGAAAAAAAACTGTTTTTTGGTTTTTTTTTGGAATTGAGCTATTTACTTAGGTAAGTTTGTATGGAACCCTCAGTGCACAAGTCCGACTCGCACTTGCACAGTTCTTTTTTTTAACCGACTTCAAAAAAAAGGAGGAGGTTATCAATTCGGTTGTATTTTTTTTTTATCATTATTTTTTTTTATGTTTGTTACCTCAGAACTCCGTCGTTTATGGACCGATTTGCAAAATTTTTTTTCCCTATACAGGATATGCTTCCAGATTGGTCCCATTTTTTTCAAAATCCAGTTCTGATGATGGAATCCATGAGGAATCGAGGGAACTCCTCAAAAATTATAGGCAACCCTATAGTAATTTTAGTATTTTCATCAAGAACTTAAGCATTTACAGTCAAAAAGTAACATTTGATGAAGTGGAACTGATGAAGAAGACCAGAAATGGTCAACGGAACTTCATACACAAATAGATATTACAATGAAGATATACATAGTTAAGCGACTATGACAATACAAATAAATGAATGATTCTGAATAGTTACGTTGAAAATGGTATCATCGAAGTGATCTGATGATGATGATGGAGCCGGAAGGTAGGCACTGGAACTCCGTAATTAATCAATGTTACCTAGCCGTGTTTGGACTTATTAGAATTGTCATGAGATGCACTTTGGCTATAAGGTACTATCGAACTGATCTGATGATGGAGCCGGAAGGTAGGCACAGGAACTCCGTAATTAATCAATGTATCCTAGCCGTGTTTGGGCTTATTAGAATTGTCGTGAGATGCTCTTTGGCTATAAGGTACTATCGAACTGATCTGATGATGGAGCCGGAAGGAGGAAGGTAGACACAGGAACTTTATAATAAAACAATGTAACCTAGCAGTATTTGGGTTAATTGGAATTGTCATGAGAAATAGGCACTCTGTTTATAAGTGTATCGCAACTAAAAAGTGTGAAATAAAAACTTTTTAAAAAATAAAAATAACCGACTTCACTAAAAAAAACACTAAAAGGATCAAAATAACTTTAATTTCGGAAGTCGGTGTTAAATAAGAAACAAACAATACCGAGAAACACCGACTTCCAAAATTAAAGTTATTTTGATCCTTTTAGTGTTTTTTTTAGTGAAGTCGGTTATTTTTTTTTATAAAAAGTTTTTTTTTAAATAAAAAACTATTTCTTCACTGCGGTCCCACCTGATAGTAAGCAGTGATGCAATTGTGATGCAAAGGACACAGCTGCTTTTCCAGCCCATGCGCCTATATATCCATGAACCCAGCAGATTTGAGATATATCCACCAAAGACTTAGAGCTTGATATATGTCTCCTCCAAGCGTCTCCACAATGATCGTTTCTACGCGTCTCGCATCCATCGGCTTTCCGTGACTATCACCAGGTCGTCGACCACCTTGAAGGAGATCTTCCAACGCTGCGTCTTCTGGTACACTGTTACCGCTTCAGAACCTTACGGCTCCATCAACATCTGTTCTGCGAGCACAGTGCCCTGCCCACTGCCACTTAGTTTGATGATTCTTCGGGTTATGTCAATAACCTTGGCTCTCCTGCGGATATCATCATTTCTGACGCAAACATAGATGAATAAAAGGTACAATTTAGTGACTTATATGAACATGGGTGCTCAACGATACTTACATTGTAAAAAACTTTTTACAAAAATAATTCAACAGACTTCAATGTTAAAAAAAAAACACTAAAAAGTGCAGCAAAATAACTTCAATTTCGGAAGTCGGTGTTTCTATAATAGTTATGTCTCTTCGTTATTTTACACCGATTTCCGAAATGAAAGTTATTATTCATTCTTTAGATTTTATTTTTACGTTGAACTCGGTTGTATTTTTTTATTTTACAGTTTTTAGATGTGGTACTCCAACTAAAAAGTACCCCTCAGCCAAACTTAAATAAAAGTTCAAGTTCTATGGCAAGGAACCTCCTTCTTTTTAAGTTGGTTAAAAATGCATTATAAGTGTTGGTAGATAAGAGAAAGTTCATCATCATCATTTCAGCCAAAAGAAGTTCACAGCTGGGCATAGGCATCCCCCAAGCGTCATCACGTCGATCGTTTCTATGCATCTTGCATGCATCGGATGCGTGATCTAAAAAAGTTAAAACGTGGTCTTTTTAACTTTTGATACTAACGAACCTAAGTATCAAATTCGTTTTGTGAAAAATAGTCCATTTTGATACAAGTGCAGAAAGTTTGTCACCGAGGCGGATTTGCACGAGCCGTAGGCAAGTGTGTTATGAAGCCGAGGGCTGCAGTAATAAATTGCACGTGTATCAAACGACTTTTTTCAATACACTTACGAAGAAATGAATAAACGGTGGTTGACCTCATAGGGATCGACGCGCGCCCGGCCTGATAAGATAAATGTAATAACATTGTGGCGGGGGAGAGCACGCGCTATTTTCTGCACCAGTGCGGAAAATAGTCTGTTGCATGCCTAAAAGCGATGGAATAAGAGCGGGTTTTCGAGTAAGTGTATTGAAAAAAAATTGGTTAACTTTTTTAATTGTTGATAGGCTCGCGCTTGACCATTATTTCTCCTGATGGAAAGCGACGATGTAGGCAACGATGGGACACGCTTGCCTGTAACCTATCCACTTTTGACTTAAAGATTCCCAGGTTGTATCTATCAGAAAACACAGACTTCGGCATTTTTTTTCAGTACCTGTCTTTGTTTTTCTATATTATAATGGGATTTGTTAAAGTACCTAAATACATGAGACATTAATCATTGTGATAAGAATCATTAAGTTATTCATCCAACTATATAAAGATTTTCCATAAGTGTACAATATCCTAAGACAAACTGCGCAGCAGCCTTTAAACTTTGTTTTAGACTATTTTCATTAAAGCCTGAAAGTGCATTGAACGAGCAAACTTTGTGTATCAAAGTCGATCTTAAGACATTCTTTAGTAAATGTTTACTTTGTAAAACAACCTAGGCAGGTACCTTAGTTGTCGTCGGGAGCCGCGAGGCGATTTCCAGCCACCGTAAGCGTGAATTTGCAGAGGGCAAGCAAAGAGTAGCTCGCCGTCCGGCCATCTGGTGAGGGTCAAACCCAAGTCGTGCGTTATGTTCCTCGTACGGCTCAAAGAGATGTCAGCAAAATTGAAGGCTCTGTAACGAACGTTTGAAAGAGTTAGCGTGATGGTATGGGGCGTGAGGGCTGTTCCCTCAGGCGTGTGGCCTCCTTCTTTGCTAGTATTACTGCTTGGCAGAAGGAAGCGACCGCCTACCACTCCTGCTCGCTTCGGACCAGATTCCCACATCCATCGAATTCCCGCGGTCTTCACCATGTCATCGGTAGGCCATATAACGTTGGATAAAATATTTTTTCCACAACTATCACACTACGCCATCTAGTCCCAAATAGTAATATGAATAAAAATAAAACACATATACTCTGTTTACACACAAACGTACATTTTAATCACAGTAACCATCAGTCGCATTTTAATCAACAACAGAAGCAGCTCAACATCGGTTCGACCCCAAGTTGAGTCGCAAGCAATAGCATTACAGAAATGACGTCATTATGGCGAGTGCGGTACGGCCCGGCTGCACTGAAAAGGACCGTTGCAATTAAATTTAATACGATACTCTATTTTCACTGCATTTGCGTAGGCTTAGTGAGTGCGTTGCGAATATTATTAATGGAATGGACTCTTTAGTGAGCTCCTGCTTGGTTATTGTGATTTGAACGCGTTTGGGGATTGGTCTCTTGAATTATTAACCTTTTGACGTGCGTAATTAGAGACACAATAGTAAGACAATGGCTTGCGGGCGCCGGCTACCGCCTGAGCGTTAATGAATTAACTATTTGAAGGTTGGATTAACGTCTTTACTACTTGTGTTACTGTTGAAACTTATTGATTAATTTGAGCCTGCTTAGTGCAGAATGACTTGGTCAAAATAATGATTGAAATATTTAACGAAGATTTTTGCAGTACTTAGACCCCTGATTGCTTTAGAAAACTATTAAAATTTGTTAAAAAAAAAAGATCTACAGTTCAAGATAAAGAGTAATTAAAATAATGTATTTTTAATATTATTTCTGCTGAGTTGAACTCATTCTGTGGACTTAAGCTACCCATCCCTATTCATCAAAAATTAAATGAAATCTAGCTCAAAAAAATGCAAAGTTTTTTATGCAATGTTTAAAACACAAAGGACTTTATAATCCTCGAATTGAGCTTAGGCTAAAAAATCTTTGCTTGAATTCCAGACCAAAATTTCAAACCACAATCAACGGCTTCACAAGCGCCCAAAATCTATTTGGCATCCCAAATCCATATGGGGGCTAGCAAAAAGCCAAGCACACCCACTTACACTGATTAGGCATCGTAGAATCGTTAGCAACCATCCATCTTGGTGTCAGGCTGGCTCAACCCGTCCTCAATTGTCTCAGGAGTGTCCAAAACTTGGCACAGTTTAATAAGAACTGGTTGATGTATAGCTTAGCAGTTTAGGGTTATATGGAGCATAATTTTGGACGGTTCGGTTTTGGTATAACTGAAATAACCAGCGCATATTATGATTCAAATGAAGAACTAAAAAAATTTAGAAGTGACCCAAGAAGATAGTAAACCCATAGACACTGATTCGCATGATGTACTCGCAAATGATTTCTTAACCATCAGGTGGTTTCCAGTCTAACCTGATGTACTTAAATGCTAATGATTCTAATATATAAGAATACACAGAAGCTACTGAAGATCTTAAAGCCAACCGGCGCGGCGTAACATAATAACCCCAAACAGTTGAATATAGTATAAACAACCATAATTATACTGTTCCCGCTTCTGGGACTCATGCCACCTCTTTAGGAATGGATATGATGGGCCGTAATCGACCAAGCGAGCCCAGTGCTTATTGGTGGAAGTCACATATCTCCGATATAGCGGCCATCTCAAACCAGTCCTTGCGGTACGCATTCAGATCAACCCGCCACCTTTTTCTAGGCAGACCCCGATGACGTTTTCCCCCTCCTTCGCAAATATTGTAGTTTAAAGATAGCTTAATTTTGTTGGCGTCTTTGCTGAAAATTCAATCCCGTATGTTTTTCAACCGTCGATATTTGAACTAGTGAACTAATGTTTCTTGTTGTTGTTTTACTCTTGTATACTACATAAGTGTTACCTTTCGTGAACGAACCAAGTGGTTTGGGATATATTAATTTTGCTCAGACACTGTTAGGAGTTTCTTGTTAAATTAGCAAGGCGCATACGTTGCTATCTACCTATTTGTTGGAACATTGTTTAATGCATGTATTCATTAATGTACTAAGATAGTTGTTAGTGTTGGAGCTAATCTAGCTGGCGTGTACGCACTTGAAGCGTGGCACACGTAACTATGTTGGATTTTAGTTTATGTGGCATTAGTAATCTAGTGGCTTACTGTAACACTCGCAACACGAAATCTATGTTAAACATTATGTTTGTTGAATCGCAAATTAGAGCACTTATTTTGGATTGAATGGTACTTATGCTACAAAGAATTTAATGAAAATTGACAATTTGCTTGGGAAAAGTACAAGAGCTACAAAAAAAAAATGGTGTAGGAGCTGATAATGTTATCAAAAAAAGTAAAAAACTAAAACCCGACAACGACAAAAATAAGCGACGCTGAAAAAGTACGAAACAAGATTTTCAGGATGCTAAAATGCTGAAATAAACAAGGTAACTGGAAAAACAAGAACAGAATAAAAAGAAAAGTCGTAGTCACACGTTATTAAAGTGTTTCGGGTGGTACTAAATTGCAGGTTCATTACAAAGAGTGCACTCTGCAACGCCAATCAAAGTTCACTTTTCATGACAACGCACAATTTCCTTCTACAAAAATCTGAAAATAATATCATTTAAATTATTTACGCCTTTAAAGTAATTTATAACGTACCGTGTGACTGCGGCTTTTCTTTATGTTCTGTTCTTGTTTTTCCAGTTACCTTGTTTATTTAAAACATGACTTTTTGTCCGCTGGAGGGCGTCAATTTAAATTTGAGCAACATTTTGGAATTGTACAAGCCCTTTCAAATAATACCAAACACGGCGTATTTATCTCCATTTTTTACTTTTTAACACATTACTTTTTGTCCGCTAGAGGGCGCCATATCGAGTTTGTGACACGTCACGTGTAATAGCCTATGTTCAGCGGACAATTAAGACGGTTCTAACGATATCTCATATGTCGAGTTCAGATAAGAAGATTAGGAGCTATGAGGAAACAGGTGAACATACTCACATGCATACATATATAGCCTGTCAAAATCATATAACCCTCCTTTGGCTTTGTCGTAATCGGGTAAAAAAATAGTTAATCTAAGTGCTTTTTTTGAGCTGGGAAATCATCTAATGACTTCTCCCTCTCTAGGGTAGGACGGGGAGTCACATTTTTACTGACTTACATCACACCTATGTTACTTCAGTTGCCTTTTGCGTTCGTGGACGAGATGATTCAAACATGAGGTCCTAAACTTTTTTTTAATTGGTGATAGGCTCGCGCATGACTATTAATCATTAACTTAAATAGCTATATTGAATGTGTTCCCAAAACATAATTTGCATGAGATGTTCCCCATGTTCCAGTAGCACATCGCTACCAAATAATGGGTAGACTGACATGTATTCGGTTGAAAGTCATTTTAGAGATACGAAACACTGCAAATAATGCCATTTGTCTGAACCTAAATTTGAATATTCCATGAAAAGGAGACAATTTTTTTTGTTTGGGGAATAGGCCCACCACAAATTGTGGCGTATAGCAATGAAATGCACGTTAGTTTATTCCTTATAATCTCTAGATTACATTGGTAATATTGGCAAAACTTTATCTAACTGGAGTACCGTGAAATACGACAGTCAAAACATGACTCTCATAATAGCCTAAAATCTCACAAGAGCGATTGTTTAATGAGTGGATAGGTCTCCTTGGTATTTTAAGTTAAAATAGTGCACTGTTCAATAATATACAGTATAAAACAAAGTCACGTCTGTACTACGTGACAGACTTTGATGTGATTTACACGATTTGATAGACTTATTCATGAAAATGCGTAGATGTAATCATTTCGAAATAGCGCGGCTTTTGTCGGCCATTGACTGTAGATCTAAAATAATAAGGTGATGTGTTTTATGCTGGTTGTGTAAGGAGAAAAAAAACCACATTATAGCATCACAAGTATTTATTACTGTTCATCATCATCATTTTCAAAGTCATCTCTTAAAAGCAGTATTTCATCTAAAAAAGATGCAGGTGGCTCAACCTCACCTTGATGCCGCGCCCAAGATAAAAACCACACTATACACATCACATATGCACAGCAGCCAACAGTGCGTCTGCTCACTAAACAATTACAACAGTATCCAGCAAGAGCAGTATTCAACATTCCGTTGAAATCGTGCTGCACAATTGATACAACGGCTTTGTGGATTATGCATGTATCTACAGATGCCATTTTCAATAAAATCTTTCGAATAAAAATACGAAAAGAACAGAAGAAACATGCTATCTAGTAATCGGAAACAATAATAATGTTGTCTGTAGCGGTGGGGGTTTCAACGACGAACAGTTTTCAAAGACCGTTTTTTTTTCTGCAACGTAACAACCGTTTTCCATCCTGAGACCAAACAGTCTTCGTTGCATAAACCAGTCTTCGAATTACTGTATGCGAATTGTTATCTTACTGTTAAGAAAATAAGGTCGAAAATACATTGCTTCAACTATGACACTCGTCGCGTCGTCGTTTTTAAAACCAGTTATTGCAACGAAAAATGAATTTTATGTTTATAGTCATAAAGTTCATTTTTCATTGTAATAACTGGTTTTGAAACGACGAGTACAGAATTTATTACCGTCCTCAAACTAGTTGCGAAAACGAACGTTTTCTGCAACTACTTCACTCAACGATAGTTTCGTCTTCAAACCAGTTGCGACGACGACCGTTTTCTGCAACCGTTTTTGTCGTCGCCAAAACGGTTACGTCTCGTCCGTCTAAAATTCGACAACGACCCACCACTAGTTGTCTGTCAGTGTCAAACTGATTGAAACTGGACCACAGAGCATCTGCAACGGGCTATTAATTACGTTTCGTTCCACGTTGATTTTTAAAGTACGTTACTTGATATTTGTGTTAACCGTTAATAACAGCATTAAAAACAAGTTCGCTGGACCAATTAATTATTATCTCTTGAAACGCATTTAAATCCGATGTCACCGCTGCGCACTATAGTAACATTTTTTTTTTCACGTTAAAATAAACTTGAAAACGCTCCTAAACAAGCATTTTTTGCCGTAACACTTTTTTACTATTATTTCATTATTCCGGTTAGATTTCTATATAATTTTTGGTCTGTTAATTATAATAAGATGATCGCTTTTTCCGTGTGTAATATTATTAATAAACGTAACCGTTTAATAGTCGGCCCAAAAAAAATTGTCTCCTTTGCAGCTATGCAGAGCATGTGTTATGAGTACTAAGACAACTGATAAACATTCTTTAATATTCCTAAATGCATACACATTATAGATAAATTACACCCAGACAAAGAACAAATGATCGTGCTCATCACACAAACATTTGTCCTGGGTGGGAATCGAACCCACTACCTCCAGGATAGCAGTCAGAGGCACTAACCACTAGACCAACATGCCAGTCAAATATTTAATACTTAATACCTGTAAAACAATCATCAACATCTAAAACCAATTGAAAGCAGAACCACAGAAACAAAATCTACTTCACAAGTCGTAGAAAGCAAAAGAATAACCCGAAAACGGTTACAAGAGCCTGTAAGTAGAACGTGGGTGTACAAAATGGGCCAAAGTTAGGCCATTTAGTGAAACACGAACGAATAAGGCGTCCATCGATCGCTGTACATTTATTTGTTCTGCAGAAGTCCCGTAAATATCTTCAATGGATGTTGCAAATTGATTTTTCGGTTTAGTGTTTGTTTTGTTTTCTGTGTGGTTTGGGGATTGGATGGCTGGAAATATTAACTTAATCGTACACGTTGTTGAATTCTTTGGATCGATATTAAATTTAAAGCTTAGTTCAAATGTATAATCAATAGGCTGGCTCTCAGCACGTGTTAATTAACCGACTTCAAAAAGAAGGAGGTTTTATGTTCAGCTTAATTTTTTTTATTGAAAAATGTTACTTCCGAATTGGTCCCATAGAAATATTGTTATGATCTGATGATGAACTTCGAAGAACTGAGGGATACCACAACTAAAAAGAGTAAAATAAAAATAAAAACTTTAATTTCGGAAGTCGCTATTAAATAACAAAGAGATAAAACTAATATAGGAACACCGACCTCCGAAATGAAATAATATGTTTGAATTTTTTAGTGTTTATTAATTGAAGTTAGGTGTATTTTTTTTTGGAAAATGTTTTGTTTTTCAGTTATTGTATAAATATCTTCTACATGTCTTTCCTCTTTTCATTCAATTTAAGCTTTAGAGTTTCTTTTGAAAATTTCATCTCCCGGCAGCAACCTGAAAAATCTTGCCTCCATTTTTCTCACTGTATCTTGGCCGTAGCTTCACCACAATGAAATTTAGTTATTAAGCCACTCCATCAAACTTGAGTACACGATGTACTTTACCCTACATCACAACTCAATGATATCACGGCACGACCATTTTCTCTCGACCCACAGCTGTATTATTTGCTTCATCAACTGGGATCTGAGTACTCTGGTTCTTTACAACGTGTATTGTATTCCCAACGTAGTCTTGGATAAGGGTCTTGGAAATTGTTTTACGTGTCACATTATGTAACGAACGAGACTGTTCTCTTTGAACGCGTTTTGAATTGTTAAAGTTATCGACCGATTTCTTGGGTGACGAGATTTTAATGTCGCATTTTGTGTAGAATTTAGCGTAAGAATATAATGAATTTAAATTGGGTTTTATAAAGTGAGGCGTAAAATTTAAAATAGTTTGTTGAACGTCGCGTTTGTAGTAGTCAACAATGTTTATAGAATTTAGTGTATAACTAATTTGTTTACCACTTGCTATTGAATCGCAAACAAGTGCCTTATTTGAAGTAAAATAAATCATCAAAAGCAAATGAACTATCTTGTCAACAACTGCACAATATTTGCAAATCACTCCATTGATACAACTTTGTTGAAAGCTAACTAATTAGACATTCTAATAAGAGATTAAACAATACTATAACGCAAAAGGGATGCCATAATAATGACACAGGCCGGGCAATCAATGAAAGTTACTATAGAATAGAATAGAAATACTTACTTTTATTCGGGACAGACACAGCACAACGGATATAAACACACAGTAAAAAATAACAAAAGTACAAAGTTCGCCGAGAGTGCCCGCACCGAAAGGGTGACCACCTCAGCATTTTCTGGGCTTTAGATACGTAGTGCGTAGTGGGTTTTCAGTTGGCACCCCGCAGTGACGCATGGACTAGGGTAAACATTATATATAATACTTGTATGTAACTGAAATAAATACTGATGTTGTGTACCTACTGGGTTATAATTTTATTGAAATAAAATACCAGTCTCTTCATTAGTATATATAAGCATAATCAGCCTTTTAATGTTCCCAATGCTGGGACTCAGGCCTCCTCTCTCTAGGAGAGGGAATGGGCCGTAATCCACCATGCAGGCCAAGTGCGGATTGGTGAATGTCACATGTCTTCCAATTTTTGGTTCTAGGACATGCCGGTTTCCTAACGATGTTTTCCTTTACCGTTTTGAGAGCAGTGGTGATGAAATAAATTACATAAAGTAATGCGCCTGCTTCGGTTTGAACCCGCGACCTACAACTCTTAAGTCTGGGCCGTTACCATTCGGCTACCACTGCTCTCTCTGTCTCTTCATTAGAAGTAGTCAATCAACCCGTATATTGTTCTTACTGCTAGGACAGAATATATCGTCGTATATCGAATATTGGGCACGTCATAATTATGGCGGTAAGTCTCCTCTTTGAGGAGTGGCTGGAAAAACAACACGGCGTCCTTATCTTCCGCATGACGCAGGTCCTCACCGGACATGGTAAGTTCGGTTGGTTCCTGCACCGGATTCGTGCGGAAGAAACGCCTGGGTGTGCACAAACAATGGTGACACATTGTGTGGACTGCCCGGAGAACACGGTGGAGTATACGGTAGAGGTATGCCCCGCTTGGGCAAAGCACCGCCGTGTCTTCGTGGGGACGATCGGCGGCAACGACCTCTCTTGCAGGGTCCTGGTACAGGCCATGGTCCGGAGCAAGGAACAAAGGCAAAGAAGGAAGTGGAGTGGGTTTTAGTCAGTATTAGTCTGACACACCCTCCCGCTCTGCCCAAGAACGTAAGAAATCATTGGATGATTTTCCACCATAGATATAAGAAAATTTCTATGTTTATCACCATTAAATAAAAATATGAAATATAGAAAATCTAGAATTTATTTCTTTTCTTTTCCTATGCTTAGATTCTTTTCTGATACTGAAGAGCTCGTGGCTAAGTGGTACCAGCCGCACGGGTCAATACCAAAACGTTAAGCAGTGCTTACTGAGGTCGGTCTGTGGATAGGTGACCATAGAATAAAATATCTGCCTATCGTGCCTACTATTATCTACACTTTAATCACAAATTATAATCTATGAAAGAACAAAACTTCTGCTTCACTACAGTTAGGTTTCGCTAAGATGCCATACGTTCATTGCGATTTCAATAACTATAGAAGAATGTTTCTCTTGTCTTTGTATCGGTCACATTCCACCAACATGCTGTACCCCAAGTCGTCGACGGTACGCACTGTTTCACGCGCGCCTCAAGGAAATATCAGCAAACTGTAGGGGCCCAGCAGGGTCGAAGCTTTCTGGGGCCAAGGGTCTGATTCAGAAAGGAAGACTCGGCCCTGGTACGAAAGGCAACGAAAGAGCAGAAGTGGGTTTTTAGTCAGTAAAAGTCTGACACTATCTCGCGCTCCGCCCAAGAGCGGGTGATGTCATAAGATGATTTTCCCACCGAAAAAAAAACCAACATGCTGTGCGTCTTCCTTTTTCCCGCACACCTCAAGCCTCACCTTAAAGTGCCCCAAGTGCCCATAAACCTGCACTTTGGAGGATTTAATGAGTGCCACCGATGCTGCAGTGAACGTAGCTACCTACTGGGCCAGAAAAAAATAACAAGAAGTCTAATAGGTAGTTATTACGCCTAGGTATCTTTTGTATGTAAGTGTCGCCACACATGGGTCACATGCCTCAGCCACAAACACCGCCACGAGAAGCTAGAAGCGGCCAAAAGCCACTTGTGGCCAGTGGCTGCTTCTTTTTTTAGCCCATACGCGCAGTATCATAATGGACTCTGACGAAGAAGGTTTAAATGCGCGAGTGGCGTGTGACAGCGTTTTGTATCGGCGTTTATTGGCCAGTGCGGGCCACAAGAAGCGAGCAGCAGCGATTTGTAGCGTGTGGCAGCCACCGGCGTCATCTGTGTGCGGCGAATCCATATAAAATGTATGAGAACTAGGAAATATGCCGGTGGCGGTGTTTTGTGGTTGTGGCTGGTGGCCCGTATGCGGTGACCCTAATATATATTTACATACTAGCGACACTATAACATATATAGGAATGACGTCTTAGCAAAAGTTGTTTAGTCTGATGGGCATTTCCTGTTGACTTACAAAAATGAAAGATCTGGAACGTCTCGAATCGTCTCGCGCATCACGTTGTTTTCCGTCCCCGGACTCTTAGAATTCGACAACAGACGTTTCAGATCTTCGATTTTGACGATCCCGTTGTCGCTGTCATAAGCAACAGGATCCGCGTACGAAGTCGCGGGCAAAAGCTAGTATTTACAGATTTGTAAACGCACCCACAATACAGAAGCGATTTAAAGTGTGGGACAATGTTTAAAAAAAATACAAATCGCTGGATGTTGTTTAATACCCCATTTTGTTGTATTTCCAGTTCAGCCTTCCAGCCATAACCATTTAATTTGATTACCAGTGGGCTGCGGTCGTACTGTTGTGAAATTACACGCTCTAGTGAGTGTTACTCGAGGCTCTGATTGGCCACTCTTTATTTTAGTTCGATTGAAGTAATTAGGGGTTATAACGACTTTATAGTGCGGAATGAGGAAGAAAAAAAAGGATGACGAAGGAGGATGGTCAAAAATATGATGGTTGAACGATACGCGATTGCAACAACACCGCTGAATATAGGGAACGTGCAGGAACTATAGGCGGTAGCACAACGCTGGCACAAGTGACACAGTGCGGACAAAAAAGAAACTTTACAGACCTGTCATTGCTGTGTCATCGTGCTCGTGAAATATATTTTTTATAATATTATGTTAAAAATAATAAAATATGGGTTCCTGCCGATCAACAATGATCGGCAGCGTGGCCAAAATATGATCAAAGGTCAAAAGCTCTTCGAGTCCGGACATGTTATAGAAGTAGAAAAAGCAAACAGATCAAGAAAATCAATTAGTTATAACTGGCAAAATGCAACAATGCATTATAATCACAATTTACGTTATTTTTCACTCCTAAAATAATAATAATAATTAATAATAATAATTTATTTAAGTACTTTTTACAAAGAAATACATAAAACAATCTTATGAATACTTAGTAGTACTAATTTCTAAAGAGATTGGCTTAATTACCTAATTATATAAAAACTAGTTTTATTTACACATATTTATATTGACCTATTAATGGTGTATTAGTACAACCATAACAACTTGTAGCGACTTGCCTGAGCTAGGTTAACAAAAACCTGTGTTTCAGAAAATAACACGTCAATATATGTAAAATACAATTAGTTATACCAGTTGAAAGGGCAAATGTTACGGGTAAATGTTACGTTATTTAACAAAAAGTTGACTTTGTTTTATTTAACATTGAAGTCGGTCGTATTTTTTTGTAAAAAATTTTTAGTTCATCTATTAAAAATTTGAGTATCACCATCTCCCTAACCTTTTCCCAACTAATTAGGGGTCGGTATCTAGCCAAATCGGATACGGCTAAATGCCAGCATGTTATTTTGAGCATCTACCTACCTGCCTCCATAACCCAATTACTGGGAAACCCGATACTCTTTGGATAAACTGATGGTCAGACTTTTTGGTGACATTTTTTTAAATTGAGAGACTAGAGCTTGACTACGATCCCACCTGATGGTAAGTAAAATAAGCAATCGTTGATGGTGAGGCGCACTAGTTTATAAAGAGCCTATTCACT
Source organism: Mythimna impura (assembly GCA_905147345.3). NCBI lineage: Eukaryota > Metazoa > Arthropoda > Insecta > Lepidoptera > Noctuidae > Mythimna > Mythimna impura. The sequence continues at coordinate 5,777,453 of LR990355.1, read as the reverse complement.
CTAGCCTTGAAGACACCTAAATTATAATCGGACGGGAAGACCGCAACAGGCAAATTGTTGCAGTCCTTCGATGTACCTACGGTATAAGCGACGAGGCGAAACGCTCAACGCAAAACGTAAGGGTGGATACCCGCCGTACATCGGGTTGTCCGATGGCAGAAATGAGATGGCAGAAATGAGATGGCGGAATCAAGTCATGCAATTCCCGCGGACACTCTCCAAAATGCATCCTGTAAAATACCGAAAGGCTGGCTAGCCTACGCCTGTGCTCAAGGCTTTGTAGATTGGACTTAACCAAACCTACCTGAATCTATCTGACTACCTGTAACTATTGTCAAAGATCTATGAACGACAACCGGTACCAACGGCTTTAAGTACTTACCGAGGCACGGGGTGACCTTAAGGTCACCACTCCAGATCCTCTCCTGGCCAGTTCGTCCGCCGCGTCGTTGCCCAGTGAGCCGCTATGACCTTTAATCCACTGTAGTGTTACAGTATTGCGTTTCGGCACTGTGACACTATCCAGTGCTTTTTTTTTTTTTTTTTCGGTTGGGAAAATCATCTAATGACATCCCCCGCCCTTGGGCGGAGCGCGAGATAGTGTCAGACTTTTACTGACTAAAAACCCACTCCTGTTCCTTCTTTGCCTTCATCCCGGGGCCCCGGGCTTCGCTTTCACACTACCCGTGGCCCCAGTAGGCTTCGGCCCTGCTGGGCCCCTACGATTTGCTGACATCTCCTTGAGGCGCGCGTGGAACACTACGCGCCGTCGACAACTTGGGCTCGGTCCGGACAGTTACCGGACGATCGGACGGCGGAGACTTTCCAGTGCTGAGTGGCATTCTTGTATAATTTTCGAGGTGGTAGAGTTTTTGCCTAGGGATTGTAGGACTATCGGAGAGTATCCGAATATGTGTGTCCGTTACATTCCTAGTTTCTATGGCGTGGGCTGCTAAGATTATACCAACACATTCCGCCTGGTAGACGGTATTGAATTTTCCTAGCGTTCTGGATATTCTGATATTGAGGTCATTGGAAAAGACTCCAACTCCCGTGCCAGTATCTGTCCATCATTAATTTGATCCATCCGTGTAGACTCTTAGTTCAGCTGGGCCTGAGTAATCGTGCTCTTCTTCTGTTAGTTGAATATTGAAATGCTTTTGGAAATGATACGCCTTTGGAGCTTTGTCGCTAGGTGCTGACATCATAGGCTGTCGTTTAATAGCGTCTTCCATTATGCGTATGTGTTTGATTCTGGAATCTTTACTCAGGGTGCCCGATGCGCTGAGCCTGAAGGCCGCTGATGCCGCCTCCTCCTGCACTATTAGATGCAGTGGGGGCAGTCCCAGCATCGCTTGCAGGGCAGCCGTGGATGTGGTTCTCATGCTGCTAGTGATCGCTACGCAGGCGAGTCGTTGCAGTTCTTCAAGATCTTTTTGTGTTGTGCTCAGTTCGGTCCTGGGCCACCAAACTAGGGAGCCATATGTGATTATTGGTCTAATAACAGTGGTGTATAGCCAGTGAGTAATCTTTGGGGCTATGCCCCAGGTGCGGCCTAGCATGCATTTACACTGCCACATAGATATACTGGCTTTTTTGGTGATGTACTCGGTGTTTTGCCCAATTCAGCTGTTTGTCCAGGTAGACGCACAGGTACTTGACTTCAGTTGACAGGCTAAGAATAGTTCCAAAGAAACGTGGTAGCTGTAGTGCTGCCAATTTCCTTTTTTTGGTGAAAAGTACTAATTCAGTTTTAGTGGGGTTCACAGTCAGTTGGTGTTCCTTACCTTACCTTGTACACCAGTCCTCTACTATTTTCAAGGCCTGCCACATAAGGTTGCATAGTGTATTTTCGTGAGTGCCATTTATTATAATGGTTTTATCGTCGGCATATGCTACGGCGAAGTAACCTTTGGTGTTAAGTCTTTTAACTAGAACTAAGTTCCATAGTAAAGGCGAGAGGACACCCCCTAGGGGGCAACCCTTTGCCACCATGGCCCTTGTGGTGTTATTTATATTTGCTTGTACTGCTCTAAGTCTGAGCATATTTGTGATCCAGCCACTCAAGGTCGGGTCAACGCCGTGACTTTCGAGCGCTGTGCTGATGCTTCGGAACATAGTCTTATCGAAAGCTCCTTCGATGTCTATGAAGACTGCTAACGAAGAGCCTTTGTAATTTATTGCGCATTCAATCTTTGAGATCACGCTATGTAGTGCAGATTCTGTTGATTTACCTGTTGAGTAGGCATGTGAGTTGCTGTAGAAAAGCTTACCGTAATCTAGGTTTCATGCTCCGTATGGTGCGTGACTTTACAAATATAAAAGCGATTATTGCTCTTTATAATGCTTTGAAGTCAGTTAGAATCTAACGCAGTCATTTGGGCTCCACATGAATCTAAATATAGGCTCATGCTGGAGAGAGTACAAAACAAGTTTGTCAGGTATTTGTACTTGCGCTTGTATGGTGTCTATCCATTTTACCCATTGACGTACCCAACTTTATTTATTCTGGGTATGGTTGGATTTCACGAATTGAGGGTCAGGAGAGATCTCGCACTCATTTCGTACATATTCAAAGTACTAAGAGGAAAGGTACACAATGCGGACATATTAAGTCAGGTAGGTTTATGTGTTCCAGACCGGTACGTGTGGCGACGACGACAGCCACGGCTGCTGGTAGAGCCGCGCGTTCGAACCCATCTGTTACGGGAGGCGCCGCTGACGCGGGCGCTCCGCGCTCTCAACCTCATATCTAATGACACGGACATATTCTGTTGTTCTCTGAGTGAATTTACAATAAATGCCTTATTTGTGATAAGTTATTTAAAACTAAATTGAATAATATATGTATGTTACTCGTATTATATATATTAGCAGGAAAAAACAAAAAATACACTATCGCATTAGGTTGCCCTGTAAAGATAGTTGTAAGTTGGAAAATAAATAAATAAAAATAAAAATAAAATGTTGCTGCTTGTGGAGCGGTCTCTCCAAGAGAGGTCCGTCCCGGATGTGTCTGTCGCAAAGCCTTTCCAGGGTTTTCAGTAGGAAGGATGTCAGGCTTATGGGCCTGTACGCCTTGGGTTGTGTATAGTCAGTTTTGCCCGGTTTCGGGATGAAAATAACTTTCACCTCACGCCATGTGTGCGGTACATATCTGTGTGCTATGCAGGCACGGTATATCACCAGCAGCCACGGCACTAGGGAGTGTTCTCCCCACTGTAGTAGCGCCGGAAAGACACCGTCTAGTCCTGGTGACTTGTACGGTTGGAAGGTCCTGATGGCCCATTTAATTCGGTCTTCTGTTACTATGTTATAAGCTCTGGACCAGTCGAGATCAGTTGGGGCCTGTTCCGGTACACTCGAACACGTCCTGTCCTCAAGTATGTTGCAGTCCGGGAAATGCGTTTCCAGAAGTACCTTACTGGTCTCGTTGTCTGTTAGTGTGTAGCTATTGTCTTTTTTTTTCAGCGCACCAAGGGTACGCTCCTGGTCAATTGATAGGATTTTTCTGACCCGTGCTGCTTCAGTATTTGATTCAATGCTATTACAGAAATTGCGCCAGGCGGAGTCAGTTATTTGGGTTACAGATCTTTGTTCCTTGGCTAGTAGGGAAGTTAAGTAGTGTCCTCTCCTCCTGTTCCTTCTTTGCCTTCGTTCCAGGGCCCCGGGGTTCTCTTTCGCATCACCCATAGCCCCAGTTGGCTTTGACCCTGCTGGGCCCCTACGGTTTTACTGACATCTCCATGAGGCGCGCGTGGGACACTACGCGCCGTCGACAACTTGGGCTAGGTCCGGACGGTTACCGGACGGCCGGACGGCGAGCTACCCATTGCTCGCCGCCCGCGAGCCAGCGTCTACGGTGGCTGGAAATCGGGATCGGGATCCCGGCGGCTGGGGCGTGAGGGCCGTTTCATCGCGCGGGTGGCCGACGACGGCTGGACGCTGATATGTCAGTCGGTCACTTTCTCCTTTTATACATATAGATAAACTTAGAGTATAGTAAAAATTAGAGTATAGTGATACAATTTTTGTTGATATATAAACTTTTATTTCATAAAAACTCAATCATATTCAGCCGCGAAAATTCCACACGAAGTTTTTAGCAGACTACGAATTCAATTTGTACAAACGAACCACGGACGGTGTGATACACAAATATTTAAATAAAATATAGTTAAAGCTTTTACAATAAATTGTGATCACAGGTGCCGCTTGCGTTCGAGTCTGACTCTCCACAAAGTTCCGTAGTAAAATTTTGTTGGAAGGATAAAAAAACAATGCAGTGACGAAAAAAAATATGGCTTTATTACCCGACTACGGCAAACCAAAAGGAAGGTTATGATTTTGATTTAAACAATTTAGATTGGAATTTAATAATATCCCACAACTTTCACACAACGCCATCTAGCCCCAAACTAAGCAGAGCTACTAGACAACTGATGAACATACTTATGTATTTCTAAATACTTACTTATTTTAGATAAATTACACCCAGATCAAATGATTATCTCTTCATACAAACATTTGTCTTGGGTGGGAATCGAACCCACAAAAATCCAGTATAGCAGTCAGGTCCATTAACCACTAGATCAAGTCCAAAACAAAAAACCGGGCAAGTGCTAGGACTCGCGCGCTGAGGGTTCCATACAAACTTACCTATGAAAACAGTTCAATTCCCGAATTGAGTTACGATGATTATTCCCGATGCCCAATTTTTTTTTTGTGACGTAGGTAACTACAAATTTACATTTTTCAGATTTTTTTCTATACTTGTGTTACATGACCTTGCTTCATGCCAAATTTCAGGATTTAAAAAAAACAGGAAGAAAGTAATCCAGGTTATCGTAGACGGTAATCTGTGTGTAAGGTGAATCTGAGGGATTCTTTCCTTAAAACACCATTTCACACACTAATTCGAATGGTTCTCATATGATTTGACCATTAAGTATTTACCGTATGGACTATAAAATATACTTTAACCCCTCAGTTTGTTTCGGTGTTTCTACTCAGGGAAAACTTCTTTGAACTGACGAAAAAATTTAAGTGTATACGTGTTTTTTTTTTAAACCTCATCATCTTCCTGCCCTTGTCCCTTTTTATTTGGGGTCGGCGCAACACGTTTTTTTCTTCCATTCTGTCCTGTCACTAGACATGGCAGTCACTAATTTCCTTTTAAATCTAACCTAAATCCCCTTTCTTTCATATCACTTCTCATACAATCCATTCATCCTTTCTTTGGCCTCCCTCTCCTTCCCCATCCATCCACATGTAAACTCATAACTCTTTTAGTAACATGCGTTTCACCTCTCCTCTTCACATGACCATACCAAGACAAACGATCCACTTTCAACTTTTCAGTCACTGGCGCCACTTTCTTCCACTAACTTCCCCTAATGTACTCATTTCTCACTTTATCCTTTCTCGTCACACCACACCTCCACTTTTTTTAAACCTATTTTCAAAATAAATATAATTTATTTATTCAAGGTTTCTTCATGCTTTACTTCAAACTGATTGAAAGTGTACACGGCGTCGCCTCGCTGTGAGCGCGACATATATTGCATAGCCGTATCCGAGTCAACGTGCTTGTTTATAGATTGTGCCTACTATACCCTATTATACTATTACCGATTGATATTATGGCCTATTGTACTATGGTCGATACGGGCATCAACTCTACTGGGAATAATAATAATAAATAATAATAATAATAAATTTATTGAATCATTGTTACAAGTGGTACCTTAAATTAAATAATCTTAATGTATTAATAGGTCTGTAACTAATTGCGGGCTTCAGTTGTGTAGTATACGGTGGTCCCCAAACTAGGCGGCGCCTGTATCTTGGGGACCGGAGTTGGATATGGTAAAAATAAAATTGCCTTTTGCCACTGGAGAATGTAACAAAATGTACATAAAAAGAGTATAAAAAAATAAAATCTAAAATTAAGACAAGATAAAAGGAGATCAAAGTAACTTAAAAACTAAAGCCTAAAAATTTGAAAAACAAAAAATAAAAAGTAGAATTAAAATTGTGCTGAACCTTGCACAGAGCTTACAATAATGTTTATTTGCCAAAAACAACAATTACAATAAATTTTACATACATATGTGGTGCGGTAAGTAAATACATAAACATAGTAGCATCTGTAGCCAAACTAGGCAAAGCCTGTATTTTGGCTATCAGAGCAATTCCTCTCGAATAGCTAATACCTATATTATACACAGTAGTCATAATCAACACTTAGCAAAATTTCCAAAAATAAACAAAATAAAAAAGAAACTTTTTTTTTTTATAATAAAAACATGCATTCCCCCTTTTTATGTGAAGAGGGTTGTGAATGGAAGTGTAATGTGAGAGTGTAGTGTGAGAGTGTAAGTGTAACTTGTGAAGTGTTATTGAAGTGTTAGTGTAAGTGTAACTTGTGCGCTGCTATTGTATTATGTGTAGAAGAAGTTCGGTTTCATCATAATCATTACAGTCTTAGTGAAAATTAAGTAAAAATTAAGTTAAAACTAAGGTGTGGCTGTGTGAGTGTGGTGAGTAGGTATGGGTTTGGTGTGAAGGTGTAAGTGTGGTGTGTAGGTGCGAGTGTGGTATGTAGGTTTGAATGTGATGTGTAGGTGTTAGTGTCTGTGATGGGATTCCGAGTGTGAATTAAATGTCGTGAGAAGGTTTCCTGAATCATCATAAGTAAGTCCTAAAAGCCATTTTAGGACTTACTTATGATGATTTTTGAATGCTGGCTACGCTCTGCTAAGAATATACCCACCCTTGATAATTATAACTACGCCTCAACCACATTGCATAGGACACAAAATGAAGGCGTCGTAATTTTTTACAAAAAACAACTCAAGGTTTTATTTGAAGAACCACAAATCTGTGACGCAAATTGTCTGTTACTCAAATTAAATTCAGATACCTGTATCCTTGGGATATACCGTCCTCCAGGTCAATATAACACTGGCAATTTTATTAATTCAATTGATGGACTCCTCACTTCCTTAAGTAGCTACAAAAATATAATACTTTGCGGTGACATAAACATAGATATAGTTATGGATAGCCAAGATAAACGCTCTCATGAATATCTTAATGTCTTGGCTAGTCACTGTATGCTACCAGGTCTTATTTACCCAACTCATGGCAAGACGTGTCTAGATCACATCATGGTAAAGACTAGATTGAAGGCTACCTGCTTTGTGATCGAATCATCGATCACTGATCACGAAAGTGTGGCCATTAGCCTTGAGTTTGCACACAAATCTCAACTAGAAAATCCAAACAAAATTACTCACCGTATTGATTATGATAACCTAGACATTGCTCTGCGTAAAATAGACTTTCAATCAGTATTGGATTGTTGCGATGTAAATAATGCAACGGACTTGCTAGTTAGCTGTCTCTCAAAGTCTATAAAAGATAACTCGAAGGTAATGAAAATTCCCAGAAGGAAGCTTATTGGTAAGCCTTGGATCACAAAGGGGCTTTTGAAATGCTTGCGCAACAGGGACAATCTTTACAAAAAGTTGAAAAGGGACACAAATAATGAAATTCTCCAAACAACATACAAGCGCTACAGAAACTTCTGTTCTTCACTTCTAAAGAAAGCTAAAAGAAATTATGAAAAGCAAGAGATAGTGAATGCAAGTGGCAACAAGAAGAAATTATGGGACGTAATCAAAAAGATTAGCGGCTCCTGTAGGGCGACAGACCACTCCTCCTGTCTCATCACTAGTGATAATCCGGATAAGAGCATCAATGAGGTTAATAGTTTCTTTGCAAACGTTGGACGCAAACTAGCCGAGAAAATCCCTGCTCACTTTTTACCTCAGAGAAATATTCCCATTAATATCACGAACAGCACTCCTCTTCATTCTTTCGTTATGCTTCCTACGGATGAATCTGAGATCCTTCAACTCATTGACGGATTAAGGGATAATTGCGCTGTCGGTATCGACCAGATTTCGAGCCGGTTGCTAAAGAGATATGCTCAGGTCCTCTGCCCCGCTATCACTCACATCTGTAACCTTGCCATATCTACGGGTCAGTTTCCGCAGGCGTTCAAATCTGCAGTTATAAAACCCATACATAAAGGTGGTGATAGGGACTGTGTCAACAACTTTAGACCCATCTCTATTCTTCCAACGCTCTCGAAGGTACTAGAGCGTCTAATGAATAACCGGCTAATCAGATACCTCGAGGGAAACAACCTTCTTTCACCTTCCCAGTTTGGGTTCCAGCAAGGCAAATCTACCAATGATGCGGTACACGAATTAGTGAGCTCGGTCATAACTAATTTGGATAGGAAAAGAAAATGTCTCACGGTGTTCCTGGACTTGGCAAAGGCATTTGACACAGTTTCTGTCCCACACTTATTGGGTAAACTGGAAAAAATGGGTGTACGAGGTCTTCCCCTGAAATTATTCCAGGACTACCTGGCTAACCGGAGACAGCTAGTAAAAATCGATGATAGGTTAAGTAACGAACTCCCAGTGACTTTCGGTGTACCCCAGGGTAGCATACTTGGCCCGACCCTTTTCCTAATCTACATCAACGACCTCTGCCAACTCGGCCTTAATAATGGTAAGATTTTTACTTTTGCGGATGATACGGCCCTCTTTTTTAGTGGTGATAGTTGGTATGACGTCTTTGATGTAGCTCAACAGGGGCTAAATGGGGTTACTGAATGGTTAAACAACAATGTACTGTCTCTCAATGTCACCAAAACCAAATATATAGCATTCTCGCTTCGTTCAAACACGCTACCCCCACGATCCCTTTCTTTAACGGCCCACACGTGCTGGTCAACAAACCAACCATGTGTATGTCCTTCTCTTCAAAGAACAGACCAAATAAAATATCTAGGAGTTATATTGGACCAATTTCTTAGCTTTAAACCACATATTAGCGCCCTGGTAGCGAGATTGCGCAAACTCATTTATGTATTTAAGAGTTTAAAATATGTAGCTAGCCATGATACCATCAAGATGGTCTACTATGCCTTGTGCCAGTCGCTCATAGACTACTGCATCATCTCCTGGGGAGGTGCTGCTAAAACGCACTTGATTGAAGCGGAAAGAGCCCAGCGTGCTATCCTTAAGGTTGCTGCGGGCCTTCCTTTCCGCTTTCCTACAGTCGAGCTGTACAAAAGGTGGGATGTCCTGACCATACGACAAGCCTTCGTTCTGCATACAGTCCTCAAAAAACACTCACAGCTGGTCTATGATTCGGATCTATTAAGAGATAAACGAAGAAAGGGTACTGTGTGCAGAACTGATTGTTTTCGTTCACGTCTGGCCCGTAAGTTTTTCCCTTATCTAGGGAATTATCTCTATAACGTTATAAACAACAGCCAAAATATATATCCGGTAGATAAAACAAGTTGTAAACAAAAAGTTACTACGTATTTGAAAACCCTAAGTTATGACGACACAGAGAAGTTGCTCCACACACTTAAATAAATCTGATCTGCTTCATATCTGTTGCTAATTTTGATATTAAATGTTCATAGTATGAAACCATACTAGGAACAATTTCAACCTCCAACGTTCACAAGACACTTGACTCTTATAACTACTATTCACATTCACCACAATCCACATGCACATTTCCCACACATCACACTCACAACCATCCACATGCACTTTTTCCACACATCACATTCACAGTCATCTACATGCACATTTTCCACACATCACATTCACAACCATCCACATGTACATGTTCCACATAACACATTCACAACCATCCACACGCACATTTTCCACACATCACATCACAACCTTCCACATGCACATTTCTCAACCATCACCAACACATTCACCTCGTTCCATCACACATCCTTTGACTGCTTTGTTTATGGTTTCTTTCATTTCTTTTTTTTTTCTCTTTTGTTACATTTTATAATTTTTTTTATTTTTTGTTTTTAATTTCTTTATTAATGTTTAATTTTATTTTATTCTTTTTATTTTTTGTTCAGTGGAATTCAAGTTACCTGACAATAAACTTGTATGAGGCCGTAAAGTGGGTCCTGGTGACCTGTAGCACAGGTGTCTCCGAAACCTACAACAGGCACCAGCTCTCACAATGCTAATTCATATAATTATGTAGTTCCAAACTGTTAAGTACAACATAACCATTGTGAGAGAAAATAAATTATATTATTATTATTTTTTGACTGTTTTTTTTACACATTGAGAGGGTGAGTGTTTTTGTATCGCAGGGTAAACTACTAGTGACCTTGTTATAAACGAAGGTGTGTAGGTAAGCGGGGCATCGTCTAGCTAGAAGAGAGGTTGTTCGTTCCAGCGGTATATGAAAGACACGTTTGGAGGTTAATGAGCGATAGTCTGGTCGGAGCTTTATGATTTTATGAGTACGGAGAAATGCATTGAGAATGTACAATTGACGAACACGTAAAACTGGAAATTCACTGTACAAGGAGTCTGTAGGGAAGAAAAATGATTTTTTTAGTAGAACCTTTATAACAGCTCTCTGGGCCCTTTCGAGCTCAATTATTGTAGTCTTCCCAGCTCCACCCCAGATAAATATGCCATATTGTATAATGGTCTGGCATATAGAAAAATAAACCGTTCGCATTACGTCTATTGGGGTGCGGTCTCTCAATTTCTTAATTATGTGTATAAGTTTCCTTACTCGACCAGACAGGTGTTTAATGTGGGCTTTAAACGATAGATTCTCGTCAATTAGTAGACCCAAATAACGAATTGACTGAGTTCGGTCAATATAGTCGCATGTACAGTCTTCGTGTGAGGTGTTTGGATTGTTCAGACATGTATGAAATTTTAAGGTTAGGTTGGGAGGAGGGCTAGAAGAAAGTGTTTTGTAAAATGGGATGTGTTTGGTTTTCTTTGTGTTGAGTGTTAGTAAATTGTGGTTGAGAGTTTGTGCAATTGTTGCTAATCCTTCTTCCGCAAGGTAGTAGACCTGTTCCCAGTTTCTACCGTGGAATGTGATGACAGTATCGTCTGCGTAAGAAATTAGTTCTGCATTTTTTAGTTTGAGGTTTAATATGTCGTTCATATAGATAATAAATAATGTTGGGCCCAGCAAGCTACCCTGCGGAACTCCAAAATTTATAGGGAGGTGATCACTTAAGTGGTCGTCCGATTTGACGTATTGTCGGCGATTTGTCAGATAGCTGTGAAACCACTCAAGCGGTTTTCCTTTTATTCCAACTGAATCTAGTTTTTTAAGAAGAAGATCTATTGAGATTGTGTCGAATGCTTTAGCTAGGTCTAAAAAGACCGCCATGCAACGGTCACCCTTTTCCATGATTGATGATATGGAGTTAGTTAGTAGTAAAGCCGCGTCTTCAGTAGATTTGCCTTTTCTAAAACCAAATTGTCTCTCTGATATTAGATTGTGCTTTTCAAGGAAATTTACTAATCGGGTGTTTACAACCTTTTCTAGAATTTTAGATAGAATGCTAAGAAGGGCTATTGGTCTATAATTTTCAGGTTTATCCTTAGGGCCACTTTTGTGTATTGGGCTTACTGCTGCCACTTTCCATTGTTCGGGGAATTCTCCTGTTTCTAGGCTGAGGTTAAACAGGTGGGTTAGAGGTGTTATAATCAGAGTTACGATTTTCTTTAAAAGTTTTACGCCAATTTTGTCAGGACCTGGGGAGCTATCATTTTTCAACTGATTGATGAAGTTAGTGACTTCGGTTTCATCAGTAGGGTGTAGGAAGAAGGAGAACGGTGACGTTGTTGGTGAAGAGTACTTGCTAGTGATGGATGTCTGAGTTTCAGATAATTTTGTCAATATGGTGTCAGCCAGGTTTTTGCCTACGGAGGTGAAGTAGAAGTTGCACTTGTTGAGAGACTCGACAGGGTCCAGGGAACTTGACAGTAAGTAGGACGTATTGCACTTTCGGACACTGGGGTCGTATACTGATTTTAAAGCTTTCCATAGCTTTTTAGAGTTCTGCTTATTTTCCTGAATTTGTCGACTGTCGTATTCAATTTTAAGGTTGCGTAAGAGTTTGTTACAGAAGTTTTTATATCGGTGGTAAATTAGTTTTTTTGTTTCGTTTGTGGGGTCACTGCGTACTGATAGATGTAGCCGATCCCGGTGTTTCATACATCTCATCAGTCCGGGTGTGATCCATGGTTGAATATTGCGTTTACTGCGAGGAATTTTGGCTTCTTAAGTGTGTGATTCTATTAATTTTGCTAGGGTTCCAATAAAAGAGTCAGCCACCGAAGCAACACAGTGCTGGTTATGTAACAGAAATGAAATTGCACCTTGATTTGATCAGGTAATTAAGAACATACTGTCGTACAATTATTTCTTGAATGGTAGAAGTTAAGATAAATATCATCATCATCATCATTTCAGCCGAAAGACGTCCACTGTTGGAGATAGGCCTACCCCAAATGTCGCCATAATGACCGGTCCTGTGCGACTCGCATCCATCGGATTCCTGCGACCCTCACCAGGTCATCGGTCCACCTTGTGGGAGGCCTTTCAACACTGCGTCTTACGGTACGTGGTCGCCATTCCAGAACCTTTCGTCCCCATCGACCATCTGTTCTGCGACCAATGTGCCCTGCCCACTGCCACATAAGATAAGATAAATAAGATAAATATAAAATGTGACAATGTAAATATCCTATTGCTCGTGATTGTACACATTTGTGGGTTGATATCTGAGACACGTGTATTAAAGCCACAAGAGTGCAGACAAAGTAAAAAAAAATGTAGATTATAAAATCAGTATTTACCTGATTGTTGTAGAAAGTTACACGAAGAACATTTTAACTGTATCTGCGATATCTGGGTATCAGAGCTCACGTAATTTTGATACAATCTTATATCATCCGATCTTTTGATTATCTTAGAACGTATAATTTATTAGATATCCGACTACCTAATATTTATTTCCCTATTACAAACATAATCTTATTATATCTACTATATAAAAATAAGTCGGGTTTTCCTTCCTGACGCTATAACTCCAGAACGCACGAACCGATTTCCACGGTTTTGCATTCGTTGGAAAGATCTCGGACTCCGTGAGGTTTATGAGTAGGGTAGAGTAGGGTAGAGTAGGGTAGAATAGGGTAGAGTAGGGTAGAGTAGGGTAGAGTAGGGTAGAGTAGGGTAGAGTAGGGTAGAGTAGTGTGATGTAGTATGTACGTACCTATTATTTCAATGTGTGTAACCAAATATATAACTCGTGTATTAACATAATAAACGGCAGTCTTGTACCATATCTTGTGATGTTTCATTCAATCTGACACCCGACCTTACATGGCGACCCTGCCACTAAACAGGGCTTGAATCATGTGCGCGTTTAGTGTAAACTTTGCTCTGCGCGGCAACTGTTTAAGTGAAAGTTATATTAAAAGTGACTTTCAATCATGTGTAACTCAAAAGTAACTAATGAAGAGGTATTTCTTAATCAAAATAGCGCCGCTAAAAACACCGCGACGGTGGAGGAATTCAAATTTCATTTGTCGGCCATAAGTATCGTGTTAACAATAATTTGCACGATTTTATTCCTTGGTACACTATACTTCATGTACAAAATTTACAAGAGATGTCATGAGTCTTGGGCGCGAGAGCAGATAACGAGACATATCTTAAGGCGTTCTTTGGATCGATCCAGAAGGAACCGCGGCGGTGCTTGTGGCATGGCTGCAAGCGAGGAATGTCGGGTCCATGCTTCCAACAAGGGTCCCTGACAACAAGAGGCGTGTAACAAAATATACAATTCAGCTAGTGTTCTCGTGAGTTCTGTGTTCTAATAAATGTGTGAAAGTGCGGCAATTCTAATACGGACAGTGTACGCGTGCCTAAGCAGTGGTATCATAATCGTGATTTAGGAATAAGAACTAAAAATACCACACCACCACACCACACCACACCACCACAGTACACTCATCGACAAAATTTACTCCTTTCGAACTTGTTTATGGAAAGAAATGTAACTTACCAAGTAACCTTTTAAGAACAGTAGAACCACTCTACAACTATGACAGTTATCCCCTTGAGCTTAAATATAGACTGCAGGTTTCACAAACAGAAGCACGAGAAAACTTAATTAATTCGAAATTAGAAAGGAAAAACAGATATGATCAATATGTAAGACCTATATATATAAAAAAAAAAAAAAAAAAAAAAACAAAAAAAAAAAAAAAAAACCATAGTATAGTTTTTTTTTTTTAATTGCCTTGGGAGGTGTGATGTAGTATGTACGTACCTATTATTTCAATGTGTGTAACCAAATATATAACTCGTGTATTAACATAATAAACGGCAGTCTTGTACCATATCTTGTGATGTTTCATTCAATCTGACACCCGACCTTACAGTAGGGTAGAGTAGGGTAGAGTAGGGTAGAGTAGGGTAGAGTAGGGTAGAGTAGGGTAGAGTAGGGTAGAGTAGGGTAGAGTAGGATAGAGTAGGGTAGAGTAGGGTAGAGTAGGGTAGAGTAGGGTAGAGTAGGATAGAGTAGGATAGGCGGTACGAAGTTCGCCGGGTCAGCTAGTTACATTATATAAGTCATCCTTTTCCATTTTCGCACAAATCATTGCCATCGTTTCAACTGTACCATTTCATAAGGGCGCTGTTGAACAGAGCACCCTATTTATTTATGAACAATTTTTTCAAAGTCGTGGTTCTTAAGCGACTTAATGCAACTAAGTACTTATACAAATAAAGTTTTGAGTTAGCAAAATTATGTGGTAGCTATAAAAAATGATAATTACCTCAATAATATTTAAAATCAAATAGATTATGCACTACAAAGGGCAATGGAAAGGGCTATGCTCGAAGTTTCCTTGCAGGATCGAATCAGGAATGAGGATATCCGCAGGAGATCCAAGGTTGCCGACATAGCACGAAGAGTCACCAAACTTAAGTTGCAATGGGCAGGGCACATTGCTCGCAGAACGGATGGCCGTTGGGGCCGAAAGATTCTGGAATGGTGACCGCATACCGGAAGACGTAGCGTTGGAAGGCCTCCTACATGGTGGACCGATGACTTGGTAACGGTAGCGGGAATCCGATGGATGCGAGACGCACAGAACCGTTCATTGTGGTGACACTTGGGGGAGGCCTATGTCCAGCAGTGGACGTCTTTCGGCTGAAATGATGATGATGATGAGATTATGTACAGAATCTATGCGTCTTTCAAGTCAAGAGTGAATAGGATACTTCTAGACTAACGTGCTCCATCGTTGACCACATCATCGCTTACCATCACGTGGTTGAGCAATGAGTAGCTCATCGTCCGGCCTTCCAGTGTTCCATGACCACCTCCAAGAGATATCAGTAAAACTAAAGGGGCTCAGCAGAGCCGATGTCCGCTATGGCTGCGGGAATATTCGAAAGACTTATCGTGATCCTGGACCGCAAAGGGCAACTGAAGGAACACAGATGGTTTTTTGCCAGAAAATTCTGACTTGCCCTTTTCCACTCTAAAGCAGAAGAATTCATTTGATCTTTCCTCCTTAAAATCCCCCTTAGAATGAAGGTGACCCAACTCAAAAATTGCGATTTGGTGGAAATGGCCAGAATAGTTTAGGATTATTTTAATGTATCGCCCCCGTGTTTTTAGGGTTCCGTAGCCAAATGGCAAAAAACGGAACCCTTATAGATTCGTCATGTCTGTCTGTCTGTCTGTCTGTCTGTCTGTCTGTCTGTCTGTCTGTCTGTCTGTCTGTCCGTCTGTCCGTCCGTATGTCACAGCCACTTTTTTCCGAAACTATAAGAGCTATACTGTTGAAACTTTGTAAGTAGATGTATTCTGTGAACCGCATTAAGATTTTCATACAAAAATAGAAAAAAAGCAATAAATTTTGGGGGTCCCCATACTTAGAACTGAAACTCAAAATTTTTTTTTTCATCAAACCCATGCGTGTGGGGTATCTATGGATAAGTCTTCAAAAATGATACTGAGGTTTCTAATATCATTTTTTTCTAAACTGAATAGTTTGCGCGAGAGACACTTCCAAAGTGGTAAAATGTGTGTTCCCCCCCCCTCTAACTTCTAAAATAAGAGAATGATAAAACTAAAAAAAATATATGATGTACATTACTATAAAAACTGCCAACGAAAATTGGTTTGAACGAGATCTGGTCAGTAGTTTTTTTTTAGTACGTCATAAATCGTAAACCGCATTTTACCTTTCATTCAATCAACTCAAATATAAAAAAAAAAAAACATTTAATTTCATAAACATAAACCTTATAATTATGTACATACACCGTGAACCATTATTTTCTATTAATAAATCTGTAATAGGTGCATACGTAAATAATAATTATAATTCGCGCGGGGCGTGGCTTGATAGTAGCGGGTGCGGAGCGCGCGGGAGGTCTGTTCGGGTTCCCGGAACTCATTGAGCCTGTACCGCCAAATGAGTCTCATCTCCAAATTATTTATGATGGCGATGTGGGTTCAATAGGACACTGGTCTTGTATTTATTATATCAATGGTATACTACGCGTGTACGATAGTCTTTATAATTGTTTAAAGCCAACTCAAAAAACATATATTAATGCATTGTTTCCATACCTAGCAGAATTTAATATTCAATTTCCTAGCGTGCAACGTCAACCCAATGCAATAGATTGCGGGCTTTATGCAATAGCTTTTGCTACTTCTTTAGCGCTTAAAATGAATCCCTCTCTACACAATTATGTACCAGAAATGATGAGAGCTCATTTGCGCTGTATGATTTTGAGCAACGATTTTTTGCCTTTTCCATCTACAGCTAGATCTGTTCCTGGACGTCCGCCCGTAAATCTTTTTGATAACACTGCTTTCAATTTTGAAACGCAAAATAAAAAGAAAAATGAGAAGAAACAAAGACAGCGAAGTACGAAAAAAAATGCTGTACAAAGATTATTATTATGTTACTTGCTGCTACGGAACCCTCCATGGGCGAGTCCGACTCGCACTTGGCCGGTTTTTTATTTTTTTATTTAAACTAATGTTATAAAGAAAGTATCTCTTTCTGTTACGGATTCACTATTAAACTATTGTGATGCAATTGTAAGGAGTAAGCCTGACTGAACCCCGAGTAAGGACATCTACTTTTTATCTAGTTTCAGTTTGATATTCACACGGACCAAGTCGCGGGCAAAAGCTAGTTACTCTTAATTCGGACTCTTTTCCACCGCAGTATTTCAGTGTAGGTTTTTTTAGTAACTTTATGCAAAATCAAAAGTTACCGGTATTTTGATTCCGACCTCTTTCATTTTAAGGGTTCTAAATGTTCTTATAGTTTCCACTGGCTTCAGCCAGCTGCTTCACCCACGTAAGAGTTGCTTTCTCTTTTATACAAACTTTAGACACCTGTAGGGGCTTTTTTTTAGATGAGAAATCATCCAATACATCTCCCACCCTTGGGCGGAGTGCAAAGGCGTGTCTAAAACCCACTCCTAGTTCCTTCGTTGCTTTTTATTTCAGGGCCGGGTTTACCTTTCAGAAGCGAACCCCTGGTCCCAGTAGGCTTCGACCCTGCTGGGCTCCTACGGATTGTTGACATCTCCTTGAAGTGCGCGTGGAACACTACGCGCCGTCGACGACTTGGGTTTGGTCCGGACGGTTACTAGACTGTCGGACGGCGAGCTACCCATTGCTCGCCGTCCACATACCCGCGCCTACATCCCCTTAGGGGCTTAGTCGTCATAAAAGAAAGTCTTGTGCAAAATTTGACATTCCTAGTCGCAGTAGTTTCGGCTGTGCGTTGATATGTTAATCAGTCAGTTTCTCCTTTTACATATAGATAACATCGTCAATATTCAGAGCTACAAACACACAAACAAACAAATATAAAACCGCTTTTATCACTGTCAATTAATTGATTTCATTTGATTGATTAGTCCTGATTATCAGTTGGCAATTTTACAAAAGCAAAAAAAATATATATAACGGAGGAAATGCTGCGGCCAGTCACAGTCCGGTAGTGAAGATGGCAGTTAAATTATTAGCTTTGTTTGTTGTGGCAGCAGCTTTGACTCAAGGTATATATAATTACATACATATTTTGTTTTTACAAGTCATCTCAGTCCACACATCTTCGGTTAAATGTTCCAGAACAAATTGTACAGGAAAGTCATTTTAAGACTTTTGCTTGAATTTTAGAACGGTCTCGTTCTGCATTTATTGTTTTAAAGTTATTCTCTTTTTCATCAAAAAAAAAATAATCTATCCACGGTAGTTAGTTTAGGCATGTTGTTATTTTTTATTGCATTTTTTTTTTACCACTCTTTTTATTATATTTATCCAAAAAGCTTTCTTTACCATAACATTTTTGACTAACTGCTTCTATGTTTTATGAAATCTACATCTACACTAATAATATAAAGAGGTAGTTTGTTTTTTTTGTTTTTTGTTTTTATGTTTTTTTTGTTTGTAGGACGGAATCTCCGGAAGTACTTGTCCGATTGCTAAAATTTTTTCATCGATAGAAAGCGGCTTTATTCGTAAATGACATAAGCTAAATTTTAAAGCTATTTAGGTATAAATTAAATGTATGTTTTTCAACCTTACAAAAGATACTTTTCCGCATAAGTGCCATTTTGTGCTAATGTTGGCTAATCTGAATATTATCGCATAAATTATAAGGAAATTGATTTGCCATGCGAGAAAAAAGAATAGATGAGGGTTGCTTTTTCTATAATGTAAAGAGATCTACGCTTTGGAACGTGCAATTTAGCTTCACTTTTTTTTTGACTGACCAACATTTTTACAGTTCAAAAGTGCCTGTAATTGGTCTATTTGAAATAAACGTTTCCGATTTTTGATTTCTGAAGGAAATGTCAAGATTTTTTTTTTAGCAAATCTAGGTGGTTTCAAGTTTAAGAAGTTTCAGAAGTACAAATAACATACCTATATTTTTAAGGGTTTTTGATTATACAGATAAATAGATTAAATAATACTGATTGGTTACAACATACACTAAAGCACAATCAAATCTTAATTGAAAATTTTCCAATGTGGTGGCGACCACATTGGAAAATAAAACAAAAAATCATCTTTTAAAAAGTGACACCTATGGATATTTAGCAAAAAACCACGGTGCACATCTCAGTGTTGTTCCCAATGGGGGTCCAGCTCAGCATGTGCCTGGCAAATATATCTAACGCTAATAAACTTTATTACATTTTAATCCTATCATAATCCTTGAAACTCTAATTATGAACGCTAATTCAGATTATTGGAGATTTTTTTTTATAGTTTTATCCCGGAGTTTACTTCCAAAAGTTTATCAAAGTATGTTCAGTATTTATTAATGTGCAGTGCACATTATGAATTTAAAAAAAATTGTAATTATGTAAATGACACTAATATTATAAAGGTGAAAGTTTGTGAGTGTGTGTGATGGTGTGTGTGTGTGTGTTTGTTACTTCTACTTGCATGCTCATAATTTTCTAATATCACGCTGGTGAAGTATGACATTGAAAAATCCAACCCCTAATGAGGATCAATCACATTATAGCAAATCCGATTTATTGAGCATTTAACTTTTTAAGTTATTAAAATCCGTCAAGAAATGGTGGATTTATTAAAGTTTTTCTGAACAGTTACTTGGAAACGCGCGCTCTCGCTGGACTGTTTAAGATGACAACATCTGTCATGATCCGTGCGACGAACGGCTTGATCGTATTCATTCGTCGATGGAGACCGATCATGACAGATGACATCACAGCGAGTCGCTGCATTTTCGGGCGCGTTTCTGGAACGAATAAAATAAAATTGCTGTATCTTCGTCATTTTTGGTTCGATTTAAATAATTTCTTCACAGTATTTACTGTTTTTTTGACGCTTTAAGTCTGCATACTCCGCAAAAATCATGACTGATCCTCATTCTAAAACTAGTTAAACCTGTATTATCGCAAAAACAAATCATATCGGTCGTCTTCAACTAGAAAATAATTGTAACGCTCTTCTTGTATACTAATCACCATGTTCTCTTCACAGGTCAAGCCATCACCTACATCACACTACCGGAACAGTCAGTCACGTTCCTGACCAACCCTCTGATTGGTAAAGCCTTGACTATCCCGAAGTCTTTCCTGGACACCCTTGTGCGTTGCCGCGTCGTCTACCCTAATGGCTGGCTATATGAAGCTTACCCTAACAACCAACTACCAATCGGCCCTATCAAATTCTTAAGTGCCGTCCAACCCTTCACCAGCTGTGGAATTGAATTTCTGGACGCTCCTGTATCAGCCAGTGGAACTTATGAACTGGTGTCGAGAGTCCGTCATTCCGCTGATAATAGCCTCACTGAGACCAGCCAGAGGTTCCATTTGACCCTTCGTGCTGTTGAACCGTAGAAGGCTGATGCTCCCAATGCCGTTGATGCTCAAGAATGATTTGCCGTTTAGAAATTAAGCTGATGTTTCTTTGAAATTTGTTTGTTGAATTCAATATACAAAAATATTTTTTTCTCTATTTTGATGTTTTTTATTTTAGGTTGGAATACTATCAAATTACTTCTACTATTCTGGGTAAAAGCAGAAGTATTTTCTGGTCCGTAAAACAAACTTCTAGATTGTCATTTAATATGTTACTTTCAATGACAGGTAACTGGAATAATGCACATCCTTACACACATTTGATTAAGTCCAATCTACAAAACCTCGAGCACAGGCGCAGGGTAGTCAGCCTATCGGTATTTTACAGGTTGCATTTTGGAGAGTGTGCGCGGGAATTGCATGACTTGATTCCGTCATCTCCTTTCTACTATCGGACAACCCGACGTACGGCGAGTATCCACCCTTACGTTGTTGAAACTTCAACGGTCCGGACTAAGCGTTTCGCTTCGTCGTTTATACCACGTACATCGAAGGACTGGAACAATTTGCCTGCTGCGGTCTTCCCGTCCAACTATAATTTAGGTACCTTCATGGCTAGAGTGAATAGGCTCTTAATAAACTAGTGCGCCTCACCATCAATGATTGCATCACTGCTTACCATCAGGTGGAGTCAAGTCGCATTCAAGCACTGGTTTATATCAAATATAAAAAAAAAACCTTAGGAAATTAAGTTACAATCATAATTCAAGCACTGAAATTTTACATAAATGCTCTTCAGTAGTTTTTTTTTAAGGAATTAGCTGTCCTAGTAGTAATCAAATGATACGTACATCGACATACTACATTGGTAGCGAATCGGTATTTGTATCTACGTTTGCAGCCACTCATAGTAGTCTAGTACTCATAGCACAAGCTCTGGTTAGTTTAGAACTGGATGGTGTTGTGTGATATATCATCATTTATGTATATTATATTATAATTATGTCACTTTGAAAAAATGTCGACTCCAAAGATTTTTTTTCCAATAATAACTCTTCAATTACCTAACTAAAACATAGAGCTTATATCAACTTACAATCAAATCAATCAAACACAATCTATTAGTACCCTCTACAATCGGAGGACACGGTGGAGCATACGGTAGAGGTGTAGCCTGGGCAGAGCACCGCCGTGTCCTCGTGGGGGCGATCGGCGGCAGCGATCTCTCGCACCGGGCCATGGGCCGAAGTGAGGAGGAGTGGCAGGCGGTCTGCCAAGCAGTAATGCTAGCAAAGGAAGCAGCCGCACGTGCGAGAGACCGCCCCTCACGCCCCAGCAACGGAATTCCGATCCCGATTTCCAGCCACCGTAGGAGCGGGCTTGCGGACGGCGAGCAATAGGTAGCTTGCTGTCCGATCGTCCGGTAACCGTCCGGACCAAGCCCAAGTCATCGACGACGCGTAGGGTTCCACGCGCGCCTCAAGATGTCAGCAAACAGTAGGGGACGAGTAGGGTCGAAGCCTATTGGGGCCATGGGTTGTGCGAAAGTGAACCCCGGGGCCCTGGAACGAATGTTCCCCGCTCCTTCTATTCTCCTCATTACTATTCTATAATAAAATACAAATAAAAAAAGAAAAAAGGTAAAAAATTGTGTACAATAAAAAAAATATTATTTTTATAAGCCCGTTGTGCCCCACTGCAAAGCAAAGGCCTCCCTTCCGTTATTTCACTCTTTTTTTTTCTTAGCCACTTCTGGACAATCCTTAAGGTATGAGTCCAAATCGGAAGGCGTCGCCGGCTCCCGATGTTCGAAATCCAGTCACAGGTTGCTTTCGCCCAATTTTGTTGCGACATGCGGCATTAATGTGACCTGTCCAGTTCCATTTTAGTTTGGCGGCTGAGTTACCTACTTCTGCGATATGTATTTTGGAACGATTTATACTGTTTCTTATGCAATCACAGATTGGACCCCGAGAATGTTTCGCTCCATTGCTCGCTGGCAGACCCCGAGTGCGGAATTTTGACGTTTCGTTAATGACCACGTTTGCGCTCCGTAGGTGAGAGTGGGAAGGGTGCACGTGTCCATGAGTTTCCTTCTAAGGGAGAGTAACAATATAGTATAATAGTATCAATAAAGCATATATCTAAAATCAATACGAACATTTCCAAAATAGCCAATCAAAAGGTAACTAACAAATCATCCACAAGTACCTGCCAAGGGCATTGTTTTGCGAAGCGGGGGCTTGACAGATCAAATTAATAACTCGAGTTCGGATATTCCCATGAGGCTGCCACAGTTCACGAAGTACTGGAGAACTTGGACAAGTCAGGCCAATGTATAATGCAGTTATACAACTTCGCATCACTTACCACCCACCTACCTTATTCATTGATATGTATTTTGATGTGGGTTAACTGACCGTCAGTTAGTCGGTAATAAGGGTTTATTCAATTATTTGGGACACCTTTTGAAGGTGGAATTGAATTATAGCTTTAGTTGGAGTAGGCTGTTGTGAGTTAGTGGTAGGTGGGTAGGTGGTTTCATATTGGTTATGCCAGTTTAGAGTTGGCACGTGTCACGAATTTGTGACACTATTTGGTCACGGTCATATACGTTTGCTTTCTTTTCAAGTCGCCATAGAAGTACCTACGGGTAGCATTTTCATTTAAAAACAGGCTAGCAGCTGCTTCCAGTGCGGTCAGCCTGGTCACAAGGTCGTCACTTGCAGTGCAACGCCGCGCTGCTACGCATATGCGCAGGCCCTAAAACCCTGCTCCTGTTCTTTAGTCATCAAATACAAACAATAACATCAACAGCGTACAAAACTGCAACATGATTACATCATCCCTATTTAAAATAAGAACAGAATCCAGATTTTAAATTTCATCCAGCCAGCTAGTTGTATTTTTCTCTTTATGCATTTTTATTCGCTTGATTAAGTTTCTGAGTGCTACGAATTAAGAATAGTGCTTCCAGTAAGTTTTTATTTTTAATGTAGATACTGTAGTTGTTCAAAGTGGCAAGTTTCTGATGCAATCCGATGTAAATAGCTTACAGTTTTGTTCTACGAAGCGTTAAGGCCAAGTTATGTTTAAGGAAATGGTTTTAAGTTAAGTTTTCCCGTTGCTTTTAGCATTAAGGAAGTCTTTGTTTTATAAGATTGCTTTCTAGTTATTTTGTTAGTCGATGTGTGTTGCATTGTCTTTGTTCGCAGAAAATTGTTTTCATTGAATTGAATTGGTGTAATCACGAGGTTACAAAGTCAAAGTAGTAATAAAGGTACTAGGTCAAATTGAAGAGTTAATTTCTAAATAAATAAATATTTATTTAAAGAGAGTTGAAATTGCTTGTTTCAGAAACACAAATTAAAATGGAACATAAATGTTCACAAAAAGTAAATCTATTCAAATGATTTATCATTCAATTGAAATAAAATCATTCAGAGCAGTGGTGGCCGAGTGGTAACGGCCCCGACTTACGAGTTGTAGGTCGCGGGTTCAAACCCAGCCAGTCGCATTACTTTGTGTAATTTATTTCATCACCACTGCTCTCAAAACGGTGAAAGAAAACACCGTGAGGAAACCGGCATGTCCTAGAACCAAAAAATTCGAAGACATGTGACATTACCCAAACCGCACTGGGCCCGCGTGGTGGATACGGTCATTCCCTCTCCTAGAGAGGAGGCCTGAGTCCCAGCAGTGGGAACATTAAAAGGCTGATTATGCTATCATTCAATTTAATACATCATGAAAGGTCCTGAAGTGGTGACCACGTACCGGAAGACGCAGCGTTGGAAGGCCTTCCAAAAGTTGGACCGATGACCTGGTGAGAGTCGCGGGAATCCGATGAATGTTAGACGCACAAGACCGGACATTGTGGCAACAGTTGAGGGAGGTTTATGTCCAGTAGTAGACGTCATTTTGTAGAAATGATAATGAGACATCAATAACAAAATTGGTCGTCAGTCATCTTTGTTCACTTTTAGGAACATTTTTATTGTAAGGACTAATGAAGTACAATTAATACCCAATAATATAACGATGTAAAAACTTTCTTATTAGAGCTGAAATCATTTTTTTTCTAATAACAAAACAGTTGAACTTCTTCGTTAAAAGTTAAATCCTCTAGTACTATTTCTAGAACAACATATTTTCACATAACAGACTGACCCAGTAGCCGTATCGCTTTAGTACTAAAACTCTGGATTGTTAAACATAGTTAAAACCATCCGGTGAAACTAGCTGGATGACTCATATCCGGATTTATCCGGGAGCAAAAAGGGTTTTACTTTAGAGACTAAGGGCGGAATTCACAAATAAAGCTAATCGCGTTTTAACGTTTGGCTCGCATAATCGTGTTTAGCCGCTGTCACTAGTGTCACTTGTAAAAATACAATAAAAGAAAAATACAGACGAGTGACACTAGTGACAGCGGCTAAACGCGATTATGCGAGCCAAACGTTAAAACGCGATTAGTTTTATTGGTGAATTCCGCCCTAAATGAACGTGTTCTGCGACCTAAACGAAATCAAGAGTTCAAGAAAAATATTCATGTTTTTATCCTATGGTAAAATTCTTTTATATTCATCCTTCTGTTAGTTTTATTTTTCAAAAGCAAGCAGCAAAGAAAGGTCCAGGTTGTTTGATCTAGTACGGAGTGAGGGGAAAGAGGAGCAAAGGAGGGGGCTGAAACAGTGAGGCAGAGGCAAGCCACACGCCCCAAACCCCGCTAGAGGCGCAGGACGATTTCCGGCCACCATAGGCACGGTTTATGGATAGCGAGCAATGGTTAGCTCTTCGTCTAGCCTTTCGGTAAGGTCCAATCTCGGGTTGAGCGCACGTTGTATTCCACGCACTGGCAGCAAAATTGCCGGGGCCAGTTAGAGCCGATGCCAGCCAGGACTGCGGATTGTTCGAAGGAGTGTTAGTGTTCCTTTGCTTTTGCTCTTTTGCGAGGGCCGTACCTCGCAAAAGAGCAAAAGCAAAGGAACACTGTGAGTTTTAGTCAGTAAAAGTCTGACACACCCTCTCGCTCCACCCGCCCTACGGGAAAAATGGAGAAATGACTTCTCCAAGTCATTTCTTATATTTATTTGGAAAAATGTAACAAATTCTTTGCATTTTTGCTGGTAAGAAATAGAAAACTATTAGCGCCGGGGATACTGATAAAAAACATGTTAGTAAACAGAATTGGTTGCAGTTCAACGTGTCGAAGTGCGTGACTATCTCATTTTCACGGGCACGCGCACCTATTCAGTATAAGTACACTGTGGATGGAAATGAGTTGACTAGGGTAAGGGCTTTGAGGGATTTGGGAGTTCATTTTATTACTGAGCTGACGTTTCGTGATCACATTCTCAAAATTTGTAAAAAAGCATACAGGAACTTGGGCTTGGTTCTTCGAATGGCTAGAGGCTTTACCAATATAAAAGCTATAGCTATAATACACAGCATTATATAATTCTTTAGTTAGAAGCCAACTAGAATGTAACGCAGTTATCTGGGCCCCACATGAGACTAAATATAGCCTCATGTTGGAGCGTGTGCAAAATAAGTTCATTAGATTTATTTATATGAAGCTGTACGGGGTTTATCCTTTTGATCCGCTAATGTATCCTACCCTATTTTTCCTAGGTATGGTCGGATATTATGAACTGAGAGTCAGGAGGGAACTCACACTCACACTCTTTACGGTAGGAGGAGGATACATAATGCGGATATTTTGGCAAGGGTAGGTTTGTGTGTGCCGGACGTGTACGCGACGCATCGGCGCCGGCCGCGCCTGCTGGCGGTGCCGCGCTCGCGCACTACGTTATTAAGCGAGGCGCCTCAACCTCATAGCTGACGACGTGGATATATTTTGTTGTGCTCTGAGTGAATTCACTAAATAGCGCTTTTTAAAATTTGTTACAGAATCTAGTTTGTAAATTAGTAATAAGAAACCTCAATATCGATTCGGACAGTAGATAAATATTTTTTTTTCAATACAGTTACTTGTAAACCCTTTCTTATCCCTACCACTTTTAAGCACGCACGTCACAATTTATTGTATTTACCAAAACCACCCTCTTGAGTCACCGATCAACCTCCATTTATTTATTTTTCCATATGTGTATTGAAAAACGTCATTCAATTTGATACACATGAGTCACTACACTACTCGGCACCATAACACCCATGCTTACGACTCGGGTGAATACCGCCTCGGTCGTGATGACAAACTATCTCCACTTGTGTCAAAATGTACTATTTTCGCCAACGTCTGAATGCCGCTAACACTTACAACATGGACTCCACAAGTAATATTTTTTGCTTCAACCGGAGCAAGCTCAAACGGCGCGGGTGCTCTTGACAAGTGGTTACATGACAGCCTGTTACTTCAAGGTGTCAAAATGGTAGACCATACGGAATAACCGTTTCATGATTTCTTGGCAAACGAAGTAAATTTGAGTGCACTACCTTTTATAGCAGAACATTTTATGTCATAATATTGCTTTTCATAACAGTGAATAGCACAGACTTCATTTCGCAGAAAATCCCCGGGGTTAATTTTCACTTGACCCATGGCCCCAGTAGGCTTCGACCCTGCTAGGCCCCTACGATTTGGTGACATCTCCTTGAGGTGCGCGTGGAACAGTACGCGTCGACGATTTGGGCTCGAGCCGGACGGTTACCGGACGACCGGACGGCGTGCTGCCCATTTCTCGCCGTTCGCAAGCCAGCGCCTACGGTGGCTGGAAATCGGGATCGGGATCCTGGCGGCTGGGGCGTGAGGACATGGGCAGGTGTTCATCGCGCGTGCGGCCGACGACGGCTGTACGCTAATATGTCAGTCAGTCACTTTCTCCTTTTATATATATATATATATATATATAAAATTAGAGTATAGTAAAAATAAGAGTACAGTGATACAATTTTCGTTGATATATAAACTTTTATTTCATAAAAACTCAATCATACGAACAACGACGAACAATGGGTGTGAAAGAGCAAATGCTGAATCATTTGCTCTTTCACACCCATTGTTCGTCGTCCGCAAGGCTACGCCAACTGTGGCTCGAAATCGGAGTCGGGATCCCGGCGGCTAAGGCGTGAGGGCCATTCCTTCGCGAGTGCGGTCGCCTCCATTACTGCTTCGCAGAAATAGGCGACCGCCTGACCGCCACTAACCGTGCCATCAAAATGTCATGATATTAAAGGATGATGACAATTATGCACTTAAAGATGGGCACGGAGAGGAGAAAAGTTGGTGGGTAAATGCCAAGATATTCTGCCTTCTGAGTCCCAAAACACGTAGACTTTTATTTTATTTTACTAACTGCTGCATGCGGCATTATCTGCGGGATAGTAAAAAAATATACCAAGGGAACATATTCCCGGGGTAAAAAGAATATCCATATAAGATACTCTTTTTACCCCGGGCTATTCTAGGACATGGTCTATCCGTCTGCCAAACATCGAAATTCGTTCAGATATTCAAGCGTGAAGATTTTACAAACATACATACACTCATAAACTTTCGCTTTTATAACGTTAGTGTGATTGTGTTGTGACATAAAGAAGAACTTGATGAATATCTATAAGCAGGTTGTAAAGGGTGATTTAATTTCAGTTCCCACCATTCATTGAAAAAACAATCATGCCGAATTATCTAAATATTTTTTACTTAAATAATGTGATCTGGGGATCTTTAAGTCAAAGTAAATGGGTTGCTTCTGGGCAGACGTGCTCCGTCGTCGACCATATCGTTGCTTTCCATCCAGTGAGATAGTGATTAAGCGCTAGTATATCAACAGTAAAAAAAAAACGGGGCAAGCGCGAGTCGGACTCGTGCACTGAGGGTTCCGTACAAACCTACCTATGTAAACAGTTCAATTCCTGAATGAAGCTTCAAAGATTTTTTCAAATCGCAATTTTTTTTTTGTTACGCTACAACAAATTTACCTTTTTCAGATTTATTCCTATATCTGTACTATAAGACCATGCTTTACGCCAAATTTCAGGATTCTGGGTCAACGGGATCTACTCTATGAATTTTGATTTCCTTGAGAGTGTCGTCTTTTTTTGCGATATAAACGGCCGTATCTTTTTTCACAGCATCAAAGGACCGCAAACTTGACTATATGGTTTTAATTTCAACTCGATACCTCCATGCGTTCCCGAGATAAAGGGTTTTGACAGACAGACTGACATACAGACGGACGGACAATTGACCCTATAAGGTTTCCGTTTTTTTCTTCGGAACCCTAAAAATAGTTTTATTAATTCGTTTATTATGAAATAATTGTGAGTTCAAACACGACCGTTACATTATGTTGCAGTTGATTTGCTCAAGATCGTTTTTGACAACTTTTTCGACGATTTCCGAGGAGATCTCGGTAGTTACATGAGTTTTAGGTGCTCCAACGTTACGGCGGTAGCGGCACAGACACGTAAAAACTCCAAAAGAAACAAGCGTCAAATAAAATTGGCAGAAAATAATTGAATCGACCGTACCTTTCATGAAAAATTGCTCCACGAATTATTGTTTCTTTATGGAAGAAATGAACAATTTCATCGCTTTTAGCGTTACTTGTATGATCAAATAATTTATATCGTAATTTAGTCAAGTTAAAATTTGACGTATGCATCACGAGCTATTATTGATAGCCAAAGACATTAAATACATCTTTAAATCTCTTTGTTGATAGCTGTTTAAATCACAGCGGTCCTAATATCGAATTGGGTCACCCTTTAATTTTCGACCTTTTACTTAAAAATGAAATTTAAATGAAAATACTATAAGATTTATGAAAACATGAGCTCTCTACCTAAACTATTCCAATCTACCTTAACTGCTACTTATCGAGGAACCCTATCTCACCACACCCCATAATTTAAACTAAGAATCTTAGGAACTTAACATTTGACATTATCCCCTATAATCCTTAAACAATTAACTCCACAATTTGATCTCGACGTAATCCTATACAAAATATGGCCATATGTCCCAATAGTGAGGAGGGTAGGTCGTATATCGTGCGTAAGGACGGTCACAGACCACAACACCGCTGATGTTTGCTCCCTTTATTTAAATTGTTAGTTATGGGTTCTGGTTTCCTCAATTCTGGAAAGTTTGTATTATTTTGTGTGTGTTCTGATATAATATGTTAGCTTGTTCGTAAGTTTTTTTTGGGTGAAATGATAACGAATCAAAGTCGAAAGGTTCTAGAGTGGCAGCTGCGTACCAGAAGATGCAATGTTAGAAGGCGTTCCATAAGGTGGACTGATGATATGGTGTGGGTTGCGGGAGTCCGATGGATGTGAGATGCACAGAACCGTTCATTGTGGCGACACTAGGGGAGGCCTATATTCAACATTGTGATGACCTGGTGAGGGTCACGGTAGTCCAATTTATGTGAGATGCACAGAACCGTTCGTTGTGGTGACACTTGGGGAGGCCTATGTCCAACAGTGGACGTCTTTTGGCTGAAGTGATGATGATAATGGTCATTTGACATGCTCCTCGAATGTTATATCCTAGTCTTTTCCCAACTGCGTCAGAGAAGGTCGAAGACACCTTGGGCGTCGTAAGTTGTAGGGCGATTTCCGGCCGCCATAAGCGCGGGCTTCCAGATGACGAGTAATGGATATAGGATGATATATGGAGCTATCCAGCTCGTCATCCTCGTCGCTCATCGTCCCGTCATTCGCTCCCTAGTCCGTGCATCACTGCGGGGTGCCAACTGAAAACCAGCGCTGGGTGTCTAACGCCCAGCAAATGTTCAGGTGGTCACCCTTTGCGTGCGGTGCGGGCACGCTCGCCGCTCTTTGTACTTTTGTTCTTTTTTACTTTGTGTTTATAACCGTTGTGCTGTGTCTGTCCCGAATAAAAGTATTTCTATCCTATTCTATCCGCTCGTCAGGTAAGGATCAGGCCCAAATCGTGTGTGATAGTGTTCCACGCGCGCCTCAAATAGATATCAACAAAACTGAACGACTGATGTCTACTAGGGCTGTCAGATCCTTTGAAAGAGTAACCGCGGTGTGGCCCTAGAACACAAAGGGCAACTGAAGGACACATGTGGGTTTTAGTCAGTAAAAATCTCGAGTCAAAGAGGGCTCTTTGGCTCTCACGCTTTCTTAGATGAGACCCACCTCAAAAAAAAGGTGTAATCTTTCTTCCTTAGTAAAATTCAACTTCATTGCAACCATTGTCACATATTATACTATGAAATAACTAGCTGATGCCAGCGGCTTCACCCGGATAGTAGAAAATTATCCCAAGGGAACATATTCCAGGGATAAAAACGTATCCTATGTGCTATAGGACTGGCCTGTTGGTCTAGTGGTTAGTGGCCCTGACTGCTATGCCGGAAGTCGTGGGTTCGATTCCCACCCAGGACAAATGTTTGCGTGATGAGCACAATCATTTCTTCTGTGTCTGGGTGTAATTTATCTATAATATGTATGTATTTAGAAATATTTAAGTATGTTTGTCAGGTCTTGGGGGAGGCCTATGTCCAGCAGTGGACGTCTTTCGGCTGAAATGATGATGATGATGATGTTTGTCAGTAGTCTAGTACTCATAACACAAGCTCTGCTTAGCTTGGGACTAGACGGCGTTGTGTGGTAGTTGTGTGAATATTATTATCTAGACGGCGTTGTGTGATAGTTGTGTGAATATTATTATTATTATTATTTCAGGTCATGGACTACCGATGTATCAAATTTCATCGAAACCCTTTCAGCCGTTCGAGTGTGAAGAAGCAACAAACATACATACACAAACATTTACTTTATTAGCGTGATTATTGCGATGGCATGACTAACCTACAAACTAAGCCTTAACTTGATACGATTTATCAGATTCGTTTAATATTATCGATATTACTTTGATTAATCAGTAGCTAATAGTAGTAATCTTTGTATCAAGTCATAGATCATTATTGTGATTATTCGTTTCGATTGCTTTCAGTCACGTATCTGAGATTACATCTGGGTCTACCTGATGATAACGTCGCGTTTTACCTACTTTGATAATAATTGTTTCAGTTGGCAAACCAGAGAATTTGCTGCGGGGACGTTTGAAAAAATATTCCGCAATTTTCACACAATGCCATCTAGTCCCAAACTAAGCAGAGCTTGTGGTATGAGTACTAGACAACTGATAAACATACCTATATATTTCTAACAGAACAAATGATCGTGCTCATCACACTAACATTTGTCCTGGGTGGAAATCGAACCCACGACCTCCGGCATAGCAGTAAGGGCAACTGACCACTAGGCCAACAGACCTGTTAAAAAAAAAGTGACCGTGTCCCTAGAATGCTAAAGGCAATTGAATGATTTCTTTTTTTTTTATATAGGAAGTCATCCAATGACTTTTCTCGCTCTAGGGCGGAGCGAGAGGGCCAGACTTTTACTGACTAAAACCTACTCTTATGTTCCTTCTTTGTCTTGCGTTCCAGGACCATGGTTCCCTTTCGGACAACCCAACAGGTGGGTTTTAGTCAAGTCTTTAGAGTTCAGTAAAATGCCCTCTTGCTCCACCCTAAAGCGAGAGAAATCATTTAATGATATCACAATCATAGATAGTGAGGCATGCCCAAACGCTACCGACTTTCAAAAAGATGGTGAAGGAGCATTACCTATCACTTTAATTTTTCTTCTCCTTTCTCTATCGTATATTTTAATATTTATTAGTTTATTGTTTGGTAATATACCTATTTATGCATTATATGTATATATATTTTATTATCTTTTTATGTTGTTGTACACTACAGCCCCAAATATTTTCCTTTCGTCACAGTCCATCCAAAGGTTGTCTGGTAGAAATTGCCCTGTGCAATAAGACCGCCTATTGTACACTTATTTTTTATAAATGTCTGTCCTGTAATAAGTTAAGGTGTGCAATAAAGTAATAAATAATTAAATAATAAATAAATTCTCTACCTTTCGATATCTATATAGTTTTATTTAACCTCCGTGAGTATGACCGTGGGCATCACCGCGAGCCCTAACAGAATACCTGCGCTGCCAACTCAGCATATGCTGCGATATTTAATCGCAGCATATGCTGAGTTGGGTGCCTTTTTTTTCATACTTAATTCTACTGTATGCGTGAGGTACGAATAAACATTTTTTCTTTCTTTCTATCTAAAAAAACCACTGTATTTATCAAGCAGCGGTTGAATACTGAGCTGTATATAGGAGTCAGCTTCTAGTCTAATCGAATGCACCGTGAGTGGGCCCTTCCCAATCCATCTATCGTCAACGTGAGCATGATTCACAAGCTTGTTGTTTTATCTAACGCAATGTTTGATAATTATCAAAATAGAGATAACGCCTGAACGCTCTGTTGGCATTCAGTAACTTCGTCACTCACTCGAATATTGTCGAATATTGTCGAATATTGTCGAATATTGTCGAATATTGTCGAATATTGTCGAATATTGTCGAATATTGTCGAATATTGTCGAATATTGTCGAATATTGTCGAATATTGTCGAATATTGTCGAATATTGTCGAATATTGTCGAATATTGTCGAATATTGTCGAATATTGTCGAATATTGTCGAATATTGTCGAATATTGTCGAATATTGTCGAATATTGTCGAATATTGTCGAATATTGTCGAATATTGTCGAATATTGTCGAATATTGTCGAATATTGTCGAATATTGTCGAATATTGTCGAATATTGTCGAATATTGTCGAATATTGTCGAATATTGTCGAATATTGTCGAATATTGTCGAATATTGTCGAATATTGTCGAATATTGTCGAATATTGTCGAATATTGTCGAATATTGTCGAATATTGTCGAATATTGTCGAATATTGTCGAATATTGTCGAATATTGTCGAATATTGTCGAATATTGTCGAATATTGTCGAATAGTGTCGAATATTGTAGAGTGGTAGTTTTTCTGACCTCCATAACCCAGATACTACACTACTACTACTTGTTACAAGTTTCCGCCCTAGTCGTTACACAGTACACCACAGTAGACCGCAGACTACCCCTTACCCCGCTTGGGCAGAGCACCGCCGTGTCCTTATGGGAGCGATCGGTGGCGGCGATCTCTCGCACTAGGAGGAGGAGTGGCAGGCGGTCGCATCCTTCTGCGAAGCAGTAATGCTAGCAAAGGAGGAAGCCGCACGTGCACGCGCGAGGCAATGGTCCTCGCGCTCCAGCTGCCGGGATTCCGATCCCGATTTCCGGCCACCGTAGGCGCGGGCTTGCGGACGGCGAGCAATGGGTAGCTCGCCGTTCGACCGTCCGGTAAC
The DNA here is from genome assembly GCA_905147345.3 of Mythimna impura. Lineage (NCBI taxonomy): Eukaryota > Metazoa > Arthropoda > Insecta > Lepidoptera > Noctuidae > Mythimna > Mythimna impura. The sequence continues at coordinate 5,743,887 of LR990355.1, read as the reverse complement.
CGTCCGGACCGAGCCCAAGTCGTCGACGGCGCGTTCTGTTCCACGCGCGCTTCAAGGACATGTCAGTAAACCGTAGGGGCCCAGCAGGGTCGAAGCCTACGGGGGCCAAGGAACTGCTTCTGAAAGGAAGACTTGGCCCTGGTACGTAAGGCAACGAAGGAACAGGAGTGGGTTTTTAGTCAGTAAAAGGCTGACACTATCTCTCGTACCGCCGAAGAGCGGGGGATGTCTTTGGATGATTTTCCCACCGAAAAGAAAGACTACCCCTTATTATACTTTAAATTTTCTTCTTACAGTCCATACAAAGGTTGTCTGGTATATCGCTGTCAGCGATAAGACCGCCATTTTACCCTTACATTTTTTTTTGTTACTATTTTGGTATACAATAAAGTTTATTCTATTCCATTCATCCTGTATTGCTCCGTCTCTTTCTAATACTATGTTAGGGCCCCAGCTGTGATCTGTGTGCACTGTTATCAATTCAAGCGCGCACGTTAAGCATAAGAGATTATTAGCGAGCCCATGTTCAGCATTGGTCAGTGAGCAGCTACATAAATCGATACCTCTATTGGATTCAGGCGTGAACACAATGTATCGATTCACCGTATCGCTAATGCCTCTATCAAAGTTAGTTACTACCAACTGTTGACGCGTCAGTCTGCAATGCGGTATTAGAGCTAACGAACGTTTTTCCAACGCTTAGTGTGATGTGGAAATAGGGAATTTGGAAAACCGTTTTTTGTCGGTTGATATGGGTTTGTAATGAAGGTAATGTGCCTATTTATTCCAAGGCTGGCTTATTTGATCTTTCAAATCTCTGCAAATGTCTGGTAATGGTAATGGTATTCTGTAGGAAAATACCACCCCATTGACTTTGAGATAGAAATAAGTATGTCAGTAAAGAATACAAAGTTGATGATGATCCTAAAAAGATTGCTTAAATCTGATAGGTACTATAGCCAATAATGAAATTAAACCGGTTAAATGCGAGTCAACAACATTAGACATATTATAAGCAAAAAACTGGACAAGTGCGAGTCGGACTCGCGCACTGAGGGTTCCGTTCAAACTTGAAAGGTAAATTGCGGTTTACGATTTATGACGTATTAAAATACGTAGGTACCCATACGCACAAAACGTTTTGAGAACACATTTATTATGCGTACAGTCAAGGAGTGGAATTCATTGCCGGAGTCTGTGTTTCCTGATAGCTACAATTTAGGAGTCTTTAAGTCAAGAGTGAATAGACTGCTTCTAGGCAAGCGTGCTCCATCGTCGACGACATCATCGCTTACCATCAGATGAGGTCGTCAAACGCTAGCCTATAATTAATAAAAAAAAAAACTACTTACTAGATCTCGTCACAACGCAAGGCACACAATGACGAATCCATAAAGGTTCCGTTTTTTGCCATTTGGCTACGGAACCCTAAAAAAACCAGGCAAGTGCGAGTCAGGCTTGCGCAATGAGGGTTCCGTACTAACTTACCTGTGAAAATAATTCAATTCCCGAATTGAATTACGAAGATTTTTCCGAATCGCAAAATAGTTTTTTTATATGACGTAATCACAAATTTACAGTTTTCAGATATTTTACTATACCTACGAGTGCTATAAGACCTTGCTTTACGCCAAATTTCAGGATTTCTAGGTCAACGGGAAGTACCCTATGAATTTTGATTCCCTTGAAAGTATCGAAGTAAACGTTTTTCACGACATAAACGGCCGTATCTTTTTTTTCGTTAACATAGAAGTTTGATTTTTTACAGCTTCAAGAAACTGCAGATTTGAGTAGGTAGTTTTAATTTCAACTCGATACCTCTACGCATTCTCGAGATAAAGGGTCTTGACAGACAGACAGACAGACTGAAGGACAACAAAGTGATCCTATAAGGGTTCCGTTTTTTCCTTTTGAGGTACGGTTACTTCTAGGCAAGCATGCTCCATCGTCGGCCACATCATCGCTTACCATCAGGTGAGATAGTGGTCAAACGCGAGCCTATCAATAATAAAAAAAAAACACAAAAAAAATCACATTAGTTGTATGGAAGTTCCCCTTAAATATTTATTTTATTCTGTTTTTAGTATTTGTTGTCATAGCGGCAACAGGAATACGTTATCTATGAAAATTTCAACAGTCTAGCTATCACAGTTCATGAGATACAGCCTGGTGACAGACAGACGGACAGTGGAGTCTTAGTAATAGGGCCCCGTTTTACCCTTTAGGTACGGAACCCTAAAAATGTAAATATTTATCAAGTTTAGCTGCAATGTTTGACTGGCCTGTTGTTCTAGTGGTCAGTGGCCCTGACTGCTATGCCGGAGGTCGTGGGTTAGATTCCCACCCAGGACAAATGTTTGTGTGATGAGCACGATCATTTGTTTTGTGTCTGGGTGTAATTTACCTATAATATGTATGTATTTAGAAATATATAAGTATGTTTTTCAGTCGTCTAGTACTTATAACACAAGTTGTGCTTAGCTTGAGACTGTACGGCGTTGTGTGATAGTTGTGTAATAGTATTATTATTAAAAAAATGTAACATTTTCACGCTTTCCGAACGAACGCAACTAAATAAATGCCTTGTAAAATAAATCGGCGTAGTTTTGTTGAAAATTTTAAATGCAAATATATTTTTCGACGATGACCATTTCCGAAAATGTCATATTATTATTACACAATCAACATAAAGGAAAAATTAAACCGTACGCAATCATCATTGAGAGTTGAGATTGCAAGTTTTTCGGGCATTAAAACGGATTTTTACGAAATTTCGTTATTTTATTAAATTGAACATAGCAGCTCTATTGTACTGGTCGACAATTATTGCCGTGCTGGAGAGACTATCTTTGCTGCTTTTTATAAACTGAATGAATATGCATATTAATCACTTTTATAGTGAAATAGTGAAAATAATAATAATGTAATATGCAATTTGAAAAAGATAAACTGAGATTTTGAATTTTATCCAATATATTAAGTAGATTTATATAAGCTACTAGTTTCTGACAGCGGCTTCGCCTGCGTGAAAGTAAGTTTCTTCATACAAACTTTAGACCCCGTCATCCCCTTACGGCCCGTTCACGACCTTGCTGCTGTGAGCGGTGGCTAAGCGCGGGGCGACGAGCGGTAAAAACAAAAGTATGAAAATGTTTGAAGATAAGATGGAGATACAGTCAATACAGTTCAACATGTTTTGCCTTTATTATTTAAAAAAAAAACATTTAATTTGAAAATATTAAAAATTCTGTCAATTCATTAATAGTCAAAACATAATAATTATAGTCAAAATTCAATCAATTCAATAATAGTCAATACATAATATAGTCAAAATTCCATCAATTCAATAATAGTCAATACATAATATAGTCAAAATTCAATCAATTCAATTACAGTCAATAAAGAAAATAAATAGAAATAGAATAACAAAATTGAATTAAATATTAAATAGTCATGATTCAAAAGTTTAGAAGCACGCCACGAGACGCCGCTCATAGCGGCGCGCGCCCGCCTCCCGATGCAGCCGTCGCTCGCCGCGTCGCTCATCGCTAAGACCGAAGTCGTGAACAAGCCGTTAGAGGCTGAATTTAGGAAAATCCTATTTCAGTACTCGCCTACATCATGAAAAGAAACCTTGTATAAAATTTTACGTTCCTAATCCCAGTAGTTTTAGCTGTGCGTTGATATGCCAGTCAGTCAGTATTTCCTTTTATATGTATATATTAAATGATGTGGTTGACGCAACAATACGCTGCCGCTGTCTAAAAGTATCTAATCTGGACTTAATAAAACCTAAGATTGAGGATGTAATAACTATAAGGAAACATAGACTCTGTCAATGAATTCTCTTTCTCACACAACCTTACACGTCTATAAGAAAATTAAACAGCTAGGCTCAAAAAATTTTAAGTACATTGGTAATATAGTAAAAGTTTTGTGAAATACAGTGTTCGAGCTTAGCAAACGGGTTATGTCACATCGAATATATTGTAGCGGGATATACCTCACTAGTGCTTTCTACAGTACCCGTCACTTTACATCCTAATCAAATATTGGTTAAACCTTCTGATGCTTGTTCACAGAAATGCACGAACATTCGGCGTACCACCATAACCACAATACAAGAGAATTTCAAGTATTCACTAGTTCGCAAATATTATAGCATGTAGACAAGCCTCATACAATGTTCTAAACATGTTCACGAATCTCACTAAAGCCAGAGATTTAGCTTTGAAAATGTAGTCTTACCATTAAGTCTTGTTATGAGAATGTCCCTTCTAATGAACTATTCAAGTATTTTTATGTGTGCTGCTTATTTTTCAAGAGGTGACGTAAAATGCCGAGTTCGGATGCACAATGGGAGCTGACGAGGGCTATTAGCATATCAGTGGCATCGTTAGACTGAGTTTCAGGATTCTCTATACAAATGAAACAAGCGTCGGTATGGAAAAGTTTTGTGCACCATTATGAAAAAACCGGCCAAGTGCGAGTCGGACTCGCCCATGGAGGGTTCCGTAGCAGCAAGTAACATAATAATAATCTTTGTATCAGGTTCATATTTGGCTTGCGCAAGTATGACCACGTTTCTGAATTTCGTACTAGGCTCAAATGGCTTCCTATTCGCCTTCGCCGGAACGCCCATATACTTTCTTTGCTTTATAATGTGCTATTTATTCCTTGTACCCCGTTTTATCTTAAAGAACGTTTTCAGTTCCTTAGTGACACACATAGTAGCTTTTTTTTTTATATTCGAGTTGATTGAATGAAAGGTAAAATGCGGTTTACGATTTATGACGTACTAAAAAAAAACTACTGACCAGATCTCGTTCAAACCAATTTTCGTTGGCAGTTTTTATAGTAATGTACATCATATATTTTTTTTAGTTTTATCATTCTCTTATTTTAGAAGTTAGAGGGGGGGGGACACACATTTTACCACTTTGGAAGTGTCTCTCGCGCAAACTATTCAGTTTAGAAAAAAATGATATTAGAAACCTCAGTATCATTTTTGAAGACCTATCCATAGATACCCCACACGCATGGGTTTGATGAAAAAAAAAATTTTGAGTTTCAGTTCTAAGTATGGGGACCCCCAAAATTTATTGCTATTTTTCTATTTTTGTATAAAAATCTTAATGCGGTTCACAGAATACATCTACTTACAAAGTTTCAACAGTATAGCTCTTATAGTTTCGGAAAAAAGTGGCTGTGACATACGGACGGACAGACGGACAGACAGACAGACAGACAGACAGACAGACAGACATGACGAATCTATAAGGGTTCCGTTTTTTGCCATTTGGCTACGGAACCCTAAAAATATCATTTAGAGCTCATTCAAATGAATGTCGGATTTGTTTGAGATTTTTTTTTAATGTTTCACTGTTTCGTTCTTTCATGATTCATGTATAAGGAGCATTTTAAACTGCTTTTAAAATTAAGAATCAGTGTTTTAAATAGCTAGCAGTAGACAAAGATTCAAAAATACTAGTTCCTTCATCGTCATTATTTTGTTTTTTTAGGTGGGAAAATCATCTAATGACATCCCCGTACTTGGGCGGAGCGAAAGGGCGTGTCAGACTTTTACTGACTAAAAACCCAATCCTGTTCCTACGTTGCCTTTTATACCAGGGCTGCGTCTTCCTTTCAGAAGCAGACCCTTGGCCCCAGTAGGCTTTGACCCTGCTGGGCCCCTACGGTTGCTGACATCTCCTTGAAGCGTGGTACACTACGCGCCGTCGATGCCTTGGGCTTGGTCTGGACGGTTACCGGACGGACAGATGGCGAGCTACCCATTGCTCGCCGTTCGCAAGCCCGCGCCTACGGTGGCCGGAAATCGGGATCGGAATCCCCGCGGCTGGGGCGCGAGGGCCATTGCCTCGCGCGTACGGCTGCCTCCTTTGCTAGCATTACTGCTTTACAAAAGGAGGCGACCGCCTGCCACTCCTCCTCGCTCCGGACCATGGCCTGTACAAAAGCCCGGCGCGAGAGATCGCTGCCGCCGAGCGCTCCCACGAGGACACGGTGGTGCTCTACGCAGTTGGGGCACACCTCTATCGTATGCTTCACCGTGTCCTCCGGGCGATCCACACAATGGATACTTCTAGGCGTTTCTTCCACACGAATTTGGTGCAGAAATCTACCAAACTGACCATGTCCGGTGAGGACCTGCGTCATGCGGAAAGTAAGGACGCCCATAATTTCAGTTAAAGCATGTATACTGTTTAACATAAGCCTTCCTATGCGCTTACAAGAGTGATGCATAAGCAGTGTTTCTTGCAAGTTGGCATCCATGACCTAGTCCTAGTGAAGGTCGTAAAAACATTGAGCACTTATTCCTTACTTTTCATATGAAAAGTAAGGAATGAGTGCTTAATTTTATATTTATAATCTTTTTAATATTTTATATATTAAAAAGCAACCAAAAACCACTAAGGTTCAGACAATCACACACACACAAGCACGAAAGAAAAAAATAAGTTTGTTACTCCTTCACGCTCAAACGAATTCATGGGTTAGTCTGAAAGGGAATCCTGCAACGCAAGGCAAAGAAGGAATATAGGTTTGGGTTAAGTCCGTAAAGTTTAACATGCCCTCTCGCTCCGTCCTAGAGCGAGAGAAGTCAATTTCCTATTTTCATGCGAGTGAAAGTGCCGTCAGAAACTAGTTTTTACATAGTTATGCTAGCAAAAAGAACTTTATATTCGAAATGGACGGCAAAATTATTTAACTTGAATCGAATAATTTTGCCGTCCATGTTACTGCATTTTGACACTCAAATTGTGGATTGCACTCGAATAATCCATGGACCAAATTTTTTAATTGCTCGTAACACTACAAACTGTATGTGGAAGCGAAAGTTATTTATGTCGGTACATACACGTGGTACATACAAGGGCAAATTGCTCTCTGCGTGAGGTGCGGAAAACCAAAAAATGCAGGAAATTAAAAGTAATATCGCAACGAGTTTGTTCAACGCAGGTATTTCAACGGGGATGGCGCGATTTTCATGGTGATTGTATGTTTAAAACACATATGAACGATAGTAATTTTGGAATAGTCTTCAGTAGTAGCAATTGCGACTTAACGAAGTAGTCGTTGGTCAGGCAGTATTGCTGAGCGGCTAAGCGTGATATCGTGTTGAAAAAAAGAAAGAAAAATATTTATTTGTGACTCACACAGAATAAAAAGTAAATAATGTCTAAAATTAAATAAAAAGAACAAGACTTAAAAAAAGACCTGTGCGAGGCTAAAAATGCATCTCAGCATTATGCTGCGATAGTTAAAACAAAAAGTAAATTATGCAGCGTTGGTATTCTGGGGCAGTGTGAAAGCGAAACCCGGGACCCTAGGACGAAGGCAAAGAAGGAACTGGAGTGGTTTTTAGTCAGCAAAAGCCTGACACTATCTCTCGCTCCGCCCAAAAGCGAAATTTGTCATTAGATGACTTTCCCACCTAAAAAAAAAATAGGGGCTGGTGATGCAATGACACACTAAAGACTTAGGGTTGGTAGTAATAAAATAAATAAATAAATCATCATCATCATCATTTCAGCCGAAAGACGTCCACTGTTGGACATAGGAGGGGGGGGGGGGGCCCAAGCGTCGCCACACCGACCGGTAACAAAAAAATAAATAAACAAAATAAATTAAAACATATAACAATTATAATAAACTAAAAAGTACTGTAAATAATTTGATCTAGGTGTTGTTGTGTTTTTGCCAGCCTGGAGAGTAGATTACTGGTAAGCAAATACAACGTCGAAACGACAGATGGGCTTTCCATAAAAGATCTATTTTCAGCCCCCCTAGCCAAGTTACAACCGTTTCGTGTCGAATTCCGTTCTCCAATCGGTAACACCTCGTTATCAGCAATTGTACAAAACAATAAGTTGGTAGCCCTGTTGACGCGCCTGAGTCGGCCGCTCGTTCTACAATGTCGTTCTACAATAATAAAGAAACGTTGAACATTGTAGAAACGATAACAATTATTCATTCTATCATTTTGAACGATGTGAACTTGGCTACGAATTTTCTATTCGTTTGTTCTAACCACATGATTTGAACTTGAACGTTGAGATGATGTCATTCCCATACATTTGATTAGTTTTCGACTAGCGTTAACGATTGCAGATTATCAACTTGGCTAGGGGTGCAGGAAAGCCCATCTGCTCAAGCTCATCAATATTAACAACTTTTACTATGCGACCAAACCTGGAACACTGCGCTCCACCGACGACTAGGACTTGGTGCTTACTGGACGGCCAGACGGCAAGCTATTATACATTGCACGTCGTCCGCACGGAGGCCGGGGATCGCTCTGCGTCTTCCGACATCCAGGTCGTTCCTGTCACGGTAGTTGGGGTGTGAAGATGTCCGTTCCCTTACGGTTGCAGCCATCTTCGTCACTACTAGCGTTACTGCTGCGCACCGATCTGTAAACCTTTAAACACTTTTATACTTTTGAATTATAATACACTGTTAGTCAACGTACATAAGGACTGTGGAACTGTCGGTAAGAGTCATCATGGCCCTGGAACAGAATAAGAAATTGAAAGAAACACGGGTGGGTTTTAAGGTGTGTTTAATATCGTGCGGATTTCATCACGCATGCGGAATTGCTCCGCATGAGAGGCTGCTGGCCGATATCACGCCTCGCATCCCGCGTGCGTATTCCACGCATTACAATAAATACTTGTTTGAAAAGGACATTTGCGGGGGCTACGCGTGCGGAGCAATCCTGCATGCATGATAAAATCCGCACGATATTAAAAACACCCTTCGTTAATAAGGCCAGATTCATATCGAAATGGCAGCGGCCGGTATCGACGTGGCGAGCACTTTTAGAGTGAAATAATTATAAACTTTCTTAATATCCTTAGAATGCCGAGTATCACGAGAAAGGTTAAAAAAAAGTGCGTGGTCGACCGCGACGCCGCAATCTGTCAAGCGGCCGAGCGCATCTGGCCGCGGCAGACTCCGCTGGCCTCTTTGCGTCGCTGCCGGCTGCAGCCATTCCGGTGTGAATAGGCCCAAAAAAACTGATGCTCTTGCTTCACCCAGAGCGGGAAAAGTTATTTAATGAATTCCCACCTAAAAAAAATACAACGTATCTAAGTGTTCGGCCAGACTGGCAGGGTGGGTGCGGGGCGGGCACGGCGCGGCAATATCAAACAAAAGAACTTTCATTTGAGTATCCATAGAGGGCACGCGGGCGCGAAAAGCAGTGCGAGTTGTTCAACGAGGGAGAGCGCGCGGACAATTCACGCCATAGGTCGTTTATACAAGTGGCCACAGAGAGTGCGCGAGCAATGAGCGGTAATCCTGTCCCTGCACCCGCGTCGCTCCCCGCACCACGCTGCCAGTCTGGCCAAGTAAGTCGCACGCGTTCCCGCACCCGCTCCGCTCCCCGCACCAGTCCCGCTGCCAATGTGGCTGAGCACTAAGAGTACCGTGTACCTACAGTATTACGCAAAAATGCTATTTTAATTAAAATTTATAAAATAACAAACATCCTCCAAATTAATTACAATACTTTCAGTTCCACATCGAAATACAATATTTACTCAGATGGAAAAACAAAATGGTACGTAACCAAAAAATGTATTGATATTTATGGACGCAAAAAATCTAGGTTTCGGTTAGAATATGAAATCTGAGCCACCGGAAAAAATAGAATTACTTTTTATAACAGGTTATGAATAATGTATTGGGGAAATGTCACGTTTTCAATAGTGTATTGGTATATATTTAATCTAGTTAGTGAATACGGTTGTTGGATTAATTTTTTTTGGGACTCAATTAGATTTTTAGCGGTTGGGATATTTTATTTATTAGTTGAACTTTTCATACGTAGTTTTTTTTCCACAACTATTACACAACGCCATCTAGTCCCCAACTAAGCAGAGCTTGTGCTATGAGTACTAGACAAATGATAAACATACTTATATATTTCTAAATACAAATAGGACTATTTATACATGAAAAATAAAAACACTTAACTAATTAAAATTACATAATATATACACAATAACTCCTATCTAAAATATGGCGTCAAAAAATTCCTCCGCATCGCTGTCGACTGGAAGTGTGCCCAAAAGACTGGCGGCATTGCCACGTTGTATGGCAATGCTTAATCTCTGACCGAGGTAAAAGCCAGCCCTTTGGTCACGCGAAGTGTCAACTAGCCGTTTGGATAATTCTTTAAAAAGGGCATAATATAAGCACTCGGACCCCACGGCCCAAGAGTCTCAACCCCAAACGGCTCAAAAATATAACTACCGACGAGGTTGTTATATTTTCGCCGCTTGAGGTTCTTCGCAGCCGCCGCGGCAGCACCAGCACAGCGCGACGAGCTAGGAAGATGGGATGGCGCAAGAGTGTCGACACAGGTAGCGTCCCATACTAAAGGCCTACCCATCTTCCAAGGAAATAAAGACATACCGTCCGGACTCTTACCATCGTCGCGTGCCAGGCCATGAGGTTCCAAAACAGCCGGAACGCCGACGGTGACAAGGGCTCGTCGAATGATGTCATTAATATTCGCGTGCCGCGCTATACGTCCCGCGCTTCGACTGCATGACAGGCCGTGGTGACCGAGGCTGTTGACAACTTCGCCACAGTGGCAGCGATGAGGCGAACAGCAAGGAGCGCCTAGGCGTAGGGAAACAGCTAGGCGGAAAGTTGTATCGTCGAACAAGGTGCCTATGTTCGACGATGGTAGTGCGTGGAGCCAAAGGCCCGACTCCCACTCTCCCACAGCAAGTAGGCGCGCACGCTCTGCAGTAGTAGCAGATGTCAAGATTAGGTTTTCCTGAACTACTTTGCAGAGCGGCTCATCCCACCGCCTCTGGGAAGAGGGGTTGTCGGGCAGATTTGTATTCGGGCAAGCGAGTCTCCAGGCATCCATAGCCTCGGTGAAATACATATATTTTATAGATAAATTACACCCAGACACAGAACAAATGATCGTGCTCATCACACAAACATTTGTCCTGGGTGTGAATCTAACCCACAACCTCTGGCGTAGCAGTCAGGGCTACTGACCACTAGACCAACAGGCCTGTTAAAAGTGTAGTTGTAGTCTGGTGGCTTCGGGATTATTGGACTGTGAGTTTGCTTGAAAGACGTCAACACATTCTCGAACGCAAAAGGCAACTAAAGGAACACGGGTAGGTAAAAAGGGCTTAACTGAAAACTTTTCAGTCAATTTTTTTAATAGTCTACCGAAGCTATCAATCACTACAATAAATTATCATCATTATTTTGCAATATTTTTGAAATTTCTCCTGGATCCTCTCTCTCCAGACCTTGGAATGCAAAGGGCAAATGAAAAACACAGGTGAGTTTTAGTTAAAGTTTAGAAAGTCTGACACGCCCTCTCACTTTATCCAAGAGCAGGACAGGTCATTTGAAGGTTTCTGACTCTCAAAGAAAAATTAAGTTACTAATATCTTGTTCATTCATAAGTCTTCATCACCTTTTACACAGTCCTTCCATTCTTTCTTTCTTTGGTCATCTCTTTCTCTTATAGATTCCTACCCACACTTGTCTTTGAAACTTTCGTTAAGAGGGTCCTTATTCACTCTCTTATCGTCAACATCGAGCATGGTTTAAAAGCTTGTTACTTCATCTAACACAATCCAACGCGAAGTTAGACGAAGAGGCAACTCGAAAAAAGAGAGATATCGCCTGAAACTCTGTTAGCATTTGGTAATTCCGCGATTTACTCGAATATTTTACAAAACTTGTTCCAGGAAATACCTACGTGTTTCTTTAAACACTTAAAAGTTTTTGAAAAAAAAATTATTGTCATCTAGAATCTTGATTAAATTTGCAAGGCTTGTATTGTTATTCTTTTTTGACTTTTTCAATTTTTGAGTAACTTATGAAGTGTCGAGGTTAATGTAAAATAGCAGATTTTCAGAGGGTGGATTAGTTTTACACAAATTTAATAGAATACTAGACAATATCCTCAAGAAACTGTGCTTCCAAAATATCTAATGAAAAATGTGTAAAAACGTCATAATTGCGTAAGAGCGGTTGTATAAAAAACAGTGAAAATGTATGTCGAGTTGCATCCTCTTAATGCCACATCACAACTTATATAGAAAAGTCCGGAAACTTAAAGTTCAACTTTAAAATATTCACTTTGAACTTTGCAGACACTTCTAGTCCATTTATATTTCAGGCCAGATCCATAAACATCACAAATTATGACCCATAAATTAACAAACCTATTTCCCCGTTGTCCTTTTACATTTATTACCGGTCGAACTGCCCATCCAATTTAAAATCAGAACGATTTTACCGGATCGATTTTATTGGTCAATACGATGCGAGCTCTAATAAAATACACGATAAACAAGTTAACGTTACTGTACTGTTCAAAATATAAAATGGTGGTCTGTTGCGTGTTGGTGACAATTTTTATAGGGATACCGGCTTTTGCTGTGGTTTCGCTTGCGTGATAGTTGAAAATTTTTGTACTCAAACCTATGTATATGAAAAGTATCCTTTTATTTAGGGTGAGAAATCATCAAATGGATCGGAACCGTACACTAGCTTCTGACGTTTTATAAGTGCTCATGTAGGCCTATATTAAATACTAGCTTTTGCTCGCAGGTTCGCCCGCGTACATAAAATATGGCCTATGTCACTCAGGAATAAAGCAGATTTTTATCGGTGAAAAAAATTTAGCAATCGGACTAGTAATTTCCGAGATTACTTCCTACAAACAAAAAAAAACAAACTTTACCTCTTTATACTATATTATTAGTGTAGAAAAAAAATGATATTGAAATGACACCTCCCGCTCTAGGTGAAGTGAGAGGGAGTGGCAGACTTTTACCGGCTACAATTTACCATTGTTGTTTATTTGCCTTTTACATTCCAGGGCTGTGGTTACACTTTCAACCAATCCCACAGTTAAAGTATTCTTATCATCATAATCCTGCCCTTGTTTCGTGTTTTTTAGGGTCGTTTCATGTTTTTATCTTCCATTCTGTACTGTCATCCGTCACGCTATCACTAACTCTTTTCTTTCACATCACTCCTCATACAATCCATCTATCTTTTCTTTGGCCTCCCTCTCTCTCTCTGTCCATCTACATTTGTATACCATAGGCAAGAGCTTGCGGACGGCGAGCAATGGGTAGCTCGCCGTCCGACCGTCCAGTGACCGTCCGGACCGAGCCCAAGTTGTCGACGGCGCGTAGTGTTCCACGCGCGCCTCAAAGAAAAGTCAGAAACCGTAGTGGCCCAGCAGGGTGGATGCCTACTGGGGCCATGGGTGATGCGAAAGAGAAAATTTTGGGCTCGGTCCGGACGGATACCGGACGGTCGGACGGCGAGCTACCCATTGCTCGCCGTCCGCAAGCCCGCGCCTACAGTGGTCGCAAATTGGGATCGGAATCCCGGCGGAAAGCCTGGGTCGACGGCGCGTTGTATATCACGCGCGTCTTAAAGAGATGTCAGCAAAATTTTAGGGGCCAATTAGGGCTGACACCTGCCAGGGCTGCAGATTGTTCGAAGGAGTAACCCTCGCAATAAAGGGTAACTGTAGGAACACTGTAAATATTAGTCAGTAAAAGTCAGACATTTCCTCCTGCTCCGCTCAAAGCGTGAGAAGTTATTTGATGATATCCCTCATAAAAAGAAAGTCACTGGCTGCCTGTCTTTCAAAGTTCTTCTAAATCCACCCCTGATCAATTTACAAATATCCAGACATACAGACTTTAGTAACTTATAATATTCGTAGGACAATGTTCCGGCCTGAATATATTTCAGAGGTATGACATCAAATGGATTTTATTTAAATTGCATTTCGAATATGGCTGTGATTGGTCTGATATTTAAATACTTCTTTTTTGTATTCAACAAAATCGTGTCAGCCTGTATTACTTGACAATGAAAATGGAATGATAAAATTTGGTTAAGCGATTCTAGAATCGTTTAAAAGTTGGTTTAAAATGGTTTAACTAGTGTCCCATATGTGCGTTAGTTTCAGTTATTTTTATGTGAACGGTTCAATGAATTTTGTTCAAATAAAAATGCTTTACTAAAGTGTGGTATTTCATAAAATGTATAACGATTTGCTTAAAATATTTGTAGCATCACCATCATCATTTCAGCTGAAAGACGTTCACTGTTGAACATAGGCCTCCCCCAAGTGTCGTCACAACGAACGGTTTTGTGCGTCTCGCATCTCACCAGGTCATCGGTTCATATTTTGGGAAGCCTTTCAACGCTGCGTCTTCCGATAAGCGGTCGCCACTCCAGCCCCCTAGCCAAGTTACAACCGTTTCGTTTCGATTCTCTTTTCGTTGATCGCCTCGAGTCAGCCACGCCTCCTATTCCTTTGTTCTGACCACGTGACTGAGCGTTGAGATGACGTCAGAACAAAGGAATAGGAGGCATGGGCGACTCGAGGCGATCAACGAAAAGAGAATCGAAATAAAACGGTTGTAACTTGGCTAGGAGGGCAGAACTATTCAGCCCCAACGATCATCTGTTCTGCGAGTAATGTGCCCTGCCCACTGCCACTTAAGTTTGGTGATTATTCGGGCTATGTCGGTTACGTCGGTTCTTCTGCAGATATCTTTATTCCTGATGCGATCACGCAAGTAAACTCCGAGCATAGCCTTTTCCATTGCTTTTAAATAAATAAATAAAAAATTTTGCAAAATTTTCCTACAATATTTCCTCCATCCAAGGCATTGATTACTTCCTAACCTAGATAGATTCTTCCTGTTTCTCACCTTCATCGTAAGTTCTCAAGTCGTTCGATCTTGCGTTCTTGTCACCGATCGTCGCTATAAATTTATTATACCATTCCGTGAAAAATCTCAGCGATTTTCTTGAAGCTAAGTCAGTGGAAGCTATCAGAATCGACGTATGAATTTATTGAGCAATATGTCGTGTCAAAGCTTCACAAGTTAAGAATTTAGGGATGTTTCTGATATTATAAGTTACAGTAATTTTACCAGGTAAGCGTTTTGCCTCGTTGTTTATACTGCGACGTACATCGAAGAACTGAAACAATTTGTTTGCTGCAATCTTCCCGTCTGATTATAATTTAGGTGTTTTCAAGGCTAAAGTGAATAGGCTCTTAATAAATTACAGCGCTTTGCCATCAACGATTGCATCGATGCTGATACAGCTAAACAGGCATGTAAACAAAAAAAAAGAACACAGAGTTGTTTAAAATGTCAAAGAAAAAAAAATAAACAGGCATGTAAACAAAACGAAAAAAGAACACAAACTTTGTGTTCTTTTTTCGTTTTGTTTAGAAAAACAAATGGAAAATTGTTGAAGAATTAAAAATGTTAACTGAATTGATTGTTTAACAAACAAAGTATTAAAATTTTCCTGTTGAGAAAAGATGTCAATATTTTATGTCATTAATATAAAGAGTCAAGAGGCTTTAGATAAAATGAAATTTTATTAGCGATATTATTATAGTTGACAACCGTGTGGAATGTTTTCTTTTAAGAATTAGGGTGCGTTTCCACTGAAGCGGAGCTAGGTGGAGTGCCTGTACCTGACTCCGTTCTGTCCGCCTCGAGGCTACGTGTTCATTTGACCGTTTTCATTTGTTTTATTTGAAAGTCCACTCAAATCTACTTCGCCCAGCTTCAATTCAGTGGAAACGCACCCATACTCTGTAGTACCCCGGAGTTTGAAAGTTGGTGGTGTGACACCCCCGTGCTTTGGAAAGTTCGGAAAACCGCGATATAACGCCTGATCTCTCTCCGGTCGTTCTATCTTTATATACAATGTATCTAAGCTTTTTTTTAATTGATATAAACTAGTGCTTGACTGCGATCCGACCGGATGGTAAGCAGTGATGCAATCGATGATGGTGAATCGCACTAGTTTATTATAATAATATACATATAATAATATAATATTTACACAACTATCACATAACGCCGTCTAGTCCCAAGCTAAGCAGAGCTTGTGTTATGAATACTAGACAACTGATAAACATACTTAAATATTTTTAAATACATACATTATAGATAAATGACACCCAGGCACAAAACAAATGATTGTGCTCATCACACAAACATTTGTCCTTGTTGGGAATCAAACCCACGACCTCCGGCACAGCAGTCAAGGCAACAAGTCAGTCAAAAAAAATTTAAAACCAATTCACTTTACCCATCTTTATCCTGAAATAATATATATATCTATAGATATGATTTTTTTTTCCAGTAAAGATGGTAAAAATTACTTAAATGCGGTGTTGTTAGCTAAGGGACGATTTTGTATATACTCGTATGTATACGGGTATATACAAATTCACGCAAAGACAAAGGCGTGAAAATCCTCACCTCAATAAATACACAAATAAGGTTTTTCGTTACAAAATTACAAGACAAGCTCTCAAAACTCAGAAGGCTGAAGAGCTTCTAATGAAATAACATGATTGCGAACATACGACCGGATTACAAGCTTCGGAGTAATGTGACTTTTCATGTGAGAATTCAGCTGAATTACGTTTTAAGGCGAATATATTTACATAACACACATACACGTAAGTATATCGTTTTCTATGAAACAGGGGTTTTTAATGATTATAGACCTTTGCAGGATGTGGACGACGGTTTTAAAATGGAGTTGTCGGAAAGGAGGTTCAAGTTTTTCATTAGGTATAGTTTTTCAAAATGTTTTAGTTAGGTAACAGGTAACTGGAATTGTGATGCAGTTATAATTAATTCATTAGAGCACTTGCAATATAGTTACCGTGAGTGATATTGGGCACGCCACAATTATGGCGGTAAGTCCCTTCTTTGAGGCGTGGTTGGAAAGACCTCACGGCGTCCTCACCTTCCGCATGACGCAGGTTCTCACCGAACACGGGAAGTTCGGGAAGTTCCTGCACCGGATTCGTGCGGAAGCGACGCCCGGGTGTCGCCACTGTGTGGACCGCCCGGAGGACACCGTGGAGCACACGGTGGAGGTGTGCCCCGCTTGGGAAGAGCAACGCCGTGTCCTCGTGGGGGCGATCGGCGGCGGCGATCTCTCGCGCCGGGCCTTGGTACAGGCCATGGTCCGGAGCGAGGAGGAGTGGCAGGCGGTCGCCTCCTTCTGCGAAGCAGTAATGCTAGCAAAGGAGGCGGCCGATCGCGTGAGGCAACGGCAACGGTCCTCACGCCCCAACCGCCGCCGGGATTCCGATCCCGATTTCCGGCCACCGTAGGCGCGGGCTTGCGGACGGTGGGCAATGTCTGACCGTCCGGTAACCATCCGGACCGAGCCCAAGTCGTCGACGGCGCGTATTGTTCCGCGCGCGCCTCAGGCAGATGTCAGCAAATCGTAGGGGCCCAGCAGGGTCGAAGCCTACTGGGGCCATGTGTAGTGTGAAAACGAAACCGGGGCCCTGGGTCGAAAGCAACGAAGGAACAGGAGTGGGTTTTTAGTCAGTAAAAGTCTGACACTATCTCCCGCTCCGCCCAAGAGCGAGATTTGTCATAAGATGATTTTCCCACCTATAAAAAAAAAAATAAACCGTGAGTGATATAGTATTTAAACATAATTCGTGGAAAGTCATTTTTAGGGTTTCCGTACCTCAAAAGGAAAAAACGGAACTCGATACCTTCACGCATTCCCGAGATAAAGGGTCTTGACAGACAGACATACAGACAGATACAGACAGACGGACAACAAAGTGATCCTAAAAGGGTTCCGTTTTTTCCGTAAAACGTATATTTCGATTATTTTGAAAATGTTCGCGGTTCCTTGAAGCTGTGAAAAATTCAAACCTCTGAGTTAACGAAAAAAAAAGATACGGACGTTTATGTTACAAAAAATATGATGTGATATTATTAATTATTGCAATCAAAAAACTAGGCAAGTGCGAGTCGGACTCGCGCACTCTGGGTTCCGTACAAAATTACCTATGAAAACTGTTCAATTTCCGAATTGAATTACGAAGATTTTTCCGAATCGCAAAAACAGTTTTTTTTTTTTTGACGTTACTACAAATTTACAGTTTCAAAATTTTTTTATATTTGTGTTATGAAACCTTGCTTCATGCAAAATTTCAGGATTCTAGGTCAACGGGAAGTACCTTATGAATTTTGATTCCCTTGAGAGTGTCGAAATATACGTTTTTTGCGACATAAACAGCCGTATCTGTTTTTTTTCGTTAACTTTGAAGTTTAATTTTTTCACAGTTTCAAGGGGCCGTAGACCTGAACTGAGTATATGGTTTAAATTTCAACTCGATACCTTTACACATTCTCGAGATAAAGGGTCTTGACAGACAGACAGACGGACGGACAACAAAGTGATCCTATAAGAGTTCCGTTTCTTTTCCTTTTGAGGTACGAAACCCTAAAAACAGAATCAATCAAAACAAAAGACGAACAGAATATCAAAAGGAAAGCAATCTAGTTAGATACTGACAATCTACCTGACAGTCCCTTAGTTACTAGCGGAAAAATGCTGAAGCGACCCCATTTGTTATCGAGACCAAGTGACAGAAACCGATTGACATTTAATTTAATATCAAAGGCCATTCGGCCATTTAAAACAGTCGTAGTCCATATCGTGATCTTATTTCGTCTGCACAAAGAGATTTCAGTCATCAACTTGACAATCGTCTGTGGGCTGGTCTTATTTATACAGTGGAAAATGGTGGAGTTCTTAATGAAAATAATTATTGAACATTTGAGTCAAAGGCATACTGAATTGGTGAGGGTAGATTTGAAATGAGAGGAGTAGATAAGTATCAGTGCGAAATATGCATTTTTTTTGTGTTGAAATAAAATTTATTTGTATGATTCAGTAACCTTGGTTCTCCTGCGGATATCCTGATTCGATCACGCAAAGAAACTCCGAGCATAGCCCTTTCCATTGCCCTTTGGGTGACTTTAAGTCTTCTGATGAGGCCCACTGTAAGCGACCACGTTTCGGAGCCATATGTCATCACTGGCAACACGCACTGGTCATAGACTTTCGTCTTGAGACACTGTAGCATATTGGACGAGAAGATACCACGCAGCTTCCCGAACGCTGCCCAGTTGAGTCGGATTCGACAATTGATCTCTTTTTCGAAGACCGGCATAGCACGAAGAATCGCCAAACTTAAGTGGCAATGGGCAGGGCACATTGCTCGTAGAACGGATAGCCGTTGGGGCCGAAAGGTTCTGGAATGGTGACCACGTACGTAGCGTTGGAAGGCCTCCTATAAGGTAGACCGATGACTTGGTAACGGTTGCGGCAGCCCGATGCATGCGAGACGCACAGGACCGTTCATTGTGGCGACACTTGGGAAGGCCTATGTTCAGCAGTGGACGTCTTTCGGCTGAAATGATGATGATGATGATCATTAAATAAAAACACTTAACTAATTAAAACTATATATACACTAAAGGCAAAAACTAATAGCTGAAATATGGCGTCATAAAACTCCTCCACATCGCTGTATTGCAATATTTGGTTAACATCAAGAAGGTGGTAATGAAGAAATGAATAAATAATGTATGATTTGAATAAAATGCATGGTAGGAAAAGACTTCTATTGTCGTGTTATAATTTTACAATCTTCAAAATAACTAAAAAAGGATATATGCTATTGTAATATTTGTTGGTAACCGAATCATTTCCGAACGAGTAAATTCTTCAAGCTATGTTTTGCTTAAAGTTTTGTTTAAAATCCGAGAAAGTTTTTAGGAAACAAAAACATGGAAAAAAATTCTAGGAAATCGGAAAATCCCAGAAAAAGATGTTTACAACGCCTGTCAGGTCAGCTAATCTTTACATATAATAAATCTGTAGAAGTTTTTAGTTGTGCGCGCATCACGTAAAATATACGAAATCGATGTAGATAACTTTTATACAATAAAATTGTGTTTAACTTTATATATTACTTAGGCTTAGTTTCATCGCAATCGATTGACTACTTCGAAAGATATACTACATTCATTGACTGTTAGGCGGTATGAAGTTCGCCGGGTCAGATAATCTACAATAAAATATTTTCAATGTTTTTGTACTACTAGATCTACGTCTACCATCTAGTATCTACGTACTGCAAGATTCCATCCCATGGTTCGATATCCCGAATAGACGTCGAGCAATGGGTTGCTCGCCGTCCGGCCGTCCGGTAATGACCGGACCGAGCCCAGTCGTCAACACCGCGTAGAGATGTCAGCAAACCGTAGGGGACCGCGGGGAATTTCTGAAAAGGAAATGGTAGTCCTAGAACGCAAAGGGCAACTGAAGGACATAGGTGTGGTTTTAGTCAGTAAAAGTCTGACACGACCTCTCGCTCCGCCCAGAGCGGGAGAACTCATTGGATGATTTGAACCCCTAAAAAAAAAGATGTAGGTAGGTACTGCAAGATTCCATCCCATGGTTCGACATCCCGAATAGTCATACTGAGCAATTTTTTCCATATACGAAACGTATTATATTCCTTTTGATATCCTATAACTCTAGTGTAGTATAAAAATAAAATAAAAAGAATCAAAAGAAGAAGAAGTTAAAGAATCTACTGGAATAAGTATTTTTATTTTTTATTTATTTTATTTTATTTTTTCATTCAAAATAATTCGTCCAAGTCACAATTATAGTATGTGTAAAATACCCTTACGTGAAATGTTACATTTCAACGCATTTTTTAGCTATAAATATGAATGATAAGTTCGTTTTGATTAACTCACAATTATCAATTAAACTGAGATATTGAGATACATTTATCGAGAGTCTAGTGTCAGTAAAACCAGGACAATACTACGATGAAAGGCTTTAAAAATATAAAAAATATATTTTATAAAAACATGACACCATGTCAGATACTAATTATTATCTGACATGGTCTCATAAATAATCTAGAGGTATGGAATATCTAAAAGGAAAACGTTGTATAATGCGCACAGATTACAAATCTGTGTATTTGCGTATCTGCGAGCATCTGTGTTATCAGCATTCAAAGGAAGAGTGAAATAGAATCTACTGGGTTCGTTGACAGCATCGTGAACCTCAAGATTAAGTGCTGGCTCATCATGAAATAAAATAATAAAATATTGAAAAATAAATGACTGTATTCGGTTTCATAAAGCCAATATATAATTATACAAATAGTTAATTTGTCTGAATTCTAATGAACTGTTTATAATAATTTGGCTTAAAATATGAACAATGTTTTGAATTTAAAAAAACTATTATAAAAAAATTGCAAAATAACATTAATATGTATTCTAAATACGAAGAAGTTTACCAAGTTTTTGAATACATATTCAAAATAAACTTAGTTTTAATTAATAAAATTTCGCGAATATGTTAAACAAAGGCCTTTCTCGAAATAATTTTATGATACAGAACTAAAATTTAATTAACTTGTCCAGATTTATTTAATATGATACCAGAGACAGGTCTGAAGGTTTCAGAAACCTAGAATTTATTTATTTATTCAATCATATACACACACTAATATTATAAAGAGGTAAAGTTTGTTTTTTTGTTTGTAGGAGGTAATCTCTGAAAGTAATGGTCCGATTGCGAAATTTTTTTCACCGATAGAAAGCTGTTTTATTCCAGAGTGACATAGCCTATATTTTATGCACGTGGGCGAGGCCACGGGCAAATGCTACACAATTATAATATGTATTATTATCTTTTGTCGATTTATGTTTAAGACTTCTTGTACGGTTTTCTAAACAAGTGTAGCTTTACTGTATAGATTGGTACACAAAAAAACATCATTCTAATGTATAATGTATTCTATTCTTTAAATTAATTTGTGCTGTGTTTTATTACAAGTCAGATTTTTAAATATCTACCACGGGAGTATTTTTCTCTCTAAACATTAAAAGCGTTACACTTAGACTCAGTACTATTTTAGTCAAACATATCTTGACGGTGAGCAATGGATAGCTCAACGTCCAGCCGTCCGGCAAGTGCACGACTACGTTGGCAAGAAATCGCCAAATATCTGATTTCGCATACTATATATTTTTTTTTTGTAGTAAAATAGAATTCAATTCAATCAAACAATTTGTACAAAGACCTCATATCAGGTCAAAAGTCTAGATTCGAAGTCGAAAAGAGATTGATTCACTGCTGCATATTTTATGGCTTGTTACTACAAAGGATCATTTCCTCCTAAAACGCAATCTAGGTAAGTTACTCGTAAATTAACTTTTTTTATAAAGCTTTAGTAACCATATCAATGTTACAAATCATTTATGTTTTAAATAAATATATCGACTTGGCATTGGACTAAACAATCTAATTTAATATAATACGTATTAATAATTGTGAGATACCTTTGTTTTCAAGCGATTGCCAAGTTAATCTATTTATTTAGAACATAAAAGATTTGTACAATTCATAATTAAGGTCACTATAAGATGTTGCAATAAATACACCGACTTGGTATGACATGGTTCTCACAACTTTTTACGGTTTTTGAAGAACTGAGTTGCGAGCCTTGGTTTTTTTACAAGCTATGTTTTTGATGGCATTCTTTTTACAAGAGGCAGCACTAGGTCTTCACGCCCCAGCCACCGCGACAGGAGACGCCGCGGGTTTCGGGAGCTACATGAAGGAGTTACAATCTTACACACACACATGCATATTATATAAAAACTTTCGTCTTAATATACATCATCATCATTTCAGCCGAAAGACGTCCACTGTTGGACTAAGGCCTCCCCCAAGTGTCACTACAAAGAACGGTCCTGTGTCCTTCGGATTCCCGCAACCCTTACCAGGTCATCGGTCCACCATGTAGGAAGTCTTCCAGTACGCGGTCGCCACTCCAGAACCTTTCGGCCCCAACGGCCATCTATATATATCATCATACATATAGTTGGCATCGCAGTGCTTGACTGCGACCGCACCTGATGGTAATCAGTGATGCAATCGTTGATGGTGAAGCGCACTAGTTTGTTAAGAGCCTATTCACTCTAGCTTAGAGGACCTAAATTATAATTGGACGGGACGACCGCAGCAGGCAAATTGTTCTAGCAATTCGATGTTCTTGTTTGTGTGTGATTTCAGTGTGATTATTATTCTTTCTCGCATCTTCTAAGCTACAATGGCGCCATTTTTGTCTACAACTATGTAGTACTATGACTAGCGCACTCAAATTCAACTGCCATATTATTCTCCAAGCGGCAGCCCAGTTTCGCGTAGTCCCACCTAATATTTTATGCAAAGACGGGGCCCGTCTACCACCGTGACAGACTTCTGTTTGTTTGCTCAGGAGAGATCAAAAAGGGAATTGGCTTTAAATCCTCGGTCCCGTGTTTTGAATAACAAACTAATTTATCCACCGTTCGACGTAAATTTTAATACAAATTTCGCGAGACCCTACAATTTCGTAAATGGAATGTTGTTGTTTTTTTTTTTACTGGCTGTAAAAAAATGTTGCTGCTTACTAGGTTTTTAGAACACCTGGTTTTGCTCCCCTTGGTCTTTTATCATTAAATGGAACTTTGTTTGATGTAGGCACTAAAGTTTCTTTGAGATTAAATATTCAAGGAGACACGACGTAATATTGAAAGGAAAAAGTAATGCTGCCTTTTTCCCGTATGTCTGAGGAACACAGCTCCCTTTTTTGTTCGGATTCAAATATCTTATGCTGTAAAGTATCTTATAAATAGAATGTTTCTCTCGTTTACTGATATATATTCCTTTTTTCAGCTTATTTCACCATCACGAGGATCCATGTCTTAACTGTAATGTAGCCAATATTTAAGATCGAGATATGATTGCTTTGTGACAGTTGAGGGCCTTGACAACACACTATTCCATCGGCGATTACGATTGTCATCACCATCTCCTTTTCCCAACTACCTCAGGGTCAGCGGTTTCGTCTAATCGGATGTGGTTGAATACCGGTGTTTTACATGGTAAGATAGAAAGAAAGAAAAACATTTTATTTGGCGGAACAAGGCGCAAATTTAGAACTAACATTTTTTTTTTATTTTTTTTTTATTAATGGTAGACTCGCGTTTGACCACCATCTCACCTGATGGTAAGCGGTGATGTGGTCGACGATGGAGCACGCTTGCCTAGAAGTAGCCTATTCACTCTTGACTTAAAGACCCCTAAAGTTGTAGCTATCTGGAAACACAGACTCCGGCAAGGAATTCCACTCCTTGGCTGTGCGCATAATAAATGTGTTCTTAAAACGTTTATTACGTTACGTTTATTATGTGTAAAATATGCGCCATATCATAATGCCGTGACCACACGCAAAATGCGACGAGTCTACGGCTCTGGTTTTCAGTGTGGGCCGGTAATGGTATCGACTTATAGACGTCAGCACGGTATTGTGTGCTAGATTTGAATAATATAGATAAATAAAAATTTATTTTAGGGGAAACAAAAAGCAATGAATAAATAAAGGGGATATATGACATTATTATTATGTATAAAGTGGCAACATTACGTTGGGTCTGTGCCAAAGGACGCGATTCTATTTACAGTGTTTAATCTATGGACGCGATGACGTAAAGAAAGCGTGTAAAGGATGTGATGCATGCTATGACGCTACTACATTGTGACGAGTGTTTCTACGGAAATGGAAATTCTAAATTTCAATAAGATGCGATGCGTGATCGTTGAGTTTGTTGTGTTTTATTGTTTTGTACAGTGTTCTAAGTGTTTGCACCGAAATATGAATCAGATGTACTCATGAGAAGCCGACCTAGGGGCAGACATTATGTGATTTAGTGTTAGTTTGATGGAGCGACTGCCTATCAGAATACCAGCGCTGCGTTATTTTTACTTTTTAGTTCAATATCGTAGCATATGCTGAGATAGGAGCCTTTTTGGCCTCGCACAGGTCTTTTATTTAAGTATTTATATATTATTTTAGTTAAGTATTTATAGATTAAGTAGTTACTTTTTATTTTATTGTTGTTTGTCCTGTGCGAGTCTCAAATAAATGTTTTCTTTCTTTCTTTCTTTCTTTCTTTCTTTCTATCAAACCTCCATAATCCAGATACCGGGCAACACGATACTCCTTGGATAGGCTGATGTTCAGACTTTTTGGCATCTGACTACTGGGACCAACGACAACCGGGATCAATGGCTCTACGGGATGCCAATAATGTAATGAGAAACTTAGAAAAGTACGATTACGATTGTCAAAATCATAAATATGTGGAAGGAATTATGCAACATTTCAGCAATGTATTATCAATCATAAGATTGATAAGCTAGCTATAGCTAAGAATAATATAGGTATTTTTTTAATTTGCTGACAAATGGTTTTGCTCCGGTGTCGTGTCGCTTTGGCTGTTACTTACTTTATTTGATATTTTGTTTGAATTATCATTTATCCCTTTGATAACCTATTGTAAAACCATTTAGCCACTTCAATGCTTACTGGAACTATATTGTAAAAAAACCAAGTGCGTGCGATTTTTAGACTCGATAGGTTCCGTATCGTTAGCTATGTTACCGGCAATCTGTATAATCCGGTATTCTAAACAGTACCTAGACAATGTATAGAATACCTAGAAAGTGTAGGTCTAGGTATTCTATACAACACCAAATGCGCAGCCGGTAACGTGTGTAAAAAACGAGAGCAGGGGTGGAGGTGACGTAATTTTAGGGCATTCCGACACAGACAGGTTATGTTAGATGGCTAAAAAAAATAACCACGGAGGCTAAGGTACGTGTCGGGGTAAAATTTGGCCCTAAAATTACATCAATTCCTTCCCTGATCTCGTCTCTTACACACAATGATTTTAAGTTATAATATAATAATTTATTGAACTAAAACATTTTGTACATTCAAACACTTACAAACAACACAGAGAACAGAGAGATATTTGAGAAAAAGAACAATTAGAGTCAGAAGTTACAAGTATTTGTAATGAATCTGGTACCCAAGGAAAGATTTAACTTGTGTTATGGGTGCCAGGATTCTCACGCTATTTTTACATTAAATGAGTTAAATCAGAAGGCAGAAAAATCTAAAGCCAAAAGGTCAAAATCAAAATCGAGCCTTTTATTTGTGCAAGCGTGGTGCATGTGATGTTGTGACTTTGTGAAGTTGGGTTTTTTTTTTTTTTTTTTCGGTGGGAAAATCATCTTATGACATCCCCCGCCCTTGGGCGGGGCGGGAGATAGTGTCAGACTTTTACTGACTAAAAACCCACTCCTGTTCCTTCGTTGCCTTTCGTACCAGGGCCGAGTCTTCCTTTCAGAATTAGACCCTTGGCCCCAGTAGGCTTCGACCCTGCTAGGCCCCTACAGTTGCTGACATCTCCTTGAGGCGCGCGTGGAACAGCACGCGCCGTCGACGACTTGGGCTCGGTCCGGACGGTTACCGGACGGTCGGACGGCGAGCCACCCATTGCTCGCCGTCCGCAAGCCTGCGCCTACGATGGCCGGAAATCGGGATCGGAATCCCGGCGGCGATTGGGGCGTGAGGACCGTTGCCTCACGCGATCGGCCGCCTCCTTTGCTAGCATTACTGCTTCGCAGAAGGAGGCAACCGCCTGCCACTCCTCCTCGCTTCGGACCATGGCCTGTACCAAGGCCCGGCGCGAGAGATCGCCGCCGCCGATCGCCCCCACGAGGACACGGCGTTGCTCTGCCCAAGCGGGACAAACCTCCACCGTGTGCTCCACCGTGTCCTCCGGGTGGTCCGCACAATGGTGACACCCGGGCGTTTCTTCCGCACGAATCCGGTGCAGGAACCTCCCGAACTTACCATGTCCGGTGAGGACCTGCGTCATGCGGTAGGTAAGGACGCCGTGTTGCCTTTCCAGCCACTCCTCAAAGAGGGAAATTACCGCCATAATTATGGCGTGCCCAGCACTGGGTTGCGATAGTCGCTGTCGCCATTCCACCATGAGACCTCGCCGGAGCTCTGTCCGCCATGCCGCAACTTGTCGTGGCAGCGGAGTTTCGCCCCGACGTTGCATCTCCACGCGCAGATCGTGCATGCGTGCAAGGCCTGTTGCCACCAGGTCCCATGGTGGCTGGCCAGCAAGGAGGCTCGCCGCTTCGCGGGAAACCGTGCGGTATCCCCGCACCATCCGTATGGCCATGACCCTCTGGCACGCGTTCAGCTGGGCCGCCGGTCGCTTTCGCAGTGACGGCGCCCACACCGGCGCCCCATAAAGGGCCATGGACTGGACGATGCCTGCGTAGAGCCTCCGGCAGGAGGCGTCTGGACCCCCGAGGTTGGGCAGGAGCCGCTTGAGGGCAGCCCCATTCCGATTCAGTTTGGGAGCCAGACGTCGGAAGTGCTCCTCGAAATTCCACCGGCTGTCGAGGACGAGTCCCAGGTACTTCATCGTCGACCCGACGCCGATGTGAACTCCTCCTACCGTTAATTGGGAGCGCCGAGGCGGCGCGCTCCGAGGGCCGTGAAAACACATGGCCTCGGACTTTTGCAGCGCCACCTCGAGTCCCAACTGCTGGATCCTATCAACGACTATCGCAACCCCGCGTGTCGCTAATTCGACCGCCGCCTGGTACGAGTCTCCCTGAGCCAGGACCAGCGTGTCGTCTGCGTAGCAGACCACGCTGACCCCGTCAGGGAGGTCGCCGCGCAGCACGTAGTCGTAGCCGATGTTCCACAAGGGCGGTCCTAGTACCGATCCCTGCGGAACACCGCACGACATCTCTCGCCGTTTCCACTCTCCCTGGTGACCAGGGTAGATGATGTACCTGTCCGAAAGGTAGGCCTCGATCACACGACAGAGGTAGTCGGGCACCCGGTGATACCGGAGTGCCCTCCTAATGCTACTCCAGGGCAGGGAGTTGAAGGCGTTAGCGATGTCCAATGACACCGCCACGACACACCTGCCCTGGGACACCGCATCCCCCGTCGTGAGAGCTCGCACGCGCATGATGGCGTCCACCGTGGAGCGCCTCCTGCGAAAGCCGAACTGGCCGTCCGCCAGATCCGGCCCCACCCGTGTTAGGTGCGCGACGAGGCGGTCTGCAATTACTCTTTCAAAGAGCTTGCCCACCTCGTCGAGCAGCACAATGGGCCGGTACGCGGACGGAGAGTCAGCAGGGCGCCCCGGCTTCGCGATAAGGACCAGTTTCCCCGTCTTCCAGCGAAGTGGGAACTGGCCCCTCTCCATGCATGCGCTGAAGAGCCCTCTTAATCGAGACCCGAGAGCCTCCATGGCCAGGACCCAGGCTTTCCCAGGCAAGCCGTCGGGTCCTGGGGCGGTATTCTTGGCACTCAGCCTTCGTACCGCCACACTCATCTCTACCTCGGTCACCTCTGGAGCATTGTCGTCATCGTCGCCATCGTGATCCGCGTTAGACACCGCTGGTGGCGGAGCCATGAGCGGGGGAGAGTGTTCCCCTCGCGCAGGGAACAGAGTGCTCACCACACCCTCCACAATCTGGGGCCGGAGACTCTGCGTGAGTGGGGGAGCCCAGGGGCGGAGTTTTTCCCGCACCACCTTGTAGGGGCGTCCCCACGGGTCTCCGTTCAGAGTCCCCAGCCACAAGTTGCGGGCCTCCAACTTGGCCCGCTTTATTTCCGCTCGGAGGGTGCGCTTTGCCACTCTGTATCCCTCGTACAGCTCCGCCTCTCTGGCCTCCGCATCCGACGGGCGGATGCGGCGACTGCGGTGTCTGGCGTACCGGCGCCGCGCGGCATTGCATGCATTGCGCAGTACCGCAATCTCCGGCGACCACCAATACACCTGGCGCCGGGCACGTCCTGACCGAACTCGGGGCATTGCCACGTCGCAAATTTGTGACATGGCCTCCCGGAACCATTCTGCCTCGACGTCAATGTCGACAGGCCTGTTCGGTGCTTGCACCCAGGCCTGTACCATCGCGGCTTCCAGGAGGAGCTCCCGGTCCAGCTGCTTCAGCGCCCAACGCGGACCACACGGGGTCTGTTGGACCGGCGCGTTTGAGGTCTGGGTGGAGATGTCAAACCGAATGTACTGGTGGTCTGAGTACGTCTCCACCCCCTCCATGACGCGCCAGTCGACGACACGCGGTGTGAAGTTGGGTAATTGTTTGTTTGTGCACAGAGCCTTTATGTTACTAAAATTATAAACTTAAGAGCTCTTCTGTTTCATTATAACTCTGCAACAATAACCAGTCATAAATCCTTCTCTTACATTCCTGTAATTTAGAGGTATAAACAGAGCTACATATAAAACATATTTTGTAATTTTATAGGTACATAAGTTGGTTAATATTGGTAAAGATAGACCAACATTTATTTATTCAACAAGTTGCCGGTGGATTAGCAGGTACTCTATACAATCCCTAGGAATTGTATACATTACCCAGGTAAAGTATGTAATGAACAATAATATTCATAATATTTCATACATTACCAGGACGCCCCAGGTATTTTATACATTGTCTAGGTATTGTATAGAATACCTGAATTATAGAGATTGCCGGTAACATCTATGTGACATTAGACTAAAAATAATCGAATTTGTTGTGTCCCCCTTAAATATTTATTTTATTTTAATTATTTAGTAAAGTGATTATACAACTAAATATTCTACATTTTGCTGTTATTAATATCGAGCAAAAAACGGCAACAAAAACAAGTTTGTTGTATGGGAGCCCCACAACAATAATACGTATTTTTAGTGTTTGTTACTGTATCGGCAACAGAAATATATCATCTGTGAAAAATTCAACTGTCTAGCTGTCATGGTTCATGAGATACAGCCTGATGACAGACAGACAGACAGACAATGGAGTCTTAATAACAGGGTCACGTTTTTACGCTTTGGTTAGGAACCCTTAAAACCGGTTTTTACTAGATAATACCACACATTGTTACACTGTATTAATTTTAATCTCCAAATTTTTGATGGTGTACAAATAAAAGTACAGCATAAGCATAATCGGCCTTTTTATTGTTTCCACTGTTGAGACTCAGGCCTCCTCTCTAGGAGAGGTAATGGGCCGTAATCCACCACGCTGGCCCAGTGCGGGTTGGTGGATGTCATATGTCTTCGAATTTTTGGTTCTAGGACATGCCGGTTTCCTCACGATGTTTTCTTTCACCGTTTTGAGAGCAGTGGTGATCAAATAAATTACACAAAGTAATGTGCCTGGCTGGGTTTGAACCCGCTACATCGCTACATACAACTCGTAAGTCGGGGCCGTTACCACAGGCCACCACTGCTCTACTGGCCAAATAAAAGTATATACTCTATACTATACTATACTATACTCATCATCATCATCTTTGACAGACTTGTTGGTCTAGTGGTTAGTGGCCCTGACTGCTATGCTGGAGGTCGTGGGTTTGATTCCCACCCAGGACAAATGTTTGTGTGATGAGCACGATCATTTGTTCTGTGTCAGGGTGTAATTTATTTATGTATTTAGAAATATACAAGTATGTTTATCAGTTGTCTAGTACTCATAACACAAGCTCTGCTTAGCTTGGGGCTAGAAGGCGTTGTGTGATAGATGTGGAATATTAAATTACAAATCTTCCTGCCCTTGTCCCGTATTATTTGAGGTAGCGCAATACGTTTTTTTCTTCCATTCTGCCCTGTCACTCGTCATGCTATCACTAACTTCCATTTCAAAAATATATCTATACTCATATGTTTAACATTATTACCACAACTTTTTATCAATCGAAATAAGAAATTAGCCTTCGTAACTCTTGTCTTAATTACGTCACTAGAGATCAATATACTAGGTTTTATTACGCACACTGGTAAACACACCTGTGTCTGTGCTTACCTATTGGTAAACACTGGCGTGGCTAGAATAGTTATCTAACCACTAAATGCAGTGGCTTACCGCTGCCTTGCGGTAACCGGTGATTTATATAGTACTAAACTAAAACTTATAGCCAAGCTTTGAGGCAGTAAAAATATGCTTCAGACTTTGGATTGCGTCTCAGTGAAAATTCTAAAGCAATAAAGACGTTAATTTTCAAAAAATATTTGTTTATTAATAGTAGGTCTTTACCTATGAAATTGGAGATTTTTAAAACGGGTTGCTTTGAAGTGTTATATCATTGGATTGACTTGGAATCATAAGTTCAAATAAATTAGGTATGTTATTCTTCTTTTGAAATTAGGTATTTATTGGTTTCTTTGTGTTTTATATTTTCTGTAATAAAGCAGTACTTATAACCATTTTTGTATGAAATCTAAGAAAACTCGCATTATTTTGTAATATGAGTTCTACCGTGGAAACAATGGGACTCAAGTGATATGCAATATTGATGATGTATACGGACTTAAAACTGCTAATGAATGAGATGTCTATTTTGGTTTCAATCACTTTCATGTGAGAAATTTTATCTCAGCAATAACTTTATTTCTTAGGGCGGCTACAAGACAAAATTTCCAAAACGAAATCTATTAAACCAAGAACACAGAGATTTTTTGTTAGAAGAAAGTCGTAGGTATGCGACATTGATATTGTTTGCCCTTTGCAATGCATAGTATCTACGTTGAAACTCTTAATATGAAAAAACGTTTTTTTATTAGCTTTCATGGTTATAAGTACTGCGATATTACAGAAAATACGAAACACAAAGAAACCAATAAATACCTAATTTCAAAAGAAGAATAACATACCTTTAATATAAAATTTATTTGAACTTATGATTCCAAGTCAATCCAATGATATAACACTTCAAAGCAACCCGTTTTAAAAATCTCCAATTTCATAGGTAAGGTCTTTACCTTTTATTTTTATTATAATAATATTCCACAACTTTCACACAACGCTATATACTCCAAACTAAGCAGAGTTTTTGCTGCGAGTGCTGGATAACTGATAAACATACTTAGATATTTCTAATTCACTACATAGTATAAAACAAAGTAGTTTCCGCTGTCTGTCTGTCCCTATGTATGCTTAGATCTTTAAAACTACGCAACGGATTTTGATGTGGTTTTTTTGGGAACACCCAAATACTCCGAAATATTTTATTCCGAATTTCGATGTTCCGATTTTCAAAAGTCCGAATTTCATAATACCTAAAAATTATAATGTCTATTATTAAAAATCACGAAATTTATTTTACCGAAAGCCTTAAATGCGATTTGTTAGTTTTCCGATTTTCATACGATCGAAGATTCAAATGCTCGAAGGGTTCTCGGTCCGAAAAACGATATTCCGATTTTCAATACTTCGAATAAACTAAAAGTCAACATGTTGTGCTACAAAATTTAGTGACAGAAACGAATCGCTGCAAAACCGACTTCACGCAGTCTTGTTTGCCCTACCCCTAGAGTGTAATTTAAACTCACGTAGGCGCGGAGGGGTAGGGCGGCCCGCGAGCTGAGGAGCAGGTGGTTTGAAGGCCCGCCGCCGCGGCTGAGGCTGGCCGGCGAAGCCGGCCAGCAAGCCGAAGCTGCAGTGGTGAGCGTTAAAACCATCTGCGACGATAAGCTCGCGTGGGGCCGCCCAAACCCCGCAGCGCCGGAGCCGTGACAGAAACAATGCTTGCTGCATTTTGCATGCCTGCTTGCATGCTGCATGCCTGCTTTCATGCTACATGCCTGCTTGCATGTTGCATGCTTGCTTGCATGTTGCATGCCTGCTTGCATGTCGCATGCTTGCTTGCATGCTGCATGTCTGCTTGCACGCTGCTATAATTCCCCTGCATGCTGGAAAACGCATCTGTCATTAGTTTTTTAATTCTACCCCCTCATACTACGACCTCTGACGAGCATTTATGTGTTTATTTGTCTTGCTATACAGTTTTAAGAGGCGTTTTTATTTTGGAATTTTATTAATCGGTATTTTAATAATCGGAATTCGTATTTTTGATGTTTCGAATTATCATTAAGTCGGACTTTTCGTTATTCGATCTATTGAAATTCGGTATTTTGAGAATAGTAATTATAAAAGTTAGGAAAATTGAAATTTAGGAATTATAAAAATAGGAGTAATGATAAGTCGGAGTTGTTATATTCGGAATTTTGAACCATTCGGAATTATGAAAATCGGTATTTTGAAATTCGTATTTGTGACTGTCGGAATAAAGTTTTTCGTATTTATGTAGTGTACCCGGTTTTTTTAATAGATAGAATGATTGAAGAGGACGGTTTATGTATATAATACATGCATAATAAAGTAGAGAAATACTGATAATTTTAGAGGTTTCTAATGTGATGTCGTAAATAAACAATTTTTTTTGTGCTTCCATTTCAAATGCTGGCTGAACTCTACGAGATAGATCATAATAATGTACTACAGTATTGTACACCTTAAAAAGGTCTACAAAAAGACCGCGATGGATCTTCCTGTCTAATCGAGTTTAAAAAGTACTGTGTACCAAAAAAAGCACTATCACGAATATAAAAAAATACTATGTACATTCATTCATTTCCTTCATCTGCAATATCAGCATATCCACAAGTACAAAAGTTTCACTAAACTTAGCGTATCTACACAAAAGCTCACAAATGCATAAGTAATTATAATTCAATTAAAACATGCTTTGATCAATTCAAACGAGTTTCTGCATGACTGGAATCCAATGTTTGAATACGTATGATTAAGTTGTATAACGATTATGGTTCGAACAGAAATGTTATATTTAACTCAATTGGCTAGGTTTTTCAATTAACATGAAAACCTGGCCAAGTGCTTGTCGGACTCGCACATGAAGGGTTCCGTACTACAGCCCACCTAGCCAAGTCACAAACGATAAACGTAAACTCTCAGTAGTCTTTCATAGATTTTAACTTTATGTTATTGGATATAAAGTTGAAAATCTATTGAAGATTACATAGTGTTTTTGTTCGTTCCGGTCGCTAACGCTCAGTAGTCTTTAATAGATTTTCAACTTTATGCTCTTAGGTATAAAGTTGACAATCTATTGGAGATTACTAAGCGTTCACGTTTATCGTTTGCAACTTGGCTAGGGGGGCAGTATCGTTTGTTTTTGTATGTGAGCCCCGATATTTATTTTATTTTAATTTAATTATTTATTTTTAAAGTGAATGTATAGTTAAATACTCTGTGAATATTTCAAGAGTTTACCTGTTGTCGTTATTAATATCCAGCTAAAAAATGGTAAAAATTCACATTTACGGTATGAGAGTCCCACTTAAATATTTATTTTGATTCGGTTTTTAGTATTTTTTTGTTATAGCGGCAACAGAAATACATCATCTGTGAAAATTTCAACTGTTTAGCTATCGCGGATCATGAAATACAGCCTGGTGATAGACACATGGAAAGTGAAGTCTTAGCAATAGGGTCCCGTTTTTACCCATTTGCTACAGAACCCTATTAAAGCAGACGTTATCTAAACTTAAAAATCTTGAAAGTTTAGTCTTTCAGAAGATTTTTTTAATTCCGCCAAGTCCGTTCCATCATCGGACCACCAGACGTGTGACGATGTGATACCGGTACATGGTGGACGTCCTACCTAAGCGCACAAAACGTTTTGGAAACACATGCATTGTGCGTACAGCTAAGGAGTGAAATTCCCTGCCGGAGTCTATATTTCCTGATAGCTGCAACCTAGGGGTCTTTAAGTTAAGAGTGAATAGGAGTCATAAGTTACCGTCAGGTAAAATAGTGGTCAAGCGCGAGCCTACCAATAATAAAAAAAAAACTTTTAGGGATATTTTTCTTCGACTTCGTGTTTTGGGTTCGATTCTTGTATGGAATAAATATTTGTATAACTGACTGTTCTTTTTTTTGGTTCTGGATGCTTTGTATGTGTGTTTACATATTTTTAAACACACCCACGTTACAGGAGTAATTGGGGCAACGTTTTCAAAATTAAAACCGAAGAAAAAAATATTTAAAATGTTTGATTTCAACAGTCTTTTGTAGGAATCTTAAGGGAGATCAAGAACTGTTTTAATACTGATATTTTTTATACGTATACTAAATTATTATAAAGATAAAAGATTTTTATTTATAACTTGCTTTTGCCCGCGGCTTCGCCAGCGTATATAAAATTTATACTTTCAGAGATTACCGCCTACAAATAAGAAAACATAAAAACAAAAAAAACAAACTTTACTTTTTTATAATATTAGTATAGATGACTAAACTCAGAAACTGCTGGACCGATTTTGAAAATTCTTTCTCCAAAATATTACTGCTTTATATCACTGGGTAACTTAAGCTTATATAATTTCTACTTTAAATTAGGAGAAGTCACTGGTATAAGCTAGTCATTGTTTGAAATACTGTTTCACAAACTTATTTATTTAGGACAACATTTAACAGACATTATTTATTTTCCAGAATTGACGTTGTTTCTGGGAGGCTATTATACTCTAAGAAGTCCTTAGTACTGTGGCAACCGTGCAGGTTCCACTAATAATTACTAACTTGCAAAACTGGCATGTTAGACTTTTAAGGTTTACGTAATAAAAAGTTTACTTAGATTGATGTTCGAATGATATAAGAAAGGAGGACGTCAAGAGATGTCAATATATATGTTATATAGAAAATATAATGAAAGTGAAAATGAAAGTGAAGTGAAATCTATACAATAACAAGTTAAATAAGAATATAAAGCCTTTCATTTGAGCTCCCCATCCCCACAGTACTAAGAAAGAAAAAGTCATGAAAGGGAACCAAAATTTTGAAGACTTAAACTCTATTTTACTCAGCAATTATTACTAATAGATACCGTAACAACTTTCCCTTACTATGAATAATTTCTAAACAAAACGCGAAGGTAAGCGTCCGAGTACCGTCCCTTATAAATCTAGCAGCCATCGGCTTTATTTGACATTGGATAAATTTATTGGGTGTTAAATGTGGTTCGCAACCTGCGAATAAATTATTGGATAAACATGTGACTTGTGATCAAGATAGCTTTTGTTTCCGAAGAGGTTCTGTTCAGATGTGTATTTTGAAATTAGTCAATTAGGTTTTTTTTTTTAGGTGGGAAAATCATCTAATGACAAATCCTGCTCTTGAGTGGAGCGGGAGATAGTGTCAGACTAATACTGACTAAAACCCCACTCCTGTTCCTTCATTGCCTTCGTCCCAGGGCCCCGGGTATTCGTTTTCACACTACCCATGGCCCCAGTAGGCTTCGACCCTGCTGGGCCCCTACGATTTGCTGACATCTCCCTGAGGCGCGCGTGGAACAATACGCGCCGTCAACGACTTGGGCTCGGTCCGGACGGTTACCGGATGGTCGGACGGCGGGCTACCCATTGCTCGCCGTCTGCAAGCCAACGCCTACGGTGGCCGGAAATCGGGATCGGAATCCCGGCGGTGGTTGAGCTTCAGGACCGTTGCCGCACGCGATCGGTCGCCTCCTTTGCTAGCATTACTGCTTCGCAGAAGTAGGCGACCGCCTGCCACTCCTCCTCGCTCCGGACCATGGCCTGTACCAAGGCCCGGCGCGAGAGATTAGTCAATTAGGTAATTAATATCTTTCAGGCTTTTTTAGGTGGGAAATCATCCAATGACTTCTACCGCTTAAGGTGGAGCGAGAGAGCGTGTCAGACTTTTATTGACTTAAACCCACTTCTATGTTCCTTTTTTACCTTGCGTTCCAGTCCTGGGGCAATATCTTCCGGACTGTAAAATAGTTGGAAAGAGTCACAACAATCCTAGAACGCACAGGGCAAATAAAGAAACATGGGTTAGTTTTAATTTTTTTTTAAACATTAAAGGTTCACTCCACCTGGGATGTTATTTAATGATTTCCCATCAAAGAAAAATCATTATATTTTTCAAATATAGCAAAAAGTTTATCTGACATATGAAGGATTTCTGAAAAACGTATTTAAGTACGTGACGACTTTTCTTCTAACCGTTGTCATGACATTTGGATCGTTTAGATTGGACTTACATTCCTTCAAAATGATTTTGAATACGTCTTTTTCTTTAGGTGGGAAAATTATCTAATGACATCCCCAGCTCTTGGGCGGAGCGAGAGGGCGTGACAGACTTTTACTGTCTAAAACCCACTCCTGTATCTTCTTTGCCATTGTTCCAGGGCCCCGGA
Source organism: Mythimna impura (assembly GCA_905147345.3). NCBI lineage: Eukaryota > Metazoa > Arthropoda > Insecta > Lepidoptera > Noctuidae > Mythimna > Mythimna impura. The sequence goes on along the minus strand of LR990355.1, from coordinate 5,706,983 downwards.
GATATGTTTCGCATCACCCATGGTCCCAGTAGGCTTTGACTCTGTTGGGCCCCCCTTTTTTTTATTGGGTGGGAAAATCATCTTATGACAAATCCCGCTCTTGGGCGGAGCGGGAGATAGTGTCAGACTTTTACTGACTAAAAACTCACTCCTGTTTCTTTTTTGCCTTCGTCCCAGGGCCCCGGGTTTCACTTTCACACTACCCGCGGCCCCAGTAGGCTTCGACCCTGCAGGGCCCCTACGATTTGCTGACATCGCCGTCGACGACTTGGCTACGGTTGCTGACATCTCCTTGAGACGCGCGTGGAACACTACGCACTGTTGACGGCTTGGGCTCGGTCCGGACGGTTACCCGGTTAAACGGTGAGCTAGTTGCTCGCCATTCGCAAGCCCGCGCCTACGGTGACCGGAAATCAGGATCGGAATGCTGGCGGCTTGGGCGCGAGGGCCATTGCCTCGCGCGTGCGGCCACCTCCTTTGCTAGCATTACTGCTTCGCAGAAGGAGGCATACAAGTCTGAGAATCATATCTTTGCCAACTAAAATTTCGAAGGTAACTTGCAAAAAATATCCACAAAAATCACTTTTTTAAGAACTAATCTTATGAGGTGCTATTTTTTTTAATTATCTAATTTTAAATGACGTTCAGATTATGGTTCTAGAGTATTGTGGTTACCCGCCAGTTTTACTTAAACGAAGTGAAATGCAAACACTGCCTGTAGTTAAAAGGATCATTACTTGTCACTGTGATCATGTCATCGTTTGGGGTGAATGAAAGGAGCTTCCACAAGTGGCGATAAATGATAAATAAATCGTTCTGCGATTCCAAACGCCCGGCGTACCCTGGACAGCTAGCACTCGGTAATGCAGAGTCTAGCTGACTAATCCTTTCACCAGGATAATAAACTCTGACGGTTCTTTATTGTTTTATAACTTATTCTGTTGCTTATTAAGTACCTATGAAATTTTCGTTTACTTTTATATTTGCACCAAGTGCAACCCCATTTTGTGTCCAGGCAATCTTTATCCGTTCCAGGTTGCCTGGAAGAAATCGCCGAGTGCGATAAGGCCGCCAATTGTATGTTTTTTTTTTATTTTATTAAAAGGTTTCCTTTTGTAAATTGGTAATATTGGTGTGCAATAAAGTATATATGTTACCGGCAATCTGTTTAATCAGGTTTTTTTTTTATTCTTGTTAGGTTCGCGCTTGACCGCTATCTCACCTGATGGAAAGCGACGATGCGGTCGATGATGGAGCGTGCTTACCTAGAAGTAACCTATTTACTCTTGACTTAAAGATTCCCGGGTTGTAGCCATCAGGAAAAACAGATTCCGGCAAGGAATTCCACTCCTTAGCTGTACGCAATATGAATGTGTTCCCAAAACGTTTCGTGCGTATAGGTGGGATGTCCACCATGTACCGGTGGCGCATTGCCGTACGCAGGTATATTATACAATACTTAGGCAATGTATTGAATACCTAAAACGTAATAAACAAATGAAAATGAAAATGAAATAATGATGATGGTAATGTATGAAATATTTTTTATTTTATACTTTGCCGAGGTTCAACACCAAATTTCCAGCCGGTAATGTGTCTAAAAGACGAAAGCAGGGAAGGAGGTGACTTAATTTTAGGACATCCCGACTCAGACAGGTTTGGTTAAAAGGCTAAGGCGTGAGCTTCGCTTCTTGTAAGCAAATTACATTATGTTACTTATATACATACAGGAAACTTTTTAATTTCACGTTAATGTTATCTACTATATAAAAAAAAGGTCGGGTTTTCCTTCCTGACGCTATAACTCCGGAACGCACGAACCGATTTCCACGGTTTTGCATTCGTTGGAAAGGTCTCGGGCTCCGTGAGGTTTATAGCGTAGGGTAGAGTAGGGTAGAGTAGGGTAGAGTAGGGTAGAGTAGGGTAGAGTAGGGTAGAGTAGGGTAGAGTAGGGTAGAGTAGGGTAGAGTAGGGTAGAGTAGGGTAGAGTAGGGTAGAGTAGGGTAGAGTAGGGTAGAGTAGGGTAGAGTAGGGTAGAGTAGGGTAGAGTAGGGTAGAGTAGGGTAGAGTAGGGTAGAGTAGGGTAGAGTAGGGTAGAGTAGGGTAGAGTAGGGTAGAGTAGGGTAGAGTAGGGTAGAGTAGGGTAGAGTAGGGTAGAGTAGGGTAGAGTAGGGTAGAGTAGGGTAGAGTAGGGTAGAGTAGGGTAGAGTAGGGTAGAGTAGGGTAGAGTAGGGTAGAGTAGGGTAGAGTAGGGTAGAGTAGGGTAGAGTAGGGTAGAGTAGGGTAGAGTAAGGTAGAGTAGGGTAGAGTAGGGTAGGTGGTACGAAGTTCGCCGGGTCAGCTAGTTATATATATACTCAGGACCTACTTCTGTCGAACTCCGCTACACTCCACTCCCACATTAGCCTTTAGAACGCTAAAGTGTTTCGTCAATTCCTTCCTTACTGTCGTCTTTTACACACATTGATTAGTAACAGAATATGTTTCATTTACTCGTCATTTCTTATGTAGTTCGGTTAACATTGATAAATATAGACAAAAATCTATTTAATTTACACACTGCCGGTGGACTAGCTGGTCCACTATACAATCCCTAGGTATTATATACATTATGTTATTATTATCATCATCATCATCATCATTTCAGCCGAAAGACGTCCACTGCTGGACATAGGCCTTCCCCAAGTGTCGCCACAATAAACGGTCCTGTGCGTCTCGCATCCATCGGACTCCCGCAACCGTTACCAAGTCATCGGTCCACCTTGTTGGAGGCCTTCCAACGCTACGTCTTCCGGCACGTGGTCGCCATTCCAGAACCTTTCGACCCCAACGGCCATCTGTTCTGCGAGCAATGTGCCCTGCCCATTGACACATATATTATTATTATATAAATGGACAATAATGTTCATAATATTTCATAGGTCGCTTGGACGCCCCAGGTATTCTATACATTGCCTAGATATTTTATAGAATACCTGAATTATACAGATTGCTGGTAACATAGATAAATAAATAACGACAATTGAATCCATTATACACAAATAGCAATAAAAGTACATACGATTTAATTAAAAAGTGAATTTTCAATACAAGTAAGCATCGGACCAGATGGTTCTGGCGTCGAGAATTTAAAACATAAAATTAAAGAGGCACTCATTTCAGATATGAATGAGTTTCAAAAACCTTCCGTTTACAAATAGGTCGATAATACCCAGGTACTGGTGAGCTCAGAACCAAATTGGGGAATATCTGCACTTCCCTCTCACATCTAATTAACCCCCAGTTTTATTTTAATTCTCAACACCGTCAAAGCAAAGAGAGGCGAAGAATTCTAAGCCAAAATTCCATTATACGAAAATTTCGCAAACCACGCTAAATGCACTCGGGCTTATGTTAAAAGGTCCTAATTGTTTCGTACATAAATAGGCAGGGCTGTGCCGTAGTGAGTTGAGTCTTGATGTAAATTCAATTTAATTATGTAAATGGCTCCCGTTCGGCAGCCCTGTTCGACACCGTATGTCACACGTCGTGTCAAGCATGGTTCATTCGGGTTAATGGAGATTTCGTATGTTATTACTTTATGAATCTGGATTCGTTCCAGTGGAAAAAGGAATTGGATTAAACAAGAAATTGTGTATGTTTCACATTTCCGGTGTCTATATGAATACGAGCTTTATAGTTTTATGTTGTATGCCTTGTTGGTCTCGTGGTTGAAAGTGCCACTGCTGTACGTGGGTCAGATAAAGAGTATTTTAGGTTTTTGCATTAGTGACTGAAGTTTGGAAGTTGGTGGTGAGATATCCCCGTGCCTCGGAGAGCACGTAAAGCCATTGGTTCTGCACCTGATCTTTCCCCGGTCGTGTCGAATTACAGTTCCTTCGGACTGTGATAGTAACGGAATAGTGAGCGCACCTGTGTTTCCGCACACGTTTAAGTACTATAATATCTCCTGCGTTAGGTACGCAGGAGATATTATAGTGATCAAGCGAGTAATGGTGAAGATTAGCCAGGTGGCTAATCTCCATTGAGATATCGAAATTCGGTTGGGAGATTTTTTTAGTTTTAAGTTAGGCATTTTAAATAATTTTAATATAATGGGTACCCCCATTATATTAAAATTATTTAAAATGTTCAATTTTATTTGGAATGATTATTTATACATGAAAAATAAAAACATCACATCGCATCGCTGTCGACTGGAAGTGTGCCCAAAAGACTGGCGGCATTGCCATGTTGTATTTTTTTTTTTTATTCTTGATAGGTTCGCGCTTGACCGCTAACTCACCTGATGGAAAGCGACGATGCGGTCGACGATGGAGCGCGCTTACCTAGAAGTAACCTATTCACTCTTGACTTAAAGATTCCCAGGTTGTAGCCATCAGGAAAAACAGATTCCGGCAAGGAATTCCACTCCTTAGCTGTACGCATTATGAATGTGTTCCCAAAATGTTTTGTGCGTATAGGTGGGATGTCCACCATGTACCGGTGGCGCATTGCCGTACGCCTGGTGGTCCGATGATGATGATTTTAATATAATTGATTCTAATTATACGCAGCGAAGAGATTTCTCAGTGCAAGAGCAGCAGTGGTGGCCGAGTGGTAACGGCCCCGACTTACGAGTTGTAGGTCGCGGGTTCAAACCCAGATAGGCGTGCATTACTTTGTGTAATTTATTTCATCACCACTGCTCTCAAAACGGTGAAGGAAAACATCGTGAGGAAACCGGCATGTCCTAGAACCAAAAATTCGAAGACATGTGACCTCCACCAACCCGCACTGGGGCCGCGTGGTGGATTACGGCCCATTCCTTCTACTAGAGAGGAGGCCTGAGTCTCAACAGTGGGAACATTATAAGGCCGAATATGCTACTATGAAGAGATTTCTTGCTAATGTATCTAGATTTAAAATTCAATTGAGTACAAATTGGAAAACTTTACAAACAATATCAACAAAAAGAAAATTAAAAATCTTTCAAACTTAATACAGACGTCCAAGTGTATCATAAACCGTCTCTTCAAGAAAATATAAAATTAAGCAGTGAAGGGCTGTAAAACTAATAGCTTTAGCACCATACTATAAAATGTGGATGGTTAAAAATAAAAATCAACGTAGTAAGGCGAAGACGGTGCGCCCGTACCCTGAGAATGGCATTGCGCCAAAGAATGTCTTTATTGCTCTTAGGAATTTCCTTTGAAGGAATTCAATAACGCTAGATCGAATTAAAATATAATATTGTGTTAGCTTCCTTCTGATCTTGTGGTAACAGAAGATTAAGGATTTTGCAAGTCCGTGAAGTCTGAAAGATTTAATGGGAATAATATCTTTAAAAAATGCCTGTGGTAGCTAGTTTTTAACGTGGTTAAGTCACGGGAGTCTGATCGCCAAGGCTAAGCTGCGCATCCACGTCAGTCAGTGGATCTCCGTCCCGGTGCCCGTCTTTATGTCACCACTCCTCCAAGCACGCCAGGCGCTAGTTGTCTGGCCCTTATACTGAACGGGACAAATTTAGACGCAACCGTTATGTGCACTACTTTATTTTTTGCTTCTTTTTTGTTAGGGTTCCGTACCTCAAAAGGAAAAAACGGAAGCCTTATTAGGATGCCACGGGTAGTGTGAAAGTGAAACCCAAGGCCCTAGGACGAAGGCAAAGAAGGAACAGGAGTGGGTTTTTAGTCAGCAAAAGTCTGACACTATCTCGCGCACCGCCCAAGAGCGGGATTTGTCATTAGATGATTTTCCCACCTAAAAAAAAACCCTTATTAGGATCACTTTGTTGTCCGTCTGTCTGTCAAGACCCTTTATCTCACCGTGGAGGTATCGAATTGAAATTAAAACCATATTTTCAGGTTTGCAGTATCTTGATGCTGTAAAAAATCAAACTTTAAAGTTAACGAAAAAGAAAAAATACGGTCGTTTATGTCGTAAAAAACGTGTATATCGAAACTCTCAAGGGAATCAAAATTCATCAGACGGTACTGGGAATGCTGTTTCCCAAGGAGGGTTAGTGTCAGGCAGGCGGCCGACTGTAAAACAGTAGCCATATCTTTTACAACATGTTGAGTACAAAATGGAATGCGCGATAAGGTTAGGGTGTACCCCACAGGCGACGCGCAGGGGCAGCACCCGGCTCCTGTGGGAAATGGACCAGGGTTGTTGCACCACCCCGGGTGGGGGCAACGTAAGAAGCTAGCTCGGGAAATGAGATTGAGGTATACAAGTTGGAATGTAGGAACAATGACTGGAAGGGCCAGAGAGTTAGCGGATGTATTAAAAAGAAGACGAATAAACGTGGCGTGCTTACAAGAAACTAAATGGAGAGGAACAAAAGCGAGAGAAATTGGTGAGGGATATAAGTTTTATTACTGTGGAAGTGATGGTAAAAGAAATGGTGTAGGAATAGTGTTAGACAGCAAATTGAAAGAAAGCGTGATGGAAGTACAAAGGATTAATGATAGGCTCATAGTTGTAAAGATTATGTTAGAGAATGTAATGTTGAATGTAGTTAGTGTGTATGCACCACAAGTAGGATGCGATGAAACGGTGAAAGAGAAGTTTTGGGAGGATTTTGATAGAGCTTTAATGGCCATCTCTGTACATGAGGAATTGATTGTTGGAGGTGACTTTAATGGACATGTAGGAAGAATGAGAGGTGTTTATGAAAGAATACATGGGGGATGGGGTTTTGGAAGTCTGAACAGTGAAGGGGAGATGCTGCTGCAATCCGCTACTGCATTTGACCTGGCAGTAGCCAATACTTGGTTGCAGAAAGGAGACGAACACCTGGTCACGTACAAAAGCGGTAACCACAAGACGCAAATAGATTACTTCCTGGTTAGGCGTAACCAGCTAAAGCACGTCAAAGACTGCAAAGTGCTGCCAGGAGAAGACCTAGTCCACAGCACAGGCTCCTGGTTATGGTGTCAGTACTCAAGACACATAACAAAAAAATCAAAGAGCGTCCTCCTCCTAAAATAAAATGGCATATGCTAGAGAAGAGTGACTGTGCGAAAAAATTGAGAGAGCGAGTGGTGGACAAAATGATAGAAATGGGAGACATGAAAGATCGAAGTATAAATGAAAGCTGGAATGAGATTGCTGAGTATATTAGACATGCAGCGAAAGATATTTTGGGAGAGACGAGAGGAAAGGGTACAATAGATAGGGATACATGGTGGTGGTCGATAGATATACAGAATGTGTTGAAAGAAAAAAAGAGGAAATTTAAAGAATGGCAGCGTATAGATCCGGAAAACACTAGCTTAAAGTCTGCGAAAAAAAGTGAATATGATGCTTTAAAGAAAAAAGCCAAGAAAGCCGTGGCAATAGCGAGAGCAAAAGCACAGGACAAACTATACGACACATTGGATTGTCCTGCAGGCCAGAAAGATCTATACCGGCTTGCTAGAGCAAGAGAGAGAAATGCGAGAGATGTTTGTTAGATAAGATGTATAAGGGATGAAACTGAAATGATTCTATCAGAAGATAATAAAATCAAAGAGAGGTGGAAGGACTAAAGACTGATGAATGAGGAAAACAACTGGAATGGGATTTTAGATAGCAAACCAGTGAACGTGGGTTTAGTGAGAATGATTAGTATGGATGAAGTCAGAATAGCTGTAAATGGAATGAAGAATGGTAAGGCAATTGGTCCAGACGGAATACCAGTTGAAGTGTGGAAGTTGCTGCGAGTGGATGGATGGATGTGGTTAGCTTTGTTCTTCAATAAGTTGTTGCGGGAAGAAGCCATACCTGATGAGTGGTGCAACAGTTCCCAGGTGCCCATCTTTAAAAACAAGGGTGATGTGCTTGAATGCAACAATTATAGAGGAATAAAGCTAATGTCACATACTATGAAAGCCTGGGAGAAAGTTATTGAAAGGAGGCTAAGAGAAGAGAGTGAAATTTCACAGAACCAATCCGGTTTTATGCCTGGTCGGGGTACAACGGATGCCATTTTTGCTATACGCCAGCTGTGCGAGAAATACAGATGTGCGCATAAAAACTTGCACATGGTATTCGTTGACCTCGAAAAGGCATATGACCGGGTACCTCGTGAGGTTCTGTGGTGGGCCCTTAAGGAGAAAGGTGTGCCTGGGAAGTATGTGCAGTTGATCCGAGCGATGTACAGCCAATGCAGTACCCAAGTCCGGTCTACAGTGGGCAACACTGGCAGCTTCAATGTGGCTGTCGGCTTACATCAAGGGTCGGCCCTCAGCCCTTACCTCTTCCTGATGATAATGGACGCTTTGACGTCGGGCATCCAGGAAGAGGCTCCCTGGTGTATGCTGTTTGCCGATGACATTGTGCTGGTTGTCGAGAGTGGCCTAGAGGTCCAGAGCAAATTGGAGGTGTGGTGGCATAGACTGGAGAGTGTTGGCTTAAAATTGAGCAGAACGAAAACCGAGTACTTATTCTGTGATTTCGGTGGTCTCTCCGGTCCTATGCCCTTAGCTCTCGCTGGAACGCCCATACCAATCTGCTCCGACTTTCGGTACGTTGGGTCGCTTATCCAAGGAGATGGCGATGTAGACCGAGACGTATCAAATCGGATCAATTCAGGATGGATGAAATGGCGGCAGGTCACTGGAACAATTTGTGACCCACGGATGCCCCCCAAGTTGAAGGGTAAAATCTACAAGTCCGTGATAAGACCTGTCATACTGTATGGATCAGAATGTTGGGTTGTGAAAAAGATTGCATGTAGCGGAGATGAGAATGTTGAGATGGATGTGTGGTGTGACGAGAATGGATAAAGTGAGAAATGAGTATATTAGAGGAAGTTTGAAAGTGGCGCCAGTGACTGAAAAGTTGAAAGGGAATCGTTTGTCTTGGTATGCTCATGTAAAGAGGAGAGATGAAACGCATGTTACTAAAAGAGTTATGAGTATACATGTGGATGGGTGGAGAGGGAGAGGGAGGCCAAAGAAAAGACGGATGGATTGTGTGAACAGTGATATGAAACAAAAGGAAGTTAGTGATAGCATGACGGTTGACAGGATAGAATGGAAGAAAAAAACATGTTGTGCCGACCCCAAATAAGATGGGACAAGGGCAGGAAGATGATGATGACCTGCCTGACTAGTATTTGTGTGCCTTGTGTTCTGTCAAAGTAATCCATTTTCTTTCTTTCTTTCCATTACTCAGAAAGCACGTTAAGCCGCTGCCCCGGCTGTTATTTGTAGATCTTTGACAGTCGTTACTGATAGCCAGAAGCCAGGAAATCTGACAATAGTCTTGCCAAGGTATCGTGTATACAATTGCTGGGTTGTGGAGTTCATTTATGTGCAGTCGCTTTAAATGAAATACTGATATAAGCCGACCCCAACATGGTCGGGAATCATGGGTTGTGCGAAAGTGTACCCCTGGAACGGAGGCAAAGAAGGAACAGGTTTGGGTTTTAGTCAGTAAAAGTCTGACACGTCCCACTCCGCCGAAGAGCGGCAGAAGTCATTGGACGATTTCCCACCTAAAAAAAAACATGGTTGAGAAAAGGCTATTATAGGCAGTGTGGCATTAGTTAAAACCAAAATCCCAAGTCTGCTATTTTTATAAATTGGTCATTCCAACACGATCCTATTGTCATTTTGCTAAAAGTTCGTAATCTACTAATTCATAATGGTCGATCATTGAAAAGTCAATGGTCTTGTGGTAGAATGACAATATCGAGCTGTCTCGTAACAAATTAAAAGCTATGAATGCACAATGACGTTCTAATGGTAGGTCACTGATCAAAGGAGCTGTCAAAATTTTTGCAGATTCCCGCATACGATATTCATTTGTCATTTTGTACAAGATTACCATTCTATGCCACTTATTTCAATGGAGTGTCAGTGGTTGACCATTGGAAAGTCATAATGACGCCATTTTATTAGTAGATTACCAAACTTGTCAAAATCAACAATTATGAAGTCAATGATAGACCATTCTGGCACTATTGTAATAGCAGACTTGAGGCCCTGACCTTCATGCTTTATGTACCTACTTCAAGGGTCAACTCTAACGTAACGTCACATCTTACAAATGAACCAGAATATTGTGTTGTTTCTTTGTACATTGTATTGTTGATGAAAATCTGTCTAGAGTGCAATTCTTTGTATTACACAGAGAGCTACGCGTGACCATCTCAGCTTTTTACAAACGACCAGAGTAAACCTTGAGCTGAAAGGCACGATACATTATTTTTTTCTTTTTTGTAGTGTGAAATCATCAAGTGACTTTTCTCGCTTAGGTGGGAGAGAGAGAGTTAGACTTTTATTGACTAAAACCGACCTGTGACCTTTCAGTAGCCCTTTGCGTTTCAGAGTAGGCGTGGGAAAAATATGTCATCTTTGCGATTGGAACATTTGCATCTGAATCACTGAAATATTCCGAAACAGTGATATGTATCATTTGAAACATTTGGAACATCGGCTCAAAAGATACAAACGGAACATTTGAAACATCGGCTCAGAAGATACAAATGGAACATTGACTCAAAAGATACAAACGGAACATTTGAAACATCGGCTCACAAGATAAAAACCGAACATTTGGAACAACGGCTCAAAAGATACAAACACAGACACTGACTGTTATGAATCGTGGCCTGTTACGTTGCGCCATATACACCAACAATTTATTATTTAATTGAATTTTGATTTGAGAATAATTTAAACCAGATGTTTTAGTTCAGTTTACGTTATAATTTGAATTTTAAAAAGACTGCAGGTCACTTATAGTAAAGAGTGTTTCAGTGTTCCAATTATTTCAAATAATGCACTTAAAACATTACTGCTGTTCCAATCTTTCGAAACACTAAAATGTTTCGTCGGTTCAGTAAAGAGTTACACATGCTTATTCCAGAGTCACGGTGACTCTTTCAAATCCCTCGAATCAATGCCCTCATCAATTAAGCTGACATCTCTTTGAGGTGGTAGTTAGATGCAACCCGCTGTTGACCCGGGCTTGGTTCTCATAGGATAGTGATGTACTCGTTGCTCGCGGTCCATACGCCCGCACCTACAGTGGCCGGGAAACACCCTGCGACACGCGACACTCGGGTGGTCTCCTCTACCTTCAGCTGGAGCGTAAGGATATCCACTCCCTCTCGCTTTCCATCACCTTTGCTCACATTACTGCATGACAGAAGGAGGTGATTGCTTCTAATGCCCTCTCGCTCCATACCATAAAATAAAAAAAATAATTAATCTATTTTTAAAACTTGATAACAATGTATTCCAAGTTCTGTAAGTTCCTGAACTAATAGACGGCTATCGTATATAACAAACGTAGGTACTAAATTCTGTCATATTCACTGTTAAGTAACTAGCAAAATTAACTTGATTGTCCCGACGGCAGCTGCCAAGAAATTATTTGCGCACCCTATTTATTTTGCGGTTTTTTCCTGTGACCTTCTTCCAACCTGTCGTATTTTATTGGCGATTATTTGGTATTGTCTAAGTAATACTTTTTTATTTTATTTTTATTATTATTGATAGGCTCGCGTTTGACCACTATCTCACCTGATGGTAAGCGATGATGTGGTTGACGATGGAGTACTAGACAACTGATAAACATACTTATACATTTCTAAATACATACATATTATAGATAAATTACACCCAGACACAGAACAAATGATCGTGCTCATCACACAAACATTTTTCCTGCGTGGGCTTCGAACCCACGACCTCCGGTATAGCAGACAGGGCCACTAACCACTAGACCAACAGGCCAGTCGAATTTTGCATCCATCGGATTCCCACAACCTTCACCACACCTTTTAAGCACAATAAATGGCTGTGTACTTACATATTATGTTTCTTTATAAATCTTATGATTAATCAAAGTTAAATGACAGTACATGTAAATGAATGTTTTCTTCGCCATAACTCAAAGGTCTTTAAGGATTATTTAAGATGATAGTAACTATATAATTCAAACAAGTATAAAATAATATTCTAAAGTAAAGTTCATTCACTCAGACACTCCTCCGTACCGTAGTCACGTTCTCAACTTCTTAAAGCCCCTCGTGATATAGTAATGTTTTTGTATTAAAGTAGCATTTTCTTGTATTCCAAGAACCAAAGAAATGGCAAGAAAAATAATAACGAAATATCTTAATGGGTTTCGTATAAAATTGTGTTAAGACTTTCATCGAATTGGTTGATAAGTACCTATTGTTATTATTTGTACAGACGCCTCTTACAAAGACAAAAAAGAATAAATGTAAAAATAATGTGAATGCCTAAAAATTTCATAATAAATAAATTGCTTTTCAGATACAGATTGAAATATAAATTATATATTTCAATCTGTATCTGTATATATATATTTTTAATTTTAAACTCCCGTTTCATAATTATCTTTTTCTGGTGGAGTGTGAGCGGGGCGAACGCCTCAGGAGAAATCTGTTTAGCACTCTAAATAATGTTTGAAATCGGTATTTGCAACAGTGTCTTAGCTAAGCCTACATCAGACGAGGCAAGAGTACTATTTAAAATATAATATGACAATTATTTAAAATAACTTAAAATCAAAATTAGGCTATGATGGAGCGGCATAGTCAATATTGTGACAAAACTCCTTAATAAAGATTTAAAAAAAAATAGTTTTTCGTATTTAGTTCAAGTTAAGACCCCGTTGTTCGTTTCTAATGATTCGGTTAAAACACAGTTCATATTTTTAATTTATTTAAAAAAGAAAATGTTCTTCCACACTAGGAATTACTTCTGTATCGTGGGTGTAGTAGGGATGTCTTGTGTATGTGAATTTTACATGTTTGTTAAATTTATATACACAAGAAACCCGGATCCGCAACAACTATCTTTAGGTCATACAACTGTTTGTTCCGTGCGGGAAGCGAACTCATCACACGCAGCACAGCAGCCAATCGTGCCGTCAGGTCTACATATATACTAGGCCACTCAGAAAGTTTTGCGGAAAAAAGTTTTTATGTATAAGGCATTGGCCACTTGTAATTATTTTGAAATCTTTGGTTATTTAAAAGTAAAAATACCATTGTTCCAATTTTGAACACCACATTTTTTCGAGAGCCAAATTAAATTATCGTGTCTCATTTAAAAATAGATCTGCATCGAGAACATTTTCGAACGATGATTTTCGACGATTTTAAATGTGGCCTAAAAACCTGATGAGTCATTTGATCGACTTCAAATTGCTTTTATAGATGAAGGACCTTCAAAAGCAACCATCTACCGCTGGTATAGCTAGTTCAAGCGCGTTCGCTTTACTTTATGGGATGAAGAAAGGAGTGGTCGTCCTACGACGGCTGTCATGGAAGAAAGTGTGCTGGCAGTAAAAAAAATAATTCTAGAAAATAGGCGAATTACATACGAAAAGATTCAGCATACGCTGCAAATTAGTTCGGGAAGCGTTCATAAGATTCTACACGAGCATCTTCTCGTGAGGAGGATAGTTTGCCGCTGGATGCCACACAACCTCACCGAAGCTCAGAAGCAGGCCCATGTGGAGTGGTGCCGTGATATGATTAAGAAGCAGGCTCGTCTCGGCGCGTTTACGACATCGTGACAGGTGACGAATCCTGGATTTATCAATACGATTCAGAAACAAAGCGTCAGTCGACAGTTTGGCTGTTTCAAAACGAACCAACGCCTACGAAAGTGAAGCGATCGAGAAGCGCAGGGAAAATTTTGATCGCTAGTTTCTTCACTTTGACGAGGTATCTGATGATTTCAATTCCATTACGAGACCAAAACAGCATCAACGCCGAATGGTTTACCACAAAATGCTTGCCAGAAGTTATGTCTGCAATGAGCAACAAACGACCAAACACCGGGCTCCGCGGTGTACTGTTTCACCATGACAACGCGCCCGCGCACTCAGCGCTCAAAACGAGGGACTTCCTGGACACCACACCGGCAAAAGTCTTGGGGCATCCTCCTTACAGGGAACTCTTTCCTTACTTGAAAGGGATACAGTTTTCATCTCCAAAAGACGCGCTAGCAGCGTTCGAGAAGGCCGTGGAAGAGGTGTCTGCGGCAAACTGGAAAAAATGCTTCGAAAATTGGTTCAAACGCATGAAACTTTGTATAGAGGCTGGTGGAGAGTTATTTGAAAAGATTTAATAAAAATATTTTATCCATAGAAGTTAGTTTTTTAGTTTCTCAAAACTTTCTGAGTGTCCCACGTATATATAAATATATATAATACGATCCATTAACTAAATACATACGGAAAGTTAATGAAACGTGGAAAATTTAAACACGGAAATGTTTAACTTAAACTTATTAATAAGTTAGGAGAACTTGGTCCTCCTTCTGTTTGGAAGTTTTGAAATACGAGCAGGTAAGCATGTCTGTCGAAAGTCAAGTAAGAAAGTAATTAACATTTTTATTATTTTATTTAATTAAGGTAGGTGACTTAGAAAGTTTTAATGACAGTAGGAGATAAATTAATTCTTTTCATTATACCTGGTCACAGCGTGGACTTAAAAAGTTTATTTTGAAAGAAAATATTTTTTTCAAATTAAATTCTCAAGACTGAAAAGAATGGCACCCTAAGACCTATTTAAGGGATGTCACTGTCAATGTCTTCAATGAGATGTCAGCAAAACCGTAGGGGCCCAGCAAGGTCGAAGCCTACTGGGGCCATGGGTGATGTGAAAGAGTACCCCGGGGCCATGGAACGAAGGCAAAGAAGGAACAGGAGTGGGTTTTAGTCAGTAAAAGTCTGACACGCCCTCACGCCCCACCCAAGGGCGAGAGATTTAATTAGATGATTTTCAACCTAAAAAAGGGATAACCAGCTTGAATAAGCTATATAGTTAAGGACGGGTGAGGCAGTGGCTCCATATCGTGCAAGATCACTAATAACACCATATAGCTATTGCTATTAATGTCCTAAGGCAGACTGCATTAAGAAAGAGAAAAAAAAATAATGCTGCTACATGAAACACAGGTAATAAAATATAAATAAAACACAAACATCTTCCCATCATCATCTTCATCTTCTTCTTCTTCTTTCTTCTTCATCTTCTTCTTTTTTCTTCTTTCTTCTGTTTCCTTCTTCTTTTCTTGTATTTATTATTGTGTGTACATAAATTGTTAAATAAATAAATAAATAAACATTAAACGAATGAAAATCTTATTGTAAATCCACAAACTCAAGAAGCTATTAAAAACAAACAAACTGAAGATGTTCCTCAATGTTAACAAGAAATAAAAAGTGAAATAAAACTAGCGAACAAGCACTAAAACTCTTAAACCGTTTACGAGCAATGACGAGACGTAGAGCTAGTATAATTGCAATAAAAGCACGTTAGTAGTTTCACGGCTACTAAAGTGTCACAATACCTAAAGATCCCATTAAACTTTGGCAATTTCTAACTTTTCCTATTAAGCTTACTACACACTTATCGTCCTTACACGTTACGAATACTTGTGTATGGTCGTTTATTGAAAGTTCGTGTGTAGGTTTTTTAGATTTATGATCTTGTGTTTTGGGAGAAGTGTTGGGACTTTGGACAGTTGTGTAATGTTCTTTTAGTTTAATACGATTTTTGAATTTGTCTGAACGCATTTTGTAAGGAGTTAGATTTTGATAAAATACTTCTTGGTCCGATTAAAAAAATATAACAAACTATCGTCCTCTACCATAATCTTAGGCTTTCTTAGGCCGCTATTCTACTGGCGTTTTACGAGCGTTGGCGCTTCTCCAACGTTCGACGTGACGTTAACGTCGCGAGTTTCTAGCGGTAAGCGTCAACATTGAGCAGACGTGACGTTAACGTCGCAAGTTTCTTGCGTACACCTAAAACCGCGACGTTATCGTCGCGTCTGCTAAACGTTGGCGCTTACCGCTAGAAACTCACGACGTTAACGTCGCGTCTGCGCAACATTGGCGCTGCGCAGACGTTGGAGAAGCGTCAACGCTCGTAAAACGCCAGTGAGATTTAGTGGGCCTTACAACCAAACGACTATCTAGGAAAAGTTTACGGTACCTAGGTTATGCAAGATGGAAAACCAGTACAAAATTATGATGATTATTATTTATTATATCTAGTTCATACTATCCCACAGCTGGGCTAAGGCGGGAGGCCTCCATTCCTTCCATTGTTCCCGTCTCTGAGCCACTTCTTGCCAGTTCCTAAGGAAGACATCTAAGTCGTCCCGCCATCTCCTTCTTGGTCTGCCGCGACCCCGTCGTGCGATTTAAAGGCACCGATTTTGTCTTTTACTGGCCCACCCATATCTAGCCCGTCCCACTTTTGGTGGGCAGCCTTCTGAGTTACGTCAATTTTTTGCATTTTGGAGCGCAGTTTAGTGTTTCGAACGCAATTCGTTATTTTAACACCTAGTGTACCACCTAGTGTGTGGGTGTGTGTAGTGTGTGAGTGTGTGTGTGTATAGTGTAGTGTGTGTGTGTCTCCATAGAACTTTGGCAAAACTTAAGTCAGTACAAAATATTCATTTTAAATCATTTCAGCCAGGAATTCATCATATTTAGTAAAACAGTACCTACTCTTCTATCTCCTTTGGGAGTCGCAGGGCAATCCTCGGCTACCGTAAGCGTAGGCTTGCGTACGACGAGCAATGAGTAGCTTACCGTTCGCCCGTCAGGTAAGGAACAAGCTCGAGTCGTTGACGGCGCGAAGTGTTCCTCGCGCGCCTTCAAGATACGTCAGCAAAACCGTACGAGCCCAGCAGAACCGATGTCTGCTAGGGCCACGGGATTACTGAAAAGGAAACTTGTGCAACTGTACAAAGGGCAACTGAAGGACACAGGTATTATTAGCATAGCATAATCAGCCTTTTTTTAATGTTCCCACTGCTAGGATTCAGGCCTCCTCTCTCTAGTAGAGGAATGGGCCGTAATCCACCACGCGGGCCCAGTACAGATTGGTGAATGTCACATGTCTTCGAATTTTTGGTTCTAGGACATGCCGGTTTCCTCATGATGTTTTCCTTCACCGTTTTGAGAGCAGTGGTGATGAAATAAATTACACAAAGTAATACGCCTGGCTGGGTTTGAACCCGCGACCTACAACTCGTAAGTTGGGGCCGTTACCACTCGGCCACCACTGGTCTCTAAGGTAGGTATAGGTAGGTATGATTTAGTCAGTAAAAATATAATACGTCCTCTCGCTTCATTCTAGAGCGATAGAAATCGTTGGATGATTTCCCACCTCAAAAAAAATCTTCTACTTATATCACCTTTTGTTTATTTTTCATTGTAATGCTACCTAGGTTGTTACTTGCACCTGGTTAAACACATTAGCTATTAGCAACTGAATTAACACCAGTACGTGAGTTTGCTTCCCTGTCTTTATAAACAGCAATTTTATATTTGTATGCGAAGCATCTGCGTTCACATTTCCCTTGAGAAACCAAACTTGAGTCGCAGACCAAACTATAGTCATTTAATCTAGTTTCTTTCAAATAAACACCATTTGTTTTAGAGTTTTCTGAGGAGGAATGAAAATGTGTGACTGAAAGAGCAGTGAACGAGATTGAAAAAAAAAGGACAGTTATTTTAAGGGTATATTGTCTAGCGTGTATAATTTTCATGCTATTGTTGTACACAAATAGCATCCCCGACGTGGTGAATGTAGGACACCATCATTGCGAAACTCAATACCGTGGTGGTTATTGCAGCTGGGCGGTTACAATAGCATTCATAGTGTCATCAGGCATCACGATGACAACTCATTGTTTTTACCAACTCTAGTTTAAAAAATCTACAGTGTTTTTGTTTTGTAGAAAGCACCTACAACTGTCGAATGTATATGGCGGTAAGTTCTCTCTTTGAGGAGTGGCTGGAAAGACAACATGATGTCCTTACCTTCCGCATGACGCAGGTCCTCTCTGGACATAGTCAGTTCGGGAGATTCCTGCACCTGATTCGTGCGGAAGAAACACCTGAGTGTCACCATTGTGTGGATCACCTGAAGGACACGGTGGGGCATACGGTAGAGGTATGCCCCGCCTAGGCAGAGCACCGCCTTGTCCTCGTGGGTGCGCTCGACGGCAGCGATCTCTCGCGCCGGGCCTTGGTTACAGGCCATGGTCCGGAGCGCGGAGAAGTGGCAGGCGGTCGCCTCCTTCTGCGAAGCAGTAATGCTAGCAAAGGTGGCAGCCGCACGCGCTTTGTAATGGCCCTCACACCCAGTCACCGTAGGGCTTGCGGACGGCGATAAATGGGTAACTTGCCGTCCGACCATCCGGTAATCGTCCGGATCGAGCCCAAGTCGTCGACGGTAGTGTTCCACGCGCGCCTCAAGTAGATGTCAGCAACCGTAGGCCCAATAGGGTCGAAGGCTACTGGGGCCATGGGTGATGCTAAAGAGAACCCCGGGGCCCTGGAACGAGGGCAAAGAAGGAACTGGAGTGGGTTTTAGTCAGTAAAAGTCTTACACGCCTTCCCACCCCGCCCAAGGGCAGGAGATGTCATTGGATGCTTTCCCAACTTATAAAAAAAAACTCTCGAATGTTTAGGTAATAAAAATGTCTTTTTTCTAAGCGTTGTTATAGTTCCTAAAGCTAAAATGTTATTCTTGATAGTTAGAACGTTATATTGTGGTAAAAATAAGTTTATTACCAACATTATCTCTATGCCTGTCTAGACTGAAGTGTATAAATGAGATAACTGAAATTAGAGTTTTTGTATGGACATGTTTTCTTAGACGTTTACTGGCTCATAACATTAGTGTATTATTAAGCTTTCTTGTTGTTATTATTTGTGTTGAAGTGGAGATAACTGGAGAGATGAAATGAAGTTTGTTTTGTAATAATACAGTCTCCATATTAGCAAATAGGTGTTTCTTAGAACATTATGAACCGAATTCAGTTATTACGGCCGCTGTCACAAAATTAAAAATTATAATTTCGGATTAATACATTTATGAATATGTTGCGCACAAAGATTCAATGACATATAATGTAATTGAATTGGTGTAATCATCACAGCGTTGATTTGTTGGATTCGTTTTTCATAATTACATTGTTAATTTGTATGTATCTAAGTATATATTTATTATATATTTAGTATTTCTTTTCTATTTCTTACCATTAAGCTGTTGATCCCCGCATTAACGCCGGCGTTCACGCGCCATTGTATTACTATTGTGTCTCTAATTACGCACTCAAAAGGTTCAGCTGCACCTACCATGTTTTGTTTCTGCACCACGCTAAGGTCGACTGGTAGAAAATGCCTAATACATTAAGTCCGCTTTTGTACAGTATTTATTACTAGTGCATAAAGTTTTATTAAATAATGCGTTTGTTTCGCAATGTGCTTGCTCAGACTTGTGGCTGTTGTGTGTTGATGTGTGTGTTGTGTTGTGTGGCTTGTTGTGAGGGCTCAGACGGCATCAGGTCTTTTTTTTCAGCGCCACAACGCGCTTTGGTCGTTTCTGATAAGTGCAATGAAATGTTGTACTTACTTTAAAATATTGTTTGCTAGATATTCCACTTGTCTTTTCATGTCAACAAACTCAAATTAAATTTGTGTGACTAGTATTTAGGTTCTAGAGTGGTGACCACGTACCGGAAGGCATAGCGCGCAATGTGGACCGATGATCTGAGGGTCACATGAATCCGATGGATGCGAGACGCACAGGACCGATCGTGATAACGATGCTTGGAGGAGGCCTATGCTCAACAGTGGATTTCTTTCAGCTGTGGTGATTTAAATTAGCTACCCATTCATGTCAAGTTAACAACCTCCCTCACGGTGCGCTGCCGCTTGGAGGTTTGGGGTAATTTTTTATAGAGGTTGTCTTCCTGGTGACTCGGGCGGTTAAGCCAAGACCCTCGACCCCCATCAAAGGTCAGAAACATGACCTTGGACAATCTCTAGGGCTACGAGACTAACGGTGGCAGAAGGAAGAGCAAGTCGTCCTCCTGCCTGCCCGGTGGCAGGATGAGTGCATACCGAACCCGCTCTTACTTCACCACTGTGCCCTCTGCTATAGCAGATGGACACGGGATCGGGATCAAAGGTCTGAAATTCATTTATAGCATAATAATAGCATAATCGGCCTTTTAATGTTCCCATTACTGGGACTCAGGCTTCCTCTCTCTAGGAGAGGGAATAGGCCCTAATCCACCACGCAGGCCTAGTGCGGATTTGATGATGAAATAAATTACATAAAGTAATGCGCCTGGCTGGGTTTTAACCCGCGACCTACAACTCGTAAGTCGGGGCCGTTACCACTCGGCCACCACTGCTCCGAAATTCATTTAAAACTACCCAAATTAACCGAGATTTCTCGAAGTCTAAAATCATTAATTTGAAATTCTATAGAGTTCCAAGTTACCCGTGGCGGTAAAAGCCCGTAAGTCCGTAAACCTTATTATAAAGACATTTATTTATCAGTCGCCTTAACTGATCAAGCGTGGAGATAAAAGTGTCTTCTCTTTAGCTTTTGAAGTATTAAAGGGATAAATTAGATTTTAAATATCGCTTTTAACGTTCATCAGTTCATTCTTGGTTGCTTTTATGCGATTCGCTTATAAATAGATGTTTGTTAAGATAATTTACGGCAATTTGTAGATAATGTGATTTTTGGCAGTTGTGATGAGAAAGTAATATTAGCTGTAAAGGTTTATTATACAAACGTGTTCACACATCAAACGCGTGAGGTTCTCTGTTAAATAATATGTTTTATGTTTGCAGTTTGAGAATGTGAATTATAATATCGGATTTTTATCTCAAAATCTCTATTCTAAAAAATAATGTAAAGTCATAAATTTTCAGTAAAATAATTTTATATCCTATCTGAATACCATATTTTCCTACCAAAATAGCAATGTAAATACGTTTGTTCACGCATCAAACGCTTGAGCATACGGATTGACGTCACCGACGGCTGAGGCGGCGGACACGGCAGAGTACCGGCGCGCAGCGGACGGCGAGCGGCGCAACACTTCTCGATCCGACAGCTTCCGAAGTACACACGTCCCTCTATCGAGCCCTCACTGTCAAGCTACTTATTCATTTTGTCATTAGGTGCTCGGATATACCTTCAAATACAGTCCACTTACTTTATTCATCTCCCTCAGATCCTGAACATGGTCCTGGAGCCGGATCACGTACAGTGTGGGGTCGATAGAGAGGATAGGACGTGTGTGCCGCGGAAGTTGTCGGATCGAGAAGTGTCGCGCCGCTCGCCGTCCGCTGCGCGCCGGTGCTCTGCCCCGTGCCCGCCGCCTCAGCCGTCGGTTACGTCAATCCGTATGCTCATGCTTTTGATACGCGAACAAACGTATTCACAATGCTATTTTGGTAAGAAAATATGGTATCCAGATAGGATATAAAATTATTTTACTGAAAATTTGACTTTACATTATTTTTTAGAATAGAGATTTTGAGATAAAAATCCGATATTATAATTCACATTCTCAAACTGCAAACATAAAACATATTATTTAACAGAGAACCTCGCACATAACTAGTTCAGAATAAACAAATACTAAACTCGTATCCAGTAGCTAACAAATAAAACACTACAATAAAATAGAAGACCTTAGGCAGCGCCGAGAAAATTTTACTCGCAGAATTAAAACGCTGACAAGACCGAAAAAGCTTGAGAAAATTCATGGAGACTAAGAATTTATATAGTCTTACCTGAACTGTAGGAAAACACGAAGAAACTTCGAGGTAGCATCATGAACAAAAGTTTATTATACTATCTGGATGCAAACCTTACCTACCATTTATCTTTGTCGACGGAACTTAAAGCAAACTCTGCTAAAGTATTTAGTAGAAGAAATTAGAGACAAATTCAGTGAGCACGTTTTTTTATCGAAACTACTTAATTGTGTTTTGTGTAGGAATGGTTTTGCGGGTAGGAAAGCAGATGAGTCTTGAAGAAGAACCGGATAAATATAAAATATCGTACGGCAGAAAATCGTGTATTTTTTGTTTACATAGCACAATATTGTGTATTAACAGTGAACTTATGATTTAAAAAAATACAACCGACTTCATTGTAAAAAGTTTTTTTATTTTACACTTTTAGTTATCGTACCACCACTAAAAAGTACTCCTCAGCCAAACTTAAATACCTTAAAGCCAGAGTGCATCTCATGACAATTCTAATAATCCCAAACACGGTTAGATTACAATAATTTACTTCAGAGTTCCGTTTCCTAACTTCAGGCTTCATCGTCAGATCAGTTCGATATATTCCCCCTCTTCTTTCAGTCAGTCATCGACTACACGAATAAACAAAGCAATTTTACTTGTTACGACGGTTCTGCCGTGAAGTTCGAAGGTCATGATCAGATCATAACAATATTTCTATGGGACCAACTTGGAAGCATAACCTTTCAATCAAAAAAACATTTTCAAAATCGGTCCCCAATTGACCGAGAAATCAATGAACATACATTAAAAAAATACATTCAGCCGAACATAGAACCTCCTCCTTTTTGAAGTCGGTTAAAAATCAAAAGTATTAGTTATCAAATTGATACACTGCACCAATTTTTATTACTTCTGTGCTGTATTATAGGAGCATTCGAAAACAAACACAAACAAACTTACATACACAAGACCCAAACCGAATAATTATTATCAGTAGGCCATACAAACATAACAATATAATATATTACTAGCTTCAGCCCGCGGCTTTGCCCACATATATAAAATATAACCTATGTCACTCAGGAATAAAGTGGTGAAAAAATTTTTGGAATCGGACCGGTACTTTCAGAGATTACTTCCTACAATAAAAATACAAACTTTACCTCTTTATAATATTAGTATAGATGTTATGCATACAAATATTTGTTCCGTGCGAGACTCAAACTGGTGACACGCAGTGCTGTAGCCAATCACTCGACCAACTGCGGCAATCGTGCCGTCAAGTAGTCTTGAATCAATTTTTCTTTAATTCTTTATTGTACATTATAACACAGGGGCGCCGACTCCGTGGGTGCTCGTGGGCTCGAGCACCCATGAGAAATAAACAGTGGGTGCCGAGCACACCTAAAAGTAGACATCATGAAACAGATCTGTAATCGCCTTTTAGGTTACGTATAAATTATAACATTTCTTGATAATAAAAAAATAGTTTCATTTTTATATAATGGTTTCATTTTATATTTCTATTAAACATAATTAGTAATTAAGTACGCAGTATGTTAGTAGGACATTTATTTATTTGTTGGTCGATCAGTGTTAATT
This sequence comes from Mythimna impura, assembly GCA_905147345.3. NCBI lineage: Eukaryota > Metazoa > Arthropoda > Insecta > Lepidoptera > Noctuidae > Mythimna > Mythimna impura. The sequence continues at coordinate 5,683,832 of LR990355.1, read as the reverse complement.
TCTCTTCTCACACTTCGCCACTTTTTTGAGTCATCAAATAAGCATGAACACCCATGAGGTTTTCTAAAAGCTGGCGCCCCTGCCTTAGCTGCTTCATCATCACTACATAGTATAAAACAAAGTCGCTTTTCGTGTCTGTCTGTCCCTATATATGCTTAGATCTTTAAAACTACGCAACGGATTTTGATGCGGTTTTTATTAATAGATAGAATGATTCAAGAGGAAGGTTTATGTATATAATGCATGCATAATAAAGAAGAGAAACACTGATCATTTTAGATGTTTCTAATGTGATGTCGTAAATAAACAAATTTTTTTGTGCTTACATTGCAAACGCTGGCTGAACTCTACGAGATATATCAAAATAGTGTACTACAGTGTTGTTCACCTTAAAAAGGTCTACAAAAAAGTCCGCGATGGTATATGTCCATCTCTTAGGGATAACCCACAATAACCATTTTTTATCCTTTACTTTTTACGAGAAATAATGGCTTATTTACGAAACAATTTTAAGCAATACAGCATTAATCTTTATCCAATTAAGTACCTTAAATAAAATGCGCATTTAATAAAGATCAATATAGCCCTTTACAGCGTGTAATTTAAATGAATATTTTCGAAGATATTACAGATTTAAAATGCAGAGAAATAGCGGTTGCGGTAAATAACTTGATTCTACGTTTGTTACCTCAGAACTCCGTCGTTTATGGACCGACTTGCAACATTTTTTTTCCCCTAATAGGATATGCTTTCAGATTGGTCCTATTTTTTTCAAAATCCAGTTCTGATGATGGGATCCATAAGGAATCGAGGGAACTCCTCAAATGTTCTAGGCAACTATATAATGATTTTAGTATTTTCATCGAGAACTTAAGCATTTACAGTCAAAAAGTAACATTTGATGAAGTGGAACTGATGAAAAAGACCAGAAATGGCCAACGGAACTTCACCCCTACATAGATATCATAATGAAGATAGTTAAGTAACTATGACAATGAATATAAATAAATGGTCCTGAATAGTTATGTTGAAAATGGTAGCATCAAAGTGATCTGATGATGATGCTGGAGCTGGAAGATAGGCACTGGAACTCCGTAATTAATTAATGTAACATAGCCGTGTTTGGGCTTATTAGAATTGTAATCAGATGCACTTTGGCTATAAGGTACTATCGAACTGACCTGATAATGGGGCTGGGAAGTGGATAGGGACTTCATAATAAAATAATTTATCCTAGCAGTGTGTGTGTCCATGGAGTTTCTTGCACATTCTTCTTCATAATGTTTTTTTTTTAGGTGGGAAAATCATCTAATGACAAATCCCGCTCATGGGCGGAGCGCGAGATAGTTTCAGACTTTTACTGACTAAAAATCCACTCCTGTTCCTTCTTTGCCTTCGTCCCAGGGCCCCGAGTTTCACTTTCAAACTACCCGTGGACCCAGTAGGCTTCGACCCTGCTGGGCCCCTCCGATTTGCTGACATCTCCCTGAGGCGCGTGGAACAATACGCGCGCTCGACGACTTGGTCTCGGTCCGGACGGTTACCGGACGGTCGCCATCCGGAAGCCCGCGCCTACGGTGGCCGGAAATCGGGATCGGAATCCCGACGGCGGTTGGGGCGTGAGGACCATTGCCTGACGCGATCGGCCGCCTCCTTTGCCAGCATTATGCTTCGCAGAAGGAGGCGACCGCCTGCCACTCCTCCTCGATCCGGACCATGGCCTGTACCAAAACCCGGCGCGAGAGATCGCCACCGCCGATCGCTCCCACGAGGACACGGCGTTGCTCTGCCCAAGTGGGGCACACCTCCACCGTGTGCTCCATCGTGTCCTCCGGGCGGTCCCCACAGTGGCAAGTAAAGATATCTTTTGCAATGACCAATAATAAATCGCAGGGTCAAACTTTCAACGTTGCAACGTTATTGATCGTTGAGTGTTTTTCACATGACCAATGATATGTCGCTCTTTCAAGAGTAACCTCAAAAGAAAACATGTTTGTATTATCTAATGACAAAAAAAAAGCTGTGAACAATGTACATAAAGACATTCTGTAGTATAATTAGTACTGGCGACCCGCCCCGGCTTCGCACGGGTGCAATGCTGATCAAAACCGCATCAAAATCCGTTGCGTTGTTTTAAATATCTTCTTCTTCTCAGTCGGTACACTCTTGCCAGTGTGGTCGTGGTCATCACTGTGAATCACGATGAGTGATCATCTTGGTAACACGGCGCAATTCATCGCGGACTGCAGCTTTCCGAGTACATTCATAAACCGAGCACTTAGTTGCGCCTTGATCTGGTCTGTCCATCTCATTAGTGATCTACCACGTGGCCTGATGCCCTCAACTTTGCCCTGCTGCACTACGAGACGCTCTATGGAGTCATTACCACGACGAGATACATGGCCGAAGAAGTTCAAAATGCGCGACTGTATTGTGGATGATAGGCGCTGTCTGATCTAAGCGTACATAGGGACAAACAGCGGGAAGCAACTTTGTTTTATACTATGAAGTGATCAGCATTGCACCCGTGCGAAGCCGGGGCGGGTCGCTAGTATAATATAAGTGGATACAGAGTTTGTGTACATAGGCGAACATAAATAGGCGAACATAAATCAAAGTTGAGTTTTCTTCTAGCAAACCATTGAGTTATATAAAGAGATCCCAATAGAGAATGAAGTGTACAGTTTTATTTTTTCAGTGTTCTATTTTTTTTTTCTCTGACATTGCTGTGTAATGTCAACAAATTATTAATTAACTAGTTTTTGTCAGCGGCTCGTGACAATAGGTTTCTCCATACTAACTTTAGACACACGTTTCATCCCCTTAGAGGCTGAATTTTTAAAAATCCTTTCCTAGTGCTCACATACATCATAAAAGAAACCTAAAATTTCACGCTCCTAGTCCCTAGTAGTTTCGGCTGTGCGTTGATATGTCAGTCAGTCAGTTTCTCCTTTTAAATATATAGATTAAAGTTGTGATTTAAATCCCGTGGTCAATACAAATTAAGTCAATTTGCCAAACCATTCATTCCTTTGAATCTACCGGACAATTACCATGATAGAATTATCTATCATATTTAAAATCATTGCATGAACTTTGCCAATGCCAATCACTCACCACGGATATTCGTATAAATAGCTATTTCCAGAAGAACTGCGATTTAACGCAATGCCGCCATGCATTTTAGTAGCTTTAATTTAATCTACAAGTACACTACTTACTATTCTGTAAAGCTTATTCGAAATCTGGATTTCATTTAAATGGAGCTTTTGTTTTAACCTTTTGACGTGCGTAATTAGAGACACAATAGTAAGACAATGGCTTGCGGGCGCCGGCTACCGCCTGAGCGTTAATGAATTAAATTATGTGTGTATTGAGCAGTTTTTTTTAAAGTTAAACATCATCCAATGACGTCTCCCGCTCTTGGGCGGGGCAGGAGTGTAAAATTTTTACTGACCACCCACCACCCACTCCACCTCCTACCACCACCCTATGTTCCTTCGTTGCCTTGCGTTCCAAGGCCCCGGGTTTTCAGAAGCGAACCCATGACCTCAGTAGGCTTCGATCCTGCTGGGTTCCTCCAGTTTTGCTGACATCTTGAGGCGCGCGTGGAACACTACGCGCTGTCGACGGTTTGGCTCGGTCTGGATGGTTACCGGACGGCCAGATGGCGGGCTACTCATTGTTTACCGTCTGAATGCCCACGCCTACGGTGGCTGGAAATTTTGGTCGGGATCCCGGCAATTAGGGCATGAGGGTCGTATCCTCGCGCGTGCGGCTGCCTCCTTCGCTAGCATTACTTCTTCGCAGAAGGAGGCGGCAACTTCGCACACATTTAAGCTCCATTATTGCTATTGAGAAATCAAAAAAGAGAGAAAGAAATGATTAGTAAATAAATTGTCGTGTTAGATTCACACAATGTTTCTAGTTTCAATTTCTGTGGCCTAGTTTTCAATAGAAAGGTAATTTGGCGTTGAGATGTACGAGTACATGTACATTGTGCAGAGCATCCTTGCATACATTTGGAAGTTTGCGGTCAGCGCGTTACGACCTGTCCCAACATGTTCTGGCGTGTCCTGTTGAATTTGTGACGCCTTTGTACTGAGATGTATACTGCATGTTGGGGTTTAAAATTTTGTCATTCCATTTTAGATTTTGACAATTAAAAAATAATCTAAAGTGTATCAGCTGTCTTGTAATGTTGCCTTCTTCCGGTGAAGAAAATTCATGTTGTATGGAATTTTTTGCTTTATTACTTTACCTACAGTTAGCAGTCAGCTCCGCAATTACTATTAAACATCTTATCTGATTCATTTTCAAAGAATCTCTTAGAAAATCAAAGAATGTGCTACGATGATACAGATAATTTACTGATTGTGCTAAAGTGATTTTTTTAGTTTTTATACAATTTTTGATCTTGTTAGTTAAGAAACTAGAAGTTAAGATTTGGTAACATTATAAATAAATAGTATAAGATAACTTGTCTACTTTACAGATTTTTTACACGTTTGTATTGTACTATAAAATCCTTTTGATTATTTGTTAATTTTAAATTATTTTAGCTCTTCGCGCTGAAACACAGGATTTCCTAGTTCAGGCACGTAAGACTCAGAATTAAGATTTATATTTAAGACTAATATATAATTAAGATTTATTTTTAAGATTTATATTTTAGGCTAATTTATAATTTGACCTAAATATTTTGCTAATTTAATTTTAATGTATTCCATGACAATTTGATTTAATTATTTTATTTACTATGTACCCAAATTAATAATAAGAATTTTGTATGCCTCATTGGCGGGACATAGCAGAACCTGTAACTAAAACAACATCTTATGAACCTATGATCCACAATAAATGATTTGAATTTTTTGAATTTTGAATTTGACTGTATTACTTTATCCTGTAAAGAATTTTGAATAAATATTATTATTCTTATTATTTCTGTAATTTATTTAATTTAGTTTATTTCTAACTTATTTATTTCTTATTTATTTTTCGTTCGATATTTATTTTATTGATAAATGATAAATGATATTTATTTTGTAAATAGGTTTAAAAAAACACTTTTCAACGTCAATTTTTTTTCCGTCATTTTTAAACTAGATGAGGCCGGTGTCTCCTAGCTAAGCTAAGCCGAAACAAACTCAGGGGTCAAAGTCTCTTTTAAAGTCCATACAGTAAATATGTAATGGTCAAATCACATGAGAACCATGCAGATTTGTCTGAAATGGTCTTTTAAAGAAAGAACCATACAGATTTGAGTGGACTTGTCCAGTCAGTGCAAGCATTTGTCAGTATTCGTAGAGCTCAACTCAGGACTACTAAGGAGCTCAACGACTTGACGAACAATACCAAGGAAAGGACATTTGGGTAGGCCGCAGAAAATACTCAAATTGCCAGACATTATAAGTTAAAATTACTGAAAAGGAAAAAAAAAAGCAATCAACATAGTCCTCACTTTCATAATAATAAAAGGAATAATATAGTTTACAAAATGTACTACTTAGCAAACTAAACATTGATGTCAAAAATTATTAGAGAAAAAAAAAATTCGCAATTAATTTTATTTAAATAAAACATTTCAGCTTACTACTCAAGCAGTGCTGGCCCAGTAGTAATAGCCCCAACTTACGAGTCGGGCGCCACGTATTCAAACCCAGGCAAGCACTTTACATTTTGTAAATTATTTTAGAAAAGCAAACGAGATATAACCATTTTAAACAAATAATTGTCTCTCTAGCCAATACGCCGTTTTCCTTCGGTCTTTGACGTCAAAGACTGTGCCAAGACTTTTCTTTCTTATTAGCAATATATGTATGCGTTTATTTTTTTTTTTCATATTTACTAACGGGAAAGTAAACATAAATTTAACAAACAAAAAAATGCTTGCATATTCCCTATTGGCCTATGTTGAGAATAACCTACAATGCCATTCAACAGAATGTAAAATGTAATCTGTTGAAATTTCAAATGAAGTGTCATTTAAATTCTCTACATCTATACGAAATGACAGTTCGTGTTTCAGTACAATTCAGCTGGTTGGCGATATGGTGAGACTTTCCGACTTTATATCGCCATATTAGTCTGGATTTGCACTTTAGGGATGTCTATATTGAATGTCGATAGTTACGTGCGGTTTGTTTTGTTCACTTATTCGACCTATTAAATTTTCCTTAAATGATAAATGATATTTATTTTGTAAATAGGTTTAAAAAAACACTTTTACATGTCAATTTTTTTTTTTCGTCATTTTTAAACTAGATGAGGCCGGTGTTTCCTGGCTGACTACCCTGAGAAGAAACACCGAAACAAACTCAGGGGTCAAAGTGTATTAAATCTCTATATTCAATTTTTTTTATCCTATCTTCATCTTATTTATTTCTCCTTTGTCTTGACTATGAACGCAGCTAATGTCTTCAATAACCTTTGCTGTAACAACACAAACGATTTTTACTACACAAAACCTTCCAATGTAAGCTTCTCAAACAAGAAATATAAGTGTTTTGTCTTTAAATATTACACCGAAAAGCTTCTTGTTAAACAAAAACAGTCAAGAACAATAAAAGCATTTTAAGTAGTTCGAATGTTCTTGATAAATCATGTAGGCAAAATAGAAAAATCGTCCACCACTATTTCCTCTGTTTCTACACCATTGTTTTGTATTGTAAATATACGGCGGATGGCAAACAGCTCGCACTGATTCCTGATATTAACATAATCCCGTATTTTGTTGGAATTATTCATCCGTAGTGCACTTGCAGTATAAACATCTGTTTCTAGTTTAGGGTAGACAGTTGTTTTGGTCTCAGATTTGACCAATACATTATGGATTATGTTCGAGCTTGTGTTTTGTTTATCCTGTTTTGGTTTACAAGCTCCTCGGACATTTTTCTTGTGATCATGTCGTGGTATTACGTAATAATTTGAACGACTTCTTGTTATGTTTCGTATGATTTTGGTTTCTGTGATAATAAAAAAACTTATATTGAAATTTCAAGAAAAATTGATTGAATATATAGATAATCTAGTTATTGTATGACTCTCAATATCTTAAAAGTATAAATATTTTCATATAAAAAAAATGGACTTAAGTAGAAATTTTAAACTTAATTAGTTATAAACGTTACTTTTCTGGCTTACGAAATGTATCATCTGGTAATAAAAGTAATACAAAAGACAACAAAATGTTATAAATTTTCTAATATCGGAAACATAGTTGTACTTTTAAAGTCACTGAAACGCAAGAAATTGCTTCAGAAACCAATTATCTAGAAGAGAAACTGCAAATAAGAAATAAAGTAATTGTTGGAATAAAACGGTTCTCAGTTCTTACTGACTCTGTAGATATTGTACGGTTTTATTATTTTATAGTTTAATTTTATTATATTCAATTCCCTTGCTTGGCTTGATTACACTACTGAAGTAATTGAAGCCAGAGGTCTACATTTGTGACAGAATCAGGCACAACGTGATAATTTGACAGCAATTTTTCATTAAAAAACTGGGTAAATGCGACTATGACTCGCACACTGAGGGTTCCGTACGAACTTACATATGTAAATAATAATAATTCAATTCCCAAATGGAATCTTGAAAAATTAAAAATTTTGAAAATTTTTGTGACGTGACAACAAATTTACTGTTTTCAGATTTTTTCCTATACGAGTATATGTGCTATAAGACCTTGCTTCATGAACAAATTTCAGGATTCTGAGTTAAAGAGAAGTACCCTATGAATTTTGATTCCCTTGAGAGTGTTAAAATATACGTTTTTGGTGACGTAAACGGCCGTATATTTTTTTTTTCGTTAACTTAAAGTTCGATGTTTCCACAGCTTCAAGGGACTGCAGGCTTGAGTTTTAATTTCAACTCGATACCTCCACGCGTTCCGGTGATAAAGGATCTTGACAGACAGACAGACTGACGGACAAACAGACAGACGGACAACAAAGTAATCCTATGAGGGTTCCACTTTTTCCTCTTGAGGTACAGAACCCTAAAAATGATAAATTGATGTTTTTAGAATGTTGACTTAGTTACATGATGCCTGCCTCGCAGGCTTGCGAAGCCCGCGAGGCAGGCGGCCAGACGTCAATCTACCCATTGATAGCTCGCCGTCTGGTAATCCTCCGAATGCAAGTCATCGACAGCGCGTAGTGTTGGGGCCCAACATGGCCGATGCCCATTATGGTCGCGGGGATTTTCTGAAAGGGAAACCTTTGGTCCTAAAACGCAAAGGGTAACTGAAGGACACAGGTGTGGTTTTAGTCTGTAAAAGTCTGACACGTCCTCCTGCTATACCCTAGAGCGGGAGATGGATGATTGAACCTTAAAAAAAGATGCCTGTCTACAGGAGCCTTAATAAATACATAAAATTCGCGAATCAGTTTATATCAAAGTGCTGCTGAACATATCAATCCGATTTATTTTTCAATATCGTACCTTTGTAAAGATTGCGATATTATCAGACAAACTTCAGGGCAATTGCACTAAATCAGTCAAAGGAAAAATAAAAGTTCTCCCAAATCGGATTCTGAAATTGAAAATCGTTTAAAGGTCTTTTACGACTTTGTTCTAAAGAAGATTTACTACATTCGCACAATATATTGTATAGTTGTATCGTTTTACCGTGGCAAAAAGGGCATTGCTCTTTGCCTAATACACAATTATTTGCAGAAACAATAAATTATCCCTGAATCTAGAAATAAATTATTGACGCTTTACGAAGTGCAAGACAATCGATTACAGTATTTAATACTTGAAAAATTGCCAGAAAATTTTAAAACGGGGTCTTAGTGTCATGTTTCATCGGCCTTATCTAATTTGACGAAAAAAAATTGACGTGTACAAGTGTTTTTTTAAAACCTATTTATTTTCTGCCTAGCGTTGCCCTACGCCTTGGCGCTCCTTGCTGTTCTCCTCATCGCTGCCACTGTGGCGAAGTTGTCAACAACCTCGGTCACCACGACCTGTCATGCAGTCGAAGCGCAGGACGCATAGCGCGGCACGCGAACATTAACGACATTATCCGACGAGCCCTTGTTACCGTCGGCGTTCCGGCTGTTTTAGAACCTCACGGCCTGGCACGCGACGATGGTAAGAGACCGGACGGTATGTCTTTATTTCCGTGGAAGATAGGTAGACCTTTAGTGTGGGACGCTACCTGTGTCGACACTCTTGCGCCATCCCATCTTCCTAGCTCATCGTGCTGTGCTGGTGCTGCCGCTGCGGCTGCGGAGAATCTCAAGCGGCGGAAATATAACAACCTCGTTGGCAGTTATATTTTCGAGCCGTTTGGGGTTGAAACTCTTGGGCCGTGGGGTCCGAGTGCTCATACGCTTTTTAAAGAACTGTCCAATCATCCACATCGCTGTCATCTGGAAATGTGCCCAGAAGACTGGCAGCATTGCCACGTTGAATGGCAATGCTAATTCTTTGGGCAAAGAACGAGGGTCACGCAAAATGTCGATCAGTGTGAAATTTCCTTAAAAAGGAGACGCGCACTCGGTCCCCATGACCGAAGCGTTTCGACCTCAAACGGCTCAAAACTGTAATTACCAATAAGGTTACAGTGTTTACAAACTGAAAATAATTGTAAGTATAGCATAATAATTAGTTAAGTAATAATTATTTACATAGCATAATCAGCCTTTTTTAATGTTCCCACTGCTGGGACTCAGGCGTCCTCTCTCTAGGAGACATATTATTTACATACATACATTAAATAAATTTAACAAATTAAAATAAAGAATGATTATTTGTTATTTAGATGTCAATAAATAAAGGTAGGTAAATGACCGATTATTGTCCTGTTTAAATGCAGAAAATATAATTTAGCTTCACAAGATGAAAAGGTCTGCAAATAATGGTCTAATTTCTCGAAACTGCGAAACACTTCAACCACAAACACTAACAAAGATCGATCCCTCCATCCCCCTTTAATCTTTGCAATATTTTCAGCTTCGACACATTAGTGCTGTACCAATTAGTGTTGTGTCGTTAGCGTGTAATTTACTGTCACAATCAGACACCGGAGTACTCTGATGTAGAAGTATTACGTGTGAAAGGGATTTTTTCGATGGAGATTCGTCTCTTTTGGTGTATTTCTTTGCGTTTTCTTTGAAGGTATGTTGTTTTTCATATAAGGTCTTGATTTGAATGGCAAGCATTAAGCCTGTTGTAATTTAAAAGCTTAACATTAATGTAAAATCCCACAAAAGGGATGATCCTCCGACCAGGCGGGTGTTGTGTCTGGTCCTGGCAACTGCCCGATTAGATATTTTGAGATCTGTGGCTAAATTGTAACAGCCACATGGGTCGAGCTTGAAAGTTAAGCAATGCTTGCCAAGGTGTTCGTGGACCATCTTCACAGACCGAGATTCCTCCATATCTTGGAAACCACGCTAAGGCGTTGGTCCCTGGTTATAGATCTTTAACAGTCATTACGGATAGTCAGAAGCTGAGAAATCTGACACCAGTCTTGCCAAGGCGGTATAGTGCTATTCAGTTACAGGGTTGTGAGGGTCAGATAGACAGTCACTCCATGTAAAACACTGATATCCTGCTGTAACAGGTTTTACTGGACGCTGACTCCAACTTAGTTTTTGTCTCTCCATACTGCCAATAATTATGGTGGAAATCTCCTCTAGCTTTAATTAATTATTATGTGAAAGATGAATGGGTCACTGGCAATGAACAAACTGTTCCAGATCCCGCTTCTAGTTTACTAGGACAATTGATTTACTATGATGTAGGCTTTAGGTATTCAATTCACATCAAGCCGTGAGAAAGTCCCTAGGCTAGTTGTTGTTCATGCGGCTGCCGAAAAAAAAGGGAACCACGTCCATGCGGTTGGAACTTTTATCTGCTCGGCTCGTAAGAATGCCATCCAGTTTGTATCGAAACGTTGAAACGGGCGGTGTGACGTCATCGTTGCTTGTGACTCGTTCTCTTCCAGACTATTGACTTCATCCTCACAAGTTTCCGTACTATTAACTTCACCGACATATTTTTGAACGACTTACAACTGTATATTAAAACCAACCAATAGCAAGGATTTAAACGTGTTGCCACGTACAGTCGTGCACATATCGAAGTTCACAAAAGGGCATTATTTCAAAGCAACTCAATTCCCTCTAAAACACGTAACAAAGTCCCAAGTAGTGCTAAGACTCACGAGCTAGTGATTAAAGATTGTACTCAGCTTGACTGTTACAATAAATGTGGTCGTGTAACTCGACGCCACCGCTGTATGTCTTGCACCGATGTTACGTAATAAATAGCGGGTTGGTTAAATTTTGTGACTTTTGTTTGGCTAAATCCGATGGTTTTCTCTTATTTTTTGTATTTTTAGGATTCCGTACGGTACGGAACGGGCCCCTATCACTAAGCCTCTACTTTCCGTACATTCTTCCGTCTGTCTGTTTTTTTTTTAGGTGGAAATCATCCCGGTCTAGGGCGAAGTAGTGTCAGACTTTTACTGCCTAAAACCCACACCTATGTTCTTATGTTCCTTCTTTGTTTGAGTCCCGGGGTTCCCTTTTGGACAACCCATGATCTGTTAGTGGGCTGTATCTCATATACTCTAAGAGCTGAAAAGTTGGAATTAATAAAGCACAATGTGTAAAATAATAAAATTAAAAGTAAAGTAAACAATACACATTATTTTGTCAGCATTTTTTGCTCGATTTTAATACTGAATCCTTCGTGTACGAGTCCGACTCGCACTTTACCAGTTTTTTCGGGTTTTAAAGGTTACACAAAATCTGGGGCTCATAAATATAAAAGAGGTGACTTTACAGGAGAAGAGAAAAGACTGCGCCTGTTTTTTTTTTATATTTTTTCGGTTTGGATAGATACTTATCTTATAGTGAGGCTGGCCCTAAGATAGATAGGTACTTAGTCCTTTAAGTTATGTCTTCGTACGAAATATAGTATAGTTAGTAGGTACCGATAGAATACGCAATACACAAAATTCGATTGCCCTATTTATATGCGTGAATTTAGGCTTGCAATTTGCATACGTTTTCAGGTGCATTTAAGTTAATATATTTCAAGTTATTTTTATGAATTCAGTGGACGGCATTATCATCATCATCATCATCATTTCAGCCGATAGACGTCCACTGCTGGACATAGGCCTCCCCCAAATGTCGCCACAAAGAACGGTCCTGCGCGTCTCGCATCCATCGGATTCTCGCAACCTTCACCAGGTCATCGGTCCACCTTGTAGGGGCCTTCCAACACTGCGTCTTCCGGTACGCGGTCGCCACTCCAGAACCCTTCGGCCCCAACGGCCATCTGTTCTGCGAGCAATGTGCCCTGCCCATTGCCACTTAAGTTTGGCGATTCTTCGTGCTATGTCGGCAACCTTGGTTCTCCTGCGGATATCTTCATTTCTGATTCGATCACGCAAGGACACTCCGAGCATAGCCCTTTCCATTGCCCTTTGGGTGACTTTGAGCCTTCTGATGAGGCCCATTGTGAGCGACCACGTTTCGGAACCATCACTGGCAACACGCATTGGTCATAGACTTTCGTCTTGAGACACTGTGGTACATTGGATGAGAAGATACCGCGCAGCTTCCCGAACGCTCCCCAGCCGAGTCGGATTCGACGGTTGACCTCTTTCTCGAAATTAGATCTACCCAACTGGACTGTCTGTCCAAGTTAGACGTAATCGTCCACAACTTCGATTATAGAGTCTCCAATCTTGATAGGAGTGGGTGCTACATGGTTGTTTATCATTACTTTAGTTTTGTCCATGTTCATTTTAAGACCCACTCTTTCGGAAGCTCTACCTACTGAGGTCATTGAGCATTGTGCTGAGCTCTTCCGTTGTCTCAGCCATGACTTTAATGCGAAACTGGGCAAACGAGACGGTGACGAGCTGCGAGTGGGGCAATTTGGATATGGACGTAGGAACCACCAGGGACACCTACTAGCCAGCTTTATGGAGAAGGAGGGCCTCTACATGATGAACTCCTTCTTCAGAAAGCGTTAGCATAAGAAGTGGACCTGGCAAAGCCCTGATGGTGTAACAAAAAATGAGATTGACTTCATCATGTCGACGAAGAAGCAAATATTCAATGATGTCTCTGTGATCAATGCGGTGGAAACCGGAAGTGATCACCGCATGGTAAGAGGCACATTAAATATCAATGTCAAGCTTGAAAGATCTCGACTGATGAAGTCTACGCTCCGTCCTGCACAGATCCAGATCCAAAACTTCGAGAGCTTTCAGCTCGAACTTCAAAATCGTTTCGAATGCCTAGGAAGCTCTGTGGACGAATACAACGATGGGTTCGTGGAAACTGTCCATACGGTCGGGTCTAAATTCTATAAGACTTGTACAAATAAGAGCAAGAGGCTCACAGATCGAACTCTCCAGCTTATGAAGGAAAGACGTGAGATGATTCTGCAGTCTTCAGACGATGCGTGCACATATCGGCTGCTTAATAAACGGATCTCTAAGTCCTTGAAACGCGATCTCCGTCACTTTAATACTGGAAAAATTAAAGACGCGATTGAGCGAAATAAGGGCTCTAAGGTGTTTGCAAGAGATCTGTCTATTGGGCAGAGCCAGCTCACGAAACTGAAGACCGAAGATGGCAGAGTTATATCCGCCAAATCGGAGCTTCTGGGAGAGATTGAGGCTTTTTATGGACAGTTATACATGTCAATCACAAAACCCATTACGAATCTAGCAAACGACCCAAGAGCTAGGTTGACCCGACACTATACCGAAGATATCCCGGACGTCAGCCTGTACGAGATTAAGGATGGCTCTGAAGCAGCTTAATAACAACAAGGCACCGGGTGATGACGGAATTACAGCCGAACTAAAAAGGCGGGTGGGAAACCGATCCTCAAGGCCCTTCACAAGCTGTTCGATTCCCTCATATTCGAGGGAAAAGCACCACAGGCATGGAGCGGAGGTGTGGTGGTACTCTTCTTTAAGAAGGGCGACAAGGCCTTGCTCAAGAATTAAAGGCCCATCTCACTTCTGAGCCATGTCTACAAGCTGTTTTCCAGAGTCATCACGAACCGTCTCGCGCGCAGGTTCGATGACTTCCAGCCTCCCGAACAAGCCGGATTCCGAAAAGGCTTCAGCACCATAGACCACATACACACGCTACGGCACATTATACAGAAGACCGAGGAGTATAATCTGCCTCTCTGCTTAGCGTTTGTTGACTACGAAAAAGTCTTTGATTCGATCGAGACTTGGGCTGTGCTGCAGTCTCTCCAATGGTGCCAGATTGACTATCGGTACATCGAGGTGCTGAAGTGTTTGTACGAAAACGCCACTACGAGTATGTCAGTCAGACTGCAGGACCAGACCTCGAAACCTATCCTCCTGCGGCGGGGTGTGAGGCAGGGAGACGTCATTTCTCCGAAACTGTTCACGGCCGCAATGGAGGATGGATGTCTTCAAGGTTCTGGACTGGAGTGGATTAGCGAGTACATCACTCATCTTCGGTTTGCCGACGACATAGGACGGCATTACCGTGGCCAAATACTGGGCTAAGTAAAGAATTCAATATGGAAAAAAAATAGTTTTGTCATCGACACGCTGAGAAAAAGAAGTTAATGTCGTGAAACACTTTAATGAGATTCCTATATACCACCATTAATGGCGTTGCAGACTACAGAACAATTTAAAAAAAAACAGAAAATAAAAATGATTGAAATTACTTTTCCAAGTTTTTCATTCATAGGCAACGATATATATCAGCCTCTCTTTTGGATTTCAATAGAAACAGGTTGGGTTCCACAATCCAATGCAATGATATCGCTAATTGTCGGCAGAGCAAAAAATTTCAAAAAAAAAAAATCACCTTAGACAAAAGCAAAAGGTGATAAAAAAATATAAAAATAAAATATTCTTGCATTTCATTTTTACTCAAATCATTTAAAAATTAGAAAATATTATAAAAGACCTTAAAAGAAAATTATCATTCTAGAATTGCGACATCAAACATTCTGTGAAGAATAAAATCAGTTGACTTAATTACTAATTAAAATTTATATTTATTTTTAATTAGGTAAAGCATCCCGAAGAATCGCCAAACTTAAGTGGGCCTTGCTCGCAAAATAGATGGTCGATGAAGATGTGAAGTTCTGAAGTGACGATCACGTACTGGAAGACGCAGCGTTGGAAGGCCTCCTAGAGGGTGAACCGACGACTTATTGCGCGTTCCGATGGATGCAATTTTTAGGTGGGAAATCATCCAATGACATCTCTCGCCCTTAGGTGGAGCTGGAGGGCGTGTCAGACTTTTACTGACTTAAACCCACTCCTATGTTCCTTCGTTACCTTGCATTATAGGGCCCCGGGTTTTCCTTTCAGAAGCGACCCCATGACCCCAGTAGGCTTCGTCCCTGCTGGGCCCCTACGGTTTTGCTGACATCTCCTTTAGGCGCGCGTGGAACACTACGCGCCGTCAATGACTTGGGATCGGTCCGGACGGTTACCGGACAGTCGGACGGCGAGCTGCCCATTGCTCGCCGTCTGCAAGTCCGCGCGCTGTCCGCGGTGGCTGGAAATCGGGATTGGGATCCCGGCGGGTGGGGCGTGAGGGCCGTTTCCTCGCGCGTGCGGCCGCCTCCTTTGCTAGCATTACTGCTTCGCATAAGGAGGCGACCGCCTGCCATTGCTCCTCACTCCGGACCATGGCCTGTACCAAGGCCCAGCGCGAGAGATCGTTGCCACCGATCGCCCCCACGAGGACATGGCGGTGCTCTGCCCAAGCGGGGCACACCTCTACCGTATGTCCTCCAGGCGGTCCACATAATGGTGACACCCGGGCATGTGAACCTGCGTCATGCGGAAGGTGATGACGCCATGTTGTCTTCCCAGCCACTACTCAAAGAGAGGACTTACCGCCATAATTATGGCGTGCCAGCACTGGGCTGCGACAGTCGCTGTCGCCATTCCTCCATGAGTGGACGTCTGAATGATAATGAGGTAAAGTAGTATAGTTAGGGCCAAAAGGTTCTGGAATGGCGACCGCGTACCGGAAGACGCAGCGTTGGAAAGCCTCATAAAAGGTGGAACGATGACCTGGTAAAGGTTGCGGGAAGCCGATGGATGCGAGAAGTACAGGACCGTTCATTGTGACGACACTTGGGGAAGCCTTTGTCCAACAGTGGACGTCTATCGGCTGAAATGATGATGATCATGATGAGGGTAGTCAGAGCTAACTGCCTTGGGAGTCTTTACTGTATCTAGAGTTAAAAACACAGATGATTATTCGAAAGAGTTGCCGCGGCCTCTGAAACGAAAACGGGCAAATGAAAGCACATAGTTGGGTTTTAGTCAGTAAGTAAGAAACACTCCCTCTCACTTCACCCAGAGTGGGAGGTGATATTTAATGATTTTCCACCACAAAAAATATACCACAAAGACAAAGCGGGTGTTATTTCGATCTACATACGAACCCTTCGGAAACGAAACCCACAGCAAAATTTTCCAGTTATATAAGCTCCGTGTAAATATGCAAAGATTTATTATTCATGTAAACGAAGCCAGAAAACATGTTATGCTAAGATAAGAGTGGATTTACGTTTCTGTGATATCTTAATTAAAATCAGTGAAGCACTTTACACACCCGTTTTATTAAATCTTAGCTAATGTTTTAACTAAACAATTACCACTTAAGATTCACATCCTTAGAACGGATTCTTTAAATGGTATTGCCGTAGCCAAACACTGGGCCAGACAAGGAAAAAAAAACAATTTTGCTATCGCACAGTGTTGTTTGGATCCAAAAAATTAGCTCCTATCTTTTATTAAACATTACTAGCATAGCATAGCATAGTCGGCCTTATAATGTTTCCACTGTTGGGACTCAGGCCTCCTCTCTAGGAGAGGGAATGGGCCGTAATCCACCACGCGGGCCCAGTGCGGTTTGTTGGATGTCACATGTCTTCGAATTTTTGGTTCTAGGACATGCCGATTTCCTCACGATGTTTTCCTTCACCGCTTAGAGAGCAGTGGTGATGAAATAAATTACATAAAGTAATGCGCCTGGCAGGGTTTGAACTGGCGACCTACAATTCGTAAGTCGGGGCCATTACCACTCGGCCACCACTGCTCTCATAATTAAAGGGAATAACGGAAAGGTTTGCTTATTTTCGTTATTTACAGACTACTTTATGAAGAACTTCTTATTTACATTCTTGGATAAATGCGCCTGGCTGGGTTTAAGCCCGCGACCTACCGCCGATCCGACTCGTAAGTCGGAGCCGTTACCACTCGGCCACCACTGCTCACTATATATATATATTACTAAATAATAGATAAATACAAATGCATCATTAGAAATCTCAAATGTTAATTAAGTATATTTGTTTTGTTTTTAATCATAAAGTTTTTTGACCTTGAAGGTCCAAAACACACCAATTAATTTATACAACTTAGGTATACGTAATGAGTTATTTTTAAAATTGAGGTTTAATTAAACAATTCTAGGAGCATAACATCCTATTTTTATTTTATAAAAAATGAAAACAGAATCTACATAAATAAAATATTTTTTTGAAAACAGTTTTTTTTTTCTTCAATTCTAGGCCGAAGTAGAAACTGTGTCTGGTACAAATAGATTTCTTTCACAAAAGTATATCATCTACAAAAATTTAGTTTCCTAATTGGACAGAAATTTCGAGAAAATCCTCAAAAAATTACAAAATAGTGACTACTCTAACACATATTTTTGTGGGTGATAAACAAAAATTTCCCACTTTACTATATTAATAATATAATAATAAAGCTAAAATATTATATAGTATAGATTAATACTCCAATAAACTTCCATCATTTCCTACTACCAGAAGAGATTAGTGCTATCGTAGTAACAACATGTAAAACAACTAAGTTGTACATGGAAATACCACAGAGATATACAGATACATCCGGATTGTATACAGATATACCTCAGTTGATTGCACAAAGAACACAAACACCTAAAACTGTACTCATCTGCAATGGAAAGCTGTCTGTTAGGTAACTTAATGTGTGTGAGATGGAACTATTGCGGTGTTATTTGTTAGTTATATTTTCGGATATTTGCGCATCACTTCTGCTTTGGACAGGCAATATTATCGTAGGACCGAAACAGTGTCGTATTTTTTGTTTTTGTAGTGTTTTTCCTATATTTATTTACTATGATGATAAGTTTTGTTTTCTAGCGAACTTATTTATTTATTTTAAACACACGTTTATTTTTTACTAGTATAAGCCTAAGTTCGTCAGTTCATCTTGTGGAAAACCTTCCAACGCTACGTTTTTCAGACCGATTGTTCTACGAGCATGTGCTCTGCTGTACGCGTATGTGATCTGCCCACTGCCACTTATGTTTTGCGATTCTTCGGGCCAAGTTTCTTTTGTTATCCTAGGTAATAAACTGAAGTAACAAAATTAGTCAGACAATGGCCGCACTTGAAGACACCACTTATTAACCGATCACATAGATATTAGTGCATGAGTTGCGGTTGGTCAGTTTCAAGTAACACCTCGAATAACTGGCACAATTTAGACTGAGGTCAACACACTAACTCGTTGTAAGAGGAGGTTCCAAATGTGGAAGAATGCTTATTTTTTTCAAACTCAATAATGTCCACTTATAACTTTGACAATTTTAATTTCTCGTCAAAATATTGCTATTCGAAATAACTCCACTGATATTTGAGAAAGGTAACAATGAACAGAACCAGGCAAGGATGGAAGTGAGCAAATAAAAGAGACGGCTAAATGAGGAACATAATCTATTTTATCGAATAGTGCCTTGCAGTGTAAACAGCCATTAAGGAACCGGAAAGTATGGTCCCAATTAAAGCGAGTTGGTCTCTGAAGTTTCTAAGGATCCTGTGGTTTCTAGACATTGGAAGACATACGTGGCTCCAAGATCATCTTGCAGTGGCCCTGCCCCCCTAGCCAAGTTACGGTCGTTTCGTTTGCGTCGAACGACTCGAGTAGGCCACGCCTCCGATTCCTTTGTTCTGACGTCATCTCAACGCTCAATCACGTGGTCAGAACAAAGGAATCGGAGGCGTGGCCTACTCGAGGCGTTCGACGCAAACGAAACGATCGTAACTTGGCTAGGGGGGCTGAATTACGCTTTTGATGCAATGAAGTATCGATCAATGATTATCCCCAAGCAAAAAGCGCCTCAAAGAGTTGTCAACAAAATAGATCGGACCAGCTTGGGGCGATGCCTGCCAAGGCTGTGGGATTGTTTGAAATGATTCCGGTAATCCTGAAATATTAACTGAAGGAGCAAAGCTTGGTTTTAGTCAATTGTCTGGCACTTTCGCTCTACCCAGAGCGAGAAATAATAATTTCCCACTTCAATAAAAAGCAAATCGATCCCCCTTGATGCAGGACTATCGCAAGTTTTAAAAACAAAGATGTTCATCAATTGATTTGGGAGGTCACAGTGGAGAGGTTTTCGGTGTTTTTTTTTTCCAAGAAAATTTGCCAGTGATTTACTGCAAAAGAGCATTCATGGTGGTTCTTGTAGGTTCTTCTCTATCGAGAATATTTTGGAATGTGCACATCATTATGTTGTTGAGAATTGAAGTGCCTGTAAATGGTTTATACTTATAATTGTTTGCATTTGATTTCTTTCAGTGGAAGACATATTGGAATCAGAACAGTATTTCTAGAGAGAGTTATCTGTGGAAGTATTTAATTATTTTCAAAAAATTATACGAAAAATGTACCCTGTCTAAAATATTAGTTTAGATAATTTATTTTAAGTAACAATATATTGCGCTTAATACAAAGTGCATGCACCTGGTTCTCGTCTGTACGGACTTTAGACGGTACTAGTTTTTGGCCAAAGCTTCGTCCGCGTACTTAAGACCTATGTCACTCAGGATTATAGCAACTTTCTACCGGTGAAAAAATTTTAGCAATTGGACCATTACTTTCAGAGTTTACCTACAAACAAAAATACAAACTTTCCTAGTAATTAGAAAATTAGAAGTAAAGTATTAGTGTAAATAACTAAAATTAGAGGTTACCTATTTTTTATATACACCTACTTTTTAAAACCTCCTAATTAATGAGTTTAAACTATAAATTAGAATACCAACACTGTGTTATTTTTTTATTTAAATATAGCAACATATCAGCATAATAATATGCGATGTGCGGGCCGCCTATAGCCGCCGCCGCCTTTTTAACTAACTTCGGACACATTTTTAATCTATTATTTTTATTTTTTTTATTTCGTATGTTTTGGCTTTAATAAGTTCACACAACTTATTAAAGCCAAAACATACAATTTTTTTTTTACCATTTAGCCAACTTTACAATCGTCATATGCGAGTTTAATTTTTCTATCAAACATGTTATTTCCAATCAAGAACCAACCTTTCACTCATTTCTTAATTACAACGAAACCTTTAGAAAATTACGTTGATCTAACAAAATACTATCATAATAGGAACAAATCCAATCCGTAAATTGGACCAGACGGACAAAGATTCAATTTATCACCAGGTAAAAGGTATTATCCTCACAGATTTGTTCAAAGAGTCTAGACAACAGCCTATATTTAGTAATCAAATCTTGTTAGGGCTTTCTTCTGAATGACAACAAAGGAACTCAGCACTTTGATTTAGTTTGGTTCAAATTCTAAGAAATACTTTGATTTAATTAGTGTTGGATTTGAAGAAAATGCTGTTCTTCTATCTGTATTTGTTCTTTTCATTTTTAAGTGTTTGTGTGTATATAATTAAATAAATAAATAAATTGTTATCAGCACGAATTGAGATTTTTAATCGGGACCATATTTTGAGCAACAGTTTGTCCTTAAAAAAAAAATGGAATTTCCTTACATTTTTTACAGGTTTTAGATGAGATTGCAATTCGCTTTTTTTACCCAACTCCCAATAAAAAAGGAGGTAAGTACTCATGTTGTCTGAATATTTTTTTTTTGTATTTTGCTCAGTGGTATCAATGCCAAACGTGAACCGATGTTAATGATTCTCTTTTTTTGGAAGAGTATTTTTGCAAAATAGTTTCATTTAAATTTTGTGAAGATCTGATCAAGAAATTTAGAGACAGAGCAAGGAATACCTCCAACATTCTGAGATTTCTGCAATCGAGTGTCTGTTTATTGTTATCACAATTTTGTAATGAAACCGCTCACTTCGGTATAAAATAATAAATTTATAACCTTTGAATTGTCAAGAAGTCAGTCAGTCAGAAAAATTATGCTAATTGCACATTCTAAAGCGCAAATCTTTATGGAGAATATTCTGGATGGATATATTCTCTATGGCGAGAGAAATTTCTTTCAGCAGACTTACGACAGGAGAGTGGGGTCAGAAATGTGGACACTCACTAGTGTCCAATTTATACACTTATAAATTGATTTGAAAAGTTAATATAGACTATGTTAACTTATCTAAATAATATAATACATTAATATGTATTAAGTAGCAGCAAACACATGTACACTTAATTAAAAACAATACACAAATTAAATTATAAAAATACATCTCTTTAATAACTAATTTTACGAGCTGGTAGAGAGGTAAGGTTATGTTACTCTTTTCAGTGTTTTTATATGGAAGTCGGTTGCATTTTTTGAAGCACCTAAGTATGAAAGTTGGCACAAAGATTTCTAATTTTACAAAGAAGGCATTATTGTACCTTTCCACTAAAACAAAGCATCTAAAACTCTGAAGAATCCTGATCCCTCATCGAAAAACAAATGACACAAGAAAACTAAATGGCACAGAACAAAGCAAATGGCCGCCATCCCCCGCTGTCACTCGAACCCCATTCGCCAAGCGTGTCCAAGACAAATTCCTTAACGTGCCTAATTGTGCTAACATTTACTTCCGTAATCACGTAGGGTACAATAAATGGACGGGCTATAAATAAAACTAGAATCCTACGGATCTCCGGTCCGGGAGCTATGCTCCAATAAATAAGGGAATGATTATTTTTATCGTCCGAGCAATATTGCCTAAGTAAATATTGAAAGGCACAATGGGAGAAAATAGGCGTTATGGGCCACATTATCAGACTGTGTGTTTAGGGTATCTAATTGGCTCCGTGAGTTATGTTTCGTGGGTTAGAGAGAATACCTGTAATAAGATTGCTTGATTGGACTTAGGTAAATGCTACAAGCAGGATTACCAATTAATTTTTAAAGTCTTCTTATTTTTGTAGATCATTTATCTTTACCAGGGACAAACGGTCCAGTTAGGTAGGTCCAAGTTCGAGAAAGAGGTCAATCATTAAATTAGACTTGACTTGACGTTTGGGAAAAAGCGCTAAATCACCCACAAAGTCGACTGATGACATGATAAAGGTCGCGGGAATTCATTGGATACGACACACACACGGCCAATCGTTGTGGCAACACTTGATGGAGGCCTATGTTCATCATGGACATCTTTTATCTGAAATGATGATAGATGAAGGTAAAAATAATACAATAATAATTAAGTCTTGATGAGCCTTCTAAATTTTCCGCCCTCGCATTATGTAAGTTTATATAGCATAAGCATAGCATAATCAGCCCTTTTTAATGTTCCCATTGCTGGGACTCAGGCCTCCTCTCTAAGAGAGGGAATGGGCCGTAATCCACTACGCGGTCTCAGTGCGGGTTGGTGAATGTCACATGTTTTCGAATTTTTGGTTTTAAGACATGCCGGTTTCCTCACAATGTTTTCCTTCACCGTTTTTAAAAGCAGCAGTGCAGGTGATAAAATAAATTACATAAAGTAATGCGCCTGGCAGGGTTTAAACTCGCGACCTACAGCTCGTAAGTCGGGGCCATTACCACTCGGTCACCACTGCTCTCATATAAAGGGAATAACGGAAAGGTTTGCTTATTTTCGTTATTTACAGACAATTTTATGAAGAACTTCTTATTTACGTTCTTGAATAAATACCCTATAAATAAAACGCTCAATATTTTATAATCAATGCGTTCACTTGGTGTTTAATCGAATGGCGAGAAAACACGTGCAAACACCGGAGTTCGCTTGGGGTTTGCGTCATAGATAGGCTAATTTTAAGTTCCCAATCGATTTTCAAACCAAACTGCAACTTTTAATCAATAACCACAATATGTATAAAGGTACATTATTTTATACCACTAGCAAACCAACGATTTATCAAATTGCACTACCAATATCCTGCAGTATTCACAGGCAAAGCTTTAACAAACGTATAGGGAAATCCATAAAAACATTTTTCCTATTCACGACTCCAACAGACTATTCCAAGAATTACGAAGATATTTTCAAGCGCTATTGCCACAGAGTAGGTAAATTCAGAAAGCCAGCTTCAGACAACGAGTGAAAGTAAGCGCACATGCGTACTCTTAGAATTAGCATATGTCAAAAAAATGACAACCGTACTCACTGTACAAGCTACAAGACCTGATCCTACCATATTCTTTTCACTATTGGACTACTAGACGTACTGTAGGATGCTAACCAAACTTACTGATAACTAGTCACACTTAACGCTTCTCTTCTATACGTATTATGCCAAAATGAAACACAATACAATTTAATTTAATAATTTAAATATTTCGAAGTATATTTATTTTGTACTTGTCAAATAATGTATTTCCGGAATTCTATCGAATCTTATCTAATTTATATCTAATATTAATTTAATTACATTTATTTAGGAAAATACAACAAATAATCACAAAAAAACAATACAAAAGAATTATCATTTTACAATTATATGAAATGTCAAACGTCAATAAATAACCCGCCCCTGATCGTTCCCGGTGCAAAAGTGCCCATAACCTACCAGTATAGCATCTTGTTAATATGTCGTTGGTGTTCCTCATAATAATAAATAAATAAAATGTAAAAGACAGTCAGCGTATCTTTGTAACTTTTCAAAAAAAGAGTGAACAAGTATCCTCTGAGCGCATTTGTTTTATCGTAGATCTATCACTGAGCTCCTCCGTAGTTTCAGTCATGACTACTATGTCGTCGGCAAATCGAAGGTGAGTGATGTGCTCGCCATTGATATTAATGACTAGCCCTCTCCATTCCAGAACCTTGAAGGTTCTGAAATGGTGACCACGTACTGGAAGACGCAACGTTGGAAGGCCTCCCACAAGGTGAACCGATGACCTGGTGAGGTTCGCGGGAATCCGATGGATGCGAGACGCACAGGACCGGTCATTATGGCCACACTTGGGGGACGCCTATGTCCAGCAGTGGACGTCTTTCGGCTGAAATGATGATTATGATGAGACCTTTTCATCAAAACGCGAGGTCATGTGTGCGCTCATTTTCACTTGTAGTACAGTACTAAACTTCTGTATCAGCCTATGTAGTAAATACAGCAAAGGTATTTTCAATGTACATTCTGTCTGCAGGTTACTTATTTGCTCTTCAAAGGAAACGTACGAAAATTGCACGTTTACATCGTACTAATAAGGCTTCAAGACTCGTATGCAATACTTACCTACAGCATTTATCCCTCCCCGTGGTCGTGTGCGGGGACTTCAATGCCAAGAACTTGGCTTGGGGTTCCCGGTTCACGAACCAGCGGGGTCGGATGGTGGAGGACTGGGCTCTGGAGACAGGCCTGGTCGTCCTAAACCGGGGTTCTGTCCCCACGTGTGTGCGGATGCGGGGTGACTCAGTGGTGGACATCTCGTTCGCCAGCCCCGCTCTGTCGCCGCGTGTCGTCGACTGGCGTGTTATGGAGGGGGTGGAGACGTACTCAGACCACCGGTACATCCGGTTTGACGTCTCCGCCCAAACCTCGACCGCGCCGGTCCGACAGAACCCTTGTGGTCCGCGGTGGGCGCTGAGGCAGATGGACCGGGAGCTCCTCCTGGAAGCCGCGACGGTACAGGCCTGGGTGCAAGCACCGGACAGGCCTGTCGACATCGACGTCGAGGCAGAGTGGTTCCGGGAGGCCGTATCGCAAATCTGCGACGCGGCAATGCCCCGAGTCCATCCGGGACGTGCTCGGCGCCAGGTATACTGGTGGTCGCCGGAGATTGCGGCACTGCGCAACGCGTGCAATACCGCGCGACGCCGGTATGCCAGATACCGCAGGCGCCGCATCCGTCCACCGGATGCGGAGGCCAGAGAGGCGGAGCTGTACGAGGGATACAGAGAGGCAAAGCGCACCCTCCGAGCGGAGATAAGGCGGGCCAAACTCGAGGCCCGCAACGTGTGGCTGGGGACTCTGAACGGGGACCCATGGGGACGCCCCTACAAGGTGGTGCGGGACAAGCTCCGCCCCTGGGCTCCCCCGCTAACGCAGAGTCTCCGGCCTCAGCTTGTGGAGGGTGTGGTGAGCACTCTGTTCCCCACGCGAGGGGAACACTCTCCCCCGCCCATGGCTCCGCCACCAGCGGTGTCCGACGCGGACCACGATGGCGACGACGACGACAACGCTCCAGAGGTGACCGAGGTAGAGATGAGAGTGGCGGTACGAAGGCTGAGTGCCAAAAATGCCGCCCCAGGACCCGATGGCTTGCCTGGGAAGGCCTGGGTCCTGGCCATGGAGGCTCTCGGGCCTCGACTAAGAGGGCTCTTCAGCGCATGCATGGAGAGGGGCCAGTTCCCACTTCGCTGGAAGACTGGGAAACTGGTCCTCATCGCGAAGCCGGGGCGCCCTGCGGACTCTCCGTCCGCGTACCGGCCCATTGTGCTGCTCGACGAGGTGGGCAAGCTCTTTGAAAGAGTAATTGCAGACCGCCTTGTCGCGCACCTAACACGGGTGGGGCCGGATCTGGCGGACGGCCAGTTTGGTTTTCGCAGGAGGCGCTCCACGGTGGACGCCATCATGCGCGTGCGAGCCCTCACGACGGGGGATGCGGTGGCCCAGGGCAGGTGTGTCGTGGCGGTGTCTCTGGACATCGCCAACGCCTTCAACTCCCTGCCTTGGAGTAGCATTAGGAGGGCACTCCGGTATCACCGGACGCCCGACTACCTCTGTCGTGTGGTCGAGGCGTACCTGTCGGACAGGTACATCATCTACCCTGGTCACCAGGGAGAGTGGGAACGCCGAGAGATGTCGTGCGGTGTTCCGCAGGGATCGGTACTAGGGCCGCCCTTGTGGAACATCGGATACGACTACGTGCTGCGCGGCGACCTCCCTGACGGGGTCAGCGTGGTCTGCTACGCAGACGACACGCTGGTCCTGGCGCGGGGAGAGTCGTACCAGGCGGCGGTCGAACTAGCGACACACGGGGTTGCGACAGTCGTGGGCAGGATCCAGGAGTTGGGACTCGAGGTGGCATTGCACAAGTCCGAGGCCATCTGCTTTCACGGTCCTCGGAACGCGCCACCACCGGGTTCTCAACTAACGGTAGGAGGAGTCCACATCGGCGTCGGGTCGACGATGAAGTACCTGGGACTCGTTCTCGACAGCCGATGGGATTTCGAGGAGCACTTCCGACGTCTGGCTCCCAAACTAAATCGGAATGGGGCTGCTCTCGGGCGGCTCCTGCCTAACTTGGGAGGTCCAGACGCCTCCTGCCGGAGGCTCTACGCAGGAATCGTTCGGTCCATGGCCCTTTATGGCGCACCGGTATGGGCGCCAGCGCTGCGGAAGCAGCCGGCGGCCCGGCTGAACGCGTGCCAGAGGGTCATGGCCATACGGATGGTGCGAGGATACCGGACGATTTCCCGCGAAGCGGCGAGCCTCCTTGCTGGACAGCCACCATGGGATCTGGTAGCAACAGGCCTTGCTCACATGCACGATCTGCGCATGGAGATGCAACGCCGGGGCGAAACTCCGCTGCCGCGACAAGTCGCAGCATGGCGGACAGAGCTCTGGCGGGTTCTCATGGAGAAATGGCGACAGCGACTGTCGCGACCCAGTGCTGGGCACGCCACAATTATGGCGGTAAGTCCCCTCTTTGAGGCGTGGTTGGAAAGACCTCACGGCGTCCTCACCTTCCGCATGACGCAGGTTCTCACCGAACACGGTAAGTTCGGGAAGTTCCTGCACCGGATTCGTGCGGAAGAGACGCCCGGGTGTCGCCACTGTGCGGACCGCCCGGAGGACACGGTGGAGCACACGGTGGAGGTGTGCCCCGCTTGGGCAGAGCAACGCCGTGTCCTCGTGGGGGCGATCGGCGGCGGCGATCTCTCGCGCCGGGCCTTGGTACAGGCCATGGTCCGGAGCGAGGAGGAGTGGCAGGCGGTCGCCTCCTTCTGCGAAGCAGTAATGCTAGCAAAAGAGGCGGCCGATCGCGTGAGGCAACGGCAACGGTCCTCACGCCCCAACCGCCGCCGGGATTCCGATCCCGATTTCCGGCCACCGTAGGCGAGGGCTTGCGGACGGCGAGCAATGGGTGGCTCGCCGTCCGATCGTCCGGTAACTGTCCGGACCGAGCCCAAGTCGTCGACGGCGCGTATTGTTCCACGCGCGCCTCAGGGAGATGTCAGCAAATCGTAGGGGCCCAACAGGGTCGAAGCCTACTGGGGCCACGGGTAGTGTGAAAGTGAAACCCGGGGCCCTGGGACGAAGGCAAAGAAGGAACAGGAGTGGGTTTTTAGTCAGTAAAAGTCTGACACTATTTTTCGCTCCGCCCAAGAGCGGGATTTGTCATAAGATGATTTTCCCACCTAAAAAAAAAAAAAAAAAAAAAAAAACCTACAGCATTTATTTTGATTTTTATTATAATCGGCAAAGGATGAACCCAGTGGAGTGGCAACGTAGACTGTATTTTATTTGATACTTTTTGTGAATTTCTAAAAGTGGATTTGAATGTATTCGCATTATTTTTAAGGGTTTCTGTGAAAATGTTGTTAATGATATCATCTTTGGTCATATTGACACGAAGAAATTTTATTTTAATAGGGGTCATTGTACTCCAGTTTATTTATTTATATATACTTTATTGCATACCAAGATAAAAAATGTACAAATTGAAATTAAAATACAAAAGAGACATACAATTGGCGGCCTTATCACACTCGGCGATTTCTTCCAGGCAACCCAGAATGGATAGAGATTGCCTGGACACAAAATGGGGTTGCCCTTGGTGCAAATATAAAAGTAAAAAAATAATAATAATTTATTGATACTTAATACTAAAATAGATACACATTGTATACATACATACAAAATATAAATATATAAGCAAGAGAATAAGTGATGAAAGGAAGACATGATCACAGTGACAAAAAACTCGTTTATTCGTACTCGTATATTGGTGATCTTACGACTTTTCATCACGTTTAGGGTACACAAAAAATATCTTTATATAAAATTGCTGGTGCTATTATATTTGCCGACTGTCTCACTAACAGGGTGGTACCAGGATTGACTAAATGCCTACCCAGAGTTTTGCCAGACAGACATTTAAGCATTGTGGAGGTTATATTGACTGGCCTGTTGGTCTAGTGGTTAGTGGCCCTGACTGCTATGCTGGAGGTCGTGGGTTCGATTCCCACCCAGGACAAATGTTTGTGTGATGAGCACGATCATTTGTTCTGTGTCTGGGTGTAATTTATCTACAATATGTATGTATTTAGAAATATTTAAGTATGTTTAACAGTTGTCTAGTACTCATAACACAAGCTCTGCTTAGCTTGGGACTAGACGGCGTTGTGTGATAGTTGTGGAATATTATTATTATATTATTATTATATTACTCCGTGCTATTATTTTGCTACAATATTTCATGTGTGTATTTCGTCTGAGTGTATCTTATTGTGTGTTCAAAAAAGAAATGGAACTGTCATTGACTGCGAACCTACAAACTTTATTAGAATGAGTCAGCACGTTTTATATAAATCTAAGCCTACGCAATGAGAGCAAAAAGGTCAATCCTTTTCTTATTGTGATCTTAGAGCAGCATTTATTTTGTATACTGAGCAACGCGCTGTTTTTTCTGAAAGGATAAGCAGAAATATTTAGAACATCCATATAGTGCATCCGAATTGCAAATAACTTAGATGATTTATTGTAGCAAAACCGTAGGGGCTCAGCAGGGCTGAATCCTACTGGGGGCAAAGAAGAAACATAGGAGTGGATTTTAGTCAGTAAAAGTCTGACACGTCCTCTCGCTCCACCCTAGAGAGGAAGAAGTCATTGGATGATGCCAACATAAAAAAAATGATGATTTTTTGTAAATGAATATGAAGTTCTAAGATGTCTGTTATCACATAATTATAATAAATAATTAATCTACTGCTGCTGTAAAGAACGAAGCACATCCGATCAAAGAAGGCACAACAAGCTTTTTTTGCTTTTCTATGGTTACACTCTGTAACTATAGCAAAAGCAAAAAACCTGTCGCATAGCATAATTAAGTTATAATATTGTCGCTGGGAGGCCTATGTCCAACAGTAGACGACCTTCTGGGCACGCCATAATTACGGCGGCAAGTCCCCTCTTTGAGGAGTGGCTGGAAAGACAAGACGGCGTCCTAACCTTCCGAATGGTGCAGGTTCTCACCGGACATGGTCAGTTCGGGAGGTTCCTGCACCAGATTCGTGCGGAAGTGACGCCCAGGTGCCACCACTGTGTGGACCGCCCGGAGGACACGGTGGAGCATACGGTAGAGGTGTGCCCCGCTTGGGCAGAGCACCGCCGTGTCCTCGTGGGGGAAATCGGCGGCAACGATCTCTCGCGCCAGGCCTTGGTACAGGCCATGGTCCGAAACGGGGAGGAGTGGCAGGCGGTCGCCTCCTTCTACGAAGCAGTAATGTTAGCAAATGAGGTAGCCGCACGTGCACGCGCGAGGGCGCGGCCCTCACGCCCCAGCCGCCTGAATCCCGATCCCGATTTCCGGCCACCATAGGCGCGAGCTTGCGGACGGCGAGCAATGAGTAGCTCACCGTTCGATCGTCCGGTAACCATCCGGACCAAGCCCAAGTCGTCGACGGCGCGTAGTGTTCCACGCGCGCCTCAAGGTGATGTCAGCAAACTCAAGGGGCCCAGCAGGGTCGAAGCCCACTGGGGCCAAGGGTCTGCTTCTGAAAGGAAGACTCTCAGTTTTCAGTTCATTGTCGCTGGGATATAAACATCGTGCAAGCTAAGGAGTGGAATTCCCTGCTGTAGTCTGTGTCTGATAGTTACTGGGGGTCTTTAAGTCAAGAGTAAATAAGTTACTTATAGGCAAGCATGTTCCATCGCCAACCACACAGTCATCTACAATCAGATGAGTTTGTGGTCAAGCACGAGCCTATATATATATCTTCCTGTCCATGTCCCGTTTTATTTGGGGTCGGCACAACACGTGTTTTTCTTCCATTTTGTCCTGTTACTCGTCACGCTATCACTAACTCCCTTTTCTTTCATATCACTTATCACACAATCCATCCATCTTTTCTTTGGCCTCCCTCTCTCTCCCTCTCTCAAGCACGAGCCATCAAGAATAATAAATAAAACCGGGCCAGTGCGAGTCGGACTCGCGCACTGAGGGTTCCGTACAAACTTACCTATGAAAACAGTTTAATTCCCGAATTGAGTTACGAGGATTTTTCCGAATCGCAAAAAAAGGTTTTTTTTGTGACGTAACTACAAATTTACAGTTTTCAGATTTTTTCCTATACTTATGATATAAGATCTGGTTTCATACCAAATTTCAGGATTCTTGGTCAGTGGGAAGTACCCTATGAATTTTGATTCCCTTGAGAGTGTTGAAATAGACGTTTTTTGTGACATAAACGGCCGTATCTTTTTTTTAGTTAGTTCTGAAGTTTGATTTTTTTACTGATTCAAGGGACCGCAGATTTAAGTATATGGTTTTAATTTCAACTCGAAATCTCTACGCGTTCCCGAGATAAAGGGTCTTGACAGACAGACAGACTGACGGACAACAAAGTGATCCTGTAAGGGTTCTGTTTTTTTTCCTTTTAAGGTTCCCTAAAAAACAAATTAAATCAAATCAAAACAAAACGTTTATTTGCCAGAAATTCATTGTTTACAAGGAAAGATCTTATAACCTAAAAGTCACTGTATTTTGCTTGCAAGCAAGCGTGCAAATTATTTATTTGTATGTCATTCTTCATGTATTTAAATTATTATTATCATATATAGTTTCTTCTCATTCATTATAAAAACAACTAACCCACAATAAATAAGCACAAATACATAGTCACTGTGCCATTCGGGTGACTGAGGGTTTTTTTTGTTCCCGCATCCAGTATTGCGCTGACACCTAATGCCCGCTATGACCTGCCGTGTCCTGTGTTGTACTTAGTGTTGGTGGTGTCCAACTTGTGACCTTTTTAAACATTTTTGGGTTAAAATCAAACATGGTGTAAAAATTATTGGAATTGATTCAGTTACTGATTTTGAACAAACTGTATTTAGGTTTCGCATATTATACTAACAATAATTTTGTATATACAGACACTAGGTAGATGTCACGTTTCTTCAATTTTTTTGCACTAGGCCATGTTTTTCTCTATCTGTAGTTTTATTAGACAAACACGTAGATTCTTGAAAATTTAATTAAGTAAAGCTTTACTAAATTATATGCGGTGAATCGGTGTGGTCGGGTACACTTACTGAGAATTTTCCAAACAATTACGTTAGTTTTCCAAGAATTGAAAACGGGGTTGTGTTTCAATGACAATCAGAGTGTGGTTTCTCGGTACTGTTCCGGAAAATTTATATAATAGAATCATGAACTGCCTTTGTATATTCTAAACAACCTTTACTAATGGTATACCCGAAATCGTTAAGGTTATTCACGAAAAACTCATTTGACGGATAAGACGAACTGAGATCGTTGTATTGATGATTTTACTTATTATAATTTCGTGAATAAATACGTATTATGGCCACCAATATCTTAATTAACGTTAAACTTAAAAGAAGCGTGCAAAATACAAAAAAAAAATTAAGAAATATGAAATAACGTGAGATACTTTTGAGCATCTCCTTTAAAGGGTTTGTCCGAGGTTCATACACATACTATATACGGCATACATTTGACTGTCTCGTTGGTCTCGTGGTCGGAAGCGCGACTGCTGAGCGTGGGGTATTGGTTTCGATTCCCGGGTCTGGCAAAAAGTGCTATTAGGTTTTTCCATTAGGAATTACTCTGTAGCTGCTTAAGTTTGGAAGTTGGTGGCATGATACCCTCGTGCCTGGGAAAGCACGTAAAGCTGTTGGTCCTGCATCTGAACTCTCTCCAGTCGTGTCAGATTGTCGTCCCATCGGACTGTGAGAGTAAAGGAACAGCCCCCCTAGCCAAGTCACAAACGATAAACGTAAACTCTCAGTAGTCTTTAATAGATTTTCAACTTTATGTTATTGGATATAAAGTTGAAAATCTATTGAAGATTACATAGTGTTTTCGTTCGTTCCGGTCGCTAACGCTCAGTAGTCTTTAATAGATTTTCAACTTTATGCTCTTTGGTATAAAGTTGAAAATCTATTGGAGATTACTAAGCGTTCACGTTTATCGTTTGCAACTTGGCTAGGGGGGCAGAGAGTCCACCTGTGTTTGAGCACATACTTATGCAATATAATATTTCCTGCGTACTTGGCTAATCTCTGATGAGATTGACCACAGTGATCGAAAAGAAGTCGGGAGGATTATTTATTCCAGCATACGTATACGTATTAGGCATGCGTATATTTATAGCCTAGCAGTAATTATTGACTTGTTTAAAAGCAGTGGTGGCAGAGTGGTAATGACCCCGACTTACGAGTTGTAGGTCGCGGGTTCAAACCCAGCCAGGCGCATAACTTTGTGTAATTTATTTCATCACCACTGCTCTCAAAACGGTGAAGGGAATCATCGTGAGGAAACCGGCATGTCCTAGAATCAAAAATTCGAAGACATGTGACATTCACCAATCCGCACTGGGCCCGCGTGGTGGATTACGGCCCATTCTCTCTCCTAGAGAGAGGAGGCCTGAGTCCCAGCAGTGGGAACATTAAAATGCTGATTATTATTATGCTTAAAAAAAAAGAAACTACATTTGTGGTCAGCCAAATTCAATTTAAAATCACTGTCTAAAACTAAAACCAAAAATTTTACATATAAATAATATTCAAGTGCGAGACCGTTATAATCCAGTCCTCCATGTTTCGTACGACCCACTAAGAAGTAATTGTTGTTATGGAATCCGTTAATTAATCCTACCTATCACCGAAGTTACAAATGGATGTCGACAGAAGGTCAGTTCCATAAAACGAGTGTGAATGCATGCACACATGCACACGGTTCGCGTACAGGGAATGCAAGCGCACTTTTGGCCGGTATTTGTTTGAGTCTATGTGAGGACACGGTGGAGCATACGGTGGAGCTGTACCCCGCTTAGATGGCCCACCACCGTGTCCTCGTGGAGGCGATCGGCGGCAGCGACCTCTCGCGCTGGGCCATGGCCTGGAGCGATAAGGAATGGCAGGCGGTCGACTCCTGCGAAGCAGTAATGCTAGCGAAGGAGACGGCCACACACGTGAGGAAACGGACATCCTTACGTCCCATCCGTTGAGCCCGAGTCATTGACGGCGCGTAGTGTTCCACGCGCGCCTCAAGGAGATGTCAGCAAAACTGTATGGCTGAAGCCTACTAGGGCCATAGGTTGATTTCCGAAAGCAAAATCAGAGGTCCTAGAACGCAAGGCATAGGAGTGGGTTTTATTCAGTAAAACTATTAGCAGTAACTGACACGCCCTTTCGCTCCGCCCTAGGGTGGAAGAAGTCATTGCATAATAATCCACCTTAAAAAAAAAACGCCTTTGGGTAGATTCCTATGATTATTGCTCGTCATATGGAATTGGTCTTCTGTATCTATCTTAATAGCATTTTGTGGTGTAGGTATTCAAACTTCGCCTAACTTTATTAGAAGTAACATGTCTCAACTGGATATACAGTATATAGATGTTGGGATTTAGATGTTTATTAAGATTCTGGATATTGGTTAGATATTACTTGTTCGGTAAATAAAGTTTTGGGAAGTTACCCGTAGGAAAAGGCAAAATTTGCAAGATGTTAGAAATTTTGGAAGTTAAATGAAGTTGATAACATCGTTATAATGGACCCTTTTTCAATGAAATTATCATAGATATGATTGTTGCGAAAAACAAAGACGTTGTCAGTCACTGCTATAGTAGATAGCAGTGAACTGATGTCTTCTATAGTGATGAATCTTAATGTTATCTTGGTTCCTGATCAAAAAAAGGATGGCCCTACCTTACAAATAGCTCCGCCTCTCATTCATTCTAAAATCGCAATGACATTAAAATAATTACTTATGTTATTTTATTTGGATGGTTTACAGCTAACAACACAAAATATAACGGCAGGGCTATCACAGCGAGCCATTTACAAGCCTCCACATATAATATGGGAGTATTGTTGAAAGTTACAAAAGTAATTGAGATACACGAAGTAATAATACAACACATGTATACACCCCTATTTTTTAATTAGTACAAAAAAATTGGGCTCAATCTGTACCCGTTACTGATCATATTTAAGTAGTCAAAAGTAAAAAAAATTAAAGCCCAAAATTGTCCACGAAAATTTGTCATAATTAGTAATTTCATAATTGAATCAATTATTCATAACAATTTCTACTAGAAAATACTACGCTCAGTGTTTTTCTATTGTTTTTCATTCATAACCAATAGCCTGTATATGGGTGTTACCACACCAATCGATCGATCGTCAATCGATGTCATCGATCGACATCAGTCGACATTGATCGATTGGTGTGGTAGCTTTAATTGATCGACGGATACCGGTCGACTAACCAATCAATCGACTGCCGGTCGATGGCATCGGTCGACGTAGATCGATTGACCCCGGCTATATTCCATCGATCGATCGTCGATCGACGTCGACTAATCCATTCTACCATCGATCGATGGCATCTATCAACTATCGATCGATTGGTGTGGTAGAAACTATCGATCGACGTCGACTAATCCATTCTACCATCGATCGATGCACGATCGACGATCGATCGATTGGTGTGGTAACACCCTAATATTTCCATAAATTGAGTGACATTTTGGGATACAAACAATCGCTAATATCTTTGCTGTTTATAAATATTATTTATTCAGACTTTACTTAAATAATAACAAGACCTTTTCTAATAAGCCCTTTAAGTATTTGTACTAATTAAAAACTAGTGGTGTTTAATGGGAATTTCAGATGAATGAGCACAACCAATATATGAATTCACCAGGTTGAAGCATCGATAGAACCACTTTTGACAAAAACTGTAAAATATTTCTGTCAGTAAACAATTGTATATCGAAGAAAAAACTAGTTTGTTCTACGTTATTAATGTTAGGTACCTAGAAAGGTATATTCGGATAGCTGGCTGGGGACCGTTATTTTATTTTCAGTATTCTATCTAGGATTCAGAGTTATGCAAGGCCGTTAAAAGCCTCCTCGCACTATAAATCTATCGAGCACGTCCGTCGAATGGAATCAACAGGTTAGATAACATTTTCAGAGAGGAGTCTATGTAATATTAAAATAATTTACAATGATAGACAGGATAGCCCTTTCCGTGACCTCCTATTGTTATGAGATTATGAATCCACGCCCTTCGGAGACGCCCCAGGCATCAGGAGTTACAGGACGATTAGTGCCCCCCTAGCCAAGTTACAACCGTTTCGTTTCGATTCTCTTTTCGTTGATCGCCTCGAGTCACCCAGCCTCCTATTCCTTTGTTCTGACCACGTGACTGAGCGTTGAGATGACGTCAGAATAAAGGAATCGGAGGCGTGGCCTACTCGAAGCGATCAACGAAAAGAGAATCGAAATGAAACGGTTGTAACTTGGCTAGGGGGCAGGCCACCATAGGTAGAGCCGTGCTAGGCGAGCCATAGGTAGCTTGCCGTCCGGCTGTCTGGTAAGGACTAAGCCCGAATCGATGGCGCGTTGTATTCAACGCGCTCCTCAAAGAGATGCAAGCAAAATTGACTGGGCCAGTTAGGGCCAGGGCTGTGGATTGTTCGAAGAAGTTACCGTAGTCCTTAAGCATAAGCATAATCAGCCTTTTAATGTTCCCACTGCTGGGACTCAGGCCTCCTCTCTAAGAGAGGGAATAATGGGCCATAATCCACCACGCGGGCCCAGTGCGGGTTGGTGAATGTCACATGTCATGAGAGCAGTGGTGATGAAATAAAATACACAAAGTAATACGCCTGGCTGGGTTTGAACCCGCGACCTACAACTCGTAAGTTAGGGCCGTTACCACGCGGCCACCACTGCTCCCGTACTGTCACCGTAGTCCTTGCAAAAAATGAATAACTGTAGGAACATTTTTTTATTTTTTATTATTCTTGATAGGTTTGCGCTTAACCGCTAACTCACCTGATGGAAAGCGACATTGTGGGTTTTAGTCAATTAAGCATGAAGCAAGGTCTCCTAACACAAGTACAGGAAAAAATCTGAAAACTGTAAATTTTTAGTGACTATTAGTCATGTCTTGTGATATCATGTGATGTGCTAGGAGACCTTGCTTCATGCGAAATTTCAGTATTCTAGGTCAACGCGAAGTACCCTATGAATTTGGATTCCCTTGAGAGTGTCGAAATACACGTTTTTTTGCGACATAAACGGCTGTCTCTTTTTCATTAATTCAGAAATTTGATTTTTGCACAGCTTCAAGGGACCGCAGACTTGAGTATTTATGGTTTTAATTTCAACTCGATACCTCCACGCGTTCCGGATATAAAGGGTCTTGATAGACAGACAGATAGACAGACGGAAAAAAAGTGATCCTATAAGGGTTCCATTTTTTTCCTTTCGGAACCCTAAAAAGCAAGAAAAGTATGAATAATTACAACTATCAATAAATGAGATGTTAACAAAATAAATTACTAACGAATTTAAGGTAGTTGAAGTCTAAATAATTAAATAAAAATTATATATTAAAGTGTAAAGTAGGAATGTCAGAATGTGTCACTTTATCTTACTATTGACTTTCAAATTGACAGACAGACAGACAGATGGACGGACAATTCTACGTGATCCTGAAAGGTTTCCGCTTTTTCCTTTTGAGGTACGGAACCCTAATTACTTATAACCAAGATAGGCAGTTGTTTTTATTCCCATCTTCTACAGTCAGTCCTCGTTAAGCAATCTCATTGAATTTAATATAGTAAATCTCGTCTGTGCGTTGTAAAATAAGTATAAAGATAACAGGAAAGTTGGATTTCAGTGAGCGGTGATGAAATTCAACTCGTAAAATGAATAGAGTCAGGGCTTTACGGTCCCGTAAAGTCAAGTCTGTGACCAGTCCTTGTAGAGCGATTGTGCAAAGAATATTTTCTTTTTGACATAACCTCTTTTGTTGGTAGATAGATGAAGTCTCCCTTCAGTGTAATTTGTCATTTTTATTGAAGAAAATCCTGTCTGAGGTGCTGTTTTGTGACATTTGAATGGTATATAATATATAACTTTTCCTGATTGAAAAAATTCAAAATATTTTTTTTTTCATATAGGCCTACATGGGCACTTGTAAAACGTCAGAAACTAGTGCAAGGTACTAAATTGGTCATTTCCTGTGGATGAGAACCGGCAAGAAACTCCACGCTCCACTCTTTTAAAAAAAGTGGTTGATGTTACAATATTTCTATATTAGGTTTAAAGATATATTTTATTTCTCAAAAAAAAGACACAAAGTCACTTACTTGAGAACAATTTTTCCTTATATCAAATTAATATTATAACAAGAGTTCGTCACCGCGTACCTACGTAAGTTATTATACTCATCCAATGCATTCAGTCTTTAAGTAGATATTTTATAATTGTTTCTTACATATTGTGCTAGTTGGTTCTTGAATGCATCGAATGAGCGTAAATTTTTTATAAAAGCGGGTATTTTGTTATACAACTGTGCTCCTTCAAAAGTTATTTTTTTTTTTACCGAACTTAGTTCTCATCTTTGGTAAGACCAGAAAACTAGCCCGGCGACTGTTACGTTGTGTTAATTCTTTCACTTTAGTATTATATATTACAGTAGGTATTAATAGATATTATTTATGTAAGAACAGTGTAGACCAGTCAATATTGTATCCAAAAGCACAATTAAAATAAGCATAATAAAAACAGTGAGTCGTCGTAATAGGAAGTAATCTAAGAATTCATGAAATCTACAGTGTTATCAAATAAGAGGCTACATAAAAAAAAAAAACTGGGCAAGTACAAGTCGGACTCGCGCTCTGAGGGTCCCCTATAAACTTACCTATGAAAACAGTTCAATTCCCGAATTGAGTTACGAAGATTATTCCGAATAGCATTTTTTTTTGTGACGTTACTACAAAATTACATTTTTCAGATTTTTTCCTATACTTGTTATGAGACCTTTTTTCATGCCAAATTTCAGGATTCTAGGTCAACGGAAAGCACTGTATGAATTGTGATTCCTTTGAGAGTGTTGAAATACACGTTTTTTGCGACAAAAACGGCCGTATCTTTTGTTTTCGTTACCTCAGAAGTTTGATTTTTTCACAGCTTCAAGATACCGCAGATTTGAGCATATGGTTTTAGTTTCAACTCGATACCTTCACTCGTTCCTGAGATAAACGGTCTTGACAGACAGACAGACAGACAGACAGACGGACAAAAAAGTGATCCTATAAGGGTTCCGTTTTTCCTTTTGAGATACGGAACTCTTAAAAGCAAGAAAAGTATAAATAAATACAACTATCTATAATTGAGATGTTAACAAAATTAATTACTAACTAATTTAAGGCAAATGAAGTCTAAATAATTTAAAAAAATGTATATTTTTAAGTGGAAAGTAGGAATGTCAGAATGTGTCACTTTATCTTACTATTGACTTTCAAATAGTTTAAGCCCTCAGTGGTAATCAAGTAGCGGAAGACGCAGCGTGAGAAGGCCTCACACAAGGTGAACGGATGACCTGGTGAGGATCGCGGGAATCCGATGGATTCAAGACTCACAGAACTGGTCATTATAGCGACACTTTGGGGAGGCCTATGTCCAACAGTGGACGTCTTTCGACTAAAATGATGATAATGAAGCCTATGCCAGTGCTGCTTGAGGTCTAATAGATCTAGTTTAGGTGTTTGAGCCTAACCAAAACTTGAATAATTTGTTTTAATAAGTTTTAGTCGTTTATTACTTTAACTTATTATTTATTTATTTATAATAAGCACATCAACAACATAGTCACTTACAATTTATTTATTTATAATAATATAATTTACATCATTTTTAAATAATATTAAAATAGATAAAGAAGAGAAGACAAGAGAATAATTCAAATAAACTTACATATAAAATTTACATTTCAGTAACCATGAAAATAACAGGTATGCATGAAATTGACAAAATGAATATTAGAGATAAATAGAGAAAATAAAAAGTGTGTCCAGAACACCTAAATCCAGAATACTACAAAGACAAAAAACACCGAAATATAAAGACGTACATTAATTATTATTATTAATATTATACCAATATAAGTAGTCTGTTTACCTCTCCGAGGTCAAATGCTGTTAATTCTATAAAAATGGAGAAGTTTTTATATTATATTTTCCAGTAGGTATACAGATAAAGTACATTGCTAAAGTCATACTAAGAGTAAAAATATGGATGGTACCGAAAACTATCAACGTATCTAAAACAAGATAGTGGAGACCATCCACAAAATAGCCACAATACAAAATGAAACGGAGTATCTATTTAAACAAAGAATCAGGTATCGTTTCGGCCAGCAATAATATGTAGATTGTCGGAGAGAATTTAAATACAGAAGTATAGTCTCTATTCCGTTTCGACGTACGTAAACAAATTCAATATGCATTTATTCGGAATTCTGTGGCTCCAGCTCATTTGAATAACTTTAGAGGATTTCGGGGACTGACTGTACTTGTGGTACCCAAAGTCACCGACCTATGCCCGGTGAATGTGCCTTTTTAAAGAAAAATCAAGGTCCCGTTGTTACGAATTTTCTTGTCGTGATTTTTTATTAGGTTGTGTTTTTCTTTGCCATTTCTTTCGGGGCTTTAAAAATGTAATAGCAATTGGATTTTGTTAATGAATTTCACACGGGTTTGTCAGATTTTTATGGTTAGGCTACCTATGCTCTAGTCCCATTATGCTCGACATATTGCGTATACAGTATACTGTTTCTATACCACCTACAGTTGTTTTTTTTTTAGATTCCAATGATTTTTTGCCTTTGAGTTTTGCCTTAGATTAGTACATACCAATACGTCACATGCTTCTAAGTCCAAAGCAATTGACCCAGTGCATCATCTAAACCACTTTAGAACTAATAGGCCACAGTGTACTCCAAGACATAAGAATCCCATGGGAGTACTGCGTTCAACAAGCTATTATCTATCAGTCATGTCTGCTCTGAAATGCGCCATTTTGCCATAATATCCCAAGAGATGTGGACTGAAACTGGATTTGAAGTCTAGTGTTATATGAAATGGATATTGATAATGATAAGTTAGGTTTTTCCATGACAAGTTCAAATTATGTATGGGTTAATTTAATTCTGTAGGACTTTTTAGATTTTTGAGAAATGAGGATTACGTTATCATGTAGATTTTTTTTAGCATAAACGTGGATGTTGATGATTATACTAGGAAACGGTGCAGTTTAAGAAAACAATAGAATGACTGCGTTGAAGATCATCTGGCTA
Organism: Mythimna impura; assembly: GCA_905147345.3. NCBI lineage: Eukaryota > Metazoa > Arthropoda > Insecta > Lepidoptera > Noctuidae > Mythimna > Mythimna impura. Next base: position 5,643,240 of record LR990355.1, on the reverse strand, counting down.
GAAAATAGGTAAATACTAAGACGCTGACTACAAGAAGTATGGATTAAAAAGGATATATTGCGCCCATCCCAAATGAATTGGAAAATGGATTAAAGAATGACGATTGTGTTTTTTTACATTCATAATAAAGAGTGGCATATCATGGCTAAAATTAGTTGTATCTAAGTAATTTTTTATTGATATAAACTAGTACTTGACTGCGATTCCACCTGATGGTAAGCAGTGATGTAATCGTTGATGGTGAAGCGCACTAGTTTACTACCTTTTGAACAGTCTGCCAGCAGACATAAGGAGTGAAACAAACACAAATAAATTTAGACGTAAATTAAAATTATATTATTTAGAAATGTTTTAAGTTTTATCTATGTGTAAGTTAAAATAATATTTAGTTTCAAGTACATTTAAGTATGTCTAGAGACTCACCGACCCCACAGTCAAACCATTGCAACGGTTTTGTGGGCCTTAGCTTCCAAGTTACTTACCATTTTAGAATAAATCCGTGTGCTCCTGATTATTTAAAACAATATTTTAAAGTATTGGGCAGTTCTCACAATTTTAACCTTCGAGCATCCAAAAACATGCTTCTTCAATTCCTTCTCACCGTACTGGGTTTATGGCTAATTCGTACGTTGTCTCTACCATAAAACTCTGGAATGTGCTTCCCCTTGACATCAAAAAAGCTGAAAGTAAATTTTCCTTCAAGCGTAAAATTCGGAACTACTACTTGAAGTCCTCTCAACCTTAGTTTGGTCTTCGTCATAATTGTTATTTTTAAGTTCTCCTAGTTATAATGTATTTATTAGTTTAAAATATTAGCATATATAAGTATTTTATTATTGTAACTTAATTTATTGATACTACTTTTCATTTAATATTTATCTGTTATTTATTTATTGTGCACACCTACCACAGTGTTGTCTCTTTTAACCCAAAGGTTGACCGGTAGAGAATGTCTTGTTGCATTAAGTCCGCCTATGTACCACTACTGTGCATGAAGTTTAAATAAATAAATAAATAATAAAGATAAATAAATTAAAAAAAAAATTAGTTAAAATAGTAACCCGAATCTTTAAAATTACGTATACAAAAGCATGAAAAGCGATGTAAAAAGCTTCCATTAAACATTTGTAAAGAACTTACAAGTATTCTTGCACCTCTTCCAACTTTTCAAAATCCTCGTGAGAACCTGTTTACTCTCCGGAGAAAACAAAACAGACCCATAACATTAAATCTAGAATATCATTATCATTGATAAAGAGAATGCTTTCAGTTATTTGTATTTTATGCGCATATCTAGAATCATAAATGTGTAAGAAGATTGCGTCTGTACAATACCTTAGATTAAAGATGTGTAGAAGGGAAATTTTTGCTCCAAACGCCGTCTTAGTACCAAAAGTTTCGGGGTGTAAGAGAAATTCTCAACGTAGTCAGGACTACGTAGAGGACAGTTATAAAATTTTAATAATACCAAACTGTAACTGCCACACTGCCTTAAAGAGATAGCATAAACATCTATTAACGTGTTTGCTCAGTAAGTGGGTTGGAGATGTCCAACTCTATAAACTCTTTATCCTAGAAAGCTGTTTTTATTTTTTGCGAATAAAAATCATGCTTTAGTCCAAGTTAACTTACGGTACTTTCCGATGTTAAAAATATGCGAGTTAAACTTTATCATCATACACAGTCTGACTTCCTCCACTTCCTTTCCTGTGCAAAGTCCCATATTCCTCTGCCAGTCATATCGTGGTCCTACCTCCGATGGCATCAATGTCGTCTGTCCATCTCTCCGACGGATGTCCAACGTTTTTTCTTTAAATCCTTAGACCCCATTAGGACACCGCTAAGATAAACTTATAAAGTAAAATTAAATAAAAATTAGTCTGGACTTGAACCTAAAACAACGACAGGCGGGGCCTTAGCTTTTGGCGCATGTATGTCGCATTACAAGCTCGATAGTTGACCATTATTCCAATTTAGATATGACGAGCATATGTTTTTGTTTAAAACAAAAATTGCGTTACACTAGGAAGTACTCCAGTCTAGTGAGTGTATCTACAAACGAGTAAACTGACATATGTATACAAGAAATTACCAATTAAATCTAGACCCAGGGCAACTATCGATAGCCAATATTTGTTGTTTGGGAATCGAACCCATGACATGAAGCACAGCTGCAACCTAACAGTCAACTGTTGACCAACCGTGCATTATGCATGTATGAGCATGGTGATTTCTTTTAGGTAGGAAATCATCCAATGACTTCGTCTGCTCTTGGGCGGGGCGGGCGGGCGTGTCAGACTTTTACTGACTAAAACCCACTCCTGTTCCTTCTTTGCCTTCGTTCCATGGCCCCGGGGTTCTCTTTCGCACAACCCAGGGCCCCAGTAGGCTTCGAACCTGCTGGACCCCTACGGTTACCGGATGGCCGGACGATATTGATACTGTGACTGGAAATTGGGGTCATGATCCCGGTGGCTGAGGCGTGATGGCCATGAGTATGGGGGTTGAAAGTAGTAGGTGATTGTTTCATAGTTTTCTTTATCCACTTTGAAATATCTGTTTCACTTCTGTTTTCTTATTCTATGACCATACGCATCCATATTTATGAAATAGTGTGTATTAGAAATGGTTTCGTTACGGCTTAGTAATTGTGATTTGCAGTCGCTGTGATGAATTTTTTTTAGACGTATTTTCGGTAAAATTCGAAGCTAGACAGCTTTTTCTGACGAAATAAAAATGGATTACCAGAATAGCTTTCAAATTCATATAACCGAGACTTCTACAGACGTAAATAAATATTAGGTATTTATATATGAAGTCGTTGTTTTATGAAACTACACATTTTGAACTGTGATAACTTTGAATTCACTCGGAATGTTGAAATAAAATTCAAATTTAAGGATTTTGTATACGTTGGTCCCTCTCCTGGTGAGGAGGTTCTGTAGTGGAAACAAGCATATTATATACTGATAAAGAAGAAAGAAAGAAAATACGTTTGTTTAACACACAGACACACACAATGAAGAAACAAGTTGTTAGGGTTAAAATGCCAAACAGTGAAAAAGTTATATTCCTGTTATGTAAACCCTTTGAAAGATGTTATGTTATATAAATGAGTGGACGAACCATTCTCTTGATGGATTTATTGCTACTTAACCTTTTGAGTGCGTAATTAGAGACACAATAGTAAGACAATGGCGCGTGAACGCCGGCATTAATGCGGGGATCAACAACTTACTATAATTACTTAATAATTCCATGTTAATAATGCTATGTTAAATGCACAGATAAACAATATGTGCATTCAAGAATGTGACGTACAAACTAACACAACGGTCAATGTAGCTCGTACACAAGTACATGCCTTGGTACAGGCAATGATCTGGAGCGAGGATGCTAGCAAAGGAGGCGGCCTCACGCGTGGAGATAACGGCCCTCACGCCCCAGCCGCCTGGATCCCGATTCCAATTTCCAGCCACTGTAGGCGCTGGCTTGCGGACGGTGAGCAATGGGTAGCTTAGCTCGCCGTCCAACCGTCCGGACCGAGCACAAGTCGTCGACGGCGCGTAGTGTTCCACGCGCGCCTCCAGAAGATGTCAGCAAAACCGTAGGGGCCCAGCAGGGTCGAAGCTTCTGAAAGGAAGACTCGGCCCTGGTATGAAAGGCAACAAAGAAACAGGAGTGAGTTTTTAGTCAGTATAAGTCTGACAAGCCCTTTCGCCCCTGCCGCCCAAGACCGTGATGTAATTGGATGATTTACCCACCTACAAAAAAAGTACATGAAATTAAATAAGAAATAAAACAACCAGATTGTGTCTCACGATTGCGCTAAATAGATTCAGTTCAGCATAATAATACATCTAACGAATAAACTGTGGTTTTATAGCTATCTTTTTGGAAAATTTATCCTGTAACTGTCCGGAGAAAAAGGGCAATTCGTGAGGTAAGAGTACAAACAAAATTAATAGAAACAAAAATACACCGCTTATTCGTTAGCAGTTAGAATTATCTATATATATAAAAGGAGAAACTGACTGACTGACATATCCAAACTGCACAGCCAAAGCTACTGGGACTAGGAGCGTGAAATTTTGCACAAGGTTTCCTTTTATGACGTAGGCGAGCACTAAGAGAGGATTTTCCAAAATTCACTCTTAGGGAGTGAATTTTGGGGATTAAACGGGGGTCTAAAGTTTGTATGGAGAAACCTATTTTCAAGCGGGCGAAGCCGCTAGCAGATGCTAGTAAGTCCATATAAGTCCTTAATTTTGTGTACGTTTGATGAAATCTAAGAAATAGAAAATTGTCCTAAAGGAACACATTACAAATCCATTTAGTCGTTCAAGCGTTAAGAAGTAACAAACACACTCACAAACTTTCGCCTGTCATTATTAGTGTAAAGATTCTGCCGTGAAACCGTTTTTTTTTTATTTTGGAAATTTATTTGTGATGTGTTCCTTTATGACAATTTTATACTATCACGCGGGCGAAGCCGTTGGTAGCAGTTAGTTATCTTAAATCATGTTATTTTCTTAGATTTTATAAAAAAAAACCAGGCAAGTGCGAGTCGGACTCGCGCACTGAGGGTTCCGTACACACTTACCTATGAAAACAGTTCAATTCCCGAATTGAGTTACGAAGTTTTTTTTGTGACGTAACTACAAATTTACACTTTTCAGTTTTTTCCTATATTTGTGCTATGAGACTTTGCTTCATACCAAATTTCAGGATTATAGGTCTTCAAGAAAGTACCCTATGATTTTTGATTCCCTGGAGAGTGTCGAAATACACGTTTTTTTGCGACATAAACTGCCGTAACTTTTTTTTTTCGTTCACTCAAAAGTTTGATTTTTCACAGCTTCAAGGGACCGCAGACTTGATTATATGGTTTTAATTTCAACTAGATACCTTCACGCATTCCCGAGATACGGAAACGAACACAGGACACACAGGCAGACGGATGGACAACATAGTGATCCTATAAAGGGTTCCGTTTTTTCCATTTGAGGTACGGAACCCTAAAAATGGTTAAAAAAATAGCGTTATTATAGAAAATATAAAACCAGCAAAAGAAAATGAAAAACTAATTTCGTAAAAATAATAATACATCTTAAGTATATAATTTATTTGAACTTATAATTCAAATAAATTATTTATGATCCAAAGCTATCACAGCTCAAAGCGACTCATTTTATAAAAAGGCAACTTCATAGGTAAAGACGTAATACTAATTTCCAATTTACTAAATTATACATTTATTTATTTCAAATATGTTTTACCACTCCTACTGATAATTTCTATTTTAAATATTGTGGTCTACTTATTAAAATTAATAACTTCATAGATGTAACCAATTTAGTCTGCCGTATGTCAATTGAGCTGTGGGTTAAAAGAACCACTTACGTGGTCCCATTAAACGCAAGGTGACATCACGGTAGACCAAAACGAAGATGGAAAGGTGAACGAGGCCTACTGGGGCCATGGGTGATGCGAAAGTGATCCCCGGGGCCCTGGAAAAATGGCAAAGAAGGAACAGGAGTGGGTTTTTAGTCAGTAAAAGTCTGACACTATCTCTCGCTCCGCCCTAGAGCGAGGGATGTCATTAGATGATTTTCCCATCCGAAAAAAAAAAAAACTCTTAACGGAGTGACTGGCTCGCAATGGCAGAATACAGACGTGAATGGAAGTGGGAGGTAGAGGCCTTCGCCTAATGAGCTAATGGCATAATGAGTTATTAAATTACATTTGATCAACATAAACCAAAAACCAGTCAAATTAAAAAATTGAGTTCAAGAGTTTCTTTTATAACGGAGGTGAGTAATAAGCCAGGCTTTTTTCTAAAGAAAAATCTCTCTCGAAAGAGTTTAAATTTTGATTTTTTTTTTTTTTTTTTTGTGTACATGTTTTGTTTCTGCACCACCCTAAGGTCGACTGGTAGAAAATGCCTAAGGCATTAAGTCCGCCTTTGTACAGTGTTTATTACTAGTGCATTAAGTTTTTAATAAATAAAATAAATAAATAAACATTGTACTTAGCTATTAAGCACTGTATAGGTTAACGTGATATCTTTTTCTAAAAATAAATAATAAATAAACGCACTCACTTGTAATTCGATCTTCAATTCCAGTTTTAAAATCGATATAATTCCACCTGCACCGAAATTCCTTTGTTCCACTGATGACAATATCTCCAGAGATAACAAAAGGAGAACTACAGAGCATTTTCACAAGTCACGTTATACCTGAACGAAATTACAGACCGAACATGTACTTAAAGTACCTACCACCTGCTATTGTATCTCTGCCTTTAACTCCGCATGTGCGAAACTTCTGCTAGAAATTGTCATATCATATTTCGAATTCGCCTTCGGAAGCGGCAAATATGCAGACGCAGGGTTATTGCAGAAGTCTGCTAAGCAAAGGTCCACGATATCTAAGGTAAAGCTTACATAGTTGAAACTTTGAACTCGATTCAGAATAGAAGACTTTTTTTTATTATGTTGGATAGGCTCGCGTTTGACCACTATCTCACCTGAAGGCTTAGCCAAGTTGATAATCTACAATCGTTAACGCTAATAGAAAATTTGAAATTTATGGGAATGACATCATCTCAACGTTAAGTCACGTGGTCAGAACAAAGAAACCAGCGGCGTTACCGACTGTAGAAAGAGATTTGAAACGAAACGGTCGTAACTTTGCTAGGCCTGCTGATGGTAAGCAAAGATGTGGTGGACAATGGAGCACGCTTGCCTAGAAGTAACCCATACACTCTTGACTTAAAGACCCCTAGGATGTAGCTATCTGGAAACATAGACTCTGGCAGGGAATTCCGCTCCTTAGCTATTCGTACAATAAATGTGTACCCAAAACGCTTTGTATATATGGGTGTGATGTCCACCATGTACCGATGGTGCGACGCCGTACGTCTAATGGTTCGATGATGGACCAGGCTTGGCGGAATTAAATTGGGCCTATACAAGCTTGTGACCCCTTAATTGCCATCATAATCTTCCTGCACTATTCCGTGTTATTTGGGGTCGGCACAACACGTTTTTTCTTCTAAACTGTCCTGTAACCCGTCATGCTATCACTAACTCTATTTTGTTTCATGTAACCGAGATATTTATTTGTAATACATAACATGATTGAAAAGAATGTCCATAGAGTTCCTTGCACATTCTTCTCCATAGAGATCTACGCTTTGGAATGTGCAATTAGCATCATTTTTCTGACTGACTAACTTCTTGACATTTCAAAAGTGCCTGTAAATAGTTTATTTGAAATAAAATGCTTTGAATCTTTGAATCTTCCTTATCATTATTATCACAATCCATTCATCCACAATCCCTTGATTATTCTAACAAAAGGTCGAATTTGGATCAACACATAAAACAAAATTGTCTTAGGAAAATTCTTCTCTATAGAGATCTACGCTTTGGGATGTGCAATTAGCATAATTTTTCTGACTGACTAACTTCTTGACATTTCAAAAGTGCTTGTAAATGGTTTATTTGAAATAAAATGCTTTGAATCTTTCTTATCATTCCTAACACATTCCATTCATCCATATTCCCTTGATTATTATATCAAAAGGTCGAATTTCGATCGACACATAAAACAAAATTGTCTTAGAAAAAGTTTAGTTAATCAATGTTATTTTTTCGACCTTCGCTTTCGCATTTACCTCCTCTAGCCTCTCTTACATCCCTACTACTAACATTGGTTAATATTCCATTCACGAACGAAATAATGTTCTCAATACATTTCAGTCAATAGTAGACATCGAAATTAGTCTTACTAATTTGATTTAGAGCTGTCTTTATAGTCTGTTATCGATTTGTCTGGCCGAACATAATTATTAGTAACATACACAGTGCGTATAAATTCGATATGTTTTTATTCGCTTTGATCTCTCTAGATTTTTTGGTTACTAGTTAGAACTTTATCATATGGATTATACTAGTCTTAAATATTTTAATTCGATTGCTTGTTGAAAAATCATTCACTCATTGATTTCAAATAGAAATTTTTTGTTAGACATCTTCAAACGAAATAAAATTTAAAATTAAAAAAAAACCCCAACACAAAAAGAAAGTAAAAAATAAGTTAATAAATTATTCTTCTTTCTTTCTTTCTTTCTTGAAGTCAAATAAATACCCATTAAGTGTTTAAGATCCCTATCGCAGTTAACAAACGAGCTGATGACCTTGATCACCTGGACAGAACATCAACATCGGTCGATTCGTTTGAGAGCTACGTTGCCACGGTCAGACACACAGACTCACAGATACACAGACACCCCTCTTTTCCGTCGGGGGTTAAAAAAAATGGTTATTAACATTTATTTTTTATATTAAGTAGCACAACATTATTTTTTGAAAATTCACGACGTTCGATTACTTGTCTTGTACTTTCACATTTCATAAAATTTACGTTATGGATCCTCACAACAAAAATCGATACGTAAACATCGTCGTATACCAACATCGATATTTCCAGAAGCCTGTCCTACTTTCTAACGCTCTGATTAAAAAGGCAAGGGTGAAGCTTTGTCTCAGCACTGAGACAGACTTTTAATCTCAAAGTGTTTTCGAAAAGTGGCACAAGCAGCGTTGAAGAATAATTTTCAGGAGTCGATAAGATGAATCTTGAGTTCAACAAAGTTTTTGATGTAGATAGTACAAAAAAGTTTGAAAAAATTTGAAGGAAAGGTTTCCAGTGTCTACCTTTTGAAGAAACCTTTTTATAATGAAATATCCACGTAGACGTCTCGACGATAAGATATTTTAAGAAATATTTACAGAAAAAATATGTTTGGCTGACTAATGAGTCACATTACTACCAATTACCTTTTAAATTGATTCTAGGACTGAAAGTCACAACTGAGTTTTAAGAATGTTGAGAAAAATACGATGAAAATTAAATAATGCTTATAAAATATCAGAAAAACTAGCATTTTTAAATTAAAATGTTTGTGTTATGTGGAACTTGAACATTCAAAGTAGTTTTCGTATTGAGAGTGCAGCTAAAAATTGGAATGCCTTCCTGAAGTCTGCGTTTCGTGATAACTACAACCTGGGATCTATAGGTCAAGTGATTTGGTAACTTCTAAGCAAGCGTGCTCCATCGTCGACTACATCATCCCTTACCATCAGGTGAGATAGTGGTCAAACACCAATAATAAAAAAAATATGTCTAGAGGATTTAATTATTTAGGGTTCCGTACCTCAAAAGGAAAAAACGGAACCCTTATAGGATCACTTTGTTGTCCGTCCTTCTGTCTGTCGGTCTGTCGGTCAAGACCCTTTATCTCTGAAACACGTGGAGGCATCGAGTTGAAATTAAAACCGTATACTCAAGTCTGCGGTCCCTTGAAGTAGTGAAAAAATCAAACTTCTAGGTTAACGGAAAAAAAGATACGGCCGTTTATGTCGCAAAAAACGTACATTTCAACACTCTCAAAGAAATCAAAATTCATAGGGTATATCCCGTTGACCCAGAATCCTGAAATTTGGCATAAAACAAGGTCTTATTAGTATACATATAGGAATGAATCTGAAAACTCACAAAAAAACTTTTTTTACAATTCGGAAAAATCTTCGTAGCCATAGTCATAGTCATTTATTCAATAACAAGAAGCTTATATCTGACTCTGGCTATGGAACTAGGTGGGCGAGTGACAATCACTCACTAGACGCCTGAGGATAGTCGACCCCGCGCGCCGTCTAGGTCGACCGTGGCGACATGGTGGTGTAACGATCTGATCATGTTCACGGGGCAAACTTGGTCAGAGATCGCCCTAGACGAAGACATTTGGAAGGAAAAAAAGGGGAGGCCTTTGCCCAACAATGGGACACAAAATAGGCAAGTAAAGAAGATGACAACATGCTACACTCTTCATGGCATAGGTTACTTATTTATTTATTTTTTTATTTTATTTTTTTATTTATTTTTCACATTTAAGGAAAGCTTACAGACTAATAACAACATAATGACAATGGTAAATAACTAAATTGCTAATTACAAGCTTCCACATAAATAATGACAAAAAAAATATTTAAACTTTATAATGTATATCGAAAAAGAGAAGAAGAGTGATATGAAAGAAAAGGAAGTTAGTGATAGTATGACGAGTGACAGGGCAGAATGGAAGAAAAAAACATGTTGCGCCGACCCCAAATAACACGGGACAAGGGCAGGAAGATGATGAATGTATATCGAAAAAATACCGTCAAACGGGTTGAATAGGAACAAAACTTTAGTTAGGTTTTTCACATTGGTATATATTTATATAATTGATTTCTATCAAAGCATCCGTTTTTATTACAATTAATGAATAAATAGGAGGACTTAAATATAATAAAATATATAATATATTCACACAACTATCACACAACGCCGTCTAGTCCCAAGCTAAGCTTGTGCAGAGCTTGTGTTATGAGTAGTATAAAAGGCTGGTAATTAATAGTATTAAATGCTGGGAAAAATTGTTAATTAATGCGAAGATCCCCTTCAAACTTTTGTTCCTATTCACCCCTGCGTTCCTTTTCACCCCGTTTACGAATACGAATACGAATCATGTGTGTGTGTGTATCCTGTGTGTGTGTGTTCGTATACGAATTCTGTGTGTGTTAAGTTAGGTGCGAAGCTATGAATAAAACTAGTTAAATAAGTATAAAATATCGTGTAAAACAAGATACTATGACCTTAAAATTCTATTCCATTTCATTTTGATGCAAAAACTACTAGAGTCTAAGTATCTAAGTGAAAAGTAGGTCTCTGAAGAGTTTAAATAGCTCGCCTTTATGAACTCTGAATACTAGAATATCTAGCTTATGTTACCCTTTTATCTTTTTTTCATAAAAACACAATGTTTCTAAGTTAGTGTCTGATTTTATTTTTATTGTTACGCTAGACATTTTAAGAATCTAAAAATATAGTTTTATGTTTTATTTAGCTTTCCAAAGGCATTATCGTTTTGGCTTTATAAAAAGTAGCGTTGTAAAATTCAAGTTTTATTATTTTAGTGATGTGATGTTTTTTCTTTTTTTCAGTTTGTAATCGAAGTTTTGTGTTATTTTGTTAAGGCAAAAAGTACGGTATTTATCGGTCAATGCATTTGACCTTGTTAAGGTTGAAAAGTTCATAAATGGAATAAATCAGATAGTTTTTTGGAAGAACACACTCGTATGTTTTGAATTTCAGCAGGTCTCATTCAAGCCTCCTAATCTTTACCTTCATAACAATAGGCAAAAAAATTGATGTATTGCACATCAACATAACTTCGTTGCTTTGTTGGCATCGTCAATGGTAGCACAGTTACTTAGACTTCAACATTTGAGGCAAACTGGGGCAGGACGGGACAGGGTTTCTTTTGTTGTAGGTGGGAAAATCATCCAAAGACATCCCTCGTCCTTGGGCGAAGCGAGAGGGCGTGTCAGACTATTACTGACTAAAAACCCACTCCTGTTCCTTCTTTGCCTTGGCCCCAGTAAGCTTCGACCCTGCTGGGCCCCAACGGTTTGCTGGCATCTCCAAGGCTTGGCAAGGATTTGGAATAGCATATAGTATACTTTCATCCCCTTTTATTTTCCCTTTGAAAGTAGAAGTGAAGTGAAGAAATTTCTCGTACAGATAAATACCAATCCACTCGGCCTCACGACACGTTGAAACATGCAAAGCGCAAAATTTTACTGTCACCGATAAAAAAAGGACTGCAATAAAAACTCAACATCTAATCTTTAAATTATTTCGTTTTATATTTCACCAAAGGGCATTCGTGGGTGTAAGATAAGTGGGCCATATACATTATGACCTGTCATGGATTTAGCAGACGTCCCGCGGCAGGAGATGCGTCACTTAAATTGCGGGCTTGCGGACGGCAAACTACCACACACTCGCCATCCGTCCGAATGTCCACCAGGGCTGCGGGATTGTTCGCAAGAGTAACCGTGGCCCTAAACCACAAAGGGCAACTGAATGAACACAAGTAGGTTTTTGTCACTAAAAGTCTCACACTGGATGGAGCGAAAGGGTTCTCGCTTCATCCAGTGCGGGAAGAGTTATTCGGTGCGTAGTACATACATAATTATATATCGTTGTATTCGCTGATTTCCCATTTCAAAAAAGAAAACGAGGCGATTGCAAAACATTCTTTCCTCCTCTTTGCGTCGCATTCCCCAATGTTGAGGAAAAAAGGCATTGTATACCGTAAAGCCAAAAGCTAACCAATTATTGGACTGCGCTCACGAGGCCTTTTACCATCTACTTTACCGGTCACCACGAGCCTTTCGAGGTTGCCACCGTCGGTACCGAAATTCTTTCGTGTTGTTAGTCCCGGGTGTCATTTGTAAGGCTTTGACAGTAATTACGTACGGTTAGCCAGTAGCCAGAAAATCTATCAATAATCTTGCCAAGGGGGTATCGTGTTACACAGTTACTGGGTTGTGGCAGATAGGCAAGTCGGTTCATGTAAAATACTGATATCTATTTTTTTTTTAAGGTGGGAAATTGTCCAGTGACATTTCCTGCCCTTGGGCGGGGCGGGACGGCGTGTCAGACTTTTACTGACTTAAACTCACTCCTGTTCCTTCTTTGCCCTCGTTCCAGGGCCCCGAGGTTGTCTTTCGCATCACCCATGGCCTCAGTAGGCTTCGACCCTGCTGGGCCCCTACGGTTGCTGACATCTCCTTGAGGCGCGCGAACACTACGCGCCGTCGATGACATGGGCTCGATCCGGACAGTTACCGGACGGTCGGACGGCAAGGTAACCATTTAGAGATCCCTGCGCCCATACTTATATCCATTATCAGGCGCATTACTTTGTGTAATTTATTTCATAACCACTGCTATTAACACTGTCAACAAAAACATCGTGTGTAAATCGGCATGTTCTAGGCCCAAAAATTTGAAGACATGTGACATTCATCGACTGGCCTGTTAGTCTAGTGGTTAGTGGCCCTGACTGCTATGCCGGAGGTCGTGGGTTCGATTCCCATCCAGGGCAAATGTTTGTGTGATGAGCACGACCATTTGTTCTGTGTCTGGGCGTAATTTATCTATAATATGTATGTATTTAGAAATATATAAGTATGTTTATCAGTTGTCTAGTACTCATATCACAAGCTCTGCTTAGCTTGAGACTAGACGGCGTTGTGTGATAGTTGTGGAATATATATTTATATCAATCCGCCCTGGGTCCGCGTGGTGGATTACGGCCCATTCTCTCTCCTAAAGTCCTCTCTCAGGCCTGATTACCAACAGTGGGAAGATTATAATGCTGATTATGATTATATTTCTATTCACCTTCATCTGGTTTAACTGGAAGGTGAACCCAATTTAGCTGTCTAGAAGAGGCTAGAGTAATTTTTGAAGGCATGTAGGTCTTTATGTACCTAAGTAATATAATTATTTATTAAGCCAGGTGCGCGAAGCTTTAAATATTTACCAGTTTCATATGTAACCAATATAGTACCACTTCTCAGAAATATTGGTTTTTGAAATCAGTTTGAGTTAGTTTTGAAAGTTACAGAAAGGTTATATATTTTTCGGGATTTCAAACCAATCAATCATAAAATATGTATTTTAATAAGAGTTTTGAAAAGGGGTTCAATGTACTGAAACGCTTGCTGAAGTATGAAAATAATTGTTCGAAAGAATGTTGTGGTTTTGAAACGTAAAGGGTAACTGAAGGAACATAAATGGGTTTTAGACAGTGAAAAAACTGGACGCTCGCTCCACCTAGAGCGGGAGAAGGTATTTAATGATTTCCTAACTCAAAAACAGCAAAAAGTTAGACCATGTCCTGAAATAGGAGATCATTGATATTTTTTCTACTTTTTCGCAGTCTAAGCCACTAACAGAAGCTTATAATTTATAAAATCAATTTTATTTAGAAAAATAATTCTAACAAATCAACGCTATGACGATTCTTCTTATTTCTTTCGTATATTTTTGGTGCCTTCAACTTAAAGGAGGACATAAACAGCTTCACCAATCCTCACACATTAAGTGATATTTATTTTATTTTTATTCTCTGCTGGAGTTTGTATTTTCTGGTAGCTTCAACCTAACGTCTTTAAGTGAATAGGTTACTTCTAGGCAAGCGTTCGCCATCGTCAACCACATCACCGTTTACCAGGTGAGAAAATCTATACTAATATTATAAATAGGTAAAATTTGTTTTTTTTTGTTTTTATGTGTTTTTTTTTGTTTGTAGAAGGTATTCTCTGAAAGTACTGGTCTGATTGCAAATTTTTTTTCGCCGATAGAAAGGTGCTTTATTCCTGAGTGACATAGGTTATATTTTTTGTACACAGGCGAAGCTGCGGGCAAAAGCTAGTGGGTCATAATGTACACATGTTCTTCGTCACTTTAATCTAGATAAGGCTGTGTGTTTCTAAACTACTATCCTAAGAAACAAGGTTAAAAAAATCAGAGGTCAAAGTCTCTTCCAAAGTCTTCATATATTATCTTTAGTAAACTTTACCTTAGGGAGTACCCCCCGAGTCTCAATCTAATAGGTACTTTCCTAACTATCTAAGCGAGACTTAAGGTGTACCATTTCAGAACGCCATTAAGTCTAAATAAAAAGTATAAGTCTCGTGCGGCCATAAGTCAGGAGGAGGTACAATGCATAGAGAGTAGGCACTGTGTAACCGGCCAGGTATAAATTTAGCTTTTTTGACAGTCGCCAAAATGGTATTGTCACCTTTATTTTTTTGGATTATGAGTGAGCTTGTAACCGTAAAATTGGTGTTTCATTTCTTTTTTATACCGGTTACTTTAATTGAACTTATCTATACCAAACAGTTATTGTATTAATGTATATGTCGTTACCAGATCTTTGAATTAATCATTTCATGATATTGCCAACTAAAACTGGCTTGCGGGGTTACCATGACGTTCAAAGTAATATTGTTTCATTCTTATTTCAGTGTGGGTAAGAGACAGAGCTATACAGGTTGTCTAGTGCCACCTCTTACCCACACTGGAAATAAGAATGAAACAATCTTACTTTAAGCGTCATGGTACAGATCCAGATCGTTTAAACGTTAACATTTAATGATATTTCAATTCTCGTATGGCCATATCATTGATGTAGGATTTCTATGATAATAAAAGGCCTAAACAAATTAGGCCAAACGAGGATTGAAATATCATGTTTAAAACGATCTGGCCAGTTTTACTTGGCCATATCATGAAGTGATAAATTTTTAAGATCTGGCCACGAAATTATTGTTAATATAAGTTATTTCAACAAATAGTTTTATACAGAACCTTTTCTCATCGGATTACTTAAAATAAAAACGTTTGTGTAATACTATGTTATTATTGATTATTCTACTTAATATATCAAAATCTCATGTCACAATGTTTGTTATCGAACTCCTCCGAAACGGCTTGATCGATTCTTATGAAATTTTAGGTAGGTCTGAAAATAAGTTGTTGGGTATTTTTTGACTTCCTAGCTCCCATTTTTTTCTTTTAAATTACTAGCTTTTGCCCGCAGCTTCGCCCACATACATAAAATATAGCCTATGTCACTCAAGCAGCTTTCTATCGGTGAAAAATTTTTATTTAAAAAATTTGTTATGGATAAATTACACCCAAACACAGAACATTAATGATCGAGCTCATCACACGAACATTTGTCCTGGGTTGGGATGGAACTTACGACCTCCGGCATAGCAGTCAGGGCCTCTAACCACTAGACCAACAGGCCAGTCGTTACATGGAGTAACTGCCCGTCTTAATTCCACAACCCATTTCCAGTCATTTTTTAACACGTTACGTCTTGGCAAGACTGGAGTAAGATGTCATGACTTCTGGCTATCCTTGACGATCAAAGGTCTACAAATGACATACGAGACCGACGGCTTAGCGTGCTTTTCGAAACACGGAATAAAGATAAGCAATGGGTGGTCACCCATCCACAAACTGACCTCGGCAAGTGTTGCTTAATCTCAAAGTCCGAACCGTGCATTTGACCACGGCCTCCTCTCCCTAACAACAAAATAACGACAAATTAATAAAGAAAAATACATGCTATTAAAAATTTCAACATTAATCTTAAAAGATCAGCACAAAATAAACGTCGCCATAAAAGATCGCCTTTTAAAAATGGAAGCATTAAAATGGCTATCATCGTAAATCCTGTTTTAATATTCACAATCTACATCCAATCTTGTGATTGGCTACAAAAACCTTTTACCTTGTTTTTTCAAGTGATTGATTGGCTCTCACTGGAGACAATTAAGATGACCCAAGATATTACGCTATCCATCTTGCTGGAACTCTACATGACTGATTTATAACGATAGAAAAGCTCTGTTCAGATTAGGATAGTCATTTGGTCGAGTCAAGTAATACGAGTAATATTATTTGTATTGTGTTGGGATAATAAATAAAATTATTATAGTTTTCACCTATTGATCAAGAGGATAAAATGTAAGAAAAAACGTGTTGCGCCGACCCCAAATAAGACGGGACAAGGGCAGGAAGATGATGATAATTATGATGATTTTTTTCACGTATTTATTTGTCTCAGATCCTTGGCATCCTGGACCTTTCGAAGGCGTACGAGGAGCCGAAGTCAACTCGCAGAAGCTCCTTAAACACTTTTCGCGGAACATTGTGTCAACCGACGATTATCCCTGCATGCGCTATGCTAGAGCACTCAAGGATAACCTCCGGTTGGTGGGAAACTAATGCGTCATTATTAGGATTTTCTCTTTACTAGCATTTCATCATCATCATTTCAGCCGAAGGACGTCCACTGTTGGACATTGGCCTCCCCCAAGTGTCGCTGTTACAACTAGTCCTGTGCGTTTCGCAACCATCGGCTTCCCGCGACCGTCATCAGGTCATCGGCCCACCTTGTAGGAAGCCTTCCAATACTAAAATTTAAAGATAGAAAATTGTTTATTTGTCTTCTTTTTTTTTTGTGTCCATAAACTCAAATGAAATTTAATCTGACCAGCCCCTCTAGCCAAGTTACAATCGTTTCGCTCGCGCCGATCGCCTCGAGTAGGCCACGCCCCCGATTCCTTTGTTCTGACCAGGTAACTGAGCGTTGAGATGACGTCAGAACAAAGGAATCGGAGGCGTGGCCTACTCGAGGCGTTCGGCGCGATCGATACGATTGTAACTTGGCTAGGGGGGCAGTAGTTACCAATTTGTACCTACATTTCTATCACGGCATCGTATAAATTCTGCAGGATGGGCAGCTCATCATGTCCTGTAAATGGGCTCCACACTGACACTGTATATTATGTTCGATCGAGGATGCCGATTGATTCTACATTACTCTGCGCTAGCGGTGCGCCTAAATGCTGAGTAGAGTGCGAGCTCATCGCAACATCTTTTTAAATATGAAAACCAGTATAAGAAAATAATAAACTCAGGGTTTGTATTAATTTCTTCTTTCTAAGTTTATTCTAAGATTAGCTATTTATTACATTTTTACTCTCAAATATACACAATTTTACTTCAGAACATCCGAAAGCAGATCAGAATATTAAAATATCAAAAGAAGCGGATGGAACCCCACAGTCTTAACTAGATTTCAAATAATTTTCAATACACGAGCTAAATGATTAAACATGGGTCCAATCAAGATGGATAATGAAGACCGGACGAACTGAAAATAATTGAGCCTGTAGGTTAATCCTGGCAATATCCGGAATTAATTGCGTCAGAGAGGATAAGAAGATTATGAGTAGGTCTAAATGAAAAGCAATTCCTGGTAGGAACAAGACACCGGTAAACAGATTTTATTTTTGGCCAGTCGATATGAAGGTATCTTTGCTTACAGATATTATATGTCGCAGCACAACGAAGACACTTAATAAAGAATGGTTGACTGGTAGAGAATGCCTTGTGGCATTAAGTCCGCCTATGTACCACCACTGTACATGAAATTTAAATAAATAAATAAATAATATATAATATTACACCTACCTATACATATATCACACTAATATTTAAAATAAAAAATCGAGTCGGACTCGCGCACTGAGGGTTCCATATAAACTTGCCTATGAAAACATTTCGATTCCCGAATTGAGTTACGAAGATTTTTCCGAATTGTGAAAAATAGTTTTTTTTAATTTTTTATGTGACGTAACTACAAATTTACAGTTTTCAGATTTAGCCCTATACTTGTGCTGTGAGACCTTGCTTCATGCCAAATTTCAGGATTCTAGGTCAACGGGAAGTACCCTATGAATTTTGATTCCCTTGAGAGTGTCGAAACACACTTTTTTTGCGACATAAATGGCCGTATATTTTTTTATCGTTTACTCAGAAATTTGATTTTTTCACAGCTTTAAGGGACCGCAGACTTGAGTATATGGTTTTAATTTCAACTCGATACCTCTACGCATTCCCGAGATAAAGGGTCTTGAAAGAAAGAAAGACAGACAGACAGACGGACGGACAACAAAGTGATCCTATAAGGTTTCCGTTTTTTCCTTTTAAGGTACGGAACCCTAAAAAGACATTTTGAAAACAAGCTTTTAATTAAATATGCTAAAAAGAATAAAATACACTTTTCCTTTAAAACTTTTACGATCAATTTATTTATCTTATGGCAAGAAAAACTCACATTCACAATGAGATATAATGTTCTGCAAAAAAATGTATCGAAACTGCAAGTTTGCGTTCTTTACGACGTGACTTTCTAATGCAAAATGTATGAGAACCTCCTTCAAGCAACTTGCCTTATTATTGTGAATCGTTCAACAGATCGGTCAATATATTGTGCGACATTTGTCGTCCTTCCATGGGGCCTTAATCAAAATCTAACCAACAATACGACTGTCTCACACAAACAGCTATTAGTCTTGGTTTTCCTGTTACAGGAATAACCAACCATGGGCACAAATTGTAAGCCTAAATTGAGGTACCAAGACTTGGTGGCATATTTGGGGATAGTTCCATTGGCAATTGTTTTATCTTATAAATTAACTTTTGATGTATAATTTTCTGGTATGAAAATGGTCGCAAAATTAATGTGATGCATTGAGAAATAAAAAAAATGAACAAAAAAAGATTGCATGTATCGGAGATGAGAATGTTGAGATGGATATGTGTGTAGTGACGAGAATGGATAAAGTGAGAAATGCATAGGTTACTACATTAGATGAATTTTGAAAGTGGCACCAGTGACTGCAAAGTTCAAAAGGGAATCGTTTATCTTGGTATGGTCATGTGAAGAGGAGAGATGAATCACATAATTATTAAAAGAGTTATGACTATGTCAATGGATGGAGAGGAAGAGGGAGGCCAATGAAAAGATGGATGTATTGTGTGAGGAGTGATGAGAAAAAAAGGGAGTCAGTGATAGTGTGATAGTTGACAGGATATGGTATGAAACGTAGACTGTAAAATTAAGTTGGTAAATTCATGAGTTGGCGTTAAGAAAAAAAGACTTATTTTTTTCTTAGAGCCTAAATGTATATTTGAAAGCTGAATATTTTTCATAATCCACAATTGTTCAAGAAAGACCTGATACGTCATTTACATCAATCAATTCAAAAACTGGCTTTAAATATTAAACAAATATTGTTTGATAAAATAAGTAAGAGACACGAAAATAAACACGAATTATAAACAAAAAATACACTTTCGTTGAAGATGAAAACGTAGTAAAATCAAACAAAAATCATAAAAAACTTTCTTTTCGAGTGCTACAAATAGTATAAATCACACCATTTCACAACTGAGTTGATGATCGCATTAACACAGCCGACTGCTGCTGCCCACCCACTGGCAGAATCCTTTAGTTGCCATTTATGATGTCCTGGTGAATCCACTTGGAAGTAATACCTGCGCAAAAAGAGAAGTGCATAGTAATAAAAATAATACATACATATAAGATCTGTAGAAGTTTTTAGTTGTGCACGCATCACGTAAAATGTACGAAATCGATGTAGATAACTTTTATACATTAAAATTGTATGTGACTTGATAATATATATTGCATAGGCTTTGTTTGACTATGTTGAAAGATATGCTACATTCATTGACTATTAGGCAGTTTCGAAGTTCGCCGGGTCATCTATATATATAAAAGGAGAAACTGACTGACTGACATATCAACGCACAGCCGAAACTACGGGGTCTAGGATTGTGAAATTTTGCACAAGGTTTCCTTTTATGACGTAGGCGAGCACTAAGAGACGGTTTTCCAAAATTTACCCCCTAAGGGGTTGAAACACGCGAGCAAAGCCGCTGGTAGAAGCTAGTCTAGTATGAAATCAAAATGTACTAGGAAGTTTGAAGTTTGAGTTAACAGCTTAGCGTATAAAACATCGATGATCGTAAAAATAAATTTGTATTTCAGTAAGTTTTAATATCACACTTCACAATTATGTATTTATTTATGATACAAGAGAATAATAACTATATAATATTATAAAGGCGACGTAGTGGCGAGTATGTTCTCGTGGAATAATTTTCTACTTTCGAGGATGGGCGGAACCGCTGGCGTCAGTAGGTAGTGAGTACCTATGAAAATGTTGTTTGTAAATTCAAGTCTGTCTTGCATAAAGCATTATCACAAGATAGAAAAGAGAATTTTGTCCTATTCACGTACTATATGCTGAAGATAATAAATATTTATAATTGAAATGTTTTTGTTGCCATATTTCTTTTTTATTGGTTGGCTTAACGTCGAACAAAATGTGAATAGATACGTTAGTTCATAACTCCTTTTATGTTTATTGCATGCCGTGGCAGCCTTTAATTAAGGCTACACTTTATAATGTAAGAATACTGAATCTTTAGCATGTATAATGGTGTATGCTTTGTTGGTTGTCCTAAAAAAAAAATGTTTCAGTAAAAATCTCCACAGAGAAAGGGTTTTCCCTAATTTAAAAAAAAAAAGTCTACATAGACATATTTGCGTGAACACATCAAAAATGACGATATCTGCACAGCAGGAGAACCAAGGTAATAGACATAGCCCGCTTTTGTACTTTTGTGTTACATGAAGTTTTAATAAATAAATAAATTATAATGATGACATAATATATTTGAATTTGAATTACACTTTATAGTTTCTGTTACAAAAATCTGCTTGTAGTTTCCATATATTTGTGCCACAATAACATTCTGATCGCTGTATTTTTAAAACAAGTTACTAGAGTTTTTTCAAGTCCCAATCTGTTTTGAACTACGTCATTAAAAAAAACCTAAAACAAATGTCAACATTTCAGCCGAAAGTCGTACACTTCTGGACGGTCTCCCTTCGCATCCTTCGGATATCCGCGACCCTCATCACCACGGTGACCGTGTACCGGATGACGCAGCATTACAACCTCCCACAAGGTAAACCGACGACCTGGTCATAAATAATATAATATAATATATTCCACAACTATCACACAACGCCGTCTAGTCTCAAGCTAAGCAGAGCTTGTGTTATGAGTACTAGACAACTGATAAACATACTTATATATTTCCAAATACACGACCTCCGCAGCAGTCAGGGCCACAAACCACTAGACCAACAGGCCAGTCAAAATGAGTAAAAACAAAAATACTGGTTAGACGTAATTGTTCAAAATAATAATATAATTAAACGAGCTGCTGCCAGCAACTTCGACGCGTAAAAATAGAAAATTGTCCCAAGGGAACATACTCCCGTAAACTCCCAATTAAAAGTCCTATGTGTTATTCCAGGACATGGAACAAATGGACCCGTATGCCAGCACCGAAGTGGGAAAGATCGGTGGCAACGATCCCTCGCGCTGGGCCTTGGTACAGGCCATGGTCCGAAGCCAGGAGGAGTGGCAGGCGGTCACTTCCTTCTGCAAAGCAGTAATGTTAGCAAAGGAGGAGTCGGCGAGCAGTGGGTAGCTCGCCGTCCGACCGTCCGGTAACCGACCGGACCGAGCCCAATTCGGCGTCGGTGCGTACTGTTACCACGCGCGCTTCAAAGAGATGTCAGCAAACCGTAGGGGCCTAGCAGGGTCGAAGCCTACTGGGGCCAAGGGTCTGCTTCTGAAAGGAAGACTCGGCCTTGGTATGAAAGGCAACGAAGGAACAAGAGTGGATTTTTAGTTAGTAAAAGTCTGACATACCCTCTCGCTCCGCCCAAGGGCGGGGGGCGCCCAAGGGCCATTCGAGTGTGAAGAAGTAACAAACATACACACACACTCATAACATCATCATTTCAGGCGAAAGTCGTCCACTGCTGAGCACAGACACCCACACTTGGGGGAGCCAAGTGTCGCCACAACGAACGGCCTTTTGCGTCTCGCTTCCTTCGCATTCCCTTGACTCTCACAAGGTCTTTGATCAACCTTGTTGGAGACCTTCCAACGCTGCGTCATCTCAACGCTCAGTCTCGTGGTCAGAACAAAGTAATCAGAGGCATGACCTACTCGAGTCGTTCGACGCAAGAGAATTAAAACGAAGCGGTCGTAACTCGGCTAGAGGGGCTGAACCTTTCGGCCCATCGACCATCTCTTCTACGAGCAATGTGCCCTGCCCACAGCCACTTAAGTTTGGTGATTCTTCTTTACACTCAAAAACGCCTTTATTTATTATATCTAAAGGGGTGACCAGATGGTTGCAAACTAACGTCCAAACCAAGGTGACCTTGCTAGTTTCAATCAGTGTAGAAAGCAGTTGTAAACCATGACCTTCAACGCCCTTGGTTGGGAGGCGCGTTTTCCCAACCACCGAACGTGTTGGCGCGTGGTTTACATCCATGTAGCCGCAAAATAAACCAAACACCTAAAACAAGGTCACCTTGGTTGGAACGATAGTTTGCAACCGTGTGGTCACCCCTTTACTAGCCAAATACCTACTTGCTACTCGCCCACCTACTGGTATCGTCTGAACTAGTCCTTAGATACAATAGATAGTTATTTGATTAATTACTCAGATGACATGTAAGTATTATATATTAGGGTTACTCACTCTAATGGTCAGGACTTCAGTCGCCGAGATGATCTATCGATGTTTTCCTTTAATATGTGTAGTTTCTAATTGGGTTAACCGTTCGAGTTGGTCGAGGGAATTATCGATGCCATCTGTCTTTTATAGAGGCCAGTTGAGAGTTTTATAGGATGTGTGGCATTAATTTATTTATGCTGCATTTATGTACAGTAGTGGTAAATAGATGAACTTCTTGCTACAAGGCATTCTCTAAAACCAGTCAACCTTTGAATCGAAAAAGACTGCGCTGTGGTCGATGTGCAAAGTAAATAAGTTATATTTGAACAACATTTCATCATCATCATCATTTCAGCCGAAAGACGTCCACTGCTGGACATAGGCCTCCCCCAAGCGTCTCCACAACGACCGATCCTGTGCGTCTCGCATCCACCGCACTCCCGCGACTCTCACCAGGTCATCGGTCCACCTTGTGGGAGGCCTTCCAACGCTGCGCCTTCCGGTGCGCGGTCGCCACTCTAGAACCTTTCAGCCCCATCGACCATCCGTTCTACGAGCAATGTGCCCTGCCCACTGCCACTTTAGTTTGGCGATTCTTCGGGCTATGTCGGCGACCTTGGTTCTCCTGCGGATATCTTCATTCAAAAACAACAAACAACAAAAACAACGAAAAACATTTAAATATTTTAAATCAAGATTAAGAACCTATAAACATAGAATACACAATACCTATAAATATTTGCTTAAATTATAAATAATATGATAAATATCGAAACATTATAATAAAAACTTAAAATTTAATAATTATGACTAGTACCAAACTAGGTTTAAAAGGACTTACTCGTAAAGTAGTAGTTTCGAATTACACGCTTGAAGGAAAGATGATATCAAAGAGTAAGATATTCTACAGTTTTTGGTACAGACACCGTAATAATACTACATGATTTGGTACATGTGGAATCCTGGAGGCACGCTGGCCTGATGCTGCGTAAGCGAGTGTACGTGACCCACCACCACACCGCGCCGCTCCTTTGATGACTACCACTCCAACCCGCACATGGTGTTAGAAATAGCAGATTCTGAACTAATTGACCTCCATTGTTGTAATTGCTGCAAGGCGTTCCGATGTGAGAATAAACGAATAAATAAATAATAACAAATGAACCCGGTAAGATAGGAAGAAATATGAAGAAGTAAGTCTTTGAATGTTCGAAGGTTGAACACGAGAATGTGCTTTGAAAAAGTTCGCAGTTACTGGACCAACGATCTAATTTGATTATTGAAGGGCTCGGATTTACTACTGTCTTACTTGATGGTAGGCAATAACGTATTCGACGATGGATCACACTTACCTAGATGTAACCTTTTCATTCTTGACTTAAATACTCCCAGGTCGTAGCTATTAATCCGCACTGGGCCCTCGTTGTGAATAACGTCCCAGCCCAGAGAGGCGGCCTGACTCTCAGCAGTGGGGCCATTATAAGGCTGATTAAGTATGTAGCAAGTAATACATCACATCGTCTACGTCACTTCACCGTCGGAGAACCTCTCTCCTAGACACGAGTTGCCATGGCCAATCAGGAAAATTCTAAACAGACTCCGCACCCAGGTTTGACGCAGCAAAGACAATCTCTACAGATGGGGGTTTCTGGACGGTTCCGACCTTCAGTGTTTGTACAGTGTCTATCCGCAGACCATGTCCCACCTTCTATCCTGCATGACGTGCCCAATTACCTGTTCACGTAGGGATCTAATGACAGCATCAGTGGAGGGCATTGCCGTGGCCGAATACTGGGTCAGGCAAGCAGAATTTAAAATTAGTTTTGCTGTCGACATGCTATGCAAGTATGTAGCTATCAGCTTATACATACTTCGGCAGGAAATTCCGCTCCTTAGCTTTGTGATTTGATTCAAAACCCTGCACAACGATATTAGAGTTCTCCGCCCAATTAGAACATATACAACGGCCAAAATCGACTGTTCAGACATAGCACTCGTCTGGTCGAAGTATCCTTCCATTTAAATGGAGATATATGGCACTTTACATCTTGTTCTACGTACCTCTAGAGCTTGTTTCAAAATCAGACGAAACGTGTGTTAACTTTATCGTATCTGACAACATATCAGTTTGCACTATCTCAACTCTCAACAATCACATTATGAATCTAATTTCAACGTAAGCTAAAGATGAAAGGCCACATAGAGTTCGTTCGCTATTTCCACTTTAAGATCTCTCATTGTATTGTCGGTAATGCTATTCAGAATTACTGCATCGTCAGCAAGACTCCTCGCTTGTGGCTTGTTAAATGCATATAGGGTTTCTTTGCGAGGATACAGAGGATAATAATAATGGAGTAATCAGTGAAAAGGCTCCTTTTGAAAATATAAACTCTTTGGGATAATTTTATTGTCGTTAAGACCTAGTATAAGTTGTAGTTTAGTTTTGAGTTTATTTGTAGAAATGGTTGCAGGACTATACTATGTTACTATCTTGTTTTGAGTATCATGTGTTTATGTAGATTTACATGCAAATAGTTTCTGTGTGCGTTGCTTATTGTTTAGGACATCAAGTGCTCCGAGTTTACGAATTCGGAATAAAAATGTGTTCGTGAACGTAAATATACATCTAAGATCAACCTTTTTTCGTGAGATAGAATAACTATATCTAAATTTCATTTCAATTGCTGGTTTCAGATCTAGTTTTCTTTTTTTTCGTATCCTTAACCGATGAAAATACGAAAAAAAAAAAATTGTTCGGAACCTTCGGTGTTCGATTCCGACTCGCACTTGACCGACTTTTTTCTTCAAAAATATCCTGCACATTGGTATCGACTGGTAGTATGCCCAAAAATCATCAATCGTTTGTATAAATTTATAAATTTAAATTTTATAAATTTTTAACTTGAACTAGGTAGTTCAAAATATGATCTTGCAAAATTAAAAAAATCCTTTAGAAAAGTCCTTTATACTTTACTTTAATAGTTTCTGTGCTAAAAGCTCCCCATTACATTTTTTTAAATATTCACCTCTCTAATATATTCATTGTTATTAAGCCACATTTCCTCCATACAATTTAATAATAAGGCATATTCGCGTAGTCTTCACCGCTAAGATGTGGAAAGGAATCAGGGCGAGTACTAATTAGTCGTGAGCTCAGACGTATGTTTGTGAAGACATCTACAGTATTTGTGGCAAGCTGGAAATATATCTTAGTGCAGTACAAGTGCATTGTGTAATGTGGAAATTGAAGACGGAAAAGAAACGTAGATAATTAACGATAAGTTAAAAGGCTACAAAAAGTGAAAAACTAGGAAAGTAAAAAAAGTACTCACAAAAAATAATATTGAACAAAACCTAAGTAATACATTTGACAATAAATTAAATGTCATGAGATTACTTTAGTCAATTTGTAGTTGTACATGTTCGGAAAGTCATAAGTAAAAATTAGAAAGAAAAAATGAAAACAAATTTTAATTATTTTTTAAATGACAACGTAATGACGGAAAATGTAGCTTCTTTACATAACATGAAAAATTAATAACATGTTTTAAAGAAAAATACAGGCGAAAATGAAAACCTATAAACAAGAATACATAAATGCAGGTCTTAAATCCAATGGCGAAATAAGAAAACATTTACAAAATGCTGTTCCAATACTTTGAGCACCTGTGCCCATATAAAATACTGCTTGTAGTTTTTACATGTAAATAATATAAAATTTCATATTGGGAATCGGAATTACGAAGCTATATATTCAATTTTCATTTTAAATAACGTATTGCAAATAAATTTGCAAATAAAATATAAAGTATGAAAGAATTAATTTAAATTGATTATGTAGTCGATCAAGATATTTATGAATTAATTATTTATAGGAATTTTTAATTATTATTGTTTGAGTTGATAATTGCGATATTGTAATGATGTTATTTACCTATTACTGTAATTTAAAATTAATCTAGTTTTAAGTAGAATATAATTATTGTTAATTATCAATCAATACTTGACACAACTATATTGTTATCAATAAAGATACTATTACAATATACAAAAATTGGAATTAATTTAGAAGTATTTGTATGTCAAATCTATTTCAGTTTATTTCTATATTTTGTTGCACTGTGTAAATTAAAGGACTCAGAAATTTCTTATCAAGCTTTCTAATACATCTATGTTTTCTAGCACAGCACAAAAGGACACCATCATCTCAACATAAACACGTCAGACTGAACACAAATAGGAACTTGGTACGAAACAACTTGCGTTGGCGACTGTACGCTTCACAGGCGAACAGACGGGTAACAGGATTGAAACGAAATCGTACTTTATTGAAACTTTTATCCCGTTCTATTTTGTGTTTACGCAGTGTGAAGTTGTAGTTACAGATTCGGATAAAGTCGGATGCAAATAAGTAGGTATTTTCTGTTCTGGCTTTCTTTAGTTTACTTTTAGATATGAAGTGAAGCTGTTACAACTTAACTGGAGGTAGTTGGAAGCCAAAGTATTAGAAAGCATCTCCCAAAGGTCGATCGATGCATTACATCGCATTGAAAAAAGTGTCCATGGAGTTTCTTCCACATTCTTCTCCATAGAGATTTACGCTTTGGAATGTGCAATCAGCATCATTTTACTGATTGAATGACTTTTTTACAATTGAAAAGTGTCTGTAAATGGTTTATTTGAAATACATGCTTTGAATCTTGAATCTTTGAACAGTTTAGGCAAAATAGCGTTAAGCTTAATAAAATTTTATTGGAATTATATACAGCAATAAGTTCTGACACATGGTGTCAATTTGTGAGGTTAAAACGTAAAAACATACCCCAGTGTTTAGTCTTATTTATGTAGGTTCTTTCTAATAAGTTTGACCACATATATTGCATAAAAATCTTACATGCATATAACGTACCTAATCAGCCTTATAGTGGTCCCATTGCTGGGACTTAGGTATTCTCCCTAGGAGAGGTGTATAGTACACCAACTCGCACTGGGCTCGCGTGGAGATCACATGTCTTTGAATTTTTGGTTCTAGAACATGCCGGTTTCCTCACAATGTTTTCATTCACAACAAAATTATTAAATTGGCATTGTTTACCAAAAATACTTCTTTAATTGAAGATTGCCCTGTGCGATAAGACCGCCCATTGTACACTTATTTTTAATTATGTTTGTCTTGTATTTTTGTTTATGTGCTGTACAATAAAGAATATAAATAATAAATAATATTTTTTAAGATAAATAGACAGATTAACAATTTTTACGATGAAAATAATATACTGTAAAACCAAATCGAGTTTGATGTCAAATTGGTTCACAAATAATAATTTACTTTTAAATGAAAAAAAGTGCTTAAAATTCCTCTATATCTTCCAAATCCTTAGCAAATATTAAAAGTAGTGATTATACCATATTATTGAATAAAAATAAACTATAATTTGTCGCTTACGATTACGCTTGATTCAAAACTACAATGTGTTTTTATTTAAAATCTTTTACGTTCAACAGCATATTACTGTTAGTAAAATCTGCTAATTAACGAATATCGATACCACAAGACCAGACTATTTAAGTTACTTTCACAATATAAAGTCATTGAGTATCTTACTATGAACATCGAGATTATTTTTGTTCTAAAGAAATTCGAGCCATTTACATAAGATTTTTTTCTAACTATTTTAACTATTTTAACTAACTATTTTAGGATATAATATCATTACGGTACCAACATTGTCAATATATCTATGAAAACATCATGTGCGTTAGAAAAAAAACTTCATATTTTTAGTATAAGATATAGATGTATTAGTATTACTAAAAATAAGGACCAATTAGTTTAACTCGCTGTAGGACTGACTAAAGTAACCTCACCTCATATTTCATGGGGTTTGAAATGTTAATATTCTTGAATCGATGGTTTCTTCTCTCAAAGTTTTTAGCCCAGTAGGTTTCCACGTTTACTTTGGCCTCAGCGGCCTTTTTCCTCACATATTAAAACTCAATGAGACGAAATTGAAAGCTTAAACGCACACTAAATAAGCAGGTAAGCATAATACATATTAGGTTAGGGATTATTTTAGATACATACAAAAATACTTGGCGCTGTGATGGTCCTATTCCGCAACCACTAGGGCGTACAAACTATCTACTTGTAATCTGTAATCGATTATTTGTAAACATTGTTGAACCCGATAAAGATAGTGAGACAATATTTGCATTGTATAAACTTAATTTCTATAGTATTATATAACGTCATTGCGTTAAGAACCTTCAAGGTTTCTGTATTAGGTGTCTTCAAGGCTATATTGAATAGGCTCTTAATGAACTAGTGCGATACACAATCATTGCAACACTGCTTACCATCAGGTGGGATCGCAGTCAAGCGGTAGTTTTTATCATTTATAAGAAAGGGCAGGTGTGAGTAGGTATTGTGTAGCTATAAAACTAATATACTGGTTATGTCTTTGGATTGAATGTGCTCTAGTGGCTGGGAGTGTCAAGCTCACTTAAACGTCCTGATAGAGGGTTATTAGAGACTCATAATGAGTCGTATAGAAACAAAAACAACAATCTGTCACTTTGGTGAAAATCAAGTTATATATGGAGCAACATTGTTCCATTAAAATATTATTTGCTTATTTTATAACATCGTATCAAAAACCGCAATTCACAATCGAAAATTGGACTTAATGTAGAATCATTTAGTACCTTTTTTTAAAATAGTTGAGCTAAATGCGCGGGTCTCATGTTCGAGAATAGACATCGTCAGTTAGGACTGGTTGAAAGTCTACGGAGCAAAAGGGCATGGAAAGTAGATAACTGCGTAAGTGGAGTCTGTTTAGCGTTTTATCTAAGCTCCAAACTCGAAACACGCACTCATACTTTAATAATAACTTTTATTATGTGACAATATCATAAATTAATTTTATCACACTTAATTTCAATTAATAACGTTAGCTGTTCATTAGTATCAGGATAAATTTCGTACCTCATTTCTTATAAAACTTATCATATTTTTTCCTTCACGTAGTTGTAAGTGCTGAAATCGGCTTTTCGTACCCAGGATTTTTATTGATGGCCGCTTATCGCTTTCCTGCGGAGGGATCGTTTTGGCCTTAATCCTTGTTGAGATAGTGAATATTGTAGTCTAGAATCTTAACATGAGGTAATATGAAGGAAATTATGTTAGTCTATTTTGTATTGTTTTTATATATTCAGTTTTTTAAAGTCGGGGCTCTTCTAAATAATAATAAAAGAAACATTCAATGTGAAATGATGCACATCCAAAAATGTCTAGAAATAGGTATCTAATATATAAAAATCTCGTGTAACAGTGTACCTTTGAAACGGCTTGACCGATTTTCATGAAATTTTGTGTATTATATAGGCTATTTTTTATATCCCTAGGTGATAAGACCGGCCCGAAATAATTTATATGGCAAAACAAAATTTGCCTAGTCAGTCAGTACTTGTATAATAACTTTTAAAAATGAAGGAATAATTTCCAAAAATTCATTCGCGAAGATAAGATTTCTAATTTTTATTCAAAATTGTCTTGAAGGAAACTAACTCCGACCCAAAAGATTCAGTCGTCATGTCAAAACCATCAGGAAAGAATCCCGCAGAAAATTCGTTCCTGAATGAGGTTAAGTAATTAAAGGATGAATTTGTTGGTGGACATCATTATTGAAGTTAGAAACCCGGAAATTATTACTTTAACGCCTGTTACCCTTTTAACAGCCTACGATGAATATACCAGACAAACACTGTCGAGATTATTCCGCCAAGGTCGCACATCCACGACCAAATACTCCATCTGCGAAGCAGTAATGCTAGCAAAGGAGGAGGCCGCACGCTTGAGGCAACGGTCCTGACGCCCCAGCCGCGGATTCCAATCCCAATTTCCGGCCACCGTAGGCGATGGCTTGCGTACGACGAGCAATGGGTAGCCCGCCGTCCGAACGTCCGGTAACCGTCCGGTCCGAGCCCAGATCGTCGGCGGCGCGTATTGTTCCACGCACGCCTCATGGAGATGTCAGCAAATGGTAGGGGGCAGGGTCGAAGCCCACTGGGGTCACGGGTAGTGTGAAAATGAAACCCGGGGCCCTGGGATGAAGGCAAAGAAGGAACAGGAGTGGGTTTTTAGTCAGTAAAGTCTGACACTATCTTCCGCTCCGCCCAAGAGCGCGATTTGTCATTAGATGATTTTCCTAATATAAATATATTAAATTCCATCTCGTCAGCTCCAGTCAGACGCAAGCGGTTAAAGGGTAAAATAATTAAAATATATAAATATATATATTTTTATCATCTCCTAAAACTTACAGCTTATATGAATTGAAACCATTTTCTCTAATGTTTGCAGCAACCAAACTAAACCTATTCATTCTGAATTTCTACATTTATCCCAATCTAAATGCACACTAAAGAAAAGTCCACTTGACATAATGCCCACTCTATTTCCATGAAATCTCCGCGAGTAGAACGGTAAATACTAAAGACAAAAAGAGACAACTCTATAAATATGTGGGCACATTTTAGGGGTCCGTGGCACCGTCATTATGCCGTAATCACACGTTCGGTCTTCACCCGAACTTGTTGGGTGATTGATCGGACCCAGTCGGGTATTGTCGGGTTTTGTTCTTTTATTAACTTTCGGTTTGATCCTTTGCTTTTTTATTTTTCCGATCAAATGTAGTTTGGCTTATCTTTGTTTTATTAGTACAGACTGTATTTTTTTTTGTTTTTATTTCGTGTTTGTCTTGCTCTGTATTTTTTTGGAGTAGGTCAAAACGTTGATGAATTTGAAAAAATCCTTACTACATACACTGTGTCAAAGGACGATGCATTAAAACGTCCCCCCAACTCTTACATCGACCAACAGATTTGAAATATATATGTGTAAGTGTGTAAGGGGGGATTTTTTTTCTATGGCAACATACCTCAAAAGTATGAAGTTTAGGTTTTATAAAATATTATTATTTTAACCTAACTTAACCCAAGTGTTTTACACCTTAAACATACTCATAACATAGTACTGTCATACATTTTTTAATGCGGCTCGGCGAATTCTGTACGATTCTAGAAAAATATTTGACCAAGGGCATTAAGTAAAACTGTGTCCGAAAATGACACCTGTTTTAAATGTATTGGTGGGTACCAACAGATTTGAAACTGGTGTCATTAGGTTTTACAAAATATTTTTATTTTAACCTAACCGAACCTAACCTAACTTATGTCACCTAATAAATAAAAACTCTATTAAACTAGACGCTTCAAATGACACCTGTTTCAAATCTGTTGGATAGGGAGGGACGGGTCTCATACAAATTTGATCATCTTTCTTTATTTTTTACAAATCATATTTTGTGTGGACAAAAGTTAAATAATAATAATAGTTATCTCCTTTAATTATTTTCTATATATATTTTATACATTTAAATATTTCTTAAAACACATATAAAAAAAACATTTAAAAATATAGAAAATAAAAAAAACATAAAAAAAAACATAATAATTATTATTAATATTTTATTTACGCACATGACTGTGAAGGTTAGTTATTCTTGCACGATCGAATTTGATGAACAGATTTGTATGGAATTTTGCAGAACATGGACTATGTGTACCATTCCAGGACATAATCTATTATGTCCTGGAATGAATGGTAATTTTATCCCAGGAGCATGTTAACTTGGGATAATTTTCTACTTTCACGTAGGCGATGCCACTGTTGGAAGCTAGTAATACATATCGAGCACGAATACAAATGTCCTAACTAACAATTTTGTCTATAGTTATTTTATTTTTTTCGGGTGGGAAAATCATCTAATGACATCCCCCGCTCTTGGGCGGAGCGCGAAATAGTGTCAGACTTTTACCGACTAAAAACCCACTCCTGTTTCTTCTTTACCATTTTTTGCAGGACCCCGGGGATCTCTTTCGCATCACCCATGGCCCCAGTAGACTTCGACCCTGCTGGGCCCCTAAGGTTGCTGACATCTCCTTGAGGCGCGCGTGGAACACTACGCGCCGTCGACGACTTGGGCTCGGTCCGGACGGTTACCGGACGATCGGACGGCGAGCCACCCATTGCTCGCCGTTCGCAAGCCCGCGTGTCTATAATGATAATGATCCACTTACAAGTTCATTCACTTTTAACTAATTGCTTAGATTAACGACCTTTATTTCATTAATTCGGTTTAAGATTAATAAAACTCATTATCACTTTTTCTTTTTCATCTAAAACTCTAATTTAATATTAAAATGTTTTTAATTAGATAATATTTCTTTGAAACACAAAACTTAGCCACGATTGAGTCTTAATAAAAGTGTAATTATCAAGTAAAATATTAATTATGGTACCTTAGCTACTTTACTATTATAGAAGATTCTGAATGGTTATTAGCCTTTTTATTAAAAATTTTAAAACCTCGTTTTTTCCCACGATATTCATTTTTTTAAATTTATTTATAGTTTATTAAAACTGTACAATAACATTAATTGACAAAGAAATGTGAAATTCATTAAAAAGTACAACATAATTGTAGTCATTTTTTTTTTTAAATCTCTGGGGTTACTCTCGGCAACATTGTTCTTGCTGTCATAAATGACCTGTTTAAGCCCGGTACCTTTGGGTATGCAGACCACAGCACTGTTGCTGAGAGTTATATATCCAGCACGCGAACTAGTGGGTCACAGAATCAGTCTCTCCAAGAGGCTATGGTTGAGCGCTTGAACTTGTACTTGGGGGCAGTCTATGAACGGGACCATGGCAATTTGGTCAGGTTCAATGCTGCAAAAACCCAGGCGTGTTTATTTTCCGTTAAAAGGAGCCAATTCAGCCATGCTCCAACTTTCCGGGGTGTTAACGTGCCGACAACCAACCATCTTGATCTTCTTGGTGTTACGTTGACGTCAACTCTCAAGTTTGGTGTTATGTTGCCTTTGGATACGGAACCGTAAAAAGTTAATTCTTTAGCGACTTGACCCACCGCGGTCTCCCGGATAACCGTTTTTTTTTTAGGGTAAAAAACCATCAAATAATTTCACCCACTCTGGCTGGAAAGTGAGGAAGTGTAAGACTTTTACTGACAAAAACTATCCATTTACCTTTAGTTTACTGTTAAAATTATTGATAGGCTCACGCTTGATCACTATGACATGTGATGGTGTATGGCCAAAAGTATTAACTCTTGACTTAAAGACCCCTAGGTTGTAGTTGCAATTGTTTTCAAAGGCCGAGGTGACTGCTTCAAACTATTCCGCAGACCTATCGATAACCGGGCCGCTTCACTCCAGATTTATTTAAATACTAAAGGATCTAGCTACAGTCCCAAGTGGAACACAAAGCCGCACCGGTATTGGCAATCTATCTTAACCCCTGATTGGCGCAGCCCCGCTCAGCGGGTTCACCGGTGATAGTTTAAACGGCCACACCATTGAGCAATCAGTTTATGAGGTGTGTCCTATCCTGAAGATTGACTTGTGGTAGGGTAGTAAGGAAGTCATGGCAAATACACAAGCATATATAGGTAAATTCACGTTTTTGTTTCGTGGAGGGAAACAAAATGCAACCTGTTCCGATACAGTTTTTTTTTTGTGATTGTGAAAAATCATGAGATAATTGCACCCACTGTAAGGGGAGCGAGGGGGATCCCGATCCACTTGACTATGACTGACATGACTTTGACTGACTATAACTCACCCTTTTTTCGTGAGTGTAGGAAACCGTAAGATAACTTCATCCAAAGATAGTAAAAGTCTAAGTGGAGCAAGAGGTCACTTAGACTTTCACTGTCTATAACTCACCCTATTTTTTCAGTTGCTCTTTGCAGTCCTAGGTCACGGTGACTCCTCAAATAAAACCACAGCCCTTGCAATCGTCTGTCCTAGAGAACCCTGTAATTTATGCTGGAATCTGTTCCAATTCTAACATACTCTTCTTGCCACTTCGGTTACGTTTATACATCTGAAACTTAAAGAAATGATAGTAAAAACATCATACGTCATACAAATTATAATTATTCGCTTCGTCGTTTATACCGCGTACATCGAAGGACTGGAACAATTTGCCTGCTGCGGTCTTCCCGTCCAACTATAATTTAGGTGTCTTCAAGGCTAGAGTGAATAGGCTCTTAATAAACTAGTGCGACTCACCATCAATGATTGCATCGCAGCTTACCATCAGGTGGGATCGCAGTCAAGCACTGGTTTATATGAATTAAAAAAAAAAAGAAGGTACTACGCTCCTGACCTTTTTGAAGAGAATCAAATAAGATTTATGGCCTTTAAGGCCTTTTCCAATCATATCTGCTTTGTAAATACCCCTTGTTAGGTCATCTTTCGTATTGCAAATATGATATTATATTCTAATTTTTTCATCCCTTGTATCAGCCGAAAGAAGTCCACTACTGCAAGATACGATTCACATAGTTATCTTTCTTTAAAAGTAATGGTTAAAGTGGTTTGAAATTATATATGCCTACAGTATTGAGGTATATTACACTAACAATAGTAACATTATAAAGGCAAACGTTTGTACCTATGTGTAATTAATATACATGTGTGTATGTTAATGTGTATTTCTTGACACTCAAACAGATGAACAGATTCGATTGAAAAGTACACGGGTAGATCATATATTATCATAACACTACGACACGGTCTAATAGAAAATTAACAAGTAGGTACATAAACGTGGGAGATTCAGAAAGTTTTGAGAAACTAAAAAACTAACTTCTATGGATAAAATATTTTTATTAAATCTTTTCAAAGAACTCTTTATCAGCCTCTGTACAAAGTTTCATGCAAAAATGTTAATGAGACACGATAATTTTATTTGACTCTCGAAATAGTGTGGAGGTACTCGTAAATTCAAAATTCGAACAATTGTATTTTTACTTTTAAATAACCAAACTTTTCAAAATAATTACAAGTGGCCATCTGGCCTTATACAAAAAACATTTTTTCGCAAAACTTTCTGAGTGGCCTGGTATGGTTTCCTTAGGTTATTATTTTATTCTCACGTTGGTAAGGCCACTGGCAGAAGGTATACAAACAAAAAAACAAAACTTGAAATTTTTAATTCTCAGTTAAATTTTCATTAGAAACATAATCTTGTTTTAAAAAAATAAAAACATAAATGTCGCAGCAACGATATTGAGAAACTTTTGTTTATTATGAATCTTAATTGACTTGGTTTTCTTAAATCGCGAAAAGAAAGACAAAGGTTGGAAGAAACCTTTGCCCGTTGGTAAAAAGATCTAGGAACGATACTAAAATAAAATAAAAGGAAAACACTTTTTTCCATGAAACATTTTACAACAATATGTTGTTGTAAAATGTTTCATGGAAAAAAGTATTATTACTTGGAAAAATAAAGATAACCCAGCAATAAATATTAGTGTAAGATTAGTGTTTGTTTTTTTTTTACAATATCTTAATCAGCCCGATTACCAGAAACGGAAGACCCAGGCTTGCGGACGTCGAGCAATGGGTAGCTCGCCGTCGTTCGGTAATTAACCGGACCGAGCCCAGTCGTTAACAGCGCATAGTGATCCACGCGCTCCTCAAAGTGATGTCAGCAAACCGTAGGGGCTCAGCAGGGCCGATGCCGGCTAGCTAGGATCGCGGGGAATTTCTGAAAAGGAAACCTGTAGTCCTAGAATGCAAAGGGTAACTGAAGGACACAGGTGTGGTTTTAGTCAGTAAAAGTCTGACACGCCATCCCACTCCACCCAGAGCACGAGAAGTCATTGCATGATTTCCCAACTTAAAAAAAAAAAACAAAACAACAAATATTTTTTTCTTTCTTTCTGTGTTTTTTTTTTTGTTTTATAACATGCCCAATGCACTACAGTCTCTGGGCAGCCTCAACAACATCCTGTCTCATCCATCATACTCGCGCCGGGTCTTGGTCCGAGGAGTGGCAGGCGGTCGTTTCCATCTACGAAGCAGTAATGCTAGCAAAGGAGGCGGCCGATCGCGTGAGGCAACGGTCCTCACGCCTCAACCGCCGCCGGAATTCTGATCACGATTTCCGGCCACGATGGGTAGCTTGCCGTCCGACCGTCCGGTATCCGTCCGGACCGAGACCAAGTCGTCGACCACGACAGCGCGTACTGTTTCACGCGCGCCTCAAGGAGATGTCAGGAACTGTAGGGGCCCAGCAGAGTCGAAGCCTACTAAGGCCAAGTGTCTGATTCTGAAAGGAAGACTCGGCCCTGGTACGAAAGGCAACATAGGAACAGGAGTGGGTTTTTAGTCAGTCAAAGTCTGACACTATCTCCCGCTCCACCCAAGGACGGGGATGTCATAAGATGATTTTCCCACCGAAAAAAAATAAATCCCATCATACTAATAAAAGTTTATAAACATGTAATATTAAAGAATCTGAATAAAAGTCAATATTATTATATACATAAATCGGTGGACAATCACAAACCACTATTTATAGCACAATTATAAGTGGATGTATAAACATGGACTCGAAAATTAAACAAAGAAGAAATATTTGTTTGTATTTCTATGAAAAACAACAGAAAATTGGAGAGAATTAAGTTTAAGCTTTGTTACAGCCGTATTAATTTTGCAAGTTAAAAGGAAAGTAGTTTAAGGATTAACTACGTTCAACGGAAAATGTTTTTCGTTTTCAGTTTATTAAAAAAAAGAAAAATAACAAAAAAACGAATTGCTTTCAACCAGATATGTTATTATATTTACTTTTTTAAGTAATTAAATTGTGATTCTTTAAACATCGGTCGGAGCCTTTCTGTGGGTTCCGTACTCTAAGTGTAAAAACGGGATCCAATTGGTATCATTCCGCTGTTCGCCTGTCTGTCAACAGGTTGTGCCTCATGAACCGTAATAGCTAGACAGGTAAAATTTTCACAGATCATTGTGTTTCTGTGGTCGCTATAATAATAAATACTAAAAACATAATAAAATTGGTTCTTGCACGCACGCGGGCGAGGCCGCGTGCAAGAGCCAAGTTTAAAAATGTAGCAGCCACTAATCACAAGTGGCTGTCGTGTGCTTCAGCTTCCTTTGCGGCTGCTTCTAGCAACTCTTTTCATATAGCATCATCTTCATGAGGGCCATGGGCGGTGACACTCAGCGTCAGTAAGTGACAAACGTGGCTACGACGTAGCATACGCGGCTACGGCGTAGCATACGCGGCTACGGCGTAGCATACGCGTCAGTGTATCACATAATTATGCCGATGGCTGACAGTGCAGCAGAATTGTTCGAAATAGGTAACTGTAGGAATACTCCTTCTTACTATACCCCGAGCGAGAGAAGATATTTAATGATTCCTGCCGTTACATAAAAAAAAAAATAAGTTATAATATGTTTGAGGTTAAACTCTGACACCGCATAGCGCTTATCTCATCATCATCATCATTTCAGCCGAAAAATGTCCGCTGTTGGACTTCCCTCAAGTGCCACCACAATGAACGGTCCTGTGCGTCTCGCATCTATCGAATTCCCGCATCAGGTCATCGGTCCACCTTGTAGGAGGCCTTCCAACGCTACGTCTCCCGGTACGTGGTTGCCATTCCAGAACCTTTCGGCCCAAACGGCAACAGGCATCCGTTCTGCGAGCGATGTGCCCTGCCCATTGCCACATAGGTTTGGCTATTCTTCGTGCTATGTTGGTAACCTTGGTTCTCCTAGCGCTTATCGATACATAAAAAGAGACTGACATATCAACGCACAGCCGAAACTACTGGGATTAGGAGCGTGACAAAAGGCCTCATATTGTGACGAAGGCAAGCACCAAGAAGGGATTTTAGGAAATGTAACCTTTAAGGGGGGGAAAAGGAGGAATTTCGCTTGTATGCAAAATGTTATTCCGTGATCCAACATACGTGAGCATAACTTAGCACGAATATTGACCTAAATCTATATATACATATATATATGACGGAGAAAGATCAGGAATGTTGTTTTGGGCAAGCCTTCCTCCTCGTACATCTTCAAAAACAGGAAATAATACCACGAACGATACCGTTGATCTTCTTTTAATTATTTCACAATCTTTTAAATCACAATATTGACGAATATCCGAGATGGAAATAGATGAAGGTTGTGAGGTCATTCGCTCACGCGCACGTTCTTTCGCAGAATGAATGTCACAATAACCACCCCACTCACACTTGTCACACAATGACACTTTTGACAATGACATAACTTGACAGTGACAACCGACAGACAGATGGAATGACCTCACTACCGCCATGTTTTAACAAATGTTACAAGTTTCTTAATTTACGGCGTCCTGCTGCGACATATATATATTATATACATATATATACCTACAAACTTAAAATTTGGCAGGTAGGTATCCCTATAGGGTGTAGACATCCGTTACGGTACGGATAGGGATGAAACGAGGGTCCTAAGTTTGTATGAAGAAACCGACTTTCACGCAGGCGAAGCCGTTAGCAGAAGCTAGTAAATAATAAAGGCTGGCATTATTCGTTTTTCAAAACTACGACCGTTTAGGGTTTACTTGGTAAGTTAAGTAACCATTCTCGCGAATGGAGTCGCGGGCAAACTGCTAGTCAATTATATAGGTATACATTTTTAATATAGAATAGAATAGAATAGAATAGAATAGAATAGAATGGAATAGAATAGAATAGAATAGAATAGAATAGAATAGAATAGAATAGAATAGAATAGAATAGAATAGAATAGAATAGAATAGAATAGAATAGAATAGAATAGAATAGAATAGAATAGAATAGAATAGAATAGAATAGAATAGAATAGAATAGAATAGAATAGAATAGAATAGAATAGAATAGAATAGAATAGAATAGAATAGAATAGAACAGAATAGAATAGAATAGAATAGAATAGAATAGAATAGAACAGAATAGAATAGAATAGAATAGAATAAAACTTTATTGTACACCAAAATAGTAACAAAAACTTATCATCATCATCATCATGTGATCGAGGCCTACCTGTCGGACAGGTACATCATCTACCCCGGTCACCAGGGAGAGTGGAAACGGCGAGAGATGTCGTGCGGTGTTCCACAGGGATCGGTACTAGGACCGCCCTTGTGGAACATCGGCTACGACTACGTGCTGCGCGGCGACCTCCCTGACGGGGTCAGCGTGGTCTGTTACGCAGACGACACGCTGGTCCTGGCTCAGGGAGAGTCGTACCAGGCGGCGGTCGAATTAGCGACACGCGGGGTTGCGATAGTCGTTGATAGGATCCAGCAGTTGGGACTCGAGGTGGCGCTGCACAAGTCCGAGGCCATGTGTTTTCACGGCCCTCGGAGCGCGCCGCCTCGGCGCTCCCAATTAACGGTAGGAGGAGTTCACATCGGCGTCGGGTCGACGATGAAGTACCTGGGACTCGTCCTCGACAGCCGGTGGAATTTCGAGGAGCACTTCCGACGTCTGGCTCCCAAACTGAATCGGACTGGGGCTGCCCTCAAGCGGCTCCTGCCCCACCTTGGGGGTCCAGACGCCTCCTGCCGGAGGCTCTACGCTGGCATCGTACAGTCCGTGGCCCTTTATGGCGCGCCGGTGTGGGCGCCGTCACTGCGAAAGCGACCGGCGGCCCAGCTGAACGCGTGCCAGAGGGTCATGGCCATACGGGTGGTGCGGGGATACCGCACGGTTTCCCGCGAAGCGGCGAGCCTCCTTGCTGGCCAGCCACCATGGGACCTGGTGGCAACAGGCCTTGCACGCATGCACGATCTGCGCGTGGAGATGCAACGTCGGGGCGAAACTCCGCTGCCACGACAAGTCGCGGCATGGCGGACAGAGCTCCGGCGGGGTCTCATGGTGGAATGGCGACCGCGACTATCGCAACCCAGTGCTGGGCACGCCATAATTATGGCGGTAAGTCCCCTCTTTGAGGAGTGGCTGGAAAGGCAACACGGCGTCCTTACCTTCCGCATGACGCAGGTCCTCACCGGTCATGGTAAGTTCGGGAGGTTCCTGCACCGGATTCGTGCGGAAGAAACGCCCGGGTGTCACCATTGTGTGGACCACCCGGAGGACACGGTGGAGGTGTGTCCCGCTTGGGCAGAGCAACGCCGTGTCCTCGTGGGGGCTATCGGTGGCGGCGATCTTTCGCGCCGGGCCTTGGTACAGGCCATGGTCCGGAGCGAGGAGGAGTGGCAGGCGGTCGCCTCCTTCTGCGAAGCAGTAATGCTAGCAAAGGAGGCGGCCGATCGCGTGAGGCAACGGTCCTCACGCCCCAATCGCCGCCGGGATTCCGATCCCGATTTCCGGCCATCGTAGGCGCGGGCTTGTGGACGGCGAGCAATGGGTGGCTCGCCTTCCGACCGTCCGGTAACCGTCCGGACCGAGCCCAAGTCGTCGACGGCGCGTGCTGTTCCACGCGTGCCTCAAGGAGATGTCAGCAACTGTAGGGGCCTAGCAGGGTCGAAGCCTACTGGGGCCAAGGGTCTGATTCTGAAAGGAAGACTCGGCCCTAGTACGAAAGGCAATGAAGGAACAGGAGTGGGTTTTTAGTCAGTAAAAGTCTGACACTATCTCCCGCCCCGCCCAAGGGCGGGGGATGTCATAAAATGATTTTCCCACCGAAAAAAAAAAAAAAAAAAAAAAAAAAATCATCATCATCATCATCATCATTTCAGCCGATAGACGTCCACTGCTGGACATAGGCCTCCCCCAAACGTCGCCACAACGAACGATCCTGTGCTTCTCGCATCCATCGGATTCCCGCAACCTTCACCAGGTCATCGGTCCACCTTGTAGGGGGCCTTCCGACACTGCGTCTTCCGGTACGCGGTCGCCACTCCAGAACCTTTCGGCCCCAACGGCCATCCGTTCTGCGAGCAATGTGCCCTGCCCATTGCCACTTTAGTTTGGCGATTCTTCGCGCTATGTCGGCAACCTTGGTTCTCCTGCGGATATCTTCATTTCTGATTCGATCACGCAAGGAAACTCCGAGCATAGCCCTTTCCATTGCCCTTTGGGTGAATTTGAGCCTTCTGATGAGGCCCAATGTGAGCGTCCACGTTTCGGAACCATATGTCATCACTGGCAACACGCACTGGTCATAGACTTTCGTCTTGAGACACTGTGGTATATTGGATGAGAAGATACCGCGCAGCTTCCCGAACGCTGCCCAGCCGAGTTGGATTCGACGGTTGACCTCTTTCTCGAAATTAGATCTACCCAACTGGACTGTCTGTCCAAGGTAGACGTAATCGTCTACAACTTCGAGTGCAGAGTCTCCGATCTTGATCGGAGTGGGTGCTACATGGTTATTTACCATGACTTTGGTTTTGTCCATGTTCATTTTAAGACCCACTCTTTCGGAACCTCTACTGAGGTCATTGAGCAAAACTTATAAACTAACTTAATCTATGGGTACAATGGCGGTCTTATCGCTAACAGCGATATTTACCAGACAACCTTAGGATGGACTGTAAGAACTAATACAATAAGCAAGTACTAATATTTTTGACAATTGGCTATAGCATAGCATAATCGGCCTTATAATGGTCCCACTGTTGGGATTCAGGCCTCCTCTCTAGGAGAGGGAATAGGCCATAATCCAGCACGCGGGCTCAGTGCGGGTTGGTGAATGTCACATGTCTTCGAATTTTTGATTCTAGGACATGCCGGTTTCCTCACGATGTATTCCTTCACTGTTTTGAGAGCAGTGGTGATGAAATAATTACACAAACTAATGCGCCTGGCTGGGTTTGAACCCGCGACCTACAACTCGTAAGTCGGGGCCGTTACCACTCGGCCACCATTGCTCTCCTGAAATGGCTATAAGCTGATATTATTATCTACAGCTTCACCACATTACTTCACACCCTGCGTTTCGATATCTGTTATTTTATCAACTTTTCCCACCAACGCCTTAATTTGATCGTATCAATTTTTTCATATATTTTACATATGTTTATCGCTCACACATTGTATAAGCTAGTAAATACTGATATTTCTTAAATAAAATTGTATTCTGTAAATATTATGTAGCTTGAATACAGTACAGTATACAAGGTTTTGTGAATAGGTCTTCAAGATAAAACGCTAGTGCGAACAAAGTATGGAATAATAGTGGTATAGAAAGGTGCGTGTTTTCTGCTTTTTATTATTATACTGGTGTTATTTCAGAATATGGTATATCAGTTTGCCAAACTTTCTCCAAATCCATTCAGTCGTTTGAGTGTAAAAGAGTAACAAACACACACATATACATGCCATGGGTAGTCCGAAAGGGAACCCTGGGATCTTGAAACGCAGGGCAAAGAAGGAATATAGGTTAGGCTGTAGTCAGTAAAAGTTTAACACGCCCTCACGCTCCGCCCCTAGAACTGAAGAAGTCATTGAATGACTTCCCACCTTAAAAAAAACCACATATACTTATAAACTTTGATCTTTTTATTATTAGCGTCATTATACACAAAAACTTCTGAAACAATTTTCATCAAAACAGCTGTAGTACACAGGCGAGCTTAACATACAATTCTCGTTTTGC
The DNA here is from genome assembly GCA_905147345.3 of Mythimna impura. NCBI lineage: Eukaryota > Metazoa > Arthropoda > Insecta > Lepidoptera > Noctuidae > Mythimna > Mythimna impura. The sequence goes on along the minus strand of LR990355.1, from coordinate 5,599,840 downwards.
TTGGGGCCGTCATTGGTTTTAACGGGAAACAGCAATTTTGGGCGACAGTAGGTTGTATGTATGTTGAAGGTTGGGAGATTCTTGATTTTTAATGCGTATGTTTTGTTTTTTCACATACATTTATGGGCCACGTTGAAAAGAAATATTCCAAATTATTCTCTTGAAAACTTCCAACGAAGGGCTAACGTCTGTGGCCCTTAATGTGTGTGGAATATAATGTTAAAGTAGCACGGTAAGAAGAAAGAAAGAAAACACGGTTATTTGGCACACAGGTACACACAATTGGACACGCCATAATTATGGCGGTAAGTCCCCTCTTTGAGGAGTGGCTGGAAAGGCAACACGGCGTCCTTACCTTCCGCATGACGCAGGTCCTCACCGGACATGGTAAGTTCGGGAGGTTCCTGCACCGGATTCGTGCGGAAGAAACGCCCGGGTGTCACCATTGTGTGGACCACCTGGAGGACACGGTGGAGCACACGGTGGAGGTGTGTCCCGCTTGGGCAGAGCAACGCCGTGTCCTCGTGGGGGCGATCGGCGGCGGCGATCTCTCACGCCGGGCCTTGGTACAGGCCATGGTCCGGAGCGAGGAGGAGTGGCAGGCGGTCGCCTCCTTCTGCGAAGCAGTAATGCTAGCAAAGGAGGCGGCCGATCGCGCGAGGCAACGGTCCTCACGCCCCAATCGCCGCCGGGATTCCGATCCAGATTTCCGGCCATCGTAGGCGCAGGCTTGCGGATGGCGAGCAATGGGTGGCTCGCCGTCCGACCGTCCGGTAACCGTCCGGACCGAGCCCAAGTCGTCGACGGCGCGTGCTATTCCACGCGCGCCTCAAGGAGATGTCAGCAACTGTAGGGGCCTAGCAGGGTCGAAGCCTACTGGGGCCAAGGGTCTGATTCTGAAAGGAAGACTCGGCCCTGGTTCGAAAGGCAACGAAGGAACAGGAGTGGGTTTTTAGTCAGTAAAAGTCTGACACTATCTCCCGTCCCGCCCAAGGGCGGGGGATGTCATTAGATGATTTTCCCACCGAAAAAAAAAAGGTACACACAATGAGAAAACGATTATAATATAAAAACTTAAATACTAAAACTTAAAAAATACATTAACATTGTGTGTCTCACGGCTGCGCCAAATAGGTCCAGTTCAGCATAATGCCAGGCCACTATATAGCAGTTGCCTGACGCTGGTAAGGGTAACATATCCATTGTAATGACTTGAGGAGTTTGAAGGGAATAGAAGAAGATGAGAGGATAATAGGAGTGACAAGGTTTTCCTCGGAATAAGATACTGAAAGCGTTGCTGACGCTACAAAGTGGAGTTGGGATCGTAAATAACTAAAAGAGAAAAGAAAGAATGTAGATATCCCGACGCTGGCATTGGCCCATGGAACACAGAACATGTAATCTGTATTTTCTTTAATCCTGGGTCACCAAATTCCAGGCTGTTCCTAGTTTGGGGCTAGTTACCACCATCATTGTGTTCTGATTATGTTGTTCGTAATTTTTTACATTGTTTATTTGTCAGTTTGGGAGTAAGCGGAACAGAGAGTAAAATCCCGCAATACTCTGTTGAAAAGGGAGGATCCTCCAACCAGACGGGTGTTATGTCTGTTGGGCAACTGCCCGATAGATGATTTCGGGCTGTTCTATATGTTGAAATCGCGCGGAGAACTTCAATTGCGCAATGCAGGATTAGGTCTTATTTCACGCCATAGATTTTGCTACAGCGTGTGTGTCAATAAAATTATTATCATCACATGAACCGCAATAGGTAGGATAGTTGATATTTAAAAAAAAATGCCCAATTTAAAAAAAAAAAGAAATAAACGAACGAAAAATTGGCAGCTTCATAAAAGAAACGTGTTTTTTTTTTCAATTTATTATGGTACGGAACATTTTATGTGCAAATCCGATTCGCACTTGGCCGGTTTTTTTTTTTAACCGATATTTTGAATGTAAAAAAAATGTCATCGAAAAAAGCGTCCTATTTTTATTTTCTAATTAACGCTGGGATCTGTACTAGTATAGTCGGCCTTATAATGTTCCCACTGCTGGGACTCAGGCCTCCTCTCTAGGAGAGGGAATGGGCCGTAATCCACCACGCGGGCCCAGTGCGGATTGGTGAATGTCACATGTCTTCGAATTTTTGGTTCTAGGACATGCCGGTTTCCTCACGATGTTTTCCTTCACCGTTTTGAGAGCAGTGGTGATGAAATAAATTACACAAAGTGATGCACCTGGCTGGGTTTGAACCCGCAACCTACAACTCGTAAGTCGGGGCCGTTACCACTCGGCCACCACTGCTCAATAATAGTAATGTATAGTATTTCTAAAAGACTTATAACTTTGCTTAAAACACCAAAAGTTTATCCCCACAGATGTATTTCAAACTCCAAACTCATAAAACCAATCAGTCCATCAAAGCATAAAATGAACCGAACGAATTTAATGAAACCGTCTGAAATTTAAATCGGTTCAGTTATTAAAAAAACCGATAATTATCAAAACGATTCATGTTCATCAATTCATGTAAACCGATTAAGGCCATCAATAAAATTACTTTTGCTTATGAATTGCGATGGATTGGAAAATACTTGAATCCCACGTGGTACAGGATTATGATTTTAAATGGATTTAGGTAATCTACTGGCTGACCCGGCAAATGCTTTATTGCTATATTTTAGCAAGGGAAAAAAAGAGAAGGGGTGGAGGTAGGAAAATCATCTAACGACAAATCCCGCTCTTTGGCGGAGCAAGAGATAGTACTTTTACTGACTAAAAACCCACTCCTATTCCTTCTCTGCCTTCGTCCTAGGGCCCCGGATTTCACCTTCACACTACCCGTGGCCCCAGTAGGCTTCGACCCTGCTGGGCCCCTATGATTTACTGACATCTCTCTCAGGTGCGCGTGGAACAATACGCACCATCGACGACTTTGGCTCGGTCCGGACGGTTACCGGACGTTCGGACGGCTGGCTACACTTTTATATACACTACACACAAAACCGCCTTCGACCTATAATTCTCAGACATACCAAAAAAAGACAAAAAAATATCATAAAAATCGGTCAAGCCGTTTTAGAGGATTTGGATAACACGAAATTTTTATATAGGTATTTTTAAAAATTATGTCTTTCTCTCTTCTTTTTCACCAAGACCAAACACCAAATTTTTCAAAGAAATTTGGTGTTTGGTCTTGGTAAAAGAAACAAACACGTTTCGAACACAATCCAACAAAGACTAAAGAATTTATTTATTTATAAAACTAATCGTTAAATCCACAATAGAGGGAACCACGTCAACATAACCTATGAAAATTATTACTTCTACTATTCAGAAGACCACAGATCATGGAATCACTGTGCTGGCAGCGTTTAAAGAGGCCATGGTCAATTTGCATAGTCCTTTCGCAATTATTTTTATTTCTGCAGCCAGTAAAACTGGATGCAGCTGGTTATCACTATTTTATATAGAATAACTGTCTATTTGACCTGCTAAACCCACTAACTAGGTAACACGAAATTTCTTAGCAAGACTGGTGTCAGATTATTTGACTTCTGACTATAAGTAAAGACTGTCAAATATCTGCAAATGAAAAAGACAGTCGGGATCAACGACTTAGGGTATTTTCTGAAAGCATGAAAGAATCTCGGTATGTTCTGATGGTCATCAATCTACAGACCAACCCCGGTGTGTATTGCTTAACCTTGGGAATCGACCCTTGTAACGGTTAATATTTAACCACGACCTCCCTTCAAAAATTCTAAAAGTTTAAAATATAAAAATAATACTATGCAATGTCTTAGAGCTGACGAAAATTGGAACGTGTCACGTAAAAATATTACGAGCAAATAAAACGGGTGAGCTCAAAAATTTAAGTCTGAATTTTACAAAATGGATACCTACTCCCACCTGAAGGGTTTTACGACGAAGCAGGAAGCTCAAGAAATATAAACCGTCGTTACGGCTTATTCGTCCGAAAGAAAATTCTGGAACTAATCTTGAACAGTCATTCAACATGTAAGTTCTAAATTCGTGCCATATTTCAACACACCAGGAAATATTATCTTCGTAAATGTACTACTGCTCGAAAATCTGCTACTATAACTCAATGTTAATTTCCTATAAAATTATCATCTTACTAACTGTAAAGTTTTCGTTAATTAACTGATCAGGGAGTCACTAATGTCCCTATAATATAGGGGTTGATAGGACGTTACTTCACACCCTTTCGTATCTAGATTGTGTGAGGGAGCTTCAGTCGAGGACCGAGGTTTGGGGAGGTCGCACGTCCCGAGCGCGCACCCGCCTATTCTGTAATAACTTCACCGGGAGCGTGCCACTGTGAATTAAAATCGGTGATCTAACTTTTTTGTGTTTGTGATAAAAAGGGGATTCTATAAACTTTTCATTGAAGTAAGTAACGTTCTTATTTTTCGTGTATATTTTGTGTGTAACGGCTAATTAGTAATGTGTAAACTGCGGTCGGGAAATATACGCTAATGTAACGTATATTTTGACGTGATAATTATTTTAGGCTTCATCATTTTCGGTGCAAATAGACCGTAGTTACGATCTCTAATTTGTTGAATGCGGACATTTTGCGCTTGGTGATGGTATAATATTTAATTTCATTGTAATAGGTATTTTATTATTTCAAGTTCTGAATATTGTTTGTAAAATATTATCTAGTTTTTTATTTCTGATATTTGTAATAATACCTAAGAAAATTAAGGAGAAAGAAATTAAGCTATCTTGGCCTCCATTAGGCTCTGCGTAACAAAGACACAGTAGCTTGAAAATTATTTGATAAAATCTGTATAATCTTCTAGATAAATAAATATTAGGTTTTCAGGTCAGGTATCTAACAAATTAGATAAGCTTCTAATTCAACACCACCAATAAACTCGAAGGTCCTTATCCATCGCTATAAAAAACGGTACATTTTTTATTCGGTCATGAAATACTTCACCAACGAATTCCGTATAAATTGACCTGAAGTTAAAGCGCCCTAATATTTTGTGCCAATATTTCAACATTTGCGTTTCGAGCACCTATTTAGATTGCCCTGCAACAGTAATTTTGATTTATCTTTACGATTTTCAAGCGGCCGAATGGTAGGAAATTGGTAGCTTTTAACATTTTAAAGATATATATCACGATGTTTCGTTACAAATATTAGCATAGAAGTCTATTCAATTTTATCTATTATTCAAATCGCAGGTCGACTTAAATCATTGAGATTGTACTTTTTTTTATTGATAGGCTCGCTCACTACATTTCTGACTTACGGTAAGCGATAATGTGGTCTACCTGACTTAAACCAATCATATTAGCTAGCTGCAGGAATTTCGCAGATTTTAGTACCTATTGAAATTTTAGCAGATGGAGAGAAAATCATATCAAATAAGCTATATAGCTTTTAGAAAACTGGCGTCAGCATGTTTAAGCAAACAAAGTCAAGTGGGCAAAAATGTATTACTTAAAATTAAAATATTAAAAGCAATGTGTTAGAAAAAAACAATGTTTATATTAAAACAAAGATGGACCAGTTAATAGACACAATATTAATGAGTTACCAGGAGGCCACATGTGCAGAAGTAGTCATTGCCAATCAAGCGTGTCTTCGACATAGTCTTTAACCTTATAATACGCTTTTTTTGTTAGGACACGCTTAATATGAGTTTTGAATTTTCTCTCGCTAAGTTCAGTTACCGCCTTTGGCAGCTCGTTATAAAAGAGTATGCTGTTTATTAAGAATGACGTATTTAAATAAAATTTATTTTAGCCAGGAAACCCACCAAAAAAACAACAAACAGGCCTCTTTAAGCATACATAGTCAATTGAACGAACATAGATTAGTGACCAAGGTATGCTCACCAGCTGCATCGGGTGAGACTTGATGATCACCTTAACATATATGGGTGAAGGTTTGGTAGATAGATAAACATATTATTTATTGTACACCATAAAAAATACAGTAAAAGCTCAAAATTATGAAGATGTAAAAATGAGCGGACAGCCCTTTTTTAGACATTATATACTTCATTAGACAGAGAAGGAGAAAATATAGGTAGGTAGCATATAACAAAGACTCATAGTAACCGTGGCAAATGAGGTGGCATCCCAAATAGACCGAATTTAAAAGATCAAAACCAAACCATGTGTGAATATTACTCCTGCTGGTATCTAATCAACTCATCCAATTTGGAAGGTATGTAATTGGAACATGTTAACCAGGGACCGGATGTGGAGCTCGTGTCCTGATTTGAGAATAAAAGGAGGAAAGGATACTAACAACCTACGCAATTGCGAAGGTCAAATAATAGGAAGTTGCTGATTGTGGATCCTTTTAATATTGGCAACTGGTTGTTAATTTATTTTTGACGTTTTTATTAAAAAAAAAAACATCCACATAAAATGTGTCAGTATTCCTCGATGGATGAAGTACACACTTGCAAGCTAACCTCTGGCTGACCCGGAAAACATTGTTCTGCCATATAAATTATTATCAAAGAAAAAATGGGGGATAAAGGTAAAAAATAGCCTACAAACTATTCTCAGGTCTACCAAATATACACAAAAAAAAATCGGTCAAGACGTTTCGCAGACGTCGATAACCAACACTGTGACACAAGATTTTTATGTATTAGATGTATAAAAATAATAATTTTGTTTAACTAAGGAGCTACTACGAGTTGGCTTTGGCCCCTTGTACGCTTTCCAAAGGTCCAGGACCCCAGGTTGCCTCAAGCTGGTGAGATACACAAACACATAATAATTGAAATATATAATTATAAACATAATGCGTTTAATAGGTCGGTCATCGAACCAATTACAAGATTTTCAGAAAATTTATTAAAACACAATGACATATTTCATGATTGATTGATTTAAAATCCTGAAAAATTTACGTATTGCTAGAGTTGAATGACCATTGTTTTAAAGCTATACTTACTGCATATTCTGATTTGGCAAACTGAATGTGCCATGTAGTATTTCCATCGATTGACTAGCTTCAAGCAGCGGCGTCGCCCGCGTGGAATTATGAGTTCTCTCTTTTATAAATTATAACAATATAATATATTTATATTATTTTTGTTTTTTTTTTTTATTATTTATATTAGGTTGCTGTTGCGGTTGCCTCGTTTTTGTAGCGCGTCTCGTATGTTTGCAGAGAAGCATACTGATTAATGGCTTTCATGCAGTCATCCGTAAGAGAGCTGCGTCTTTGCAACAGCGCCTGCAAGGCAGCAGTAATAGCATCCTGCTAATGATTGCCGACAGACTGGACTGTCCCATTCCAAAACAAGTCGATGCGCATTTTATTAGAATGTAGAGGTTGACATAATTTTATTGTATTTTATTTCACATAATATTGATTTAATGTAATTTTGATGATATATCGGAAATGTACGAGACTAAATTCAATTTATGTAATTATTTTGTTTTAATTTCAGTTTAAATAATTTAATTTGTGTTGTTTTTGACATGTTTGATTGACTTTATTATTTTTTTTAATTTAGATAGGAATATTGAATTGTAATGAGCTGAATATGATAATAATGTATAGAAATGGAATTTTATGTCTAGGTACTAACATAGTTTTTAAGTAAATATTGTTACTAACCTTTATACGAGTGCAAGCTCGAAATAAAATGATTAATTATAAATTATAGCCTAAGTGTGATTTATTTTGAACATAGATAGTACAAGAAAAATAAAAAACTTAACTAATAAAAATTACATATACACAATAACTCCTACCTAAAATATGGCGACAAAAAATTCTTCCGTATCGCTGTCGACTGGAAGTGTGCCCAAAAGACTGGCGGCATTGCCACGTTGTATGGCAATGCTTAATCTCTGACCGAGGTAAAAGCCAGCCTAAGTGTTGATCCAGTATATAAGCTATCCAGTACCTAGTGCTACCACGAACTTTTAGCGGTCCATTTTACGACCTAACCTGAACTGTTAAAGGGATGGAGCTATAGAAGGTGTATAGCTTCATCCTTCTTTCTCGCTCCCACGACTGATATTTCAACACGTCATGGTGCGGTCCCCAGTACCTCCAATTTAAATGCGTTTAGGCGTTTGAGTTTGAAGGAGTAACAAACACAGACATCCACTCAAATGTCCACGGTGACTATTTGTGTATAACACATTATAAACAATAAAATGTGTTATTAATATAATGTATGCAGCTGAAAATCAGCGCCAGGTGGTGACCGTGTGTTACTATTTGGCATTACTCAGTGTACCTTTTTTTTGTTTGTTTAATTTTAAGGTATTTCCGTTTTATTTTTTAATGCAAATAAACGCAATTTTCTTTTTTTCTTTCATTACAATCATTATAATTTCAATTAATGTGAATTGTGACTAGCTGTTGCCAGTGGTTTTGCCCGTGTACGTACAAAATTGTCTCAAGGAAATATACTCCCGGAATAAAAAAAATCTATGTGTTATGCCAGGCACGATCTACCCGTGAGCCTTTAATCTAAATTCATTCGACCATGAAGAAGTAACAAACATACACACTCACAAACTTTCACCTTTCATTAATTATTGTTATCATCATCATGTCAGCTGAAAGACGTCCACTGCTGGACATAGGCCTCCCCCAAGTGTCGCGATAATGAACGGTCCTGTGCGTCTCGCATCCATCGGACTCCCGCAACCGTTACTAAGTCATCGGTCCACCTTGTAGGAGGCCTTCCAACGCTACGTCTTCCGGTACGTGGTCGCCATTCCAGAACCTTTCGGCTCCAACGGCCGTCCGTTCTGCGAACAATGTGCCCTTTCCCATTGCCACTTAAGTTTGGCGACTTTTCGTGCTATGTCGGTGACCTTGGTTCTCCTGCGGATATCTTCATTCCTGATTCAAATAACACATTGTTGATTTAAATAACACACATGTTGCAATTGTATCATTATATATTATTATTATTTGCGTGGAATTATGACTTCTCTCCATTATAAATTATAACAATATAATATATTTAGGTTGCTGTTGCGGTTGCCTCGTTTTTGTAGTTTTCGTTTTTGTCGGTGACCTTGGTTCTCCTGCGGATATCTTCATTCCTGATTCGATCACGCAAGGAAACTCCAAGCATAACCCTCTCCATTGCCATTTGTGTGACTTTAAGTCATCTGATAAGGCCCATTGTAAGCGACCACGTTTCGGAGCCATATATCATCACTGGCAACACGCACTGGTCATAGACTTTCGTCTTGAGACATTTTATTAATTATTGTAAGTGTAATAATTAATTTATTGTTTTATTTAAAATTATTTAAATAACACACATGTGTCAATTGTATCATTATGATGTGATGTAAATCATTGTTATTCGATTGTCATTATTTCAGTTACATATCATCATATAAGATATTCTAGTTATCCCCGGCGATTTCAACCGCTTTTTTGGTTACTACTTCACTTTAGTGACTTGTAGCGTGACATTGTTGTGGCCTACACATTAATCTGGCTATCCCATACAGAAAGATTTTTTCCAATTGGACTGGTAGTTTTAGACAATAGCGGAATAAACCAAAAACAAAAAAAAAATCTATCGATTTATTATATCATGAAATCCATATCAAATTAATTAGTTTTTGGAGGTGAATTTTGGAAAATCCTTTCTTAGTGCTAACTTACGTCATAAAAGGAAACCTTGCGCAAAATTTCACGCTTCTATCAGCTGTGCGTTGTTATATTAGTTAGGCAGTTTATCTTTTTAACCGACTTCAAAAAGAAGGAGGTTCTATGTTCGGCTTAACGTATTTTTTTTTATGTATGTTCACCGATTTCTCGTTCAATTGTAAACCGATTTTGAAAATTATTTTTTTGATTGAAAGGTTATGCTTCCAAGTTGCTCCCATAGAAAAATGTGTTATGATCTGATCATGAGCTTCGAAGATATGGAACAGAACTCCTCATACGATTACAGCAGAACTGTTGTACCAAGTAAAATTGCTTTGTTTATACGTGTAGTCGATGACTAACTAAAAGAAAAGGGGAGGGGATATATCGAACTGATCTGATGATGAAGCCGGAAGGTAAATTAATGTAATCTAACCGTGTTTGGGATTATTAGAATTGTTATGAGATGCACTCTGGCTATAAAGTATTTAAGTTTGGATGAGGGGAACTTTTTAGTGGTGGTACTATAACTAAAAAGTGTAAAATAAAAAACTTTTTACAAAAAAAAAAAAATACAACCGACTTCAATATACAAAAAAAATCGGAAGTCGGTGTTTCTATAATAGTTTTGTCTCTTCATTATTTAACACCGACGTCCGAAATTAAAGTTATTTTGCACTTATTTATGTTTTTTTTACATTGAAGTCGTATGAATTTTTTTTTTTATTTTACACTTTTTAGTTATAATACCACCACTAAAAAGTTCCCCTCATCCAAATTTAAATACTTTATAGCCAGAGTGCATCTCATAACAATTCTAATAATCCCAAACACGGTTAGATTACATTAATTTACCTTCCGGCTAAAAATGTTAAACAACCTTTTTGAAAATTACAAAAGATAAACATGAAATCGACTGGTAAAGACCATTAGACCATTCTAAAATAACACAAAAACAATAATACTAGAAACATCAAACATCCAAAGGTTTCTGTAAAAAATCGCTTTTAGCAATAAGACCGCCCATTGTGCCACCCTGTTAATTTTAAGTTCCAATTCTAATTTTTTTTTATATAATATGTTTTATGTTTCGTCAGTTAAATATATTATTACCTATAACTTTGAAAGCTTTTCTGAAATAAAAAAGTTTTATATACTTTGTTCTAAAACGACACAATGATTCTTTCGTGACCGTTGTATTGTATGTTGGATGGTTTATTCATATTATATTAATGGTTTGGAATTACTTACTTCAAGTAAAATTTGGTGTATTCATATTGATTATTTCAAATTGGTATGGCCATGGGATGAAACGCATGTTGCTAAAACAGTTATGAGTGTACACGTGTAGTTGCAGAGGGGGAGGGAGGCCAAAAAAATGGATGGATTGTGTGAGAAGTGATATGACTAACTCCCTTATTTTCTTATAAGGGAGTTAGTGATAGCGTGACGGGTGATAGGACAGGATGGATGAAAAAACTGTGTTGCACCGACTTCAAATAAAACGGGACAAGGGCAGGAAGATGATGACAATATTGATTATTTTAAAACTATGCCAGTGACTGAATCAACAGTAATATGATCATTCCTTTGTCTTTCATCTTCCACTACACGGCTTCATCCGCGACTAAACATCGTGTAGGTATCTCTGCTTTTTCCAAACCTTACACTCCAGTGGTTGTCTCATTCAGATTAATTTCTGTTCATTTAACATTTCAGTTCCGTGGCTTTTTATTTAATTTTGCAATCTGTTCTTGCAAAATTCAGCAAACGGTTAAGAACGTAATCTTTGGCTTGGAAATCAGACTTAGTAAGCAGTCTCTTATTACCTTTTCTTTTCCTTCATAAGGGTTAGTGTGGTTTTTTTTTGTTTTATTCTAGTGCATTTAAAATCACTCTTCACAATGGTGCGTCCAGACTGCTCGCGAGCCGCTTGCGATCTGCGCGTAGCTTCTTTCGCGTTTGAACTATGTATGTGTACCGCGGGCGGTACGCGCGCACACCCTTCGCCGCTTGAGAACGGCGCGTAGCCTGCGAGCGAGCGGCGCAGGGACTTCGTACGAACATAAAATGCACGCGCGCAGTTCGCAAGCAGCTCGCAAACGGCTCGCAAGCGGCGCATTTGCCAGGTCTGGACACACCTTTAGATGTATTGCTAGTATGTTTGAATGAATATATAGTCTCTTCTTGTCTTTGCCTGTATCATAGTTTTTAAATTTAATTGTGTAATTAATTATTTGCAGCATGGTTTGTCTCCATACACGTATCTCTATTATCACGGCATCTCAGTGATGATCATCAATTTTTTAACAGTCTCTAGAGACATTCAATCTGTTATAACGATTTTTGACATGTCAAAATTCAAGGACATATACTCATGACATTAGCGATAGCACTTGTCAATCTCATACAATACTAACTTATATTTAAAGACGTTGATGTAGGTAGTATGTCAAGAACTTTGAGGGAAATCATTTAATGACTTCTCTCAATGAATTTGTTTTTCTCGTTCTAGGGACTTACTGATTAAAGCCCACTTAGGTTCCTTCAGTTGCCTTTGGTGGTCCTACCAAGGTAACTTTTTTCATCAATTTCGAGGATTATATCCGACATCTGGCTCCCAAACTGGAACTGGCTGTATCTGTCCACAAGCGGCTTCTGCCAGAAGCTCTACGTGCATGTGGCCCATGGCCCTGTCTTGACCTTACATATCAATAACTTCTACTTTAATGAATTCACCAATTTCAAACTCAAGAGCAAGAACTATTTGCCAACAACCTTAATCCAGAAATTAGATATGATGGATGACCCATCCAACTGGAAATTCCGCCAAGTTGGATTGCCTTAATTTGTGAACAAAACTTTCACATACGGGATTTTCATCTCCAACTTTATACACATCAGGGTAGACTCTTTAATACAACAATTTAATTAACAAACTATGTAAATCACATTCAGACCAGGTAGTGTTTCACTTAGCTGACTTTGAGTTGAGCATTAATGAAGTTCACAGTTCTGTTTTTGTTTAAGCTCCTTTTGATATTTTGCATAATGTTCTGAACACACATTTACTAGTACATCATTATAGCTACTTAGATGTTTTAGGGGAACTAGTATATAAGATGAGAATTTGAAAGTAGTTCTTTCAGTCTGTGTGGTTTTACTTTGGAGTTAAGCGAAGCGTTGCTTGCTTTATCTCCCAGCGTGTTTACTATGCAGATTCTTAGTCTTTTGTCTTACAATATTGGCTTCTTACTGGCTTGCGGAGTGAATTTTGAGAGGAACTTTAAAAATAATGGTATTGAATTCTTATGCAGACTTTTATAACTAAACCCAGCTAGTATTTCTGACTTATTACAGTTCGGTTTAGTAAGTCGTTCAAGGGTAGAGGCCTGATAGTTATGCAGAAAATGATTTGATCAGTATTAATGAAGTAACTATAATAGTTTTACAGAAAAGCTACTTCAGTTAAATTAAATTAGTACAATTAAGTTCATAACTTACAACACAACTCTCACATACACACTAATACAATACACTATCATTAGACACACACATCAAACACACAGATATAGACACTCGTTATTACTTCTACCTCCAAAATTATAATTACTTATTTTTGTTTTTTATATTTGAAAATTTTTACCAATAACCTCCTTATTATAATGTAACTTTTGAAAAAAAAACTCTGTTCTTTCGTGGGGTGGGGACTTGGTGATTTGTAATACAGGTATTTTATGCCTAACTCAAACACCAGCTCCTCACATTGTTAATTATAATAACAGGACTTATGTAAAACTTAGAATAAGTTTATCATTGTGAGGAGAAATAAAGAATTTTATTATTATATTATTACTAATGACATTTTGTATCTGGATATCTTAAAATAGAATTTATTGAACATTGAATTAATGATTAAATTGATTTTAGCCCAAGTAAAAGTTGCTTCTGGTAACGGTTGATTGTATTATTATTTTGTTAGAAAATTAAAACATTACCTTCTTTTTCGATTAGCTGAATGAAATAGAATAGAATAAACTTTATTGTACACCAAAATAGTAACAAAACTTTTACACTAGGTAACTTAAATCCAAAAACAAAGAACAAAGGCGGTCTTATCGCTCACAGCGATATCTACCAGACAACCTTAGGATGGACTGTAAGAACTTGAAATAGAAAAAGGGGGTAATTTGTGGTGTGTGGCTGAAATAAAATTCTTCAAGAAATTTAATGTTTAAACTGCAAAACTACATATCGCAACTTTTATAAATACACAAAATTGCAAATTTTGTAAGTCGGTGTCGAAAACCAAGCAATTTAAAAAGTAACAAGTACAATGAAGTATTATTAACATTAGGTACCTACTTTATTAATAAATACATATTAAGGTTTAAGCAAAAATGATAAACTATTAAATACTATGATAAATGAATCATTGTAATAAATAAATCCGGTCGGTGTAATCAAGGTGGACCGATGACCTGGTGAGGGTCACGGGAATCCGATGGCCGGGAGACGGTTGTGGCGACACTTGGGGGAGGCTTATGTCCAACAGTGGACAGTCTTTCGGCTGTAATGATGATGATGATGAATAAATAAATCATCAAAACCATTTGGCAAAGATTTCGCTGAAGAAAGAACAGAAAAAAAACCATTCATTTCAATTGAGAACCTCTTCTGTTTTTGGAGCCAGTTTAAAATGCCTAAGGATGTTCATGAATCTAAAACAGGTGCCTTGCCATGATCTGTTAAAATGTCAGTCGAGTGAGCGAGAGAGAGGGATGAAGCTATATAATAATAATAATAATATTTATTATCAAGTACATATTTCACATCAAATGTGAAGTACTAAAAATACAAGCAATACAACAGTCAATTTAATTTGAATACCCTGACTCCTAAACTAGGAAGATCCTGTATCTTAGGAGGCAGTGTCTTCGCATAAATAGTAGACGAACAAATTATGAGCGTACAGCATAGATATTATTGCCAAAATGTGGACTAATGAGGAAAGAAATATATAAGTATAGCATAGCATAGTCGGCCTTATAATGTTCCCACTGTTGGGACTCAGGCCTTCTCTCTAGGAGAGGGAATGGGCCGTAATCCACCACGCGGGCCCAGTGCGGGTTGGTGGATGTCACATGTCTTCGAATTTTTGGTTCTAGGACATGCCGGTTTCCTCACGATGTTTTCCTTCACCGTTTTGAGAGCAGTGGTGATGAAATAAATTACACAAAGTAATGCGCCTGGCTGGGTTTGAACCCGCGACCTACAACTCGTAAGTCGGGGCCGTTACCACTCGGCCACTGCTCTCCTCCTCCTTATATAAGTATATAATTATATATATATATATATATATATTTTACTGTTAGTATGTATAGTGTATGTAGAGTATGAGTGTAGTGTACATGTATTTGTGTGTGGTGTCGTGTCATGAGCAAATGTAGTGTGAGTGCGTGTAAGCGAGAGGGGTGTGAATATGATATACATGATATACCCTATATAGCTGCATCCCTTTAACTGTTCAGTTCAGTTTTAAATGGATCACGTTAAAAGCTTGTGGTAGCAGGGGCGGCATGAACTTTTCAACTTCAAACGAAACTGCATTTTTCACATCTACCATGTTTTTCATCCCAGTACAGTATTTCAAATTTCCACGAAAATTTTCACCCTAAATTGCTCTTTTTCCCTTAGCAACAGAACAATGCGAGGTTCACTAAAACTCGTTTATTCTGTAGCGTTCCGTTTGAAAATTAAAAAAAATATTTCTAAGCCTACTAGATATTAAATTTTTTGGCATGTAGAAAGTTTATCCTTTATGGTGAGTATTTCATTTCAGTTGAATTGCTTTTACGAGTATTTAAAAACTTTATTAATATCTAATATACAAAATAATATTAACGTTCGTAAGTAGTATTCGTTTATTCTAAAAAAGCCTTATACTCCAAATTCTAGGAGACCCAAGGTTACCGACAAACAAATCCAAACTTAAGTGGCAGGCGAGCACATTGCTTGCAGAACAGAATAGATGGTCGATGGAGCCGAAAGGTTCTATAGTGGTGACCGCGTACCGGAAGACGTAGCGTTGGAAGGCCTCCCACAAGGTGGACCAATGACCTGGTGAGAGATAAGCAGTGGACGTCTTTCGGCTGAAATCATGATGATGTAGCTCCAAAAATGGGAGTGGCTTCTCTCATATATATTTGAACAATCAAACTAGCTTACCTGTAAGCGCTAGCCTCCTTCTGCGAAGTAGTAATGTTAGCAAAGAAGAAGGCCGCACGTGTACGAGCGAGGGAGCGGCCTTCACGCCCCAGTCGCCGGGATGAGTAACTCGCTGTCCGACCGTCCGGTAACCGACCGGACCGAGCCCAAGTCGTCGAAAGCGCGTACTGTTCCACGCGCCTACTGGGGCCAAGAGTCTACTTCTGAAAGGAAGACTCGGCCCTGGTATGAAAGGCAACGAAGGAACAGGAGTGGGTTTTTAGTCAGTAAAAGTCTAACACCCTCCCGATCCACACAAGAGGGGGGGATGTCATTGGATGATTTTACCACCGAAAAAAAAAACCTGTAAGTGCTGTTCGATTGAGATTTAAACTATATGTGACGTCCTCCAGTATCTAGGAAATATCCTACATTAGTAAAAATCTTCATCACCTTCGGACGAAACAATTGCTGGTAGAAAACTATTGTCTTTCAAACTACGAATAACGGACAAATTATATTTATTTAGGTTTAAAAAAAAACACTTTTACACGTAAATTTTTTTTTTTCGTCAGTTTAAACTAGATGAGGCCGGTGTTTCCTAGCTGACTACCCTGAAAAGTAACACCAAAACAAACTCAGGGATCAAAATTAAAGTCCATACAGTAAACATTTAATGGTCAAGTCATGTGAGAACCACGCAGATTAGTGTCTCAGATGTTCTTTTGAAGAAATAATCTTACAGATTTGAGTGGACCTGTCCAGTCAGTGCAAGCATTTGTCAGTATTCGTGTAGCTCAAATTTAGGACTACTAAAGAGCTCAACGACTTGACGACCAATACCAAAGAAAGGACATTTGGGTAGATATACGCATCAAATATTCAAAACTGCCAGACGTCATGTTAAAATTACAGAACAGGAAATTAGTAATCCACATATTCCCCACATTCACAGCAATAAAATAAAATTTACAAAAAGTAATAGAATATCTTATATCATGAAGAAACAGTGTAATTTAAATGGATAAATACCTACAGGTTTTTATCGTATTACTAGCGTCTGCCAGCGGCTTCGCCCGCGTGATAATAGTTTGTTTTTTTTTTTTTTTGAGATTTAAACTATCCTATCTCTCAAGTTGGATCGAACTGCACATGGTGTGCGAATTTTATTATAATCGGTTAAGTGGTTTAGGAGTCCATTGAGGACAAACATTGTGACACGAGATTTATATATATTAAGATAATGTTACTCGTTTGAATCAAAATTCACTTTCATTTAACGACAAAGTCCATTCAAGGTGATTTAGTCAATATTGACCGATTCAATTGGGCCATTAAAATTGACAGGCGAACCATATAATTCCGATGTTCCATTACTAAATCATTGGAACATAAACCCAAACAGTCACCTTGCTGAACAGTAAATCCTAAATCAATACCTGAATTAAAGGGTTCTAGGAAATACAATCCATTACCAGCCAACGACCTGGTGGTCATTTATCGTGTTGGTTCGTGTAATCACCGGACATTTGAAATATCATGGGTTGCAGTATCTAGGCTACTGCTTTTTACATTTGTAACATACTTCAAAAAGGAGGAGGTTATATTCGGCTGTATGTATTTTTTTAGAGTTCCGTACCTCAAAAGGAAAAAATGGAACCCTTATAGGATCACTTTGTTGTCCGTCCGTCTGTCTGTCTGTCTATCTATCTGTCTGTCAAGACCCTTTATCTAGGGAACGCCTGGAGGTACCGAGTTGAAATTAAAACCATTTACTCAAGTCTGCGATCCCTTGAAGCTGTGAAAAAATCAAATTTCTGAATTGACGAAAAAAAGATACGGCCATGTATGTCGCAAAAAACGTGTATTTCAACACTCTCAAGGGAATCAACATTCATAAGGTACGAGTACTTCCCGTTGACGTAGAATACTGAAATTTGGCATGAAGCAAGGTCTCATAGCACAAATACAAGAATAAAATCTGTAAACTTGTAAATTTTTAGTTATGTCTCAAAAAAAAACGTTTTTTGCGATTCGTAAATTTAAATCTTCGAAACTCAATTCGGGAATCGAACTGTTTTTATAAGTAAGTTTGTACGATATCCTCAGTGCGCGAGTCCGACTCACACTTGCCTTATTTTTGTAATGTATTTTCACCGATTTATCGGTCAATAGTGGTTTTGAAAATTTTTGTTTTGATCGAATGAATACACTCTCGAATTGGCCCTATAGAAATGTTATTATGATCTGATGATGAACTTCGAAGATATTGAACAGAACTCCTCGTAGGATTATAGTAGAACTGACGTAACAAGTAAAGTTGCTTTGTTTATACGTGTAGTCGATGACAAAATGAAGGAAGAGAGAGAAAGGTATACATCCAACTGCTCTGATGATGAAACCGGAAGGTAGGCACCGAAACTTTGGAATAAATCAATGTATCCTGCCCGTGTTTGGGATTATTAGAATTGTCTTGAGATGCACTCTGGCTATAAGGTACCATAGAACTGATCTAAAGAAGGTCTGGTAGAAGGTATATATTAGGGTAAACTTTACACATCTGCATAACCCTTCAGGGTGTACAAACGTCATTTTATGTTATGAAGTGATGTTAGCAATAAACATAAGCAATTGCAGCAATTCCGGAAGATTTCCTGTCATTCCACTTCAGTCCATTCAGTTCTATGGTCTATCTCCGAAGTCTTTCATCAGATCTTTACCATATTTAATGAGAACTATTTAGTAAAATACCTACTCTTCGAAATAAACAAAAAAGAATCGTCAAGCAAAGAAAGCATTGAGATAAATATGTCATACGTTCCCACACGGAACTAATATTTGCGTGGCCTTCAGTGAGCTGGTCTGGGTGTCTTGTGTATGTAAGTTTATATATTTGTGAAAGCACCCATAATACAAGAGTAATAAATTCATAATGAGGAGCAACGCTACCAAAAAAAAAACTGCTTTTCAATGTAAATACGAGAAGTCATCATCATCATTTCAGCCGAAAGACGTCCACTGTTGGACATAGGCCTCCCCCAAATTTCGCCACAATGACCGGTCCTGTGCGTCTCGCATCCATCGGATTCCCGCGACCCTCACCAGGTCATCGGTCTACCTTGTGGGAGGCCTTCCAACGTTGCGTCTTCCGGTACGTGATCGCCATTTCAGAACCTTTCGTCCCCATCGACCATCTGTTCTGCGAGCAATGTGCCCTGCCCACTGCCACTTAAGTTTGGCGATTCTTCGGGCTATGTCTGTAACCTTGGTTCTCCAGCGGATATCTTCATTTCTGACGCGATCACGCAAGGAAACTCCGAGCATAGCCCTTTCCATTGCCCTTTGAGTGACTTTAAGCCTTCTAAGCGACCACGTTTCGGAGCCATATGTCATCACGAAATACGAGAAGTATTACTAACATAATTTGATATTAATTGAAGAAACTAGATTTTATGCCATTAAGTTTCGATATTACCCAATAACTTCTCCCTCTCTGAGAGATTGTGTCAGACTTTTACTGACTAAAACTACGCCTATGTTCCTTCTATGCCTTGCTTTTAGGACCCCAGGACTTCGGACTACCGATGAGATTTTGCGAGAGGTCAGGTGTGAAACCACTGACCTCAAGTTTTATTATGAACGTTATTTATTTATGAAAGAACCCAGAGATTTTAATATCTCTGGGTTCCTCTTGTTTTAAAATCCCTGAAACCAAATGGTAAATTGGAATGCCCGCAAAGGGATCCCAAACAACCTTGGTGTTACGGACACGAGCATGTAATTTAGAATCACTAAATATAATCAACATTACGTCATTCACAGACGCATAATGTATGTACATAAGCGCTGTACATAATAGAGAGCAAGCCTATCAGAGGCCAGACTATTGTCCAATCAGCTACTGGGATAGTATATAAGGCTATGTACTGAGTTCTTAGAAGTACATAATGCGGTTCTTAGAAGTAAATAGTACAGAAAAACCGTTAAGAATAATCTGGGTTTCTATTGGTAGATTACAATGGAGAAAATCACGCCACTATTGATGACCAATGGTGTGCTTGCCGTATGCGGGGGGTCGGGAGGTGAACGTCAGCCGGCCTCAACAGGATTAGGAAATAGACTAGAGGAAAAGGGACTCTCTCCCACGACTTGCGACCGGCTGAAAAAGTACTTAAGCTGCACTTTCGTTGAAGACGACGTTCTCTCTCTGCAGTTCGACTGGAAGCGTCACTGCGACAGTTTGTCTTGGCACCCTACGCTCCTGGAGCGGCCCTAGATTTCCAGATTTCCTAAGTTATCTAACGTATTAGAGTCAGTGAAGTATTGTAAAGTAACTGTGAACTATTTGTGAGTTAGCGTCACGCGTATGTACGTAAAGGACTCGATATTTACACGTGTTATGTGAAGTCTGTATTTTTATACGTGTTAAATAAATTGGCTGAGGCCTTTCAAGCGTGACCATTGTGTTGTGTAATTATTTACATCCTCTGCCCCCAACAGAGGAACTTTGGTCCTTCGAGAGCCGGATATTGGTCCTTTGGTAAGGAATATCGAGCGGCTTATTGTGCGTCTTTGGGGAGACGTGAAGAAATACAGTTGGGTGTCGAAGATTGAAGAAGGGAACGCTTCAAGCTCGAACAGGAACGCTGCAAGTAAGAATAGGAACGCGGCAAGTTACGTTTCGAAGAAACCTATTTTCAAGAAAGAAGAGGAAAGCTTTCAAGATTGAAAAGGAACGCTTCAAGTGGGAAAAGGAACGCAGCAAGTCACGTTACGAAGAATACCTATTCTGAAGATTGAAAAGGAACACAGGAACGCAGCAAGTCCGACCCAGTAGGTGCTTAGGATTGTCGCCACGTCGGGAACTTCGAGCCGCCAGCGTCGTGTCGAGCCGTCGTGTCAAGCCGTCGAGTCAAGCCGTCGTGTCGAGCTGCAGAGAGGGATCCACGGGTCCTTTACGCCGTCGCGTCAAGAACCTTTTAAGCGGGTGGACCGCGGCTCAGGTACGTGCCACCTAACGGTGTCAAAGGTGCGTGCCTGAGTTAACGCCGTTTCAAGGCGGTGCGACATATTGTGCGGTGTCGCCAACCAAACGTGGTTGAACAGCACTACTGCGCCTGTAAGGCTGCGCACGTTGCGAGGGCCGGACTGTAGGCACTGCCGAGGCAACCGGTCGTTCCCACCGGTTGCTGAGCACCTCGTAGCGCGTGTAGTTCTCTGCAGGGTAGTCCCCACCTTTCCATTTCCTGCACATTTTCCATCCCTGCCGGAGCATATCCCTCTCATAGGGCCCTCCGGTAGGTCTGATAGGGCCGCTAGGGCATTGATAGAGCTAGGGTGCCAAACGAGGAGGAAGGATGCCGACTACAAGAAGCCAGAAGAACGAAGATACGCAAGCCCGCGTGTTTGAAGACCCCCCCGCGTCACCGTCGTCCCGCGCGACAGTATTATCACGCGCTAACCCCCGCGTTACGATTCCCGCGTCTGTACCAGTTCCTGCAACAGTGCCTACGAACGCGCCGACAGCCGAGAACACTACGATGGATGCTATAACGTCAGCCGCCGCCGCGACCGCCATCTCAGCGCCCGCGCCCGCCGTTGATAGGATAAATAGTAGGTCGCCCGTCCAATCCGTACGATCGCGCCAATCCACCGCTAGTGCTGTACTGCGCATTAGGCAAGCAGAATTACATGCTGAGGAGCGCCTCGCCGCGATACGCCGCCAGGAATTGCAACTCGAAGCCGAGCTGGTTAAGAAAAGATTAGCGATAGATGTAGCTACCATTCGCGAGGAAACAGATCGAGATAGTGATATAGCCCAGGACGTCGCGGACACCGATAATCGAATCGATAATTGGCTGCAATGCGCGCAGCCTACGGGGGACGAGGAATTACCATCGCTGACTGCGATAGATCAAACGTCGTCAGCGATACGCGCACCCGCCCCGGTTCACATACGGGGGGAGGAAGCCGAGCGCGCCCGGGGTAGGCAGGAATTTACGAGGCCGCGTACGCCACAGTATGAGGAGCGAGAACACGCGTACTTTCCGAGGGAGGAGCCGCCCCGCGTAGAGAATAAGGAGCCCCGCGAACCTAGGTCGCGGTCACCGCCTAGGTCGCGACATAGATCTCGATCTCGATCCCGAGATATCGATAAGCTAGCCGACGCGTTAAATAGGATGACACGTTATCGACCGCCGCCGCGTCAAGCGATAGAGTTGCCCATTTTCACGGGAGCGCCGCACGAGTGGTTGCTGTTCAAGTCAGCAATGCGAGACTCGACACGAGAGTATGGATTCTCACGAGGAGAGAACTTAGCGCGCCTACGCAACAGCCTGAAAGGTGAAGCGAGAGAGACCGTGTCCGCGCTACTTTGCACCGCTGCTGACCCCGCCGTGATAATGCATACACTCGAACAGTGTTACGGACGTCCCGAGATTATAATCGACAAGTCGCTCGACGAGTTAAGAAAATTACCGCGACTCGGTACGACGGCCGCTGAACTCAACGCGTTCGCGATAAAGCTGCAGAACATCGTCAGCGTGCTATCGTGTCTGGATGATAGGGGGTACCTACAAAACCCAATGCTGTCCAGACACGTGGTAGAGAAGCTCAGCCCACACATGCGCGCGCGTTGGTGTGATTACGCCCAAGAGCATGGTAGTCGCGTGGAAGCAGAGATCGTTACGCTGTCGCGCTACCTAATGAGGGAAGCTGATCGGGCCGTAAGATACGCGTACTCGTCGACCGTGACTACGACTTCAAAGGAAGCGACGCGTCAGCAAGCTCCCGCCAGAGCACAAGCGGTCATTAGGAGAAACAAAGCGCGCGTACCCGCAACGTACGCCGCCGCCGAGCGACCTGGCGAGGACGAGAGAGAGAGGGCTAAGAAGACGTGCTTGTGCTGTGGCGAGGGACATGCCACGCCAAGCTGCAAGAAACTTGGTGACATGACGGTCCAACAAAGATGGGAATGGGCCAAGGAAACTGGAGCATGTTTCAAATGTCTGGCGAGTAAACATCGTCGATTCAAGTGTACCGCGAGGAAGTGCGGAGAGCAGGAATGTCGTAGATCGCACCATAGGCTACTCCACACCGCCGACCGAACGTCGGACGCGGCTAGCGCCTCCACCAACTGTGGGACCAGGAGCGTGAGGGAAGAATCGGCGACCACCGCATCTGCCCATGCCGGCAGCGAAATGAGCGCGGTGTTACTCAAAGTGTGCCCAGTAACGTTGCGGGGGCCTAACGGTAAGGAAATAGAGACGCATGCGTTACTGGACGAGGGCTCCACTGTTACGCTACTCGACGAAGAGATAGCTAACGAAATGGGCGCAAAAGGAATTAAGCGAGCGTTACGCGTCCACGGGATTACGGCCACGCGACAAGAGAACGACAGTCGTTGCGTGGAAATAGGAATCAAGGGAAAACGCTCAGAGTGTTTTAACATACGCGCGCGTACTGTTAAACGCTTAAATATAATTAGTCAGACCGTGAAAGCGAGCTATCTACGCTGCGAGCACATGAAACGTATACCTGCACGTGACGTGTGTTACGAGAACGCGAAGCCACGCCTATTGATAGGCGCCGATAATTGGCATTTGATAGTGTCGCGAACTTTGCTCACGGGACGGCAGAACGAGCCAGCCGCTTCACTTACGCAGCTAGGATGGGTGGTACACGGAACGGTACCACGGCGCGTAACTGAATTCGAGGCGAGTAGCGGGATAGCATTGCACGTGCACCCACAGGAAATATCCAAGGATTGCGAAGAGTTAAAGGACCTCACCACATCGCATATCTCGATCGACGCTCAGGGGATAGTTTACCAGCCGAGAACAGTGCTGGCAGACGAACGGGCGCAGGATATTTTCACGAAGACTGCTCGGCTGGTCAACGGTCACCATGAGGTAGGATTGCCGTGGCGGAGTGATGAGCCACACCTACCACCGAGTCACGATATGACCTTTCGTAGACTCGACACCATTGAAAGGAAAATGGATAAGTCAGCTGACTTCAAAAAAGCACACGTGTCACAGGTCAATGACCTCAAGGAAAAAGGGTACACGAACAAAGTAGCCGATGACGCAACTCGGCCCGAAATGATACAACTGGAAAGCGACAGCAGATGGTCCACTGGTCCCCTCTTCCTGGGCGGACCAGAACACATCTGGCCAACGGAGATCGCGCAGGGAGAGGGGGGTGATGAGATCGTCGCGCACATAGCGCACATCACCAGCCTCGTCGACACGACTCGTTTCTCGTCATACGAACGATTACTACGAACGACTGCGTATGTCCTGCTGTTCGTCGACAAATGCCGCAAACGCGCTACCCGGTTGACGTTGCGTCACAAGCAGGAGGCCGAGCTGCTACTGATAAGGGAGGCTCAGAGAGAGTGTTTTCCAGCGGAAATAGCGCGACTCGCTGTAGGTAGGAGAGTAGACAGGACCAGTCGACTCTACCGATTGGACCCGATTTTTCAAGACGACGTCATTCGTTTAAACGGTCGCATAAATGCCGCGAACGTTTCTCAAGATAGGAAGTGCCCACCCATCTTGGAAGGCAAACATCCGATGACGTCACTATATTTACGTCAGATTCACGAACGGGATCATCACGCGGGACGTGAATATATAGTGAACAAAGCGAGGGAACGCTTTTGGATTTTAAAGGTTCGACCGACAGTGCGCGCACTGATAAGAGATTGCGTGACATGTAAGCGACGAAGGAAGCCGCCAATACGGCCCGTCAAAGGGAACTTACCTATTGAACGATTGGACACCCACCTGCGGTCGTTCACCCGTTGCGGAGTAGACTGTTTCGGCCCAATGACAGTCACAATAGGAAGACGGCATGAAAAACGATGGGGTATGTTGTTCACCTGTCTTGTCACGCGAGCAATACATATAGAGTTGTTGCCAAGTTTGAACATCGATTCAGCTATATTAGCGCTAAGAAGAATGGCGGCTAGGCGCGGATGGCCTAAAACTATGATGTCCGATAACGGGACTAATTTTCGAGGAGCCGATGTTGAAATCCAACAGGCATATAAGCAGTGGGCGAATGACCTCAATGAATTCGCAATTAAGCAAGATATGGAATGGCGGTTCATTGACCCCGGGGCCCCAAATCAGGGCGGCGCGTGGGAACGACTAATAAGAAGTGTAAAGTCGGCATTGTCGGCCGTGTTGAAGGAACGCGCACCAAAGGAGGAGGTACTTTCCACGTTGCTAATCGAGATCGAGCACACCGTCAATTCGCGACCCCTCACACACGTAAGTGTTGAACCTGGCGACGAGGAGGCGCTCACGCCGAACCACTTCTTATTAGGCTCGGCTACTGGACTACCAACTACAGGGCAGTGCGACGTCGCCGATCGAAAGACATGGCGCGCAACACAGGCGCTAGCGGACAAGTTCTGGACTCGTTGGATAAACGAATACCTACCAACGTTGACACCGCGCGGCGACGTCCGAGATTCACGCACGCAACTCGCACCGGGAAATATAGTAGTCATTGCGGATGGTCAACTGCCGCGAAATGTATGGCCATATGGGAAGATAGTGCGCACCATACAAGGACCTGATGGTGTCATACGCAGCGCTGAGGTACAGACGCGTGGAGGCGTTTTCAGACGCCCAGTTAGAAGGCTCGTTGTCCTGGCCGATGGAAGTTAGGCTCGCGTTGCTACGCCGGGGGGAGGCTGTTACGGACACGAGCATGTAATTTAGAATCACTAAATATAATCAACATTACGTCATTCACAGACGCATAATGTATGTACATAAGCGCTGTACATAATAGAGAGCAAGCCTATCAGAGGCCAGACTATTGTCCAATCAGCTACTGGGATAGTATATAAGGCTATGTACTGAGTTCTTAGAAGTACATAATGCGGTTCTTAGAAGTAAATAGTACAGAAAAACCGTTAAGAATAATCTGGGTTTCTATTGGTAGATTACAATGGAGAAAATCACGCCACTATTGATGACCAATGGTGTGCTTGCCGTATGCGGGGGGTCGGGAGGTGAACGTCAGCCGGCCTCAACAGGATTAGGAAATAGACTAGAGGAAAAGGGACTCTCTCCCACGACTTGCGACCGGCTGAAAAAGTACTTAAGCTGCACTTTCGTTGAAGACGACGTTCTCTCTCTGCAGTTCGACTCGAAGCGTCACTGCGACAGTTTGTCTTGGCACCCTACGCTCCTGGAGCGGCCCTAGATTTCCAGATTTCCTAAGTTATCTAACGTATTAGAGTCAGTGAAGTATTGTAAAGTAACTGTGAACTATTTGTGAGTTAGCGTCACGCGTATGTACGTAAAGGACTCGATATTTACACGTGTTATGTGAAGTCTGTATTTTTATACGTGTTAAATAAATTGGCTGAGGCCTTTCAAGCGTGACCATTGTGTTGTGTAATTATTTACATCCTCTGCCCCCAACACTTGGAATCATTTAATTGGACGATATACACAGCCGCAATTTCGTGTAGTCGATCTTAAATATTTAAGACTTTTGACAATCGTTATCGCTAATGTAATGTCATTTTTTACAAATCTATACTTATATTAGAATACTAGCTTCTGCCAGTGGTTTCACCCGCATAAAAGTAGGTTTCTCCATACAAACTTCCAACCCCCATTTTACCTCCTTAAGGGTGGAGTTTCGTATAATCCGTTCTTAGCAAATGTCCACACCCTATAAGGAACCTACCTGCCAAATTTTAAGTTTGTAGGTGATATAGTTTCTGAGATTTCGTGATTAATCAGTGAGTGGTATTTCGCTTTTATGTAAATATGTATATAGATAGATTGTATTATGCATATGTTGTAAAAACAATCATTTAAAAAATAAAAACAGTATTTATTTCAGGCAACTAATAGCACCCATACAATAACCACAAAAAAGAATAAAGAAATACATTATACTATTGGCCAGCAACTTGTCTGCTACAGCAATGTCCGATATAGCGCAATCCAAAAGAGTAACCTAGAGTTTCTTGCCGATTTTTCTCTATGGGAAACGACCAATTGGAACCGTGCACTAGCGTCTGATGTTTTATAAGTGCCTATGTAGGCATATGTGAAATAAAAATAAAACAGATTTTGATTTTTTTTTGAATTTTTATTTTAAAGAGAAAACATATTTTTTTTTTATTTTCGTTCACGTGAGTCAAAAAGGAGAATTTTACTTTATTACTGAGTGACATAGGCTTTATATTTTTTACTTTCACACAAGCAAAGCCACTGACGGAAGCTAGTATTGATATACAGTTGCAACCGATTAGAGTTGACACTAATATAGTTGGGAAAACGTACAGATTGATAATAGGTTTTGATTATTTGGTACTACGTTGATTGTTCCACACTCTGGTCTAGTGAAAAATAGCCTTTGAATAATATCAGATGCTGTTTTTCACTAGAATCACTAGTTTAATAGAAATTATCTATTAATAACTAACGGATACCCGGCGATCGGTGGCAACGATCTCTCGCGCCGGGCCTTGGTCTGTAGGCCATGGTCCGAAGCGAGGAGGAGTGGCAGGCGATCGCCTCCTTCTGCGAAGCAGTAATACAAAGCGAGAGGGCGTGTCAGACTTTTACTGACTAAAAACCCACTCATGTTCCTTCTTTGCCTTTGTCCCAGGACCCCGGGTCTCACTTTCACACCGCCCGTCGTCCCAGTAGGTTTGCGGACCTATCTCCGGCGCTCGTGGAACAATACGCGCCGTCTACGACTTAGGCACGGTCCGGACGGTTACCGGACGGTCGGACGGCGAGCTACCCATTGCTGGCCGAAAATCGAGATCGGGATCCCGGTGGCTGGGGCGTGAGGGCCGCTCTCTCGCGAGTGCACGTGCGGCCTCCTCCTTTGCTAACATTACTGCTTCGCAGAAGGAGGCGACCGCCTGCCTCCTCGCTTCGGACCTTGGCCTGTACCAAGGCCCGGCACGAATGCTATACTTTGCTAGAGACCCAGTACCTACATAAAAACTCAAATCATTACCTAAACTACTAATGATTAATAATAATTATGAGTAAAATTACTATTTTGGCTTGAAGTATTGTTTGAAAAACTACATTTTGTAGGTTGTAACATATCGATGTCTGATATTATTTCTAGACATGCGAGGTGGTGATCAGTGTTTCGAAATAGTTACTGAATTAATTGGTACCAGTGGTCATGCCGATGGAGAAGTGATTGCTATAATAATATGATGATTTATAATGGTGAACGATACGTTAACGTACTTCAATTTATTTACATAATCATGTACCTACGAGTATGTTGTGTATCTTGGACCATTTACAGGTTTTAGGAAGTACCTACCTACGGCTAGAACTACATTAGACCGACGCATACGTGTAACACGCCTGATTTGTACGTTGAACGACGTCGCGTGGCGCCACGTGGCGTGGATCAAGTGTAGCTCAACAAGTCTAGTTTCTATATAAAATGTATGGAGACCGACGCGCCCTGATAGGCGTGTGTGGCACACGTGTGCGCAGTGTAGTTCTAGCTTTATAATCAACTATGTTTTGTCTGCGTGACAATAGAAAGTATATAGCCTATGTCACTCAGTAATAAAAAATAACCAGTAGTACTTTACAGGTTTTTTTTAAGTTGGGAAATCATCCAATTACTTTTCCCTCTCTAGGGCGGTGAGAAAGCGTGTGTCAGACTTTTACTGCCTAAAACTCACTCATATGTTCTTCTTCTTTACCTTGCGTTCCAGGGCTCCGGGTTTCCCTTTCGGCAGCGAAGCTATGGCCCTGCTGGGCCCCTACGATCTTGTTGATCTCTTTGAGGCGCACGTGGAACACTACATGCCGTTATTACTCGGGTTCGGTCCGAAAGGTTACCAGACGGCCGGACGGCGGCTTCCTATTGCTCCTTGAATGCAAGCCGATGCCTACGGTCGCTGCAAATCCGGGTTGTGATCCTGGCTGGGTGTGTTCACCAGTGTGACAATAGAAAGTAAAATGAAAAAGCCTATGTCGCTCATTGCTGAAGTACTATCCTTTTCTCTTTATAATATTAGTAAAGATAAATCTGTACCAATCCGTTTAAACTATACTGTACTTCTAGGTATTGAATTGTTTCCTAGTTTGGTAGACAGCGGTCTTTTATGTGAAAAAGCCCCTCTCATTTTTGTAGTTTCAGCACTGATGTAACTTATAGGCTAATTTTTTTGCGCATGCGCAATAAATATTTACTTACTTACTAAAAGTAATTTTGAATACTGTTCACTTTTTAAAACAACTATAAAATACTAGTTTTTGTCCGCAGATTCGCCCGCGTACATAAAATATAGCCTATGTCACTCAGGAATAAAGCAGCTTTTTATCGATGAAAAACTATTAGCAATCGGACCAGTACTTTCAGAGATTACCTCCTACAAACAAAAAACAAAAATACAAACTTTACCTCTATATAACATTAGTGTAGATTACCCGATGGATGCGAGACGCACAGAACCGTTCATTGTGGCGACACTTGGGGGAGGCCTATGTCCAGCAGTGGACGTCTTTCGGCTGAAATGATGATGATGATGATGACTCGCTTTAGACGAATTCATGATTCGAAAATTACTATTACCATTGACACATTCAAAGAAGTTAAGTGTGTAGGCATGTGTTGCAATTTGACATACTACAATACATGTTAATATGTCCTATTACAACTATTTTGTTTTGGGATGATAAACCATCATTTAATTCCTCCGTCTTTGAATGAAATAAGAAGGAGTATCAGACTTTTACTAACTAAAATCCATCTATATTTCATAATGTATTTAGTTATAACTATTTGGAAAAATCCCGCAGCATTACAACTGTCTTGAAATTTTTAAGTAGGTTTTTATCTACATTAGATAAAAAAATTGTATCTATAAAGATCCTAATGAACACAGTTATTCTACTCTCATGACATTTCTTGTGACCGAAGCTTACCAACTTGATAGCCACCAAAATAAACTAACTCTGCCTCTAACTCGAAACCAAATCCCACCTAAAATATCAGTTAGAAACACTGAGATGGAATTCTAAGCGAATTCAAAAATGATTAAGTCATATAATATAATCTTCGTTGTTATCAGAACAAGGCTACTCCTGCTTTCTATTCCATTACAATTTGTACAGAATCGCATTTTGGGTTCAGTCCGTGAAAGTAAGCTTTCTGAAAACATTTGAACGCCGAACGGGTATTAAAATTATTTATTGGCGTTGTTTGATCGTGTTTTGTTCAATTTATTATGCTTTGTAGAGATAATGTTCAATATGGAGCGGTTATTAGGTTCTGTATTGTGAATATTTTTCGATAAAACGAATGATTTTTCTATATTGTGGTTTGTTGATGGAATGTTTCGATAAATTCACTCTCATATTATTTCACAATTGGTTATCAGGCTCGCGGATCCGGCCACCGTATGCGCGGGCTTGCGGACGGCGAGCAAAGGGTAGCTCGCCGTCCGACCGTCCGCTAACCGTCCGGACCGGACCCAAATCGTCGACGGCGCGTAGTGGAAATGGAAGCAACCGTAGGGGCCCAGCAGGGTCGAAGCCTACTGGGGCCATGGGTGATGCAAAAGAGAACTCCGGGGCCTTGGAACGAGGGCAAAGAAGGAACAGGATTGGGTTTTAGTCCCCGCCCCGCCCAAGGGCAGGAGATGACATTGGATGACTTCTCACATTAAAAAAAAAGGCTCCCGGAGATCCGTCTTCGATCTACGGCATTATTCGGCGAGGACTCGCCTCGACTAACTAGTAAAGCGAGAGCGATCTTTGATAGCTCATATCGCTTGAGCAACGACAGCTATCAAAGATAATACTCGCTCGGCGATACTTGCTCAGCTATGACTACTCTCTATGTCTGTTTTCTTTTCAACATCTTTCCAAGTTGTGTCTTGCACGTATAATTGTTTATAAGAAGGTAGATGATTGAAACAATGAACACCTCTCTTTATTTCGTCGGGACGTGAATTAGTGCGTAGTGCGAGTAATTGCCCGTCGCACCTATCCATTCGCTTATAGCCTATAGTTGTATAAATTCTGAAATAAATAAATGATAATAGAATAAAAAAATTACCCACTCGCTTCTTGCTATTCACCAACTCTTTTCTTGTTTCTAGCATTACTCGTTTCTTGTTCATTGTTGCCGGTGAGACAAGACATCATAGGACCACTAGACGTAAGGCGCGGCATTCTGCTATCGGTACATGGTGGACACCCAGACGTACAAAGCGTTTTAGGAACACATTCATTATGCGTACAGCTAAGGAGTGGAATTTCCTGCCGGAGTCTGTGTTTCCTGATAGCTATTACCTAGGGGTCAAGAGTGAACAGGTGACTTCTAGGCAAGCGAGCTCCATCGTCGCCACATCATCGCTTACCATCAGGTTAGGTTAGGTATAGGTTAGGGACATGGTGGTCAAACGTGAGCCTATGCATAATAAAAAAATCAGGCAAGTGTGAATCCGACTCGTGCACTTAGGGTCCCGTACAAACTTACCTATGAAAACAGTTCTATTCCCAAATTGAATTACAAAGATTTTTCCAAATCGCAAAAAAAAAAGGTTTTTTTGAGACGTAACTACAAATTTACACTTTTTAGATTTTTTCCTGTTTTACTTGTGCTCTGAGATCTTGCTTCATGCAAAATTTCAGGATTCTAGGTCAACGGGAAGTACCCTATGAATTTTGATTCCCTTGAGAGTGTCGAAATATACGTTTTTTGCGACATAAACGGCCGTATCTTTTTTTTCGTTAACTCAGAAGTTTGATTTTTTTACAACTTCATGGGTACGCAGATCTGAGTATATGGTTTTAATTTCAACTCGATACCTTCACGCGTTCTCGAGATTAAGGTCTGTCTGTCTGTCTTGACAGACAGACGGACAACAAAGTGATCCTATAAGGGTTCCGTTTTTTTCCTTTTGAGGTACGGAACCTGAAACGTTGACCTCTCTTCACGTAGGCCAATTACATTACCTCTATATACAAAAAAAATATGTATAACCTACATTTTATTGAACCAACCCTAAGCAACCGCAAAATCAAAACAAAAGATCCTGCGATAAGGAAGGAAAACTACGAAATCAAAGTAGGCTACTGAATTGTTCTACTGTTTATAGAAATCGTAGCTTGTTGCGTTCCCTTCTCTGTGTGTAAAGGTACAGTTATCGGCATAAATACCTTTTTTTCGGCCGCTCTTGGTGAAGTGAAAAACGGTGTCAAAATTTTATTGACTAAAATATATAATAATATAATATTCCACAACTATCACACAATGCCATCTAGTCCCAAGCTAAGCAGAGCTTGTGTTATAAGTACTAGACTACGGATAAACATACTTATATATTTCTAAATACATACATATTATAGATAAATTACACCCAGATACAGAACAAATGATCGTGCTCATCACACAAACATTTATCCTGGGTGGGAATCGAACCCACGACCTCCGGCATAGCAGTCAGGGTCACTAACCACTAGACCAACAGGCCAGTCATATAGTATAACCCACCTTTGCTCCTTTAGTTGCCTTTTGCGTTCTAGAGCCACGGTAGCTAACTCTTTCAAATTTTCTCGAAACGTCGGCCCACCTGCCTACGGTTTTGTAGACATCACTTTGATCATTAGGATCAGGAAAATAGGTTGATAACGCCACAAAATTTCTAACAATACACTTTTGAATCTTTGGAGGAAACCACTTTTGAATTTTGCGTAATTGTCACGTATTTATGCTCGTGACTGTACTCCATAAGGTTTCAGGAGTGGCCTCGTTTTGAATACAAAATGTAATTGTGTGTGTTATTGTATTGTACATTTATAGAAAACACTTGACCGTTATGTATAGATTTTTATACGCCTACCTGTTGGTAGGGTAATGTTGTTATTTTTTATCTGTAACCTTGATTGAGTTCAAAGCCCTAATTAAATTACTGATTTTGTTTGCTCTGTAGGTAATTAGTTTTATTATTTCATTTAATTTAAAAAAAAACTAGTTATTCGCAAGAAAACATACCTACTCTTGGAATAAAAGTATCATATTGTGCTTTTCAGAATATAATCTACCCGTGTATCAAGTTTCATCGAGATCTAATTAGCCTTTCGAGCCTTAAGAAGCAACAAACATACACACTCACAAACTTTAGCTTTTATAATGTACTAGCTTTTGCCCGCGGCTTCGCCCGCGTACATAAATTATAACCTATGTCACTCAGGAATAAAGCAGCTTTCTATCGGTGAAAAAATTTTAGTAATCGGATCAGTACTTTCAGAAATTACCTCCTACAAACAAAAAAACCTCTTTATAATATTAGTGTAGATATTGTAGATGTGTAATGTAAACATTATTCGAGAAGATGATGTTTTATTTTATGTAAGTAGGTACTTACTTTGAAGATAAAGTGGTAATCATCACCATTAACATTTTACGCAAAAATCGTACAGTGCCCTTCGCGTGCAGTATAATAATGCTTTCAGGGTGTTGATGGGTCTGCCTCGCTTCTGTAGCGCATCAGGGATGTTTGCGGATTGATTGCTTTTATACATTAATGCGTAAAAGATGTGCATCCCTGGTGCGCAGGGTGCGAGCCAGTCCCAGCGGCATCTTGGGCATGATTGCTGACAGACTGGACTGCCGCATTTTAAATCGTTGCTCCAGTATCTCTGCTGGGGTGCTGAAGCAATGATTGTTTTATTCTGAGTGTGTATGTAATTTTTTAGTTGTATTTGTGTCACTAACATAGGTGTAAGTTTGCTTTGTTTTTTACTAACACAAAATGAGTCTTGTTGCTCGAAATAAAGAATATTATTATTATTATTTCAGCCGAAAGACATCCACTGTTGGACATAGGCCTCCAAATGTCGTCATAATAACCGGTCCTGTGCGTCTCGCATCCATCGCATTCCCACGACCCTCACCAGGTCAAACCAGGAAGTGGTAATATTCATGATTAAAAGAGTACCTACGAGTACCTACTTACCGGTAGAATTTTACTGCGGATATTCGCCATAGGAAACAACCAATAGGAATATTGAATCTAGCTGTAGTCTTATCTCTTTAACTGGTTTATCATCATCATCATCATCATCATTTCAGCCGAAAGACGTCCACTGATGGACATAGGCCTCCCCCAAGTGTCGCCACAACAACTGACTAACAACTACATTAACTGGTTACATCGGTATAATCCGACAAGTATTTTCGAGTCTATTTCGCCAGGGTCGCATTTTTACGACCAAATACTCCAACTAGTTTAACTCTTCGATTGTCAGTGTTACTTTTACGTGACAGACGAGCTGACGGATTGGAGTATTTGGTTGTAAATATACGATCCTTGCAAAATGGATTCGAAAATTTTGGTCGGATTAATCCGACGCAAGCGAAAAAAATAGTTAAAGGGTTAAAAAGTTTCAGTAGGTTTATATTAAATAAAATATTTCGAGTTTCTGTTAATATGGATTAAATAAATCATTTATTTTTTTTCAAATTAGTCTTTATGATTGCAAAGTAAGCATTAGAAAAAATATATTAAAACAAAAATATATTAAATACACATATTAAATCACATGAATTTTAAAATTTCGGAACCCAAACTAAGAATACTAAATTAGGCACCCATCTCAAACTAAAGCTCTAGTTACGTAAAATTCACGTAAATAACAATGGATTCTAAAAATTCTAGTTACACAAATATAATTGAGTCTAAGAAACAAATATTAAATTGTCTTTCAAAGACGCTATACAGAAATTCAAGCATTGTTCCGTCTGATTCGGTCTCCACCACTCGAGAGTCGAAACAATAGTTGAAAGTGCTTTAGGTAGGCACGAGTATAATAAATTGGTAGTCTGGTAGACGCATAGAACTCTGAAACGCCGCAGCGATCACTGGTAAAGACGGAATTATCAAGTTTAAAAGGTATTAAAAGTTTTCTTTCGAACCAAGCGTGTCAGTGGTGGCCGCGTGGTAACGGCCCCGACTTACGAGGTCGCAGGCGCTTTACTTTGCGTAATTTATGTCATCACCACTACTCTCAAAACGGTGAAGGAAAACATCGCGAGGAAACCGGCATCACCTGGAACCAAAAATTCAAAGACTTGTGGCATCCATCAACCTGGGCCCGCGTGGTGGATTACGGCCCATTCCCGCTCCTAGAGAGGAGGCCTGAATCCTAGCAGTAGGAACAATAATATAATAAGGCTGATTATGTAAGTATGTATGTATATGACAATATAAACTTGAGTTCAGGGCAGATTGCGTTGTCATCAATATTGGTAGTAATGGTTTCTCTAGTCTACGTGGGTTTGGGTAGGAAGGTTTTTGCCTGTCTCGATGGTCTCGTGGTCGCAACTGCAACTGTTGAGCATGGTCCTGGTTAAGATTCCCGGATCAGACAGAAACTGTTATTGGATTTTTTTTCTATTAAGAGCCAGTTGTAGTCACTGATTATCTGAGCAAATTGATTATCTGATTTTGTATGAACCCCACCCGGGCCTATGTCGATTCTCGCTCCCCCGATCCAGATCGCGGCCCCGTAACAGTGGTTTTATTTTTATATAAAAAAAAAACATTATCTATTCAAGATTTTTGTTTTTGCGAACAAGCTTAATTATTTTTTGTAACCTTCAAATATTTCCTTGACGTAATCTCGTAGACATACATGCTTGAATCGTAAGTTAGGGTCAGATTCGTGATTTTTTTTTATCGAGCCAATTAATTTATATCATGTTTTGATTTTTGCCCAGCAGTTGGTTATATACCTAATCAATTTTAATAAAATAATTTTTCATGGTGTTCTTTTTATGTTTGTGGATTTCCAGAGGTTTAAAAAATGAATAGAACCTGGCCTTAAGAATTATTCTGTAGCAGTCCAGTTTGGAAATTGGTAGTGTGACACCCCCGTGTCTCGAAAAGCATGACGTAAAGCCGTTATTTTTGCTCCTCGTCTATCTCTGATCGTATCGGTTTGCCATCCCAACGGACTGTAAAAGTAAAGTAACAGAGATTGCATACGTGTTTGCGTACACACTTGAGCACTATAATATCTCCTGTGTACTCACGTTGGTCCCACCTGTCATTTGTATATTTTTGACAGTCGCTACGGATTACAGAAGCCAGAAAATTTAACACTAGGCTTATTAAGGTGTATGTACATACCATGATTTTTTGAAGTTAAGTTTCATGACTGATTTGTTGAAGTTAGATGGACAGTCATTTCATGTTAAATATTGGTACCTACTCAACAGCATTTGGTTGGACTGGAAGCCGACCCGAAAATAGATGTAAAAGTCTAAGCACTCGCTTAGACTTTTCTACTTTTCGACTTTTTCTACTTTGTTTACGCGCGTACTTCACACGCTCATCCTGATAGCTTATGAGACGGACTTATTTTGTTGTATTCTGTAGTATTAATTAATATTTTGGTGAATTCACAACTTGCGGACGGCGAGCAACGGGTAGCTCGGCGTCCGACCGTCCAGTAACCGTCTGAACCGAGCCTAAGTCATCGACAGCGCGTTCTGTTCCACGCGCGCCTCAAGGAGATGTCTGCAACTGTAGGGGCCCAGCAGGGTCGAAGTCTACTGGGGCCAAGGGTCTGATTCTGAAAGGAAGAATCGGCCTTGGTCTGAAAGGCAACGAAGGAACAGGAGTGGGTTTTTAGTCAGTAAAAGTCTGACACTATCTCACGCTCCGCCCAAGTGCGGGGGATGTCTTAAAATGATTTTCCCACCGAAAAAAAGGAATGCATTATTTATAATTAGTTATAGATTTTATTGTTAATAAATTAGGATAAGCGCATTTATCGCATTGGGGATAAAAAAAAAACTGTAAAGATAGATGTAAGATGAAGAAAATAAATAAATAAAATACTCTAGCCGCTGCCAGAGCGATGCTACCGTGATCTGTAGTCGTCTGAACGGTAAACGTAATAACTTTCATTGGTAATGTTAATGGCTTCCTCTATTGTTACTTCAATTACTAATTCATTAATCATTGTTGGATTGTCTTTGAAACGTCTGTATTTCTTTGAAAGGTTTACACTGGATCCTAATGAAAAAGATAGAAGAAAGAATTTTATTTAGGGTTAATACTCCAGGGTAACCCGTGAATTGGGCGGAGGAAACAAAAATGGTACCCTTATAGGATCACTTTGTTGTCCGTCTGTCTGCCTGCCTGTCCGTCTTTCTGTCTTTCTGTCTATCTGTCTGTCAAGACCCTTTATCTCAGGAACGCTTGAACGTATCGAGTTGAAATCAAAACTAGGTACATACTAGGTCTGCGGTCGCTTGAAGCTGTGAAAAAATCAATCTTCTAAGTTAACGGAAAAAGAAGATATGGCTGTTTATGTCGTAAAAAACATATATTTCGACACTCAAGGGAACCAAAATTCTAGAGTACTTCCTGTTGACCCGGAATCCTGGAATATTGCATAAAGCAAGGTCTTATAACACAAGTAGATATAGGAATAAATCTGAAAACAGAAAATTTGTTTTAATTTTTTTTTTGCGATTTGGAAAAAAACTTCGAGACTTCAATCAGGAATTGAACTCTTTACATAGGTAAGTCTGTAAACCCTCAGGGCGCGGATCCGACCCGCACTTGCCCATTTTTTTTTTTACTGATGTGTTTGCTTTTTGCTTAGTACACGGTACGGACTTATTTCAAACTTACATATTGAGTTACTTCTGTAGAGTTTGTCTGTACAACGTAGTCATCATCGTCATAATTTCAGCCGAAAGACGTCCATTGTTGGACGTAGGCCTCCTCCATGCGTCACTGGTCTTGTGCATCTCGCATCCATCGGAAGCCCGCGACCCTCACCAGGTCATCGGTCCACGTTGTGAGAGGCCTACCAACACTGCATCTTCCGGTACGCGGTCGCCACTTCAGAACCTTTCGGCCCCAACAACCATCTGTTCTGTGAGTAATGTGCCCTGCCCACTGTTACTTAAGTTTTGCGATTCTTCGGGCTACGTTGGTAACCTTGATTTTCCTACGGATATCTTCATTTCTGATGTGATCACGCAAGGAAACTCCAAGCAACATAGTATTGCAACAAAATGTCAAAGAATTTGAAAATACGGAGGTTTTATAAGTCAGTATCGCATAGACGGAGCGCCCATCGAACTATTTTCTATTGAGTAACTGTAGGGTGTTCTTATTACAATTAGCTGCTCTATGTCTTTCAATATTTTTGGACAATATTCATGTATAATAACACTTGTTTCACGAGTTTTTAATTAAAGTTTTTCAAAATATTCCTAGTCGCTTAAATTCAGGTTTTGGAGAATTCGTGTATCTCAAATTTTACCTTTAGATCGAATTATGTGACACGTTACCTGTGGGTTTCATTTCATTACTTCCCATAATTTGAGATAGCGAAAAGCCATAGCATTCACTTTGTATTCCAATGGCGGCCACCAAAGGTAAACCAAATGACGATCAACTTTACGACTCCTCAAAAACACAACTGGGTCAAAATAAAAATAAAAGTATCCAGTAAAATACTCAGTATTTTCTTATCTATAAACTGATTACCGTTCTCTTATTTCCTCAGAAATACAGAATCAACTTTAGTACTGTGAACCGTAATCCGCTGAGTTAGCAGAAAGGGTTTTATGATTTTTTTATTTCAGCACCTTTTCCATCAAAGTTTATATAAGTTGGGTAGAACAGATCGGAGAAATTTCGTAGCGTAATAACTGTAATATGAAAGTTGCTTCGGTGTGAGGGTCAGACGCTAATGATGTTCACTTGCGACTTTTTGTCGTTTGGATTTTCAACGAGAAAGTACGCAGACAGTATTCGTCTATTTTATGAAGTGTAACTGCGTACCGCAAGACGTAATGTCGGAAGACCTCCTACAAGGTGAAACGATGCTGAGGGTCGTGGAATCCGATGTGTGCGAGAAGATATAGGACGGGTTTTGGTGGTGACATCTGGGGAGGCCTCTGTCCAGCAGTCAGGACGGGGTCGGACGCTAATGATGTTCCCTTGCGACTTTTTGTCGTTTGGATTTTCAACGAGAAAATACGCAGACAGTATTCGTCTATTTTATGAAGTGTGACCGCGTACTGCATAACGCAATGTCGGAAGGCCTCCTACAAGGTGGAACGATGCTGAGGGTCGTGGGAATCCGATGTATGCGAGAAGATATAGGACCGGTTGTGGTGATGACATCTGGGGAGGCCTCTGTCCAGTAGTCAGGACGTCTTTAGACTGAAATAATGTATTATTTCTGTTGAAGAGAATGTTGTTAAATATAAAACTTTCAGCTTAAGTTAAAACTAAAATAGATATAGATTCAAACACGCGAATTAGGTAGTGAGGTTTATAATTAGGCAGGCTTTATGCTGGTAAGTAATGCCGTGAGCGGCCATACTGTCGTCTTCGTCGCTGATTTTCGGCTGGCGCTGAAAATCAGCGCTGTGGCTCTGTCCAGCACATGAGCCCCAGCATTTTGCTGAGCGCTGGCCGTTTTGCATGAATGTGTCGCATAATTTAACTTTTTTGTGTAATTTGTTATGTTTAAGTATGTTATTATTATTTTTTTTTAAGTTATGTGTCATGTTTGTGCAAATAAACTGTTTTTCTTTCTTTCTTTCTTTCTTTCTTCTTTCTTTCGTAATCTTATGTCGTCTGGTGCCACGTTACTAACTTAAAAAACAAATACTAACATTTTAACATAGTTTTGTAAGAAGATTTCTATTAAAATTATTGTCAAAAGCTTTCTTTTTTTAGTATAAACTTCATCAACATTTCTAATGAAAGCAGTCGAATCGTTGATCTATTTTTAAACACAGCCAACAATAAAACATCACTCAACTTTATAAAAGCGATTATCACAGACATTGTCATTAGAACATCAAACAAAACTTGAAAGGGCATGAACCATCGCGCTAGCCCAGTACACTTTGTTATTCTCAAAATTTGTATTCCATTGTCCTCCAAAGCGGCATTCGAGGAACAAAAACTGATTTCGAAACCGTATTATAAACACAAATCGTTTATATGTTTGCCATTGTGAAAGTTTGGCGTATTTGTTAATAATTGAAAAAGTTATTGAATACCCTAAAATGTTTTTGTATTTATTTTATTCCTTACTTCGTAATATAAATTATTCTGAAATTTTCTATTCCTGAATACGAATTCGCTTTGATTATTGTTTTTAAAATTATTTACGGTGTATTTAAATTATTATGGGCTCTCGTTTGAAAAAAAATCGTGTAGATAGAGTTTTTTGTTCTGCTCGATTTCTTTTTATTGGGCACAATCGATTATTGCGCTCTTCGTTCATTTAACGTTGTATACAGTGCATATATTACCGTTACAATACGGAATACGTTAATATGTTCATTAACTAGGTAATTTGCAAATTACCGGGTACAATCCGTTAAAATGTGAAAAGAGATTGCCCAAATTTGTATGTGGATCCGTACCAACTTGCGTCAAACCAAATTTACTCTCAAGAGTATAGTTATTATTGAAATTTTCACTATCTAAAATTTTTTTGTTAATATTTAACCACATTTTTGAGATATTAAAAAAAGTTCGAAAACGCCTGATCATATTTCATAGCAATTTTTAACCGTAGTGATTATTATAATTTGCATTCTATACTACAGGTATGCGTTTTAGGCCAAATTGATGAGTAGTGTATTGCATTATTATTGATATATATGCGATAAGTCAGGACCCGGATTCCTTCGCTCCTATATTGTGTCGTTACTTACGCTCAGGCTTTTATCGCGCATGGGTAATATTTTTACGCTATACCTAGGCCTACACTGAGGAACACGATCTTAAGACTGTTAAAAATCGTAATGGTTTAGTCTTTTATTTATTTATAAAGTTATCAAGACCTAAACAAACTTACTACGTGTTTTAGTTCGATTTCTCGAATCAAAAAACGCAATACATCACTTACAGGTTGTGGGTTCTACATTCAGCTACCGAAATGTACAATAAGGGGGTTGACTGTAGCCTATCAACAACCTAAGCTGCACCTAGCAACCTAGCCCTAACCATATAGCTACAATATATACGTATATAAATAATAGTGCGGGAAGCCTGTTGCCATGAGACCTAAGGCAACAGACGAAAGGTGGGAAGAATGAAGGACGGGATTTTATCACTGCCGATCCGCAACCTCACGGACCGACCAATAACTAAGGCTGGATAAGGCCAGTGCTATCGGCAACCATTTATAGGTGCAGTAATAGTGAGTGGAGTCGATGGTTTCGTCGTAATGAAACAGCGTTGCTCGTAGCGTAGAAAGAGACTTTATAACATATTTACATAGTATATAATAATCTATTTACATTAGTTATTAATGCATTTCTTTGAAACAACTGATGTACCTAGTCGAATTATTTTAGTGACTAATAATTAATATTGACGTCAATTCAGCTTCACTGCCACTTTCTCGCGTGAACATAGGTACTTAACAAGGTAACACAAATAAAGAATTTGTAATTGTTAGTCAGTTAAAACATTTACGGTACATTAGTATCAAATCATCGTCATCTTCCTGCCGTTGCAGTTGGCACATGTAGCTTGAGGTAGGCCCAAAACATTTTTTTCTTCCATTATACTCTCCTTATATTCACAAGTTTATTCTTTGACTATATTCTTTATATAACTCTTTGGGTGTGTTCACATCTGGCGAATACGCCGCTAGCGAGCTGCGTGCGTGCATTTCAAGTTAACGCGCCGTTTCCATGCCATCACCGTGCCCTTCGCGCCATGCGCCGTGATGCGCCAAACAGTGCGCGAGCGGCCCGCGCGCTGCTCCTCACGCCCGCCGAAAGCAAATGGAAATGTATGCCCGCGAATTGCGCGCCCCGAACGTGCGCCTTACAAACCTTTCCATTTGCAACACTATGAGTCACTATCTCAACATTGTCAGTAATTATTATAGACGTTTTGAATTAATTATTATTCAATAAAACTACCAGAACTACTCAAATACAGTACAAAATCATCAAACGATATAAACGTTAGTATAACAACAAAATACCAAAATGTCATAACCAAATTGACAGTGTCAAGTTTTCATTTCTAATATACGCAATGTTTACTTTATAAAATGGTGAGCTAAAATAAAATAATTTAACAGAATTCATTTTTAGCAGTTTAATTATTTTCTACTATAAGATCTTATTTACTTAGA
This sequence comes from Mythimna impura, assembly GCA_905147345.3. NCBI lineage: Eukaryota > Metazoa > Arthropoda > Insecta > Lepidoptera > Noctuidae > Mythimna > Mythimna impura. The sequence continues at coordinate 5,557,807 of LR990355.1, read as the reverse complement.
TAGCAGATAAAATAATTAGGTGAACCATTTATTTATGAGAATTGTCAGATTAAAAGCGTTAGCTTTACATACTCTTTGGTCAGATTACGAAAATAACTGACAACTGTAATCGGAACGTAAAGATTTCTGAAATGACGTTATTTTTTTCGGAAGTAGGAATTGTTAATCATTTAATATCATTTTTACGATATTTTTTAATGTGGTTAAAAAAAGTGGTGAAAAATCAGTACATTGTACACAAAAATAAAACATTATTTTTGGTATTAATATACTTGTGACGCAATATGGTACGGGAAATGAACATTCTTCTTTCACTTAAAGTAGCAAATATCTCCACTTCCCTTCTGGATGGTTATAAAAAAAATAACCACGAAGGCTAAGGCGCGAGCTCGACCTCGCTTCGCTTTCGTCTTATTTTTTTTTCCATTTTAACGGACTCAGTCAGATAATCAGCAGATTAACAAGTTAATCTACACTCTGATTTAAGCACATTAGCGGTAACATGTAGTAGGATGTTTCATGGTTTCTTTTTTTTAATTTTCGATTTTCACTTGACTTTGCTCGAATTCTTGATACCACTCTATACACACTACCCTCCACTGTCATGCCATAATAATGGCGGTAAGTCCCCTCTTTAAGGAGTGGCTGGAAAGGCAACACGGCGTCCTTACCTTCCGCATGACGCAGGTCCTCACCGGACATGGTAAGTTCGGGAGATTCCTGCACCGGATTCGTGCGGAAGAAACGCCCGGGTGTCACCATAGTGTGGATCGCCCGGAGGACACAGTGGAGGTGTGCCCTGCTTGGGCAGAGCAACGCCGTGTCCTTGTGGGGGCGATCGGCGATCTCTCGCGCCGGGCCTTGGTACAGGCCATGGTTCGGAGTGAGGAGGAGTGGCAGGCGGTCGCCTCCTTCTGCGAAGCAGTAATGCTAGCAAAGGAGGCGGCCGATCGCGTGAGGCAACGGTCCTCATGCCCCAACCGCCGCCGGGATTCCGATCTCAATTTCCAGCCACCGTAGGCGCGGGCTTGCGGACGGCGAGCTATGGGTGGTTCACCGTCCGACCGTCCAGTAACCTTCCGGACCGAGCCCAAGTCGTCGACGGCGCGTGCTGTTCCGGGGCCAAGGGTCTGATTCTGAAAGGAAGACTCGGCCCTGGTACGAAAGGCAAAGAAGGAACAGGAGTGGGTTTTTAGTCGTCAGTAAAAGTCTGACACTGTCTCCCGCCCCACCCAAGAGCAGGGGATGTCATAATTTTCCCACCGAAAAAAAACCCTCCACTGTACAAATAGTAATAATAAAAATTTTACCTACATTGATGACGTATTAGCTGTATGAGAAAACTTTATTGGCGTTGTGCAACCTCTAAATATTAACCGATTATGGTGATTTTTTGTATATGAACATTGAACATCGTCAAAAATTGAAAATTTTAAAAACATGACACACCCTAATGTACAGTGTACTCAACCTAAAGCACAATTCTGGTTCACCAATGGCCTATGGACAAAAGGACACGATTGTTTGGCAATTCCTGGAATGCTGTGTAAGCAATACTGGTTTACCAAATAGTAAACTTAATGATACAGGATATTTCGAAAGCGAATCAAATAGAACTCGGGTTGCGTGGGACAGGATATCTATTCACAAGGATGAATTTGTCCTCAAAGTTACACATACAATGCATACAATCGCATATTTGAGTGTCCTTTACAATTTACTGAACTATTTGGTTATCAATACCGCAAGTGTTTGTATAGGTGTTGCTGGTTGACAAAGTTATTGTCAGTAATAACCACAACCCAGTTACTGGACCGTATTTAAAAATGGTAAATAAAAATAATAAATAATCAATATTTTTTTACCAAAAATTAAACGAGTTGATAGCAAAACATTTTAGATCACAAAAAATAAAAACCAATCTCCTATTCTATTTTATTTAAAATACAACGTATAGATAAATATAAATTAATGTAAAAATTAATCCAATTCATAATAAACTAAATACAACTCCAGCTTAATAGTACCAATTAGGCACATAGATAACGTTTGTAAATTATTAACTAAATCTGATACAAACAGCTATTGATTCGGCAATTAAAACAAAAAGGATCGTTATTTTCTGCAATAAACCTAATTTATTATCAATAAAGGTACCCTAAATGAGGTTCGCATAAAAAGGCTGAAAACGTATAATTGTAAATGGATAAAAGCAAAAGTTTAAGTTATTTTTACGATATTTATTAAGGTTGAAATAATCGCTGCTTTAATTATGTTTGCAATTCGGAACATAAAATGTTTAATAATAAAAATATTTTGAAGAGAAAACGTTTCGTTCAACGTCAAAAAGGTAATTTATCTATTATATAGATACTGATTGGATAAAAACTCTAAATTACGCAGACACTGAGGCCCTATTACAACAAATAAAATAAAACAGGAGCATACATTTTCACTCAAACACCCGCAAACTCATGCACAAACACACACATACACACACACACACACAAACGCGCGCGCACCATCACACACAAACACACCCTCACACACACACACATACACACAAGCATGCGTTATATCTTAATTAATAAAAAAAAAAGTTATATATATAATTGTATATTGATGTGGAAGAGCGCAGTCTCCTAACACAGGCATTACATGCTTAAAAGGAGGCTCCAATCACCTACTAATGTAAACTATTTTGTTAAGAAATAAAGATTTTGATTTTTGATTTTTTGATTTGATATGAATTTGCAATAAATAAAATATACAGACTTTATCCATGACATTTCACAAGAAAATATGTGACTGAAATCACACGCAACATGATATGGAACTTAAACATAAACTTTATCTGATTCTTTATAGTGCACAAAACATTATAAATACAATAAAAAGGATATTTGATGCTTGTTTGTAAGTAGTACTTTCCCATTATTGATAGTCTCACATTTACCACTAAGCGATGATGTGGTTGACGTTGGAGCTTACTTACCTTGAGTAACCTATTCACTCTTGTCGTAAATATCCTCAGGTTGTAGCTATCTTAAAAATCACGATTATCATTGACTGTATTATCATTGAGCTCGACAAAGGTGGGGGCTTCAATCCGCTTCGCTTCTGCCTTAGCTTTCTTATCAAACCTGCCCGTGTCGGAGGGCCCTAACATATTATATTGATTCTTCATGTCGCACTAGACTCTAGTGCGACATGAAGAATCAATATAATATGTATGACATGACTCTAGTGACTAGAGTAATGTCATTCTTCAGTGTGTCGTATAAGCGTGCATTCGAACTATAGTAAGTCGCAGTACAGTTTTGTCGCACAAGCGTAAATCGCACATCCATTTGTCGAGCTCACGTCACTCACTTCTTATATTAATTTATTTTGACTGGCCTATTGGTCTAGTGGTTAGTGACCCTGACTGCTATGCCGGAGCTCGTGAGTTCAATTTCCACTCAGGACAAATGTTGGTGTGATTAGCATGATCATTTGTTTTGTGTCTGGGTGTAATTTATCTATAGTATAATATGTATGTATTTAGAAATATATAAGTATGTTTATCAGTTGTCTAGTACTCATAACACAAGCTCTGCTTAGATTGGGATTAGATGGCGTTGTGTGATAGTTGTGGAACATTATTATTATTATTGCATTTATTTATTTTTATATACATATCATTCACATTTTTAAATATTTCTTTAAAACAAAACATGATAAAAAAAACATTTAAAAATATAAATAATGTTGCCGCCGTTGTCGGGAACAGGGTCCAAGCTACCGGTGGTTCGGGCTCCAGAGTCAGGAACCTCCTCACAATGCGAGCCGTATCGAGGATTACTGCCTTCTGTATCAGGCCCTTGATCCAACCGCGCAACGACAGCTTCGACAGATGGTCGTCGAAGCTTTTGGCTATAAGACCATTGGCGGTCACGACAATCGGCACAATGATAGCTGAGTCCACATTCCACCTGTCGACCATCTCGTGTGCTAAGTCGAGATATTTGATTTGTTTCTCTTTCTCAGCTTTCACGAGATTCTCGTCATGCGGGATGGTGACGTCGACTATCACTGCGCGGTGCGCTAATCAGTCTATCACCACTATATCCGGCTTATTGGCTACAATAGTCCGGTCAGTAATGATAGACCGATATATTATTATAATTATGGTATTTCGTGGCAATTTAGTTTTAAAAGTCATTTTTATGTGCAGCGTAATGAAATCGTGTATCGCTGCGGGCATCAATCTTTTTTTATTTACGTTCTATAGCGTTTTAGTTAAAATATTTCAACGCAGTAATAGCAATCGAAAATATTCATGCGTGCACATGAATAAAAATGTCAGTAACAGAGAAAATATTTGTTTTAAATGCAAAACTGGCACTCACGGTTGGTAGAAAGGTTTGTTTTATGATTTAGGACAATACGTTTGTTTACTTAGAAAATGTGTTTTTTTATGTTTCTATGTGAACATTTTTTTTTATTCTTGATAGGTTCGCGCGCAAATATAAACCGAGACGTAACCCATTGGATCAACGCAGGATAGATGAAATGGCCACAAGTCACGGGAATAACTTGCGACCTACGAATGCCCCTCAAGTTAAAGGGTAAAATATTTACAAGTCCGTGATAAGACCTGTCACTGAACTGTATGGATCAGAATGTTGGGCTATGAAAAAAGATTGCATGTAGCGGAGATGAGAATGTTGAGACGGATGTGTGGTGTGAAGAGAAAGGATAAAGTGAGAAATGAGTGTATTAGAGGAAGTTTGAAAGTGGTGCCAGTGACTGAAAAGTTGATAGGAAATCGTGTGTCTTGGTATGGTCATGTGAAGAAGAGGGATGAAACGCATGTTACTAAAAGAGTTCTGAGTATACATGTAGATGGATGGAGAGAGAGACCAAAGAAAAGATGGATGGATTGTGTGAGGAGTGTTATGAAAGAAAGGGAAGTTAGTGATAGTGTGACGGGTGACAACACAAAATGGAAGAAAAAGACATGTTGCGCCGACCCCAAGTGATATGGTATAAGAACAGGAAGAAGAAAAAGAGGCTCGCGCGCAAATAATTTATTATTTGTGTGAATATTTGTTTTTTCACCAAAAGGTCTTTACTTTTTGTTTTAAATCTTTACTTGCCTAAGAAGTTTTACAAATATTGACATCTATGAAACTCAAAGTTTTATTCATTTATTTTACTCCTAAATATGATAACATTTAATACTTACAAATATCAAATGATTTTTTTAAGTAATTAGTAATAGGTACACAACCACACTAAATTAAAATATATATAAGATTTAAATATACTTTTTCTGGTCAATTGACAAATTAAAGTTGATTTTAAAAGAGCCCCAATTTTTTTTCACAATTATTACACAACGCCATCTAGCCCTAAACTAAGCAGAGCTTATAGTATAAGTACTAGACGACTGATAAACATACTTATAGATTTCTAAATACATACATAATATAAATTATAGATAAATTACAGAACAAATAATCGTGCTCATCACACCAACATTTGTACTGGGTGGAAACCGCACCCACGACCTCCACAGCATAGCAGTCAGGACACTTGACCACTAGACCGATTATTTTTTGTATCGATAAAGTATTGAGCCTCTATAAATGTACGTGTTTTCGATTAATTAGTCTTTGTAGAGCCTATCAAAATGGAATTTAAAAAAAAAATATAATCATCACTGATTATAATTTTGGCTTGAGGATTTGTTACCCTTGCCCAAGAAAACAGATTTGAATATAGAATAAATAATAATTTGAATGCGAAATAGAAAACTCATTTTGGTCAGGTTTTGGCCTTCACCGTAGTCCTCCAATTACAAGCTCCGCTCAAGAAATTTTCCAAATTGAGTATTCTGAATTGTATAACGTTTTAATCTATTTTTGGACAAAAGCTACTACGTATTTATTAAATAAGAAAATTTACTGAACGTACTACGTTCTGGAGTTGTATTTTTCATGTAATCTGTATTTATGGAGTGACAAAATTGGCGTTCCTTTGTGATTGAATAATGACCATTATGCATAAGGTTATAACTCTTTTTGATTTTCCTATTATGAATTATATTAGAACTAACGGTTCCGGTAGATGTAGTCCAGCTCAAAAGCTGGCTCATAGTGAGAAAAAATAAATTAAGAACCCGATTGCAGCGCACCCTACCGGTGTCAAATATCATCATCATCATCATCATTTCAGCCGATAGACGTCCACTGCTGGACATAGGCCTCCCCCAAACGTCGCCACAACGAACGATCCTGTGCGTCTCGCATCCATCGGATTCCCGCAACCTTCACCAGGTCATCGGTCCACCTTGGTGGGGGTCTTCCGACACTGCGTCTTCCGGTACGCGGTCGTCACTCCAGAACCTTTCGGCCCCAACGGCCAACCGTTCTGCAAGCAATGTGCCCTGCCCATTGCCACTTTAGTTTGGCGATTCATCGCGCTATGTCGGCAACCTTGGTTCTCCTGCGGATATCTTCATTTCTGATTCGATCACGCAAGGAAACTCCGAGCATAGCCCTTTCCATTGCCCTTGTGGTGTCAAATATACACACATGTTTTGTCCAAATCAATAAAGCCGTTTAGGAGGATTTAGGTGACTAACACACGTACAGAAGAATTTATATACGAGCATTATTATATAAAGATAGATCAGTCACCTACTAAAACTACTGCCCCCCTAGCCAAGTCACAAACGATAAACGTAAACTCTCAGTAGTCTTTAATAGATTTTCAACTTTATGTTATTGGATATAAAGTTGAAAATCTATTGAAGATTACATAGTATTTTCGTTCGTTCCGGTCGCTAACGCTCAGCCCCCCTAGCCAAGTTGCAAACGATAAACGTGAACGCTTAGTAATCTCCAATAGATTTTCAACTTTATACCTAAGAGCATAAAGTTGAAAATCTATTAAAGCCTACTGAGCGTTAGCGACCGGAACGAACGAAAACACTATGTAATCTTCAATAGATATTCAACTTTATATCCAATAATATAAAGTTGAAAATCTATTAAAGACTACTGAGAGTTTATGTTTATCGTTTGTAACTTGGCTAGGGGGGCAGTAGTCTTTAATAGATTTTCAACTTTATGCTCTTAGGTATAAAGTTAAAAATCTATTGGAGATTACTAAGCGTTCACGTTTATTGTTTGCAACTTGACTAGGGGGGCTGCTTATTTTTGCTTACAAGTTCCCAACAGCTACTCTAGTCTACTAAAAAAATATGTTTGTGTACCAACTCATTACGTAACTTGTTATTCTAGTCCCTATAAAAGCATGACCTCACTATTCTCGCAACCAAACTTTACCTTGACTATATACCCTCCATTAACCGCTAACCAACAAACTTTGTTCCTGTAAACGATGCTAATCTCTCCACCTTAGACATCGTCTATCGGCTAATAGACCTAATAGAAGATGATCACTTATTCAACATCAGATAAACGTAGGCTAGGGAACAATTAATGTGATAACAGAGCACTTGCTAAGATTACATCAATTAGTACCTATAAAGGTAGAATCCTTGTTAGAGTTAATTTTACTTGTACCCCAAGTGATTGTGACCATTAGTAACGCATGCGTAGTAATAATGAAAACTTTATTAGCAATTAGATTATCTGTGGATGAACTCAAAGTGATTAGTACTGCAAGGGCTTATGATGAATATATTCAAATCAAAATGAACGATAACGATAAAAGTGTCCATGGAGTTTCGTGCACGTTCTTCTCCATAGAGATCTACGCTTTGGACCGTGCAATTTAGCTTCACTTCTTTTTTTGACTGACCGACATTTTGACAATTCAAAAGTGTCTGTAATTGGTCTATTTGAAATGAAATTTTCTGATTTCAGATATAGGTTACACAATATCCAGGTGGTTAAACATGGTAATGACAATAAACTTCAAAATGACAAATATCCTAGATCAGAAGGTTCAATGTGGTCTTAACTCGAATTATAGGTCCACAGAAATTTTGAAAAAAAAGCAATAAAATAAAAGCAGAAGAAACGTTAGGACAGGACAAAATATACCGAATATTTCCCAAAATTACGAATCAGTGTTCGCGAAATTCACGTACGTAAATACCTCATTAAAATATATCACCAATTACAAACAGAGAAAGGAAAAGCTTTAAGGAAAGCCTCGTGCTAAAATATAAATTCTGAATGTGTAGCTTTCTGAGAACCGTCATAGTCAACGGCACCTGTCGCTTGGAGCATTAACATATTCTATGCCAAGCTACGAGCAACACCAAAGACTGTTGTTTCCTTAAGGGCTTCCTATTTTACATTGTATAGAAAATCTTCTTTGTTCCTGCAGAGTTAAACTTTTGAAGCTTGGAATAATGTATATGTGATTTTGTTTGTACCGTCATTTCCATAGTCAGGATTTAAGACGTGACTAACATATGTTTTTCTTATTATTCCATACAATCATTATTTTTCTCTATCTATATCTACATCCGATGTAAATCTACTATGTTCACTTTTACTTGGTATTGGCCATTGAAAACTAGATTCAAATCAGAAAGTTTACCAGATTGTATGTTATCATTAGTAAAAGGATATTGCTTATCGTTGATCCTAAAAATTATATCGTTGTCAACCATTCCGTCTTTACTAAAGAGTCATGGAACAATTTCTTTATAACCCAATACCACTCAATATTGATAGTTACATTTTGCTTCCCAAATAAAAAGAACCTAAAACTTATTCATTTATCCGGAGCATCTACACCTACATCACAGCTATCCACACTTCATAGATTATTCCATAACTCATATAAAAACCTTTTTCTTATTACAAAGAGGTCTTGTTTCGAATCCCAAGTCATGAAGATCGGGTTTGAGGGTATCTTCAGTTTTTCTCGCACAAGATTTAAAGCATCTTTGTTTGGATTCAATTTGTATGATGTATTTGCTATATATTTATAGCACATATCAAGGTTAACCCAGAAAAGTATTTGTTTGTTTGATTGACTTCATGTTACCTCATCATTATCATCATTTCAGCCGATAGACGTCCACTGCTGGACATAGGCCTCCCCCGAATGTCGCCACGATGAACGGTCCTGTGCGTCTCGCATCAATCGGATTCCCGCAACCTTCACCAGGTCATTGGTCCACCTTGCCTTCCAACACTGCGTCTTCCGGTACGCGGTCGCTACTCCAGAACCTTTCGGCCCCAACGGCCATCTGTTCTGCGAGCAATGTGCCCTGCACATAGCCATTTAAGTTTGGCACTCATGTTACCTAGTGATAGTATTTTTTATAGCATCAACTTATTTTTATCTGCTTAGAGTTATAATTAAAGTTCCAAAATAGTTTATAGTTCTTTTGAAAGATCACTAAAATTACTTTATTTTATTAGTTCTTTCTTGAAATGCCCACTAGACCATTTTTAGGCAACCAACCATCTAAAATTGAATTGGCTTATGAAATATTATTAAAGAATAATGAAAATCTATAATTACTTAGTCTGAGGACCTGATCCATAAAATTTCTATAAAGACTTCCATTATTCGCTTGTAATAACCAATTATCTAAAAATATATTCTAAGAAAATCTAAACGACTAAAGGAGATTACTATTAAATATAATATTATCCGGACTATTACTCTCTGTCTCATCCTAAGATAAAAGCGGCCTATTCACTGCAAAATAACTTCCTCCAGAGTAATTTTCAACTAATTTCGTATCTTTTTTGTGCCAAAACCATACGGACCACACGAAAACTGCCAACTCAAAAACCCTTTTCACATTTACACTGAAAAGGTCTGTTATCCAGTTAAATCACTCCATTTATAACGGCGTGTTCAGATGCGTTAAGTCAGCGTTTCGGAATTAGCGGGCTTAATTTTCCGTGTACTACTCGACGCGTCGTTTTTTAAGTAGGAAAAAAGAAAAAACAGGGTAGACACGGGATAAACCTGAGTGCGGTTTTAGTGGCATTGTGAGAGATAAGATTCTGTTACGTTTTGAAGTTGACATATGGAAGTAAATTGGAATTCAATTTCTGAGATTGTAATTATTGAAATGGGCCGTCAGACATGGTTCGTTATAAGTGTATAGGAAAATCAACAAATCGATAAATGGTAAGAGCCCATTGTGACAACCTATCAATTTTAAGTTCCGAATGTAATTTTTATTTTTGGTGTACAATAAAGAATATATCTATCTAAGTGTGAAAAATGAAACGTCTATAAATTGAGGCAACTATTAACTCGATGGCAAATAATAAATTGAAACAAAATGATGATGGTGACGTCAAACTCAGTCGTTCATACAATAATGTGCATAATTATATTCAGGACATAGAAAACACAATCTCCTGTCATATCTCAAAACATATTAATAATAACACACGCACCCCTTTTTCCCACAACTGTTAACCTCTGAACTCGTCCTAATGTTGAAAAATGTTAGTTTAATTTCCTTCCATATGCCACCGTCAGACCATTTGTTTGGATAACTCAAGTGCTTAATGTACCGAGAAATATGCTGAGCTGTGTTGTAACGTTACCGTCGACAAGAATATCTGTCTATACATTTTCATCTGTTTCATTCTCCTCTCTAGAATTATGACCGGTTTTTTTATTGTTTGCTGCAAAGCCAACGTTTTGAGTAGTTTTGTTCAAATTTGTTTAGCTTTGTTGCTTAGTTCTGTTTTGTTAAGCTATTTACAATTTTCTCTGTTTTCTAGGTTTTTATTTGTTTCTGTATTTAGGTTTATTAAGTCTAAGGTTCTTATCTTCAATGGAAGTGCGATTTGACTTTGAAATTCAATTTCGTTTATAAACATCTAAAAAGTTTGATTATAATCAAATTATTTTAATCCAATTTTACTTCCAAACAAAATCAATCAGATATTTTCACAAAACAGTACATATAGCATTTCTATGGTTTCCAAGGCTCGCAGGTATAATATAATACAAAAATATTTTCTTTTCATTTTTGTGGTTTCATTACTGAGGAGGCAGATGTGATTGCTTCCTATTTTAATATTAAATAGGGATATTACGTTTCTCCACTATTTTTAGAGAAAATATAACGGTAATTTGATTTGAGCTCTTTTATGATTATTTTCTAAGAGGCTTATAAAGGAATCAAAGTTAATCAAGAGTGAATACATTATATAGGTCTTCGTACGCCTACACTTGTACTGTAACTGGTTTGGATTTTGTCTTCAATAAGACTTCAGTCTTATTCTGTAACAATACGTGCTTCGCGTTTTATGAGAGGAAGTAATATCTTATCATTTAACAAGTTCGGCCCAGCCAGGTTGCGTGAGGTGCGCACATTATGACACAATATTCTCTAGTGTTGCGGCGCAAAAGTTTAACTAATAGAATTTACATATTTTTAATGGCCGTGATCAATCTTTGTGTAAACAACAAATTTGACGTCATAGGCTGGCCCGAAAGTGTCAAGACTATCTTGTATCCGGTTTATTCAGTTCTTAAGACTGAGTCTTGAAGCTTTACGATAAGGTTAGCCTTATAGTAATGTACATCAAAAAATATTTACTATTCAAAGACTGAGCCTCAGCTTCATCATTCTCAGCTCGATTATGCCCACAGTCGAGTATAGGCCTCTCTTTTCATAACTACAGAACGATAGTGACCCAACTCAAAAAAAAAAAAAAATTAAAACAGAGTCTTCAAAATGTGTGTTGATATGAGTAATTATATGCCCATGTTGTTTTCAGATATTTAAACTAAGTCTTATATTGCACTAAATAAAACATTTCATAAATTATCATTTTTACCTACTTAAAGAGCGATAAGGTCCTTTACCCCACTAGAGCCCCACTATATCACTTTGAGTCTTCAAAAGAAAATCTAAACACTCTTAAAAAAGGGCCGTATTCCTAGATACCGCAAGCCACTCTTATCGGGCAATAAATCAATTTTCCTTGGCCAGTGAAACAGAATCGGTAAATGACGTTCTCAACCTTTGTTAAAGTAATAATGCTGATATATTGAACCCTGTCTCTTGGCCCTTTGATACGACTTTGATTTAAGACGATGGAATATATAGACTAAGCGGGAATAAATGACGTGTGTCTACATTCCTTTGTGGAAATGTTTGTTATCTGTGTCGTGCTTACGTTTGATGATTGGCAGTCATGACTCCATTTCAATGTTACGTTGGCACGGCTGGCGCAGTGGTTGAGCGATTGACTGCTACGCTGAGTATCGTGGGTTCGATTCTCGCACGAGACAAATATTTGTATAGCCTATAGATAGGTTTGGGTGTCTTTTATATGTTTTTTTTTTTATATGTGGCAAATCATTCAATGTCTTCTCCTGCTCTAGGGCGGGGCGAGAGGGCGTTTCAGATTTTTACTTTCTTTGCCCTTTGCCAGGTTTCCCTTTCGGAAGTAAATCCATAAGTCTTGTGTATGTGAGTTTGCATGTTTGTGGTAACCCACGATGCAGGAGTAATTCCTAGAGTGGGGCAACGTCCTTAAATAATTTTTTTTTTTTTTTGTAGTGATTTTGACCAGGATAATAAGTTCTTTAAGCCACCGCCCTTGTCAAAGACGTGGCGTAATGTAGCCACTTCATACGAATGTAGATAATTGTATTTATTACTGTTATTTCCATTTATGACTTTGTCCTAAAAATTTATTTATATTTATTTTACTCAAATCTATTGGTATTCAATACCGTTGCCGACATCTGTTAGTCGATAAAATCACCGGCCCACGCTGAAAACCAGCGCTGTGGACTCGTCGCATTTTGCGTGTGGACACGGCATTATGCTGAGCGTACGGCCGTTTTGCTCGGACGTGGCGCATATATGTTATTTTTAATTAATTATGTTTTTGTCTTGCAAAATGTTTGCAATATGTTAGTTTTAAGTTTGCGCCTTTTCCGGCAAATAAAAAGTTTTTCTTTCTTTCTTGTATTAATTTTAAAATATATATATATACTAGCGACCCGCCCCAGCTTCGCACGGGTGCAATACAGATCACTTCATAGTATAAAACAAAATCGCTTCCCGCTGTCTGTCCCTATGTACGCTTAGATCTTTAAAACTACGCAACGGATTTTGATGCGGTTTTGTCCAGCATTGCACCAAGGTGGGTCGCTTATACCTTATAGCCAAAGTGCATCTCATGACAATTCTAATAAGCCCAAACACGGCTAGGATACATTGATCAATTACAGAGTTCCGGTGCCTATCTTCCGGCTCCACCATCATCATCAGGTCACTTCGATGATACCATTTTCAACAAAACTATTCAGAACCATTTATTTATTTGTATTGTCATGGTCGCTTAACTGTCTTCAATGTGATATCTATGTGAGTATGAAGTTCCGTTGGCCTTTCCTGGTCTTCTTCATCAGTTCCACTTCATCAAATGTTACTTTTTGACTGTAAATGCTTATGTTCTCGATGAAAATACCAAAATCACTATATGGTTGCCTATAATATTTGAGGAGTTTCCTTGATTCCCCATGAATCCCATCATCAGATCTGAATTTTGAAAAAAATGGGACCAATCTGGAAGCATATCCTTTAAGAGGAAAAAAATATTGCAAATCGGTCCACAAACGACGGAGTTCTGAGGTAACACACAAAAAAATAAAAAACATACAACCGAATTGATAACCTCCTCCTTTTAGGTCGGTTAAAAACACTATAACGTTCAAAATAACTTTAATTTCGGAATTCAGTGTTTCTGGTATTGTTTGCTTGTTATTTAACACCGACTTGCAAAATTAAAGTTATTTTGATTTTGGTTTTAGTGTCTTGTTTTTTTTTTGTAGTGAAGTAGGTAATTTTTTTTTGTAAAAAGTTTTATATTTCACACTTTTTAGTTGTGATGTACTTATAGCCAGAGTACCTATTTCAATTCGAATTAACCCAAACACTGCTAGGATACATTATTTTATTATGAAGTCCCCATCCACCTCCCGGCTCCATCATCAGGTTAGTTCGATAGTATGTACCTTATAGCCAAAGTGCATATAATAACAATAATTCTAATACGCCCAAACACGTTTTCTTGTTTATACTGCATTATGTATTATTTTAAAATTGTACGTAGTTCTAGTAAGTTAAATTTTATATTATGTCTACATGGTAAAATATGGTTGAACTTGTTACCTATATTTTTCTGTCATCTTTTACTGTTAGGTACCCATATTTGCAAAATAAAATTATCTTTATCTTTTATCACAGCTAAGTTATATTGATTAATTACGGAGTTCCAGTGCCTACCTTCCGGCTCCATCATCATCAGATCACTTCGATGATACCATTGTCAACATAACTATTCAGAACCATTTATTTGTTTATATTGTCATTGTTACTTAATTATCTTCATTGTGATATATATGTGAGGGTGAAGTTCCGTTGGCCATTTCTGGTCTTCTTCATCAGTTCCACTTCATTAAGTGTTACTTTTTGACTGTAAATGCTTTTTTTTGTATTCTCGATGATAATACCTAAATCACTATATTATAGTGCCTAGAATATTTGAGGAGTTCCCTCGATTCCTCATGGATTCCATTATCAGAACTGGATTTGAAAAAAATGGTACCAATCTGGAAGTAGCTGAATAGTATATTTGCGTCGGCGGATCAATCTTTGAAAGAATCAAGTTATTTACCGCAAACGTTATGTCCCTGCATTTTAAATCTGTAATATCTTCGAAAATATCCACTTAAATTAGACGCTGTAAAGGGGCATATTGATCTATATTAAATGCACAATTTATTTAACGTACTTAATTGGATAAAGATTAATGCTGTATTGCTTAAAATCGTTTCGTAAATACGCCATTATTTCTCGTAAAAAGTAAAGGATAAAAATGTTTATTGTGGGTTAAATTTAAAAGATAGACATATACCATCGCGGACTTTTTTGTAGATGTTTTTAAGGTGTACAATACTGTAGTACATTATTTTGATCTAGCTCTTAGGGTTCAGCCAGCGTTTGCAATGTAAGCGCAAAAAAATGTGTTTATTTACGACATCACATTAGAAACCTCTAAAATGATCAGTGTTCCTCTACTATATTGTGTGTGTATTATACACATAAACCTTTCTCTTGAATCACTCTATCTACTGAAAAAAACCGCATCAAAATCCGTTGCGGAGTTTTGAAGATCTAAGCATATATAGGGACAGACAGACACGAAAAGCGACTTTGTTTTATACTATGTAGTGATATAACTCGAATACTTCTTTGTCTTTGTTGACCTATAGTTAAAGTTATTTCTATTGATCATTTCTCGACCTTTTATATAGCTGTTACAAATGAAGGCCAACAAGAATATCATCGTTATCCCACGCTTCACTTGTGACTTACATTGATAACGTGCACGAGAATGTTGCTCTCAATCTACTTCACTTAAATTTGAGTCGAGATTATGATAGAGAAAGGGTCCGTATAGTTTGACGAAAAATTAATTTTATTTCAGTGTCTACTAGAAGTGTTTTTGGATAGCCTTAAAATTGCTTTTTATGATCTGGTTGGTGCTGCGGGAACATTTGAAAGAGTTAGTAACGCTTTGGCTCTAGAACGCAAAGAGTAAATATCCTTTATTTACCCTTGGCGTTCTAGAGCCACGGTAACTCTTTTCATAGGAGGGTTTTAGCCATTAAATTCTGGCACGCACTTTCGGTCCACTCTTGTGCGGGATAAGTCATTTGATGATTGATGTTCCACTTAAAAAAAAATGTTCTGGCTTGTAATTCCGTACAAAATGTTTTGTTGCTATAAACGCTACAAAATCATTGTCTTCCCTGCCATTGGTTTTTTTTTTTTTTTTTTGGTGGGAAAATCATCCAATGACATCCCCCGCTGTTAGGCCGAGCGAGAGGGTGTGTAAGACTTTTACTGACTAAAAACTCACTTCTGTTCTTTCGTTGCTTTTCATACCAGGGCCGAGTCTTCCTTTCAGAAGCAGATCCTTGGCCCCAGTAGGCTTCGACCCTGCTGGGCCCCTACGATTTACTGACATCTCCTTGAAACGCGCGTGGAACACTACGCTCCGTTGACGACTTGGCTTCGGTCTGGACGGTAACCGGACGATCGGACGGTGAGCTACCCATTGCTCGCCGTCCGCAAGCCCGCGCCTACGGTGGCCGGAAATAGGGGTCACGCCCTCGCGCCTAGGAGGGTCTTCCTGCCCTGGTCCTGTTTTATTTGGGGTCGGCGCAACACATTTCTTTCTGCCATTCTATTTTGTCACCTGTCACGCTATCACTTAACTCCTACTCAAATGCAAAAAGTTGTCAATTTTCAATAGTACTTGTGAAAAAATATGATTTATTTGACTGCTATGAATTCTAACGTCATGTCAATACTAAGTTCCATCTTCAACACACTTAACATTTCAAATATACTTGACATACTCGTACATCAGGATCTTGTTACATAAAACCTCTAGTATATTATTAGCACAGCTGTAAGAAGGCTTTCCTTTCTCTCTGAATATGGGGAGGGGAGTAGCACTCTTCAAAGCTTAGGAGCTCATATAACAGGATATAGATCCCTAAGTAGGCCGTGTTTGAAGGATTACTCATGCTTTGCAGATTGGGTTCATCCTATTTAATGATCGACTCTAATACCTTTGTCAACAAATTTAGTTATAGGTATTCTGATTGTGTGAACAGGGATTTGGGATATGTTAGTTTGTAGAGGGATCGATTTTGTGTGCGAAACTTGTGTATTGTTATGAAGGGTTTTTGTTTAAGATGGGACATCATATAATGGCTTCTAACTCTCCTGGGGCAGGGTGGTAGGGCGTTCACACTTTTAGGTACTGATTAAAACCACATCTATGTTCCTTCGGTTGCCCTTTGCGTTCCAGGACCGCATGTTTTCCTTTCAGATGTCAACCCATGACCCCAGTAGGCTTCGACCTTGCTGGGCCCCTACGGTTTTGCTGAAATCTCTTTGAGGCGCGCGTAGAACATTACGCACCGTCGACAACTCGGGCTCAGTCTAGATGGACGGTTACCAGACGACCGGACTGCGAGCTACCCATTGCTCGTCGTAGGCAAGCCCACGCCTACGGTGGTTTGAAGTTGGGGTTGGGGTCGCGGTGACTGGGACATGAGAATGTCCGTTCCCTCACGCGTGCGGCCGCCTCCTTAACGGAATCCTAACACTAACAACTAAATAAATAATCTAACTTTTCTACCGTACACTCTCAAAGGTTCAGTTGAAAACAAGCGTCAGGCAACTACCACGAAGTTGTCTGGCATTTTTGCTGAACTGGACCTATTTGGTGCAGGCGCGAGACACACAATGTTAGTTTTTTTTTTTTTTTTTACTAAAGTGTTTACATGTTGTTTCTACATTGTGTGTATCTGTGTACGTGTGCCAAATTAAATATTTTTCTTTCTTTCTTTCCTTTGCCAGCAGTACTGCTTCGCAGAAGGAGACGGCCGCCACCCATTCCCCCTCATTTCCGACCGTGGCCTGAATCAGGGCCTATATTGTTATTTAGGGCTGCAGGATTGGTCGAAAGTTACTGTGGCCTTGAAACGAGAGATACTGAAGGAACATAAGTGGGTTTTAATCAGTAGAAGTCTGATACTTCCACTCGCACTACCCAGAGCGAGATAAGATATTTGATGATATATCATCTCCAAGAAAATCTTTGTCTATAAATTTAGTTATATGAATTCAGATTATATGAACAGTAATTTGGGATATATTAGCTTCGAGAAGGATCGGTTGATGTGTAACTCGTGTATCATTACGAAACAATTGTTGCTCTGTATCTGGTTTGTAGTCTACCACATAACATCTCCCCCCTGGATGCGAATTGCATTGGCCAATCTGGAAATCTCTTAACCGACTGCGGACTCAGGTTGGCCGCTGTAAAAATAATTTGGCCAAATGGGGCTTCCTTGACCCATCTCTAACACAGTGCCAGTGTGGAGCCGCTGCACAGGACATGCGTCATTTGCTATGCTGTCTATCCTGCACAACTACCTGCAGTTTTCAGGATCTATACGAGGCCAATATCAGAGCCGTAGAGGTTGCGAAATACTGGTCAGATAAAATTTTGTTAGAGTACATCGACACGAAAAGAAGAAGAAGAAGTCTACCACAGTTACTCTTTCTTCAATACTATTCAACATTATTGTTAGTATATGCAAAACCTGAATTTAGTTTGCTCAGAAGCAGTAATTGAATCGATTCCAATAATTTTTATACCATGTTATATTTTTTCCCAAAAATATTTCAAAAAGGTCACAAGTTGGACGGCACCGACACTAAGTACAACACAGGTCACAGCATCAGGTGCCAGCGCACAGCTGGTTGCGGAAGCAAAACCACCCCTAATTCGCTCGGATGATCTGGAGACCATGTATTTGTGCGAACAACTAGGTAACACGCTTATAACTATGTGAGTTTTCATGATACAGTTATGAAATTTTGTACATAGTTTCTTTACATAAAAAAACTAGACACGTGTTTCGGGTTTCTCTTAAACTAAAACAAATGTTGTATAGGCTACCCTCCTCATCGTTGACAGCTACGAACTGTACTGAACAAATATCTAAACCTTTTTTGCCGTAACTCTTGGAATTAATTTTGTTTCGATATATAATACAAGTTGTAATTGTATGAGTGGGCGGGTGAGCCCTTGAATTTTATATAATACTGTTCTGTAAGTTTTGTTTCTGAACTGACAAATATCACTGCCTCTATTATTATTTGTGTTTGTAACATAATAGGATCTCTCAAAATATGTTTTTCATTTAGAGATGTTTTAGTAGTAAATACTTACTTAAATATCTTAACTACCACTTCTACTTCTTAGATTTCATACAAAAATGTTTATAAGTACTGCAATATTACAGAAAATACAAAGAAACCAATAAATACCTAATTTCGAAAAAAGAATGACATACCTTTAATAATAATAATTTCTTTATTCAGACAACAATGATAGTGGTTAGTAACAATTTGAACTTATAAACTGTTAGTAGATACAAAATACAATCACAACATACATTTTATTTTACAATTTTAAAGAATAATTTAAAAAATTTAAATTGAATAATTTGATAATTTCACGATATAAAATTTAATATAATAAATAATTAATAATAATATAATAATAATTTTATCATTTAATTTTTATTTGAACTTATAGTTGGAACTATCAATCAAAAGATATAACACTTCAAAGCAACCCATTTTAAAAAACGACAATTTCATAGGTAAAGACCTATTATAAAAATATTAACGTGGTGAATAGGCAATTTTACTCCGCTTCCAATAGCGCCAAGATACAGGATGAGCTTTCAAAGTGAGCATAGATGGCTAAATATGAAAATATGGGGAATACCAAAGAATACTCGTATGGGCTCGATTTTGATAAAAACTAATATTTGTGTACCTCATTGACGGAGCCCCATAAGAATGAAGACTGCGGGAACGCAAACAGCTTCTGAATGAACACGGGAGTTTCAGATTTTTACTGACTAAAACGTGTGTATTTTAGTCGGTAAAAATCCGAAACTCCCGTTTGCTTCACTCACTGTGGGAAAAGTAATTTGATCTTCTTCTTTTCATGTCTATGGACTCAAATTTTTATTTTTTCTGACCAGTGTTTGTCAACCTGTTCAGCTCTGTTATTAGCTTCGTATAAATCCTCAAAAGTACAGGTGGTTGCGCAGAACGGGAGGCAGAGCAGGTTATGCATGTCCTGTAAAGCGGCTCCACACTAGCAATGTGTTTGAAATGGGTCGAGGAAACCCCATTTGGCTAGGTTGTTTTCGCAGCGGCTAATCTGGGTCCGCAGTCAGTTATGAGATTTCCAGATTGGCCACTGCAGTTCGCGTCCGAGGAGATATTCTAATGAAGGGATGAAGTGTATCGCAGTGATTCTAAACGCCCGGTGCACCCTGGACAGCTAGCACTTGGTAACGCAGAGTCTAGCTGATTAATCATTTCACCTCGATGACTCAAACGCAAACTCATCTACAGCGAAACTTTTTTGTTTGGTGAGTGACCAGCCAGTGGCGTGCCAGATACCTTTAAAGGGGGCAAGCCAAGGAACCTTGACTTATCTACTACCTACCCAAGTACCCATTTACCTAATATTTCGAATAAAAAAAACTCGCGCTATAATCCGCCGTCACGTATCATCAGTGCAAAATCTCTTGCTGTAATGCTGATTAATTGCTACATTTTCATTTGTTATTAATAAGATAGAAATTAATTATACATCATACCTGTATCATAAATGATTTAAAATATGTAAGAGCCATCTATTGATATTTTTTGGCAACTCTTGCTCGCTCACAACAAAATTCTAGCTGGCTACTTCTGAATAATCCACTAGATGGCGCACAAAGTAGTAATCAATGAAATCAATCATTTGTTTACGATATATATGTAATATAATTAGCATAGCAAATACTCACAATTTAAACAGCCATAGAGTATACAACAGCATAGCCGTTCTTCGTTTCTTTATCACACACTTAGAAATTTCATCACATAACTGTCGAGAACACGGATATCGGTCGAGAAATAGAACCAAGTTTTTGTTCGCGGTTTACCAAAACTACACAATGAAATAACAGCATTTGAGAATTCTGATGTCTTTTCATAGCACCAGCGAAGTTATTTAAGTCATTATAACCTGATGTATTCCAAGCATTCTTATCGTTTGAGAAAAATATGCAACACGAATGAAACTGCCTATTATGTGATTTAGTTTTCTGAGAAATATTCAAATCAGGGGTATGTTTAGGCGAAGTTACGAGATCATATTTATCTCTAAAAGTCAAAGTCTTTACCTGGCCAAGTATTTTTTCCACACATTTTAATCCGTCACAAGAAACAATTGCATGTATTTCCGAATTCATTTCAAAGATAATAAACTTTAATCACTTCAAAACAAAGTAAGTTACAGTAATAACTAATCATAAAACTTTAAATGACAGAAATCAAAAATCTTTGTTAACAAAACACACGTAAAAGTAAACACGATTTAACCGCTCAAAGCAAATTTGAACTAATTTGTTTGCGGAACTTTTAAGCGTCATAGATAGAGGGCGCCTCGGAATTTGTATAGTAAAAGTGCGCCTTGTAGTAAAATTCATTGATCAAACATTTCAAGCCCGGAATATTTTAAAGAAAAAATGTTCGATTAGTACTTGCACACAGTATCAAATTTTACTCACACAGACTCACATTTTTATGTTTTTATAGGGAAAAGTGAGATGGCAGATCAAGCCTCATAACAAGCCTTTGCGCCAGACAGAGGCAGCAACACACTAGTGTTCATCTCTTTTTTTTGTTAAGTGTTAGAGTGAGATCGGAGAGATGGCGCTCAGAGCGGCAACTGTGCTTACGTCCTAGGTATCGTGCGTGAATGAACACGAAATGGCAACAGCGCGTAAACGCATAAGCGCGCGAAGTTTAAAAATTAGAGTTTTATTTAATTTAATTCATTTGTTGTGTTTTATGATATAGATGACTGTGGTGTGGTGAGGTATTATTTTCACATCAAGCCCGGCTTTTTAACTTGTATTGCTCGCACGTCGCTGTGACCAGCCCCCCCTAGCCAAGTTACAATCGTATCGTTCGCGTCGAACGCCTCGAGTAGGCCACGCCTCCGATTCCTTTGTTCCGACGTCATCTCAACGCTCAGTCACGTGGTCAGAACAAAGGAATCGGAGGCGTGGCCTACTCAAGGCGTTCAGCGCGAACGAAACGATTGTAACTTGGCTCGGGGAGCAGATCTGACCACCCAGGCAGGATATACCACAGAACAAAAAATACATAGAAGTGCCCTTAAACTGGCTAAGCACGGGAACCAGTGTCGTCAAACTCACACATTTGCATATCAAATTATCTATAACACACATAAAAAACAGTGATTTGATTGGCTACAAATTACAAACGCAACTTTTACAAATCATCTTCTTATTGCTTTCAAAAATTAAGTCTTATTACAACGAGTGAAAGTTGTTATTATTTGATATGACACAAACAATAATGACGTTTTTCGTCTAACAACTTTAAATAGTCAAATTTACAACAAGTTCAGCTACTCAACGCTAGATGGCGCCGTAACCAATTCATGCTATTCAGAACGCTAGGCTGTTTGAAATAGATGTCATATTCCCATGCACATGTAATCTCATTTGCTACTCAATTAGAGATGTAGATATATATCGATATTTTAAAATTGATGTTACGTAATTTATTCGGGAGAGCAATGTAAAAATTTGTTAACATCATACAAATTAATAATGGAAAAGGTTGATTATCTTTAAAATATCAATGTTAAAGAGGTATTTGTATGTTTGTATGGAGGGCTAGGGGGTAATCTTAATTTCATATAATCAAGTACAATGCGTCCAAATAAGAATAGGATCGATTGCCATTTTGTGACGTCACGTCATACTGTCAAATCGAAGAAATTAGGTATGGTGAGCAAAACAAGAATTATTTAAAATTTAATTTATTTACGAATTGTGAACGAAAAAAGTTTAATCAGAATCCAGTCCTTCAATTTTGCTCATCTCTGCGTCCCTGTGTGAAGTGTCTGAGTAGTGAAAAATGGAAGAAGGCGAATTATTCCTGACAATGAAAATAAGAAAGAAAACAGTTTTTTTTTAACTAATTATGACTTAAAACAATATATTTATTTCGCAGCTAATTTATTTTTTTGAGGTCTATCTATATAGAAGTTAATGTATTACGATTAATATTATGTAATATTATCTTCATTAACTATTAACTGCTGCCAGCGACTTCACCCGCCTGAAAGTAGAAAGTTATCCCGAAGGAACATACTTTTGTGACGTGGTCTACCCATGTACCAAGTTTTATTGAAATCCGTTCAGCCTTTCGAACGTGAAGAAGTAAAAGAAAGTGATTAGCAACCCGCACCTACTTCGGACGGATGCAGGTTACGTGTTGTTAAAATTTGAGATTTCTGTGTAATCTTAGTTAAATATTTTTAAATTATACACATGAACCGTCCGACACAAATTTTGGATGATGGTGCCAGCCATGAAATGAAGAGTTAGAAATAAATAAAAATTATCGATACCGATCTACTTTACGGATCTGTCCCATCCCTAATTGAGTAGCGTCGAAGTTACTAGAATTTATGTTATGATTTTCCAGATGACGACCAAGTGCATTTAGACTTTGTGACAATGAACATAAGGTTGTTTATAGTTTGCATTGAAGTCATAAAATGTGGTATTGTCATTAAAATCAAATATATTAAAAATTAACAAAGTTTAATATTTACCGATGATACGATACACCTCCACAAGATACATTTTTTTTCTGCTTTCGTTTTTGCAGGTCAAATCCGCACAATAAGGCATAATTTGTAATTTTTCGGTTATTTCTGAGACAACCAATCGCGACAAGTATCTGACGGCGACTAAGCTAATTCTTGCACAGCTGTGCTTAATGTTGACACGCGTGCGATATCTGAGGGGCACTTCCCCTACTTTTCTTTATTCCGTGGGATATACGTATCGCTGAGTTTACGCTTCAGGGAGATCGACAGATCACCCTTCATTATCATTTTCACGGACCAGTAGCTTTTCCAAGCGTTCTGGATGCGCCGATTGATCTTCTTTTCCTGCTTGTTTTCGTAAAATACTAACTGGCCCAATGCGTATCTCTAATACGTATATGTACTCATCGACATCGTATTTCCTGCGCATCTACATCGACCCTACGTTTTGTGCTCAAATCAAATAATGATTATAATCTGTTCGTACATTCATGGTTCTAATACTTTATCTCATTGACTGTACATTTATTTCCATCATAGTCTATTAATTCCCATTTATATGCCATATTTCATGGGGCTTACTCGATGTGGATCCGTTGAATTGTGGGCAGTTGGATTAGTGTGTTAAAACGAAAGTGCTTCGATTATATTGCTTCTAAACTCCACAATTTGCGAAAGGTTTCTTGTTTTAGGGTTCCGTACCCAAAGGGTAAAAACGAGACCCTATTGCTAAGGCTGCGCTGTCCATCTGTCTGTCACCAGCTTGTATCTCATGAACCATGACAAAAAGACTGTTGAAATTTTTACAGATGATATATTTCTGTTGCCGTAACAACAAATACTAAAAACAGAGTAAAATAAACATTTAAGTGCAGTCGAAAGTATGTATTGTGATGGTGTGTGTGTGTCTATGTTGTCTTATTTCTTCACGCTCAAACGGCTGAAGGAATTTCGATAAAACTTGGCACATGAGTAGTCCATGTCCTAAAATAGCATATACGATAAAAAAAAACCGGGATTACGTTCTTTTGGGATAACCTTAAAGTATTACTCGGGCGAAGCCGCTGGCAGCAGATATATTATAAAAGTTTGAAATATCTATTATTTACTTATTGTGCACACCTAACACAGTGTTATCTTTTTCTACCCAAAGGTTGACTGCAGAATGCTTTGTTGTATTAAGTCTGACTATGTACCTATCACTACTGTACATGAAGTTTAAATCAATAAATAAATAAAGTTGTCAAAAAATAAAAGGCCGGTTTTGACATCTGTCAAAATGAATACTTAAATACCCAAAAAGAATACTCGCAATATGATATTATTTAACGCGCCAATAAAATGAATGTATTTTTTTAAAACACTATGTAATTAATTATTATTTTATTGTTTCTTTCAGTTTCGTTCCAAGTTACATTCTAGGGTATTTCTCAAATGTCAAAACGACCCTTTTATTTTTTAATGAGTTTAAAAGTTATAGTGTTTTTTCTTTTAATTAACATAAACTAGTGCTTGACTGCGATCCCACCTGATGGTAAGCAGTGATGCAATCGTTGATGGTGAGGCGCACTAATTTATTAAGAGCCTATTCACTCGTGCCCTGAAGATACCTAAATTACCCGGCCGGGTGATTGTCTGTCGATCAGTTAGCTATGTTTTTACGTCTAAACTGCTGACCGGATTGTAAGAAACTTCACACTTGGATAGACATAGAATGCTATCATAATGGGAGTTCCCATTGGGATGATAAAGCACTAACGCGAGTGTAGAAACTAGTTTTAAGGGTTCTGATCACAAAGGGTGTCTTTGAGTCAGAACCCTTAAAACGTAGTACGTCTCTATTACTAAGTTTCGGCTGTCCATCTGTCCGTCCGTCTGTCTGCCTGTCAGTGGGCTGTATCTCATAAGCCGTAAGAGGAAGAAAGTAAAATTTTTCATAAAATGTATATTTCTATTGCCGCTATAACAACAAATAATAAAATTAGAGTAGAGCAGTGGTGGCTACAGAGCAGTGGTGGCCGAGTGGTAACGGCCTCGACTTATGAGTAGTAGATCGCGGGTTCAAAAAAAAAAAAGTATTTTCATCACCACTGCTCTCAAAACGGTGAAGGAAAACATCGTGAGGAAACCGGCATGTCCAAGAACCAAACATTCGAAGACATGTGACATCCACTAACCCGCACTGGGCCCGCGTGGTAGATTACAGCCCATTTCCTCTCCTAGAGAGGAAGCCTGAGTCCCAGCAATGGGAACATTAAAAGGCTGATTATGCTATAATAAAATTAAAATAAATTAAAAAATTAAAGGGGGTTCCCATACAAGAAGTATTATTTTGTCGGCGTTTTGTGTTCGATGTTAATATAGTACGTGGTAAAAATAAACCCTTCTTGTGCGAGTCCGATTCTCATTTCCAGTTTTTCACATTTTTAGTTTAGTGGAAAAATATTAGTGTTTCCTTTTGAAATCCTTGCGTGTCTATTATTTAAATACTTACAGAGTACTTCAAATTTATTACATACGGAACACAAGGCAATAGTTATAAACAGGCATGATTATCATAACAATCTTGATTTTGTCAAGTATTCTTAATGAAAGGGCGCAGGCTAATAGAAAATTAATTATTAAGAGTTAATTGCAAGCTTTTACTATAGTTAAACGTTCAATTTTGACGTGAAACAAAGTTTATAGTTTCCAAGTAAAATAATTACACGATATTCTCTTATCAACACCAAGCCACAGTATAGATATATTATGGAACAGTACGGAAACTACCTACAAATGTTCGAAACGGCTCACTCACACAAACATACGCATCGACGAGACTCCTAAGCGGCATTCGCTACTGACAGGACCGCGAGAAACGCTTAGGAGTCTCGTCAATGCGTATGTTTGTGTGAGTGTTCCGTTTCCCATATTTGTAGGTAGTTTCCGTACTGTTCCATATATCTATACTGTGACCAAGCTTTTGGAGTACCAAATTATTTTAATTGTAGTTGGTTGAAAATGTCGGTTGAGTTGTGTGTTATTAATGTTTTTGTAATTGTTTGACGTCATTCAGTTGTTGTATAGAGTTTGAAATGTGGCTTAAGTGATTTAGTAGTTAAGGATTTCCTCGTCAGGAATTTAATCTAATACCCGGTTATTAGAACTAAATGGCGGGCGAGTCAAAAATTAAACGCAGGTTAACAGAGAGAGCAGTGGTGGCCCAATGGTAACGGCTCCGACTTACGTGTTGTAGGTCGCGGATTCAAACCCAGCCAGGCGCATTACTTTGTGTACTTTATTTTATCACCATAGCTACTCTTAAAACGGTGAAGGAAAACATAGTTAGGAAACCGGCATGTCCAAGAATTAAAAATTTGAAGGCATGTTACATCCACCAGCCCGGTACTCGGTCCACGTGGTGGATAATAGCCCATTCACTCTCCTAGAGAGATGACATGAGTCCCAGTATAGTGTTACCCCTTATAATGTTCCTTCATTATAAGGGGTAACAACAATAAAAACAATATATATATATATAATGTATGAACGTCGAAAATACTAATAATAAGCACTGTTTGTACCATGTTTGTCATGTAGGTGAATGTAGTCTTTCATGAGAATAAACTTCTTTAAACACACATTATAAGGCTGATTATGCTTAGGTAAATGAAAAATAAACAACTATGACTACTCTGCGTAATAAGAATAAGATTGAATTTAAAAAAAAACAGACAGCAACTCTCTTAAATTAGCAAGTGGATTGACTCAAATATTCTCTCATAAAACATTTACACGTTCATTACTCAAATGGAACAAAGTAACAGAAAATTTAATACATATTTCCTTGTTACAGATAAAAAATGCAAACCAGGAAACGTCAGAGGAAAAGGCGGGTGAAGAGAATTAGTGTCGTGCGATGGACGTGCCATAGCAAAATGTAATTTATTGTAACGATGTTAAAGTTCAAAATGGGTTTAGCGATGTTGTGGCCAACAATGGGTAGATTCACGAACAGAGATTTGTTGGTGGTTGTTTTGTTCCTGTGCAGGACAATAGTTTGTGACAGTCAGTGTCCAAAGTCTGCGGAGAGGCCACTTGAGACGCGAGTTCAAGACGCGTCCATAGTTTTTAGGGCGGTGGTCGTACAAACACATTATCAGGTCAGTGGATTTTATATTCTTTTTGTTTTGGGGAACTTAGGACCGTGAGACAGCTTTAAATGGTATTTTTAGGGTTCCGTAGGTACCTCAAAAGGAAAAACCGGAACCTTTATAGGATCACTTTGTGGTCCGTCCGTCTGTCTGTCTGTCTGTTAAGACTCTTTATCTTGGGTCTGCGAACTCTTGAAGCAGTAGAAAAATCAATCTTGTAAGTAAACGAGAAAAAAAGATACTTCTGTTTATGTGAAAAAAAAACGTACATTTCGACACTCTCGAGGAAATCAAAATTCATAGAGTACTTCCCGTTGACCTAGAATCCTGAAATTTGGCATGAAGCAAGATCTTATAGCCCAAGTATAGGAAAAAATCTGAAAACTGTAAATTTGTAGTTACGTCACAAAAAAAAGCTTTTTTTGCAATTCGGAAAAATCTTCGTAACTCGATTCGAGAATTGAACTTTTATTAAACGTCGAACTCGCGCACTTGCACAGATTTTTTATTATTATTATGAATAGGCTCACATTTGATCACTATTTAACTTGATAGTAAGCGATGATGTGACCAACGATGGAACACGCTTGCTTAGAAGTAACCTATTCACTCTTGACTTAAAGATCCCTAGGTTGTAGTTATCAGGAAACACAGATTCCACCGGCAGGGAATTCCACTGAATTCCCTGCCGGTGGAATTTGTGCCTGCCTGCGTACGGTAAGGCGTGTCTTAACCGTACGCACAATGAATGTGTTCCCAAAATATTTTGTGGGTATGGGTGGGGGGATGTCCACCATAATAATATCGTTGTTACACCTATATACGTTGAAATGAATAGAAGTTTTTACCCAGCCGTAGAAAAGTGCGGGCTAAAAAAAAAAACTACTATTCATGACTTTTCCGTCTTTCCGAGCCCAAGTCGTCGACGGCGCGTATTGTTACACGCGCGCCTCAGGGAGATGTCAGCAAATCGTAGGGGCCCAGCAGGGTCGAAGCCTACTGGGGCCACGGGTAGTGTAAAAGTGAAGCCCGGGGCTCCGGGATGAAGGCAAAGAAGGAACAGGAGTGAGTTTTTAGTCAGTAAAAGTCTGACACTATCTCTCGCTCCGCCCAAGAGCGGGATTTGTCATTAGATGATTTTCCCACCTAAAAAAAAAGGACAGTGCGGGCTGGCAGTCTAGCAAGTTTTAGTTAATTAGTTTTCTTTACTTTTATTTATGGGAGTCAAATCGATAGCGAGAGGGAGTGTCAGACCTTTACTGACTCACCGTAGGCGCGGGCTTGCGGACAGCGAGCAATGGGTAGCTCGCCGTCCGATCGTCCGGTAACCGTCCGGACCGAGCCCAAGTCGTCGACGGCGCGTAGTGTTCCACGCGCGCTTCAAGGAGATATCAGCAAAACCGTAGGGGCCCAGCAGGGTCGAAGTCTACTGGGGCCATGGGTGATGCGAAAGAGAGCCCTGGGGCCCTGGAACAAAGGCAAAGAAGGGACAGGAGTGGGTTTATAGTCAGTAAAAGTTTGACACTATCTCGCGCTCCGCCCAAGAGCGGGGGATGTCATTAGATGATTTTCCCACCCGAAAAAAAAGACCTTTACTGAATAAAACACACCTGTGTTCCTTCAATAGCTCTTTGCGTTCCTGCGTTGCGGTGATTCATTCCTTCAATATCGCAAAATTTCCTTTATTTCGCGAGTATTTCATTTCACGTATACAGTTTTACTGAAAGGGTATGAACGCAAATATTAATTTTAATGTGTTTTAGCTACTTTACAACTACTGAATAATAAATTACATTAGCATATTAGTTAAAGTTAGGTTCAACAGCCTCGCTATAAAATTCATTTAAATTAATTAACAAGTCCTAGAATTAGCAATCAGCTTGTAGTTTTTTTTTTGTTCATATAGACCAGTGCCTGACTGCGATCCCACCTGATGGTAAGCAGAGATGCATTTTATCTAGCCTATTCTTTTCTTTCTTTCTTTTTTAGGGTTTAATGCCTGAAATAAACGATAAATAAATAAAAAACTTTGCCCCACTTTGCTTTGCTTTACTCCTGTATCGTGAAATCACATACACAAGACACACAGACACGGAACACGTATCTGTAGGCCATATAACTATTTGTTCCTTGCGGGAATCAAACCTGCGACCTGCAGCGCAGCAGCCAGTCGCCCAATCACTTTGCCAACCGTGACGTCAAATACTGTCCAAAAGCTGGGCAAAGGCCTCAAAAAGAATTTCATATATTTTTATTTCACATAGACCTACATGGGCACTTATAAAACGTCCAATGACATCCCCCGCTCTTAGACGGAGCAAAATTTGGCTGCTAAGAACGGATTTTCTACAATTAAAAAATGTGAAACCGTGAGTAAAATAATATTAGAAATCTATATATATAAAAGCGAAATACCACTCACTGATTAATGACGAAATCTCGAAAACTATAACACCTACAAACTTAAAATTTGGCAGATAGGTTCCTTATAGAGTGTAAACATCCGCTAAGAACGGATTTTTCGAAATTCACTCCTAATAGGTACGGGTTACGGGGGTCCAAAGTTTGTATGGAGAAACCGACTTTCACGTAGGCATACCCACATGCAGAAGCTGAGTGATATCCTCCAATCCACATAATACCCGCGTGGTAAATTACAGATCATTGCTTAGTCAAGTCAAGTCAAAAGTTATTTATTTCACATAGGCCTACATGGGCACTTATAAAACGTCAGAAGCTAGTGTACGGTTCTAAATTGGTCGTTTCCTATGGAGAAGAACCGGCAAGAAACTCCATGGTTACTCTTTTAAAAAAATTGGTTGATGTTACAATATTTCTATATTACAGTATTAATAGATATTATAAGAACAGTAGACCAGTCAATATTGTACCCAAAAGCACAATAAAAATAATCATAACAAAAAAAGTTAGTCGTAATAGGCAGTAATCTAAGAATTCGTGGATTCTACCATGTTCTCACATTCACATTATGAGAAAGAGGCTATATAAAAAAAAACAAGTAAAATATAAATAATTACAACTTTAAATAAGTGAGATGTTATCAAAATAAATTACTAACGAACTTAAGGTAGTTGAAGTCTAAATAATTTAAAAAATATTGCAAAAGCAGTGTGGTAGAAAACCTCCAGCCATTTCTTCCATTGTTTCTGGCTCTTGCTAAATAATGTAGGTATATATCTTTAATTCCTAAAGAAGAAGCTAAAATTCAAAGATATGTGATATCCTTCAATCCACACAATACCCACATGGTAAATTACGGTCCATTGCCATCCTGAGTCCTAGCAGTAGGAACATTATTAGGTTGATTATGTTATATTGTGTCTCATCAACAAGTTCATAAGTAGGAGGAACAGAGTGTAAAGTCCTGCAAACCTCCGTTGAAACGGAAAATCTTCCGACCAGTCGGGGGTTGTGTCTGGTTCGATCAACAACCCGTTAGTTGATTTTGGACTGTTGTATACGCTCTAATCTCACGGATAACTCTAATATTGCGACGCAGGATTTTGAACTTTAGTTCCTATGTGGCTTGATAGATGTCGCTACAATAGTTTCATCAATCGAGTATAATACTCGGCTACGATTTCAGTTGCAGAAGAAAGAATTTGCAATCTACATCTTCAGTAAACTAGAAAAGTATAGGAATGTTTACCCACTCCGGTTTTCGTTCTTATCTAGAACGAAAGAACAACAGAATGCCAGTTATTTTCCTTTTCTAGAAAGTTTTAAAAGAGCTGAGGTGAATATAATGTAAGTGTACGAGGAATCTTGTACAATGTGGAACACAATAAACAGAGGAATTCAGACTCAATAATTAGAATATTTTTAAGCTATATTAATTACTTGCTTCTGCCAGCGGCTTCGCCCGTGTGATATCGGTTTCATCATACAAATTTTGGACGTCCGTAAAACTTACCTTTAGGGAGTGAATTTCGAAAAATTCGTTCTTAGCGGATGTTTACACTCTATAAGGAACCTACCTGCCAAATTTTAAGTTTGTAGGTGTTATAGTATCTGTGATTTTATCATTAATCAGTGAGTGATATTTCGCTTTTATATATATAAATTTCTAATATTATTTTACTCACGGTTTTACATTCGTTCTAGAAATAGTAGGAGGTACCTTTATTTGGATTTTAGTGGTCTTAAAAATAAGTCTATCTAATCTGTCCGGTAACCGTCCGGACCGGGCCCAAGTCATCGACGGCGCGTACTGTTCCACGCGCGCCTCAAGGAGATTTCAGCAACCGTAGGGGCCCAGCAGGGTCAAAGCCTACTGGGGCCATGGGTGATGCGAAAGAGATCCTCGAGGCCCTAGAAAAATGGCAAAGAAGGAACAGGAGTGGGTTTTTAGTCAGTAAAATTCTGACACTATCTCGCGCTCCACCCAAGAGCGAGGGATGTCATTAGATCATTTTCCCACCTGGGGAAAAAAAAGTCTATATACTGTGTTAGAAAAATATGTTATGGTATATGTACTCATTTATTTATTTAGTTTTTTATCCCATCCAAAATACCCATTACCACTAAAAATACGTTAATCTTTTCATTTTGTCTTTTCACAGAACCACAAACTGTTTAATAATATCGTCGTCCATCATCTTATAACAAGTCCAATCCAGGGTTTGTCTCCACCAATGCGTTTAGTGGCTACCGTTAGCATACACGGTATAGGGGAAGAGGAGCGAGCTAAACTGTAAAGGGGTGACCAGACGGTTGCAAACCAACGTCCCAACCAAGGTGACCTTGCTACTTTCAATCCGTGTAGACAGCAATTGTAAACCATGATCTTCAACGCCCTTGGTTGGGAGGTGCAT
Source organism: Mythimna impura (assembly GCA_905147345.3). NCBI lineage: Eukaryota > Metazoa > Arthropoda > Insecta > Lepidoptera > Noctuidae > Mythimna > Mythimna impura. Next base: position 5,525,548 of record LR990355.1, on the reverse strand, counting down.
TTTCCCAACCACCGGACGTGTTGGTGCGTGGTTTACATCCATGTAGCCGCAACACAAACCAAACACATAAACCAAGGTCACCTTGGTTGGAACGCTAGTTTACAACCGTCTGGTCACCCCTTTAGTCTATCTATTCTGTGTTAGAAAAACATGTTATGGTATAAGTACTCATTTTTTTTTTGTCCCATCCTAAATACCCATTAACACTAAAAATACGTTAATCTTTTCATTCTGTCTTCTCCCAGAACCACAAACTGTTTAATAATATCGTCTTCCATCATCTTATAACAAGTCCAATCCAGGGTTTGTCTCCACCGGCGCGTTTAGTAGCTACTGTAAGCATACACGGTATAGGGGAAGTGGAGCGAGCTAAACTGTAAACTGGTGACCAGACGGTTGCAAACCAACGTCCCAACCAAGGTGACCTTGCTAGTTTCAATCTGTGTAGACGCCCTAGGTTGGGAGGTGCGTTTTCCCAACCACCGAACGTGTTGGCGCGTGGTTTACATCCATGTAGCCGCAACACAAACCAAACACATAAACCAAGGTTACCTTGGTTGGAACGCTAGTTTGCAACCGTCTGGTCACCTCTTTACAAATTGGGAGATTAAATAATTTATGCTTTCTAGAGCAACCTTATTTATTCGGAACAAATAATAGGTCTAAACAATTAGAATTATAATAATTAATATTTAATAACAGCCTATAAAATTATTAACGGTTACACTGACATGGTCTGGTCGTCCAATATACCACAGTGTCTCAAGACGAAAGTCTATGACCAGTGCGTGTTGCCAGTGATGACATATGGCTCCGAAACGTGGTCGCTTACAATGGGCCTCATTAGAAGGCTTAAAGTCACCCAAAGGGCAATGGAGAGGGCTATGCTCGGAGTTTCCTTGCGTGATCGAATCAGGAATGAGGATATCCGCAGGAGAACCAAGGTTGCCGACATAGCACGAAGAATCGCCAAACTAAAGTGGCAATGGGCAGGGCACATTGCTCGCAGAACAGATGGCCGTTGGGGCCGAAAGGTTCTGGAATGGCGACCACGTACCGGAAGACGTAGCGTTGGAAGGCCTCCTACAAGGTGGACCGATGACTTGGTAACGATTGCGGGAGTCCGATGGATGCGAGACGCACAGGACCGTTCGTTGTGGCGACGCTTGGGGGAGGCCTATGTCCAGCAGTGGACGTCTTTCGGCTGAAATGATGATGATGATGATGATGACACTGACATGTCCGACTCACATGCGGAGTAACACAACTCTGCATGTAAGGGCGGAATTCACCAATAAAACTAATCGCGTTTTAACGTTTGGCTCGCATAACCACGTTTAGCCGCTGTCACTAGTGTCACTTATCTGTATTTTTCTTTTGTTTTATTTTTACAAGTGACACTAGTAACAGCGGCTAAACACGATTATGCGAGCCAAACGTTAAAACGCGATTAGTTTTATTGGTGAATTCCGCGCTAAGTCAGACTTATCGTGATTTGGATAACACCCTGCCCAACCTTTAATGACTTGCAATTTAAAGACTTAGGACAAAAGTAGTTTTTTGAAGTTTTTCCAGCAACACTGTAACTTCATGAGGATTTCATATACAAGCGCTGGTTTCAAGCTTGCACTAAACTAAGGGCGGAATTCACCAATAAAACTAATCACATTTTAAGGTTTGGCTCGCATAATCGCGTTTAGCCGCTGTCACTAGTATCACTTGTAAAAATACAACAAAAGAAAAATACAGACAGGTGACACTAGTGACAGCGGCTAAACGCGATTATGAACGCCAAACGTTAAAACGCGATTAGTTTTATTGGTGAATTCCGCCTTAAAGCGATAAACAGAAGCCTTTTATCAATCATTATATCAATCAATCATAAATTTTTACTGCTCTGAACCTCTATCAAAGATGAGGTCTCAAAGACGCTATTGAGATGTCTTGAATATCATTGAGATTAAACTGAATTTACTTATCTCCTGTTCTTAGAACAATGGTCCTTTATTACGAGACGATGTCTTATTTTCTCATTGGTTTCACTTCAGACAGGTTTATTATCAACTTGTAATTGTCTGGTTTTGAATAGGAACCTCATCTTTTGACTGTTATAACAAGTGAATTTGAAGGCTCTCAAGATAAATTAGTGAGGTAGGTGCAAATTATAGCTGAATAATTACAAAATATAATATTGGTTATTATAGTGTTAGAAGGCAACTCCAACATAAGTAACCTTTGGGCACGCCATAATTATGGTGGTAAGTCTCCTCTTTGAGGAGTGGCTGGAAAAGCAACACGGCGTCCTTACCTTCCGCATGACGCAGGTCCTCACCGGACATGGTAAGTTTGGGAGGTTCCTGCACGGGATTCGTGCGGAAGAAACCCCCAAGTGTCACCAATGTGTGGAGCGCCCGGAGTGGGTTTTTAGTCAGTAAAAGTCTGACAAAAAAAAAACATAAGTAACCTTGTTCTTGTTCACATAAACCACATTTTAATTCCATAACTTGCTCATTACACTGTTAACAATTGACTGAGCCACGTGCGTGCCACGCATGAAAGCAATATAGTGGGGACTGGATTTAGCGCGCCACCTATTTTTTTTTCGGTGGGATTAATCATTCAATGACATCCCCCGCTCTTGGGCAGAGCGCGAGATAGTGTTAGACTTTTACTGACTAAAAACCCACTCCTGTTCCTTCGTTGCCTTTCGTACCAGGGCCGAGTCTTCCTTTCAGAAGCAGACCCTTGGCCTCAGTAGGCTTCGACCCTGCTGGGCCCCTACGGTTTGCTGACATCTCCTTGAGGCATGCCTGGAACAGTACGCGCCGTCGACGACTTGGGCTCGGTCCGGACGGTTACCGGACGATCGGACGGTGAGCTACCCATTAAGTACTCGCTGTCCGCAAGCCCGCGCCTACTGTGGCCGGAAATCGGGATCGGAATCCCGGCGGCGGCTGGGGCTTAAGGACCGTTGCCTCACGCGTGCGGCCTCCTCCTTTGCTAGCATTACTGCTTCGCAGAAGGAGGCGACCGCCTGCCACTCCGCCTTGCTCTGGACACGGCGGTGCTCTGCCCAGGCGGGGCATACCTCCACCGTGTGCTCACCGTGTCCACCGGGTGGTCCACACAATGGTGACATCCGGGCGTTTCTTCGGCACGAATCCGGTGCAGGAACCTCCTGAACTTACCATATCCGGTGAGGAACTGCGTCGTGCGGAAGGTGAGGACGCCGTGAGGTCTTTCCAGCCACGCCTCAAAGAGGGGACTTACCGAGCGCGCCACCCGGCAGAAACAGTAAACTATTTATTTAAATCAGTAAATGTTAAAAACAACTAAAACAATTCTTACAAAAATAGAAATATCTGATACGTTCGATTTAATGTCACATGAAATTTTACTTAATGAACCACTTTAAATGTAAAATCAATATTTGACAAAAATAAATTAATCGTATGCTTCTGGAGTTGCGACCACGTGCCAAATGACGCAGCACTTGAAGGCCTCTCATAAGGTGGACCGATGACCTGGTGAGGGTCGCAGGAATCTGATTGGCTGCGAGACGCACAGGACCGGTCGTTATGGCTGATAAAAGACGACAGTCATTTCTAACCTCAGTAATATCCGTCACACTCAGCGACAAATGACAAATCAATCGAAAATCCCAGCTAAACAATATTATTCGAACAATAGTCAGTTAGATCGTCTGTGTTAGTTTTCTAAGTAGCACAGACTTACATGGTGTCCGACGTGTAGGCAATTCAACGATTGCGGGTGCGAAGCGTTCCGATCCGGTTCGTGACGCACTGCAACGCGGCGGCTTTCTCCTCCAAACATAAATTTGTGTAAAATTAATCCAGTAAAGACCTCTGAAAATCTGCTATTTTACGTGAATTTTTTTTTCCCTCCATAATGTACTCATATATCTATAGAAGCCTTGCACATTTAATCGAGATTCTGAATAACGACGATATTTCTCAAAAACTTAAACACCTATTTCCTGGAAGTTTTGTGAAATATTCGAGTAAATCACGGAATTACCGAATGACAAGTTTTCAGACGTTATCTTTCTTTTTTCGCGTTGCCTCTTCATCAAACATCGCGTTGGATTGCGTTAGATGAAGCAACGAGCTTTTAAACCATGCTCGACATTGACGATAGGCGAGTTTGGACGGGCCCTCTTAAACACCGTTTATATAAAACTAGTCACCACACCGCAAACGAGTTCGCGCGAAAATATCAAACCAGTCTGCAACTGCTTTGCTTCGCTCATTGCCGCACCGCACCTACCTGCGATTGGTCACGTAGGCCACCGCAATAGAGTATCTATTGTTTATTTCACGTTACATCACGTTATTGTTAAACATTATTCTTGCCCAAAGGGATTTAAAAAAATAATCTAATTTGTCATAATAATACTAGCCATGTTGCTAGTCGGACTCGCGCACGAAGGGTTCCGTACCATCCGTAGCAAAAGACGGCAAAAAAAAACACATTTTTTTGTATGGAAGTGAGGCGAAATATGCCAAAAACTTCTACTCCTTTTTTTTAAATATTTGCCTTTTTTATGTTTTTAGTATTTGTTGTTATAGTGACAACAGATAAACATCATCTGTGAAAATTTCAACTGTCCAGCTATCAAGGGTCATGAGATACAGCCTGGTGGATGACAGACAAACGGACAGCGGAGTCTTAGCAACAGGGTCACGTTTTTACCCTTCGGGTACGAAACCCTAAAAACTGAATTGAGAGCCACTTCATTTTTTAAGGTGGTTAAAAATGACAGTAATCGGAAGAATTTATTCATGGACCTCCTCTTTAATTCACGTGGGAATTTAAAACAAGGAAGGAGGTCAAAATAATTAAAAAAATATCGCCTTTGTCTGTGTTGTTAATGAAAGGGAATTCGTGTTTTTTAAACTTTTGCAAAAGGCTTTTTACATTGTAAAGGACTATCTTGAGGACAAAAAGGCTTGGAATGGTCCGCTCTACAATTGTTGTATTTTTTTATTTTTCTTCTTTTGAGTTTTTTTTTTATATTTCAATTGTGCTTTTTTATATTCCTTTTACAATTTGGCATTGATATTTGGTTTTATTTTACAATTTATAAATTCATTTTTGATATAGTTAATTACTTCGTTAAATATTACATTTTTCTACTCTTTATTTTATATATTTTCGTTTATAATTGTGGTTATGAGGACTTTGTGGATATTTTTTTTTCTTTACAGTTATTTTGACAATTATGTCTGGCAATTTGAGTATTTTTGCGGCCTACCCAAATTTTAATGTCCTTTCCTTGGTATTGTTCGTCAAATCGGTGAGATCCTTAGTACTCTTAGGTTGAGCTATACGAAAACTGACAAATGCTTGCACTAACTGGACAGGTCCACTTAAATCTGTGTGGTTCTTTCCTCAAAAGACCATCTCAGACACTAATCTGCATGGTTCTCATATGATTTGACCATTACATGTTTGCTGTATGAACTTTAAAAGAGACTTTAACCCCTGAGTTTGTTTCGGTGTTTCTTCTCAGGGTAGTCAGCTAGGAAACACCGGCCATATCTAGTTCAAACTGACAAAAAAATTGACGTATAAAAGTGTTTTAAAAAAAAATATTTGCAAAATAAATATAATTTATCTCAAACAGAGCGTGAAAACTTTTATAAAAATAAAATAAACTATCTGACAATACATATATCTGACAAAGACAGAAACTTATACAAACTATACACAAACACGTACTTATCGGATGCACCTTAGCACAAACGTTGACCAATGATCAACACGGCCGGTGCAGCAGTGCTCGTTTCTAAAACTGCGCCAAAAATATCGAGTCCTTCACTGGACATGAGTGTTTCGGGAGGAACCTGTTTCGGATCTGGCATGCAGAAACGCTCGCTGTGTAGGGTGTAAGCATATGGAGGAAATTTGCCCCGCATTGGTGAGGCCTCCATCCATGTTCCTGCAGTGTCCTTGTGGAGGCTATCAACGATAGTGTGGCGACCATCGAGCCTCCATCCATGTTCCTGCAGTGTCCTCGTGGAGGCTATCAACGATAGTGTGGCGACCATGGAGGCCATGTTAATACCTACTACTAACTTGCAAACTGGCATGTTATACTTTTAAGGTTTATGATAACGAAAACAGAAGCTAAAATATTTACAAAATTCATAAAATGAATTGTTTCCTAATTTTATATTCCTAAAAATAAAATTTAATTTCTTTTTATAAAATTTCCAAAATATTTAGATTAAAAATATTGTTTTATAAAGTTACAATCATAAAATTTGAAATTTGATGAATAGAAATTAAAATTTTATTTAAACCTTAAAAGTATAACATGCCAGTTTGCAAGTTCATGCCATTTCTACCATCGGACAACCCGACGTACGGCGAGTATCCACCCTTACGTTGTTGAAACTTCAACGGTCCGGACTAAGCGTTTCGCTTCGTCGTTTATACCGCGTACATCGAAGGACTGGAACAATTTGCCTGCTGCGGTCTTCCCGTCCAACTATAATTTAGGTGCCTTCAAGGCTAGAGTGAATAGGCTCTTAATAAACTAGTGCGCCTCACCATCAATGATTGCATCACTGCTTACCATCAGGTGGGATCGCAGTCAAGCACTGGTTTATATCAAATAAAAAAAAAAAAAGTTAGTAGTAGGTATTAACGTGGCCTCCATGGTCGCCACAATAGCAACCTGAGCGTACAGCTCTGGTTCAGGCCATGGTACGAGAGGAATGGAAAACAGTAGGTTACTGTTTCTGATGAAATGAATTACAAATCTTTTTCTTGGTTTGATCGTTTCTGCGCCCTGTGTCTGGATACCATTGGCAGTACCCTAGTTAAGGCACTGCCAATGAGTACATTGGCACAACGTTTGTGCTAAACAAGAAGATTGTTGAAGCGCAAACATTTTCTACTTAAACTGTGTATCGTATAGACAAATCAAATTTAACATGAAAATAAGTACCTACCAACAATTGATTGAAATTTCAGTGGTGTGTTAAATGAAATGCAGTATATGTAATTAAATGAAATGATTTGCGTGAAATATTACCAACTCAATGAATTAATTATATTTCAACAGTCAATGATGAACTGTTTGAAATGTTTATCACGCGGAAAGTATGTAATGATTCTCAATCCCTAATTGCAAAATGCATTTTTCAGGTTTTAAAAATTTGCCAAATACGAAAAAATAAATACTTTGAATCCATTGACATGAAAAAAAGAAGATCACAAACCAGTCACCATAGTGTCATAGCAAATTATAAATACGTTACCGTTAGAATACGGAATACGTTAATATGCGCATTAACTAGGTAATCTGCAAAAAAATTGACTTAAAGTATCAGATATTTCCAGTTTATCTGCATTTTTATTTTTTAATTATTATAAACCAGTGTTTGACTGCAATCCCACCTGATGGTAAGCAGTGATGCAATCATTGATGGTGAGGCGCACTAGTTTTTTAAGAGCCTGTTCACTCTAGCCTTGAAAACTCCTAAATTATAGTTGATAAACGAAATCCATATTAACGGTTAATCCTTAAATCGCGGAAGACAGAGAGCGAAACACTTTTGTCACCTTTTGGATCGGTGGACCCCCCCCCCCCCCCCCGGGGGCCCTTACTTCTGGGTAGTTATAAATAGCCATCTAACCTAACCTGTCCGTGTCAAGGTGGCCTAAAATATATTAATTCTTCATGCGTTAAATGTCCTTAAACTTTCGATTATTGTTAGAAATTAAAATTAAATAATTAACTACAATGAATTCGATGTTATATTCATGCAAAGAACCTGTTTTATAATTATAACTTAACCGTATGCTTAGCCGTTAGTCTGCAGATTACCTAGGAAGTCTGCAGATTATCTAGTTAATATTATTATAAGAACTCAAACATTTTCCACTTTAACGGATCATTTAATCACTTAATCAGATAATCTGCAGATTAACAAGTTAATCTGCACTCTAACTGATTTATGCACATTAGCGGTAACATATACACTGACGACTAAAGCTTAATGACATTCAATAATATCCTTCCACACCTATTTAATTACTCATAGATAATTACTTTGTGCTTAACAATAGAACCCTTAACATCTCTCAAACATCAAACGCAGAACTTAACGAAATAATGCCGGGAATATAATTACTCCATAGATTAGGATTGGATATAAGTTGAAGTGATCCTCTGATGTCTGTTAATCAAAAGGAAATATAGAAATATAATAACAGCTAAAGATTATTCAATTAATTACAATATGCGGATTGACTGATTTTACAAGAGCTTGTTGAAAATGTAGCAGAGAAATAATTACTGACAATTTTCGTTTCAATTTTTGGGATTCCGTACCGCAGTCGGCAATGGGCACGCCACAATTATGGCAATAAGTCCCCTCTTTGAGGCGTGGCTGGAAAGACCTTACGGCGTCCTTACCTTCCGCATGACGCAGGTCCTCACCGGACATGGTAAGTTTGGGAGGTTCCTGCACCGGATTCGTGCGGAAGAAACGCCCGGGTGTCACCATTGTGTGGACCGCCCGGAGGACACGGTGGAGCACACGGTGGAGGTGTGCCCCGCTTGGGCAGAGCAACGCCGTGTCCTCGTGGGGGCGATAGGCGGCGGCGATCTCTCGCGCCGGGTCTTGGTACAGCCCATGGTCTGGAGCGAGGAGGAGTGGCAGGCGGTCGCCTCCTTCTGCGAAGCAGTAATGCTAGTCAACGGTCCTCACGCCCCAAACGCCGCCGGGATTCCGATTCCAATTTCCGGCCGTCGTAGTCGCGGGCTTGCGGACGGCGAGCAATGGGTAGCTCGCCGTCCGACCGTCCGGTAACCGTCCGGATCGAGTCCAAATCGTTGACGGCGCGTACTGTTCTATGCGCGCCTCAAGGAGATATCAGGAACTGTAGGGGCCCAGCAGGGTCGAAGCCTACTGGGGCTAAGTGTCTGATTCTGAAAGGAAGACTCGGCCTTGGTACGAAAGGCAACGAAGGAACAGGAGTGGGTTTTTAGTCAGTTAAAGTCTGACACTATCTCCCGGGGATGTCATAAGATGATTTTCCCATCAAAAAAAAATCCCTCAGTCGGCAAAAACAAAACCCTTTTAGAACCAATTTCGCTCCCTTTTCACTTTTTCCTTTTTCTCAGGAATGTGTAAATGTGTTAAGTTGAAATTAATATCCAATGCTCAAGTTTGTTACGCTTTGGAGCAGTAAAATAATCAAACTTCTAAGTCAACAAAGCAATCCAAAGACAAAGTCAGTTTGCAAGGAAATCAAAACCGGGTACTTCACGTTGACCAAGAATCTTAAAATGTTGCAAGAAACAAGGTCACACATCACAAGTAAAAGGAAAAAAACTGAAAACAGTAAAGTTGTTACGTCCCAGAATAATATGTTTTATTTTGAGATTTGGAAAAATCTGCGAGACTCGATTCGATTTTTTTTGGAACAATAAACTTTACAAAATTTTGATTTTTCGTTTACAATATTTTAAGTGTTCGTTAACAACTACATTAGTTCAAAACTGTGTTGTAGCCATTAGCGCCCACCTCCAAGAGCCAGACGTCGGCGTTCCAAAATTTATGATAATAAATTCACAATTAATTTATATTCGTAGTTAGACTCTAGAATTAGAATAGGTTAAGCAACTACCTATTAATTTGAATTATAATTAAAATTTATTTATATTATTACAATTAATTAATTAAAAACAATTAATAATTTTAAACAAGAGATCCAGGTGCTCCAATTAAACTATTTACACAGGTAAGTTTGTACGGAACCTTTAGTGCGAGATGGACTCTCGCACTAAAGGTTCCGTACAAACTTACCACTTCACATTTAAACAGTTTTTGTTTATTAAACTTTGACGATTGAAAATATTACAATAAAACTTCATTAAATTCCCAATACACAAGGTAGTTAAGTAGGTTCCAATCTACTGACTTTAGTTATAGTACCTAATATATAAAATAATAGTTTAATCAATAGCAATCTTAAACACGGTGAGATAGCCAAATAAACCCTCATACAAGAAAGCATTCCGTATTAATGGCATCATAAACTCAACAGATGCCAAATTAATGAGAAAAGCGACACATACCAACGAATTCTCCAAGGACCGTCTGCGATGAAGGACAGAGGTGATAACTAAATATACGAGTAGCTTGCTGTACTTAGTTAAGTACAGCTTGGATCGTCTGATTAAGATGTTCAAACCAGGCTCGATTTGGTATTTACATTGACTTTCAATGACATCGTAAACCTAGGTTATAGTTGGAATATTAATCGTTGGTGAATGTATAAAGTGAGAAATGAGTATATTAGGGGAAGTTTGAAAGTGGTGCCAGTGACTGAAAAGTTGAAAGGGAATCGTTTGTCTTGGTATGGTCATGTGAAGAGGAGGGATGAAACGCATGTTAATAAAAGAGTTATGAGTTTACATGTGGATGGATAGAGAGGGAGAAGGAGACCAAAGAAAACATGGATGGATTGTGTGAAGAGTGATATGAAAGAAAAGGAAGTTAGTAATAGTATGACGAGTGACAGGGCAGAATGGAAGAAAAAAAACGTGTTGCGCCGACCCCAAATAGGGACAAGGGCAGGAAGATGATGATGATGATGATGATCTTGTTGGTGATTCGAATTAGTTATGTTAAAAAGAGTACATTAATTATTTGGAACATAATAATAATAATAATAATAATAATAACACAACACACACACTAGCAACACTCTAGCAACATGTCATATTTTTTTTCTGTTCCATTTTAAATTAGATAAACCCGTACTTTTTACCTGTAAATTGTGATACAATTTACCATAAAAGAAGCCTAATAAGATACAATAAGAAAACCAATAGAAATCCGCACCATAACCATATAAATAAATAAAATAGAAGAGAAAAAAACCGAATGACGTCTGTCATTGACGACGTCTTAACAATCAACAAGAAATCTCAGAAATGGAATGAATTGAAAGAAATGGGTTAATATGTTAACTAGAGCAGCTGCCCGTCGCGCACGCCATCCACCCCCGGGCTCGCCGCTCAGCTCCGCCTCGCCGCCGCCGGACCTCGAGTCACCAGTGTCACCGGCGGCTGCAGTTGCGTCGAGCTCGAGCGACGAGTATTTTTCCCCGCCGACGTCGCCAACACCAGTACGTCGGCAGAGGAGAGGCCGGCCACCGAAGAGCTTAGGATCTAGGGGCCAACCGGCCCCAAGCCGGGTCCCCGCTGCCGGTGGTTGTGTGCAGCGCATGAGATGGACTCAGTCTATGAATGAGAACGTCATGCGCGCATATTACGGGTCTACAGAGGGGGGAACTAACCTCACTGCGTATCGTGATAGGATGCTGTCTCTTTTTCAGGACCTAGAACCAACCGTCAACGTCTCGGCCCAACGATTGTCGGATCAGGTGCGGGTTATCCAACGCAACCACAGGTTGGACGATGCTACACTTGATCGGCTGCGCTCAGAGGTACTGAGCAACCAAATCGTCTCGACATCTATACAAACACAGACCGCGGCAACGCCGACTACTAACGCAATCTCGCCGCGGTCCAATCCTAATAATGATGATGCAGATGATAGGGTTGTCACAGTAAGTAGCCAGTGCAACGATGAACTGAGGAGCGCACTGGAGGATGCGCTTCGAGAGTACAGAACAACTCCGACTGAACTTAGACCCCGTTTGCCACGGTTACCCATGCACAAAAAAAATAGGGCGCTGGTGTGTACTTTGGATTCGCTGCTTAAAAACAACTTTGAGAGTAGCGAGAACCTTGTTGATACGCACTCAATCCTGTACTGTGGGGCTGTTGCGGCATGTCGTTTGGCGAACATAAATTTTCCTAATATAGATGGAACTATTCGACCAAAGCCTGCTGTACCAGCCTGGCAATACAGGATCGAGAGGCGTATCGATGGGGCCAGGGTACTCATCGGCAAACTACACTGCTTCAGGGAGGGTAATACGCGACCACGAGTGATGCGCTTTGTGAGGCGGGCGTTTTTGGGGACTGGTATCAGCCCTCAAGAATACATGTCTCGTGTCACAGAGCGCATCGACTTCCTGAAGCAGAAGGTTTGTGCATGGGCGAGCCGCATTAGGCGGTATAAGCGGCGGGTTGATCGGTACTCGCAGAATCGCATGTTCCAGAGCGATGAGAGGTGGGTGTATAGAGCTTGGGAGCGACCTGAACAAAATGTGATTGACGGGCGCCGCCCAGATGATTTTGCCACCATTACATTCTGGCGAAACATTTGGTCGGTGCCTGTCAGTCACACTGAGGGTGACTGGATGCGTGACGTCGAGCGCGTGTGTGAAGCTATACCAGAAATGGAAAAAGTTGTCATTACTCCAGCGGATGTAGCCAAAGCAGTTCGTCCATTACCGAACTGGAAATCACCGGGACCGGACGGACTGCAAAATTTCTGGCTGAAATGGTTTAGCAACTCACACGCGCCCCTGGCATCGCAATTCCAGTCAACCTTAGAGTCTGGGTCGCTACCAGAGTATCTAACAACTGGCGTAACCCACCTGCTCCATAAGACAGGTAACCCCGTGGAACCCAAGAATTATAGACCAATTACATGTTTGTCGACGGTCTATAAACTTCTTACATCCATTCTGAGAGCAAAAATTAATCGACACATAGAGAATAACTTGATTATGTCTGCCTCTCAGAATGGATGTAGGAATGGGTCCCGGGGTACTAAGGAGCTACTCCTCATTGACATGGCCATAAGCCAACAGGCTCGTCGATCCCGCAAGGATCTGTCGACATGTTGGATAGATTACAAGAAGGCCTATGATTCTGTTCCACATACATGGCTCATGAGGGTGTTGGAGTTATACAAAGTAGATATGACTTTACGCACCTTCCTTGAGTCATGTATGAGGCAATGGAAGACGGTCCTTCGCTATCCAGGATGTCGACCGATCCAGGGTAATGATGAGCCTATTAGGATTAAACGGGGAATATTTCAGGGCGACAGTCTGAGTCCACTTTGGTTTTGCTTGGCTCTGAATCCTCTTAGCACATTGCTGGAGGAGTCAGGACTGGGCTATCGGTTGAGAAGAGGTGGTCAGGCCATATCTCACCTTCTTTACATGGATGACCTGAAACTCTTTGCCCCCAGCAATTTGCAACTAATGGAGCTACTGAAGGTAACTGAAACTTTCAGTAGCGCCATCAGGATGGAATTTGGTGTGGACAAATGTGCAGCCATGCATGTAAAGCGAGGGGAGATTATGGAATCCGAGGGAATTCAACTCCCGGATTCCATACACCTTAGATCCCTCTCCTCGACCGAAACTTATAGGTATTTGGGTATGTCGGAAGCGTTGGGCATTAACAATGCTGACATGAAGCAATCGCTGAAGGAGCGCTTCTTTGGCCGCCTGAAGAAGGTATTAAATAGCCTTCTGTCGGGCGGAAATAAGGTGCGCGCCTTCAACGGTTGGGTCATGCCAGTTTTAATGTACTCTTTTGGCATACTCAAATGGACTCAGACCGAACTAGACGCTCTGGATAGACGGGTCCGTACACTACTGACCGCAAACCGGATGCATCACCCACGATCATCGGTGATGAGACTGTACATCTCGCGGAAATGTGGAGGTCGAAGCTTTTTGAACGCAAAGACTCTGCACAACCGCGAGGTGTGCAGCCTCAGAGAATATTTTCTTAAAACCGATGTGGGTATGCACCGAGATGTGGTCGCAGTGGACAAGGGACTCATCCCGTTATCCATGGCTAAAGAGGACTGGCGCAAACCTGTAATACTGACTACTGATGACCGCAAGGAAATATGGAAAGGCAAGGAGCTCCACGGGCGCTTTTACCGGGCTCTTCATGAGCCTGATGTAGATTTCTTGGCGTCCGTGGCCTGGTTACGTTTCAGCGACCTCTTTGGGGAAACTGAAGGTTTTATCTGTGCGATTATGGACGAAGTTATCTTAACGAACAACTACCGGAGATATATAATGAAGGACGGGACGGTTGACGTGTGTCGGGCATGCCACCGTCCGGGTGAGTCTATCAGACATAATTATTATCTCTGGTTGTTCTCGTTTGGCTAACGGCGAGTATTTGCACAGACATAACCAAGTAGCCAGGATTATTCACCAGCAACTTGCTTTGAAGTACAACCTAGTGGATTCTGAGGTACCGTATTACAAGTATGTGCCCGACCCAGTTCTCGAAAATGACCATGTCACGTTGTACTGGGATCGGTCTATCATTACTGACCGGACTATTGTAGCCAATAAGCCGGATATAGTGGTGATAGACCGATTAGCGCGCCGCGCAGTGATAGTCGACGTCACCATCCCGCATGACGAGAATCTCGTGAAAGCTGAGAAAGAGAAACAAATCAAATATCTCGACTTAGCACACGAGGTTGTCGACATGTGGAATGTGGACTCAGCTGTCATTGTGCCGATGGTCGTGACCGCCAATGGTCTTATAGCCAAAAGCTTCGACGACCATCTGTCGAAGCTGTCGTTGCGCGGTTGGATCAAGGGCCTGATACAGAAGGCAGTACTCCTCGATACGGCTCGCATTGTGAGGAAGTTCCTGTCTCTGGAGCCCTAACCACCGGTAGCTTGGACCCTGTTCCCGACACCGGCGGACAACTATTTTTTATATTTTTAAATGTTTTTTTTATGTTTTTTTAAAGAAATATTTAAAAATGTAATTTATATGTGATATTAATGAATAAACGAAATAATAATAAAAAATTAATAGTTTTCGGTACCATACCATTATAGTATTTCAGCAGGAAGCCCACAAATAAACAATAACATAAAAATCTAAACTTTTCGAAGCATTTATAGACTAGAAAATGAAATCAAAAGAAACAAAAAGCCGAAAGACAGCTGATGACATTTCATGTCACATCAATATTTACACATAAAATAAATACGACAATGATGAAACAATGTTGACAAGAGCTGCAGCTCGCCGAGCACGCCCACCACCTCCGGCCTCGTCGCTCAGCTCCGCCTCGCCGCCGCCGGAACCCTGCCTCACTGTGAGTGCTGTGACACCGGCCGTGGCAGCTGCGTCGAGCTCGAGCGACGAGTACTACTCGCCGCCAACGACACCACCACCTACGCGTCGTCGGGGAGAACGCCGGCCGTCAGCATGCTTAGGATCTCGAGGCCCACCGGCCTCTGATAGGGTCCCAGCTACCGGCGGATGTGTGTCGCGCATGCGATGGACGAAATCGATTAACGAAAACGTCATGCGCGCATACTATGGGGCTACAGAGGGAGGAAACAACCTGACCGCGTACCGTGTTCGGATGCTCTCTTTGTTTCAGGTGCTTGAGCCAGCCGTCAACGTTTCGGCCCAACGACTATCGGATCAGGTGCGGGTCATCCAGCGTAATCATATGTTGGACGATACTGTACTTGATCGCCTCCGAACGGAAATGGGTAGCCATGCCATTGCCTCTTCGTCGCAGACGGCGGTACCTTCACAGGTATCACCGTCCAACCATCTTCCCAACCACGCTGACGAGGAGAGCACTGACATGGTTACACATGTAAGTACCCAGTGTAGCAACGAATTGAGGAGTGCTTTGGAGTGTGCTATTCGGGAGTATCGCAACATGCCGCTTGAACTCAGGCCGCGGTTACCTCGTTTGCCCATGTGTAATAAGAATAAGGCGCTGGTGGCTGCTCTGGATTCGCAGTTGTCAAACTATTTTGATGACTGCGAAGATCTCACTGATACACACTCGATAATGTACTGCGCGGCTGTAGCGGCATGTCGTGTAGCTCACGTCAAATTTCCAAACAGCGACGTAGCTACACGACCAAAACCAGCTGTGCCAGCCTGGCAGTGCAGGATCGAGCGTCGTATTGGTGGGGCCAGAGCACTCATCGGCAAACTAATCTGCTTCAGGGAGGGCAACACTCGCCCACGAGTGATGCGCTTTGTGAGACGGGCGTTTTCGGGGACTGATATCAGCCCCCGAGACTATATGTCCTGTGTCACAGAGCGCATCGACTTCCTGAAGCAGAAGGTGTACGCATGGGCAAACCGTATCCGAAGGTATAAGCGGCGGGTTGAGCGGTACACCCAGAATCGCACATTCCGGAGTAATGAAAGGTGGGTATATAGGGCTTGGGAGCTGCCGGACCAAAGTGTGACTGACACGCGCCTTCCGGATGATGACGCCATGAGTTCGTTCTGGCGTAACATCTGGTCGGTGCCTGTCAGTCATTCTGAAGGTGGTTGGACTCGAGAGGTCGAACGAGCGTGCGAACCGATTCCAGAAATGGGGGCAATTACAATCAGCCCCCAAGATGTGGCCCGTGCAGTCCGTCCGTTGCCTAATTGGAAATCTCCAGGGCCGGACGGACTGCACAACTTTTGGATAAAGTGGCTTCAAAGATCGCACGCTCGTTTGGCATCTCAGTATCAGACCGCCTTGGAGTCTGGCTCGCTACCCGAGTTTCTTACAACAGGAGTTACCCACCTGCTCCACAAATCTGGTAGCACCGCGGAACCCAAAAACTATCGACCGATTACGTGTCTGCCGACAGTCTATAAGGTTCTTACATCCATTTTGAGAGCAAAGATTAACCACCATGTAGATAATAACGCTATCATGTCTGCCTCTCAAAATGGATGTAGGAATGGGTCCCGCGGTACTAAGGAGCTACTCCTCATCGATATGGCCATTAGCCAACAGGTTCGGCGTTCCCGAAAGGATCTGTCGACATGTTGGATAGACTATAAGAAGGCCTACGACTCAGTTCGTCATACATGGCTCATGAGGGTGCTAGAATTATACAAAATTGATACAACATTACGCACCTTCCTGATGTCATGTATGAGGCAATGGAGGACGGTCCTTCGCTATCCAGGATGTCGACATATCCAGAGGAACAGCGAACCGGTAAGGATCGAGCGAGGTATATTCCAGGGTGACAGTTTGAGTCCGCTTTGGTTCTGCCTGGCCTTGAATCCTCTAAGCACACTGCTGGAGAATTCAGGCCTAGGCTATCGGTTGAAGAGAGGTGGTCAGGTTATATCTCACCTCCTTTACATGGATGACTTGAAACTTTTTGCCCCCAACAATCTGCAACTGATGGAGCTACTGAAGGTAACTGAAACCTTCAGTAGTGCCATCAGGATGGAGTTTGGTGTGGATAAATGTGCAGTCATGCATGTAAAGAGAGGGGAGATTGTGGAATCCATGGGTACCCAACTCTCGGATTCCATAAACTTGAGATCTCTCTCTCCAACCGAAACCTATAAGTATTTGGGTATGTCGGAAGCGTTAGGCATCAATGCTATTGACATGAAGCAAACGTTGAAGGAGCGTTTCTTTGGACGCCTGAAGAAGGTATTCAATAGCCTTCTTTCAGGCGGAAACAAGGTGCGCGCCTTCAACGGTTGGGTCATGCCAGTATTGATGTACTCTTTCGGCGTACTCAAATGGACTCAAACGGAACTTGATGCCCTGGACAGGCGGGTCCGTACACTGCTGACTGCATACCGAATGCATCACCCACGATCGTCGGTGATGAGACTGTATATCCCGCGGAAGTGTGGGGGTCGAGGCTTTTTAAATGCTAAGACCCTGCACAATCGCGAAGTATGCAGTCTCAGGGAATATTTCCTAGCCGCCGACGTGGGTATGCATCGTGATGTAGTGGCAGTGGACAAGGGACTCACCCCGCTCTCCTTGGCTAACGAGAGCTGGCGTAAACCTGTAGTGCTTGACACTAACGATCGCAGGGAAGTATGGCAGAGTAAGGAACTCCACGGACGCTTTTTCCGGGCCCTTCATGGGCCCGATGTAGATCAACTAGCGTCCGTAGCCTGGCTGCGCGTCGGTGACCTCTTTGGGGAAACCGAAGGTTTTGTCTGTGCAATTATGGACGAAGTTATCATGACGAATAACTACCGGAGATTTATTGTGAAGGACGGCACGGTTGACATTTGTCGGGCATGTCACCGACCGGGTGAATCAATCCGCCACATTATTTCTGGTTGTTCTCGTCTAGCTAACGGTGAATACTTGCATAGACACAACCTTGTAGCCAGGATTATCCATCAGCAACTTGCTCTGAAGTACTCTCTTGTGGAATCGGAGGTGCCATACTAC
Organism: Mythimna impura; assembly: GCA_905147345.3. Taxonomy (NCBI): domain Eukaryota; kingdom Metazoa; phylum Arthropoda; class Insecta; order Lepidoptera; family Noctuidae; genus Mythimna; species Mythimna impura. The sequence continues at coordinate 5,507,402 of LR990355.1, read as the reverse complement.
AGGTATATGCCCGACCCAGTTCTCGATAATGGCGATATCACGCTGTACTGGGATCGGTCCATCATCACTGACAGGACTATTGTAGCCAATAAGCCTGATATAGTGGTGGTGGACCGAAGAGAGAGGCGTACAATGATTGTTGACATATCCGTTCCGCATGACGAGAACCTCGTGAAAGCCGAGAAAGACAAACAAATCAAGTATATTGATTTGGCTCGCGAGGTTGTCGACATGTGGGATGTAGACTCGGCGATCATTGTACCGATAGTCGTGTCAGCCAATGGCTTAATAGCCAAGAGCCTCGACCAACACCTTAGGAGGCTCGCGTTAGGCGGCTGGATCAAGGGCTTGATCCAGAAAGCGGTACTCCTGGACACGGCTCGTATTGTTAGGAGGTTCCTTTCTCTGGAGCCCTGACCGCCGGTAGCTTGGACCCTGTTCCCGATACCGGTGGGACACTATTTTTTATGTTTTTAAATGTTTTTTTTTAATATGATTTTGTTAAAAAAAAAATATTTAAAAATTTAATTAATACTAGCTGTTGCCCGCGACTTCGTCTACGTTAAGTTGGTAAAACTGTACAATCATTCTGTGCTTGCAATTCATTCTGAAAGCATAGTAATTATTTATTGGTAAAAACGCAAATTACCTTCAGGATACATGTTATGTACTCGTCCAGATCCAGATGTATGAACGTCAATGAATAGAAAGAGTATGTAAGGGTCGTAGCAGTTGGCATTTCTGCCTACACCAAGGGAAAAGGCACTAGTTTATGTATGTTTCTGGTTTATGTTCCGGTAAAACAACATTGTCACAGTGAGCACGTCACAATCGCAGCGGTAATGCCTGTCTTTGAGGAGTGGCTACAGAGGCGTCACGGCATCCTTTCTTTGAGCAGGACTCACCGGATGTGGGTGTTTCGGGAGGTATCTGTATCGAATTCAGCGAAAAGAAACACTCGAGTCTCACCATTGTGCGGATCGCCCGGAGAATACGATGGAACTTACGGTGGAAGTCAGTCCCGCTTGGTAGGAGTGCCGGCGCCGCCGTGTCCTCATGGAGGCGATTAGTGGAAAAAATGACAACCAGTAGCCTCCTTCAGTGAAGCACTACGATCGAAGAAGGTGGCTGAAACTATGAAGGATGATGAGGGAAATGATGCTCCAGGTGTTGAAAGCCGCAGGGCGATTGCGGTGGAGCCGTCCGGTCATCTGGTCAAAGCAATCCTGAATCGACAGCGCGTAGTAACCTACGCGCGACTCATAATGATGTCAGCAAATGGATAGGGCCCTCTAGGGCCAATGTCTGCTAAGGCTGCGAGATTGTTCGAAAGAGTTACCTCCTGTAAAATTTTCGCCTCAATAAAGTTTCACTGAAGAGTTTAAGCCGTCAGACAGCTTTGGTAGAGGTAAACGAAGGAACATAATCGGACACCGACCTTCAGCTTTTTTTTTTTAGGTGGGAAAATCATCTAATGACAAATCCCGCTCTTGGGCGGAGCGAGAGATAGTGTCAGACTTTTACTGACTAAAAACCCACTCCTGTTCCTTCTTTGCCTTTATCCCGGGGCCCCGGGCTTCGCTTTCACACTACCCATGGCCCCAGTAGGCTTCGGCCCTGCTGGGCCCCTACGATTTGCTGACATCTCCCTGAGGCGCTCGTGGAACAATACGCGCCGTCGACGACTTGGGCTCGGTCCGGACAGTTACCGGACGGTCGGACGGCGAGCCACCCATTACTCGCCGTCCGCAAGCTCGCGCCTACGGTGGCCGGAAATCGGGATCGGAATCCCGGCGGCGGTTAGGGCGTGAGAACCGTTGCCACACGCGATCGGCCGCCTCCTTTGCTAGCATTACTGCTTCGCAGAAGGAGGCGACCACCTGCCACTCCTCCTCACTCCGGACCATGGCCTGTACCAATGCCCGGCGCGAGAGATCACTGCCGCCGATCGCTCCCACGAGGACACGGCGTTGCTCTGCCCAGGCGGGGCACACCTCTACCGTATGCTCCACCGTGTCCTCCGGACGGTCCACACAATGGCGGCACCCAGGCGTTTTTTCCGCACGAATTCGGTGCAGGAACCTCCCGAACTTACTATGTCCGGTGAGGACCTGCGTCATGCGGTAGGTAAGGACGCCATGTGGTCTTTCCAGCCACTCCTCAAAGAGGGGACTTACCGACCTTCAGCTGGATAACGTTTGCACTGATGGTGCAAAGCCAAAAAGCCAGTGAATCCAAAAATTACCATCATCATCAACTATCTTCCTCCACAACATTACTTATGAAGAATTTGCGAGAGCATGCTTGAATTGATTGTTGCAGCTTGATCATTTGGGGCGTAAAAATTACTTGTTCATTTACCTAGGATTTTTTGGTGTGTATTTGACTGACGTCCTCGTATATCAGACAAATGTTATTCCATAGTGGGAACTACCCTATGAAGAGTCTCCAACTTTTGAATGAATTTCGGTGAAATCTTGAACGCGTGTATCCGTTTCCAATCGAACTCGCATATTGATGGCCAAACCGAGAGGTCACTGACGCCGATTGCCTCTATGAAGACACGGCGGTATACCCAAGCAGGATAGACCTCCACCGCATGCTACAACGGGTCCTCCGGGCGATTTGTAAAATGGTAATATCAGAGTACTTCGAACCGAATCCGGAACAGAAACCGCGTGAAACACACTCAACAGTCCTGAGCTTGTGTATCCATAAAACAATGAAATTCCGGTAAACAAATGTAGCAGCCGATTAGTGTTATCCCTGAGACTGGCCTCCCTCAGAGGGTGGTTCCAGTGTTGGTCACCACTCACTGCAAGGAGGTAACGTACGGATGTCGACGTAAGGCTGCAAGGAATCTGAGATACATCATACGTTGTCGAACTGTGATCAGGAACGCAAACCTTTCGACCCAGTTTTATATGAAGCAGTGACTGCTAATAATAAAACACACCATTATTAGGCCGCAAGGTGCCATCATCCCGGAGCACACAGAGGTGTGTGTTGTCCTCGTGGAGGCAATCGGCGTCAGTCACCTCTCGCGCCGGGCCTTGTGACTTTGGGCTATGGTCCAGAGCGAGGAGGACTGGCAGACGGTCGCCTCCTTCTGCAAAGCCGTAATGCTAGTGAAGGAGGAGGCCGCACGCGTGAGGGAACGAACGTCCTCACGCCGAGCCGAGATTCTGACCCCGACGACCAGCCACGGTAGACGCGGGCTTGCGGACATCCAGCAATCGGTCGTCCACAGCCGTCCGGCCGTCCGCTAATTGACCGGACCGAGCCCAGTCGTGAACAGCGCGTAGTGATCCACGCGCTCCTCAAAGAGATGTCGCAAAGGGCAACTGAAGGACACAGGTGTGGTTTTAGTCAGTAAAAGTTTGACACGCCTTCCCGCTCCAACCAGAGTGGGAGAAGTCATTGGATGACTTCCACCCTTAAAAAAAGAAAAATAAAGGTGCCATCATTATCATTTCAGCCGAAAGACGTCCACTGTTGGACATAGGCCTCCCCAAGTGTCACCATAATTACCGGTCCTGTGCGTCTCGCATCCATCGGATTCCCGCGACCCTCACCAGGTCATCGGTCCACCTGGGAGCCTTCCAACGCAAGGTGCCATGCTACCCCTTCCGAAAATTTGGCCATGTTATTTTAAAGTCAATAATTAAATACATATAAGTATTTACTTTTATCGCCTTTGGTTGGTATCCCTTGAATAATCACGGTCAATTAGTTTGTTACAACCACGGGGAAAAAAAGCAGTAGGATTAAAAATGTCTCCGTCTAACTCCTGTTTAATCATAACGGTTTTCGTCCAATTTTAAACAATAAAACTGTCTGCAAACTTGGGCGATGGTCATTCTTCCGCCACTCAGAAAATTACGTAAAATACACAATGCCATCTATCAAATATGACGTTCAACTATCATTGTCATCATTATTTCTACTTTCAGTCTTTAGATGGCGTTGCGAGTATCTGAATTGCGTGTGGCATATTTACATTTTAGTACGTGATTTTACTCGCCGCTTTGATTTTATTATGTGTTTTGATTAGTTTTTACAAAATATTTAGAAGATATCGAATAGAAATGTCAATTTTATTTTGAAAAAATGGTAAAAGTTATTTTATTACAAAAAAGAAGATAAAATAATGGCAAAATTTTTAACTGTAGCTGGGGATCGAACGTGGCAAATGCCGTTCAATGTCGACATTTTGGATTATTGCTCACCCCCCATAGCAAATAGCGTGATAATATGTAGTCTAACAGTCGACCCGGCCTATAAGGATTATGTATGCAAAATTTGAACAGGATTGGTTCAGTAGTTTTTTCGCCAACTAATACCAACGCTCCACCATTTTACTGTTTTATTATATGTATAGATGTATATTAAATGAATAAAGAAAATAATAATAATAATGGCAACACCGATGTCAACAGGAGTTGTATTTTTTCCATCACAAAGTTTAAATTTCTAAAAATATTGATTTCTGGACCCATTATGACACAAATTCAACAATAAAAATAACAAGAAACATTCTCCTACATATAAAAACTTTTGTAAACCATCATAAATCAGTAGAATACCAAATAAAACAGAAAAATGCATACACAAGACAGATGACATATTATGTCACCAGGATGAATGATTTAGCCGAAACGAAATGGAAATAAATAAAACAACATGTTGACGAGAGCCGCAGCTCGAAGAGCACGCCCACCACCTCCGGACTCGTCGCTCAGCTCCGCCTCGCCGCCGCCGGAACCCAGCCCCATCGTGAGTGCTGTGACGTCGGCCGCGGCAGTTGCGTCGAGCTCTAGCGACGAGTACTTCTCTCCGCCGACGACTCCACCACCTGCGCGTCGACGGGGAGGACGCCGGCCGCCGAGCGGCTTAGGACCTCGAGGCCCACCGGCTTCTGATAGGGTCCCAGCTCCCGGCGGATGTGTGCAGCGCATGCGATGGACGAGATCTATCAATGAAAACGTCATGCGCTCATACTATGGGGCTACAGAGGGAGGAAACAACCTGACCGCGTACCGTGTTCGGATGCTCTCTTTGTTTCAGGTGCTTGAGCCAGCCGTCAACGTTTCGGCCCAACGACTGTCGGATCAGGTGCGGGTCATCCAGCGTAATCATATGTTGGACGATACTGTACTTGATCGCCTCCGAACGGAAATGGGTAGCCATGCCATTGCCTCTTCGTCGCAGACGGTGGCACCTTCACAGGTATCACCGTCCAACCATCTTCCCAACCACGCTGACGAGGAGAGCACTGACATGGTTACACATGTAAGTACCCAGTGTAGCAACGAATTGAGGAGTGCTTTGGAGTGTGCTATTCGGGAGTATCGCAACATGCCGCTTGAACTCAGGCCGCGGTTACCTCGTTTGCCCATGTGTAATTAGAATAAGGCGCTGGTGGCTGCTCTGGATTTGCAGTTGTCAAACTATTTTGATGACTGCGAAGATCTCACTGATACACACTCGATAATGTACTGCGCGGCTGTAGCGGCATGTCGTGTAGCTCACGTCAAATTTCCAAACAGTGACGTAGCTACACGACCAAAACCAGCTGTGCCGGCCTGGCAGTGCAGGATCGAGCGTCCTATTGGTGGGGCCAGAGCACTCATCAGCAAACTAATCTGCTTCAGGGAGGGCAACACTCGCCCACGAGTGATGCGCTTTGTGAGACGGGCGTTTTCGGGAACTGATATCAGGCCCCGAGACTATATGTCCTGTGTCACAGAGCGCATCGACTTCCTGAAGCAGAAGGTGTACGCATGGGCAAACCGTATCCGAAGGTATAAGCGGCGGGTTGAGCGGTACACCCAGAATCGCACATTCCGGAGTAATGAAAGGTGGGTATATAGGGCTTGGGAGCAGCCGGACCAAGGTGGGGCTGACACGCGCCTTCCGGATGATGACGCCATGAGTTCGTTCTGGCGTAACATCTGGTCGGTGCCTGTCAGTCATACTGAAGGCGGTTGGACTCGAGAGGTCGAACGAGCGTGCGAACCGATACCAGAAATGGGGGCAATCACAATCAGCCCCCAAGATGTGGCCCGTGCAGTCCGTCCGTTGCCTAATTGGAAATCTCCAGGGCCGGACGGACTGCACAACTTTTGGATAAAGTGGCTTCAAAGATCGCACGCTCGTTTGGCATCTCAGTATCAGACCGCCTTGGAGTCTGGCTCGCTACCCGAGTTTCTTACAACAGGAGTTACCCACCTGCTCCACAAATCTGGTAGCACCGCGGAACCCAAAAACTATCGACCGATTACGTGTCTGCCGACAGTCTATAAGGTTCTTACATCCATTTTGAGAGCAAAGATTAACCACCATGTAGATAATAACGCTATCATGTCTGCCTCTCAAAATGGATGTAGGAATGGGTCCCGCGGTACTAAGGAGCTACTCCTCATCGATATGGCCATTAGCCAACAGGTTCGGCGTTCCCGAAAGGATCTGTCGACATGTTGGATAGACTATAAGAAGGCCTACGACTCAGTCCCTCATACATGGCTCATGAGGGTGCTAGAATTATACAAAATTGATGCAACATTACGCACCTTCTTGATGTCATGTATGAGGCAATGGAGGACGGTCCTTCGCTATCCAGGATGTCGACATATCCAGAGGAACAGCGAACCGGTAAGGATCGAGCGAGGTATATTCCAGGGTGACAGTTTGAGTCCGCTTTGGTTCTGCCTGGCCTTGAATCCTCTAAGCACACTGCTGGAGAATTCAGGCCTAGGCTATCGGTTGAAGAGAGGTGGTCAGGTTATATCTCACCTCCTCTACATGGATGACCTGAAACTGTTTGCCCCCAACAATCTGCAACTGATGGAGCTACTGAAGGTAACTGAAACCTTCAGTAGTGCCATCAGGATGGAGTTTGGTGTGGATAAATGTGCAGTCATGCATGTAAAGAGAGGAGAGATTGTGGAATCCGTGGGTACCCAACTCTCGGATTCCATAAACTTGAGATCTCTCTCTCCAACCGAAACCTATAAGTATTTGGGTATGTCGGAAGCGTTAGGCATCAATGCTACTGACATGAAGCAAACGTTGAGGGAGCGTTTCTTTGGACGCCTGAAGAAGGTATTCAATAGCCTTCTTTCAGGCGGAAACAAGGTGCGCGCCTTCAACGGTTGGGTCATGCCGGTATTGATGTACTCTTTCGGCGTACTCAAATGGACTCAAACGGAACTTGATGCCCTGGATAGGCGGGTCCGTACACTGCCGACTGCATACCGAATGCATCACCCACGATCGTCGGTCATGAGACTGTATAACCCGCGGAAGTGTGGGGGTCGAGGCTTTTTAAATGCTAAGACCCTGCACAATCGCGAGGTATGCAGTCTCAGGGAATATTTCCTAACCGCCGACGTGGGTATGCATCGTGATGTAGTGGCAGTGGACAAGGGACTCACCCCGCTCTCCTTGGCTAACGAGAGCTGGCGCAAACCTGTAGTGCTTGACACTAACGATCGCAGGGAAGTATGGCAGAGTAAGGAACTCCACGGACGCTTTTTCCGGGCCCTTCATGGGCCCGATGTAGATCAACTAGCGTCCGTAGCCTGACTGCGCGTCGGTGACCTCTTTGGGGAAACCGAAGGTTTTGTCTGTGCAATTATGGACGAAGTTATCATGACGAATAACTACCGGAGATTTATTGTGAAGGACGGCACGGTTGACATCTGTCGGGCATGTCACCGACCGGGTGAATCAATCCGCCACATTATCTCTGCTTGTTCTCGTCTAGCTAACGGGGAATACTTGCATAGACACAACCTTGTAGCCAGGATTATCCATCAGCAACTTGCTCTGAATTACTCTCTTGTGGAATCGGAGGTGCCATACTACAGGTATGTGCCCGACCCAGTTCTCGATAATGGCGATATCACGCTGTACTGGGACCGGTCCATCATCACTGACAGGACTATTGTAGCCAATAAGCCTGATATAGTGGTGGTGGATCGAAGAGAGAGGCGTACAATGATTGTTGACATATCCGTTCCGCATGACGAGAACCTAGTGAAAGCAGAGAAAGACAAACAAATCAAGTATATTGATTTGGCTCGCGAGGTTGTCGACATGTGGGATGTAGACTCGGCGATCATTGTACCGATAGTCGTGTCAGCCAATGGCTTAATAGCCAAGAGCCTCGACCAACACCTTAGGAGGCTCGCGTTAGGCGGCTGGATCAAGGGCTTGATCCAGAAAGCGGTACTCCTGGACACGGCTCGTATTGTCAGGAGGTTCCTTTCTCTGGAGCCCTGACCGCCGGTAGCTTGGACCCTGTTCCCGATACCGGTGGGACACTGTTTTTTATATTTTTAAATGTTTTTTTTATTTTTTTTATTGAAATATTTAAAAGTATAATTTACATGTTTTAGTTATGAATAAACGAATAATAATAAAACTGTTCTTAAAATTAATTCGTCTTCGGTGACAGTAGCTACTGAGCCGATACATATCAATCGTGTAATTTTTCAAGGAGACGCTCTGAGTCCACTATGGTTTTGTATGGCACTCAATCCACTGTCACACTTGTTAGATAAAACAGACGTGGGATTCACACTGACAAACAATAATACACAATACAGACTAACACACCTAATGTACATGGATGACATAAAGTTATATGCATCTGACAGGGAGGCACTTTTCCGACTAGCTGGTACAACACAGATATTTTCTGATGATATTTGTATGTCATTTGGAGTGGATAAGTGCAAAATCTTGTCAGTTGTAAAAGGTAGAATACAAAATAATTGTTACTCACTTGGATCTGGTGAATTGATTGAACCAATGGACGAACACAGTACTTACAAGTATTTAGGGTTTAAACAGTCCAGACAAATACAGCAAAAGCTGTCAAAATAAGAATTGCTAAAAAAATTCTCACATCGCCTTAACCTTATCTTAAAAAGTAATCTAAACTCTAGAAACACTATTAAAGCCATCAACACATTTGCAATACCTATTCTCACATACTCTTTCGGAATTTTACACTGGTCAAAGACTGATATAAAAAAAACACAGCGCACTCTCCATACACTCCTTACCAAGCATAGAAAACATCATCCAAAATCATGCATACAACGACTTACACTGCCACGCCAAGAAGGAGGGAGAGGTCTGATAGATATACACAATTTACATAATAAACAGATACATTCACTCAGAGTGTACTTCCACAGCAAATCAGAAAACTCATTACTACACAAACATGTATCGGAAACAGATAAAAAACTAACACCACTAAATCTCCAAAATAAAAACACGCAAATAAATGAACACATAGTAAGCACACAACAAAAAATTGCAGCATGGTCTGACAAAGCCCTTCATGGAAGACACCGAACCTCCCTGAGCCAGCCACACGTCGATAAAATAATGTCGAACGAATGGCTTAAACGAGTCGAATTGTTTCCCGAGACTGAGGGTTTTATGTTAGCCATACAACATCAGATAGTAGCTACCCGTAATTATAGAAAATACATCATGAAAGACCAAAATCAACAAACTGATTCCTGTAGACGCTGCAACAGTGCCTCTGAAACCATCCAACATATAACAGGAGCATGTAAATCGTTAGCTCAAACCGATTATAAACACCGTCATGACCAAGTTGGTGCAATTATACACCAAAATTTAGCATATAAACACAAATTCGTAACTGATAAGGTACCGTATTATAAATATACCCCAGAAACAATTTTAGAAAGTCAGAATATAAAAATTTACTGGGACCGGACAATCATAACAGACAAAACGATTCATTACAACAGGCCCGATATTACTGTTCACGACAAAACCAATAAAACAGTATATTTGATAGACATAGCAATACCTAACTCACACAATATTCAAACCACAATATCCGAAAAGCTCGGTAAGTATCAAGATCTCGCCATAGAGATTAAAACCCAATGGAAAGCTCGAACTGTCCATATTGTACCGATTGTTCTCTCATCTACTGGCGTAATACCAAAATCATTAACACAGAGCCTCAACACTATACAGATGCCAGCTCAAATACTCTACATGCTTCAAAAAGCCACAATCCTCAACACCTGTCGCATCACTAGAAAGTTCCTGACTTCTTCAACACTCACATCTACCTTTTCAATTTAAACTCCACCTTATATACTTGGTCCCGGCCCGTGTGTAAGGTTTATCTCTCTTAAATGGGAAGAAAAATTTAAAAATATAACTAATAATAATAATAATACAATCCGCAGTGCAGTTTTGTGGCGAACTGTTGGGCATTAGCGACCCCACTGACCCGATCTCCCGGTAGAATTCTTGTTCTTCATCTCCGGCTTGCCTTTATTGGCCGGCCGTAGTGAACACTGACGAGGAACTGAGCTCCCACCTCTCTCTTGCCTTTATTGGCTGGCTTGAGTGGAGATTCGCAAGAGCAAACGTGCTCGGGAGAAGGATGTATAATCCAGTAAGGTGCTGGTAGGGATCTTGACCGTACTTCCGGGATTGTCCTGATAGCCGTGGTATACCTCTCCACTCCTTAAGCACCTCAGGATATGTTGCCCTCTTGTTGCTACGTCACTTCGTGCTAGCGGCCGTTTTTGGGGGCCCATTTATTGAGTGTGCAAGTCACCCCCTGCCTTTTTTCGATGCATATTAATAACGTTGTTCAGGCAGGGGCCATAGTCTTGACATAGTTCCATGTTACCAGTCCACTTAAGACTCCAAAAACCATAGCCCTATTATCTTTGTTCTCCATATGTCGCAACAGTTTTTCAATAACCGGGGGTTGTCCTTGGGTGCACTAGCATAGCGCGTACAGGGATAATCGTCGGTTGGTATCATGTTCCATTATAATTGTCTAAAGGGCCTCTGCGAGTTGGCTTCGGCTCCTCGTACGCCTCCCAAAGGTCCAGGACCTCAGGGTCCTGAGATAAATAAAATATATAAAAATAATAATAATATATTAAGATTATATAATGTAATATATTAAGCATTTAAGCCTAATGTCCACGGACGCTTAGCTTCTTAGACGCGTATTCGTCATAATACGCTTTTTTTAGATCCGAAATCATCCAATGACTTCTCTGTGTCAGATTTTTACTGACAAAAACTCACTCATATGTTCCTTAATTGCTTTGCTTTCCAGGACCTCGGGTTTTCCTTTCAGAAGCAAACCCATGGCCTGACAAATACAAACACAACAAAAAAAAGAATTAGCGATATTGGTCCAGCCGTTCACGCGTGATGACGTGACCAAGGGAAATGGGGATTCATATATTTTTTTTATTGGTTATTCAAGAAAATTTACATATATCTTTATACATTGGTGTAATTCTTCTGCACGTGCGTTTGTCACCTCTTAAACGGCTCGACTCATTTGGTTTGTGTGTGTATTTGAGTGGGTCCGTAGATGGTTTGAAAATACAACATTAACTGGTGGATGGCGCTGCAATCGAGGCCACATTCACTCCAGTCACACATGCATTAATTTATCATCATTATCATAATTTCTACCGAAAGACGTCCACTGCTGGACGTAGCCTCCCATAAGTGTCGCCACAACGACTGATCCTGTGCGTCTTGTATCCATCGGATTCTCACGGCCCTCATCAGGCCATTGCTTTACCTCGTGGGAGCACTTACAACGCTGCGTCTTCCGGCTCAGTGGTCGCCACTCCAAAACCTTTCGGCCTCATTGGCCATCGATTTATTTGTTTGAGCAAAAAAGAGTAATAAAAATATACACATACAAACTTTTGTCTTTATAATATTAGCGTGATTAGTATTCAAAATGGAAAACGACAACAATAAATAGACAAAACGTTAAGACGACAAGATAATTTCAAACAACGATACGATTCCGACAATAAATAATAATTATAATTCTCGTAGTCTATACATATAATAAAACAGTAAAATGGTGGAGCGTTGGTATTAGTTGGCGAAAAAACTACTGAACCAATCCTGTTCAAATTTTGCATACATAATCCTTATAGGCCGGGTCGACTGTTAGGCTACATATTATCACGCTATTTGCTATGGGGGGTGAGCAATAATCCAAAATGTCGACATTGAACGACATTTGCCACGTTCGATCCCCAGCTACAGTTAAAAATTTTGCCATTATTTTATCTTCTTTTTTGTAATAAAATAACTTTTACCATTTTTTCAAAATAAAATTGACATTTCTATTCGATATCTTCTAAATATTTTGTAAAAACTAATCAAAACACATAATAAAATCAAAGCGGCGAGTAAAATCACGTACTAAAATGTAAATATGCCACACGCAATTCAGATACTCGCAACGCCATCTAAAGACTGAAAGTAGAAATAATGATGACAATGATAGTTGAACGTCATATTTGATAGATGGCATTGTGTATTTTACGTAATTTTCTGAGTGGCGGAAGAATGACCATCGCCCAAGTTTGCAGACAGTTTTATTGTTTAAAATTGGACGAAAACCGTTATGATTAAACAGGAGTTAGACGGAGACATTTTTAATCCTACTGCTTTTTTTCCCCGTGGTTGTAACAAACTAATTGACCGTGATTATTCAAGGGATACCAACCAAAGGCGATAAAAGTAAATACTTATATGTATTTAATTATTGACTTTAAAATAACATGGCCAAATTTTCGGAAGGGGTAGCATGGCACCTTGCGTTGGAAGGCTCCCAGGTGGACCGATGACCTGGTGAGGGTCGCGGGAATCCGATGGATGCGAGACGCACAGGACCGGTAATTATGGTGACACTTGGGGAGGCCTATGTCCAACAGTGGACGTCTTTCGGCTGAAATGATAATGATGGCACCTTTATTTTTCTTTTTTTAAGGGTGGAAGTCATCCAATGACTTCTCCCACTCTGGTTGGAGCGGGAAGGCGTGTCAAACTTTTACTGACTAAAACCACACCTGTGTCCTTCAGTTGCCCTTTGCGACATCTCTTTGAGGAGCGCGTGGATCACTACGCGCTGTTCACGACTGGGCTCGGTCCGGTCAATTAGCGGACGGCCGGACGGCTGTGGACGACCGATTGCTGGATGTCCGCAAGCCCGCGTCTACCGTGGCTGGTCGTCGGGGTCAGAATCTCGGCTCGGCGTGAGGACGTTCGTTCCCTCACGCGTGCGGCCTCCTCCTTCACTAGCATTACGGCTTTGCAGAAGGAGGCGACCGTCTGCCAGTCCTCCTCGCTCTGGACCATAGCCCAAAGTCACAAGGCCCGGCGCGAGAGGTGACTGACGCCGATTGCCTCCACGAGGACAACACACACCTCTGTGTGCTCCGGGATGATGGCACCTTGCGGCCTAATAATGGTGTGTTTTATTATTAGCAGTCACTGCTTCATATAAAACTGGGTCGAAAGGTTTGCGTTCCTGATCACAGTTCGACAACGTATGATGTATCTCAGATTCCTTGCAGCCTTACGTCGACATCCGTACGTTACCTCCTTGCAGTGAGTGGTGACCAACACTGGAACCACCCTCTGAGGGAGGCCAGTCTCAGGGATAACACTAATCGGCTGCTACATTTGTTTACCGGAATTTCATTGTTTTATGGATACACAAGCTCAGGACTGTTGAGTGTGTTTCACGCGGTTTCTGTTCCGGATTCGGTTCGAAGTACTCTGATATTACCATTTTACAAATCGCCCGGAGGACCCGTTGTAGCATGCGGTGGAGGTCTATCCTGCTTGGGTATACCGCCGTGTCTTCATAGAGGCAATCGGCGTCAGTGACCTCTCGGTTTGGCCATCAATATGCGAGTTCGATTGGAAACGGATACACGCGTTCAAGATTTCACCGAAATTCATTCAAAAGTTGGAGACTCTTCATAGGGTAGTTCCCACTATGGAATAACATTTGTCTGATATACGAGGACGTCAGTCAAATACACACCAAAAAATCCTAGGTAAATGAACAAGTAATTTTTACGCCCCAAATGATCAAGCTGCAACAATCAATTCAAGCATGCTCTCGCAAATTCTTCATAAGTAATGTTGTGGAGGAAGATAGTTGATGATGATGGTAATTTTTGGATTCACTGGCTTTTTGGCTTTGCACCATCAGTGCAAACGTTATCCAGCTGAAGGTCGGTAAGTCCCCTCTTTGAGGAGTGGCTGGAAAGACCACATGGCGTCCTTACCTACCGCATGACGCAGGTCCTCACCGGACATAGTAAGTTCGGGAGGTTCCTGCACCGAATTCGTGCGGAAAAAACGCCTGGGTGCCGCCATTGTGTGGACCGTCCGGAGGACACGGTGGAGCATACGGTAGAGGTGTGCCCCGCCTGGGCAGAGCAACGCCGTGTCCTCGTGGGAGCGATCGGCGGCAGTGATCTCTCGCGCCGGGCATTGGTACAGGCCATGGTCCGGAGTGAGGAGGAGTGGCAGGTGGTCGCCTCCTTCTGCGAAGCAGTAATGCTAGCAAAGGAGGCGGCCGATCGCGTGTGGCAACGGTTCTCACGCCCTAACCGCCGCCGGGATTCCGATCCCGATTTCCGGCCACCGTAGGCGCGAGCTTGCGGACGGCGAGTAATGGGTGGCTCGCCGTCCGACCGTCCGGTAACTGTCCGGACCGAGCCCAAGTCGTCGACGGCGCGTATTGTTCCACGAGCGCCTCAGGGAGATGTCAGCAAATCGTAGGGGCCCAGCAGGGCCGAAGCCTACTGGGGCCATGGGTAGTGTGAAAGCGAAGCCCGGGGCCCCGGGATAAAGGCAAAGAAGGAACAGGAGTGGGTTTTTAGTCAGTAAAAGTCTGACACTATCTCTCGCTCCGCCCAAGAGCGGGATTTGTCATTAGATGATTTTCCCACCTAAAAAAAAAAAGCTGAAGGTCGGTGTCCGATTATGTTCCTTCGTTTACCTCTACCAAAGCTGTCTGACGGCTTAAACTCTTCAGTGAAACTTTATTGAGGCGAAAATTTTACAGGAGGTAACTCTTTCGAACAATCTCGCAGCCTTAGCAGACATTGGCCCTAGAGGGCCCTATCCATTTGCTGACATCATTATGAGTCGCGCGTAGGTTACTACGCGCTGTCGATTCAGGATTGCTTTGACCAGATGACCGGACGGCTCCACCGCAATCGCCCTGCGGCTTTCAACACCTGGAGCATCATTTCCCTCATCATCCTTCATAGTTTCAGCCACCTTCTTCGATCGTAGTGCTTCACTGAAGGAGGCTACTGGTTGTCATTTTTTCCACTAATCGCCTCCATGAGGACACGGCGGCGCCGGCACTCCTACCAAGCGGGACTGACTTCCACCGTAAGTTCCATCGTATTCTCCGGGCGATCCGCACAATGGTGAGACTCGAGTGTTTCTTTTCGCTGAATTCGATACAGATACCTCCCGAAACACCCACATCCGGTGAGTCCTGCTCAAAGAAAGGATGCCGTGACGCCTCTGTAGCCACTCCTCAAAGACAGGCATTACCGCTGCGATTGTGACGTGCTCACTGTGACAATGTTGTTTTACCGGAACATAAACCAGAAACATACATAAACTAGTGCCTTTTCCCTTGGTGTAGGCAGAAATGCCAACTGCTACGACCCTTACATACTCTTTCTATTCATTGACGTTCATACATCTGGATCTGGACGAGTACATAACATGTATCCTGAAGGTAATTTGCGTTTTTACCAATAAATAATTACTATGCTTTCAGAATGAATTGCAAGCACAGAATGATTGTACAGTTTTACCAACTTAACGTAGACGAAGTCGCGGGCAACAGCTAGTACTAAATATTCAAATATTTAGGTACGAACAAAATCTTTGAAGTCAATTTGTAAATGGGTCTTGTACAAATTATCGCAAGCTAAAGTAAAGCCTAGCTTTATTCTGATAACAACGAATACCTTTTGATTTATTAATTTCTGAAGCTGCTTAAACAAGCTATTTCTTAGACATTTTAATGAGTTTTACCACAAATCTAAAAATTGCTGATACCGTATGTTATTCATTTTGTTTATTCACAGTATTTACATTTTATTTACTTATATCTAAATTGTTTTTTTTTTTTTTTAATGAGTTATTTTGAACTGTGATTTCTTTGGATTGATTTAGAGTTATAAGTTCAAATAAACTTTGTATTAAAGGCACGTTATTCTTTTTCGAAATTAGATATTTATTGGTTTCTTTATCTTTTGCATTTACTGTAATCGTAGTATTTATATTTGTATGACATCTAAAAACTCGTATTATTTTGGAATATGAATTCTACAGTGAAATCAATGCGTCAAAAATCTGGCGATAGGGGTTAAGGCTCCAAAGAGAAGAATCTCCACACAATACAAACCATGTCAAAAAATATTATTTTCTGAATAAAGACCTTGTACACCGCCATTGTACCCATAGATTTAAGTTTATGGTATAAGTTGGGTTACTTTTATGGTGTACAATAAAGTTTATTCTATTCTATTCTATTCTATTCTATTCTATTCTATTCTATTCTATTCTATTCTATTCTATTCTATTCTATTCTATTCTATTCTATTCTATTCTATTCTATTCTTGGTCAAGCCGCATAACGAAGGCCTCCTGAGGATTTTTTTTCTGTATATATAGTGAATATGTGGTGGCTTCTAAGCTTTCTATAAAAAACGTAATACAAGATATATTTTTTTTACAACTATCACACAACGCCGTCTAGTCCCAAGCTAAGCAGAGCTTGTGTTATGAGTACTAAACAACTGATAAACATACTTATATATTTCTAAATACATACATATTATATACTAGCTGTTGCCCGCGACTTCGTCTACGTTAAGTTGGTAAAACTGTACAATCATTCTGTGCTTGCAATTCATTCTGAAAGCATAGTAATTATTTATTGGTAAAAACGCAAATTACCTTCAGGATACATGTTATGTACTCGTCCAGATCCAGATGTATGAACGTCAATGAATAGAAAGAGTATGTAAGGGTCGTAGCAGTTGGCATTTCTGCCTACACCAAGGGAAAAGGCACTAGTTTATGTATGTTTCTGGTTTATGTTCCGGTAAAACAACATTGTCACAGTGAGCACGTCACAATCGCAGCGGTAATGCCTGTCTTTGAGGAGTGGCTACAGAGGCGTCACGGCATCCTTTCTTTGAGCAGGACTCACCGGATGTGGGTGTTTCGGGAGGTATCTGTATCGAATTCAGCGAAAAGAAACACTCGAGTCTCACCATTGTGCGGATCGCCCGGAGAATACGATGGAACTTACGGTGGAAGTCAGTCCCGCTTGGTAGGAGTGCCGGCGCCGCCGTGTCCTCATGGAGGCGATTAGTGGAAAAAATGACAACCAGTAGCCTCCTTCAGTGAAGCACTACGATCGAAGAAGGTGGCTGAAACTATGAAGGATGATGAGGGAAATGATGCTCCAGGTGTTGAAAGCCGCAGGGCGATTGCGGTGGAGCCGTCCGGTCATCTGGTCAAAGCAATCCTGAATCGACAGCGCGTAGTAACCTACGCGCGACTCATAATGATGTCAGCAAATGGATAGGGCCCTCTAGGGCCAATGTCTGCTAAGGCTGCGAGATTGTTCGAAAGAGTTACCTCCTGTAAAATTTTCGCCTCAATAAAGTTTCACTGAAGAGTTTAAGCCGTCAGACAGCTTTGGTAGAGGTAAACGAAGGAACATAATCGGACACCGACCTTCAGCTTTTTTTTTTTAGGTGGGAAAATCATCTAATGACAAATCCCGCTCTTGGGCGGAGCGAGAGATAGTGTCAGACTTTTACTGACTAAAAACCCACTCCTGTTCCTTCTTTGCCTTTATCCCGGGGCCCCGGGCTTCGCTTTCACACTACCCATGGCCCCAGTAGGCTTCGGCCCTGCTGGGCCCCTACGATTTGCTGACATCTCCCTGAGGCGCTCGTGGAACAATACGCGCCGTCGACGACTTGGGCTCGGTCCGGACAGTTACCGGACGGTCGGACGGCGAGCCACCCATTACTCGCCGTCCGCAAGCTCGCGCCTACGGTGGCCGGAAATCGGGATCGGAATCCCGGCGGCGGTTAGGGCGTGAGAACCGTTGCCACACGCGATCGGCCGCCTCCTTTGCTAGCATTACTGCTTCGCAGAAGGAGGCGACCACCTGCCACTCCTCCTCACTCCGGACCATGGCCTGTACCAATGCCCGGCGCGAGAGATCACTGCCGCCGATCGCTCCCACGAGGACACGGCGTTGCTCTGCCCAGGCGGGGCACACCTCTACCGTATGCTCCACCGTGTCCTCCGGACGGTCCACACAATGGCGGCACCCAGGCGTTTTTTCCGCACGAATTCGGTGCAGGAACCTCCCGAACTTACTATGTCCGGTGAGGACCTGCGTCATGCGGTAGGTAAGGACGCCATGTGGTCTTTCCAGCCACTCCTCAAAGAGGGGACTTACCGACCTTCAGCTGGATAACGTTTGCACTGATGGTGCAAAGCCAAAAAGCCAGTGAATCCAAAAATTACCATCATCATCAACTATCTTCCTCCACAACATTACTTATGAAGAATTTGCGAGAGCATGCTTGAATTGATTGTTGCAGCTTGATCATTTGGGGCGTAAAAATTACTTGTTCATTTACCTAGGATTTTTTGGTGTGTATTTGACTGACGTCCTCGTATATCAGACAAATGTTATTCCATAGTGGGAACTACCCTATGAAGAGTCTCCAACTTTTGAATGAATTTCGGTGAAATCTTGAACGCGTGTATCCGTTTCCAATCGAACTCGCATATTGATGGCCAAACCGAGAGGTCACTGACGCCGATTGCCTCTATGAAGACACGGCGGTATACCCAAGCAGGATAGACCTCCACCGCATGCTACAACGGGTCCTCCGGGCGATTTGTAAAATGGTAATATCAGAGTACTTCGAACCGAATCCGGAACAGAAACCGCGTGAAACACACTCAACAGTCCTGAGCTTGTGTATCCATAAAACAATGAAATTCCGGTAAACAAATGTAGCAGCCGATTAGTGTTATCCCTGAGACTGGCCTCCCTCAGAGGGTGGTTCCAGTGTTGGTCACCACTCACTGCAAGGAGGTAACGTACGGATGTCGACGTAAGGCTGCAAGGAATCTGAGATACATCATACGTTGTCGAACTGTGATCAGGAACGCAAACCTTTCGACCCAGTTTTATATGAAGCAGTGACTGCTAATAATAAAACACACCATTATTAGGCCGCAAGGTGCCATCATCCCGGAGCACACAGAGGTGTGTGTTGTCCTCGTGGAGGCAATCGGCGTCAGTCACCTCTCGCGCCGGGCCTTGTGACTTTGGGCTATGGTCCAGAGCGAGGAGGACTGGCAGACGGTCGCCTCCTTCTGCAAAGCCGTAATGCTAGTGAAGGAGGAGGCCGCACGCGTGAGGGAACGAACGTCCTCACGCCGAGCCGAGATTCTGACCCCGACGACCAGCCACGGTAGACGCGGGCTTGCGGACATCCAGCAATCGGTCGTCCACAGCCGTCCGGCCGTCCGCTAATTGACCGGACCGAGCCCAGTCGTGAACAGCGCGTAGTGATCCACGCGCTCCTCAAAGAGATGTCGCAAAGGGCAACTGAAGGACACAGGTGTGGTTTTAGTCAGTAAAAGTTTGACACGCCATCCCGCTCCAACCAGAGTGGGAGAAGTCATTGGATGACTTCCACCCTTAAAAAAAGAAAAATAAAGGTGCCATCATTATCATTTCAGCCGAAAGACGTCCACTGTTGGACATAGGCCTCCCCAAGTGTCACCATAATTACCGGTCCTGTGCGTCTCGCATCCATCGGATTCCCGCGACCCTCACCAGGTCATCGGTCCACCTGGGAGCCTTCCAACGCAAGGTGCCATGCTACCCCTTCCGAAAATTTGGCCATGTTATTTTAAAGTCAATAATTAAATACATATAAGTATTTACTTTTATCGCCTTTGGTTGGTATCCCTTGAATAATCACGGTCAATTAGTTTGTTACAACCACGGGGAAAAAAAGCAGTAGGATTAAAAATGTCTCCGTCTAACTCCTGTTTAATCATAACGGTTTTCGTCCAATTTTAAACAATAAAACTGTCTGCAAACTTGGGCGATGGTCATTCTTCCGCCACTCAGAAAATTACGTAAAATACACAATGCCATCTATCAAATATGACGTTCAACTATCATTGTCATCATTATTTCTACTTTCAGTCTTTAGATGGCGTTGCGAGTATCTGAATTGCGTGTGGCATATTTACATTTTAGTACGTGATTTTACTCGCCGCTTTGATTTTATTATGTGTTTTGATTAGTTTTTACAAAATATTTAGAAGATATCGAATAGAAATGTCAATTTTATTTTGAAAAAATGGTAAAAGTTATTTTATTACAAAAAAGAAGATAAAATAATGGCAAAATTTTTAACTGTAGCTGGGGATCGAACGTGGCAAATGTCGTTCAATGTCGACATTTTGGATTATTGCTCACCCCCCATAGCAAATAGCGTGATAATATGTAGCCTAACAGTCGACCCGGCCTATAAGGATTATGTATGCAAAATTTGAACAGGATTGGTTCAGTAGTTTTTTCGCCAACTAATACCAACGCTCCACCATTTTACTGTTTTATTATATGTATAGATTAATTACACCCAGACACAGAACAAATGTTCATGCTAATCACACAAACATTTTTCCTGGGTGGGAATCGAACCCACGACCTCCGGCATAGCAGTCAGGGCCACTAACCACTAGGCCAACAGGCCAGTCAAAAGTAATAAAAAAAGATTAAAATTATCTTACAGTTCACTTGGAAGCATTTACAGAATTTTCAATATTTTGTATTATTGGGTCTTTAAGTCAAGAGTGAATAAAATACTTCTAGGCAAGCGTGCTGCATCTTCGGCCACATCATCGCTTACCATCAGGTGAGATAGTGGTCAAACGCAAGCCTATCAATAATAAAAAATAAAAAAAATATTGTATTCACTATCGGAGGGGTAGTCAATGTTATAGAACATACTACCACTTTAAAGCATTCAATAATTAGCTACCTTAAAATAAAAACAAAACTAAAAAACTCAACTCCCCCTTAACAGCAGAGTTATCTTTACGGTCGTCCGTAGCCGCAATCCCACAAATTAGGTCCACTGTCGGCTTGGCAAAGATCCGCTATTTGTGAACCCGACGCTCGCAGGTCCGTATCACAAATGAAAAACAATAATGAGGCAATTTGACTAGCCGTAGTGGAGGGTTGTGGTAATTAGGACTTCATTTTACCCCTCTCGACCCTGCATTTTGTTTGATAATATTTTGAATTTAAGTTGTTGTTTTTTTGTTTTGTTTGTTTTTCGGATTTAATGTAGATAAAGTGGAACATTTGGGAAATAAAAATTAATACCTATGTTTGTAATGAAACTCAATGGAATTTTAAACTTGACTAAAGTGTAGGTGACTAAGTTAAAAAGCTGCTGTAAATTTTGAAAAGATAAAATATCAAAAAAATGATATGATGATAAATGTAATTACAAAGAAAAAGCGAGACTCTATGAGCGATAAAGATTATTATTTAAGAAGTTCAATATGACAGTGGCACTAACTTGCGCTAACGAAATTTAAATGTATCGTGGACTCAATTCCAAAAGTTTAAATCGTTTCTGTGCCATCAGCGAACCACCAGGTGTACAGCAATACGCATAAAATGTTTTGGGAATACATTCATTCTGCATACCGCTAAAGAGTGGAATTCCCTGTCGGAGTCTGTGTTTCCTGATAGAGCACAACCTGTCGATCTTTAAGTCATCAGTGAATAGGTTACTTCTAGGTAAGTGTGCATGAAACACGCTGTCGCGTCGACCACATTGTCGCTTTTCATTGGGTGAGATTGTGGTCAAGCATGAACCAATCAATAAATTTAAAAAAATACCGCTTGTCTAGAGCCTTTATACTTAACCTTAGCGAATGAGTGCACAAATCTTTTTAAATTATTGAATAGTTTTGTAATAAATAATTTAAAAAATGGTCCTTTCACACAAACCACAAACACGGTCCACAGGAAAAAAAAGAGTGATTGCAAAACCTACCTTCCCGACTGCCGCTGACATCGGGATTTATTTTTAATTACTGTTGCTCACGGACCATTTTTCTACTGTATTTACAAGGCCTTTAGTAATTATTAGTGTGGCATGATTCTTTTAAAAATTTTACCATTCTTTTTAAGCCACGTGTTTACCTTTAATAAATAACAAATTTTATGTACATCAGCTGACCTGTTTAAAATTGCTTCTAGAGTTTTGTGTATAAATAAAGAATAAAATTAGTTACAATGTCTTGCTAGGGCATACTGTGTCATTCAGTAACTGAGTTAAAGATTGAAGGAAGTCGTTTTATGAAAAATAAGGGTTGTTAGCTGAATTTTATACAACTGCTTGATTAAAAAGCATTACAGAAAGACGCAACCACATTCTAATCCCTCTCGGTCCAGACCATGGCCTGAACCAGGACCCGGCACGATAGGTCGCCGCCACCTCCACTAAGATACGACGGTGCTTCGCACTATCCGGGCACGTCTCTACCGCATGCTGGTGGCCCACGCATTGGTAACACCCGGGCGTTTCTTTCACCCGAATCCGAAACAAAAAGCTCCCAATCTTACCATATCTGGTGGGGACCTGAGTCATGCGGAAGGTAAGGACGACGTGGCGCCTCTCCAGCCATTTATAAAACGCAGTTACAAATAGTCACAACAATGCAACCACTTCAATTTAAAATATTAAAAGGCACCGTACAACTAAACGTTGTAGTGTAGTACGGAAACGACCGGACTTTGCCAACTCAATGTTATTTCAGATTTGTGTGAATGACACTGTTACGATGTACAGAATTTGGCGCCGGTACAAGGATACGTTGTGTGGTTCGTATGTGGTTGTACATATATGAGTTACCGAGTTCAGTTATATATGAATAAGAGTCAGAGTTGATAGAACTTTAACATAAACTCAAAATAACCATCGAAAGCCTTACTGGTATATTCAAAAAGTGAAGAGAGACTTAGCATGAAAAATATATTTGTTATATGACCATTTTATCAATAAATATGTTGAAAATATCAAAATACAGATAGACACTAATTGCTAGCGCCATCTAGTGATGCATAGATAAAAGATATGTAATGTCTCTTTGTTCAGTCTGCTCAGTCACTCAATAAAAATATCATTCGCTCGTTTCCTGGTTACAAAAGTTCACGTTGTTTTATTTTTTTAAATATATAAACATCGAATGTTATCTGTGAAAATAATACCAAACTTGGTAAAAAAGCAAACTAATTGTAACAAATATATCTGTCTCTCACGCCATTATGCCGTTTTCTATAGCGTCTGTACTGGCATGATGAACTTTGACGTCTAAGCAGTGGCGTAACTATAGCTGGTAAAATGCCACGGGCCTCTGGCCTGGTAGGGCCCCCGGTCTAAGAGGTCTTGAGCTCTGAAGGAGTAACTGCACAAATTCAAGTAAATTATTAAGACTTATTTATTATTCATAAGAAAAGTATAAATTTCCCGTGGTATTTTGCCAGCCATGCCGCCTTATTAGAAACGCCACTGGAAAGCCCACCTTCATCGACGAAATATTAAAGCCCTCGTGTATTAGAGAACTTGCCGATTTATTAATAATAAAGAATATTTTATGTCTGTACTTCAGTGATTTATCCAAATTATATTACAAAGTTGACGATTTTTTTGGAGCCCCATCCAATGTTTTTTGTCACGGGCTTCAGATGGTATAGTTACGCCACTGCGTCTAAGTCCATGTTGGACTTCTTTTTTTTTATTAGCAGCTTTGTACTTTTATAACTTCGTTGTTGATGAAGTTATTTAAAAAAACCTTTACATTTATCCATAGAGCTAAAAAAATATTTAACAAAAAAACAAATTGCATGCGTAGGAAATATCTTATTCTGGAGACTGATATTGTTATTTGTCCTGCATAGCTTCGTTCAAATCCTCTGATCTGATTACCAAAAATATTTCACTGACAAAAAAAAAACAATTCCCCCGGAATCTTTTTGATATTTTCTCAAAAACCCAGAAAACTACACAATTGTTTAGTGATTTCGGCTACTTATACCTCTGAAAATACACGTTTCCGATGAGATAGAGCTTATAAGCGATGCCGCGGAGAATAACTAGTATCCAATAGACACCACGAGAGGCGCAAAATAAATCGACGTCCAGCGCACCTTGGGCAGCCAGGCTCGCTCTGAGTGGCAAATATATTATTTACCACCACGTGATTTATCACTTTGTACCTATTCTACTAATTTGTGCCAATGTGAGAAAAAGAAATAATAGTTTTACCACATAATAGATTCGTTCATGAAATCTGAATCTCTCGGCGATATTGCGGTATTAGCACTCACGTCGATGATCAAAGGAATTGAAGCCGATTTTTTAAAAAATTTTGTAAACTAGTGCAACTGCAATCCCACCTGATGGTAAATAGTGATGCAATCGTTGATGGTAAGGCGCACTAGTTTATTAAGTGCCTATGCACTCTAGCCTTGAAGACACCTAAATTATAATCGGACGGGAAGACCGCAGCAGGCAAGTTGTTCCAGTCCCTCGATGTTCGCGGTATAAACGACGAGACGAAATGCTTAGTCCTCACGCAAGGAAACTCCGAGCATAGCCCTTTCTATTGCCCTTTGGGTGACTGTAAGCCTTCTGATGAGTTCCATTGTAAGCGACCATGTTTCAGTGCCTTATGTCATATTAAAACTAAACTACATATAATAATATAAGCTCCATATTTTAGTTTATATGAAAGTCACAGCACAATTTGCGAGATTAAGTTTTTATTGTTTAATTTTAGCAAATTGCCTTGCCAGTCGGGTGACCATGTATCTGTTTTATATTATAGGACTTATGTTTTTGGGTTATTTTGTAATGTCTGTGGAATGTCATATGATAAGTACCCAGTCTGTTTATGGATGATAAAAACCAGCTCATAATATTTTTATCTTTATCATGAGAGACGTGGAGAGTAACTTTGGCTTAAGTAAAACACACAGTATTGCACATTATTCGATAATAATAAAAGTAAGTGTGCCCTTGAGAGCCTAAAAAAGTATGAAGGGATGTTCTTTCTATCAAGATAGATAAATACGCAGAGGAAAGGTGTAAATTGACGTTGAGGTTAGATGAACCTTTTTTTTTACAACAAAATTATTAGTACTATCTAGTTGTTTTTTTTTTAAGAATTACCTAGCCGTAATTAATTCTAATGGCGTAGTTGTGAGCGAACATTAACATTATTGTGAAAAATAAATCTAAAATTACGTGACTTTGATCTTAAAGTTCACTTTAAGTTTAAGTCAAATGTTTTTAGGTAATCTATTTTAAAGGCTGTTGTTAGTATTATTAATTTTGGTCCTTTGTGTTTTTTTTTTAACAATTTGGTAACGGTTGAAAGCAGCTTTTTTTATAAAAAAATTAAATAAAAAGTTGTTGTTGAGGCAAGATGATTATGTTACTGGCGTATAAGATGATCCGTTAAATATATTAAATTTATTTAATTGCCTGTGATGGTGATTATTGTGTATAGTGAGATTTGTCTACGTGGTCTATTCCATTATTTTTTATGAATCTTTTTTTTTAAACCTTTACTTAACAATTTATCTCACATATTGTGAAAATTGTAACCTATTAATGATACCGAGACTGACTATTAATTAACAAGGCTGGCTCATTTTACTTAAGTCAAGATCTCTAACATGTTTGTTTTTGTAGTTAAAGGTATAATAAACTTTAACCATTTTATATTGAATTTTAGCTCTACCAAAACCTAAAACATTTCCAAATTTGGGGCAAGATGATCAAAATGATACAAAATGATTATTTGGTAGTGCTTTAAAATAAATATTTAAAAATTGAAAATTATGTGTAGGTATGTAAAAGAATGAAGGGAATAATAGATAGTGTACGTTCTCTTGGGATAATGTACTACTATCAAGCGGGGGAGTCACTGATAGCAGCTAGTTGCTGGTATACAACGTCACTTTATTCAGTGCCCCTTAACAGAAAGAACTGACATTTACAAACCTATACAATACTGCTACCTACTACTGGTACGTACTTTCGGTACACCAAGTTTACATATAGATATCATACCTAGGTTCAAAACTGGTATAAATTTTATATAACAAAAAGAATCGACATTTACAAACCTATACAGTACTGCTACCGGTAAATACATTCAGTACACCTAATTTACCTGTATCTTACCTAGGTTTAAAACTGGTAGAACATTCATATAACAAAAAAAACAACATTTACAAACTTATACAATACTGCTACCTACTACCGGTACACATTTTCATTACAATACACTTAGTTTACCTGTATCTTGCCTAAGTTTAAAACTGGTATAACCTTTATATATTGGAAAAAGTAATATTGACCTTTGCCATAATAGTTTAATCTGTATAAAATTGTGCTTGTAGACATTTTCTTTTATTTGCTAAAAAGTAAACACGTAAGATTTGTACTATCAGTTAGGTAAATATTTGGTAACTCGTAAAGAACCATTTTCGATTCTAAAAGCTATTTTATAAGTTTTTATAGTAAAGTTTTCTGTATGGTTTACAGATAAGTCGTAAATGAAATGCCATTTTATTTTCTTGGTATGGGTGAAAAGTCATCAAATAGCTTCTCCAGCAGGCCCCGGGTGGATCGAAAGGGAGTCTCAGATTTTTACTGACTAAATCGCACCTGTGTTCCTTCCCTTTGCGTTTCATGGTCACGATGATTCTTTCGAACAATCCAGCAGCCCCCGCAGGCCTTACAAAAGTTATAAAGAAAGAAAAATAGTTTATTTGGCACACGTACACAGATACACACAATGTAGAAACAACATGTAAACACTTAAGATAAAAAAATAAAATAACTAAAGTTGTGTATCTGCACCAAATAGGTCCAGTTCAGCAAAAATGCCAGACAACTTCGTGGTAGTTGCCTGACGCTACTTTTCAACTGAACCTTATTGAGTTATAAAGAACTAGCAGCCTGTTCCAGGCATCACTGCGGCGATTAAAAGTCAATTTGTATAAATTATAGTAGTAAAGATTTACTCGACCAAGAATTTCAATTATAATCGGACGGGAACTCGAATTTAATTCCTTTCCGATTACAATTGAGGTGTCTTCAAGGCTAGAGTGAATATGCTCGTAATAAACTAGTACGCTTCACCATCTACGATTGCATCATCATGCTTAGCATCGGGTGGGATCGCAGTCAAGAACTAGTATTTACCATTTAAAAAAATATTTATCGGCCTGCACAGTACACAGTAAAGAAATCAACCTAAAAATAAATCCATAAGTTTTCTTTCTGATTGACAAACATCAATAAAGTAACAAAAATAAGTGACTTTGAAAAAAAATCACTCCTTTTACTAATAACAATACTTTTGTGAAGTTTTGAATACGCTGACACAAAATAACTTTCGATTGAACTCACTGAAATTACTGAATAAATCGATAAAAACTTTCCTAATATCATAAACATGTATTTCAATCAGATTGCACGCTTGAGTCTGATAATATTGAACACATTTTCACCTAATTCTAAAACGTATAATAGTACCTACTCTGAATAACAGATCACGACCTTATAATGACGGTTATAAGGTTAATATCACCTTGAAGAGATAACCTGTCGTATAATTTTATGGGGCTCTATGTTCTTATTATTCTAAGTTACATAAAGGTATGGATTGGATCTTTGATATGAAGTTATGGATAATCTTCGGTTATCGTCCTTATAATGTTATGGCTTATAGCCATTTTGTATGGGATTAAGATTGCATGGTGTTGATGTTATGGGAGTGACAGGGGAAAATGTATCGATATGCTTGTAGAATAGAGTATAATTTGTTTTGCCGCTCAGTGGCGCTGTTATAGCTATACCTTGGGTAAGACCTGTCTTGGCCAGCAGTAGTGAGAGTTATTCAGACGGACACAAAATTAATAACAGCCGTATGTGTCGATCAAAGTTTTTAGCAAATTTTTATCTCATTATCCTTCTTAGGCTTCATCTGGTTAGATTGAACATTTTTTTTTTTAGATGGGAAAATCCAATGATATCCCCTGATCTTGGACGGAGCGGGAGATAGTGTCAGACTTTTACTGACTAAAAACCCATTCCTGTTCCTTCGTTGCCCTTCGTACCAGGGCCGAATCTTTCTTTCAGAATCAGACCCTTGGCCCCAGTATGCTTCGACCCTGCTGGACCCCTAGGGTTTGCTGACATCTCTCTGAGGCGCGCGTGGAACAGTACGCGCCGTCGACGACTTGGGCTCGGTCCGGACGGTTACCGGACGGTCGGACGGCGAGCTACCGCAAGCCCGTGCCTACGGTGGCCGGAAATCGGGATCGGGATCCCGGCGGCTAGGGCGTGAGGGCCGCGCCCTCGTGCGTGCACGTGCGGCCGCCTCATTTGCTAGTATTACTGCTTCGCAGAAGGAGGCGACCGCCTGCCACTCCTCCTCGCTTCGGACCATGGCCTGTACAAAGGCCCGGCGCGATAGATCGTTGCCGCCGATCTCTCTCACGAGGACACGGTGGTGCTCTGCCCAAGCTGGGCACACCTCTACCGTGTGCTCCACCGTGTCCTCCGGCCGGTCCACCCAGTGGTAGCACCCGGGCGTCACTTCCGCACGAATCCGGTGCAGGAACCTCCCAAACTGACCATGTTCGGTAAGGACCTGCGTCATGTATAAGGTGAGGGCGCCGTGAGGTCTTTTCAGCCACGCCTCAAAGAAAGGACTTACCGCCTTAAAGGGAATGTCATGAATTAGTGAATGCTTTCCTCACTAAAACCACCCCGGTGTTAACCATCAACATATAGAAGGAACCCCTTTATATTTTAAAATACCACTCAGGAACCCTCTTTGTGAAACGATTGTAAGTGCACATACTTGAGGAAACTGTGAAGGGGTCTCTCCTAAACCTCGCTGTGCACATGATAAAAGTGCCGTTGTATTCCCTGAAATCACTCGGTGGCAATCAGAATTCCTCTTCTTTGAGGACCTAAGATTCCAAAGCCCCGTCTGCATTAAATTATTTATAGGCGGTTGCCTCTTTAATACCTCCAAGCAAGATTGACTCTCTCACTATTCCGCAGATTGATTAACCTACATGTAATCATAATTTTTTTATTTGTTAACGTATTATCTGCTAATTACTTAGTCAAAAACATACACACTGAAACGGTATTTATTTTTGAGGATTTTTTTTTTAGGTGGGATAATCATCTAATGACAAATCCCACTCTTGTGTGGACCAGGAGATAGTGTCAGACTTTTACTGACTAAAAACCCACTCCTGTTCCTTCGTTGCCTTTGTCCCAGGCCCCCGGGTTTCGTTTTCACACTACCCATGGCCCCAGTAGGCTTCGACCCTGCTGGGCCCCTTCGATTTGCTGACATCTCCCTGAGGCGCGCGTGGAACAATACGCGCCGTCGACGACTTGGGCTCGGTCCGGACGGTTACCGGACGGTCGGACGGCGGGCTACCCATTGCTCGCCCTCCGCAAGCCCGCGCCTACGTTGGCCGGAAATCGGAATCGGAATCCCAGTGGGCGAAATTTATCAAATGACTTATTTATTTATTTATCAATTGCTTGCTATAGTTACAGCATGCACCAAAGCGTATAGCAAGCCAACCAACCAACAATATACTGAACTAAAAAATTTGATACAAACATTTATCATTTAAATATTTTATATATATTTTTTTTTTCACTTTTTTCATTTATCACTTTTGCCGCTCTAGTATGGAGCAAGAGGGCTGTTAGACTTTTACTGACTAAAACTAACCTATATTCTTTCATTTTTGCTCTTTGCATTTTAGGACAGGGCAGGGCAACTCTTTCCAACATTCAGCTTTCCAAGCAAAAATCTGCCATACTGAACCCCTTCGATTTTCTTTTACTATGCTGTAGATTTTCACCTACTTGTAACTATTACCAAGGTCGCCGACATAGCCCGAAGAATCGTCAAGCTTAAGTGTTAGTAGGCAGGGCACACTGCTCGTAGAACGGATGGTCGATGGGGGTGAAAGGTTCTAGAGTGGCGACCGCGCACCGGAAAATGCAGTGTTGGAAGGTCTCCCACAAGGAGGACCCAGATAGAAAGTAGCCTATTTTCTTCCTTGAAGTTCAGGCTTACTCCGCAGTAGTTTAACCGTGAAAGCGTAACAGACAGTCAGACGGCTTACTGTCCACGGATGCGTAGCTTCATAAACGCGTAGGTATTAGTTATTTGTACGCTTGTACCATGTATAAAATTGTAGGGACTTCTCAGGAATTTTGGAAATTAAAAAATCAGGATCGTAGCTTGCAGTGTACCAGTTTAATTTTTGCCAGTCATGACATTCAAAAATCATGGAGGTCGTTAATAGTTAATGCCTGATAAAAATGTTATAGCTAAAAATTATTACTAATCTAATTGTTGCAAAACTTAAAGTGCCTAGTTGTGCAGAATTGAAGTGACGCTTCAACATGCCGCCGGCCGTTGAAAGCTTGCCTTTCAACAGCTATCGTCCAATAATGGACAGATCTTGGAGAATGCTCTTCTGATAGTTCCGGTTGAAGCCCTGATATCAGCAACTCTGCTTATGCCGTCTGTGCCAGGATGAAGGTTTTCAAAGATTCCACTTCAAGGGTTGCTGGTTATCCTCCTTGCGAATCCAGGTTTAGGCTGTCGTTGCCGTGTACCCCTGCCCCCTTGCCTAGTTAAAACAGTTTCGTTTCGATTCTCTTTTCGTCGATCGCCTCGAGTAGGCCACGCCTCCGATTCCTTTATTCTGACGTCATCTCAACGCTCAGTCACGTGGTCAGAACAAAGAAATAGGAGGCGTGGCCTATTCGAGGCGATCAACGAAAAGACTAGGGGGGCTGCTCACAGCTTAACGTCGTGCCATCGTGTCATTGATGCTTCGTTGACAGAGTTTCATTGTCTTGTATGTAAGCTTCCACCGGCGTGCACCAAGCGTATAATGACGAATACGCGTCTATGAAGCTACGTAACTATAGACAGTAGACCTTACTTTCACATTTATAACACTAGAATGGATGTGTAAGTTTCTTTCACATGATATTAATATGACAACTTTCATAAAAGTTACAACAAACCGTCTTCTAGTAAACTAAGAGTAGTTCGTAACTCCACGCCCAAAGTTTGTGCCTCACTTAGAACTACTCCACGATATACGAGTACCAACTATGACATATTATGTTATTACGTTACAGTGAGGAACTTTAATGTTACTAATGTTTTAATTAATTACATTAAACGTGGCATCTTTGCTATGTTTCTTGAGAGGAGAACGTATTTTGTCATGGATATAAATTAAGGCAGTTTTTACTTTATGGCATAATTTACAGTTACAGGAGAATAACATTGATTACCACTTCTTAACTGTACGCACAATAAATGTACTCCCAAAACGTTTTGTACGTCATCGTCATTACAGCCGAAAGATGTCCACTGTTGGACATAGGCCGCCCCCAAGTGTCGCCATAACGACCGGTCCTGTGCGTCGCGCATCCATCGGATTCCCACGACCCTCACCAGGTCATCGGTCCACTTTATGGAAAGCCTTCCAACGTTGCGTCTTCCGGTGGGTAGTCGCCAATTCAGATCCTGTCGTCCCCATATAGATCATCATCATGTTTTGTACGTAATTAATTTAAACTCTAAACAATAACCTTCCACCAGGTGGGTCATTTTTCTTTTTGTAAACATACTAAACTAATATTCCCTAACTACCATAAAATACTTTCTTCCAAAGTACGTTTAAAATATGTTTCCTTAAAGACATAACTTCTTGCAACTGCACCGTCCCTGAGGCTGGTCCTTATGTTCCGGAAGAGGAAACTTGTGTCTTTGTTCCATGTGGCAAAGAAATATTCCAGAGACAAGAGGAAATATTAATATTTCTCGACCAAACCCTCACACAAACGTATGAGAAAAGACAGATACTTATGTTACCTAAACTTCTTCATTTTCCCCCAAAGAAAAGTAAACTCTATTGGGGCAAGGTAAGGTAGGTTTTTCCGCGTGTGAAGTTTTATCACTCGCTGGGCGATTATCTTCACGTTTTATGTATATGTCGCAGTCATTTTGGTAAATCCGTATTTTGTTTCCTTATCCCAGAAAGACAAATAAGCGTAGGTATGTTTCTTTTTCTACCAAGAAAGATGTACGCATTTTACTTTTGTGTAAAATTATAATTTTCTGTGGAGTGACTTACAAATGTTGGCTCTGTTTAACAAGATGAAGTAATTTATTATTTGGTTGGCTTTTCTTTTTTCCTCAACGTAAAGTAGGACATCTGTTTTTTTATGTTTTCTTTGTCTTAATTTCATCTCTGGATAGACCGTCCGTTTATTATTTGTTTTAATGTGATTATTTATTTAGGGGAATTTGTACAGTAAAATTATTTTTTGCACGAGTACTGAACTCCTAATGCCAAAAAGTACTTCTGATTATGAAATATTATAGATAAATTATGTCATCTTATGTATAAAAGGAGAAACTGACTGACTGACATATCAACGCACAGCCGAAACCACTAGGACTAGGAATATGAAAATTTGCACAAAATTTTCTTTTATGACGTAGGTGAGCACTGCATACATGTAGATGGATGGAGAGGGAGAGGCCAAAGAAAATATGGATGGATTTTGTGAAGAGTGATATGAAAGAAAAGTAAGTTAGTGATAGCATGACGAAAAAAAAAACGTGTTGCACCGACCCCAAATAACACGGGACAAGGGTAGGATGATGGTGGACGTAGGAGAGTTCTAAGAGATTTTTCTAAAATTTACACCCTAAAGGGATGAAAAGGGGGTCAAAAGTTTGTATGGATTTTTCCATACGAACTTTGGACCCTACTTTCAAGTGGGTGAAGCTGCGGGAGCAGAAGCTAGCTATTTATATATAGCTCAGGCCAATACCGTAAACAAAATTACCTTACCACAATAACAGAACACAGTCACAAATAAAATACAGAAATATCACAAAAAAAGATTTTTTTTATCAATTACATTTTCCTTCTTGTCTGACTTAACGACGGAAAACAATATTTAAAAGAAATATTTTTGAAGGACGCACGTGTATAAAATTACAAAGAGACCTAAATAAACATCATCTGTAATTTATTTTTAAACACGAAAACAATTTGATGTAGGTTTAGTAATTAATTAACACTGGTCTTTACACAATTTATAAACGGTTTACATACTGTTTTTGAAAAATAATAACTGTGTTTCATAATTAATTAAAACCAAATATTATAATGTTTGGACATAAATAAAATACGAGTAGGGTCAAACTTTTGTTATTACATACAAGTTTCTGTCCACGCCTTTGTCCCCATAAATAAATCAATTCAACTTCGAATTTACCCGCTTTGCGGGGTGTACAATAGAAAGATCCTATCTTTGTTAACCTCTCCTCTCTCAAAACATTATTTACACTTTTCTTGGCCTTCAACTTAGTCTGTAAATTGTCCAAAAAATCCCGTGAAATTATTCATTAGTATAGTACATAATTATTATTTATTATAAGCCTTTTCAAAACTGCATTTTTTATGTAGGAAATCATCCAATGACTTCTCTCGCTTTAGGGTGTAGTGGAAAGGCGTGTCAGACTTTTACTAACTTAAATCCCACCTTGCGTCAGAAATTTCAGAAATTTCGCAACTCCTAACCTATTTTGTTCCATATATTATTATGTATATCGTACTTCTATATAACGGTAGTCTGTTTAACTCAGAGAAAATGAATTTAATTATTTATTCATTTAAAGGAGTGTCCATAGAGTTTCTTGCACGTTGGTCTCTATAGACATCTACGCAACAACCTTACAGCCACTAGACGTCTAATAACTGGCTACAAAGGTCTGTCAACACATATGATTATAGATCTGATGTCTCGACCAATCAGAACGCAGTACCCCGCTCCCCGTATCTCGGCTAGTTGACAGAATTGTTTTGGTAGAAGCATGAGGCGTCTAGTGGCTGTTAGGTCGTTGGATCTACGCTTTTGAATGTGCAACAAGCTCCATCTTTTTGACTGACTTACTTTGACAATTCAAAAGTGCTTTTAAATTGAGTTTGAGATGCCGATATTTACATGTTTCTTGTTTGTTCCAGAGTAAAACACTAGACTTGGCTCTAGTGTCAATATACAGAGGGGGCGTAGAGTTGGCGTCTATCAGCCAGTATGCTGGTTCACCATATAACACAACAGATAGGTAAGTCAACTTAATAATTTTGTCTCAATATTATTTTCTTACCCTTGTCCCGTGTTATTTGGGGTTGTCGTAAAATGTTTTATTCTTCCATTCTGTCCTGTCTCACTTCATGCTATCACTAACTCCCTTTTCTTTCATATCACTTCTCACACAATCTTCATTCATCAATCTCATAATCAGATTAATCAAAAACATCATATCTTCGTTATTATTACATAAATATTATAGTAACACTGGAAACTTCTAGATGAAAAATTCAAGTTCACTTTTCACTCGATCGTAATAATTGTGTCATTAGGACTAAATAATACATTTTTTTTATGTTTTTAAATGTTTTATAATTTCTATTGAAATATTTAAAATTATAATTTACAACTTAGTATTGTTGAATAAACGGAATAATAATTTATTTTCAGATAATACAATCTATTATTGTTAGTAAAGACATACACAACATATAGTGTGTTAGTACATACATACCTCTGTCAATTAATAAATAAATTTAATAAGCATGTCAATAATAATAAATTAAATCTCATAGCATAGCATAGTCGGCCTTACAATGTTCCCACTGTTGGGACTCAGACCTCCTCTCTAGGAGAGGGAAAAAAGGGAACAAACACACACCACACTACTTCTGGGCACGGTTTGAGAATAACACTTGCGACCTCGTCCAATATTTCAATATAAAGCCATCAGTCCTATCCGCCACGGTTTTTAAGAGACTGTTGGCGTTGCCCCGTACCCACCCCATCAGGGCTGCGACACGCTTTCGTACGATAGCATAGAAGTCATCAATACGTGCTTTCGCAAACATCCCCGATGCGATGCAATGATGCGGCAGCCTCAACAGTGCCCTTTGTGCGTTAGTGAATTAAACTCGCAAGGCGTTGTAAAACCTCAGTGTGTAGTCAACCCATAGACTGCAAGCGTAAAAAGACTGGCAGTATGCCCTAAACAGAGTAGCCTTTAGATGTTTTGAACACTTTGCAAATCTACGGATCATTATATTGCTTCTGAATGATTAATTACTGAAAATAATGATCGTTACCTTAATGATTTCAATCAAGGACCTTCAAGGACTTAACAATCATTAGATGAATAAATGGTTCTGACCTTTAGAAACGTTTTATTCTGATAATTAGAAATGTATTTTTAACATAATTATAGATCATTATCAGAAAACGCTAGTGAACGTTTTGGAAAGGCTACTTAAAATAAGAGTTCCTTAATTAAAATAATAATTAAATTATATAAATTTTCACGGAAATCCCTGATTATATTCCTACTGAATATAATTATGTAGAAAAACATTTTGAAAGAAGCCTCATCTGCGGTTGACTTTGCTAATCTATCAAAGGCTTACAAGTCTCGTTCCAATTACGTTCGAAATGTTAGAGATTCGATTTTGTTATTTCTTTTAAAGATGTATTAATCTATCTGTATTGATTTCTTGAGCGCCTGCCTTAGTTTATAGGGTTTATATTGACTAACATTTGAATTTGTTTTGATATCGTCAATAGTTTGAAGACCTATTACTTTAACTATATTTTCCATTTTAAATATTTTTGGAACCAGTAAGCCAATATCCAATATCCACCATTATTTGTGTCGGTTTCTTCAATGTTACCGATATAAGCTTAAAATTTTACTTGACTTACCGCCATTTTAAATTGAATTTCACCCGTCCTCTATAACAAGGAATCCCTAGAGGCGTTATAGTGGATTTAATTATGATGGTCTCATTAGCGTCTTACATATTACTCGCTAATACGAACCCCTGTCTCCGCCTACAATATACGCCGTCGTAATTGTTATTTGTATCATTATGTCTTATACAGTAAGTCTACCTCGAAACAAGAGAAGAGAATCAGTGTTAGCTTCATACATGTTTTGGTAAACGCTAACTATGTGAGCATCTTAAAAAGAGGTTTGTTTATTGCATAGTATAAGTATAATCAGCCTTTTAATGTTCCCACTGCTGGGACTCAGGCCTCCACTTTATTGTATAAAAGGCCTAAAATAAGACTGACTTAATAAGTAATAACAATATTCCAAAAATTTCACACAACGGCATCTAGTCTCAAATTAAGCAGAGCTTGTGCTATAACATACATTATTAAAACAAATGATCATGCTCATCACAAAAACATTTGTCTTGGGTGGGAATCGAACCTTTGGCATAGCAATCAGGGCCACTAACCACTAGACCAAGCTCTTTTTAGGATTATTCTTTTCTTTGTTGAAGTAGACAAACTAAAA
The DNA here is from genome assembly GCA_905147345.3 of Mythimna impura. Classification (NCBI taxonomy): domain Eukaryota; kingdom Metazoa; phylum Arthropoda; class Insecta; order Lepidoptera; family Noctuidae; genus Mythimna; species Mythimna impura. The sequence continues at coordinate 5,470,877 of LR990355.1, read as the reverse complement.
TGTACATTTTTATTGAAATTGCTAATCTTCTTTCACTTAAATGTAACCTTTATTATATTCCCAAGCTCAACTGAATCTCAAAATCCTTTACACTTCTCAAATATTTGATTCAAAACTTTAAACAAATGTTGCTTAACCAAACTCTGACGTTTCACCGCAACCCCGTCACAAATCATTTCGCTTACATTGAAGAAGAGTAGGGTGCCATGTAAGACCTCAATCTTACCGTGTAGCGTAATAAAACGGTTAACAAAACAAACTAAGAGAAAGCCACCGCGGCGGTATTGGAAGTACTGAAGTTTGCCCGAGAAGACCGGAGCAAACACGCACAAGTTAGGCAGTATGGACTAAATTATAAGCGCACATCCGTCAGTAGTGTTAAACGAGTTGTTGTAATGGTACCAAGTTGAGTCTTTAAGTTGTGACTGCGTTTGTTGGATTAAACATAGAGAGAAATGATTATAAAATTGTTGATGGTAATCTAGTGAAAATTAAAATAAAGAAAGTGATAATTATTCAAACTATTTATTTAAACATTTTCCAATATATTTTGACTTTTAATATCCTTATAATTAAATATCTACATAAAACTGCAAGAACGAAAAATATCACACACAACATGAATCCATCACATACAGCATAAACTGGTTACTTTGATTCCTTGAAGGACAGAAAAATTACATGTAGAAATAAAAAAAATATATATATTATATATTTTTAATAATAAAAACGTGGTATAGACAGTATAGAGTGAAGAACTAGTAAATACATTCAAAACACTTTCAAAGAACAATTTCTTCCAGTTACTGATACAAAAGACTGAAGAAAACTACTTCTATCGAAATTTAAAAACTTAGAATCGTAAAGTATCGAACATTCCGGAAAACATACATAAAAACGGTTAACCGCTTATCGCTTGCATCTTGGCACACAGACGAAGCAAGTTAAAGATTAGTGCGGAACTCAATTAAAGCAACGAAGTTTCTGAGAGATCGCGATCCGTATAATTAAATTTTCTCAGCAAAAGTGCTGCGTGATCGGAATGTACTTCGGATGCAGGCGTCGGTGTTTATCGCTGGCAAACTCAGCTTTATTGAAATAAGGTTGAAGATACAGACTATAGAGTAATGGAAAGCAGTTTCTTTCAGAATGCTTTGCGGGTTACGATCGAGTGAGATATCTGTTTTTTATTTTCTTATTTTTTGTTAAAGATAAAATTATTTGCTTCAAAGCTTGGATTGTTAATTGTATAGTAGACAATAATTAACTGTTGAAAAAAGTTTTTTTATTGATTGACTAGCGCTTTACTGTGATTCCACTTGATAGTAAACAGTGATTCAATCGTTGATGGTGAAGTCGACTAGTTCATTAAGAGCCTATTCACTCTAGCCTTGAAGACACCTAAATTATAATTGGATGGGAAGACCGCAGCAGGCAAATTGTTCTAGTCCTTCGATATACGTGGTAAAAACGACGAGTCAATATGCTTAGTCCGGACCGTAAAGGCATCATTATGTTGTTAAAGATGGACACTCATCGCAGTACGTCGGGTTGTCCGATGGTAAAAAGGTGATGGCGGAATCAAATCATGTAATTCCTGCGCACACTCTCGAAAATGCATTTTATAAAATTCAAAAGGCTAGCTACCCTATGCCTGTGTTCCAGGCTTTGTAGATTTGTTTTAATCATGTCTAGATCACCAATTAGCCTCTTCGCATACCTTTCCACTGAATCTAAAGCTTTCTATTCATATGAAGTTAATTTGAAATGGTAATGAAAGACACAAAAAAAAAAGACTCCGAAATAGTAATAGTTTACTTTCTCAAATAAAAACAAAGCAAATACAATAAACTAAATTGTACGTCCAAACTAACATGACACTCATATTTATTTTCCTACGAGACCAATCATCTACGAAAAGTGACTACAGATTCAATTTACTGCGGTCTTATACCTAAGCTACGCTCTGACAAGGCATTTAGTCGGATTCCCACTCAATTTAGGACATGTTGGGCTCGTATCACGAAAATAAGTCACGTAAGCTCGCCGTAAAAAGTTTTTGCCAACTACCTTTTTTGGATGCGAGAAGCGGGTACAGTCAAGTTCTATTGGAAGTAATATAACGAGGTGTAAGGATGGTGGTAAGAAGAAACGAAAAAATCATTCATTGTAGTATTATAGCTTTGTAGTACGGAAGCTTTGTTTTGAAATTGTCATTAGTTTAATGAGAAAAATTTACAAATCAGGTGTTAACTTAAAAAAGTTTATATGGATGAAATATTACCCGTCTCATTATATCTCTATTTAACATCGAATTCTTTGAAAGACTATAATTAAGTCTTGTATGTTTATACAAAGTTTAATCATAGTCTTTATTCATTTCTTTAAATATAAATATGGTCAAGATGACGGAAACTTTATAACAAAAGAGAATGCTGGTTGATGGCATAATGTAGCAAAATTGGTTTGTAAAATATGTTGTTATACATCTGAACCTGATAGACGACGTATTTCATACACACTTCCTCATAATATTAAATATATAAAAGTGTGTTCGAATGTTCATATAGGGTCGGATGTTAGTTCATTAATCACGCTTTCATGATTAAGCATAATTATATAAATTTAGAACACTGGTAACTCATGGTCTACATTAGGTCATAAAATACGTTCTAAGCTTGGTTAAGCATTTCTGTGGAATAGTATTGGACTTTTACTTGAACGAAGTTGCTAGAAAAAGCTAGTAAAAATCTTACGAGATATAAAATAAATATCTATTTCTTATTACAAAAAGTAATCAACAAAAGTGCATTTCTTGCAAGACATATCTATTTTCTTTCTGATCTCGGAAAACTCATTAAGTTTTTCTTGTGTGATAGTGTAATAAATAAAATATACCATGTGGTGTACACATTTATGTTTTTATTACTGTTTATTACTCGGCTGAGTTCGTTGCAACTTTTATCACTAAATTTAAAACGTTGTCCGAGAAAAATATTCACTCGGTTTATTCGTTGAATATTATTAATTTCGTGTACGCTTTTATGGAGACGTAAAACTAAGCGTGCTTAAGGTAAAAGCAAGATGTAAAAGTCTAGATAAATTATTGCAAAATTCAAAGTAGACTAATAATAAAAAAAAAAAAAAAAAAAAAAAAAAAAAAAAAAAAAAAAAAAAAAATTGTTAAGGCATGCATAAGATCGCGAGTTCAAAACCTGGCAAGTACCAATGTGAATTTTTCAATTCATGTGTACTTTTCTAAGTTTATCTAGAACATTACTGACACCCCGTGCCTCGGAAATTACGTAAAACCGTTAGTCCCGATTGTCATTCGAAGATGATGAGTCTGATCATCAGTCTATCTAAGTAATATCGTATTGCCCAGTAACTGGGTTGTGCAAGATAGGCAGTCATCATCATCATCATCATCATTTCAGCCGAAAGACGTCCACTGCTGGACATAGGCCTACCCCAAGTGTCGCCACAATGAACGGTCCTGTGCGTCTCGCATCCATCGGACTCCCGCAACCGTTACCAAGTCATCGATCCTTGTAGGAGACCTTCTAACGCTATATCTTCCGGTACGTGGTCGCCATTCCAGAACCTTTCGGCGCCAACGGCCATCCGTTCTGTGAGCAATGTGCCCTGCCCATTGCCACATAGGTTTGGCGATTCTTTGTGCTATGTCGGTGACCTTGGTTCTCCTGCGGATATCCGCCTTTAATATTCGCCTTGATAGGCAGTCACTCCGTGTAAAACACAGGTATTCAGCTGCATCCAGATAGACTGGAAGCCGAGCCCGAGTTAGTTGGGATAAGGTGAGGGAGATGATGATGAAATTAGACTGATATGTCTGTTATTAATTAAGTTGTAAATTTGTACCTGAACTTAATAATTCAATACAGACCTTTACGTAAACATTTGACTGGCCTGTTGGTCTAGTGGTTAGTGGCCCTGACTGCTATGCCGGAGGTTGTGGGTTCTATTCCCACCCAGGACAAATGTTTGTGTGAAGAGCACAATCATTTGTTCTGTGTGTGGGTGTTATTTATCTATAAATGTATGTATTTAGAAATATATAAGTATGTTTATCAGTTGTCTAGTACCAATAACACAAGCTCTGCTTAGCTTGGGACTAGACGGCGTTGTGCAATAGTTGTGTTATATTAAAAAAATAAAAAAAATTTGGTCTTCCTACAGCCACATTAGACTTTCAAAAGATGTTAGAGTATCCAAGATTATTGTTCTGATAAGACTATAAAAAATCGAACATTTCCGTTGTTATAATACATTATGTCTTTCAATTTAGGTTCTTTCTTTCAATTTCATTGGCAGATATAATATCATATAATATTATTTATAGTCACTAGCTGCTTGCGAGAAGCTTCACCCACGTGAAGGTAAAAAATTGTCTCAAGGGAAGATACCAGGACTTGGTCTACCTATGTAAAAAAATCCACCTAAATCCGTTCAGCCGTTCGAGCGAGAAGAAGTAACAGACATACACATATACACTCGTAAACTTTATAATATAATTCCCCAGAAAAATTGTATTTTATGTGCTATTCCAGGACATGGTTAGCCCATGTAGCATAAGCATAGCATAATCAGCCTTTTAATGTTCCCACTGCTGGGACTCAGGCCTCTTCTTTAGGAGAGGGAATGGGCCGTAATTCACCACTACGGGTTGGTGAATGTCACATGTTTTTGATTTTTTTAGTTTTAGGACATGCCGGTTTCCTCACGATGTTTTCCTTCACCGTTTTGAGAGCAGTGGTGATGAAATAAATTACACACAATAATCCGCCTGGCTGGGTTTCAACCCGCAACCTATAATTCGTAAGTCGGGGCCTTTACCACACGGCCACCACAGCCCATGTGCCAAATTTAATCTAAATCCGTTCAGCCGTTTGTATGAAAAAGTAACAAACGTATACCCACACACGCTTACAAATATTCGCCTTGATAATATTAGTGTATAAGTTTAGAAAAGGTTCGCCCAAAAGCGCCGGGAAGTACTTAAATAAAATAAGCTCAAAGCGCTTGCTTCAGCAAACCATTTTGGAACTCTAGACTATGAGCGAGTGTGTCTGCGCGAGATTTATCTCGAATAACTGGGACTTTTAACTTTCATTTCATTCCAATGGGAGCAACTACAACTTTGACACTATCAGTTTGTTGTTTAAAAAGGAATGTCTGTTAAATTCCTGAAAAATACAAAAACGATTAAAAGTCTTAGATTCCATGTAAAATAAAATATGAATAACAGAATAATTATCAAGTTGTTTATCTCATCATCATCATCATCATTTCAGCCGAAGGACGTCCACTGTAGACATAGGCCTCCCCTAAGTGTCACACCGAACCGTCCTCTGCATTTCGCATTCATCGCATTCCCGCAACCCTCACCAGATCATCAGTCCACCTTGTGGGACGCCTTCCAACAGTTGTTTAACTAGAGTAAAAATATACACCACCAATTTTTATAGCATAGCATAGTCGGCCTTATAATGTTCCCACTGTTGGGACTCAGGCCTCCTCTCTAGGAGAGGGAATGGGCCGTAATCCACCACGCGGGCCCAGTGCGGGTTGGTGGATGTCACATGTCTTCGAATTTTTGGTTCTAGGACATGCCGGTTTCCTCACGATGTTTTCCTTAACCGTTTTTAGAGCAGTGGTGATGTAATAAATTACACAAAGTAATGCGCCTGGCTGGGTTTGAACTCGCGACCTACAACTCGTAAGTCGGGGCCATTACCACTCGGCTACCACTGCTCATTTCACTAATTTTTAATTAGTACAAATATCTAAATAGTTTATTAGAAAAAATCTTGTTATTATTTAAGTAAAGTCTCAATAAATAATATTCATAAACAGCAAAGTTATTAGCGTTTGTTTATATCCCAAAATGTCACTCAATTTATGCAAATAGTGCACAGGCTATGATTATGAATGAATAAATGGCGATCAAAATAGAAAAACAACTGCGCGTAGTATTTTCTACTAGCAAATGTTATGAATGATTGATTCAATTATGAATTTACCAATTATGGCTAATTTTCGTGGATAATTTTGGGATTTGGTTTTTTTTTACTTTTGACCAGATAAATATGATCAGTAACGGGAACGGGTAGAACCCCATTTTTTTCGTACTAATTAAAAAATAGTGGTGTATAAAAATAAAACATTCATAATGGGTTAGTAAGAAAGGTTTTTATGACTTATTGACTATGTTAGTGTTATTACTTTGTGACAAGACCAGCTTCTGTCAGCGGCTTCGCCCGCATGAAAGTAGGCTTCTACGTACAAACTTTGGACCCCCGTTTCATCCCCTTAGAGGATGAATTTTGGCAAATCCTCTCTTAGTGCTCGCTTACGTCATAAAAGAAAACCTTGTGCAAAATTTCACGCTCCTAGGCCCTGTAGTTTTGGTTGTGCGTTGATATGTCAGTCAGTCAGTTTCTCCTTTTATTTTCCTTTTAGTTTCTCCTTTTATTAATATAATTATATAGATTAATAGCTTCTGCCAGCGCCCGCGTGAAAGTCGGTTCCTCCATACAAACTTTGGACCCCCGTTTCATCCCCTTAGGGGGTGAGTTTCGGAAAATCCGTTCTAAGCATATTTCTACACCCTATAAGAAACCTACCTGCTAAATTTTAAGTTTATGGTTGTTATAGTTTCTGAGATTTCGTGATTAATCAGTGAGTGGTATTTCGCTTTTATACTCGTATATATAGATTCTGAGAGATACTTCTCATCGGAGAATCATATCTTTCAACTATGGTCTTCAGGATGGCATTGGAAGTGGCCTGCACCCTGTACAGAATTGAGACAGATTACTGTCCAATGATAGCATAGAAGCTATACACAAACACAGCAGATGCTCTGTAGAAATGGGTTAAATGTTTAACTTGATAACGTCTTGAAACATTTTGTCTACAAAATATTTGAAACTTATTTTTTATACGCATATGGCTAGCGTTTGACCACTACGAGTATCTCACCTGATGGTAAGCGATGATGTAGTCGACGATGGAGTGCGCTTGCCTAGAAGCAACCAATTCACTCTTTACTTAAAGACCCCTAGGTTGTAGCTATCAGGAAACACAGACTCCGGCAGAAAATTCCACTCCTTAGATGTACGCATAATGAATGTGTTCTCAAAACGCTTTGTACGCATGGGTGGGATGTCCACCATGTACCGGTGGCGCAACGCTCGCTGTACGTCTTGTGGTCCGATGATGGAACGTACTTGGCGGAATTAAATTGTGCAATTCCATTGCATACTCCCCGAAATGTAAACGTTAGAAAACCGACACGGTAGCAACTCGACGTCGATGCTCAAGACTTTTTTTTTTTTACCTAGTGTATTTACAATAATTATCGAAATTGTTATGAGTTTCTTAATTTATTAAGTGCAATTTGGTGTATATTATTCATCTATAATATTACGGTATTAACGGTGCCATGAATATTAAATTAACACCTTTTACGAAATTAATACATAATCCTTCATTTTTTTAAACCATCAATCATTATAATCAACTTTAAATCGTGTTTTCCTATAACAAATTCAAGGTAAATAGTTATAACATTACTAGGTGACATGGCAAACGTTGTTCTGCCAAATAAATTATTTAAGGAAAAAATGAGGGGTTGGGGTGGGAGAGTAAAAATTAGTTTACATCCTATTCTCAGACCTACTGAATACAATCAAAATACATCATAAGCATCATTTCAGCTGGAAGACGTCCACTGTTGGACATAGGCCTCCCCCAAGAGTCGCCACAACGACCGATACTGTGCGTCTCGCATCCACTGCATTCCTGCGACTCTCACCAGGTCGTCGGTACACCTTGTGGGAGACCTTCTAACGCTACGTTTTCCGGTGCGCGGTCGCCACTCTAGAATCTTTCGCCCCCATCAACCATCCGTTCTACGAGCAATGTGCCCTGCCCACTACCACTTTAGTTTTCGGTCAAGACGTTTCGGAGGAGTTTTGTTACAAATACTGTGATACGACTCGACTGACTCGATAACTAAGATTAGCTGATATTAGATTGTTTAATCACACCAGAACACCCAGTACCGTCCTTTTTAAATATCATTAATAACAAAAAGAGCAACTTCAATGTACAAGTAAAACTTTTGGCACAGTAATTACCTGACAAATGAACGTTATTATCGGAATTGTGTCTCCTGAATAATTTAGTACGTTCATGTTTCAACCATAATGGTTTTTGTATAAAGGTAAAATTTTATTGTATCATTTGTAAGTATTCTCAAATGATTTCTTCCTTTTCTAACTATAAATAAAACAATGAACCTCCAACGCGATTGTTGCGAATAGAAATTTTCAGCTCATTTTCTTTTTCTTGCAAATAATGGTGAAGTTGCGAAACAGACTTTGTTCTTTTATTTCGTTTAAGAGAAACAGAAAAATGGTTGCACTATGTTTTTTAGTCAATTTAGTTAAGCTTTTTCTGTGCAATGATTAAAAAAAAATAAAGTGAATTACTGACTTAACGATTAGTTTTATAATAAAGAATAAATATTGCTACATACAATATATACAATGTGTTGTTTTGTATCCTATATATATATATATATCAAAGTTTATATTCTATAAGGAAATATAATACTAAAAGTCCTAGAATATTTGGTCCTAAAATGCATGCTTTCGAAGATATCATCAATCATAATTAATTTAGGTCAAAAATTTACACCCGTATGGCAAATATTTACTTTTGTGACGTTGCCAGTCATCGATGAAATCTAGTTTACAAATAAACAGATGGCATTACATATTTATGCTCTGATAATTCACGTAAGGGTGTTTTACACAAATAACACGTTGTATATTTAAAAACACACATTACTAGTACTAGCTATAGTTAATATACACTAAAACAAAAGAATGCAAAACCTTTAACTGTAATGGAACCGGATTCGTGCGGAAGCGACACCCGGGTGTGGCCACTGTGTAGACCTCCTGGAGGACACGGTGGAGCACACGGTGGAGGTGTGCGCCGCTTGAGCAGAGCATTGCTGTATCCTCGTGGGGCGATCGGTGGCGGCGATCTCTCGCACCAGGCCATGGTCCAAGGAGGAGTGGCGGGCGGTCATCTCTTTCTGCGAGGCAGTAATAAAGGAGGCGGCCGATCGCGTGAGGCAACGGTTCTCACGCCCCAACCGCCGCCGGGATTCCGATCCTGATTTCCAGCCACCGTAGGCGCGGGGTTGCGGACGGCGAGCCACCCATTGCTCGCCGTGCGCAAGCCCGCGCTGATCGTCCGGTAACCGTCCAGACCGAGCCCAAGTCGTCGACGGCGCGTACTGTTCCACGCGCGCCTCAAGGAGATGTCAGCAATTGGGGCCATGGGTGATGCGAAAGAGATCCCCAGGGCCCTGGGACGAAGGCAACGAAAGAACAGGAGTGGGTTTTTAGTCAGTAAAAGTCTGACACTATCTTTCGCTCCGCCCAAGTGCGGGATTTGTCATAAGATGTTTTTCCCACCAAATAAAAAAACTGTAATGGAAGAAAAATCTAATACCTACATGGGAAACAAAAAAATCTTCTGCATGGCTGTCGACTGGTAAATTAAATATGTATCCAAAAAACTGTCATAAAAGCAATTCTGAGATTGATTACCTCAAATCACCAAGTTACCCAAAAGTTTATTTATTTCGAGAGATTTTTGTGACAGATTCACGTAGAAAATATTTTGTTAGTGGTAATTATGGTAATTAGTTAGCTATTGACCACGACCTGGCCATACTATGTTTGATAAAGAATTTCACAATTTTTAAGCCTTCCTTTTGTTATATTATGTTTTACAAAATAGCACAAGAAATTCTGGTTTATATGAAAAACTAAAGACTTTATTATATCCTCAAAGTACACATAAATATAACAATAACATTCATTTATTTTCAAGAGACAAAACCCGCATTTATAAAATGCTCTCGAATAAATTGGAACTATAATTTTTAAACTATGAACCAAGAGACACGGAAAAAGACATCATTAAAGAAAATATTATCTTCACTAGTATTTTCAGAGACAGCATTAACGAATATATTTAAGTTTTCATTTCCAAGAATACTTGGCACACTTACTGGGTATTCTAAGATATTTCTTGACCGTCTTTTCTATTACAAGTAGTGTCGAGTTCAAGCTAAACTGTGCCACTGCTTAACCTAGTGCTTTGAAAGGGTCGTAGATTTCAAACTGAGTAAATGCTGAAATTAAGGACTGAGATACAGTTCTACTTATCATTTAACAAAAAGAATGAAGATGGAACTCGTTGAAATTTTAGTATTACGCATGAACTTAATGGTATTACGTCAGCGACCAATAAGTGTGCACCTTTCGTATTGACCAAATTTAGGAGATTTTTTTTTCAAAAAGGAGTGCACCTGATTTTAATAGACTTTCTAGGGACCTTGATATCTACTTGTTCAGCACCAGTGAAGCGACCTTACGACGGCAAAATGCACAGAATTTTTTTGATGGTTAACTAACTTCGATAGCGAACTTTCAATGATTAACTAACTTCGATAGCAAACTTTCGATAATTAACTAATTCACTTGTGTGTACTTTCTTTTCGATCGATTTTTTTTTATCTATGTGTGGAGTCTAACAAACTTTTGAATATTTAGTAGTATCATGTTCTAAAAAGATTGGTATAATTACCTATTGTAATAAAACTTCTCACTTCAGTATGTATAAAATAATATATTTATTACTCCATCATTTGAATTGTCCAGAAGTCCGTCAGTTAGAAAAGTGATGCTAGTTGCACATTTCAAAGCGTAGATCTCATGGAGAAGAATGTGCAAGAAACTCCATGGACACTTTAAAATTATGTTGTTACATTATTTCTTAACGCTATAATAATGCAAGAGACAAACTGTGCTCTTACCTCAACGGCTGCCGATCCAACACTGAGCTTTCATCCGCCATTACTCTACATTGAAAGCTTTAACACAGATAATCACAAATAGGTTTTGGTGTTGCCAGCACAATTAGTCGATTGCAATGAATAATCATCATCATCATTCATCCTTTTAGTATTTTTTTTTTTTAGTGATGTCGGTTTTTTTTTATAAAAAGTTTTTTATTTTACACTTTTTAGTTGCGATACATTTATAACCAGAGTACCTATTTCTCATGATAATTCCAATTAACCCAAACACTGCTAGGTTACATTGTTTTATTATGAAGTTACTGTGTCTATCTTCTACCTTCCGGCTCCATTATTAGATCAGTTCGATCGTACCTTTTAGGCAAAGTGCATCTCATGACAATTTTAATAAGCCCAAACACGGCTAGGATACATTGATTAATTACAGAGTTCCGGTGCCTATCTTTCGGCTCCATCATCAGATTCATCAGACACTTCGATGATGCCATTTTCAACTTATCTATTCAGAACCGTTTATTTATTTGTATTGTCATAGTCACTTAACTATCTTCATTGTGATATCAATGTGAGTATGAAGTTCCGTTGGCCATTTCTGGTCTTCTTATCAGTTCCACTTCATCAAATGTTCCTTTTTACTGTAAATGCTTAAATTCTCGATAAAAATAACAAAATAACTATATGGTTGTCTATGATATTTGAGGAGTTCCCTCGATTCCTCATAGATTCCATAATCAGAACTGGATTTTAGAAAAAAAATGGGACCAATCTGGAAGCATATCCTTTAAGGGAAAAAAATTGCAAATCGATCCATAAACGACGGAGTTCTGAGGTAACAAACATAAAAAAACATACAACCAAATTGAATATAACCTCCTCCTTTTTTTTGAAATCGATTAAAAACGAGATGAAAAAGAGAAATAAAATAGTTCTAGACGATAGTAGTAGTGGTATTTTATCGTGGCAGAACATAAGATATAACATATTACAGTAAATAAAATGCAACACAAACATCTTAGCATTACTAAAAACCTTGTACTGTACGTCACACTAATATTATAAAGGCGAAAGTTTGTGAATCTATGCGTATATCTCACGCTTTATCATAAAAAGACCTAAGTCAAAAAAGGATGTTTGAAAATTTTACCATAAATTATATGAGTTAAGATTCAATTTTCAAGTAAAAGTTTTTGACTTAGGTCTATTATTGCTGTGTTTGTTACTACTTCACAATGGAACGGTTGAGTGGATATCGATGAAACCTAGTACGCTGGTAGACCATATTCGGAAATAGCACTTAGGATACTTTTTATCTCGGGAGTATGTTCCCTTGGGTCAATTTTTTATATTTACGCGGACAAAGTTGAAGGGTAAAATCTACAAATCCGTGATAAGACCTGTCATACTGTATGGATCAGAATGTTGGGCTGTAAAAAGACTGATGAAAAAAGATTGCATGTAGCGGAGATGAGAATGTTTAGATGGATGTGTGGTGTGACGAGAATAGATAAAGTGAGAAATGAGTATATTAAAGGAAGTTTGAAAGCGTTTGTCTTGGTATGGTCATGTAAAGAGGAAGGATGAAACGCATATTGCTAAAAGAGTTATGAACATACATGTGGATGGATGGAGAAGAAAAGATGGATGGATTGTGTGAAGAGTGATATGAAAGAAAGAAAGTTAGTGATAGCATGACAAGTGACAGGGCAGAATGGAAGAAAAAAACGTGTTGCACCGACAACAAATAACATGGGACAAGGGCAGGAACATGATGACGCGGGCGAAGTCACTGGAAGCAATGAGTATAATATAAAATGACTAGATATTATTTATACGATATTACCGAGAAAAATATTCTTCGTCTTTTCATGTCACTATAAGCAATTTAGTAACATAAAAATAGCTTACATATTAATGTCACAAAATATGTAAGCAACATGTTTCATCAAAGCAACCTATTCTCTAAAGAAAATGTATCGCTTTAATCTAATCCGAAGCTAGGAAAGGAAAATTCAAAGTGCCCCATCTCATGTGACCTAATTAGGCTTAAGAGTTTGTGTATGATCGTATTACATAACTTATTCAGCTAACCTTAGAGAAACATGAACACAATTTAAGATAAATTATTTTGTCTACAGGCAGGTGAACCTAAAGATAAGTCCACAACTTGGTGACTGCTTCAACTGGAGTATGACACCATCACAGAGTGAGTTGGTGGTCTTTGCTAGGATAAGTGATCCTGCAGTGGACCTGGAAACCACGCCACCTGATGGTCCATGGTTAGAAGCTACAGCTGCTGCCGTACCTTGGAGCCTTGGCGTTGATATAGCTATATGGAACGCTGTTGGTAAGACATTTAAATATTTCGTTTTTTTTTTAATAACGGTGTCCTATGTAAGGATTCGATTCACTCACGATTTTGAAGCGATGCGGCACAAATGGAACTAACAATTGATACTCTATTGCGATGACCTACGTGACCAGCCGCACGTGGGTGCAGTGCGGCGATGAGCGAAACGAAGTGGACACGATTAGTTGCTTTGATATTTTCTTGCGAACACTTGTGGTGCGGTGACTTGTTTTATGTAAACGGTGGCTAAAGCGATGACTTTGCTTGTACGTAGGTTAAAGCCACCGCGTCGTGTTGATTTCACGTGAACCGCATCGAATCGCTTCGCAACCGTCTTCGCGTTGATTGATGAATCGATCGCTCACATAGGACTCTGTGTTAGGTCTGGCTACACAACTACACATACGGCACGGCGTCATTTACGTGAAACGGTGCAGCGTCTCATTGCGGCAAATTGCCGCGTTTAGCAGTTATACGGCGTCGAGCCGACAAGGCATCGCCGCAAGAGCCTTTGGTTGAAGACTGATCGTAAAATTTTTGACAACGCATCTCCTAAACTACCTGATTCACACACCGTACTGGGCACCGTATATCTACACGCTGCGAGATGGCAACGTGCCGCAGTTAGGTACCGCGCCGTTTTGCGTTAACGAAGCCGCGTTTTCTTAATGTGGCCAGACCGTTATGTTTAAAGTCGGTATCGTTTGGAAAACTTTCGTACCACCTCTAAAATATTAATGTGCTCTGTCACTTAAATTTTAACGACGAGAAGCACCAATACTGTTTATGGTAGGTGTTATCATCATCCACTGTAAGGCCCGTACCTCACAGAGACGTGATGACGGTGCTGCCAATTTGCGTAACTAACAAAATGCACGCAGCTCTATGGTGTGTACCTCACCGCGCCACTTTTGATTACACAGTCAACCATACATATTTTCACGTCATGACTAAGTCGTGACGAGAGTCTAGTCCTTTAGACATGAGCCTCCCTTAAATTTCTCATAATTTTAGCGATAAACAAACTTTATTTTCACAACCTAATTTTGTTATTGTGTTAAGGTACTGTGCTATCATCCAAATAACCTAATTCCGTAACCACTGATTCAATCTCAGCCGGAGACAGTTTGCCATTACCAGAATTCCGTTAATGAATACTAAAATTTACCTGTTAATTACAATGCCGAGAAAAAGAAATAGATGAACGAAGTTCGCAATTTACCGCTGAAGTTTGAAGAGTAAACTAAGAGAAATGAGTTTGTATTTTCAGATCTGGAATCGCCATTTATAACAAACACTATGAAAATTTACGAACCTCGGATTGTTATGAGGAACTTTTAATGATTTGATATTTCTGTTGGGATTTTTTTGTTAAAATATGCAGGTTTAAAGAAACAGTGGCTTATACAGACTGCTGTTGTTTTTAATAGTAAATTTATGAAATCAATTGATTGTAGGTACTACAGAAATATTCGCTCTACATCGATTTCTTCGTTTCAATAACTTTAAGTCAGACTACATTTATATCCGCAAACATTTTTGATTCGCTTTGAGAAGTCCAGAAACATGTAGCACCTGAAAAAAAGAGATTTAGCAGATTTCTTTTAAAATAAAATCATTTCAAAGTTACAATCCAAATACAACCCAAATCTTAAAAAAAAATTGAAGTGTATTTTTGAAATATTAAAATAACATTTTTTTACTAAATACTTCAGTAGTAAGAATATTATAACAAAAAAACGTTTATATTTTTTTAAATTTTATCCGATTTAACTAGACTCTAAATTGAATGCAACCAAACTTACAGTACTCATATTTTATCAACCTATCAAAAACAAAATGAACTTCACTTTATGGAGCTTTATATCACAAAGTATGTAAGCGATTGTGAGACCACTTTTATAGGTGACATTGTCAGCTTGTCCCATACGAAACAAACTTGTTAGTAAGCGTTAACAATTACTCATAAAAACTGACGATCTGTGAAACTAAAAATGCTCGGATTTTATTAGTATACTGCCATCTCTAATCGCTACAGACGTAGTGATTTCTTACTCTGTAATCTTCACAAACGCAATTTCATAGCTTCTCGTACAAAAGTTCTCCACAAACAAAACTACGGAAAACAATTGCAATAACTTCGGGAGGAGAGTTCATCTGTCAATATTGCAGGCTGGGCCGGTTGGGGGGAATGGGGGGCGTGCAGCAGGACTTGCGGAGGGGGTCGGCAGACCCGCAGGAGATACTGCTCGAAGCCTACCTGCGAGGGGTACGGAGAGCAAGGAAGATCATGCAACTCCTTCGAATGTGAAGGTAAGTGGTTTTCCACCGTAATTAAGGCACGGAGTGTGAAGTTGGATTACAGTAATTTGTTATTTGACAACGCTTTGTTTCAAACCTTTTTGAATAGGCAGCGATACCTGTTTGCTTACTAATATATTATTTCTCTGAAACTTGAGCGCTAGTAATATTTCATCATCTCATCTTCCTGCCCTTGTCCCGTTTTATTTGGGGTCAGCACAACACGTTTTTTTCTTCCATTCTGTCCTGTCACTCGTCACGCTATCACTAACTCCCTTTTCTTTCATATCACTTCTCACACAATCCATCCATCTTAACGCTAGTAGTATTTATTTATTTTTTATATAATACGGAAGACTTACAGCTAAAAAATAGTTTTGGAACCGTAAGTTAGACTGACAGCCAATAACAAGTCCTCACTCACTTATAATAGATACTGAATTCTATGGACACTAGGTATAGAGACAAGAAGAAATAGATGCTAAATTACTAATACACTACAGAATCATTTACAATTTTGCTCGCATTGCATATCAACCTTAAAATTATAAGAAACTAGCTTTTGCCCGCGGCTTTGCCCGCGTACTTAAAATATAGCCTATGTCACTCTGGAATAAAGCAGCTTTATATCGGTGAAAAAATTTAGCAATTAGACCAGTACTTTCAGAGATTATCTCCTACAAACAAAAACAAAAAACAAACGTTACCTCTTTATAATATTATACAGCGTGTAATTGACAGGTTGGCAAAAACGAAAAGTATGAATTCAGACTGGTATTGTTAATATTTTGATAGTGAAATATTTTCCCGGAAATTATAGGTGAACGTTTTTCAATTTTCAATTTTATTTCGGCTACGCAATGTATAACGAATATATCGATACGCGCGCGACCCTGTACCTCGCGCATTGTTCATTCATACTAATAGGTAGGTACTTCGGGACGTAAGGTCCACGTCCCGAAGTACCAGGTTGGAATAAATACATAGTACACTACACACACAAACACACCTATCAAAAAATTTTAACACGAATTCAAAACCTATCAAAAATTAAAATAGTCACTTACCTAAATTAAAGTCTCTCGGGTCGTATAAGGCATGGCTCAAAGTGGTTGCCTCCGAGCTGCACGCACAGTTGTGCTCTACGCAGGGTTTCGGCATGGAGACGAGGCATCATTGTCACATCCTCATTGAGATTTTCGTTCAACGATGTGAAACACGGGGTCCGTTATTACGCCTTACAAGTTTTGCAGCATTTCTTTTTTCGGATTTCGACGGATAACATCTAAAATCGCCTGCTCAGAACGAGCACGGATTGTCCTTCCAGCACCTTCCTGACGCGGCACAATAGGTAAATTTTCTAAAACACGTTGATATGCCCTTGTGATAGTACGACTATTAGCTGGATGTCGTTCATTTGGGTGTCTTTGAACATAGAGCCTTAATGCCAACGACGCGTTTCCTCTAGCTTCACCCAAGCACATTAACATCTGGCCATATTCGCGAGCACTAAACGTTTCATTACGCCGATTCATGACGATACCACACAACACAAAAACACACAACTCAACTGAATGCAATACACAGTCCCGAACTCTCGACAGTTAAAAGAAAACGAAATAGACGTCCAGAACTCACCAGCAATCGCGGCAAACTGAAATGGCGGCAAAGGTTTCGTTTGTCGGCAAACCTTTGAGAGTGTGGTGACACGTGTAGCAATTAGGGCTGCCCACATGGTATGAAATTAAACATTTTTATTTCGGTAATAGTAAGTACGTTAGTCGAGGTGCCCATGGCGCAGTAGTTACAGTGGTCGGCCTGCGATTGAGATAAAGATGAAGAACTAGGTATTGAAAAATAATCGTATCGTAATCGTATGATAAACATTGTTATTAACCGCTATCTTTTGTAACTTTTACTCATGGTTCTGCTTCCAAGTTTAAACCTAGTACCTGTCAATCCCCTAGCAGCATGCGCGCGATTTTGCGCATTTTCTAAACACTAAGCAAACGTCGGCGTTCGCATAGATTATAAATTAAGTTTTTTTTTTATAGGGTATTTATTCAAGAACGTAAATAAGAAGTTTTCATTATAGTATGTAAAAATCGAAAATAAGCAAAGCTTTTCGTAACTACACGCGCGAACGCCGGTTTTCGCTCAGGGATTGACAGGTAGAATGTGAATCTGGCAATATTGACACATTGTTTTTATGTTTTATGTCCCACTAAATTGTCTAAAGCAAACAATTTACATTACTGTAATGCAACGCGTGTGTACACAGTTCGGGCAGCTTCGTAATTGATACTGTAGATCTTTAACGATTTAAAATAAGGTTTTTGGAATTAAGAAATAATAAAGTAATCATACTCCTGAGTATCTAATTATTATTAAAGCATTTTACATAAAGAAAATAAAATTACAAGTATTAAATTCCGTACGCGGTATAACCCTAGCAGCGTCGCCGCGTCGGCGCGTCAAAGGCGCACGACCCGCGCACCACACAAAAGGAGCGAGCGAGCGAGCGGTATGCTGTCTCTGTCTATCGTAGGCACTACGGAGTTCAGTAAACTTTTACGGCTAACAGCTGATTCCCCGCGGGTTGTATGAATTTTCTTTTACGATTACATTGCCGAATTTAAGTTTTTTTGCTTTTTTTTCACTAAAATTGTGTTTTTGGGCTGGATTTTGTTGTAACAAATAAATAGAACACAAATCTAGTTGAAAAACGGTCGGAAAATTCGACAATTTTCCTGAAGAAAATTCCAACGTTTTTCAGTCATAATCATGGTCATGAAGCTACTGTTTCAGTTTTTGCCAACCTGTCAATTACACGGTGTATATAAAACAAATTAAAAAGATCTAAGTGACGCACCCAACAGAATCATTATTTATTATCCAGGAAACATTTCATTGAAAGCAATAAGTAAACAAGTCCCGTACAAAAGCGCCATAATTTCAATCTACGAAAATTAATTACGCAATTTTAATACAGAACAACATTAAATTAAAACCTTGTTCACGTGCAAAGTAATAACGTCAACATACATTATAATTTAATTCTTCTCAGGTACAATAAACCCGCTGGCGCCGGGTGCAAGGCGGAACTTTCACCCTGCCCAGGCTAGATGGGGGCCAGTAGCGGATCGACCGCATGCCTTCAGTCTAAGGCCCAACTCATACATCTGGATTGCATCTTCAGAGCTATTCTCTGCCGGGAAGACCTTCCCCAGAGAATTCACATTATTTATCTCACTGAGATTACGGCCCGAGGTAAGTTGAGTGTCAGTGAATTTCATAAGATCATTATCATCATTTCAGTCGGAAGACATCCACTGTTGGATATAGGCTTTCCCTAAGTGTCGCCACCGCCGTCCAACCGTCCGGTAACCGTCCGGACCGAGCCCAAGTCGTCGACGGCGCGTACTGTTCCACGCGCGCCTCAAAGAGATAACAGCAACTGTGCATCTGTGCAACTGTGTTTTTTTTTTGTAGGGGCCCAGCAGGGTCGAAGCCTACTGGGGTCTGATACTGAAAGGAAGACTCGGCCCTGGTACGAAAGGCAACGAAGGAACAGGAGTGGGTAAAAGTCTGACACTATCTCCCGCTCCGCTCAAGAGCGGGGGATGTCATAAGATGATTTTCCCACAGAAAAAAATATAAAAAAGTGTTGCCACGACTTACGGTCCTGTGCGTCTCGCATCCATTTGATTCCCGTAACCCTCACCATGCTGTCATCGGTCTACCTTGTTCCCACAAGGTAGACCGATGACAACATGGTTCCGACGTTGCGTCTTTCAGTGCGTGGTAACGACCACATTGGATGATAATTTTAATTATCATATTCATGACAAACAAACAACGTCAGCTTATTCATATAATATTACCGTACATTTGCATTGATGAACGTAATTATATTCGAATTCCAAAGCTACCGATGCTTATTGAAAGGAGAGACAAATTTTAAATAAATTCTCTTTCGCAAAGTAAATGAGAAATAAATATACTTACTGGCATTGCTTTCATGAAAATAAAGCTATTTATTTGGCAAAGCTAATCATTTATAATAAATTGCTTTGCTGACTTCCAAGTAAATTGTTCAAAGAATTGATATGATAAATTTATACAACATTTAAACCGTTATCAGAGAAAAACTTCAGAAGTGAAATTGTTGTTTATGTTAGTTTGTTTAATGTTATAAATACTGTCCAATATCGCAAAGCTTGCTTAAATTGTCTAATCAATACTGAAATGAAGATAGATTGCAGTCATTATATGTTTATTTAATATTTTAGATGTACGAGTAGGTAGGTCTTTTAGAGGTATGACAGAAAAGGGTGTAAGGTCCCGCAAACCTCCATTGAAAAGGAAGGATCCTTTGATAAGGTGGTTGTTAAACTCTAATATCGCGATGCAGAATTTTATGAATTTTAGTTCCTGTGTAGATAGATTCCGGCTACCGTAGGCGCGGGCTTGCGGACGGCGAGCAATAGAAAGCTCGCCGTCCAAACCCAAGTCGTCGACGGCGCGTACTGTTCCACGCGCGCCTCAAGGAGATGTCAGCAAACCATAGGAGCCCAGCAGGATCGAAGCCTACTGAGGTCAAGGGTTTGCTTCTGAAAAGAAGACTCGGCCCTGACATGAAAGGCAACGAAGGAACAAGAGTGGGTTTTTAGTCAGTAAAATTCGGACACACCCTCTCGCTCCGCCCAAGAGCGGAGGATGTAACTTACATCAAAACAAAACTAAATTATGCAGAACTAAAGCACTTACACAACAAGAAACAACAAAAAAACAAAAAAGGACAATCATTTTCATGTAGTGGCTTACATAATAATAATATGTGGCGTTATTAATTAAAAAACTTTCAAATTCAAGTCGCAAATTAAACGTGTTTTTGACAGATTGATTGAAACGTGATTTGAGTACGATGCGAGGGCAAACGTTCCTTAAAATTATGGGAAATATTGGGTCTTCCTAAAACTTATAAATAAGAAAAAGATATTGGATATGATATTATATATATATATGAGCAGTGGTGGCCGAGTGGTAACGGCCCCGACTTACGAGGGTTCAAACCCAGCCAGGCGCATTACTTTGAGTAATTTATTTCATCACCACTGCTCTCATAACGGTGAAGGAAAACATCGTGAGGAAACCGGCATGTCCTAGAACTAAAAGTTCGAAGACATGATTGTGACATCCACCAACCCGCACTGGGCCCGCGTGGTGCATTACGGCCCATTCCCTCTCCTAGAGAGGAGGCCAAAGTCCCAGCAGTGGGAACATTATAAGGCCGACTATGCTATGCTATATTTAATAATTATACATCATCATCATCATTTCAGCCGAAAGACGTCCATTGTTGGACATAGACCTCCCCCAAGTGTTGCCACAATAAACGGTCCTGTGCGTCTCGCATCTATCGGATTCCCGCAACCTTTACCGGGTCATCGGCCTACCTTATGGGGCCTTCCAACGCTGCGTTTTCCGGTAGACGATCGCCACTCTAGAACCTTTCAGCTCCAACGGCCATCTGTTCTGCGAGCAATATGCCCTGCCTCACTTAAGTTTGGCGATTCTTCGTGCTATGTCGGTAACCTTGATTCTGCGGATATCCTTATTTCTGATTCGATCACGCAAGTAAACTCCGAGCATAGCCCTTTCCATCGCCCTTTGTGTGACTTTAAACCTTCTGATTAGGTCCATAGTGAGCAACCACGTTTCGGACCCATATGTCATCATTGGCAACACGCACTGGTCATGAGACACTGTGGTATGGTGGACAAAAAGATAACGCGTAGCTTTCCAAACGCAGCCCAAACGAGTCGGATTCGGCGGTTGACCTCTGTCTCGAAATTAGACCTACCCAACTGGACTGTCTGTCCGAGGTAAACGTCCACAACTTCGAGTGTAGTGTCTCTGATCTTGATAGGAGTGGGTGCTACATGGCTGTTGATCATGACTTTGGTTTTGTCCACGTTCATTTTAAGACCCACTCTTTCGGAAGCTCTACTGAGGTCATCGAGCATTGTGCTGAGCTCCTCCGTAGCCATGACTACTATGTCGTCAGCAAACTGAAGGTGTTTTGGAGAAATGATTGATTTTTATTCTAGATTCTATGGATTAAGCTTGGTCATAATAATAAAAAACGTAGACTAATTAAAAGAAATATTTTAATTAGTTTTGAAGTTCACTGAGTTTGTAAAAGAAATCCCAGGATTAGAATAATCCTAGTTCATACTTAACTAAGGACAACCACAGACAGACTCAACTATTGTAATCAGAGTTAGTTTCTATATCGTAGCTGGGGCGAGAGGGCCGCGCCCTTGCGCGTGCATGTGCGGCCTCCTCCTTTACTAACATTACTGCTTCGCAGAAGAAGGCGACCGCCTGCCACTTTTCCTCGCTTCGAACCATGGGCCTGTACCAAGGCCCGGTGCGAGAGATCGTTGCACCGATCTCCCTCAGCTGAAACTGCTGATGGGACATAGATGAAATTTGGCACACGGATAGACTATGTCCTACAATAACATAAAGATTTTATCCTGACTGTATGTTCCTTTTCTTCCATTCATGGGATACAACCTGGTGACAAACAGACGGACAGCGGAGTGATAACAATAGGTTCCCGTTTTTTTCCTTTAGGTACGGAACCCTAAAAACACGGTAACTCTTTCAAACATTCCGGTATCCCGTCAATCCCCTATATTTTAAACTTTTTGGCCATCAATGTTTCTGATAACATTTCACTTTGTCTAGAGCAGTAGAGCCTAAAGAAAATACCTAATGTTTTATTTTGTTCCTCAGAGCGGCGGCTACGGGCAAGGAACCCTGTTCTCACTGCGGTCACGAAGACGCACGGGTTCCTTCCTATCACTGGAGTTGGCTGGCCGAGGGGCAGCCAGGCTAGTCCATGCTGGCTCAGGGACATCCCGCTCCATATACTTAGCTGTACCTTTGTATGACTTCCGCTGGCATCATATTGCTATCAGGTACGTATTTAATAAGGCTGTGTTTTATTTGTAGGAAAAGTACTTTAGGTTACTTCTAGGCAAGCGTGCTCCATCGTCTGCCACATCATCGCTTACCATCAGGTGAAATAGTAGTCAAACGCGAGCCTATCAATAATAAAAAAAAAGAAAATGGTAAGCTATTGTATAAAACGAGAAACTGACTGACATATCAACGCACAGCAACAACTGTGACTAGGAGTGTGAAATTTTGCGAACACTAAGAAAGGATTTTACAAAATTCAGCCTATAAGGAAACCCATATTTACGTGGACAAACCGTAAACAGATAATAATAATAATATAATAATAAATCTTTATTACCAGGTTTACAATTATACAGTAGAGATGGTCATACGTGGTTTGCAATACATACATGTATAAAAATTGTAAAATTAACACACAGTTAATCACCTCTCGACACCCAAGCTAAGATTAAACTTGTAATATGGGTGTCAGGGCTCTCTAAATTGAATAAGATTATACAACTGAGTTCGGAGTTACATCATGTTTCTTTAGATATATCGTAAGTAAAAACAACAGAGGTAAAAAAGATTTAGCAATATATGTAGAAATTGGAGTAAACTGAACTAAACAAATAATAATTAAATATAAAAATAACAATTTGTGTGTAGTGTTAATGTTTTGTGTAGTAATGTGTGTGTGTGTGTGAGGACATGTGGCGCTGGGGAAAGTTTGAAGAAAAGGGAGGGTATAAATTTACGTGTTGATAATTCTTTCGACTTCATCATAACTAAGAGTGATAATCCATTTAATGATTTGAGATTTGCAGTTAAATTTATTGAGTTTGTAAATTTTACAATGACTATTGACAAAGTTGTAAATACGACTACCAAGAATTTGAAAATGACGTTTAGCAAGTGTAGTTCTGTGTCTCACTATGGGGCACACGTTAGAGATCCTACGTTTTGACAAACGCTCCAGATCCAACTGCAGGAGAGAGTGTTTACGCAACGTACAGTTTAGCACAAAGAGTTGCCTCACAGTCAAGACTTGGCACTCTTTATATAATAGTGCGGTACTATACCGATAGTGCTTAAAAGTCATGACCTTTAGAACAGCTCTCTGTGCCCTTTCCAGTTGCATCATACATGTTTTTGAAGCGCCACCCCAGACTGTTATGCCAAAAGTCAGTATTGATTGGCAAAGAGAAAAATAAACCAAACGCAAGGTATCCGCATCAGCACTATAACGCAGGCTCTTAAACACGGTGATCAGTTTTCTAACTCTGCCAGACAAAACCCCAACTTGGGCATTCCATGTGATTAGGTAGTCTATCAGTACGCCCAAGTATTTCACATTGGTTGCTCTTGTTAAAGAGAGGCACGAGCATTGGTTCGGGTACGTGTTACAAATATGCGCTTTAATCACAAATGAGTTATCCGGTTGCGAAGAAGATTTTAATGAGAAAGTGATATATTTTGTTTTTTCCACATTTAGGGTTAGACTATTTGCTGTTAGCCAAGACATGACAATGTCAAGAACGGATTCTGCTCTTTTTTGAGCTTCATCCCAATCTTCAGCATGTATAAGTAGGGCCGTATCATCAGCGTACGAATAAATGGAACAATTTGGGAGAGATAAATTACATAGGCCATTAACGTACACTAAGAAAAGCGTAGGGCCCAAGATGGAGCCTTGAGGCACCCCATATGACAATTCACATTCATCACTAACATATGTGTCGATTTTGACGCACTGCGTTCGTTCTGATAGGTAACTCGATAAGACTGCAAGTGCAGGACCTCTAACTCCAACTTGTTCCAACTTTCTTAGAAGGATGGGGACAGAAACAGTGAAAGTGAAAGATGCTAGTCTAATACATGGAAATCTTGTGTGCTTGTTTTCAAACTCCTCTGAAACGGCTTCATCGATTTTTATGATGTTTTTGTGTGTATTTGGAGGTCTGAGAATAGGTCGTAGGTTATTTTTTAAATACCTTCCTACCCTTATCCTCAATTTTTGCTTTGATAATTTCTATGGCAGAATAATTTAACATTTGCTGGGTCAGCTTGTAAATATCTATTAGATTTTTAAGGCCATAAAGACGGCCTTAATGATGGATGGTTCAATGGCAGTCCTTCAGAAGGTGGAAGTACTCATGTATTTCATACAAACCACTTTCACGATAAGACCTATGAAATATCACACTAAATAATTTAAAAAAAGGAAAAGCGAAAGCTTGTATATATGTGATTGTCCGTGTGTGTTACTCCTTAATGATCAAATGGTTGAACAGATTTATATGAAATTTGGAACATAGGTGATGATGATGAGGTAGACCACGTCTTGGGATAGCAGCGATCCCACCTGATGGTAAGCAGTGATGTAATCGTTGCGCACTAGTTTATTAAGAACCTTTTCACTCTAGCCTTGAACACACCAAAATTATAATCGGACGGGAAGACCGCAGCAAGTAAATTGTTGAATATTTCCTTGGGATGATTTTCTGAGTGACGAGTGAAATTACTGAAAGAAGCTAGCATAGCATAGCATAGTAGCATAGTCGGCCTTATAATGTTCCCATTGTTGGGACTCAGGCCTCCTCTCTAGGAGAGGGAATGGGCCGTAATCCACCACGCGGGCCCAGTGCGGGTTGGTGGATGTCACATGTCTTCGAATTTTTGGTTCTAGGACATGCCGGTTTCCTCACGATGTTTTCCTTCACCGTTTTGAGAGCAGTGGTGATGAAATAAATTACACAAAGTAATGCGCCTGGCTGGGTTTGAACCCGCGACCTACAACTCCGTAAGTCGGGGCCATTACCACTCGGCCACCACTGCTCTCCAGAGAAAGAAGCTAGCTTAGAAATAAATATTGTGTACTTACATAATTTACAAAAATACATAAAAACAAATAAAATGTAAGAAGATAGGTACGCTGTAATCAAAGCCCTGAGCCTTTGAACGGTCTCTAAAGACAATTACTATTATGTGAAGAAAACAGTTTTATATTTCTTAATAAAGGTTGACTAGGCTAGACTTTTGAGTGGCTCTTTTATTTGTTGTTTTTATTTTAATTAAAGCTTCGAACGATTTTGTTGTTATAGACGTTACAAAGTATTCCTTAAATTATCCTCATAAAACCGAGATATCAAATCAGAATAACTTAAATATCTGTAGTTATTATGAGAGTTATACATATAGAAAGGGCAATAGGAAAACATAAAATATATATGGGTAGTTTCCTCGAAATTTCCTTGCGTGATCACATCAGAACTGAAGATATCCACAGGGAAACCAAGGTTACAGACATAGCCCGAAGAATCACCAAACTTAAGTGGTAGTGGGCAGGGCTCATTACTCGCAGAACAGATGGTCGATGGGGACGAAAGGTTCTGGAACGGCCACCACGTACCGGAAGACGCAGTGTTGGAAGGCATCCTACAAAGTGGACCGATGACCTGGTGAGGGTCGCGGTAATCCGATGGATGCGAGACGCACAGGACCGGTCATTATGGCGACACGTGGGGGAGGCCTATGTCCAACAGTGGACGTCTTTCGGCTGAAATGATGATGATACGTATAGTTAGTTATATTCTTGGGAAAATAAATTAATTCTGTTATGTATACCAGACACTGGTTGAGGTATAAAGATTATTTTTTCTTATAGGAATAATTACAGTTTACTTAAAATGAGATGGAAAAGAGCTTATATTATATGTATTGTAATATTCGCATCTAATATAAAATTTTATATCATTGTAGGTTCATAATAATGATCAAAAGATTTTTCCTGAACCTATTTGGCCCGTGAGACACATAAAAATGTTTTGTTTCATTATTCAAGAAAAGTAAGTTTCAACATAAGCACCTATGTATTTGTTTCATCCAGTTTTCTTTCTTTTTTCTTAAATGTTACTTTTGGAGTTACACACTAAATTGTTATCTCCAAGTGTACAGTCAATCTGACTTGAGTATGTAGACAAAATGACATTCTATCTGAGATAGTAATTCCAAAATCACGCGACATTTCTGTAGTACATGCCGACACACACACACACACACACATATACACATCGTACATTTTGTATTCTCTGACGATTGACACACTTTATTTAAGCGCCCACTATTTTAGCTCATTGAATGCCCGGTGCGCGGATCCACGCGAGACACAATCGCTTTTTAATTGTGTCTCTAATTACGGCATACGCAAGGATAATTAATTTGTTGTATACTTTATTGTAGGTAGGTACTTTCAACAATAAAAACATAACAAAAATAAAACATATATCTAAAACACATACGCGGCGGCCTTATTGCTTTCAGCGATCTCTTCCACCATGCCTATGGTATGGATAAATACATTGGCTGCAAGAATATTTGGAAGAGTCACAGGCCCTGGACAGTAATCGGCAGCTGTGAGAACATGGATAAGTTTTAATCAGTAAAAGTCACACTAATAGTCTGACAGCGAGGAGAAGTAGTAGGCGGTTGCCTTCTTCTGCGAAGCAGTAATGCTAGCAAAGGAGGCGGCTGCACGCGCGAGGGAACGGCCCTGATCCCGATTTCCAGCCACCGTAGGCGCCGGCTTGCGGACGGCGAGCAAAGGATAGCTTGCCGTCTGACCGTCTGGTAACCGTCCGGATCGAACCCAAGTTGTCGACGGCGTGTAGTGTTCCACGCGCGCCTCAAGGAGATATCAGCAAAACCTTAGGGGCCCAACAGGGTCGAAGCCTACTGAAAATGGCCATGGGTGATGCGAAAAAGAACCCCGGGGCCCTGGAACGAAGGCAAAGAAGGAACAGGAATGGGTTTTTAGTCAGTAAAAGTCTGACACTATCTCCCGCTCCACCCAAGAGCAGGGGATGTCATTGGATGATTTTCACACCAAATAAAAAAAAAGTACATAACCACATTTAAGTAAGTAACGTCTAGTTAATTCCAGACTTTAAAACTAATATCCCTGCTAAAATAAGCAATGTCAAAGAAAATAACAAACAAACCCACACAGAAACGTCAGACAAACATGGCGACAACGACATAGTTTAAATAAACGAAGCTCCAGTTAGAAAATCTTGTTACCTCATTACCAAGCAGCCGTGACACTTATTTAATTTTGTATGTAGCTGCGAAATTAAAACTTTAGAAGAATGTTATGTTCTAGACGTTTAATTACATATTCTACTAAGTTTTTTTTGAAGAAATTTGTGATTATAGTCCAGTGTTTAAAAAGGGTTGGGTTATTGTTTTTATTTAAGAGCAACCAACCCGAGATACATTTTCATACAACTGCTCTTACGTGGTTATAACGTTATTACTCATCTTACTCTCGATAATTTGGAATCACAGATATTTTGTGGATGTTATCCAGGTTTCTATTGAAAACAATATATAAATTTATGTTAAAACTAATCCAGTAAATACCTGTCATTTTGCATGAACTTAGGCCATTCATAATGTACTCATAAATTTAAAGTATTTTAAAAAAATATCTATTGCACATTTAAACGAGATTCTAAAGGACGAAAATTGTTTACAAATACTTTTTTAACTTAGCAGTTTATTCGAAGTATTGAAAATCGGAACGTCGTTTTTCGAACTGAGAACACATCGAATACTTGATTCTTCGAACTTATGAAAATCGGAAAACAAACAAATCGCATTTATGACATTCGGATTTTTGAAAATTGGAATATCGAAATTAGGAATTAGTACATTTTGATACAAGTACAGAAAGTTTGTCATTGCAACCGAGGCGGAATTCGCACGAGCCGTAGGCGAGTGTGTTATTGAGCCGAGGCCTGCAGTGACAAATTTGCACGTGTATCAAACGACTTTTTTCAATACACTTCTCGACGCGCGCCCGGCCTGATACGAAAATGTAATAAAATTGTGGCGATAGAGCACGCGCACTTTTCTGCACTAGTGAGGAAAACAGTCTATTGCGTGCCTAAAAGTGGTTGGATAAGAGCGGGTTTTCGACTAAGTGTATTGAAAAATATATTTTGGAGTATTTAGTCTGTAAGAAAAAACAAAATGAAACATGAATGTGCATTTGTTTATATGTGCGTAACTTATTTTCTATTATACCAAACGCTCTAAGCTTACGTACTCATAAAACAAAGTGCGCATGAATCTAAATACACATCCATGACAATGTTCTTGGCGACATAAAACAGTTATAACATAATACAGTTGGTAAAAATTATGTCCAAAGGTACATTTATTTTTCACTACAGTACCCAATTTATTTAAATTAGTTAAAAGGAAAATATATTTCATTTCTGAAATCCGTATATATACGAGTACGTTAAAATTAAATTCAGGTCAGAAATTACAGTTCTTTCTTTAAAATTGGCGACACTAATTGGAGGTGAATTATGTCCAATATTTATTCTGACTAATTATGTTTAATTTTCGATTAAGCGATTTTAAATTACCGTGTAATGAGGGCTTAAAATGTTAAGTGTAGATTCTTTTGTCTTACTTTATATATCGCTTATTATCATTAAGTTCTTTTATTAAATTTTATGACATTATTGTTTTATTTAATTTTAATTTACAAGAACCTGCTATGTTTTTGTCAATCATGAACATGGCAACTTTTGTTCACAGAATGTTGGAATCAAAAACTTTTATGGTCAACAATGATAGCTTTATGGTCATAAAACTTTTTGTTTTACTCATATTTTATATAGGACAGCTGGTGTACACAGCCGAGCTTATCCCACAATTGGGTTGTCTTACAGCAAACTTTATATAAATGAGATAGAAATTTTACACTTTTTTTTAGGTGGGAAAATCATCTAATGACAAATCCCGCTCTTGGGCGGAGCGAAAGATAGTATCAGACTTTTACTGAATAAAAACCCACTCCTGTTCCTTCGTTCTCGTCCCAGGATCCCCTTGAGGATAATTATAAATGCACAACAAAACTTAAACACTCACTCACTCACTTATTAAATCTAACTTAAAACTAAAAATATAATAAACAAATAGGTATGGGTACAGTACACAATACATAAACATAATTTTATATACAATAAATAAAAACCTAAGCATACATATTTAGGGGTCGTGTTAACAGTAAATGATCCCTAATTCTTCCCCTGGAAGCCTCTAACGATACTTATACTTTTAAGAGTTTGTATGAATATTTCTATTTTTAAACGGTTTTATAAAATCGTGGGGCTTATGACATTTCTTTCGACAGTCAATCTCTGATTATAATTACTATTTACATGTTTACTCAGGTTATGCTACGCGCCACGGTTTAACTTTTTTTATATCTGATAAGTAAGACCTACCGAATTATATCATAACTTTTATTACATTACTAACATCATTTTTATCTTTTTTTCAATAAAACTGTTTAACTCTAAAAATATTTTTTTACTTATTTTTAATATTTCTTTTAACTTTCCTCTATCCGGTCAACCTTGTTGTTTTTATTTATTTATTAAAACTTTATGCACTAGGAAACAACGTACTAAGGCGGACTTAATGCTTTAGGCATTTTCTACCAGTCGACCTTAGGGTGGTGCAGTAACATAACATGTTGTATTATTATATTTATTTGTTTCACTTAAAAACGATACAGCAGAATTTTTTTATTCAGTGATTTTATCCACACTTCATACAGCTAATCTGCGAACAGCGTTGTGGGCTATCTTCTTATCTATCTATCTATATATATAAAAATGAATAGCTGTTCGTTAGTCTCGCTAAAACTCAAAAACGGCTGGACTGATTTAGCTCCTTTTTGTCTTGAAATATTCGAAATGGTCCAAGAAAGGTGAGAAAAAACGGAAAAAATCACGAAAAAAACATCCGAATACATCGCCATCTCTAATTAAAATGTCATTTTAAAATGAATTATCCTGGTTCTGGTAATGCCAGTAGATGGCGTTATCCTTACTATTAGGCGGTACGAAGTTCACCGGGTTAGCTAGTAATATTATATTTAAGTTTATCTAGGTATTCTGGTAATATTATATTGAAGCTGTTTGGTGTTCCAATTTTTAATATAAAAAAATCTTCTACCTACTTCAAGGAACACAAAAAAAAATGTTTTAATGTCAAACCGAAACTCCAAATATCTTGTTTCTATATGAAAAAGGCCCGAATCACACTGAGATAGTACACAGATAGAATCACACTATAGGGAACAGAACATCGAAGCTATAATACCCACGGGAGTTATAACCCTATCTGCCATAACGTTGGTAACAGGACTAGTTCGATAAGGGTAGCAGAGGAATCGAATAACTTCGTTTTGTACGTATATAAGAAAATACGTTATGTTATAAATGGTAAATGTTTTAGTTTTGTGGCTCAGAAAGGTTTTTAGATAGGAAGGGTAAAAGGAAAGTTGAAGCTCAGTAATGTCTTGAGATAGAATAAATTATAAGATTTTATAAGCTTTAAGAGCAGTGGTGGCTGAGTGGTAACGGCCCCGACTTATGAGTTGTAGGTTGCGGGTTCAAACCCACCCAGGCGCATTACATTGTGTAATTTATTTCATTACCACTGCTCTTAAAACGGTGAAGGAAAACATCGTGAGGAAACCGGCATATCCTAGAAACAAAAATTCGAAAACATGTAACATTCACCAATCCGTACTGTGCCCTCGTGGTGGATTACGGCCCATTCCCTCTCCAAGAAAGAGAAGGCCTGAGTCCCAGCAGTGAGAACATTAAAAGGCTGATTATGCTATGCTATGCTATAAGGTTTTACTAGCAGTTTCATTTCTTGAATAACGAGAATTATACCGGGATACGTACTAGGTTACGATTACGACATAGACAGTTTTCTGTTTTTTTTTTTATTGCTTGTAGGCTCGCGCTTGACCAATATCTCACATGATGGAAAGTGACGATGTGGTTGACGATGGAGCGGACTTGCCTAGAAGTAACCTATTCAGTATTGACCTAAAGATCCCCGGTTGTAGCTATCAGGAAACATTATACTCCGGTAGGGAATTCCACTACTCCCAAAACTTCTCTTAATCTAGGCCATGGTCTACTGTATTCCCGAATCCATTCAACTCTCAAAACGAGTTTTTTTTTTTAAATTCATATAAACCAGTGGTTGACTGCGATCATATTTGATGATAAACAGTGATGCGATCATTGATTGCAAATTGAGGCAAATTGTTAAAGTCTTTCAATGTACGCGGTATAAACGACGAAGCGAAACGCTTTGTCCAGACCGTTGAAGTTTCAACAAAGTAAGGGTAGACCCGCCGTACGTCTGGTGTTCTGATGGTAAAAAGGAGATGGCGGAGGGGAATCAACGTCCAAAGAAACTTATTATAAGTAGTAATTAATACAATGCATTTTTAATTATATATCAGATCGTAAATCCATTTGACTAAAAGTCGTTACCACTGTTTATAGGTTGGCATTGCTAAAATAATGAAATTAAAGAAAAGGATTAAATGTTTCATGATGTTGAATTGAAAAATATGAAACCAGTCCAAAATAAAATAAACACTGAAATATGTTTTAAAAGTACGAACTTAAACTATAACAGTACTGAGAATTACAAATCCCAAAAAGTAACGTACAAATCCTTCTGAATTTTTATTAAAGAACATCGTTATTTTTTTTTGCCAGGGCATCCAATCTGTTAATATTTAAAACCTGGTATTTTCCAAGATATGAATTTTGAATTTTTTTAATTCGCTGTTTTAAATTTATTAAATACACAGACCTGATAAAGTTCTGAGTAGGTACTTACTAATTGGTTTCATCTGTGAAAATTACAAGCGCTTTTTACAATATTTATTGTATTACTTGAAAACTATCTCAAACCAAGTTAGTTTTTCCATGATAATGAAATACAACTGATCATTAAAAATGTTAAATGACCAATTTTTTACATCAGTAATTTGAATTTCGTTCTCCAATCGGTAAAGCCTCGGTGTCAGCAATTGTAGAAAACGATAAGTTGGTAGCCATGTCGACGCGCCTGCCCCCTAGCCAAGTTACAATCGTATCGTTCGCCCCAAACGCCTCGAGTAGGCCACGCCTCCGATTCCTTTGTTCTGACGTCATCTCAACGCTCAGTCACGTGGTCAGAACAAAGAAATCGGAGGCTTGGCCTACTCGAGGCGATCGGCGCGAACGATACGATTGTAACTTGGCTAGGGGGGCTGAGCTGGCCGCTCGTTCTACAATGTCTTTAGAAAAACGACATATTCTTTAGTCTATGGCGAGCGTTCCTACAAACGTCAAACAGGTTATAACAATGGATGCATAGTTGAAAATTGGAGAAACGATAACAATTTATTCTATCATTTTGAACGATGTGAACTTGGCTACGAATTTTCTATTCGTTTGTTCTGACCACGTGACTTAACGTTGAGATGATGACTGTAATTCCCAAACATTTGATTAATTTTCGACCAGCGTTAACGATTGCAGTTTATCAACTTGGCTAGGGGTTAAGGACACTTCATTTGCTCGTAAGTCTAAATAGGTACAAGTATACAGAATTACAAAGTGAAGAAGAATTTGATTAATTTATCTTTGTCTACGACACAGAACATAGGAATGTGCACTCCATCAAGACCAATAATATTCATAGACCTACAATTGCGCTGACTACAAGTTTTTATTAAAGACTAAATTCTGCCAGCGGCATCGCCTGCGTAAAAGTCGGTTTCTCCATACAAACTTTCAACCCCCGTTATATCTCCTTAGAGGTGGAGTTTCCTAAAATCCGCTATTAATGGATGTCTACACCCTATAAAGAACCTACCTGCCAAATTTTAAGTTTGTAGGTGTTATAGTTTCTGAGATTTCGTGATTAATGAGTGGTATTTCGCTTTTATACTCGTATAATTATATAGATGTAGTCACTTAGTATTGTTTTTTTACTATAGATAGACTCACGTTTGACTACTATCTCACCTGATGGTAAGCGATGATGTGGCCGACGATGGAGCACGATTGTCTGGAAGTCACATATTCACTCCTGACTTAAAGATCACTAGGTTGTAGCTATCAGGAAATACAGACTCCGGCAGGAAATTCCACTCCTTAGCTGTACGCACAGTGAAAGTGTTCCCAAAACGCTTTGTACGTATGGATGGGATGTCCACCATGTACTAGTGGTGCAACGTCAGTCACGAACCGAAGTTTTCTTAAGAGTCGATGGTGACTTACAGTAATACCTTTACTTTAAACCTATAGATGGTTTGAACACTGCCGTCTTTGGCAAAGGTCATCGCTGCCGGAGCATAATCAAAAAACCACACCAAAATTATTACCTAACATCGTCTTTTTTATCCCCAGTGTTCATGACGACAACACAGTCCGCGCATACGTCGACTGCCGCTGGCTCAGGACTGATGTCCTCGAGAAAGACGCCCTTGACACTCCCCGGGACGCCGATCTCATTATCGGCTATCTCTTCTCTGTAAGTATGCGGTTTATTAAATTAAATTTTCAGCGTACCATGTGAAAGGGATACAGTCTTATATTTACATAGGGCTATGTTTTGTGATTCATGGTATGGTTGGAGTTGGGTAAATGAAAATACGAATATTTTTTTACTGGTGTGTGGTTCTTTAAAGCTGCAGTTAAGATTTCTAATATATTTTTATTTTCTTAAACAGCGATTGATTGCTATCTAAAGTGGTTCAACCTTTAAATTTTTGTTTTTTTTTACTTAATAGGATTGGAGCAGCTGTTACACAAATTAATTTCCTCTTTATATCTAAAATCGAGCACAACATTTTATATTACGATATTTTTTTTTTATTCTAGGTATCAGTTAATTTCTATAACAGAAATAAATTTGTTTTTTTTTTTTAATTTGTTTTCAAAAGTGCCTGGGGCGTTAAAATTATCAAAACCTCGATTTTTTATTACCGTGGATGAAATAAAAAAATTGTATGTTTACCTTTTAATATTTTAATAACGATCTTGATTTTAAAAACAATAGTTCAACTAGTATCTAAGGATTTACTAGTCAGAGTTAAAAAATTATTTCAGTGTTGGATAGACTATTTATTGTTTTTTTAAATTTCATCCACAGCAACAAAAATCTGAGGTAAAAACTCCCAGGTACTGGACTATAGAATGACTATTGTTTTTAATTGATCTAAATATGCCAAATAAAATGCACTTTTTTGTAGGTATACATATTAGGAATGATTTCATAACGCTTTTAACAAATAAACCTGAAAAGCAACAACAAACTC
The DNA here is from genome assembly GCA_905147345.3 of Mythimna impura. Taxonomy (NCBI): domain Eukaryota; kingdom Metazoa; phylum Arthropoda; class Insecta; order Lepidoptera; family Noctuidae; genus Mythimna; species Mythimna impura. Next base: position 5,436,116 of record LR990355.1, on the reverse strand, counting down.
AAATCCCACACCCGTAACTTGTCAAATCTTATCTGATTATAACACAATGTTCTGCTGACAGGGCGATCTGGAACAGATGGTGTTGGTGCCAAAAGCCGGCCAGGCTCAGAAACAGTGTTCCAGCCAAGTGGCTGGCATCTCTACGCCTTATGTCACTGTACACGAAACGTAACTGGGAGCTAAAGGATTATCTCAACCTGGAATTTGAAGCAGGAACACAACAATGTATAAGTATGCTATGACTTGTATTTAAAAGACGTTTTGTAAATGATTTGGTGTACATCTTGAGAAAGATGTTATTGATAAAAAAATATGTAATGATGTTTGAGAAGCGACTAAACAAAACGATTTTCTCAAACGCTTAATTGTTTTACCGTTCTTTCTGGAAAGTATTTCATATAAAAACACAATAAAAATGTCGAACAGAATAAAGGCAGGACTTCATTTCCATGCCCATATACGCAAGAATTATGATAACGGCCTACAGTATTGCAACACATTCATTCAACGAGGGCTGATCAAATGGATCTTTATTAAAATTTACCGTTTTAATTTTATCATACGGTGTACAGTCGTTTCCATAAGCACATAGCTTGTGTGAACAATGCCCTTTTTTTTCATTAAAACTTCAAAGGGCGAATTTTTTGCGAAGAATAAAATAATGTACACATAAATTTTGGATGTAATAAAAACTCAATAATATTGTAAGCTCAATAAATATGGAATAAAGTATTGTATAAATTAGGACCATAACGCTGTATAGACTAAATAGATAACAATATGAACTGCTATGATAAAAAACATTGGTTATAAACTTAATTATAGATTAAAAGGAAGCTAATTTATTGTATTTTGGAAAAGAGTTATATAATTTCTCTACATTTATAAAATAGTTGAAAAAATTTAACGGCCACGTTTTTTTACGAAATATTTCAGAGCAACTGAGATATCTTGAAGAAATTTTACGTATTTGTTATAAATTTAATTGCCAAAAAAATTTGTTATTCAAAGAGAAGTCAGGAAGATATGGCCATATGCATGTATTTAGTAATTCTATGGCATACGTTTGTATATTTATTATTATTTATATGACACAGTATAATAATAAAATTGATATTATTGTAATAGTATATAGCATTTGAAATAATAGTGTTTCTTACATTAGCTGGCCTAAATTTGTAAATAAATACTTTGATAGTGACATTCAATAATATTGTAATTAAATAATGTTAGGAGATTGATTTTGAAATATTGATTTTAGCAAATCAGTTGATCTCATTTCATCATGAAATATTTTATTGTTTAAAATAAACTGTGTAATGTTACAAAAGGAACTGTTTATATTTCTCTTGGATAATGAAATAAAGAAGATTATACATGAACGTGTACTCTTTTAATAAAATGGATTCCTTAACTCAACCAATAAGAAGTACTCAAAGCTTGTAGATACAATGAGTCAGTATGCATAATACATCTGGAATTTACTTATGAAGGCAGAAAATATATGGAAAAGTTCTACCAGAAATTAATATAAGAATATCTCAAATTCTTTTTTTATTGCATTATTTTCATCCGCAGAACGGAATTATTTTGCAATGTAAATGTCATAGGAATATGTATTACACATTTTCACAAACTTTGCACACAGTAAAAATGATAATAATTTAATTTAAAAAAATGAAATTTTTACACTAACATAATTTTAAATTACAACAGTTAATATTGTTTTTAAAGGTAAAGGTTTTATTAGTTTAAACTTCTATTATATCAAAAATCTAAATAAATAAGGATGCAACATATTGGCACTTAAAAAAAAATACAGAATTAAATACACTATTTAGAAGTATTGAAAGATTAAGACTAAAGTAAAGACTCCGAAGAATGCAAAAAATGTCCCTAAGAAAACAGAACACAATAAAAAACAGAATGTATCCTATACACACAGAATAGGTTATTAGAGAAATTTGGAGTGATCAAATAGAACAAGAAAAATAAAAACACATAACTAATTAAAATTACATATACACAATAACTCCTACCTAAAATATGGCGTCAAAAAATTCTTTCGCATCGCTGTCGACTGGAAGTGTGCCTAATAGACTGGCGGCATTGCCACGTTCTACGGCAAGGCTTAATATCTGACCGAGGTAAAAGCCAGCCCTTGGGTCACGCGAAGTGTCAACTAGCCGTTTGGATATTTTTTGATAGTGATCAAATTGGATATGTACAACTTTATTTTGCTACCATATTGATTTTAAATTTTACAGTTGTTTAATATCCATGTTTCGTGAAAGAGCAACAATTTTATTTTTTTAAGTAATTCATAAGACCATGACCACTGCATTAATTTTATGAATTGTATTCTGAAATTCCAAAGTAAATGAAAAAAAAAATGCCTACATTTTTAGTGTATGTACCTAACCTAAAATTTGGTTCGCAAACTCATCAGATTTGATAGATTCTGTTTTTTTCTGTAGAGTTATTTAATATTACTTTTTGTGGTTAATCTTGAATGTTCAAAGCTTTTTTTTATTTCCTTGATACTGTAATGCCTAATAAAGAATGCAAAAAGATGAAAAACGCGACGATTAGGTGGTTAAAAGTTTAGGTACACCACATTCGCTGCGGTAAGTCTCTAGTCTGTAAGGCCTCTTTGAGGAGTGGTTACTAAAGCGCCACGGTAGCCTTTTTTCCGCCTGACGACGCACGTCATTACCGCATATGAATATTTCGGGAGGTACCTGTTTCGAATAGGTGGGGAGAAACGCCGGAGTGTTACTATTGTTCAGATTGCTTGGAGAACACGGTAGAGTATACATACGGTGGAAATCTGCCCCGCTTAGGCAGAGCACCACCGTGTCCTCGTAGAGGCGATCAGCCGTGGCAACCTCTGGCGTTCAGCCCTGGTTCAAGCCATATTTTAGAGGGAGAGGTTTTGGGAAGCATACACTTCCTTCTGCGTAACAGCGAGGAAGAGGACATCCTTACGCTCCAACCGCCACCACAGGAGATGCTCTATGTGTCGGGAGTAGCAGTGCAGTTCCCGGTCACCGAAGGCGTCAACTTGCGGACGGTGAACAATGGATAGCTTGGTATCAGGCCATTCTATAAGGACCAAGGCCGAGTTGATGGCGCGTTCTGTTCTACGCGCGTATTAAAGAGATGCCAGCAAATGGATAGTGCCCAGTAGAGCCCCTGCGTGGAATAATCAAATGAGAATGTTTCAGTCGGTAAAAGCCTGACACGCACAGAAATAAATTATTTGATGACTGACATCAAAAAATGCTGATGTAAAGGTGGCGATGCGGTAGATATTATTTTAGCAGATTTATTACACTTTAATCTAAGCCAAAAGGCCGGGAAGCGATAGCAGACGTCTTGTATGGTCTATCTTTATAAAACTACCAGATATTTTTCATATATACATAAATGTTATTTAATGTTTTTTCATAATATGGATCTCTAGTCTGAAAATAAAGTTTATTGTTATTATTATATGGGAATAAGGGCGAGTATATTGGATCACTTGACCTAGGGGAAAAAGTAACAATTTTACAGAAACTTAAATCTAATCTAAACGTAATTAAAACTAACTTGCAAAATAAAAATAAAAGCGCTAAAGTACTAAAAAACAAGCAATCTAAAGTACGGCGTCGAGAAACTCCTCCGCATCGCTGTCGACTGGTAATGTACCCAAAAGACTGGCGGCATTACCACGCTGAATGGCAATGCTTATCCTTTGTCCAAAGTAAAAGCCAGCCCTTGTATCACGCGAAGTGTCAACAAGAATGAGGTATGTATAAAATCTGATAATTTTTGAGAAATAAAAAAAAATATATTTTAAGTTAGAGATAGTGGTCAAACGCGAGGCTGTACATAATAAAAAAAAAGTTCTGTACATCTGACTTGGTCACCCTGTAAAAACACTTTCTATAATAGTAGGTACCACTAACAGTAAGTGACAATTTTCTTCAGCGGCAACACTTCTCCGATCACGACTGTTTTCCACAAGACACAACTTTATTTTATAGAGACGTAAATTCGAGCACTAAAATAAGGTATTGGAAAAACATATTCTGCATCTGTTTTAGAAATATTATAAGGTGGAGTTAGCATATCAATATTGTTACGAAAAATATATGTGATCTGTGAAACGCAAATTTTAAAAAAATAGTTGCTAAATGTTGAACAGATTATAATTATAATAATCATGTTGTAATTATTACCACTAACACACACAAATTTAAAAAACAAAACTAAACTCTTGATTAAGATAATTAAGTACAGTCACAAGCTATAAGAATTATGTACATTGTCATGTTTTCTATTTATTTCCAGGACAAATGCTTGTGTGATGAGCACGATCATTTGTTCTGAGTCTGGGTGTAATTTATTATATATGTATTTAGAAATATATAAGTATGTTTATCAGTTGTCTAGTACTCATAACACAAGATCTGCTTAGCTTGAGACTAGACGGCGTTGTGTGTTGGTTGTGGAATATTATATATTATTATTAGGTATATTTATCTTATCTTCTGCCATTTAATAGGTTCTAAATTACCTGTTTGATGGTTAAGTAATTAAGAACCATTTGTCGTACAAACGGTTGTATTCTAATTTCTTAAATAGCAGAAGTTAAGACAGATTGAATATGTGATAACGTAGTATATATCTCATTACTTGTGACTGTACTTAGTGGACTGGGCGGCGAGCTACCCATTGCTCGACGTCCGCAAGTCCGTGTCTACCGTGGTTGGTAGTCGGGGTTGGAATCTCGGCGGCTGGGGTGTGAGGACATACGTTCCCTCACTCGTGCGACCTCCTCCTTCCCTAGCATTACTGTTTCGCAGAAGGAGGGGACGGCCTGCCATTCCTCCTGGCTCCAGACCATAGCCCGAACCAGGGCCCGGTGCGAGAGGTCGGTGCCGCCAATTGCCTCCACGAAGACACGGCGGTGCTCTGCTCAAGCGGGGCACACCTCCATGTCCGGTGAGGACCTGCGTCATGCGGAAGGTGAGGACGCTGTGTTGCCGCTCCAGCCACCCCTCGTGTTCAGACTGTACTTAGTGATGGACGTAATGCAGACGACGACGAGGTCCACTCATCATTTGTAGTGTGTGGTTGTGCAAGCCCATTAGGGAGAATGCAAACCGGGACACACGTGGCTAATTTGTAAGGGATCAAGAAGCGCCTGCGGACAATAAAATAAGATGGCCAAGGGTGCTAAGTCCGCAGCCGCCCCACGATTCGGCCCGTATAACATATGTTAGTTGGTCGGGCCATGGGAAGGTGGAGGGAGTGTACTTAGTGATGGGTCGAAAAAATAATCTGTCACAGATAATTCTTCTTATTCTTATTCTCGTGAATATTGTTGCTCAAGGGAATTATTGAGAATCAAAATTTTGGGGTTATTTTGACGTCAACTTCGTGAAACGTTTAAATGTAGTTTAAATTATAAGTTTTAAAATAGTTCGATACTATAAAGGTTCTTAAATTCTCGTAAATTTTCTTCGTAAAGAATATTCTTAAGAACTTAAACAGCAAAATTCTCGCTGATAGAATATTCTCGGAAATTTACCATCACTAAGGAATACCAAGTGCGAAAATGTAGGTATTAGAATTATTTTAATATTTGATGATATAAATTCCACTAAGGCGCTTAACTTGCGGCCATATTCTAGAATACCTATGAGTATCGATAGGTAGTAGGTACATTAAGAAGATTAATTTTCAGTAAGTGGATTCCCACATAGCATAAAATAATAGTATAATCAGCCATATAATTTTCCCACTGCTGGGACTCAGGCCTACTCTCTAAGAGAGAGAATGGGCCGTAATCCACTACGGGGGCCCAGTGTGGGTATATAGATGTCACATGTCTTCGAATTTTTGGTTCTAAGTCATACTGATTTCCTCACGATATTTTCTTTTATCGTTTTGAGAGTGATGAAATAAATTACACAAAGAAATGCGCCTGGTATGAATCCGCGACCTACAACTCATAAGTCGGGGCCATTGCTAATCGGCCACCACTGCTCTGATTTTCACACACTGAAAATAAATCTAGCAATCTAGAACGTAGTATGTATATGAAAAAAATGAATAGAAAAAGTACAGAAATAGTGATTTATTTAGCAACATGCTAGCTTAAATAACCACTTGGAATCTTACTGTAAATGCGTTTATACCTATAAAATAATAATATTCCACAACTATCACACAACGCCGTCTAGTCCCAAACTAAGCAGAGCTTGTGTTATGAGTACTAGACAACTGATAAACATGCTTATATATTTCTAAATACATACATAATATTAAAGATAAACTACACCCAGACACAGAACAAATGATCGTGCTCGTCACACAAACATTAGTCCTGGGTGGGAATCGAACCTACGACCTCCGGCATAGCAGTCAGGGCCCCTAACCACAAGACAAACAGTTCAACATCACACTAACAAACTAACATTATAAAGGCGAAAGTTCGTATGTATGCGAGGGTGTATGTGTGTATGTTTGTTATTCCTTCACTCTAAACGATTGAACGGATTTGGACGAAATTAGGCAGACGGGTAGACCATGTCTTGGAATAGCACAAAGGATACTTTTATCCCGGGAATATGTTCCTTTTGGGATTATTATCTATTTTTACGCAGGCGAAACCGCTGACAGAAGCTAGTGAACTCATAAAAGAAAAGCACTGACAGAATATTTGGTTGCGACATTGTTCGGGAGAATCACGGTGGCCCTGGAACACAAAAGGCAACAAAAGGAAAACAGGTGGGTTTTACCCGGGGCCCTGGGACGAAGGCAAAGAAGGAACGTAGGTTTTTAGTCAGCAAAAATCTGACACTATCATTCGCTCCGCCCAGGAGCGGGATTTGTCATTAGATGATTTTCCCACCTAAAAAAAAGGTGGGTTTTACTCAGTAAAAGTCTCTCACACCACCTAGAGCGGGAAGAATAAAATTATTTCATGATTACCACCCAAAAATGACAAGTTAATAAATTACTTTATATTAACAACTCTTACGTATAAAAAGACCCTTTACGGATTAACGTTACAAATAAATGTTGATACCGTAAACAAGAAAAATTCCGACCCAAAAATTCATAATCAACCATTACTGTCATTACAATTTTAAAGGCATCCACAACGTGATTTATTAGACGCAGATCTGCGCTCATAAGATCACAATCTCCGAGGGAATTCCAATTACGATGGTAGCGTGCGTGATAGGAATAAAGACGACCGCCTACTTATGGCTGAAGAGGCACAAACGCCTAGAAATGGCATTAGTCTGTTTCAGACATTGTCAAACGGAATTAGCAAATTCCGTTTCACAATGTTTGAAACAGAAGATTGGATGACGGGCTCGGATAGAATAGAGGTTTTGATTCGCGGAAACTGATAGCGTTCGGTATTGTAATTGTGATTTTGAACTTTACAGTACCGTTAACGCTTTCTTGGAAGCGATTGTAAATTAGATTGCCAATTCTCGTACTTAAGGCCCTTTCACGAACTCTAAACAGTTTTAGGAATGGAGCTATATAGGGTGTAGAGCTCCATCCCTATTTCACGCTCGCACGACTGACATTTGACATGTCATGGTAAGGTCCTTAGACATTCAAATTCATTACATCAAAAACTAGTAAAAATGTAGGAAAATTAAACGTTTTTAGGGTTCTGTATCTCAAAAGGATAAAACAGAACCCTTGTCCGTCCGTCTATCTATCTGTCTGTCTGTCAAGACCCTTCATCTTGGGAATGCATTTAGGCATCGAGTTGAAATTAAAACCATATACTCAAGTCTGCGGTTTCTTGAAGCTGTGAAAAATGAAACTTTTCACGTTAACGAAAAAAAAAAGATACGGCTGTTTATTTCGCAAAAAAACATGTATTTCGGCACTCTCAAGGGAATCAAAATTCATAGGGTACTTCCCGTTGACCTAGAATCCTGAAATTTAGCATGAAACAAGGTCTCATAGCAAAAGTATAGGAAAAAATCTGAAGACTTTGAATTTGTAGTTACGTATTCGGAAAAATATTCGTAACTCAATTCGGGAATTGAACTGTTTTCACAGGTAAGTTTGTACGGAACCCTCAATGCGCGAGTCCGACTCGCACTTGCCCGGTTTTTTGACAGATTGCGAAGCCAATACAAATGTTTACTAAAGACACGGAAATTTCCCCTCAGATATTGGTTGTATATTTTGATGAAAGAAAATTGGACACGTCAATACCACCATTATTGTAGTCATCCTCAGAATTCTCAGTATTGTAAAAGAGCTGTGATATCATTTTGGATTACAATGAAACATATTCTGTCTGTCCAGCTGACCGACCCAACTTTGTGTTATATAATGATACGCTTAACAGTGTATTATGTTGTGTATGTCTTGAGTGATTTTTATAGAAAATGAATAAAATTCACTCAAGACATACACAATTTCTCCTAGAATTTAGAACGTTATCGTTTATCGGCTAAAAAGCTCGTAGTTAAGTAATAAAAGATGCACATGATGGCTGCAGGCAGACTAAAGAAGCCATGCCATACTTAAGTAGAAACCTAACCAGCAACCTTTTGTGACGGGACAGAGGCAGCCTGCGTCTGGTGGCGGGGCCCATCACTGGATGCATAGAGTCAGAAGAAACTGTCATGCACGTGCTCCTCGAGTGCACAGCCGTCAATGAAATAAAAACACGAACCTTGGGAGCACCGAGTTCAGTCATAGACGCCCTTTGCAAACTAAAAAGACTCATCTGCTTCTGGATAGAAGAAGGCTGGTTAGAGTGAAGGACACCATGGCCCACACACAATGGTCGGCCAAGGACTTAATTCGGAAACCAGACCACAAAGATAAGATAAGATAACAGATGCACAGGTCCATTTTTAAGGTTAAGCAATGCTGGCCGAGGTCAACCCATGTATGGGTGCCCATACGTTGCAAACTGAAACCACTCTGTGCCTCGGGAAGCACGTTAAGCAGTTGGTTCTGGCAGATATTTTAAAGTCGTTACGGGTAGTCAGAAGTTGGAAAATCTGACACAGGGGCCTTACCGAAACCTGTTAAATTGTCAGGCGTGCAAGAAAGGGGGATTTTTTTCTTTTTGGTGTGAAAATCATCCAATGACATCCCCCGCTCTCAGGTGGAGCGAGAGATAGAGTCAGACTTTTACTGGCTAAAAACCTACTCCTGTTCCTTCGTTGCCTTTCATACCAGGGCCGAGACTTTGGCCCCAGTAGGCTTCGACCCTACTGGGCCCCTACAGTTTGCTGACATCTCCTTGAGGCGCGCGTGGAACAGTACGCGCCGTCGATAACTTGGGCTTGGTCTGGATGGTTACCGCGCGGTCGGACAGCGAGCTACCCACTGCTCACCGTCCGCAAGCCCGCGCCTACGGTGGCCAGAAATCGGGATCAAAATCCCGGTGGCTGGGGTCTGCACGTGCGGCCTCCTCCTTTGCTAACATTACTGCTTCGCAGAAGGAGGCGACCGCCTGCCACTCCTCTTCGCTCCGGACCATAGCCTGTACCAAGACCCGGCGCGAAAGATCGCCGCCGCCGATCGCCTCAACGAGGACGGAGTTATACACCCTATATAGCTCCATCCCTTTAACAGTTTAGATTAAGTGGTCAAATGGAATCGTGTTAAGAGCTCCTGGGGGGCTATTGCTAACTTTTTCAATAACAGTTGACAACTAGCATTCGTTGCACACTAAACTTAATTGTCAACTGACAATTTCATAAAATTGGTATTACGTATCACACAAGTGACTAACAAACTACGGTGGAAATGTGGTGAATTATAAAAATTTACGGTGCCTATTGTGACCACTCTAAAATTTTATCGACTATTATACAGCTTCAAAAGCTTACACAATCGCAATTTTAAAAGTATCGATACAATAACATCTGTCAAAACGTGTTACGGTGGCTATCAAAGGCACTAGTGGCTAACGACGTCACTGCAGTTGGTCACTGAAGATAGGCAATACGAAACTAGCTGTTTGACCGTTCAATGATGCACATTGTTAACAAGTGATCATCACTTGAACTGTCCACAGAGTTACGCAATAGCCCCGCTGGTAGGGCCTCTTGGTTGTATTAAGGAGTATGGTCGTCCCGAGTAATTGGGTAAATTACTTGTTGGTGGAGATCAGATAGGCAATCGATTCATGTGTATTTCACACTGAACTACATCTGGTTAGACTGGAGGACGACCCAAACATAGTTGGGAAAATGCTTAACAAATTGTCTAAAATGCTTAACGAAAATGCTTAACAATTTATCTCCATTTTGTCAGCCTTGTCAAAGCTTTTTGAAAGATTGGTTCACGACGAGCTCTATCCTTTGTTACACAACTCGATAATTAAGCAGCAGCATGGTTTTGTTCAAAAAAGGTCCACAGTCACAAATCTTTTGGTTTTCACAGATTTCTTGTTCAATAATATGGACCACCAGTTGCAAGTAGATGCTGTTTATACTGATTTCCAGAAAGCTTTTGACAAGGTGGATCATGAACTGCTTCTGACAAAAATAGCTTTCAATGGTATACGTGGTGATTTGTTGCGCTGGTTTGCATCATACGTCACTAATAGAACTCAAAAAGTTGTGATTAAAGGCTTTGAGTCCAGATCCATACATGTCACATCCGGGGTACCCCAGGGATCAATTTGAGGTCCTCTCCTATTTATTCTTTTTATTAATGACATGAATCAATGTTTTCAATATTCAAAATTTCTACTATATGCTGATGATCTTAAAATTTTTAGACACATTCAAAATAAGACTGATTGTATTTTATTTCAAGATGATTTGGATAGATTCTCGGCATACTGTATTAAAAATAAGTTAAAGTTAAACATCCTAAAGTGCTCATCTATAACATTCACCAAAAATAAAAATATTACAACTCACACTTACAACCTAAATAACACCTCATTGCATAGAGTTACTGTAATCAGGGACCTTGGGATACTTCTGGATAGTAAACTTCACCTGGATCAACATATTGATAACATTATTAGTAACGCGTTTCGCATGTATGGATTTGTGATGAGATGCATGACAGATTTTAAGCGTACTCGCACGTATATTCATTTGTACAAATCTTTAGTAAGGTCACAGTTGGAGTATGCTGCAATGGTATGGAACCCCCTGTACAAGAAATACATAGACAGTCTTGAAATCGTTCAACATAAATTTCTCAAAGCCACACATTATCGTTGCTTCCGAAAGAAGGCATCATACGTTGATTTATTGAAACATTATAAACTTACTACATTAAGTAATAGACGCATATTTTTGGAAACAAAATTTCTCTATGACCTGTGTAATAACAAATATGATTGCTCAGAGTTAACAAACAAATTATGCTACCTAGTACCTAGAACTGTTATGCGGCGTGGGGTGCGCGGGTGCCCGCTATTTGCAGTGTCATCTTGTCGCACTAACGCGGGTGTACGCGCGCCTCTACGACGTTTAGCAAAAAATTATAACGACCTGTTTTCAGATTTAGATTTGTTTTCATTGTCAGCAAGCAAAATTCGTATTGATTTACTTAAAATGATCGTAGGCGCAGAAAATTAAATTAACTGTATTCTCATAATCAAAAAATTAACTGTATTCTTTAATGGTTTAAATTTTTAGTAATATAAGATTTTTTTTTTTTTAATTTGTATGATTAATTAGTTTTTACATACACATGTATACATCAACATATACATGCTGTACTCATTGTCTTCCAAACAGTTTTAAATTTGTAACACGTGGATGACGTAGTTAGTTATGCACTTATTTACCTAGATTATAAGCTTTTGTTAATCATATGAAGTGTGTAATTGTTAGTTTTCCCTAATAAATAAAATAAAATAAAATAAAATAAAATAAAATAAAATAAAATTGATTTTTATTTAGTTACTGTTTTTCTACAAATCGATTAACTATACCCACATCTAAAATATATCTTCTATCCACGAATATAACACATCTAGATATATGGTTAGCTTCGCCCAACCGATTTTTCCCACTTATATTTATTATTGGATTTTCTATACATTCCACGATGAAAGCCTACTAAATCTGAGTCTCTGTATTTATGATGCGAACGTGTTGCTTCTTACTTTGATCAGCAGTTATAGAAGTTGGCTAGGCTAGACGTGTTCAGATCGGAAGAATGAAATGTAACAGTCTGTGGAACTTTAAACTTTTAGCGAATATATTTGAATAATAAATTTTTGTTGCATTTTGATAATCAAGTATTGCTCGAAATTCATTTTTTTTTCATCTTTAACCCGATTTTGTTACACATTTATATATCGTTCAAAAATTTTTTTCTAAACACATAGGTTACAAAAAGTTACAACAACGCACAGACGAAATTACAGAGTTTCAGCTGTGCGTTGATATGTCAGTCAGTTAGTTCTCTTTTCAACCGTCTTCAAAAAGGAGAAGTTCTATGTTTGGCTGAATGTATGTTTTTAATATTTATTAAGCTGAAGAGTTTGTTTGTTTAAATACGTTAATACTAGAAATATAAAAAATACTGGTTTTAATTTTTTTTTTTTTGTGTTGATCATTACGCTGGCACCATGAGTATATTAGGGGAAGTTTGAAAGTGGCGCCAGTGACTGAAAAGTTGAAAGGGAATCGTTTATCTTGGTATGGTCATGTGAAGAGGAGGGATGAAGCGCATGTTGCTAAAAGAGTTATGAATTTACATGTGGATGGATGGAGAGGGAGAGGGAGGCCAAAGAAAAGATGGATGGTTTGTGTGAGAAGTGATATGAAAGAAAAGGGAAATAGTGATAGCGTGACGAGTGACAGGACAGAATGGAAGAAAAAAACGTGTTGTGCCGACCCCAAATAAAACGGGACAAGGGCAGGAAGATGAATTGATGATGATTACGCTGGCACCAAAAGGAGCAGAGAAGTAACCGCGGGGAAACCATGAGGAACAGATCAATCTGAAAACAATAAATAAACACCTAGCAAATTAATTTGAAAATCCTAGCACCATGATTCATGTTCCCAACGATACAACCTGTCAAGGCTGTCACACATACATAGGTAATGGCGTCAGTGCCTGTCACGTCACATCCGTGGGTTTGCTATTAAAACAACACGTTCTCGGTAAATGTGGTTACGTTACGTTAGCGATAAGCCTTAGATCTGAAGATATATAAGGTTTATTTGAATCATTATGAACCGTTTTTGTTATGATACTAAACCCAAAAATAATCGCAAAAACTAATGAAAGAAACAAAAATATTTAAAAATATTTAGCATAGCATAGCATAGTCGGCCTTATAATGTTCCCACTGTTGGGACTCAGGCCTCCTCTCTAGGAGAGGGAATAGGCCATAATCCACTACGCGGGCCCAGTGCGGGTTGGTGAATGTCACATGTCTTCGAATTTTTAGTTCTAGGACATGCCGGTTTCCTCACGATGTTTTCCTTCACCGTTTTGAGAGCAGTGGTGATGAAATAATTACACAAAGCAATGCGCCTGATTGGGTTTGAACCCGCGACCTACAACTCGTAAGTTACCACTCGGCCACCACTGCTCTCAAAAATATTTAATATAAAATAAATATTTATTTCTAAGTGTATGATACATTAAGATCTTACAATAAACATTGATTCACATTGCTGGCGTAGAAATATTAAATAAGCTAAATGTAAGCATTTAGTAATCGAAAACATTCCAAGAATTAGAATAAATTATTGAATTTGTGCATGTAATATTAAAATGATTTGTAATAATATAATAATAATAAGAACTTTATTTTAGACCTTTTTGATCTAAAAGATACAGATCTAGATTTATTTTAGTAAGCACTTAAGAAATATGTTAGTAAACCACACAAGAAATAAAAATTACAACCAACAATCATTTTGACACATGAAGCGCAATCCAGTGTCGCAGAAACGGACCGTCTAGATTTTCCGCTATTACTTTTAGGAAGCTGTTGGAGTTTGCTCGTACACGATGTAACAATGAAGCTACCCTCTTTCTCATGATGGTATGAAAGTCATCAATCCGAGCTTCCAAAAAACATGCTCGATGCACTGCAGTATCTCGGTAGCCCCAACAGCATCCTAAGAAAATTATTATATTGTACACGTAGGGTATTAAGTGCCCGCTGAGTACAGCTAACCCACAGAGTGCAACAGTAAAACGATAGGCAGTATGCCCGAAACATAGTGCACTTCACCTCACTCCAGCACTTTTTAAACTTGTGAGCCAGCATGTTCCCATGGACAGCCAACGCCCTACGTCCCCTCTCAAATGTTGTAATGTCAGAATATTAATTATAGGGAGAAGTCTATAAGAATATTCATTATATGAACTACTCCATTATGTTTTCCCTTTTTCCCACCGAAAAAAATAAAAAAAAACTTCTATCAGAGGCTTCGCTTGTGTGAAAGTCGACAATGTTTCCAAGGTAACATACTCCTGAAATAAAAATACTCTATGGCCTACTCGTATTCCGAAATCGGTTGCATCCAAATTCGTTCAGCCTTTTGAATGTAATCCTTTACATAAAAAAACATACACACAGACGCACATACATAATATATACCATCAAACTTTGGCCGTTGTATTATGAGTGTGACAACTAAAGGAGAAATAATAGGGGTTAAAGTATGAAATTGCCGTTTTTTAAAACGGATTGCTTTGAAGTGTTATATTTTTGAATTGACTTGGAATTATAATTTTAAATAAACCTTATATTTAAGGTACGTTTCTTTTTTTTTTCGAAATTAGGAATTTATTGGATTCTTTGTGTTTTGTATTTTCTGTAATATCGCAGTTCTTATAACCATGAAAGCTAATAAAAAAAAACGTTTTTTTTATATTGAGAGTCCCAACGTAGAAACTATGCATTTTAAAGGGCTAGCAATATCAATTACGTATACATATGACTTTCTTCTAACGAAAGAACTTTGTGCTCTTGGTTAAATAGCTTTCGTTTTGGAAATTCTGTCTTGTTTCCACATTGAGGAGAAAATTTATTCGTGAGATAAAATTTCCCACGTGAAAGAGATTGAAACAAAAATAGACCTCCCATGCATTAGTAGTTTTAAGCCCGTATACATCATCAATATTGTATACTGCTTGAGACACATTGTTTCCACGGTAGAACTTATATTACAAAATAATGCGAGTTTTTTTTTTTTTATATTTCATACAAAAATGGTTATAAATAAAGCGATATTACAGAAAATACAAAACAAAGATATAACACTTCAAAGCAACATGTTTTAAAAAACGGCAATGTCATAGTTTAACCCCTAATATTTGCTAAATATTAGCAGGCATCAAAATAGGTTGTAAATTTTTAAGTAAGAACAAAATGAAAATACGTGAATACCCTAATATTCACGTATTTTCATTTTGTTCTTACTTAAAAATTTACAATGTTCCATGCTTTTTAGTTTTACAATTTTTGATTTAGCTCGAATTCTTGATACTACTCATGTACAGTGTTCTTATAACCAATTCACTGGGTACACTACATAAATACGAAAAACTTTATTCCGACAGTCACAAATACGAATTTCAAAATACCGATTTTCATAATTCCGAATGGTTCAAAATTCCGAATATAACAACTCCGACTTATCATTACTCCTATTTTTATAATTCCTAAATTTCAATTGTCCTAACTTTTATAATTACTATTCTCAAAATACCGAGTTTCAATAGATCGAATAACGAAAAGTCCGACTTAATGATAATTCGATACATCAAAAATACGAATTCCGATTATTAAAATACCGATTAATTAAATTCCGAAATAAAAACGCCTCATAAAACTATATAGCAAGACAAATAAGGCTAGCGTGCTCCATCGTCGGCCACATCATCGCTTACCATCAGGTGAGATAGTGGTCAAACGCGAGCCTATCAATAATCACATAAATGCTCGTCAGAGGTCGTAGTATGAGGGGGTAGAATTAAAAAACTAATGACAGATGCGTTTTCCAGCATGCAGAGGATTTAATGCAGCATGACAGCAGGCATGCAGCGTGCAAGCATGCAACATGCAAGCAAGCATGCAACATGCAAGCAAGCATGCAACATGCAAGCAGGCATGCAGCATGAAAGCAGGCATGCAGAATGCAAGCAGGCATGCAAAATGCAGCAAGCATTGTTTCTGTCACGGCTCCGGCGCTGCGGGGTTTGGGCGGCCCCACGCGAGCTTATCGTCGCAGATGGTTTTAACGCTCACCACCGCAGCTTCGGCTTGCTGGCCGGCTTCGCCGGCCAGCCTCAGCCGCGGCGGCAGGCCTTCAAACCACCTGCTCCTCAGCTCGCGGGCCGCCCTACCCCTCCGCGCCTACGCGGGTTTAAATTACACTCTAGGGGTAGGGCAAACAAGACTGCGTGAAGTCGGTTTTGCAGCGATTCATTTCTGACACTAAATTTTGTAGCACAACATGTTGACTTTTAGTTTATTCGAAGTATTGAAAATCGGAATATCGTTTTTCGGACCGAGAACCCTTCGAGCATTTGATTCTTCGAACGTATGAAAATCGGAAAACTAACAAATCGCATTTACGACTTTCGGTAAAATAAATTTCGTGATTTTCAATAATAGACATTATAATTTTTAGGTATTATGAAATTCGGACTTTTGAAAATCGGAATATCGAAATTCGGAATAAAATATTTCGGAGTATTTGGGTGTTCCCCAATTCACTATATCATCATCATCATCATCTTCCTGCCCTTGTCCCATCTTATTTGGGGTCGGCACAACATGTTTTTTTCTTCCATTCTATCCTGTCAACCGTCATGCTATCACTAACTTCCTTTTCTTTCATATCACTGTTCACACAATCCATCCATCCTCTAAATATATATTAACCAATTCACTATAATCGGTTAATATATATTTAGAGGTTGCACAACGCCAATAAAGTTTTCTGTTACAGTTAGTAAGTACGTCATCAGTGTAGGTTACATTTTTAATATTATTATATTTTACAGTGGAGGGTAGCAAGTGTTACTAGTGTATTGTTGTGTCTAATAAAACTTACTTCCCTCCTCTGTAAAAAATAATAATATTAAAAATTTAATCATCACTGATGACGTACTTATTGGCGTTGTGCAACCAATAAATATTAACCGATTATGGTGATTTTTGGTATATGAACACTGTGCATGAGTGGTATTAAGAATTAGAACAAAGTCAAATGAAAATCGAAAATTAAAAAAAAAAAACTTGAATCACCCTAAAGAATATTAACATTACTAACTGGCTTCTGCTAACTTCGCCCGTGTAAAAGCAGAAAGTTATCTCAAGGATTTATTTCCAGGATTCAAATCTGAGAGTCTTATGTCCTATTCCTGGACGTAGTCTACCCGCGTGCAAAATTTTATCCAAATCTGTTTAGTCGTTTCAATGTAAAAAAGCAACAAACACACAACATCACACACATACGTATCTATGTATGTGATTTTTTCACTTTCCCGTTAAGTAAGTAAGTAAAAATTTATTTGTAATAATAATTAATATAATATAATAATAATAATATAATATTCCACAACTATCACACAACGCCGTCTAGTCCCAAGCTAAGCAGAGCTTGTGTTATGGGTACTAGACAACTGATAAACATACTTATATATTTCTAAATACATACATATATAGATAAATTACACCCAGACACAACAAATGATCGTGCTCATCACACAAACATTTGTCCTGGGTGGGAATCGAACCCACGACCTCCGGCATAGCAGTCAGGGCCACTAACCACTAGACCAACAAGCCCGAATTATCTATTAGTGTGGTGTGAAACCGACTGCCTCTTTTTTTTTTAATTCAAACTTTTACGTACTTGTTACTTCGTTGTGTATACCTGTATTCTAAATAAACATTTTTTCTTTTGTTTGTTTTTTTTATTTTTTTCTTATTTTAACGGCGACACGGACTCACATTGTATGACTTGGAACATGGATCGCCATGTCCTGAATAATATAGAACATAAGGCACTTTTTATCCCGGGAACATGTTCTCTTGGAATTATTTCTGACTTTCACTCGAGTAAATTTGCTTGTAGAAGCCGAAAAAAAATTGAAGTCACTCAAAAATTTTTAAATATTAACTCGATCAGCTGTTATAAAAAATACAAAAGATCGTTGATTTGCTGAAATAACAGACTGGAAGTATTGCATTTTGAATCGACGAGAGTCACTTGAAACACTCAATAAGAGAATGACGCATTTGAGTGATTTTATTGATTGTGCTTACTGAGCGAGGCGTGTATGGCGACTACCATTTATTTTTTTGTTTGTTCGTTGATTCATGTATACTTTTTTCAGGTAGAAATTTATTACATAACTCCTCCCACTCTAAATGGAACAATAGAGAGTAAATGACTGTAGTCTTCTTTATGAATAAATTTCTTTAAACACATGTCCTAGAATAACACATGGATACTTTTTATTCCAGGAATATATGTTTTTCTACTATCGCGCAGGTGAAGCCACTGGCAGCGACTAGTGTAGTCATAATTTCTCTAACACATCAGCTTTCGATGCAATTCCCACATATAAGTGTAACCAAACTAAAAAAACTGGGCAATTGCGAGTCGGACTCGCGCTCCGAAGGTTCCATACAAAGTTGCCTATGTAAATTTAATAGTATGTATAATTCCCGAATAGATTTTAGAATTTTTCTTCCGAATACCAAAAAACGTTATATTTGTTGTGATGTGACAAAAAAATTACTGTTTCCAGATTTATTCTTATATTTGTTCTATAAGACCTTGCTTTATGCGGGAAGTACCCTATGAATTTTGATTCCCTTGAGATGGTCGAAATATACGTTTTTTTGCGACATAAACGGCCGTGTCTTTTTTTTTTGTTAACTTAGAAGTTTGATTTTTGCACAGATTCAAAGGACCGCAGACCTAAAATATGGTTATAATTTCAACTCAATACCTCTACGCGTTCCTGAGATAAATGGTCTTGACAGAAAGATGGACAACAAAGTGATCCTATAAGGGTTCCGTTTTTTCCTTTTAAGGTACGGACCCTAAAATGGCCTTAAATAATGAGCTTCAAAGAAGGAAAACCTAAAGCCTATTACAACTATTTGACAACCTCTGTGCTTCCACCGGATCGAGCCCAAGTCGTCGACAGTTCGCTCCTTAAAGAGATGTCAGCAAACCGTAGAGGCCCAGCAGAGCCGATGCTCGCTAGGGCCGCCGGGATTTCCTGAAAAGAAAACCCGTAGCCTTAGAACGCAAAGAGCAGCTGAAGGACACAGATGTGGTTTTAGTCAGTAAAAGTCTGTCACGCCTGGAGCTCCACAAAAAGCAGGCGATGTCATTAAATGATTCCCACCTTAAAAAAAATCTCTGTTCTCACGAATATTTTTTTTTGTTGGCCAGTGTCTCATCTTGAATTCTAAATTCAAATATTAGGTAGTTCTTCTTTGAATTTAAGTCAACTGTACACTCATACGTAGGATGTGCACTTAGATTAATTGCGCAGTATATTTGATTTTTGCCCACGCATTTGTGCATAGCGTAACCGTGGGACGCAAAGAGTGATCCCGCCTACATTTTTAAACAAAGCGTAGAAGTAGGTTTTCCATTAACTGCTAATAATAATAAACCTTTTTTGGAATCTTTTTGTCAAGTAAGTTAGCATCTGTCCATCGAAAGCGCGACCTGAGAAAATGAGGTCAAATCAAAAAATATTGAATGTGGTATTACTGACAGGAGAAAAATAGTTTTGATACTTGAGTATTTTTTTTTTTGTATTTACGACAGTCTTAAAATAGTTGTTTACGATCTACATTCTTTCATCTAAAGTCTTTAGAAATTTTAAAATATACAACAAATACGCCTTTGACAGCATCACACACTCTGCAATATTCAATTCCCTTACAAAACAACAAATAAAATCTACCTATATAGGGTG
Organism: Mythimna impura; assembly: GCA_905147345.3. Classification (NCBI taxonomy): domain Eukaryota; kingdom Metazoa; phylum Arthropoda; class Insecta; order Lepidoptera; family Noctuidae; genus Mythimna; species Mythimna impura. The sequence goes on along the minus strand of LR990355.1, from coordinate 5,416,163 downwards.
ATTGGCAATTAGTGTACGATACGTAAACACGTGATTGTGCTCTTGATAACAAACAACTTTCCCAAAGAAACTTTTTTTTTAGACTCATTAGTTTTATGACAATAACAAAACAGCTGTTTGAAATTCGCGTACGCGCGCTTGCGACCGCTCGGCTGTTAGCCGCGTAAGGCCGTTGTCTCATGAGTATATAAAAAAGATTCTTTAGGAAAGTTGTTTGTAATCATGAGGACAATCACGTGTTTAAGTATCGGTCACTAATTACCAGTCACCCTACATATAGCTACTGCAAAATATATACACCCATAGCACAGCTACCATCAAGTTGGAGACATTAGGTCTTATGTTTGAAATTCAAGTCAAACAGGGCGATCCGTTGTTCCCAAAGTTGTTCACTTGGAAGGAGTCTTTCAAACATTAGAAGTCAAATGGGAAGAGAAGGACATTATCATCGGCCAAGTGAGGTTAACTAATTTACGTTTCACTGATGATATTGTCCTTTTGTATCTTGAAGCCACAGGACTAGAGCAAATGCTACAAGACCTTAGCGATGCGAGCCTTTTTTTTATTTTTCGGTTGGAAAATCATCTTATGAAATCCCCCGCTCTTGGGCGGATCGGGAGATAGTGTCAGACTTTTACTGACTAAAAACCCACTCCTGTTCCTTCGTTGCTTTTCGTACCAGGGCCGAGTCTTCCTTTCAGAATCAGACCCTTGGCCCCAGTAGGCTTCGACCCTGCTGGGCCCCTACGGTTTGCTGACAGCGATGCAAGCCTTGAGATTGAACTAAACATGAACATGTCAAAGACTACAGTTATAATCAACAGCTCCAAATAGAATATACACGTAGGTGAGGAGAGTATACAATACGTCCAATAATATATCTACTTGGGTCAAGTAGTCTCTTTCCGGGCAAGATAAAGAAATAACGTGCCGAACAGAAAATGCCTGGAAAAGCTACTGGTCCATGATGGAACTATTTAAGGGCACTTTGCCCATGCTACTGAAGCGTAAGCTGATGGACATGTGTATTCTCCTCATTCTAACCTAAGGTGCACAGACTTGGTCTTTTACTAACATCCACAAGTTCAAACTTAAGGTTTTCCCGGACGGCGAGCAATGTGTGACTCGCCGTCCGATCGTCCGGTAACCGTCCGGACCGAGCTCAAGTCGTCGACGGCGCGATGATTTTCCCACCAAAAAAAAAAACGTGCTATGGAGCGCAGCAACTGTGTTGTAAAATAACCGAAGGACACAGGTGTGGTTTTAGTCAGCAAAAATCTGATACGCCCTCTCGCCCCACCCTAAGGCGAGAGATGCCATAGGGTGATTTCCCACCTTAGAAAAAAGGCCGATAGTAATTTAATCGAAATAAATCGTACAGTTTAACGTGCACAATAAGCCTTTACATTACAATTATCTCCGGTCCTCACAAAACCAAAGGTATATTATACCTAGAAGTCATTTTCCCTTGGCTAGATTTTACGACTTGAGTAGCATGATAAGAAACAAGATACCATTTATGTCTTTGGTTTCACCCGGTTTAGTGTAGTTGTAATTTGATAGATAGCGCATCAACATGTATTTAGGTTAAGTTTTACGAGCTTACCACTATTGTGATATCGCCTTAAACGATTTAGGTATTTATATCTTATACAATAACGTACGAATACTTAATAGTCTAGAAAAATTAATTACAATTAAAAATTAACTTTAAAAAGGTTTTTTTTTAATTAGCTAATGTTATTTTGAACAGTGTACAGTTTCATGTTAGTATTATGTATTAGTATTATGTGTATATGCATGTTAGACTGGCCTGTTGGTCTAGTGGTCAGTGGCCCTGACTGCTATGCCGGAGGTCGTGGGTTCGATTCCCACCCGGGACAAATGTTTGTGTGATGAGCAAGATCATTTGTTCTGTATCTGGGCGTAATTTATCTATAATATGTATGTATTTAGAAATATATAAGTATGTTTATCAGTTGTCTAGTACTCATAGCGCAAGCTCAGCTTAGTTTGGGGCTAGATGGCTTTGTGTGAAAGTTGTAGAATATTATTATTATTAACAATCCATTATTCATATTAAAACAAATTGAATTTGCATTTAGCATTTACTTTTTAAAGATGCATTGAAATCCGTTGTAATTTTTTTCACATCAAAATTTTTATTTATTTCTTCATTGTTATGTAATGTAATTTGCAGTCAATTTTTTAAATGTGTTTAATCAATTTTTATTAAATAATTGATAAATTCTCTTTTTAATATATGCATACTGATCTTTTCTTTTCTTGTTACTTTGGTAAAAATGTAAAATAATTATGTTTAATCTATAGATTAAATATAATTATTTTACATTTTTATAAATATAACTTTCTGTAGAACAATTCGTATTTAAAATAAATTTGGTACAACATAGACCACATTAATTTATGCCAACTAAATGTTTTGATTGATTTATTAGTGTAAAAATAGATCAACTAAAATAAACGTCCAGACACAAATTTATTAGTCAAAACAATAAACAGAACTGTAAAAGCCTTCACTATTTGCTTACTAAAACTTTCAAAATAAAAATAAACATTATTGAAGTTTAAAAAACCGAGTGAAGTTCCATGTAAAAGCTGAAGTTGCTGCCTGAACTTTTGAACCAGAAAATGTATAATTAGCAAAAAGTAGAGTATTTAGTTGAGGCTTAGTTACTGGATTAGTATTATTGCTGAAAAGGTTTGTTTGGCTTACAAAGTTTTGCCACGGTTTTTGTGGAATTAACGCTTTTAAAACAATGTTCATTCTGTGAAGTAATTCTCTGAGGTAATTATAAAAATACGTAACTTTAGCTAGAACTACATTAGACCAACGCACACGTAGACCACGCCTGATTTGTACGTAGAACGACGTCGCGTGGCGTGGATCTAGTGTAGCTCTACAAGTCTAGTTTCCATATAAAACCTATTGAGACCGACGCGCTCAGATCGGCGTACGTGGCACATGTGTGCGCAGTTTAGTTCTAGCTTTAATCTATCTATTTTCTTTAAAAAAAATGGTTGCCCTAAACTAAGAATTACTCCTATTTCGTAGATGCGTTCACAAAACATAAAACTTCACATATATAAGAGACAATAACAACAACAATTACACACACAACAATTATCAACAACACAACAACAACACACAACAACAATTACAATTATCTGTAGGTCATATAAATATATTTTCCGTAAAGAAAGGAAACCCTCGACACTCAGTGCAGCAGCCACTTGCTTAACCAGTACTTACGACATCCGCGTCAACACCGATGCTGTATTAATGACGGCAGAAGCAAAAGATAAACGAGCTCAGTTAACCAATCATTGATCAGTTTCGTATCTCTTTGAACAAAACTTTAAATTGATAAAAAAAAGATGAAATTGAAGAAAGTAGACGAACTGGTAAATGTCAAACTTAGCACGCGAATCACTTGGACATGCCACGATTGCGGCGAAAACTCCCTCTTTGAAAAGTAGCGCCATGATGCCATCATGATACAGTTTCTCACCGGACATGGTAAGTTCAGGGTTCCGGCGTGATCCGATGGTGGTATAGAGACAGCGACTATCGCAACCCAGCGTTAGGCACGCCACAATCGCGGCGATAAGTCCACTTTTTAACACGTGCGTCTTCACTTTCCACCTGTCCAGTTAGAACCCGCATTGGTTCTAACTGGACATGGAATGTTCGGGAGGCTTCTGTTCTGGATTCAGGCGGAGGAAACGCTCGGGTGTCACCATTGCACAGACAACCCGGAGGATACAGTGGAACATACGGTAGAAGTGTGCCCCACTTGGGCGGAGTATCGCCGTGTCCTCGTGGAGGCAATTGTCAATACATCTTCACACCCAAACTACCGCGACAGGAAATATCCCGGGAGTTCGAAATCGCAAAGCGATCTCCGGCTGCCGTAGGCACGGGCTTGTGGTTAGCAACGAGCTTGCTGTCCGCTCGTTTTATAATAACCGAGTCGTCCACGCGCGTCTCAAAGAGATGTCAGCAAATGCAGAATACACACATGGTCCTTTATTTTTTTTTTTTTTTTTTTTTTTTTTTTTTCGGTGGGAAAATCATCTTATGACATCCCCCGCCCTTGGGCGGGGCGGGAGATAGTGTCAGACTTTTACTGACTAAAAACCCACTCCTGTTCCTTCATTGCCTTTCGTACCAGGGCCGAGTCTTCCTTTCAGAATCAGACCCTTGGCCCCAGTAGGCTTCGACCCTGCTAGGCCTCTACAGTTGCTGACATCTCCTTGAGGCGCGCGTGGAACAGCACGCGCCGTCGACGACTTGGGCTCGGTCCGGACGGTTACCGGACGGTCGGAAGGCGAGCCACCCATAGCTCGCCGTCCGCAAGCCCGCGCCTACGATGGCCGGAAATCGGGATCGGAATCCCGGCGGCGATTGGGGCGTGAGGACCGTTGCCTCACGCGATCGGCCGCCTCCTTTGCTAGCATTACTGCTTCGCAGAAGGAGGCGACCGCCTGCCACTCCTCCTCGCTCCGGACCATGGCCTGTACCAAGGCCCGGCGCGAGAGATCGCCGCCACCGATAGCCCCCACGAGGACACGGCGTTGCTCTGCCCAAGCGGGACACACCTCCACCGTGTGCTCCACCGTGTCCTCCGGGTGGTCCACACAATGGTGACACCCGGGCGTTTCTTCCGCACGAATCCGGTGCAGGAACCTCCCGAACTTACCATGTCCGGTGAGGACCTGCGTCATGCGGAAGGTAAGGACGCCGTGTTGCCTTTCCAGCCACTCCTCAAAGAGGGGACTTACCGCCATAATTATGGCGTGCCCAGCACTGGGTTGCGATAGTCGCTGTCGCCATTCCACCATGAGACCCCGCCGGAGCTCTGTCCGCCATGCCGCGACTTGTCGTGGCAGCGGAGTTTCGCCCCGACGTTGCATCTCCACGCGCAGATCGTGCATGCGTGCAAGGCCTGTTGCCACCAGGTCCCATGGTGGCTGGCCAGCAAGGAGGCTCGCCGCTTCGCGGGAAACCGTGCGGTATCCCCGCACCATCCGTATGGCCATGACCCTCTGGCACGCGTTCAGCTGGGCCGCCGGTCGCTTTCGCAGTGACGGCGCCCACACCGGCGCCCCATAAAGGGCCATGGACTGTACGATGCCAGCGTAGAGCCTCCGGCAGGAGGCGTCTGGACCCCCAAGGTTGGGCAGGAGCCGCTTGAGGGCAGCCCCAGTCCGATTCAGTTTGGGAGCCAGACGTCGGAAGTGCTCCTCGAAATTCCACCGGCTGTCGAGGACGAGTCCCAGGTACTTCATCGTCGACCCGACGCCGATGTGAACTCCTCCTACCGTTAATTGGGAGCGCCGAGGCGGCGCGCTCCGAGGGCCGTGAAAACACATGGCCTCGGACTTGTGCAATGCCACCTCGAGTCCCAACTGCTGGATCCTATCAATGACTATCGCAACCCCGCGTGTCGCTAATTCGACCGCCGCCTGGTACGACTCTCCCTGCGCCAGGACCAGCGTGTCGTCTGCGTAACAGACCACGCTGACCCCGTCAGGGAGGTCGCCGCGCAGCACGTAGTCGTAGCCGATGTTCCACAAGGGCGGTCCTAGTACCGATCCCTGCGGAACACCGCACGACATCTCTCGCCGTTTCCACTCTCCCTGGTGACCAGGGTAGATGATGTACCTGTCCGACAGGTAGGCCTCGATCACACGACAGAGGTAGTCGGGCACCCGGTGATACCGGAGTGCCCTCCTAATGCTACTCCAGGGCAGGGAATTGAAGGCGTTGGCGATGTCCAATGACACCGCCACGACACACCTGCCCTGGGACACCGCATCCCCCGTCGTGAGAGCTCGCACGCGCATGATGGCGTCCACCGTAGAGCGCCTCCTGCGAAAGCCGAACTGGCCGTCCGCCAGATCTGGCCCCACCCGTGTTAGGTGCGCGACGAGGCGGTCTGCAATTACTCTTTCAAAGAGCTTGCCCACCTCGTCGAGCAGCACAATGGGCCGGTACGCGGACGGAGAGTCCGCAGGGCGCCCTGGCTTCGCGATAAGGACCAGTTTCCCCGTCTTCCAGCGAAGTGGAAACTGGCCCCTCTCCATGCATGCGCTGAAGAGCCCTCTTAATCGAGACCCGAGAGCCTCCATGGCCAGGACCCAGGCTTTACCAGGCAAGCCGTCGGGTCCTGGGGCGGTATTCTTGGCACTCAGCCTTCGTACCGCCACACTCATCTCTACCTCGGTCACCTCTGGAGCATTGCCGTCGTCGTCGCCATCGTGATCCGCGTTAGACACCGCTGGTGGCGGAGCCATGAGCGGGGGGGAGTGTTCCCCTCGCGCAGGGAACAGATTGCTCACCACACCCTCCACAATCTGGGGCCGGAGACTCTGCGTGAGTGGGGGAGCCCAGGGGCGGAGTTTTTCCCGCACCACCTTGTAGGGGCGTCCCCACGGGTCTCCGTTCAGAGTCCCCAGCCACACGTTGCGGGCCTCCAACTTGGCCCGCTTTATTTCCGCTCTGAGGGTGCGCTTCGCTTCTCTGTATCTCTCATACAGCTCCGCCTTTCTGGCCTCCGCATCCGGTGGGCGGATGCGGCGACTGCAGTGTCTGGCGTACCGGCGCCGCGCAGCATTGCACGCATTGCGCAGTGCCGCAATCTCCGGCGACCACCAGTACACCTGGCGCCGGGCACGTCCTGGCCGGACTCGGGGCATTGCCGCGTCGCAGATTTGCGACATGGCCTCCCGGAACCACTCTGCCTCGACGTCGATGTCAACAGGCCTGTCCGGTGCTTGCACCCAGGCCTGTACCATCGCGGCTTCCAGGAGGAGCTCCCGGTCCAGCTGCTTCAGCGCCCAACGCGGACCACACGGGGCCTGTTGGACCGGCGCGATCGAGGTCTGGGTGGAGACGTCAAACCGAATGTACTGGTGGTCTGAGTACGTCTCCACCCCCTCCATGACGCGCCAGTCGACGACACGTGGTGACAGAGCAGGGCTGGCGAACGATATGTCCACCACTGACTCGCCCTGCATCCGCACACACGTGGGGACAGAACCCCGGTTTAGGACGACCAGGCCTGTCTCCAGAGCCCAGTCCTCCACCATCCGACCCCGCTGGTTCGTGAACCGGGAACCCCAAGCCAAGTTCTTGGCATTGAAGTCCCCGCAAACGACCACGGGGAGGGAACCAAATCCAGCGACGACGGCATTCAGCTCCATAAGGGAGATGTGGAGATCGGCGAGAGTTCTGTTCGGGGACAGGTAGACGCCTACCACTGCAATGTCCCCGAACCGTGCTGCCACGCAACCCCGCCCCCTCGTGACGGCCTCGAGGGACGGAGTACCGGCGGCGGCCGACGAAATTAAGGTCACCGAGCCGTTCAGGTCCTGAACCCAGTCTCCCCTGGGCAGGACATAGTACGGCTCGGAGACCACGGCGATGTTGATCGACCACTGCGCCATGCTCTGGAGCAACAGATCCTGAGCGGGGGCGCAGTGGTTGATGTTCGCCTGGAGGAGACGTAATGGAGCCGTATTTAACAGTCCATTACAGTCTCCTCCCGAGCCCCGCGTGAGGGCACTGCCGCAGGGGTTGCAGCGGCGACAGCGGCGGCAGCCAAAGACGAGGCTGCGGCGGTGAGGACATCAGGGTGGATGGGCCTCCGGACCTTTCCCTTGGCCTTGGCAGGAGGATCGCAGGACCTGCTCCCAGCCCGGTGTTCAGCCGGCTTGCCTGCCGCCGCACATGCGTAGCAGTGCGGCGTTGCACGGCATTCAACCGCCTTGTGACCGGGCTGACCGCACTGGAAGCAGCGGTCACTGCGGTCCACCTCCGCGGCGCAACAGGCACCCACGTGGTGTCCCACGTGGCAGCGATAGCACCGCAGAGGTCTGGGCTCCAGCAGTTTCACCTGCGCGGAGACCCAGCCTACCAGGAGCCGTCGGCCCTCCCCGGTGATGGTCTTGGCCGTCGACACGGGGCAGCTAACCGTCACGGCTCGCATGCCCGTGCTGTCAGCGCGGATGGAGCCCGCCCGAACCTGTTCGGGAGTGCATCCTCCCGCCCTGACGATGGCGGCCACCACCTCGTCCACCTTGACAGAGTCGTCCAAGCCCATGACGCGCATATCAATGCACTTGGTGGGCCTGGACACTCGGGCCTCTTCCGCGTCCAAGGACGCCCTGATCCTTGCGGCCAGGGCATCTGCGGCAGGGCCACTGGCCGCACCAGGGACCTCCAGCATTCGGGCCCCAGTTACGGTGCGCCTCATGCGGAAGCCCCCAGAGGCTCCGAGCTCGCCAAGGTGGGGCAACACCGCCTGCCTCGCCTTTTCCATGACGGCGTCATACGTCACGCCCTTCTTTTCCGCATCTGGCTGTAGTGTGATTACCACAGCCTCGGAATTCGGGGCGCGAAGTCTGGCCGCCATGGCCCGCTTCTTGCGCTGCTGTCGCCGTGTCCGCTTTTTGGCCGCCCTAGACGCCTTGCCTGCCTTCCTTTTGGCACCGACAACCGTCCAATCGGTGTCGGCCGAGGATTCTGCAGGCGGGGCGGGGGGTGGCAGGGGCGGCCCAGTCGCCGTCACGGCAGGAGCCCTCGCCGCCTTACCCTTTGTGGGTGGAGCAGGCCCTCCCTGCCGCTCCTGCTGTTTGGCCGCCGGGGCCGGCCTCACAGGCTCCGACGCCATGGCCCTTCGCCCGGCCTGCTCCGACGGGCCCACCTTGGGCGCAGCAGCCGTAGCCGCGGCGGCGGCGGCATATGATGCCGCCTTCCGCTGGCCGGAGGCCGCGAGCGGGGGACGCAGCACGATGCCCTCCAGCACGGACAGCTGCTGCTGCATCCGCTGCTGGAACTGCTCCTGTTGCTGCTGCTGTTGCTGCCGGAGGGCAGCCAGCTCCTGCCGCACCAGCGTCAGCAGCTGGCCCTCCGGCTCGGGCTGGGGCTGGGGCTGGTTTTGTCCCTGCTCCTGCATGCTTACCCCTTTTGGTGCTTCCTCCTGGTGGTCGACTTTTCGGGCATCCAAGAGCTCAGCCCGGATCTTCGCAACCCTTTTTTCGAGGTAGGCGTCCATGGCCTCCAAGATAGAGGTCGCGAACTGAGCGATGCCCCTTTTCTTGGAGCCCTTCTCTCTCTTCCTTGACATGGCTGTCAAGACGTCGACCACCAGTACCCCAAGCAACCTGCGTGACTCCTCGGCGGAGTCTTCCCCGGCGTCTGGCTTGCTGCCAGGCGGCCCCGAGGGGTCAGACCTAACACCAGTCGCTACGGGATGGCGCCCCTCCGCGGAGAGCCTCTCGGCTCTCTCAGCAGCCTCTTGGGAGGTAAGCCCTCTCCCTCTTCCTCTCGCTCGGCTCGCACCCCGACTGCTAGTGGGGATCTTGCGGGCCGACGCAAACTCTCCTTCGGAGGACGATCCGTCCCCCGCTTTGGAGCGCTTCCGGAAGAAGCTTGTATTTCTTCCGGGGTCTCCCGCTACCTCCTCCACCTCCGAGCTCTCCGAGCTCCTTTTGGATGCCGCGTCGGACTCCGACCGCGCATCACTCTCCTTCTCCTCATCGTTTAGGGTTTTAAAAAATTTGCTCATTTTTGTTCCCACGAGTATGTATCAAGTTTTACCGGCTCAAATTTGTGTTTCGCACTAGAGACTAATTAAGCTACCCATTAGTCAAGCTAACAACCTCCCTCACGGTGCGCCGCCGCTTGGAGGTTTGGGGTGATTTTTTATAGAGGTTGTCTTCCTCGCGGCCCGGGCGGTTAAGCCAAGACCCTCGACCCCCATCAAAAGTCAGAAACATGACCTTGGACAATCTCTGGGGCTACGAGACTAACGGTGGCAGAAGGAGGAGCAAGTCTACCTCCTGCCTGCCCGGTGGCAGGGTAAGTGCACACCGAGCCCGCTCTTACTTCGCCACTGTGCTCTCTGCTATAGCAGAGGGACACGCGTTGAAGTGTTCCTTCGGACAGAATATTCGCAGGCGGACATCGAGACCCCTTAGGCAAAGTACCCAAGGGGAGTCGTTAGCCGCCTCCCAGGGTGCACCGTCCCGCAGACTGGCCTTCGCTCCGGACATATCCGCAAGGGAACTACAGCCTGCGGGCACTCGAGGAGGTTTTCTGTCGTAGCACCCCACACACATGGTCCTGGAACGCAAAAGATAACTGAATGAATATAGATGTGGCTTTAGGCTGTAAAAGTCTGACAAGCCCTCCCACTGCACCATAAAGAGGGAGAAGTCATAAGATGATTTCCCATTTCAAAAATTAAAGTACCCGAAAAACTGGAATATTTAACTGAAAACAGATCTATTATCGGTAGTGACTATACGATCCATTTTGTAACTTGGTGTTTAATCATCATCAACTTCCTGCTTTTGTTCCACCCTGAAAAAAAAAATCTATTACATTTTCTAACATTTCATGGTTCAATAACCAAGTGAGGTCACCAAAGTGACACAGGATGAGATTAACCAGACATTGAATTTAGTATCCCGTTATTCAACGGAAAAAATCTTATAATCCAACACAAGACACTTTCCGTGCCCTTGTGTCGAATTCACTTTAAATAATCTAGGCACCTACTGAATGCCAAATTTCTTTTTTTAGCTCAGTCTCGTCGTAACCATGATTATTCCGAACAATTTTAGACTAATCCGAAACCTTTTTTTGGAACTCAAGGTCGCCCATTCTTCTATACCTAAAAATAGGCCATTGTGCCGGATGTACCCTCGGTAACATTATCATAGAATATAACAATAGTTTCCAATCTTTCTTGATTTGGGACCACTTTAAATTCTTTGTTGTTAGCAGATACAAAATTCAAAAAATTCAAAATTCAAATATTTTTATTTCACATAAGCCTACATGGGCACTTATAAAACGTCAGAAGCTAGTGCACGGTTCCAAATTGGTCGTTTCCTATGGAGAGGAACCGGCAAGAAACTCCATCAGATATCAGAAGTCCGAAAGAAAACTTAACTATGTTAATAAATTTTCTTTACCCATTATAAAACAAAGTCTGTCTGTATCTCTTCTTCTTCCTTGCCTTATCCCTTCATCTCTCTGTCTTGTCTGTCTGTATGATCAATATAAACTAAACAAGTGGGAGTCGGACTCGTGCCTGAGGGTTCCGTACAAACTTACCTACTGTAAAAAGTTCAATTCCCGAATGGAATCTCAAAGATTTTTATGATTCGCAAAAAAAGTTTTTTTTTTGTGACGTAACAACAAATTTACTGTTTTCAAATTTATTCCCCTGTACCTTAAGACCTTGCTTTATACCAAATTTCAGGATTCTGAGTCAATGCGAAGTACCGTATAAATTTTAATTCCCTTGAAAGTTTCGAAATATATTTTTTTGCGACATAAACCACCGTATCTCTTTTTTTTCGTTAACTTAGAATCTCAAATATTTCAAACACTCGTGCGAAACGTGCTGGGGTAATTTGCTAGTATAAAAAATTACAGTAACACATCTATTGTTTAAAATTAGAAGTTTTGCATTGCCAAAATATAACGATTCTGATTAAAACTTAAAACCAATGCTACTTTTTAGTTAAAAGGTTTAGACATTTTTAGAACTTTCTTGGTCCACATATTTTAGCTCACGACGAGCAATGGGTAGCTCGTTGTCCGGCCGTCCGGTAATCGACTAGACCGAGCCCAAGTCGTTGACAGCGCGTAGTGTTCCAAGAGATGTCCGCAAACTGTAGAAGCCCAGCAATGCCGATGCCCACTAAGTCCGCGGCGATTTTCTGAAAAGAAAACCTATGGTCGTAGAACGCAAAAAGCAACTGAAGGACACAGGTGTCGTTTTAGTCAGTCAAAGTCTGACACGCCCTACCGCTTCACCCAGAGCTTGAGAAGTCATTGGATGATTTCTCACCAGTGGTCTTCAAACCACGGGTTGATTACCACTGGCATAGATTGTCAATAGCCAGTGTAATCCTATCTATCAGGCCAACAAAGAAGCCAGTTTTGACAGTGTCTATTGTGGTTTACGTTACGAATTATTACGTTGTAATAAGATTAGTTTCGTTAGTAGTTCGGTTAGTAGTGTTTAGTGGTTCTTGCTTCTTGTCAGTTCATTGATCGATCGATTGTGTATAGCTTAGATTAGTTTGGAAGAATTCGGGGTTGATTAATTGGTTCGAGAATAATATATGGACTACAGGTGACTGTTAATAAATTATGTTATAATTAATACTACATGTGAGGAGGCCAAAGAACTGGCCATCAATGCAGAGTTAGATGTTAGAAACCATATAGGTACCCAAAAAAATGTTGTCACTCTTAATATCACAGTGGTGGTAGGTTTGTCACTCCGTCACACTCGAACAACTCAACAGATTTAAATGAAACTTGGCATGCGAGTAGATTATGTCCTGAAATAACTATTACAAATCATATTCTATGTACACATTGGCGATGCCGCTGTGCAGAAGCTGTTTAATATATAGAAAGGATAAAAATAAATACTGTTTGAACACAACATATGTGGCAACACTTGGGGGAGGCCTATATCCTACAGTGGACGTCTTTTGGCTGAAATGATGATGATGAGTCACAGAATAAATAAATAATAATAAATCTTTATTTAAAACTAGAAATAAATATAATAATTTATTTAAGCACGATGATAGCTGCAATAGTTTGAAACCGAGGCGCAGCTATCAACGCCCATCACCTCCAGAAACATAAGAACTGGAGTAATTCTATATCTTATACATTAAATTAGTGCGTGGTGTGTATGTAGTGAGGGTGTGGAGTGGAGAGGACGTATATAAGGGTGTATGTAAGGAGAGTGTATGTAGTACGACTTTAAGATGTTAAATTTTGATAAGTTTTTCTTGTTAGAGATATATTTATTTTCTTATTTATTTTATTATAGAGCCTAGAGCCTGTCTAAAACTGTAAGTCATAGCTACAATTCTGCAGCGTTTTGTAGCACAGATTCTAACCGCGCGACGCAATACAGTGACACATATGGGATCGTAGTACAGTTGTCCATGTCTTCTGACAACTGTTTGCAGTATGAAGAGCTGTCTAACAGTAAGGACTTTGCAGAGTTGAAAGAGGTCTTGAGTTAGGAATCACTGCTCTCTGTGCCCTTTCCACTCGCAACATGGTGGTTTTTAAAGCTCCTCCCCGAGAGGTTATGGAATATTCGAGAACTAATTGAGCTAGCGCAAAATAGACTGTAATCAGGCAATCAAAATTAACTTTTTGAAAATTTATATTAACAAAGGATCAAAATGATTTTCAAAAAGAATCGAATGATTTTCTCAACCCGTAACTGTCTAATGCATTGTAGGTCGCCTTCAATACACTTATGAATTACTACGGTACCCGATGCTAGGTCTCCTGCGTCCAGCCAATCGCTTTTCCCAACAGAGAAAGCTATCACCTAGTATTAAAGTCTTTAATTGCCTAAACGCTGAAACTTAAAAATTGTTTCCACCAACACTGTATTTGAGTGCAACAATTTTACAATTTGTCAATATTAGATCATAAATCAGCAGTATTAGAAAATTCGTAAAACATAACAAATCCGTTAACTCAGCGATATCTTACTCTAGATTTCATAGCTTTCATAAAACTAAAACTAAAAAAAATGGGTCTTAATAAGCCATTTTGGAGTTCCGTATCTCAGTCGGCAAAAACGAAACCCTTATAGAAGCAATTTGTTGTCCATATTGCCGTTTGTTAAGGCCTTTTTTCTCAGGAACGTGTGGAAATATGAATTAATGCTCAAATGTAATCAAAATCAAAGTTAACGCAATCTAAAGATAATTAGGCTGTTTATGCTTCGTCTATGGCGCATATTTTGACATTCGCAAGAAAATCTAAACTTATAGAGTACTTCCCGTTGGCCTCGAATCTTTAAATTTGGCATAAAGCAAGTTCTAATAGCACAAATAAAAATATCTCTAAACAATTTTTTTGTAATTTACGTCACAAAATATTGACTTTTTTACTCAATTCTGGAATCGAACTATTTACATACCCATAATATATTTACTGCACAACAACAAAACAAAAACCTTTTTGTTTTGTCTAGTCCTAAATAACAATTAAGTTAACCTCTCTTCTATTGGCGATTTATCGAATGTTGTCCTAAATTATAGTGTGAACCTTTTTCTTTTAAAAGTTTTTGAAGTGAAAACTGTTTTGGGCGTGCTCAGTACTTTATTTTACATTCCGTTATCAGGCTTACGGCGATGCGCCACCGGTACATGGTGTATATCCCACCTATACGCACAAAACGTTTTGGAAACACATTCATTGTGCGTATAGCTAAGGATTTATGGGTTTCCCGATGTCTACAACCAATCTTCAAGTCAAGAGTGAATAAGATTACTCCTAGGTAAGCGTGCTCATCTCTCTCATGATGCTATCAGGTGAGATAAATAAATATATATATATGGGTACAAAATATATATATATATGGGTACTTATTGAATGAAACTGAGCGCGACGGGGTCGCGGCCAATCAAGAAGGAGACAGCAGGACGACTTAGAGGTTTTCCATAGGAATCGCCAAGAAGTAGCTCAGAGCCAGCAACAAAGCCTAGCTGTGGGACTTTATAAGCTAGATATAATAATAAGACATCCTCAAATACTTTCTCCCACTCTGGGTAGAGCGAGAGAAAGTATAAGAAGTGTTCCTTCAGTAACCCTTTGCTTTCCAGCCCCCCTAGCCAAGTTACAATCGTTTCGTTCGCGCCGAACGCCTCGAGTAGGCCACACCTCCGATTCCTTTGTTCTGACCACGTGACTGAGCGTTGAGATGACGTCAGAACAAAGGAATCGGAGGCGTGGCCTACTCGAGGCGTTCGGCGCGAACGATACGATTGTAACTTGGCTAGGGGGGTAGGGTCTTGATGATTCTTTCGCAAAACTGTACATAAAATCAATCAGCTTTAAACTTTAGAACAGGTAAAGCAGTTTGAACAAAACTTTTTGTCTAAAAATCAATGTTAGGGAAATATCATTAACTAGCACCATTTCTTGCCTACTTTAATAATAAGACTAAATAGTTGAGTCAAGTTAATTTTCTCCGTGTCATAGAATCATGATTACCAAGCAAAAGTGTACGCAAACAATGAGCTTTACTAAGATCCGCAGAAGTTAGGATTTTGTGCGGATAGTCCGGTTTAATGAGTTAGGCTATATTTTCGTGGGGTCGATCACCGACAGCGACCTCTCTCTTCGGAACCTGGTACAGGCCATGGTCCTGTGTGAGGGAAAGTGGCAAGCGGTCGCCTCCTTCTGCAAAGCAGTAATGTAATAATTAGTTTAGTAATGAAATAAAAAAGGGAAACCCGTGTTTCTGGAATGCAAAGGGCAAAAAAGAAGCATAAGTGTGGTTTTAGTCAGTAAAACTTTGACACGCCCTCCAATGACTTCTCCTGGTTTAGGGTGGAGCGCCACCCTAAACCAGGAGTCATTGGATGATTTCCTACCTTAAAAAAAAACCGGCCAAGTACAAATCGGACTCGCGCACTGAGGTTTCCGTACAAACTTACTCATGAAAAACAGTTCAATTCCCGAATTGAGTTGAGTGAGATTATTCCGAATCGCAAAAAAAGTTTTTTTTTGTGACGTAACTACAAATTTACAGTTTTCAGATTTTTTTCTATACTTGTGCTATGAGACCTTGCTTCATGCCAAATTTCAGGATTCTAGGTCAACAGCAAGTACCCTATGAATTTTGATTCCCTTGACAATGTCGAAATACACATTTTTTGTGACTTAACCGCCATAACTTTTTTTTTCGTTAGCTCAGAAGTTTGTTTTTTTCACAGTTTTAAGGGACAGCAAACCTGGGTTTTTAATTTCAACTCGATACTTCCACGCGTTCCCGAGATAAAGGGTCTTGACAGGCAGACATGTCAGACTTTTACTGACTAAAACCACACCTTTTTTTAAATAATAAGCACTTGACTGCGATCCCACTTGAAGGTAAGCAGTGATGCAATCGTTGATTGTGAGGTGCACTAATTTATTAAGAGCCTATTCACTCTAGCCTTGAAGACACCTAAATTATAATTGGACGGACACCTATGTTCTTTCTTTACCTTACGTTCCAGGGCCCTAGGCCCTGCTGGATCTAGTGAAAGTGAGCACTGAACCTCATCAGCAACAAATAGCAAAATTAAAAAAAAAATAGTAATTGAGTTTTACAAGATTTGTCCGTTTAGGCACATTCATATCAGAGACATTTGTACAGTATATAATTTTCCTTATATGTACTGTCCGGTATACTTAATCAATTTTTTTTACTGTATTTTTTTTATCCTTTGCCATAGCCTAGCCACCGCAATTACTTGAATAGTAAGAAAGTTTTAATGAATGTACTTAACGAGTTTGTTCTACGAAACACTTGCGGCCCCTTATTAAATATATATTGTATTTTCAAGTGAGATTGCTTTTTTGGAAGTAATTAATATTTGTTTTATTAATTTTAGGCGTAATTTCATCCGAACTAAGCGGCTATATTTTTTTTGCAGAGATGAAAAAGTCTTAATATCAGCGACAGACTTATCTACATATTAAAAAGATCTTTATTTTTATTAAGTCTATAATGTATTTTCCCTTTGCTGGGTAAAATTTTCCCCAAATTCCTCCCGCTATTTTTTTTTTCGAGATAGGTACCTCGAATCTGCCCTTGTAAGTATGAGTTCATTTTTTTTTATTTGGGTAGGTTCGCGTTTGACTACTTTCTTAACTGATGGTAAGCGATGATGTGACCGACGGTGGAGCACTCTTGCCTAGAAGTAACCTATTTACTTAAAGATCCCTAGATTGTAGCTATCAGGGAACACAGACTCCAGCAAAGAATTGCACTAGCAGGCCCCGGCCATTTTGGTGGTGATTTTTTGAGGTATGTACGGATCACAATGCACAGTCGACCCAGACTTGATCATGAAGAGCTTGGAAAGGACCTTTTCGAATCGTCTATTGTCAACATGAACATGGTTTAAATACTTGTTGTTTCATCCAATGCAATGCTTGACAAAGAGGCAACGCGAAAAAAGAGAGAACGTCTGAACGCTACGTTGGCATTCAGTAATTCCGTTATTTACTCAAATATTTCACAAAACTTTTTGTTTTCTTCGAAAACAAAAAAAAACATGTAGATGTGAGTGTATGTTCAAAAGAAAACATGTACATACTTCCCGTACATGTTTTCTTTTGAAAACCTTAAGAGTTTTTGGAAACAATTTTCGTCATTCAGAATCTTGATCAAATAAATGTGCAAACATTCTATAGTTATAATTTCTTTAATATATTTTTTCTAAATAGTAGAAATAAATTTAAAAATACTTTATGAAGCACCAAAGTCCACCCTAAATAGCAGATTGTCAGTGGTCTTTACTAGATTAGTTTTACACAAAATTGTGATTTGATTATAATAAAAACTTAAATAATATCCACAAGATATTTATGTTTCCAAAATATCAAGAGAAAGATGTGTAATAACATCATAGTTACGTAAGAGCAGTTGTATGAAACCGGTTAGCCACTGTTAAGGGGATGCAACTCGACATATACATTTTCACTGTTTTTCATACAACCGCTCTTATGCGATTTTGACGTTATTACACATTTTTTGTTAGATATTTTGGAAACACAGTATCTTGTGGATATTATCTAGGCTTCTATTGAAATCAATTTATAAATTTGTGTAAAACTAATCCAGTAAAGACCTCTGAAAATCTGCTATTTTGCATGAATTTTGACACTTCATAATTTGCTCAAAAATTAAAAAGTCAACGTATAACAATAGAAGCCTTGCAAATTTAATCAAGATTCTAAATGACGAAAATTTTTTTCAAAATCTTTTAAGGGTTTAAAGAAACACGTATTTTCTGGAACAAGTTTTGTAAAATATTCGAGTAAATCACGAAATGACCGAATGCTAACAGAGTTTTAGGCGTTAACTGTCTTTTTTCGCGTTGCCTTTTCGTCAAACAACGCGTTGGATTGCGTTAGATGAAGTAACAAGCTTTTAAACCATGCTCGATGTTGACGATAGGCGAGTGAAAAAGGACCCTCTTAACAGACAATTTTCATCCAACTCTACTTACATTATACCTCTACTCATCCAAACCATCCTAGCCTGAGCATGTTTACACTCTAATCTAACAAAGTTTGATGCCAAGGTTGTGTGCGGAACCTATTTTCTTTGACATCAAACGCTACATGCTTACAGACATAGAATAAAAGTGTTTATAAAGTTGGTTTGTTCGAATCGGAGGTTGAGGCAGAAGCGTAAAATGAAACACTAATAAAACTGATCAAAATCTCGGATAAGTAAAAATTAAGAGCGAATTCACAACCTTCCAAATACGAGACAAAACAACGAGTGAAAGAGTAAGTAATTGACACAAAGCACGAGGGTTAGGAGGTTCCCACCGCCACAAATATAAGCTTGTTTGTTTGTATCTCCAATATAAGTTTCGATTAAAATTTATCGGAATCGAAGGTGCGAAAATCACGAACTTTCGGAATCGGATTCGAACCTCAGTAACATCTCTATTCGGCGCGTAGTGTTCCACGCGCGCCTCAAGGAGATGTCAGCAACCGTAGGGGCCCAGCAGGGTCGAAGCCTACTGGGGCCATGGGTGATGCGAAAGAGATCCCCGGGGCCATGGAAAAAAATTGCAAAGAAAGAACAGGAGTGGGTTTTTAGTCAGTAAAAGTCTGACACTATCTCCCGCCCCGCCCAAGATGTCAATAGATGATTTTCCCACCAGAAAAAAAAAGTAACATCTCTACTGTATGTTTGTATTGCAAAACCTTTCATAATTATTAATTTTATATATAATGGTTCATCATCATTATTTCAGCCGAAAGACGTCCACTGTTGGACATAGACCTCTTCTAAGCGTCGGATTGTCGCAACTCTCTCCAGGTCATCGGTCCACCTTGTGAGAAGCCTGCCTACGCTGCATCTTCCTGTACGCAATTGCCACTCCCATAATAATTATGCCCATTATACCACAAATCATAAGGATTTAAAGTAGACCACAGCACGTTAAATAGACTATGAATAATAAACAAATATTTAATATATTTACACAGTTATCAGTAACATTTTGGCTTACATATTTTAAACCAGAAAGCATATCATTTAACCCCTCCCCCGTGTCTGTATAATTTGACGTTTAATTCTAGTTAATCTGATCTGGTGTTTGTAGTTCAACACCGACTATAGTTTCTGATACAATGCAATTACTTGTTGAATTGTATTGAAATTGGAATATAAATGTATCAAAAGCTTTTGAAATTGATTTATCAAAGCTTGGATATCTATAGCTCTTTGTTGCTCTGTAGTAAGTTATGTTAAACAATTACCCACTACACTTATTTTGATGATACATACTTCATTCCATTTGAAATATCCAATATTTATTTATTGTGCACACCTACCACAGTGTAGCCTTTTTTAACCCAAAGGTAGAGAGTGCCTTGTTACTGTTGTTGATTTTATGTTATGGGGTAGATTAGAGTAGGCTATAGGTATATATTTGTATATTTAAAGTATTGTGTTTTTATATTTATTGAACTTAGTATGTAAGGTTATCATAATAACTATGATGTAGGTAAGTACAATTATATTATTTCTTCTTTTTAAGTTTTATAATTGTAAGTTAATTTTAAGACCGCACTATCGCATTAGGTATTTACGTGTAATAATAGTTGTAAGGAAGATAATAAATAAATAAATAAATATAGGTGAACTTACCACCTATGTACCTCTACTGTACATGAAGTTTAAATAGATACCTAAGGGTTTAGGCGGAGCACCGCCGTATCTTCGTGAAGAAAATCGTTAGCGGTGTCCTCTCACCCTGGACCCTTGTTCAGTACATGGTCCGGGGCGAGAGGGAATGGAATGCGGTCGCCTCTTTATCGAAGCAGTAATGCTAGACAAGGAGATGGCCATACGCGTGAAGGAACGAACATCCTCACGATAACTGGTACCACAGTATAGATATATGGAACAGTACGGAAACTAACTACAAATATTCGAAACGGCACACTCACACAAACATACGCATCGACGAGACTCCTAAGCGTTTCTCGCGGTCCTGTCAGTAGCGAATGCCGCTTGGGAGTCTCGTCGATGCGTATATTTGTGTGCGGAGCCGTTTCGAAAATTTGTAGGTAGTTTCCGTACTGTTCCATATATCTATACTGTGCTGGTACCGTCGCAACGTGAGACGCCCTGGGCGATCTGGCTTGTGGACGACGTGTAATGGGTTAACTCACAGTCCGGTCGTCCAGTAACCATCCGAACCGAGCCCAAATCAGCGACGGCTCATTCTAAAAACGTTGTCGTACACTAGGAAATACTCCTGTATCGTGGTTGAGGTTACAAACATGTAAATTTACAGACACAAGACACGCAGTGCAGCAGACTATGCCTTCAAATTCAAATCAGCATATTAACACAAACCTAATAGACTATGTACCAAATTATCGCTTATATGATATCGGTTTCCAGGAAGTTAACCAGACTGTAAACAGATCCAAGTTAGCTAAGTACTAATCAATTCCGTGGAAGATGGGTAGACCTTTAGTGTGGGACGCTACCTGTGTCGACACTCTTGCGCCATCCCATCTCCCTAGCTCATCGTGCTGTGCTAGTGCTGCCGCTGCGACTGCGGAGAACCTCAAGCGGCGGAAATATAACAACCTCGTCGGCAGTTATATTTTCGAGCCGTTTGGGGTTGAAACTCTTAGTCCGTGGGGTCCGAGTGCTCATACGCTTTTTAAAGAACTGTCCAAACGCTTAGTTGACACTTCGCGTGACCCAAGGGCTAGCTTTTATCTCGGTCAGAGATTAATTAAGCATTGCCATACAACGTGGCAATGCCGCCAGCCTTTTGGGCGCACTTCCAGTCGACAGCGATGCGGAGGAGTTTTATGACGCCATATTTTAATTAGGAGTTGCCTTTAGTGTATATATATAGGTTTAATTAGTTAGGTGTTTTTGTATATAATTTTGTATATATATAAATATTATTGTGTTAAAATATTCCTGAACACAAAGTTCAGTATTTAATTTCAATTGAATTCAATACAAAATCATTACTACATATGTACATTAATTTCAAATCATACGTGCATTAATTTCAGTTGAATTCAATACAAAATCATAATTATCATTAAAATCATAATTATTATTAAAGACCTAGGCTTATACAAGGTGCAGTTTTGAAACTGCACAAAATTTCAAGAGGTTGTAATAAAACTCATAAATAATCATATAAAAATACGATACCTGGTCAATAATCAATAATACTTGTTATTTTATTTTCCTAATTTTAAGTGTTTTTCAGAATAATCCTCTAAATAAACTTTAAAAAAAAAAGTAAAAAAACTAAAACCCGACTACGACAAAAAAAACGACGATACTAAAAGTATGAAACAAGATTTCCAGGATGCTGAAATAAACAAGGTAAAAAGAAAAGTCGCAGTCACACGTTATAGGTAACAACCGAAACACTTTAATAACGTGTGACTACGGCTTTTCTTTTTACCTTGTTTATTTCAGCATCCTGGAAATCTTGTTTCATACTTTTAGTATCGTCGTTTTTTTTGTCGTAGTCGGGTTTTAGTTTTTTTACTTTTTTTTTATTTAAATTATTTTGGTGTTAAATCACTGTGCTTCTATACATTTGCAAAAGCTAAATTTAAAATTTCTAATTAATAATGGTAAATTAATTTTTGTCCACCAGAGGGCGCCACATTGAATTTTGATGATATATTTTGATAAGTACCAGTGAAGCCCTTTCAAATGATATCAAACACGGTGTATTTATCTTAACATTTTTTTTAACACATGACTTCTTGTCCGCTAGAGGGCGTCACTTTAAATTTGAACAATATTTTGGAAATGTACAAGTAAAGCCCTTTGAAATGATACCAAACACGGCGTATTTATCTCCATTTTTATTTTTTACACATTACTTTTTGTCCGCTAGAGGGCGCCATATCCAGTTTTGTGACACGTCACGTAACCTATGTTCAGCGGACAATTAAGACGGTTCTAACGATACCTCATACGTCGAGTTCCGATAAGTAGATTAGGAGCTATGTGGGAACAGATGAACAAACTCACATACATACATAGCCTGTCAAAATCATAACCCTCCGTAGTCGGGTAATAAAAAAAACACAGAATCACCCGTTGCGATTTATCGCACGTCATGTCACTGTGTGTGTTAAGTGCATCAACCTGTACGAGGCTCCGCCCACTTATTCTACGAAATAATTTAGCCTTTGATGTAGTTCGAATTCGATAATCATTTAATAATGTACATTATTGTCTTAAATTTCGCTAATTAATAACTTATTTTTAAGCATCACTACAATGCAATGCGAAAATCTTTTAAAAGAAAAGTTCACGTTGACGTCTTAGTTACCTATCAGCTGATGAATAAAATTGTTAGGCCGAGATCAATAAACCTTACATCACGTAAGCAATATTCGCGTCCCTGCTGCACAACTTTGAACTTTGAACCATAGTTTTGCTTTATTACTGAGACCGTGATTGAGACGCACTAATGTTGGTATGTTGTATGTAGGTTGTTGACTATGTCCTCCGTTTATCAAGCTCGCCGCGCGCGCGCGGTGTTTAGGTACGAGCGGCATGTAGGCACTCGGCACAGTCGCGCTGTAGGTAAATTCATTCCCAAGGTCAGTTTTTCGTACCTAATAATTTCGTTTATAAGGGATTAAGTTGGTTGATATGAAATTTTCCTTCCTACTTTTTAACGGGCTGAGGACCGACAAAAATACCTCAAGATAATTTGTGCTAGGTTAGTAGGTACCTATGTGTTAGGGTTTTTAAGTGATTGAATCTTGCCTGATAGTAGGTATTTTTGGCGTAGTTAAAAATTTTAAATCAACTTATTTAAGTACACTAATTAAATTGATTCGGCTAACAACTTTTTTACAAATGATTGTCTATGTACAAATAAAATAAATAAATTAACTTCTTATGTTATCTGGAGGTATTGTTCAAAGTTTCCACCTTCACACTCCAGGCACAATCTAGCACGACGTTGCTGATTTTCTTTTAATTTACGTAGCACAAACACATTCGTTTTTAAAGTGTCGAAAGCACTGATCACCTTTTCACGTAATTGTGTAGCACTGGTGATTTCCTCTGTGTACACTAGTCTTTTTAAATCTCCCCACAAATAAAAGTCAAGGGGTGTGAGATCCGGAGAACGCGGAGGCCAAGCCACTGGACCACCGCGGCCAATCCAGTGTGTGCCAAACCTTTCACTTAAGTACTCACGTACTTGCCGACCGTAGTGAGGAGGTGCACCGTCCTGCTGGTAGAACAAGTTGTGATGAAGTGACAGGGGAACCTCGTCCAACATCTCCTCGACGACGTGTTGCAACAGCTCCAGGTATGTGGCACTGGTGAGGTGACCGTCGATAAAATAAGGTCCAAGCAGTTGGTCCCCTATTATGCCAGCCCACACATTTAGGCTGAACCTGACTTGGAACGAGTGCCGCTTAGTCACGCGCGGGTTATGTTCGCGGTGAGCCCACCAGTGTTCGTTATGAACATTGTAGACGCCAACTCGAGTAAATAAACACTCGTCCGTCCACAGGATGTTGGCGTCTTGGTGTTCCAGCAACCAGCGACAAAATGTAACTCGTACGGCGTTATCGGCTTCGTGGAGGTCCTGTACTTTGCGGTAATGAAACGGATGCTGCAGTTCTTTATTCAGTAGCCGCCACACAGTGGAATGGTGCACTCCAAACCGTCGACCAGCATCCCGCGTGCTGGCCCGTGGCTCTCGCTGGAAGTATTGCAGGATATCTTCCTGCAAGGCGACAGGCAGGCCTTCGTTGCCGCGACCGTCAGCATGCCGGAGAACGTCGAATTGCCGAAACTCGCGGAGTCTCTGCGTAGCAGCCAGCATTACCCTTTGTGATGGACGTTGCCGATTGGGGAATAGTTCAATAAACATTTCGATAGCTCGAGATACGCTGTCTCCACTGATAGCATACAAGCGGACCATCTCTACCAACTCTACATTGGAGTATTGGTCCGTCATCTTTATCACTAGATATCGCAACCGTAAACTGAAGGCGCACCTGCGGGGCGGATATTGCAAGCGTATGCACACGCCGGCGACATCAATCACACTAAATCGATTGATCGATGGCCGCGGGGGTGTGGCTATTGGGAGAGAGGGGTGTTGTGCGGGGGATAGTAGTTGCTTTGGATCAATGAAATTATTGTTTGCGTGTTTGTGTGTGTGAAAGCGCGGTTATAAGGCGAGTATCAGACTGGCCGCGTTTTAAAAAAGGTAGTTCACACGTACCGATTTTTTAAAAATAAAAAAAATACCTACTCATTTTATTATTGATTCGGGTCGAGAATCACTAACATAATTACCTCCTGAAATTTTTTGCAGCTTCAAAACTGCACCTTGTATATTGACGATAGGTTAAGCTGGAATAAGCATATTGCTCAGGTTAGCCAGAGAGTCACCTTTACGCTGCAACTTCATGCTCTCTCTCTATAGATTCAAGAATTTTTTTCCATCAAGCACTAAAACCACTTTGGTTCAATCACTTGTTTTACCGATAATTGACTATGCTGATGTTGTTTACTCTGATCTATCCCAATATCTTCTAAACAAATTGAATCGACTTCTCATAAACTGTATTCGTTTCATATTTGGTCTTCGCAAAAATGATCACATTTCTTCTTTTCGTTCTCAGGTTAAATGGCTGCCTATCGTCACAGGAGATCTCTCAGATCCCTTTGTACACTCTTCAATATAATGAACGGTCCGTGTGCTCCTGATTATTTAAAACATTAGTATTGGGCTGTTCTTATAATTTCAACCTTCGAGCATCCAAAAACATGCTTCTTCATATTCCTTCTCACCGTACTGGGTTTACCATAAAACTCTGGAATGTGCGTCCTCTTGACATAAAAAAGCCGAAAGTAAATTTTCGTTCAAGCGTAAAATTCGGAACTACTACTTGAAGTCCTCTCAACCTTAGTTCGGTCTTCGTCAAAATTGTTATATTTTAAGTTCTCTTAATTATAACAATTTGATATTCATCAAAGTCTATATTAGTTTACAATATTAGCATATATATGTATTTTATTATTGTAAGTAACTTAATTTAATGATACCACATTCTATTTGATATATCTGTTATTTTTTATTGTGCACACCTACCACAGTGTTGTCTTTTTAACCCAAAGGTTGACTGGTAGAGAAAGCCTTGTTACATTAAGTCCGCCTATGTACCACTACTGTACATGAAGTTTAAATAAATAAATAAATAAAGACAAGACAAATTTTGTATGGGGTATTAGCAAAAGTTACAAAAAGTTAGATCTTTGAATAGTGATATGGGTTTAAGTATGAAATTGCCGTTTTTTAAAACGGGTTGCTTTACAGAAAATACAAATACAAAGAATCCAATAAATACATATTGTCGGAAAAAGAATAACGTAGCTTTAATAAAAAGTTTACTTGAACTTATAATTCTAAGTCAATCCAAAGATATAACCCTTCAAAGCAACCCGTTTTAAAAAACGGCAATTGCATAGTTTAACCCCTATTATTTGCCAAAGTTTTAGTCATTTTTAGACTTTTAATTACTAAGAAAGATCTGCTACGGCATCAATTATGATTATAACTTAAATTTCCGTACAATTGCGCCGTAAATAGTTTTCAAATGGGCTTCAAATGATTTATCTGGGATTTTTTATGCAAAAACAAAAACAAAACTATTGAATATTGGTAAAACATTTGGCGGCTTAGTTGGTTGCATTTTAGTCCTACCATAACGTCCTGCAAGGAATACGTCGAGTTACCAGTAACCCTGTATAAAGCTCCATTTCTTTAACAGTTTAGTTCAGGTCGTCAAATAAGATCGTGGTAGGACCTCAGAACTAAAATGACAAAACAGTAAAACCCATTATTAGAATAGACTTTCTATGACTTCCGATTTTCAATTAAATTAAATGCATATATAATATATGTACAAATAAGGTTGACAACCCATAAATTAAAACGAAACAAAATAACAAATAATAAAAAAAAAACTTTTTACAAAAAACAATACAACCGACTTTAAAGTAAAAAAAAAAACAGAAAAGTGCAAAATAACTTTAATTTCGGAAGTTGGTGTTTCTATATTAGTTTTGTCTTTTCGTTATTTAACACCGACTTCCGATTTATTTATTTTACACTTTTTAGCTATGCTACAACCACTAAAAAGTACCCCTCAGTCAAACTTAAATACCTTATAATAATAATAATAATAATAAATCATTTATTTTCAGGCATCTTGGCCCATAGATAAATACCTTATAGACTAACATATATATAAAGTAAATTAAATACAATTTATTGTTAATAAATACGACTTATGACTATGTTAGTAACACTTCACTGCACTTGTTCACTTTGTGCTGTTCTGTGGCACTTGTCCGCGGAAGCGACGGAACACCACGCCCTGCGGCCAAAAGTCTTCCTTCAACATGAGGGGCAGAAAAGTGTTCGGGACTCGCACCACGAACGCCTTGAAATTGACGTTACGGTGCGACTCCAGAAGCTGTACCCTCAGTGCGAACTTCGTCTTATGGCGCACGTACTCCACGATGTCTTCCACCCTTGTGGTGTGATGCAGGCGGGAGATGTACACGGGAGTGTTCGGCTGAGCAGCACGCAGTCCTACGCTAGGAGTTGCAGGTGCTATGCCGCAGCGATTCTTGTTGGTTTGCGTTCGACGCTTCCTCCTTTGCACTATAACGAAACCATCACTATCATCGACCTTGTTCTTTGCCTTGTCAGGCACAGGTTTCGGATTAGGAGCGCCAGGGGCGCTCGCGGTGACGCTAGCGAAATCCTTTCGGATCGGATTCGCTGGGGCTGCAAGACCAGGCAGCGGGACGGGGCGAAGGGCTCGTGCGGTGCATGGAGGAACCGCGGTGACCGGCACGGAGTTGCGGGGCGCACGAGTGGGGCACTCTGCAACCTCAGCAATCGACGTATGCACCGGCGACAAAACTGCTGACGCGAAGTTCGGCGACAATATATTGAGGCCGGCTCCATGACGCATGTTTACGTTCGATGCATCGACTGATGACCTAGTTGCCGCCGCGTTATTGCGAAATTCATTAAACTCCTTGCGCAAATCGGCGACGGTTTTCTGAGATGCATCCAACTTTGCTAGCACATCCGCAAGACTGGCCCTCAGAAAGACAATATCTTTCAAAAGGCTTGTTACATCGACGTGGTCGAAGGTGACTGGAGGGAGCTTATGCAGCTCCTTTGCCACAAACGTCGGCACGTCGTCAGGGTCGGTCTCCTTGAACAGCGTGATAATATCCTGTAGGCTTTTCTTAGTCCCGTCACACCGGCGGGATGGCATCTGGTCGCGCTTATTAAGCACGCTGAACAGCAACAGCTTCGCAGCAGCTATTTCTTCCTCGCTGAAGTTCGTTGCGCAGATTTGGATTGCAGACACCTCGTCCATCACATCCAGCTTCTGCTGTAGGAACGCCAACAGCTCGTTTGGCACTAGATTGTCTGTCATGGCCAGTACTTACAAGCGACAGCTTGCGCTGCGCTAATCGGTGTAAATAAAACTCAAATAACACGTCCACATCGGCACGCGGCACAAGCGAGACTGATGACTTATAGCCAGAGTGCATCTCATGACAATTCTAATAATCCCAAACACGGTTAGATTACATTAATTTATTACAGAGTTCCGGTGCCTAACTTCAGGCTTCATCATCAGATCAGCTCGATATATTCCCCCTCTACTTTCAGTCAGTCATCGACTACACGTATAAACAAAGCAATTTTACTTGTTACGACGGTTCTGCTGTGATCCAATGAGGAGTTCTGTTCCATATCTTCGAAGTTCATGATCAGATCATAACAATATTTCTATGGGACCAACTCGGAAGCATAACCTTTCAATAAAAAAAAAAAACATTTCAAAATCGGTCCACAATAGACCGAGAAATCGGTGAACATGCATAAAAAAAAAACATACATTCAACCGAACATAGAACCTCTTCCTTTTTGAAGTCGGTTAAAAATTACTTACTCGTACAACTTAACATTCAGTGCAAAGGACACGACTAAGCTAATGAAATATCAAATGAGACTATGCTAATTTGAAAATGACAAAAAAACATCCAATCCAGCCACTTTCATGCAAGTTTAAAAAACTGAGGAAAACGAGCTATTGTGGTGTGGCGTTAATATTTCATAAATATTCATGTCCTTCTCAACGTGAAGAGATTAAAGCAGCACTTATGTGTTGGTAGTCTCTGGTGCTTTTGTCCTCTGCTGCATTACAAAATATGATGAAAGTTTTACGGGTTGTTAATTTTTACTCGATGTCATTGTGACATTCTTTTTGTGTCTGTGAGCTTTGTTATTCGAATTTTAAATTGGTTTTTCCAATGGATGGTGATGACCTTTACATATAAATGAACTACAGATACTTAATATGAGTGTTTATATGTATGTTTTCAATACACTTACTCAAAACCCCGTTATCTCTACTGCATTTAGACACGTAATTTACTGTTTCCTGCATAAGTACGGAAAAGTTCGCGAGCTCGCCCCCGCTATAATTTATTGTATTCATCGTCTCAGGCTGGGCGCTAAGTGAACCCCACGTGTCACGCGTCAAACTTCATTTATTTATTTCTTACACGTGAAAATATGTCTGCAGCACTCGACTCCATAACACCCTCGCCTGCGGCTCGGGCTAATTCCACCTCGATCGCAATGCCAAACTTTCTCCACTTGTATCAAAATGTACTTTGTGGGTAGATAAATCTTTTCGATTACGGAATATTATTTTATTATGTTCATATAATACACTCATAAGTAAAAAACTATGTGAGAAGGTGGTACTTACGAAACAATAATTAAATATTATCGTCATAGTGGTTCTTCTCTCAAACGACTGTCTTAAAAACCTGGCGTGACCAATGCTATGTGGTGATAAACATAATTTGAAATAATTATATGATTTGTAAGTAAACAAAAGGTAATTTCCTTGATAGGTTTTCATCACTCCATTACAGAAAAGACTACAACAAACAAAAATATGTGGTTTTTAGAAAAATACCTAATAAAGTCTTCAAACCCCACCACTCTTAAACACCCCCTTAATTTATAACCTCATTCATACGAGCTAGGATATGCCACAAAGTTAAGCAATGATCTCAATAAGCCTGTGCCAATTTGGAAATAAAATGGCATGCTAGACTGGCTGGCATCCTGCCAGTGTTTTATGCCAAGTATAAAATGTGGAATTCGACACATGCTTGATATCTCGCTCCATTTGATTTATCGTTTTGTTTTGTGGCATTTTCGTTAATTTGCTGTGACAAATTAATGGGTCGGCTCTGATCGGATGATTGAATCATTGGGTTTTAGTGGATATTGTGTTTCAGATTATTACGTTTCAAAGCAGAAATGCTTTGGGGTGTATTTATTTACCCTCTCCTCTTCTTTTTTGTCCTCGACTGTTTCCATTATTTGGGGTCGGGTCTCCTTACTAAGAGAGCAGTGGTGGCCGAGTGATAACGGCCCCGACTTACGTTTTGTAGGTCACGGGTTCAAACCCAGCCAGGCGCATTACTTTCTGTAATTTATTTCTTCACCACTGCTCTCAAAACGGTGAAGGAAAACATCGTGAGGAAACCGGCATGTCCTAGAACGAAAAATTCGAAGACATGTGACATTCACCAATCCGCACTGGGCCCGCGTGGTGGATTACGGCCCATTCCCTCTCCTAGAGAGAGGAGGTCTGAGTCCCAGCAGTGGAAACATTAAAAGGCTGCATAAGCTAAGCTAAGCTCCTTACTAATAGGCGCCAAGATATTCTATCCTGGGTTTTCGGCTTTAGCAAATGAGCTAACTTGAGGTCTCTCACAATTCTAGACCACCAAGTCAATGGTGGACGACCTCTGCCTGTCTTTTGTTTTGGAAAATTTAGTACAATTTTAATGACATGGTCCTCGCTTCTTCTGCTAACATGTCCATACCATCTGATGCGGTTTTCGGTAAATTTTCGGTGATTAGCGCGATTTTAAAGCTGCCCCTGATATTGTCATCTTATCCTCATTGTGCATCTTATCTAGTCGGGTCACACCTCCCGCCCACCTCAGCATTTTCATCTCGTTCAACTTCAAACACATCGCAGTCACAATTCGTTTCCAAGAAATAGTGAGCGCTTCTCAGGGCTCGAGTACGAGGAGCAGGAGAATAAGCTTGCGCATCGGTGTCACAAGCAGGCATAGCTAACAAACTATGTCTCTTGATGCTATAACTATGTCTCTATGCGGCTATGTTTAACTGGGGTACAAAGTTGAGTCAGCTCGATATGTAGCTCGGGAGCATCAGTTTTTGCCACGAAGGATTTTACACATGGTTTTACAAGATCGTCTTATTTTTCTGCCCTCAAGTGAATAATATCTTACATGCTTATAAAAAAAATAGGTGGGGTACATAAAGGGATAAAATGTAGTTACTTTACGGTTAAATCCACAAATAATTGAATATTTCTTACGATAAGGGACAATTTATTGTGATCCATAAAAGATAACATAAAATTTTTATTCAATTATTTATTGGTATAATAACTACAATATCTCTAATTAATATCTATATATTTCTAGCTCATGAAAAACGTACCTAACCAATTAACCCTCCCTTCAATAATATGCCAAATTGAATGTAACAATCAAACCCTGGATCTGACATCGACTAATTCGTATTGTTAACCAATTCAAACTTCTGTAGTTACAAATCAAAATGAATAATTTCATATCAAAATTGGGAAATCAAAACCGTATTTTCAGGGTTAGAATACAAAAGCAAACGCCCGAAGGCTTTAGGCTAAACATCTAAGGATAATAAATTTATCTATAATATGTATGTATTTAGAAATACAGAAGTATGTTTATCAGTTGTCTAGTACTCATAACACAAGCTCTGGTTAGCTTGAGAGTAGACGGCGTTGTGTGATAGTTGTGGAATATGTTATTAATATAATAAAATTTTAGGGCTAAAAATATATAGCACTAGCGGCTGCCAGCGGCTTCGCCCGTGTAAAAGTAAAATATACTTACGGGATTGGGCACCCTACCCTACCGCAAGGTTGATCACCCAAGTTACCCGTGCTCTGGTATCTATCCAACGTGGTTACGAAGCAGCTTTGAGAGACAAAGACTCTGTACCTACGCTATATCTCTTGTAGAATTATTTGTTCCTTACCGGTGTTGTCTTAAACCGTGTTCGTTAATTTAAATACCTTAGGCATATTGTGACAGAGGATTTGAAGGACAATCTGGACGTGGACAGGCAAGCAAAGAGCGTTGGCGGTGAGATGTAATATGTTGATACGAAGGTACTTACGCTGCACAGGTTCAGTTAAAATCACCCTTTTTAGAGCATACTGTCAAGTATTTTACACGTGTAGCCTTTGGACTAACTACACTCTGAAGGCCGTTAATGCTCTTCGCGTCCGGTACAACAACGCATTCAGGATGCTGTTGGGGCTGCCTCGCTTCTGTAGTGCCTCAGAGATGTTTGCGGATGCACAAACTGACGGCTTCGCTGCGGTCAGGCGCAAGCAAGCAGCATCTTTTGATCTTTTTCTTCTGTTGGTACTGGCTCGCACAGGGTGCGAGCCAGTACCAACGGCTACCTGAGTGTCATTGCCAATAAGCTCGATGGTCCTATTACCTGGTCCTTAAGCCATCTACATGCTCCTATAAATTCTGTCTACTAACATAGTTGTTAAGTTTTTTGTGTTACTAACATCTGGTATTTCTGTTGTGTGTTGTTCTTAATATTATTGTTTAAATACTGTATGTGTTACCTATGGACGGAAAGGTCCGAAATAAACGTTTATTATTTATTTATTTATTAACCTTCTTCATTTGAAGTTAGTAATAATATCGATAACATTGTGTGTCATCATTAGAGGTGGGAATTAGGTAGAATTATTTATGTACTTGCATTGAAAAGTTGGTATTAAGGAACTTCTCGGGATTCCTAATGAAAAATCCCGTGTGGCCAACAATATTACAAATAAATAATAATAAACACCTCAGGGATAGTTAAGAAAAATAACACAAAGATAATTAACATACCTACAATTTTATTTGTATTTTCATGGAAAAAATCTCTCTACGTTAACTGAGGTGAGGTTAACAAATTCACTTCCTTCACATAACACTTCCTCCTCGTCGTCATTAATGCAAGAAGAAATTTTTTCTGCTATATTTTTGATAGTGTCATAAAAAAAATTCTGCTCTTCAAAATTAATCTCGAGATTTGAGGCATATCCACTTTATTCTTTCGCTGTATAAAATCTTTATAAGTACTTAAATAAATCTACCTAATTCAGACTCTAGACTATCTAATTACTTCTCCCGCTCTGGGTGAAGTAGGAAAAGTGTCAGACTTTTACTGGCTAAAACCCAAACATAGATGGATGTACTTTCAGTTAAGCAAAACTATTTAACATGAGTATTAGACAATATAAAGTAAAGGCCATCCTTCATTGACGTGGTGGTCAAAATATCAAAAGAGACCTCATGCAAACCTAAACGAAACAACCCACCAGAATATGAGGAAAACCAATTAATAATAATATTATTTTTTTAATATTAGCAGTACCTTTGTACAAACTTTATATTAAGATACCTATCTTCTTCTGTATATTTGTGTGTACATGAATTATAAAATAAATAAATATTTTTAAATGTTTTTTTCTTTATATGTTTGCTATACGAAATATTTAAAAATATATAAAATATGTATAAAAAATAAATAAGGGATAATAATATTATTCCACAACTTTCACACAACGCCATCTAGTCCCAAACTAAGCAGAGCTTGTGCTATGAATACCAGACAAGTGATAAACTGATATTATGTTTATCATAAACATAATTATATTATTTCTAAATATTATAGATAAATTACACCCAGACACAGAAATGATCGTGCTCATCACACAGACATTTGTCTTGGGTGGAAATCGAGTCCATGACCTCTGGCATAGCATTCAGGGCCACTAACCACTAGACCAACAGGCCAGTCAAATTATTTTGACTTGAGAGTTGCACCCTTTCACGTCTTCAAACTCTCTACAAGACTATGATGTAGTTACGCCAGCTACTGTATGAAAATGTAACAAGCAACAACTAAGAAGCATTGTAAACAACTAGAGTACCTACCTAGTTCAAGTTACCAACATGTGGCAACACGCCAAACGAAGCGAGTGTCGACTGTGTGATACCAAAGTGTTGTCTCTGTAAATTACATGTACAAACAAACACGATATGAAAAGGTTTACTTTCGTGAAACTATAAGTTGTGGCAAACGGCGGGTATCCACCCTTACGTTGTTGAAACTTCAACGGTCCGGACTAAGCGTTTTGCTTCATCGTTTATGCCGCGGACATCGAAGGACTGGAACAATTTGCCTGGGGATCTTCCCGTCAAACAATAATTTTGGTGTCTTCAAGGCTAGAGTGAGTATTCACTCTAGTGATGCAATCATTGATGGTGAGGCGCACTAGTTTATTTAGAGAGTATGCTTAGATTGAATCACTGCTTAGCATCAGGTGGGATCGCAGACAAGCACTGGTTTATATCAATTTAGAAAAAATAATAAAAAACGCGCTTTTAAAGGCATCCTATTGGCTGTTTGAGTATATTTCACTATTGAATCTCATCTTCATTTAAAGCGCATTTAGAAGCTGCCAGTATTAATCTAGCTACCATTCTGTGAAGATCACCGCTTCACCCAGTCTGTGAACCACCCGGCAATCATCTGGACCGTGCCCGAGTCTTTGACAGCGCGTAGTGTTCCACGCGCTCATCAAAGAGATGTCAGCAAACCGTTGGGACCTAGCAGGGCCGAAACCCGCTGGGACCGCGGGGATTTTCTGAAAAGGAAACCCGTGGTCCTAGAACGCAAAGGGTAACTGAAGGACACAGATGTGTGTTTTAATCAATAAAAACTTTGACAAGCCCTCCTGCTCCACTCTACAGAGCAGAAGAAATCATTGGTTGATTTCTCACCTTAAAAAAAAGCTAGTCTATGAACATCTCACATTTAGCTACTCAGGCGGGCTCGACTCTCGGCTTCGGTACTCGGCGTTCGCGCGTGATGTCACGCCTTTCCATTAAACACCAAACGAACGCCAGCGTCCGCGTAAATTATTACATATTACGCGTTCTATTTGTAGGAAATTTATCCAAGAACGTGAATAATCAAACTTCATCAAGTAGTCTGAATATATCGAAAATAAGGTCTATTATGAAGTGGGAGAAAGCGCGCACGCCGCAAAATAGGTATATAGTATATATCAAACGATTTGTGGTCTCGACTGAGGAAAGAACACGTCTACCCTTTTTTTGAATATGCGAAATCGTCTAATAACTTCTCCCGTTCCATGTTGGGCAAGAGAGAGTGTCAAAAAGTGTATTTTAATGACTAAACGCACCCGTGTTCCTTTAGTTACCCTCTGCGTTCCAGGGTCGTGATGATTCTTTCAAACGAGCTGGGGTAAAAAGTCTACCCTGATGGTCATCTGTTCTACAGTTAATATCAACACTACAGCTTAGATTGCGTTTCGCTTATTTTGTACAAGTGTCAATATTTTACAACAATAATGACACTGGCATTGATTGGAACTTTAACCCAGTCGACGTTACTAATGAAATTCTTCTTTAGATTTTTATGATAAGGAATTTTTTTTTTTTAAAGTGGAAAATCATTTTATTATTTTTCCACACTAGAGTGGAGTGAGAGGGTGTGTTACACTTTTATTGACTAAAAGCACACCTATGTCATTCAGTTGTCCTTTGCTTCCCTTTGGCCCTAACAGGCATCGGCCCTGCTGGGCTCCTGGGCTACGATCGATACATTTGCTACCATCTCTATGAGGCGCACGTGGAACACTGTGCGCCGTCGGCTACTTTGACTTGACTTTATTGATGTAATTCGACCTTAGATCTTTAAGATAAAAAATCTTGGGTTTCCAGTGATGGAAACGCTACTCCAAAATTCCATTAAGGAAAATACAAATATCCCTGTCAACCTTGTTGGCTAAAGTAAATAAACATTGAAAATAACAACGCCAATAAACATTAAAGATGCGTAAGTATCTACGTTTTTATTTAAAAGTTAATTAAAATGGATTATAAGCTATATTACGACATTTGAAGAAAGTCATTTACCTTCCCCGTACAATTGTTTTTTAATGATTTCCTGAAAGCAATAAGCTCTCTTTTATGTTTTTCCTCAAGAAATAGACGGAGTAAGTACCTATACAATTCATTCAAGTCAATCTTACATCTTTATTTATTTATTTATTTACATATATATATACTTCATTGTAGGTAGGTACGTAAAGAAACATTACAAAAAAAAACTTATATCTAAAACACATACAATGGGCGGCCTTATCACATTCCGCGAACTCTTCCAGGCAACCACGACTGAATAGTTATCTTATGGTAAAGTATTGTTTGAACTAACGTAAAAATATTACTAAAGCAATCCTCATCTCTTACTAATTATAATTACTATTCCTGCAAGGGCCATAATTATAATTATCCATTTATATTAAGGTGGGAAATCACCTAAGACTTCTCCCGCCCTAGGGTGGAATAGGAGGGCGTCTCAGATTTTTACTAGCTAAAACCACACCTATATTCCTTCAGTTGCTTGAACGTTCTAGAAGTACGGGTAACCTCTAAACCTTCAGAAGTCGACCCATGGCCCTAGTAGGCTTCGATCTTGCTGGGCCCCTACGGTTTTGCTGACATTTCTTTGAGGCACATGTGGAACACGACGAGGCGTCGACGACTTGCGCTCGGTCCAGACGGTTCCCGCCCATGGCTCTAGTAGGCTTCGGCCTTGCTAGGCCCTTACGGTTTCGCTGACATCTCTTTGAGGCACATGTGGAACACGACGAGGCGTCGACGACTTGCGCTCGGTCCACACGGTTCCTGGTCGGCCGGATGGCGAGCTACCCATTGCTCGTTGTTCCACCCGCGTAAATCTAGAAAATTGTTCCAAGGGGACATACTCCCGGGCTATAAATATCCTATATGCTATTTATTTCATCCAAATCCCTTCAGCTATTGCAGCTTGAAAAAGTAAAAAATGTGTACACATACTAACAAACATTCCTCTTTATAATATTAATGTGATTACACAACTGTTATGCCACAGCAAATATAATTACTGCAGTCGTTCAAAAATCAAAGGAATTGAGCCTGAAGCCACATAAGTCGTTGACCTAAGCATTTCTTCCATCACAACATTTACTTTCAAAGCTCTCTTTCAATTCTGCACCGTCAACTAAGTTCTGCACTTGTTAGCGGAAATAGGGGGCGTGGGATACACGGAAATGACGTTATATTTCAACTCCATGTACCGCGGTGTATGCTTTTATAAAATGTGGTTGTTTATAGAAAATATTTAACTTGCGTGATGTGAGGAAGTACTTTTTGTATGTAAATGTTTTTTCTTTAACTTAATGATGAAAAGCATGACTGTTTGTTTTTAATCATAATACGCCATTTGTTTATAAAGAGGAAATGCATTGAAAAAAGAATACTTGTTCTGTATCTGCTACCATTTATATAAAAAAAACTGGGCAAGTGCGAGTCTACGCACTTACGCACTGAGGGTTCCGTACAAACTTACCTATGAAAACAGTTCAATTCCCGAATTGAGTTAAGATTTTTCCGAGTTGTCAAAAAAGTTTTTTTTTGTGACGAAACTAAAAATTTACAGTTTTTTAGATTTATTCCTTTATCTATACTATAAGACCTTGCTTTATGCCATATTTCAGGATTCTGGATCAATGGGAAGTACCCTATGAATTTTGATTCCTTTGAGAGTGTCGAAATGTACGTTTTTTGCGACATAAACGGCCGTATCTTATTTTTTCGTGAACTCAGAAATTCGATTTTCAACGGACATTGGATGTCTATCTGTCTGTCAAGACCCTTTATCTTGAGAACGCGTGGCGGTATCGAAATGAAATTAAAACCATATACTCAAGTCTAGCATGAGGCGATATTACGAGTTGTAGGTCGTGGGTTCAAACCCAGCCAGGCGCATTACTTTGTGTAATTTATTTCATCACCACTGCTCTGAAAACGGTGAAGGAAAACATCGTGAGGAAACCGGCATGTCTTAGAACCAAAAATTCGAAGACATGTGACATCCACCAACCCGCACTGGGCCCGCGTGGTGGATTACGGCCCATTCCCTCTCCTAGAGAGGAGGCCTGAGTCCCAACAGTGGGAACATTATAAGGCCGACTATGCTATGCTATGCTACTCAAGTGTCCCTTGAAGATGAAAAAAAATCAAACTTCTAAGTTAACGAATAAAAAATATACGGCCGTTTATGTCGCAAAAAACGTATATTTCGATACTCTTAAGGGGATCAAAATTCATAGGGTACTTGCCGTTGACTCAGAATCCTGAAATTCGGCATAAAGCAAGGTATTATAGCACAGGTATAGGAATAAATCTGAAAACAGTACCACGTCATAAAAAAAAACCTTTTTTTTGCGATTCGGAAAAATCATCGAACTCCATTCGGGAATTGAACAATTAACGTAAGTTTGTACGGAAACCTCAGTGCATGGGTCCGGCTCGCACTTGCCCAGTTTTTTTTTAATGCACCCACGACACAGAAGTAATTTCTAGTAAGGGGTAATAAAAAAAATAAAATAAGACAAAAAAAAAAAAAACAGCTGGCTCTTCCAGGAAACCAAACATAGCCACATTTTCTATCTACCTTTTATGTATGTAAAAAAAAATGTAATATCAAACTTTTCCTAGATCGCAATAAAATGTCTCGTACTAAATTGAAAATGTTGCAAACATCAATTATTTAACATCATGTTTTCACTGCAAATATATTCTCCCCTCTGTTTATTTCAAACGATACATTATTATATATCGTCAGAAATAAACATACCTAATTAAGCTAATGGTTTTCGTAATTGTTTTAAAACGATCTACGAATATGATACTGTTTATAAAATAGCATAAACAGCCTTAAAATGTTCCCACTGCTGGGACTTCCTCTCTAGGAAATGGAATGGCCGTAATCCACCACGCGGGCCCAGTGCAGATTGGTGAATGTCACATGTCTTCGAAGTTTTGGTTCTAGGACATGCCGTTTTCCTCACGATGTTTTCCTTCACCGTTTTGTGAGCAGTGGTGTTGAAAATAAATTACACAAAGTAATGCTCCTGGTTGGGTCTGAACCCGCAACCTAAAACTCATAAGTCGGAGCCGTTACCACTCGGCCACCACTGCTCAACTCAGTCACCACTGCTCAAAAAATGTGTTTGTTTACAAAATAAGGCCATGAAAATACTTAGCTAAGTAAGTACTTGTCAGTTTGGTACTTAATTGCCTAATTATATGAAATGAAATGATCATGCTTATCACACAAAACATTTTTCTGGGTGGGAATCGAACCCACGACCTCCGGAATAGCAGTCAGGGCCACTAACTACTAGACCAACAGGCCAGTCAGTATTGTGAGGAAGTTCCTCTCTTTGGAGCCGTAGTCGTCGATAACCCAATAGGTAACTATATTTTGTATCATCTCATTTTTTTAAGAACTATTTAGGAATGTTAATAAAATATATCAAAAAAATATTTATTGAACAAATTTTGATGTTTTTAATTTGAACTTATGACTTAATAAAAAATACGAACAACATATAGATGTTGAGCTGATTTATTCGTATTTTTTCAGCAGTGGACTGCTATCAGTCTACCGCTGTACATAGGCCTCACTGAAGCTGCACCACAACGGTCCTCCACCTTCCACACCTAGACTATCGCAGCTACCTCTATATATGTCGGTCCACTTGCCAGCTGTAATGATTTGAATAGTCTAAAATAATTTTGGCAATTTTTCATTTCTGATCCGCACATTGCTTGCAGGACAGATGGTAATTAGGGCGGATGGGATGAAAGAATCTGGATTGGCTACCACAAACCGGAAGATACAGCGTTGGAAGACCTAAAGCCGATGGGCGATGGCCGATGACCTGGTTGTCGGCTTTCGGTTTGCGAAAACACGATAGACGCACAAGACCGGTCATTGTAGTGACATTTGGAGAGACCTATGTCCAGCAATGGACGTCTTTCGGCTGAAATGATGATGATGAAAATAACTTTCTGGAATTTACAGGACTACAAATAACATACATACGGGACCGTTTCTCTTACGCTCGCCCTAGCAACGCTGCGTGCAGATCAGAGCTAAGATCCCTTCTTAAATACCCTCCTCATAAATCGCTGGATTTATGAGGAGAAAGAGTAGGAGTGGTAGCTGTACCACTCCTACTCTTTCTCTGTCTATGCAAAAAGGTTGTGAAACTCTCTTCCGCCTAGCATTCGAGATTTGCAAACTATTTCACTCTTCAAATCTAAAGTAAAAGAGCACTATCTTTCCTCCCTAGTGTGATAATTAATATGTATATACATTATGTATTTATTTTTAGTATAAGGTATATAGAGGTATATAAGTATTTATTATTTTAATTTAAGATTTCACATATTCTTCTTTTATTACTTATACACACTATTGTCTACGTTTCTTCCTATCTCTCCTTTCGCAGGTCTGCTGGAAGAAATTTATTTTAGAAATAAGCAGTACCTTTGTACAATTTTTATAATAATGTATCTTCTTTTGTATTTATGTGTGTTCATAAATTATAAAAAAAATACACAAAGTAATGCGCCTGGTTGGGTTTGAACCCGCGACCTACAACTCGTAAGTCGGGGCCGTTACCACTCGGCCACCACTGCTCTCAAAACGGTGAAGGAAAACATCGTGAGGAAACCAGCATGTCCTAGAACCAAAAATTCGAAGACATGTGACATCCACCAACCCGCACGGGCCCGCGTGGTGGATTACGGCCCATTCCCTCTCCTAGAGAGGAGGCCTGAGTCCCAACAGTGGGAACATTATAAGGCCGACTATGCTATGCTATGCTATAAAAATAAATAAATACATCTATAGTTACCAGATTTTTCAAGAAGAATGAACCGTGCCATCTTTGACCAAACACTTGGCACCAACTTCCAATATCTGACTCACAAACGAATCCACGTAAGCTTTAAAATCTAATTCAATTCAAATCCCATACATTTCCAATCCACGCCAAGTCAACGCTGCACTTTTACAACTTCGCTTGCCAAGTTAAGCTTACTTTGTTGTCTTTTAATTCCGGGATCAACCAGTGGCGTAAGTAGGTGACTAACGGCCCTGGAGCAAAAATAAAACTGGGGCCCCTTTTTTTCTTGGAAAATCATCAAATTACCTCTCCTGCTCTGGGTGGAGCGTGAAGCTTTTACTGACTAAAACGAGTTTTTTTTTAAATGATTAAACCTATGCTTGACTGCTATCCCACCTGATGGTAAGCAGTGATGCAATCGTTGATGGTGAATCGCACTAGTTTATTAAGAGCCTATATACTCTAACCTGCCACGATTAAAGTAGTGCTATAACCTATTTTTTTTATTTAGGTTTAGAAGGTGTAATAATTTCTCGGTATTTCATTGAGAGGTTTGCTTATAAGGTTTGGAGTCCCCCTGAGTTTGGGGGCCCCGGGGTACTGCCCCGCCTAGCCTTTTGGTAGCTACGCCAGTGGGATCAACTCGATCGATAGTGTGCGATATTGTGGCAGGACCACACAAACTTGGCTAAAGTTTGCGACTCAAACTAACTTCGTTTTCCTGTTTGTGTGTTCTGGGGAACTGAAAACATGGCATTGCATGGCTCAGTTTCTGTACTCTGTTGAGGACACAAATAATTAATTAGTTGATTTGTTTTCTTTGAGGGCTGGGCTTTTTTTTTAGGGCGTATCAGACTTTTATTGAATAAAAAGCCACTCCTGTTCCTTCGTTGCATTTCATACCGGGGCCGAGTCTTTCTTTCAGAAGCTGACTCTTGGCGCCAATAGGCTTTGACCCTGCTAAGCCCCCTACAGTTTGATGACATCTCCTTGAGGCGCGCGTGGAACAGTACGCGCCGTTGACGACTTGGGCTCGGTCCGGATGGTTACGGGACGGTCGGATGGCGAGCTACCCTTTGCTGGCCGTCCGCAAGCCCGGGTCTACGGTGGCCGGAAATCAGGATCGGGATCCCATCGGCTGGCCATACGTGGACGTGCGAGCTCCTCCTTTGCTAGCATTACTGCTTCACAGAAGGAGGCGACCGCCTGCCACTCCTCTTCGCTTCGGATCATGGCCTGTACCAAAGCCCGGCGCGAGAGATCGTTGCCGCCGATCGCCAGGGTTGGGCTTGGTATGAGACTTGGAAGTTCATTTTGAGTGATGGTTTTATTAGTATTGTTATCTATATTTGTTGGGGTTTAGAAGTATAATAGCGATTACTGTACAACCTACATTTATGTCCTTATTCGACGTCTATAATAAGCGTTTCGGCTCGTCGGCAGTCCTTCGATGTTCGCGGTATATAGCGAATATCGAAGGACTGGAACAATTTGCCTGGTGCGGTTCCTGTTCGATTATAATTTGGGTGTCTTCAAGGCTAGAGTGAATAGGCTCTTAATAAACTAGTGCGCCTGACCATCAACGATTGCATCACTGCTTATCATCAGGTAGGATCGAAGTTAAGCACTAGTTTATATTATAAAAAAAATCCTCAACAATTTTGACAAAATAATCCCCTTCTTGTTTACTCTGACCAAAAGAATGACAGAATCACGATTGTCATGCCAAAATGAAACAACCACAGTTGTTTATAGAAACCATATAATAACCACAATTTTCAGCGGTAGAATTAAATAAAGCGTAATTAATATTATGTATATTTTAAATTCCAACAGTCAATATTTAATACCAATCTGCGATTACTCTCAGTAAATACGTAAACAGTTAAGCGAAATGCTACGGATTATCGTTTTCCGCTACGCGGCTGCGAATATTGCTACGAAGCTACGAATATTGCTACGAAGCTACGAAGCGATGCCTGAGTATTTATTTTTGACTAGCTGTGGCCCGCGACTTCGTCTGCGTTAAGTTTGTAAAAACGTACAATCATTCTGAGCTTGCAATTAATTCTGAAAGCAACGCAATTATTTATTGTACTTTAACATAAAACGGTTAAAAGTAAAAACGCAAATTACCTTCAGGAAACATGTTATGTACTCGTCCAGATCCAAATATATGAATGCCAATGAATAGAAAGAGTATGTAAAGGTCGTAGAAGTTGGCATTTCTGCCTACTCCAAAAGAAATGGGCACGCCATAATTATGGCGGTAAGTCCCCTCTTTAAGGAGTGGCTGGAAAGGCAACACGGCGTCCTTACCTTCCGCATGACGCAGGTCCTCACCGGACATGGTAAGTTCGGGAGGTTCCTGCACCGGATTCGTGCGGAAGAAACGCCCGGGCGTCACCATTGTGTGGACCACCCGGAGGACACGGTGGAGCACACGGTGGAAGTGTGTCCCGCTTGGCGGCGATTGCTCTGCCAGCAACGCCGTGTCCTCGTGGGGGCGATCGGCGGCGGCGATCTCTCGCGCCGGGCCTTGGTACAGGCCATGGTCCGGAGCGAGGAGGAGTGGCAGGCGGTCGCCTCCTTCTGCGAAGCAGTAATGCTAGCAAAGGAGGCGGCCGATCGCGTGAGGCAACGGTCCTCACGCCCCAATCGCCGCCGGGATTCCGATCCCGATTTCCGGCCAACGTAGGCGCAGGCTTGCGGACGGCGAGCAATGGGTGGCTCGCCGTCTGACCGTCCGGTAACCGTCCGGACCGAGCCCAAGTCGTCGACGGCGCGTGCTGTTCCACGCGCGCCTCAAGGAGATGTCAGCAACTGTAGGGGCCTAGCAGGGTCGAAGCCTACTGGGGCCAAGGGTCTGATTCTGAAAGGAAGACTCGGCCCTGGTACAAAAGGCAACGAAGGAACAGGAGTGGGTTTTTAGTCAGTAAAAGTCTGACACTATCTCCCACCCCACCCAAGGACGGGGGATGTCATAAGATGATATTCCCACCAAAAAAAAAAAAACCCCAAAAGAAAAGAAATTAGTTTATGTATGTTTCTGGTTTATGTTCTGGTGAAACAACATTGTATGATTTTAACCCCTCGCCACAGTGAGCACGTCACAATCGCAGCGGTAATGCCTGTCTTTGAAGAGTGTCTACAGAGGCGTCACGGCATCCTCTCTTTGTGCAGGACTCACCGGATGTGGGTGTTTTGGGAGGTATCTGTATCGAATTCAACGGGAAGAAACACTCGGGTATCACCATTGTGCGGATCGCCTGGAGAATACGATGGAGCATACGGTGGAAGTCGGTCCCGCTTGGTCGGAGCGCAAGCACCGCTGTGTCCTCATGGAGGCGATTGGTGGAGAAAATGTCAACCAGTAGCCTCCTTCAGTGAAGCACTACGATCGAAAAAGGTGGCTGAAACTATGAGGGACATTCTGACTCCTTAACTGTCGCTGCAAGTGATGCTCCGGGTGTTGAAAGCCGCAGGGCGATTACCAGTCATCGCAAACGGGGATTGCGGTGGTGCCGTCCGGCCGTCTCGTCAAAGCAATCCTGAATCGACGGCGCGTTGTATTCTACACCGGACTCAAAGAGATGTCAGCAAATGGATAGGGCCCTCTAGGGCCGATGCCTGCGAGATTGTTCGAAAGAGTTACCTCCCGTAAAATTTTCACCTCAATAATTTTTCACTGAAGAGTTTAAGCCGTTAGACAGCTTTGGTAGAGGTAAATGAAGGAGCATAATCGGGACACCGACCTTCAGCTGAATAACGTGCACTGATAGTGCAAAGCCAAAAAGCCAGTGAATCCAAAAACTACCATCATCATCATCAACTATCTTCCTCCACAAGAGTACTTATGA
This sequence comes from Mythimna impura, assembly GCA_905147345.3. Classification (NCBI taxonomy): domain Eukaryota; kingdom Metazoa; phylum Arthropoda; class Insecta; order Lepidoptera; family Noctuidae; genus Mythimna; species Mythimna impura. The sequence continues at coordinate 5,372,162 of LR990355.1, read as the reverse complement.
AGAATTTGCGAGAGCATGCTTGCATTGATTGTTCCAGCTTGCTCATTTTGGGCGTAAAAATTACTTGTTCATTTAGGTACCTAGGATTTTTTGGTGTGTATTTAACTGACGTCCCCGTTGAATGAATTTCGGCGAAATCTTGAGCGCATGTATCCCCGCCCAATCAAACTCGCATATTGATGGCCAAACCGAGAGGTCACTGTCACCGATTGCCTCTATAAGGACACGGCGGTTCACCCAAATGTGATAGACCTCCACCGCATGTTACACCGGGTCCTCCGGGCGATTCGCAAAATGGTAATATCAGGAAGCGAGGAGGAATGGTAGGCGGTCAAAATAATTTTACTGTTTTATTAAATGTATATAGATAGATATTCAGTATGTTTCCATAAAATAAATTAAGATTTTTATTGATCCATTTTTCGGTTTTTTTATAGACAAGAAAACTATCAGTCGTCATCATTTCAGTCAAAAGACGTCCACTGTTGGACATAGGCCTCCCTCAAGTGTCGCCACAATTAACGGTCCTGTGCGTCTCGTATCCATCGGATGACTTTTAGACTTTACAGAATACATAAATGTATTGTGTAAATTATTTAAAAATAATTTGTTAATGTTAAAAAATATCTTTACTGTTGCCGCACACGGGCTACCAACCACAACCGCCGCCGCGAGAAGCTATAAGCGGTCACAAAGGAAGCTGAAGAGCACGACAGCCACTTGTGGCTGGTGGCCGCTACTTTTTTTAACTCATACGCGCAGTATCATAATGGACTCTGACGAAGAAGGTTTAAATGCGCGAGTGGCGTACGACAGCGTTTTGTATCAGCTTTTAGAGGCCAGTGCGGGCCACAAGAAGCTGTGATTTGTAGTATGTGGCGGCCACCAGCGTCACCGTGTGCGACGAAACCATATAAAATGTATTAGAACTATGGCGGTTTTTTGAGGTTATGGCCGGGGACCCTTAGCTGAGCATTTTTTTTTTTGAGGCGGGAAATTTTCAAAAGACTGCGCGCTCTAGGGTGGAGCGAAAGGGTGTTTCAGATTTTAACTGACTAAAACTCATTTCTGTTCTTACCCTTTGCATTCTAGGACCACGGTTATTCTTTCAAAAGTTCCCGCAATCCTAGCAAACATCAGCCCTACTTGGGCCCTTACAGTTTTGCTGACATCACTTTAAGGCACACAACGCGCCTTCGACTCAGGCTGGGTCCTCACTGGACGGAAGGACGGCGAACTACCCATTGCTCGTCGTCCGCAAGCCCGTACCTACGGTGGCTGGAAATGGCCGTTCAACTCTCGATGCCTGAAGCGCCTCCTTCGGTGGCGGCTAGGCGGCTGGGGCGTGAGGATACCCGTTCCATCACGATTGCAGTCATCTCCTTTGTTCGCATTACTACTTCGCAGAAGGAGTCGTTATCTTCAATGCCCTCTTGATCTGGACCATGGCCTGAATCAGAGCTGGACGCAAAGTTGACGCCGCCACCACCGGTTGGCTTTTAGAAGAACAGCTAAGCAGCAGAAGCAACCTTTTGGTTTTGTTCTGACAATTTGGGCCTGTTGGTCTAGTGGTTAGTGGTTCTGACTGCTATGTCGGAGGTCGTGGGTTCGATTCCCACCCAGGGCAAATGTTTGTGTGATGAGCACAATCATTTGTTCTATGCCTGGGTGTAATTTATCTATAATATGTATGTATTTAGAAATATATAAGTATGTTTAACAGTTGTCCAGTACATGAGTACACCAGAACACAAGCTCTGCTTAGCTTGGGACTAGACGGCGTTGTGTGATAGTTGTGGAATATTATAATATTATTATTATTAATTTGTATTAATCCAGTAGATTCAGATACGAATTTTCAGATCAAATTATTTAAGCTGTTGATCCCCGCATTAACGCCGGCGTTCACGCGCCATTGTCTTACTGTTGTGTCTCTAATTACACACTCAAAAGGTTAAATATCATGTCTAAATAATTTGACAAAATGAATTCTTAATTATTCTGCCTCATTTCTGTGAAATCCGTCTAGTTTTTTTCAAAAATGAGATTCATATTTATAAATGTTTTTGTAAGTCGAGAGTTTTATTTTTCAGAGATTAAATGGTATTTAATTTGACCACTTATGGTAGGTTCTTAGTAACTCTACTTAAATTTATGGAGAAATAAAAATTCAGGAAAGAAAGTGACTGAAAATAATTATATTAAAGTAATATTAGTAAAAAATATCTTTTTGAGCAGAAAAAATACGATTAAAAAAAACAATATGTATATTGTTTTTTCTTAATCCTATCTAGATTAATGTCCTATAATAGGTTTATTTTTTTTTCTAAATTTAAAACTATCTGAAAATTTTGTCGATTTTAAGCGTGAATATTTATAAAAATTTAATACTCCTGGATTTATTTTATGATCTACGTTTTTAGAAAGTAAACGTGATGATGTAGTAGACTGGCTAACGATTTTTAAGGTTACAAACACTGTTCATACAGTAACGTAAAAATTTACCTGCTACGGTACTCCCATCCGATTATAATTTAGGTGACTTCAAGGCTAGAGTGAATCAAGTCCTAATAAACTAGTGCGTCTCACCATCAACTAATTGCATCAGGTGGGTTCGCAAGCAAGCATAAAACATGATTAAAAAAAAAATGTGGTTTTAGTTTTCAATAAAAAAAGTTTTTTTAAATTGTTCGTAACTGTCATTCTTAACTTTTGCAAGGTCACTTTTTGAATGAAAATGTAATTGTTATTTGCAGAATATGCATTTTTTTTTTATTATTTATATAATTATCATCATCATTTCAGCCGAAGAACGTCCACTCCTAAACATAAGCCTCCCCCAAGTGTCGCCACAACAAGCGGTCTAACAGCGGTTATTTTTATAATACTACTAAGTATTTTTAGTTACAATATAACGAAATGATTACACAAAAGACAAAAAATATCAATTTTATTGTCAGATAATAAGTAAGTACCAAATCACAAAAAAGCGTCGTTAATTAGACGAGAAAATTGTAAAACTAAAGTATTTCTAAAACATTTATTTTTACTTTTTAATCGCCCTAAATTTAACCAAACCTTCATGTGAAGAATTTTCCAGTGAAAATCATACACTCATAAAAAACCTCTAACTGTATAAATCAAAAGCAATCTAATTCAACACACCATCAAATCTGAATTTCTAGCTAAAATACCAATTCTGAGAACATTTTCCAATTCTATGAAATACAAGCTAGATTAATATTTTAAATGTAAAAGTCTGTACGATCGTATGTAATATTTGTTCATCAATCAAGCCTCTCAAGTGTGACGTTCTAATATTGACTCAAAGCAGCCGTCCCAAAAATTAAAGAAAGTTGAAGACCGTTTCAGTAGGGTTGTGACACTGCCATTCTATTTGCGACTTTAACCACCGTTACTTAAAATCGCAAATGGAATGGCAGGGTCTCCATGTAGTGTGATGTGGTCGTGCCAGGTTAGAAATAGGAATACTACGTCCATTTGATTTCAGGGTCCGGTTTATTATCATGTAATTTGTTTTTTTAAGGAGACTTCTCTCCTTCTCTAAGGCAGAGCGAGAGGGCGTGTCAGACTTCTTAGCCCTTTGCGTTCCAGGACCATGGGTTTCCCTTTCGGAAGTCAACCCAAGGAATAATAAGCTTCGGCTCTGCTGGGCTCCTACGGTTTTGTTGAAATTTCATTGAGGCACGCGTGGAACACTACGCGCCGTAGTGTTCCACGCGCGCCTCAAAGTTCGGGTTCACTCCAGACGGTTACCGGACGGCCGGATGGCGAGCTACCTATTGCTCGCCGGCCGCAAGCCTGCTCCTAAGGTGTCCGGAGATCGCTCTGCGATCCCCAACGCCCTTGGCGTCACCTGTCGCGGCGGCTATTGCGTGAGGACACACGTATGTTCCCTCACTCTTACAGACTTCGTTAGCATTACTTGCCGAACTTTTCGTTATGACTTTGATTTTGCCTGCAAATTGTATCCCAGTTAGACACTCCTTGTTATATTGTCCGTTACTTAACTTACAGCATGAAAGTATCCTATATTCCCTTGGGATATTACCCAACTTTCAAACAGGCAAAACCGCTGGCAAAACCTAGTTACTTAATAAATGAATTAATTTAGTATTCAGAACCTCATGTATTAAATAAATTACAGTCCCTTCTTTGTTTTATATTCAGTGCTGATCGCAAACTGTTAATTGCTGTGATCAAAAAGTCATTAGGGTTAGAATTAAATTACAGAATATAGTGGCGATAGTCGTAATGTCTTTTGGAAGGGTCAACTGCGGGAGCGAAGTAGGGTAACCTTTTTTTAGTAAGTGTGTTGAAAGGGGATTGAGAAATTAAGTCAAGAGAATGAGTAATATGTAGTAGTAGAGAAATGTACTCTTTTATACATTTCTCTGACTTTTTATGTGGTGTATCCAGTGACTTGTCTCGCTCTTGGGTGAAGCGAGAAGGTGCGTTAGACTTTTACAGACTAAAACCCACTAGTGTTCCATATCTGCCTTCGTTCCAGGGCCCCGGGGTACACTTTCACACAACTTATGGCCCTAGCAGGCTTCGATCATGGTTTGACCTTTAAAAGGAAAACCTGTGGCTCTAGAACGCAAAGGGCAACTGAAGTAACATAGATGTGGTTTTAATTAGTAAAAATCTCACAAGCCTTCGCGCTTCGTCCTAGTGCGGGAGAAGAGAAGCCAGAATGGTCGTGGTTATCACGAAGGTAGTTCTCCGGAAGCCGTCAGGGTACGCCACTCGACTTTCCGCCACTTTTGCCTGCTTGCTGCACTCATCCGGATTTCCCACCTTAAAAAAACTGGGCAAGTGCGAGTCGGACTGTACTGTGACACTAAGGGTTCCGTACAAACTTACTTATGAAAACAGTTCAATTCCCGAATTTTGTTACGTAATTTTTTCCGAATTACAAAAAAAAATTTTTTTGTGGCGTAACTACAAACTTACAGTTTTAAGATTTTTTTCTATACTTGTGCTATGAGACCATGCTTTATACCAAACTTCAGGATTCTAGGTCAACGGGAAGTACCCTATGAATTTTGATTTCCTGTAGAAATATACGTTTTTTGCGACATAAACGGCCGTATCTTTTTTTTCGTTAACTCAGAAGTTTGATTTTTTCACAGCTTCAAGGGACCACAGACCTTCAATACCTCCCGTGGAGGCAATTGGCGGCAGCGACCTTTCGCGTCGGGCCCTGGTTCAGGCTATGGTCCGAAGCGAGGAGGAATGGCAGGCGGTCGCCTCCTTCTGCGAAGCAGTAATGCTGGCGAAGGAGGAGGCTGCACGCGTGAGGGAACGAAGGTCCTCACGCCCTAGCCGCCGTAATTCCGACCCCGACTACCGGCCACGGTAGACTTGGGCTTGCGGACGTCGAGCACTGGGTAGCTCGCCGTCCGGCTGTTCGGTAATTAACCGGACCAAGCCCAGTCGTCAACAGCGCGTAGTGATCCTCGCGCTCCTCAAAGAGATGTCAGCAAACCGTAGGGGCCCAGCAGGGCCAATGCCCGGTAGCTAGGACCGCGGAGAATTTCTGAAAGGGAAACCCGTAGTCCTAGAACGCAAAGGGTAATTGAAGGATACAGGTGTGGTTTTAGTCAGTAAAAGTCTGACACGCCCTCCCGCTCCACCCAGAGCGCGAGAAGTCATTTTGATGACATACACATATGTGGGATACATAAAAAAAAAAAAATACCTCGAAAAAAAAAAGACCCTAGAAAGGGTCTTGATAGACAGCAAAGTGATCCTATAAGGGTTCCGTTTTTCCTTTTGAGGTACGGAACCCTTAAAAGACCATATCTGGAGGACAAGAAATAGATTTCATAAACACAATCAGCTTTTTAATGTTCCCACTGCTGGGACTTCACCAACAGTTCATAAATACTTAGTTTTTCTACAGACCCTAATGATACTCTCATCATCTTCCTGCCCTTGTCCCGTGTTATTTGGGGTCGGCGCAATACGTTTTTTTCTTCCATTCTGCCCTGTCACTTGTAATGTTATCACCAACTTCCTTTTCTTTCATATCACACTATTGGTACTCTTACGTTTAATAAAATCATCAAGTCCATCTACCAAATACTCGTCTAAACAGAACAAAGTACCCAATTCCCCCACTTTCCACCACATTTAGACATCATGTTTTTACGACGGAGCCGGTCAATCGGAACTTTTTATTCCCAGCATTCCCCACATATGGTACCCGGTTAATGAGGTCAGATCTTTTTGGGTCCAATTGAAAATAGGGCCGTAATATATCTTCAAGCAATTTCTCATGGGGGGACGCTTATGTGTGGAGCTTAGGGAGCTATAGATTTTTTGGGGAAGAATTTAATTTTGTTGGGAAAGTTAGATTAGTTTTACTGTATGGTGTGATTTTGGTATAGTGTGGCTTGGTAAAGTTGCAAGATTTTTCTTTTAGCTATAATAATACAGTCATACATGTTCAAATTGAGAGTTGTAGCGGCCCCGACTTATGAGTTGTAGGTCGCGGGTTCTAACACAGCCAGGCGCATTACTTTGTATAATTATTTCATCACCACTGCTCTCAAAATGGTGAAGGAAAACATCGTGAGGAAACCATGTCCTAGAACCAAAAATTCGAAGACATGTGACATTCACCAACCCGCGCTGAGCCCGCGTGGTGGATTATGGCCTATTTCCTTTCCTAGAGAGGAGGCCTGAGTCCCAACAGTGGGAACATTATAAGGCCGACTATGCTATGCTATGATGTTCAAATTGGTGAGGCATAATCTTTATGTACGAGTATTTTATTTTTTGTAAACAGTAATGAAAATATTAAGTTTTGTGTGTGTCATGTACGTATATTAAACTAGCTTCTGCCAGCGGCTTCGTCCGCAAGAAAGTAGATTTCTCCATACAAACTTTTGGCCACCGTTACATACCATTAAAGTTGTCAAAATAAGCCCATTTTGACATTTGTATTTTGAATAACTGGCGGCTTATCCAGTGTAGTGTAGCTACTACTAAAATAGCTAAAATAGCTATTACTACACCGAACCCCTAATTATTATTTTTTCATCATAAAAAGAACCTCTATGCAAAATTTCACTGTTCTAGGTCTAAGGGTTTTGAACCCCGGAGCCCTAGAACGAAGTCAAAGAAGGAACGATAGTGGGTTTTATTCAGTAAAAGTCTGACACACCCTCGCGCTCCGCCCAAGGGTGGGAGATATCATGACTTTGCCTTTTATACATACAGATTAGGAAAAACGCGGTCAAGGCAGATTACTGGCAAGATAAGGCTTTTATGTAGCGGCCTAAACTGCATAATTATGTGATATCAATTTTCATCAAGAAGTTCCTCAGCATTGCCACGAAGAAGCAAATATTTACTTATACTAAGTGTGCTCTGTACTGGTCATACTTTGAATCGGTCAAATTAATGAATCGTCTTTTAATTATCTCACAGAAAATACTTAACTAATTAAAACTATATATATACCAAAGGCAAAAACTACTAGCTGAAATATGGCGTCGTAAAACTCCTCCACATCGCTGACGACTGGAAGTATGCCTAAAAGGCTGGCGGCATTGCCACGTTGTATGGCAATGCTTAATCTCTGACCGAGATAAAAGCCAGTCCTTGGGTCACGCGAAGTGTCAACTGAGAATTCTTTAAAAAAGCGTATGAGCACTTGGACCCCACGGCCCAAGAGTTTCAACCCCAAACGGCTCGAAAATATAACTGTCCACGAGGTTGTTAAATTTCCGCCACTTTAGGTTCCGGAGGTAGGAAGATGAGATGACAAGAGTGTCGACACAGGGAGCGTCCCAAACTAAAAGCCTAACCACCTTCCACGATTAAATAATGAATCGCTTCAAGATTTTTCCTTACAATTTTTATATCAGCCACCATGTACATTTGCGGGATTATTTGAAAGAGTCGCCGTAGCCATGGAACGCAAAGAGCAACTGAAAGAAGACGGTTGGGTTTTAATCAGTAAAAGTCTGATACTTCTGGCTCCATCCAAATTGGCCGACCCTGCCTTAGTAAGTAGCATAAGCATAATCAGCCTTATAATGTTCCCACTGCTGGGACTCAGGCCTCCTACCTAGGAGAGGGAATGGGCCGTAATCTACCACGCGGGCCCAGTGCAGATTGGTGGATGTCACATGTCTTAAAATTTTTGGTTCTAGGATATGCCGCGACCCACAACTCATAAGTCGGGGCCGTTACCACTCAGACACCACTGCTCAGTAGGTACATCAAGTTAAATAAATGATGAATCTATCTATCTATCTAAATCCAAGCCACAATAGTAGAAGCAGGTCAATGATATTTGCGATTAATGTCCACAAGCGAAATATTATTATGTGCATACGCTCACATAAATCTTGCTCATAAAGGTCGGACCCAAGCTGCAGTGCCAATATTATTATAACACTTGGCTTATGGATTGCGAATAAATTAATATTTATCTGAGCTTTTGTTTGTATTGATTATTACTACGTAGCGACTGTTTATACGATAGCCATCGTTTCGGATTAAATACTCATCATCGTCATCATTTCAGCCGACGTCCACTACTGGACGTAGACCTCTCTCAAGTGTCGCCACAACGAACGGTTCTGTTCGTCTTGCATACATCGTATTCCCGCGACTCTCATCAAGTCATCGGTCCACCTTGTAGAAAGCCTTCTATTGCTTCATCTTGCGGTACGCCGTCACCAACTCCAGAACCTTTTGGCCCATCGATTTTGTGTTTTGCCCACTGCCTCTAAGTACTCTCATCATCACCATTTCAGCCGTCCACTGCTGGACATAGGCGAGAGTTGCCACAACGACCAGTCCTGTGCGTCTCGCATCGATCAGATTGCCACGAACCTCACTCGTCAGTCAACCTTTTGGGAGCCCTATCAACATTGTCCACTGCTCGACATAGCGTCGCGCCCTCGACTGATTTTGTAATTCTTACATCGACCACATTTCTGCAGCTTTCGTTATGTATTTAAGGACTGCGGGTAATGATGATAAAGCTCACAAAAGAAGATACACTTGAACGGCGTTCTTAGATAATCTCATCAGCCCATTTGTCGATATTATTGTATCAATTTATAGGATGCATGCTATTAGGCTTGCGGACTACAATCAATGGATAGTTCGCTGTCCGGTCGCCCAATAAGGATCATGCACACCTCAAAGAGATGTCAGCAAGTTTGATGAGGTCAGTTAGGTCCGATACCTGCCAGGTCTGCAAATTTTTGAAAGAATTTCCGTGGTCCTCACAAAGGGCAACTTTTCCTCTCGCTGCACCCAAAATGAGAAGTCGTTTGATGAATTCCCACGTAAAAAAAGCAATATTGAAATTTCAAGCTATTTCGTAGAATAGCAAGCCCTAGACAGAAAACATACGTGACCTCGTATTGCCTTTAAGGAAAACAAATAAAAATCCAATCTCAACTCCGCCACTCCACGTCAATCATTCACACCAGAAAAATCAAAGGCGACACGAGACGATTCATAATTTTCTTCATAACCTCTATCGACGGAAAGGTATTAATATCGTCAGATTTATTTCTCTGCCCACAATCTTCTGACCGGTCATAAATCACGAGAAAAGCCGAGATCCGAGGCTAGGCTTCCTCAGTGGACATCACGCGTAAATGTGAATTATGTTCATTGTTATCCGATACCGGGATTGTAAGAAATTGTGCGAATTTCTCTGTTTGTTTTTGATTGGGTTTATGAGCGCCATATTTCTGGGTTTCGGTGTAAGTAATGGAATTGGGATATGTTCTGTGATTAGTTTACTTTAGATATGGTTGGATAGAACGGACAGCGGTGTGTTAATCTTTCTCAAGTGGTCTGTTTTGGATTTATTGACTTGTATAATATTGAAAGTGCTTCTAATGGACTGCCAGCAAGTCTTTTAATAATTTATACTTAATGAAGTAATCGGATTTAAAGTTCAAATAAGTTAATGACTCTCCAGTAATAGAAAAAGCAAATTATTAAGCAGATGTTTACTAAAAGGGTACTTAAATGTCTTCAATAATCTTACTTGCAATGAGACTTTTGAACTACATTAATATTATAGAGGCGACAGTTTTTATGTCTGCCTTCACGCTCAAATAATTGAATGGATTTGAATGAAAAGCACACGAGTAGACCATGTCTATACTTTTAATCCCGAGATTACGTTTCCTTTTTTTAGGTGGGAAAACATCTAATGACATCTCCCGCCCTTTGGGTGGTGCGGGAGGTCGTGTCAGACTTTTATTGACTAAAACCTACTCCTGTTCAGTCTGGACGGTTATCGGACGGTCGGCCGGCAAACTACCCATTGCTTGCAGTCTGCAGGACCGCGCCTACGGTGGCTGGAAATCGGGATTGGAATTCCGGCGGCTGGGGCGTAAGGGTCGTTCCCTCGTGCGTGCGGGCGCCTCCTTTGCTAGCATTACTGCTTCGCAGAAGGAGGCGACCGCCTGCCACTACTCTTCACTCCGGACCATGGCCTGTACCAAGGCCCGACACGCGAGAGATCGTTTCCGCCGATTGTACCCACGAGGACACGGTGGTGCTCTGCCCAGGTGGGGCACACCTCTACCGTATACTTTACCGTGTTCTCCGGGAGATTATGCTTCCTTGGGGGAATTTTCTACTTTCACATTGATCCCCTCTTGATCTCCACCATGCGTGACCATCGTGGATTGGTGGATGTCACATTTCTTCTAATTTTTGATTCTAGGACTCGAAGTTTCCTCACGAAATTTTCTTCACCGTTTCAAGAGCAGTGGTGATGAAATAAATTACACAAAGTAATGCATCTGCTTAGGTTGGAACAACTCGCTAATTTGGAACAACTCGTATCGAGGCCGATACCACTGGACCACCTTTGCTCCTGGATTATCTAAGAATCTATTTATTCTGCTAGTAAATATCTGCAAAGTCACTGATGGATCGTTTACGACTGCGAAGGTAACAGAATTTCTACGAAAAGGCACCTCTATTGCTTTGGCAAGTAAACATTTTCATACATCTGGTTCTCAAGAACTGTTCCATTTTGAAATGTTCTCAGAAAAAGAAAATATATACCTATGTCTAGGAATAGTCCTTATTGTTGTCAATCTAGACACAATCATTTATCTTTGGATAAAAAGGTTCTTTGCCAAATGGATGAGATATGTATTTTTATTGGCTTTCTGTTTTCTTTTTTTATCTATCAATTGATCAAGGCAAACATGCAAGTAAACCCATGTGGTATAATAGATCGTATGGCGGTCTACATTTTTATTTATAAACACACTGGATGGGTAAACTCTAATAAAGTCTTCATAGCCCTGGAATGCAAAGGGCAACTAAAGGAACACAGGTGGGTTTTAATCAGTAACTGTTTGGCACGCTCTCTTGCTCCACTCTGAACGGGATTTCTCACTCTGAGTGGTTCAAACTACTTCTTATTTTATGTCTTCCAACCTCAAAAAACAAAGGACTGCGATGAGCTGAGTAAAGTGTGTCTTCTGTAAGTTATCTGTATTTTATTGCCCATAGTCCTTTTAAAACAAAAGCATCACTTCCATTAAGGAACAAGATGTCTTTTTTTATGATCATCATCTCATTAACTTTAGTACTGTAGCAGTCACTAATTTCTTATTTTTCTCATCTGCTTAATAGGCCAAATTCTGCTAAAGACAACGATGTTATAAACTGGCAATTAAAGTTGCTAGTGGCACATTAGCTCCGGGCTGTTAACGCTCTGACACGGATTAAGGGAAAATGGAGTGTTCACTCGTTTGGGAATCAAACGTGTTTAGCATACATACAATTTGGTAAATATGGCAATCATTTATAACAAACTACTACATTTGTGTGACGCAAGCAACCAAAGTAAGTATTCTCCTTTCCTGGTTTAATGGTTTAAATTAGAGGAAAAATATTTTGAAAAAGTGTATCTAGACTTTCATTTAGTGACATTTTTATGCTTATTTTTTTTTGTTCTTGATAGGTTCGCGCTTGACCGCCAACCGCTTGCTTAATTTCGAATTGGTTTTGATTTTTTTCAAATTCTTTGTTTGGTTATATGTTTACAAAAACTGTTTACAAACATTCTTATTCTATTTGTACACAAATCGTAATTTATTTCTTTACATAGATTACCTAACCCCTCTGAAAACATTAAAACATTCTGTTACACTTAGTAATCAATTTTACACTGATATAAACTTGCATTTGAATATAATTGAGTTAGTGGTATGTGAAGATCTTAGAATGGACCCACAAATTTTAAATTATCCATATATAAATTGGCAATTATGTTTTTTTACAATATTAGACTGTCGTGGGCTGATTACCTGATTTAGTTATTTGGCAATACGATATTCCGTGGATAGGCTGATGATTAGACTTTCCAATGTCTAACTACCTGTAACGATTGTCAAAGATCTACGAATGACAACCGGAACCAACGGCTAATGTGCAAAACATTGACCAACATAATTTATTTTAATTTTCAAAACCCTGTATCCTGTTAACACTCCATTTCTGTATACTCCATGTTTAATGTTCATAGTAACGAAGGCGTTTATTTGAACTTATCAGCGTACGGTTTGGCAACCTGCCATGGAGCGTGTCAATGCCTACTGTTAGGTTAGCTTTAATATTTAAGTTGGCTACTGTTGGCTATTTGACGGGGCGATCGGGCTGAGAATGTGGGTAAATAGCGTGGCTATGTATCAATTTCATTCGGGTGATTTTTTATTGTGAACTGGCCCCGTACCACGAGCTCTTAACGTGATCCATTTTACGACCTAAATTGAACTGTTAAAGGGATGGAGCTATATAGGGAGTATAGCTGCATCACTCTTTCTCACTCGCATCACTGAAATATTAACACGCCATTGTAAGGCCACAGTATAGATATATGGAACAGTACGAAAACTACCTACAAATGTTCGAAACGGCTCACTCACACAAACATACGCATCGACGAGACTCCTAAGCGGCATTCGCTACTGACAGGACCGCGAGAAACGCTTAGGAGTCTCGTATGTTTGTGTGAGTGTGCCGTTTCAAAAATTTGTAGGTAGTTTCCGTACTGTTCCATATATCTATACTGTGGTAAGGCTCCAGTTCTCGTTGTTTGGAACTTTTATTTGAAGCATTTCAACAAATGTTGGATCACATTGTAATGCGAGTAATGTATTCGCGTTGTATGTTGCGGTCTGACATTTTTCAATGAATCACTAAACGTGTAGATTTTCTTCGTAAAAATTCCTCTTTTTTTTCTTTTTTTAGGGTTCCGTGCCTCAAAAGGAAACAACGGATCCTTTATAGGATCACTTTGTTGTCCATTCGTCTGTCTGTCTGTCTGTCCTTTATCTCGAGAACTCGTGGAGGTATCAAGTTGAAATTAAAACCATATACCTACTTAAGTCTGCGGTCCCTTGAAACTGTGAAAAATAAACTTCTAAGACAACGAATAAAAAAGATACGGCCGTTTATGTCTCGAAAAAACGTGTTCGATACTCTCAAAGGAATCAAAATTCATGAGGTACTTCCCGTTCTCGTTTCCCAGTATCCTAAAATTTGGCATAAAGCAAGGTCTTATAGCAAAGGTATAGTAATAAATCTGAATACAGTAAATTTGTTGTACCTACGTCACAAAAAAAAACTTTTGCAATTCGAAAAAATCTTCGAGACTCCATTTGGGAATTGTAGTTTGTACGGAACCCTCAGGGCGCGAGTTCGACTCGCATTTGCCCAGATTTTTTTTTTTAAAAAGATCGTTGTCCCTCACTAGGAATTATTCCTATAAATACTCTATATACTTCTGTAGGTATCGTAAGTGTATACATAAACATGGAAACTCACATATTCAAGACTTCCAGACCCGGAACACCTGTCTGTAAGCCATACAAACATAATGTTGCGTGCGGGAATCGAACCCTTGACCCGCAGTACAGCAGCAAATAGCTCAACCACTGCGCCAACCATGGCGTCACGTTGAATGTAAGTATCGCAAGTAACTCTGACATTATTTATACAACGTGTTTTTTTTTTGATATCCCATTACTTTAGGGTATGAATGAGACCATATCAAAGAATCAACTGGCATAATATATAAATTATTTTTCAATTATCTTTTTTTTTGTTTTTATTTCACATACATAGTGATTCTTTTTTTTTAAATTCATATAAACCAGTGCTTGACTGCGATCCCACCTGATGGTAAGCAGCGATGCAATCATTGATGGTGAGGCGCACTAGTTTATTAAGAGCCTATTCACTCTGGCCTTGAAGACACCTAAATTATAGTTGGACGGGAAGACCGCAGCAGGCAAATTGTTCCAGTCCTTCGATGTACGCGGTATAATCGATTAGAATAACGAAGGTGATTCGATAAAATCATGATTATTATTAATGTAAAACACCCTTACATGAAATATGACAGCGTAAATAGTAATGTTATTATTTACGCTGTCATATTTTTAGTGTAGTAAAGTTATAAAAACTTTACTATAACGTCGCAAAAGTAAAGATTTTTAATTAGGTTGACAATTTTTGACCTAAATTAATTATGATTGATGATATCTTCGAAACTGCATTTTTGGATCACATATTCTTGAACTTTTATTATTACTTTTCCTTATAAAATATAAACCTTGAGCTACGGGATATATCAAAAATAACACGTTCTATTAACCTTAGTACTATTACTAATACTCAAATAGACAACAATAAAGTCCAAATTTGTACAAATATTATCAAAAACAAACCGGCACTTAATAGCAATAACTCACTTTCACCACGTAATCATATTTCGTCCACAAACTCCTAAAGTTTTCAGTTGAAGCGACTGTGGGGTCCAAACTGTAATAAAGTCAGCCCTTTACTGCAGTTTCAGTTCATTCATTCAGCAATAAAACTCAAAAGGAAGTGTCGACAAATATCAAGAAGTAGCTGTGATTAGGGATACCAATTTTGCATGAAGAAATTAGGATAAATTGAAAATTTTGCAGTTTCCTTACAATGCGTTCCAAATAAGAATAGGATCGATTGCCATGTTGTGATGTCACGTCATACTGTCAAATCGCAAGAAAATGGGCAAAATTGAAGAACTCAGAGATGATCAAAATTGAAGAACTGGATTCTGAACTATTTTCATTCACAGTTCGTAAATAAATTAAATTTTAAAAATTTATTGTTTTGCTCACCATAATAATTCTTCGATTTGACAGTATGACGTGACGTCACAACATGGCAATCGATCCTATTCTTATTTGGAACGTATTGTACATTATAATTCGAGTTATACGAAAACGAGTGATTTTTAAGCAACTAAATTTTTGAATTGTCGTTTCTCAGTGTCAAGTTTTTTCAATAATTTTTCACGCTATTTTTTATTCACTGGGCTTTTCCGAATAAAGCTCATGGCCGTAGGCTTCTTTTTCCGAGTCGTGTTCTTAAAACATATAATTTAGCTATATTTTTTCGTAAACTGATGATATTGTAAACCAAAACTACAAAAAAAAGCTATAATTTTTTGTTTTTTTACAAATCATTTTATTTTTTCTATCAATATCAAAACCCATCCATATATCCAGCCAGTTCGCCAGTTAATAAGACCAATAAGCTCATGCGATCTCTTTCGATATCACAATAAACACGTTACAACGAAAAATGCCTATTTTGTATATTTTTTGGGGTTATTGTAAACTTGCCACATTTAAACAGTGTATTACATTACAGTTAGTAACCCAAAACGCGTTATAAACAACATTTTCTTTTGTTAAATGACTGAAAAGTTGAAGGGGAATCGTTTGTCTTGGTATGGTCATGTAAAGAGAAGGGATGAAACGCATGTTACTAAAAGAGTTATGAGTTTACATGTGGATGGATGGAGAGGGAGAGGGAGACCAAAGAAAAAATGAATGGATTGTGTGAGAAGTGATATGAAAGAAAAGGGAGTTAGTGATAGTGTGACGAGTGACAGGACAGAATGGAAGAAAAAAACGTGTTGCGCCGACCCCAAATAAAACGGGACAAGGACAGGAAGTTGATGATGATGAAATGAACATTTTGTTCTTAAATTTTAATCTTCGATTTTATACCACAGATATAAATGTTAGTGGTTCTCGATCAAAGGATCAAAAGTTAAAAAGAATTTCTCAAAACTTTTTATTATACTTACCAACAAAAAGCTTTATCTACCTTTGGCTTCTCGTTCATCTTTAATCTGACTTGACTGAACGATGGATTAAAATAAAGTTCTCAAGCTAGGAATCAAATATCTTTTGGGGTAGGAAGCCACCAGAAAATTTTCTCCCGCTCTGCGTGGAGCGGTACGGAGTGTCAGGTTTTAACTAATTAAAACCTGCCTGTGTAAAGAATGCGGGTGGCCTTTTGCGTTCCAGAGGCGCGGTGACCATTTTGAACAATCCCACTACCCTGGCAGATATCGTCCCTAGCGGGCTCTGTCAGTTGTACATCTCTTTGAGACAGGTAGCAGTGGTGGCCCAGTAAGCAGTGTTGGCTCAGTAAACAGTAATTGTGGCCCAGTGAGCAGTGATGACTGAGTGAACAATTGTGGTCCAGTGAGCAATGATGTCTCAGTGAACAGTTGTGGCCCAGTGAGCAGTGGTGGCCCAGCAAGCAATGGTGGCCCAGTGGTAATGACTCCAACTTTCAAATTGTAATAGGTCATGGGTTCAAACCCAGCTGGCGAATTACATTGTGTAATTTATTTCATCACTACTGCTCTCAAAATGTTACATTCGCCAATCCGCACTGGACCTGTTCGTTGGATTACAGCTCATTCCCTCTCCTAGAGAGGAGGCCGGAGTCCCAACAGTGGGAACATTATAAGGCTGACAATACTATTTCTTTAAGACTCGCGTGGATCACAAAGCGCTATGAGGACCAGGCTCGGGTCGACCGAGCCTGGTCATCATCAGACGATGAGCTCTCAAATGTTCGTTATTAGAAAATGTTATGAATATTTCTTATTAGCTTTTGCCCGCGGCTTCGCCCGCGTACATCAAATATAGTCTATGTCACTCAGGAATAAAGCAGATTTCTATCGGTGAAAAAATTTTACCAATCGGACCAGTACTTCCAGAGATTACCTCCTACAAACAAAAAAACAAAAAACCAACTTTACCTCTTTATAATATTAGTGTAGAAATGTAGATGTTTGATGACGATAAAACCTTCTTTACGAAATTCCAGAAAATATACAAAAGTTTCTCGAATAGAATCTATCTTAGCTGATATTATATTCATAACATTTTCTAATTCCAAGAGTTTCGCAAGACAGAAACCAGACTCTGGCGAGATATAATATTTTGTTTCCTGGATATCCCAGGGGAGCCACCGATCACAGCGAGTATAGGAGCGACGTGTAATATCACTTATTTGTATTTTAATATTTACTTACCAATCATAGATAGGTATGTGAAGGTAGTAAACTAACACACTGATATTTTAACGGCGAAAGTTTATGAGTTTGTGTTTCTTCTTCAAGCTCGAAAGGCTGCACGAATTAGGATGAAATTAGGCACTTAGGTACTTTTTTTTTCGGAGGAAAATCATCCAATGACATCCCCCGCCCTTGGGTGGAGTGGAAAATAGTGTCACACTTTTACTGACTAAAAACCCACTCCTGTTCCTTCGTTGCCTTTCATACCAGGGCCGAGTCTTTCTTTCAGAATCGGACCCTTGGCCCCAGTAGGCTTCGACCCTGCTGGGCCTCTATGGTTGCTGACATCTCCTTGAAGTGCGCGTGGAACACTACGCGCTATCGACGACTTGAGCTCGGTCCGGAAGGTTACCGGACGGTCAAAGGGTAGCTCGCCGTCCGCAAGCCCGCGCCTACGGTGGCCGGAAACCGAGATCGGAATCCCGGTGGCTGGGGCACGGGGGCTATTGCCTCGCGCGTGCATTGCGGCCTCCTCCTTTGCTGGCATTACTGCTTCACAGAAGGAGGCGACTGCCTGCCACTCCTCCTAGCTCCGGACCATGGAAATATCTCATAGGCTTTTATCTCGGGAGCATGTTGCCTTAGGACAGTTTTGTATTTTCACATGGGCGAAGCTGGAGGCAACAGCTAGTAATATATACATATATTTTAATTAACTGTTTTGATATCTACTTATTTTTTTAAATATAATGGTCCAAATCACGCTAATATTATAGTTGTGAATGTGTGTGTGTATATGTATGTGGGATTGTGTGGCTGTTCTTCGTAAAAGTTGTTTATTTTAATAATTCTTAGCCTTCAATAAAAATGCAACCTTCACCGTGAAATCTGTTTTCGCCCTCTTGCTTTCTTTTCATTCTTACATACTTCCCTCTCTTTCATCCGCTGCGTTCCGTTTTAACAAGTAAAAGCTGCGTTCATACTTTAACAAATTATTACAATAGTGTTATCCCAGAGTCGGCCATCCTAATTCATGTCTGTCCTCAGACTTACACACAAATATTCATCACTAACTTTCAACTTAAATTCAACTATGTTTTAGACTTGTGTACTACACTTAACTTCTTAGTTTAATTATAAAGAAAGATACAACAGAACCTTAACAATATTTCTCTAGTAATATGAATACACACTAACAGTTAACATTACAATAGGTAAGTATAGTACAGATACAGATCTCTTACCATTAAAAAATAAAACTAACATCATAACAATACATCATTGTCATAACAATACATCATTGTTACAGATACCGGCACGGATCTTGAGCGCTGATTTTTACAGTTCTACTTGCGCAGAAGCACGTAGAATTAAAATATCGGGTCTCTTTAGTGGTATGAAAAGAGATGCGGGGGCAGGGAGTGCAATTCTTGTACAGTGATTGGCTCGCCGATGTTGTACGATGTGCAAAGCGATCCCCGCTCTTTCTCCAAGCACTCAAGATTTGTGCCGCTATCTGTACTTCTTCACAATTGAATGAATTTCAGTAAAACTTGGTTCACGGATCTATATACGTGTTCTGTAATAGCACAGGATAGTTTTTATCCCTTAACCTTTCGTATGCCGTTTCGGATCCGCGCACCAATTCAATCAGGGCATTCAATGAGTTAAGTATATTCATTCTCTTGGGATATTTTATTTTTTATTTTTTTATTAATGATAGGCTCGCGTTTGACCACCATCTCACCCGATTTGCTACTATCACGCAGGCGAAGTCACTAGCAGTAGCTAGTGAAGACATACCTTAAATTTAAACACACACTTCCATTTACTAATCACATTTTAGTTGCTTTCAAAACGTTTTGCGTGCATTTTTACCAGAGATGCAGCTATGCTGTGAGGATATGAAAGAAAACAAAATTGTTTCTGTTTTATTTTAATCTTGTAATTTTAATGAATGTTTACCATGTAGTAAAGAATATTTGGTAGTAACGTCATACGAATACTTTATTAATCTAAGGTTTAAAAATCTTTCATCACAATTTTACCACCATAAGTTCAACACTCCATTTTCGATTGCATACTCAATGTATTAGCACCTTTTTAGGTCATAAACTTGTACTGAATAATAATTGAACAAAAATATTTTTTTTTTTTGTACCAAAATAATACTCGTAACTATTTATAGACTTTAATGGTTCATAAAGATTGTCTTGCTTTTCAGCATAGGTCTCTCCTAGAGTTTGAAAGAAAGAAAGAAAAACAGTTTATTATTTAGTAAATGATGTAATCTTAAAACTAGCTAAGAAACATAATCAAAGGTTATGGAAGATATGCGTCACATCCGCGCAAAACGGCCGAACGCTCAGCATAAAACTGCGGCCTCACGCATAATGCGATGAGCTCACAGCGCAGGTTTTCAGCTAGGGCCGGTGGCGGTGCCGACATAAAAACCACAGAACGATGCAATGTACAAAAAGATTAGAATATAAAAAGGAAATAAAAATACTGATGAATTATAAATTTAAAAAAATAAGGTGACAAATAGATACATTTATTTAAAGTGGCAAAACCACGTCTTCTCCAAGTGATGCCTGCTATTCTTGTAACATCGTCCTCCCATCTATGACGATGTCTTCCTTTCCTTTCTTTCTCACCACTCTGTTACATCCCTAGACCACAATCCTTTTTACTCTTAATCATATGTCCTGCTCACCTGCATTTTAGTGTTTTAATACAGCAAGTTATATCAGTAATTCTTGTTTATTTTCTTGCAGCATTTTTTTTATGTTTCAGTTTGATGTAGAGTATATTTCCTTCCATACTATGTTGGCAAGTTTGCGTATATAATTATTAGTCAGGCTCCATGTTTGGCTTCCATACGTCATGACAGGTAAAATACACGAATCAAAAATTCTTACTTAAATTAAAACCTAAATAATTCAAACCAGGACTCATACAAACGTGAGTTGTCACCCTATCCTTGCAAACACTCGGTTCCCTTACATTTCTTGACCTAATTAAGGAGTTACTCCGGACAGTAGAAGGAACACAAGTGAACAGCACAGTGCTAACTTAGTCTGGTGTCATCGTAACGACCACCACAACACCATCTTCCAACCATTGCAAAACAAACCTAATTTATATAGAGCTAAAGTCTAAGACTCAAGTATCAGGGGGTCTTTAATATTTGGTTTTGGTATTGAATGTACTTCTGTTAGAAAGCTTGTTGGCCAGCATTAAAACTTTGTTAGAGGCTTGCTTATGATACATAGAGACTCTGTTACTGATTTTGTATGCCTAATGCCTAACTGAGAAACTACTGAAATAAAAGGATATTATGACGGAAGTGGTGTTTTATAGAAATACTAGCTTTTGCCAGCATCATCATATTTCATCAGCACTGCTCTCAAAAGTAAAAAATCGTGAGGAAACCGGCATGTCCTAGAACCAAACGAAAGGGATCGCCTTACGACTTTCGACGCTCGAAGCGTCACCTATCTCGGCAGCTAGCACCCCGTTCCCTCATGTTTGCGGTAATCTCCTTCGCTAGCATTACTGATTCACAGAACATTTCTTTTTTTTTAATCTTTTCAGGGTTACACCCGGACCTCAGGGTTACACCCAAGATAAAAGCGAAATAAGTAAGATGAAATTCTTCGGTCAACGTAGTAAATAGAATGAAATTCAATCTGAAAAGCTTTGACTTGTTATAGAAACTTCAAATACCACAGCTTAATAATGTAATTGGAAGGAGGGAAAAGAAAATTGTGCGAGAAAATTCTCGAAATATGTCCCGCAGAGATAGATAGAGGCACTTAATTAATTCCAAGTAAATATTGAGTGGCCAATATCTGGAAAGTTATTTGAGCACTAATAGATAAACTAAATAATGCTGGCATTGATTTTATGGATGAAATCATTTCTATTAGACTTATTATGTGATTGTTCATTAACAAACATAAGACCGAAGACCATTTTGTATTAAAATAAAATACTACGGACCTCAAAAGGAAAAACGTAACCCTTATAGGATCACTTTTTTGTCCGTCCGTCTGTCTGTCTGTCTGTCAATACCCTTTATCTCGGGAACGCGTAGATGTAACGAGTCAAAATTAAGACCATATAGTCAAGTCTGCGGTCCCTTAAAGCTGTGAAAAAAATATACTTCTAAGTTAACGGAAAAAAAAAGATATGGCTGCTTATGTCGCAAAAAAACGTCTCTCAAAAACTCAAGGGAATCAAAATTCATAGGGTACCTACTTCCCGTTGACCTAGAATCCTGAAATCTGGCATGAAGCAAGGTCTCATAGCACAAGTATAGGAAATAATCTGAAAACTGTAATTTTGTGGTCACGTCGCAAAAAAAAACTTTTTTGCGATTCGGAAAAATCTTTGAGTCTCGATTCGTAAATTGAACTGTTTTCATAGGTAAGTTTGTACAGAACCCTCAGTACGCGAGTCCGACTCGCACTTGCCCGGTATTTTTAACTTTGACGAACGGTTACAGAATCAGTTCATATTCAATAAACTTTTTTACTTCAAACTACGAGTATTATTATTGTTCTCAAAATCACCGGTAAAATTCCACAAAAATAAACAACCTACCCTAGATCTAATCTCTTCAAAATCACTAGAAACTTTCCCTACAAGATTTTAGTCCTCAGCATTACCAAAAAAAAGTTGATTGACTAAAGTTAATTAATCGAATCTTAATTGATCCTGATCTAAGCTCTTGAGAACATTCACTTCATTGGTTTGGAAATAATTCGATGTTTTCTCTGTAGATACCAAAACTTCAGGGAAAATTGTTGATTACACTGAAGTTTCGTAGGTTTATTTATCTATCATGTTATTTGATCGGAAAGGTCCAGCGTCCTAGTTTTTTTGGTTCCAGCCCGTAGGGTAAAAATTAGAATCTTATTGTTAAACTTCCGCTGTCCATCCGATCATCCGTCTATCTATACTGACTGTATGTCTGTTACAGGGATCTTCGTCCAGCCACCACAGGCATGGGCTTTCGGACGACGAGCAAGGGGTAGCTCGCTGTCCAGGCTCCCGGCAACTGTCAGCTAACTATCCGGACCGAGCCCGAGTTGTCGGGTCGACTTCTAAAGAGGTTACCCGTGGTCCTAGAACACAAAGGGCAGCTGAAGGAACAGGTGTGGTTTTAATCAGTAAAAGTCTGACATGCCCTCCCACTTAGTCTTAGAGCGGTAGAAGTTATTACATTATATCCCACGTTAAAATAAAAATTCAAGACATTGGTTAACCTTGAGGGAAGCTTTCCAACATTGCGGTAAGCTTTTGCTATTAGTGCGTTAGCTCATACCGTGGTTCAGACAATTCTTACTGTCTAAGGGTCGCCGCACACGGACCACGTGCGGCAACCACAAACGCCGCCACGAGAAGCTAGAAGCGGCCACAAAGGAAGCTAAAGCGCGCGAAAGCCACTTGTGGCCGGTGGCTGCTACTTTTTTAACCCATATACGCGGTATCATAATGGACTCTGACGAAGAAGGTTTAAATGCGCGACTGGCGTGTGACGGCGTTTTATATCGGCGTTTAGTGCCCAGTGCGGGCCACAAGAAGCGAGCAGCGGTGATTTGTAGCGTGTGGCGGCCACCTACGTCAACCGTGTGTGCGGCGTATCCATATAAAATGTATGAGAACTATTATTATAGATACTATAGGTGGTGGCCGGTGGCTCGTGTCTGGCAACCCTTAGTTACGAGTATATCTGCTAAAATACCTATATCATTTATTTTTATCAAAGATAACCATTCAAAAAATGTGTTTCTGATGTAATTCTTTTCACTTTTTACATATCAAAAAACAAAGGTCGCGTCTGTCTGTCTGTACAGATACGATAAACTTAAAAATATACTGAAAGGATTTTCATGCGGTTTCTTTATTAGACAGAGCGATTCTCGAGGAACTTTTAAGTCTGTAACCTTAGCATATTATAATATAGGTAAGCCGAGAATTCCAAAGATGTTTTGCACCCGTCCTTTCATTCATATATCAATTCTCTTTGACCTTAAACGATTTTTTGAAGTATTATTGTTACGGCTTCTCTAACTTATTTTCAAAATCGATTAATAATAGAGCATTTGCTTTATAATTTCATATTGTACAACTTTTGTGGCGACCTAAATTGTTTCTCAATTACATACTTTGAAGGCCGTCTATTTTAATAATAGGATGACTTTGTTATTGATTGTAACAAGTTTTCAATGAAAATCATTTTTTCACAGCAAGCTGTTATAGTGTAGTATATACTTATATAATTAATACTCATCAAAACCATTCCAAAAATCTCAAACACGTTAGAGTTGTCTGAGTTCCTAAGGCCACCTTTCGTTTCCATCATCAAATCAGCTCTATATCATAATAATTTTGCATTGTCATCTGATTTACACCATACGTGTAAGATTTCAGCTCAATCGGTAACCGAGAAGTGGATCAAATTTAATTTGCAAGATTTCATTACAAACAAACCTCGGGGCAGTTGAAACTAAATAAAAGGTTCTAAAAGCTAGTTTTAGGAAAGTCAATGACACTATACAGAGCAGTGGTGCTCCAATGGCAACTAAAGGAGTTTTACAATACTATAATTTTAAGTTGATTTTTATTAGTTATGGATTTAAAATTTAATAAATTTTTGTTTTAGTCTGATAGTAGCGGATATTATTATGATGATCTGGCGCGATGACCTGGTGAGGGTCGCGGGGATCTGATAGATGCAAGACGTACAAGACCGGTCGTTATGGCTAAACTTGGGGGAGGACTATGTACAACAGTGGATGAAATGATGATGATGGTGATAAAAAAAAAAAAAAACAAAAAAAAAAAAAAAATGGTCAAATATCTCTTGCAAGTTTTTGATTTACTGGCACTTGGAAAAATTTTCTAGAAGGCAATGTTTTAGATTTTTGTTTTTACTGGTTTCTTATATTTATTTATAATTAGGGTATTAGTCCTAGGTGACGGCTAATTGCCGGGCCGGTGCAGCGCTGTCGGTGATTATGCGTTACGGCGCGTTTATCATCGCGCCGCGCGTCGGCTGATGTTTTTTATTGGAGTATTGTGGGTACCACGTAATTTTATAGTTGTATCATCCAATGTGGTACAAATTTCATTTTTATAATATTGTGTTGCTATTTGTCAAATAGTTAATTATGTATTTTATTTCAATAAAATTATACTCCAGTAGGTACACAATATCTGTATTTATTTAAATTACATACAAGTAGTATATTTATATATGTTTGCCCTAGTCCGTGCGTCACTGCGGGGTGCCAACTGAAAACCAGCGCTGGGTGTCTAGCGCCTAGCAAATGCTGAGGTGGTCACCCTTTCGGAGCGGGCACGCTCGACGCATTTTGTACTTAGTTCTTGTTTACTATGTCTTTGTGTTTATATTATAACCGTTGTGCTGTGTCTGTACCGAATAAAAGTTTTTCTATTCTATTCTATTCTTAAAATATGGCACTAGACATTATAGTTAAATTAAACAGATACATTAAATTTTAAAAAATCTGGTTTTTTAATTATTCAGGTAGGTACGAGTGTATTACTTGTACTACTATACTAAATATATCTCCATCGCATCTCCTCGTGCGTATAGGGGTATTATTATTACGTGATTGCGCGTTTTTACGTATAATCACCAAAAAAAATTAGAAAGAAATAAAAAAATAAACGAAGATAATATATATATTATCTTCGTTTATTTTTTTATTTCTCTTATTTTTATTTATTTATAATTTTTTATTTATTTATAATTTATTCGGCCGAAAATTTTGGTCTCTATATATAGAGACCAAAATTTTCGGCCGAATAAATTTTGTACACCCGTATGTACAAAACGACAATTAACCGTTTTTCAGATCACTCAAGTTGTACAGACGTATGTACAATCGGCGCTCGAGTCGTATTTATATTATGTAATGATAGACGAAAATAAAAGAAATCTCCAACGATACAAAACACAACCAAAAGTCAAGTTGTATAAAAAAGTAGTATTATCTGTGCCGTGCAAGGGAACGCACTCAAGGCGACGACTTGAAGGTATTAGCAGGGATTATACGCCAAAGAGGCACTATCAGCCGATTCTGTTGTCAGATTTGGAGAAAATCACCGTGACAAGGCGCTTATGACGCATAACTGAAGATACGGATACACTGGCAAAAGTCACGAGGAGCATACAAGAGTTATTTTTTTTTTTACAGTGGAAGTACTTCAATTTTTATTTATGTATGTATTTATTATAATAAATTTACATGAAGAGTTTTTCTCGGAATAGGTACTTCTTTTTCTTAAATGAAAGTAGTCTAAGTTATTCCTCATAAAAGTCCCGTAAAAATTGGTTCAGATGTTTCGAAGATTAACCGAAACCAACAGACAGATAGACAATCAGACCAACTAACAGACAAGAAGACAGGCAGACCTACCGACACATAGATAGCCAAATGTAAAAAAGTGCATTTTTGTTATAGGTTTCGGATAATTATACTTTAATTTAGATTTAGTTTTTATATTACAAACAGACACTGCAATTCTTTTTATATGTAAGTATAGAGAATGAATGAAGAGTATGTATGTGTGAATAGGTATATAGATATGCTTTTGAACCCATATTTTTCTTAACAGTACATTTTTGCTATGTTATCTCTCCACCATTCTTGGTTGACTATTAAAAAACGGCTAAGGCATTAAGTCCGCCTTTGTAAACAAACGTACAAGGCTGTATGAAGGTTTAATTAATTTTCAGTTTTGTTCTTAAATGATAGCGTCTGAATAAGACAGTATAAAACACACACGTCGCTTGCTCGCCAATCTTCCAAGGTTAGTTTTATTATGTAACTCGGTACGATACCCACATCCGATGAAGCCTCGGCTGCAAAGAAAGTCCTAAATAGCTAAAGTGGTTTGGAATCGTAATCGACAAAGTTTCAATGAATTGGAACTGAGACTCTTCAGTGATATTCATCATATTAGCCATGAAAATAAGGCAATAGTAAGCCAGAAAGTGATCCTGGCAGAAATCTTGACAGTCCTGACAGAGTCAAAATCTGTCAATCCAAAATTCTAACAATAACCGAACCTAGCTTTTTTTTTCTTTTGTCTTTACACGGTTTGCATTTAGTCAGTCAAGCTTAGAAAATATTAATTACGTTTTTGATACAGAATACAGACACTATTTTATTTCCATTAAAATAAAAATGTTTACACGTTTTTGCAGCATTTGGCAGCAAATTAATCAAATCAGGCTTCTTGTTACACTTTGCTTAGGTAACACACGCTTACATTTTCAGCTCTATGAGAACTTCAACAAGATCTCGTCTGTTTCAGTGATTTCACATATCGTCCGGCTGTTTAGACACTGTAGGTACAAAATTATACTAATCTTATGTGACAATATGCACTCAAATTGAGTGATAAAAACAGCCACCGAACTTCATAAAAAAAAACCGGCAAAAATTCCCTTTCTTGAGGTGGCGCTTGCTTAATTTCTTGAGGCCACACACACGTGTATCATTATCATTATTTAGTGTGTTGATGAGGTTGCCGCGCTACTGCAGTGCATCCGGTGTATTCGCAGAGGCAGATATTGATGGCTTTTATGCCATTATGCGCAAGCGATGCGCTTCCATCATGCGCAGGGTACGCGTCAGCCCCAACAGGTACGCCTGCATATCCCTGTAGCGTATACGTAAAAAAAAGTTAAGGAGTTAAGGTGTGCAATAAAGAAATAAATAAAAATTGTTTCCGGTAGTTATAAGTATTAACACTAGTTTTTAAGTTCTGTGTATACTAACCAACTATGAACTTTG
Organism: Mythimna impura; assembly: GCA_905147345.3. NCBI lineage: Eukaryota > Metazoa > Arthropoda > Insecta > Lepidoptera > Noctuidae > Mythimna > Mythimna impura. The sequence continues at coordinate 5,344,913 of LR990355.1, read as the reverse complement.
TCCGAAATATAAGATTTTCATTTTATTTATTTATTATCATATCAGCCAAAAGACGTCTACTACTGGACATAGACCAGTGTAAGGAGGCCACGAGTGTAACCTGAGGAATTAAGTAAATTTGAAATTACATTTTTCAATAAACTAGATTTTACTTACACTTTAAGAGCTGCTTGCTCTAGAAAATAAACACTCGAACAAAAGTCATAACTACTACTTACTTATTTCACTGACCTCTTTACACAGCTCGATACCTTTTTACTCCGTATGTCACGATTCTTATTGAAGGTCCAAGATTATTTCGCTATTACGTTTTTTGGGAGCCAACAGGCGCCTCTAGAATTTTGCCCTATGGGTCCGAACAGGCTGAGAAACTCACGCGGTTGTTAAGGCCGGTGTGACTTAACCAAAGTGTAAAACCGCCGCTTGCATCCATAGTTTTTTTTTAAACATTGCCCCCCACTAAGAATTACTCGTAAGTTCGTGGGGTTCCCGCGCCTGATCCAGGCGAAAGAAACGCTCGGGGTTCCCATCCCCTCCCTTCAGCCACCACCGTAGGCATGGACTTGTGGACGCCGAGCAATGGGTAGCTCGCCGTCCGGACCGAGCCCGAGTCATCGACGGCCCGTAGTGTTCCACGCACACCTCAGAGATATGTCAGTAAAACTGTAGAGGCCCAGCAGGACAGAAACTTACTGGAAACGTGGGTTCACTTCTGAAAGGGAAATCCGTGATCTTTACTGACGATGTACTTCTTCTTCTTAGCGTGTCGATGGCTAAAATAAATCAATTTCTTGCCAGTATTCGGTCACGGCAATGCCATCCGCTGACGTTGTCATTAGATCTTTACGTGAACAAGTATCAGGGTACGTGACGCAAGATGGAAGGTGGAACATGTTGTGTAGAGAGACACCGCACTAACACTGAAGATTGGAACCGTCCGAATACCCTCACCAGCAGATAGTCTTTGCAGTGGCTGACCTGAGTGTAGAGTCTATTTAAAGTTTGGCTATGGCCACGCGTGTCCAGATGACAGGATTTCTTACAATTCGTTGAAATTTTCAGGAGGTTTACGCATCTCCAGCCAAAGGTCGCATCTCTCCGAGGTAGTGTTTTCATAAGACAGACTCAAGTTTCTAACAAAACTTTTTCGATTTTTAAGTCCCCATCATCAAACTATACCTAACTGGATGGCGTGGGTCGGTCTATTGTTTAGTCCTTTCTACGCTGCTAGCCAAAGTCCAATATACTCATCATCATCAGAAAGACGTCCACTGCAGTCTGACATAGGCCTCCCCCAAGTGTCCCCATAACGACCGGTCCTTAGCGTCTTGCATCCATCGGATTTCCACGATCCACACCAGGTTCTCAACCAAACTCCACCAAACTCTCATCACCATCATTTTGGCCGAAAGACGTCCACTATCGGACATAAGCCTCCCCCAAGTGTCGCCATAACGACCGGTCCTTGCATCTATCGGATTCTTGACACCAGGTCATCGGTCCAACAATGCGTCTTCCAGTATGTGGTAGCCCTTCCAGAACCTTTTGGTCCCATCGACCACCTGTTCTGCAAGCAATGTGCTATGCCCACTCTACTGTCTAATGTGTTGTGGCTACCTAATCGCGCCCGCTACCGCTCCAATCACCGCACATTCACTCAGGCCTAGGCGTTAAAGTTCAACTGAGAGGATTTTTTGCCCAATTTACTACTTGTTAGGGACTTGTGTTTTGTTTTATCTTGATGACATTTTAGGCCTAATTGGGTCGTCATGATTATGGGCAGTCTGTGTCGTTATGATAAGAAGGCTTTTCTGCGACCTTCTACCTGTAGGGTAGTTTGACGTTAATCTTTTTGGAGGCGTTTAAGGAATAAGACATTTTAACATAGTATACTTAATGTTGTTCCATATCTAGGTATCAATAGCAAACATATATTTCATCATCATCATGATTTTAGCCAAAAGACATCCACTGTTGCAAATAGGCCTCCCCAAGTATCGCTATAACGACCGGTTCCGTGCGTCTCTCATCCATCGGATTCTTGCGACCCTCATCAGGTCGTACGTGGTCGCGACACAACATACACATTTATTACTGTAAAATTTGGTCAGATTCGAAATAAAAGCTAATTATTAAATGTGTTTACGGAGCATGCACTCGCGACAGATGCATGGAGTGAAACCAGTAAATAATTATAATATAATATTCCACAACTATCACACAACGCCGTCTAGTGTCAAGCTAAGCAGATCTTGTGTTATGAGTACTAGCAACTGATAAACATACTTATATATTTATAAATACATACACATTATAGATAAATTACACCCAGACAAAGAACAAATGATCGATCAAACAAACATTTGTCCTAGGTGGAAATCGAACCCACGACCTCCGGACATAGCAGTCAGGGCCATTAACCACTAGACCAACAGGCCAGTCTAAAATAAATAAATATTTTCTACTTCCTTTTTTATCGGGGTTTCTATCATTATTAGCCGCCTATGTCTAAGGACTCAGAGAAACCTTTGCCCAATCGTTAGACAACAATGACTAGCAAAAAAAAGCCCTCATTGGGATAAGGGTTTTGTTTTTTTGGTATGCTAAAAACCCGAGACTCAAATTTTTCTACTTCCTTTTTTATCGGGTTTTCTATCATATTAGCCGCCTATGTCTAAGGGCTCAGAGAAACCTTTGCCCAATCGTTAGACAACAATGACTAGCAAAAGAAAACAAAAAAGCCCTCATTGGGATAAGGGTTTTGTTTTTTTAGTATGCTAAAAACCCGAGACTCAAATCCTTATATTATCACATTAAAAAAGCAATTAACTCAAGACAGCACACTCAACAAAAATATCAATTCTAAAAATAAAGATGCTGACTCTGTGCCACTTAAAGCTATAATTCTCGAGCCATGAATTTTAATGATCTCTGCTATAAAGACATACGGATAACGTAGCCCGTAAAATTCCCCTAGAATGACCTTGTTAATTACATAAAATATGTAATTATATACGGCCGTAGAGCCTTTTTAGCAAATTAAAATGTAACTGGATGATATTTTAACTATGAAATTAAAGCATCTTACTTGTGTCTGTTTATTTTAGACTACCTTGAGTTTTTCTTTTTTTCATTGCAGTTTCTCTTACGTGAAAGTAGAATAGATACAAGTGATACAAGTGGAGAAATGTTGTCATTGCGACCGAGGCAAAATTCGCCCGAGCCGCAGGCGAGGGTGTAATGGAGACAAGTGCTGCACGACGTTTCTCAATACATTTACTACATTTACGAAGGTATACTTTATCTGAAAATAATGACTCATTTTATTCATTTTCCACTGAAATTTTAATTTTTATTTGTCTAATTAGCTACAATATCTTTGTGTCTGGTCTGCTCCTGCAAATCTAACAGTGACGTGTCCATATCGTCACGCCAATTTTTTTTTAGCCTGCCTCGGTGATGTCGTTCGTCTTTAGATACTCACAGCGTGACGATCAAACAGAACTGGAGATAGCTTAGGTATATGGAAGAGGCCTTTGCTCAGCAGTGAGACAATGAAGGTTAAAGGTAAAAAAAAACTGCTCCTGTAGGTACGTTTTGATGCGCAGCTACGTTTAAAAGTATAATCTTGTAATTCGAAAACACAAGTAGGTTTTTATAAAATTACAAACATCATTATTCTTATATATACAACATTATTTTTAGTTTATGCGAAACCTGAATATAGTTTGCTCAGAATCAGTAACTAAATGGATTCCAATAGTTTCTACACCATGTTATATTTTTTCCCAAAAATATTTAAAATGTCACAAATTGGACACTGCCGACACTAAGTACAGCACAGGTCACGGCAGGTCATAGCGGGCATTAGGCGCCAGCGAACAGCTGGGTGCAAGTGCAAAACCACCCCTCAGTCACCTGGATGGCCTGGTGACAATATATTCTTGCTGACATAACAAGCTTATAACTTTGTGATTTTTCATGATACAGTTATGAAATTTTGTAGATAGATTCTTTACACAGAAATACTAGACACGTGTTTCAGGTTTTGCATATACTAAAAATAATGTTGTATAGGTCATACATGCATACTACCATGAGTTTTTTTAAGATAATCATATTTTTCTAAACAGATACCTGTTGAAATTGGCATAAAATACTAAAACTACTACTCATTGATAGACAGTAAGAAGAGAGCTAGTTAGCTCTCATTTCGCCATTTTTTCCTTCGGCCGGCAAGGAGCAGTCGTGTACTTTTCCAAATACGGAGCCAGGCTAAGCCACACCAACCGGTTGTGTGACGTAACTTTGGAGCTGCGGGCGTTGGTCAAATTGATAAGATTTATTTAAAACCTCGACGATATGACCCAGCCTTTCAAGATTATTTCGCAAAGCTAAATCGTAGTTCTAAGAAGTGTACATTTATAATCGAATGCTCAAACGGCCCCATCTTTATAATTTCAATCTATGCAACTACTTTCTAAAAAGTCGTAAATCAACGTATCGCTCAAAAACTGAGATTATAGATGTAGGAAAAAAGGCTGCTAGGATAAAATGGTGTAGGGCGGGTCACGCCAGTCATGCAAATTGACCGCTGAGCAAGAGTCTTTACAAAGTGGGTGCCTGAAGATAGATGACGCCACCGAGATCAAAATGAGAAGAGGTGACGAAACGACCTAGACGCAAGGGCTCGTTCAAGATGACTTGTCCAACAGTGTGAAAGAATAAACTGAATAAAAAGAATAGTATATCATTGAACGTAATAAGGGATACGTCAATTATTACAAGTAACAAGGGTACCACTTTTATCATTACCTCGCAATCAAATCAACATCACAAGTCAGATACTGAAACAAAACAATCGCTCTCTTTCTTCCTATCTAAATAGAAGCAACCGATACCACAGTTCACAATGTACTCAAAAAGGAACACAACGCAACCAACAGACGGGAAGAACAATAGAAAGAGTGAAAAACATTAATGAAGCAATTTGTTTCATGTCCACACTATACGGGACAGGATTAACGGTATCTAGTCTGAAAAGAACGGAGGGCACGAGGAATGGGGTAGGGGGGTAGAATGTGTCATTGTGTAGGTTACAAAGAAGTTAAAAGACATTTCGTTCTGGTGATATTAATAAAGGCAGCACTGTGTGTGCCCACATTTTATTTTTTAATATGGATAGGCTCGCGTTTGACCGCATTCTCGCCTGATGGTAAGCGACCATGTGGCCAACTATGAAGCACGCTTGCCTCATCATCATCATCATCATTTCAGCCGAAAGACGTCCACTGTTGGACATAGTTGTAGCTGTTGCTGTTGTTAGTGTTGTTGTTGTATGTTGTTGTGTTGTTGTTGTTGTTGTTGGGCTGTTGTAGTTGGTGTGTTGTTGTTGGGTATACTGTTGTATAAGTTTTTGTTAGTATTTTGGTGTACAATAAAGTTTTATTCTATTCTATTCTATTCTATAGGCCTCCCCCAAATGTCGCCACAATGACTGGTCCTGTGCGTTTCGCAGCCATCGGATTCCCGCGACCCTCACCAGGTCATCGGTCCACCTTGTGGAAGGCCTTTCAACGCTGCGTTTTCCGGTACGTGCCCATACTTTCGTCCCCATCGCCCATCTGTTCTGCGAGCAATGTACCCTGCCCACTGCCACTTAAGTTTGACGATTCTTCGGGATATGTCACGCTTGCCTAGTAGTAACCTATTCAGTCTTGACTTAGACTCCAAAGGTGTAGCTATCTGGAAAAACAGTCTCCAGCAGGAAATTCCACTCCTTAGCTGTACGCAAAATAAATGTGTTCTCAAATCGCTTTGTGTGTATGTATGGGATGTCCACCATGTGCCGGTGGCGCAACACCGTACGTCTAGTGGTCCAATGATGGAACAGTCTTGGCGGAATCAAATTGTGCAATTCCAATGTACACTCTCCGAAATTCAAACATAGCAACTTGACGTCGATACTCAAGACTTTGGAGTTTTAACTTGACAAGTGCATCCATATCATTTAAAAGTTTTGCCAAATAATTTGAAATGATTGTTTTTCTGTTAATGATAGTTGCCTAGTGTAAGACTTTTAATCATCAACCTCAATGTTCTGCTGGAATACCAATTTATTTGGGATTGTTTTTTTTTTGTGCTTTTTTTTAGGTGGGAAAATCATCTTATGACAAATCCCGCTCTTGGGCGGAGCGCGAGATAGTGCCAGACTTTTACTGACTAAAAACCCACTCCTGTTCCTTCTTTACCTTCGTCCCAGGGTCCCGGGTTTCACTTTACCACACTACCCGTGGCCCCAGTAGGCTTTGACCCTGCCGGGCCCCTACGATTTACTGACATCTCCCTGAGGCGCGCGTGGAACAGTACGCGCCGTCGACGACTTGGGCTCGGTCCGGACGGTTACCGGACGGTCGGACGGCGAGCCACCCATTGCTGGGATTTCACCAAATAGCTTTTCCAGCTCTGGTTGGTGCGAGAGGAAGTGTCATACTTTTACTGACTAGAACCCGCCCGTGTTCCTTCGCTAGCCCTTAACCCGTAGCCTTGGCTTGTGATCGGTGCGACATGTCTTCTTCAAATAATTTCTTTTGCAGTCACCTCCTTTCTAGCCATATAATTTTTTCTACAAACCATCTTTTCCGTCTTTGGTATATTCATATATATAACATTTATTTGTTACATAACTAACCACTTTCCTACTCAAAACTTTCGTCAAGGTATTTTCCTTATGATTTACATAACATGACGTTCAATTTCTATACAACTTTATATTTCAGCCAGATCACCAATGCAATGATAAATATGTCGGTGAAGTCAATAGTACGGAAGCCAGCTTGACACCGGAACATCAGCGGATACGTCACACCGCTTGACAGATTGACAGCTAAGGAGTGGAATTCCTTGCCGGAATCTGTTTTTCCTGATGGCTACAACCCGGGAATCTTTAAGTCAAGAGTGAATAGGTTACTTTTAGGTAAGCGCGCTCCATCGTCGACCGCATCGTCGCTTTCCATCAGGTGAGATAGCGGTCAAGCGCGAACCTATCAAGAATAAAAAAGGGTCTGGGCAAAGTTTACGCGAGCCGAGCGGTTAAAAGTAGTGACCGCTCAGACGCGGGTACCCTTTTTTCTAAAGGCAGCCGCGTGGGCAACACTGCTCTAAAAACTGTTTTATGATTCGTTGTGAAGTAAACACCTATATCATAATAAGTTACTTGCATAGTCTGGAATAACAAAAAGTCGGGGCCGTTTCCAATAAACCACTACTGCTTTATTCTAATATTAGGGGTTAAAGTATGAAATTCCGTTTTTTAAAACGGGTTGCTTTGAAGTGTTATATCTTTTGATTGTCTTGGAATTACAAGTTCAAATAAACTTTCTATTAAAGGTACGTTATTCTTTTTCAAAATTAGGTATTTATTGGTTTCTTTGTGTTTTGTATTTTCTGTAATATCTTCAAAGAAACCCGTTTTACAAAACGGCAATTTCATACTTTAACCCCTATTATGATAGAAAAAAGTTTTTTAGTCTAGTATTTGGAGTGTAAATATTTATAGTGTAAATTTTTGCGAGCTTTACAGATTTACGGATTTTCGCAGATTGCTTAAATATTTTTGCAGTTTTATAGGTTACACCTTCTGCTCTCCACTGTCCTCTGGTTGTCGGGTAACCAATGTGGTCGGCGGTGTTTCACTAGATCATAGTACACTAGAAATAGGTGACGCGTAAATTGAGCGGCCATTTTCACACAATAGCCTGGGCCACTGTGACCTAAATGAAATTTCCGAGCCATATTTTTAAAGGAAGTGACGTGATAGTGAGGGATTATATCACTTTGGGATAAGGGATTTTTTGGCGGGTTGGAAAATTGCTTTGAAGATTCGTAGAGGCTTCATTGCTGAGGTAATAATATGTTGCTAGAAGCTTCCTAGTTTTGTGTGTGTGTGTACAACGCGTCCATAGACTATAGGTACACTGAAAACAGAACCGCGTCCTTTGGCACAGACGCAACGTAATGTTGCCACTTTAAATATATTATGATATCGTATTTCCACTTTATTTATTCATTGTTTTTTTTTTTTCCTTTCCCTATAATTTATTTATATTTATCTATTTCATTCAAATCTATGAGCACACAATACCGTGCCGACGTCTTTATGTCGATATCGTTACCGGCCCACGCTGAAAACCAGCGCCGTAGACTCATCGCATTTTGCGTGTGGTCACGGCATTATGCTGAGCGTTCGGCCGTTTTGCGCGGATGTGGCGCATATTTCTTTCACATAATATACTTATAATTTGTTAGTTCTAAATTTGCGCCTTGTTCCGCCAAATAAAATGTTTTTCTTTCTTTCTTTTCTTTCTTCCTTTCTTTCTTTATAAGATATAAATAAGATCACTTAATATCACGTATGTGTAAGCCTTAATAGCTAAGAGGTCTTACGACAACTCATGTGGCTAGCTACTATGGGCGCAATGCCACTCTAACTTATTTGATGCATCTAATTTATGTGTCGGCATTGCTACTACACTAGCTTTAAATTTATTTTATTTTTTTATTCAGGTGGGAGACCTCTAATGACTTCTCCCGCTCTAGGGCGGTGCGAGATGTCAGACTTTTACTGACTTAAAACCACTCATAATAATATGTTCCTTCTTTGCCTTGGTTCCAGGACCCGGGTTTTCTTTTCAGAAGCGAACCCATGGCTTCTACCCTACTGAGCCCCTACAGTTTTGCTGACAATTCCCTTGGGCGCGCGTGGAATACTACGCAGCTACCCATTGCTCGCCGTCCGCAAGCGCAGCTTTGATATTGCTTACTTGCCTATTATTTTCTCGTATTTAAATATGTTTGAAAAGGCAAAAGATTTCAAGAACAACGCAATAGACTAAGTGCTTGTTAGCAAAGTTTTATTATTATGATGCAGTCTTTCCTGCCAAGTGTATTATTATGACAAAACATTCAAGTAATGTTGAAAATAAGATTTATGCTGTATGTTCGTTGTTTAATGACAAACTCATAAAATAGGTCATACTATATTTCAACAAAATGATTGCCTAGCTATCTGGGGCTCAATTCTGCTATTTTTTAAATTCGTCATTCCAACACGATCCCAGTGCCATTTTGCTAAAAGTTCGTAATCTGATAATTCATAATGGTCGATCATTGGTCGGTCAATGATCTTGTGGTAGAATGACAATATCTTGATATTGTCATTCTACCATGCTTTTAATTTGTTACGAGACAGCTTGCTGTCTCGTAACAAATTAAAAGCAATGACTGCACAATGACGTTCGAATGGTAGGTCACTGATCAAAGGAACTGTCAAAATTGTAGCAAATTTCCGCATACGTCAAACATTCATTTGTCATTATGTACGAGATTACCATTCATTCATTCATTTTTTGACGTGACAACGTCTTATAATTCGATGGAGCCGGCTGCATGCACGAAAAAGTATGACGCATGCGGCGTTACCTCGCTCTGAGGCGTTCCATTTAAGGCTTGAAGTGCAAGCGAGAGCGCGTTCGGCCTCCGCGTTCGGCAGTGTTCGACATCTGTCTCTCTCCTACTTGAGTGAGCGATGAAGGGCCTATTAATACACTACGCGATATTCAGCACACGATATTCAGACTGTCTTATTTTTTGTTCCGAGTAAGACCGGTCTAACCCTTATTAAACTACGCGACATCGACTAAGACTGTCTAAATATCGCGTAGTGTAATAGGCCCTTGAGTCTGCATCGTGACAACTGCTATAGAATAATACATTTACATGTTTTCGTCAAGTATAAAGTGCAGTGAAAAGTGAATGTCGTGTTAATTGTTTATTTGTATTTATGCGTACAAATAAATGTAACACGTTGTCACGTTCAACTATCGTCAGTAAACCGACTTTACAGACAACCGATTTTTTTCAATGGAGTGTCAGTGGTTGACCATTGACAAGTCATAATGACGCCATTTTATTAGTAGATTACCAAACTTGTCAAAATCAATAATTATGAAATCAATGATAGACCATTTTGACACTATTGTCGTAGCAGACTTGAGGCCCTGTACTGTTTTTAAAATAATCTTATTTTACTTTACTATAACTTTTTGTTAAATAACTACACTAGGAACGTGGGTGCTTTCACATACTTAATGTAAACTCTCATACTCAAGACACTCAAACCTAGAACCACTTTTTGTAGGCCACATTTCTATTTCTTAATTAGTTTTTTATTATTATTATTATCACTTATCTACATTGTGCTCACATATTACAAGTCTCATTTGTTGATGGTTGTAATTATTTATATTTTTCTTGTTTTTTTTTTTTTGTTTAGTCTCTTTTTTATAATGTGAATGTGAGAGCACTGTGGACAGCGCGAATTCCTGGATTGCTTCCTATTACGACTCACTTTTTTTTGGTATGATTATTTTTGTTGTGCTTTTGGGTACAATATTGACTGGTCTACACTGTTCTTACATAATATCTTAATAGATATTATGTAAGAACAGTGTAGACCAGTATTAATATACTGTAATATGGAAATATTGTCACATCAAAAACTTTTTTTAAAAGCGTAACTGCCATGCTTTTAAAAAAAGTTTTTTTACCGTGCACTAACTTCTGACGTTTTATAAGTGCCCATGTGAAATAAAAATATTTGGATTTTGAATTTTTTATGTAACCTAGATTTATGTAACTCATAATATGATTTAAAAGAGTGTCCATGGAGTTTCTTGCACGGTCTTCTTCATAGAGATCTACGCTTTGGAACGTGCAATTTAGCTTCACTTTTTTTTTGACTGAACGACATTTAGACAATTCAAAAGTGCCTGTAATTGGTCTATTTGAAATAAAAGTTTCTGATTTTCACACAAATATTTTTTCCTTGCGGGAATTGGACCCACGTCGCGCAGCTCAGCAGCCTATCAATTAACTATTGCGCTCACCTCAACAGACTCTGTGGTCGGCATTATAAAAGTACACATCAGTCTGTAATGTTATCTACCTGGTGCGCAGGCTGGACCGCGACAAGATAGAGACGCACACGCCTGTGGCAGCGTGTGTCATGGTCCAACGCACCACTCGCCTCCACTACCACCGTCGCCATCGCTATGGTACGTGCACTGGACCGCGACGAGAGAGAGACGCAAACGCTTGTGGTGGTGGCCAGCAACGCGCACGATGTCATCAGTGTACAGCCCGCCTTTACTGTTTCAGTATAGAATATAGATAATATTCCAAAATTATCACACAACGCCATCTAGTCCCAAACTTAGCAGAGCTTGTAGTATGAGTACTAGACAACTGATAAACATATTTATATATTTCTAAATACATACATTATTCAACAGGCCAGTCAAATATATACTAGCCTGTAACGTGTTGTACCTGATGCGCGCGCTGGACCACGACGAGAGAGAGACTCACCACCTCCACTGTCACCGTTTCCTCTAGCTACTTTATACTAAAAGATAATTCTATTTTGTATACAATATAGACTAATCTATCCATCCGTCTGTCAATCAACCCACTTGATCCACAAATAAACTTTACCCAAGACAATGTAGTGTGCAATTTGTAGCAACACCAATCGATTGGAACGTGATCAATCAACAAAGTAAATAGCCTTTCAATTATTATTATCAATCAGGGAGGCAATCAATTATGGCGAAAATTAAGTTACTTATTAAAGTTGGTCCGTCGAATGATTTGGCGAAACAAATGCTTCTTGTTGATGAAAGTTTGACAGTGCAATTATTTGCAAAATAATGAATATTAATGTACTTGAGAATGTCTTCATTTTTTTATTTTATATTGAATACCTACTAATTATGCTAATAAACATGAAGCAGACTGTATTTGGTTGCACCTTTAAGGGCCTATTACACTACTCGATATTCAGACAGTCTTAGTCGATGTTGCGAAGTGTAATAAGGGTTAGACCGGTCTTACTCGGAACAAAAAGTAAGACAGTCTGAATATCGTGTGCTGAATATCTCGTAGTGTAATAGGCCCATTAAGACGCTGAAAAAGAGCGTCCAACCCGAAATACATTTCCATACAACCAGCAGCTCTTCCGTGATTATGACATTATTTTTAAACATCTTTTTCCAGATATTTTGGAAACACACATAGCTTGTGGATATTATCTAGGTTTCTATTCAAATCAAAACATGTGTTAATAATCTAATCTAATCCAGGATACAGTTTTGAAAATCTGCTGTTTTGCGTGAACTTTGGCCCTTTTTTATACTTTCTGTGAGATTATTAAAAGCCAATAATAATATACTGAAACAAATTACATATTAGTTAAATATAAGTATTTTTTAGAACTTAGTGATAACCATAAGTCGACATGCTTTGAGATTGGAAACAAACAAAATTCTCTTCTAAATTGAACTTAGTTTTAATTTCCTATATTCCTCCCGCTCTTTCATTATTTTTAGAGTCGAAACAGTAACCACATATTATTCAATTTTTTCGTGAGTGGCCAGTTTGATTTTTGAATAAAATCGTTTGATGCACGTACATTTTAATTCATTTAATAAGTTTTTTTTTTTCAAATGTCGTTCCAAATTCAAATCACATTATTCCCTAGAAAACGCCCAGGGTTATAATAATATGACATGTAAAAGGGCATTATCGAGCAGGTGGTGTAAAAATATCGTATGTGCTTATCTAGAACATAATCTACTTGTCACAAACTTTCGCCTTTATAATATTAGTGTAATAATTATTTATCATAGCCTACAAACAGCTGTTCAGGGTCTTTTTTGTATGTTTTTTCAAAAAATGGAAAATACAGCTGCAAAAAACTGGAAGAAAAACGAACGTCAAAATTGAACAATAGAACAGAAATTCGAATGAATTGGTACTTAGATACTTTAGCCAATCGAACTCCAATCGAACATCCGAATCCGAACTCGGAAATCACTAATTAATTTCAGTTCATAATTGTCATTCGATTGCAGTTACAACGAGAGTTGATTACATTATGTATGGTGAGTTACTTCACTATACCTATTATTTGTAGCTGAAATATTTGAAATCATTAGACCTATGATCAAGCCTTTGACAGTAGGTATTATATTCGCTTGACAAACCGCTTTCAAAGCAAAATGGTGCTTTTGTGTTCCAATTACCTAAATTGCATTTCAGTAACTGTTACTACTTAACAGTAAAACACGAATTATATGAACTTCATGCTAATATTATAAAGGTGTGAGTTTGTATATGTGTATGAATGTGTCTATGTATGTAACTCCTTCAGGGTTTCCCTTTCGGAATTTAACTATTGGCCCCAGTATGCTTTTTTTTTGGTGGGAAAATCATCTTATGACATTACTCACTCTTGGGCGGAGCGGGAGATAATGTCAGACTTTTACTGACTAAAAACCCACTCCTGTTCCTTCGTTGCCTTTCGTACCAGGGCCGAGTCTCCCTTTCAGAATCAGACCCTTGGCCCCAGTAGGCTTCGACCCTGCTGGGCCCCTACAGTTGCTGACATCTCCTTGAGGCGCGCGTGGAACAGTACGCGCCGTCGACGACTTGGGCTCGGTCCGGACGGTTACCGGACGGTCGGACGGCGAGCTACCCGTTGCTTGCCGTGGCCCCAGTAGGCTTCGACTCTGCTGGATCCCCTACGGTTTTGCTAACATCTCTTTTCTCTTTTTTTTCTCTTTCTCTTTTTTCTTTTTTCAGTTTTTGTTACTATTTTGGTGTACAATAAAGTTTTATTCTATTCTATTCTATTCTTTGAGGCGCGCTCTGTCGACGACTCGGGCTTGGTCCGAACGGTTACCGGACGGTCGGACGCCCAAGATTATTATTTTTGTATACAGTAATTATGATATTAAATCTTAAACTGTTTGTTATTTTATCTCATATATATAACTTTTTTTTTTAAATTGATATAAACCAGTGCTTGACTGCGATCCCACCTGATGGTAAGCAGTGATGCAATCATTGATGGTGAGGCGCACTAGTTTATTAAGAGCCTATTCACTCTAGTCTCCAAGACACATTATAGTTGGACGGGAAGACCGCAGCAGGCAAATTGTTTCAGTCCTTCTATGTACGTGGTATAAACGACGATGCGAGACTCTTAGTCCGCTTAGTAACTGTTTTGTTTGTACTTATTTTCAAATCTCTATTTTGTTCAATTCTCTTTTCGCAGGTATGCTGAAAGAGATTTCTATAGAAATAAGCATCATCTGTTTACCTAATTTTTCTGTTTCCTTCTTCTAGTCTTTTGTTTTATGTGTGTACATTATGGTGTGTGATTTCATGTTTTTTTAAATTTTCGATTTTTGACTTTGCTCGAATTCTTGATACCACTCATGCACAGTGTTCTTATACCAAAAACCACTATAATCGGTTAATATTTAGAGGTTGCACAATAGGCGTTGTGCAATCTCTAAATATTAACATTGTACATGAATAGGGGTCGAAATGCTTAGGTCATGGTGTCCAAGTGCGCGTCTCCTTTTTAAGGAAATTTCACGCCGACTGATCGACACTGCGTGACCAGAGGGTTGGCTCATTCTTCACCCAAAGAATTAGCATTGCCATTCAACGTGGCAATGCTGCCAGTCTTCTGGGCACGTTTCCGGATGACAGCGATGTGGAGGATTATTTCGACGCCTGGGTGTACTTTGTGTTTTACACAGTTAAGTTTTAGTATAGTTTAGTTAATACTCAAGTTTTTTTATATAAGAGAATGTTTACAATTTACAAAATAAATACATCACACCTAAATAGTTAAATAAATAAGTTAAAAAATAAAAGACCTTATCTACGACCTAATATAACAAATACGTGAGAATATTGTTCTGAGTAACATATCTCTCTCTCTTTTGAAAATTTAATTAAGTTGCTAAATGACGACGTAGTGACGGCTCCACGCTACGTGCACTATTAAAATTTTCACTTAGCTCTCAAGGAAAGATCTTAGATCTAGCTGACGTATTTTTTTATAAACAAGCATATTTGTTAAGCAAATGTAGTGCTTTTTTATCTAGTCTTTTTTTTAAGTCCTCAAAAAATGTTCTGATATCGAACTGTCAAATGATATTTTCGTCAAATTAATAATAGTTAAATATTTTTTTATTTTAGAATGACACTTGGCGTAAATTTTATTTTAGAATAAGACGAAATATATTATTTTGTTAGTACTGATGTTTTAGCCTATTATTAGTAAAAAAGTCACGTGGGCTTTCAAAAGTCGTTATCACCTAATACATAAAGACTATCTTTCAATTTATTTATTTATTTAATAAAGTAAAAACACAAAAGTACAGAGGTAGACTAACACCCGTATTTATAAAGAAATAATTACTTAACGTTAAAATTCTTAATTACAAAGTCTCATTCTATAGTGGAATAACACACGTTACTAACTTGAGAAAATGCTCAAGTAACAGTCGACGCTAGGTGGTTGTTGTTGTTTGTTGGCAGTTCTAACTTCATGCAATTTTTTTCGTCTTTGGTCTAGTGGTTAGTGGCCCTGACTGCTATGCCGGAAGTCGTGGCTTCGATTCCCACCCAGAACAAATGTTTGTGTGATGAGCACGAACATTTGTTCTGTGTTTGGGTGTAATTTATCTATAACATATTTGTATTTAGAAATATATAAGTATGTTTATCAGTTGCCTAGTACTTATAACTCAAGCTCTGCTTAGTTTGGGGCTAGACGGCGTTGTGTGATTGTAGTGGAAAAAAAATAACTTTAGGAGTTTTTAACTATAGAATACAAATTGTTACTTATCTAGTTACTTTTACTCAAGCAATTACTTTTACTTGTTTTTAAATATGGGTGTCAATGCCTTAGGTATTTCCTACCAGTCTACTACTGGGCGATACAGAAAAAAAACATCATCATCATCATTATCATTTCAGAAGAAAGACGCCCTCTGTTGGACATAGGCTTCCCCCAAGTGCCGACATAAATTTAAATGACCGGTCCTGTGCGTCTCGCATCCATCGGATTCCCACGATCCTCACCAAATCATCGGTGCACCTTTTGGGAGCAAAATATAGTAATATAATTTAATGTTTCTAGACTTCAGGAATTTCCTTCATTACCTTGATATAATACGATTCCCTAATCTACATAATTATGCATACTTAGCTCTGATTTGGCATTTGGCACCAACTTCTACACGTTCAATCAGAATAACGAAGATACAGTCGGCAGAACTAGGTCGAAGTTAGATGTAATCTAGAGTTATGTTCGGCCATTTTGCTTAGGAATCTGAATATTGTGGGAACCAAGATGAAATTAAAATAAACAGCGAAACTCGGCGGATATATTGGGTATCCATATCCAATGAATAATAACGTCAATAGATATTTTTTTTTAATAATACAAACTAGTACTTGATTGCGATCACATCTGATGGTAAGATGTGAAGCAAACGTTGATGGTGAAGCGCACTAGTTTATTAAGAGCATATTCACTTTAGCCTTGAAGACATCTAAATTATAATCGGACGGGAAAACCAAGGCAGGCAAATTGTTCCAGTCCTTCGATATACGCGGTTTGACGACGACGTAAAACGCTTAGTTACGAATCGGACAAATAGAAGTTCACAAAGTAATAAGTTTTATCTCCTTCATTCAACTCATGGTTACAAGTGCAACTTATTGCTAAGTGTGGTGCTCTGGGTGAACTATTATGAATTACTCTGTAGCTTCCCGGAGTTTGAAAGCTGGTGGTGTGACACTCCCGGGGCTTATATAACAAGTAAAGCTATTGATCCTGCGCTTGATCTCTCCCTGGTCGTGTCAGATTGCCGTAGCATCGGACTATAAAAGTAAATGAAAAAAAAATTTTTTTTTTCTAACACATTGTTTTTTGCAATATTTTTTAAATTATTTAGACTTCAACTACCTTAAATTCGTTTGTAATTTACTTTGTTATCATCTCATTTATTGATAGTTGTAATTATTTATATTTTTCTTGCCTTTTTTTTATATAGCCTCATTCTTATATCGTGAATGTGAGAATACTGTAGACTCCACGAATTCTTAGATTACCTACTTCCTATTACGACTCACTTTTTTTGTTATGATTATTTTTATTGTGCTTTTGGGTACAATATTTAGTGGTCTACACTGTTCTTACATAATATCTATTAATACTGCAATATGGAAATATTGTAACATCAATCACTTTTTAGGGTTCCGTAGCCAAATGGCAAAAAACGGAACCCTTATGAATTCGTCATGTCTGTCTGTCTGTCCGTCCGTATGTCACAGCCACTTTTTTCCGAAACTATAAGAACTATACTGTTGAAACTTGGTAAATAGATGTATTCTGTGAACCGCATTAAGATTTTCACACAAAAATAGAAAAAAAAATATAAATTTTGGGGGTTTCCCATATTTAGATCTGAAACTCAAAAATTTTTTTCATCAAACCCATACGTGTGGGGTATCTATAGATAGGTCTTCAAAAATGATAATTATTGAGGTTTCTAGTATATTTTTTTTTCTAAACTGAATAGTTTGCGTGAGAGACACTTCCAAAGTGATAACATGTGAAAAACCGAGAATCTTATTTTAGAAGTTACACACACCTCTGTAACGTCTAAAATAAGATTCTCGGTCGATTCATAGGTCGTCGGTCCACCTTGTGGGAGGCCTTTCTACGCTGCGTTTTCCGGTGCGTGGTCACCACTCTAGAACCTTTCGCCCCATCGACCATCCGTTCTACGAGCAATGTGCCCTGCCCACTGCCACTTTAGTTTGGCGATTCTTCGGGCTATGTCAGCGACCTTGGTTCTCCTGTGGATATCTCCATTCTTTATGCGATCACGCATGGAAACTCTGAGCATAGCCCTTTCCATTGCTCTTTGGGTAACTATAAGCCTTCTGATGAGGTTATACTATATATTCTTCCAGGATTTATTTGAGGTCAATAACAGAATTGTACTGGTTGGCAAATATTGATTAGAGAAAATTTGATTGAGTCCATCGACATGAAAAGAAGAAGAAATGCCGCGTTAACTCTTTTAATGAATCCTGCAGCTCTTGTGTACTGTTATGGTCAAGACACAAGATATAACTTACAATCAGTTACTGAAAAGCTATGTAGCTTCCACAAAATCCACATAACATTTTTTAAAAGGTTAAGTTTAAATCTCGAACGTTCGTGCCACAAGTGGATTGGTTACTCACGTATTATTCGAGTTTCAAATTGGGACTCATTCATTGCTCTGCACTTTAGTGATGAATGAACAAAACGTGCCTTTTTTGTTTTCTTTAAGTAGGTACGGGAACTGAGTGAGAAAATAAATTTAATTTTAGCTCAGTTTTGAATGGGATTGAGAACGGAAAATTAAATTATGTTAGAGTTAGCCAGAGGTTGTATTAAAATTTAGGAGTACAATAAGGTATATACTGTGTAAGGTATTTTGTTTTTTAAATCATCGAATGACATCTCCCGCGTCAGAATTTTGTTGACTAAAACCAACTCTTATGTTCCTTCATTGCCTTGCATTCTAGGGCTGGGTTTTCCTTTCAGAAGAGAACCCATGGCCCCAGTAAGATTCGACCCTTCTGGGCCCCTAATAGTTTTGCTGACATCTCCTTGAGGCGTGCGTGGAGCACTACGCGCCGTCAACGACTTAGGCTCGGTCCGGACGGTTACCGTACGGTCGGTCAGCGAGCTACCCATTGCTCGCCGCCCGCAAGCCCAGTTGGGGACAATCCTGTTGAAAGATTTTCCGTGACCCTGGAACGCAAAAGGTAACTGAAAAAACACAGGTGGGCTTTAGTCAGTAAAAATCTGAAACTCTCTAACTCAACCCAGAGTGGGAGAAGTTATTTAATAAAAGCAGTTTAATATAATAATAATAAAAAAATATTTTTTAGTTTTCTTTCATTTTATATGAAAAAAAAAACGGGCAAAGATTCAAAGAATTATGTAGGTACTTATTACATTATCTATTCCACGCTTCAAAAAAAACCGAGTGGCGTAGAATCACGAAATCAACTTATTAATTTAAGATGCTTCTCACAAATATAAACGAAACATTCACTTTAGAGACAGACTAAATATTTATCTTCAAAAATTTTTTGTAACATTTCTCGTCTTGTAGAAAAAACTAAATAAACTTCAAGCACCTACAAATGACCTGAAACCGGGTCAAAAGTCTGAAGGGAATCATGTCTGAACAGTGAGAATTTTTCTTGAAATAAATTAAGTTTACTTCTTAGAACAACTATACAATTTTGATACATAATTCAATAAAAACACTTAACTAATTAAAACTAAATATACACTAAAGGCAAAAACTACTAGCTAAAATATGGCGTCATAAAACTCCTCCGCATCGCTGTCGATTGGAAGTGTGCCCAAAAGGCTGGCGGCATTGCCACGTTGTATGGCAATGCTTAAACTCTGACCGAGGAAACAGCTAGCCCTTGAGTCACGCGAAGTTAAATTATACCAATTAAAAAAAAAAACAATACAATTATAACTTCTAAATACCATAGTGTAACATAGTGTACATTTGTTTTTTTTTTCTACTAAAAATCTAATTACTTTAGTTTCTCTACTGTAATATACATGTATTATACGCCGAAACCTTCCTCATAAAATACTAGAGTGTTCAGACTTTATTGGCGAAAACTGCATGAGATTTTCATTCAGTATTTTTTAAGTTTATCGAGAACAGACAGACAGACTCGATTTTTTTTAAGGTGGGACATCGTCCAATAACTTCTCCCACTCTGGACCAGAGCAGGAGGGCCTGTCAGACTTTTACTGACTAAAACCACACTATGTTCCTTCTTTGCCTCTTTTTTCGGTTCAGGACTCCGGGTTTCCCTTTCGGAAGTCACCTCATGGCCCTAGTAAGCTTCAGTCCTGCTGGGCCCCTATACTTTGCTAACATCTCTTTGAAGCGCGCGTGGAATCCGTCAGCTGTTTGAGCGTGATGGAGTAACAAACAAACATACAAACTTGCGCCTTTAAAATATTGGCCTGTTGGTCTAGTGGTTAGTGGCCCTGACTGCTATGCCGGAGGTCGTGGGTTCGATTCCCACCCAGGATAAATGTTTGTGTGATGAGCATGATCATTTGTTCTGTGTCTGGGTGTAATTTATCTATATAAGTATGTATTTAGAAATATATAAGTATGTTTATCAGTTGTCTAGTACCCATAACACAAGCTCTGCTTAGCTTGGGACTAGACGGCGTTGTGTGATAGTTGTGGAATATTATTATTATTATTATTATTATTATTATTATTAGTGTGTATAATAGGTACCAAAATAGTCAATAGCTCAGTAGGTACTTCAGTCTGAAAATGCTGCTATTTACTGCCAGGCGTGGTTATAATGGCAATCACTTTATATGACCCTTTGAGTCAGATTCAATGCACACATTTACAGTAATCCTTTACGAATCAATTATATTATCAACGGTATAGAAAACTAGGTACATATTAGATGAATAATTATTTTTTTAATGGTACTGGGGATGGCTGAATAAGTAAAATAATCAAGCCGTACTGGGCCCGTGCTCTTCTAAAGATGAGGCCTAATACCCAGCAGTGGGAACATTTTAAGGCTAATTGTGTTAAGTCTTTTTTACATTATACAGTAACTGGAATAATGCACATCCTTAATCTTTATACACCCCAATTAGTCTTTTTAAAATCAAACTTCTGAGTTAACGAAAAAAAAAGATACGGCCGTTTATGTCGCAAAAAACGTGTATTTCGACAATCTCAAGGAAATCAGATAAGATAGCAGTGGTGGCCGAGTGGTAACGGCTCCGATTTACGAGTTGTAGGTTGCGGGTTCAAACCCAGCCAGGCGCATTACTTTGTGTAATTTATTTCATCACCACTGCTCTCAAAACGGTGAAGGAAGACATCGTGAGGAAACCGGCATGTCCTAGAACCAAAATATTTGAAGACATGTGACATCTACCAACCCGCACTGGGCCCGCGTGGTTGATTACGGGCCATTCCCTCTCCTAGAGAGGAGGCCTGATCCCCAGCAGTGGGAACATTAAAAGGCTGATTATGCAAGGGAATCAAAATTCTTAGGGTACTTCCCGTTGACCCAGAATCCTGAAATTTGCCATAAAGATAGTACAGTAATTAGGAAAAAGCAGACGAAAAAATCGACACTACTACTACTACTACTACTGATACTAGGGCGTCCAGAATCATGTACTGGATCCGTGGTATTCGTTTGTGCGTCGATGTCAAAGACACCGTGTATACGAGTGGTGTGCCCCGCTTGGGCGGAGCACCGCCGTGTCCTCGTGGAGGCAATTGGCGGCAGCGACCTTTCGCGTCCGGCCCTGGTTCAGGCTATGGTCCGGAGCGAGGAGGAATGGCAGGCGGTCGCCTCCTTCTGCGAAGCAGTAATGCTAGCGAAGGAGGAGGCTGCACGCGTGAGGGAACGAAGGTCCTCACGCCCTAGCCGCGGTAATTCCGACCCCGACTACCAGCCACGGTAGACGCGGACTTGCGGACGTCGAGCACTGGGTAGCTCGTCGTCCGGCTGTTCGGTAATTAACCGGACCGAGCCCAGTCGTCAACAGCGCGTAGTGATCCTCATGTAGTGATACAGTTATGAAATTTTGTACATAGATTCTTTCCATAAAAACACTAGAAGACACGTGTTTCGGGTTTCGCATATACCAAAACTAATATTGTATATGTAAAGAATATAATGGATTTTCCAAAATTCACCCCCTAAGAAGATGAAATAGGGGTCCAAAGCTTGTATGGTTAGATACCCAGGTTCACGCGGGCGAAGACACTAACAGAAGCTAATAAACGATAGTTCTGAAAATAAACACAACTGGGCCCTTAAGACCCTCCTCAAATAAGAAGGGTCCTTTGGAGAGAATACAAACTGAGGGCTTCAAGTTCTACGGGATCTTAAAGCCATGGAAATACAAATACTTGTGAGAAAGGGGTTCGGATCATGTGTGGTATTTTTATTTTTACTTTATTTACATTGTTTTAACATGATAGCGACAAGAAACATGTAACAGAGATATTGTAAATACATAACTTTATTGAAAAGTATCCATGGAATTTCTTGCAATTTCTTTTTAATTTTTTTTTTATTCTTAACAGGTTCACGTTTGACCGCTATCTCACCTGATGGAAAGCGATGATGCGGTCGACCATGGAGCGCGCATACCTAGAAGTAACCTATTCACTCTTGACTTAAAGATTCCCGGGTTGTAGTCATCAGGAAACACATTCTTCTCCATAGAGATCTACGCTTTGGAATGTGCAATTAGCATAATTTTTTCTGACTTGTCAAAAGTGCCTGTAAATGGTTTATTTGAAATAAAATGCTTTGAATCTTGAATCTTTATCTCTGTTCTAGTAGGGTAAGCTAAGCGATAATTGTGAAGGAATGTGTATCAAGATTGGTTAATTTAGGCTGGTAATTTGTAGACATGATTGCAGTTGTGTGATAAAATGTTTTTGTTTTGAGGTTGGAAAATCAAAATACTTCCCTAGCCCTGGTTTAAGCAAAAGGGGGTGTCAGACTCTTATTAACTATATTATTTTGACTGGCCTGTTGGTCTAGTGGTTAGTGGCCCTGACTGCTATGCCAGAGGTCGTGGGTTTGATTCCCACCCAGGACAAATGTTTGTGTGATGAGCACGATCACTTGTTCTGTGTCTGGGTATAGTTTATCTATATATGTATGTATTTAGAAATATATAAGTATGTTTACAGTTGTCTAATACCTATAACACAAGTTCTGCTTAGCTTGGGACTAGACGGCGTTGTGTGATAGTTGTGGAATATTATATATTATATTATATTATTATATCTAACCTGTACTATTCCACTGCTAGGCTAAGGCCAGCAGTGAGACAGCACAGATCTCGGAGGCTGTTAAGGAATAAAACATTTTATATTTTTCTGCCTATTTCTTATACTGCAAAATTGTGCTGTTTCACACAGAATATTCAAACTGCTTAATCTGACGATTATCCGGGGACATCAAGATACAAGCTATGCCTAGTTTAGGGCCCACGGACACTTCTAATGTGCTCTCTGTCTATTTTCTTCCTCAAGGGCCTATTACACTACGCGATATTCAGCACACGATATTCAGTCTTATATTTTGTTCCGAGTAAGACCGGTCTAACCCTTATTACACTACGCGACATCGACTAAGTCTGTCTGAGTATCGCGTAGTGTAATAGGCCCTTTATTGTATATCTCTTTATTTACCTATAAACTTATTTATTTATTATTTATTTTTTTAAACTTCATGTACAGTAGTGGTACATAGGCGGACTTAATGCAACAAGGCATTCTCTACCAGTCAAGCTTTGGGTTAAAAGAGACAACACTGTGGTAGGTGTGCACAATAAATAAATAACAGATAAATATCAAATGAAAAGTAGTATCATTAAATTAAGTTACAATAATAAAATACTTATATATGCTAATATTATGAACTAATAAATACATTATAACTAGGAGAACTTAAAAATAAGAATTATGACGAAGACCAAACTAAGGTTAAGAGGACAGGAGGAGGAGGAGGTTGTGTGTGTCAATAAAATGATTATTAATTTTACTGACTAAAACCTGCTTGTATTGTTTCAGTAGCCTTTCACGTTTCAGGGCTACGAACCGGTAATGTCAAAAACATGTATCAAATCATAGCTTATACGGACAATTGATTGCGACCAGATGCATATCGGTCTTACGTGACTAGTTTGAAAACCACAGTGGGCGGTCAAGTTGGTAGGGTTGAATAGAGGGAGGGGGATAAGGGGCTTGGATTGTCATTTGAACAATCAGGAAGCAACTGCGTATCATGGTTTGTTGTGTTTTGTGAGGAGAATAATGTGGAATTAAAAGAGACGTTATAATTAGACAACATAATATTATAGGTCATTTATAGGTAATTACATGTTTATTTGTTTTTAAGGTTCCGTACCCTAAGGTAAAAACAAAACACCATTGCTAAGACTCCACTGGCCATCTGTATGTCACTAAGCTATATCAGCTAGACAGTTGAAATTTTCACACTTAATGTAGTTGAGGTTTGTTGCCGCTATAACAAAAAAATACCAAAAACAGAATAAAATAAATATTTAAGTGGAGCTCTCATACAATAAACGTGATTTTTTTGCAGTTTTTGCTACTAGAGGTACGGAACCCTTCGTGTGAGAGTCCGACTCGCACATGGCCAGTTTTTATATTTCATCATCAGTTAGTTTAACCCAACTCCTCCACACTTTAACACCTTGGACGCATTTCCCCATTGGACGTGCTTCCTTGATCCTTATTAAACACAGTGCCAATTTGGAGCCTCTTCACAAGACTTTGCTCATCCACCATGCTGCCCGTCTTGAACCTTTCCGGATTCATACGAGGCCTATGATAGAACTTTACAAGTCTGAGTTAATCGACACGAAAAGAAGAAAAATCAGTCAGTTTCAAGTACCAAATATTTTGCTGACTGTAACACGGATACTTATAAAATGTCTGTCTATATTAGTCTCAAGGTCCCAATTTGCCGTTCACGAAACTGGCAAAATTGCTCTGGCTACTATTTATAAACATGAGTGGCAATTACAATGTTTAAAAGATAATTTAGGACTATCAACAAATCGGACATACATCCTCATGCCCCAGCCGCAGCCACAGGAGATGCCACGGGCGTTCTAAGTTGCAGAGCGACTCCCGGCCCCGGTGACACGGACTTGTGGATGACGTGCAGTGGTTATTTTTTTTATGCATTTATACATCTCAGGACACTGAGGTCCTGGACCTTTGGAAGGTGTGCGAGGTGCCGAAACCAACTCGCAGAGGCCTTTTAGACGCTTTTAATGGAACATGATACCAACTGACGATTATCCCTGTACGTGCTATGCTATTGCACCCACGGACCGCCCACGGCTAGTGAAAAAACTATGGAAAACAAAGATAACAGGGCAATGGTTTTTGGAGTCTTAAGTAGACTGGTAACCTGGAACTATGTTAAGTCTATGGCCCGTGTCTCAACAATGTTTTAATATCCATCGATAAAAGGCAGGAGGTGACTTGCACACTCAATAAATGGGCCCCCAAAAACGGTCGCTAGCACGAAGTGACGTAGCAACAAGAGGGTAACATATGTTGAGTTGCTTGAGGAGTGGAGCAGAGGTATACCACGGCTATCACGAAAATCCCGGAAGACATACGGTCAAGATCCGGGAAATACAAATTATTATTATTTTCTTTATTTCATTAACATAAACATATTAGTTACATTTTTAAATATTTCAAAAATAAAACATTTAAAAATATAAAAAATAGTATCCCACCGGTATCGGGAACAGGGTCCAAGCTCCATTATTATTATTATTATTAGTAGCAAAATCAAAGGGGCCAGTAAGGCCGATGCCCACGGAAACGTTTCAAAGAGTTACCGTGACCCTAAAACGCAAAAGGTTTTTAGTTATTGGAAGTCTGAAACACCTTTTCATTCTAACCTAGATTGGGAGAAGTCATTTGATGATTTTCCATCTCAAAAAAGCCTATCAACAAATACCAATAACTTTACAAAAAAACGTTAGAAAAATTTATAACACACTTCATAACCTTTACGGTCAAACGGCTGAACAGAGTTGGATGAAATTGGCACCCAGCTACCTGGGTGATAAAAACAATCTTATGTGCTATTTCAGGATATGGTACGGGAGTATATTCCCTTGGAATAATTAATTATTTACATTCACGCAAGCGCAACCTGGTATAGAAGCTAGTGTAGTATGGAGTAAAGCAATATAAGTAGGAAAATATAACCAGATACCTACACCCACTTCCTAAATCTAATCTTCTTCTTCTTAGCGCAAAACTAGTTAAATTCCTTGCAGTGGCAAGTGGCCTTGCGATGGCAAACTTATACTTAAATTTCGACGGCGCGTAGTGTTTCACGCGCGCCTCAAGGAGATGTCAGCAAAACCGTAGGGGCCCAGCAGGGTCGAAGTCTACTGGGGCCATGGAACGAAGGCAAAGAAGGAACCGGACTGGGTTTTTAGTCAGCAAAAGTCTGAAACCATCTCACGCTCCGCCCAAGAGCGGGGGATGTCATTGGATGATTTTCCCACTGAAAAAAAAAAACATAAATTTTGCACTTTTTAATTTCTTATAAGAACCGTTTTAGATCACATTATATATCACTACATTTCAAGATACATGCTTCTTAAATCACAGAAACCACACGACAACCAACAAATCATTTCCCCAGCAAACTACGCCTAGCAACTGTATACCGACTTTCCTCACAAATATTCTCACACAGAACACAATGTAGCGTCAGCAAAACGAACTTTGTCTCAGAAATACTAGAATGATGAACGTGTACAGTCAGAATATAGGTAGGAAATGGAACCGCAGAGCCATGTTACCAACATTATTGAATTCGTAAACTAAAATGACGCACGAAAATGTAATTTCATACTTTTTTTTTGCCGATCGTACCAGCTCGCTGGTAGGGTTGACAAATTTTATTGAAACGCGAAAATGAGCATGAAAATAAATCGAGCTCGTGTTAAATCAGAAAAGTATAAAAGGGTTGAATGAGAATCAGATTTGAGAAAAGATTTTTTATTGAATAACATAAAAATCGACTTAAGAGAAATGAGTCATGGTTTCATTTTTCCTGTTGTAAAGATTTGGTAATAAATCTGTATGATTTTCTAATATAGACTAGCACTTTGCCCGTCACTTCGTTCGCGGCGTTCATAAAAGACTTTCACACTCCTTAAACCGTATCTCATGGATAGTTTTGAAAAATAAATTATGACAACCTTTATTACTAAGTTACTATTTTGTGCTTACTTTTAAATATGTCGGTGAAGTTAATAGTACGGAAGCTTGAGAACGAATGAACGAGCTAAGTGAAAAGTGACAGATGTCACTTTGACAGAATCCGTGCTGACGTTTGCACGAACCGAGCAGAAAAAAAAGTGCCGACCGCAGAGGTCCGGGGCTCTTTCCTCTGTCGGCAGCCGTGCGAACAACGTCGAGTCTCGGGGACTGTCTCACGGCTCGTTGTGTGAAATGAATACCTAAAGCTTGCATCATAATAAATCAGTTGTGTGATCTGGAATTGTTTGTGTATTGCTCGATACCCAGCCATCGCCCACAAAACAGAGTCCCTGGACAAAGTTTCAATGATGATCGGCATCCTGAGCCGACAAATAAATTGACACACGAAATGAGATTTTGCATAGAAACGGAATTCCCCCTTTCCTCCCCTAAAAGGTTGAAGTTCCAAAATCCCTTTCTTAGTGCTCGCTTACGTCATAAAAGGAAGCTTTGTACAAAATTTCACGTTCCTAGTGTCAGTAGTTTCCGCTATGCGTTGATATGTAATTCAGTCAGTTTCTCCTTTTATATATATAGATAGGTACGTGCATTCGGTGCCAACACAAATAAGGAAAACAATTCTTGTCTATATGATTTATTAGCGTTTAAATCTGTCTTGTAGTCGTGACCGTGGCGTGCTGGAAACATTATTCTTTGACATGTTTCTGTGTTTTGCTGTATGTCTTGTGTTGTATCCAATAAATGTTTTATTTATCTATCTATTGTTGGAAACTATTTTTTTTATGGCAATTGAGCCGATTGCGACTATTCTGCCACGGAATCTAATTGTTTGGTTATGGTCTTAAATTGATCTGTCACTTGGTGCCGTTGGTGACAGCTGTTATTTTAAGGTTAGAAATGACTGTCGACTTTATTACTAGGTGGCGTTAATTGTGGTATATTTACAATCCATTTATTTTTGTCAAATTATGATTTTATATTTAAAGTGGTGCATTAAGTAATTCTTGAACTTAGGTGACATTAAATCAAATGTTTCAGATATTTATAATTTTGTAAGGATTGTTCTGGTTGTTTTATACATGCACTTATTTGAATAAATTGTTAGCTGTTTATTTATTTATTTAAACCTCATGTACAGTAGTGGTACATAGGCGGACTTAATGCCACAAGGCATTCTCTACCAGTCAACCTTTGGGTTAAAAAGACAACACTGCGGTAGCTGTTTCTGCCGAGGTGGCGCTATATCCGATCCTTACTGCTTTTTTGTGCAACGCATGCAGTATGTTGTCAACCGCGCACTGGAAAACGCAGCATTGGAAGGCCTCCCACAAGGTGGACCGACGACCTGGTGAGAGTCGCGGGAGTGCGATGGATGCAAGACGTACAGGATCGGTCATTGTGGAGACGCTTGACGGAGGCCTATGTCCAACAGTGGAAGTCTTTCAGCTGAAATGATGATGATGATGGATGATGTCAACCATGTAACGAGCAAGTCAGGGAAATAAAAAGTGAATTGTGTGAAAAAAGTCAGTTATGTTGAAGTAGCCTACTAACACTATGTATACATGAATTTATCGGTCAAGTTAATACAATATCGATAATGTATTTTTAATTGTTTAAACCTAAAAACAAGACAGCGTGCTTATTACAGCGTATCTTCATTTCCTTAAAGTTTTATGAAAGTAAGTTTAAGTTAGTTCTAAAAAACAATTAGCAGCCCTATTTCTTTATAGCCCTATTGGGAAATATATATTTTTATGTACTAAGAAGAATTTAATTTATGCTTTTTGCTTATTTATCTTCAAAACTCGTCCCCTGGGCTCGCTAAGATCGCAATTTGTCACCGTCAAAAAGGACATCAATTTAATTTTCGGCCGTTCGCTTCGGATATTGTTTCATGCTGTTATGTCCGAGGATTCCTTTATTTTCTGTTTCTTTTATATCAGTATCCATTAGTGAACTTCAGTCAGAAACACAATAAACATAGGAACATTCAATCGGTATAAACTTGGTAGATCGTGGAACTCGGCTTCTTCATCCGCCATTTTCTGAATTCTTGGAAAATCATCGAATAACTTCTGTGAAGTGAGAGGGAGTGACAGTTATTTACTGACTAAACCAAACCAAGTTTTAACTAAAGACACACAGATATAATTTCTTTCTCATTTATAACATTGGTAAGGATTTAGTCATCTACACTAATATTATAAAGAGGTAAATTTTTTTTAATGTTGTTTGTTTGTAGGAGGTAATCTCTGAAAGTACTGTTCCGATTGTTGAAATTTTTTCACCGATAAAAAGCAGCTTTATTCTTGAGTGTCATAGGCTATATTTTATATACGCGGGTGAAGCTGCGCGCAAAAGCTAGTAAATTTTATAAAAAAAAAAAACTGGGCAAGTGCTAGTCGGACTTGCGCACTGAGGGTTCCGTACAAACTTGAAAGGTAAAATGCGGTTTACGATTTATGACGTACTAAAAAAAAACTACTGACCAGATCTCGTTCAAACCAATTTTCGTTGGCAGTTTTTATAGTAATGTACATCATATATTTTTTTTAGTTTTATCATTCTCTTATTTTAGAAGTTAGAGGGGGGGGGGGACACACATTTTACCACTTTGGAAGTGTCTCTCGCGCAAACTATTCAGTTTAGAAAAAAATGATATTAGAAACCTCAGTATCATTTTTGAAGACCTATCCATAGATACCCCACACGCATGGGTTTGATGAAAAAAAAAATTTTGAGTTTCAGTTCTAAGTATGGGGACCCCCAAAATTTATTGCTTTTTTTCTATTTTTGTATGAAAATCTTAATGCGGTTCACAGAATACATCTACTTACAAAGTTTCAACAGTATAGCTCTTATAGTTTCGGAAAAAAGTGGCTGTGACATACGGACGGACAGACGGACAGACAGACAGACAGACAGACAGACAGACAGACAGACATGACGAATCTATAAGGGTTCCGTTTTTTGCCATTTGGCTACGGAACCCTAAAAACAACTAAGTACATAAAAAATAAACAAATCGGTACAAATATTGTTATAATGTAGTTAAATTATAATAAAATCAAGATCCAATACCGTTGGGTGCTGCTTTTGAGGCAAAGGTACAATTTATTCTGAATAACATGTAATGTAATGAGATGAATAAAAACACTGTCGTTACATTATACGGATACGGGTAAAAATATTGATTTATTTCCGTAAATACATAGTTTGATATACATACCTAAATTTATACGATTTCTCGTGGTTGGTTATTACATTTTAACCTGTCATCACACTGAAGTACACCTATTTATTATACACCCACTTTTCGGTAGTTTTTTTTTTTATTCTTGATAGGTTCGCGCTTGACCGCTATCTCACCTGATGGAAAGCGACGATGCGGTCGACGATGGAGCGCGCTTACCTAGAAGCAACCTATTCACTCTTGACTTAAAGATTCTCGGGTTGTAGTCATCAGGAAACACAGATTCCGGCAAGGAATTCCACTCCTTAGTTGTACGCACAATGAATGTGTTCCCAAAACGTTTCGTGTATAAAGGTGGGATATCCACCATGTGTCGGTGGCGCATTGCCGTACGTCTGATGGTCCGATGTTGGAACAGGCTAGGTAGAATTAGGTTATGCAATTCCGACGCACACTCCCCGAAATGCAACCGGTAGAAAACCGACAGATACTGCTACAGAAAAAATCCTAAGAGAAATCTGTATTTCCCTAACCCGAGAATACACCCAAGGACCTCATGCTTATCAGTAGCGCTTTGGAGGACTAGATTAATAAGGTAGATGCGAAGAATAGTTCATTGAATTAATTTAAAAAAAAATAGAATCTTTGTTAATGATCTTAACACAAAAGAGAGGTTCAAAACAATTATTTGCAAGATTGCTTTCTTCAAAAGATTGTGAAGGTTTTTTTGCTCAACAGGGAAAATCATGAAAAGTAACAAAAGGTCGATGAATGAATCTATTTTCAAGAAGTTTTGTAAAGAATATTTTGTTCAGACTCGGATTTTTGTGTTTTTCTGTGACCTGAAAAGGACTTTGACTGGGTTTAGCCCAAACTATGCGCAGACATCGGAGTGCTTCTAAATGGTTCGTTATATAATTATGTACTTAAAAAGAATCGGCCCAAGGTTAAAAAGCTCCACTGTAGGCGCGGGCTTGCGGACGGCGAGCAATGAGTAGCTCGCCGTCCGTTGTCCGGTAACCGTCCGGACTGAGCCCAAGCCGTCAACGGCGCATAGTGTTCCATGCGCGCCTCAAGGAGATGTCAGCAACTATAGGGGCCCAGCAGGGTCGAAGCCTACTGGGGCCAAGAGTCTGATTCTGAAAGGAAAACACGGCCCTGGTACGAATGGCAAAGAAGGAACAGGAGTGGGTTTTTAGTCAGTAAAAGTCTGACACTCCCTCCCACCTCCGGATTATTTTCCGACCTAAAAAAAAAGGTTTCATTATTATATTATTATTATAGGGATCAAATAACAGCAGACGGCATTGTCGTGCCCGAATACTGGATAGGTAAAGAATTTAAATTAAAAAAAAAAACAGTCGTTTTGCCATCGACACGATAACAAGAAAATGGACATTTTTATAACAGCATTTAATATTCCATTCAATAATATTTAAGTGATAAAAGCACATTATGTAATATTAGTAAACTGTTACAATAATAAAAAATATAATAGTATTTCACAACTTTCACACATCGCCTTAAAGTCACAAACTAAGTAGACCTTTTGCTATGAGTACTAGACAACTGATAAACATACTTGTATATTTCTAAATACATACAAGAATCACAAAGATCATCAAGATTTTTATGAGAGAAGAAAAAGTATAGAGTTTGAATAGCAAAACACTATAGTTATCCAGCCTGTCGTAATTCGTACATCATACCTGGGTCAATCGTACATCACGTTCCACGCACGACTTAATAATAAACCTACCGCCTTCCGTTTAATGGTTTATTATTATTTTTTATTTTTTTTGGTTTGTTTATTTAGTGGTTTTTAATACATACAATGTATCCTGAAAATCAGCACTGTGGTTCTGTCTAATACACGAGCCCCAGCATTTTCTTGAGCGCTGGCCGTTTAGCGCGGATGTGTCGCATAACTCACAATATTATATAGAGTTGTTAGTTTTATTTTTAAGTTATGCGCCACGTTTGTCGTAAATAAACTCTTTTTCTTTCTTTCTTTTCTTTCCTTAATGACCAGCCTGCCAGGACTACTAGTTTGTTCGGAAGAGTAATCTTGGCCTTGTAATATGAAGGGCAAGTGATCGATCAATGGTGGGTTTTAGTCATTAATATTTTTTTTTTTTTTTATTGATATAAACCAGCGCTTGACTGCGATCCCACCTGATGGTAAGCAGTGATGCAATCATTGATGGTGAGGCGCACTAGTTTATCAAGAGCCTATTCACTCTAGCCTTGAAGACACCTAAATTATAGTTGGACGGGAAGATCGTAGCAGGCAAATTGTTCCAGTCCTTCGATGTACGCGGTATAAACGACGAAGCGAAACGCTTAGTCCGGACCGTTGAAGTTTCAACAACGTAAGGGTGGATACTCGCCGTACGTCGGGTTGTCCGATGGTAGAAAGGAGATGGCGGAATCAAGTCATGCAATTCCCGCGCACACTCTCCAAAATGCAACCTGTAAAATACCGATAGGCTGGCTACCCTGCGCCTGTGCTCGAGGCTTTGTAGATTGGACTTAACCAAATCTGGATCCCCAATTAGCCTCTTCGCACGCCTTTCCACTGAGTCCAGAGCTGCTAGATGGCATTTTGCAGCACCAGCCCATATGTGACTGCAGTACTCCACACACGATCGGACCTGTGCTTTGTATAACATTAGAAGCTGTCCCGGTGTGAAGTACCGTCGGACCTTTGCAAGAACGCCTAGTTTTCTAGCAGCTACCTTGGCTTTGGACTCAATGAACCGCCCAAAATTGAGGTCTGAGGACATTTCAACTCCCAAGAGCTGAAGGCGGTCGGTGCACTCCAGGGATACATTCCGAAAAGCAGGAGCCAAGGTGAACGGGCTCCTTTTGGCGGTGAACAGACACGCTTGTGTTTTGGCGGCGTTGAATTCTACTAGATTGGTTTCGCCCCACTTGGAGACTGCCTGAAGTGAGACATTCGTGCGCTCTACCATAGCCTCTCGTTCGGACCGGATTAGTTCCTTACTAGCCCGAGCACCTGGAAGGTATCTCTCTACAACTGTGCAATCATCTGCATACCCATAGATACCGGGCATCAGCAGATCGTTAATATGCAGCAGGAAAAGAGTTGCAGAGAGAACTGACCCCTGAGGAACTCCGGCATTAGTGGTCATGGGCTCTGATGAGCATCCATCGACAACAACTCGGAGAGACCGTTCACTCAGGAAGTCTTTTACCCAGTTAATCAGACCAGGGGAAATACCGTACGCTGGAAGCTTACTCAGAAGGCTGGCATGCCATACCCTGTCGAAGGCCTTCGAGACGTCTAAGGAGACAGCAATCGCTTCTCCATTCTTCTCGAGGGCCTCGCCCCACATGTGAGTGGTATACACTAGTAGGTCCCCAGTAGACCGATTGTGGCGAAACCCGTACTGTCGGTCACTGAGGAGAACGTTACCTTCCAGGTATGCCAAGAGGCGCGAGTTCAATACACGCTCCATAATCTTGCAGAGTATGGAGGTTATTGAAATCGGCCGATAGTTAGCAGGATCGGCACGACTGCCCTTTTTGGGCACGGGTTGCACGTTGGCAAGCTTCCAGGACTTGGGCACTATACCAGTCCTAAATGAGAGGCGGTACAAGCGCGTCAATACAGGAGACAACTCGGGCGCACAAGCCTTGAGAACTATTGCTGGTACAACATCTGGTCCACTAGCTTTATTCACGTCTAGGCGACACAGTGCTCTCAATACTTCTTTATTTCTTATGCGAACCTCAGGCATCGAGGTGTTGCAGTGAGGTAGAGTCGGTGGAGTAGCACTGCTAGTATCAAGACGAGAATTATGGGCGAAGAGAGATGCAAAGAGACCTGCTTTCTCTCTCACCGAGTGAGCCAGTGTTCCATCAGGCTTAACCAGCGGAGGCAATGTGGGCCTACAGAAGTTCGCTTCGACCGATTTGGCAAGGGACCAGAACGCTCTGCTACCGGACGGCTGTGCAGAGAGCTTTGTGCCAATATGAGTAATGCGGTCGAACCGAGCCTTCTTTAGTGCCTTTTTGTAGGACTTGGCAGCATGGTTGAAAGCTCTCTTCTTTGAGCTCAGATCCGGAGCTTTGCGGTCACGAGCGTCAACCCAGGCGAGAAACGCCGAATGCTTACGCTCTTCAGCTTGAACGCAATCGGCGTTGAACCATGGGTGAGCTGAGCCTCCAACGGGTACGTCTCTATAAGGGATGAAAAACTCCATAGCTTGACGTATCACATCGGATATAGCATCCGCACAGCTCGACGGACTCTCAGAAGAGAAGCAGACCTGCTGCCAAGGATAAGATGCAAAGAAATGCCGCATCTCATCCCAATCTGCTGACCTGTAACGCCACATTCGCCGTTTACCGCGTGAGTCGCAGTCAGGTGGGGAGAAGGACGAAACAGACTTCACCAGACAGTGATCTGAAGTTCCAAGTGGTGAGGAAACTGTTACGATACATCTGTCTGGATCGGTGGTCAGCAGAAGGTCCAGACAATTGGCAGTATGACCATCTACATCAGGCACCCTAGTCGCTTGCTTGACCAGCTGGGAAAGGCCCATCGATATTGCAAAGTTTCGCGCTTCTCTCCCAGCGTGGTCGGTCCTCTGGTATGGGAACAGCCAGTCTTGGTGGCAGGCGTTAAAGTCCCCCAGAGCGACGAGCTGCGCATCAGGGTGCCGTTGCAGAGCCTTATCGGCAGCCTCACTGAGGTGGTCGAACAACCGAGTCGTCTCCTGATCACCTCTGTGCGAACGGTAGACACAGGCATAAACAATTTTGTCCGTACCAGTGTCCACCAACAGCCACAGCGTAGATAAATTAGGGTCTTCAAGGTGACGGAGACGCTGGCAGCAGATGTCATTACGGACGTACACACAGACCCCGGCACGCTGCAGAAAATGATGCTCCAGTGAGTATCCCGGGTAGTTGAGGTACGCCGTATCTGACGGACATCTAATTTGGGTCTCCGTCAAGAAAAGCAAGTGTGGCTTGTCAGTCTCAAGATGGTGGTGGACCGCAACGAGATTGGAGTGCAGCCCTCTAATATTTGAGAACTGCACTTGAAATGAGAGGACGTGCATCCGCTGTTGACACAACTTGCCTTTCTTTTTACCTTTCATGGTTTTTGTGGAGTGAATAGGAGAGATGGAAGATGGCGGTTGAGCGAGGTGATGCGATGTTGAACCCAACAACACAACCAGAGTTGCTGTGCCAATGGAGGGTTGATCTGGAGACTGCGGGGACGCCCGAACCCCCCCAGGGATCGCCATCGGGTCCTCTCGCCCGGTCGCCAACCGGCACGATGGGGCCACCCTGGGATTTTTCGCAGTTGGCGGGGCAGCCTTTCGTGTGTGGCTGGCACACTACTTGGGCCCCCATCTACCTACGGTCGGCCAGCGGAGCACCGTGCT
Source organism: Mythimna impura (assembly GCA_905147345.3). NCBI lineage: Eukaryota > Metazoa > Arthropoda > Insecta > Lepidoptera > Noctuidae > Mythimna > Mythimna impura. Next base: position 5,309,463 of record LR990355.1, on the reverse strand, counting down.
TCGGATCCCGCTACCCTCCACGATCAAACGTCCGACACAACAACAGCTGGCGCATCATACCCGGTATACGTCACAACACAACTGCTCAGACCCATCTTCCATCATACGGCTTCACCAGACATCACGCCGGAACACGACGGATCGCTTGGCGGCATGGCTTTGTCTGATGGGTGGTAACCTTTAAGCCGGCAGCCGATGCTATGGCCTACCACCGTCTTTACTGCTCGTTTAGCACTACCCAGGGGACACGTGTAGGGTGTTCATAACTAAGTAAATCCTACGGACGCAAGCAGTTCATCCCCCGAAATAATAGTATAATAGTTTCATATTCCCTCTCGCTCGTCCTAGAGCGGGAGAAGTCGTATGATAACTTTGCAGCCCAAATAAAAAACGGGCCCGCTCTTTCCATCAATGGACGTAATTTAAAAGTTTCCATGAGGCATAGCCAGATCAAGAACTCATTGCCGAAATCTCCAATAAAAGCTACAACAAACTCATTTTATATTTAATTAATACCATCTTTATTTATGTCACATATTTCATTATCATTATATTTCTCCTACCAACTGTGTCTGGCTAACTTCATTACTGAGGCATTAAGTCGGGACGAGGTAATTGCTAGAATATAATTACGAACGTATATTTCTGATTATTTACATTTACTCAGTCTGCGACCTACATACCTACCTACGTCAACGTTTAATATTCATGTCAAAAACATGTTAAATACTAATATAATTATTTCAGGTGTATACATATCTAAATTATTTATATATAACCCAAGTCAGCTATGTTCGGTCCACACATGGCTTTTTTTTTAAGGTGGGAAATCATCCAATGACATCTCTCGCCCTTGGGCGGGGCGGGAGCGCGTGTTAGACTTTTACTGACAAAACCCACTTCTTTGCCTTTGTTCCAGGGCCCCGGGGTTTTCTTTCGCATCACCCATGACCCCAGTAGGCTTCGACCCTGCTGGGCCCCTACGGTTGCTGACATCTCCTTGAGGCGCGCGTGGAACACTACGCGCCGTCGACGACTTGGTCTCGGTCCGGACGGTAACCGGATGGTCAGACGGCAAGCTACCCATTGCTCGCCGTCCGCAGGTTCGCACCTGCGGTGGCCGGAAATCGGGATCGAAATCCCGCATTGTCGCCGTGTTGTGTTATCAGCCACTCCTCAAAGAGGGGACTAACCGCCATACTTGTGGCGTGCCCAGGCCACACATGGCTTGACAGGGAAACTAATTTTTTTTTTTTTTTTATAACTATTTGTGTCTAGTCAGGCAGATTAAATATGTTTTCTTTTTTATTTTCTTCTTCATAAATACAGACTATTGAATTGTAAAAGATCAAAGTCGTGAGTGACCGGAATAAAGGCTCCAAGGTATTTGCACGAGATCTATTCATTGGGTAGAATCAGCTCTTGAAACTGAGGACTGACGGTAGCAGAGTCATATCCGTCAAATCGGAACTTCTGGGAGAGGTCGAGGCATTCTATGGACAGTTCTATACGTCAATTACTAAACCCGCTGCGAATCTGGCAAACGACTCTAAAACTAGATTGACCCGACACTATACCGAAGATATCCCGGACGTCAGCCAGTACGAGATCAGGATTAGGATCTGAAGCAGATTAAAAACAACAAGTCGTCGGGTGATGACGGAATTACTGCCGAATCCCTAAAGGTGGGTGGGAAACCGGTCCTTATAGGAGCTGTTTGATTTCATCATACTCGATGGGGAAACGCCCCAGGCATGCACGACATGCGGCCATACTTTATTTTTTTTTTGATGATTCAAATTTTATATTTTAATATCTAATTTGATTTATATCCATCATCATCATCATCATTTCAGCCGAAAGACGTCCACTGTTGGACATAGACATCCCCCAAATGTCGCCATAATGACCAGTCCTGTGCGACTCGCATCCATCGGATTCCCGCGACCCTCACCAGGTCATCGGTCCATCTTGAGGGAGGCCTTCCAAAACTACGTCTTCCGGTACGTGGTCGCCATACCAGAACCTTTCGTCCTCATCGACCATCTGTTTTGTGAATTTATATCCAATTTTAATTAATCTCAAATTATGCAAGCTGTGTATATGTACATGTAATTGACATATTTGCACAGACCTAAACTACTTTATAGTAGTTTTTTTTCTCTTGTAAACATGTCGTAGGTGATATTAAATCAATTCACACATTTCTGACTGTAAGTAGATTAAAATGACTTAGTTTCCAAACATACAGTTTGAATAGTAATATAACAAAGGCAATAAGCCACGACAGTGTAGCTGAGGGAAATGTTTTCATACGGCGGAGGTGCCTCGAGGTGGGTAATTAAAACTAACATTTATAGAAGTTCTGGACATACGGGAAGGTAGTGTGTCGAGCTTCATTTTGTTTAATCTATATATATAAACTAGCGACCCGCCCCGGCTTCGCACGGGTGCAATGCTGATCACTTCATAGTATAAAACAAAGTTGCTTCCCGCTGTTTGTCCCTATGTACGCTTAGGTCAGACAGCGCCTATCAACCACAGTGCAGTCGTGCATTTTGAACTTCTTCGGCCATGTATCTCGTCGTGGTAATGACTCCATAGAGCGTCTCGTAGTACAGCAGGGCAAAGTTGAGGGCATCAGGCCACGTGGTAGATCACTAATGAGATGGACAGACCAGATCAAGGCGCAACTAAGTGCTCGGTTTATGAATGTACTCGGAAAGCTACAGTCCGCGATGAATTGCGCCGTGTTACCAAGATGATCACTCATCGTGATTCACGGTGATGACCACGACCACACTGGCAAGAGTGTACCGACTGAGAAGAAGAAGATCTTCAAAACTACGCAACGGATTTTGATGCGGTTTTGATCAGCATTGCACCCGTGCGAAGCCGGGGCGGGTCGCCAATACTAATTATACTACAGAATGTTTTTATGTACAATGTTCACAGATTTTTTTTGTCATTAGATAATACAAACATGTTTTCTTTTGAGGTTACTCTTGAAAGAGCGACATATCATTGGTCATGTGAAAAACACTCAACGATCAATAACGTTGCAACGTTGAAAGTTTGACCCTGCGATTTATTATTGGTCATTGCAAAAGATATCTTTACTTGCCACTGTGGGGACCGCCCGGAGGACACGATGGAGCACACGGTGGAGGTGTGCCCCGCTTGGGCAGAGCAACGCCGTGTCCTCGTGGGGGCGATCGGCGGTGGCGATATCGGGTCTTGGTACAGGCCATGGTCCGGATCGAGGAGGAGTGGCAGGCGGTCGCCTCCTTCTGCAAAGCATAATGCTGGCAAAGGAGGCGGCCGATCACGTGAGGCAACGGTCCTCACGCCCCAACCGCCGTCGGGAATCCGATCCCGATTTCCGGCCACCGTAGGCGCGGGCTTCCTGACGGCGACCGTCCGGTAACCGTCCGGACCGAGACCAAGTCCTCGACGGTGCGTATTGTTCCACGCGCGCCTCAGGGAGATGTCAGCAAATCGGATGGGCCCAGCAGGGTCGACGCCTACTGGGTCCACGGGTAGTTTGAAAGTGAAACCCGGGGCCCTGAGACGAAGGCAAAGAAGGAACAGGAGTGGGTTTTTAGTCAGTAAAAGTCTGAAACTATCTCCCGCTCCGCTCAAGGGCGGGATTTGTCATTAGATGATTTTCCCACCTAAAAAAAAAAACATTATGAAGAAGAATGTGCAAGAAACTCTATGGACACACATCTCCGGTACCACATCCAGTGAGTATTGTGCACTATTATGACAGTTTTTAGTGATTTTACCAGCAAACGCGTGCCATTGCAAAGTTTAGATGGATTTAGGTTTTTTAATAAAATAACAGGACAACCTATTTTCAACACCATTTTATGAGGAGGGTGTCCAGACGGGTTCAAAGAATTAACAAATTCTGTAGGAAAAAACTTTTTAGAAAAAAAAAATAACCGACTTCATTATAAAAAAGTGGGCAAGTGGCACGCACTGAGGGTGCTATGAAAACAGTTCAATTCCAAAATTGAGTTACGAAGATTTTTCCGAATCGCAAAAAACGTTTTTATTTTTGAGACGTAACTACAAATTTACAGTTTTCAAATTTTTTCCTATATTTGTGCTATTAGACCTTGCTTCATGCCAAATTTCAGGATTCTAGGTCAACAGGAAGTACTCTATGAATTTTGATTCCCTTGATAGTATCCAAATATACGTTTTTTGCGACATAAACGTCTGTATCTTTTTTTTTTGTTAGCTCAGAAGTTTGATTTTTTCACAGCTTCAAGGGACCGCAGACCTGAGTGTATGGTTTTAATTTCAACTCGATACCTCTTTGCGTTTCCGAGATAAAGGGTCTTGACAGACAGACCGACTAAAAACAAAGTGATCCTATAAGGGTTCCGTTTTTTCCTTTTTAGCTACGGAACCCTAAAAACAAAACACTAAAACGATCAAAATAACTTTAATTTTGGAAGTCAGTGTTTCTGGTATTGTCTGCTTCGTATTTAACACTGACTTCCGAAATTAAAGTTATTTTGTTGGTTTTAGTGTTTTGTTTTTTGTGGTGAAGTTGGTTTTTTTTTGTAAAAAAAAATTATTTCACACTTTTTAGTTGTAATACATTTATAGCCAGAGTACCTATTTCTCATGACAATTCGATTTAACCCAAACACTGCTAGGATACATTATTTTATTATGAAGTCCCTATCCACTTCCCAGCCCCATTATCAGGTCAGTTCGATAGTACCTTATACCAAAGTGCATCTGATGACAATTCTAATAAGCCCAAACACGGTTAGGTTACATTAATTAATTACGGAGTTCCAGTGCCTATCTTCCAGCTGCATCATCATCATCAGATCACTTTGATGCTACCATTTTCAACATAACTATTCAGAACCATTTATTTATATTCATTGTCATAGTTACTTAACTATCTTCATTGTGATATCTATGTAGGGGTGAAGTTCCGTTTGCCATTTCTGGTCTTTTTCATCAGTTCCACTTCATCAAATGTTACTTTTTGACTGTAAATGCTTAAGTTCTCGATAAAAATACTAAAATCATTATATAGTTGCCTAGAATATTTGAGGAGTTTCCTCGATTTCTTATGGATTCCATCATCAGAACTGGATTTTGAAAAAAATAGGACCAATCTGAAAGCATATCCTATTAGGGGAAAAAAAATGTTGCAAGTCGGTCCATAAACGACGGAGTTCTAATTGGTAACAAATGTAGAATCAAGTTATTTACTGCAACCGCTATTTCCCTGCATTTTAAATCTGTAATATCTTCGAAAATATTAATTTAAATTACATGCTGTAAAGGGCTATATTGATCTATATTAAATGTACATTTTATTTAAGGTACTTAATTGGATAAAAATTAATGCTGTATTGCTTAAAATTGTTTCGTAAATAAGCCATTATTTCTCGTAAAAAGTAAAGGATAAAAAATGGTTATTGTGGGTTATCCCTAAGAGATGGACATATACCGTCGCGGACTTTTTTGTAGACCTTTTTAAGGTGAACAATACTGTAGTACACTACTTTGATATATCTCGTAGAGTTCAGCCAGCGTTTGCAATGTAAGCACAAAAAAAATTGTTTATTTACGACATCACATTAGAAACATCTAAAATTATCAGTGTTTCTCTTCTTTATTATGCATGCATTATATACATAAACCTTCCTCTTGAATCATTCTATCTATTAATAAAAACCGAATCAAAATCCGTTGCGTAGTTTTAAAGATCTAAGCATATATAGGGACAGACAGACACGAAAAGCGACTTTGTTTTATACTATGTAGTGAAGTATAGCCAAAACTGCTAAGACTAGGAGCGTGAAATTTTGCGCAACGTTTCCTTTTATGTCGTAGGTGAGCTTTAAGAGAGGATTTTCCAAAATTCACCCCCTAAAGGGATAAGACAGGGGTCCAAAAACTGTGTAAAGAAAACTACTTTTTCGCGGGCTAAGCCGCTGGGAGAAGTTAGTCACTAATATTATAAAGGCGACAGTTTTATGTATGTGTGATGGTGTGTCTTTGCTTGTTACTTCTTCACACTCAAATGGTATGGTTTTTTTTTAAGTATATAAACTAGTGCTTGACCACGGTAATATTATCTATACAGTATTGTAACTCGGCCGTATCTTGGAAATAAATGCCTACAGCCGCGCGGTACGTAAACATGCGATAGGGCTGCCCGCACTATGGCTGCCCGCCTCCAGCATTTTAATTACATTTGCCTACTTTGTGTTTCCATTTAGTTTTGTTATTGTAAATATACTTTTTTTATATAAAATATAATACTTTGTGAATTGAATAGGAAGTGTTCAATATTTGCGACCGAAAAATATTTGCGCCTCGACTGAGACGTACCTACGAAATGCTTTATTATTTTTTAAAGTACACAAATCCGCATTCTAAAGCTTAATTAAAAATTGTTTTGGGAAACATGGACAAGGTGGAGAAAAAGGAATATCTTTTACTTGGTTATAGATACCTGCAGCTACTTTACAATTTATATGTTTGGTTTTAAATGAAGAATTCATGCAACCAAAAACAGCACAATATATCCTACTCGTCATATTAAATATATAAATATGTACTTGAACTTATTTTTATTGAAAATATCGCGCGGCACAGACGCGACTGTCTGCATCCTGAGCGCACCTCGAGATCGAGGCGCGTAGGTATAGCTCGCGTTTCGTCCGTTTGTATGAAGTTGGAATACTGTATAGATAATATTACCGTGGCTTGACTGTGCTAGAGTGTCCATGGAGTTTCTTGCACATTCTTCTCCATAGAGATCTACCCTTTGGAATGTGCAATTAGCATCATTTTTTCTGACTGACTGACTTCTTTACATTTCAAAATTGCCTGTAAATGGTTTATTTGAAATAAAATGCTTTGAATCTTTGACTGTGATCCTATTTGATGGTAAGCAGTAATGCAATCGTTTATAGTGAAGCGCATTAGTTTATTAAGAGCCAATTCACTCTTTTTTTCCTATTTGATTTGGATAAAATTTGACACACGGGTAGGATATTTTTTATACTTTGACTATTTGACAGGCCTGTTGGTCTATTCTTCCCAGGTCTAAGATTCCCTCCCAGGACAAATGTTAGTGTGATGAGCACGATCATTTGTTCCGTTTCTGGGTGTAATTTATTTATAATATGTATGTATTTAGAAATATATAAGTATGTTTATCAGTTGTCTAGTACTCATACCACAAGCTCTGCTAAGTTTGGGACTAGACGGCTTTGTGGGAAATTTGTGGAATATTATTATTATTAGTTTTTTTATCCCAGGAGCATGTTCGCTTGGAATAATTCTCTACTCTCAAGCGGGTGAAGCCGCTGACAACGGCTCGTAAATAATATGGGTCTAGCAATCCATTGTCCTCTTTATCATTAGTATCCATAAATTAGCTATTCATATTCGATCTTATTTTACACTCCCATATGTAAATGCTTGTCAAAATAACTCCCCGTATGTTATCACTAAGCGGAGCTGTGTCACCGTATGCATTTACCAACGCAGCGAGACCCCCAGCCCCCTACGTTTTGTTCCGAATTGCCAATAAAACTAACTGCCCGCCTTTTTTAGAGCTCAACCTTAATTGGACGCTGTTCCAACTATATAAGTTTTGTCGTGTTATTAAACTATTCAGTTTAGTTCATGGTTTAAGTTATTTTTGACTGTTTTAATTATGTACCTCAAAAAGGCTCAAATTCACCCAAAGGGCTATGCTCGTAGTTTCCATGTGAAATGAGGATATCCGCAGGAGAACCATGGTTGCCGAGAGAGCCCGATGAATCGCCTAACTTATTCTTTATTGTACACACAATATAAAATAGAACAATTGATGTACATAGGCAAGCTTAACCCACAACTGGGTTTTCTTACAGCAAACCATTATGAGTGAGAAATAAATTTTACATTTGAGGAACTTTAAATGTACAAAAAAAAAATTAAACACATAAATTAAATCTAACTTAAAAGTAAAAATACACTCAACAGATATGTGTACATACAGCACACTATACATAAACATAATATACAATAAATAAATACCTACAAATATACATATTTATGGGTCATGTTGACAGAAAAACAAACTTAAATGGCAATGGGCAGGCAGATTGCTCGCAGCACAGATAGTCGATGGGGCCGAAAGGTTCTGGAGTGGCGACCGCGTACCGGTACGCACACCGTCGGAAGATCTCCCGCAAGGTGGACTGATGACCTGATGAAGGTTGCGGGAATCCGATGGATGCGAGACGCATAGGACCTCTTGTTGTGGCGACACTTGGGGGCTGTCTATGTCCAGTAGTGGACGGTTTTTGGCTGAAACGATATGTGTACTATATGTGTTCGACAAATGGATGTGCTATTAACGCTTATACGACAAAACTGTATTGCGACTCACCCTAATTCAAATGCACATTTGTGTGACACACTAATGCTCGACATCGCGCTGGTATGACAAACGATTGTGCGACAGTCGTTCGACACTACGGTAGTGCGACAAGCAATAATTGTGTGACTACTAACTACTTGTGTGAATACTTTAATTCGATTCGCACGAACCACACAGTATTAACAGTAGTTTGACTCTAGTCAACATTGAGGAAATAGGGGCCCCGCATGGCGGGCCTCTGTGGGGCCCCGCGGAGCTCCTACTTCTGCGTGGATATTTAAAAAATCCGCGTCGGAGTGCTCTAAATTATTTTAATTCTTCACATCACACTAGAGTAATATCGAGCTTCAGTGTGTCACACAAGCGTGAGTTCAAACTATGGTGCGTTATTAGTAAATCCATTTGTCGAGCTCACGTAGTACACTTTTAAATGATGATATAAACATGTATATTTACTATTATATTATAAAGCGAAAGTTTATAATATAATAGTAAATATAATAGTAATTTGTATATCTCAAACCAAAGAACGAATGCAGATTGCATGTAGCGGAGATGAGAATGTCGAGATGGATGTGTGGTGTGACGATATTAGAGGAAGTTTGAAAGTGGTGCCAGTGACTAAAAAGTTGAAAGGGAATCGTTTGTCTTGGTATGGTCATGTAAAGAGAAGGGATAAAACGCATGTTACCTACTAAAAGAGTTATGAGCATACATGTGGATGGATGAAGAGGGAGAGGGAGGCCAATAAAAAAATGGATGGATTGTGTGAAGAGTGATATGAAAGAAAAGGAAGTTAGTGATAGCATGACGAATGACAGGGCAGAATGGAAGAAAAAAACGTGTTGCGCCGACCCCAAATAACACAGCACAAGGGCAGGAAGATGATGATGAAACCAAAGAACGAATTAAATAAAATTGAAAGACAGGTAGAGTAATATTCCAGGACAGGTCCTGGAATAGCACATAGGACACTTTTTATCCCCGGAGTATGTTTTCTTTGTATAATTTTCTATTTTCACGCATTCGTAGCTTCTGGCAGAAACTAGTAATGAAACAAAATTAAAATTTCGAATGAAAAATGAAAAATGAAAAGAATTATTTAGTCAGCAAAACTAATTTGTCGAAAACAAATTGTCCTCCCACATCTAACAACAATATAACTCTCTTATTAAATGTTTGTACCTGTGCACGTGGGTGGTCAATCTCCTCTAAAAAAAAATATTTCCAAGAGTTTCTCAAATTATTCAGTTATTTTCATACATTTGACAGCACAGTTGGCACAATGGTTGAGTTATTGGCTGCTACGCTGCGTATCAAGTGTTCGATTCCCGCGCGGATCCAAAATTTCTGTGGTCTACTACTTTCGGGCCTGGGTGTCTGGTGTATGTGAGTTTTAATATTTTTGAACGCACTCACGATAAAGGTAGCCATGTCTAGTGTGGGACCATATTTAAAAATAACCGGGCAAAACAGAATAGTTCAATTCCCGAATTGAGTTACGAAGATTTTTCCGAATATGGTTTTAATTTCAACTCGATAACTCTAGCCTGGGTCTTGACAGACAGACAGACAGACGGACAAAATGAACCTATAAGGGTTAGGTTTTTTTCCTTTTGAGGTACGGAACCCTAAAAAACACCTATACTATTTACTCTTCTCTTTTTCTTGAGAGCCTTGGTGTTATAGGCCTACAAAAAAAAACTAAAGCTTACTTGTTAGTAAGCTTTAGTTTTTTTTTGACCAAAACTAACAAAGATAAAAATACTTATTCACCAGAGGCGGAGCACTCACATGGTGGTATCTTAAGACACCACTAACCAAAATAATGTGGCAGCCGTCGGTGCGTTACTTGTTACTATTTCACGAAACACTTGTGACCTTTATTTACCTTTTTTCGTTTTTGGGCTGTCTCAATCGGAACGACGGACCCCGGTTACTTTTAGCTCCGCTGTCCCCTAGACGTTACTGGGATTTTACATTTATGGAGTCTAAATCTGCGCTCGAGTGATGGCAATTAGCTCGTCTTTTATTGCATTTTTTTTCTCTTTTAAGGTGGGAAACCATCTAATGACTTCTCCCACTTTAGAATGAAGCGAGAGGGCGTGTCAGACTTTTACTGACTAAACCACACCTATGTTCAGTTACCCTTTGCGTCCCAAGACCACGGGCAACCCTTTCAGAAGTCGACCCCTGGCCTTAGTAGGCTTTGGTCCTACTGGGTCGTTGTGGTATTGCTGACATCTCTTTGAGGCGCGTGTGGAACACTACGTACCGTCGACGACTCGGGGTCGGTCTGGACGGTTATCCAGTTACCCATTTGTCGTCGTCCATTGGCTGGGACAACTGGGGAAACAGGGCACACCTCCACCGTATATTCCACCGTATCCTCCGGGCAGTCCATACAATGCTGGCACTCAGGCGTTTCTTCCGCTTGAATCCGAAACATAAACCTCCCGCACTTGCCTTGGAAGGTGAGGATGCCATGGCGCCTTGACACTTCTCAAACAGACATCATATTTATGATGATCTGTTGTTACTATTATTATTTTGTAACTATAAACTTTATATTTAATCTGCTCATCACGCCCTACTAGATACGAATATCTACAACACATCGTGCTAACCCCTCTATGCACAAGGATTTGCAGTGTCCTGGGTGCCATTACAATTGTGGTTATCCAATCAGACTTGCCTTGTACATCACTGTACACTAGATTGGTCGGTAGGACGGTCGAAGCAATCTAGAATACGTTATTCATCTTAAATGCTCACACTCGGTCATCGGTCCACCTTGTAGGAGACTTTCCAACACTACGTCTTCCGGTACGTGGTAGCCATTCCAGAACCTTTCGGCCCCAACGGCCATCCGTTCTGCGAGGTAACAGAAAGAGTGGCAAAAATAAAATAAAAAATAGCTCGAAAATAATTAAATAAAACGAGACAGTTTTAAGGACTAATAACCTTCGGCCCAAAGATGATGATATTTTTTAAGCTCTAGATCAGATATCCATCGTCTTCTCTTATTTTGAAGTTTGATGTGCTACATAGAAAAAAAATGGCTATATGTGTAAAAGGACCAACTTAGTGTAGTTACAATCAAGTGCTGGCTCGAAATTCATAGTTTTATGGATTTTGTCTATGCATCGTGTCCGGGTACTAAACGATTTTCCAATGATCTTCAAAATAAAATTAATCATGTTATTTCATCATTATCGTCATTTCAACCGATCGAACGAGACATCTACTGTTAGACAAATCCTCCCCCAAATGTCGCCACAACGACCGGTCCAGTGCTTCTGGCATCTATCAGATTCCCGCAACCACTAAGACATATTTGGACCACCTTGTGGAGTGGTGTTATTTATTTATTATATACTTTCAACCCTATGTCTTCCGGTACGCGGACGCCACCCCTAAACTTTTCGTCGCCATCAACCAGAACAGATATTCTGTGAGTAATTTGCTCTGCCCACTGCCACTTAAACGTAACGCCGTTTCTTTGGGCTATGTCGATTACCTTGTCTCCTCTAATCTTTATTCCTTGGCTACACGCACTGGTCATAGACATTCGTCTTGAAATACTGTGGTGTATCGTAGTATTTTTTTTTATTCAACATTATTTTTAGTAAATGCGTAATCCAAAAACACGTGTCTAGTATTTTTATGTAAAGAATCTATGTTCAAAATTTCATAACTGCATCATGAAAAATCACAAAGTGTATAAGCTTGTTAAGCTTGTTATGTTACCTGATTGACCGCACAAATACATAGTCACCGGACCATCCAGGTGACTGAGAGGTTGTTTTGCTCCCGCGTCCAGCTGTGCGCTGACACTTAATGCTCGCAATGACCTGCAGTGACCTGACCTGACTTTTTTAAATATTTTTGGGAAAAAATATAACATGGTGTAAAAATTATTGGAATCGATTCAGTTACTGATTCTGAACAAACTGTATTCAGGTTTCGCATATCGACGGTGAAGTGCCAATACCTTCTAACTAACAAAATTACTTTTTAGCACTTTTAATTCAAATGTGTGTTTCCGAATGTTTTTGTGAAATCTCTGAAACGAATATTTAGTTGCAACTGCACCAAATTAAATTGTGGAAACACTTCCTAATTAAACCATTATGACAATTTTTAGTATTACCTCCTAACGTTTTTAAGACAAAAAATTTTTGAATTCGACAGTTAGGAGTTCTTGTCACTTCGCCGTCGATATACTAAAAATAATATTGTATAAGTATCGTTATCTAATTATTGTATTTTGTTTATTTTATGTTTAGTATTCATAAGTAAAGTATTTCTACTTAGTCTTGTCATTTTTCATTACTTACTAATGTAGGTTTTACGCAGTACAGTAAATTCTCTTTTATTTACAGTAACAATGACACTCAATAAAGGTTTTCAACATCAATAACGACAATATTTTTCAGAAGAACTTCAAGAATCGTGAATAATTACGATCGTGGAGTATTAATCAAATATTTCATTTCTCTTTTATACTTTCCTGAATAAAATACTGAAGTAAAACACAATGAGACAATGCTTTTGTAAAGTTTTGTTTATTCATTCGTTATATACTTTATTATCGAAGAACTCAAACCACAGTAATTATGTACCTTTTGTGAAATACAACCGTGATAATATTATATCATCACGACTGTATTTCACAAAAGGTTGAGTTAGTTTATTATCTCGGTATATTATCATAAAATATCTCTCTGTATATCATGAAAGCTGATCCAGTGATATTACGTTTGGAAAGTGTGTATTTACTGCTCCATCTTTGTTTTAGATAAACATAATTATATATTTTGAATATATTGCTTTTGCAATATTTTTTTTTATATTATTAGACCTCAACCACCTTACCTTCATTAGTGATTTATTTTTGTTAACTTCTCATCTATTGAAAGTTTTACTTTTTATCTATTTTGCTGTTTTTATTTAGCCTCTTTTTTATAATGTAAATGTGAGCACACTGGAGACTCCGTGGGTTCATTATATTGCCTTACTTTCTATTTCGACCCACTTTTTATTGTTTTTTTTTATGTTACAATGACATATCCAAAAGCACAATTGATCTACACTGTCCTCTCATATATATTAATATTGTAATATAGAAATATGTATTAAAAAAAATCTTTTAAAGAGTAACCATGGAATTTCTTGCCGGTTCTTCTCAAAACGTCCCATTAATGGAACGGTGCATTAGCGAGCTTCTGACGTTTTATATTTTTCGTTTGACGTTTCATTTTTCGTTTGACGTTTCATTTTGTTTTTTTTTTATTTTTTGATACGTAAGTGTTTTTATTATGGCACAAATGTGGTGTCAAGTGGTTCGAGCTTGAGTCATTAAATTTACCAAACCTTTTCCCAAGTATGTTTCAGTCCTGTTGGACTGGAAGACGATCCGACCTCCAAAGCTCAGTAATTGAGTAGCGTGATACAACTTGGAGTAACTGGTGTGACAGAAACGACTGTCAGTGGTTAACAAATTAAGGGATCAACGACCTGACATACTCTCCAAGGCACAACAAGATATAATACTTGGAATATGTTGCTAAACCATAGAGATTGCGCTTACTTATGCAAGTAAATTATAATACTTGCGTGTTTAAACTCTTCCGTAGTGTGAGAGTTAAATGTCTTCTCCTTTGTCTTCAGTTTTCATTATTTAGTGTCAGATCTCCTCATTATTTGGCACCAGGATCTTCTATCCTAAGTTATCAGCTCTGATAATTAAGATAATTTGAGGCCGTTCTCGATTTTAGAGCACTCTGGTCAAAGGCAGACGAGCTCTACCTTTCTTGTGGACGGTTAAGTGTTATTTCTGCAACCTGGTCCTCGTTTCTATCCCAACGTGTTCATAAACAAAGAAGATTCTTGTTGATATTATAAAATATCTTCAGAGCAGCGGTGACTTAGTGGTAACGGACCCAAATTATGAGTTCTACGTCGTAGGTTCAGCCAAGGCAGGGGCATTACTTTATGTAACTTATTTCATCACCACTGCTCTCAAAACGATAAACGAAAACATCGTGATGAAACCGCCATGTCCTAGATCTAAAAATTTGAAGTCATGTGACATCCACGAACCCGCACTGGGACCGCGTGCAGAATTAGGCCCATTTCTTCTCCTAGAGATGAGGCTTAAGTCCCACCAGTGGGATTATAAAGCTGATTATGCTATGCTGTGTTTAGGCTATAATCTGAATCAAGCATACCTAATTACGAGGTCATACTATCATAGACTATTTATTGCTAAGCCGGGAGCGATACAGACAATACAAATGTACCCTTAGCTATTAGACACACAATTGAAATAGCAATTAAGTACAAACTTTCTAAGTTTGTAAGAAACATTACTGAGAAAACTTTCTGTAATAAACGTCTAGCTGGCTCCACTATAATTGAAAGAACAATTTCAGTACTTTTAAACGTTTACTTTCCAAGGAAAAACAGCCACGTAGAACGTATCCATGTGAGTCGCTTTTAAAAACTACTTAAATGCCTAAAGTTTTTATCATTTTCATAATGGTTTTAATAAGGATGCATAATAATATCTATCAGGAATCAGAAACGTTTATTTCAAATAGACCATTTACAGGCACTTTTGAATTGACAAAATGTCGGTTAGTCAAAAAAAGTGAAGCTAAATTGCACGTTCCAAAGCGTAGATCTCTATGGAGAAGAACGTTCAAGAAACTCCATGGACACTCTTTTATATCATATTATGAGTTACATAAATCTTGGTTACATAATCGTTTCATCATTATTATCGTTTCAGCCGCAAGAAATCTACTGTTGGACATAGACCCCCCCCCCCAAGTGTCGCCACAACGAACGGTCCAGTGCTTCTCGCATTTATCAGATTTCTGGAAAAATGGAATTATTTAAAAAAATACTATTGTGAATGTTTTTCTTTTAATGATATAAACCAGTGCTTGACTGCGATCCCACCTGATGGTAAGCAGTGATGCAATCATCGATGGTGAGGCGCACTAGTTTATTAAGAATTATAAATGTTTAATTGAAATATTATCTAAACACTTTTTTTAGAGTTCCGTACCTTAAAAGAAAAAAACGGAAACCTTATATGATCACTTTGTTGTCCGTCTGTTTGTCTGTCTGTCTGCCTGTCTGACTGTCTATCTCTCTGTCTATCTGTCTGTCTTTCTGTCAAGACCCTGTATCTCGGGAACGCGTGGAGTTATAGATTTGAAATTAAAACCAACTCAGATCTGCGGTCCCTAATTGAAGCTGTGAAAAAATCACTTGTAAGTTAACGAAAAAAAATACGGCCGTTTATGTTGCAAAAAACTTATATTTTGACACTCTCAAGGGAATCAAAATTCATAGGGTACTTTCCGTTGTTCTGTAATCCTGAAATTTGGCATGAAGCAAGGTCTCATAGCATAAGTATAGGAAAAAATCTGAAAACTGTAAATTTGTAGTTACGTCACAAAAAAAAAACTTTTTGAGATTCGTAAAAATCTTTGAGACTCGTTTCAAAAATTGAACTGTTTTCAAAGGTAAGTTTGTACAGAACTCTCAGTGCGCGAGTCCGACTCGCACTTGCCTGGTTTTTTTAATATATGCATGCCAATTCATGACAAAATGTGTCTTTGCACTAAAAAAATACACCACAATCTTTTGTACCGCATTTATTGCAAACTAGCGGTTACCCAGCGTGTGCTATTAAAAATTATAAATATTTTTTCAGAGCATTGCTTTATTGGTCGAAACCATCTTCGCATTATAGCTACTCGCCGTGGTGCTTACCGCGTGATAGCAGAAAATACATAATCCCAATTGAACCTACTGGCGCAGTAAAAAGTATCATATATACTAACCAATATTTATTTATTTATTGAAAATAATTATGTATGAGTTCACCGATCAGTATTCAAGACTTAACCTTTTGACGTGCGTAATTAGAGACACAATAGTAAGACAATGGCTTGCGGGCGCCGGCTACCGCCTGAGCGTTAATGAATTAATGTTAATGTAACGAGATAATTACTGTATAAAAGGCAGGGTCCTGGTGTCCTGAAATACAGGCTTACAGCCTAGTTTAGGCACCAGTCTTCCACAATAATAAAACACTTGTCAATACATTTTAAGAATTTGATGTATTGTAAAATATTGTGGTGAGAAAATAAACATTTATTTATTCATTTATATGTACTTTTCCAGGCCATGGTCTACTCGTGTATAAAGTTTCATAGAAATCCATTCAGCCGTTCTAGTGCGGAAAAGTAACAAGCATACACACACAAACTCATAAAATTTTGTAATGTTAGTGTGATTTAGATACCGAAAAGTCAAAAGAGTAGTCAAACAATAAAAGAAACTACCATTGCCATTAATAAAACCGTTAAAAGTTCCTTATTGTAACTATAATTGAGTTAGAAAGGATGTTGAATATACAATAGCTTTTTCTGTTTCCTTAATGGCCTGGCAATATGACGTACTGACACGCACTTGACTCATTTTTAAGGTTCCGTACCTTAAAAGGAAAAAACGGAACCCTTATAGGATCACTTTGTTGTCCGTCTTTCGGTCTGTCTGTCTGTCAAGACCCTTTATCTCAAGAACGCGTGGAGGTATCGAGTTGAAATTAAAAACATATACTCATATTTGTGGTCTCTTAAGGCTGTGAAAAAATAAAACTTCTGAGCTAACGAAAAAAAAAAGATACGGCAGTTTATGTCGCAAAATACTTGTATTTCGACACTCTCAAGGGAATCAAAATTCATAGGATACTTCCCGTTGACCTAGAATCCTGCAATTTGGCATGAAGCAAGATCTTATAGCACAAATATAGGAAAAAATCTGAAAATTGTAAATTTGTTGTTAGATCATAAAAAAAAAATTGTGATTCGAAAAGATCTTCGTAACAAAATTCGGGAATTGAACTGTTTTCATAGATAAGTTTGTACGGAACCCTCAGTGTGCGAGTCCGTCTAGCACTTGCCCGGTTTTTTTGAATTTTATTGTATCAAATTTTAGTTCTGTGGTGAGTTTATTCTACTTTATTGCGTGGATGTTCATAATATTTCTAGAAATATAACCAAGTAGAGTATTTTTTTACTATTGTTAAGCTCATACTTTACCATTATCTCATCTGATAATAAGCGATATGTGGTCAACGATGGAGTACGCTTACCTGGTAATACCTTAAAATTTAACTCTAGGTTGTAGTTATCAGGAAACACACTCCAGCAGGGAATTCTAATTCATATATGTACGCACAACGAATGAGTTTCTAAAACGTTTTGTGCGTATGTTAGCCCTGGATTGCGTACGCTATGAGCATTTTTACCGCTTTCAGAAAATAAATTTCATTATTTAGCTACAATCAAGACCAGCTCTAATGGTATTCTTTGAATTTTAGCCGATAAGCATGATGCGCCGGTGATCAATCACTGGTTGCGATTTTTGGCGGCCTACTGCTAAAGTAAAAACTACTAAAGTTTTTTTTAGGTTTTTTAAGTATTACTAACCCTTTAGTTGAGAAGTTTTTACTAACCATTGAACCAATATTGTCTTTAAGTACATATTATTATTAGGTACTATTATAGCCCAAAGAATGGCCGCGATTTTTAAGTATTACTACCTAACTCTTTAATTGACAAGTTGTTACTGACCATGAACCAATATTGTCTTTTAAATAAATATAATTATTATAGCCCGAACAATCGCCAAATTTAAGTGGCAGTAGGCAGGGTACATTGCTCGCAGACCAAATGGTCAACGGGGACAAGAGATTCTGGAGTGACGACCACGTACTGAAAGACATAGCGTTAGAAGGTCTATTACAAGGTGGACCGACGCGACGACCTGGTCAGGGTCACAGAAATCTGATGGATCGTATGCAAGACGCACAGGACCGGTCATTGATCAAGCTTGGGGGGCCTATGTCAAGTAGTGGATGACTTTTGGGCTTAAATGATGGTGATGAGATATAAAGTCAAATGTAGGATAATGAGGAGAGAGCAGTGGTGGCCGAGTGAGAGCAGTAGTGGCCGAGTGAGAGCAGTGGTGGCCGAGTGGTAACAGCCCCGACTTACGAGTTGTAGGTCGCGGGTTCAAACCCAGCCAGGCGCATTACTTTGTGTAATTTATTTCATCACCGCTGCTCTCAAAACGGTGAAGGAAAACATCGTGAGGAAACCGGCATGTCCTAGAACCAAAATTTCGAAGACATGTGACATCCACCAACCCGCACTGGGCCCGCGTGGTGGATTACAGCCCATTCCCTCTCGTAGAGAGGAGGCCTGAGTCCCAGTAGTGGGAACATTATAAGGCCGACTATGCTATGCTATACTATAGCCCAAACAATCGCCAAACTTAAGTGGCAGTAGGCAGGGTACATTGCTCGCAGACCAAATGGTCAACGGGGACAAGAGATTCTGGAGTGACGACCACGTCCTGAAAGACATAGCGTTAGAAGGTCTCGCATAAGGTGGACCGACGCGACGACCTGTCACAGAAATTTGATGGATGCAAGACGCACAGGACCGGTCATTGATCAAGCTTGGGGGGCCTATGTCAAGTAGTGGATGACTTTTGGGCTTAAATGATGGTGATGAGATTTAAAGTCAAATGTAGGATAATGTAGTATAGTGGCTTGTGTCCCATCCTTTATTTACCATTTTTTTTTGCGACGATTTTAATGATAGCCATCTATTGCGTGATTGAGTAGCGGTTTTGTATTGCTTTATTTTAGTAGGTATTCATGGCTGTGTGTAGTAGCATTCATGTTTGTTTGGCTGTCAAATATGAAGTTTGAAAGGTGCATCATGAGTGTTGTGTTTATTGTGTGCGAGTTCAAAAGTTGCATGTTTTTTTTAGGTGGGAAAATCATCTAATAACATTCCCCGGTCTTGAGCGGAGCGAGAGCGGGCATGTCAGATTTTTGCTGACTAAAAACCCACTCCTGTTCCTTATTTGTCATTGTTCCAGGGCCCCGGGGATCTCTTGGCCCCAGTAGGCTTTAATCCTGCTGGGCCCCTACGGATGCTGACATCTCACTGATATCTTGAACACTACGCGCCATCGACCGCTTGGGCTCGGTCCGGACGGTTATCGGACGGTCAGACGGCGAGTTACCCATTGCTCACCGTCGCCGTACTTGTATTGTAAATTTGAGTATCTACAATCACTTCGCAGGTGACCGAGAAAGAAAGAATTTCTACTTCCAAATCGCGTGCGACGGTCAATTGCTTACTGCACTAGTTTTGTAGGGTTCAAAAAATATTTTAGTGATGTATCTAACACTTTTAGCACATTTTTTTGACACTGCGTGACAAGAAAGTTTGTGACAAATAAGAAACTTTAGTTTTGCGTCACTTTAGTTTAGTTACAATCATGAAATCTAAGCAAGTACGAGTATCTCTTTATTTAATAAACTCTCATTACCAAAGAAGTGTACGCAACAAACTGTCAACCTAACTAAGTGTGATGTCAACATCTTTGATTGTAAGCAACAATCAAAGATGTTGACACAATCCTTACTACCATCTTTAAAAAAAAAATAACCTTCCAGTACATATCAAGGCCTAAACTAATAAAAAAAAAACAATGTGCCAAATGAAATACCGAAAATCTAATAAAGCGAAAAACTGTATTTTTTGTTCTATTTTCATTGGAGTATTCTCCTGTGTGAAGAGCTCAATTTTATCGACGATTGAAATGCTACTAGTGTTAGGCACTTAAAAAACTGTTTGAATAGCACTTTGTAACTAAAATTCTGCCTTTATGTTTTAGTTTTTTTTTTCTGTTAGGTATGTTTTGTAACTCAAGGCAAAAATCAAAAAAAGTGACCAATGCGTGTTAGTATCATGTGGGCCTAATCAGAACGCTTAAAGTCACTCAAAGAGCTCTCTTTTTTGATCAACCAAGGAAACTCCCTCTGGCTATGCTTGGAGTTATGCCTTGCGTGATCAAATCAGAATGAAGACATCCGCTGGAGTAGAACCCAGGTGACCAACATAGCTCGAAGATTCGCTAAACTTAAGTGTCAAATGGGCCAAAATATTCTGGAATGGCGACCGCAAACCGGACGTAGCGTTGGAAGATCGATGACACGGTGAGGGTCACGGGAATTCGATGGATTCAAGATTCTTGGAGGAGGCCTGTAAAATGATGATGATGGTGAAGTAGTTTTGAGGTGATCTCTTTGAATGAAGTACTATTTGTTTGAATAAAACAATTGACAAACTTTATTCTTATTTAAAACTCAATTCCTCCTGATATTGTTTGCTTATCAATGTAATGATTTGCAGTAGTAATAGGAATTTATTGTAGGTACATTTAAATAATAAAATTAACTTCATCAATATAACTCATAATAGACGCAACATGCAACTTTTGAACTCACAATAAACCAACACTTATGATGCACGTTTTAAACTTCATATCTGACAGCCAAACAAACAATATGAATGCTACTGCACACAGCCATGAATACCAAAATACGGAAATAAAACACCGCTACTCAATCACGCAATAGATGGCTATCATTAAAATCGTCGCTTAGTGGTGAATAACGCGATTGTCGTCATTGTACACCCGGCATTATTAATGAGACTCTACCACTGTAAAATATTCAACCCACAGACATAGAGAATTAACTGAGCACTACCTTCATAATATTGACCAGTCCTTCTGTAGAAAAAGAAAAATGTATTTCAAACTGAAATGTAAAAAAAAAAAACATTAAAAAGTGCAAAATAAGTTTAATTTCGGAAGTCGGTGTTTCTATATAATATTTAGTTTTGTCTCTTTGTTATTTAACACCGACTTCCGAAATTAAAGTTATTTTGCACTTTTTAGTGTTTTTTGGGTTCTGTACCTCAAAAGGAAAAACGGAACCGTTATAGGATCATTTTGTTGTCCCTCTGTCTGTCAGTCTGTCAGTCTGTCAATCTGTCAGTCTGTCAGTCTGTCAGTCTGTCAGTCTGTCAGTCTGTCAGTCTGTCAGTCTGTCAGTCTGTCAGTCTGTCAGTCTGTCAGTATGTCAGTCTGTCAGTCTGTCAGTCTGTCAGTCTGTCAGTCTGTCAGTTTGTGAGTCTGTCAGTCTGTCAGTCTGTCAGTCTGTCAGTCTGTCAGCCTGTCAGTCTATCTGTCTGTCAAGACCCTTTATCTCGAGAATGCGTGGAGGTATCGAGTTGTAATTAAAACCATATATTTAAATCTGCGGTCCCTTGAAGCTGTGAAAAAAACAAACTTCTAATGACCCAATCAGAAATTTTTAACACTAGCCACGCGATCGCTTCATCTTGTTACCCCTCTCACACTTTTCTGTCCCTATTCACTTTAAACCTACTGTAGAGTTGCTCAGGTCATTCTCTACGTCTATAATTCCACCCTATAAAGAATGATTTATTAACGTGGAAAAAACCATGCAGTCGTTGATTTTCTCTTTATAATGGTGTTTTATTAAGTGAGAAGATTTTCAGACAAAAATATAAATTTTAACATTATTTCGGTAATCAAGGGACATTGCGTATTTTTCTGGCCTCAGGGCTTTTAGAAGCAGCACATTTAAATTTTGTATTGCATGTGTTTAACGTTAAGAATTCCAAAAATTTACATTCTTTTTCACAGTTGAATCAATGTTAAGAATTTATCAACAATACAGATTGTATTGTTGTTGATAGAATTAAAAATATTGATCGGAAAATTGCTCCATGTTTTCAGTGACATTTAATTCTCTCTTCTCTCTTATTTTCCAGAAAACATGGAGTGAGGATGAGGATTTAAATAAAAATACATTAATGCCCTACTGCTTTTTTGAAACATTCACCATTGTTTAATAGTCACAATATTGGAAAACAGCAAACAGTCATTGTAGCCTTTGTGCATATTATAGAGAGCCATTTATTTATGCATAACTGATTTTTAATCCTACATCTGTTGCATGCGGTTTAAAAAGCGAAACAGTTACATGTTCGAAACAGCAAAGTGGAAATTAATATTTTGAAATTACACTGAAATAAACAATGCTGTCAATTTCATCAATTTCAAACCGCAAAATTAAAAAAAAGAATTGTATTTTAAGTGTTTTTGTGTGTTAAAAACCAAACGAACCTTTGACCTTTTTGGGGTTCCGTACCTCAAAAGGAAAAAACGGAACCCTATAGGATCACTTTGTTGTCCGTCCGTCTGTCTGTCAAGACGCTTTATCTCTGGAATGCGTGATGGTATCGAGTTGAAATTAAAACTATATAATCAAGTCTGCGGTCCCTTGAAGCTTTGAAAAAATCAAACTTCTGAGGTAGCGAAAAAAGATACGGCCGTGTATGTCGCAAAAACGTATTCAACACTCTCAAGGGAATCAAAAGTCTCATAGGCACAAGTATAGGAAAAAATTTGAAAACTGTAAAATTTAAAAAAAAAAACTTGTTTTGCGATTCGGAAAAATTTTCATAACTCAACAACGTAAGTCTGACTCGCACTTGCCCGGTTTTTTTTGTGTGATTCGGAATCAATAAATAATGTTTTCCGTTTTGGGCGTAGTAAGAGGGCTTGTTAAACTTTTACTAACTAAAATCCACCTGTGTTCGCTCCTTGCGGATGGCGAGCAAAGGGTAGCTCGCTGTCCGACCGTCTGGTAACCGTACGGACCGAGCCCAAGTCGTCGACGGCACGTAGTGTTCCACGCGCGCCTCAAGGAGATGTCAGCAACCATAGGGGCCCAGCAGGGTCGAACCTCTACGGTCCGGGCTAAGCATTTCGCCTCGTCGTTTATACCGCGCACATCGAAGGACTGGAACCATTTATATTTTAATTTATTTTCCTGGTGCGGTCTCCCCGTCCGATTATAATTTGGGTGTCTTCAAGGCTAGAGTGAATAGGCTCTTAATATACTAGTGCGCCTCACCATCAACAATTGCATCACTGCTATCATACCATCAGATGGGATCGCAGTCAAGCACTATCGTTTATATCAAATTTAAAAAAATGCTATTAACATCTACAGCCCAACCTTCGTTCGTTATCAAGTTGCCATTAAGTTCTTAACAATTTTACTTCCAAGCAGTTATTCCTAAACTTTATTAATATGGTAAAATTTCAATAACTAAACAATACTTAGACGTCCACGAGGCATGTTCACCCTAGCGTGGAATCCATTATTCATAGGTATATAATTAGAAGCCACAAAATAAACCTCCCGACTTTAATAACCTTACATTTCTGTTCCCGATATTTTTTCCTCAATTTTGAATAATATTGGTATATGTTTTATCATCAGAATCTTATTTACGAACAACGCCCATACGTGCAACATTACAAAAAAATATACTTCTACCAATCATGCATATAATTTTTTTTCGCCAATCTCTAGATACCAAAACGAAATTACTCCGTGTAAGCAATTTTCCTCCTCCACCTATCTCGGATTGTATATATATTTTTCCTCAAACGCTGACCTTCCTTATAAATCTCACGACATTGTACAGTGACGTTACGTATCAGCCAACAGCCTGAAATAAATCATAACTGAGCCTCTTTTTGTGGCCTCAAGTGTACAATGTTGGAAAGGTGACACATCATTGTGTGGGTAGTACAGAGTATCATTAGGACCTATAAGAGTTTTTTAAGTTCCTGATCCTTTAACACGTTGACAATGAAATTTTTGTATTATTTCCATTCCTGCAGTACGTGACGTTTAAGAACTCGTTAGAATACTATCATTACGGCAGTAAAGGACTTATTAGACCCCATAACGTTTACTACTCTGTCGAGAAAGTACCATACACAAAATGTTTGTTATTCATCCAAATTTATTTTATCACCTTCAAAGTATGCTCCTTCAGAAACGATACACTTACGCTAACGAATAATCCAATCATCAAAACATTTTTTAAATGCGGTTTCCGGAATTGAGTTCAGTTCTCGCCGCGAATTCTCCTTTATGTCTTCTACCGATTGAAAACGGGTGCCACGAAGTGGTAATTTGAGTTTAGGAAAAAGAAAGAAGTTGGCTGGAGCCATATCTGGTGAATATGGTGGTTACTCGATGGTATTTGTTGAGTGTTTGGTCAAAAATTCGTTCACAATGATAGCCTTGTGCGAAGGCGCATTATCGTGGTGCAATATCCAAGAATTTTCTTTCCACATATCTGGCCTTTTTCGTCGAATTTGCTCTCTTAAATGCCGCATAACACTCAAATAATATTCTTTATTTACCGTTTGACCTTCCGGCAAGAATTCCGAGTGCACAACACCGCGATAATCAAAGAAAACAGTCAACATGACTTTGACTTTTTATCGACTTTGGCGTGGTTTTTTCGGTTTCGGTTCAGTTGGAAGGCGCCACTCCGAAGCTTGTTGACTAGTTTGCATGTCAAACTCGTAAACCCACGCGTTTAACGCGAATTTTAGTTCTAAGTACGGGGAACGCTCAAAATTTATTGTTTTTTTCTATTTTTGTGTGAAAATCTTAACGCGGTTCACAGAATACACCTACTTACCAAGTTTCAACAGTATAGTTTTTATAGTTTCGGAAAAAAGTTGCTGTGACATACGGACGGACAGACAGAGACATGACGAATCTATAAGGGTTCCGTTTTTTGCCATTTGGCTACGGAACCCTAAAAATACAACCGAATTGATAACCTCCTCCTTTTTTTTGAAGTCCGGGACAAGGGGAGGAAGATGATGATAGAATAAATTAAGTTATTTTTCGCAGTAATAACCCGGAGTCTTGATATAAATCCAATTAACGCTAATAGCCATGCCCATTATTATTGGAATGCAATATTACTGTCAAAATGCGAATGTAAGTACTTCGAAGGTGCATCTTGGCCTAAACCTTCAGAATATACAAACGTTGTAACGCGCGATTTTATTTTGGCTGAGAACCCCGCGGCATCAGTTGGCAATACTGGGACGGCCTGGGCACGCCACAATTATGGCGGTAAGTTCCCTCTTTGAGGAGTGGCTGGAAAGACAACACGGCCGGCGTCCTAACCACAGTATAGATATATGGAACAGTACGGAAACTACCTACAAATGTTTCAGCGCCATTCGCTACTGACAGGACCGCGAGAAACGCTTAGGAGTCTCGTCGATGCGTATGTGTGTGTGAGTGTGCCGTTTCGAATATTTGTAGGTAGTTTTCGTACTGTTCCATATATCTATACTGTGTCCTAACCTTCCGCATGACTCAGTTCCTTACCGGACGTGGTCAGTTCGGGAGATTCCTGCAACCAGATTCGTGCGGAAGAAACGCCCGGGTGTCACTATTGTGTGAACAGCCCAGAGGACACAGTGGAGCGTATGCTACCGTATGGTAGAGGTATGCCCCCTGTGCAGAGCACCGCCGGTCCTCGTGGGGGCACTCGGCGGCAGCGACCTCTCGCGCCGGGCCTTGGTACAGGCCATGGTCCAAAGCGAGGAGGAGTGGCAGGCAGTCGCCTCCTTCTGCGAAGCAGTATGCTAGCAAAAGAGGCGACCGCACGCGCGAGTTTATGGCCCTCGCGCCCCAGCCCGGGATTCTAATCCCGATTTCCAGCCATCGTAGGCGCGGGTTTCCGGACGGCGAGCAATGGGTAGCTCGCCCAGCAAGATTGAAGCCTACTGGGGCCATGGGTGATGCGAAAGAGAACCCCGGGATCCTGAAACAAAGGCAAAGAAGGAACAAGAGTCAGTAAAAGTAAAGTTTTAGTCAGTAAAAGTCTGACTCGCCCTCCTTAAAAAAAAAAAAATACTGGGACGGCCAATGGGAGATTGAGACACCTGCCGCATGTTTTAGAGACGTAAACTTTATTTGGTAATTAACAATCACAATTTCTTGGTGTTTAGATGTGTTAACTGTTGTTAGGTGGGAAATCGTCTACTGACTTCTCCCGAACTTGGTTGGGTTGGGAGGGCGTGTCAGACTTCTACTGACTAAAACCCACACTAACAAATTTAAACATATAACCTAAAAAAAATACTATATAACTCGAGTTATTTTTTGTTTTATTTAGGCAATTCTACGTAATAATAAATGACTTAATTTTATTTGACTAATTCATATCATTAACATCTTCAACCTAACTTCACACAATGCTGAATACTAGTCCATCTTTTTATTATAATATCAATGTGTCATGTACTGGCCTCGTCCAGATTTCATCTGCGATGGTAATAATGTCATCTGCTTATCTCAACTCCGAGCGATCACCACTAGTCTTCGGCGGCTGACACTACCTCCCGCTCCGCCCAAGAGCGGAATTTGTCATAAGATGATTTTCCCACCTAGCCAAAAAAAAATTTTTTGGACGCCACTCGTCCACCTCTGTACCTTGACAGGTTTTTTTTTACCAATGACCAATATCTCACCCAATGATAAGCGACGATGCCGTCGATTATGGAGTATGCTTTCCTAGAACTAACCCTTTCACTCTTGAATTAAGGCCAGGTTCTACTCATTTTGAACGCCATGAAAAATTATTTTATTAAAATTGACTAAATGTTGGTCATGTATTCAATTTTAATAAAATAATTTTTCCGCCGAGCAAAAATCAAAACACGATATACACTTAAATTAGATGGCTCGATAAAAAAAAAAATCGCGAATCTCACCCTAACTTACGATTTCAAACGTGTATGTCTACGAGATTACGTCACAGAAATATTTGAAAATTACAAAAAAATAATAAAACTTGTTTTTAAAATGGCCTCGCAATATAAAAATCTTGACTAGTTAGTGTTTATTTTTTTATAAAAATAAGACTGCTGTTACGGGGCCGCAAAATAGTAGACCCGGGCGGAGTTTATACAAAATACTAAGTGACTACAACCGGCCCTAGGTTGCACAGACTCCGGCAGAAAATTCCACGATTTAGCTATACGTACAATAAATGTGTTCCTAAAAAAAACGTTATGTGCGTATGGGTGGAATGCCCACCACCGGTGGGTACCTACCCACAAATGCATACCTATCCATTTATCTACTAACATCATACTTACTAAATCTCAGCTGTCGCCTGTTTCACCAAGGCTACCAACTATAATGTTATTTTACGTTATATTTTTCCTACTTCCTTGCCTTTTCTTATCTAAATAACAGCCCGTTATGTGTTCGTGTCAAAGCGTTACTCTGTTCCGTCTCTGTTTTTTCATGTACGGCCTTACGTAATATCTCTGGTACGAACAACTGTACCATCTAGACTGTTTTTATTACATGTTTTAGTGACATTTTCTGTAACATGCGTTCGTTTTGGTATTTCTTATATTATTCTTTATTTGATATAGAATAGTGAATTTCTGGAATCTATTTGATTTTTTTTCCATTCAGACTGAATATGATATCCGATACTCGTAGTGATACACCTTTTATTTTTAGCAACTTAGGCACTTAACCTTTTGAGTGCCTAATTAGAGACACAATAGAAAGACAATGGCGCGTTAACGCCGGCGTTAATGCGGGGATCAACAGCTTAAATAGTATTTCTAACAGCGTCAATATCACTTACTTGTAACTACTGTTAATTAGCTTATGAATTTAAAGGTAATAAAAAGTTATACAGCCTAACTGGGCATCCTGGGTTCGTCCTGGGCATCGTCGGGTAGATACTAGACTTGAGGTAAGAAGGAATGTCGCACTGGTCAAGTACGTGGCTAGTGTACTGATAGGGTTGTTGCGCCGCCGCCCCTCTTTCTTAGAGGTGCCGTCTGCCTGGACTAACCTCCTCAAGTTTGCCCCTTTGTCACGAGCCATACGTATTATTAATAATATAGCACAATCGGAGGATATATTTGGCCAAAACCTGCCGAAATTTTTTAGAAGCAGCTCAAATAATTATTGAGAAAGGTCTGGACATTACATCCTAATTAATTTAATTATATCATAACCATTTACATATAATAAGTGTTAGTTATAACATCGCCTTGGACTTGTCTGTAAAGGTGTTATAATGTAATAATAAAAAAAAACTCAATAGATCAAAAATGCATTCATACGTAATTCTATTAATATCTGACTAACTAATATTACAATTATAATGTAATACAATTTAATTTAATTTTTATAGTAACTTCAATTTTGTGTAATTTAATTTATTTTGTGATGTAGTTTAATTCGTCTATAGCTAGATGCAAGTACCTAAAATGAGCTTTTGTTACTTGAAATAAATTAATAGTATCTAGTAGTATAAATTTTATTTTAATAAAAAATGGTCTTCGGTCTTATGTTTGTTAGTAAAACAATCACATAATAAGTCTAATAGAAATGATGTCATCCATAAAATCAATGCCAGCATTATTTAGTTTATCTATTAGTGCTCAAATAACTTTCCAGATATTGGCCACTCAATATTTACTTGGAATTAATTAAGTGCCTCTATCTATCTCTGCGGGACATATTTCGAGAATTTTCTCGCACAATTTTCTTTTCCCTCCTTCCAATTACATTATTAAGCTGTGGTATTTGAAGTTTCTATAACAAGTCAAAGCTTTTCTGATTGAATTTCATTCTATTTACTACGTTGACCGAAGAATTTCATCTTATTTATTTAGCTTTTATCTTAATTAGGAAAATGTAACACAGATATTTGTTTGCAGTTTAATTTTTTTAAAAGCTTAAAGGACTTGGCCCATAATAATTGACATTGTGACAACTGAACATAATATTATGAAACATTTTGGTGTATGTGCACCAGGAGGCGCATGACCAACATTTGAATTGAACACAAGGGATGAAAAAGATCCAGATTTTTTTAATAGTCTATATAATATATAGTGTCCCACAGCTGGGAAAAAGCCTCCCCTATCCCTTTCCAAACCTCTGTCTTGGGCCAAGTTTGTACCCGAATGTCACGGTACAAAAAAAAAATTGGCAGATAGCATCAGACAGAGAGAAAGAAATAATGCATATGGAATTAGTAAGTTTGTCACAATGACGTTTTTTTCTTTAATTATGATAGGCTCGCGTTTGACCACCATCTCACCTGATGGTAAGCGATGATGTGGTCGACGATGGAGCACGCTTAAACATGGTCTTTTCTCAAAAAAAGAGAAATGAACGATCAATTTTTATTTGTGTGAGGTCATGGCAACAGGTCTTC
This sequence comes from Mythimna impura, assembly GCA_905147345.3. Classification (NCBI taxonomy): domain Eukaryota; kingdom Metazoa; phylum Arthropoda; class Insecta; order Lepidoptera; family Noctuidae; genus Mythimna; species Mythimna impura. The sequence continues at coordinate 5,279,967 of LR990355.1, read as the reverse complement.
TACATCATCTTAATCATCGGTCATCACCTTTCACACATGACACAAGCAGACAACTCCTTTACTGGTGATCGGCAGATATAACAGGTTTCTCTAAAAGAATGTTGACCAATGTCCTGAAGAAGGCAATGGTGCTATCGGGATATCAAAAGCACCAAAATAGAAGGTAAATATGGCTTCCTAAGTATCAACAGTTTCAAACGAATTTCACATTATTTCATTTACAGAATTCTAACAGGATAAAATCCTACGCGTGTGTCTTATGACCTAAAAAATTTATATAGGTTGACCTTTCTGTTAGCGGTCACCCATTGTTCTTGATGCTTGCTAATGTCACCGGGTACGGGTCATTAACTTTATTACCAGAATACTCCCAGAATACTAGATAAGACTATACTAAAAGTGTATGAGTTTATTTTAAACGGAAAGAGTACATGAAACGGCCATTTTTGCCGAAAAATATCTGTCTCCAGTCAGGAGAAATATGAAGCTAGAAGATTTATTTTTCGGGCAAAAAACGTCTCAGACGGGACATAATGAATACCAAGCCAAATATCTTAACATGGTTCGGAGTAAAGTGAACAAACTGAGACACACTGAAATGTAGATTTTCGAACAAATTCTATGTAGTCTTTATTTCAAACTAGCTTTTGCCCGCGGCTTCGCACGCGTTAAATTCGGGGTAACACGGTTCCCCTTTCCTGATATTCCAAGTTGAGTTTAGAACACAAAAGAGAACTCGGAACAGAATATTATTTTAATACGCTACTGTAAACGATTATGTCTTTCCATTTGAGGATAGAATGTAAAGATTCTGGGCATTGGACACACGCGAACATGCTACATACAATTGCATCATCGAGCAGCCTCTGCTGAGTTTTAGCAGGTGTTTCAGCTGCTCTCAAAGCAGCTTGACGCTCAGTCTGTTCAAGTAACCTTTGTTGAGTTTGAGCAGGTGTTTCCGAGGCTCTCAAAGCAGCTTGACGTTCTGCCTGTTCTTGCCTTCTTAGTTCAGCATCTTCAAGAGATTCTTGGGACCAAGCTAATCTCTTCGCTTGTGCTTGAGAAGCCACTCTTGAAAGGTTCGACTTGCGTTTGCGAGGCATTTTAAATCAATATAAATAGAATAGAAATAAATAAAAAAATAAATGCCAAACAAATATTGCTAACTCTAATTAAACATTGAACTAGTGACACGCGGGGTTGCGACATTCGTGGGCAGGATCCAGGAGTTGGGACTCGAGGTAGCATTGCACAAGTCCGAGGCCATGTGCTTTCACGGCCTTCGGAACGCGCCACCACCGGGTTCCCAACTAACGGTAGGAGGAGTTCACATCGGCGTCGGGTCGACGATGAAGTACCTGGGACTCGTTCTCGACAGCCGATGGGATTTCCAGGAGCACTTCCGACGTCTGGCTCCCAAGCTAAATCGGACTGGGGCTGCCCTCGGGCGGCTCCTGCCCAACCTAGGGGGTCTAGACGCCTCCTGCCGGAGGCTCTATGCAGGAATCGTTCGGTCCATGGCCCTTTATGACGCTCCGGTGTGGGCACCGGCGCTGCGGAAGCAGCCGGCGGCCCGGCTGAACGCATGCCAGAGGGTCATGGCCATACGGATGGTGCGAGGATACCGGACGATTTCCCGCGAAGCGGCGAGCCTCCTTGCTGGCCAGCCACCATGGGATCTGGAGGCAACAGTCCTTGCACACATGCACGATCTACGCATGGAGATGCAACGCCGGGGCGAAACTCCGCTGCCGTGACAAGTCGCAGCATGGCAGACAGAGCTCCGGCGAGTTCTCATGGAAAAATGGCGACAGCGACTGTCGCGACCCAGTGCTGGGCACGCCACAATTATGGCGGTTCCGTATGACGCAGGTTCTCACCGAACACGGTAAGTTCGGGAAGTTCCTGCACCGGACTCGTGCGGAAGCGACGCCCGGGTGTCGCCACTGTGTGGACCGCCCGGAGGACACGGTGGAGCACACGGTGGAGGTGTGCCCCACTTGGGCAGAGCAGCACCGTGTCCTTGTGGGGGCGATCGGCGGCGGCGATCTCTCGCGCCGGGCCTTGGTACAGGCCATGGTCCGGAGCGAGGAAGAGTGGCAGGCGGTCGCCTCCTTCTGTGAAGAAGTAATGCTAGCAAAGGAGGCGGCCGATCGCATGAGGCAACGGTCCTCACGCCCTTATCGCCGCCGTGATTCCGATCCCGATTTCCGGCCACCGTAGGCGTGGGCTTGCGGACGGCGAGCAATGGGTGGCTCGCCGTCGGACCGTCCGGTAACCGTCCGGACCGAGCCCAAGTCGTCGACGCCGCGTATTGTTCCACGCGCGCCTCAGGGAGATGTCAGCAAATCGTAGGGGCCCAGCAGGGTCGAAGCCTACTGGGGCCATGGGTAGTGTGAAAACGAAACCCGGGGCCCTGGGACGAAGGCAACGAAGGAACAGGAGTGGGTTTTTAGTCAGTAAAAGTCTGACACTATCTCTCGCACCGCCCAAGAGCGGGATTTGTCATTAGATGATTTTCCCACCGAAAAAAAAAAAAACTCTAATTAAACAAATACTATGTGCATAATCAGCCTTTTTTAATATTCCCACTGCTGGGACTCAGACCTCCTCTCTAGGAGAGGGAATGGGCCGTAATCCAGGACTCGGGCCCAGTGCGGGTTAGTGGATGTCACATTTCCTCGAATTTTTGGTTCTAGGACATGCCGGTTTCCTCACGATGTTTTTCTTTACTATTTTGAGAGCAGTGGTGATGAAATAAATTACACAAAGTAATGCGCCTGGCTGGGTTTGAACCCGCAACCTACAACTCGTAAGCCGGGGCCGTTACCACTCGGCCACCACTGCTCTAAGCACAAGCTTTGTACCTGCTCCTTTTTATTAGACCATTAATCATTTATTTATTTTCACCAATCAGTAAAGATGATGATTAGTGTCAGCGATCTCCCATGCTGGTCCCTGGTTCAGGCCATGGTCCGGAACGAGAGGGAATGGGATGCAGTCGCATCCTTCTGCGTAGCAGTAATGCTAGCGAAGGAGGCAGCTGCAAGAGTGAGGGATCGTACATCCTCATGCCCCAGCGACAGGAGACGCCCGGGCGTCGGAAATCGCAGAGCAACCTCCAGCCACCGTAGGCTCGAGCTAGCGGACATTGAGCAATATGTAGAGTATAATTTGCTCGGCTAATCAAGAATGATAGATGCCCAATTACCCTTTCATCTGAAAATAGATAGATAGAAGACAGCGATAAGAGTAACTTATTAGAACAATGACTCCTCCTCAATTTTGAAAAGGTCGGATTCCAAATTTACTAGTTCATAGGCATTTATGTTTTTTTTTTTTAAAAATAAATGACATAGAAACTTGTGTCCAGTACGCCATGGTCACGACTACATGACAGACTTAAATGCTAAAAATAATACATTCAGACTATTTCAGACGAACATAGAACCTCCTCCTTTTTGAAGTCGGTTAAAAATTACAACATTTGTTGATGGAGTGCGTTCAAAATAAGACTGAGAGAGAAAAAATGGAAAGAGAGTATGGTTTGAATGGATTAGATGTCGGATTAATTCATACGATATTATCAAACCCTAAGTCTGATCTAGCAAAATAACTTTATAATCTGGCAGTAATCTCGCAGCCTTAATGTATATTCAGTTCATAGTATAAAAGTATTGCTAAATGTATTTATATTGTTTAAGGTACAACGGAGTTGACGTATCCTTATGGATAAAAACCCACAAACTAATAATAAAAAAATATTTAAAAAACATGCTAAAAATCTTATAGGACAGTATTGTTTTTCTTATTTGTGTTGTTAAAGAATGAAATCGTCGCTTAGAGCACGTTTTTGTTTTTTTAACCTAGCTGTTATAAAAATAAGCAAGTTTTTCCTGAAATCTCTTCGATATCTTAAGAAAAAATCGAAGAACAGTAACATAAAGTTGGACAATACAATGAACAATGTATCGCAAAGTTAACACGAGCCATAGAGAAAGAACTACTAACGAAGCGTGTCACGACAGCCGGCGCCGCGTTTTATACGGCCATTCTGAACGGGACATATCAAACGAACACGTGGGCGTTATGCCTCCTACATAGAGAATATGTTAGGAAATGTGTTTGTAATGACGTTTTTTCAAGGTCTTTACTGTATTTTCTTTACACCGTAATTCTAGAAGTTACACAAAAAGCCATTTGGCTTTGGGCAGCTCACCGTCTGTCCAGGGGCCCAAGTCTGCTATTTTTATAAATTTGTCATTCCAACACGATCCCATTGTCATTTTGCTAAAAGTTCGTAATCTGCTAATGCATAATGATCGATCATTGATCGGTCAATAGTCTCGTACTAGAGTTGTGATAGAATGACAATATCGCGCTTATTAAAAGCAATAACTGCAATATGACGTTCTAATGGTAGGTTACTGATCAAACGAACTGTCAAAATTTTAGCAGATTACCGCATACGTCAGATATTGGTTTGTCAATATGTACGAGATTACCATTCTATGCCAATTCTTTCAATGGAGTGTCAGTGGTTGACCATTGGAAAGTCATAATGACGCCATTTTATTAGTAGATTACCAAACTTGGTCAAAATCAACAATTATGGTATCAATGATAGACCATTCTGACTAATGGCGTCATTATGACTTTCCAATAAACAACCACTGGCACTTCATTGAAGGAAATGGCACAAAATGGTAATCTTGTACGTAATGACAAATTAATGTCTGAAGTATGCGGTAATCTGTAAAAAATTTGACAGTTCCTTTGATCAGTGACCTACCATTAGAACGTCACTGTGCAGTCATTGCTTTTAATTCGTTACAAGACAGCTCGTACCACTATTCTATTACGAGAACACTGATCGATCAATGATCGGCCATTATGAATTAGCAGATTACGAACTTTTAGCAAAATGACAATGGAATCGTGTTGGAATGACGAATTTATAAAAATAGCAGACTAGAGCCCCAGTACAAGTCCGGATCAAGCCCGAGTCGTTGGCGACGGCGCGTAGTGTTCCACGCGCGCCTCAAAGAGATGTCAGCAAAACCATAGGGGCCCAGCAGGGTCGAAGCCTACTGGGGTCCATGGGTTGACTTTCGAAAGGAAAACTCGTGGTCCTGGAAAGTAAAGGGTAAATAAATAAAGAAAAAAAAAATTTATTCGTGCCTCACACAATCGTATAAATTATAGATTAAATGAAGGAACAAAATTATGTAGGTGTTGTTTTAGTTAGTAAAAGCCTGACCCACGGCGAGAAAAGTCATTAGATGATTTCCCAACTGAAAAAAAACCCAGAAAACCATTAAGATCAAGTGAAATTAGGTAGAACTTGTCTGGTGAATGTCAGATGGGAAATAGGTGAAAAAACCCTCGAACGAGTCCCATTAAACGCTAGTCAAAATGTCGGGCCGACCTCGACCCGTGGCAAAAAAAACTCACCGAAGTAGAAAACAGAAATGTCTGGGAAAGAGAGGCCATCACCATCATCATCATTTCAGCCGAAAGACATAGGCCTCCCTCAAGTGTCGCCACAACGAACTGTCCTATGCGTTTCGCATCCATCGGATTCCCAGGACTCTCACCAGGTCATCGGTGTACCTTGTGGAAGGCCTTCCAATGCTGCGTCTTTCGATACGCGTCTTTCCCTGTTATGTTTCAATATAGGCTAATTAGATTAGATTTTACACTTCTTAAGTTTCCAAAAAAATCTGTTTCATGAAAATGATCAAAGGATGTAATATATTTTGAAAGTAATAATTTAATTTCGGGTGGCATAGACCCATAGAAATCTTAACCAAGTAAGTACAAATTTTATTTGCCATGACTGGCCACACCTATATACAAGTCAAGACCCACTGATTTTGAAAGAGACATTCAAAACGTACAGCTATTAAAATTTTATTTTATTTTAAATAAATAAGGTTACAAAAAAGTAATAAGCGTTTGGTTTAGCTAGTGATGTACCACATAGCTACTTAACCTTTGAAACTCTAGAATATTTTTCTACAAATTTATACCATTCAAAATCAGAACAGCACTCTACCGATATAATCAAAAACTTAAATACTAATCGTTTCTCATAATACATCTATTCATACACGATTTCCGTAACCCATGATCATCTCTGACATATAATTACCCAACGTGGCTGCGGTCTCCCACCGCAATCACCGATCTGGGCACCAAGCATAGTGATTACGGTTTTATCCGCCGATATCACTCGCAGTATTGGTCTCCAGGGCATCCCGAATTCAGAACCGAACTGACCCAACGATACCGATAAAATATTTGTGCGATAACGGATAACAATGACGCGTGTCACTTTTGGAAAATATTGTTGTCATAATTTAAACCGAAGAGCAATAAAGATTTAAATTATTATGTTAATATCCGATGAAAAGCGTTTAAAATATCGTTTTAGTCTGTAAATGTAACTTAATTTGATTTATTATTATACTTCTTATTTCAGCTGGTATAGTGGCTCAGTTAGAATCAGAGGTCGGAATTAGGTAGAGTTATTTATGTACTTATACTGATTTCATACAGCGAAAGAAGAAGGTGGATATGCCTCAAATCCCGAGATTAATTGTAAAGAGCAGAAGTTTTTTATGACACTATCAGAAATATATCAGAAATATTTCTTCCTGCATTAAAGACGAGGAGGAGGAAGTGTGTAAATTTGCTAACCTGACCTCAGTTGACGTTGAGCGATCTTTTTTAATGAAAAATACTAATAAAAATTGTATGTTAATTATCTTTGTTTTATTTGTCTTATCTATATCTGAGGTTCTTATTATTATTTATTTTTTATATTGTTGGCCACACGGGATTGTTCATTAGAAATCCCGGGTAGATCCATATTAATATCAACATTTATATGCAAGTACATGAATAAACTCTACCTAATTCCGATCTCTGGTTATAATCATAATAGCTCCAACTTTCAAGTTGTAGGTTCTAGGTTCAAGGCAACCTTAGGCGACGACTGGGGGGTGAGGATAACCGTTCCCTCACGGTTGTCCACATATACTCAAAGGTTGGTTAGGCCAAGATGCGTTAAATGTTAAAAGACATTTATTTTATAAATAAGTTTAAAAAGAAACGCTTTTACATGTCAATTTTTCCGTCAATGTAAACTAGATGAGGCTGAATATTTTTAAGCTATTGCATAGCTTCTATCGAAGGCCTTGAGCGCGGGGACCGAATCCAGAAATTCCGTAACGAAAAAAACCTCACGCTCCCCACTCCGACGGGCACGGAGGTGTGGCTTGAAGGCCGACAGAGACCGAACACCTATTTTAGAAAAGTCGTTAACGACCTGTGTGGCGCATTGGTACAGCGTTCTACCTATGTTATCATCGTGCCTCGAGTTCAAATCTCGGTCAAACAAAATAGTCTTTTTGTATTATAATAGATTATAGTAATGTTCTGTGATAACAACTGAACATACTTGTAGCAATTTATGAAGTAAACAAGAAAGAAAAAAAAATTGTTTTCTTATCGGTCACCACGCTCAAAAAGTGTAACTTGAATTAATATCAAAGAAAAAGAAATACTGCATAAATAAAATAAATAAATAATTATAATTGCATAAGTTGATACAAAATGCTATGCAATAGCTTTACCGCGGCAGTCCCCGAGTGCCACACTTTTTTTTTCATAATGTTTTCATCCTATGAAGTTCTTTCATTTCACTTTATCTTGTTGCTTCTCAGCCAATGACTTTAATTTTAAATTCTACTTACATTGACTTGTAACAGTCATAATCAAAAAATCAGTTGCTATGTCTTTAAACTTCTTTGAATGCCAAACACTGTTTATGTTTTATTTAAAACAAGCATTTTGCTCGCAACTTCGTTCGCAAGATTATTTTCATAAAAACTTGAACATTCTTTAAGCCATAACTTGAGGGTAGTTTAAAAAAATATATAATGACAGCCTTTGTTATTCATTTTCGCTACAATTTGTGTTAAGTTTTAAGTTTATTTATCCAAGAAATAAGAATCTGCCATGCAAACATTTAAAGTCCCCGAATAAGGGAACTTCTGAAAACAAATAATGACAACCTTTGTTATTTACTTTGATAACCATTCGTACTAACTTTCAAGTATATTAATTAGTACATGGATTGAGGTTTTGCATAAAAACAGAAGTGAAGGAATTCTGGTTTTCATCCCCTTAACACGTTGACTGCCGTAGTGTAAATGAGAAAAATTGTTTAAATAAGTTCCATCACTACGTTTAATTTGTATTTTAGAATACCTAGTAACTTGCTTTTTATTTATATTTTACACATTGATAAAAATAAATCCTTGATTTTTGTGACAGCTACGTTTTTCCTCTTACCTTCTTCATTCTATCCCATATTTTTTACAATTTCATAAATAGCACACAACCACGCTGACGTAACAATCTATGGCACCGCCGCCACCACTCCGGTCATTTGCGTATACTAAATGTACGATAAACGTGACCACCGGCGCAATAATGGTGCCCGATAACAGGTAGAATTTCGAAAAATACTTTCTTGGTGCTCATCCACAACATAAAAGGAAAACTTGTGCAAAATTTCACGTTTCCAGTCCCAGTAGTCAGTTTCGGCTGTGCGTTGAGATATCAGTCAGTCAATTTCTCCTTTTATTACATATCAAAATCATGAGGAAAATAAGTGAAGTCTTGAATCAATACATTTCGTATAACAGTTTTTAACAAAGGACAATTTGAACTATACAATCATGTGCACAGGTGCCATTTTATTTCGCTATAAAAAGCTCGTAAAACATAGTTTTTGTTATGATATTTTTGCACGCAATAACCGAATTTACGTGTGTAGGTCCCATTTTATTTAAACGACGGAGTTTGTTCCGGGATTCTTGTTACTGTTACTTATTTTATGATTTATTTTTTTACATAAACATATAGCATGTACAAATATGTTGAAATGCTGTCCCAAGACCAAGTTTATGATGAAAATTACAGAATAGGATTGTAACAACGTCAATGGCGCCTCATAGGAAATAAAGATCCAATAATACTGTTCCAATTCTCTGCGATTAGAACATAATTATACAACTGGCCGAAATCAACAATCAGGCAGTTGCCCAAATCAGGGTGTTTTTAATATCGTGTGGATTTCAATACGCATGCGGGTTTGTCCCGTATGCCAAAAATTCGAAGACATGTGACATTCACCAATCTGCACTGGGCCCGCGTGGTGGATTACGGCCCATTCCCTCTCATAGAGAGAGGAGGCCTGAGTCCCAGCAGTGATGCTGATTATGCATGTATTATATTATATACTCGGGCCCTGAAGATTGCCACGTTTATAGCGGCGTCAGGGACATTTTAAGCACTCAAAAAGTAGTCCATCGTCTGTTCAGGAGCACCGCACTCACACTGGGTGTTGGAGGGATCTAAAATCTCTCATTTTGCTAGGTTGTCTTTGCAAAAGCCTGCTTGCAAGCGCAGTCTATTGATTGCTTTTCATATAGGCCTCTCCAGATCACGTCCGAGTGGCAGATAGAAAGAAAAACATTTTATTTGGCGGAACAAGATGTTCCATGGTTTGAACGAAGTTGGGTTGTGGTGAGTGGTTTTCATTCCACAACTTACATGTTACCACAGATGATCGATCCGAATGGCCTGTGTGAATGTCACATGTCTTCGAATTTTTGGTTCTAGGACATGCCGGTTTCCTCACGATGTTTTCCTTCACCCTTTTGAGAGCAGTGGTGATGAAATAAATTACACAAAATAATGCGCCTAGCTGGGTTTGAACCCGCGACCTATAACTTGTAATGCCCTAGTATTTTGAGGGAAAAAAAACATATATACGAGAAGCAAAGGAAGAAGAACAAATAACAGCCGGGACCAACCAGTTTAACAGACATTTTGGGGCATGAAAGAAATATACATTAATTTAGTAAAATTTCAACGCCTATAAACATTTAAAACCTACCTGTAATCAAGTACTTTCAGTAGATAAATCGCACCGACCCATTGACCCAAACGTTCAGAACAATGAATGCCATATGGCCATTTTACAGACAATAAATGCATTGTACAAACCGATGTTATTGACAGAACCGTTACATGGGTCCATGTGTGTTCGACACTTTGACATATGACTTACTTTATCGAAGGAAACAATGCCACGACTGCTTTGTTTAAGGGTGATATGTCAATGGACGCTGTAGTAATTATGCTTGGGTCTCCTGTATCAATTTGGGGTGCGATTGTGGGGATTGGAACAGAAAAGGAAAAAATAAATTGACAGAATGGTTAGATTATGGTTGCATTTTTAGTTAATTAAGCTTTATTTTTACCAGATTTGGCAAGCTTTAGAAATAGCGACAGTAATAGCAATTATGGTATTGTCAAGGCCGAAGTGTATAAGATTAACAAACGCTACTAAAACGGCGCGTGGTCAATCCAAGAACCTTGGGCATTTCGACAATCGCTGTTGGACTTTGTCTAGAGTTTTGATTGATGTTTTTAAAGATCTCCATGTTGCGTGTGTGTTACCAGTGATATGGCTCTAAAACCTCACAATCTGCCTAAACAGAAGGCTTAGGGTCACCCAAGGGACAATGAAAAGAGCTTTGCCCAGAGTTTCCTTGCGTGATCGAATCAGGAAGTTACCAACACACCCTGAAGAATAGTTAAGCTTAAGTGGCAATAGGTAAGGCACATTGCGCGCAGAACCGATAGTCGATAAGGCCGAAAAGTTCTGGGATAGTGACCACGCAAAGGACTGGTCTTTATAGCGACACTTGGCGGAGGCATATGAGTAACAGTGCACATGTATTAGCTGAAATGATGATGACGATGAAAATCATAACAATTTGAACAAAACGGAAACATCATTACTACTCAAAAAAATCAGTTTGTATAAAAAAAAAACTAAAACGAAGGCAATGTAATTTAATTCCTCAATTTTCTTTCACCTGCAATACTCACACTTTCTCTTATCTTAAGTGACAGTGTTCCAAATAGGTCATTTTCGATTCGATCCCACGCAACAAGGAAAACGGGCGAGATTCCCCATTTTCCGGAACACTCGATATCTAGTGACAGAATACAAGTAAAACGTAGCAGTAATAACGTATAATCGAGGACAGCAGAGGTCGTCATCAAGCTGTAAGAGCAGTGGGAACTGGGTCTATTGGTATAGTGAAGACTGGAGACAGTATATCAAATTTTACTAAGCTAAATATTTAATGAGAAAACTTAAAGAGCACTTCCTTTCATTATTGAGACAAAATTAGTCTAAATATTATTAATATATATAATATATTTATATATTAGACCTATGCGGTGGATGCGAGTCGCACAGGATCGGTCGTTGTGGAGACGCTTGGGGGAGGCCTATGTCCAACACTGGACGTCTTTGCTAAAATGATGATGATGATGATTAGACCTATTTATTTCAGTTTATATTGTGCACTGGATCCTTTCCTTCGAATATGTCAAACTAAAAGGTTTACTGGGAGAAAACTCATTGTTGAGTTAAGCTCGTCAAATCGCTGTGTACTATGTTATGTTTTAGTGTACAATAAAGAATTAAGAATGTGGTTTATGCGGTTGATAAACCGATTAATATTTGATGACGAACAGTGGTAGCCCAGCGGTTACGAGCCCGACCCATGTGTTGTCCTCGTGAATTCAAACGTTTAGGCGCTTTGCTTTTTGTAAAAAAATTGAAACCACAATATCCACACTGGTGGACATTGTGGTTTCAAATTTGCAGATTGCCGCACTAGGCCTACGTAATTCGACCTCTTCTAGAGGCCCCGGGGGGGGGGGGGGAGATTGGAGTCCCAGCAGTGAGAATAATATAAGGCTGATTATAATGTTGATTAACATATTTTGTGTCTGTCACACGACAACAAACTGGCGCATTCCATCAGCAGTAAAGTGTGTGGGTCAACCAGCAGAAGTCGAAACATCAGGAAACTAAATACAACCTAAAAACTGGAATTTTTAAATTACTATGACCCACACTCTGTAGTATTTTTTTTTTTTTAACCAATAGACTAAAACACTTGGAACTTTTTATGTCAGCGTTTCTTTGACCATTATTAAGGTTCCGTACCCAAGTCGGCCCAAACCCATATAAGATCCATTTATTGTCTGTCTGTGCGTTTGTTCATCTATCAAAATCCTTTTCTCAGGAACCCGTGAAAGGATGATGCTGAAATTAATCTCAAAAACTCAGGGCTACTATACCTTGGATCAGTGAAAAAATTGAAACTTTAAGTCAACGCAATCTAAAGAAATGACCAGTTATGCTCCGTTTAGGCACACATTTTGACACTCACTAGGAAATCATAAATGGGTATTTTCCAATGACTGAATGAATGGGTGATTTTTTTTTTTAATAGCAAGAAGGAATGTCTAATACCACAAGTAAAAAAAAGTCTGAAACTGTAAATTTGTAGTAACGTCAAAATTATTAAGTACTTTTTACGATTCGGAAAAATGTTCGAAACTCGATTTGTGAATCGAACTACTTACATAGGTAAAGCGCCTATTACACCACTCGATATTCAGTCTATGTAGCGTCAAGAAAAAGAGCAACTTACGCCATAGTCGTGTAAAGGAATGATACAGAACGATGAGATAAATAAATAAACATAGACTAAGACTGTCTGATAATTGAGTGGTGTAATAGGCGCTTGAGTCTGTACGGAACCCTTGTTGCGCAAATTCGAATCGCACTTGATCGGTTTTATTATTGTTCTGAGCAAACATTACCTCAAAGAATTTAATAAAATCAAGAGTGAATAGGTTACTTTTAGGCAAGTGTGTTCTATCGTCGGTTGACCACATCATCGCTTTACCATCAGCCCCCTAGCCAAGTTACGACTGTTTCGTTTCGATTCTCTTGCGTCGAATGCCTCGAGTAGGCCACGCCTCCGATTCCTTTGTTCTGATGTCATCTCAACGCTCAGTCACGTGGTCAGAACAAAGGAATCGGAGCCTACTCGAGGCATTCGACGCAAGAGAATCGAAACGAAACGGTAGTAACTTGGCTAGGGGGGCAGGTGAGATAGTGATCAAATGCGAACCTATCCAAAATATAAAAAAGTCGCCTGTTTCTTTAAAACAAAATGTATTATAGTTCATGTATTTAGAAGGTCTTTTGGACTTGATATACTCTACCAGCTCAACCGCGTCACTCATCAGTCGGATCACGCGCCCGATCGGCGAACGGCCCATGAGTGCTTCAACGTGACTGCAGACCGATGAATATTTTCAACAAGCTTTTGTTTTTTAAGTGACTGCCATTCCAGCATTTGGAAAAAAAATTGGAGTTGATATTTCCAGTTTTTTCACTATCTCACCTGATTTAAAACGATGATGTGACCGACGATGGAGCACACTTGCCTAGAAGTAACCTACTCTTGACTTAAAGGTACTGTTTTTTTTTTAATGGTGCACCGAAGTGGCAGTGGGCGGGCACATTGCTCGTAGAACGGATGGTCGATGGGGCCGAAAGGTTGTAGAGTGGCGACTGCGCACCGGAAAATGCAGCGTTGGAAGGCCTTCCACAAGGTGGACCGAGGACCTGGTGAGAGTCGCGGGAATGTGGTGGATGCGTGACGCACAGGATCGGTCGTTGTGGAGACACTTGGGGGAGGCCTATGTCGAGCAGTGGACGTCTTTTGGCTGAAATGATGATGGTGATGATGAGGGTGCCTAAGTTTCTTAGTATTTTGGGATTGCGGTATAGTTAGACAGGTAGGTGAGCAATTTCCTGTTGCATCGTGTGCAACGGTTTCAAATTCCGCACGGAACCAATATGGTCATACAAGGCCTATAATTAGTCGTCCCGGGTCTGGGTGTCTTGTGTAAATGAGTTCACATGTTTGTAAAAGCATTCAAGATATACGAGTAATTCCTAATTCGGAGCAACGTATTTAAAGGTATATAATTAATTAAGAACACAAATAAATTATTAGGTAATAAAAATGATAATGAAAAGAAATAACAAAAATCCTAGTAAGTAAAAAAGTATTAAAAATGGTATCTTCCCAATGGATATTGGATAGGTAAAGACAATTCTTTACCTAACAAAACAGAGCAGACAATGATGAACAAAACAGATGTAATGATAATTTTTGTCTAATCACTAGTGTTACAATTAATTATATTTATTGATATGCTGTGAAACTTTAACAAGTCATATCTCCGTCGAAATTTACAGTAACGTCGACCAAATAAAACGCATTTCTGAGCAAAAGTCCCAGAATCGAAGTACGTGTCAAGATCTAGTGAATTCTAGAAAAAGTCTGCCACAAGTACATCTATTTCTATTACCTAGTTCATAATAATTGATAAGGGAATTGGTTCCATCCGTCTTATACGATAGAATCGAAATTCGCACGAAGTTGCGATAATAATAATAATAATGATTTATTACTTCGCGATGCGACTATATTGTTTTAGACTGGCCTTGAAACGTCTGTATCTAGAATTTTTCTGGCTCTCTGCGTATAAATACGAGCCCCCCCTATCGGAAGTGAGTCAGTTTTGATATCGACTGCGTGACAAGAGAGATACCTAAGTGTGTAAAGTGATATTACCTAACGACCTAAGCGACAGTAAAACGGATTCTAGAACTCATAAACGATTGATTATCGGTAATTGGACTTTGTTATTGTTTGTGGTAAATAAAGTTCTCTGCTAGTAAACCGGCATTTAATGACTCACGTTCGTAACAATATAAAATTACAAATTAACATCGAAATCCTTCTTATAATCTATTAGATAAGAAAAAAAAAGCTGCCCGGTATCTTCTCGTCCAACATACCACAGTGTCTCAAGACGAAAGTCTATGACCAGTGCGTGTTGCCAGTGATGACATATGGCACTGAAACATGGTCGCTTACAATGGGCCTCATCAGAAGGCTTACAGTCACCCAAAGGGCAATGGAAAGGGCTATGCTCGGAGTTTCTTTGCGTGATCGCATAAAGAATGAAGTTATCCGCAGGAGAACCAAGGTCGCCGACATAGCCCGAAGAATCGCCAAACTAAAGTGGCAGTGGGCACATTGCTCGTAGAACGGATGGTCGATGGGGCCGAAAGGTTCTAGAGTGGCGACCGCGCACCGGAAGGCGCAGCGTCGGAAGGCCTCCCACAAGGTGGACCGACGACCTGGTGAGAGTCGCGGGAGTGCGGTGGATGCGATACGCACAGGATCGGTCGTTGTGGAGACGCTTGGGGGAAGCCTATGTCCAGCAGTGGACGTCTTTCAGCTGAAATGATGATGATGATGATGAAGAAAAAAAAACCACTAAAAAACCAAACTCATCGCACAAAATTGTATTACAATTCTGAGAAAAATTGATCAAAGTAGATTACAACATGGACATAATAGGAAGAACATCACCTAAATCAAATATGGAACAAACAAAATTCCCGGAATAAGGAAAACCAAAACTAGCTCTCTAGAGAGAAAACGGAGAAAACATACAAATTGAAAGTTCCGATGCCGGAGATCAAAGTAACATAAGAACCCAGATTTGAAACAAAAGGCGATGCAAATATTGGCACCAAACATTGGAACACAATACACGACCCGAAAGGGAACCCAATACTCCATCAGTCCAGTAATCGGTAAACGACGATCATATTTCAAAAAGCCCAAACAAAAGCGCCCTCTATTGACAGCGTCCCGAACTAATTTTCCGTGGTGTGGACAGACATTATAAAGGCGCATACATAATGGGTGCTAATTTATTCGACAAAGTTCTTTGTGATCCTATTAATCCAGTTTGGGTATTTTACATGCGACCTACTTGCACGCTAAGGTATTCAGTAAATTGTGTACATAGTCAGGTAGGTAGGTACATTTTTTTTTATTATCAAGATGTTATTCTGCATAGACTTTTTCAATTAGTGCAAAGTGCCAACACAATAATTGATTGGTAAGAAAAAGATAAAATATTATTATTATTTTGCAGTGGGCGTAGTGGTTGAGCGGTCAGCCCCCCTAGCCAAGTTACAACCGTTTCGTTTCGATTCTCTATTCGTCCATCGCCTCGAGTAGGCCACGCCTCCGATTCCTTTATTCTGATGTCATCTCAACGCTCAGTCACGTGGTCGGAACAAAGGAATAGGAGGCGTGATCGACTCGAGGCGATCAACAAAAAGAGAATCGAAACGAAACGTTTGTAACTTGGCTAGGGGGGCAGCTGCTGCGCTGCGTGTCGCGCGTTCGATTCCTACATGGAACAAATATTTGTATAGCCTTCAGATAGGTGTTCCAGGTCTGGGTACCTTGTGTAAATGAGTTTACTTGTATGTGAACGCACCGACGATACAGAAGTTATTTTTAGTGTGGAACAACATCTTTTTATTTAAAAAAAAAATGCAATAATTAACTTTTATGAGTTAAAAATGTGAGAGCGTAGGGTCGCCGCACACGGGGCACCGACCTTAACCACAAAACGCCGCCACCGGCATATTTCCTGTAGGTTGACGCCGGTGGCCGCCACACGCTACAAATCGCCGCTGCTCGCTTGTTGTGGCTCGAACTGGCCACTAAACGCCGATACAAAACGCCTTCACACGCCACTTGCACATTTAAACCTTCTTCGTCAGAGTCCATTATGATACTGCACGTATGGGTTAAGAAAAGTAGCAGCCACCGGCCACAAGTGGCTGTCGCGCGCTTCAACTTCCTTTGTAACCGCTTCTAGCTTCTCGTGGAGGCGTTTGTGGCTGTGGCGTGTGGCCCATGTACGGCGACACTTATCGGTAACAGCGAACTTTCATAGCTACCTAAATAGTATTTCGACTTGATAGACAAGAAAAATATATATAAAACTAGCTTTTGCCCGCGGCTTCGCTCCCGTCAACTGACTACTATATCCCACTCTACCCTACTCTACCCTACTCTACCCTACTCTACCCTACTCTACCCTACTCTACCCTACTCTACCCTACTCTACCCTACTCTACCCTACTCTACCCTACTCTACCCTACTCTACCCTACTCTACCCTACTCTACCCTACTCTACCCTACTCTACCCTACTCTACCCTACTCTACCCTACTCTACCC
This sequence comes from Mythimna impura, assembly GCA_905147345.3. Taxonomy (NCBI): domain Eukaryota; kingdom Metazoa; phylum Arthropoda; class Insecta; order Lepidoptera; family Noctuidae; genus Mythimna; species Mythimna impura. The sequence goes on along the minus strand of LR990355.1, from coordinate 5,262,881 downwards.
TACTCTACCCTACTCTACCCTACTCTACCCTACTCTACCCTACTCTACCCTACTCTACCCTACTCTACCCTACTCTACCCTACTCTACCCTACTCTACCCTACTCTACCCTACTCTACCCTATTGTACCCTACTCTACCCTACTCTACCCTACTCTACCCTACTCTACCCTACTCTACCCTACTCAAAAAAAAAAAGTATCCTATGTCCGTCTCCTGGTCCTAAGCTACCTCCCCACCAACTTTCAGCCAAATCGGTTCAGCCGTTCTTGAGTTATAAATAGTGTAACTAACACGACTTTCTTTTAAATATACTATAGATTATAGATATAGATTATAGATATAGATATAGAAGAGTAGAGTTCATTTCAATTCAATTTAAAATATTACATTTTACTTACCTAGGCCTACTTGGGCACTTATAAAACATCAGAAGTTAATGCAGGGTTTTTTTTTTCGGTGAGAAAATCATCTTATGACATCTCGCGCTCTTGGGCGGAGCGCGAGATAGTGTCAGACTTTTACTGACTAAAACCCCACTTCTGTTCCTTCTTTGCCTTCGTCCCAGGGCCCCGGGTTTCACTTTCACATTACCCGTGGCCCCAGAAGGCTTCGACCCTGCTGGGCCCCTACAATTTGCTGACATCTCCCTAAGGCGCGGTTCCAATTGATCGTTTTCTTTGGAGAAAGACCGATAATAAACTTCATATATTAAGTTATGAGAGGATAGTGCAGACCAGTCAACACACTATCAGACAGTACATTCAACAAGGTACTCTATAAGGCAATTAAGGCAATCAACGCTTCTTGGAATCGATATATTATTCCACTGAAGGCACCGCTATTCAAATTCTATTCCAGTTTTATACCTGACTGGGTTTACATACATATTTCATGAAGGTAATAATAACTGTTGGTAAGGCACAGGCTGTAATGTTTCCATGAATTTCATCATCATCATCATCACTTCAGCCGAAAGACGACCACTAATGGATAAAGGATTTTCCCAAGTACAGCGATACTTTTTTTTTAAGTCGGTTAAAAATAGGCTGTTGAATCGAAGTTGTTGTTGTATCGAAGTGATCTGATGATGATGATGGAGCCGGAAGGTAGGCACTGGAACTCCGTAATTAATCAATGTAACCTAGCCGTGTTTGGACTTATTAGAATTGTCATGAGATGCACTTTGGCTATAGGATACTATCGAACTGATCTGATGATGGAGCCGGAAGGTAGGCACAGGAACTCAGTAATTAATCAATGTATCCTAGCCGTGTATGGGCTTATTAGAATTGTCGTGAGATGCTCTTTGGCTATAAGGTACTATCGAACTGATCTGATGATGGAGCCAGAAGGAGGAAGCTAGACACAGGAACTTTATAATAAAGCAATGTAACCTAGCAGTACTTGGGTTAATTGGAATTGGCATGAGAAATAGGCACTCTGTTTATAAGTGTATCGCAACTAAAAAGTGTGAAATAAAAACTTTTTACAAAAAAAAAAAAAAATAACCGACATCACTAAAAAAAAAACACTAAAAGGATCAAAATAACTTTAATTTCGGAAGTCGGTGTTAAATAAGAAACAAACAATACCGAGAAACACCGACTTCCGAAATTAAAGTTATTTTGATCCTTTTAGTGTTTTTTTTTTTAGTGATATCGGTTATTTTTTTTTTGTAAATGATTTTATTTGCACCTCAGATCCATCGGAATCTCAGGATCCATACCGGGTCATCAGTCCATCTTGTGGGGCCACGTTGATGTGCGGCAGCCGCTCCGGGAAGCCACGCGCCGGGTCACTACTCTAAAACTTTTGGTCTTTATCGACCATCTGTTCTGCGAGCAACGTGCCCTGCCCTGCTATATAAGATTGGCGATTCTTCGGGCCTTGTGTAGACAAATTATTTCTTTATTGGCCGTATGATCAAACTTCTCATTGTATAACTAAGCAACGGGAAAAAGTCAGTAAAAAGATTTTTACAACGCCAACTAAATATTCTTTGTCCAAGAACGAGCGAAGCAAGCTCGTAAATTTACACTTCGACACGGACAAGTAAGGTTAGAGGGATAAGGCTCAGCATTGTACCGCGCCACTTCCACCTGAGCCTTCATGGTTCTTTTATTTATCCTACCCAAAAATAGTGGCTAAAATAGTATCATTCAGATGCTCGTTAAAAAAATAAAATAAAATGGCAGTACTCTTAACAAAACACAACAAATCCAACATAAATAATTCTCGTATATTTTTAAGCTAAGCAGTAGAATCCGGTCGCAAAAGCCAGTATTAACATAATTTTATACTGTGATACGTTGCAGAAGCAAGCAACAAGTGAAATATATTTTCCAATATGTCCGTGCGATAAACTCATGGGGATTTGTTTAATATTACGTTGTAGCTCGCGGTTCATACCAATCACATTACTAGGTAGCATAGCATAGCATAGTCGGCCTTATAAAGTTCCCACTGCTGGGACTCAGGCCTGCTCTCTAGGAGAGGGAATTATTACATTATTACATTACTAGGTGCTTGTGCTAGATTACAGCTATCATTATTAGCTTCTGCCAGTGGCGTGCCCGTGTGAAAGTAGGTTTGTCCATACAAATTTTGGGCCTCTGATCCATCCCCTTAAGGGATGTATTTTGGAAAAATCTTTTCTTATTCTTTAGATAAATGATAAAAAGAACCTCTCTGCAAAATTTTAGAGTTCTGGGTTCAATGGTTTGAACTGAGCCTTGATTTATTTATTTATGTTATTATAGATTAAAGTTATCTCAACTCAGGTCCCCAAGATACAGGTTCTACCTAGTTTGGGGACCACCATCCAAATATATGTATAATTACTAATTAGTTACAGACAATATTAATCATTATATAACAGTTTTAAGGTATTCTTTATTTTCTGTAACAATGAACAATAAACATTATTCATATTATTATTATTCTTTTTTTTTTTTTTTTGTGTGTGGCCTCTCGCAGGTCAACCTAGGAGGTTGTCGGCTGCTTAACCGGTCTTGCCTGTGGCGGCCTCGATTCGAGAATCAAAGCCTCCAGCCAGGGCTTACTTAACTAACTTAAAAACTAAGCGACTACACGCTAAGGGCACCCCCTGTGGGGTACGGACCTCGGCTTAGGGCGTCGCTGGGGGGGGGCAGCAAGGGACGGGCTGGATCGCACAAAGATATTATTATTATTAACGGGGAATTTTAAAACTACGGCTCAGCGGCGCGGGCTGGCTCGAGCAAAGGACGGGGAGGACGTTGACGGGTCTGTCGCGGCGGGCCTCGGCGGCGAGGACGGAATGACGGCGGTCTGTAATGTCTACGAACTGTACTGGTTTCCTTACGGCTCTCTTGGAGCAGGGTAATGGGGTCGTCGGGGGTGACAAGAGTATGCCTAGGACGGCGAATCTTTGAGATGAGGGAGGGTTCATATCGGGCGGCCGATACGATAAGGGGGTTGCGGTGTTTCACAGCAGTATCGAAGAAACGCTTGCACAGGCGTTTCATGAACTGCTGGATGGTGGGGATTTTGAGATCTAAGTGTAGATTCTCATTTCGGACGTAATAAGGGGCACCGAGGATTTTACGGAGGGTCCGATTTTGGAGGGTCTGCATCCTATGGAGGAAACGGGGCTTGGCGTGTGCGAAGATAGCACAGGCATATGTCATAATCGGGCGGATTACTGCTGTAAAGAGGCGCAGCTTGCACTTAAGTGATAATTTGCTGCGAGCAGTCATGAGATAGTGGAGCCTACCTTGAGCGAAAGCGGCTCGCGAGCGAGCCTGCTTTATGTGCTCGGCGAAGGTCAAGTGCTGATCTAGGATCACTCCGAGGTACTTGGCTTGCTTCTCCCAGGGGATTGGCTTGCCGTACATGGTGATCGGAGGGGGAGGGAGGACGGACTTCCGCTGTTTCGAGTAGAGAACAGCTTGACTCTTATCAGGGTTAACCTCTATTCTCCATTTCCGGAACCATTTGCCCAAAATGTTTGCGGAGGTTTGGAGATTGCGAGCGATAACTCTGGGGTCACGACCGGTGTAGTAAATTGCCGTGTCGTCGGCGAATAGAGCCAACTGGGCCTTTTTACTCTGGGGAATGTCGCTGGTGAACAGCGTGAAGGCTAAGGGGGATACTACGGAGCCTTGCGGGACTCCTGCTCGGATGGGGTGGGGGGTGGAGAGGGCACCCTCAATTCGATAGCGGAAGGTGCGATTCGACAGAAAGTCTCGCATGATGAGCACGAGACGGTCTGGCACTCCGAGTTGGTATAGCTTATATAATAAGCCATTGTGCCAGACCTTGTCGAATGCTTTCGCTATATCGAAATACAAGACACCCGTCATCGTATTACGCTGGAAGCCAGCGCTTAGGTGCTCTACGATGCGGTGGACTTGGTGGATGCATGAGTGCTCGGTACGGAACCCGAACTGCTCATTAGGAATGAGACCCTTGGATTCGGCAAAATCTTTTAGACGCTTATAAATAAGCCTCTCGTAGACTTTACCGAGAACATTGAGGAGACTGATAGGGCGGTAGCTGGAAGGGTCAGACTTGGGCTTGCCTGGTTTGGGGATGCCGATAACGGTGGCCTGCTTCCATGCTTGGGGGAAGATATTATTGCTTAATGCGCCATTGAAGATGGCGGTCATTAGCATTATAAGTTGGGGAGGGAAGAGTTTGAACACTCTGTTCGTGATACCGTCGGCGCCGGGGGCTTTCCGGGGTTGAAGTTTTTTGATGATATCCTCCACCTCGTCGGGAGTGACGGGGGGTAGAGGGTTATCAGGGTCTTCAACGGGAGGGAGGGAGGCTCTACGTTCGACTTCAGCGTCCACCATGTCGATGTGAGCTTGGTCTACTAGTTGAGAGCTAGGCGAGCATTGGGCTTCGAGGCTGTCGGCTAGGCATTCCGCTTTTTCAGAGTTGTCGAAAGCGACACTCTTGTCAGGGCGGGTGAGCGGAGGGATAGAGGACTCTTCAGTGGAACGTAATTTCCTCTGAAGTTGCCAGAAGGCGTGATGAGTAGGCTCGAGTTCGCTAAGCGTCTTGTCCCAGCGGGCGGAACGCAGCTCGGTCATACGTTTCTTAACAGCACGCTGTAATCTACGCATGTGAGCCTTGTTAGCGTCGCAGGGAAAAGCGCTGTACGCACGGATGGCTGCGTTCTTCTCGGTCATCAGAGCCCGTACATCGTCCGGAATTTTCCAGCGACGGTCCTCCGTCGCTGGAATCTCCCTTGAACATTCGTTCAGGACGGATTGTACGTGATCTGTGAGCGAGTCGATCGCAGCCGTCGTGTCAGCGACTGAGTCGATGTGGTCAGGGATAGAATCCAATTGAGGTGACGTGGTAGATTTCAGTCTTTCGCTTACTTTCTTCCAGTCAGTGATCAATTGGGACGGGGGAGGCTGGCCGGGGTCGAGATTACCCGAGCGGGAGCCTAGGTGCATGATCACGGGGCGATGATCGGAGTTAAGCTCGTGTATTGCTTCTATAGATTGTAAACGGAGGTTTACATTCTTCAGGAGCGCTACATCGAGGACGTCGGGGCTATGGTTGGGATTTAGGGGGAAGTGAGTGTGACACATCGGGGCGATGATGTCAAAGTTAAGGGATGCACCAAGGTTGAACACGACCTTACCTCTAGGGTTGGTCGTACTACTGTTCCAGGCGGGATGTTTAGCATTGAGATCGCCCGCTAGTATAACGGAGTCACTCAAGCCAAAGAGGGCGGTGAGGTCTCTAGTGAGAGCGATGGACTCGTCTGTCATACGAGACGAGGAAGTCGGAGGGGGATAGTAGGCGGAGATGACAGTGATCGGTTGATGACCAGTCATGCCTACTCGACAGGCTGCGTATTCTAAGAAAGAACAGGGCGCGGGTGGGGTTAGGGGGATACAGTACAGTTCCTTCCTGTAGTAAATGAGGGTGCCACCACCGTGGCAGCGAGATCTATCGTTGCGAACTATGCGATAGTTGGCAATTTTAGGATCTTTACGGTGGGGTTTGAGGAATGTTTCCTGGATAAGGAGAATGTCTAACTGATGGTCGCGGAGAAAAGTGGCGATCTCATCTCTCTGATTGATAATGCCGTTGGCATTAAAGAAGCCTAATTTAAGGGATCGCGGTTTGGAAGAACAAATTCTTTGATGTCTATCCATCAAGAGTTATTGAGGGTAACTTGTCGAGTTCGGCCGTGACCGACTCATATTTTGAGAATAGCGCAGCTCGCTTAGCGTAGTCGAGCTGGCCATTTATTTCAGCTAGGGTTAGCTCATCAGCTAAATCCCTAGCATCCTGCGTCATAAAGATGCGGTAGTTGTCCAGAATGATCTGGCCAACGGTTCTGCGTGGGAACGCAGCCGCTCTTTGGGGAGTTTTTGCGGCCACGGGGGCCACAGAAGCGGGGGCAGGCGCTGGAATGGGCTTGGCCATTAGCGCTGGGATGGGCTGTGAGACCGCCAAAGCCGGGAAGGCTTTGTGATGGTTCAACAGATTCCATGGGGATGGTCTCTGGGGTGCGAGACGTTCAGGGAGTTGGGAAGAGGGGGCTTTCCCAGATGGAGCTTCCCTCTGTTGGCGAGCAGCAGCACGCTTTGCCAGCTTGGGAGGGATTTTGGGGGCTTTAGGGCAGCCACGGTAGTTAGCCGGGTGCCCGGCTTGACCGCACAGTACACAGCTGGGTGGCTCTGTGCAGAGTGTGCGGTCCTTGGGCCGAGGGCAGTCGCTCGTGCCATGCTCGCCCAGACACTTAACGCATCTGGGTGTAGCATAGCAGTTCCGCTGCGAGTGGCCATATAATTGGCAGCGGTGACACTGACCGACTATCGTCGGTCTGAAAGGCTTCTCAATGGAGATGCCAGAGAGGGAACACACCGACTTGACTTTGAAGATCGGGTGGTGCCCTTCGGTGGGGTCGCATACGACAAGTACCATGTCGTAGAGCTCGCTTCCTCTCGCCTTATGAAGGCGGTGGACAGCGGACACGGGGATGTTCTGCGCCAGGAGGTCGGACTTGATGTCCTCGGTGGCGATCTCTTTGGGGACACGTCTTATAACCACTCGGGTTGGCGTGTCTTCGGGGAGGGAATACGTATGAAAGGAGATTTTCCTATCACGGAGGACTTTGGTTAGTTCCCGATAGTCATTTGACGTCGGGACCTGAACCTTAATGCCTTGTTGGCAAGAGCGGGCGTTCGTGTAGTTGATCTTGCGATCACTACACATTTTGGACACATCTGTCCACTTCGCCTTGTCCTGGATGTACAAGGGCGGAGGGGGGCGCTGCTTCTTTGGCTGAGTGCCAGAAGCGGGCGGAGGGCAGCTAGCCTGCGAAACGGGGGCGGGCTGGGTAACAGGGGCGGGCTGGGTAGCGGGGGCGGGAGAAGACACTACGGTCTTCTTAGCTTTGGAGGCCTGCGCGGCCTTTCGGGCTTTCCTCTTGCCCCCTAGGACGACTTGGAAGTCGTCCTCGGAGGAGGAGGAATCAGTGGACTGCTCGGAGTCCGAGGCGGAGGAATGCGACGTTGAGTCGCTGGCAGGTACTGACGTGTCCATAGCCTCATTGGCAAAATGGGCTACTAAAAGGGGAGGCATAGAAGCCTTTCCCGGTAAGGGGCGGGGACAGGGGGACGGCGGGGACGGACCTGAGTCCGTATTGGCCGGGAATGGCGACAATACGTCACTAAAATCGGTGACGCTCGTCGGAACGGGAGGAGGGGCGCTTTTAATTAAAGCGATTTTCTCGCCATATTTGGCGAGAAAATCGGGGTCCTTGAAAAGGACCTCTTTGACGAACGCTAAGATAATAGCGTCCGTCATGACTAGGGTGGGATTGGGCTTTGTTACATTAGTTGTAACTCTCCTATGCCTAATACCCTACGTCCCCGGGTGGACGGGCCCGGGGGTGTGTGACCCTCCCAGTAAGGGTTTGCTAACTGGGAGGTGTGTACCTAATGGTGAGCCCTAAGCTTGAAACCGATCGCCAATCTTAATGTGCGATCGGGCCCTACCAGGGTCTGGTGCGAAGGGATAGACACCCCAACCGACACCAGGTGTGTAGCTGAAAGAGAACTCGGAGTAATAGGTTTGACTAGGAGATCCCCCAAGGCCAAAACCTAGCTCCCGACTCCAAATGACTGCCTAGCCCTGAAGGGGTTCGGCGGGTGTATTGGGGCAACACCCCCTTGACGTTGTTGACACCGTTAGGTTTCCCGTCAAGGACCACGAAACTGTGGATTTTCCCTGAAGGGGCACACGTTTATCGACTGTTTCCGTAAGGAAAAGTCTATCCTCCACTGCCTTGAAAAAGGCGGCTTCGGATCGCTGGTGCGGTCGGCGACCACGATGACGTCACGCGGGGTGACGTAACACGACACAGAGCACGGAGCGGGCGCGGAGCACAGAGCGGCACGACCGTTCGGGGCGAGCGTCGGGCGAGAATAATGATGATTATTATTATTCTTATTCTTCTTATTTATTTTATCTTCATACATCACAAAGTACAAAGGCGGACTTAATGAATTAATGAGTGAGTCAGGACTTTTTCTTTTATAATACTTGTTTATACAGATAGTTATCCTAAATAGATAGATACTATGGCATCTAAAAGAGGTCGAATGCTGATTAACTTGTAAACTGGCAAGGTGATGATCCCTTTTTAAGGTTTATGGTACAAATACCGGCACGAATCTTAAGCGCTCGGCGAAAAAGTGGGGATCGCTTTGCGCATCGTAAACATCGGCGAGCCAATCACTGTACAAGGATTGCATTGCCCACGCCCGCGTCTCACTTCATACCACTAAAGAGACCCGATATTTCATTTCTGCGCAAGTGGAAGTCAACGCTAAAGATCCATGCCGGTATTTATAATAATAGCACAGGGTTTGATATTCGAAACATAATTGATTGAAGATGTCAAATAAGTAAAAATATAGGCGAACGTAATTTTTATACAAAATATGATATAAATCGTTTCGTACAATATAAACATAATTTAATCATTACAAAGAAGCCTTTTAATTACGTCTACCCCATCACAATCTATACTGTTCATTTTACACCATAAAAAATACAGTCATTATCCCCCTCATCACCTTAGCCTTTTTCTAACTAGCTTAGGATCGGCATCCAGTCTAACCGTATGCGGCTGAATACACGTGTTTTACATAAGCGACTGCTTATCAGATCTCCAAAATTCCCTTACTGAGCAACACGACACTCTTTGGATAGGCAGATGGTCAGATTTCCTGGCGTCTGCTGTTACAGGTAATCAGACGACCAACAGCTTTTACGTGCTTTCTGAGGTACAGGGTGTCAGTAATGTCCTAGATAAACTTAGAAAAAAATATAATAATAATAATCCATCAGCAACTTGCTCTGAAGTACTCTCTTGTGTAATCGGAGGTACCATACTACCGGTATGTGCCCGACCCAGTTCTCGATAATGGCGATATCACGTTGTACTGGGATCGGTCCAACATCACTGACAGGACTATTGTAGCCAATAAGCCTGATACAGTGGTAGTGGACCGAAGCGATAGGCGTGTAATGATTGTTGACATATCCGTTCCACATGACGAGAACCTCGTGAAAGCCAAGAAAGACAAACAAATTAAATATATTAATTTGGCTCACGAGGTTGTCGACATGTGGGATGTAGACTCGGCGATCATTGTGCCGATAGTCGTGTCAGCCAGTGGCTTAATAGCCAAAAGCCTCGACCAACACGCGGCTCGCGTTAGGCGGCTGGATCAAGGACTTGGTCCAGAAAGCGGTACTCCTGGACACGGTTCGTAATGTTAGGTTAGGTTAGGTTAGGTTAGAGAAAGGAACCTCTTTTCTCTGGAGCCCTGACCGCCAGTAGCTTGGACCCTGTTCCCGACATCTGTGGGACACTATTTTTTATATTTTTAAATGTTTATTTTTTATTGAAATATTTAAAAATATAATGTATACGTATATACTAATAATAATAAATTTATTGTCTCCAAATAAAATACAAAACATAAAATTATTGTACACCTTGTTGACATTACTTAAGATTTATGTGTTAGTGAGGAACCTCTGTGCCCGATCTAGTTAATAAAATCCGTATTTCAGACATCAGCGCTCCTCCCTAGATCTATGCACCACTTAAACATAGGTAATAATAACAATATACTACAAATTAAGATTATAGACCGTACCAATTTAAGACAATTGGTACTTGCCCGGTTTAGGGTATGATCTATCATTGTTTCATGCCATGTCGTCTTTTGAAAACAGTATCCGGATTTTTTTCAAGCACTTAGTTAAGTGAAGAAACCAGATGTCACATGTTCGGCAATATTTTTTTGCAAGGAAGCAAATGTATCTATTAGTATCCACTTGCCAATTAGATCGTCAATTTGCTCTAGTATTTAGTTTCTAATTGAACAACAGAAACGTCGTTAGCCGAGCACAAAGCTATTTTAACCATCCTGGATTATTAGCGTTGTAACATTTTACTGTAGCATTTAGTGTCTGATGGAGTCCATTTTTGTCTCTGCTTAGTTGTTTTTAGGGTTCCGTACCTCAAAAGGAAAAAACACTGGGAAAGTGCGAGTCGGACTCGCGCCCTGAGGGTTCCGTACAAACTTACCTATGTTACCTATGTAAAGAGTTCAATTCCTAATTGGAGTCTCGAAGTTTTTCCCAAAACGCAAAAGAAAATTTGTGACCTAACAACAAATTTTCTGTTTTTAGATTTATTCCTATATTTGTGTTATAAGACCTTGCTGTATGCAAAATTTCAGGATACTGGGTCAACAGGAAGTACTCTAGAATTTTAGTTCCCTTGAGTGTCGAAATATACGGTTTTTGCGACATAAACGGCCATATCTTTTTTTCGTTAACTTAGAGGTTTGATTTTTTCACAGCTTCAAGGGACCGCAGACATAAAGGACAGACAGACAGACAAAACCCTCAGTGCGCGAGTACGACTGGCACTTGCCCGGTTTTTTTTTGTGCGAAGCAATCAGTATTTCTGTGTTCTACTATTTACTATTATCGCTCTTATGCCAAATCATGCCAAATTTCAGGATTCTAGGTCGATGGGAAGTACCCTATGATTTTTTTTTTCCCTTGAGAGTGTCGAAATACACGTTTTTTGCGACATAAACGGTCGTATCTTTTTTTCGTTAACTCAGAAGTTTGATTTTTTCACAGCTTTAAGGGACCACAGACCTTAGTATATGGTTTTAATTTCAACTGAATACCTCCAAGCGTTCCCGAGATAAAGAGTCTTGACAGACAGACAGACGGACGGACAACAAAGCGATCCTATAAGGGGTTCCGTTTTTTCCTTTTGAAGTACGGAATCCTAAAAACAAAAAAAAACTTTTTTGCGATTCGTAAAAATCTTTGAGACTTGTTTTCATATGTGAACTCTCAGTCCTCGAGTACGACTCGCACTTGCCCGGTTATTTGTTCTACTATTATCGCTCTTATATATTCTGTTCTCAAATTCTATTACTGATTATGAGGTTAACTAGTTTCAATTCCTGCGTTGAGGGCTTAAGAGTTATTAGGTAATTCCAAAAAGAAAAACCTGATGAATCAAAGAAACTTCGAAAAATAAGAGTAACCGACCGTTTGGGTATGTGCGCAGTTGATGGCAATGTAGAGCAGTGATGGTCCAGTGGTAACAGCCCCGCCTTATGAGTTGTAGGTTGTGGGTTCAAACCCGGCCATGCGCGTTATTTTGTGTTTTCTCAAAGCGGTGAAGGAAAACGTCGTGAGGAAACCGGCATGTCCAAGGACCAAAAGTTAGAAGACTGTGACATCCACCAACTTACAACGGGCCCGCGTGGTGGATTACGGCCCATTCCCTTTCTTAGAAAGGAGGCCTGAGTCCCAGTAGTGGAAACATTATAAGGCTGGCTATGCTATATGCTATAATGGCAGTGAGCTTGCCCCTGGACTTAAACATAACTTTTAAATCTGGAACTAATATAAGGTAGATTTCTCTCTCCGAGTATTATAGGCGGTTTGTAATGTACTTAAACGTAACTTAGAAACTCGTGGCCTAAGGGCTAAGAAATAACAGCCGCACGGGGCCTCCAGGGCTTGCGGATGGCGAGCAATTGGTAGCCTGCCGTCCAACCGTCCGGACTGAGCCCAAGTCGTCGACGGCGCGTATTGTTCCACGCGCGCCTCAGGGAGATGTCAGCAAATCGTAGGGGCCCAGCAGGGTCGAAGCCTACTGGGGCCATTGGTAGTGTGAAAATGAAACCCGGGGCCCTGGGACGAAGGCAACGAAGGAACAGGAGTGGGTTTTTAGTCAGTAAAATTCTGACACTATCTCCGGCTCCACCCAAGAGCGCGATTTGTCATAAGATGACTTTCCCACCTAAAAAAAAAAACGGGGCCATCTCCAAGGTTAAGCAACAATTACTGAGGTCGGTTTATGGATGGGTGACCATCAGCTGTGTATTTCGGCGGTTGTTTGTAGCTTTGACAGTCGTTACGGATAGGCAGCAACCAGGAAATCTGACACCAGTCCTACTAAGAAGTATTGTGTCAGCTATGTTATAGGGATCAGATAGGTTATCGCTCTATGTAAAATATTATACTGGTTTTCGACTGCATTTGGTTAGACTGTTATCTATCTGACCCCAACATAATTGGGAAAAAGCTAGGCAGATTGAATGCAATGTACTTATATCTGATTTTTTTTTTAAATTATATAAACTAGAGCTCGACTGTGATCCCTTCTGATGGTAAGCAGTGATGCAATTGTTGATGGTGAATAGCACTAGTTTATTATGAGCCTATTCACTCTAGCCTTGAAGACACCTAAAAGAGAAGACCAAGAAAGGGTTCGGAGGGCGAGCAGTGGGTGGCTCGCCGTCCGATCGTCCGGTAACCGTCCGGACCAGGCCCAACTCGTCGACGGCGCGTAGTGTTCCACGCGCGCCTCAAGAAGATGTCAGCAACCGTAGGGGCCCAGCAGGGTCGAAGCCTACTGGGGCCATGGGTGACGCGAAAGAGATCCCCGGGGCCCTGGAAAAATGGCAAAGAAGGAACAGGAGTAGGTTTTTAGTCAGTTAAAGTCTGACACTTTCTCCCGCTCCGTTCAAGAGTGGGGGATGTCATTAGATGATTGACCCACCCGAAAAAAAAGACCTTAGAGGTGTTTGTAAATAGGTGTATATTTTTCTTTAGTTCAAAGTAAGTAGTAAGTATTTACTTTTTCTTACATGCAAAGATCTTGAAAGCCTACCGTTATATATTAACAATAGAGCCAGACTATTCAATGGTCTCAAGAAAACTTGAGGTTGCTGTAGTCAAAGAGATATCGACCAAACTTGATATCAATGAAAACGCTTGGGAAATAGTAAAGAACAATAAGATTAAAGAGTCTTTGCTTTCAAAGGACAACGCGAAATCTTCTTTTGTTTGTCATAACGTTCGTCACACCGTATTGTAATGAATACGGGACTTGGGTACTTGACTCAATTTTTTTTTATTGTTTCTAACAAAAAGTAACCTTATCCAAAATGGTAGATAGATAGATAGATAGATATATTCTTTATTGTACACCAATAATAAAAATTATATTAGGAACTTAAAATTAATATGGTGTCACAATGGGCGGTCTTATCGCTAAAAGCGTTTTTTTACAGACAACCTTTGGATGGATTTGACAGAGAAAGAGAAAAAAGAGAGAAACATGGTAAATAGAAAGAAATTTCCAAATTCGTTCAATATTAATCAATTTAGAGACCTTTCAAATCTGGTGGAAGGAGAAACAGTCAAATAACAGTATAAGGATGCACAATTGCACATACTGAATTGTGACGTCATCGCCATTAGGTTACGTGTGCTCGAAAGCGATTGCGAGATATTCCCACTATACTCCCACCTTTCCTCGAACAAATGTTTGAAATTCTAATTGCTGCTTCATTTAATAACCAAATTTGATGTTGTATTCAGAAAAAGATTTTGTTTTATTGTTATTTGTTGTTTAGTATAAAAATACTAGCTTCTGCCAGCGGCTTCGCCCGCGTGAAAGTCGGTTTCTCCATACAAACTTTGGACCCCTGTTTCATCCCCTTAGGGGGTGAATTTCGGAAAATCAGTTCTTAGTAGATGTCTACTAAATTACAATACAAATTTTAAGTTTTTTAGTTTGTAGGTGTTATAGTTTCTGAGATTTCGTGATTAATCAGTAAGTGGTATTTCGCTTTTATAATCATCTATAGATATCATTTAGAATTCGGTCTCACCACTACTCGTCAGCAAATTTTGTACAACTAATGAAGAAGACAGACTCACAAAATTGCACAACTTGTGACAAAATTGAGGACGTGCAACATTTACTCACGGAGTGTGCTCAGAACGAGGTTGAGAGGGAGACCGTGATGAGAAAGTTTAACGTTAATAGGATGGATTTATATAATCCGGTATCGAAAATAGCGAAAATATTTTGCCTGCTACTGCTACAGGCTCAACATCAACTCTCTTAGAACTCAATAGAGGTGTAAGACATTTATTAGGTTGTTAGAAAATGAATGATGTTGATATATTTAAGTCCGTTCCATCATCGGACCACTAGACGTTTGGCGTTGCGCCATCAGTACACGGTGGACATCCCACCCATACGTACAAAGCGTTTTGGGAACACATTCATTATGCTCACATTTCCTGACGGAGTCTGTGTTTCCTGATACTTTTAACCTAGGGGTCTTTATGTCAAGAGTGAATAGGTTCACATCATCGCTTACTTATCAGGTGAGATAGTGATAAAACGCAAGCCTATACATAATAACAAAAAAAAACACTGGGCAAGTGCGAGTCGGACTCGCGCACTGAGGGTTCCGTACAAACTTGAAAGGTAAATTGCGGTTTACGATTTATCTCGTTCAAACCAGTTTTCGGTGGAAGTTTGCATGGTAATCCACATTATATATTTTTTTAGTTTTATCATCCTCTTATTTTAGAAGTTACAGGGGGGGAGACGTTTTACCACTTTGGAAGTGTCTTTCGCGCAAACTATTCAGTTTAGAATAAAATGATACTTATTAAAAACCTCAATATCATTTTTGAAGACCTATCCATAGATACCCCACACGTATGGGATGGATGAAAAAAAATTTTAGTAACCCCCAAAATTTATTGTTTTTTTTTTCTATTTTTGTATGAAAATCTTAATGCGATTCACAGAATACATCTACTTACCAAGTTTCAACAGTATAGTTCTTAAAGTTTCGGAAAAAAGTGGTTGTGATATAAGGACGGACAGACAGACAAACATGACGAATCAATAAAGGTTCCATTTTTTGTCATTTGGCTACGGAACCCTAAAAAGAGATTGTTTAATACAACGGCTTTGATATGTCCTACAAGGAACGGAACTATAAAACCCTAAACAAAAAGAAATTAAAAAAATATATCATGACTCGCTATGTAACAAGTTATGCATATGAATACATTTTGCATCTCACTAAAACTTCACATAATTACACGACGGTGTCACGTACATCCAAGTTAAATGCAACGGACAAAGTTGAATCCATTTTAAAGTTAGTTCCGGCGAGGCTTTTAGCGCAATAAATGCCTTCCTTCCTCCACTTTCTTAAAAGTTTCCTTTAAAACAAAAAGATTTGTTTCTTATTCTAGAACAAATGGCCGTCTTAAGCATCGCTACTGTCCCGGACGCGATTTTCTTAGAACTATTTTCGCAATTTGAATCGAAATAAGGTATTTTCCTTTTGGTTTCCGATTTTCTTTTGTTAATCCGTTTAGCTTTTTTCTTTTCCATACCTTTGTTTGAGACGGGCAATAAGTTCGGGTATTTAGGTTTTTTGTTGTACAGTCAACCTGGGTAACTTTGAACACTTTTTTTAAATTATTATGGATACTGAAAAAAAAATTTACTGTTGGACTACGTTAAACAGGCTTTTAAGTGTTCTTTTGTGCTCAAATTCATAACTATATAACCAAAATGATGGTTTAATAAAGAAATGTTTGAGAAAATAACGTTTTAGTAGCCATTCAAAGTTACAACTAATTTTGGCTAACTTTGAATTGAGTTTTCTGGGATAACGAAAATCCTCTAAAATTTTGATTTGGGTAACATTAAACTACTCCAGACAATAAAAAATGATGATGATGACCCCAAACAGAAAAGGCGCCAATTCTTTGAAAATTGGTTGACAGTTGTCAATTTTATGACACATTTGACATTTCAAACATTTAAACGTTCCGTTTCACTTAACTATTCAAGTAATCATTCTAAATGCGTTAAGAGAAAAAAAGAAGAACCTTCAAACAAGTTTTATTCAAAGTTATATGGAAATTCAAAATTACCCAACTTGTACGTAGGTATTATGATTTTTAATCTTGTTGGAAGGTCTTTTTTGTGATATAATGTTGCTCTGATCAACAACGTGAGGTTTCGGATTTAGAATATTCAATTTTGATAAACGTTCTTTGCTAAATAATTAAGTAAAGATCAGCCTTAACGCCTTGTTGACACTTCGCGTGCCCCAACCTTAAACAGCTGATAAGTATTAACAAACAGTGTGGCAATGCAAAGGCAGTAGATTTTTTGGGCACTTTACTCAATCGACAGAAAAGCAAAGGAGTTTTCCTACCCCATATTTAGATTGGGCACGCCACAATTATGGCGGTAAGTCCCCTCTTTGAGGCGTGGTTGGAAAGACCTCACGGCGTCCTCACCTTCCGTATGACGCAGGTTCTCACCGAACACGGTAAGTTCGGGAAGTTCCTGCATCGGATTCGTGCGGAAGCGAAGCCCGGGTGTCGCCACTGTGTGGGCCGCCCGGAGGACACGGTGGAGCACACGGTGGAGGTGTGCCCCGCTTGGGCAGAGCAACGCCGTGTCCTTGTGGGGGCGATCGGCGGCGGCGATCTCTCGCGCCGGGCCTTGGTACAGGCCATGGTCCGGAGCGAGGAAGAGTGGCAGGCGGTCGCCTCCTTCTGTGAAGCAGTAATGCTAGCAAAGGAGGTGGCCGATCGCGTGAGGCAACGGTCCTCACGCCCTTACCGCCGCCCTTATCGTCGACGGCGCGTATTGTTCCACGCGCGCCTCAGGGAGATGTCAGCCAATCGTAGGGGCCCAGCAGGGTCGAAGCCTACTGGGGCCATGGGTAGTGTGAAAACGAAACCCGGGGCCCTGGGACGAAGGCAACGAAGGAACAGGAGTGGGCTTTTAGTCAGTAAAAGTCTGACACTATCTCTCGCTCCGCCCAAGAGCGAGATTTGTCATTAGATGATTTTCCCACCTAAAAAAAAAACCCCATATTTAGATTGTTTTTAGTTTTAATAATTTTAGTGATTTTTTATATAAGTAAACAGTATAAACCTAGCAATTGTCAAGCAAATTAAGTATTTTATCGTAATTTCTAAATAAATAAAAATTAGTTGTGCTATATTCTTATTGATTTAATAAAACTTTTGACAAGCCATTTCGTTTTCTTTTATTTTATTACTTAGAAAAAGTTTTTATTTTGCAGATTTTATTTTTGGCAATAGCTTGTCAAATAAAATCATATCTTGCGTGACTCTATGTAATTATTTTATTACATTCTTAGTTTGACGACGGTCTGAAAGTTAGTAACTTGTATAATATATCACAAAATGCCTCAAAGTATTTCTAACGTAAAAATCTGTCATCGTTTTATCAAATATAGTTAAATAATATAAAATTCTTTCAATAGCCTATACAAAATGTCCAAAAGCTGAAAGTATATATTTTCTCACTTAAAGTCTAATTATTTTGTAAACTCTCGATGACTAAACAATTTTATAAATTAAAATAATATTACACCAACAGGTTGTTATTTTGTTGAATAATAATATGACTTAGCGCCATTATTTGTGTGTGAATATTTTATATTTGTAACTACATCTAAACTAAGCTAGTACCTATTATACAACATCATTTTTATTATATGCAAAACCTGAATATAGTTTGTTCAGAATCAGTAACTGAATCAATTCCAGTCATTTTTACACCATGTTATAATTTTTCCTAAAAATAATTAAAAAATGTCACAAGTCGGACACCAACTTTCGTTGGACAACTGAATTTTTTAAAATATTTTCCTTTTATTGTACAACACAGGTGTGGGAGCAAAACAACCCCTCAGTTGCCCGGATGGCCCGGGGACCATGTATTTGTGCGGACAACCAGGTAACATAACAAACTTATAACTTTGTGATTTTTCATGATACAGTTATCAAATTTTGTACATAGATTCTTTATATAAAAATACTAGATACGCGTTTCGGGTTTTGCATATAATATACTAAAACTTATATAATAGTTAGAGTTAGGTATTTCTTTGTTTGGTGGGGTATTTTACTTCTCCCCGGCGATTTAGAGCAGAGTGATAGGCCAATCACGATCCGCTCCTTTCCTCTCCGCCTGGCTCAGTGTCGGTAAAAACGCACCCTTACTGGCAAAAACCCACCCGTGTTCCTTCAGTTGCCCTTTGCGTCCCAAGCTGCCGCACTAACTGGCATGTACCCTAGCGGGCTCAGTCAGTGTTCTGTTTATAATCCAATGTCCATTTTTGGCTCGCCGTCCGACCGTCCGGTAACTGTCCGGACCGAGCCCAAGTCGTCGACGGCGCGTATTGTTCCACGCGCGCCTCAGGGAGATGTCAGCAAATCGTAGGGGCCCAGTAGGGCCGAAGCCTACTGGGGCCACGGGTAGTGTGAAAGCGAAGCCCGGGGCCCCGGGATGAAGGCAAAGAAGGAACAGGAGTGGAGTGGAATGTCCATTTTTATGTTTTACTATTGCCTGGCCTTTTATGATGAAAATAAAAGGTTTCTGAAATATAAACCAGAAACGGGACAAAGTCGTAGGATAAAGATAATTCAGAAATAAAATATTTTCGTATTTCAACATTCAAAATCCATTAAATTAAAATACAACATCAATATTACAAAACAAATACTAAAAAAGAGTGAAATGCAAAAATAGTTTTTAAATATACCAACCTAGTCCTAAAACAATGTAATGGAGAAATCAACACATTTAAAACTTCCACTAAACCCCAGTGTAGCTAAACTATTCGTAGTTTGTTGGTATTATTACTATTAATAGTAGTTATATCTACATTATATTCCTACTTCGTTAATCTTTTTTTTTTTAATTGATATAATCCAGTGGTTGACTGCGATCCCACCTGATGGTAAACAGTGATGCAATCATTGATGGTGAAGCGCACTAGTTTATTAAGAGCCTATTCACTCTAGCCTTGAAGACACCTAAATTATAGTTGGATGGGAAGACCGCAGCAGGCAAATTGTTCCAGCCCTTCGATGTACGCGGTATAAACGACGATGCGAAACGCTTAGTCTGGATCGTTGAAGTTTCAACAACGTAAGTGTGGATACTCGCCGTATGTCGGGTTGTCCGATGGTAGAAAGGAGATGGCGGAATCAAGTCATACAATTCTCGCGCACACTCTCCAAAATGCATCCTGTCCAAAATCATCATCATTTCAGCCGAAAGACGTCCACTGTTGGACATAGGCCTCCCCGAAGTGTCGTCACAACGAACGGTCCTGAGCGTCTCACATCCATCGTATTCCTACGACCCTCACCAGATCATCCCAGGTCACTTGTGGGAGGCCATCTCGCCTCTGCAGAACTTTTCGGCCCCATTGACCATCTGTTTTGCAAGCAATATTTGCCCACTGCCACTTATGTTTGGCGATTCTTTGAGCTATGTCAGTTTTTACCTTGGTGCTCCTGCGGATATTTTCATTTCTGATTCAATCACGTAAGGAAACTCCGAGCATAGTCCTTCTGTAATAGTATAATTAATTGATTATAACACACTAACATTAGACACGCCTTTATATGTATAACATTATAAAGGCAAAAGTTTGTATATATTATGTATCCCTATGAATTTTGATTCCCTTGAATGTGTAGAAATACTCTTTTTTTTTCGTTAACTTAGAAGTTTGATTTTTTCACAGCTTCAAGGGACTGCAGACCTGAGTATATGGTTTTAATTTCAACTCGACACCTCCACGCATTCCCGAGATAAAGGGTCTTAACAGACAGACAGACAGACGGACGGACAACAAAGTGATCCTGTAAGGGTTCCGTTTTATTCCTTTCGAAGTACGGAACCCTAAAAAGGATACAATGAAGTAGGGCAATTAAAAATAACAAGTAACATTACACAGGTATATCAAAGTGATCACTTGTTGTGGTGCCGTGCGGGTTAAATCTGTGATTTATAACTCAAAACGCAACACTGAATATTTTAATAGTAAGTACTGAAATATCGGGTCGGGATTAAGTGATGAGCTGAGGAGGATACAAGCAGGAAAGGCAAGAAGTTACGTGACATATTTATGATATTTGCACCATATTATGCAATGTCATGAAAAGAGGTAGTAATTTACGAAAAAAAATAAACAGAAACTTCAGGGCTTCAATTTAAATCAATCATAATAAACGGGGCACTTTATACTTTTTACATATTAAAAAAAAAATATATATGTTTTAAAATGGTTCTGTATCATCAACATCATTTCAGTCGAAAGACGTCCACAGCTGGACATAGGCCTCCCCAAGCGTCGCCACAATGCGACCCTCGCCAAGTCGTTGATCCGCCTTGCGAGAAGCCTTACACTGCTGCGTCTACCGGTACGCGTTCGTCACCCTGCTGTTTGTTGGCTAAGATTTGAAGCCCAGCCCCCTAGCCAAGTTACAACTGTTTCGTTTCTATTCTCTTTTCGTCGACCGCCTCGAGTCAGCCACGCCTCCAATTCTTTGGTTCTAACGTCATCTTAACTCTCAGTCACGTGGTCAGAACAAAGGAATAGGAGGCGTGGCGGACTCGAGGCGATCAACGAAAAGAGAATCGAAACGAAACGGTTGTAACTTGGTTAGGGGGGCAGGTAGATCTAGAATTTTTTTATCCCATGAAGTCTTTCATGCAAACAAAGCCGTCAGCTGAAGCTAGTAGACCACCGAGAAATTACAATATATTATTATTTTTTAACCATTCATGTACACACATAATTAATTTATAAATAATAAAAGAAAGAAGAAGGAAAAAGAAAAATAGGTACAAAGGTGATGCTTACTCGTATTTCTACATTGTCCATTTCAAAATAGCTATAATTATTCGCTATTTTAATTTATTGAACATTTTATTAGTCTATTTTATTGTTTTCGTTAATATTATTTATATTTGATGATGAACTAACGTAGATATAAGAATTACTAACATATATTGTGGACCAAATGTTGTCTAGTTAATAAATTATTATTATTATAATCTCATCACTTGGCCCCTTCTACAAAACTGCATGCGGCAAATGTTAGTGCATATCGCGTTTCATTATGAAACCGCTACACCAGGTGCTCGGATAATACCGCTCGTTCAACTTATATTCTGATTAAATCGGGTCGTGTTAGGTTATTAGATTGCAGACTGTTCTATTACTGTTGGATTGGGCTGTGATTGGTTGTTTGGATAGGAATAGAACTTTGTGTTTTTTATATAGATAACTGGGACGTTATTTATTTATTTTTATTTGTTTGGCCTGTTGGTCTAGTGGGTTAGTGGCCCTGACTGCTATGCCGGTATTTTCGACTCCCACCCAAGACAAATGTTTGTGTGATGAACGCGATCATTTGTTTTGTGTCTGGGTGTAAATTATCTATAATATGTATGTATTTAGATTTATAGGGTGACTAGCAATTAGTGTACAATACTTAAACACTGTTGTGCTCATGATAACAAACAATTTTTATTATGGGAGCAAAACCGAAATAGCAAAAAAAAATCAGCTGTTCAGTACATTAGGCAAACATAAATGTACTGAACACCTGTTTTTTTTTTTCGCGATTTCAGGTTTGTTAAGTATGTATAAGTATGTTTATCAGTTATATGTTACTCATAGCACAAGCTCTGTTTAGTTTGGGTCTAGATGGTGTTGTGTGAAAGTTGTGGAATATTATTATTATTTATATCAAGAGTCGAACAGTTCAAAAAAGTTTAGTTAACGGAGGTGTATTTCATTCAATCTGTCACGTAAAGAAGGTCACCCATTTTGGGAAAAATTTTTTTGGCTGCCATCGTGTATTTTTCTCACACATTTTTCTGATTAAGATAAAGATAAATTTATTGGCATAAAAACATAATAATATGTGCAAATAGATTGAGGCCCTAACTTCTGTGCAAGGTAGGAACACCTGTGTCACAGGAATCAGTGTCTTCTCCCAAATATTCGGTGCATACTACTAAAATTTCAATAAAAATTCAATTAAATACGTTGACTAAAATATGTTATTTTACACTAAACATTTAATTATAATTTTCCAAATCTCATCATCATCATTTCAGCCGAAAGACATTGTTGGACATAGGCCTCCCCCAAGCATTGCCCCAACGACCGGTCCTGTGCGTCTAGCATCCATCAGATTCCTGCGACCCTCACAGGTCATCGGTACATCTTGTGGAAGGCCTTCCAACGCTGCGTCTTCCGGTACGTGGTCGCCACCCCAGGTACTTTTGTATTTTTGCCTTCTAGGGCCACCAAACTTTTTCAAACGTTTCTGCAGGAAGAAACCATATATAGAATTAAAAACCTTTATGACCTCTACGACGACGTTAATTTTCCTCATTCAGTTTGGAATTAATCTTATTCTATTCCACTAAATGCAACACCTTAAAACAAACAGTTTTAAGTAATTTCGTTCCAGTCTGATAAAACATCCAATCTTCTAATCGAGACCCTTCTGAGATAAACTCACTGCTCCATTTTTCTCTCATCCCAGATCAAGAAAGATGCAATTTGATTAAAACTCAGTCTGGTACAATTTTTCTTTCACTTCGTTTAAAATCAATTTTCGCGACTTCGTTAAGTTTATCTTAGAAAGATAAATTGTTGGAGACTCGAACGTTTTCATCTGCCATTAATTCTGCATTCAAGATATCAATCAGTAATTACTGAAAAGAAACGGTTTTAATACTAGTTTCCTTCAAGATGTTTTGTGGGGTCGGTGTACTTTCAAATAGTTTGATTTGTAGGGTAGTCACGTTTTCTTTTAGCGGTAAAGGCTCGAGTGACGGAAACTTGAGTTTCTTGTCGATTTAGTTCGAAGGTATAATTTAGTGTGTACTCGCTGTGAACGAAAATAAAATACAATGTTTTATCTCTACATCTTCATTTAGTTTCGAGAAAAGTTAAATCCTTGAAGTAAGGTAAAAGTAGGTTTATAAATTAATACAATAATAACATTAATTGATACAACAATAGAAACCAGTCTACTTAAGCCTTTCAAAACCATAGCCTTAGCAATAAGTTCTCACCAACCCGGGGTTGTCCTTGGGTGCACTTGCATAGCGCGTACGGGGATAATCATTGGTTGGTAATACGTTGGTACACTTGTACTCCTTCTAAAATTACTGGACCCCAGGGTCTTGAGATTATATAATTAAGAGAAAAAAATGTAAAAAAGTATATCTCAAGTTATGTGCTAAGTCGTGATTACAATTTTTGAGGTTCAACATCACTGTCATTGTGCCGATTGTCGTTACCGCTAACGACCTGATGATCATTATTATGTTTGGACCTAAATATGAAGGTGCTTTCGTATTTAAATTAGTTTTCAAAGATATCAGAGATGGCGCTAGTTGTTTAGAACAGCGCTAGTGGTCGAGAGTGACGTGTGTCACGTGACTGGCCACGACACTCTGACGCAACACTGAGTGCTGGTGCGATGTAAGTCGATGACGGAGGCGCAGTACTGTTGGAGCCTCTGTCGAAGACACATAATTGAGCACGCTACGCGTTCAGTGGAGTATCTTAATTGTGTTGCCTATTTTGTAGTAATAAATATCGTGTATTATTTAGAGTGATAATTTTATGAGAACTAAAAATAAGATTATAGTGAAGTGCTAACATTACGTGATTTGATTTGTAACAAGTGTCTGTACCCTTCGCCCGACAAACCACGTCTTTTTAGAAATCGCATTGTGAGGTTACATATCCCATTAAGATTACTGATGGGGCTCAGAAGCCTTCAAATATTTAAAAAACAAATAAACAAAACAAGTGATATATCTAGTAACATGTGAAATCCTTGATCTTTTTTATTCATTAGCGTAGTACACCACATGCAGGTACTTCCATCCAATTTAAAGGTATAACCAATGGATTAATTCATTTTTCATTTAAATTTCACAAAATAAACACATTTGGGTACACAATAGTTCCTACAATTCTGTACTTTGCAAGTGTCAAAACCTACATGATTGGGAAAAATTCCACTCTGGAAATTTGCACCTTTTTACTATAAAATAACGTACAAAATCCTATCAACAAAAACCCTTAATTGCATTATTATCACAATCGCCAATCATACGGCAGCACATTCAATTATTATTTTCAAAATGAGCACAATGTTTGGGCTGAGCCCAATCAAATATGCAAATAGTGTGGTGACGTGGAGTGACGGTATTTACCGAGCTATCGGCTGGTATTAGGGTTTGAGCTTACCGGTATTTGATCAATCTAAACTAGGATATTGAATGGGTATTGATGGAAACTATAGGCTGAGAGATTAGAATTGCAGTTGGGTTGTATTACCTTTGATAACAACAAAGTATTTAGAGTATTGTTCGAACGTTCACACAATGCAACATCATTCATGGATAGTAACAATATATTATGTTTATAGTCAATCCATTAGTCATTATTAATCATTAAGTGACTATCTTTCGGCCTTGCCCTAGTTTTTCCGATGATGAAAAATCATCGAATAACTTCTATACCTCTGGATCGAGCTAGAAGATTGATTAAAACTCACTTGTGTTCCTTTAGTTGCTGATTATACCTATTGATATATATACCTGTCTATACCTATACTATCATGCTTCGATATCAAGATGGATATCAGTTATTTACTGTGTATGAAAGTTTCTATGACTGTGGTGTGTAGAGAAAAGATTTTATTTAAAAAAAAACGCAAAAGAAGAAAGAAAATAATAAGTACTTGTCAATTTAAAGAAAATCTAGTCGTACATTCTATATTCTATGTCTTAGGCTTCTACTATACTTCAAAATCATACATCTCGTACCAATTCAGAAGCAAAATAACAATGGTAAGGTACAGAACGTGAATAGATATTCCCTAAGCCACAGCATTACACATGCACAGAATCAATACAACCAAACGATAATTAAGATATCACAATTAAATAACTAACGTAAACCTTGGTAGTCAATCTTTCACAATATTGTATCGTTTTTATCGGCTTATAGTTGTATATCAAGTCAACTAATTTACTAGAAACACTTTCTTTGTATAGGAAAGTGTCAACCCACGAATAAACAATATTACTTAGACACCAAATGTAATTTTTTACAATTTAGGATCAAATTCAAAACAACAAAATTAATCGAGCAATCTGCACTTACCCTAACAAGCCGATACCGAGTGTTAGAATTACGTGGTGGTATTGGTTTGCACAAGCACCGTGATTAAAATTAGTTGGATGTAACGATGAAACACATGTGATTAATCCCGATCATCCATTCATCCCAAAGGTAGCCAGATAAGCCTTCTCGTAGCGATCGAAAATGTAATGGGTTTTATGCAAATATTTAATGTGTAGCTAAATTTAGATATTGTATGAATAGATAATATATTTTATTATGCATTTGTATGAAGAATTGCCAAACTTAAGTGGCAGTGGTCAGGGCACATTGTTCACAGAACAGATGGTCGACGGGGCCGATCAGTTCTGGGGTGTAAAAAAAAAACCACGTACCGGAAGACGCAGCGTTGGTCTCCAAAGGTGGACCGATGACCTGGTGAGGGTCACGAGAGTTCGATGGATGCAAGACGCCCAGGACTGATCGTTATGGTGATATTTAGGAGAGACCTATGTCCAGTAGTGGACGTCTTTCAGTTGATGATGTTTTTTTATGAATGAGAACAGTGGTAGACCATTGGTTACGGTCCCTAGTTGGAGGTGTGACTAGTTGTACGACGCGGGTTTAACCCCTCGGGCGCCCCGGGGTATTATTATTACGTAATTGCGCGTTTTTACGTTAAAAAACTTTTTCTGAATTTTTCTAGGAAACACAAAGATATAGAAACCAAAATTTTCGGCCAAAAAAATTTCGTACAAAACGACAATTAAGCGTTTTTCAAGGTCATTCAAGTTGTACAGACGTATGTACAATCGGCGATTGAGGGGACCTAGGCAAGCGTTTTATTTTGTGTAATTATTTCATCACCACTGCTCTTAAAACGGTGAAGGAAATCATCGTAAGGAAACCTCCATGTCCTAGAACCAGAAATTTGAAGACATATTACATCCACAAAGTCGCACTATATACGCGTGGTGGATTATGACCCATTCTCTTGTCTAGAGAAGAGGCTTGACTTCCAACAGTGGGAACAATAGAAGGCTGATTATGCTATGCTTTATGTACATGAATTGTTATATACAAGTATCTGTTCAGTCATCATCTCCTTAGGCTTTTATCAACTAGCTTGGGGCCAGCTTCCAGTCAAACCAGATGCGGTCGAATACCCGTGTTTATACATAGAACGACTGCATATCAGACCTCCACGATCCAGTTACTGGGCAACACGATACTCCTTGGATAGACTAATTGGTCAGTCTTTCTGACTTCTGATTACCTATAACAAGTGTCAAAGATCTACGAATGACAACCGGTACCAATGTCTTTACGTGTTCTCCGAGACACGGGGTGACCGTAATGTCCCAGATAAACTTAACAAAGTAGGTACCTACATATGAATTAATAAATTCACATTAGTGCTTACCTAATTTCAAACCTGCAACCTGATAGGCGGGTGCTTTAACCACTGGGCCATCACAACTTACTGTTGTGTGAAAGCATATAATTTTATTGATGATTAATGATATACCTATAAGCAACGTCAGTTTCTGTTTTATTGTCAATGTTTTGTGTTATAGAAATCGATATAAATAATTATGATAAACGCAGACCGGTTCAAAGGAAAAAACCGAGAACTAAGAAATATAAATAAAGAATACCTTCGTGGCCTGAATACGAAAGACGAGAAAAAAGTTCTAGACGAAGATATTTTTTGTCTTGACTCGGCGTATTGGCAGCAACCAAATAAAAGCTAAATAAAATACCAGTTATAGAATTAGAATGTACAAAACCAATAAAACTCGTTTTTTTTTTTGAGGTGGAAAATTAATGAAGATATCCGCAGGAGAACCAAGGTTGCCGACATAGCACGAAGAATCGCCAAACTTAAGTTGCAATGGGCAGGGCACATTGCTCGCAAACCAGATGGCCGTTGGGGCCGAAAGGTTCTGGAGTGGCGGCCGCGTCCAGGAAGACGCAGTGTGGAAGGCCCCCTACAAGGTGGACCGATGACCTGGTGAAGTTTGCAGGAATCCGATGGACAGGACCGTTAATTGTGGCGACATTTGGGAGAGGCCTATGTCCAGCAGTGTACGTCTATCGGTTGAAATGATGATGATGAGGTGGAAAATCATCAAATGTCGAACTCCCACTTTAGGGAGGACTGAGCACGACCTTTTAGACTTAATGACTAAAACGTATCTGCAATATACGTTCGCGGACCACAGAAACTCTTTCACACATTCACGCAGCAAAAATAATAGCAGCCTGTACCTATTCCACCGAAGAACCAGTCTGATAGGAATCAGGGTCAGGTCAACGTTACGTTATTGGTCGTAGCAGTAATGCAAGCGATAGCCACAGCCATGAAGGAATGGATACCATCACGCCACAGCCGCAGCCGATGGAGACATCCTCGTTTTCCGGCCACCGTAAGACGACAAGCAATGAGTAGGTCGCCGTCAGCGAGCGAGCTTCGAATAGATGTCGCCATAATTGACGGGGTCCGCTAAAGCCAATGCCTGCTAGGGTAGCGAGATTGTTTGAAAGACTCACACGTATGAGTTTTAGGCGGTTAATAAAAGTCAGACACTCCTTTTCACTCCTTCCAGAGTGGGTGAAGTTATTGGTTGATTTCCCACCTTCAACAAAAAAGGGCTAGACACTTCATACACGGAGACACGAGAATTAATGACTCAGCTAGATTTATTTGGGTTAGCGATATAAGTTCATTTAGGTTTTCTCACGATGTTTTCGTTCACCGACGTCATCAATATCTGTGAAATGAGAAAACTGTAAAAAAACGTCTTTGAAAAGTACACAAGAAAACTGAAAAATATTTCTTTTGTTAGGCATAAAGGTCTTCGTTAAGAGACTTAGTAATACTGCATCAATGATAACAACTGAAGCATTGTACGCTCAACAAGAAAAATAACATCATCTCACAGAGTTCTTTTCAAAACCAGCACTTTCATTATGTTAATGATTCAACCAATCTTTGATATCGCCCCGATTATTACCATTTAGTCGTTCAATGTACCCGTTTAGGAACAAAAGAGCCCCTTTTTCGCCTCCACTAATATTTTTCTTGGTCATAATGTTTTTATTAAAGCGATAAAATATTATTTGGAGGAAAGCGGTTATGGTTCGGCCTTATTTAAAACGGGAAAATGGTTTTTTAGATGATCGTGTTGTTTCAGAGATTTCGTGTTTGGGGAATAATAGATCAAATTAATTTTGAAAGAATTTTACAAGGGAAATTGACAGCATTGCCGAAGCGTCTCTAACGACGACAGCGACTTACCATTAAGCTCTTACCTTCTTTATTTTTTGGAAATTATGCCCATCGTTTAACTTAAGTAGATACATATTTTATAGACAATTTTAAAAGGTAGCAGGGGAAGGGACATTCTATTCCCTTATTGTATTTTAGTGTATGTATGTAGTGTATTAATTTGAGTATATATTGTATAATTGTATTACATTTATTCTATGGTTTATTAGTATATCTATTCTATGGTCTATAAGTAAATCTATTCCTGTATTCGCCATTTTTTCTCTATCTTTCATTGCACCTACCACTACTTTTCTCTGCATCACCCAAAGGTTGACTGGTAGAAAATGCCTAAAGCATTACGCCTCTGTACTTTTGTGTGCATAAAGCATTAAATAAATAAATATTCGCGATGGCGTTTTCCAATAAGCAAAAATGTAAATACGTAAAAGACGAACGAAGAAAAATATTTGTCAGTGAAATAATGTCACTTTGTCTACTAGGCATTCTATTTATTCTACACTAGCTGGTCCGATAGACGTTGTTCTGTCAAAAGTTATTATACTAACTGCCAAAGGCAGCATTATTATTGTTTTATTAAATGTATTTTTAGTTTGTAAGTTTCCATTGTACAACGCCTTGGACATTCTTAGTAACGTTGTACAAGTGCTTGTAAATAAATAAAATAAATTATATCGTAAGAAGAAAACGTGTGAAATCTCACGCTCGACGACTCAGTGACGCTCATCTTTAAAATATTTATAAATTCTTATAATGAAGTTAAAAGATTGAAAGAGTAATTTATTAAACTTATTTTTTACGTTCTTTTTGTGTCGGGGTTTTTTTTTAAATTTTACTCTTATCTGTACTACAACAATAAGCAGTACCTTTGTTCTCTTCTATCTGTACTTGTTCTTTTCATTTTTAAGTGTTTATATGTACATAAATAAATAAACAACATCTACATAAACTTAAAATAAATAAATAATAAAGCATCACGCCTAAACTGAAAGTAATTTCAGAGTACAAAGTGGTTGCAATGAACGGACTAAACACCCATTAATAATTATAACCATTATTATAATCCCCCAAATGCCCATGAAAAACATTATAGAAAGAGCTGCCCAAAATAAATCGGCAATATTTCTGAGAACCTACAATCAAAATTTAAAAATATTATAATTTATGTTTCCTTACATAACATTATAGAGCTTACAAGCTTTACAAGTAAATTAATTGAGTCAATAATGAAATTTTTCTTTGGATTTCGATCTAAATCTGTTTATAACAAATCCCTGGGGACGCAGCAGCGGATTTATTTTAGAGCGTCCTGTATATATATAAGGGTTGGGCTCAGTTTATCGATGCTTGTGATAGTTTATTAGAAAAGGTTACAAACGGTTGATTCTTATGACGGTATGGGTGGGGTCTTAATGTAAGCGAATAACAAAATATTACCATTTAGGTCAAAGTTTCATAGAAAAATTATAATTACAATAATAATAAACCCTCCTGTAACTTACCTCCTCCCATAAAAAAGCCACAGGACTTTTAGAATTAACAACAATTCCATCATCAAAACTTGCTGATTAATAAAATTCCAATAATCTAAACATTTCAGATGTCATTTACATTTATTTATTATACAAATATAATATACATTCAGTCATAAAAGTATCGGGAATGGATGATTTGTTTATGGTTCCAAATTCAAATTTTTGTTTTTTTTTTGTTGTTGGTAGATTGGCACAACTGTTTTCCATTTTGGCGCGGAGTTTGAGTTGCATCTGTTATTTTTATTAAATACAGTGCTGTTTTTAGTTATATCCTTTGAGGAAAGGTTATACCATATCTAGTGTGTATTGCGAATTTCATAATGGACAAAAACATCGAACAAAGAGTTTGTCTAGTTTGTGTTCGGAATCGCTGAAAATGTTACAGAAGGCTTACGGTGAATCGACTTTATCAAAAACATGTGCTTATGAGTGGTACAAAGCGTTCAAAAGCGGTCGAGATGTGATGGAAAATTTGCCTCGCTCTGGTAGGCCATCAACGTCTTCAACTGAAGTTAACGTCGTAAAAGTGATGGAAATAGTGACTGAAAATCCTCTTACAACTTTAATAATAATAATTCCGCTCGGCTAGTCCCAAAAGACCTGAATTTTCTCCAAAAACTCAATCGCATGAGAGTCGCTGAGGACATGCTAGAACGAGTCAATTCCGACCCAACATTCATGGAACGCATTGTTACTGGTGACGAGACGTGGGTTTACGAGTTTGACATGCAAACTAGTCAACAAGCTTCGGAGTGGCGCCTTCCAACTAAACCGAAGTCGATCAAAAGTCAAAGTCATGTTGACAGTCTTTGATTATCGCGGTGTTGTGCACTCGGTTTTTTTTTTTTTTTGGCTGATGGTCAAACGGTAAATAAAGAATATTTTTTAAGCGTTATGCGGCATTTAAGAGAGCAAATTCGACGAAAAAGGCCAGATTTGTGGAAATTCTTAGATTTTGCACCACGATAATGCGCCTTCACACAAGGCTATCATTGTGAACGAATTTTTGACCAAACACTCAACAAATACCATCGAGCAACCATCATATTCACTAAATATAGCTCCAGCCGATTTCTTTCTTTTTCCTAAACTCAAATTACTACTTCGTGGCACTCGTTTTCAATCGGTAGAAGACATAAAGGAGAATTCACGGCGAGAACTAAACTCAATTCCGGAAACAGCATTTAAAAACTGTTTTGATGATTGGATTATTCGTTGGCGTAAGTGTGTCGTTTCTAAAGAAGCATACTTTGAAGGTGATAAAATAAATTTGGGTGAATAATAAACATTTTGTTTATTATTGATCTTTTCCCGGTACTTTCTTGACAGAGTAGTATATTTTATTATATCGTACACAGATGAGAAAATCCAAAGTGTTTTAAATAGCAATTTTACAAACTAAAAATAATCATCATCTAATGAATTCTATCACTCTAGAATGGAGTGGAACTGCGTGCATTATAGCCAGATAACAATAATCGTACCGGAAGACGCAACGTTGGAAGGCCTCCCACAAGGTGGACCGATAACCTGGTGAGGGTCGCGGGAATCCGATGGATGCGAGACGCACAGGACCGGTCATTGTGGTGACATTTGTGGGAGGCCTATGTCCAACAGTGGACGTCTTTCGGCTGAAATGATGATGATGATGAACAATAAATCTAAGACAATAATATACCCACGCTCGTAAGTATAAATGTTATAACAATTTGAAAAAGATATTTATAAAACAAAATTCATAAACAATAAATAATTATGTACTAAAACAATACATAAAAAAAAAAACATCGTCATGGGGATAATATAAATAATTCATATAAAAGCGCGGGCGTGTTCACTAAATTTGATAATTTCCAAACCAACTTGTTGTGTATTTTCAAATATTTTGAGTATTTGGGACATTTTTTCCCTGAAAATAAATGCACGACACACCTTTACCCATTCTAATTTGTAACTAATTTATAGAACAAAAAACTGGGCAAGTGTGAGTCGGACTTGCGCACTGAGGGTTCCGTAACAAACTTGAAAGGCAAATTGCGTTTTACGATTTATGACGTATTAAAAAAAAAACTACTTACTAGATCTCGTTCAAACCAATTTTCGGTGGAAGTTTGCATGGTAATGTGCATCATATATTTTTTTTAGTTTTATCATTCTCTTTAGAAGTTACAGGGGGGGGGACACATTTTACCACTTTGGAAGTGTCTCTCGCGAAAACTATTCAGTTTAGAAAAAAATATATTAAAAACCTCAATATCATTTTTGAAGACCTATCCATAGATACCCCACTTAACTTACGGGTTTGATGAAAAAAAATGTTTGAGTTTCAGTTCTAAGTATGGCGAACCCCCAAAATGTGTTGTTTTTTTTTCTATTTTTGTGTGTAAATCCTAATGCGGTTCACAGAATACACCAACTTACCAAGTTTCAACAGTATAGTTCTTATAGTTTAAAAAAAAAGTGGCTGTGACATACGGACGAACAGACAGACAGACATGACGAATCCATAAGGGTTTCGTTTTTTGCCACTCACCTGATGGTAAGCGATGATGTGGCCGACGATGGAGCACGCTTGCCTAGAAGTAACCTATTCACTCTTGACTTAAAGACCTCTAGGTTGTAGCTATCAGGGAACACAGACTCCGGAACGGCTACGGAACCCTAAAAAAGGACAGAAATAAACTCAAAACGTCTTAGAAATATTGTGGCTTTAAACAATTTGTCAACCTGGAAACTAGCTGAAAACTGCTCCTGAATAAAATGTGTAAAAGCAAATAATTTCGTACTACACGTATTTTAGTAATTAAAGCTGGATTGGGCTCGTTTTAACTAGTTAACAGTTTTTAAAAGCATATTTTTAATCTTGAACAGCGAAAAGTGAAATGACGGTAACATTTTTAATTTTTTTTTAGTAAGGTACATGAAAAACGCTAGTGAAAACAATTTACTTAATTAAAAGAGTTTGGTGATGGAAAATGTTTTTAGTAAAGTGAAAATAAGTTCGCGATCGAATAAATTGTTTTTTTTTTTGTCAATTTTTTTCTAGTGGAAGGCACTGGAAAAAATAGTCAAAAATAAAAAAGAAGCTTCGATGGTATTAGTTTTTATTATAATAGATGAGCTCGCGTTTGTCCACTATCTCAACTGATGGTAAGCGATGATGTTGTCAATGATGGATCACGCTTTCCTAAAAGAAAATTATTCACTTTTGACTTAAAGGCCCTTAGGTTGTAACTCTCAGGAAACACAGACTCCGGTAGGAAATTCCACAACTTAGCTGTACGCAGAATGAATATGTTCCCTACATGTTTAGTGTAATATAAAATATTGCTTTGTATCGAGTACTTTTACATTAATTTCCTTTATATTGTAGTTGTCGGTGGTTATGACAATTTATCGATAATAAGCCAACTCACAGAGGCCCTTTAGATAATTTTAATGGAACGTGATACCAGCCGACGATTATCCGTGTACGCGCTATGCTAGAGCACCCAAGGACAACCCCCGGTTGCTGAAAATAGTTTTTCAATACACTTACTCGAAAACCCGCTCTTATGCACGGCTGGCTTTTAGGCACGCAATAGACTGTTTTCCACACTAGTGCAGAAAAGTGCGCGTGCTCACCCTCGCCACAATTTTATTAGTGTTATTACATTTATAGTTTCAGGCTGGGCGCGCGTCGACCCCCACGAGTCGCCGGTCAACCCCCATTTATTCATTTCTTCGTAATTGTATTGAAAAAACTCGTTTGATACACGTGCAGATTTGTCACTGCAGCCCTCTTCCCCAAAACACACTCGCCTACGGCTCGTGCGAATTTCGCCTCGGTCGCAGTGACAAATTTTCTGCACTTGTATCATAATGTACTATTTCGCGACATATGGAAAACAAAGATCGTTTTTGGAGTCTTAAGCGGACTGGTAACCTGGAGCTATGTTTAGAGTATGGCTATATTATTATTATTAAGACCGCCATAATTGTACCCATAGATTTAAGTTTTTTTTTTTTTTTTTAATTCATATAAACCAGTGCTTGACTGCGATCCCACCTGAGTTTATGTATAAGTAGTGTTACTTTTTTGGTGTACAATAAAGTTTATTCTATTCTATTCTATTAAGTACTATAAATAAAACACAACATTGACGGGCGTACATCGGTGATCTAGCGAATTGAAAGCTTATTTACATTAAATTAAAATAAATAATCAATTCCTTCTGAAAAAGTACTATCGCCAACACTCACATACACCTTTATCCATATCATCCAAGGTTACGAACGATTCTATTAAGCAATGGGCTTTAAAAGTGGTCGCAAAATTTCAACGGTCGCGATATAGATCCCCAATTAGAGAGGCCCAAACCCCATTGATCCCCGTTTTCGTCCAAGTCCTAGGTATTAGAGGAATCAATCGATTTATTGTTTACTTAGTAAGTACGGGTTTTGCTGCTATTTGTAGGTTTATTTTGATTAAAAGTTGCATGAAATTTAAATAAAACATTTAAAAAATACTTAACTAACTAAAATTACAGTAAAATCAAAAAAATATTATTAAAGCCCTAAACTAACTAAAATATGGCGTAAAAAAACTCTTGCACATCATTGTCAGTTGGTAATGTGCCCAAAAGTTTTTGGGATTGTCTCGCTGTATGTCAATGCTTATCCTCTGTCCAAGGTAAAAACCAGCCCTTGGGTCACGCGAAAACTCAACAAGACGTTTCAACAGATCTTTTTATAATTTGTGAGCTCTCGGATCGTTGGGTCTGAGTGACCCTATGATCCTCTATAGTAAAATATTTGAGAAACTTATTTTAGAGCAACTACAAAGATTTTTTAACAGACATAAATTATTGCATACCAAACAATTTGGTTTTACAAGGGGTCGTTCAACAACCGATGCCGGTGTTGAACTTTTAGGACATATTTATAATGCATGGGAAGACAAATGCGATGCCCTGGGCATTTTTTGCGATTTGTCAAGGGCCTTCGATTGCGTTCTCCATGAAACATTAATCAGGAAACTACACCATTACGGAATCCGGAACTCCTCCCTGGATCTTCTTACATCTTATCTGAGTGAAAGGATTCAGAGAGTTGATGTAAACGGAAAAAGATCTCCTGGATCTGTAGTAAAAATGGGTGTCCCTCAGGGTTCAATTCTTGGCCCATTTTTGTTTCTTATATATATAAACGATTTACCTTACCTCATAAAGGATAACCATAACATAGTGTTGTTTGCAGACGACACTTCACTTTTGTTTAAACTTAAACGTCAGCAGCCGGTTACTGACGATATAAATATAGCACTTTCAAAAATAGTACACTGGTTTGATGTAAATAACCTTCTACTTAATGAAAAAAAAACTAAATGTATAAAGTTTACCATGCCTCAGGTTAGGCAAGTAGA
Source organism: Mythimna impura (assembly GCA_905147345.3). Lineage (NCBI taxonomy): Eukaryota > Metazoa > Arthropoda > Insecta > Lepidoptera > Noctuidae > Mythimna > Mythimna impura. The sequence goes on along the minus strand of LR990355.1, from coordinate 5,227,243 downwards.
AACTAGTGTGCAAATAAAAGGTAAAGAGTTGAGTCCTGAAGATAATACAGTGTTCTTGGGCATAACTCTAGATGCTAAGCTGCAGTGGGGCCCACATATAGACAAATTATCAAAAAAACTTAGCTCTGCAGCATACGCTGTTAGACAGATTCGAAATTTAACTGATGTAGAGACTGCCCGTTTAGTTTACTTTAGCTATTTCCATAGTGTCATGTCGTACGGTATTCTACTGTGGGGAAATGCCGCCGAAATACAGTCAATTTTTGTATTGCAAAAAAGGGCTATTCGTTCTATTTACAAATTAAGTCCCAGATACTCCCTCAGAGATAAATTTAAAGAAATCAATATAATGACTGTACCTTCACAGTATATTTACGAGAATATTGTGTATGCACATAAAAATATAAACATGTTTAAAAAATACAGTGATGTTCATAATTTTAATACTAGGAACAAACACAAATTTGTGGTTCCTACAACCAGGCTGAAAAAAATAGGGGGCTCATTTAGATGCCAATGTATACACTTCTATAATAAACTTCCTAGTCATATTCAACAACTAAGCCTTAATAAATTTAAATTATTTGTAAAGAGAAAACTTTGCCAAAAGGCTTTTTACACTATAAAGGACTATGTTGAGGACCAAAAGGCTTGGGATTGACCTGCTCCAGTAGGTACGCACTGCAACTGTTGTCTTATTATTATTATTTTTTCTTTTGTTTTTATTTCAATTGTGCTTTTTATTATTTATTACAATTCGATATTGTAGATTATTTTTACTTTGCAACTTAACTTTTTTTTTTCTTCTTCTATTAATTTTTGACAAAAATGTTTACTTTGCTAAAGTATTACATTTTGTAAACTACCTATATTTTTCCTTTTATTATTGTGAACGTGAGGACTATGTTGATTGTTTTTTTTTTTTTTTCCTTTTCAGTAATTTTTGATGTGTCTGGCAATTTGAGTATTTTCTGCGGCCTAACCAAATGTCCTTTCCTTGGTATTGTTCGTCAAGTCGTTGAGCTCCTTAGTAGTCCTGAGTTGAGCTTTACGAATACTGACAAATGCTTGCACTGACTGGACAGGTCCACTCAAATCTGTATGGTTCTTTCTTCAAAAGACCATTTCAGACAAATCTGCATGGTTCTCATGTGATTTGACCATTACATATTTACTGTATGGACTTTAAAAGAGACTTTGACCCCTGAGTTTGTTTCGGTGTTTCTTCTCAGGGTAGTCGGCTAGGAAACACCGGCCTCATCTAGTTTAAAAATGACGAAAAAAAAAAATTGACGTGTAAAAGTGTTTTTTAAACCTATTTACAAAATAAATATCATTTATCATTTATCCGAGAGTTTCAACCCCAAATGGTTCGAAAACGTAGAAATTAAAAATCAAATATTGTCTTGGTAAAAACTTTGTATTGAAGAAATTTGATTATAGAGAGCCATAGGGTAGCCCGTAAAATTCAAATTTTCTTAAGTATTTAACATTTTGCAGGTTGGTTTTTTTGTTGGTGGGTAATCATCCAATGACATTCCCCGCTCTTGGGTGGAGTGCGAGGGCGTGTCAGACTTTTACTGACTAAAAACCCACTCCTGTTCCTTCTTTGCCTTCGTCCCAGGGCCGAGTTTTCCTTTCAGAAACAAATCCTTGAACATTTTGCAGATTAGTGTCAAGTTATATGTTGATTAAAACGAGAAATTATTATAAGTCACGGCACACATTTCTTTGTTGGCCACGTAATCAAAGTTCTCCACTAATATTATAATAAAGACGTAAAGTTTTTTGTTCGTAGAAGGTAATCTCTGAATGTACTGGTTCGATTGCTAAAATTTTTTCACCGATAGAAAGCTGCTTTATTCCTGAGTGGCATATAGGCTATATTTAATGTACGCGGGCGAAACCGTGGGCAAAAACTAGTATTTTATAACTAAGCAACGGAAAAATGAGTTAACCTCTAATAAACTAATTCGTCTTTTTTACAACGCCAACCAAATATTGTTATTTCAAGAGCGAGTCTAGTGAGCTCAGAATTGTAGGTCACTCCAACACAGACAGGTTAGGTTTCAAGATTGGCTATTTCATCAAAAAGTCATTCAATAGGTTTAGCTGACTACACACTGACCTGCAAAATGCATAAAACTTTGCGGGTTTTTTTTTAAATTGATATAAACCAGTGCTTAACTGCGATCCCACCTGATGGCACGCAGTGATGCAATCATTGATTTATTATTTTAGCCTATTCACTCTAGCCTTGTAGACACCTAAATTATAGTTGGACGGGAAGACCGCAGCAGGCAAATTGTTCCAGTCCTTCGATGTACGCAGTATAAACGACGAAGCGAAACGCTTAGTCTGGATCGTTGAAGTTTCAACAACGTAAGGGTGGATACCCGCGTACGGTTGTCCGATGGTAGTAAAGAGATAGCGGAATCAAGTCATGCAATTCCCCTACCCCGGATACCCTTTTTTTTTTTTTTTTTTTTGTTGCCGGGGTGGAAAATCCTCATGGATGTCCTTCGCCTGGGGCAGGCGAAGGGGTCTGTCAGACTCTTACTGACTAAAAACCACCTCGGTGTTCCCTCCCACACTTGGACCGGGGATCGTGGGAGCTGATACGCCATCCATGATCCCCGGCTAGTGCCGGCCCGCCTACGCGGGCCACCTCAAGCCGGGGGGAGTGTGAGGTGTCCTCCCCCCGCGACCCCGGATACCCTGAATCAACCTTTTAAAAAAACTGCTAACTTTCCCCAAAAATAAGTTGATATCGTACAGGAGAGCCCTCCTCTTATAATAAGCTCCAGGTGGAAAAAATTTGACCCTATTTTCCTTTCAAATGTTCCACTATTTCCGTTCGTTGACAGCGATTGACAGGAATGTACTTAAATCTGGACTACGGATACAGTTCGAAAGAGTTATTTTGGTACTGGAACGCAAAAGGCAACTGAAAGAACACGGTTCCACAGACACTAGAGCACATAAATATACTTAACATAATTGACTAGTATTAGAATTTGGAAATTACTTTTCTTTTAAGTTCTAGTAAGTATTGTATAATAAGAAGTTTTTTTTTTCAAATTTTGTAGTGGTGGTAGTACAGTAGTAACTGTCCCATTTTACGAGTCGCGGGTGTTACTCAACCTACTGCAAGCTCAGCCAGGTGCAAATGCAATTTATTTCATCACCACTGCTCTCAAGACGATGAAGGAAAACATCACCAAAAATTTGAAGACATGTGACATTAACCAATCCGCATTGGGTCCGCGTGGTGGATTACGGCCCATTCACTCTCCTGGAGAACAGCCTTGAGTCTCAGCAGCGGCTGGGTTAAGCACGCCTTTACGCATTAGCTATCCTTTATATTTGTATTTATATGTTTTTGGTTTTGTCTTATATCCTGGGAATACTACCTCATATAGATACACCTCTGCCAGTACATTCACGGAATATAGACATAAAACTACGAACTACAATACAAAAATATAAACCCAGCTTCTACCAAAATTACGAGTACTTCACTAGTTTCTTTTCTTCCTAAAATATCTAAATCTCTCTTCTCACTTTACGAAATCCATCGATCGAATCCCATTATCCAGAACAGATAAAGTTGATGCCATTTAACGAGGTCCCTGTATACCCCGGTGATACATCACCGTGATTGTTCGGATCAGGAGTCTGAGCGCGTGCACGGCTTGAATGGGGGAACGTGACCGGCAAATAGTAGGTCTAATGTGGATATGGAGATGAGCGATCCTGTTTTAGAAGGGGATACTGCTGGCTTTCTATCCGTAGCTATATCTTATCATTGGTTGGCTGATAGTAACAGTAAAAGAAAATAATATACGAGAAAAATAACTAGGCAAGTGCGAGTCGGACTCGCGCCCTGAGGGTTCCGTTCAAACTTACCTATGTAGAGTTCAATTCCTGATCGGAGTCTCGAAGTTTTTTATACTTGTGTTATAAGACCTTGCTTTATGCAAAATTCCAGGATTCTGAGTCAACGGGAAGTACTCTAGAATTTTGGTTCCCTTGAGTGTTTTTTTGCGACATAAATGACCATATCTTTTTGACGGACAACAAAATGATCCTATCGACGCCCCCTGCGAATAATCCGGTAATCGAAAAAGTGTAAATGTTCAGGAAAAATAAAAAACCATTTTTCCTTAATAACTCCATTAAACAACAAGTATCAGGGACTTTTTTTATCGCATATGGAAGCTAATTTTTTCAGCTATCTGGTTATTTCAACAAAATTTAAGTAGTCCCAAGGGCTTCGTTAAAATTTAGCTGGATGCATTTTACTATATTAGTGTAGGTAAAGCTCTGGTCAGTAATGTCACTTACGATATTGTTCGTGTAAATTTATATTTTCGACTGGAACAGTAAAATCTTGTTGCGATATTATTCGTGTAAATTTATATTTTTGACGGCAACGGTAAAATCGTGTTGCGCTATTATTCGTGTAATTTGTTTTGTATACTGAACATTTGTAAAAAGCAATTATTAGGTTATTCGATTGTTTAACAGTAACGTACATTTTATTGTTATGACTATTACTGTTTATTCAAATAGTTTACTTAAGTATTAGTAGTTGTTGATTATTATAGTACCTATATTTAATGAAGTAAAGGACATTCTAGTAAATGAAACAACTTTGGTTAGTTTGACAAAACACGATAGTTATTATTATCATAGACACTGCACTGAAGACACGACTCGTGTCTGTGTCGCGACGGTCCTATTACAGTTAAAAATCTTAATCAGAATCCTCATCGTGACTTGATTCAGTATCACAAAAGCTTAAGTTCCTATAAAATGGTTGATAATGTTTTTTTTTTTCGGTGGGAATATCATCTTATGACATCCCCCGCTCTTGGGCGGAGCGGGAGATAGTGTCAGACTTTTACTGACTAAAAACCCACTCCTGTTCCTTCGTTGCCTTTCGTACCAGGGCCGAGTCTTCCTTTCAGAATTAGACCCTTGGCCCCAGTAGGCTTCGACCCTGCTGGGCCCCTACGGTTTGCTGACATCTCCTTGAGGCGCGCGTGGAACAGTACGCGCCGTCGACGACTTGGGCTCAGTCCGGACGGTTACCGGACGGTCGGATGGCGAGCTACCTATTGCTCGCCGTCCGCAAGTCCACGCCTACGGTGGCCGAAAATCGGGATCGGAATCCCGGCGGCGGTTGGGGTGTGAGGACCGTTGCCTCACGCGATCGGCCGCCTCCTTTGCTAGCATTACTGCTTCGCAGAAGGAGGTGACCGCCTGCCACTCCTCCTCGCTCCGGACCATGGCCTGTACCAAGGCCCGGTGCGAGAGATCGCCGCCGCCTCACGCCCCCACGAGGACACGGCGTTGCTCTTCCCAAGCGGGGCACACCTCCATTGTGTGCTCCACCGTGTCCTCCGGGCGGTCCACGCAATGGTGACACCCGGGCGTTTCTTGCGCACAGATCCGGTGCAGGAACCTCCCGAACTTACCATGTCCGGTAAGGACCTGCGTCATGCGGAAGGTAAGGACGCCGTGTTGCCTTTCCAGCCACTCCTCAAAGAGGAGACTTACCGCCATAATTATGGCGTGCCCAGCACTGGGTTGCGATAGTCGCTGTCGCCATTCCGCCATGAGATGGTTGATAATGGTGGGGAATTGCTTGGGAGTTACACAGGCTTAGGAGATCATTATACAAAGCTTTTTTTAATAGGGAGAGGCTTGTCGTATGCTGGCTTTAATTCAATACTTACTGACTCCTGTTTCTGCCGACGCTGTCTACTTCTGCATGCATCGTAATCCAATTCAATATAATCCTGATCAAAATCGTATTTGGAAAGAAAACAGTTAGGTTTACTGTATGACACACTAACCTCCATCACATCGGATCATCGTACTTTTTCTCCTGTCTTATCTTGAATCATCTTTTGGGTTCAACAAGTTCTTTTATGTTGAGGATTTCAGATTGTTGCATTTCTTTTAGGATATATTTGTCTCCGGAGACTTTAGCGTTCATGATGATACTATATACTTGGTCCGGTGTACAAAACTTTGTTTTTCAGAGCTCTTTCAATACATGCGTGCATGGAGTCGCCTTCATTTTGATAGCCAAAAAAAAAACCCGATGGGTATGTCAATTTGAAGAGTCATTGCAATGTAAAGATACAATGCAAAAATGTATCTGTTTTTATTCTGGCCATAACAACCATCAGCGTAAAATATAATTTTGCGTATACCTTTTCCGTGTTCGGTCTTGACAAATTGAAACAAGCAACTCCCTATATCGATGCACCCTTTTTTCCGATTTGTGCTTGGCAAACGTTACAGAACCCTAGTTTGTTTAGAACGTCAAAAACTGTAAAATTATAAACCGGGTATTTACGGTTGTAGTGGAAAATTGACACTTCAGACTGTGTGGTGCATTCAAAACTTTTTTCTAAATCAAAAATGGCCACAACGGTGTCATCTTTATTTAGTGTTTCTTTTTCTTCTTTTTTAATTTCAGGAACTCTTTCTTTCATACTTAAATGTTTCTTGTAAATTTGTTCTAAAGACGCCTTTTCGACGGAGTCAGCTTGCTGATATTGTGAACATAAAGTACACTGATCCTTTTTAAGCTTAAAAAAGGAATAGTTGTAGTTAGTATTAAACACTCTTTCATACTATCGTTTTGAAGCCATCTCAACAATATCTGGATAGTTCTGATTTGCAAACCATGACTTGTAAAGTCATGGTTTGCATACCCGAATAATATCGTAACAATGTTTACTATCAAATCATATTGATATTTTTTTTCGTAAAGATCTAAAACCATATTATTCGTTTAAAATACATTTTAATGAATTTTTATGGAATATACGCGTACTTTTTCATATCTTCGTAAATAAAGATAGAAAAATTCTGAAAAAAAATTATATGGTGTATTTTAACTTCTAGATGCCGAAAAACGCATAACATGAAAAACCCCGTAATAGGTCATTACCGGATTATTCGCGGGGGACGTCGCTATAAGGGTTCCGTTTTTTTCTTTTTGAGGTATGGAACCCTAAAAAAGACTAGGTAGGTGATGATGATAAAAGAGATGAGAAAACCTTGACGACGAGATATTTATGATACGAAATACGACTCCGAAGTGATATTGAGTTCAGAATCGTATTTGTTTTAAATTTCACCTTTCAGTGTGATTCTATGATGACAGTTATATAATAATAGTGATTGTTAGAATAAGCAATAGCGCACAGCTTGAATGGGGGACGTGACCAGCAATAGAAGGTATAATGAGGATATGGAGAGAACCCTTTCTTTTCTTGGTACCTTTTGTATGAAAGGTCTTGATAGGGTTTTCTTACATCTTTTCTTTGATATCCAGATAAACCTTAACCTTATAAACGTATATTTCAGAACTAGATTCATACTATTTCAACTCTTAATAAATATAATAAATAAAGAAAAAAAAATGGCAGGAATTATTAATATATTAATGTAATTATACATAGTTGGTCGCGGGTTCAAACCCAGTCAGGCGCATGAATTTGTGTAATTTATTTCATTATTACTGCTAACTAAACATGAAGAAAACATCGTGAGGAAATTGACATTTCCAAAAACTGAAAATTCGAAGACATGTGATATCCACTAACACGCCCTGGTCCACGTGGTGGATTATGGCCTGTTCCCTCTCCTAAAGAGGAGTTCTGAGTTCTAGCAGTGGAAACATTAAAAGGCTGATTATGCTTATGCTATAGTAGGTACATCACTGACGTAAAAAACTCTGAATTTCACAGGGCTTAATAATTTAAAAAACAAAAGAATTATCTACATAACTTCAGCCCATTGGATATACACATGAAAGGGTTACTATAAAGGCGCTCTTCTATTGCGGCATATTACGCCTAAGCTTAACTGATTTTAGTGCACGGATTTAAGGTGACATCAATCACTATCAAAAGCGTGGCCTGCATGGAAATATCACTTACGCGGCCCAATACGTGCGTTCGCTATACACAGAAGCAAAATTGCCATCGTCCAATCTTTATTTAGTTCAGAATCCTTATGAAGTAATCCGTGGACTGCTACGCTGTATTGTTCGAAAGAGTCATTGCGTCCTTGAAATGCAACGGACAACTGAAAAAGCACAAGTGAGTATTAGTTACTAAAAGTCTGATATATCCTATTGGTCTATCCAGAGCAGGAGAAGTTATTTGAAAGCCATCAACTAACTCCTTAAAACAAAAAAAAAAACTGCACAAAACTTATTAAATTCTTTATTTTGAATTGTGTTTTTTTTAACTGAGATACTTATTATATTTAACACTAGGTTCTGCCCGCAGCTTTTCTTGTGTACATAAAATATAGCCTGTGTCACTCAAGAAGAAAGCAGCTTTCTATCGGTGAAAAAATTTTAGCATTTGGACCAGTACTTTCAGAGATTACCGTCTACAAACAAAAAAACAAACTTTACCTGTTTTTAGTATTAGTGTAGATGATTTAAAAGAGTATAAATGTATAAAGTTTCTTGCACGTTCTTCTCCATAGAGATATACGCTTTGGAATGTACAATTAGCTTCATTTTTCTAACTGACTTCTAAACAATTCATACATATGAATTATCAAGAAGTCAGTCAGTAAATGGTTTATTTGAAAAATGAATGCTTTGATTTGATTTGAAACGTGCTTCAATAAGAAGTTTAATCTTGCACATGCACCAAAACAAATGAATTATGCTCAAAAGTTTTGGAAACACATCCATTCTGCGAACAGTTATGGGAGCAAAGCCGAAATCACGAAAAAAAACAGCTGTTCAGTACATTAGGCAATTAAGGAGTAGAATTCCATGCCGGAATCTGTTTTCTGATAGCTATATCCTAAGTATCTTGAAGTCAAAAATGAACTGGTTACGCCTAGGTAAGCAGCTCTTTTGTCGACTACATCCTCGCTTACCATCCGTTGAGATAGCGGTCAAGCACGAGCCTACCAAAAAAAGTGAGTACAACGTAGCCCTTACCGTCCGGTAACCGTCCGGACCGAGCCTAAGTCGTCGACGGCGTGTAGTGTTCCACGCGTGCCTCAAGGAGATGTCAGCAACTGTAGGGGCCCAGCAGGGTCGAACCTACTGGGGCCAAGGGTCTGATTCTGAAAGGCAGACTCGGCCCTGGTACGAAAGGCAACGAATGAACAGGAGTGGGTTTTTAGTCAGTAAAAGTCTGACACTCTCTCCTGCTCCGCCCAAGAGCGAGGAATGTCATTGGATGATTTTCCCAGCGAAAAAAAAACCCCCTTCCGTGCACATCATACGCAGCAATGAAACTGAGCCTTTCAAACAGAGGACCGTCTGAGTGACTAATTATTCCCGTGTCCCCTCCGGCCTGGTAATTAACATAACAATTAAACATACACAGTTATGGTCTTAAATTATGATCCTACTCCATTGAGACCAAAGTCACAATGGATCTTTGGGATTGGGATGTGTAAACTTTAGCCGGGTATTTCGTGTATCGTCCGGTTAATTCAAGTATTGTTAGTAAAGTATAGTGTTATAGATATTTTAAATGTTGCACAAAACTAAAGATGACAATTATTTTGTTTCATATTAATTGAACAATATTGGGATGAGTTATAAATAAATATTGGATTTAGTTTCGGTCGGTTCGCTTTGTTAGTTTGGGCAGCAACAGATTAAAATAGATTGGCGTGATGAAACTGTGTAGGGAATCAAATGTTTTCAAATATAGGTAGGTATCTATACGAGCTGCCCGTATATTTCTGCAACGGGTTTTTTTTTTAGGTAGGATGTCATCCAATGACATCTCTCGCCCTTGGGCGGAGCGGGGGCTTATCAGACTTTTACTGACTAAAACCCACTCCTGTTCCTTCTTTGCCTTCGTTCCAGGGCCGCGGGGTTCACTTTTGAACAACCCATGCTGGGCTGGTTTGCTGACATCTCCTTGAGGCGCGCGTGGAACACTACGCGCTGTCAACGACTTGGATTCGGTCTGGATGGTAACCGGACGGCCAGACAGCGAGCTACCTATTGATTGCCGTCGCAACGGGTGGTATTTTTTTTTAAGGTGGGAAATCATCAAATAACTTCTCTCGCACGCAGAACGGGAAAGCGTGTCAGACTTTTACTGAATAAAACCACACCTAGGTTCCATCTCTGCCTTGCATTGCAGGACCCCGGAGTTCCCTTCGGATTACCCACCCCCATAGCCTCAGAAGGCTTCAGCCTCAGATATATGAAACAGTAGCTTCAGCCCTGCTGGGCCTCTACAGTTTTGCTGACATCTCTTTGAGGCGCGCTGACCACGACTCGGGCTCGTTCCGAATGGTTTACCGGACGGCCGGATTGCGAGCTACGCATTGCTCGTCGTCCACACCCATGTTGACTCTTACTCTAGGTGGAGCGAAATATTATGTTTCTGTTTGTTACTTCTTCACACTCAAATGGTTAGAACCAACGGATTTGAACAACATTTGGAATACGGGCAGACCATGTCTGGAATTGCGCATAGAATTTTTTATCTCGTGAGTATGTTCCCTTACGATATTTTTTTACGTTCAAGTGGGTGGAGTTGGGCGGTTCTTCGTGCTATGTCGGTAACCTTGGTTCTCCTGCGGATATCCTCATTCCTGATTCGATCACGCAAAGAAACGCCGAGCATAGCCCTTTCCATTGCCCTTTTGGTGACTTTAAGTCTTCTGATGAGGCCTATTGTAAGTGACCACGTTTCAAAGCCATATGTCATCACTGGCAACACTAACAATATTGGACGAGAAGTTACGGCGCAGCTTCCTGAACGCTGCCCAGCCGAGTGGGATTCGACGATTGATCTCTTTTTCGAAGTTAGAACTACCCAACTAGGCCGTCTGTCCCAGGTAAACGTAGTGGGCCACAACTTCGAGTGTAGAGTCTCCGATCTTGATAGAAGTGGTTGCTACATGGCTGTTTACCATGTTTTTGGTTTTGCCCATGTTCATTTTAAGACCCACTCTTTCGGAAGCTCTACTGAGGTCATTTAGCATTATGCTGAGTTCTTCCGTAGTCTCAGCCATGACTACTATATCGTCGGCAAACCGAAGATGAGTAATGTACTCGCCATTGACATTAATGCCTAATCCACTCCAGTCAAGCATTGTACTGAGCTCCTACAAGGTAGACCGATAACCGGGTAAGGGTTGCGAGAATCCGATAGATGCGAGACGCACAGGACCGTTCATTGTGGCGACACTTGGGGGAGGCCTATGTCCAACAGTGGACATGTTTCGGCTGAAATGAAATGAATGAAGTGGGTGGAGCCACTGACAGAAACTAGTAAACAATAAATTAGATTAACATTCCCATCCAAGTTATAACCATGATTTCTTGTACCCCTTTGAATCACCATTTACCACCCAAGTTTATTGTATTACACTATGTCCCGTAAACATTCATCATGGTGACAGAGCTTGGAACCCTGCCCACCCAAAACAAATAGCATGGCCGTAATAATATTACCTCTATCCATCTAAGATGTCAATGGGACAAATAGTTGCTATTGGCATATTTAGTGTTATGTGAACCTGAATGGTACCTCGTTGATGGATGGTCTCAAGACTGGACCGAAGTGATATCTAGTGATTTGGGGAAATAGATTTGCTATAGTTTATGACCTGACCCGTACCATAAACTGATTGGAAGACTCTCGTGAAGCACACTTCTAGAGAGGAAAGCTCTTGAATTTTTCATCAAACTTCGTAGCCACGATACTGGTAATTTTTTGTACCAGCACTGCTGTAGGTTTAAAAAAATAATACATTTTTCCTTAATGAAAAGTATTTTTTTTTTTTAGGTAGGAAAATTATCCATTCACATTTCCACTCTTGGGCGGAGCGTGTGTCAGACTTTTACTAACTAAAAACCCACTCCTGTTTCTTCATTGCCTTTCATACCAGAGCCGAGTTTTCCTTTCAGAGCAAACCTTTCGCCCCAGCAGGCTTCGACCATGCTGGGCCCCTACGGTTTGCTGACATCTCCTAGAGGCGCGCGTGGAACAGTACGCGCCGTCGACGACTTGGGCTCGGTCCGGATGGTTACCAGACGGTCAGACGGCGAGCTACCCATTGTTCGCCGTCCGAAAGCTCGCGCCTGCGGGCGGTGGCCGGAAATCGGGATCGGGATCCCGGCGGCTGGAGCGTGAGGGCCGCTCCCTTGCGCGTACACCAGCAGCCTTCTCCTTTGCTAGCATAACTGCTTCGTAGAAGGAGGCGACCGCCTGCCACTCGTCGCTTCGGACCATGACCTGTACCAAGGCCCGGTAATGAAAGGTAGTGAAGTCTCATGTACCTGACATCATTTTATTGAATAAACTTTTCTTTTCATTTAAATGTTTGTAAATAAAACATTTTCCCACACTAGGAATAACTGCGGAATCAGAGGTACCTATGTGCGATCATAAATTAAAAAAACTCATACACACAAGTCACCCAGACCCGGAACTCTGTACATCATCTGTACATGCGGTGCAGCAGCCAATGTCTCAACTATTGCACCAAAGGTTAAAATTTGAAACATAGAGTGGATGTGTTAAAGAAAACATTGATATCATTTATAAATCGGTCGACACATGCTTAAAACAACAGCCTTTCGTGTGGAAGAAACGCCCGGGTGTCACCATTGTGTAGACCGCCCGGAGGACACAGTGGAGCATACGGTAGAAATGTGCCCCGCTTGAGCGGAGTACCACCGTGTCACGCGCTGGGCCCTGGTGCAGGCCATGGTCCGGAGTGAGAAATGGTAGGCGGACAACTCCTTCTGCGAAGCAGTAATGCTAGCGAAGGAGGCGGCCGCACGCGTGATAGATCGGCCTTCCTCACGCCCTAGCTGCCGGGATTTCCAGCCACCGTAGACGTGAGCTTGCGGACGGCGAACAATCCGGACCGAGCTCAAGTCGTCAATGGCGTGTAATTTTCCACGCGCGCCTCAAAGAGATGTCAGCAAAGCCGTAGGGGCCCTGCAGGTTAAAAGCCTACTGGGGCCATGGATTTATCCTTACATCGGAACACCTTGCAGTAATTACATCAATGGAGCACCAATTAGTTGAAAATCTACTAGTTTCCAACGTCATGTGCACGATAGAGTGGTAGATATCAAAGGTATGGTGCGGCAGTGGTTCATGTATGCTCGCTTAAACAGCATTAGGCCAGCATTGTTCCAGAATTCTTCATGTACCTACCTAATTTCATTATCACTCACATTCTTTTACAAAATGTTGAACTTTCAAAGTTTTTTTCTGTCTGAGCTGAACCAGAGCTGGACGCTAAAGCTGCCGTGTATACACCTGAAGAAAACTTAAATGGATGCTTCAACAAACCTTAACATAAACCTTGCTGAATAATTATGAGGGAAACTGATCCCTAAATTGCATGAGATAAGACTAAACAGAATAATTACGTCTAATTTCCCAAAAGGGATAGTTCAGAGATTTATAGCACCACAACAAACACAACAAGAAACCTCAATATCGATTTGGACTAGTCTGTAAGGATATTGTTGGGAATAAAAATAAACAAATAAACAAGCTATGCAGCCACGTTCACAATGACTAATCCATTGAGGCAGTCATAAATGGTTTGCTTATCCAAGGTTGGAATCATGCCAGGTTAATAACATCGCACTTTATCAGGGTTGTAATATTGGCCGCTATTGGCAAACCATTTAGGGTATCAGACATGCGTAAATAATTCAAGTTAAACACAATTTTACTTCCTTACTTATACAGAGTTTCTCAAAGAAAAATCACTTTTATAGATACATAAAAAATAAGAAATATATTTTTATACTAGCTTTTGCCCACGGCTTCGCCCGCGTATATAAAATATCGCGGGATTGAGAGCCTATGTCACTCAGGAATAAAGCAGATTTCCATCGGTGAAAAAAATTTCGCAATTGGATCAGTACTTCACAGAGATTACCTCCTACAAATTAAAAAACAAACTTTACCTCTTTATAATATTAGTATAGAATATACATACATACATATACATATTCAGCCTTTTAATGTTCCCACTGCTGGGACTCAGGCCTCCTCTCTCTAGGAGAGGGAATGGGCCGTAATCCACCACGCGGGCCCAGTGCGGGTTGGTGGATGTCACATGTCTCAAAACGGTGAAGGAAAACATCGTGAGGAAACCGGCATGTCCTAGAACCAAAAATTCGGAGTATAGAATATACGCTTTATAATTATTACAAAATCCGAAAGTAAAGACCTGAGAAAATTACTTTTTAAAATAATATTGTAAAAATGTCGGCCTTCGTAGCTCTGGTACTTTGCAAAGCGATCTGTCTTGATCAAAAAAGTTGAGATTATTTTTTGTTGATTTCTTGTCTTTACATAAATATAATAAAAGTGAGCTTTTTCCATGGGCTTTTTCTGAGATACCCACTAATTTCAAAACACCACCTCATTTAAATTAATTTGTTCATATCTAGGAACAATAAAAATATATTTTTTTTAAATTAATTATTATAAATATTTTATTTTGACATGGAAAGAAAATGAATTGAATTTTAATATAATCTATCTAATTATGTATGTGTGTATTTGTGTTAACTGTAATTAATTGTAGTGTTTTAATATGGGAATAATTTCCTGACAAATAAATGATTATTGTTATTATTATATACCTACCTATGTTTATCGTATACCTGGATTTCGGCAAAGTTTTGTGATAAGGAAATCACATGAGGAACTGTATTTGTTGACATGCGGGTTAAAGGGTTGTGTAAATTTAGAAAAGGATTTGACTTTGATTAGAGAAGAAATGTATTGTTTTTATGGTTAAGTACCTGAAAAAGAAAAAACGGAACCTATAAAGGATCACTTTATGGTCCGTCTATCTGTCTGTCAAGACCCTTTAACACGGGATCGCGTGGAGGTATCAAATTGAAATTAAAACCATATACACAAGTCTGCAGCTCCTTGAAGCTATGAAAAAATCAGACTTCTGAGTTAACAAAAAAAAAGATACTGCCGTTAATGTCGCAAAAACACACTCTCAAGGGAATCAAAATTCTCAGGGTATTACCTGTTGACTAGAATCTTGAAATTTGGCTAGAAGCAAGGTCTCATAACAAAAGTATAGAAAAAAAACACTACATTTTTAGTTACGTCACAAAAAAAATACATTTTTTGCGATTTGGAAAAATCTTCGTAACTGAATTCTGAACTTGAACTGTTTTCAAGGTAAGTTTTTACGGTAGTTTTTTAGTTTATTCATAACTAGCTTTTGCCCGCGGATTCGCTCGCATACAAAAATGTAGCCTATTTCACTCAGGAATAAAGCAGCTTGCTATCGGTGAAAAAAATTTCGCAATCGAACCAGCACTTTCAGAGATTACCTCGTACAAACAAAAAAAAAAACAAACTTTACCTCTCTTTATAATACGAGTATTAGTGTAGACAAATATAATAATATTTATAAAATACAAATCTGTCTTCTTTATAATAAATATTAGTATAGGTATATTAAAACATAGTACCTCGAGTTTATCTTCATAAGCAACCGTTTCTAGGAGCGTACCTACATCTCAAACCAGATCTACGATCTTCACAGTATCTATAATTCATCATGATCATCATCATTAACCCCACAGCCCTGGCCTGGCTTTGATCCTTCCCCAAGTGTCGCCACAATGACCAGTCCTGTGTGTCTCGTATCCATCGTATTCGCAAGATTCTCACAAGTTCGTCGGTCCACCTTGTGGGAATGCTTCCGCCGCTGCATCTTCCGTACGTGGTCGTCACTCCAGAACCTTTCGGTCTCATCAACCATTTGTTCTACAAGCAAAATGCCTATAGCTCTAGCCACTGCCATTTAAGTTTGGCTATTTTTCAGGCTATGTCCGTAATCATGGTTCTCCGTGATTCTCTTACGAATATCGTCATTTCTGATTTGATCGCGCAAGGAAACTCCGAGCATAGCCCTCTCTATTGCCCTTTGGGTAACTTTAAGCCTTCTAATGAGGCCCATTCTGAACGCCCTCATTTCAGAACCTTATATCATTACTTCCAACACACATGCGGGTAATACCCTTCTCTTAGAATAAAATAATTTTCGAAGGAAAAGTCGTAAACGGAAGTTAGGTTGAAATAAATATCCTATGAATGACATCAATAACGGTCTTGATTCCTCTGACATCGGTCCAAGTATTTTTTATATTAAAATGATCCGACCATAAATCATTGTGCCGTAAATGAATAATATTAAAATGAAAGAGAACGTAACAATAACTGGCCATGAAGAAATAACGACACCATTAAATAACTATGAAAGAATGGTTAAAGCAATAACGCTGTGGGAAATATAACAAATTTTATGTACTGCGAGGCCTTAATGAATGCTGGATGGACAACATTTTGTTGTAATCGCCGTCGATTTTGCTGACAATAGCGGATATAATAAAGGAAAAAGTGAATTGCGTCATACCCCAGCAGCGAGACACACGGGCAAAAAATTTGACAAACGAATAAAATATTTGAAGCTTGATATGACTCGACTGCATTATCCCAAGTCAAGTCAGTCTGCCTTCTCATATTATAATAATCGTTGCTATAGTTATACAGTTGTAGTCAATATTAAAATTACAACAAAATTATCATTTTAAATTTACTCATAACGTCTTCTTAGGTTATTTAGGCACGGTTGAGCAAACTAGGGTTATTTTTAAGACCGAGTTAGCTAATTTCTCGGTCTCATAATTATACAAGCATAATCAGGCTTATCCGCACAGGTACACTACTGAGACTTGATTCTCAGTAGTGGACCTGTGTTTCCTCTCTTCCTATTTAGGAGAAGGAATAAACCTCAATCCACTACGCAAGCACAATGCGGGTTAGTGAACGTCGTATATTTCGTCGATTTTTTTTTGTATGATATCTCGATTTTCACTATTTATTTTGTTCTTCACCAATTTGAGAGTAGCTACATTAAAATAAATTACACAAAGTAAGGCTGCCTGTCCACCGGAGCGGAGAGGCTATAGGTATAAACTAGTTTATAAATTCATATAAAACCGTGAAGCGGAGCGGTTAATTCGGTTTCTTCCGACTCTAACTCTTCTTCCTTGAGCAATGTGAAGTAATAACGTATTAACTTTTTCGATAACATGTCTGTTGACAGTGAAATTTTGCATATAACTAAACCAAAATCCCGCCGCTGAGAGCTCGAAATGACTCGTGCTCGCAGCCTAGCCCCGCATATCTACTGAAAAAAAAAAACAGTCTGCAACCCCGCTGCGCATTACTTTCTTACTCCTCTCCGCGGCCTCGCTCCACTCTGGTGGACAGATACAGTCCGCAACTTTGCGCCACATTACTCCTTTTCTCCGATCAGCTGCCTCACTCCGCACCGGTGGACAAGCAGCCTAACTCAGGCCTATTATGTATGAAATATTTGTTACTGTTAGTCAAGTAAGCCTTAACGCTACAACATGTTTTCTTCTTCTAATCTCCTGTGACAAGCGCCATGTTGTCATTATTTTCTAACTAGTTGCTGCCCGCGGCTTCGCCTACGTGTGAGTAGAAAATTATCCCAAGGGATCATACTTCCGGGGTATAGTCAGGTCGTTCGAGCATGAACAAATAATAAACATATATATATATATATTTTTTTTTTTGTGGGAAAATCATTTAATGACATCCCCCGCTCTTGGGCGGAGTGGGAGGGCGTGTCAGACTTTTACTGACTAAAAATCCACTCCTGTTCCTTCTTTGCCATTGTTGATCTCTTTCACACCACCCATGGCCCCATATAATATTGGAGTGATGTGATGAGATAAGGGGTGATTTATTTTATGTCATTCTTCAAATATTTCTTTAATTGTTTTTTGGCCTTCTTGTTCCTCTATATTCATCTTCTTATACAAAGGTACAATTATTTATTTTTTTATTTTATTATTACGGCACTCCAACGAATAGTTCGCAAAAATATTTTCAAAAGAATAATCTTACCAATAAAAAATTATCACAGCGAATTCTTGACTTTGTGTGAACAGCACTTACAGAATTTAGTAAACTAATATTATTTATACATACATACATACATATTCAGCCTTTTAATGTTCCCACTGCTGGGACTCAGGCCTCCTCTCTCTAGGAGAGGGGATGGGCCGTAATCCACCACGCGGGCCCAGTGCGGGTTGGTGGATGTCACATGTCTTCGAATTTTTGGGTCTAGGACATGTCGGTTTCCTCACGATGTTTTCCTTCACCGTTTTGAGAGCAGTGGTGATGAAATAAATTACACAAAGTAATGCGTCTGGCTGGGTTTGAACCCGCGACCTACAATTCGTAAGTCGGGGCCGTTACCACTCGGCCACCACTGCTCTCATACTATATATTATTTATACATATTGTTTATATTTTAAATCAATTGCTCATTCACATGATTATGCTGCACATGAACAATTATGTTGAAAGCTTATCGAATAGTTTTTGCGAAAATGTTCTTTCCATTGCGATACAGTGTGTCAACAATATTAATATCCGTTCACGAATAATGTCAAGAAGAGAGAACGCAACAAATAAACGTCATCACAAACAATAGTCTGTGACCGCTGATGAGAGGGCATTTAATATAGTCATGATTACAGCATCAATCTTTACTATTGTCTGTTTGCTTGTCTTGATGTTGGGGGTTGGTGAACAATGGAAGCAAGGGTAGGTGTTTTGAGGCGTAACAATTTTGTGGCAGATATTTTTGTCGCTCAAATCAGTATTTTGTATGCGAAATAGATTGTTGCCATTTGAAATTTTAATTATTTCAAAAGTGGGAGTAAATTTTCCTTCATACGTAAAGTCTGGAACTACCTACTACTTAAAGAGACTTAAAGTGTTCTTTAACTTAGTTTGGTCCTCGTATCATCCTCGTTATATTAATTAGTTTACATAAGTACCTAATCTTAATGGTATTTCATTCTTTTAAAATATCGCTTAATATTTATTTGTTGTGCGCAGCTAACGTGGTAACGGCCCCGACTTAAGAGTTGTAGGTTGCGGGTTCAAACCCAGCTAGGCGCATTACTTTGTGTAATTTATTTCATCACCACTGCTCTCAAAACATAACAAGACAAACATCGTGAGGAAACCAGCATGTCTTAGAACCAAAAATACGAAGACCTGTGACATCCATCAATCCGCACTGGGCCCGCGTGGTGGATTACGGCCCATTCCCTCTACCAGAGACGAGGCCTGAGTCCCAACAGTGGGAACATTATAAAACCGACTATACCATGTTATGCGCAGCTACCACAGTGTTATCTTTTAACCCAAAGGTTGACTAGTAGAGTATTCTTTGTTGGATTAAGTCCGCCTATATACCACAACAGCTGTACATAAAGTTTGAAAACCTAAATAAATAAATCATTATCCTTTCAATCAAAAGACATTCACTGCTACACATACGTCAACTCCAAGTGTCGTCACAACAACCAGTCATGGGATTCTTGTACCCATCAAGATTCCCGCGACCCTCAGACGTCAAGTTATCGGTCCACCTTGTGGGAGGCCTTCCAATGCTACGTCTTACGGTACTCTGCTCTGTGAGCAATGTGACCTGCCCACTGCCACTTAAGTTTGGTGATTCTATAGGCTATGTCGGTAACCTTGGTTTTACTGCGCTAATTTGGTGTATCATTTATTTATGTAATTATTTATTAATTAGTGTAATCAACTATACTTCTTTAGTCGATGAAAACTAGTGCTGCTTTGTCTGACTAATGACTTTCAGCACTATTCTTAGAATTAAAATAATAAACAATAAGGACATTTATCTGATCCAAAACATTACTGATGTAAATTAATGTGTACACTCAAACTTTAAAAAACAAATATAATATACTACACATAAAAAAATCATATAAAATTCGAGTATCCCCAAACAACAAAAATGTTTGTTTTAATTAATTTAAACAAAACAAAAAACGCGAGCATCGGCCGAAACGTTCTGATAAATTGACGGGCATTTTTCATGGGAACCATAATTGAGGGAATAAAAAATAACAACGCCACAATGGTGATTGTAATTTTCAGTGTGGGATATTTTACCTTTGAAGTGGCCTTATGGGCTTTGTTTTGTGTTTAACTTATTTTTCACCTGCTGACTTTATTTACATTACAATGGCCTTTATAGCCTAAGAGCCCGTGGATGCTAGACTTTCATCATTTTATAAAAGCTGATAGTTTGTCAGTGCATATCCCCAACACAGGTAGGAACCATGTCCTACTATGAAGTTTCAGTTATGGTGGCTTTGGCCAGTACATGCTGGAAGACTGTCCAGCGTGGGCTACTGAGCGACAAGTCCTAGTCGCTAGGATTGGGCAGGATCTGTCTCTACCAGCAGTAGTGAGGGCTATGCTGGCGGAACCAGAAAACTGGAAGGAAGTTGCCTCCTTCTGTGGGACCGTGAACCATTAGTTCAGAAGGAGGCGGCCGAGCGGGACCGTGAGAGGGCTGATCCCACTCGGAGAAGAAGGTGTCGTTGAGGCAACCACCTCGATGCCTAACCCGATGAAACCTCGGTTGCATCACCCAATGCAGACGACTTTGGAACCACGGGCATTCAGATTGGGGACTCTGCTCGCCCATCGAGTGCTTCCAAGGAAGACGGTGGCACAGTGATCACATGCTGCCATCCACAAAGAGGCTCAGGGGAGACCGTTGTACAGTCTCCTCAGGGATGTGCTCTAATAGACGTTGCACAGAGGAGTTCCGGAATAGTCTTTTAAAAGATAACGGCGCCCCTTCCATGTGATCAGCACATAGGTGATCACCGGGGTAGTTTTAGTGAGGTAAAAATCCCACACTCCCCGAACTTATCCCCAAAGTCCGGGAGCCTTTTGAAGGTTTCTCCTCGAAAAAAAAATGGTAACAGGTAACAAAGGTATTTAATATAGCAACCTAAATTCATTTGGGGCTCACTATGGGGCTCTCATCTCTCATATCTTTCAGCAATCATTTTTAGGAGGCTGTTGCTACTGTCATGAAATCTGGCGAGAGGAGACGCACCCTTTTTGCGTATGATAGCTGAGAAGCTGTCGACTCTGGCTTGAGCCAACATGTTCAAAGCACTGCAATTACGCAATAATAGTTTGATTACAAAATAATAAACTATTAGTTTCTTTTCAGAACAGATAGGAAAAATAATAAACTAATGTGCTGAAAGTGCCCGGATGAGTTACTGGTTTATGAAGAGTCATGAAAAGTAACCTTCCCATGTCACTAAAGTACAAGCTTGGTGAGATGTGGATTCTGCCTATTCTAACCAATGGCGTTCAGACGTGGACTTCGACCGAGGCCTAGGAGGCTAAACCCAACGTTTGTCAAAGAAGGATGGAGTGTAGTATTCTGCAAATCAAACTGACCGACCGAAACTGTTAAACAGATATACGCTCCAAGACCGACATTACTTCGTGGAGACGATCGGCGGCAGTGATCTCTCGCAGCGGGCCCTGGTTCAGGCTGGTCCGGAGCGAGAGGGAATGGCAGGCGGTCGCCTTCTTCTGTGAAGCAGTATTGCTAGCTTCTGCGAAGCAGTAATGAAGGAGAAGGCCACACGCGTGGGGGAAAAGATCTTTAATAAAATGATTAAAATGACTGACATCACCTATGGTGGAGACAAATCTTCGAGGCTGAACAGGGACAGGGCGGGTAACACCTAAAGAGTGCTCAAAAACAGATGAGCCAAGATCGTCACACAATAGGAGACGAATGCTATCATCGAAACAGGCCTTATAAGTGCTGGCGTGATGACCTGAATTCATTTCTGACAATTGGTTAGCTGGAGACAACAACACTCAAAGAATGCTGGAAAAATATGGGAAAGACTTTGCTCAGTAGTGGCACCGAGTAGGCTAATTAATATGATATACAATTATCTATATCTCTTAAAGGGTTGTTTCCGGAGGTCCATGATTCTATTGTTCTTCATTTTCCACCGAGTCCGTAAAAAGAATCTTATTTTAAATGTTTCTACATCAATTCCCAACGGGTTCACGAGATTTGTCCAAAGTACAGTCAGTAAAAACCATTTCTTGTTTGTCTTAATCAGTTTTTAAGCCTTGAAAAAAGAAATAGTTACCAACTACGATTATTTTGATTTACTGTGATAATTCTGAAACTGTGATTTATAATGCAAAGTCTATTTTAGTGTAAGATTAAATTTATTTACTGTAATTGTTATAATTTTTTTTTCATGGTTATGGCCGTTCACCTCTTTGAAGACATGCATGTAGAGAAATGTTTACCGTTTCATAAATACTGCGTATATGAAATAATTGTATTTTATTTTATAGAAATAGAAATAATAAACACTTAACTCTTATCAAAGCTTTTACTGCTGACTGTACCAAATATTCTCATGAACTCGTAGGGAAAGAAAATATTTAGTATTTTAAAATGACGTGGACTCATTCGGAACTAATGTTCGAACTTTAATTTTTCGAGAACAATAACCTTTAGGAACAACCCCTGAAGTTTCACCGGATTCGTGCGGAAGCGACGCCCGGGTGTCGCCACTGTGTGGACCGCCCGGAGGACACGGTGGAGCACACGGTGGAAGTGTGCCCCGCTTGGGAAGAGCAACGCCGTGTCCTCGTGGGGGCGATCGGCGGCGGCGATCTCTCGCGCCGGGCCTTGGTACAGGCCATGGTCCGGAGCGAGGAGGAGTGGCAGGCGGTCGCCTCCTTCTGCGAAGCAGTAATGCTAGCAAAGGAGGCGGCCGATCGCGTGAGGTAGCGGCAACGGTCCTCACGCCCCAACCGCCGCCGGGATTCCGATCCCGATTTCCGGCCACCGTAGGCGCGGGCTTGCCTAGTCTGACACTATCTCCCGCTCCGCCCAAGAGCGGGATTTGTCATAAGATGATTTTCCCACGTAAAAAAAAAAAAACTCCTGAAGTTTATAGCGACTTAATTTATTTTTATTTATGGAATAATTAGCTAGAAAAAAAAAACACATTTGAATCAATAAAACTACCAAAACACTCAAAATTTACTGCGAATTCCTCTTTACTACTTTTGATATTTCAGGATTAAAGTTTTTTCTTAAGAAATTAATCTAACATTTAATACTTTATTAATTTGCAGTACACCGCAGACTGGGTCCTTTTTATTTCAAGTTCTTACAGTCCATCCTAAGATTGTCTGGTAGATATCGCTGTCAGCGATAAGACCGCCATTGTACCCATAGATTTAAGTTAGTATAAAAGTTTTGTTACTATTTTGGTGTACAATAAAGTTTATTCGATTCTACTGTACTTTTAAAATAAAATAATTGAAAATTCTTAAATAAACGTAATTATAACTTCGAATATACTGCATCATGCCATGCATCGGTCGTTCGTACTTCGGATGCGAGTATAAGAAAAAAAAATGTTACTATGACACCCTTAAATCAGCCATATTAAAAAATACTGTGACCTATAAGTAAATGATCATTGGCTACTTTTATCTTGATAAAGTTACTATTTTTGCGACAAACAACTCGTAAAAGTGACAGTCTGTTGTTGATAGAAAAAATATACCTATTAATTTAACTCAACAGATATTACGTAAGGCAGTAGGTACACAGGAAAGGTAAAAGCCTTTATATTAATACACCATAATTAATAAACCACCGTAATTTGGAGATAAAGGAAATTTCGCGTGGTTATCGGTTTCTTATCCTCCCACGTGTAAGTTCTAATTAAGTAGATATAAATGCGTCATGCTTACTACCCTGAAGGCATAAAGAGGGACGATGGTATTTGGTAAGATCAACAGATACTAATAATTATCGTGGTATGACCAAAAATAAATATACTGGTAAATATTTGACTACACCGATGGAAAAAAGAAAGGCAGTAACATCTATAGTTTTCGGAACAAATGTATCATTATTATCATTAAAACAATGAAATCGTATATTATTGAAATAGGTTCTAGAACTTGTAATGAGATTTTTATGTCTCTAGACATAAAATATGGTGGATAAATAGGTTAGGTTCTAAAAGATAAATAGGCCATCAATAAAATAGATATGAGGTAGAAAATAAATAACCGCGCAGTACGTAATGTTTAAGTCCTTAAAGGGTGGCCAGATGGTTGCAAACTAACGTCCCAACCAAGGTGACTTTGCTAGTTTCAATCCGTGTAGACAACAGTTTTAATCCATGACCTTCAACGCTCTTGGCTGGGAGGCGCGTTTTCCCAACCACCAAACGTGTTGGCGTATGGTTTACATCCATATAGCCGCAACACAAACGAAACACATAAACCAAGGTCACCTTGGTTGGAACGCTAGTTTGCAACCGTCTGGTCACCCCTTAAGCTTGCTCTTATAATAAACAACAAACCAAAATCTGGTTGCTAAAAGAAAAATGAGAACTGTTGTTGAGAATTCCAGTTCGGTTACATCTAATTACAATTCTATCTCAGAATTTGATAAAAACTAATTGATTAAAAGTAGACTATAAACCAGCACTTTTTGTACGTCTAGATTATAATAAAAACATTATCTAGAACTATATACGTAGCTTAGAAAGCAGCTTGCAGGTGTCTAGCTTGACTGAGGCTGGACATGTCTGCTGCAAGCCGTTCAAGCGAAGCATGTAAAACATAAAATTGGTTGAACTCACAAGACAAAGTCGAGGCCACAAAGCCAGAGGCAGAAGAGTACAAAGGATATGGCGAGTTGAGTTAGACGTCTTCCTTAGGGACTGACAGGAAGTGGCCTAAAGCCGACAACAACGGAAGATATGAAGACAAAGTGTCTAGCAGTGAGATAGTAGGCTAAATATAATATTATAAGCTGAAAATGCTGAGTGAGATTATCTGTTAAATACTCATCCATTGCGCATTTTTTTTTTTTTTTTGTCATTAATAATCTAAAAATAGGGTATCCAGATCTGTGATCTGGATGCCCTATTTTCCAACTACTCACAACTATCACACAACGCCGTCTAGTCCCAAGCTAAGCAGAGCTTGTGTTATGGGTACTAAACAACTGATAAACTGCATACTTATATATTTCTAAATACATACATATATAGATAAATAACACCCAGACACAAACATTTGTCCTGGGTGGGAATCGAACCCACGACCTCCGGCATAGCAGTCAGGGTCACTAACCACTAGACCAACAGGCCAGTCAAACGTAAGCAAGCAATGATATTTGTTCTCAATTCAAATAATTGTTTTGACACATCATCGCGTTTTTTGGTAGCAGAAAGTAAGTTTTTAATGAATTTACTAAAAAACCTTAACATATTAGCACTGTAAAATTCTGTAATCTTTCATATAATTTACAATACAGCTGTTACTTTTGCAAACAGCCACTGAACAACGCGGCATTTTGTAAAAAATCATAAGCAAAGAAGAAGTCGCTAGTTGACATTAAAATTTACTAATGGCCGAAAATGACATCGAGCACTTACTATATGTATCTCTACTGTTTGACATATCTGTAAGTTGCACCTTTAAACGAATTAGGAAGCCTTAAAAGTGGAACTTACGATCTGGAACTTCCTACATTACTCTCGCTAACCCATCCTGAACACGTCACGTTTCCATCACATATAAACTTCCACTATATCCGTGAGCTTATCTAGTAATACCCTCCTTTTAAAAATCCCGACGTTCTAGAATATTCTTCAGTAGAATCGAACATTAATAAAGCTGAAGCCGTTACTACAGTTTCGAATAATTTTGCATATATAAGATCTGTGGATCGGGGGTTGAGTTGTGAATTGTTGATTAATGTTGCTTTGATTGGTGGATTTTTGTTGCGGTTTGTCAACGTTTATTTCTTCATTCGCTTAACTTGGAAACAATTTGAATACGGTGAAAATATCTTTATATGTAAAACTCTTCTGTACGTTTATTTGTCACCTATGCTATTTCCATTTGCGGCTTGACCGATATGGATGAAACTTTGTGTGTATATTTTAGAGGATTCCTGGATAGTTTGAAAATAAAATTGAATCCGGTACATGGCACTGCAATCAGGTTCTTAATTATTTTTCTGACAAAAAGCCAGCGTCTGTCGGGACTACTAATTAAGTTATAAGCTAGGTCTTGAAATGTTCTAGCCATCGTTAAAATTAATTAAAGATATGTTTTAGGGAATTGCCTTATATCATTTAGAATCAAAACTGATGTGTATTTTTATTTTTATTTTTATTTTTTTTTATTTTATTTATTAGGGAAAACTAACAATTACACACTTCATATGATTAACAAAAGCTTATAATCTAGGTACATAAGTGCATAACTAACTACGTCATCCACGTGTTACAAATTTAAAATTGTTTGGAAGACAATGAGTACAGCATGTATATGTTGATGTATACATGTGTATGTAAAAACTAATTAATCATACAAATTAAAAAAAAAATCTTATATTACTAAAAATTTAAACCATTAAAGAATACAGTTAATTTTTTGATTATGAGAATACAGTTAATTTAATTTTCTGCGCCTTCGATCATTTTAAGTAAATCAATACGAATTTTGCTTGCTGACAATGAAAACAAATCTAAATCTGAAAACAGGTCGTTATAATTTTTTGCTAAACGTCGTAGAGGCGCGCGTACACCCGCGTTAGTGCGACAAGACGACACTGCAAATAGCGGGCACCCGCGGACCCCACGCCGCATAACAGTTCTAGGTACTATATAGCATAATTTGTTTGTTAACTCTGAGCAATCATATTTGTTATTACACAGGTCATAGAGAAATTTTGTTTCCAAAAATATGCGTCTATTACTTAATGTAGTAAGTTTATAATGTTTCAATAAATCAACGTATGATGCCTTCTTTCGGAAGCAACGATAATGTGTGGCTTTGAGAAATTTATGTTGAACGATTTCAAGACTGTCTATGTATTTCTTGTACAGGGGGTTCCATACCATTGCAGCATACTCCAACTGTGACCTTACTAAAGATTTGTACAAATGAATATACGTGCGAGTACGCTTAAAATCTGTCATGCATCTCATCACAAATCCATACATGCGAAACGCGTTACTAATAATGTTATCAATATGTTGATCCAGGTGAAGTTTACTATCTAGAAGTACCCCAAGGTCCCTGATTACAGTAACTCTATGCAATGAGGTGTTATTTAGGTTGTAAGTGTGAGTTGTAATATTTTTATTTTTGGTGAATGTTATAGATGAGCACTTTAGGATGTTTAACTTTAACTTATTTTTAATACAGTATGCCGAGAATCTATCCAAATCATCTTGAAATAAAATACAATCAGTCTTATTTTGAATGTGTCTAAAAATTTT
Source organism: Mythimna impura (assembly GCA_905147345.3). Taxonomy (NCBI): domain Eukaryota; kingdom Metazoa; phylum Arthropoda; class Insecta; order Lepidoptera; family Noctuidae; genus Mythimna; species Mythimna impura. The sequence continues at coordinate 5,199,945 of LR990355.1, read as the reverse complement.
AAGATCATCAGCATATAGTAGAAATTTTGAATATTGAAAACATTGATTCATGTCATTAATAAAAAGAATAAATAGGAGAGGGCCTAAAATTGATCCCTGGGGTACCCCGGATGTGACATGTATGGATCTGGACTCAAAGCCTTTAATCACAACTTTTTGAGTTCTATTAGTGACGTATGATGCAAACCAGCGCAACAAATCACCACGTATACCATTGAAAGCTATTTTTGTCAGAAGCAGTTCATGATCCACCTTGTCAAAAGCTTTCTGGAAATCAGTATAAACAGCATCTACTTGCAACTGGTGGTCCATATTATTGAACAAGAAATCTGTGAAAACCAAAAGATTTGTGACTGTGGACCTTTTTTGAACAAAACCATGCTGCTGCTTCATTATCGAGTTGTGTAACAAAGGATAGAGCTCGTCGTGAACCAATCTTTCAAAAAGCTTTGACAAGGCTGACAAAATGGAGATAGGACGATAGTTCTCAATGCTTAGTTTTGAACCTGATTTATGAACGGGCGTTATATTAGCACTTTTCCATATTTCAGGAAATGAGCCTTCTGAAATACATTTATTGTATATGATATGTAGGGGTGTACATATAATGTCTGCAGTTTTTATAAGATAATGCGGTGGTATACCATCGGGCCCTGGGCCCTTTGTAGTATCTAGCGATTTTAATGCTTTAAGAATTTTTTCATAACTAAAATGAACACTATTGATAAGAATACAATTTTCATTGTACTCCAGCGGAGGTAACCAATTAATTATATCAAAGGTAGAACATTCATAAACAGAATGAAAAAAATCTGAGAATAAATTACAAATCTCTGTGGAATTACTCGAGCTCCGATTTTTATAAGACATTGTTGAAGGTATGCTAGTATCTGCTTTTCGATTAGAGATATAACTCCATAAGTATTTAACATTTTTATTAATATTTTCTTCGACCGAATCAATATACTTATTATAACAGATTTTACACTCTACTTGAAATCTATGCCTTAAGAAAGAAAATTGTTCATAGTCTGAAATGTTACCATATACCTTCCATTTTATCCAAGCTCTATTCTTATTCCTGAAAATACGAATTAAGGACCTGGAGAACCAAACGGGGAATTTTGACGAGCGCGCGGATGCTTTAGGTGTATGGTCTTTTATAGTTCGGTAAATAATATCATAAAAAGTATTTACAGAATCATCAGCTGACCTATGGTCTAGAGCACTGCCCCAATCTATTTTGCTCAAGTCCTGGTTAATTAATTCGTAGTCAGCTTTATAGAAATTATATTTTGATATTTTCGCTCGTGTAAATGTTAATTCAGATTTATAACAAAAAGTAGAACAAAAAGGGGGGTGATAATTATCTATTGGTAGTAATATGGAGGATGGTAGGCATACGTGGCAAACATTATTACTAATTATTAGATCCAGAATACGACCTTTAGTATTTTTCAAGTTATTAAATTGGAAAGCATTGAGTACTGACATAAAATTAGTTAAATGTCTAGAAATGGACGAGCTGCCTTTACAATATAGAGCCTCAGGCGTGTCGTTTTCCCTAGGTAGCCACTCAATATTAGGTAGGTTATAATCGCCAAATAAATAAAATTTATTGGAACCTAACTCGTCTAGTGTGCTAAGAAGACTTTCGAAGTGGACGAGATAGGTTTCTTCAGAGGAATTCGGTGGAATGTATGTAGCACCAATGTAATATTTGTCGTTACCGTGACCTGGGATTTGTAGAAGTACGTGTTCAATATAAGGCTTTGTAGAATATGGTACGCACATGGCATTCAGCTTTTTACGAACAGCTATGAGAACTCCGCCACCTTCTTTTTTATTTGTAGCAATGCGATTACGATCGCATCTAAAGACCACATAACGTTCATCAATATATTCATGATCAAATATATGTGGAGTGAGCCAGGTCTCAATTAGAATAATTATATCATAACAATTGCTTAAAATATTCATATATAAGATATTTAGTTTCGTTCGTATTCCCCTGCAGTTTTGATAATAGACAGTTAAATTTAAGTTATCCAACACTAAAGAAACGCTGATTTAAAAAAATATATTCTAAATAAATAAAAACATGCATTACTACCGCAAAGGTTATGAAAGCATCTTTATGATTGCACATAAGAGATAAGAAATATAAAAATAATGGATAGTATAATAACAAACATTTCTGCACCCATGAAAGACCTAAGACCCAAGACTTGACAACATTCCTAATCTTATTAATAAATACTAACTTTATACATAAATAATAAGTTTCTAAGCTATAATATAAACTATGATTACAATTAAAAGCATCGGAAATCAAATCACTGTAACTGTGACATATTATTTTCTGACTGTTGATCCTTATTCCTACCGATGATAGAGCAAGTACCAGGCTTAATCCTTTTGATATCTTCAGACGAACGGATAGCCAGCGCTGAAGAGCTATCAGTTTCACGGACGAGAATTGTAGCGTGTTTGACCCACACGTACTTAAAGTTATATTTTTTGGCTGTATCTCGGGTTTCACGAAATAATTGTTTTTTTTTTAAAGTCAAATGTTCATGCATGTAGATACGTTGCGTGTTTTTCGAGAATCCCAGCTGATCGGAATTGATGCCTTTTGCCAATCGAAATGAGCTTAGTAAATTATCCCTCAGTATGCGCGAGCTTAACTTGACAATAATATTTTTCGGTTTGTTATTATCCTGATGCGCGTGCGGGACGCGATGAATGGCAATTATATCTTTATTAGACAGTGAACAACTTATCTTGGAACCGATATTCTCCATTAGCGCAATCAAATTTTCATTGCGTTTTTCGGGTACGTTACATAACTCCAGATTACAACATCTCGCCTGTTGCTCCAATAAATCGATTTTTGATTCTAAAGCTGTTAGTGCACTGTTTACAATATCCGCTTGCATTTTTTGTGTACGAATTGATGCAATTGCACTTTTAAGTTCAGCCTGATCTTCTGCAGTATGCTGTACTGAGGCTTTCAATTGCGACATATCACCCAAGGCAACCTTATAGTTAGCGTCCAAATCATGTACTCGCTTCTCCAAGGCTGAGTGATCAGAACGGAGAGAAATAAGCTCGGAAGTTATCTGTGATGTCAACAGAGTTATGGCAGCGAGATCTGATTGAATTTTAGTGACGTTGGCAGATATTGCATTTATGGCCCCATCTAGGTCACTCCGGAACAAATCGAGTTTTTTGTTAATTTCCATTGAAAGATTGTTAATAGCGTCAGCAATCTCGGATTCGTTTTGTTTCCCTTTCCTCTGTGACACCTTTTTTGTGGCACCCTTAGCGCCCGCAAGATCTGTATCCGAATGGCATTTAGTTGGTGAGCGCAGCATAGTGGCAAGGTACACGAACTAATTTTATATAAGCCAAAAGGTAGTACACCAGTAATTTGAGCCGAGCGACTCACGTAGCGCTGGTCGAGTGGTAAACGGCCCGGACTGCACTGCTGCTGTACGCGGCGAGTCGAGGGATCGAGCCCCGCCAAACACCACGACGACTTTTTGTAAGTTTGTTGAAATTTGTAAGTATTCTCACCCACCTGTCCGATGAGCGAGACGGCGCAATACAGGATTAATGATGGCGTCGGTCGTATATGGGCACTTCCACAAGATAATAAGAGAGGTACAGAGTTCTAATGCAAAAATCAAATCATCAACATTGAGAAATACAAATTAGGAAAATATAAAAACAGGCGTAAATAAGAAGTATTGACGTGCACTCGCGACAAACTCCACAGAATGAATGAAATATTCAACCACATTTAGGTGATATTTGGAAAAAAGTATTTAAATTAAAAAAAAAAAACAAATACAGGCTACAAGACATGGTGAGACAAAAAAAAAGATAAATGGGTCAAGGACGTAACCGACTGGTGTACAAAACAATATTAAAAAAAGAAAGGGAGAAAACGTCGTAGATGGCACTACGATATCAGAAGTATAATACAAGTATAGCAGGAATTACGTGGAAAAAAAACACATGATTGCACTCTAAAGCAACCTTTAGGGGAGGCCTATGCTGCGAAGTAACACAATCTTCCCAAGTGTCCAATAAAAAAACTTAAAATGAAAAAAAAAAAAAATTGTAAAACTGTGGATTAAATGATTATTTATTTAATTTAATTAAAAAAAATTTTCGAAAAATCGAATCGATTTCGTAAAAATGAATCCTGAACTGACAGATTGCGATTGTCCATAACTTGACTTTCGACATGTTTGATTGCAGTTTTAAATTACAAAATATTACACACGCGTATTATATGTAATATTTTGTAATATAAAACTGCAACTGTATGTGTTCTTGTAGTTGTAGAATTATTGTTAAAAAAACTTTATTTCTGTGTTTATTTTTCACACTGTATCTCTCAAGTTTTCATACTGCATTCTTCTATATCGTGTCACTACCGCTGGCATGACAGTGATTTAATTGTTTTGCCTTAAATCTTGTCACCGATCGTCGGGAGCAGCTAAGATGTCACATTGGCTGTACTTTTTAGGGCATAGATAGAATAAGACGTCGAGCACAGTCTGCGACTCAAGTCTCCGGTTAGAAAATATCCTGTTGCCATTCTGTCAAAGCAAATTCACATTGCGAGGTTAGAATTACACCTTCCTACTTTAATTCAGAGGTAGTTTAGGTTCTCCCATGTGTAAGGAAGATTGTTGAAGGAGCCTGTGAAATAAGGCTTGCTTTGTAGTAATATAAGTAATTAGTGGGTGTGGGAAAAGTGTCTTGCCACAGTTTGAAGCGCATTAAAAGAGTGTCTAGAAATGGCAGTAATTCGTCACACTCCAAGCAGACAGCTTAATTACTGTTACAGTCTTTTGAACGTGGCTTGTGATATTTTCGTAGACACAAGAAATATAAAAGAAGATCTACAAATTTCTTCTACAATCCCGTTAAAAATTTTTAAAGAGCTGCCCCCCTAGCCAAGTTACAACCGTTTCGTTGATCGCCTCGAGTCGGCCACGCCTCCTATTCCTTTGTTCTAACCACGTGACTGAGCGTTGAGATGACGTCAGAACAAAGGAATCGGAGGCATGGTCAACTCGAGGCGATCAACGAAAAGATTGGCTGGTGCTATGAGTACTAGACAACTGATAAACTTACTTATATATTTTTAATTACATACGTATCACTACATAGTATAAAACAAAGTTGCTTTTCGTGTCTGTCTGTCCCTATGTATGCTTAAATCTTTAAAACCACGCAACGGGTTTTGATGCGGTTTTTTTTAATAGATAGAGTGATTCAAGTGGAAGGTTTATATATGTATAATACACGCACAATATAGTAGAGGAACACTGATTAGTTTAGAGGTTTCTAATGTGATGTCGTAATTTGCGCTTACATTGCAAACGCTGGCTGAACCCTAAGAAATAGATCAAAATAATGTACTACAGTATCGTACACCTTTAAAAGATCTACAAAAAAGTCCTCGATGGTATATGTCCATCTTTTAGTATAACCCACAATAACCATTTTTTATCCTTTAATGGCTTATTTACGAAACGATTTTAAACAATACAGCATTAATCTTTATACAATTAAGTACCTTAAATACATTATGCATTTAATATAGATCAATATGGCCCTTTACAGCGTCTAATTTAAGCGAATATTTTTGAAGATATTACAGATTTAAAATGCAGGGACATAGCGGTTGCGGTAAATAACTTGATTCTTTCAAAGATTGATGCGCCGACGCAAATACACTACTCGGTTACTTCCAGATTGGTCCCATTTTTTTCAAATCCAGTACTGATAATGGAATCCATGAGGAATCGAGGGAACTCCTCAAATATTCTAGGCACTATACAGTGATTTTGGTATTTTCATCGAGAACTAAAGCATTTACAGTCAACATTACTTTTTGACTGTTTGACATTTGATGAAGTGGAACTGATGAAGAAGACCAGAAACGGCCAACGGAACACATAGATATCACAATGAATATAGTTAAGTAACTATGACAATATAAATAAATAAATGGTTCTGAATAGTTATGTTGAAAATGGTATCATCGAAGTGATCTGATGATGATGATGGAGCCGGAAGGTAGGCACTGGAACTCCGTAATTAATCCATGTAACCTAGCCGTGTTTGGGCTTATTAGAATTGTCATGATATGCACTTTGGGTTTATGGTACTATCGAACTAACCTGATAATGGAGTCGGGAGGTGGATGGGGATTTCATAATAAAATAAAGTATCCTAGCAGTGTTTGGGTTAATTCGGATTGTCATGAGAAATAGGTAATCTAGGTATAAGTGCATCAAAACTAAAAAGTGTGAAATAAAAAAAATACAAAAATGAAACCAATTTCACTACAAAAAAAAACAAAACACTAAAACGATCAAAATAACTTTAATTTCGGAAGTCGGTGTTTTTGGTATTGTTTGCTTATTATTTAACACCGACTTCCGAAATTAAAGTTATTTCGATTGTTTAAATAGTGTTTTAACCGACTTCAAAAAAGAAGGAGGTTATCAATTCGGTTGTATGTTTTTTTTATGCGTGTTACCTCAGAACTCCGTCGTTTATGGACCGATTTACAAATTATTATTTTTTCTCTTAAAGGATATGCTTCCAGATTTATCCCATTTTTTCAAAATTCAGTTCTGATGATAGGATCCATGAGGAATTGAGGGAACTCCTCAAATATTTAGGCAACCATATAGTGATTTTGGTATTTTCGGCATTTACAGTCAAAAAGTATCATTTGATGAAGTGAAACTGAAGAAGAAGACCAGGAATGGCCAACGGAACTTCATACTCACATAGATATCACAATGAAGACAGTTAAGCGACTATGACAATACAAATAAATAAATGGTTCTGGATAGTTAAGTTGAAAATGGTATCATCAAAGTGACCTGATGATGATGATGGAGCCGGAAGATAGGTGCTGGAACTCCGTAATTAATCCATGTAACCTAGCCGTGTTTGGGCTTATTAGAATTGTCATGATATGCAATTTGGCTATAAGGTACTATCGAGCTGATCTGATGAGAGAGGAAGGTGGAACATAGACACAGGAACTTCATAATAAAACAATGTAACCTAGCAGTGTTTGGGTTAATTGAAATTGAATTCTAATACCATCGAACTTATCGTTTTAATATAAATGGCAACAAATTCCGCTAAAGATATCTTTTGCAATGATCATCAATAAATCGCAAGGTCAAACTTTCAACGTTACAGGCTTAGATTTGAGCGTTGAATGTTTTTCACATGGCCAATTATATGTCGCTCTTTCTAGAGTAACCTCAAAAAAAAAAAACATGTTAGTATTGTTTAATGACAAAAATCTGTGAACGTTATGTATAAAGACATTCTGTAGTATATTTAGTACCAGCGACTCGCCCTGGTGCAATGCTGGACCAAACCGCATCAAAATCCGTTGCGTCTATCTAAGCGTACATAGGGACAGACAGCGGGAAGCGACTTTGTTATATACTATGAAGTGATCAGCATTGCACCCGTGCGAAGCCGGGGCGGGTAGCTAGTTATAGATAAATTACATCCAGACACAGAACAAATGATCGTGCTCATCACACAAACATTAGTCTTGGGCGTAAAAAAACAATGACACATTAAATTACTGACAAGGAGACCGATCCTTTAGTCCAAAGTTCTAAGCACAAAACCAGACATAAGTCCTATTTAACGCTGCCGACGAAAGCGCATTCAGTTTAATACATCCTCCTGTAATGTGCCATACATCACCCAGAGATATAATTCACTTGAACGTCGACATAACCGGACGTAGCCGGGTAACGGCTTGCCCACACTATGGTTTCGTTAGGAGATTTTCCTAGATTTGTGCTGGAATTAGGTGCTGGTCTGAAACCGGTATGGTCACAGTGCAGCACCACGCGAATGAACGATGTGGGTTGATTGGTGAAATATAAAAATGAAATATTAATTTAGTTGCAAAAAGAGTATGAAGAAAAGGGAGAACGAATATATCATCTAAAGGCAGTCAGGGGTTCCATACAAAATAAAATAAAAAACCGGGCAAGTGCGAGTTGGATTCGCGCACTGAGGGTTTCGCATAAACTTACGTATGAAAACAGTTCAATTCCCGAATTGAGTTACGAAGATTTTGCCGAATCGCAAAAAAGTTATTTTTTGTGATGTAACTACAAATTTATAGTTTTTCAGATTTTTTCATATATTTATGCAATGAGACCTTGCTTCATACCAAATTTCAGGAATCTAGGTCAACAGGAAGGACCCTATGAATTTTGATTGTCTTGATAGTGTCGAAATACACGTTTTTTTGCGATATAAACGGGTGTATCTTTTTTTTCGTTAACTCAGTTGTTTGATTTTTTTACAACTTCAAGGGACCGCAGACTTGAGTATACGGTTTTAATTTCAACTCGATGCCTCCACGTGTTCTTGAGATAAAGGGTCTTGACAAACAGACAGACAGACAGACGGACAACAAAGTGATCCTATAAGGGTTCCGTTTTTTCCTTTTGAGGTACGTAACCCTAAAAAATCAGCAATAACGACTTTTGTGTGTAGTGTATAAGATTTTTTGGGATTAACCACGTCACATATGGCTAGCACTTGTTAATTAAAACCAAAAAAAAACTAAACTTTTCGAACACTTTCTATTAATCATAGAACACAGAATGCCATTTCATCTAGAGCATTTTTTTAGGGTTGTAAGTCATCAAATAACTGAAAGAAAGAAAGAAAAAACGTTTATTCGTACCTCACACATACAGTAGAATTTTTTAAGTATGAAAAAAAAATAACTTTAAAATCTGTGCAAGGCCAAAAAGGCGCCTAACTCAGCATATGCTGCAGACTGCCTTGGGTGGAGTAAGTGGGAGTGTCAGACTTTTACTGATTAAAACCCACCCATGTTCCTTTAGGTGCTCTTTGCACTCCAGGACCATGGTGATTTTTTCAAATAATCCCAAAGTCTTTCATCAAGACCCCTGTTTTGGTGGAAGGTGGAAGGTGAAATATTATCACATAACTTCTCACGCTCTGGATGGAATAAGAAAGCGTGTCATACTATAACTGACTAAAACCCACTTGTGTTCCGTAAGTTGTCCTTTGCGTTCTAAGGTCACAATAGCTCTTTTGAACATTTACACAGTTCAAGTTCTTCTAGAATCTAAGGGTGTCGTTTTGGCGGAAATCGACAGAGGTATTAATATAATAAATTTTATAAATATTAACGTCTATATAATAGCTAAAACAGATTCAATGAAATTCGCGTTTCACCTCGTCGTTTATACCGCATACATTGGAACAATTTGCCTGCTGCGGTCTTCCTGTCCTAATTAATTTAGGTGCCTTCAAGGCTAGAGTGAATAGACTCTTAATAAACTAGTGCGATTCACCATCAACGATTGTATCACTGCTTACCATCAGGTGGGATTGCAGTCAAGCACTGGTTTATAACATTTAAAATTTGAATAATGGGTTGACCATATACTTTTTATTACTATTTCATTGTTTTGTTATTTGTTTATTTATTTTATAATTTATGTAGGTACACATATATATACAAAAGAAGATACATTGTTATAAAAATTGTACAAAGGTACTGCTTATTTATAAAAGAAATTTCTTCCAGCAGACCTGCAAAAGGAGAGATAGGAAGAAATGTAGACAATAGTGTGTAGAAGAATTAAAAGAAGAGTATGTGAAATCTTTTTTTTTTTATTTATTAGTTTTCAACTAATAAATAAAAAATAACATGACTCCTCGGTTATATTTCGGGAAATGTACGTCCGAATAAATTTAATATAAATAGTAAAAACGTTACTTCTAGGCAGGCGTGCTCTATCATTGATCACGTCATCGCTTACCAGCAGGTGAGATAGGGTCAAACCTAAAAACCACACCTATCAAAACTAGCCCGGAGGACACTGTGGAGCACACGGTGGAGGTGTGGCCCGCTTGGGCAGAGCAACGACATGTCCTCGTAGGGCCGATCGGCGGTGGTGAACTCTCGCGCCGGGCCTTGGTACAGGCCATGGTCCGGAGCGAGGAGTGGTAGGCAGTCGCCTCCTTCTGCGAAGCAGTCATGCTAGCAAAGGAGACGGCCGATCGCGTGAGGCAACGGTCCTCACGCCACAGGAGTGGGTTTTTAGTCAGTAAAAGTCTGACACTATCTCCCACTCCGCCCAAGAACGGGGGAACGGGGGGATGTCATAAGATGATTTTCCCTACGAAAAAAAAAACCTATCGAAACTAAAAAATAAAATATCTGTGTGAATTAGCAAATTGCGGTCTTCAGAGAATTCAGGCGTAAGGCTTATGTACAAGTTTATGAACCGGGTCGTAAAGGCGACAACACGTTCCAACGTCGCGATGAAACTAATACCGTGTGATCTCGGCTTAACAAAGTGTAGCGCTGGCATTTACCAAGAAAATTGTATCATTACTGTAACACAACACCCACAGTGGTTTACAGTTACCCTGGTATTGCCTCTATATATCAACTGGATGTGTTCAAGAGATATAACTTAATGTCACCAAGATACAGCCGGGAGCGACAGCGGTTACAGATTATTAATAACTAGCGATCCGCCTCGGCTTCGCATGGGTGCAATGCTGATACCACCGCAACCGCTTTGTCTCTGCATTTTAAATCTGTAATATCTTTGAGAATATTCATTTAAATTACATGCTGTTAAAAAGCCATATTGATCTATATTAAATGCACAATGTATTTAAGGTATTTAATTGCAGGATAAGGATTAATGCTGTATTGCTATCACTTAAAACCCAAGCGTTCGGTTCGACATTGAAATAGGTTTTCGCTTACCGTAATCTTATGAATTAGACCAAACATTTTCGATCCTTGAAACTATTCAACTATTCCAACTGTCAGATGGAGGTCTGTCGCAAACGATATATCTGCAAAATATCCATTTCAATCTCTAACAGCGACTGTGACGTCACACATAATCGTCATAGCTAGGTTACGTGTTATACAATAAAACACACATGTCTTAAAAGACTCTCAGATTGTAGCTATCAGGAAACAAAAACTTCGGCAGTAAATTCCACTCCTCAACGAAAGCCACCACACACAATGAAAGTGTTGCCAAAACGTTTTGTGCATATAGTTTTTTTTTTTTTTAAGGTGGGAAACCATTTTTTTTTTTGGCATCAAACATAATACAAAAAATATAATTCTTAAGATAATTGTTTTCTTACAATAGACCTATAGTGCCGACAATATAGTATTTAAGTAAAAATTAAGTACAATAAACTCCACTTTGTAAGGACGCGTTTAAATTATACATATTCATTTTTTTGTATATAAACATAAATTCACTGAAACATATATTATTACCAGTTTGATAACTAAGTAAAGTGAAAAAGATAAGGCTTAATTAGGTGATATAGTATATCGACTTTTTAGCTTTAGTTTCGGGCAACTACAATATGCTCATAAATAACTAAACTAATAAATAACTTAATCTGATATTTAATAAACAAGCACTACTTATTATTCCTTGAGTTTGCATCTTCAAAAACGCCAAATTGATGGAGCTTTGTAAACCAAGTCGTAAATAAAATCTGCTCCCAAACCCGCCATTAATCATTTAAAACATAATTTCATAAAACAAACCACAGCAATAACCCTGACAAATTCATCCGATTACAAAACAGACTGTTCAAAAAGATGGCGAGATATAATAAACACATTGTACACACTTTGCTATGTACGGCGAAATGTACGCAAAATTACACAAGATCCTCTGATTTAAAAATTTTCTTACAAAAATGTCTCCCCTATGTCGTATATTTCCCGACAGCCAACATCCTCCGTCTGTGGTATTCAAATATTTACGTTAGACTTGAAGTTAAAGCGATACACTGATTTTAAAGACGACGAACCTTTTGATATGTTTTTAAGTCTATAATTTGACAAGTTTTTTTTTATTGATATAAACTAGTGCTTGACTGCGTTCCCCCCTGACGATAAGCAGTGATGCAATCGTTGATAGTGAGGCGCACTAGTTTATTAAGAGCCTATTCACTCTAGCCTTGAAGACACCTTAATTATAATCGGACGGGAAAACCGCAGCAGGCAAATTGTTCCAGTCCTTTGATGTACGCGGTATAAACCTTATTTATAGCAGATTATTCACCAAGGGGATAAAGCAGTGCCTTATGTCACGTACATATTAAAACCAAGTGTCACAAAGAATTCGGGGGGTTAAGCCCGAGTGATAGCATCAAGATAATTATGATAATGATGATATATGTTAGAAAACTGAGACAACAAACCCTTGAGATGTATTTTTCTTCTGGGGAATGGTTAAATGATAAAATAGAACTCCAATTCATTCAAAGATATATCCAAAACCATTTTAGTGCAACGCGACACTCAAATAAAATTTTAAAACGTCTGCCAATTCTTAGTCTAAAAAGGAAATATCTAAAATAGTGCCAAGTTCTCATGGCATAGTCTTAATGGGAAGATGAGTTATGGCACTAGGAAATAGGTCTTAAGTCGGTTCTCGGAATGGACACAGAAATGGAGTGTCGGATGTAAATGTTGCGAAACTGGAGTTGTTTGATGTATAGTAACTGTTTTGATCCTTCTAAATTGCAGGATAACTGACCATTTCAGTCATCGAAAATTGTTAAGCTGGATTTGTAATATTAAAGTTGTCATTTCGGTCTTTTGTTTTGTTTTTTTTTTTAGGGTTCTCCTTCTACTTCTGGGATTACATTGTTGTCTGTCGGTCTATCTATCTGTCTGTCAAAACCCTCTAACTCAAGAACGCGTGAAGGTATCGAGTTGAAATTACAACCTTATACTCAAGTCTGCGGTTCCTTAAAGCTGTGAAAAAATGAAACTACTGAGTTAACTAAAAAAAAAGTTACGGCCGTTTATGTCGCAAAAAACGTGTATTTCGACACTCAAGGGAATCAAAACTCATAGGGTACTTGACCTAGAATCCTGAAATTTGGCATGAAGCAAGGTCCTATAGCACAAATATAAGAAAAAATGTGAAAACTGTAAATTTGTAGTTACGTCATACAAAAATACTTTTTTGTGTTTCGGAAAAATCTTCGTAATTCAATTCGGAAATTGAACTATTTACAAAGGTAAGTTTGTACGGAACCCTCAATGCGCGAGTCCGACTCGCACTTGCCCAGTTTTTTTTATATACTAAAGGACATTAACTTATTGTATTATTGTATTTGTGTAGCGTCGGAAGGCATCCCACAAGGTGGACCGACGACCTGGTGAGAGTCGCGGGAGTGCGGTGGATGCGAGACGCAGAGGATCGGTCGTTGTGGAGACGCTTGGGGAGGCCTATGTCCAGCAGTGGATGTCTTTCGGCTGAAATGATGATGATGATGATGATTATTGTATTTTAAGTCTTTGACATTACTTATGAATTTTATTGTATTTTTAATTTTTAACATTTATTATGATTTTTATTGTATCATTATGTCTTATGAGCAAAATGTGTGAAACTTATATGGGCCTAGATGCCTGAAATAAATGAATTGAATTGAATTAAAGGACACAGGTGGGTTTTAATCAGCAAAAGTCTGATACGCCCTCTTGTTTCACTCTAGAGAGGGAGAAGTCATTGGACGATTTCCCACCACGAAAAAAACATTGAGTACGTACCTATTTACACTGTACACGATTATAATCGATCAAAAAGTGCAGTTCCCCAACAAAAAATCCCATTCAAAATGTCCGTATGTCACTAAAAACCAAGAGCACAGATACACACATTAGGTTGGAGCCCACAATCTGCTGTCGGCATCGAGAATCTGTTAAGGATACGATCACTCGATACGATGGCGTTTAGAAGACGCCCCTTTCTGATACTTCGCGAAACGGAACGTGTCGTAAATCGAATCGGAATTGGAATCGAGATTACGCTGGGAGGTACTCGATTTTTTGTGAATCGATTTAAATTTCCAAGTGATTTTGGGCTAGATTTGTATTTACTGGTTTTTACGAGCAATTTTCGGGTAATGATATGATTATTGGTTTGGAATTGCTTTCCTGAGTATGTTGATGACGTAGCATGTAATTTTCTTGACATATCTACTCGTTAAGTAGGTATGTGCTTATCTATACCACAGACTTTTAAGTACATAATATATGTATATGTTTTCGACAATTTTCGATATAATGATTTCTTTCAGCAAGCGAGGACACATACTATCTTTTGAAGCTATGTCATTGAGTAAACTATTGCATAGGAAATTGCTATATGTATAATTAGGGATGAATTTACCTGAGGAATAAAAAGAGCAGTTTGTCAGTTATATACACAAACTGACAAACTGTTATTTTTTTTTTTTAGTAATTATTTTTTATTTTTTATTATTATTGATAAGCTCGCGTTAGACCATTATCTCACCGTCTCTTATTATTAACTCGATTGTGAATTTGTTTCTCTGTTTGTTACGCTTTCACGTCTTATCTACTCGATTGATTATCATTCGCATACACGTTGTCAAGAAAAGGACATATTAGATATTTTTCGCTTAGAAAAAAAATGCTGTACCTACACAAGAAATCTACAATAACGCGAGCCAAACCGTGGGCAAAAACTTGTGCAAAATATATCAAACAGTATTTTTTTTCCTTGAATCTAACCTTGATCATGCGACAACAAAGGTCAACAGCTTGAGCCTTTCATTAGTATCTAATTGACACCAAATTAAAAACTTTTTACTGAATTAACCATTATAATTATGAATCCTAAATCTTGTCTTAAACTATGGCACTGTCAAAGTCACAATTTTATTACAATATTAACTGATTATAATTGATTCTGTAGAGTAGTTTTTTGTTGTAAACGGAGCAAATAAGATTATATCATAGCATAGTCGGCCTTATAATGTTCCCACTGTTGGGACTCAGGCCTCCTCTCTAGGAGAGGGAATGGGCCGTAATCCACCACGCGGCGCGGGCCCAGTATGGGTTGGTGGATGTCACATGTCTTCGAACTTTCGGTTCTAGAACATGCCGGTTTCCTCACAATGTTTTCCTTCACCGTTTTCAGAGCAGTGGTGATTCAATAAATTACACAAAGTAATGCGCCTAACTGGGTTTGAACTAGCAACCTACAACTCGTAAGTCGGGGCCGTTATCATTCGGCCACCACTGCTCATCTCTCAGTAAGATTATATTAACAAATTTTGAAACCAACAAATTCTATGTCATTCAAAACAAAGTTCAAATTCGATTGCAATTCATACATTTTTACTTAGATCTTTAAAACTACGCAACGGATTTCGATGCAGTTTTTATTAATAGATAGAATGATTCAAGAGGAAGGTTTATGTATATAATGCATGTATAATAAAGAAGAGAAACACTGATAATTTTAGATGTTTCTAATGTGATGTCGTAAATAAACAAATTTTTTTGTGCTTACATTGCAAACGCTGGCTGAACTCTAAGAGATATATCAAAATAGTGTACTACAGTAATGTTCACCTTAAAAAGGTCTACAAAAAAGTCCGTGATGGTATATGTCCATCTTTTAGGGATAACCCACAATAACCATTTTTATCCTTTACTTTTTACGAGAAATAATGGCTTATTTACGAAACAATTTTAAGCAATACAGCATTAATCTTTATCCAATTAAGTACCTTTAATAAAATGTACATTTAATATAGATCAATATACCCCTGTACAGCGTGTAATTTAAATGAACATTTTCGAAGATATTACAGATTTAAAATGCAGGGAAATAGCGGCTGCGGTAAATAACTTGATTCTACGTTTGTTACCTCAGAACTTCGTCGTTTATGTACGACTTGCAACATTTTTTTTCCCCTAATAGGATATGCTTACAGATTGGTCCTATTTTTTCAAAATCCAGTTCTGATGATGGGATCCATAAGGAATCGAGGGAACTCCTCAAATATTCTAGGCAACTATATAATGATTTTAGTATTTTCATCGAGAACTTAAGCATTTACAGTCAAAAAGTAACATTTGATGAAGTGGAACTGATGAAAAAGTCCAGAAATGGCCAACGGAACTTCACCCCTACATAGATATCACAATGACAATGAATATAAATAAATGGTTCTGAATAGTTATGTTGAAAATGGTAGCATCAAAGTGATCCGATGATGATGATGGAGCTGGAAGATAGGCACTGGAACTCCGTAATTAATTAATGTAACCTAGCCGTGTTTGGGCTTATTAGAATTATCATCAGATGCACTTTGGCTATAAGTTACTATCGAACTGACCTGATAATGGGGCTGGGAAGTGGATAGGGAAATCTTCATAATAAAATAATGTACTAGCAGTGTTTGGATTAAATCGAATTGTCATGAGAAATAGGTACTCTGGCTATAAATGTATCACAACTAAAAAGTGTGAAATATTTTTTTTTTTACAAAAAAAAAAAATAACCAACTTCACCACAAAACACTAAAACGATCAAAATAACTTTAATTTCGGAAGTCAGTGTTAAATAAGAAGCAGACAATATCAGAAACACTGACTTCCAAAATTAAAGTTATTTTGATCGTTTTAGTGTTTTGTTTTTAGGGTTCCGTACCTAAAAAGGAAAAATCGGTACCCTTATAGGATCACTTTGTTTTTAGTCGGTCGGTCTGTCAAGACCCTTTACCTCAGAAACGCATACAGGTATCGAGTTGAAATTAAAACCATATACTCAAGTCTGCGGTCCCTTGAAGCTGTGAAAAAATCAAACTTCTGAGCTAACGAAAAAAAAAAGATACAGACGTTTATGTCGCAAAAAACGTATATTTCGACACTCTCAAGGGAATCAAAATTCATAGAGTACTTCCGGTAGACCTAGAATCCTGAAATTTGGCATGAAGCAAGGTCTAATAGCACAAATATAGGAAAAAATTTGAAAATTGTAAATTTGTAGTTACGTCACAAAAAAAACTTTTTTTGCGATACGAAAAATCTTCTTCATCTTAACTCAATTTTGGAATTGAACTGTTTTCATAGAACCCTCAGTGCGTGCCACTTGCCCACTTTTTATAATGAAGTTGGTTATTTTTTTTTGTAAAAAATTTTTTTCCTACAGAATTTGTTAATTCTTTGAACCCGTCTGGACCCTCCCTCCCCTAAAATTTTGTTGAAAATAGGTTGTCCTGTTATTTTATCAAAAAACCTTAATCCATCTAAACTTTGCAATGGCACGCGTTTGCTGGTAAAATCACTAAAAACTGTCCTAATAGAGTGCACAATACTCACTGGATATGGTACCGGAGATGTGTGTCCATTTCTTGCACATACTTCTTCATAATGTTTTTTTTTTAGGTGGGAAAATCATCTAATGACAAATCCCGCTCTTGGGCGGAGCGAGAGATAGTTTCAGACTTTTACTGACTAAAAACCCACTCCTGTTCCTTCTTTGCCTTCGTCCCAGGGCCCCGGGTTTCACTTTCAAACTACCCGTGGACCCAGTAGGCTTCGACCCTGCTGGGCTCCCATCTCCCTGAGGCGCACGTGGAACAATACGCGCCGTCGACGACTTGGTCTCGGTCCGGACGGTTACCGGACGGTCGCCGTCCGGAAGCCCGCGCCTACGGTGGCCGGAAATCGGGATCGGAATCCTGACGACGGTTGGGGCGTGAGGACCGTTGCCTCACGCGATCGGCCGCCTCCTTTGCCAGCATTATGCTTCGCAGAAGGAGGCGACCGCCTGCCACTCCTCCTCGCTCCGGACCATGGCCTGTACCAAGACCCGGCGCGAGAGATCGCCACCGCCGATCGCCCCCACGAGGACACGGCGTTGCTCTGCCCAAGCGGGGCACACCTCCACCGTGTGCAGCCATCGTGTCCTCCGGGCGGTCCCCACAGTGGCAAGTAAAGATATCTTTTGCAATGACCAATAATAAATCACAGGGTCAAACTTTCAACGTTGCAACGTTATTGATCGTTGAGTGTTTTTCACATGGCCTATGATATGTCGCTCTTTCAAGAGTAACCTCAAAAGAAAACATGTTTGTATTATCTAATGACAAAAAAAAGCTGTGAACATTGTATATATAGACATTCTGTAGCATAATTAGTACTGGCGACCCGCCCCGGCTTCGCACGGGTGCAATGCTGATCAAAACCGTATCAAAATCCGTTGCGTAGTTTTAAAGATCTTCTTCTCAGTCGGTACACTCTTGCCAGTGTGGTCGTGGTCATCACTGTGATCTTGGTAACACGGCGCAATTTATCGCGGACTGCACCTTTCCGAGTACATTCATAAGCCGAGCACTTAGTTGCGCCTTGATCTGGTCTGTCCATCTCATTAGTGATCTACCACGTGGCCTGATGCCCTCAACTTTGCCCTGCACTACGAGACGCTCTATGGAGTCATTACCACGACGAGATACATGGCCCAAGAAGTTCAAAATGCGCGACTGCACTGTGGATGATAGGCGCTGTCTGATCTAAGCGTACATAGGGACAAACAGTGGGAAGCAACTTTGTTTTATACTATGAAGTGATCAGCATTGCACCCGTGCGAAGCCGGGGCGGGTCGCTAGTAATTATATAAAAGGCAAAGTCCTACCTCACTGACTCCTCAGTCTTAAACCCTGTGGGCCTAGAATGCTGAAAGAGTGATGGCAGTCTCTCGAACAAAATTTTGCTGGCATATTTTTTTAGCGTATATTCATCTTCCTGCCCTTGTCCCGTTTTATTTGGGGTCGGCGCAACACGCTTTTTTCTTCCATTCTGTCCTGTCACTCGACACGCTATCACTAACTGCCTTTTCTTTCATATCACTTCTCACACAATCCATCCATCTTTTCTTTGGTCTCCCTCTCCTTCTCCATTCATCCACATGTATGCTCGTAACACTTTTAGTAACATGCGTTTCATCCCTCCTCTTCACATGACCATACCAAGACAAACGATTTCCTTTCAAATTTTCACTCACTGGCGCCACTTTCAAACTTACTTACAAAAGTATAAAGATTAAATTTCTAAACAATTTTGTCTTAGACATTACTATTACTAGAAACCGAGTACCTATTAAAGATATTCCAGTTTAAACTTGGTGAGATTAAGCAAAGCATAATACTATGATACTTGACCAAGATTTATATTAGTGGCAACATTAAAAGTTCAATTTAGCTAAAAGTCATGAAGTCAAGCCAGCAAAAAAAAAACAAAGCCATGATTATTTATTATCGTAGAAAAATCTAGTCAATTCAGTTTCGAATTATGACGATTTTTTTGCACTGCTTAAACTGGCTATTAGCGTGATTTGATAATGCTTAGTAAATTATCTCACAAGTATATAATGGTGATATATGTAGACACTTAATAATTTCATCAACAATTTCCTCGCCGTTGTTCTTTGCACAAAAGTTCCTATTATGATGTATATCTCGTGGCCAGATCATAGAAATTAATCACTTCATGATATGGCCAACTAAAACTGGCCAGATCTTTAAACGTTAACATTTGATGATATGTCGATCCTCGTTTGGCCATATCATTGATGTAAGATTTCGATGATAATGAAAAGTCTAAAGAACGTAGGCCAAACGAGGATTGACATATCATCAAAGTTTAACGTTTAAAACGATCTGGCCAGTTTAACTTGGCCATATCATGAAGTGATCACTTTCTATGATCTGGCCACGACATATACAAAGACTAAGAAAGGATTACAAAATTCCCGCTATTCTTCATCTCTTTGTGTCGATGTTTTCAAACTAGATTTTTCTTAACCTATATTTGGCAACCTGTACAGCTCTATTGTTGGCCTCGTACAAATTCTGAAAAGTGCAGGTGGTTATATAGGATAGGCAGCATAGCAGGTGACGCATGTCCTGTGCAGTGGCTGCACACTGGGACTGTGTTAGAGATAAGTCGACGGAATTCACGACATGATGGGATGAAATGGTGGTTCAAAGTTTGCATGGAAAAACCTGTTTTCACGCAGGTAAAGTCGCTGGCAGAAGCTAATTTTAATAAAATGGTCTCTTGAAAATTGACATAACAAAATAAGTAAGTTTATAATAATAATAAATTAAATATGATTTTTTTTTAAGTTCATTGTTAAATATTTCTGTAATAATTACTGTGTTCGTCTAAGTTTCAGTGTACAAAATTTGAAGTCTAATAGACTTGGTAGGTAACCATTGAGAATCGAAAATAAAATAATTAGAAAATATGTTTTAATTTCCGACCTGAAAGTGTATCGTAAAAACCAAGTCAGTGCAACGAACTGTGAAGAGTGGCTCCAATGAAGATGAGCCTGACTGATTGCATTTATTTTATTACTGCTTCATGTCAAGGAGTTTTAGATAAAGCTAATAAGAAGAAAATATTTTAACTAGTGTAAAATCAAAATGTTTTGGAACTACAATAATTATCTTTTTTATTTAGACACTAGCGACCCGCCCCGGCTTCGCACGGGTGCAATGCTGATCACTTCATAGTATAAAACAAAGTTGCTTCCCACTGTTTGTCCCTATGTATGCTTAGATCAGACAGCGCCTATCATCCACAGTGCAGTCGCGCATTTTGAACTTCTTGGGCCATGTATCTCGTCGTGGTAATGACTCCATAGAGCGTCTCGTAGTGCAGGGCAAAGTTGAGGGCATCAGGCCACGTGGTAGATCACTAATGAGATGGACAGACCAGATCAAGGCGCAACTAAGTGCTCGGCTTATGAATGTACTCGGAAAGGTGCAGTCCGCGATAAATTGCGCCGTGTTACCAAGATCACAGTGATGACCACGACCACACTGGCAAGAGTGTACCGACTGAGAAGAAGATCTTTAAAACTACGCAACGGATTTTGATACGGTTTTGATCAGCATTGCACCCGTGCGAAGCCGGGGCGGGTCGCCAGTACTAATTATGCTACAGAATGTCTATATATACAATGTTCACAGCTTTTTTTTGTCATTAGATAATACAAACATGTTTTCTTTTGAGGTTACTCTTGAAAGAGCGACATATCATAGGCCATGTGAAAAACACTCAACGATCAATAACGTTGCAACGTTGAAAGTTTGACCCTGTGATTTATTATTGGTCATTGCAAAAGATATCTTTACTTGCCACTGTGGGGACCGCCCGGAGGACACGATGGCTGCACACGGTGGAGGTGTGCCCCGCTTGGGCAGAGCAACGCCGTGTCCTCGTGGGGGCGATCGGCGGTGGCGATCTCTCGCGCCGGGTCTTGGTACAGGCCATGGTCCGGAGCGAGGAGGAGTGGCAGGCGGTCGCCTCCTTCTGCGAAGCATAATGCTGGCAAAGGAGGCGGCCGATCGCGTGAGGCAACGGTCCTCACGCCCCAACCGTCGTCAGGATTCCGATCCCGATTTCCGGCCACCGTAGGCGCGGGCTTCCGGACGGCGACCGTCCGGTAACCGTCCGGACCGAGACCAAGTCGTCGACGGCGCGTATTGTTCCACGTGCGCCTCAGGGAGATGGGAGCCCAGCAGGGTCGAAGCCTACTGGGTCCACGGGTAGTTTGAAAGTGAAACCCGGGGCCCTGGGACGAAGGCAAAGAAGGAACAGGAGTGGGTTTTTAGTCAGTAAAAGTCTGAAACTATCTCTCGCTCCGCCCAAGAGCGGGATTTGTCATTAGATGATTTTCCCACCTAAAAAAAAAACATTATGAAGAAGTATGTGCAAGAAATGGACACACATCTCCGGTACCATATCCAGTGAGTATTGTGCACTCTATTAGGACAGTTTTTAGTGATTTTACCAGCAAACGCGTGCCATTGCAAAGTTTAGATGGATTAAGGTTTTTTGATAAAATAACAGGACAACCTATTTTCAACAAAATTTTAGGGGAGGGAGGGTCCAGACGGGTTCAAAGAATTAACAAATTCTGTAGGAAAAAAATTTTTTACAAAAAAAAATAACCAACTTCATTATAAAAAGTGGGCAAGTGGCACGCACTGAGGGTTCTATGAAAACAGTTCAATTCCAAAATTGAGTTAAGATGAAGAAGATTTTTCGTATCGCAAAAAAAGTTTTTTTTGTGACGTAACTACAAATTTACAATTTTCAAATTTTTTCCTATATTTGTGCTATTAGACCTTGCTTCATGCCAAATTTCAGGATTCTAGGTCTACCGGAAGTACTCTATGAATTTTGATTCCCTTGAGAGTGTCGAAATATACGTTTTTTGCGACATAAACGTCTGTATCTTTTTTTTTTCGTTAGCTCAGAAGTTTGATTTTTTCACAGCTTCAAGGGACCGCAGACTTGAGTATATGGTTTTAATTTCAACTCGATACCTGTATGCGTTTCTGAGGTAAAGGGTCTTGACAGACCGACCGACTAAAAACAAAGTGATCCTATAAGGGTACCGATTTTTCCTTTTTAGGTACGGAACCCTAAAAACAAAACACTAAAACGATCAAAATAACTTTAATTTTGGAAGTCAGTGTTTCTGATATTGTCTGCTTCTTATTTAACACTGACTTCCGAAATTAAAGTTATTTTGATCGTTTTAGTGTTTTGTGGTGAAGTTGGTTATTTTTTTTTTTGTAAAAAAAAAAATATTTCACACTTTTTAGTTGTGATACATTTATAGCCAGAGTACCTATTTCTCATGACAATTCGATTTAATCCAAACACTGCTAGTACATTATTTTATTATGAAGATTTCCCTATCCACTTCCCAGCCCCATTATCAGGTCAGTTCGATAGTAACTTATAGCCAAAGTGCATCTGATGATAATTCTAATAAGCCCAAACACGGCTAGGTTACATTAATTAATTACGGAGTTCCAGTGCCTATCTTCCAGCTCCATCATCATCATCGGATCACTTTGATGCTACCATTTTCAACATAACTATTCAGAACCATTTATTTATATTCATTGTCATTGTGATATCTATGTAGGGGTGAAGTTCCGTTGGCCATTTCTGGACTTTTTCATCAGTTCCACTTCATCAAATGTTACTTTTTGACTGTAAATGCTTAAGTTCTCGATGAAAATACTAAAATCATTATATAGTTGCCTAGAATATTTGAGGAGTTCCCTCGATTCCTTATGGATCCCATCATCAGAACTGGATTTTGAAAAAATAGGACCAATCTGTAAGCATATCCTATAAGGGGAAAAAAAATGTTGCAAGTCGTACATAAACGACGAAGTTCTGAGGTAACAAACGTAGAATCAAGTTATTTACCGCAGCCGCTATTTCCCTGCATTTTAAATCTGTAATATCTTCGAAAATGTTCATTTAAATTACACGCTGTACAGGGGTATATTGATCTATATTAAATGTACATTTTATTAAAGGTACTTAATTGGATAAAGATTAATGCTGTATTGCTTAAAATTGTTTCGTAAATAAGCCATTATTTCTCGTAAAAAGTAAAGGATAAAAATGGTTATTGTGGGTTATCCCTAAAAGATGGACATATACCATCGCGGACTTTTTTGTAGACCTTTTTAAGGTGAACATTACTGTAGTACACTATTTTGATATATCTCTTAGAGTTCAGCCAGCGTTTGCAATGTAAGCACAAAAAAATTTGTTTATTTACGACATCACATTAGAAACATCTAAAATTATCAGTGTTTCTCTTCTTTATTATACATGCATTATATACATAAACCTTCCTCTTGAATCATTCTATCTATTAATAAAAACTGCATCGAAATCCGTTGCGTAGTTTTAAAGATCTAAGCATATATAGGGACAGACAGACACGAAAAGCGACTTTGTTTTATACTATGTAGTGATACTCATAATTGAGTATAATATAATTAGAATACATAGAATTTGAGCAGTGGTGGCCGAGTGGTAACGGCCCCGACTTACGAGTTTTTGGTTGCGGGTTCAAACCCAGCCAGGCGCATTACTTTATTTCATTACCACTGCTCACAAAACGGTGAAGGAAAACATCGTGAGGAAACCGGCATGTCCTAGAACCAAAAATTCGAAGACATGTGACATCCACCAACCCGCACTGGGCCCCCTTCCCTCTCCTAGAGAGGAGGCCTGAGTCCCAGCAGTGGGAACATTATATGACCGACTATGCTATGCTATGCTATACTCATAATAATTATTATAAAACTAAGGAGTTTGCCTTGTTTGAACGCGTTAATCTCAAGAACTACTGGTTCGAATTAAAAAAATATTTTTGTGTCAGATAGTTCATTTATCGACGCCGACGGTGGCTATTGGCTATATAAAATTTCACTGGGACCAGTAGGATGGGAGCAGTAACCAAAAAAGCGGGTGAAACCGCAGGGTCAGCTAGTTTAATAGATAAACCTTCTAGTAAAACTTGTGGTTGATTGGGTATTAATTTTACGATGAAATAGAAAGTACTACAAATCTGAGTTCAGTCCAAAAAAATACGCCATCACCTATACAATTGTTTGAGAAAGTCCCTTAATTTAGAATTAAAATCATTTATATCCACTTACCAGTTTTTCAGTGCAATGTCATAAAGACATATTGACTTCTAAACTAGAAAATAAGTTTACAGAACATTTTGAACTAATGAATTATTTCAGCAATCTATCTTAAAAATAAAGTCACAAACAAACTTCTGTTAATGTCCATCGTATCAGCCCAGAATTTCAAACTAATTCTAGTCTCGAATGCTTTTGAACTTGACTTTAAATTGAAATAGAAATGAATTCTAGGATACCGTCAAACGGGGTAAATAGAAGCAATATTTTAAAGGATTATTTTCACGTTATTCAATAATTGTTTGCAGCATTGAAACACGCGTATATTTAGCGTTTTTAATTTGTTTGCAGTTCTTCAATTTGTTAATGAATTGTAATTCAATAAATAAAACAAAACTTATATAGAACCAATTAATCAAAGTAAAAAAAAAAAATGTTTCTTTTTCTTTTCTATTTACCCCTGCAGTCCAATTTACCCCGTTTTTTAGGACATTCTAATTTCTCAAAAATAAAATTAATTCTTTCCGCAAAGCAAGGTCATTTTGTAACCGTGATAACTTATAGGAGTTCGCTGTGTCTAGATCTTAAGGGATTCACACATTAAATTAATACTATCGTACAAGTTTGGAATTTGAACATGTCACGTAAGCCCACACTTAAGTTTGATACGTAAACTAGTTTGACAGTTCTAAATGTACACCGTCCCATGTCTGCTATATATAGCAATAATCTTATCTTAACAAATATCATTATGCTGGATTATTCGAATGAGTTACTTTGCGGTTAAATAGGCAATACTTGGTTTTTCCTCCATGTGCATGAAATTCGAATGGGAAAGAGAGTTTGTTGTCAATTACTATATGATTATAGACGAAAACTTTCACGCGCTCTCAAAATATCACTGCTTACTTGAAAATTATAGTATTAAATAGGGTGATGATGTATTTTTTTTTTAATGTTTTCTTTGTATATTTTTTTTATTTTGACAATAACGCGATTTACGTATAAAATCATTGAATTTTCTATTTAAATTCTGTTGTTATTTTCGTTGACTAAACAAAAACCTAATTGTTAATATATTGTATTACTAACCTACATAACTGTAGGGGCTTAGCAGGGTCGAAGCCTACTGGGGCCAAGGGTCTGATTCTGAAAGGAAGACTCGGCCCTGGTACGAAAGGCAACGAAGGAACAGGAGTGGGTTTTTAGTCAGTAAAAGTCTGACACTATCTCCCGCCCCGACCAAGGGCGGGGGATGTCATAAGATGATTTTCCCACCGAAAAAAAAAAACAAACCTAACCTACATAGGTTAGGTTAACCACATGGTTAGCACCTAAAAAATGTCAGACAAACAAAATGTACTGTATTAATCACAATTAAATGGCATGGGCTGCTTAAGTATCCACCCGTGGTACATAAATCAGTAAGGAGCTGATACGAGTAGTTCTTGTGTGACACAAGGTAGCTACAGATTCATGTAAAGCTTGATAGTGGGTAACATGTACCTCCACAAACATTGGAGGTAATCATCTGGTGGCGAATAATTGCTAATACCTAGGAAGCTTTGAATAAATAAGTCTTCAGGGCGTCATTTAACTGCACTAGTAGATTAACTGCCGACGGTAGTACAAGTATTCAGCTCTCGCTGAAATCATGGGTAACATGTGAACTAATTTATAGCAATTTGCTGTAATTCAGCATTATATAAGTTCACCCACAACACTATGGGTGAACATGTGGGCTTTATAAGAGCTATTATAAAATTGCGTGTAATAAGCTGATTAACAATACACAAGTTCCACTGTGTGCAGCAAAACGCATTATATCATTGTTAATTGAAGTCACAGAATAACAGATTACGTTATAGTAGCTCATGTGTTCTTTCTTAAAATTTAAGCGGTCTAAGGGTACACTTATGATCTTCAATTCAGAATATAGCTTAGTTTAAGTCCACAAAAATCCTTCATTGCCACATTACTGTTTTTGCTAAAAACTGTATAATACTGAACTTTTGACTTATATTAACACTGCAAGCGATACAGTGTTGTCTCCGTGACGCATAATAACGTTCTTATACAGGTGTAAACGTACTTGTGAGCTATTGTACAGGTCGAGTGTACTGTAATAACTCTTCATAAATGCTAAAGTTATCGATTTTACCTCTTATAATGCAGTTTTGTGCTATTTGACGGCATAGACAGGAACCTCACAATGCGAGCCGTATCAAGAAGTAGTTTTCGGCCCTTCATCCAACCGTATAATGATAGCTTCGACAGGTGGTTGTCGATGCTTTTAACCATCATGCCGTTGGTGGTAACGACGATTGGCACAATGACAGTCGAGTTTTAATTGCCTTATTCTATTAGTGAAAACCGTATGAGAATCCGTTGCGTTATTTAAGAGGAGTTAGTAGAAAAATAGAAAGGCACCGATAATGACTTTGTTTAATTATACATATAATATATACTATGATACAAAAGAAAGAAAGAAAACACTTTTATTTGGGACACAGATAAATGTAGTAACAATTATATAGAATCTTAAATAAATCAACATAGTGAAGAAGGAAAGAAGAAGGAGCGAAGGAGATAAGATTTCTGCTATTGCTCTTATTATCTAACCAGTTAATAAGATAATGATACTTTTTTATGGTTCATGCTTAACATAGAATAGGCGCTCAAATTTGATAGGAAGAAAACTAGATTGTTTTGTGATGTCAGAGAATTCAGGTTGGCTGCCAAGATGCTAGGCGGAAATAATTTTATAAATAACTAGCGGTCTCGACAGATGTCCTGTCCCGGGAACCCGGGAACCCGGCCATCTACCGGGTTCAATTGTATTTTCAAACCATCTAGAAACCCACTCAAATATACACACAAAGTTTCATCCAAATCGGTCGCACCGTTTAGGAGGAGTCAGGTGACGAACACACGTACAGAAAAATTATATTATATTAGGGGTTAAAGTATGAAATTGCAGTTTTTTAATACGGGTTGCTTTGAAGTGTTATATCTTTGGATTGACTTGGAATTATAAGTTCAAATAAACTTTATATTAAAGGTACATTATTCTTTTTCCGAAATTAGGTATTTATTGGATTCTTTATGTTTGCTAAAATGCTTTTAAGTAAGTATATAAAGCAGCAGTGCAGTGTGTAAGAGCAGTGGTGGCCGAGTGGTAACGGCCCCGACTTACGAGTTGTAGGTCGCGAGTTCAAACCCAGCCAGGCGCATTACTGTGTGTAATTTATTTCATCACCACTGCTCTAAAAACGGTGAAGGAAAACATCGTGAGGAAACCGGCATGTCCTAGAACCTAAAATTCGAAGACATGTGACATCCACCAACCCGCACTGGGCCCGCGTGGTGGATTACGGCCCATTCCCTCTCCTAGAGAGGAGGCCTGAGTCCCAGCAGTGGGAACATTAAAAGGCTGATTATGCTTATGCTTATGCTTTAAGTAAATATATAAAGTAATAATTAGCTACACCAAGTACTTAATTATATTTCCGTCCTGACAATACTATGTGGAGATAATAGGAATCAATAATAATTTCTTTCCTTATTTCACCAAAAAATCAAGAAATACTGGGGCACTGTTACAGAGCGTTCAAAATGACCCTACCACTTTTTGCGTTCGCTCGACCTTTGCGAATTGAGTTGTGAAAACGTTAGAAAATTGGACAAGCGGGTTCGACACTAATTGAGTCAGTGCTGGTTGGAGCTACTGGCAGTTAAACGTGCCCATATTTCTTTAAACAAAACTGACAGGGATAATTTTGAAACGTTCGAAAAGTATTTGTTTGTTTTTCAGGGGTCTCTGGACCGAGGGCAGCCTTAGTAATTTACGAGTATCTATGCGGGATCGTTCGAAAGAGTTACCGCGCCCTGGATCGCGAAATGTAACTTAAGGAATGCAGGTGAGTTTCAGTTGGTAAAAGTCTCACTCTTGCTCCACCTAGAGCGGGAGTAGTTATTTGATTAATTCCAGCCTCAAAACCAATATCATCAATCGGTTAACATGAAAATCTCTGTAAGTATTGTTTTAATTATGAAAATTAACTACCAACTTTTGAAAATAAAAAGGATAGACCATTTTCTTCTTTCACGCGGGCAAAACCACTGAAAACAAATAGTATTATAAAAAGTGAAGTATTTTTTTAAGTTTTTATGTATGTGTAAGTTTGTTACTCACTTCACGCTCAAAAGGCTGAATGGATTTAGATGAAATTAGACACACCGTTAAACTATATCCTGGAATGGAACTAGGATATTTGACTGGCCGGTTGGTCTAGTGGTTAGTGACCCTGACTGCTATGCTGGAGGTCGTGGGTTCGATTCCCACCCAGGACAAATGTTTTTGTGACGAGTGGGTGTAATTTATCTATAATATGTATGTATTTAGAAATATATAAGTATGTTTATCAGTTGTGTAGTACTCATAACACAAGCTCTGCTTAGCTTGGAACTACACGGCGTTGTGTGATAATTGTGAAATATATATATTATATTATGTATATTATTATTATTTATTTATAATAAGCACACCAACAGCACAGTCACTTACAATTCAAATACATCTAAAATTAACATTTCAGTAACCATGCAAATAACAGGTATGCATAAATGAATATTAGAGACAAACACAAAATAAAAAGTGTGTCCAGAACACCTAAATCTAGATCACTACAAAGACAAAACACACCGAAATATAAAGAAGTACATTATTCGCACTGTTTATATAGGCAGGGTCTGTATGAAGCGAAACTCATGGAGAAGACATCGATAGGGTAATCCATCAAGTTATACCTTTCAATATAAAGCCTTGCCATAATATGTGTAAGAGGACTATTAAAAGTGATATTTAAGGTGGATGTAGGCAATTGAAAAATGCGATCTTGTCGCTTGCTGCGTTGGCTAGCCCTGAAGTTAAAATAATTAACCAACTCCGCATCTATGGAACCATTTATAATTTTATGTTGTAGAAATAAGTCAGAATGGATCCGCCTTTCTTTTAAGCTAACCATCTTATAGTGCCTTAACCTATCGTTGTAATCTGGTATAGCTTTTCGGATCCCATTCTTCATATACAGCTGTACCTAACAAAACGGGCCTGAACAGATTCATTATTTATTTATACCCAGGTGCATGTTCCCTTAGGATAATTTTTTACTTCCACGCATGTGAGGCCATGCGCTGGCAGAAGCTATTAATTATAATGCAGGTATACTAATTCCCACTAACTAACGTTTCCATTCTGAAAGAGCTTTGCATCGAACAAACACTTTGATCGATTGTACAAATGCGAATCTTTATGATGTTTGGACATATCATTCGATTTGAAAATTCTTTGAAACGTTTAGTGGCACAGGAAAGAGTACAGGACCAATGTTCTCACGGCCGATCACCCACTAGATGGACAGACCTTATGAAATTATCTTCGAAGTGTTCCCTGACTAAATAAACACGAGGTGCCGAGAATAGAGAGATATGGAGAAGTCTTGCTTAAGCCGCAACCAACCTACTGGACTGGGGCAATCGGCGGCGGTGTCCTCTCGCGCCAGGCTCTCTATACAGGCCATGGTACGGAGCGAGGTGAAATGGGCGGCGGTTGCATCCTTCTGCGAAGCAGTAATGCTAGAGAAGAAGGTTTAGGGAAAGGACATCCTCATGCCCCAGCCGCCGGGACCCCGTCCCCGACCTCGACTACCAGCCACCGTAGACAAGGGCTTGTGGACGACGAGCAATGGGTAGCTCGCCTTCCGGCCGTCTGGTAACCGTCCAGACCAAGAGTCGTCGCCTGAGGGATAGAGATATCAGCAAAATCGTAAAGGCCCAGGGCTGAAGCCTACTGGGGCCATGGGTCGACTTTTGAAAGGAAAACCCATGGTCCAAGAGCACAAGGTAACTGAAGCAACAGAAGTGTGTTTTTAGTCAGTAAAGTCTTACACGCCCTCTCGCTCCGCTTTAGAACGTGAGAAGTCATTAAATAATTTCCCACCTCAAAAAAAAACCCTACAAGACGATCCATGACCACGACCACTCCACCAAGAGTGTAAAACTGAGAAGAGAGATTGATGTGAGTGATTGATGTACAACACTATGTTTAGTTGAGGCACATCACTATCTGTAGAACATGGTGTCCGTCCTGACTTATTATAATGGTTTCAATTTTTTTTTTAAATAAACGTGCTTACATACAAGGTGCTTTCATTAATATAAATTAAGAATATTACAGAGATACTAAATTAAGGTTTCATGTTCAACAAAGCAAATGCCAAATATCTAGGTATCACTGTGTTAGTTAGGTTGAGTTACGTAAATATCTTCATACTAGATACAAATCAGTATTATGTAATCAACATCAATTACATTGCCATTCAATATTGAATCTTGATTTACCATATTGCCATTTAAATATAGACACAAATTATATAGATTTGTATGTATCGTAAATATTTCTTGTTATTTGCGTATTACTTGTTATATTACATTTCGATAACTTTACTATTTTTAGGTTAGTAACAAACACGCATAGTCGGCCTTATAATGTTCCCACTGTTGGGACTCAGGCCTCCTCTCTAGGAGAGGGAATGGGCCGTAATCCACCACGTGGGCCCAGTGCGGGTTGGTGGATGTCACATGTTTTCGAATTTTTGGTTCTAGGACATGCCGGTTTCCTCACGATGTTTTCCTTCACCGTTTTGAGAGCAGTGGTGATGAAATAAATTACACAAAGTAATGCACGCCTGGCTGGGTTTGAACCCGCCGAAATCAACAAACACGCCGAAATCGATTTGTAACCAGGTAATCAAAATACGAAGAGGAGGGTAAACGTCATTAGTGCCATCGGGGGTTAAACCAGAATGATGCTGGTCTATGAGAGGCTGATTGGCAGAAGAAAGGCTAGGTCTAAGCTCAGCCGTAAACGAGCTGTATATTTACAGCAACGTCTCAAACTTGCATCTGCCAGTCTGTGATATAAAAACTTGATACTTTTAGAGTTGTGCGTGGAACACATCGCGCCATCGACCCGGGTTGATGCCGGGTCAAGCTCAGGCCCGGGCCTGAGACCCTATCACGAGATCTTAATGTGATCCATTTTTAACCGACTTCTAAAATAGGAGGAGGTTCTCAATTCGGATGTTTGTATTTTTTTTTTTAACCGACTTCTAAAAAAGGAGGAGGTTCTCAATTCGGATGTTTGTATTTTTTTTTTTTATGTTTGTTCGCGCATAACTTCGTCGTTTGCCAACCGATTTGAAAAATTCTTTTTTTGTTGGAAAGGGTATACTTCCCAAATGGTCTCATAGTCACCAAATTGGGATCTGATGATGGAATCTTGGTGAAATCGAGGGAACTCCTCAAATATTATAGGCAATCATATAGTGATTTATGTATTTTCATCGAGAACTTAAGCATTTACAGTCAAAAAGTAACATTTGATGAAGTGGAACTGACGAAGAAGACCAGAAATGGAACTTCATACTCGCATAGATATCACAATAAAGATACTTATGCGACTATGACAATACAAATGAATGAATGGTTCTGAATAGTTACGTTGAAAATGGTGTCATCGAAGTGATCTGATGATGATGATGGAGCCGGAAGGTAGGCACTGAAACTCCGTAATTAATCAATGTATCCTAGCCGTGTTTGGGCTTATTAGAATTATCATGAGATGAACTTTGGCTATAAGGTACTATCGAATTGATTTGATGATGGAGCCGGAAGGTGGAAGGTAGACACAGGAACTTCATAATAAAACAATATAACCTAGCAGTGTTTGAGTTAATTGGAATTATCATGAGAAATAGGCACTCTGCTTATAAGTGTATCGCAACTAAAAAGTGTGAAATAAAAAACTTTTTACAAAAAAAAACCGACTTCACTAAAAAAACACTAAAAGGATCAAAATAACTTTAATTTCGGAAGTCGGTGTTAAATAAGATACAAATAATACAGAGAAACACCGACTTCCGAAATTAAAGTTATTTTGATCCTTTTAGTGTTTTTTTAGTGAAGTCGGTTTTTTTTTGTAAAAAGTTTTTTTATGACCTAAATTGAACTGCTAAAGGGATGGAGCTATACAAGGCGTAAAGCTCCACATCTCTTTCTTACTCACACGCGTGACATTTTAACAGTCCTGCGCCCCTAGCCAAGTTGATAATCTGCAATCGTTAACGCTAGTCGAAATGTATGGGAATGACATCATCTCAACGTTAAGTCATTTGGTCAGAACAAACGAATAGAAAGTCACATCGTTCAAAATGATAGATCACGTCGCCGGCCGGAGGGGAGTGATGTAGCGACATCTATGGCGTCACATAAGAACTAATCCTGCATCGTGCAATCAAAGTTCTCCGCACGATTGGAACATATAGAACAGCCCGAAATCATCTATCGGGCAGTAGCCCACCAGACATAACACCCGTCTGGTCGGAGGATCCTCCCTTTTCAAAGGAGGTTTGCGGGACTTTATTCTCTGTTCTGTATACCCTCAAAAATGTATTGTTATCGTTTCTATAATGTTTAACGCTACATCTTTTGTTATTGTAGAACGACATTGTAGAACGAGGGGACGTGTCAACATGACTACCAAGTTATCGTTTTCTACAACTGCTGACACTGAGGCGTTACCGATTGGAGAACGGAATTCGACACGAAACGGTTGTAACTTGGCTAGGGGGGCTGGTCCTTATTGGATGGTGAGCCACCAATTGCTTGCAGTCCGTTAGCCTGCACGTACTGTGGCTAGGCATCGCTTTGCGACTTGTAAAGCCCGGGGCGTCTCTTGCGGGGGCTGGAACGTGATAGTCAGCTTTGACTGACCACGTACCGAGAAATAATCGTATTTTTTTTAATTTCATAACCAGCTGTCTGCGGCTTCGCTCGCATGATAATAGAAAATTATCCCACAAGAACATACTCTCGAGATAAAAAGTATCCAAGTCATGGTCTACCTGCACGCCAGATATTCAAATCCGTTCAAATGTGTGAGCGTGAAGTGTGTGAAAGTGAACATGCAAAAATCTTTCTTTTTTACCATCTTAATATCTAACAACTCATATCTGGGACAGTATTAGTCTTTAGGACATTTACTTACTGTGCAAGCATTACAATGAATGTATACAGCCTATGTAACTCTTTAGACTCCCTGTATAAGACTCAAATTGCGTAGATCGAACGCATGTGCGCACATTTATTGAATATTGTAAGCAAATATTACAATTAGACAAGTTGGTTACAAGGAGAACGGGGAGTGAAGGAAATGGCGGATGATACTGACAATAGCCTTGACATTCATTTTAATTGAATATTGGCATTGCATAAAATAATAATAATAGTTTATTTATTAAAATACCACTTTTGGTCCACATTATATGTTAGTATCAGTTAATTCTATGTTAGTTCAGAAGTTCAATAATATTTTACAATCAAAATTGGGTATTCTTACAATAAAAAAATTGCATATTAATTAAATTAATATTGTCACTAAATTAAATGTCAAAGAATAAAAAAAGGCACTAAATGAAATTTCATTGATTAAGAATCAAAACGTAAATAAATGAAATGTCATGGAAAAAATAAAAAATGTTACTAGATTGAATGTCATGGTATAAAAATATTGCCATCGAAATATACTCCATATTCACGATAAAAAATAAACCAATAACCGTCACAATTTATTTGCAAAATCTACCACAATAATCACCAACAACGACTTCCAAGAAACATCAATAAGGATCTACAATCTTAGATCACTTGAGATATGTACATAAGTCGAGTGAATAGCGAGAATATTTCAACATAGCTTTCTTACTTCTGATTTATACCCAAAATATTCTCGGACGTAATATTGAAAGAAAAACCTCGTTTACAAGGCAATTTCCTTTATGTCCCAAACTGTCTTGGAAGCACTTTTTTAAGAGATAGCACATTTAGATATAAGGCTAATTTATTCATTGGCGGCAAGAAAGGGAATAAGCAACTAACTTGCCTACCAATTGAATCTTGAATCGGTAATTTATTTTTGATGTTAAATTAGAAATCTGTTTACTTGGTAGGTATAATCATATCGGTAAGCTGATTTGATATAATTCGAGCTGAAATGCTTATAATATATTTCAATAGTATTTGTATTAAGTAATTTTAATGGAAAATTTTGAAGAAGTGGAAAATAACAAAATTAATAGTCTGTTTACGAAGTTTTTTTTTTAATAATGTAAACTAGTGCTTGACTGAGATTACACATGATGGTAAGCAATGATGCAATTGTTGACGGTGAAGCGCACTGGTTTATAAGGAGCCTAATCACTCTAACCTTGAAGACACCCATATTATGATCGGACGGGAAGACTGCAGTAGGCAAAGTTAAAAAATAACTTATTTATTTTTGTGGTAGCGTTAAGAATAACATGATATAAATAGAACAACCTCATTATCAGCTAAATACTGACTTTGTAACTGAGCAATGGTGGCCCAATGGTAACGGCCCCGACTTACGAGTTATAAGGTTGTGGGTTAAAACCCAGCCAGACGCATTACTTTGTGTCATTTATTTCATTTAATGGATATGGATTTGTTCCAACAGTGGGAACATTATAAGGCCGACTATGCTTCTCTCAAAATGGTGAAGAAAAATATTGCGAGGAAACCGGCATGTCCTTGAATCAAAAATTCGAAGACATGTGAAATCCACCAACTTGCACTGGGCCCACATGGTGGATTACGGCCCAATCCCTCCTCCTAGAGAAGAAGCCTGAGTCCCAGCAGTGGGAACATTATAAGGCTGATTATGCTATGCTTATGCTATGCTATTTATACAAAGTATCGTTATTGAGCAGTGAGATGTATTCGTATCTCATGTAGATTAAGAGTTACATGTAAGTTTGAAGACTTGCAGACGACGAACAATGGGTAGCTCGCCGTCTGGCCGTTCAGTAACCATCCGGACGAAGCCCGAGTCGTCAACAACTCTTAGTGTTCCACGCGCGCCTCAATGAGATGTCAGCAAACTGTACGAGCCCAGCAGGGCCGAAGCCTACTAGGACCGTGAGTCGATTTCTGAAAGGGTTTCCAGTGGTCCTGGATCGCAAAGAGCAATTGAAGGAACGTAAGTGTGGATTTAATCAGTAAAAGTCTGACACCGAGAGAGCGTGTCCGCCTTAGAGTGAGAGAAGTCATTAGATGATTGGAATTGTAATTGAAATTGAAAATATTTATTTCAGACACAGTAATGACACAAGTCTATATTATGTTAGTACAAATTTATAACTCATCATCATCTTCCTGCCCTTGTCCCATCTTATTTGGGGTCGGCGCAACATGTTTTTCCATGTATACTCATATCCACATGTATACTCATATATATTTTTAGTAACATGCGTTTCATCCCTCCTCTTTACATGACCATACCAAGACAAACGATTCCCTTTCAACTGTTACAAACTTATAACTATGTTAGTAAAATTTAATATATTTTTTTACACATTTATTTATCTCAGCAACCTAAGGTCCTGGACCTTTAGAAGGCGTACGAGGAGCCGAAACCAACTCGCAGAAGCCCTTTTAGACGCTTTTAATGGAAAGTGGTACGAACCGGTGATTATCCCTGTACGCACTATGCTAGTGCATCCAAGGACAACCCCCGGTTGGTGGGAAACTATTACGACATATGGAAAACTAAGATATAAGGCTATGGTTTTTAGAGTCTTAAGTGGACTGGTTACCAGGGATTATGTTAAGACTATGGCCCCTGCCTAAACAATGTTTTTAATATCCATCGACAAAAGGCAGGGGGTGACTTGCACACTCAATAAATGGGCCCCCATAAACGGTCGCTAGCACGAAGTGACGTAGCAACAAGAGGGCAACATATCCTGAGGTGCTTAAGGAGTGGAGAGGTATACCACGGCTATCAGGACAATCCCGGAAGTACGGTCAAGATCCCTACCAGCACCTTACTGGATTATACATCCTTCTCCCGAGCACGTTTACTCTTGCGAATCTCCACTCAAGCCAGCCAATAAAGGCAAGAGAGAGGTGGGAGCTCTGTTCCTCGTCAGTGTTCACTACGGCCGGCCAATAAAGGCAAGCCGGAGATGAAGAACAAGAATTTTCCCGGGAGATCGGGTCCGTGGGGTCGCTAATGCCCAACAGTTCGCCACAAAACTGCCCTTAATATTATTATTATTTTGGATTTCCCACCTTAAAAAAATGTAGATTAGGAGTTACATGCAATTCTAAAAAGTCTTTACCTTACTAGATTTAAATCAGGAAATAACCGTTTTCAAACAAAACCTTATGTTAAACGTCAACACAAAAGTCACAAATGAATTCCAACCAGCTTAAAACTTTGACCATGGAGTTTTAACTTCATAAAGATTGGTCTCAGGAAATAATTGTATAAGAGAAAAATAGATTACATGCTACCCGAGAGTTTTCCAATAAGCATAATAATGGTAATGGATTCAGAGACGCAATCTGGAACCACTGTAGTATGTGGTCCCTTCGAGAGATGAGCGGAAAACTCCGTAGATTTCATTTTGCATGGGACTGACTGCGACCAATTCTCGACTGGTATGGGACGTCGTAAATTTGGAAACCCAATCGGATCTGAACACTTTGAACCCGATTGTGAATAGAAGTAATAAAAATTCGGTGCATTTTAGGTATGTGTGTGCCAAAAAGCACCGAATGTTCTGGCATGCACATTGGATGTAGATGATTTTTTTTTTCAGTAAATTTTTTGTGATTGTCAGTATGAATAATTGTTGAAATCCAAAATTTTAGTCAGGTTAAAGTTAACCGGGGCGGTGCGCGAGGGCGTGTCAGACTTTACTGATTAAAACCACACCTATGTTCCTTCCAGTTGCCCTTTTGCGTCTAGGACCACGTTTACCTTTTCAGAAATCATCCCATGACCCTACTAGGCGTCGGCCCTACTTAGCCGCTACGGTTTTGCTGACTTCTTTTTAAGTCTCGCATGGAACCCTTTGCACGCATTTCTTCGATACTGCTGTGAAACACTGCAACCCCCTAATCGCATCGGCCGCCCGATACGAACCCTCTCGCATCTCCAAGATTCGCCGGCCTAGGCATACTCTCGTCACCCCCGATGACCCCATTACCCTGCTCCAAGAGAGCCATAAGGAAACCTGTACAGTTCGCAAACATTACAGACCGCCGTCCTTCCGTCCTCACCGCCGCGGCCCGCTGCGACAATCCCGTCAACGTCCGCCCCGTCCCTTGCTCGAGCCAGCCCGCGCCGCTGAGCCTGTAGTTTAAAATTTAATAATAATAATATCTTTGATCGATTCAGCCTGTCCGTTGCTGCTCTCCCCCCAGCGACGCCCTAAGCCGAGGTCCGTACCCCACAGGGGGTGCCCTTAGCGTGTAGTCACATAGTTTTTAAGTTAATTAAGTAAGCCCTGGCTGGAGGCTTTGATTCTAGAATTGAGCCAAGTCCGGTTAAGCAGCCGACAATCTCCTAGGTTGACCTGCGAGAGGCCACACACAAAAAAAAAATATCCTGCTCTGGGTATAGTAAGGAGGTATTCCACTTTGGGCACCTGCTTAAACGGTACCCGAGTGAATGGCACCTGAGGTATTCCACTTTGGGCACCCATTAATATTTTTCGCAGGTGCCCAAAGTGGATAACTTTATTATTTAAAATTTTATTCCACTTATGGCACCTACGGATT
Organism: Mythimna impura; assembly: GCA_905147345.3. Classification (NCBI taxonomy): domain Eukaryota; kingdom Metazoa; phylum Arthropoda; class Insecta; order Lepidoptera; family Noctuidae; genus Mythimna; species Mythimna impura. The sequence continues at coordinate 5,161,806 of LR990355.1, read as the reverse complement.
AGTAGCTACTAGTGTTGGTACGTTGTTGTATTATTTTGTACGTTGTTGACTGGCCTGTTGGTCTAGTGGTTAGTGGCCCTGACTGCTATGCCGGAGGTCGTGGGTTCGATTCCCACCCAGGACAAATGTTTGTGTGATGAGCACGATCATTTGTTCTGTGTCTGGGTGTAATTTATCTATAAATGTATGTATTTAGAAATATATAAGTATGTTTATCAGTTGTCTAGTACCCATAACACAGGCTCTGCTTGGCTTGGGACTGGACGGCGTTGTGTTATAGTTGTGGAATATTATATTATATATTATATTATTTTATTTACGATGTGAAAATTAAACTTACAGAGTTTAGTAAGTGTCAGACTTTTAATGACTAAAACCCATCTGCGTTTCTTCAGTTGACCTTTGTATTTTAGCATTGCGATAACACTACCAAACAATCGCGCAGACAAGTAAAATCTATGCTTGAACTTTCCTCTTTTATATTTCCAAGGTTATGTACGAATGATGACGTCACTCTACCTCTCAATAATATATTCAATAACGTATTCCACGTTTTGGACAAGACTGAGCTCAAACGCGAAAGCTGGTAACTGCCGAAATTAATCTCGCAAGGCAGAAGCATTTTGTCTTCCATGTTTCTTTAAAAGCTTATAAATGATTTTCTGTAGGAAATATGTTTAGGTATTTAGCTAACAGTATCTACTAATTTTGTAGTATTATAAGAAATTATGGACCTAACCTTTAATTTATAAGTTCAAAGAGTACACACATAGCATAGTTGACTGGCCTGTTGGTCTAGTGGTTAGTGGCCCTGACTGCTATGCCGGAGGTCGTGGGTTCGATTCCCACCCAGGACAAATGTTTGTGTGATGAGCACAATCATTTGTTCTGTGTCTGGGTGTAATTTATCTATAATATGTATGTATTTAGAAATATTTAAGTATGTTTATCAGTTGTCTAGTACTCATAACACAAGCTCTGCTTAGCTTGGGACTAGATGGCGTTGCGTGATAGTTGTGTGAATATTATTATTATTATTTTTATATATTTTATTTATCTCAGGACCCTGAGGTCCTGGACCTTTGGGAGGCGTACGAGGAGCCGAAGCCAACTCGCAGAGGCCCTTTAGATAATTATAATGGAACATGATACCATAGTTGTGTGAATATTATTATTATTATTATAGTCAGCCTTAAAATGTTCCCACTGTTGGAACTCAGGCCTCCTCTGGGAATGAGCCATAATCTACCACGCCGGCCCAATGTGGTTTGGTGGATGTCACATGTGTTCGAATTTTTTGTTCTAGGACATGCCGGTTTCCCCACGATGTTTTCCTTCATCGTTTTGAGAGCAGTGGTGATGAAATAAATTACACAAAGTTGCTGGCTGGGTTTGAACCCGCGACCTGCAACTCGTAAGTCGGGGCCGTTACCACCCAGCCATTACTGCTCTCTAGACCACACACACTACAAGTTTATTGGTAAAATGGGTCCTACTATTACATTAGCTGATTTTCGAATCACACAGCCCTGGAAAGCATCGCCCTTAATGTGCCCCGACAATCATGCTGACATCTCTTTGAGGCTTGCGTGGAATACAATCAGGCCTTTATCTTTTTTTTTTATTTTTTTAGGCAAAAAACAAGGTCGATAATAGTGATGGTTTCGTTATGGTGCAAAGGAGGAAGCGTCGAACGCAAACCAACAAGAATCGCTGCGGCATAGCACCTGCAACTCCTAGCGTAGGACTGCGTGCTGCTCAGCCGAACACTCCCGTGTACATCTCCCGCCTGCATCACACCACAAGGGTGGAAGACGTCGTGGAGTACGTGCGCCATAAGACGAAGTTCGCACTGAGGGTACAGCTTCTGGAGTCGCACCGTAACGTCAATTTCAAGGCGTTCGTGGTGCGAGTCCCGAACACTTTTCTGCCCCACATGTTGAAGGAAGACTTTTGGCCGCAGGGCGTGGTGTTCCGTCGCTTCCGCGGACAAGTGCCACAGAACAGCGCAAAGTGAACAAGTGCAGTGAAGTGTTACTAACATAGTCATAAGTTGTATTTATTAACAATAAATTGTATTTAATTTACTTTATATATATGTTAGTCTGTAAGGTCTATGGGCCAAGATGCCTGAAAATAAATGATTTATTATTATTTATTTATTATTATTTATCGGCAAGGAGCAATGGGTAGCTCGCCGTCCGCAAGCCCGCGCTACGGCGGATGCAATTGCCTTGCAACTCCCGACACCCGGGGCGTCTCCTGCGGGAGCCGAAGCGTGAGCTTTGTCTGGGTTTAAGACATTTTAGCTTTGGCTGATTAAGTATTATAAAACATATTTTTATAATCTATAAATATAAAAGGAGAAACTGACTGACTGACATATCAACGCACAGCCGAAACTGCTGGGACTAGGAGCGTGAAATTTTGTACAAAGCTTCTTATTTTTTATTTTTTTATCTTAAGTGTTTACATGTTGTTTCTACATTGTGTGTATCTGTGTACGTGTGCCAAATAAAATATTTTTGTTTCTTCTTTCTTTTCTTTCTTCTTTTTATGACGTAGGCGAGCACTAAGAGGGGTTTTCCCAAAATTCACCCCTTAAGGGGATGAAACGGGGGTTCAAAGTTTGTATGGAAAAACCTATTATCACGCGGGCGAAGTCGCTGGCAGAAGCCTAGTAATTTATAATATAGTTATAAAAAACAGTAAAAAAATAAAATAAAATAGTAAACGTTCACAAATAGTTTCATAGCTCTCACTCATTTCTAGCTCAGCATAGCATTAGATGACCTAGCTTCACCTGAAATGGAACTGCAGATTGAATGTTCGTGTAGATTTGAATTTTAAAATTCAGTGATTATTATCCATAGAAATAAGTAAGAAAATACTATTCAGTGGAATCTTGGACAGCTTTTTAAAATGGGACTGGGGAACTTTATGAGAGACCTTTATTTGAAATGGAATTTTAAAACAGCCCGCGTCTAAAATGTCACTTGGGTATTTTATTGGTAAGCGAGCATTTTAAAGCATGTATTTTTGTGGTTCTACAAAATAATAATTACAATAATATAAATTGTAAATGCGAATGTGAATTTGTTAGTTACTCTGTTACGCTTTTACGCCTTAACAGCTGAACGGATTTCAATGAAACTTGGTATACGGGTAGATCATGTCTTGAACTATAAAATAGAATACTTATTATCCCAAGAGTATTGATAAAGAATATAGTATAGGTATAGGAATATGGTATAGTATAGGTATTGAGTATTGATATTGAGTATTGAGTTTGCTATTTTAATTCAAATTTTAAATTCCATATTTTGAAAAAAAAATGTCCTTCTATTAGATTATGCTATTATTTTAATGATAAAAGGAAGTTAATTCAGTGCTAATGATCATTTTATATAAATATTTTGTTAAGGATTCTAGTTATTGGTTTGTATTTTTTGTTTATTAATTCTATTAGAACTGTAGAAGTTGTCAAGCTTCGAAACTGGCTCTGAAAGTAAAATTAAAAAAACTCTGTTTGCATATATGAATATAGTTCACAAGCGTGCTATTAATTTAAATAAAATCCTACTTATCTATTTAGACAAGATTATTTCCTAATGTTATTGGTAAATCACATGTTTGTACAATAAATGATTAATGGATATAAACGGGTTTGAAAATCATGATTTTTTTGGCCAAATAGCGCGTAATTTAGAGTGAACGCTCTTAATCTCAATGTCAGTCTAACCGTTTAACCTCTAACCGTTTTCATTAAGTTTTTTTTGGAAGTTAATAAATCATCAAATGACTCTAAACATTGCTCTAGGGTGAAGCAAGAGAGCGTGTTAGACTTCTACTGACTAAAACCTACCTTTTTCTTCAGTTGCCCTTTGCGTTCTAGGGCCATGGTAAACTATTTCGAACATTCCCGCTGCCCTAGTAGGGCCCCCTGCAGTTTTGCTGAAATCAGCTTTTTGAGTCCTTTTTTAGGGTTTTGTACCTCAAAAGGAAAAAGATACGGCCGTTTATGTCGCCAAAAACTTATATTTCGATACTCTCAACGGAATCAAAATTCACGTTGACCCAGAATCCTGAAATTTGGCATAAATAAAGGTCTTATAGCACAGATATAGGAATAAATGTGAAAACAGTAAATTTGTTGTTACCTACGTCACAAAAAAAAATACTTTTTTTGCTATTCGGAAAATTCTTCGAGACTCCACTCGGGAATTGTATTTTCTACGGAACCCTCAGTGCGCGAGTCCGACTCGCACTTGCCCAGTTTTTTTTTTTTTGATTTGTGATAACATCTAATGACTCCAGGACTCCTGCTTGAAACGCGGAGCGGGGATGCGTGTCAGACTTTTGTTGACTAAAACAACACCTATGTTCCTTCTTTATCCCGTTGCGTTTCAGGACCACGTGTTTTCCTCCCAAAAGTCAACCCATGGTCCAAATAGGCTCCTGCCCTGCTGGACCCCTACGGTTTGCTAACATTTCTTTAAGGCGCGCGTGGAACACTATGCGCCGTCGATGTATCGATCTCTTTGAGGCGTGCGTGGACAACAACGCGCCGTCAACTCGGCCATATTCGTTGCTGGATGACCGGACGACGAGCAACCCAATTTTCGTCGTCCGCAAGCCTGCACTTACGATGGCTGGAATTTGCCCTGCGTCTCCCGACGCCTTGGACGTCTCCTGTGGTGGCAGCTGGTGTATGAGGATATTGTTCCCTTAGCATTTGCAGCCATTTCCTTCGCTCGGATTACTATATCGCTCAGGACATGGCCTGAACCAGGTATGGTCCCAAGTTATTAAGGTTTTGGGGACGGGATATAAAGATATCATTTATTACTTATTCAAAATTTGTTTCACAATTTATAATATTTTTAACGTTTTTTAATATCAAATTAGAAACAATTTTTATGTATGTTGATAGTTTTGAATGAGAAAACTCAGTGAACTTCATTTGGTTACCCAAATATCGTGTCTAAATGTTTCTACTTTTTTGACAAGGGCATACGTCTATTTTACAGTATTCATTCATCTCTGTTCTATTCAGTTAGGTAGACATACGGGGAAGCTGTATAACTTTTTACTTTGATAAAGCCTGTAGCTCTCATATGATCTATCACATACCTTTGATCAAATTCTAACTAACATTTTATTCCTTTTCATTCAAACATTCCTCGAACAAAATATTCAGTTCAAAATCATCACGTGAATATTTTTCATTCAGTAGCTTTTTGATTTTTATTTCATTCTTATTCTCTTTGATTGCTTTGACACATCAAAATTTAGTTATTAAATTCCAGTACAAAGAAAAATATATGTTTTCTTATGGATGTTTTTGGATCCCGTAATTCGTATTGTAAAGAAAATTTATGATTAGCGCATAGAACACGGAATAGCCGACTTCGGTAGAGTTTACTAGCTGGATGCTTCACTAAGATCTTCCTTGATGTATCCTGCGGTACAGGAGGGTCGTTGATACCCATCAGCGAGCTTATGACTGACCCGTCACTACACCCCTCCCACAACGTACGGCTTCCTTAGGAACGGTCTTAATTAAGCAGCTGACTTACGGAGACACCAATCAGTTTGCCTAGCCTTTTATCAAATTTGATCTGTCTCCTAGTCTAACCAGATTCAGCTGAGTACCAGCTGTGTTTAACAAGGAGTGACTGCCTAAATGACCTCCACAACGCAGTATTTGGGTGGTAATTGTACCCCTCGTATATTAACGGCCCCGAATTACGAGTTGTAGGTCGCGAGTTCAAACCCAGCCAGGCGCATTACTTTGTGTAATTTATTACATCACCACTGCTCTAAAAACGGTGAAGGAAAACATCGTGAGGAAACCGGCATGTCCTAGAACCAAAAATTCGAAGACATATGACATCCACCAACCCGCACTGGGCCCGCGTGGTGGATTACGGCCCATTCCCTCTCCTAGAGAGGAGGCCTGAGTCCCAACAGTGGGAACATTATAAGGCCGACTATACTATACTATACTATTGTACCCCTCGGCAAGGCTGATGTCTAATTTTCTGGCTTTTGACTATCCGTAATGACTGTCAAAGAAGTTTAAATGGCAGCCGGTACCAACCGCTTAACGTGCTATTGATATACAATGGATTGACAGCCATCCATGGATTGACCTCGGCAAGCGTAGTTTAACTTCGAAGTTTGAACCCTGCGGCTGACAAGGGACGAGTGTCCAGCAAGGCCACAGAATACTGGGGCCATGGGTTGACTTCCGAAAGGGAAACCCGGGGTCCTGGAACGCTAGTCAAAGAAGGAACATAGATGTGGTTTTATAGTCAGTTAAAATCTGACACGCCCTCTCGCTTCGCACTAGAGTGTGAGTCGTCATTGGATGATTTCCCACCTTAAAAATAGCGCCTGTGATAGTCAGAAATCGTCCTGTAACTCTAGATGCCCAAGGACTTTTCCTGCGGTAGCTAAGGCGTGAGGATGTCTTCTCAGGTGATATTTTAGTCCTTCGACTTCATTCTCTAACAACTCTATAAATGTATCTTTACAGGGCGATATTATCGTGGCATTTCTCTCACTCGTGGAGGTGACGCCTGCCATTGGCCGCTGAGACGCCTCGAAGCTCTGTGGGTTAGCGATTGTTTTTTGTTTCCACATAACAAGGGTTTGTTTGCGCCCTTGATTAAGTATGACACCATATTTGTGTTTATTTGAAATAATTTTCTTTTGAATTTGGAGTCGCATTGTTATGTTTGATTTGTAATATTATAAGAATAATGCTGGCGTATCACATGATAACGAGCTCAGAGAGATTGCGTTTATAGACGGATTTTCCTTTCGACGTCGAAAATTTAATGGTGACTAGTGGAATAGTGTTATCTTCTTCTTCTTCTTCCTGCCCTTATTCCATATTACTTGGGGTGGGCGCAACACGTTCTTTTTCTTCCATTCTGTTCTGTTACCCGTCACACTATCACTGACTCCATTTTCTTTCATCACTCCTCACACAATCCATCCATCTTTTCTTCGGCCTTCCTCTCCCTCTCCATCCATCTACATGTATACTCAGAACTCTTTTAGAAACAATGTTTCAGTATGTTTCAATGTTTGTGGAATAGTGCTGTAATGTTGTATATGTTTTAGACAGGTTATTAAATTGATAATTTTATAGAAATGATGAAAGAAAAGTTCCTTATTATTACCTGAATCAGTGGTCTGCATGTTATAGCATAATATAATCAGCCTTATTATATTTCCACTGCTGGGACTCAGGCCCCCTCTCTAATAGAGGAAATGGGCCTTAAAACATCACGCGAGCCCAGTGCGGATTAATGGATGTCCCATGTCTTCAAATTTTCGGTTCTAGGACATGCCGGTTTCAATATTTTCCTACACTGTTTAGAGAGCCTGGCTGGGCTCGAACCAGCGATCTACAACTTATAAGTCGGGGCCGTTATCACTAGACCACCACTGCTCTCACTACACTTTATCCAATGGGTTTTTTTAAGGATGGAAATCATCCAATGACTTCTCCCACTTTGGGTGGAGTGAGTGGGCGTGTCACACTTTTACTGACTAAAATCACACCTGTGTCCTTCAGTTGCCCTTTTCGTTCTAGGACTACGGGTTTCTCCTTCAGAAATTACCCGCAGTCCTAGCTAGCGACCATCGGCCCTGCTGGGCCCCTAAGGTCTGCTGACATCTCTTTGAGGAGCGCGTGGATCACTATGCGCTGTTAACGATTGGGCTTGGTCTGGTTAATTACCGGACGGCCGGACGGCAAGTTACCCATTGCTCGACGTCCGCAAGCTCACGTCTCCCATGGCTGGTAGTCGCGGTCGGAATCTCGGCGGGCGTGAGGAAGTTCCTTCCTCGCGCGTGCGGCCTCCTCCTTCGCTAGCATTACTTCTTCGCAGAAGGAGGCGACGGTTTGCCATTCCCCCACGCTCCGAACCATAGCCCGAACCAGGGCCCGGCGTGAAAGGTCGCTGCCGCCTATTGCCTCTACGAGAACACAGCGATGCTCTGCCCAAGCGGGGCACATGGAGGTGTGCTAGCAAAGGAGGAGGCCACACGCGCACGCGCGAGGGAGCGGCCCTCACGCCCCAGCTGGCGGGATCACGATCCCGATTTACGGTGAGCAATGGGTAGCTTGCCGTCTGACCGTCCGGTAACCATCCGGACCGAGCCTAAGTTGTCGTCGATGCGTATTGTTCCACGCGAGCCTGAAGGAGATTTCAGCAAACCGTAGGGGCCCGGCAGGGTCGAAGCCTACTGAGGCCATGGTCAGTGTGAAAGTGAAATCCGGAGCCCTGGGACGAAAGCAAAGAAGAAACAGGAGTGGGTTTTTAGTCAGTAAAAGTCTGACACACCCTTTCGCTCCACTCAAGAGCTGATTGGGTAATTTTCCCACCTAAAAAAAATATTTAATTAATTTCATAACAAAAATCTGTATGGAAAAACCAACTTTTATGTGGGCGAAGTTGCTAAAATATATTTGAAAATTATCTATTGACTTCATTGATTGAAATCCCGGTGCATGAGACCAGGCGTCTCCAGTAGTGTGAATCAAACTGATGTCAACAGGGCGGGTTAATGAATTGTAATTTAAAAAAAAAAATGTTTGAAATTAAGAATATGATGTTAAAGTAAAAAATCTAATCAAAGTTTTGTTTCTATTCAACCCTGTATTACTAGTTACCCCTTTTGTAAGTATCTAACCCTCAAACCGATCTAAACATAACACTGAATCCACTAAGTGCCGCACAAAACCCAACATAATACATTAACACTAATACAACTTGTATACAACGTATACCGAGGCAAGTTGTAAGATGTATCGCATAACATTGTCCCACTAATGGCGGTGCAGTGTCTGATTATCACTCAGGTATATTAATCATTGAACCTGTATTACTAATTTGTTGAAGACAAGGTTTGTATTTAATTGTAAGCTAAGCTTATTTTATTTGTAATTTATTTATTTAGGCATTTAATATCACACTAATATTATAAAGGCAAAAGTTTGTAAGTGTGTGTGTATGTTTGTCACTTTTTCACGCTCGAACGGCAAAACGAATTTTGATGAACCTTGGCACACAAGTAGGCCATGTCTTGGAATAGCAGATAGAATACTGTTATATCCCGGGAGTATGTTCCCTAAGGACAATTCTACTTTCTTGCGGTTGCAGATGCGGGCAACAGCTAGTATACATGTTACCGGCAATCTGTATAATCCGGTATTCTATACAATACCTAGGCAATGTATATAATACCTAAAACGTGTATACCAAACATCCAGTCAGTGCTTGAAATCGTCCGCTTTCTTTCTTTTTTGTGGAGCTTCAAAGCATCTGACAGAAGTTTTGGTCCATGGAAAGTGTCTGACACTTGTGATACTTGTGATAAAAATCAGCTATAAAAATTTAAGTTAAGTACATGAGACGCTACTAAGAACCTAAGGTTATAAGTACTTGTAAGCAAATTACTTTATGTTATTTTTAGCTAGAAGAATTTTTAATATCACGTTTAATGATGTATAAGTAATCAAATTCTATTAGCCTTCTAACCTAACCTATCCGTGTCAGGGTACCCTAAAATTAGGTCAATGCCTTCCCTGCTCCCATCTTTTACTTATACATGTATGTACACACATAACAACACACACACAACATAACATGACACACAACACACACACACAACACACACACATAACATGTTTCATTTGCCCATCATTTTATAGGCAGGTCGGTTAACATTGATAAATATAGACCAAAACTACACTATTTATTTTATACATTGCCGGTGGACCAGAAGGTACTCCGAATATAATAGAAAACTATAGAACAGAATATAATAGAAAAATATAAAACTATAGAATCCCTGAATTATACAGATTGCCGGTAACATATACATATGTTGTTTCCTAGGAATAATTTACTAAGTTTTTGTTCCAAAAATATGTCTCCTTGAGACAATTTTTGGGCAAAGCTTAGGTCCTAATAAAATAATTAATGATGTTTTTACAAGGGTTTTTTTATTTTCTTTTGTCAATAAGGATATCTTTTCGAGTGTTATATGTCACCTCTATATGACTTCACAGCTTTTTGTTTTTGGCTTTTAATACCCAGTCTGCAGGTTTTTTTGTTTACAATTTTATCATTATCATCATCATTTCAGCCGAAAGACGTCCACTGTTGGACATAGGCCTCCCTGAAGTGTCGCCACAATAAACGGTCCTGTGCGTCTCGCCAGGTCACCGGGCCGCCTTGTAGGAGGCCTTCCAACGCTGTTTACAGTTTTAGACATTAATATTATATTAAAATTACATGTATATATCAGTGAGATTATTTTATTAAATTATAATCTCTTATGTTTTCTACTCATATTTATGGCGAGCAATAAAAATCATTGCCGTGCTGTGGGCCCCTATAGCACAGCATTATGCTGAGTCAGTATGTCATAAGCAGAACGTGCATTTTCCGTATTTTTTTCTTTTTCTTTTTAGAAACGTTTTTTGTTGAATATTTGTATTTAATAATAAATGGATGAATTGTGTGAAGTTCATATCACTTATGAAAGAAAAGGAAGTTAGTGATAGCATGACGAGTGACAGGGCAGAATGGAAGAAAAAAAACGTGTTGTACCGACCCCAAATAACACGGGACAAAGGCAGGAAGATGATGATTTGTATTCAATAATAAAATTGAAGTACCTACTAATAATAATTATTTCGTAAAGTTTTTATGGTTTAATTTTAAATTTGAAAGCCCGTTCCTACCGAGTTACCCAGTCGGGTAAAAACGGGTTGCAGTCGCAAGAAGGGTTATGTTTTTGTGTACGTGTGTTGAAAATCGTCATTTAATATCTCATTACTGTTCCTTGATTAAAACTATTATTATATAATACATACTTGTAATGTTGTTTAATAGCCTAAATTCCATGAAATTAAGTAATTTCACATGCCATCATGGAAAAATGTTTCTTAATACTTACAATATTGGCTATTATTTCTACTTTTAACAATGTCCATTAAATTACGCTCGTCTGTGGGATCCCTTGAAAATATTTTTTAACATGCGACGTTGCTCTTTGGACGTGTCAGCAAAATTTCTATTTCCTCATTTCAAAATGAAAACGTCGAGCTGTCGACTTGAAGCGACTTTTTGTCAGATCAAAGTTTTATAAATGTTACAAGTTAAAATTACGTTTAGGGCTGATACATACCGAAATGGCAGCAGCGAGCGGCGACACGGCGAGCACTTTGAGAGTGATATAATTTTAAACTTCATCCTTAAAAGATGCCCAGTGCACATCACCAGGGCACATTGCTCGTAGAACAGATGGCCGCTGGGGCCAAAAGGTTCTGGAGTAGTGACCGTGTACCTACTGGAAGACGTAGCATCATCAGTAGGAAGGCCTCCCACAAGGTGGACCGATAACCTGATGAGGATCACGGGAATCCGACGGATGCAAGACGCTCAGGACCGTTCATTGTAGCGACACTTGGGGAAGCGTATGTCCAACAGTAGACGTCTTTCGGCTGAAATGGTGATGATCAATTTAAAGTTTTAAAAAGGTCGGGATCATCAGGCAGCGCGGCTGCTCGTGGCACCGCAAGCAGTCAAGCCGTCACGCGCATCTTGTTAGCGGCCGCCTGCGACCGTACGCAGCCTACACCTAGCCTCGCGGTACACCGCGGTACGCGCCCCGCCCACGAGCAGTCAAGTGGCCGTGCGCGACGGGCTATGCCAGCCTCTTCGCGTCGCTGCTGGCCGCTGCCATTCCAGTGTGAAGCGACCCTTAGGCACGATCTTGGAACTGTCGTCATAACAATTTTTTTTAATTAATCAATTGTTCTCTTAAGTAGGCTGGAAATAACGGTGACTTAGGAGACTTCACTCCATAATATGGGGATTAATCTTGTAATTTCTATCTCTACCTACTTACGTAATTTAAGATTAGGGGTGCTTTTTAACCAGAGATGCATTACGCTACGTCGATCTTAAATGCATTCATAGGGATGCGTTTGATATCCACCAACCATATTCATTGATCTCGTGCTATAGATGCGTGGATGCTTTCTATAGATGCGTGCTCTGGAATCTGGATGCGTGCTATAGATGCGTGCTCTAGATGCGTGCTATGGATGCGTGCTATATATTCATTGTACAGATAAGTGCTATGGATGCGTATTACGGATGCGTGCTATGGATGCCTACTATGGATGTATGCTACGGATGCTTTTCCTACTAACGATACTTCGCATATCTCACATAGTTTCTTAGCTTAGCTTTCCTCTCAGCATAGCTTTTAATCTGTAAGCTAGTTCTAAGATTGCGTCATTTTCCGCAAATAAAATGCTTTTCTTTCTTTCTATATCATATAACTGATGGAAAATCACCCTAAGAGGTAAGTAGGGTGTAAAAATTCACTGTGCTCGACTTTAATTGTAATTTCTGTGCCCCTCACGCCCCCACCGCCGCAACAGGATCGGCGATCCCCGACCACCGTAGACGAGAATGGCTAGCTCGCTGTCCAGCCTGTCCAACCGAGCCCGAGGAATCAACAGCCAGTAGTGTTCCATGCGCGCCCCAAAGAGATATCAGCCAAACCGTTGGGGCCGATTCCCTCTAGCGGGAATTTTTGGAAGAGATACCGAAGTTCTGAAACGCAAAGGGTAGCTAAAAACACAGGTGGGTATTAATCAGTAATAGTCTGATACACCCTTTTGTTTTCTTGTAAAACAGTGATACCCAGCTACATCCATTTTGAATGGAAGCGGTCTCCAAAATGTTTGGAAAAAAGCTAGATAGATTTTGTTTACTTAATGTGGGATTAAGGAAATGGAATATTTTTCCGACCATAACGTTTCCGAAGTATCTAACTTGTGGAATATACCACGATGACAACTTTAACCACATTTTGTATGTTAGTATTTATAGATAACGGACTTAGAACAGATTTATGATAATGTAATCCGCAAAAGGGCAAACCGCGACCTTCTGGGGTGGCGCTAGTTATGAATAAAACACGGTATGTAGCATCTTACCGATTTTGGAGTCAGATTTTTTCACTTTGATGTCGATTCTATTGATTTTGCTTTCGGGTTTTGTAGGGATTTATATTGATGAATCTGATATAATTTATAACTTATATTTACACAGTGTACATTGTTTTATTGCTGTTCACATAATGCTAGCATTATTTTATATCTATGTATATAAATAAAAGAGAAATACCACTCACTGATTAATTACGAAATCTCAGAAACTATAACACCTACAAACCTAAAATTTGGCTGGTAGGTTCCTTATAGGGTGTATAATATAATAATAATAATGAAAATTGGGGGTAAAACGGGGGTTAGAAGTTGGTATGGAGAATCACGGGCGAAGCCGCTGGCAGAAGCTAATCATACCATAAAATTTTCCTTCATTTATTATATTAGTTATTTGTTGAGCACTTCTAAGTTGTATATAAATTTAATTTAATTTTGTTTTCTTTAACACATTTTTTATTTGTATTAGCTACACGGTCTGTAAGCCATATTTCTCAAAGGAATTTCATTAGTTGAGTTATCTTTGATGAAACAGTTAATTGGTTTTCTTTTCAACATTACTGTAAGAAAACCATCGTATTTTTTTTTGTTTTGTCTCATAAACATGTTTCAAGAAATCTTTTTTGTAAGAAAAAATATTCTATAGCTTTTTTTTTTCTCAGGCAATGTTATTTAGCTATAGCCAGGACTCTTAAGATTTTTGAATTATTACTCTACATACTCGTAGTTAAAATAACCTATAGGTAACAAATGAAAAGCATACATGAATATAGCATTATATTGGAAAAAAAAAACCGGGCCTGACTGAGAGTTCCGTACAAATTTACCTATGAAAACAGTTCAATTCCTGAATTGAGTTACTAAGATTTTTCCGAATTGAAAAAAAAAGTATTTTTGTGTGACGTAACTACAAATTTACAGTTTTCAGATTTTTTCCTATACTTGTACTATGAGACCTTGCTTCATGCCAGATTTCAGGATTCTAGGTCAACGAGAAGTACCCTATGAATTTTGATTCCCTTGAGTATCGAAATACACGTTTTTTGTGACATAAACGGCCGTAAATTTTTTTTTCGTTAACTCGGTAGTTTGATTTTTTCACAGCTTCAAGGGACCGCAGGGTTTTAATTTCAGACCGATACCTCTTCGATTATCGTGGCGTCCAATATGTGAACACCTCCATTTAAATATATTGAAAGAAAGAAAAAGAAAGAAAAAACAAACGTTTATTCGTACCTCATACATACAGTAGAATTAAAATAAAAAAAGAAAAAGACGCCTACTCAGCATATAGGGTGACTGGCAATTAGTGTAAGATACTTAAACACGTGATTGTGCTCATGATAACAAACAATTTTTATTATGGGAGCAAAGCCGAAATCGCGAAAAAAATATCAGCTGTTCAGTACATTAGGCAAACATAAATGTACTGAACAGCTGATTTTTTTTCGCGATTTCAGGTTTGTTCCCATAGTAAAAGTTGTTTGTTATCATGAGCACAATCACGTGTTTAAGTATCGTACACTAATTACCAGTCACCCTATATATGCTGCGATATTTAAAACGATAAATAACGCAGCGCTATAGCGCATATAAGTCACGACACTTAAAACTACACAATTATCTGTCGTTACGACAAAGTGGGAACGTGTTACGTGAACAGGGCATGTGGCGCAAAATGGATGGTGGGACATGGTCAGCGGAGACTGACTGTTTACTGTGTTTGAGACACAGAAGATCAAAACCGCCCGAGATCCCCTTGTAGAGATTGTCTTTTTTATTTAAATTGATATAAACCTCCCACTAGGTGGACCGATGACCTGGTGCGGGAATCCGATGGATGCGAAACGCACAGGACCGGTCATTGTGGTGACATTTGGGGGAGGCCTATGTCCAACAGTGGACGTCTTTCGGCTGAAATGATGATGATGATGATGATGATATAAACCAGTGCTTGACTGCGATCCCACCTGATTGCTGCTAATTGCTGGGGCTGACCTAAGTGCGGAGTCTGTCCGAGTGAGTTTGATGACACGTTGGCGCAGTGATTGAGCGAGTGATTGTTGCGATGCATGTCGCGAGTTCGATACCCGCTCAGAACAAATATTTGTATAGCCTACTGATAGGTGTTTCGGCTCTGGAATTATTATTTATCACCCATTCACGATTCAGGAGTAAATCCCAAAAAAACAGTTTTCAGGTTAGCCATGGCAACGCACGCCCAAGTCTCGCACCTTTCCTGCTAAAGATCCCATCTCTCCAAGGCAGTGTTACAATGGAATTAACTCACGCTTCTAACAGAACTTTTTCAACACTTCACTAACAGCCAACAAAATTAACGCAACTACTAAAAACTCTTATAAGTTTTTCAAAAACATTGTTTCGTACAAAAATCACGTACGGGCCTGAGCTTCTTGACCCTGCCTTACAAACTTCATAGGGATGGCCAGAGAATAAACAAGGACAGAAGCGAATATCCCGATCGGACAGCACCTTAAATATCTGTAGTCAGTAACACCGTAGTTCTGAGAGTAAATACGCTCAGAATTAGTGGTACAAATTCAAACTACTTACTTATACTTCATCTACCGATGAACATAGGGTCTTCATATACTTGTGAATCAAAGTGTGCTTTAGCTTTCTGTAATCAAATTATTATTACTTCAACGTTCAGTGATCCGGTGTTTATCTCCAGTGGATTTTTACTATCTTCACCTACGAACACGAGCCTCCTTGAACCTTCGATACATGGTGCAGTACTGTAGGCATACTATGACATATCTTTTGGCCTCATCAGCCATACTTTTTTTGAGATATGTACCCTGTCCACTGCCACTTTAGTACAACAAAGCGTTTTGGGAATACATTCATTGTGCGAACAGCTAAGGAATGGAATTCCCTGCCGGAGTTTGTGTTTCCTGATAGCTACACCCTAAAGGTCTTTAAGTCAAGAGTCCGCCGGGATCCCGATCTCGATTTCCGGCCACCGTAGGCGCGGGCTTGCGGACGGCGAGCAGTGGTTAGCTCGCCGCCCAACCATCTGGTAACCGTCCGGACCGAGCTCTAGTCGTCGACGGTGCATACTGTTCCACGCGCGCGTTAAGGAGATGTCAGCAAACTGTAGGGGCCCAGCAGAGTCGAAGCCTACTGGGGCCAAGGGTCTGCTTCTGAAAGGAAGACTCGGCCCTTATATGAAAGGCAACGAAGGAACAGGAGTGGGTTTTTAGTCAGTAATAGTCTGATACGCCCTCCCGCTCCGCCCAAGAGCAGGGATGTCATTACATGATTTTCCTAAAAACAAAAAAAAAATTCAAGAGTGAATCAGTTACTTCTAGGCAAGCGTGTTCCATCGTCGGCCACATCATCAGGTGAGATAATGATCAAACGCGAGCCTATCCATAATAAAAAAAGCAATTCTTCGGGATATATCAGTTATAGTTCTGCAAATCTTCTAATTTCTGAATCTTATTCTATGGAACTGCCGAATAACTTCGTAACGAAGTTCTCAACAGTATTTCGGCACGTTAACGCCTTTGTTTATGTTTAGGCTCGAATATCTTTGAGGTATTTTAAAGTTACGTCTTACGAGTATTAAGTTCAGGAACTTTGAACGGGGTGTGGGGGTTGTCAAACTAAATGTCTAGCGTGCGTTATGATTGAAGTATTTACTGTCTGATCTTCAGACACATAGTTAAGTAAGATTGATGTAGTAACTTATAGTAGCGGCCAACCCGAGAAACTTTTTTTTTAATTGATATAAACCAGTGCTTGCCTGCGATCCCAACTGATGGTAAGCAGTGATGCAATCATTGATGGTGAGGCGCACTAGTTTATTAAGAGCCTATTCATCTAGTCTTGAAGACACCTAAATTATAGTTGAACGGGAAGACCACAACAGGCAAATGGTTCCAGTCCTTCGATGTACGCGGTATAAACGACGAAGCGAAACGCTTAGTCCGGACCGTTGAAGTTTCAACCACTTTTCGATACAACCGCTCTTACGTGCCTATGACGTTATTACACATCTTCTGTAAATATTTTGGAAACACGATATATTGTGGATATTATCTAAGTTTCTATTGAAATCAAATCATTAATTTGTAAAAAAATAATCCAGATAAGATTTCTGAAAACCTGCTATTATGCATGAACTTTGCGCCTTTATAATGTACTTATAAATTAAAAAGGGAAGAAAATATAAATATAGAAACCTTACGCATTTATCACTTAAGGACTCGCTACTGGGTCTAACAGACCCAGTTCTTCAATTTATGTGTGTTCCACTGATGGCGCGGCACGACGCGGTGGCAGCGGTGTGGGGTCCAAGCACGCAGAACATCGGGCATTGCATCGTCCAACACGACCACGAGTAGACGTACTTTTGTCCACTTGCCTTTAATTTAATTTAATATTTGAGCCTAAATAAACAATGTGTAATAACTTTTAAGTTTTGATGTTTGCGATGTTGCCATTCTTAGTACCTTTCATTGACAGTGTAGCACGGCGAATGGCAGTCTTACTCGTCAGTTAACACGCTGCGTGTGAGTGCTACAGGCGTGAAAGGTGTGCAAGGGTCCGCTGGACCCGGCAGTGTCTAAATACGTTAGTGTTTTTTCATTATATTATACTATTTATTAACCTGGTTTTGTTTATTTCATAGAAAAGGGCTACCAATAGGCCCTTGAGACCTAAAGAAATAGAATATTGATTGGTATTTGTAAATCGAAAAAAGATCGAAAACCCATTTTTTTTTTGCTATTTACTACGGCTATATCGCATTTTATGCTTGTGGAAATCACATGAAACACGTTTTTTCAAATTTTTATAGCTAAATTAGATGTAGAAAGAGACTGAATAATGTTGAAATATTATTTTATCCCAAAGAAAGACATTTAATTTTGTTGATTTTCAAAGTTATTTTTTTTGTGTCTTTAATTATTGACCGTTAATTGTTAATTAGTCTAAGTAGGTACATTGTAGCAGTTTAAAACTATAGAAGGTATTGTTTAAAATAATATTAATTACAGAAGTTTTCACAATTAACCTTAATCTTGTCATAAAAGTATGCCAAAAAACTTTTAATTTTTGTAATAATTTGTTGTTTAAGAAAAAGCAATAAATATTATTTGATTCGTTATTGTCTTATGTTTATTATCATATTATTTCTCTAATAAAGTAGTTTTTAATTTTATTCAGTATTTTTGAAAAAGAAAACATAGGATATTATACTGGGTCCAGGGCACCCTAGCGAGTATGGGTGTTACAAATTAAGGCGCAAGTCCTTAAGTGTTAATACAGATTCGGAATAATGTTTTTTATTTTAAACTTTTAAAGTTTTAAAAAAATCATGAATTTCCTGGAACAATTTGATATATTCAAGTGAATGATCTATCAAACACTGCGTTGTACAAAACATGCTTTTAAACTATGTTCACGTTGACGACGGACGAGTTGAGAGGGGCCCTCTTAAGGGAAAGTCTTGACAGACGCAAAGACAAGTGAATCTTATCAACATTATTATCATCATCATTTCAGCCGAAAGACGTTCACTGTTGGACATAGGCCTCCCCCAAGCGTCTCCACAACGACCGGTCCTGTGCGTCTCGCATCCACCGCATTCCCACGGCTCTCATCAGGTCGTCGGTTCACCTTGTGGGAAGGCCTTCCAACGCTGCGTTTTCCGGTGCGCGGTCGCCACTCTAGAACCTTTCGGCTCCATCGACCATCCGTTCTACGAGCAATGTGCCCAGCCCACTGCCACTTTAGTTTGGCGATTCTTCTTGAATCTTATTAATATAGAAAGTTTCATTATACGGGTAGACCATGACTGGATGGACAATTCGTCCAGATGTACTGAACATAGATTTTTTTTTTTTTTTTTTTATTCTTGATAGGTTCGCGCTTGACCGCTAACTCACCTGATGGAAAGCGACGATGCGGTCGACGATGGAACGCGCTTACCTAGAAGTAACCTATTCACTCTTGACTTAAAGATTCCCGGGTTGTAGCCATCAGGAAAAACAGATTCCGGCAAGGAATTCCACTCCTTAGCTGTACGCACTATGAATGTGTTCGCAAAACGTTTTGTGCGTATAGGTGGGATGTCCACCATGTACCGGTGGCGCATTGCCGTACGCCTGGTGGTCCGATGATGGAACGGGCTAGGCGGAATTAGGTTATGCAATTCCGACGCACACTCCCCGAAATGCAACCGGTAGAAAACCGACAGGCTAGCAACTCTGCGTCGATGCTCAAGACTTTGGAGCCTCGACTCAACGAGTGCATCATTGCCAATGATCCTCTTGGCTCGCCTCTCAATTGCCTCAAGTGCATCAAGCTGGTATCGGGCAGATCCGTCCCAAAGATGAGAGCAGTACTCCATACACGATCGAACTTGCGCTTGATAAAGTTTGAGCAGCTGTTCCGGCGTGAAGTACTGTCTGACCTTCGCGAGGATTCCCAGCTTTTTTGCTGCCAGTTGAGCCTTTGCTTCGATGTATGGCCCAAAGTTGAGTGTTGACGTCAGCGTAACACCAAGGAGATCAAGATGGTCGGTTATTGGCACGGTTACGCCCCGGAAAGTTGGAGCAGGGCTGAATTGGCTCCTTTTAGCGGAAAATAGACACGCCTGGGTTTTAGCAGCATTGAACTTGACCAAATTGGCATCGCCCCATTCAGAGACTGCCTCCAAGGACAAGTTCAAGCGCTCGACCATAGCCTCTCGGAGAGACTGGATCTGTGACCCACTAGCCTGCGCGCTGGATATGTAACTCTCAGCAACAGTGCTGTCGTCTGCATACCCAAAGGTACCGGGCTTAAGCAGATCATTTATGTGCAGCAAGAACAATGTTGCCGAGAGCACTGACCCCTGAGGGACCCCGGCATTAATGGCCATTTGACCGGACGAGCAACCATCGATGACCACTCGGATGGACCGGTCACTCAGGAAATCTGCAATCCAAGCACACAAACCAGCAGGTAATCCGAAAGAAGGAAGCTTACTAATAAGGCTTTCGTGCCAGACCCTATCGAAAGCCTTCGAGATATCGAGGGAGACGGCAAGAGCTTCCCCGTGTTTCTCGATGGCCTCACTCCAGATGTGGATGGCATACGCTAGAAGATCACCAGTTGACCGATTTCGGCGAAAGCCGTATTGTCGGTCACTTAGGATGTCATTAGCTTCTAGGTATGCCAGGAGCTTACTGTTGAGTACACGTTCCATTGTCTTACAGAGAATGGACGTTACTGAGATTGGCCTGTAGTTAGCTGGGTCAGCCCGACTACCCTTTTTGGGCACGGGCTGTACGTTAGCTTGCTTCCATGCAATCGGCACTTTTCCAGCCTCAAATGAAAGCCGAAATAGGCGTGTCAGGATCGGAGACAGTTCAGGCGCACACGTTCTTAGAACAATTGCCGGTATCCCGTCTGGACCGCTAGCCTTGTTCACGTCAAGGTTACGCAGCACCCTACGGACGTCCTTCTGATGGATGCGAATATCCGACATACTCGTCCCGCAACCATCAGGATTAACAGGGGGCCGCGCGTCACCAGAATCTAGACGCGAAGATTCCGCGAAGAGAGAGGCAAACAAATTTGCTTTCTCCTCAGCGGTATGGGCCAGCGACCCGTCGGGTTTCAGCAGTGGCGGTAGTGAGGGACGGCAGAAGTTCGATTCAACCGACTTAGCCAGGGACCAAAACGCCTTACTACCAGCAGGGTATGATGCGAGTTTGTTCCCGATGCGGCTAATGTGGTCGAACCGAGACCTCCGCATCACCTTCTTGCAAGACTTGGCAGCTCTGTTGAAGGCTCTCTTCTTCTGACTCACGTCACTCGCCTTATGCATACGAGCGTCGGCCCATGCCTGGTATGCCGTGTGCTTAAGCGCGTTAGCGCGATCACACTCCGCACCAAACCAAGGGCGAGCATGGCCAGACATTGTTACGTCAGAGAATGGAATGTAATACTCCATCCCCCGCCGCAAAACATCTGTCACAGCATCTGCGCACGACGATGGATCATCCGAAGAAAAGCAAGTAGGCTGCCAAGGATAACATGCGAAGAAAGATCGCATGCCATCCCAATCTGCTGACCTATATCGCCAAACCCGCCTGGTGCCTCTAAGGCAGGGATCAGGCGGAGAGTAGACTGATACAGATTTCACCAGACAGTGGTCGGAACTACCTAACGGTGATGATATCGACACTGAATAGCGGTCTGGATCTGTTGTCAGCAGAAGGTCCAAGCAGTTGGCCGTGTGCGAATCAACATCCGGCACCCTCGTAGCTCCCTGGACCAGCTGGGTGAGATTTAACGCTAGCGCAAGCTTTCGCATCTCTCGACCAGCATGGTCTGTGCACCGGTATGGGAAAAGCCACTCCTGATGGTGGGCATTAAAATCCCCCAGTAACACCAGTTGTGCGGAAGGGTACCTCTGCTGAGCCGCATCCGCTGCCTCACTAAGGTACTGTGTGAGCCTGGTCGTCTCCTGATCACCACTGTGCGAACGGTAGACACAAGCATAGATAATTTTATCCATGCCTGTGTCCACCAGAGCCCAAAGCGTTGAGAACCTGGTATCTTCAAGGTTACGGAGACGCCGATAGCAGATGTCGTCCCTGACGTACAAACACACACCAGCGTGTGGTTTAAAATTGTGCTCCAGGGTAAACCCTGGGTAAGACAGGTACGACACGTCTGACGGACTTCTTATCTGCGTCTCCGAAAGGAAAAAGAGGGAAGGTTTTTCAGTCTCCAGGTGATGATGGACTGCTGCGAGATTTGAGTGCACACCTCTAATATTGCTGAGGTGCACTTTAAGTGAGAGGGAGTGCAGCCGCTGTTTAACTTTTCTCTTTTTCAACCTTGGCATATTGTGAGTGAGGTAGGAGAGGAGAAGGAAGTGAAATGGAGTCCCATGCTGCTAACCTTCGTCACGCACTGGCAGGACAACATCATTGGGGCACTAGTCTGGAGACTGCGGGGACGCCCGAGCCCCCCCGGAAATGACCATCGGGCCCTCTCATCTGGTCGCCAACCAGCACGATGGTGCATTCCGGGATTTTTCGTCAGTTGGCGGGGCAGCCTTTCATGTGTGGCTAGCACATTACTTGGGCCCCCAACTAACTGCGGTCGGCCAGCGGTGCACCGTGCCTCGGATCCCGCTACCCTCCGCGACTAGTCTCCCGATATGTCAATACCAGCGCGGGTCCGGCTGGTCTGCATACATTAGAACCGCCACTTCGACCCAACTCCTCAAAATTGGCTACACTGGGCATCGTACCGGAACACGGCTAGGCCGCTTGGCGGTACGTCTTTGCCCAGTGGGTGGTCACAAGCCATCGGTCGAAACCTACCACCAGTTAATGTCACCTGATTAGCACCACCCGGGAACCACGTGTAGGGCCTATCTATGGGTATTCTCCTACGGACGCGGGTGACTCAGCCCCCAAAAAAATTAAAGCACAAGATTTTTCATTTCAGTAGAGGAACGTACCCTCTGCGGATTTGGAATACCTCCTACAAGGTAGATCGATAACCTGGTAAGGGTCGCAGTAATTTAAAGGATGCGAGACGCAAGTGACCCTTCGTTCGGCAACATTTGGAGGGCGCGACCGGCTGTGGATGTCTTTTGGCTGAAATGATGGAGATGACGTTCTTTTGGGGTATTATCGACATCACGTTTTTTGCTTCGGAATTGGTCATATTTGTATTCGTGCTTATTAATAGATGTATCTATATAGCTTTAGCTTATTTTTCTCTTTAATGTTTTCACTTTTTTAGAGTTCCGTACCTCAAAAGGAAAAAACGGAACCCTTATAGGATCACTTTGTTATTCGTCCGTATGTCTGTCTGTCTGTCAAGACTCTTTAGCTCGAGAATGCGGGGAAGTATTGAGTTGAAATTAAAACCATATACTCAAGTTTGCGATTTCTTGAAGCTGTGAAAAAATCAAATTTCTAAATTAACGAAAAATAAAGATACGGTCGTTTATATCTCAAAAAAAACGTATATTTCGACACTTTCGAGAAAATCAAAATTCATAGGGTACTTCCTATTGACCCAAAATCCTGGTATTTTGCAAAAAGCAAGGTATTATAACACAGGTATTGGAATAAATCTGAAAACTGTAAATTTGTTGTTACGTCACAACAAAAAAAAAATTCCGATTCGGAAAAATCTCCTTATTCCATTCTTTATTGTACACAAATTTTATAAATAAACAATAAAATAGGACAGTTGATGTACAAAGGCGAGCTTAACCCACAGCTGGGTCAAAAAAAAAAAAAAAACCGGAGTCCGGAAAAATCTTCGAGACTCCATTCGGGAATTGAACTGTTTACATAGGTAAGTTTGTACGGAACCCTCAGGGCGCGAGTCCAACTCGCACTTGCCCAGTTTTTTTTTCCTTGTGCTTTCCTCTTGTGATTGTAAGATATTTATTTTGTATTTCCTAAGTCTGGCGATAAGTTGGCATTAAATCAAAAAACTTGGTTAGAAATTTTGCTAAATGAAGCTGAAATTAGAAAGAACAATTTTGTTTGAGGTCCCAACGGAACTTTTACTCTTGTTGAAGTATTTACTTTGACAAGACTACTTTACAAGATATACATTATGGTAATTCAGTTAATTTACGTTGTTCTTTAACTTCAAAGTTTTAGATTTAAAGTATACTTGTTTGTTTTGTAAAAAAGTTAAATCTCACGAAGTCGTTAACCGCAAAAGTTTTTGAACGACCACTTTCTGCCTTTATGCCCCTTTTTTTACGAGAGAAATCCTCAAATGACTTCTTTCGTTCTGGGTTGAGCAGGAAGAAGTGTCAGACCTTTACTGACTGAAACCTAAATTGTTCCTCCAATTGCCGTTTTGCGAGGGCCACTAAGGCCGTAACTCCTTCGAACCATTCACACCCCTGGTCCGGAGCGAGGAGGAATGGCAGACGGTCGCCTCCTTCTGCGAAGCAGTAATGCTAGCGAAGAAGGCGGTCGCACGTGCGAGGGAACGGTCCTCATGCCCAAACCGCAGGGATCTGGATCCCGATTTCCAGCCACCGTAGGCGTAGGCTTGCAGACGGCGAGCAATGGGTAGCACGTCCGGTAACCGTCCGAACCGAGCCTAAGTTGTCGACGACGCATAGTGTACCACGCGCACCTCAAGGAGATGTTAGCAAATCATAGGGGCCCAGCAGGTTTAAAGCCTACTGGGGCCATGGGTTAAGCAAATGAACCCCCGGGGCCTGGAACGCAACTCAAACCAGGTACAAACGAGTGCGTTTTAGTCAGTAAAAGTCTGATATTCCCCGCCCAAGAGCAGTAGAAGTCATTGGATGATTTCCTACCCAAAAAAAACCCCCTGGGCCCCAGCCCTTACGTCAAAACAAAAGTAGAAGATTAACTCTTAGTACTCCGAGGAAAAAGTATTCTATGTTCTATTACAGGACACGACAGTTCGCATGTTTTTTTTTTTGAGTTGAGAAATCATAAAACAACTTCTGCTCTAATGTGGAGCGAATGGGAATTCTACTTCTTATCAGCCCCCCTAGCCAAGTTACAACCGTTTCGTTTCGATTCTCTTTTCGTAGATCGTCTCGAGTAGGCCTCGCCTCCAATTCCTTTATGCTGACGTCATCTCAACGCTCAGTCACGTGGTCAGAACAAAGGAATAGGAGCCGTGGCCGACTCAAGGTGGTCAATGAAAAGAGAATCGAAACAAAACGGTTGTAACTTGGCTAGGGGAGCTGTACGTAGAATAAACGTGTGTTATGCTCAAAATCCAGATGTAGCCAAGTGCAGAAACACCTTTACTAGAATCCCTTGTTATTCGCAGCACCAAATTGGTCCCTGTGCAAAGTTTCAACTCCGCATCCTGTCAGATACGCAGAAATAGTGAAAACGAATCCCAAAAACGAACACAGTTTGAGCAATCAGTTTTATACTTGTAACGTATTTCCAGATTGCAATTTTTCAAGCAATTTTCAATGGATATTTTTAGTTTTTCTGAAAGTAAAATCATTTTTTAAATCACAAGAAAATATTTTTTTGGGGCAGTTACGCTGAAAAAATATTTTCAGAAAAAGAGTATTTTTTTCAGTGTAACGTGGGTAAAAGTAAACCAACAACTTTTGTGCCATAATAACCAAATAACTGGTTCTAAACATACTGTCGTGGTTTCTTTAAATTCTTGCAGTTTATTTTAATTTAGTAGTTGTGTGTAGTAGTAGTGCCTTGAAATTATCATGGATTTGGAGCAGATAAATTGTTTAATTATTATTTATACGAAATTCGATACCTAAAACATATTGCATTTTAAATATTTAATTAGTACGCATTATTATTTTATCAGATAGCTATTATAGTTAGTAATTCTATTGATTTGACTTAAGTTGACAGGAGATATTTCCTCCATAACTCAACCGCAATGGCAGCAATGATGAGCCATGCTGGAGCGGTTGGAGATATGTGAATTTAGTTCTTTGTAGATAGTGTGAGTGCGGTCCCCCTACCCTTGACATCAACCACACATTAGATTGACCCAAATGCTCATACACCTGCACTTTAGAAGGCTTAATGAATGCCTCCGATGAAACAGTTCACGTAGCCGCTATTTAAAAAATTACCATTCGAAGACTTGGACTAATCGTTCTACCTCGTCGTTTATACATGGACGTCGTACATCGAAGCATTGGAACAATTTCGCCTGCATCGATCTTCCCGTCCGATTATAATTTAGGTGTCTTCAACGTTAGAGTGAGTAGGGTCTTAATAAACTAACGCGATTCACCATCCAACAACCACTGTTGGACATAGGCCTCCCCCAAGTGTCGCCACAATGAACTGTCCTGAGCGTCTCGCATCCATCGGATTCCCGCAACCCTTATCAGGTTATCGGTCCACCTTGTAGGAGGCCTTCAAACGCTACGTCTTCCGGTACGTGGTCGCCATTCCAGAACCTTTCGGCCCCAACGGCCATCCGTTCTGCGAGCAATGTGCCCTGCCCATTACCATTTGTCTGGCGTTCTTCTTCTGATATGATGATAATATATCTGCAGCTTCACTCTACGCGGAATGCATTTATCTGACATCAAAATATACAGTAAACATAAAAAAGTTGCACATCGCAAGGTTTTTCATGAGCAACGGCGCAAAACTGCACTTCACTTTACATTCGACTGGGTTTTCCATTTGATTTGATACAAAACTGGATCCCCGCACGAATGTATGTTGTAGTGATTTTTGTTTTGATATCTAATAGATATCGATACCTGTATAGTTCTTTTTGGAAGTGGCAAATAATGCAACATATAACTTTGCTTGCTCTGGATAGGGCGAGAGGTGGTGGCAGATGTTTTCTAACTAAAGATCACTTCTGTTCCTTTATTTGTTATTTAGATTTAGATAGGTAGATAGATATATTCTTTATTGTACGCCAATAATAAATTGACAATAGGAACTTAAAATTAATAGGATGTCACAACCGTCTTATCGCTAAAAGCGATTTTTTACAGACAACCTTTGGATGGATTTGTCAGAGAAGGAGAAAAAGATACGCAGGTAGTGTGTGGTGTACTATTTATTTATATACAATACATAACTAATAAAATACATATAATACAAACAATATAAAATATTATAATACATGTTATACAAAAATTATAAA
Organism: Mythimna impura; assembly: GCA_905147345.3. Classification (NCBI taxonomy): domain Eukaryota; kingdom Metazoa; phylum Arthropoda; class Insecta; order Lepidoptera; family Noctuidae; genus Mythimna; species Mythimna impura. The sequence continues at coordinate 5,135,099 of LR990355.1, read as the reverse complement.
ATAAATAAATATATATGAAAGCAGAGAAATAATGTACTTAATGACGTTTAAGAGGAGAGGTAATAATTAAGTAGCATCGCCGCCACAGAGAGAAAATTAATTGAAATGAAACGAAAAATGTAGCATCATTAACTTTATTACCATTATTTTTTATTGGGTGGCAAATCATCATATAATTTTCCCACTCTAGTTGGAGCGAGAGGGAGTGTGAAACTTTTAGTGACTAAAACCGACCTCCTTCAGTTGCCCTTTATGTTCTAGAGCTACGGTGACTCAATAGTCAATACATTATCTAAATATATAAAACTCAAAGGTGACTGACTGACATAGTGATCTATCAACGCACAGCCCAAACCACTGGAGGGATCGGGTTGAAATTTGGCATGCATGTAGATGTTATGACGTAGGCATCCGCTAAGAAAGGATTTTGATAAATTCTACCCCCAAGGGGATAAAATAGGGGATTAAAGTTGGTGCCGCAAAAAATATACCTAATTAATAATAATACTAGTTGTAAAGCTAGAGAGATAAAGCTAGTTGTAATCTTTATGCATATATAGATGGTATTAAAAATTGTCATAGATCAATATAGACCCTGTCAGGCACAGCAAAATTAGAAGAGAGGAAGCGGGCTAAGTAACAATTCACAGAATTCAATGGTAACTATACTCTGTTCGCGATAGCATTAAACAGAAGTTAAAAAAGGTTGTTTTAGGGTACACTTTGTAATAAAAGTACAATATACCTATGTATATTGTCCTTTATTACAATTAAGATTGATGCTGAAGTTGCTATAATCAAATTATATACCAACTGTTATACTTAAAAAAAAGACATTTGAACTCTCCGTCTTCTGAATTTATGGGGCTTTTAATTAAATAAATTATTTAGTTCTTACTTATATTACTAGTGTCCATGTTAAAACCTAAAAGAAGGAGTTATTGTCAGTACCTGGAACATTTTTCATTATATTAGATAATATTAGCTATTTCTATTTGTATGAATGTTAAATAATCTTCTTGATGCCTTGTATTGTGTTCTATTCATATATTTTGTAAGGAGGAAACTTGTTGATACACCATTAAAAAAAAATTAAATTGTTTGAAATAAAGTTGATTATTAAAAAAAATAAACCATTTCATCTACCTATCTAAGTGATTAGTACTTACCTTACAATAATAAAATTTATCTATGTAGCTAATGTTAAAATTTTATATTGAAATCATTATTTATAAAAATTGTTTGAATTTATTTCGGAAAATAAATACAACATTTATTTTCCGAGATAAATTCAAACAATTTTTTCTATGAACCTCTTTTGTCTCATGCAGAAGTGAATGGAGTATAGTACTCTTTAACCTCATCATCATCATTTCAGCCGAAAGACGTCTACTGTTGGATAGGCCTCCCCCAATCGTCACCACAACGAACGGTCCTGTGCGTTTCGCTTCCATCGGATTCCTGCAACCCTTACCAGGTCATCGATCCACCTTGTGGGAAGCCTTCCAACGCAGCATCTTCCGGTACGCAGTCGCTACTCCACAACCTTTCAGCCCCAACGACTATCTATTTTGCCATCAAGCCAGCAATGTGCTAGTCCTTTTGAGTACCGTAATTGGAGACACAATAGAAAGACAATGAGCGAGCGAACGCCGGTGTTCGCTTGGGGTTTAATGAATTTACCACTAATATGTTTTTCAGTAACGCATCAACTGAAACCGATTTTCAGGTATTTGAAAGTCAAGGTAGATTTGGGTTGAATAGGTTCCTGGAAAAAATTAGAAAGCTGTGCAAATACTAAAATATTTCACACAGATTTTCTTGGAATCCTTTGATCTTATAAATACAATTTTCACAAAATAATTGCGGTTTCCGGTTCTAAGAATCAAAATACTAATTATAAAGTTATAAAGAAAAACGATTCTGATAGGTTTACATCTACGTTATTATAAAGAGGTAAAGTTTGTTTTCTTGCTTTTTAGGTTCCGTAGCCAAATGGCAAAAAACGGAACCCTTATAGATTCGTCATCTGAGAGTCTGTCTGTCCGTCCGTATGTCACACCCACTTTTATCCGAAACTATAAGAGCTATACTGTTGAAACTTGGTAAGTAGATGTATTCTGTAAACCGCTTAAGATTTTCACAAAAAATAGAAAAAAAAAAACAATAAATTTTTGGGGGTTCCCCATACTTAGAACTGAAACTCAAATTTTTTTTGTTTGTACGGAAGCCTCAGTGCGCGAGTCCGACTCGCACTTGTTTTTGGTTGTAGGAGGTAATCTCTGAAAATACTGGTCCGATTGCGATTTTTTTTTTCACCGATAGAAAGTTGCTTTATTCCTGAGTGACATAGGCTATTATTTTATGTATGTGGGCAAAGGCGCGGGCCAAAGCTAGTAAAAAATAAATACAAAAAGAAATTGAATCAATCAGCTCTTTCTGGTAATGAATATTATTATTTTATACATAACTAGCGGTCCAGCAGACGTTGTCCCACCCAAAAACTGGCTTAGGCACGCCATAATTATGGCGGTAAGTCCCCTCTTTGAAGAGTGGCTGGAAAGACCGTACCTTACCTTCCGCATGACGCAGGTCCTCACCGGACATGGTAAGTTCGGGAGGTTCCTGCACCGGATTCGTGTGGAAGAAACGCCCGGGTGCCACCATAGTTTGGACCGCCCGGAGGACACGGTGGAGCATATGGTAGAGGTGTGCCCCGCCTAGGCAGAGCACCGCCGTGTCCTCGTGGGGGCGATCGGTGGCAGCGATCTCTCGCGCCTGGCCTTGGTACAGGCCATGGTCCGGAGCAAGGAGGAGTGACAGGCGGTCGCCTCCTTCTGTGAAGCAGTAATGCTAACATAAGAGGAGGCATGTGCACATGTGAGGCAATGGCTTTCACGCCCCTAGCCGATTCCGATCCCGATTTCCGGCCACCGTAGGCGCGGGCTTGCGGACGGCGAACAATGGGTTGCTCGCCGTTCCATGTGTAGTGTAGTGTAACATAATTATTTTTATGTTCGTAGGTAAGTAAGAATTTACTTTGCTTGTATATAATAGCTATCTTCTGCCAGCGGCTTCGCCCGCGTGAAAGTTGGTTTCTCCATACAAACTTTGCCCCCCCCCGTTTCATCCTCTCAGGGGGTGAATTTCGGAAAATCCGTTCTTAGCGAAAGTCTACACCCTATAAGGAACCTACCTGCCAAATTTTAAGTTTATAGGTGTTATAGTTTGAGACCCTACTCTACCCTACTCTACCCTACTCTACCCTACTCTACCCTACTCTACCCTACTCTACGCTACTCAAAAAAAAAAATCCTATGTCCGTCTCCTGGTTCTAAGCTACCTCCCCACCAACTTTCAGCCAAATCGGTTCAGCCGTTCTTGAATTATAAATAGTGTAACTAACACGACTTTCTTTTATATATATAGATATAGAAGATACATAGATTACTCAAGCACACTTGTGCTTCTCTGAATCTTGTTCTTACAAGATTAATCTATACATATTCCATATATACGTATTATTTGAATTCTAAAGGTCATTTACACCAAAAAGTAATTAATCTTAATCTAAAGTTTCGGGAACGTTTACAAGCTAAGTTTCTGAGTTAATACTTACAGCCCGTGAAATTAAGATCATTTGAATATAAATTGTTCTATAGCGATCTTAGATACGATAACAAAGGATACACTTTCTTTTCTCTTTTTAGGGTTCCGTACCTCAAAAGGAAAAAAACGGAACCCTTATAGGATCACTTTGTTGCCCGTTTGTCTGTCTGTCTGTCAAGACCCTTTATCTCGGGAACGCGTGGAGGTATCGAGTGTAAATTAAAACCATATACTCAAATCTGCGGCCCCTTGAAATTGTGATAAAATCAAACTTCCAAGTTAACGAGAAAAAAAGATACGGCCGTTGATATCGCAAAGAACGTATATTTCGATACTCTCAAGGGAATTAAAATTCATAGGGTACTTCCCGTTGACCTAGAATCCTGAAATTCGGCATAAAACAAGGTCTTACAGCACAGGTATAGAAATAAATCTGAAAACAGTAAGTTTGTATATACATCACAAAACAAAACTTTTTCTTGCGATTTGGAAAAATCTTCGAGATTCAATTCGGGAATTGAACTATTTACACAGGCAACTTTGTACGGAACCCTTAATGGATGAGTAAGACTCGCACTTGCCCAGTTTTTTTGTTCAACGCTGAATTTGTTATGGACTTGTCGCTTTAATTATAAAACTGATAGCCGTAAGATTAATGAAACAAGGATGAAATAATTTGCTTATACCTACACTTTTTTTAAGGTGGTACCTAAATCATCCAATGACTTCTTGCGCTCTGGGGCGGTGCGAGAGGGCATAGCATAGCATAGCATAGTCGGCCTTATAATGTTCCCACTGCTGGGACTCAGGCCTCCTCTCTAGGAGAGGGAATGGGCCGTTATCCAACACGCGGGCCCATTGCGGGTTGGTGGATGTCACATATCTTCGAATTTTTGGTTCTAGGACATGCCGGTTTCCTCACGATGTTTTCCTTCACCGTTTTGAGAGCAGTGGTGATGAAATAAATTACACAAAGTAATGCGCCTGGCTGGGTTTGAACCCGCGACCTACAACTCGGTAAGTCGGGGCCGTTACCACTCGGCCACCACTGCTCTGGATAGTGCGAGAGGGCATGTCAGACTTTTACTGACTAAAACCACACCTATGTTCCTTCTTTGCCTTGCGTTCCAGGACTCCTGGTTTTCCTTTCGGAAGTCAATCCATGGCCCATAAAAAGGTACTCTGTGCCATGGCCCTAGTAGGCTTCGGCCCTGCCCTACGTAGGGGCCCACCTACGTCGCTTAAACACTTGCGATCAGAATGATTTATTGGAAAATCATTTGCGGTCTCTTTTTCTGAACATAAGACAAGTCGAAACTGTGTCAAATTATACAACCTCATAAATAACATATGAGGTTGTATAAAAAAAAAAAAAATCTATATACAAAAATTCTATATACTCATACTCTTCGGCCGTTGGATGCGACCTCTACAACCGTCACTGGCTGGCTTGGCTGACAACTTTGGCTTCAAAATTATCGTAGGATGGCGCTGGCTTGGCATGGCTTGGTTTGGCGTAGCTTAGCGTGGCATGGCGTTACATGGCGTGGCTAGGCGAGACTTGGCATGGTGAGGCTTTTTTTTTAAATTAAACGTTGACACACTAGGAATTACTCCTGTATCATGAATGCGTAAGATATTTGTTTCGAGTGGGAATCGAACCCATGACACGCAATGCAGCAGGCAATCGCTCAACCACTGCGCCAATCGTGACATCTAGGATTGGCGTGGCTAGACATGGCGTGGCTTGGCATTATTATCCCTTGGCGTCGCTTGGTGTAACTTAGGGTCGCTTGGCCTTGCTTAGCGTCGCTTGGCGTTACTTGGCTCAACCAAAAAACCTCCGTTGGTGTAGATTTTAGTAAGGGAAGCAAATAATCTCGGCTCAATCAACTGTAAACTAATCAACCTTAAATCATCACTTGGACATAACTCTTCTTCTTGTGTCAGGAAAAGAGCAGTAATATACTACACGGGTTACACTGAACCCGTGTAGTTTAATATATATATATACTATAATATATGTATATAGTAGTGTATTTCTTTTCTTTCTTGGCTTTCCTGTTGTGCATAGCATAGCATAAGCATAATCAGCCTAATAAAGTTCCCGCTGCTGGGACTCAGGCCTCCTCTCTATGATAGGTAATGGGCCGTACACATATCCACCACGCGGGCCCAGTGCAGGTTGGTGAATGTCACATGTCTTCGAATTTTGGGTTCTAGGGCATGCTGGTTTCCTCACGATGTTTTCCTTCACCGTTTTGAGAGCAACGGGTTCAGTATGAATCCGTGCAAAGAACTCCATCTTTGTATTTTTGATTCAAGCTTATGACGTGTCTGTTGTCTGTTCTTTCACTTTGATTTTCTTCATCGTTTTGAGAGTAATGGTGATGGAATATCGAGCACAGCAAAGGCAAACAGTTAGGTCTTAGGATAATGACAAAGATGACATAATATCTCAAGCCTATTTCTATAATTATTATGTTTCGTATATTGTCAGTCTTCTCGATTTATACCCTTTACCTCCCTTTTTTATGCAAAGTGGACTCTTTTCATTTCGTGTCAAACTGTTCATATCGTATCTAATCAGAAATATATCTCAAGAGAATCCATTCCATATGTCGCAGAAATGACCTTTTCCAACAATACTATTTTTAGAAAAGAGTTGCGTGGGCGACCATTACAATGAGTGGGTGAACTTTCTCACGACCTTTATACGATAATCATAAGCCTATTCATAAAAAGTTTAGGTTTTTCTGTTCAGTAGGTTTTTTTTTCGGTGGTTTAATTATCCAATGACGTCCCCCGCTCTTGGGTGGTGCGGAAGATAGTGTCAGACTTATACTGACTAAAAACCCACTCCTGTTCCTTCGTTGCCTTTCATACCAGGGCCGAGTCTTCCTTTCAGAATCAGACTCTTGACCCCAGTAGGCTTCGACCCTGCTGGGCCCCTACGGTTGCTGACATCTCCTTGAGGCGCGCGTGGAACACGTGTATCAACGCCCGGCGCGAGAGATCGCTGCCGCCGATCACCCCCACGAGATCACGGCGGTGCTCTGCCCAGGCGGGGCGCACCTCTACCGTATGCTCCACCGTGTCCTCCGGGCGGTCCACACAAAGGTGACTCCCGGGCGTTTCTTCCGCACGAATCCGATGCAGTAACCTTCCGAACTTACCATGTCCGGTGAGGACCTGCGTTATGCGGAAGGTAAGAAAGCCACTCCTCAAAGAGGGGACTTACCGCCATAATTATGGCGTGCCCTTCTGTTCATTATGTAAAATTAACATTTGAATGCAATAAACCCACAATAATTAATAATAATTAATATCCACCAAAATAATTTCAAATAATTAATAGCATTCATGGCAACTTTGAACATTTAGAGTGTAAGGCTGCATACATAGAGGAGCGGAGCGAGTCAGCGGAGACAAACGAGCATGCCGTTGAGAGCAGCTGTAGTATAGCTCTCTGAAAACTATTTGAGACCGAATCTCTTGTTTCTGTGCCGCATAGTTTTGAGGCAACAGTGACAAGGCATGGTAGACAAAATGACATTCCATCTACGGTAACGAATCATTATTTTTTTTTGTCCAAAAATGTCATTAAATAGATTCTCTTGCTCTGGGTGGCAAGAAAGAGTGTCAGACTGTTGCCCTTTACGTTTCAGGGTAGCGGTGACTTTATCTACCAATCTCACAAATCTGGCGCAATCATTACTAACCACTAACCAGGCAAGTGCAAGTCGGAGGACTCGTGCACTGAGGGTTCCGTACAAGCTTACCTATGAAAACAGTTCAATTCCCGAATCGAGTTACGAAGATTTTTCTGAATCGCAAAAAAAGTTTTTTTGAAGTGAAAACTTCTTTAGCGGCGTTGTACACTTTTTTGTAATGGGTAAAAAATGTTAAACTCGCGTCAGGGTCACGTGACCGTCAGGGTCACGTGACCTGATCGAAAATTCGTAAGACGGATGTCGTGCAAAATTGTGTGCAAAAAATTTTGTAATGGGTAAAAAATGTTAAACTCGCGTCAGGACACGTGACCTGATCGAAAATTCGTAAGACGGATGTCGTGCAAAATTGTGTGCAAAAAAATTGTGTGCAAAAAAAAAGCAATTCGTGCAAAATTATTCCATAACCATTCCAAAATATCCAAAACGCACAACGTTAATACTTAAGTTTTCACTTCTGCCGGCACTCCCAGAGTGCAACCCGTCATTTTTTTTTTGTGACGTTTGTGATCCTATAAGGGTTACGTTTTGTCCTTTTGAGATACGGAACCCTAAAAACTGAAAATTGCTGTGGTTGTCGATGAGTTACCGAAATATTTTGTGAACAAATATTTTGACCTTTTGACACTCACTGATAGAATGTCTCAATTTTTAAGATACAAGGCCTTTAATAAAGGGGAATAGTAAGTAGAATGTAAGAAGAACTGCGGGGTTACCATGACGTTCAAAGTAAGATTGTTTCATTCTTATTTCAGTGTGGGTAAGAGACAGAGCTATATAGGTTGTCTAGCGCCATCTCTTACCCACACTGGAAATAAGAATGAAACAATCTTACTTTAAACGTCATGGTACAGGTCCTGGTCATATGCATGGAAATAGAGTGGATTGGTAAGTTCATTTAGTACAATTAGTTTTATTTAATGTTTTCGTAGCTCTGAACTCCTCCGCTCAGATGAGCGGAGGAGTTCAGTTCGGGTTGGTACGGAGATCCGTACCAATGGACATACAGTCTTAACTACTACGATATAACGTACATTATTCTGTTCAATTAGGCAAACTAATTAAAATTTAGTCATTATAATGCGGAACATAAAACTGACTATAATTACTCCTGTAATTCTAATTATTACAAGCAATTATTTTAATTATTGCGAAATTTGCTAAGAAATTTTGTTTCTAATTTATTTTAAAATTTAATTTTATACTTCTAATCGGTATTTCGTTTCTCATCGAAGAATTTAGAAGTACGTCTTCATTAAGTGAAGTTTGAAGAAGTTATCGATTTATTAAGGTTTTTTATTTATGTAAGATACTGGTGTAGTGTAATCTATTTATGGGTTGCTTGCTTATTTAAAAGTCGGGTTTAGATAAACTTTGGCACACGGGTAAACCATGTTCTGAAATACGACAAGGATATCTATTTCTTAACCTTTTTTTTCGGTGGGAAAATCATCCAATGACATCCCCGCTTTTGGCCTGAGCGCGAGATAGTGTCAGACTTTTACTGACTAAAAACTCACTCCTGTTCTTTCGTTGCCTTTCATACCGGGGCCGAGTCTTCCTTCCAGAATCATACACTTGGCCCCAGTAGGCTTCGACCCTGCTGGGCCCCTACAGTTGCTGACATCTCCTTGAGGCGCGCGTGGAATACTACGCGCCGTCGACGAATTTGATACGGTCCGGGCTGTTACCGGACGGTTGGACGGCGAGCTACCCATTGCTCGCCGTCCGCAAGCCCACGCCTACGGTGGCCGGTAATCGGGGTCGGAATGCCGGTGGCTGGGGTGCGGGGGCCATTGCCTCGCGCGTGCACTTGCGGCGAAAGAAAACTGCTGGACATAGGCCTCCCCCAAGTGTCTCTACAATAAATGGTCTTGTGCGACTTGTATCCATCGGATTCCCGCGCCCCAGATCATCGAGGATTTGTAGGAGGCCTTCCAACGCTGCGTCTTCCGGTAGGTACACGGTCGCCAATCCAAAACCTTTCTGTCCCAACGGCCATCTGTTCTGCGAGCAATGTGCTGCCGCCCACTGCCATTTAAGTTTGGCGATTCTTCGGGCTATGTCGGGAACCTTCATTCTCCTGCGGAGTATGTTCTCTTAGGATAATTACCGTCTTTTTCGTGGGAGACCGCTGGTGGAAGCTAGTGAAGCCACAAAAGAAACATTTGTTTATCGATTCAAAACAAGGATGCTATGATAGCAAAATGGATATTGCAGGAAGTCAGTATGAAGACATCCTGCATCAGCTCGCTGTGTTCGCAACACACGTTCTTCGATACTCAAGGCATATAATTTTGACGAGCTTTTCTTTTAAAGTATAGCGATATCTTTACCATCACATACGGAAAGAGTTTTTTTGTTGAGGTGGGAAACAATCAAATGACTAGGGTGGAGTAGAGGTGATGCGTATACATATACTGGTATTTGTATAGAAACCAAGTAGGTATATTCTTTGGAGTACGCAGCTCGGGTATGAACCAAAATACTCGTACGCGTCATGATCGTGAATGGGTGCCGTCAGTTGAGACTGGTCATCTCTTAGCTGCCAGTGACTTAATTCAATTTCTATTTTTAAATTAGTTTTTTTTTTTTTAATTATTATTACATATCTACATTGTGTTCATATATTAGAACCGACAAAAAATATGTAAGTAACCAAGATTTATGTAACTCATAATATGATTTAAAAGAGTGTCCATGGAGTTTCTTGCACATTCTTCTCCATAGAGATCTACGCTTTGGAACGTGCAATTTAGCTTCACTTGTTTTTTTTTTTTTTGACTGACCGATATTTTGACAATTCAAAAGTGCCTTTAATTGGTCTATTTGAAATAAACGTTTCTTTGAAATAAGGTATGACGTCATACCTGCCACGGCCCGGTACGAACCACTACCACAAGCTAGCCGGTTGGCGTGGCACGCAGTTATTGTACAAGAATTATTACACATTAATTTTTTTGTTGATACAGGGTTTCTTACGTATGTTGAAGTTAGAGAATATTATAGCGTGAATGAAGGAACGCAGAACTGATGGTTGGTGGGATCGAAAGGTTCTGGAGTGGCGACCACATACCGGAAGGCGCAGCGTTGGAAGGCCTCTCACAAGATAGACCGATTACCTGAACCTGGATCGCAGGAATCCGATGGATATGAGACGCACAGGATTGGTTGTTATGATAACGTTAGGAGGAGATTTATGTCCAATAGTAGACGTCTTTCGGCAGAAATGATGATGATGAAGAAATTTTACAATGCTTAGTGTAGAGATGAAACATACAGGACCTGCTAATCTCAATACCTGGCCCTAAAGGCATGGGTATCGCATACGTTTACGTATCGAGACCATTCATTAACCCAGGTACATGTAAGTATTTTGAAACCTGGTTTTTGTACCAGGTATCGTCTCAGTTCCAGAGTGGAGCGAGAGGGCGTGTTAAAACTTTGACTGACTAAGCCCCTGTATCTTTCAGTTCCTCGGTGAGTTTTTCGAACAATCCTGCAGCCCAAATCGAATCGTTACTACAGTCTCAATATTTTACTTTGAACACCTAAAAGAAAACTTAACTAACATAAAGTTGGACCCCTAACCTTCCCGTATATTTCTATCAATATGCGGAACACCTTTCACAAAAGCTGACTTGACACAACCTTAGGGCGTCACATGAACTTTCTATACGCCAGAGGCCCCATGGGTCTCATGAAAACACATGTATACACGGTGATATATCACTCTCAGTTCAGAAATATAGATAAATAGTTTGAGGAAAATGGATGGTATTTTTTTTTGGGATGTTTTATCGTCATTTTTTTGTCGTTCTTCAAATAGACGTGTGTTTTGGGAGCTGTTTCGTTGTTTCTAAGTTTAGAACTTGTTCATAAGTAAACGTTAGCGTACCCAACGACTTACATTATAAAATTTTAATGAACGCGAAGCTAATGAATTAGTGGTACTTGTAAATAGCAATGTTGTGTCCTTGTGGGGGCGATCGGTGGCGGCGATCTCTCGCGCCGGGCCTTGGTACAGGCCATGGTCCGGAGCGAGGAAGAGTGGCAGGCGGTCGCCTCCTTCTGTGGAGCAGTAATGCTAGCAAAGGAGGTGGCCGATCGCGTGAGGCAACGGTCCTCACGCCCTTACCGCCGCCGGGATTCCGATCCCGATTTCCGGCCACCGTAGGCGCGGGCTTGCGGACGGTGAGCAATGGGTGGCTCGCCGTCGGACCGTCCGGTAACCGTCCGGACCGAGCCAAGTCGTCGACGGCGCGTATTGTTCCACGCGCGCCTCAGGGAGATGTCAGCAAATCGTAGGGGCCCAGCTGGGTCGAAGCCTACTGGGGCCATGGGTAGTGTGAAAACTAAACCCGGGGCCCTGGGACGAAGGCAACAAAGGAACAGGAGTGGGTTTTTAGTCAGTAAAAGTCTGACACTATCTCTCGCTCCACCCAAGAGCGGGATTTGTCATTAGATGATTTTCCCACCGAAAAAAAAAAAAAAAACTAGCATACTTATTTCTATTTTTATTTTATTTTAGTAAGTATTATTTTAGTAAGTTTTATTAGTATTATTCCGATGCACAAAGAATCGCCAAACTTAAGTGGCAATGAGCAGGGCACATTGCTCGCAGAACGGATGGTCGTTGGGGCCGAAATGTTCTGGAATGGCGACCACGTACCGGAAGACGTAGCGTAGGAAGGCCTCCTACAAGGTGGCTCGATGACTTGGTAACGGTTGCGGGAGTTCGATGGATGCGAGACACACAGGACTGTTCATTCTGGCGACACTTGGGGGAGGCCTATTCTAATAGTGGACGTCTTTCGGCTGAAATGATGATGATGATGATGAAGTAATATTTAACTTAATTATATCACACTAAAATTATAAAGGTGAAAGTTTGTATGTATTTTTGTATGTATGTATGTGCGTGTGTATGTTTACTACTTTTTCACGCTCAAACGGCAGAAAGATAAAAAAAAAATCTAATAAATATTTTTATTTCGCATAGACCTACCTACATGGGCACTTATAAACTTACAAATTGGTCGTTTCCTTTGGAGAAGAACCGGCAAGAAACTCCATGGTTACTCTTTAAAAAAAAAATCTAATAAATATTTTTATTTCGCATAGACCTACATAAATGGGCACTTATAAACTTACAAATTGGTCGTTTCCTTTGGAGAAGAACCGGCAAGAAACTCCATGGTTACTCTTTTAAAAAAAGTTGTCGATGTTATTTATATACTTTATTGCATACCAAGATTACAAATTTATAAATTGAAATTATAATACAAAAGAAACATACAATTGGCGGCCTTATCGCACTCGGCGATTTCTTCCAGGCAACCCAGAATGGATAGAGATGGCTGGACACAAAACGGGGTTGCACTTGGTGCAAATATAAAGGTAAAAAAAAATGATTGATATACAAAATATAAATATATGGATAAGCAAGAGAATAAGTGGTGAAACGAAGACATGATCACAGTGACAAGTAATGATCCTTCACAAGCATTTTAAATACAGGCAGTGTTTGCGCACGCTTTATTGCCACAGGCAATGCATTCCATAGACGAGCGGCCTGGACAGTGAAAGACTTATCCAGGAAAGTAGTCGAAAGCATTGGCATTTTATGATACAATATTTCCATATTACAGTATTAATAGATATTATGTAAGAACAGTATAGATCAGTTAATATTGTACCCAAAAGCTCAATAAAAATAATCATAATAAAAAAAGAGACAGGAAGTAATCTAATAATTCGTGGAGTCTACAGTGTTCTTACATTCACATTATAAGAAAGAGGCTATGAAGAAGCAAGACAAATATAAAGTCAAAAGTTAGTAAAAAGTAGTAATTGTTAAATAAAAATACAAACACTTTATCCAAAAGAAAAATTTAATTTTCTAGTTTTTTTTTTAATTTATTTTGCAATAGATATTGGAGCCATTTATTTACATTTAAAAACACTAACTATAATTACAATAAAATAAAATAAATAATAATAAAAACCCTAATCTAATTACAACTAACTAAAACTAAAATATGGCGTCAAAAAACTCTTCCACATCGCTGTCGACTGGTAATGTGCCCAAAAGACTGGCGGCATTGAAAAAGTTTTTTTTAATGCCTCGATGTATTAATTTATAACAAAATTATACTTGGTCATTTTACAATGTCTTAGCATTATTTACTGGGGATGTACTAGCGTTCAGAGCTACGAGAATATACGCAAGGGGTATTGCGGTCCTGGACTAAAATGCAAAGGGTAATCAAAGGAGCACACGTTTTTTTTTTTTTTTAGGTGGGAAAATCATCTTATGACAAATCCCGCTCTTGGGCGGAGCGAAAAATAGTGTCAGACTTTTACTGACTAAAAACCCACTTCTGTTCCTTCTTTGCCTTCGTCCCAGGGCCCCGGGTTTCACTTTCACACTACCCGTGGCCCCAGTAGGCTTCGACCCTGTTGGGCCCCTACGATTTGCTAACATCTCCCTGAGGCGCGCGTGGAACAATACGCGCCGTCGACGACTTGGGCTCAGTCCGGACGGTTACCGGACGATCGGACGGCGAGCCACCCATTGCTCGCCGTCCGCAAGCCCTCGCCTACGGTGGCCGGAAATCGGGATCGGAATCCCGGCTGCGGTTGGGGCGTGAGGACTGTTGCCTCACGCGATCGGCCGCCTCCTTTGCTAGCATTACTGCTTCGCAGGAGGAGGCGACCGCCTGCCACTCCTCCTCGATCCGGACCATGGCCTGTACCAAGGCCCGGCGCGAGAGATCGCCGCCGCCGATCGCCCCCACGAGGACACGGCGTTGCTCTGCCCAAGCGGGGCACACCTCCACCATGTGCTCCACCGTGTCCTCCGGGCGGTCCGCACAGTGGCGACACCCGGGGGTCTCTTCCGCACGAATCCGGGAGTTTTATTCAGAAAAAGTCTGATACGCCTGGGATTTTTCATGCTCTAGGTAGAGTGAGTGACTCTACCTAGAGCATGAAAAATCCCACTCAAAAAATAGGGATAGGTATCCTGTTCGATATCTGATTCGGTGACAACCCTTATTATAGACATACCCATATTTGTTAGCTTCTAGATACGACTTGGCTTACACAACACAGCTATGCAAACAAAGTTTAGCACAGACCACAAACCCATCTTAAAGTCAACCAATCAAAGGTTACCATAGCTTATTAATCCTTTGTCGTCCGTCCGAGCAGAATTGTAAACTATTAATGTCGGCCTACTGTGCGGCCTGCTAAATAATGTAGTCTGTGACTTCAGAGTTTGACAGTTGTGCTAGAGAGTTATTTATAGAGTACGCTGTGGTTTCTGGTGGCTGAGGTACTGGAATATTTAGATTGCGGTAGGCTGTGGATGATTGAATGGGCGTTTAAAATGGATATGCTTTTGTGGCGCTGCAAAAATTGTTCTACCATTTTTTTTTAAATTGAATTTTCAAGGTATCTAAATAATAATATTTATTTAAAAGCCAACGTTTGTTCATTAGTTTGTAACAATTAATCAACTAAAACGATAGTAATACATAAAACCTAAAAAACTTAACCTACTGCTGCACCAGCATCCACAACTAGTAGTTGGTCACTGTTGCATCATCATATAAAAAGAATTGTCATTTGAAAAGTACGTTTAATTTACTTTCTACTCGATATCTATAAAGAATACCGACTACCAAGCATTTATGTCTACTGCTTTCATCAAAATTATCTCAAAGGCACATACTACCAGAGTAAAATGTATCCTATGTCCCATTCCAAGACATAGCCTACCCATTCGTCAAGTTTCACCCAAATCCATTCAACCGTTTTAGCATGATAAAGTAATTAACAATCATCTTTTTGGTTTTAATGTATTAGTGTGTTATTATGGTTCAATTATCTATATTGCACGTCAGACGGTATTATTCTACGATGCAGGTGAGCACTAAGAGAGTATTTTCCAATATTCATCCCCTAAGAGGATGAAACGGGGTTCCTAAGTTTATATGAAGAAACCTACTTTCACGCGGGCGAAGCCACAAGTAGAAGCTATTAATAAATAAAACTCTTTTCTTATGGACTCTTTCTACGAATAATTGTTTTTTCTACGCTAACTAATGATATCAGATAGCATCAGTCAGTCTAGTGTTTAGGAAGTATTTCAGATATTATCTTCCTAGATAAGTTATCGCTTCAGTCTCGTGGCTGGCTTTCGTGCTAGATTTAAGACCTCCAGCTAAAGCTAGAGTTAGTAAAACATATTTCAAGAGAGCTGAGAATAAAATCTCATTTTTGATAAGGTTTATAAATTGCTACTTTTTATTTAAGCGTTCAATTCTTTCTTGTGGTTACTTTTTCTTGTTTATTCTTTACGTTCTTTGATCTTCTTGGTGTAAGACAAATGGTGCATGATTTTACCGACTTGTACTACTCTTTCCTATCTTTTGATGATGAGATTTAAGAGAATTAAGTTACAAACAAGGTTACTGACGAAGCCCGGAGAATCATCAGACTTAAGTTGCAGCAAGTGGTGCGGTGCTAGAGGCACGGGACCGTTTCGGCTGAAATGATGATGATGATGATGACTGCTTTTTTAATTTTTGATTAAAAGTGTGTTGACACTTATAATTGTGTAAACTAATAACTTATAATTAACATGTGACGTCCAATTCAAATTATAATTAATCAATTGACATGCCTAAGAATTTTATAGTTGCTGTCTCATTTATTTTGTTCCCTGTATAATGTATAATACGTAGAAAATCGGGCTTTACGATTGCGAAATATCATACTTTTAGTTTTGTCAAAGTTCATTTTTAAATTGTTTTTATTTAGCCATTTTTTAATATCACTAAGAGTGCTGTTCATATTTTGTACTAGGGATACCTTGTCCTTATCTGTAAAAACGACAGTACTATCATCAGCAAAAAGTATAGTGGGATGATTGATTATTTTTGGAAGGTCATTTATATAAATAATGAATAGCAGAAGGCCCAAAACATTTCCTTGCGGGACGCCTTGTTTGATTTCTCAGTATTTTGATGTGTAATTAATTTCTTTCCTTGATTTAGTGCATACACGAGTAATAAATGTAGACTGCTTTCTGTTGGTCAGATAAGAAGCTATAAGCTCTAATGAAGTACCCCGAACTCCGTACCTATATAATTTATTTAACAGAATTTGGTGATCCACATAATCAAACGCTTAATTAGATCCATTTACATTGCGCACACTGGAATTTTGTTGTCTAAGCTAGTCATAACTGTGGTCAGAAAATAATAAACGGCCATATTAATCGTTTTATTTTTTCTAAAACTTAAAAATGGGATGTAACAACTCTTGTGTAAAAATGGGATGTAACAGCTCCTGTCGGAAAGGAGTAACTTAGAAAGCAAGCTGAGGAAAGCTGTCTATGAATATTTAGATTCAAAGTAACGAAATGTGACAATCTACGACCGTGGATGTTTGAGAAAACTAAAGCAGAAGACTTTCCTCTAACATTTCACATGCTATTTTTGTAGCATATAAACGCTATATGTATATGTGGGCAGGTATTACAAATTTCCTTTATAAGTAAGATAAGCGTTTGAAAATATAATATTTTAAATAACAGTAATAGCTTTTTTTATTCCGATCTTTACAAACACAAATAACTTTAAAAAATAATAAACAAATAGATAAACAACTAATCTATAACCTATTGCACACGATGTGACGACGTTGTGTTTGGCTGCGGGGTCCGTATCCTTCTACAAAATCATACACGACCCCTTTCAGCCAAAACCCTCCTTTGAGGAAGGGGTCTCCAAATGATGGGCTACGTTAAGTTCGGCTTCCAGTCTACCAGGATGCAGCTGCATTCACCACTCCACCTAAGACCCCGACTGAATATCTAAAACGATACCCTTTGGCAAGACTAGTGGTAGATTATTCTGTTTACCGACTATCCGTATCGAATGTCAAAGATCTACAAAAGTCAACCGGTATTAACTAACGGCTAGTTATGATTTCCGAGGTATGGGGAAATTTTGGTTTATAAAGGTGGTCACCCATCCACAAACTGAGCTCAACAAGCGTTATTTAATCTTGGGCATCGAACCATGTTTTTTTAAAGTGAGAAATCATCTGTGGTCTTCTACCGCTATAAGTTGGAGCGAGAGGGCGTGTCAGACTTTTACTGACTAAAACGACAGTTCAGTTGCATTTTGCGTCTCCTTTTCATATTATTCCCTATGGCCCTAGCAGGCATTAGTTCTACTGGACCTATACAGTTTGCTGACATCTCTTTAAGGCGCGCATGGAACACTACGCGCCGTCAACAACTCGGGCTCAGTCCTTTTACGAAGAACGGACGGCAAGCTACCCATTGCTCGTCGTCCGCAACCCCGCGCCTACTGTGACCGGAGATCACTCTGCGATTCCCGACACCCGTGGCGTCTCCTATCGCAGCGGCTGTGGCGTTTCGTTAGACCTTCCCTCACTCTTGCGGCCACTGGTATCGACCGATGTGCCTATTACTTAGCCATAAGCTAAATAAGAGAGCAGTGGTGGCCGAGTGGAGTGGTAACGGCCCCGACTTACGAGTTGTAGGTTGCGGGTTCTAACCCAGCCAGGCGCATCACTTTGTTTAATTTATTTCATCACCACTGCTCTCAAAACGGTGAAGGAAAACATCGTGAGGAAACCGGCATGTCCTAGAACCAAAAATTCGGAGACATGTGACATCCACCAACCCGCACTGGGCCCGCGTGGTGGATTACGGCCCATTTCCTCTCCTAGAGAGGAGGCCAACTATGCTAAGCTAAATAATAAAGAAAAAGAAAAAAAAAACACAAAGTAAGAAAGTCAAGCTATGAAAAATTAAAATAACATTCAAAAGATCGTCGAAAGAAATTTTAATAAAAATACTTAAGCAAATAAACTTGGAAGCAATTATTGGTTTTTGTCCTTTTGTTTCTCTTATTCCACGATTAACATAGCATTCGTAGTCGCGGACTATAAATTTCAGAGTGGCGTCCATAAATTTCTTATTTTACGCTTTCTGCGAATATTTAGCGATATAACCCGGTATATCTATTTTATTGTCGTATAGATTATCTTTATTTCTGTCGGTTTATGTTATAGGAATGTAATGGCAGCCTTTTATTGTGTAGTAATATTTTCCGCGAGCTGCAGCTGTAAAATTGTGATAAAATTCATCTGATTAACGGAGTTTTACTGGTAGTAATATGATTTTTGATGAGTTTATTAGTTTTAATTCAATTTTTATTACAGGAATGGGATTAAAACTCCGGTTCTTGGGTTCTTCGAGCGTAGTCTGCTTTAATTAATATTTACGGTTTTTGTTAGGGTTTCGTACCTCAAAAGGACCAAACGGAACCCTTATAGGATCACTTTGTTGTCCGTCTGTCTGTCAAGACCCTGTATGTCAGGAACGCGTAGAGGTATCGAGTTGTAATTAAAACCATATACTCAGGTCAGCGGTCCCTTTAAGCAGTGAAAAAATCAAACTTCTAAGTTAACGAAAAAAAAGATACGGTCGTTTATGTTGCAAAAAGTATTTCGACACACTCTCAAGTGAATCAAAATTCATAGAGTACTTCCCGTTAACCCAGAATCCTGAAATTTGCCATAAAGCAAGGTCGTATAGCACAGATTTTCATATTGCAAAACGACGCTGAAAACTATGAAACAAGATTTTCAGAATGCTGAAAATCTTGTTTACTTGTAATCTTTAAACAAGAACAGAACAAAAAAAGAAAAGCCGCAGTCACACGTTATTAAAGAGTTTCGGTTGGAACCTATAACGTGTGACTGCGGCTTTTCTTTTTGTTCTGTTCTTGTTTTTCCAGTTACCTTGTTTATTTCAGCATGCTAAAAATCTTGTTTCATACTTTATCAGCGTCGGTATTTTTTTGTCGTAGTCGGGTCTCAGTTTTTTTGTTGCCAATAAAGTGAGCGTAGTATAGTATTATATTTTTATCATATAGTATTTTTAGATGGAAGCCAGTTATATGGACGTTAGCTGAAATAAAATTATTTGAAATTAGGTTTATATAATTAGACTTTGTGTTGAAAAATAACAATAAAACGTACTTATTTTAACCATAAAACATTACTAGATATTTTTAAATACTTTTAAATGCTGAACATCAGGACAGCGTCCAATCAGTTCACTTTTAAGGTGAAGGCATGCACACATTCGCAGAAAGTTGATGTAACTATCACATTGTTAATTTGTTGGATTTGTTTCTTGTAATTACATTGTATTGTATGTATGTATCTAAGTATATATTTATCATTGTATTTCTTTCCTATTTCTTTACCATTAAGCTGCAACTACCATGTTATGTTTCTGCACGACCAAGGTCGACTGGTAAAAAATGCCTAAGGCATTAAGTCCGCCTTTGTGTTTATTACTAGTGCATAAAGTTTTAAAAATAAATAAATTAAAACTCAACTTATGTTTCTTTACGGCATTTACCCATTTATGTCGTTTTTCACATAACTGTAGCATGCGAGTACTTTTGATCGAAAAGGGTTGGAAGTAGAGACATGAAATGTACTTAAATGTCATCGGAAAATTGTAAACACCGTAATATTGTAAAATATCGCCAGAAGCTGTAAACTATTTTTTTTTCTAAATCTGACATGGTTATGTTGGAATCTAATGAATTCGGATGTGATTTATCGTAAACGAAAAGATATTTTCATAATATATCGAGAAATTTCTAATAAAGATTTATTACAATCATGGAATCTGCAATTTTATGGTGACATTTACGTTATTGAAAGATATAAAGAACTTTTGAAAGATGACGATGAATGAATCGTTTTATATCTTTCTAGAATGAAGAAAAAAAAAAAAGATGCGAGCGGAGCATATTTCTTCATGGGCGAGGTTATAATAATAAATACGTTATTCTTTGAAGCCTAAAGGTCAAAATAACGTCGAACGATCTAGCATCAAAATAGCTCCAATATTTCCTAAGCCTAAAAAAATACGTAAAGGGAACAGAAATATGAATATTAATAAAAGTTGGGATTGAAATTTTCTACCAAAACGAAAAGGAGCTTTTAGCTTTGTGAAAATGTGAAATCACAAGAGGAGGATTTTCGCTTCCAAATGGCTGAACTTCTAACAGATTGTTAAATTAATTTTCTCCTAAACAAACAAGCTTATAATATCTCCTTAACATTGAAATGTACGTAAAAAGCCGTATTCTTTTTACTCAGTTTCTAAGAAAATGGGATAAAATATTTAGTCATTATTGCGTTAACGTTTTGAAGCACTCTTGTTTCGCAGGTCGAGTTGGAATTCAGCTCACTTTACAAATAAAACAGAAATTTACTTGAGCTAATTTGGTCTTCAAAGGTTAATAAAATAGTAGGATTTTTCTAGGTAAGTATTACAGTTGAAACTGCTGCTAGTGTTACAGTAATGATACTCAAGAATTAGAATCTTTAGTTAATATTATAAATGCCGAAGTAACTCTGTTTGTTTGTCTGTTACCTTTTTATGTCTTATGCTCAGTCCTTGGCACTTTTTTTATTGATAGACTTTTATTTAACCAATATCTCACCTTATGGTAGCGATGATGTGGTCGAGGAAGGTGCACGCTTGCTTAGAAGACTCTTCCCTTGACTTAAAGATCCCTAGGTTGTCGCTATCAGGAAATACAGACTCCGGCAGAAAATTCCTTTCCTTAGTCGTGCTCACAATAAATGTATTCCCCAAAACATTTTGTGCGTATGGGTGGGATTTCCACCATGTACCAGTGGCGGTACATAACGTCGTGAAACCATTTTCACGTCCTGAAACCATTTTCTTACCTTCAATCTTCATAGGTAGATAGATATACTCTTTATTGTACACCATAACGTACCCTTATTGCTAAAACCAACTATATGCACCAACATTTCTGTATTATTATAATAATATTATGTTATTACTTATTATATTCAATCAAATTTGTAGGTTATTTACTTTTTGCCGAATCTATCTTTGTAAATAAGTATCGTAGCTAATAACCGGTTTTACCTGTAGATTCATCTTGATGAGACGAATGGATGAATGGATTTAACTTTAATTTGGGTAAAAATGGCAGATAGTTGGTTTTTGCAATAAGGGTACGATAAATAAATTTACAGTAGGAGCTTAATATTAATAGGATATCGCTAAAAGCTATTTTTTACAGACAAACTTTGGATGGATTTGACAAAGAAAGGAGAAAAAGATACGCAGATAGTTGGTGGTGTACTATTTAAATATAAACAATACATAACTGTAAAACACATTTAATACAAACAATATATATATTATATATATACGTAAATACATATTCAGCCTTTTAATGTTCCCACTGTTGGGACTCAGGCCTCCTCTCTGTAGGAGAGGGTATATATATATATATATATAAATAAAAATAATAATATAATATATATTACTTATATTACAATACCTACAGATCAACCTAACCCTTCAGGAAATAGAGGTGTGCCGTTACGATTAAAAAAAAACCTAGTTCCTAAGTATTGTAACAATAGTTAAACGTACTACAGTAACTTAACTAAATATTGTTCTCTAACTAACCTACCCCCAACAAAATAAGCCCCCATACTCTCACCTCACAAAGTGCATGGCAACATAAATTCCTAGCGCATGGCTCACGTACCAACTTTATACACATCACTCTGACATAGACTTAAAAATTGTACTTCGCCGAGTAAAATAGAAAACGTGTGTTGCTTCCTATATGGGCTTCCATGTTGTTGGAGTTCGCTACAACTTAGATGTTACATCAATGATAAAATAAAATAGAATATTTATTTAATATTCATGCCACGAAAGGTACAAAGGTGGACTTTATGGATTAGGCATTCTTTACCAGTCAACATAGGGTGGTGGAGAGACAATATGGCAATCTGGCTTTTCTTCGGAAAAAATCATTTGAGCATCCCATTGCAGTGCCTCCTACCAGGTTTAAATGTAAAGAATCTACTTAAATATACACACAAAGTTTCATCCAAAGCAGTCAATCCGTTCAGAGGAGCTACGTGACAAACACATGTACAGAAGAATTATGTATGTAAAGGTAAGTATGAAAAGGAGTTTTCTTTTCCGTAATGGATTTGACTGGCCTGTTGGTCTAGTGGTTAGTGGCCCTGACTGCTATGCCGGAGGTCGTGGGTTCGATTCCCACCCCGGACAAATGTTTGTGTGATGAGCACAATCATTTGTTCTGTGTCTGGGTGTAATTTATCTATAATATGTATATATTTAGAAATATTTAAGTATGTTTATCAGTTGTCTAGTACTCATAACACAAGCTCTGCTTAGCTTGGGACTAGACGGCGTTGTGTGAATATTATTATTATTATTAATGGTACAAAACAACTAAAATGGTATTTCGAAACCGTCCTACATTACATAATAAATGTATTCTGATGTTGCTTTTAATTTATTTAGAGCACCTACCTCGATGAAACATCTAACTTATGTCACTCGGTACTTAGTTACGTGAGATGGCGTATCAGTAACTTTGTTATTTAAGTTATACTTTGTTGAATGTTGTAGGTGAGAATTGAAAAGCTCCGCTGGCTACAAATGATCCTCATTGGCACGGTTTCTTGTCATGTATTTTCTGGAGTAGGCATCACGTCTTTTTTTTATTAAACGTGTGTAGCAGTTTTACATGTGTTTTGAGTTCGTTCAATGGTTAAATAGTAAGCTTTGTAAAGCAAGTAATGGTAGGTGTAAAGACCGAATCTCTATTTTCTTATAGTACTAAAATTTTCAGCTTCTTCATAACAGATATCGTACACCAAAAATAAAATTACACTAAGAACTCATGACATATATTTTTTCTTTTTGATAACATTCAAAGGTGAGCCTCTCAATAAGTCAAATTAAAAACTTTCATATCTCTCCTTTGCTTTTGTAGTTTTCCAAATAAAACACAACGAGTTTTAAACTTACAAATCGATCGTGGGATCAAATCTAGCCAGGCGTATTACTAACACAAAGTAAATTTATTTCATCACTACTGCTCTTAGAACGATGAAGGAAAACATCCTGAAGAAACTGATATTCCCTCTCCTAGAGAACTCAGTCACAGTAATGGAAACATTAAAAAGCTGATTATGCTATGCTTTTATACATGCGTTAGTTAAGTTTTCGAAAATGTTAAGTTGTTTGTAAGCTATATTCTGTTGCAAATAAAATCAAATATTCCTAGTGGAAAAAAAGTTAATTGTTCACTTTCTACCACTCAATTATTTCAAACCTCAATTTATTTCAAACAGCTGACTATCAAAATATATTAACAATAACTAGTTGGATAGTTTTCGAACTAATTGTGTGTAAATCTGTCTGTGAGAAATTTTGATAATTTGCTTTGGCTATATTAAATAGGGCTCGCTTAATTGGCTCATCCTTTGAATATTAATGACCGTCAATTTCCATTGGGCAAGACTTTTCAACACGATAATGTAGAATAGCAAATTATGCTGAATAAAATATACATAATGATTAGTGTAGGGAGTCTTTTAGTTGATACTATAATAAAATTTTGTAAGCCAGATTGTTTGATAAAGGAATTAGGGATACAAGGATATAAAATATTCCAACCATCTAATCTAGTTTAACAAGAATACTAGATTAGATGGTTAGGAATATTTTTACAGAAGCACTGAATCAACTTGTAACTCGTTTTTTCTAGCGGCTTTGCTTCTATGCATATCTCGCTTTATTTGTACATTCCCAGGATAAAACACGGACATTTAGCCGCATCCGGATAGACTGGAAGCGGATCCCAAGCTAATTGGACAATGTTTAGGGAGATGAAGATGACATAAAAAAAGCGAGCAAACATACCTGCAATTTAAAAAAAAAATAACAAACAAAAATAATTTTCTTCTTTTCTTTTATTATTGTTTGTACATAAATTGTTAAATAAATTTTACATTTTGATTAAGTTTTGAGCTTGAATACAAAACGAGTAAAGAAAGAGTAATGAAATGATGGAAGATATAGAAGATGAAAAGAAAAGAAAAATAGTTTAAAAAACTAAAAAACACGCTTTTAGCTCGCAGCAAACCCTTTCATTTGATACCTTCCATTTGGTACATTTCAAATAGCCTGTCCGCCATCTTGGACGTCCGCCATATTGGATTTTAAGTCACGTGACTATTTTTTTCGTTTTCCTGACAGCTAACCCTTTCATTTGATACTCATATCAAGGGGGTGGATTTCAAACAGCCAGTCCGCCAACTTGGGGAGGCCGCCATATTGGATTTGTAATGACGTTTCTTAACTAGTCATGTATTGTCATCAAAACTCAGAGCGTGAGCAAAATTTCATCCTAATCGAAGATCGGGAAGTGGGTCAAATTAAGATTCCAAGATTTTCTTACATACATAGTTACAAGTGAAGCTAATAAAAGCGTGTTAAAAGTTTCTATTAATAGGGATGAAGGCTAACAGAGATGCGTAGAATAAGATGTTAATGATGTTGTGTTTGCTTAATGTTGTCAAACACTCGTCACGCGTGCAGTCTGTCAATCTGTTTAACAAACTACCAGCAGAATTCAAGAATATTCAGAATGTGAACATGTTTAAAAATAAACTCAGGGCTTTGTTAATCAAGAAAGCCTATTATAGCATTGACGAATTTTGTAATGACACAAATCTTAAAAATAATAGTTAATTATCTTTATCCATTCTTCTTTGACTTGTAATAATTTTCTTAAAATTTTTGTCATTAAATGTATTTTCTTAAAATTTTGACATTAAATGTATTTTCTTAAAATTTTGACATTAAATGTATTTTTGTACCGTTTTGCTACTATAATCTGTATCAATGTGATTGTGTTTGTAAAGCTAATTGGTTTTAACTTGGATAGACGTTCTAACTTCGAATGGGTGAGGAACGAGGTTACTTAGCGATTATAATTGTTTATGTTGCTTCTTTTTGTGTACCTACTGTGCAAATATTTCGACACAAATGTATTTTTGTTATGAAATAAATAACTTGAACTTGAACTTGATGATTGTCACTAAACATAACGACAGAAGTTTGTCAGTTTACAGTTTGTGAACTCACGCACAACACAGGAGGAATTCCTAGTGTGGGGCAACAGTAACATTAAAACAATTTATTAATAATGGCAGGCCACGAGGAGATGGTGGGACGACCAGGAGGTCTTCCTAAAGAATTGTCTAGGGGTCTTTAAGTCAAGAGTAAATAGGTTACTTCTAGGCAAGCGTGCTCCATCGTCGGCCACATCATCGCTTACCATCAGGTGAGAAAGTGGTCAAACGCGAGTCTATCAATAATAAAAAAAAAATTGGAAAGAGAAAGTGAAGAATTGTGATCGTTGGAAAAAAAGGACTTTGCCTAACAGAAGGATAATATGGGCTAGCTATAATAATAATAATAATGAGAATGTCTATAAAAATCTCTGTTAAAGATCATGCAGTAACAACCCTACAAAAAAAAATTCGAACATACTACTCTCATCATCGGACATTGAAGACTATTGCTAGATACAAGAGCAGAAAAAAATGTTCAGAAGCGTGACACATTTGACACATGAATGAAATAACCTTTATACATTAGTAAGTGACAGTTTCAGAAACTTTGCGACTACAAACTAAATTGGCGTTTGATAAAGGTTCACGGCAGAAGTTGGAGCATCTGAGACTAAATTATTTACAATCGTCATACGTGCTATTAAGGGGGAAGGCTAGACAGTGACCACTAGCTTTCTCACTAAATAGCACACTCATGGAATACAGACTAAAGATAATAAATAAAGAATATGTAATGACTGACGCCTATTTTATTAAGATTTTATTTATTATCTTTAGTCTGTGTTCCATGAGTGTGTTCGAGGCCTTATAAAATACTAGCGCTTCTATTTCATTTTTTTTTAAATAAGTCATAAGTCAATTAATTAAAAAAAAAATTCATAACAATGGAACATTTTGTTGAACTAAAAAATAATGTCAAAAATAAAATAAATAATTTATACAAAAAGATCAATAATGTCAGCTGTGAAACAAAATAATAAATTCAATAATAATTTCAATAATCCAAATAATTCAATTCAAAAGAAAATTCAATGTCTAAGATAAATTAATAATGATCATAATAACCGCTGATCATGCTGACCGCAAACCGGATGCATCACCCACGATCTTCGGTGATGAGACTGTACATCCCGCGGAAGTGTGGAGGTCGCGGCTTTTTGAATGCAAAGACCCTACACAACCGCGAGGTGTGCAGCCTCAGAGAATATTTTCTCAAAACCGATGTGGGTATGCACCGCGATGTGGTCTCAGTGGACAAGGGACTCACCCCGTTGTCCATGGCTAAAGAGAACTGGCGCAAACCTGTGGTACTTACTACTGATGACCGCAAGGAAGTATGGAAAGGCAAGGAGCTGCACGGGCGCTTTTATCGGGCTCTTCAAATCAAATCAAATCAAATCAAATCAAATCAACTTTATTGTGAACTATAGGTATACATCATAAATACAGGTCTTAAATAATTAAAATAAGCTCAGCTATGTCCCGCCGTTGAGGCATACAATAATAAAATATAAGTCAGAATTTAAAACACAATTAATCATATTAGTCTCGATACATTATTAAAATATTACAAATTATTAATACATAGAAATTCAATTCGAAGTCATATTAGTCATAATTCATTATTACAAGATTGCAGGAAAGACACAAGCAATTTAAATGATATTCAAATACAATTCACAATATTATCATACATACGTGGGAAAAAAATGATAATTATTTTTCCTTTCTTGTCATTGGAATACAATACTTCATGAGCCTGATGTAGATTTCTTGGCGTCCGTGGCCTGGTTACGTTTCAGCAACCTCTTCGGAGAAACTGAAGGTTTTGTCTGTGCGATTATGGACGAAGTTATCTTGACGAACAACTACCGGAGACATATTATGAAGGACGGGACGGTTGACGTGTGTCGGGCATGCCATCGTCCGGGTGAGTCCATCAGACATATTATCTCTGGTTGTTCTCGTCTGGCTAACGGCGAGTACTTGCATAGGCATAACCAAGCAGCCAGGATTATTCACCAGCAACTTGCTTTAAAATACAACCTAGTGGATTCTGAGGTACCGTACTACAGGTATGTGCCCCACCCAGTTCTCGAAAATGACCATGTCACGTTGTACTGGGATCGGTCTATCATTACTGACCGGACTATTAGCCAATAAGCCGGATATAGTGGTGATAGATCGATTAGCGCACCGCGCAGTGATAGTCGACGTCACCATTCCGCATGACGAGAATCTCGTGAAAGCTGAGAAAGAGAAACAAATCAAATATCTCGACTTAGCACACGAGGTTGTCGACATGTGGAATGTGGACTCGGCTATCATTGTGCCGATTGTCGTGACCGCCAATGGTCTTATAGCCAAAAGCTTCGACGACCATCTGTCGAAGCTGTCGTTGCGCGGTTGGATCAAGGGCCTAATACAGAAGGCAGTACTCCTCGATATGGCTCGCATTGTGAGGAGGTTTCTGTCTCTGGAGCCCTAACCACCGGTAGCTTGGACCCTGTTCCCGACACCGGCGGACAACTATTTTTATATTTTTAAATGTTTTTTTATCATGTTTTTTTTTAAAGAAATATTTAAAAATGTAAATGATATGTGTATAAAAATGAATAAATGCAATCATACTAATCGTAATCGTAATAATCAAATAATTATTTTAATAACATTATTGTCGTTTGTCCTCTAGAATGCATTAACACTGTAATAAATAACCCTTCCTCAATTGTGCGGGTAAATTGTTGTATAGCAAGACTGACTGATATCTGGGACTGTGTTGAGCCACATTCAATTTTGGTTGGATAAAGTTAGGGAAATCTTTCCTTCGAGTTTTGCCTGCCTAACTTGTCTTTGCTCGTCGGTTTCAAACTTATTGCATTTTTTTTGTAAAAATAGTTAATAGTATGTAGAGGTATAGCACAGTCAAAATTGTATGTGTAATAAAGTGGTCCCTACATAATTCCGTCTGTTTCAATCGGAATTATAAATGCCGACTGGATATTGTGCTTGTTAAATTGTGTTGTGTCTATAAATTGACGTTTGTTTTTCAAATAAGAGCTAAACAACTTCAAAAACTTCCCCCGTATACCGTAATATACGTTTACGTATACGTTTGGCTAGCTAAATATCGCAACACATGTTGAGATAGAAGCCTTTTTTATTATTTTCTTATTTTGTTTTAGTTAGATTATGCTTATGATTAGTTAGTTATTCATTTTATTATATGTTTTGTCTCTTGTCAAAAAAATCTTTATTTTTCATTTCATTTAAAATACTGTATACTACTTTACCTATCAAAACGGTCAGACTAGAATCTGACCCTAACGTCGGTAGGAACTGTGATATGGGTATATACGTATAGTCGTTAAATACCACCGAAATGCGCATATTACGTTGGGCGGGTGGAGTTAATCTCAAAGACAAAATACGTAACGAACACATACGGGGGAGTTTCAAGGTAACGCCCATCACTGGAAAACTCACAGAGTCCAGGTTAAAATGGTATGGACATGTCATACGGAGACCCGATGACCATATGACGATGAGTAACCATGGAGTTTCTTGCCGGTTCTTCTCCATAGAAAACGACCAATTAATTGGAACCGTGCGCCAGCTTCTGACGTTATATGAGTACCCATGTAGGCCTATGTGAAATAAATAATTTTGAGTTTGAGGATAGGATAAAAATGATACATAATTTATTGATGCTAACATTCTTTTTTTAGCAGTTCAGACGACAGGTGACAATGGTAAGTGAAAGTGACGAGGATATTTCTTAAGAAAAAATTCATGAAACATTCAGTTTGAAACAGGTAAAGTAATTTGCCATTATGGGCTTACGACAAAGGGCGACTTTGGTATTCTAGAATAAAAATAGGTCGCCTGCCAGCCCGTGTCTTCGTTTAGATGTCGGAGAGTTGACTAAAATATTCCTTTTAGGTAGGAGAACTTAGATATAGAAAAACATTTTGTATTGAAATAATCCTGCTAAGTGACCTGTATAAAATATTTTTTCACAAAAGAAACAATTTATGTAATATTTGTGACTGATGAAACGTTTTTGTGTACTTTTTTATGAATAAAAAGGTGAAAAAAAGAAGAAAACACTGCCGTGTGTGCTGGGCGGCTTTGATTCCCATACAGAACCAGTATTTGTATGACCTTGAGACAGTTATTGCGGGTCTGTGTGTCCTATATATTATGTGAGTTTACATGTTCATAAAGGCATTACGTTAGTACATTTGTATCAAAAAAATACGTTAATAGAGTCTAATTGCTTGACTTGTTTTTTTTTTAATGGACTGTCCAGTTAATTTTAATTTAAATATTAGTAGTTTCTAAGACATCAAGTATACAACACGTCATACTGGCGAGACGTATAGATACTAAACAGACGTTTGTGTATAGTACCACAATACCGCTGGATTCAAGAAGTTTACTACATTGGAATATTGTAATCTTGGTGTAATCTTGGGCAGGGCACATTGCTCGCAGAACGGATGGCCGTTGGGTCCGAAAGATTCTGGAATGACGACCACGTACTGGAAGACGTAGCGTTGGAAAGCCTCCTACAAGGTGGACGGATGACTTGGTAACGGTTGCGGGAGTCCGATGGATGCGAAACGCACAGGACCGTTCATTGTGGCGACACTTGGGGAGGCCTATGTCCAGCAATGGACGTCTTTCGGCTGAAATGATGATGATGATGGTGTACAATAAAGTGTAAATAAATAGTGACTGGCACATTTAATACTAGGAATAGGGACAAATTTGATCAACCTCGATTCAGATTAGCTAAAGTACATAATTCTTTTATGGGGTGCTGTGTAAAATTTTATAATAAAATACCGCTTGAGATAAACCAATAAAATTAATCCAAATTTAAAATATGCATTAAACGCAGACTATGTAGACAAGCATAATTATTATAAACTGGAAGATTATATCCTTGATAAAAATGCTTGACTAAATGCCGGTCCTGCACAGCAACTTTTGCCTACTAATCAGTTTGTTTTTGTTTTTATAAATATTGGTTGAGATGCTATTGCCCGTTTTGTATTGTTGTTTTCGTAATGTTTTTTTTTGTTATTTTATTTGTCAAATGAAGCTTGTGATCATTTATTACTTTTTGTATCTGGAAACAATAGCATTGTATAATGTAGAAGTACTTTTTTGTTTCAAGTTTTGTGAATGTGAAGTACCATGAAGCATTTTCACTAGGTTGCAACTTGTTTGACATAAACAAGCATGGCAGTTGAGAGTTTGTCATGCTCACTCAAGTGTCTCGCTGATGGTTGCACGTGTTATTGCTGGTCATTTAGTTCCTTTCAAAATGGTTGAGCTGAGTGGGGCTGATGCACGCGTCATACTCGTGAACGGGTGCCGTCAGTTGAGACGGGTCATCTCTTAGCTGCCAGTGGCTTATTTAAGTTTTTTTAATTACCTTTTTTTTAACGTGAAATATAAGTATAATTACCTTTATTTATTACTTATCTACATTGTGCTCACATAATAGAATCAATAAGAAATATGTAACCAAGATTATATGTAACACATAATATGATTTAAAAGAGTGTCCATGGAGTTTATTGCACGTTCTTTTCCATAGAGATCTACGCTTTGGAACGTGCAATTTAGCTTCACTTTTTTTCGGGCTGATCGACATTTGACTATCCCAAAGTGCCTGTAAATGGTCTAATTGAAATAAATGCTTTTGATTTGATTTGAAATTATTAATAATTGGAGGGAAGCCCATGATCAATACCAGACCGGTATTGTTTGAAAAATGTTGATCAGTATCAGCAGAACCATTTTTCAGCAGAACCATTTTTTTTCCAACCTAGTGGCTCGTCTCTAACAAGTTTAGCTGAAGAGTAATAATCTATTCCACTGCTAGGCAAAGACCTCGCCCAAGTCCATCCAAAACATTCTTTCTTCTCCTGCGCCTCGAACCAGGGCCTCAAGTCTGCTATTACAACATAACAGTGTCAGAATGGTCTATCATTGATTTCATAATTGTTAATTTTGACAAGTTTGGTAATCTACTAATATAATGGCGTCATTATGACTTTCCAATGGTCAACCACTGACACTCGATTGAAAGAAATGGCAAAGAATGGGTAATACCATACATAATGAAAAATTAATGTTTGACGTATGCGTGAATCTGCTAAAATTTTGACAGTTCCTTTGTTCCGTGACCTACCATTAGAACGTCATTATGCAATCATTGCTTTTAATTTGTTACGAGACAGCTTGATATTGTCATTCTACCACAAGACCATTAACCGATCAATGATCGACCATTATACAACTACACAACCCCCTCTTACCTCAAAGAACGTTTTAAGTTCCTTCATGACACACATTCTAGACACTTGAGATCATCGGAAAATTTGAAACTTTTAATGCCCTCACATTCCACCAAATTTAGTGACAAATCGTTCACGGTCCAAGCAGTGCGATTGTGGAACGCGTTGCCGATGCCAATTAGGCAAGCCCAGTCACTAGTTTCTTTTAAAAAATTAGTTAAGGATCATTTTCTTTCACAATAATTAATTCTGCTACTATCCAAATTCAGTTCTTTCCCTTCTTTTTTTTTTCTTTCTTTCTAGTCGTTTCACTTTTTTGTATTTATTTTTTTATTTTTTCTCTATTACTCGCTTTGAAATTGTGTAACATATAATATGTATGTATATATATATATATATAATATTCATGAGTTTGTTTTTTTGTCTTTTATCTACAATAGCTATACAGTATATTATAATTTTATATCTATGTATAGTGTTTAATACCGAGCGCCGCAGCGGAAACACTCAGTACTAAAATTTGAACTGATACTCTATATGTGTATACAGGTGGGTATCAAAAATAAAACACCGTATACTGATCTATATCAATCATTCATATATTTTGAGGTTGGTTGCTGGCCCTAACCAAATCACTGTAACGAAACCACATCGACTTTTAATTTGATCCCAACGCCATCTATCGAGCGAAGGGTCAATTATCATAAAACTTTTGGTTTTGTATTTTAGTGGTCGCAAACATACCGCCCACCAAGGGCATTTAGTGGCAAAATGCCCTTCAACAAATACAATTTGCTTAAATGATTGATAAGGGATTGTCCCTTTTACAACATGCAACTGAGTATAATAAAAATGTAAACATAAAATTTAAAACTAACAAAAATGTAAAATACAAAAATAAAACAGTGTATAATTTCAATAGCAACAAAAAACAGTGTGTAAAGTATAAAAACAATGTAAAAGTTTAAAAATGTAAATGCTCATCAATGGTCATGAATCAGCAATGGGTAGAATACATATTTTATTGGTTGGCCTCTTTATGGTACTTGATTTGGTGCGTAATGTGACAACTCGCGTGACCTCATCATCTCCCGGATGTTTTTCAAGAACTCGTCCTAGTGCCCAACGACTAGGAGGCAGATCGTCCTCTTTGATAAGAACGACATCGCCAATATTTGGTTCAGGAACTTTAGAACTCCATTTGTATCTGTTCATTAAATTAGCCAAATATTCCTGAGACCATCGTCTCCAAAAGGATTGCAGCATCCGTTGCACGAATTGCCACCTGGTTAGAGAATTTACCGATAAACCTTCGTAGTTATAATCTGGTACGGAGATTAACGGTTCACCTACTAAAAAATGACCCGGAGTCAATGGCATTGGCTCACTTGGATCCTCAGAATTAATAATGCTCATTGGACGTGAGTTCAGGCATGCCTCTACTTGAGTAAGGAGTGTGCTGAGTTCCTCATACGTGAGTGTAGACTCTCCTATGACGCGTTTGAGATGGAACTTAGTAGATTTCACTCCCGCTTCCCAGAGACCGCCAAAATTGGGTGCGTGGGGAGGAATGAAATTCCACTCAGTGTTATTTGCTTCCAACTGTTCTGCAACTGATGCATGTAAATTGTCTACAATCTGTCGCAGCTCTCTTGACGCTCCTACAAAGGTTGTGCCGTTATCGCTCCACAACTTGGCACAATGACCTCGCCTAGACACGAATCTCCTAAAAGCAGCTAAAAATGCTTGAGTCGTCATGTCGCTGACCACTTCCAAATGTAGAGCTCGTGTAGACATACATACAAACAAGCATATGTATCCCTTATATGAGCGGTGGCCACGACCCTTTGTTGTCCTGATATTTATAGGGCCAGCGTAGTCAACCCCGCTGTGCAAGAATGGTTTTGCAGGTGAGCATCGACTAGCTGGTAGCGATCCCATAAATTGGTTTTTAATTGTTGCCTTTTGTTTAGCACACGTTATGCATTTACGAACACATTTCTTCACCAAGTTTCGCACCCCAATGATCCAATAAGCTGATCTTAAATAATTTGACATCAATTGTAGTCCACCATGGAGAGTCTTATGATGGGCGTCTGCTACCAATAGACGTGTAAAATGAGTATCATTTGGTAAAACGATTGGGTGTTTCATCTGTTCGTCCAAGGTAGATTTTTCGATTCTACCTTGCACTCTCATAATACCCTTGTTATCAAGATAAGGACATAAGTGTTTTATTTTGCTACTTTTTAAATGTAAGTGTCCATCATTTTTAAGTTGTGTGTATTCTATTATAAAGCTTTCTTTTTGTATTTTCTTTATACAACATTCTAAAGCTTCTTCTTTTTCCCCTTTTTGTAAATAAGTTTTCCTATCTCCTTTGCTCTTCAGTATTCTACGACAATATGCTACTATTCTTAATAACCTTTGTAAAGAAGAAAATCTATCTAATATATTGATATCATGATTACTATTGGGTCTAACAGCAACGTGAGTCTTAACAGACTGTTCTAAATCTATAGCAAAATCCTTTGGCTTTTTATATGTAATGGTTTTCTCTTTTAGGAACTGTGGTCCTGAAAACCAATGTGTATTCTGAATGAACGTACATGGCATCAGTCCTCGAGATGCACAATCGGCTGGGTTCTCACTTGTCGCTACATGATGCCATTGTGATGAACTCATAAAATTTAATATCTCAGAAGTGCGGTTGGCGACGAAAGTTTTCCACCTACTTGGGTGGCTATTTAACCAAGCAAGTACTACGGTGGAGTCCGTCCATGCCCTTATCTTTTCCTTTGAAACATTCAGAATCTCCGCAGTTTCTGACAACAAATTCGCCAACAGTACTGCCCCGCACAACTCTAACCGTGGTATACTGACTTGCTTTATAGGTGCAACTCTAGTCTTTGCAACTAGCAGTGAAACCTTGACCTCATTTGTAGAATCTATGAACCGTAAGTATACCACAGCGGAGTACGCTGCCTTCGAAGCATCACAGAAGCCATGCAGCTCTACATCACTCTCTGTCCTTGTACCAAGCCAACGAGGTATGTGTACTTTGGCAAGTAGAGGTAACTCTTCGCGGTAAGTGTACCATTCTTTTATCAGATCACTTGTTAATTGTTCGTCCCACCCAATACCAGCTAGCCATAACTTCTGTATGAAGATTTTAGCTAACACAATGGTAGGTGCCAACCACCCCAATGGGTCGAACAATTTG
The DNA here is from genome assembly GCA_905147345.3 of Mythimna impura. Classification (NCBI taxonomy): domain Eukaryota; kingdom Metazoa; phylum Arthropoda; class Insecta; order Lepidoptera; family Noctuidae; genus Mythimna; species Mythimna impura. The sequence continues at coordinate 5,100,135 of LR990355.1, read as the reverse complement.
GCAATGTCTGACACTACAGCTCTTTTTGTTACAGATTGATTATTTGACGGCTGAACACACACCGTGTACCGGAAGGAATCCTCTTGGCGGTTCCAGGTAAGTCCCAATATTTTCATCGTATCATCTACTTTAATTGTTACTTCTTTATGGTTGTTATTATTTATTGATCTATGGTTCTCGTTGTCCTCCTCATTGCTTTCTATTGTACTTATTTTATTTATGCTTTGATTACTTTCTAATGTCCTTATTTTCTCTAATATTTCTTTACTATTACTGTTCCACTTTTGTAATTGAAATCCACCTTTGCCTAACAGTTCATTCATTTGTTTATATATTTCAATTCCCTCTGTTACGTCCTCACACCCACTCATAAGATTATCCACGTAGAATGAGTTTAAGACTCTTTCAGCTGCCAATGGATGCTTGCCACCTTCATCATATGCAATTTGATTTAGAGTCCTTACAGCTTGGTATGGCGCTGAGGCTGTTCCAAAGGTAACTAATTCATAGTCTTTGATTTCTTCTTCAGGGTCATCTCGCCACAGAATCCTCTGATACATGGCATGTTCATCTGCGACTCTGATTTGACGGTACATTTTGATAATGTCCGCTACTAGACCAAAAGGATGTCTTCTCCATCTCAAAACTGTGTGCCTCAAATCGGCTTGCAAAGTTGGCCCAACCATCATTGTGTCGTTTAGAGAGACTCCTATTTTATTCGTTTCAGATGCGTTGAACACGACTCGCACTTTAGTAGTCGATCTGTCATCTCTTATAACGGCATGGTGAGGTAGGTAAACTGCAATTTCTTTCTTATTATCTCCTTCTTTTACAGATCTAAGGTGTCCTAAATGTAAGTATTTATGTATTACTTTTTTGTACTTTTTCTTTAACTCTGCATCTTTCCCTAATCTTCTTTCTAATGATCTTAATCTGTTTTCAGTGATGGAGAGTGACCCGCCGGACGTGCAGGGAGGATCTTCAACGCGCAATGGCAACCGGACCTCGTATCTTCCATCTTGTGTTCTCTTGGTGGTACTTGCATATAAATCTTCACATTTTTGTTCTTCTTCACGCGTTAGCAATTTCTTTGAACTAATGTGTTCTTCGATTTCCCAGAATTGTCTTAGGATTTGGTCTGTAGTGAGATTAATATGCATTACACTGACATTAGGTTCTGTGTAGCGTGAACTAGTGGTTGAACCAACCACCCCCGACAAGATCCACCCTAAAGTTGTGCTCTGTGCGACTAGACTACTAGATTGACTCTTTATCATGCCTTCTTTCACCACGCAGCCGTAAACATCTGCCCCTAACAGGATGTCAATTTTACTAGGTTTGCAAAATAGGGGATCGGCAAGTTTCAGACTCGTAAAATCGATCCAGTCAAAGGCATTTTGATCTATGGTTCGTTCTGGCAGGTAAGAGGTAATTTTACTTATAACATATGCGTTTATATTTAATTTGAACTTTGGATCAACCCTGGATTGGATTTCGATTTTAACCATATGCTTTGCTATTGTTGACTTTTGGCCTAATCCTGATACAATTCCAATTGAATTTTTTTCAATCTGAGGAACTGCACTGTGGACTCAGTAATGAAGCAAGCTTGTGAACCTTGGTCGACTAAAGCTCTAACCGTTTGATAACCCATCTTAGACTCGATATTTACTAGCGCAGTGGCTAGTAAAACCTGTCCAGGTTTGGGCACCTTTTTAGTGGATAGGCAAGAAACTACTGGAGTGGAACTAGTCGACGGACTAGTTTCAACCGTAGGCGTGCTTGATGAAGCATCCACTTTATTTGCAAGTTCTCCATTTAGATGGAGCAACGAATGATGTCTTTTGTGACAAAGCTTGCACGTACTTGTATTTCTACAATTTGCGACTATGTGATTACCACCTAAGCAGTTGAAACAAATTTTATGTTTTGCCACGAAGTCACGACGGTGATCAATTGATTGTTTTGCGAATGATTTGCAAAAGCAAAGTTTATGACCTTCACTACAATATTCACATTTAATATTACTTGAACTCACTACCATAGCTTTTGGACTGTGTGAACTATTGACCTGATTATTCCGCTTTGGTTCTATGAATTCTAGGGCACGAAAACGATTCTCTAAAAAGGTAGCAAATCCCTCAAAGGTGGGCAATTCATCGGAGTCTAAATTGCTAATACTGAATTCCCACTGTTTGCGGGTTTCTGAATCAAGTTTAAAGGCGCTTATATGAATGATCATGACGTCCCAAGTTGTCACATCCACCTTTAAATTTTTCAATGCGTTAAGACAATCATTAGTTGTATCAAGCATCTCCTTTAATGACGATGCAGATTCTACTTGCATACGTTTTTGGCTAAATAGACGTTGTAATATACAGCTAACTAGATATTTCCTATTACTATATCTCTTCTCTAATTTTGCCCAACATTGAATGTAATTTGAGTCAGACACGGGTGTTTGTCTCACTAACTGTTCAGCTTCTCCGCTGAGATGGCTCTTTAAATAATGCATTTTTTGCACATTGTCCAACCCATCATTTTTATGCACTAGTGAAACAAACAGGTCCCGAAATGTTGTCCACTCTGAATATTTGCCACTAAACACCGGAATGGCGATCTTAGGTAACTTTACAAATGTACATGACTTAGGAATACTGCTTGATGAACTAGACTCCTTATCAGTCTTTTTTGCAACGCTATATTTGCTCAGCGTAGATTTTATTAAACATTTATATGTAATGTAAGTATCCTCTGTACTATCATACATTTCTACTATTTTAGTATTATCTTTAGTTGTATATAATTCGTGAAGTTTAGTGTAATTGTTTGTAAATAAATTCCAATCTCGTTCTAATAATTCATCTTTAGTTTGTATATAATCAACTGTCAACCTATCCTTCGGACTCTTTTTAAAGTTGGTTAAGCCCCGTTGTACTACATTTTGAAGTTCCTTTAAAACATTGACTAAGCCTTCCATTTTAACAAATTATTAACTAAATAAAAAAGTGTAAATAAAACTCTATAAGTTGATTTAAACACGTATCAATAATAAACTACAATCCTATTCTAAGCGAAGCAAATAAAAAAAACATAAAACAAATAACAATATAAAAACAGCAATGTAAAATCTTCTAAGTGTTGAAGCAATAAAGACAATTTTAAAATCTACCACAAATTTTCTAAGTCCTTGTAAACAAATAAATTACTAGAACATTACGTTTCCTAAAATTTTGCAAGTCCAAAATTTTGCTTAAAATTTTACAAGTGTTTGGCAATTAATATACTGCGGGAGAAAAAACGGGCATAGGTTCCCCGTTCCCTCGTTTTCTTTAAAACTATTCTAAGTCTAAACATGCACACAATAATCACTTAAAATCTACTAAGTCCTTTCTTCAATGTTCTAACTTCGTTGATCATGAACAAATTTGAAAATTGTCTAAGTTATTTATGTGATGACACTAAGGTTCAAATTGGCGAACTTTGTGAACTTGCACTTTGACAGATTAAAACAGAACTGTACTTACAATTTTTGCACTTCACTCACACACGTTCAATGCTGATGACTGGTGGCGCCCCCTGGTGGCGAAACGTCGAACTAGTGCGTGACGTCGGTCTTCTACTGTCACGTTGATCTGGATGACGTCTCTATGACGACCCGTTGAACTCCGAGAATGACGTAAACTATCACCTCGTTTGATCTGATGCAAGTGGTGCCCTCTACAACACCACGATGCCGCTGCTACTGACCCCGTCCACAATGCTGGACGAAGCTGTCGTCGCTGCCGACGCGAGTACCGGGTACTTTGCCGCAGCGATCCACTGCAGTACCACGGGCAAGGCGGAACCGGCCGCGCGAGATAACTCAAAAAACGTTAATTTATCCTGGCTCGATGGACCAATGTTTAATACCGAGCGCCGCAGCGGAAACACTCAGTACTAAAATTTGAACTGATACTCTATATGTGTATACAGGTGGGTATCAAAAATAAAACACCGTATACTGATCTATATCAATCATTCATATATTTTGAGGTTGGTTGCTGGCCCTAACCAAATCACTGTAACGAAACCACATCGACTTTTAATTTGATCCCAACGCCATCTATCGAGCGAAGGGTCAATTATCATAAAACTTTTGGTTTTGTATTTTAGTGGTCGCAAACATATAGTCTTACATATATTTTTAATTTAATTAAATTTTAATTTAATTTGCAGTACACCGCAGTCTACCCCCCTTTTTTTATATTAAGTTCTTACAGTCCATCCTAAGGTTGTCTGGTAGAAATCGCTGTTAGCGATAAGACCGCCATTGTACCCATAGATTAAGTTAGTTTATAAGTTTTTGTTACTATTTTGGTGTACAATAAAGTTTTATTCTATTCTATTCTATTCTATTATATGAATTGGCAGACTACGAACTTTAAGCAAAATGACAATGGGATCGTGTTAGAATGACGAATATATAAAAAAAGCAGACTTGGGCCCCAGTACTTTTGGTATGTGTCTATAAATTTTTTGATGTTATAAATTAATTAATTTACGACAAAATTCAAACACAATGCAAATTGTTATATATGTATAAATAAATGAAATGAAACAAATATCATCTCGCCACTTCTTTCCACTGTCGCTTAATTAATAATATTCCACAACTGTCACACAACGCCGTCTAGTCCCAAGCTAAGCAGAACTTGTGTTAATTATGAGTACTAGACAATTGATAAACATACTTATATATTTTTAAATACATACATTTTCTAGATAAATTACACTCAGACACAGAATAAATGATCGTGCTCATCACACAAACGTTTTTCCTGAATTAATCGGACCCACAACCTCCAGCATAGCAGTCAGGGCTACTAACCACTAGACCAACAGTCCCCCTAGCCAAGTTACAACCGTTTCGTTTCGATTCTCTTTTCGTTGATCGCCTCGAGTCGGCCACGCCTCCTATTCCTTTGTTCTGACCACGTGACTGAGCATTGAGATGACGTCAGAATAAAGGAATCGGCCTCGTGACCGACTCGAAGAGAATCGAAACGAAACGGTTGCAACTTGGCTAGGGGGGCAGGCCTCGTTTACTAAGCAATACCTAATTTCTCCAAGCAAATGTCTTTCACAAAATATTCCTATAATAAACACCTTTCCAGAATTGGCTAAACTTATTGCTAAGTATAAAAATTCAGTCGCAACAGAAACCACAAAGCCGGTACGTAGTTGAAAAACGTATTGTCTCCAGCCGGTCCATATACAACTGCCATGTTCGATTCAGACGCAATAATATTCAAATATAAAACACGCGGGAACCGTACGTCCCGTTTGGAATGCAATCGTGCGGGAAATTAGGGGGCGAATAAGAAACATGTACACTCTAAATTGAAATCTGTCTCGGGTTGTTGAGGCACTCTGGTGATGTTAAAGTTAGGAGCAATGAGCGGGATTAACTGTGTGATCCATATAATTTTGCAATAGGAAACACTTAAAACAATGAAGCTTCTATTGCTATCAAAATCACTACTACCAATGCAGCATGGGATATACTGCCTAAATAATTATGAAATAAAGTGTAACTTCCACAAGGTTGACCGGAGACTTGGCGAGAGAGGTGGGACTGTTCGGAACTATGGGAATAGCTCATTACCGGACGATTTGGAAGCATTTGCGGAAGACATATGTATATCCAGCAGACGCCTTTACGCTGAAATGATGAAACTACAAAAGAAAATTGTACAAAATACATGAAATACTAAACAAAAGGATGCTTGTAGAATAATTGTATATTAGAAAAGTTCAAGACATTACTAGCATAGTCGGCCTTAGATTGTTCCCACTGCTGGAACTCAGGCCTCCTCTGTAGGAGAGAAAATGGGCTGTAATCCACCACGCGGGCCCAGTGCGGGTTGGTGAATGTCACATATCTTCGAATTTTTGGTTCTAGGATATGCCGGTTTCCTCACGATGTTTTCCTTCACCGTTTTAAGAGCAGTAGTGACGAAATAAACTACACAAAGTAATTCGCCTGGATGGGTTTGAACCCACGACCTACAACTCGTAAGTCGGGGCCGTTACCACTCGGCCACCACTGCTCTAAGACATTATTAATCAAAGATATTGAAAGTCGTTAAATAAAGAAAAGTCCAAAAAATAAAACCCAACAAAAGCTGCAAGAACCGCATCAAGAATCTGTGACCCTTTCACTCAATTTAAGTAAAGAAGCACTGGTCCAATGCAAAATAGTCGATGCATCGTTTGGCAAAGTAAACACGCGTAACTCCATACCCTCATAACTTGAACCAACCATAATGCTGTCCGTTATTTCGTGAAGTGAGTTTTACGTCGTGAATACGTAATTCATGGCAACCTTTTGAGGTTTCTACTGGATTTTTTCTTGTATATTTCAACGGTAAACTCCGGTTTGTACAACCCTCATATTGTACACTGAATCTTATTGAAATTGGATTTTTTTGACGAACATTTTAACGATTCTGCGCACTACACCATATCATACTGTGACCGTGCTAGGAACGTATCAAGCACGGATAGAAATAAGACAAAGCTTACTTACCATGCTCTTTTTTGAGATGGGAAACCATCAAATGACCGTTCTGAGTAGAGTAAAAAGGAGTGTCCTACTTTTACTAACCTTATGTTCCTTCACTTACACGTTCTAGGGCCACGGTAACTGTCTTGAAAAATCTTGCGGGGACAGGCTTTGGTTCTTGTGGGCCTCATACATTTTGCTGACATCCTTTTGAGGCTTGTATGGAACACGACGCGCCGTTTACCCAAGCCTGGTCTTTATGGGATGGCAACGATGACTGCGATATGCCTTACATTTGACACAGCACGTCCGAGCGATCTGTGGGCTGCAGCTGAAAACCAGACGTAGAGTGTAGTGTATACCGAGTGTTGCTAAAAGCTTTTTGGTACAAGCATGTTTTTCCCTTTAGTTTCCTTGCGTGATCGAATCAGGAATGAGGATATCCGCAGGAGAACCAAGGTTACCGACATAGCACGAAGAATCGCCAAACTAAAGTGGCAATAGGCAGGCCACATTGTTCGCAGAACAGATGGCCGTTGGGGCCGAAAGGTTCTGGAATGGCGGCCACGTACCGGAAGACGTAGCGTTGGAAGGCCTCCTACAAGATGGACCGATGACTTGGTAACGGTTGCGGGAGTCCGATGGATGCGAGATGCACAGGACCGTTCATTGTGGCGACAGTTGGGGGAGGCCTATGTCCAGCAGTGGACGTCTTTCAGCTGAAATGATGATGATGATGATGTTTTTCCACCATTTTCGATTTCGCTAACACACACCCCCCGCACACCCCACCTCATCATACATGCACACTGTCCTACATAATACTCGCCTTTCACTACACGTACACACCATCACACACATAATATGCACACTTCACAGTTAAAAATTAAAACAGAACACATAAATTATTCAGCGATAGGACGACAACGTCCATCAATTGTTGTAACAATAATAGTGTATAAGAATTTTGAAGCTGTTCACTGTTTCTCAAAACACAGGTTATATAATACACCTATTTTGAGAGGCAGTGTTCTAAAAAATTTTAGTACAGATTTACAACATACCTACCTAAAGAACTGTATAACTTCTCAACCTACTGTTTGTTTCTTTACGTATCTATCATCATCATTGTTGACGATGAAACTTTGATTTTCATTATTTTAGTACCAACCATCTCGATAGATGGCGTTAACGTCGACTTATAAGTCGCTATGGTTTCGTTACCGGCATTTGTATAAGGGCAGTGATATTTTTCGAATAAAAGATTTCTACTCATATCAGGACACAGTAGTGGTTTTATTTTCAACCCTATTAGTGTTCGCAAAAAGTTCAAAAAGTACAATATTACCATCTCGGTAATAAACAATCATCTTCCTGCCCTTGTCCCGTGTTATTTGGGGTCGGCGCTAGACATGGGTCGTATTAGGTAAAAACGATACCTATTCCACCTAATCCTAGTATTTAAAAATACCTAATCCATTTACCTAATCCGAATATTTTATTCAATATAGCCGCTGCACGCTGGCCTGTTACAAATATTGTACCGATATTAAGTAGCATATGTGGATTAGGTAAGAAATATTGGGCATGGAGTATGGACGTTCCGTTTCTGATATATTGTAGAACAATGGATTATATTAATTTTGTTTTTTTTTTTTATAGGCTAACGGTACTCAAAGCAATCGTGAATACTCTGGTTTTTAACTAATGGTACAGCACAGAATCTTAAAATATCGTCTCTTTGATTATATAATCAAAGTGTCGTCTATTAGACATTCTCACAGGCTTAGGACTGTCATCCTGTGTAGATTCACACAAAAGGCGTAATACGTAAACAAGCTAAACCAATAGAATTGAATAAATAATGCAATTCTATCAATGGTCACGTAAGCATGATGCACTTGCACAAAAGTTAGGTCAAGGTTAAAGTTCATTGTAGAATTACTCAAACGACATATTTTTTGTCTTTATTACCGAAAAATGGGTTAACATTAAAACAGGTATCTAGAAACTCAGCATTACTAGATTAACATGCATTTCACCCATATTATTACGTGAGTCTGATATTTACACATTTATTTTCAAAAGACGTGAAAGTTTTGTTTTTATTCTTCGAAAGTATTTACAATAGCGCCACTTAACAACGACTTATATTCGTGACGACTTATATCGCTAGAGCACTAACTAGTCCAGTGTAATGTCACATAGATGGCGCTAGCGGCAGTGCTAATTAGACTTCAAACTTAACATCCACGTTTTAAGGTGCAGAATATCTTCTGTGTAGACTGTGTACGAATATTGTGTGCCATACCTAATCCCCGACGCTTTGGATTAGGTACGGACTCGCATCGAAAACTACCTAATCCACATACCTGTTCCAATATTTATGCCTCACGTCTAGTGGGCGCAACACGTTTTTTTCTTCCATTCTGCCCTGTCACTCGTCATACTATCACTAACTTCCTTTTCTTTCATGTCACTCTTCACACAATCCATCCATCTTTTCTTTGGTCTCCCTCTCCCTCTCCATCCATCCACATGTAAACTCATAACTCTTGTTTACGTATCTGTATTTTTGGGAAATAAACATAATATATTATTGTTATTATTTTGCAATGTTTTTTTTTCCACCATTTTGTGTCAATAAACACGATGTTTTATCTTCTTGTCTCACAAAAATTTAAGGTAAACAAAAAACAATCGACATTGATTTGTAATAGATATGCCAAGAGAGACACTCAGCGTGTTCTAAACGCTTTGTCTCGGAAGCAAGTAACGAATTGAACCGGAAGAAAAACAGAAGGAGTCTCAATGTAATTCCTTTTCCAATTTCGTCTTCGACAAAACAGAAAATAGGAAATAAAACAAGTTTACTGAGATAGCCTCAAGTTTAAGGAATTCGATCATGGTGATGTACAATTACAATATCTTCTTAAAAATAAATACCGAAGCTATATTTGAGTACCCAAATTTTGTATCGATATAATCTTGCAAGATATAATTAATTCGAAAACCAACTGTGGCTTTTGAGTTAATTATAACTTGCAATTTAGTATTTAGTTTAGTATTTTCGTATTTGTCATTTAAATTTTCAAACAGTGAACTTTTCAGGAAATATTTAATTGTATGTCATAAATATGACAGTTTACATGTCAGACGATAAATGGAAAAATTTTAAAGTTACAATATGGCAGCTGATAGAAATTTATTAAAACCATCCAAATTAATAACAATAAGGATAGGATTATTATAATAGCGACTCTGTTAAACCACTGAAATTTGGCGGCCGCCTCCGTCGCAGCAGTAAGGCTATTACTGCACATGTGAGGGAACGGATATCCTCACGCCATAGGCGCCGAGGCTGGTAGTCGGGTTCCCGACCCCAACTATCAGCCACCGGAGGCGTGGGTTTACGGACGACGAGCAATAGAAAACTCGCCGTCTGGCCGTCCGATAACCGTCGACGGCGCGTAGTATTCCGAGGGCGCCTCAAAAAGATCTCAACAAAATCGTAGGGCTCAACAGTACCGAAATTTAATGAGGCCATGAGTTGACTTCTGAAAGGGAAACTCTAAGACCATGGTCTTAGAACGCAATAGAGCGACTGAAGCAACATAGTTATGGCTTTAGTCAGTAAAAGTCTGACACACCCTCCCACTCCGCTCTAAGCGTAAAAAGTCATTAATGATTTCCCAATTTAAAAAAAAAATGGGCAAGTTCTAGTCGGATTTGCACATTGAGAGTTCTGTACAAACTAACCTATGTAAATAGTTCAATTCCGGAATGGAGTCTCGCAAGAATTTGGAATTGTCGAAATGTTCGTTTTTGCCTCATAAACCGAAGTATCTTTTTTTCTCGTTAACTTACAAGTTTGATTTTTTTACAGATTCAAGAGTACGCAGACTTGAGTATATGGTTTTAATTTCAACTCGAGACCCCCACGTGTTCCCGAGATAAAGGGTCTTGACAGACAGACAATCAGACAGACGGACAACAAAGTGATCCTATAAGGGTTCCGTTTTATCCTTTTGAGGTAAGGAGCCCTAAAAACACCACCGCCAGTTATTTACTTAGGATAGATTATAATTTAGGTGCCATCAAGGCTAGAGTGAATAGGCTCTTAAACTAGTGCGCCTCACCATCAACGATTGCATCACTGCTTACCATCGGGTGGGATTGCAGTCAAGCACTAGTTTATATCAATAAAAAAAAAACTTATAACTTTGAGCAAAATAAGGGCAGCTATATTACATAACTGTCCCAAAAGGTATCTACCACATAAACATTCCTAAACTAAAAAAAAAAAACACAACCAACTTAACAACAACATAACATACGACACTAAAACGTTCAAAACAACTTTTATTTTGGAAGTCGATGTTACATAACAAAAAAATAAAAAAAGGAACACCGACTTCCGAAATTCCAGAAAAAAAAATTACAAATCGGTCCATAAATAACGTATTACTGAGGTAACAAACATAAAAAAAAATCACAACTGAATTGAGAACCTCCTCCTTTTTAAAGTCGATTGATAAGACTCAAGGCCAAACTAACTAATACGTGCAACTGTTGTTTATGTTGAGTTGAGTAAGTTTAATAAATATCCTAAGGGTGAACTCTATTGATCTAGGCGGTAGACAGGTGAACGTGGACCCTCAATTGTTTGTTTAGGACCAAGACCTTTTGTGTGATGTCTGATAAAGACTTCATGTATAGTGGATGAAATAATTATGAAAGTCTTCTTTTTTTGGGAAAATCATCAAATAAATATTCTCGCTCTGAGTGAAGCGAGAGAGCGTGACAGGCTTTTACTGACTTAAACCAAACTTTTGTCTTTCAATTTTTTTTTTCAGGTTGGAAAATCATCTAATGACATCCCTCGCTCTTGGGCGGAGCGCGAGATAGTGTCAGACTTTTACTGACTAAAAACCCACGGTGGCCGGAAATCGGGATCGGAATCCCGGTGGCTGGGGCGCGAGGGCCATTGCCTCGCGCGTACATTGTGGCCTCCTCCTTTGCTGGCATTACTGCTTCGGAGAAGGAGGTGACCGCCTGCCTCCTCCGGTCCATGGCCTGTACCAAGGCCCGGTGCGAGAGATCGCAGCCACCGATCGCTCCCACGAGGACACGGCGGTGCTCTGCCCAGGCGCGGCACACCTCTACCGTATGCTCCACCGTGTCCTCCGGGCTCCGGTGCAGGAACCTCCCGAACTTACCATGTCCCGTGAAGACCTGCATCATGCGGAAGGTAAGGACACCGTGTTGTCTTTCCAGCCACTCCTCAAAGAGGGGACTTACCGTTTGTCTTTCAGTTGCCCTTTGTGTTTTAGGACCATGGTTTACCTTTCAGAAATTCCCCGTGGCCCTAGCGGGCATCGACCCTGATGGCCCCCACGGTTAGCTGACATCTTTTTGAAACACGCATTCGATTACTCGTGTATGGTCCTTACCGAGCGGTCGGACGGTGATCTAGTAATTGCTCGTCGTCTTGCGTTCCAGGGCTGCGGTAACATAGTAGTCTGGAGTTGTTTTTGGTCAGGTATTGAGAGTTCTGTTAACATTTTATTTTGATTGGTTTCTACAAGTTATAAAGAAAGTAAGGGAGACAATTTATGTCATATTTAAAACTTTTATTTGATGTACCTGATCGTGCCAAGGTATCCAGAAGGATCAATGACTAACTTAAAAATTTGATTTGAAAATTCAATTTACTTAATGAATGCTAATGATAGACTATTACTTGATGTGCAATACAGTCGGCTGATATATTCAGCCGACTGTCGACTGACGAGTCATCATTATGCCAGAAGAATCTGTAAAAAGTTGCTTGCCTGTTATCTAGTTCAGCTATAGATTGTGTGAAAGAGTTACACAACGTAGTCCCACAAATCTGCATTTCACTACTATCTGAGTCGCCTCTACACTGACTGTTAGAGTGGTGGGTTAACCCGCCAGCTCTTTGAAAGTCACCCATTCCTCGTTTGCTGGAAACCGCTCGCGTTGAATGGGGTCTGCAATGGGACAAACGCAGAAGATGTCTGTTTATATTTCAGAGTGAACAGACAGGCAGGCAAGTGAAGAACAGATCACCGCACTATTAAAAGAACTCGGAGATCATTAAGAAAACAAATGAAACATTACTTGTAATTTCCCTATTATTTTAAACATTAACTGAAACTGTAAATGTTTTGGGAATCATTCATTATGCGTACAACCACAGAATAAGAAATAGTACAAGTACAGAAATTGCACTCCTTGACAGCAAACATACGAATTTAAACCTACTAACAACAGCGCTAATGTTCATTTCCGGTGCGCCCATTACTTGCAAGCGACGGGGCCATGAAGTATGTAGCGGAGGACCGGGCGGAGGTCTTTGTTGAGCACCTGGAGCGTCAGTTCCAACCGAACCCGACCACTGAGCACGACCATGTCGCAGCAGTTGAGCGACACCTAGAGGATTACTTCGCTGCGCCGATAGCCCAAGACGAAGACCCAATATTCTTCTCGCCGGGCGCAGTTAGACGCGCCATTCTACGTACGATTCCCAGGAAAGCCCCCGGTGCCGACGGTATCACCAACACAGCGCTGCGCCACTTGCCTTACCGTACAGTTGCGGCACTGGCGCGCCTGTACACGGGGATACTGCGCACGGGGGTTTTTCCCACCGCCTGGAAAGAAGGGCGCGTCATTATGTTGCCCAAGGCGGGGAAGAATAAGCCAGAGAGCTATCGGCCAATCACCCTGCTGCCCACGATATCAAAGGTATTCGAGTCGCTCCTGCTGCGGCACCTAACACCGCACATTACTCCACGACCGGAACAGTTCGGGTTTCGAGCGGAACATAGCACGACGCTTCAGTTGTCGAGGGTACTGCACCTGCTGTCTGCAACGATGAATAAGAAGGAGTACGCGGTGACAGTATTTCTCGACATGGAGAAGGCCTTCGACCGGGTTTGCCACCAAGGTCTGATATACAAACTGGCCACGTCAGACACGCCCCGTCGCGTTGTAAGAGTGGTCTCAGCTTTCCTGACTAACAGGTGTTTCAGGGTGGTGGTAGAAGGGGCAACATCTGCCCCCCGACCAATCGCAGCCGGCGTGCCCCAAGGCTGTTGCGTGTCGCCAGCGTGTTGCTCACGGTACACCGACGACATCCCTACGACACCAGACTCGACGCTCGCCCTGTACGCCGATGACGCCGCGTAATCGATGAACGCCAAGTACGCGGCTGTAAAGATGCAGCGCGTTCTCGACCTCATCCCCGAGTGGCTCGCCAAATGGCGACTATCGGTGAACGTGAGTAAGACGCAGGCAATGATCACAGGATCTACACCCCTCCCTCCACGCCTGAAACTCAGCGGAGCTGACATCGAGTGGACGCCCCGGGTCAAGTACCTGGGCGTGACGATCGACCGTCGGCTCACTATGGGACCGCATGTCCATAGGGTCGCCGCGCAAGGCAGGGTCGCCCGCAACCTCCTTAAACCAGTGCTCTCGTCCCGACTCCCGGTGCGCGTCAGGTTGGGCGTGTATAAGGCGTACGTGCGCCCAATCCTGACGTACGCCGCACCTGCATGGTTTGCCCTCACAGGCGAGGGAAAACGGAAAATGCTCCGCGTGCAGCAACACCTGGCGCTGCAGACAATAGTGGACGCCCCTCGCTATGTGAGGAACGACGTAATCCAGCGCGACCTCGGGATTGAGAGCCTGGATGAGTTTGTGCGTCGCCTCGCGAAGGGAATGTTCGCACGTGCCGACACCTCAGCTTGGCCCCACGTCAAGCACCTGGCGCCCTGGCACGCGCGCCCCCCTGACGCGAGACCCTTGCCCCGCGACCTTATTGTCGACAGTGACTCCCCCTCCCCCCCGGATTGACGCCTGAGTAAGTCGTGCCAGTCTACACGCGGCTTACTCAAACAATGAGACTCTACACCTACTCTCACCCCGATAAGCGTCGTGTGCTAAGTTAATATAGGCACGACGCGAGTCGACCATACATTCACAACTCTACACACGCTAAACTCACGCACTGAATAGATAGCGCAAGCTTACTATTCGGTGCACGTGCACTGAGCGATGTTACACAGTACAATGCCGCTCACAGACATACGTAATCGTCCCTGCGGTCTGAACCGTAACCGGCTCGCTCTGGAAGCGGGTTAGGCGGGGGATACATTTCCTACTGAAGGTCCGTAACGCGCCGGCACACTCGTCGCAGGTCGTCCCCCGCCGGGCTTCCCCTCGGGGTCTCACCTGGCGGGGACTGACCGCCGATGTGTCGTGAAGAGTCGGCGCTATGGGAAATAGCGCCGTGACGTACCTACAGTATACTCACACATACAAAAACATATGGGTGTTTCAACACCCAAAAAGGCCATGCCAATAGTGGCTACACAATGACGGGTCCATATTTATGGACCACGGTTGGACCCCGCGGCCAGAGGGCGAAGCCCTGAAGCCGCTTGCCACGCCCCCTGACGGGGACGTAGCGACAGCCACAATAGCTAATGTTCATAATACATTGCACGGCACGGACACGACCTTGATTTTATTAGCCTACCAGATCCAGTGGCGCTCGTAACGAATCAAATTGCACCGTAAGTCCGCGCAACGAGAGTCTCTTTTATTATGCCTATTATGCGCCTTTGAACAGGCCGCTCTTGTTATAGGGTTAGGACTTGTGTGTTTTAAAAAAATGTGAAATAGGTACCTAATTGATTTCTACCTATTTACTTATATCCATACTTTAAAACATATTTTTTTAAAAGTCATTTCATAGAAGTGTCAAGAGATTGTTTACATTTAGTTAGGTATCTAAACAAATGAAATAGGTAATTAAAATGAAGTGTATACACTTTGTTGGTTTTGTATGTCGTAACTTTTGCATCCATATGTAATTTTTAAAAGGTAGGTCGTTTAAGACGTTGTTATATATAATAATTAACATTTTGTAAGATATAATTCCAATCTATGTTGACCTTGCATTAGTAAGGTAGTCACTAGCACCGGGGGGGTCTACTTATATTGAATGATATTTAAGGTCATTGACTCGTTTACGTGAAAAATGTCGCAAATACTTGAAATAAAAACTCGATAAAGAATTCGAAAATAATTTTTGTTAACAAGGGTCAAGCGGAAAATCGAACACGCGTGTGACACTCTACCGAATTTAGCCTCACAAAAGAGGCCGCGGGCGTAGACACATTTCTATACCTATAGTTAGGAGCGCGCCAGGCCTGGTACAACTAAGAAGTGGAATTTCCTGCCTGTGTCTTAGTTTCCTAATAGCTACAACCTAGAAGTCTTTAAGTCAAGAGTGAATAGGTTAATTCTAGGCAAGCGTATTCCATCGTCGGCCACATCATCGCTTACCATGAAGTCAAATACGAGCCTATCCATAATAATAATAATAAAAAAAAAACATTTTGTTTTTCCTAAAACAGCGTGACATTTCAAAACCATCTCTAATAAAAAGCTTTAACATCAAAAATGTTAGAACAAATAGCTTTGTATTGGTTTTACGCAAACCGACTCCCTGTAGAGTAATCCGAGGCTCAGATAAACATGATTTATTTGCGTTATATTATGCGTAATATAATATCACCCAGAGGACGGGGATGTCTGCAGAGAGGGTAATATGAACGTATGGTTATTTGAAATACTTAAGACTAACTTAAGTAAGTTTTAGATTATACTTCTACATAATCTTTTCTCAATTAAGTTATGGTCCGAATTCGGTCTAAACGACTGCAAGTGTCTGCATCTAGTCTAAAGGATTGCCAATCTGTTTTCTAGAACCGAGTAACTGAGAGCACAAATAGAATATAGAATAGAAAGATATGTATTTTTGTGTCAACTTTAATTCACAGTAAAGGCTATATTTCACCGGGACACCATGGCGGCGCGACCAGTTGCGCCGCAAGCCACCAAACTAGACACCATACAGACAGCAGCGTCGCTACACCACACTGAGACAGTATCAAAATGGACCTTAAGTGCACGCGTCCGAGATGGTCGCGCCGCCAAATTGGTTTCGCAACCAAACGGACACCAGGTGAGTAACTCTCTATAGAGCAGTATACATTTTGTTGGTAGTGGCGACTGGTCGCACCGCCATGGTGTCCCGATGAAATATAGCCCTAATTGTATACACATCGACCTAGTAGATAGTTATATAGATATACTCTTTATTGTACACCATAAAAATACAGTTAGTGCTATTGCAGTTGGGGTATTAAGAAGGCAACATATCCTGAGGTGCTTGAAGACTGGAGAGGTATACCAGAGCTACCAGGACAATCCCGGAAGTACGGTCAAGACCACCAGGTACCAGCACCTTACTGGATGATATCCTTCTCCCGAGCACGTTTGCTCTTGAGAATCTGCACTCAATCCAGCCAATAAAGGCAAAAGAGAAGTGGGAGCTGTTCCTCGTCAGTGTTCACTACGGCCGGCCAATAAAGGCAAGCCGGAGATGAAGAATCGCTAATCGCGAGGTCGCTAATGCCAACAGTTCGCCTCAAAACTGCCATGCGGATTGATCTCTTTCAGTGTGGGCCCTCATACAGACATAGGGTTTATTGGAGCGCGCAAGCTCCACCACGATGTCAACGTAGAGATACGGCGATGAGTTTATTATTTTTTTATACATTTATTCATCTCAGCACCCTAAGGTCCTGGACCTTTGGAAGGCGTACGAGGAGCCGAAACCAACTCGCAGAGGCCCTTTTAGACGCTTTTAATGGAAAGTGGTACGAACCGGTGATTATCCCTGTACGCACTATGCTAGTGCATCCAAGGACAACCCCCGGTTGGTGGGAAACTATTTCGACATATGGAAAACTAAGATAGAAGGCTATGGTTTTTGGAGTCTTAAGTGGACTGGTTACCAGGAACTATGTTAAGACTATGGCCCCTGCCTAAACAATGTTATTAATATCCATCGACAAAAGGCAGGGGGTGACTTGCACACTCAATAAATGGGCCCCCATAAACGGTCGCTAGCACGAAGTGACGTAGCAACAAGAGGGCAACATATCCTGAGGTGCTTAAGGAGTGGAGAGGTATACCACGGCTATCAGGACAATCCCGGAAGTACGGTCAAGATCCCTACCAGCACCTTACTGGATTATACATCCTTCTCCCGAGCACGTTTGCTCTTGCGAATCTCCACTCAAGCCAGCCAATAAAGGCAAGAGAGAGGTGGGAGCTCTGTTCCTCGTCAGTGTTCACTACGGCCGGCCAATAAAGGCAAGCCGGAGATGAAGAACAAGAATTTTCACGGGAGATCGGGTCCGTGGGGTCGCTAATGCCCAACAGTTCGCCACAAAACTGCCCTGTGGATTTATTTTTATTGTTATTATTCACATACAAAAAATTTGATTCTCCATTAAAAAAATAAGTCGCTTCACTTCCCATATTTTGCGCCAAAAACTATCTCCGGAACCCGGAAAGGTTTTATAAATTTATCATGCCCAAGGGGTCTTGAACCATAAGCCACATTAATATAACCAACGATTCGGTTCGGTCCACCCCTAACTTTGTGTAATAGATTTTAACACAACTGTTTTCGTTCAAGTTTAATAATCGATGTGAAGGTTAAAGTTGATTTGTGTTGTTGGGGATTGATTTGATTCGATTCGTACGGGGTCATTATATTTGGCTTGGAAAATGTAGTATTACCTATTTAATTCAGTAAGTTCTATCTATCCGTTTGGCTTTATTGGCCGGCCGTAGTGAACTTTGTTGAGGAACAGAGTTACCACCTCTCTCTTGCCTTTATCGACTGGTTTGAGTTGAGATTCGCAAGAGACAGCGTTGTCGGTAGAAGGATGAATAGGTAATTCAGTAAGGTACTAAGTAAGATAGGTTAGTTCAGTTTACCAACCTCGTGGTCCAAATAAGAGAACCAGTTGGATGCTTTGTAACAAAGCTATAATCTCTCAATCTGTCAGTTATTGAGATATCTTAAATAACGAAGGTCCAAATTACCAGACTCTCCTATATAATCTCTGATACACGTACCTACATATATAACGATCAATATATAATCAAACTATTCCAGACCACGCAAATGATTTATTAAGACGTAGGCTTTAGGTTTCAATTCACAAAGAACTGAGAGACAGTTCCTAGATCAGTGTTGTTCACGCTGCCAACAGAGAAAAGGGGACCACGTCAATGCGGTCGTAACTTTTATCTACGCGGAACGCGCGAACTCAAAGTTAAGCAGTATCACGTCATCACCGCTTCATCCCGTTAGGGGCAGGCGGTTGCCTCAATGGGTATCTCGCCGTCCCACCATCCGGATTGAGCCCAAGTCGTCGACGGCACGTAGTGTTCCACACGCGCCTCAAGCAGAGAGCCCGTAGCCTCAAGGTGTCAGCCAAACCGTAGAGTCCCGCAGGGTCGAAGCTGGGGCCATGAGTTCTGCGAAAGAGAACCCCGGGGCCCTGGAACGAAGGCAAAGAAGGAACAGGAATGGGTTTTAGTCAGTAAAAGTCTGACACACGGCTCCGCCCATCGGCGAGAGATTTGATGTCATTGGTTGATCTACCCACCTAAAAAAAAAAACAACTTTGCTGACACACCAAAGTCCAAACGTAAAAGTCAAAAATGACAGCACGATTCGATTTTTGCATAGAACCAATAGGTATTTGGCCTCCTAACAGATAGTCGTTCCAAGTTTTGGCGTCGTGTAAAGTGAGCTTATATGTTAGTGTATACATTCACGATATGAGACTAATTTTTAGAAATCGGGGCAACGTTTTATATTAAGAAATAAAAAAATGGGCAAGTGCGAGTCGCACTCGCGCACTGAGGGTTTCGTTCCTTACCTACATATGTGATTTTTTTACAGCATCAAGGGACCGCAGATAGTGTATGGTTCGCGTTTCCTGGATAAAGGGCCTTGACAGACAGACGGACGGACAACAAAGTGATCCTGGGTTCTGTTTCCTTTTGAGGTATGGAACCCTAAAAATGAACTCCCAAAAATCAATAAAACACTTTTATAATTATGTAAACCTTCCCGAATACGTTGTCATATGAAACAATAAACAGGCGTGCAAAAAAAGGGGTATCAAATCTAATTTTTCGCTGAGATATTTATCGAAAAGTGGCAAAACCTTGTATTTTGGACGAAGGCGTCCGCTGCTAATTAATTTCGATTGCTGTTTAACGAACCGTTTCGTCCCAAGGAATTGGTTGCAGATTTTTTGTCCGCCAGTGTAAAAAAGATTGGCGGAAGCCAACTCTGCGGAAGTTTTTGTATATCTTTAGAGAAAATATGGCTGAAAGAAAGTCTGTTGTTTTTTTGTTAAAATATTTTCGCAATCATTTCAAAGGTGAATTTTAAGCTGTAGAAAGGTGAAATAAAATCTGTATTTTCCTCAAGTTTTTTTACAGAAATACTTTTTTGCTACATAATAAATTGAAAGAATTTAAACTTCGGATGCTTTCGAGGTGTTTGCGTTAGATATTGGTACATAATACTTATAGATATATAATATTTGATTTGGCTAGAGGATGTAATCGTCACATAATATGTGAAGGTATAATTATGTGAAGGTGCCTCCTGAACTCTTCACAGTATACTTACTGCTTTCATAGTATTTATTTGTTGAGTTAGATATCACATTATTTGAAAGTGAAAGATGATTACATGTACTTATTCTCTAGCTATATATCTCTAGCTTGTACTTTCCATTTCAGGGCAAATTCCCGGCTCTTGGTCATTTCTCACGAATTCTCAATTTAAGTCACCCTGCCGTATTTTTTGCGATCTACCATGACCCCACCAATTTTGTGTTGTTCGATCCCACCACTCAATTAGCATGCGGCAAGCATGTGCAGTTCAGTCCGACTAAACTGGGCAGCTTTCTGAGCCACGACAACGATCTGGTGATCATTTTCATAAAAATAGTACAATCTCTTACACAATTCACGTCTAGTAGTAGAAGCTTAATTAGAATCGATAAACGAATGCCTTCGTAAAAGCGTCTCTGAAAACAATTTTCAGAAAATGTCAAAATGACTGTAATGCCCGCCATTAGAATTAATTTGGAGCAATTCAACGACGCGATCTTCACATGTGGGCCAAATGTAGAAAGCAATGAATTTCTATTAGTTGCATGGGTAGATACGTTGAACAATCAGAAAGTTTGTAAAAATATATAGACAGACTTTTTTTTGGGTAATATGGAGTTGAATCAAAAACAATAATTAAAATGATAAGAAATTTCACTTGAAATACGAGTAAGCAGCACCTTTGTGCTCTTCTATCTGTATTTACTCTTTTCATTTTTAAATATAAATATAATTATATTTATTACGTAACTGTGTACATTAAGATCTTATTTATAAACATTACATTTTTAGTTTCAACAGTCTACCCAAGTCGGATATGCAATAGTATTTAAAAAAATTAAAATATCAAAAAAAAAATAGATACACACAAATGTTATTTTTTATCCAAAAATTCCGGCAGATTATAAAATGCATTAATCAAAAATGTTTTCAATTTATTTTTAAACATATTTCCGTTTAATTGCTTAAGATCTAAGTTGTTTACATAAATAAACAAACTATTTTTTGGGTGCCAAAGTTCTATTTATAAGATTACTCGTCGGCTTATCTGTCCGGCTATCGTAGCCTATTTTTAAGATTCCTTAGTTGGTTCAATAAATACTGGACCAATTAAGTTGAAATGGAGAATATACCTTTTTGGCACTAGGATATCTTACGTAAATAAACACAACAAACAATTCTTAAATAGAGATCACTTTTGTAATGTACGAGTATATCGAAAAAAAAAATAACAGAGATAAACATTTTGAAGAAATATTGAAAATAATTACAGAATATACAAAAATGTATATTAGATGTCAATGTTTTTGATTATCTATAATTATATAAAAAAGGAGAAACTGACTGACTGACATATCAACGCACAGCCGAAACTACTGGGACTAGGAGAGTCACATTTTGCACAAGGTTTTCTTTAATGACGTAGGCGAGCACTAAGAGAGGATTATCCGAAACTCACCCCCTAAAGGGTTGAAACGGGGGTCCAAAGTTTATATGGAGTAACCTACTTTACGCGGGCAAAGCCGCTGGCAAAAGCTAGTTTGAAAATAATATAAGAGTAGCTTGGAAACCTTTGCTAGCTAGCAAGTTGAGCTTGCACTTATAATCAGCCTTTTAATGTTCCCACTGCTGGGACTCAGGCCTCCTCTCTAGAAGAGGGAATGGGCCTTAATCCACCACGCGGGCCCAGTGCGGGTTGGTGAATGTCACATGTCTTTGGTTCTAGGACATGCCGGTTTCCTCACGATGTTTTCCTTCACCGTTTTGAGAGCAGTGGTGATGAAATAAATTACACAAAGTAATGCGCCTGGCAGGGTTTGAACCCGCGACCTACAACTCGTAAGTCGGGGCCGTTACCACTCGGAACGGCTCATTGCTTGCACTTGTCCGGTTTTATTTTGTTTGTTTGTAGGAGGTAAATAGAAGTGCTGTTGCAATAATGAATATTATTTTACGGACTAGAAGCGACAGTATTGATGAGTCCAAAAGGGTGCTCAAAAATAGTTTTTGTGCAAAAGAAAAGATTGTGGCTAAATTAGTGTCCATCGTAAAGGCTTAAGCATTGCCCGTCAAGATCGACCTATGGATGGGTGACCAATCTTAACATGCCTACCGAGATTCTTCTGTGCCTCAAAAAGCACGTTAAACCGTTGGTAACAGCAGTCACTAGTAATGATAAACGGTGATAAATGTTATTTATTTTGCAAATAGGTTTAAAAAAACACTTTTACACGTCAAATTTGTTTTTGTCATTTTAAATTAGACGAGGCCGGTGTTTCCTAGCTGACTAGCCTAAGAAGAAACACCGAAAAAACTCAGGGGTCAAAGTCTCTTTTAAAGTCCATACAGTAAATATGTAATGGTTAAATCATATGAGAACCATGTAGATTTGTTTGAGATGGTCTTTTGAAGAAAGAACCATACAGATTTGAGTGGACCTCTGTCCAGTCAGTGCAAGCATTTGTCAGTATATATATTCGCAAAGCTCTACTCAGGACTACTAAGGAGCTCAACGACTTGACGAACAATACCAAGGACCACCATTTGGGTAGGCCGCAGAAAATACTCAAATTGCCAGACATTCGTTAAAATTACTGAAAAGAAAAGAGAAAAAAAAAACACTCAACATAGTCTTAGTGGTGTAGATCTATGACAGTCGTTATAGATAGATAATAACTATTTGATAAAAATACTAGAGCTATTTAAAAAGAACCGTAATTAAGTGGCACAACGTTTTATTCATCGCCGATGATGGTGGCAGGCGGTCGCCTCCTGCGAAGCAGTAATGCTAGCAAAGGAGGCGGCTGATCGCGTGAGACAACGGTCCTCACGCCCTAACCGCCGCCGGGATTCTAATCCCGATTTCCGGCCACCGTAGGCGCGGGCTTGTGGACGGCAAGCAACGGGTGGCTCGCCGTCCGACCGTCCGGTAACCGTCCGGACCAAGCCCTAGTCGTCGGCGGCGCGTATTGTTCCACGCGCGCCTCAGGGAGATATCAGCAAATTGTAGGGGCCCAGCAGGGTCGAAGCCTACTGGGGCCATGGGTAGTGTGAAAACTAAACCCGGGCCCTGGGACGAAGGCAACGAAGGAACAGGAGTGTGTTTTTAATCAATAAAAGTCTGACACTATCTCCCACCCCGCCAAAGAGCGAGATTTGTCATTAGATGATTATCCCATCAAAAAAAAAAAATCTCCGATGATGCTACAGATAAGGCGGATTGCCTATATCTAGTCGAGTTTATTTAAATTTATTTATTTGTTTATTGTATACTTTATTGTACAGCTCATAGTGTGGACAGGATAAACATATATACAAAAACAAAGTGTACAAAGAGCGGTCTTATCGCACAGGGCAATCACTTACAGACAACCTTAGGGTGGACTGAACGAAAGGAGATAGATTTGGGGAACAAAAAAATCATAAATAATATTAATTACACATAATAATAAAAATAGATGATCGTTGATCCAGAAAGCGGTACTCCTGGACACGGCTCGTATTGTCAGGAGGTTCCTTTCTCTGGAGCCCTGACCGCCGGTAGCTTGGACCCTGTTCCCGATACCGGTGGGACACTATTTTTTATATTTTTAAATGTTTTTTTTTATTTTATTTTTTATTGAAATATTTAAAAATATAATTTATATGTTATAATAATGAATAAACGAAAAATACATATATACAATATCAATAAATAGATAGACAGATAGGTGTATATAGGAGGGGGAGGGCGAGGCAATTCAGGGGCCAGCTCCCTCCCTGAAAAATAATCCTAAATACCTTACACAATTTAAGGCAGTTTATTTAACAGCTTTCAATCCAGACTTTATATTTCCTAAACTGAGATAAACATTTATAGAACTTCTGTTCATTATCAAGTGGTCGTAACTTTTAAATTATCACAAAGTAAATCACCCAGAGTACTCAACAGATTTAAATATAAAGCATGGACTACACGAATGTAATCCAGCATCCCAACAGAGGAGACCTTGCTCATTGCAATTCGTGTAGACAGCAGATGTAATACAAATTTTGATATGACCTTCAACGACCTTGGATGGCGGGTTCGTCTCTCCAACCACAGTTTTGACTGCATTGACTGATTTGCGAACGTGTTGGCGCGTGGATTAGATCCGTGTAGTCGCAATACAATCCAAACATACAAACCAAGCTCCCACCAAGGTTGTTTTTAAGGGAGGAAATCGTCCAATGACTTCTACCGCTTTGGGTGGAGTGGGAGGGAGTGTCAGACTTTTACTGATTATAACCACACCAGTGTCCTTCAGTTGCCCTTTGCGTTCTAGGACTACGGGTCTCCTTTTCGGAAATTCCCCGCGGTCCTAGCTAGCGGGCATCGGCCCTGCTGGGTTCCTACTGTTTGCTGACATCTCTTTGAGGAGCGCGCTGCGCGCTGTTGACGACTGGTCTGGGTCCGGTTAATTACCGAACGGCCGGACGGGGAGCTACCCATTGCTCGAAGTCCGCAAGCCCGCGTCTACTGTGGCTGGTAGTTGGAATCGGAATCTCGGCAGCTAGGGCCTGTTTAGACGCTGGATTACATCCATGTGGCCCTCGCTTTATTTCTTCAAAGAGAGATTTCCAAGTAAATGTTTATAAGGCTTTTTTAGTATCAGAGTAATGAAAATAATTATTTGAGCCTGACAAGGCCTAGTAATTTGAGGATAAGGGATGAAGCAATTTACTAAAAATATATTGTAGTTGGCTTTAGTTTTAAAAAAAAAAAAACATTTTTAAAACACTCAGAATTAACTGTTAAATTTTTACGATAATAATATTATTACGTAAAATTTATACCAGAGTAAACATTAGTTCATTGAATAAGAAATTAAAATACTTTTATAGCTTTGAAATATAATTTAGATATTATAAATGTTTTTATAACAACAAAAAAAAAATGCTACTTATTGCGATGAATAGGCCGTTCGATATGGAAGAACGAAAGTTCGTGACAGGACACTTATACTTTATGTGCTTAAAATACTATATTATTATTTTTTTTATGGTATAATATAATATTTTTTTGCGCCAAACTAAAGTGGCAGTGGGCAGGGCACATTGCTCGTAGAACGAATATCGTTTTGCAAATCAACTGAAACAGTTCCGCGTTTAATTCCTTTGTTGGCTACTTGTTTTCTTAGTTGCCAGTTTGTGTTTTTGTTTTTATTTTTTTCGTCTTTGATATTAGACGGGTAGACAAGTCTTTTGCTGTTTTAAATGCCTAATGAAATGAGTTCAATATTTTTTTTGAAGGGTAGATAATAAATCAACCTACCAAGCATTTACTTACCATTTTTTTTTACATTTTCGGATAGTCGATGGGGCCGAAAGGTTCTAGAGTGGCGAACGCGCACTGGAAAACGCAGCGTTGGAAGGCCTCCCACAAGGTGGACCGACGACCTGGTGAGAGTCGCGGGAATGCGGTGGATGCGAGACGCACAGGATCGGTCGTTGAAGAGACGCTTGGGGGAGGCCTATGTCCAACAGTGGACGTCTTTCGGCTGAAATGATGATGATAATATTGTTTTATCTGACTTAAAAAAAGTATTATTCAATAATTATGTTTATCTTCCCAAACATGAACAATCGAAATAATTAAATAAAGATAAGTAAACAGTTTCAAATCCAAACAAACGATGCTAATTGTTAATACCATTTAAAAAGAATACTCCTCTATTACAATTTATACCTTAATTCTGAGCTATAGAGTTCAAAATCTCTTTCAGAATAACACTGGGACAATTATAATTTGAAGAGCTCAGCAATTATAAAAATAAAATTCATTTATTACTGTCTTTTATTAACAGATCATTTAATGTTTAATTAAAAATTTTAACGGATGTATTTTAGCCTATCGTCCATAAAAAAAATCAATTAGCTAACGATGAAATTTATTATTTTGATCCAATGTTTAGGACTCCTTTAGATTAAATTGAAATTAAAAATAACTGACCTGACTGACCTCGGGGTCGTTAAGTCAAGAGTGATTAGGTTACTTTTAGGCAAGCGTGTTCGTCGTCAAGTGCGAAACAATCAATAGTAAAAAAAAAAATTGGAAGTAGTTTTCTGTTGAACACCTATATATCTACTTACATATTTCCGGATGGGCTTTGCGACTGTTCAAAAGAATTACCGTGGCCCATGAACACAAAAGATTCACAGATTCAAAGCATTTTATTTAAATGTCAAGAAGTCAGTCAGAAAAAATGATGCTAATTACACATTCCAAAGCGTAGATCTCTATGGAGAAGAATGTGCAAGAAACTCCATGGACACTCTTTTTAATCATGTTAAGTAATTACGAATATATATGTTACATGTTTCTTGTCGCTATCATGTAAGAACAATGTAAATAATGTAAAATAAAAACTAAATATAAATCATCAGCTGGCAACACTGGCCAAGTAAACAACTCTTTCGCGGCTCCTGAACTTTTAATAGTTTTTAACTGTATTTAAGAAGAATAGTGGATAAATTTTCATTGTGATCCCGAAACATAACCTCAATACTGTGACATAAGAAACAATCTTCAGTACATGCACTGCTTTTCGTGAGTTAATTTATAATATTCCGATTTGGGAAACTGTTTGAAATTTTCAAAACGCACTCACACTAAGATAAACAGCTGATTCACAGCTGTTTTTGAGATTGCGCATACGCATGATAAGCACTCACACAACTAGTAAATAACATCACTGTTTTTGACACTTCACTAAGGCAGCTAAGGCTGCGTTCAGTGGCTGTTGCGTTCAGAAATTAAATAATTTTAACGATTAATCGACTAACTGATTCTGATCTAACGTTAACATGTCAAAATGTGCACGCACTCCACCTCAAGCGTCTACCAGGCGTAATATGGCCTCGGAGTCAGATGAAACAACCCAACAAAGTACTGAAAAATCCGGAGACTCTAATGTATCACGTCGATATAAGCGGAAAGATAGACCCTGTTGCTCTCCGAAGATTGATTATAATGAGTTTAAAGAAGAAATAAGGGAGATGCTTCAATCTTGGAAAATCGAGCATGATGCAACTCTCTCTAAGTTAGCAAGTGATATGTCAGGCCTAAAAAATAGATTTCAAGAAGTTAAAAGTACGTGAGCTGAAGTCGAGAAAAATATTATTTTTATAGATCGTAAATATGACGAGATGCTGCTAAAGGTTCAGGAACTGGAAAGGGAAAGATCAAACTATTTAGATCAGCTGAAGGCCCTGGAACAAACCATTTCCGACCTCCAAATGAGTCCGCGCTCATCCACCATTGTTCTTCGTAACGTTCCCGGTGAAGAAAAGGAATCCTCTGAAGACTTAAAGCGTGTTCTAACAAAGTTTAGCGATGTTCTCCAAACGCAAATAAATTCTTCGGAAGTGCGTGACATCTATAGGGCTCCAAGAAAAACGGGATCGTCCAAACCTATCGTGGTTGAACTGACGTCAGTCCAGGCTAAGAGTGCAGTATTGACTGCAGCTCGGAATTTCAACAAGAATAAGTCAACTTCAGAGAAACTGCACTCAGAACATCTAGGCTTCGTCGGAAGTCGAACACCTGTATATGTTGCTGATTATCTGCCTCCTAGCAAAAGGTTACTTTTTTATGAAGCCCGCCAATTTGCAAACTCAAATGGCTATAACTATTGCTGGACAAAAGAAGGAAGAATTTACTTGCGCAAGAAAACCGGAGATAACCAAATCCTTATTAGGGATACTCGCGCTCTCAACTTGTTGAAATCATCAACAGCGTGACTGTTTTGTGTTTCCGTTGATCCTTTTAATTTGCATGTCTTTAAATTTCCTTTGTATTTTTATTTGTTTTTTATGTTTTTCTGTAATATTGATAACATACTCTGTATCTGCTATAATATTTTTTTGTTAAAACCATACTATTTAAACACTACACATTCCTCTAAATACCGTCCGCATACAAAAAAGAACACATTCTTTAAAGACTGACACTACTGTACTGTTCATACCCGATAGACTCTATCAGAGGTATCGTCTTACAAGTTGTCACATTTAAATTAAGAAGATTACTACTTACCTTAACTAAATCCTATAACTTCCATTATTATTTCAGACTGGCAAACCCGCAATTGCATCATGAACATATTAAAAAAAACAAATATCATATTTAATTTACATTCACTTGGAAAATCTCAGCCTGATCGTCTGTGTTACTTCCGTACCAATGGCTAACTTTAATGATTTTTCAAATAACATAGATGATTTCGCTATATCGGAGTCTTTCGAGTGTGAAGTCGATGAGTGCAAAAAATTGTTTCCATTTCATTCATCCTTGTCAGTTATTTCTCAAAATGTGCGCAGCCTGAATTGTAATTTTTCAGTTTCAGATCCTTTTAAGCAGATTTGGTTTTGATGGTGACGTCCTCATTTTAACTGAGTGTTGGCTGTCATGCCTATCATCTATACCTAAAATCGATGGTTATTGCGAGGTTGCGACCACATCAAATACACTTCAAAATGATGGTGTTGTCGTGTACATAAAAGATGAACTTTGCTATTGCATTGAGGAACCTGAAATGCAGAACTGCAATAGCCTCTTGATTAAAATCGGCAATGACACTGTGTTGCTGGCTATCTATCGTTCCCCATCTTATCCAAACACCGAACCATTTTTGACGTCGCTTGATGAAATTTTGGCAAGCTTATCAAGCTTTAAAAACATCGCAATAGTAGGAGATGTAAATTTAGACATAATTGCTGAAAACATGAGTACATCTACTGAACACTATCTTGCTCTTACATCATACCACGGTTTATTGCCAGCGCATCATTTTATCACACGAGACGCTAGTGGTACCTGTATAGATCATGTGCTCTTAAAAACTAAGACTCCTTCTGTAACTATTGTACCACAGTCTACTCTAACAGACCATAAATCTGTTATATTCTGTTTAAAAAAGCAACAGTCTCGCTCGTATGCCGAGTTAACGCGAACCAAAATTGACCAAGAGTGTTTATCAAAGGCCATAAACCAAATTGACTTTAGCCCAATTTACACAACTGATGACTGTGATTTTGCAGTTAGCTATGTCATTGGAGAACTGAAAGCTGCTTTGAGTAGGAATTCGGAAACAGTTATACTTCCACGACGCAAAAGGATAATCAAACCCTGGATAACTCAAGGTCTGCTTCGCTGTATGCGCAATAGGGATCTACTTCACAAAAAGTCGAAGTCATTCCCAAATGACCCAATACTTAAAAAACCTATATGCGGTACAGAAATTTTTGTAGTTCAATCATAAAAAAGGTTAAACGTAATTATGAAAGAGAACTTGTTCAAAAAGCTGGCAAGAATTGCAAAAAGTTGTGGGAAACAGTCAAAAATATCACGAATACATCAAAACGGGATACTTATCCAAAGGAATTACTAACAATATCTGACACTCCTCTGAACTCTGTGAATCAAATTAATTCGTATTTTTCCAATGTTGGCAAATCACTGGCTGAACAAATAGCGCATAACCAATCTGAGGAGCGCACAAATATGAAAGCACTTTTTGAACAAAACGGTAATTCAGCTGTATTCCTGAACACAGATGAAGTTGAAGTTCGAAACATAATAGCTGCTCTTAAGAGTGAATGTTCTGTAGGGTGGGATAATCTCTCAAATCAGTTCCTAAACGACCATGGGGATATTCTTGTGCCACACTTAACCGACATCTTTAATATGTGTCTAGAGAAGGGTAGATTTCCCAGAACTCTAAAAAAATCACAAATACGACCAATACACAAGGGTGGGTCCAGGGACTGTGTCAAGAACTTTCGGCCTATTTCTATCCTGCCTTCACTGTCAAAAATTCTGGAAAAGATTATTAACTGCCGTTTAATAAATTATCTCGAAAGTAATCACATTTTATCAGATAACCAATTTGGTTTCCGACGTGGTAAATCTACTGATGACGCAGTTAGTAGTTTAACGGACTTTATAACCTCAAATCTTGATAAAGGTAATAAGTGTGTAACAATATTTCTAGATCTAGCGAAGGCCTTTGACACAGTTTCTGTTCCGATCCTTGTACATAAACTGGAAAAAAATAGCATCAGGGGTAATCAACTTGGCTTATTGACCGATTATCTGTCAGATAGGACTCAGTGTGTCAGGGTGGGTCCGTTCATTAGTACTGATCTTCCAGTAACCTACGGCGTGCCGCAGGGTAGTATCCTGGGGCCTACCCTTTTTCTCGTGTATATAAACGACCTCTTTTATCTAAACTCATTCCATGGTAAAATAATCACATATGCAGATGACACTGCCCTCATTTTCGTTGCTAAAACATGGAATGAGACTTACCAGCTAGCACAATGGGGTTTTGATTTGGTGAAGACGTGGCTTCATGATAATGTACTTACTCTAAATGTAGATAAAACGAAATACCTGGCTTTCTAGAAAGAAAGAAAGAAAGAAAAGAAAATATGTTTATTTGGTACACCATGATTCATTAATCAACAAATAATTGATTTAAAAACTAAAATTAAACATAAAAAAAATAAAAATAAGTAGAAATAAAATTAACGATAACAAAATGTCTCACGGCTACGCCAAATAGGTCCAGTTCAGCATAATGCCAGACAACTACGTAGCAGTTGCCTGACGCTGGTTTTCAACTGAACCTTAGAGTGTAGTTACGGATGAAAATCAGTTTTTTATGAGGGAATTAAATAAATAAATACAATGCTTTCTCAATCCGTGACACATCACAAATCAATCTAGATATAATTGCACACAACTGCTCCTCTGAAGCTTTGTTTGATGCGAAATGTTCATGTAAACCGTTGGAACGTGCAAAGACAATTAAATATTTGGGTGTAATTATTGATGATAACTTTAGCTTTAAAGCTCACATTCAAGTACTCAGTAAGAGAATTCGTAAGCTTATCTACATTTTTAAAACTCTGAGGCATGTAGTCACCCCTATAGTCCTAAAACAAATTTATTTTGCACTCTGTCAGTCACTGATCACTTACTGCATTTCGTCCTGGGGTGGTGCGCCAAAGACTGTAATAAAGCAACTTGAGGTATCACAAAGAACTATATTAAAACTTAGTACCTTTAAACCTTTTCGTTACCCTACCGCACTACTTTATGAATACTGCGAGGTCCTGTCAGTTCGCCAACTATTTGTCGCAAGCATTATTACTAAACAGCATGCTAACTTGGAATATGATCAGAGTCTGTTAACAAGGCGGAGAGGTTTACCGGTTTGTAAGAGGATATCACACTCGAGAACTACTTTTATTCATCGATTTTTCCCATTTCTGGGCCCATTTCTGTATGACAAAGTTAACAAAACTCTTCCAATCTATTCGTTGAATAGATTGACACTAAAAAAAAACAGTATCTGAATGGCTTTGGAAATTAACATACGATCAGACTGAAGAATTGCTGACCATATTAAAGTAGTGATGTTGGATGGTATCAACTATTATCTAAGTATGCCAAGAATCCAATGATTGACTGTATTAAATGTATTTAATTTAACTTTTGGAGTAGCGTAATTAGAGACACAATAGTAAGACAATGGCGCACGACCGCCGGCGTTCGTGCGGGGATCAACAGCTTACACCTTATACACCCTCTGACACACATACACTCACCCTCTTCAGCGTATACATCCAGAGGACAGTTACACCTATTATTAAAACTATTTTTTATTTTTATTTTATTTTATTTATAATTTTAATTTAGTGCTTTTTCTTTTACTTTTGTTAATAATTCCTAAACTTAATTTAATACAATAACTGATATCATTTGCTCATGAGCTGATATTAGAAGACCCAAATTCCAGGGCTTAACGCGCTGGATGCCGAAATACAGGCTCCAAGCCTAGTTCGGCAGCACATGTTAATTTAGGCACAATTTTTAAGTATTGTAACAATATCATAATTATGAGCACAGACAAATTGTGTAATGTGTATTTTTTTGGTGTAATAAATTATTATTATTATTATTATTTTTATACATTTATTTATCTCAGCACCCTAAGGTCCTGGACCTTTGGAAGGCGTACGAGGAGCCGAAACCAACTCGCAGAGGCCCTTTTAGACGCTTTTAATGGGAAGTTGTACAAACCGGTGATTATCCCTGTACGCACTATGCTAGTGCATCCAAGGACAACCCCCGGTTGGTGGAAAACTATTGCGACATACGCAAAACTAAGATATAAGGCTATGGTTTTTGGAGTCTTAAGTGGACTGGTTACCAGGAACTATGTTAAGACTATGGCCCCTGCTTAAACAATGTTATTAATATCCATCGACAAAAGGCAGGGGGTGACTTGCACACTCAATAAATGGGCCCCCATAAACGGTCGCTAGCACGAAGTGACGTAGCAACAAGAGGGCAACATATCCTGAGGTGCTTAAGGAGTGGAGAGGTATACCACGGCTATCAGGACAATCCCGGAAGTACGGTCAAGATCCCTACCAGCACCTTACTGGATTATACATCCTTCTCCCGAGCACGTTTGCTCTTGCGAATCTCCACTCAAGTCAGCCAATAAAGGCAAGAGAGAGGTGGGAGCTCAGTTCCTCGTCAGTGTTCACTACGGCCGGCCAATAAAGGCAAGCCGGAGATGAAGAACAAGAATTCTCCCGGGAGATCGGGTCCGTGGGGTCGCTAATGCCCAACAGTTCGCCACAAAACTGCACTGCGGATTGTATCTCTCTTAGTCTGGCCCCTCACCCTCGGCATATTACGGCAAAGCAAACTTCACCGATACAGACCTAGAGTATATTGGAGCACGCAAGCCCCACCACGACGTCAACGTAGAGATACGGCGATGGGGTTATTATTATTATTATTATTATTATTATTATTATAAAGACATTAAAATAGCAACTGGCAGCTAAGAGATGATCAGTCACAACTGACAGCATTCGTTCACGTACATTACGCGAATATTAGTACAACTCAGCTCTAGATACCTCCACGTGTTTCCGAGATAAAGGTGTTCCGTTTATTTCTTTTGAGATACGGAACCCTAAAAAGGATGAAAAATTATATGTTTAAAGATAAGTAAAAACAGCTTTCAAGTACGTTTCCAACTAAAATTCATTTCCTTTGATTTACCAACGTTTTAGTTTTCAGCAGTATCTGTCAAATATATTGTTCACTCGTTTTCCCGCTAGGTTTTCAACATAAAGGTTTTTAATCCGTTTCACCCACGTTTAGTTTTGTTTAGGAGCTCGACATTGATGGATGGATCAGATTTTGATATTCTGTTCACTAGTGATGGTAATTCCAGGTTTTTTTTATTGATGTAAACTAGTGCTTGACTGCAATCCCACCTGATGGTAAGTAGTGACGCAATCGTTGATGGTGAGGCGCACTAATTTATTAAGTGCCTATTCACCCTAGCCTTGAAGACACCCAAATTATAATCGGATGGGAAGACCGCAGCAGGCTAATTGTTCCAGTCCCTCGATGTACACGGTATAAACGACCTACCTACCCGACGACCTACGGTCCGGACCAAGCGAAACGCTTGGTCCGGACCGTAGGGGTTTCAACAACGTAAGGGTGGATACTCGCCGTTCGTTAGGTTGTCCGATGGTAGAAATGAGATGGTGGAATCAAGTCATGCAATTCATGCGCACACTCTCCAAAATGCATCCTGTAAAACACCGAAAGGTTGGCTACCGTACGCTTGCGCTCCAGGCTTTGTAGATTAGACTTAACCAGATCTGGATCACCAATTAGCCTATTTGCACGCCTTTCCACCGAGTCCAAAGCCGCCAGGTGGCATTTTGCAGCACCAGCCCATATGTGGCTGCAGTACTCCACGCACGAACGAACCTGTGCTTTGTATAACATTAAAAGCTGTCCAGGTGTGAAGTACCACTGAACCTTTTTTGTCATTTCGACACCCACTTCGAACCAGGCAGTATCTTGGATTACAGTCCAAACAAAATTCAAACATGGCACTATCATTATAAGGTTCATTTTGAAAAATAACTGAATAATGTTACAACCTTGTTCGTTGCGGGTGTCGATTTTCTGACTGCAAGATTGACGATGGTATGGTTGGCATAGTGGTTAAGCGATTGGCTGCCGCGCTGTGTGTAGCGGTTTCGATTCCCGTACGGAACCAATATTTGTATGGTCTATTAATAGTTGTTCCGGATCTAGGTGTCTTGTGTATGTATGTTTATATGTTTGTAAACGCATTCATAATACAAGAGGACTTCTTAATGTGTAGCGTGCGTAGTAACGTTATCTTAAAACAAGTCAGACTCAAGCACTGAGGGTTTCGTACAAACTTACATATGAAAACAGTTCAATTCCTGAATTGAGTTACAAAGATTTTTCGGAATCGCACAATGTTTTTTTTTGTGACGTAACTACAAATTTACAGTTTTCAGATGTTTCCCTATACTTGTGCTATAAGACCTTACTTCATGCCAAATTTCAGGATTCTAGGTCAACGAAAAGTACCCTATGAATTTTGATTCCCGTGAGACTAGAGTGTCGCTATATACGTTTGTTGCGACATTAACGGCCGTATCTTTTTTTTTCGTTTACTCAGAAGTTTGATTTTTTTACAGCCTCAAGGGACCGCTGGCCTGAATATATGATTTTAATTTCAACTCGATAAGTCCACGCATGCCCGAGATAAAGGGTTTTGACAGACAGACAGACGGACAACAAAGTGATCATATAGGATTACTTTGTTGTCCGTCTGTCTGTTCCGTTTTTTCTTTTTGGGGTACGGAACCCTAAAAAATGCACTGTGCTTTTGGTGCCATCCACCAATCCACACTGGCCCCGCATCGTGTATTACCACTTCTTTTCACAGAAAACAAACTATCGAGATATTAATAATTTTGAGCCATTTCCATTATAAGACTTATTTTTAATGGTTCAGTTTGATGAAACACCGTTATTTCAATCAAATAATCTACTACGAAAAATAAATGAAATAATCTATTTTTGGGTTCCTAGGGGACATTCAAATGCACACTCATTTGCATCGCAACTTCAGTCGTCGAATGTCAGTTTCTCCTAAAATAATCCATCAAGCATCAAGTTGTAGGTACCTACCTAACCTATCACGGTAGATATTTCTAAATTTCTACCAGCTGCTTTGCAACATACTCTCGGGATAAAAAGTACCACGTGTGCCATTCCGAGAATTAATCTACACATGTGCCATTCACTCGCCTGATAGTAGAAAATCACCCTTAAGGAAGATATTCCCGGGATAAAAAGCATCGTGTGTGCTATTCCAGGAATTAATCTAAACGTGTGCCACATTTCATTTAAATCCGTCGAGCCGTTTGATCGTGAAGGAGTAACAAAGATACAATAATTATGTACATTTCGATACTTACGCTTTTATGATATTAACCTTTTGAGTGCGTAATTAGAGACACAATAGTAAGACAATGGCGCGTGAACGCCGGCGTTAATGCGGGGATCAACAGCGATGTGATTTTAATATCGTCATCTTTTCTAAAATCATTGTTTTTAGGGTTTCGTACCTCAAAAGGAAAAAACGGAACCCTTGTAGGATCTCTTTGTTATCCGTCTGTCTGTCCGTCAAGACTCTGTATCTCGGAAACGCGTAGAAGTATCGAGTTGAAATTAAAACCATATACTCAAGTCTGCAGTCCCTTGAAGCTGTGAAAAATCAAACATCTAAGTTAACGAAAAAAAAAGATACGGCCGTTTATGTCGCAAAAAACGTATATTTCGACACCCTCAAGGGAATCAAAATTCATAGGGTACTTCCCGTTGACCCAGAATATTGAAATTTGGCATAATATAAAGCAAGGTTTTGTAGCACAGGTATAAGAATAAATCGGAAATCAGTAAATTTGTTGTTACGTAACAATTTTTTTTTGCGGTTCGGAAAAATCTTCGAGACTTTATTCGGGAATTGAACTACTTTTTTTTATTGAACTTTTTTGATATAGGAGGAAACGTGCTCCTTCCATTGAATCTTTTATTCACAGTTACAAGCAACTTCCTACTTCTACTACACCTCAAAGTCAATAAATCACTTGAAAAACAGTAACAAAGTCCCAAAACAGACTAATCCGAAAGCACACATCACTCGTCAAACGTCACAGTATCTCAAAATAATCCATCAAACAACAAGGAGGCACTATCAACGGCTGTACCACGAGTCATTTATCTCGGGACCATCGCAGGAACAAATTAAACACTTTAATACATGAGGCGTGACTAAAAAAGGAAAAAGGGGATGGAAAAAGTGCCCTATCGAGTAGCGGTGAAGATGTTTGTTAGACTGGAACTGAAGTGGATAACAAACAATCAGTTGAAAACGATTCCAGTATCCTTAGACTAACAGAAATAAACAGTAGTGTGAGTGGAAATAAATAAATTAAAATGTATAATTAAAAAAGAAAAATGTTTTTTAAGTTTCACATATGCCTACATGGGCACTTATAAAACGTCAGAAGCTAGTGCACGGTTCTAATTGGTCGTTTTCTAAGAAGAAGAACCATCAAGAAATTACATGGTCACTCTTTAAAAAAATATATATATAATTGCAAGACTGTACTTATTCAGTAGATAATTATGTATAAATAAAAAAAATAGTAATTCACAAAGATAAGCAATATAGATGAGATTATGTACTTATGTAGATGAAAAAAAATCTAAATAAATTACCAAATAAAGTAGAATAAGAAGAGCCATGATGTTAAAAACATGAAATAAAACATCATAAAACCATTGTAATTCCAATGGAAGAGAGAGAGTGAGATAGACGGAACTATACAAGACGAATAGCACTATCGTTTTCTCTCATTGAAATTGACGTCAGTTCAAGACCTCCATAGGTAAATACACTGAAGATAAATTACTAGATTCAGAAATGTACCTAAAGGTTGATAAGCAAAAGAAACAAAGATCATAAACTACAAAAT
This sequence comes from Mythimna impura, assembly GCA_905147345.3. NCBI lineage: Eukaryota > Metazoa > Arthropoda > Insecta > Lepidoptera > Noctuidae > Mythimna > Mythimna impura. The sequence continues at coordinate 5,063,063 of LR990355.1, read as the reverse complement.
CAAAATCACACATCCAGTCAAACTAAATCCACAACAACTGTTAGCCGTCAGTTGCGCGCAGTAACGCCAGCAAAAAACTCAAGTTTGGTCCCCTCCGATATCCGGATTCTAAATCTGTCCAACTACCCACGTTTGACGTTTACCGAAACGATACCTTTGATTAGTAATTTTGTATTTCTGAACACGTAAATAGTTTGAATCGACTCGGAATTCAATGGGACATAAAATGCGTTTGGTGGAATTTTATGAGTACGACCTTTTTGGTAACTAGTTCGTTCAGAATTGTTAAAGTAACGGCAAATGAGAAATGGATGGTGTTTCAAAATGGGGTTGTGGGGTGCAATTAAGTTAATGGGAAGTGTATGAATAGATTTACTCTGGGTGGTTTTGTATTTTCAGAACAAATTTCATTAGAAATAGAAATTTAATGTTGTTTCTGCTTCAGCTTCTGCAGTGGTTTCGGCCACGTGATCGTCGAAAATTATATTATCTCAAGGTAAAATTTTCTCAGAATATAAAATATTTCCCTAATACATACTTACGTACCACATTATCAGCCTTTTAACGTTCCCACTACGTAGACCCAGGCCTATTTTCTAGAAGTGGGAAAAAGCCCTAACATTTTGTCCTATTCCAGGGAATCTACCTGTATACCAAGTTTCATCCAGATACGTTCACGCATTGTAGCATGAAGTAGTTACAAACATATACACACATGCAACAACAACTTAGTGCTTCTTAATTCTCACCCGATGCAATAGTTATTTCATTAATAAATATCGATTCATTCTTTTACAATTCCATTGCGGATTCAAAAGCATCATCTGCGAAAGGTACTGCCTAAAGTGAGAGATGAAGCCAAAAATACTTGAACTAATATGCCTGAATCAAGATCTCCAAAATTAGAATCGTCTAGACATCATCTGACTGCAGTCTTCAAGAATGTCGCTGAGGCGAATCATACAAAAACCTAATTATACAATGTCTGAAGAGTGTGTGTAATTCGATACTCACTAGGATTTTTATGTGCTTTGAAAAACTTGAACAAATTCTTTGATGTTATTTTTCGGTTGTTTGAGTCCGAAATCATAAGCATAATAAATAATTTCTTATATTTTTTAAATTTTAATATTTATTCTATGTTCATTTAAAAATATTGAAAAAAATAATTATTATAATTTTTGATTTCAATTCTTTTCAATTTTATTTTTTTGGTTATAATCATTAATTTACTATTTTTTACAGCGATGGGCTTTAGTAGCTTGAAAATAAAGAATTATTATTATTATAATAAACATTTACGTTCAAGTTGTAATCTCAAAAATCAATAACAAAAACTTGTCCAAATGTATGAAAATTTGAACCATTTTTGACAGTTCGCGACTAAGATACGAATGCTAACATTCCCCAAGACTACGAGAATTACCCACTGTTAAGTTGTTATTCTAAAAATAATTGCCGTATTGCAATAAGAATTTTTTTTTGTCGATCAACGGTTAACTTTAAAGACGTTTCATATTAAATATTTATACGTGTGTTTATCACCTAACTCCTCCTAAACGGCTTCACCATTTTGGATGTTTTGTGTATATATTTGAGTGGGTCCCTAGATGGTTTGAAAATACATGTGAACTCGTTATGTGGTGCTGCAATTGGGTTCTCAATATTTTTATTACGGGATCGCTAGTATCATAATAAAACTTATCGATGTAGACTAGACTAGAATATGATATATTATCGGTCACTATAAAATTCGGCAAAATTGCTACCTAAGCAAGGCATTTTCATCTTGCCACTTCTCTTATCGAGAAAAAGCCTTTCCCACTTAATATCACCCGCAACGCCTCACATCCCTCTAAGCACGCTATCAAACTTTTTTAAATCGACACCCATATCGCCAACCCTATCCATTCGTAATTTACGAGCTTACTCGAAGTTTTACGACGTCATTCGGGCTACGTCACAGCTACAATTCTGTTAATGAGAATGGGAACTATCAGTCAGTAACCGGCCGGAATCAACGGTATTAGATAGAAAACGGATATCTATTTGTGGATTTTATCTACCGTTCTATGTAAGTGCACGTGCTGTAAAAGTGTGGGATCTCGTTATTCAATTTTATTTTTCTTTTATGTTAGGAATAATGTTGCGCATTTTAAAAGTGGCCAGTACGTTCGTTTGGTGTCGAGTATAAAAAAAAAACTTTTATTTCAGGTAAAAATCCATATAAGAGATCATAACACATCAAAAAAAGTTTGTGTTTGATTAAAATAACTATGCTTTTCTTTTTTGGCTGATAATTTTTGAGTTTTATTGATGACTGCCCGTGAAGCAACAGTCAACGTCATTCAAATAAAATGCAGTGAAAGGGTAGATCAAAATTACTTATAAAAGTGTGCATTTCTAGAAAATACTGGAGAGCAGGCACATTACTTTGTGTAATTTAATTCAACACCACTGCTCTCGAAACGGTAAAGGAAAACATATTGAGGAAACCGGCATGTCCTAGAACCAAAAATTTGAAGACATGTGACATCCACCAACCCGCACTGGGCCCGCGTGGTGGATTACGGCCCATTCCCTCTCCTAGAGAGAGGAGGCCTGAGTCCCAACAGTGGGAACATTAAAAGGTTGATTATGCTTATGCTTATGCTTACTGGAGAGCACCATTGAACACATTGTAAAGTCAACAATGCAAATAACAACAGACAGTGTCAAAATGAATAAGATTAGGTTGAAGATATGCGGGAAAATTTATCTTTTCGATTTGGAAACGCGGATCAGTACTCACACAGATAATCGAGAAGTTCGTATCTGCAGTATGCCTGGAGACTCGGAAAGGCAAAGAACGATTCAGCAAAGCGGAATAATAATTACAGCTAGAACGTTTACGATTACATACAGATAACTGCATCGTTTGGGAATTCAAATAGAAAGAGCCAAGTAGAAAAAACAAGAAGAAAAAGCCAAATAGAAGCAATAATGAAATCATTAGACAAGCAGCTTTTCACAAAAATATTTACCTAGTTATTTATTAGAAACTCGTAAGTCGGGGCCGTTACCACTCGGCCACCACTGCTCTCAGCTGCGCTAGGTCGCGGGTTCAAACCCAGCCAGGCGTATTACTTTATGTAATTTATTTCATCACCATTGCTCTCAAAACGGTGAAGGAAAACATCAAAGGAAACAGGCATGTCCTAGAACTAAAAATTCGAAGACATGTGACATTCACCAATCCGCACTGGGCCCGCGTGGTGGATTACAGCCCATTCCCTCTCCTACAGAGAGGAGGCCTGAGTCCCAGCAGTGGGAACATTAAAAGGCTGATTATGCTTTATGCTTATACATAGGAAAACAATTAAAGATAATAAATTTTAAATATGATTAAGTACAAAGGAACTGGTTGTTTTTATAGAAATTTCTTCCGCAAACCTACAAAATGAGATCGCCCGGAGGACACGGTGGAGCATACGGTAGAGGTGTGCCCCGCTTGGGCAGAGCACCGGCGTGTCCTCGTGGGGGCGATCGGCGGCAGCGATCTCTCACGCCGGGCCTTGGTACAGGCCATGGTGCGGAGCGAGGAGGAGTGGCAGGCGGTTGCCTCCTTCTGCGAAGCAGTAATGCTAGCAAAGGAGGCGGCCAATCGCGTGAGGCAACGGTCCTCACGCCCCAACCGCCGCCAGGATTCCGATCCCGATTTCCGGCCACCGTAGGCGCGGGCTTGCGGACGGCGAGCAATGGGTGGCTCGCCGTCCGATCGTCCGGTGAATGTCCGGACCGAGCCCAAGTCGTCGACGGCGCGTAGTGTTCCACGCGCGCCTCAAGGAGATGTCAGCAACCGTAGGGGCCCAGCAGGGTCGAGGCCTACTGGGGCCATGGGTGATGCGAAAGTGACTACGGGGCCCTGGAAAAAATGGCAAAGAAGGAACAGGAGTGGGTTTTTAGTCAGTAAAAGTCTGACACTATCTCCCGCTCCGCCCAAGGGCGGGGGATGTCATTAGATGATTTACCAAACCGAAAAAAAAAAAAAAAAAACCTACAAAATGAGATATTAATTTTGAAATATAGCCGATATTTCCTGACTACGACTAAAGGGATTCATTAAAATACACATTTAACATATTTACTTAACCCATTACTATACGTACCAAACAAATGAGATCAAACGTTAAGTATGTGATTCATTGGATTTCCTCTAAATACTCGTACGTATTATTTTCGTGGTGGAGATCAAAAGATATTTGAAATGGATATGCTTCCATAAATTTTCCATTGTTTCATGATGTCTTTAATTTTTTTTTATTTGATATAAACCAGTGCTTGACTGCGATCCCACCCGATGGTAAGGAGTGATGCAATCGTTGATGGTGAGGCGGACTAATTTATTAAGAGCCTATTCACTCTAGCCTTGAAGACACCGAAATTATAATTGGACGGGAAGACCGCAGCAGGCAAATTGTTTCAGTCCTTCGATATACGCGGTATAAATGACGAAGCGAAACGCTAAGTCCGAACCGTAGAAGTTTCAACAACGTAAGGGTGGATACTCGCCGTACGTCGAGTTGTCCGATGGTAGAAAGGAGATGGCGGAATCAAGTCATGAAATTCCCGCGCACACTCTCCAAAATGCATCCTGTAAAATACCGAAAGGCTGGCTACCCTACGCCTGTGCTCGAGGCTTTATTTTATTTATTATTTATTTATCGTTTATTTCAGGCATTAATTAACCCATAGTAATATTAATTAAATAAAATTGTCATAACATAATAAATAAATTAAATTAAATTCAATAAATTATATAAATTATTGAAACATTGATAAAATTATTGATAAATTATTGAATTACATTAAGAAATAAAATATTTAAAAAAAATATTGCTTTGTATATTTATGAACAAAAAATTATATATTATTGCTTATAATTTACTTTTTTAGGGTCTGTTTTAGAGGTATGCAGAACAGGGTGTAAAATCATAATATCTTCGTTGAAAAGGGAGGATCCTCCGACCAGGTGGGTGTTATGTTTGATCCGGACAACTGTCCGAATATTGGTTTCTGGCTGTTGTAAATTTTCTAATCACGTGGAGAACTCTAATATCGCAATGCAGGATTTTGTAGTTTTTAGTTCATATGTGGCGTTATAGATGTCACTACAATGTCAATACCGAATAATAATTATCGGAAAGAATCATGCCGCTATTCTTTTTTTGTAACCGCATCATTTTATAGCTCTTTTTTTCATGCAGACTAGTAGGAGCACAGTCTTTAAGAACCATATCTGGGTATAGAATGCTACAATCGCGGCAGTGAGTCCCCTCTTTGAGGTGTGGCTAAAAAAGTTCCACGGCGTTTTTTTTTAGGTTGGAAAATCATCTAATGACAAATCTCGCTCTTAGGCGGAGCGAGAGATAATGTCAGACTTTTACAGACTAAAAACCGAATCCTGTTCCTTCGTTGCCTTTCGTACCAGGGTCGGGTCTTCCTTTCAGAATCAGATCCTTGGCCCCAGTAGGCTTCGACCCTGCTGGGCGCCTACGGTTTGCTGACATCTCCTTGAGGCGCGCGTGGTTCAGTACGCGCCGTCGACGAATTGGGCTCGGTCCGGGTTGTTGACGGTTGACGGTTGGATATACCCAATAAAACATTGCAGAATGTGAGGAAATGTAATAGATCATTTTAATAAGAAGGTATATTTTAGCATAATCAGCCTTATAATGTTTCCACTACTGGGACTCAGGCCTCCTCTGTAGGAGAGCGAATGGGCCGTAATCCATCACGCGGGCCCAGTGTGGATGTAACATGACTTCAAAATTTTTGTTCTAGGACATGCCGGTTTTCTTATGATGTTTTCATTCTCCGGTTTTAGAACAGTGGTGATCAAACAAATTACATAAAATAACGCACCAGGCTGGGTTTGAACCCGCAACCTACTCGTAAGTCGGTGCCGTTACCACTAGACCACCACTGCTCATTTTAAAAAGGCACAAAATATACTTAAATACGATGACACATTTATAATTAGAATCTCCGTCTGTCATTCACAAAGGACACAATCAACGAATGAACATTTTTGTTCAAAAGTTTTGCAGGATACGCCAAAACTTTTGAGCTCATCAAGGCCAATAAAGTTTAATTACAGATGTCATATCCTGCTCGCCAGAGTCTGTATGGAACAGACTCTGGCGAGCTAAGCCGCGGGCAAAAGTTAGTTTAATAACGGGCAGTTTGGGAAAGTCTGGCTTTTGGACTGGACTTAATAACAATGGTGAGGTCTTTTTGTTTAGCTGCGTATTAAATATCAGTAGTGATAATACCTTGATTTTTTTTTAAAGTTTATATGAAAATGGCAACCACGTACATACTTGCGTGGAGGTAACCTTTATTACAAAATACTATTAGGTCTATAACTATAAAATTGCCGTTTTTTTAAAAACGGGTTGCTTTGAAGTTGAAGGTAAGCGGTACAGAGTGTAAAGTCCCGCAAACCTCCGTTGAAAAGGGAGGATCCTCCGACCAGACGGGTATTATGTCTGGTGGGCAACTGCCCGATAGATGTTTTCGGGCTGTCGTATATATTCAAATCGCGCGGAGAACTTTGATTGCGCGATGCAGGATTAGTTCTTATGTGACGCCATAAATGTCGCTACATCACTCCCCTCCGGAGATCGGAGATCGATGGTTCTTGATGCTTCTTGATGCGTGCCAGGCCAGTGGTAGGTTGGTTCCAGTGGGTCGGAACCGAATGCCGCATAGTTCTCGGTGAGTCGGAACTGTCTGCGGTGATGCCCCAGTGAGTCGGGGTGGTGCTGTCCCAGTGAGTCGGGATGATGATGTCCCAGTGAGTCGGGATGATGCTGCAGGCTCCAGTGAGTCGGAGTAGTGCTGCTGGCTCCAGTGAGTCGGAGCGGTGCTGTGCGACGTAGGGCTTGACTGCTGGCGTCGACCAGGAGAGGTTCTTCATAGCTCTTCACGAATTAGATTGGATTGACTTGGAATTATAAGTTCAAATAAACTTTATATTAAAGGTACGTTATTCTTTTTCCGAAATTAGGTATTTATTGGTTTCTTTGTGTTTTGTATTTTCTGTAATATCGCAGTACTTGTAACTAATTTTGTATGAAATATAAGAAAACTCGCATTATTTTGTAATATGAGTTCTACCGTAACACTAATAAACACAACACTTCAAAGCAACCCGTTTTAAAAAACGGCAATTTCATACTTTCCCTATTATTTTGTGGTGGGTGTGCAACAATAAATAAATAATATCGATTCAAGTATCACTAAGATTAGGTACTTATAATATCAAAGTAGATCATTATGCTAAAATAATAAACTAATAATAATTGCTATGAGAAATATGAAACGTTTTAATTAAACAAATGAATATTGTTATGTTAAGACCAAATTAATTTTGAAAGAACTGTACGTAGTAGTACGAAATTTTACTCTTTAAGGAAAGTTTACTTTCAGTTATTTTTTTATGTCAAGTGGAAGCACAGTCCAGGGCTAAGCTCGTCGTCCGACCCTCCGGTGACCGTCCGGACCGAGCCCAAGCCGTCGACGGCGACGGCGCGTAGTCTTCCACGCGCGCCTCAAGGAGATGTCAGCAACCGTAGGGGCCCAGCGGTGTCGAAGCCTACTGGGGCCATGAGTGATGCGAAAGAGTTCCCCGGGGCCCTGGAACAATGGCAAAGAAGGAACAGGAGTGGGGTTTTTAGTCAGTAAAAGTCTGACACGCTTCGCCTAAGAGCGAGGGAAGTCATTAGATGATTTTACCACCTAAAATAAAAAAGGGGTTTTATGTTCAAAACTTCAAATATTTTTTTAGTCTATCGTTATCGCAGTTTTATCTTCGTTATTTGAAACTGGAAGACACTGCTACATTAATACCTCGTCGTCCCACCCAGTCGCATTTTATGACCATACTCTCAAAGAGCAAATGAAGCCGGTTTTACTCCCGGAACCACACAATAAAATAATTTAATTAAACAAAATTAAATATGACAAAAGACGAGGTACATAAAGCTGTTATCTCTGCAAAATTAAACAGAAATTCAGCAAATGTAATAACTTTTTTTTTTATAGCCTATACTGTCCCACTGCTGGGCAAAGGCCTCCCCAACTTCTTCCAGGTATTCTTTTCTTGAGCCACCTCGAACCAGTCCTTGCGGTAGGTATCTAGGTCGTCTCGCCACCTCTTCCAGGGTCGACCTCGGCGGCGTCGTCCATCTTCAGGTACCCACTTTGTGGAGACACTTGCCCACCGGTCAGAGTGGTTACTGATGTGACCCGCCCAATCCCATTTTAGCCTGGCAGCCTTTTTTCCTACGTCCATAATTCCCGTCTTTTAACGCAGCGTGGTGTCGGCCCTCTTGAAACCCAGAATGCTGCGCTCCATTCCTCGTATAATAATAACTAATTAATTATACAAAAAGATGAAGCAAGTATTACATCTGTTCTGAATATTTTACGAATTTATTTCGTACAATGCAGCACAAAATGAGAATACGGAATTCATTCGTACGTATGTACCGAAATTCATTGAACAAAATGATGAAAAATTAATTTTATTGCGCCGCTTGCATCGGAAGGCATAATACATTGGCCTCGATAGTATCGCATTTTTACGGAAGTAATTTTATTTCGACAATTTCTGTTGAGTATTACCATTGTGAGGAAAATTTAATTGATAGGTTCAATATTGTTATGAAGTTCCAACATGTCAGTTTGGTTATCTATTTATTTGTATCGTATAGCGATGTAGTAAACATTAATGTAGTAACATGAGTATATTATAGGAAGTTTGAAAGTGGCGCCAGTGACTGAAAAGTTGAAAGGCAATCGTTTGTCTTGGTATGGTTATGTGAAGAGGAGAGATGAAACGCATGTTACTAAAAAAGTTCTGAGTATACATGTAGATGGATGGAGAGGGAGAGGGAGGCCAAAGTAAAGATGGATGGATTGTGTGAGGAGTGATATGAAAGAAAAGGGAGTTAGTGATAGTGTGACGGGTGACAGGACAGAATGAAAGAAAAAAACGTCTTGCGCCGACCCCAAGTAATATGGAACAAGGGCAGGAAAAAGAAAGTATATATAGCGATGTAATAAACATCAGTATAGTATCTTTAATAATTTTAAATTAGTTTATACCGGCACGATTTTATGTAAAACTCATAAAACTAGGCTACAAACGTCAACAAAGCAGAAGTATTATAAATTTATAGGTTGCAGCTAAAAAAGTAGATGAATTAGTAACATTAGATACCTATTTATAAAACTTTCCTGTATGTTGAAGGAACATAATCGGGACACCAACCTTCAGCCGGATGATGTGAGCTGATGCTTGCTGTAAGCAAATTGGAGTGGCATCATCATGGTCCACAACATTATTTATGGATGTGTATAACACTTCGTTTTCTCTCCGACTTGCAAGTCAGATCTGATACCATCGTGCTACGATTTTTGCTGATATAGGATTAAAATAGCCGTTCTTAAGTACATGTTATAATTGACTGCATCAAGCTATCAAACATAGGGAGCCATGACTAATGTAATAACAAAAAAAAAAGTTATTAACTAAAATTTTTATGACCTTGGTAAAGACTTATGAAAGGTTGAGCGATTGTGTGAATTCAAGACAAACGAAACCGATTTCTACTTCAAAACTAATTCTTCTTCTTCAGCTCTAACTAATTACCAACAATTCAGTTTCAATCTACCAACAGTTCACTTCAAATAATCAAGAAAAACGTGAAAATCTAATTATAGTAACACATTTTGGGCTTACGTTTCCAATAAATAGCTGACACACACACACAAAGTTACATAAACTATAGAGCACTCTTCCCTCCCTAATGTTTCCATCAGTTACCGGTGAACTTCAGTTAAAACAGAATGACATCGGCATACCTTTCGTTCGCAGCCGAGTGAACGAACCCGAGTACACCCGAGCGGGGAACACGCTTGTGCTTGCGCAGTCGAAAATAGCCTGACGGAGGGCGCTCGCTCCCCCCTTCTTTTGTTCCTATTTTGTAATTCAAAAAATAGAACTGAAGGGTGTTTCGGGATGCGCATGACTCAGTGTCGGACGGCGCGCCGGCGCGTGCGTTGTTTCCGTCGCGGAAATCGGATTTATTTGAATTCCGGAATTCCGTTTTTTTTTTCCAACTTTTTGAAGTGGTGTTGAGTGGCTGTGTTGGTAACGGAAGTGTGGTGTGAATTGTGTTTTATAAATTTATTTTTTGGAAATTCAGTTTTCTTTTTGGGTACGTATTCATTTAAATATTTCATTATTTTTATAAATTACACCATGTGTTGAAATTTTTTTCGATCATGACTAATTAATTCTCTGAAAGTTCCATGTATGACTGAAAAAAATATATTTAATAGAATATTTTAAACATATTTTTTGCTTTCTCGTAATTGTATTGCATAATATTTGTGGCTGATAAAATATCTACGGAAGAAGAAAATATACTGCCGGCAAATATTACTACAAATTAACTGGTTGGTGAAAACCAAATTGCAAATGGTTAGGTTTTCATCTATGACTGCAAAGACAACTAAATAATCTAAGTTTCTTTACGTGCTTCTTCTTCGTCTTCTTGAATGGATAGTTTTCTCTTCCCTCAAAGTATCCGGGCCCAGTAGGTTGTCACGTTTACAGCGGCATTAGTAGCGTTTTTAGGTCCTCCAAAGCTATTCACGTTCTGAAAAAATTTTAAAAAGTAACTAACTTCAGTATAGATAAATTATTCGTTAAAACATAAAAGGCCGAATGTAACTCGGAACGAAACTGAAAGAAACAATAAAATAATAATTAAGGGTCCGGTGTAGTAGTCGTTATTTTAGCTATTTTAGTAGTAGTTACACTACACCGGACAAGCCGCTAGATAGTCAAGATACAAATATCAAAACGGGCCTTTTATCTTTTGACAACCTTACCAGTTGGTAGAATATAGGAATTCGCTATCTTCCATCTGCTATCATTCATCTGCGAGAGTGTCAGACTTTTACATACTAAAAACCACCTTTCGTTCAATTGCCCTTAAACCCACCTTTCGTTCAGTTGCCTTTTCCATTCCAAGGCACGGGAATTCTTTCGTACAATCCGTCTACCGGCTATACACCTAAGATTTAAATAGTATAGCGACCTCATTATTTGTACACATCATAAAAATACGTCACTGAATCGCTTACTCTTTCATACAAAGTCTACATTTAGTTATTTTAAATAAATTTTAGGTATTTAAAAATTTATTTTTAATTAATTAATTAATTTAATCTTCATGCAACAAAAGGTACAAAGGCGGACTTAATGCCTTAGGCATTCTCTACCAGTCAACCTAGGGTAGTGGAGAGACAATATGGCAGGTGCATAAAAAAAAAGAAAATATTATTTAGACATCAAGTATTACAAAATTATATATAAAACTAAAACTAAACATACATACATATAATTATATATATACACTGTAAAGGAGTTTTGAGATGATTCTGCTAATTGTGTAGAAAGTAATTCCGCAACTTTCGATTAAATGCATACTTAATCGTGGCCGTCCTGATATCAAGAGGTAGCGAATTCCATAGAAGTGTGGACTGTATATAGAAGCAGGAATGAACAAAATCAGAAGTATGAGAAGGACAAAGCAGTAGGAGATTAATTGAACTTGAATATAGAATATACCCTATTCATATTACCCATATAATATTATAAATTCGATATAACTCTGTCTGTCTTTCTGTTTATTACATGTTTCAAGCTCAAACCAATAATAAAAATATTTTGGTATAGACAAAAATTGCAACGAAAAAGATACTTTTTATTCCAAAAGTACCTTCTCTTAGGATAATTATTAACTTTCATGCAAGTGAAGCCACTGGTAGACGTTAGTATCTTATAAGTATTAAACTATATGATATTGTTTGAAACCTTGTTACGCGAAATTATTAAAACCGGTGCTTAACGAATTAATAAAGAGTAGTAACCGACCTCATTTATATGAATTGCTAGTGATGTTCTAGGTATTTTGCAATATTCGCGAGGGGAATATCCACGGTACTTTCTTTTGCGGATATTTTGGTTACGTTTTTTGTTTTGGTTTTTTTTTCGTCCTAATGTTCTATGGTTGACTGTCTATCAGTTTTATTTAATTACTAGCTGACATGGCGAACTTCGTACCGCCTAATTTTAAGGATAACGCCATCTACAGGAATGACCAGAACAGCATAATTCATTTTACGATGACATTTTAATTAGAGATGGCGTTGTATTCGATTTTTTTTTTCGTAAGTTTTTCCATATTTTCTCACCGTAAAACCTTCCCTGGACTGTCATAAATATTTCAAGACTAAAATTAGCCAAATCGGTCCAGCCGTTCTCGAGTTTTAACCAGACTAACGAATTTTTATATATATAGATTGTGAAATTATTTGGATCTAATCTCTGGCATGAATTTTTTTAATCGACTATTTGGTGTAGAGACGTTTTCTAATTTAGCATGCGAACTCGTCAAATAATAAGTCAAGCACTAGAAGTCGACAATTTCATAACTTCAAATTATCAATTCAGAACACAAGAAGTTTATCAGAGAGTATAGTTTTGGAACATCAAGTAAGAATCTAAGGATTCTCTAAGGTAAGTTTCAGATATTATAACTTTCAATGAGTAAGCTGTTGATCCCCGCATTAACGCGTTCACGCGCCATTGTCTTACTATTGTGTCTCTAATTACGCACTCAAAAGGTTAAGTGAAAGTTTTTAGTTTTGTAACTGGGTCAGGACACTGGCTCCTATTACACAAATTGATACCTAGCTCCGAAGCTAGGTATCAATTTGTGTAATAGGAGCGGAGGACTCTGACTCCGAAGTCAGAGTTTCAAATAGTTTATTACCGGTTTTTTCTGTGTCAATAAACAAATTTATTATTATTCATTTATGACCAATGTCATATTCCCGTAACAAAAATATATATTTTAATCCCTATAACATTTCATATCCGAAAAATATGAAGCCCATCACTACTCTTAACGTTAATAATTCGCTCGTCCGTCCAAACTGTAAAGGGGCCAACAGACGCTGCAAAGCGGTCGATAACATTTACAAAGAATATTTTTGAACATTTTCGCTTTATTGTGTACCAAGGTAAACTATTTAAATTGTTTCAGCCACTTAAGTGGGCTATTGATTTGTATTGGGATTTAGATGATGACTTCAGGGATTTCCTTAGAACGAAAGATAAATATAAAATCAGCTGTTTATTGTGGGGAAGAAAATGGGTTATCATTTCTTAGAATTATATAATGTTGTTGGTCTATTATTGTAGATTGTGACTGAGGAAAAGGTGATTTGTCATTGGATATGTACCGTACAAGTCTGATACAAACAGTACCAAACTTTTCCTTTTTTAGGATTCCGTACCTCAAAAGGAAAAACGGAACCCTAATAAGATCACTTTGTTGTCTGTCTGCTAAGATTTTTACTATTACGTAGCTAATTTTGTATGGAACCCTTAGTGCGCTTGTCCGACTTGCACTTGTCCTAATTTTTTTTTCTTAAGATGGAAAATCATCTTTAAAAAAAGGCTTCTCTCGGTTTAGGGCGGAGCGAATGGGGTGTCAGACTTTGACAAAAACCCACCTGTATCCTTCAGTGGCCCTTTGCGTTCCAGGGCCATGTTAATAGATTTTCAACTTTATGTTATTGGATATAAAGTTGAAAATCTATTGAAGATTACATAGTGTTTTCGTTCGTTCCGGTCGCTAACGCTCAGTAGTCTTCAATAGATTTTCAACTTTATGTTCTTAGGTATAAAGTTGAAAATCTATTGGAGATTACTAAGCGTTCACGTTTATCGTTTGCAACTTGGCTAGGGGGGCTGAGGGCTGTCGCCCGTCGTTATGCTATACTGACAGCATTACTACAGACTAGCTTTTCCTCGCGGTTTCACCCGCGTCTTTAGTTACTGCTCCGTCCCCATGGGTTGTTGCGTAATGATAAGTAGCACATAGCCTTTGTTGATAAATGGTCTATCCAACACTACAATATTTTTTTAATTCGAACCAGTATTTCCTGAGATTAGCGCGTTCAACCAAACAAACTCTTGAGGTTGTACTGTCTTCAGTGAACACCCACGTGTCGGTCACTGTAACCGGACCAGTGAAAAACATTTTGTTTTAGTGATGAAGACCTGAGGAAGCTTTACTTTTAATAACCTTACTTGAGACTCTCCAGTTAAAAACAGATTTTGGGACCATGACATAAATAGAGATCACGAAATTCATGATATTAAAGTTTACACCTTAAGCGTTTCAGCACCCCTAGCCAAGTTGATTATCTGCATTCGTTAACGCTAGTCGAAAACTAATTAAATGTATGGGAATGACATCATCTCAACGTTAAGTCACTTGGTCAGAACAAACGAATAGAAAATTCGTAGCCAAGTTCACATCGTTCAAAATGATAGAATGAATTGTTATCGTTTCTACAATGTTCAACGCTACATCCTTTGTTATTGTAGAACGACATTGTAGAACGAGCGGCCGACTCAGGCGCGAATTCATGGCTACCAACTTATCGTTTTCTATAATTGCTGACACTGAGGCATTACCGATTGGAGAACGGAATTCGACACGAAACGGTTGTAACTTGGCTAGGGGGGCAGGGATGGACGACTTTTTTTACCGAAATAGCTCGACTGTTGTTCGTACAGCTAGAGTGCTAGACGAAGCGTTCGGCGCTAAATCCCCGTGCGTGCGCTTATGATTTTCTTTAACTATTCGTCCAATTAATATGCAGTGAAAAGCAAAAAACACATGTATTTAGTAATTGTGCTGACAAAGCTGCTTATTTTCATGAGGATTAATAGATAGTTGATAATATGATTGGTTAAACACCATTCGACGATTTTACTTATTTCTAATGCATTTTAAAAATATGATATCTATTGAATGAAATATCCAAATTGAATTATTCAAAAAGTAATATACAGGCCCTGAACCAGGCTTAAATATTAAATAATTTATTTTGATAAGGATTACTACAAAGCTACAAAAAACGGCCTTTTCTGGAGGCGGTACTTAAATTCAGTTTTTAAACTAAAAAAAAAAAACAGTTATTGTGACATAACTATAAAGAAAGGTATCAAAATCTAACAAAACCAATGAATAGAAGCATTACCTTGACATACAAAGACAGCTGATGCATTTAAAGTTAATTTATAAATAGCTGGCCGCACGCGTTGAATTGATTCACCGAAACATTCCTATGAAAAAGTAGAGGAAAGTAGTGTGTGTAATAGTTTTTTAGGTTAATGTTTGTAGACAGATGTTCGGTTTTCAGACTAGATTTAGTTTTGAAATTTTCGATTGTAATCTAAAATCGAGGTAAGATTATGTCTATAAATGTTGTAACCAACTGGCTTAATTTGCCATTGAGTGAACAGCCTAGCCTAATAACTTATCGGCGCCGATATTCAGCCTATGTATCTAATTCAGCATTTTATGAACCAGTTGGCTAATGCTAAGTTGCTTAGGCCATTTAAACGGATGGCCATGTGACGAAAAAAAATTAGGGCACCCAAACACGGACAAGTTGGGTTCGAAAAAGATGTCGGGGGCTAAAGTGACTAAACGAAGCCTCTGTCATCGCCTTCATGTTTGGTTCCTTTAAACACTGCAGACAGAAATATACATAAATATAAGCTTATTTTATTTACGACCATCGTCAGCACATTGCCGGCTAACTTAATTGGCTAAACGCTATCGTTCGGAGACATTTACCTAGCTGTTTAATTGAATTTCTGAATTCATTCGGGCGGCTAGTGGCATGGCGCCTTTTGGTAAAAAAGCTGGGGCGAAATGGGAATTAAGGCAGTTAATGTTTATGTAGTAAGAGTTTTGCTTGTTCATTTTGATCCTATGTATTTGTCGCAACCTAGGATCAAATGGAACCAGCAATAGTACTCCACAGTCGTGATAGGAATCGGTAATTATAAAATTGACAAAAAATAAAAGGCCCGTTTTGACATTTGTCAAACATTTGTGTGTTTTTTGACTACCTAATGGCTAATAAAAAACAGGGCAAGTACGAGTCGGACTCGCGCACTGAGGGTTCCGCACAAACGTACCTATGAAAACAGTTCGATTTCCGAATTGAGTTACGAAGATTTTCCCGAATTGTTATAAAGAGGTTTTTTTTGTGACCTAACAATAAACTTACAGTTTTCAGATTTATTCCTATATATATACTATATGACCTTGCTTTATGCCAAATTTCAGGATTCTGGGTCAACGGGAAGTACCGTATGAATTTTGATTCCTTTGAGAGTGTTGAAATGTATGTATTTTGCGACATAAACGGCCGTATCTTATTTTTTGTTAACTTAGAAGTTTGATTTTTTCAAAGCTTCAACGGACCGCAGACCCGAGTATGTAGTTTTAATTTCAACTCGACACCTCCACGCGTTCCCGAGATAAAAGGTCTTGACAGACAGACAGTCAAACAGACAGTCAGTCAATCTTTTTTTTCCTATATGGCCTACCGCTAGAAGATTAATGCCCATTACTCTCCGAATTGTAGTGAATCCGAATTTTTTTTGAGGATATACCTGGCGCCCGAATTATCCATTTAGTTTTCGGTACATCATCGACCCTCTAATAACACACACACATTTAATTCCCCCTTATATAGGTTACATTTGGCATTTTGCAATTATTATTTTATTCTTTCTTTCACTTTCGTTCCAAGTTACATTCTAGGGTCTTTCTTAAATGTCAAAACGGGCTTTTTATTTTTTAACGAGTTTAATACTCACTCAACGTTGTTATTAAAAAAAAACATAATTTCAGTTAGATAACTTATACCTACAGCTATTATACTAGTAGCCTTGACTCGCGTAGTCAGCTTTAGTTGCTTGAAATAAAATGTTCAGATTTTATATATTGACGATAAACTTTATTATATATTATGCCTGGCACGTTTACGGAGTTAAGCTTATTTATTTCATTTAGTCCTATTTTTCTACAATACTAGCTAAGGTTATAAAGAGTCTGAATTTCAAAATACGGGTAGAAAAGACTTAGTCAAATTAATCTAATAAGTATTTAGCCAACTTTTGAGTTATATGCTACAGATATGACAAAGATAAAGATTTTTTAGGAATCTTGCGTGAAGATTATCTATTAAAAAAAGACTAAACACAATACCAACGACGCACAATTGATTTATTTATTTAAAAGAACAAAATAATGTAAACAACGGCAAGCAATAGGTAGCTCGCTGTCCGACCGTCCGGTAACCGTCCGGACCGAGCCCAAGTCGTCGACGGCGCGTACTGTTCCACGCGCGCTTCAAGGAGATTGGCAACCGTAGGGGCCCAGCAGGGTCGAAGCCTACTGGGGCCATGGGTGATGCGAAAGAGATCCCCGGGGCCCTGGAACAATGGCAAACAAGGAACAGGAGTGGGTTTTTAGTCAGTAAAAGTCTGACACGCCCTCACGTACCGCCCAAGAGTGGGGGAAGTCATTAGATGATTTACCCAACCAAAAAAAAAAGCCATTGAACGATGTTGCTGCTCCTAATGATGTCCAAGAAATGAGAGTGAGTTTTGTGTGTGTTTTTGTACCTTTTGGTTTATTTTTTTGCACACTGGCAGTAAACAGCGTATTGAAAAACTAAAATGCTGGCTGGTCAGGTACTCACTGTCAGCTAAACACGGCTCAAAAACCTTTTCAGCTCGAAATTAAACGTTTTAAAATAGTAGTCGGTATTCAAATATGTATGTGGATATTGTCTAACATAAATAGACTTGCCCTACTAGTGTGTTTGTTTATGTTTTAGAGCAAATGAGAGGGCGTGACGTCACATTTGGATGAATAGATAGGTATCCATGGCGGACTCCCAAGAAATTTTTCGGTTAGTGACTTTAGAGTGGTATGATGTGAATGAAATAATTGACGAGATGAATGTCGCCAGATTGAAGAGGTTCATTTCTAGCAGTGTATTGTTGAGTGTTTTTCGGGATTAATTTTTTAAGAGCTATGTAATAAGAACCATGTTAAAGAGTGTTTTTTTGGCATGCTTCTTCTATTTATGTATAAAAGGTGAAACCGACTGACAGATATAACCATAGCCAAAACTGCTGGAACTAGGAACTGCCCCCCTAGCCAAGTTACAACCGTTTCGTGTCGAATTCTCGAAGTAACGCCTCGGTGTCTGCAATTGTAGAAAACGATAAGTTGGTAGCCATGTTGACGCGCCATATTGTCATTCTACAATAGCAAAGGATGTAGTGTTGAACATTGTAGAAACGATAACAATTCATTCTATCATTTTGAACGATGCGAACTTGGCTACGAATTTTCTATCCATTCGTTCTGTTCACGTGACTTAACGTTGAGATGATGCCATTCCCATACATTTGATTAGTTTTCGACTAGCGGTAACGATTGCAGATTATCAACTTGGCTAAGGGTGCTGAACTTTTGCACAAGGTTTTATTTTATGATGTAATCGAGCACTAAAAAGAGGTTTTTGTTAATTTAACCTCTACGGGGGTGAAAAGGGAGAATTTCTTTTGTATGTAAAATCTCATTCCGTGTACCAGTTAAAAGTTAGCACAAATAGTAACCTTAGTAAATAAGAAAGACTGTCATTATTTGTTTATAAAACAACCACTAATAGAACCATTTAGGGCTTAAAGATTGTATTGAGGATTTTTATTTCTTAGGATAATAAATTTGAAATTTGGCATGAATTCTAATAATAATAATATTCCATAACTATCACACAACGCCGTCTAGTCTCAAGCTAAGCAGAGCTTGTGTTATGAGTACTAGACAACTGATAATCATACTTATATATTTCTAAATACATACGCATTATAGATAAATTACACCCAGATACAGAAAAAAATATCAATGTCATCATACAAACATTTGGCCTGAGTGGGAATCGAACCCACGACCTCCAGCATAGTAGTCAGGGCCACTAACCAATAGACCAACAGGCCGGTCAAATGTATGAGAATGACGTCATCTCAACGTTAAGTCACGTGGTCGGAACAAATAAATAGGAGCCGAAGAATATACAGACAGCAGATCAGCATCATCAGATCAGTTCGATATATCCCCTCCCACCCTTTTCTCAGTCAGTCATCTACTACACGTATAAACAAAGCCATTTTACTTGTTACGACAGTTCTGCTGTGATCCTGTGAGGAGTTCCGTTCCATATCTTCGAAATTCCTTATCAGATCATAATAATATTTTTTCTATGAGACCAACTTGGAAGCATAAACTAGAAATCGAAAAAAAAAATATTTCAAAATCGGTCCACAATTGACCGAAGAATCGAACATACCTACATAAAAAAAATGCATTCAGCCGAACATAGAACCTCCTTCTTTTTGAAGTCGGTTAATTAATAAACACCGTTTACCTCAAATATAAATAAATTGGCCTCTGCCTGCTAGGAATTAGAAAGATGATGGTAATGAAATAACTGACAGATGAATTTACGTCACAGATTTAATGACGAAATACGAAGTAAAATAATTCCCTCAAGAATAATTCCTACCCTTTAAACATAAACAAAGGATAATAAATACCTCGTAGCTACGCTAAGCATGCTTACAAAGCCTTACAACGTAGCTCCTTCATAAATTTCACCCTTGCCAACCATCCACCACCTTGTGTATCACATCACGCCTTTTGCAAAACTGGAATTTATTATGTCTTAGTAATTTTGATAAACGTGAAAGCTCAAAGACAAAGTGGATTCTGCTTCTTAGAGCATGTTGGGCAGGAAGCGAATGTGGTGTAAACGTGAGACGGTTGAACGTGTCCCGACTTGTTGAGTCTGAGATGACGGAGGATGAGATATATTTAGAATTTTGAGTTGAAAGGAGTGGTTTAGCGTCACATAGTTAGTTGGGTGGTGGAAACATTAAATACTAACTACAAAATTATACAAGGAAGTAATAGGACTCAAAATTTAAAAGATTTTTTTAGCACTACGGTGGGATTTATTTTGGAATAGGTTATAATTAAATAAATAATATAATAGGGGTAATCTCTTAAGCTACTGAATCGCTCTAGGGTGGCTCGGGAGGGTGTGTCAGACTTTTACTGACTAAAACCACTCCTGTGTTCTTCAGTTATCCTTTGAGTTGTAGGACCACGGTTTTGCATGTTTATAACTCTTACACTCAAATGGCTTGAACGGAATTGGATAAAACTTAGCATACATGTTAGCCTTATGGGGTAGATCATATCTTAGATTAGGCAATATGTTACCTTGGGACAACTTTCTACTTTTACGCAGGCCAAGACGCTGACGGAAAATAGTAAAAAATAAAGACGATACTGTTGAAATATCACGCCTTCGTATACTTTTTACTTAGAAGTGACGATGATTGATGAGTATGTATAAAGCAAAAACTACGTCACCAATATTTTTTCATAATCTGACTGACGGAGGAAACAATTTTTTTAATTTTTTATTCAGGTAACATCCCTAATTTTTTTCTGTTGATAGACTCACGCTTTACTACTATGTCACCTGATGGAAAGTGACGATGTGGTCAACGACGGAGCATGCTTGCTTAGAAGTAACCTATTCATTCTTGACTTAAAAAAACCCAAGTTGTAGCTATCAGGAAACACTGACTCCAGCAGGAAATTCCACTATTTAGCTGTACGCACAATGAATTTGTTCCCAAAATGTTTAATGCGTATGGCTGGACATAATAGAAAGACAATAAGAGAGCGAACGCCGGCGATCGCTTGGGGTTTAATGATTTAAGTGCACGCGTCCTAGTTGGTCGCGCCGCCAAATTGGTTGTGCAACCAAACGGACACCTGCCGTGCTATTCTGTAAATGGTAAATCATTTCGAAACTCATTTCACAAATCATCTCGAATGTCACACTCAGCGAATTTATTGTATTTCAGAATACCAAATCCTATAGACAAATTTGTAGATAAATGTCAAAATACTCAACCGTTTTAGTTCCTCTCACTTTGATCATCACTCGGTGGCGCCAGTGTCGAATTCACTCCATTTCAGAATACGAAACTTTAATTTCACCATGATTTCACTGCGGATTCAGAAGTGATTTCGCAAATAAACTTTTCAGAAAAGCAAGGCAGGTGAGTAACTCTTTATAGAGCTGTATACATCTTGTTGGTAGCGGCGACTGGTGGCGCCGCCATAGTGTCCCGGTGAAATATAGCCCTAATACTTTTGAATAATCCCACAACCTTAAGTCATCACCGTTTTCAATCCTGAATCACCATGCTACATAGACAAACGAACGAAAATTCTCGGAGACTAACAAAAATACAGAATAAATTTCACAAAAGCCCAGAAAAATTCCAAGACGTTATAAAAGAACAAGATCCTAGAAATCCTAAAGCATTAATTACCAAAATTCTCTTTTGAGTAATATTAACGAGTGTCTCATCCTTCCCTCCAATTCTCTATGGCACACAATGGCGGACAAAAGGTGCGGATACACTGACGTCCGTATATTCCGACGTTTAGGTACACATCATATTGAAGGAGAATTCCGCTTTGCATCCGGTACGGCGCCGTCCTATAAAGGAGTAGGTGTATAATGGAGTTCGTTTGGTATAATTTTAAAGGCATTTTTGGAT
Organism: Mythimna impura; assembly: GCA_905147345.3. NCBI lineage: Eukaryota > Metazoa > Arthropoda > Insecta > Lepidoptera > Noctuidae > Mythimna > Mythimna impura. Next base: position 5,041,405 of record LR990355.1, on the reverse strand, counting down.
ATTCGTATTTTGATGTTAGCTTTTCTGTGGATTAAGATTACCTTGAACATTAGTAATCTTACTAATAAAGAAAGGAGTAGGTATGCTTAGAATTTTCTTGCGTGATCGCATCCGCAGAAAAACCAAGGTTACCGACATAACCCCAAGATTTGCCAAACTTAAATGGCAGTAGGCAGGACACATTGCTCGCAGAACAAATGGTCGTTGGGGCCGAAAGTTTCTGGAGTGGGCATAACGGAAGACGCAGCGTTGGAAGGTGGACCACCACAAGTGGACCGATGACCTTGTGAGAGTCGTAACAATCAGATGAATGCGAGACGCACATGCAGTTCGTTCCCACGACCGTTCGCTCTGTTAAAATGATGGGATATATAAATAATTAAATATGTAATGGAGTAGGCACAAAAAACAAGGGTGAAACCGCGAGGGACGGCTTGTTTTTAAATATAATAAAATTAAAATATAATAAAATTAGAGATATTTAGAATGAATTTTTGACAAACTTCTTTGAGAAGATAACATGGCTAGTCCTGCTAAATTACCCAGAGCTCAATTTCTAAGACGAGACTTAACAATTGATTGGTATACATTCTTGATGAGTTTCAAACACACAAACAGTAGATGTTGATTATAATATATACACTTCTGGACACATCTATTGGCCCACCTTAGAGTTTAGGTTTCGATGGCCCCTACCGAAATATGATTGCTAGATTGAACAAAAACTGTTGATGCAGTTTTAAACCTGATACATTTTACCATCTTTTTCGATCGTATTGTTTTAAATTTGAATTCAGAATACCATACGACATGGAGCTACGCCTAACAAGTCGGATATGCGCCTTGTTAAAGGCAATTGATTTTTGAATAAAAAACATGTTTTATCAAATAAAGGTTTAATTTAATAACGCGTGTTGCCTCCATGGGCATCTACCACAGCTCTCATACGATTAGGCATAGAGTTTATCAACCGCTCTATGAAATTTTGAGGGATCATCTCCCATTCCTCTTCTATGGCAGTTTTCAACTCCTGCATCGTCTGGGCAACTGGCTGACGAGCCCTAACACGTCTTTTTAGCTCGTCCTACATGTGCTCAATGGGGTTCATGTCTGGGCTTCTGGCTGGCCAGTCCATAACTGTGATGTTCACATCCCGAAGATATTCCCTGACGATGCCGGCCGCATGGGCTCTTGCATTATCATGCATAAAAAGGAAATTTGGGCCCACATAGTCCGCGTATGGTATCACGTGAGGTTCTAAGCACTCACGAATGTACCTTTCAGCATTTAATGTTGGCAGCCGTGGTCCTGTAACAACCTCAAGTTGAGTTTTGTCGCTCGCGGATATACCGCCCCAGACAGTCCATGAGCCACCGCCATAAGCAACCCTCTCTTCAAAGCAGCATTGTGCGAAACGCTCTCCCTTACGTCGGTAGACCTTCTTCCTTCCATCATTGCCATGTAACACAATTTTAGACTCATCAGAAAAGAGTACACGGCTCCAATCTTGCTGTGTCCAATTTAAATGACTGCGTGCGAAATGAAGGCGCGCTGTTCGGTGGGCTCGCGTTAGTTTGGGCCCATTAGCTGGCTTGTGTGGTACCATATCGCGTTCAACCCGAACCCGCGTAACCTTCTCCGAACAGTTCGAGCGCTCACAGATACTTCGTGGAAGTCGCGAAGTTGGTTTTGTATCTCAATGGAGGTAAGGTGACGATTTCTCAAGCTGGTCGTCACGATGAATCGATCCTGCCTTTCAGTTGTGACCCGAGATCGTGGCCTTCCTTGGCGACGAACAAAGCCGCCAGTCTCTAGGTACCTCCGATAAACATTTCGGACCGCAGATCGACTTAAATTAAGTTGAGCACTCACGTTTCTTTGGCTGTGTCCGGCCTGAATAAGTGCCACAGCTTGGGCGGCGACTTCAGGTGAAGTATCCATAGATTATTGATAGAACCTCACCTTAATGTTAAGAATAAGTAATGTTTGTTGCAAAACCAAAGATATCAATCACTTTTTCAAGAATTAAATCCAAGTAAACCAATAAAACCAAGTTTTCTTAGTATTCGATTGTTTGATATCAACAAACAGGCTCCAAATTGTCTTTTGTTTCTTTAAATTCTGTGTTCGAAATTCAAAAAAAGACTATTGAATGAAATTGTGAATGTGCCAGGTTCAAAACTGCATAAAAACTTTTTGCTCGACCTAATATAAAATTTTAGCTAGGACCAAACGAAATTGAAAATACAAGGTGGGCCAATAGATGTGTCCAGAAGTGTATCTGCGAAAGTGCAATTATAATTGCATTTATCAGTGAAAGACTTTTCGTAACCGAATCAGTACTTTAAGACAGCCTTATAACCCAGAGGATATGGTGGAGCATACAGTAGACGTGTGCTCCACTTGGGCAGGGCACCGCTGTGTCTTCGTGAGAGCGATCGGCAGTAACTATCTCTCGCGCTGGGCTTTGGTACAGGCCATGGCCCGAAGCAAAGATGAGTGGCAGGCGTTCGCCTTCTTCTGCAAAGTAGTAATGCTAGCAAAGGAGGCGGTCGCACGCGCTCGCGCGATGGAACGGCCCTCACGCCCCAGCTATCGTCGGGATTCGGAATCGGGATGGCATGAAATGGGTAACTCGGTTTTTGTGACGTAACTACAAATTTATAGTTTTCAGATTTTTTCCTATACTTGTGCTATGAGACCTTGCTTCATACCAAATTTCAGGATTCTAGGTAAACGGGAAGTACCTACCCTATGAATTTTGATTCCCTTGAGTGTCGAAATATAGGTTTGATTTTTGATTCACAGCTTTAAAGGACTGCAGACTTGAGTAATTTGGTTTTAATTTTAACTCGATACGTCTACGTGTTCCCAAGATAAACGGTCTTGATAGACAGACGGACAACAAAGTGTCCTATAAGGGTTTCGGTTTTTCCTTTTGAGGTACGGAACCCTAAAAACTGATACATTGGGTGGTTTCAAAACACAATAGATACCCGCGTATAAGATAACTATAAATATATCAATACGAAATGCTATGCTAGACAGAAGAAAATTTATTACTATACGCACGTAAACGATTTCAAAAATATCACAGAAACAGGGGCCTTACCTTGACATGTTAAAATGTCAGGCGTGTGAAGGAGAAAAAGAAATGGAGCTATACACCCTATATAAGGTGACTGGTAATTAGTGACAGATACTTAAACACGTAATTGTACTCATGATTACAAACAACTTTCCCAAACAAACTTTTTTTATATACTCACTAGTTTTATCACAACATCAAAAAAGCTGTTTAAATCTAAGGCTGTTTGTAATACGCGCGCGCCAGCGACCGACGACCGATCAGCTGTTTTTAGCCGCGTGAAGCCGCCATACTTACAATAGTGATAGAACAACCGCGGCTTGCAAACCCAGCGGTGTACGTAATCAGTGTATGTACCGGATCCAAACAGCTGTTTTGTTATTGTGATAAAACTAATGAGAATATAAAAAAAGTTTCTTTGGGAAAGTTGTTTGTAATCACGAGTACAATTACGTGTTTGAGTATCGGTCACTAATTACCAGTCACCCTATATAGCTCCATCTCTTTGACAGGTCAGTATCAGATCGTCAAATGGATCACATTACGTGCTCGTGGTAGGGCCTCAAGGCTACGTGTAGGTAAAATACCAGCCACGGTAGACGCGGGCTTATGGACGTCGAGCACTGGGTAGCTCGCCGTCCGGCTGTTCGGTAATTAACCGGACCGAGCCCAGTCGTCAACAGCGCGTAGTGATCCTCGCGCTCCTCAAAGAGATGTCAGCAAACCGTAGGGGCCCAGCAGGGCCGATGCCCGTAAACTAGGACCGCGGAGAATTTCTGAAAGGGAAACCCGTAGTCCTAGTACGCAAAAGGTAATTGAAGGATACAGGTGTGGTTTTAGTCAGTAAAAGTCGGACACGCCCTCCCGCTCCACCCAGAGCGCGAGAAGTCATTTTGATGATTTCCCATGAAAAAAAAAAAACGTGTAGGTATATTACAATGATAAATTAAACAAGAAAATTTAATTAAAAATGAATCCATATCCCATTAATAACATTACGAACGAAGCATTTGTAAAAACGAGACAATCATAAACTTAACTGGTGGACGGAAATACTGAATTTTTCAGCACAATACCTTTCCCGCTGAAATTGTACGAAATACCGTAAATGTTGCCGATAAAAATTGTTTTCCGTCGAATTTTTGTTCATTACAGCTCGATTGTGTGGTGCAAGTGTAGAAAAAGATTCAGTATAGTGGTAGGTTCAATTAAGTAACATCAAAGCATTTTTAGGGTTCCGTACCTCAAAAGGAAAGAACGGAACCCTTATAGGATCACTTTGTTGTCCATCCATCTGTCTGTCTGTCTGTCAAGACCCTTTATCTCGGGAACGCGTGGAGGTATCAAGTTGAAATTAAAATCATATACTCTGGTCTGCGGTCCCTTAACGCTGTGAAAAAATCAAACCAAAAAGAAATATTTCGACACTCAGAAGGAAATTAAAATTCATATGGTACTTCCCGTTGACCCAGAATCCTGAAATTTTGCATAAAGCAAGGTCTTAAAGCACAGATATAGGAATAAATCTAAAAACAGTAAATTAGTTGTTAAATCACAAAAAAAAAATGCGATTCGGAAATATCTTCGAGACTTCATTCGGAAATTGAATTATTTAAATAGGTAAGTTTGTACGGAACCCTCAGTGCGCGAGTCCGACTCGCACTTGCCCAGTTTTTATAGCCATACTAGTTTCTACCAGCGGCTTCGTGAATGTTGGTTCTGGGTGGTTGGAAGTTGAAATCGAAGACGTTCAAGCTTCCTCCGTACCAAATTTCATCAAAATCAGTTCAGTAGTTTAACCGTGAAATCTTTACAGACAGACAGACATAGTTACTTTCACATTATTATATTAGTATGGATTACTAACGTTACATTATATTGGTCCGTTACATTATTCTCTACAATACTTAACATTCCAGTTTCAAGGTTATTAAAAAATAATATATCAATTCGTGACAAGGATCGATTCGGATTCGTTCAATTCTAGTATACAGGGAATCTTCTAGAGTTATAAACACATGACGAATCTCAAGTTATTATCAAAATGCCCACAAACATTTTAACTAGTAAAGATGATTTTTGAACTAACTGGACATCAAAATTGCCCTGAAATCGCATGATGGGGTTGTGCTACACCTCGAAGGAAATTTCGAGACAACGTATATTATCTTAGGAATTGGCAAAAAGTATCCCAGAGTCGAGAACAATGGAAGGAATAGAGAGAGCCTATTGCCCAGCAGAAGGACTGTTCAGGCTAGATATATAATCATCTTCCTGCCGATGTTCCGTGTGGACAACACGTTTGTTTCAATACACTTACTCGAAAACCCGCTCTTATCCCACCGCTTTTAGGCACGCAATCGTGCTGTCCCCCGCCACAATTTTATTACATTTATCGCATGAGGCTGGGCGCGCGTCGTCCCCCACGAGTCACCGGTCAACCCCCGTTTATTCATTTCTTAGTAAGTGTATTGAAAAAAGTCGTTTGACACACGTGCAAATTTATCACTGCAGCCCTCGGCTCCATAACACTTCCACCTCGGTCGCAATGTCAAACTTTTTGCACTTGTATCAAAATGTACTATTTCTTCCATTCTATCCTGTCACGCGTCACGCTATCACTAACTCCCTTTTGTTTCATATCACTTCTCACACAATCCATCTATCTTTTCCTTCCTCTCCCTCTCCGTTCGTCTACATGTGTACTGATAGTTCTTTTAGTAACATATGCGTTTCATCTCTTCAGGCTAGATATATTATTAACTAGATTGTGCCAGCGGCTTAAAAGTCGGTTTCTCCATACAAACTTTGGAACCCCGTTTTATCCCCTTAGGAAGTGAATTTTGGAAAATTCTATCTTAGTGATCGCCTACGTCATAAAAGGAAGCTTTGTGCAAAATTTCACGCTCCTAGTCCCAGCAGTTTCGGCTGTGCTGTGTGATATGTCAGTCAGTCAGTTTCTCCTTTTATATATAGATGACTAAAAATCTGAATTCACTTAACTCTTAGACCAAACCATTGCAATACGAGAAAACCGAGCCCACGAATAAGTTTATTTCGACGACACTAATTGAAAGGACAGATAAATGATTACCATTTAAATTGTTTTTCAAGTTTTGATGGAAGAAAGACTTTGTTTGAGACATCAATCTTTGTTTCCCGAGAAATGGTGGAAAATTTCAAAATATCAATGTTAGTAACCTAAATAATGGACTTATACTCCATCTGTTTAGGTAATTAACTAAATGTAAAAAAATCTTGACATGTCTTTTATCTAAAAGTTGTCTAAAAATTTTATCTAAAAATGTTTACAATTTGTTATTTACTTATACCGATGTTTGGTAACTAACTAAATTTAAATAATCTTTGTATGTACGCTACACTTTTTTTTAAATAAAAAGACATATCAAGATTGTTTAAGTTTAGTTAAACTACCTAAACAAATGGAGTATAGTTATTGTTTGACTTATACACTAGAAGACAAAATGTCCCCCCTAACATGATGCGCAATGCTGTAAAATTGTTGTACATGTCCCGCGACACGTTAATGCGTTTTAAAATGTTTGAGACAAGTTGCGGGACACTGAGCAACGTTGCAGCGTCACGTAGATTGAGCGTAAAGCCGCGTTTACACTAGGCAACAATTGACGCGCAACATGTTGCACAACAAGTTGCCCAACATGTTGAAAGTCAGCGCGGAACTTTTATTGAACAACGTTGTCTGTCTACGCATCTACTACTTTAAACAAACAACAAGCCGCGCGTTATATTGCGCGCCAGCTGGCAACGTCGCGCGCTGTTGTGCAGCGTTGCCGTACATGTTGAGCGTCACGTGTCGCACGCCAAATATTGTCTAGTGGAAACGCGGCTTTACGCGTCTTGTTGGGGGACATTTTGTCCCCTAATTTACCTATCTGAAGCTTTACTATTACTTAGAAAATTTGAAAAACAATTCTTGGAATGAAGGCTTTGTTAGGCGCTTTGATCTCAGCTAAATAGGTACTGAGTGTAATCTGACTTAGAATAAGTTATGATTTTAGGAATAAGATTATTCGGAAGTAAGATAAATTGGTTTGAACTAAACACAAGCTTAATCATGGTAGAATTTTGTTTGAACCTTGAGGATGAAATAAAAGAAAATGACATTCTAGCGAAAATAATCGTTGAAATGTATTGACAAGCGTTGCCGACATTATGCCTCTTTAATGTCAAAAAAAGTCAATTGCTTTTATTTCACATAGGCCTACATGGGCACTTGTAAAACGACAGAAGTTAATGCACGGTTCCAAATTGGTCGTTTCCTATGGATAAGAACCGGCAAGAAACTCCATGGTTTCTCTTATAAAAAAAAATTTTGTTCTTACAATATTTCCATATTACAGTATTAGTAGATATTATGTAAGGACAGTGTAGACCAGTCAATATTGTACTCAAAAGTACAACAAAAATAATCATAATCAAGAATTCGTGGAGTCTAGTGTTCTCACATTCATATTATCTATAAGATGCTATATATGAAAAAAAAACAAGAAAAATAAATAATTACAACTATCAATAAATGAGACGTTAACAAAATAAATTACTAACGAAATTATGGTGGTTGGGGTCTAATAATATAAAAAATATTAGCATAGCATAGCATATATCTTATTAGATATATCTTAATAGACACATTTACACAATATTATGATTTATTTGGTAAAGCTTCCTACAACACAAGGGTCAAAGGTACACAAAATGCTTTAGGCATTCTCCACCAGTCAAACAAAGGTGATGGAGGAACGACATGGCTGTTGCATATTGCATAAAACAAAGATTAGAAAACCAGGGTACAAAATTCTATGTACCTGTACTCCACTCGCAATAGAGATCAGATATTTAAACAAACTTTTTAGGGTTCCGTACCTCAAAACGGAAAAACTGAACCCATATAGGATTACTTTGTTGTCCGTCTGTCTGTCTGTCAATTCCCTTTATCTCGGAAACGCGTGGAGGTATCGAGTTGAAATTAAAACCATCTACTCAAGTCTGCAGTTCCTTAAAGCTGTGAAAAAATCAAACTGCTAAATTAACAAAAAAAAAAGATACGGCCGTTTATGTCTTAAGAAACGTATATTTCGAGACTCTAAAGTGAATCAAAATTCATAGGGAAATATAAATTACTTCCAGTTGACCTAGAATCCTGAAATTTGGCATGAAGCAAGGTCTTAAAGCACAAGTATAGTAGTAGACTTTTACTGAGTAAAAACCCACTCCTGTCCTTCTTTACCTTCGTCCCAGGGCCCCGGGTTTCACTTTCACACTACCCGTGGCCCCAGTAGGCTTCGACCCTGCTGGGCCCATACGATTTGCTGACATCTCCCTGAGACGCGCGTGGAACAGTACGCGCCGTCGACGACTTGGGCTCGGTCCGGACGGTTACCTACCGGTCAACGGAGCAATGGGTGGCTCGCCGTTCGCAAGCCCGCGCCTACGATGGCCGGAAATCGGGATCGGAATCCGAATCCCGGCGGCGGTTGGGGCGTGAGGACCGTTGCCTCACGCGATCGGCCGCCTCCTTTGCTAGCATTACTGCTTCGCAGAAGGAGGCGACCGCCTGCCACTCTTCCTTTTGAGATTTTCGAAGTTCATTATCTCCTCTACACAAAGTGAATTTCTAAGTCTTGCCGTAAGAAAGGTGACTTCATTTAACTGACGAAACTAACACGGTATCGAAGTGGCAGCCTTTATTTAGAATATTAACACAGTAAAAGCTGGATATTATGACTATATAAGACCAACCAAATCCGACAAAGATACCAATAAAACAAGTAAATAATAAATCCCGCAGAAACGGTATTAAAGGCAGATTCGTTGAATTAAACTTGAAACAAGTTTAAACCATCAAAGCTCTTTCTGTTATCGTACTTCCTTTTAGGATTACATTTTAAATACGAATCTTAAGACTGTTAAATAATAATTTCTATTCATTAAAATAACTTCAACCAGATTCTAACTTAATGTATTATGGTAGGAGCTTGCGGTCGCCTCCTTCTGCGAAGCAGTAATGCTAGCAAAGGAGGCGGCCGATCGCGTGAGGCAACGGTCTTCACGCCCCAACCGCCGCTGGGATTCCGATCCCGATTTCCGGCCGCCGTAGGCGCAGGCTTGCGGACGGCGAGCAATGGGTAGCCCGCCGTCCGACCGTCTGGTAACCGTCCGGACCGAGCCCAAGTCGTCGACGGCGCGTATTGTTCCACGCGCGCCTCAGGGAGATGTCAGCAAATCGTAGGGGTCCAGCAGGGTCGAAGCCTACTGGGGCCATGGGTAGTGTGAAAACGAAGCCCTGGGACGAAGGCAACGAAGGAACAGGAGTGGGTTTTTAGTCAGTAAACGGCTGACACTATCTCGCGCTCCGCCCAAGAGCGAGATTTGTCATTAGATGATTTTCCCACAAAAAAGGGCTTAATTTTCCTTTTAGGAATGGTGGCTGTTTTTTTTTTTAAATGCTGAAATCCTAGCTGGAACTGCTCAATCAACTTTTCAAGAGCATTAAATAAAACAAAAAAATGCGAGAAGTTTTTTTTCTTTTATCTATTTTTACTCCACTGCACCAGAAAGAAGGTTATGTTTTTCGAGTGTATGTATGTATATAATTATGTACATATATGTATATCTGTATATTTCATTGGCACGCCCTAAAGCTTCGGGTTCGTTGTTTTTTTTTTATAATGATATTTATAAACTATTGCTTGACTGCGATCCCACCTGATGGTAAGCATGATTTTAGTTTGAGAGGTGTCGTTAGGTTCATCTTAATAGTGAGAGTGATACTGAGTACAACCAAAGTCATCATCATCATCATTTCAGCCGAAAGACGAGTGTCGCCACAATGACCGGTCCTGTGCGTCTCGCATCCATCGGATTCCCACAACCCTTACCAGGTCATCGGTCCACCTTGTAGGAGGCCTTCTAAAGCTACGTTTTCCGGTACGTAGTCGCCATTACAACCAAATTATATTAAAAAAATATATTCGCAGATTTTTACCGACCGAAAAGGAAAACACTTTTTTACATTAAAAAAAAAAATTGTAACTCAATACAACGCAACGGTTTTTGTGGCATCACAGCATGCCCTCTAGCAGAATCACTGCTACGTTATTTATTATTTTTAAATATTGCAGCATTTGCTAAGTTAGGCGCATTTTTGGCCTCGCACAGACTTTTGTTTTATGTTTTATTATATACATTTTAAGGTTCATGTGTTTCACAAACAAACATATTTTTGACAAATGAAATACCTACCATAAGTTTCATAATAACAACCCGAGTGACATAGCCTGTATGGATTTTGAAGTAAAAATCCAGCATAACGAAGCCTCCAAGTCGTCAACGGCGCGTACTGTTCCACGCGCGCCTCAAGGAGATGTCAGCAAACCGTAGGGGCCCAGCAGGGTTGAAGCCTACTGGGGTCAAGGGTCTGATTCTGAAAGGAAGACTCGGCCCTGGTACAAAAGGCAACGAAGGAACAGGAGTGGGTTTTTAGTCAGTAAAAGTGTGACACTATCTCCTGCTCCGCTCAAGTGCGGGATTTGTCATTAGATGATTTTCCCACCTGAAAAAAAAAAGAAAAGCATAACGAAGCCTCATGAATATCTGAAACCATAATTATTTCAATAATTTATTGTAAAAAGAGCACGCGTTTCCTTATCGTGTTTTCAACTCGATTAGAACAAAAGACGTTCCGTTTCCGTTTCGCTCCTCAGTCGTTTTCAATGCGCGCTCATTTCCATACTATTAAACTGCTGCTAGGCACGTGCTGTGGTTTCGGCTGCGATTAAAATTGGTTAGCCGAAACCAAAAGACTTTTTTAAAATATTTAGCTTATACTTTCCCACGGCTGGGCAAAAGCCTCTCCCAACTTTTTCTAGATATTCTTTTCTCACACCACTTCTTCCCAGGTCGGCCTGCGCGGCAACGTCTATCCTCAGGCACCCACATTGTGAAGACTTTTGCCCAGCGTTCAGTTTGCAGGCAGCTGACGTGACTTGCTCATTCCTATTTTAGCCTACGTCGAAATGATCCCTGTTTTTAAGCGCAGCGTGCTTTTTCCTTTTCTGACTGCTCTTTTGACACCCAGAATGCTGCGCTCCATTGCACTTTGTCAAAATCCAAGGTAAAACTTTTGGTTCCTTCTCATATGCATGTATCATACATTTAAATCTACTCATGAATCACTCTGTACATTATTGAAATCCTTTCAGTAGTTTTTGAGTATATCGTAAATAGATCGCCAGATAGACAGATGGAAGACTATGTTTTATAATATGTATGTTTTGATCTAAATGGCGAAAAGATTTTGCAAGAATTATATTGTGTAGCGTTCAGATATTGCTATTTTCTTGAGAAAAAAAAGCGAGTCTATGTATTGATTTTAGTACAATTCATGCCAACAAATTGGCCTCTAAATAATAAGTCTTAAGAGATATTCCTAATCTTAAAAAATCCTTTACAAGGTCAGAGAATAAGCGTGGGCGAAGTCTTGGCGCGCTCAGCCGAGCAAAGAAAGCATTAGCCTGGATAAATTAGCTTTAAATCTACAAAGACTACGGATTACGGATACACTGTCTTTACTAAAAGCAGGAGTTCCGTTTATTATTCCCTTCATCCCTATTCATTTGAGAAATTACTTAAAATTAGATGAATTCTCGTTTTACTTAGAATTTTGATCAATGTGGGTCTTCTTGAAACCCCAATTTCCAGACATTTCTCTTTGATATTTGAATTGTCAATTAATGTTTCAGTTTATCTTATTTGAGTCTAAACCAAACAGATTTTCTTTTACTATTGATAAGCTTGTGCTTGAGCTCTATCTCACCTGATAGTAAGCGATGACAAAGTTGTTGATGACGCAAGTATATCTAAAAGTAAGCTTCTTAACTTGACTTTATGTCAAAACTAGCTAGGTTTCTTCCCCCAGGTTGATCGGATTTTTTGCAGATAAATTTTGTATAATACAGAAGAATATTCTTTTTATTCTTCTAAGCGTACAATTCTAATGAGATTATAGTGAGCGCAATAACAGGCCGAAACTAAATATTACGCCGAGACCCAAATTCTCGGCTTCCCTTTAACCCCAATCTCTACGTGAAAATACATACTTAAATGAGCTCTATGCACAAGTGAAATGAAATTTCCCTATATCTAGTTTTGTTTAGTTTAATATTCATAATATGACGAAAATATACGAATGTGAAAATGTGAAATTATCCAATCTGTAGCTTTTGAAATTAACAGCATAATCTTTTAAAATCAATATATTGCTGATATTTCCTGGTATTTAATTGAGGTTTTGTAAGTCCAAAATATGTCAGTATTATCAAAGAATGACTGTGTCTGAAAATCAATATTTATTCAGGAAAACCAACCAACTTTTGCCAGATTGAATAATATAATTTAGAAAAAAAAACACGTCCTGTTTTTAATATTTCACGGCTGTCACAGCATGTCCAAAAGTGTTTCGGCCCACGCCACTCGGTATCCGCAGATTAACCGTGGAGGTCGAAAACCAGTCCCGTGGGGGCACTGGCTGAAAAAAACAAAATGCCCAAACTTTTTTAACTTACCTTTTTCCCAGTTGCGCACGCTTCACGGAAAACTACTAAAATAAACCGCATTTTAACGACCTTCCGTGAAATAGAACCCAATTTTTTTTCTTTTCTTTTTTTGAATTACGGTACAGGTTTTGTTGCCGGAGTTTCTGGTCCAATTTTTGATTACTCGACTGTGTTCCGAACGGTTTTTCCCGATAAAATGAATAGTTTTTCGATGAATGTTTCGCTCGGAAACTCGTGCATAATCTAGCTTAAAGATTTAGTTTGAGATGCGTGGAGTATTGACAGATGCTTAATCCTTCACTGAAAATCTGCTTTGGTCTCTCTAGTCGTAAATAAATTCCTAATAATAACTAGAAACACATTTCACAGAATCGATTTTTTTGTTAAATCCGTATACAAGAAATCATAAACGTTTATTTCAAATAGACCAATTACAGGCACTTTTGAATTGTCAAAATGTCGGTCAGTCAAAAAAAAAATACAAGTTAAGCTAAATTGCACGTTCCAAAGCGTAGATCTCTATGGAGAAGAACGTGCAAGAAATTCCATGGACACGCTTTTAAATCATATTATGAGTTACATAAATCTTGGTTACATATTTCTTGTCGCTTCTAATATGTGAGCACAATGTAGATAAGTAATAATAATAAAAATTAAAAAAATAAAGCGAGGCAAAACTACTTTACAAAATATACCACAATCATATTTTAATGTAAATATTATAAAATCCAAAATTTGGCTATGATGTAGCGACATAGTCATTATTAACAAAGCTCCAAAGTAAGGATTAAAAAAAAAACATTATCAAATGATGACACGTTTGGCGCAGTGGTTGTACGATTGACTGCTGCATTGCGTGTCACGTGTTCGATGCCCGCTCGAAACAAATATTTTTATGGCCTATAGATAGTTGTTTCTGTCTAGATGTCTTGCGTATGTGAGTTTACATCTATGTGAACGAATCCAGCAGCGGTGGCCGAGTGGTAACGGCCCCGACTTACGAGTTGTAGGTCGCGGGTTCAAACCCAGCCAGGCGCATTACTTTGTGTAATTTATTTCATCACCACTGCTCTCAAAACGGTGAAGGAAAACATCGTGAGGAAACCGACATGTCCTAGAACCAAAAATTCGAAGACATGTGACATTCACCAATCCGCACTGGGCCCGCGTGGTGGATTACGACCCATTCCCTCTCCTAGATAGAGGAGGCCTGAGTCCCAGCAGTGGGAACATTAAAAAGGCTGATTATGCTTATATGCTATGAACGAATCCATAATACAGAAGTACCTAATTGCTGAGTGTGGGAGAACGTTTTTATAAACGAAAAATTTAAAGTAACATCAAAGGGAGGGAAACAACGAAAAGCCACCATAAAACAAAAACACACTCTTGAAAAACTTTCTTGAAGCTAAAGTGAAGGCAAATATTCTCATCAAACGCCATATTAGCTTTTATTAGGGTTCCTCGACGAAGATATAAAAACTTCTGGTTATAAAACGATAGTTCGAGCGGGTTCTTGTCGTGTTTGACGAGCGAAAGAATTGAATTATGCTAATAAAGTGTTAGGATACGTTTATGAAGGGACACGTTCTGAAGTGGTTTTATGTGACTTATGAATCACGATCTTATTTCTTATAACGGTACTTGAAAATTTATATAGTAGAAAAGAAGTAATATGCAGTCACTGAAAAGAAAATAAACGAATTGTTTTTGGCTTGAATATTAAGTCTTTTAAGCCATGTGTTCATATGAATAGTTAATTTGTTTACAATTAGAATATGTATGGTGTACATATTCTAATGTTTTTGTAGTATTGGGCAGCAAATGCATCAAGTCAAACTTCTCGGCTTTCGTTCGCTGAGATAATCAACACTACAAGAAAGAAAGAAAAACATTTTATTTGGCGGAACAAGGCGCAAATTTAGAACTAACAAATTATAAGTATATTATGTTAAAGAAATATGCGCCACATCCGCGCAAAACGGCCAAACGCTCAGCATAATGCCGTGACCACACGCAAAATGCGATGAGTCTACGGAGCTGGTTTTCAGCGTGGGCCAGTAACGGTATCGACATAAAGACGTACAATAACATTCTCAGGTCTATTTCACCGAAATCGCGCCTGTTTCAATGATTCCTTATATTGTCCAGTTGCATAGTCACTTGAAATACAAAACTACACCAATTTTACATCGCAATATCCACTAAGAATAAATTTGCGAATAATTAAAACAGTCACTGAAGTAGAAGAATTCCCCCAAAAACTTCGAAGTGAATCAAAATAAACGTTTTCAAAGTACCATTTTTTTTCAGTTTCCTTCTTCTTGTTTGTTAACTATTATGTGTTTACATTAATAGTTATTTTTTTTAATATACTTTTATTATAATTTATTTATATACATTTTAACTATTAAATATTATAACTTAATAGGTATTTAAACCAACTGAAAATAATAATAAATGTACAAACGGGTAGAAAAAGAACTCATAGGGCATTCAAAAAATTCGTCCATATCGATGTCAATGGGAAAAGCGTCCAGAACGCTGGCAGCATGCCACGCTGCATGGCAATGCTGATTCGTTGACCGAAAAAAGCCTAGCCCTCTGGCCACGTGAAGAGTCGACCAACTGTTTTTATTAACACGCTTTTATTCGTTTCACTTGTAACTATGTATGTAAGAAAATCTTGGAATCTTAATTTGACCCACTTCCCGGTCTTCGATTAGGATGAAATTTTGCACACGCTGATGACAATACATGACTAGCTAAGAAACGTCATTACAAATCCAATATGGCGGCCTCCCCAAGATGGCGGACTGGCTGTTTGAAATCCACCCCCATGATATAGGTATCAAATGAAGGGGTTTGCTGTCAGGAAAACGAAAAAAATAGTCACGTGACTTAAATCCAATATGGCGGACGTCCAAGATGGTGGACAGTTTTGTAATTTTTAGTGCGTGCTAAAAGCGTGTTTTTTAGTTTTTTAAACTATTTTGTACTCCAACACAAGTGATTATTGAGTTTTTTTTTAATATGATTGTATTTGAATTATTAAAAATAGCTATTATGATGTGGTCGCAATCCTTGCCAGTGATGGAATGACGAAGAAGAATACACTGTGCATTAATTCTTATGGAGTGAACCCTATTAACTGTTTAATTCCGACTGTATATTTTTATTGTATGATAATGTTTAATAATATTCTACAATTTTGACACAACGCCATCTAGTCCCAAACTAAGCAGAGTTTGTGGTATGAGTACTAGACAACTAAACATACTTATATATTTATAAATACATACATATTATAGACAAATTACACCCAGATGCAGAACAAATGATCGTGCTCATAACACAAACATTTTTTGAATGCGAATTGAACCCACGACCTCCGGCATAGCAGTTAGAGCCACTGACCACTAGAGCAACAGGCCATAATAAAGAGTACATCTATATATTTGAGGAGCAGTTGTGGGCCCCGACTTACGAGTTGTAGGTCGCGGGTTCAAACCCATTCAGGCGCATTACTTTGTGTAATTTATTTCATGACCACTGCTCTCAAAACGGTGAAGGAAAACATCGTGAGGAAACCGGCATGTCCTAGAACCAAAAATTCGAAGACATGTGACATTTACCAACCCGCACTGGGCCCACGTGGTTGATTACGGCCTATTCCCTCTCCTAGAAAGGAGGCCTGAGTCCCAGCAGTGGGAACATTAAAAAGGCTGATTATGCTTATTTTATGCTATAAATTTGTCTATACATTGAATTATAGTTACAATAAAAGCACGTGGTTTAAATTTTGGCACAAGCCCTAATGATCTTCTCAAACTGCCTATGAAAAGGTCAATAAACTCTGCAACAACAGTGAACCATTCTAAACACAATAACAGTTGTAACTATTCGTAAAGTATAGCCACAATCAACATTTAAATTACAAAATCTGCATATGTCTATAGAGAACTAAATTAAATTGAGGTTATTAAGAAACCCAATGGAATAACCCAACAGGCTATAAAAATAATACCCCGTATAGGACAAGCTCAACTCAACGAGCTGATTCCACGTGAAATTTGCATCCGAAGTAGTCTTTTTTAATTTTTACACCGTGCCGCCGAAATGATACGTTCGTATCGGGTCGATCCACACTTGCCATACTGGTACTGATAAATTAAATTTCGCAGCGAACTGACGGTCGAAGCGATAAACGAAATAACACAGCAACACGAGACCTACTGCAGTGGGAAAACTCACTACACTCTGCGTGGTTTTGCGTGTAAATATCTTGCACATTCGTATTTTTAGTGGCACAAGGGTGATTTAATAGTGTGGCAACTGGCCTGTTTTTTCGTGGTCAATTTTACCCAGTTTCAGGTCAATTTGTACCCGCTTCGTTCCACGTTTCAAAAGCATGATGTGCGAGAGATTTTCCGTACGTCAGTTCCTAAGGTAATTGTGCACCTATCAATCATGCGTGCTCTAAACCAGCTGGATTGCAGCGTTCGATTTTTGAATCGAGATACGGGAAGCGAATGCAAATCGGAAAATTGAGCTACATTAGAGCAATTCCACTGAAGCGCCAAAATACGTGCGTGATTTCGGCGATAATTTCGAGCTCGCTACTGATGACTTTCACAAGTGGGAACGATCTACAATTGAGACTCGAGATACGCCATTTTGAAGCTCCGGCATTTCGTATTGTCGTTACGAATTCTAACTTTAAAAATACATTCTTCTTCCTGACTCAATTATAGGTATATTTGATATATTTATTAGTTTATTATTTGGTATTGTATTTTGAGTTATATCTTATTGATTGATTACTTCTGATATGTGTACACTGACAGCCTTAAATCTGTCTCCTTTCTTTCAGTCAAACCAAAGGTTATCTTAAGAAATTGCCCTGTGCGATAAGACTGTCCTTTGTACATTTATTTTTGTAAATGTTTGTCCCGTATTTCTTTTGTCTTATGACGTGTAACAATAAAGAATAAACGGATCCTGTCAGTTGAGATTGGTCATCTCTTAGCTGCCAGTTGCTATTTTAATATCTATATTTAATTTTCATTTTATTTACATTGTTCTCACATGATAGTAGCGACAAGAAACATGTAACCGAAATATTTGTAATACTTATCATGATTGAAAAGAGTGGCCATGGAGTTTCTTGCACATTCTTCTCCATCTACGCTTTGGAATGTGCAATTATTATTAGCATAATTTTTTTTCTGACTGATTGACTTCTTGACGTTTTAAAATTGCCTGTAAATGGTTTATTTGAAATAAAATGCTTTGAATCTTGAATATAATAAACACATTATTAGCTTTCATTAGGCTTACGTAACAGTTTTATTTTTCTATTTGCACTAAAAGAGCGAGCCTTTTTTTTTCGTTTTTATACTTAAATACTTTTCTGTCTTCGCCCGCAAAACTATTCTCTTGTGTCGTAACTCGTAAAAACCGTCTCATGACAAACGATGGTAAGGTGTAAGTTTTACCAGGTCGCCGTCTGAAATAATAAATTGTCGCCAACACAAACTTAATAAAGCAGTATCTATGAGAGAAATTGCTTCTGTAATATTCCGAAGAGTTTCACTATGAAAGGATTTTCTGATTCGTTTCGCTTCTGGCAGAGTTTTGGAGAAGTCAATTTATTTGCTTTGAATAATGACATGAATTCTTACGTAAGTACCAATCATATCTACACGAGTTTACTTAGCCCATGTATTGAAATTACTTTTTTAATAGAAATTTGCAAAGGGTTATTTGTTTTGCTTACATCCGAGATTTTTAAATTTTTGTTACGTCTACTAATCCGATATATCTCTTTCATCACTTCAACATGAAATATGAACTACCTACTTATTTGTTTAGATAGGTAAAGATATTATTAGGTAAAGATAAGGTTTTTACCTTACTATACAGGCCTACCTGGCTATAGGTACCTTTTCTCCAAAAAAGTTATAGACCGATCTAATTAAAACTACTCTTCAAACCCCTCTCCTTTTTCCCCTCCGTTTCCATTTTCTTCTGCTCTTTAAAACTTTTTTTTTTGATGTTTTGAAATCACCAAATACTTTTCCGCGCTCTGAGTGGAGTTAGAAGAACTGTCAGAATTTCACTGATTAAAAACCATTTATTTATATAAACTTCATGTACAGTGGTGGTACATAGGCGGACTTAATGCCACGAGGCATTCTCTACATATACCTACCTACCTATTTGTGTTCTTTCCGTTGCCGTGTGCGTTCCAGGTCTGCCACGGTGACTCATTCAACCACAGCCTGTCATCAACAGCTTCAAGTCACAATAACCCACTTCGAAACTCGTTGTTTCGGCCACCATCCTAAAAGCGGGCAAAATATTTATTTTCGTCCCCGTCACCCGATTAACACGAATGCCCAGCTTATCGGCATCATCAGTAACATTTGGTACATTTCTACTTTGATACGAGCCCATTCGTAAAGTGAAGGCTTTAATTAAGCCTTTATGGGCCCAAATCGATTGCCATCATTTGCATACGAATGTTTTTGTTTACGTGAAAATGTGAAACGAATTATTTTGTTTTCATCTGTTTTGTTGAATATTTTTGGTTGGATTGTAATAATAGGTTTTGAATGTGTACGATCTGTGGCACTGTATGAAATAATTACTGAAAGTGATTTTTAAATCTAACTATTTATTATCATCATCATCATTTCAGCTAATAGACGTCCACTGTTTGACATAGGCCTCCCCAAGTATCGCCAAAACGACCGGCCCGAGGAATCGGCAAACTAAAGTGATAATGGGCAGGGCACATTGCTCGCAGAACAGATAGTCGATGAGACTGAATGCAGTCAGTGCCACTAACCACTACATCAACAGGCCAGTTGAGTATTAGACGGGTAAAGTCGCTAGCTTTTGCTAGTTATATTTTAATATTAAATATTATAATTAATGATATTGCATTAATTGAATAAAATCAGTCATTTTAAATATTTTAATGTTATAAATTCCTCTGGGTGCAGAAAGCAACCTGCTTAGCACGAAACGTAATGAATGAACTATGTGACAGGACTGAATGTAAATGAATGCTTAAAACTAAAACAATGTTCTAACTAATCAATGCATAATACGTAAAGATTATGATAGGTAAATGAGTTTATTACTGTATACAAAATTTAAATAGCAATAAACAATAAACAAAATTAGAATAAATAATAAACAAGAAGGATCTGTTTTCCTCAGTCGGTTTTCGTCACGAAAGGGCGACACGTGTATGAGCTCTGTTTAATCCATTTACTGTATGTTTCATGTTCGATGCCGATGTTAGGGTTTGTTGACATAAGCTGTTACCCGCCGTGCGGTATTGTGTGTGGTGTGTTAAGTCTGGGCCGAGATAGAACTTGTTGATTAAAAGCGTTACGTGGCTTTTAAAACGCGTATACTGCGATTTCTTTGTATTTTTATTTTTGTATTTTTTTTAGAGTTCCGTATCCCAAAAGGAAAAAACGGAACCCTTATAGGATCACTTTGTGGTCCGTCTGTCTGTCAAGACCCTTTATCTCGGGAACGCGTAGAGGTATCGAGTTGAAATTAAAACCATATACTCAGGTCTGCGGACTCTTGAAGCCGTTAAAAAAACCAAACTTGAAAGTTACCGACAAAAAAAGATACTTCGCAAAAAACTACTTGGCAATATACGGCCGTTTACGTTGCAAAAAAACGTATATTTCGACACTCTCAAGGAAATCAAAATTCATAGGGTACTTCCCGTTGACCCAGAACCCTGAAATTTGGCATAAAGCAAGGTCTTATAGCACAAGTATAGGAATAAATCTGAAAACTGTAAAATTTTTTGTTAGTTTACAAATTTTTTTTGGGGTTCGGAAAAATCGGTATTTTTATTCGGTAAGTTTGTACGGAACCCTCAGGGCGCGAGTCCTACTCGCACTTGCCCAGTTTTTTTAATTCTACAACTATCACACAACGCCATCTAGTCCCAAACTAAGAAGAGCTTGTGCTATGAGTAATAGATAAGTGATAAACAAATTATAGATAAATTATACCCAGACACAGAACATGTTGTGCCGACTCCAAATAAGATGGGACAAGGGCAGGAAGATGATGATGATGATACCCAGACACAGAACAAATCATCGTACTCATCACACACCTTTGTCTTGGGTTTTTTTTTTTTTTTTAGGTGGGAAATCATCAAAATGACTTCTCGCGCTCTGGGTGGAGCGCGAGGGCGTGTCAGACTTTTACTGACTAAAACCACACCTGAATCCTTCAATTACCCTTTGCGTTCTAGGACTACGGGTTTCCTTTTCAGAAATTCTCCGCGGTCCTAGCTACCGGGCATTGGCCCTGCTGGGCCCCTACGGTTTGCTGACATCTCTTTGAGGAGCGCGAGGATCACTACGCGCTGTTGACGACTGGGCTCGGTCCGGTTTATTACCGAACAGCCGGACGGCGAGCTACCCAGTGCTCGACGTCCGCAAGCCCGCGTCTACCGTGGCCGGTAGTCGGGGTCGGAATTACGGCGGCTAGGGCGTGAGGACCTTCGTTCCCTCACGCGTGCAGCCTCCTCCTTCTCCAGCATTACTGCTTCGCAGAAGGAGGCGACCGCCTGCCACTCCTCCTCGCTTCGGACCATAGCCTGAACCAGGGCCCGACGCGAAAGGTCGCTGCCGCCAATTGCCTCCACGAGGACACGGCGGTGCTCGGCCCAAGCGGGGCACACCTCCACCGTATGCTCCACCGTGTCCTCTGGGTGGTCCGCACAGTGATGACACTCGGGTGTTGCCTCCGCCTGAATCCGATGCAGGAACCTCCCGAACTTGCCATGTCCGGTGAGGACCTGCGTCATGCGGAAGGTGAGGACGCCGTGTTGCCGCTCCAGCCACTCCTCAAAGAGGGAAATTATCGCCTCAATTGTAGCGTGCCCAGCACTGGGTTGCGACAGTCACCGTCGCCATTCCACCATGAGATCCCGCCGGAACTCTGTCCGCCATGCCGCGACTTGGCGCGGCAACGGAGTTTCGCCCCGGCGTTGTATCTTCACGCGCAAATCGTGCATGCATGCAAGGACTGTTGCCTCCAAATCCCATGGTGGCAGGCCAGCAAGGAGGCTCGCCGCTTCGCGGGAAATCGTGCGGTATCCCCGTATCATCCGGATGGCCATGACCCTCTGGCAAGCGTTCAGCATGGCCGCCGGTCGCTTTTGCAGCGACGGCGCCCACACTGGCGCCCCGTAAAGGGCCATGGACCGAACAATTCCTGCGTAGAGCCTCCGGCAGGAGGCATCTGGACCCCCAAGGTTGGGCAGGAGCCGCTTTAGGGCAGCCCCGGTCCGTTCCAGTTTGGGAGTCAGACGTCGAAAGTGCTCCACAAAGTTCCACCGACTGTCGAGGACCAGTCCTAGGTACTTCATCGTCGACCCGACGTCGATGCGAACCCCTCCTACCGTTATTTGGGAACCCGGTGGTGGCGCATTCCGAGGGCCATGAAAACACATGGCCTCAGACTTGTGCAGTGCCACTTCGAGTCCCAACTCCTGGATCCTGTCCACAACTGTCGCAACCCCGCGTGTCGCTAGTTCGGCCGCCGCCTGGTGCGACTCCCCCTGCGCCAGGACCAGCGTGTCGTCTGCGTAACAGACCACGCTGACCCCGTCGGGGAGGTCGCCGCGCAACACGTAGTCGTACCCGATGTTCCACAAGGGCGGTCCTAGTACCGATCCTTGCGGAACACCGCGCGACATCTCTCGCCGTCTCCACTCTCCCTCGTGACCAGGGTAGATGATAAACCTGTCCTTCAGGTAGGCCACTTTTGTCTTGGGTGGGAATCGAACGTACGACCTCCGGCACAGCAGACAGGGCCACTAACCACTACACCAACAGACCAGTCAAAAATTCTATGCATAATTAGCCTTTTTTAATGTTCCCACAGCTGGGATTCAAGCCTCTCTGGGAGAAGGAATTGACTCTAATGGCCACGTGAGTCCAGTGCGGGTTAGTCGATGTAATAAATTACAAAAATAACTTGTCCACTATTTTCAGGAGTCCGCCATATTGGATTAAAATAATAATAATAATATTCCACAACTTTCACGACGTCACTTAGCATGGATCACCATTACAATTAAACGCTTCTGCAAAATTCCATTTCAATTGATTAGGGGTAACTGTTTTTAAATTCATTTAAATGTTTTGTCTATGACAAACATACATAGAAACATCGCAAGTCCGCGAGCTTTAAGAATCCGCCATCTTTAAGACGCCGCCATATTGAATTTAGAATGACATTAGCTAAGGTCTTCTTTAGATTGCATGGGTAGAATGACAGCAGGACGAAATAATGCATCTTTAAGATGAGAGAAAAGGATAGGTAGCTTCATTATATGAATCCGAAAGCTGTCGCTCTCACCATCCCATAGCAATTGTGGTGTAAGCATGCATTGTCATCAAAACTATTTCTTTTGTTTTATCACTTTCGCGTATTGTTTTATTGGTTTGGTTATTGGTTGGCCCCGTTCCTTATCACATTCAATATCGTGTCCCTATCTGTGGTTAAGTACTGCTATCTGCTTTCTTTCCATCCCAAGACTCTGTCGCAGGGCTAATCAAAAACTAAACCTAATCCGAAACTTTAATCTTAGGCACACTAATACGATATAAAAGTTATCGAGATAAACTACATATATATACACACACACACACACACACACACACACACACACACACGCACTCATATACACCACACGAGTGCGCTCCTTTTTGTATTTTATTTAACTCTTAGTGTTTGTTCTTTTCTAATGTTTAGATTTCAATTGCATATCTTATATATACAAAAGCGAGATACCACTCACTAATTAATCACGAAATCTCAGAAACTATAACACTTACAAACTTTACATTTGGCAGGTACCTACCTGCCAAATTTAAAGTCCTTATAGGGTATAGACATCCGCTATGAACGGATTTTACGATTCTTCACACCTAAGGAGGTAAAACGGGGGTTGGAAGTTTGTATGGAGAAACCTATTTTCACGCGGGTGAAACCGCTGGCAGAAGCAAGTATTTTATAAGGTTAAGCAGAAGAGCGGAGTCACCTAACACAAGCATCTTATTGCTTGAAAGGTACTCTCCAAATCATGTTTGCAAAAGTAATGTGTAATAAAAATAAACATTTATTTTTGCTACCATAACCACAGAATAAGAAATAGTACAAGTACAGAAATTGCACTCCTTGATAGCAAACATACGAATTTAAACCTAATAATAACAGCGCTAATGTTCATAATACATTGCACGGCACGGACACGACCTTGATTTTATTAGCCTACCAGATCCAGTGGCGCTCGTAACGAATCAAAATGCACCGTAAGTTCGCGCTACGAGAGTCTCTTTTATTATGCTCATTATGCGCCTTTGAACAGGCCGCTCTTGTAATAGGGTTAGGATTTGTGTGTTTTTGAAAAATATGAAATAGGTACTTACTTACGTCAATACGTACATACGTACGTACGTTACGTTACGTTAATTTTAGAAAATCTGATTATATTTTATGTAGTATACTACATAAAATATAATCAGATTTTCTAAAATAATATGGTACTTAGATAGGTACCTAATTGATTTCTACCTATTTACTTATATCCATATTTTAAAACATATTTTTATAAGTCATCTCATAGAAGTGTCAAAAGATTATTTACATTTAGTTAGGTACCTAAACAAATGGAAATAGGTAGGTAATTAAAATGAAGTGTATATAACTTTGTTGGTTTTGTATGTCGTTAGCTTTGCGTTCATATGTAATTTTTAAAAGGTAGGTCGTTTAAGACGTTATTATACATAATAATTAACATTTTGTAAGATATAATTCCAGTCTATGTTGACCTTGCATAAGTAAGGTAGTCACTAGTACTGGAAGGTCTACTTATATTGAAAGATCTTTAAGGTCATTGACTCGTTTACGTGAAAAATGTCGCAAATACTTGAAATAAAAACTCGATAAAGAATTCGATAATAATTTTTGTTAGCGCGGGTCAAGCGGAAAATCGAACACGCGTGTGACACTCTACCGAATTTAGCCTCGCAAGAGAGGCCGCGGGCGTAGGCATATTTCTATACCTATAGTTAGAAGTGCGCCA
Source organism: Mythimna impura (assembly GCA_905147345.3). Taxonomy (NCBI): domain Eukaryota; kingdom Metazoa; phylum Arthropoda; class Insecta; order Lepidoptera; family Noctuidae; genus Mythimna; species Mythimna impura. Next base: position 5,016,576 of record LR990355.1, on the reverse strand, counting down.
GGCCTGCCATAACATCATCATCATTTTATTATTTAATTTTTATTGATTAAATTTAAATATTTAAAATTTTATTCTATATTCTAATTGTATATAAATAATTTCAATTTAATTTAATTATTTGCATTGCTCAATATTGGTTTTTAGCTGTACAAACTATGATTTTAATTGTGACTGTTTTGATTAGGTACTATTCTATTTTTATATTGTATATGAGTCAATGTTACTTGAAATAAATAAATTATTATTATTATTATTATTATTATTATTATAAAAAAAGCTTCATAAACTTTTCTAAAGCTATCGCAATAAATACAAAAACTCACAAGTTTACCCGCAGTAGCAAACGCAGGAAAACTCTCTCGCTTACCCACAAATGCACGGGACAATTGAAACATTCCATTTAAATAAACAAGGGCAACATTAATACTTAGAGCGGCACAAAATGTGTCTCCAGTGCCACATTTGGGGGTCCTGGAGCGAAAACCAATAACGTAATATGCCTTGACTGTTACCGACTTCCTAGCAAGATTACGAGTCAAGTAATTTTGGAAGCAGATAGATTAAACTTGAATGTTTTGTTGCTACGTTTTTAGGTAGAGTTATTTTTCGTTGTCGAAAAATAACTCTACCTAAAGTTTTTACCTAGTTTTCGTTGTAGGAATTTATTACTCTTGTATCGTGAGTGCGTTCAAAAAGATGTGAACTCACATTAACAAGACATCTAGACCTGGATCAACTATCTGTAGGCCACATGAAATATTACCAAATATATAAAAATATCGTGTCACATTTTTTGTTATCATCTCCTAAATTTTTATGAATTTTTAGGGTTCCGTACCTCAAAAAGAAAAAACGGAACCCTTACAGGATCTCTTTGTTGTCCGTCTGTCTGTAGGTCGGTCAAGACATTTTATCTTGGGAACACGTGGAGGTATCGAGTTGAAATTAAAACCATATACTCAAGTCTGTGGTCCCATAAAGTTGTGAAAAAATCAAACTTCTGAGTTTATTTATTTTTTATTTTATAATAATTAGTTGTTTTTTTTTTTGTTGTGTAATCAGGACTTGTTCATGTACTGTTTGTGTTTATTTTTTGATTTTTTAATTTTTAAAGGCTGTATAATGGATCTAAGTGGTCTGAAATAAAGGTATTATTATTTATTAAAACTTCATGCAACACGAAGGTACAAAGGCGGACTTAAGCCTTGCATTATCTACCAGTCAACCAAGGGTAGTGAAGAGAAAACATGGCAGGTGCATAAAAAAAAAGAAAAGATTAATAGGAAAACAAGGGAACAAATTTATATTTATAAAACAAACATACATATATATTTAATATAATATAAACCTACATATATTATTTATAACGAAAAAAAAGATACGGCTGTTTACATCGCAAAAAAACGTATATTTTGACACTCTCAAGGAAATCAAAATTCATAGGGTACTTCCCGTTTACCTAGAATCCTGAAATTTGGCATGCAGCAAGGTTTAAAAGCACAAGTATAGAAAAAAATCTGAAAACTGAAAATTTGTTGTTACGTCACAAGAAAAAACTTTTCTTACGATTCAGAAAAATTTCGTAATTTAATTCGAGAATTGAACTGTTTTCATAGGTAATTTTGTACAGAACTCTCAGTACGCGAGTTCCGAGAGAATAAGTCGAGACAAAAAAAAATACTAAATGAATTTTCGAGATAGTGGTCTAAGAATTGGTCGTTGGCTATTTTTACCCACCTACCTTCACCCCCCATTTTTTTCTTTGATAAGTTTATCATAGAATAGCGTTTGCTGAGTTATGTAAAATTATAATTACATTTTTGTTCCTTGTGGGAATCGAACTCACGACACGCAGCGCACACGCAGCCAATCGCTCACCCACTGCACCAATGGTGCCATTAGTTATTTCATTATAGAGTAACAATAAGCATAAGCATAATCAGCCTTTTAATGTTCCCACTGCTGGGACTCAGGCCTCCTCTTTCTAGGAGAGAGAATGGGCCATAATCCAGCACGCGGGCCCAGTGCGGGTTGGTGAATGTCACATGTCTTCGAATTTTTGGTTCTAGGACATGCCGGTTTCCTCTCGATGTTTTCCTTCACCGTTTTGAGAGCAGTGGTGATGAAATAAATTACACAAAGTAATGCGCCTGGTTAGGTTTGAACCCGCGACCGTACTCGTAAGTCGGGGCCGTTACCACTCGGACACCACTGCTCTTTAGCGTAACAATATCTGTTAGGTATTCCTCTTTCTAGAACATCGATTCGTAAGAACCCGAAAATAAACCATGTTTACTAATGAAATACGATACATGGTTTATTGTTTAGGAAACTACCTCACCTAATTACTTATTTTACCCTGCGGCTTCGCTTACGTGGTACCTACGTTGATAGAAGTATCTGATGTCTATTATGTCCCTGGCTATATGCATAATATATAGTAAGTTAAATTTGGACTTTTACTTTTTGAGGTTTAAAATCATCGAATGACTTCTCCCGTTTTAGATTGAATAGAAGAATAGAATAGAATAAAACTTTATTGTACACCAAAATAGTAACAAAAACTTATAAACTAACATAATCTATGGGTACAATGGCGGTCTTATCGCTAACAGCGATATCTACCAGACAACCTTAGGATGGACTGTAAGAACTTGACATAAAAAAGGGGTAGACTGCGGTGTACTGCAAATTAAATTAAAAATATATATAAGACTATAGATAGATATAAAATTATATACAAAACGGACGGAACGGATTGAAGCGAGAGGGCGAGTTAGATTTTTACTGACTAAAACCACGCATGTGTCTTTTAGTTACCCTTTGCGTTCTAGTAGGACAGAGGGATTTCTTTCCAAAAATTCCCTGCGGCTCTAGCGGGCATTGGCCCTGCTGGGTCTCGGTTTTGCTGACACCCATTTGAGGTGCGCGTGGAACACTATGCGCCGTCGACGACTCGGGCTCGGTCCGGCTGGTTACCGGATGGCCGGACGGCGAGCTCTATTCATTGCTCGTCGCCCGCGCCTACGGTGGTTGGTAGTCGGGGTCGGGCTCGTGGCGACTGGGGTGTCAGGTAGTCCGTTTCCACACGCGTACGGCAGTCTCCTTCGCTAGCTTTACTGTTTATCAGAAAGTGTCATTCCCTCTCGCTCTGGATAATGACCTGAAACAGGGCCCAGCTCCCAAAGGAACATAATTGACATATACTACTACATAACTTAGAAGCGACAAGAAATATGTAACCAAGATTTATGTAACTCATAATATGATTTAAAAGAGTGTCCATGGAGTTTCTTGCACGTTCTTCTCCATAGAGATCTACGCTTTGGAACGTGCAAATTTAGCTTCACTTTTTTTTTTGACTGACCGACATTTTGACATTTCAAAAGTGCCTGTAATTGGTCTATTTGAAATAAAGGTTTCTGATTTCTAACTCCCAGGATTCTATGTGCTGACCGTGTGCCAAATTTTATGTAAATCCATTCAACCATTTGAGCGTGTTGAAGTAACAAACAACATACACACAACCACTCACAAACTTTTGCCTATATGAGTGTCAACTTTGGATTTTATACCTATCAATAAATGCTTGGCCAATGACCACTATTGCAATTTTACAACGATTTAAGTACTTAGTGTTCCGGTACCTAATAAGTTACACTGTGGGAAAATTGATATTTGTAATTAATTATTAAGAGTATTAATATAACAGAGTATCAATAGAACAAGAATAAAAAACTTTTTACAAAAAAAAAAATACAACCGACTTCAAAGTAAAAAAAACACTGAAAAGTGCAAAATTACTTTAATTTCGGAAGTCGGTGTTTCTATAATAGTTTTGTCTCTTCGTTATTTAACACCGACTTCCGAAATTAAAGTTATTTTGCACTTTTCAGTGTTTTTTTTACTTTTGAAGTCGGTTGTATTTTTTTTTGTAAAAAGTTTTTTATTTTACACTTTTTAGTTATGGTACCACCACTAAAAAGTACCCCTCAGCCAAACTTAAATACCTTATAGCTAGAGTGCATCTCATGACAATTCTAATAATCCCAAACACGGTTAATTACATTAATTTATTTCAGAGTTCCGGTGCCTAACTTCAGGCTTCATCATCAGATCAGTTCGATATATTCCCCCTCTACTTTCAGTCAGTCATCGACTACACGTATAAACAAAGCAATTTTACTTGTGACTACGGTTCTGCTGTGATCCTATGAGGAGTTCTGTTTCATATCTTCGAAGTTCATGATCAGATCATAACAATATTTCTATGGGACCAACTCGGAAGTATAACCTTCCAATCAAAAATAATAATTTCAAAATCGGTCCACAATTGACCGAGAAATCGGTGAACATACATAAAAAAAAAAAAACAACATACATTCAACCGAACATATAACCTCCTCCTTTTTGAAGTCGGTTAGAAATAAAAACACTTAACTTATTCATAATTCATCATTTCAGCCGAAAGACGTCCACTGTTGGACATAGGCCTCCCCCAAGCGTCGACACAACGACCGATCCTGTGCGTCTCGCATCCACCGCATTCCCGCGACTCTCACCAGGTCGTCGATCTACCTTGTGTGAGGCCTTCCAACGCTGCGTTTTCCGGCTTGCTTAACTAATTAAAACTACATAAAATACAAAATAACTCCTAAATATGGCGTCAAAAAATTCCTCCGCATCGCTGTCGACTGGAAGTAGATGAGGTCTATATTTTGCAGTTGCTCTCTCCATTCCAGGACCACCGCAATTCTTTCAAACTTCCCACAGTCCTAGTAGGCATCAGAGTCCTCCTGTAGATCCCGCTCCACTGAATGAAATCTAGCTGTGACTTGTTTATTTTCGAGAAAAGTAATCAACTTTTGCTACAACAGGATTAAGGTCTTACGTCAGTCTAGCGACTTTCTAGAGACGCATCTACCAATGTCGAGAATACTTCGAAAGGCGTTGCTTACAGGGTATAAAAAAACACACTGATTTTTCTTTTTGTTAACACATTCCGTTTTATATAGGGTGACTGGTAATTAGTGTACGATACTTAAACACGTGATTGTGCTCATGATAACCAACAACTTTTACTATGAGAACAAACCTGAAATCGCGAAAAAAAATCAGCTGTTCAGTACAGTTATGTTTGCCTAATGTACTGAACAGCTGATATTTTTTCGCGATTTCGGCTTTGCTCCCATAATAAAAATTGTTTGTTATCATGAGCACAATCACGTGTTTAAATATCGTACACTAATTACCAGTCACCCTATATAAGCCTAGTCTTAGCTAAATCTACTGGGCTAATAAACTTTTATTCTGAAAAGAAGTTTTGTTATTGTCGTTTTTGTTAAAGGTAAGAAAAGAAAGAAAGAAAAATCTGAAGGGCCTGTCAGTCTAGTGGTTAGTGACTCTGACTGCTACGCCGGAGGTCGTGGGTTCGATTCCCACCCAGAACAAATGTTTGTGTGATGAGCACGATCATTTGTTGTGTCTGGGTGTAATTTATATATAATACGAGTATGTATGTATTTAGAAATATATAAGTATGTTTATCAGTTGTCTAGTACTCATAACACAAGCTCTGCTTAGCTTGGGACTCGAGGGCGTTGTGTGATAGTTGTGGAATACTATATTATTATTATTATATTATTTATTTGGCGAAAGTTACTAAGTACACAAAACATGAATAATAAACAACACCATCATTTTCCTGCCCTTGTCCCGTGTTATTTGGGGTCGGCGCAACTCGTTTTTTTCTTCCATTCTGCCCTGTCACTCGTCATGCTACCACTAACTTCCTTTTCTTTCATATCACTCTTCACACAATCCATCCATCTTTTCTTTGGTCACCCTCTCCCTCTCCATCCATCCACATGTAAACTCATAACTCTATAAATAAACGAATAATAAACAACAATCATCAAAAAAAAACAATAATATTGTGTGTAAAAAAAAGGTTCGTTTCAGCAATGTTGTAAGTCAGATACAACAAGCAGCATCTGACTGGCAATATTGCTGAAATGAATCTTTGAACCTTTGAAGATTTCTCATTGTCGTTTTTGTTATAGGTAAGAATAGAAACAAAGAAAAATATTTATTTGGCGACAATCACTAGGTAAGTACACACAACATAAATCTACACTAATTATAAAGAGGTAAAGTTTGTTGTAATGTTTTTTTTGTTTGTAGGAGGTAATCTCTAGAATTACTGGTCCAATTGCTAAATTTTTTTCACCGATAGAAAGCTGCTTTATTCCTGAGTGACATAAGCTATATTTCTTGTACGCAGGCGAAGCCGCGGGCAAAGCTAGTCCTCCTCCTTGCGTCGTACTCCTCAATGCTGAGGGTCGTGACCTCCTTGCTTCATCACTTTCATTCGAACGACATTCCTCCATCTGCTTCTTTCTCTGGCGGTGTGAAGGGCATTGTATAGCGTAGATTATTGAAGAGCGGTACGGATCTGGTCAGACCAACGTATTGGGCTGCGTCTACGAGGCTTTTTCCCATCCATTTTACCGGTCACGATGAGCCTTTCGAAGTTGCCACCATCTTTCCTTGCTATGTGACCGAAGTATTGTAGAATCTTGTAGTAGTTGTAATCTTGTGTAGACACTCTGACGACAACCGCGAGCATAAATTTTTTGAGTTCTCTCAATATGGATACGTAGGTCCGAAATGCTGTTCGAGGTTTTCGGAGCATCCTTCTCCAGCACCACATCTCAAAGGCGTCAATGCGTTTGCGGTCTGCAGCTTAAAGCGTCCAAGTCTCGGCGACATATCAAAAGATCAAGAAGACCAGGGTCCGGGTCAGGGTCAGTTTGGTTTTGGTCTTTACGGAGATGTTGCGATCCCTCCAGATTTTTTCAAGTTAATACATGGCACTAGTAATAAATAATTATCAATCATCAAAAAAAAGTAAAAACAATAGTATTGTGTGTGAAAAAAATGTTTCATTTATTTCTTTCAGTAAATGTTAGGTAACGATTTAGCAAAGAAAAAATTAAAAATAATAAAAGAAAATTTAGAAAGGTTCTGGAATGACCACGTACCGGAAGACGTAGCGTTGGAAGGCCTCCTACAAGGTGGACCGATGACTTGGTAACGGTTGCGCGAGACGCACAGGACCGTTCATTGTGGCGACACTTGGGGGAGGCCTACGTCCAGCAGTGGACGTCTTTCGGCTGAAATGATGATGATGAACGATTTACCTGTTGAAAAAAAAAGTGAAAAAATTATGGAACATATCAGATAGCCTACTTAACTACGAGCTCATGCTAGTTTCGAGAGCAGTGGTAATGAAATAAATGACAAACAAAAGCGCCTACCATTATTTTTTTGTTTGATGTGGGAAATATGTGGGTTATCGTTCAATGACTTCTCCCGCTCTGGTAAAAAACAACTGGCTTGTTTGACTTTTACTGACTAAAAACCAGTGTCCTTCAGTTACCCTTTACATTCTGGAGCTACGGTCACTCTTTTAAACGTTCCCGCAGCCCAAAGTGCCTACCTGCCCTGCGTTCAAAAATAACCAGAGTAGAGTAGATTCGCTACTCCCGCCGTTCAAAAATGCGAATTAACTGCAATCCAATCTTTCTTTTATAACTCGAGTAGCTACCCTAGAGTTAACCCAACTAACTGTAACTCCGTTCAGGGTAGTTTGGTGTAAGCGGCCGTAAATGACACTTGCTTGGCATTGACAGTTGAACTCTACGTTCGCGTTCAAAAATGCGAGCGTAGAATATCTACCCTGATAAAGTCATTAGAGTTAACTCTAACCTAATTTTTAAACGCAGGGCTGGGTTTGATCCCAAGACATACAACTCTGTAAGCCATTACAACCTCCCTTTCATCACATCTGTTCAAAAGTCTTCCCTCAACCAAACTATAAAATAATCTAGGTCATGACCCCTTCCACAAATTACCGTGACTAAATACAGTACAACCTTGACAGGTCGTGACGTGTATTAATTAACCCGCTCACTAATTGAAGTAATTGTTCTAGTTCGTAATTGCCTACACTTTTCAATAGAAAATTCTAGATTTGTAGGTTAACACAAAATTAGATTTATCAACGTGTTACCTTCGTTAAGGGTTGAACCTTGAGGCTTTTGAACCTGTAAATAGTTTATTTTCTATTAATTTTTGTGGGTTCACTGAGCGTGACTTTGGAGGCCTATATGTATACTTAGGTATAATAGTACTTAGGTAGAATTTTTATTTTGCTGAAGGATGTTTCAGTTTTAGTCCACTTAACCCTCTTCCTCTCTCCTAACTTTGCTGTGCCCGACAGGGTCCATATTGATCTATGACAATTTTCAACACCATCTATGTATACATATGGATTGTAATAAAGTATTGAGTATTGAGTATCTCAGTTTAAGTTTGACACTCCTTCTCACTCCACTGAAAGCGGGAGAAGTTTTTTGATGTTTATTTATACCAATAAAAAAGAGAAGTACTTATAATATTATAAAAACCGGCCAAGTGTGAGTCAGACTCGCGCACAAAGGGTTCCGTTATAGCGTTTGTAGCAAAAAAGGAAAAAAAAAATGTTTGTTTTATGGGAACCCCACATAAATATTTATTTAACTGTGTTTTTAGAATTTATTGTTTGGATTTAACATCGTGATGAAAGGATGTGGATGGATGGAGAGGGAGAGGGAGACCAAAGAAAAGTTCGATGGATTGTGAGAAAAGTGATATGAAAGAAAAGGGAGTTAGTGATAGCGTGACGAGTGACCGGACAAAATGGAAGAAAAAGACGTGTTGCGCTGACACCAAATAAAACGGGACAAGGGCAGGAAGATGATGATGAAAGGATTTGTCAGCTAGACTTTGCGTTACCGATTGCTAGCTGTCCAGGGTGCGCCGGGCGTTTGGAATCGCGAAACTATTTGAGAGGAGGCTTCTTTCATATACACCAAAAACTGTATTGTACCTATACTGGGCCCAAAAACTTTGAGGGAAGAGAAAACCATCGATTCGAGAAGAAGAAGAGAAGTTATAGCGGCAACAGAAATATAATCTGTCAAAATTTCAAGTGTCTAGCTATCACGTTTCGTGAGACAGACAGACGGACAGCGGAGTTTTAGTAACAGGGTCCCGTTTTTACCCTTCAAGAACGGAACTCTAATGGTATTTGTCCTGTATAGTTCTGTCTCTCTCACACACTGAAACAATGATGACTGTAACACCACTACATTGCTTAATACTTTTACAAACAAAAATCAATTACGTCAATCACCACAGGTTTCCCAAACATTACTCTGAAAGTTTTCAAACATTCTTTAACACAGTAATGCACTTTGGTGTTCCTGACCAATGCGGAGCTTAAACTATACATTCTCATTAGTAAGAACAGGGTTTCAGACGCCTACGTATCAATCAGTTTCAACTGTTTAGTAGGTGCTGTTGAAGAGACCAGTAAATAATATAACCAAGGTTCTGTGAAAATGTTTTGTTTTAGTTTTTGCGTTTAAGTTTTACTTCGTCATCTTTCTTTCTTTCCTGTCCTTTTCCCGTGTTATGTGGAGTCCACGCAACACGTTTACTTCTTGATGAAACTGATACTATCACTAACTCCCTTTTCTTTCATATCACTCTTCACACATTCCAACATTCTGAATGTAGTTAGTTCAGAATCAGCATAGCATATTCAGCCTTTTAATTTACCCCCTGCTTAGACTCAGGCCTCCTCTCTAGGAGAAGGAATGGGCCGTAATTCACCACGCGGGCCCAGTGCGGATTGGTGAATGTCACATGTCTTCGAATTTTTGGTTCTAGGACATGCCGGTGTCCTCACGATGTTTTCCTTCACCGTTTTGAGAGCAGTGGTAATTAAATAAATTACACAAAGTAATGCGCCTGGCTGGGTTTGAACCCGCAATCTACAACTTGTAAGTAGGAGCCGTTACCGCTCGGCCGCTCAGAATCAGTAACTGAATAGATTCCAATAGTTTTTTACACTATGCTATATTTTTTCTCAAAAATATTTAAAAAGGTCACAAGTTGGACACCACCGACACTAAGTACAACCCAGGTCACAGCGGGCATTAGGCGCCAGCAACGCAACAACCTTTCAGTCGCCTGGATGGTCCGGTGACTATGTATTTTTGCTGACATAACAAGCTTATAATTTTGTGGTTTTTCATGATACAGTTATGAAATTTTGTACTTAGATTCCTTACATAAAAATACTAGACACGTGTTTCGGGTTTCGCATATAATACTAAATCTAATGTTGTATATGTAAATAAACGGAAAAACTGACTGACTGACATATCAACGCACAGCCGAAACTACTGGAACTAGAAGCGTGAAATGTTGCCCAAAGCTTTTTTTATGATGTAGGCGAGCATGAACAGGTTTTCCGAAATTCAACTTTCAAGAGGGTGAAAAGGGAACGCCTGAAAATTCTGTTGGCATTCGGTAATACCGTGATTTACTCGAATATTTCACAAAACTTATTCCAGGAAATACGTGTTTTTTTACCCTTAAAAGTTTTTGAAAAAAAATTGTCGTCATTTAGAATATTGATTAAATGCGCAAGGCTTTACATTGTTATACTTTTTTGACTTTTTTGATTTTTGAGGAAATTATGAAGTGTCAAAAGGCATGCAAAACAAACTGATTATCAGATGTCTTTACTGGATTAGTTTTACACAAATTTATAAATTGATTTGAACAGAAGCCTAGATAATATCTACAAGATGTGTTTCCAAAATATCTTATGAAAAATGTGTAATAACGTCATAATCGCGTAAAAGCGGTTATATGAAAAACAGTGAAAATGTATGTCGAGCTGCATCCCCTTAAGCCTTCCGTTATACATTGCACATCAAATTCTTCTAAACTCAAAATAACCAAATTAAAAAACCCGGCCATAGTATTAAATTAAAAACCCAAATCCGTTGTAGTTTAACAAGCCATAAATTTAAAAAAAAAAACGTCTCACACTTTACGTCCTCACCACACCAAAGCAGTCTTAAAACACAGGCTTATAAATCAACATCGGTTGTTTACAAACTCCGACACTATTAGTACCAAAGTACAGTAAACAAGTTGCAGGAAAACGATAAAATTCTAGTGTTAGTGCCTTAAGTTTATATGTTCTTTAAAAGTTGTTGTGTAGCGGGCTGTGGAGTGCCGAGTAGTGCTCGTGAATTTAGGTATTAAGTGCACTAAGATTATAGTTTAGGGGATTGAAAGTTGTTAAAGAAAACAAATGCTTTTGTAAAAGTTCATTGAACCAAGTAAGAGATCTAACATTCATGACTCGACTGTAGTGGCCATCTGAATAGTAGTCAGTCACTTTTTTTTGAGGTTTTAGACCATTCAATGACTTCTTTCGCCCTAGGGTGGAGCGTGATATTAGACTTTTACTGACTAAACCCACCTGTGTCCTTCAGTTCCTCTTTGCGTTCCAGGACCACGGTATCCCTTTTTAAAATCCTCGTGGCCCTAAAGGGCATCATGTTTATGCGGCGTCTCTCCACAGACCATGGTCTGTGTTCATGGTGTGTGAATGGATAGCTTGTCATCCGGCCGTCCGGTAATTAATCGGACCGAGCCCAGTCGTCAACAGCGCGTAGTGATCCACGCGCTCCTCAAGGAGATGTCAGCAAACCGTAGGGGCCCAGCAGGGCCGATACCCGCTAGCTAGGACCGCGGAGTATTTCTGAAAAGGAAACCCGTAGTCCTAGAACGCAAAGGGCAAATGAATGACACAGGTGTGGTTTTAGTCTGTAAAAGTCTGACACGCCCTCCCGCCCCGCCCAGAGCGCGAGAAGTCATTAGATGATATCCACACTTAAAAAAAAATGGTCTGTGGCATGGGATAAGTCCCATCTTCCATCCTGCATCAGGTGCCCTATTACCTGTTCACGTATGGACCCGGTTCACGTAGGGAAATATTTTTGCCATCGACACGCTGAGAAGAAGTGGGCATCGGCCTTGGTGGGCCTCTATGATTTTGCTGACATCTCTTTGATATTTTTTTTTTCTACTTAGATGCCTGGCGGTACGTAGTTTTCTTCGTACCGTCGAAAACTCAGGTTCGGCCCTTACTGGACAGCTGAGCGGCAAGCCACCCATTGCTCGTCGTCCGCAAGCCCACGCCTATGGTGGCTGGGGATTGCCCTGCCACTCCCAACGACCGGGGCGTCCTGTGGCGGCAGCTAGGGCGTGAGGATGTTCGTTCCCTCACGATTGTGGCCTTCTCCTTCACTAGCTTCGTAGCATTAGGCGACCGTATCCCACTCTCTCATGCTACGGACCATGGTCTGAACCAGAGCCCAGCGCGAGAGATAGCTGCCACCGATCGCCTCCACGAGGAAACAACGGTGGTCCGCCCAAGCGGGACAGATTTCCACCGTATACTCCACCGTGTCTATTGTTATTTAGTTGTTTACTCCAAGTGACTGGAAAAAAAACTGTATCCCGCGTATCGGAAGACGCAGTGTTGGCAGGCCCCCTACAAGGTGGACCGATGACCTGGTGAAGGTTGCGGGAATCCGATGGTTGCGCGACGCACGAGACCGTTCATTGTGGCGACATTTGGGGGAGGCCTATGTCCAGCAGTGGACGTCTATCGGCTGAAATGATAATGATGATGATGAATAAAATTATTTTAAACGCTCCTTTCGCAATTTGTTTTTGTTACATTAAGCTGTCAGTCACGCCGTAGACAAATATTTCCCGAAATCGTTTACTGAAATGGAATTTTAATCGCAAAATTGTTTTCTTGGTAAAATCTGCGTGACATAAGATTTATTTTCGAGAATTTGGTATTTGACATCTAAGACCACAAAGCTCGATGAATTTCGTGGAAATTTGAAGTAAGATCAACCAAACAATAATTAAGTTACATTTTTGGTCCTCTAAAACCTCCTTTTACAACCCATTTCATTGAAATCAAATGTATTAGCTCCTAATTGTCTTTTTCTTGCGGCCGTTCCCGTAGCCTACTTAACCCACGGAGATCATTCGATTGTTGCGAAGTAGTTGCTGAGATTAGGACGTTCAAACAAATAAACAAACTCTTCAGCATTACAATATTAATCTAATATATAAAAATCTCGTATCACAGTGTTTGCTATCGAACTTATCCGAAACAGCTTGGTCGATTTTTATGATATTTTTTGTGTATATTTGGTAGGTTAGAAAATAGGCTGTAGACTTTTTTTACCTTCCTAACTGTCCTATCCCTACTGGGACCAAGGGTCTGCTTCTGAAAGGAAGACTTGGTCCTGGTATGAAAGACAACAAAGGAACAGGAGTGGGTTTTTAGTCAATAAAAGTCTGACACACCCTCCTGCTCCGCCCAAGAGCAAAAAAAACTCTCCTAAGTATCCCTACATCCCATTTCTTTTTTAACAATCATATGTCAGAACAATGTTTACCGTATTAGCTAGTACTACATAATATTGTATTGTAGATTAATATTCATTATATAGCTTGCAGAGTTCTTGAAAATTACTCTTCATAATATTAGTATCACATCATAAATTATGCTAAAATTCCAAACCCATCAATTCTGAACAACAATGGCCTAGTATTTTCATCACCATTAACCATTCTAATTAAGCTACACTCTAATTGCAGCCTGGACGGTCGGTGTTAATTTATTAAACAGGACCTGTACCATGACGTTTAAAGTAAGATTGTTTCATTCTTATTTCCAGTGTGGGTAAGAGATGGCGCTAGACAACCTGTATAGCTTTGTCTCTTACCCACACTGAAATAAGAATGAAACAATCTTACTTTGAACGTCATGGTAACCCCGCAGGTAGTTTGTCAGCCTCTGCCGGGTTTCCTGGATTCAATAATGAAAGATATTTTAATTATGGAGAGTGATCTTTTTAATGACCATTGAATATTAAGAATCATTCTAATATTATAAAGTTTAAAGTTTGTACACACGTATTTTTGTTGTAAACATACGTACACAGATTGCAGACACCATAACTTACACACACATACTTTCGCATTAATAAGATTTGTGTTATATTAAGACTGTGAACTAGTTTTAATAAAAAGTTCGATAGGTTGCCCTATAAAAAAAACGGCCGTGACTTACACACACACACACACATACTTTCGCATTTATAATATTAGTACTTATAATATTGAGATTGATGACCACTTTTAAAAATATCGATAAGTTGCCCTTCTTAAGAAAACGGAAATATCTTACTTTATTTTTACATGAAAATCATCTTATGACATCCCCCGCTCTTGGGTGGAGCGCAAGATATTGTCACACTTTTACTAACTAAAATCCCACTCCTGTTCCTTCGTTGACTTTCGTACCAGGGCCGAGTCTTCCTTTCAGAATCAGACCCTTGGCCCCAGTAGGCTTCGACCCTGCTGGGCCCCTACAGTTGCTGACATCTCCTTGAGGCGCGCGAGATCGCCGCCGCCGATCGAGATATTGTATCTGGAATCTATTCTATCAAGACAATCAGATATTTTCATTACACCTTAATTATTCAGAAGATTCCTTTCAAAAGCAAAAAATATCAGAGTGTTTTTTCCCCAGTAACCACAATCAATAATACAAGAGCCTTCACATCGCTATCCATATTTATCTGTATCCGCCATCCTGCTATTTACATATTTATCATATCGCCGACAAAAAAGGGAATGGCGGCTAAAAACCGTGAGATATGTTAGTATTTACATATTTATATAAAAAGATGTTTTCAATTTTCCTCTTGGCTTTTATTTATTCGAGTTTCTTCTTTCCTTGGGGTGGGAATGAAAAGTTCGGATGTATCAATCGACTTTTTAGGGTTCTCTAGCCAAACGGTACAATCTTAACCATTAAAATTTCGTGCTATTCGTTTGATCATCTAATGGGCTGCCAGTCCGCTATGCACTTTTGTGTTATAACCACATTGCTACCTCACGTCCAGATCGATGGCATGTCATCGACGGCACATATACTGTTCCGCGCGCTTCAAAGATATGTCAGCAAAATCGTAGGGGTCGAAGCCTACTGGGCTTTCTTTTCTTTTTCGACGTGACGTGTGAAAGTGTTTTTTAAAACCTATTTGCAAAATAAATAATATAATTTACCATTTAACGGATTTACTGTGCCTGCGGAACCCTTTACGGATGTGTAGTCACTCTCTTATCCTGTTTATGTTTACTTAAGTTGCATTAGTCATGGCAGGGATGAGTTATTTTGGGGTTATTGGAAAAAGCTGCCTGTAATTGCTTTCCAGCGTTGGAAATGACTTTTTTTATTTTACCATGGTTTTTTCAATCAATCAATCAATCAATCATTCATTTATTTGCAATAAATATGGTACAGGAGTTGTTATAATGACAGTTATAGAACGAGACATATTTCAACTAAGTTACAGGTATGCAAGTATTAAAAAATAAAGTTTATAAATACATGAATTAATGAAAATTGATTAAGATATCATTGAAGTTTACATTATTGGTTTTATTACTGCTTTTCAAAAATCTCGATTGTCGTGCACTAAGTATTACTCTCATTTTTTTTTTTAGTTGGAAAAAACATCTTATGACAAATCTCGCACTTGGGCGGAGCGGGAGTTAGTGTCAGACTTTTACTGACTAAAAACCCACTCCTGTTCCTTCGTTGCCTTCGTCCCAGGGCCCCGGGTTTCGTTTTCACACTACCCATGGCCCCAGTAAAGTATTAGTCTCATAGTCTTTTGTCCTTATTTAGATATCGTTATCAGTGATAAGACCGCCATTGTGCTCTGAGATTTAAGTTTTTGTAAAAGTGTTTGTTACTATTTTGATGTAAAATAAAATTTATTCTATTATTACAGTTAAAGCATTTATTTCAATTTAACTATTTACAGGAACTTTTGGAATAAATATATAAATTGGTGGGTCAATAAGAAAAGATAAGACTACTTATCAGCTACATGTAGGTAAATGTTGCATTCAAAATGATTTTCTTTTCCCTTTTTTCGGTTACTAACTATCCAAAAATTTAATAAAGAAAGAAAAATACATCGCAATATCAGTCTTTCTATCACATTTTTCCAATAAACGACGAGCTCTATAAACGAGCTGTATTAAATTTAAAAAGCATAGCGAAAGGTAAAGACATAAAAATACATAATATTATTATTTTAATAATATATTTTAATAACTTCATCTAGCGGCTTAGCCTGCGTAAAAGTAAATAGTACATTTTGATACAAGTGCAGAAAGTTTGTCATTGCGACCGAGGCGGAATTCGCATGAGCCGTAGGCGAGTGTGTTATGGACCCGAGGGCTGAACGACTTTTTTCAACACACTTACAAAGAATTGAATAAACGGGGGTTGACCGGCGACTCGTGGTTGACGATGCGCGACCAACCTGATACGATACATGTAATAACATTGTGGTGGGGGAGAGTACGCGCATTTTTCTGCACTAGTGCGGAAACAGTCTATTGCGTGCCTGAAAGCGGTGGGATAAGAGCGGCTCTTCGAGTAAGTGTATTGGAAAAAATATTCCAAGAGGACATACTCCATTTTTTTAAGTGGGATATCATCTAATGACTTTTCCCGCTCTAAGAGCCCGCCAAAGTCAAACACGCCCTCCGGGGCGCCCCTGCGGTTTGCTGACATCTCTTTGAGGCTCGCGTGGAACAGTACGCGCAGTCGACGCGACGATTTGAGCTCGGTCTGGACGGTTACCGGTAGGCTGAACGGCGAGCAACCCATTGCTTGCCATCCGCAAGCCCACGCCTACGGTGGCTGGAAATCGGGGTTGGGATCCTGGCGGCTGGGGTGTGAGGGCAGTTCCCTCGCGCGTGCGGCTGCCTCCTTCGCTAGCATTACTGCTTTGCAGAAGGAGGCGACCGCCTAAGGGAACATACTCCTGGGATAAAAAAAACCTTTGTTCCAAATTTTATTCAAATTTACTTTAGCTGTTTGAGTACACAAATATACACACACATACCTACAAATTTTTACCTTTGTAATATTAGTGAGTATAATATTTCTCCTATCCAATGAGGATACAAAACAAAAATAACAAAACTTTTCCAATATCACATTTATGACAACAATCAATAAAACATATTATTTACAAAATATCTTAATTTTCCTCCACAACCAACAAGCTTGATTCATGTAACATACCCTTATTAAACTCGCAATGTATACGAATAACTGCGGTATATACCCTAGGGGCTGACACGTTGTCTGAAATATCAGCCGTCTACGACTTGGTTTTACCTAATTATTTTGCTTTTCTTGAGTCGAGAAAGGTATGTAGGCTGTGGAGATATCTATTACTTTTTGCCCTAAGAACGTTTATTTTCTCTCTTTTTGCTTCACACGTTAAAAGGGCCCTTCCCGATTCGTCTATCGTCAACGTGATCATGGTTTTAAACAACGACCTTACAGCCACTAGACGTCTAATAATGATTGGTCGAGACATTAGATCTATAATCATATGTGTTAACAGACATGCGCCTGTTAACACATATGATTATAGATCTGATGTCTCGACCAATCAGAACGCTCCCCTTACCTCGGCTAGTTGACAGAATTGTTTTGGTGCGCTAGTTCAAGCATGAGGCTGGCTGTCAGGTCGTTGGTTTTAAAGCTTGTTGTTTCATCCAAAACAATATTCGATAAAGAGGCAACGCCGAGACGTGAAAAAAGAGACAACGCCTATACGCTCCGTTGGCATTCGGTAATTCTGTCACTCAAATATTTCACACACAAACCTTGTTGAAGGATTATAATAATGATAATGATAATGATAAGGCAATAACAAAAAATACGTATTTTTTGTTATTGGAAAAATAAATCTGTAAAATGTGCAAGGTTTCTGTAGCTATATTTTATTTACTTTTTATTTTAAATCTCTCCATTGTACATATACGGAAGGAACCTAAACAGACTCAAATAATAATAACATAATTATGGTCGCCGGATTACTCTACAGATGGATTAATTTGATTCGGAAGCGAACCAAATTCGTGGTCCAATCGTATCAAGTTTGAGCATGTGTCAATATTTATCATTATCATCATCATTATTTCAGCTGAAAGACATCCACTGTTGGACATAGCACTCCCCCAAGTATCACCACAACGAACGGTCCTCTGTAGTCCGGTCATCGGATTCCTGCGACTCTCGCCAGGTCATCGGTCCACCTTGTGGAAGGACTCCTAACGCTGCGTCTTCCGGTACGCAGTCACCATTTCAGAACCCTTCCAATCGATCATCTGTTCTGCGAGCTATGTGCCCTGCCCACCGCCACTTAAGTTTGGCAATTCTTCGGGTTATGTCGGCAACCTTGGTTCTCTTGCGTCTGTGTTATTATTGGTAACGAAATATCGCAATTCCAAATTTAATTAACAGATATTTGATTTAAAATCTATTGATACATACAATATTAGTAATAATAACTAATATTACGGGCACGCTATCAATGTTATAATTAGGTTTTGATTGCTGTGATGTGTGAGGAGTTCGTGGCTAAAGTGGCTAAAATAATAACAACCGCATGAATTAATTTAACGTTTGCCGAGGTTGGTATGGGGATGGGTGACCATGTTTACATAACCAGATAACTCCGTGCCTCTGAAAGAACGTGAAGCCATTGTTTCAGTCGGTCATTTATAGATCTTTGACAGTTGTTACGGATCGTCAGAATCCAGGAAATCTCACACTAGTCTTACCAAGGGGTACCGTGTTACCACTGGGTTACACCTTATTTACCCTGGGTAACACGGTACCCAGGGTAAATAAGGTCAGATAGGCAGTTGATTCTGGTAAAATATTGCTGCATCTGGTTAGACTGGACGCCGACCCTGCTAAATGCTTGATCATCATCATCATTTCAGCCGAAAGACGTCCACTGTTCGACATAGGCCTCCTCCAAGCGCCGCCACAACGACCGATCCTGTGCGTCTCATCTCATCCACCGCATTACCGCGACTCTCACCAGGTCGTCGGTCCACCTTGTGGGAGGCCTTCCAACCCCGCATTTTACACACTCTAGAACCTTTCGACCCCATCGACCATTCGTTCTACGAGCAATGTGTCCTGCCCACTGCCACTTTAGTTTGGCGATTCTTCGAGCTACGTCGGTGACCTTAATGGTAAATGCTTGGTAGGTTGATTAATTATCAATCCTTCAAAAAAAATGTTGAACTCATTTCATTAGGTAAGATAAAACAGCAAAAGACTTGTCTACCCGTCTAATATCAAAGACGAAAAAAAATAAAACAAAAACACAAACTGGCAACTAAGAAAACAAGTAGCCAACAAAGGAATTAAACGCGGAACTGTTTCAGTTGATTTGCAAAACGATATTGCTACTGAAAAGAGTTTCCTCAAGTGGAAAAATACCCTCAATGAGGGAAATGTAGGTCAGTAATTGTTGGCTAACGGTCCAACATTTGTGGCTGACTTACCCTGTATTTGATTATAGGAAAAAATAGCCTTATACTGTCTAAGACTACTTACATTGTGTCGGAAAGAAAAAGCCTGTGTTATTGCTGTTCGAAAGTTGAATTTTTTCGGGAAGAGACTTACTTAACGTGTGTCGTTTTAGATTTGATACTTTTGGAAAATTTCGAAACAATTTTATGATAGCCTTATGTCAAAAAGAACATAATTGCTTAGAAAAAATGGCACTTCAGTGTCATCTTTATCAGCCATTTGTGATAGTATTATTTTTATTTATTCCGTCATCTTGGTCATGACATTTCTATAGATACACATATCATGATGATATGGACTTCGCAACGTTATGCGACAAATTGAGGAATGAGTTCCCATGCGAATGTTTTGATTGTAAACAACGTGCAGCGAGTGCAACATTAGAAGTATGTAATATTGAGGAGTGAACCGCAGATTTACTTGGAGAAGGCGGACCATTCAATGTTTATTTAATGAAAAAAAAACAAAAATGAATGAATCAATTCAAATGAATTTGAATGAAATCATTGAATGAATTCAATGAATGAATCTGTACTAATTTTATAAAGAGGTAAATTTTGTAAGTTTGAGTTTGGAGATGATCTCTAAAACTATTGAACCGTATCTGGGAATTCTTTCAGTAATATGTAACTGCATTTTCTCTTACTGCTAGAGCCTAGGTATTTTTTTTTAAATTTTAGTTTTCTATATTTCACTACATTTGAACTTCGGCCCGATTAAATATTTTTTTAACATATCTTGATGTCAGTATGGTTTCAACTTCAGACATTTACATCTGAACACGGCATGAATTTTTATGTGTATTTTAATTATCTTACGCTATTATATATTGGCTTCTAACAACGTTATAATGTTGCCAGACTAAGCAAAATTCTACACACAAAATACCTTTTCCTTATCCATAGATACTTTCAACTGCAGATAGAGGTGAATGTGTGGGCCAGTATTTGTAAAGACGACCGACTGCTTATTTGGACCCAGTTTCTTTCTTTTCGATTATTTTCTTTTAGGTTACATCAAGAACAAAGTGTGTGTCCGGGTATGATAGTACACTACGTACATACATATGTATACTGACTTGTGGTGACCCAGGTGATAACGGCCCCGACTAACGAGTCGTAGGTTCAAACCCAGCCAAGCGCATTACTTTGTGTAATTTATTTCATCACCACTGCTCTCAAAACGGTGAAGGAAAACATCGTGAGGAACCAAAAATTTGAAGACATGTGACATTCACCAATCCGCAATGGGCCCGCGTAGTGGATAACGGCCCATTCCCTCTCCTAGAGAGGAGGCCTGAGTCCCAGCAGTGATAACATTAAAAGACTGATTATGCTATTATGCTTATGCTAAACTTGTGCTTGAATGCGATCCCACCTAACGGTAAGCAGTGATGCAATCGTTGATGGTGAGAGGCACTAAATTTTTAAGAGCCTATTCGCTCTAGCCTTGAAGACACCTAAATTATAATCTGACGTGAAGACCGCAGCAGGTAAAATTTTCCAGTCTTTTGATGTACACTGTATTAACAAGAAGGTGAAACGCTTAGTCCGGACCGTAGAGGTATTAACAATGTAAGGATATTTAATGGATTTGGATAAAATTTGGTACCCAGGCAGACTGGCATAGTATATAAGATCCGATTTTATCCATTTAATTTTCTACTTTCACGCAAGCGAAACCGCAAGCAGCACCTAGTTGAAAATATTTTTATTATATATATTTAAATTTTATATTGAAACCATTATTTATTGAACAGTGGTGGCCGAGTGGTAAAGACCCCGACTTACGAGTTGTAGGTCGCGGGTTCAAACCCAGCCAGGCGCATTACTTTGTGTAATTTCTTTGATCACCACTGCTCTCAAAACGGTGAAGGAAAACATCGTGAGGAAACCGGCATGTCCTAGAACCAAAAATTTGAAGACATGTGACATCCACCAACCCGCACTGGGCCCACGTGGTGGATTACGGCCCATTCCCTCTCCTAGAGAGGAGGCCTGAGTCCCAGCAGTGGGAACATTCAAAAAGGCTGATTATGCTATTATTATTCTATTATTTATTAAAATTATTTGAATTTATCTCGAAAAATAAAAGTTGTGCTCACCTGCTTCCATGAAGCTCTTTTATCTAATGCTATCGTAAATGGAGTACAGCTGACCTGACAGGCGTCGTCCAACCCAAAGCAGTTCCTGGAATATTCTTACAGACAAAAGCTTTTCCTGGTTTTTCTGATTTCCCAGAATTTTCTTCTTGTATTTTCCCTAAAACCTTTCTCGGCCTTTGAACTTGGTATATCACCGCTAGTAGGTGATATAAAATAATGATATTTATTTTGCAAATAGTTTTTAAAAACATCTTTATACGTCAGTTTAAACTAGATGAGGCTGGTGTTTCCTAGCTGACTACCCTGAGAAGAAACACCGAAACAAACTCAGGGATCAAAGTCTATTTTAAAGTCCATACAGTAAACATGTAATGGTCAAATCATATGAGAACCATGCAGATTATAAGTGCCTTTGATGGTCTTTTAAGGAAAGAACCACACAGATTTGAGTGGACCTGTCCAGACAATGCAAGCATTTGTCAGTATTTGTGTAGCTCAAACTCAGGACTACTAAGGAGCTCAACGCCTTGACCAAAAATACCAAAGAAAGGATATTTGGGTAGGCCGCATTAAATACTTAGAAACTGCTAGACATTACTGACTGGTCTAGTGGTTAGTGGCCCTGACTGCCATGCCGGAGGTCGTGGGTTCGATTCCCACTCAGGACAAATGTTTGTGTGATGAGCACGATCATTTGTTCTGTGTCTGGGTGTAATTTATCTATATATGTATGTATTTAGAAATATATAAGTATGTTTATCAGTTGTCTAGTACCCATAACACAAGCTCTGCTTAGCTTGGGACCAGATGGTGTTGTGTGATAGTTGTGGAATATTATTATTATTATGGTTTTTTAGGCAATTTTTCTCAGGCCAGCACCTGGTTTTCTTTTAGAATCTCACGGGTGTGAACCAAGGTGAGATCCCAATTATTGGTTTAAGATGGTAAAAGACCTTGTACTGAATTCAAATTATTATCCAAGTCCAGTTGTAAAAATGTCATACAAGCACCCGTAATATGTTGTAAATTACTGTTACTTTTCTTTCGCCTGAAAAATTGTTTTAGATTAATTATTTGTCTTTTGTGGAGATGTGAAATTTCGATCAATCCTCTTCCTCCTTCTTTCCTGGGCAATATAACTCTTTCTATCGCAGATTTTGGGTGGTGATATCTGTGTTGTGTCAGCATAGTTCTTGTTTTTACTTCGAGACTATGTAATTCTGTCTTAGATCATTTTATTACCCCGAAAGAATGAGTAAGTATTATTATTATATATATTATTATTATTATTATGTTAAAATTACAGAAAAGGCAAAAGTAATCCACATACTCCTCACATTCACAATAACAAATTAAAATAAAATATATAAATAACCTAATCACCTATTATGGACTTAAATTCTTGTTTTTTTGGCAAGATTATTTATTTATTTATTTAAATGATATGGAGGACTTACAGCTAAAAAAAACAGGTAAGAAACAGTAAATTAGACTGACAGCTCTGTATTTTGTAAATTCTCACTTATAAAATACAGGATAATACTCAATTCCATGGACCCCAGGTACAGAGAAAATAACAAATAGTTGTTTAATACACATTTTCACACATACATATTCACTCATACACAATCACATGAACATTCATACATACACATCTAAAGTAAAAAATCTTTTATTAATATTATAAATATATTGTGCTCGTCTTAAGATTAATGTTATGAAATGTTCAAATGATAGTCGAGGACTCTGGCCTATAAACACAAGTTAAATCTTATATTGGGTGCCAGAGTTCATCGAAAACGTTTCTTATATCACAAACCATACTTGTAAATAGTGTTGTTGGTTCAAACTTAATGTAGTAATAAATATCTTTTTTTTTTAAACCTAGTAAATCTACAATTTAGTTACAATTTTGCTCTTATTGCATAAAAACCTTAATATAATGTTTACTTTTACTAAATGAAAAAATTACGGCTTAAGCACTTCCTGATTGAGGACACACTAGTTATGAATGGGTATATATCATACTGTTTACATAACTTGTTCAAACTTCTGTTTGCACTGACAATGTACGAATTCTGTCGATAATTTGTTGATGATAATGGCACACGCAAAGTTGAATTAAATCCTTTCGACTTCCTGGGGGTATTAAAATAAAATGTTGAATTTGTATTATGCTACACATAGAACAGAGAACACAGGTACACATTTAACATGGTCATAGTGAACTATAATTGTTTACCTGCTTGCGATGTTGACTGTACCTGGCACCAACGCAAAGGCTCCTAAATAATTCCAGCATAACTTTAGACCAGAAATTCCAGTCAGAAAGTCCAAATTCGTCCCGGAATTTATTTCAGGTACGGAATGGCTAAAGTTTGTCCACAACTAAACTAACTTGGGGACACATGGGCAGAACGGAAGTTTAGTGATTTAACCACACTAATATTATAAAGGCAAAATCTTGTATGTATATACGTGTGTGTGTGTGTTTGTTAATCCTTTTACGCTAAAATGGCTGAACAGATCTAGATGATATTAAACTCAAAGGTAGACAGATAAAAGGTACTCAAAAGAACCTGTAATTTGTAAATATATTTGCACGCGATGTTATGGCAGGATATGTTGAAACAAATTTACTGTAACACCCTTTTTTTCGGTGGGAAAATCACCCAATGACATCCCCGCTCTTGGGCGGAGCGTGAGGGTTTGTCAGACTTTGTTGCCTTTCATACCAGGGCCGAATCTTCCTTTCAGAAGCAGACCCTTGGCCCCAGTAGGCTTTGACGCTGCTTGGCCCCTACGGTTTGCTGACACTGTAACACCCTATGTAGCATATTCTAGCAAATAAATATTTTGTTTGGTTGATATTTTCATCTCGAGAGTATGTACCTTTTGGCTAATTTGATACTTATATTTTCATGCAAGTGAAGCCACCGGCAGAACTGGTTTCTGCTATATGATAAAAAATGGTATTAATAGAGAGTTATAGTTTTTTTTAAATTAAATCATACTTAATATGGGAGCAGAGGTGGCCGAGTTGTAACGGCCCCGACTTACGAGTTGTAGGTCGCGGGTTCAAACCCAGCTAGGCTCATTACTTTGTGTAATTTATTTCATCACCACTGCTCTCAAAACGGTGAAACCGGCATGTCCTAGAACCAAAAATTCGAAGACATGTGACATTCACCAACCCGCACTGGGCCCGCGTGGTGGATTACTGCCCATTCCCTCTCCTAGAGAGGAGGCCTGAGTCCCAACAGTGGGAACATTATAAGGCTGACTCTGCTATGCTATACTTAATATTATAAAGGTGAAAGTTACTCTGTCTATCTGTCTGTCTGTCATGAAACGATTTCATTAAAACTACTGAAACGATTATTATGAAATTTGGTATCGAGGAAGTCTGAACTCAAAGTATGTACATAAGCTACTTTTTATCCGACTTGAACTTTGACTTTGCGTTCGTAGAAACCAACATTCACGTGGACAAAGCTACTGGCCGAAGCTAGTTTTATATGTTTTATAATTTACCCCTACGTTCCTATTTATCCCGTTTCGACTGTATAACTCCTAGACTCCAAAAAACCTACCCAACTTATAATAATAATAAGGACCTTAGGGTGCTGAGATAAATAAATGTATAAAAATAATAATGTTTATTCCGAAAAATGTTTCACAAATTTATTTGGCCCTAGTCTCCACACTAGGATCCCCTGTATTGTGGAGACTAGTCTCCTTCGTTTTACAAAAGTAGTAGATATTAGGGAGGCGACAATAATTAACAAAATTTGTGTCAAGATACATCATCTTAATATAATAAAACAAGTTTTTTTTTAAAATTATTATTATTACGTGTGTAGCTGTGTAGTGTATGTGTGTAGTGTAATGAGTGAGTGAGTCTAATTGAGTTTAGACCAAGTGAATACCGAAAAGTAAAAACACAAGCAAAGTGTATTGTGATCTAAATCAATCTTTGTGTGTTTATGTTTATTAATTATTAATTTTGTGCTGACATCGACGCGCAGCGAATGAATAAAAACACACATTTAAGTAAGCGCTTCAGTAGTTGCATAGCATCGATGAAAGACACATTCGCCGCGGGTCGATCATCTATTATTTTCGGGCAATACACAAATTGAACAAACTCAGTTTATCATTTAAATGTACCTTTACCCCGTACATCCAGATAAAAATACCCTCAACTTAACAGGGCTAATAATACCCAGAAAGGAATCCCTAGCACTCCATAAATCTCTTTATAATTAATATCCTGTTTCCACAGTGAATAGATATGATGTATACTCAGCTGTTTGTAGCTATTTTTTGTCCTACCCCTTAATGGGGAAGCGTAATGATAGAATGGTTGCACGCGATGACACAAAAAAGTGTAAGTGAGGGGTGGTTTTTGGTATAAAAGTGTTCCATGAAAAATGGGGGTATGAGACCAATGACTTCCGGGTCAGTTTGAACTCCCATATGAATATACTTTTGGGATAAAAATATTCTATGTGCTATTATAGGATATGGTCTACCCGTGTTCCAATTTTTTTTTTTAATTGACGATCCCACCTGATGGTAAGCAGTGATGTAATCATTGATGGTGAGGCACACCTAGTTCGTTAAGAGCCTAAATAAATAAATCCAAAATTAAATTAAATTACAATTTTTTTCAGTAGATTAATTATTTTTATTAAACGATATAACAAGAAAAATAAAAACACTTATCTAATTAAAATTACATAATATATACACAATAACTCCTACCTAAAATATGGCGTCAAAAAATTCCTCCGCATCGCTGTCGACTGGAAGTGTGCCCAAAAGACTGGCAGCATTGCCCCGTTGTATAGCAATTAAAATTTCAATTAAATTTCATCCAAATTAGTTCAGTCGTTTGAGCATGAAGGAGTGTCAAATATTCACACACACACATACATACAAACCTTTCACCTTTATTAATATTACTGTGATCCTTCGTCTGATAGTTATTGCTGTAAGTGATAAGATCGCTATGTAATAATAATTGGCTCGGACTGTAAAAAAATACTGTATAGATAATAGTCTATCCATCTTTGTTGTAAAATGTTGACACATCCATCAAATAGTATAGAAAAGTAAAAGAAAGAAAGAAGGAAACTATGAAAAAGGGGAAAAAGAAGGGAAGGAAGAAGGAAAGAAGGAATGAGGAAAACAAGGAAAAGAATACTTAATGTAGTATAGAATAGAACAGAATAGAATAAACTTTATTGTACACCATAAAAGTAACACAATTTATACATAAACTTAAATCTTTGTATAAAAAAAAATGTATGTATGTATGTGAGTATGTATGTTGTCTTAGTAAGTATACTAAATTAATATCTATAAAAAAAAATTCACGATATACAAAAATAAAAATAGTTACTCTATCACTAAATGACATAGGCTTTATATTTTCTACTGTCACACGTGTAAATCTGCTGGCAGAAGCTTGTAACATATAATTTAAAAAAAAAGATCAATGGTCTATCTTTACCTTGAAAGAAATCTCTTTTCGCAGATAAAGAGACACTTGTTCAAAGAACGCCTTCATTTTAAATCATTCCTATACTCACATTCACTCGTTAGATGTCTTCAAACGACACGTACTTTACAATAAACGTACTTTCAAAACAAAAGGTAAAGCGCCTACCAAATCCTTAATAGCAAAATTGCTATTAAGAATTTTGTAGGCGCTTTACCTTGCATAAAGCAAGCAAAGACACAGTCGCTCAGTCAATAGGAAGTCAAACAAACTTATCTGTTTCCCTACATCTATTGATTTACGTCTGTATTGTAACAAGAGTTCTCGTAAAATTCTCAAGGTATCTCATAAAACACGAGCATGTATCTCATTTACGGGTACTTGAGCTTCATAACAAACGGCAGGTATCACACCGTTGCGTATCTTTGGGGTAGAGAGAAAATGGCTAAACAATTTCCTTGGGACAAGAAAAATCGCAAAGGCATTGAATGTTTTAGTGATGAGGTTTTAATGTGTAGTACAGAGAGCGGCACGAATCTTGAGCGCTCGGCGAAAGAGCGGGGATCGCTTTGCGCATCGTACAACATCGGCGAGCCAATCACTGTACAAGGGCTGCATTCCCCGCCCCCGCATCTCTTTTCATACCACTAAAGAGACCCGATATTTCACTTCTGCGTGCTTCTGCGCAAGTAGAACTGTAGAAGTCAGCGCTCAAGACCGTGCCGGTATCTGTTCAAGTATATAACCCTCGGATGTTGTGTAAGCATTGTTATATTAAAATAAATCTATTAATAAGAAGTTAGTGGAGCAGTGGTGGCCGAGCGGTAACGGCCCCGACTTACGAGTTGTAGGTCGCGGGTTCAAACTCAGCCAGGCGCATTACTTTGTGTAATTTATTTCATCACCACTGCTCTCAAAATGGTGAAGGAAAACATCGTGAGGAAACCGGCATGTCCTAGAACCAAAAATTCGAAGACATGTGACATTCACCAATCCGCACTGGGCCCGCGTGGTGGATTACGGCCCATTCCCTCTCCTAGATAGAGGAGGTCTGAGTCCCAGCAGTGGGAACATTAAAAGGCTGATTATGCTGCTTACCCGATTCGGGTGACGGACAGTTTAGGGGAATGAAGTTTTCTTTTGAAGTCAAATGCAATAAAAAATATTATCCCCAGTCTGGGTGGAGCGATAAGGTTTGTCAGTGCGGTGGAATTGCATTACCTAATTGCTCCAAACCCGTTCCATCATAAAACCATCAGACGTACAGCGAAACGAGTCCGGTACATGGTGGACATCCAACATATACACACAAAACGTTTTAAGAACACATTCATTGTGCGTACAGCTAAGGAGTGGAATTTTCTACCGCAGTCTGTGTTGACAGCTTCGACTGGGGATTTTTAACTCAAAAGTGGATTACTTCTAGGCAAGCATGGCCAATAGTGCTTTTTGTCAGTCATGAAAATCGAACCCAGGATTCCACACTTAGCAGTCACGCTTGCAACCACAAGTCTAACAAGGCAGTTGTCACATATTATACCATAGTCAGTCGTAGAGTTCAGTAGTAACCTGGTTCTTCCATAACACACGGGATTCAATAACTGGCGATAGGTTTCTAAGGGCGCCTTCAAATTAGCCGCAAAGTACCGCGCGACGTATGAAAATAACAAAGTAGTGTGCAGCGCGACTGCAGCGCGGGTGTAGCGCAGCAGTCGTGCGTTTTTTATTTATATGGAATAACAAAGCAGAGCGGCGGCATCGCTGTTGCCGCGTTGCAGTCGCGCGGCATTTTGCGGCTAATTTGAAGGTGCCCTCATACACTCGCTCTTCATTAGGAAAGGGCCAAGTATGGTTGACGGCGCGTTGTGTTTCAAAAGATTGCATCATTTCACACACATTTTCATTGGATGACTTTCAACCTTAAAAAAATAAAATTAAAAAAAAGCTCACAATATTACTCTTCGGTGCAACAGTCATCCGCATGTTAACATCATAAAATCAGTGAAACCCGAACAGAGAGCGCGGACGTTATGGTCTCGTGGGAATTATAATGAGGTGCTCACACAGGATACAGTGTACTTAAATAGTAGCTTCCAGTTTCAGGCAAATATTCAAGGTTGTATGGGAATACCTTGTTTACAAATTCTGTGCAGTATTTCGACTGGAAAATATTCTTAAGCTGTCAAAAACTGGACGAGCGCGAGTCGAACTCGCACACTGAGGGTACCGTATAAACTAACTTATGTAAATAGTTCAATTCCCGAATCGAGTCTCGAAGATTTTTCCGAATACAAAAAAGTTTTGTTTTTTAGTGACGTAACTACAAATTTTCAGTTTTCAGATTTATTCCTATATTTGTGCTATAAGACCCTGCTTCATGCCAAATTTCAGGGTTCTAGGTCAATGGGAAGTACCCTATCAATTTCGATTTCCTTAGAAGTGTCAAATTTACGATTTTTGCGACATAAACGGTCGTATCTTTTTTTTCGTTAACTTATAAGTTCGTTAATTTTTCACAGCTTCAAGGGACCGCAGACGACTATATCGTTTTAATTTCAACTTGATACCTCCACGTGATCTTGAAATAAAGAGTCTCGACAGACAAACAGACAGACGAACGGACAACAAAGTGATCCTATAAGAGTTACGTTTTTTCGTTTTGCGGTACGGAACCCTAAAAAAGGCTTAGATTGTTGTAAAGGTTTACGTTGACTTTAGCGTAAGCATAATCAGTCTTTTAATATTCCCACTGCTGGGACTCAGGCCTCTCTAGATGAGGGAATGGGCCGTAATCCAGAGCGGGTTGGTGGATGTCACTTATCTTCGACTTATTGGTTCTAGGACATGCCAGTTTCCTCACGATGTTTTCCTTCACCGTTTTGAGAGCAGTGACGATGAAATAAATTACACAAAGACTGTAACAATTTACCAACTGTGGTTATAATTGATTTTGATTAATTGAATTGACCCCTGTCGATTATAATTTAGGCGTCTTCAAAGCTAAAGAACAGTTAATAGGCTCTTAAGGGCTGTTACGCACTGTCGACTAGTCGCCGGCGACTCAGTCCCTCGGCGACCGAAACATGGGAAACTAGGGCCGGAGACCGAGCCGAGCGACAGTATTCCAAGTACATTCGTGCAGAATGGACGTTGAAGAACTTGAAATAGTAGCGGCGCTACTAATTATAAAAAGAAAGAAAAATAAAAAAAAATCAAAAGAGTATTGGGTGCATCCTTTTTTAGAAGAACGGAGGTCAAAGGGAATGTTTAAAATATTTTATGAAGACGTTAGAAAATATCCTCGTAATTTTTTTAATTATGCAAGAATATCTGTGAGTTCGTTTGATGACTTATTGTGTCTTCTAAAACCACATATAACTGGCATAGATACAAATATGCGACCATGTATTTCTCCGGAAGAAAAACTTTTTATAACACTAAGGTAAGTGACAATTCAAATAAAATTCATTCCTAACATTTATTTTTTACGGGATTTTAACACAATTTACATTCCCAGACACATCTATCGGCCAAACCTAGTGTTTAAAGTGTTGACAATCCCTAGCTAAAAATAAATGTTAAGTGGTGCAATAAGTTTTTCGGAATTTTTTACGAAAACGATGGCCAGTAAATCAGCTTCACACCTGCAAAAACTTATTGCTCCTCCTAACATTTATTTTTAGCTGGTCTCCAGTCAAAACTTAAAACTCAAGGTGGGCCGATAGATGTGTCCGGGAGTGTGTTTAGAGTTACAGATAATGCCATCCACGAAGACGCGCGATTAAATTTAAATAGAGCATCTTTCGTGCTGTTCATAATACTCTTTCCTGATTAGTCAATTTCTATTAGTGTGCGTTTGCATTCATCGATAATTAGCGTGTATCGACAGATGTTTAACACATGCGGAAGATAGCACACATGCATTTGAACAAAGAGTGGGGCGCGTCTTCGTGGATGGCACTATCTGTAAGTCTACTCTTCGATGACATAATTTAAAAATATACGGTAAATAATTATAAAACATGTATTTTTTTAAAGTACTTAATGAAATCAATATTATAAACGAACGCACAACAAAAGGAAATATTAAAAATAGATCCAAAATGTCAGAATCTTGCGAGGTATTTGAAGTGACAGTAGAAAATCGCGACTCTGGGCGTTCACGTTCTGAAGGAGTTGAAGTTGGTAGCGTATAATAATGTTGTGCTTCAGGGCGTGATTGTTGACTTGGAGCTGTTGAACACCCAGCCTCCGGTGTGAAGTAACCACGCTCATACTGGTACTCATTAAAATTTCGCCACATTGTGTTTGGATTTATATATTATTTTGAGTAGAGGATCGGAATGATTCGATTACACTGATTAATTGAATTTTCGCAGCTGACTTTTTGTGCTCCGGAATTGCCCTAAATGATGATAATAGGGACATCAGGAACATTCTGTCCTCATCTTGTTCCAAAATATTCTCGTCATTTTTGCGAGTTTCAATACACTTGTTTAATGTGGTTAACAGTTCGCTTGTGCCATCATCTGACGTTTTTTTCTTTTTTCTTCCGACTATATTTTCTCTCGAGTAAGGTCCTAAAGGTTCTTAATCATTTGTCAAATGTTCTTGTTCAGCAATGTTACTCTCTGTGTTCAAATTACCAACGGTATTCTTCAAAAATAACAGCTGATTATAATAAATATAGGGAGTTTTATGGGAAGCAGCAGATCCGCTTTTAGTATTTTTTAATCTTCGTACTTCTCGCGAAAAGCAGCTTCTTATATTTTTCAATTTTTTTTTTTGAAGTGAATGACCTGTAAATAATGTATATATTTAAATTATTTTTTAATTCCAGATATCTTGGAAGCGGTTGTAAATTTGTAGATTTACATTACTCATACAGACTTGGGATTTCAACTATAGCTGAAATAATAAGAGAAGTTTGTCATTTTATATGGGTTGTACTAAAAGACATGTGTTTACCGCAACCGACAAAAGAAAATTGGTTAAAAATCGCAAAAGATTTTCATTTACGGGCCAATTTTCCAAATTGCATAGGTGCCGTAGATGGTAAGCATGTAAGAATTATAAAACCATACAACAGTGGATCATTGTGTTATAATTACAAACACTTCTTTTCTGTAATTTTGCTTGCCATTTGTGACTCTGACTATAAGTTCATATACATAGACGTTGGTTCCTATGGAAAGGATTGCGATTCAACTATATTTACAAATTCAACGTTTTATCAAAAGCTAATGAACAATGATTTGCAAATACCCGAACCTAAGCCCATTTCATCGACAAACCCTATACCAGTACCGTTTGTTATTGTGGGTGACGAAGCATTTGGACAAACTGACAAAATTATGCGACCGTTCGGTGGATCAAATTTAACAACAAAGAAAAAAATATTTAATTATAGGCTTTCTCGTGCACGACGCCATATTGAATGTTCATTCGGCATATTAGCAAACAAGTGGCAGATTTTTCACAGACCTATCAACGTGAATTTAGATCTAGTATCATGCATCATCAAAACATGTTGCGCTCTTCACAACTATGTCCGAGAAAGAGACGGATATAAATTTGAAGATACCCTGAGCATTCCTGGCTTTGAAGAAGTCCCAAACGGTTTCCAAAGAGCTACGCGACGTGGTGCATCATACAGAGATGTATTTGCTGATTACTTTACAACTGAGGGTCAATTATCTTGGCAGATGAGCAGTATTAATTAATAAAAAATAAATGGCATTTCTTACTTACCTGAGTTTTTTTTTTCTTCGTCTGATAATTCTTCATCTCCAAATAACTCCACTATTTCTTCCCACTGTTTTTTTTTTCAAATCCCGATTAGCATATTCCTCACTTTGTAAATCCCAAATAGCTTTTCGGGATTGTATTTCCGATATAAATTTATCCGTGTCAAAACTCATTGTGCGCGGCCGTCCGGTCGTTACGACAGTTGCTCGCAGTGTGAATGCTTTCATTTGAAACCGTGCTCCTATTGGTCGCCGGCGACCGGCAGTTGCCTGTGCGTCGCCACTGCGCGGCGAGTCGCCGAGTCGCCCGGGCAACCGGTGACTAGTGCGTAAACACCTATTTAAACTATACAATATTACAGTCGTCGACAACTGAGTCGCCGGCGACTAGTCGACAGTGCGTAATAGCCCTAATAAACTAGTGCGCTTCACCAACGATTGCAAACAGACTGCTAGTAAACAGTGGTGGAATCGCTGTCAAGCACTAGTTTATGTCATTTAAAAAAAAAGTTTATTATCACTCTCACATTTTTGACGATCTTTTTTGATTGTAATGTTCTATTTTTATCATCTACAAACGTCAAGACAAAAATATCGTTACCGAACGATAGAATCGCCATTAAACATGACCCAATTAAATTGTATTGATTTACCAGCTTTTCAGTCGAATACACAACAAAATTATTGTTATTTTACAATGTGAAACCAAAATCTTCGTATATTCCTTTGTTCTAATTAAAAGCGAGGCAATAAGGAATCAAATTGCAGTATTTTCCCCAAATTGTAAGAGTATACAATCATAAAGTTGATGAAATCCGAAACTTTGATATAAATTGTAATATCTTCTGAGAGAACAATGTTGTTGATGTTTGCTATGAAATTATTTTGTGATGTTAGTTAATTTTGTTGTCATGACAATGTTGTGAGGAAAGTATCGAGTATAAACGTGGATGCTTGAACAAGAGGAAGGCCACAAAAACAATAGAAGGACGAGTGCGAAAGATGATGTGGCTAGAAAAATGGTGGCTACTGACAAGCCCACTTCATACCATATCTTCTAATATCTTTTCTTGTGTGTGGAGCGAGAGGTATTTTCAGACTTTTACTTATTAAAACCCACCCATGTTCCTTTAGTTGCCATTTGCGTCCCAGAGCTACGGTGACTCAAAGAATCCCGAAGCCTTGATAGGCATGTCATCACGCAGGGCAACTATTTGAGGTGCACGGTGCACGTAGAACACAACGCGTTATCGGTCCGAACCTGGTTCTTATCGAACGGCAAGCTAGCTATTGATCGCCATCCGCAAGCCCGTGACTACAATGGCCGGACATTGTCCTGTGACTGTCAACGCCCAGGGCATCTCCTGCATACTGAGGTGACGAGTAACAAGCCAATATGGAAGATACTCGTATATAGTACTGATCCCAAATATATCGAGATAAGGTCCAGATAATAAATAATGTCACTTCATTTTAGATAAAACTTCTGTATGTATAAGCCTATATAAAAACTGTCCATGTCACTGTCTGTCTCACTGTTCAACAGTTTTAATAAAGATATCGAACTAAATGGCAAAAAGAATGACTTTTTAAACAACACATCTATTCAAATGGGATTGGGCGGGTCAGTAACATGCACAAAGACTGCTGGGCAAGCGTCGCCACGCGGTGGGTTCCTTTTTTTTTGTATGTGGGAAAATCATCCAATGACATTCGTTGGGCGGAGTGGGAGATAGTGTCAGACTTTTACTAACTAAAAACTCACTCCTGTTCCTTCGTTGCCCTTCGTACCAGGGCCGAGTCTTCCTTTCAGAATCAGACCCTTGGCCCCAGTAGGCTTTGACCCTGCTGGGCACCTACGGTTCGCTGACATCTCCCTGAGGCGCGCATGGAACAGTGCGCCCCGTCGACGACTTGGGCTCGGTCCGGACGATTACCGGACGGTAGGACGGCGAGCTACCCATTGCTCGCCGTCCGCAAGCCCGCGCCTGCGGTGGTCGGAAATCGGGATACAGAGGGAAAGCGCCGTCGTGGCCGGCCTAGAAAGAGGTGGCCAGATGATCTGGACGCGTACCGCGAGGACTGGTTTGAGACGGTGCGGAAGAAGAACGTCTGAAAGGACTTGGGAGGGGTCCAGCAGTGGAACAGTAAAGGCTAAGAAAAAAAATATAATCAAGTACCGCTCCAAATTATTATGACATCTTTCGATGTCCAGACATTTTGCGTAACAAGCATAATACAGTTATTGCAACAGACTCGTTCAATAAAAAGAAAGGAAAACAGACAACATGGTAGCGGAGAATATGACGAAAAAAATTATACGCGGACTTGGCAACCGGACAAAGTTTTTTTGCGAGGCAATTGACACGAATCGCGAAAGTAGGATTCGCGGCCAAGCGTGGGTGAGCCACAACATAGAGTTAAAAATAACAAAAAAATATATACAAATTAGCCATGAGAGTTACGACAGACTGACATGGAAGTTTGTGATATATTTGACGAATAGCCATGACGTATTGTTAGATTACTGATTAATTTTTTTGTTTTTAGAAGCTTGGTGTTTGCTTACTGATTCTTTTTAGGGTTCCTCAGAGGTACCTCAAAAGGAAAAAACGGAACCCTTATAGGATCACTTTGTTGTACGTCTGTCTGTCTGTCAGAAACCCTTTATCTCGGGAACGCTTTGAGGTATCGAGTTGAAATTAAAACCATTTACTCAGGTCTGCAGTCTCGTGAAACTGTCAAAAATCAAAACTTCTAAGTTAACGAAAAAAAAAAATGGCCGTTTATGTCACAAAAAACGTATATTTCGACACTCTCAAAATACATAGGGTACGTACTTCCCGTTGACCCAGAATCCTGAAATTTATTATAAAGCAAGGTCTTATTTATAGCACAGATATAGGAATAGATCTGAAAACAGTAAATTTAGAAACACAAAAAAAAAATTATTAACATAGGCAAGTTTGTACGGAACCCTCAGTGCACGAGTCCGACTCGCATTTGCCTAGTTTTTTGGTTTTTAGAAGCTTGATGATCACTTACTAATTCTTTTCTATTTTTTTTTTATACTATGATCGGCTACATTATGTTTTGTTTGTTTTAGCCAGTGTTTGTAGGTCAATCTATCTGGATTTTTGAATGTGTATAACTTCTGCGTTAGATACAATATTATGGTCTCAATCAGTTTTTGTTTTGACATGTTCAATTGTAATTTTATTCTACGTAGGTTGCTTTAAAATTTTACGGATATCATTTTAATTTTATTACGTCAGAGTTAATATTTCTAAGTAGTTTTGAAAACTAAGTTGCTTGAATTGATAAAGAAGCCAATGCCAGTCTTCGTGTAAGAAACTTTATAACTTATACATTACCAACAAAAAGAGAAACAAAATCATTTTCATAATAATTACAATGCCTGCCATTCAAGTGAGCTATATTTTGCGATCAAATACTAATTTACATCTACATATTAAATTAAAACTAGATTCAAACAGGGGCTTTGCCTGCCCTATTATAAACTATAGTTTACCTATGTGTTAATTCATATTATAAGCTACTTTCAAGTACGACAACGCAATCCTACGTCCGACAACGTTATGCAACCACTGAAAGTTATCAGATAAAGGAATCGATTTCCACCGAGACTACATCCAGGGTACAAATAGGGTCCATCTGAACCTTCCCTGCATACAAACTGTTGGATTTGGACCCTCGACTCAGCCCAATGGGGTAACGAGGTCGGAATGTGTGTTACCGTAATTTTTTTGTGTCAGGATTTTGCTGTATTTGGTTTTCGAATTGACTGTGCTTTTTTGTATTTTTTCTTTTTTTTAAAAGGATTTGATTATTTATTTAAAAACGGTGAAGGAAAACATCGAAAGGAAACCGGCATGTCCTAGAACGAAAACATTCGAAGACATGTGACATCCACCAACCCTTATAAAAAACTGATTTTCATCCGTCACTACACTCTAAGGTTCAGTTGAAAACCAGCGTCAGGCAACTGCTACGTAGTTGTCTGGCATTATGCTGAACTGGACCTATTTGGCGTAGCCGTGAGACATTTTGTTATTGTTAATTTTATTTCTACTTATTTTTATTTTTTTTATGTTTAATTTTAGTTTTTAAATCAATTATTTGTTGATGAATGAATCATGGTGTACCAAATAAACATATTTTCTTTCTTTCTTTCTTTCTTTCTTTCTTTCACCAACCCGCAGTGGGCCCGCTTGGTGGATTACGGCCCATTCCCTCGCCTAGAGAGGAGGCCTGAGTCCCAACAGTGGGAACATTAAAAACCAAAAAAGGAAATTATGCTTATACATTAGTTGTTGACCTGTCTTTGTTGACTAAAGCAAATTATTATAATATTAACTACTTCTCCGTAGGACAACGATGTTTTCCTTTATTGTTTTGAGAGCAGTGATGATGAAATAAATTACACAAAGAAATGCGCCTAGCTGGGTTGGAACCCACGACCTACAACTCATAAGTCGGGGCCGTTACCACTCGGCCACCACTGCTCTCAACACCTAAGGTACAGTTAGCCTAAATAAGAAAATATACGTGGACTTTGCTCCCTAACAGAGTTGCCAAAATCTTTCGTGACAGGAAGGATCGTTTGCTAACTGATGGTCTATATACATTGCTATATACCTATGTATTTAAAAGTTATTCCTGTTCTCTGTGACATTTAGCGACTACCATTCCACTTCTACGACCGACTTACTATATTATATCCACCTACAAATCTTCCTGCTGTTGTGGCCGATCTTTAGGTGTCATTTGGAAAAATACAAGTAATTTATATTCGGACTCTCGCTCCGATGGTTCCGTGCGATCTTTGTTAGTAGTTCAATTCCTGAACCGAATCGCTAAAAAATAATTATTTTGTAACGTATCTAAGTACTAAACGTTTTGCAGGGTTTTTCTTTTATTTGTGCTATGAAACCTTGCTAAATTTCAGGATTCTAGGTCAACGGGAAGTACCCTATAGGTTTTGATTTCTCCGCAAGTGTCAAAATATGCTTGCGGACGGCGAGCAATAGGTAGCTCGCCGCCCAACTGTCCGGACCGAGCCCAAACCGTCGACGGTACGTAGTGTTTCACGCGTGCCTCAAGGAGATGTCAGCAACCGTAGGGACTCAGCAGGGTCGAAGCCTACTGGGGCCATGGGTGATGTGAAAGAGATCCCCGAGGCCCTGGAACAATGGGAAAGAAGGAACAGGAGTGAGTTTTTAGTCGCGCTCCGCCCAAGAGCGGGGGATGGTCATTAGATGATTTTCCGACCTAAAAAAAAATGTCAAAATATGCGCCATAAACAGAGTATAAACAGCCTTATCTTTAGATTGCGTTGACTTTGGAAGTTTAGTTATTTTTTTACTTGGCCAAGGAAATAGAAGACCGTGTTTGATGTTTTCAACTTAATACCTCCACGCATTCTTGAGAAAAAGAATCTTGACAGATAACTAGATGGACAGACTGACAGATGGACAACAAAGCGATCCTATAAGGGTTCCGTTTTTGCCGAGACGGAACCCTAAAAAACCCTCATCTATTTTTTGAAGTTATCTAAAAATAGACTAAACAATTTCCGCGTTACTATGTTGAAAACTTTTTGAGTGTCTAAAACTGTTTTATAGCTAGTAAATCTATCTAACTAAGACAACAGCCTGTTTCAAATGATCAAAAATTTAAAACATACACTGAAACAATGTTTCAATATTTTGGTCATGTTCCATTCAACAAAAGTACATTTTTTTGGCCCCTAATCAACATAATAGCAATGGATAAATAGGTACAACAAGAAACATATAGGAATACCCTCTAAAAGGAATCATGAGAATCATTTTATCACTTTTATAAGAACCATATTGAAAATCGCCTGGTACCCTTCGTTTTGACCATTCACTTGTAACTAATTGGAAATGAAGGATCCAACTCTCCAATGGACGTTTTCTTGACATTTTCTCAGAAATATTTTTCCAGAATTTTCTTTCCGAGATATTCCCGTGAATCTAAATAGCTATTTTGTTGCGATGTCCCGTTTTTTTTTTTAAAGTGAGAAGAAAATAAATTACGACAGGTTGAAATTAGTTAGCTACTTGGAAATATTTTTTTAATAAAATACGAATCTATCAAGGGACTTTCCGTTGAACTTCCTATTTTGAAACTTGGTGTTTCAAAGTTCAACAAAAGAAGTTCAACGGAATAATGACAATATTATTCGTCATCATTATCATCATCATCATTTCAGCCGAAGGACGTCCACTGTTGGACATAGGCCAAGTGTTGCCACAATGAACGGTCCTTGGCGGTTTCGCATCCATCGCATTCTCACGACTCTCACCAGGTCCTCAGTTCACCGTGTGGAGGCCTTCCAACGCTGCATCCTTTCGGCCCAATTGACCATCCGTTCTACGAGCAATGTACCCTGCCTACTGCCACTTGAGTTTGGCGATTCTTCGAGCTATGTCGTTAACCTTGGTTCTCCTGCGGATATCTTCTTTCCTGATGCGATCACGCAAGGAAACTTCGAGCATAGCCCTTTCCATTGCCCTTTTGGATGACTGTAACCCAACTTGGATGTCTGGCCTACTCGTAACTCAGTAAACACGTAAAGACCTTGGTCCTGGTTGTCATTCGTAGATCTTTGACAGTTTTTATGGGTAGTCAGATGTCAGAAAGCCTGACCATCAGTCTATCTAAGGAATATCGTGTTGCCCAGTAACTAGACTGTGGAAGCCAGATATGCAGTAGCTCCTTGTAAAACGAGTATTCAGCCGCATCCAGTCAGACTGGAAAACGATCTCAATTTACTTAGTTGGAAAGATGCTAGGGAGATGATTGGATGTCTGGCGGAATTTCCCAGCGGCAAAAATGACAAAATTCATAGGTATAAACTGAGATCCCTTATTTAAACTCTTCGGGGATGAATCCAAATTCCTTCTCTAATTACTCCTTGCGCAAAATTTAATTCTTCGAGAGAATTCGAGTTTGATCGTTGTGACATCTGTCTGTGATTGAATTAAGATGTCATTTTTTTTTAGTTGATATTTTTAATTTTCTAACTTATTTGTATACTCTGTATCTACATCTCTCATCCAACTCACCTGTCGCAGGTCTGCTGGAAGAAATTTCATTTGAAATAAGCAGTACCTTTGTGCTCTTCTATCTGCTTTTTTTCTTTTCATTTTTATGTGTTTGTGTGTACTTAAATACATAAATAAATAAGATGTCACATAGAGTGCATTTCCTCTGACGTAAAGCTGGGTGAAGTGAAGAGAAACGGACTGTGAATTGGCCAATCAAAGCGTTCGAAATCTCTAGTCTGCAACAATGGAAATAGTGTTAGCGGAGTAATGTTTTTAATTCTGGAAGTCTACGTATATCTCCTCCTGCTCTGAGTGAACTGAAGGGAAGTGTCAAACTTTTACTGACTAAAACCCACCTGTGTTCCTTCGGCTGTCCATTGCGTTCCGGGATTGCATTAACTGACAGAACGTTTAAAAGGCTGACCGTGGCCTTAAAACGCAACAGGCAATTTAAGGAGACAGGTGGGTTTTTAGACAGTAAAAACCTGACATGCCCTAGAGTGGGAGAAATCACAGTCACAAAAAGAACCGTAGTAACTCTTTCGAACGATTCTGCAGCATATATTTTTTGCAATGAAAAATCATACATTAGACTCATTCAAAGTCGTCGACGGTGCGTAGTGTTCCATACACGTTTCAAAGAGATGTCGGCTAAACCGTAGGGGTCCAGCAGGGTCGAAGCCTACTGGGACCATTGGGTTGGCTCGACTTTTAGAAGCCAACGCCTGTAAATCCTGGAACGCAACATAGGAGTGGATTTTAGTCAGCAAAAGTCTGACAGGCTCTAACTCCGCCCAGGAGCGGGAGAAGTCATTGGATGATTTCCACACTTAAAAAAAAAGACTCATTGCAACGATTTTCCGTTGTGTATGTTCCTAACATCATTAAAACAGTGTTATCAACAGTGAGAAGCAAACCAGTGAATAGTTAACAACTAATGGAATACGCCATTAGTGATATAATCAATCTAATGTAAGGGTATATAATAATATATTGGACGGCACACTAGATCCGACTGATTCATATCCATAATGATATCCCCTGGAGATTAATAGAAGTATATGGTTTAGTAATGACCGATGATGACAACTTGATCCTGAATGATGGGTGTTCAAGTTCTAACACCATATTTACGTGCATTGATGTCAATTTGGTTCACACTTTTTCTCATAGATGGTGTATACTATATGTTGTACAATGACGTCATATTTCTAAATCTCGCTGTTAAGAGGCTCTTTTTTCACTCGCCTATCGTCAACATCGAGCATGGTTTAAAAGCTTGTTACTTCATCTAACGCAATCAAACGCGATGATTGACAAAAAGGCAACGCGAAAAAATAGAGATAACGCCTGAAAACTTTGTTAGCATTCGGTATTTCCGTGACATTTTACAAAACTTGTTCTAGGAAATAAGTGTTTTATTTTAAACCCTTAAAAGTTTTTGAAAAAAAATTGTCATCATTTAGAATTTTGATTAAATTTGCAAAGCTTCTATTGTCATACTTTTTGACTTTTTTTTATTTTTGAGTAAATTATGACGTGTCAAAGTTCATGCAAAATAGTAGATTTTCAGAGGTCTTTACTGGATTCATTTTACACAAAGTAAATTGTTGATTTCAATAGAAGCCTAGATAATATCCACAAGATACTGTGTTTCCAAAATATCTAATGAAAAATGTGTAATAAAGTCATAATCTCGTAAGAGCGGTTGTATGAAAAACAGTGAAAATGTATGTACGAATTGCATCCGATTAAGATTCTCTGGGTCTCAGTAGGCTTTGGCCCTGCTGGGCCCCTATCGTTTTGCCAAAATCTCCTTGAGGCGCGCGTGGAACATTACGCGCCGTCGATGTCTCGGACCGGACGGTTAGGTACCGGACGGCCGAGCTACCCATTGCTCGTCGTCCGTTTGCTGAATGTCGTACGACACATTGCATAAAGAAAAAGGAAAAAACAAACAAAAGTACGAGTACGTTTTACTAGACGACATACTTTATTCATATTACTCAAGCCTAGTTGAAAAGGACATAATCGCAAAGCTTTTTAGAATGTTAAATGCCTAAGTGACATATTAAGTCATAGTCCATGAAAATCTATTTTGTTTAATCCTGAGCTCAGTGCCAATCTGCACTTAGGTATCTTGAATTCATTTAAAATTCTAAAGTATTTGCACTAACAGATTTTCTTAGTTTTTTTTTTTCAATTTGATTTTTGGAATGGAATACTTTATGATTACTTTATTTTTATGATAGGCTGGCGTTTGACCACTATCTCACCTGATGATAAGCGATGATATATTATGGTCGATGATGGAGTACGCTTGCCTAGAAGTAACCTATTTATTTTATTTATTCGGTAGAAAATTATCAATTAACTCCTTCTAAGAGCAAGAAAGAATGTCAGATGTTTACTGACTCGTGTTCCTTCAGTAGCCTTTTCCATTCCAGAGCCACGGTAAACTCTTTCGAATAATCCCACAGAGCCTTTCTTCTTTCTTTTTTGATGCTCACATAAAAGTGAGCTCAATAAGAACATTTTATACAAAACATTATTTTGAGACCAAATTATTTATGCTGTGCGGTCTCTGGACGAATGAAAGAAAATAATAGGTGGAATAACCTATGAAATTTTTGATCGTTTTTTTTTTTTTAAACGGGTTGCTTTGAATTGTTATATCTATGGATTGACTTGGAATTATAAGTTCAAATAAATTTTATATTAAAGGTACGTTATTCTTTTTTCGAATAAGATATTTATTGGTTTCTTTGTGTTTAGTATTTTCTGTAATATCACTGTACTTATAACCATTTTATATAAAATCTAAGAAAACTCGTATTATTTTGTAATATGAGTTCTACAATGGAAACAATGTGTCTCAAGTGGTATGCAATATTGATACGGACTTAATAAAACTGCTAATGAATGGGATTTCTATTTTTGTTTCAATCACTTTCACGTGGGAAATTTTATCTCACGAATAACTTTTCTTCTCAGGGCGGATACAAGACAAACAAATGTCCAAAACGAAAGCTATCAAACCAAGAAAACAGAGTTCCTTAGAAGAAAGTCGTAGGTATACATTATAGATATTGGTTGCCCTTTGAAATGCAGTTTCTACGTTGAAACTCTTAATATGAAAAAACGT
Source organism: Mythimna impura (assembly GCA_905147345.3). Taxonomy (NCBI): domain Eukaryota; kingdom Metazoa; phylum Arthropoda; class Insecta; order Lepidoptera; family Noctuidae; genus Mythimna; species Mythimna impura. Next base: position 4,973,545 of record LR990355.1, on the reverse strand, counting down.
TTTTTTATTAGCTTTCATGGTTATTAGTACTGCGATATTACAGAAAATAAATAACACAAAGAAACGAATAAATACCTTCTTTCGAAAAAACAATAACGTACCTTTAATATAAAGTTTATTTGAACTTATAATTCTAACTCAATCTAAAGATAATGTAATACTTCAAAGCAACCCATATTAAAATACAGCAATTTAGACCTATTAATTTGATAGATTGTAAAGACCTATTAATTTGATAGATTCGTTAAATTGAATAAATCTAAGACTGTTCAAAACGGTTGCTTTAATGATAATTCATCGAAAGAAATCTTGTCATGAGACTTTTCGGCAATAAAAATCTAGCCTAATTTTTGAACAAGCAAATCAGTATTGCCAATTTTAGCAACTTTCATCCTTCTAGTAATTGCTTGACGCATATTTTAATTCATCATCATCATCATCATTTCAGCCGATATACGTCCACTGCTGGACATAGGCCTCCCCCAAATGTCGCCAATGAACGGTCCTGTGCGTCTCGCATCCATTGGATTCCCGCAACCTTCACCAGGTCATCGGTCCACCTTGTAGGGCCTTCCAACACTGCGTCTTCCGGTACGTGGTCGCCACTCCAGAACCTTTCGGCCCCAACGGCCATCTGTTCTGCGGGCAATGTGCCTTGCCCATTGCTACTTAAGTTTGGCAATTCTTCGTGCTATGTCGGCAACCTTGGTTCACCTGCTCCGAGCATAGCCCTTTCAATTGCCCTTTGGGTGACTTTAAGCCTTCTGATGAGGCCCATTGTGAGCGACCACGTTTCGGAACCTTACATCATCACTGGCAACACACACTGGTCATAGACTTTCATCTTGAGACACTATGACCATATTTTATTTATTATCTAATATTTAAGTCAAATATCCAAAAGAAATACAGCTTTCCTTACAACGATGCATCTAAAGAAATCTCATCAGGAAACCGAAGTGAGTTCCCACAAATTTCTGGCTTCCTAAACTTCGGTTATTAACGTTCAAATATTCGTCAATCTCGCCTCAGGTCTGTTTACCAGTTTTATTAATTGAAAAACTTGAAGGGATTCCGTTGGATCAATCTTTTCGATCGGGAACTTAATCCCGTGATAAGTTGTTTTGTGAAATGTATTTTAAAATAAGTTTTCACTCTTTTTATTAATAGGTTATACATTATGCCTTTATATAAAGTACTCTAACTTAGACAAAAGTAAGCAGTAATAACTGTTGACCATAGACACTGTACACAAAAAAAAATCACTACCTATAAAACCACCCACGATAGACGCGGGCTTGCGGACGTCGAGCAATGGGCCAATTTAGCTTGCCGTCCGGCCGTCCGGTAATTGACCAGACCGAGCCCAGTCGTCAACAGCGCGTAGTGATCCACGCGCTCCTCAAAGAGATGTCAGCAAACCGTAGGGCCGATGCCTGCTAGCTGGGACCGCGGGGAATTTCTGAAAAGGAAACCCGTAGTCCTAGAACGCAAGGGGCAACTGAAGGACACAGTTGTGGTTTTAGTCAGTAAAAGTCTGACATGGCCTCCTGCTCCGCCCGGAGCGAGAGAAGTCATTAGACGATTAAAAAACCTATAAAACCACAAAATAAAAATTAATTCCAAACATTCCGAACTCCATTTGAGAGTGGTAGAGCTTGCCAATTACAGTCGGAACTTCAACGAAAACTTTTAATCAATCTTTTAAACCTGCAACTTGGTGTATGTAAGTGAAAACAGATCCATACATTCCGGCTTCCAGTTGAAAAACGGATTCCGAAGTTGAGCATTTAAACTTGTTAACAAGTACTGCCCTGGTTGCAAGTTATTTTTCCCCGTAAATCTTTTGAGGCGAAATTATGTTGAAGTTAAAGAAATCGCTATGTTTGTTGGTTACATTTTCGTTTGCGCCTTGTCGCAAACTGTGTGAAAGAAACTTTGATTTTTACGCCCAAAAATGTTGCTGTGAATTTATGGACTTTCGTACGGTTCGGTTTAAGTGTGAAGTAGGGAGTTTGAAGTTTTTTTGGATTTAGGTGACGCTTGATAAACATTTTATTTAATGTTTTTGTAGCCCCGTAAATATTCAAGACCACTTCCCTGTGTAATTTATAGGTAGGTTGTAATATTGTGACCTGATATTATATTGTCATTTGTATTTTTAAGATGAGTAATCATAAAATAACTCCTTATAGAGTGAGAGCCCATGGATGCCAGGCTTTTAATGATTTTATAAAAGCTGATAGTTTGTCATTGCATGCCCTTAACACAGGTAGGAACGATGCCTTAGTATGATATTTCAGTTACGGTGGCTTTGGCAGGCAACACGTAACAAAGGTGTGTAATATAGCAACCTAAATTCGTTTAATTATAATAAGATTAGTTTTTTTATATGTCCTTCTGGATTGCTTCAACAAATAATATATTTGAGCTTTAATAACTTGTACAAGGGAATACTGTATTGAATAAAAACAATATGTCTTTCAGCCTTGCCGACTTTGCTAATATTTGCGTTTTGAAAACGTCGGAATCGTGTTTTCGTAGCGATCTTGCAACTTTAGAATAATATTGAGTAACTCTTTCTGTAGTGTTTTTAATCTGATATTTAAAAAGAAAAGAAAAGCTAATAAAATAAAAATAGAATTTATGTTTTTAATAAAATGTACAATTAATTGAATTTAAATATTAATATTAACTTCTGGATGGTATTGGTAACTATGGTCATTCATTTCCAGACACTTAATATGACGGCAACCCCTCACCAGACATCCTTAAACTTGAATAAAAAGTAATTGTACTTATTTCCTTTATAATTAAACGTATTTAGGTTGCTATGGCCGTTGGTGGATGTTTTGGCCGTTGGGGCCGAAAGGTTCTGGAATGGCGACCACGTACCGGAAGACGTAGCGTTGGAAGGCCTCCTACAAGGTGGACCGATGACTTGGTAACGGTTGCGGGAGTCCGATGGATGCGAGACGCACAGGACCGTTCGTTGTGGCGACACTTGGGGGAGGCCTATGTCCAGCAGTGGACGTCTTTCGGCTGAAATGATGATGATGATGATGAGGTTGCTATATTATAAACCTTTGATAGGTGTTACATGCCAAAGCTACCATAACTAAAACTTCTTAATAGGTAAGCATCGTTCTTGCCTCTGTTGGGGACATGCACTGACACACTAGCAGCTTTTATAAAGTGACAAAAGTCTGGTAGCTACGGGCTCTTATGTTATTAAGCTCTGGGTTGAGCGAGAGGGTGTATCTAACTTTTACTGACTAAAACCTACCTGTATGCCTTTCGCGGGCTTGCGGACGGCGACCAATGGGTAGCTCGCCGTCCGTCCGTCCGATAACCGTCCGGACCGAGCCCAAGTCGTCGACGGCGCTTAGTGTTCCAGGTGCGCCTCAAGTATATGTCAGCAAACCGTAGGGGCCCAGCAGGGTCGAAGCCTACGGGGGCCATGGGTGATGCAAAAGAGATCCCCGGGGCCCTGGAACAATGGCAAAGAAGGAACAGGTGTGGGTTTTAGTAAGTAAAAGTCTAACACGCCCTCCCGCCCCGTCTAAGCGCGGGAGATATCATTAGATGATTTACCACCTGCAAAAAAACCTGTATGCCTTTGCGTTCCAAGCCGAGGTAACACTTTTGAACAATCCAGCAGCCCATTGTAAACCCTTGACTCATCAAGTTAATAATTTGATGAACAAAATATTATTAACCTTGTAATATCTACGTATAATAAGTAGTAATAATATAGGGGTTTAGTGCTCCTAAAATAATGATAGTACTTATATCTAAACTTTTGTCATCGTTATAATTTCAGCCCAAAGACGTCCTCTGTTGGGTATAGATCTCCCCCAAGTGTCGCCACATTGAACGGCCCTGTGCGTCTCGCATTCATCGGATCCCGCGACCCTCACCAGATTTCCCTCATCGGCTCACCTTGTAGGAGGCCTTGGCACCACCCCAGAACCTTTCAGCCCCAACGGCAATTCACACTAAAAAGTCAAAACCACATGGCATTTTAGAATTTCGAAACAAGACCACAACACGCCATTTCATCATCCTTACTTCAACTGAAGATAAATCCTGTACATCCTGCAACGCGACACGTTTTGCGCAAAGTTATTCGCGACTGCAACCGTCACAGACTATGAATCATACGTTGCATTGTTTTCCCGACAGATGGCGCTAGCTATATGTGTTAATATTCGAGCCTTGTTCTAACCTGTCTACGTGTACAGTGAAATGGCGTAAATTAACAGTTAAAAGGGAGGTTTCTGATAGGCAACACTATTTTTGAAGGGGAGTACAGTAGGTAACTGTTTTAATAATGGACTTGTCTGGATTGTCTGGACGGTAGATGTCGAAAATGGTTTTATTATTTAAGCTAAAGTTACAATTAAGACGCTTTCTAAAAATAAAAATATTAATCTATTTATTTGATATAAACTAGTGCTTGACTGCGATCGCACTTGATGGTAAGCAGTGATGCAATCGTTGATGGTGAGGCGCACTAGTTTTTTAAGAGCCTATAGGCTCTTAATAAACAGAGCCTATTCACTCTAGTCTTGCAGACATCCAAATTATAATCGGATGGAAAGACAGCAGACAAATTGTTCCAGTCCTTCAATGTACGCGGTATAAACGACGAGGCGAAACGCTTAGTCCGGACCGTAGAGGTTTCATCAACGTATGGGTGGATACTCGCCGTACGTCGGGTTGTCCGATGGTAGAAATGAGATGGCGGAATGAAGTTATGCAATTCCCGCGCACACTCTCCAAAATGCAACACGTGAATACAATCTAAAAAATCAAAATACAATCCGAAACACGTGTCTTTTTATGTAAAGAATCTATATACAAAATTTCATAACTGTACGATGAAAAATCACGAAGTTATAAGCTTGTTATGTTACCTGGTTGGCCGCACGAATACACGATCACCGGGCCACCCAAGCACTGAGGGGTTGTTTTACTCGCGCATCCAGCATGCGCTAATGTCTAATGTCCGCTATAACCTGCCGTGACCTGTGTTGTACTTAGTGTCGGTGGTGTCCAACTGGTGACCTTTTTAAAATATTTTTGGAAAAATATATAACAGGGTGTAAAAATTAGTTACTGATTCTGAACAAACTATATTCAGGTTTCGCATATGCTAAAAATAATGTTTTATATAAATCTAATATCAAAATAAGGCACGATAGTTTTGTTAGCTAAAAGGCCAAGAATGTAACATTAAGAAAATTGTGTCTCAAGGATATCTACCACAGTGTTGGCAGAGCGCCAAATGAGCAGCTGTTGTAGCATTCTAGGAAGAATCTCAGGATGATGAGTACAGACCACACTCGTAGACTAGTACAAAATATGACTTTAAGAATAAGAAAAAAGAAAATAAAGGTTACAAAGTTTGTGTTATGTTAGAAGATTATATTAAAAAAAAAAGAAAAAACTTGAGAGGTGTCAAGGGACACCCGGATGGAACGAAGTTCCTTTCAATTAATTATTGAGGTAATTGTAATAAGATTTCATTCATTTCATTTCATTCCATTCCATTCCATTCCATTCCATTCCATTCCATTCCATTCCATTCCATTCGTTGATCGTTACAACTTTTGGTCTTAATTTTTTCCGTCTAGCCCCCTTTTGCAACGCGCGATATGGAACTTCGTTCCAACAAAAAGATTACAAATCGAATAATGAAAATCTGAAAACAAAAATCAAAATCAAAATGTGAGTTAAGGTGTGCGATAAAGTATATAATTATATAAGTAAAGTATTAAATAACTAAAACAAATATTAAATAACTTAGAGCTAAATCAGCTGTAAGTTGGTATTTCTCGATATCAGTCCCTATCTTTTAAGCGAAGATGGTTCACTATTAAGGTTCTCAATTTAAATGAAGTTTTTTTTTTTTTTAATTTCAAGAACTTGTGGATTTCTAATTCAGCATGAAAAGTCAAACTTTAAAGTAGGTATTTTCAAATTTTAATTTCCAATTCAAAAACCAAACGTTATTCGACGTCTTCCTAAAAAATCTTAAAGGCGAGACAGATAACAACAAATATATAATATATTTGCAGTTAGGTAAGTCATCAAGTTAGTTTTTACTTCAATATGCAACATGATTTGCATAACTACTAATATTAATATAAACAAAGTAATGTTTTCACCGCATCGCTGATGTCAAGTGTCAAGCGCATTTCACCCGTACGTCCGTAACAGTTTGCGTTTCAAATGTATATCATTTTACGTATGGTAATAAGTTAAGCTTATTTTGACGTAGTGTTTTAGTATTCAATTTAACTAAAAGTATTTCAGCATTTAACATCAGTCAACCGAGGGCGGTGAACGATAACATGGCTGGTTCGTTACGTTGAAAGTCAACCATTTTTAAAAAGGTAGCATGATCCTATCGTTTATTATATATTTTTTTAAACATGTTATTAAATTGTTTATTTATACAAAAACAAATTAATAAGAATATTCGAAGCAATGCTTCATTTATTCATTTAGGTATACACACAAATTACATTTTGACATTAATATATCTTACCAGTCGACAGCGATGTGGAAGAGTTTTTTGACGCCATATTTTAGTTTTAGTTAGTTTTAATTGCATTAGGGGTTTTTATTATTATTTATTTTATTTTATTGTAATTATAGTTAGTATTTTTAAATGTAAATAAACTTGTAACTCATGTACTCTTATATTAAAATATATCAATTATAAAAAACTTTTTACAAAAAAAAATACAACCGACTTCAAAGTAAAAAAAAAACACTGAAAAGTGCAAAATAACTTTAATTTTGGAAGTCGGTGTTTCTATAATAGCTTTGTCTCTTCGTTATTTTACACCGACTTCTGAAATTAAAGTTCTTTTGCACTGTATAATAATCCCAAACACGGTTAGATTACATTAATTTATTACAGAGTTCCGGTGCCTAACTTCAGGCTTTATCATCAGATCAGTTCGATATATATTCCCCCTCTACTTTCAGTCAGTCATCGACTACACGTATAAACAAAGCAATTTTACTTGTTACGACGGTTCTGCTGTGATCCTATGAGGAGTTCTGTTCCATATCTTCGAAGTTCATGATCAGATCATAACAATATTTCTATGGGACCAACTCGGAACCTTAACCTTTCAATTAAAAAAATAATTTCAAAATCGGTCCACAATTGACCGAGAAATCGGACGTGAACATACATAAAAAAATAAATAACAAAAATACATTCAACCGAACATAGAACCTCCTCCTTTTTGAAGTCGGTTAAAAATATAAACCTACTGGTTTCCAAAACTGGGTCCAAGCTGCGGGCGATCAGGGCTCCAGAGAAAGAAACCTTCTAACAAAATAAGAGCCGTGTCTAGAAGTATCGCATTTTGCATCAAACCCTTAATCCAGCCGCCTGCTCCTCCTGAGGCGTCGGTCGAGCTTGAGACTCGTGGCTATTAAGCCATTGATCGCCAAGTCCACATCTTGACAACCTTGCGAGCCAAATTAAGATACGTGATTACGAAACACTATCAAAGTCAAAGTCAAAGTCAAAGTATTTATTAGTGTGCTTTTTGGTGATACAACAGGTCTTACAGTTCATTTATGGTTACTCAAAAAGCTGCCTATTGGGCATACACTATTTAACAATATAAAAATTTAAAATTTATATAAGTACAAAATAAAAATGTCAAAATTTAGATTATATAAGAAACATACAAAATAAAAATGTCAAGATTTAGATTACACAACTAACATACAAAATAAAAATGTCAAGATTTAAATCATACAAGTAACATACAAAATAAAAATGTCAAGATTTAAATTACAATACAAATTAAATTAAATACAATTAATTATTATTACAAACGTAAAAATACAATCAATTATTTAAGTTTTCAAGTATAAATATATATTTGTCAGTTTATAACATTTTGTCAAGCAGGAATTCGTCAATGGTATAGTAGCATTTATCAATCAAAAAATCATTTAGTTTCCGTTTAAATTGTGTCAAGTTCAAATCTTTGATAACATTTGGTATTTTATTATATATTTTTGGAGCCATGCAGAGAATGCTTTTGTGCATAAGGGCTGTCTTTGAGGCTCTTAGACATAATTCGTGTCGATAATCGGGTCTTGTCGATCTATAACGGTCTTCTGAAGCTTTTTTAAACAATTTACTATTTTTCTTGACGAACAATGCGGTTTCGTATATGTAAATGCAAGGTAAAGTTAATATTTTAAGAGATTTAAAATAAGGTTTACAACTATCCGTTGGTTTTAAATTACATATCGACCTAATGCACCTCTTCTGTGCTTTAAAAATGTTATTTTTCTCGCAGGAATTTGCCCAAAAAATTCTAAAGCCCAAAAACTATCTCATGCATATTGCGAGTAATTCGATTCTTTACATCTATGTAATCTCGAGAAGTTATCATCTTGCTAGACTTCGCTTGTAGCTACGACGTAGGAGGCTTTGTGCTACGACGACTTCTACGCAGCCTTAGGGACACAAAGCATGATGAATTATTTTTGTTATAAAACCTTATCTAAGCCTATCATATATAACATTTCCTGCAACGGATTCATGTGGAAGAAACGCCCGGGTGTGGCCATTGTGTGGACCGCCCGGAGGACACTGTGGAGCTTACGGTAGAGGTGTACCCCGCCTAGGCAGAGCATCGCCGTGTCCTCGTGGGCCCCGATCGGCAGCAGCAATCTCTCGCGCCGAGCCTTGGTACAGGCCATGGTCCGGAGTGAGGAGGAGTGGCAGGCCAGTGTGCAGTGCGGACGGTAAGCAAATGGGTAGCTCGCCGTCCGACCGTCCTATAACCGTCCAGACCGAGCCCAAGTCGTCGACGGCGCGTAGTGTTCCACGCGCACCTCAAAGAGATGTCAGCAAACTGTAGGGGCCCAGCAGGGTCGACGACAACTGGGGCCATGGATTATGCGAAAGAGAACGCCGGGGCCCTGGAACGAAGGTAAAGAAGGAACAGGAGAGGGATTTAGTTAATAAAAGTCTGACACGCCCTCTCGCCCTTCCCAGAGCGGGAGAAGTCATTGGATGATTTCCCACCTAAAAATAAACTGGGCAAGTACGTGTCGGACTCGCGCACTGAGGGTACCGTACAAACTTACCTATGTAAATAGTTCAATTCCCGAATGGAGTCTTGCAGATTTCTCTTAAATCGTGACGTAACAACAAATTTACAGTTTTCAGATTTATTCATATACCTGTGCTATAAGTTCTTGCTTTGTGCCAAATTTCAAGATTCTGGGTCAATAGGAAGTACCCTATGAATTTTGATTCCCTTGAGAAGTTGAGAGTGTCGAAATATACGTTTTTTGCGGCATAAACGGCGGTATCTTTTATTTTCGATAACTTAGAAATTTGATTTTTTCACAGCTACAAGGGTCCGCAAGCTTTAATTTCATTTCAACTCGATACCTCCACGCGTTTCCGATATAAAGGGTCTTGAGACAGACAGACGGACAACAAAGTGATCCTATAAGGGTTCCGTTTATTCCTTCTAATGTACAGAACCCTAAAAAACGTTTCATACTTCTTCAAATCATTACGACACCTAAACCACGCTTTTACCATTCATACGACCATCATTAAGCCTAGTTCTAACAGCTATGCGTGAACGTAAAGGCTTGTTCTAATGAAGTGACTGCGGAAAGCCACGCAAAGGACCCTTGTGGCCTACTCCCTTTGACGACAGTGTGTATGTTGCTTAATGTACGTGTAGTTTTAGGCGGATGATGACTTTGAAGTCTTTTTTAGTTTCAGTTTTAGAGTGGGAGAAGTTATTTGATGATTTCTTATTATTGCATTTTTTTTAAACATATTTTACTTCATTTTTTTAATATTTCTTTAAAAAAAAAATAAAAAAAAATATCTATTATAAGTATAGTAGCCAACCGGCAAGGGAACAAGGTCCAAGCTACCAGTGGTCAGGGCTCCTGAGAGAGGAATCTCCTTATTATTATTTAATAATCAGTGAGGTAAAGAATCAACCTTTTTTAGAGTTCCTTACCTAAGTCGGCAAAAACGCAACTCTTATAAGATCACCTTGTTTTCTGTTTGTCCGTCTGTCAAGACCCTGTTACTCAGGAACGCGTGGAGGTATGAAGCTCAAATTAATTTCAAATACTTTAGGTAAAACAAAAAAATAAAATAAAAAAACAAATTTCTAAATCAAAACAATCTAAAGATTAGGGCCGTTTATGCTCTATTTATGCAGATATTTTGACAGTCGCTAGGAAATCAAAACCTATAGGGTACTTCCGTTGACCTAGAATCCTGAAATTTGGTATAAAGCAAGGAGCAAGGTCTCATAACACAAGTATAGGACAAAAACCAGAAAACTGTTTTGTAGTTACATCACAAAAAAAAACTTTCTTTGCGTTTCAGAAAATCTTCTATACTCGATTTTGAATTGAACTTTTTACTTAAGTAAGCTTGTGCGGAACAACAATTGCCCTGTTTTTTTAGGTTAGGAATATCATCAAATAAATTCTCTCGCTTTGAGTGAAGTCAGACTTTTACTGACTAAAACCCACTCGTGTTTCTTTAGTTGCTCTTTGCATTGAAATGCCGTAGTGATTCTATCAAACAACCTCGCATACCTATACTTGAAAATTAATACACTAGCTTTTTGCCGCGGCTTCGCCCGCGTACATAAAATATAGCCTATGGCACTAAGGAATAAAGCAGCTTTTTATCGGTGAAAAAGTTTTTGCAATCGGACTAGTACTTTTAGAGATTACCTCCTACATTTAAAAACAAACTTTACCTCTTTATAATATTAGTGTAAATGTATTTGTAGATATTAGAATATTAGTGTAAAAGTGTAGATGTAGGATAAGCCCGACGTACGCCGAGTGTCCAGGGTTTACGTTGTTGAAACCTCTACGTTCCGAACTAAACGTTTCGTCTCATCGTTTATAACGCGTACATCGAAGGACTAAAACAATGTGCCTGCTGCAGTCTTCCCGTCCGATTATAATTTAGGCGTCTTCAAGGCTAGAGCGAATAGGCTCTTAATAAACTAGTGCGCCTCACCATCAACGATTGCATCACTGCTTACCATCAGGTTGGGATTGCAGTAAAACAGTAGTTTATATCAACTGAAAATAATAATAATATGACGGTCATACGTAATAGAAACTTCTTTAAATAGACTGTGTGGCTGTGGAAGCAATGTTCTGTCTGTATAACCAAATTGATTTACTTTTATTCAAAAACCTACTTACCAAAATTAATTAGATTTTGTAGGTTTTCTGTTTTCACCATTTCTGGTTATGTTTTTATTTTCAAACACGTAATAGAGATATTGCTATTACGTTACATTATTTTTGTTATAAAGGAGATAAAAGTTGTTTACTAGCTTTTTATTTAGACTGGCCTGTTGGTCTAGTGGTTAGTGGCCCTGACTGCTATGCCGGAGGACGTGGGTTCGATTCCCACCCAGGACAAATGTTTGTGTGATTAGCACGATCATTTGTTCTGTGTCTGGGTGTAATTTATCTGCAATATGTATTTATAAATATATAAGTATGTTTATCAGTTGTTTAGTACTTATAGCATAAGCTCTCCTTAGTTTGGTGTTCGCCATCTAGTGATGGCGTTGTGTGATAGTTGTGGAATGTTATATTTTATTAATTTTACACGAAGGTCCTTCTTCGCGAATGTTTAATGCAATGGGTCAATTCTGTAAGTATATCTATAAAAAGCGAAGTCCTAACTCACTCAGTGACTCATAAATGCCTAGCTTAAATTCGTGGATCTAGAACGAGAACGAGTTAGAGAGATGGGGGCATCGCTAGGAGAAGTGTGTAGAGTTACAAGGAGACAATGTAAAAAAAGAAAAATAAATTGTAAGAAAAAATGTCTTGTATCTTTGTTAAGTATGAAACCTCTGTACTCTTGTGTGCATTAAGCAGTTAAAAAATAAATAAATACTGGGTTGAAGAGGTTAGATATTCAATCGTTCCTTGTAAAATACGTGCATTCAGCTGCATCTGGTTGAACTGAAAGCTGAACTTAACATAGTTGAAAAAAGGTTAGGCACTTTGATTAATTGATTGATTGGTCTGAACAAACCTCTTTTTAGGGTTTCATACCTCAAAAGAAAATACGGAACCCTTAAAGGATCATTTTGTTGTCCGTCGGTCTGTCGATCTGTCGGTCTGTCGGTCTGTCGGTCTGTCGGTCTGTCGGCCTGTCTGACTGTCTGTCTGTCTCTCTGTCTGTCTGTCTGTCTGTCAAGGCCGTTTATCTTAGAAACTCGTGGAGCTATCGAGTTGAAATTAAAACCATATACTCAAGTCTGCGGTCCTTTGAAGCTGTGAAAAAATTAAATTTCTGAGTTAACGAAAAAAAAAGATACGGCCGTTTATGTCGCAAAAAGAAACGTATATTTCGACACTCTTAAGGGAGTCAAAATTCATAGGGTACCTACTTCCCGTTAACCTATAATCCTGAAATTTGGAATAAAACATGGTCTCATAGCACAAGTATAAGAAAAAGTCTGAAATCTGTAAATTTGTTGTTACGACACAAAAAAGAAAACATTTTTGCGATTCGGGAAAATCTTCGAGACTCCATTCGGAAATTAAACTCTTTTCATAGATACGTTTGTATGGAATGAGAGCGCGAGTGCGACTCGCACTTGCCCTATTTTTATAATTATGGAGAGGTTCGCGCTTGACCACTATCTCACCTGATGGAAAGTGATGATGTGGTCGACGATGGAACACGCTTGCCAAAAAGTAAACTGACCTGTCTGTACCTGTCTTAAAGACTCCTAGGTTATAGCTAAACACAGAATCCGGTATGGAATTTCACTCCTTAGCTGTACGCATAAGAAGAAGAGCCGTTTAGACATTTTAGTGCTTTTCCCTACAAAATAACACAATAGAAGCATTGTTTTAATTAGCAAAGTATACGGCATGTTTTTAATGAGAAACAACTTTTAAATATATTAATTCCATATAATTCATGTCTTGGAGCGTTAGACGTGCCCCCCTATTGTACGAGATGAGATTACACGTACCCATTGTTAATACGGAAAGATGCAGAAATTCAATTTTGTACAGTCACGAGCAGTACAATGCGTTCCAAATAAAAATAGGATCGATTGCCTGTTGTGACGTCACGTCATACTGTCAAATCGAAGAATTATTATGGTGAGCAAAACAAGTAATTTTTAAATTTTAATTTATTTACGAACTGTGATCGAAAAAATTTTAATCAGAATCCAGTTCTTCAATTTTGCTCATCTCTGAGTTCTTCAATTTTGCCCAATTTCTTGCGATTTGACAGTATGACGTGACGTCACAACATTGCAATCGATCCTATTCTTATTTGGAATGCATTGTAAGATTATACAATGTCATATTTTCAATATATCTTTACTTCTGCTATTCAAGAATTAAATGTACGACAATTGGTTCAAAATTACCTATTTGATGGTTATTACGAATACAAATACCATGACAAGAGATATAAATTATATATTCATCATCATCATCATTTCAGCCGATAGACGTCCACTGCTGGACATAGGCCTCCCCAAATGTCACCACAATGAACGGTCCTGCGCGTCTCACATCCATCGGTTTCCCGCAAGCTTCGCCAGGTCATAAGTCCACCTTGTAAGGGCCTTCCAACACTGCGTCTTGCGGTACGCGGTCGCCACTCCAGAACCTTTCGGCCCCAACGGCCATCTGTTCAGCGAGCAATGTGCCCTGCCATGGCCACTTAAGTTTGGCGATTGTTCGTGCTATGTGGGCAACCTTGGTTCTCCTGCGGATATCTTCATTTCTGATTCGATCACGCAAGGAAACTCCGAGCATAGCCCTTTACATTGCCCTTTGGGTGAATTTGAGCCTTCTGATGAGGCCCATTGTGAGCGACCACGTTTCGGAACCATATGTCATCACTGGCAACACGCACTGGTCATAGACTTTCGTCTTGAGACACTGCACTGTGGTATATTGGACGAGAAGATACCGCGCAGCTTCCCGAACGCTGCCCAGCCGAGTCGGATTCGACGGTTGATTATATATTAGATTTATTATATTATAGGACACTTAATTTTGAACTAAACAAATTAAATAAATTTATTTATCAAAACGTGACTAAACTTTGAAATTGTTAATATGATGTTTCAAGATTTGGTTATAAATGTACTCATTAGTAGCATAATGAGCCATTTTATACAAAAAAAATAAAATTATTTCGCGTACAAATCTTTATACCTTCTAAAAAACGTTGGTTCTTTATTCATTTTCATCTTTTTAGCTAAAAGACGCCCTATACCAGATGGTCGGGTGTCGATCTCATCACAAAGAAACATTTTGCCTACTAAATAATATTAGGAAACCTTCTAAAATACCTTTGTTATGCCACCATACTGAACAGAACCAGGTGGCGTGTTGAATTAAAACGTGAACAAAAGACGGTACAACAATGAAGCAAGAATGAAAAGCGTACGAAGATAGAGGCTTTCACGACGTGCGTAATGAAATCTTACCCGCTATGTACATATGTAGACTGAGCTTAAAATATGACGTAGTTGGGTTTTCTGTTGGGTTGTGATAGAAACCTCCGCCTCTCTGTTGGGGGTATTTTTTTTTTTCGGTGGGAATATCATCTTATGACATCCCTCGCTCTTGAGCGGAGTGCGAGTGCTAGACTTTCACTGACTAAAAACCCACTCATGTTCCTTCGTTGCCTTTCGTACCAGGACCGAGTCTTCCTTTCAGAATCAGACCCTTGGCCTCAGTAGGCTTCGACCTTGCTGGGTCCCTACAGTTGCTGACATCCCCTTGAGGCGCGCGCGGAACAGTATGCGCCGTCGACGACTTGGGCTCGGTCCGGGCGGTCGGACGGCGAGCTACCCATTGTTCGCCGTCCGCAAGCCCGCGCCTACGTAGGCCGGAAATCGGGATCGGAATCCCGGCGATGGTTGGGGCGTGAGGACCGTTGCCTCACGCGGTCGGCTGCCTCCTTTGCTAGCATTACTGTTTCACAGAAGGAGGCGACCGCCTGCCACTCCTCCTCGCTCCGGACCATGGCCTGTACCAAGGCCCGGCGCTAGAGATCGCCGCCACCGATCGCCCTCACGAGGACACAGCGTTGCTCTGCCCAAGCGGGGCACACCTCCACCGTGTGCTCCACCGTGTCCTCCGGGCGGTCCACACAGTGGCGACACCCGGGCGTTTCTGTTAGGGGTATAAAAAATAGCCTACAACTCAGACCTGCCAAATATACGTGGGACACTCAAAAAGTTTTGTGAAACTAAAAACTTACTTCTATGGATAAAACATTTTTATTAAATTTTTTCAAAGAACTCTCCACCAGTCTGTATATTTGTATTTTTTACAAAGTAAGTAAGTTTCGTGCGTCTGAACCAATTTTAGAAACATTTTTTCCAGTCCGCCGCAGACACCTCTTCCAAGGCCTTCTCGAACGCTGCTAGCGCGTCTTCCGGCGATGGAGACTGTATCCCTTTCAGCAGATTTTTTTTATTTTAGGGAAGAAAAAGAAATCACACTGTGCCAGATCAGGGGAGTAAAGAGGGAGCCCCAAAACGCTGACCGGTGTGGTGTCCAGGAAGTCCCTCGTTTTGAGCGCTAAGTGCGCGGGCGCGTTGTCATGGTGAAGCAGTACCCCACGGAGTCCGGTGTTCGGTCGCTTGTTGCTCATTGCAGACATAACTTCATATCTGGCAGGCATTTTTTGTTTGGTATATCATTCGGCGTTGATGCTACATAAAAAAAATCATAAATATCATTCAAGACATTTCGGAGGAGTATGGTAACAAATACTAAGACGTGACTTTTTTATATATTTTATTAGCGGTTAAAATTAAGAACTCGATTGCAAAGCCTTCTACCAGGTCTAATGGTATTTTTAACCTTTTAAGTGCGTAATTAGAGACACAATAGTAAGACAATGGCGCGTGAACGCCGGCGTTAATGCGGGGATCAACAGCTTAAACCATCCAGAGACCCACGCAAATATAAACACAAAATTACTTTTAAATTGGTCAAGCCGTTTAGGAGTTAGGTGACAAACATTCGTACAGAAAAATTATGTAAAAAAAAGTTGAGTATTAGTCAATCTGTACTAAAGCATAAAAACTGCCTATCTTGGCATTAAAGCAGGATTTAACCACATTCTTCAAACCAAATATTCTCAATTTGAAAATCTACACGTTAGCTATGAATTATTATCAATACATCGTCTTTTTCTTTCAACTCTGCTTACGGTTACTCCGCATCAACGGAGGTGAAGTTATACCTAGCTCCGCTTCCACTAAGCTGGCCTCCGCTACATCCCTAGTTTTGTATAGCGTGTAGGTGTTCTCACATCAATGCTGGTGTTTTGTAGTTTGTAAAGGTTTTGTTAGATAAAGGTCATGTAGGCTACATTTTAGGGTTACGTTGTTATTTTGCAGTAAGTCTGGTAGTTATCAGACTTTCGTAAAAACCTTTGTCTTACATGAGGATTTTCTTATCAAAACTGTTTCTTAAATATATGTTACCTTGTCGTTGAAGGAGTTATAGAACAAATAACATGTTCTTTCGTTTCTCATTAGACATCTGTTGTTTTGAGGTACTCTGACGCTAATCAGCAATGGTTAATCTTGCATGAATTATATATTTTGAGTATTATTCTTATGAGTCTCTTCAAGGACAATACTAGATGAAGGAGATGATTTTTTTAATACACGAAAAAGCTCAAAGTCCCACTCCGACTCCAATGCAGAGCGGTGTGCGTCGGTCGATGGGTCATCATTAATTATTATATACTTTATTTTTGGAATATTTGTTCGATATTTATTCACGCCTTTTTGTGTTTAGTCTGTTATATTTAAGTTAATCTATTATACCACGTTCCGTGAGTGTATCCCTTGCATCACAGCAGGCTTCATCAGAATACTATTATTTGCTGTTTTTTTTATCAGTCGCAGTTATCGTATATATCATATCGGTGTTCTACAGGATGCATTTTGGTGAGTGTGCACGGGAATTACATGACTTGATTCCGCCATGACCTTTCTACCATCGGAAAACCCGACGTACGGTGAGTATCCACCCTTACGTTGTTAACACCTCTACGATCCGGACCAAGCATTTCGCCTTGTCGTCTATACTGTGTACATCGAAGGATTGGAACAATTTGCCTGCTGCGGTCTTTCCGTCCGATTATTATTTAGGTGTCTTCAAGTCTATAATAATGATAATAAATAAACGGCGCCAACGATCAGTTTTATATTTCTTTTAACTCAATATAAATTTTTCCCGACGTTTCTTCTTTCCCCCATGATCTATTTATCCAATTAAACCAACACTACAATAAAGAGTCAACCCAATATAAAAGTCCCATAAACACTCAACCGTCTTCAGCAGATTTCGCCAAAAATACCCCCACTTATTTCCACTCACCTAAATTCGGGGTGAAACACGAGATGCATAATTTTCGAGCAAGCAAATCGCCCAAAACATTAAGTGAAGCTAAATTCGTGAAATAAACAAAGCCACAGGTGTGGGTAGCAAATTAAATACGAAGTGTATAAGACTGGTCTCTGTATAAATAATTCGTCCTTTAATTTCAGTGTATTATATGGTGGGCACAGGGAATTAGGGACGCTAGATGGAATTAAGGGGGATGAACAGGCAAGTAATGATATGTAAGGCGCGATTTTTGTTTTGTGATGCATGGTTTTATGAGTAAATTGTTCATTTTATTTTATATGTTAATTATAACATCACCATGGACGCGTCATATAAGGGTCATCATCATCATCATCATTATTTCAGCCGATAGACGTCCACTGCTGGACATAGGCCTCCCCGAAATGTCGCCACAATGAACGGTTCTGTGCGTCTCGCATCCATCGGATGATGAAAATTTAGCTTCACTTTTTTTTACTGACCGACATTTTGACAATTCAGAAGTGCCTGTAATTGGTCTATTTGAAATAAAGGTTTCTGATTTCTGATTTCGGGTTCCCGCAACCTTCACCAGGTCATCGGTCCACTTTGTAGGGGGCCTTCCAACACTGCGTCTTCCGGCACGCGGTCGCCACTCCAAGGTAACCGACATACCACGAAGAATCGCCAAACTTAAGTGGCAATGGGCAGGGCACATTGCTCGCAGAACAGATGGCCGTTGGGGCTGAAAGGTTCTTTATGGGTGTCATGATATAATTATTTTCATAAATAAATCCTATTAAACTAGTTTGCCCATAAGATTTCAAACTAAATAAGGTAACTACTAGAGAAGTGCGGGTGTGACTTTTTTAAGAAATTTAATGATTGGACCTCGTAAATCAGGAAGAAAAAGAAAGGATTTCATTAGCTATGCCACGGTAAAGGTTACTTCTTAAGTATTAACACAAAAATTATATATTTATACGCAGCGTTGGAAGGCCTCCCACAAGGTAGACCGATGTCCTGGTGAGGGTTGCGGGAATCCGATGGATGCGAGACGTACAGGACCGGTCATTATGGTGACACTTGGGGGAGGACTATGTCCAACAGTGAACGTCTTTCGGCTGAAATGATGACTCGGCAAACGTTGTTCAGCCATATAAGTTATCAAAGAAAAAAATGAGGGCTGGGGGCAGGAGGGTAAAAATAAAATAGCCTACAACCTATTGTCAAACCTACAAAATATACACAAATCATGAAAATCGGTCAAGCCATTTCGGAGATGTTCGATAACAATGACACAAGATTTTTATATATGTATTTTTTTAAATATTAACAATTTAATAGGGACCTGCCCCAACTTCGCATGGGCGTTATAAATATTTAAATTTATTGTATTTTTCCAATTATAATAATAATATGCATATAATATAAATCTTAACCTTCCTCATGAATTACTATGTGCATTGGTGAAAACCATATGAAAATTTCGTTAGTAGTTATTAAGTTTATTGTGAACATACAAACAGACAAACGCAGTGAGAGTCTTTGTTTTACGATAATGTTTTATAGAAGTTTTATCAGACTGGAAAATAAAATAATTTAAATTTTATCAAATTAATAAATAACAAATCTTACGTTCCAAAATATTTCAGTTACATAATATTTTACGAAACAAAACAAAACATAGCAATAACATCTTATCATTCCGTAATTAATCAAGACGAATGTCGGACAAACAATACAATAAAATAATGTTATTGTCCAGTTAATAGACCAAAGCTATTGGGGAGTAAATTCCGAGTAATAATATTGGAAACCATAGTGGTCGAAGTATTTATCAATGTATAATTATTTTTATATGTGTAATTAGCTAAATTAAATCATATAGTACATCCATTTATATCCATTTAGCGAGTTCAATTCAGTCTAAAATCAGACTTCAAGCTGCTATTGAAAAATTACAAAATTACGGATGGAAAATCTCTACGTAGTTTAGAAAATGTCGTTTGACTGACACGGAAATCAATAGCCCTAACAACCAATAGGCTAAAATTTTATAATTCTAATAGCAATAGATCAGCGAGGGTAAAATTTAAAACTAAGTATTTGATTATTTATTTTAATCTCCAACAATATAATATTTAAACAATAAGTTACACTGTTAGAAAATAAATCACAATTATAAAAAGGTTTCTACAACGTGTGCTTCTTTGGTTATAAGACACCACAGCATGTACATAATATATTACGACTACATTGGTTAAACAACATCACACAAAAAATGAAATTACTATAATGTAGTTAAATAATTTCGTGAAATTAAAATGATAAAATAGGACTAAAATAAATGAGTGATACAATTTAAATTAAAAGTATAAATACAATTACAATGAAAATGATGAAACAACAATTCAAATGATAAAAATATTGTTTTTGTTTTTTTATTAGGTATATACAAACTAAAAATAATTATACAATAATTATTAAAATTGAGATTATAAAATTAGAATTAGGTAGAATTCATTGAGGTGGTGTTTAGGCTCCTTTTATCATCCGATGGATGTGAGACGCACATGACGAGTCATTATGGCGACACTTGAGGGAGGCCTATGTCCAACAGTGGACGTCTTTCGGCTGAAATGATGATGAAGAAGGCTCTTTTTATATTTCGAGAGGGGGAGGCTAACATTTAATCAAACTGCATTGCAGTTATACCATTATAATTAACCAACGAATTCACGAAAAATATGTTACATTTATAATACATTTTTTATTTAAATAAATATTATAAAAAAAACTGAACGCTAGTTAAAATGATCCGTGTGATGATCCTCTAAATTGTAAAGATAAGAAAATGTTTGCTTAAATAACAGTTTATTTTATATATTTACGCTTCATCAAAACCAAATTGAATATCCTTTTGTTTTACGAGTATAGAAATTTTATTTTATAATATGAAATCGTTAGTTGAAATATAGAGGCTTATTTTTATCTTACGGATGATTCTATTAAATCTGAATAGGGCATAAAATTTGTTATAAAGAAGGCTTTTTTCACATTGGTGTTTATTTTTGCAAGGTCTTCATTTGGATATTTTTTTTTTTCATAAAAATAAATCATAATTAAACGATAGGTATATGTGAAGTATGGATGGTTTTTAAATGGAGCCTTTATCATCCCTTTCCTTGAGGATTCCAGCTTAGAACTTGCCTTGATATTTGTTCAGAGTCCCTTCAGAGGGTGTGGCCGATAGAAAAATTTAATTATTAAAAATGCTTGAGTCGTGACGTAACAATAAAATTGTCACATCCATTAACCTATATCCTGGTCTAGACCTCGCTAGGTACTCCTTTATTACAACTATTTAACTAGTCTCCCCCTCTGCAATGTGTCATGTCTTGCAGCATCAATAATTAATAAGTTTCAAGCTCTGACATGTACTGGTTTGGACATCTTGAGACACTCAAATGGAGTGGAGACGTGTGTGGCCTGGGGTAGTTTGGACAAGTATTCTGAAACTAGGTAATTGAAAATCGGTATTGGATTTGGGATTAAATGGAGGTGTTTGAATTTTAAGAATATTTTTATCAAGATGGCGAGGCATAAGATTATCAGTGAGTTAGTAACGGTGAGACAGGTAGATAATAATTAAGATAGCGTTTTTTTTTAGATGGGAAATCGTCTAATGACTTCTTTAGCTCTAGGGTGGAGCGAGACGGCGTATCAGACTTTTACTGACCAAAATCACACGTGTGTTCCTTCAGTGGCCTTTTGCGTTCCATGACCCCGAGTTTTCTTTTCAGAAGTCTTAGAAGTAAGGTTTTTTCACAGATCCGGTAACACTAAAAACCCTAAAAACAGTGTCTAATGTACTACGCACCATCCAAGTCTTTCATATTTCCATCACTGACAGTAAGAAAATTCAAATTGTTCTAATCTCTATTGTATGTTGGTATACCCACAGGTCTGATTCTGAAAAGGAACAGGAGTGGGTTTTTAGTCAGTAAAAGTCTGACATTATCTCCTGCTCCGCCCAAGAGCGGGGGATGTCATAAGATGATTTTCCCATCGAAAAAAAAACCCTACAGAAAACTTCATCAACTATTTAGCAGGTTTAAGCGTTGACCTTCTTTTGTGGAGCAGTAATGTGAGTAAAGATGGCGTAAAGCGTGAGGAAGCGGACATCGCCTCACGCCCCAGTCGTTTCGGAAGACGGCCCAGGCACCTGGAGTCACGCAGGGTAACTTCCAGCCACCGTACGCGCGGTCTTACGGACAACGAGCAAAACTTAAGTAGCTAAAAAAAAACCAGCCAAATGCGAGTCGGACTCGCGCTCGTAGGGTTTCGTACCATCCGTAGCAATAAATGGCAAAAAAATTAATTGGAGCCCCAGTAAATACACACCAAATATTTGTTTTATTCTGTTTTTAGTATTTGTAGTTATAGTAGTAATAGAAATAGATCATCTGTGAAAATTTCAATTGTCTAGCTATCACGGTTCATGAAATACATACAACATGGTGACAGATAGACGGACAGCAGCGATAACTCCGCTCTAAAGAGTAAAAATGGGACCCTGTTGTTATGAAGCAATAGGGTCCCGTTTTAACCCTTTGGGCACGGAACCTTACAAAGACTACATTTTTCCAGAATTTTTGAAGTTCGAATATAACTTGCCGTAAAACGGCTCTGAAACGTGGTCGCTTACAATGAGCCTCATCAGAAGGCTTAAAGTCACTCAAAGGGCAATGGAAAGGGCTATGCTCAGAGTTTCCTTGCGTGATCGCGTCAGAAATGAAGATATCCGCAGGAGAACCAAGGTTACAGACATAGCCCGAAGAATCGCCAAACTTAAGTGGCAGTGGGCAGGGCACATTGCTCGCAGAACAGACGGTCGATGGGGACGAAAGGTCTGGAATGGCGACCACGTACCGGAAGACGCAGCGTTGGAAGGCCTTCCACAAGGTGGACCAATGACCTGGTGAGGGTCGCGGGAATCCGATGGATGCGAGACGCACAGGACCGGTCATTGTGGCGACATTTGGGGGAGGCCTATGTCCAACAGTGGACGTCTTTCGGCTGAAATGATGATGATGATGACATTTGCGAATATATCTTATTCAACTGGGTCAAGTAACCCGCAGCAAAAATACGAACCAGCCATTTTCGTCGGTAGAAATATTCTACCATGATTAATTAACTTCCTATGACCTTGCCAGCCCGTGAACACAGCCTTATTTTCTCGAATATCATAATTTTAGGCTTCATGGATTTCAATATGATAATACGTTCGGTTTTAGGAGCAATTTACATCAAATTGTGCGTAAACTGCTTCTGTCCGGCAATTCGTGTCCAATGAATAGAAACTGTGATAAGCTGATAGTGATGTTTTACGTGGTTAGGGATGAGAAACACCGGGATTTGTAGGATCCGTAATAAAATAGGGTATAGTTCTAAGATAAATATCAGTTTCTTTTTTGGTTGTCTATTTGCGTAATAGGTATCTTATAGACATTATAGTAAATGCTAAATGCAGCAACTATAGGGTATAGTTCTAAGATAAATATCAGTTTCTTTTTCGGTTGTCTATTTGCGTAATAGGTACCTATCTTATAGACATTATAGTAAATGCTAAATGCAGCTACTGCTGCTTTGTCTGCATGAAAGTTTTTTTTATTTTTGTTATTATTGATAGGTTCGCGTTTGACTACTACCTCACCTGATGGTAAGCGATGATGTGGCCGACGATGGAGCACGCTTGCCTAGAAGTAACCTATTCACTCTTGACTTGAAGACCCCTAAGTTGTAGTTATCAGGAAACACAGACTCCGGCAGGGAACTCCACTCTCTAGCTGTACGCATAATGAATGTGTTCCTTAACGCTTCGAAAGTAAAAAATTGTTCTAAAAGAAAAAAAAAGAAAATTGTACTCTCATGATCATGATCTACCCATGTGCCTTTCATCCAAATTCTTTTAGCCGTTCGAGGGTGAAAGAGTAACAAACAACAGACAAATTTTCGCCTTTAAAATATTACTGTGATACATAAAAAAGCGCAATCAGCCTTATAAAATATTATGACGTCATCTCAACGCTCAGTCATGTGGTCAGAACAAAGGAATCGGAGGCGTGGCCAACTGAACGTGAACAACAATGTTCGACGCAAACGAAACGATCGTAACTTGGCTAGGTCGGCAGTACATCCCATCACTAAGCTAACTAACCGAACTACTACATTCCACGCGGTTAGTTTTATCGGAACACTCTTATAGCACAATTTATTAGATGGAGCTCAATTCTGAAGCAGATTAAGCCCGTCCTTTACCTAGATTTTTCAGACTCAGCTGTCTTTTGACCTAGACAGGACACTAGTAAAGAACTGGAACTGATCTATAGACTTGAGAAAGTATTTGTTACTTTTTGGACGTCTTGTGTATGGTATTTGGGTTTCGTTTTATTTTAAATAATTTTCTGTGGTTTGTAGGTTTTGTGGTAAAATAAAATGTATCAAAGTAGATAGGCATTGGATATACGACATTCATTAAAAACCAGTCAAATACGAGTTGGACTCGCGGACGTAGGGTTCGGTACCATTATTTATACACCTTTTTTTACACAATTTATTTTATTCTGATTTTAGTAGTTGTTGTTATAGCGGCGACAGAAATACATCATCTATAAAAATTTCAAAAGTGTAGCTATAACGGTTCATGAGATACCCTGTGAGATAGCCTGGTGACAGACAGACGGACAGTAGACTCTTAGTAATAAGACCCCGTTTTTACCCTTTGGATATGGCATCCCAAAAACTTGTGATTTGCCCCAGTTTTGTACGGGAGTTACAAATTAAAAAAAAACTGATGTCATGAAAAACGCCTAGTTTCACTTGTATTACAAACCCCAAACTTGAGACTTATGTTACGCAGTTTCGAACATGTTTATCAGGATCTTTTCTTGACAATACCGTATTTTTTTCTCATCCTACAATAAGCTAAAATCAATGAATAGCCTTTTATGAAGTGGAAAATCATCCAATGGTTTCTCGCACTCTAGGGTGGAACAAACATAGTGTGTCCTTCAGTTGCCCTTTGCGGTCTAGGACCACAGGTTTCATCATCATCATCATTTCAGCCGATAGACGTCCATTGCTGGACATAGGCCTCCCCCAAATGTCGCCACAATGAACGGTCCTGTGCGTCTCGCATCCATCGGATTCCCGCAACCTTCACCAGGTCATCGGTCCACCTTGTAGGGGTTTTCTTTTCAGAAATTCCCCGTGGAAACACAAAATAATAATATCTTATCAAGCCTCCCTTAAATATTCGAACAAAACACACTTCATTTGAGGGCCAAAGACTAATGAAGTATGAAAGCCCTGAGAGTGGACATCAAGCCACGCGGAAGAGATACAAATGTAGGTGTAAAGGCAGAATTCCACTGCTGCGTAGTATTTGATGGAGAAGCAGAAATCAGAAATCAGAAACGTTTATTTCAAATAGACCAATTACAGGCCCTTTTGAATTGTCAAATGGTCGGTCAGTCAAAAAAAAAAGTGAAGTTAAATTGCACGTTCCAAAGAGTAGATCTCTATGGAGAAGAACGTACAAGAAACTCCATGGACACTCTTTTAAATCATAATAGGAGTTACAAAAATCTTGGTTACATATTTCTTGTCGCTTCTTATATGTGAGCACAATGTAGATAAGTAATAATAAAAACTAATTAAAAACATAGAAATTGAATTAAGCCACTGGCAGCTAAGAGAAGCAATGCTCGCAAAAATTATCACTCAGTAGATCTGAAATGCCAGGAAACGATAACATAGCAGGCCTAAAGAGAGATAGTGAGATGTGCTGAACTCCTTTTCAATGGACTGGCTCAAAATAGAAAGAGTGAAAAGAAGACTTTTTCCAGGGGTAGTTAAAGAATAGAAAAAAAATCATAGCGATCGTATATTTTCACGTTTAAACACTATACCAATTTTAGGTTTTCTTGGACAAAAAATTATTAAACCTTTGGGAAAGATCTAAAATGCATAAATTACATTACTATAGAACGTTCTTTTGGAAAAAAATTTTACCTTTAAAACGAGTGAATTCTATTTTGATAAAAAAAATTCGTACACCTACGTAGCGTAGTTGTAGGCAGCAATGGAACAAATTCTTTATTATGTACTACCCAAATTTTATGGACTGTGCCACTATTAACGAATTAATGATCTCCGATATTTATTGGGTGAAGAGATTCATTTAACGAATCTTTGGGTATTCCATTTTGGAAAGTTTGAAAAATATTGTTAACAATTATTTGTTTTCTCCGATTTCTGTAGCAAGAGGGTTATATTTTTTTAATAAGTTGCATACATACGTATCACGAGAAATTAATATAATATCTGTTTTATGTTTCAGATTCATGCTGGTGCCATCTATAGATGTGTAAGTAACTTTTTCTAATTACATTTCATTCGTCATTATAGAATCACACTAATAATAAGAGCAGTGGTGGCCGAGTGGTAACGGCCCCGACTTACGAGTTGTAGGTCGCGGGTTCAAACCCAGCCAGGCGCATTACTTTGTGTAATTTATTTCATCACCACTGCTCTCAAAACCGTGAAGGAAAACATCGTGAGGAAACCGGCATGTCCTAGAACCAAAATTTCGAAGACATGTGACATTCACCAATCCGCACTGGGCCCGCGTGGTGGATTACAGCCCATTCCCTCTCCTAGAGAGGAGGCCTGAGTCCTAACAGTGGGAACATTAAAAGGCTGATTATGCTATATATGCTATATATTATTAGCATATATATGCTATATATGCTAATAATATAAAGGCGAATGTTTGTGCGTGTGTGTATGTATGTTTGTTACGTCTTCACTTAAGGCGATACTAAAAGCCAGCGACCTTGAGCAAACAAAAGAGGAGCTAGCGTCACTCTCCGCGCATCACGATTATTCGAATAATAATATGTCCTTCATTTATTAAACACAATATGAATAAAAACCGTAAATCAAAAGATTGGTAATTAAATTATCTTTTAGTTTGTGAAAGTTTCATAAAAATTCACCTAGTGGTTTTTGCTTGATCTTCGCTTTTTTATCTGTGTTAGACATAACTTTGAAAATAAATGACACCAAGATCTATGAAAAAAAAAATGTAAATATTCGTATATCAATATATTAGACAAATAGTCTAGTTTAACATATATTATTTTCAAAACATATGGCCCAACCGTTTCGTTGTGATGTTGGATTTAAAATTAGCAAAAATCATATAACTGCCCCTTAAATGAAACTTGGCACATGGTTAGACCATAATATCCTGGAATAGAACATAGGTTTTCTCTTTTTATCTCGAGAGTTTCCTTTGGGTCAATTTTCTACTTTTATGAGAGCGAAGTCGTTGACAGCAGCTAGTTTCATTTTATATCGTACCCTTATTACAAAAATCAACTATCTGCAATTTTTTACCCAAATTAAGTTAAATAAAGCTATCAATTCGTCTCATCAAGACGAATCTACAGGTAAAACCAGTTATTAGCTACGACATCTATTTACGAAGATAGTTTCGGCAAAAAGTAAATAACCCAGAATTTGATCAAATTTAATATAATAATACTAAAAATGTTGGTACATTTAGTAGGTTTTAGCATTAAGAGTAGTTAGAGAGTTTTATGTGTATGTAGGTATTCAAAAGACTTAATTAGATGTTCCTTTATACAGCTAAAAATATTACAATTAAAATATGAACACCTGGTCCTGGAGTATTATTTTTCTTTCAACCCCACACGAACTTACAAAGGCAAAGGTTCTTTGATGTGTCTGAATTATGTGTAGTTGAATGAAAGTGAAACTAGGGTTAGTTAGAGCCCTCGCATTAGGGAATGTAAATATAGGGCTGTACAGTTGAATGTACAATAATGTACATAGGATTAGTACGTGAGTGATGTGTGTATGTTTAAGTAAATTGTGTTGAACCTTTGATGTGTGGTGTAGAAGTTTCAGCTACTTCAGCGAATTAAGTACTTTTTTATTACTATCTTTTATAGATTTAGGGATTTTTGGTCACAGTAAGACCATGCCTGCCCCATCGTAACCTAATACAAGTAAAGCTAAATACCTTAACTATTAGCTCTAAAACCTTGCTAATTTATAAACAGCGATAGCTGCATTAGAGAGAGGTTCGGACAATGTACTTTGAATAAAGAATTAAGTACTTATCTTCATTTGTACTTTTTTCTTTTGGGAGTGAAATCATCAAATAACTCCTACTCTGGGTGGAGTGAGAGGGAATGTCAGTCAGACTTTTATTGATTAAAACCCACCTGTGCTCCTTTAGTTGCCCTTTGCGTTCCAGGGCCGTGGTATCTCTGTCGACCAATTCCACAGCACACTAATTAATTTGTACTGAAAATAAAGTAGACTGGCTTCTGTGAGTGAAGTTGGAAAATGATCACAGGGGAACACAACATACTCGTATAAGCTAGAACTACATTAGACCGACGCACACGTGGACCACTCCTGATTTGTACGTAGAACGACGTCGCGTGGTGTCGCGTGACGTGGATCTAATGTAGCTCTACAAGTCTAGTTGCCATATAAAATGTATGGAGACCTACGCGCCTAGATCGGCGTACGAGGCACACATATGCACAGTGTAGTTCTATCTTTATCATCAACATTTCAGCCGAAAGACGTCCACTGTTGGACATAGGCCTCCCCGAAGTTTCGCCACAGCGAATGATCCTGTGCGTCTCGCATCAATCGAATTCCCGCGACCCTCATCACGTCATCGGTCCACCTTGTGAGGAGCCTTCTAACACCGCGTCTTCCAGTGTGCGGAACATACTCCCATGATAAAAAGGATTCTATAGTGTATTTCTAGACCACTTTTTACACCACTTGGCAGTACTCTCCAGAAAAGGTCTACCGAAACTAAAATCAACGTATTTATCTCAAAATAGAACTAATGCTTTAAGCCAAACCACCCATCGCTCTTTCTAAATGTCTTGATAAATAGTTATTTTTACGTCTCATTGGCTTTAAGTTATTTATTTCGTTTTAAGATTTATAGCAATTTATACCAACACAGCATGACTTCATCTGCTGCTTTCCATTATTGAATGAACGATGGAAGGTCAGGCACTCTTGCTTACGTAGCATTAAGCTCTTGCTCTTTTAGGTTTCCACACTAATGTGGGTAGTAAGATAAAAAAAAAAAACTTTTTTGAAGGTGTTAGCATTTTTGAGGTCATCATCATCATCAAATTTCAAATACAATTTTTTTTTTGTTCGTTATTTAAGTACTACATCTATTTAGTGGTTGAAGTGACGTTTTAGACAAAAATTGGCTGTGTTAGAGCACTTCGCTCTTCTGAAACTTAAAGTTACGTGACGTAGCAACAAATTTTTGTTTTAGTTTTACAAAAAAAAAGATATGCCAAATTAAAAATAGATAAAAATTTACAAAAGCAAAATTTTTACTTTATAATATAGTCTTAATTTTATAAAGAACAGTAGGCGTACGTGTTTTGTGGTAAACGAGATGAGAGAGTGGGGTGTATGCGCGATGTATGTATGTGAGTGGGTATGGGGTGTATGCGTGCCTAAAGACGTCAACTGTAGGACACAGGCCTCCCTCAAATGTCGCGGCAACGACCGATCTTGTTCGTATCGCATCCATCAAAGTCCCGCAGCCCTCAGCCCCCCTAGCCAAGTTACAACCGTTTCGTTCCGATTCTCTTTTTGTTGACCGCCTCGAGTCGGCCACGCCTCCTATTCCTTTGTTCTGACCACGTGACTGAGCGTTGAGATGACGTCAGAACAAAGGAATCGGAGTCGTAGCCGACGTGGTGGCAGTTCATCAGTTCATCTTATGGGAAGCCTTCCAACGCTGCGTCTTTCAGTACGTGGTCGCCATTCGGCAAGCAATGTGTCTTGCCTACTCCCACTTAAGTTTGGCGATTCTTCGGGCTATATCGGTGACTTGGGTGATCCACAGGTGTTGCAAGTCAATGGGGAATTTGGCGGTAAAAAAAGTCAGCCTTTATTCTTTTTATAACAATACCAAAATAAATCAGCAAACATCTTAAAAGAAAGCACATGCCTATTTCGGCTCACCCCTTCTAGGTTTACCGACAGACGACACAAACACATGCATAAGCACGTGTTTCTAAACACGTTCCGATAAATGCTTCTATATTTAACCCTTAGGCTTTTAGTTAACCGTTGAGTTGTTTATCTTTCGCGCAAGATAAGACGAAACTTAAGACAGCATCGGGAGGGTTAAATTGGGGTGCATCGGTATTTGTGTTTGGGTTGTGATTAGGGTAAAGCTGTTGAGCTGAGCTGTGAACTGTTTAGAGCCTATATAATGATTTTGGGATTATGCTAGATATTTCTTTTGTTGTAAGTTGGATTATTTACTAATTAAATTATAATATAAATTGATAAAACTTTAACGGTTTATTGAACCGTCAATCATTATAAAAAGAAAGAAAGAAAAATATTTTATTTATCACACATAGAACACAGTGTAGGTAAAACAAGTTAAAACTTAAGAATAAAAGAAAACTAACATTGTGTGTCTCATGGTTGCGTCAAATGTAGTTAGTTGTCTGAGGCCGGTTATGAAATATATAGAGTTTGTTGGCTGTCTCAATAATTTTGAGTGATGACTCACTGCCTATAGCTTGATTTTGCATAAAAATTGAGCCAAAGTGAACATTGTATTTTTTTTTAGGTGGGAAAATCATCTTATGACAAACGACGTTGCTCTGCCCAAGCGGGGCACACTTCCACCGTGTGCTCCACCGTGTCCTCCGGGCGGTCCAAAGTGAACATTGTATTGCCGTCTTCGATCAACAATGTTTGAGATTTAAAGAAATATGCTATTTTCGTGATTCATAAAATGATTTCAATGAATGTTTACAAGAGACCCCGCAAACTGCAGACTCGTATGAAGCTAATTAAACTTTTTTGTCGGCCGATTCTGAATCGTTTTGTGTGCTCACTTCCATATAGCTTCATACTGATTAAGCAACCAACCAAACTACCGGCCGATCGAAAGTCTGCAGTTTTTAGGGTCTCTTAAGGTTTTTGCAGGTTCTTCTCCATAGAAATCTACGGAACTTGAAATTTGCAATTTGACTGCCAGACCGACTTTTTGACTTTTCGAATACTCATTGCGATAAACCATTTGGAGGCACAAAATGGTTTATCGCAATGAGTGTGTAATTGTGAGTATGTTGGTTACTTCTTCACGCTTGAACGGCTGAACGGATTTGAATGAAATTTACGGGTAGATCATGTCCTCAAATAGCACATAGGATACTTTTTATCTCGGGAATATGTTCCCTTGAGATCATTTTCTCCTTTCACGTGGGCGAAGCCGCTGGCTTGATTTGATTTGATTATTATTAAGTTCTCTTAATGATTTGATATTTTTCATAGTATTTATTAGTTTATAATTTTATTTTTATATATAAATATGTATTTTATTATTATAAATAACTTATTTTCTGTTTGAAGTATCTGTTATTTGTTTATTGTGCAAACCTACCACAGTGCTGTCTTTTTTAACCCAAAGGTTGACTGGTAGAGAATGCCTTGTTGCATTAATTCCACCTATGTACCACTACTGTACTGTATTTATTTATTTATTTAAACTTCATTAAATAAATAAATAAATAAAAGATGCCTGACTTAGAGCAATGAAAAACAAACTCTGCGTTCTATTCACAAACGGGGTTTCAAAGGGGACTGCGAAAAATCAATTTAGTTAGCGCTCAATCGTTTTTAAACAGACAACACCAGCATTCCTATTCCATTTTTATCTACAACCTCGTTTTATTTATTAAATTCCAGTAGAGATTGACCCAGTTATGATGGCACAAGGGCTTTCATTCCTCTTAATTTACCATACAATAGAGAGCTTAAAAGCTTAGAATAGATATGTGCTACAGTATTTTATTTTTTAAGTTGAAGTTCGGAATTGCTACTGCTAATACAATGCTACAAAAAACAATACAACACTATCAACAGTGTTTTTAATGAAAGTACAATAATATTTTTTATTGAACTGAAATGTAATTTTTATTTAATATTTTTTTTTATTATTATGGATAGGCTCGCGTTTATTTTATTATTTACTTTTTATTCAAGGTTAATAAATAGCCACAAAACACAGAGACTATACTACACAATAATAATAACTAATACACACACAACTAACTAATAATACACTAATACTAATACTACCATATTATTTAATCTATGCTACTACTACCCCTTACTAAACTACCCTACTCCTTCCTTCCTTACTAATCCTCATTTAATAATATATACCTACCTTTTAACAACAAAAACAAAAACACTTAAGGGCGTCCTTTTCGAGGTGCATTTTCATACAACCGCTCTTACGTGATTATGATGTTATCACACATATTTCTCTAGATATTTTGGATACACAGCTATCTTGTGGATATTATCTAGGCTTTTATAGAAATCAAAACATAAATTTGTGTAAAACTAATCTAGTAAAGATCTCTGAATATCTGCTACTTTACGTGAACTTCGGCCCTCCATAATGTACTCATATATTTAAACTATGAAAAAGTACATCAATAGAAGACTTGCAAATTTAATCGAGATTCTGAATGATGACAGTTGGGTTTACCCCTCAGGCGCCCCGGGGTATTATTATTATGTAATTGCGGATTTTTTACGTAAATAACCAAAAAAAAACTTTTTCTGGATTTTTCTAGGAAAAACAAAAATATAGAAACCAAAATTTTCGGCTAAAAAAAAATCGTTCAAATGTGTGTACAAAACGACAAATAAGCGTTTTTCAAGATCATTCAAGTTGTACAGACGTATGTTGTACAATCGGCCTTCGAGGGGAAAAACACGTATTTCCTGGAACAAATTACCGAATGCCAACAGATTTTTCAGGCGTTAACTCTCTTTTTTTGTAAAGCCTCTCCATCAATCATCGCGTTGGATTGCATTAGATGAAGCAACAAGCTTTTAAACCATGCTCGAGGTTAACGATACGCGAGTGGAAAAGGACCCTCTTAACTAATTAAAACTTACTTAGAACAATCTAAAATATCGCTGTCAACTGGTAATGGGAGCAAGAGACTGGCAGTATTGCCACGCAATTATATGTTTCACGTGACCCAAGGGCTGGCTTTTACCTTGGCAAAAAATACCCTTGGATGAGAGTTTACGTGATCCATATTAGCCTTATTAATGGTCTCACTGCTGGGCTAAAGCTCAAGGAAAGGGAATGGGTCGTAATCCACCACGCAGACGGGTTGCGAATGTAAGTCGAACTTATAATTAGGTTTTGTTAAAGAACAAAGACAAAACAAACTCCATATTGATAGAAACAAAGCTAATGTTAACGATCGTTAGCAAGATCAGATCAGAATATCGTGGATTTGTATTCGACCTTTGATGTGGTTTTAGTTCCTTTCTAAGAATCACATGTTAGAAACTTTGGAGAGTTTGGATGTTTGACTTTAGTACTTGGCTTGAGAAGAATATTCGATCATTCTAGTTTTGAATTAAATTTTTGTTTAATGACTGTTCCCACTCAGGGTGGAGGGAGTGTCAGATTTTAACTGTCTAAAACCAACCTTTATTTGAGATGGGAAATCATCTAATGACTTCTCCCACTATAGGGTGGAACGGGAGGGCGTGTCACACCTATAATAATAATAATAATAAATTATTTATTGACATAAAGTTTTACACTCATAAATGAAATTCCCTGGCTCCTGAGCTAGTTAGGAACTGTATTACAGGAGCCAGTGTATTCCCCATATTCCTGTTACAGTTTTGTCAACAAATTCGTACAATTAGAAAAAAAAAAATTAAAATGGAAAACATATCATAAGAATTTAAATCTACGGTCAAAAACCTATGTTCCTTCAGTTGCCCTTGGGTTAAAGAACTAGAAGATTTAGAAGTTAAAGGATTAGAAGTCAACCCATGGCGCCATGTTTGACGCAAATAAATTATTTTTCTTTTTCTTTCTTCATATCGGGCAGTTGCCTGGGCCAAACACAACACCCGTCTGAATCCTCCCTTTTCAAAGGAGGTTTACTGGGCTTTACACCCTGTTCTTCATACCCCCTAAAATAGTATCATTTTAGTTCATTGCTGAAGAAAAATATCTTACGTACTCTGGTGACGAAACAGTGTCTAATTAATTTCACATTGCCTTATATCATCTCGTGACAATGTAACAAAAAAGTACTCCATTTATCTCCCAGAAAAAGCAACATTATTCACAAAATATTGTCAACGAAAACGAACAATCTCTAAATTACTTTCACAAAAACCCTTGTAATCTGCCTACACCACCCGGTTCCACGAAAACGATTTGTTATTTCTCTGAGAGTTATGTTAAATAGATTAGCTCAAACAAATGGGTATATAAGAGGAGACTACACGTCGTGTAAAAATTGATCTGATATTGATGAGGTTAGGGAAGGAATTAGGGTATTATGGCGAGCTGGTGAGAGACTCTGACGTCAAACCTGGAATAAAATATTATTATCATCAACACAGTTATGCAAATACATCTCTTTAACCTTCCTTTCTCACTAGATTATCGAAAAGACACAAAAAATAATATATATAACTAATAATAATTATTTAAGACTAGCCGTTACTCGACAATTATGCTATTACGCTAAAAAAAATACAACCGATTTCAATGTAAAAAAAGACACTAAAAAGTGCAAAATAAATTTAATTTTGGAAGTCGGTGTTTCTGTCATAGTTTTGTGTCTTTGTTATTTAACGCTTACTTCCAAAATTAAAGTTATTTTACACGTTTTAGTTTTTTTTTTACATTGGAGTCGGTTGTGTTTTTTTAGCGATTACAATAAATTTTTACAAAAAAAAATTTTGTTAAAATTTATTTTATTTTTCACTTTTTAGTTGCGGTATCACAACTAAAATGTACCCCTCAGTCAAACTTAAATTGTGTAAGTTCTATAGTAAGGTACATACAGAATTTAATCACCTAAAACATTGCATAACAATTCCAATAAGCCAAGCCACGGCTAGGATACATTGTTTTATTACGGAGTTTTCGTACCTACATTCCATCATCAGATTAGCTCGATGGTACCTTATAACCAGAGTGCATCTCATGACAATTCTTATAATCTCAAACACGGTTAGGTTACATTGATTTATTACAGAGTTCCAGTGCCTACGAGTACCTTCCGGCTTCATTATCAGATCAGTTCGATATATCCCTTCCCCCCTCTTCCTTTAGTCAGTCATCGACTACACGTATAAAAAAAGTAATTTTACTTGTTTAGACGGTTCTGCTGTGATTCTATGAGGAGTTCCGTTCCATATCATCGAAGTTCGTCATCAGACCATAACAATATTCCAATGGAACCAACTCCAAAGTATACCCTTACAATTAAAAAAATAATTTTCAAAATCGGTCCACTATCGACCAAGAAATCGGTGAACATACATAAAAAAAAATACATGCAGCCAAACCTAGAACCTCCTTCTTTTTGAATTCGGTTAAAAATCGAAGACATTTGTGACATCTACCAACCCGCACTGGGCCCGTGTGGTGGATTATGGCCTATTCTCTCTCCTAGAGAGAAGGCCTGAGTCTCAATAGTAAAAACATTAAAAGGCTTATTATATTATCATTTTTTACGTTGTTGTGCTTAAAAAATCAAGTCACAATAATTTTCATCTCAATTTCAGAAACTTGGGAAAAATTTTGGCCACTTAGAGATATGTTTGATAAGAAAAGGAAAGGACAAAAATATTTCATAAAATTAGACATTTTTGTACATAACGCTACCACAAATTCCTAAAACACGATCGTTTCTCAACTAAGAACTAAGATCAACTTGAATTAAAACCTCTTGCGGCAGGAATTAACTCATTCAATACTTGTCTTCAAAGTGAAGTGGAAATGAGCAACGGTATTAGAAATTCTCATTGTTCAGTTTAGTTCTAACAATTTAAACGTAATTAAGTTGTTGCTGAAAAGTTTGGTTCCCAATTTCATGTTTGGGTTACTTCAACTTTCACTAGACTGGCCTGTTGGTCTAGTGGTTAGTGGCCCTGACTGCTATGCCGGAGTCGTGGGTTCGATTCCCACCCAGGACAAACGTTTGTGTGATGAGCACAATCGTTTGTTCTGTGTCTGAGTGTAATTTATCTATAATATGTATGTATTTAGAAATATTTAAGTATGTTTATCAGTTGTCTAGTACTCATAACACAAGCTCTGCTTAGCTTGGGACTAGACGGCGTTGTGTGAATGTTATATTATATTAAACTTTTTTTTTTAAGTTCAATTTTGTCCGCATGCTTACATATCCTTTTTTGAAGTCATCTCTGCAATAATTCTCATCATCATCTACATCCCTTTGTCCGATTTGGAGTTGTTGCAACACATTTTATTCTTCAACACAATTTTCCTTGTCTCTGACGTTCTAAAATCAAAATTTAAAAAAGTAGTATTCTTTTATTTTCTTTTTTCTTTTCAATTTTAAATGCCAGCCAGTAATATTGAGACCACTTAGTGTGTCCACAGCTCTTTACCGGAAGGGGCTGACGTGTAAAAATGGATCTAATATTGATAGCCCAACACCCGGTACCTACGTGTACCTACCTATCATGTGCATAAGTTAAAGGCAGCTATCTAAAATGTATCCATCACATAAATGCTTTTACAGAACCTGGATTCGAGTATTTTTTTTTTTTGATATACAGTAAGTTACTGTAGACTCCACGAATTCTTAGATTACTTCCTATCTTTAATACTCACTTTCTTACAATATTCCTACATAGTATCTATTAATACTGTACTATGAAAATATTGTAACATCAACCACTTTTTTTTAAAAGAGTAACCATGGAGTTTCTTACCGGTTCTTCTCCATAGGAAACGACCAATTTGGAACCGTGCACTAGCTTCTGACGTTTTATGTGCCCATGTAGGCCCATGTGAAATAAAAATTATTTGTTTTTTTTTTTTAACTACAGCTTTTAAGAAAAATACTCAAGTGACTGTGAAATAGAAATGTGCTTACATTGTTTAAAAAAAAAATACAAACTAGAATAAAATAAATTTTATTGTACACCTAAAAAACACAACTTATACACAAACTTAAATCTATTGGGTACAATGGCGGTCTCATCGCTAACAGCGACATCTAACAGACAACCTTTGATAAAGGGGGGGGGGGCACACACATTCACAGGGGCGCAAACTATTTACATAGTTTAGAAAAAAATGATATTAGAGACCTCAATATCATTTTTGAAGACCTATTCATAGATATGCGTATGGGTTTGATGAAGTTCTAAGTATGGGGAACCCCCAGAATTTATTGTTTTTTTTTCTATTTTTGTGTGAAAATCTTAATGCGGTTCACAGAATACATCTACTTACCAAGTTTCAACAGTATAGTTCTTATAGTTTCGGAAAAAAGTGGCTGTGACATACGGACGGGCAGATAGACAGACATGATGAATCCATAAGGGTTCCGTTTTTTGCTATTTGGCTACGGAACCCTAAAAAGCGATAAGCCATTCCTTATTAATTTACTACCTATATTATGTACACATTTGGATGTTTATCTGAAATAAATATTTGAATTTGAAAAATTTGAATTCATGTAGTTATCCTAGCTCTGTCTGTAGCTCTGTTCTAATTACAGTTCTGGCTTCTGTATTAATAAATACTTTACAATATACGTTATTCTAAATACCTGCGAGCTATATAATATTATAGGTATGCCAAATATTACTTTCACCAGAATTTTACTATTCCTAATATGTGTTTTCGTATAAATAATAACTAATACATATTTCATTTAGGGACATGTAAGTAAAATTCTGGTTCGTAGTTGGATCTAAATGACGCAAGCGCGGTATGAGAACTGTATTCAATCTTCAGTTTTATTTTTCGTCATTGAGTCTGCTTCTAGTCTTAGCGAATGCAGCTGAATACTAAGGGTCTGTGCAAACCACGTTTTTAAAATGCGCCGTTGACGCGCGTTTTAGAAACGTGCATCGACGGCGCGTTTTCATCCTATTGAAGATCTACAGGCTGCGTCTGACTCGTGTGCGTATTGCGACTGTATCGCTACAAACGCGCGTCAACGGCGCGTTTAAAATACGTGATGTGCACGGGCCCTAATATATACATGAAGCGACTGCCATATAACCTCTACAATCCAGTTACTGGGAGGTCAATACATCAAGGTAAAACTGGTTGGCTGATTTTTGAACTCATACCTATCATTTATTCAACAACAATTTACACTGTGTCTGAAGAAAAATACCAATAATATTGAAAATCATCAGTTTCAAATAACAATGTTAACACAATAAATTCGTAATAAATCCATATAATTGCATTAGAGAATAATAAAAAATACTGATTAATTAGAAATTTTAATAAATAATAAATTAAAATTTTAACTATCTATTGTCAGAAATAAAATCTTTTGCATACATCAATAAAATAATCTAAATTTTTCATAACAAAAAAAAAATGGATTTATCAAACTGCCCGCAGCGACTGTTCAAATTGCTAATTAGATTTTCCATTTGAAATTTTTCTGTAACAATCTGGAACCTGGATTTATGCCCAATTGATTGCAACAGGCAGGTTGTGAATAATGCTATTATTCACAACCTGGCACTCCCGACTCCGTCCACCTGAATTTAGTACGTTAATCTTTAAACGTTACTAGTTGCTGCCCGCAGCTTCGCCCATTTAATAGTAGAAAATTATCCCAAGAGAACATAATCCCGGGACAAAAGTACCCTATGTGTTATTCAAAAATATAGTCTAACCGTGTACTAAGTTTCATCGATATCCGTTTGGCCATTCGAGTGTGAAGAAGTAACAAATAATATATACAGGGTTATTTGTAAAACACTGGCAACCTCTCAAGACTATGTTACTAACATCATAAACAACAACTTTTGTTCTATGACTTTTAAAAATTTATCATATTTTAGTTCATCAGAAATCAGAAACGTTTATTTCAAATAGACCAATTATAGGCACTTTTGAATTGTCAAAATGTCTAGATCTCTATGGAGAAGAACGTGCAAGAAACTCCATGGACACTCTTTTAAATCATTTATGAATTACATAAATCTTGGTAACATATTTCTTGTTGCTTCTAATATGTGAGCACAATGTAGATAAATAATAATAATTAAATAAAAAATTGAAATTGAATTAAGCCACTGGCAGCTAAGAGATGACCAGTCTCAACTGACGACACCCATTCACGAGCATGACGCGTGCATCAGATTAGATTTTCATACAAAAATAAATATATTTAAATTAAACGTTATAAACCTTACAAAGTCTATGCGAAGCAAGCGATAGTACAATAGCGGAGGGGAGCGGGGGTGCTTGATGCACTTGCGTCACGTCATACAGACGTAGGTAGGTATAGCAAAATACAGAGTTGAAATGTGTTGGATAGAACAACGAAATCTTGAAGGTTTGTTTTTGGTAAATGAATAATATTTTGTAAAAAGTCATAGAACAAAAGTTGTTGTTTATTATGTTAGTAATACAGTCCTGCAAGGTGTAAGTGTTCTACAAATGACCCTGTATATACACCCACAAACTTTATTTGTGATCATATAAGATTATGTGTTAATTCAGAATATAAGCCATTCTGGTACTAATTTAATTCAAGAGTTATACACACATACATACAAAACGCCTTTATAATATTAGTGTGATTTAGACATGTACCACGGGAACTGGTTTAAGAAGTTGCGGGAGAAGAATTTCTGGAAGGACTTGAGGAAACCTTTGCCCAGCAGTGAGACAGTAATGGCTAGGAAAAAAAAATAGTGTGATGGAACTCAAACTGTAATAATTATTATTTCTTTATTGTCAGGCAACTAAGGCCCATAGATAAAATCTATATATATAAAAGAAAGTCGTGTTAGTTACACTATTTATAACTCAAGAACGGCTGAACCGATTTGACTGAAAGTTGGTGGGGAGGTAGCTTAGAACCAGGAGACGGACATAGGATACTTTTTTTTTTTGAGTAGGGTAGAGTAGGGTAGAGTAGGGTAGAGTAGGGTAGAGTAGGGTAGAGTAGGGTAGAGTAGGGTAGAGTAGGGTAGAGTAGGGTAGAGTAGGGTAGAGTAGGGTAGAGTAGGGTAGAGTAGGGTAGAGTAGGGTGGAGTAGGGTGGAGTAGGGTGGAGTAGGGTAGAGTAGGGTAGAGTAGGGTAGAGTAGGGTAGAGTAGGGTAGAGTAGGGTAGAGTAGGGTAGAGTAGGATATAGTACTCAGTTGACGGGAGCGAAGCCGCGGGCAAAAGCTAGTACATTATATTACAAACTTATACACAACATAAACTAATACATATTAAAAATATCACAAACAATTAACTATAATTTTATTATACACGTAACATCGGCGTCGTGTTCCGTGTTGCGTGGTGTCGCGTAGCCTTCTTCGGAAACGTCGATACACGACACCTTTCGGCCAAAAGTCCTCTCTCAAAAAGGTCTGTAGATGGTGGGTTGGAACTCGTATCACGAACGACTTGAATTTAGTATCATGGCGCGAATCCAGCCTTTCGACTCTCAGAGCTTAGTTGCTCTTTAACTTCATATACTCCACGACTTCCACAACCTTCGTAGAGCAATGCAGACGCAAAATATACAGCTGCTGAATAATTGACATCAAATGATTCTACTATAATCTTCACTGCTTATCCCTCTGAGGATGACAGGCTATATAATATGTTATGTAAGAAAAATAGATCTAATATTGAAGCTTAGCATGTTACGTGAAAGCTTACATAAATAACAGTTAAGTCGGTCCCTTCAAATGAGGCGTTCAGTTTTGGTGGAAGGCACGAGATTCCGTCACAAGGAATTTATTGTTACCTTGTTAACTCTACCTACCGATTATAGGACGAAAACTTATTACAAAACATTTTAGATCTAACTTGATGTAATCATTCCTTTTTTGCAAAACAACGTGTATTTCGACACTCTCAATGGAATCAAAATTCATAGGGTTACTTCCCGTTGACTTAAAATCCTGAAATTTTGCATGAAGCAAGGTCTCATAACACAAGTATAGAAAAAAATATGAAAACTGTAAATTTGTAGTTACGTCACAAAAAAAAACATTTTTTTCGATTCGGAAAAGTCTTCGTACCTCAGTTCGGGAATTGAACTGTTTTCATAGGTAAGTTTGTACGGACTACGGAACCCTCAGTGCGCGAGTCC
Organism: Mythimna impura; assembly: GCA_905147345.3. Taxonomy (NCBI): domain Eukaryota; kingdom Metazoa; phylum Arthropoda; class Insecta; order Lepidoptera; family Noctuidae; genus Mythimna; species Mythimna impura. The sequence continues at coordinate 4,932,799 of LR990355.1, read as the reverse complement.
GACTCGCACTTGCCCAGTTTTTTATTAAGGGAATTCATCCTAATGACTTCTACCGCTCTAGGGCGGAGCGAGTGCGCCGGTCAGACTAAAACCATACCTATATTCCTTCATTTGCCTTTTGCGTTCTGGGACAACGGGTGACCTTTTCATAAGTCCTCCCATGGCCCTAGTAATCATCGACCTTGCTGGGCCCCTACCACAGTATAGATAAGATATGGAACAGTACGGAAACTACCTACAAATGTTCGAAACGGCTCACTCACACAAACATACGCATCGACGAGACTCCTAAGCGGCATTCGCTACTGACAGTACCGCGAGAAACGCTTAGGAGTCTTGTCGTGGCGTATGTTTGTGTGAGTGTGCCGTTTCGAATATTATTTTCGTTTTTTAGACAGACGGCTAGCAACAGACGTACATATTATTATTATCAGTTTGCATTTATACCTATTAAGCTACAATATTTATTTTATTGATAAATTGTTTTTTTTTGTACACACATAAATAAATAAAATAAAAAACCGAACCAGCATCTTACTTAGTCACCCAATCATTACTTAGTACGGTCTCTTTTATCGTGGTGACCCCGATTCGTCCTCATTGCAGCTTCTAGCTAGGTAGTGCCAACATCACAACATGACGTCAAGGGTACCAACGTTTGCATAAATAATGGGAAGAGTATGTGACCCGTCAAATGAGGGTGTTAAGTCACGAAGGGCCAAGTCTTGTAACTCATTTGTTGAGGGATGAGTTGTCTGACGTCTGATGTAGGTATTTTTAGAGGGGTGGATAAGGGATATAATTGGGTTGTGTACGTTTTTCCTTTGGCGTTATTTAATGTGCCAGTCTTTAGTAGAGTCTTTGGTGGTATTATTTATTATTTTTTATTATTTTGTGCCAATTAATATTTAGTTTAAGAAAATTTTACTTTTAGGTATGATTGACTAATTTCTATCAGCTAATACTTGGAAATATACATTATTTAGTGATATACACTTGTATCAGCATACTACTCGTGAATTTTTAAATTGGTCCAATAATTTTTGAGTTTATTCATTACAAACAAAAATACAAATCATTTTTCTTTATGATATTAGTATTGGCTAAAAAACAAACCTTAAAGACAGTGCGTTAGAGTTTATTTCTTCTTTTTTTGATAATTAGTTTAAATTCTATATTAGGTATACGAGTACACACCATATAACTAAGTTCAAGAAAAAAAAAATTGGGAAAGATTACATAAAGAAGCGATATTTTCTTTGATCAGTTCGTAAAAAGTTTAATATATAAGAACAAAATACATGTACCTACTTAAACATCTAATATAATAAAGGCGAAATTTTGTATATATCTTTGTTACTCCTTCATGATCAAACGGCTGAACGGATTCAATAGAAAGTACCTACACAGGTATATCATATTCTGGCATAGGACATAAAATACTGCGCAATAATTATTATTTACTTTCACGCAGGTAAGACCAAATCAAAAATCAAATCAAAATCAAAAGCATTTATTTTAAATAGACCATTTACAGGCACTTTTGAATTGTCAAATGTCGATCAGGCCGATAAAAAGTGAAGCTAAATTGTGCAATTTAGTTCCAAAGAGTAGATCTCTATGGAGAAGAACGTGCAAGAAACCCCATGGACACTCTTTTAAATCATATTATGACACTAAACACCGTGTTGCGCCACCGGTACATGGTAGACATCCCACCCATACGCACAAAACGTTTTGAGAACACATTTATTATGCGTTCAGCCAAGGAGTGGAATTCCTTGCCGGAGTCTGTGTTTCCTGATAGCTACAACTTAGGGGTTTTTAAGTCAAGAGTGAATAGGCTTCTTCTAGGCAAGCGTGCTCCATCGTCGACCACATCATCGCTTACCATCAGGTGAGATGGTGGTCAAACGCTAGCCTATCATTAATAATAAAAAAAGCTGGTAGATTAATAAAATCATACAAAAAAAGAGAAGTTACAAAGCAATCATTCATTGTGCGAAACCAAATCGAATTTCCGAAAAGCAAAATTCTATTGTAATTCCCCAAACCATACGGGAAAGGCAATAGGCATTAAGATCGTTAAAAATGATCCTACACCTATACAAAATAGTATATTCACCCATAAACGCGTGTTACGTGTCAAGAAAACCTAATAACCATGCTTACTTGCGAAGCCTGAAGATATAAATTATTCATAATGACAAAGTTATAAATCGTGATGCGAAAATCTCATCCTTTCAGACAAGTTAACGGCTGGAAGCGATAAATAATTAGGTTTGAGTGAGAATATCATGTTATGTCTTCATGTATTAGAACAATTAAGTAATAGACTAGCCTCTGGATTCAAGAATAATTTATTTAGAGAATTTCATTTCAACATGAACATTCTTTATTTTAAGAATAATATGGGCTTTTTTTTAGGTGGGAAAATCATCTAATGACAAATCGCGCTCTTGGGCGGAGCGGGAGATAGTGTCAGACTTTTACAGACTAATTAAGTTTATTTATTTACACACCTTAGCTTTTAGCTTTTAGCTTTGCACACCTTAGCTTATTACAGGACAAACATTTATAAAAAAAAATAAGTGTACACCTATTGTACACTTATTTTTTTTTTATAAATGGTCTTTATTTTGGTTTTTATGATTATTAATATTTATTTCAATTAATTAGCTTCGGCTTCGCCCGTTTGAAAGCCGGTTTCTCCGTACAAACTTTGGTCCCACGTTTCATCCCCATAAGGGATGAATTTTCGAAAATCTCTTGGTGCTCGCCTATGTCATAAAAGGTAAGCTTGTACAAAATTCCACGCTCCTAGGCCTTGTAGTGGTACATTGATATGTCAGTCAGTCATTTTCTCTTTTTACAAGCTTTTATTTAGTTTCAACTGTCCCTGTTGATGTTTGTTTGTCTGTAATCAAATCTCGCAAATTAAATTTAATCCATTTCCCGGATAATTTAAATTTAATCCACTTCCCGGTTACCGATTAAGTTAATTGAGCTGAAATTTTGCATGCATGTGTAAATCAGATGACAATGCAAAATTATTATGACATGTCATGAAGTTGTTCTGATGATGGAACCGGAAGGTGGCCATAGGAACTCAGATAACCCTATCGTGTTTGAGCTTTTTGGAGTAGTCTTGATGAGTATTAATTATATAGGTATATACCGGGTTATAAAAGCTTGCTATGAAAAAAATAAAAAATAAAATAAATAATAAATTAAAATATTAATTAAATAAAAAATGATTTTCATTGAAACCTTGTTATCTAGATAGATATTCGTTCTTACCATGAATGAGTTTACTTACACAACCTCGTCTATATACCTTTTATAATTTGTTTTTTTCTACAGAGAGCTTCAAAGAAACCCATTAATGTGAAGAGAGGATAAATAACTTTGAATATGAATTTGAAATATCTATGTATATGAATTTTGTAAGTACTTTAATTCATCATCATCATCATCATTTCAGCCGAAAGACGTCCACTGCTGGACATAGGCCTCCCCCAAGCGTCGCCACAGCGAACGGTCCTGTGCGTCTCGCATCCATCGGACTTTAATTATTAAACTATATGTTTAAAAATGTATTTAATAACTTAAGGTAATCTTTGTAGGTGGTTCTAATGCGATAGTAAGGAGCACATGTCTTCTTCATCATCATCTCAACTAAAAGAGTAACTCGCATATGCCCATATGCAAGTTGTATCCACCGGATTTCCACGACCCTCACCAGGTCATTAGCTCACCTTGAACGCCTTCTTCACACACTGCATCTTCCGGTATGTGGTTACTACTTGAGAACCTTTAGACTCATCGACCACAAACGCTGCGAACAATGTGCCCTTTCCACTGCCTCCTAAGTTTGGCGATTCTTTAGGCTGTGTCGGTAACCATGTTTCTACTATGACTACTAACTAGGATAGTCCGATGTGGCCTGGCTTCTTACGAGGTAGCGTAATTAAATTCGTTCTACAATGCGTTCCAAATAAGAATACGATCGATTGCCATGTTATGACGTCACGTCATACTGTCATATCGGAGGAATTGGGTAGGGTAAGCAAAATAAGAAATTTTAAAAATGTATTTTATTTACGAATCGTGAACGCGAAAAGTACATTTTGATACAAGTGCAGAAAGTTTGTCATTACGACCGAGGCGGAATTCGCACGAGCCGTAGGCGAGTGTGTTATGGAGCCGAGGGCTACAGTGACAAATTTGCACGTGTGTCAAACGACTTTTTTCAATACACTTACGAAGAAATGAATAAACGAGGGTTGACCGGCGACTCGAGGGGGTCGATACGCGCCCAGCCTGATACGATAAATGTAATAAAATTGTGGCAGGGGAGAGCACGCGCACTTTTCTGCACTAGTGCGGAAAACAGTCTATTGCGTGCCTAAAAGCAGTGGTATAAGAGCGGGTTTTCGAGTAAGTGTATTGAAAAAGTTTAATCAGAATCCAGTTCTTCAATTTTGCTTATCTCTGCGTCACTGTGTGAAGTGTCTGAGTAAGTAGTGGCTAATGGAAGAAGAAAGCGAATTGTTCCTAACAATGAAAATAAAAAGAAAATAGTTTTTTTTTTACTTTTTTTTTACTAATTTATGGCTTAAAACAATATATTTAGCTAATTTATATTAAACAGTAACGTTTTTGCTTCACCTAGATTTAACTAAGACTTAGTAATACAAAGCAAAAAAAAAACCCTTTATTGATAAGCAAATAAGTTTTCTTTGCAAACCGTACTTTTCACTCAACATTTGACAGATCGAGGTTATTGACTTTCCTATTCATATTTGGAACGCATAGTAATCAATGTGACTACATTCAAAGAACGAACGAAAATCGCTCGGTAGAAAAACTCTTTAAAACCCACGTTCCAAAGCAATGAGATGCGAACGATTTGTATTAAGAACAGCTACACAAGTACTACAGGTGAAAAACAGAAAAGTATCTTTGCTGCTCACGTTTTAAATTTACGTTCACTCATTCGTTCATTCACTCGATCTCAATCGCGATAATTGTGCGAGCGTCGTTGTAAGATTGTACACGCGTTCACTACAAATGTTAACTACATTCAGAAGGCAAATGGTTTTAGGAATACGGAGCGGTAGATCGACGAACAATATTGTTTCAGATGATAGTGCAAAAGTAGGTGATCGGTTCTTGTTTTGGTATATTGTATGTGTAGAGCAGTGATGGCCTCGTGGTAACGGTCCCAACTTACGAGTTGTAGGTCATGGGTTCAAACCCAGCCAGGCGCATTACTTTGTGTAACTTATTTCATCATCAGTGCTCTCAAAACGGTGAAGGAAAACATCATCAGAAAACTGGTATGTCCATTGATATCCACTAACCCGCACGTGGCTCATTCCCTCTCCTAGAGAGGAGGCCTGAGTCCCAGCAGTGGGATCATTATAAGGCTGATTATACTATGCTATACTATATTGTATATTCCAGGAGATTTTAAGTAAGTAATAACAGCTGCATGAGTCAATTCTCGAGGTTAAGCAATGCTTGCCGAGGTCGGTTTGTAGATGGATAACTATCTAAACATACCGAGATTCCTCCATAACTCAGAAAGCAGTTTAAGCCGTGGGTTCCGGCTGTCATTTGCAAATCTTTGACTGTCAACACGAATAGGTAGAAGCTAGGAAATGTGAAACCACCCCTGCTTGCGGACGGCGAGCAACGGGTAGCTCGCTGTCCGACCGTCCGATAATTATTCGCTGAACATTGTATACGTGACGTGTCACAAAACTCAAGTTGGCGCCCTCTAACGGAGAAAAAGTCATCTAACGGAAAAAAAATGTTAAGATCAATACACCGTGTTAGATATCGTTTGAAAGGGTTTCACTTGTCATCATCATTTCAGCCGAAAGACGTCCACTGCTGGACATAGGCCTCCCCCAAGCGTCGCCACAGCGAACGGTCCTGTGCGTCTCGCATCCATCGGACCCCCGCAACCGTTACCAAGTCATCGGTCCACCTTGTAGGAGGCCTTCCAACGCTACGTCTTCCGGTACGTGGTCGCCATTCCAGAACCTTTCGGCCCCAACGGCCATCTGTTCTGCGAGCAATGTGCCCTGCCCATTGCCACTTTAGTTTGGCGATTCTTCGTGCTATGTCGGCAACCTTGGTTCTCCTGCGGATATCCTCATTCCTGATTCGATCACGCAAGGAAACTCCGAGCATAGCCCTCTCCATTGCCCTTTGGGTGACTTTAAGCCTTCTAATGAGGCCCATTGTAAGCGACCACGTTTCGGAGCCATATGTCATCACTGGCAACACGCACTGGTCATAGACTTTCGTCTTGAGACACTGTGGTATATTGGACGAGAAGACACCGCGCAGCTTCCCGAACGCTGCCCAGCCGAGTCGGATTCGACGATTGATCTCTTTCTCGAAGTTAGACCTTCCCAACTGGACCGTCTGTCCCAGGTAAACGTAGTCGTCTACAACTTCGAGTGTAGAGTCCCCGACCTTGATAGGAGTGGGTGCTACATGGCTGTTTACCATGACTTTGGTTTTGTCCATGTTCATTTTAAGTCCCACTCTTTCGGAAGCTCTACTGAGGTCACCAAGCATTGTACTGAGCTCCTCCGTAGTCTCAGCCATGACTACTATGTCGTCGGCAAACCGAAGGTGAGTGATGTACTCGCCATTGACATTAATGCCTAGCCCTCTCCATTCCAAAACCTTGAAGACATCCTCCATTGCTGCCGTGAACAGTTTCGGAGAAATAACGTCTCCCTGCCTCACACCCCGCTGCAAGAGGATAGGTTTCGAGGTCTGGTCTTGTAGTCGGACTGACATAGTGGCGTTTTTGTACAAACACTTCAGCACTTCGATATACCGATAGTCAATTTGGCACCGTTGGAGAGACTGCAGTACAGCCCAAGTTTCAATCGAATCAAAGGCTTTCTCGTAGTCCACAAACGCTAAGCAGAGAGGCTGGTTATACTCCTCAGTCTTCTGTATAACCTGCCGCAGCGTATGTATGTGGTCCACGGTGCTGAAGCCTTTTCGAAATCCGGCTTGTTCGGGAGGCTGGAAGTCGTCGAACCTGCGCGCGAGACGATTCGTGATGACTCTGGAAAACAGCTTGTAGACATGGCTCAGAAGCGAGATGGGCCTATAATTCTTAAGCAGGGCATTATCGCCCTTCTTAAAGAAGAGTACCACCACGCCTCTGCTCCACGCCTGTGGCGTTTTCCCCTCGAGTATGACGGAATCAAATAGCTTCTGAAGGGCCTTAAGGACCGGTTTTCCACCCACCTTCAGGAGTTCGGCCGTAATTCCGTCCTCACCCGACGCCTTGTTGTTTTTCAGCTGCTTCAGAGCCATCCTAATCTCGTACAGGCTGACGTCCGGGATATCTTCGGTATAGTGTCGAGTCAATCTAGCTCTTGGGTCGTTTACTAGATTTACAGCGGGTTTAGCGGTAGACGTGTATAACTGTCCATAAAAAGCCTCGATCTCTCCCAGAAGCTCCGATTTGGCGGATATGACTCTGCCATCGTCGGTCTTCAGTTTCGTGAGCTGGCTTTGCCCAATAGACAGATCCCGTGCAAATACTTTAGAGCCCTTATTCCGCTCAATCGCATCCTTAATCCTTGCGGTATTAAAGCGGCGAAGGTCACGTTTCAGGGACTTCGAGATTTGTCTATTGAGCTGCCGGTATATGCACGCATCGTCTGAAGACTGCAGAATCATCTCACGCCTCTTCTTCATTAGCTCGAGGGTCGGATCGGAGAGCTTCTTGTTTTTATTTGTACGGTGAGTCTTGAAAAACTTAGACCCGACCGTATGGACAGTTTCCACGAACCCATCGTTATATTCATCCACGGAGCTTCCTAGGCACTCGAAACGATTGTGGAGTTCGAGCTGAAAGCTCTCGGGGTTTTGGATCTGGATCTGTGCTGGACGGAGCGTAGACTTCATCAGTCGAGACCTTTCAAGCTTAATGTTAATATTCAATGTGCCTCTTACGACGCGGTGATCACTTCCAGTTTTCACCGCGTTGATCACAGAGACATCATTGAATATTTGCTTTTTCGTCGACAGGATGAAGTCAATCTCATTTCTAGTTGCACCGTCAGGACTTTGCCAGGTCCACCTTCTATGCTCACGCTTTTTGAAGAAGGAATTCATCATATAGAGGCCCTCCTTCTCCATAAAGCTAGCCAGTAGGTGTCCCCGGTGATTCCGACGTCCAAATCCAAATTGCCCCACTCGCAGCTCGTCACCGTCTCGTTTGCCCAGTTTCGCGTTAAAGTCCCCCATGACCACGGTGAAGTGAGTCTTAGAACCATGCATGGCTCTTGATATATCCTCATACATGGATTCTACTTCGTCGTCGGGATGTGTCGAGGTCGGGGCGTAGACCTGTATGACCTTCAGCGAATATCTTGATGATATTCTGAGTATAAGGTACGCCACCCTGGTCGACACACTCTCGATCCTCACGACATTGTTCACAAGGGACTTGTGGACGAAAAACCCGACACCACCCTGGGACTGCTGGTCACCCTCCCGGAAATAGAGCAGGTTACCGGATTTGAGAATTATCGTATCCTCCCCCTGTCTTCGGACTTCAGACAATCCCACAATACTCCATCGCAACCTGCTCAATTCCTCCTCCAGTTCGGTGATCTTCTCGTCAGTCCTCAGTGTACGCGTGTTGAAAGTTGCCAGGTCGAGTCGTTTAATAGATGGGTAGCCAAATCTCATCCGGAGATTCTTCGCACCCCTTGCCTCGTCGTGGCCTTGACCGCTACCGGAGTCAAGGGTAGACGGGCTGCCGGGCACTAGGGGCCATTTTTTCCTTCTGTTTTTCATGTTGGGGGGGGTTGCCATAATCGCCACGCTTGGCAGACGGGTTGGCGATCGCAGTTTGGTTGTTGTAATGCACAGAGGATGCTGCTGCCCATTCTCTGGTATGTCCCTTAGTCGCCTCTTACGACACCCTCGGGAAGAGATGGGATGGTGTTATTCTTAACGTCCGAACACCATACGGAACAACTTTCACTTGTACTTATCAAAAATATCATCGAATTCAATGTGGTGTCCTCAGGCGGTCAAAAAATTCGATGTCAATAACACCAAAATAGTTAAAAAAATCGCCGCTGAAAAAGTATGAAGCAAGATTTTCAGGATGCTGAAATAAACAAGGTCACTGGAGAAACAAGAACAGAACAAAAAGAAAAGCCGTAGTCACACGATATTAAAATGTTACGGTTGGTACCTATTTAAGGTATGACTAGGTACGGCTTTCATTTTTTTTTTCGTAGTCGGGTTTCAGTTTTTTTTACTTTTTACTTTATGCTGCCTTTGGCTTTTACCTGGCTTGATTCGAATGTATGACTTTAAAAGCAATATTTTATAATTTGTTACCCAAGAAAGAAAAGAAAATGTTGGAAAAAAAAAAAACTTTTTTTTAAGTATAAAATGTGAATGGCAATTTTTTTTTTTTTGAGGTGGGAAGGTATCTAATGATCTCTCCCATTCTAGAGCGGAGCGAGAGGAAATTTCAGACATTTACTGCCTAAAATAACACCTACCAATGCTAGACGTTTTTCTTTCCCGTACAATCTCAAGAAGATACTTTTCGCAACAGCAAACGAAATCAACTTAAAGTTACAGACTACACCGATACGGATAATCTAATTACATTCGTACGTTTGCTCATTGCGCTCTAACGTAAACGTGCGCGTTAAGATCATTGGAAATTCCGTTGTTCACAGTTGTATTTACCTAAATGGCCAAGGTAAACTCGACGTAAATAACTATAGTAATACTGACAGCAGAAATACAGTTGTATAATATTTTTTTATGACATCAATACTATCGTCATTTTGATACAAGTGGAGAAAGTTATCCATTGCGACTGAGGCAGAATTTTCGGTTATGGAGCCGAATACTGCAGAGACAAATTTCCATGTGTATTAAACTACGTTTTTCACTTACGAAGATATCAATTTACTGTTTTTGACACTAGTGCGGAAAAATGCTGTAGCTCGCCCATGCCACAATTTATTACTTTTATCGTATTAGGCTAAGCGCTAAGACTCGCACATCAACCTCCATAAAATATAACGGCTCCAGCACTTTTCCGCACTAGTGTGAAAAACAGTAAATTGCGTGCTTAAAAGCGGTAGGAGTAAGAGCAGGTTTTCGAGTAAGTGTATTGGAAAAGAATATTTTAAATATTTTTGTATGAACCTTTCCAAGTTATAGTTAAAAAATAAACTGCAACGATTAGACCATGTTTTTTTTTTCAATAAATAATTTCAACTATATAAAACAGAAAACGGGAAATATTTCCGTGAAATATTTTTTATTAAACGTGTCGCCGTTAGTCTGCACGTATTTAAATATCGTTTTTAATTACTTTTATGCTAATTAAGCAAAAGTAAAAACCGTCAGCTGGGCATAATCTTAATTTATTTTTTAATGAGATTTCTCTAGTTTTTTGCCCGTGTCTTAAAAAACTGGACAAGTGCAAATCGGACTCTTACACTGAGGGTTCCGTACAAACTAACCTATGAAAACAGTTCAAATCCCGAATTGAGTTGACTCTCAGCATAAATTTAACAATAATGTTCAATGCATTTAAACTCTCCAAGAATGATCATCGAATGTTTTCGTATTAAAAAGTAGTAAAACTCAGGGAGCATATTGTATTTTTATATTTTTTGAGTTACTCAAAAAAATATAAAAATACATGCTCTCTGGGTTTTACTATTTTTTATAAAATCTTGTCACGTGATAAATACCAAATGACATCAAAACTGAGGAGTGACAGAATGTTTAAAAAACTGTCGATGGCCAAAAGATCGATAAATGATGAAAACGCAATCTTGACCTTAAGTTTAAATACTTGTATCATAAGGATTTACATAAAATTGCAGTCCCCGACGTGTCTCCGTGGAGGCGACCGGAGGCGGGCGACCTTTCACGCCGGGCCTGGTACAGACCATCATCCGAAGCGAGAGGAAATGGGATGTGGCCAGCTCCTTCAGTGAAGCAGTAATGCTAGCGAAGGAGTCGGCCGTAAGAGTGAGAAAACGTACATCCTCATACCCCAACCGCTGCAATAGGAGACGCCATGGGCATCGAGACTCGCGGAGAAATCCCCGGCCACCGCAGGCGGCAAAAGGATCAAGCCCAAATCGTCGATGGCGTGTAGTGTTCCACACGCGGGTTCCGCTCAGGGTAGACCAGGAGAAGTCATTAGATGATTACCAACCTCCCAAAAAAAAGGCAGACCGATATGAAAGTATTGTAAAACCAATCACTTTTTATTAAAGAGTAACCATGGAGTTTCTTGTCTTCTTAACTTAAAACTGTAGCATAATAGCATAATCAGCCTTTTTAATGTTCCCACTGCTAAGACTCAGGCCTCCTCTCTAGGAGAGGGAATGGGCCGTAATTCAGCAAGCGGGCCCAGTGCGGGTTGGTGAATGTCACATGTCATCGAATTTTTGGTTCTAGGACATGCCGGTTTCCTTACGATGTTTTCCTCACCGTTCTGAGAGCAGTGGTGATGAAATTAATTACACAAAGTAATGCGCCTGGCTGGGTTTGAACTCGTGATCTAAAACTCGTAAGTCATGGCCGTTACCAATCGTCCACCACTGCTCCTACACTACTTAAAAGTATATAAAAAACTTTTTATAAAAAAAATACAATCGACTTCAATGTTTGCATTGCACATTTTTTTTTTACATTAAAGTCGGTTGTATTTTTTTTGTAAAAAGTTTTTTATTTTACACATTTTAGTTATGGTACCACCACTAAAAAGTACGCCTCAGCCAAATTTAAGTACCTTATAGCCAGAGTGCATCTCATGACAATTCTAATAATCCCAAACACGGTTAGATTACATTAATTATCCTTCCGGCTTCATCATCAGATCAGTTTGATATATCCCCTCCCCATTTTATTTCAGTCAGTCATCGACTACACGTAGGTTTAAACAAAGCAATTTTACTTGTTACGACAATTCTGCTGTCATCCTATGAGGAGTTCTGTTCCATAGCTTCGAAGTTCATGATCAGATCATAACAATATTTCTATGGGACTAACTTGGAAGCATAACCTTTTAATCTAAAAATAATTTTCAAAATCGGTCCACAATTGACCGAGATATACATTAAAAAAAATACATTCAGCCGAATATAGAACCACCTTCTTTTTGAAGTCGGTTAAAAATAATACAATAGCTGTTCGATACTGCAGACTCCCGATGGGGTGCTCCATCGTTTAGTTCGTGCACTTTGTGTTATTAGTTCACTAACTTGAACTAAGATAGGTTTATTGTGTAGTGATGGTAACGTGGATTTTGTTTAGAATATAGTATTATATGTTATTAGAAAATATTCAGGTGAATGTTGTACTTAGAAACATGAGTACAACCATTTTTGAACGAATATTTTTTCTTTTTGTTATTGATAGGTTCAGTTTGACCATTATCTTATCTGATGGTAAGCGATGATGTGCACGCTATTGGAACACGCTTTTTTATGGTATAAACTAGTGCTTGACTGCGATCCCACCTGATGGTAAGCAGTGATGCAATCGTTGATGTTGAATCGCACTAGTTTATTTAGAGCCTATTCGCTCTAGTCTTGAAGACACCTAAATTGACCCAGACTGGCCTGTTGGTCTAATGGTTGGTGGCCCTGACTGCTATGCCGAAAGTTGTGGGTTCGATTCCCACCCAGGACAAATGTTGATTGATGAGCACGATCATTTGTTCTGTGTCTGGGTGTAATTTATCTATAATAATATATTATATAGATAAATTTTAATCATGATAATTATTACTCCCGCAAACATCTACTTTACCATGCCGTGTTGCAAAAGTATTTGGAGAAATATATGGACAACACAGCTCTGTAGAATTATCGCCAAAAAAATCAGAAAATATCGATATTTTTAGGTTTTTTTGTTTATATGTATAAGTAGTAAGTATTAAGATAGTAGTAAGTGGTAGTTTTGTAGTTGTAGTAAGTATTTTTAACCAAATATTGCCGTACCATTTTATTGTATTTCGCTTTTTTGTAGAAAATTAAAAATTAGGATAGAAGACGGCCAGTTAGATTCAAATTCCTTTTTGGTACAGCTTAAAATATCTAAATAATGTCATCATCATCATCATCATCATTTCAGCCGAAAGACGTCCACTGTTGGACATAGGCCTCCCCTAAGCGTCGCCACAACGACCGATCCTATGCGTTTTGCATCCACCGCATTCCCGCAACTCTCACCAGGTCGTCAGTCCACCTTGTGGGAGGCCTTCCAACGCTGCGTTTTCCGGTGCGCGTTCTCCACTCTAGAACCTTTCGGCCCCATCGACCATCCGTTCTACGAGCAATGTGCCCTGCCCACTGCCACTTAAATTTGCCGATTCTTCTGGCTATGTCGGCGACCTGGGTTCTCCAGCGGATATCTTCATTCCTTATGCGATCACGCAAGGAAACTCCGAGCATAGCCCTTTCCATTGCCCTTTGGGTGACTATAAGCCTTTTGATGAGGCCCATTGTAAGCGACCATGTTTCAGTGCCATATGTCATCACTGGCAACACGGCGTGTTGCTGAATAATGTAATAAGAGTAAATATAAATGAATCAATTTTTTTTATAATCAAACAATTTTAAATTCAATCATCGTCATCATCATCATCATCATCATTTCAGCCGAAAGACGTCCACTGTTGGACATAGGCCTCCCCCAAATATCGCCACAATGACCGGTTCTGTCCGGTCCGGTCCGGTGTAAATTCAATAGAAAAATATTTTCTTCACATTCTTCTTCAAAAGTAATATATATGCCCTTATAAAAAGCAAAACAAAATATTTGTTGCAATAATTATTACTTACACTTTTATTTGAGCAGGAAAATCATCCAATGACTTCTCCTGCTCTAGAATGAAACGAGAGGGCGTGCGACTTTTACTGACTAAAACTCACCTGAGTCCTTCAGTTACCCTTTGCTTTCTAGGGCCGCAGTCACTCTTACAACGTTCCCTAAAATTATTTAGACTAGTCTCAATATAATACAGAATGAAAATTGATGGAACATTCGAATTATTTCCACCGAATAAATAAGTAAACGTTGATAACACACCAACTCAACCGCTCTCTTATAATTAGAGATAACTATTCGAATACTAATCGAGTAGCATTTAGCGCAAGCAATTTCCTCCAATCAGCTTACTTGGTTCACAGCACAATAACTCTTCACTGCTATGTTTTCGTTCCCGTTGAAAAGCGAATTATGTTTCCAATCTTCAAAGTACCTAACAATGAAATATTTGCTCCGTTAAGGTTTCTGGGCGTTCCGTAAGTTACGGAATTTGGCTTCAAGTTCCAAAGGGTTTTTGGGTTTCAATAGAAGTATGTTAGAAATTTTTCGAAATCAACTTTTTTTTTAATTACGCAGTTACGATCAATAAAGGGTACCTATTAGATTTACCTCCAATGTCCGTACGACGTAAATAGTCCTTAAATCCATCTAAGACTAAACGTTTATATCTTAAAATTTAAAATAAAGTCCAGATACAGTTCGTTGCAATAAAATGTAACGCATATTTTATTTCATACAATAAAATAAAAAAGTAATATCTTTTAATTTGTTTCCTGAATTCACTGCTGAATCGGATCTCCTCAAACGTAAAATTAAAAACCAAAAAGCATTGTAATGTGAATTCTTTGTGGTGTAAATGGGACGAGTTCACGAATTACGTTCGAAATTTAAATTAAAGCTGGTTTCTGGTGAGCTTAGAGGGTGTTAGTCAGAATTTAATTTATGGACCGCAAAATAATGTAATCAGTTCAAAACCTGATATTACAGAGACTAGCTTCTCATCTTAGTTAAGCTAGTTATTTCGCTCGAATTACAGTCTAACAAGTTTGGTAATTTCGAGGAGTGATAGTGATTTAATTACGTGTAAGTAATACGAACAACATCACGTTGGTAATTTGGTTCTACATGTTCATTAAAGACAGCACTTCTAACTTTCCGTAACTTTTCTTTGTTACATAACTTTTGAAACAATTAAACTCCAAAGAGCATTATAAAAGATTACTAACTTCTAAAGTAGTAACATTTTGAGTAATTGCGAAAATCTCTGCTGCTGACATGAAGCTCTGGCCTCTAACAAGGAACCTAGAAGATAAGACGAAGACAAAACGACAACAATTTCCGCGACATTCCATTTAAATAACTCGCTTGCAAAATTGTCAACTGTCAACTCTACGCTTCTGAACCCGACTTAAAGCTATTATTATGAAAAACGCAAAGCGGTTTTACTCTCACCTCAGTTGAGGCGGATTAAAATATTTGCCCTCATATTTGTAGGCGACCATTTTTTTTGTCCGCAATTGTCATTCAACAGCCAATTTAAATTCGAACCCTGTTTATATGGAAATTAGATTTAATTTCGAGTGTCTTCTGTGTAGTATTTTGGAAAATTAAAATTATTTGTTCTTGAAGAATGAGCATTGTAATATGAATAAGCTTTTTTATTAAAGTTCAGTAGACCAAAAGAATTTTACGTATGGAATTACTCATAATTAAATACTTCAATATTAATTTAACGTCTTTTAAAATCTTTAGTTGTAAAATAAATAAAAAAAACAGCGTCTATATTTTTTCTATCTCGAATTTCCTGTGACTTTTGAATTAAACACAACCTGTATATCCTGTGGTCTTCATGTCAAAAGTGAATAAGTTACTTCTAGGCAAACGTGCTCCACCGTCTAACACATAATCACTTACCATCAGGCGTGATAGTAGTCAAGAGAGAGCCTTACAAAACAAAAAAGAAACTGGGCAAGTGCGAGTCGGACTCGAACACTGAGGGTTCCGTACAAACTTACCTAAGCTATGTAAATTGTTCAATTCCCGAATGGAGTCTCGAAGATTTTTCCGAATCGTTTTTTTTTTTTGTGATGTAACAATAAATTTACTGTTTTCAGATTTATTCCTATATTTGTGCTATAAGACCTTGCTTTATGCAAAATTTCAGAATTCTGGGTCAACGGGCAGTACTCTATGTATTTTGACTCCCTTGAGAGTGTCGAAATATAATTTTTTTGCAATATAATCGTCGTATCTTTTTTTTGCGTTAACTTAGAAGTTTGATTTTTTCACAGCTTCAAGGGTTTTAATTTCAACTCGATACCTTTACACGTTCCTGAAATAAAGGGTCTTGACAGACAGACAGACAGATTGACAACAAAGTGATCCTATAAGGGTTCCGTTTTTTCTTTTTCAGGTACAGAACCCTAAAAAAACATTCTAAAAGTGTAGTTTTCAACAAAACAGCTTAGAAATCACCAACTCATTTAATTTTCTTCAAATCTGGTAGACCCATATTTACAAAACGTTTCATCATCATCATCATCATTTCAGCCGAAAGACGTCCACTGTTGACATAGGCCTCCCCCAAGTGTCGCCACCACGAACGGTCCTGTGCGTCTCGCATCCATCGGACTCCCGCAACCGTTACCCTTCATCGGTCCACCTTGTAGGAGGCCTTCCAACGCTACGGCTTCCGGTACGTGGTCGCCATTCCAGAACCTTTCGGCCCCAACGGCCATCTGTTCTGCGAGCAATGTGCCCTGCCCATTGCCACTTGCCACTTGCACACAAAACGTTTTGGGAACACATTTTTATTGTACGTACAGCTAAGGAGTGGAATTTCCTGCCGGGGTTTAATTCCTGATAAGTACACGCTACCTTAGGGGTCTTTAAGTCAAGAGTGAATAGGTTACTTCTAGGCAAGCGTGCTCCATCATAGCTTACCATCAGGTGGTCAGACAGCGGTCAAACGTGAGCCCATCAATAATAATAATAAAAAAATCTCTGAATAACATATAGGGTGTAATCTCGCGACAAGTGTAAGCGTGTAATTCCAATTTATCACAATCATTCATCAAGGAAAAAACTGGGCAAGTGCGAGTCGGACTCGCGCACTGAGGGTTCCGTAAAAACTTGAAAGGTAAATTGCGGTTTACGATTTATGACGTATAAAAAAAAACTATTTACTAGATCTCGTTCAAACCAATTTTCGGTGGAAGTTTGCATGGTAATTGTACATCATATATTTTTTTTTAGTTTTATCATTCTCTTATTTTAGAAGTTACAGGGGGGTAAACACATTTTATCACTTTGGAAGTGTCTCTCGCGCTTACTATTCAGTTAAGATAAAAAAATATTAGATACCTCAACATCATTTTTGAAGACCTATCCATAGATATCAGACACGGGTTTGATGAAAAAACTTTTTTGGCTTTTCAGTTCTAAGTATGGGGAACGCCCAAAATTTTATTTTTTATTTTTGTGTAAAAATCTTGATGCGGGAGACCCTAAAAACATAGCGAGGAAACTGAGCATAGCGAGGGAACTGAACATAGCGAGGGAAGAACATTTTAATAAATCGGTAACGTGTGTAATGCTCCGTGAAGTGTGATAAGCAGGGTACTCTGTTCATATTTGGAGTGGTAAATGCTTGCTATTGTCAATGATTTGTGACTGCCTGTCTATTTTGTGTAACAAGAATTATAACAATTTCTTCAATTTTTTTTTTTTCTTTGTCATCATCATAAATTAACTTTTCCCGTTCTGGGTAGAAAAGTTTAGGGTACTCTTTCGAACAATACTGCCTGAACACCCACTTTTCACTTGTATTAAATAGTGACAAACCTCTTGTCATCAATTGCAAAAAAAAAGATGAATCTTAATATCAATCAATAGGATTATCTCCTTAGCCTTTTCCCTTTTGCGTTTTCCTTTTCTGACGTCATCTCAATGCTCAGTCACGTGGTCAGAACAACGTGGTCGATCGCTTTGAGTCAACCACGCCTTCTATTCCTTAATAGAAGGCGTGGTTGACTCAAGGCGATCGACGAAAGAGAATCGAAACGAAACGGTTGTAACTTGACTAGGGAGGCTGAGAGCTTAGCCAAGTTGATAATCTACAATCGTTAATGCTAGTAGAAAACTTCAAATGTATGGCAATGACATCATCTCAACGTTAAGTCACGTGGTCAGAACAAAAGAACCGGAGGTGTTACCGACTGTAGAAAGAGATTCGAAATGAAACGGTCGTAGCTTGGCTAGGCCTGCTGCAGAGCTATAACGACTGTTAAAGATCTACGAATGACAACCGCGACCAACGGCTTCACGTGCATTCCGAGGCACGGGGTGACACCCCGTGCCTCGGAATAATAATATCCAAAATAAACTTAAAAAAAATACATACCTATGAATTCAAAAATTCACATTGGTAGGTACTTGCGCGGTCTCAAACCCGCAACCTCATGCCTAAGAGGGGGGTATCATCGACATCGGGATAAACCCTATAATACTTAAATAATTATGCTAATAACAAAACTAAAGATTAAAGTAAAATCCAAACCTAAAAGCAATGTCTAGGCAATAAATGTAAATAGGTAGCAAGTTTCTGTTAAAGTTGAAACTTACAATGATTTTGCACCAAATAAATTGCACCACAAAAAATTCAATTCATGTAGAAAATCTGATGGGTACATTTCATTCATCAGTCCCTAAATGACCAAATACACGCATTGACACGAAACGTTATTAATAACTACAATATCCATTCTCACTTCTCACTCTCACTGCGGTACAGTAGTCATTTTTCTCTGAAATTCAAAGCCACTAGGCGACATGGATTTATGTTTGGCACAAATCAAAATTTACGCTCACAAATACAAATTTATAATTCACGGTGTTAAACTTTAAATAAATTGCTTGACACCTTTATGGCTTGAGGTATAAGGTCCATATTGGTCTGCTTGTATATTTTTAGGCGTCAACAACCTAAACCATTTGCTTACCGACGGGATATGGAATGGGCGTTCTGTTACACCGTTGTATAACAAAGATAAAATGGTTTATTGCCATTATTTAAATTCTGTTTTTAATATTTTAAAGCTGCCTAGAATTTGCAAACGGTTGTATTAAATATGAATATATTAAATAATATTATAGAATGTTACTCCTAATAATTTTCCGCAAAAATTCTTTACTTTTGGTTCTGGACCTGGTTTTTGCACTCAGTCCATGATGGACGACTGTGCGTAGGACATTGTGGCCTTTATTCCATCCAGTCCACCTCTCTCCATTAGCATATTTAGCTATCTAGTTTATTCCGGGCGTTTATGAGGGATTTTAGTGAGTGAGTCCGTGTACCTACTCACCTGTCTATTTTGTGAAAGTGTTTATATATCGTGCAGTGTCCGGTGATGTGAGCCCTCACCACCAAGCGCCGACTGCCTCTTTCCAGTCGCCAACTTATTATCATACAATTTTATTATAATAACCAACAAAACGTTACTTCTTATAACATCAAAATCGACAGGTTTTAGAAATAATTTCAGTTCACTAGATAGAAAACCCGTAATTCCACTTTTTTTACTGGACTAGCTTGCTCATTTAGAATTGCAGAACATAAAAATTGTAGACGGTACGATGAACTTCAAACTTTCTGCGCTCAAAACTTTGTCACTCACTACACTACGGTGTAAATGCAGCAATTGAACCGAATCAGGCAGACGGAGGTGACGTCACGGAAGCAACGCGGCGGAAGCGCGCGCGCCGCGTTTCCGCTAGAGCCGCCGCGCTTGAGCCGTGCTAACTACATCTCCTATCGACGCTACAGCGCTGGTACCCCCAGTAAATATGCACGGGATTAAATTATACTTTTCAACTGGATGTAGAGTAGAAATGGAGTTTTGTGTAGTTTTCTTTAAACAAAAGGTTAAATTAAGTTACCTTAATTTCATTATGTTATTTTTTTACATAATTATGTTATTTAACCTGATTGTCTGTGATATCTTGAGCCGTCAACCGCCTGCTTGAACCGTGCTGACTGCATCTTCTATTGACACTGCAGCCCTGGTACTCTTGGGATCTCTGAGAAGTAAAACACTGGATTAAATTGAACTTTCCATCTAGATGGGACAAAATAAATGAAGGTGAACGTCTACACAGTAGTATGTATAACCTTAACCAAAAGAGTACATATTTCTATTCGGTCAAATTAAGTTAGGGTGTTTTTAATATCATGCGGATATCATCGCGCATGCGGGTTTGCTCCGCATGCACAAAATTTCAAAATGCAAAAAATTACAATTAAGACTTGTATGAAATGGCCATTGGCACATGGTGGGGGTTACGCGTGCGGAGCAATCCCGCATGCGTGATGAAATCCGCATGATATTAAAAACACCCTTAACTAGCAAAAATCCAGGTTCGGTCGGTTTCCAGTCTGATGCGATTAAAGAATTTGACCTTGTGTTAGTTATTTGGCTTGGTATCTAAAACTGCCGCGTTTGTGCCGCTCCACACAAGCGAAATATTCCAAAATCCTCGCCATTATTAAAATTGGTTCATATTTTACTTACGTAACACTTTTAAATAATTATGATTTTGTTGATATAGAAAATCTATACTAAGCTGAAGAGTTGTTTGTTTGTTTAAACGTGCTAATCTCGGGAACTATTGATTCGAATTGATTTTTTTTTTAGTGTTGCATAGCCCACCTAAAGAAGGAGGGGAAGGCTATATGTTATATATAAAATCACGTTATAACCCACGGGACTGGAACAGTAAGCATAGAAACTGCGGGGGACAGGTACTGTATGAATAAAATGAAAACACCATATTAGTGGTTTAGTCACCATTAATGGCGCTTGTGGTAATGGCAAAGAATTTACTTTTCTTAGTAGTTTCTTATTCCTGTTATAAAAGGGTCAGAAGTTGCCAGAAGTCTGTGGAAGATATCTTGTAATTTGACCTTACAGATAGTGGTAGGCATGTTTTTGAATTTTCTTGTAATATCCAATAAGAGCAACTCGACTAATACATATTTCATCCATGTTGGACTCTAGAAAAACAAACTGCATTAAATTAATAACATTTTAACACCAGAACTATTTTAAGTTTATAATTATTTAAATTTATCAAAAAATTTTGCAATTTTATGAAGCCTTTTTATGTAAATTCAATAAAAACACTTAACTAATTAAAACTATATGTACACTAAAGGCAAAAACTACTAGCTAAAATATGGCGTCATAAAACTCCTCCGCATCGCTGTCGACTGGAAGTGTGCCCAAAAGGCATGCCACGTTGTATGGCAATGCTTTATGTAAATACTTTTAAAGAGTTAAATATTTATTATTTATTTATCTTGAAACATTTAAAAAGCCGCAAACATTATTTAAATACAACAACTTCAGTTACAGTGAGTCCATTACGTATTTTCAACTACATATTTCACCTTCAGTAAGTTAAAGGCAAAATTTGTTAGATAATCGGACGCAATTTAGGTATTAATTGTTAGCCTATAATTTTGCGTACACAATATAAACAAAAAACATATATAACATATATTTTTACTTTGAATACCGTTTAATATTGTACTCGTACTTTATGCCTATTTGAATAAGAACTTAATGAAATTATTTCTCTCTATTGTAAAACGATGCTTTAGCATTGTTTTAACAATAGTTTAGAATGTAAAATAGTTTAATCTATGTTGCAACATAAACTAGAAAGTATATACGGTGTTAAATATCAAAGAGACAAAACTATTATAGAAACATCGATTTCCGAAATTAAATTAATTTTCACTTTTCAGTGTTTTTTTTTTTTACATTGAAAAGTTTTTTATTATGTGTATACATAAACAGTTAAATATATAAACTAAAGTACAAAAAGTCCTCTTCAATTACACTACCTACTTATAATTTTTCTTCTTACCCCATCTCCCTTTTGCTTAATTTAAATTATCGTTAAAATCATTTCCAGCGTTATCATCTATAAGTTCTGCGCCTTCGTTAACTACCAAAAAAGTTGATAAGAGTACAAAAACTCCTCATCAATTATACTTCCTACTTATAATTTATCTTCTTACCCCACCACTCTTTTGCTTAAATTAAATGATTGTTAAAATCATTACCAGCGTTATCATCTATAAGTTCTGCGCCTTCGTTAACTACCATAGAAGTTGATAAGAGTACAAAAAATCCTTTTTAATTAACAACGGAAATATGTAAAATTCCTTAATTCAGATGCATCATCGTCCATCCTTTCGTTAAGTACAATAAAA
Source organism: Mythimna impura (assembly GCA_905147345.3). Lineage (NCBI taxonomy): Eukaryota > Metazoa > Arthropoda > Insecta > Lepidoptera > Noctuidae > Mythimna > Mythimna impura. The sequence goes on along the minus strand of LR990355.1, from coordinate 4,910,640 downwards.
CTTGAGAGTTCATTACCGGAGTAACAGTTATTTGCGTTTGTTATATTTTTGGAACGGAAATGACGGGAACGTTCGTTCGCTGGGGGTCTTCGTGTCTATATTCTGTGTTTTAGCGTTTGTAGTATTCGTTTGTTGCCCTGACTGGCAGATTATCCTTCGCATAAATTTTCTTTGAATTTTGTTGAGCTGTCTTGAGAAAGGCGAAAAATATTTCAGTAACAGTTTTTTTTGCTGTTTTTGCGCATACACATGATGTTGGCGTTGAAATTTGTTAAAGAGGCTCAAATAATTATTGAAAAAGGTCTGGACTTATAATTTATCATCATCATCATTTCAACCGAAGGACTTCCACTATTGGACATAGGCCTCCCCAAGTGTCACCACAACGAACTATCCTGTGCGTCTCGCATCCATCATATTCCCGTTTACTAGCGTGCGGTCGCCACTCTAGAGCCTCGGTTGAAATAAATAATCTAATAATGTCATACTTATGTATTTTAAATGTCAAACATCTTGCAGTAATGCCTCTTCTTTTTGAAGCCTTCTCAAGGATTTCAAGCCAATGTTTTTTAAAATGAAGAAATGAACCAAAGAAAAATTTAAAATCCCATTTTTTTATTTTTTATTCTCATTCAACAAATACGTCATAAGATAAACCAAGGTAGCTCATGCAAAATGCACACATTACTTCTCAGTAACATGATCAAAACTTTGTCTCGTAGGAATAACTCTTAATTGAGTTACAGTCCTGACTCAAATTCATTGGTTATGATGCATGCCTGGCTATTAAACTAAACTCTTAAGACCATTACAGAAGTCCCAATTATTGGTCTATTGAAGATTTAGGTATTGAAACTGATCTTGATTGCCTAACAGTTAATAAAGTTTTAGATCTGATCTGTGAAATTAGCGTTCATGAATTTAGGAACATATGTTGAAAAAATGAAAGTTGATATTTCATATTTCTTGACTTCTGAACTTCAGATATCAATCAGTTTCAAGTATATGTAGGACTTTATCACAATAGGATACTTAGGTATTTACGTATTCCATACAAAACCTTTAGCTTGTAGAAACAGTTTTCTAAGTGCTTTTTTTATATGGGCTTCGAAGCGTAGCTCTGGGTCCAGAGTCAACCCAAGGCTGCATGCCTGCTCAACTCGCTCAATCTCCTCCCCCATGATCATGACCTTAGCCCTGGCCAACGGAATAGCAGCAACCTGCTTTTTTGTGCTTAGTACCATGTATTTTGACTTTAGTGGTTTCAGAACCAGAGAGTTCTCCTCAGACCAGGCCACCACCCCAGGTCCTCATTCAGCCTTTTCACAGCTAATGACGTATCATGCCTTTTGAAAGATATGTACAGCTGGATATCATCAGCGTACATGTGATATTCACAGTTGGAGAAGCCGCCAGCGACATCGGCACTATAAAGGATGTATAGAAGAGGTCCCAAAATTGATCCCTGTGGGACTCCCCTTGACACATAATGTACTAGATTTTTTTTTTTTATTCTTGATAGGTTCGCGCTTAGATATACTCAAAAACCATTATTCACTAAAAAAATCCTCTACGCCTTCTTTATAAATATTAAAAATCAAAAGTTTAATCACCCTAATCCAAGTCAAAACAACTTTAAGACTGGCTTCAACAAAAAAAAAAGATTCAAAAAGATTGGCTTCAACAAAAAATAAAAATTTGAAAAAAGAACATCACCAGATTATCGCGGATCCGATTTCCACGTCTGAACTTTAAGTTAAGGCTTTCGGTGTTCGGAATATTGTTGAGGTAACAAAAAAAAACGTATTTCAAAAGAATCGGAAAGTTTGAAAAAAACCCAGCCAAGGATTTTGTGTCGTCGCCGGTTGACAGTTTTGCAGTAAGCCAAGTGCCAATGGAAAATCATTGCTATTACGTGTCGTGATAGGCGTGAGTTACTTTTCTCATGTCTATTGATTTCTGTGTAATTTTTAATTGCCGCCCGCATCAGCAATAAGATCAATAAATCTGCTTATCAGGTGGGATTGCAGTCAAGCACTGATTTATATCAATTAAAAAAAAACACTGACCATTAAATTAGATAGTGGTCTAAATAATAATTTTTAAAAAAAAAACAGTGTTTTCGTGCCTATTTTAGCAGACACTTTATTAGATAGACAAATATATCCAGATATATGTATCATATATTATTATGATACTTTTTATTAGGCACAATATAAATAAGAATACAGATGAAAGAAACACTACAAAGAGTGATAAAATGGAAGGTATTTTCCCTAAAAGCAATCTTTTAAAGGCTACCTCTTAACAGATTTAAAAGAGAGAAGGAGATATCGTACGGCAGGAAATCTTAGGTGTATTATTAACATATACGACCAGTATAAACACAATTGCATTTAATAAATTACATAACGTTCATATTCATACTTTACTTCATTTAATACAGCTTACCTAACTGCCGCGGTACTATTACTATTGTTGTTTGGTATTATTAGGTACTATTTTTTTTTTAAATAATATAAACTGAAATAATATAAGTGCTTGACATCGATCCCAACTGATGGTAACAATGATGCAATCGTTGAAGGTAAAGCGCACAAGTTTATTAGGAGCCCATTCACTCTTGCCTTAAAGACACCTAAATTATAATCGGACGGGAAGACCGCAGCTGGCAAATTGTTCCAGTCCTTCAATGTACGCGGTATAAACGATGAGGCGAAACGCTTTGTCTGGGCCGTCTATTCTACGACTGATAGCAATTGATTCCAATTGAAATTACAAATTGCTATCACACGTAATTGTACCAAAAGAACTTTTCACAGCGCTCGCCAATAATCCTTTTGTAACAAACCAGTTTGACAGATGAGAATTCTATTGTTGGAATTTTTCTCGATTTATCACGTCTCCGCTTTGAATAATGGCGCGTGTCATAAATTTTCGAATTAATCCTTTCACGTGAAAACGTATCACATTAAAATTTATTGTACAATATAATAACGATGCTATCGGAATAACGATGAAAATTCGGAGTAAAATGTCACGAAACACGTTTAATAGTGTAATATAACAGTGGCAGATTTTAACGTCTTTCGAAGAAATTTATGATTAAATTGACGTTCAATGACGTTAACATTTATTTTATTTTATTTGGAAAACTTAGAGCTAACAAATACATGTGTTACATTTGATAGTTGTGGATAGTAATCAAATATTTATTTATTTATTTAATATTTGGTTAGAATAAATCATTATTTCGGTATGCGAGAGAACTGGGAACATCACGGAATTTAGAGCACCACAATATACTAACGGAATGTGTAAGCTGTTGATCCCCGCACGAACGCCGGCTCTCGGGCGCCATTGTCTTACTATTGTGTCTCTAATTACACTACTCAACGAGTTAAAAGAGTTACCATAGCTCTGAAAAGCAAAGGGTAACTGAAAAAACACATAGTATAATAAAAGTCTGACACACCAGTGATGGTCAGGCTTTTGTTCGCTCGCTCACTTTAACCTCCGTCATCTCCTTCATATTAGGTTCTTGTAAACCATGCAAATAGAAACAGGACCCCAGTAAGCAGATTCTATCTTTACTTACTACGCCGTGCTTTAGCACATTGTCGGTCGATGACGGAGCGTGAGCATGTCAGACTTTGACTGACTAAAGCCCACTCGTTTGTTCCTTCTTTGCCTAACGTTCTAGGGCCCCAATGTTAATTTTCATTTAACCCATGGCCCCAGTAGGCTTCGACCCCGCTGGGCCCCTTTGATTTGCTGACATCGCATTGAGCCGCACGAATCCGGTGCACGAGCCTTCCGAACTTACCATGTCTAATCGGCTTTAAGCTTATGGCTAGAATACCAACATTGATATGTAACAATGTAAGCAATGACACGTACAAATTGTTTTCATGCAAATCTCAGTAAGACTAATGTAAATGTCATCATCATCATCATTTTAGCCGATAGACGTCCACTGCTGGATATAGGCCTCCCCCAAATGGCTGCGCGGTATCTTCTCGTTCAATAACACTGTCTCAAGACGAAAGTCTATGACCAGTGCGTGTTGCCAGTGATGACATATGGTTCCGAAACGTGGTCGCTCACAATGGGCCTCATCAGAAGGCTCAAAGTCACCCAAAGGGCAATGGAAAGGGCTATGCTCGGAGTTTCCTTGCGTGATCGAATCAGAAATGAAGATATCCGTAGGAGAACCAAGGTTGCCGACATAGCACGAAGAATCTCCAAACTTAAGTGGCAATGGGCAGGGCACATTGCTCGCAGAACGGATGGACGTTGGGACCGAAAGGTTCTGGAGTGGCGACCGCGTACCGGAATGTAAATGTGTTTCTAAGTAAATAAAAAGTCATTCAAGTCGTCATCATTTCAGCCGAAAGGCGTCCAATGTTAGACATATTAATAAAAAAAAAAAATTAATAAATAATATTATTGAATTTTATTGAATTTGATTGTTATAATGTAATAAAGAAATAAATAAATAATAAATAAATAATATTATTGATAGATCCGCACTAGACCAACTTCTCACCTGATGGTAAGCGATGATGTGGTCGACGAAGAAGAACGCTTGCCTATAAGTAACTTCTTACCTCTATAACCTGTTGTAGCTATCAGAAAACATAGACTCCGACAAGGGATTCCATTCCTTAGCCGTACGCACAATGAATATGTTCCCAAAAAGTTTTGTGCGTGTGATATAGAAATCAAAACATTTCTACTTTACTAACACTCGTTTTAAAAATACAATATATGCTTTTATCTCTCCTAGATCACGTAGATAATCAATTAAAATTCATTCTCATTCAAAATAAAAATAATTTCACGCCGCGCCGCTCTAGAACGAGTTAATTTTTACATCGCCAAAGATTTTCTCGGATGAAAGTTGATTTTGATGTTATTTATTCGAGCAACATCCGAGGAAATTATGCGAAGATGGCTACGAGCGTGATGGAGAGTCTGTCGAGGGCATTACTATGTCGAATCAATTTCAACACCCCTACTAAGAAAGGGTTTTTCTTATAAAATTATATTTGAAATGTCATTTGAGAGTTTGACGCACAGGGCCAACTTATGTCGCGGATTGCGAGATATCTTTTTTTTCAGGTGGGAAATCATTCAATGATTTCTCTCGCTCTAAGGTGGAGCGAGACGGTGTGTCAGGCCTTTTTTTTTTGCACCAAAACCACACCTATGTTCCTTCAGTTGCCTTCAGATGGTCCTAGAACGTTTTGCGTTTTAGGACCATGGTATCCTTGTTACTTTTTTGGTGTACGATAAAGATTATTTTATTCTATTCTATCCTTTTCATACGTTTTCCCATGGCTCATAGCAGGCCAGGTCCGCTTGTTCAGGACCGAGCTCAGCAGGGCCAATGCCCTGCTGGGCTCGGTCCTGAACAAGCGGACGGTGAGCTACCCATTACTCGTCATCTGCAAGCTCGTGGCTACGGTGGCCGGAGATTGCTCTCTAAGATAATTGAGTTTTATGAAAAAGTAACAGGCCTGGATGTCACTATTTCTTTCGAATAGTCATAGCCAAATAGTGTCATAATAAGAATAGCTATTTCTCATTCTACGTTGTCTGCCTTTTTTTTCAGAATCTACACTAATATTATAAAGAGGTAAAGTTTGTTTTTTTATTTGTTTGTAGGAGATAATCTCTGAAAATACTGGTCCGATTACTAAAATTTTTTCACTGATAGAAAGCTGCTCTATTCCTGAGTGATATAGCCCCGTGTTCTGAATTGCGGTAAAAGTAATTATATCGCGAATCCGACCAAATTTAATAGTCACAAAATATAAGGGCTATTGAGTAATAATTGTAACGTTGCGCGTTGGTTGGATTCGCGATATTATCGCTTTTGACGCAATTCGGAACGTAGGGTTTATCTACACGGGCGAAGCTGCGGCTAGCAGCTAGTAATAAATAAATTACAGAAGATTATTTCTCTAACTAAGCCTGCGGCTGCAGGATTGATAGAGGTCGAAAGAGTCACCACGGCTCTAGAAGTCAAAGGATAATTGAAGGAATACGGGTGGGTTTTACTCAGTTTTCTCCCACTTCACCAAGAATGGGAAATCATATGATGATTTCTGCCTATTACCACTGATGTAACTAGGAAAAGATATTTAATATCTCGACTTTATTTATTATACATAAACACTTTCTTACATAAAAAAAAAGAAAAAAAAAAAAAAAAAAAAAAGATAAAAAAAAAAAGAAAAAAAAAAAAAGATAAAAGATGAAAATAATATATAAAAAAAAAATAATAAAAAAAATAAATAATAAAAAAATAAAAAATAATAATAAATAGTTAAAAGATGGTTGGATTGTGTGAACAGTGATATGAAAGAAAAGGAAGTTAGTGATAGCATGACGGTTGACAGGATAGAATGGAAGGAAAAAACATGTTGTGCCGACCCCAAATAAGATGGGACAAGGGCAGGAAGATGATGATGATGAAACACTTTCTTACATAAAATACTTAAATATTAACTAAACTATACTAGAACCTAACCATGTACATAAATATAATACAAAAAACACAAAGTACACTCAGGCGTCGAAATACTCCTCCACATCGCTGTCATCCAGAAATGTGCCCAGAAGACTGGCAGCATTGCCACGTTGAATGGCGATGCTAATATTAATAAGTAACAGGAACAGTAATTTACTGTTCAGAAACTTTACCCATACTACATACAAGCAGCTAGCCGGGGCTTTACCCATACTATGCCAACCAGCAACTAACCGAGGCTTTACCTTTTTTCTGCAATAGAAACGAGTTTTCAGGCACTAACTACTTACATGGCAAGGGCAGAACATAGCGTAATTAGCCTTATGATGTTTCTTTCCACTGCTGGGACTTAGGCCTCTTCTCTAGGAGAAGGCCGCAATCCACCACACGGGCCGAATGCGGGTTGGTGGGTGTCACATGTATTCGAATCTTTGGTTCTGGGACATGCTAGTTTCCTCACGATATTTTCCTTCACCGTTTTAAGAGCAGTGGTGCTACTCGTAAAACGTGGCTGTTACCACTGCCTGGGCCATCACTGCTCTCCATCAGAACATCATTACACATAAATTGGATGACTGCTTATAGTGCTTATGGCTGATGATGGCAGATTTATGAATAAAAGTTCCCAAAATTTTTAAAACAGAAACAAAATACAAAGTTGCAAATAGTAGCGTCCACACCAAAAGCCGCGACTTATCAACAAAAATAATTTCCTCTTACAACCATACATACACTAAGCCGGTCTTCCAATTTTCTTAAATAAACATTCTCCCGTTTGAATTTTCACATTTAAAGCCCAAATTGAACTGAGGATGGGTGATGTGTGATTTTAAGGAATATTTTGTTCGTATTTTCAAGGAATCAATTTATAGAAAATAGGCATTAGAAGAAATAAGGTGGACTGACTAGTAGTAGGCCGCGAGCGTTGGAAGTTTTGATCATTGGAAGGCCTCCCTCCTCCATAGACCGATGAACTGGCGAGGGTCGTGGGAATCCAATAGATGCGAGACGCACACGATCGGTCGTTATGTTGACACTTGGGGGCGGGCGGCGATCTCTCGCGCCGGGCCTTGGTACAGGCCATGGTCTGGAGCGAGGAGGAGTGGCAGGCGGTCGCCTCCTTCTGCGAAGCAGTAATGCTAGCAAAGGAGGCGGCCGATCGCGTGAGGCAACGGTCCTCACACCCCAACCGCCTTCGGGATTCCGATCTCGATTTCCGGCCACCGTAGGTGCGGGCTTGCGGATGGCGAGTAATGGGTGGCTCGACGTCCGACCGGCCGGTAACCGTCCGGAACGAGCCCGAGCCGTCGACGGCGCGTACTGTTCCACGTGCGCCTCAGGGAGATGTCAGCAAATCGTAGGGGCCCAGCAAGGTCGAAGCCTACTGGGGCCATGGGTAGTGTGAAAGCGAAACCCGGGCCCTGGAACGAAGGCAACGAAGGAACAGGAGTGAGTTTTTAGTCAATAAAAGTCTGACACTATCTCCCGCTCCGCCAAAGGGCGGGATTTGTCATTAGAAGATTTTTCCACCTAAAAAAAAAAGGGGCCCAGCAGGGTCGAAGTCTACTGGGGCCACGGGTAGTGTGAAAGTGAAACCTAGGGCCCTGGAACCAAGGCAAAAAAGGAACAGGAGTCAGTAAAAGTCTGACACTATCTCTCGCTCTGCCCAAGAGCGGGATTTGTCATTAGATGATTTAACACCTTAAAAAAAACGCTTGGGGGAGGCTTTTGTCTAACAGTGGACGTCTTTCGGCTGAAATGATGATGATGAATGAATTCGGCCACTGCATCAGGAAACCAGTTCTCTTTCCAGTCTGAGACTCTTGCCTAAGTATTGTCACAAATAATTACCAAAACCGTGTCAGTTCGCAATTTATCTTCAATTATCTATCAATTTTTTCTCTTGTACCCAAAAACTATTCATGTACAACGAAACTTTAGTATGCAGTATCGCCATCAGTTTATGTAGTCAGAACTCCTTATCTTTGGCATAATAGTAGCAGGGGCTAATAACAACAAGCAAACTTGCGAGGACTGAAATAATTCCGGATATAGCTGACGGAATATCTAAATCATGGCATGCCTCACAATCTTAGCAATAGGGATGGTGCTAACCTGTTTTTTTATTGTTATCGATAAAAAGAAAAATGTTAGTCGCGATGATAAAATGAATATAAACTTAGACAAATTAGAATAAAATATAAAAATGGACAAAGAAGGTATTAGAAAACAGAAAAAGTAATTCATTATGTGTTTTAAGATGTTTAAGCATTTTAAAGGTTTTATAATAACCCATTAGGTGTTCGTAACTCACACAGTGTTTATCTTTTGTTTTCAAACGTGACATTTTTTATTTTTTTCACCTTATTTTAATTTTTTGCAGCATCCTTTCTTTCCAAATTATAGTTTTCGTATATTATTTCTGCTTACGTTCAAAAACTTAAACAATGAGTCAGAAATCTGTCAGAAGTCAAAAGTCCAAGTTCTTTAGGCCAATTTTAGTGCTTGACCGACCTTAAGTGCGTACGTCGGCCGCGCTTGTCATTTCTATGAAAATTTACAAGCCGTGACAGTGCTCGAACGACCGTATATACGCGTATATAGCTACGCACTGCGAACGAGGACCGTCGGTCAAGCGCGTCCGCATGCGTACCGTCGGTCGACTAACGCGCTATGGAAACATATTAACGCGTTCATTGCTACACTGATAGGTGGATCAACAATCTGTAAACGCGTCCGTTTCGTGTAAGTGCATGTTTATAACTGTACCAGTCCGGCCAGTTTCGTTGGTCAGGAGATCACTGAACGTTACAAACTGACGATCGGTTATGCGTATCGTCAGGAACGATGGTACCCACCGACGGTCGGTCGAGCACTAAGACCGGCCTTAGAGTTGTAAATATTCTCAATCAGTAGTACTCTTTCTTTAAAAATACCAGCAACGGTTAAAAAAAATTTCCAACGCTCTGTAATCAAAATAATGACTACAGAGCGTTGGCATTTTTTTTTTTTTTGAAAATCTTACTTTACAGCAGTAGTAACTTTATGTGTATAGGTCTCAAAGTAACGTAATAAGTATGTAGAACTAGAATCAAGAAGGACTATAGATTGTCCAACAATAATTAAATGCAGTTCCTTTTCGATTATCCTCTAATATCTTGCAGTGGCCTTTGTCTTACTAGTTAGACTAATCACCCAAATGGCAAACCTTATTTGCCTTTATGTAATTTGCTGCTGTTATAAAATCAATTTTACTCTTCTTCACATCGACGATTGAAACATAAAAATCAAGTCCAACAGCAGAAAAAGGATTCGATATAAATCCACTCATGTCCAGACAGAGTTTCTCATCCCTAGTTCCAACGTCGTTTACTTTAACAGCCTCGTTTGCCCTGAATAGACAATTTCCTTATACTTAGCGTTATTTAGCCGCCGGTATAAACGATTAATCATTCTTTTTTTGTTTTGGTTAACAATGTGGTGAATATAACTTGACAATTGTTTGATTTGACTAGGACCTTTGTTATTGCTATGGTAACATTTTGATTTGCGTTTCACGAGTCCGGATTTTTGATGAAATGGTAATACTTTCTTCAAAAAAAAAAGTAACTTCTGCCAGTGACCTTGACCACGTGAAGGAGGTTTCTTCATATAAAATTTGGACCACCGTTTCATCCCTTTATGGAATGAATTTTGGTAAATACTTTCTCATTCTTTATAAACATCATAAATGGAACCTCTGTGTAAACTTTCAGCGTTCTAAGTTTAAAAGTTTGAGCAGGGCGTTGATGAAACAGTGAGTCAGGACTTCATCATCATCATTTCAGCCGAAAGACGTCCACTGCTGGACATAGGCCTCCCCCAAGTGTCGCCACAATGAACGGTCCTGTGCGTCTCGCATCCATCGGACTCCCGCAACCGTTACTAAGTCATCGGTCCACCTTGTAGGAGGCCTTCCAACGCTACGTCTTCCGGTACGTGGTCGCCATTCCAGAACCTTTCGTTCCCAACCGAAACCTTCCGAAACGTGGTCGCTTACAATGGGCCTCATCAGAAGACTTAAAGTCACCCAAAGGGCAATGGAAAGGGCTATGCTCGGAGTTTCCTTGCGTGATCGAATCAGGAATGAGGATATCCGCAGGAGAACCAAGGTTACCGACATAGCACGAAGAATCGCCAAACTTAAGTGGCAATGGGCAGGGCACATTTCTCGCAGGAGTCAGGACTTAACCTTTTATAATTTTAAACAGATGATATTGACTTTTTACCTTTGTATTTAAGCCATTCACTTCACTCCAATAAAATAATTTGTTGCATATAATCTTGTTATATATAAAAATAATCTAAGTCTTTTTGTCGTTGTCAGAGAAGAATATTTTATTAAAACATTACCAATGCCTGTTTGCAAAACTATTGATCATACAAAAGTAATTTTCATTGGATGCTTCAGACTCATATTATAGTCACTGTATAATTTTTAAACTTTTTTGTAGTTACACCTTACACCAAAACTGTAACATGCATGTTTTCATAACTATCTATCGCATATCGTTTCTCTTTATTTCCTTTTTTTGCATTATTATATCCGACATTATATCATATAAAAATATGTATGTCCCAAGAAAGACCAAAATATTTACAGAAACTTCAGCAGTAAATCTCACGAATTCTAAACAGTTCAACTCGCATTTAATTTCCGAGGGGAAAATCTGTGAATTCGCTGCGAAAATTCAATTTTGAACCCATAAATAAATAACGTATTTAATCTCTTATAAGTTAAATGACAATGCTCAAAAAAACCCAGGCTTGGCGCAACGGAATGTATCTAATTTTTTTTTGTAAAAATGTGAAATGAAATACCACTTAACATCATCAAAATCAATGGCTAAATGTAAAAAAATGCTATTTGTTTAGTGGAAGGGATTATTTTTACTTAATTGTTTTTCTGTTTGAAACTACGTAAAATCATATGACTTTCTTTGATTATTGGTATATTAATCGTATGCATCACTACAGCGCTCCATAAGACGTGTAAGAAAGAGCGAGAGAGAGATAACTCACTAGACGCTGTGCGTGTGTGTGTGCGCGCGCAACGGCAACAGGAGGTTCAGCACAGCACTATACACAACAATGAAAATATCTGCTAAATTTTTTTTAGGTGGGAAAATCATCTAATTACAAATCCCGCTCTTGGGCGGATCTGGAAATAGTGTCAGATTTTACTGACTGAAAACCCACTCCTGTTCCTTCGTTGCCTTCGTCCCAGGGCCCCGGGTTTCGCTTTCGAGTTTATACCTGGGCAAGTCAATCAAATGAATGTAAATGTGCGTGCAGTCCCTCGATAACCTTTGTTGCGATCTGTTCTTTCCTTGTTTAACCGATTTTTGACACTTATATTACGACTTCAGCACTACTTTGGACTACGGATTTTGCATTGTGAATGGTACCTACTCGTGTATCTGTTTAAAATAAACAATTGTGTTACATGTCATCTTATGATCTTTCGATTCTGTTTAAATTGTTTTTTTTTACTCAAGGTAGGAACTCTATATTCCCAAGTACATTATTTTTGATGTTCCCATGAAGTCGAAGAGAACTAAAAACTAGTCCAGTAAAAATATGCCGATTGTAACTATTTTTAGGTACCTTAAAATTACCCCTGCCATAAAATAAATATCAATTTTTCGCATTCAGCCATCAATTTCAATGTAAAGCGTTTCGTTTTTGTTATCTAGTATGTGCTAATTATAAATATTTCAATTACATTTTGAAATACCTGAATGTTAACCCTGCCACTAAACAAATTGCAATTTCTTACATTTAGCCATCTATTTCAATGATGCCACTTAAGTGATATTTTATTACAGGGTCATACTAAAAATTAGCGATACGTTTCATTTGCGCCGAGCCTGAGTTTTCTTTTTTCATACTTCGTGAGCATTCTCCTTTTCAAATAATTTTTTGCTGTGCCGGTGCTGCCGCAGCGGCTGCAGAGAACCTTAAGCGGCGGAAATATAATAACCTTGTTGGTAGTTATATTTTCGAGCCGTTTGGGGTTGAAACTCTCGGATCGTGGGGTCCGAGTGCTCACAAATTATTTAAAGAACTTTCAAAACGCCTTGCTGACACTTCGCATGACCCAAGGGCTGGCTTTTACTTCGGACAAAGGATAAGCATTGCTATTCAGCGTGGCAATGCCGCCAGTCTTTTGGGTACATTACCAGTCGACAGCGATGTGGAGGAGTTTTTCGACGCCGTACTTTAGATTGCTTTTTTTAGTACTTTATGGATTTTATTTTTATTTTGTAAGTTAGTTTTAATTACGTAGCTAGTGGTAGATTTGGTTTATCGATTATTTTCTTTTGAATATGTTCTTTTCATATGCCTGTTCTGTCCTGCTCCTGGGCAAAGACCTCCCTCCACTCCTTCTATCTTCTGTGGGCCTGCGCCAAAAATAATATACCTGATATTAGCACATCAGGTATATTATTTTTATCAGCTCAACGTTTGATTGTTCTATTCCAGTTTCATGTTTCTTTTTTATTTCATTGGGAACCAAAAAAAACTTTAAAAAGTTAAATAAAAATCTGGTTTAATGTTACATGTATTTTTAATTTTAAGTACACAATATATTAACAGTGAAGTAGCTTAGTAGTTTATTTTCTGTTTTCTATTTTTTTAAAACCTGTGTTATGTTATATGAATGGATAAAAAATCAATGGATTTATATTTCATACTGAATATTGCATTACATATAATTATACAAATAATTTTGCGTTTTACAAAGAATAAAATCTCATAACAATGTTTAGGGGCTTAAATTAAAATTTTCTCTTATCTATTTAAGGTTTAATATAATATATATATTTTTACAAATATATTTTAACTGCATTTAAAAATCAAATAGGTGTACTCAATCTACCGTTTTCTATACCAACGTTTTTATAAAATATCCTAATCAAAGAAAACAAATTAACCAGAACATCCACAACCGTGCGATTTATCTTCATCATCATCATCATCATCTTCATCATCTTCATCATCATCATCATCATCATCATCATCATCTTCATCATCATCATCTTCATCCCCTTCTTCGTCTTCATCATCGTCGTTATCACTCATACATTTATGATCCCCTTCTTCGTCTTCATCATCGTCGTTGTTACTCATACATTTACCATCATCTTCATCGTCTTCATCATCATCATCATCATCCCCTTCTTCGTCTTCATCATCGTCGTTATCACTCATACATTTATGATCCCCTTCTTCGTCTTCATCATCATCATCTTCATCATTGTCATCATCGTCATCTTCTTCTTCATCATCTTCATCATCGTCGTTGTTACTCATACATTTATGATCCCCTTCTTCGTCTTCATCATTATCATCATCATCATCGTCATCGTCATCATCGTCATCATCTTCTTCATCATCTTCATCATCGTCATCATCTTCATCCCCTTCTTCGTCTTCATCATCGTCGTTGTTACTCATACATTTACCATCATCTTCATCGTCTTCATCATCGTCATCATCCCCTTCTTCGTCTTCATCATCGTCGTTATCACTCATACATTTATGATCCCCTTCTTCGTCTTCATCATCATCATCATCATCTTCATCATCGTCATCATCGTCATCATCGTCATCGTCGTCATCATCGTCATCATCGTCATCTTCTTCTTCATCATCTTCATCGTCTTCATCATCATCGTCATCATCCCCTTGTTCGTCTTCATCATCGTCGTTATCATTCATACATTTATGATCCCCTTCTTCGTCTTCATCATCATCTTCATCATCATTATCATCTTCATCATCGTCATCATCATCTTCCTCTTCTTCATCATCTTTATCATCTTCATCATTTTCATTATCATCATCGTCATCCTCTTCCTCATCTTCATTATCTTCGTCACCTTCATTATCTTCATCATCATCGTCATTATCTCCATCATCTTCATTATCTTCATCACCTTCATTATCTTCGTCACCTTCATTATCTTCATCATCATCGTCATAGTAGTCATCCTCGTCTTGCCCTTCATCCCCAGTTCCAGGTCGTTTAGTCGTCGCTCCTCCACTTCCCCCACCTGGCATTTTAGTTGTTGCTCCACCACTACCCCCTCCTGGTGGTTTAGTAGTTGCTCCACCACTACCCCCTCCTGGTGGTTTAGTAGTTGCTCCACCACTACCCCCACTGCTACCCCCACCACTACCACCACCGCTACCGCCACCGCTACCGCCACCGCTACCGCCGCCGCTACCCCCACCGACACCACCACCGACACCCCCACCGCTACCCCCACCGCTTCCTCCACCGCTTCCCCCACCGACACCCCCACCGACACCCCCACCGCTACCCCCACCGCTTCCCCCACCACTTCCCCCACCGCTTCCCCCACCGCTACCCCCACCGCTACCCCCACCGCTACCACCACCGCTACCCCCACCGCTACCCCCACCGCTACCCCCACCGCTACCCCCTCCGCTACCACCACCGCTACCCCCCCCGCTACCACCCCCACTACCCCCACCACTGCCCCCACCACTACCCCCACCACTGCCTCCACCACTGCCTCCACCACTACCCCCCCCTTCTCCAGGTTCAGACGGTGACTCGTTGCCGGTCAAGACAACTGTTTTCGTCCCTGCTACTACTACAGATGGTTTGGCTTCGACTGCAATTCGAGTGTATGCCACAAGGCACAATGTTACCTGGATAAATAAAATTTCGTGTCAGTACTGTATTTTATCCGCAAGGCTGAAATTGTAACCATCATTAAAACCTAAGAAAAATTGAAACTACAACAACCTGTTAGACAACTGTTGTAGTTGTCTAACAAACTGTTAGACAACTACAACACACAAGCATCAAAAATATAATCGAAATTAGAAAATTTTGGTAATGTTCTATGCAAATTATAACAAAACAAACCCTTGAAATCAGAATTCGAGATTATCACAAGCTATGACATACCTGCAGACAAAGTTTTATAGCAACTTATATTTCTTGTTAAATAAAAATCAACTATAATTTAATCCACAATACTGTGCTCCTGGACTGCACAGGTGTCACTGAAATACGCACACGAACCTTAGGATCCCCGAACTCCCTTATTGATGCCCTGAAAAACCTAAGAGGCCTTATCTGTTTTTGGAGAGAGGTGGGCTGGTTGGAATAAGCCCACCTAAGGTTGTGGCCGCTATGGCCCACGTACAATGGTCCACACGGGACTAAGTGCGGAAACCGTTCATAGATAGATAGATAGATAGATCCACAATACTCCATACACGATCAAACTTACGCTACAGTTTAAGCAGCTGTTACGGCGTCTCACCTTTGCTAGAAATCTTAAATTTTTGGCAGCCAGCTAAGCCAAAATTGAAAGTGAAAATCATACGTACAAAATCACTTCTGGGACTCAGGCCTCTCTAGAAAAGGAATGAAGAAATAGAAATCAAATTTATGAAATGCATTACGAGTACTTACCAAAACTAGACATTTTAAATCCACCATGACTGCACCTGACACTTCAAAACTGAATGTATTGAATTGACAGCTACCATGTATTTTATACAAGCTAAATTACTATTTATAGTCAACTGATATGATAAAACTTTGTAAATGAGTCTTTTTAATTTAGAAATTTTAAGAAAACATTTTAATTCTACCTTTTTTACGATAAGGGTAGCTGCATTTTTTTATCATCAATGCAAATGTATTGCACATTTTTCGTTGCTATATTTAGATATTATTTAGTAGGGTGAAAAAAATCCTTATAATTTAAAGCACCTGCACAAAAGTTAGAAATATTAATATAATATTAATATAATTGTTTATATTTTTCAGATCCACACTAGTACTTCAAGAAACGTAAGTGAATTTTTGTAAAAATTTAATTGCTTTTATAATATCCATAGGTTTTTATCTATACAATTAGTACCTAATATTCTAATTCATGTTTCAGCTTTTTATCTACGAGTATTTAAAAGGTAGGTGATGTTGAAACAGGACTAATGAAACATATTTAAATTTGGACGCAATTGAATTTTGAATATATCTACATATTTTTTTTTTATAAAAACTCTTGGTCTAGTGGTCAGTGGCCCTGACTGCTATGCCAGAGGTCGTGGATTCGATTCCCACCCAGGACAAATGTTTGTGTGATGAGCACGATCATTTGTGCTGTGTCTGGGTCTAAAGTATCAATAACATGTATGTATTTAGAAATTTATAACTATGTTTATCAGTCGTCTAGTACTGACACCACAATCTCTGCCTAGTTTGGGACTAGATGGCGTTGTGTGAAAGTTGCGGAATATCTCAGTTACATTATTTTATATTTTTGAGTTACGAATAAGGGCAGTGATTGATCATTACCGTCAATATTATCAGTCTTTTACTACTGGTATACATAAAAAAACAGTCATCATCATCATTTTCCTGCCCTTGTTCCGTCCGTATTTGGGGTCGGCGCAACACGTTTTTTTCTTCCATTCTATTCTGTCACCCATCATGATATCACTTACTTCCTTTTCTTTCATATCACTCTTCACAGAATCTATCCACCTTTTCTTTGGCCTCCTCTCCCTCTCCATCCATCCACCTGTATACTCATAACTCTTTAATAACATGCGTTTTATCCCTCCTCTTTACATGGCCTTACCAAGACAAATGATTCCCCTTCAACTTTTCAGTCACTGGTGCCACTTTTAAACTTCCTCTAATATACTAATTCTCGTCACACCACACATCCGTATCAATATTCTCATATCCGCTACATGCAATCTTTTTCCATCCGTCTTTTTCACAGCCCAACATTCTGATCCATACAGTATGACAGGTCTTATAACGGAGTTGTAGATTTTACCCTTCAACGGGGGGGCATCCGTGGGTCACAAGTTATTCCAGTGACCTGTCGCCATTTTATGCATCCTGAATTGATCCGATGTCTCACGTCTCAGTCTACCTCGCCATCACCGATAATAAACAGTATTTTATGCTATTCTATCGGGATTTTTAGTCAATGAAATATACCTACGCTTCATCATCATTATAGTCTTACTCTTATTCCAAATTACTTATCGTTAGTGTAAGATGATTATCTTAATCAATACATATGTTTCTTTCTCTATAAGAAAATGTTACCCCATACTATTCCTGGCATTGCTGTAAACTTTTTTACGAATTACTCCTATATCGTGGGTGTGTTCAAAAACATAATATAAACTAACCTAATATAACCCGGAACAGTTATTTGTAGGCCATGCAAATATTTGTTACGTCCAGAAATCGAACCCGTGACACACAGTGCAATAACCAATCGCAAAACAATCCGCACTGTCATTTCGTTATTATCCGTCATTTCAGTCGTCATCCACCACAATTTAGCATATTACTTATCTGTATCTATGTCTATATCTATATATATAAAAGCGAAATACCACTCACTGATTAATCACGAAATCTCAGAAACTATAACACCTACAAACTTAAAATTTGGCTGGTAGGTTCCTTATAGGGTGTATACATCCACTATTAACGGGTTTTCCGAAATTGATCCCCTAATGGGATGAAACGGGGGTCCAAAGTTTGTATGGAGAAACCGACTATCACGCGGGCGAAGCCGCTGGCAGAAGCTAGTGTAGGTATAAAAGGAGAAACTGACTGACTGACATATCAACGCATAGCTGAAACTACTAGAACTAGAAGCGTGCAATTTTGCATAAAACTTCCTTTTATAAAGTAGGTGAGCACTAATAGAGGATTTACCAAAATTCACCCCCTAAGAGGATGAAACGGGGGTCCAAAGTTAGTAAATAATACTTTTACACGAAAAATGTTCCACCAATTTAAATAAGATGAGGCCAGTGCAATATTTAAATGAAAACATTCTTCTAATTGATCAATTAGTATTTTATAAGTTCAACAAGAGTTTCATGAACTGAAATAACAATTATCCAATCATCTCTTTTAGGGTTCCATAGTCTACTAGGAACCCTTTAGTTTCACTAAGTCTGTCTGTCTGTCCGTCCGTCCGCTAGAAACGAAACGAAAGCAGAAATTTGGTACCAATATGTATATCAATCACACCGACATAGTGGTAAAATAAAAAGTGGAAAAAAATGTTTTATTAGGGTAGTAGTAGTAAAAAAATCACTCCCAGTGATTTTTTTTTTCATTTCAACCCTAATGTGTGATATATTGTTGGATATGTATTTTAAAATGAATAGGGGTTTACTAAAATCATTTTTGGTAATGTTAATTTTTTCGGAAATAATCGCTCCAAAAGTTAATAAAAAATGTGTCCAATGTGTAATTAAGAAAAAAATCTTAAAAGTAGAACTTTATAAAGACTTTCGAGGAAAACTATTTTGAACTTGATGGGATGAACAGTTTTTGAAAAGTTGTACTAAATAATTTCTGAACTAAGTTTGTAATTTTACCGTATATGCAAGCATTTTTTTTAACTTGGTTTTCATATTTTATTATCCTGAACGTTTCAAATATTAAATAAATTATTAAAATCGGTTCAAGCAATCCAAAATTACCACCGAAAACCCAACATACTTAACCCGTCTTGTTTGTATAAATTAGTAACCCGATTCCCCGAGAGATGGCGCTGTACTTTGGGCTACTTCGCGCTGTTAAGATTTTTTCCTGAGTTAATGGGGTCGGGTCGGGTATGAGCTATTATATTGTCGAATTGTTCGGTTGGTCTCTCGTTGGCATTGGTGGTACTTGTCCTTGCTCGCTGTTTGTCATTCATTGTTATTAATAAGAATATTTGGTATAGTGGGAAATTGTAATTGTGTTTAAATAAATTATATTGTGGGTTTAATTATTTTTTAACTCTTAAGTGGTAACACTTATTGTGACGGACGGGAAACTATGGAACCCTACACTGAGCGTGGCCCGACACGATCTTGGCCGGTTTTTGTTTAATTTTAGGTTGGGTTACCATCAAATAACTTCTACCGCTCAGGTGTCGCAAGAGGAAGTGTCAGACTTTTACTGACTTAAGCCCACCCGTGTTCATTCAGTTGCCTTATGCGTTCCAGGGCCGCCTAAACTCTTTCGAAGCATCCTTCAGCCCTGGTCTGGTCTGACTATTAACTACATAGAAAAGTTAAATAGGTTAATGCCATAATTTACCTTCTTCTAACTGTACTTTTATAATGCTATCTAATACAAACGTCATACATATATAACGCTCATTTTCTATCTTTCTCATTAAGATAAGCAATTGAAACAATTGTCTTTGCATTGAGACAACGTTAAACTAGTTTTCTATCAAATTTGTTACTGTTTTACTAATTACTATTTACCTGGAACGAGTTATCACTTGTATTTGTACGAGTACTTCTTTTATCGAATTAAAATATTTTAATATCTGTATACTCAAAAGGTAGTAGTACCCATTAGGTTTCTTGAAATTTAAGTGAACTATTAATCTAGTATAATTGCCGCTGTGTCTTCGTGGGAGCGATCGGCATCAATGACCTCTTGGGCCAGGTCCTGGTACAGGCCATGGTCCGGAGCGAGGAGGAATGGCAGGCGGTAGCCTCCTTCTACGAAGCAATAATGCTAGCGAAGGAGGCGACGCCGATCCCGATTTCCAGCTACCGTAGGCGTGGGCTTGTGGACGTCGAGCAATGGATAGCTCGCTGTCCGACCGCCCGAGTTGGTTTCGTCAACGGCGCGTAGTGTTCCACGCACGCATCAAAGAGATATCAGCAAATCTATAGGGGCCCAGAAGGGCCGAAGCCTAATGGGTTGTCCGATAGGGAACCTTGGTCCTGGAACACAAGGTAAAGAAAGAACATAGGAGAGGGATTTAGCCAGAAAAGGTTTGACACGCCCTCACGCCCTGTCCTAGAGCGGAAGAAATTATTGAATGATTAGAAATCTAAAAAAAATTGTTTGATCTTTCTCATTTTTTTTTTTTTTTAATTCTTGATAGGTTCGCGCTTGACCGCTATCTCACCTGATGGAAAGCAACGATGCGGTCGACGATGGAGCGCGCTCACCTAGAAGTAACCTATTCACTCTTGACTTATTAATTTCTGAATATCATGATAAAGTCTATGTTACATACCGTAGATCACTGCCAGAAAAACAAATAAATCCATCATTCCCTTTTACACCTTATTTCTCGTTAATTTGCACTAAAAAGTCTACATAATATCCACCAGCCATTTGCTAACTTCGTAGAGAGCAAATATCCATAAAATAGTTGTATTAAGAGATATGAGCACATTTGAGCTCCGACGCACTTTGTGGAGCGCCGTGATTTATCTAAACCAGCTAAAAGCTCTCAGAAAGGTATGTCGTATGGGAAACTAGATGACAGTTTCATATTTTTGTGTTTTATAGTTATGTTATTACGAGAGGCTCTAAGGCCTTATTTATGTGATAAAACTAATGGTTTTTAATAGTATGCTTGAGAACTTAAGGTGCCGATATAATATGTCTCTAAAACACAAAAAAAAACAATAAACACCTAACATTTATTATGCGTACCTACAGCCAAGGAGTGGAATTCCTTGCCGGAGTCTGTGTTTCCCGATAGCTACAACTTAGGGGTCTTTAAGTCAAGAGTGAATAGGCTACTTCTAGGCAAGCGTGCTCCATCGTCGACCACATCATCGCTTACCATCAGGTGAGATGGTGGTCAAACGCGAGCCTATCATTAATAAAAAAAAAACGAAAAAAAAATAACGTACCTTTAATATAAAGTTTATTTGAACTTATAATTCCAAGTCACTTTAAAACAACCCGTTTTAAAAAACGGCTATTTCATAGGTAAAGACCTATTAATGTAGCCGCCGGTTGCCGTTGAAAAGCGGAGCCACTGAAAAATAACCTATAATCACATATCTCACATACTTATTTAGACCCCACCGGGCTTTGGAAACCACCGTAGGCGCGGGCTTGTGGACAGCGAGCAATGGGTAGCTCGCCGTCTGACCGTCCGGTAACCGTCCGGACCGAGCCCAAGTCGTCGACGGCGCATAGTGTTCCACGCGCGCCTCAAGGAGATATCAGCAACCGTAGGGGCCCAGCAGGGTCGAAGCCTACTGGGGCCATGGCTGATGCGAAAGAGAACCCGGGGCCCTAGAACGAAGGCAAAGAAGGAACAGGAGTGGGTTTTAGTCAGTAAAAGTCTGACACGCCCTCTCGCCCTGCCATTAGATGATTCCCAACTTAAAAAAAAACCGGGCTTCGAAAAGCTTTTATAAAGCTGTTGGTTCGTTAGAGTTCATCAGAAGTTCAACAATTTGACAACCAGTTTTAACAGAAGATAGTGTGCGCTCTATACCAAATACTGATCATCATTTCAGCTCAAAGACGTCCACTGTTGGACATAGGCCTCCCCCAAATGTCACCACAACGACCGGTCCTGTGCGTCTCGCGTTCATCGGATTTCCATAGTTACCATGACCATGGTAACTCGTGTCCAGGCGAAAGCCCCTTCAACGGCTCGATAAAATCATCAGTAGACGGCATTGCCATGGCCGAATACTGGGCAAGGAATTTAAATTGGAAAAAAAAAGTTTTGTCTTCGACACGCTAAAAAGAAGAAGAATACACTTGCTTGCTATCCGGTAATCCGAATTGATGGCGCGTTGTGTTGCACGCGCGGCTTAAAGAAATTTCAGCAAGATTGATGTGCCTATAACGGCCGAGGCTGCGTGATTATTAGATAGAGTTCCAATAACTCTGGACCGCAAAGAACAAGTCAAGGAAGGATAAGTGATTGTAGCTCGCCGTCCGACCGTCCGATAACCGTCCGGACCATTTTTTTTTTTTTTGTTGCCGGGGTAGAAAATCCTCATGGATGTCCTTCGCCTGGGACAGGTGAAGGGGTCTGTCAGACTCTTACTGACTAAAAACCACCTCGGTGTTCCCTCCCACACTTGGACCGGGGATCGTGGGAGCTGATACGCCATCCATGATCCCCGGCTAGTGCCGGCCCGCCTACGCCCGGTAACCGTCCGGACCAAGCCCAAGTCGTCAACGGCGCGTACTGTTCCACGCGCGCCTCAAGGAGATGTCAACAACTGTAAGGGGCCCAGCAAGGTCGAAGCCTGCTGGGGCCAAGGGTCTGATTCTGAAAGGAAAACTCGGCCCTGGTACGAAAGGCAACGAAGGAACAGGGGTAGGTTTTTAGTCAGTAAAAGTCTAATACTATCTCCCGCTCTGCCCAAGAGTGGGATTTGTCACTAGATGATTAACCCTCTTAAAAAAAATGGGTTTTAGTCAATAATCTGACCCTCATTGTCATTTGACGATTACCCTCGTAAAAAAAGATTCCTTATACACTATTTTCAGAGTACAGACGATATTTTTATGTTAACATAAGTGAATTTGGTAATCAATTAGAATGAGCACTTATCCATAGTCCGTAACGTCAAATAAATACTTTAACCAGTATCAGACCAAAATTGGCAAGAAAATCTAAAAGCCCACTTAGCTTATAGGCTTCTCCCCAATTTCTAGTAACCTATATCAGTAAGCCATCATTCTGGTGTAAATAAGCTGTCATAGTGTGATTTATGTTTAGACATAGCCTAGTTTTCGGTCTAAGTGCTCGGTTCGATCCACGCCATTTGGTCGACTACGTTAGTCATATTTTACCTTTCTATGCGACAGTTGGGCTAGTAAAAATGAAGTGATACTTTTTTTATAGTTGACACACATTCACGCTCGAGCAGCTGAACGAATTTGGATAAAACTTGGAGCACGGGTAGACCTTATGATACTTTTTTTTTATATAGCTCCTTTTATCCGTCCATCCGTCGATTCATAGATTACTTTCTATTTTGACCCAGCCCCCCTAGCCAAGTTACAACCGTTTCGTTTCGATTCTCTTTTCGTCGATCACCTCGAGTAGGCCACGCCTCCGATTCGATCATTCGATCCGACAGAGTCTGAAGTCATCTCAATGCTCAGTCACGTGGTCAGAACAAAGGAATAGGAGGCGTGGCCGACTCGAGGCGATCAACGAAACGAAACGGTTGTAACTTGGCTAGGGGGCAGTTGTTTACTATTATTATGTTTATTGTGCTTTTGGGTACAATATTGACTGGTCTACACTATACTCACATATCAATATTGTATTATGGAAATATTGTAAAATCAATCATTTTTTAAAAAGAGTAACCATGGACTTTCTTGCCGGTTCTTCTCTTCTGATGTTTTACAAGTGCCCATGTAGGCCTATCTATCTATATCTATACATATAATAAATCTGTAGAAAATTCTTAGTTGTGGGGCCAGCAAGGTCGAAGCCTACTGGGGCCAAGGGTAGTGTGAAAACGAAACCCGGGGTCCTGGGACGATGGTAACGAAGGAACAGGATTGGGTTTTTAGTCAGTAAAAGTCTGACACTATCTCCCGCTCCGCCCAAGAGCACGATTTGTCATTACATGATTTTCCCACCTAAAAAAAAAAGTTGTGCTCGCATCACGTAAAATGTACGAAATCGATGTAGATAACTTTTAAACACTGAAATTGTGTGTAACTTGATATATTACTTAGACTTTGTTTCATCAAAATCGGTTGACTATATCGAAAGATATATGAATTTAAAATGATCAAGAAGTAAAATTTCACACCACACGCAATTCAATCCTCGCAACGCCATCTAAGGACTCAAAGTAGAACTAATGATGACAGTTGAACTTCATAGCTACATTCATTGACTGGTAGGTGGTACAAAGTTCACCAGCCCCCCTAGCCAAGTTGCAAACGATAAACGTGAACGCTTAGTAATCTCCAATAGATTTTCAACTTTATATCTAAGATCATAAAGTTGAAAATCTATTAAAGACTACTGAGCGTTAGCGACCGGAACGAACGAAAACACTATGTAATCTTCAATAGATTTTCAACTTTATATCCAATAACATAAAGTTGAAAATCTATTAAAGACTACTGAGAGTTTACGTTTATCGTTTGTGACTTGGCTAGGGGGGCAGGTGAGCTAGTTAACGAGAGTATGTACATACTATCCATCCATAACACTAGCTTCTGCTTCTACAAGCAGAAGCTTCTTATGGAATATTACTTCTTTGCAGCGCCGTCAGTTCACAATTTACCTAGCCTAGCCTTTCCCAACCACGTGTGCCCCGCTTGGGCGGAGCACCGCCGTGTCCTCGTGGAGGCAATTGGCGGCAGCGACCTTTCGCGTCGGG
The DNA here is from genome assembly GCA_905147345.3 of Mythimna impura. Lineage (NCBI taxonomy): Eukaryota > Metazoa > Arthropoda > Insecta > Lepidoptera > Noctuidae > Mythimna > Mythimna impura. The sequence goes on along the minus strand of LR990355.1, from coordinate 4,885,892 downwards.
CCCTGGTTCAGGCTATGGTCCGGAGCGAGGAGGAATGGCAGGCAGTCGCCTCCTTCTGCGAAGCAGTAATGCTAGCGAAGGAGGAGGCTGCACGTGTGAGGGAATAGAATAGAATAGAATAGAATAAACTTTATTGCACACCAAAATAGTAACAAAACTTTTATACTAGGCAACTTAAATCTATGGGTACAAAGGCGGTCTTATCGCTGACAGCGATATCTACCAGACAACCTTAGGATGGAAATCGAAATAGAAAAAGGGGGTAGTCTGTGGTGTACTGCAAATGAATACAGTAAATATTAGATTAAAATTATATACTAGACTATACATAGATATAATATAGCTATTATATATAAAAGAAAATATATAAACATATAGATATTATATATATATATATATATATATATATATATATATAATATATATATATATAATATATACTTATTATAAGTTACACAATTTCATACAAAGAGATGGAAAAAAGAAAAGAACAATAAGGTGGGTTAGTGACGGAAGAACTGAATTTAGGTAGAAGCAGGATAGCAATTAGAGTGAAAGGAAGTGAGCTTTTACTAGATTTTTGAAAGAAGCTAGTGACTGGGCTTGCCTGATTGGCATCGGCAACGCGTTCCACAATCTCACCGCTTGGACTGTGAACGATTTGTCACTAAACTTGGTAGAATGCGTGGGCATTAAAAGTTTCAAATTCTCCGATGATCTCAAGTGTCTAGAATGTGTGTCATGAAGGAACTTGAAACGTTCTTTAAGATAAGAGGGGGTTGTAGGAATAAACAGAACACTGTAAAGCAACGATAAAATATGAGCATTCCGGCGAAGGCGGATTGGCAGCCACTTGAGCTTAATACGAAATTCAGAAATATGATCATATTTGCGCAATCCAAATATGAATCTAATACAAAAGTTTTGAAGTCGCTCAAGCTTATCTAGCTGCACTTCAGTTAGGTCTAAATAACTGACATCGGCATAGTCAAGGATGGGGAGAAGGAGGGATTGGGCGAGCGCAGTTTTAGTGGCAGTTGGAAGGAAATTGCGGAGTCTTCTTAAAGACCCCGCAGACGCAAACAACTTGCGGCTAACTTCCTGCATCTGAGGTCCCCACGAAAAGTCTTTATCAATAATGATGCCAAGGTCCTTCACTGAGTCGCTATATGAGATGGTTGAGCCATCAAAAATAATCGGTGGGAGCCGTGTCCAGTCGATTCTTGAGCGCAACCTAGGGCTGCCGACAACAATGACTTGGGTTTTTGTAGGATTAACCTTCAGACCATGGGCCATACTCCACTCAGAAATATGAGCTAAATCTTTATTAATTGTGTTAACGGCCTCGGATAGATTATTTAACGGAGCTTGCGAATATATTTGCAGATCGTCAGCGTAAAGGTGGTAGGATGATAGAAGTTCATTAGAAATAGAGTTTATAAAAATTGCGAAAAGAAGAGGAGATAGAACGCCCCCCTGTGGTACGCCGGCAGTTGTATTGCACCATGATGATGATGAACCATCAATGCGAATACGTTGCCGGCGGCCACACAGGTAACTACGAAACCAATCAATCGCCGTTGGAGATATGTTAAGAGAGTTAAGTATGCCGATTAAGATATCAAAATCGACGGTATTAAAGGCGTTGCTGAAGTCTAACAAGGAAAGTACCGTCAGATGTCCATCTTCCATACCAAGTCTAATGTCGTCCGTAATGTTAACAAGCGCTGTTGTAGTGCTGTGTCCTGGACGAAACCCGGATTGGAAATGATTAAGGAGGCGGTTTTTGCAAAGGAAAGTACTAAGTTGGCTGTGAATTAGTCGTTCAAGGACCTTGGATAGGAAGGGTAGTATGGAGATAGGACGGAATTCAGAGAAGGAAACGGGATTACGCTTTTTTGGAAGAGGTGTGATTTGGGCATCTTTCCAAGAAGAGGGAAAAATACCGCAGGATACAGAATGATTAAGGATATGGGAGATGACAGGAAGGATTTCGTCAAGGATAGGGAGTATCATTTTACGACTGATACAGTCACTACCGACAGCATTAGATGTGATAGATTCTATACTCTTCTTAACATCACAATCGGAAAACTGATTTATGACGAATGGTGAATAATCGGGAGTAGGAAGAGATGAAAGATCATTTAATGTTTTTGTTTTGATAGAACCGTTGAAATTCGAAGAAGTGGAAAAATGTTGATTGAGTAATTCAAGATCTACATCCTTAGGAATAGAATCTTGGCGCGACTTACCAACTCCCATTGATCTAAGAAATTTCCAGACTTTAGCTGGGTCACCGTTTTCAACGGATTTATGAATATGGCGGCGTTGAGCATCCCTACACACCAAGTTGCTGCGATTACGGATTGCAACATATTTTTCACGATTTAAAGAATTAGGCCTACTTTTAAATCTACACTTAGCCGCTGCTTTCCTCCTCAACATATCCTTCAAGTCGTCTGATAACCAAGGGGCCGGCTGGTGTTTAATTTTCACGGGCCGAACAGGTGCATGGACATCGTAAAGTTGAAGAAGTTTAGAGTTAAGCAAATCGACTTTTACATCAATCGACTCAGCGGCAACAAGGTCAGACCAGTCAATGTTGCCAGCATCCTCACGGAGACTCTCAAGACTCATACCACCAAAACTTCGCTGAAGGAGTATTTTAGGTTTCACCTTAGGAGGGCGAATTTTGTAAGAGAGGAAGACAAGGTCGTGATAGGAGAAGGCATCAGCTGTACATTGCCCATGCTTAGTGATATGTTGGGTGGAAGAAACGAGAATGAGATCAAGTAGTGAAGGAGTACAGTTAGGAAAGTGGTGAGTGGCAGTCAGAGGAAGAAGAGACAAATTACAGGAGTGAATAATAGATTGGAGTGAGGAAGACCGTGAATCGCGTTTGAGAAGACAAGTATTGAAGTCTCCCATTATAATGGTGTGACTGTAAGAGGGAATAAGTTTAACAAGGAGATTTTCAAAAGAGGAAAAAAAGTCGATACGCAAAGAGGGACAGTAGTAAACACCAAGCAGTATCTTCGAGTGATGAAGGTTAACTTCTAAAAAGAGATGCTCGCCAGCATTCGGCGGTGGTGGCTGTGATGACATATCAACAACACTGAAAGGAATATTAGCACGAAGATATATGGCAACACCGCCACCACCGCAGCCTGTGCGATCATTTCTAATTAGTTGGTAACCGGGTAAAGAGTAGGAAGTGGATGGAAGGCACGGCTTTAGCCATGATTCTGAGACAAGGATTGCATGAATATTCTTACAGTCAAGGTTTGCCAGCATGTCGTGGTGATGAGCCGGAATACTTTGAGCATTAATATGGACTACATTAAGATTCTTTGGAACATCGGAAAATTGAGACTCAAGCGTGTCAGCTAGAGACGGAATACTACTAAAACTGTCGCTATCACTGCACGCTGATAAAAAAGTATCACTGTCAGTATCCGACATTGTGTAACACCAAAATAAATATAATATAAATAAATAAATAAAAACTAAGAACTATAATTAATATAAAAAAATAAAATAAAAAATTAAGATAGTGAATATCCACCCGCCAGTTGAGTGTTAACAGTAAAAATCTAGATCTAGATATAATAGAAAATAATTTTTAACTTAGTATTAATTCCACATTAACAATTCAATAAAAGGTTGACAGCAATAATCAAACAGTACAGCTTATAATTATAATCTGTGGTAACAAACACACAGCATGCTTAAAGTGTTAACAATCGTTTGAATAAACTGGAACGCAGCCATTGACTTGACATTTGAAATGACATGACTGCTGTCAAGTGTCAAAGCAGATAATAAATGTAAAAAAAAATAAAACAGAAATAGTGGAACAGAATAAACTAAAATACGTCAGAAACTAATAAAGTCGGAAGGGTAGGAGTAACACAAGTAAAAAAGTGAAATGTGAAAGAACAAAGACAAGATAATTTAAGTAAATACCCGAACTGTGTTACTCGTGAAGATCATTTTTTAGCGAGAGCAGCTGCAGCACGCCTCTTCTTCAGCACGATAGCCGGTGGTTTATTAACAGCTGCTGTCTCCAGTTTATCGCAGTCTATATTGGGCTCGCCGAGAGAATTGAGCTCGCTATGGGTGACTACACGATGCTTAGTCCCATCGGGCCCCAGGATGTGTATATGGCCTTGTTTAGTCCAGCAGTTGGTGACGCCGAACTTTGCACGTGCCGCCATAAAAACTTGATGCCGCGACCTTGTCAGGAATTCTGATAAAGTTATACCAGAACCCTTCAATTTGGTCTTCGCATGCCAAATCTTGTCCCGGATGTCCACGTCTTGTAGCTTCACTAGAATAGGCCTAGGCTTGCCAGAGCCGGCTTGATTGCCCATTCTATGGCACCTTCGTATAGCTGCTGCAGTAAACGTTTCCAGCTTCAATTTGTCACGCACCACTTCAGCGACCACCAGTGACGTCTCCTCCTTGCTCACCTCACTGACACCATGGATTAGCAGCATCTTCCTACGGCCCCTCATCTCAAGCGCATCAACATCACTAGCTAGTGCCTCCATCTGACGTTGAAGACAGCTGAGAGCCTGGAGTATGAAGGTCTTGAATGCTGAATACTCTGCTGCTACATCGACCGGACTGCTGACTGTAGTGTTGGGTGACTTGGACAGTTGCGCCTCAAATTTAGACATTCTGTCGTGAAATTGAGCCATCAACTCAGACATTGACCCCTTCAGTGATTCCATATTTTTATTTCTTGTGGTATTATAATTTAAATTAAGGAAAAACACAAAACTAGCAGGTAGTTATTGTTACAGAATAAGTATCATATAAAATTATGTATATTTGCTATTTATATTAATTAAAATTATTAAAATTATTGAGAGACTTTTTTGCGCCTACTATTACAACTACCCGCGGTTCGAGAGAAGGGAACGAAGATCCTCACGCCCTAGCCGCCGTAATTCCGACCCCGACTACCAGCCATGGTAGACGCGGGCTTGCGGACGTCGAGCACTGGGTAGCTCGCCGTCCGGCTGTTCGATAATTAACCGGACCGAGCCCAGTCGTCAACAGCGCGTAGTGATCCTCGCGCTCCTCAAAGAGATGTCAGCATACCGTAGGGGCCCAGCAAGGCCGATGCCCACTAGCTAGGACCGCGGAGAATTTCTGAAAGGGAAACCCGTAGTCCTAGATTGCAAAGGGTAATTGAAGGATACAGGTGTGGTTTTAGTCAGTAAAAGTCTGACACGAAGAGCGCGAGAAGTCATTTTGATGATTTCTCACCTCAAAAAAAAAAAAAGCCTTTCCCAACCACAATATTTTGTGATCGGTTTTTAGTCTCATCAGATCCAGCTGTCAACTACCAGCACCGATAAATATCTTCTTGTCATGAAACTGACCTTCCAGTTCAGCAGGCCTAGCCAAGTTACAACCGTTTCGTTTCGATTCTTTTTCGTCGATTGCCTCGAGTTGGCAACGCCTCCGATTCCTTTGTCCATGTGACTGAGCGTTGAGATGACGTCATTCCCATACATTTGAAGTTTTCTACTAGCGTTAACAATTGTAGATTATCAACTTGGCTAAGCCCTCAGGTATTTACTGTTTTATTCTGATTTCGTGTATTGGTTTCATTTCATATTTCCATTACCTTTATTAATAGTCCATCTTTAAAAGACATGAATGCTAAGAGCCCTAACAACAAAACGGACAGGTAATATAACAACAAAACAACGGTTTTGCTGCGTGATTGTAAAAAACTTGGCCAGCGCGATTTGAACTCGCGCACTGAGGGTTCCGTACAAACTTACCTATGTAAACAGTTCAATTCCTGAATGGAGTCAAGATTTTTCCGAATCGCAATTTATTTTTTGTGACGTAACAAAAAAATTACTGTTTTCAGATTTATTCCTATATCTGCGCTATAAGACCTTGCTTTGTGCCAAATTTCAGGTTTGGGGGTAAACGGGAAGTACCCTATGAAATTTGATTCCCTTGAGAGTGTCAAAATATAATTTTTTTGCGACATAAACGACCGTATCTTTTTTTTTCTCGTTAACTTAGAAGTTTGATTTTCTCTCAACATCAAGGGACCGCAGACCTGAATATATGGTTTTAATTTCAACTCGATACCTCTATGCGTTCCCGAGATAAACGGTCTTGACAGAAAGACAGACAGACCGTCCGTCTGGACAACAAAGTGATCCTATATGGGTTCCGTTTTTTACTTTTGAGGTACGGAACCCTAAAAAATATTCCGAACTATCACAATGCTGGGAAAAGAGTATCCTATGTTCTATATACCTCTAGGTATACGTATTATCTGGGAGTAAGTGTTCTTTTGGTATCATTTTCAACATTCAGAGAAATCTGACATTCACCAATCCACACTGGGCCCGCGTGGTGTATTACGGCCCATTCCCTCTCCTAGAGAAAGGAGGCCTGAGTCCCGTGGTAGTGGGGACATTAAAAAAGCTGATTATGCTTATGCATATATGAATTTAAAATATGCAACAGCATTTGTAAGTTCCATGGGACAGTGGTAGGACGAAGATGGCTTAAAGAAGTATAAGGACCAGTTTTTACTTGATTACAATTTTATTTTCATATAATATACCTATAACTTTTTTTAATTCTTTCAACTCTTTCAATAAAACATATACACCAAGTTATTCATCATTAGAAGGACCGGATGCTGTCGAATTTGGCGTTGTGGCTTCTGACGATACAATTGCAGTTGAAGTGAAGTTTGTGCTGGGTGGTGGCGTAGTAGTTCTAATCCATCTTCCAAATAATAGCTCAAAAAAATCACTAGGTCTAAGAATGGACTGGCCGTCTGCTACCGCACCAAACGCTATCATGCATACTAAAATCTGTTGATGTAAAAAAAATATACAAAAAAATTGTTAGTTTATATGTAAACTGATAATTTCTGTTAGATCAGGCACTTGTACTAAAAGATATTAATAAAATCATAATAATTTCGGTGTAAGAGAGAGATAAAACTACCGTGTGTATGCCCGTTGTCTCCGTTTTCTGTGTCCCCGTTTTTATGTAGGTATGTGTAAAGGGGACAAAAGGCATATAATAATATTATAATTAAAATTACTTCCCGTTATCCCCGTACGTTGTAATGTGCATGTAGTCTATGGTATATGCTATCAGGCAACACAGACTCCGGTAGGGAATTCCACTCCTTAGCCGTACGCACGATTGGGCACGCTACAATTATGGCGGTAAGTCCCCTCTTTGAGGAGTGGCTGGAGCGACAACACGGCGTCTTCACCTTCCGCATGACGCAGGTCCTTGCCGGACATGGCAAGTTCGGGAGGTTCTTGCATCGGATTCAGGCGGAAGCAATGCCCGGGTGTCATCATTGTGTGGACCACCCAGAGGACACGGTGGAGCATACGGTGGAGGTGTACCCCGCTTAGGCGGAGCACCGCCGTGTCCTCGTGGAGGCAATTGGCGGCAGCGACCTTTCGCGTCGGGCCCTGGTTCAGGCTATGGTCCGGAGCGAGGAGGAATGGCAGGCGGTCGCCTCTTTCTGCGAAGGAGTAATGCTAGCGAAGGAGGAGGCTGCACGCGTGAGTGATAGAAGGTCCTCACGCCCTAGCCGCCGTAATTCCGACCCCGACTACCAGCCACGGTAGACGCGGGCTGTGCGGTAATTAACCGGACCGAGCCCAGTCGTCAACAGCGCGTAGTGATCCTCGTGCCTCAAAGAGATGTAAGCAAACCGTAGGGGCCCAGCAGGGCCGATGCCAGCTAGCTAGGACTGCGGAGAATTTATGAAAGGGAAACCCGTAGTCCTAGAACGCAAAGGGTAATTGAAGGATACAGGTGTGGTTTTAGTCAATAAAAGTCTGACACGCCCTCCCGCTCCACCCAGAGCGCGAGAAGTCATTTGGATGATTTCCCACCTTAAAAAAAAAAGCCGTACGTACGACGAATGTTTTCCTAAAATGTGCGTATAGGTGGGATATCCACCATGTACCTGTGGCGCATCGCTATAAGTCTAGTCTTCCGATGATGGGACGGGCTTGGCGGAATTAACTTATGCAATTCCGGTGCATACTCCCCCAAATGCAACTCGTAGAAAACCGACAGGCTAGCAACACGCCGTCGATGCTCAAGACTGAAGCTCCGACTCGACGAGTGCATCATTACCAATGATCCTCTTGGCTCACTTTTCAATTGACTCAAGCGCATCAAGCTGGTATCTGGCAGATCCGTAACAAAGATGAAAGTAGTACTATACACGATCGAACTTGCGCTTGATAAAATCTAAGCAGCTGTTCCAGCATGAAGTACTCACTTTTGCTAGGATTCTGTAGTTTTTAGCAGCCAATTGAGCCTTTTCCTCGATGTATGGCTCAAAATTGGGAATAGATATTAACCTAATATCAAGAAGATTAAGATATCGGTACTTTTACACCCCGGAAAGTTGGAGCAGGGCGTAATTGGCTCCTTTTAGCAAAAAAAGAACGCCTGAGTTTTAGCAGAATTAAACTTGACCAAATCACCTCCAAAGACAAGTTCAAGCGCTCATTCATAGCATCTCGGAAAAACTGATTCTGTGACCCACTAAGTCCTATGCTAGACATATAATTCTCAACAACAGTGCTATCATCTGCACACACAAGGGTTCCAGGCGTAAGAATATCATTAATATGCAGCAAGAACAATATTGCCGAGAGCACAGAACCCTGAATGACCCTGGTATTAGTGGCCAATCGACTAGACGAGCAGTCACCAATGACCACTTCGATAGACCCGATCACTCTGTAAATTAGTAATCCATGCACAGAATCCCGCGGAGCAAATATACGGCGGTGATCGAGCAGTGGTGGCCGAGTGGTAACGGCCCCGACTTACAAGTTGTAGATCGCGGGTTCAAACTCAGCCAGGTGCATCACTTTGTGTAATTTATTCCATCACCACTGCTCTCAAAACGGTGAAGGAAATCATCGTGAGGAAACCGGTATGTCCTAGAATCAAAAATTCAAAGACATGTGACATTCACCAACCCGCACTGGGCCTTATCGGATTACGGCCCATTCCATCTCCTAGAGAGGAGGCCTGAGTCCCAGCAGTGGGAACGTTAACTTGCTTCCAAGTAATCGGCACCTTTCTAGTCTCGAACGAAAATCGAAACAAGCGTGTCAAGATCGGAGAGAGTTCAGGCGCACAAGTTTTTGGAACAATTACCACAACACATCTGACACGGCATCTGCACACGACGAAAGATTATCTGATGAAAAGCAAGTAGGCTGCCAAGAACAACATGCGAAGAAAGATCGCATGCCATATCAATCCACTGACCGTGGAGTAGACTTATATGAATTTCACCTGACAGTGGTCGTTGTCTAAATATTTAATTAATTTGTTACTTACAATCGCAACAGCTTTCATAGTTGGGTTTTCTTACTCCTTCTATCAGAATTACTTATAAAATATGGAAACCTTATTTAGGTTTAACAGGTAAGGAATGTATACTCATACTGTCCTTTTATAGGCTTTTTAACTATAAAAAGACGGAAGAACTAACTAGTTGCCCTAAAACAAGTCCACCGGTTATGAAACCTGTTTTAGTATTTGTTTTATTGCGTACGACCTATTCATTGAGTAATTATAAAAATAATTACCTTTTTTGGAGTTCCGCAGTCAAATGACAAAAATCTATCATTTCGTTCTGATCATCTGGCTTCCGATGTAATTCAGCCATTTTAAGTTGAGCAAACCAACCCGCACTGGGCCCGCGTGGTGGATTACTGCCCATTCCCTCTCCTAGAGAGGAGGCCTGAGTCCCAGCAGTGGGGACATGAAAAAGGCTGATTATGCTATGCTTATGCTAAGTTGACAAACCCGTTCCAGATTGTATGACTGCTTACTTTGCAATGCAATGGATATGTAGAATCATTAATGGCACCACATATGAACTAAACTACGAAATACTGTATCACGTAATTATAGTTCTTCGCGCGATTTGAAGATATACAGTAGCCCGAAATCATCTCTCGGGCAGTTGCCCAAACCAGACATACCATTCGTCTGTTTTGAAGACCCTCCTTTTTACCCGACTACGGTAAAGCCAAAGGAGAGTTATGATTTTGACAGGCTATGTATGTATATATGCGAGTATGTTTATCTGTTCCCTCATAGTTCCTAATCTACTTATCGGAACTCAACATATGAGGTATCATTAGAACCGTCTTAATTTTCCGCTGAACATAGGCTACGTGAAGTGTCACAAAACTTGATATGGCGCCCTCTAGCGGACAAAAAGTATTGTATTAAAAAATAAAAATGGAGATAAATACGTCGTGTTTGGTATCATTTGAAAGGGCTTCACTTGTTAACGGAGGTTTGAGGAAGTTTAAACCCTGTTCTGAGTACTTCCAAGGATAAAATTCTTCACAAGATTAGACATTCACAAAAATACATAATCACTTGTGGTAATTTTTATGTCACTTTATCAGAAAAATCAGTTTTATGTAGCAAAATAATAAGTCTGTTTCAGTTTTACAATCTTTTTTACTTATTTTTAGAGCCCAAAAGATTTTTAATCCTACTAGTACCATATGCCTAATAAAGAGGTATTCCGTGAAGCACACCCAAACGAAGCACACCCAGACGAAGCACACCTAAAGTATTCCACTTAGCACACCCGTAGGTGGGCTTCAAATAAAAAAATAAAATAATTAATTTCCTATTCCACGAAGCACACCTACGAATATCACTCGCATAGTGCGGAGACTAAGAAATAAAAATGTCGTTAAAAGAAAATATTTATTATTTAAAATACTAACTTAAATTTCTAACATCATTCAGTTTCATTATAATAATTTGACACAATATTTGTCATTTTTGTAATCTTACTATTTAAAATAACAGACTGTTTCATAATTATCTTTCCAAAAAAAATATTATTTTTTAACTATTTTTTTTAGAATATAATAAATAAATAAACATTGTTTTACATAGAGATCTATGTTGAAGTTTTCTTATAGCTACCAGTAGCTACCTGTTTAGTGAATAATAAAAATACTCTACTTTAACATAAAAAATCACAGATTATTTCATAATTACAATAAAAACTTGGACAAATATCAAAAACATTGTAAATATAGTTTTCTATAGAGATCTATGTTGATGTTTTCTTATAGCTACCTTGTAACTAATAATAAAAATACTCTAGTTTTATGTAAAATCACAGACTGTTTAAAATCACAAATCACAATCTTTAAGATTCTTAAATAATCTTGAAGAAATGGGCAATTTAGAATCTAAACTTGTCAATTAAATAAATTATTATTAATCAGAATCTTAATTTCTCTAGACAATGTTCAACTGAAATTAAGCCATTTTTATAATCTTTTATTGTGTTTTCGATTATATTATTTTTTATTTCAGCATGTTTTTGATGATTTGAATAACCCATTTTTACTCTAATTTCGGCATAATTATTGCAATTTTTTTGGAAGCAATCTAAAAGTTTTGCCAGATTTATGGCTCTGTTTTTATTGAAAATTTTATTTATTTCAGAGTACTCTGAAAGACTCTGAGAGACTCTGTATAATTATTAGTTTTATTTTTTACGTTATAACATGACCATTTGTCGTGCCATAACTTATGTTCGAGCCACTGAGTTACAATGTAATCGTTAAATCTAGAAATACTTTCTCCTTGAGGACATTCGCTCATGATGTAGAGCCAGGCCTCATCCAAGTCTTCCAGCGGTAAATGTGGCAAAACCGCACATAAAGCTACATGTTTTCTATGTATGCTATTCTTATCTAAACCTAAGTCCCTAGATTTTTTTTATAGCTTTTTCATAATGAAAATAGCATCCCATTATCTGTGCGTTAGGAAATACTGCTGTATAACTCCTGACGGCAGCTTCCTCAAAATCGCTTGTGACAACATTGACTTGAATTTGCAAAAAGTTGGTAGAAATTTAAGTTAGTCTTTTAAATAATAAATTTAAATAAATATTTTCTTTTATCGACTTTTTATTTCTTACGAGGGCGGCACTGAAAATTTCGGGAATCAAGGAAGTGACACAACATTACAATTTAAAAATGTATTTATTGCTTTTCGAAGTATTCTCCGCGAAATTTGACACATTTTTCCATACGATGGAACCAATCATTGAAGCAACCATTCCATTCGGAAGTTGGGGTCTCCAAAATGGCCGTTTTGTTAGCGTCCACAGCTTCTTCAGGTGATGAAAATCTCTGACCACGCAATTTATTCTTTATTTTAGGGAAAGTATAGAAAAAAGGGCTTAGGTCGGGGCTGTACGGCGGATGGTCTAATAATTCTATGTTTTCTTGCTCCAAAAACTCTTTTGTTCTGTGCGCGGTGTGAGAACTCGCATTGTCGTGATGGAGGATGATGCGGCGGTTGCAGTTCTCTTTACGGAGTTCAGAAACGACCTGTGGCAAACAAATGCTAGCATACCATTCTGCATTAACCGTTCTTTGTCCCTCAAGAGGAATAGTCGCAACATGGCTGGTTTTGGAGACAAATGTGGCCACCATTTTTTTTTTGCAACACTCCGTGAACGAACAATTTTTGTTGGCTTTAACTCATTTTCGAACACCCAAACTCGTGACTGGTTTTTTGTTTTGGGTTCGTACGCGTATATCCAGGATTCGTCACCTGATACGATGTTGTATACAGCATTTGAGGATCCTGCGTGGAATCTTTCGAGAGTTCTGAGGCACCAAGTAACGCGAGCCGCTTTCTGCTCTTCACAGAGCGAATGCGGTATCCATCGGGAAAACAACTTTTTTACACCTAATTGTTTATGCAAGATTATTTGTATTTGACTCATGCCAATGTCTAAAGTTGCCTGAATTTCGCGGTATATTACATGTCAATCTTCCTCAATCAGCTTACGCACAGCATCAACGTTTTCTTGGGTGACTGCAGTTTTTGGACGACTACGACGGGGATCATCACTGAGCTTGACACGTCCACGTTGAAATTCAGCAAACCAGCGGTAAATTGTGGTTTTGGATGGAGCTTCATCACCAAATGCAGAAATCATCCGGTCAACACACTGCGAAAGTCATAATAAATCATCGCTCTTGAATTTTCTCGAGTCAATTCCATTTTCTCAACGACTAAACAAGTTTGACAAGACCTTGTGACAAGACCGAGAATCTTTTTTTAAATAAATAAATGGTATTCGATTTTTAAAACCAAGGGGTTTTCAATTAAAAATATTTTAATATGACAGGAACAGTGGCAATATTCCATTCCCGATACTTTTAGTGCAGCCCTGTAGTCCCCGCACTATGCGAGTGATATTCGTAGGTGTGCTTCGTGGAATAGGAAATTATTTATTTTAATTTTTAATTTGAAGCCCACCTACGGGTGTGCTAAGTGGAATACTTTAGGTGTGCTTCGTCTGGGTGTGCTTCGTTTGGGTGTGCTTCATGGAATACCTCCTAATAAATGGTTAAAACGAATTTTATACCAAGTCACAAAGAAAGAATAACTTTACTAGATTCTGATCATTGCTGGCAATTAATTATATTTCAAAACCAAAATATTAAATCTATACATACAAAAGCGAAATACCACTCAATGATCAATCACGAAATCTCAAAAATTATAACACCTACAAACTTAAAATTTGGCAGGTAGGTTCTTTATAGGGTGTAAACATCCGCTAAGAATGAATTTTACGAAACTAAAACCCTAAGGGGGTAAAACGGGGGTTGGAAGTTTGTATGGAGAAACCTATTTTAATTTGCTAGTCGTTTTGTGACTTTAAACACTAAACTCATTATTATTCACCAGTTTTGTTACTTTTAATGTATTCATCGTTATAAGGATTTTCTAACATGGCACAGCAATTAAATTGCTCATTTATATTCTCAGTTAATATTGTAACGTATCTTTCAGAGGGCAACCATTGGTATTTATAAAAGTAGAACTCGGCTTTATAAGTTGTATGATGAAAAGTTTATCAGTTTTTTTTTTTCAAAGCCGGGTTATTTATTTGAGTTCCATAATTTAAAATAGTAACAATATTACTAAATCGACTTAGAATATTATTAATAATGACATTGGAAAGTCTGCAGAACGATACAGTGACTACAGCCTTGTAATTAAAATGTAATAAAATTGGACTCACAGATTGCCGCGGCTTTTGAAAATTCATTATTATTATTATTTTATTAACTATTATCATCTTAAATAATATCATAACTTAATAGGTATTTAAACAAACTGAAAATAATAATATTATTATGTACAAACGGGTAGACAAAGAACTCATAGGGCATCAAAAAATTCGTCCACATCGATGTCAATGGGAAAAGTGCCCAGAACGCTGGCAGCTTTGCCACGCTGGATGGCAAAATTTATTATCAATCTCTGAAAAGTAATTTTGCAGAAGCTGACGTTTTATAACTGCCTATGTTCTAACGTTTCATAAGTGCCCACACATAGGTGTATATCCTATGTGAAATAAAAAGATATTGAGTTTTTTTCTGACCGATAGTCACTTTGCCTATGACCCTCTTGCCTCATTTCTCAATTGACTCAAGCGCATCAAGTTGTATCTGGCAGATACGTGCCAAAGATGAAACATTAGCAAACTATGGATTCCGGAATTCCTTCTTGTATCTTCTTACTGTACACATGAGAGATAATATTTTGAAAATGTGACCTCTGAGTTTATTTCAGTGTATCTTCTCAGGGTAGTTAACTGGCTAGAAAGTACAATTTAAACACACAACAACGTTTAATTACCGTGGAAAGTACGACAATAATATAATGACTGATCGTTGCTATCAGATCGATCCATCCTAAGGTTGTCTGGTAGATATAGCTGTCAGCGATGAGACTGTCATTGTACCCATAGATTTAAATTTATGTAAAAGTCGTGTTACTTTTTTCTTATTCTATTCTATTCTATTCAGCCCCCCTAGCCAAGTTACAATCGTTTCGTTCGCGCCGAACGCCTCGAGTAGGTCACGCCTCCGATTACTTTGTTCTGACCACGTGACTGAGCGTTGAGATGACGTCTGAACAAAGGAATCAGAGGCGTGGCCTACTCGAGGCGTTCGGCGCGAACGATGGCTAGGGGGCTGTTCTATTATGTTCTGTTCTGTTCTGTTCTGCACTGCTCTGCTCTGCTCTGCTCTATTCTATTCTGTTCTATTCTATTCTATTCTATTCTATTCTATTCTATTCTATTCTATTCTATTCTATTCTATTCTATTCTATTCTATTCTATTCTATTCTATTCTATTCTATTCTTTTCTATTCTATTCTATTCTATTCTATTCTATTCTATTCTATTCTATTCTATTCTATTCTATTCTATTCTATTCTATTCTATTCTATTCTATTCCATTCTATTCTATTCCATTCTATTCCATTCTATTCCATTCTATTCCATTCTATTCTATTCCATTCTATTCCATTCCATTCCATTCTATTCTATTCTATTCTATTCTATTATATTCTATTCTATCAGTTCCTGAACTGTTGAACTGTTACAAATCCCGACAGTCCGGTACTAACTACTTTTTCCAAGAGTTGCTATTGTGTTACCCAGTAGCTGCTTAAAGTATTCAATTGCAACCAGTTCGACTGGAAGTCGATCAGGCGACCCCAACGCAGAGCCTTTTTCTAACTCACCATCATCTTAGCATCTCATAACATTTTTACGAGTATTTACTTGTTTATTTATGTACACACAAACACTTGAAAAGAACAAATACAGATAGGATCAAGGACAAAGATTCTGCCAATTTTAAACGAAATTTCCAGAAGTGTTCGATGAGAGATATAGACACAACGTGTATAAATAATTTTAAAAAGTTTAAAATAGACTATACTATGTAAATTAAGTCACATAATACATGCATATTATGTAAATAATCTTTACATATAATAAATCTGTAAAAGTTTTTAATTGTGCGCGCATCACGTAAAATATCCGAAATCGATGTAGATAACTTTTATACATTAAAATGTTATGTGACTTAATATATTACTTAGGCTTTGTTTCATCGCAATCGCTTGACTATATCGAAAGATATACAACAATCATTGACTGTTAGGCGGTACAAAGTTCACCGGGTCAGCTAATAGGTAGTAAATAAATGTACACATAAATAGATAAAATACTTAAATTAAATAGTAAAAATACATATGTATAATCCATAACTAAAAAAACAAACGGAATAAATTTTTATTCTTACATAAATTTGTTTTTTTTTTAAATATATTTTAAAATAAATTAAGTTTTACTAAAATACAGCAGTCAGCAAAAACATTTACTTTGTACAAGTTTCTTATCCGGCAGCAGCAGCTTGTTGCAAGGAAACCAGCTCAGTTCCTTCTTCTTGTGAGAAATCAGATGTTCCTTGTGAGGAAATACTGGTCCTTTCTAAGGAATCAGTAGTTCTTTGTAAGAACACAGTAGTGCCTTCTGAGGTAACAGTAGTTTATTGCGAAGAAATAGGTTCAGTTCCATTTTCTTGCGAGGCAAGAGTAATTTGCTATGACGAGACAGTAGACCCTTCTTAGGAATCAGTAGTGTCTTGCGAAAAAACAGTAGTCAATTGTGAGGTTACCGATTCAATTCCACTTTCTTGCAAGATAGAAGTAGTTCCTCGTGAGAAAACAGTAGACCCTTCTGAGGAATCAGTAGTTTCTTGCAAAGGAACAGTATATTCTTGTCAGACAAGAGTAGTTTGTTGTAAGAAACAGTAGTTTCTTGTGAGGAAACATATTCAGGTCCATTTTCTTGCGAGGTAAGAGTAATTTGCTGTGACGATATAGTAGACCCTTCTGAGGAATCGTTAGTTTCTTGCGAAGGCACATTAGTTTCTTGTGAGGAAACCGATTCAATTCTATTTTCTTGCAAGATAGGAGTAGTTTCTTGTGAGAAAACAGTAAAACCTTCTGAGGAGTCAGTAGTTTCATGCGAAGAAACAAATTCAGTTCCATTTTCATGTAACTCAAGAGTAGTTTGCGGTGACGAAGCAGTGGTTTCGTCTGATGAATAATAAATTTCTTGTGAAGAAAGAGATTCAATTCCATTTTCTTGTGATGCAAGAGTAGTTTGTTGTGACGAAACAATAGTTTCTTGTGAGGAAATAGTAGTTTCTTGTGACAAAACAGATTCAGTTCCATTTTCTTGCGAGATAAGAGTAGTTTGCTCTGACGATACAGTAGACCCTTCTGAGGAATCAGTAGTTTCTTGCGAAGAAACAGTAGTCAATTGTGAGGAAACCGATTCCATTCTATTTTGTTGCAAAATAGAATTAGTTTCTTCTGAGTAAAAAGTAGACCCTTCTGAGGAGTCATTAGTTTCTTGTGAAAACACAGATTCAGTTTCATTTTCTTGTGAGGCAAGAGTAGTTTGCTGTGACGAAACAGTAGTTCCTTGTGACGAAACAGATTCAGTTACATTTTCTTGCGAAGTAAGAGTAGTTTGCTCTGACGATACAGCAGACCCTTCTGAGGAATCAGTAGTTTCTTCCCAAGAAACATTAGTTTCTTGTGTGGAAACCGATTCAATTCTATTTTGTTGCAAGATAGGAGTAGTTTCTTGTGAGAAAACAGTACTCTCTTCTGAAGGGTCAGTAGTTTCTTGCGAAGAAACAAATTCAGTTCCATTTTCTAGTGAGGCAAGAGTAGTTTGCTGTGACGAAAAAGTAGTTTCTTGTGAGGAAACAGTAGTTTCATGTGAGGAAACAGTAGTTTCTTGTGAGGAAACAGTAGTTTCTTGCGAAGAAACAGATACAATTCTGTTTTCTTGTGAAGCAAGAGTAGTTTCTTGTGAGAAAACAGTGGACCCTTCTGAGGAGTCAGTAGTTTCTTGTGACGAAACAGATTCAGTTCCATTTTCATGCGAGGTAAGAGTAGTTTGGTCTGACGATACAGTAGACCCTTCTGAGGAATCAGTAATTTCTTGGGAAGACACATTAGTTTTTAGTAAGGAAACCGAATCAATTCTATTTTCTTGCAAGATAGTAGTTTCTTGTGAGAAAACAGTACTCTGTTCTGAGGAGTCAGTAGTTTCTTGCGAAGAAACAGATTCAGTTCCATTTTCTTGTGACATAAGAGTAGTTTGCTCTGACGATACAGTAGACCCTTCTGGGGAATCAGTAGTTTCTTGGGAAGACACATTAGTTTTTTGCGAGGAAACCGAACCAATTCTATTTTCATGGAAGATAGGAGTAGTTTCTTGTAAAAAAACAGTACTCTCTTCTAAGGAGTCAGTAGTTTCTTGAGAAAAAACAGATTCAGTTCCATTTTCTTGTGAGGTAAGAGTAGTTTGCTCTGACAAAACAGTAGTTTCTTGCGAAGAAACAGTAGTTTCTTGTAAGGAAACAGATTCAGTTCCATTTTCATGCGAGGTAAGAGTAGTTTGCTCTGACGAAACAGTAGGTTCTTGTGAGGAAACAGTAGTTTCTCGTGACAAAACAGGTTCAGTTTCATTTTCTTGTGAGGCCAGAGTAGTTTGCTCTGACGAAACCGTAATTTCTTGTGAGGTAACAGTAGTTCCTTGTAAAGAAACAGATTCAGTTCCATTTTCTTGCGAGGTAAGAGTCGTTTGCTCTGACGATATAGTAGACCCTTCTGAGGAATCAGTAGTTTCTTGTGAAGACACGTTAGTTTCTTGTGAAAACACAGATTCATTTTCTTGTGAGGCAAGAGTAGTTTGCTTTGACGAAACAGTCGTTTCTTCCGAGGAATCATTAGTTTCTTGTGAAGAAAGAGATTCAATTCTATTTTCTTGCAAGAAAGGAGTAGTTTCTTGTAAGAAAAGAGTAGACCCTTCTGAGGAGTCAGTAGTTTCTTGCGAAGAAACAGATTCAGTTCCATTTTCTTGTGAGGAAGGAGTAGTTTGCTGTGACAAAACAGTAGACCCTTCCGAGGAATCAGTAGTTTCTTGGGAAGACGCATTAGATTCTTGTGAGGAAACCGATTCAATTCTATTTTGTTGCAAGATAGGAGTAGTTTCCTGTGAGAAAACAGTACTCTCTCCTGAAGAGTCAGTAGTTTCTTGCGAAGAAACAGATTCAGTTCCATTTTCTAGTGAGGTAAGAGTAGATTGCTCTGACGAAACAGTAGTTTCTTGCGAAAAAGCAGTAGTTTCTTGTAAGGAAACAGACTCAGTTCCATTTTCTTGCGAGGTAAGAGTAGTTTGCTCTGACGATACAGTAGACCCTTCTGAGGAATCAGTAGTTTCTTGTGAAGACACGTTAGTTTCTTTTGAGGAAACCGATTCAATTCTATTTTCTTGCAAGATAGGAGTAGTTTCTTGTGAGAAAACAGTAGACCCTTCTGAGAAGTCAGTAGTTTCTTGCGAAGAAACAGATTCAGTTTTATTTTCTTGTAAGGCAAGAGTAGTTTGCTGTGACGAAACAGTCGTTTCTTCTGAGGAATCATTAGTTTCTTGTGAAGAAAGATTTTCTATTATTTTTTCTTGCAAGATAGGAGTAGTTTCTTGTAAGAAAACAGTAGAGCCTTCTGAGTAGTCAGTAGTTTCTTGCGAAGAAACAGATTCAGTTACATTTTCTTGCGAGGTAAGAGTAGTTTGCTCTGACGATACAGTAGACCCTTCTGAGGAGTCATTAGTTTCTTGTGAAAACACAGATTCAGTTTTATTTTCTTGTGAAGCAAGAGTAGTTTGCTGTGACGAAACAGTCGTTTCTTCCGAGGAATCATTAGTTTCTTGTGAAGAAAGAGATTCAATTCTATTTTCTTGCAAGAAAGGAGTAGTTTCTTGTAAGAAAACAGTAGACCCTTCTGAGGAGTCAGTAGTTTCTAGTGAAGAAACAGATTCAGTTCCATTTTCTTGTGAGAAAGGAGTAGTTTGCTGTGACGAAACAGTAGTTTCTTGTGAAAAAACAGATTCAGATACATTTTCTTGCGAGGTAAGAGTAGTTTGCTCTGATGATACAGTAGACCCTTCCGAGGAATCAGTAGTTTCTTGGGAAGACGCATTATTTTCTTGTGAGGAAACCGATTCAATTCTATTTTGTTGCAAGATAGGAGTAGTTTCCTGTGAGAAAACAGTACTCTCTCCTGAAGAGTCAGTAGTTTCTTGCGAAGAAACAGATTCAGTTCCATTTTCTTGTGAGGTAAGAGTAGATTGCTCTGACGAAACAGTAGTTTCTTGCGAAAAAACAGTAGTTTCTTGTAAGGAAACTGACTCAGTTCCATTTTCTTGCGAGGTAAGAGTAGTTTGATCTGACGATACAGTAGACCATTCTGAGGAAACAGTAGTTTCTTGTGAAGACACGTTAGTTTCTTTTGAGGAAACCGATTCAGTTACATTTTCTTGCGAGGTAAGAGTAGTTTGCTCTGACGATACAGTAGACCCTTCTGAGGAGTCATTAGTTTTTTGTGAAAACACAGATTCAGTTACATTTTCTTGTGAGGCAAGAGTAGTTTGCTGTGACGAAACAGTCGTTTCTTCCGAGGAATCATTAGTTTCTTGTGAAGAAAGAGATTCAATTATATTTTCTTGCAAGATAGGAGTAGTTTCTTGTAAAAAAACAGTAGACCCTTCTGAGGAGTCAGTAGTTTCTTGCGAAAAAACAGATTCAGTTACATTTTCTTGCGAGGTAAGAGTAGTTTGCTCTGAGGATACAGTAGACCCTTCTGAGAAGTCATTAGTTTCTTGTGAAAACACAGATTCAGTTACATTTTCTTGTGAGGCAAGAGTAGTTTGCTGTGACGAAACAGTCGTTTCTTCCGAGGAATCATTAGTTTCTTGTGAAGAAAGAGATTCAATTATATTTTCTTGCAAGATAGGAGTAGTTTCTTGTAAGAAAACAGTAGACCCTTCTGAAGAGTCAGTAGTTTCTTGCGAAGAAACAGATTCAGTTCCATTTTCTTGTGAGGAAGGAGTAGTTTGCTGTGACGAAACCGTCGTTTCTTCCGAGGAATCATTAGTTTCTTGTGAAGAAAGAGATTTAATTATATTTTCTTGCAAGATAGGAGTAGTTTCATGTAAAAAAACAGTAGACCCTTCTGAGGAGTCAGTAGTTTCTTGCGAAAAAACAGATTCAGTTACATTTTCTTGCGAGGTAAGAGTAATTTGATCTGAGGATACAGTAGACCCTTCTGAGGAGTCATTAGTTTCTTGTGAAAACACAGATTCAGTTACATTTTCTTGTGAGGCAAGAGTAGTTTGCTGTGACGAAACAGTCGTTTCTTCCGAGGAATCATTAGTTTCTTGTGAAGAAAGAGATTTAATTATATTTTCTTGCAAGATAGGAGTAGTTTCTTGTAAGAAAACAGTAGACCCTTCTGAAGAGTCAGTAGTTTCTTGCAAAGAAACAGATTCAGTTCCATTTTCTTGTGAGGAAGGAGTAGTTTGCTGTGACAAAACAGTAGTTTCTTTTGAGGAAATAGATTCAGTTACATTTTCTTGCGAGGTAAGACTAGTTTGCTCTGACGAAACAGTAGACCCTTCCGAGGAATCAGTACTTTCTTGGGAAGACGCATTATTTTCTTGTGAGGAAACCGATTCAATTCTATTTTGTTGCAAGATAGGAGTAGTTTCCTGTGAGAAAACAGTACTCTCTCCTGAAGTGTCAGTAGTTTCTTGCGAAGAAACAGATTCAGTTCCATTTTCTAGTGAGGTAAGAGTAGATTGCTCTGACGAAACAGTAGTTTCTTGCGAAAAAACAGTAGTTTCTTGTAAGGAAACTGACTCAGTTCCATTTTCTTGCGAGGTAAGAGTAGTTTGATCTGACGATACATAAGACCATTCTGAGGAATCAGTAGTTTCTTGTGAAGACACGTTAGTTTCTTTTGAGGAAACCGATTCAATTCTATTTTCTTGCAAGATAGGAGTAGTTTTTTGTGAGAAAACAGTACTCTCTTCTGAGGAGTCAGTAGTTTCTTGCGAAGCAACAGATTCAGTTCCATTTTCTTGTGACATAAGAGTAGTTTGCTCTGACGATACAGTAGACCCTTCTGGGGAATCAGTAGTTTCTTGGGAAGACACAATAGTTTCTTGCGAGGAAACCGAACCAATTCTATTTTCATGGAAGATAGGAGTAGATTCTTGTAAAAAAACAGTACTCTTTTCTAAGGAGTCAGTAGTTTTTTGAGAAAAAACAGATTCAGTTCCATTTTCTTGTGAGGTAAGAGTAGTTTGCTCTGACAAAACAGTAGTTTCTTGCGAAGAAACAGTAGTTTCTTGTATGGAAACAGATTCAGTTCCATTTTCATGCGAGGTAAGAGTAGTTTGCTCTGACGAAACATTACGTTCTTGTGAGGAAACAGTAGTTTCTTGTGACGAAACAGGTTCAGTTTCGTTTTCTTGTGAGGCAAGAGTAGTTTGCTTTGACGAAACCGTAATTTCTTGTGAGGTAACAGTAGTTCCTTGTAAAGAAACAGATTCAGTTCCATTTTCTTGTGAGGAAGGAGTAGTTTGCTGTGACAAAACAGTAGTTTCTTTTGAGGAAATAGATTCAGTTACATTTTCTTGCGAGGTAAGACTAGTTTGCTCTGACGAAACAGTAGACCCTTCCGAGGAATCAGTACTTTTTTGGGAAGACGCATTATTTTCTTGTGAGGAAACCGATTCAATTCTATTTTGTTGCAAGATAGGAGTAGTTTCCTGTGAGAAAACAGTACTCTCTCCTGAAGAGTCAGTAGTTTCTTGCGAAGAAACAGATTCAGTTCCATTTTCTAGTGAGGTAAGAGTAGATTGCTCTGACGAAACAGTAGTTTCTTGCGAAGAAACAGTAGTTTCTTGTATGGAAACAGATTCAGTTCCATTTTCATGCGAGGTAAGAGTAGTTTGCTCTGACGAAACATTACGTTCTTGTGAGGAAACAGTAGTTTCTTGTGACGAAACAGGTTCAGTTTCGTTTTCTTGTGAGGCAAGAGTAGTTTGCTTTGACGAAACCGTAATTTCTTGTGAGGTAACAGTAGTTCCTTGTAAAGAAACAGACTCAGTTCCATTTTCTTGCGAGGAAGGAGTAGTTTGCTGTGACGAAACAGTAGTTTCTTGTGAGGAAACAGATTCAGTTAAATTTTCTTCCGATGTAAGAATAGTTTGCTCTGACGTTACGGTAGACCCATCCGAGGAATCAGTAGTTTCTTGGGAAGACACATTCGTTTCTTGTGAGGAAACCGATTCAATTCTATTTTGTTGCAAGTTAGGAGTAGTTTCCTGTGAGAAAACAGTACTCTCTCCTGAAGAGTCAGTAGTTTCCTGCGAAGAAACTGATTCAGTTCCATTTTCTAGTGAGGCAAGAGTAGTTTCTTGTGAGTTAACAGTAGTTTCTTGTGAAGAAACAGATTCAGTTCCATTTTCTTGTGACATAAGAGTAGTTTGCTCTGACGATACAGTAGACCCTTCTGGGGAATCAGTAGTTTCTTGGGAAGACACAATAGTTTCTTGCGAGGAAACCGAACCAATTCTATTTTCATGGAAGATAGGAGTAGATTCTTGTAAAAAAACAGTACTCTCTTCTAAGGAGTCAGTAGTTTTTTGAGAAAAAACAGATTCAGTTCCATTTTCTTGTGAGGTAAGAGTAGTTTGCTCTGACAAAACAGTAGTTTCTTGCGAAGAAACAGTAGTTTCTTGTATGGAAACAGATTCAGTTCCATTTTCATGCGACGTAAGAGTAGTTTGCTCTGACGAAACAGTACGTTCTTGTGAGGAAACAGTAGTTTCTTGTGACGAAACAGGTTCAGTTTCATTTTCTTGTGAGGCAAGAGTAGTTTGCTTTGACGAAATCGTAATTTCTTGTGAGGTAACAGTAGTTCCTTGTAAAGAAACAGACTCAGATCCATTTTCTTGTGAGGAAGGAGTAGTTTGCTGTGACGAAACAGTAGTTTCTTGTGAGGAAACAGATTCAGTTAAATTTTCTTGCGATGTAAGAATAGTTTGCTCTGACGATACGGTAGACGATACAGTAGACCCTTCCGAGGAATCAGTAGTTTCTTGGGAAGACACGTTAGTTTCTTTTGAGGAAACCGATTCAATTCTATTTTCTTGCAAGATAGGAGTAGTTTCTTGTAAGAAAACAGTAGACCCTTCTGAGGAGTCAGTAGTTTCTTGCGAAGAAACAGATTCAGTTCCATTTTCTTGTGAGGAAGGAGTAGTTTGCTGTGACAAAACAGTAGTTTCTTGTGAGGAAACAGATTCAAGGACATTTTCTTGCGATGTAAGAATAGTTTGCTCTGACGATACGGTAGACCCTTCCGAGGAATCAGTAGTTTCTTGGGAAGACACATTAGTTTCTTGTGAGGAAACCGATTCAATTCTATTTTGTTGCAAGTTAGGAGTAGTTTCCTGTGAGAAAACAGTACTCTCTCCTGAAGAGTCAGTAGTTTCTTGCGAAGAAACAGATTCAGTTCCATTTTCTAGTGAGGCAAGAGTAGTTTCTTGTGATTTAACAGTAGTTTCTTGTGAAGAAACAGACTCAGTTCCATTTTCTTGCGAGGTAAGAGTAGTTTGCTCTGACGATACAGTAGACCCTTCTGAGGAGTCAGTAGTTTCTTGCGAAGAAACAGATTCAGTTCCATTTGCTTGTGACATAAGAGTAGTTTGCTCTAACGATACAGTAGACCCTTCTGGGGAATCAGTAGTTTCTTGGGAAGACACATTTGTTTCTTGCGAGGAAACCGAACCAATTCTTTTTTGTTGGAAGATAGAAGTAGTTTCTTGTAAAAAAACAGTACTCTCGTCTGAGGAGTCAGTAGTTTCTTGAGAAAAAACAGATTCCGTTCCATTTTCTTGCAAGGTAAGAGTAGTTTGCTGTGACAAAATAGTAGTTTCTTGCGAAGAAACAGTAGTTTCTTGTGATGAAATAGATTCAGTTCCATTTTCTTGCGAGGTAAGAGTAGTTTGCTCTGACGATACAGGAGACCCTTCTGATGAATCAGTAGTTTCTTGGGAAGACACATTAGTTTCTTGCGAGGAAACCAAACCAATTCTATTTTCTTGGAAGATAGGAGTAGTTTCTTGTGAGAAAACAGTAGACCCTTCTGAGGAGTCAGTAGTTTCTTGCGAAGAAACAGATTCAGTTCCATTTTCTTGTGACATAAGAGTAGTTTGCTCTGACGATACAGTAGACCCTTCTGAGGAATCAGTAGTTTCTTGGGAAGACACATTAGTTTCTTGTGAGGAAACCGAATCAATTCTATTTTCTTGCAAGATAGAAGTAGATTCTTGTGAGAATACAGTATTCTCTTCTGAGGAGTCAGTAGTTTTTTGCGAAGAAACAGATTCAGTTCCATTTTCTTGTGAGATAAGAGTAGCTTGCTCTGACGATGCAGTAGACCCTTCTGGGGAATCAGTAGTTTCTTGGGAAGACACATTAGTTTCTTGCGAGGAAACCGAACCAATTCTATATTTTTGGAAGATAGGAGTAGTTTCTTGTAAAAAAACAGCACTCTCTTCTGAGGAGTCAGTAGTTTCTTGAGAAAAAACAGTAGTTTCTTGTAAGGAAACAGATTCAGTTCCAGTTTCTTGCGAGGTAGAAGTAGTTTCTTGTGAGAAAACAGTAGACCCTTCTGTGGAGTCAGCAGTTTCTTGCGAAGAAACAGAATTAGTTTCATTTTCTTGTGAGGCAAGAGTAGTTTGCTGTGACAAAACTGTAGTTTCTTGTGAGGAAACAGTAGTTTCTTGTGACGAAACAGATTCAGTTCCATTTTCTTGCGAGGTAAGAGTAGTTTGCTGTGACAAAACTGTAGTTTCTTGTGAGGAAACAGTAGTTTCTTGTGACGAAACAGATTCAGTTCCATTTTCTTGCGAGGTAAGAGTAGTTTGCTGTGACAAAACTGTAGTTTCTTGTGAGGAAACAGTAGTTGCTTGTGACGAAACAGATTCAGTTCCATTTTCTTGCGAGGTAAGAGTAGTTTCGTCGGACGATACAGTAGACCCTTCTGAGGAATCAGTAGTTTCTTGAGGAGACACATTAGTTTCTTGTGAGGAAACCGAATCAATTCTAATTTCTTGCGAGGTAGAAGTAGTTTCTTGTGAGAAAACAGTAGACCCTTCTGAGGAGTCAGTAGTTTCTTGCGAAGAAACAGATTCAGTTTCATTTTCTTGTGAGGTTAGAGTAGTTTGCTGTGACAAAACTGTAGTTTCTTGTGAGGAAACAGTAGTTGCTTGTGACGAAACAGATTCAGTTCCATTTTCTTGCGAGGTAAGAGTAGTTTCGTCTGACGATACAGTAGACCCTTCTGAGGAATCAGTAGTTTCTTGAGGAGACACATTAGTTTCTTGTGAGGAAACCGAATCAATTCTAATTTCTTGCGAGGTAGAAGTAGTTTCTTGTGAGAAAACAGTAGACCCTTCTGAGGAGTCAGTAGTTTCTTGCGAAGAAACAGATTCAGTTTCATTTTCTTTTGAGGTTAGAGTAGTTTGCTGTGACAAAACTGTAGTTTCTTGTGAGGAAACAGTAGTTACTTGTGGCGAAACAGATTCAGTTCCATTTTCTTGCGAGGCAAGAGTAGTTTGGTCTGAAGATACAGTAGACCATTCTGAGGAATCAGTAGTTTCTTGAGAAGACACATTAGTTTCTTGTGAGGAAACCGAATCAATTCTATTTTCTTGCAAGATAGAAGTAGATTCTTGTGAGAATACAGTACTCTCTTCTGAGGAGTCGGTAGTTTCTTGCGAAGAATCAGATTCAGTTCCATTTTCTTGTGAGATAAGAGTAGTTTGCTCTGACGGTACAGTAGACCCTTCTGGGGAATCAGTAGTTTCTTGGGAAGACACATTAGTTTCTTGCGAGGAAACCGGACCAATTCGATTTTCTTGGAAGATAGGAGTAGTTTCTTGTAAAAAAGCAGCACTCTCTTCTGAGGAGTCAGTAGTTTCTTGAGAAAAAACAGTAGTTTCTTGTAAGGAAACAGATTCAGTTCCCTTTTCGTGCGAGGTAGAAGTAGTTTCTTGTGAAAAAACAGTAGACCCTTCTGTGGAGTCAGTAGTTTCTTGCGAAGAAACAGATTCAGTTTCATTCTCTTGTGAGGCAAGAGTAGTTTGCTGTGACAAAACTGTAGTTTCTTGTGAGGAAACAGTAGTTTCTTGTGAAGAAACAGATTCAGTTCCATTTTCTTGCGAGGTAAGAGTAGTTTGCTGTGACAAAATTGTAGTTTCTTGTGAGGAAACAGTAGTTTCTTGCAAAGAAACAGATTCAGTTTCATTCTCTTGTGAGGCAAGAGTAGTTTGCTGTGACAAAACTGTAGTTTCTTGTGAGGAAACAGTAGTTTCTTGCGAAGAAACAGATTCAGTTCCATTTTCTTGCGAGGTAAGAGTAGTTTGCTGTGACAAAACAGTAGTTTCTTGTAAGGAAACAGATTCAGTTCCATTTTCATGCGAGGTAAGAGTAGTTTGCTCTGACGATACAGGAGACCCTTCTGAAGAATCAGTAGTTTCTTGGGAAGACACATTAGTTTCTTGCGAGGAAACCGAACCAATTCTATTTTCTTGGAAGATAGGAGTAGTTCCTTGTAAAAAAACAGTACTCTCTTCTGAGGAGTCAGTAGTTTCTTGAGAGAAAACAGATTTAGTACCATTTTCTTGCGAGGTAAGAGTAGTTTGCTCTGACGAAACAGTAGTTTCTTGCGAAAAAACAGTAGTTTTTTGTAAGGTAACAGATTCAGTTCTATTTTCATGCGAGGAAGGAGTGGTTTGCTGTGACGAAACAGCAGACCTCTTTGAGGAATCCATAGTTTCTTGCGAAGAAATAGTAGTTTCTTGTAAGGAAACAGATACTGTTCCATTTTCTTGTGAAGCCAGGTTAGTAGTTCCTTCTGAAGCAACACTAGTTTCTTTGGAGGAAACAGATTCAGTTCTATTTTGTTGCAAGATAGGAGTAGTTTTTTGTGAGAAAACAGTAGACTCTTCTGGGGAGTCAGTAGTTTCTTGCGAAAAAACAGTAGTTTCTTGGAAGGAAACAAATTCAGTTTCATTTTCTTGCGAGGAAGGAGTAGTTTGCTGTGACGAAACAGTAGCCCCTTCTGAGTAGTCAGTAGTTACTTGCGAAGAAACAGTAGTTTCTTGTGAAGAAATAGGTTCAGTTCCATTTTCTTGCGAGGTAAGAGTAGTTTGTTGTGACGAAAAAGCAGACCTTTCTGAAGAATCAGTAGTTTCTTGCAAAGAAACAGTATTTTTTTGTGAGGTAGCAAATTCAGTTCCATTTTCTTGCGAGGAGGAATAAGTTTGCAGTGACGAAAAAGTAGACCCTTCTGAGGAATCAGTAGTTTCTTGCGAAGAAACAGTAGTTCCTTGGGAGGAAACAGGTTTAGTTTCATTTTCTTGCGGGGTAGGAGTAGTTTCTTGTGAGAAAACAGTAGACCCTCCTGAGGAGTTAGTAGTTTCTTGTGAGAAAACAGTAGACCCTCCTAAGGAGTTAGTAGTTTCTTGCGAAGAAACAGATTCATGTCCATTTTCTTGCGAGGTAGGAGTAGTTTGCTGTAACGAAACAGCAGACCTCTCTGAGGAATCCATAGTGTCTTGCGAAGAAACAGTAGTTTCTTGTGAGGAAACAGATACTGTTCCATTTTCTTCTGAAGTCAGGATAGTAGTTCCTTCTGAAGCAACACTAGTTTCTTTGGAGGAAACAGATTCAGTTCTATTTTGTTGTTGGGAAACAGTAGTTTCTTCTGAGGTTACAGTAGTTTCTTGCGATGAAACAAGTTCAGTTCTATTTTCTGGTAAGGTAACAGTGGTTCGAAGTGAGGAAATAATAGTTCCTTGTGAGGGAACAGTAGTCTCTTGAGTGAGAATAGAAGTTCCTCTTGTTGTCACAGTAGTTGCCGGTGTAGTAGTTGATGTTGTACATAAATTAATTGAAGGTGTAGTAGTTCTACCAAATAATATATCAAAGATATTTGGTTTAGGCCTTGTCGTACTTGATGTAGTACATAAATCTATTGGTCTTTTTGTTGAGACTCTTGACGCTCTCCTTGTAGTATTTGTTCTTCTACCGAATATCATCTCAAAGAAATCTGGTAAATTGACTGGTCTGAAATTATATTGACTGCCGGCTACCGAAGAGAACGCAATAATGGTTGCGAAAACCTGTGGAGGAAACAAAATTTATTAGTACAGTGCACCACATTGAAACTTCTTCTGTCCCTATTTTATGGCGCAGGCCTAAAGATTGTTTTCTTTACAAAAAGTTTGAGCATTGATCAATACACTCTACATGGAGAAGAACGTGCGAGAAACTCCAAGGACACTTCATCGTCCTCATCATCATCATCATTTCAGCGTCCGCTGTGGGACATAGGCCTCCACCAAGTTTCGCCACAACGACCGGTCTTGTGCGTCTCACATCCATCGCATTCCCGTGACTCTCACCAGCTCATCGGTCAAGTAGAAGGCCTCACAAATATAAGGCCTCAATATAAATCATAATATGTATTACAAAAATCCTATTTAGTAATAATATTTCTTGTGGCTTGTGTAATTTGAGAATAATATAAATATATATAAAAAAAACAATTGAAATAAGTAAAAAATAGTGTCGCTTCTAAATTATACGACTATAATTATAAATTTTTCAAAGTTCGAAGAAAAGGAATAATTATCATAACCTTTATAAAAATAAGATCATGTCAAAAACAATAAAAACGTGAAAATAGGTTGCTCCATACAAACTTTGGACCCTCGTTTCATCTCAATAGGAGATGAATTTCGAAATATCATTTACGTGTATGTGTATAACTTTGAAAAATATCGCCGTTATTCTGTGAGCATTTCTGCGGTTTTTTATGATAAATATATAATCTGCTTAAAAGGCGGAAATAAATCTGTTACTTAATATATTATAATAATAAATACGAAACTTACAATTGCTGTAGTCTTCATGGTCTTTATCTTTGTTGATATTGTTAACTGTTCCTTACATATGCCATCTATTACACTTGTTTTTCAACTTAAGTATAAATTATTGAACTGTTCTTATATAGACTCATTTTCTAAAAGAATCGGTCCGCAAGACAGGAAATTGTAATCTATCATTTACTCATTATTTTATACTAGGTGTTGCCCGCGATTTTGTCCGCGTAAAACTACACAACTACCACTGATATAAAGTAAACATTATGTGCTTGCAATATTATCTAAACTATACTAAAACCTAACTATGTAAGTACATAAATATAATACAAACACACAGCATTGCCACGTTGAATGGCAATGCTAATTCTTTGGACAGCACAGCCCGCCGTACTTGGAACATGGGATGACGCAAGGGTGTCAACATAGGTTGCATCCCACACCAGAGGCCTTCCACGGCACTAACGTCATACCATCTGGTCTCTTCCCATCGTCACGTACCGAGCCATTAGGTTCTAATACGGCAGGTACGCCAGCGGTGACAAGCTCGACGAATAATATCGTTGATGCTAGCAATATTAAGTTAATTTAATATTTAAGTTTTTCCCAGAAGATCTGATAAAAAATAAAAATATACTTAAGATTAAATTAAAAACCAGCGTCAGGCAATTGCTAGTTGTCTGTCATTTGCTGAACTGAACCTATTTGGCTTGCAATTAATTATAAAAGGTTCTTATTCATTTAAAAACTATAATGCTGGGGTACCTCAAGGCAGCGTGTTAGACATTATCCTATATTTGTTGTACAAACGTAAAATACCAGAGTTCAAAATCAACACCATTGCAACCTTTGCATATGACACTGCTGTGATACATGGTTACCGAAACTAACCCAAAAAAGCAGTAGAAAATGGTAAACTAGCTTTAAACTCTATGAGCTGGACACCAAAAATCTAAGATCAAACTGCATTCAGTTTGATCTTAGAATTTTGGTGTCAAAATCAATTCACGTTAACTTCACAAACACACAAACACTGCGACTAACCACCCGACCTATATGAAAGGTACGCAAGTACCATATGCTAATATAGACAAATACCCTGTCATATCTTTCAACAGCAAGCTGCGATAGAACTCATTACAAAAAAAATATAGGAACTCGATTTGTGTACGTTATAAAATAACACGCGTAGGTTACTCGGAATGAAATCTTGTTTATCATTATACAATAAAATAATATTGTACAAGCATATTCTTGTGCCAATTTAGACATAATATGGTATCCAAAACTGAACAGCGATAAAATCATTCAAGAATTCCAAAATAAAATACTCAAGGATGCTGTAAAAGCACCCTGGCACATAAGAAATGACAACCACCATCGTGACCTTTCACCGGTAATAAATTCCATTTTAAAATACAATTCGTCTCCACCATCACGCGAAAATTTGCTAAAGGCCACAAACACAGACTTCGTCGACTATATAAACGTTGAAGCTATCCAGCTGCTTGACAATACGGACCATGTGTGTAAAGAAAAAAAGAAGAAGATAAAGAGAACTAAACTTTTTAAGTTAATGTTTCAAGTAGGTGTATAATAGAGATAAATGCTGTGCTATACATAAAATACATCGTTTTCGTTAATGGAATAAATTTTATAATATAATTTTTTTTTAATATCAGACTTTAAAAAAGTGCTGTGGACTTGTGTTTTTTTTTATTGATAGGTTCGCGTTTGACCACTATCTCACCTGATGGTAAGCGATGATGTGGCCGACGATGGAGCACGCTTGCCTAGAAGTAACCTATTCACTCTTGACTTAAAGACTCCTAGGTTGTAGCTATCAGGAAACACAGACTCCGGCAGGGAATTCCACTCCTTAGCTGTACGCATTATGAATGTGTTCCCAAAACACTTTGTACGTATGGGTGGGATGTCCACCATGTACCGATGGCGCAACGCCGTACGTCTAGTGGTCCGATGATGGAACGGACTTGTGGAATTAAATTGTGCAATTTCAACGCACACTCCCCGAAGTGTAATCGATAGAAAAGCGACAGGCCAGCAACTTGGCGTCGATGCTCAAGGCTTTGGAGCTTTGATTCGACAAGAGGATCATCACCGATGATCCTGTTGTGTGATGTGTTTAAAAGTGCAAAAGGATGCTATTGGTAGTTTTAACATAATCTATAACTGCAAATATACAAACGCAGGTCTTACCATGACGTGTTAAAATGGCAGTCATGCGAGCGAGAAAGAGGGATGAAGCTATAAACCCTATAATAATAATCATTTATTTTGTTTGTAAAACAGAGGGTGGTAAAATGTACAGTGCACTATGTTTTGCCAAATATTGGCATACCAACGTATAGTAAATCTCAGCATGCATAGTAACAAATATTTAAAATTATTATATAATGTCAAACTTCAAAAAAATAGAAAAATCGAAACAGAATGTTAAAACAATGAAATCGAAATATCAAAAAAAATAGAATGTCAAAAATTTAAAAAAATGTCAAAAAATTGAATAAGTTTTCAAAAAACTAAAACCGAATGTCAAAAAATTAAATCGGTTGTCAAAAGAATATAACTCCATGCCTTTGAAAGTTTAGTTTGGATCGTAAAATGAATCGCGTTAGGAGCTCGCGGTAGGTACTGTGATATCACCGCTATTAGTTTTTTTTTTTATAACTGTAGACTTTCTCTCTGCTGGACCAAGGCCTCCCTCAACTTTTTCTAGGTATTCTTTACTCGAGCCACCTCGAACCAGAACGACCTCAAACGTTAGATTACGTGCATAAAAAAGAGGTAGTGACATGTGCTCACTCCCCCTACACTCATCCTCCATTGGAGATGCGAAAGAGATCCCCGGGGCCCTGGATCAATAATAATAATATTCCACAACGATCACAAAACATCGCCGTCATCTAGTCTCAAGCTAAGCAGAGCTTGTGTTATGAGTACTAGATAACTGATAAACATACTTATATATTTCTAAATACATACATATTATAGATAATCAATGATTGCATCACTGCTTACCATCAGGTGGGATCGCAGTCAAGCACTGGTTTATATCAATTAAAAAAAAAGAATCAATGGCAAAGAAGAAACAGGAGTGGGTTTTTAGTCAGTAAAAGTGACACTATCTGCCGCTCCGCCCAAGAGCGGGGGATGTCATCAGATGATTTTCCCACCCGAAAAAAAAAACCTCCACGCATCCTCATCCTAATATTTAAAATATTAATTGCTGCTTCATTTAGAAATTTCTTAGTCTTATTTGTTCTATCGTATAAAAACTTGTAAGTACAGAAAAAACTTTACTAATTATATTAATGAAAATAAATGTGACGTCAACAAGGTTCAATCTGGTTACCAAAAGTCTTTTCTAACGACAATTTTCTGTTTTTATTTTTCTTTTTGGTGAAGAGTTTATTTTTGACATACTTTTGTCAGTGGTTTCTCCCACATGAAAGTAAATATACCAAAGGAAAATATTCCCGGATTAAAAAGTATCTTCTATGCTATTCTACTCGTGTGCCAAACAATTTCACATAAAATCTATTTTTTTTTTCGGTGTTTTAAATCATTTTATGTCATCCCCCGCTGTTGGGCGGAGCGGGAGATAGTGTTAGAATTTTACTTACTAAAAACCCAATCCTGTACCTTCTTTGCCTTTCGTACCAGGGCCGAGTCTTCCTTTCAGAATCAGACCCTTGGCCTCAGTAGGCTTCGACCCTGCTGGGCCCCTACGGTTTGACGTCTTCTTGAGGCGTGCGTGGAACAGTACGCGCCGTCAACGACTTTGGCTCGGTCCGGACGGTCAGACGGCGAGCTACCCATTACTCGCCGTCCGCAGCCCGCGCCTACGGTGGCCGGTAATCGGGATCGGAATCCCGGGGTCGGTTGGGGCGTGAGGATCGTTGCCTCACGCGTGCGGCCGCCTCATTTGCTAGCATTACTGCTTCGCAAAAGGTGGCAACCGCCTGCCACTCCTCCTCGCTCCGGACCATGGCCTGTACCAAGGCCCGGCGCGAGAGATCACCGCAGCCGAACATAAAATCTGTTCAGTCTTTTGACCGTGAAGTATTAAAAACACATACAGTCATACGAACTGAGTGTGGTGTGATGAAGTGTGATATAAATATTAGTACCTACGGTAAGTGTGATGTGATCGTACGCACGTCACATAAAATAATTAGCCTTGTAATTCCTTTTCCTTAATTTACCTTAAGAGTGTCGAAACATACGGTTTTTGTGACATAAACGACCGTATCTTTTCTTTTCGTTAACTCAGAAGTTTGATATTTTCACTGCTTCAAGGAACCGCAGACCTGAGTATATGGTTTTAATTGCAACTCGATACCTCCACGTTCCCGAGTTAAAGGGTCTCGACAAACAGACAGACGGATAACAAAGTGATCCCATAAGATTTCCGTTTTTCCCTACAGAACCCTAAAAAACAGACTATTGTTTCCCTTATCGCATTCTATGGTATCATCCAGGCATCTTGAGGCCCTACGTGATCTCTTTGACGATCTGAACTGAACTGTAAAAGGGATGGAGCTATATAGGGCTCTTTCTCGCTCGCACAACTGACATTTTAATACGTCAACATCAAGCGTCTGGAATTGTTAAATAATTAATAATATAATAAATAATAAAATATTCCACAACTATCACACAAAGCCGTCTAGTCCCAATCTAAGCAGAGCTTGTGTTATGAGTACTAGACAACTGATAAACATACTTATATATTTAGAAATACATACATACTATAGATAAATTACACCCAGACACAATTGTTTAAATTTTCTTCTAAAACTAGGTTACTACTGCGATTACGCTGATTGTGATGCAAATTGGTACCACAACCGTAGAAGTTTTAGAAGCTGATGTGTGATACGATTTTGTATACCTCACAACAACCAGTTTTTAATTTTAAAAATATTTTTTATTTTAGTTTTTTTTTTTTCAAATGACCTTATTAAAAAAAACAGTCGTGGGGGTAATCTGTGTGACAGGATTTCCTAGTGCCAGCCTCCTACAAAGGAATACTTGTATCT
Organism: Mythimna impura; assembly: GCA_905147345.3. Lineage (NCBI taxonomy): Eukaryota > Metazoa > Arthropoda > Insecta > Lepidoptera > Noctuidae > Mythimna > Mythimna impura. Next base: position 4,851,020 of record LR990355.1, on the reverse strand, counting down.
ACTTACACCTTTGTGGAAGAGAAATCAATAAATATGTTGGAAGGTTTAAACGGTGAGAAAAAATGGTGAAAAATTACGAAAAAAAAATCGAATACAACACCATCTCTAATTCATCATCATCTTCCTGCCCTTGTCCCGTGTTATTTAGGGACGGCGCAACACGTTTTTTTCTACCATTCTGCCCTGTCACTCGTCATGCTATCACTAACTTCCTTTTCTTTCATATCAGTCTTCACACAATCCATCCATCTTTCTTTGGTCTCCCTCTCCCTCTCCATCCATCCACATGTAAACTCATGAATTATGCTGTTCTGGTAGATGGCATTGTGATAAAAATCATATTTATTCTATTTTTGTGATACTAAGGAATATATACCTACGAATGAATATTCCTGCCCAGCCCCCCTAGCCAAGTTACAACCGTTTCGTTTCGATTCTCTTTTCGTTGATCACCTCGAGTTGGCCACGCCTCCTATTCCTTTGTTCTGACCACGTGACTGAGCGTTGAGATGACGTCAGAACAAAGGAATCGGAGGAGTGCCTGACTCGAGGCGATCAACCAAAAGGGAATCGAAACAAAACGGTTGTAACTTGGCTAGGGGGGCAGGTATCTTGATTTATTTTCGATCGACTCAGTAGTGTACTTGCATGTATGCAACATACAACTATAGCAAAAGGAGACGGCCTATAGCGAAGGCGATGGCCGCAAACGTAGAGGGAACGGACTTCTTTACGACCCAGCCGCTGCCACAGGAGACGCCCAGGTCGTTGGGAGTAGCAGGGCGATCCCGGCCATTGTAGGCGCGGGCTTACGGATGATGAGCAATGGATAGCCCTAGCCTGAGTAGTCGACAGCGTTTAGTGTTCCAAGTGCGTCTCAAAGAGATGTCAACAAAAACGTAGGGGCCCAGCACGGTCGATGCCCGCTAGAGTGACGGGGAATTCGAATATTCTTAATAAACTAGTGCGCCTCACCATCAGTGATTGCATCACTGCTTACCATCAGGTGGGATTGCAGTCAAGCACTGGTTTATATTAATTAAAAAAAAAAACAATTTGGCTGCTGCGGTCTTCCCGTCCGATTATATTTTAGGTGTCTTCAAGGCTAGAGTGAATAGGCTCTTAATAAACTAGTGCGCCTCACCATCAACGATTGCATCACTGCTTACCATCAGGTGGGAAGGCAGTCAAGCCACCCATGTGGGACTCTAGCCTTAAAGCCACCTTAATTATAATCGGACGGGAAGACCGTTGCAGGCAAATTGTTCAAAACCTTCGATGCTTGATATCATTCCAAGTAATTGTCACAAAACAAGTTAAATAGAATAAAATAAAATATATATGTTTTCATATTTTTTTATAAAACGTCTCTTGTCAAGACTTTTTTTTTCTCTTCACCGTGGATGTACTCCCAAACACCTTGACCTTGGAGACCATACAAAAAATTGTTCCGCACGGGAATCAAACTTACAACACTAAGCTCAGCAGCCAATCGCTCAGCCAGTGTCAAAACATCATAAATTTCATCCACAACTTCACCAAATACAGTTCTCAACAAATTTCCAGGTAAATATATTACAGTCTAAGTCAAATGTTAGCTTAAGTGAACTAATATCTCTAACATGATAATATTTATCTTAGATAACTATAAATTGCTAGACTTTAGATACGCTGCGATATTAGGAGCATGCAATTACTAGGGCAGACATAGTTTAAACTGATGCTGTAGATAATCAATAGATAGTTTTGTTTGCGATGGTTAACCGAGGTTAAACATTGCCAGAAGTTGGTAGACTGAATTTCTTTTTAGAGGTTCCCCACAAGTTCTCATATCAGTCATTCTGCCTAGCATTTTTCCAACTATACTTTTTTTTTGTAGGGCATGTCAGACTATTACTGATTAAAACCCACTCCTGTTCCTTCTTTAGCTTCGTTCCAGGGCCCCGGGGTTCTCTTTCACACAACCCATGGACGCAGTAGGCTTCAGTCCTGCTGGGCCCCTACAGTTTTACTGACATCTCTCGCGTGAATACATTATGCGCCGTCGACGACTCGAGCTCGGTTCAGACGGTTACCGGATGGTCGGACGGTGAGCTATCAATTGCTCGTCGTCCGCAAGCTCACGCCTACAGTGGCCGGTAGTCGTTTTTTTTTTAATTATTTCTTGTTTAAGAAATATAAATATATATAAAAATTTATTTAATAAGTTTTAAGGACAAATAAAGAGAATAATAATAAATCATTTATTTTCAGGCATCTTGGCCCATAGATACCTTACGAACTAACATATTTTTTTTTATTATTGATAGGCTCGCGTTTGACCACTATCTCACCTGATGGTAAGAGATATAAAGTAAATTAAATATGTTTAAGTCAAGAGTGAATAGGTTACTTCTAGGTAAGCGCGCTCCATCGTCGAACGCATCTTCGTTTTCCATCAGGTGATATAGGAGTCAAGCGGGAACCTATCAAGAAAAAGAAAATACAATTTATTGTAAATAAGACTTATGACTGTGTTAGTAACACTTCACACTGCAATTGTTCACTTTGTGCTGTTTGGTGGCACTTGTCCGCGGAAGCGACAGAACACCACAAAAAAATAAAAAAGGATAAAGTGTGAAATTAGTATATTAGAGAAAGTTTGAAAGTGGCGCCAGTGACTGAAAACTTGAAAGTCTTCAAAAATCGTTTGTCTTGGTATGGTCATATGAAGAAGAGGGATGAAACGCATGATACTAAAAGAGTTCTGAGTATACATGTAGATGGATGGTGAGGGAGAGGGAGGCCAAAGAAAAGATGGATGGATAGTGTGAGGAGTGATATGAAAAAAAGGGAGTTAGTGATAGTGTGACGGGTGACAGGACAGGATGGAAGAAAAAAACGTGTTGTGTCGACTTTAAGTAATACGGGATAAGGGCAGGAAGAATAAGAGGCGCTTTTGGACTGTCAAGGTCGGTTCAACCATTCCTAATCCCGGGTCTTGAGAAACAAGCACTAATCTGACCCTAGGCCCAAAGCAATGAATGTTATAATAATTCTAGTCTACCTTTGGCTCTGTATATAAAGCCGTTAAACCAACAAAATTTACTAACAGTCTTTACTTAATTGCGGTCAAACCTAGTCTCGTAATTTAGTGTTAGTACTGGATTCATGAGAAGTGTTTAATATTCACAGAGAATTGGTTGAAATAGTTTAATTAATGCTTGGGATTTAAAAAGACCTAACTCAAAAAGAAGGTATTTCAATCTGAAAACATATGTTTTTAAAATAATTTTCAATTTTCAAAAGCCCTCTTTTTTTAGTTACGTCTCTTTTTTATTTAAGGGGTGACCAGACGGTTGCAAACCAACGTCCCAACATTTTTCAGCAAACTATGGATTTCGGAATTCCTTCTTCTATCTTCTTACTTTACACATGAGAGATAATATTATGAAAATGTGACCTCTGAGTTTATTTCAGTGTATCTTCTCAGGGTAGTTAACTGGCTAGAAAGTACAATTTAAACACACAACAACGTTTCATTACCGTGGAAAGTACGACAATATAATGACTGATCGTTGCTATCAGATCGATCCATCCTAAGGTAGTCTGGTAGATATTGCTGTCAGCGTTATGACTGCCATTGTACCCATAGATTTAAGTTTATGTATAAGTCGTGTTACTTTTTTCTGTTTCTTATTCTATTCTATTCTATTCTATTCTATTCTATTCTATTCTATTCTATTCTATTCTATTCTATTCTATTCTATTCTATTCTATTCTATTCTATTCTATTCTATTCTATTCTATTCTATTCTATTCTATTCTATTCTATTCTATTCTATTCTATTCTATTCTATTCTATTCTATTCTATTCTATTCTACTATTCTATTCTATTCTATTCTATTCTATTCTATGACAAACCCCGACAGTCTGGTACTTACTAGTTTTTCCAAGAGTTACTATTGTGTTACCCAGTAACTGGGATTTGGGGATAAGATAATAAGTCACTAAATTTAAAGTATTCAACTGCAACCAGTTCGACTGGAAGTCGATCAGGCGACCCCAACGCAGAGCCTTTTTCTAACTCATCATCATCTTAGCATCTCATAACATTTTTACGAATATTTACTTGTTTATTTATGTACACACAAACACTTAAAATTGAAAAGAACAAATACAGATAGGATCAAGGACAAAGATTCTACCAATTTTAAACGACATTTCCAGAAGAGTTCGATGAGAAATATAAACACAACGTGTATAAATAATTTTAAAAAGTTTAAAATAGACTATACTATGTAAATTAAATCATGTAGTACATGCATATTATGTCAATAATCGATACATATAATAAATCTGTAAAAGTTTTTAATTGTGCGCGCACCACGTAAAATATACGATATCGAAGTAGATAACTTCTATATATTAAAATGGTGTGTGACTTGATATATTAATCAGGCTTTGTTTCATCACAATCGCTTGACTATATCGAAAGATATACATTAATTGACTGTTAGGCGGTACGAAGTTCACCGGGTCAGCTAGTAGGTAGTAAATATATGTACATAAATAGATAAAATACTTAAATTAAATAATAAAAATACATATCCATAATACATAAGTAAAAAAAAACAAACGAAATAATTTTTTATTCTTACATAAATTTGTTTTTTTTTTATAATATACAATAAGTTAAGTTTTACTAAGATACAGCAGTCAGCAAGAACATTTACTTTGTAACAGTTTCTTAACCGGTAGCAGTAGTTGTTGCAAGGAAACCAGCACAGTTCCTTCTTCTTGTGAGATATCGGTAGTTGGATGTGAGGAAATACTAGTCCTTTCTAAGGAATCAGTAGTTATTTGTAAGAACACAGTAGTGCCTTCTGAGTTAACAGTAGTTTATTGCGAAAAAATAGGTTCAGTTCCATTTTGTTATAAGAAAACAGTAGTTTCTTGTGAGGAAACAGGTTCAGTTGCATTTTCTCGCGAGGTAGAAGAAGATTGTTGTAAGGAAACAGTGTTTCTTTCTGATGTAACAGTAGCTTCTTGTGAGGTAACTGTGGTTATTTGTGAGAAAGCCGTAGTATCTTGCGTAGCGACCAATTCAGGTTCATTCAGTTGTGAAGTAAAAGTAGTTTGTTGTGAAGATACAATAGTTTCTTGAGAGGTAGGAGTAGTTTGTTGTGAAGAAACAGTAGCTCCTTCTGAGAATACAGTAGATCCTTGTGAGGGAACAGTAATTTCTTGCGAAGAAATAGATTCAGTTTCATTTTGTTCAGAGGTGGAAGCAGTTTGTTGTGAAAAAACAGTAGTATGTTCTGAGGTAACAGTAATATCTTGTAAAGTAACTGTGGTTTCTTGCAGAAAAACAGTAATTTCTTGGGAGGAAATAGATTCAGTTCCATTTTCTTGCGAGGCAAGAGTAATTTGCTATAACGAGACAGTAGACCTTTCTGAGGAATCAGTAGTTTCTTGCAAAGAAACAGTATATTCTTGTGAGACTAGAGTAGTTTGTTGTGAGGAAACAGATTCAGTTCCGTTTTTTTGCGAGGTAAGAGAAATTTGCTGTGACGATACAGTCGACCCTTCTCAGGAATCAGTGGTTTCTTGCGAAGACACATTAGTTTCTTGTGAGGAAACCGGTTCAATTCTATTTTCTTGCAAGACAAGAGTAGTTTCTTGTGAAAAAACAGTAGACCTTTCTGAGGAGTTAGTAGTTTCTTGCGAAGAAACAGATTCAGTTCCATTTTCTTGTGAGGCAAGAGTAGTTTGCTGTGACGGATCAGTAGTTTCTTCTGAGGAATCATTAAATTCTTGTGAAGAAAGAGACTCAATTCCATTTTCTTGTGAGGCAAGAGTAGTTTCTTGTGAGGAAACATATTCAGTTCCATTTTCTTGCCAAGTAAGAGTAGCTTGCTCTGACGATACAGTCAACCCTTCGAAGGAATCAGTAGTTTCTTGCAAAGATACATTAGTTTCATGTGAAGAAACCGATTCAGATTCATTTTCTTGCGAAATTCAGTTGCGAGTTTTTCTTGCAAGGAAGGAGTAGTTTGCTGTGACGAAACAGTAGACCCTTCTGAGGAATCAGTAGTTTCTTGCGGAGAAATAGTAGTTGATTGTGAGGAAACCGATTCAATTCTATTTTATTGCAAGATAGGAGTAATTCTTTGTGAGAAAACAGTAGACCCTCCTGAGGAGTCAGTAGTTTCTTGCGAAGAAACAGTAGTTTCTTGTAAAGAAACAGGTTCAGTTCCATTTTCTTGAGAGGTAAGAGCAGTTTGTTGTGATGAAAAAGCAGACCTTTCTGAAGAATTAGTAGTTTCTTGCGAAGAAACAGTATTTTCTTGGGAGGAAAAAGATTCAGTTCCATTTTCTTGCGAGGAAGGATCAGTTTGCTGTGACGAAGTAGTAAACCCTTCTGAGGAATCAGTAGTTTCTTGCGAAGAAACAGTAGTTTCTTATGAGGAAACAGGTTCAGTTCCATTTTCTTGCGAGGTAGCAGTAGTTTCTTGTGAGAAAACAGTAGTCCCTCCTGAGGAGTCAGTAGTTTCTTGCGAAGAAACAGTAGTTTCTTGTGAGGAAACAGGTTCAGTTCTATTTTCTTGCGAGGTAGCAGTAGTTTCTTGTGAGAAAACAGTAGTCCCTCCTGAGGAGTCAGTAGTTTCTTGCGAAGAAACAGTAGTTTCTTGTGAGGAAACAGGTTCAGTTCTATTTTCTTGCGAGGTAGCAGTAGTTTCTTGTGAGAAAACAGTAGTCCCTCCTGAGGAGTCAGTAGTTTCTTGCGAAGAAACAGTAGTTTCTTGTGAAGAAACAGGTTCAGTTCTATTTTGTTGCGAGGTAAGAGTAGTTTGTTGTGATGAAAAAGCAGACCTTTCTGAAGAATCCGTAGTTTCTTGCAAAGAAACAGTGGTTTCTTGTGAGGAAACAGGTTCAGTTCCATTTTCTTGTGAGGTAGCAGTAGTTTCTTGTGAGAAAACAGTAGACCCTCCTGAGGAGTCAGTAGTTTCTTGCGAAGAAACAGTAGTTTCTTGTGAGGAAACAAGTTCAGTTCCATTTTCTTGCGAGGTAGCAGTAGTTTCTTGTGAGAAAACAGTAGACCCTCCTGAGGAGTCAGTAGTTTCTTGCGAAGAAACAGTAGTTTCTTGTGAGGAAACAGGTTCAGTTCTATTTTCTTGCGAGGTAGCAGTAGTTTCTTGTGAGAAAACAGTAGACCCTCCCGAGGAGTCAGTAGTTTCTTGCGAAGAAACAGTAGTTTCTTGTGAAGAAACAGGTTCAGTTCTATTTTCTTGTGAGGTAGCAGTAGTTTCTTGTGAGAAAACAGTAGTCCCTCCTGAGGAGTCAGTAGTTTCTTGCGAAGAAACAGTAGTTTCTTGCGAAGAAACAGTAGTTTCTTGTGAAGAAACAGGTTCAGTTCCATTTTCTTGCGAGGTAGCAGTAGCTTCTTGTGAGAAAACAGTAGACCCTCCTGAGGAGTCAGTAGTTTCTTGCGAAGAAACAGTAGTTTCTTGTGAAGAAACAGGTTCAGTTCTATTCTCTTGCGAGGTAAGAGTAGTTTGTTGTGATGAAAAAGCAGACCTTTCTGAAGAATCAGTAGTTTCTTGCGAAGAAACAGTATTTTCTTGAGAGGAAACAGATTCAGTTCCATTTTCTTGCGAGGAAGGATCAGTTTGCTGTGACGAAGTAGTAAACCCTTCTGAGGAATCAGTAGTTTCTTGCGAAGAAACAGTAGTTTCTTGTGAGGAAACAGGTTCAGTTCCATTTTCTTGCGAGGTAGCAGTAGTTTCTTGTGAGAAAACAGTAGACCCTCCTGAGGAGTCAGTAGTTTCTTGCGAAGAAACAGTAGTTTCTTGTGAGGAAACAGGTTCAGTTCCATTTTCTTGCGAGGTAGCAGTAGTTTCTTGTGAGAAAACAGTAGTCCCTCCTGAGGAGTCAGTAGTTTCTTGCGAAGAAACAGTAGTTTCTTGTGAAGAAACAGGTTCAGTTCTATTCTCTTGCGAGGTAAGAGTAGTTTGTTGTGATGAAAAAGCAGACCTTTCTGAAGAATCAGTAGTTTCTTGCGAAGAAACAGTAGTTTCTTGTGAGGAAACAGGTTCAGTTCCATTTTCTTGTGAGGTAGCAGTAGTTTCTTGTGAGAAAACAGTAGACCCTCCTGAGGAGTCAGTAGTTTCTTGCGAAGAAATAGTAGTTTCTTGTGAGGAAACAGGTTCAGTTCCATTTTCTTGCGAGGTAGCAGTAGTTTCTTGTGAGAAAACAGTAGTCCCTCCTGAGGAGTCAGTAGTTTCTTGCAAAGAAACAGTAGTTTCTTGTGAGGAAACAGGTTCAGTTCCATTTTGTTGCGAGGTAGCAGTAGTTTCTTGTGAGAAAACAGTAGACCCTCCTGAGGAGTCAGTAGTTTCTTGCGAAGAAACAGTAGTTTCTTGTGAGGAAACAGGTTCAGTTCCATTTTCTTGCGAGGTAGCAGTAGTTTCTTGTGAGAAAACAGTAGACCCTCCTGAGGAGTCAGTAGTTTCTTGCGAAGAAACAGTAGTTGCTTGTGAAGAAACAGGTTCAGTTCTATTTTCTTGCGAAGTAAGAGTAGTTTGTTGTGATGAAAAAGCAGACCTTTCTGAAGAATCAGTAGTTTCTTGCGAAGAAACAGTATTTTCTAGGAAGGAAACAGATTCAGTTCCATTTTCTTGCGAGGAAGGATCAGTTTGCTGTGACGAAGTAGTAAACCCTTCTGAGGAATCAGTAGTTTCTTGCGAAGAAATAGTAGTTTCTTGTGAGGAAACAGGTTCAGTTCCATTTTCTTGCGAGGTAGCAGTAGTTTCTTGTGAGAAAACAGTAGACACTCCTGAGGAGTCAGTAGTTTCTTGCGAAGTAACAGATTCAGTTTCATTTTCTTGCGAGGGAGGAGTAGTTTGCTGTGACAAAACAGTAGACCCTTCCGAGGAATAAGTAGTTTCTTGTGAAGAAACAGATTCTGTTCCGTTTTCTTGTGAAGCCAGTGTAGTAGTTCCTTTTGAAGCAACACTTGTTTCTTGTGAGGAAACAGATTCAGTTATATTTTGTTGTTGGGAAACAGTAGTTCCTTCTGAGGTTACAGTAGTTTCTTGCGATGAAACAAGTTCAGTTCTATTTTCTGGTAAGGTAACAGTGGTTCGAAGTGAGGAAATAATAGTTCCTTGTGAGAGAGCAGTAGTCTCTTGAGTGAGAATAGAAGTTCCTCGTGTTGTCACAGTAGTTGCCGGTGTAGTACTTGATGTTGTACATAAATTTATTGAAGGTGTAGTAGTTCTACCAAATAATATATCAAAGATATTTGGTATAGGCCTTGTAGTACTTGATGTAGTACATAAGTCTTGTGGTATTTTTGTTGTGACTCTTGACGGTCTCCTTGTAGTAGTTGTTGTTCTTCTACCGAATATCATCTCAAAGAAATCTGGTAAATTGACTGGTCTGAAATTAAATTGACTGTCCGCTACCGAAGAGAACGCAATAATGGTTGCGAAAACCTGTGGAGGAAACAAAATTTTATTAGTACACTACACCACATTGAAACTAATTCTTATTTATGGCAACCGGCCTTACGATTGTTGTTTCACAAAAAGTTTGAGCATTGATCAATACACTTTCCCAAAGTGGATTGGTGACTTTAAACATATTGAGACACTGAGACACTACATGGTTTCAAACTTGAACTCAAACTATTATCATTTACAGTCATTTTTGATTTGACATGAAGTTGGTCAGTCAGAAAGATGAAACATTTCAAAGCGTACGTCTACATGGAGAAGAACGTGCAAGAAACTCCAAGGACATTCATCGTCCTCATCATCATCATCATTTCAGCCAATAGACGTCTGCTGTGGGACATAGGCCTCCACCAAGTTTCGCCACAAGGACCGGTCTTGTGCGTCTCGCATCCATCGCATTCCCGTGACTCTCACCAGGTCATCGGTCAAGTGGAAGGCATCACATATATAAGGCCAAGGACACTTACACATATAAATCATAATATGTATTACAAAATTCCTATTTAGTTAATAATATTTCCTGTGGCTTGTGTAATTTGAAAATAATACAAATGTATAAAAAAAAAAATGCAAAAAGTAAAAAACAGTACCGCTTCTAAATTATACGACTATGATTATAAATTTTTCAAAGTTTAAAGAAAATGAATAATTATTATAACTTTTATAAAAATAATATCATGTCAAATACAATGAAAACGTGAAAATATGTTTCTCCATACAAACTTTGGACCCTCGTTTCATCTCAATAGGTGATAAATTTCGAAATATCATTTACGTGTATTGTGTATAACTTTGAAAAATATCGCCGTTCTTCTGTGAGCAGTACTGCCGTTTTTTTTACGATCCAGTATATAATCTGCATAAAAAGCGGAGATAAGTCTGTTACTATATTTTAATAATAAATACTAAACTTACAATTGCTATAGTCTTCATGGTCTTTATCTTTGTTGATATTGTTAACTGTTCTTTACTTATGCCATCTATTACACTTGTTTTTCAACTTAAGTATAAATTATTGAACTGTACTGGAACGCTTATATAGACGCATTTTCTAAAAAAATCGGTCTATGAGACAGGAAATTGTAATCTATCGTTTGCTAATTATTTTATACTAGGTGTTGCCCGCGATTTTGGCCGCGTAAAACTAAACAACTACTACTGATATAAAGTAATAATTATGTGCTTGCAATTAATTACAAAAGTTTCTTATTCCTTTATAAACTATAGTGCTGGTTTACCTCAAGGCAACGTGTTAGCCTAATCCTATATTTGTTGTACAAACGTGAAATATCAGAGCTCAAAATCAACACCAATCAACACCATCAAATCAACACCACACGCTCACAATCAACATGTCGTCTGCAACCTTTGCAGACGACACTGCTGTGATACATCGTTACCAGAACAAACCCAAAAAAGCAGTAGAAAATGGTAAACTAGCTTTAATCTTTAAGAGCTGGACACCAAAATTCTAAGATCAAACTGAATGTGTCAAAATCAATTCACGTTAACTTCACATACAAACAAACACTGCGACTAACCACCCGACCTATATGAAAGGTACGCAAGTGCCATATGCTAATATAGCCAAATGCCTTGGCAATATCTTTTAACAGCAAGCTGCGATAGAACTCATTACAAAAAAAATAAAGGAACTCGATTTGTGTACGTTATAAAAGAACACGCGTAGGTTACTAGGAATTAAATCTTGTTAATCAATATGCAATAAAATAATATTGTACAAACATATTCTGGTGCCAATTTGGACTTAATAATGATATCAAAAACTGATCAGCGATAAAATCATTCAAGAATTCCAAAATGAAATACTCAAGGCAGCATCCTTGAGTATTTCATTTTCATCCAGCTGCTTGACAATACGAACCATGTGCGTAGTATAAAGAGAACTAAACTTTTTAAGTTAATGTTTCAAGTAGGTGTTTAATAGAGATAAATGCTGTGCTATACATAAAATACATCGTTTTCGTTTTCATTAATAGAATAGAATAAATTTTATAATATAATTTTTTATTAAATATCAGACTTTAAAAAAGTGCTGCGGACTTACAAACTCAGGTCTTACCATGACGTGTTAAAATAGCAGTCATGCGAGCGAGAAAGAAGGATGGAGCTATAATCATAATCATAATCATAATCATAATCATAATCATAATCATAATCATAATCAATATCATAATTATGATCATAATCATAATCATAGTCATAATCGTAATCGTAATCATAATCATAATCATATACATAATCATAATCATAATCATAATCAATATCATAATCATAATCAATATTATAATCATAATCAATATCATAATTATGATCATAATCATAATCATAATCATAATCGTAATCATAATCATAATCATAATCATAATCATAATCGTAATCATAATCATAATCATAATCATAATCATAATCATAATCATAATCATAATCATGATCATAATCATAATCATTTATTTTGTTTGTAAAACATAGGTATTACAGAGGATGGTATAAATGAACAGTGCGCTATGTTTCGCCAAACATACAAACATACAAACTTACAGTAAATCGCAGCATGCATAGTAACAAATATTTTTTTTTTTTTTTTTAATCTTCTTTATTTAAGGGATTTTTGTACACAATAAGTGACGATGTCAATCCCATCGTACTTTCACACAAATTTCACAAATAATAAAGGGCTACCTTATATACTAACTTAATTACTTATTTAATAAAAACGAATACAAAAATTTTGCTGCTTTAGAGGTAGGTCTAGCCAAAATGCCATGGAACACTCCAACATCCATTGCAGACAACTTCATCAAGTTGAGAAGTGCCTTTCTCTTATACGTGTATCGGACGCATTCCACCAACACATGATGTACATCCTCTTTCTTACCACACACCTCACAGTTGGGAGAGTTTGATTTTCGCATGAGGAAAGCAAAATTGTTTAATGGAGCATGTCCTGACCGCAAACGATGTGCAGCAACAATTTGCCTACGATTCAGTTTCGCCCCGGCGAACCAAGGTATATGAGGAGGCTCACATTGTATACTTCTGTACCAGATTCCTTTCGATTTCGACCTTTCATTAAAATGTTCCTTCCAAGACAAATTGTTTATTTTTCTGTATTTACATAATATTTCCGAATAACTAGGTAATATACTTGGTGTTTGTGCGCCTAACAGAATGGCATCTTTGGCTAATCTGTCAGCCTCCTCATTACCCAGAAGTCCAACATGAGACGGTACCCACTGGAAAATAACTTTTCGACCTGTTTGGTTGAGATATTGTAACTGTTCCAGAATTTTATATGCAATCGCTAAACCCTTAGACCCGTATTGTGCACACATTTTGAAATATGTTGTAGGGCACTCTTACTGTCGGTACATATCACAACTTTCATTGCATTATGGTCCAGCACATATCTCAAGGCTTCAGAAATGGCAAATAGTTCAGCCGTCATAATGGAGATGTGTTTATTCATGCTATAAGTTCCATGACGCTTGTTTAATAAATCACAAAAAGCTGCACCTACTCCGTCAGATGTTTTGGACCCATCTGTGTAAATGACATTCCAGCCAGTGTATCTCTCCCGCAATTCATTAAGGGCATTGTATTTTAAAGAGTTGATGTCATAATGCGATTTTGGAGCAGTAACACTATCTAGATTACATTTTATAATATCCTTAATATCTATGTTGGACACCCATGTATTCAAAGTAAACATCAAATTTGGATACGATGACGAGATCTCCTCATCTCTTATTATACTGTGTGAAGTTACTAGCAGAGGTTTCCTCTTTCTATTCCAGTAACTATGTTCCATCATACTACTGAGATCTGTTATCAAACTTATTGAAATATCATTTGACCTGGACTGAAGCTTTAAACAAAATTTTAAAGAGAGGAATTGTCTTCTAATTTGTAAAGGAGGTATACTCAACTCACTCTCCATTACGTGTATCGGAGTCGACTTAAAGAAACCACCGATTATTCTTAACGCTAGATTTTGTAGTTTTTCCAATTTGTAAGTGTGACTAATTGCAGAATTATCGTACAAAAAACATCCGTAATCAATTCTGCTCCTAATCAGAGACATATACAGTCTACGAATATGAATAGGGTGTATACCCCATGAGGATCCCGCCAGAACTTTGAGTAACTGAATTTTTTTTTGTGAGCTCTCGTACAACTCGTTAACATGCTTCCCCCATCTTAAGCATTTGTCCAGCCACATTCCTAAATATTTAATGCAATCGACTGTTTCCAAAGTAATGTTGTTTGCTTTAATATCCACTGAAAGCCTTTTGCGTCCTCTGGTAAATGTACATAATTTTGATTTATTGCTTGATAATTCCAAACCTAACACGTCTATTTCTGATACAAATAAGTCTAAAGCTTGCTGCATATTATTAACACTATCCTCTATTTTACTGTTAGTACAATATAGTACAAAATCGTCAGCGTATTGACTGACGCACACGTTATTAATTTTTTGACAAATATTGGCCGTGATTATGTTAAAAAGAAGGGGGGATAGAGGATCACCCTGTGCAATTCCCTTAGCAGTCCATCTTATGTACAGTCTGTCGCTTTCGTCAGCCTTTATAGTGAGATGCCTTTCTTTTAAAAAATCCCAAATGTAAGAACAAATATATTTTCCAACTTTCAAATCATTTAGAATCTGGACAACTCTGTCAATAAGAACGTTGTTATACGCTCCTTCAACATCTAAAAAAGTTGCTATAGTTGGGATATTTTTGGTAAAGCCAATTTGTATTTTAGTAACCAGCCGTGCGAGACTATCATGACACGAGTGATTTCTTCTGAAACCAGTTGTACTAGGGGATAGTATTTTATTATATTCTGTAAACCATTCCAGTCGCTTCAGGATCATGGAGTGAAATATTTTGCAAAGACAAGATATCAAGGCGATTGGTCGGAGCTTACTATCGGGGCCACCGCTAGTTTTAGGAATCGGTACTATATAAATATCTCGCCATTGAAAGGGAACCGATGATGTTTTAAAAATTAAGATATGTCAAGTAAATATTTTTTTGCATTAATAGGCAGATTAAAAATCATTGAATATGTAATATTATCTAGACCTGGAGATGTATCCTTAGCTTTAAAGCATGATTCTAATTCTTGTTTTGAAAATTCACAATTTAACGGTGACTCATTATTATCAAGTGTAGGTTTTGGAGTCATAACAAAGTCTGGAGCCAATAAATTCAACAGTCCTTCTTTTTTTCGGTCCGATGAATAAGATCTCGTCTGCCTGTAACCCTTCATCCAACGCATTTTTCTCCACATGGTTGTTGAAGTTGTGGTTCCATCAATACTGTCGCAGAAGTTATGAAAGGATTTAGATCTAGCTTGCCTAATCATCTTTTGGCTTTCAGAAATTTTAATATTAAGTAAATCTAGATTTTGAGGAATGGGGTTTTTCCTAAAATTTGTCAAAGCTAGACGACGTTCGGCTACCACTTTAGAAAGTTGTTGGTTCCAGTATATTTTTGGTGTAAATTTACGGGCTGGATTATTACACAGTTTTATAAATGGAATTGTTTTATCAGCAGCCTTATTAACTAGGTTAATGAGGTAGTTATACATACATTGTACGTTTTCTGATGGTGGTGGAACCTCTATAAAATAACTGGAAATAATTTTACGATAGTTAACCCAGTCTGCCTTTTTTAAATTTCGCCTTAAGGTGATGTTATTTACCTCGGGATATTTGAAACAGATTTGTATAATGAGATGGTCACTACCAAGGCTTTCACTACTAACACTCCATGAACCATTAATAGCTATGTCTGTGGTACAGAAAGAAACATCAGGAGAAGTTTTTTGTAAAAAACCACTTACGAGCTTCATTCTAGTGTGGTCGCCATTATTTAATGAGATAAAATTGTTTTCAATTGCAGCTTCGAACAATTGTTTGCCCCTAGAATCGTTTTTACTTGACCAGCAGGTGTGGTGTCCATTAAAGTCGCCCGCAACAATAGTGTTTTTTGAAAATCTTGAAAAAATATGCTCCCATCTGATTGAGAGGTTCTAACAGAGGACGGACAGTAGACCGAAATTATATTGTGAATTAATTTACAGTTAAGAATTTTAATGTGTAATATTTCTATACCTGAGTTAGTCACACTTATAGGAACAATTAAAGTTTTTAAAGATTTGTGTGAAATAATCGATACTCCTCCGTATGCGTCATGCCTGTCCTTTCTATATACGTTATATCCACTTATATTTATATGGCTATCTTCATCCAGCCATGTTTCGCTTAAAATAGCGACATGAATGTTTCCTCTATTTAGTAATAACTCTAAATCAATTAATTTTGGCTTCAGACTCTGAGCATTCCACTGATATATGTTGATATTAGAAGTAGTAGTGTGGAAATTATCCATCTATGATTAATTTAAAAAGTTTACTCACAATATCCCACTCCTTAAAATACGAAACAACATACAACATAATTTCTTCTAGTACTAATCTTATGACCTTCTTCACCTTTTGTTCCGATGAATAATCGGCCAACACTATGTCTTTAACCTTATTATAAAAATTCCTCAATATAGATATGTTTTCGTTTTTATTGGAAATTTCTTCTGTTGTAATTTCATGATTTTTCTCTTGCTGACCTAGCTGTTCATGTTGTTTGGTACTTCCCTTTGATTGTTCTCTTTTATTCTCATTCTGTTTCTTCTTCTTCTTCTTATTCGGTTTAGATGTAGTTCTATTTTCCGGACCTTCGTCGCTGTCACTGACTTCTTCTATGGACACACTTAAATCCATGCAGGTGTTTACTAAATTAATCGATGGTTCTAGGGGTATCAGAACATCCTTGTAGCTTCTATTCTGTGAAGAAGAGGTAGAAGAATGAAGTATTTCCCCAGCTTCAACATTGTCATACGTGACTTCATTAGTTTTTTTCAATTGTTTCAAGTATATATCCAGCGCTATCTTGTAAGAACATTTGTCTTTACTCATTATGTCCCGAATAATTCTCTCTTTAACATACACTGGGCAGTTTTTATTCAATGCCATGTGCGGGCCTTTGCAATTAATACATGAGAATTCCTTAGTTTCACAATTATCATGACATTTGCCGCATTTAGGGCATATGATTTTCTGGGTAGGACAGAAGCGTTTCATGTGGCCATATTTCCAACATCCTGAACACTGGGTTACAGGGAAAACATATGATTCAACCTTAAAACGACACTCATATCCATATATGTGTGAAGGTAATGTTGCTCCCTTGAAAGCAATTCGAATAGCTTCACTATCGATCCACTGCCCATCATCAGTTAATCTTTTCAGTCTTTTGACCGAGTGAATATCTGCTTCACTTTGAAATAATTCCGCAAGTTCCTTCTCCTCTATTTCCAAGTCAATATTTCTGACAATGCCATAAATCATACTTAATTGGTCTGTTCTTTGACATCTAAATTCCAGTTCTTTAAATTTTTGGCAATTAAGTATTTTATTTGCATCTTCAATATATTTCAATATGATGAACATTCTATAAGGACTTTTATATTTGATTTTAAGAATGCTGTTTATATTTTGGGATTTCAATAATTTAGCCATTCCAACCATTTTTGGAAGTACCGTCTTGGATGTAATACATACTTCAAAATATTTTGCTTGGTGTGGATTATTTTCACAGGTACCCCCCTCATTATCCTTACAATTATTATTGTTTGAACACCTTAGTAATAATCTTTTCGGTTTTCTGGTCACTGTGGTAAAACCATCATCTTCTTCTATAATTTCTTCACTGTCTTCTCTCTCTCTTTTCTCAGCATTTCTCTGATTCTCATTTTCCACATTCATATTCGATTCAATAATTGTTTCTTCTCTCGTATATTCGATCATCTCTTCATTAATAACATTTTCATCTGGTGTAGTCAACTCCGTACTTAAAGATCTTCCAAATCTATCCATTGTCTAGATTATTATATAGCATGTAGGTAGTTTTAGAAATAAGTGTCACGACAAAATAAGCAAGACGTCCGCACGTCTCAGTCGTCAACGCGGCACTGTAGTAACAAATATTTAAAATTATAATATAATGTCAAACAATTAAATACCTACTAATTTAAAAAAAAAAATAGAAAAATCGAAACAGAATGTCAAAACAATAAAATCGAAATGTCACAAAAATTAAATAGAATGTCAAAAAATTTAATACAATGTCAATAAATTTAATACAATGTCAAAAAATTGAATAGGTTTTCAAAAAACTTTAACTGAATGTCAAAAAATTAAATCGATTGTCAAAAGAATATAACTCTATCCCTTTGAAAGTTCAGTTTGGATCGTAAAATGGATCGCGTTTGGAGCTCGCGGTAGGTACCTCTAATATTCACATATCACTATCACCGCTATTAGTTTTGTTTTTTTTTTTTTTTATATAACTATAGACTTTTCCTCTGCTGGACCAAGGCCTCCCTCAACTTTTTCTAGGTATTCTTTACTCGAGCCACCTCGAACCAGGACGACCTCAGCTGTTAGATTACGTAAAAAGAAATAGTTAGATGTGCCCACTCCTCCTCCACTCATCCTCATCCTAACATTTAAAATATTAATTGCTGCTTCATTTAGTAATTTCTTGTGTTATTTGTTCAGTCATATAAAAACTTGTACAGAAAAAACTGGGCAAGTGCGAGTCGGACTCGAGCACTGAGGGTTCCGTACAAACTTGAAAGGTAAATTGCGGTTTACGATTTATGACATATTAAAAAAAAACTACTTACTAGATCTCGTTTAAACCGGTAAAATTTTCGGTGGAAGTTTGCATGGTAATGCAGACTTCCACCGAAAATTGGTGTAAACACCAAAAAAGTGGAAAACATCATATATTTTTTTTAGTTTTATCATTTTCTTATTTTAGAAGTCACACACATTTTACCACTTTGGAAGTGTCTCTCACGCAAACTATTCAGTTTAGAAAAAAATGATACTAAAAACCTCAATATAATTTTTTAAGACCTATCCATAGATATCCCACACGTATGGGTTTGATGAAAAAACATTTTTGAGTTTCTGTTCTAAGTATGGGGAACCCTCAAAATTTATTGCTTTTTTTTCTATTCTTGTGTGAAAATCTTAATGCGGTTCACAGAATACATCTACTTACCAAGTTTCAAAAGTATTAGTTCTTATAGTTTCGGAAAAAAGTGACTGTGACATACGGACGGACAGACAGACAGACAGACATGACGAATCCATAAGGGTTTTTTGCCATTTGGCTACGGAACCCTAAAAAGTACGGTAAAATAATACCACCATACTAATTATATTAATGAAATAAATGAGACGTCAATAAGGTTCAATCTGGTTACAAAAAGCCTTTTCAAACGACAATTTTCTGTTTCTTTTTTTTCCTTTTTAGTGAGAAGTTTATTTTCGACCTACTTCTGTCAGTGGTTGTAGCCACATGTAAGTAGATATGCCAAAGGAAAACATTCTGGGACTAAAAAGTATCCTATATGCTAATAAATGACATTTTTTTTTCGGTGTTATAATCATCTAATGACATCCCCCGCTCATGGGCGGAGCGGGGGATAGTGTCAGACTTTTACTGACTAAAAACCCACTCCTGTACCTTCGTTGCCTTTCGTACCAGGGCCGAGTCTTCCTTTTAGAATCAGACCCTTGGCCCCAGTAGGCTTCGACCCTGCTGGGCCCCTACGGTTTGCTGAAGTCTCCTTGAGGCGCGCGTGGAACAGTACGCGCCGTCCTCAAGCACGCGCCTACGGTGGCCGGTAATCGGGATCGGAATCCGGCGGCGGATGGGCGTGAGAACCGTTGCTTCACGCGTGCGGCCGCCTCCTTTGCTAGCATTACTGCTTCACAGAAGGTGGCAACCACCTGCCACTCTTTCTCACTCCGGACCATGGCCTGTAACAAGGCCCGGCGCGAGAGATCGCTGCCGCCGAACATAACATCTGTTCAGTGTTTTGACCGTGAAGTATTAAAAACACATACAGTCATACATACTGAGTGTGGTGTGATGAAGTGTGATATAAATAATAGTACCTATGGTAAGTGTGATGTGATTGCACGCACGTCACATAAAATAATTAGCCTTGTAATTCCTTTTCCTTTATTTCCCACTGCTGGGACTCCGACCTCCTCTCTAAGAGAGGGAATGGACCGTAATCCACCACGCGGAACAAGTGCGGATTGGTGGACGCCTTCGAATTTTTTGGTTCTAGGACATGCTGTTTCTTCACGATGTATTTCACCGTTTTGAGAGCAGTGGTGATGAAATAAATTACACAAAGTAGGGCGCCTGGCTGGATAAACCCGCGACCTATAAGTTGTAAGTCAGGGCAGTTAACACTGGGCCACCACTGCTCTCTATGTGATTGTACACCAAGATACTAAATGACAGATTGGAAACCTTTAACCAAAAAAAAAAACTGGGCAAGTGCGAGTCGGACTCACGCCCTGAGGGTGCCATACAAACTTACCTATGGAAACAGTTCAATTCCCGAATTGAGTTACAAAGATTTTTCCGAACCGCAAAAAAGTTATTTTGTGACGTAACCACAAATTTACAGTTTTCAGATTTTTTCCTATACTTCTGCTATGAGACCTTGCTTCATGCCTAATTTCAGGACTCTAGGTCAACGGGAAGTACCCTATGAATTTTGATTACCTTGATACTGTCGAAATATACGTTTTTTGTGACATAAACGGCCGTATCTTTTCTTTTCGTTAACTCAGAAGTTTCACTGCTTCAAGGAACCGCAGACCTGAGTAGGTATATAGTTTTAATTTCAACTCGATACCTCCACGTTCCCGAGTTAAAGGGTCTCGACAGACAGACAGACGGACAACAAAGTGATCCTATAAGAGTTCCGTTTTTCCCTACAGAACCCTAAAAAACAGACTAATGTTTCCCATATCGCATTCTATGTTCTCATCCAGGCATCCTGAGGCCCTACGTGATCTCTTTGACGACCTGTACCGAACTATTAAAGGGATGGAGCTATATAGGGTGTATAGCTCCATCCATCTTTCTCGCTCGCACAACTGACATTTTAATACGTCAAGATCAAGCCTCCGGAATTGTTAAATAATTAATAATATAATAAATAATATGATAATATAATATTCCACAACTATCACACAATGCCGTCCAGCCCCAAGCTAAGCAGAGCTTGTGTTATAATAAGTACTAGACAACTGATAAACATACTTATGTATTTAGAAATATATACATATTGTACGGTCAGCATCCGTACATTGGACTTAGACCTAGTTAGTAATTATTGCAAACCGGGTAAAAGTAGGTTTGCTGTATCGTCACGAACACAAGTGCGTCAGTAGTACGTTTGGCACCGAACTCTCGTAACATTTAACATTTTATAGAACATTTATTAGTCTCTTTAAGTAACATTTATTTAACATTTTTAAGTAACATTAAATTAGTGAAGTGTATTATTAAACATTATTTATAGAACATTAACATCCTTTCATTTCACAACATTCAACATTATATGTAAAGGCTATTGCCCTTACACATATTATAATAATATGATAATATAATATTCCACAACTATCACACAATGCCGTCCAGCCCCAAGCTAAGCAGAGCTTGTGTTATAATAAGTACTAGACAACTGATAAACATACTTATGTATTTAGAAATATATACATATTATAGATAAATTACACACAGACACAATTGTTTAAATTTTCTTCTAAAACAGGTTAGTAGCGATTACGCTGATTGTGATGCAAATTGGTACCACAACCGTAGAAGTTTTAGAAGCTGATGTATGATACGATTTTGTATACCTCCACATCACACAACAACCAGTTTTTAGTTTTAATTTTATTTTTTTGTTTTAGTATTTTTATTTTTTTCCAAAGGAACTTATTTAAAAAAAAACAGTCTGTGCGGGGTCTGGTAATCTGTGTGACAGGATTTCCTAGTGCAGATGCCAGTCTCCCACAAAAGAATACTTGTATCTACTTAGGTAATGTTAATTTGTAGCTTTAGTGTTGTTAGCCTTGAAGACACCTAAATTATAATCGGACGGGAAGACCGCTGCAGGCATATTGTTCAAATCCTTCAATACTTGATTTCATTCCAAGTAATTGTCACAAAACAAGTAAAACAGAATTCAACTAAATAAAATATATGTACTACTCTGTCAAGAAAGTACCGGGAAAAGATCAATAATACACAAAATGTTTGTTATTCATCCAAATTTATTTTATCACCTTTAAAGTATGCTCCTTCAGAAACGATACACTTACGCCAACGAATAATCCAATCATCAAAACATTTTTTAAAAGCTGTTTCCGGAATTGTGTTCAGTTCTCGCCGCGAATTCTCCTTTATGTCTTCTACCGATTGAAAACGGGTGCCATGAAGTGGTTATTTGAGTTTAGGAAAAAGAAAGAAGTCGACTGGAGCCATATCTGGTGAATATGGTGGTTGCTCGATGGTATTTGTTGAGTGTTTGGTCAAAAATTCGTTCACAATGATAGCCTTGTGCGAAGGCGGATTATCGTGGTGCAAAATCCAAGAATTTTCTTTACACAAATCTGGCCTTTTTCGTCGAAATTGCTCACTTAAATGCCGCATAATGCTTAATTATTATTCTTTATTTACCGTTTGACCTTCCGGCAAGAATTCCGAGTGCACAACACCGCGATAATCAAAGAAAACAGTCAACATGACTTTGACTTTTGATCGACTTTGGCGTGGTTTTTTCGGTTTCGGTTCAGTTGGAGGGCGCCACTCCGAAGCTTGTTGACTAGTTTGCATGTCAAACTCGTAAGCCGACGTCTCGTCACCAGTAACAATACGTTTCATGAATGTTGGGTCGGAATTGACTCGTTCTAGCATGTCCTCAGCGACTCTCATGCGATTGAGTTTTTGGAGAAAATTCAGGTCTTTTGGGACTCGTCACCAGTAACTATGCGTTTCATGAATGTTGGGTCGGAGTCAGAATTGACTCGTTCTAGCATGTCCTCAGCAGGTATATACTATACTCTCAGTTTTTGGAGAAAATCCAGGTCTTTTGGGACTAGCCAAGCGGTAACATGTTTCATACCCAAATGATTAGTTAAAATGGTACGGATCGACTCGTGAGATACAGTAAGTTTGGCGGCTATCTTTCTCAAAGTTGAATGAGGATTTTCAGTCACTATTTCCTTCACATTTGCGATGTTAACTTCAGTTGAAGACGTTGATGGCCTACCAGAGCGAGGCAAATCTTCCATCACAACTCGGCCGCTTTGTACCACTCATAAGCACGTGTTTTTGATAAAGTCGATTCACCGTAAGCCTTCTGTAACATTTTCAGTAACTCCGAACACGAAATTCCATTGGCAATGCAAAATTTAAGACAAACTCTTTGTTCGATGTTTTTGTCTATTATGAAATTCGCAATACACACTAGATATGATATAAGTAAAAACAGCACTGTATTTAATATAAATAACAGATGCAACTCAAACTCCGCGCCAAATTGAAAACAGTTGTGCCAATCTACCAACAACAAGAAAAAAACAAAAAAATTGAATTTGGAACCATAAACAAATCACCCATTCCCGATACTTTTCTGACTGAATGTATATTTTTTTATAAAACGTCTCTTGTCAGGACAAGAGTGGAATCTGCAAGCACAACAAGCACTAATCTGACCCAAAGTAATGAATGTTAT
This sequence comes from Mythimna impura, assembly GCA_905147345.3. Classification (NCBI taxonomy): domain Eukaryota; kingdom Metazoa; phylum Arthropoda; class Insecta; order Lepidoptera; family Noctuidae; genus Mythimna; species Mythimna impura. The sequence goes on along the minus strand of LR990355.1, from coordinate 4,827,804 downwards.
AATAATTCTAGTCTTCTTTTGGCTCTATAAATAAAGCCGTTAAACCAACAAAATTTACTAACAGTCTTTACTTAATTGCGGTCAAACCTAGTCTCGTAGTTTAGTGTTAGTACTGGATTCATGCGAAGTGTTTAATATTCACAGAGAATTGGGTGAAATAGATTCATTAATGCTTAGTATTTTTTCAACATGCTTAATCATAAAAAGACCTAACTCAAAATAGGGTATTTAAACCTGAAAACATTTGTTTTTAAAATAAGTTACAATTTTCAAATGCCCTCTTTTTTGAGTTACGTCTCTTTTTGATTTAAAGGGTGACCAGACAGTTGCAAACCAACGTCTCAACCAAGGTGATCTTGCTAGTTTCAATCCGTGTAGACAGCAGTTATAATCTATGACCTTCAACGCCCTTGTTTTTTTTTTTCGGTGGGAATATCATCTTATGACATCCCGCGCTCTTGGGCGGAGCGAAAGATAGTGTCAAACTTTTACTGACTAAAAACCCGCTCTTGTTCCTACGTTGCTTTTCGTATCAGGGCCGAGTCTTCCTTTCAGAATCAGACCCTTGGCCCCAGTAGGCTTCGACCCTGCTGGGCTAGGCTCACCGTGTGGGGCGTGAGAGACACTTACTCGCGCGTGCGGCCGCCTCCTTTGCTAGCATTACTGCTTCGCAGAAGGAGGCGACCTCCTGCCACTCCTCCTCGCTCCGGACCATGGCCTGTCCCAAGGCCCGGCGCGAGAGATCGCTGCCAACGATTACCCCCACGAGAACACGGCGGTACTCTGCAGAGCAGGAAAAGTCATTTGATGAATTCCTACTTAAAAAAAAAAACAAAAAATACTTCAGTATTCGTAATTCAATGTTTCTAAATAACGGTACAAACCCTCACATTTTCATTAATATTGAAGTAGCTACTTTAGTCCGACTATTCGCTAAATTATTTCACTGTGGTATTCGTTTGTGAAAACTATGTTTGCTGTCGGCAAAATCGATCTCTCTAAATTATTTCAATGATTGAATTTTGTGGAGCCCGTTTCAGTTTAGCAGAGTTCTATATTTTACGAACAAATCTGTAATTAGATGCCAAAAAAATACTGATACACATGTAAAAGGAAATTATTCTTATTTGAAATCATACATTTCATTGGGATAGGTTCCTTCATTGCAGCTTTGACATTTTTAGGGTTCCGTACCTCAAAAGGAAAAAACGGAATCCTTATAGGATCACTTTGTTGTCCGTCCGTCTGTCTGTCAAGATCTTTTATCTCGGGAACGCGTGGAGGTATCGAGTTGAAATTAAAACCATAATATACTCAGGTCTGCGGTCCCTTGAAACTGTAAAAAAAATAAAACTTCTGAGTTGACGAAAAAAAGATACGGCCGTTTATGTTGCAAAAAAACGTATATTTCGACACTCTCAAGGGAATTAAAATTCACGCGCGAGTCCGACTCGTACTTGCCCGGTTTTTTTTCTAGAGACATAAACTAGTGCTTGACTGCAATCTAACCTGATGGTAATACTGATGCAATCGTTGATGGTGAAGCGCACTAGTGCAAACGCATCATAGTAAATGCCTTAATTTCACCCCTTTTTTATTTACATAAGCCCCCAGATCAAAATAATTTTTATTTTTTTTTGCTTGTCAAGCAATGCTTACATAACAATGTACGTATTTATGCACATATATATTGGTATCTAAATTGTACGGTAATATTCAACAATATGGCAATATATAATAACATTAAGAGGACTATAGGAGCTAACCGTGAGTTTTGTGATGTGCAAAAGTAACTGCAGTAAACAGAATCAAAAAATGTAAGTACTCTTACGTTAGTCTGGATAAATGCAAGATAGATTAGTGTGTTCAAAACATTATACAGCTAAGTTAGTGCGATATAAAAAAAATCACGAAGATGCCTTTAATAAATACTACAGTAATGAAATTATTCTGATTTTTTGTCAAATTATTCTACAAGTAACGTTTTGTCGTTACAGTGATAAAGTTTTATAATTCAATTTGTAGATTTATGTCAAATCGCTAAGCATTGTGCCTTTGCATATTTCTTTCTTTTGTATGCAGTCCGAGAGAGACGGCGCTTTCGGTCCAGGCCAAGTTACAACTGTTTCGTTTCGATTCTCTTTTCGTTGATCACCTCGAGTCGGCCACGCCTCCGATTCCTTTGTTCTGACGTCATCTCAACGCCCAGTCACGTGGTGGTGGGACTCGAGGCGATCAACGAAAAGAGAATCGAAACGAAACGGTTGTAACTTGGCTAGGGGGGCTGTATTCCTCTTGAGTACCCAAGTCTCGATCAACTCTAACCCGGTGCCTTCGTCGGGGAAAACAGATCTGGACATTACTGTGACGTGTCAAGCTTGGGAACGAGCTTATATATCTCCATCCCTTTAACAATTCAGTTTAGGCAAAACGTTTTGAGAACACATTTATTATGCGTACAGCCAAAGAATGGAATTCCTGGCCGGAGTCTGTTTCCTGATAGCTACAACTTAGGGGTCTTTAAGTCAAGAGTGAATAGGCTACTTCTAGGCAAGCGTGCTCCATCGTCGACCACATCATCGCTTACCATCAGGTGAGATGGTGGTCAAACGTGAGCCTATCATTAATAAAAAAAAAAAGGTCGTAAAATGGATCACGTTAAGAGCTCGTGTTGTGTGCTCGTCGTCTCACGTTAGGACCTCAGGGGCCTTGCTTCGGTGAGTACCTAAATAGGATTGGGCGAGAGGCCACGGCAAATTGCCAACATTGCGGAAGCGCCATGGATTCTGCACAGCACACTCTGGAAGACTGTCCAGCGTGGGCCACTGAGCGACGAGTCCTAGTCACCAGGATCGGGCAGGACCTGTTTCTACGTGCAGTAGTGAGGGCTATGCTGGCGGAGCCAGAAAACGCCGATCCAATGCAGACGGGACTTTGGAACCACGGGCGTGCAGAGTGGGGACTCTGCCCGCCCATCGAGTGATTCCAAGGAAGACAGTGGCACAGTAATCACGTGCTGCCGTGCACAAAGAGGCTCAGGGGAGACCGTTGTACAGTCTCCTCAGGGATGTGCCCTAACAGGCGTTGCACAATGGTTTCCGGAATGGTCTTTTAAGAGGTAACGGTGCCCATTCTATATGGTGATCACTGGGGTGGTTTAAGTGAGGTAAAAATCCCACACTCCCCGAACTTATCCCCAAAGTCCGGGTGCCTTTCGAAGGTTTCCCCCCGAAAACAAAAAAAAAGGACCTTCGGGGCCTTAGCATGACATATTAAAATGTCAATCGTGCGAGTGAGAGAGTTGGAGCTACACCCTATATAGCTCCATCTCTTTAACAATTCAGTTTAGGTAGTAAAATAAATCGCGTTAAGAGCTCCTGGTAGGGCCTTTTTTTTGGTGGGAAAATCATCTAATGACATCCCCCGCTCTTGGGCGGTGCGCACTTTACTAACACTGTGCAATGCGTAAGTAAGATGCGGGATTCTTCGTAAGAGTCACCGCGGCTGTGGAACACAAAGGTTGTGAAAGAACACAGGTGGGTTTTAGTCAGAATGATATCCCCCGCTCTGGGTAGAGCGGGAGGGCGTGTCAAACTTTTACTGACTAAAAACCCACTCTTGTTCCTTCGTTGCCTCATGTGAGACTCTTGATCCTTTCGTACCAGGGCCGAGTTTTCCTTTCAGAAACAAACCCTTCGCCCCAGTTGAGCTCTATAGATAGACTAACTGTAATCCGAACCAAACACGTATTTAATTAGACTACATAATCATCACTTAATTAATGATGTAAGACAATCAGACAATCAGTCTATTATAGTGTTTAATATTGCAATTAGTGATTAATTGTCTCATTGTCATGTTGCTAATCACTATGACAAATCAGTCACATAATTACAAATACTAATTAATAATTCGGAAGACGTAGCGTTGGAAGGCCTCCTACAAGGTGGACTGATGACCTGGTAAGGGTTGCGGGAATTCGATGGATGCGAGACGCACAGGACCGTTCATTGTGGCGACACTTGGGAGAGGCCTATGTCCAACAGCGGACGTCTTTCGGCTGAAATGATGATGATGATGATAGTAATTCAGTTGCTTCTCCTCAAATGTCAACTTATCAATCATCTGTCATCAATTATCATTTCTTTTTACTGTGTTATTTTGTTTTAACAAACCCATATTGGTTCTACCAATTGCTCTAGATCGTTTTTATAGAACGCGTTCCAATATAATTTTATAGGAATAATATTGTTCTAAAGCATGCAATAGTTTGCTGTTTTGTGCAAAATTGCTATATAATAAAATTTTATGTCCTACAGTTCTCTGTGTTACGAATTTAATCGGAAAAATTGTGAACATAACTTTTCGTATTGTGTCGATTATTTTTTAAATTATCGATTTGTTGTTAATATATATATTATCCTTATTTAGAATAGGTACATTACTATTATTTCTACGTTCTATCTTTAAGTTATACTTAATATTTGGTTAGCATAGCATAGCATAGTCGGCCTTAATAATCCAACTTTTCTACCGTACACTCTAAATCAGGTTCAGTTGAAAACCAGCGTCAGGCAACTACCACGAAGTTGTCTGGCATTTTTGCTGAACTGGACCTATTTGGTGCAGGCGCGAGACACACAATGTTAGTTATTTTATTTTCTTATTTTTTTTTTTATCTTAAGTGTTTACATGTTGTTTCTACATTGTGTGTATCTGTGTACATGTGCCAAATATTTTTTTTTCTTTCTTTCTTTCTTTCCTTATAATGTTCCCACTGTTGGGACTCAGGCCTCCTCTCTAGGAGAGGGAATGGGCCATAATCCACCACGCGGGCCCAGTGCGGGTTGGTGGATGTCACATGTCTTCGAATTTTTGGTTCTAGGATATGCCGGTTTCCTCACAATGTTTTCCTTCACCGTTTTGAGAGCAGTGGTGATGAAATAAATTACACAAAGTAATGCGCCTGTCTGGGTTTGAACCCGCGACCTACAACTCGTCGACGTTTACGACGAAGTCTACCGCTGTGAAGGCGGTGTGACGACCGGCCATGATCTCTCACACCAAAATTATAGTGATTTTAAGATATCATGGTGGGGTCTTACGAGAACATACAACCAGTGTAAGAGAGAGACGGAACTATACAGGCCGCATAGCATTATCGCATTTTTCACACCAGCCCCCCCTAGCCAAGTTACAACCATTTCGTGTCGAATTCCATTCTCCAATCGGTAACGCCTCGGTGTCAGCAATTGTAGAAAACGATAAGTTGGTAGCCATATTGACGCGCCTGAGTCGGCCGCTCGTTCTACAATGTCGTTCTACAATAACAAAGGATGTAGCGTTGAACATTGTAGAAACGATAACAATTCATTCTATCATTTTGAACGATGTGAACTTGGCTACGAATTTTCAATTCGCTGGTTCTGACCACGTGACTTAACGTTGAGATAATGTCATTCCCATACACTTGATTAGTTTTCGACTAGCGTTAACGATTGCAAATTATCAACTTGGCTAGGGGTGCAGATTCATGAGAAATGGGATAGTGCTATATTAAGATGTCATGATAGGGGCAGATCATGTGACCGGGTCAACTGGGCAAGAGATCGCCCAAGACAAAGAGGCTTGGAAGAAGAGGGTCTTAACCACCAGTGTCCGATCTTAGACCTTAGCTCAGCAACTGGACACAATTTAGGTAAAAAAAACAAAATAGATAAATTGGCCACTAATATCAAACTAGGATCGAGTGAGAGAGAACAAATCATAATACGTATTTCTTTTCATACGTTGAATTTCAAGTTTTAGTATGCTTGCACTGACTGGGCAGGTCCACTCAAATCTGTGTGGTTCTTTCCTCAAAAGACCATCGGAGACCCTAATCTGCATGATTCTCACATGATTTGACCATTATATGTTTGCTGTAACGTGTGCGTTTTGTGTGCGTGTGGACTTTAAAAAAAATACAACCGTATTGATAACCTCCTCCATTTTTTTGAAGTCGGTTAAAAAGAGACTGATCCCTGAGTTTGTTTCGATGTTTCTTCTCATGGTATTCAGCTTTCTTTTCATGGTAGTCAGCTTTCTTTTCATGGTAGTCAGCTAGGAAACACCGGCCTCATCTAGTTTTAACTGACGGAAAAATAGACGTGTAAAAGTGTTTTTAAAAAAACCTATTTGCAAAATAAATATATATCATTTATCATTTATTTTTTTTCTTTTAATTCTTGTGAAATAACTAGCTTCTGCTTGCGGTTTCGCCCACGTGAAAGTAGGTTTCTCCATACAAACTTTCGACCCCCGTTTTAACCTCTTAGGGGGTTTATTTTGGAAAATCTTTTATTAATCTTTGTTTATGTACATTATAAAGTTGAAGGGTAAAATCTACAAGTCCGTGATAAGGTCTGTCATACTGTGTGGATCAGAATGTTGGACTGTGAAAAAGATGGATGAAAAAAGATTGCACGTAGCGGAGATGAGAAGGTTAAGATGGATGTGTGGTGTGACGAGAATGGATAAAGTGAGAAATGAGTATATTAGGGGAAGTTTGAAAGTGGCGCCAGTGACTAAAAAGTTGAAAGGGAATCGTTTGTCTTGGTATGGTCATGAAGAGGAGGGATGAAACGCATGTTACTAAAAGAGTTACGAGTTTACATGTGGATGGATGGAGAGGGAGAGGGCGACCAAAGAAAAGATGGATGGATTGTGTGAGCAGTGATATGAAAGAAAAGGGAGTTAGTGATAGCGTGACGAGTGACAGGGCAGAAAGGAAGAAAAAACGTGTTGCGCCGACCCCAAATAAAACGGGACAAGGGCAGGAAGATGATGATGTGTAAGTACATTATGAGAGAAAGGTCTATGTTAAATTTTAACGTTCTAGGTCCAATGGTTTAGGTTGGGCTTTGATGATACAGTGAGTGAGTCAGGGCTTTGCCTATTATACAACATTCGTTTCAATATATGCGAAACCCCAAAACACGTGTCTAGTATTTTTACGTAAAGAATCTATGTACAAAATTTCAAAACTGTATTATGAAAAATCACAAAGTTATAAGCTTGTTATGTTACCTTGTTGACCGCACAAATACATAGTCACCGGGCCATCCAGGCGGCTGAGGGGTTGTTTTGCTCCCGAATCCAACTGCTCTGACACTTAATACCCGCAATGACCTGTCGTGACCTGTGTTGTACTTAGTGTCGGTGGTGTCCAACTTGTGTAAATATTTTTGGGAAAAAATATAACATGGTGTAAAAATTATCGGAATCCATTCAGTTACTGATTCTGAACAAACTATATTCAGGTTTCGCATATACATTTAAATTACAGTTTATTAACAGTCCTTACCATAACTTAATAGGTAATTTTAGTAACAAATCCACAAATGAAGAGACCAATTTACTTGAGACAAACCAAAATCAATCGATCTTAAAACTCAATTCCCTAATTCTACCGCACTAAAAAACCAACACGTTCAAAACCCATTTCTTCCAGCGCTAGCTTCACGTATAGCAGAATTACACCTCTTCTCATTACCTCTCTGCATTCAAAGAAACGCAACGAGGTACGTAAAACGCTTTCAATTCGTAAAAATACAAATCTATTGGAAATTCAGTTTCCTTTGATAAAGTTCGTCGGTGTTAGGAAGTTTGTGGAAACACTAAAAGGTTCCGTATTTGGAATTGAAATATTTTTCTAGTATGTGTTGAATTTGATGGCGCTGCCTCGTTTCTGTAGCGCATCGAGAATGTTTGAGAAAATACGTGTTGATTATTTTTATGTGAGTAAAAGGTGTGCATATGTGGTGTGCAGGGTACGCAGCTTTAGGGAAAATGCCTTTCCAACTCTATGTTGATTTCATTATAATCGATGACGAGGAAACTAAATAAATATTAAAATACCTACGTTAGAAGGTATTTCATGTATTACTTGTTATAACATATGATACTGATGAAATTAAATCTAAACCGATTCCTCCAAACATCAAACAGTCAACATAATATAATTAGTGCTTTCTATATAATAATGGCTATGTTACCGTACACCTCAAGCCACACTAAAGGCATCCTGACCATGATTGCTGACAGACCGTACTGCTCTGTAATGAATTGCTGCTTAAGTAAAATGGCTAAAATACCCAGTAAAGATGATGAGTAAAGAAGTAAGTATTATTGATATATCTCTAACATAATTATAATTCATCATCATCATTATAATTTTAGCTAAAAGCGATTCACTGTTGGATAATAGGCCTCTGCCAAGTGTCACTTCAACGAACCGTCGCGTCGTCTACTGTTGGATTTAATCCTTCCGCCTATGTCCTACAATGAACGTCTTACGGCTGAAATGTGATGATGATTACCACATAAAGGGTTTACTTACTCACTAAATTGTGTATATACTTGTATCACCAGTAAAAGAGAATTATATGTAGCGACATCTATGGCGTCACATAAGAAGTAATCCTGCATCGCGCAATTAAAGTTCTCCGCGCGATTAGAACATAATTATAGAACAGCCCGAAATCATCTATCGGGCAGTTGGCCCACCTTAACACCCGTCTGGTCGGAGGATCCTCCCTTTTCAACGGAGGTTTGCGGGACATTACACTCTGTTCCGCTTACCTCCAAATATACATTAACATATTTAGTAAATTGTGTATGCTTAGCTTAAAATTATCCATTTCACCTTTCCCACCAAGGAACTCTAAACACACGTTAGCTAACACTCCATCTGCTTTCCCAAACTCTTTCCCGCGCACAGGAGTAAAACCCAACTATTTCTCATTGGCTAAACGTCTGTTTCCGCATCCTGTTTATATGGCTTTGGCTTAAACGAACCTAAAAGCTTGTTCAATTTATTAAATTTTTGCCGGAACCGAATCGAATCGAATATTGTTTGTTTGGTCGTTACGTGGAATAGAAGTTTTAAGTGTGTTTGTGGCTTCAGAGGTTTACGTTTCTATAATATCTCTGGTTGTGTTTTACGGTTAATCATCTTTGTGTTTTGATTTCGGTTTTCTTTTTAATTTCTATGATCGTAATTTCCCCAGTAGGAATCCCTATAAATATTCCCTATTCTCTATCCCTAATAGGGATTTAGTGATAGTGTGACGGGTAACAGGACAGAATGGAAGAAAAAAACGTGTTGTACCGACCCCAAGCAATATGGAACAAGGACAGGAAGAAGAAGAATCTAGTAATTTCCCCGTGGAACGGATGGTGGTGGTAATGGCCCCGACTTGCTAGTTGTAGGTTGCCAGCCAGGCATATTACTATTTATTTCATCGCCTTTGCTCTCGAAACGGTGAAGGAAAACATTGTGAGGAAACCGGCATGTCCTAGAATCAAAAATTCGAAGACTGGTGACACCCACCAATCCACACTTGGCCTGCGTGATGGATTATAGCCTATTCTCTCTCCTAGAGAAGATGCCTGCGTCCCAGCAGAGGGCTAAAAGGCTGATTATTCTATTATGGTAATTTCAATTTAAAATATCAAACTGCATTTAATTGGTCCCTAATTTTAAGCATTTTAGTAGTTGTGATAATTAGAAAGCTATCTGTACATCCCAATGTTGATGAAGTATTTATTCAGTCCGTATAGAAACTAGAATTAGGATTAAGAGATTGTTCGAAAGAGTCACTGTAGCCTTAGAACGAAAAGGGCAATTGAAGGAACATGGATTTTAGTCAATAAAAGACTGACACTCATCCATTGAGAATGGGATGAGATATTTGATGATATGCCACCCTAAAAAAATACCTAGAATTTCACAATTAGGTTAAGCACTTATATATTTCCTATTACCAGGCCGTTCAATGGATTTCCAATACTTTTATGAGTCAGAGGTTTTTAAAACGGCTATCTGGGCATTGTTTAATTTTGTTCGTTATGTTTTATTTTCATAGAATGGTTGAAAAAAAAAGCATAACGCATAGTAAACAGATTGTAGAAATAAAACGCTTTTAATATATTAGAGGCACCGAAATTATTCATAAATGAGTTGTTTTATAATAATTATGTAATTGCCCAATTGGGCAATTATTGTGTTCAAAAACACTCTCCGTCTAATTAGACGGAGAATGTTTTTGAACGCATTAACGTAAAATGAACTATGCACTAAAGCCACTGCTATCTGTTCGTTAAACTAACATGTTTTTTTTTTCGTCTGAAGTCGGTGTTAAATGACTAAGAGACAAAACTACATACACACCAAAACAAACAAACCACTTTTCAGTTTTTTTTTTTTTTACATTGAACTTTTACTTCAAAATAAATGAGTGTACCAAGGCAATGATAAGTGATAATGAACACCCAACACCAATATCTTCCAGATTAACCTTCCAGAAATTTATCGCGAAAACTTATCGTAATTTATGTCCGACAATAAGTCAGGGGTTACAAACTTTTCGGGTTTCCAGTGTTGCCACTTCATTATTTCGCTTGCTTTTAATTTATAGAAGTTTCCAATTTAAAGACAAGAGTATACCACCTGAAGGGGTTGATTTATTCGTTGGTTTCGGGAATTTTACTATATCGCAGTTTGGTTTTTGGAATTGTAATTCGAGGGGTTCTGTCTAGTTAATGTGTGCGGGAAAGAAATTGTTTGTTTGTGTTTATTTCGATCTCCAATTGGCTGATATTAAAATAATTTATTTACAGGTAACTAAGGAAATATATTTATTTGCTGGTAATAATTAAAGACCTGATGATTTTTTTAAATAATTTTAACTAGTGTTTGACTGCGATTCCACCTGATGGTAAGCAGTAATGCAGTCGTTGATGGTGAAGCACACTAGTTTATTATGAGCCTACTCTAGCCTTGAATACACCTAAGTTGCATTCGAACTGGAAGACTGCAGTAGGCAAATTATTCCAGTACCTACAATGCGTTCCAAATAAGAATAGGTAGGGTGAGGAAAACAATAAACGTTTTAAATAATATTTATTTACGAATCATGAACGAAAAATTTTTAATCAGAATCCGAACTGGATCTGGATTCAGTTTTGCTAATATTTGTGTCACTGTGTGAAGTGTCTGAGTAGTGGCTAATGGAAAAAGAAGGCGATTTTTTCCTAACAATGAAAATAACAAAGAAAATTGCTTTTTTTTAAACTAATTATGATTTAAATAATATTTATTTAGCATACATTAACATTTAACTAAGACTCAGTAATACAAAGCAAAAAAATACCGTTATTAGTACGCAAATAAGTTTTCTTTGCAAACCGTACAAAATTTGACCGATCGAAGTTATTGGCTGTCCTATTCTTATTTAGAACGCATAGTACTTCAATGTACCTACGCGGTGTAAACGACGAGGCGAAACGCTTAGTCCGAACCGTAGAAGTGTCAACAATGTAAGGGTGAATACTCACTGTACGATGGGTTTTCCGATGGTATAAAGATGATGGCGGAAACATATGTCATGTAATTCCCGCGCACACCCGCAAAAATGCAACATATAGAATACCGAATTATTCAGAAAAGGATGAGGCATTTCATGTTATGTTAATTAAATCAGTTATTAGAACATCCTCTTAAGGTCCTAGGGCCCGAGCAGTGCCATTAAACAGTAACTTTCTGAAGCCTATTCCTCGGTAACGACTAAGTTAATAGGTTTGAAAAAAATATGTTTATTATAGATACATGTATAACATTATCAACATTTATGATTATTGCGTGCGATTAATAGTTTTGTCCAGAAAAAAAAATCACAAGATATTTTTTTTGTTTTCTCTACAAACGGCTTTGATTTTAAGAATTACGTTTACACAAAAAAATAACTGGTTAAGTGTTCTTCAGAATGTACATAGCTTATGTAAATCAATCAATATTTTGCAAAGAAAATGGTTTTAAAGGTCAGCGGGGCTCTATGCGGGCGCACGCGGCGTTACAAGTTTGTGTCCATTTAACTCCGGCCAGATGTTCCAGGGACTACACGCTTTAATAAAACTCAATACAAATAAGACTCTCGACAAAACTTTCCAAAAATAAACACAAATCCTTTCTAAAGCATAAAATTCAATAGACTTAAAATATCAACACAAAAGGAGGAAATTCTAATGAGTATTTGGGTATGTTTAATTTCTATGAGTTTCCATAGCAACGAAAGTCTTTTGTCCGTAGATTGTCGAAAATGCTTTGATGGTGGGCAAGCCCGCATGAACTGACGGCTTTCACGTCCAGTCAGAATTGTGACGTCTCATTTTCGTCGGTGTATAGTTGGAAAATTCGAAGAGCTGAAAAATCTAGTTATAACGTATTAGGAAAATAGTTTCGGAAAGGTTTTTCTTGTTTTTAGAGTTCTGTACCTCAAAAGGAAAAAACGGAACGGATAGGATCACTTTGTTGTCCGTCGGTCTGTCTATCTGTCTGTCTGTCTGTCAAGTCTCTTTATCTCGGGAACGCGTGGAGTTATTGAACTGAAATTACAACCATATACTCAAGTTTGCAGTTTCCTGAAGCTGTAAAAAAATCAAATTTCTAAGTTAAAGAAAAAAAAAAGATACGGTCGTTTATGTCTCAAAAAAACGTATATTTCGACAATCTCGAGCAAATCAAAATTCATAGAGTACTCCCCGTTGACACAGAATCCTGAAATTTTCCATAAAGCAAGGTCTTATGGCACAGGTACAGGAATAAATCTGAAAACTGTAAATTTTTTGTTACGTCACGACAAAAAAAAATTGTGATTCGGAAAAATCTTCGAGACTCCATTCAGGAATTGAACTGTTTACATAGGTAAGTTTGTACGGAACCCTCAGGGCACGAGTCCGACTCGCACTTGGCAAATTTTTGGTTAGTCTTTATCGAATCGCTTTAAGCCAGGTTAATCGCACTAAGTCATTATAACTAGAATATTTAGATTTGATTCCATCACAGGTTGGTTTTACTCTACCTCCATTCTAGTAGCTTTTTTGAGGTGCGAAATTATTCGCCGTCCGACCGTCCGGTAACCGTCCGGACAGAGCCCAAGTCGTCGACGGCGCGTACTGTTCCTCGCGTGCCTCAAGGAGATGTCAGCAAACCGTAGGTGCCCAGCAGGGTCGAAGCCTCTCTCACTCGGCCCTGGTACGAAAGGCAACGAAGGAACAGTGGGTTTTTAGTCAGTAAAAGTCTAACACTATAATTAGATGATTTTGCCACCGAAAAAAAAAGGTGACAAATTATAAGATATCTTTTCCAGCTCTGGCTGGAGTGACAGGGAGCGTCAAATGTTTACTAATTATAAAAAGTATAGGCGACGGACACAAAACCTCCTTCTTTTTTTGAAGTTTGTTAAAAAGTCACCTGTATTCTTTTCATTGCTCTTTACTTTCTAGGGCCAGAGTAACTTTTTCGAACGTTCTCGCAACTCTAGCAGGCATCGGCTCTACTGGATGCCTCTAGAGGCGTCAGAGATGTCAATAAAACTGGTTTTGTTGACATCTCAGGAACCTCCCGAACTGAAGAGACAGCTATGGGGAGGAGTTTTGATGCCATAGTTTAGATGGTATTTTTAATTAGTGAAAGGTTTTATTTTTATTTTATTTTTAGAACAGATATAATTATAGCTAGTTCAATTTTTTTATGTAAATAATATATGATAGTTAATTTAACAATCAAATTGAAAGAATATCTTCATAACTAATCTGTACACCAATTTAATAATTAAAATTGACTTAAAACGACATAAGATGTGCTATTTTCTAATTAAAAAAATACTTGTCACAAGTTCGTTTTTATTCTCATCCCTGACAAGTCAGCATGGAAGTGACGATTAAGTTAATTGTTTAATCAAGTGGAAAGTGATCTGTCATCCCAACTTGTGCCGTAAATTAACTCTTGCTGACCTACGTTTTAAGATTGGGTTCTAATGCAAGCGATCGCGATTTAATTTAGATTGAATGAACTAAGATTTTGGTCAGAGAGTCAATTTTTTATTTGAGACAAAACGTTCGGATTCTTGAGGTACATAACCGTGACGTCACCATCCTCGATTATTTCAAGACAGGAGATAAATCTAAAAACTAAAGCTATGGACAACCTCAAGCGGCGAAAATATAACAACCTCGTCGGTAGTTATGTTTTCAAGTTGTTAAGAGTTAATGTTAAAGATTTATCCAAACATATATTCAATTCCCGGATTAAAAACGACCGTGAATTTAATGTCAAAACGAATTTCTTCATAGGTATATGACTTTTTTCCTTCTGCATTTTTTTCACATGAGTAATCATGAAATGAGTTCTCCCGCTCTGGATGGGACGGGAAAGAGTGTCAGACTTTTGTTGAGTAAAACCTAGAGTGTTTTAGTTGCCCTTTTTGCGAGAGCTACGGTAACTCCTTCGAACAATCCGCAGTCCTGATTTTCCTACCAAAAAAAATAAAAATTTCCTACCCCCTAGCCAAGTTACAACCGTTTCGTTTCGATTCTCTTTTCGTTGATCGCCTCGAGATGGCCACGCCTCCTATTTCTTTGTTCTGACCATGTGACTGAGCGTTGAGATGACGTCAGAATAAAGGAATGGAGGCGTGGCCTACTCGAGGCGATCAACGAAAAGAGAATCGAAACAAAACGGTTGTAACTTGGCTAGGGGGGCTGGCTGGCATCGGCACTAACTGACTCCGGCAATTTTGCCGTCGACCTAGGCTTGGTCATTACCGGACAGCCAAGCTACGCGCAAGCCCGTTTGATTACTTGAGCTAAATCTATAAATTAGCTTTGTTAGACTATATCCGCTTAAACAGGCACCCCACACCATTTCATCGTCACGTCAGGACAAAGTTACGACTGAGATTGCCCACCGCTAACTGTCAAGCGAGATAATACCGCCAGTTTTACTTGTACTTAACCTATTTACCTCTGACCTGTCTGGGAGGGTAGATTGTGGTCTTGTCATTTAGGTAGGGCAGATATCAGGAAGGTTATGAGTTAATTGGAGGAGGATATTGTGTTTTATGTCAATCGGGGATGATTTGCTGGTATTTTTTGATTCTTAAATTACAATTCATTTTAAAGGTTCTGTGATTGTTCGAGACTCTATAGCCCTGGAATGTCAAAGGGAAATGAAGGAACACAGGAGGATTTTTCCTCAGTAAAGTCTAACACTCCTGCTCGCTCCACCCAGAGCGGAAGAAGTAATTTGACTACACTCACTAAATGCTATACTACAATTAGGCACACTTATTCTTCATAGGTGCAATAGACAATAGACAACCACAGACTAAGCTGGGCAGCGTTCGGGAAGCTGCGCGGTGTCTTCTCGTCCAACATGCCACAGTGTCTCAAGACGAAAGTCTATGACCGGTGCATGTTGCCAGTGATGACATATGGCTCCGAAACGTGGTCACTTACAATGGGCCTCATCAGAAGGCTTAAAGTCACTCAAAGGGCAATGGAAAGGGGTATGCTCGGAGTTTCCTTGCGTGATCGCGTCAGAAATAAAGATATCCGCAGGAGAACCAAGTTTATAGACATACTTAGCCCGAAGAATCGCCAAACTTACCTAAGTGGCAGTGGGCAGGGCACATTGCTTTCTGTAAGCAATGTGCCCTGCAGATGGTCGATGGGGACGAAAGGTTCTGGAATGGCGACCACGTACCGGAAGACGCAGCGTTGGAAGGCCTCCCAAAAGGTGGACCGATGACCTGGTGAGGGTCACGGGAATCCGATGGATGCGAGACGCACAGAACCGGTCATTGTGGCGACATTTGGGGAAGGCCTATGACCAACAGTGGACGACTTTCGGCTGAAATGATGATGATGATGATGAGACTAAGCTGTAGACATCCTTGGACTTAGACAACTGTGTTCTGTCTAGTGTCTATGGTGCAGCACAGTTATGCCCGGTTCACACATGGCCCGACAGATTACTGTATTTTATTGTGCGTCTAAATAAACATGTTTTCTTTCTTCATCTTTGATATTATAATTCTCTTGATTTATCTTATTTTATGTTGTGGTTTTCCTAGTCAACGCAAAATGTTGTAGATATATATAGTGGAAGCTTGTAATTACATAGTTATTTTTCCTACCTACGTAAAAAAGAACATAGTTGTAATTATAGTCTGCGAGTTTACTTAATAAAAAAAAAATTAAATTACGGACTTCAAAAAATGAATGAACTTTATGACTATTAAGAATTATTGAAATCTATTTCTGATTTGAAAGATCTCCTTTGGTTATATTTTTAAGTCATTTCATTTTCTTTCTTTTCTTCCCTAGAATATACAGGGCAACTAAAGGAACACAGGTTTATGGTCAGTAAAAATCTGACAATCTCTTCTACTCCACCAAGAGCGGAAGGAGGTATTTGATAATTTCCCAACAAATAAAATAAGGAAGGTAGCAATTCTCCTCATACGCACGTCTGAACGTACACAGGGTCAAAACTAACTTAGCGAAACAAACTTTGCAGGCATGTATGGAATCGATATATATCCACCGAGTTTCGGTAGCTAAACAAATTCGACTGACTATGTGTAGGAAGGTGATTCGAGTGTCTTTGTGTGGTGGAATGTAACCAGTGAAGTAGTTAGACCAAAAGGGGCCCCATATAAAAAAATGTATTTATATAGACTCTACTAACACAGAACCACAGTATAGATATATGGAACAGTACGGAAGCGTTTCTCGCGGTCCTGTCAGTAGCGAATGCCGCTTAGGAGTCTCGTCGATGCGTATGTTTGTGTGAGTGAGCCGTTTCGAACATTTGTAGGTAGTTTCCGTTCTGTTCCATATATCTATACTGTGACAGAACTAACAGTACAGAGATAGTGAAACGGAGTCGTGATTGGCCACGACGGATATGGCTGGACTAACTGCATTGGTTACGTCCATATACTGACTAGAAAACGTGCTGTTTCATAAAGATAAAAGAAGTGATTTTTTACACTGACTGGGACAGGACAAGTATTGATTGAAAATTACTGCGTTCATTGGAAAATTCTGGATTAGGATACCTAGGGTAAGTTTTTATCGAGATCTTATGTGGAGAATGCTAAAACGAGCGAAGCGACCTATAGAATTTGAACATTAGATTTAAACTATACATATGTACAGTCAGAGATCATAAGTGCAGTTGCAATAGTGCAGTTACACTCTACCAATGCTAAAGTGTCCAAAGTTTCTTTGTTGTAGAAGTTCAATAGTCCACAACTAGTTTATTCAATACTTTAGATTCTATGCTACCAATCAAATCAGTCATGAACCATTGACCCTCTTCTACAAAGAAATTTTAGAAATTTTAGCTTTGGTAAGGTGGAACTGCACTTTTGACCACTGACTGTACATATTGTCATTCATGTACAATTGGCAATATGGGGGCCCTACATGATTGATACGGCTGAGAAGGCGGTAGCTACACTCCTGACATGCAACCCAAAATTTCATTGAACGTGTTAAAATATAGCATGATTTTGATGTGAAATCTCAAAGGAAAGTACGTGTTTCCCCCAACACCCTAACATTTAGTAGCTCATGACTATTAAACGATCATATTCGTACACTTACGGACATGCTGACTGCAACCGCAATACATTTGACGACTTAAGCTGAGCTATGAGAGGGATGGAGCTATATAAGGTGTGCTCTATCCCTCTTTCTCATTCGCAGGTCTGACATTTTAACACGGTATATTAAGAGCCCAGAACTTGTTAACAAAACTCAGTGGACATTCCTCCAGGGAATTAATTTCAAATACGGGTGCAGCAGAACTCAAAGTACGTTTAAGCTACGTAGAATGGGACTAAGTTTAAACTTAGCAACATTGCAGTAGTTGTGACAGGATGCTTAACCAACGCTTAGGTTTGTGATTTGTGTTTGAGCTCTCCTGTTTATTTTAGCCTTTTTGTACTTTAGCGGTTAGTTCTTACTTGTATGCGATAAATAAAGAAACTTTTTATCTAGTGAGGAGATAATTTATTTAACTTGAATTTTCGTTAAAACAGTGATACGCCTGGTTGTGATACTAGTTCTATTTTTGAAACGAAGTAAATAAAAATCTGCTAATTTCATTGTCTTGCAATTGCAATTTTTCCAAATCAATCTTATTCAATGGCCACATATAGATGATGGTTATCTAATGGAGCCGAATACCAGTATTTTATACACCCCAATTTTTCAATTAGTACAAAAAACATGAGGCTCTATCCGTACCCGTTACTGATCATATTTTTGTAGTCAAAAGTAAAAAAAAACGAAATCCCAAAATTGTGCACGAAAATTTGTCATAATTGGTAAAATCATCATAGAATCAATCATTCTTAACAATAGCTACTAGAAAATACTACGCGCAGTGTTTTTCCATTTTGATCGTCATTTATTCATCCATAATCAAATATTTCCATAAATTGAGTGACATTTTGGGATATAAATAAACGCCAATAACTTTTCTGTTTATGAATATTATTTATTGAGACTTTATTTAAATAATAATAAGACCTTTTATAATAAGCCCTTTAAATATTTGTAATAATTAAAAATTAGTGGTGTATAGGTATACTGCAATTCAGTAACAGGACATCCTATGGCAAAACAGCCCCCCTAGCCAAGTCACAAACGATAAACGTAAACTCTCAGTAGTCTTTAATAGATTTTCAACGTTATGTTATTGGATATAAAGTTGAAAATCTATTGAAGATTACATAGTGTTTTCGTTCGTTCCGGTCGCTGACGCTCAGTAGTCTTTAATAGATTTTCAACTTTATGATCTTAGGTATAAAGTTGAAAATCTATTGGAGATTACTAAGCGTTCACGTTTATCGTTTGCAACTTGGCTAGGGGGGCTGATCGTCAGGATGTCGGATATCCGTAACGATTGTCAAAATTCTACAATTGACAACTCGAACCAACGGCTTAACGTGCTCTCCGAGGCACGGAGGGATAAGAATCACTAATCACGTGGTCGTAAATAAGACTTATGTCAACTAAATGTGCGGATGTTTTTTTTGGGAAGTGTGTAACCATATAACATCTTCTCCTGCTCAAGGCATGAGGGAGAGAGGGCGTGTTTGACTTTTACTGACTACCTACAGTGTTTATTGCCCTTTGCATTCTAGGACGGGATTCCTTTTCAGAAATTCCCCATGACTTTAGCGGGAATCAACTTTGCTACTCTTAGCCACTACGGTACGGTTGCTGACATCTGTTGGAGGCGCGCGCCCTCGACGATTGGGCTCTGGTCCCTACCAGACAGCCAAACGGCGAACTACCAATTGCACGTCGTCTTCCGATAGATGTTGGACCTTCGACTTATACGTAGAAAACATTTTGGGAACACTTTCATCACGCGTACAGCTAAGGAGTAGAATTCCCTGCTCAACTTTGTGTTTCCTGATAGCAACTACCTAGGGGTATTTAGGCCAAGAATGAATAGATTACTTCAAAGCAACCGTGCTCCGTCGAATCCGTCTAGGCTGGGCAGCGTTCGGGAAGCTGCGTAGTATCTTCTCGTCCAACATACCACAGTGTCTCAAGACGAAAGTCTATGACCAGTGCGTGTTGCCAG
This sequence comes from Mythimna impura, assembly GCA_905147345.3. NCBI lineage: Eukaryota > Metazoa > Arthropoda > Insecta > Lepidoptera > Noctuidae > Mythimna > Mythimna impura. The sequence goes on along the minus strand of LR990355.1, from coordinate 4,808,312 downwards.
TGATGACATATGGTTCCGAAACGTGGTCGCTCACAAGGGGCCTCATCAGAAGGGTTAAAGTCACCCAACGGGCAATGGAAAGGGCTATGCTCGGAGTTTCCTTGCGTGATAACATAAAGAATAAAGATATCCGCAGGAGAACCAAGGTCGCCGACATAGCCCGAAGAATCGCCAAACTAAAATGACAGTGGGCAGGGCACATTCCTCGCAGAACAGATGGCCGTTGGGGCGAAAGGTTCTGGGGTGGCGACCACGTACCGGAAGACGCAGTGTTGGAAGGCCCCCTACAAGGTGGACCGATGACCTGGTGAAGGTTGCGGGAATCCGATGGATGCAAGACGCACAGGACCGTTCATTGTGGTGACATTTGGGGGAGGCCTATGCCCAGCAGTGGACGTCTATCGGCTGAAATGATGATGATGATGATGAACCGTGCTCCAACGTCGACCACAACATATCATCATTTTCCATCAAGAGAGACAGTGGTCAAACGCGAGCGAATAATAATAAAAAATAATACACCAAGAACTACCAAAGACAGTTTTAATACTTCAAAATAAAAATCAACATCAACATCGTTTATGTATTTCCCCGAATTCGTCCCTATTCTAAAGGGGGTTGCCGACTCCCGCCACAAATAGCCTCGTCATAGCCGGGGCGGAATAAATTTAACTATAACCGAGCTAACGACTTTAGGCGTCACTGTTTTTACGAAGTTTATCTGGGTGACTTTAATAGATATTGTCAGCTGTTGATAGTGGGGCAAGATTTATATTTGTGGAGCTTTTTTGAGTGAGGTTTTAATATTCGATTTTTGGTTTTATAACTAGGTTTGTTTATATTTCTTTGTCACTTGAGATGGTTGTTTCTGAAGAAGTTTTTTTTGGGCTTTCATACATTATGCTTCCTCTAGACGGATATTGTCGCGACATAGTTTATTTCGACTCTTTTTTTTTCACCTTTTTCGAAGCAAATAGAGAAGAAAGAATAAATCACAGTGTGTGCCTGTCCTTCAGCCTATGAACGTCACGAGAATCTGGACCGGATGACGTGGTAATGCTTGGAGGAGATTTATGTCCAACAATGAACATCTTTCTGCTGAAATAATAATAATAATAAGAACTTTATTTCAGACCTTTTAGATCTAAAATATACAGAACCATATTTATGTTAGTAATACTAACATAGTTCTTAAGTACTTACTTTCTGATTTTTATTTCCTGTGTGTGTACTGTCGGGATGGGGACGCAATGAAAGGCTTCTTCGGATTAGTTTTAACTATTATTATATTGTTTTAAGCACTTTCATAAACATTTTCTATAAAAATGGTTTATATCAATTAAAAAAAAAAAAATACGTCTCAGCTTTTGTATGACGTCTCCCTATCTATTGATTGAACATCAATCAAACCTAAACTTTTTATAACATAAACCTTAAAACTATAACATGCCAGTTTGCAAGTTAATAATAACTGTGACCTCCATAGGCGTCACAGTACACACAGGAAATAAAAATCACAAATTATAAACAACAATCATTTTGACACGTGGAGCGCAGTCCAGTGTCTCAGAAACAGACCGTCTAGTCTGTCCGCTATTACTTTTAGGAAAAAAAAGAATCATAATTTCAGTCATGCACTTTCGTCATCATCAGATGACGTAAGTGCCTTCCTAGGTTCAGAGCGGAAAAAGTTATTTTGATGACTTCCCACCCTAAAAAAAACTTCTTTCACGGTTTCTCCGAACCGGTTATACAAATTGTAAGTCTAGGCCAGCACTGCTCGTACTCAACATCAACTTTCCTCGTAAACTAAGCAAAAATGTCTGCTGAAAAAAATAAAAATTGCTACAATGGGTAGACAATGTAGTTTTGTAGATACTTGAACAAATTTTCCGTCTGTAAAACTCATAAAGCTGGTTTATGATGCTGCACTTTAAATTGTCACATTAAATAGAGATGGCACAGCCTGCAGTCTTATCTATTTTATCTCGCTTGTTTTTATGTGTAATGGGAATAAAAAGATACTGTACAATATTATCTGGGAAATAGTGGGTCATTATTATGTTTATAGAACCCAGTCAAAATGGTATGGTGTTCAGCTGCATCTGAATAGCCCAGAAAACGATTTTGACCTAGTTGGGACAAAGCTGAACACATTTTTGAAAACAGTACATCATACAGACAGCTTACTTATCTCTAATGTTTTTTCACATGTAATATATATTTTTAGGATTCCGTACCTCATAAGGAAAAAACGGAATCCTTATAGGATCAAATTATTTAATAACTTTCTACCCTAAAGAAAAGATTGTCAGTCAGTTTAGTAATCATCAGTTTATAGGGAGCGACAAGGGCAATTTTTCAATGTTTCAAGGTTTGTTTACAAAAAAAATTACAATAATAAGCTAAAAAACAATATAAAGCTGTGAATTTTTTTGCACCTTTCATGATATCGTGATATCGAAGGTGGTATCATAGAAGAAGCGGCCCTTATTGCCCTACAGGTTAATTATTTAGAAATTGATTGGAGGAAAATTTTAATTCAGTTTTTGGATAGATAATTTAACGATAGAGTCTATTTTTATTCTGCAGAAGAGAGCTATCAGAGCCATATATAATCTTCGCAGACGCGATTCTCTTAGAGAACTATTTAAGGAAATAAACATCCTGACGGTCCCTTGTCAATACATTTATGAAAACATTATGTATGTTCGGAAAAATATTCATCTTTTTACTAAGATAAGTGACAGGCACAATTTTTATACTAGGAATAGGAACAAATTAGATCAACCTCGATTCAGATTGGCAAAAGTACATAGTTCTTTTATGGGGTACTGTGTAAAATTTTATAATAAAATACCAGTTGAGATTCTACAACTAAATGAGTCCAAATTTAAAACATGCATTAAACGCACACTATGTAGACAAGCGTATTATAAACTGGAAGATTATATCCTTGACAAAAACGCTTGGCTAAATGCCGGTTCTGCTTCTGCTCCACAGCCACAGCCTTCAAATTAAGTTTTGTGTTTTTTTTTTTTTTAAATATATATGTTTCTAATTATTGGAAGAGATACTTACTATTCCCCTTTTTGTTTTGTTGTTTTCGAAATCTTTCTTATTTTATTTTATTTGTTTATTTCAATAGAGCTTATGATAATTTATTACCTTTTGCATTTGGAAACAATAGTATTGTATAATGTAGAAGCACTTTTTTTTTCAAGTTTTGTGAATGTGAAGTACCATGGAGCATTTTTATTAGGTTACAACTTGTTTGACATTACGAGCATGGCAGGTGAGAGTTTGTCATGCTCACTCAAATGTCTCGCTGATGGTGGCACGTGTTATTGGGTCATTCAGTTCCCTTCAAAATGGTTGAGCTGAGTGAGGCTGATGCACGCGTCATGCTCGTGAACGGGTGCCGTCGGTTGAGACTGGTCATCTCTTAGCTGCCAGTGGCTTAATTCAATTTCTATCTTTTTAATTAGTTTTTATTCTTATTTATCTACATTGTGCTCACATATTAGAAGCGACATGAAATATGTAACCAAGATTTATGTAACTCATAATATGATTTAAAAGAGTGTCCATGGAGTTTCTTGCACGTTCTTCTCCATAGAGATCTACGCTTTGGAACGTGCAATTTAGCTTCACTTGTTTTTTTTTGACTGACTGACATTTTGACAATTCAAAAGTGCCTGTAATTGGTCTATTTGAAATAAACGTTTCTGATTTCTGACGAAATGCCGAAAATACAGAGTATTGAAATATTGTGCGCTGCGTTTGTCTTCATCTTCACCAGCATCACGTCTCAGGAACCTATGCCTCAAGACTTATCAAGGTCACCACAATATCATCACGAATGTTTAAAAACTTTTTACAAAAAAATACAACCGACTTCAATGTAAAAAAAAACACTAAAAAGTGCAAAATAACTTTAATTTCGGAAGTCGATGTTTCTATAATAGTTTTGTCTTTTCTAGAAGAGTTTTTTATTTTACACTTTTTAGTTGCGTTACCACAACTAAAAAGTATCCCTCAGTCAAGTCGTCGCGTATACGTATAAACAAAGCAATTTTACTTGTTACGACAGTTCTGCTGTGATCCTACGAAGAGTTCCGTTCCATATCTTCGAAGTTCATCATCAGATCATAATAATATTTCTATGGGACCAACTCGAGAGTATAACCTTTCAATCAAAAAAATAATTTTTAAAATAGGGAACTGACCGAGAAATCGGTGATACATTAAAAAAAAATATATTCAACCGAAAATAGAAACTCCTTTTTGAAGTCGGTTAAAAAGCATTACCGATGTGGCAATTTAACCACATGTATCTTTTACACCACTTCGCAATATATTATAGTGTAAATCCTTTTTGGTTAATCGCATTTCACACATGGTTTTCACATGACTGGACCACTGAAGCCAACCTTTCTCAACCCATGTCAGTCATATCTTCTTTAACCGTTACGATCTCTTGTCGGGATGTTTCTAAATCTGTTATTTAAAGTTTTAGCTTAAAAACCTACGTTTGAGATTTACGCACAGTCTTGAACCTTTTTAGGGTTCTGTACTCAAAGGGTAAAACGGGACCCTATTACTAAGACTCTGCTGTCCGCCCGTCCATCTATCTGTCCATCTGTCACCAGGCTGTACCTCATGAACCGTGATAGCTAGACAGTTGAAATTTTCACAGATGATGTATTTCTGTTGCCGCTATAACAAAAAAATACTAAAAACAGAATAAAATAAACACTTAAGTGAGGCTCCCATAAGACAAACGTGATTTTTTTTTGCCGTTTTTTGTTACGGACGATACGGAACCCATCGTGCCCGAGTCTGACTCGCACTTGGCCGGTTTTTTGTATATACAGGCTATGAACGATGGATGCCTTTATTTTTGGTAAATGTGAGTATCATGGAGCAATTTATGTTATTATGATGCAAGACGCACAGCATACCACAGTTTCTCAAGACGAAAGTCTATGACCAGTGCGTGTTGCCAGTGATAACATAGTCGCTGACAATGGGCCTCATCGGAAAGCTTAAAGTCACCCAAAGGGCTATGGAAAGGGCTATGCTCGGAGTTTCCTTGCGTGATCGAATCAGAAATAAAGATATCCGCAAGAGAATCAAGGTTGCGAAATAGTACGAAGAATCGCCAAACTTAAGCTGTTGATCCCCGCATTAATGCCGGCGTTCACGCGCCATTGTCTTACTATTGTGTCTCTAATTACGCACTCAAAAGGTAAAGTGGCAATGGGCAGGGCACATTGCTCGCAGAACAGTTGGCTATTGGGGCCGAAAGGTTCTGGAGTGGCGACCGCGTACCGGAAGATGCAGCGTTGGAAGGCCTCCTACAAGGTGGACCGATAACCTGGCAAAGGTTGCGGGAATCCGATGTATGCGAAACGCACAGGACCGTTAATGTGGCGACACTTGGAGAGATATATATACATCAGTGGTACACTGTTCCCACTGCTGGAATTCAGGCCTCTTTCCTAGAAGAGGGAAACTCGCAGAGCGAGTTGGATGTCACATTTCTACAAAATTTTGGTCCTAGATCATGACGTTTTTTTTACGATGTGAGATTAGTGATTAATGAAATCTACATATATAAAAGCGAAATACCACTCACTGATTAATCACGAAATCTCAGAAACTATAACACCTACAAACTTAAAATTTGGCAGGTAGGTTCCTTATAGGGTGTAGACATCCACTAAGAAAGGACTTTACGAAACTCTACCCCCAAGGTTGGTAAAACGGGGTTTGGAAATTTGTATGGAGAAACCGACTTTCACGCGGGCGAAGTCGCTGGCTGAAGCTAGTAAATTATATAAAGTAAAGCGCTTGAGTTTGATCTTAAAACGTAGAACTCGTAAGTCGGAGCCATTACCACTTACTTTTCAGTTTACTACTATCAAAAGAAAAAGCTCTTGCTTCTAAAGATACTCACTCTGAATAGCCACGACTTTTCTAAACCAAAACCTTCTTCAAAAATCGTTTAAAAACCTCACAACTTTTTTAAGCAGTCTCCTAAATTAGGTCCAACCTTGCTTAATCCTGTCATGTTTTAAAAAATCCGTTTCGTTTGGAGTTTCAACAGCACTGGTTTAAGCTTGGCACTAACTTCAGCTTAATTACAGCAGAACCCGGGCGAATGACGGACACTTCGAAGCTTTAGCACTACATAATACTGCCCTCAGAAGCCAAATAGCAGTATCTCAAAAGTTTACAAAATTCTGTTTTATTTTTTTTCATTTTTAGTTTTAAAACCTTCTGCATCACGCAGGCTTACCAGGCAAAACCCGTAACTTTATTGGCAAAAGCATAGTCAGCCTTATAAGGCTGACTATGCTTTTGCCAATAAAGGAAATGCAAATGGGAACATTATAATGTTCCCACTGCTGGGACTCAGGCCTCCTCTCTAGGAGAGGAAATGGGCCGTAATCCACCACGCAGGCCCAGTGCGGGTTAATGAATGTCACATGTCTTCAAATCTTTGGTTCTAGGACATGCCGGTTTCCTCACGATGTTATCCTTTACCGTTTTAAGAGCAGTGGTGATGAAATAAATTACACAAAGTAATTTGTCTGGTTGTTTCGGCTATGCTCGGAGTTTCCTTGCGTGATCGTATAAAAAATGAAGATATCCGCGGGAGAACCAAGGTCGCCGACATAGCCCGAAGAATCGCTAAACTGAAGTGGCAGTGGGCAGGGCACATTGCTCGTAGAACGGATGGTCGATAGGGCCGAAAGGTTCTAGAGTGGTGACCGCGCACCGGAAAACGCAGCGTTGGAAAGCCTCCCACAAGGTGAACCGACGACCTGGTGAGAGCCGCGGGAATGCGGTGGATGCAAGACGTACAAGATCGGTCGTTGTGGCGACGCTTGGGGGAGGCCTATGTTCAACAGTGAACGTCTTTCGGCTGAAATGATGATGATGATGAATTTGTCTGACTTTTTTTGGACTAGTTGATGGTATCAATTATAAGATTTATAAGGGTTTGTTGAGAAGAATAGGTAAGAAAAAAAATTGATCTAAAAATCAATAAATTCAACAAATCAATAAATCAAATCATCAATAAATTCGGACAGCTATGGCGTATATACGCCATTACTGTCCGAATTTATTGTGAGATTGTTCACCGATTATGGTGAACAATCTTTTAATAGCTTGTTATTATTATTTTTTTATAAATCCGAAAGTAACTGTTAACTTGTTTCGAAAGTAGATAGGAAGTAGGTTGAGCCTTAGCTATAAAAACTGATCTGGATGAAATTTAACATACTTAGATATAGCCTTGAACCAGGAGAAAGACTTAAGATACTCTTTATAAACATTCTATGTATCTACATAGGTGAATACACGGCAGAAGCAATTTTTTAAATATTAGATATATCTACCTATATGTCATTATGAAGACGGAAATTATTTTTGTACAACATCCATGTTTACTCGAAACTCACTTTGATTGAGTTATCGCTTTTTAGTTTCCCGAGGGTAGTATGGTACGACCAAATGTTTTCGTTTGCAACTGTGTTATAATTCAAGAGCTTCTGAATAACTCTGGGTTCGGAAAAGTTAACGATGCTGATGGATATTGTTGGATATTTTTAGGTGAAGTGGAAGTGAATGGGGTTTGGTCGGGTTATTCCAATGAACGGGGTGAAATTGGTGAACCAATTCTTATGTTTGGGTACTTGACTCATTTCTTTTAAGTATTTTTCAAAACCCTTAATCAAAATTGCATATTTTTTTTAAATCCGTTCAATATTAAGTAAATTAGAAACCTTTCGAATCTTGTGGAAAGAATTGTCAAGTAACAGAATAAAGATGCACACACTGAAACGTGACGTCACCGCCATTAGGTTAGGTTACGTGTGTACAAAAGAGTTAGCGAGATGTTCCCACCACGCCTCTACTTGTCTTGAAAAGAAAGAAAGAAAGAAAAACAGTTTATTTACGCGAAACGACGCAATCTTAAAACTAGCTAACAAATATATATATATTATTATATATATATAATAATCAATAGATAGGGAAGATACGCGTCACATCCGCGCAAAACGGCCGAACGCCCAGCATACAGCTGCTTCATTTAATAAGCAATTTTAATGCTGTTTTTAGAAAAAGATTGTTTTCTAGTGGGTTTTATTTGTTGTTTAGTATAAATTATGTACAAAAATAAATTCAGGATAATACCCAATTTGCCCCAGCTATGTCTTAGTCCACTTACTTTATTTAGCGTTTCACTGATCGTACCTATTTTGGGATTAACTTGCTTCCTATAAAATAAGTTTTTAAATATTTTTAGGGTTCCGTAACTACGTCAAAAGGAAAAAAACGGAACCCATAAAGGATCACTTTTTGTCCGTCTATCTGTCTGTATGTCTGTCAAGACCCTTTATCTCGGGAACACGTGGAGGTAGCGAGTTGAAATTAAAACCATATACTCAAGTCTGCGGTCGCTTGCAGCTGTGAAAAAATCAAACTTCTAAAAAAAGATACGGCCATTTATGTTGCAAAATACGTATATTTCGACACTCTCAAGGGAATCAAAATTCATAGGGTACTTCCCGTTGTCCTAGAATCCTAAAATTTGGCATGAAGCAAAGTCTCATAGCATAAGTATAGGAAAAAATCTGAAAACAGTAAATTTGTAGTTACGTCACAAAAAAAAAACTTTGGTGATTCGTAAAAATCTTTGAGACTCGATTCGGAAATTGAACTGTTTACATAGGTAAATTTGTACGGATCCCGCGAGTCCAACTCGCACTTGCCCGGTTTTTTTTTCTAGGAGGGAAATCATCCAATGACTTCTCGCGCTTTAGAGTGGAGTGCGAGGGCGTGTCAGACATTTACTGTCTAAAAGCACACCTGTGTCATTTATTTGCCCTTTGCGTTCTACGGTCTCGGATTTCCTTTTCGAAAATTTCCCGTGGTTCTAGCGGGCATCGGCACTGCTGGGCCCTTACTGTTTTGCTGACATCTCATTGAGGCACGACTCCCGATGCCCGGGGCGAAGTTTTTAGCATAGCACTGCCATCTATTTTTAAGTCAGCCATTTTTCTTAAAACCATACTTTACTGACCAGGGTTGAACAAGAATTTTACATAATTGAAAAATAGCAGCACTTCAGGAGTAAAAGTTTATTTCGACATGCAAGAGCTTACTACTTACTCTACTTTGTGTACGCTGCATTTTCACTCATCATTCTGAACACTTCCAAGCATCTGCTCAAAAGCATTATTGTTCAAACTAGACTTCTACCTAACCACATTTATGTACCGTGTAAGCGTAGTAAATTTAAAACAACTCGATGGAAACGCTTTTTTTTAAGGGTGGAAACCATACAATTACTTCTCCCGCTTTGGGCGGAGCGTGAGGGCGTGTCAGACTTTTACTGACTAAAACCACATCTGTGATGATCTGTGTCCTTCAGTTGCCCTTTTTGGTTGTTTTTTGTTGCCCAACGGTTTGCTGACATCTCCTTGAGGGAACAGTAAGCGCCGTCGATGGAAACGCTAAAACTCGGTGGAAATGCTGGCTACTTAGAAAATTAAAAAAAAGTATTGAGCCTTTTTTCTAACCATAACGCTGGCTGGTTGTGAGAACTATGCTCATTATATTATCTTCAAAATCACACCATCTTTATATAAATAATTCTTCTGTACGTGTGTTTGTCACCTACTTCCTCCTAAACGGCTTAACCGATTTGGATGAAACGTTGTGTGTATATTTGAGTGGGTCACTGGATGGTTTGAATGTACAATTGAACCCAGTAATAAACGCTACAATTGGGTTCAATTTTTTTTTCTGATCAAAAGGCAGCTTTTGGAGAGGACAAAGTCTCTCAGGACCACTAGTACTATTACAAAGGAAAGAAGAAAGAAACGGATTTGAATAAATTTTGGCACAAGGGAAGACCATATCCTGGTATAGTTTATATACCTATATACTTTTTACTCCGAGAGTCCCTTGTGACAAATTTTTACTACGCGGGCAAAATCGCTGACAGCAGCTATTCATAATAATAGGGGTTAAAGTATGAAATTGCCGTTTTTTAAAACGGGTTGCTTTGAACTGTTATATCTTTGGATTGACTTGGAATTAAAAGTTCAAATAAACTTCATAATAAAAGTACGTTATTCATTTTTCAAAATACAAAACACAAAGAATCCAAAAAATACCTTATTTCGGAACACTCACACGCTTTCTCGCTTTCACTTCAAAGCAACCCGTTTTAAAAAACGGCAATTTCAAGACCTAATATAAAAATCTGTACACACCACAACTTAACTACCAACAAAACTTCAGTAAATAATAAATAGAATTTAAGATCAGGGATTAATCTTTCCATCTCATAATAACACAAACTGAATATTTTAAATATTAAATCGAGTAATTTCGAGCAGAATATTAATTTTCAATTTTATTTTACAGAAAACAGAAATCACGTTTTAGTCCGGATATTAAAAGCCAATAGCCTGAAAACGCGTACCGCGGACAATCACACTCAGCCACTGAAGAAAAAAACGTTGCTCAGTGCGTGATGAGACACGTGTAAGGCAGGGTTCAGTATATTACATTATTAAAACAATAAAGCTAGAACTATATTAGACCGACGCACACGTGTAACACGCCTGATTTGTACGTAGAACGACGTCGCGTGGCGTGTATTAAGTGTAGCTCTACAAGTCTAGTTTCCATAATAAATGTATGGAGACACCGACGCGCCCAGATCGGCGTGTGTGTCACACGTGTGCGCATTGTAGTTCTAGCTTTAGAGATACACGTGTGACCCGGGGATATAGGTATTTTCCGTAAAAAGTTTAGACCGGAAAACCTTTGGAAAATTCCTTAATTATGTAGTTCTCTTTGCTAGCACTGTTTTAATAACGACCTTTTCCTGTTTTATTCTTTATATTTGATTTATGTGATTTCTGAGCATGTCGGCTTTGCAAACACGTTGGTTTTAAAGTTTTCAGTTCAATCAATCAGTTCAGAGTATGGTACTTCATAATTATAAAAAAGCCTTCCCTAGACGGTGGAATAGACTATTATAAAAGCAATTTATAAAAAAAAAAATACGATGCTGTCTCAAAATGGTGACTTTATAATTTGTCAATATAGTCACCATTTTGAGACTGCATGAGAAAAATGGAGATATTTGTATCGTGGCACAATTTAGAATAGTAGGATAGTATTTAAATTAAAATCGACTGCGTAGTTTTTAATAAACGTATTTAAAAAAAAGGTTCCGTACCTCAAAAGGAAAAATCGGACCACTTATAGGATCACTTTGTTGTCTGTCCGTCTATCTGTCTGTTTGTTTGTCTGTCAAGACCCTTTATCTCGAGAACGCGTAAAGGTATCGAGTTGAAATTAAAACCATATACTCAGGTCTTTGGTCCCTTAAAGCTGTGAAAAATTCAAACTTCTAAGTTAACGAAAACAAAAGATACGGCCGTTTATGTCGCAAAAAATGTGTATTTCGACACTCAAGAGAATCAAAATTCATAGGGTACTTCCCTTTGAGCTAGAATCTTGAAATTTGGAATAAAGCAAGGTCTTATAGCACAAGAATAGGAAAAAATCTGAAAACTGTAAATTTGTAGTTACGTCACAAAAAAAAAATACTTTTCTTGCAATTCGGAAAAATCTTCGAGACTCCATTCGGGCATTGAACAAAGGTAAGTTTTTACGGAACTATCAGTGCGCGAGTCCGACTCGCACTTGCCCAGTTTTTGTTTTATTTCACATAAGCACTTATAAAACGTCAGAAGCTAACGCATTCAATTCTTCGTTTTCTATGGAGAAGAATCGGCAAGAAACACCATAATTACCCTTTAAAAAAAAAAAATCGAATTGAATACCTTTCTCGTCCTAAAACAGTAACAAATAAACATGGCCAAAATATAAGCAAGCAAGCCGTTACTGCGGAACCCAAAAAAAAAAACGATGTTAGCAGGGGACATCACAGGAAATGAAATGGTCTGGTCGACGGAGACGCAGACATGTTAGAATCAATATGGCTGAAGGCGTATGAATTATTCCGAAAATACGGTATATTTTTGTCTCTTTCAGCTTTCTCTTATTTGATTGGTTTTAGGGTGTGTTTTTGACGTAGAAAGATGAAGATATTTTATCGTTCAGCAATAAAACTATTTAATAGATATAATAATAATAATTTTATTACCAGATCAGATTTCATAAATAAACACACTTAAGCTAATAAAATTACACATAAGTACACAATAAAAAATACAAATACGAATAACCACAATCATCATTTACCAAGCATAATTTCTGAAAAGGCAACCCGTGGTCATAGAACGCAAAGGGCGACTGTAGTATACTCGTGTGGTTTTAGTTAGTAAAATTCTGACACGGGATGATTGTCCCATCTACAAAAAAAAGGTCTGGGTGGAGCGAGAAAATTTACAGACTTTTACTGACTAAAACCCACCTGTGTTCTTTCACAACCTTTGTGTTCACGAGCCGCGGTGACTCTTACGAAGAATCCCGCACCATACTTACGCATTGCACCGTGTTAATGAAAACGGCTATAAATCAATTAAATAGATTATTTTTTTGACAAATTACTTCTATCATTTAAAGCAAAAACTAAATTAATTACATTAAACCACTATTCGCAAACCACCCTTTTCAATCAATTAACTCTCGTCCATTCAAATGGAATTACTCAATTATTCACCAATAACTTATGATCATACCCCACATAACCTTTCACAATATATCACACATATGTCAAACAATCCGAACCGAATCGATATTTCTGCAAGAAATCGTTCTCATCAATGTTCGGTTCAAAGGTGGCTATTGTACCGGAGAGCGATCAACAGCAGTTTCATTACAACCCGCAGTCTAGCCCTTGTATAATTAATCAGAACGTAGGTTTGGGGTATGGTCGATGGATAAGGAATTCGATGCCAATATTTTGCTATTAAACTTGAGCTATGAATAATTTGACACTCTAAATTTTACTCTTGCTAAAAAAAATACTCGCGCTGTGTATGTTTTACAAAAGTTTAAACATGAATCAAAAATTGGCATAGATAGATAGATATACAGATATATAATATATTCTTTATTGTACACAAAACGTAAAAATAGAGATTACATTAGGAATTTAAAATTAATAGGGTGTCACAATGGTCAGTCTTATCACTAAAAGTGATTTTGACAGAGAAGGAGAAAAAAGATACGCAAGTAGTTCGTTGTGTACTTTTTACATATTATAAATATGTCGTGGCCAGATCTTAGAATTGATCATTTCATGATATGGCCAACTAAAACTGGCCAGATCGTTTAAACGTTAACATTTTATGATATGTTAATCCTTGTTTGGCATAATATTTATGTAGGATTTCAATGTTAATAAAAGGTCTAAAGAAAGTAGACCAAAGGAAGTTTGAAATATAATCAAACTTTAACGTTTATTTCATGAAGTGATTAATTTCTAAGATCAGGTTACGACATATACAATATTTAAACTAAAACAAAACATGCATACAAAATCATTGGGATACAACACACACGTTATACGTAAACATAAATGTATTTTCTAACTTATTTATCTAATGATGATACAAAATACGTTTGTTTGGTACAAAGGCACACAATCAATACTACATACGCGTTTTTGCACTTGAATGACATTGCCAAGGAAACAATAATAATATTCACACAACTATAACGTTATTATATTAGTAAAATTGTACTTATTTCAAAATTTTACAACACACCTCTTCTCTATGTATTATAGAACTGTCATCTACCTGGATAGAAGTATATAGTACCTATTCAATATGTAAGTTGAAATAATATTATACCCTTATCTTTTATTGCATATCTAGCTGCTTAAATTTTAGATCCGATAGAACTACAAAAATCTATTCCATATCGACGCCCCACCTTTCACCGTGTCCCCACACTACTGCGGTCTTGTGAGTGGCTTCGGCACGTGTTAACTATGAACAAAAGATTGGGATAACCCATTTATCTCAAGTCTTGTGCCGTATGCTCCGACAAATTAAACACACATCAAAACCAAGTTATGGCTACGAGGGTTAAATTAGAAATTCGTCACTATCTCTTGAAAGATCTCCAGGCAGGAATACTGGAGTCATGTTTTATGTCTTAAGCCTAGCGTTTTATGAGCCTATCTTTAAAGGCTTGCTTTGGGTAAACTACAGTATAAGCGTAATTGTCTGTCTCTACTTAGGCTAGACTCTTAATAAGTACAAAGTGATACAAGGCATTTACATCTCTCTGAGAAGCTAGACGACATTGTCTTTAATATATTCGTACATTTACAGTTCATGCTAAATGTCTAAAAGGATCTAAGCAAATTGTATTAGCTACTTGACGGGGATTTTATTGCTGTCTTGGCACATTCTTATATTAGTTTGAAAATTGTCTTCTTAATGTCGTAAGTTGGTTTCAGTGATTTTGTCGACCACAAATTTTACATCTTCTAGCGTCACCAGTGTTAATGCAATGTTCACTTTGGCTCTATCAATCAATATTAGAAGGTTGTTACTATACGAAATTATTCAGACAGCCAACAAGTTCTATAGGTAAATTATTGACGGATCAATGAACCGTCAAATTTTACCGAAAATAGTTCTACATTATTGCAAATATTGTAACTGCTATCGTATCAACTTCGATAGGTACTAGATAAGTTCAATGACTTCTACTCAAATAGACAAGATCGATGAACTAGAAAAATATTAATATGTGGGTAGTTTATTTACCTTAGGGGCCCAAAGCGAGGGTGCTTCAGTTATATTAATAGCTCAGTATTGCCAGGTGACACCTGGTGCAGATGTCTGTCAAACCAGAGAGTTATAGAAGGATGAATGATTTTGAATACATCCTGAAGATTAAAAATAGGATAGCTGCATATCTCATTAAAGATAGCTTGGATTATTTCAATTAAATTAAAAAATAGAGTTCAACAAACTGCAAATTATCTAGGTACTTAAAACAACGCCTATCTATCTACGTAATAATAATAATAATAATGTAGTTATATTATTTTGGTAATTTTTGTTTTAAAAATTGTTATCACTGCTAATGCTAAGTACTACGAAAATCTGGTTTATATAAATCCACAAAAATATTGTTACCTATCGTTATTTTCCAAATCATTATGAATTTGAAATCAGCGCCATCTATGAACTTACACAGCAACTTTCACAGTCTCTAGTGCGCCAGTGGCAATGGCGTGTCGAGCGATGTTACTTGAGTGCAGTAAGGTTTAATAACGTATTGCTCTTGTAAGTTAGACTGATCTAAACTAGATGGCGCTCCTGTTTCATTTGGCTGAAAACTTCAGTAACTAAATGAAAAATAATTCACAGGTTCACTTTTTTAAGACATTTTGTAAAATAACTTTAAAAAAAATCTTTATTATTAAAAAAAAATTTCTTAATAATTGATTACAATCTAGCCTAAAAGACTAATAATTATGTAATTTAACTAACGTAATTTAAATATAAAAAAAAAAACTATAGTATTTAATATTTTTAAAATGCTAATAGACACCGCTAATATTTTTCTCTTTTGTTCCAGATCGCCCTCAACCAACGAACGAATAATTCCTGCAAAATTAGTCAGATCAAGTTCCTAGTAGTTTAGTGTAGTTTAAAATGTACAATTCCAATGAATTCTTGCACAGTGCTGGTGTCAGCCGACACATGCAAGCTACTGGGGAGACACCCTCGCAAAAAACGAGCATGAAGCGTCGATCATGCGAGGTCCCTTTAGGCGACATATCCTCAAACAATTTCAAAGTCTCCCTAGGGGACCTAAGCTCAAGTGAAGGTCCAAGTTACGATTGTCGATCGCTGCATTCGGTAAAATCCGAAGATTCCCGATCGGTTCGCAGCTACCGGCCTATAGATAGTCGAAGTTATAAAAATTTTCGGTCTTCCTTGGCTGATATTTCTGGATACTCGTTGTCAAGGCCTCCTAGCTATGACCAGCTGTCTCGTAGGTCGTTAGTAGAGGGTCCTGATGGGCAGGGTATTACGTCGAGCATTGAAGGTGTACTGTGGTCGGATGAGGAGGAGACGGAGTACTTCTACCATGAGAATATTACTTCGGCGTGGAATGAAGGTTAGTAGCATGTCTTAGTTTTTTTTACGATCGATGGTCCTTTAAGATCTGCACCTTTGAATAGACACTTACCTGTAGGCAAATTTGTTAAAAAAGTCTTAAGACTGATATTATAGCAAATATTTTTTCAATACACTTACTCGAAAACCCGCTCTTATCCCACCGCTTTTAGGCACGCAATAGACTGTTTTCCGCTCTAGTGCAGAAATAGCGCGTGCTGTCCCCCGCCACAATATTATTACATTTATCGCATCAGGCTGGGCGCGCGTCGACCCCCGCCAGTCGCCGGTCAACCCCCGTTTATTCATTTCTTCGTAAGTGTATTGAAAAAAGTCGTTTGACACACGTGCAAATTTGTCACTGCAGCCCTCATAACACACTCGCCTACACCTCGTGCGAATTCCACCTCGGTCGCAATGACAAACTTTCTGCACTTGTATCAAAATGTACTATATCCACATCTTCTGTAAATAAAAGTCAGAGACTTGATTAACTCACTGATTCTTCAACAGCGAGCCCTAGAATGGACCTAGATCGCTGAAATTTTGCTCAGGTTCTTTTTAAAATATGTATCTAAAAAAAAATAAGAAAGAATTTTCCAAACTATACCCCCTATGGTGATGAAGTGGGGGTCCAAAGTTTGCATAAGCCTAATTTCATACGGCCGAAACCGCTAGCAGAAGCAAGTAATAGTACATTGTTACCCTAGGGGTGAAAGTAACTTATTTAGTCCCGAGAAGAAGTTTGGCGCCCGAGCCAACTATTTCTTATTCTGTGCTCATACTTAGGTAGGTATTAGGTACTTATAGGTACCCTACTTAACTCTCCAAATACGTATGTAAAAGGAGAAACTGACAAATCAATGCACAGCCAAAACTACCGGGACTACGAGTGTGAAATTTTGCACAAGGTTTTCTTTTATGACGTAAGCGAGGATTTTCCTAAATTCATCCCCTAAGAAGATGAAACAGGGGTCTAAAGTTTATATTTGACTAACCTGTTGGTCTAGTGATCAGTGGCCCTGACTGATAGGCCGGAGGTCGTGGGTTCGATTTCCACCCAGGATAAACATTTTTGTGATGAGTATGACCATTTGTTCTGTGTCTGGGTGTATTTTATCTATAATATGTATGTATTTAGAAATATATAAGTATGACATGTTTATCAGTTATCTAGTAGTCAAACCAGAAGCTCCGCTTAGTGTGGGACTAAATGGCGTTGTATGATAGTTGTGGAATATTATCATATTATTATACAACGAGTAACAGAAAGGGTATAGTCATATGGAAGGGTATGCTACAAAACATCAAACTGAAGAACTCGTATGAGACAGTTGATTATTTTTTTACTATTACGATGGTTGTCACATGGAGAAAGTACTTCAGTTTGATGGTCTGTAGCACATCCTTTCATATCACTATACCCTTTCTGTTACACGTTGTAAAGAGCAACCTACTTTCACGCGGGCGAAGCCGCAGACAGAAGCTAGTTCAAATATAAAACATCTAAATTAATCAACAACCGAAACAAATGCTCAACGCAAATTTAAACCCGCAGAACTATAAGGAAGTCCTAAAAATAACCACCGAACAAGATTTCCGATCATACCTTCGAGTTCATTAACCTCTCGGATCGGTGATCAATGTCCGACATTACCATAATTACAGCTCTGTAATGCGTCGATGTAATATTGTAGCAATGTTAGTAAACATTCGTTCTAGGAATGATTTCTGTGGTTGATTTCGAACTTGGCATCTACATATGTCTTAAATGTAGTAACAATAGTGTTACCGATAAACTTTACTAGACCATGGACATAAGGACTAAACTTGCCCCGCCTGGGCAGAGCACCGCCGTGTCCTTGTGGGGGAGAATGGTGGCAAGGATCCCTCGAGCCGGGCCTTGGTACAGGCCATGGTCCGAAGAGAGGAGGAGTGGCAGGCGGTCGCCTCCTTTTGCGAAGCAGTAATGCTAGCAAAAGAGGAAGCTGCACATGCACGCGCAAGGGTACGGCTCTCACGCCCCAACCGCCGGGATCCCGATGCCGATTTCCGGCCACCGTAGGCGCGGGCTTGTGGACGGCGAGCAATGGGTAGCTCGCCGTCCGATCGTCCGGTAACCAAGTCGTCAACGGCGCCTATCGTTCCACGCGCGCCTCTTGGAGATATCAGCAAACCGTAGGGGCCTAGCAGAGTCGAAGCATACTACTGGGGCCAAAGGTTTGTTTCTGAAAGGAAAACTTGGCTCTGGTATCTAGCAACGAAGGAGCAGGAGTGGGTTTTTAGTAAGTAAAAGATGTTATTGGATGATTTTACCACCTACAAAGGACTAAACTCCTATATAAATTTTGCATAGGTATTAAACTCCTATATCAATTTTGCATAGGTATTAAACACACTAAAAATCATTAAAGCTGATTGATCATCATCTAGACATGTACCTGCCATTATTCCATCATACTTGGTGTCTGCAGAATGCGTTTTTGTCCTCTAAATTTTCTTTTATTTATATTATGACAATTTAATACTGCGATATAATTGTTTTTGCTGAACAGTAATAATTGTAGTAGTACCAATATTGCAGCCCATTAAATTATCCAAATTTAACAAAAAACATGATAATGTCAGATTTTTACGATACGTCGTCGCATCGCAGTTTTGGATTTGGGCCCCAACTGATATGAGCTTTCTTTTATGTTTTAGGTAACAAATTTTTACAATAATTTAAGCTAATTATTCGTCATACCTGTAAGAATCTTAAAAACACAACACAAAAGGAGTCATTATTGATATAATGATCTGATACAACCTGCATCTTCACCACTGAGTAACGGAAACCGACACCATAATTTAAAAGAAAGCCCGTATTCCTTCGAAAATTATAAAAGTAACGAGTATCGCTAGTTTTTATATTCGATCCCTGATGATACTTTTTGTTGGACTTCCTACAATATTGTCGTCCACATTAATACGTGGGTCAGTATTATCGAAGTGAGAGATATTGCAGTTGCATTGGGATATTTTAAAATGGCTAATAATGTTCGGAAGTCATTTTACTTTTAATGGAATTATTTAGTGGTGAAGAAGGTAAGCGCGCTCCATCGTCGACCGCATCGTTGCTTTCCATCAGATGAGTTAGCGGTCAAGCGCGAACCTGTCAAGAATAAAGAAAGAAGAAACCAGATCTACTTTATAACAATTGCATCTTAATTCTAAAATCTACTTATTACAAAGGGTTTCCAGGGATTGCGGCAGTGTGCTTCTGAGCAATCTCTATGGCCTCTACACTTACTTATTTGTGTGATTGTAACAAAAACGGTTGTCGGCCAATTACATTAGATAAAGAAGATACACAAAATTCAAATACTCATCTCATAGGACTCCAGACATGCTCATGTGATTGTCTCCCATTGTCCACGAACCTATCACAGACAGGGTTCGTATCCAAGTGAACGTTGAGCGCAGAGAGAATGTAAGGGACAGTGGACTAGGCTCACGCAACTATGTCTCCCGATGCGGCTATATTCAACTGGGGCATAAAGTTGAGACTGCTCGATATGAAGCTTAGGATCATCAGATTTTTCATGTAGGATTTGTTACATGCTTGTCAATTGATCATTTTGTCTTATGACTTCAACTGAATTATACCGTACATAATCTAAAAGAAACTTGTATCCCATACATAAAGACACACACACACGTTTTCTGTTATATGTGTGTACATAAATAATAAAATAAATTAATAAAGGGACAATATCCATAGGTCGTACGCTTATAAAGATACACGTGCACATGATTAACTCTGGTATCTAAAAAGATTTTTAAGTTTATAAATAAACAAGTGTGTTCTATACAAAGTAAACACTATCTATATTTACCACTCACATTTAATTGAATGCATATACTTAATATCTGATGTATATACTTTATAACTAGCGGCTTTAAACACAGCAAAATATGGCCCTTATAGTCGCTAATCCACTAATAATACTTATTACCCACAACAAAATTTAATAACGAGGACGACGAGAATTAAGATTCCCACCAAAACACGTCTCCACGGCGACTCCTGCGCATGGAGCTGTCATTTTGCGATTCTGCATGGTGTTTTAACCAAATTATACCGATTTTGACCACGTTTCGGCTCTTCCGAATAAAACAGGAGAATCTTTCGGCATTTTTAAGTGGTACGGTTATAAGAACCTGTTTGGATTTGTTTATTGATTTTGAAGCTCAGTTCAGACTGCGGTAACATCCATGATTATTAAAATAATTTTATCTAACTAAAATACCAAAAATAAACTTTCCAGTATAGTGTACACTGCTCTTAAAGATGAAGGTCATGATGAGTATTTATGATCAATCATAGAAAAACGGTGCTCAAGATTTCAAAGATGAACAACATTTCATTGTACTAAAGTAAAGGCTATAAAGCCGTGAAATGAACTATTCTTATCAAAAATCATGAAACAAAGGATAGAAACGTCCAATCAATATTAAAAAGACAAGAAATTTAACGATCAGTTTAAAAAACCAAAAAAATAACAACTTCGAACAACCGTACTTATCAGTCAATTTTTAACCCTTTAACCTCTTAATCTTAATAAAATCAACAATTTATCACAGATACAGTTTCCAAGGATGAGATGAATAACTTGATCAGATAACTTTTACCACAAATTTCCAAAATCAGTTTCAGGAAGTACTTTGACTCTGAATAAATCTTTCCAAAGTCTTCGTGGATCATTAGCGTGATTTTATGAATGAAGATAATAATCTTTTTAAGGCGAAACTAATTTACCATAACAGTTATCAGGGAATCGTTATTAATCCTTTCAAAATTATTCAGGAAGGTACTCAAAACTGCTCTTGAATATATTCAAAACATAAATAGCTACAATATTACTAAATATATTAACAAAATGGAAACATCAGATAGAAGCAACGTTAGATTGATGTTATTACAATACAACATAGAAATTCCAAAAAACAAATGCCAGCCAAATCAATAAGTTTTTTACAAAAACATTAACATTGAAGTTCCACTGATCCTTTATTAATATCTATATTCCAGACCGTACGCAGTGACGTCAGTTTCTAAACACCAGCAAAACTTAAAAACAAAAAGAATTAAATACGTAGAAAACCTGCTACTCCCAGATAGCCTTTCTAGGCTACATACATAAACCTCTATAAACAAGCCAGCTTCCTGCAGATTGCATCTTGATCGATGAACGGAATAGAGGGACAAGCACTAATTGAGGGCCAAGTAATGAGACTACTGTGCTGAAACCACTTTCTTGTTCTTATAGTGATAAAAAATAAAGCAAGACCAAATAATTTAGTATATCATATTTATAAAAAGCATAACTTTAAGAATGAACAAGAGTTAAACTAAGTACGGTAGTGACACGCAAATTTAAGAAATATGTAAGTTGGTGGTAGAAAAGCCGTGGCTGTCATCAAATAATCCAAGGATTGTCGACCTATTTTCGAAAAATTTTAAAATTATATTGTTATACATACAGGCCTTGTAAAAATATAAATGTGATGCCACAAAGTTCTACATGGAAAAAAAATTGTGAATCTACATTTGAAATTTAAAAACTAACGTCCTCGGCTACTTTATAAGTCTAATAACTGAGTCCAAAATATATTGTATACAGATATCCATAGACGACACATGAATCGTTGGAAAAAGCAACATAAACACACAATCCACGTAAAATACGTAGTTAAAATCATAACTAGGAACCAACTCAAGACTCTTAACAGTCCATATCAAGGTAATACCGCAATAACTCTTCCATTTACTCCCGATCCAAGCTAATTTGAAACAAAAAGAAATCTCAAACAACGACATAAAGCACTGCTAACCATGGGTGGTCTCAATAAATATAGGATAAAAAGTCGATCTATAAGTAATAGGGTACTAAAAACTAGCATATGAATTAACTGCGAGTTACAAGTTAAATGTGCTAGACTTGACCAGTAACGCAGAAAAAGTAATGGGCACATAGCTGCTACTATATGCTCGTAAAAGAACTTTAATGTGTGATAAAATAAAGGAAAAATTGTAAAGAACGTCCATAAAGGTAATAAAGTAACACGTGGTGCATATGCGCAGTGCTATAGAAACTTTGAACTGTGTTCTAAATTTTCAACTTAATAGCCATTCATCCTCTTGCCTTTAAACCAATTTAATGAAGATCATCACAAAGTTTGCCTCATTTTAATTTCAGCCGGTAGACGTCCGCTGTTGGACATTAAGCCTCCTAAGACAAGTGTCACCTCAAATACCGATCTTGTGCGTCTCGCATCCATCGAATCTTCGCTACCCTCACCAGATCTATAGGTTAATTTGTAGAAGTCCTTCCAACGCTGCGTTTCCAGTACGCGGTCATCACTCTGGAACCTTACGGCCCAATCGACCATATTCTGTTCTGCGAGCAATGTGCCCTGTCCACTGCCACTAAAGATTGAGAATTCTTCTTTGGCACAATTTGCACATATCTTCATTTCTGATCCAATCACACAAAAAATTATCGAGCATAGCCCTTTCCAAAACTTTCTGGTGACTTTAAGCCTTCTGATGAGGCCTATTACCATAAATACGTATCAAATAAACGCCATAAGAGTATTGCCACCCTTTTATTTATTTATTTCTTTATTGCACACCTTAATACTTATTACAGGACAGACATAAAAAAATAAGTGTATAATAGGCGGTCTAGTGTATAATATTGCACAAGGCAATTTCTACCAGACAACCTTTGGATGAACTGAAATAAAAGGAAAAGATTTGGGGCTGTCAGTGTACAACAACAATGTACTGTAATGTAATGTAATGTACAAAAAAAAAGATAATAAAAATACAATAAAATATATAATATACATATAATACATAAATAGGTACCTACATTACCAAATAATAAATATTAAAATATACGATAGAGAAAGGAGAAGAAAAATTAAAGCGATAGGTAATGCTCCTTCACCATCTTCACCTTTCGCAGTTTTTTTTGCCATTTATTTTCATTCTCAAAACTTTTTCTTGTCATTTTTTTAAATCAATACGTAGTATTGAACGTTGTTATAAATTTTACACTAACACTATCAGAATCTACACAGGATTTTGTAATTGAGATGACCCAATTTATGGCCTTAATTCCACCTAGAGGAAGATGTGGATGAGATTTATGATGATACAGAAGATGCCTATCCACTCTTGGTTTGATGTCTGATGGGTAACAGGTGACAGAAACTAAAGACGTTAGCAGAAATAGCCTCATTTTGGATGATTGCATAGAACATGGGGAGGCGTACGGTAGGACTTAGTGGATATTAAGGATTCAGGAATCACAAGACAAAAATACCTCGATCGAGTTTGTGCAATATTTTCTAGCTTGAAACCTAGTATCGTACCTATAGTAATCTCACAAGCAATAGAGATCTAATTGGTGCAAGAGAGTGCGTTCAAGACTTGACAGATAAATCGGAATTAATTTGATCATTGGGAGTTAATTGAACGTTGTTCAGTATGTCCACTTAATGGAGAAAATTGCGGTGTAATTGTGTCCGTCGTTAATAATTAATAAGGAAAGTGACTTGTTAGAGGGAAATTCGAGAAAAGCTTAGAGCTTTGGTTTTTCTGCTTATCACTGTTGTTATTTATTTAAGCTCCAATTTAGTTCTGTCGATGATTGCCGGGAGATTGGATTGCCATTATATCGGACATTGTAGCAGACATTTTGCTAGTTATGTCCGATAGTATAATGTATTTCTTAATGTGCAAGTTCTGTTTTGTCATTATTGTATGGGTGCTATTTGTTACCTAAAATAAATGCTTTTCTTTTTGTTTTTAAGTCAATTCTAGTGGAAATGGATTAGAAACTGGATAGGATATACACTGATCTCATTAGTAATCATATGAATATTGTAAAGGCGAAAGTTTGTGTGTGTTATGTTTGTTACTTGATCACGCTCGAATGGCTGAACGGATTTGTATGAAATTTAGTACACGGATAGACCATGTATTGGAATAGCATATAGGTTTTTTTTTATCCCGGGAATATGTTCCTTTGAGACAATTTTCTACTGTCACCCGGGCGCAGCCCCTGGCAGCAGCTAAGGTCTCTCATTAAGACTTTTTTACATTCTCCTTGTATTTTTACTATTCATTAAAATCGAATTTTATTCGTTGGATTCTTGGTGCTGGACTAGCTTAAAGTATTTACAAAGTTCAAGTGCGTTATGAGCATACATGTAGACGGATGGAGAGGGGGAGGTAAACCAAAGAAAAGATGGATGGATCGTGAGGAGTGATATTAAAGAAAAGGGAGTTAGTGATAGTGTGAGGGGGACAGGACAGAATGCAAGAAAAAAACATGCTGGACCGACTCCAAATAACACTGGACAAGGGCAAGAAGATGAGCCAATGACAAAAGTCAGGTGCGTTATAGGTCTTTATAGAGTCAACCTTGTACACCGTACCATACCATAACCGTTTTAGGAACGTGTCGGGTTATAACCACGTATGACGACCGTTATGCACGGGTATAGTCTGTTCATACATACTAGTGGGCTAAGTGTTCCGTGTCCTGTTTGTTTCCGTGCTTGGTACGTTCCTAGCACGGTCATCGTCTATTATGGTGTACGAGGCAGACTCGTTTAATAATATTGACAGATCTTTAAACTTAAAAAGTAAGTAAAATAAGTAGGTTCCTAAAAATTTTAGCATTTGGCGTACGGTACTTTCTGCCCTTTTTTTTGGTGTGGTTGTCATGGATATCTTTCACCCTGGGGTGGGGGAGGTGACTCTTACTGACTAAAACCACCTCAGTGTTCTCTCGTGTAGTTTTGTGGGGGGCTGCGGGTGTAGTATGACTTTAGCCGGCCCGGACTAGTGTTGGCCCGCTAGCTGTCATCGTCCTTGTCTTGTATTGGGGAGTGGCTCTCCTATACGTTTAAAAAAGGGGTGCGTGGAACACTTTGCACCACCATCTCGGGTCTACATTGATGGGCCAAGGGATATCCCCTAATCCGTCGACCTTGAACTTTTTAGGAGAGTTGGAACAGGGCGTTAACTGCCCTTTCCGCTCGGTACGCCTAGTATAGGACGAGAAAGCCTGGAAAAACCTGGGTGACTATCAACATCAGAAAACAGATAACCTCACTTTACAATGACCACCAAAAAAAACACCGCAAACCACACAACAACACCAATTAATTTGCCGCAAACAAAATTAATTCTTATCTTTGTTTTAAAGTACTTTAATGTTTCAGTACAGTGTGATGGATAAGTCCTATCTTATAAGGCGACTGATTGTTCGATTAAATAATAGGAACTATAAAATGGTTTCGGGTGAAAAGCTGATTGATTTTTGTGGCAAGTTAGCGTCTGCCAGCAGCATCGCCCGAGTAAAAGTAAAATTTTCCCTTAAGGAACATAGAATAAGTATAGCATAATCAGCCTTTTAATGTTTCCACTGCTGGGACTTAGGCCTCCTTTCTCTAGGAGAGCGAATGGACCGTAATCCACCACGCGAGCCCAGTGCGGATGGGTGATTGTCACATGTCTTCAAATGTTTGGTTCTAGGACATGCCGGTTTCCTCACGATGTTTTCCTTCACCGTTTTGAGAGCAGTGGTGATGAAATAAATTACACAAAGTAATGCGCTTAGCTGTGTTTGAACCCGTGACGTACAACTAATAAGTCGGGGCCGTTACCATTCGGCCACCACTGCTCTTAAGGAACATGCTGCTGGAATAATAAAATTCTATGTCCTATTCTAGGACATGGGCTACCCATACCCCAAATTTCATTTAAATCCGTTCAGCCGTTTGAGCGTGAAGGAGTTACAAACATACATGCATAGCACGGAACATAAAAAGTATATTATAAATTAAATAATTATGTTATGTCCATGTGCATCTGAGACGCAGCAGGAGGACGGTTCAAGTAGCTTGGTGCCTACTGTTATCTCGTCTAGACGCTTACTATTACAAGACTCAAATTTACAACGATAAACGATAGTAAAAGCTATTACCTTAACTTGAATTTTATGTTATACACTACAACAGATATCATGGCAAAATATATTTAGAATAGAAAAAAATAACCTAGGTACAGATACCGGCACGGATCTTGAGCGATGACTTCTACAGTTCTACTTGCGCAGAAGCACGCAGAAGTGAAATATCGGGTCTCTTTAGTGGTATGAAAAGAGATGCGGGGCGGAGAGTGCAATCCTTGTATAGTGACTGGCTCTTCGATGTTGTACGATGCGCAAAGCGATCCCCGCTCTTTCGCCGAGCGCTCAAGATTCGTGCCGCTATCTGTATAGAAATTGATATTTCAAAACATCTACACAATTAAACAAGTATAAATGGACAAAAAACAAACAACCAAAGTACCCATAGGAGGTCTTCTTAAGCTGGTGTTACTGATGATGATATTCTTAATAGGTATTACTACCTATTCTTTATAGAATAGAATAGAAAATATTTATTCAACATATCGTTATCACAGCAATCAAAATAGCTTAACGTCATCACTATTACATTAAACACTATGATTATAAAATAAAATTAAAGCACCTTTCATGCAACTGAAGATGATTTTCCACAAAATATGACAACTTTTTTAGCCTACTTTTTATCCCACATCTGTTTTGGGAGATCTCTGCCCGTATTTGCCTAGCGAACATAATCAGATCGTCAAACCACTATTGCTGCGATGACATCTTCATAATTTCTGCCCAAAAATAATTACACAAAACACATAACTCTACACAAATCCATATTTATTTCAGGCAGCTTATAAGTAAATTACCACTATCCGCATTCGTATTTACGGCATATAATTTCGGATTCCATTTAAAGTGTTAATCAAGCCCAAAGAAATCTTTAAATCGATGTAATAAACTACATTTTGCAATAGACTACAAGACAAGGTAAAGATTGGACAAACAGTAATCCGATATTGGATTGCCAAAATAAAAAAACATGATTGCTGGGAAGATGGATATCTGGATTCTGTTGGAAGTTATGTTTTTAATCTTGTTTATGTGGTGCTGAAATTGTATCTCCTTCTTGTTTGAAAGGTCAAGCGGCAGTCAGTTTATGTGAATTAATGATTTTTCAACCGCATGCTGTGTCTTGGAACTTTCTTCGAAGTGTTGGGAAAGGAACTAAAACGCCAAAGTGGTCTGGGTTTTTATGAATTTACTACTCGTCATCCTGAACTTTGTCTTTATCGGTTTTAAAATCCATTTCTTATTGTTTATCCACCATTTTATCTTTTCTATTTTGGAAGTTGGAGATCTCGTTTCTATAATTTCCAGAGGTTCTGTATTTTAATCTAGTTGATCCTCTCTAATGGTGATGCTTGAATCAAGACCAAATCATTAAAGCAAGAACTAAAGCAGACACCGTGAGAACATGCAAACTAAAATTGAATATCCCTATATGAAAGTAAACTACTCCACAGACTCACAAGCTTTCACATCCCCACTAAAATCGAAGCTTCCAATCATCCAGAATATATACTTGAACCATCCAGTTATTATAACCACACATGGCACTATATATGCAAATCAGGAGAAAATGATGCCGCTAATAGCACAGTTTACCCTTTGATTAAGTGCACTAGCAGTAACCGTTGCGACCTGAATATGCTTACATTAGTTTTGCTTATCTTCAGCGTCTCATTGACCTAGTGGACGAGGCTTTAAAATGTTAGGTTCAATTTGATAAGCTCAGGAGAGGTGTGAATGTGGGGTTGTTTTATAATTTATCATTCGAAAGACGCTTTCAGATATGGTTGGCAATAAATTTTGTTTCAGCACCAGCAAATATGTCACTTCACTCTGTTGCACTGTGTATTACCGCTTTCGGTGTATATTGAAAACAAAACAATGATAATCTCAAAATTCTATCAAAATCGTGAATCGCAAACGCTTGTACTATTTCTGTATAGAGATTTATGTCTGACATACCTACCTACCTGTGTGAATCAGTCCTGAATGTATTATTATTATTGTCTATCATAATTGCCCTTATTTATCCTATGTCTACATGTTATAGGACTTTTACGTTAGCATTTTAGCACTATTTCCTAAATTTATATTTTCCCATATTTCTAGTTCCCACATTTTCCAACTTCAATGATTATTATCATTTGACTACCAGCCTGTTGCTCTGCCAAAATGTTGACATTTTTTATGAGTAAATCTTTATAAATGTTGAGTTGTAAAGGTTCCTTCAAAACATTTCCTTTGTAATTTTAGTGTTAAATTTCAAATCCTTAGTAAACAGAATTTTAATTAACATGACTTTTCACCCAAGCTTTTCGCAACTCACTATGTCGCAAACAAACATTGTGCCTATTTAATATACACTTTACGATTTCATGCCGATTTCTTCCAAAGAAAAACAAAGTATTTTACAACTAACCAGGCTCTTACGGGGTCGAAAGTCAAGTTGAAATAATAGATTCTCTTGTTTACAAGCTTCCGGCTTGCACAAACGTTGTCGGACAAAACGTTAGTCAACGAGATGGTTACCATATGAAAGGACCTTTACATCAACGGTGGAGTTTGCAAAATGATATTAGCATACGCCAACACTGATAAAACCAATCACGATTTTCACACAGCCATACGCGTTGCTTTCGACGCTTGTATTATCAAACGTCAATTTGCTGTTGAAGGACTGAAATCTCGTGATATGCGACGCCATAATAGAAACTTACTGATAGATTTTTTAAATCATTACTTTCATTATGTTTGTAAAGTTTCCTATTATGCTTGATTCCTAGATGTTGAAAATGTTATAGAGAGATTTTTTTAGAAAATAAAAGGCGAGAATAGGATTAATAGATGTCTGTGAATTTCGGTATTGGCCTTAATTTTTATACTTACGCCTATATTGCTATGTTGGTTGTTGTATATCTCATTCACAATGCTATCGACTGTAATAAAAATGATTGTAAAATTATTGATGAGTTCTATACTATACCCAATTTTCTGTAGATTCACCTACTCGATTTACAGTCAACATGTTTATATGCCTATTTCCTTTTCCTTCAGTAATAAACCTCAGCACAATATAATAGCATCAAGTTGATCTCAAGAGCCGTCGCCGCCAGTAGCTTTCGTGTCCGCTTTCCAACGACCACGGCTATAAATAATAACATTCACACGGTACACGTATTTAAATAAATACGTATCAACTTTCCCGGGCACAACACTAGGGATTGGGTTAAATCGATTGTTGAATCGATTCCCATTACTAATCGTATATATTAATCCAACACTGTGTTATACTGGGAATCAAATCGTAAAACCCAATCATAGTACTTAGGTAAGTAGTAAAGTAGTTACACTATGATATTCAAGAGAGGAAAAGAGATAGGAAAACCATTTAGGAGATAGGAAGATGACTTGGTCAAAACAGTTGGAAAAACCTGGACAAGACTGGTGCCGAAGAGAAAAGATTGAAAAGGGTTGGAAAAAGATAGAAAAAATATTTTATTTGGCACACGTACACAGATACACACAATGTAGAAACAACATGTAAACACTTAAGATAAAAAAAATAACTAATATTGTGTGGAAGAGGCCTTTGACAAAAGTCACACAGAATAAAATCATAATAGAACATTTGTTAACAAAATTAAAGAAATCTGAAAGAAGTTAAGTTAGTTTAAAATTTTTGTTACTATTTTGGTGTAGAATAAAGTTTTATTCTATTATATTCTAAAGAAGGCTATAAAATAAAATAAAATTTTATTAGGTATGTCAAAATATACTCAGTCTATATCAAAAGATGAAAAGACTCAGACAAAAGGTGGATTTGGAAAGTAGATCAACATAACAATTGGTACGAAAATAAGATAACTAATTTCTCCTATCGCTGTCAGTTGTATCGTAATTTCGTAAAGTACGCCTTTGCGTAAGTGAAATCCATTATTAAATGCAAGTAATCTGTAAAACCCCATCAATTTCAACTTGTTTATATTCTAAATCGGATTAAACAGCTTTGCATTCAGCCTATATTTTCTCAACCTACTTCCACACTTCAGAAACGTTTTCTACACTACATTTTCTGATCAATCACGGCAATCATTGATAGCTATATATAACACGGTGTGCCATATCGAGAAAATTGAAATCGACTTAATCGCTGGCTAATCATCGATCACGAGTAACGACTCTATCGATGCGTTTTATCGATTATGACAGACTCTATTTATCAGAGCTAACATCTCGTGTCCCTTCACTAGTTGTGTGCAGAAATTACAGAAGTATTTACGTCCTACTCTCACATGTAAACACGTTTGATGACATTTGAAACATAGTTATCTTGGCGTCATGTATTTATTACTTGAAGTTATTCCTAATTACCGCTAGACATTATAGGAATGGAGAATTCGTAATTAAGTTTTCTAGCAGTTTATTTGCTGGTTCTTGTGAGGAATAGACAGTGTGCTGCATCGCTTGTTCTGTGTTTGTAATAAAGCTGCTCTTTCTTCACACAGCACTTGCTGTTATCCGTGACTTCATTTGTATGCTTGTAACTTTCAGTCAAACTCCCTCTGAGATAGTCTTTTTTAATATTTAGAGGTATGCAAAACAGAGTGTAAAGTCCCGTAAACCTCCATTGAAAAGAGAGAAGCCTCTGACCAGACGGGTGTTATGTCTGATCCAGCCAGCTGTCAGATAGATGATTTCGTATTATTGTATATGTTAAAATCGCACGGTGAACTCTTTGTAGATTTCATAGCTTTTAGTTACTATATAGCGCCATAGATGTCGCTACTAATAATGTCGTTTTGGTCAGCTAAGCAGGAACATCTTAAAATGAATAGGTATATAATCAAAAGATAAAATCAATAGCAAATCGTCACCGTTTTTTCAAATATTTGAAGTTTTAGTATAAGATAAACAATTTTGAATGTGTTTATACACCCCTACTTTTTAAATAGTACAAAAAAATGGGGCTCTATCCGTACCCGTTACTGATCATATTTGTGTAGTCAAGTAAAAAAAAACCAAATCCCAAAATTGTCCACGAAAATTTGTCACAATTGGTAAATTCATAATTGAATCAATCATTCATAACAATTACTACTAGAAAATACTTCGTGCAGTGTTTTTCCATGTTTATCGCCATTCGTTCATTCATAATCAATAGCCTGTACGATAATTCCATAAATTGAGTGACATTTTGGGATATAAACAAACGCTCATAACTTTGCTGTTTATGAATAGTATTTATTGAGACTTTACTTATATAATAACAAGACCTTTTCTAATAAGCCCTTTAAGTAATTGTTATAATTAAAAATTTATGGTGTATAATGGAAAAACGAATAGTCACCCCCTTTTTTTACTAGAAAATCATTAAAACCACTCTGAGTGGATCGAGTGGGAGTGTTAGACTATTACTGACTTAAACCCACCTGTATCTCTTCATTTGCCCTTTGCATTCTAGGGACCTGGCTGGCATCGGAAATAGTCACCCCTTATTTTCGAATATCAATCCAAAAACAGGAACGAAGCTAAACGACAAAATTAAATTTCACAAACATTACTTTGCAAACATACAAAAAATCATGAATTATTTTTGGCATGCTGTCTGTGCAGGTAGACAAATTAACAAAGACGTTAATATATCAACAGGAAAGGCACAAAAAATTACTACCGTTATACAAGACAAATAAGTTGATTCAATCTGAGTGACTGTAATTGGGGTGAGAGGGACAGTTACTGTCTTTGAGATTCAGTTTTTTTTTTTAAATTAGAAGTAATCATAGGTTATAAACCTATATATTATTATAATAAATTCGAGAAACACCAGCACAAACCATTAGCATAGCATAATCAGCCTTTTAATGTTCCCACTGCTGGAACTCAGGCCTCCTCTCTCTAAGGAGAGGGAATGGGCCGTAATCCACCACGCGGGCCCAGTGCGGATTGGTGAATGTCACATGTCTTCGAATTTTTGGTTCTAGGACATGCCGGTTTCCTCACGATGTTTTCCTTCACCGTTTTGAGAGCAGTGGTGATGAAATAAATTACACAAAGTAATGCGCCTAGCTGGGTTTGAACCCGCGACCTTCAACTCGTAAGTTGGGGCCGTTACCACTCGGCCACCACTGCTCTCACAACAAACCATTGCACTTAAAATTACTCTCGATTTTTTTTTCTCGGCTTGCCTAGACTAATAATATAATAATAAATCAAGCCCATGGATACATACCATACAGACTAACATAAATATATAGAGTAAATACAAGTTATCGTTAATAACTAAGACTTAGTACATAAGACAATGTTAGTAACACTTCACATTGCACTAAGTTCACTTCGTGCTGTTCTGTGGCACCTGTCCGCGGAAGCGATGAAACACCATGCCCTGTGGCCAAAGTCTTCCTTCAACATGAGGGGCAGAAAAGTGTTTAGGACCACGAACGGCTTGAAATTGACGTTACGGTGCGACTCCAGAAGCTGTACCCTCAGTGCGTACTTCGTCTTTTGGCGCATGTACTCCACGATGTCTTCCACCCTTGTGGTGTGATGCAAGCGGGAGATGTACACTGGAGTCTTCGGCTGGGCGGTACGCAAGCTCACGCTAGGAGTTGCAGGTTTTTGTTGGTTTGCGTTCAACGCTTCCTCCTTTGCACCGTAACGAAATCCATCGTCATTTTTAACCTTGTTCTTTGCCTTGTTAAGCACAGGTTTCCGGTGAGAAACGCCCCGGTGACACTAGCGAAATCCTTACGGATCGGATTTGCTGGAGCTGCAAACACAGGCAGACTCGCCTCCTTTTTGACGTCGGTTAAAAATAACTGTTTTGTTTTTATTTTTATTATTACTAACCCATATTATCCCCCTGCTTGGCAAGGCCCTTCATTCCTTGCTACGGTCACAAATTTTCACTTCTTCTCTCCAACTTTAAGGAACATGTTCAGATCATTCCGCCGTCAATGTATCCAGGCACCAATCCTGTATTTGGCGGGCTCACAGTTCTTCAGGCATGTGGCATAGTTACATGACCTGCCTAGTCCCAATTAAGTTGGAAGACCTTTTGAACCACATCAACGATTAGCGTTTTAGAGAGTAATATATTGTATCTCGATTGTAATCTGTTAATTTAAAACATAGTATGCTTTGTAGGTCAACAACTTAAACTTCAGTTGTAAGTTTATTATTTTTATAAACGAAAATACAATCAAGCATATTAAGTACATTTTCAATCAAGCTTATAAAGAAAACATGAAATGTAAAGGATCTTAAACCCACACTCATTGCAAATATATGCAAGAGAATGCCACAATGCAAATTCGAGTCTATGCAAATTTTGACCATAAGTGGCTTTTGACAATACACCACGTTTTTTTGCGAAACCTAACTAAACAATAGACTTGCTTGACACATGCCTTCGCATAGTATTGTACATAACGTTGCATATTTCTGTTGCAAACTGAAGAGCTTTGTCTATGGACAGGAATGCACCCTTGCATAAATCAGAATACGTAACCTTACGTAACTGATTAGTTCATACTTATAGATACAGATGGCGTTACTAACATTGCAAGCATTGTATGATTTGTATAGATATTCAATTTCATAAAAGGTGAGTTGGTTTCGGATGTGTGTGTAAATTCACGTGCACAGGGTTTTTGTGTGTGTAAAGTTTTTGCTATGACGCTTGTAATATTATGTAAACTTGAAACACTCGGTAGTGTTCCAAGTTAACACAGACAGAAAAAGCGTCCGTAAACTGTTAACGTACTTACCCATCTGGACTGCGGAAAGGTTTGAAAGAGTTACTATAGCCCTGGAACGCCAAGGGCAACTAAAATACCACAGGTGGGTTTTAGTCAGTTTAAGTCTGAGATGCCCTCTCGCTTCACCCGCAGCGTGATTAGTTATTTGATGATTTCCCACCTCAAAAAAAAATCAACCGGCCTTGGTGAGATAGGACAAGTATATTTTTATATAAACATTTGAAAAAAAAATTGTAGACCATTACAACAATAACAATGATTTCAAAAGATGTGACGAATTTTTGATCTTTAATATATTTTAAGGCCCTAATCAAACTTTATTACAACTGTAGCAGTTATTTACTAGGTTTGAGATTCCGTGTATGTACCTAATTATTGCATCTATAGCATAGCATAGCATAGTCGGCCTTATAATGTTTCCACTGTTGGGACTCAGTCCTCCTCTCTAGGAGAGGAAACGGGCCGTAATCCACCACGCGGGCCCAGTGCGGGTTGGTGGATGTCACATGTCTTCGAATTTTTTGATTCTAGGACATGCCGGTTTCCTCACGATGTTTTCCTTCACCGTTTTGAGAGCAGTGGTGATGAAATAAATTACACAAAGTAATGCGCCTGGCTGGGTTTGAACCCGCAACCTACAACTCGTAAGTCGGGGCTGCACTCGGCCACCACTGCTCTCACTGCATCTATACAAAAATATTATTTAAGGAATTAAAAACAAACTAAAAAAAAATTACTTACGTGCTAGAAAAAAACAAACACCAACGGCTGACAACTGGCACCGTCGCCTTACAAAAAAAAAAACACAAAACAAGCACAATTATTATCAGACTCAAAGTTTAATCAAGCGACTTTCGCGTTGCTTTCACTCGTGAATCAATTATCTGCCGCTTTACTTAATCTTAGAGCGAATTTAAGCAATACATTACAACTTAAAACTTTGATTAACTGATGTTTTTAAGTTACTTTTGATATAACTTGAAGTAATGTTGTGTTTACTCGGCGGCCTGCTGGGAAATTAATGTAATTGCACGTAATTATGTGGAAACAAAATACTTATGTTTAACTTATGTTTTTCAAGTTGCGAAAAGTAGCTTGTTATGTAAGAAGGTATCTTTCGTAATAGCAATTAGCTTCTTGTTATAAAATTAATGTGAGAAAAATGACATTAAAAGTAATTTCAAAAATGAGAACGCTTCACTTCCGACATCTGGAATTTAAGTGTTGGATTATAGTTACACTCCCTCTTGCAGAAAGGACCGAGCCGTAGTGTTTCAAGTGCTCCTCAAAGAGATGCCAGCAAACCGTAGAGGCCCAGTAGGGCCGATGCCCGCTAGCTAAAGCGGCAGGGATTTTCTGAAAAGGAAACCCGTGGTCTTAGAACATAAGGGGCAACTGAAGGACAAAAGTGTGGTTTTAGTTAGTAAAAGTTTGACAGACCCTTCCGCTCACAGCAGGTAAACTTGAAAGGTAAATTGCGGTTTACGATTTATGACGTATTAAAAAAAAAACTATTTACTAGATCTCGTTCAAACTAATTTTCGGTGGAAGTTTGCATAGTAATGTTTTTAGTTTTACCATTCTCTTATTTTAGAAGTTACAGGGGGGGGGGACACATTTTACCACTTTGGAAGTGTCTCTTGCGCAAACTATTTAGTTTAAAAAAAAAATGATATTAGAAACCTCAATATC
Organism: Mythimna impura; assembly: GCA_905147345.3. Taxonomy (NCBI): domain Eukaryota; kingdom Metazoa; phylum Arthropoda; class Insecta; order Lepidoptera; family Noctuidae; genus Mythimna; species Mythimna impura. Next base: position 4,772,666 of record LR990355.1, on the reverse strand, counting down.
ATTTTTGAAGTCCTATCTATAGATACCCCACACGTATGGGTTTGAGAAAAAAAAAATTGTGTCTCAGTTCTAAGTTCTAAGTATGGGGAACCCCCAAAATTTATTGTTTTTTTTTTCTATTTTTGTGTGAAAATCTTAATGCGGTTCACAGAATACATCTACTTACCAAGTTTCAACAGTATAATTCTTATGGTTTCGGAAAAAAGTGGCTGTGACATACGAACGGACAGACATACCCCTTATGTATTCTTCATGTCTGTCTAGACATGACGAATACATAAGGGTTCCGATTTTTGCCATTTGGCGACGGAACCCTAAAAATAAGCTAATTTAGTGCGACAGAAAATAATCATGATGCCTCTATAAATTTCTTTTATCCATTGAACTGATTGTTGGTCTGATTTATTATACAAGCAATATTTTACCAATTTAGTGTTTTAATTTTATTATCGCTAAAATGCTTCATATTTGCAAGCGTCTTTTTTGTCTTTGCGTATCTCTGTCTTTTGTATGCAGTCTAAGAGTGACTGAGCTTTAGGTATTGCGATCCTCTTAAGACAAGCTTATAGTCGGCTAGAAATTACTAATAACATTTAACTTAATACTGTAGTTTTATGTTCATAACTGTTTCTGTTTGCCAACTTAACCATCAAAACAATGACGCAACTCCACACGCCTATACAATTTAACTCCGACACAATAATTGACAAGCTTTCATTGTTACTTTGATAGTTGCTCGTCTCCATTAGTATGGGATTGTGCAAGACAATTGTTTGTCTTAATATAATAAACACGTGCACAGAGCGTGAATTGAAGGAATAGTTTAACGCCTCACATGTTATGGGTCGTGGCCATAAAATCAAAGTCTTCCGGAAAAGTTAAAACACTATACAATACATTTCCTTTACACTAGTACCGGCAAAGGATAAGCTCAAGAAAATTTAGAGAAATAGAAAAATGGCAAATGCCACAAAGACCAGGCTCGTTAAAACATTAGTGTTTCCCATATTTTTATACGCCGCTGAGTCATGGACCCTAAGACAGACTGAGACCAAAAAGATTGACTCTTTGGAAATGTAGTGCTGGAGAAAAATACTCGGGAGTGCTTAACCGACCAAGAAAAAGGAGCACCTGTTCATGGTGGACATCCCACCTATACGCACAAAACGTTTTGGGATCACATTACTTGTGCGTACAGCTAACAAGTACAGTTCTCTGGTAGAGACTGCGTTTCCTAATAGCTACTAACTAGGGGTCTTTAAGTCAAGAGTAGGTTACTTCTAGGCAAGCGTGCTCTGTCGTCGACCACATCGTCGCTTTCCATCAGGTGAGATGGTAGTCAAGCGCAAACCTATCAATAATAAAAAAAACCGGGCAAGTGCGAGTCAGACTCGCGCACTGAGGGTTCCGTACAAACTTACCTATGAATACCCGAATTGAGTTACACAATTTTTCAAATGGTTCTGTGTTTTATTGACACAGACATCCTTAGATCAACTGTCCATTATACTAAAAAGTTGTCTCGAAATTACATTGATCGCGCGGTTCAAGATTTTCGTCACGTACAAAACAAAGAACCAACAATTTCGCAAAGCAAAACTCTGCAATATAACTTAAACATGTCTGTCATAAGTTCAATTAAATAAAGTCGTACATATAAGAACTACATATAGGTTTTTTTTAACACTACATCTGTTATCACAAAACATAAAACGGGGTCGGAAAATATCGTTATTGCAACTGTACTAGAAGGAACTTAACCTATATCCAAAATCGTAAGATTGCTTTCAAAAAGGTGTAACTATGAAGCAACTCAGCCCTACCTGGGCGTGATTGAGCGAATCATACTCGTGTTTCAACAGAATCAAACGGGAGTTCCATGTACAGAAAGTACCCGAGGGCTTCAGTAGGGTAACTGTGAAAACAATTTTAGAGACACAGGCCCTTTGATTTCTGATCTTTTAATTCTTTCTTTTTTTTCTTTTCTTTTTTTTCCAATTTTTTTTTTCGAAAAGGGAATCGTTTTGTTTTTCATTACTTGACTAAAATGTAACTTAAAATAATAAGTAGCGCAGGGCACATTGCTCGCAGAACAGATGGTCAATGGGGACGAAAGGTTCCGTACCGGAAGACGCAGCGTTGGAAGGCCTTCCACAAGGTAGACCGATGACCTGGTGAGGATCGCGGTAAATCCTGTAAATCCGATAGATGCGAGACGCAAAGGATTGGTATTTATGGCGACACTTGGGAGAGGCCTATGTTCAACAGTGGACATCTTTCGGCTGAAATGATGATGATGATGATGAATGAGTAGCGCGCTGTCCGGCCGTCCAGTAAAGAACGAGCTCGAGTCGAGAGAGTCAAGACGGTGCATAGTGTTCCACGCGCGCTTCAAAGTGGTGTCAGCAGAACCGTAGGGGCCCAGCAGGACCGATGCCCGAAAGGGCCGCGGGAATTTTTAAAAGAGTTACTGAGGCTCTTGAACGCAAAGGGCAACAGAAGTTTTAGTCAGTAAAAGTCTAATACGCTCACTTGCTCCACCTTAGAGCGACCGAAGTCTTTCTTATCAAGTATCTTCTCCCGTTCTGGATGGAACAAGAGAAAGTGTCAGATTTATACTTAAACTCGCTGTGGTCTTTAAGTTCCAGGGTAGCGGTGACTGGCTTAGTTTATGCTTTTTTTTTCTATTTATGAACAACTCTCTTTCTACACATGTTTTAATTTTACACTCGTTTTTACCAGGGGCTTTGCCTGCGTCGAAGTGTAAAATAATAGGGGTTAAAGTATGAAATTGCCGTTTTTTAAAAATTCTTTGAAGTTAAAAATAGTTACAAGTACTGCGATATTACAGAAAACACAAAGAATCCAATAAATACGTAATTTCGGAAAAAGAATAACGTACCTTTAATATAAAGTTTATTTGAACTTATAATTCCAAGTCAATCCAAAGATATAACACTTCAAAGCAACCTATTTTAAGAAAACGACAATTTCATAGTTAAAGACCTATTATATAGCCTGTGTCGCTAATTGATAAAGTAGCATTCAACTAGTGAAAGACTTTTTTAAATACAAATCTTTCTCTTTATAATCTGTAGATATACTAGCTTCTGCCAACGACTTCGCCCGCGTCATCTATAGTTATAAAAGGAGGTACTGACTGACTGACATATCAAGGTCAAGAAGTGCTTAAGCTGTATTTTTTTCATTTAGCAAAAGTTAACTTAATATTAAGTTTGTTATGCAATATGAGGAAAATTGTACCTAATTAAATTTGTTCTTTTCTCTGTACCTGGTGTCCATGGAATTTTGTATTATCCTGTACTTTAATGAGAGGACTTGTTATTGGTTGTCAGTCTAACTTACTGTTTCTTACCTGTTTTTTTTTTAGCCGTATGTCCTCTATATCATTTAAATAAATAAATATCAACGCGCAGCCAAAACTAGTGAAACTAGGAGCGTGAAATTTTGCACAAGGTTTCCTTTTATGACGAAGGCAAGCCCTAAGAGAGGATTTTTAAAAATTCACCTCCTAAGGGGACGAAAAGGGGGTCTAAAATTTGTATGGAGAAACCTATTTTCACGCGGGCGAAGTCGCTGGCAGAAGCTAGTATCCTTCCTCCTAGCGTCGTACTCCTCAATGCTGTGGGTCTCCCCTGCTTCATCACTTTCATTCGAACGATATTCCTCCATCTGTTTCTGTCTCTGGCTGTGTAGAGGCTAATTGGGGATCCAGATTTGGTTAAGTCCAATCTACAAAGCCTCGAGCACAGGCGCACGGTAGCCAGCCTATCGGTATTTTACAGGTTGCATTTTGGAGAGTGTGCGCGGGAATTGCATGACTTGATTCCACCATCTCCTTTCTACCATCGGACAACCCGACGTACGGCGAGTATCCACCCTTACGTTGTTGAAACTTCAACGGTCCGGACTAAGCGTTTCGCTTCGTCGTTTATACCGCGTACATCGAAGGACTGGAACAATTTGGCTGCTGCGGTCTTCCCGTCCAACTATAATTTAGGTGTCTTCAAGGCTAGAGTGAATAGGCTCTTAATAAACTAGTGCGCCTCACCATCAATGATTGCATCGCTGCTTACCATCAGGTGGGATCGCAGTCAAGGCTGGTTTATATGAATTTAAAAAAAAAGGGCATTGTATAGTGTCAAGAGCGGTGCGGATCTGGTCAGACCAACGTATTGTGCTGCGTCCACGAGACCTTTCCACACTTTTTTTTCTTTTTTTAGAAGCTAGTATCAGTATAAACGAAATAATGAATGTTCCTCTAACCCTTCCTCACATGGTCACCACACAATCCCATCACAGTTATTGGAAAGGCAATGTTTAAGCCAGATGTGCACGCGCATCTAACGGACGTAAATATTTACACTTTTTCTTTAGCTTCCGTAATATAATTAAAGTAAAAATAGTTAACTTCTAAGGTACGTTTGTTTAATACCTTTATGAAGTTGGATGAGGAAATCTTTGTACAAGATAATATTGGAAAGTTGGTACTCGTCCGTTTGTAAGTTAGACCAAATGTTATAAGTTAAATAAACTTGTGTTACCAGTAATGTGTTTTTGTTATCAATCTGTGGTGTATGTTATTTCATATATTGTTTTTTTTTTGTTTTCAGGTAAGCATCCTGTCGGTCGTATAAAGCTTTATGAAAATACTATGAGTTGAGGTAAGAATAACAATAAATGGAGAGTTACTGACTGAAAGACTGGGCAGGTCACAGTAACAAGTATCAAGATCGATGGGTCAGAATCGGCACACAGTCACCTTTTGCAAAAAAGTAAAGCGCTTCTTCTGTGAAGCAGTAATATCCTCACACCTCAGCCGAAGGAGACGTCGGCAGTTGCAAGGTGATCACTGCAGGCGCGGGCTTGCCGATGACGAGCAATGGGTAGCTCGCTGTCCGGTCGTTCAGAAAGGATTAAGCTCGAGTCAACGACACGTAGTGTATCGTGTTTCACTTTAAAGCACTGTCAGCAGTACTGAAGGGGCCCAGTAGGGCTGATGCCTGCTGAGGTTGAAGGAAAGTAAGAGAGTGTCTGTGGCTCTAGAACGCAAAGAGCAACTGAAGGATACACGCAGGTGGTTTTTACTACTTAGTCAAAAGCTAACACAGGGAAAGTTCGTGTCCGCTTCACCCAAGTGCGAGAGAAGTGATTTTATGATTATAAACCTCAAAAAAATTTTTAAAAACTTGTTTATAGGACATTAAGCGCCATCGGTACATTATGGACATCCCACCCATACGTACAAAGCGTTTTGGGAACACATTCATTATGCGTACAGCTAAGGAGTGGAATTCCCTGCCGGAGTCTGTGTTTCCTGATAGCTATAACCTAGGGGTCTTTAAGTCAAGAGTGAATAGGTTACTTCTAGGCAAGCGTGCTCCATCGTCGGCCACATCGTCGCTTACCATCAGGTGAGATAGTGATCAAACGCGAGCCTATCCATCATAATAAAAAATAAATAATTCCGAAATAGGGACGACCAGTGAAGCGCTAAAAATAGTAAAGTGGACTAAGACATAGCTAAGGGTACGAGATAAAAATGCTGAATTTATTTTTGTACAATATTTTGTATTAACAACAAATGAGAGCAGTGATGGCCAAGTGGTAACGGCCCTGACTTACGACTTGTAGGTCGCGGGTTCATACTTACCCAGCCAGGCGCAATACTATGTGTAATTTATTTCATCACCACTGCTCTCAAAACGGTGAGGAAAACATCGTGAGGAAACCGACATGTCCTAGAACCAAAAATTCGAAAATATGTGACATTCACCAATCCACACTGGGCCCGCGTGGTGGATTACGGCCCATTCCCTCTCCTAGAGAGAGGAGGCCTAAGTCCAAGCAGTGGGAACATTAAAAGGCTGATTATGCTAAACAACAAATGAAAACAGGGACACAGTTCCTGAGGACTGGGGCCATAACATGAAGTGTAAAAAAAAAAATTCAGACGTACGAGCGAGAAAGAAGGATGGAGATATATAAGGTGAAGGGGCTTTAACAGTTCCGATTAGGTCGTAAAATGGATCGCATTAAGTGCTCGAGGTAGGGCCTATGATCGGTAGAGATATTTTTTTTTTGTTTTTGATAGGTTCGCGCTTGACCACTATCTCACCTGATGGAAAGCGACGATGCGGTCGACGATGGAGCGCGCTTACCTAGAAATAACCTATTCACTAGTGACTTAAAGATTCCCGGGTTGTAGCCATCAGGAAACACAGATTCCGGCAAGGAATTCCACTCCTTAGCTGTACGCACAATGAATGTGTTCCCAAAACGTTTCGTGCGTATAGGTGGGATGTCCACATTTGTACCGTTTCAATGGTTTCACTTACAAAGAAGCAATAAAAAAAAGTATAATAACTGCAGAACTATAACTAAGAACCACATCTCAGATCATGGCAAGGAATCCAAACAATCATTATAAATTCCATAACGGATCTAGTCACCGGCACACTTGATAAATTCAATGATTTACTTCTAATCCTGCTTACTGCTCTATCACACTTTCTGATCGTACTAGGGACTTATACAGATTAGAAGTTGTACATTTAAATGGCTTGGCAGATGCGTGGTTTAGTTGTTAAGGGCAGGCTGTAGTCACTGAGTATTTTGTATGAACTCCGCCCGGGTCTATGTCGATTACGCGGCCTCGTAATAGTGGTTTTATTTTTATACAAAAAAAAGAATAATTAAACAAGATTTTTGTTAGGCCCTTTTAAATAACAAGCTTTATTATTTTTTGTAACTTTCAAATATTTCCGTGACGTATTATTATCGGAGACATGCACGTTTGGAATCTTAAGTTAGGGTCAGATCCGTGATTTTTTTTTTATCGAGCCAACTAATTTATATCGTACCCTTATTGCATAAACTAACTATCTGCAAATTTACCCAAATTATAGTTAAATCCATTAATCCATTCGTCTCATCAAGATGAATCTACAGGTAAAACCGGTTATTAGCTACGACACTTATTTACAAAGATAGATTCGGCAAAAAGTAAATAACCTACAAAGATTGAATATAATAGTAATAACATAATTTAATAATACAAAAATGTTGGTGCATTTAGTTGGGTTGGTTTATATAAGGGTACGATATCATGTTTTGATTTTTGCCTGGTGGTTAGATATAATATATTAAATTTTAATAAAATAATTTTTCATGGTGTTCTCTTTTATATTTGTGGATTTCCAGAGGTTTAAAAAAAATCAAAATTAGTAGAACCTGGCCTTAAGGTCATAATTAATGTTTGTGTCGTTTGTGCTTCACCCACTTGAAAGTAAAAAAATATCCCAAAGAAACATATTCCCAGAAAAAATATGTGCAATTCCACCCGTACAGTTGTATTTACATCCAAATCCATTCCAAATGATTTTGGATTTGGATGAAAATGTTCCGAGTGTGAAGAAGTAACAAACACATACAAACTTTCGCCTTTACGATATTAGTATGATACTTATATTACATTATAAGTGTGATATCTATATTATATAATATAAAAGCGAAATACCACTCACTGATTAATCACGAAATCTCAGAAACTATAACACTTACAAACTTAAAATTTCGCAGGTAGGTTCCTTATAGGGTGTAAACATCCGCTAAGAACGGATTTTACGAAACTCCACCCCTAAGGGGATGAAACGGAGGTCCATAGTTTGTATGGAAAAACCTACTTTCACGCGGACGAAGCCGTTGGCAGAAGCTAGTATTTAAATAATTTCATATATATGCCTTCATAAACAGTTACCATTTTAAGCAAAGTACTGGGAGGACAGTATTTGTAACTAATTAGCAAGGGACCCAAACATCTTTTTCCCTGAGGGTCTTGAGACAGGAGCAAGGAAAAATCACCAGGAGAAAACCCAAGTAAAAAAAAAAAACACTCTTTCAAAAACATAGTAAATACAACATGTAAGTGTGATGTTGATTTAACATCAGTGAAGGAAATAATATCAGCAAGATAAATAAATAATATTCCACAACTATCACACAACGCCGTCTAGTCCCAAGCTAAGCAGAGCTTGTGTTATGGGTACTAGACAACTGATAAACATACTTATATATTTCTAAATACATAAATTTATAGATAAATTACACCCAGACGCAGAATAAATGATCGAATCGTGCTCATCACACAAACATTTGTCCTGGGTGGGAATCGAAACCACGACCTCCGGCATAGCAGTCAGGGTCACTAACCACTAGACCAACAGGCCAGTCAAATACCAACAGCTATAAGAACTGCCTGACTGATTAATAGAGAAACACCTAAATCAAGACCAGTTATAAAGAAACTCCTGTATCCAAACAGGAACTCGTTAACACAGATCACATTACAAGGAAAAACAGATCAAATATCTTGATCATTGCTCCCAATATTAACGATTAGGCTCTCTCTGTTGTAAAAAAATATCCCAGATTACAACTCAAGTATAAATAAAACACAGCACAGTAATAAATTTAAAATATTTGAATACACAATACATCAATCAAACGAATTATTAATGACATTTGCTTTCATAAAACTTACTTCTACCTACAAATGTTCATTCAATGTTAGCAAAAACTTTATTAGGTTAAAGCAGTCTGTTGATTCAATTTGAAAGCTTGTAGATCAATAACTTGTGGTTGAATATCTTAATGACGGATTATATTGACAGGTTACTTGTGTATGACCTACTATGCTTTGGCAATGGACTGGGTGGTTAGAAGATGATGTATATCTTTATTATTTTAATTCATATCAATGTTTGAATTGATTTCTAGTTTATATTCTAGTGTGATCATTAATATTTTGAACTCTTTATGTTGATTAAACAATAAAATAAGACGATTACAGACGGTTACGATTCTGGAGTGACGACCGCGTAGCAGAAGAATCAGCGTTGGTAGGGCTCTCACAAGGTAGATGTTTAACCTAGTGAGGGTTACGGGAATCCAATGGATGCGAAACGCACAGGACCGGTCATTGTGGTGACATTTGGAGGAAACCTATGTCTAGTAGTGTATGTCTTTCGGCTGAAATGATGATAATGATGAATGTCACCTTTTTTGTCCAAACCACGCCACAATGAATATAAAGCATGTCTACTGTCTCCTCTACTACTGATAGACTCAGTCGTAATCTTAATCACAATAGTCATTGTAACTACATATAGAATTTCTCATCCATCGTTTCCTTGTTTTAGCATAGCATAGTCGGCCTTATAACGTTCCCACTGTTGGGACTCAGGGCTCCTCTCTAGGAGAGAATGGGCCGTAATCCACCACGCGGGCCCAGTGCGGGTTGGTGGATTTAACATGTCTTCGAATTTTGGTTCTAGGACATGCCGGTTTCCTCACGATGTTTTCCTTTACCGTTTTGAGAGCAGTGGTGATGAAATAAATTACACAAAGTAATGCGCCTGGCTGAGTTTGAACCCGCAACTTACAACTCATAAGTCGGGGCCGTTACCTCTTGGCCACCACTGCTCTCTCACTGCTCTCTCTCTTCCTTGTTTTATTTCTATTTAACTGTGAAGACTTAACCTTCAGTGTTGAAAATTTTTGGTTATCATTTTACATAATTTTACCCATCAAATTATCATCCATTTCCACAGAATGGTCTCGCCATATAAAGAAAATAATATAAACTCTAAGTTTTATACTATCATTATTATTTTCTCACACAACACCGACTCCTTGCAAAATATATTTAGCTCAGTCCTCAACGATTATGGGAATGGCACACAAGCATATGAGTGATTCATTCAAACATAGCTACTGAACTTGTCTGAGGGTGCAACATAACAATGGAACAGGTTGCTGCCGTTTATAGCAAACAATTTACTTATTAGACGAGAGAAAAATTGAGCCGCTAAGATGTGCTGATGAGTTTGGATTCTTGGGATGCTTTAATAAAGGTTTGGACAAAACATCATGATAAAAGAAATCCTTAGAATTTCTGCCTATATAGTTATACATAGATATTTTTTGAAAATAAGTTTTTTTTGCCACTATTATTTACGTTTATTTCAATTACATTCTGAATTTGTTCAAAATTTGACAGAACACACATTCTTTTTCGAATTAATTTTTTTGACTCCCAATCAAGTACGTGTAAATAATAAGGCTTTCGTTTTATTACAAAGTCGTTAATTAGGTTCCTATCTAATTTTGGGCACTAAGCTTTCTAAAAAAATTAAAAACTTCAACCTGAGCTGTACAGGAAGTTTTTTTTTAAGAATTTTAACTCTAATATCGACGGATTACAATCCTCTTAACAACAGCTATATACCTGTGCTCGCAGCATTTTAGGAGCCCGCGAGCAAGTTTTTACGTCCAACCGATGAGTCACAGAGTCAACGTACGGAACCCAACCGCGCGCCTTTGATGGTACTTTTTACTCTAAACCTTTTTTGCAAACCTTATCCACTCGAGATGAATTCAATATTATTTACATTAATAAATTCTTCGCATTTTATTTCTGTGTTGATAGAATCTTATCGGTTCCTTAAAAGCTTATGTTTTTAATAATATTATGGGGATTGGATCTTTTATTTGGTGAGCTATTGGCAGCTATGTATTTGGTGATCAACTGATAGCATGTTGATATAATCTAGGTATATCAGCAGTTCTTGAAAACAGTTTGGTATCTATACAGAAAACATTTCTGCGTGACATTTTCAATATCCTAGCATTACTGATTACATTATTTTTCATAAACATTGTCAGATTTTATAAACTCGGAAAGAAAAATCTCCGTTCTACCATCGGACAACCCGACGTACGGGGAGTATCCACCCTTATGTTGTTGAAACATCTACGGTTCAGATTAAGCATTTCGCCTCGTCGTTTACATCGAAGGACTGGAACTATTTATCTGTTGTGGTCTTCCAGTCTGATTATAATTTAGGTGTCTCCAAGGCTAGAGTGAATAAGCTCTTAATAAACTAGTGCGCCTCACCATCAACTGCTTACCATCAGGTGGCATCGCAAGCACGTATATACATTTTAATTAAATCATTTAGATTATTGGCTATTTAATATACGTTTAACTATCAAACGCTAAGTAGAGAAACTAATAATATCTTAACTTTAATCGCATCGAGAATTAAATTAGTAGAAAGTCCTTTGGTGCTTTATTAACTTTTTCAACTTTGTAACCAGCACATAGTTGTGGATACTAACTGCTAATATTTACAAACATTTATGAAATGCTTTTACAACTATCTCTTTAAAATTAACATTTAATTATTAGAAGTGCGTATAAATGAATGTAGTACTTTGCCCGCGAATTTGTTGGCGAAAATGTTTTCATAAAAACTTTAAAATCTATAATGAAAGAGAAATACCACTCACTGATTAATCACGAAATCCCAGAAACTATAATAATAATAATATAGTATAATAATATTCCACAACTATCACACAACGCCATCTAGTCCCAAGCTAAGCAGAGCTTGTGTTATGGGTACTAGACAACTGATAAACATACTTATATATTTCTAAATACATACATATATAGATAAATTACACCCAGACACAGAACAAATGATCGTGCTCATCACACAAACACTTGTCCGGCATAGCAGTCAGGGCCACTAACCACTAGACCAACAGGCCAGTCAAAACACACCTATAACACCTATAAACTTAATATTTGGCAGGTAGGATTCTTATAATATATATAGACGTCTGCTAAGAATGGATTTTACGAAACTCCACCCGTTAGGGTGTAAAACGGGGTTTGGAAGTTTGTATGGAGAAACCTATTTTCACGCGGGTGAAGCCACTGGCAGATGCTAGTCCCTTATAGTTATGCCATCATCATCATTTTGACGATACTTTTGAAAAACTCATGAAGAAAATAACCAGCCACTAAATATTTGCTTCATGAAAAAACCACTAATGAAAGTCTTTTTTTTTATTAATTTTGTTTGGAATTTGCATAGAGTTTTAAGTTTATTAGCCCAAGAAATAAGATTGGTCTACTGGGCGTAGTTTTGAGAAACATGTACTCAATGACAACCTTCATTAATTATTTAGGTTACTATTTGTACTTACTTTCAAGTATATTATCACGTGAAATAAGATTTCCCGTACAAACGAAATTCCTCCTTTTAGTGAAATGGAAGAGGGCTGTTAAAAAAGTCTTAAGCTTAAGCTAAAGCTAAAGTTCCCTTAAAGATTGCATTTTTAAAAACCTACTCACCTGTGTTATAAAAAAGGCCTTTCAAAAATTCTTATTTCCAGTCTCAGTAGCTTTGTCTCTATCGGTCAGTCAGTTTCTACTTTTATCTAATATATCTCAATCAATAAGATAATGTAAGAAAAAAAACTTAAGGGAATTAGAGCTACAGAGAATGGAGTGGTAAAGAAAGATCCTACCTATCTAGAAAAATTACACTGAGACCTATCTAGAAAAATTTGAAGAAATTAATTTACAAGAAAATTATGGTAAACATTATATTCACTTAGAAATAAATGCATACTTTTCATATAATCTTTTATTGTTTGCAATTTATGCTTCAGAGCCATAAAAAATATATAATTAGCTAACTTCAGATTTCTTTACAGTAGATATGTTCTATTTATTCGTACTGATTTAACATTGTATCAATAATAAGGTTAAACCACTTACTTCTTATATTTCAAACTTATACTAAAACTGTTTACGAATATAATTAAAAAATGTAAAAGTCAGTTTATAAGAAAGTAACAAACGTCTTTAAAGTAAAAATTTTAACACAAAAACTCAATTCAGATTCAGCACACGAACACGCCCCACATTCTGTTAAATCACATACATTTTTCAAACCCTTTTTTGGGTTTTAAGGTAACAGTTGAAACTTTATTAGTTCCTACGTGTGACACAATGAGATTAATACAATTTGAGCCTTTAATTCAAAAATATACAATTGGTGGCCTTATCACATTCCATGATCTCCTTCTTCCAGGCAATCTAAAATAGACCGAGATTGCCTGGACATAAAATGGAGTTGCACTTGGTGCATTACATGTTTTGTAATGCACTAAGTGCAACTCCATTTATTTTATTTATAACAAAGTACATACTTAAAACTAAAATAGATACATAAATACATACATACTAAATATATAGGTAAACCCTTCTGAAAGCGTTCAAAGAAACAAACCAACATACAAAATTTTCAGATTTATAATATTAGTATAGATCAGTCATACTCAAAGTGTGCTCCGCGGAACCCTAGGACTCTGCAAAGCCTCTTTGCGGTCTCCATGTGAATACTGGTAATAATGAGGAAGAAAGCATAAAGACCAGGTGTCTTTAGACTTTTTTTCTCATTATTTGTATTGTTGTTAAATTGTTAAAAAAATAAAAAAACAGTGTCATACCTCACATTAGATTGTACGATCTATAAGAAGTAATCGATACTATCACAATAACTAAAATAAGTAAATACATATTGCCCATAAACCATTTTTTTTTATTTAAGGGCTCCGTTAAATATTTTGCCTTCCAATAGGGTTCCGTTAGAGAAAAAGTCTTAGAACCGCTGGTATAGATAATGGAGATCATTTAGTATATTAAGATAAAACACAACACGTTAAAATGATTGATTTAATAGATGTCTCATTTAGGAAACTCGTTGAAACGCTTGTTAGCATTTGCATAATTAATGAACACATTCTAAAATTTAGATTTTCGTTGATGATATTTATGGCAAAGAACCTAAATTGATCTGTAATTTGCCGAAGATCCTAACTAGCACGAGTATCGAATTCCTAAATGGTAAAGATTTCTAAAATCAAACAACGTAACGGTTTATCCCACACATATCATAATAAATTCTGATCCTCAATAAACTATCAAACAAATTAATATAGTCGATAAAATATCAATAGCCCACAAACGCAATAATAATAGCAACAAAGTTAATAATGAACTCGAACAAAATCTTAACTTACAAGTTCGTCGCATAAATTCAACAAAAAGTAACAAAAGGATCTTTTTGTTAAAAAAAAAATCTATGGGAAAGAAGCGGTGCCCGAATGCGAACGCCTAAAAATGTTAGGAGCGCGTCTCACCCGGTACGGGAGCGGAATTTTAAACAGGGACTCCTAAAAGGGAACGTCGGGGATGCCTTAGGCTCTGATAAAAAACATCCAGACGGTGAATCAGAACGTCTAAGCCTTAAAATTGCTGGAATTATTGTTTTCGATATAAATAAAGATGGGCGTGATAGTATGAAGGGATGTGTAAATGTAGAAGATGTGGTAATTTAGAGATAGATAGAGAAGTGATATAAAGAGGTTTATGTTATCTTACTTAAACACCAGCAAGCAACTAATAATGACTATGCCATAGAATTTGAAAAGTAACATAATTTTAGTAAAGATATAATAGACTTAGTTTTGAACTACAACCACCTGATTAAATAACTCTGCAGAAGACAGAAGAATATATAAAGCGACGCTGACTTGGTTTAAATTCTAATAATAAATGGAGAAAAGACAAACTTTATAGCATTGCATTCAGCCAGAACAGATAAATTACTAGATACAGAAACTAGCAAAGCAGCCGGTACAGATAGTCTCAGACATGAATTATTTTTGGCCGTTGTTTTTTGTCGAAATTAATCATGTGTATTAAATAGTAGCGGTCAAAGCACCTGCTAACAAGCTAATTAAAAAGAAATAAAAATATGTAACTTAATATTTATCTTGTTAACAAATACCGTTTACAATCCTACAAAGATTCAAATCTGTAATTTGCGGTCTACAAACTTGAACATTTTGCACTTACAGAACTGGATCAATTTCTGTTGCATATTATGTACCTATGTTATAAAATTAACATTTTCAGTCGTAATTTTTATAAATGTGTTACCGTTTAATCTGATCTTGCACAATTTTTTTTGAATAAAGACATAATTATGTGCAAAAGCACCGAACAAAGATTTCCTTGGAAGACAAGGTTTTTAAACACGCATAATACTCAAGTAATTCGCGCCTACTTACATTTTAAATCATGTGCAACTTTTATAAATTGTTCAGGTTTTCCATCATCAATTTTATTACGTAGAATACGCCCAGCATCTGTATAAGAATGGGTCATTATGTAAATGATGCATAATGACAAGTGTTTGAGCCTATTAAAATAAAATGCGCTTTTTACGACCGATCTGTATCGATTGATATAGTTCTGAAGTGTCCAACGATCGCTTTAATGAAGTGAATATAAATATCGATCTGAATTTCTTGGAAAAACATACATTTTACTGCAGTATTAATTTACGAGTTACATAACGTGACATTATGAACAATGGTACACCTGTCAACGAAAGTGGGCCGATATTAACAAACACTCGCGACTTTGCTGAACAAGGAGTTTTGTACAGGTCTGTACATAGCATTAACACATAAAGCTTTAGATTATTTTATACCCGATCCATTTTAAATATATTTTGAAATTCCTGAGCTATACGATATGGTAATAAATAAAAACATCCATATTTGTTTAATGTTTTCTAATACATACAAAAGAAAATTGCTGTCTGTGAAAGTAAATAAATGTCATGTTTTGAAAAAAATATCATAACCAATGGCATCATCTAACTATAAAAATCTAGCGTAATCAACCTATTATGTTTGCACTGCTGGAACACAGTCCCGATTATGTCAATATGGTCAGTGATATATTCATTATCCACTTTTAGAATTTCTTCAACAAATAAAGTAGCATATTAAATCAAAATCAAGACTTCAATGATAATATTTACTCAGAGGTTATTCCAATTTTTGACGTCTAAAATTACTTTTGGGTTTAAATAATTTTGCTTTTCATCAAAATTATTTTCATCACTATGCACTTGCTTAATACGATCGAAAATCCAAAAGCATTCGTTCCCAAAATTTTTGTTTACCTGTTTCGGACTTTCACTGTCGGGGCTCAGTTTGTCATTCTTGAATCACTCACGATGATTAATGGTGCACAAAATTATATAGTGGTCGCCTCTGACGAAATTGGTCGGAGAATCATAGGGCCTTGGACCATAAAAATAAAAAAGAAAGATGGTGTGGGAACATCCTTTTATATATTACGTGAGTTTTGCCCTTTTTTCGATCGATCGACCGTAAGGAAGCACGCTCGATCTGATCAAAGTTTTATAACCCACTCACCAATTTTATGGGTTTAATTTCAATCAGGGAAGCTGATAACTTTTTGATTTTAGACACAGTTTAAAAGAAATTTGAAACGGACAGAACACCCGCTTGGTAATTTGAATACAAAAACAGTACTATAGAGGGTGATATTATTACCTACTATAGTTTCGGCACATGCGAACAGAACAATGCGATCTCGAGGGAGGGACTACCGACCCCTTTCGCAAGTAATCATTCGTGTACACCATTATCACACAGACTGTTTGAATGTTGGTTTTATTTTTGTATAAAACAAATTGGAATGTATAATTAATAGTACTTTTAATTTCAAATCAGTCTTTAAAACTAAGAATTATGGCATACCCAATGTCAATAAAGATACGGCTATATAAGGAACAAAACATACAAACGATATCGAGTATGTATGTATAATCAGATTATCATGCAGGTCACTCCGTTCAACATGAATCTAGGCGCACATGTCTACCCCGCACGCAGCGTCATTCGCGTCGGTGAGACGTCGCGCGACGGACGACAGACAGCGCGCGCGCCGGGTCCGTTTAGATTCGAATTTCAAACTGTTAACAGACCAAAATCGTGACATTGTTCAAAAAAAGAAAACAAACCAAGTGTGTGATAAACCCAAAACGTTTATTGATTTTGTGAGTGATTTCAGTGAAATATAATTGGTTAGTTGATCCCGTACTGGTGTGCATGTAGAGACAAGTGGTTGTGACCTTCTGTGTTGTAAAAAAGGAGTTTGTTCTCAAACTTGTATGCAAAAGTGATGGGAATATGAATTCGAAGAAATTGGAATGTTTTGACGACGATGATTCCGTGGATGATAAGCCAAGTCTCAGCTTTTTAGGTAAGTCAGAGATAAATACAATAGTGTTTATGTATACAGAAATAGTTTCATTGATAGCTCCTGATATTTATGAGGTTGACTATTGATATGAATATCATGAAAATTGTATGTCAGTGATAAAGTGTGGGGTTAGGAATGCTATTAGTAAACGTCGTATCTGGTGAACTTTACTGCAGAAATCATGACTTCGTAATGTACGTTATTATCTTTAGATAAGATTTCTACATCAGTAATTTGAAAACTCATTTATGAGTACCATAATTGGGTTTTGTCTGTTTCTAATTTGAATTTTAACAAGTTAAATCGAAGGGGAATACTAAATATCTCTCTTCGCCAGCATTTGAGTGTTAAGATCCATATATTATAAATTATAATAATCCTATGGTATCAAACTGTAAATCTTTTAAACACAGTTAAATTAAATGGATAACAGCTCTAGTTTCTTTATGAGTTAAAACAACTTCACTAGCACGAGTGATATATTAAAAAGATCGTGTCTCTCAATTAACCTTCGCTGTGTCCAACGACTGCAGTAATTATTCCCCACCATTGCATGTTCTAGGTATGTACGAGTTTTTAGTATTTTAAAATAAATTTTTATTCTCCCAGGCTACACTGGTTTAAGGAAACGTTTAGTAAAGAAATCTATTCAAATGGTGTCTAAAATACTGAATTTTTTTTTTTTTGAGAATCCGATTCATCATTTTAGAGAGAGGTCCTTCAAAGAAATTGCCCAATAATTTCCATACATTTCACAATGTCATCTAAATCTGGATTTGTGGGGGTGTATTGACTCATAGACAAATGAAGCCACGTATCCTGGTATGAGTCAGGTCTACCGAAGGTTCATAACCCACGCCCATAACTATGCCTGTCGGCAGTCTGAAGAGTTTATGTAGGTAGTGCAAGTGTAATCCAATATTCCTTGCCAACAAGAAATTGCGGCTGCATCGACATAGAAAGGATTTAAGAATTAAAAAGTTAAAAAATATACGACTTGAAATTAATACGGTTACAGAAATTGTAATGCGAAATGAGGTTTATAATTTCAAAGTGAAATCATTGGTGTATGGATTTTGATTGCTTTTTAAGTACCTGGTCTGTCTGCTCTTATACATATATTTAGATATCGCGTTTCAAAGTTTTTGTTCGTGTAGAATGTAATTTTACATTCGATTTAAGATTATTAGGTTTCAAAATAAGAGTACTGTTTCGTTTCTATTAAAAAAACATCTTAGAGCAAGGCAGTACACCATCTTGAAACCAGTGAGAACTACCAATTATATTTATGTTTGTTACCTCAGAATTCCATCAATTATAAAGAAATTTGTGAAACTTATTTTTTATTTGAAAAAAAATTACTTCTAGATTGGTCCCATTTTTATCTAAATCCAGTTTACCGCCACTAAAGCTAACTCCCGAAATAAAAGTTATTTTTTTGATGTATTTATATTAATCTATTTACATTAGATTATATATTATATTATACATTATAATAACTTAAATATTAACTAAACTATCCTTAAAAACCTAACCTTTTTTCAATAAGTTTTTTTATTCTTTTTTTAAGCATAGATATTGTGACTAATAACAAAATCAAAACTTAAAGCAATTATTCCTATCTAACCATTTAGGTAAAGTATTTTAAATTGTCAAGAAGTCGGCCAATCACAAAAATGATGCAGAGTTGCAGATTCCAAAATGTAGATCACTATGGATAAATACGTGCTAAAAATTTGACGGACACTCTTTTTATTCATATTACGTATTAATCTTGGTTACATTATTGTTGTGGTTTCTATAAGTGAGACCAACATGAATACAAAGAAAAATTTTAATAATTCCAAATATAAAGATTAAAATAAGCCAGTGCTAGCTAAGACCAAGAGTCAAGAGATACCTTGTCTCAACTGACGGCGCCCGTCCACGAACATGACATGTGCACCAGCACCATTCAGTTCAATCATTTTGAAGGAAACTGAATGATCCTACACACGCGCCACCTTCAGAAACTCATTTGAGTGAGCACGACATATTTTCAATGACAAACGAGTAAAATCAAAACTGTAGTATTCGTGACCGATAAATTCACTTTCGTTTTCTGTTCTGCTTGAATATATTATAACTACAACAAACACCTGTCTTTCGAAATTTATACCATAAAAAGTAAATTAAGATTAATATTAATCTGTGCTAATGTTTTCATCTTTGGAGTTGCCAATGACCCCAAAGAAATATATAGGTATAAGTTGTCCATTAAAATCGCACGAGAATCGTAAAATGTGCATTATGTAGGCTTATTGCTTGTTTTTATAACTATTTCACTGACATATCGCTTTAAGCACTAAATCGCTTCTCTTATTTATTCAAGGTTCATGAAATTGATTATGTTTATCAATTCATAGAATAGGATTTACTATCGTCGCTATCTGATTCTTAATAGAATCGAAGATTATCTCTATCTAGATCTATATTACGATTTTTTATGTTTATTCGTTTTAAATTTAAATTTTAAACAAGGATTAGTTTTATTTATGTCTACGATAGATAAGAATCTGTGACTTGTGTCAATTTTGGAAATATCATCTATAACGGCGTCAGTTATTTCAGTGATTATTTTTTTTACTTATCCATTCGCATTGGATTCATTAAATGAACCAGTTTACTTACTTGTTTTTACATCTTAAAAAAACATGTAATTTCGTCTAGTGTCAACTACGATCAAGGGGTCCAATTTGTACTACACTTGAGACCAATTAAAATAAAACTGGACGTTCTTGTTTTATTGTCAATTTAACTGGTTTGGCTATTGGCGACTAATATAATTAAGCTTATAGTCATATAGATTAACTTAACTGTAATTATAATAATCAATGAGATGGTAATAAAGTTTTATTTACGGTACCTGGTCGGTCCTTAGGCGACTCTTTGTTTCATAGCGTCATTATGCAAATGAATAAAACTGATTTTACTGTTCATATTATGAGGCCACTAACATTAATTAAATAATGGTAAATGTAAATTTCTCCTTGTGTGATCTGATTACGAAGAATTAAATAAAGATATTTTATAATTATTTATTTATTTATTTTATAATTCATGTACACACAACTATACAGAAGAAGATAGGTGTCTTAATATAAAGTTTGTACAAAGGTACAGATATGAACAGGTGCAACAAAAAAAAACACAACAATTATAATACGAGGTCAAATGTTGATGCAGTAGCCAAACAAGTTTCGAAATCAAATTATGATAATAAAAGCTCAAACTAGGACACTTCCATTAAATATTGGGACAATATTCAAATTCAAGACAATTGAAAATCGGTAAAGTCAACAGTTATCAAACCGTTAAAACATTTCAAATTTTGTTCAATGTGACCTCATTTAGTTAAAAGTACATGCAAAGCTTACAAGTTGTATATTGTCACCAATTAGTCTAATGACTTAACCGATTTAGATAAAACAGTATCATGGGTTTACCTTATCATCTAGTGTCAGACTAGTTAAGATATATGAGGTATTTTTCCTGACTTGTTGTAGGAAAGGTTCAACTAATTGTTTATCGGATGCATTTGATTGGCGCTATGCAAATCAAGACATAAACTAGTGACTGACTCGATACCTAAAGCATATGGTTCTGAATCATTCTTTTCAATACTCATACTTTCATTTTCTACCTTAACTCTTTCAAAATACGTTTGAAATTCTATTGTGATCTCATACCCTCATGTCTGTGCCCCATTTTTACCAGACACCGCAGCTAGAGGTTTCTCTGAAACACCTGTGTATAAACAACAGTTAGAATATATTCGATGATCGATACTTCTAAAAGTAATTTGTCATGATCAGTCTGAGAGGTATGACGTAATAGTCATTGTAGAGTCACTTTGCAGTGACCTTGGATTAACAATGTGCGGAAGTGTTAAGCCGAAGTTCAACAACTTTTAGTAATTTGTGATTTAAAGCAACGGCGTTATTAGATAATAAATATACGATACTGCTGACTTGATGTCCAAATATGATGAAACATTGCTAGTCATTCTTAAAAAAAAAAATAACTTTGTTGTAATTATTATTTTAACCACTAACAAGACTTACAAAATACATATTTAACTATATGCTTTTGAAATAACAGCAAAAAAAATATTGACGCAGTATCTATTATATCAAAATCATATCACAGGATTTTAAGGAAGTAAGTAGGTACTGTGTTAATAAAAGATTATTTTTCGCAACGAGACTTTCCAAATCTAAGATCCCAACGTGGCCCAAGATAAACCCTGTCGGCAGCCCTCAAAGCTAGTAATTGCTAGTGTAGATAGTGGTGGCTAGTTTAAATACTACGATACTTGGACATCCACTCTCTCTGCGTATCTCTGTCAAGGTTTGACGTGCCGAGATATGCATGTAGAGGGTGAAAGTTTTCGAACAGACTTTGAGGGGTGAGTGAACGATCAGAGGAAATAAATCTGCAGTTTTAATTGCTGCATTGCGTAGGACTGTAATCCAGTTGAA
The DNA here is from genome assembly GCA_905147345.3 of Mythimna impura. NCBI lineage: Eukaryota > Metazoa > Arthropoda > Insecta > Lepidoptera > Noctuidae > Mythimna > Mythimna impura. The sequence goes on along the minus strand of LR990355.1, from coordinate 4,751,117 downwards.
TTCACTTTTCATATCTGTTGAGATTTCACATTCGATTGGAAAGGGTATTAATTGGTTTACTGATTGCTTGGTCACTTGTTCGACAAAACTTGTCTGTACTTAATTACAGACTTTTGAATTTATAGGATCCTTCCCAAATAAATCTACTGTTACTGTGTAAAGCCAATTTAGAACAAGGACATATCCACGCACATTTAAATGGGCTACCAACTATGTAATCACATCTTGTGCAACAATATCAAAAACCTTGTTTTAAGCCTATATATTGAACGAAAATTGTAATAAGAATAATGTTAATGCTATTTATCTTTTCGCACCAGTAGTAATAGTCACCTTTAGAAAAATAAATATGAAAGGACTTTTATGGAATATGCTAGCAGCCTTATTCACAACAAACATTATCGTAAATAGTTTAGTGTAAAACCTTGTTCTAATAAAAGAAAATTACACTATAAAAAGAGTATAAATCAAATTCAATTTCACTTCGGCCGTCATAAAAATATTACGTTTATGCACTGTTAAAATTCTCACCATGAATTTTAACACTACAAAAATCGATTACAAAACTCCTATTCCCATAATCAATTCAATCGATTCGAATAATATTCCTATAGTACCGAAACGTGTATCGTTTTATAATAAGCTCTTTAATTCCCATACATTTGACAAATACTTTACAAGATTATCTAATATAATACTTTCGGTGTAATCATTTGAAACGGCTTTACCCACGGTACTAAAATTGTGGGTAGTTATACTCATACTTTTTGTCTGCTTGGAATTGGCGTGGCTGTATAAATTGTCGTTTTTTATTGTCTTTTGTTTCAATTGAGAGTGAATAAAAAACGCTTAGTCTTTTTAGCAGGTTTATTATTCATCAATTTCAGTTTCTACGACACCGATTTGACCACCTATGTTTTTTAACAATCTGATAGAATGAAGTCTTTTACAGTATCGTCATTCTATTTCAGTTGTTGCGAAAACAATTAAAATGGCATCACGTTTAGTAGAGCTCTATTTACTTTCTCTATCTACCTTTTGATCGTTTACTAAACAGCTTTTTACTATGACCACGATTTTAATGTCTAGGCACAAATTTTGTAAAATGAAACTTTTCACTAAATTTTCAGTGGTTTGAAGTAGTATAAGCACATAATCGAGCCATTTGTCACTGTATAATGTAACAGTCTACTGATGAAATGAGCTACTGTGTTGCTCAGGTAACGGAAATTTACAAAGTAAAGTACTTAAGAGATATTTATAACAGGTCTTTAGTCACTTGGGGATTAGCACTGAGGTCGATATTGTTTCATTCTATTCACAGTTTGTTAAGGACGAGTTCGATTTAAAAGGAATTTTGTTACCACTTATTGCAATTATAAAAATGTAGAATCGATATTAATATCAAAATTGTTATGGAATCTATCGTCACGCTTGAGCTTCATGAAGAGGTTTTACATTTAATTAACGGTTTATTTCATCCATGCAAGATAAACCTGATTATAAATTTTATACGGCACATTTAAGTGGATTTAATAGGAAAGCTGATAATCCCACGGATTGCTATAAAACTATGTGAGAGAATCTTGTGAAATAAAATAAACCCACAATATGAAGTGAAGCATCAGCATTTACAGCTTTCCATTCGCAATTTCTGCTATAAAGTTGATACTGAAATTTCATAAAAATACTGCCGTGCTTCAATTGTGTCATCGATATCTGCAATATCTTTTTCTAGTACAACTGCTATATCTTTGTGAAGGGTAGTCAATTTGTCCACATCTTTAACCCCTACATCTCGTTAAGCCGCCTTAATCTTCCTTAATCCATGAACACACATAAAGGCAGCGACACATTGGTGTGTAAGCATCCAGTGTGGTCCACTGAGTTATCAACAAAGGGGCCGTTAGAACGAGTGCTCGTGCCTCGGGGACCGGTACCCTTAAAGATTTTTTTCACACCCTTAATGAAGTGGCGTTAACTTTGATTTTTCTACCTGGAAGTAGCTATCAATTGAGCGGACAATCTTTTGTTATTTTTTTTTTGTGAACAAGAATTATTTAAAGTAAATTTCTGTGAAATTCTTAGATTTACCTTCCCAAGTCTCAAACGACACGTAAGTGTAAGTAAGTTCTTATGTACCGCCAATTAGGCCTTTGATTAGCAAACTTTAATTATCAAATACTTCTATGTCAGCTGAGATTAATGCTTAGTTCCCGACTACTACATCAATTTTAAAATTCATAAAGGATATGGGAATCCTGTTCCTAATAAAGCCTCCGGCAAAACCATTGATTTATACCTATCATAGATTTACACTTCTTAATTTAACTCATTAAAATGCAAACATCTAGAGCTTTAATCAAATATTTAAATTGGAATACAAAACTGGACATTCGGATGTTTGTTTAATTCATGCCAGTATTTAAATAATTGCTTTACTATGAGTATAAAACATTTACATACATAAAAAATTATTCGATGTATAATTTGATTTTTTTAATCAAAACAAATTAAATCAATATATTCACCATGTTCTGCTTTCACATCTAAATCTCCTTTTCATTCGAACAGTATAATCTAAGGGACATGTATTTAGTATTTATTTATAAGATAAGATTTCAAATACATTCTTATTGCCTATTGTGTCCTTAGCTACACTATAATAATCGGTCTCAAAATCTACCAATATATTTCCATTAGCACTTAAAGTTCTCTCAAAGTTACCATTAATTGGCCAAACGATATTTCAAATGCTAATACGTTACAGAACAGAACTGTATTGTTGACATTAACTGTGTAATGTCAACATTGCACTAGCTTAGAATTACCTAACCTGCTATTACGATAATGCAAACACACTGCTCCTCACTCCTCTTACTTTTTGTAACGATTTTAAACCTAAGCATCATGTTATTGTAAAGCAATTTGAATATATTGAATTTTGACACATAAGAATATATTTGAAAAATTTAATAAAACTTTTACAAATGCACCTTGATGTGTCTTTTAAAATACTAGCTTGTGAAAGTAGAAAATTATCCCAAGGTAACATACTGCCAGCATGAAAGTTATCTGTTGGCTATTCCTGAACATGGTGTACCTGTGTGCCAAATTTTATCTAAAAATATTCCGTTGAGTGAAGGAAAAACAAACAAACACAAATACACACAAACTTCCGCTTAAATAATATTAGGATGATTGCTATCAACACTATTAAACTTAATTATCCTTCTTCATATTTCTTTTCTTTCACATTCATTATACTCAGTTTTAGTTTTATTCTTAAAATTATTTGAAAAATCAGTAACTTTAATGTCACATTTTTAATACAGTATGTATAAAAATGCACACTTATCGCATTCATTTCTTAAAAGCACTACCTTTTCATGACCGTGATCATTAATTCAATGATAATGTATTTTACTAGCAATAAAACTATTAAAACTACAATGTAATAAATACCCTAAAGGATATTTTACGTTTAGTTTTTATTTTACTGGACCTACATGCAAAAGCCGTCAAGCTAGTTCGTAAAATGGCTTCTCTGGACGCTGTAGAACCTGCTGTTAATATTCCATCAATTCTGATAGCTATGCTAACAGATAGGGTTAAAACAAGAGAGGGTATCGTTCCTAAACAAATGCTAGCGAGTCCTTCTAATTTGTTCGGTTAATATTTACCCAACTTTTTTTTTACGCTTCCTAACATTGATAATGGATTTTAGAAAGCCTACTTAAAAAAAAAATGTATACACCTGGTAAAATTGATGCTTTTACGATTAGAATTGGTTTCTATTCTAAAAAAAAAAACACGAATTAATCAAAGGATGACAAGCTTTATTAAAATGGAAAACATAATTTAAAAAAATTATATTTATATCAATTTATTCATAAATTAATTCTATTTTTAAAATACACAGTTAGAACACAATTTTGAAAGGCAACCATTAAAAATTATGTCCTCGATCATAAACTGGAAATGATAACCCAGTCATCTCCAACGATTCGGATCTAAACTACCACAAAGTAATTAAACTATAAAATTAATCTAATAAAAAGGAAGCCAATAAAATTGCCCTGTCTGATAATAATTTCCCTGGCGAAGTAACTGATAAAGACGCCGTACAAGGCACCGATCTAACGACAGGTAGTCATGTAGGGGTCCCGGGCTGACCTCAGCAAATGCAAATAGAAAGTTTAATTGAAGGCTGACAGTAAATCTATGATATTAGAAATATGGTACATTTTGTCATGGAAGTTCTTATTCTAATTGGGATAAATAGTTCCTACATTTCTGTTTTTAGATTGTAAAAATTATCTTCATCCTTGTTGGCTTACCTTAAGGGCGCTTTCAATTTATGCGTTTTTTGACGGCCTGCTGCGGTGCCGATGCGGTGCGTTAACAGAACGGCAACGTCACAAGCACCACAAACACCATGTGTTCAATTCGGTGTTGAATAGTGCGGTGTTGAATAGCGCATCACTGGCATACAAACGCACGGCAGCCAGAGATACGTTTTCAATTTAGGCGCCTGTTGTCGAACTGCTAAGGTACTGCAATCGGCCGGCTGCGGCACGGCAAACGTGCGGCAGCGGTCCGACATGAAACGTCTAAATTGAAAGCGCTCTAAATGTATTTCGGTTATTTTATACAAGCATATTCATCATGCGTAACTAGTCTCTAAGAATTTTCTAATTATTTGTGCACAAATCGTAAAGAATAGTAATATTATGTTAATACACTAGATAGTTTATTTTGTAATAGTTTCTTCTGAAAGCCTATTTCCCATAATGGCTACTACTTGTTGCATAAATAGTGACATATGACGCAGAGTTTAAGTTATATCATCGAATACAAGTTTAGTATCGCAATAATCAATTTTATTTTGTTATTTACAAAGTTTTCCTCGATCTTATACCGGATGGTAAGAAGGTCAATATACTGTTTCTTTTATTCCTTATTCACCATGAAAGTTACTGTTACAAAATTATATTTAGAAACGTTTTTATAATTCAGTGTTATTATATTGATTTCTGATACAGTTATATTATTTAGCTGTGATTTATATGTATTTAGATTCAGATCCGGATCTATGTTTTAATACAGGTCGTTTATGTTAATTGATTCTGCTTTGTTTAAGTCAGTCGATGATATACTGATGCACTTATGTGGCGATGAAGTATTTGGTCTAGTTCTAAAGTAGTTTAGTGTTTTGAAATAAAAGTTGCAGATGTTTCACTTCTAGTTTGTTCCGTTTTGCTTTATCACTGCTAATAATAACCAACTTATCAAGTTTTAACTATGACACTAAAACTACTGCTTTTGTAAAACTCATTTATCTGACAAAACAGAGGACCTAAGGGAAATCGTGGCGCTACTGCAGCGACACAAATAAAAGCATATATAATCTTTTCATCAACAAAGTAACACATTTTGGTATTTAAACATCTCATTTGGTCAACTGACCTAAATAAGTCAGACGGTACTCATGCAACAGACACCTATACAAACATGGCTACGTGACGTTTAAGGTCCCAAAAACGAAATAAACACCAACCTGCTTTGAACTTCGTTTGCTTCTTATATTAGCATTTGTATGGAGTGCAATGCACCACACTTAAAACATATAAAAAGCTATGAAATTCCCTAGTGTATGCTTCATCACGTTTCTCGTTGAAAGCCTTCAATTGAAATTTTCTATTTATTATCGAATGAAGCAACCTAAAGCGACTTGTTGGAAAGTTACGATATCAATCAATGTTTCCATATTTTTTTCTAAGGTAAAGGATGTATATGTGGTGGAGGAACTCGTTTTCTAAGAGGTTTCTCGGTTCAAGTTCAACTTTATTACCATGCTGGTCTAGGATTGAAAAACGTGGATTATTACATATCATTCTGCGAAAGTTATGAGTCATAAGATCCCAGACTATGGCGTGCTAACCCGTCTCGCCTATAATTGAAATATTTATTCAGATTAGCTTTATCAATGCTTTCTTCAGTGCCTATACTTTGCGACCTGTCGTCTGCAAGTGGTTTTGTTAGAATGGAATGTTCATTTTAAGACACTGTTGATGCAAAATACTTACATAGCTTAAGGTAGAGAACTTTTTGTTTTCCTATATGCATACGAATAGCTTTATAAACTTTATAATTTTTGAGTTTCAGATACTAAGATTATCAGAACATTTTTCTCAACAGCTTTTTCAATTTATTGTTGCAAAAAATGGTACAAATTGGATTTTAATAAACTTTTTATCTAACACAATTTGATTTGTTAAACACGCCAAATGAAATTCAATTTGAAGTTTCACAATGCATTATATTTTAGACTTAAAACTTAGTTTTAATAAGGAATAAATTGGCATGATAAAAGCTCTTAGTAACTCAGACAATAAGAAAGATATAATTGAGAATTAATAAAGACTTGTCTATTTTTAGTCTTGTCATTTGTTTTAACGAACAAGCTCCGTGAAATAAATAAACTCTAGGTTTTTGCTAAGTAAATAATTTAAAACTAAAAGCTTTCGGAGCAACGTTTACTTAAACTAGCCCCAGACTTTGGTATGCAGATTATTAAAATATAGCCTAAAAGGACAGTATTGTAGTAAAGAGCTAAATAAATAGCGGCAAACATAACAAAGATGGGAAAAAATGCAGTAATATCACCAGAACTGAACCAAATATCGAAAACAACCGAACCGAACTGAATACCGTTTGACCGTAAAAAATTATCAACAAAGTCCATAATCAAAATTTCCAATCAATACAAAATTACAAAAAGTTCCACGATTAAAAATAAAGTTTAACAGTCAACATAGCATTAACAGCAAAGCTAATTGAATCGAGATCTTTGGAACCACGGGAGTCGCGTGGGCGTTTGGAATTGATCTGCTGTCTCTTTCCCACGTGAGTAATGAGAGTGAGAAGGCAATAGGGTCTATTATTGTTAGGGGACGGCAGCAGGTTTGAATAAGGGTAGCCATGTTGCTGTATGGTCTTTTAATCGATTGGGTTAAAAAAAGTGAAGTGTTTCGAGTACACAACCAACATCCTGGGTACCTATGATAACTTAAAATAAAATTGTAATAATAACGCTTTAATACTAACACCAAAACTAACAATAGCTACGTACGACCACCACTAAACCGTCTGATTTAGACTCCATTTTGAATCCTTCAATCAGATACTGACTATAGTGCGTTTCACCGAATAGTTCCTATGGCGTTATGTTGCCTACTCTGTCTGTCAAAGTCATTGATACGAGAAGACGCTCCCGCAGATTTTGTTTAATTTCATTAGATTTTTGACTGAAATCATGCCCAAAACTTTGAAAAGTGGTGAAAGAATTATGGTGTTAAAGGTGAAGAACTTTTGTGAACGTGAAAAACGTAATGAGGCCCCGTTAATTCCTTTAAAATGTGTTCAAGCTCGTGTCGCCGCCATTACAGGTAAGTCAAATAGGGTTACCAGTAGCAGATAATAATTTCCTCACTTAAACTGCCATTTTTTTTATTGACTATGATTGCGACGGGTGGTATTTGTGTGACTGTGATAATAGACAAATAAAACGAAATATTTGTTTTAGGTGTATCTGAAAAAACTGTATCTAAAATCACCAAAGAAGGTGAGGTCGCAGCCAGCACGTCGACTAAGGTTTCAACACCACGCAAAAGTGGTCCCCGGCCTAAAAGAATCGAACTGGATGACTTCGAACGGTGTGCTATAAGGCATAAAATACATGAATTTTATGCCGTAAAAAAGGAATTGCCTACTCTAACAAAGTTATTGCATGAAATGCGAAACGAGATAGAATTCAAAGGAAGTCGTACCACTTTGTGGAGAATTATCAAAGATATGGGGTTTTATTTTGAAAAATGTAGATCCAAAAGGAAAGTCCTAATGGAGAGATACGATATTGTCGCCTGGCGTTATCGATACCTGGAAGAATTGCGAAATAATCGTCTTGGAAACCAGCGCCCAGTTGTATATTTGGACGAGACGTATATACACGCAACATATTGCGCCGGAAAATGTTGGCAAAGTGAACAAGAAGAAGGTATATTAACATCAGACTCCAAAGGTCCACGTTGGATTATCGTCCACGCGGGTGGTGCTATGGGTTTCATACCCAATGCTCAACTGATCTTCAGATCTCAGTCACAAGCGGCCGACTATCACGATGATATGAACAAAACAAATTTTAATAAATGGCTTAGTGAAAAACTTATACCAAATCTGCCTCCCCAATCAATTGTGGTGATGGATAACGCCTCCTACCACACAGTACAGCTTAACAAAGCACCAACAATGGCAAGCAGAAAGGCAGAAATGCAAAATTGGATCACAAGTAATGGTCTTTCTTACTTGCCAAGTATGGTAAAAGCCCAGTTATTTCAAATAATAAATGAGCACAAACAGCCGCCCGTTTATGAAGCCGATGTAATGTTGGAAGCGCATGGGCATAAAGTGATAAGGCTTCGCACTTACCACTGCGATCTAAACCCCATAGAGCTCATATGGAGTGTCTTAAAAAGACGAATTGCTGAAAAAAACGTGGGTCAAGAAGCAAATAAAATCGTCCAAATCACAGTAGAAGCCTTTGCAACGATCACCGAAGAAGAATGGAGAAAAGAATGTGAGCACGTGAAAACAGTGGAAGAAAAATATTACGCCGATGGTCCTGCTATTGATAGTGAGATGGACAGGTTTATAATTGAAGTGGGAGACGATAGCGACACTTCTGATGACGATGATGATATGGAAGATGACAATCTCTCGGGTATAAGTCCGTTGGATGAGCATAATTACTCCAAACACAATTAATTATGATCAGACAAAAAATGCACATTCAGTGCATTCATAATATAATATTATAATAAAAATTATTTAATTATTTATGCTTTTTACTACTGTCCTGATTTTTAAAATGATATCGAATCAATCGAATAATCTTAAATATGTATATAAGAATTTAACAAAAAAAACATCCTTTAAATCACCCGTACTTTGCGGTAGGTTATTATAGGTAATATGGCAACACTGAAAAATATTGCTGCCAACATAACGCCATAGGAACTATTCGGTGAAACGCACTCTATCATACCAACTATTTCTGCCACCACTAGCTACTTCTTGAGCATTTTAGAAACTCTACAATGGAGATTTTAAGTTAAAATTCTATGATCAGTATGCTCAACATCATATCTGATATCCATAGCCCAATTTTCAAATTATTTACAGTAATTAAGGCAGAGGACATGAATCATCGAGGTTAATTCTGCATTCCGCAATAACCCATACAAGTAGATCAATAACATTTCTACCTTCTCTTTTTCTTTCATCCAAGATAAATCCTTCCTTACAAACATTTTCCCAAACCTGGTCACCCTGACCAGGATGCCTTACATCGCTGTTTACTGGTTATAGCGACACAGAAGTAAGACTCCGGTATGGTTCTTTTGTCGCCATGTTCTATGGGACATGTTTATTGCTATTTTGTTTATGAATGACTTCTATGATTGGAATATAGTGGTAATTTGGTTTGAAAGGACAAAAATATTTTAGCTAGTTGAAATTGGGGATCTTTATCAAATGCAAGTTTCTCGGAAAGAAGACTCTGCTTGCATTGATCACATTCATCATTTGATGCAAATGATGGATTATCATAAGGAATCTGCATTTTGACTATTAAACTTTAAGATGCTCTAATACCTACATTGTATACGTTTGTAAGTTTATGAAACCTGATCTCTAATTCCAGTTTCAACTTATTTTGAAAAAAGGCATGTATAGTGTCTTCCATTACCTGTGGATGGATACCATAAAAAGTAAAATAAAAAATGGATCCAAATATACCATCTGCCTCAGTTTGGTGTTTCGAACACCGCTAATTGAAAAGGGTCTTTTGAATTTGAGAAATTGTAATTATCAAAGTGATAATAGTGAGTATTATAGCAATAAAATTGGGTTCTGGCGTTGAATTGACATTTTTATTTTTGATTTAATCTTTTTTATAGATTAATGTTATGCGCATAGAATATTTATTTCAATAGTGTTAATATACGAAATGAACAGACAGTTTGTTATCATTTAAACCAATTAGTTTTTTAGTTCAAAATTGCAGTAATACAAAATTGTCTGATTAGGTTACTGACCTGTCCTGAATTTCTAAATTATTATTTACTCGCATTGTTTTTACTAACGTAACGGTTGCGCAAACCGATGTAAGTACTTCCTTGTTAAACCAAAGTTTGTAAAACTAATGAGCCGGAAAAGGGCGTGTACAAAGAAGAAAGTGAACACATAAACAAATAAAATGAAATAATAATCCTAAAGTCGGTTATTTATACGTAATTTCCGACAAGCCTAACCACTAGCCACCACAGTGTCTGCTGACCCAAATTAAACCATCAGATACATGCACCTTTCATTACCATGGGAGAATATAATTTAGAAAGCATTAAAATCTACAGATTAAGGCTTGTAAACTAATGGCAACAAAACAACCAAAAACCAACCATAGAATGGAAAGCACAAGGTTGATTTTGAGTTTCATTTCTAAAGCAATTTGTCTCATCGAAGTCCTGTAGTAACGAAATTTATTACTTAGAATTAAGTATTGATTACCAGGAATGGTTTGCGTTTAAACTAACAATTTATAACGAACAATCTCAGTTTTGTATGACTGCTCTATTAATAGAGATATTTTTAATAATAGCCTTTAGTTAGAAGTTGATTTATTCATGAAAGTTTTTGGTTCGAGTCTTGAATTTGTATGGTGTTTTGTATTGAGATTGAATCCAAAGTACATTTCTGTATTTATTATTTTAATTTCGTTTCCCATGCATCGTGGTACATTTGTAATTGGTGTATTTAGTTCAACAAATTTAACATTGGTTAAGAAATTTTTTAAATGATCTTAATAACCCATAATGGGTTAGTAACCTTTTTCTTTTGGTCCACACAATTCACACATATTAAGGTCACATATTCTATTGTTTAAATATGGTACTCATTAAAAAAGCATGCTTCAGGGCTTTACGCTTGTTTTTTACTGGTTTCGTCAATGACACTAACCAGAATCGAAAAACCATGATCCATTTTCCTATAGCATTGAAACGAAAACAAAAAGAAATAATAATAAATAATAATTGAATAATTGTATGACAAAAACTTAATTACCTATTAACGAAATAATTATTTCATTAACTTCTTTTAGTAGTGTCGCAACAGTTTTTCTGCATCAACTTCTTCATTATCTTTGTGAAGGGCAACCATGTTTTTTACTTCAATGTCATTGTCGTTTAAAAAATCTAATAGCCTTGGGTAACGCCCACAATAAATTAAGACAAACTTTTTCCGATCTGAATAATTCAACACATTTTAAGATGTCACAGATATATTAATATATAGCATAAATATCGCTACGTAGTTTTACACCATTATTTTAGCTTCATACTCGTAAAACGACAGCAAATACTATTTTTGGAACAAACTCTAACAACTACGCGCACATTGTATAAAACTAATTAATACTTCAAAATTTTTAATTATATCATTCGAATTTCAACCTTAATAACATGTTCACAAAATATTTTTTATCTTGATCAAGGAGGAGGTCATAATTATGTACTTTGTTGCGTAAATATTTCGAGCTTCATTGTGCGTATCGTATTATATGAAGAATAAAGGATTAAAACGGAATTTTGCAAAAAAAACTTAACTTTGAACAATATGAAGCCAATTGTTGTAATATATTGTTATAAAGAGGTTGCTAAAGTAATTTTGAATAAATTATATTTTGAGTGTATACAAAGGAGCTAATTTTTTTGCAGTGGGAATTCATCAAATGATTCTCCCACTCTAGAGTAGAGTAAAAGAGTGTGTCATACTTTTATAGACTAAAACCCACCAAAGAAGGACAATGGTAACTCTTTCAAAAATTATCGCGGCCCTAGTGGGGATCGATTTTACTGAGCCCCTATAGTTTAGCTGACATCTCTTTGACGCGCGCGTGTAACACTACGCGCCGTCAATGACTCGGGCTCGGTCCTGGCTAGACGTCCGGACGGATTAGGCGCACAATGCTACATTGGATTTTCACAAAATGTCGTATTCTCAAATTGTCATACTCTCAAAACGCCATATCACAAAACGTTACATTAGCAAAATTCGTTTCGGCTAATTGGCATTTTCTCAAAATCACTTTTCGAAAAAAGCCTTTTTGCATAATATCCAAAATATCACTTCGGGCTCAGTATCTTTTTTAATGCGTCGTTTTGATAAAGCGGCATTTTACTAGTGTGAAATTTTGAGAAAAGAAATTTTACGAATGTAGCATTTTGCGTCAATATGTCATTTTGCAAATATGGCATTGTGCACCTAATCCGTCTGGACGGCGAGCTACTAGCTGCCGCTGGTAAGCGTTGATCCACAAGTCACCGTTAAGCGATGATGTAGCTGACGATAGAGCATGCTTGTGTAGAAATAACCTCCTGACTTAAAGATATGATGAATTCTGATAGCTATAACCTAGGGGAGATTGTAGCTATCAGAGACTTCAGCAGGGAATTTCACTCTTTAGCTGTGCATACATTAAATGAATAAAGTTAATATAAACGTTAACACAATATTATCTACCTAAGCAAAGGATGACGCCCGGGCCTCTATGTACTCTGGTCCCACTTTCCAATAACTATGTGTGTTGTATCATTGGATAGGTAATTTTGAGTTTTTAGTAAATAATTTAAATACGTAAACTTGTATTTCTGGTAAAGTTGAAAGGCAGGTTCGTGTCAAAATATAAGAAATGCAAAAATATAAATTTATAAAAAAAGAGAATTATGATATCCAAGCAGTTGATTGAAAATATGTTAATCAAAACATAAAGCCTTACTTTTTAAGCGAATAAATCCATGAAAGCACGTTCGCCCCCGCACAAAAATAAGAAATTAGGTGTGACCTCATCATTGATTTTTGATTAACCGTTAATCCCCCTTTATCAAAATTTCATTCACATTAACGCATGACTAAGTTATTCTTTGAAAAAAAAACTGCAAATCATCTAAATGGCGAAATGATGATGGTATGTGCAGAATTTTTAATTTTCTAAGCTCTCGCAGAATTTGACAGAAAAAAAACGCAATATAATTTCATACAAGCCATTGAGGACATCAATGGCCATTGATGTCCGCATTTTCTTTACTATTAACGATGATGATAAACTACAATTTATAGACAATGACTTATAAAAATTTAAAATTGTATGGACATGTTAGCAGGAGAAGCAAAGACGTCGTAAAAATCGCACTAAACCAGAACAAAAGATTAGCAGAGGTCACCCAATGACCTGGTGGTCTAAAATCGAGAGAGACCTCAAGTTAGTCGATGAGCCAGAGCTGACAACTCAGGATAGAATATCCTGGCGCCAATTAGTGACGAGACCCGACCCTAAATAATGGGAACAGGAGAGGACAAACTTACAAAATGAATTGCTGTACTTTTAGAAATGCGCTGTATTTCTAAAAGAATAGCAGAAATTACTACACATGCTGATAAAAAAAAAAACCGTATTACTTAACCAAGTGGGAGCAATAAATAAAACTAAAGGCAGAATTTCTCACAACCTGATATTACTCGAACCATATGTACGCACTTCATCATATTCTACACCCTGAGGCTGCGCAAACGCAAAGAGGTCGATCGTGCTCCAATAAGTATTTATTATATTAAGATTTATTTTATTTTTTCCTTCGTGCCTATCATTAAGGTTCAATAGCCCTTGTTGAGTAAGATGTGACGTCAGACCTTCACACATTGTATAGCTAAAGTAATAAAGAATGGATTCATAATTATTTTTGCTTATAATAATACAACTACGTTTAATGCGTTTACTTCAGAGTGCCTAATAGTGGTTTATGACTTTCGGCGATCCACGCTCTTAACCAATCAAAGAGCCAAACACCGTAAACGTTTTGACTGTGTTAACATAATAAAAAAATTCGCACTCAGTGCACAGAATGAATAAATATGGAGAAAACTAAACCACTATCACTTAAATGTTAATATCCTGCCTTCCTAAGTAATAGTTTCTACTTTCCTTTTCTTAATTTTTATTATATTTTTAATTTTCTTCTATGTATCTCTTGCTTTATATGCTTTGAAAATTTTCTTTCTTTAGTAACACCTTCTTACCATGACACTATTGTAGATCTTAACCAATCCTCTCCATTGGTTAACACATAATTGATTTAAGTATCGCGTAAAGTTCTGACACAGTGTATTTATACAACTTTGAGGTCATCTTACCTTTAAAGGGAAGTTTGCATGTTCAAGAAACACATGTATGACCTTTGTAATATTACCTTTAAACATTTCGAATAAAACAAATGGATTCTACTTTCTTGTTTAGATTACAATGCAATAATATTTATGCGTGTTGGATGACTGTGGGTGTGAGAGACCGAATTTTATAAAAGTGGGTAGTAGGTACGTATTTAAAGCCCAAATTAGGTACGTTTTAAGATTGATCGATTTGTGTTGTTTATATTGGTTGGATTGATTGATGTTTACTCGGCAGGTTCTACCTACAGTTAAGTGATTTTATGTATCTTTCTTTTTTACAATCAGTAAATTTTACTCAGTACCTGTTCTAACAAGTTTTCTTTGTTTGAATGACTAACATAAAATCACAGACATTTAAGCAGATATATATTAACATATTTCAAAGCATAAAGACGAGACACAATATTTGAAATTACAAGTTTTTTGTTAAAAGCTGAAGATTTTATTAGCAAAGCTTTAGCAGCTAAACATTCGTAAAACATTTTGAATAGAAATGTTGTATGAAAATGTGTCATCTTCGACATTTCGCTCTAAGTTGCTAATCTCAAAATACCGTAAAAGTATACACGCACAAAGTTTTGAAATGTTAGGGTAAAATTATTGTGATTCGTTATAACTGTACAATTCTTGTTTAATTTTAAATACATGAGTCGTTCATACTTTACTTTTTACAAGTAGAGTTTTTCGTATAAATCTTTAATAAAATTCACGGGGTGCAATATGTCACGCTATGTTTATTTTGCTGTTTTCAACAATCATTCGACCAGATGTTATGTCAACGGCTTGGTCCTCAATATCGTTACTCATATCGCTATAGGTGGTAGCTTTTATTCAACAAAAAATATCTACATGTTGTCTTCACTGGACATGCACCATACCCATTTCACATACTCTTGCCGCAACATAAGTTTCAGAAATCGTGCCAAAGCGTAATAATTCATTTCAACGGCTTTAAGTATTAATGTTACATTATTGTTAATAAATTTATCTGCAACAAGACTGCGTTAAGTTTATTAATGTTTATAACAAGCGTTACTTGCTTTCCTTTTTTGAATGAAGAACCACGAATGGAACAAAAGTGAAACTTTATTAATTTAGTATTTACTGGGGATCTATCTTGCTTAGGTTCTTAGATTTATTTATTACAATATCAATTTGCGCTTTGTGGATTTGTACCGGATATATTTTACAATCGGCAAAAATTACACTCTTTAAAAGAAACTTTAACCCCTTTAAATATTTGAAAAAGTAAATTTACAAATATTTTCACTAGCTTAAGTTGTATACTTACACTCACAGGGTGTAGACCCAATATTTTAGTTTTGAATTGTCTGTCAATGATTTTTTTTATTAACTCCAACTCAAAGCGTTTATTTTACATTTACCTACAGGCAATTTTGAATTTTCAAAAAGTCGGTTTGACAGAAAAAAAAATAAGCTTAACCTAGCTTATAGCTTCACTACGGAGAAGCAGTTGCAATTAACTCTATGGACACTCTTTTAAATCACGCTACGTATTATAAAAATACTAGTTACATTATTCTTATTGTATTTTTATTTAAATTTTGAAGACACATTATAAGCCAATACATATTATAAGCCAACGTCAGTTGAGAAATGACCAGTTCAATTAATCTATTTTGAAGGGAACTAAATGATCAAACACACGCACCACCATCACTACTATCAGCGAGACATTTCTATACTCATGACACAACTATATTTCTATACATACCTTCTCATTCTCAAGTAAATTGATAGAAACTGCTTTATTTAATAGGTCTTTCGTTATCTTCTTTATCAGTGTTGTCTGCTTTCCCTTAGTTAAAGCAGATTTTCTTATTGCTATCAAGCTCCGATATTGCCACCCTTGCACTTTGATAACTTCATTGATAAGAATCACATTTAAAGTTTACGAGGTAACAAATTTAAATTAACTACTAGATATAGGTTAAAGTAATGCTCAGTAGCTTGTAACCCTCCCATACTATCAGCCTATTAGGGATATAGGTTAAATTGATGCTCATCCATCACTCGGTTGACATTTACGACTTAAACGGGAAGATAAACTAGTGAAGATTCTATTTTTATTTTCCCTAGCCGTAATGAGGAATAAAGTTTAAATGTATGACGGATTGACGGGCTTATTACTTTGTGAAAGGAAGTTTTATGTAGAGAGTAATAAAGAGAGGCAATCTATATATATAAAAGGAGAAACTGACTGACTGACATATCAACTCACAGCCAAAACTACTGGGACTAGAAGCGTGAAATTATGCACAAGGCTTCCTTTTATTACGTAGGCGAGTAGTAAGAAAGGATTTTTCAAAATTCAGCCCCTAAGGGGTTGAAACGGGAGTCTAAAGTTTGTATGGAGAAACCTACTTTCACGCGGGCGAAGCCGCTAGCAGTAGCTAGCCTAATATAAAAAGAAAAACTGACTGACTGACATATCAACGCACAGCCAAAACTACTGGGCCTAGGAACGTGAAACAAAGCCCCCTTTTAAGACGTAGGCGAGCACTAAGAAAAGATTTTTGGAAATTCAACCTTTAAGCGGATGAAAAGAGGGATTTATGTTTTTATGCAAAATCTCATTCTTTGTTCTAATATATTTAAAAGTTTACACAAGTAAATATTAAAGGTTCATAATATTAGTTTCTCAAAACTACCCTAAAAATACAGTATACAGTTTAAAGAATGTTAAATGTTTGTGAAAACGTTCTCGTGAACGAAGTCGCTACCAAAGTGATAGTCTAACCATAACGAAACTAAACTTTAAATCACGTCATTTATGATTTTCACTTACATCGTCACCCTACAATACCTGATCGTTCTTGATTCATATTTACTACATTAAATATGCAAAATATAACCTCAAAGACCATGGAAATTTAATGATGATAAAACAGAAGTATTGTAATATACTCTTACTTTATATACAAACTTCTACCATGTAACCCTGAGCTTATGACACAATGTTATAATAGGATTTATTTCAACTCTCAGATCTGCTCACCTTTTACCTGAAAAGGCAACTTTATCGTTCTTGTCAACGCTAACGAGATATGCTTTGTGTTCATTTTGTGCGATCGTTTAACTGGGTTTTGTTTTAAATATTGGCCATGAAGGTCTGATAGTTCCAATGGTTTTAGTTTCTTCACAGCAGGAGGTAGTTCCGAGGTTTCTAATTGGATATTCGATTTAAAGTGTATTGGTATGAACGTGGGGGTGAACTCTATTGCAGTTGCGAATGTAAGCAATTGTTATGAAGACGTTAAAGATCTATCTTTATTAAAAAATAGACGCTTACTCTGGTTACTATAACCAGAGCATAATTTTGAAAATTTTAAGATCTAGAATCATTTAAGCTTTTTAAAATGTAAGGACATATAGGTGCTATAATGAAAACTATTAAGATTTTAACACGCCACAAGCTACGACATATGGCTTCGGCCACTACTCTTGAATTAACTCTAACACAATTAGTATTTGTACTCTTTCAAACTTGCTACGCCTTACGATACAATTGTATGCAAGCAAAAACAAAAACAAAAAAGATTTGAACTCTCGATTGTTTCTTTCTGGAGCAACCACCACAATATCTCCAACGTCACATTCTACAAGTTTATAGCAGACCAACAAATACAGGAAAACATTAAAAACAACTCGATTCCCATCATGCAAATCCTCTGTCAACCATTAAGTCAGACCAGCGTCCGTTATTTGAAATAATTTCTCATTGTAACAAAGTCGTGTCTTCCATTGCTATCAATACATCCCAGATGGAACGATACGCAGCGTAATAAATTGGCTGCTGACTATCTGAATGCATACCGTTAACGAGTTATAGATAAAGTTGCTTTCACACGAACGGATCGTCGCAACGATAGTTTAATTAATTTTCAAATTGCTATTTTAGAGCTAATTGTGTGAGGTAAGGTTTGTTTAAATAGTGTGGTTGTTGAAGAATGATATATTGTTTTTTTCTCAATTAGAACGTCTGAATATACCTGTCATTGTTAAGTATTTTGAAGTTATTTAGATTACGTATAATTATGTTGTTAGCAGGGATACATTTCTTAATTGTTAAGTAAACTATCTTAATCAACATCATTTTGAGATATGTTTCATTATTAACGCTAGCATCAAAGAAAAATAATGTAAGTTTTATCTTTGTGCAACAAGCATCATTATTCTTATCGCTCTCATTACCTTTGTCTTGATTTAAGACGTTATTTCTAAGGGCCGCTGCAACATTAAAACCAGTGTGTAAACCATCTAACGCAATATCGAAATATAAATTATTTTCCAAGACCTTTAGTAGAGAAATCCTGCAATAAGTATAAAATAAAGCTTCTAAGCCTTCCACCCTTCAATTTCGCTGGCTTTCACTATCATATTGCATAGAGCTGTGGCTAAATACCTATTTCTGTCTTATGCTTGTTAAAGACCCGTAATATTGCTTGTTAAATTATTTAATGGAATTGTATACTTCCATGTTGTTCTTGGGATCATAGATATTACTTAGTATAAAGGGCTAAGTGTAATGTTTCTTACACCTTTAGCATTTTTTTTAACTGTTTTGAAAGAGTTGTTTGCTATTGTTGCTTGACTATTGGAGACGCATTCAAAGATTGCATCATTGTTTTTTTTATGTTTTAAGTTTTCATTGGCAAGTTAGTTAAATTAAAGCTATTTATCGTTTAGTCTTCTTTTATCATTATGTAAAACTATTTCTTCTCATTTAACATTTACAATGATTATGTCACATTCAGTAGTCTTTTCAGGATCTTTATCAGCCCGTTCCTTATCGCTATGTAGATTAACACCATATTTACCGTATGCTTTACCAAAATTTTGACAATATTTCAGTTCCAAAGTTACGATATGATACAGTAATATAATAGTTAGATAGTCACATAGTCTGTTACATGCACTTGTAAGTTGATTTCGACATATCTACAAATAGAAACGTTGCGTACTTACTCACTAGGCTTTTTATCAGTACTTTGATGTTTTATTTCCTGCGCTTATCTCCTTTCGAAATGTATTTAGAACTTGTAAGAACTTGTCCATGTTTGATAATAGTTAGTTTGGTGATTTTTTATACACAGTTTTATTTTATAGATACCGTGATACAGGTTCTAGGTATTATACAGTTTTATACCCATTTTTCATTGATTTCGTTCATTACTACTTCTAGGTTAAATAAAGTTCAAAATTAATTCTAGTGTATATAATCATGTTTACCTCATAATATGGCTTAATCTTTACTAGTTATAATAAATTAAAGTAAGGCATTATATGCAACAAAATTAACCAATTTTATCACCATCAGCAAAGGTTTGAATATTTCGCTAGCAAAACTAACCTATAAGTAGATAATCTATTAAAACAAGAATGTTGATTTTATTATAAGTGCCATACATAAAACAGCTTGAAATGAGCCAATTTGAACATTATAGTGACAAAACTGGTGAACAAATATTTCAGTGGTCATTCAAAATTCTTGGGCTATATTAGGCAAGGACAAGCAATTGGTCAAAACAGTCGTCTTTTAAATTTCAAAGAAATATTGTACTGGATATGAACCTTTTTTGGATTTCACTTCTATTTCTAGCCAGACTTATATATTCTATACTAAGTCCATGACTTATATATTCTGTGCTCATTCAAATTATAAACAACACTATGCTGGGCGTGCTAATAACTATTAAAGTCACGTAGAACAACGGTTAAACTCAAACAAACATTTGTTAAAATGATTGATAACAATCGATTTAGTGACTAATAGAAGGAACATTTATTTCTACTATCTTTAAGAGTCAAGGGCCCAGTAATGCAATCAACAATACAGAAAATTATGACAGTTATAAACTTGCATCTGAAGGTTTCAAAACCAACATTGACAATCAAATTCAATCATAATTATTATGTCGTCAAAATATGGGTAAACAATATGTAGATATGCAGCTACAATGTAAAACTATTTCTTTTAAAGTCAGTGGTAATCTCCTTATGATTTGGGTTCCATTATGTGGCTACGTTAACCTATTACAATTTTATTATCACTATGTTCTACCTTTTGACATGCAAAATACAAGTAAATAATACGTTAAGTAATAACAAAATACAGCAGACTTAATTTAAGAAAATAGAATCATAAAAGACATACCAAGAAGAACAAAAGGAAATATAGGATGATTTAGCAACTCAAAAAAAAATCCCTATAGAAAGTAAGTACATTGATTTCAACTATTTACATAGTAATGGACTAATGGCCTTAGCAAACATGAAGACCATACCTGTAGATAATTTGCGTGTAATTGTGGAGCCTTTGCAAAAACTTGTGCACATAATACTAACAATTTCACTTAGCAAAAACTGTCATTATAATCAATTAAAGTGAAACGTTAATGGTCACGGTAATCTTCTTCGTCCCAGACTTTCTAGGCACCAATTAACATTGCCTACTTGTGTCTAGATTGTAAGTGAAGATACGTAAGATGAGCTATCGCAAAATTGAAATATCAGTAGGTAGTACCTACCTGAACGTTCGAAGCCAGTTTTCGCATCGAATGAAGTTATGAGAAGCGATAGCAATATTCGCTTGTATAGTAAGGCGAGGCCCAAGAACCCAGTTTGGTATTTAGTGTTGTTCGACTTTCTTTAGACATTCCAAGCAGGAAACTCTGCCCAAATATGCTGGAGTAAGAATACGCTAGAAAATTTTCAACTTCTTTTAGTACCTCGACATTGAAAGTTTGGGATATTTTTATTCTACTTAAGAGGCCCCTCAGAGCGTTGATAAATGACAAATGATATTTACTTAGCAAATAGGTTTTTAAAAAACCTTTTACACGTAAATTTTTTCGTCAATTTAAACTAAATAAGGCCTGACCCTGAGAAGAAACACCGAAATAAACTCAGGGGTCAAAATCTCTTTTAAAGTCCAGATACTTTTGATAGTTAACCCAATAAACATGATACCATACCATATTTAATGCCTGAGCACTTTGCAGAAGCGATAAAAAGATTGTTATGTAAATCTTAACAAATAATACCACTTCCATTCCTCATGTAGACTTAACGTAGGTTTTAAATTTAGCTCTTATCAAGGTCCCTAAAACGAATAACAATAAACCAACAAATTTCCATAATAAGGTGCTACAAGAATCGTATTTTTTAAATGCCTTGATGGCCTTCCGATACCAAGTTGATACAGCAATTTGTTTTCCTTAAAAATAAACAAATTGGTATTCAATTATCTGAATTCTATTTAACATTTTCTTTATTTTGGATACAGATCTTGATTTATTTGTTTGGTAACTTTACGCATCTTTTGTCGATATTCAAATTGTTCCCGTCTTCATCTAGTTTAATAGTTGTTTAATAATGATCATATATATTGGTCTTAAAATAAGTATGATAAAAAATTCCATAACTTTCAACCCTCAGTTTTAAAATAATTAAAATTATTATTTCTGCAACGAGGTCTAGCGTCACATATTCTTTTCCTCAATACATCGTGACATTTTTCCAATATTAAATATTGGAAAAAGTGTATGAATTTTATCATAAATATTTTCATGATTTACGAGGGAACAAACTAGAGTGCCAGCAAGTATTAGGTACGGCTTGTTTGATTAAATTGGCGCGCGATAATAAACGGTAATAATAAAAATAAACCAGAATCGTAAAAGTTTACCTCATATTTATATAATATTGGACACAAGTTTAATATGGCTCTTATGGGTCTCGTCAGGACTCTTCATTGTTTTCCATTTTATGAGTTTTCTTGATATATTTGCAAAACTGTGTGTGCTTAAAAAAAACCTTTTACATTGTAATATAGGTACCTAATGGTAATATCTAATCGCAGCACCGGAAAACTGCCTTAAATGGGAAGAAGAGATACACATACAAATAGGCGAACAAAACAGACCCTATGAACAAATTCACATAAAACCTCAATAAAAAGTCTAGCAGAAACCCGTCGGTCTATGGAAAGAATTATAAGATAATATAGAAGTAATTTGGTACATTATCCCTAGATTTATCTCATCTGCTTCACATCCTACGCAAGATGTCGAAGTCAACTAAAGGTAATGTATTGCAGCCATGCCAGTGGGCGGTGGGTCAGTTACCTTTTTTACATGCTCAGCTTTGACCTCTAACCCAACACTATATACAAAGTCAGTTTGAGTGCTATTGATACTCTTTTATGCGTCCAAATCAAATATATCCCGCAAAACGTTTCTATCGATGACAAAATCATCAACATTATTATCTTTTGTAATAAATCTCTAAAGTCTATTCAGTTTATCTATTTCTTTTAGTCACCACAGTAAATCGAAAGCTTATTTTCTAATCACAAAGACATTGGACCCACGGACCATTGAATCTCGAGAATCTAGATTTAATTGAGCAAGCTAATTATATTGAATGCTGTGGTCCAGATAAAATCTTTCATGGGAATGAAGTCGTCTTACATAGATGGTTGAGATTAGCTTGGATGGATTTAAACTAATGAATTCTGCTTGAATGGAAACAGGAGTTTAAAGATCAACAAATGTATTACTATCATGGCAGATAATGTTTTTACTATATTTTAACTCTAATGGTAAAACATAAAGCGTAATGGGATAGATAAGTATGTTGCCAATGAAAAAAACATTTAATGATTTCCTAAATTGAAAATAAACCCATAATCTTCTGGTTTTCATTGTATGTATCACTAGCATCATTAAAATATAAATGAGCTGACTATATTACCGTCGAGTGACAAAGAAAATAGTTAATATTTGAAACCATTGTTAAATTCACTCTAAAATTATTAAAACTATCATTCTTAGAAAGACAATGAAGACCGCAAACATGACAAAATAAAGATAATAATAAATACATGATATTGTAATAGGGATAATGATAAAGAATAATATTCGGCACGAGCACGTTTCTTAGAAACTCTTAATTTTTTTTCTGTTCCTAAAACTGTTGATGGCACTGTAGATTATCTGATGTATAATACTGCTTTCCCACGATTGTCTACTTGTCAAGTAAGTTCAATTCCCCAGAATTATTACACACGTATAACATTGTGACCTTTCCAACTCTTTATTGCTTAAAAATTCATTTTCTTTTATATTTTTAACATTAATGGCAAACTAGCTCCGCAATTGTTGGATGATTTTTCATAGATAAGTAGATACAGAAAAATAACAATGTACATAATACTTGTATGTGTTGTCATTTGTCACAATACTGATGACATCAGCATGAGTCATAACAATTTCACTTTCAAAGCAAATAACATTCAGTGTGTTATGTGCTAAACGCTAAATAAGGTTTGGACTTTAAAAAGTGGATGCATCCTGTGTCCTATATTCTCTTATCGTCTACTTTTCTCGGTTAAAACTAAAACTTTTGCATTTCTTCTAATATTTTTGTCTAGGCTTTACAAATCTGAAAGTACAATAAAGTTTTTTGTAGTTTATTCGTTTTATTTACTGTCCGTACTATTTATCAGACAAAAGACATGACATAGTAAAGAGTATTTGCATTAAACATAACTCACAACAAGTAACACACGTAAAGAACCTTACAACAGAATAAATGATGACATCAGACATGAAACAAAAAGAAAAGCCTTTATAATCCCTTTTATAATAACAACAAAACAGAAAAGCTTGAATAGCATAGCAACCAGTTCCTTAACAAAATTCGCTACTTCAAGCATTGTGGTTAAAAAATTCAAAAGCAAATTACCATTGGGGATAATTCATGAGGCATTCTTACCCATAAATGGGTAGCAGAAAGTGATACCAAACGGTTCAAACCTAATATGGTATTACGATCCAGTTTCTAAAGCAAAATGTGAATTAATGTGAACAGATAGTTGGACAAAATTGAAGATGGTTGTTGGGTAATGTGTTGCAATATTGTTAGTTTTAGAGTGGGCTTGCATTGTTTTGAAATTTTGGTTCGACGCGATGATATTGAATTCAATAGTAAATCCCTTCGTCTTTATCATGTCAGTGACTTCCTTTGATTTTGGCGTGAGTAGCTCTTTATTCCAATAGCACTACTAAAATGTCTTGTTATACAATACAATGTACCTTCAAGTTCATCCTCATAGTCAACTTTATCTTTATCACTAGATTTTATATGATTTACAATATTCACTTTTACCCTAATATCTCACCACATTTCTCACCGCCATCCATCATTTTTTATATTGCACTGTTATCAGTTATCTCACCGGATCAAACTGTGTCAATGTATATGACTCTATGCTATAGTTATGACTCGTGATCTTATGCAACACGAAGTTACTAATCATATTTTGGTGGTATCTTGATTTTAACTGAAATGCCACTTTTGAATTAATCAAAATTATGTTAAGATTATACATTTAATATTATGTATAATATTTGATTCAAGTAATTTTCGATATATTGGAGATTAATTCAGAAAAATTAAACTTACTGATTTTAAGTAGCTTATCTCTGATTTAAACAGAACAGCTGTTTCATTAATATATTTTTTGTAGTCTTTGGAGAAACCACTGCTCATTATCAGAATTATACCAAATTAAAATACCTCAAAATTTAGCTTGACGATGCTATTTCTACCAAAAATATTCTGGTCATTTTAAACCAAAGGACAATTCAATCTACTTCAGCTTAGCTGAATGCTTTACAGGAAGCTACTCTAGTCACACCAAGTTAACCTTTATGACCTCTTGTCAACCGACTGACCCTGGGTTGGCCTTACATCTAACACTTCTTGATAAGCTGCGAATACGGTCATGTTTTCTCTTGTTCATTCTTTATCACATTAAACTTAATAATTTCTGTATGTTTGTCTGTACGTTTTGGAATGGCATTCCTCCTGTCTTATCTGTATTTGGAAATAAATATATTAGAGGAGTAATTCTCATATTTATAAAGAACGGTCGCATTCGTATCACAGTTGAAACCTGTCAAAACATGTCTAATTCTCCGACAAATTTTTGACATTGATTGAGAATAAGTTGTTTAACAAAACTGAAAACTTAAAGACATGTATCGCATCTATGTTAGATCTATGCTCAACTAATCTACAAAATTTACTTCATTTATCTTTTCTATACTCATTAATCAAAAACTTCAGTTAAATCCAATTAGCTTTAACACCAAACAATGTCTCGCATATTTTAAGAAAACACTGTCAGTATATTTTAACGGTTACTTTAACATAGCCTGTGTATCATTAATATTAATGGAACAATTGTTATTACGTAAAACTGACCACCTGGTGTTTTGCATCACTGTAATTGTTCAATTGATTGATACAGCCATTACTGGGCCTAAGTTTTATGAGCTACATGATCTGTCAGTCGGTTTCTACCCGTTGGTATATGTTTGTCTAATAGTTTTACTATGTACTTATGTATGGTTAGACAATAGACGTGTTTCTCATACTAATTTTGAGTGGTACATATAATGATAATCAAAAGTATATTTGATGCGACTCTCTATTACATGAATCTACTGAATAACTTGTACATATAATAGCCAGGACTAAATAATTTTGATGAAAAATTTTGATTACAAAGGATTTTTCAATAGAAGCAAGAAAAAGTGCACCGCTTTAACATTGTATTAGCAAACAGTAAACACTTACAGCTTACCATGAGATACTTAATACTTAAACATGATATTGAGAGTCACACTAACATTATAAAGTTGAAAGCTTGTATGTATGTGTGTTTGTATTTTTGTTACTCATTCAACCTTTTGACGTTTGAACGGATTCAGATAAACTTTGGCACTCCTTTCATATCCTGGAACAGCAAAGATACTTATTTATCTCGTATGTTCCAACAGGGTAATTTTATAGTTTAATGCAGGGCGAAACCACTGACATAAGTTAGTTTATTTTAAGTGATAAACTAGGATATTTATGGCTTAATACTTAGGTGTAAAATATTAGAAATATCAGGAATGAGGATAAGGTTACCGACATAGCACGAAGAATCGTCAAACTAAAGTGGCAATGGGCAGGGCACATTGCTCGCAGAACAGATGGCCGTTGAGGCCGAAAGGTTCTGGAATGGCGGCCACGTACCGGAAGACATAGCGTTGGAAGGCCTCCTACAAGGTGGACCGATAACTTGGTAACGGTTACGGGAGTCCGATGGATGCGAGACGCACAGGACCGTTCATTGCGGCAACACTTGGGGGAGGCCTATGTCCAGCAGTGGACGTCTTTCGGCTGAAATGATGATGATGATGATGATGAAAATATTAGATAGACACTACAAGATATTAAACTTTCATTAATTTCAAAATAACGTCTGCCTCAATAGAGCTTTTGACTTTAAAACTCTTTAGATGTAATCAAAGATTATGCGCTGGCATTTCTCAAACCCCCTCATGCATAAATAGAGTCATAATATTATGATGAAGAGAATACAGTAACTTCTGACTGGCAATAATATTGCTCAATATTATATTTAGTTTCAATTGAGATATGAATTATTTAAAACTTGCAACAGTTCTAATAATTCAATGGAGACAGGTAATGTGCCAATTTTCTGTTGCAGTTTGTGATTGGATGAATGATTGAACTGACAGTGTAATATTAAATTGACGTTTGTGGTACTCGTTTATTATTTACAAAATACCTTGTTTTCCGGTTTATAACTAGGGACTACTTTTATTTAAACTGATCGTGTGCGCCAACGTAATCCAGCATATTATCCACCTTAAAAGTTTCACCGACTAATACACCGTGTCATAATAGTATTACCCACACAATGACCGTGCTAGGAACATATCAAGCACCGAAAGAAACACAAAACAGACTTCTTTGTCCACTAGAACGTTTAATATCCATGTATAATAGTCATCGTATGCCATCATAACCAGTAGGTATGCTTAACGGTCCCCCATTCGCACTCCGGTTTGGCCTGCAAGCATATTTTGCCGGTGCCGATACGCACCGTGCATGGCACGCGATCAGGCGACGGAGTACGGAGTTGGTCAGTAACAGAACGGTCAAGAGAGTATAGTCTCATACTTTTTAAAACAAATAATATTTTTTCCTTGGTACTCGTACCTTCTTACGGTCATGGTATGGCACGGTATAGAACGTAGACTCCTTAAAGACGAAACACCTTAGACTCCTAGACTCCTTTGGATAAGTTATGTTTAGTGATTTCATTATTCTACAAAATCAATGTTTAAATTAATTTATATATATATAAATAAAAAAATACTTAAACTACCCATTTTTTGAACTCTCAGGAAAAGAAAAAATTACTTTATTAAATCACAGATTTTTCTGAATTATAGTTTTAGTGGTTAGCAATCAATCGTTACTATAAACAACTTTAAGTTTTTGAAAGATCGGCGTCTATTGGGTTAGCTAGTACTTATTAAACAAAGAAACTAGGTGGTAGCGTACGAAGCTAAAATTGAATCCTCTATAAGTAAAGTCCATAAATCCAAAGCTGGACATCGACTTATTGAAAGACGGCAACTAAAAAGACCGATTGAGAAATCCGATAATGAACTTAAACGTCTGCCATAAGGTCAACAGGTTAAAGAACTATAAAATACAAATGATGTATCTAAAAAAACCGTTAATTTCCTACCATCTGTTAACAAAGACACATTAGCCGATTACGTCAGTATCTAGGCTTGTTACGAGATAAACTTTATCTCGCTTTAAATTGCTGTTCTCGCATAATTATGCATCATTGAATTATTCCATTGCGCATATATTGTAATAGAATAGATATGAAGAAATATAACGAGATTGGTGTGAACTGTGTTTAGTGCAAAGTAACCGTTGATGTTGACGCTAAAAACAGGCATTAAATCGGTATATGTTGTTGTTATTAAGTTACGTCACGATTGTTTATTAGAGTCATCTTTAGTATGCTTTGAATATACCATTACCTATTTTATGTGACTCAATCCTTGAAAACTCTTCTTTATCTGTAGACCTTTTTCCATCTATCTCATCTCTAGATTCTTCTGCACCTACTAGCAGACTAGCTTTAATCTTACAGACGATAACTTCAAACTGCTTAATCAAAAGTTTCCCAACTTCTGACCCTGAAGTCAGCAAACACGTGGACTCCTATATAGAAAAGCTATTGCGATAGTATATTGTTCATAGTTTTTGTTATACTAGAAATAAAAATAAACAAGTTCAACTTATTTTTCCACGTTTCAAGCGAAATAATAACATTGGAACAGCTGTTTGATATGAAGCGTGTGGTTATGTAACAAGTACTCGTGTAGCAAAGGAGACAAAATGTTATTTTACTCAGTTACTTGTCAACATCGTTCTTAGTACAAAGAAATGCACATTGTCAACTCGATCGGCTAGCAAGTCTTTCGATGATCCCTGATAACCCAAGGTTAATACAAAAATCATAATGAGACAAGGAAGTCCATAAAAAAATTCGTGCCAAATATACTTTTATGCGTCAACATGATCTGTAATCGGTTGAAAATATTATAATACAATTACGTCTTCGTTCCTCTAAGGTAGTCTCAGACCTTCAAATATACGATATTCATTCAAGATTTCCAAATATGAGTCAAATTGCCAACGCAATGTATGGACATATTTTTTATTTCAATACAAATATCAAAAACCGTTAAAGCCGCACCCAAAACATATTGGCACTTCAAAAAAACATGAATGAATATGTCATTGACAAGTTTTCAATAAAAAAAAATCGATTTGTTCTCTCATTCATTCATTAACTGACTCTTGCGCCTACACAAGAATATTTTACTAAATATACAGGCTGTATTTATTTTATCATCTGTAAATATTGAACAAGCTAGATTGTTTGATAGATTAACGTTCACTTCAAACCTCTTATTAAGTAAAAGTCGGGTTTATCAAGCCTCATTCACAAGATCAGATTTTTAATTCATTTTATGTAATTCATTTCCAAATCTAGCTTCACATAATCCTATACTAAGTTACGCTACAAGACCTGGTCCTAAGTTTCCGCATGTTTGCTCACTGACAACCACCTATCTCAGAATAATTTACATTAAGCTTTTAAAAATACACACCATGTAGACCCACTGATGTCAGCGGATAAATATTTCCTTGCTGACGTAATAATTTGTTCTCGTTTAGCAGTGCTATCAAATCTTGCATTATATTACCTCTTTGTTTATTTTCTGTATTTTTGTTGCAGGTAATTATTTTATTTCTTCATCATAACGGGATTTTGCATTAAGAGGTATTTAAATGTCAAGATTTAGTACGATTGAAAATGCGATTTAATACAAATGCAGTTCAGTTTTTCTGTACCTGATAAAGGCAAATACACTGGCAAGAAGTGTTCCTGGTAAGTCTCTCTGTATTGACAGATTGATAGGCTATTGTCTTGGAAACCAGCAATAAGGAACCTGTTTCAGATACTGCGCTTTTAATGGCCTTTTACACGATGTACGTCCAACAACTTTTCTACGCCCATACATACTTTGAAAGAAATTTATCTGAAGCCTTATCCTTTTAAGCTCTTTAATTTTGTGATCTTAAGTTTGCTTTTTTTTGAGGTGAGTAGTCATCCAATTAGTTTTTTTGCTCTAGGGCGTATTATACTTTTACTGACTAAAATTCGTCTGTTTCCTTCAGTTGCCCTTTGCTTTCCAAGACAACGGTACCTTTTTAAAAAATCTTGTACTTTTATTGTCTAAAGTTAAGATTCAAGCTCGAAATTTATATAGGCTTTATACATTATTTTCATTAATTTTCATCTTTGGATTGCATATCAAAACATAATACTGAATACAATTTGGCACAAGAATTTACGACAATTCAATAGGTAAATCTAGGGCAACATAAGAATATCCGGAATATAATAAAAGATAAACACTGCAAACAATAAAACAGTTATTTGCTATCTCACAAATGCTATAGAAGTCAAACAAGAAATTGGGTTATCAGATACCAATAAAAGATGGGCTATTATGTCAATACTTACGCACGACTACGACCTTTGCACTCCATGCGTGGATTCTAATGGTGCCAACCATCGATGTGCCAACGCGGTTAGTCTTCATACCACATAACGTATTGCTTACACTGTAAAAGGAAACCGACATACGATAGTCCCAACCCAAAGATGATAATGGATCATATCATGGAATGATATGATCCATCATCATCTATTTTTTTAAGTAACACAGTCTAATATGTCGCTTCCATTGTAGGGTTTTGCTGTTTCATTGAGCCTAATTGCGCTAGATCGGTCATCCTATTGCTGCGGGTGTACTGTGTTTATCAATTGACGCTGTTCTATAACAGCTATAATCTCATCCAGTTGTTTGATACGTCTAGTTGCTAGTTTTGCGTCATCCTTGGCAAAAGGAAGTTTACTTGGTCAATCAAGTTTTTCCACGGAACTGCCGTTTGACCTATGCAATCTAAACTGACATCCGTCCACTATCTTTCACGTCATCAGTACAATTATTGTGGAATTTCGCACTTCTAAAGGAGCAATTAAATATAGTAAATTATATTTGGGACTCCAAACAAGGGAGGTTATCGCAACAGACAGATTTGTCAATGAACCGACCAAACGATAATTCATTCATGAGTTTCACAACGCAATATTAAGTTTTAACGCCTTTACGTGACTCGTTAATAGATATAACGTTAATAAAACACGAACTATAAAATATATTATTATAAGTGAATTATTATACAGGAACAGTTTTGCGCACGTGTTAAATAATTAGCTTTGTAATAGGGTTATAAATATTAGTTTTGCAATGAGTATTGATTTTGATGTTTTCACTCGAGACCGATTATAATATTTAATCGTGTGAAATGTTAACAACCACTTTCTTGCAATAATGTTTTGTTCAATAAAAGCTTGCTTGAACGATGAAATTACGATTGTATGTTCACTTTCTCTGAGACAACAGTAACTTCTCCTCTCGTTAATAGCGTTTTAAATTCTTCTATTACCCGTAGATCAGCATGAAAAATTTTAGCTCCGGGCAATTAAAGATGGCAATAACAATTCCATTAAACTTTAGCTCTCTCCACATTACAATCATCGATCCCATTAAATTATTGCCATCAACAATACCTGCCTTGGAGCTCGTTCGAAAACACACAATACACCATACAATTTTAGCGTCAATCTACTCGACAAGCAATCTACTGCATTCTTTATGAGAAAAAGTTATCATGATCCAAACGGACGTATGTCAGACGATCAAAACGGTACTGACTCTCTCTATTGTTGAATATTTTCGAGTACCTTAGGTACTTTGAACGTAACGAAGCGGAACGAATTTTCAATGTTTGGTTTATAGGTGGGTTGCAAAATAAGGAGTTAGATGAGTTTGCGTTGGTTTGTTTATAGATTTGGAAGGTTAATTGTATTTCATTTTAGTTATCGTATTTAGACAGGTAGTTTTGCTAACTTCATCTAAACTTTTATGCTTATCACTACAATAACTTTACTAGTACTTAATTGATCAAAATCTAGTTACTAGTCACTATCAACTAACGAGTTGTCCTCATCTATCAAATCTATTGAAAATCACAAATTTAATCTTACATGACATGCCATACATTAAAATCACTCTTTCTTTAACTGTTGTATATCTTCATTGACAACTTTTTTTTTATTGTCTCTACTAATTTCATCTGCTCCATTTTCATGATAAGCCCTTTTAGTAAAGCTTTCTTCTACTTCCTATTCTATTAATGCTACTTAACTCGAGTTTCACAACAAACCTCACCTATCAGTGTTCTCGAAGGAAAGTCTCAAAACATTTCGCTTTTGCCTGCGAAGTGATTAACACTCGAAGTGGTCCATTTGATCGAAGTCTATGATTAGGAAACAAGTGGAGTTGGTTTAACCTGTACGGTGCACCAGCGGAACATTCGAGTGGATTGAAGTAGTTAAATTGATTTTGATGCAGTTTTTATGGTGAAGTACCTTTTTTGGTTTACCTTCAATTACAACGAATGATTCCATACAATTTCGTCATCGAATAGGAATTTGTGATTAGACATGCGTTGTTATAGTCTGAACGTTTATTATCTTCATTAAATTTATCAATAATATTTTTTTCTTAGAAATAAAATTAATAATAAATTTATCTTGTTTGGATATGATGAACTAAATAAGGAATATGACACACTGTAGTGAAATTATTACTTATTGTCTTTATCATCTTCATTTTAGCCGAAATATGTCCAAAAAAAAAAACTATTGGATATAGACCTTCCCAAAGTGTAGCCACAATGAACGGTCCTGTGCATCTCACATCCTTCGGATTCCCGCTACACTCACCAGGTCTGGTCCAGGTCTTTGTACATATATTAAAATAGAAACTCATTTTTTTTTCTTTATATAGATACCTCTTACTTTAGTTTTCTTCGTTCTTGCCTTTCGCTTATCCTTCTAAACTGCTACCAGCCCAACCAAGGTTATAGGGTTTGACAAGATTTTAGAATTTAATTGAAAT
This sequence comes from Mythimna impura, assembly GCA_905147345.3. Lineage (NCBI taxonomy): Eukaryota > Metazoa > Arthropoda > Insecta > Lepidoptera > Noctuidae > Mythimna > Mythimna impura. The sequence continues at coordinate 4,718,253 of LR990355.1, read as the reverse complement.
TTTAATTGGAAGCCGCGAAAGTAGCGGCCACGAGAGTTCAACTGTGCAGACTCTGTTTATATGTACACTGTAAACTTGTAGCTTGTATGCCAGACTGGATAGAAAATCTTAATATTGAGACGCTAAGGAAACCTTACCTACTTAAGTATCAGCTACTATGTTTCTCTTTTAGCTAACACAACTACAAGCCAATGATATTATATTAAAATAGTAATAGTATTAGCTAGTTGTGAAAACGGTATGCTCTGTAAAGTATTATATCTGTCAATAATAAATTTATCTAAGTCACTTTCCAAATTTCGTTGCGTCATAACATTATAATCAGCCTTATTATAATAATGTTCTCACTGCTAGGACTCAGAGTCCTAGCAGTGGTCTTCTCTCTAAGATAGGAAATAAGCCGCAATCCACCACGCGGGCCCAGTGCGTGTTGATAGATGTCACATATGTTAAAAATTTTAGTTCTAATATATGCCGATTTAACGATGTCCTTTACCGTTTTAAGAGCAGTGATGAAGAATTAAATGAATGCGCCTGGCTGAGTTTGATCCTATAACCATACTACTCGTTAGTCGGAGCCGTTACCAATGCACAACCATTACTCGTTATTCTGACACTATCTCTCGTTCCGCCCAAGATGTCATTGCGGGGGATGTAATTGTATGATTTTCCCACCGAAAAAAATGTCATGTTTGACTTTAAGTTTATTAACGAAGTTAAACCAATTAAAGATTGCTACAATTGATATATCAACGTTTTTTTAGTAGATATTTTTGTCGTCATTAATATTTTTAAAGAGTAAAATCAGTAGGTAAGCGTATGGATTATAAACATTATTCCCAAGCCACAAAAAAGTCCAAAACCGCAAAAGTAATATCATTGGTTGTAAAAGGCCCACAACATAATGAAATGTCAACACAGTATAGATACTTTATTTACCAACACAACGAAATTGAGGCTGACCTTGGATAAGATTCAAATGAAGTCACTTTCAATACAACTTTCATTCAATCCATTCAGTATTAAATAATATTAATAACGCATAGCGAACAAAGACCAATCAATCAGAGAGTTATAATAATTCTATTAGAAGCCATGTACCACCTGCCAGGGTCGCAAGATTATCCAGAAGAATCGCCGCGGCCCTAGAACGCAAACGGTAACTAGATGAACGCGGGTGGGTTTCAGTCAGTAAAAGGGTGACACACCCTCTCCCTCCACCTAAAACGGAAAAGTTATTTGATGATTTAAAGAAAGCCATATCCATAGCCATAGCTGCTAATAATACACATAAAACAATGACACGGAAAGAAACAGTTATTATGGTTAATAAAGTCCATGACACGGAAACCAAAACAATAAAATTGATAAAACAAAACGGCATAGCGCACAGTGGCCGGAAACTTGCACCCACTCGCCAAAACATTTATTTTGGCAACAAATAAATTTATTCAGCTGTCGGTCAGTAACTAGAGCGAACTAGCATTTTCAATGGCAGCATTTCGCAACACTGTGTTTGCAGACAAGCCGGCGTATTTCTACACAAGTATTCATTGATAACTGGCGTGGGCGAACTCGACGTCGTCCACTCCATTCATGAATTGGGCAACGCTTGCCCACGCTGGCCCACGCGGCTAACGGTCGATATTAAAGACGTCGATGCATACAAGTAAATTATGAACTTTAATTAATATGAATTTGTGTTTTACAGTAAATTTTACGGAACACGGGAAGCGGTTAATCAATTTTGTGAACGCGAATGGGAATTCAATGTTTGAATAGAAGCTGTTTTTAGTACGTATTTTGTAGTTTTATAAGCAGTAAGTTATGAGGTAGTTTACAAGTGCGGAGTTGGTAACTATTTGAATACAAATTGGTTTCCTGCGCAACAACCAGAAAAATACCGTCGACATAAAAATTCTAATTAAAATTCTATATGCGGCTGCGGATATGAATAATACTATAATAAAATTAGATACGCCATTTTTGACTCTTGTTTACTTCATGTACACTACAATTGATATAGGATGAGGCTGGTGACAGCTATATAACTATCTATCCTTTTCTCTCATCTTAAAGATGCATATTTTCGTCCTCCTGTCATCCTACCCGTGCTATGTAAAAAGACCTAAATGATTAAATATATATTACTGCCAAAGCGTCATACGACATCATTTCTTCCATTATAAAAGCTCACAGTCTCAAATACACCTAATTAATTTTTAATTACATCAGGTTTTCGTTTAATCATAGACTAGGGATCTCAAATCAAACTTTTTTTTTTTGACGAGAAACTTGACACGTTTGTCACCCACGCGTTTTAAAATGACAGTTGACACTATTACAGCTGTCTGTCTATGGCCATGTTATAAACTAATGTTTGTTTGAACAGTTATAACTCTTTAGTAGTAAAAGATTTGAGATCAAATATTTAAATAATCTAGTTAGATTTTCAGATAAGTGCTACCTGTTTTTTGTGGTTGGGAAATCATCAAATATATTTTGCTACTCTGGATGGAGTGTGAGAGAGTGTCAGACTTTAACCGACTAAAACTTATTTTCCTTCAGTTGCCCTTTGCGATTCAGTGCCCAGGTGACTTAGAGAAACTTTGCAATAAAATGACTATCTCCTATTTATTTTTTTGGGGTTCCGTACCTGAAAAGGTAAAAACGGAACCCTTATAGGATCACTTTGTTCTCCATCTGTCTGTCTGTCTGTCAAGACCCTTTATCTGAAGAACGCGTGGAGGTATCAAGTTGAAATTAAAACCATATACTCAAATTTGCGGTCCCTTGAAGTTGTGAAAAAATCAAACTTCTAAGTTACCGAAAAAAAAAAGCCGGCCATTTATGTCCCAAAAAATGTATATTTCGACTCTCTCAAGGGAATCAAAATTACTATTATACTACTACTATATTATTATACTTATTACTATTATTATTGCGGGTACTTCCCGTTGACCTAGAACCCTGAAATTTGCCTTGAAGCAAGGTCATATAGCAAAAGTATAGGAATAAATCCGAAAACTGAAAATTTGTAGTTACGTCACAAAAAAATACATTTTCTATTCGGAAAAATCTTCGAGACTCGATTCGGGAACTGAACTATTTACATAAGTTAGTTTGTACAGAACCCTCAGTGTGCGAGTCCAACTCGCACTTGCCCAGTTTTTTATCTCACCTGATGGATATTTTTTTTTTCTAATACAATTTAGCGAAATATACATTGTTATGTTTATGAATGATCTATAGGTTAGTGATAAAAGCTGTTAAAACAGTATTTGAATATTTTTATGTAAGTGTATAATTATTGTCTATGTGTATGTAATGTGTATCCTAAAGTAATTACCATATCCCAATATTATAATTTTGTCATAACTATAATTATCTTGGTCTCAGAATAGTAAAATTTTTAACGATATTCATATTACTAAAATAATATCTAGTATATATTCTATTGAATAAATTATATTCAAATTATAGAGCATAAAAAACTTGTGTGAGATCAATATTTCTTCCAGACATGTTTTGATTTGTCACTCTCTGCCATGTAGACATTTATGATTTATTTGATTAGTTCATTAATATTGATTGGATAAGGTGTTATTTTAATGTCCAACATTAATTTAACAATGAAAACATGGAATGTATATTTCAACAATTACTTAAACTTGCTTCTACGATCGGCTTCAACTGTTTTCATAGTCTACCACTGTGCTATCGTTTGGTCCATGGCCCTTTATGGGGCGCCGGTGTGGGCGCCGTCGCTGCGAAAGCGACCGACGGCCCAGCTGAACGCATGCCAAAGGGTCATGGCCATACGGATGGTCCGGGGATACCGCACGTTTCCCGCGAAGCAGCGAGCCTCCTTGCTGGCCTGCCACCATGTGATCTGGAGGCAACAGTCCTTGCACGCATGCACGATTTGCGCGTGGAGATCAACGCCGGGGCAAAACTCCGCTGCCACGACCAGTCACGGCATGGCGGACAGAGTTCGGCGGGAACTCAGGGTAAAATGGCAACAACGACTGTCGCAACCCAGTGCTGGGCACGCCATAATTAAGTCCCCTCTTTGAGGAGTGGCTGGAAAGACCTCACGGCGTCCTCACCTTCCGCATGACGCAGGTTCTCACCGAACAAGACTCGGCCCTGGTATGAAAGTCAACAAGAGTTTTTATTCAGTAAAAGTCTGAGGCAAAGATGAATGATTTTCCCACCAAAAAAATACCACTGTGCTATTTTTTTCTAAATTACTTTTTTCGTTTGATCGTGAAGAAGTACCTAACAAACATAAAAACACACCATACGACACGAACATTCGCCTTTATAATATTAGTGTAAATAAAACTGTATTCCTTTTATTTTATTAAAATAATCGACCCTACGTTATAACCATAACTGTTACTGTTGTTCAGTATTTTTATTTTTCATGCACGAGTGCTTGACTCTGGTCATTATTATCTACCAACGTGCTTATGACTGCTTTAAGACTAGCCAGCGCTATACATAGCAACAAGATGAGCATTTCAGTATGGCATCATCTATTTTACATTTATACATCAACTACGAGTATTACACGATTCTTAGTACCCTCTTATTAGTATCTTCTTAAGAGAACCAGACTAGACAGGGTTACATATATTACAGCAGCATAATTAGATACTATGCCAAGTATGGGTACTTCGACATTAAAAGCACAATCAGCCTTATAATCTTCATCGGGAGTCGCAAATAGATTTCCGGTCACCATAGGCTCCGGTTTACGGACGACAAGCAATGGGTAGCTCACCGTCCGGCCATGCAGTAAGGACCGAGCCTATTAGAACTGTGGGAATATTTGAAAGAGTTTACGTACCGTGGCCCTAGAACGCCAAGGTCAACTGAAAGAAACATGGTGGGTTTTAGTCAATCTAAAAGTTTGACATGCCCTCTTGCTCCACCCTAGAGCACGAGAAATCATTTGATAATTTTCCGTCTAAAAACAAAAGTCGTATAATGTTCGCTCCTCTCTAAGATAGAGAATGACCCGTGATTAGTCACGCGGGCCCAGCGCGGGTCGGAGCATGTCAAATGTTTTCGAATTATTGACTCGAGTTTTCTCACAAGGTTTTCCTTCACCATTTTGACAGCAGTAGTTTTGTAATAAATTACTCAAAATAAAGCCCCGGGTTTGAATTCACGACGTACTTGTAAGTCAGGACCGATACCGCTGGGCCCTTACTTCTCTCACATTTAGAGAACATACAGTAATTCACTATTTTTAGTACCTTTTTACCGGAAGACAGACACGTCACCCGAAGTAAAAAGCAACTGTCATTAAATTTCTCGTATGACCTCACAATACCGTTTGTAGGGATGGCAATGCGGTACAACTATTTCCTACTGCCCTGTGGAATGTTAGTACGGAAATTTCAGGATTCTAGGTCAACGAGAAGTTCTCTATACGTTTTAATTTCCTTGCGAGTGTCAAAATGTGCGCATAAACGGAGCATAAAAGGCTTTATCTTTAGATTCGGTTGACTTAAAAATTTGATTTATTCACTGTTGAACTTTGCAAGGGGTAGTAGACTAGTAGCTTACTACCTCCACGCGTTCCTGAGTAAAAGGATCTTGACAGACGGATAAACAGACAGACGGACAACAAAGTGATCCTATAAGGGCTCCGTTTTTGCTGACTAACCTTAGTTAGGGTGTTTCATTTTTTTTTTAATTTTCGATTTTTTTACAGTGGAGGGTAGTAAGTGTTACTAGTGTGTTGTTGTGTCAAGTAAAACTTACTTCGCTCCTCTGCAAAAAATAATAATATTAAAAATTTTAATCTTCACTGATGACTTGCTTATTGGTGTTGTGCAACCTCTAAATATTAACCAATTATGGTGATTTTTGGTATAAGAACACTGTGCATGAGTGGTTTCAAGAATTCGAGCAAAGTCAAAAATCGAAAATTTAAAAAACATAAAACAGTCAAAAATCGAAAATTTAAAAAACATAAAAAATGATATCAGCCTTTTATAGTGGTGGTTTTTTTATCTAAAAAGCTTTTGAAGAGCCTTTCGCTCTTTCTACAAGCAAATGAGGAACGATTCCGAAAAGTTCGGTTAACTTTTCTAACAATTGTGATTTAGAATCTAAATATCCAAGTCGCCAACCCTAATCGTGAACCGTTGGGCAGTCAAGTCCATTGCCATGCAAGCTAACGTATCCATCGGTGCCTCATTGTCTGCAATCCCCATGGCAAACCAGTTCGGAAAATGGGCCATTGTTCTACGATATCTTAATCCTTTTCCATTGTGAACATTTATTATTGTCCCGTGCCGTTTTTTGTTGAAGAATGTGTCGTGAATGGATGCGCATTTTTTTTTGGCTCACAAAAAGTATTGGTTTGTTAAAATGACAATTTAATTATATGAGTCTCTTTTGTCTTACAAGTCTTATTAAAATTGATTTGTGGAAGATTTGTTAACCTATTGCTATTGTGATTTTGTATTTGTTTCATTTTAAAATCTTTGAAGAGCCCTTTCAAATTGTCTTCCAATATCCTAGCCTAATTAATAGCCTTTTCCTTACTACTACTGTAACTACTATGTTGGTTTCGGCGTCCAGTCTAAATGGGTGCAGCTGGATACCAGTTTGGAGGTATGCGGAACAGAGAGTAAAGTCTCACATACCTCCGTTGGAATGGGAGGATCCTCCGGCCAGACGGGTGTTATGTCTGGTGGGCAGCTGCCCGGTAGATGATTTCGGGCTGTTCTATATGTTCCAATCGCATTGAGAACTTTGATTGCGCGATGCAGGATTAGTTCTTTTGTGACGCCATAGATGTCGCTACACCAGCATTTTACATGGAGTGTCAGCATATGTGACATCCTCAACCAAATAACTGGTTAATAAATGTATTAACCAGTAGGGTAATGACCTAGAAAGAAGAAACTTCTGGACCTAGAACGCAAAAGACAACTGAAGGACACAGGTGTAGTTTGAGTCGGTAAAAGTCTGACACGCCTTGGCAAAACTGGTGACAGATTTTCTGGCTCCTGACCATCCGTAACGAATGACAAAGATGTTCAAATTCGATAAGATTTATTGACACTTAAAGTTCATTTTCAATCTTCTTTGAAAATATATATTACCAAAGCACGAACTTAATTAAATTTAGTAAACGTAGCGCAAATTGATAAAATAACGTTAATAACTACCGTACATAACACGCAGCTTAAATACCATAATTTTACGAAAACACTTTACCGACATGGATTATTATATATTAAATTATGCAGGTTACAACCACTTTCACTGCAGACAGAATTTTGTAATCAGGTAACACTATAAGTCACAGTTATCAGTGACGTATTGAAAATCGTTCACGTTTGTTAAGCAAAGGACCTGATTTTTTTAGAGAATGGGAAGTCATCAAATTACTCCTCTCGCTTTGAGTAGAGTGAGAGGGAGTGTCAGGCTTTTATTGACTAAAACCCACGCGTGTTCCATGAGTGGCTTTTTGTGGCCGCAGTGACAATCAAGCAATGATAAATGATATTTATTTTGAAAATAGGTTTAAAAAAACACTTTTACACGTCAATTTTCTTTTTCGTTATTTTAAACTAGATGGGGCCGGTAGCGAAGCCATCTCAGTAAGTAAAGGACCTTCAAAAAAAATTAAATTTTTCAATGGTTCAATGGTAGTCACAGGTATTTGCAGATGCGACCTGAAATAAAATGAGGTCCGAGGGTAGTTTTTTTTCTCTGGGGGTTAATGATTTTCAGCTAAAATAATAAAAAAAACATATTAATTTACACTGGTCTTAATTGTACCTATACTTATGTAAGTAGTACAGGCCATGTAGCCTGTGCCTACAAGATCTCGGAATTTCTTCATTGTCCCCATCGTAATAATATCTGGTTTTCCCGACATTACCAATAATCATATTAAAGAAAACTTTAAAACGCAAAATTTAAAGCATCAATAAAATTGCAAAAAAAAACACTTTAAATTTTAATTCAGGCGGCTTATTCATAAAAGTCATTTTTTTCACCATTGTGCGCAAACGCACGTTAAATAACGATTGACATTTCGAACGAGTACTCTGTCGTAACGGTACCGGTCGCGGGTTCAACTCTGATTGGTGTAATAATGGGTATGTTGTTCATTCAGTAACTTGTAGTATATTGCTTCATTGGAGCTTTACTATTAATGTTAAACGAGTTATAATTTACTTGTTTCTACAAACACATAGGATGATTCTTTTGTATGTACTCATGCATAAATTTTAAGAACTGAAAAACATGAATAGTAACATAACACCATTGTTGTATACTCCGTAGAGTTAAGCAGAGGTTTAGTAGTACGTACAGTTCACCCACGTGAAAAAAACCACGTGACAAAAGGTTAAGTCACATACAAGAGTGAGTCTATTACAACGAGACACAAATCCAGACTCCAGACCTAATAACACTGCAGGACCCAGTAATCGAAACTAAGACCACGTGCTTAACAGTAGACTTTGTAACCACTAAACTAACGCAAGCAACAACACAACGGGAAAATTATTTTAGAGAAATTAAGTATCACAATAAAAATCGTAAGTTAAAACGGAAGTCCTGAATAGATAAGTCTTGTGAAAATAAAAATTTAAACTGGTATACAAATGTGCCATTAGCATAATCGTATTAAATTATCACCGAATTTAAACGACGCCGGTCAAAAGGTCCGCATTATCTTTATTCTAGTAATAAATTTCAACACATAATTAAATTAAGATCTGCTAACTTCATTGTGGGTGGTCTAATCGAAATAAATTTTGATTATGAAAATCAATTACGCATAGTAGCTGACTACAGCTATCTAACAAGTCAAAACTTGACATCAAAAATGTCCATTGAGATCTATTTAAATCATTAAAAAAAAACAATAAGAATATGTTCCTGTGTATAAGTCCATAAGCTGGTAGGCAAGACAAAGTAAAAGAGACATACACTTTTAAACAACATTGCAATAAATGAATCAGAAATGTCATCTGTTTTAAACAAACTATTGACCACGTGTCTAGACGCTACTTATTCAGTTAATGAGTCTACAACCACATACATATGATTCATTTTATGCAACAATCTATGATTCATCAGACCTTGAGATTATGTTGATGTAGAATTGACACAAAGAAAGTGAAGGTCGCTATGTGTATCAACTTCTACTCATTTCGTATTCAATTCGTGATTAACTTTGCTGATACATACATATTAATAAAATTAAAAACAGTAACTGGTTTAGCAGATAAAATTAATCTTTTGAGAGGATGTTTATTTTTATCGCTTTGATTTGTATCGATTTTAACAGGTTTCAATACAAAGATGTTACAGCTTATCTTTATATTGCCTCTAACATTTTTGGATTAAGTATCTGGTAACAGTGAGTCCATTGCAACATATTGACACATGCTGTGAACTTATGTTCTACAAACAATCCAAAATACAGTACCCACGAATATAAAAAAGTCGTTACTTGAATGTTTCCAAGTATTACGTCATATTGTATCATTCTCAAAACGCTTGGTGATATAAAAAACGGTAGCCATCTGTGCAAACATACCTACCACTTGAGTCCAAGCTGACACGTTGAGACCTGTGCAAGCAATTTCTGGGCCAACGAACCTGTGTTTGAGAAAAAATATTGCTCTGTATGTGCAGAAACTGTTCAAATAGCAAACAAGACTACTACTGTTTGGTAACTGTAATTTTCTCGACTAGAAACTTAAAATATATCTTGCAGAGTTAAAAAATGTTAGTAAACACTATCTAGGTTGCCACCTCAAAATCGAAATTCATAAAACGCAACCAAGAAAGAATAAAACGAAAAGGTTAATCGTTATGAGTAAAAAGATACGAGAAAATAAATCTCCTTTAATGTTATGTACTGCGAAAATATTATTTCCTGCTGCTATGAAAGTAAAAGCAAGTAAGGAAGACACTAGGATACTTGTAGACTATAAACTTAAACTAGACATTTCTGAGCACGCAAGTGCACTATTAAAATTTTAAATATGTATTGTAGATGTTGCTAGCATACTTTAGTTCTGAAAAACAATTTGTATGCGAAATACCTCTCACAAGCACAAAACAAACCTGTATATAAATATTTTTAAAGACACCAGACTATCCATAAAAGTAACATACTGAACAAATGGCTCCCCAAAGACATATAAGAAAAAGAAGCTACCATCTGTTGAAGAGTATTAAATATAAAAGTCGACAAAGTACTAAAAAAAGTGAACACAATTTCACAGGAATCCCAATAAAAAGCCATGAGATAGCAGACATCCCTCTTGTGAACACGTGGCGATGCCGGAAGGAAGCGTTAATTTAGTCTGATATCAATGAATCGAGCTGGGTTATATTTTTTTAGAAGATTATAACGGAGTCCTTGTTAGTGATGAACTATTTGAAAGATGAGTAGAGTATAGATGAATTACGAAGATGAAACTTCGAAAGGTGATCATTACCAGGTTGAATGAGGATATAGTAATTATTATCTTTAGTATCAATCGGTTATTGAACTTATTGAATTCAAAGTACTATGAAGTATTTGATGAATAACGACCAAGTACTTGGTACTTGAGAAATAAAGACGTATGTATATTGCTTTGATACTATTCAATACCATTTTAATGTCCCATAAAACGCAAAGACTTCCTTTGGACACAACACATGATTTCAAAGCTATACCATGGTTCCAATAAGTTTATATCTTCGGTATTATGTACCTACATTAAATGAACGCTCATAATAGTTATTCACCGAAATTTAACTCACTTTAAGAACAAACTGGCATCTCCTAATTTTAATATCTTTTTAATTCAAATCTTTATTTTGACCTACAGTTTATTCAAAATAAAAGCGATTTCAAGAACCTCCGCAATAAATCTTTGAAACTTCCTCGTAGTATCAAGCGACAATAAACCAACGAGTGAGGCATTGACTGGCGGTCGAGAGGTCGTGAGTTCAAATCCTAGCCGTTGAACTATTGATGGGCCCTCGTATACTCTACGCTACATAGTATTGTTAGAAAGTCTACTTACATTATCTGCAGAAACAGAAACATAAACTGCTTACAAAATCAACGTATGCCCTTGTCCCAATTTATTTGCAGTTAAAGCAGCATGATGTCTTCTTCCGTACCATGTATAATTTATACTTCAATTAGCCGTTATCTCGGTAGTCACCTCCGTTCTAGCCATAATAATCTTCACATAACCTATTCATAAAAACACTTCATTTATTCATACTTGTATTACCGTTAACAAATACAGCCACTATAAGATTTGAATCCTCCACATTAATCTCACATGCTATATTCTTGCTTGCTTGTGCTTCAAACATTGGCTACAAATCATAGTAATACTAGTACATGACTGGTAATAGCCAATGTGGGTATGAAACAAAGGAACTTCCATTTAGCCCGATGTTTGTTACACCGTCCGACTACTATTGATTTCTATTTTATGATTATTAAATCATAGTACTTAGAATAAAAATATTAGAGAACGATATGAATAGAACAGAATATAAATAATTTGAGCAGGCAATACTATACAACGGTGACAACACAAAATAATAAAAAAGAGCGTACATAAATAGTATACAATTACGCTAAGCGTACCCGAAACGAAAGGGTTACCATCTCAACATTTGTGGGGATCAGACACCCAGCGCTGGTTTTCAGCTGGCACCCCACGATGACACACGAATGATAAAAAAATTCCAGTAGTGAAATGGTGAATCATCATTTTCAAATCTAAGAAGATATGCAAATAATCCTGTTAGTACGAACATTTTTTTCTCCAAACCTACATAAAACAATATTTGATAAATCATTATTTTCCTATGACTAAAATACTCATGCTACACTAGGTACACCAATGTCTTAAAATTTGCATAAACGAAATTAAACAAAAACAGAGCAACTATAGCTTCAGTTTGCATTAGCGATCCCAGCCTGTCCATTACAAGTCAGTGTAACAGGTTCCCATGAACCGTTTTATCACACTTCCTATGCAAGTTAGCGGGCAGCGTTGCCCTCTGCCTGTTCAATTGCCAGGCTTGATGCCTTCAATGGTTACAGAGTCGCACCATTGTTTTATTGTACATCTGATATTAATACGGGATTTATGGGCGTGCACGTGCGTTTAAGGAAATTTTGGTTACTTATAATGGGATTTTCTCGAGGAGTTCCGCATGGGACTGTGTTGGGACCTGTATTATTTTAGACTTAAGGGAAATAGGTAGTAGAAAATAAATAATTTACAACTTAAAAGTTGCCTAGTTAAATCAATTTCTAAACTATACTCTATCGATATAAAGATTACCCTGTAAAGTGCAAGTCGTGTTCTACCGTCGACACACCTTTTTCAAAACAGATTGGATTAAGAGATTCGATTGCAAAAGAGAGACTTGTACCCAAACTAAGAGAACAAAACTACAAACCACTGCCTTAAAGAAAATAATGTTAGTGAAATCAACAATAAATCCGAGGCTGTTGTACGCTGCACTGTGTTGACCCCCTGATGTTATCTTATCAAAAGCGATAAAGAAACACACTTTACCTGCTGTTACTCACGGAAGTCTTGAATGGAGTATTGACTGAAATGTTGTGTTTAGTCGAAGTAGTTTAGGTTAGGTTTATTTGCTGCTTTATTGTTAATACATTTGAAATTGTATTTGTTTGACAACCATTTGTTAAGTATTGGGTAGGTAATAAAAGAAAGAAATATGGATTTAAAAATCTTAAAATAAATATACCTAAAAAAAAATATATTTGAAAATATTATCTACGAATCTGTTACATAGCAATTCTGTCGTTAATATTTCAACCAATTTTGCTTACAACGTACAAAAAGAACAAATCTCCCACTAAAACAGTGAAATAAAGTTTCATCCCAAAGAAAAGACATTATTAAAATTAATGAAAGCTTCTTATTATATATTCAGAAGTTTTTACGAGTTTACTCAATCTTTATAACACATGACCCTCACATAAACTGAAGAAACACAGGTATCTGACAGAAATGCCCCCCATCGACAAAACAATCAATTTTCCAACGTCCTCGAAACATCTCTATTTATTTACTGATCATTATGCAAATTTTGACGCAGTTTCAATGAAAAATGAGCCTATATACGTTGTAATTAATCTTAATATTGCTTGTTAAACAAAAAGTATGTATTGAGGGGAATGACGTAACTAAAACAATGAACTTTTGCGAAATGTGAAAAAGCCAATTTCTGTCCTCGAATACTGGGACAATGTTAGTCTTGCAAGAATAATGTTTCGTCTTTTCTACATAATGATGACTAATTATTTGCTCATACACGAAACAAAAATTACTTTTATGTGTTTTGTAGTCTGCTAATAGCAGAACCAAAACGTTGTTCCTAACTTGAAATAATCATCACTATCATCTTCTTGCTCTTGTCCCGTATTTCTTGGGGTCGGCGCTATAGGATTTTTTCTTCCTTTGTGTTTTTCCAGCCGTCACGCTTTTACTGACTCTCTTTTCTTCCATATCACTCCTTTAACTAACTATCCATTGAAGATTAATTTTAAACTAGGCAGTAACCAAAACCGAATCAGAGTTTTATGAGTCAAAGAATCTAAAGATATTCCTTAAACGTAATCTTTAAATTTATAAGGATCAGATGCAGACCAAAACGCACCAACAGACAGAACGTCAAACGTGCCCAGTTTTAAGATCAATTCTCAAAACTGTACATTACAAATTATTGTTTCGTGTATACTGTATTCTATAACCTTGTTGCGAATTCAAGATCGTATGGTCCTCATGTATAAACCAGATCACATAGGAATACTCTGTCTTTGTCGTGACCATAACACTGTTAGGTGAGCTGCCCGCAGAATCAACAATAAGATTATCTGTAACCGAATCAGTGTATTAACACTCATGGACTTGTAACACAATACGCATCTTTGCGTTTTCTGAATTGTTATGTTACGGAGAAATTCTAGTTTTTCTGGTGGTCGTTGCTCGTTGAAATTCTAGTTTTTCTGGTGTGTATAGTTTTAGATTCTTAGTTTATTTTTGCTTACAAAATCTGGCAATAATCTTAAACACAAAATATATATCATAATTTATGTTTAAATATATACTACCTAGATATAATGTACAAACATTTACTTTTTTCAAAATACGCTTTCTTAAGTGGGAAATCAACAAATAACTTCTTCCACTCTGGGTGGAGCGAGACGGAGTGTCAGACTTTTACTGAATAACCTACCTGTACTCCTTCAGTTACCCTTCGCGTTCTAGGTTTATTTCAAACAATTCCGCAGCCCTTCCAAATACACCTACAATGCAAGCTGGCAATAAAATTATGCAAAGAATTTATGACGTAGGATTTAAGGTACCAATTATTCGGAATTTATTCCATCCTAAACAAAAACCAGACCCCATCAAATCACGAATCCTAAATTATGATTATCGACATCCTAAATGGATGATCCACTTCAGGGCATCTCCAGACCTCCAATGGGTGGTCGAAATTTACAAATCCAAATTGCAACCGATAAAAGTTAAATTATTGTTGTAATTCAGAGATAATAATAAAACGGGCATATGTGCCATTGTTCGTGGGTATTTAAACCCACGAACAATGGCACATATGCCCGTTGTAACGAAAAAGGTAGGAAGATGGGTCATGTGATTAGTGTTTCTGTTTTGAACGAAATCTGAGTCGATGTGGCTGATATGGGTACTAAGTTAGTTACGCCCCGGATGTAACGAAAAAGGTAGGAAGATGGGTCATGTGATTAGTGTTTCTGTTTTGAACGAAATCTGAGTCGATGTGGCTGATATGGGTACTAAGTTAGGATTCCGTGCCTGTAACCTGTAGGTAACTTAAGCATCATTCATGCTCTCATATTGAGTGTTCTGTTTTAATTATAACTACGAACTTTGTCAGTTAATAATCATTATGTTACAGAATGCAATGGTTGCAAAAGTTAATATTTATTGTAATTTGTTTTAAGATAACTACCAGAAAGAAACTAAATAAATGTCAATATATTATTCAATGTAACACCAAATGATCATACTTCCACAATTCCACATAAACAATCGTACCATGAAACAAATTCAAAAGGCCATTGTTAGCAAAGAATTCGCGAACATGACTATATTCTGTAAAATCATTGTGCTAGTGCAAAATGACAATATTAACCTTGTGTTCACAGGATGCGTTAACAATGGTACTCGGATGTTCGCTTGTTTGATCTCGCGTTGTTTAGGTATGAGTCATTAAAAACGTACATGGCAACATTTTTGCAGTTCATAGATTTTGGTAGAAATAAAGGTGGGTTCGAATGTCAACATCATCATTACAGTCTTGATCCATCCACAGCCACAAAATGGACTTCTTCTTTTTTACCAGGTTCAATTAAGTCTTAGCTATGATCTTCTTTGGCACACCATAATTATGGCGGTAAGTCCCCTCTTTGAGGAGTGGCTGGAAAGGCAACACGGTGTCCTTACCTTCCTCATGAGGAAGGTAAAGATATGCATCATGATGCAGGTCCTTCCTGCACCGGATTCGTGCGGAAGAAACGCCCGGGTCACCATTGACCGCCCGGAGGATACGGTGGAGCATACGTTTGAGGTGTGCCCAGCCTGGGCACACCTCAAAGTCACTGCCGTGTCCTCGTGTGGGCGATCGGCGGCAGCGATCTCTCGCGCTGGACCTTGATACAGGCCATGGTCCGGAGCGAGGAGGAGAGGCAGGCGGTCGCTTCCTTCTGCGAATCAGTAATGCTAGCAAAGGAGGCGGCCGCACGCCCTCGCGCCCCAGCCGCCGGGATTCCGATCCCGATTTCCGGCCACTGTAGGCACGGGCTTGCGGATGGCGAGCAATGGGTAGCTCGCCGTCCGACCGTCTGGTAACCGTCCGGACCGAGCCCAAGTCGTCGACGGTGCGTAGTATTCCACGCGCGCCTCAAGGAGATGTCAGCAACCGTAAGGGCCCAGCAGGGTCGAAGCCTACTGGGGCCATGGGTGATGCGAAAGAGATCCCCTGGGACCTGAAACAATGGCAAAGAAGGAACCAGAGTGGGTATTTAGTCAGTAAAAGTCTGACACGCCTTCTCGCTCCGCCGATGATGATTTTTCCGCCCAAGAAAAACCTATGATCTTCTGAATATCGTTCACGCATTCAAGTTTACATGTACCTATTCCAAATTGTTGAAGCAGTATCAAGGTAAAAGGCTTGTTTGAATCACACATAGGCTTTACTTTTTGAGTAGACACAAAGAAAGGAAATTAATTAGAAATGCCCATAATTTCGATGACTCAAGAACGACAACCTTTTCTCTTTTTAGACTGATATTTCCGCATCAACATTAAGTCAACAAATTACCTGACCCAGTAAATGCCACATCAAAATAAACAAACATACTTAACGTGCCTTTCCTTAAACAAGGTACCTCACGATATATCTGCCTTACACCTTCAGGCTATCATTCTTCAAAATTAACTTGTCACAAGAAATAGTTTTAATCTTAAATAAACAGATAATGACAAAAGATTATATTATTGAACATCTCTATTGACAATAGCTCACTTACAACAAATAGGAATGGAGGAAAGCACAATAAACAATAGCAGTTTACTTTAAGGCTCGTCACACATAATTATTTCTATTTAAACACAAACTTACAAATCCTCATTTTTCAGTTGGAGGAGAAACATAGTATCGAATATTAGCGTATGCTTTTGTACAATTATATTAATCCATTATTTTAATGGTCTTACCACCTTCGCAATATTGCACATGCATTGGATGGTTTCTAAGCCTATAATGGACATAAATATAACATACATACTTGAACAAAAACTAAAATACCTATATACCTACCCAATGTAATCTACCTATATCATTATTTTACCATTGAAATTAGTGGCTCACAAAATATTTCTATGTTCCTAAGGTATATCAATGCAAATCCATTTGAAGCCAGTCTAACAATCCTGAATGGGGACAGTACAAGTAAACACACTCATAACAAGGAATTCGCTATAATATCAGTCATTCATGATAACACTTAAAACATAGATAGTAACATTAGTATCAATGAAGTTAAGTGTTATTTCATTGATGAACTAAGTGATAACGAAGTCGTTTGCCTGGAATCTAGTGAGAAATTAATATGTTTTATTTGCATTTAATATGTATTAAAAGAGATACTCCTAAACAGAAATCAAGGCAGATTCAGCAAAAATGTATGGCAAAATACTAGATAGTTGTAGGTGCTATATTCATTTTTATTTCTATATAGGTAAATGCTGCAGGAAATAGAAATTAGTTATTTGCTAGATCATTCACTCTAATTCCACAGCTTCTGAATAAAGATAGTTATGCGCTAAAAACTGTTTTCAGAATATCCGAATAATAATATCTTCAAGTTATTTTAAACCCACGTTTAAAGTTAAGCATCTTATTTTTCCGCACTCAGAAAAGGCTGGTAAGACAGCATGTTGCGTAATCTCACAATCAGTATCGCTGACGGCCATAGCGATCTAGCGTTAAGATACCATTTTATCGAGCTTAGACACTAGTTCACGTAAACTTGAGCAATTTTTCTTGTTACAATGTAGAAAGCCCGTTTTTAACGGACGTGGTATATGTTTTGTATGACTCTTACCGTTCTTCTTAGTAACGGCTAAGTCTTATGTAAAAATGAAGAAAAGACGTAACCTTTAAACCGGTCTCAAAAACAAGAAATGTTTTATAATGTATTGTTATAAAACAAAATTATATCAACGCCTAGTAATAATATATAAAGTAAACATATAAAACCAAAACAATATTGATTCAGTTTTACACACCTTTATCTAGACGCCACGTTATTTGCCGTAAACAAAGATTTTATTTACAATCCGTCAATTAAATACAAAGTATAAACAATCCAATAATTAGAACGGCGTCTATCAACCACGGTATCAAAACATACGAAGAGACTCCTCCACATACGATACTATCACTAAACTGGTTGTACATTATCTAGAATCTTCGACAGAACATGCAGCTGTTGATGCAAGTGCAGAAATGTACGTTAAGTAACGCGTTATGATAAGATTAGCGGATGTGCGTCGGCGCCGATGCTGACACCTTGGTCACGAAGTTATGATTGCAATCACAAAGTAACTTTATATTGAGAAACTTTCTTTACTTGTAAAAGGAAGTGTTAAGATAAGAAATTATAATTTGTTGTTTTTCCTTGGGATAGTCTGAAGTCATCAAGCAATTCATTTGAAGTCAAACTGTAAGAACTGTGTTAAATCTAGATTTAAATTAAGACTAACCCCCGATTTCTGAATTAAGCATTTGAAGTTGAGTATTTCCCAAACTCTACTTTAGCGAAAATCTGTCAAAATTTGGCGTTAAAGTACGGTTTGAGACATACTTAACTCAAAATACTCAATTCAGAAACCCGCCCTATATCGTCAGGTATGTCAGATACCTGACGATATAAAGTACGTTGTGTATCGTTTTTTTTTTTTTAGGTGGGAAAATCATCTAATGACAAATCTCGCTCTTGGGTGGAGCAGGAGATAGTGTCAGGCTTTTACTGACTAAAAACCCACTCCTGTTCCTTCGTTGCCTTCGTCCCAGGGCCCCGGGTTTTGTTTTCACACTACCCATGGCCCCAGTAGGCTTCGACCCTGCTGGGCCCCGTTTCTATTACTAAACAGGATTTTTTTTGCAGTATCTAATTTTATAGTTTAAAATAAGGAGCTGAGCCAAATTAACCATCAGAATTTGAAGACGAGTTCCGAAGAGCCCATACCATACCATAAAACATCAACACATGTACCAATAGCAAGTCAAAGAACCCAACAAAAGGGTATAATGATGTAATCTAACAATGAACGGATAAGCTACGGATGTAAATAATTTAATAGTCAAACAATATCCCAATCAGATTTCTTCATAAAACATTTCTATTCTGAAGCAACGGCTGGTTGAACCAATATTTAAAGAGCAAGCTCCAAGCAAAAGATCTTAAACAAAACCTATAAACAGAAATGTTAAACAACAGACCGACTAAGATAACAGAGCGAGGAAAAGGCTAAATCACGATAAAGTCAAAGAAACAATCAATAATGATCCTTAAATCCATGTAATAAGGGCTCCAGTTATAGTACATATAACAGTAAGAGGTGTAATTACAATCTGTTTTCCGTCGTATATCATCCATTCTGATAGCTCTCAGTGCTGATTAATTAAATGATAAGAAAAACAACATTGATTCATTAAGTAAATTGGTTTTTAAAACCTTTTTAAGTCAACCTTACTCATGTCAGAACAATTTGGTCACAGATATCTCGAGGAAGTTAAGCATTTCTTATTTTTAAAAGTTCCTGACTTTGCATAATCCTTGGCAGAAAATGTTCGGCAGATTATATTATCACAACCAAGTGCATCTGACATCCTTCTTCCTTTTGGTTTTTTTTTTTTTTAATACCGTTACCATATAATTATTTAAACCTGAAACTGATGTCAATTACGCAGAGTATCTACACATCTATGCATATAAGTAAATATTGAAGTATCTGAATTCGATATTTCTTGTCTGACTCTACACATATACTTGTTACATAGTCTATTAGAAGCTATAGCTATTAACTAGACAGGCTCGAACTTACTTCTCTAATATCAAATGTGTAATCGTGACATGGCGCCAAAAGGCTACGATTTCTTAATAACCCTAAGTGCTGACGATAACATTTCAATTTGGAAAGATATCACATCAAAAGTAGATAAAAATATATTAAGATATAGATCTATCGTATATTACGAAATCGAGTGAAATATCACAGAAACGAAAAATAAACACAAAGCACTATGAGCTAGGCAGACTTAAATAATGTAACAAGAGTCTGGTCATCAATAAAAAGAAAACAACTTAAAAGTGCGTCAATAAAATGAACTTGACAAAAAAAAAACATACTGGAAATCATGGTGGCAGTAGAGTTGAATGAATCCGATAATCAAATTAGTCCCATAAGAAATTTAAGTGACCCCAACCCTAATATTAATAATGACCGAAACAATACGATTATAAGGCGTGAGAAAGCGAAGACATTAACAGCTAATGGACTGATAATAATGATGAATTGTGATAAACTCGATAATGTTATTTTTTAGGCCAATTATATCCATATTCGGGACAGTAACAGGTCATAATTTAAAACAAAAGAACGATGAGATTTGAAAAGAATAACGGAATAATGAATTGGAAATGATAAGGTAAAGCTAAAGCGAGTTAGTATTTATCATTTTAAGGAAGCAAAAAATCTTTAAAAATACATTTAGGAATACATCCGTAACAATATTATAATTTTTACTTATGCCTATGCTATATTATAAAAAAATGATCATTATGATAACCAAGAAACGATTCCTTGGGCTGCTGTCACTGAGGCTCTGGAACGCATTGGGCGACTGTAATAACACGAGTGAGACCTAGTCAGTAAAAGTCTTACACTTCCTGTCGCTCCACTCAGAGCGGTAAAAGCTACTTGATAATAATTTTCCAGCCAAAAAAAGCAGGATTGTATCTGAGCTGATATTCAAAGGCTGTATTTCTATTTACAAACACGGCACATTAATGGAAACAAAATGCACCTATAAGTTGATATCTATCGAGGCCACCACTATCTGTTCTATGAAGCAATAATATCAACTTTATCGATATACACACGATACGGCTTCGTTTTACATGAAAACTTACGTAAAATGCATGTGACGATATCTTTATAATCCGATTGACTTGCCTTTACAGTTAACACGCGGATTATGAGAATTGAATTTTGAAAAGTTGGGAGCGTTATGGTAGCTTTGGACTCGATTTCACACATGAGAAACTGAGAATATAATTAAATAACGGATTAAAGCTAACTTTCTTGATGCCGACAGAAGTCCAAAATGCAACAACTATGATATTACGCAACCTGCATATCCAAACTATAGAACAAAAATCTATGATGGTGTTAATACACACTCACTTATGATTCAACAACTGACTTACTAGATTGAAAAGAAAATACTCAACTACAAAAACTTTCAGAGGTTTTTCAATAACGGAGATGTCAAAATCAATTAATTACTTTTCCCATCTTCAAAGCAATCGAAAATGGAACTCATTTTAATTTTCCAGCTAATCCCACAACAGTAAAAATGCGTGATTGTTTACTTACGTCTATAATCGGTATAGAATGATCGAGTTTGTTTAACGGTGTCCAATTGTGCGCAAGCGCAACTTCCTGTATAAGTAAGTAGTTACTGGTATCGTGATTGTGACTTCGGTTAACTTTGTTAGTATCCCGATAAAGTGAGACATTTTTAAGTTGGTTAATAGATATTTCCTGTTATATAGGTAAGTGTATTGGATTTTGCTTCTATATTGAAACCGGTTTTTGAATGAACAAAATATGTAGTGTGCATCTTGGATTTGTTTTGCTGACAAAGCCTTAAAGGAGTTGGTAGTCTTGAACATAGTACTATAGCATTATTTTCAAAATAAATATTACCCATAGTGACACACTAGTAATTAACTATATGCATGTATGCACTGTTACAATGAGATAAAAAAATATCGTTCGATATGGATTATGCCGATGCAAAACGTCAACTTCTAGACCATCCAAATCACTTACACATAAAAGACCATTTATCGCTGCTACTAAAGATAAAAAAATATATTCAGAACATTATCGTTACTTATCATACACAATTGGCGGTCAAACTATGGCGCCAGTCGGTAAATAAAAGATATCAAAAGATTATTGATATACTATAGATAATCATTACTTTGTTGTATAGTGGTTCCCTTGACAGCTGTTTCTGGATCTGATAAAGGTGTTGTATTGAATGTATCAAAGCAACGGGTGGTCGACAGACTAGACGTGTTATTGATATTAGCGGTACTGGTGCTATTTAGTCGTATAGCCCAGGCTCATAGTCCTACGCTTGCTATAAAACTGCGATTAGAATTTGCTTAACTCAAGCATACATTTGAATATTTAAATTTAATTTGTTATTCCGAATTTTGGGTCAAGTGACACAAATGCCTGAATTTGTAATTCTTAAATAAAGCCATGTTGGTTTGTATTAGCTACTGTAATATCTTCAATTTGTATTGTATCGTTGATATTACCTATATAATTCCTGTGCTTTTCTTGAATTATTTTATAGCTGGTAAAGTATTCTGCGGGAAATTTTGAAAACGCAAAGTGCAAATGAAGGAACTTAGGTAGATTTAGATAGAGAGAGCGGGAGAATTCAATTAATGATTTAATTAATAAATTTACACCTCAAAAAAAGACAGTAATGGCGGTGTTTTGCTCTTAATCCATTTGATAAAACTATACATGGATAAATGAATTTGGAATTTATTCGTTTGTATTCAATATAAATCTATCATTAATATTTCCTACTGTGCTGTAATGTCTTTATATTTCAAACCATTCGGTTTCGTAAGAGCTTCATCTTTTAATTCCCTGATCCATTTGAATAATCTGAATTATTAACTTTATGCTTTCTATGATTGCATTGAAATTATTTTCATTGCACATATGCTAACCCTCACATAGTCCACTCATAATTATTATCACTGCTCGTAAAATGATATCCTGTAGCGCCCAATTAATTACATTAAAACCAACTTACTTGTATTCACATGAATTTTATATATCATCTTTATCTATTTGTTTATAAGGTTCAAAATAATGATGGACATACTTTGCTGCATGCCTATATAAAATTGTTAACTGTACATCCAATGCAGTGTGATGTAATCAATTGTTTCTTATTACGTGTGCCATAAAGTCTAAAATTGGTCATGTTTTTGTTTTAAATACGCAAACGTTTAATTGTTTTTGGAATGAATGTTTTCTTAAGACATTCCAGTCCATAAATAGTATGAGCATAATGTAGAAGGCGCCGGTTGCTTGTCTCTACCTACATTCGAGTACCTATATTATCTTTAAGGCTAAAGTTTTCGATAAATTAAAGAGACTGCGAAGAATTATCGCCTTGGTTCTCGAGGTAATTAATTTTGTCATTTTAACGCCGATCGGAAAGTCGTTCAGATGTCCTTTTTTGTGACAAATTATAAAACCAGAAATTGCATTATTTGTTGCGAACGTTAATGCTCAGTGCGTCCAATTAAAATAATTACCAAAAAAGATTGATATCGATGTCAAATTGTAACAGCCTATATCAATCACGAAAAGCATGAGAAGTTGCATAATTATTTACAAATAAGCGAAATATAACTTAAAAAATGTTATTAATCGCGTCTCGTAGTATCAACTCAGTTTCTACTACTATCACAGGACGACATAGTAAAATTAAGATGATATCCTATGTACTACGAGTATCTCAGGTTTTCTATTCCAAGAGACAGATATGAAAGCATCAACGCAGTCACTATAAATAGAAATATATTGTCTATAAATTCATAATTCCTTTCCATTCATAGAAAATCATAATTTCAAAAGGAAATAATTTTCTTTCACTCGTTATGGAAGTCTTACCTAGTCGTGAATTTAAATCAAGTGGTAAAACCTAATGACCATGTTTCTAGGAAATCATTTTCATAAGTTATTTAAAAATGCTAATGAAACGTTAATTACTAGATTTCAATCACTTTTGACGAAATTATCGCACGAATCGAAATAATGAAGAGGATGCTATAAAATCTTTACGCGAGGTACAGCTAAATTACAAATTCGCTATAATCTTTGATTCTAAAATGAGCATCCAAAATCTACATAACTTGTGTTATGAAAGTAGGAAACGAATAAAGAGCAGCTTTCAGTACCTCAGTTTAAATTTTAGAATATTCAGAGAGGTTCACAGAAATAGTATTGCCCAGAAAAATAAAAAGAAGGTAAAAAAGGAAATATAATAAATTAGAAATTCTCAGTACGTGTGACTAAAACAAAGAAACTAGGAATCGTTATCAAAGATGGCGTAAGCATCGGGCGTGCCTATACAGCCTATTAGTAACTCACATGCTTTGATTACACCGGTACCTTTTCATTCTTATCGGCGACTACGAAAAACATGAAAACATTACGGATAAGAAGTGGCGCCGGCTATTTCTAGGAATTTTCTATTACATCATTTTTGAGTTTTCCTAAGTGTTTGAAAATTATTTTGAGATAAAGGAAATAACTAACAAGCGTAGCTAGTCATTTCCCTTAACTCGAAATCTCTAAAGAAAATTAAATAGATGTAAGAATTTTCTCACAAAAAAACTTTTTAGAAAAAAAAAATAACCGACTTCACTAAAACAAAAACACTAAAAGGATTAAAATAACTTTAATTTCGGATGTCGGTGTTTCTCGGTATTGTTTGTTTCTTATTTAACACCGACTTCCGAAATTAAAGTTATTTTGATCCTTTTAGTGTTTTTGTTTTAGTGAAGTCGGTTATTTTTTTTTTTCTAAAAAGTTTTTATTTCACACTTTTTAGTTACAATACACTTATAAACAGAGTGCCTATTTCTCATGACAATTCCAATTAACCCAAATACTGCTAGGTTACATTGTTTTATTATAAAGTTCCTGTGTCTACCTTCCTCCTTCCGGCTCCATCATCAGATCAGTTCGATAGTACCTTATAGCCAAAGAGCATTTCACGACAATTCTAATAAGCCCAAACACGGCTAGGATACATTGATTAATTACGGAGTTCCTGTGCCTACCTTCCGGCTCCATCATCAGATCAGTTCGATAGTACCTTATAGCCAAAGTGCATCTCATGACAATTCTAATAAGTCCAAACACGGCTAGGTTACATTGATTAATTACGGAGTTCCAGTGCCTACCTTCCGGCTTCATCATCATCATCAGATCACTTCGATGATACCATTTTCAACGTAACTATTCAGAATCATTCATTTATTTGTATTGTCATAGTCGCTTAACTTCATTGTGATATCTATTTGAGTATGAAGTTCCGTTGACCATTTCTGGTCTTCTTCATCAGTTCCACTTCATCAAATGTTACTTTTTGACTGTAAGTGCTTAAGTTCTTGATGAAAATACTAAAATTACCATAGGGTTGCCTATAATTTTTGAGGAGTTCCCTCGATTCCTCATAGAATCCATCATCAGAACTGGATTTTGAAAAAAATGGAACCAATCTGGAAGCATATCCTATAGAGAGAAAAAAAAAATTTGCAAATCGGTCCATAAACGACGGAGTTCTGAGGTAACAAACATAAAAAAAATAAAATGATGATAAAAAAAAAAAAAAAAAAAAAAATACAACCGAATTGATAACCTCCTCCTTTTTTTTGAAGTCGGTTAAAAAAGTAAAACTAGAAATTTCGCAACCAGTAAATAATAAATTCAATGCAATAAAATATCGAATTGAATCACGTAAGTTATCAGGTGATTATGAATAGTAAAATATAACACCTCTTCGAATAATCTTTTCACATCCCAAAAAAGACTCATAACACCATTAGTTGCCATAAAACGCACTAAAAATGTTTCTTTATCCATAAGAATAAAAACTTTCACTTCATACATATTTTGCAAATATTAGGAAACCATACATTTGTACTACCTTTTTTCTGTCTGCATAAACACGGAGTATTTGTAACTTCTGTTTAGGCGATTCATTTGCGCGTTCTCGCGAAATCAGAACTTGTATATTTTACTGTACCCATGCGTCTCGGCTTAACACCGGAAGGTCTGAATACATATGCAAATATATACTTACTTGTTATCGCCAGGCTAATACTTGTTGAAGAATGAATTCAAGTTACTCTAAATGCTGAGGATTTACTTTGAATGAGAGACCCTTGTCTCTCACCAAATTAGGAAAGGTGACGTTCTTCTTACAGCTTGGTTTTTACTTTAGCTGTCTTGGATGACCTGTGTGCAGGAAGAAACTAAAGTCCGGACTAAGCGTTTTGCTTCGTCGTTTATACCGCGTACATCGAAGGACTGGAATAATTTGCCTGCTGCGGTCTTCCCGTCCAACTATAATTTAGGTGTCTTCAAGGCTAGAGTGAATAGGCTCTTAATAAACTAGTGCGCCTCACCATCAATGATTGCATCGCTGCTTACCATCAGGTGGGATCGCAGTCAAGCACTGGTTTTCTGGTCAAGAATTACCAGAAAAAATCACTAGCTCTGATAAGAAAGAATATTTATAAAATATTTATTTAGATAAATATATTTTATTTATAATTATAGGAAAATACAGTAGGAGCTTAAAATTAACAAGGTTTACTTGGGCGATTCACCATCAACGATTGCATCACTACTTACCATCAGGTGGGATCGCAGTCAAGCACTAGTTTATAATTTAAACAATGTGTAACAATGTGAGGCAATGTCGCAAAAAGCGATTTTTGCAGACAAGTTATGGATGAATTTGGCGGAAAAGTTGAAAAGATACGAAGGTAGTCTATTTACATATTTATACACAATACATAACTAATAAAACACACATACTTATAACAAAAATAGTATGTGTATATAAATAAAAACTGAGAAAATGTGTACATGAATTTAAAAACAGTTATGAAAAGAAATCCCTAACCAAATTTTTAAAAATGATAAAAATGCATACCTTACTAAACGGGAAAAGCATTCCATAGTCGCACTGCTGCGAACGACTTATCGTAAAAATTGGTGAAATGGTTTGGCATCTCTAGGTTCAAGTTTCCCGATTATCTATTTATAGCAAAAGTAGATATTACAAGTCCATTTGCAACCACAGTTGTTAATTCACCAGCGTGACTAAACCGCTACCTATCGTCACGCCCTGTACCTTAAACACGTTCATTTTCAACTAAACGTGCAATAGTCTTCGGAAACAGTTTCACAAGCTTAGTGATTAATTGTACACATATTTGAAAGAGATTGGAACATGAACTCGTGACTTCACGGTACCCTAAACCTTTAAGGGTTTACACTGATTTAATTTTATGTCCAACATCTTTGTCTATATAGTTTTCAACACTGCTCATCATCATCTTCCTGCCCTTGTCCCATCTTATTTGGGGTCGGCACAACATGTTTTTTCCTTCCATTCTATCCTGTCAACCGTCATGCTATCACTAACTTCCTTTTCTTTCATATCACTGTTCACACAATCCATCCATCTTTTCAACACTGCTATTGTCGACTAATTCAAATTATCCTGTTGATGTAACTGTTCACATTTACTCATTTGTCCAACATTGTTTTAGTTTATTGCCTAAGTGCTCTGATCTTTGAGGTCTGTCTTTTAGTAGGTACCGTGGGTAGTTTGATAGCTCTTTTATTGGTTTCTAAGACATTGGAATGTAATTTATTGGCATTGTAAAATTGCTGATTAACTGTCGCATTACTACATCGGTCGATCAACTCGCAATTACTATGATCCTTATCTTTAAAATCATATTGTGCAAGCAAATCATGTCTACTCAACAGATTCGTTGTGTATGTAAGCATAGCCATACACAAAGCTCCATACATTCAGGTGGTTATGCAAAATTTTTAACCGCATTGGTATGTTGTTTTCTAATGAAACCCTTATTCTTTGTATTTTATTCTTATTGCAACCGTGATCGTAATTCTTAATCAAAACTCCTTTGTTGGGAAGTTCGTGGTTTTGGCTTTAGAGTGTCGGACTGTTATGTGGTTATTTGCAGCTGCTGGTTTTTTTGATGTGGCTGGTACAAAACTTGTACCTTAATCAATATACATGTCTATGTCACCTCGTTTCAAACAGTGTTGCAATAACTCAAAGGTAATACAAGAAGTGAATAAGGTTTACTCTTTGATTACTTACTGACTACCTGAATATTAAATCGGGAAGAGGAATTAGACCAACACTTCTCCCATAGCCAAAGCTTTCTAGGATCTAGAATGACAGACTAAATTCCTTTAATGAATCTGAAGGACCTCTTTCCTTTAGGGTACAAGGAAAAGTCCATCAGACTTTTGTTTCTATTACACACATTAACATTTAATGTGAAATGGTTTTGTGTTTCTGTCTAGACATTTGTCCGTAAACAAATCGATGCCCTCATCTATTTTCTCTGTAATCTCATTATCAACATATTTAACAATTTGATCACGACCATTACTATTATTTCTAAGGATAAATTCCTTGTTATAAATGTTAATGTCTATTGTTTTCTTTTTGTTCACAGGTATGTACTGTTGGTGTTTTAGGCATCTGTTTTGTAAGTAATACTGGACATACTTTTGCATAAAGCTAGAATGTTAATGCTCTTCGTTTTGTAAGTGGCTGTGCGTATTAAATGTTTATCAAGTAGTGGGATTCGAGTGTTTTTCTTATATGCAAAGTTGTAAGCTTGTAAGTTTTAAAAATTAAGTTTGTGTAAGTGTTAAGCAAATTCGCAAGGTTGCCTGTCTATCAAAGTTTATCATTATAGCTTGATCATTTCAGAGGTCATCAATTATTGGACCTATGCCTCCCACAAATGCCTCCACTAAAGTTTGTCTGTATTTCTTTCTCTGTCTAGCTTTACCTCATTTAATTTGAGGTCAGATCCCTTCGTCATTTTTCGCCATAGATTTTGAGTCAAGTTCGACGTGTCATTCACTTAGGGTGTCCTTAGATCATTGCTTTTTACTTAGACGACTTAGAATGGGTCTACCACGCACGTGCTACTAAAGTTTATAAATAAAATTATCTATGGTGTCTCTAACATTTCCATATTTATTATCCTAAAATATTTTGAAACTTCATACAACAAATTTAAAAGTTTCCAAAACATTAAACGCTTCATATAGGCATATTAAAGCCCACACTATTTACCCTGGAATCAGTCACCATGTAATCTTGAGTTTATTCCCCGGTATTACCGACTTTTGCCTCCATTTTGAAGCTCTTATTGTCTAAGCAATAAGTTTTGAAATCGGATGATCATTCCGAGTGTGTTTTACAGCAAAGTTTATGTTATTTGCTGTTGATAAGTTAATTTAGTTTACGGTGGTTTGCCCCCTAGAGTGAATTTTAAGGTGTCAGTAGTGTAGCAAGTCGAGTGTTACTTAAAATACTTTAAAGTGATGAATGTACTTACATTCTGCTATATTTTGGTAGGCATAAGAATAAAGTTGTCTTTCTGCAAACTTAAAAGGTAAAACAAGTTATTGTTGACTTTTAAAGACCAACCAGGATTCCTTGTGGTACGCAAATAGCCATTGCCAAACATCGTAAGATCCAGATTTGGGTATCTCGAAATAAACATGATCGGAAGCTGTAAGTGCTTCGATAGCAGAGTTGTTCCATAGCCAGCCCTTTTAAAAGATGTTTTTTTTTCTGTTATTGTAATGAGTGGTCTCTTTTATAATCATGTTTTATCATTACTTTTGTTACCATAAAATATTTTTGGATTCCTTAAATAAAAAAAGCCATTCTACATTTACTAGATCTTCCAATCTTCCAAAATCTACTATGCCATCGTCACATCTCCAATCTAAGTCTCCGAAACTGCTTTCTACTACTCCAGAATCGTATTAACATTTAATAATGAAGTGTGCGAACAGATCAGACCATAAATCTTCTGCGCTGGGGAGTCAGCACAGGTCGTGACTATAATGGCATCCACGTTCGTGTTCTTGATAATTTATTATCCAACACTTTTAAGGCGTAATTATAAGTAAATGATTATTTGCAAACTTCACACTCTTTTGTTCTGGTGCGAAAGTCAATCAATTGTTTTTCTGTATAACTGTTGACAGTGTGTTTTAAATTAATAATCTAGTTGGATTTTTATATTGACTTTTGATTACCTCATTCAAACACAAATATGGTCTGTTGTAAGGAAGAAAACAAATTTCACACCTGTTTCAATTTTATTATGATTAATACTAAGGTGTCAAAAGAAGAAATCTAAACAGTTATAATAATATTAGCACCGTTACATAACAAGTTCATTTGCTAATCACGTGTGAGAAAAAAAACTTTCAAAAGAATAGCATAAAAGTTGTAAAACTAATAGCATTGTAAAACTTAATGGCGGAAATCGATCCAGTTCTGTAAGCGAAGCATAAATCAAAGCTAAGTTTAAAAGCATTGTAAAGTAATTAACCTCTTTGTATAGATCTGATGAGTAGACTTCTATAAATAAATAAAATCTTTGTGAAAACTGTTAAGCGATTTAGTAATCTAGAAGGTTGAGGATCAGCATTATTGGGTAGATTATCCAAGTAATATAAATAAATATAAGCCTCAAGGCTTTTAACAATAAAACTGCCCACACGCAACCAACTAAAGTTTACTTCAACTAGACCTTCAATTTAGCCATGAAGCAAACCAAGTTCTAAATTGTCTTTTGTTACGGTATATAATAAAGGGTAATCTATCTAACCAAAAATCTAATGCACTGCTTCCCCTGACAACCAAATTACTTTATCACCACCAACATTTCCTCCAATAAAACAATAGTCAACATCCAAAATGATCTTATCTTCACTTTCATCGTCCACAAAAACATTCAGCCTTAGATAATAACCAAATTAATCAAAACCATTACGACTTGTCTATACACATTATTTTCTGCAACGTTGCCGCCCATAACATAACCATCAACATAATCATTCTATCATCTAGAAAGCTAATTACTCAGTCGACATTCGATGACATTATCAACAGAATTATTGAACTAAATACCTCTTCACGGTTTGTAGACTCAAAACAATCGTATCGGGGATCAGGAGCAATGGCAAAGTTTAGCGACCTAACTATGATATGTTATGAGTGGTTTTTATTGGTTAGTAAAGATATATTATATGTTTTTTCTTTAATTCTTTTAGCTGTATGCATATCACGAGAGGTTAAATAAATGATTTCAGTACGTTTCTTCATCTCAGTAATTATACAGAGGAAGTATAAGCTCGAATGATGGTAAATAATCCATTTAGTTTATGATTATGCCAAATAGCATAAGTGACGAAAGATGAAAGGTGTCAATTGCCTATTAAGAACCAACCAAAGTAAAAGTAATCGCAGCTTAACTTAAAGTAGGTAAGCTTTTCAAGACAATGCTACAAATACTTTCGAAAATAGAATAAAGTACTATTGTTACGGCAAACACTGGAGAAATAAAGGTCGTGAGTTCAAATTCTATCCCAATTGAATCCATTTCTAGAACAATGCTATTTAGCAGATCGAGAATTTTACGAAAGCTATGAATAACCTGAAAAGATTTCTAAGATACTTTAAGGGAGAGTCGAAAATTCTTAAATTCTTATCTCATGGTGACAATATGTAATAAATTGTCATGAGTTTCTATTCCACATTCCACGAGTACAATAGTAGCCCTTTAACCCTTTTATCTGGAAACGATAAGCAGCTGACACCCTCAATACTTATCATTTCTAGATCTGTATATAGGTATATCGTAATATCGGCGAGTATTAGCCCTTGGTTAAACATGAGCAACCTTACGGATAGCTATAAAAAACGATGATGTGGATATAAAATCTATAAACGAGCGGAACAAATTCACAGTTAGAAGCGTCTAATTATAAAATCCTTCTGCCACTTTTCAAACACCTACAGAAAATAGAAATAGTTGTTTATAAAGCTTAGAGCGACCAAATATGGAACAAAATAGCTATTAACTCGTGCTCTATGAGAATCCGGAACATCGATCGCCATCATCAAGAACATAATCACAAGTTTCTATCTAAAAACGTCATAGTTCAAGTAAAAAACTGAACTCGTGCCGATCTCACATCATCTAGTTCACGTATTTAAATCGGCCATCTTAATAGTCCGTAGCTTTCACAAGCTCGACGATAAACAAAATCACAACAACGCAGACATGAATCCGCATAAATTCCCTTGCATTCAATACGAAATGTATATTATATCTGATCAGAGGTTGTCAATGCGAAAATGGCGGAGCGCAAACAATATCGGGACCGGTAAATGCCATCGGACGCACTACGGGCGTGGTTGGCTGGACGGGGAGAAATCGAAAAACGTACAACCATTTTGTTATACACAATGTATAATTTAGATATCGTCTTAACGGTCAATATTGGATTAGTCACGTTTCGCGATCGAGATGCTTCTGTGACCTCTCCGGACTTATATGGGGCTACAGACATGCAAATGGATTTAGCGATTTCAATAGTTCGGCTATTGTCAATATCATCGTTTATTGTTATTTATAGATCAATAAAAAAACCTAAATCAGCGTTTAGGCCTAAAATATGGTAGAAGTATCTATTATTGCTAATAAACGTTGCCATATATTTCTGCCAATTGATTTGTTCATCATTCTTGAAGTATATGCTGTGTGTGGGTATTTTCTTATCGCTTTTCTCTTGTATATTGAATGAACTCAAGCAGTCAGGTTGATTTAATGCGCCTATAACCATAATAACACGCCGCAACAATGTCGTTGACTTTGAAAATAGCAATGTCAATGAATTGTGTTGGTTACAGAACATAATTCTATACTTAAATGGCTGTAGTTGGGTGTTTGTTATTTCTTAATTGAGTGGGCCTTACTGGTGCTGCAGTGGAAGTCATTATAAAAGTAAGCCATTAAATCATTATTCTCAGTTTGTTTTATACTATCCTTATTGAGTTACCTACCATTAGTTCCTAGTCCGTACCATCGTCATAGGTCGTTTTTAAAAAATATTTCATCTATAACTATCATCACTGGTCTGTATATCGTGTATTTTTCTATTTTGTCTTTTACAAAACTAAACTTACATTTTTCCTTCAGACACCAAATGATAAAATTAGAATGAAGTAATCGTAGTTTTGAAAGCTTACGACATAGGTAGACATTTTCATTTGCTTCTAAATATGCGGAGCTTCAAAATTTAGTATTATACGCGAAGAGCTTGCGAACCACAAGCAAATGGGATAAGGTCTGGTAAGAACTGAGTCACAGTCGTCAACGGCGCGCAGTCTTCCACGCGCGCCACCAAGAGATGACAACACTGTAGGGGCCCAGTAGGATCAATGCCCGCTAGTGCCACAGTAATTTCTGAAAGCAATACCTGCATGTTTCTGGATTTTTTGAAACAATTATCACAACCCTGGAAAACTAAAGGCAACTGAAGGATACAGGCGTGTGTTTTAAGCAGTAAATGTCTGACACGCAATATCTTTCCACCCTAGAGCGCAAGAGAAGTCATTGGATGATTTACCAACTCAAAAAAAACATTATTCGCAAAATACCATTCTTCATCTCATTCCATCGATATTACTATCGAAAGGAGCGAATAACTAATGAGAACGTTTTTGTACTGGTTGTCAGGCGTCACTTTCGATTTTAGTTAATTGATTCTCGTCTAGATAAGAAAGACGTGTCGGACATAAAGAAAGCGATCCATATCTTGCGTACATAACGTTACAAAGCCTCGTGGCCAGTTTTTATGGTGGTCTCACTGGTACTATGTAAATAAGATGTTTTTGGGGAAGTTGCTTCCTTACGTGTTTTTTTTACTTTTTTTTTGGAAGAAACTGAATTTGTTAAGAATATATTTACTTTTTTATGTAGTAAGTTTAAGTAATTAGTAATTGAAGTTTACATGTGGAAGGATGGAGAGGGAGAGGGAGACCAAAGAAAAGATGGATGGATTGTGTGAGAAGTGATATGAAAGAAAAGGGAGTTAGTGATAGAGTGACGAGTGACATGACAGAATGGAAGAAAAAAAAATGTTGCGCCGAACCCAAATAAAACGGGACAAGGACAGGAAAATGATGACACGTCCGTTTGGGTGTCAGGGAGTTCCGGGTTTCTGAATTGAGTATTTCGAGTTAAGAACGTCTCAAACCTTACTTATATGCCAAATTTTGATAGGTTTACAGGTTAGAGTTTGAGAAATACTTAACTTCGAATACTTAAATCAGAAGACGGAAGTAAATCAAAAAGAAGCGTTATTTCATTTTATTTTGCCAAATTCCTTTTTTTTGCATCAAAAAACCTAAAACGCTCCACATCAGAGAATTCGTGTCTTGAACTATCTAAGTTCTGTATTGCATTTATGGGTTATTTAAGAGCAAGGTATTACTTACCCATTTATTTTTCGATAGTTATACTGATAGGGATCAGCTCATAGCCAAAATTCCGATCTCAGTGTCCATGTAAATATACACTAGGAAAATCCGAATACCTATGTGCACCATCGCATATCTTGGCAAATGCGACCGGGATGTAGAGGTCCTAAAGCCCTACTGGCATAACAATGGATCTAACACGGTTTTGCCCTTTGAAAGCTCTACGTATTTTTAGTTCTGATCATTGGAGATATCGTTCTACCCCTTTATCTTGCACTGCACATTGAAACTACTATTCACCTTGTTCAAATATGTGTAAGTAATCAGATGATTGACTTCTTAAATTTTTTTTCTTCCCAAAAATTTGCCTTTAAACCTAAAGCCGTATTTTTGTAAGAACAGGATGTTTCCTTGTAAAATTCTAACTACAACATTTTACACAGAAAGAAACCATTACCAAAGGAACAACAGCTTTCTCAAAACTTATCTGTCCATCAAAGTAACAGCTGCAATAAAACAAACCGGAATATATTAAGATGATGAACTGCAGTCAGTTTTGAGAGCAGCACACAAGACTCACGGAGTCACGAAAGTTGGAGCACGATTTATGATTCTCAAGCGAATTGTGACTTTGTGACAAACGTTGGACGAGAATTAGGCTGTTCTGTTTAATTGATGTGTCAATGATTGCCATTTAGAGGTATGCGGAACATAGTGTAAAGTCCTGCAAACCTCAGTTGAAAAGAGAGGATCCTCCGACCTGACTGATGTTTTGTTTGGTCTCGGTAACTGCGTGCTAGTTGTTATCGAGCTGTTGTATTATGTTCTAATCGCGCGGAGAGTTCTAAAACCACGATGCAGGATTTCAAATTTTAGTTCCATAATTATGTGTTATTAAGACTTATTTAAGGCTTCAAGCTTCTTCTTTCTTTATTCTTTATTGTACACACAATTTTTAAACAGACAATAAAAATTGGACAGCTGATGTACATAGGCGAGCTTAACCCACAGCTGGGTTTCAAACCATATGAATGAGAAAGAAATTTCTTTGCTTCTGTTTAGTTTTTCCGTTATAATTTTTTCAGTTGCATTCTGAAGCATAAATAAGTGCACCGAATGGAGAATAGATTTGCCCCCTATAACCTCATCTTTCTCTCCAGTCATTTTATTACCAAATTTTCAGTAGCTATCTAGGAGCCTTAATTTGTGTTCAAAATTGTAGTCGATTAATTACCTGTTACGACCATCGGAAGCCTTATTTTCCCATATTTGCAGATTTGATCTCTTCTTGATCGAGTTCTCAAATGTAACATTATTTTATGTCACCATTAAGTCTCATGCTTTTTCATTGCTATTTTTTTTTAAGAATCATCCAATGACTTCTCCCGCTCTAGGGCGGTGTGGGAGGACGTGTCAGATTATTAATGACTAAAACCTACTCCTATGTTCCTCCTAGGTTCCTTTTCGGACAACCCATGGCCCTAATTAAAGGCACTATAAACACTATAAAAGTTCCTCTATTTGATATCTCTAATCAATCAAGCCATCCAATCCAACCATATTCTAATCACGGTAGTTACATCGACCCATAGTCTTAAGCCGGTAAAGTTCTAAGACATAATGCAGCATAATGTGTTGCATTTAATGATAATGATCGCGCATAAATAGTGTCGAGTCGCTAATTCATCGCCCACGAAGAACTTCTCCATTTTCTAATTCGTATAGAGGAGTATATATCACTTCTTATAGATTGTATAGGTGTCATAGCTTTTCTATTAGTAATGATTTTAGAAGGCTGCTGTGACTGCACAATAGCACGATTCTTTTTGGCATTACACATCATTTTTTGTTATATATTCATTATAATATTGTTATTCTTCGGGCTTTGTTGATCCTTAGATTTCTTTTAAGATCTTGCTGAAAAAACACCTTAAAATTATAGGTTTTTTCAATATACGATAGAGAGTTGTTTGTTACAAATACTTCTAGACATTGTGTTCGTTATTTATTTTCTTTCATAGCAGGTCCTCTGGAAAGATATGGGTTGTCCGCTTAAAATAGTTCACTTTTAAGTTTTTCATTCATGATTTCAATTTTATGGTTATATGTTTTTATTATTATTAATAGGCTCGTGTTTGACTCCTGTCGCACCTAATGGTCGACAACACTCTTGCCTAGAAATAAACTATTCACTTTTGTCTTAAGTGGAGAGTCTTTAAGAAAACCTCTAACAATTTTCAAAATTTCCAAAAGTACACAACACAACAAAAAAGTAATGAAGGACCTAAATAGATGTGCCAACAGTTTCACCGCCAGATATTTGCAAACTTATCCTTAATTTCGAGAAAAAATTTGTTCATATCTCTCAAAAACAGCTAAATCGACTTTTTCTATTTGAAGGATTTACTTAATATTAAACATTTTTTTTTCTTGAAATTAAGGATAAGTTAGCAAATATCTCGCGGTGAAACTGTCGCATATGGAAGAAATTTTGAAAACTGTAAGTGCCTTTTTGGTGTTTCTTAAGGACTCTCCTCATAAAGATCTGCAACATAGGGTTATAGCTATCAGAAAACACATACACCGGCTGACACTCTATATTCATTTTCTCTAGAACGTTACTATATTTTAACTTAACTTTAACTTCAATTCCCAGCCGTTTCAGTATCTTACTAAACAGTTCATTGAAGAACCATTTTTTCTTTTTGTATACACACTAGAAATTCTTCTATCTTCCTTGTAAAGAACTTGAACTACCAAATACAGTGCGTTCTAGATTGACGTATTAGTGGACTAACGTTACTTAATTACTACTTAGCTTAGGAAAAGAGTTCCCGTTTTACAAATATGGTAAAGGATTTAATGTTATTGATTCTTAGGTTGAATTGTGAGCATCTTTTATTGTTTAATAGGCTGGTGATGGTCAGTGGATGAATGGTCATTGTCGATGGACCTGCTTGTGAGGTTAGCTTCGCTGCAGGTGGTATGGCCAAGAGTTTAGATGTATTGGTACTTAGAGCATGGTTAGACTGTAAAAGGATATAATAGTAAATAAACATTGTAAGCCAGTATAAAATAATTGCACTGTTGCGCTCTGCGGCTCATCTATATCTTGATGCATGTACCTATTGCTTTGAGATATTTAAGCTTTTTTAAAATGAAAGCAAATGCAAAGTGACGTTTTTAATTTTTTCTGCTGTATAATTCACAACAGATGTTTGATGCTAATTTGATTTTCCACAAACTGACCTGAACTACACCTTCATACAATAAACCTCCTTTTACAATACTATGCAAACACTATCTAACGACCACTTCTACCTTCTAACAATGCTCTTCAAATGAACTTTATAGCCAACGTAACATTTATATACAAATTGCTATCTCAAATTCCATGACGCATAATTAGAGCCTTGCTAATTACAATTTCCCATGTTCAAAGTCGAATCTCATTAGAGGCTCAATTAAGTATTGACTACCGTTATGCGATAGTCGCTATCAGATGCCATTGCCAATGACATTGATTCACTTTGATTTATTTCTTGCTGTGCAGGAAGTTATGTGTTTTGATTAAGTTGCTAATTAAAAGGATTTTCTATATTTGGTATTGAATGTGAAGATACCGTTTGAAATGAAATATCGTTAATTTGTATTGGAAACGTCAACAAGTTTGTTGACCTAAGATTGGTTACTGATGACGTGTTAATCAGCATAAATTAACTCACAATATTTTGCATACAGAACTAGTCATGCTGACTTAAAATTTATAAAATTGGATGCCACGGTCAAGGAAGATATCATCCTAAGGGACATCTCAACTTAAAAATAATAACAAAAGCAGATGTTGCCTCTGATTGATCACCAATGTCATTCAACATACTCAAAACCTATATAGATCAACCAAAGCGAACCTCACTCATGACTTTGGAACGTCCTAAAGTGCACCTGCTGTTGTTCCCACTTAAATTGTATCCTGTTCCATAAAGTATGAATAAGAATTGAGTAACGATTCACAGTCATATCCTTGGGCTTTACTCGCAAATGTTAATTGTTGAGTTATGTATGTGTTCTGTTCTGTGATAATAAGCAGTTATGGGCAAATAATAAAATTATTATGAATATAAACAAACATATTTATTGATTGTATCCCACAATGATTGTATGGATTGTTGAAATAATCATGGGTTTCAGGCAGTTATTAAATATGTTTGTTACCCTTGAAGTTTAACATTGAATATTACAAATATCTTGTTCTACTTTAAGATTCATTTCTAAACCAGTATGTTCTAGTTCAAATGCGAGATCTGTATTGATTTCAAAGAAACAATTGTACACCTATAATGTTTACCATCAATCGTTTGTTTACTTAGCATCTGCGCCTTTTCTGTCACTAACACTGCCATCGTCGAAAGTTTTTTCTTCTTTGCTTACGTTGAAATACTTAATGTTGACTACATTAACTTTCCACTTAAGTCTATCTCAACTTTTTCGCATCCAAACCGGGCCTATAATAATATCACTCAACCATTTACCAAGCAATTACAAGTACCTGTAACTTAAACTTTAAATATTTACACTATCATATAGTAAATCTTTACCTTTGAGGGTACTAATGGAAATAACGTTAAGAAAACATTATTACCTGATAAAGTTAGTCGTAAATCTGTCCGTCTGTGCACTTATCTAGTAACTAGAGTTTATCAGGCAGCATGTGAAAGCTTGGAGCTAAGTAGAATTACCTATTGACCAACTGTTATAATGTATTGGAATAATGTATGTATCGGTAATGCACTGCTGCGGTTTTGGGTAAGTTTGATGATATCAATATGACAGTAGTATTTCCTAAGTGCAAATCAAATACTTATTAGAAGAAAATTTTAATGTGTTCCCTTCACCACAGTAGAAATATAAATATAGAACTCTCAAAAGATTAGCAATAGTTAGTCAATACAATACTTATATATTCTAGATTCTACAGAATCTAAAATAAAAATGGATTGGTGACAGTTTTAAGTAAATTAATGATACAAATAGCTTCGTCTTCACTATGACAATATCATAAGATGTCAAAAAGAGATTTATTAGTAGCAAAGACCACACGGACAGCTCATTTAGATGTTAAGATTACCTTTTACCATATTCGATCCGGGAACGATAGAAAACCAAATGAATCCTCACACTTAGTTCGTGAGTACACTGAGACTCTGGGATTAATTATAATTACTTCTATTTTGGTATACAAACGAGGTTTGCTATAAGGTGATCGGACTGATCAGAAGATCAGCTCTATCACATTATAGAGATTACCTTGTGCGATAAGACTGCCCATTATATTTTTTTTATTAATATTTGTCCTGTGTTTTTTATGCGGTGTGCAATATAAAATAAAATAAATTCTATTTTTAGAAAGAAAGTTAAAAATATTTTCTTTTTGGATCCAATAATTTTCTTTCTAAAAATCAGTTGTGAGTTTTTTATAAATTCCTGTTAAATTTAAAATAGTTATCTTTTTAAAAATCAGATAACCGTATAAAGCAGAAGCAAGTCGGACAAATATTTTAACTATAATTGGAAACAAAATAAGATACAGTAGCCACTATGTTTTTAAATGTGGTGTCAAAATCGTGTTATAATAATATAAGCCTAGCTACTTGTCACGGTGTATAACTTCAAGCGGAACCCCCTTCATTGGTAACGCTTGGGGTCATTTCCACCCTAAATAAAACAAGCGTTACAATGATTGAAACAGGTGTGACCGGGGGTCAAGGGCAATGAGCTTGAGGTAACATATTACCATTCTATCGTTATATTTTACCTTTACGTGGTTTGGTAAAAGATTCTGTATCACCATTAGTCAATTTGATTTACTTATTTGTATGAAGGTTGTATTGTATCTACAACTGCAATGGCATCGTCATTATGATGTTCCTTTAACATATCTCCAGACTTGCAATTAAAACAAACATTATAATTGTGTCGACTTTGATTCCTGTTTATTAAAAAGTTAGCTTTATTTAACTTCAGATTCCATAAAAATGCATAAATCAGTTGCTACACAGTTGACCCGTGGTACTTTGGGTCTTGGTATCTGTCTCATTCGGTTTCGGTATTTCTTATAATCAGACATAGCTATAACTATTCCGGAAATAACATAAATCGCACTAAAGCGATAATTAATATTAATTAATATTAAATATATATTATTTGATATTAAATTTCATAATATCTACTGTATTGTGTTAATTAAGTCCCATCTCTTGTATTTTGTAATTTATATCATCTATATCTTACCATTCTATAATTTGAATGTAATTTTATACTTAAATTTCAAAAATGTTCTGATTCCAAAAAATTGATGACAGTATTCTATAGCGCGACAAATTCAATAATAATCTGACGACGTCTTGCAAAATAAATGTCAGTTGGTTTGTCAGCTTAAAGTAGATCAATTTCAACTTACGTAGTAACGTACTAATTTCTACTCCTACTCTAGTCGGTACCTTTCCTTCATATTTACTATAATAGGAAGCATCTTATCTAAGTTCAATAAAGTTCCCTAACTTGTTCCCCACATGTAAGGTGCCGCTCCACTTCAAGATAAAGAGTACAAATATTAATAATCAATGCGGTGACCGTGTAAGGTTAACCAAACGGGCATGTAGGTTGTTTTAGGTTGCTCGTAAGCAGACATGTTGATTTTCCATTTATCAGTTCAGTTCTTTTTTGTTTTGAAGTTGGTAATCGATATCCTCCATAACAGAAGAACATAATTACGGAAAACGTTTACGTTTTCAGTGGAAACAATACTGATATGAATAGCAAAAAGCAATCTATTTTAAGGTTAGAATTATATAAGATTGAGGAAGAAAACAGATATGAAAAATAAAAATGAATTTGAAATAATAATAAAAAATATGCACTAGGAAATACTTTAATTTGATTTTTTTATGTGAGTGCGTCCACCAACTTGTAAACTTACATAGTCAAGACACCCAGAACCGGGACCACAATACCTGTGGGCTATAGGTACAAATATTGGTTCCATGCGGAAATCAAACCCGTGAAACGCAACGTAAAGGAACTGTGCGCCATTCACTGCGCCAACCGTACCATCAAAAAAACACTAATAAAAAAATCCTCTATTTCTAACTGGTCAAGTTTTAAGCTGACTGCAAGCTACTAATTGGTTTTCATAAAATCATTTGATCTCCCAGCCAATGATCCTTCAACCTAGTTTTTTTTTAACTATTTACCAAGACCAAGTTAAATAAAATAAATGCAAATTTTATCATATTCCAGACACTCAGACCTCAAAAGCGTTATCACTATACGTGTATCACAATTCATCAAATTAATTGCTTTATTGATCACTATAAATTACACCACCGTTATACGGTAGCTGTATAGTTATTAGAAATTCTTAGTGTAGATATAAATCATATGCGTTAAGATTTGGATAACACTGGGAGGCGGCGATTTAGATTTTAAAATATATTGTAAGTCTAATTTAGTGGGTTGGATATCTTTATGATATCTCATTTCATTTAGGTACTAATGGACACAATTTAATTTGAAAGTAAACGTTATATCTTCTTTTGGGAACGTGAGTTAAAAATTGTGCCTTGTTGATTTGCTTGTTACTTTTACACTATATTCTATACCATAATTTTTAATTAGATGGACCAAAGTGTCAGTAGTGGACAATGCTCCGCCGTCATTAAGCCAGTGTATAACTGTCACTTTGGTCTATCTAATTAAAATTTATGGTATAGCTTAGCAAACCTTGACAATTTCCAAATATTTTGTAGTGGAAAAACAAGAACAATTAATAGTGACGAAAGTATTCCATAGGACTTGAATAATAATTCATACGAACATTTATAGCGGCACACTATAAGGCATTATTAATTTCTTTCCTGTCCGGCCATCACTGTTTAATATCCGAACCACCATTAACTTTATCGATGAAAATAAATCCCTTTACATCCGAAACGAATGTCCGAATTTAAACACCGACATCGTTCCTTTATTCACTCTTTGGTTCGTCTGCTGCAAGATACATCGGTCATAACGAAATGCAATTTTATTACGATATCGTATCGATCGCTCATTGCG
This sequence comes from Mythimna impura, assembly GCA_905147345.3. NCBI lineage: Eukaryota > Metazoa > Arthropoda > Insecta > Lepidoptera > Noctuidae > Mythimna > Mythimna impura. The sequence continues at coordinate 4,676,064 of LR990355.1, read as the reverse complement.
TCTGATTGATAGCGCTCTACGCACATGGCCTCTGGCAACGTGCCAGTCAATTGAGCAAAAGTTTTTATTTATTTCCGTGGTTAACTGGGTGGAGAAATAAATGGTAAATTTTTCTGTGTGGTCTTTAGAATAAAATACGCCACCCATACGAACAGTGATGAAATTATTTTGGAGGAAGATATACTAATTTCTTTTTATTGACATAAACTAGTGTTTGACAGCAATCCCAGCTGACAACATATAACAAAATACAACAGACTGATGACAACTCATATCATGTCATCATAATAGAAACCAATAAGAAAATTAAATAAAGGTTAGACAGACAATGACTCACAATCAAGATCAATTTCTATAATGCCATGCTCAACTCAGAAATGCGAACAACAAATCAATCTCCAACAATTAACAATTCATATCAACGATTCCAACACCGCATAAATGATTCTTAGAAATGATCCGCGATTGCAGAACATAATTGTCGTAAAGAGATTTGTACATACAACAACATATCAACTATAAAATTCTAGTCTGACTAGACCTCATCTCGTATAAAGCTTTTACTACAAAGAGAAGTCAGTGTATTCTGAAAAGCTATAGCGTTACTTATCTGTGATAGTATATGAATGGTAATTGAACTTATTGAAGATATTTGTGCCTTGGAACATTTTGCTGTTAGCATAGTCTCATTTTGATTTATTGCTTTTAGTTGAAGATGTGGAAAATCCCATTTTACAATTTTATTCTTCATATCGATCAATTGTAAAACAAGTTGAAAAAAACAACCATAAACTTGACAGACCTTCAACAATTGCTAGATCCTTAAAAGACACTGGGAACGCTACACCATCATCTGACAATTGCCAGAGACCCAAACAGAAAAAAAACTTATGATTCTATAGAAAAACAAGCCACATACACCACACCTGCCCCAAACTATTTTGTAAAGCAAACATCATCAACGTGCACTGACGAACACAAAGAAGTGTACACACGAGCTTAAACAAACGTCTCTCTGTGATGGCAGAGAATGATGTCTAGGAAGAAAGAGGCTTTAGAATATAGCAAAGATAGTGAAAGACTAATGGATGGACAAAACAGTTTTTAAAATGAAATTTAGGAGAAGACTCTAACAGTTAGTACCTACTTGGTAAGACCTATAACCTACTGTATTACTTAAATGACATATTGCATATTCCTCAAGATATAGGTCCTGTACTTATATATAAAATAGCAAATGTAGTCCACCATTAGTCATAAGTGTCATTTCAAAGTCTACAGCATAAACTAGAACATAAATAAGCACCTATTAAAAACAAGCATCTAATTTTACATCTAAGAGGTTTCAATGTTCCAGAGCATATTCATGACAAAATACAAACTAACGTTGTCACAATAAATTTCAATAGACCACAAGGCGATATTAATAAATGCATCGATGCAGTCGCTTTTGTACCAAAAACAATTATGATTCATTTGTATGGCTCCAAATGTCTTTCAAAAACAGCCATAAAAGACTATATACGAATATACTATACTTATATCTTTTTATTTTGTTTTTAGTCCATTATTAGAATATAGAAGATCTAATTGGTTTTCCAACGTTCTGTAGCCCTTTCTTTTTATAATATTTGGACATTAACATCCAAACCAAAATGAATTACTGCACCGCACCAAAAACCAATCGTATCATTTATCAATGGTACAATTATGTCGAAACATGAATCAATGGGTTCATTACATTGGACCACTGTACTAATGTTGCATTGAAAGAATGTGGTAGAAATTGATTCCCTTCATTATTGTTAAGGTGATTTTTATGAAAGTAAAAAAAGAAATAAAGGTAGGTACTTTTTAAATGACGTAAGTGGTGGAGTGGTGGGATCACTATGTGTCAATACAAAAATTGTTTACATAAAAGAAAATGTAAATGATACAAAAGATGTAACCAAGATAAATGATCAGTAAATAATTAGCAATAAAAACCATAAACAAAGATTACAGCTATATAAAAATACACGCACTCAAAACTGACAACATAAAATGGCCCTGTAATATATAAAAACGAAATATAACAATGTGTGTTGAAAGTTACACGAACGAAATTAAATACAGCCAACATAACTTGCTCTCTAAACACAAAACATATAATAAAAAGCGTAGTTCAAGTTCCAGAAGTACTTCATTCGCTTTCATCGCATCACTTGCACAGCAATTACAAAATATATAATTAAAAAAAATTATTTTTTAGCCATTATAAGAACAGAACCATTGTTATGAAGAAATTAATGGTACAGCTTAATGAGAGCGCTTTTAGTGAAATAAGATGCCTCTAATTTGGAACTACACGTAACTGATTTAGTGTCTCAACAAATATCAGTCTATCAAAAGCTAACTTAATTAAGAAAAAAAATGGGCTATACAGTATTGCGTGCCGTTTTTCTAATGTTCTCTTCATACGGGAAAATGATTAAAGAAAAATGAGACAAAAAGTTTTTATTTATAAAACCTGTATGAGGTTTGAGCTGTCTTTATTTTCCTACAAGAGTTTCAATTCACATAAATGTATGAGAAAATTACAAACATTATTTGTAGCGTACATTAACAGTTTTCACTTAAATTACAATCTAAAGAGAAGTAATCTAAAAGTGTAGGATAGTCAATACTAGGTAATATAAATGGTGTTCATTTGGAACCAACCAACCAACAGAACCAACCACGTTGGTGGTCTGAAATTAGTTTAAAATCAAACGTCAAATATGAATCTATAGTTTTTTTAGGAATTTAAGATACCAATTCGTATTATCTTTAATAAATTACATCATTTAGAGAGAGTAAAAAGCAACAAAAAGATTTTTAAATTAAACAATCTGGAAATTACGTCTGCAATAGTTACTAATTTTAATTACGTCAAAAATAGACCACAATCAATAATAATAAGAATCAATTTTCTTTAACAAACAAAAAATAACCAAATCGTGATGAAAACATTAAAACATATTAAAGCTTAATAAACCTCGACTATTATTAAAGTTTTTTTTTTTATAATTATAATTGTTCGTTCTTATAACTGCACTTAGCCCAGTTCAGATCTAGATTCACGACTATAATTAAATGAAACTTGAAAACATAAAAGTGCCGTTATTAAATCTTATAGAACCGGATGAACAAATTAGTGGTAGAATTTCCATAGCTTTGTCTGTGACAGTCAAACCGCGAAAGGCTGAATACGGAGAAAGCTAAGAAGGAAAGCAGGAACAGCAGTGCTACTACGAGCGCTTAACGCGATCCACTTCCCGACCTAAACTGTTAACGGGATTTATAGCTCCATTTCTCTTTCTCGCTCATATGACTGACATTTTAATAAGTCCTGGTAAAACCTCAGTAGATAATGAAAAAGTATTCAAAAGAATACTGCAGACTTCAGATACATCTCCTTTCTTTTGCATTATTAGATATACAAAGCTAGATCCAAGCAAGCTTTTTTTAACGCTGTTATCAATCATTCATCTATTGATATCAATATCTTCTTTATATAATGTACTAGAAACCCGCCCCGGCTTCACATGGGTGCAATGCTGATACTACCGCAACCGCTATATCCCTGCATTTTAAATCTGTAATCTCTTCGAAAATATTCATTTAAATTACATGCTGTAAAGGACCATATATATCTATATTAAATGCACAGTGTATTTAAGGTACTTAATTGGATAAGGATTAATAATGTATTGCTTAAAATCGCTTCGTAAATAAGCCATTATTTCTCGTAAAAAGTAAAGGATAGAAAATAGTTATTGTGGGTTATCCCTAAGAGATAGACACATACCATTGCGGACTTTTTTGTAGACCTTTTTAAGGTGTACAATACTGTAGTACATTATTTTGATCTGTCTCGTAGGGTTCAGCCAGCGTTTGCAATGTAAGCGCAAAAAAAAAAGTGTTTATTTACGACATCATATTAGAAACCTCTAAATTTACCAGTGTTTCTCTACTATATTATGCATGTATTATACGTATGAACCTTCCTCTTGAATTACTCTTATCTACTAAAAAAAACCGCATCAAAAGCCTTTGTGGACTTTTAAAGATCTAAGCATACATAGGGACAGACAGCGGGAAGCAACTTTGTTATAAACTATGTAGTGATTATTATCTGCTTTACAGCTAACTTCTCATTACGCAACTGAAGCATTTCAGTAATAAAGAAAAGCTGCACAACAGAAAATCTTATTACAAAAATCTTCAATAGACGCTCTCTATTCATTATTATATTTACACACAGTACATAATATAGAGCAGATCTTGTCTCGAGATCGAACAAATTTTAATTTAGAAATAACAAATAAACCTAAAACACTAATTAAGTATTCGTATTGACTGGAGAAAGCGAATATGCATAATGTAAACTTAATGAAATGTCTATTAGTAGAATAGGACATCAGATAGAATGACTGGACGGTTTCTGACAAAAAGTTTCAATGCCATTTATTTGTACCAACAACACTTTGTTAACTGTAGCCGGTGGGTATGCGATTTTTTCTTTGTTTAGTTTGATGATAAGAATTTTGAAATAGCTTTGTTTTGTTTTTGGAGCTAGTCTTTCGTATCTTTTGAGGTTGTCCAAACCGAACATAAGGTTAAGCGGTCTGCCATATCTCGTAAGTCACATCCTCTTTTGCACATCAATCTTCAAATTGACGAAGTTAATGAGACTGATTTTGAGAAAAGCACATTTAAAGTTTAAAAATAAATCAATCGAAAACATAAGTTGAGTTTTTGTGAAAACTGGTAGTTTAGAATAATGTGATCATAGTAACTAACTCAATAAAAAGTACAAAAATTGTGAGATTCTCTGTTTTTGCTTCATCATCATCATCATCATTTCAGCCGATAGACGTCCACTGCTGGACATAGGCCTCCCCCAAATGTCGCCACAACGAATGATCCTGTACGTCTCGCATCCATCGGATTCCCGCAACCTTCACCAGGTCATCGGTCCACCTTGTAGGGGGCCTTCCAACACTGCGTCTTCCGGTACGCGGTCGCCACTCCAGAACTTTTCAGTCTGTTTTTGAAAGAAAGAAGAAAGAAAGAAAGAAAACGGTTTATTCGCGCGAAATGACGCAATCTTGCTTGTACCTTTCAATATATTCTAGATAGATTCCATGCAACCATGTTTAAATCAACCCCGGTCACTTACCAATGAAAATATTCCACGGAATAGACGAGTTTAACTCCATAAACGGGGCTGCTTATAAAGATGCATTAACTGTAAACTTCTAGCAACATATTATGTTTTCACACTGACGTATAGTCGTGCGATTTTATCATGCGACATAAATGAAAGACAAGACGACTGTATCTTGGAGTAAACTTTCTAATCTTTGACGTATTCATTACTCATATTATACCATTTCAAGTATCTACTTACTTGACTTATACGCTTTGAAGATTAAGTAAGTGTTCAGCAAATATTACTGACTATTTAGATAAAAGGTATTAAGAAAAGAAAACAAATGACGCTCAAGATTTATCAGACCTTAAAATGTTGAGGCACAAGCCACCTCATAGGGCTGTCAGTATTAAGATGAGTATTGCCATATTAGATGTGTAAACGATCGCCCCAGCCGCTGGCATCCCGACCCCGATTTCCAGCCACCGAGGGCGTGGGCTTGCGGACGGCGAGCAATGAGTAGTGAGAGTCCAGATCGAGCCCGAGTCGTCGACGGTGCGTAGTGTTCAACGCATGCCTCAACAAGATGTCAACAAAGCTGTACCCAGCAGAGCTGAAGCCAGACAACGCAAGGCAAAGTAGGAACATAGGAGTGGGTTTTAGTCAGTAAAAGTCTGACACGCCCTACCGCTCCGCCGTAGAGCGAGAGAAGTTATTGGATGATTTCCCACCAAAAATAAAGATGTGAAGAACTATAAACATAATTATCGTATACACAACCGTGTGAAACAATTACGTGATGCATCAATAATGGAAAACTAATGACACATTTCACACAAGGAAAACCTCGTAAGGAAATTCGCAGGTCCAATAATTTATTCAGAACGTATGGCCGATAGAAATGCGACACAAGCGCCACCTGTGTGTGACAAACATATCGTGCTAAGCATTAATTACTTTGATTGACATTCGATTAAATACTCATAACGTTACGTCAAAAAATAACACTGTTTGAAAATATGAGCACGTACTACAAGACAGTGAAGACATGCTTTTTGATGTATTTGAAATGTATAAAATTATTAATGAATAAACATTGACGACAGCATTGTAATCTCGTGCAAAGAATTTTTAAAAGCTCAGACTTTAGACTCAAACCTCACATTTAACAGCTTGGAAATACTACCTTCCGAAGTTGGAGCACTACATCCAGGGCTACGGCATTGTTAAAAAGAGTCACTGGGGCCCTAGAACACAGAAACACGGGTGGGTTTCAGTCAATAAAAGTATGACAGTCCCATTCGCTTCACCCAGAGGGGAAGAAGTTATTTGATGACATCCCTTCCTCAAAAAAAGACACTACACTTGCTTTTGCACCTTCTGCAATCAGTCTGTCCCAAACACTAACTGCTCTTAAGACCTCACCAGTCTCAGAAACCCTTTGCTTGTCAATCATTTTGACATTGAAAGATATGTTATTCATGTCTCTTTTCTTATCTGTATCTTTTCGAATATCATTTTAATCGATCTAAATGAAACCAACCTTATAATTATTTCTCTCAACAAATAGACAATTTACAAAGCTATTAAAGATTTTTTTTTACTTTCATTGAGGCTTAACGAAGAGTATACAAAATCGGTTCTACAGTCAATAAACAAGTGATTTACGATCAGTAATCTTAAAAACGTTTACTTAAAAACAAATTGCCTTTCGGTTCAGGATACGTAGAGGAGCAGTTTGTTAAAGAAATAATAATTATTAGTCTTCTTAATGGGTTCGGTAAATGAAGATCAGTTTAATCTGAGTTTGTTCCCATCTTGATCTCAAAAGGAATTTTATATGATATGAAGTACTTAAACATATTAAGTAGCATGAGTTGACTCAGAACCTTAACTAAAGATCATATTAAAATGAGAATAATATAAAAAATCTGCATTGTTATACCATTTACCAGGTTGTTGCTGTTGTCCATAAACCATCCATGATACAGCGTAATTTCTTATTTAATATAAGTTCAAACTATATTATCATAGCACTTCAATTCAAGATGTTTTTCTCATGTTATGATTCTACAGAATTAAGTCAGGATGATCTACATAAACATCTCTACATTGCATTCTTCCATGACTTCACGCCAATGAAACCCATCATTGACCAACGTCAACAAACAATGATTAAGCAATATAGAAATAATTGAATAAACAAACAAAAACATCAAATTCGAGCAAAAAAAGTGCCAACTCAATATAACTCGGTCACTTATTAAGTAAAGATTAGCTTATCTTAACCTACTTAAAAGTGTCGTAAGCAAATGTACCAAAAATCTATATGAAACGAACGGCAAGGCACAATTACCATAAACGGTGAAACTTGTCGCGGCGCCGGCCCAGCGATGGTGGCGCCGCCCAGTGAGTCATACAGACACTTGTACACATACGTGCAAAGATTGCACCGTAGCTTTGTGGTTCGCGGGTTGCATAAAAAGTGACGCGTCACTGGTCAAAGAGATTTTAATTGTAAGATGATGCTCTAGATTATATATGACCAGTGCGAAAATTGTTATGAAAATTATACCTATTTTACTTGCTCTCAGTGGTGAATAAATCTATGGAGGCTACATCCTATCACTGGCCGGTACAAGATAATTAATATGATCATACTTTGTAGTTAATAATTCTAGTAGTAATATAAAAATATGACGACAACGAATCTAAAACAAAATTATGTGCAGGTAATCACAAAAAGTACTATAATTATTCGTTACTTAGTGTAAAAGCTAAACCTAACTGATTCACACATCCTGTTACACATTTTTATGCCCAGTAGCCGGGTAGGTACCGTTACACAGCGCACAACAGTGTTGCTTGCTGGAACACGACTTGAGTTGTTCCATAATGATTGCACAATAGTGCTGAGTTGTATAAGTCATTATTTACTGCTACAATTAATGTTACTAAACTTTCGATGTCGTCCTATAAGTGATACTATTCTTTATCCCCAATAGTATGGTACTCAAATTAATCCAGTTGCTATGCACAAGCTGGGTAGGCTTTTCTAAGATAATTTTCATAGTCCATCTTGATAAACTTACGAGATTGTGCAATCATCAAGTAGATGACTAATCTCCTCATTTACGATACAGAGTTTTACAGTGCTTGAGTTGATGATTCAAAATTACTGCCACTCATAAAGTACAACATTTGTAATACTGAGGATAACTGATATATTATTTCTTTTGACAAAATTCCATTTTTTTAAAATTGATACTAGTGCTTGATTGCGACCCCAATCGTAATCGTTGATGGTGAGGCGCACTATTTTATTAAGAGCCTATTCACTATAGCCTAGACACCTAAATTATAATCGGACGGGAAGACCGTAGCAGGCAAATTGTTCCAGTCCTTCGATGCGCGCAGTATAAACGACGAAGCGAAACGCTTAGTTCATCAAAGAAAACTAAAACTTAATCCTTAATCGATGATCTAATGCTTTAACTCCAACTAGCTAAACTATCCACACAGTGTCACATTCAATGCAAAGTCTATATGAAACACAAGAGCTTTGCACCGCATCGAATTCAAACAATCAACTCATGCACGGAAATGCTAATTTTTGAATGCGTGCTCGCTCACGCGTGTGAGGCGTGGCCTAGTGATGGCGTTTTAGTGGCAAATGATTCAATTAAGTCTGTGGGTAATGACGGGAAAAGGTATGCCAAGAATTTACTAGTAAGGGTTCGAGGTTTTTGTGGTGAGTCAGAACTTGGACTTTTTTGATTGCCCTTTCTTTTCGCTTTTGCGCTACGGTAGTAATAAGCTTCGCAGCAAAGTTTTCCAAATGCTGCCAAATTCTACTATTTGCTTCAGTTGGCGTCCTAGTAATTATATCTGCCGAGCGAAATTACTACTACTTAAAGTCTTTTCAACCTTAGTTTATTCTTCGACATAATTATTATATTTTGAGATCTTTTAATTTTGAGATCTTTTAAAAGTTTTGATATAAACATCAAATAATATTAATTGTTAGTTTATAATTTTAGCATGTTGTCCTATCTTCGGTAATGTGAATGGCGTCGCAGACTGTGGTCTCGAGTGTAGCACGGATTTGGTCAGACCAACGTATCGGACTTCTCATTTTATTATTACAAGTACCTAATCTTAATGAGATTTCATTCTTATTTAAATATCTATTATTATTTATTTACTGTGCACACTTTCACAATTTAGCCAGTTTTAACCCAACGATTGGCTGTTAGAGAATACCTTAAATATTGCATTAAGTCCGCCTATCTACCGCGACTGTAAAAAAAGTTTAAATAAATAAATAAATATTTGTCCCAAATTAAAACCTAGTCTTTATGGAAACACAGCTAACACATCTCCGTCTTACAAAGCCACAGTGACATACTTAAGCCCTTTACCAAGAACAATAACCTCTCTACGTCCACGCTTTTACTGAGGCCACTTTGCTGATGATGTTAATATGGAACAATTGAATAAGTAGCTGGTGGGCGACCATCGAAATACCAAGGGACTCTTGCTTTCATTCCAGTTTAAGAGAATGTGTTACAAGACCCAATTAGATCAAGTGACTGAAATTACTTCATTGAACTGAAAAACTGCAATGAAATGGCAACTCACTTCAAGACCAGGTCTCATAAAAGTTGATTTATATATTTTAAGATAAAGTACGATTTACAGGAGCAGTGGTGGCCCAGTGTTAACGGCTTTGACTTACGAATCGTAGCCTAGTAGATCGTGTGTTTAAACCTAGGCAGGCTTTTTACTTTATGCAAAACCACCACCATTCACCACTGCTCTCAGAACTGTGAACGAAAACATCGGAAGGAAATCAGCATGTCCCAGAATCAAAAATTTAAAGACACGTGACATCCAATCTGCGGTGGGCCCAAGTGGTAGATTACAACCTTTTAAGTCTCATACAAAGGAAGCCTGAGTCCTAGCAATGGGAATATTGTAAGGCTGATTACGTAAGTATGTATGTTATGTATAATTTACAGCATCACCTTGTTTTATTGTTGATTGAATATTAAGAACACCTCCACCTAACTCTTCAAAATAAATAGTCGTGATACTGTTTATGTTATCCTGTTCTAATACGACTTTAAGAATGAAGGTTAAGCTTACTTATTCGATTTGTTTTCTTTTTCTTTAAAACTCAAGTCTCTATTTCTTTTGAAAGTTTTTAGATACTGAATGTTGCTTTCGCTTCTGACTAGACTAGATTCTTTGTTCATGTTTAGTTCATCAAGATTAGATTTTTTGTCCTCATCTTTTTTAACTTTCGAAATTCTCTCAGTATTCAAACACCATATCTTTCAATGTATCACACAAATATTAAAAACGCGAAAGTTTATACGTAGATGTGTATGTATGTTACTTCTCTACGCTTAAACGGTTATCCGGATTTGGTTGAGATACCGCATATGAACAGATCATGTCCTGGATTAGCATACAGCATTCTTTTTATTCGGGAATATGTTCCCTTTGGATAACTTTCTATTTTCACGCTGGCAAAGCCACTGATAGTAATTAGTGTTACATATTTCAATAACCACCTGCCTTCATTTATGGGACTTTCAGACATTTATGAACGTATGTCGTATTTAACGACATCTTAGATTTCATTAGCCTGACAGATTTCTAACGCCCACGACCGTCATTAAGAAACAGGATACTTTCTTTACTTCACTCTCACAACTTAGCCGCGACGAGGTGACACACTTAGAAATCAGCTCCAGAACAAAATGGTTTCTGTTAATCTAAGCTAGTTAGTTCAGTTTTTCATTACTTGAGTTAATAATAATCATAACATATTAACGAACGTATATAAGTGTATATCAAACGGAAGATTAGGCAGAGATTAATAAACAGTATCTGTGCTCTCTTATATGCAATAAAGGTGAGCTTGATGGCAGCCTAATAATAGATTTCAGATTCCAAGCTGTTACTAAGCATTTGGAAAGATTTAATAACACATTTAACCCGGGTCTAAATGTAGGACTGTGCCCTCAACCATCGTCATGTGCTTGAGAACACTATTTACATAAAACTGCATTTGAAAGAAAAAACAAATGAATTAATTTAGTATAGGGCTCAAAATGGTATCCTGTGGAACACCAATTTATTGCACTTGATGGAAAATTCAAAGACTGATATTTTTGGATGTCGCAATGGCAACATTCTGTTGCCAAGTTACAAAATAACACTGAACAGAAAAAATCACTTGGATTCTCGACTAACATCGAATTATAGGGATTCCAATACCTACTTTAATTCGGATAATTCCTTAATCAAAGCCTCTTTGCGGGTCATTTAACGTCTAAAAATGCAGGTCGTTTCCTAAACAGGTACAAACGGGCAGCGAAACTGCATTTTTGTGTGATTCACCTGAACTTATGTTTATGAATCATGTGAGAAAAGTCATATGTTGTAAAATGTTAACAGCAGTCGTTAGTAATCATAAAATTTACGGTTCAAAGTTTTGATCAAAAGAAATTGTGTACATTGAAAAAAGATTGTAAAAGAAGCGTTGTTTATCGTCATTTATTGGTTTTATTGCATAATGGCTATTGAATGTCTGAATTATGAGTACATACTGTAATTGAATACTTCTAGAACATACAACTGTCATAAAAGTGTTGTAAGATTGCAATGGTATGGTATAAAATACAGGTGAAAATACAAAAGTACAATTTAATGGTAAAATTATCGCCAAGAATTGACTCTCAATTAAATAAACAGTTGAAAACGATTAAAAAGCATTTGTAAGACACTATTGTAATAAATATTACAATCATGTTTACATAAAGTTACCATCCATAAAAGGAGAAAACTTGCGATTTTACTAATAAGTTATGGTCATATTATCTCTTGCAATTAATTACTGTCAAATGAAGTACATTTCAATCCCCGATCAACTATTTTTATGATACACTTTATTTTTTCAATAAAACGGACTTTCCAATCGATATCCCATAAACATATCGATATATTAACGATAAAAATAGCAATAAACGTTTAAGTAGCATTTTTAAATGACGCAATCTTAATTGTTAGCTGAATTTTATTAATTCTGTGACACCTTGAAAAGTAGGTGTTAACATATTACCAGTGTCACGTTCTTTTAACTTTTTCCATATTTTAAAGTTAACCTTATGGTTTTAAAGTTACCTTTCACGAGGAGTGCGGTTTTAAAAATTGCTATTTTACGATGTCGACTTATCGATAATTTCACAGCACTAATTGTGGAATTTATTTGCTGTTATTATTGCTCATGAAATTATTGATTTAAATGATGACTAATGAGGTTTACAATAGAACAGATGGTATATGAAGATGAAAATTTCTTGAGTGGCGACCACTTACCAGAAGACGCAGCGTTGGAAGGCCTCCCACAAAGAGGACCCATGACCTGGTCAGGATCGCGGGAATCCGATGGATGCGAGACGCACAGGATCGGTCGATGTGGCGACGCTTGGGGAAGGCCTATGTCCAACAGTGGACGTCTTTCGGCTGAAATGATTATGATGATGAGCTTTACAATATAACGAGTAATGTGAAGCTTATAAATGACTTGTTGCTGCCATTGGCTTCGCCCGCTAAAAGTAGGTTTCTTCATAATTTACTATAACTTTGGACCCCCGTTTTATTACCTTAGGGGATGAATTTTGGAAAATCCTCTCTTAGTGCTCACCTACGTCATAAAAGAAAGCCTAGTGCATAATTTGACAATCCTATTCCCAGTAGTTTCTGCTATGTGTTGATATGTCAGTCCATTTCTCCTTTTATAAATATAGATTATTTTCCTAAATTTATTTCCTGTTTTAATGTCATCCTTTAAGTTTCATAAACTTGCCCACTCTGTGATTTCCAATAAGACATGCTTAAGTACCGTTGAAGCTAACAATAACTAAAGGTATGTTGTAAAGATCACGACTTTGAGTCATCGCCTATATAATCGTAGTACCTATAAATAGATACTAAGCTATCACTGGAATATTGTTTTCTATGGACGCTGTCATCATTTTGACTATAGCGAACGTGTTTTGGTGGACAAGGTGGACGGATGACCTGGTGAGGGTCACGGGAATCCGATAGATGCGAAACGTATAGGATCATTCGTTATGGTGATAATTGGAGGAGGCCTATGTCCAACAGTGGACGTCTTTCGACTTAAAGGATGTTGATGATCGTGTTTTTATAGGCATTTGTTTGCATCTTGAGAGTATATGGGTCACTAAGGCATTGTTTGATAAGGCTGTGTGATTGTTTGGAAGATTCACCGTGGCCCTGGAGCATAAAGGGTAACGGAAGGAACAGGGGTGCTGGTTTTAGTCGGTAAAAGTCTTAAACTGCGCGAGAGGTACGCGCCACCTAGAGCGGGAAAAGTTATTTGATGATTTTACAACTTAAAATACTATTTCAATCAACAATTGGTTCACAATTGGTTCAAAACAAAAAATTGGTTCACAATTGCCCCAGAAATCGGTGAACATAGTTCCTACCAAAAAAAAAATACATACAGCTGAACATATTTATTTATTTATTTAAAAATATAAATTCACAGTGCAGGACCAAAACACTTATATTCTAAAATCATAAAGACTAATAAAAAACTTTATACTAATGTGAATAAACTACAAAAAAACTTAAAAATGAATAGATATATTTACAAATTTGGTACGGCTTGTCATGGAAGATATCTATGGATCTATGTGCTGAGTGAGTAAAGAGTTGAGCAGTGTAATTGCTCGTGCTGTGGGCGCTATATAACCTCCTCCTTTTTGAAGTCGTTTATTAATAAGAAAGGCATGGTTTGATTACAAAGTACTATAATTGTCTTATTGAAGTCTCAGTTATCTAAGATATTGCAGTTTGATTACAGGTTAATTAAAACAAGAATCGTTATATAATATAGCCACTGATTTGATATAATATAATAAGAGTAACCATGGAGTTTCTTTCTGGTTCTTCTCCATAGGATTGGACCAATTGGAACCGTGCGCTAGCTTCTGACTTTTTCTAAGTGCCCAAACGGCTAGTTGACACTTCGCGTGGCTGGCTTTTACCTCGGTCAGTGATTAAGCATTGCCATACAACGTGGCAATGCCGCCAGTCTTTTGGGCACACTTCCAGTCGACAGCGGTGCGGAGGAATTTCTTAACGCCATGTTTTAGGTAGGATTTATTGTTTAGTTACCTAAGTGTTTTTATTTTTCTTGTTCTATGATCAAAATAAATATTTTTATTGAATAAAAAAATGCCCAAATAGACGTATGTGAAATCGAATAAGTTTGATTTTAATATAACCAATGCTACAGTTTACATGTATTGTGGATTAGGTGCTTTTAAAACAGTTAATTTGTCATATATATTTAGTAAGACCGACCATTAGTATTGTAGAAGAAAATTACATACAGAAGATAATTATTCCAACTAAAATTAATTTTATAAAATTAATATTGAATTAAAATTAACCAACTTAATGACACATTTACAATCAGTTAATGAACGGATTAAACGACAGATTTACTAAAACACTGAGCTTCAATACGAGATAAAACCTGCGTTAATTACACGGCAATTTGATATTGCTCTCAACGGAACCGACATGTTTATAACTTTGATTACACTATATTAATATTCATAGACATGTTCGGTTACACTGATATCTTAAACTGCAGTAATTAACTTCTACTTTGAATGGTTAATCGTAAAAATAAGGAAAGCCTAGACTCAATATGGTAGAAATTCATTACGTGTTTTCCGTTGTAGATAAGTTTTTTGAGTACTTTATTAATTTTTACTTACCAAGGACGACTCAACTGTATCTAATAAGGACCTGATTACCTGATTGGTCTTTAGAAAGTACCTCCAATTAGGTTACACTGATTCGTTTAAGAATGACATAAAATCCACATCATTACCAGCTTATGCTATGGGGGGTTGTTTAAAAGAAGTAAAAAACACGCACACACACGTTTGTATGTTATATACACCCCTATTTTTTAATTATTACAAAAAATGGGGCTCTATTCGTACCCGTTACTGATCATATTTTTGTAGTCAAAAGTAAATAAAACGAAGTCCCTAAATTGTCCACGAAAATTTGTCATAATTGGTAAATTCATAATAGAATCAATCATTAAATCGTCACCAATTCTTTCATAATCAATAAATAGCCTGTACAATATTTCCATAAATTAAGTGACATTTTGGGATATAAGCAAACGCTAATAATTTTGCTATTTATGAATATTATTTATTGAGAGTTTACATAAATAACAACAAGACCTTTTCTAATAAGCTCTACAAGTATTTGTACTAATTAAAAATTAGTGGTGTATATGTAACCGGTCAAATCCGATGTTAGGATGAACTAGTTTCACCTAGGCCAAACCCGTGATATTAGTCCAAGAGCGAGCGAAGCGAACTCGGAATTTTAGGGCACTCTGATACGGACAGCCCTCCTAGCCAAGTTACAACCGTTTCGTTTCGATTCTCTTTTCGTTGATCGCCTTGAGTCGGCCACGCCTCCTGTTCCTTTGTTCCGACCACGTGACTGAGCGTTGAGATGACGTCAGAACAAAGGAATCGGAGGCGTGGCCGACTCGAGGTGATCGACGAAAAGAGGATCGAAACGAAACGGTTATAACTTGGCTAGGAGGACTGGTTAAGTTAACCTTAGCCTTCGTGGTTTTTTTTTATAACCACCCAGAAATAGGAGCCCCACTGAGCAGGGCTCCGCACTTGTAAGGAACACTGGTTTGGCCTAGGGGCAACTAATTCATCCTAAAATTGGGTTTGGCATAACTCTTTAAGGACCATAGGATATATATTGACTTAATATACATTTCTGCATAACTGAAATTTACAACACTTTCACTAAATAGTTCTGATTCAACAAAGACCTTAAACACGTCATATTCTCATCATGCATCTATTATAGGTGGTTTCTATCTACATAATGAGTCTTACTAACGGGTTAGTACTTCGGTACCACAAACAGACAAATATTCCTGGTCCTACCTACCCCTCCACTGAACCGATTGTCGCTGTTTACCCAGGTGAGCCATTACTATGCCGTGTTTGACCAATAGTTTAACGGGAGTTCAGACGTGATGTCTTGGTCTTGCTTTGTTTTTTTTTTTTGTAGCTTTTTCTGGTTTAGGTAGCTTCATTTTTCTATATTTATGTTAAGTAGTAAGTTTAGTATAGATATTAATTGTATCACATTTACAATGTCTAGTTTTATCGTCAAGTTGGCCACATAATATAATCATATAACCTATACTCGTAATTGGGCATATAATCATTTTGTACATTTAAGCATAATTATTATAGTGATCCTGTAAAAATTGTGACATTAGGTTTAAGTGAAGTGTTTACAATTGTTGGTGAGCCTAATAAACCATAAATGATAATGGAATAATTTTTAGAGAATATTCTAGCTTTGAATATGATTGTGTAATTTCAGTTAACAGTTTTATTAGTAACTTTACAAAGTAGTGCATATATCTTCTCCTGTTGTCCCTGTTGGTCTACTGTAGACCACACAAATATTTGTTTCGGTCGGAACTTTAACAGTTCCGGCTGGGTTCTGGGTATCTTGTGTATATGTAAGTTTATATGTTTGTGAACGCACCCACGTTACAAAAGTAATCCTAGTATATGCAATAGTTAATAAACAAAAATTTAATCATAAACCTAACATCCCACACAAGAACTAAACAGATCAGGATGCATCATTTATTTATCTACAATTTTATTATATTCCTTTTCTTTTGATACCTTTTATTTTTTTTATATTTATTTATTATTAATACAAAAGAATACAGGATAGTCTAAGTTAAATAGCAACCAAAAACCACTAAGGTTTAAACTTGTGCTATCATGAATCCGTTTTTTATGTTTGTACGTTATTGTCGACCTGAAACAGCAGAGGAAATAAAATCCTTCATTAAAATCATTCCTTTTTATGAAAGAAACCAAATGCTAACATTACCTTTTACATCCATATTATTATAACAGTTCAAAAATAACCCAAATTTCCATTACAGAGAGTCTGTTTATTTTTAAGATGGTGATTAATGTGCTCATACACGAACCAGATTTGGTCCTTCGGGGCATATTTCTTTGAATCGCTGTGCCACTATGAAACTGTCGTTTTAAATCAAAATTATGTTTGGTTGGAGCTTGCACTGACAATGTGCAGTTGGGTGGATTAATTTTATGGTTAATATTAATATAAAAGTTTATTTTATGTAAGGTTTTTACGGTGATCTCATCATAATCATTTGAATAGGAAAAATTGGTCAGGTAACTTACCATGTACTGCCGTAAATCTATACTAATGTTATAAAGAGGAAAGATTTTTATTTTCGTGCATTTTTTTTAAAGTGGGATATCGTCCGCTTATAATTTAGGTATCTTCAAGGTAAGAGTGAATAGACTTTTAATAACTAGTGCGCTTTACCATCAACGATTGCATCACTGCTTACCATCAGGTGGGATCGCAATCAAGCACTAGCACTATCAAATTAAAAAAAAAAACCTCTATTGCTCTAGAGCGGAGCGGGAGAGCGTTTCAGACTTTTACTGACTAAAACCACACCTTCATATATTCTTTTAGTTGCCCTTTGAGTTCTAGGACCACGGGTAACCTTTTTAGAAGTCAATTCATAGCCCTATTGTATTTTTGGAATTTTGTTTGTAATGAATAAACTCAAAAACTATTGGACTGATTTTAAACATTCTTTCGCCAGTAAAATACTGCTTTATCACTAAGGGACATGACGGTACATTAACTATATATTTTCTACTTTCACACATTTTCATAAGTAATAATACTATAATATGTATACTTTTTTACACTTATTTTATAAATAACATTTTCTTTTTAGCACCTACCATATTGTCTCTTCACTACCCTAGGTTGACTGTTAGAGAATGCCTAAGGCATTATGTCCGCCTTTGTAAGTACAAAATCGGACATAAAGTTATGTTGCATGAAGATTAAATAAAAATAAAATAAATAAATAATCCTGCAGCCCAACTTAGTTGAGTCTACGTTTGCATTTGTTAGTAAAGTTTACGTCTTTGCAAAAGAAAAATGTGTTTTTTTTTTTCTTGATTGGATCGCGCTTGACCGCTATCCCACCTGATAGAAAGCGACGATGCGGTCGACGATGAAGCGCGCTTACCTAGAAGTAACCTATTCACTCTTGACTTAAAGATTCCCGGGTAGTAGCCATCAGGAAACACAGATTCCGGCAAGGAATTCCACTCCTTAGCTGTACGCTGTGCTCCTTAGTGTAATTATTTTGTGTTATTATCATTGTACTAAATATTGCTTTTTTATTGTTGCAGGTAAGAATATTTCACAATCATGGCTACCATTGAAACTCTGCAGGTTAAGGTTTGATTTTTGTATTTTCTGGTCAATGAGTAAATAGAACATAATGAGTATGAGTAGATAGTATAGTAAGGGCTTTATCACACTAGCGGTTTGCGAGCGGCTGCGGGACGGGGCGGTCGCGCAACGAATGCGTCGCGAGCACGGCGCGGCTGCACAGCGAAGACGTCGCGGACGCATGGCAAATTCGAAACGTTTTCGAGGCGTGTTTGTAGCAAGTTAACGACATATAATACACTCAGTAACAAAATGGATTGCGACGAGGAGACACTGCTGTTGGCTTTGTTACTTCCAAGACGCCGCAGACCCGCTCCTCGTTGCCAATCTCGTTGCACGTTCGCAACAAATTCGCTGTGTATGCGCGACGTAATCGTTGTGCGCCCGTGACGTATTCGTTGCGCATCCGCTCCGCTTTGAGAACGCTAGCAATTCGCTAGTATGATAAAGCCCTAATATGTGTGGTTTTTTGGTGTACAATATAGAATATATCTATCTATCTAAATTAACATTACAAAATAAATACGACGGCTCAGTTGGTGCAGTGATTGATCGAGTGGCTACTGCGCTGCTTGTCGTGGGTTCGATTCCCAGATGGAACAAATATTTGTATGGTCTACAGATCAGAGGCTCTACAACGAACTCTTAACACGATCCATTTTACGACCTAAATTGAACTGTTAAAGGGATGGAGATATATAGGGTGTAAAGCTCCATCCCGCTTGACATTAACACGTCATGGTAAAGCCCCAGATAAATGTTCTGGGTCTAGGTGTCTTGTGTATGTGAGTTTACATATATAGCGACATCAATGGTGTCATATAAGAACAACTCCTGCATCGCGCAATTAAAGTTCTCCGCGCGATTTGAACATTTAGAACAACCCGAAATCATCTTTCGGGCAGTTGCCCACCAGACATAACACTCGTCTGGTCGGAGGATCCTTCCTTTTCAACGGAGGTTTGCGGGACTTTGTTCTCGGTTTCACTTACCTCCAAACATATTTTTGAACGCACCCACAATTCAGGAGTTATTTCTAGTATGGGGCACGTTATAAAAAAATACTCCAAATCACTTTTAAACTGTTATAACTGGAAAACACATCCGTGTTATCTTATCTTTAATCAAATTAATGATGATAGCAAATAAAAAACAGAATTTATCTAATCCAATCTTTAATAGATCTCAATCTCAAGAATCGATAACATCCTTATCGATTCTAGAGATTGTGATCAAATGAATCTTTATCGTCATCAAAATCATTTTCTTTTGCACAATAAATATTCCAATTTTATCGTTCTTGCAAGATAATACGGTTTAGATTATTCTCACCTCAACATCGAAAATTAGTGCAACTTGAGGATTTAATTTCGCAATGAACCATTACAAAATTTATATGTTAAACTTTGCACTTAATCTGATATTTATTGCAACAAGCTTCTAAAGTGGTTTGATTCCAGGTAACTTTAGCTTGACCATGTTTATACTTAAATAGCCTCTTTGCTAGGTGTGAATAAATACTATTAATGGCTCATATTAACATTACATGTTTAGTTTAATCTTGTAATGACAGGAAAACACTGGTTATAACGGTTGTCTTAAAAGTAATATGCCACCTACTTTGTGAAGGCTAATGTTAAATAGCTCTGCTTAGCACTGTCATGTATTATAACTAGGGTTGCCAAACGTACTCTAAATTAGAGTATTGTACTCTGTATAATGCAGGTGTACTCTATAATCCATAACACGACGCCAAAATACTCTTTTTTATACAGTGTTTACTATACTAGTGCCAGTCACACACATATGATGCATACATGTCATATTATCGTAAACAATAAAAGTCATTTTTGTGAATGTAAAATGGCGTGGCGGGAAAAAAAGAAAAAGGCGACATTGAAATTTATTTAAAATGAACGAACTTCTGATCTATATAAAATTAGAGTTAGAATATTTGGAGTCGTACATTTTTTTTTAAAACCATGAAAATTTGTTATGTGCTGCAAAAAGTACCAAAAAAATAAAAAATAAATTTTAAAAAAATTATATAGGTGATACTCTTTTTCGGTGAGCAGTGGTGGCCGAGTGATAACGGCCCCGACTTATAAGTTGTAGGTCGCGGGTTCAAACCCAACCTGGCGCATTACTTTGTGTAATTTATATCATCACTGCTCTCAAAACGGTGAAGGAAAACATCGTGAGAAAACCGGCATATCCTAGAACCAAAAAATTCAAAGACATGTGACATCCACCAACCCGCACTGGGCCCGCGTGGTGGATTACGGCCCATTCCCTCTCCTAGAGAGGAAGCCTGAGTCCCAGCAGTGGGACCATTATAAGGCTGATTATGCTATGCTTATGCTTATCTTTTTCATAAATCCGTACTGTCTTTATTTACCTCCTTTGAAATGAGATATACTCTATTTCTTCTAATAAAATTGGCAACCCTAGCTATAACTAATGATCCCCTTACGGTTTCACCCGCATCTTTGATTACTACTCCGCTTCTATTATTACTAAATACTTTATGGTACACCTCAAATTAACACAGGACCAACATTTCTTATTGGTCGTAAACTGACGTTGTATTATAGCTTATAGCCGTCCTCGATAAATAGGTTCCTGATATAAGCGCGTTCAATCAAACAAACACTTCAGCTTTATAATATTAATAATCAAGTATAGAATGTAGGGTTAGATTTTATAAGAAAATATTCAATAAACTTGTCTCTGATTATTGACACCTCTACGATTCGGATTAAGCGTTTCGCCTCGTCGTTCATACCGCGTACATCGAAAGACTGGAAAAAAATTCCGGCTGTGTTCTTCCCGTCCGATTATAGTTTAGGTGTATTTAAGGTTAGAGTAATAAGCTTTTAATAAACTAATGCGATTTACCATCAACGATTGCATCACTGCTTACCATCAGGTGGGATCGCAGTCAAGGACCAGTTTATATCATTTAAAAAAACTTGTTGGTCTAAAGTAATCACTTTTTAGGATTTCGTACATCAAAAGAAAAAAACGGAATCCTTATAGAATCACTTTGTTGTCCGTCCGTCTGTCTGTCTGTCTGTCAAGACCCTTTATCTCAAGAACGCGTGGAGGTATCGAGTTGAAATTAAAACCAATATACTCAAGTATGCAGTCCCTTCAACCAGAGAAAAATTCAAACTTCTAAGTTAACGAAAAAAAGGATACGGCCTTTTATGTCACAAAAAACGTGTATTTCGACACTCACGGGAATCAAAATTCATAGGGTACTTCCCGTTGACCTAGAATCCTGAAATTTGGCATGATGATGATGGTTTTGTGTCTTATAGCACAAGTATAGGAAAAAATCTGAAAACTGTTAATTTGTAGTTGCGTTACAAAAAAAAAATACTTTTTTGCGATTCAGAAAAATCTTCGAGACTCCATTCGGGAATTGAACTCAGGTAAGTTTGTACGGAACCCTCAGTGCGCGAGTCCAACTCGCACTTGCCCAATTTTTTTAACTAATAATATAATGTAATTCACACATAAAATAATAAAATGTTTTTCGTAAAGTAGGCTGTTCTCTTTTATTGCTTATAAAAACTTAGTTTTATGAAGCTGTCAAACTATACCTACGTAGTTACAATGTTGTTGTTTCGTTATGTTATTAAAATCATATTGAAAATTATTGGCAATAATGTAACACCTTATAGGCTCTCAAATTTTATTGGTGTAGTATGGCACTATATAATAATGCATTTATCACCTTAAGTTTTAATATCAATAAATTTATTTAGTACCACCTGTGGGTGAATTTGTGTTTTGTTTTCATTCTGAAAATCCATAAAATCTTATATGTTATTAAATCTATCATCATTTCAGTCGAAAGACGTCCACTGTTGGACATAGGCCTCCCCCAAATGTCGCCATAACGACCGGTCCTGTGCGTCTGACATCTATCGGATTCCGCGACCCTAACCAGGTGAGGGATGACCTGGACCTCTTCCGGCACGTGGTCGCCACTTCAGAACCTTTCGTCCCTATTAACCATCTGTTCTGAGTGCAATGTGCCCATTGCCACTTAAGTTTGGCGATTCTTCGAGCAATTATAAAAATCTATATATGCATTTATATTTTATTAAATCATGTTATTTAAATAACATACATTTTGGTGCTAGTGTATTCCTAACTTTAATATAAACTGGTTTAAATTCAAATATCTTGAATTTAAACCAGTTCAAAGTAAACGACAGCAAATCATCTATTTATTTCATTTCCTTAATCTAATATACGAACATAATGTGGTCCAAGTGTAATTTATATACTTTCAATCATTTAAATCCAAACAACATCAAATGAGTTTTAATTCTATTTTTAACATCATAAGGTTGATAATGCCATGGCAAGTTTATCGATTGTTTGAACCGGGGTACAGCTCTCGCGGTGTCGTAATTGAATAATTCGTGTCTATCTAGAACAACACTACCGGGACTTGACGTTAAAGAGATAACAAATAAAAAAATAATATGGTTAATAACAAGGTCTAATGACAAAATATTAAACTCTAACAAAAAATTGGGAATCTTAGCAAAGGTGAGACGGTACTCCACGCCGGAACATCAGCTCAACCTTTATCAAGCGCAATTTCGATCGTGTATGGAGTACTGCTCTCTTCTTTGGGATGGGTATGCCAAATACCAGCTTGATGCACTAGAGTCGATTGAGAAGCCAGCCAAGAAGATCATCGGCAATGATGCACTTGTCGAGTCAAAACTCCGAAGTCTTGAGCATCGACGCCAAGTTGCTAGCCGGTCGGTTTTCTATCGTTTACGTTTCGGCGAGTGTGCATTGGAATTGCACAATTTAATTCCGCCAAGTCCATTCCATCATCGTACCACTAGACGTACGGCGTTGCACCATCGGTACTTGGTAGACATCCCGCCCATACGTAAAAAGCCTTTTTAGAACATATTCATTAGGCGTAAAGCTAATGAGTGGAATTCTCTGCCGAAGTCTATGTTTCCTGATAGCTACAACCTAGGGGTCTTTAAGTCAAGAGTGAATAGATTACTTCTAGGCAAGCGTGCTCCATCGCAGACCACGTCATCGTTTACCATCAGGTGAAATAAGGGTAAAATGCGAGCCTATACATAATAATAATAAAATAACAGTGATTGTGGCGAACTGTTGGGCATTAGCGACCCCACGGACCCGATCTCCCGGGAGAATTCTTGTTCTTCATCTCCGGCTTGCCTTTATTGGCCGGCCGTAGTGAACACTGACGAGGAACTGAGCTCCCACCTCTCTCTTGCCTTTATTGGCTGGCTTGAGTGGAGATTCGCAAGAGCAAACGTGCTCGGGAGAAGGATGTATAATCCAGTAAGGTGCTGGTAGGGATCTTGACCGTACTTCCGGGATTGTCCTGATAGCCGTGGTATACCTCTCCACTCCTCAAGCACCTCAGGATATGTTGCCCTCTTGTTGCTACGTCACTTCGTGCTAGCGGCCGTTTTTGGGGGCCCATTTATTGAGTGTGCAAGTCACCCCCTGCCTTTTTTCGATGCATATTAATAACGTTGTTCAGGCAGGGGCCATAGTCTTGACATAGTTCCATGTTACCAGTCCACTTAAGATTCCAAAAACCATAGCCCTATTATCTTTGTTCTCCATATGTCGCAACAGTTTTTCAATAACCGGGGGTTGTCCTTGGGTGCACTAGCATAGCGCGTACAGGGATAATCGTCGGTTGGTATCATGTTCCATTATAATTATCTAAAGGGCCTCTGCGAGTTGGCTTCGGCTCCTTGTACGCCTCCCAAAGGTCCAGGACCTCAGGGTCCTGAGATAAATAAAAAAAAAAAAAATAACAGTGATAAATGAACCGTATATCAATCCAGAGATCGATTATCAATTGAAAGTTAATAAATTAAATTCAACAATTGCCGTTCAAACATAATAATAATATGCCTAAGGTATACCCATTGAAAAAGATTCAGAAAACTGTTAAAGAAATTAGAAATATATTAGGGATTAAGGTATGAAATTGTTGATTTTAAAACGGGTTGCTATGAAGTATTATATCTTTGGATTGACTTGGAATTATAAGTTCAAATAAATTTTATATTAAAGGTACGTTATTCTTACTTCTTAACACTTCAAAGCAACTCGTTGTAAAAAACGGCAATTTCATACTTTAACCCCTATTATTATCAATAAAAACGTAACTAGGACTGAATGTATTCATTGAAACAGCGAACATTAAAAATGAACAAAATAAGCAAACAGAATAAGAACTTAAATAATAACACTTCATAATTAAAAACAAAATCAATTGCCTCCTGTTACCAAGAAACAAATCACTTAAAACATACTAATCGATTCCTGTTCAATACCTCCTCAATACCTAGAAATACTATTAGATAACGATATTTCTCTAAACTACCTGTGTTACGCACAAATACTCGTAGTACTTGTACTTAGAAATACTTTCTAGTAGAAACAGCCGGTCTAGAAAAGCGTGTTGTACTTCCGACCATGTCTGTCATTCTGATTGAAGTATTTTTTAAATTTTTAATTGGAATGTTACATAATTTTATGCAACATTTCAATTAGAAATATTGTAAATGCAAAGAAAAATAGTGGTAAGTGTAAAATATATATTTGGCAAAATAAATAATACATAAAATACAATTATGTATTTACTGAAATCAATAAAATATTTGAGATAATACTGCTAAATTCACAATTCAGGAAAATTTCGAGACACATTTTATGCTACGGTGAAAGAAAAGACAGCTTAATTGATTGTTCCGTTGCTTTATCTACATAAGTATCATCAACTTGATAATCAATTTTAGCAGTCTCTATTGCCCAAAAAATCATATGCTTTTCATTTATAATTCTGAGTTCATCACCCGGTCAAGTACCTGCCTTTTTGAATTCATATTCTCTTTTGGGTTAACTTTGTCATTACTGACATTAATGAAAGACAATATCGTGAAGAAATCTGGAATTATTAATTTATTCAGAACTTCATGCACAATGGAGCGACGGTGAACTTAATGACTTATGTTTAATACAAATCTAAATAACATCCTTAACTCATAATCAACATCAACTGTATAATCATTGGTTTTCTCTACTTAGCGTATACCAGTTCAAAATTCAATAACATAAGAATAATCTAATCAAGTCATTTATTATTTCTAGCCGGTCAATTTTTTCATCAAAGCATTAGTCAATCTCTATTACATTGTGCGGATACAAAAATAACCATAGAACCATCATATATAGCAATATATAGCAAATTATTTACGATAATGTGTCTGTTTTCTTCACATCATTCATAATAATATTTACGTGCATACTTATTCACATAAGTATGTACTCAAAGAATGTGCAAACACAGAGCCTCAGGACAAACTATTAACATTTCTGAGTAAGTTAATACCGTATTGTTAACTTTTCTTGAAACAAATTGAATATAATCACGTAAACTTGCATCACCTGAGGGTCGAAAGAAATGGCGTTCGGAATCGTGTTCAGAGGTAATTGTGTGGAATGAGATGTATTAAAATGTGGAGAATCGTAATTATGAAGCATGTGTAATGTAGTGTCCAAGAATAGGAATTACTGAAAAACTACACGATGATCGTAAAGACATAAAAGAATAACATGTATTTGCAATTACAGTAGATAATGCATGATGACTCCTTAAAAAGTTTCAATTTCAAGCTACAAATCGCTCGAACATCGTAAGTAACTATTTTGACCTTGCGTTTAATCAAAATCAGTCGACAGTTTAACCACAAAAACTTATCCCACTAACAGAGATAAAGATTACAAAATCGATTGATTAGATCGACATTCTCAAATAAAAGACGTGAGGTGACGAAATTATTGTAATTAATATACAAAATTCCTCGATTACGACCTTAATTCATTATTAGAACTGCAATTTGCTTAAACGCAACAAATCATAATAATTGACAATCAACACAGCTCCAATTACAGACAAGATATAGTAACTCGTTTGAGAATAAATTCCATTGATATTAACTAAATATGTTTCTAAGTATATTCAACTTGTATCTCAGTCTGTTTGTCTACTTGTAACTTATAAATAGCTAGGTAGAAACAGATAGAAATGACGCCTAATAGTCTAGTTCTAACAAACAGTACTTCAGATTGTTTCGCCTTTGCAGCCTAGTAAGCGTCATTGCTTGAGACTACTATTCATTTGACATTTAATTTTAATAGCCTTTCAAATAAATAAAAACTGAAATGGTCCTTGGAGTTGGTGTCGAAAGAATTGGTCCTCTGTCAAAATGCGTTTGTGAAACTGGTCCTAAGCTTTAGACTAAAAACTACGATGACGTAACTGAGAAGGTGAATGTAGGCTGAATTCATTAAAACAGAGATTGTTAGATATAAGATTATTCAGGCGCGAAGACAGTCCAAATTCAGCTCGAAATCAAAGTTCAATGGAATTCAATACAAATAGATGGAATTATAACACATCTGTTACTCCTACATGCAACAGAAGGGCCGAATCGTGACCACATACATCATTAATAATCTTGATAATACATTCATCTATATTGTCGTAACACCTACGTTTTAGGGCGTAATTATAGAGCATATTAGAAGAGGAATTGGATTGATTCTTTCTATAGATAGCGTTGATTACGGCGGTATAAGTACAAATAGAATGTGTAACGAGTAACATTGCATTGGCTATTAAATAGTTCATGTCTTATTCCAAAGCATGTCTGTCTTTACAGAAATCATATTATATTCCTTTAATTTACTGTCTCTGTCATTATTGATCACAAACAGGATTTGAAAGTCATTTCATTTAACTTAACTTAGTCCTTCTGCCTTCGTGGGCTTGCGGACGACTAGCAATGGATAGCTCGCCGTCCGGACGTCCGGTAACTGTTCGGACTGCGCCCGAGTCGTCAACGGCGCATAGTGTTCCACGCGCCAAAGAGATGTCAGCAAAACCGTTGGGGCCCAACAGGGCCGAAGTCTACTGGGGCCATGGGTTTACTTCTGAACGGAATACCCGTGGTCCTGGAACGCAAAGGGCAAAAAAGGGACATACGTGTGGTTAGTAAAAGCCTGACACGCCCTCCCACTCAGCCCTAAAGCGACAGAAATCGTGGGATGATTTCCTACCTTTAAAAAAATATCATTTAGCTTAACTCAGCTGTTTTGGCTTTATCAAGCAATATAATGTTTATGTTGTTTTGAATAGAAATAATTGCTACATCTGTTAAATTTAATTTTGTATCTTCAACTAGAGCGTCATCCTTTACTCCTAGATCAGTTAAATAATTTTCAACCAGTCTTAAATCACGGTTTTGCATATTAATTCCTATCATGACACTATTTCTAAGCATATCAAGTAAATCGGCCTTCGTCAGGCTTCATCGGTGCCCAACTGTGTCAGGGCCTGCCGTAATCCATGCTGTAAGGTTTCCGTTTATCTGATGATCAGGACATGCGATTCATACAAACCACATATACGCAACTTTGTCATCATATGTAATTGGGAAATTGTTGAAATGATCGTGGAATACTAATCGAAGATTATGTTTAGGTTCATGAGGTACCATATGAATGTGTTGTGGATTTATATTATTCTCTGTGTATCTGCAGTTTGGTTTATTATGTGTGTGCTCATAAAAGCATAGTGCAGTGAACTCTTGCAATGAAGATATAAAGTTACAGTGTACTTGCGGATATTTTTGGACACAACGGTCCAGCGGAATTTCTTTCGCCTTGATCTAAAATATAATTTAATTAACACAATGTAGTACATTCTTAATTATGGCCCAAATTTACAGTAATTTAAAAAATATAAAACGATGTACACCGCACACAACACTGAAATGGAATGTCACTTTTTTATTTGCGCGTCCGACTTCGCCCGTAATTTTTTTTCTTCTTTTAACTATCTATTTAAAAAGGTCATCATTTCAGCCGAAAGAGGTCCACTGTTGGACATAGGCCTCCCCCAAGTGTCGCCACAATGAACAGTCGTGTGCGTCTCGCGTCCGTCGGATTCCCGCAACCTTTACCAGGTCATCGGTCCACCTTGTAGGAGGCTTTGCAACGCTGCGTCTTCCGGTATGCGGTCGCACTCTAGAACCATTCGGCCCCAACGACCATCTGTTCTGCGAGCAATGTGCCCTGCCCATTGCCACTTAAGTTTGGCGATTCTTCAGCAACCTTGGTTCTCCTGCGGATATCTTCATTTTTGATTCGATCACGCAAGGAAACTCTGAACATAGCCCTTTCCATTGCTCTTTGGGTGACTTCTGATAAGGCCCATTGTGAGCGACCACGTTTCGGAACCATATGTCGTCACTGGCAACACGCACTGGTCATAGACATTCGTCTTGAGACACGTATTACGGACGAGAAGATACCGCGCAGCTTCCCGAATTTAAAAAGGTATTTTTAATAAAATAACAAAATACCAAGTGATACAAGTGAACAACCAAATAAACTATGAGAGAAATGTCGAATATATTAAGGTGATATTCAGTAACTAGAATCCTCATTATCTAGGAGCCGTTGTATACCAAGCAGATCCAATTGACAGGCCGGGAAACCCCTTGGAAGAAGAAAGTAAAGTGATCACTGACATCATCCGTAATCGAGTCGTATTCGCAAAGAGAATACTAATGAGATGAAGCGTGCTATAGTCTGCAAGTCTTTTTGCATCGAGATTGTGTAGGTAAGTGGGTGTTTTTACAATAGTACATCTAAGCTCACGATGCCGTAATAGAGATATTGCAGCATCAATTCAATCATTCCTTTATCTTTGGGTAATTATGAAGGCCTAAACAAAGAGGCATCCTCTCAACGATAACTACGGAGGTCACACTGAAAGTTTTTAGAAAATAAAAAACGGAATTATTTAGATGCTTGTTAATATTTTTATTGCTTTTCCAAGCAGTCTCCGTTTGAAAGGAAGACTCGGTCCTGGTATGAAAGGCAACGAAGGAACAGGAGTGAGTTTTTAGTCAGTAAAGGTCTGACACGGGGCATGTAATTGGATGATTTTCCCACCGAAAAAAAAAAGCAATCTCCGTTGTTTTCTAAGTACCGTCGCATGTGATGGAACCATTGACTGAAGCAGTGGACCCACTCTTCTTTAGGGATCTCTTTCACGCCTTGCTCAAACGCAGCCACGACATCTTCAGAGTTCATAATACGAATTACTCAGTTTATCTTTTATTTTTGGAAATATGTAAATAAAAGTCATAAAATGCCAAGTGCCAGTTTATATAATGCGAAACGTTTTAGTTATCTACAAGTACCTTGAATCTCTAAAAAATGGTCATACAACAATTTAACATCATTCAGCTGAAAGATGTCCTCTGTTGAACCACCTCCCCCAAGTGTCGCCATAACGACCGACCCTTTGCGTCTCGCTTCTATCGGATTCTCGCGACCCTTACCAGGTCATAGGTCCACCATGTGGGAGGCCTTCCAACGCTGCGTCTTCCGATACGTGGTCGCCACTCCAGAATCTTATAATTGAAGAAGAAACCCTAACAGGTTATGAGTAAAACGTTAATAATTTTAAAGTACTTTTGACCAATTATCAGTTTTGACTGTGATATATTCGTATATAATACTTACTTACTTAAGTTATGTGCAACAGTAAATACAGTGTTATTGTACCGTTAATGCCTACCATGGTCTTGTCAACCCCGCCTATCACTAGTGTTGTACCCGCTCGCTTAATAAGTGTAATCGATAGTCGATACCTGACAAGTAGGTCGCTAGTAAATAAGGTGGGAGCGGTGATTTCGCGCCGAGATTCGGTTTCCAAGCTATTAACAAGTATCCAGTTCAATGAGAGATTTTATCGATATTAAACTTATTTTTTTGCATCTTTACGTTAATTTATGATGAAATTGGGATCAGAATGGTGCTTTTTATCATTATCTCCCTTTTCCCAACTATCTTGGGGTCAGTTTCCTGCCTAACCGAAGGCGGCTGAATAGCACCTGGCGGTCAGACCTTCAAAACCCAGCTTGGCAACACGATACTCCTTGGATAGAATGCTGGTCAGACTTTCTGGCATCTGTCTACCTGTAACGACTGTTTATGATATACGAATGACAACCTGTACCAACAGCATATTTATTGAAATTAATAAAATTAAGTTGTAGCTTCTGGAAAGGTTCTGGAATGGCGACCACGTACCGGAAGACGTAGCGTTGGAAGGCCTCCTACAAAGTGGACCGATGACTTGGTAACGGTTGCGGGAGTCCGATGAATGCGAGACGCACAGGACTGTTCATTATGGCGACACTTGGGGAGGCCTATGTCCAGCAGTGGACGTCTTTCGGCTGAAATGATGATGATGATGAAGTTGTAGCTATTGTAACTACTTTATTTTTGTTTTATCTGTTTCACTCTTACGAGTTTCTGTCTTTTATCTACTTAGTACTTACATAATCATATTCTGTGGTCTGATCATAATGTCGGTCTGCGTCTGCGAAGAAATTCTTTTATTTTGAACTTAAATGTTTAGAGATATATATTTATTTTACTGTTAATTCACGCTAAATACTCTCCAGCGTTTGATAGTCTATTAACAGTTTGCACGTGTTATTGGCAAAATTGTGGTGTCTTTTCCACAAATGCCATTAATGAAGAGTTGAAGTTACGTGCTTTCCGAGGTACTGGATGTCAATAACGTCCTAGATAAACTCAGAAAAGTACATATGAATTGAAATTCACTTTGATATTTTTCGACTTCGGACTCAACGCAACCACGTGCATGAGATGCAGAGTTGTTCTTTTTATATCATGTTCTTAATTGTATAAAATCATAATTTAGTATATTTATTCATCTGTTTTTCTTAGTCCACTATGAAGGTATTAATATTGATGAATCTTGTGTTTAATCCGTCTATTAAAAACATAATAATTGACCGTACATGCATAACCGGTCAATGTTTACTACCGAACATGGCTTCTGAATGTAAATACTATGCTTTGCAAGCGGACGATCACTATATTATTAAGATTATAATGGTTTACGATGTCTCGACGTCTCTTGTTTCACATAGGCCTACGTAAGTGCCCATTACTTGGACGGCGAGTAATGGGTGGTTCGCCGTCCGACCGTCCGCAACCGTTACCAAGTCATCGGTCCACCTTGTAGGAGGCCTTCCAACGCTACGTCTTCCGGTACGCGGTCGCCATTCCAGAACCTTTCGGCCCCAACGGCCATCTGTTCTGCGAGCAATGTGCCCTGCCCATTGCCACTTTAGCTCATAATATGTAACATTATAAAAAGTAAAGCCACAAGAACCTAAACCTAGGTCTTATGGGTCCGGTGGTAGCAAACGTTACAGACTACGGTTATCATATCCTTGGTTCAATTTCTTGATCTGGCAGTGTTAGAAGGTCTACCCATCTTGAATTTCTCAAGTAGCAGCTTAACTGGCCTGTTGGTCTAGTGGTTAGTGGCCCTGAATGCTATGCCGGAGATCGTGGGTTCGATTCCCACTCAGGACAAATGTTTGTGTGATGAGCACGATCATTTGTTCTGTGTCTGGGTGTAATTTATCTATAATATGTATGTATTTAGAAACATTTAAGTATGTTTATCAGTTGTCTAGTACTCATAACACAGCTCTGCTTAGCTTGGGGCTAGACGGCGTTGTGTGATAGTTGTAAAAAAATAAATAAGTCTGGGCTTGTGCTCGATTTTTGATAAAGGACTCAGTCGCTATTTTTTTTCTATAACTAATGAAATGAGGATGTAAAGAGACTTACTAACTATAACCCACCCGTGTTCCTTCAGTATATTGCCCTTTGCATCCTAGGACCGTGTTAACTTTTTCAAGTAATCCCGCAACCCACATTTTCACGGAGGAACACACGGTAGAGGTTTGCCCCGCCTGGGCAGAGCACCGCCGTGTCCTCGTGGGGGCGATCGGCGGCAGCGATTTCTCGCGCCGGGTCTTGGTACAGGCCATGGTCCGGAGCGAGGAGGAGTGGCAGGCGGTCGCCTCCTTCTGCGAAGCAGTAATGCTAGCAAAAGAGGTGGCCGCATGAGCACGCGCAAGGGCGCGACCCTCACTCCCCAGCCGCCGGGATCTCGATCCCGATTTCCGGTCACCGTAGGCGCTGGCTTGCGGATGGCGAGCAATGGGTAGCTTGCTGTCCGATCGTCTGATAACCGTCCGGACCGGGCCCAAGTCGTCGACGGCGCGTACTGTTCCACGCGCGCCTCAAGGAGATGTCAGCAAACCGTAGGGGCGCAGCAGGGTCGAAGCCTACTGGGGCCAAAGGTCTGCTTCTGAAAGGAAGACTCGTCCCTGGTATGAAAGGCAACGAAGGAACAGAGGTGGGTTTTTAGTCAGTAAAAGTCTGACACACCCTCCTGCACCGCCCAAGAGCGAGGGATATCATTGGATGATTTTCCCCCGAAAAAAAACCCATGTTAATTTTCCTGAACCAATAAACTTTACAAAGTTCTCAAGACTTCCGATTCTAAATTAAAAGCACGTTTTGCCTTATACACTATTGAAATGAAAATGAATGTGCAGGCAGCAAAATATGTATCAAGTTTATCGTAAAAAGTGGCATATTATTATTGTTACATGTGTCCTTCGTAAGCAGCGCTACTTTGTAATGCAAATATTTTGTAGAGACGTGCCGCATTTATACAAAAAGCATCAATTTGTTGTAAAAGATGTCCATTCTTTTAGACATTTTCCGAACGTGTGAACTTGAAGTGACACACTGTCAACTACATATCCTTCAAATTATGCCATTTAAAAGGCAAATTACAAAGATAACATTGTCAGAACGATATTGGAATACAATTTTAAAATTGTGCGGAAAATACAAGACGGTGGCATATATTATGCGCCTTAAGACCCTAAATAACGTACCGCAAACAGCCTTATAATGTTCCCACTGCTGGGACTCAGGCCTCAGCTTTCGAAAAGGGAATGCGTCGTAATCTACCACGCGGGCCCAGTGCGGGTTGGGCAATGTCACATATCTTCGATTCTTTATATTCCAGGATATGCTGGTTTCCTCACGATTTTTTCTTTCACAGTTTTAAGAGCGGTGTTGATGAATAAATTACACAAAGTAAGGGTGCTAGTTTCGAATCGTTACCATTGGACACCACTGCTAATTAAGCTGTTGATCCCCGCATTAACGCCGGCGTTCACGCGCCATTGTCTTACTATTGTGTCTCTAATTACGCACTCAAAAGGTTAAGAAACTACACAATCACTGGCGTAGCTACCGAAGGGCTAGGCGGGGCAGTTCCCCGGGGCCCCCTAGCTTGGGGGCCCCAAGATCTTCTTACTGAACAACCGAGAAATTCTCCCACTTTCGAAATATAAATAAAATAGGTTGCAACACTACTTTAATCATGGTAACTCGTTTTAGTCAGTAAAAGTCTGACACTCCTACCGGCTCCACCCAGAGCAGGAGAGATTATATGATGATTTCCCATATAAATCATCAAATACGGCCCCAGGGCCTTTGGTCACCTAGCTACGCCACTGTACACAATCTAACTTAATCTAAAAATGTATTTAATGGATGTAAATAAAAGCTGAACATTTTGATAAACTTTCGTCAGTTGACCACAAATTGCAACTTTAATGCAAGCACATAAAGCAGGTTCTTTAAGAAATCTAAAGTGAAATTGAGCACGGTGTGCGTTCGTTTTTTACAAAAAAAATAAAATAGAATAGAATAAAAAATATTAATTCGACACAGACTCAAAACAGTAACAACAAACACAAAGAAGAATAACACAAAATCGAAATGTACATATAAAAGGAGAAATTGACTGACTGACATATCAACGCACAGCTGAAATTACTGAGACTATGAGCATGAAATTTTACGGGGTTTCCTTTTATGACGTAGGCAAGCACTAACAAAGGATTGTCGAAAAATTCATCCCCTAAAGGGATGAAACGGGGGACGAAAGTTTATATAGAGAAACCTACTTTTACGTGCGAAGCCGCTGGCAGAAGCTAGTGATACAATATAATAATACAGAATGATAATAAAACAA
This sequence comes from Mythimna impura, assembly GCA_905147345.3. Classification (NCBI taxonomy): domain Eukaryota; kingdom Metazoa; phylum Arthropoda; class Insecta; order Lepidoptera; family Noctuidae; genus Mythimna; species Mythimna impura. Next base: position 4,641,391 of record LR990355.1, on the reverse strand, counting down.
TACAGAATGATAATAAAATAATACAAAATGATAATAAAATAATACAGAATGGTAATACAATAACACAGAATGATAATAAAATTGCACTGAGCGTGCGTATGTGAATTTTAAGATACTGGAATATATTTCCAAGATTTTTTTTTGGTTAAATCATTGCCTTTAAAGCTTTCCCTCGATCCTAAAACATTAAACCAACGATAAATACTAAGAAGTGCCCATAAAACAAGATCAAGTAGTTCTGAGAAGCATAACGCGTCCTGTAAAGTGAGTCGGACGGTTTTTGCAAGAAAAACTTAACTCCGGTGAAAGGTAAGGATGTATATCTGGATTAGTACGGAGGTGGAAAAACTTGGGAGTGAAGTTATCGTGTTGTGGTTAAAGAGATTTATTGAGGAGGCTGGTTTATGGGTTAGCTAGTTTCCGCTATCGGTTTCACCCGTGTGCCTGGCCTGTTGGTCTATTGGTTAGTGGCCCTGACTACTATGCCGGAGGTCCTACCTAGGACTAATGTTTGTGTGATGAGCACGATCAGTTGCTCTGTGTCTGGGTGTAATTTATCTCTATTATGTATTTATTTAGAAATATATAAGTATGTTTATCAGTTGTCTAGTACTCATAACACAAGCTCTGCTTAGCTTGAGACTAGACGGCGTTGTGTGATAGTTGTGGAATATTATTATATTATTATTACTCCCGGGATAAATCCATTTAGCTTAAAGGAGTACGTACAACAACAACACAACACACAACACAAGTACATACAAGTATACACACACACACTCATAAACTTTCACCTTTATATTATTAAAAGTAACACTTTATATTAGTAAAAGTCTGACACTATCTCCCGCTCCGCCCAAGAGCGGGGGATGTCATTAGATGATTTTCCTACCCGAAAAAAAAAACCTTTATATTATTATTGGTAGACTCGCATTTGACCACTTGCTCAATGATAAGCGATGATGATGATGATGATGATCCATCATCATCTTCGCTTACCTTTAAGTACTCTTGATTTCTGCCCTTTTTGACAGAAACTATCTCTACATAAGCACAACCCTACTGATTGCAAAATATAATTCTAACGCCTTTGCAAAGGCTATAATTATTAATCTTAAACAATAGTTCAATAAGGTTCGAACTAAGACCTCTACTTCTTAGTCATTGCCCTTTTGTTCTAAGGTTAAAAATATCCTATTACAGAAAGTGAAACCATTAATTGTAAACAAACCGATGCAGAATAATCTAGGATAGAATTCTTATTTATTTATAACATTTAAAAATACTAACTTTCAATAATACGCTTCGATGTTCTTAAAATTGATAATAAATACTATATTTACAAATTAAAAATATTAAAGGTAAACATAGGACATCAAAAGAAATTTGCCCGCGTCGCATTCAATGATAAAAATGCTCACAAGGGTTGTTGAATTGCATACTTGAATGGCAATACTGATTTTTTGGCAAAATAATATGACAGCCATCGTGAAGTGAAGACGACCAACCGCCTGGCGATGAACTAAAAATCTATATGAGCACGATATCTAAAGTACAATGCTGTATAAAGCTTTTAGTGAATAAAAAGAGTAAGTATAGTAGAAGTAAATAAAGAAAACGTATGTTTGTGTAGTACACAGTAAACTACTACATATTATTGAAATTTTATAACGCGAATAAAATAAAATAAAATCTTCATTTAATTTCAACCAACGAACGACCACACAGAAAAGAGTGGAACTAAAACAAAGTACGTAATTAAAAAACAAAAAAGAAAACAGTTGTGTATTACCTTAGACTTAAGCGTAAACATTCCAATGGACGATATAGATAAATCAATTTATAAAACTGATTTTTAATTAGGAAATTCTTCTAATGTATTGTTGCTTTCAGGCACACACAGTTAACAAAATCATCCACCATTTCTAATGGCCAATAAGAAGTTGAATTGATACTATTTTCATTTTAAAATGTCCTAAACATTTCTTAATTTCGTCAGAACATATAATTATTTCACCAAAAATCAAAACAAACCCTGTAATTTTATTTCCCATGACACTCAAACTCCCGTTGAAAATTAAAAAAACTTTCCATCCCATTAATTTGAAAACACGTCGTTAATTCGAACTCTCATTTCGTCCCAAACATGTTAAAAAAGTTGGGGCTAAAAAAAGTGCGTGTTGACCGTTCTTTATGGCCGTGTGTCACACATAAAATGGATCTCGGTATGTTGTGCTCCTAACGATGTGATTTTTTTGTTTCTAGTACTGTTTATCGCTTCTGTCAACGATTTCAATGAATGAGACAAAAAATATGTAGTGTCATACTTAATGTTTACTTTGACATGGAGTGACGGTTAATAGGGTGTCAGTGACGGAGTAGGAGTAGTAGGAGTGAAATGTATGACAGGAGGCGTTTACAGACATAGGTGTAGTGACTATACTGTAGTTTATTTGGACTCTCTAACTTAACATGGGCATAGGCTAGCTTTTTTGATGATGCATTTATTAATAAGAACGATTTTGTCGTCTTCCTATAGTTAGTATAGTGATTACAACATAATATGGACCACGGTCTGAAATAAAGTATTTTTATTTTATTTTATTTATAGTAAAATGTACATCTGTTAGCTGAAAAATTCTTCAAATTGGACTTGTCTTATATATTTGGCTTGATTTGCGGCCCTTAAACAAAAAAACCCAAGAAACATACTGATGGAACTTATGATGGCTACAACCCGGGAATCTTTAAGTCAAGAGTGAATAGGTTACTTCTAGGTAAGCGCGTTCCATCGTCGACCGCATCGTCGCTTTCCATCAGGTGAGTTAGCGGTCAAGCGCGAACCTATCAAGAATTAAAAAAAAAAAAAAAAAAAAAATGATTTTTATACATAGGCGCTTTTTTGACGCAGTATTTTTTTTAACAGAGCACTTAATTTTCAATAATGATCGATTCAGTGATGAGAATGATGAAATCCAACAGTGCACATTCCTAAAATGAGCTATGTCAGATTCTCAATACTTGGCTCAACACCGAGAGTTGGAAATTCAGTCTACTTTTATAAGGCCACGTGAAAAAATCGCCTTTGCGATTGTAGGCTACAGCTATCCCTAGTGCTACAGAAGATTCTACAAAACGCACACCTACAAATACCCACCTACTCACTTTTAAACAGCATCCTTCCTATCCTGTCTGTTTATACTCATACATAATCACGATAATCAAACGATTATTATTCATAAGAAGACGCTAATCATCGTCTACTGTAGAAATATCAAGTTACTTGTATATTTACATCGAGTTATATAACTTAGCTAAAGCGCTGTTGCAAACCGCTGGAAAGATTCAAAGGATAAACGTAAAGTTATGATGGAAGCGCTAGACGAGGATGAAACTGCAGTTAATGTTTTCCGGTGCAATACAGTTATTAGTATAAAGAATGATAATGAAGTTTATGATACTGTTCTATCGTATAATGAAGCTAAAGGCGCTGGAAATACAATAGAGTTAAGTGTAGTTGAAATTGTATTATATGCTAAGGCACAGAAAACTGCTTTCGAAAGGGACCTGGAATGCAAGGCAAAGAAGGAACACAGGAGTAGTAGTAAGTCAGTAAATGTCTGACACGCCCTTTCTCTCCATCCTAGGGCAAGAAAATCATTGGGTGATTTACCCACCTATAAAAACACAGTGAGCAGTGGTGGCCGAGTGGTAACGGCCCCGACTTACGAATTGTAGGCCGCGGGTTCAAACCCAGCCAGGCGCATTACTTTGTGTAATTTATTTCATCACCACTGCTCTCAAAACGGTGAAGGAAAACATCGTGAGGAAACCAGCATGTCCTAAAACCAAAAATTCGAAGACATGTGACATCCACCAACCCGCACTGGGCCCGCGTGGTGGATTACGGCCCATCCCCTCTCCTAGAGAGAGGAGGCCTGAGTCCCAGCAGTGGGAACATTAAAAGGCTGAATATGTATATGTATGTATGTAAAAACACAGAGAGCTAAGCGAGATAAGGGGAGCTAAGGTTTTGCAAATAGAAAATATCAGCCTTTACACGAGTATTAGGTATACATAAACTTACAAACTCCAAAAATATAATTAATCAATGTACTATCAAAAAAAAAAACTTTACAGTGCAGAAAAGTAAAGATTATGCAAGTAAACATATTCCAAGTAAGTGTAAAATAACATAATAACACGAATAAGCACTTCACGAAAGATTAAAACATCAACAAGTATGAACTTGGAGTTCACAGTTATTTTTATCGTATCTAATTTCGGCCGGCTTTCCGCGAACTGCACACAACGCCGAGATTGTCAAGAGAAGCCTTTACAAGCGCTGATTCTACACGACCGGTCGTAATTCCACACCTTGAGGGATGGGACAGGTTAAATGTCGATACATTTATACCTACTTCTAACTTAAAACGGTCATGTGAAGAGGAGGAATGAGACACATGTTAGAGTTATGAGTATGGATGGATGTAGAGGAAGAGGGAGACCAAATTGAAGATAGATTGTGTAAGGAGTGATATGAAAGAAAAAGAAACAGAATGAAATAAAAAATGTATTGTGCCAACCCCAACTAACATGCGACCAGAGGCCTTACTATAGCGAGATAGAAGGATGGAGCTATACACCCTATATAGCTCCATCCCTTTAACAGTTCAGTTTAGGTCGTTAAATGGATCAGATTAAGAGTTCGTGGTAGGGTCTAAGGGCAGAAAGGTGATGAAGATTTATAATTTAAACTTTACTCAGAAAATAAAGAATGCAAAACTAAAGGTGAAAACTGAGCGAGCCTTTGCGTATTGTTAAGTACAATACGCAAAGGCTGGCTCGGCATGCAATTTAGTATTTTGGAATTACTATAATTAATATTATGAAGATTCTAAACGAAATAGGATTAGAGGGCATTCTGCAATTCACTGGTGCCGAGATGGGATTTTTTCGTGGGCACGATCAATAAATTCATGGGTACCGAGATGAGACCTCACAAAATGGTTAATGCCTCTAAGTATTTAATTGCCGAAACTTGTGGTGCTTTATTACTCTCTAAAAAGTAAGTAGCACAGTAATAGTAACAGGAATAACATTAACCTCAAAATAGACACGCACTCCATTTAATTGGTCTGTCCCAATTTGACCGAAATGATACTATCACTCACGTCACTTAACCACGAAACAAAGATTGATAACACCTCCAAATTTTATAGATCATTTGATATTTATTACCACAATAAACCCTGACAAATTTCAATTGTAGTATTAAATTATATCTTGTTTAACAACAAGATAGATTCAAATGGCCTGTTTGTGTGTTTACGTCGGCGTTTGTAATAAAACAAATGAAGTATAGTGTTGTATTTTATCGATATTGGTTGTTGGTTACGGGGCAAACAATAGAGTCGAGTATAACACGTTTTGTGATCAAAATTACATTCCATCTATCTATTGGAGTTTAATTTCCGCATTTAGTCCATGGTGGACCAGGGTACACAGGACATGGTGGCTACCATTTGGCGGGTTTTTATTCCATCCAGCCCACCTCTCTCCAAAAACATATAAGGCCTCCCAGGTTGTTCAGAGCATCTGTGGGGGAATGCGGTGATCCTAAAGTTCAAAATTACATTTATATTACTTGCTGTGCTATGTAAAATGTGATAAGACCATGTTTGAACAGAAAGTCTGCAACAATACGTTGATATTGATCACCTGTTTTCATAAACATTCAACCAGCACAATCTATTTTACTCATTATTTATCATCGATAAACCAATGCCGCATCGCAGCCATCCTTACTACAAAAAACTAGTTCGTAACGAGAGCTCTCGTTATCGACATCGATAGTCTATCGCGCATCACTAGTGGCCAGACAGGTATTATTAGGTCTTCCTGCTCTCCATTCGTAGGCTAACACGACAATTGTAAGCGTACTCGCTTCCAGACACTAGATGGAATGATTTGTTAGTTTTACCGCTACGTGGTTTGAAGTTGACTTACGTACAGTCGAAACGTTTATATCTTCGTCAGTTTTTAAATTTTTTTTTCATTGCCAAGTCAGTACAAAGAAGTCTGCTCAGTACGTTAGCTTTAAATGTGAAACTACAACATTAAGCAGACTACTGGATAGTACATGAAATAGCAAAAATGACCACCACACCCGGTCGCCCCAAATCTGTCTCCTTTCGTTCAGTCCTAAGAGATCGCCCTGTGCGAAAAGACCGCCCATAGTACACTTTGTTTTTGTAAATGTTTATCCTGTCCACATTATGAAGTGTACAATAAAGAATATAATGAATATCTTTCACCAATTTCTTATTGATATATAAAAATCATAGACCTTATTGAATAATCATAGTCCTGTGGGATTGTTAAAAAGAGTTATAGCGACCCTGAAACAGTAAGGTAGTAAGTTTTAGTCAGTAACTCTAATATTCCCTCTTACTCTCCCTTTTTTTTTTGGGTGGAGTGAGAACGGAAAAGACAATTGATAATTTTCCTTTCAAAAAAAAAGATGACGAACCTATTTTTACCGTTACCGTACTTATCCATCTGTCTGTATACACTAGACTAGATCTAGGATAGTACCATAATCATAGCGGCGTTCTTGATGTAACTTCAGATTTAATTTTGCGATTGCTGAGTTATATTTTATGCTTCAAAACATGAAATGTATTTTGACTTGATCATCATAAATGTCTCAGTGAGATTTATGACTGTTGCTAGTTTTAATTATATTTTGATTGGTGACAGTTTAAATCCTGAGAAATAAAGTCCAGCGTCTCGTTAATAGGTCTTTTTAGGCCATTTCTGAGTTGTCACAGTTTCGAGTTGAGTGAAATTCTTAATAAAATACAAAAATGATATCGGTAGAAGTTGAATGGTAAGTCTAATCTAAATTGATATTAAAAGATTAAAAAATATCATACATAAAAAAATGAAGTCCAAATCTGCTATCACCAAATTATATGGCCATCATGGTTAGTACTTCAAAACTTTTTATGAAAGCTCGTACACATTCAACCTATAAAAAAATAAAGTAAGCAAAAATGGTGTAAAATTATACATTAATAAGGTACCTTTAAAGATTTCTAAAAAAAATAACCAAGTGATTAGCTTAAACCCTGATTAGTAGGTTCTTGATTTAATTTTTTGAATTGAAATTGAATTTAGAGTGTAAAATAGAAGAAATGTAACATCGACAAACTTGAACTGGACTCGCGTGGTAATACGGCTCATTCTTTGAGTCCCAGCAGAGCAGTGGGGATATTATAAGGATGAGTTTGCTATACGATTAACGAGTTCTATAAATAAAGTTGATAGAGGTAAAGCTAACACTGAAATATTAAATAAATAACAGATTCCTACTACATAATCAAATCATAATAACAACAATCGAAACGAATCGCTTGAACATCGACTACAAAGTATTAAAAACAACACTACAACATTACCCTCGAGCCAAACGATAGCATCTAAAATAAAAACCACACATAATCATACGGAATCGATTATAATCCGTAAACTGCCTGGAGACAAAAACGAAAGTCGAATCCAAAAAATAATTACCGTTATGAAATCTCGATCGTATGAGCCTTATCGAGAACTTGCCTTTCTTGGATATACTGATTAGTTCCGTTAGGGCTAAAATAGTATTTGTCTCTTAGAAATCATCAGTTATGGAGTGGAAGCGGAGTGCGTTATTGATTTGATGAAGCCAATAATTTGATTTGTAGATCACCAATGACCTTAATTGATCAAGATTCCCTGCCGGAGTCTGTTTCCTCATAGCTACAAACTCTCAGAGTCTTTAAGTCAAGACTGAATAAGTTACTTCTAGGCAAGTGTGCTCCATCGTCAGCCACACCATCGCTTACTATCAGACAAGGAATAGTAGTCAAACGCGAACCTATCTTCAATAAAAAAAATAAAAATAACGTCAAAATGAAATTTTCATTAGCTTCGGCAAATGAAAATTTCATTTATGATATATTTTTAAAGTACTTACAATGTTAGGTCTAAAGAAATGTGCTAACAAAATAAAATCAAGCAAATAAGAGGTGACTGTGACAACTCTGAATTGGCGGGTAAGTGACATCTATTCATAAAGCAAAACTAATATAGAAAAGCGAAGAAAAATATAAATCCAATTACAGCACTCAGTAAAAATATATAAAAACGTAGAAACGTCAAGTTTTTACGCAATCATTTTAACTAAGAAACTAATTTCGCGATAACAATGGCCCAGTAACGACTTCCTCACAATTACGTCACTCTCATACAAAGTACGTTGAACTCAACTCTGTTGCTTGAACTTGACAGCTGATTTTGTAACTACTGCTACTGTTGTCTAGGCTTTGGTAAACGTTATATCTATCACTTCTTTTATATTTATGTCTATTTCATTTTTCGCACCATTACTCAAATCTCTAAGTATATCCTCTTTTTCTGTCAAATCTATAAACTATTCTGGGTATTTAGTTGTAACATTTGGTGTCATATCGTCATTTTTAGCTTAGCTACTACAGTCTTGTCTATATTCAGATCTATTAAATCAAATATCATATGAAAAGTTTAGTGTAGTATCTTCTGCATATATGTATGTACTCGTAAAATTATTGGGAGCCACTCTAGAATTTAGACCACATATTGAGCATCTGTATCATCAAGTAACAAGTCTATATTGATATTCGCAGAAAGAGACACACCCCCTAATGAAAGGAACCTTGGACACTATTCAAAAGATCAATATGCCAAGTACCAAGTTGCCGACTGACTGCACACGCCATCAAATTGATCATACGTAGGCTTGTCATAGACGGTATCAATTAAATCAATTGCTTGCGTGCTTTCGATCATGGTGGGTCCAAATTCCGGACAGAAGTATGTCATGCCAATTGACGTCTGGGGGCACGGCTGTATCCCGCCAAGTCATATACACTTTAGTAGTTTTCGCATAAACACGCCCTTATGTAGGAGTACACAAGTCATTACATCTATTACCGTTATATTGACTCTTAAAATATACCTAACTCTATCTACAATTTGATATTGGCCCTCCTTATCATGTTGAAATTACGTTTTTCGTATTCTTTTGTGTTTTTTTTTCTGATTTCTTTTCGGATTCCATATTCAAATCTAAAAAGTGGGTTTCGGCTTACAGGTCTTACAGAGGTTGAAAATAATATAAAATAGCTATAAAATCCGTTTTTCTACCAACAGATTCATATCAAGAAATTCTCAGTAGACTTCCGCTGTTAACCTGAGCTTTGAAACGCCGATAAATAGCGGAAGGCTCGCTCCTTATCGCTTTCGAGGAATATAACCGTGACGGTTGCGTGCGATTCATGCGTGACGATATTATATTGAACCTTTCAGACAGAACCACCAAGGTAAGGCTCCCGGTACTTCAATATTCGTCTCTCTGAGAACAACGCAATAGATTTGGTATGCTAGAATCTGAAATTCAAATTCGTACAGACTAGGATGCGGCCTTAATATTTTTTTTTTGTCGTTTGCGTTTGGATTCGTACTGAAGTTAATATAACTTTCAAATGCTTAAAAGTAACAATCTCATGACATTTTAGTAAATTGAAAGTAAATAAAACTTACGGTTGGATCATTTTTACTCTAAAATTCAAAGATTCAAAACATTTTATTCAAATAAACAGTCAGAAAAAAGTATGCTAATTGCACATTCCAAAGCGTAGATCTCTATGGAGAAGAATGTGCAAGAAACTCCATGGACACTCTTTTCAATCATGTTTTGTAATTACAAATATTTCTGTTTCATGTTTCTTATTGCTACTATCATGTGAGAACAATGTAAATAAAGTCAAATTAAAAACTAAATATAGATATTAAAATAGCAACTATTGCTCATACTAGGTTCTGATTTGAAGAATTGGAAAGAAGAAACGAGGAATCGTAATCGTGGGAAGAAATGGAGGGAGAATTTACCCAGCAGTGGGACAATATAGGCTAGCAATAATGAATAAATATTAACTAACGTCTACCAACGGCTTCACCGACGTAAAAGTAGAAAAATATCTCAAAGGAATATGCTCTCAGGATAAAAAATCTTTCCATGAACCAAATTTCATCCAAATCAGTTCACCTGTTTGAATGAAGAAGTAACAGCTGTTGCATGAAGAAGTAACAGACATATACAAACAAACTCACCTTTATAATATTAGTATGTACACCGAAGTGTCAGCTAATTTAGAAATGCTAGCTTTCTGTAATCCCCCGTTAAATAGCAAATTAATAACCCTCTATAAAAAATACATATCGAAGATAGATGTATGTAATCATTCTTATTACGTCCAGATTGCACAACATCTATTGGAACCCCATTTAACATACCTACATGAAATCAATCTATCTTTCAATTTAGGTAATTATAAACCGTACCGAGTCAATAATTAATATAAAAACTTCGATCGAAGTTCGGTAGCCGAATCAAACTGGTCTTCATCAATACAATATGATGATCATTTATTATTATATTTATAAGGTTGCTAAGATGTAATCAAAGCCGTGTTATTTATGGCACGTCGAAATTAATTGATGAAAACATTAAAATGAAATCGGAATTTTATATTAGGTTTAGTTGGGAATTTTGAGTTACGATTTCGGAAAGAAAATGAATTATTGGACACGTGGAAAATGATTGGTTTAATGATGATCGACCTGACCGTGAGATGGTAATATTTCACAGTAGAGAAATCTATATAGAAGGTTTATTTTAGATATTTTTTCTCTGTCAGAAATAAAAAATCAGAAACATTTATTTAAAATAGACCAATTACAGGCACTTTTGAATTATCAAAATGTCTGTCAGTCAAAAAAAGTGAAGCTAAATTGCACGTTCCAAAGCGTAGATCTCTATGGAGAAGAACGTGCAAGAAACTCCATGGACACTCTTTTAAATCATATCATGAGTTACATAAACCTTGGTTACATATTTCTGGTCGCTTTTATTATGTGAGCACAATGTAGATAAGTAATAATAATAATTTTTAAAAAAATAATTAAAAAATAGAAATTGAAGTAAGCCACTGGCAGCTTAGAGATGACCAGTCAAGCCAACTGACGGCACCCGTTCACGAGCATGACGCGTGCATCAGCCCCACTCAGCTCAATCATTTTGAAGGGAACTGAATGACCCAATAACACGTGCCACCATCAGCGAGACATTTGAGTGAGCATGACAAACTCTCAACTACCATGCTTGTAATGTCAAACAAGTTGTAACCTAATAAATTTTTATTAGGTTCAATCCAATGTCATTTTCTGTAGTTTTTATACCTACGTATGCAAAAGGTATTCAATATGATGAGCTTATATTGTTCCTTCTGCCGGGACTCAGGAAAAGGAATGGGCAGTAGTCCACCACGCAGACCCAGTTCTAGTAGGTGGATGTCACATGTCTTCGAATTTTTGATTCTAGGACATGTCGGTTTCCTCACGATGTTTTTATTCGCCGTTTTTGAAAGTCATTAATGAATAAATTACACAAAGTAAAGCGCATGCTTGAAACTCTCAACGTATCACTCGTAAGTCGAGGTCGTTATCACTGGGCCATCACCACTGTGTATCTATCTAGATATATTGATATTATGAATAACATCTGACTGAAGTCTTCGGTAATATTCTGCTGTTTCATTAGGATTGGAGCAATTTGTCTGCAGCGATCTTCCAGTCCGATTATAATTTAGGTGTCTTCAGGGCTAGAGTGAGTAGGCTCTTAATGTCATTGCTTACTTTCAGATGGGATCTCATTCAAGTATTAGCTTACACGTGTATCATATATAAAAAATCATATGTTTGACTGCAGTTTGACGTGCAGTATTTACTACTAATTAAGATTTGTTAACTTAGTTTGTTTCATTAAGGCAGGGTAGTGTTAAATTCTGCTATACCTATAAATCAGAAAGTCACTTTCAAACTGTAAGCTAATATAATAAATTTTTTGCCCGTCTACCAACTGCAGGAGGATAAAATCTTTGTACAGCACACGCGCCAAACAAACCTGACCATCAAAACCATTCACAAAGCTCACACACCGGCAACACAATTCGCCACAAGTGAGTGTGCAATTGAAAATGTTGGGAGTCGGCACTTTCGCGGCCGCGGGCTGATCACACAATGTGAACGCTTTCTATACAACTGAGGAAAGACAGCCAGATGCAAGCCTAGGCTCACACGGGCAACTTTTTTAGTGAATAAGTTGCTGCAGTGGAGAATGAAACTAGATACATTTTTCCCATGTCTAATGTAGGCTTGCTATTTAATTTAGAACTAGTAATATATTGCGCTACACCCTGGATCGAAAGTTTAAAAAAATATTGTGAAATTCAACTAATCGCTCTAGGCTTGTGCGGTGGATTACTTGTGTTTACTGTAAACTAAAAACCGCCTATAATGTAATTAGTTATGTTACATGGTGTAGCAGTATCAGACATCGTCATCATCTTATGCCAGTGGCTATCTAGTAACAATATTGCTTAATGTCTTTTTACTATCTTCATCACGTTATTATACTAAGTTTAGGCGATGCTGACTCATTTCTGAACTGCATACATTTCTAAATGTAAATTGGGACAGATATCAGATGAGATAATTGTCAAACGAGAGCCTATCCATAACAAAAAAAATGACGAAAAGGAGACCAAAAAAAAGGACGAAAGTTATATTCAAAAATATAAGCTCCATTAAATTCCCATAAGGTGTTTATTTCTGCCAGAGCCCTAAGAACTTTTCCATCGGAAATATATTAATAATGCGTGATCATGACGTCATTCGTGTCGATTAATAGTTGAACACAATAAGTTGCCCGTATGAGCGCACCTTAAAACTTACTGCGACTGCTACATTTTTTTTGTGCACGCTTATTACAGCTGCCTTTTTTGTAACAAATAATTTTATGTCTCTTGTCTGTGCAAAAAAAAAGTGGCCGAAAATACAGGCAGATATTATCAGATGAAAAGGGTTGCATAACAATAAAATGGTCCTTAAAATTGACAGGTTGATCGATTTTATGAAGATAGAAAGTTTTGCTACTTGTAAGTATAAGTACTTCAAGGGCGTTTAAAAGGTCAGAGAAAATATATTTTTTTTTATTCTTAATCAGCTGATGCCAGCGGCTTCGCTTACAAAAAATTAAAAAAATATATCATAAGGGAGAAAAAATAAAAAAATAAATATTCTATACGCTATTCCAGGATACAGGCTACCCTTGTGCCAAGTTTCATAGAAATCCGTTCAGCCGTTCGAGCGTAAAGAAGTAACAAACATACACACACTCACTAACTTTCGCTTTTATAATTTTAGTGTTTTTTTTTGGACTTTTATACTTCATTTTCATGATTGTAATAAATCTTTATGAGATTATAGTTGGTTGATATATTATGATGAACAAAAATACGTTTTGTATACGATAAATCACATCCATTAAATTAATTAGTTTCCAACATAACCATGTAAAAACAACTTCTCGCGATATTTTTCAATCTTACGGCGTTTGCAATTTTTTAGTAACGTATATATCACATACATACTTTAGTCCGATTTATCGAAGGAAACTAATTGTTAATCACTTTTAATAACAAATCCCTGTAACTAAACTAACATCACATAGGCAATAGACATTATCGTTTCATGATGTTCAAGTTCTAACAACAGCAGGCTCACTGGGCTTGCGGACGGCGAGCAATGGGTAGCTCGCCGTCTGGCCGTCCGGTAACCGTCCAGACCGAGCCCGAGTCATCGACGGCGCGAAGTGTTCCACGCGCGCCTCAAGGAAATTTTGAGAAAGAGCGAAACCGCAGGGGCCCAGCAGGGTCGAAGCCTACTGGGGCCATGGGTTCGCTTCTGAAAGGAAATCAAAGAAGGAACATAGGAGTGGGCTTTAGTCTGTAAAAGTCTGACTCGCCCTCTCGCTCCGCCCAAGAGCGAGAGAAGTCATTGTATGATTTCTCACCAAAAAAAAAACGGCTTTCGAGTGATATTCAAGTTTGTTGACAAACAATTCGTTTCCTTTACTGTGCATACTCCAACTCTTTTAGAGATTAAATTATTATCGCTTAGTTGCCGTTTCTCCCTGTGTAGGTGTGATTACGTATACAAATTAGCTACATCATACAGATTTGGATCAAATACATTATTTATAGGACCTAGATACAGGTGGTTACCAATTAAATACAACAAAATACATAGGTATATCTATCTGTCTATTTATACATACATATTATAATATGTATGTATATATTTATAGTTATGTATTGTGTTTTATATATCGATAAATCAATTTGTTAGCAGTATACCGCAGACTACCCCCTGTATTATTTTAAATTCTTACGATCCATCCTAAGGTTGTCTGGTAGATATCGCTGTCAGCAATAAGACCGCCATTGTACCCATAGATTTAATTTTATGTATAAGTTGTGTTACTTTTTTAGTGTACAATAAAGTTTATTCTGTTCTGTTCTGTTCTATATACTAGCTGGTGCTCGCGACTTTGTCCACGTCAGACTCTTAAAACAGTACAACGCCATTCACAAGCATGTAATATTAAATTTTTAAAAGTTTATTTGATAAAAATTTTGGCGAAAACGTATACATACAAACTATATCTATATTATATTATATCTATCTACTGTTTTAGAAACAAAATATTATTACAACAAGGTATTTATTTCAATTATAGCATAGCATAGTCGGCCTTATAATGTTCCCACTGTTGGGACTCAGGCCTCCTCTCTAGGAGAGGGAATGGGCCGTAATCCACCACGCGGGCCCAGTGCGGGTTGGTTTATTTCAGTTAGGACAATTTATTTAGTTTCGTAGTCTTTAAGTCAAGAGTGGAGTTAATTCTAGGTAAGATCAATAGTTATAGGACAATAGTTGTCAAATCTGAGCATAAAAATGTTAAAAAACCTAAGTACGGAAACCTACATTTATTGTTGAAATTATTGCTAAAGTGAATTGTTCAAAAAGTTAAGTTGAACTAAAAGAACACAGGTGGAGTGGCATGAGGAGTCATTAGATGAATTCCCATCAAAAAAAGGCCCAAACTATTACCCAATTAATTGCAAACCGAGTGTGAAATCGGATCATTTATAACCAAATTGATTCTTTCTTCTCACCCAATAAAAGAAAACCGTGAAACATTCACACTTCCGCTAATCAGAATGTAATTAAACTTGACTTGACTTGACTTTCAAATCAAACCACATATTGGCTGGTTAACTACGAAGATTTATTAACGCCATAAAAGAGAAACGAAAACATATGAACACAAAATATGATCCCATATGGCAACATTAAGTATAGAAAAAAAAATGCATAGACTGGACTGGACCGGAGTGAGAGATTTTATAAAGAATTAAAAAAAGAACATGACGTGCTGTTTGGAATTACAATTGCAGTTGCTGATACAATTTTAAATACGGTTTAGAACAAAAGGTGTGAAAATTTCAATTTTTAAATGTTTCTTAAAAACTTACAATTAAAGTTCATCTAACTCCAATTACGTTGCGATACCGAATTTTTATTTTCCACTACCCAGTCATTCCATTTCGTACCCTATGTTGTTCTGTTTAGAACTGCAATTGGATTATCTAAGGCAATAATATTTCGCTTAGAGACAGTGCTGACCATCCCGGGACTGAACAATTCCGGGACACATACCGGGACACAAAACACAGAATGCATTGTTGTACTAATGAGTTTTTAAAGTCTTTCGAAAGGAATGTCACTTTTAAACTGGTCGCAACGACCTTTGAGGATTTTAAGATTGGAATCAAGCCTTTTAAGAGCAAAAATGTGTTTCATTTTAAAATTGTATGGAATGAGTTCTTAATTTAAAGTTTATATTTGCAATTTTAGTTCTGTGGTGAAATGTTTAAGATTCGCCTTTTATAGAGTAATTGTTTAGTTTTTTCATTATAGTACGACCAGGTTTATTTTAAAATAGATGCTTCCAGCGGCTTCGCCAGCGTGATAGATAGTAGATAATTATTCCAAAGGAACATACTTCCGAAACAAAAGGATCCTATGTGCTATTTCAAGACATGATATACCCGTGTACCAAATTTCATCGAAATCCGTTCAGCCATTCGAGCGTGAAGAATTAACAAACAAACTTCGGCTTTATAATATTAATGTGATTTATTCGCTATTTTTGGGGATGAAAGTATCTACTTAGTAAACTACTATCCCTGGAAGTATATACTTGATTACCTAAATGTAGATTTAAGATTCAAAATATTTTATTTGACGTATACCTACATGGGCACCTATTATAACCTCAAGTTAGCAAACGGTTCCTATTGATTTATTTTTCCTTTTCAAAATTACAAAAAAGAAAATAAAAAAATAATTTCTCATAACCTTGCATATCCAAAAAATTCTTAGTTTTCTCATCTTCCCAAATATGTATCCATAACCATTAGTTATTCTCAATCAAATTCACTTTTACAATAGTACGCCTCTTCCGATATTATAATTAGCTAGTTAAAAATCAAGTATACAAATTAGTTCACATCATAAATAACTCTTTAAGTGTAAATAAATATATCAACCTTATTTAAATTACGTATCAATATTCGACTTTATAAATAAAATATCTTGATCAATTTATAATGATAAAATATTTGGATATTATTTGCAAAGAATGTCATATTTTGACACCTCATTCTAATAAGTCAGGCTCAGTAACGGTTTGAGATTTTTTCTAAAAAACTTTATTGAGATACTTATCGAGTGAGTTTTATTCGCAAAATTATTGTTTTGAAGACGATCCATAAATACGAGTATTTGTAGGTATACACTAAATTATCACCTAATCTAAAAGCAGACAAAATGAGAAATATCGAAATAATCTAGACTTTGATTGGCTTTGGTTTGACTTTCTCTTTAGTTTTTTTTTTTTGACTGACTTTGATTTGGGTGTCTTCAAGGCTAGAATGAATAGGCTCTTAATAAACTAGTGCGCCTCACCATCAACGATTACATCACTGCTTACCATCAGGTGGGATCGCAGTAAATGCACTAGTTTATATCAAATTTAAAAAAAAAAAATATTTTGCCTACGGATTATTGATCTTTAATATTTGAATGATGACTTCGATCTCTCTTCTATTTGAAATATATGTACTTAATGTTAATTGTTCTTCTGACCCCTTTATATATTAATTAGGATTAAAGAAATCACCTACTATTGTATTAATTGACCTTAAGTAGTTACTATGACGTTTTTGATGTGTCTTGGGGCGTAGGCTCCTGGGATGTGGTACTAATGGGGATACACGGTCTCAATATTTCATTACTTTGTATTTTGACACTTCAGTTACATTACCTATCCAAAACTCACATAAAAAACAATCCAACTTTTCTCCTGTCAAATTCAAATCTTATTCTAAATTTGAATAACTTTCTAAAAGTATACTATTGTCTAATCAACCCGTGCGTATAAGGGTCGTTTCTCATATAATCTCCTTCGATGTCAGAGTAACACCGCATACTTTGTTTCAAAATTAAACCCAAACCAAATTCGAATAAATCAAACTTGTTCACCTTTCTGCGCCTCCACAATAGATTAAGCGTAATGATACCCAGTACATCTGAAGCTAACGGATTTTATCCAAATACGGCAAAACTAGGAAAGAGTAGATGCCTAGACGATTTCAATGTACTTATACTTATACTGCGAATTATTGAGTCTTAAAATGGTCAAAATGCATTTAGCACTGTACTACCGTAACCTAGATCTCAAGAACTACTTATAAGACTAGAAGGAGATAAATTCATCACTTCCTTACTCAAGCAAAAGGTTTAAATCGTTCTCTAGTGATACGCTTAAAAAAATATGTTGTTCTAATTTTGAACTAACCAAAAACAATCATAAACATGAGGTTCCAAGTTCAAATGTGGTTCTAGATTTAAAAATCACAAAACTTTTTTTTTTTATATTGTGTTAAAGTATAAATTGACATGTCAACTTATAATTTTAATAAAGTTTTTTAAATTTTCGAATGCCGAACTTATTTGTTTTGTTTTTTTGTTACAGGTAATGTCTTGTTCTTGCTATAACAACATCAAACATAAGGTAAATCACATCAGAAAGGCGGAAACAAACTACATGTTAATTTAGTTATTATTCAAGAAAGCAATATTTCAATGTCTAAGAGAGAGCAAAGATGGCAAAAGCACTTTTTTCCATCCAAGGAAGTAAGGAAATAATTAAAACTCACTTAGTCACGGTCTTTATAATAATCTATACACAGTTATTTATTAGGTGTGAAATATTATTTCATATTCCGTGTATAGTAATGACTAGGTAAACTAGTATAATATCCGTTATTAAGAAACATATACGGCAAACAGTTTTACAAGTATGTTAATCTAAGTAGTTTAGTCAGTCTTAGTTATCTTGCCATCTGTTTCTATATACGGCAGTTATTTTCTTTGTTTGGCTATAAAAGGTAAAATTTAATAATAAAATTTAAATGAGTAGTTTATGGTTACGCTGATTTATGCATGGAATATGGAGCAAGTTTTGAAGGACCAATCTAATTCGCTGCTTTGAATACGAACTGGAAAAAAAAACACATACAAAATAGGCATTCTTTATCATGGTTGTAAGATAAAAAAAAGATGATGATCGATTTTTGAACTAAACAAATAGTTGGATCGAATTTTAAAAGTTCCCTTATTATGCTTGAGAAATTAAAACCAAATTGGCATTCCTTACAAGATTTTAAGATTTAAAAAAAAATGACGTTCGATTTTTCAAGCAAACAATAGTTTGTTTGAAGCCCAGCATTGCACATGACAGTTTGACTTTTTCTTAGAAAAACAGTTATGTTACGCCATTGGCTCAAATGACTAGTTAAGTCCATTGTCCACTCAGGCCCTTAACTAAGGTCAACTAAGGGAAATGAGCCATCATAGAGTCTACAACTCCACATGCAAATTACAGGCAATGGACCACCATCCTGCCAGAACATATTTCAAACAACTTTTTTATACAGTTGTGAAATATTTGTGTCAAAAAAATATTAATGTCCTTAGGCATTTTAATCTCTAATAAATCAGTAAAATATAATATGCTAATAAGATCCTAATTCGATCATTACTACAATGTAAAGTCGACCATAAAATTCGTTCTTTAAATATATGATGGGAAGTCAAAAAATAATTTATTCGCGAAGGTACTGGCCACAAATTATGCGATGCCCCCATGCCTTGGGTTTTGATAAACGAGTTCAATGACCCACCCCATCGAACACCTTGAGGTATTTATTAAACATATTTTATTTGTAGGTATGTTCCTATTTTGAAATCGCTTTTTTAATAAAAAGTTTTTAAAAAACTATAAATTTGCTCATTTACATACATACATATTCAGCCTTTTAATGTTCCCACTGCTGGGACTCAGGCCTCCTCTCTCTAGGAGAGGGAATGGGCCGTAATCCACCACGTGGGCCCAGTGCGGGTTGGTGGATGTCACGTGTCTTCGAATTTTTGGTTCTAGGACATGCCGGTTTCCTCACGATGTTTTCCTTCACCGTTTTGAGAGCAGTGGTGATGAAATAAATTACACAAAGTAATGCGCCTGGCTGGGTTTGAACCCGCGACCAACAATTCGTAAGTCGGGGCCGTTACCACTCGGCCACCACTGCTCACATAAAATTGCTTATTTACTTCAGATTTTTATAACATGATTTCAATTTTACTCTATAATTTAACGTTAGTTTTATAAATATTATTGTTTGCAATCTTATCAAAAAATTGATCATTGTTTTACTCACACTATCAGCACAAAAGAGAGAGGTCTATTAGCATATTATAATACTTAATATTAAATCTAGTCAGGATCATAGCCTTAGGTTATATATAAAAAGATGAAACCATAATAGCCGAAAACACAACGTTCCATTTTTTTACTATAGCAGTTAAATTTGATGATCTCAACAAAATATCCGGCTTTAAAAAAGGAACAGTTACTTGGCAAAGTTAAAAATATTAAAAAAAAGACTAAATTAAATATTTACTTAAATGTCAGAAACATTAGTAAAGTTTAAAGAACACTTGCGTCCGCGCATATTTAGTAACGATATTTATTTAAGTACAGTGGGTAAGTAAAGAGACTTCTTGTCTCAAACCGGTAGAATATTTTGCGACTATTTGCTACATACTGGCTACTTATAAAATAAATAGTACCAGTTACCGGTTTTATTTTTAATATTGCTTAAAAACTTACGTACAGTCAAATGGGGTGAATAGAAACTCAGGGGTGAATAGAAACAAAACTTCAAAGGGTATTTTCACGATATTTGAATATTTTTTGCAGCATTTAACTATATCGATTTATTAATGAATTGTTATTCTAAAAAGTCGATGCTTTGTTAGAAGCCGATAATATGGTATCAAAGTGAAAAACCAAACCAAAGTTTTGTTTCTATTCACCCCTGCGTTTCTATTCACCTCGTTTTACGGTACTGGAAGTGACAAGAAAAATGGAGCGAAAATAAAAAAGGAATTAATAACTAGGCTTTGGATGAGTTTTTGGCGGGATTTTTTCGTGTGAAATTCAGTGGCTATTTTAATAATTCGCAAATTGATTCATAGTGTATTACTGTAAAATTAATGTAGTTTTGTATCTCAAGTGTCTACACAGCTGACAATATGTGGAATCATTGAAACAGGCGCAATTCTGGTAAATTGGAGAATGTTATTGTAGTATTGACCGCAACATCGTGATCACATCAGAAATGAAGATATCCGCTGGAGAACCAAGGTTTCAGACATAGCCCAAAGAATCACCAAACTTAAGTGGCAGTGGGCAGGGCACATTGCTCGCAGAACAGATGGTCGATGGGGACGAAAGGTTCTGGAATGGCGACCACGTACCGAAAGACACAGCATTGGAAGGCCTCCCACAAGGTGAACCGATGGCCTAGTGAGGGCCGCGGGAATCCGATGGATGCGAGACGCACAGGATCGGTCATTATGGCGACACTTGGGGGAGATCTATGCCCAACAGTGGACGTCTTTCGACTGAAATGATGATGACGATTCCACAGTGAAGCTTACCAAGAAGGCATTTGCTGCCAAATACAGAAAAAAACATTAGAATGTGTTACAACCGCATTCGAGTGGAACTCAAAGTAACTTAAAGTAACTGAAAAATTAAAACTTTATAAACTTGACACTGGCTATATGCACAAACCGTGCGAAATCAAAATAAAAAAATAATAGACTGTGGACAGTGTTGCCCTTGAAAGAAAAATAAAACTGATACCTACTTTGCGAAAAATATCAAAGGATGCCAATAGAACGTGCTTTAATTAATTTATTCATTCATTAATAGCAAACAACCTAAATTTAAATTTAAACATGATTCTTCACATTCTTGATCCTATTAATTTTTTAAACACCTCACCTACCTATTTGGGTGTTATTTTAACATCATACATTTTAATAGTTTTTTTCTAAGAAAATTAATATTTTTCTAGAACATTATTGGCAATATAAATACGCGTTTTAGTGATTTATGTCTTTTCAATGTGTTTGTATAGCCTGGTGTCATATCGCATAAAATTCCTATACATTTTTATGTCAAGGAGTCGGTATACGATTTATTTGTTGAGGCGTTGGCTACTAGATGTCATATCGGTAGGTATTTACTTGTTATACACACAACAAGTTGCACTTGTACAAATTACATTTTAAATATTGACATTATTATTATTACAAATTATTATTATTATTAATTAATTATTTCATAAAAATGTATTTAGATTAAGTTAGATTATAAGATGCCGAAAATAAGTTATTATATCCTTCTTTTGCTGTGCCCGACAGGGTCCATGATTGTTTCTTTTGCCAAATATTTACCACCTAAGTCTACATTGTGGAATGCAATAAAGAATTGAGTATTGAGTATTAGGTATACTGTTACTAAAAACGGTAGGTATTTTTGTAACAGGTACAGGACAGGACTAGACTAATAATTTTTCTTCTTTTGGCTACGCACTGTTTTAAATTTAGCCAGTGTCGAAAAAGCATTCCGTTTTTGATACGGTATACTGTCACTTTATTTTCCATTATAATGAGAATGTGATATATTCTAATGGTGTTACAGTATTTGGCAGAAAATTTATCAAATTACCCTTCTCGGCAAGCTTGGCTGAGGTAGTTGGCTCAATACTACGATAACATTCTCAGCTCCATTTTGCTGAAATCACGACTGTTTCAATAATGCCACATAATATTGTCCTGCCCCCCTAGCCAAGTTACAATCGTATCGTTCGCGCCCCTAGCCAAGTTACAATCGTATCGTTCACGCCGAACGCCTCGAGTAGGCCACGCCTCGGATTCCTTTATTCTGACATCATCTGAACGCTCAGTCACGTGGTCAGAATAAAGGAATTGGAGGTATGGCCTACTCGAGGCGTTCGGCGCGATCGAAACGATTGTAACTTGGCTAGGGGGGCAGTTGTACTTGAGATACTAAACTACACCAATTACATCACGTCAATTTGAATTAAAACAGCCACTGAACTTCACTCGACTGAAACCTACCAGAATCTTTCTCAAACCAAACTGGTCACATAATCTAACAACATACTACTAAATATTTATATAAAATGTGTATTTTAATTATCTTTTTTTTTGTATATTATTTATGTTGTTGTACACTGACAGCCCCAAATCTTTTCCTTTCATTTCAGTCCATCCAAAGGTTGTCTGGTAGAAATTGCCCTGTGCAATAAGACCGCCTATTGTACACTTATTTTTTATAAATATCTGTCCTGTAATAAGTTAAGGTGTGCAATAAAGAAGTAAATAAATAATGAACTTCATACATAATAAAACCGTAGTTAGTGCTACCTAATGAAGTACACCACTATTTTTCACGAAACAATAAGTTTTTTTTTCCAAACCAGTACTGCGACTGCGGGAACCACAATCCATATTTATGTATCGCATAACTTCCATACCAAGGATCATATAAATTGAATTTCTTACGAACTTTAAATGACATTGGAAAAAAGGTAAAACATCCACATTAAATAGTAATTTCTCATAACAACATTAATTCTTAGAAGTTTATTAAAACTCTGTGTTTTGTGCCATCAAGTGTAGACTTAAACCCAGTTTCTCTTTTTTATTATTATTATTGATAGCCTCGCGTTTGACCGCTATCTATCCTGATGGTAAGCAATATGTAGCTACTCACCCTTGACTCAAAGATCCCGAGGTTATAGCTATCAGAAAACACAAACTCCGGAAGAGAATTCCACTCCTTAGCTGTACGCAAAATGAAAGTGTTTGCGATAGTAAATTTTGATACAATTAAAAAAAATTCGTTTGATACATGTGGAAATTTCAGCACTCGGCTCCACAGCACCCTCGCCTGTGACTCGGGCGAATTCTACCTCATTTCTCTAGTTGTATCAAAATGTACTATTGTGCGTATGGATGGGATGTCCACCATGTACTGGTGGCACATCGCCATACTTCTATAATTACCTTTAACTTGTGATGTTTCTCAAATTCGGGACTCAAACCTATATAACCTACTAGCTTTTGGCGCGGCTTCGCCAGCGCACATAAAATATAGCCTATGTCACTCAGAAATAAAGCAGCTTTAAAATTTTAGCACTCGGACCAGCAAGTCCCCTCTTTGAGGCGTGGTTGGAAAGACCTCACGGCGTCCTCACCTTTCGCATGACGCAGGTTCTCACCGAACACGGTAAGTTCGGGAAGTTCCTGCACCGGATTCGTGCGGAAGCAACGCCCGGGTGTCGCCACTGTGTGGACCGCCCGGAGGACACGGTGGAGCACACGGTTGAGGTGTGCCCCGCTTGGGCAGAGCAACGCCGTGTCCTTGTGGGGGCGATCGGCGGCGGCGATCTCTCGCGCCGGGCCCTGGTACAGGCCATGGTCCGGAGCGAGGAAGAGTGGCAGGCGGTCGCCTCCTTCTGTGAAGCAGTAATGCTAGCAAAGGAGGCGGCCGATCGCGTGAGGCAACGGTCCTCACGCCCTTACCGCCGCCGGGATTCCGATCCCGATTTCCGGCCACCGTAGGCGCGGGCTTGCGGACGGCGAGCAATGGGTGGCTCGCCGTCGGACCGTCCGGTAACCGTCCGGACCGAGCCAAGTCGTCGACGGCGCGTATTGTTCCACGCGCGCCTCAGGGAGATGTCAGCAAATCGTAGGGGCCCAGCAGGGTCGAAGCCTACTGGGGCCATGGGTAGTGTGAAAACGAAACCCGGGGCCCTGGGACGAAGGCAACGAAGGAACAGGAGTGGGTTTTTAGTCAGTAAAAGTCTGACACTATCTCTCGCTCCGCCCAAGAGCGAGATTTGTCATTAGATGATTTTCCCAACGTAAAAAAAAAAAAAAAAAAAAAAAGCACTCGGACCAGTACTTTCAGTGATTACCTTCTACAAACAAAAAAACAAGCTTTACCTCTTTATAATATTAGTGTAGATAAGGACTCAGACCTCAGACCCATATTTTCTAAAACAATGGCCAATAGGGTTGTGCGAAAGTGAACCCCGGGGCCCTGGAACGAAGGCAAAGAAGGAACAGGAGTGGGTTTTAGTCAGTAAAAGTCTGACACGTCCTCCCCCTCAGCCCAAGGGCGGAAGATGTCATGAGTTGAATACAAACCTAAAAAAAAAACACCTAAATATATCACTTGACTTGCGTATAATATTTTGTGACGAGTCGATTATTTATTTTGCCGGGGTTAATATATTATGCCTATTGCTCTTTCCCTTCAAGTTTTTATGGTGTGACATTTGCTTCAATAAACCGAGTTGATCCCTCAATTGCAGTCGTTACCACGACCTTTCAACTGTATTATTTATGAGTGTTTGGCATTAGATTAACCATGGGAAGGGCTCTTTTTTATAGGCGTATGTGTCGTCACGTTTCAATTGCCCCCCACGCCCCTGGTTCCCCCCTTTGAACAGTGCAACTTGTGATGCGATGAAGACTGTTTTGTTTTTTAAGGTGACTTTTGGCATTTAATTTCTAGGGTCTCAAGAGCATTCATATTTATTTATTGCATTCCATGTTTTTAGATGTTACATAGGGCAAAAGTTAAATACTATTATGGACACAGCACATTTAGTTTTTAAATTAAAATTGATGGTCATGAAGTACACCACTATTTTTGACAACATAGTTTTTTCTTTTCATTTCCAAACTAATAAGAGAAACAATGTAAGTACTAAGAATGAAAGGTGATAAGAAATTTTCTGTAGGATTCAATTTGTTTCTTATTCCTGATTGGTTCTTTTTAAGGAGCTTAAACTTTGCTGGATAATTTCGAAATTAAGCCAAAATCTTTGCCACAATTAAATTTTTAATTCAGAAATGAGAAAAGTTTATTTCAAATAGACCATTTACAGGCAGTTTTGAATTGTCAAAATGTTGGTCAGTCAAAAAAATAAAGCTATTCTAAGACATATACTGCGCTCTTCTGCCTTTTAATTCAGTCAGATTCAAGACTCCACTAGTTTTCATTTTTTTTTAAGATTTGTTGTAAGGAATCGGTTGCAGATTCTATATGTCTTTTCATTAACTTCTATTATATCTTAATCTACTAATTTTTTTATCAACCAACCCGCACAGGACCTGCATGGTGAACTACGGCCCTTTCCCTCTCCTAAACAGGCCAGAATCCCAGCTGTGGGAACATTATAAGGCTGATTATACCATGCTATAAAGCTTTTTTACTTATCGATAATCCCTTTCACACCCATCAGAAAACTAAGCCTTTACACATTTACACCTAATTCCACCAATCCATCATCGACGTACGGCGACGCACCATGGGTACATGGTGGACATCCCACCCATACGCACAAAACGTTTTGGGAATACATTCATTGTGCATACAGCTAAGGAGTGGAATTCCCTGCCGTAGCCTGTGTTCCCTGATAGCTACAACCTGAGAATGTTTAAGTCAAGAGTGAATAGGTTACTTCTAGGCAAGCGTGCTCCATCGTCGACCACATCATCGCGTTCCATCAGGTGAGATAGTAGTTAATAGCAAGCCTATCAACAGTAAAAAACTTCAAAGTTTTCGAAGTTCACCACAAAATCTAAAGCCCTATTTATACTTCAACACGAACACCATGTCAATCAGAAGTGCTAAAGGAAGGCGTGGCTCATTACCGTTTACATTCAATTGTGTTTATGGCCTTATGAACACGGTACACTCAACCACACTCTGGTAGAAATTACATTATCTGTTCTTATATTATAAAGAGGAGAGTTCGTTTGGTGAAGCCGATAGCAGAAGCGGCTCAGTTACTTTTTTTTATTTTTGTCTTCATCAATCAATGAAAAAATGGATAGATTGTGTGAGAAGTGATATGAAAGAAAAGGGAGTTAGTGATAGCATGACGAATGACAGGACAGAATGGAAGAAAAAAACGTGTTGCGCTGACCCCAAATAAAACGGGACAAGGGCAGGAAGATGATGATGATGTCTTCATCAATCAATCTGCCTCACCTTTTCCCAATTCTATTAGGGTCGGCTTCCAGTCTATCTGGATGCATCTGAAAATCAGTATATGCTGAGTAACTGCTTATCTGTCCTCCACAAACTAGTAACAGAATAGCACGATACCACTTGGTAAGACTGGTGTCAGGACTCTCAAAGATCAACAAATGGCAGTTGGGTCCAATGGTGCAACGTGCTTTCTAAGGCAAGAAGAGTGATCTACACGCTGAAACTTGTTCATGTCCCGTGAAAGAGCACCCATCCACGGGCCAATTTAGTCAAGCATTGCCTAACGAGCTCTTTCATGCATAAAATTATCCTCATAGCATGACAATGTCCCCGCAGCTGGGACTCAGGCCTCCTCTCTAGGAGAGGGAATGGGCCGTATTCCACCACAAGGGCCCAGTGCAGATTGGTGAATGTCACACGTTCTCGCGGTGTTTTTCTTCGCCGTGTTTTAAGAGCAATGGTGATGAAATAAATTACACAAAATAATATGCCTGGTTGGGTTCGAAACCGCGACCTACAACTCGTAACTCGGGCCTGTTTCCACTGGGCCACCACTGCTCCTCATCATCCTCATGCCCAAACATAAAGAGAGTTTCCGTTGAAGTGTTGCCACTATGAAGAACTGTTGACTGTACACGGCACTAAATTTGAATGCCATAGCTGACTATATTATTTACGAGCTTATTAAAGAGGACCACACAAGTGGGGTAGAAAGTTTTATGACGACAGCCGATTAGTGTGTATTTTAATGGCTTTGAACTTGATTGAGAAAATAAATTATAAGTACCCTTAAACTCAAATCTGCAAAGGGTCAAACTTCTGAGTTAACGAAAAAAAAAGATACGGCCCTTTATGTCGAAAAAAAACGTATATTTCGTCACTTCCGGTTGACTTAGAATCCTGAAATTTGACATAAAGTAAGGTCTCATAGCACAAGTATAAGAAAAATCTGATAACTGTAAATTTGTGGTTACGTCACAAAAAAAAACTTCTTGCGATTCGAAAAAATCTTCGTAACTCAATTCGGGAATTGAACTGTTATCGTAGGTAAGTTTGTACGGAACCCTCAGTGCGCGAGTCCGACTCGCACTTGCCCGGTTATTAAAACATTCTATCAAATTTTGACGCTATATTTTAGCTATGAGTTATTGCCTGTAGTGTATACAATATAGTTTTAATAAGTTAAATGTTTTTATTTTTCTTTATTTAGTATTTTATTAGAATTAAAGAAAATAAATAATCTATCAAAAAGCTAAAATCTCGTACAAACAGACAAAATTATGAAATAATTAATTACCCATACACGCGTATCTCCTCCCACGCGCGCGCGCATACGCACGGTGCATTAATCCGTATTATGGGATCAATGGATTAACACACGATACGGGCCACGAACGAGAATGATATGAGAAAGCGTTTAATTGAATGTGTATGGACCGTTTATGGTGTTTTCATGGTGAGTTGGGAGGCAGAATATGGATGTTATCATTTGTATGGTAACATAATATTTACATACCTCTTTTTGACTGCCTTGTTTTGTATAGTAGTCAGAAGCGATACTGCTGAGCACAAATGTATCATTAATGCCCCTCGCCCACGGCGACTTTTTGTAGCGATGCTGTTGCGAGTTTCGTAAGCGCGCGACAGCATCGCTACTAACGCGCGTTAGTCGCATTTGCAAACTCTATATAAAAGATGCCAACGCGCTACTAACGCGCTACAGCATCGCGATTGTATCGATGCGAACGCGCTACAGCATCGCTACAAAAAGTCGCCGTGGGCGAAGGGCCTTAAACCGTACTAACTGCAGCCATCGGCTTCGCCTGCGTGAAAATAGGTTTATAATCCAAAGAAACACATTTCCGGGATAAAAAGTATTCTATGTGCTATTCCAGGATATAGCTTACCCATCTGCTAAATTTTATCCAAATCCATTCAGCCGTTCTAGCTTGAAGAAATAATAAACATATACACACAAATACACACACTCTCACAAACGTTCGCCTTTATAATATTAGTTTAATGAGTTCGAAAGAATTACCGTGGCCCTAGAACTCAAAAAACCACTGAAAGAACACGGGTGGGTTTTACTCAGTAAAAGCCTGACACTCTCTTTCACTCCACCTAGAGAGGGAGATGTCATAATGATAACATCCCCAAAAAAAATGTTATATAAGTAAGGTACAAATAAGTAATCGAATTTTAAACAAACTTTTGTCGAAGTCAATAAACTTATCGTGATAAATCATTTATTAGATACTAACTTTAACCCTTGGCTTTGCCCGCGTATATAAAATATAGCCTATGACACTCAGGAATATAGCAGCTTTCTATTGGTGAAAAAATTTTAGCAATCGGACCAGTACTTTCAAAGACTACCTCCTACAAACAAAAAAAAAACTTTACCTCTTTATAATATTAGTGTAGATATAAACTTATAATGAAATGAATTAATGACTTAAAATACACCTCACCTTGTAAAAAGCATAATAGCAATAAAAAATGGTAACACTATATTAATCTTAAAAAAAAACTATAAATCACTTCAACAATTTATTTGAAAAATAAAAAATGGCTTCCATTTCGCTAATTTATTCGCCACTTTGTAATTAACAGCAACAAAAAAAAAATGCTAATAAATAAAACACTAGCCTTTGCCTCAAGGCTTGCGAATGTTCACAATGAATTTTAGTAAGAAACAAATTTAAAGCAAGCTTTATAAATAAGTCAGATATTTCTTTCCCCTTTTACTGACTTCGAAAGAGCTTCATCGTGCCATGGTATTCTGATGCCTAATAAACGCCATCTAGAATCTGCTGGGACTCAGGCCTCCTCTCTCTAGGAGAGGGAATGGGCCGTAATCCACCACGCGGGCCCAGTGCGGATTGGTTAATGTCACATGTCTTCGGATTTTTGGTTCTAGGACATGCCGGTTTCCTCACGATGTTTGCTTTCACCGTTTTGAGAGCAGTGGTGATGAAATAAATTACACAAAGTAATGCGCCTGGCTGGGTGTGAACCCGCGCGTGAGGGCCTTCACCACTCGGCTATCACTGCTCTCAAACGCCATCTACGTTATATTTATTATTTTAAAAATTACCTTAAAAATTAGTGCTATGCAGTTGCATCCAACCTCAACATAGACGGGAAAAGGTTACGGAGATTGAGAGATTGTCTAGACTAGGGGCTCACTGGTAATTCTCGCCATTCAACCACGCTTTCGGTAATATCATATCCACTTTGCGTCGTATTTTTTAACCTCTACGGTCCGGCTTTCGGCGGCGTTTCGCCTCGTCGTTTATACCGTGTACATCGAAGGAATGGAACAATTTGCCTGCTGCGGTCTTCCCATCCGATTATAATTTAGGTGTCTTCAACGCTAGAGTGAATAGGCTCTTAATAAACTAGTGCGCCTCACCATCAACGATTGCATCACTGCTTACCGTCAGGTGAAATCGCAGACAAGCACTGGTTAATATCAATTTAAAAAAAAAGTGCGCCTGTCTGGGTTTGAACCCGCGACCTACAATTCGTAGTCAGTCATCACTCTTTGTTTAGGGATTTTTTGCGCTCTAGAATAACTAAAACCATACCTGTGTCCTTGAGTGCCCTTTCTGTTCTAGGCCGACGGTTTCCCTTTCAGAAATTCTCTGTGGCCCTAGCAGGCATCGGCCCTGATGCCCCATACGGTTTTCTGACATCTCTTTAATGCGCGCGTGGAACATTATGGGCTGTCGACGACTCAGGCTCAGTTCTAACCAGATGGCTGGGGCGAACCTGCGAAATACCCATTGATCGTAGTCCCCAAGCCCAAATATATCCACTTGTGTTTACACGTGTATGAACAGCTACCTACTTGACTGTTCTCACTATAAAAATTATAAAAAGTGACAATCATTAAAAATACATTATTAAAAATCACATATTTTTCTGTATCAAACAATTTAGTGAATCTAAACTTATTCCAGTTTATAATTAGAGCTCAAACCAGCTATACATGCAGATTCATCCGATCAATAACATTTGCAAAGGAGACTAGACATTATCTGACCAAAATTTCAATGTATCACAAATACCAATGTATCA
The DNA here is from genome assembly GCA_905147345.3 of Mythimna impura. Taxonomy (NCBI): domain Eukaryota; kingdom Metazoa; phylum Arthropoda; class Insecta; order Lepidoptera; family Noctuidae; genus Mythimna; species Mythimna impura. The sequence continues at coordinate 4,610,751 of LR990355.1, read as the reverse complement.
ATAACATTAAAACATATTGCGTCCATATTGGACACTTAACCCACGATCGCTGGCCAAATTAGCACGCGCGTTGAGTGGCCACAATAAATGTTATGTGGACCGCTGACCGGTATTAGTGGTACGGTTATATTGATAGCGATAAGCGATTTGATCGGAATCGAAAAAATCTGTGATGATATTGTGTCCTGTCTTCTGGGCATATTTCCGAATTATAGCGATGTGGAGAAGTACGACGACGCCTGAGTGTATTTTGTTTGTATGTAAAGTCTGCTGCAAAAGTGCATAGGAAGTACAGAAATAAAATCGTGTGAAGCGAGAAATGACGCCATCTAGCGTAAAACCTGATTGAAATGTTGCTATCGACAACATTACATTATACTGTTAATAGATGGCGCCGCTGTGCTTCAAATGATTAATGCTTAATTAATGCTTATTTTTGTACTTTCTTTTTGTTTCTTCAAACATTGAAATAATTTATAATTTCTTTTAAAGAGATGAAGATATTAAAATTGAATATCAATTTATAAATATTTGATTATCTATGTGTTAGTTTTCAAACTTGAGGGGTAGGTTGAATATGGATTTACAGTGAGGCCGCAAAAGTTAAAGATTACATTGCTACGAACCGAGCGAGCACGCACGACACTTCCGTGCGTATGTGTGCGCGTGTATGAGTATCCACATTCCACAGATAACACATACTAAGGAACTGTCGTCGCACTGAGCTTAAAATATCATTATTATTTTTCTGTGCCATTGAATATGCATCACACAGTCACAGAGGCGACTTGTTCTTACCATTGCATTGATAAAATTCACGCAAACGTGTCATGTGCTGTTAGCCGTATGAACTAAGTGTTGGATTCGCAAACAACGTAGCCCGAGTTCAAATCATGGTCGGTCCGTTGTGGTTATTTATTACTTATTCCCAATCTATATTAATATAGTTGTTTTTTATATTTCTATGAAAAATACTATTGCATTTTTTGCACTAAATAGTTGCAAATTACGAATATGATCTATTAACCACAAGAAGAACACATTCGTAATTTTCAATTATTTAGTTGTTACATCTTTTCAATGTTGTAAGGTGGAAATAAAAAGACGTGTTTAATAAAAAAAAATATTCTTTATATTTACAAATTAAACATATATGAGAATTGTGACGCCGAATTGTTACCTAGACAACAAAATTATCTTGTAACCGTTATCTATGTTACGTGTAAGATTGTTTGTTGGAAGTATATCCACTTAGACCATTCATAATATGAATAACGTAACAATGAAAGGATATTAAAATTTTAATAAAATAAAATATAATTGTTTATATCCAGTTATTTATTGAAAAGTGATATATGATTTAGACTTTGTAAACATTTTATTTGTATGTAACGTCACAATGAATGTATTGAGGTCATAGCTTAATTGTTCATTTTCTTGACGAAAAGAAGATTGAAACTAAACCTCAATTTCTGTTAAAAGAACTTTAGTTCTCACAAGATAATCGTCAATTAGATGAGAAAAATAAATTGAACTATTATGTTAGAACAGTGTGGGTAGAAGAATAAAAAACGAAATAGAATCATGATTATTGTCAACAAAATTGATAGCGAGTTCACTGCATTCTTAAGATAAGGCGATGGCTCAAGTTAAAATGTATAGCTGTTTTAAACGAAAGTAAACACAATATAATACAGTGTTTGTTAACGAATAATCATTTAAATATGTTAAAATAAAATGGCCTACTAAATATTTAATTACACCGACTGATTTTACTAAAACTTAATATTTTGTATAACCCCCATTATTTTCGATACAGTCAAGTAGACGTTTGCGCATGGACCCAACCATATTACCGCATATTTCGCTCCCTCTAAAACTTTCCCATACCTCCATGCAATGGGTTTTTAATTGTTCCGTAGACCTCTCATTCCGCGAGTCCCACCTTTGCACCATCAAACCCCATAGATTTTCTATGGGGTTGAGGTCGGGTGATCGCGCTGGCCATGGAATAACAATTACTTCCGGGTGATTGTGAAACCACTCACGCACAGTACTCGCTCGGTGAATAGGACAATTGTCCTGGACAAACGGAAATTGTGCTAACTCATCAGCTGGGTAAATGTTGCGCACAGTAGGTAGCATAATTGAGTCTAACACTTCCACATAAGTTGAACTGTTTGCGCGTGGAGGAATGAAAGCCAGTTCTCCTGGTCCTGCTGCACTCATCCATCCCCACATATTAATTGTGATTCGACCTGATTCGGTGTTAGGTATAATGTTTTTATCACACCAGCGAGTGTTATTCTTGCGCCATAAGTGAAGCCTGCCCTTTTGACTGGATTTAAATGTTTTTTCATCTGAAAATACCGCAGTATTCCAATCAAAATCTAAATAATCACGTGCGAAACGTAATCGTTCCTGTTTATGCCTCTCTGTCAAGTACGGCTTTTTAGCAGGTTTTCTGTGATGCATGCCTTCAGCGTGAAGTGCACGGCGAACAGTATCAATCGAGGTGTCATATAATTCCGCAAAATGTCTCGTTGGTGCGAAACCATTTGTTTCGTATACGTCCACCATATGTCGTCGCTGCGCCTCGCTAATAAGCTTCGGTCTCCCACTTCTCTTTCGACTAGCAAGGCTACCTTCTTCCTCATATCTTTTTATCCAAAGACTTACAGTATTTTTCTAAAACAAAAAAAAATATATTAGGCAGCTATACCTACTTGACTTCATTTTCATTATATAAAATGTTAACAATCATAATTATTGAATATAATTTTAAAATAAAACTGCATTTATAAATCCAATAACCAATCCAATAAACCCAACGATTTATGTATTTTTCTTTTAAGCCTCATAAAGATACGATGGATGGATTCATAAATGGCATACTTACATTTTAATTAGAAGATTAATTTATAATAAAGTTACAATTCATTAATAGCTATTATACTCACATTCAGTCCGGTTTCTTCAGATATTTGTGTTTTATTAAGACCGCTTTTATGCAGCCCAATGATAGTCGCCCTCACTTCAATACTAATATTAGCCTGCATTTTGCGAATATTACAATACTGTTAACCACACGTCACTAACCAACAACTACAACCAAACGACAGTTCATTTCGGTCAAGTTAAAACTTATGTCTACCTCGCAGAAATTAATTCTTTATTTAGTTTTTTTGTGATCCCTTTCTAACTCTAAGAAATGTGTGAACAAGTTAAAGAATAATTTAATATAATAATATGTAATGCTAATCCATAACTTCCAATCGGGTAAGAACTTACAAAAAGTCAACAATTGCGTGGGATTTGAACTTGCGGCACACTGATTTGCGCTTCAATCTGTGTGCTCTATACCACTAGGCCATCTTGACTTATGCTAAGTTGATGAAATTATGAACTACAATCAGTTGTTGACGACAATGATGACGCATGTGTCTATCTATTTGTTAAACTAAAAGTCAAGTTTATACTTTGTGAGATTGCCTTTGCTCGCCACTTAGCTGTGAAGAAACCAACGCCATCTAGTTTAATTTTCGAAAACTTGAACTCTAACGTGCAAGGGAAAATAGGCGTTAAGGTATCTAAGCACTTTTACACCCAGATTGTACTTAGCACTTAGTTTTAATGTAATAAAATAATCGTTTTTAGAGTTCCAAACCTCAAAAGGAAAAAACGGTACCTGTATAGGATCACTTTGTTGTCCGTCTGTCTGTCTAGACCCTTTATAAGGTAGGAGTTGAAATTAAAACCATATACTTAGGTCTGCGGTCCCTTGAAGCTGTAAAAAAATCAAACTTCTAAGTTAAACCCCAAAACTAAATGTGTAAATTTAGTGTTCATATTATACCTGTCCAATATTTATAGTGTCAACCGTTTATCGCTAACAATAGCGCCTTGCCGTTCCAGCATCACATTTCTCAAAAGAATTTTTATTCTTATTTCTTATCATTTGGCTTCTGTTTTACATTTTAACGATCCAACATATTTATTATTGATATTTAAGTATAATGTTTATTATTTACGATAAAAAATTATAACAGTTGGTAACGGTAAGTGACTTAAATAATAACTTTATTAATTTAAGTAATAAAATTATGAAATGTGTCTGCTTTTATTAGTTAAATAAATTGTATAGTTTAAGTTGCTTTAGCTGTTAAAAATCTCATAAAAGTTTTATTTTTGATGTGATAAAGTTTTTAAAATACACGTGCCATAAACAATTCAATACTTTTATATTAAAAGGCTCTTTGACAAATTTTTTATTTTATTACATTTCATTTTTTATTTTTCAATAAAACTTGCACAAGGGATTATTTGTAAATTTTACTAAATATTTACCTTACACAAATAATTTATTGTACAACTCGTTGCGGAAAAAAGTAATATCCAAGATGGCGTCTTTTTCCCGCCCAAATTCCATTAAAACAGCAATGGATGTCAACTCTCTTTTACAAAAAAATTAAATGTCGCTTAGTATCGTTTACTGACAAATTAAATTAAGTGTACATCAATATTACGGCGTTACTTAATATATACTTTAGTATACAGAAAAGGAAAAATAAAATATTTTTTACTTTTATGAACAGCGGGATGTCCATGCGAGAATGGTATAGCTATAGCCAAATCGTTTCATTGATTTTATCAAAAGATTATTTAGCCAATGAAAGGGTCAAAAAGATTACAAGACCGATAAAAAGTTCAAAAAGATTATAATACCGATTAAAAGTTTAAATCTTTTAAAAAATACTCTTGCTGTAGATCAATAGGTTTTTAAGTATATATTTCGATTTGATAAATCGCACACCTAGATAAAGAGTAGCACAACTCAAAATACCTCTTTTTTCAGGAACAGCAAAAAACGTTTTACTCGTTTTCTATTTGACCGATTTAAATGATTGTTGGATGAGGTTGTATATTATTTTACTAAGATATTAATTTGATCAATTACTTACCTTCAAATACACGTATACATTTTTAATTTTTTTTTTTCGTGTTATATTAGTAATCGTGACTAAATCATTGTTCAATATTTTTATCAACTCAAATTGATTTCATATTAGTGATTTTTTTAAAATTAATCCTGTCTTAATGTGAATATATTTTTTTAAAATCTTTACATAAAGAGTAGTGTATCTAAATTATTATTTGTATAATTATTATAATAATGAAGTAAAACATTATATTTAATTAAGACACATCTTTATTTTGTATTAAGGTAACAAACAAATAAAGATAATCAAAAACACATCACTTGTTCGGAAAATAGAATGAACACCTTACATTATTCTAATTTGAGATCCATTAAACTTTGAACAGGTTAGTAAAACGTTTAACAAAGTAGACATTTTTCTTATAATTTAGGTATTAAGTTCTCTTTAATCAGTACTAGACCATTAAGTCTATAAACTACAGGAAAAGTAGTATATTTTTTTATAAATAGCACAGTCTTTGGAAGATATTTTAAGAATGACTTAGTTACAAAAACACGTACTTATTACTCAACATAACAGGCATGAGAAATGTGGGTACTAGGTACCAACAATTATCTGTTTTCACTTAACTTAAATAACCAAAAAAAACTACAACAAAAAGGTAACATTAATAAAGGCATCTAAAACACTTAACTATTCTATTATTATCAGTCTCATCGAGAGGATTAAACTTATTAGTTAAATCAGACTTTTATTTTCAACCTTTACCTAATATCTATTATAGGCATCTAAAACTATAATAGTATTGTTACAGGCTCACCGACAGAATTGTAAACTGTTTTACTTAATTAAATCAGACTTTTTAGTATTATCTATAGTTATCAAAAAACATAAAAACATAAGTATTCAGATTTTCTTCCAAACAATACCGACATACACCTATGTATGTAGGTATTGTTTGGAAGAAATTTCTTCGCGTAATTTTTATTCTATAAATCTAGTGCATTTTTGTAATAAGAATTGACGTAACTCTGTGGAATAATATTCTTATCAATTAGTTCCGTAATGTCCCGCTTTTTATTGGCACCCAATGGTATTTTTTGCAAATACGCTTGTGTCAAAGTTGGAGAAAATTGGTGATCTTGTGTGCGTCTTTGATTTCTTACAAACGCTTTTTTAAAAACTGTCTCTTCATAAGAAGTTTTATAAAAAAACTAGCTGAGCCGGCAAACGTTGTTCTGCCATATAAATAAAAAAAAAAAAAAAATAGATGTTGGCCGATTCTCAGACCTACTCAATATGCTCACAAAATTTCATGAGAATCGGTCGAGCCGTTTCGGAGGAGTTCAAGTTCGAACACCGTGACACGAGAATTTTATATATTAGATGACATTGGTTGTTGCTTTTCAACGCGAAGTTGTTTGATATCGTGCCATTTTATTTGTTCTCTGTCAACATTAACAGTGAAATTGTTTCCCCATTCTTCTTGAAGGGCTTTCAGATCATAGAACTTGTCATGTGTAAGTTCTTCCACATGATAAGGTTTCCCAGTCTTTTTAGCTGTTCTTATTAAAGTCGCGTATTGTTGTGGACAGTATATCGGGCCTGATTTAGTGTATCGTTTAACTTGTTTTTCGATAACGCTATGCACATTATCGCCTTCATTTTGCGAATGACCACGAATCAAAAATTTATGAGTAATTGAGTTTACTCTCATGGTTGCAACAGCAAATGCGTAGGCAGACAGCAGATATTTATTTTTTTGCTGACCACAGCAGTTGTCACTATAAAATATAAGGTCCAGTTCGGTACCCGATGTACTTTTCTCAACAACCATTTGTATATATTGCAGTACACAGGATCCAATTTCCACAGCACCACGTTTGCCTTCGATTTCGTCCCAAAAGAAGCATATTACATCTTTTGCATACAAGTCACTAATCGTGAAATTTAGGCAATTAATTCTAGATTTATAAAAAAACAAGGATACTTGCCCTTTTGGCAATTGCATCACGGCTTGGAGATCGTAAACTGCAACAACTACATCTGTCCTTTTCTTGTCAGCTTCCTTTTCTGATCTGGACAACACTTTCTCTTTCAAATGTTGGTCATAAGCCTCACGCAGTTTTTGTTGTTCTTCTCCGATAGCATTTTTGAATGTTTCACAAAGATCACACGCATCTTTTTTGGGGATGTGAAACGAAATATTAAACTGTGTATTAAAAATACGATTAAAAGTTGATGACGAAGCAAATGGTAAACATTCATTTTCGCGTAGATCTTTATAATCTCGGTATAGATCCGCAAGTGATCTTTCGCTTGGAATGAATTCTCTCGTTGTTTGTGCTCGAAGGTAATGAGATTCTATTCTGGGGATAGACTTAATGAAAGTGACGACACTTTCTTTTATTTCATTATCTATGGTGGAATGCTGTCCGTGCTTACCCCTCCGGTCATCTTCTATGAAACCGCCCTCCTGTCGTTTTGAAAGAGCTGTCCTAATGCATTGGTCGCTTATGTTTAGTGTAGCTTTAAAAAAAGTCTTGCAGACTCTAATACGAGTGTCTTCAACTTCAAAAATAAATGCAGAATTTAGTGCCCTAAAATTTTGGGTACTGCTGTATCTATATTTAGGCTTAATCTCTTGTGTGTGCCTTACAATGAACTCTCTTTGCCGTTGAAGTTCGCCTAGTCCCCAAAATTTGTCGAACAAAGATTTGCGTAATACTTCACTTATTTTAGATTTGCATTTCAATTTGCAATTATCGTGGCATGGAGGCTTAACCGCTCTTTCAGGGACTCTCTTATTAGTTGAACTTACATAAGCCTTTCCGGTATTTCGACGAGATTTCTTAAGATTTGTGAGCCAACCAGCTGGTTTTCTTGTTCTTTTCCTACCCCTTTGAAGGCTGTCAGGATCAACAGACTGGTCTATGATCGGTTGAGAAGTAGAAGCTTCAACAGGTGGATTTTCGTTTAAAAGATTGGGAGAATCCGGCATGGCAGACGGCACAGAGTTACTACCTATTTCTGTATTACTGCTGCTTGAAGAGCTGCTGGAACTACTAGAGGATGAGCTAGAACTAGAGGAGGAGCTGGAGGAACGAGATCTTTTTCTTGTCTTTTTTTTACCTCTTTGTAGGCTTTCAGGATCAGCAGACTGGTCTATGATCGGTTGAGAGGTGGATGGTTCAGTAACCGGATTGTCGTTTAAAAGATTGGCAGAATCCGGCATGGTAGATGGCACGGAGTTGCAGAGTTGAGTTGGTGGTGTAGTCTTGTTGGGACTATTAGAACTGGAAGACGAGGTAGTACTGGAGGATCGATACCTCTTTCTTGGAACGACGAGTGATGGACGGTAGCTCTCTTTGGGAGGTGGGTTGAAGGGCGGATCTGCATCTGAATCGTCTAAATCGCTACATTCGCTGTTAACCGGAGAAATATAGTACGATGGTTTCACCTGGGTGCTGGCTGATGGTGGTGCTAACGTTGCTGGATTCTTTTGTGACTCCATGGTGCCATTTTCAGAGATTTCTTCCATCACCATGGTGGTATTTGAAGGTGTTGTGGAATTCTCTTGGAGTTGTTTCTCCACATGACTGCGTTCAGGCTCATTTGAACTGGTCTCCATCACCTTCTGTAGAAGTAAAAGGCCACGGCCCCTCATCATCTGTAGCAAAAAAATACGAAGTTAATAAAATTCACGAATACCAAATTAACTCAAAAAAGTTTATAAATTGCAGTATTTTATTAAAGAATTAAAATTTATTAAATCAGTTTCAAAAATACAAAGGCAACTCTAAATATTCCTATAACAAAATAAACAATAGCATTTATTGTTTTAGAATAAGAGCGAATTTAAATTTAACCAGCAATAACAGACCAACTCAAATAGTTCCAAATAATTTCACCAACACTAAACTATTATTAGTTAGTAAAACAAAAATTACTTACATTCGTCAACAATACTGGTATAAGTGGAAATAGTTTGAAGAACACCCAAGAAACAAGACCGATTCAATCACGAATACAAAATCAACTCAAAATAATTCACGCTTTATTACTGCGGTTTGCCACGAATACAAAACTAAGTCGAAATAATTTAGTCTTTGTGCGAGTTGACAGCATATTCCCCTGCGGCTGACATGTCGTAACTGGTGATGCGTTACTGTTGTTGGTGGGGGGTGACCGTGGAGCTACTCAGAAAGACTGACTTACAGCGCCATCTAGTTTTTTAGGAATGAAGTTTGTACACAGGTGTCTTTGGAGTTTATGTAGTTTTCGGCGCTGATTCCAATAATTGCAATAACTCAATTTTGGATTATTTTGAGTTGTGCTACCCTTCATCTAGGTGTGCGAAATCAGTGTTGCCATTAAAAAACTTTCTTTTTTTGTATCATAATAATAATATATTTCGCTCCAAAAGTACAATCTTAGTCAGTATACATACAAACATATAATTCGCTGGTTGGTTGTACAGTATTAGTAGCACACAGTAAAGGATCTACTACTTACCTCCCAAACTAAGTCAAGCTTGTATTTTGGGAGTTAGTGGTTGTTCGGAAGGAGGTCTTACATTTACACAATCTTGTAGGTAAAGCGATGGACTCACACAGTATAAATTTACCCAACATCACGTGACCAGAAAGAAGGCTAGGTTTTTTTTTTGCCTTATACTTGTGTTAGGTTAGGTTCTGGAATGGCGACCACGTACCGGAAGACGTAGCGTTGGAAGGCCTCCTACAAGGTGGACCGATGACTTGGTAACGGTTGCGGGAGTCCGATGGATGCGAGACGCGCGGGACCGTTCATTGTGGCGACGCTTGAGGGAGGCCTATGTCCAGCAGTGGACGTCTTTCGGCTGAAATGATGATGATGATGATACTTGTGTTATGCCAAATTTCAGGATTCTAGCTCAACGGGAAAGTACCCTATGAATTTTGATTTCCTTGAGAGTGTCGAAATACACGTTTTTTGCGACATAAACGGCCGTATCTTTTTTTTCCGCTAACTTAGATGTTTTCACAGCTTTAAGGGACTGCAGAGTTAAGCATATCGTTTTAATTTCAACTCGATACCTCCACGCGTTCCCGAGTTAAAGAGTCTTGACAGACAGGCAGACAGATAGACGGACAACAATGTGATTCTATAAGGGTTCCGTTTTTTCCTTTTGAGGTACGCAACCCTAAAAACATACTACTAATATAACTTGTAAAAGCAAGTGCATACTTTAGATATATTATGGCTTTAAAAGTTCCAATAGGTTCCCGGAATGGTCCAGTGTATGGTCGAGTTCGATGCTTATCAGTATGAATTAGTACCTTGATACTTTGGTCCTTTAAAAAGTCTTTTAATGTTCTACTCCTCCCTAAAGGCATAAAGAAATAACGTTAGTACCTACCTACCTGTATCCATACTTAATATTACAAATGAGAAAGTAACTCTGTCAGTCTCTTACGCTTTTACGGTTAAAATACTGAACCGATTTTGATGAAATTTAGTATGGAGTAAGCTTGAACCTCAAGAAAGGACATAGGTTAGTATTTTCCGACATTCACGCAGACGAAGCCCGAAGAATCGCCAAACCAGAGTGGCAGTGGGCAGGGCGCATTGCTCGTAGAACGGATGGTCGATGGGGCCGAAAGGTTCTAGAGTGGCGACCGCGCACCGGAAAACGCAGCGTTGGATGGCCTCCCACAAGGTGGACCGACGACCTGGTGAGGGTCGCGGGAGTGCGGTGGATGCGAGAAGCACAGGATTGGTCGTTGTGGCGACGCTTGGGGGAGGCCTATGTCCAACAGTGGACGTCTTTCGGCTGAAATGATAATGATGATGATGACGCAGACGAAGTCGCTAGCAGAAGCTAGTTTATCATAAATGGAACTACACATATTAATGTTCTTATTATTTCTTTTGGCTGTCAGATTCTTGGCAATTGACTGCCGGATTGTTCGACAGAATCACAATAGCCCTAGAGCACAAAGGGTGACAGTAGAAACACGGGTGGATTTTAGTCAGTAAACAGTTGTTTGATGATTTCAAAGACTCTTACCAATAATAATCACTTTTACCTTTATTCGAATTGAAGTATTTTCTTTAAAAATTGATAACTGCAAAAAACTCGTAAAATAATCCAACACACAATAATAATATGGGTGCCAAAATGTCTACACTTTGGTTTCTTTACTTACAATTTTAATAACACAACTATACTATAGATACTTTAAGTCAAGAGTGAATAGGTTACTTCTAGGCAAGCGTGCTCTATCGTCGGCCACATCATCGCTTACCATCAGGTGAGATAGTGGTCAAACGCATAGGCTCGCGTTTGATCACTAATAACACACGATAGCATAATAAAAAAATAAAACTATTTACAGTGTCATTAAAAAAAATTGGCACAGAATGATGTATAGTATAACGCAAAGTAATAATCTCCAGGCGGTCGCCTCGTTCTGCGAAGCAGTAATGCTAGTAAAGGAGGAGGCCGCACGTGCACGCGCGAGGCAATGGCATTCGCACCCCAGCCGCCGGGATTCCGATCCCGATTTCCGGCCACCGTAGGCGCGGGCTTGCGTAAACGAGCAAGGGGCAGCTCGCCATCCGACCGTCCGGTAACCGTCTGGAACGATCCCAAATCGACGACGGCGCATAGTGTTCCACGCGCGCCTCAAGGAGATGTCAGCAACCGTAGGGGCCCAGCCTACTGGGGCCAAGGGTCTCATTCCGAAAGGAAGACTCGGCCCTGGTATGAAAGGCAACGATAGAACAGGAGTCAGTTTTTAGTCAGTAAAAGTCTGACACTATCTCCCGCTACGCCCAAGAGCGGGGTATGTCATTGAATGATTTTCCCACCGAAAAAAAAAGTAATAATCTCATTTAAAATAAAACACAATAATGCATAATGAAATCCAGTAACAGTTGAGAAAGACTCAAAAATAACGGCAATATTTTTGGGGCAGAAACATAAAATTAATGCAAATTATTTGTTAATTTTCAATGAAAACGGTCGATGCGTAAGTTTCGAGTTAAACCGTTTTGTATTTACGCAAAAAAGTTACAAATGCGCGCTAAGTGCATTTTTTCTTCGAATTTTTGAATTTCGAAAAAGATGTATTCGTTTTGTAGCGGACGTTCCATCGTTTAAATACAAAAAAGGAACGTATCGTGTTTACTTTTGTAGTAATAAATTGAACCCTATTTGCATAAAGCTAAAGTATACGAGTCACTTTGGTGTTCTTGTTTTACATGTAAAGATCGATCAGACTTTTTGTATCGGTAAAACGATGCGGGTTACAGATAAGTAAATAATTGATTTTTTTTTTCAAGCAAGTCTTTTTTTTTTAATTCACTGTTTTTGTAATTATGGCTACCTTCTAGGTATCTTAGTGAAGTCCTAAATTCCTTCGTCTTCCACTATACTTGTCCAATCAAGAAAGTGCGTGTAACCAAAACGAGTTGACTTGTGGATTGTCAACGAGCTACTTAATATAATGTTTTTGTAAGCGTGGGCGTTCAGCTGCGGGGATCAAGTTGAGTGTCCTTTGAGAAGTTTTGTAAATATGTGTGTAGAATCTGTGTTTTCTGATGGCTACAACCCAGGAATCTTTAAGTCGAGAGTGAATAGGTTATTTTTAGGTAAGCGCGCTCCATCATCAACCGCACCGTCGCTTTCCATCAGGTGAGATAGTGGTCAAGCGCATACCTATCAAAAAAAAAAAAGAGGTTGCTTAGCAGGTGTATCTTAGAATCTAATAATAATACTAACGACCCTTTTCCGATGGTAAGCTTTCTACTATTTTTTATATTTTTAAATGGTTTTTTTATATTTTTAATTGGTATCTGATATGTTTTGTGTGCATGTTGTGTTATCAGTTATATATTTTTTTTTAAACTAAAGATTATTATTATTAAAAATATTTTAAAATACAATTTAGTGTTATAAAATTAACCTACAAGAAATATGCAGAAAATATTCGTATCCGTTTGTGTCAAGAGATACAGTTTATTCGTTGGCCCATCTGCAATTGTTGCACTTTATAACCTAAGGATATATGTTATTAGATGTACAAACCAAAAGTGCATTAAACGATAGACAACACATCATGTACAAACAATATTAACACTAGAAAAATCCTCTTTGGTTTGTCTATGGGAGTATAAACCTATATAATAAATTGTTATGATAGTCATTCTAACTAATACTAGTCAATGTTATATTCCAAAATTTATCTACATTGCTCGACCTTACGAGTACAAATCAAAAGACACCAGTGGTATTATTACTTATTTGTACTCCACTTGACCCAGCTTAAGTAGGTATTATGACAAGACTTTAACTTTAAATTCTAAAAATATTTATTAAATTCCCATAAAGCCTTTATTACATAACTCTCGCTTGCAATCGTTGTGCGGTAATTGTAAAATTATACAACCTTTGCACATCGACTACATTTATATTATTTACTTGTTTTTATAATAAAGCCCTTTTCATCGGCTTATGAATGTTGCAACATTACTGGGGTTATGTAAAGAGAAACAAAAGAATGCTGATTTTTATTTGAATTTAGAATTTTAAGCTGGCTTCATTCTTGCATTGCAACAGAGTTTTTGGCGGGATTTCTTCGAATGAAGTTCAGTGGTTATTATAATTATTCACAAATTGATTCCTAGTAGATATTGTGATGTAAAATTGATGTAGTTTGGTATCTCAAGTGTCCGCACAACTGGACAATATGTGAAATTATTTAAACAGGCGCGACCTCGGTAAAATGGAGCTGAGAATTTTATTGTAGTGTTGACTACGTCAGCAAAGTTTGCCGAAAAGGTTAACTTGATACATTTGCTGCCAAACATATCCATATTCTAATGATAAACAAACGAACTATTTAGAAACATGTAGTAATCTCTATTATTCCGACTGAAGGGACTTTGTATCCATGGTCGAGAAATAAATAAAAAAAAAAATGTTTTGCAACTTTCCGTAGACATAGAGAATGAACGGAACAATATCGTAATTAAATAGCACTCTGGGGAAAGAGACAAATCAATCGACTATGCGTCTAATACCTGCCTGTCTCTTTGCTGTAGATCATATTGACACTGCAAACCTGTGACATGCCATCATTATTCTAAATTAACTAACTGGGCACACAATTGTTAATCTCACTCATACTTCATACCTGGATAGAGAAAACTCAGTCGATTCTGTGTTTGAATTCAAATATATTTTTATTTTATTTTATTTCTCAAAATTAAAGGTTTTATTTCAAACTAGCTTCTGCCAGCGGCTTCGCCCGTGTGAAAGTCGGTTTCTCCATACAAACTTTGGACCTCCGTTTCATCCCCTTAGGGGGTGAATTTCGGAAAATCCGTTCTTAGCGGATGTCTACACCCTATAAGGAACCTACCTGCCAAATTTAAAGTTTGTAGGTATTATAGTTTTTTTTTTTATATTTTATAATTGATATAAACCAGTGCTTGACTGCGATCCCACCTGATGGTAAGCAGTGATGCAATCATTGATGGTGAGGCGCACTAGTTTATTATGAGCCTATTCACTCTAGCCTTAAAGACACCTAAATTATAGTTGGACGGGAAGACCGCAGCAGGCAAATTGTTTGCAGTTTCTGAGATTTCGTGATTAATCAATGAGTGGTATTTCGCTTTTATATACATATATAGATAAATAGACTATTTACAAGCACTTTCCATTTAGCTTATCTAAAAATTTTACGCAACGAAGGAATAGGAGTGGGTTTTTAGTCAGTAAAAGTCTGACACTATATCCCGCCCGCCCAAGAGCGGGGGATGTCATAAGATTATTTTCCCACCGAAAAAAAAACCACAGACAAGCAGGATTGGTCACAACTGGAAATCATGCAGAATATCGTGACCATAACAGCCTTACTTCACCCACAGCATACATTACCCCATTTCTCAAGACTGACAGTTCACAAATGACACAGCTTTTAAATTTAAATAATCGCCACTACTGGAACCATAATTGGCGGCTCTTATCTACCAAAAATAACTTCTTGTACCCTTCACATCAGTCACTGTGTAACCTTAATTCAATAATGACATATCATGATTTGTTTTATTTTTTATTTTTAAGTTGGTAACATACTTACACAGTTTGTAAAACTATGGAAAGTACTAGTAACTGTCGACATTTTCATAGTCAAAATAATTATTGAAGTAAATGAGAGAAACAAAATTTTAACCTTTCGAATGCCGTAATTAGAGACACAGAAAGACAATGAGAGAGCGATAGCTTGGGGTTTAATGAATTAAAAAATATAAAACCATTTCGTCTGTCGACTTACTTAGGAATCTGAAAAAGGCCAGTTTTTTTTTAATGCAAAAATTTAACCGGAAGAAAAATCAGGATATAGAAGTCTAAAACTGTGGGAATGTTTGAGAATTTGCGATAGTTACCGTGACCCTAGAACGCAAATAGTTAATGAAGGAACATAGGTGGGTTTTAAGTCTGGCATGCCCCTCTTGCTCCACCTTAGAGCGAAAGAAGTAATTAGATGATTGACCCCACCACAAAAAAGGTGAATAAATCAAACTAATCTCTGTCAAGCCTTTTCCCAAATAATTATTAAAATTGGTCCAGTATAGTTTTTGAGTTTATTAGTTACAAACAAACATTCAAAAATTTTATAAGTAAGTAGATATAGAGTTTTATCAAAATAATGCATATTATAATTCTTCGCTCAACCTCAATGCTCTTTAGTCGCCAATTCGAGAGCCAAAATCCTCGGTAAATCTTGCCCTGATAATCAAAATGGCGTATGGTCAAACTGGTTGTTGATCAAACAAGACGATGGAACCCAAAAGGAATAAGACTAATAAACGTGAACCGAAATGAACACGACGCGACGTTGCGACCGATAATAATTGGGGAAAATTATATTGAAATAAGGACGTTTTATTTGGCCAACATGCTAGCAGAATTGTTGGATGTACCAGGGATTGTTCGATAGAAGTTCTGAGACCCTTCCACAAAATCTTAATGCGATCCATTTAACGATCTAAACTGAACTGTTAGAGAAATCTATATATATATAAAAGCGAAACACCACTCACTGATTAATCACGAAATCTCAGAAACTATAACACCTACAAACTTAAAATTTGGCAGGTAGGTTTCTTTTAGGGTGTAGACATCCGCTAAGAACTGATTTTCCGAAATTCACCCCCTAAGGGAAACTGAGGTCCAAAGTTTGTATGGAGAAACCGGCTTTCAAGCAGGCGAAGCCGCTGGCAGAAGCTAGTAAAGCTAAATAATCTCTTAATAAGCTCTAATAAGCTCTTTTTTTCTCGCACGAGTGACATTTTGACACGTCATTGTAAGGCCCTATGTTTTTCGGTGCATCTGAGATGTGTAGTCGATAAAAAGAAAGAAAGAACAAGTTTTCAATGAAAATCATTTTTTCATAGCAAGCTATTATAGCGCAGTTCAAACATAGGGATATTTTACTGCGCTTATTACCGAGTTCCTATGTCCATCTTTTAGCTCCATCATCAGACACTGGTTACCATGTAGCACCAAAGTACTCGTCAAGTCGGAACAAACGAGTCCAAACTCATGGGGTGGTGTCGTTTAACTAGGTACCGAGTTCCTATGGCCACCTTACGGTTCCATCATCAGATTAGCTCCATATCACAATAATTTTGCATTGTCATCTCATTTACACATGCATGCAAAATTTCAGCGTAATCGGTAACCGGGAAGTGTTTCAACTTTAATTTGCAAGATTTGATTACAGACAAACTAACATCGGGTCAGGTGTAACTAAATAAAAGCTTGTAAAAAAACGTTAATTGCCTCTCATAAACTGAAAATTACAATCAGTACGAGGCTAAAAAAGCGCCTAACACAGCATAGGCTGCGATATTTAAAACGATAAGTAACGCAGCGCTGGTATTCTGTTAGGGCCCGCTATAAAGCCACAGACACACTCACGGACATTAAATATATTATACAAAATAAAATAAATTTAATAAATAATAAAGAAATAGAGAAAATAAAAATAAAAGAATATATAAAAGAAATTCATAGATTGCGACTTTAGAAGAAAGAGATAAAAAGAGTGAATTTATACATATTTACGTAAACTTCAGATGAAGCTAAACCAGACCATTTTATTAACTTTTTATTTAACTTCAAATGTTATAAAAACCAATGGATTCACAGAGCCAATGAACTCGCAGTAGAAAGTCACCAGCTAATGCTTTTCTAGAAACAACTTTGCATGTATAGTCGAAAGTATGCAAAATGAGTTCTCTGTAACATCTAGCTGTTTTTCTTAACGGTAGTGACACAGGAGCTTGTCCATATCTCCGCATGATACCATGAACGTGCCAGGAACGTATCAAACACAGAAAGAAACAGCGTTGTGGGCTATGCACGGAGCATATCGGAAAATAATATTTTGCTGGTACCGGTACGTTTCATGTATAGCACGCCATGGTCTTTCTCATACTTGATAAGTATACAAAACTTTTTTTTTTGACACGTTCCTAGAACGTTTACTACGATAGGATACAATTTAAAAAAAAAGAATCAAAATTTTAAATATTTTTATTTCACAATTACCAAGATGGGCAGTTATAAAACGTCAGAAACTAGTGCTCGATACCAATTGATCAATTCCTATAAAGTGGATCCGGCATGAAACTCCGCGGTCACTCTTTTTTTTAAAAAAACTGCCCCCCTAGCCAAGTTACGAACGTTTCGTTTGCGTCGAACGCCTCGAGTAGGCCACGCCTCCGATTCCTTTGTTCTGACGTCATCTCAACGCTCAGTCACGTGGTCAGAACAAAGGAATCGGAGGCGTGGCCTACTCGAGGCGTTCGACGCATACGAAACGATCGTAACTTGGCTAGGGGGGCTGGTGTACTGTTTCCGTACTGTTGGCTATCCGTCTGTTGGCTATCCGAAATATCTGTGTGTCTCCATTGTAATACTTAACATAAACTTTATTGGGTGAAACTTAACTTTTCCCTTAAACGGGGATTGTCACGAGAGTAACTTAACGTCAACAGCTTAACTGCAGTTAATTGTACGGTTAATTTTACCCAAATAAGAGGTACATCTTGTCAGGGAACATTTACCAAGTCTTTTCTGATTGATTGATCATTATCTGATATGTAAATGTGACATTGGTATCTTTTTATTGCGAGGTGAAGATATAATATTGGGTGTAGTTATGTGTTTAACTTAAGCACCGTTTTTTAATACTTACGTACAATACTGATTTGTTTGTTCAGAGGTTCTGAAATATCATCATCATCATCATCATCTTTTCAGCCGATAGACGTCCACTGCTGGACATAGGCCTCCCCCAAACGTCGCCACAACGAACGATCCTGTGCGTCTCGCATCCATCGGATTCCCGCAACCTTCACCAGGTCATCGGTCCACCTTGTAGGGGGCCTTCCGACACTGCGTCTTCCGGTACGCGGTGGCCACTCCAGAACCTTTCGGCCCCAACGGCCATCCATTCTGCGAGCAATGTGCCCTACCCATTGCCACTTTAGTTTGGCGATTCTTCGCGCTATGTCGGCAACCTTGGTTCTCCAGCGGATATCTTCATTTCTGATTCGATCACGCAAGGAAACTCCGAGCATAGCCCTTTCCATTGCCCTTTGGGTGACTTTGAGCCTTCTGATGAGGCCCATTGTGAGCGTCCACGTTTCGGAACCATATGTCATCACTGGCAACACGCACTGGTCATAGACTTTCGTCTTGAGACACTGTGGTATATTGGATGAGAAGATACCGCGCAGCTTCCCGAACGCTGCCCAGCCGAGTTGGATTCGACGGTTGACCTCTTTCTCGAAATTAGATCTACCCGTATCTAACGTATCTGAAATATACAAATAGGTTAATAAAAATATTTTTTGTGCCCTACGGACGGTTCTTTCGGGTCTGGCTGTCTTGTGTATGTGAATTTACATATTTTTGATCACACCCACGATACAGGAGTAATTTCTAGTAAGTAATAAAAATGTTGTCTCAACAGTAACAGTTGAGGCAACAGTTTTAAACAAAAAATAATAATTAAAAAGGGCACTACCAACATTTTTTTTTTTCGAAATTGAGTTAAATACATAATATATTCGAAATTAGATTTTTTTTCTGAGACCGAATATTTTTTTTTAATCGAAAAAAAAGTGTTAGTTGTGCCCTTTTTAATTACGACGGCAGTAGTGGCCTGCAATTCTCTAATTCCTTCTTGGCAACAAACAATAATAATAAAAAAACCTTAATTAATTAAGACAAAATTGCCTTGAAATTCATGCACCCATAAATCTTTAATCTTAAAAGTAGTCACACTAAAAAGTTTGTGGATTATAATGTATGTTTGTAACCCAGGTACTCCTTCAAGTTCAAATAGTAAACATATTTGAATGAAAGGGAAGCTCACAGGATTTTTCCTTTCCACTTTTGCCCAAGGGATTTCTATTTTCACCCGGGCAAAGCCGCCTGGCAGAAGCTAAGACATGTGTATGTATGTGCTGCATATATATGTGTCGTGGAGACTGAGATTTAACTATAGAGTCTTTGTTTTGTTATTGTACCTACCAAAGGGTGTAACGCCGTGACGTCATGTATTAAGGCGCCACGTGGGCAGAGTCATATTAAAGGGGCGGAGACCCGAGACGCAAGGGCAGTATCGCTTGCACGACTTCAAGGGTCGAACCTTTGATACGAAACTGTCGGTTAACCCGTATATTCGTAATTATTTAGTATAGGTACTTACAATACTATTGTGCATTGTAAAAGTGACATTATAGCTAATTGTGAACTGTGAAACTGACATTATAACTAACTAGAAAACTCAAGTGCATAGTTATTGAAAATCCCTTCGGAATGAACCCAGTACCACTGAATCAAAATGATGACGGTCATATCGCTCAGCCACTCCTGGCGCCGCCCGTCATATGTATATGTATAGGCAGCATATATATTATATTCTACACTCAGAAATCAAGTCAGCAACCACGAATCCAGTCACCATACCTACCTATGTACATATTGCAGCTTAGAGTCGCATCACTAAGCTATTCAGGTCACAGTAGCAAGCGCATGTTATGATTACACGTATCAAAATCATATAAACAACTAATACTATTCCGATATATGGCAGGAACGTTTTATTTTATATAGTTCTGACCAATTTTGGTGAACCTAATCATAGGCATCGATGAAATTTGTAATCAAAGTGGGCGTTTAGAATTTAATTGTTAATTGGGAAGGTAAAATATTGCATATTAAGAGCAATTAATGCAATTATTATAGTATAGGTATACAGGGTGACTGGTAATTGAGATGGTTTCTTCAAATGGAATGTTCTAGAAGCAATTTATAATTATTTTTGTCCCGATAACTTAGGGTTCACATTTGTTTTTTTTTTCCGTAACTAAACTCTCAAGATTTTCTTTGACTTTACGAGAAATTTTGAGAGATCTTTACTTTGAATAATAAATTAATGAACTTTTCTGAAAGCTCGTGAGGGATTACAAAAAGAACCTTTAGGTAAAGTTGAGCTATGAAAATTTCTTGAAATTTCTCTTGTATCGATGAAGTTTACTCTAAATAAATATCTACATATTACAGAAGATACTTCCTTGTTAATAAAACAATGTTATAGTCACCCTATATAAACTATTGAATTGAATATTTGTATTTTCTTTGTAATTAATAAACTCATAAACTACTGGAGTGATTTTAAAAATTGTTTCACCACTGAAATGCTAATTGATCACTGAGTGACATACTTATGCATATTTTCAAAAGCTAGTTACATATTTATAATTATAATTTTGTGCAACCAACACCGTTTACACATAGAATAGAATAGTATTTATTCGATGCAGGCAATACAATAGGAAACAACAACAAAAAAAAGTACAGGTTTACAATATAGTTGCGCTGAGCGTACCCGAACCGAAAGGGTCGCCAACTCAGCAATTGCTGGGCGTCAGATACCCAGCGCTGATTTTCAGCTGGCACCCCGCAGTGACGCACGGATGGTGGTAAATAAATATAACATATAAATAAACCTATATAAAAATAAGCCTTACTTAAACTAAAAAATTGATACAAGTGTATTTGTGTGATAATTTTGCTTTTATAAATATTATAATATATGCCACGGTAGTTACAAACTATTTTGCTCTCTATACCCACAATATTAAACAATAATATAACGTCAGGCGACACGACGATCGCCGTGATGACGCATAAACGAGACAGACTCCGTTGCACCGGCTCGGCAATTAGCTGCCACCTTAGTCTAAGACAAATAAAATATAAATCTAGGCGAAAACACACAAAACAAATCGTCGAATAGATAATCTAAAACGTCGAAATTTAAAGAAAAATACATAAATTTTCTTATCTATTCTCAGGTATCATATATACATATCTTAAAATTGCCATTAATATCAATCTGACCTGTTAGTCTAGTGGTTAGTGGCCCTGACTGCTATGCTGGAGGTCGTGGGTTCGATTCCCACCCAGGAAAAATGTGTGTGTGATGTGCACGATCATTTGTTCTGTGTCTGGATGTAATTTATTTAGAAATATATAAGTATGTCTATCAGTTGTCTAGTACTCATAACACAAGCTCTGCTTAGCTTGGGACGAGACGGCGTTGTATAAATATTATTGGTTGGAATATAATCAAATAAACAAATAAACAGCTATAAAACTGTGATTCAACGAAACCAATATCTAACGAACTTTAAATTTTTGAAATCGTAAAACAATACATCAATGTATCTTCCTCGCAACACCTCCCATATAAGTTGAAAATATGTACGGGACATCAATATATAAATAACATTGCGAAAAAGCTTATTTTCACTCGACCACCAACTATTACACACTCGGGATCGAACCCGAAGCGTTGCGCAAGCGCAGCCTCTAACGACCACACCATAAACGGATACCATGGCATGGTTGCCAAATATAGTGTAAATATTATTATAGTGTGGTTGGTATTATGGGCTTTTTAACCGACTTCAAAAAGAAGGAGGTTCTATGTTCGGCTGCATGTATTTTTTTGTGTATGTTCACCGATTTCTCGGTCAAACGGGGACCGATTATTATTTTATTTTTTTTGAAAGGTTATACTTCCGAGTTGGTCCCATAGTAATATTGTTATGATCTGATAATGAACTTCGAAGATATGGAACGGAACTCTTCATAGTATCACAGCAGAACTGTCGTAACAAGTAAAATTGCTTTGTTTATATGTACACGCGATGACTTTAAGTATGAGGGGTACTTTTTAATTGTTGTACCGTAACTAAAAAGTGTAAATTAATTTTTTTTTACAAAATAATACAACCGACTTTGATGTAAAAAAAAAAACACAAAAAAGTGCAAAATAACTTTAATTGCGGAAGTCGGTGTTAAATAACGAACAGACAAAATATTATAAAAACACACCTACTTCCGAAATTAAAGTTATTTTGCACATTTTAGTGTTTTTTTTTTATTTTATTATATACATATAGTACAGTATAATACGTTCCCTTGGGATAATTTTCTACTTGAGAAATGCTGGCAGTAATCTAGTCAAAATATAACTTTGTTACAAGATCGGCCACAAGACGTCTTACGAAGACTCTCCACAGTTTCGACACCACAAGATTTCTTCACCTTGTTCTGACGTTTTCATCTGACTAAACATAACAAGAAGGAATCCGTACCTGTCATACCAAGAACATCCTTCCATCAATCAATACTGCTCGAACAACATTGCTCCTTTTTTTACCCCCCCTTAACTTGGCAACACTTATATTTATTAATACAAAACTGTTAACCTAACCCATAACTCGATCCTAACAGCCCTAACTGTCACTACATATGGTTTTGACATTTTAATTCGAGTTCCTTTCTACATTATGTCTACTTCGAACAGTATTTAGAATTACATGATTTTTAATACGCTTTGGTTTTGTACGTGAGATTGTAAAATGAGCTGTCAAGAGTTTAAGGCCCTAGCTCCCGTGCAGTGCCATAAAACAGTGAGTTTCTGAAGCCTGCTCCTCGGTAACAGCTAGGTCAATAGGTTTAAAAAAAAAACATAAATTTATTATAGATTCATGTAAAACCTTCATCAACATATGATTTTTTCCTATGACTAATACTTTAGCCAAAAAAAAAAATAACAATATGATGTTTTTTCACTTGTTTTCCCTACTCCTTTCAAACGGCTTTTTATCTTTAGAAATTTGTTTACACAAAAAAAAATAGCTAGTTAAGTGTTCTTCAGAATGTACATAGCTTATGTAAATCAATCAATATTTCGTAAAGAAAATGATTTTAAAGGTCAGCGGGGCTCAATGCGGGCGCAGGCGGCAGTACGAATATGTGTGCTCTGAAAACTCCGGCCAGATGTTCAAGGAACTATACGCCTTAAGGTTGTCCCCGCTAGGCCAATGTCTGATAGAGCTGAAGGATTGTTCTGAAGAGTATCTGCGATCCTGGAACGCAAAGGGCAAATGAAGGAACATGAGTGCGTTTTAGTCAATAAAAGTTTCTCAGCGGGAGAAGCTTACAACTACAGCAGGAGAAGTCAGTTGATGATTTCCCACCCTCGAAAATAAGGGGCCAAGGGTTGTGATACCCCCGGGCGTCGGGAATCGCAGATCGATCTATGGCCACCGAAGGCGCGGGTTTGCGGACGACGAGAATTTTCAAGCACAACTATACTTTTTCCAAACCGTGTACTCTATCTCTTCTTACGGTGAAAGAAGTAACGCCTTATCATTGGGCTCATCAATAAAATTTATAATCTAGGTTTTATGCGATGTTAATACCAGACTATCAACTATAAAATGGGCCAATGGCATAAATAAAAAGCAGTATTAATATAGCTATAAGAGAAACTTGCGATTTATTTGCTATCTGCATTAAACGATGTTTGAAAGCGACATCTGTCGACAGCGAGCGTGCAACTTTCCTTTTTAGTTTTTATTACCTAGCGCCGGCCGCAGATTTGTAGTATAATGTGTCTCCGGTTTGCCTACTTAAACGTTCTATTAAGGATTTTTTAATATTCAATTCATATCAGCCCCCTAGCCAAGTTACGACCGTTTCGTTTCGATTCTCTTGCGTCGAACGCCTCGAGTAGGCCACGCCTCCGATTCCTTTGTTCTGACCACGTGACTGAACGTTGAGATGACGTTGTGACGTATATCTATCGAATCGAACCGAAACGGTCGTAACTTGGCTGGAGGGTTAGATCATCTCTCATCTCCATATCCTTTTCCCAACTAACTTGGGTTCGGCTTCCAGTCTAACCAGATATGATTTACATGGAGCAACTGCCTCTCAGACCTCAGGGCTTGCGAACGGCAAGCAATGGGTAGCTCGCCATACGACCTTCCGGTAACCGTCCGGACCGAGCCCAAGTCGTCGACGGCGCGTAGTGTTTCACGCGCGCCTCAAGTGTGGGTTTTAGTCAGTAATAGTCTGACACGCCCTCCCGCAAAAAAAAAAACCCACTAAACGGGAGTAGGAGAAATTATTGGTTACTTGATAAAAAAAAAAGCTCCACAAGAACATTTTTTTTTTACGCAAAACTTTAACAAAACACTTCTATCTATACAGTACTCTACTGCAATCGGGACAGTATCTTTAAACGCACATACATGGACTATCTTCCAGTTTCTAACAATCTCATCACACTTATATTCATATTATTATTATAAATACGAAAGTTTCTATACATGTACATGTGGCTGTATGTTCATTACTCCTTCACGCTCAAATGGCTGAACGGATTCAAATGAGATTCGGTATCAGGATAGCTTATATCCTGAATTAACACATAAGCTATGTTTTTAAGGAAAATACTGAACCTGCGCGAGCGATGCCGCTGCGCTGGTAGACGGTTCTAAATGAGAAAAGCGTTTTGAGAGCAGCGGTATTTTTTTTTCTTTTGATGAATTAAATTACGCATAATAATGCGCCTGGCTGGGTTTGAACCCGCAACCTACAACTTATAAGTTACCACTTCTTCAAAAACTAGTTAAATCCCTTGCCTGGCCCAGTATTCGGCCACGGCAGTGCCGTCCGCTGATGCCATTAAATCCCTACGTGAACAGGTAACAGGACACGTGATGCAGGATCGAAGGTTGGACATGGTCTGCGGAGAGACGCCGCACAAACACTGAAAATCGGAACCGTCCGAGAACTCCCATCTGTGGAGATTGTCTTTGCTGCACTGCTTTGCCCAATTTGGGTGCGGAGTCTGTTTAGTTTTCCAGGTGGGCCATGGCAACTCGTTACCACTGAGCCACCACTGCTCGTAAATGCTCGTAAAATAGAGCACCAAAGAAAAAACCCTTAATCCAGTACTTCTATTGCCCAACAAGACGAATTAACGTCAATAACAGAAGCTAATGCGTACAATTATTACCATTGATCATGCGCAATTGTATTCACAATGTACCACATACATCACCCGGGTCTGCTCGCTCGTCGCGACGAGAAAGCGAATGATTTATTACAAGTCAGTGTTGCCAGCCTGAATCATAACGCGTTGATTTTCTATAGACGTCATTGCTTAATGATGGTTGCGATGTAGGTCTTAAGGTTGTTACAGTTTGCTAAAAGCTATATGTATAAAGCAGTGGTCCTATAATTTTAGTGGCACAGACTAAAAAAATAGATTCTAGTGACTGCTGTTATGTCACGGTATTTCCTTTAATAGCTACTTCTATAGGCTCTCAAACTAACTTATAAAAATCACTGTTCTTTCTTTTATTATTTAAAAACAAGTATTATCTCGTAACCCAAGAGCTGGCTTTTACCTCGGTCAGAGAATAGGCATTGCCATATAACGTGGCAATGTGTCACTTGTGTCACTTGTCTGTATTTTTCTTTTGTTGTATTTTTACAAGTGACAGCGGCTAAACGCGATTAGGCGAGCCAAACGTTAAAACGCGATTAGTTTTATTGGTGAATTCCACCCATAGTGTCTAATCCCATTTTTTTTTTTAAAGAACAAGTTCCACTTTACCATTTTTGTTATTAAAACCGATGTCCTACTAAAAGAACAAATTATAATGTATCAAGTTCATGCTGCAAATAATCTTTGAATGTTTTTTTGTTGCTCTGTAGTGTCCTGAGACTGGACTAGTCCTGACTTGAACTCTTCTTCAATGTTGTTCTTTAAAAAGGACATTCGATTAACATTACAAGCTTGAAAAAAAAATGACGGACTCAGGAGGATCTTTCTTGTCGGCCAAGGATCCTAATTCTTGAAGGCCCGGTCCGTCTCACCTGATGGGAAGCTCTGAATGAGACTGAAACTCATGCTTTGAAAGCTGTCAGGTTGGACGGCGGTGAGGATGACATATACTGACGCTGAACTTGCGATGACTACTAGAGTGGACTACAATCAGAAGACTTGAAACATTTACGTAGCAATTACATACGTCCCACAGATCTTCTGATATCCGGTTCGAATACCAATTGGTATGCAATTTCAAGGATCCCCCTTTCGATTCTCGTTGACACGACAAATGTCTCAATTTTACGTCGATCATGTATTTTATTTTCGTGCTCACTCGATTCTTTGCTCACGACCAAGACCTTCATACTTCGTTTGTCACGAAGGATACAGATGTTGCATGAAACCTTTTTGTTACGTGTACCTTTGATTTTGGATATTAAAAGCCAAGTATGCCAGCCCAGTACACCACGGTTTTTGGTGGGATTTTATCGACTGAAGTTCAATTATGGTGGCTGTTTTAATTATTCGCAAATTAATTTCTAGTGGATATTGTAATGTCAAATTGTCGTAGTTTTGTATCTCAAGTGTTTACACAACTAGAGAATCTGTAAAATCATTGAAACAGACGCGATCTTGATAAAACCGAGCCGAGAATCTTATTGTGGTATTAACTATCTCAACGAAGATTGCCGAAAAGGCTTGCTTGATACATTTGGTACCAAATAGATACTGTAAAAACATTAGGATGTGTTGTTTGCAAATTGAAAGTAACCAAATTTACTGAACTTCACTCGAAAAATAAAATTCCTTAAAATCTCCATAAAAACAATGAGCTAGGCTCTTTTAAGCTTGAATCAAACAGACTAGAATGAAGGATCCAAGAAGATTTATCCTCATTTAAAACCTCCTTCGGGGCGAAATCTTGCACAATGCGACAGCGGCGCCATCTGTTTAAAGTCAATATGACATACTGCTCATAATTTATTATGATCGTGTAGGCTTGCTTGACTCCATCGCTAAGGTTTCATTTAAATAATACGAAAATCAAGTTAATCAAGCCTAGATTCCGTATCTGACAGTGACATTTTGCGCTCATTTACGTAGAATAATTAAGTTAAATGTTTATTGATTTGTTTCTAACGATTTTCTTTGTTTTGTTCACAGGTAATAACTATTGGACGTGTAATTTATTAAAGAATCGGAACTTTGCAAAAAAAGGTTGTATACTTACCCATTTCCATTATGGTGGAAATCATCAATTAACTTGTTCCTGGAGCGACAGTGATTTCATAAGTCAAAAAGCAGTAAATTTTTTTTTTTTCGGAAATTTTTTTTTTCTTTGCATCGAAATACCTAAAACGCACCGCATCACAAGGGCTAGTCGAAAAACCCATATTTTTATTGGAACAATGAAAAAAAAAACAATCCATACTTAGTAATATAACATAATGTTATAAATGCGAAAGTAATTGTTTGTTTGTGGAACATAGTCTAAGACATGGAAAAAGACTTGAGATACTTTTTATCAACATAGCAAGTGGGTTTTTTTTATTGAGGTGGGAAATCATCTATTGACTTCTCTCGCTCTGGAGCCGGAGCGCGAGGACGCGTCAGACTTTTACTGACCACACCTGTGTTTCTTCAGTTGCCCTTTGCGTTCTAGGTCCACGGGTTTCCCTGCCAGAAGTCAAGCCCCGGATATCAAGTGGGTGAAAAAAGCTTTCTCTTAGCTTACGTCACTAAAGTGATGGCAATCGATCTTTACAATTTAGTTTTTCTCGAAAGTCACTTTCATTGAGTTATCGCTTTTTGGCTTATGAGGGCAGACTGTTCCTTCAGTTGCCCTTTGCGGTCCAGGGTCACGGTGACTATCTCGTTCCATCCACAGCGGGAGAGGTCATTTAATGAATTTCTACTTAAAAAATCCCAGTCCTTTATATTAAAGGCTAAAAGCATAACTATATCTATGGCATTTAATTCAGTCGATTCATTTCTGCGTTCATACCTTGACGGATAACAGGGCGAGGCTGAATGCCGGAACCCTTACATTGTAGACTGACAGTTTGCATTCAGTGTTCATTTTTATAATCAACCGTTTGAATCAATAGGTACCTGGCTGGTTGAGTGCTTTGTATATGTAGGTATACTTTGTTTGCTGGCACGATACCTACTATTTATTGAGAAGGCACCTCAACGACTTACCCCCGATTTCTGATTTAAGCATTTGAAATTGAGTATTGCTCAAACTTTAGCCTGGAAACCTGTCAAAATTTGGCATTCTCAAAATTTTTCTTTTACCCTCATAATATCGCAGTGGTGATAAAATAAAATACAAAAAGAAAAGAGCCTGTCTGGGTTTGAACCCACAAAGCACGACTCGTAAGTCAGGCCACCTGTGGGTCACCACTACCTAAAATATAGAGCTAGTCAAAATCCTATCTAAACAATACTTAATATTGAATCCTAAGATAAACTCAATTGTTTCTCAATATCTCAAGAAGTAAACTAGGTATTCAAAAGGTTTATTTATATAAACACAATATATAATATAGGCTACAAGGCAATCAGTGTCGCCGGTTACAGTGAGAATGTGACATTTGGAGGAGCTCTGACTCTCATTCGCGATAAACGTGTGAACTGACTACAGGGATACTATTGGTAGTGAATAGGCTACTTCTAGGCAAGCGTGCTCCATCGTCGACCACATCATCGCTTACCATCAGGTGAGATGGTGGTCAAACGCGAGCCTATCATTAATAAAAAAAAAAAAAAAAAAAATATTGGTTTTGGGTCATATATTAATCTTGAGCTGCTAGCCTTTTTATTTATTTTTTTATAAACTAGTGCTTGACTGCGATCCCATCTGATGGTAAGTAGTGATGCAATCTTTGATGGTGACACTCTAATTATTAAAAGCCTATTCACTCTAGCCTTGAAGACACCTAAATTATAATCGGACGGGAAGACCGCAGTAGGTAAGTTGTTCCAATCCCTCGATGTTTGCGGTATAAACGATGAGGCGAAACGCTTGGTCCGGACCGTAGAGGTTTCAACAAAGCCTAGCCTGTCGGTTTTCTATCGTTTACATTTCGGGAAGTATGTATTGGAATTGCACAATTTAATTCCATCAAGTTCGTTCCATCGTCGCACCACCAGACGTTCGGCGTTGCGCCACTGCGGTACAAGGTAAAAATTCACCAATACGTAAAAATTCAAGTTAGCCCACTTTTCAAAGACATTGCTTTTTCTCAGATGAAAAATCAGCAGCAAATAACTTTTTTCACTTTGGGGGAGCGAGAGATAGTGTCAGACTTTTACTGACTAAAACCCACCTATTTCTACAGTTGCTCATTGTGAACAATCCCGAAATTGTCCCCTCAAGAGCACTCGGCGATTAACTAAAATAATTCGTTTTTTTTTACTTTATTTACATAATTGTTTTCACATAACAGTAACGACAAGAAACATATAACCGACATATTTGTAAAGCTAGAACTACCTTAGACTGACGCACACGTGTAACACGCCTGATTTGTACGTAGAACGATGTCGCGTGGCGTGGATCAAGTGTAGCTCTACAAGTCTAGTTTCCATATAAAATGTATGGAGACCGATACGCCCAGATCGGCGTATGTGGCACACGTGTGCGCAGTGTAGTTCTAGCTTAATACTTAACATGATTGAAAAGAGTTTCCATGGAGTTTCTTGCACATTCTTCTCCATAGAGATCTACGCTTTGGAACGTGCAATTAGCATCATTTTTCTGACTTCAAGTCAATTCAAAAGTGCGTGTAAATAGCTTATTTGAATAAAAACTTTGAATCTTGGATCTATCGTGTTAATTATGTAATGAGGAAGTGTCACCAGCGTTAAAAAATCCGTTTATATAGTATTGCATGTTTACCATCGAGTTCCAACAGTATCCTTCTTGATCGTGCTTACTTAATAGCATCCTAACTCAGAGCGAACGCGATCATCTAATTGGTTCCCGAGTGCGGACGATTTCTCTCACCCCGGCCCCCATTACGTATACAACTTGTAATAACTTAATAATTATTGCATTAGCTTGCTATTACTTATTAAGTACTTGCCTATACACCGGATTTACCCGCGAGAAAGCTGGGAATCATTCCAAGATAAAATTTTTAAGGATAAAAAGATTTTTTTTTACTGACCTGAGTTCCTTCAGTTGCTCTTTGCTTTTCAGGGCCGCTGTGACTCTTTCGTACATTCCTGCCGGCCGCGGGAATCAGATATCAGAAACGTTTATTTCAAATAGACTAATTACAGGCACTTTTGAACAAAATGTCGGTCAGTCAAAAAAAAAGTGAAGTTAAATTGCACGTTCCAAAGCGTAGATCTATATGGAGAAGAACGTGCAAGAAACTCCATGGACACTATTAAATCATAATGTATGTATAAACAGTATCCATGTCGTAATTTAGGATGTAGGTGTCGGGAGTCGCAGGGCCATTTCTGGCTACTGTCGGCGCGGGCTTATAGAAGACCAGCAATGGTTAGCTCGCCTGTCGGTCGACCCGGTAAGGACCAGCCCCCCAAGCCAAGTTACAACCGTTTCGTTTCGATTCTCTCTTCATCGATCGCCTCGAGTAGGCCACGCTTCCGATTTCTTTGTTATGACGTCATCTCAATGCTCTGTCACGTGGTCAGAACAAAGGAATAGGAGGCGTGGCCGACTCGAGGCGATCAACGAAAAGAGAATCGAAACAAAACGGTTGTAACTTGGCTAGGGGGGCAGGCCCGAGTCGACGGTGCCAAATCTCAAAGAGATGTTAGCAAATTAGAAGGAGCCCTGTAGGGCCGATGTTTGCTAGGATTGCGGAAACGTTTGAAAGACTGGCCGTGGCTCCAGAACGCAAAGGTTAACTGAAGGGCACGGGATGATTTAGTGAGTAAAAATTAGACACGCCTTCTCGTTCCATTCTAGAGTGAGAGAAGTCATTAATGATTTCCCACCTCCAAAAACTCCTTTGCAAATCGGATCAGCCATTATGACGCAAAATGTTACAAACAGACAGAAAAGCAGCGTTACTTTCGCATTTCTAGTATACATATTAGCATCGATAGTACAGTATGAATTGCGTTGCCTTGCTATTACTTATAAAGTATGGTTTAAGAGTATCTTCCTGCAGTTATGCCATAAGTTTACGAACGTAAATTATTTTTGAATGGCTGATTGTAATCAGAAGCTGCTGAACTTTAACAGGTAATGAGTTCCAGTAAAGATAGCTGTTTTATTTATGAGAGGATGTTGATTTTGGTTTTCATAATGAGGATTTTTTTTAATAGTAGATAGTATAAAAATGAACACACTGAATGTGTGTTTTATAATTTTTAATGTACGTCGATTAATTAGATTGTTTAGTATTTTATGAAAGTTAAACTATATCGAAATGTAGTTAGAAATAACTGTATCGAAATATTATTTTTTGTCTGTTTTTCTGTTGAAATGAAATTAAATAATTTATTTGCTATGAATTTAGGTACATACAAAAATATGGAGTTAATTAAGAGAAGGATGCAGTACATTCTACCATGAGGCATGCAAAAATTAATTATGAAATAATTTAAAAAACAAATATTTAACTAAGGTCAAATGATTAAAATAGTCAATAAAAATATAAATCATTCAATTTTTAAATTCATTCAGTGGTTAACATTGTCAAAAATAAGTTAATAATTAGTCAATATTACAATGTCAATAATAAGTTAATAAATAGTCAATAATACAATGCCAATAATAAGTTAATAATTAGTCAATAATACAATGCCAATAATAAGTTAGTCAATAATACAGTGACAATAATAAGTTATTAATTAGTCAATTAATATAATAAGAAACTGAAAAAAAAATAATTGAAAAATTAGAATCATGTTACCACGTCAGTAGCGGTTACGGCCGAAAGTGAAAAAGGTAACGAATATTCTTTTACAGTTTCGACTGAAAATCGTGTTTTGATCGGTTCCTAATAATATTTTTATAACATTTATGGTCGTGATGGCCCAGAGGTTAAGGTCATGGGTTCAAAATCGGGCAAGTACCAATGTGAACTTGTCGATTCATATGTACTTTTCTAAGTTTATCTAGGACACACAGAAAAGCATGTAAAGCCGTTGGTCCCGGTTGTCATCCGTAGATCTTTGACAGGCTTTACAAGTAGTCAGATGCCAGAAACTCTGACCATCAGTCTATTCAGGGAGTATCGTATTACCCAGTAACTGGGATTTGGAGGTCTGATAGGCAGTCGCTCCGTGTAATGGTTATATTTCACCGGGACACCATGGCGGCGCGACCAGTCGCCGCTACCAACAAAGTGTATAGAGTCTACAGAGAGTTACTCACCTGCGGGGCTATTGCGTAACTCTGTTGACAGTTCAAGTGATGATCACTTGTTAACAATGTGCATCATTGAACTGTCAAACAGCTAGTTTCGTATTGCCTATCTTCAGTGACCAACTGCAGTGACGTCATTAGCCACTGGTGCCTTTGATAGCCACCGTAACACGTTTTGACAGATGTTATTGTATCGATACTTTTAAAATTGCGATTGTGTAAGCTTTTGAAGCTGTATAATAGTCGATAAAATTTTAGAGTGGTCACAATAGGCACCGTAATTTTTTATAATTCACCACATTTCCACCGTAGTTTGTTAGTCACTTGTGTGATACGTAATACCAATTTTATGAAATTGTCAGTTGACAACTAAGTTTAGTGTGCAACGAATGCTAGTTGTCAACTGTTATTGAAAAAGTTAGCCAATAGCCCCCCTGGTGTCCGTTTGGTTGCGCAACCAATTTGGTGGCGCGACCAACTCGGACGCGTGCACTTAAGGTCCATTTTGATACTGTCTCAGTGTGGTGTAGCGACTCTGGTGTCTGTATGGTGTCTAGTTTGGTAGCTTAAGGTCACCATGGCGGCGCAACTGGTCGCGCCGCCATGGTGTCCCGGTGTAATATAGCCCTAATAAAATACGGGTATTCCACCGCTTCGGATTAGGCTGGAAGCTTTTTCCTAACTAGCTCGGCTTGGGGTCAGCCCAAGCCGGCGGAGATGAATTAAATGTTGAATTTTATATCACTAATTTATTGATGTCCAATCAAAATCAACCTTAATTCATATCGACGAGTTGTGTATGATATTCTTACCTCTGACCTAACTGTAAAGTTACAAGCACAAACATTTAATTGCACAAGCAATAAAAACAAGCACTTTACATATACCTAAGCAATCAATCAATCGTTTATGTCAATCATACTATCAAACCATAGCGATGCTATGTGGGAACCAATCAACATACGTCTCTATCAAAAATAAATAATTATTTTATTGACGTCACTATTTCCGAATTCTTTGTCTGATGGTTTTAATAAACCCTTGAAATTCCTTTACTGGAATTGGGTCTTTTAAATAGATTGTTGGACTTTGTTTCCTTTCAATTCTTGTTTTTTTGTTTTATGGTCTTTATAATTGTGTCATGACCCTGGGCCTGGAACTGGGCCTTTGGAAGTCAACTCGCAGAGAACTCTTAGACAGTTGTCATGGACCGTGATACCAATCGATGATTATTGTCCCAGTATACATTATGCTGGTGCACTCAAGGGCAACACCCGGTTAGTGGGAAACCATTGCGACATATGGAAAACAAAGATATAAAGCCATAGCTTTATATCTTTGGGAGGCTCAAGTGGACTGGTTACCAAGAACTATGGAAATACTATGGCCTGCCTGAATCATTTATTTATTTATTTAAACTTCATGTACCTACAGTAGTGGTACATCGGTGGACTTAATACATCAAGGCATTCTCTACCAGTCAACCTTTGGGTTAAAAAAGATAACACTTTGGTAGGTGTGCACAATAAATAAATAACAGCCCCCTAGCCAAGTTACAACCGTTTCGTTTCGATTCTCTTTTAATTTTAGGCGATCAACGAAAAGAGAATCGAAACGAAACAGTTGTAACTTGGCTAGGGGGGCAGATATTTCAAATAGAATATAGTATCATAAAATTAAGTTACCTATAATAATAAAATACATATAGAAGCTAATATTATAAACTAATAAATACTTTGATAAATGTCAAATTATTATAATTAAGAGAACTTAAAATATAACAATTATGACGAAGACCGAACTAATGTTGAGAGGACTTCAAGTAGTAGTTCCGAATTTGAATAATGATATTAATGTGTATCAATAAAAATATTTTTATTATTGTATATTGATAGGCTCGCTCTTGACCACTAACTCACCTTATGGTAAGCTATGATGTGTTTATCTTCGTCGTTCTTGTAATAATCATTATCATTATACACTGTGTCACATAAATAACGGGTCAAACAGAAAATCTGCCATATACGAGTACAACGCCATAGATGTCGCTACAACTTTTTCTTCAAAATTCTTCTCTACCAACTTTTATTACAGTGTTTACTTTGCTTTCTAGCCTCACTTAATCCCTCGATCTCAAGCCAAATGTGTAATATACCTATTATCACCTGGGAAGCATGCAGTTATCCCACGCTCATGCACATTAAAATTACCAACGATGATAGCAATAAAATTTCTATCCGCTATGATACGTAATACCATATTTGCAATCTGAAAGCGCAAAGTTCGCGTTTTGTTTAGTTGTTACTTAATTTGAATGGTTTTATTTTTCGACCGATATCAATAAAAGGAATTTCTAAATTCGATTGTAAGGTTTTTTTTAGGAGCAATATTCTTAGTGCCTTTAGTTCGTTTTCCAATGAACTGTATGATTTTATTTATACCCATTGCACTTTTTTCTTATAAAATCCATGACATTGCTTTTCAGAAATGTTCGTCGTCACAATAAAATCTGAATGAATATGGCCAAAGTTTTGCGATAACCCTGTCAGAAGGCAGACTCTCGATTCATATCAGACGCTTATCTTACGATCAGTGACACAATGGTAACATCAGGAAATAGGGTTGTCAAGTGTACAAAATTAATCAGTTTAAAAATATATATATGTTGCAGTCAAAACTCTTAACCAGTCAAAAGTACTATTGACTAGCAAAATCAGTCGAAAGTACTTTTGACCGTATGCTTTAGTCAATAATACTTTTGACTAAAATAACAGTTAAAAGTACTTTTGCCCAATGGAGCTGGTTAAAAGTACTTTTGACTAAGTGATTCCGTCAAAAGTGGTTTTGACTGGTCGTATCAGTCAAAACTCTTAAAAAGTTAAGGTGGTCGATAAAAATAACGACAACCGCACATATAAACTTTTATATTACTCATTATTAGTGGAGCACGTGCTGTTATATTAGATTTATTAGTTGATATTAGAACAAAAATGAGTGACTACGAAAAGAAAGAACGCTTTTTGCAAAGAATTTTAGCGATAGAAGATATGAAAGATAGTCATTTCAATGTGATGACAAAAGAAAAATTTGAAAAGTTTGCAATGGATGTGGAAGACGCGAAATTTGATGAAAAGAAAACACCATTACAGTACAGGAGACTAAAACGCTTTAACATAATTCAATTTTGTGGTATAAAAAAATTAGTTACAAACACAGAAACTGTCAAATATTTTTTGCCTGCTGAGGAAATCTACGACATTATTGATGCTGCTCATATTTCTATAGAGCATGGTGGTCGCGATAGACTTAAGAATGAAACGGCAAAGAAGTACGCTAATGTTACAAAATAAATGATTAATATATATTTATCAATGTGTGAAGTATGCCAAAGGTAGAAAAGCAAGAAAAGGAGGGGTCTGGTTTCGAAACCGATCCTGCACACTGAAATAAACAGCCGCTGCCAAATCGATCTTATTGACATGCAGTCGCAAGAAGATCGCGGGCATAAATTTATTATGGTTTATCAGGATCATTTGACTAAATTTATAATTTTGCGACCACTGACATCAAAAAGGGTTACTGAAGTTGCATATCAATTAATGGATTATTTTTTTTGACCTTTGGAGAACCATGTATTTTGCACTCAGATAACGGTAGAGAGTTTGTTAACTCAGATATAAAAGAATTAACATCATATTGGCCGGTATGACAATTTATAAGTGTATGTTTTCTTTGTATTGATTGTAATGTCAAATTTTTCGTAATAAACGATTTTACATACAATAAATATCTTTTCTATTCACATTTAATGAGTTAATAGTGCTTTTAACTGATGCTTTATTGCAGTTAAAACTACTTTTGACGAAGGGCGTCAGTCAAAAGTACTTTTAACCGCAAATTTGCAGTCAAAAGTACTACTATCCAATAATTTTCAGTCAAAACCTCTTTTGACCAACCTATTCAGTCATGACTGATTTTGCTAGTCAATAGTACTTTTGACTGGTTAAGAGTTTTGACTGCAACATATATACTATTAGCAATGTAGTCACAAAGTCTTTTTCTTATGTAGATGAGTGAGAGATTTCAATAAAAATTGATGAACCTCTAAAACCTGCTGTGTAATTTTTTTTTAAACATCGCCTTACCTGTATGCTAAAATAGGAGCCTTTTTGACCTCGAACTAGCTTTTTGTTTTTTTTTAGTGTTAGTAGTTTATCATTATTTTGTGAAAAACGTTATTTTTACAACACTAGTGCATACATTTTTGTTTTAGGTGAAAAATTATCAAATAACT
The DNA here is from genome assembly GCA_905147345.3 of Mythimna impura. Classification (NCBI taxonomy): domain Eukaryota; kingdom Metazoa; phylum Arthropoda; class Insecta; order Lepidoptera; family Noctuidae; genus Mythimna; species Mythimna impura. Next base: position 4,573,887 of record LR990355.1, on the reverse strand, counting down.
TCTTTCGCTTTTGGTGGAGCAAGAAGGACTGTCAGGTTTTACTAAGACCCACCTATATTCCTTCAGTTGCCCTGTGCGATCCAGGGCCGTGGTGACTCTTTCGAAAAACCCCGGAAAAAAAAAATTCTATTCATGGTTATTTATTTTTTTACTTACTGCATACATGTGATCAATTGATGTTACATTATTGTAGTGTCTCAAACATGAACCCTGGGCACAGCAGCATAATGGTATAACATGCATTATATCGTACATTACATAAATTAATAGAAGTGCATCCCTTATCATCATTTCAGCTGAAATACTGCTGGAATTATGCCTCCCCAAGTCTCGCCATAACAACCGATCCTGTGCGTCTCGCATCCATCCAATTGCATACATTAATTAATTTATTAAATTGACTCATTATATTATTATTATTCTATACATACTTGGAGCAGTGGTGGCCGAGTGGTAACGGCCCCGACTTACGAATTGTAGGTCGCGGGTTCAAACCCAGCCAGGCGCATTACTTTGTGTAATTTTTTTCATCACCACTGCTCTCAAAACGGTGAAGGAAAACATCGTGAGGAAACCGGCATGTCCTAGAACCAAAAATTCGAAGACATGTGACATCCACCAACCCGCACTGGGCCCGCGTGGTGGATTACGGCCCATTCCCTCTTCTAGAGAGAGGAGGCCTGAGTCCCAGCAGTGGGAACATTAAAAGGCTGAATATGCTATATGCTATCTATACATACTTATTTAATACTCGACGAGTGCGGGAAAGTGTGAGAAAACATGAAACATACAATTAATAATACATACTTACGATTATGAAAGTTTAGAGAATCAGAAAGACATCATAAACCTCCCGACTGCGCTCACTTTCCTTGCCCAGTATTATGTTACATAAAAGCAAAATTTGCGATAACACTGCCAGAGAGGCGTTTCATACGTATTGCTATCTGTATAATAGTGGTACTTTAGTGGTTTTTCAGATTACAGGGTTTAGGGATAACATCATTATCATTTCAGATAAAAGACGTCCACTGCTGGACATAGGCTTCCCCCGAGTGTCGCCAAAAACGACCGGTCCTCATCCGGTCGGTCTCGCATCCGTCGGATAAACATCATGCTCGATGCGAAATTGCATAAAGGAGGAGAATGAATGATGATTTTCTTTTTTTTATGCACCTGCCATATTGTCTCTCTACTACCCTAGGTCACAATATAGATAGGTACAGAAGTCAATCTTATTTTGTTAAATGTCTAATCTTAACGCGAATGGAGTAAAAGAATCACAAGGCTAACATTGTATTTTTAGGGTTCCGTACCCAAAGAGTAAAACGGGACCGTGTTACTAAGACTCTACTGTCCGTCCGTCTGTCTGTCTGTCACTAGGTTGTATTTCATGAACCGTGATAACTACACAGTTGCAATTTTCACAGATAATGTATTTCTGTTGCTGCTGTAACAACAAATATTAGAAACAGAATAAAATAAATATTTAAGTGGGGCTCCCATACAACAAACGTGATACTATGGACGGTACGGAACCCGAGCGCGAGTTCGACTCGCACTTGACCGGTTTTTTTCTCAATCAACTCTGCGACAGTTACTTGTACAGGACCTATATCTTCATATAAAGCAACCCACCACATCACAATCAATACTGTCGCACATAAAACGCTCGGTTTACGCCGCGGGGCGCCCCGTGACAGCTGATGCCTATCTCTCGTTAGGACTTGATTATTGACACTATAAAGAGACGTATCGCCAGGGTTGACAACTTATTGTTACGTAAAAGATTTGGATAGTTGGTCAAGGACTTAGTGGTTAAAATAATTTCAAAAATACAACCGGAAATCTTCAATATTCCAGTCTGTTTCCTGATAAGCACAACTGTTTAGAAAAACGCATAAAATTAAATGCATAGTATCATCATCATCATCATCATTTCAGCCGATAGACGTCCACTGCTGGACATAGGCCTCCCCCAAACGTCGCCACAACGAACGATCCTGTGCGTCTCGCATCCATCGGATTCCCGCAACCTTCACCAGGTCATCGGTCCACCTTGTAGGGGGCCTTCCGACACTGCGTCTTCCGGTACGCGGTCGCCACTCCAGAACCTTTCGGCCCCAACGGCCATCTGTTCTGCGAGCAATGTGCCCTGTCCATTGCCACTTTAGTTTGGCGATTCTTCGCGCTATGTCGGCAACCTTGGTTCTCCTGCGGATATCTTCATTTCTGATTCATTGAATGCATAGTATACACATGCGCTACCTAATGTTATCCCACCACCTATAATGCACATTCATTGTGCGTATAGCTAAGGAGTGGAATTCCTTGCCGAAGTCTGTATTTCCTGCTTACTACAACCTGGGGATCTTTAAGTCAAGAGTGAATAGGTTACTTCTAGGTAAGCGTGCTCCATCGTCGACAACATCGTCGCTTACCATCAGGTGAGATAATGGTCAAGCGCCTATCAACAATAAAAAAAAAAACTGGTCGATATCTTTTTATTTTTGAGGGTTCAATAAGCATATAACTTGTCCCGCTCTGGGCAGAGTGAGAGGGAGTGTTAAGAGTTTTTTTGACCAAAACGCAACCGTGTTTCAATTGTTGTTGTAGAAGTCAAAATCGGTTGAACGGACAGTATAAAATGTTTGTTTAAATGGCTAATTGTATTTCGAATGGAGTATAGAGCCTTAGATGGACTTCAAGCAACCGAATTCTTGCGGTATTTCAAATTTATATCTCTTCAACTTCGTAGCAACCCTAAACTGTAGTGATGCAACAATAACAGTTCATGTGAATCGTACGAATTTGTCGTCACGATCGTCCGCTCGATGCAGATCTTCTGAGAACAGACTTGTATCACGTCACAAGTGCTTGATTTCCTCGAAAGGAGTTTGTATCACAGGTTCTGATTGGTAAATAGCAGTGGACTAATGCAGTTTTGGAGGTATGCGGAACAGAGAGTAAAGTCCTGCAAACCTCGGGTCGGTGTTATGTCTGGTGGGCAACTGCCTGATAGATGATCTGAAATTCCTACACCTGATTCGAGCGGAAGTAACGCCCGGGTGTCACCATTGTGTGGACCGCCCGAAGGACACGGTGGAGCATACGGTAGAGGTGTGCCCCGCCTGGGACACCGCTGTGTGCTTGGACACGGTGGCGATCGGCGGCAGCGATCTCCCGCGCCGGGCCTTGGTGCACGCCATGGTCCGGAGCGAGGAGGAGTGGCAGGCGGTCGCCTCCGATTTCTTTATTCTGACCACATGACTTAACGTTGAGACGATGTCATTCCTATACATTTCAAGTTTTCTACTGGCGTTAACGATATTAGATTGGCTAAGCCCTCAGGATGGCATCCAGTCGGTTCTCCTTTAAGGTAATGGGCACGTCAACACATTCGCAAGAAGTTGATAGAATCATCACAGCATTGATTTGTTGGATTCGTTTCTCAAAATAATTTTAGTTATTTGTACGTATTTATTACTGTATTCATTTTCTATTCGTTTGTTTACCATTAAGTTACACCTACAATGTTATGTTTCTGTACCACCCTAAGGTCGACTGGTAGAAAACGCCTATAGCATTAAGTCTGCCTTTGCACAGTGTTTACTAGTGCATAAAGCTTCAATAAACAAATAAATTATTCGAAAGGAATGCTGGTGGGTTTAAGTCAGTACAAGTCTGTTATTTGACATTTCCTCCACAAATATGTACCAGCCATTCTGACCATGGCAATACGTCTATGGAAAGACCGGTGAAAGTACATTCGGAACTTGTCCGCATAAAACCATAGCCACTAATAATTCTCGGCTGAAACCATAACCGTAATTCGACTGAATGGTTTCTCGATCGTGACTGTGTAGTGTGCGTAACCGATACTGTTAAACCGTCTTACTATTTTAACTGGCGTTGAAAGTCGGTTAAATATTGGCTGGTAAATCGGTTGTTGGTAAACAATAAAACGTGACTGGCCTGTTGGTCTAGTGGTTAGTGGCCCTGACTGCATGCTGGAGGTCGTGGGTTCGATTCCCTCCCAGGACAAATGTTTTTTGTGATGACCACGATCATTTGTTCTGTGTCTGGGTGTAACTTATCTTTAATAGGTATGTATTTAAAAATATATAAGTATGTTTATCAGTTATCTAGTACTCATAACACAAGCTCTGCTTAGCTTGGGACTAGACGGCGTTGTGTGATAGTTGTGGAATATTATTATATTATTATTATAATAATATTCGTGCGGTTGACGCATTGGTTGAGCTATTGGTTGCTGCGTTGCGTGTCGCAGTTTCGATTCCCGCACGGATACAACAATTTGTATGACATACAGATAGTCGTTTCTACTTTGCAACTACCCACATCTACATTAATATCGCTAAAAGGTCAAATTTTTTTAGTCAGTATTCTCGCTAAATTGTTGACACTGTTCAAATCTTCTTAGTCATTTGTATAGAATTCATCATCATCATCATCATTTCAGCCGAAAGACGTCCACTGTTGGACATAGGCCTCCCCCAAGCACCGCCACAACGACCGATCCTGTGCGTCTCGCATCCACCGCATTCCCGCGACATTCACCAGGTCGTCGGTCCACCTTGTGGGAGGCCTTCCAACGCTGCGTTTTCCAATGCGTGGATAGAGAGATATGTATAGAGTTAGAGTCAGTTAAATTTGGGGTGAGAGTGCCTGGTGATCCGTCACACAGGGTATCCTAGTATGGACTCCAATCTCTCACAAAGTGTGCATTAATATTATCTAACTTGTTTTTGTTATTAGTATTAGCATAGCATAGCATAATCAGCCTGTTAATGTTCCCACTGCTGGGACTCAGGCCTCTCTCTAGGAGAGGGAATGGACCGTAATCCACCACGCGGACCCAGTGCGGATTGGTATTAATTAAGCATAATAAGTATTATTTTTTGTACCTTATGTACGCGAATACTGACAAATGCTTGCACTGAATGGACAGGTCCACTCAAAACTGTGTAGTTTTTTCCTCTAAAGACCATCTCAGACACCAAACTGCATGGTTCTTATATAATTTGACCATTACATGTTTACTGTATGGACTTTAAAAAAAGCTTTGACCCCAGAGTTTGTTTCGGTGTTTCTTCTCAGGCTAGTCAGCTAGGAAACACCGGCTTCATCTAGTTTAAATTGACGAAAAAATTGACGTGTAAGTTTTATTAAAAACCTATTTGCAAAATACAAACAACAACAACATTTAAAAATAAAAATCGGTGACATCACAGCTGACTAAGGACCTGTGCATTCCACGTTTTTTAAACGCTCCGTTGACGTTCATTTGTAGCGATACAGACGCGATACGCACGCGAGTCAGACGCAGCCTGTAGACCTTTAATAGGACAAAAGCGCGCCGTCGACACACGTTTCTAAAACGCGCGTCAAAGACGCGTTTAAAAAACGTGGTGTGCACAGTACCTAAGGTAGAGTTTTCCTATCTTCTAATACCTACAAAAACTAAAAACATCAGTTTAGTGGTAGCAACTCTCTATGTATTGTTTTCAACCATTGAGCTTCAAGTAAATAATGGACTTTTGCGGTCTCATCCTATTTGCAAACTATAATAGATATGCATGTACTAAGTCGTGTCAAAGCTAAAGTCTTGACCATCGACGCCGAGTTACTAGCCTGTCTGTGTTCTACCGGATGCATTTCGCAGATTGTGCGATTCCATAACCTAATTCCACCCAGGCCGTTCCATCATCAGACCACTAGACATACGGTGAGGCGCCACTGGTACATGTTGATATGGGTGGGATATCCACTACGCGCACAAAACGTTTTGGAAACACATTCATTGTGCGTACTGCTAAGGAGTGCTGTGGAGTGGAATTCCCTGCCGGAGTTTATGTTTTCTGATAGCTAAAACCTGGGGGTCTTTAAATCAAGAGTGTTCGAAAAGGAGAGCAGGAGGAAGAAGAGTGGCTTACCAGCAGGTTAGATAGTGGTCAGACCGAAACTATCAATAATAAAAAAAAGTTTTCAAGTACTGGCTCAACTTACTCAACTATTATCCAGTTGTAAACGAGGCTCGATTCGAAGGAACCCGTGAAGACCCTTAAAAATTGGAAAGTTTTTCCAAACACACTCATAGTACCGTCGCCGTCATCTAAAAATACAAAATAGTTAATATTATTGGAAGCTCATAAAGAATCAATATTTGTCCTTAAAACATGCGTCATCTTCGTCCCTTTACCGGAAACCGTACTTTAAAAAACAAACTGTCCAAACGAACCCGAACTACTTTTTCTTTGCACTTTCTAATATTTAAACCAATATTTAATTATTTTTCCCCAAATTAGAACAATACAGTTTTTAAATGCCGCCTTCAAATTAAGTTGATCCAAATATAGTCAACGGCTTTCAATGTCTCTGTGCCTACCCAATTTACTTAAGTAATATCTTCACGCCTTCTCCCTTCCAGGGAAGACAGGGAAGTGAACTAATTAGAACGTCTCTAATTTAGTGAGAAATATATCTACATTCAGAAATGCACTTTAATTAAATATTTGTTAGTTCGTTCCCACGTTTGGACGCGTTAATTTGATGCTGTGTTTGGACAGGGCTAGTAGCTGGAGCGAGTTATTATGCTAGTAAAATTTATTTGACAATTATTTTCTGTTTTCATGAGACAGGCCCCCCAATGGTCAACCATTGGGAAGCCTGGTAGGTAAAATTGTCACGAACAATATGAGGTTACTTACTCTTTATTGTATACAAAATTTTATCAAACAATAGAAAATAGGACAGCTGATGTACACAGGCGAGCTCAACCCGAAATTGGGTTTTCTTACAGCAAACCATAAGTAATTATATAAATGAGAGAGAAATTATGTACTTGCAACCAAAATTATTATTAAAAGTACCTACTCCATATATCTCCCCTTTGTCCCTTAGCACAAAAAAATGCATATTAGGAAAAAAAATAAGAATTGACGTTTAAACGACAGAACCTTATTAAAGCTGTACATAAGATTTATTCTCATGCATTTTCTCGACATCTAAAATGTTGCATGAACGTTTACAAAGTTACATAATAAATTGGTTGGTTACGTTATACGGGAAGCTTATTAAAGTTGAACAAAATAAACATTATCAGCTTCTGAAGCTGTGAAAGTCCACAAAAGAAAGTTAATCGACATTTAAGCACGCACTTAACGTCAATAACTTTGTGATTTACTTGACAAAGAAATAGCATAAATCTGGTACAAGTAAATACACTAGAATTTTCAAGGAGCACATTAAATTGAGATTTAGACCAAACGCAGTTTGTGCAGAAATAAATTACAACTATTTAAAAACAAGTTTTAAAACAGTAATATCTAATGCAATTTTAAGTCTAACGTTGCTTGTATAAGCATTTAGTTTTAATTTATAGTCATTTATTATTTCAATGTGTCCATAATGTGTGAATTTACTTATGAGTGTTGGAACATAATACAATTAAGATAAAATCAAAGGCTTGGTTCTTAGGTAAATAAATTTATATCGTCTTGACTTTGTATGTCCCTGCGTACTCACTAAATGGCAATATTTCCATAATTATTATGAATATAATAGTCAAGAAAATAGTACTTTTAAGACCTAAAAATTAACTAATGAGTCAAATTTATCACAAAATATTATAAAACTTTAAAAAAAAATACGAAAAAGTTTCTTTTTTTTCTAGCTTCTGCTTGCGTTGAAAATTATTCTAACGTAACAAATTTCTGGGACAAAAACTATCCTATGCCCTATTCTTGGACACGGTTTACCAATGCGAGAATTTACATCCCAAACTGTTCAGCCGTTCGAGCGTGAAAGAGTAGCAAAAATATACACACATAGACAACATGTAAAATGTTAGCCTTTATACTATTAGTGTAATGTAATAGACATGTTTGAAGTTAAAGAAGACATAAAAATCATGCCTTGTATTTATAACCAAGAAAATATGTTTATTATTATTTTAAACCTGCTGTGTGGGAGAACTATTACAGCTTAACCTTTCACCTAATCATGAAATAACAATTTTACGCAGGAGTGAATTGCTAAACTAGTAAAATTGGATACTTACTGTATTTAATATCACGCCGTAATAAACTGGTGCTTTGAATACTAAAATTTCAATAATTTACCTTATTAATAACAAAGTTGTATCGCATCTAAATACAGCAATTTCACTTTCGAAAATTGAATCATTATTTACTTGCAGATATCAACTAAAACACATTCACTACAAAGTATATGACACTCATAATACTAACATAAAGAGCAATAATACAAATATTGTCACAATCGCGAATATTGTATTATAACACAGTAGGACATTACTGCCCATCCTTTGCCATTTACAACACTCACGCAAGAAGGGCAATGATCATTTCTCCGCTTAGTAACTGGATTGCCAGTACGCTAGCCTTCGTGCAAACAAAGCACCAAGTAACTTCGTGTAAACAGAGCATCAGAAATCAACGAAGGTACAGTCGTCACATCAAAATGCATCGTTGGTAAGTGCACGACTACCCACGCGCTGTCATCTTTTTGTATTTTGTCAGCAAAGTACACGATCACAGCATGACATAAAAAGCTTTTGTAAATAAACATGTTTTTTACATGGGTTTGTACTGAATTTGTTACTTTGAGCAAGTTGTAAAAATAACAGAAGCGGAAGCGGTTAATGTTAATTTGAAGAATCACACTATTATTATAAAGGCGAAAGTACTCGTAGGTACATACCAGGCCACTCAGAAAGTTTTGCGAAAAAAAGTTTTTATGTCTAAGGCACTGGCCATTTGTAATTATTTTGAAAACTTTAGTTATTTAAAAGTAAAAATAGCATTGTTCGAATTTTGAATTTCAAATTTCTCCACATTTTTTCGAGAGCCAAATAAAATTAGCGTGTCTCATTTAAAAATGGATCTGCGTCGAGAACATTTTCGTGCGATGATTTTCTACGATTTTAAATGAGGCCTAAAACCTGATGAGTCATTTGATCGACTTCAAATTGCTTTTATGGATGAAGGACCTTCAAAAGCAACCATCTACCGCTGGTATAGCGAGTTCAAGCGCGGTCGCCTTACTTTGGGGATGAACAAAGGAGTGGTTCCTACGACGGCTGTCACGGAAGAAAGTGTGCTGGCAGAAAAAAAAATAATTCAAGTAAACAGGCGAATTATATACGAAGAGATTTGGGTTGCGTTTACAAGATTCTACACAAACACCTTCGCGTGAGGAGGATACTTTGCCGCTGGGTGCCGCACAACCTCACCGAAGCTCAGAAGCAGGTACGTGTGGAATGGTGCCGTGATATGATTAAAAAATTTGAAGCAGTCTCGTCTCGGCGCGTTTACGACATTGTGACAGGTGAAGAATCCTGGATTTATCAATACGATCCAGAAACAAAGCGTCTGTCGACAGTTTGGCTGTTTCAAAACGAACCAACGCCTACGAATGTAAAGCGATCGAGAAGCGCAGGGAAAATTTTGATTGCTAGTTTCTTCACTTTGACGGGGTATCTGATTTCAATTCCATTACGAGACCAAAGCAGCATCAACGCCGAATGGTATACCACAAAATGCCTGCCAGAAGTTCTGTCTGCAATGAGCTTCACCATGACAATGCGCCCGCGCACTCAGCGCTCAAAACGAGGGACTTCCTGGACACCACACCGATCAGAATATTGGGGAATATCTTTACAGTCCTGATCTGGCACCGTGTGACTTCTTTTTATGCCCTAAAATAAAAAATCTGCTCAAAGGGTAGATACAGTTTTCATCGCCGGAAAACGCGCTAGCAGCGTTTGAAAAGTGGAAGAGGTGTCTGCGGTGGACTGGAAAAAATGTTTTGAAAATTGGTTCAGACGCATGAAACTGTATGGAGGCTGGTGAAGAGTTCTTTGAAAAGATTTAATAAAAATATTTTATCCATACAAGTTAGATTTTTAGTTTCTCAAAATTTTCTGAGTGACCCACGTATACACCCCTAATTTTTAATTAGTACAAATACTTCAAGGGCTTATTAGAAAGGGTCTTGTTATTTTAACAGAGGTTTGTGGGACTTTACACCCTGTTCCACATACCTCTTCTGGTGACCCTCAACCGTGACGTTATTATAACTTCCTCAAGGTCTCGAGCGAACCATACAGCCAGCACCCAAGACTTAACGGATATGCACCGTTGAAAAGTCTCTCACAATGTGGACTGGTGACCTGGCGTGATGGTTGAGAGATGAACAAAACCAATCGTTGCAGCGTCTCTCAGTAGAAATGGTGATAATGATATTAAGTCTAGTTGAAGGATTGTTATCTAAGGGAACGGCGGCAGCATCTTCCTAAATGCGTACTAACAAGCAATCACATTCTTCAATCACCAATCCTTCCCTCAAACTTGGTAATTTTCGCATTCCTTTCTCCGCCATTCATAGTCAACCAATCCACAAATCCGATTTAATATTTCATTGCTATAATTTCAATAAAATTAATGTGGATTGATATTAATCTCTAATTCTCTGCAGCAAGTAAACCAGCAGTTCCAGGCTAGTTAAGAAATCCACCGTTTCACAAAGATGACTCTGATAAGAAGACCTTGTTTAGCCTAAGTTATTACTTGTCACTTGAAGTTATCACGCCATCTAATGTCGTAAACATGAAGATTATGACATTCACTCTGTTGCATTCATTCTGCTGGTTTAAGTTATAGAATAATTTTATTATGACATTATAGTTACCGGTTACGTTTGCGGCTGGAGTAGCTTGTTCTTCTCTGAAGGAACTGCGATTGGATCAGTAGTATTGCTTTAATGATTCTTTGGCAATTCCTATCCAAATCCTTGTAAAGAAATGGCATCAGATTTCTCTTTTTTTATGACTTGCTTCTTGCAGGTCTACCTCTAAAATCGTCGTCTGCTTTTGTTACTCTCAGGTCTACTTATGAGGTTGTCGTCTGCTTAACTGGACTTGCTTTTAGCAACATTAGTAAAATTAAAGTCTCCAGCCAGGACTTAACAAAATTTCGGTCTTCCCGTCCAACTATAATTTTGGTGTCTTCAAGGCTAGAGTGAATAGGCTCTTAATAATCTAGTGCGCCTCACCATCAATGATAGCATCACTGCTTACCATCAGGTGGGATTGCACTGGTTTATATCAATTAAAAAAAAGTCTAAAATGAACACTATGTATGGACAACGATTGTAGAATATGGAGCTTGGCCTAACATTGGAATGTTTTCGCTGGAAATAGGCACCTCTTTTCTCGTGCTTTTCACTAATGGCATGACAAAAGACTATACCACCATATTAATTTATTTGGAAACAACATCGCGTGTCTTCTTCTCTACTACAACCATACTGCTCGACGCGACGTACACTTTCTAGTCATCATCTTTCGCACGATCCATCCGTTCTCTTGGTATCCCACTCCTCTTATAGCCATCAATATGAAAATATGCATATTCTGTCGCATCACTTTAGACTGGGCTGCGGGATTGTTCGCAGAGGGCAACTGATGAAGTACATACTTCAAAAAAGATGAAATCACATACATACATACATACACACATACTTCATCAGTAACGAACAGAGCTGTAGTAAAAGTCTGACACTCCCCCTACCAGACCCAAAGTAGGAGAAATTATTTGATGGTTTCCCACCTCTAAGAAGAAACATTTACGCTAGACTTTATACTTTAGGGTTCAGGATGTTGATGGGGCTGCCCCGTTTCTGCAATGCATCAGGTATGTTCGAACGCCATCGTCAGACAGTAATCTGCCTCTTTGCTCTGCAGAGTGCGGGCTAGCTCCAACTCCATCCTGAAAACCATAGCGGGGAGGTACGATTCTCCTCTGTTAGGTGATGTTGTTCACAGATGCATCATGAACAACAACCTTGTTTTAAAATAAATAGATAGTTTACTAACATCGGTTTAAATTTTTCTTAATTGTTTACTAACCCATATGGATGTCAATTATCCGAATTAATGTTTTTTTTTTATAAACTAACCCCAACATAGAACGAGTCTACTGACATGACCATTATAATTTACCAGTTGACATTGCACGTAGATTACATATATATATGCATGTATTATTATTTTAATAGCTGGATATGACTCATGGTTAATTGTCGACTGTTTCATTTAATTAAAATCACCTTTCGTACTGACTACGAACGAGAATTGCTAACAGCATGATGGCTGTTAAACTCTAGTATTTATGCCAGGTTTTCTCGTGATATCATTCATTTAGGTGCCGCGAACTCATTTCATTTAATTTTTAACTAGCCACTGGAATATACGAAAATACGGAAATAAATGAAAACGATCATCTTTTTTGACACATGTTCTGGAATGACGACCGTCTACTAGAAGACACAGTGTTGGTAGGTCTCCCGCAAAGTAGACCGATGAGCTGGTGTGGGTCACGGGAATCCGATGGATGCGAGACGCACAGGGCCAGTCGTTGTGGCGACAATTGGTGGAGACTTATGTCCAGCAGTGGACAAATGATGATGATGTCTAACGTCATTTTATACAAAATAATTATATGCCAATTATATTATATTGAGAGCAGTGGTGGCCGAGTGGTAACGGCCCCGACTTACGAATTGTAGGTCGCGGGTTCAAACCCAGCCAGTCGAATTACTTAGTGTAATTTATTTCATCACCACTGCTCTCAAAACGGTGAAGGAAAACATCGTGAGGAAACCGGCATGTCCTAGAACCACTGGGCCCGCGTGGTGAATTACGGCCCATTCCCTCACCTAGAGAGAGGAGGCCTGAGTCCCAGCAGTGGGAACATTAAAAGGCTGATTATGCTTATGCTTATTATAATTATATGCCTACATATCAAAGAAGATGTCCCAAGTTATAACAGGAAATGGATTATTATACTGCCTATAAACTGTAAAATAGGCAAAAGTCTTTAGACTCCCATTAAAAACTGTACGGTCAAGTTAACCAGTACATGAACTCAAGTCTTCACATCTATTTACCGGTTCGCCCGTAGATCTATACAATTTAACCCGCTGTTAACTTGATGAACCCCAGTTTAACGGTCAGTATAACATTTAGGATAAGAGAATAAACTGTATTCTTGTGTTCAGTACTGAACTGTCGTTAAGTTTTACACTTTAAGTCAAAAGGGTCCAAGAATATTGAGGTTTAATATTAATTAGGAGGCTGTGTGGTCTTTAATTGAAGTAGACCCATTTACCTGACTAAGTTTTTTTTAATTATTATTATTGATAGGCTCGCGTTTGACCACTGACTAACCTGCCCCCCTAGTCAAGTTACGATCGTGTCGTTCGCGTCGAACGCTTCGAGTAGGCCACGCCTCCGATTCCTTTGTTCTGACCACGTGACTGAGCGATGAGATGACGTCAAAACAAAGGAATCGGAGGCGTGGCCTACTCGAGGCGTTCGACGCAAACGAAACGATCGTAACTTAGCTAGGGGGGCTGATGGCCAGTGATGATGTGGTCGACGATGGAGTACGCTTGCCAAGAACGAACCTATTCACTCTTTACATAAAGACCCCCAAGTTCTAGCTATCAGGAAAAAGACTCCAGCAGGGAATTCCATTCCTTAACTGTACGCACAATAAATGTGTTCCCAAAACCTTTATATCATGTTAGGTAATTCATAATAAAACATTTCAGATAATAACTTTAATTTCAAACAAAATATTTAGAATCTTTGTCCAACAACCTAGGGGTCTTTCAAGAGTGAATAGCGTGCTCCATCGTCGACCACTTCATCATGACTTCATCGGTTACCATCAGGTGAGATAGTGGTCAAGCGCGAGCCTATCAACAATAAAAAAACCGGGCAAGTGCGAGTCGGACTCGCACTCTGTGGGTTCCGTACAAACTTCCCTATGAAAACAGTTCAATTCCCGAATTGAGTTACGAAGACTTTTCCGAATCGCAAAAAAGTTTTTTTTTGTGATGTAACTATAAATTTACAGTTTTCAGATCTTTTCCTATACTTGTGATATAAGACCTTGCTTCATGCCAAATTTCAGGATTCTAGATCAACGGCTACGAGAAGTACCCTATGAATTTTGATTCCCTTGAGAGTGCCAAAATACACGTTTTTTGCGTCATAAATGGCTGTATCTTTTTTTTTTCGTTAACTCAGAAGTTTGATTTTTTCACAGCTTTAAGGGATCGTAGAGTATATGGTTTTAATTTCATCTCGATACCTCCCCCGTTCCCGAGATAAAGGGTCAAGACAGACAGACAGACAGACAGACAGGCGGACAACAAAGTGATCCTATAAGGGTTCCGTTTTTTCCTTTTGAGGTACTCAACCCTAAAAAGTCGTATAAAGCGTTCGGAAAATTATAGCCACCATGTTATTTTTACACTTACATTTCGCATGAAATAAAAACGTCTACCGAATCTGAATTATCACTACAACAAACAGAAACTACCATAACTCCAAAAATATACACAGACATGACTTAATATTCGTCTACCTTCTAATAATGAATACATAACATCAGATACCTCAATGATTTCCATATGCAATTGTTGTCGGCACTGCTCTCGTGCAGACCATAAATCTTTCTCGCTCTATAGATCTGTAGATCATCGAGACAGCAAGTGATCTATGGTCGTTCGGGGATTTCCATCTGTCAAAAGTATAGATTATCTAGGTGTCTGAGGTTGAAACGAGGTAAGCAGAGTAAGAAGTTTACTGACACGGTTTCAGGTGAAGAGAATATTGTATTCGTGTAATTTATATCGTGTAGCAGATCATTTCTAACATAAGCGTGACTGTGTTCAAAGTAGGTTGCATTTTTAAGTCAAGTTTATTATATAAGGAAGGTGGTAACGTAGGCGCGGGTTTACGGACGACGAGCAACGGGTATCTCACCGTCCGGCCGTCCGGTAAGAACTGAGCTCGAGTCGTAAACGCGTTTCGGCGTGTAGTGTTCCACCCGCACCTCAAAGAGATGTCAGCAAGCAGTAAGGGCCCAACAGGGCCGATGCCCACTAGGGCCATATGGAATTTTTGAAAGGGAAACCGTTGTCCTAGAACGCAAAGGGCAACTGAAGGACATAGGTGTAGCTGTAGTCAGTAAATGTTTGACACACCCTAGCGTTCCACTCTCAGAGCGCAAGCAGTCATGGCCCTAGAGGGCATCGGCTCTCCTAAACGTCTACAGTTTTGCAGACATCTCTTTAAGCGAGAACTACACTAGACCGACGCACACGTGGACCACGCCTGATTTGTACGTAGCGGCGCGTTGCGTGGCGTCGCGTGGCGTAGATCTAATGTAGCTCTGCAAGTCTAGTTGCCATATAAAATGTATGGAGACCGACGCGTCCAGATTGGCGTACATGGCCCACGTGTGCGTGGAACAATACGCATCGTCGACGACTCAGGCACGATCCGAACGGTTATTCGGTAAAATGTTCGATTTCATGATAGTAAATTAAAAATCTAACAAAATGAAGTTAATACAGAATACTGATACAAATATTCTTTCTTGTTTAGGTACCAGTACGATAGAGGAAACACGTCTACGTTCGTGAGTTTTAAGATGATATTAAACTAATGAAAATCAATACTTAACAATATACAATAACACAAGGGAAGTGGTCTAATATCACAGCTTCACTCACTTGTAATATAGACTATCAAACTCAACCCTTATTGTCTTAAATAAAAAAATACTTGTATTTTTTTCTTAATAGATATAAACTATAAACTAGTGCTTGACTGCAATTCCAGCTGATGGTAAGCAATGATACAATGGTATGATTCTATTATTAAAATAATTATATTATATTACAAGCCCAATGTATTTCTCGATATTTCTACATTTACTCATTAAAAAAAAAACATAGATCGTTGTAGAAACTCTTTGAGTCCGAATTTGAATGTGAGAGATCTATATTGAATCTGAGAGAATCTCTACATTAAATTTAAGAAGCTCTATATTGGATTTGAGAGCTCTATATTGAATTTTAATTTTTCAAATTCTAGCTCTATACTTTTTAAAGATTTATCCAAAAGCCTGGTTGACACTTCGCGTGACTCAAGGGCTGGCTTTTACTTCGGCCAGAGATTAAAGCTACATTAGACCGACGCACAGGTGGACCACGCCTGATTTGTACATAGAACGACGTCGCGTGGCGTGGATCTAATGTAACTCTACAAGTCTATTTGCTTATAAAATGTATGGAGACCGACGCGTCCAGATCGGCGTACGTGGCACACGTGTGCGCAGTGTAGTTCTGCCTTAAAAATCGCCAGTCGCCATACCTACACGCGGCAACTCTGCCAGTCTTTTGAGTACACTACCAGCCGACAGCGACGTGAAGAAAAGTTTTACTGGCCTAGCATAATAAGCATAGCATAATCAGCCTTTTAATGTTCCCACTGCTGGGACTCAGGCCTACTCTCTCTAGGAGAGGGGATGGGCCGTAATCCACCACGCGGGCCCATTGCGGATTGGTGAATGTCACATATCTTCGAATTTTTGGTTCTAGGACATGCCGGTTTCCTCACGATGTTTTCCTTCATCGTTTTGAGAGCAGTGGTGATGAAATAAATTACACAAAGTAATGCGCCTGGCTGGGTTTGAACCCGCGACCTACAAATCGTAAGTCGGGGCCGTTACCACTCGGCTACCACTGCTCCTTACTGGCCTATTTTAAGATATTTAGTAAAGACCTTTTAATAAGTGTATGCATACATAGTAAAGTTGTTTAAATGAAAACTGTGTACCTAGAGCTTTTACATAAAAGGACTGTAGATATTTTTTCTAAATAAGTCTTACTTAGGTACAAACAGCTGCCCATCAATTGGGTACCCCTCTCACATTAAAAAACCTTAAAAAAGGGGCTATAAGTTGATAACACTTGTACTCTATCCATGCTAATGACAATAGTCATTGTTACTACCAAAAAAAAAGCCAAAAAAAATCTGATAATGAATCTTCACCAACCACAAAATCCCATCACATTTCTAATCAACATCATCTTCATTAACACATCAAAACATAAACAAAACGTACCATCTGATGAAGCCATCATTACTGATCATAATTACCCCATCACACACATCTCTAATTCATTTTATTTTACATAGGCTACTAAGCAGAACTTACAAAACGTCAGAAGCTAGCGCACGTTTCCAATTTGTCGTTTCTTATAGAGAAGAACTGGCAAGAAACCCCATGGTTACTCTTTTAAAAAAAACCGGGCAAGTGCGAGTCAGACTCGCGCACTGAGGGTTCCGTACAAACTTATCTATGAAAACAGTTCAATTCCCAAATTGTTTTTTTTCCTATACTTTTGCTATGAGACCTTGCTTCATGCCAAATTTTAGGATTTTTGGTTAACGGGAAGTACCCTATGAATTTTGATGCCCTTGAGAGTGTCGAAATATACCTTTTTTGCGACATAAACGGCCATACCTTTTTTTTCCGATAACTCACAAGTTTGATTTTTTCACAACTTCAAGGGACCGCAGACCTGAGTATATGGTTTTAATTTCAACTCGATACCTCTACGCGTTCTCGAGATAAAGGGTCTTGATAGACAGACACACGGACGGAAAACAAAGTGATCCTATAAGGGTTCCGTTTTTTCCTACGGAACCCTAAAAAATAATTGATTCTACAATATTTCCATATTACAATGATGAGTATGAGAGGACAGTGTAGACCGGAAATATACCATACACCATGATCATACATTCCTAGACATTATCATGAATGTACGATCACAAGTGACTAATGCTGTAATCTAACTGTTAATTGATCCAATTAATTGTATGGACTTTAATGAAGCACGACCTCTAGATCAAGTTATGGTATGGAGCTATGAGGATAGGGCTTTTTTAATGTTGGAAATCATCTAGTGATTTCTCACGCTCTAGGGTGGAGCAATAGGGCGTTTCAGACTTTTACTAACTGAAACCACACATATGTTCCTTCCGTTGCCTATTGCGTTCTAGGACCACGAGTATCCCTTTCATACTTTTGCCCCATGACCCTAGGAGGCCGATGACCCTACTGGACCCTACGTTTTTGTAATTTTATTTTTATTTTATACTGTCATTTTATAGTGATAGCAGGTATTGGTAACCTCTCATCATCATCTTCCTGCCCTTGTCCCGTTTTATTTTGGGTCGGCGCAACACGTTTTTTTCTTCCATTCTGTCCTGTCACTCGTCACGCTATCACTAATTCCCTTTTCTTTCATATCACTTCTCACACAATCCATTCATCTTTTCTTTGGCCTCCCTCTCCCCCTCCATCCATCCACATGTAAATTCATAATTCTTTTAGCAACATGCGCTTCATCCCGCCTCTTCACATGACCATACCAAGATAAACGATTCCCTTTCAACTTTTGAGTCACTGGCGCTACTTTCACTCATTTCTCACTTTATCCATTCTTGTCACACCACACATCCATCTTAACATTCTCATCTCCGCTACGTGCAATCTTTTTTCATCCGTCTTTTTCACAGCCCAACATTCTGATCCATACAGTATGACAGGCCTTATCACGGACTATAGGAGGACGGACGGAGGTATTGGTAACCTCTGATGTCACATTATTATGACATTTTTAATCAATGATTTGTGAAATTAAATATTTACAATTATTTTTTTTTAATCAGACATTTTGTAGCAATATAACTGAAGTATGAATATGACATTTTTAATAAATTTAATGAATACTGTATTAATATTTGCACACCACAAGTTACGGTAGAATGTAAATAGGCCTCATTTAAATTAAGATCATACTACTTTGTACACCGGCTAATAAATAAATTACTATTATTATTCCATTTATTTCTTTATTTACATTTTTAAATATTTCTTAAAAAAAAGCATAATAAAAAAAAAAATTTAAAATTATAAAAAATAGTAGCCCACCGGCATCGGGAACAGGGTCCAAGCTACCGGCGGTCAGGGCTCCTGAGAGAGAAACCAGTGGACGATCAAGACGATTCTAACGATGTCTCATTTTTCAAATTATAATAAGTAATTAACAAGTTATGAAGAAACAGACAAACATACATACAAACGGGTTAAAACCATAACTATTTTTGATTTCGGCGTAGTCGGTTTACGATAGACTCTTTTTATAGTAGTCGGTATCGATGTTTGTTTATTTCTGTTTAATGTCCATGTAAGCTTGGAGAATCAACATTCGCTAAGCTTTAATGATTGATTTGAATCGGTAGTTGCTTAATAACACTATAATTTGTTTTTCTAAGAATCCAAAAATAGCAACAAAAAATAAAAATAAATGTTAAATATAATCATACTATATGCGGCAGGTCACTGGAACAACTTGTGAGCCACGGATGCCCCCCAAGTTGAAGGGTAAAATCTACAAGTCCGTGATAAGATCTGTCATACTGTATGGATCAGAATGTTGGGCTGTGAAAAAGACGGATGAAAAAAGATTGCACGTAGCGGATATGAGAATGTTGAGATGGATGTGTGGTGTGACGAGAATGGATAAAGTGAGAAAAGAGTATATTAGAGGAAGTTTGAGAGCGGCGCCATTGACTGAAAAGTTGAAGGGGAATCGTTTGTCTTGTTATAAATAATGTCAATAAAATGTAAATAATGTAAATAAAATGTGAATAACGTCAATAAAAAAAGCGACTGAATGCCCGTGTTTTACATGGAGTGACTGTCTTTCAGATATTCATAACCCAGTTACTGAGCAACACGATACAAATACAACAATCAAACTTTCTAGCGCCCGACCACCTGCAATATCTGTCAAATCAACGAATACCAACCGGGACCATCACCTCATGACACTGGCAGACAGAATAGTCGACACCGGCTCAGTAGCCAAAAAAGAAAAAAGAAAAATACGTTTTACGTTTTGTTTAGCCTATATTACTCAAGAATAATGTAGCTTTCTACTGATGAATGAATTTTAAAAATTCAGTTCCGTAGTTCTAAAGATTACTTCTACAAACAAAGTCATAAACTTAATCTCTTTAGAATATTAGTTTAGATAAGATTTCTTCATCTTCATTTGAATCTGTAGCCTATAAAAGTGAAATCTTAACGGTAAAATAGAACAGCTGATAATAACAGAGAGAGCTACTGCAGTACACCTGCTCTTTCCTGTCTATACATATTTATGCCAAAAAAACTGGGTAAGTGCGAGTCGGACTCGCGCACTGAGGGTTCCGTACAAACTTACCTATGTAAATAGTTCAATTCCCAAATGGAATCGCAAAAAAGGTTTTTTTTTTGTGACATAACAACAAATTTACTGTTTTCAGATTTACTCCTATATCTGTGCTGTAAAACCTTGCTTTATGCCAAATTTCAAGATCCTGGGTCAACGGAAAGTACCCTATGAATTTTGATTCCCTTGAAAGTCGAAATATACGTTTTTTTCGTTATATAAGTTAAAAGAAAATTATTAGGGGTTTTTTCCGGGTGGGAAAATCATCTAATGACATCCCCCGCTCTTGGGCGGAGCGACAGATAGTGTCAGACTTTTACTGACTAAAAACCCACTCCTTTTCCCTCTTTGCCATTTTTCCAGGGCCCCGGGGCTCTTTTTCGCATCACCCATGGCCCCAGTAGGCTTCGACCCTGCTGGGCTCCTACGGTTGCTGACATCTCCTTGAGGCGTGCGTGGAACAGTACGCACCGTCGACGACTTGGGCCCGATCCGGACGGTTACCGGACGATCGGACGGCGAGCTATCCATTGCTCGTCGTCCGCAAGCCCGCGCCTACAGTGGCCGGATTAGGGGGTAGAGTAGGAGGGTAAAAATATCTATATATACAACCTACTAAACCCAAAAATCAGACCTACCAAATATACCCAAAAGTATTCATAAAAATCGGTCAAGTCGTTTTGGAGGAGTACGTTAACAAACATTGTGACGCGAGATTTTTATGTATTAGTCTAGCGGTCGTGACAGACGTTATCCTGTCCGTAAGCTAGCTTTTAGTCAATATAAAAAATTGAGAACCCGATTGTAGAGCCACCTGGCACCTACTGGGTTCAATTATATTTTCAAACCATTCAGGGACACATTCAAATATACACATGAAATATCCAAATCGGTCAAGCCTCAATCAAGTCAGTATCAAGCTAAAGATATTGCAATTTCATCATTTTATAGCTCTCTCTATGTTTCTTGTAAGTCTTGGTGAAGACGTGAAGACACATAAGAAGCATCTTTAATTCTTTATTGTACACAAAAACGTACATAGCACACGGTGATACAGACAGTTCATGTACAAAGGCGAGCTTAACTCAGCAATGAGTTTTCTCCCAGTAAACCTTTTTGTTACAGAGAGAGAATATATTCTCACACACACACATACACCATCACACACATTCTTATTACTTCTTTAGCAAATATCTTTGAAAGACCTACGATTTTACAATCTCATCTTGCTCTAAAAGATACCAAAGAAAATTAGTGAAATCACAACATAAAATGCTATACATACTTACACAAAGCAACATTGACTTGTAGAAGGCAAGTATTTATATATAGCCTTGCAAAAGCAATCCTATAAACTTGACGATAAACTTCTAAAACCATACCATTATACAATTGTAGCGGATGTACCTGAGACCTACGATCAGTAGAAAACAGTTAAGAATTTATAGGAACTGGAGTGGCAGGAAATTGCTTTAAGGGGCTTGAAATTATAATTTTAGTGCAGTATTGCGATTGGTGATTAGAAACCTAGAAATCTTTAGGTCTTGATTTCCTTATAGTCCATTGCTTTTGTGCACTTTAAACAAGAAAGTAAAAAAAAAAAAATAAGGAATATTTTAACATAACGTAACGACAGATTA
Source organism: Mythimna impura (assembly GCA_905147345.3). NCBI lineage: Eukaryota > Metazoa > Arthropoda > Insecta > Lepidoptera > Noctuidae > Mythimna > Mythimna impura. Next base: position 4,552,054 of record LR990355.1, on the reverse strand, counting down.
AGACCAACACCCCTAGCCAATTTGATAATCTGCAATCGTTAACGTTAGTCGAAAACTAATCAAATGTATGGGAATGACATCATCTCAACGTTAAGTCTCGTGGTCAGAACAAACGAATAAAAAATTCGTAGCCAAGTTCACATCGTTCAAAATTATAGAATGAATTGTTATCGTTTCTACAATGTTCAACGCTACATCCTTTGTTATTGTAGAATGACATTGTAGAACGAGCGGCCGACTCAGGCGCGTCAACATGGCTACCAACTTATGGTTTTCTACAATTGCTGACACCGAGGCGTTACCGATTGGAGGACGGAATTCGACACGAAACGGTTGTAACTTGGCTAGGGGGGCAGATGGTATGAAGTTGGTGCGGTGGAAGGTGGGTAGGCTTCTAGTGTGGTTCGTAATCTATTGCGTCGGAATTTACTCTTCTCCTTTTCAAAAAAATTTCACACCTTGTGATCGACACTTTGCATGACCAGAAGGCTGGCTCGTTCTTTGCCCAAAGAATTATCATTGCGAATCAACGCGGCCAGTCCAGTTTCATCTGCACGTCTTCTGGGCACATTTTCGGATGGTAGCGGTTTGAAGGAGTACTAACGCCTGAGTGTATATTTGTATATACGCAGATAGGTTTAGTTTATATACTTGGATTAGTATAAATATTGAAGTTTCATATGCACATATGCTTCTATAGTATTAAGCAAGTTAAATAAAATATACACTGACTGCATTCCTCGGCAGGTTAGGCAGTTGGAAGTGCTAATACTCGTACATATTTTACCTGTTATGTTGAAGTCTCATGAAATATTGGAAGAATCCAATAAATCATTGGTACAATTCCGTTCTCTGGTCTGCATAACAACGACATACAAAAAAAATCTAATTCACGTTTCCATTTATAATCCATATACACTTTGCCCATCCCGGGAATCGATTCCATAGGACCTCATGTACAGGTGTACATGAGGTCCTATGGAATCGATTCCCTGGAGCAGGTGCTCACAATAATAAGTCACTTGAAGAAAAGCAGAAAAAATCAAAACTACGAAAAAAACACACACATTTCTGTACATCTACGCCATGTAAGAATACGGACTCGAAGATAAAACATAGGTATAAAAATAACCAATAAAGCTGTTTATCAGCGGATAATTGTTTTAGTTCTTAGAACCTTGTCTTTTCCTAGTAAAACTCAATAACTATCTGACATAGATACTGATAGCCTCAATCAGAACTGAAGACAACACAAATCCATAACAGTTCCGTATATTTATTTAAACTTTTTGCAACTTAGGGAACATTTGAATTTAAATATTTGTGAAAGTACCCACGATTCGGGAGAAATTCCTAATGATGCTTGTGACAACACTCACGAGGCCACAATACAGAAGTAATTCCTAGTGTAAGGATCCGTTTAAAGAAGAAAACAGTTCTGCCAAGGCTGGTGGAGAGACAAGATGGCTGGTACATTACTAAGCTCGAAATCCAGCTGGTAGGGCTATGCCCGTTAGGGTCACGGGAATTTCCGAAAGAGTTACCGTGGCCCTCAAATGCAAACGGTACATGCAGGTGGGTTTTAGTCAGTAAAAGTCTGACACACCCTCTCGCTCCACTCTATTTCGAGAGCAGTATTTTGATGATTTTCCAACTCAAAATGAAAATCTTACTTATGACTAAATGCACATACAGGATTAATTAAATGTCTATATAAATAAATAGCTTAAATTATTGTATACCTAAATAATTATGTATTTATAGTATATAGGTATATATTTGTATAAAATATAATGTGTTATAAATAATATGTAATGCTTAATATTGCACCTACCACAATATGTCTCTGCATCACTCAAAGGTTGACTGGTAGATAATGCCTTAGGGCATTAAGTCCACCTCTGTACTTTTGTGTGCATAAATAATTAAATAAAATCAGAGATCTACTGTTTGTTTTTTGTTGTAAAAGTAAATACTTTATTAAGTATTTAGGTGATATAATAATTTACCAAAACTAGCACCTATTGAAAGACCTAAGTCCTATTTATGTGAACACTAAAACCTTATTACACATAATATACATGACAGATATATCTAATGTATGTACGCCTTGAACTATTCGATATTCAGAGTATATCTGTAGGAGGCCCAAAGAAGCGTTGGTAGAATGTAGGAAGCCCATGTGAACAATATTATTATACAAAATTCTGGGAATGCAATACAGAAAAGGTTTTTAGTAAGCAGTTATGTGAAGCTATGGACCACAATAAAAAATCGATTCAATAAGTACAACTAATAAAACATTTACAAAAAACCATGCTGATATCATTGACCTCGACACAATTATATAACTTTTACAGTTCCCTTAACCTGATACGGAACACTAAATGACTGACGGCCTATCTTATCATGCGAAATTCTAAGAAAATCGTACGACAAATTGCAACGCACCAAAATGTCTTACTAACCTAAAAATACCTCGGAAATTGATCCAAAATAAGCCTCACACATCACAATATAATAACTCCGTCTGGCTCTCATAGACGTGTCTAACAAAAAATAGTTAACGACTAAGAAATTGATGAGTTCTCTTAGAGAAAATTACTTTAATGTTCCCACTGAGGCGTGACCTAAAACCTGTTTGCATACAAGCTACAGATGTAACTGAATCAACCCTAAAACCGTTAGCAATGACACTATAACCTTAATAGCAACGGGGATAAAGAACAGATTCGTGTGAAAACTTAATGAAGATGATGGTAAATGTAAAATTGTGACAGCAGTTGCAAATGATTTTTTACCTCCAGCCGATTTGCGTGAGTCAGCGAACATTTTGCCAGACATGCCTTATACCAAGGCACTTATGTGGAAACCAAATCATCGTTTACTATGAGAGCAGTGTGGAGAATTCCATGGTGTAATGTGGAATGCGAGATATCGTGGTAGATGGACCAAAAACAATTGACTTGTCGAATAATCAACATGCCGAACTACTGTAGACCCCACGGAGTTTTTATTTGATCATAACTGAAAATAGAACTTGTTTTTGTAAAACCTAAATAATATCTAGACCATAAAGTACACACATGCTATTAAATCGCGTTGGTCTTAAATAGAATTGGCGAACCGAAAGACCGTTTAGTGCACTGGCAAAAATTTGGATATGTGGAGATGACGAAAAGATAGTTAGTGAGCATGTTTAAATTAAGAACAAATCATAAGAAACTGTTTTCAATAACAAAACAATTGACTTTGCCAACATCAAAGTCAATAGAACCAAAGTAATTGAACAAGAATTGGAACTAGTTGACACATTTTTGTACCAATTCAATCACAATGTGTCGCTAGATTTCTGTGAATCCTATATTAGAGGTTAACATGACGTCATATACACTGGAAGTACTAACACATAGTACAATGTACTCACTTGAAACTTAAAAGCCACGTGTGGCAGCAAGAACGAATTTTAGAGATAACAATGAGACACATAATAACGACTTTTTTTTAAACAACCGACTGGTTGTTCTTGTCCATCTTAAAATGTATTTTATGGTAGAATAAAATAGGTCATATCTTTTCACTACATAATTATAAGAGATAACATATAAAAAATAATAGATGACAAGAAATAAAAAATGCAGTGTTTTACTATCATCAATTCATTTATGTTATGGAGCTACAAGATATTTGTTTATTTTTAGCAGGACCAGTATTATTATTGAGATAGGATATCTGATTACTAAAAACACAGAAGCTTGACTAATCGTCTGCATATGTGCAAACGTTATTAGTGACCGGAATAACAATATTGTCACTCCGTCGTTCATAATATGATCAATCTTTTCAACTGCGAATATGAATTAGGACAGGGTCCATAATTGAATCTTTTAAACAACATGCCAACTATATAACATTATAGAACGCAATAAAGTATTGAGTCCATAAAAGAATCAGAAACGTCCAGTATCTTTCAAGTTTCTTTATTTGTATATTTACAACAAGCTTTAGACAGTGACTTCACACGTGTGTAAGCATAAAATTATCCCAAAGGAAAATATTCCCGGGTTTATAGGATATTACAAGCTGTTCCTGAACAGTATGTACTCATGTGTAAATTTCGAATCCGTTCAGACGTTTGAGCGTGGAGTAACAAACATACACACACATACATTATATACAATTTTTTCATTTATAATATTAGTGCGATTTGCAAAACAGTTAAAAGATTTATAACATAGTTTTTTGGTTGTCGACAGCCAAAAAACAAATTAAATTTCCCAAACGAAATTGTGACAAATTTCACTTAATATCTATAATTTGATTAGTTAATAAATGTCACGTCTCACTCTATTTAAATTACAAAATTTTTAATAAGTAGAATATTACAGATGTCACGGCAAATTAATATGAAAACGGTGAATTTAAAACGAAGATACATGGCTTGACAGATTTACGAAGTTACATGTCTGTTAGGAACTTAGGACCGAAAGATTGTAACTTAACGTATTAGTCAAAATTGTAGTTGAATTTATTGAAGTGTTTCTTGGACAAATCGACGTGTAAACTGAATAATCATTGCCTGATATAGTCAGGGTTGTGACTGACGATTGACATTTCTCGAATACTAATTTTGTTTCGTTCGTGTACAATTTATAGTCAACATTATATTCAATGCAGTTAATGGTATATTGTACATGTTCTATGATCTGCCATCAAAAACTGTTTTTTTTTACTTTCTTTGAACCAATTTGGGTGTTATTTGTTTCAAGATGTTTCTAAATTTTTATTGCAATATACATAGGATCATTCTATCAAATGGTATCTTATCAAAAGCTGATACTGAAACCGGCAATGAAATAACCATTCAGTTTCTCCAAATATTCCATTAAAATAGCGACAAGGCAAATAAATGGCTCACTTTAATTATGTGACATTAGGGAATATATCAGACTGGTCAGCTGTATGTTGAAATTTGTGATCAATGGGAATTTAATAAATTAGTTTTGGGGACAACATTCATTAATGAAATGAATAAATCTAGTTGTCAGTGTGAATTCAAACTTATATTTGCATTTTTCAACATATTTCAAATTAAATTAAATTCTTATAAAACAGATACATCCATGTTAATACTATGTATGTATACTATACTGTAACTATAAATGCCAAAGTAACTCTATCTGTCAGCCTATCGGTTTGGTCCATCGTCCGAATGGATTAGTATAAAACTTGGCACACAGATAGGCCGTGTCCTGGATTAGGACATACGATATTTTAAAACTCGGGAACATGTTTGTTATTCCTTTACGATGATCTTCAATATCGCAGGCGAAACCACTGGCAGAAGCTAGCTCATAATAAATAAATCAGATCATTGAAGCAAAATACTTGGAACCTTTAAAGCCTACAAACTATAAATGGCTTTAATTTACAATGTTTTAAAAATGGCCATATTCTTTTCTGCAGCACAATTTATTACCGATATTAAAGTATAATCTTGAAACTCATGTTCAAGAATATAAAAATAATCCATTATTATTGTAGGAGAAGGCTAGCCGCCACTTATATTGACTATCTTATCTTCAAAGTGGTCTAAAGCCGCACCTCTTACACTTTTTTCATCATAAGTAATGTTGTCATAAAAAAACTTTCGCATTTTAGAAAAAGTATCCATTATGTCACGTAGCATTACATCAACGGGCTCATAAATTATTTTTAACTGGCTTCATTAACCTGCATATCGTCATAAACACGTTATTCGCCTGTCACAACACAGGAGAAGTATTTTTGGAAAAGGTCACAAAAGGAAAGCGTGCATGAACGCCTTTAGCAGACACGTATAACTTACTCGATGAAAATTGTTTACACGCACTTCGTTTCAAAATGTCCAATTCAATTAATTGACGCCGGATTTAATCCTGTTAATTTGAGTGGTAGAAAAAAAACTAATTTCGTCCACAATGCTTTCCGACGGCACTATAAAGAAAATAAAAACCTGTAAAAGACCTCTCGGTATGCGCTTGCGACGGTCAATCTTCTCGTAATGTCATTTGTCGATGGAATCAGGACGCAAGCAAGCTTTAACGTATGGTAGAAAGAGACAGAGTATACGACTGTCTCGCCACCCCAACACGTGAGGCAACATTTGTATTTAATTACTTCGTTTACAGACACTTGATTTACGAATCGCTTAATTTGAAAGTGTTGATTTAAGTTTTGATGAGAGAGCCTGCTTTTCCAGAAGTTATAAAGACACCCACGTATAAATCAGTTTGTTTTAAAATGAAACGCCGGTAACATGAGAAATGTGAGGACATAAAGATATTTATGACGCTATTACATTCATTTTCTTAAAACAAGAGTAGGTACATGTAACGCAAGGAAACATTAGTGTACCATTTAACATCGTAAAACTCAGCCATTTACTGTCGCTCCATAATTCCATTTAAATTCCGACCCAACATCCTCATTCGATATAATTGGTTCTAACAGTCCGGTGCGCTGTACAGTACAAATTATACGATTATCCTGCCCGAGCTAGAATAACTTCAAGGGTCGTTAATGTGTAAATCGATTGCCACGCATGGAGCGCCATGCGCTGTCGCATACTAATCAATGAACGACACAACAAGCGTTATAATCAAAATAATATCAACATTCCTCTTTTTTGTTCCAGACTTGGCTGCGATACGTCAACTACTGGAGAGCGAGACGGGAGGCACCACCTGTCCCAGCTGTAATATGCCCTTTGACAAGGGCAAGAAGAGGAAACTGATCGACACTTGCGGGCATGAGCGGTGCTACTCGTGCATGTTCAGGAACGAGGCTTGTCCATCGTGCGCGAGGAACAACCAGGGCCAGAGACGGCCGGCCATGGAGAGGTATACGCCTTCGCCGCAACGGCAGGAGCCCGACTGGCAGTCGCCGCACCGCCTGCCCAAGCCACCGAAGCAACCCTCCAACCTAGCACAGAGCTGTCCCACACCACCGCACACTAGGAGAAGATTCTTCCTGAGCCCCAAATCACTGCGCAGTCCGTTCGGGCAGCGCGCGCGCCACTCACACGACAACCACGTGCCCCTTTCCGGTAAGTACACGCATTCGTATTAGCATACCCGTGGGCCTGCGCGTGGTAGCCGCGGATTTGCATCGTTGCGCAAGCGGCTGCGCACGCAAGCTACACTTCATTGATGCCTTCTTGGGCAAAGTTGAAATCCCATTCACAAGCAGGCCGCGTAGCACCTCTCACTTCGATGGCCCGTTTATGAGCTTTACGAAAACTGCGAGGATCCGCCGCACAGTAAATAACAGTGAGTGACAGTTGCGACACGCGCGCCCACGCTGCACCGCCGGATGTACGTAGGGGTTCCTTAAAGGACCGGTTGTCTGTCTACTGTATTTATTAGTTAGAGTATAATTCCGTACTTTTGCAACGCTGCCCGCGCAGACAGCGGGCCGGCTGTGAACATTATCTCTGTATCTGTAACATTTTCCATTTCCATTAATTATATCATTCCGGTCTACCAGATTTCTTGGGTAATTGAAATATACACTTCGTTCACAGCTGTGAGTTTCTTAATAAACTATTAGTATCAATTCGCCACGGCCCTTGCCCCTTCACGTTTGTACTTAATCTGTCGATAGCTAACGTTTCTATCTGTCGATATGAATAATGGTATCTTTTACAATTTGTAATGGTTTGTTAATACGACGAGGTGCAATTAATTGTGCATCGCGGTTTAATTGGGATCGTGTGAGAGAAATTTTACTTTCTGACAGTGATGATGGATGCTGTGAGAACTGAGAATGTTCTTCAAGTTCTACATGTGGTACTGGGTACTCCTACAGGGTTGCCGGAGGAAGGTCCCCGCAACGCAGCGTGGCACAGCCTGGTGTTCAATAAGATCAGATCGCTGTGGTCCACACACTCCTCCGTACCGCAAGGACTCAACCAACTGACAGGCACGAAGTCTTAATTTTGCATTGGAATGTGGATTATACCGATGTGGCTCATTTAATTGCAAATGCTAACTTAAGAATTGATTACTTCTGCAGAGGGTCGTAAAGTTTTCAACCTGATTTCTGGTAATGATTTGGATTCGATAGTGTTGAATACATATCGAATAATTGATTGTGTTCATTTCCTGGAGTTGTATCGATTGTTGGATGGATTAATATAGTAGCGATACTTGCGGTAAATGAACACATCGGTATTCAGTCCACATTCCCTCTAGCACGGTCGTCGTCTGATTTTTGCACTTCTTATTGCCTGTTCGCATCGCCCCGTCCGTTTGACACATAGCTTAGTTATATATACCGGTTTTGTTTTACCATTGTTTATTTTGCATTTTGTGTGGTTTTTTGATTTTGTTTTATTTACAATTTTAACGCTTGAATGGTTTTGTGTTGAACGTTATTTGAATGTTCATTTGTAAATAAGGTCCCATGTTTTAATTTTTTTTTTTATTATATGCACATTTATGTTATGCTTATTTAAGTTTTATGCACTCAGATGTATAATTAAGTGTGATTAACCGAATATTTTAAAATCGATTCATTGATTCGATTTCATAACATCACATTAATTGTTTGAATAAATGTTACCTCCACGCATGACTCATAGTTGTATAGAAAACTCGATGAATGAAGACATGAACAATCGATTATTCGATCGAGATAAAAAATCGGTGACAAAAGTAACATCGATTTGTGGGTGAGATGTAATTTACCGATAATACATGATGGCGTATTGGATATGTGTGATACACCCATGTACTTCAAAGAACATTATGACTCTCAATTTATGAGTTTAAAATTGGTTAAAGGAATCGGTGAAAGGTAATCATAGATATGATTTAAACATCAATATTAATGTTTTACAGCTCAATAACTACAAAATTACCGGTATTAAAGAAACAGACAGAAAATATAGAGAATTGACAGTTGAAACGATTTCTCGTTATTTAAATAAAAGATAAAGAAAGACGATTTACGAGTAACAACACTTATCAGAATATCTCCCTTTTCTTTAAAATTGGAAAGTAGGTAAACGATTCTTTGAACATTCTATATCGAAACGTTTTGAAATAATAAATGTTTAACGAAAACTCGATGACTTCGACTTTGTACAATGATAAGCAATCAATACTTTTAATCTTTAAGGAGACAAACTATAAAATATCATATTAATCTTAAGATGCAGTAAAACTTCAAGATGAAATTTTCTAAACATATGTTTTTCACCAAGTATTGAATTCAAGTGAAATACATGAATTCAATACTTGATGAGAAAGATACAAATTAATGTTTGTGAAATTACAGGCACCATAGACTTTCTAACGTTGAGTCCGTGTGAAACGGGCAAAAACTAGACAGTTTATAGATAATGTTCTAAGAGAATATGACCTCAAGACGACCGATAAACAAATCAATTAAATATAATTCCAAGTCAATCCAAAGATATCACTACCTAGTAATCTGTATGAATATGTATTTTTTGTAATTATAAAGATCGATGGCGAATTCTCTGTAGACGAAAAGGTGTTAACTACCTACACACCTTTTTTAAAGAGTTTTAGGCTTATTGTCACTTCGGTGAAATATTCAGTAGCTAGAAAGTTCTGAGCTGCGGAATCGGAAATAATTCAATCAATCAATTTTCAATTTATTTCAGGCAACATGTACCCATATCATAAATACCTTATAGACTAACATACATAACTACTTATAATAATAATAAATAAATGAATCGTCCTGGCGACGGAGAGTCCAATGATGAGTCGGTCTTAGGAGAACGGTTGTGGAATCTATTTTTTTTAACGTTTACAAATAGTTCAAATAGTATTTAGGAAAAAAAAATGTTGCCCGGCAAACTACTGAACGTGATTTTTAGGGTACCTCAAAAGGATAAAACGGAACCCTTATAGGATCACTTTGTTGTCCGTCTATCTGTCTGTCAAGACCCTTTATCTCGGGAACGCGTGGAGGTATTGAGTTGAAATTAAAACCATATACTCAAGCTTGCGGTCTCTTGAAGCTGTGAAAAAATCAAATTGAACGAAAAAAAAAGATATGGCCGTGTATGTCTTAAAAAACGTATATTTCGACACTCTCGAGGAAAACAAATTTCAGGGTACTTCCCGTTGACACAAAATCCAGAAATTTTGCATACATAAACCAAGGTTTTATAGCACAGGTATAGGAATAAATCTGAAAACTGCAAATTTGTTCTTAACTCCGAAAGGAGGTCTATCCAGCAAAAATTGTCCGATGCTTACCTAATAGCCGTAGTAAGCAATAGGTAGACATTTTTTATTAACATAATTGGCGAAATTTCGAGCCGTCTGCATATCTCGAATGGTATGATAATGAATGATGTCATATCATAAGATATTTCCAAATCAACGACCCAGTATTACCAGACTACAAAATAAATCCAGTGGGTAGTATGACGCTACATTTTACTACGTAGGTTGCGCTGGAGTTGCCTTGTCACCAAAAGAAACGACTGAGGGCGGGTCCTTGTTCAATCGGAACTAGTCTTGCTAATTTATATTATAACTTTGTTAATATTGGTCTTAGATCTGTACTTTGTACAGTCGTGGAACAAAAGGGTGGAGCATAGTTTTCAAATCCCTTTTTTTGAGGTTACACTTTTCTTTTCTCTGGCTCTGAGGTAGAACGAGATGTTACGCGTATCAAACTTTTACTGGTTAAAATCCATCTGTCTTCCTTCAGTTACCCCTTGCGTTCCAGAGCCTCGGTAACTTTTTCGAACAATTCCGCAGCCCTTAGCAGGCATCAGCCCTAGAAGGTCCCATCACTCAAGCAAATATATCTTTGAAGCGCGCGTGGAACACAACACGACGTCGACCCGGGCGTGGTCCTTATTGGGTGACACGGTAATCATTGCTTCTCGCCGTCCACCAGCCCATATGCTACGGTGGTCAGAACTCACCCTAGGTTTCATATCCCCTACTTTGTAATATTAAGGATATATGACTTTTCTTCAATATCTAACGTTGATCAATACATAATGTTCTGAGGAATGCTCAGGCGTAAGAACTAGTTCCTTTTCCTCAATTACTTTACTTTACTTTAAGTATTGAATGCCTCTCTCGAATTGCGTCATAAGCAAGAATTTCTGTCTGGCTTATCCAGTTTGCTCCCACTGCGTTTGTCGTCCTCGCGTTGATCCATTTAGAAGATGTTCCCACGCTCAGTCTGCCAATTTGCTGTCTCCACCCGAGGACTTGTCTGCTTCAACATCCTTAGGTCTTTTAACAGGTTACCTAGCATAGGTGTATATTGTTAGGGGGCGAATGGGCTATGATCACCCCAGTCGAGTACCAATAGTTTATATGAAGGCGTATCTGACCTCCACAATCCAGCAATTAAATGATACAATTCCCCTTAGCATGATTTGTTTCAGATTTTTAGCTTCCGACTAGTCAAAGATAAATAAATGACAGCTTTGAGGCTATTCATTTATACTTCTAAAAATAACATCAAAACCAACCAAAAGTATTCTTTTCTTTTCCTTTAGATTCTTACGTAATGAATATTAAACAGAGAGGGGTGGGGTCGGCCAATTCTTATTTTTTCTTATTAAGGGGAGGGAGGGGGTCAAAAACTAGTAAAAATCGTCTTACGTAATAAATGGATGGCCCCTTTCTATAGCACGGAAGAATCTCAGTAGGTTTAAATGGTCACCCATGCATAAACCGACCTCGGCTCGAACCATGCAGCTTATTTAGCTTTCCTTTAACTCTACACATGAAACCTTCAGATGTTTAAACTTTAGTTCATCAACTGTACTTCATAGTCCATATTCACAGTATGGTTTCTGTCAATGGAAACGTTTGTGTAAGTTAAAATTATTACAGTGTGGGTGATATTGATTTTATAATGTATTTTGTTATTGGATAGACAATCTGGCGTTGTTGTTTACTTCGTTATGTTCGCCTGTTGTAAACAATCATTGGAGTAATCATCAGGCTTGGCAGACCGGTTAGTGATTGCTGTTTGTTATATGTCTTAATTAATTAATTCCTTGTTGACTACTGGACTTGAGGGCTTGCGCTTTACAACAGAATTTAGTATAATAGTTAATAATAAATACACACTAAATATATAAATATAAGTACTCCAAATCGACAAACAGAGAAACATTAGCGTTGTGATGATATTACTGACAACTTCTACGAAAATGCTCGCGAACCTCAATCTTGAATTTTAATCGTTTTGACCTTTATAGGGAGCGCATTTCACAAAGACATATCCAGAACTAAGAAAGGACAGTGAAGGAAGTCAGTGCGATGAGTGGGACATAGAAGAAGAAGGTCATGAGATGAGCGTAGATTTTTTTTGTGGTTGGGTAAAAATGGATATTGTTTCATCCAGTTATTAGGTTGAGGTCAGATAGACAGTACATCCATGTAAAATACAGGTCAGTATCTGGTTGTACTGAAAGCCAACAAAAATACAGTAAGGAAAAACCTAGACAGATTGATTGAATGTAAATATGCAGTCGCTTCTAAAATAGGCATTCGTTGATTGAATACCTATTGAAGTTGATTAGTACGTTTCTGTTTTTAATAGCAAATTGTTCAGGTTTCTTGTGACCCGATTCTTGGTAAAACCATTGACACACAATGCTTGATGTCGTGTAAACAAATTTCAATGTGTGGAAATGGAGTCGCAAGTCTGACTTGAAGAAAGGGGAGTCAAGTTTAGGTTTTTTTTATATTATGAGTAATTCTGATTGTCTGTGTTGTTTTGTCTTCAAAACGCTACTTAAAATCTACAAAGCTTTGAGTGTTTGATTCTATTAGTTAAAATAGGTAAGTATGCTAATGTCTGAACCGTAAGTATCATAAGATACTCTGATAATCGAAACGACCAAACTAGCTGGTGTTCTTATTATTTTATATATGACGATGACGACGACGACGGAACCTTCATAATTCTGAAAAGTCTTCTATTGATATTATAATTACTAGTCCGTATTGTCCCACAGCTGGGCAAAAGCCGCCCTCTTTTTTTTCGAACGGTCGCGATTTTTTGCATCTTCTTTCCAATTCTTTAGGAACACATCTAGGTTTCATTTTCGTAGTATGTCGCGGCCCTATGACGCTGTATCAGTAACTCAGGATACCAATCCTGTGTATAACTGGATCACTGCTCATCAAGCATGCGGCAGACATGTCCTGCCCAGTCCCATATAAGTTCGACAGATTTTTGAGACACATCAACGATTTGCGTTTTGGAGCGCAGTTTAGTTTTTTTTACGTGGAAATCATCAAATGATTGCTCTCGCTCTGGGTGGGGGAATAGGGAGTGTCAGACTTTTACTGACTGAAACCCACCTGTATTTCTTCTGTTGGCCTTTGTGGGCCGGGACCACGGTAACTCTTTCGTTCCATGCCGCAGCCTTGGAAGACATCGGCCCTAGCAACTTACTCATATACGGAACAAATATCAAAAACAAAAGAATCTCTCCAAGTCGTTGAAGGTTTTAGCATCACTTCAATCACTGCTCATACCATCAGTCAATGAAGCGTAAAGTTCATACCACACGATACATTGCTTCCGTCGTCTCCTCCGTGTGAAACACCATATTATGCGATCATGTTTCAGACATGTTTGGGTTCAGACATATTGTATTTAGAGAAGGCAAGCCATGAGTTTGATAATAGGGTATTGTTGTAGATATCTTTGTCTTTAATTCAGTTAAAATTATGTGCTTAACCATTGTGGTTACTAGTGCCTGGTAATGAAGTGATATCAAGCTATTTAGTATGTAATTTATAAAGCCTGTCTCTTCAATATTAACAGAAACTTTCTCAATTTAAAACTGCACAGGAAAATTTAGGAACGCTTCTAAAAACAAGTGCTTCCTAATATAACATAGCATAATCAGCCTAACAATATTTGCACAGCTGGGATTCAAGCCTCCTCTTTAGGAAAGCTCCTTACTTCGCAATTATTTACTTCCTTGTGTGACTCCATATTAGCCATCTTACACACATCATCACTAGCTTTTGTATTGACATAGTTATCACACGAAGTCTTTGTGAGACCGTGTTTATCCACTATCAAATGCGTCAATCTGCCGCTAGATGCGGGACACGCGAGAAACACAGGACTGATTGCATTGGCGACGGTTGAGGGAGTCCCTTTGTCCAGATGTGGATGTCTCACTCTTAAAATGATGATGATAATGAAGTTAATATGAGCCCTAATTACCAGCTTTACCTGATTAATGCAATTATGTAGTCTTGCGTGTATCTAAGCTGCAACCTTGGCAGTGCCCGCTTGAACAAGTTGAGCAATAAACATGTTGCACTGGTTCACTGTTCTACCAAACACAATGAGTGTCAGGGACATAGCTCTTTTTGTTAATCTAATAACAATATCTTCGCTTTTTTTGCCTTCGGCTAATATCGTACTATACTCGACTCGCATATGCTTTCATTGTTAAACTGTATCGATATTAGAACCCACGAAGCCTATTTAGACTCAGGTGAGGTCGACATCTTTAATTTGCTGATGTTGATATAATGAGAACTGGGTTTATTGCGGGGGCGAGCTCGCGCAGTTTTCCGCACTAGTGCGAATAACAATAAATTACATGCCTAAAAGGTATAAGTGCGGGTTTTCAAAAATTACTTTTTCTACGATCAGTTTCACATCTACATTTTCTAATACTTTTAATATCACCATCAGAGTAATTAATTTCATCATTAAACCTAAAATTAACATTCAAATAGCTCCAAACTGCACAAAATTTACGTAACCTTAGATAGAATTACTAACGTGTAACCTTGGCAATGTTCGCATCAACAGGTTGTACTTGTACGTATATTGGTAACGTTACAACAATTATGTCACTCAAACTGCCGGTGAATTGGGTACACTGAGACGAGTCATGGTCAACCTTTATTTGAATCAAAAGGTCATTGGTAGTGAATTGGGTTTTATTGAACTTTGAAGTTTCATGTGGCAACTTGTATTTAGATCAGTGAACGGTTGAGACTTTAAGCTACGCTTGCCGTGGGTGTGTGAATATTTGTGCGGCTGAAATACTTCTTCTTCTTCGATCTTAAGAACTTGTTAGCTACCTATATTCTTGCAAATAAATATTCATTCACTAATTAGTTCATTTATTGATTCGTTCATTCATTCATTCGTCTATAAATTCATTCTTTCATTCTTCCGTTCATTCATTCTTTCGTTCATTCATTCGTTCATTCATTGGTTCATTCATTCGTTCATTCATTCGTCCGTTCATTCGTTCATTCTTTCGTTCATTCATTCATCTTCGAGTTTCTTTCATCCCTCGGAATGCACGTCAAGCTGTTGGTCCCGGCTGCTGTCATTTGATAATTTTTGACAGTCGTTACAGATAGTCAGAAGCCAAAAAATCTGAGACCAGCCTTGCCTAAGAGTATCGTATTAGAGGATACTGGGTTGTGGAGTTCAGATAGGTAGTCGTTGATGTAAAATACTGGTATTTAGATACATCTGGTTAGACTGGAAGCTAACCCCAACGTAATTGGGAAGAGGCAAGGCAGGTTGATTGTATTTAAAACCTTTGCCCAATTCGAAGTCTTTAGAATTTTTTTTTTTTTTTTTTTTTTTTAATTGATATAAACCAGTGCTTGACTGCGATCCCACCTGATGGTAAGCAGTGATGCAATCATTGATGGTGAGGCGCACTAGTTTATTAAGAGCCTATTCACTCTAGCCTTGAAGGCACCTAAATTATAGTTAGACGGGAAGACCGCAGCAGGCAAATTGTTCCAGTCCTTCGATGTACGCGGTATAAACGACGAAGCGAAACGCTTAGTCCGGACCGTTGAAGTTTCAACAACGTAAGGGTGGATACTCGCCGTACGTCGGGTTGTCCGATGGTAGAAATGAGATGGCGGAATCAAGTCATGCAATTCCCGCGCACACTCTCCAAAATGCAACCTGTAGAATACCGATAGGCTGGCTACCCTGCGCCTATGCTCGAGGCTTTGTAGATTGGACTTAACCAAATCTAGATCCCCAATTAGCCTCTTCGCACGCCTTTCCACTGAGTCCAAAGCTGCTAGATGGCATTTTGCAGCACCAGCCCATATGTGACTGCAGTACTCCACACACGATCGGACCTGTGCTTTGTATAACATTAGAAGCTGTCCCGGTGTGAAGTACCGTCGGACCTTTGCAAGAACGCCTAGTTTTCTAGCAGCTACCTTGGCTTTGGACTCAATGAACTGCCCAAAATTTAGGTCAGAGGAAATTTCAACTCCCAAGAGCTGAAGGCGGTCGGTGCACTCCAGGGATACATTCCGAAAAGCAGGAGCCAAGGTGAACGGGCTCCTTTTGGCGGTGAACAGACACGCTTGTGTTTTGGTGGCGTTGAATTCTACCAGATTGGTTTCGCCCCACTTGGAGACTGCCTGAAGTGAGACATTCGTACGCTCTACCATAGCCTCTCGTTCGGACCGGATTAGTTCCTTACTAGCCCGAGCACCTGGAAGGTATCTCTCTACAACTGTGCTATCATCTGCATACCCATATATACCGGGCATCAGCAGATCGTTAATATGCAGCAGAAAAAGAGTTGCAGAGAGAACTGACCCCTGAGGAACTCCGGCATTAGTGGTCATGGGCTCTGATGAGCATCCATCGACAACAACTCGGAGAGACCGTTCACTCAGGAAGTCTTTTACCCAGTTAATCAGACCAGGGGAAATGCCGTACGCTGGAAGCTTACTCAGAAGGCTAGCGTGCCACACCCTGTCGAAGGCCTTCGAGACGTCTAAGGAGACAGCAATCGCTTCTCCATTCTTCTCGAGGGTCTCGCCCCACATGTGAGTGGTATACACTAGTAGGTCCCCAGTAGACCGATTGTGGCGAAACCCGTACTGTCGGTCACTGAGGAGATCGTTACCTTCCAGGTATGCCATGAGGCGCGAGTTCAATACACGCTCCATAATCTTGCAGAGTATGGAGGTTATTGAAATCGGCCGATAGTTGGCAGGATCGGTACGACTGCCCTTTTTGGGCACGGGTTGCACGTTGGCAAGCTTCCAGGACTTGGGCACTATACCAGTCCTAAATGAGAGGCGGTACAAGCGCGTCAATACAGGAGACAACTCGGGCGCACATGCCTTGAGAACTATTGCTGGTATACCATCTGGTCCACTAGCTTTATTCACGTCTAGACGACACAGTGCTCTCAAAACTTCTTTATTTCTTATGCGAACCTCAGGCATCGAGGTGTTGCAGTGAGGTAGAGTCGGTGGAGTAGCACTGCTAGTATCAAGACGAGAATTATGGGCGAAGAGAGATGCAAAGAGACCTGCTTTCTCTTCAATTAAAAAGGCTTGGAATATTTTTTTACAAGGCAAAGCCTACTCCGTCTATGTTAACTTCTGTACCAAACTGTAGATGAGATTCCGATGATATTCGTGATTCCGTGGAATCTGCCGGAATCTTTGCTTCCTGATAGCTACAACCTACAACCTGTGATCTTTAAGTTAAAAGTGAATAGGTTATTTCTGGGCAAGCGTGCTTCATCGTCAACCATATCATCGCTTACCATAAAGTAAGCGCTAGGCCATCTTACGTCATCAGCCCCCCTAGCCAAGTTACAATAGTATCGTTCGCCCCGATCGCCTCGAGTAGGCCACGCCTCTGATTCCTTTGTTCTGACGTCATCTCAACGCTCAGTCACGTGGTCAGAACAAAGGAATCGGAGGCGTGGCCTACTCGAGGCGTTTGGCGCGAACGAAACGATTGTAACTTGGCTAGGGGGGCAGCCCCCCTAGCCAAGTCACAAACGATAAACGTAAACTCTCAGTAGTCTTTAATAGATTTTCAACTTTATGTTATTGGATATAAAGTTGAAAATCTATTGAAGATTACATAGTGTTTTCGTACGTTCCGGTCGCTAACGCTCAGTAGTCTTTAATAGATTTTCAACTTTATGCTCTTAGGTATAAAGTTGAAAATCTATTGGAGATTACTAAGCGTTCACGTTTATCGTTTGCAACTTGGCTAGAGAGGCAGGTGAGATAGTGACCAAGCGCGAGTCAATAAAAAAGGGATGACGTGATAGTTTTCTAAAAAATCAAACTTGATGTCTTTTCTACTTGTATTTGACTGCGATCCCACTGGCCTGCGATCCGGTAAGTAGTATGCAATCGTTGATGGTGTAGCGCACTAATTTAATGAGAATATATTCAAACTAACCTTGAAGACACTTAAATTATAATCGAACGGGAAGACTGCAGCAGGTAACTAGTTCCAGTCCTTCGATAATCGCAGTATAAACGCAATTTGCAAGAAATCAAATGTCTAAGCCAAGCCAATAACCATAATAATACTATTCAGATTCCCATTCTCAGATAATCAAGACAGAAACCAATATCCACACAATGACGTTCTTATATGTACCTATAGGTAGATAGACCTTAAGCTCAATGACTCTACGGGAAAACAGCTTACTAAACGTGAGAGTCGATAGTTTTTATCGACATCACGAGTTCCTAACCACATCCCAGCCCTATTGATCAATGAAGTTGAAGGAAGTGGTGGTAGTTTTTGCTGGAGTAAAGACTAGGCTTGGATCGTGCGTTGGGAATTTATTATGAGAATCAATAGTGGTGATGTTTAATGTTGGATTTCACACGTGATATTAGTCTGTTGTATAATTTTGTGTGTTTTCATGAAACCATAGTAAAGTAGTATTAATTTTTGTTACTAGATGGCGTTGTTAGATGAGCTCACTTTTCTACATCTCGCTGTGGTTTCGTTACAGAGCTTTCATAGGGTATCGACCGAATTATGATTAAACGTCTTCGTCTTAGTAACATTGGTTTTATTCATGGTCCTTCGAGCCGGATATGAACCAGCGACCTATGGATTTTACACGTGATATTAGTCTGTAAATGTCAATTAGATGCCACACTAGTTTTAATATGGCTTTTATGATTTTTAAGATTTGAAATGAAACTACCATTTTGGTAGCTTTAGCTAGGCTAGTAATCTTGAATCTTAGATTATTTTGCTATAAAAAACGTTTAACATAACCTTTCCTATGATTCCAATCCCTCGGTTCGTTTTTTTCCTTACACACCGGTTTTCTAAAGCAAGCTGCCAAAAAACAAAGAAGTAACCAAAACAAACTGTTAGATCTATACTTATATGCATACATATTATAAAACAAAGTTCATCACCGTATATGTTGTCACCGTGTATAGCATAGCATAGCATAGTCGGCCTTATAATGTTCCCACTGTTGGGACTCAGGCCTCCTCTCTAGGAGAGGGAATGGGCCGTAATCCACCACGCGGGCCCAGTGCGGGTTGGTGGATGTCACATGTCTTCGAATTTTTGGTTCTAGGACATGCCGGTTTCCTCACGATGTTTTCCTTCACCGTTTTGAGAGCAGTGGTGATGAAATAAATTACACAAAGTAACCGTGTATGTTTGCGATAAACTCAAAAATTACTAAACGGATTCTCATGTAGTTTTCACATATTAAATAAGGAAGGTTTAAATTTATATAACTTACTTATTACAGTAGAGAAAAGCAAAGTGGCTTTTGTGTATTTATAAAGCTGGAGAATTTGTTGATTTGAACGCGCTAATCCTAGGAACTACTGATAAAATTGAAAAATTCTTTTGGTGTTGGATAGCCCGTTTATTAAAGAAGGGTATAAGCTATATAAAATGGCAGTGGGCAGGGCACATTGCTCGTAGAATGGATGGTCGATGGGGCCGAAAGCTTCTAGAGTGGCGACCGTTCACCGGAAAACGCAGCGTTGGAAGGCCTCCCACAAGGTGGACCGACGACCTGGTGAGAGTCGCGGGAGTGCGGTGGATGCGAGAAACACAGGATCGGTCGTTGTGGCGACGCTTGGAGAGGCCTATGTCCAACAGTGGATGTCTTTTGGCTGAAATGATGATGATGATAAGCTATATAACAAAACGCAACAACCAATGAGTGAAACCACGGAGGACAGGCAGGACAGGACTAATTATTTATATAATATTGTGTTCAGTTTTCGGTAAATTCAATCAATCAAAATTATTTAGCTACTTTTTTCAATTTTTCGTCCAACGCGGCGACGTTTAATAACATATCTTATTCTATTGTAATTTGTAATAAACTATCACGGACAGATGTACTCCACAATCATAATGACTAATGCGATCATTCCATTCATGAACGGATTGAATGAGTGAACTAATTGATTCCATTCGATCGTGATGTTCTAATCATTTGAATTGATTACTTGCGCTTCTTTTATCATTCAGTGATGAATTGGAAGTTACTTATCAATTTATATTTAGTAGGTCGTGTTTTTTTGTTATTAAAATGTAGACTACCGATGAAAGTAAATGTCTTAGTAGAACATAAATGTACCTACATTAAAAACGGGTGTTCACTCATGGCGACAGGTCACTGGAACAACTTGTGACCCTCGGATGCCCCCCAAGTTGAAGGGTAAAATCTACAAGTCTGTGATAAGACCTGTCGTACTGTATGGATCAGAATGTTGGACTGTGAAAAAGACGGATGAAAAAAGATTGCATGTAGCGGAGATGAGAATGTTGAGATGGATGTGTGGTGTAACGAGAATAGATAAAGTGAAAAATGAATATATTAGAGGAAGTTTGAAAGAGGCGCCAGTGACTGAAAAGTTGAAGGGGAATCGTTTGTCTTGGTATGGTCATGTATAGAGGAGAGATGAAACGCATGTCACTAAAAGAGTTACCTATTAGTATACATGTGGATGGGTTTTTTTTTTTTAGGTGGGAAAATCATCTAATGACAAATCCCGCTCTTGGGCGGAGCGAGAGATAGTGTAGTGTGTGTGTGTGTGTGTGTAGTGTAGTGTGTGTGTGTGTGTGTGTGTGAGTGTGTGTGTGTGTGTGTGTAGTGTGTGTGTGAGAGGTAGTGTGTGTAGTGTGTGTTAGTGTGTAGTGTGGTAGTGATACATGTGGACGGGTGGGGAGGAAGAGGGAGGCCAAAAAAAGATGGATGGATTGTGTGAACAGTGATATGAAAGAAAAGGAAGCTAGTGATAGCATGACGCTTGACAGGATAGAATGGAAGAAAAAAAACGTGTTGCGCCGACCCCAAATAAGATGGGCAGGAAGATGATGATGATGATTAAAGAACAAGTCAATGAGGTTTTTGCTATAAATCACCCATAATCCAGACCACGGTGGGCGCAGTGGTTCAGCGATTGACTCTTGCGCTGCGTGTCGTGGGTTCGATTCCCGCACGTAACAAATTTTTGTACCACCTACAAATATTGGTTTCGGGTTGTCTTGTGTATGTTTTTGAAAGCACCCACGGACCAGGAGTAATTCCTAGTGTGGGGAAAAACTGCATACAAGAGAGATTGTTTTTTTAACTGGTACATTACAGTTGTAACTACAATTTAAAATGAATCAACTGCTACTAAAAAAACAACTATAAACTAAGTAATATGCTACTATTTCTGCTTGTATTAAACAGATCACACAAGGTACAAAACAATGGTTCGAATAATTCACATTTGAAAAGTGAATCCAAGTTCATAACAATGCCCTACTCTTTGATTTGGAGCCACGAAGTAAGCAAGACCGGAGAAGATAAAAAAAACACAGGGCTAAGAAGTGTGAAATTTTGCACAAAGTTTTATTTTATGACGTAAGCGAGCACTAACAGAGAGAGAATTTTTCAAAATTCACCGCACAAATGGATAAAACGGGGTTCCAAAAGTTTGTATGGAGAAATCTACTTTACTATTATTTTTTTATATATTTTATTGCACACCATAACATAATACAGGACAAACATTTATATAAATAAGTGTACAATAGGCGGTCTTATCGCACAGAGCAATTTCTACCAGACAACCTTTGGATGGACTGAACGAAAGGAAAAGATTTCGGGCTGTCAGTGTACAACAACATAGAGAATAATGCAAAAATGAAAAAAAATAATAATATAGAGATAGATAATGCTCCTTCACCATTTTTTTGAACGTTACATTTCTTCTCCTTTATAAATTATAATAATGCTCCTTCACCATTTTTTTTAACGTTACATAAGCTAGTAGCCTATAAAGTGACACATACGCTTGCTGTAAACAGGCTTGTATTTTAATTCACAATGATGCAATACCGTACGTATGTAGAGCTACAAGATTGACCTTTCACGCTAGTTTTGAACTGACAAATGCCAAAGAACCTGGCATTTTGTTTAATGTCTTCATTGAGGACGAAACGAATTAAAATGAAGATATTTAAATAGACTCATTAATTTACGTTAAGGTTTACGCCAATGTTCATGTTGACAACTCAATTCAAAATACGTTATTAGCTACTTAAATATGCATGGTAATAATTTATGTGTTTACATTGTTTTCGCATTTAGAAGCAACAAGAAATAATGTAACTAGGATTATCTGTTTTTATATAAAAGTCAAATTTCTGACTCGCTCACTGACTTATCAACGCCAAGTTCTTAATCAGGATTATCTGTTTATATAAAAGTCTAAATCCTGACTCACCTACTGATTCATCAACGACTAACTCAAACTCTTGGCCCTAGAACGCTGAAATTTTACACAGAGGTTTCTTTTATGATATGTACAAAGAATTAGAAAAGATTTCCCATAATTCGTCTCATTGGGGGACAAAACGGGGGTCCAAAGTTTGTATGGAGAAACCTAGTTTCACGCGGGCGAAGCTACTCGCAGAAGCTATAATAGATAACGCGATTAAAAGAGTGTCCATGGAGTTCTTTACACATTTTTCTCCTTAGAAATCTATGGTTTGGAATGTACAAGCTAAATTTTTCTTGACAATTCAAAAATGTAAAATATGATTGCCTGTAAATAGCATAGCATAGCATAGCATAGTCGGCCTTATAATGTTCCCACTGCTGGGACTCAGGCCTCCTCTCTAGGAGAGGGAATGGGCCGTAATCCACCACGCGGGCCCAGTGCGGGTTGGTGGATGTCACATGTCTTCGAATTTTTGGTTCTAGGACATGCCGGTTTCCTCACGATGTTTTCCTTCACCGTTTTGAGAGCAGTGGTGATGAAATAAATTACACAAAGTAATGCGCCTGGCTGGGCTTGAACCCGCGACCTACAACTCGTAAGTCGGAGCCGTTACCACTCGGCCACCACTGCTCTCACTCGGCCACCAATGCTCACAGCCACTGCTCACTGCCTGTAAATGGTTCAATTCAAATAATTGCTTTGGTTTTTTTAGTTTCAATAAATATTCTTTGGTTAAGAATAAATACTCTGGCAGTAGGTCTGGCTACGACCGATTCCTTAGACAGAACTGATTCATAGAATAACCTCTTGAACCTGCCACTTCTCCCGCTTTAGGGTGAATGAAGGGAGAGGGCGTGTTAAATTTTTACTGACTATAGCTCATCTTTAGTTACCATTTACGTTCCAGGATAACTGTAACTATTTTGGACATTCCCAAAGCCGCAGAGGCACATATAGTCGTACTTACAATAGTTTTTAAACGGTCTGGTTTTAAGATTCAACAGATAATCCCTCATAGTAAACAAGTCAAAAAGTAATTCACGCATCTGCACGCCTGTTTAGAAACAGATCTAGCCACCAGATTGAGATTCAAAATATTGGTCATAAGTTTACTTGGGCAGTTATAAAACGTCAAGCTAGTTTACGGTTCCAATCGGACGTTTCTTATGGAGAAACACCGACAAGAAAATCCACGGTTACTCTTTTAAAAACAGATAGTGTTTCACAATATTTCTACTTTACAATAATAGGTTAGAGAGGGCAGTGTAGACCAGTATTAAATGAATACAATAAAAAAATAATCGAAATGTATTGTAAGGCCTATCTATATATATAAAAGGAGAAACTGACTGACTGACATATCAACGCACAGCCGAAACTACTGGGACTAGGAACATAAAATTAAGCACAAGGCTTCCTTTTATGACGTAGGCGAGCAGTAAGAGAGGATCTTCCAAAATTCACTCCTTAACGGAATGAAACGGGGGTCCAAAGTTTGTATAAAAAAACCTATTTTCAAGCGGGCAAAACCGCTGGCAGAAGCTAATAAAGGATAAAAATATTTCAAGTAAACAAAGATGTCTCAAAGATCTATTAACATCGATCGCTGTTTTCCTGCCCCAACAGTCACAGTATCGAGTTCTGATCATGGAACTTTGACGTTCCCACGCCACGCTTCCGCACCTGCCGAGGATCTCCACTTACACAGAACACCAACACGACCGATATCGGTTGCCTCCCGATGTGGGTGACCGGTAGCTTAATTAATTCTTTACAGGATCCTGTGGCTATTAAAGACAACAAACAACAGCGATACGTTGTCACAACAAAATGCGTTTAAAAAAAAGTTGTTTCACACTAGGGGATTGATTTTGATTTTTATTTTGTTATTCCACAAGTATCACACAACGCCGTCTAGTCCCAAGCTAAGCAGAGCTTGTGTTATGAGTACTAGACAACTGTTAAACATACTTATATATTTCTAAATACATACATATTATAGATAAATTACACCCAGACACAGAACTAATGATCGTGTCATCACACAAACATTTGTCCTGAGTGGGAATTGAACCTTCGACCTCCGGCATAGCATTCAGGGCCACTAACCACTAGACCAACAGGGCAGTCAAAATTACTCCAGTATTGTGGATGTGTTCACCAACATGTAAAGTCATATAAAAAAGACAACCAGACTCAGATAAGAGAAAGCATTTCTAACTTATATTAATATCTACTTCAACCTTCTTATTCGACATCTGCTCTGAACTCAAACCTTCACAGCTAAAAGATTATAAAGACAACAGAGACCTTACCATGAGGTCTTCTACTGGGGCCACGGGTAGTGTGAAAGTGAAACCCGGGGCCCTGAGACGAAGGCAAAGAAGGAACAGGAGTGGTTTTTAGTCAGTAAAAGTCTGACACTATCTCTCGCTCCGCCCAAGAGCGAGATTTGTCATAAGATGATTTTCCCACCTAAAAAAAAAAACCATGAGGTCTTAACACGATCCATTTTACGACCGAAACTGAACTGTTATGGGGATGTAGCTATATATGGCATCACTGTTTACCATCAGCTGTTATCCTGTGATCCATGACTGTTCAAGCACAAGTTTATGTAATTTAAAACAAGAAGTATGATACTACTAGTCCGAGTTTACCGCCGAGATTGTGTCTAATGTGAAAACGGCCGATGCTGGAATACCTATTTAAAATTATAAGATAAACGCATACTGTTAACTTCACATAAAACCGACCAAGTGCGAGTCGGACCTCGCGCACGTAAGGTTTCGTATCGTAAGTAGCAAAAAAACGTTACAAAAATTATCTAATTAAATAAAAATAAATATTTAATTATGCGGGAGCAAAAATACAGCATCTGTGAAAGTATTAACTGTCTAGCTATCACGGTTCATGAGGTACAGTCTGGTGATAGACAGACGGACAGCGCAGTGATAGCAATAGAGCCCCGCTTTTACCCTTAGGATATGGAACCCTAATAATCAGCCATGTCAGGGGCCAGGCCCACCTCTAAAAATTTACACTATTTACGCCACTGAGTCTCCCTCATTTTCTCTAACCCATCTCATAATTGTTACGAAAGAAAAAGAACGTTCTCATTCGCTTCAAGTGTTAATTTCTTTCCGCTTCCTGTGATAACAAACATTTTAGTTAACATACAATGGAGCAAAAATGTCTTACCAACCAGCTCTTCAACACCGAATATGGCTTCGCTTCATCAATCTCTTTAATTTGTTGTAAAATGTCATGGGAATCGGGGAAACAAAGGATGTGTATAAAACAGTGTAGGTGGTACAGATCTCAGAGCAAAAACTTCAACCTATAGGTATTTATGGACCACTGATTCATAATTTTTATATGCCGATGAGACATGGACCCTACAACAGACACCAAACAGATTGACGCTTTGGAAATGTGGTGCTGGAGAAAAATGCTCAGGGTATCGCTTTGAGGAATTGGTCGTATTTTTCAATACTTTGGCCATATTTGTCGACGTAAAATTGACTCCATCGAAAGCCTGGTTATACAAGGAAAGGTGGACGGAACAAGGCCGGGTGGCAGATCACCGTTGCGATAGACTGACCAGATCAAAGCGGCTGTTGGCGGCCCATTGAACGAGTGCGCCCGGATGACTGCCAGCAGGCAGTGGCGGGAAGTCGTGCGACGTACCCTGATAGCTTCCAGAGACCTTTGTGATAACCACGACCACTCTGGCAAGAGTAAAACGACCAAGAAGAGGATTCGTAATTAAGAGTTGCCTCGTCGACGGACAATGACAAGGATTTTCTCAACTTCTGATTCAAAAATAGATTATAAGACAAAAACGTCATCAGAGAGGTTTCCATATTTTTATAGAACGATTTTTGACAGTCTGTATAGGTAGTGAGAAATCAGGAAATAGAATGCAGATGTATTGAGTCAACCTTCTCGACAAGCTTTGCTGAGGTAGTCAATCATCAATTTATCATCATCATTATATCAGCCGAAAGACGTCCACTGTACTGTACTGTAGAGGTAGTCAATACTACAATAAAAATGTCAGCTCTATTTTACCGAGATCGTGCCTTTTTCAATTATTGATGTTGTCCACTTGACATACAAAACTACACCACAATATCAGCTAGGAATCAATTTGTGAATAATAATTAAAACCAACTTTTTACCCGACTCCAAGAAGGGTTATGTTTTTCGCGCGTTTATAGACTGAATTACTCATTCTAATTTCTATATTCTGAGAACAATTGAACATCTACTCGTAAGACATGGTTGATAAAAACTTCATTTGTTTTTCTTTTGCGTGTGTGTTTGTAAGAATATTGCACAATTGGGTATGCATGGATGTTCACATTATTGTGGTTTGTTTTTTTTTTAATGTTGTCATGTTTAATCTGTGTTTTATTGAAAGCTTGTGAAAACAGCATGTACCTACATGAAAACAACTTTGTATTGAGTTTTTGTAGCTTTAATTGTACACACATTGTATATTTTTGCACCTATGTGTTAGAATTGTTGATAGCTCATCAAGTTGAAAGCGTCTGTTGTAAATTCACTTATGTGGAAATTATCCGTCATACATTGTTGTAAGCAACGCCTATAAACTGTTTTATGAGCTCCTCATTGAATATCTTAAACATGGCGCCAGAAAATTAGAAAGTGAAGAACTCTGACTATAATTTCAGTTTTATACTAGTTCTGTCTATTAGAGAAACCAGTGAGGTGATTCTCGTATCGCTTTGCTGTCGCAATCTGTCAAAATCTCGCCTAATTTCCCTCCTTTTTGACATTGTTTGAAACAAAGATGACACTGCAATTTGAATTAGATTATTTTTAAGTACGGGAATTGAACTTCTGATGTAATTTATGGTTATACTACAATTAATTTTAATCATATTCAAAGATTGCAGCCACTCTCACTCCAGTCAAACATTGTGTTACTTTCCACATTCCTTCCTTCATTATTTAAGTAGAATAAGTGGTCCTCATTATAAAGAAATCATCACTTCCCTAGCCTTTTCCCGACTAGCTTAGGGTCGGTTTCCAGTCTAAACGAATGCGAATGAATTCTCGTGTTTTACATAAAGCGGCTACCTATCAGCCCCCCTAGCTAAGTTACAACCGTTTCGTTTCGATTCTCTTTTCGTCGATCGCCTCGAGTCGGCCACGCCTCTGATTTATTTGTTCTGACGTCATCTCAACGTTCAGTCACGTGGTCAGAAGAAAGGAATAGTAGGCGCGGCCGACTCGAGGCGATCAATGAAAAGAGAATCAAAACGAGACGGTTGTAACTTGGCTAGGGGGGCTGACCCCCACAACCCAGTTACTGGGCAACACGAAACTCCTTATAATTCCAAAAATACACATTTAGCTGCAGGTAGGTAGTTGTAGATCACCGTGCACCTCACAAGACAGATCCTCTACAAAATGCACTAAAATCTTACCACTCTTCCAATCTCCTTTACAGACGACGAAGGCGGTCACATCAAGCAGGCTGGCTATGAATCCAGAAGACAGAATGACCTGTACATGCGCCTGGGTTTGCTGCTGGGTGAGCGACGAGGGGCTAGGAACAAGGCTAGAGACAGCTGCACCTCCCTTGCATCACTGGACGCGCATACGTTGGCTTCGCATAATACGAGTCCTGTAAGTACCCTCCATTATGTATTCATCTGGGATTCATCGAGCTCCATTACGACGGCGATTTTCTGCTTTATCATTGTCATCATTATTATTATCGATCACTGCTGGACAAAGACCTTCGCCAAGTGTCGCCACAACGTTCGGTTCTGTGCGTCTTATCTATCATGTTCCCGCGACTCTCACCAAGTCATAGGTCCACCTTGTAGGAGGCCATCTAACTTTGCGTCTTTCGGCGCACTCTGTTTAGTCATCACTATAATATCAGCTTTATTTAATCGTAGAGTCGCGAAAGAAGGTCTATCTCTAAATCACTTGGTATTAAAATTGAAGGTCCACATTCCCACCTTCTAGTTTGGTACAATAGGAAGTAAGTGAATATCTCAAAAAAATGGACCTTAAATTCAGTATGCATAAGGTTGGCTACCTATTACAGGGACGTCTTTATTTATGCGGCTGCTCTTAATTTCTACATCAATCTGGAGTACCTTCGTTAAATAAACTTACTAGGCTACTAATTCGTCCGTAGGTGGAACCTACGGCCCTCTATCATCTTCTATAAATCTCACCATTGTATGCATTTCTACTTAAATCTAGTTCCTAAATGAGCACTACCACATTCAATATTAGTACTAACTATATCAACCATTTGATTCCAGGTTTCAACACTCACCGGCTCCTCAGAGGTGGAGGTAGCAACTCCCCTGGGTCGGGACTCCCTCGGCTCTCTAGCATCCATGTCATTGTCGGCAGCCAGCAACTGTTCATCTTCCAGCCCTGGGAGCAGGCGGCATTCCGTCAACAGTAAGTTTTGTCTACTGAAATGACACATGACTCTAAAGATCTCATCTCCTTCATATCTTAATGCTTCTCAACAACAAAACTGGAGGTTTTAAACCTGATAATTGTCAATGTGATTATCAATAGATCATCACCATCAGCTCTAAAACTAATCATTTGAAATAGGAAAATATACTGTTTCTCTGTAAAAGAACTCGTATATAAGTCCATAATGGACTCAATAATGTTAATGACACAGGCTCTGATTATGACCAAGTATGATCGTAGAAAGCATTCGTGTCTAAAGCTAGGTCGTTATTTGCTTATGAATTATCTTCATAGATAATAGGGAATATGCATGAAATGTATAAAATTTGTAGAAAACCAAACCAGATATAACAATTTTAAACAAGTATATCTGTGTCTCTCGCCAAGACGCCCTTTTATTATTCAATTCAATTAAAAAGTTTTTATTTCAAATATGCCTACATGGGCACATAGAAATCGTCAGAAGCTAGTGCACGGTTCTAAATTGGTCGTTTCCTATGGAGAAGAACCGGCAAGAAAAAAAAAATGTTGTTCTTACCATATTTCCATATTACAGTATTAGTAGATATTATGTAAGGACAGTGTAGACCAGTTAATATTGTACTCAAAAGTACAATAAAAATAATCATAATAAAAAGTGAGTCGTTATAGAAAGTAATCTAAGAATTCGCGGAGTCTACAGTGTTTTCACATTCACATTATGGCATCAGTAGAGGCGTAATGGCGGTAAAATCCATGTCGGACTTCTCTTTCTTACTAGCAGCTTTGAAGCTGTTGATGTTGTGTTTGTTGTTGTTGTTGTTTGTTGCTGTTGTTGTTGTTGTTGATATTAAAATTCAGGGGCGCCGGCTTTTAGAAAACCTCATGAGTGCTTATGCTCATTTCATGACTCGAAAAAGTGATGAAGTGTGAGAAGTGAGTGGCGAAATGTGACACACTGATCGGCCGACAAATAAATAAATGTCCTTCTTACATACTGCGTCCGTAATTTAATTACTAATTATGGTTGATAAAAATATAAAATGAAACCATTATTTATTATCAAGAAATATTATAATTTATACGTAACCTAAGAGACGATTACTGAACTGTTTCTTGATGTCTATTCTCAGGGGTGCTCGGCACCCACTGTTTATTTCTCATGGGTGCTCGAGCCCCCGAGCACCCACGGAGTCGGCACCCCATTCTTTTATATTTGTTTAATAAAGCTAAAAAATATTTAATTTAGCAAATAAAAATATTGCATGCATATTCATGTCAAAAAATCTGGCAGATCTAATTAGTCCAATGAGCTTACCTTTCTATCTATCTTCATTAGCCCCTTGGAGATTAGAGTGGGGTCAGTCATTAAGTCACCACGCCCCGTGGGCTTTACGGCTGCCGATAACAACCAGTCCTAAAGAATTGTTATTAGCTTCAGACACGAAACCCTTGATAGGCTCTCTGCCTATATTTCGTTAGGTCGGCGTTTATGTCAGCACTAAAAATAGATTTGGTTCTTTGGAAACGTTTATAGGGAAAGATAAATCGAGCCTTTCCTAATTCTGTTGTATGAATTCAATAGTCGTAAAAGGTTTTTAAGACCTTACAATTTATATTGGATGAAATAATTGGTTTCAAAGGCAGGCGGTCGCCTCCTTTTGCGAAGCAGTAATATTAGCGAAAGAAGAGGCCGCACACGTGTGGGAATGAACATCCTCACGCCGCAGCCACCGAAACCCCGATCCCGACTACCAGCTATGGTAGACGCGGGCTTGCGGACAACGAGCAATGGGTAACTCGCCGTCCAGACGGCCGGTAATCGACCGGACTGAGCCCAAGTCGTCGACAGCGCGTAGTGTTTCACGCGCTGAAAGATGTCCACAAACCGTAGGGGCCAGCAAAGCCGATGCCTAGGGCCTCGGGGATTTTCTGAAAAGGAAACTCGTGGTCTTAGAACACAAAGGGTAACTGAAGGTCACAGGTGTGGTTTTAGTCAGTAAAAGTCTGATACCCGCTCCACCCATAGCGAGAGATATCATTGGATTATTTCCCACCTTAAAAAAAATCGTACTATTAATCCCTAAGCTTAAGCAAAGCTTGCCAAGGTAATTCTGTGGAGGATGGGAATATATCATAACATATTGATGTGATCTTAACATATCGAGATCCTAAGTAGAAAGTACCTCGGAATGTACGTCATTAGTCTCGGCTGTCGAGTAACTTTTTGATAGTCTGGAGCCAGGAAATCTCACACCAGCCTTGCCGAGATGTACCTGTTGTACCCAGTTGATGAATTGTGGACCTCAGTTACACAGTCACTACAAGTAAAATACTGATATCCAGCTTTATTTGGTTTAACTCGAAGTCGAACCCAACACAGTTTTTTTTTTTCGGTGGGAAAATCATCTTATGTCATCCCCGCTCTTGGGCGGAGCGGGAGATAGTGTCAAATTTTTACTGACTAAAAACCCATTCCTGCTCCTTCGCTGCCCTTCGTACCAGGGCCGAGTCTTCCTTTCAGAATCAGACCCTTGGCCCCAGTAGGCTTCGACCCTGATGGCCCTACAGTTGCTGACATCTCCTTGAGGCGCGCGTGAAACAGTACGCGCCATCGACGACTTGGGCTCGGTCCGGACAGTTACCGGACGGTCGAACAGCGACCCACCCATTGCTTGCCGTCCGCAAGCCCGCGCCTACGGTGGCCGGAAATCGGGATCGGAATCCCGGCGGCGGCGGTGGTTGGGGAGTGAAGACCGTTGCCTCACGCGATCGGCCGCCTCCTTTTAAGCATTACTGCTTCGCAGAAGGAGGCGACCGCCTGCCACTCCTCCTCGCTCCGGACCATGGCCTGTACCAAGGCCCGGCGCGAGAGATCACCGCCGCCGATCGCCTCCACGAGGACACGGCGTTGCTCTTCCCAAGCGGGGCACACCTCCACCGTGTACTCCACCGTGTCCTCCGGGCAGTCTACACAATGGTGACACCCGGGCGTTTCTTCCGCACGAATCCGATGCAGGAACCTCCCAAACTTACCATGTCCGGTGAGGACCTGCGTCATGCGGAAGGTATAGACGCCGTGTTGCCTATCCAGCCACTCCTCAAAGAGGGGACTTACCGCCATAATTATGGTGTGCCCAAACGTAACACAGTTGGGAAAAGACTCGATAATTTAATTGAAGAAATCTAGAATACTATAAAATGCTTTAGTAGGTCGATGGGACATCTCCAAACAAAACGATAACTTTCGAACTTCGCGTCTCCCAAAACATATTACAAATAATAATCCTTTTGTTTTCCTTCTAGCACTCCAAAGCGGCAGATCAGATGAACTAACCCGAATGTCCAGCGGCTTCTTCAAAACAAGGAAAACGGCTGCCAGACGTTCTGCCAGGGTCAACAGCAAGCAGTCATCAACATCATCAGAAATCAAAAAAGGTTCATTGTTATAACAAATCAATATTTTTTCCTTCACGATATTGAATCAACAAAAACTGCGGAAGATATATTTTAGCTCTATTTTTGACGTAATCAGATTTTGTAATTAAATATCGTCCAAGTTTGGAAGCTTGGGATGCAGAAATTGAACTTAGATTTTATATGTTTCTCCGACACAAAAACTGCCAATGAATTTCATTTTATTAGAGACTAACTCGCAGAACGGATGGCCGTTGGGGCCGAAAGGTTCTGGAATGGCGACCACGTACCGGAAAACGTAGCGTTGGAAGGCCTCCTACAAGGTGGACCGATAACTTGGTAACGGTAGCGGGAGGCCGATGGATGCGAGACGCACAGGACCGTTAATTGTGGCGACACTTGGAGGAGGCCTATGTCCAGCAGTGGACGTCTTTCGGCTGAAATGATGATAATGAGAGACTAGCTGTCCCTCGCGGTTTCACCCAGGTCTTTGGTTACTGCACCGCTCACATGGGTCGTAGCATGATTTTAGCTATAGCCTTTTTCGTTTAATGGGTCGTCCAAAACTTAAAGATTTTTTTAATACGAGCTCCTGAGATTGATGTGTTCAAACACTTTCAGCTTTATAATATTGGTATCTAGAAGTATATATACTTCTCGTTTAAGTATGCTAATGTGCGTGTATTTTAGTTACTACGATAAGCCTTCTCTTAGTGAATTTGATAAATGTGACACTAACGATATTGAGCTAGAATAAAACAGGAAATCACTAGAAAATTTAGAATTATCCGCTGCAGATTAGTTTTATACATGAGCTGAACTGAACTTATTTAAATACTAACTAGAATTATACTAAATGCTGCTTTGACTTCAGTTTCATTAAATCACGCATATTTATTAAAAAGTTACGCTAAAATGAAATTGGGCAGAACGAATTTAATCTGCCGCATTGCAGAAGATCAATGAGCCAAAATAACATAGGTACGATCCTACGAGTCTCTTTGAATAGCTTGGGATATCATGTTAAGACCAGGATGGAGGACTTAATAGCCATAAACAAAAAGAAGTCGAAGGAAATGCAAAATTATTTATTTCATCTGTAACATTGTGAGCATAAATAAATTGAGGCAGCCTCAGTAACTTACAGTAGTACTTGTGTTGGGAATGTCGCACACTTCCCTCATCAGCCAACTGAATATCATAGCAATGAATATATTATATACAACATTTAAAAAAAAAACTTGTTATATATTAAGTAATATAGTTTTAATTTTTGTAAACAGACAATGCTATGGAGGAGCGGAGTCTCGTAATACAGGCATCATCATGCTTAAAAGGGGACTCCAATCATAAACTAATATATACTAGTTGTTAAAGAATGTCAAAAATGTTGTTGAAGAATGTGTGTGTTGTCATTTTGTATTTGTATAAAAAACAAAAAAAGACAAAAGAAAAAAATAAACAAAAAGTATAAGAAGGAGAGTAAACGCATGTCCTGCAATGAGATCTTACAGGCTTGTAACAGAACAATAATTCTTATCAAGCTGATTCAGAGGAAAAGAAAGACGTAATTTTACAAAACTAGAATATCTAAAGTTTTTATTCTTTCACAGTGCATCCTTCACCACAGTTAACATTACGGCCACTGTTCTTCGAAGTACCTTCAACAGACAACCAGACGTTCTTCTCAGGGCGACAGTGGCTCATGAGGGATATGGAAAAGGCTTTGGACTCTAGTGCTTCAGGTTTGTATCCTATGATATGTTTTAGACTGATTTCAAATGGCAATTTCCTACAGCAGTCACTAAAGCCCATGCCTCACTGTGACGCCATGGCGGTGCTGCCAGTTCTATGGTGTGTACCACACCTAGCAACTGTTGGTCACGCAGTCAATCATACATTTTTGACGTCATGATCTGGCTACGCAACTATGGCGTCTTAGCGAGGCATGTCCCTAAATGTAACAACAACAAAAATTTACTTCATTTTATCGTGTTGATATGCCAATTATTTTTCTCAACAGGCATCGTAGTATCTGGCTGTCCAGGCACAGGGAAGACAGCTCTCATCCTTCAGCTTGTAGAATACTCCTGCTTCGGCAGAAAGAGGAACTGCGAGTATGAGGAGCTAAGGGAACAGTCAGACATCAGGGAGATGCTGCCAGAAGAGTTGACCATCGGCATGTTCACCCATCTGGCCTCACACGTTGTTGCTTATCATTTTTGTCAGGTAAGACCTTTGAAAGAGGAGAATCTTAAACATATTACACCAGTAAACAATAACTTTTTTTTTTTAAAGCCTGTACTGTCCCACTGCTGGGCAAAGGCCTCCCCCAACTTCTTCCAGGTATTCTTTTCTTGGGCCACCTCGAACAATAACTAGGACCAATAATTTCAAATTATGCTTCATAATGTGATATAAGTTATTATGATAGCATCCCATAAAAAGACATTGCCACTGTTCGTGTATCGTTGCTCTTATTGAACACTGTTTTCTTTCCAGGCCGATAACAACAGTACCTGCCTCGTGGGTGAATTCGTGCACTCCTTAGCAGCACAACTCTGCCAAGCTCCTAGACTACAAGCCTACAGAGAATACCTCCTCAGTGAGCCACACCTACTCGCCTGCTTGTCCCTCAAAGAATGCATTGCAGACCCAGACTTAGCCTTTATGAGAGGCATTATCGAACCTCTCATCATCTTGAGAAGGAGTGGAAGTATAGACTCCTCAAACAGCATCATTCTTGTAGACGGACTTTGTGAAGCTGAGTACCACCGACCAGATCATGGTTACACCATCGCATCGTTCTTAGCCAGGCATGTGCCAGAAATGCCTTCATGGCTCAAAATTATAGCTACTGTCAGGACACAATTCTTAGAACTGTCAAAACAGTTGCCTTACACAAGACTAAGTCTGGATGAGTCAGACAACGTTCACAAAGATCTCCTGGAGTATTTCAATACAAGACTACAAGCTGCTCCAATCATAGAAACGAACATCAAATGTTCGACTGGAAAATCTGAAGGAGTACATAACTCAGTGATGAAGTTCGCACAATATGTGCTTCATTTAAGCCATGGCTCGTTTTTGTTCCTAAAATTAATTCTAGATCTTCTTGAGAGAAGTCACATTGTGGTAAAATCAACAAATTACAAAGTAGTACCGATATCGCTCGCACAAATCTTTTTGTTGCAATTCAATCTTCGATTCCCTACAGTACAATCATTTGAGAAGGTCACTCACATCTTGAGCGTATGCTTAGCTGCTTTATATCCTCTCACTCTGGTAGAGATTTATTACTCAGTGAATTCATTGCTGGTCAATACATTTTTACCCTGGGATGAATTCTGCCACAGATTCGAATCACTCTCAGACTTTCTTGTAAAGAGAATCGACAACACCTACATGTTCTTCCACCCTTCGTTCAGGGAATGGTTGATAAGAAGAGATGACAACGAAAGTCCTAAATTCCTTTGTGATTTGAGAGCAGGGCATTGTGGCATTGCATTCAGACTATCAAGGGTGCAAGCTCCTTTAGATTCAGAGAAATCAATGGAATTGGGACATCACATTTTAAAAGCTCACATGTACAGAAATCTGGGGCCGGCGCAATTAGGGTTATGCCCAAGAGATTTACAAGCAATGCTGGTCGCAACAAGTTCAGCCAGCGTTGGCGAAGCAATTGCTCATTTGAGGAACATTTACACACCGAATGTCAAAGTATCACGACTGATGCTCTTAGCCGGTGGATCTCCCAACCAAGTCACAGAATGTTTGGGGAATGCGCCATTACTATGCATGTATTCATATCAAGGAATATTGGCTATGGTTGGGTTATTGATTGAATTTGGAGCTGATATGGAAATGACTAATTCTCAAGGATGTACAGCTTTATCTTTGGCGTGTCAGAGGGGTCACACTGATGTGGCGAGAAGACTTATTGCTGCAGGTAATATTCTACCTCTTACACTTTTATGAATTACATTGACCTTTTAAATTGCCTCCCCAAAATCAAATTGAAGTGCTTGCCACTTAAAATAAGGTAGTTATAAAGTGCCTATAAGTTGAGACTGTTCTATAAATTAAATGGTCTAAAGTAAATAAAAAAGTCTCTCATTTGTTCATCAATCCTAACCAATTTATTTTTTAGGTGCATCACTAAGTCACACTGACACTGCAGAACAAACTCCTCTCGTCCACGCAGCAAAGAACGGCCACAGAGATACAGTGATCTACCTGCTAGGCTGTCAAACAGGAAATGACAGGAACTCCTTAGATATCGATGATGGTAGTATCGAACAGCTGGTACCAGGATCTCGACATGCACTGATAGCTGCTGCCCAGAATGGACATTTGGATATTGTTGAATATCTTTTGGATACTGCTGAATTAATTGTAAGTGCCCATTTACTCAACAGTCTATTCTAGTCCTTGTCATCTTTCATGTTCTTATTTATCCAGTCCCTCTTTTGTATTGTCACCATACGACTCATCATCTTGTGTCTACCTTTTTCTCAACTATATTAGGGGATGCTTCTAATATAACCGATTGCAGCTTAAATGCAGAGTACCTACCAGTTATTCTTTATAGTGCAATTTCTTGTCTTAATTCATTAAACACCGAGCAAACGCTGGAGTTTAATGAATTCAGCCACCCAGCTACTAGAAAACACAATACCTCTTGATAAAATTTACCTCCCAGATATTCTAAAGATATTTTTTTTTCATCTCCAGCCCGACGGCATATGCCCAGTAACAGGCGAGACGGCTCTAACAGCAGCCTGCTCATCTGGCAACGCCGCAATCTCCGACGCTCTCCTCATCCGAGGAGCAACACCATACTCCTTGAACGCTCGTCAAATGTCTCCACTAGCATTAGCAGCGAAGAATGGAAGGACAGCTTTAGTGTTGAGGCTGTTAGATTCTGGGGCTGATGTGATGGGTTCTGGTGGGAAGATTCCGTTGATATTAGCTGCTGCCGAGGGTCATGCTGATGTTGTTGAGATGTTATTAGATCATGGTGAGTTTTTTTTTAATAGTTCCTACTGTCAACCCTGCATGCCAATGGTTAAAATAGAAAGCGCCTTTATCGCGTTTCTCTAAAAACAGTTTAAAAATCATTTTTTCAATATTTTTAGTTGATTGTCATTTGATAATATTTTCATGTCGTTGCTCAAGTGTTGGGTTTCCTCAAAATGTTAAATTCTGTGGTAGGTGCTGACCCGGATGCAGTTGATGCCGACGGAATATCACCCCTTGGATGGGCGTGTCTTCGATCTAGAATACAGACAATGGTTGTTCTACTTGACAAAGGCGCTACCATAGGTAAAACCTCAACGTTTAAGTTGTACCCTCTTCAATATTTGTAATTCTTTTTGAAAATCTAGTACCTATAACGAAAGTTAGAAAGACGACCAATTGTCTTTCTAACTTACATAAATATTTTTCACTCAATATTCAACTGGTTTATCTAAGATTCGTTATTTAGTTATTATATGTTACATTTCTTTTGCAGACCAACCAGATGGCAGTGGACGTACTCCTCTGGGACTAGCATGCGGTGGACCATCAGATCTGGTTGATATACTACTGGAAAGAGGAGCTTCACTGGAAAGAGTGGACCACAGTGGCCTGAGGCCGTTGGACAGAGCTATAGGACAGCGAAATGTTCCCGTAAGTTAAATTTTGTTCATCAAAGAAATCACGGTTTTCCAAATTCTGGATATGAGGATAGCAACTCTTGGTTCGATGTTGACTTTATTAAATATTTTTTTATTGTTTCACAGGTTGTTAATTGTTTTCTGAGGAAAGGCGCTAAGCTCGGTCCGACAACGTGGGTTATGGCTTCAGGCAAACCAGAATTCATGTAAGTTACTAGAAAAAAATACATATTACGCACTACACTACTACTTCGCTTACTACTACACTAATACTACTTTGCCTTTTTCAATTAAGAGGGAAGTCCTTAAGAGTTTTCAAAATTTCTAAAAATACACCACTGAATTACACAAAAAAGTTAATGAAGAACCTAAATAGATGTGCAATAGTTTCACCGCGAGATATTTGCAACCCTATCCTAAATTTCGAGAAAAAAAAAATTGTTCATATCTCTCAAAAACAGCTAAATCGACCTTTTCTATTTGCAGGATTTACTCAATTTTATTTTTTTATTTTTTTCTCGATATTAAGGATAGGTTTGCAAATATCTCGCGGTGAAATATCTATTTAGATTCTTCATTGTGTAATTCAGTGCGGTGTATTTTTAGAAATTTTTAAGTTCCTTTTTGGGGACTCTCCTCTTAACTTAATCGACTATTATTGAATTGACTGAATGTCTTCCTCAAGAATTGAAAAGTCGAAACGAGTAATGGTGATCGTTGAAAGGAATGGAGAGACGCCTTTGCCCAACAATGGGACGATACGGGCTACATATATTAAATAAATTATGGCCTATAACATTAATTTTATTTAGAAAGATGCCTTGTTTTCAATTTGTGATAACATTGAAGAAGAAGAGTGCAGTCACACTAATACTTCCTCTATTCCCCAGGCTAATACTGCTAAACAAGTTGCTAGAAGACGGGAATATGCTATACCGCAAGAACCGGCCATCAGAGGCGGCCCACCGCTACCAATACGCGCTGAAGAAGATCAATCCACTCATCAGTGATGAAGGGCTAACGACCCCCACCACTCAACCGGTACCACATGAGCATGTATCGG
The DNA here is from genome assembly GCA_905147345.3 of Mythimna impura. Classification (NCBI taxonomy): domain Eukaryota; kingdom Metazoa; phylum Arthropoda; class Insecta; order Lepidoptera; family Noctuidae; genus Mythimna; species Mythimna impura. The sequence goes on along the minus strand of LR990355.1, from coordinate 4,512,890 downwards.
CATTTGTGCAGTTGAAGACCAATTTGCTGCTGAATCTGTCCAGGTGTAAGAGGAAATTGAATGTAAGTCTAGTTTTTATATTTTAGAGAGCTGCGCTCGATAATTATCATTTTAATTATATACCTCTGGTGTTATTTTCTGATTGATTTCTTTACAAGTCTTTGGACTTGTCTTGGCTTTTTTCTGGTGATCGCTTACTGTTGATCCTGACTTTCAGATATATAATTGCATTGGTTGATAATTTTGAACCAAATAAACTCCAACAAAAAAACACTGTCATCTCTTAACATATTACTTACTCATCTTTACAGGAACCATCAGAAGCCTTAGACCTCGCCGCACGGGCCTCAGTCCTGCGTCCGAATGCATTCGAGTGTGCCTACGCTATGGCCCGAGCTATCCTCGCCCTCAACAAGCCGTCTGAAGCTCTCCCTCACGCCAGGAGGGCATTACTCCTCGCCCCAACCACCGACCTCTCAGCCATGAGAACGCTAAAGGCCCTCCAACAAGAAATTTTGACAAGGATCAATACTGGGTCCCATAGTCTCAACGGTGATACGCGATCTATGAGGAATTTTGACACAATTAGTCTTAATATGCCATGAAATTAAAATGTGAGCATAGATACTGGAAATTTTTAGTTTGAAATTAGGATACCATGATTCATAACCCATCGATTTATCATCATAAACTTATTCAATTTACCTTTCGTGATCTTTATATCTTTTTGTGAAGAGTCTTTATCAGGATTGTCTTTAATTGCACTTTAATCTCAATGTTGATTTATTTCACGTAATAATTCTTCAATGGAATTATTATGATTGTAAATAATATCTAGGGAATCGAACGAACGAACTTTATTATAGAAACCTTTATGTTGATGTGTACAAAGCAGAAGTTTCGTACTGTATTATTGTAATAGTACCTTTTAATAGTCCTTTTCTTTAGTTACAAGATTACATTTTAATGCTTTTCTACGATTAATGTAAATGACATTTGTTGCAGTTTAGACATTGTTAAGCATGTTATTAGCAATATAGATAGCGCTCGAGTTTATTTTGAAGTGATTTACTTAAGTCTTACATCTATCAGTATATTCTAAAGATTTGTGATAGATGTGGTCTTCAGAACTATTTTATGTTTTGAAAGATGCGATTTGATATTTTTTTTTTGTTTTATATACGTAAATCTTATGTGGTTGTTTGTCTATTAGGCTAGAGACAGGTAAGAATATATCGTTATATTAGATATAGTTTATAGACGTAGACGAGTTGGGACTAATATTTTCAAGAAAAGTGAAATATAGGTATTCATTAAATATTATTTTGTTGAATAATATTTATTACCGAAGTTCTACGCCTGTATTTCTGACATTATAAAAATTAATTTGTCTTTGTATGTAGATAACTATTGATTTTATTAATTACCTACACATTTTATTTACGATGTGACTAAGACATGTAAATATGTAATTCTTCCTATTACGTATTAAGTATTTGACAATGTACAGTGTCTTAAAAAGTAAATAAGAGTTTTAGCCTCGAATAATCGTGTCTATGAAATTTTAATCGCTTGCCATTATTTTGAAATGCTTTAAATTTTTTCATCGTTTTAAATTGAAAGAAATTGGTGCCTCAATACTTTTGTGTAACTTGCAATCTTTTAATATTTTTTGTTATTCTTTATTCAACATTTGAGTTAAACTCATGTGCCCATTATCTTACTTATTTATAATTTATTAAAAATAATAGAGTGAGTTCAAAGTATGAGAAAATAATTAGGAATGATGAATTATGTAATGGATTTTTTCGTTTGTTTGTTTGTGTTGGATGTATCTATATAAAAAGAGTGATGTATGTTATAATTTACTAGTTGATAAATAATTTTATTTATTTTTGAATCCTTAACAAGTGCATAGCCAAACTTTATTATTGTCACATAAAAAAAAACAAATACTAGATTAAAAATAAGTTAAATCAATGTAATACGAAACTGGTAATTTAAATCAAAATTAAAGTAAATCAAACAATCGTTCCATAAGATAAAAATTTCAAAATAAAAACAGGCCAAATTATTAAAAATTTTATTAAGACTGACGATAAAATATTGGTGGAAATTACAAATGAAACAATTACTTATAACTATGATAGTGTATAAGAAATATTTTAAGTACAATAGTTACTCAGGCAGTACATATTATGATTGTATTAAATATTTTTTTCATATTGCTTCAAAATTGTTTTTTATTAGATACCCTTCGTCCTTAAATAACACACATTACGGATACCGGCACGAATCTTAAGCGGTCGGCGAAAGAGAGGTCATCGCTTTGCGCAGCGTACACATCGTTAGGATTATTTTCTATTTTCTTTCTATTTTCTTTCTTATTTTCATTGTTAGGAACAATTCGCCTTCTTTTCCCATTTGCCACTACTCACACTTCACACAATGACACAGAGATGAGCAAAATTGAAGAACTGGATTCTGATTAAACTTTTTTCGTTCACGATTCGTAAATATATTAAATTTTAAAAATTTCTTGTTTTGTTCACCCTACCCAATTTCTTCGATTTGACAGTATGACGTGACGTCACAACATGGCAATCGATCCTATTCTTATTTGGAACGCATTGTACAAGGATAGCACTCCCCGCCCCCGCGTCTCACTTCATACAACTAAAGTGACCCGATATTTAATTTCTGCGCAAGTGGATGTCAACGCGATAATCTGTACCGTCACAAAAAAAATTAAACTATTAGTAAATAATCCTCACTGTTCACTTTATTTCGAACGAAGACACTGTTTTACCCAATATCGTTAAAAAAGCCATCTGAATCATAAACATCTTTCCGGCCGTTCTCGAACTATATCGCCATGGTCCGGAGCGAGAAAGAGTGGCAGGCGGTCACCTCCTTCTGTGAAGCAGTAATGCTAGCAAAGGAGGCGGCCGATCGCGTGAGGCAACGGTCCTCACGCCCTTACCGCCGCCGGGATTCCGATCCCGATTTCCGGCCACCGTAGGCACGGGCTTGCGGACGGCGAGCAATGGGTGGCTCGCCGTCGGACCGTCCGGTAACCGGCCGGACCGAGCCAAGTCGTCGACGGCGCGTATTGTTCCACGCGCGCCTCAGGGAGATGTCAGCAAATCGTAGGGGCCCAGCAGGGTCGAAGCCTACTGGGGCCATGGGTAGTGTCAAAACGAAACCCGGGGCCCTGGGACGAAGGCAACGAAGGAACAGGAGTGGGTTTTTAGTCAGTAAAAGTCTATAAAGACACTATCTCTCGCTCCGCCCAAGAGCGAGATTTGTCATTAGATGATTTTCCCACCGAAAAAAAAAAAAAAAAAAAAACTATATCGGGGTCAGCTTGCAAATTGGAAGTTTCAATGGAACTAGATGCGGTCTATTTGACTTCCCAGTAACTGGGTAATAACAATCTGGACTCTGACTTTCGGATTTTTGTCTCTCCGTGACATAACTGACTTTGACTGGCCTGTTGGTCTAGCCGGAGGTCATAGGTTCGATTTCCACTCAAGATAAAAAAAATTGTGGGAATGAGCACGATCATTTGTTCTATGTCTGGGTGTAATTTATCTATAATATGTTTAAGGAGGCGGCCGATCGCGTGAGGCAACGGTCCTCACGCCCCAACCGCCGCCGGGATTCCGATCCCGATTTCCGGCCACCGTAGGCGCGGGCTTGCGGACGGCGAGCAATAGGTGGCTCGCCGTCCGATCGTCCGGTGACTGTCCGGACCGAGCCCAAGTCGTCGACAGCGCGTAGTGTTCCACGCGCGCCTCAAGGAGATGTCAGCAACCGTAGGGGCCCAGCAGGGTCGAGGCCTACTGGGGCCATGGGTGATGCGAAAGTTACCCCCGGGGCCCTGGAAAAAATGGCAAAGAAGGAACAGGAGTGGGTTTTTAGTCAGTAAAAGTCTGACACTATCTCTCGCTCCACCCAAGAGCGGGGGATGTCATTAGATGATTTTCCCAACCGAAAAAAAAAAAATCTATAATATGTTTGTATTTAGAAATATTTAAGTAAATTTATCAGTTGTCTAGCACTCATACCATAAGCTCTGTTTGCGATTACATGGCGTTGTGTGAAAGTTGTAGAATATTAATATTAGATATTTCGAAAAGTCCAAATGCGTTCGTAATGCTAAGGAAAAAAACATAATTCGCAAAATTTCAATGTAGTAAGTAGGTAATGTAATAGGTATATTATTATTTTTAACATTAACATAAAAAATGAAATAGACACTATGTAAAAGAGTTTATAAAATAACTTAATATTTTAAGAATAATTTGTCCTCAACTATGTCGGTGTTGTTTCTTCAACTATTGAAAACTCCGTAGTTGTTTTATAATCCGGAGTAGTTGGAGAATATGGATAACCAGTACCGAATGAATAATGCAAAGGAGTAGGAAACGAACTAGTAGTAGCATTCACAGGTCTAACGAGACTCCAAAGGCCGCCTCTAAAAACACCATCGTTTACGGGTCCCTGACCAAATTCTGGGCGAAGGTATACTGGCCGAAGTATCAGAGGAGGTAATGGCCGTTTTGTTGTTGCTTCAGGTGTCAAACTAATAATCCTGACAGGAGGAGCGTCTTTGGAATTCAGAAAAGCAAAATTATAGACGGGTTTTTTGACTGTTCTTGAGTGCTTCTTCCTAACAGCTCTGTTAAGGTTTGTGGTGACTGGCTGGTTAGGCATAAATACGTGGTGATAGTGCTTCATGATTTCATCGAGTTTCTCCTTCGACATGTTTTGCTTGTCCGGTGCCGTGTTAGTCATGTCCAGGAAGATTTTGTTACACTGGGCCGTGTTCTTTCTCTTGGAGACTGGGCAAGTCTGAAATAAAAGTGAATTTGTTAGGAAAAAGATCGGTTGATGGCGGTTGAAGAGGTAAGAAAAATGCTCTACTTAACGCTGATATAGCTCAAAATCTTGGTCAGAAGGAAAGTAAGATGAGAAAAATTGATTCAAAGTGTCTCAAACATCAACGCATATAGGTGTACCATGAATTCAGTACATGATTCTATAATTATGAAATTTTTCGTCGGTATATATATATATTTTTAATTCTTTACTATTTTATTTTAACCTGTATAAAATCGTTAACTTAAGAAACTGACAGACCCCTCCGCCCATCTCAGCAGTTCTTGAACATCCCCACGCAGTAAAAAAAAACCGCCAAGTGCGAGTCGGACTCGCACAACAACATCTATACAACATTAGACACTATATTATTATTAATATCGAGCAAAAAACGGCAAAAAATCACGTTTACGTGTATGGGAGCCCCACTTAAATATTTATTTTATTCTATTTTTAGTATTTGTTGTTATGGCGGCAACAGAAATGCATCATCTGTGAAAATTACAACAGCCTAGCTATCACGGTTCATGAGATATGACCTAGTGAAAAACAGACGGACAGTGGAGTCTTAGCAACCGGGTCCCGTTTTTATCCTTTGGGTACGTAACCATAAAGGTTACGTAACCAAACAACAACAAACCAAACAAACAAACCAACGACAAACGGGGGGGGATAAAAACGGGGGGAGTTACTTCACTTACCATCAACATAGTATCAATAACATTCAGCAGTTTCTTCTCCGAGTTACAGTGCTCAGCATACAACGGTATATTGATGAAGGCGCTCATATAAATATCAAGCAAGGCTGACCATTCTGCCTGATCCGTGGTAAACTTCCGGATCCTATCCTTCATCTTGAAGTAGTCCATAAAGTTGTATTTGTTCATTACGCCCATTTTTTTCATCATGCATGAGGTTGGCTCTTTGGAGTCTTTGCACTGGAAGAACAAAATGAGTATGTTAGTATTATTACTAACATGCTACATTAGATGGTGTTGTTTAAAAGCTGTGACTACTGTAATCAGTAGTCACAGCTTTTAAACACCACCACGCCATCTAGCCCCAAACTAAGCAGAGCTTGTGCTATGAATACTAGACAACTGATAAATATACTTACATATTTCTAAACACATAGATAAATTGCTCCTGGACACAGAACAAATGATCGTTCTCATCACTCAAACATTTGTCTGGGGTGTAAATCGAACCCATGACCTCTGACATAGCAGTCAGGGCCACTAACCACTAGATCAATAAATCAGTTGATGTTGATCCTGGATCTGACCTCGAAAAATATTGACAAATTGTTTTCTACAAAGATATGGTGACTTCCTCCGATAGCCTTTATTAACTAGATGCCCTCCGCATTCATTTCACCCATGTCTTTAGTGACTGCTCCGGTCCCGTGGGTCATAGCGTGATTTTATATAAAGCTTATAGCCTTCCTTGACAAATGGGCTGGCCAACACTAAAGCTGACCCCAACACAGTTGGGTAAAAGATTTGGGGGATGATGATGATTTCCGAGACTTGTATCATCAACATCTGGGCATTATGGCGGTAAGTCCCCTCTTTGAGGAGTGTCCTGCGTCCTCAGCTTCCACATGACGCAGGTTCTCACTGAACATGGTCAGTTCGGGAAGTTCCTGCACGGGATTCCTGCCCAGGTGTCACCACTGTGTGGACCGCCCGGAGGATACGGTGGAGCATACGGTAGAGGTGTGCCCCGCTTGGGCAGAGCACTGCCGTGTCCTCGTGGGGGAGATCGTCGGCAACGTTCTCTTGCGCCGGGCCTTGGTACAGGCCATGGTCCGAAGCGAGGAAGAGTGGCAGGCGGTCGCCTCCTTCTGCGAAACAGTAATGCTAGCAAAGGAGGAGACCGCACGAGGACGTGCGAGGGCGCGGCCCTCATGCTCCAGCCGCCGGGATAACGATCCCGATTTCCGACCACCGTAGGCGCGGGCTTGCGGACGGCGAGCAATGGGTAGCTCGCCTTCCAATCGTCCGGTAACCGTCCGGGCCGAGCCCAAGTCGTCGACGGCACGTATTGTTCCACGCGCGTCTCAAGGATTGGCAGCAAACCGTAGGGGCCCAGCAGTGTCGAAGCCTACTGGGGCCAAAGGTCTGCTTCTGAAAGGAAGACTCGGCCCTATTATGAAAGGCAACGAAGGAACAGGAGTGGGTTTTTAGTCAGTAAAAGTCTGACACACCCTCCAACTCCGTCCAAGAGCGAAGGATGTCATTGGATGATTATCCAACGAAAAAAAAAAATACCATCTACACCACCAGTTCTCAGTAATTTAGCATCTACCTTCAAGCAACCATCAAAATTGGCAACAACTTACTGTATATCTGCTAGCTATCCATCCATGTTTCCTTGGCTTAGGTAGCACAGGTACGTGTTCCACTCTGTACAGAGACTCCAGACCACACTCCTGGAGATGGCTGCGGTGTATCAGCTCTGGCAGGAGACATATTTCACGGCGGTTTTTCTGTTTAACAAAGATTAATTAAGGTTTTTATCCTGAGGATATAAAAGCAGAGGAGAAGGCAGATAGAAGTGTATATTGCTTGATTTTATCTTACAGTATGGCCTCAACATAGGCCCAGGTGAATATTAAGGCATATAGATGGGTACAAATCTAGACTAACAACATATTTTGATGAGAAACATCAATAACATTTTTCTGTGCTGAGAATCAAACCTATGGTGCTCAACAATACCGATTACAACTAAGAACGACATTAATTTATTACGTAAGACGATTTAGGGAGGATTTTCAATACAATCAAGGAGGAAACACGACTTCGTACAACAACTGTTGATATTCGAAACAGATGTCGGGCCTGCATTCACAACAGAAGCCAACAATTTGAGCAGGATTTGTAAAAATTATGAAATAAATGTTAAAAATGCAATTTCATTTTTTTTATTTCTAGTAAAACCCACGAAAAGAGAGATACGAGACAGATTTTACCTTATAAGAGTGAGATAACATTTTCAACTGGTTTTTCAGGTATAAAAATATTTTTTTCAAATCATAATTTTGAATATTAGTCTTATGTGACTCGTTTCACAATTCTAGCGAATTCACAATGTTATAAAAAGATTTTTATGGCTTGTGGCACATCACAAGCAAGAGGATAAACTAGAGAATTTTCGAGGGAGTTGGAAGATTCCGGTCGCTTTTGTTTTTTTTTTTTATAGCCATGTAAATAGCTGTAACATAGCTTATTAATAGCTTTAATTTAAGTCCAAAACTTTGCGAGTAAATTAAAAAAAAAAACTAGATAGCTATGTCACTAATTTTAAATTTAAAAGTACTCTAATACAATATACATCTAAATAAAATTAAAATTCAGAGTCTACGCCTTATATATTTTTTTTAAATTTGTATTTGAATGAAAAATTTGGGTCTTATTTTCATAAAACAATAAAAAGTCGATGACAAAAAATCCACAGAGCATGTGAAGTGTTTAGAGGTCTGAAAGGATAGCAGATGACCCCTCCCGTCGACCATTTCAATTTGGCACACGATGCACCAAACATCCTGTATATTCATTTTTACTTTACATTCTTACGTAATAAATATTAAACAGAGGGGGAGCGGTCGGCCTATTCTTATTTTTTCTTATTTAGAGGGGGGAGGGGGTCAAAAACTAGTAAAAGTCGTCTTACGTAATAAATTAATGGCCCCAAACCAATGAGGCAAATTAATGTTTTATAAAAATAGTACAATAAATTTAAATCTCAACAATTAATAGCGAATCCAACGAGGCAAATTAATATAATATATAAAAATAGTAAAATTTTAAATTGTTTTTTTTTTATAAATGGGAGAGTCCTTAAGGAACACCAAAAAGGCACTTAAATTTTTCAAAATTTCTAAAAATACACCGCACTGTATTACACAAAAAAAAAAACGAAGAACCTAAATAGATGTGCCAACAGTTTCAGTTGCACCGCGAGATATTTGCAAACCTATCTTTAACTTCGAGAAAAATAAAAGATAAATTGTTTAAAATTTAGTAAATCCTGCAAATAGAAAAGGTCGATTTAGCTGTTTTTGAGAGATATGAACAATTTTTTGTCTTGAAATTAAGGATAGGTTTGCAAATATCTCGCGGTGAAAATGTTGGCACATCTATTTAGGTTCTTCGTTATTTTTTTTGTGTAATTCAGTGTATTTCATCAGTGTGTATCAGGTGTATTTTTAGACATTTTGAAAACTGTTAGAGGTGTTTCTTATAGACTCTCCTCTTAAATTGAAACTCACAGGTCTGTATTTAGAAGAACTTATTTGGCACGCAACGTTATGTTTACCATGTCTGAAAAAAGAACAGAACACAAAATTCGTTATAATACTAATATTGTTTATCAATTTGATTTAAAAATCTCTTAAAAATAAATTACTTACTTGCAAATATTTGATTTCCTTTTGTAAGGGCAGTTCTGAAAGTCGAAAATAAAATGAATTTGTCAATCAATTTAACATTTTAATTATTCAGTTGTTTTAATCGTTTCCTCTAACCAGGAATTACTCCTGTTTCGTAAGTGCGTTCAAAAACATGTATACTCACATACACAAAACACCTAGATAGACATGGAACAACTATCTATTAGGCACATTCAAATATTTGTTCCTTGCGGGAATCGAACCCGCGACACGCAGCGCAACAGCCAGTCAAATATAATTAATAATAATATTCCACAACTCACATCACACAACGCCGTATATTTCCAAGTTAAGCAAAGCTTGTATTATGAGTACTAGACAACTGATTAACATACTTATATATTTCTAAATACATACTTATATAGATAAATTACACCCAGAAACAGGACAAATGATCGTGCTCATCACACAAACATTTGTCCTAAGTGGGAATCGAACCCACGACCTTTGGCATAGCAGTCAGGGTCACTAACCAGGAGACCAACAGGCCAGTATAATTGTTTAGCATTTAGCATTTTTTTCTTTCCCAGGACTATAATGTGAAACAATGATTGATGTAGGTTTAATTTACGGATAAATTTAGAGTACACAGGGTTTTTTGAGGTGGAAAACCATCAAATAATTTCTCCCACTCTATGTGGAGCGAGAGGGTGTGTCAGATTTTTACTGACTAAATCCCACTTGTGTCCTTCAGTTGCTCTTTGCATTCCAGGACCAACATAAATCCCGTGACCCTAGCAGGCATCGGCCCTACTTGGCCCCTACGCTTCTGCTGACATCTCTGAAGTGAGACTGGAATACTACGCGCTGTCGACAACTCGGGATCGATGGAAGGACGGCGAGTTACCCATTGCTCGTCGTCTGCAAGCCCGCGCCTACCTACCTACCTACACGTGACTTTTCCATCAACATACCTCAGTCAACACATCCAAAGTGCAAGCCAACATGTTGTTAATCTCGCATCCAGCCTCAAAGTTCCTCACAGGTTTGGCAACACACTTAGTGAGTACCCTGGCTTTAGCCTTGGACCAGGCTGGGTTCGTGTCGGTGAAGTTATCAAGCATCTTTATGTAGGCATCGATGTCAAGGATCCCTGTGTCTGAGATGATGCCCATCAGTTGGAAGACGCAGGTTTCTTTTTGGCACTGGAAAGTCAAAAATAGTTTATTTTAAAATTACATATCTGTAGTGTTTTCCGAATGTAATAGTATCTATTTATAGATATGTGGTGTTTTTTTTTTTTTAAGGATGCAAATAACTCTCCCGCTCTGGGTTAGCTAAAAAGCGTGTCAGACTTTTTTAAGGCGTAGGTATAGGCGTATAGTCCTCGACATAGCCCGAAGAATCGCCAAACTAAAGTGGCAGTGGGCAGGGCACATTCCTCGTAGAACGGATGGTCGATGGGGCCGAAAGGTTCTAGAGTGACGACCGCGCACCGGAAAACGCAGCGTTGGAAGGCCTCCCACAAGGTGGATCGACGACCTGGTGAGAGTCGCGGGAGTGCGGTGGATGCGAGACGCACAGACAGGATCGGTCGTTGTGGAGACGCTTGGGGGAGGCCTATGTCCAACAGTGGACGTCTTTCGGCTGAAATGATGATGATGATAGTCCCTTGTCCCTTTTGCGGCAGTATGATTACCTGTGGATTTAATTGCGGCCAGCTGCGCCCGGATAGAGCCCCGCTGACCTTTAAATCTATTTTATTTGCAAAATATTGATTGATTTCAAATATACTATGTATATTCTGAAAAACGTTAAAAAGAAATTAACTCAATAAATAAATTTAATTTGGGTAGTACTTTATCACTGGATGTCCTTTTATAAGTCTTTCTCTGATTCTACTTCATGCCTCCCCCTTCCCATAGGACTTAAGGAGTGAAATTCCTTGCCGGAGTCTGTGTTTCCTGATAGCTATAACCTAGGGGTCTTTAAGTCAAGAGTGCTCCATCGCCGGCCAAATCATCGCTTCCCATCAGGTGAGTGGTCAAACGCGAGACTATATGTACATACTTAATAACAAAAAAACGACTTAAACCAGGTTCCTTTTTCACACCAATATACAAGTAACCATACGTTTACCATCGATAAACGGAATAGATCTATTTACTCCTCATATATGATAGTTATAGGGGAATATTTTTTTGCCCCTTGTATGTTTAGCCAGACAAGAGGAAGTCAGCAGATTGCAATTATAACTGACTAAAGGAGATGCTCCAAACAAAAGTTCGCAAATACACAATAAATTTTTTTGGAGCACCTTGGTCAATCATGACTGCAATCTTTCTCTATTTCTTGAAGACTATTTCAAAGAGTGTTTATTTTTACATATTTTACCAAAATTACTCACGGAATGAGGCACTAGCATCAGATCTTCAACAGGATTATTAGTTCTTTCAGTAGTAGTAGTAGTAGTCGGGGCTTCAGTAGCTGGGCCATGACTGGATATAACCAGTCTTTCCTGACCTTTGAAATTAAGGTGGAAGTCGCATTCCGATCTCCATGAGGGGTTGATGAATTTCGTCATTTCACAGCAATCCAGAGGATCTGTGGGTTCCTGAAAATAAGATTAGTAATGAAACCGGTCTTTTTTACTAGAGTGGTCTGCAAAATTTTATGTGCGCCAAAAATTTATTTTGTGCTGGGATCATGAACCTCGTTACTAAGCATAGTTATATTGATATTAAACCAGTTGACGTAGGTAATGGAGGTATGCCGAACAGAGAGTAAAGTCCCGCAAACCTTCGTTGAAAATGGAGGATCCTTCGACCATACGGGTGTTATGTCTGGTGGGCAACTCCCCGATAGATGATTTCAGGCTGTTCTATATGTTCAAATCGCGCGAAGAACTCAGGATTAGTTCTTCTGTGACGCCATAGATGTCGTTATAGTGTCAATAGAAGTAAAGAATAATGTTTGATAGTGCAGATATTAATTCGTGTTAAACTACCATTTTCTACAATCTTCACCTTTAACCCCTTTGTTTTCTGGAGGAAATCTTCATTAGATGGGCTAGGTTCATTGCTCACAGAACAGCTGGTCTATGGGGCTGAATGGTTCGTGACAACTGCGCATCAGAAGACACAGCGTTGAAGGTAGACCGAATACCTGGGAGGGTCGCGGGAATCCGATGGATGTGAAAAGTACAGAACCGATTGATGTGATGACACTTGGGGAGGTCTTTTTCCAATATTATAATAATAATAATAATGACCATTTCATATTGTTTTTTTTATATTGGATGTCTTTCGGCTGAAATGATGATGATGAAGATAATGAGTGCTTAAAGCCTGAAGATAAAATGTTCCAAAACCAGCAGAGGACAAATATATTTCCGTTGATTATCAACTAAACATCATTAATATAGAAGTTCGATTCTACTTACATCATTGGAAATGTCAATTGGCGTTCCACTAAAATCGTATTCCGGCAAGCGTCTTCTGGATACATCATCATATTCAACCGTAGTGGTCGGTGTAGGAGTTATTGAAGGCTTTACAGTGGTCTGTAATATTGAAAATTGACCTTAAAAATATATATATAGGGTGACTGGCAATTAGTGTACGATACTTAAACACGTGATTGTACTCATGATAACAAACAATTTTTATTATGGGAGCAAAGCTGAAATGGCGAAAAAAATATCAGCTGTTCAGTACATTAGGCACACATAAATGTACTGAACAGCTGATTTTTTTTTCGCGATTTCAGGTTTGTTCCCATAGTAAAAGTTGTTGGTTATCATGAGCACAATCACGTGTTTAAGTATCGTATACTAATTACCAGTCACCCTATATAATACCAGCTGCTAAAAGTGGTTTCGCCCGCTTAATAGTAGGAAATTATCCCAAGGGACTCCCGGGATAAAAGTATCCTGTGTGCTATTCTAGGAAGTGGCCTACCCGTGTGCCAAGTTTCATCGGAATTCGTTCAACTGTTCGCGCGTGACGAAATACGAAGCAAACATACACACTCACAAACTTTCTCTAAATATATTAACTACTATTATATTTATTAGATACACGTGGTGTGTCAATGTGTGATGGAAGTACAAAGGATTAGTGATAGATTTATAGTTGTGAAAGTTATGTTAGAGAATGTGATGTTGAATATAGTTAGTGTGTATGCACCACAAGTAGGATGTGATGAAACGGTAAAAGAGAAGTTTTGGGAGAATTTTGATACAGCTTTAATGAACATCCCTGTTCATGAAGAATTGATAGTTGGAGGTGATTTTAATGGACATGTGGGAAGAATGAAAGGTGTTTATGAAAGAGTACATGGGGGATGGGGTTTCGGTAGTCCGAACAGTGAAGGAGAGACCCTGCTGCAATCCGCTACTGCATTTGACCTAGCAGTAGCCAATACGTGGTTCCAAAAAAGAGACGAACACATGATCACGTACAAAAGTGGTAATCATAAGACCCAAATCGACTACTTTCTAGTTCGGCGCAACCACTTAAAGCACGTCAAAGATTGCAAAGTACTGCCAGGAGAAGACCTAGTCTCACAACACAGACTCCTGGTTATGACATCAGTGGTTAAAATACTGTCTACCAAATACAAAGAGCGTCCTCCCCCTAAAATAAAATGGCATATGTTAGAGAGGAATGATTGTGCGAAGAAGTTCAGGGAGCGAGTGGTGGACAGAATGATAGAGATGGGAGATATGAATGATCGAAGTATAAATGAAAGCTGGAATGAGATGGCTGAGTGTATCAGGCATGCAGCGAAAGATATTTTGGGAGAGACGAGAGGAAAGGGCATAATAGATAGGGATACATGGTGGTGGTCGACAGAAGTTCAGAGTGTATTGAAAGAAAAAAAGAGAAAATTTAAAGAATGGCAGCGTGTAGAGCCTGGAAACGCTAGTTTAAAAGCTGAAAAAAAGAGTGAGTATGACGTTTTAAAGAAGAAAGCCAAGAAAGCCGTGGCAATAGCAAAATCAAAAGCCCAGGACAAACTATATGACGCACTGGACAGTCCTGCAGGCCAAAAAGAGCTATACCGGCTTACTAGAATAAGAGAGAGAAAGGCGAGGGATGTTTGTCATGTAAAATGTATAAGAGATAAAACTGGAATGGTTCTATCGGATGATGAAAAAATCAGAAAGAGGTGGAAGGAATATTTTGAAAGATTGATGAATGAAGAAAATAATTGGAGTGGGGTGTTAGAGAATAAACCAGTGAATGTGGGATTAGTGAGAATGGTTAGTATGGATGAAGTCAGAATAGCAGTAAATGGAATGAAGAATGGTAAAGCCATTGGTCCAGATGGAATACCAGTTGAAGTGTGGAAGTTATTGCGAGTGGATGGATGGACGTGGTTAGCTTTGTTCTTCAATAAGTTGTTGCTGGAAGAAGCCATACCTGATGAGTGGTGCAATAGCTCTTTGGTGCCGATTTTTAAAAACAAAGGTGATGTGCTTGAGTGCAACAATTATAGAGGAATAAAGCTAATGTCACATACTATGAAAGCCTGGGAGAAAGTTATTGAAAGGCGACTGAGAGAAGAGAGTGAAATTTCACAGAACCAATTCGGTTTTATGCCGGGTCGGGGAACAGCGGATGCCATTTTTGCTATACGCCAGCTGTGCGAGAAATACAGAGGTGCGCATAAAAACTTGCACATGGTATTCATTGACCTCGAAAAGGCATACGACCGGGTACCTCGTGAGGTTCTGTGGTGGGCCCTTAAGGAGAAAGGTGTGCCTGGGAAGTATGTGCAGTTGATCCGAGCGATGTACAGTCGATGCAGTACCCAAGTCCGGTCTACAGTGGGCACCACTGGCAGCTTCAATGTGGCTGTCGGCTTACATCAAGGGTCGGCTCTCAGCCCTTACCTCTTCCTGATGATAATGGATGCTCTGACGTCGGACATTCAGGAAGAGGCTCCCTGGTGTATGCTGTTTGCCGATGACGTTGTGTTGGTTGCCGAGAGTGGCCTAGAGGTCCAGAACAGATTGGAGGTGTGGTGGCACAGACTGGAGAGTGTTGGCCTGAAATTGAGTAGAACCAAAACGGAATACTTGTTCTGCGATTTCGGCGGTCTCTCCAATCCAGTGCCTTTATCTCTCGCTGGAACACCCATACCGATCTGCTCCGACTTTCGGTATCTCGGGTCACTCGTCCAAGGGGATGGTGAGGTAGACCGGGACGTAACACATCGGATCAACGCAGGATGGATGAAATGGCGACAGGTCACGGGAACAACTTGTGACCCACGGATGCCCCTCAAGTTGAAGGGTAAAATCTACAAGTCCGTGATAAGGCCTGTCATACTGTATGGATCAGAATGTTGGGCTGTGAAAAAGACGGATGAAAAAAGATTGCACGTAGCGGAGATGAGAATGTTAAGATGGATGTGTGGTGTGACGAGAATGGATAAAGTGAGAAATGAGTATATTAGGGGAAGTTTGAAAGTGGCGCCAGTGACTGAAAAGTTGAAAGGGAATCGTTTGTCTTGGTATGGTCATGTGAAGAGGAGGGATGAAACGCATGTTACTAAAAGAGTTATGAGTTTACATGTGGATGGATGGAGAGGGAGAGGGAGACCAAAGAAAAGATGGATGGATTGTGTGAAGAGTGATATGAAAGAAAAGGAAGTTAGTGATAGTATGACGAGTGACAGGGCAGAATGGAAGAAAAAAACATGTTGCGCCGACCCCAAATAACACGGGACAAGGGCAGGAAGATGATGATGATGACGTGGTGTGTCAATGCAGCACTCGACTCCATAATACCCTAGCCTGCGGCTCGGGGGAATTCTCCTTCGGTCGCAATGACAAACTTTCTCCACTTGTATCAATATTCATTATTACAACACTTATAGAGAATTGTTTCCTTATACTTCATACTTCTTTCGCATTATATAGGGTGACTGGCAATTAGTGTACGATACTTAAACACGTGATTGTGCTCATGATAACCAACAACTTTTACTATGGGAACAAACCTGAAATCGCGAAAAAAAAATCAGCTATTCAGTACATTTATGTTTGCCTAATGTACTGAACAGCTGATATTTTTTTCGCGATTTCGGCTTTGCTCCCATAATAAAAATTGTTCATTATCATGAGCACAATCACGTGTTTAAGTATCGTACACCAATTGCCAGTCACCCTATATAAGGATACAAAGTGATGGATACTTACATCTGGTATATCAAATGGCATGAATACATACTCCCTGGTTTTATGGGTACTGGCCGGTGTAGGAGCTGAGGGTCTTCGTACAATGTCCTGTAATATTGAATGATTTGACCTAACGTAACGCAATCAATTTACTTAGCCATTTATAAAGGGGTCGGCGTCCAGTCTAACCGCATACGGTCGAGTAAAGCATTGCATAAGTATAATCAGCCTTATTTTGTTCTCAGGCCTCCTCTCTAGGAGAGGGAATGGGCCGTAATCCACCACGCAGGCCCGGTGCGGGTTGGTGAATGTCACACATCTTCGAATTCTTGGTACAAGGACCTGACCTGCCTGTTTCGTCACGATGTATTTCTTCACCGTTTTTAGGGCATTAGGTACTGTACTGATGAAGTAAATCACACAAAGTAAAGCGCCTGCCTGGGTTTGAACTTGAACCCACAAGTCATAAGTCGGGGCCGTTTCCACTGAGCCACCACTACTTCATCCAACCAAAAGGAATATTTATCTAGTAGACTAGTAGCCTAGTAGTATGAGATATTTCGGTTTTGTATGCATTAGCGATACCTGTATTTTTCTACCCAATGATCTCTTACCATTAGGGGCCATTAATTTATTACGTAAGACAATTTAGGAGGGGAGGGGGGTTGACCATGTCTTATTTTTTCTTACAAGGGGGTAGGAGCGAGTCTTGACAGTTCTTATGTAAGATCATAAAAAATACGTAAAATTAAGATTTGAAAAAGCACAGGCAAACGTGTGAGTGCCGATGTGCGCTCGGATGCGTATAGGTAAATTATTTCCATTGCAACGTCTCCTTTCTCTCTCCCCGCTTGTGAACTAGACGTTACTTGTTTGCGTAAACGACACACTTATAAACGTTCCTAAAAATTGATAATTTTTAAAATAAACATCTAAATCAACCAAACGTACAAATTTAATTTTTTTCCTTTAGATTCTTACGTAATAATTATTAAACAGGGGGAAGGGGTTGGCTTATTCTGGAGGAGGGGGTAAAAAACTAGTAAAAATCGTCTTACGTAATAAGTGAACGGCCCCTTGGATTTTTATAAAAAAAAAAATAAAGAGAATGCTAAAATGGTTAGGTACTTACATCTGGGATGTCAAACGGCATGAATACAGGTCTAGCAGTAGTAGAAGGTGATGCAGAATCCTGTAACATTCAAAGATTGAACTTGAGCTAACGAAACGCAGTTTATACCTCACGCAATCACCGCCATCAATTCTCTTGGATGGTGACCTTTACGTTTTAGGGGCACGGTAACACTTTCGAACAATCCCCAAAACCCTGGAGGTAGATTGAGCCCCGTTTTTTTGAGGAGGGAAACCATCAATCGACTTTTCAATACGCTTCCGCTTTTAGGCATGCAATTTACTGTTTTCCGCACTAGTTCGAAAAAGTGTGCGAACTGGGTCACGCCACAATTAGAGTCGCCGGGCAGCCCCTGTTTATTTATTTCTTAGTAAGTGTATTGAAAAACTTCGTTTGATACACGTGGAAATTTGTCACGGCAGCACTCGGCTCCATAACACCCTCGCCTGCTGCTCAGGCGAATTCCGCCTTGGTCGCAATGATAACCTTTTTCCACTTTTATCAAAATGCCCGCTCTGGGTGAAGTAAGAGGGAGAGTCGGACTTTACTGACTTACTTAACCCACCCAAGTCTCTTCAGTAGCCACTTGCGTTCTAGGGCCTCGGTACCTCTTTCGAACTTTCCCGCACCCCTTGCTGGTAGACTGAGCCCCCTGAGCCCCTTACCTGGAATTCGATGGTCTGCACATCATCATACTTCGGGCCGTGGTCGTAGTAGTTGATAAAGGAAGAGAAGCCACATTCTTCCAGCTCCGTCGTGTTGAATATCACTGGTAAGTCGCAGCATTTTGAGTCGAAATACTGTAAACAAAATGAATGAATGTCTGTATTTTTCTTTTGTTGTATTTTTACAAGTGACACTAGTGACAGCGGCTAAACGCGATTATGCGAGCCAAACGTTAAAACGCGATTAATTTTATTGGTGAATTCCGCCCTTAGAAGTCCAGTGTCTGGAACGTTAAAATCATGAAAACCTCGGATTTTTGTTACTATGGATGAAGTTAAATGTTATATAAGTATTTAGCAAATAATATCTATGTATAAAAAACAGTTTTTAATAGATAAACTTATTTACTTAGACATATTATATATCTAAACATGTACTTTTTTAATCGGTAAACTTTTCTGTACTTGTTCGTATTATTAGCTGAACACATCATTTAGGCTTTTTTGATTTCATCCATAGTAACAAAAAGCCGAGGTAAAATACCTCAGGCCCTGGACTTATAGCTCAGAATTAGGAGTTTTACACGATATTTAGAAGAATTCGGAGTTTAGAAAGTGTAAGAATTCGGCGTTTAGGTGCAAAGGAAAGGGGGCAAAATGGTCCAGTTAGACCCACGTGTCTTTTAATATAACATTAAAAATCACAAAAAAAAACTTCTTACAATATTTCAAAATAAAATATAAATATAACAGTGACTGCTACAAAGTCATTATGCGATGTTAGTACGTTTGAGAGTTATTACCTAAAGGTGTGGAAACAAAGCAAAATAGCAAGTAAAACCACGCAGAGATGTTCGTTATCATCTTTAGACCTATCGTAAACTGGCAACTAAAAATTGATCCTGATTTCAAGATTGTGGCGTAAACATGGCGTAACTTACGTTTTTCAAAAACCAGGTCGGTCGTCGCTCTCTTGGTAAATTCTTCTCCAAGTTAATGTAACGGCTGAAAATATCCAAAAAATGCTTTATTTGTTTGTCAAATTACAATAAACCATTTCTCTTAATCTGAAAGAAACAAGTCTCTTTTCTTCTTCCATACCTACTTCTATCTTCTCTCCTGTTCTTGACATACTATATAAATACGCAAATAATAAAAAAGACAAAAAAGAGGAAATAGAAAAATAGATACACAATTGATGCTATTATATCTAAAGAAATCTCTTTCACTATACCATCTTTTATACGTAGGGTTGCCTAGAATTGAACTAAATTAAATCGTGACATTTCAGTATTTTTGTCTTTTCGGTCGTTAATTGCAAAGTAACGGTAAAGGAAAACCATGGCTTCGTTGAAACTGAACGATAGTCGTATAACTACATATTTTAAAACTACAAAATCATATATGTTTCTCAAAAAGAATGTTTTTTTAATTAGTTGCCCGTCCTAAAATTAGTTATAATTAATTTTAAGTTGTTCAAAAAAAATGGCAACCCGACGTACCTACAATACACACACACATACATATATTTGCACACATAGCCATTCAATAATTTTTTTGTGCTACGTCATCTCTTAATTATCACTAGCATTTGCCCACGACTTCGTCCCCATGAATGTCAGTTATATTATAATAAGACGCAAAGATGAAGTCAAAGAAAAAGTAGCATATGTCCTTGGAGTTTAAGCTTACTCATTCATCGAAATCGGTTCAGTAGTTTAACCGTAAAAGCATAACAGATGGCCAGAGTTACTTTCGCATTTGTAATATGAGAATGGATAAGTAGATCATGCATGTATTCATGAACAACCAATCAACATACCTCTGAGAGAACATGTATTTCAAGCCAGCTAGAGACCCAACGGGAGAACAAGAGTCATTTTGTCTCGTACTGCTGACTGGACAGAACTGCAAATAGTTTTAAAAAAATTGGTTTTAAGCGTCGCTGGCCATAGGAACCTTACCAAGACTCTTCGGAGGAACCTCATAATATCATTCATTCGTTATTGGTCATTAGTGATAAGCCGTGTTGCGCCACGTTGGCACACTGGGTGCATGTACACGTACATGTACCCGGTGTGTCAGGTGTACGCAAAAGATATTTAAATTAAATTAAAATCTCTCTCTCTCTCTCTGTTATTTTATCTTTTATTAACATAGTTTTTAAGTTGTGTGATTACTAATATAATATGGACCACGGTCTGAAATAAAGTATTTTTATTATTTTTTTATTTTATTATTTATAACGCTGGCATACTGCCAGCTAAAGCAGGAACTGAAAACTGGTTTAATTTAGGTAGGTACATTATACACTATAGTTTTTGCCAGTAGCATCGGCCGCATGAAAGCAGGTTCGTCCGTTTCATCCCCTAAAGGGGTGACCAGACGGTTGCAAACTAGCGTTCCAACCAAGGTGACCTTGGTTTATGTGTTTGGTTTGTGTTGCGGCTACATGGATGTAAACCACGTGCCAACACGTTCGGTGGTTTTGAAAACGCGCCTCTCAACCAAGGGCGTTGAAGGTCATGGATTACAACTGCTGTCTACACGGATTGAAACTAGCAACGTCACCTTGATTGGGACGTTGGTTTGCAACCATCTGGTCACCCCTTTAAACTCACTCAGTTTTGGTAAATCCTTACAGTAGTCGAAATAGTGCTTGACTAGCACATTATTATACCCTATACGTGAAGCGGTCTTGCGCTTAATCTTTCCCCGGTCGAGGAGGACTCCAGTCCCATCGGCCTATAATAAGAGTAAAGGAACCCCGAGTGCTCCTCTGTTAGCGTACACGCTTGTGCACTGCTGTGATCTATTTATTAATTAATTTAAGATTAGCCACCGTGATCGAAATTGCCTGTTCTGTCCCACTTTGAGCAAAGGTGTCCTTCCACTCCTTCCATCTTTCACGAGTCTAATTATTATACACCTTTTGGCGTAAAGGTGAGTGTGCCTTGATTATTAAGTCGGTAAGGATATACTCGTAGTTTTTTTGTTAACAAAGTATATACGTTTCTTCACATATCTGATACTCACGTCAATCATTTGATCCACAACACAGTGCAACAGGGCCTGTCCCGGACAAGTGTTGCTAAACCTTCGAGTCCTGTTCCCATAGCAGTTCTCTAAGACATTGCCGATCACATCCTGCCACGGACCTTCGGGTAGCACGCGTCTGAAAACCACCTCACTTTCTTCTTTTGAAGGCAAGGAGTCTGGCAGACCTAGTTTTGTGACGATGCAGTTCCAATGGTGGCACTGAAAATATGACAGGAATAGTTTTATATTTTGGCTTGCACCTTAAACCTATGTATGTGTGTATGTGTATGTGTGTGTGTGTACCTGTGTGTGTGTGCGTGTGTGTGTGTGTGTGTGTGTGTTTGTCTATGTGATTTTCGGAGTAGAACAGATGACTACGAGCTCTAAACGTGATTCATTTTACGACCCAAACTGAACTGTTAAAGACATGAAGCTATAGTATACCTCCATCACTCTTTCTCGCTTGCACGACTGACATTTTAACGTCATTGGTAAGGCTTCAAGTAGGTACTTTCAATCTTTTCGAGGTGGAAAATCATCAAATAACTTCTCCCGCTCTGGACAGAGCGAGAGGGAGTGTCAGACGTTTACTGACTAAAACCCACCTGTGTATCTTCAGTTGCTCTTTGCGTTCCAGAGTCACGGTAACTCTTTCGAACAATCCCGGGCACTAGAAAGGGGTTAGTTTTGTCTCCTTAAAGTCAAGTCTACTCCTCATGCATACTGCTATCACTATACATGAGAAGTAAGGCTTTGTGGGCAGTGCCGTAACTATGGCAGTGCCAGCGGTGCCCAGACAAAGATTCAAAGCATTTTATTTCAAATAAATCATTTACAGGCACTTTTTAAATATCAAGAAGTAAGTCAGTCAGAAAAAAACTGATGCTAATAGCACATTCCAAAGCGTAGATCTCTATGGAGAAAAATGTGCAAGAAACTATATAATAATAATATAATAATATTCACACAACTATCACACAACGCCGTCTAGTCCCAAGCTAAGCAGAGCTTGTGTTATGAGTACTAGACAACTGATAAACATACTTATATATTTCTAAATACATACATATTATAAATAAATTACACCCAGACACAGAACAAATAATTGCGCTCATCACACAAACATTTGTCCTGGATGGGAATCGAACCCACGACCTCCGGCATAGCAGTCAGGGCCACTTACCACTAGACCAACAGCCCTGTCAACTCCATGGATACTCTTTTCATGGACACATGGCGCAGACTCTGAAGGGGCACCTCTTCAGAGAATTATGAAACCAGGACCAAGTTTTGGATCATGCTTGACAGCCAGTAGCTTACACACGACTGAACAATGGTTCTCTTGAAGTGTTTATAAAAGCTACAAAACATTACTTCCTATCATTTATAATGTTTCGGGGTTTCGAGGCCCCGTTATCAATCTTTTAGTAATACCTCGTTATTTTTATGCATAAACATATTATTATGTTTTTCACATTATTCTCTGTTATCATTTTAGGTATTTAATATAGTAGGTATACCTAATTAGAGTGTCATTTTATCAGTTTATTACTCAAGTTTAGTTTGGATGGATGCAGTAACTTACCAAGCGTGAGTTCTTTAGGTAAGACCTACCGAAGCCAACTTGCCCCAAAACCACCTGAAAAATATACATGGATATATCAGCTAGGTACCAATAAAGCCTTAGGTATTTTTGCAACCTTAGCACCTGCTGAGGTTGCAGAAATACCTAAGGCTTATAGGCTTAAGGCTAATAGGTATTAATATTTTAATACCTATTAAAACATTATCACATTATTTTAGGTATCTACAAATGAATAGAAACATTGATTAAGCTTTTTACTCATTTTAATACCATATTACGTAATAATATCATTTTTAAATAACGTGATCATCCGCATAATAGTTAGGTTTCTATTTACCCCTATGCTCCTGTTTACCCCATGTTTCTATTCACCCCGTTCTATTCTTATAGGACTGTTTAGGTAAGCATGCAGGTCTTTACTTTTCAAAGAATGAGTATTCCAACGCTTTTCTAAATTAGGTAGATTTGTTCCAATAATAAATTGTTTTTGTTAACTCATTGTAGGTAATTAGTTATTATAATAATGATGTCACATAGTATAAGTTACCTATACATATAATCATTTTCCTTGTTATATATTTGTTCGAATATTTGTATTGCAGTAAATGGCGAAACATGCAAGATCACAATTCTATGACAAGATTTAAATATAGTCTTAAAATATAGTTTTTATGCAAATAAAATAGTTCTTATTATTCTTATTTTCATTCTTAAAGAATAATAAGATTCTAAATCCATACATACCGTTGGCAAAACTACAAACAACCACAGTAACCACAATATTTTCATGTTTAACTACCGAAGGTTCAAGAATAACTAACCGATGACCACAATATGATAAATTAGCCTCATATAACTGGGGTCATGACTTAAGATAGCGCTATTTTGCGTTGTTTAAACGAGGACGAGTACCCTTTAGGCACGTGTGAGGGCGCTACGTTAAAAATAAAAAACTGAGGAAGTGCGAGTCGGACTCGCGCACTGAGGGTTCCGTACAAACTGCGGTTAAGGTGTATATATGTGGTAAATTGCGGTTTACGATTTATGATGTATTAAAAAAAACTACTTACAAGATCTCGTTCAAACCAATTTTCGGTGGAAGTTTGCATGGTAATGTACATCATATATTTTTTTTTAGTTTTATCATTCTCATAATTTAGAAGTTACGGGGGGGGGACATTTTACCACTTTGGAAGTGTCTTTCGCGCAAACTATTCAGTTTAGAAAGAAATGATATTCGAAACCTTAATATCGTTTTTGAAGACCTATATACGTATGGGTTTGACGAAAAAAAAATTTGAGTTTCAGTTCTACTAAGTATGGGGAACCCCAAAATTTATTGTTTTTTTTTTCTATTTTTGTGTGAACATCTTAATGCGGTTCACAGAATACATCTATTTACCAAGTTTCAATAGTATAGTTCTTATAGTTTCGGAAAAAAGTGGCTGTGACATACGGACGGACAGACAGAAAGACATGACGAATCCATAAGGGTACCGTTTTTTGCCATTTGGCTATGGAACCCTAAAACCGGGTAAGTGCGAGTCGGACTCGCGCACCGAGGGTTCTGTACAAACTTACTCTATGTAAATAGTTCGATGCTAGAATCGAGTAGGTATCGAATATTTTTCCGAATCAAAGTAATTATTTTATGACTTAACTACAAATTTACAGTTTTCACACTTTTTCCTTTACTTGTAGTATGAGACCTTGCTTCATGCCAAATTTCAGGATTCTAGGTCAACGGGAAGTACTTACCCTATAAATTTTGATTTCCTTGAGAGTGTCGAAATACACGTTTTTTGCGACATAAACGGCCGTATCTTTTTTTTCGTCAACACAGAAGTTTGATTTTTTTATAGCTTCAAGGGAATTTGAAATTAAAACCCTCTACGTGTTCCCGAGATAAACGGGTCTTGTATTGTAAGGGATTTGTAGTTGCGTAAAAAAAAATAATCGTTTCGGTAAAATCTTCGTAACTCAATTCGGGAATTGTACTGTTTTCATAGGTAAATTTATACGGAACCGTCAGTGCGCGAGTCCGACCCGCACTTGCCCGTTTTTTTTATCTTACAGCTAAATAAATTTTGAATTTTTATTTTGTAAGTAAAGCGGAGTAAAGCGTGTTCTAAAGCGGAGAGATGAAACGTTAAATTTTTTTATTCGTTCCTGAATAATTATACTTCAGCGAAATTCAAATTGTCTTAAGTTTTTGCATTTTGCAGGTGAGAGTGGCACTGTGACCTGTACAATAAAAAAAACTTAAGAAAATTTGAATTTTGCGGGCTACTTTTAAACACTTTAAAATAAAATATACAATATTTAAAATATCCAAATCCCGCGAGATCCGCGGGATCGCTGACTTCACTACCGCGCGAGCGTCGCGCATCGCGGTTTTGTTGCGGGATTGGATCCCCTACTAGTGAATGTCAAAATATGCGCCATAACCGGGACACACACGGCCTTACCTAGATTGCGTTGACTTAGAAATTGTTTTTTTTTTTCAATAGTTCAAGAGGTAGCAGACTTAAGTATTTCATATTAATTTCAGCTTAATAACTCCAGCAGCGGTGGGCGAGTGGTAACGGCCCCGACTTACGAGTTGTAGGTTGCGGGTTCAAACCCAGCCAGGCGCATTACTTTGTGTAATTTATTTCATCACCGCTGCTCTCAAAACGGTGAAGGAAAACATCGTGAGGAAACCGGCATGTCCTAGAACCAAAAATTCGAAGACATGTGACATCCACCAACCCGCACTGGGCCCGCGTGGTGGATTACGGCCCATTCCCTCTCCTAGAGAGGAGGCCTGAGTCCCAACAGTGGGAACATTATAAGGCCGACTAAGCTAAGCTAAGCTAATAACTCCACGCGCTTCTGAGGAAAAGGGTCTTTGGCACACAGACAAATGTACAAAAAAGTGATCCTATAAGGGTTCCTTTTTTAACGACTGAGACACGTAACCCTAAACATAGCAATGCCATTGCTAGTAATTTTCAACACATTTACTCGAAAACACACGAAAAATCTATATTGTATTTATACCTATTCATATCTACTAGTGCGGCGCCCAAGCCACACTACAGATTTTTATATTTATTTTATCACGCTAGTCGCCGGGCAGCCTCCACCAAGGCACATGAAAAAAATCCATTATATTATGTTTACAAAGTTTTATTTATTATTTTCGAATGTGTTGAAAATAGTCGTTTGATATTTGTGAGCAATTTGTCACACAATTTCTCGGCTGCAATACGACTTCGCCTTCGGCTCGGGCGTGTATTCAGCCTCGCTTGTAATGACAAAGATTACTTACTTGCAGCAAAATGTACTGTTTATTTCTTAGAGGCTTTATAAATCAGGAGTCCTTTTACCTCTTAAGTGGATTAACTGCAGCACGTAAATGCCATACACTCGATTATCAGGCAAAGTCATCACCATCACCATCAACATTTCAGCCGAAAAAAGGCCCACTGCTGGACATTTTTGGGGGATGAACTGCTCGCGTCCGTAGGATCTACTTGTTTTGACCACCCTACACGTGTCCCCTGGGTAGTGCCAAACGAGCAGTAAAATACGGTGGTAGGCCATAGTATCGGCTGCCGGCTTAGGAGTTACCACCCACCAGACAAAGCCATGCCGCCAAGCGACTTGTCGTGTTTCGGCGTGATGTCTGGTGAAGCCATATGGTGGAAGATGGGTCTGAGCAGTTGTGTTGCGATGTGTACCGTACCGGGTATGATGCGACAGCTGTTGTTGTGTCGGACGTTTGATCGCGGAGGGTAGCGGGATCCGAAGCACGGTTATCCGCTGGCCGACCGCAGATAGTTGGGGGCCCAAGTAGTGTGCCAGCCACGCACAAAAGGCTGCCCCGCCAACTGCGAAAAATCCCAGGGTGGCCCCATCGTGCCGGTTGGCGACCGGGCGAGAGGACCCGATGGCGATCCCTGGGGGGGTTCGGGCGTCCCCGCAGTCTCCAGATCAGACCTCCATTGGCGCAGCAACTCTGGTCGCGTTGTTGGATTTACATCGCATCACCTCGCTCAACTGCCATCTTCCACCTACCCTATTCACTCAAAATAATAAAAAATAAAATGAAAGGTAAAAAGAAAAGTAAGTGTGTACAGCGGATGCATGTCCTCTTATTCCAAGTGCACCTCTCTAACATTCGAGGACTGCACTCCAATGTCATTGCGGTCCACCATCACCTTGAGACTGACAAGCCCCACTTACTTTTCCTGACGGAGACGCAGATCAGATGTCCGTCAGATGCGGCGTATCTCGACTACCCGGGATACTCATTGGAGCACCATTTCCTGCAGCGTGCCGGGGTCTGTGTGTACGTCCGCAATGACATCTGTTGTCAGCGTCTCCGTCACCTTGAGGACCCTAATTTCTCAAAGTTGTGGTTGTTGGTGGACACCGGTGTGGACAAAATTGTCTATACTTGTGTCTACCGATCGCACAGCGGTGACCAGGAGACGACTCAACTGTTTAGCCACCTCAGTGAGGCCGCCGATAAGGCTCTGCATCGGCACCCTGATGCGCAGTTTGTCGCTCTGGGGGACTTTAACGCCGTTCACAAAGACTGGCTTTTCCCGTACCAGGGGACCGACCACGCTGGGAGAGAAGCGCGAAACTTTGCAGTATCGATGGGCCTCTCCCAGTTGGTAAAGCAAGCGACAAGGGTGCCTGATGTAGTTGGTCATACTGCCAATTGTCTGGACCTTTTACTGACCACCGATCCGGACAGATGTATCGTAACAGTTTCCTCACCACTAGGAACTTCAGATCACTGTCTGGTGAAGTCTGTATCGTCCTTCTCCCCACCTGACTGCGACTCACGCGGTGAACGGCGAATGTGGCGTTACAAGTCAGCAGATTGGGATGAGATGCGGCACTTCTTTGCATCTTATCCTTGGCAGCAGGTCTGCTTCTCTTCTAAAAATCCGTCGAGCTGTGCAGATGCTATATCCGATGTGATACGTCAAGCTATGGAGTATTTCATCCCCTATCGCGACGTACCCATCGGTGGCTCAGCTCACCCATGCAATGGTTCAACGCCGATTGCGTTCAAGCTGAACAACGTAAGCATTCGGCGTTTCTCGCCTGGGTTGACGCTCGTGACCACAAAGCTCCGGATCTGAGTTCAAAGAAGAGAGCCTTCAACCATGCTGCCAAGTCCTACAAAAAGGCACTAAGGAAGGCTCGCTTCGACCGCAATTACCATATTGGTACAAAGCTCTCTGCGCAGCCGTCCGGTAGCAGAGTATTCTGGTCCCTTGCCAAGTCGGTCGAAGCGAACTTCTGTCGGCCCTCATTGCCTCCGCTGGTTAAACCTGATGGAACACTGGCTCATACAGCGAGAGAGAAAGCGGGTCTCTTTGCATCTCTCTTCGCCCATAATTCTCGTCTTGACACTGGTAGTGCTACTCCACCGACTCTACCTCACTGCGATACTTCGATGCCCGAGGTCCGCATAAGGAACAAAGAGGTTCTGAGAGCACTGTGTCGTCTTGACGTGAATAAAGCTAGTGGACCAGATGGTATACCAGCGATTGTTCTCAAGGCTTGTGCACCCGAGTTGTCTCCTGTATTGACGCGTTTGTATCGCCTCTCATTTGGGACTGGTATAGTGCCCAAGTCCTGGAAGCTTGCCAACGTGCAACCCGTGCCCAAAAAGGGCAGTCGTACCGATCCTACCAACTATCGGCCGATTTCAATAACCTCCATACTCTGCAAGATTATGGAGCGTGTATTGAACTCGCGCCTCTTGGCATACCTGGAAGGTAACGATCTCCTCAGTGATCGACAGTACGGGTTTCGCCACAATCGATCTACTGGGGACCTACTAGTTTATGCCACCCACTTGTGGGGCGAGACCCTCGAGAAGAATGGGGAAGCGATTGCTGTTTCCTTAGACGTCTCGAAGGCCTTCGACAGGGTATGGCACGCTAGTCTATTGAGTAAGCTTTCAGCGTACGGCGTTTCCCCTGGTCTGATTAACTGGGTAAAAGACTTCCTGAGTGAACGTTCTCTCCGAGTTGTTATCGATGGATGCTCATCAGAGCCCATGACGACTAATGCCGGAGTTCCTCAGGGGTCTGTTCTCTCTGCAACTCTCTTCCTGCTGCATATCAACGATCTGCTGATGCCCGGTATCTATGGGTATGCAGATGATAGCACAGTTGTAGAGAGATACCTGCCAGGTGCTCGAGCTAGTAAGGAGCTAATCCGGTCCGAAAGAGAGGCTATGGTAGAGCGTGCGAATGTCTCACTTCAGGCAGTCTTCAAGTGGGGTGAAGCCAATCTGGTGGGATTCAACGCCGCCAAAACACAAACGTGTCTATTCACCGCTAAAAGGAGCCCGTTCACCTTGGCTCCTGTTTTTCAGAATGTATCCATGGAGTACACCGACCGCCTTCAGCTCTTGGGAGTTGAAATTTCTTCAGACCTTAACTTTGGGCGGTTCATTGAGTCCAAAGCCAAGGTAGCTGCTAGGAAACTCGGCGTACTTGCAAAGGTCCGGCGGTACTTCACACCAGGGCAGCTTTTAATGTTATACAAAGCACAGGTCCGTTCGTGTGTAGAGTACTGCAGCCACATATGGGCTGGTGCTGCAAAATGCCACCTGGCAGCTTTGGACTCGGTGGAAAGGCGTGCAAAGAGGCTAATTGGTGATCCAGATCTGGTTAATTCCAATCTACAAAGTCTTGAGCACAGGCGTAGGGTAGCCAGCCTTTCGGTGTTTTACAGAATTCATTTTGGAGTGTGCGCAGGAATTGCATGACTTGATTCCACCATCTCATTTCTACCATCGGACAAGCCGACGAACGGCGAGTATCCACCCTTACGTTGTTGAAACCTCTACGGTCCGGACCAAGCGTTTTGCCTCGTCGTTTATACCGCGTACATCGAGGGACTGGAATAATTTGCCTGCTGCGATTTTCCCGTCCGATTATAATTTGGGTCTCTTCAAGGCTAGAGTGAATAGGCTCTCAATAAATTAGTGCGCCTCACCATCAACGATTGCATTACCACTTACCATCAGGTGGAATCGCAGTCAAGCACTAGTTTATATCAATTAAAAAAAAAAAAAAAAAAAACATAGGACTCTCCCAAGAGCCACCAATCCACCTTGAAGGAGGCCTTCCAACGCTGCGTCTTCCGGTACGCAATTACCACCCCAGAACCTTTATTCTGCGAGAAATTTACCCTGCCCACTGCAACTAATTTTTGAAGAATAAGTGTTACAGACAATAGTAGTTTGATACAAGTTGAAAAAGTTTGTCATTGCGACCGAAACGGAATTCAAAATGTTATGGAGCCGAGTGCTGCAATGACAAATTTCCACGTGTATCAAACGACGTTTTTCAATACACTAACGAAGATACGTATATATAAACGGGGATTGACGCACGACACGTGGAGGTTGCTTAGCGCCCAACCTGATACGATAAATACCATCAATTGCGGCGGGGGCGAACTCACGCACTTTTCCGCACTAGTGCGAACAACAGTAGGTAAATTGCGTGCCTAAAAACGGTAGGGATAAGAGCGGGTTTTAAAGTGTATTAAAAAATAAATTGCACTTCACTACCAAGATCAGCAGTCATATACAGTCAAATCCGTAGTAGGGGTTATATTTTAATTTGAATAATTTATTTAGCCTTGTCTCCCGTATCATACATATATTTAATACCTACGTAACATAACAATATTAATCATGGCCTTGAAACGTAGTAGATGGACTCTTTTAAATTAACACAGCGAAAAAGGTCAATAGTAATAAAATGCGGAAAAATAGGCCAGATTAACAATAAGAACAGTGACTCTTATGATCTTGTAATAAGGTATCGATTGCAATGATGGATGGCTATTCGTATAATGAAACATCTGTATCCACGTATATTATACCAACAGCGACTTCGATCTAGTGAGTTGCAAGTGCTACTGTTTAGCACAAGGTCCTGGGTTAGATTCTCAGGTAGGTATGCTATCAAGGTTTTCATCAAGAAAAATTCTGCAGCAATCCTGAAACTGGAACTGTTCCCACTTGATAATGTAATATCTTTAGGTTTGCCCCGTACCTACTACAAAGTAGGGATGGCGGTCTGAGATCGATTATTCGAAGAATCGATTTTATGGATCAAGAAAATGGATTTTTAATCGATCGGTCGATAGGATAGTCTGAGTTCCGTACCCGAAGGATATCATCGGAACCCTAATATTAAGCCTTTCTTATAATTCTCTTTTTATTTCGTCTTTACGTTAGTGGGCTGTATCTCATTAACCGTACCAGGGTCAGGCCCGTCCACCCGTCACTCATCTTACGGTTTCGGTCAAAGACAGTGACATTATAGAGTATCTCCTTCCTTAAAAGAAACTTGTTTTTCTGTTTTCTGAAAACTCCATGAGAAAAAGAAAAATATCGATCTTTTAAAACTCGATTTTTTTATTAATCGATTCTTTCGACTTCGGTTCAAATCGATTAAAAAATTCTACAACTATCACATAACCCCATCTAACCCGAAACTAAGCAGAGCTTGTGCTAGGAGTACTAGACAACTGATAAACATACATATATATTTCTAAATACACATATATTATAGATGGATTACACCCAGACACAGAACAAATGATCGTGCTCATCACACAAACATTTACCCTGGGTGGGAATCGAACCCACGACCTCCGGCATAGCAATCAGGGCCACTAACCACTAGACCAACAGGCCTGTCAAAAAGAATCATTATTCTTTAGGAAGAATCGCCATCCCTGTTACAAATAGCTTAAATATAAATTACGAAATGTGGATGAACCAGAGGTGAACTATACAACTGCCCAACCCTTAGCGAAAAGTGGATTGATATTATACTACGTTTATTGTTGTAGTCGTTCAACTTTCGCCCGTTGTCACGTCACCAACTTTGCGTCGGCCGTAGTCATCTCATTGCATAGGCGTATACAGGGGACCGGGCCGAATGGGGCCGTGAGGCTCCCACCCTAGGATATTGCGCTATCGATTCTTAATTCTATGACGGTCGTCAAAATACTGATAACAAAAATTAGGCATGTCAAAGGCAAAGATTCCTATGAAAAATAACTCTATAAACGCCAATGACTCATTGGAAAGCTGCTCAGTAGAATCATCATCATCACGTCTACAGTCAGTATAACGACCGTTTCTGTGCGTCTCACATCCATCTGGTTCCCGCTTCCCGAAGACACGTTTAGCTATTCTTCGGGCTATGTCAGTAACCTTGGGTCTCCTGCGGATATCTTCATTTCTGATGCGATCACGCAAGGAAACTCCAAGCATAGCCCTTTCCATTGCACTTTAGGTGACTTAAGCTTCTGATGAGGCCCATTATAAGCAACCACGTTTCAGAGCCATATGTCATCACTGGCAATACGCACTGGTCGCTCTGGCTTTCGTCTTGAGACACTGTGGTATGTTGGACGAGAAGATACCTTGCAGCTTCTTAGACTAAGTGGAAAATATTAAATAAAAAAGGCCAAAATAAATCTAACATAATTTATTGGTGAATTAAATCCCATAAATTAAAAAAATTCGTTACACAATAAATCAGCTACTTACAGAATTAAGCAGAGTTGCTTCGATAATACAGATAGATACACATTTTAAAATGTATGTACCAAATTAATGGTACTAAAACAATCAAGACCCTTGTTTTGTATACAACTACGCACGATGGAGAGATCAAATTGACCGTGAATGAGGTGTCAATCGATTTATTGTTATACTTAAACTATATTTTATACGAAAAAAAAAATTGTGATCCTACTTTTTTTTTGGTTCTCGCATCCGAGAACCAAAAAAAAAGTAGGATCACAATTTTTTTAGCAGTTTTATCGAGTGCGATCGTAAATGTAAAGGGAAAAAAATGAAATTAAGTTCATACAGTACCGAGCGACAACCATGAATCCAGACTCTCGACTCTTGTGGTTAAAAATTTCACCCAGTAATTTTAAAGAAAAAAATCTGTACTTTTTTTTTATTTATAGCATATAAAATAAAATCTTTATTCTAATCAACCTGAATGACATTTTTAGTCATAAAATAATTAATTTGCTTATTCCATCTGAGCATCTGGGCTAAACAGAAATTCCACCCACACAAAGCCAGGGCTGGTGCCCAGTTTATTCAAGGAATTTCCATACAGGTATACTAATTCCTTGAGTTAATTATACAACAAAAAGCTGTCAACACTCCATCTGCATATAAACTTTTTACTATGCCTTATTTGATACTCCGTTCACGCAATATGCTCAAACAATGGATACACGAATTCGAATATGTACTTGTAAAAAAAAATTGATACAAAAAATGTACTTGATATTTCATTTGTTACGCACATTGTGCATCTATCTGTATTTTCAACAAAATTTAATCTAGGCGCAAACTAATGATCGTATTAGCTAACAAGATTCTTAGATTATTTTTTTTATATTAAGTATTGATGGACGTGAATTCAAGGCTAGTTCAAAATATCTGCTCAATAAATCCTGGTCGCTCGTACGATGTACCATGTAGCAGAATCGATCACAACGTCACCGTATCATGCCGCGAGGAATATCTCAAAAGGTAACCCGTGGTTCTAGAAAGCTTAGGGCAACTGAAGGACACAGGTGAGGTTATAGTAAGCAAAAGTTGTCATTGGATGATTTCTGACCTAAAACAAAAACCGGTACAATGCGTTTCAAATAAGAATAGGATCGATATTTACGCCATGTTGTGACGTCATAGCTGTCAAATCGAAAATTTGGGTAGGGTGAGCAAAACAAGTTTTTTTTTAAATAATATTTATTTACGAATCATGAACGGAAAAGTTTAATCAGAATCCAGTTCTTCAATTTTGCTAATCTCTGCGTCACTGTGTGAAGTGTCTGAGTAGTGGCAAATGGAAGAAGAAGCCGAATTGTTCTTAACAATGATAATAAGAAAGAAATTTTATTTTTAATACTAATTATGACTTAAATAAATATTTAGCTAATTTAGATTAAACAATAACGTTTTTACTTCACCTAGATTTAACTAAGACTCGGTAATACAAAGCAAAAAAAAAACTTATTGATACGCAAATAAGTTTTCTTTGCAAACCGTACTTTTCAATCAACATCTGACAGATCGAGGTTATTGACTTTCCTATTCTTATTTGGAATGCATAGTACATGGTGAATATCCCACCCATACATACAAAGTTACCGCAGTCCTGGAACGCAAGGGGTAACTGAAAGAACACGAGAGGGATTTAGTCAGTAAAAATCTGACTTTCCCTCTCGCTCCATCCAGAGCAGGAGTTACTTTTTTTTTATTCTTGATAGGTTCGCGCTTGACCGCTATCTCACCTGATGGAAAGCGACGATGCGGTCGACGATGGAGCGCGCTTACCTAGAAGTAACCTATTACTACCACTCTTGACAAATAAATTATTCTGATTCTGATTCTGATTCTGAAAGATTCCCGGGTTGTAGCCATCAGGAAACACAGATTCCGGCAAGGAATTCCACTCCTTAGCTGTACGCACAATGAATGTGTTCCCAAAACGTTTCGTGACTTGGTGACTTCCCAGCCCAAAAAAAATCTATTAAGCCATTATCACCATATTAGAATCAAGCGACCAAAATTTATTAAATGCAGATTGTAAGTACCAAATTACTACGGTAAAATAAATTATTGTAACTTTTTAATTAACCACAAACGCTATCGCGTTTGTTCCGCCAGGTTCGCACATCCACGACCAAATACTCGCTCTCGTCAGCTCTTCTGTCACCTATGGGGATTCAAAAGCTAAACGAGATGGAGTACCCTGTCGCAAACACACGACCTTGGCGAATAGGACACGTAAACACTCGTCGGACCAAACCAACGCAAGCGGTTAAAGGGTAATTATTCGATTTTATATAGTAATAATACATTCAAGTTCTCCATCGACACGACTATATGCACACCATTAAAGTTGAAATAGCGACACTGCGCAGGTAATAAATCTGGTTTCGCTACGGGGACCGTCGTACACGATCACACGCGCGATGTGACACGACGGGTGCCCGAGCAAGCACCCGCTTAACGCAGCGTTGGCCCTTAGAGTTCATTTATATTGAACTAGCTCCGTTCAAAATTTCATCAAAATTGCAATCGCGCGTGATACCATTCCGTCAAACACCAAGCGGCCCGGCGTCAGCATAGAACATAAAATATTATACGTTCTATTTGTAGGAAATTTATCTAAGAACGTAAATAATCAAACTTCTTCATAAAGTGTCTATAAATATCGAAAATAAGGTCTACAATGAAGTGGGAGAGGAAAGCAGACGCCGCAAAACGTTTGGCGATCAAAAGGTTAAGCGTAAACACGTAACAGACAGATATTACTTTAACATCTTCATTCTGTCAATCTTGGATAAGGGACGACTTGATGTTATACCCTACCTAAAAGATATTGGAAGAAATATTGGTAAGTAGAATATTTTAGACCAATGTATTGATTGAGGTAGATATCATGGCAGTTTGAAAATGCCTATTAAGTAATCAAAAGAAATACATCTAACCCAACAAAGGTATATTTATGTATATTACTATTTGAACAACACCAATATTATTAACTAATAAGCCACGTGTATAGGATTTGAAACCTTATTTCCTCTGAACAAAGTCTGGTTTCCTTTGCACATAAGATTGTTATTTTTTTTTTTTATTCAATTATTTATCGACTTACATTGTGTACTTGAGTTGATATTGAAGCTAGCAAATCTACGCAATTTTACGTCTTTTTTGGTAAATAAATACGGCTCACACACATCAAAATATGCATGAATTACAAGAGATTGACGAAAAAACTTGTAATCTGTGTACCATATCTTTTACTAAAATTAGACATGTAAAAAAAATACGCTATACTTATAAAAAGCCTTGAATCCAGGTCCGTATCATAGTGCATTCACAAAGGGGCATCATTAAGTTATTCATCACAGTTGCATTACAAAATTTACATAAAATGAAATCCTGCATTTTACAAAACTTGTCCTCGGGTGCATTCTTCAACGGAACCACTTTAAAATTGAACCTGGAAAGATAGAAAAGTAACATTAATGCCCGGTCCAAGAATAAAATCGAATATCGAGATTGCGAAGTGAGCTAATGTTGAACCGCCGCAGGAGACGTACGTGGGCTTGACGGACGGCGAGTAATGGGCAGCTCGCTGTCCAGTAAGGACCAGGCACGAGTCGATGACGTGTTGTATTCCACGCTTGCCTCAAAGAGATGTCAGCAAAACAGACAGGGTCCATCCCTGTATAATGCGTTCCAAATAAGAATAGGAATGACGCCATGTTGTGACGTCACGTCATACTGTCAAATCGCAAGAAATTGGGCAAAATTGAAGAACTCAAAGATGAGCAAAATTGAAGAACTGGATTCTGATTAAACTATTTTCGTTCACAGTTCGTAAATAAATTAAATTTTAAAATTTTCTTGTTTTGCTCACCTTAATAATTCTTCGATTTGACAGTATGACGTGACGTCACTACCTGTCAATCGATCCTATTCTTATTTGGAACGCACTGTACGCGCTTTGCAAGTGCAAGCAAAGACAACCCCCTCATCATCATCACTTCAGCCGAAAAGCGTCCACTGTTGGACATAGGCCTCCATGAAGTGTCGCCATAAAAACAACCCCCTCATCATCATCACTTCAGCCGAAAAGCGTCCACCGTTGGACATAGGCCTCTATGAAGTGTCGCCATAAAGACAACCCCCTCATCATCATCACTTCAGGCGAAAAATGTCCACTGTTGGACATAGGCCTCCCCCAAGTGTCGCCATAAAGATTGTTCCTGTGAGTCTCGCAACCATTGGCTACCGCGACCCTCACCAGGTCATAGGGCGAAGACAACCCCATAGATAGTGTGAAATTCACAATAAAATCTATATGTATAAAAATGAATTCCCTATTTCCCTTGTCACGTCATCACGCGTGAACGGCTCGACCAATTTCGCTAATTCTTTTTTATTGTGGTTATTACTGTCAGAAGGTTCTTACGGAAAGAAAAATTAAGAAAATTAGATAATTTCCGAAAACTACGACTTTTTAACCTTTGAGCGTTTGACAGCTCGCGTATTTGACATACATACACAAATGATAAATGATATTTGTTTTGCAAATAGGTTTTAAAAACACTTTTACACGTCAATTTTTTTGTCAATTTAAACTAGATAAAGCCGGTGTTTCCTAGCTGACTACCCTGAAAAGAAACACAGAAACAAACTCAGGGGTCAGTCTCTTTTAAAGTCCATTCAGCAAACATGTATTGGTCAAATCATATGAGAACCATGCAGGTTGGAGTCTGAGATGGTCTTCTGAAGAAAGAACCTCACAGTTCTGAGCGGACCTGTCCAGTCAGTGCAAGCATTTGTCAGTATTTGTGTAGCTCAACCCATAATCAGCCCTTATAATGTGTCCACTGCTGGGACTCACGCCTCCTCTTTAGTAGAAGGGAATGGGCCGTACTCCACCACGCGGGCCCAGTGCAGGTTAGTAGATGTCTCAAGTCTTCGAATTTTTGGTTCTAGGATATGCCGGTTTCCTCAAGATGTTTTAATAAATTACACAAAGTAATGCTATATAAGTCGGGGCCGTTACCGCTGGGTCACTGCAGCTATCCACTCGAACGTTTGACAGTTCATTGCTAAGACAAGACGTCCGTCGGGTCAGTTAATTTCACAATATAACTACCCACCTAATTAGCGTGGAGCATCACAGGAATGCGCCAAAGCCGAACGCTCGTTTAATACTCTCGAAGTAGTACCGCCGCCAGTTGTCCCGCGTCTGCTCCACCTCCGCGGTGGGGACCAGCTCCTGTTTCACAGTCACTAGGGTGTGGTCGTCCTGAAAAACGAGTGCAAAATTTTAAACATTGATTTTACTTAGGTATACCATACCCTCTAGTATTAGACAATTGGGTGGGCTGGAGTCAGACGTCAACGTTGTCTGTCTATCGGTTTGTCTGTCGGTCTGTCTATCGGTTTGTCTGTCGGTCTGTCTGTCAGCTTGTCTGTCGGTCTGTCTGTCAGTGTGTCTGTCAGTCTGTCTGTCGGTCTGTCTGTCGGTCTGTCTGTCGGTCTATCTGTCGGTCTGTCTGTCTGTCGGTCTGTCTGTCAGTCTGTCTGTCAGTCTGTCTGTCGGTCTGTCTGTCGGTCTGTCTGTCGGTCTGTCTGTCGGTCTGTCGGTCTGTCTGTCGGTCTATCTGTCGGTCTGTCTGTCTGTCGGTCTGTCTGTCGGTCTGTCTGTCAGTCTGTCTGTCGGTCTGTCTGTCGGTCTGTCTGTCGGTCTGTCTGTCGGTCTATCTGTCGGTCTGTCTGTCGGTCTGTCTGTCAGTCTGTATGTCTGTCGGTCTGTCTGTCGGTCTGTCTGTCAGTCTGTCTGTCGGTCTATCTGTCGGTCTCTCTGTCTGTCGGTCTGTCTGTCTGTCTGTCTGTCTGTCGGTATGTCTGTCAGTCTGTCTGTCGGTCTGTCTGTCGGTCTGTCTATCGGTCTGTCTGTCTGTCGGTCTGTCTGTCGGTCTGTCTGTCTGTCGGTCTGTCTGTCGGTCTGTCTGTCGGTCTGTCTGTCGGTCTGTCTGTCGGTCTGTCTGTCGGTCTGTCTGTCGGTCTGTCTGTCGGTCTGTCTGTCGGTCTGTCTGTCGGTCTGTCTGTCGGTCTGTCTGTCGGTCTGTCTGTCGGTCTGTCTGTCTGTCGGTCTGTCTGTCTGTCTGTCGGTCTGTCTGTCTGTCGGTCTGTCTGTCGGTCTGTCTGTCGGTCGGTCTGTCTGTCGGTCGGTCTGTCTGTCGGTCTGTCTGTCCGTCTGTCTGTCGGTCTACTGTCTATCGGTCTGTCTATCGGTCTGTCTATCGGTCTGTCTATCGGTCTGTCTATCGGTCTGTCTGTCGGTCTGTCTGTCGTTCTGTCTGTCTGTCTGTCGGTCTGTCTGTCTGTCGGTCTGTCTGTCGGTTGGTCTGACTGTCTGTTCTGACTAATCTCAGAAATGGCTGGACCGATTTTGACGGGACTTTCACTGGTGGCTAACTATTGTTATAAGGAGTAACTTAGACTTACTTTTATTTTAGAGAAAGATGCAAAAAAAAAATTGAAATCGTGACCAAATAGCATTGTGCTATTTTATTTACAAACTAATAATATCAATAGAAGGAATAAGACATACCTTCTCGTCAATAGTGAACGTGACCTCGGAGAAATGCTGCGCCGGCCACTGCTTGTACCGCCAGTACTGGACGATCTTCTTGGGAGGCACCAGCTCCTTGAATTCGCCGGTTATGTTGCCGCCGAAGAGCGCGAACTTGCCGCCCTTCGAAGCATCCATTTTGACGTGGCCCTATAAACAGCGAAAGAAAATTAAAAATTCGAAAATAAAACAACCCACCCTCTGATCGTGTCGCACCCTTAAAACAAAAGTGGCATTATACCAAAAAGGTGATTTTTCAGCAGTCATAAAGTTTTCAATATACTTTTTTACTTGATAAGAAGTTGCGAACCAATTATTGAGGAACATCAACTATTGGAACAAAGAGTTTGATAATCAGATTACAAATGAGTTTTTTATTTATTCTTGATAGGTTCGCGCTTGACCAGTATCTCACCTGAAAGCGACGATGCGGTCGACGATGGAGCGCGCTTACCTAGAAGTAACCTATTACTACCACTCTTGACTTAAAGATTCCCGGGTTGTAGCCATCAGGAAACATAGATTCCGGCAAGGAATTCCACTCCTTAGCTGTACGCATAATGAATGTGTTCCCAAAACGTTTCGTCCGTATAGGTGAGTTGTATTAGTTTATTTGTTAGGTTGTAAAGTTAACGGTTTACCTAAAATGGCAATTATAAAAGCAAGTTCAGTATAGTGCCACTTTTGAGGTGCGGTATGTCGATTCGTAAACCATTAGGGCACTTGTACACGCTAAGAAATTTCACCGAGTCTGCGGCAAATAGGACCATTTCATCACACACGTTAAGATTTTTGTCGGATCTTGGCACGAAAATTTATCATGGTACCCCCTAACCTACCCCGCCCCCCTGTCGCACCATAGCAACTTCAGGCGTCGTGTCTAGCGCAGACAAGATTGTTTTTTCCAGCGCCAAAGCAGCAGTTCATGTGTAGAAACGACACGAATTATTGCATAGGCCAGGTGACTTTTCTTAACGTGTTCAAGCGGCCTTACACAAAACTGAGATACGATGTCCCATCGTTAAATCTGTGAGCTCTCACGACATCGAAATAACTTGCGAATTAATTCGCATCGCACATTGTATGGTCACCTGAAACGGTGCTTTGCCACACGAAATCGCATCGCAGGTGTTTGCGATGCGGCGTCATATCGCATCGCAGCTTTGTGTGAGAGCCCTTACGGTTTTTTTTTTTTGAGTTAGAAAAAAGAGGACGTGTCAGAGGTTTACTGATTAAAACCCACCTGTGTCCTTTAGTTGCCTTTGCATTCGAGGATCACGGTATCCCTTTCCTTTCAGAAATTCTAATTAGAGTCTAAGACAGTCTGATTATCGTGTGCTGAATAACGCATAGTCTAATAGGCGCTTATGATCTAATTGGGCGTGGCTAAGCCGAGTGACAACGATGAATCACTATATTCTTGACGCAAATACACTATGGATATTTATTTATTTGACTACTATTTTTTGACACAAAATAGCGAAAAGAATCATACCTGTGTGAAAGCAGTGACCATTTCTATTCTTGTCATAGCGTCATAGAACTCCTGCGCACGACACTGGAACTTCTCCGACAGCTCAATACTCTTCGTGTCCAACTTACACCCGACTTCCTTACTCTTTGGGGCAACAATCGGTTCCATACTGACTTTCTTATTGAACCCACTGGTTATCATCGAGACATTATCTGGTTTGACAGAGTCTTCCCCTTTCTTTGGAAGAATGAGACCTTTGGAGAATTCCTCTTTGAGACTACGAATGTATTCGGTAAGTTGATTCCGGATCTTATCTCGGCCTATGTTGTGCATGAATGCTTTGACTCTCTGAGCTTCCTCGCCGCTGCCTTTGATTGTCACTGATATCTGAAAAAAGATAACAAGGTTTTGAGTAACACAAAGCTCCTTTCGTATGTATGCTATGAGAGATTATTGTAGAAATAAGCATCATTTTTGTACCTATGTTTGTTTCCTTCTTCTTGTCTTTTATTATTATGTGTGTACATGAATTGTTAAATAAATAAAGATCAGAGATAATAAAAGGAATCACAACCCTTAGCAAAGATCCAACTTCCCTATAATTATAAAGACCAATCCAAACTATTGGCATGTTTTACTTTTTTCTTTTCGCCAGAAATGAAACCTACATATAACCTACTATAACGCCTGATAACAAACTATAGCAATATACTAAATAGTCTCTAACTTCGTTTGGTTACGGCTGGTAGACATAATTCTTTTTGCTATTGATTTATCATACAATCCTTTAAGATATGCCCTAGGTTTCACTATTGGCGAAAAGAAAAAAAAAATACATGCCAGCAATGTATGGGAAAGTTTCATTCCCCTTTAGTTCAATTATTCTGCCATTTTCATTTTTACTATGACAATAATTTTCACAACACACGCACATTCATTTGCATACTTGCTTCCACTAGTGAATTCGTCCGTGCTAATTTCGGTAATTACGGATGCAAAGTCGAAGTCAGATAAAAAGTAGCCTCTATATTCTACCCTGGTGTTCAAGCTTACTCCATACCAATTTTCGTCAAAATTGGATCAGTAGTTTAATCGTGAAAGCGTAAAAGACAGACAGAATTACTTTCACAATTATAATATTAGTATGAGTTAGTTTTTGCCAGCGAATTCGCCCGCGTGATAGTACAAAATTATCCCAGGGGAAGATACTCCTGGGATAAAAAGTATCCTATTTGCTATTCCAGGACATGGTCTTCCAGTGCACCGTATAATCAGCCTTTTTTAATGTTCCCATTATTGGGTCTCAGGCCTCCTCTCTAGGAAAAGGAATGGGCCGTAATCCACCACGCGGGCCCAGTGCGGATTGGTGAATGTCACATGTCTTCGAATTTTTTGGTTCTAGGACATGCCGGTTTCCTCACGATGTTTTCCTTCACCGTTTTGAGAGCAGTGGTGATGAAATAAATTACACAAAGTAATGCGCCTGACTGGGTTTGATTGAACCCGCGACCTACAACTCGTAAGTCGAGGCCGTTACCACTCGGCCACCACTGCTCTTCACCGTGCACTGTATTTCATGGAAATGCGTTCAGCGGTTCGAGCAAAAGTGCTCCGTCGCGGCTCGCCGTACCGCCCCGCGCCCGTTTTGCTACACAATAATACATTAAAGTTCTCCATCGACACGACTACATGGACAACATTAAAGTAGAACTAGCGACACTGCGCAGGTAATTTAATCCGGTTGCCGTGAAGGGGACCCGAGCACAAAACACACGCGCGACGTCACGCAACGGGTGCCCGTCACGGGCGCACGCTTAACGCAGCGTCGGCCCTTATAGTATTAGTGGGATTTATCTGCCAACATTCGTCATTTCAAAAGTCGAAATATAAGTTTTTCCTTAACTGGAATATCTCAAAACATACGACAACTAGATGACATGCAGATTTTGATCAAAAATATCTACATTTTCAAGAAAATAAATTTTACATAGGTTTTATATGTAAATCCACACTTGAATACATATGAGATCGGCGAACAACAGACCATATATTTCACTGAGAATATAGTTTCAGTTTTCAGGAAAATTTTGATCACACAAAGAGGCAGATACTCAACAAGCCCTGAGGTCCTACCACGAACTCTGATCACGATACATTTAACGACCTAAACTGAACTGTTAAAGAGATCAGTGGCGTAACTATATCATCTGAGGCCCGTGGCAAATTCATTGGATGGGGCCCCCGAAAAATCAAGTCACGTTGTGATTTAATTTTATTATATTTTTTTTAATATGTCGGATTACTTCTTCTAAGCTCGCGGCCTCTAAGACCGGGGGCCCCGTCGGAACGGGGGCTCGTGGCATATTACCAGCCTTGCCACCCTATAGTTCCGCCACTGAAAGAAATGGAGTTATATTATAGGGTATTTGGAGCTCCATCCTTCTTTCTCGCTCGCGCGACCTTGTACTATTTACTTATTCTGTGGCACGACTGACATTTTACACATCATGGCATGGGTACTTAAATTTTTTAGACAACTTTAAAGGAAGATAATGTCGCGCCTGAAAAGTACCATTTTGTATGGGTTTTAAATTAGGAACAGAATTCACGGATAGGGAGTATTCTTTTCCTTATATCGTTTTAGTGATTTATTATAGAGCCAATGCTGCCCATCGGGTCGCCTGAAAATCAGCATATCATAACCACAAAATACCTATCTATTTTGTGGCATAACTAGGCATATTTATATTGGGCACGCCATAATCATGGCGTACGACCCCTCTTTGAGGAGTGGCTGGAGAGGTGTCATGGCGTCCCCAACTCCCGCATGACGCAGGTCCTTACCGGACATGGTAAGTTCGGGAGGTTCCGGCATCGGATTCAGGCGGAAGGTTTCTTCCGCCTGAATCCCGGGTGTCACTATTGAGTGAACCACCCGGAGGACACAGTGGAATATACGGCGTAAGTACGCCCCGCTTGGGCGGAGCACCGCAGTGTCCTCGTGTAGGCGACCGGTGCGAGAGGGTTCTCGCGCCGGGCCCTAGTTCAGGCCATGGTCCGGAGCGAGGAGGAATGGCAGGCGCGAAAGAGACGGCCGCACACGTGAGAGAACGGAAATCCTCACGCCCCATCCGCCGCTACCCCGATCCCGACTACCAGCCACAGTAGGCGCAAGCGTCATCCGCAAACGACGAGCAATGTGTAGCTCGGCGTCCGACCGTCCGGTAACTGTCCGGACCGAACCCAAGTCGTCGACAGCGCAGTGTTTCATACTCTCCTCAAAGAGATGCCAGCAAATCGTACGAGCCCAGCAGGACCGATGCCCACTAGGGTCGCGGGGATTTTCTGAAAAGAAAACCTGTAGTCTCAGTACGCAAAGGGCAACTGAAGGCCACACCCGGACACGCCCGCCCGCTTCACCTAGAGCGGAAGAAGTCATTAGATGATTTGATTTCCCATATTAATTAAAAAAAGGCATATGGTTTGATAGTAAGTAGGTAGCGATACACGAAGCAGAGGCCGCTCTACTGTCGGAATGACAATACAATACAGCGAGGATACAGTCCGGCCCCTCGCCACGGCCGGTCTTAACGACAGCATCGGACTCCCCCGGTAAGTAGGTAGTATGGTATAGTTAACTGCCTCGTCGGTCTCGAGGTCGCAAATGTGGGCTCCTGGGTTCAATTCTAGGGTCAGCCTAAAAGTTGTTCTGGGTTTTTCTAATAAGAATTAGTCTGTAGAACCCTGGATAGACCCAATATGGCGGAAATAGGACAACACAGCAAAGTTATTCATTTGTCGCGGTCACAAACTCACAACCCTCAGCATTGAGGACAGACGCTAGGAGGAAGAAGGGACCTTATTTTTTTTACGTAGATTTAAATTACACATTCTACCAAAATTTTTGTGGTTTCATGTTTCACATGATTTTATCTCCTGTT
This sequence comes from Mythimna impura, assembly GCA_905147345.3. Classification (NCBI taxonomy): domain Eukaryota; kingdom Metazoa; phylum Arthropoda; class Insecta; order Lepidoptera; family Noctuidae; genus Mythimna; species Mythimna impura. The sequence continues at coordinate 4,468,344 of LR990355.1, read as the reverse complement.
CAAAACTCTAGAGATCTAAAAGGTTTTGTTACATGTTTTTTTCTCGTAACCCAAATGATCTAGCAGTTGCACTGATGTGCCACTTACTCATGACATAAAAAAGCTTCATAACAGACAGTAGCTACATTGTACAGAAGAGTAGCTGTCCTCGCTAGAAGAAAAACTCTACCAAGACATTGACCCGAGAACATAATTATCTGGTGAAAGTGAATGAAAACTGATGGGCAATATAAAAACTAAATCATCATCATCATCATCATTTCAGCCGATAGACGTCCACTGCTGGACATAGGCCTCCCCCAAACGTCGCCACAACGAACGATTCTGTGCGTCTCGCATCCATCGGATTCCCGCAACCTTCACCAGGTCATCAGTCCACCTTGTAGGGGGCCTTCCGACACTGCGTCTGCCGGTACGCGGTCGCCACTCCAGAACCTTTCGGCCCCAACGGCCATCCGTTCTGCGAGCAATGTGTCCTGCCCATTGCCACTTTAGTTTGGCGATTCTTCGCGCTATGTCGGCAACCTTGGTTCTCCTGCGGATATCTTCATTTCTGATTCGATCACGCAAAAACTAAATAAAATAAAAAAATCCCTTATTCGGTATTGTTCGTCGAATCATAAGCTCCTAAGTTGAGCTACAAAAATACTGACAAATGCTTAGACAGCTCCACTGATCTGCAGTGTGGTTCTTTCTTCAAAAGACCATCTGAGACACTAATCTGCATGGTTCTCCTATGATTTGACCATTACATGTTTACTGTATGGACTTTAAGAGACTTGGACCACTGAGTTTGTTTCGGTGTTTCTTCTCAGGGCTGGTGTTTCCGAACTGACTACAGTTCGGAAACACCGGCCTCATTTAGTTTAGCCTTTCGAATACCGTAATTAGAGACACAATAGAAAAACAATGAGAGAGTAAAGCGTTTGTTTAATGAATTAATAAATTAACTCAATTATTTAACTCTTTGAATGCCGGAAGCATAGATCTACGCGAGACACAATGTTTTTTAATTGTGTCTCTAATAGCCGGCATACGAAAGGTTAAATGTAAAAGTGTTATTTATAACCTATTTGCAAAATAAACACCATTTATCATTGATATTAGTAATGTTAGAAAAAAGTCGAACAATCAAGTCAAACCAAAAATCAACAGTTATCATGATAATACCACAAGCTTCCCATCTGTGGTTTCATTTCCTTAGTTTATAAATATGATAAACACATAGTCATGATTTCATCATTTAAAACAATCATGGCTCATGATAACTGTATGACCAACCTACTTACATTTCAAATCATTCAAGTCTCATTGAAAATTTTCTTATTAGAATAAGAAAGAAGAATGAAGCAGGAACTTTTCTAGGTTAGCTCACAAATGTTACTTGAATGTCAAATCACAAAACTTCTGAATGAATATGTTACAAAATTAACATAAAATATACTTACATCAACTTCGCTAACGTCATTTTCTTCAGACAAGTTCGGGATGCTCACTTCTCCCTTCACAACCTCTTTGCTACCGGCCAAGGTTCCTTCCCACTTCAGTTTGATGTCCCATTCATAGAAAAATATTAACTTTCCTTTCCTATTGTTCGCTGATGCCTCACCATCCAGCTTTTCCACCTCCGTCACCTTACAATCCACACCATTTTGAGCTATTTTGAAGTTATTCAACAGTTCTTTTAGCCGATCCTTAGACCACGGACCCGCATTTTTCTCCGTCCAATGCCAATTGTTCACATTTGTTGCGTCTGGCCGCTCCTCCACGATCCATCTAGGGTCACCCTCGCCCCATTTGGCCATTTTTCAAGTATGTAACTAGGCACAAGGTCTCAGGATTTACAATCTTGAGAACAGCACACGCGAATAGGCAAGTCAAAGCCGTGACAGTCCAGTTTTTTGACACGTCGTGGTCAGCGAACTCTTTTGTAACGTTAGATATTCGAACAACACACAATTATGCTTACAAATAAACCGCGTGCTAGTTTAGATTGACTACGAATTCACGTAATTTTCGAGAAAAGTCTCGTTCAGTCTCGTTAGAAACGAAGCATGCCATAAGACGATTGACAGTTGAGGTGTTGCTATATTTTGATTTAACTTTCCCCTAAGCGTTCATTACACGATAGGTTTTGACTTACTTGACTTGACTTAATGTCCTATGTCCCCTAGATGGGGCAGAGGGCGTCCACAGTAATTCTCCATCGCGAACGGTCTTGAGCTTCACGCTTCACCTCGCTCCACGTCATTCCGTTGCTTGCCGCTTCTGCCAATACGGTGCGACGCCAGGTTTGACGGGGACGGCCACGCTTTCTTTTTCCTTGCGGATTCCAGTCCAAAGCTTGCTTGGGTATGTGATCGGAATTCCTTCGAAGCGTGTGACCAATCCACCTCCACTTGCGACGCTTGATCTGGCGGTCGATCGGGCTCTCGTGGCATTTTTCCAGCAGTTCCATGTTGGATATCGTCTCGGGCTAGTAAATTCCGAGGATGCGACGGAGACAGCGGTTGACGAAAACTTGGATTTGGCGTGAGATGTCCTTTGTGACCTTCCATGTTTCGCACCCGTATAGCAGTACAGATTTGACATTTGACCCGAAGATTTTAAGTTTTATCCTTCGGGTCAATTTCCGCGACTGCCAAACAGGTCTCAGCTGCGCGAAGGTTGCTCGAGCTTTGGCGATCCGTGAAGTGATGTCCTCTTCACTACCTCTGGTTTCTGAAACGACGCTTCCCAGGTAGGTAAATTTGTGTACGCGTTCCACTACCTCTGAGTTCAACATTAACGGTGCGGGATTCCTCACACCCGTTCTCATCTCCTGTGTCTTCCGGATGTTTATTTTAAGGCCAGTTTCTGCAGCTTCCCGACTTAAATCTTCCAACTTTGCTTGCATGTTGGCGTGGGTATGACTCAGGAGGCTTAGGTCATCGGCGTAATCTAGGTCCTCCAAGACGTCGGACAAACCCCACTCAATCCCGCGGCGCCTGTTATTGGAGATGCGAAGCAATATTCCGTCAAGAACCACAAGAAAGAGAAGCGGCGAGAGTAGGCAGCCCTGGCGGACACCAGCGTGAACTGCGATGTCATCAGAGATGAGGCCGTCGTGCGTAACCTTGCAAGAATACTTCCTGTATATAGCCTCCAGAAGACGGATAATTTTCGGTGGTACTCCAATGCTCAGTAGGCGAGACCAGATGCTGGACCACTTCAGCGTATCAAAGGCTTTTTCGAAGTCGACAAAAGTCAGATAAATCTCCCTCTGCCATTCTGCTGCCTGCTCAAGTATGATACGAAGAGTGTTGATCTGGTCCGTGCACGAGCGGTCAGAGCGGAAACCAGCCTGCTCCTTGCGTAGGAGAGGATCCACGGCCCCAGACAACCTATCCAAGATAATCCTGCAGAACACTTTTGAGGGAATTGAGAGCAACGTAATACCTCTCCAGTTATTGCACTGACTAAGATCACCTTTCTTGGGTACAGTGATTAAAAGACCTTTGTTCCATTCGTCCGGGAGCTCTTCGGCGGTCCAGATCTTTTCAATAAGGGGCGTCAGAACATCGACGGCAGAGGATATGTCAGCTTGTAGCATTTCCGCCGTAATCAGGTCAAGTCCTGGCGCTTTACCTGCCTTCAAAGAGTGGACTGCTTTAGCAACTTCAGAGGCTGATGGTGGTTCCGTATCGATGTCGAGCAACCGCGCTGGTGGAGATACAGTCTGCAATGAGTCCGGGGTCAATGCTGCGGATGGACGGAAGACCTCTTCAAAGTGTTGACGCCAGCGAAGCAGCTGCTTTTCTGACGTCACAATGAGCTGACCATCTTTGGACTTAGATAGGTTTTGCTGTCAGTTTTACCACAGTAAATTTTTTGATTGACAAAAAACCTACCGTCTAATGCGATGATCGACGTTTGCAGGACGAAAAACTAATGGCGATAAAATTCCGGCATTCAAACATCATTCATGATTGATGGAATTGATTGACGCATGCATGACAGTGTACTGGACGCCATAATGTCCCATATTAAATAGGATGTAGTAGTCAAAAGTGACGAGTGTGGACAAAGTGAAAAATAAGTATAATAAGAGGCAGTTAGAAAGTGGCACCGGTGACTGAAAAGTTGAAACGGAATCGTTTGTCTTGACATGGTCACGTGAACAAGAGGGAAGGGAAAGAAAAGTAGGATGGATTGTTAATTGTTGGTTGGGGAAATATTAAAGAAACGGGACACTCCAAGTTACACGGGACAAAGGCAAGAATATGATGATATGAAATAATACCCCAATTGTAAGTAACTCAAAGGATTGCAATAATAATTTAGTTTTTAAAGCAACTGTATTGAATTTATTAACTTTTTAAAAACGGTCAAGTATCTTGGCTCGCAACACAGAATGGAAGAAAAAACGTTGCACCAACCCCAAATAACATGGGACAAAGGCACGAAAATGATGATGTGAATTTGTGAAATAAGACCTCAAATTATAGTAACTCAAAGGATTGCATTAATAATTTAGTGTTTAAAACCACTGTATTTGATTTATAAACTTTTTAAAAACGTTCAACTAACTCGGCCTCCAGCTGAGTGCAAGCTATTTGCGATAAGTAAATTAAATTACCAACAGCGGAGTAGCGATACAAAAAAAGGAAAAGTAGGATGCTTTTTCCAGGTTACCTTTCAATACAAAGTAAGTAATACTCAAAGTTTTCAATAATTATGCGTTTCTTGTTTTACCTTTTTCAGAGGTATTTCTCTTCATATGGCAACTATTTGACAGTTTCTGCAGGATTCTAGAAGACGGTACTACCAACATTGAAATACATCCGGCTGTCAAAAGTGTAAACGTTTCATTCCACTCAGTATCATAAAAGTTACGGTTTTTTGTATCTCGCTCCGTAAGTCGTAGGTTTAAAATTATATCGTTAGATAAAGTTCATCAAGTGTTGCTTTTAACGAAAGCTATAAACTAGGTTTCATTATTTAGTTTATACTTTTTCCACTATGCGCCTACACCTTTTCAAATTGCACTTTTGTTACGCAATGTATTGCTTGGCAAACTTTTGTTACTTAGGGTTTCGGAATTACAACATTCATATCGAATATTTAGTTTGAATCATGGATCCTTTTACCAATTTATAGCGTTAGGTACTAACAAGTTTAGCATCATAGATTACCAGCCTATAGATTCCACAAATTTTATCCCGTGCCGTCCGCTGATGAAAATTAATGACTCTATGATAGGATGTTGCAATTTTATAGTTCGCTCCACTCGTTCTAGCATTTTTTACCACACAAGACCACAATAAAAACCCATCGTTGTCCAATATTCCCACTGCTGGGACTCAGGCCTCCTCTCTCTAGGAAAGGGAATGGGCCGTAATACACTACGCGGGCCCAGTGCGGATTGGTGAATGTCACATGTCTTCGAATTTTTGCTTCTAGGACATGCCGGTTTCCTCACGATGTTTTCCTTCACCGTTTAAAGAGCAGTGGTGATGAAATAAATAACACAAAATAATGCGCCTGGCTGGGTTTGAACCCGTGGTTAACAACTCGTAGTCCTAGTCGGGGCCGTTACCACTCGGCCACCACTGCTCTCATCTTTTCCATTTTCATTTATTTATTTATTCATTTTTTTTTTAATTTAATTATATTTTTCCCTATTGATAGACTTTAAATGTTAAATATTGTTATGAATTCTATTGTCCTACAAAACCATAGTGTAAGAGCTTGTACCGCCTGTCATACAGGTTTATCCTAGTACAGGCACTTAACATAGCCATACCTTAGTAATTATTCCTAAGATTTTATGTAACTATTTTATCAAATTTAAACTCTGAATAAATATATATATAAGGTGTAAAAAATTAACTTTAAGAATTTCGAGGGGACATTGTACTCCTCATTATGAACAACTTTTATTATGGGACCAAACCTGAAATAGCGAAAAAAAAATCAGCTGCTCCATATGTTTTGACGAGTTATGCGAACATAAACGTAGGGAACAGCTGATTTTTTTTTCGCGATTTCAGGTTTGGTCCCATAGTAAAAGTTGTTCATAATGAGGAGTACAATGTCCCCTCGAAATTCTTAAAGTTAATTTTTTTACACCTTATATATTATTATTATTCCATTTATTTATTTTGTATCCATATTATTATTTATATTTTTAAATATTTCATAAAAAAGCATACCTAATAAAAAAACATTTAAAAATATAAAAAATAGCCCACCGGCATCGGGAACAGGATCCAAGCTACCTAAATCTCCTAACGGGAATCTCCTAACAATGCGCGCCGTGTCCAGGAGTACTTTCTGGATCAGGTCCTTGATCCAGCTGCATAACGAGAGCCTTATTATTATTATTTATTATCATTATGTTCTAATAAATGAGTTCATTTTCAATCAAAACCTGTTGGAATAATCCAATTGTCAAGCTCGTCCTTACTTGACGACGAAATCACTTCATCCATCTTTCGCGAACCCGCAGTTTTCTAGTCAGGGGATGAAACATCCAGTTACTCAGGCCATCTCATTTATGGCCTACTTGTAGCGACTGTCTAAAGGCAGGACAGGGGGCAGGGGGGAGGGAGGGGGGAGGGGGGATGTTGTGGGTCTTGGGGGTGTGGTTGTGCTAGTAGGGCCTCATCATCATTTCAGTCAAAAGACGTCCACTGTTGTACATAGGCCTCCCCCAAGTGTCGCCATAATGACCGGTCCGGAGCATCTCGCATACGTCGGATTCCCGCGACCCTCACCAGGTCATCTGTTTACCTTGTCGGAGACCTACCAACGCTGCGTCTTCCGGTGGTCGCCACTCCAGAACCTTTTGTCCCCATCGACCATTCGTTTTGCGAGCAATGTGCTCTGCCAACTGCCACTTAAGTTTGGCTATTATTTAGAATCAAAATAACATTTGTTTAACTACTTTGTGTATTACAAAATGTCTCTATCGCCGGTGGGCCGTGCAGAGGTGAACCAGCTAACTTATGTCCTAATAGATGTTTGCTGTGTTCTATTTATTCGCAATATGTTAGAATATACAAAAAGTGTTTTATTTAAGTAGATATGTTGTTTTTGTGTGATGGCAATTTTTTTTTTTCACTTTTTTAACCCTTTTCTTGGCAGAAAAAAAATGTATGGAATTAGTTTTTTTGTTTAATTCTCTGTTGAAGACAAATATTAATGATGTAAAAAATTAAAAAAAAAAATCTAGTGTGTCTAGTTTTGGAGATATAAAATGTATCTTATGAGATACATTGCCAAGTATCCGTAATTATGCCTACACGAAGCAATGTATCTGAGAGGATACAATACTCAAATAAAATAAAACTCAATGAAATACTAAAAGTAAAAATATAATCAGAATTACAGAAAAAATCAAACACAAACATTAAATCTTAAAAAGTAACATAACTACCATAAAAATATAAGTTAAAATAATAAGTTTCGGTTTAGAGAAATAAAAAGCAGTTTCTATTAGACAGAAGACAAAGTCTTAGACCGCATTTCGAACACTTAGCAGTGATTTGTCCTTTAATGCATAACTTGCACCTCCCCTTAGTACTGAATATTGGGAAATGTCCAATTTGGTCATATCTGACACAAAGTGTAGGTCTTGGCATAACAGGGGCTTTAATTGTCTTAGCTAGAGTAGGCCCTGCTATATCTAATTCCTCGAATGAAGTCTTCTTTTTGTGCATTAATAAACTTTGTACCAACTGGTAACGAATTTTTCTGATCTAGTGTGCGTGCGATAAAGCAATCAGCTATTACTGACACACATGTCCAGCATTTGGGAAACTAGGGGCAACGATTACAGTGTTTGTTCTATAACAGGCGATGGCGAGTTCTACGCCACCCATATGTGAGTTGTAATGCTTAATTATTTCAGGACAAGGTACTGCATACTTCGTATTTTGTTTACAATATCGTTGAATTGTAGACACTGAATCTGCTTCAACATACCTAGTTGCTTACAGTGGTCACGCATTTATTGCCATTCCACATTGCTACACAAATGTTGTTGCTATTGCAAACTACTGGGAATAAGACCCTCTTTAACGCTTTGTCCGTCGTCATTTCTTTTTTCAGTTCTCCGTGACCTATTTGAACGAATGGTTCCTAGTGAGAACTGATGAAAAAGGTGTTGAAAGAGACCACTGGACATGCAGGGTGTGGATTGCTTTTTTATGCAAAAGGCTACAACGATTTTAGCCCCTAACCCGAAGCCAAATTCTACCGAGGAATGATCTTTGTATCAAAATGTGTCATCTCTTCCATACACAATAAAGTCATAAATGAATCCAGACACTCGGAGCTGTAACGAATATTTTGAAGTCCCTTTTCTTAGGTTTGATTTTTATATTCCGTTTCCGATGGCCGGCTTTTTTCCCTTTTTATGGCACCATCATCCCGCCAATGCTGAATCTATTCTCATGGGATAATTTTTAAAGTTTTCCCGTAAGTTTAGAGATATATATAGCGTGCACAATTATTTCTGTAATAACTTGGCGGTGTGCACCCAGAGATACATAGCATGCTGTACCTAATTCTGTGATAACTTAGCAGTGTGCACTATGAGATACATGCACAAACAAGACTCGTTTTTTTGCACAATACTAAATATTTGGATTTAAATCATACTTGATACGAATTTTTACTTCATAGGGAATGTAAAAATAGTCAACACTGCTTAAAAATCTTGATAAAATATAAGAAAATAATAATATTTTTATCTCCTTGCCTACGATCGTGCCGACTCTGCGCACAATTTTTTAATTCAAAATATAACGGTACTACTAACATCATCATGCTGAATAAAAATTCGTTCGGAATAGTGCAAAATATAAATTGTTGTGTGAAATTTCATGTCATCTATACATATAATAAAACAGTAAAATGGTGGAGCGTTGGTATTAGTTGGCGAAAAAACTACTGAACCAATCCTGTTCAAATTTTGCATACATAATCCTTATAGGCCGGGTCAACTGTTAGGCTACATATTATCACGCTATTTGCTATGGGGGGTGAGCAATAATCCAAAATGTCGACATTGAACGACATTTGCCACGTTCGATCCTCAGCTACAGTTAAAAATTTTGTCATTATTTTATCTTCTTTTTTGTAATAAAATAACTTTTACCATTTTTTCAAAATAAAATTGACATTTCTATTCGATATCTTCTAAATATTTTGTAAAAACTAATCAAAACACATAATAAAATCAAAGCGGCGAGTAAAATCACGTACTAAAATGTAAATATGGCACAACGCCATCTAAAGACTGAAAGTAGAAATAATGATGACAATGATAGTTGAACGTCATATATGATAGATGGCATTGTATATTTTACGTAATTTTCTGAGTGGCGGAAGAATGACCATCGCCCAAGTTTGCAGACAGTTTTATAGTTTAAAATTGGGCGAAAACCGTTATGATTAAACTGGAGTTAGACGGAGACATTTTTAATCCTACTGCTTTTTTTCCCCGTGGTTGTAACAAACTAATTGACCGTGATTATTCAAGGGATACCAACCAAAGGCGATAACAGTAAATACTTATATGTATTTAATTATTGACTTTAAAATAACATGGCACCTTGCGTTGGAAGGCCCCCAGGTAAACCTGGTGAGGGTCGCGGGAATCCGATGGATGCGAGACGCACAGGACCGGTAATTATGGTGACACTTGGGGAGGCCTATGTCCAACAGTGGACGTCTTTCGGCTGAAATGATAATGATAATGATGGCGCCTTTATTTTTCTTTTTTTAAGCGTGGAAGTCATCCAATGACTTCTCCCACTCTGGTTGGAGCGGGAAGGCGTGTCAAACTTTTACTGACTAAAACCACACCTGTGTCCTTCAGTTGCCCTTTGCGACATCTCTTTGAGGAGCGCGTGGATCACTACGCGCTGTTGACGACTGGGCTCGGTCCGGTCAATTACCGGACGGCCGGACGGCTGTGGACGACCGATTGCCGATTGCTGGATGTCCGCGAGCCCGCGTTTACCGTGGCTGATCGTCGGGGTCAGAATCTCGGCTCGGCGTGAGGACGTTCGTTCCCTCACGCGTCCTCCTCCTTCACTAGCATTACGGCTTTGCAGAAGGAGGCGACTGCCTGCCATTCCTCCTCGCTCTGGACCATAGCCCAAAGTCACAAGGCCCGGTGCGAGAGGTGACTGTCGCCGATTGCCTCCACGAGGACAACACACACCTCTGTGTGCTCCACTGTGTCCTCCGGGATGATGGCACCTTGCGGCCTAATAATGGTGTGTTTTATTATTAGCAGTCACTGCTTCATATAAAACTGGGTCGAAAGGTTTGCGTTCCTGATCACAGTTCGACAACGTATGATGTATCTCAGATTCCTTGCAGCCTTACGTCGACATCCGTACGTTACCTCCTTGCAGTGAGTGGTGACCAACACTGGAACCACCCTCTGAGGGAGGCCAGTCTCAGGGATAACACTAATCGGCTGCTACATTTATTTACCGGAATTTAATTGTTTTATGGATACACAAGCTCAGGACTGTTGAGGGTGTTTCACGCGGTTTCTGTTCCGGATTCGGTTGGAAGTACTCTGATATTACCATTTTACAAATCGCCCGGAGGACCCGTTGTAGCATGCGGTGGAGGTCTATCCTGCTTGGGTGAACCGCCGTGTCTTCATAGAGGCAATCGGCGTCAGTGACCTCTCGGTTTGGCCATCAATATGCGAGTTCGATTGGACAGGGATACACGCGTTCAAGATTTCACCGAAATTCATCCAAAAGTTGGAGACTCTTCATAGGGTAGTTCCCACTATGGAATAATATTTGTCTGATATACGAGGACGTCAGTCAAATACACATAAAAAAATGATACCTAGATACTTATATTAGGCTGTAGAATGTTTTACTGTATCAACATTAATTTAGAGTATACTATGTGACTAGGGGATAAAGCAATGTCTTAAAGTCGCGGCGGCATGTTGAATTCCAAACGAAACAAAGATTGCTAAGTTAAGGTGCCATTCGAACCTCGGTATGAACAAGTAATTTTTACGCCCCAAATGATCAAGCTGCAACAATCAATTCAAGCATGCTCTCGCAAATTCTTCATAAGTACTGTTGTGGAGGAAGATAGTTGATGATGATGGTAATTTTTGGATTCACTGGCTTTTTGGCTTTGCACCATCAGTGCAAACGTTATCCAGCTGAAGGTCGGTGTCCCGATTATGTTCCTTCATTTACCTCTACCAAAGCTGTCTGACGGCTTAAACTCTTCAGTGAAACATTATTGAGGCGAAAATTTTACAGGAGGTAACTCTTTCGAACAATCTCGCAGCCTTAGCAGACATTGGCCCTAGAGGGCCCTATCCATTTGCTGACATCATTATGAGTCGCGCGTAGATTACTACCTACGCGCCGTCGATTCAGGATTGCTTTGACCAGATGACCGGACGGCTCCACCGCAATCGCCCTGCGGCTTTCAACACCTGGAGCATCACTTCCCTCATCATCCCTCATAGTTTCAGCCACCTTCTTCGATCGTAGTGCTTCAGTGAAGGAGGCTACTGGTTGGCATTTTTTCCACTAATCGCCTCCATGAGGACACGGCGGCGCCAGCGCTCCTACCAAGCGGGACTGACTTCCACCGTAAGTTCCATCGTATTCTCCGGGCGATCCGCACAATGGTGAGACTCGAGTGTTTCTTTTTGCTGAATTCGATACAGATACCTCCCGAAACACCCACATCCGGTGAGTCCTGCACAAAGAGAGGATGCCGTGACGCCTCTGTAGCCACTCCTCAAAGACAGGCATTACCGCTGCGATTGTGACGTGCTCACTGTGACAATGTTGTTTTACCGGAACATAAACCAGAAACATACATAAACTAGTGCCTTTTCCCTTGGGGTAGGCAGAAATGCCAACTGCTACGACCCTTACGTACTCTTTCTATTCATTGACGTTCATACATCTGGATCTGGACGAGTACATAACATGTATCCTGAAGGTAATTTGCGTTTTTACCTTTAACAGTTTTATGTGAAAGTACAATAAATAATTACGATGCTTTCAGAATTAATTGCAAGCACAGAATGATTGTACAGTTTTACCAACTTAACGTAGACGAAGTCGCGGGCAACAGCTAGTTCACTATATTTTCTAAACTGAGAATTTTTAAAGGTGATTGTATCTTACAAGATACGTTGTCAAGAAAAGGGTTAAGAGAACGCGGCGCCTTTATTTTATCGGTAGGCCTTCGCTTGTATTCTTTTTTATTGGGATCATACTATATGTCGCCTATTCTGATTAACCCTGAGAGGGTTGAATTGACCGTGCGCTTGGTAGGCATCTCCAGGGGATTCAAGATCTTCTTTCTATCCCTAATTTTGCAATGTTTTCCAACATTTTGGCGTTTAGGTCCTCGGCGCGTAGGTGCCAGGCTTCTATGTCAGCCATCTCCCAGATCAATTCTGTGGGTGTTCATCTTGGTTCGTCTCGCTTCGTTGTGGCGTCCTCGTGGGAGAGATCGGCGATTTTAATGATATTGTTGAATAATGTTGGATTCTGAAGTTTCTTGATCAGGCTCCTGCGGTTGATCGAGTCGAAGGCCCTCGATAGGCCCGTAGATATCATATATACACTGTTTTCCGTGGCTATAGCGCATCAATGACAATTTTTCCGGAAGGTACGTAGAATCTGGGTCGCTGTGCGTGTGCCTCTTGCTCTTGTGAAGCCGTGCTGGAACGTTGTTTACAGCCGGTTGACCGTAGCAGTAAGTCTTCTCAGAATCAGCCGCTCACACAGCTTACCCATGATGCGATTCTTCCTTTTATGTCGGTAACCTTGGTTCTGCTGTGGATATCTTCATTTCTAATATGGCTCCGAAACGTGGGCGCTTACAATGGGCTTCATCAGAAGACTTAAAGTCACCCAAAGGGCTATGGAAAGGGCTATGCTCGGAGTAGGGCATAAATTGTACAAATAAAACCTCAAAAATGTTTAATACAGTTTCCTTTATGGCTAGCTACGCCACTGAAATGATCCCTTTTTCCTTTACCTGCCATATTGATGCTCCAATATTATCTAGAAGTTAAAGTCAAAATTGTCTGCATACCAAAAGAAGTTACCGGATGTTTACCTAATAAAGTTCGGAATCTTTCTTCCAAATTATTTACTTGCACATTTTGGCTTCTGAGCTAGATTTTCTAAACACTCCCCTTATCATGAGCAGCTTCATTTTCCAGCAAGCCAACCCCAGGCACGTCTATGTCTCATTATTCCTTAAAAACAATTCATAAAATACACATGGGGCATAATAAATACGTATTTTGCAATTGTCAAGGCCAGTCGAATAAATTAAACACACATAATATCAGCTATAATCGGTTTCCAATTGGTCGACGAAACTCGTTATCTTAGTGAGCGAGTGAGATAACAGACCGGCCTCGAGAATAAAACAAATCCAGTTCTCGATTCGGAGTCCGCTCAGCGCACGCGCGGCCACTTCCATTTCAAATAGTTTACAACAAATAAAAAAAGCAATGTTCCCATTACGCCGCGTTGGCAGCAAGGTGTGATCAGTGGTTCAATTAAAAATATTATTTTCACTATGGTCGAAAGCATTCGATTTTCAAAAGTTTAGCCAACTTATGAATATGAGACGAGTTCCGTTTTTAAAGTTTGGTTTTTAAACTAGCCGGTTTCGCAGATCTTGGAGCAATGGCGGGCTCCTGTGATTGCGACGGGAATGCAGAGAAATTACAGCTCAGAAATGTCTCCCCCGCGACCATTGACCGAGTTGACCGAAGACGAACAGACAATGAAAGAAACAAGTGAGTACGCCACTGTATTAGAACCTAAATATGTTATGATTTTTTTTAATAGGGGTTCCGCAGACAAATACCTACAAATACAAATTAATGTCTACTGTGACAGAATGGCTACTTCAACAGCATTATTCACAAACTGAGTCTTTAGTTACATTGCTTATTATGTAATTTTGATTAAACAGTATTATCCTGTATTCGTTGCAACTGCACTGGGTGTGCAGTTACACTCTTACACACGATCACCAACACGTACGGATTGCATTAACTTGAAAGAAAGAATTCTTATTCATTAGTCCTTCTCTGATTTACAAAAAGGTCAAGAAGTATTATATTTTAAAATGTATGGTAGGCGCGGTAGACTGAGAAACTTCACAAGTTTTAACTAATACCTATATGTACATATAACAATCTTGTGTCATACTGTTTGTTAACGTACTCCTCCGAAACGGCTTGTCCGAATTTTATGAAATATTTTTTATGTTTTTTATTTTGTAGGTCTGAGAATATAATCTTAATAATCTTTGAACCAGCTGTAATTATTTAATTTCTAAATTAAATTGTCAAGTTTATTATTATTTTTTCCTATTTTTTTAACCATAACTTACATATTTTCATTTATTTCTTCTTTATGTAAGAAACAAAACTCATATCTACCGGAAACCTAAGTATTACATAAAATCTCATTTAAAAAAATAGTAGCATACCTACTAGTTGCTGTCCGTGTGAAAAAGTTTTTGCCACATTTATAAGTTATACTTACCCTGGTTACCTTAACACGTTGGCGGACAGTACTATCTCACCAGTTGCAGCTACTGAGACACAACTTTTTAAAAATATTCGTTACAAATTGAGTACAACAAAATCGTGTTCACAACAAACATTAGCAACGTAAATAAGTTGTTTACATATGTAACTTGACTTGAATTAGTATTTAGTAAGCATAAAACAATAAAATTACGTTGAAAACAAACATTACTCACTTTCTAACTATCAATTGCGCGCGAAAACATGTAGCGACACGCAGGATCACCGAAGCGGCGCAGTACTCGACTGATCGTATGTAACTACGACGCCCACGAGCGTAGTGTGCATAAGGAGGGAACTATAAAAATATGAATGTGTACGTGGAAGTACTTTGACGAATTTTTGAAAATAGTGTAGTGACAGTACGAAAGTCGTAATTTTACCTGTGGTGACAGTACAACATGCTGTTCTTTATGATAGTATGGAAAATCGGTCGTCATGTGGCGTACTGATTTTATGCAAATAAAAACTCAGACGACGACAGGCGTACTGTCGTATCACTTTTAGCTACCTAGACGCCTGTGGTCGTTACTGTCCGCCAACGTGTTAAAATCCAGTATATGAGCTATCCTACTACCAAGTTTCATTCAAATCCGTACAGCTGTTTGAGCGTGAATCATCATTTCAGCCGAAAGACGTCCACTGTTTGACATAGGCCTCCCCCAATTGTGTCGCCACAATGAACGATCCTGTATATCTCGCATCCATCGGATTCCCGCAACCCTTACCAGGTCATCGGTCCACCTTTTAGCAGGCCTTCCAAAGCTGCGTCTTCCGGTACGCGGTCGCTACTCCAGCCCCCCTAGCCAAGTTACAACCGTTTCGTTTCGATTCTCTTTTCGTTGATCGCCTCGGGTGGGTTACGCCTCCTATTCCTTTGTTCTGACCACGTGACTGAGCGTTGAGATGACGTCAGAATAAAGGAATCAGAGGCATGGCCTACTCGAGGCGATCGACGAAAAGAGAATCGAAACGAAACGGTTGTAACTTGGCTAGGGGGCTGAACATTTCAGCCCTAACAGCCATCTGTTCTGCGAGCAATGTGCCCTGCCCATTGCCACTTAAGTTTGGCGACTCTTCGGGCTATATCACAATTTTAACATTTTACTCAAACTTTACATTCTTTAAATTGGTTTTAGGTATCAGTCCAATCTTGTTATTCAATTTAAACTTCGAAAAAATAAACATTATCATCGATACCTTTAGGTCTGTAATCTTAATAGCAACGATTAAGGTTGATTAAATAAATAATTTTAGCAAAACAAATGATAAAACTTACCTTTTCCATTATCTTATCAACATGACAACACTCACTCATGGTAACACTCAGGAGGTATTATATAACAAAGATACTAACAGAAGATACTTCTGCCGGCGCCTTCGCCCGCGAAATAATGTATGTACCTATACTGTAATTATGTAGGCATGTAATAATAAAATAAATGATTATTTAAAAGCATCATTATGATAAGATTACACAGCACAGCAATAACCGAGTGACAGTTGCATCATAATTATTCAACTATGAGAGATGATAACATTAATAACACGTATTTAATTTAATTTATTTTTTATCTGAACTTTACCCATTTACCTACGTCATTCATCGGGTCGAATTCGTACCCTTTTCCTAGATGTTTTTTTTTATTTATTTATTGCTACATATTTGTGAGGTATTCCATGAAGCACACCCAAACGAAGCACACCCAGACGAAGCACACCTAAAGTATTCCACTTAGCACACCCGTAGGTGGGCTTCAAATTAAAAATTAAAATAAATAATTTCCTATTCCACGAAGCACACCTACGAATATCACTCGCATAGTGCGGGGACTACAGGGCTGCACTAAAAGTATCGGGAATGGAATATTGCCACTGTTCCTGTCATATTAAAATATTTTTAATTGAAAACCCCTTGGTTTTAAAAATCGAATACCATTTATTTATTTAAAAAAAGATTCTCGGTCTTGTCACAAGGTCTTGTCAAACTTGTTTAGTCGTTGAGAAAATGGAATTGACTCGAGAAAATTCAAGAGCGATGATTTATTATGACTTTCGCAGTGTGTTGACCGGATGATTTCTGCATTTGGTGATGAAGCTCCATCCAAAACCACAATTTACCGCTGGTTTGCTGAATTTCAACGTGGACGTGTCAAGCTCAGTGATGATCCCCGTCGTAGTCGTCCAAAAACTGCAGTCACCCAAGAAAACGTTGATGCTGTGCGTAAGCTGATTGAGGAAGATTGACATGTAATATACCGCGAAATTCAGGCAACTTTAGACATTGGCATGAGTCAAATACAAATAATCTTGCATAAACAATTAGGTGTAAAAAAGTTGTTTTCCCGATGGATACCGCATTCGCTCTGTGAAGAGCAGAAAGCGGCTCGCGTTACTTGGTGCCTCAGAACTCTCGAAAGATTCCACGCAGGATCCTCAAATGCTGTATACAACATCGTATCAGGTGACGAATCCTGGATATACGCGTACGAACCCAAAACAAAAAACCAGTCACGAGTTTGGGTGTTCGAAAATGAGTTAAAGCCAACAAAAATTGTTCGTTCACGGAGTGTTGCAAAAAAAAAATGGTGGCCACATTTGTCTCCAAAACCAGCCATGTTGCGACTATTCCTCTTGAGGGACAAAGAACGGTTAATGCAGAATGGTATGCTAGCATTTGTTTGCCACAGGTCGTTTCTGAACTCCGTAAAGAGAACTGCAACCGCCGCATCATCCTCCATCACGACAATGCGAGTTCTCACACCGCGCACAGAACAAAAGAGTTTTTGGAGCAAGAAAACATAGAATTATTAGACCATCCGCCGTACAGCCCCGACCTAAGCCCTTTTTTCTATACTTTCCCTAAAATAAAGAATAAATTGCGTGGTCAGAGATTTTCATCACCTGAAGAAGCTGTGGACGCTAACAAAACGGCCATTTTGGAGACCCCAACTTCCGAATGGAATGGTTGCTTCAATGATTGGTTCCATCGTATGGAAAAATGTGTCAAATTTCGCGGAGAATACTTCGAAAAGCAATAAATACATTTTTAAATTGTAATGTTGTGTCACTTCCTTGATTCCCGAAATTTTCAGTGCCGCCCTCGTAAGAAATAAAAAGTCGATAAAAGAAAATATTTATTTAAATTTATTATTTAAAAGACTAACTTAAATTTCTACCAACTTTTTGCAAATTCAAGTCAATGTTGTCACAAGCGATTTTGAGGAAGCTGCCGTCAGGAGTTATACAGCAGTATTTCCTAACGCACAGATAATGGGATGCTATTTTCATTATGAAAAAGCTATAAAAAAAATCTAGGGACTTAGGTTTAGATAAGAATAGCATACATAGAAAACATGTAGCTTTATGTGCGGTTTTGCCACATTTACCGCTGGAAGACTTGGATGAGGCCTGGCTCTACATCATGAGCGAATGTCCTCAAGGAGAAAGTATTTCTAGATTTAACGATTACATTGTAACTCAGTGGCTCGAACATAAGTTATGGCACGACAAATGGTCATGTTATAACGTAAAAAATAAAACTAATAATTATACAGAGTCTCTCAGAGTCTTTCAGAGTACTCTGAAATAAATAAAATTTTCAATAAAAACAGAGCCATAAATCTGGCAAAACTTTTAGATTGCTTCCAAAAAAATTGCAATAATTATGCCGAAATTAGAGTAAAAATGGGTTATTCAAATCATCAAAAACATGCTGAAATAAAAAATAATATAATCGAAAACACAATAAAAGATTATAAAAATGGCTTAATTTCAGTTGAACATTGTCTAGAGAAATTAAGATTCTGATTAATAATAATTTATTTAATTGACAAGTTTAGATTCTAAATTGCCCATTTCTTCAAGATTATTTAAGAATCTTAAAGATTGTGATTTGTGATTTTAAACAGTCTGTGATTTTACATAAAACTAGAGTATTTTTATTATTAGTTACAAGGTAGCTATAAGAAAACATCAACATAGATCTCTATAGAAAACTATATTTACAATGTTTTTGATATTTGTCCAAGTTTTTATTGTAATTATGAAATAATCTGTGATTTTTTATGTTAAAGTAGAGTATTTTTATTATTCACTAAACAGGTAGCTACTGGTAGCTATAAGAAAACTTCAACATAGATCTCTATGTAAAACAATGTTTATTTATTTATTATATTCTAAAAAAAATAGTTAAAAAATAATATTTTTTTTGGAAAGATAATTATGAAACAGTCTGTTATTTTAAATAGTAAGATTACAAAAATGACAAATATTGTGTCAAATTATTATAATGAAACTGAATGATGTTAGAAATTTAAGTTAGTATTTTAAATAATAAATATTTTCTTTTAACGACATTTTTATTTCTTAGTCTCCGCACTATGCGAGTGATATTCGTAGGTGTGCTTCGTGGAATAGGAAATTAATTATTTTATTTTTTTATTTGAAGCCCACCTACGGGTGTGCTAAGTGGAATACTTTAGGTGTGCTTCGTCTGGGTGTGCTTCGTTTGGGTGTGCTTCACGGAATACCTCATATTTGTCGGTGCCCGCGACTTCGTCCTCGGCATTGTCGTAAAACTGCACAATTTGAAGGTAAATTTTTTGCGCGAAACCCTTATTCTTTTTTTTAAAAAAAAAAAGATAGTATAAGTTACTCCTTATAACAACAGCTATCTATCAGTGAAAGTCCCGTCAATATCGATATCGGCCCAGCAATTTCGGAGATTAGCCGGAACAAACAGACAGATAGACAGGTCGATAGACCAAAATTTAAAAAATTATACTTTTGTTATAGAAAATACTTTCATAAGCATTTAGTAAAAAAAATATATTTTGATATTACAAACAGATACTTCAATTTTATTTATATATATTTATAGATCATCATCATCATCATTTCAGCCGAAAGACGTCCACTGTGTCTGTCTGTGGACGTCTTAGTCTCAGTAGGCCTCCCCCAAGTGTCGCCATAATGACCGGTCCTGTGCGTCTTGCATCCATCGGATTCCCACCACCCTCACCACCTTCACCTTGTGGGAGGCCTTCCAACGCTGCGTCTTCCGGTACGTGGTCACTATTCCAGAACCTTTCGTCCCCATCGACCATCTGTTCTGCGAGCAACGTGCCTTGCCTACTGCTAGTTTAGTTTGGCGATTCTTCGGGCTATGTCTTTAACCTTGATATATGTATAGATGTATGGATAAAATACGTGTCTTTGTATTAGGAATTGTGATAAACACCTACTTACATTGTTGTCTATTCATCAGAATCTTTTATTAGGATTTGATTATTTCTGGAGGAACATTGGCTCCTAAAACACAGGCCTAGCTTAGGAGGTAGCAGTTCGCATTTTAGTTTTGCCATTTTATACAATGTTATATCTGTAACTGTGTGCTAATTTATTTAAATTGTAAAAGTACGAATAAAAACGAATAAAAGAATTACTGATGCAAATACACAAACCTTCTTCTTCTATCAGTGAAAGCCGTTGAAAATTCGATTCGAAGTTCAAATTTTATTTTTAGACGATGCAAATTACAGAAAGAGTTTTTGGCGGGATTTTTTCGAGTGATGTTCAGTGGCGGTTTTAGTTATTCGCAAATTGATTCCTAGTGGATGTTGTGATGTAAAATTGATATAGTTTTTTATCTCAAGTGTCTACGCAGCTGGAAAATATGTGGAATCATTCAACAGCGATCTCGGTAAAATGGAGCTGAGACTTTTATTGTAGTGTTGACTACCTGAGCGAAGTTTGCCGAGAAAGTTGACTTGATACATTTGCCGCCAAATAATACAAAAACATTGGATGTCTATGGAATGTGTACATATTCTAATGGTAAACAAATGAATTATTAATTAGCAGCATCTATGGCGTCACGTAAAAACTAATCCTGCATAGTTCTCCGCGCGATTTGAACAAATAGAACAGTCCGAAATCATCTATCAGACAGTTGCCCACCAGACATAACACCCGTCTGGTCGGAGGATTCTCCCTTTTCAACAGAAGTTTGTGGGACTTTACTCTCTGTTTCGCATACCTCCAAACGAAGATATAGCTTAAAGGACTTAGTATCCAAACTTTCGAAAATTTGAATTATGAGGACAGTTCTGGAGCATTCACCAGTAAGCTGTGTCATAGTTACATTAATGTAGATAGAACCAGTGTCTTACAACTTCCAACATTAACTATCTGCAAGAGTCCATGATGCAATGCAAACAAGCAATCATGTTGGTTAACCAACTGCATTGAGAAAGGGCAAGGCGATGATGCAATGCTTTCGTTAGGCCGTTTAGACGTTCGGCGATAGGTAATGATAGTCACGATTTCGTTGGGCTGGTAGCTTCTTACATTTTCTAACAAACGATGTAAGTTGCTAGGATGAGTAGGGCCCTACCACGAGCTCTTAACACGATCCATTTTACGACCTAACCTGAACTATTAAAGGAATGGAGCTATATAGGGTGTATAACTCCATCCCTCTTTCTCGCTCACATTCTTGACATTTTAACACGTCATGGTAAGGATCCTAGTACGAGTACAGTCAAATGGGGTGAATAGAAACTTAGGGGTGAATAGAAACAAAACTTCAAAAGGTATATTCACGATATTTGATTATTTTTTGCAGCATTTAACTAAATCAATTTATTAATGAATTGTCTAAAAAGTCGATACTATGTTAGAAGCCGATAATATAGTATCAAAGTGAAAAACCAAACCAAAGTTTTGTTTCTATTCACCCCGATTTATGGCATGTACTCGAGACTGCTCGATGGCATAAAATATGTATATATAAAATACCTATGTAGTTTCATTTATCTGACGATGCCAAGTTGAAATTGATTAACAGCTTGTATGCGTTAAAGGCTCCATACACGGTACGATTTGTCTGTACGATCCGTCGCTTCAGACCGAGATCGTAACGTCGAATCGATAGTGTAAGTCAAGGTAATTTACCTTGACATTTAGGTAATTTACATTTATTCATTTATCTGACGATGCCGAGTTGAAATTGTTCAACAGCTTGTATGACAAATCGTACCGTGTATGGGGCCTTTAACGCATACTAGCTGTTGATCAATTTCAACTCGGCATCATCAGATAAATGAAACTACACTACAATAAAATTGCTGTAGGATGGTGCGGGCCACAGCTGTCGGATTCATGTACGTTGTACAACAACGTTACAATGTATAGCTAGGTAGCTATACATTGTACCTATGCTTTTCTCTCATCCTGCTGTCATCCTACCCATGCTATGTAAAAATGGCCTTACCAGCCTCACGATATCGTGTCGTTATCGTTATCGCCTAATGTAAAAACGGCCATTCTTGAATGTTTTTAGACAATTCTAAAAAATGAGAAAATAAAAAAATTGTGAAAAGTCAATAATTGTTCAATGACAATTGACTCATTTTTATTTTATTTTATTAGGCAAGTAGGTACATATAAGTATTTGAAATTTTTAACAAAAATATGTTTTTCAAATTCATTCAAAATTAGTAGAAACGTTTGAAATGTGGTGGAAAACTGTCAATAACGGATACACAAACTGAAATGTGACGTCACAGCACTTAGGTTACGCGGTTACGCGTACTAAAGAGATAGAGGGATATCTCCCCACCACGCCCCCTCTTCCTCATAACAATATTTGAAATGATAATTGCTGCATCATTTTACCAATTTGAATACTGACGTACCTAGTTACCGAAGGGCTAGACGGGGCGGTGCCCCGGGGCCTCCAGGCCCTGGGGGCCCACAGAACTTGATTAGCAA
The DNA here is from genome assembly GCA_905147345.3 of Mythimna impura. Classification (NCBI taxonomy): domain Eukaryota; kingdom Metazoa; phylum Arthropoda; class Insecta; order Lepidoptera; family Noctuidae; genus Mythimna; species Mythimna impura. The sequence continues at coordinate 4,445,945 of LR990355.1, read as the reverse complement.
ACCTCTTTTTGAACTAACAAAAATTCGCCCACCAAAATCTAAATAAAAAGGTTGCAATTGCAACACTACTTCAATTATGACAACACATTTTAGTCAGTAAAAGTCTGACACTCCCTCTCGCACCACCCAGAGCAGGAGAAGATATTTTATGATTTCCCGGATAAAATTGGGGCCCCAGTTTTTTTTTTCTGCTCTAGGACCGTTGGTCACCTAGCTACGCAACCTGAATTTGAACGGTGTTTTCAGAAAATGATTTCCTTTTAGTCTTAGCCATTGTTTAGTATAAAATGAACACAGGCAAATTACTCAATTGTAGATAATCGAGAATATTATGCATCAACTTAAGCCTCAGTGAGGCTCAGTGCCTTTATCTCTTATCACAAAAACAGACCTACTCTTGAACATAATGACGTATTTATTACATTGTCAATATCATCGGACGATAACGCCGAACGTCTAAGATCACAAAAATACTTGGCAACAGTGCGGCAAAGATAAACATTTATGTTTTCGAACGTTTGTCTGATAAGATGCAAAAAGCAGATATAAAATTCGTGGGTGTCAGATAGGTTAAATATAATATAGCAAGAATTTAGCTACGAGGTCAATGAAAGATGCGCCAAGTGACACACCCATTTTTATGTAAGCCCAGTATATAGGGTGACTGGCAATTAGTGTACGATACTTAAACACGTGATTGTGCTCATGATAACAAACAATTTTTATTATGGGAGCAAAGCCGAAATCACGAAAAAAATATCAGCTGTTCAGTACATTAGGCAAACATAAATGTACTGAACAGCTGATTTTTTTTTCGCGATTTCAGGTTTGTTCCCATAGTAAAAGTTGTTGGTTATCATGAGCACAATCCCGTGTTTAAGTATCGTACACTAATTACCAGTCACCCTATATAGACCATTTCATTGGAACAGGATAACGACAAAGGTCAAGTTGTCAAAAAATAAAAGGTGCGTTTTGACATCTGTCAAAACGATTACTTAGATAAGCATAAAGAATACTCGCAATATATTCCATCATATTATTTAACGCGCCAAAAAATTAATGTCTATGTAGGTAATTAATTATTATTTTATTGTTTTTTTCAAGTTACATTCTAGGGTATTTCTCAAATGTCAAAACGAGCCTTTTATTTTTTAACGAGTTTACGTATGGTAGTATTATAATACTACCACGAGTTACCATGGCTCTCACAAGCCTTATCATGACATGTAAGGCGTGCGAGCGAGATAGATAGATGGAGCTATACAGGGTAATTAAAACCGGCAATTTGTGACAAGTTTCAAGTTCATTAACCCAAGGAATAAGATTCTCCCTCCCACACAGCCTTTAACAACCCCTGAACCGTTTTACAGGGGTGAATCATGAAAACCTATTTTATTTACTCGGGTTACTATTTATGCTAAGTTTCAAGTATATGGGTCCAAGGAATATTTTAGATAGAAACGCATTTCCCCATTTTCTAAAACCCATTTTTTATTTGTCGCCTATTATAAAAGGAAGCCTTGTGCAAACACGTTCATGAACCCAGTAGTTTTTGGCTGTGTGTTGATACCTATGTCAGTCAGTCAGCTTCTCCTTATAGCCTGTACCTAATACCTACATATAGTCAGATTAATCTTGCAAGTGAATTTTAATACATTAAAATCAGTTTCCTATTCTATAGATTTAGCAGCAATTCATAGTTGTCCATTCGGTGTTTTATGCTGGCGTACTTAGCTGAGTTCCTATACGCTAATAGTTACCCACGTTATTCATAAAAAACATGTTGATACAGCTTTACTTTATAAACACAATCTACACTCGAGTACATGATACAAGCGTAAAATAAATATAGACTCAATGTCTTGCTATTAGATAAATTTATTCTGCACGCGAACGTATCTACCTACTGAATAGCATTCATTCATAGTATTTAGTGTCGATCGACGGCATCGCTCGCAACAGTTGGAGTGATATGTTTTTAAAACAGTCTGGCCACAAAGCTGGGGCCTTACCATGAGGTGTTAATAAAATGTCAAGCGTGTGAGCAAGAAAGAGGGATGGAACCATACACCCTATAGCAGGGATGGCGAACCCTTATTGAAGAACGTGCCACTAAATACACGAAAAGAAATAAGGTGGTCATGACGTGCCGGCAAAGAATTTTGACTTTGCCGAAATTCGTATAGCGTAATGTTTATAGTTGTTTGTTTATTTAATTAAATAAAAGAGAACATTTCAGTATCAAATCACCACCATGTTTTCCTATATCTTACACTGGCGAGCCCAAATTATATTGCCGCTTGCCACCCCTGGCACGCGTGCCATAGGTTCGCTATCCCTGCACTATAGTATAGCTCCTTCCCTTTAACAGTTCAGTTTAGGTTCTCAAATGGATCACGTTAAGAGCTCGTGGTAAGACTTTGTACCTACACTATTTCTGCATCGTTATCATTGATATATTATACTACTAGCAGGTGCCTGCTTCGTCCGCGTTAGACTCACATCAGCTATCTACCAGTGAAAGTCCCGTCAAAATCCGTCCAACCGTTTCGGAGATTACCCGGAACAAACAGACAGGCAGACAAAAATTTCAAAAGTAGCAATTTTGTTATAGGTGTTACTGGGTCAGTAAAGATAGGAGGAGATACAACTAAGTTGCGGTGTTGCTAGCATGCACAATCTTGGATAAAATTTGGTGGTCCATTGAAACCTAGTCCATTGATCGCCTAGGTACCAATTTACATGTAGATATCTATCTAAGCAGTGGCGGATTAAGCCAGCGTGCAGCCTGTAGCAAAATTCGACCAAGGGGCCCCTGTGTAGACTTATTTAATACTTATTCTTACTCTCAATAACCCAGCGATTTTAAGATTGGGTTAGATACGTGGTTATTACGGTAATGAGGGAAATCTAAGAGATTGACTATCATATTCAATGAAATAATCAGCTGTATTCGGATATGTATATGCTTTTACTAGATTTTTTTTTTTGTTCAAGTGCAGGATCCCAGAACGCGCAAGGCCTGTAGCGTTTGCTACTTTTGCTACATGTCTAATCCGCCTCTAAATATAAGTAAAAGCATGTGGCATGAGACATACCTAAGTACCGGCACCACTATCATATGCAGATTATAATATATTTGGTAACATAAGCCATATGTATTTACCTGACATGATAATAGTAACACCCACAGTCAAACGTCGAGATAGTTAGATTACTTAGATTTCGGGAGCGCAAATGAAACGGTGTTTGCGTGGAAGTAAGAGTTTATTACGACCCGAGCTTTACAGAAGTTCATGTAAGACTAACTTAGGGCCTACGCAGACCACGGCATGGCAAAGTATTAAATTTTTTACCAATGGACATTCAACTATATCGAAATAGAAATACGATATAAATTCCTATGCTTTAAAATGACGTGGCGTCGAAAGGAACATCATCGCACGGCATTGAAAGACGCGTCACGGGCTCCCGCGGGAGAAGGCCGTGGCACGCTGCGGTAGGGGATGGCATGCCGAAGAACGCCAGCGCCCGCCAACACTCTATCAAACGCTACTTATGACTGAAATATGTATCGGGCAGTCTTCGACGTGACGCGGCATGCCATGGCAAGGCGCTGGAATGCCGCAGTATCTAAGTGGCTAGTGTGCGCTGACTGGCGGCAAAATCATTTGCCATGCCGTCCCGGTCTGCGTAGGCCTTTAGCCTATCTTAATTCTAATACATCGCGGCCTGGTGGTCGGCCCACACGCAGGTCGCGCCACACATCCTGTCACGTACGCCTAATCGCAAAAGGTACCAGGTCAGCGTCTAGCCCATGTCTAGACTCTACCACAGCGTTAGGTTGGGAACATAACTAGATACCTACAAAAAAATATAAAACCATCAATACATCTAACATCAAAATATTTTTTTAAGCTATTGCATAGCTTCTATCGCGGGCCTTGAGCGCGGGGACCGAATCCAGAAATTCCGTAACGAAAAATATACCTCACGCTCCCCACTCCGACGGGCACGGAGGTGTGGTTTGAAGGCCGACAGAGACCGAACACCTATTTTAGAAAAGTCGTTAACGACCTGTGTGGCGCATTGGTACAGCGTTCTACCTATTTTATCATCGTGCCTCGAGTTCAAATCTCGGTCAAACAAAATAGTCTTTTTGTATTATAATAGATTATAGTAATGTTCTATGATAACAACTGAACATACTTGTAGCAATTTATGAAGTAAACAAGAAAGAAAAAAATTTGTTTTCTTATCGGTCACCACGCTCAAAAAGTGTAACTTGAATTAATATCAAAGAAAAAGAAATACTGCATAAATAAAATAAATAAATAATTATAGCTTTACCGCGGCAGTCCCCGAGTGCCACACTTAATGTTTTTTTACTAAATGCATGCAATTTTCAAAATGTTTGTCTGTTTATTCTGACTAATCTTCGAAAAAGCTGGACCGATTTTGACCAGACTTTCACTGACGGATAGTTCATATTATAGGGAGTAACTTAAGCTACTTTTAGTTTTCTTTCTTTCGGATTTCAAACTACGGGATACGTCTTAAGTTAATGTTATAATGAGTAACTTAAGTTACTTTTTATTTTCTCTTGGGAACGGAACTTATTTCTTTACTTACTGGCGGTTCCGTCAGACGTTGTTCTGCCCAAAAACTGGGTTTTTGTAAAAAAAAAAACCAGCAGCGCCACCTGCCGGGTTTAATTGTATTTTCAAACCATCCAGGGACCCACTCAAAATACCTATACCTACACAAAACATCCAAATTGGTGAAGCCGTTTAGGAGGAGATAGGTGATAAACACACGTACAGAAGAATTATAAAGATTTATATATAAGTAAATAAGTTCCGTTCTCGTTAAGGTTATAACATTTTCCCAACAAGGTATATTAGGGTTGGCTTTTAAATAAAACTGGGGCCCAAGTCTGCTATTTTTATAAATTCGTTATTCCAACACGATCCCATTGTCATTTTGCTAAAAGTTCGTAATCGGCTAATTCATAATGATCGATCACTGATCGGTCAATGGACTCGTAATAGAGTTGTGGTAGATTGACAAGCAATGACTGCACAATGACGTTCTAATGGTAGGTCACTGATCAAAGGAACTGTTAAAATTTTAGCAGATTACCTTCATACGTCAGACATTAATTTTTCAATATGTACGAGATTACCATTCTATGCCATTTCTTTCAATGGAGTAGGTATCGGAGGTTGATCATTGGAAAGTCATAATGACGCCATTATATTAGTATATTAAAAAACTTGTCAAAATCAACAATTATGAAGTAAATAAAAGACCATTCTTACACTATTGTAATAGCAGACTTGAGGCCCTGATATCTACTGCTAAATACCGAGTAGGTATTTTTTTAGGTACATAGAGCGACTGTCTATCTGTCCTCCACAACTCAGTGACTGAGTAGCCCTTTGGCAAGACTAATCAGATTTTCTAGCTTCTATACTAGATTACCTGTAAATTCAATTGCTCGAAAACTCAAAATAGAGACCATGATAAGTCAGTATTCTAGGTACAATGCGTTCCAAATAAGAATAGGATCGATTGCTATGTTGTGACGTCACGTCTTACTGTCAAATCGCAAGAAATTGGGCAAAATTGAAGAACTCAGAGATAAGCAAAATTGAAGAACTGGATTCTGATTAAACTTTTTTCGTTCACAGTTCGTAAATAAATTAAATTTTAAAAATTTCTTGATTTCGATTTGACAGTAGGTATGACGTGACGTCACAACATGGCAATCGATCCTATTCTTATTTGCAACGCATTCTACACTGTCGAAATGATTTCTTGCCTATGCTTAGTCACAACTTCCTACAAGTTTAAAGAGGTTGAAAAATCTTGTTTCCTAACATACTAAATCTTGCAGTAGATACCTTTTTACCCGACTGCAAGAAGGGTTATGTTATTCGCGCGTATCTTGTATCCATACATATGTATGTAACATTCTTTATTACCTCATATGTTCCAAACAGATTCGTCTTGATAACCCAAGTGTTTTAGATAGGTAGGTGACGTTAATAAAAAAAAAACAACATAACGACTGTGAGTGGGACGCTATACTGTAAAGTAAAAAAAAGTAAAATTCTAATACGGAACATATTGACTGCAACAGTCGGAACCCATTAAAATACTCTAGACTAAAATCATTACATCTAATATGGGTCCTTACTGTTGCAGTCTATAATTTATGTTTTGTACTAGAATTAATATTGGTTTCTACGCAACTGGACTGAACTTGTTTTTTTCTTTTGAGTTTTTATTTATAGTAATTTTTTACGCAGTCGGGTTTTTTTATTTTGTATTATTTATTTTTTTGAGGTAGGATATCATCCAATTACTTCTCTCGCTCTAGGGTGGAGCGGGGGAGGGGGTGTCAGACTTTTACTGATTAAAACCATACCTGTGTCCTTCAGTTACCTTTGCGTTCTGGAACAAATTATTCTGTCCTTTTCAGAAATTCCCCGCGGCATTTGCAGTACGTAACATACCTACCTAACAAATGATTGGATTTATATATCTATGGATTTTTATACTTTCTCTAAAAACATCTTCTTTCTCATTACAGTCAGAAAGCTGGCCACAGAACAGATTGCTCCCCTAGTCAAGAAAATGGAAGACGAACACCGCATCGATGACGGCATCAGACAACTGCTTTTTGACAATGGGGTAAGTATCAAGCATATAGACATAAAATATAAAACACACAGGTACATTCGCTGTCGTTGTTGAAGCGACCGGCGGCCAAGCTGAACGTGTCCCAAAGGTGAATTGCCTTCCGGATGTCCGGACAATTACTGTCGCATGGTGAATGTGCTATGGACCCTGGGAAATATCGAAGGACGCTGCGGCAGCGAAAGAAATGACAGGACTAACTTAGATGATTTCCTTGACAAGAACTCTGAAGTCAGAAGTCTAGATTCGCTGAGTCATATGACTGATGGAAGCCATTAAGAATGGTTTAGATTTGGAAGGAACTTTAGTAGACCTACTTGCTGTGTTTAAAAAATAAAAAAAAACCTTTCAGAAAGTGTGACATCTAAAAATCATTTGCAATAAATAATTCATAACGCTTCATGTAGATAACTTATCAAACAAATGACGTTATCGTGCTCTGCCTAGTGGCAATAAACCCAATTTTGACTTTCAAATGGATTCTTATTTAGGATTTTTTAACATGTAAGTACATCCATTTATTACGGGAGGCGTCTATCGATATCTCACTGGGAGGGAAGAGAGGGAGAGCCGTTAAAATCACATGCAACACAAGGAGGTTGTGCATAGACGGACTTAATGCCTTAGGGCCAACGCTGCGTTAAGCGTGCGCCCGCGCGGGCACCCATCGCGTTATATGCGCGTGTGTCGTGTTCGGCGGTCCCCGTAGCGGAAACCGGATTATTACCTGCGCAGTGTTACTAGTTCAACTTTAACGGTGTGCAGGTAGTCGTGTCGATGGAGAACTTTAATCTATTATTACGTAGCAAAACGGGCGCGGGGCGCGACTGCCCGACACGGGTGCCCGCGCGGCGAGCCGCGATGTTGGACTTTTGTATAGAACCGCGCGTGTGACCGCGTAACGCAGCGTCACCCCTGCGAAACATTCTCTACCAGTCATCCTAGGGTGGTGGAGAAATAATATGGCAGGTACATAAAAAAGAAAATATTATATTTGTTTGTACCTGTTACCAAGTAGTTTTTATCTACGATCGAAGTACTGAAACAGGTTAAAAAAAACTAATTAAATTTTATAAGAAACTGACTTTTGATCACCCCACATTTCGCCAGAGATGCTATAAGTTCCAAACGTCCAAGTTATACATAAAGAGAGAGAAGAGAATCAACCTCATGGTTGTTACGTAGGTACCTAGCTCAAAAAATCTTAGATGTTCTTGATGATTAAACTCAAAACAGGCAGGTCTCCCGGGATTGGAAACAATTTCGGAGTGCCTTGAAATTTCATTTGCGATTAAATTGAAACCAATAGAGCAAGCAGACTACATTTCTCTGCACTATACCATACTGACACTATTTTCGGAGCCCCAAGATACCAGCCATGTTTAATCTGTGGCCCACAGTGGGCCGCCTACTGATATTCCATCACAACAAGTTCCTAATGGTACTTTTCCATAATGAAGTCTTTGCTTGACTTTCACAGCTAATGGGTATAGAAACCCCCACTGAATACAGCGGTTCCGGCTGCGGCTTCCTCACGATGATGCTGGTGGTCGAGGAGCTGTCTAGAGTAGATCCTGCCGTCGCAGCTTACGTGGACATCCACAATACCCTGGTTAACTCTCTGTTCATGAAGCTGGGAACCGAAGAACAGAAACAGAAGTATTTAACGAAGCTTTGCACTGAATATGTAAGTAGATTTGTTAATATTTTATCTTCGGGTGTCTGGAGTACTTACTCGAGCCCTCAAGGGTTCCGGTTACGAAGAATATGCACTCTTTGTGAGAGACAATTGAGCTATTTGAACTGCAAACATGGCTAGATAAATAAAATTCTGATTCCATCACCTAATGCCAGCCTCACACGATCTAGTTTGCTGTTAAGTTTGCAGCCGACTAACGTCATGCATACTTGACCGTTTCTATACACACAGTAGACATGTCATGCATACTGATAGCCACACACCGTCAAGTTTACCAGACACTGGTTCAAGCGCGTTGCAATCTTGACGGTAAACTGGATCGTGTGTGACTGACATGAATGAATAATGTGGGATGATTCTTTATCTTGATATTCACTGACTCCAAAGAAATGCAAACAGTAGCAGCTAGCTCCATACGAAATACCTGTAGGATCCTCCTTTTTTTATAAGAATGTATGCTAGCTAAGGAAATTAGCTGGCAGCGCCGTGATCATCAAAAATTGCGAGACCTACTGCGTATTCTACTGCATGGCGTAAACCTTTAGCAAAGGTAGGTCCCGGTTGGTTAATGCAAAACGACTAGATTTAGGTAGTCTTCTTTATTATGCTATTATAATATTTAGAGGGCTGTCCCGCTCGCAATAATAAGGTAAAACAGAACAAGACATTGGAAATCGACAATTGATTTACCTGACGCACAGGCGCGTAGTTTTCGACGGTTTTTTTTATTGATATACACCAGTGATTAACTGCGATCCCACCTGATGGTAAGCAGTGATGCAATCATTGATGGTGAGGCGCACTAGTTTATTAAAAGCCTATTCACTCTAGCCTTGAAGACACCTAAATTATAGTTGGAAGGGAAGACCGTAGCAGGCAAACTGTTCAAGTCCTTCGAAGTACGCGGTATAAACGACGAAGCGAAACGCTTAGTCCAGACCGTTCAAGTTTCAACAACGTAAGGGTGGATTGAAATTTCAAATAGCCATATTACTTTTTAATACTACTAAACACTTCTGCTATGTTTGTGGGCTAACTACACCCAGACAACATACAATGCTCTGCGGGTCTAATATGATAACACGTTCAGGGCGCTATTGCCGCTTCCACGTTTCTGTATCGCATCAGCAATGTTTGCTGAAGCACACACAGATTTCTTCGCAGCTATGTGGCGCAAAAAGACCGCATCTTTCATCAATCAGCTGCGTGGAAGTCGCCACAGCATCTTGAGTACTATAATAGGCACGATTGTCCATGGAAATTAGCACAGGGGACAAAGTCCCTGATTACTATGGCTTATTAATTTTACTTGTCTTTATATGATGGATCTCATTTATCTGATTAAATAAATATAAATCAGATATCATTATATCTACTATAGTAACTGTGGCTATATCGACACTATGAAGATCATAATTCCACCGAATCCTACATATCTTTTTTTTTTCTCCAGGCTGGCAGTTTCTGTCTCACAGAGCCAAGCTCAGGGTCCGATGCCTTCGCTCTAAAGACTGTAGCCAAGAAAGATGGCGATCACTACGTCATCAGCGGTTCTAAGATGTGGATCTCAAACTCTGATGTCGCCGGAGTGTTCCTTGTCATGGCTAACGCTGACCCATCGAAGGTAAGAATAACTTGTATTGATCAGTGTTTTTCCGTGGTAATTTTGAATAGTTCAGATTCATATTGATACAAGAAATTTAACATTTTTACCGCCACGTCAAAAAAGCATGCGTGCTCTCGACGCAGCTCGGTGATTTCATGCTTTAACAATACAAATAAAATACTTTCATATAAGATTTATTAGCGTTTAACTCTGTCATGTAGTCGAGACCGTGGCGTACTGGACATATTTTGCTTTGTCATGGATACGTGACTGTGGCGGTCAAAGGATAAAAATTGAGGAAGTAGGTAAATATATTGGAAATCTTTATGAAGGAGCCTTTCTGAATTGAGTAGTTCCCATCCAACATTTTCCACAAGGGGAGATCGAAGTCCAAAGAGAAGCCATTTTGTTAATTTAAATGAAAGTTCTGTGTACCTACCGCCATAACATTTCTGCTACATAGGCTACATTAGCCCCCCTATCCAAGTTATAATCGTATCGTTCGCGCCGAACGCCTCGAGTAGGCCACGCCTCCGATTCCTTTGTTCTGACCACGTGGCTGAGCGTTGAGATGATGTCAGAACAAAGGAATCTGAGGCGTGGCCTACCGGAGGCGTTCGGCGCGAACGATACGATTGTAACTTGGCTAGGGGGGTAGATTAGATACTGTGTTCTAATTAGAAAGATATGGACTCCAGTGTAATTACAACACGAGTATTATTTTTTTTGTCTCTGGAGGCAAAGCAACTACCACACCTCGTAAATAGGTACCTGTGGTCTATGATTTCTCGCACTCTAGGGTGGAGCAAGAGGGCATGTCAGATTTATATTGACTAAACCATACCTGTCTTTCAGATGCCCTTTACGTTCTAGGACTACAGGTTTCTTTATCAGAAATACCTCGTGGAAGCTCGGGCCGTGTTCTGGTTGCATATTGAAGCTCCAACCCTTAACCCTAATCCCTACCCTTCCAGGGCTACAAAGGCATCACGTGCTTCATCGTGGAGCGCGACACGCCGGGGCTGTCGGTCGCCAAGCCGGAGAACAAGCTCGGCATCCGCGCCTCGGGGACCTGCATGGTGCACTTCGATAACGTCAGGGTGCACGAGAGCAGCATTCTTGGAGAATATGGGAAGGGGTATGTATTAGAAAAGTTGTTTTACAAATTAACTAGCTGTTGAACTTTCTCCTGGGATAGAAATGGGTATCCTATGTTCTATTTCAGTACATGGTCTACCTGTGTACCAAGTTTCATTGAAATCCGTTCAGCCATTCGAGCAAAAAGAAGTAACAAACATACATAGATACACACACAAACTTTCGCCTTTATACTCGAATATTAGTGGGTCACCTTGGGTCATCATTTGGTGTTTAAGTGTTTCTGGTGTCTTAAATCTTTGAAATCTACAAAATTGTAGGCAAAGGTCTACATAGGACTGAATTTAATAAATCTTAAAATAGGGGCGTCCCATTATCAAGATACAACAATAAAGAACTATTGATCGATGGATACAACTGGCTATTTCTTTTACTTCAAGAAAATGACAATAACAACAATAACACCAACAATGACAATATCTGTTATTTATTTATTGTGCACACCTACCACAGTGTTGTCTTTTTTAACCCAATGGTTGGCTGGTAGAGAATGCCTTGTGGTATTAAGTCCGCTTATATGTACGACTGTATATGAAGTTTAAATAAATAAAATGACTAGGTACATATACCTATTCGTTTATTACATTACAAGAGTTGTAACAACAAAATATGTATTCTATAAAGATTCCACGACAAGGCATAACTATTTAAAATTAAAACATCCATGTTCTGGAGAGAAGACTTTCAGAGATCCAGCTATACCTTCTGTCTCCTTCTCCAGATACAAATACGCAGCAGGTTTCCTGAACGAGGGCCGCATCGGCATCGCGTCGCAGATGATCGGTCTGTGCCAGGGATGCATGGACGCCACCATTCCCTACACGCTTGAGAGGAAACAGTTCGGCAAGAGCATTTATTCTTTCCAGGTAAGATTGATTTTTCAGCAATTTTGACTTCTTAAATATTTTGATATTTATGAAGTCAAGAGGGTGTAGTTTCAGCAAATTTGACTTCTTAGATATTTTATTATTTCTAAGGCCGCATTTTGTTATTTTCAGTCAAAATTGCTGCTCTTAAATAACTGAACAGAACAGGGTCGTAATTTTAGTGCGAAAAAGAGGATAGGTATACCTACCTGTGACATAATGCGTCGTCCCTCTTGTTTGCCTTAAAGCAATGATTACCACCTACTCGTATCATGAATTAAGTAGGTACCTACCTTACCTACTCTCCTAAATCATCAAATGGTTAATATGAAAAATTTACAAAAATCAATTACCTACGTCATGTGAGATTACACTTGGCTCATTTGGAGAAAGAATCACGTTAGATAGGTAAATTCGATATTCGTGGTAAATACCAACCGGCAACCATACTAAAAAACTGTAAAATACTAAACGCCTAAAGAAATTGTAAGAGCCATAAAATGAAACTTAGCTTAATAAAATTATACTTTCAGGCGTTTTTTTTATGTTAATTTAATATAAATACTATTTTACGTAGTACATAGGTATATATCGATGCCATTTTATTGAAAGTATTAATTTTGTAACATCCTCCTGCATGCTAAAACTGTATGTATACCCATATTTTGACAAATAAAATAATCTTTATTAAAAGACTTAAACTGAACATAGGGGCCGTTCAAGTATTACGTAAGCAGATTTTTTGCAAATATTAACTCCCCCCCCCCCCTTGTCAGCAAAAATAAGCAAAGCTCTCACCCCCCCCCCATGCTTACGTAAACATTGCATGGTACAAGCATTTGTGAATGTGTTGGTTTCGTTATTAATATAGGAGCAGCAGTTGTAAGTCTACAAATAAGGAATAGGTTTGAAATAAAGGAAAAACAAACTTCATTTAAAATTTTGACATATTAATTCAAATTACCAGTCCACAGTCCATGATACAGTACGAATCCATGACTCTAAATCGTCAGATGTTTGCTGCTTAGTGATGTGTGTCGTGTCAACTCATTTTCTTGCGACTTTGGAACATCGACATCGTTCTCTTAAAAAACTAAAAAAACATAATACTGCTGACGTAACCACCATCTAGACCCCCCCATCCCCCATGTCATCAAAAATAAGCAAAGCAAAGACCCCCCCCACCCCCCTGTAGTGCTTACGTAATACTTGAATGGCCCCATACCAATTTTTTAAAATGAAAAACCCATGGCGTGGTCTTAAATTAAGACCACGCCATAGGTTTTTCATTAACTGAGTAGTGGTCCCGCTATTTTGATATTAAAATACCCAGGATTTCATAACAAATCAATGCATACCTACCACTTTCTTTGTAGAATATTTTGAAATTTTATGAGTGTAAAATTTTACTATGAAAATATGGAATAGTAAAAAATATAGTAAGTAGGTATATCCTATTCACATGATATTCGAAAAACCTGGAGGTGTCCCATCATCTTGACATTCATAACATTTGGATAAAAGAAACCAAGAAGAACAAATAAGTAAAGTGCTAGCGGCCAACTAATCTGAAGACTATTAAATAATAAATTCTGTCTTCTCCAGGGTATCAGCTACCAGATCGCCCACCTGCAAACTCAGCTGGAAGCCGCTCGTCTTCTCACCTACAACGCAGCGAGGCTCAAGGAGAACGGCCTAGACTTCGTCAAGGAAGCTGCCATGGCCAAATATTATGCTTCAGGTACATACTATGTTAGAAGTATTACTAAACGGTCACAAAACGGTTACGAGAACAGTGAATAGGTATATCTCAAGAAGACAGAAAACTGTAGTAGGTACAGAAAAAATAGGTAGTCTGTCGTCTTCTTTTTTGTTTTTATTATGACCGCATTTGCGAAAAACACTAACAGTCTGTATGGAATTTACTCCAACAGATTGTTAACCTTATTTGTAGATAGGTAGTACAATAATAAGTTCTATATTAACAAAGAAATATAGGTACCTAGATATCATTACTTAAAAAACGACTATTAACTCTAGATGCTAAGCTGCAGTGGGGCCCACATATAGACAAATTATCAAAAAAACTTAGCTCTGCAGCATACGCTGTTAGACAGATTCGAAATTTAACTGATGTAGAGACTGCCCGTTTAGTTTACTTTAGCTATTTCCATAGTGTCATGTCGTACGGTATTCTACTGTGGGGAAATGCCGCCGAAATACAGTCAATTTTTGTATTGCAAAAAAGGGCTATTCGTTCAATTTATAAATTAAGTCCCAGATACTCCCTCAGAGATAAATTTAAAGAAATCAATGTAATGACTGTACCTTCACAGTATATTTACGAGAACATTTTGTATGTACATAAAAATATAAACATGTTTAAAAAATACAGTGATGTTCATAATTTTAATACTAGGAACAAACACAAATTTGTGGTTCCTACAACCAGGCTGAAAAAAATAGGTGGCTCATTTAGATGCCAATGTATACACTTCTATAATAAACTTCCTAGTCATATTCAACAACTAAGCCTTAATAAATTCAAATTATTTGTAAAGCGAAAACTTTGCCAAAAGGCTTTTTATACTATAAAGGACTATGTTGAGGACCAAAAGGCTTGGGATTGACCTGCTCCAGTACGCACTGCAACTGTTGTCTTATTATTATTATTATTTTCTTTTGTTTTTATTTTTAATTGTGTTTTTTATTATTTATTACAATTCGATATTGTAGATTATTTTTATTTTGCAATTGTACTTTTTTTTCTATTAATTTTTGACAAAAATGTTTACTTTGCTAAAGTATTACATTTTGTAAACTATATTTTTCTTTTATTATTGTGAACGTGAGGACTATGTTGATTGTTTTTTTTTTTTCCTTTTCAGTAATTTTAATGTATGTCTGGCAATTTGAGTATTTTCTGCGGCCTACCCAAATGTCCTTTCCTTGGTATTGTTCGTCAAGTCGTTGAGCTCCTTAGTAGTCCTGAGTTGAGTTTTACGAATACTGACAAATGCTTGCACTGACTGGACAGGTCCACTCAAATCTGTATGGTTCTTTCTTCAAAAGACCATTTCAGACAAATCTGCATGGTTCTCATGTGATTTGACCATTACAAATTTACTGTATGGACTTTAAAAGAGACTTTGACCCCTGAGTTTGTTTCGGTGTTTCTTCTCAGGGTAGTCAGCTAGGAAACACCGGCCTCATCTAGTTTAAAAATGACGAAAAAAAAAATTGACGTGTAAAAGTGTTTTTTAAACCTATTTACAAAATAAATATCATTTATCATTTATCATTCTGTATCACATCTAACAAACACTCTTTAAAAAAAAATCCTCCAAATCTCTATCGACTGGAAGTGTGCCCAATAAACTTGCGGTATTGAGGTAAAAGCCAGTCCTTGGGTCACGCGAAGTATCAACTAGGCAACTACGTTACAGACACTGTGTGTGGCTGTAAGGTCGTTGCAACTAGGTTACTAGGCGTTTAGATAAATGTATGAGCACTCGATCCCACTACGTGAAACCCAAGTTTCAACCCCAAACGACTCGAAATATAACTCCTAACAATGTTGATATATAGAGCAGGAAAACATACCTACTCTATCTTTCTAACAATAAGTTTTATTTTCCAGAAATCGCCCAGAAGCTGACCTCAAAATGCATAGACTTCATGGGAGGAGTAGGTTTTACCAAAGATTTCCCTCAAGAGAAGTTCTTCCGTGATGCTAAGATTGGAACCATCTATGAAGGAACCAGTAACATGCAACTGCAAACCATTGCCAAACTCATTGAGAAACAATACACCCAATAAAGATTCTATATAAGAAATGATTAAATTTAAATCAAATTGAACAATATTGTACATAAAACATTGATGTATGCCTGAATTACTTTGATATTATGAAAAGTACCGGTTACTTATTTTTGAAATAAGTGCATTTACCAAATGTAAATAAGGTTTCAACATTTCATTTTACCATGAAAGTACACTTTTGAGACTTATACTATTGATTAGTTGATTGAAAGTACATAAATTACAAGGTATAAATAATAATATATTTCTAATAAGAATAATGTCTTCCCTTTTGTATGAAAATGTAAGTTTAATGTTTTATACAATTGTATTCCAAATAAAAGACTTTTGTAAACTATAAATACAACATTTATTTACAGAAATCTAACTCTACTTAAATAAACCTGATTGCTGTTTTAATTGAATTATGGTTTTGGGTCATACGGCATCTTGAAACCAACCATTCTTGCGGTCTCCTCAACACTTCGGTCCCCCTTTCCCTTATATTCCGCATTAATCTCCTTGTATCGTCTCGAGTTGACAAGGTAATCGCAGTACGTTTTTGCCTTGTAGTGCATCTCATCTATTGCCTTGCAAAGCTGTTGATCCGTAGTCTGATGTTTTCTATACTGACTGAATATGTACTGAACCATTTGATTATCTGCAAGTTTCTTTGATGAACTTGACTTGCGTATCTCTGATAGCAAAAGTCTTAGTGTCGCTAACGGAGGCTTTGATGAAATTGATGCCATTTTATACCTTCAAAACAAATTAAATTTTCAAGTTCTGAAGAGCGTTATTTGTGATAAATTCTTCAATGTTATCATACGTTGGTTGTTCACCTTTCGTCCAAAATTCAGAGTCAAGTTTATCTAGATTTTCTTTAGGGAATGTATGAATAGAAGTATCATTAAAGCAATCAGTGAATTTAAAATTATTATTCAAAGGCTGCTCAGTTGTATGTGGAAATATTTTAGCTATGAAAGGGACAGTGTCTGAAAGTAATCTACTGGGCTGGCTATCAGCAAGATTACTAAAACTGTTACAGATAAGTATACAGTTGTGTAAATTAGGACCCCAGTTGCTCCAGAGAAAACTATTGGTTAGCTGTTTTGAACAGTGTGGGAAGTAAACTACAGTAGGCCCTTTATCTGATATTGCATAACAACCTTCACTGTTTTCATATAAAACTTGAAGCAGTAACTTTTTAAGGAGTTCACACTCACTGTTATAAAACAGAGGATCGTATACCAACACTTTTTCGGGGTTAAAGCACTCGTTTAAGCACAACAACAGAGCTAACTGATACCTAGATATATGACACTCAGCTACATGACCAAGTCCAAGACAATATATTTCTACGACTTTTCTCTCTTGTAAAATACTACTCACAGATTTTATAACCTCTTCCGAATAATTTGAAAGTCGTAATTCTTCGACACAGCTGCGAAGGCGACTGAAAATAGTAAATTACAAATGAATAACCTCAAAATTAACCAATGTTATTGTTATGCATAGAACAATCACTAAACTTACGTAATCGTTTTACCAAAATCTATAACTTTGTCTTTTTCTATTTCAACATTTAAATATTTTAGCTGTGTATGGTATTTGGTAGATCGTTTATTCCGTTTTATTTTTACTTTCTGAAAACCATCACTATCGACTTCTGGTTTTGACATTTTGTAATTCAATGTTGCCATAGTTTGCCATAGTGTGGCCATTTTTATTACAATTTACAATTGATAAAAGATTTCAATTTTTTGGAGACGTATTGTGTCGTTATGTAAAACATTTTCCTATTTATCCTGATTCTCTGATCTGATTCTCTTATCTTTAAAAATAACCTACAGAACGTTACGTATCTACTTTATCTCAAACCACATTTCATTCGTAATAATACTTTTCACATAGCTTAAAGTGACCAATTATCCGGATTTAAGAGATATAATCACAATTCGAGATTATACCTACTGCCTGGTGTAGCTGGGTGACCAACGGACCTGGGACAAAAAAAAAACTGGAGCTACTTTTTTGTTCACACATGGTAAATCATCAAATAATCTCTAAACAATCGCTTTGGGTGGAGCAAGAGGGAATGTCAGAGTTTTAGGGGTATGAGGAACAGAGAGTAAAGCCCCACATACCTCCGTTGAAAAGGGAGGATCCTCCGGCCAGACGGGTGTTATGTCTGGCGGGCTACTGCCCGATAGATGATTTCGGGCTGTTCTATATGTTCTAATCGAGCGGATAACTTTGATTGCGCGATGCAGGATTAGTTCCTATGTGACGCCATAGATGTCGCTACATCACTACCGTCCGGAGATCGGAGATCGATGGTTCTTGATGCTTCTTGATGCGTGCCAGGCCAGTGGTAGGATGGTTCCAGTGGGTCGGAACCGAATGCCGCATAGTTCTCGGTGAGTCGGAACTGTCTGCGGTGATGCCCCAGTGAGTCGGGGTGTTGCTATCCCAGTGAGTCGGGATGATGCCCCAGTGAGTCGGGGTGATGATGTCCCAGTGAGTCGGGATGATGCTGCAGGCTCCAGTGAGTCGGAGTAGGTGCTGTGCAACGTAGGGCTTGATTGCAGGTGTCGACCAGGAGAGGTTCTTCGTTGCTCTTCATGTGACTGGCCGAAGGTGCAGTGTGCTTCGCCAAGGTCGCTGATGAGGCTGAGGGTGATGACCAGGCATGACCAGGTAGGCATGCTGGTGGTCAGGATACCCTTTTAAAGCCGTGGGTGCTGGCTGTATGGCTCGAAAGCTTGAGGAAGTGATGATGACGTCACGAAGTAGTAGCTGCACGAAGGCCGCGCTGACGTTCATTGTCGAGGGTCACCATTTTAGGGGCATGAGGAACAGAGAGTAAAGCCCCACATACCTCCGTTGAAAAGGGAGGATCCTCCGGCCAGACGGGTGTTATGTCTGGCGGGCTACTGCCCGATAGATGATTTCGGGCTGTTCTATATGTTCTAATCGAGCGGATAACTTTGATTGCGGGTTTTGGATTAGTTCCTATGTGACGCCATAGATGTCGCTACAGAGTCATACTGATTAAAACGAGTTGGCATGATTAAAGTAGGTAGTATTACAATTTGTCTTATTTAGATTTCGAAGGTGAGAGATTTTTTTGATAGTTCAATGAGAGGTTTGCTAATCAGGTTTTGGGCCCATACATACTGCATGCCTGCTTGCATGCTGCATGCTTGCTTGCATGCCTGCTTCCATGCTGCATGCCTGCTTCCATGCTGTATGCTTGCTTGCATACTGCATGCCTGCTTGCTTGCATACTACATGCCTGCTTGCTTGCATACTGCATGCCTGCTTGCATGCTGCATGTTACATGCCTGCCTGCATGTCTGCTTCCATGCTGCATGCTTGCTTGCATACTGCATGCCTGCTTGCATGCTGCGTGCCTGCCGCATGTTGCATACCTGCTTCCATGCTGCATGCTGACGATACGTCGTTAATTTTTAAGATCAATAGACGTTCCACAAATCTTGATGACGTAAACAATGCTCTTCAGCAAGTCCAAAACTGGTTTACTGTTAATAATTTAGTATTAAATGGAAAAATAACTAAGTGTTACCGAATGTTAAAAATAATTACTCCGACATAATATTGAACTGATGTAGATACTGCGCGACTAGTTTATTTTATTTACTTTCATAGTATCATGTCTTACGGTATTTTCCTACGGGGACGGGCTGCAGACATAGAGTCTATTTTTATTCTGCAGAAAAGAGCTGTCAGAGCCATATATAATCTTCGCAGATGCGATTCTCTTAGGGAACTATTTAAGGAAATAAACATCCTGACGGTCCCTTGTCAATACATTTATGAAAACATAATGTAAGTTCGGAAAAATATTCATCTTTTTACTAATATAAGTGACAGGCACAATTTTAATACTAGGAATAGAAACAAATTTTGTCAACCTCGATTCAGATTGGCTAAAGTACATAGTTCTTTTATAGGGTACTGTGTAAAATTTTATAATAAAATACCAGTTGAGATTCTACAACTAAATGAATCCCAATTTAAAGCATATATTAAACACACATATGTAAACAAGCGTATTATAAACTGGAAGATTATATCCTTGATAAAAACGCTTGGCTAAATGCCGGTCCTGCTCCACAGCCACTTTTACCTTCAAATTAAAACGGATATATATGGATATCTTCTGTTTTTGTGAAACTTGGTTAAAACCAGATAGAATGCTGTTCAATGTAAATAATTTTTCAGTTGCCAGTGCGTAGGTACAATAGATCATCAATAGGGGTGGTACGTTGATATTATGTAATAATTCTTTAAGATATAAGGAAAGGAAAGATATCACTGCTTGTTCTGTTGATCGCTTATGTGAGGCAGCATGTGCAGAGGTTGAAGGCCAAACTTTCTTATGTGTCTACAGACCACCTGCATCAAACTTGACATCTTTTTTGATCTTAATAGAAGAAATACTATATAAACTTATTAGAGATAACAAATTAGTTTTCGTTTGTGGGGATTTAAATATGAATTTTCTTATAAAAATCACCAGAAAAATGTAAACTTCTCTTATTGTTTAGTTTAACCTAAAATGTATTTTTAATGAAGCAACAAGAATAACACCTACCTCAGCTTCATGCATAGATAATATATTTACTAATTGTAATATAAAAAACTCATCCATAATTAGTGGCGCGAGGTCTGACCATACTGGTCAACTCGTATCTTTCGAGTTAGTCAAAACGTTACAATTAGATTCACCTGCAGAATTTAGACCGCTTACTAAAAATAAATTAAATTATTTTAATAATAATGTTCTTAATAGTCTCTCAACAGCCAATTTTGATTCGCAAGACCCCAATGTAAACTATGGTACATTATTTTCTACAGTATGCCAAGAATTTAATAAGGCGTGTCCAGTTAAAAAAATTAAAATCAATAATAAATCCAAATTTAATGAATGGACTACTGCTGGAATAAGAAAAAGCAGAGATACTTTATATCAGCTATACCATGAAAAATCCTTGTCATCTGATCTTAACTTGCATAACCACGTTAGAATGTATTCAAAGATATTCAAAAGAGTCTGCGCCCAAGCTAAATCTAAATCAATAAGTAAGTTCATTGAAAATTCTAATAATAAAATAAAAGCTGTCTGGAAGGTGATAAACAGGGAAACTGGAAAGACAAACCAACGAGATCGGAATTAATTGTCGCTAAAAATTGATAATAAAATCATCTCAGATAGGTCAAAAGTGGCTGAGACGTTAGAAAACTTTTTCACCAACATCCCAATAGAAGTTACGAAATCTCTCCCTTCTTCGTCTTTGTTAGCTGAATCTTTTTTAAAAGAACATTTCACTAAGGATATACCAACCTTTGAATTTAAGCGTATCTCTGTTGATACAATTTTAAAAACATACAAAGTCTTAACATAAAAAACACTGAAGACTTATGGGGTATATCCGTTAAGGTTCTTGGAGATATTATTGATACTATTGCTCCTGTCCTTACAGGCATATTTAATCAATGCTTAGACAGCGGAATGTTCCCTGATTTAATGAAACATAGTAAAGTAGTACCAATTTTCAAATCAGGTAGTAAGAGTGATCCCTCTATTTATAGACCTATATCTGTGCTTCCAGCATTGAGTAAAATCTATGAAAAAATCATGCTCGACCAGATGTTGTCTCATTTTAATTCAAATAGGATTTTGCATAGTCATCAGTTTGGCTTCACGAAAGGAAGGTCAATGACGGATGCAGGAGTGAAACTCATCAGTCACATCTTGGAATCCTGGGAGAAGTCCCAGGATGCTATTGGCATATTCTGTGACCTCTCAAAAGCATTTGACTGTGTTGACCATAATCATCGACTACCATAATACTCTGATCCGTAAATTTACGGAATTCGTGCACGAGCTGCTGATCTTGTTTTTTCCTATTTATCTTACAGGCAAGAAAAAGTATCCATTAATGGGGCGACGTCCTCGGGGTCTTTAGTAAAGATGGGCGTGCCTGAGGGTTCAATTCTTGGCCCTTTCCTTTTTCTAGTTTATATTAATGACCTTCCATACATGATGGCTAATTTATCCGATATAATTCTGTTTGCTCATGACACTTCTCTTATTTTTAAAGTAGATAGAAAAGATGGGGATATCTTGCATGTCAACGAAAGTCTGGATGTTCTTTCGAAATGGTTCGCAGCTAATAATCTCTTATTAAATGCGAATAAAACTAAATGTATAAAATTTTCATTACCGAATGTCCCTCAAGTTGGCGTCAATCTAATTCTTGATGGCAACAAACTTGATGTTACTACGGAAACTGTGTTTTTAGGTATAACTATCGATTCTAAACTGCAGTGGGGCGCTCATATTAGAACTCTTTCAGGTAGATTAAGCTCAGCCGCATAATTATACAGTAAGAAAAATAAGGCAATTGACAGATGTAGCCACAGCTAGGTTAGTTTACTATGCTTATTTCCACAGTATTATGTCTTATGGCATTTCACTGTGGGGATCTGCAGCTGATGTAGACTCAATTTTCATATTACAAAAGAGAGCAATCTGGGCTATTTATAAAATGGGTCCTCGCGAGTCCCTCAGAAATAAATTCAAAGAAATCGATATAATGACTCTGCCTTGTCTTTATATTTTAGATAGTATTTTGTATGTTCGTAAAAACCTAGGACTTTTTAATAGTAGAAGCGATTTTCATAACATAAATACGCGTAGTAAACACGAAATTTTATTACCCAAATGGAGATTAGCTAAGACCAGCAAGTCATTTTTAGTAAACAGCATACGCTTTTATAACAAGCTGCCAAAGGCGGTGACTGAACTTAGCGAGGGAAAGTTCAAAACCCATATTAAGCGTGTCCTAACTAAAAAAGCGTATTACAAGGTTAAAGACTATGTCGAAGACACGCTTGTGTGGCAATGACTGCTTCTGCACATGTGGCCCCCTGGTAACTCATAATATTGTGTAAATGTATCTATTAACTGCTTCACATTTGTTGTAATATAATTATACTTTTTTTTTCTGTTCTAACACATTGCTTTTGCAGTATTTTTTATATTATTAGACGCCAACCACCATAAATTCGTTAGTAATTTATTTTGTTGACATGTCATTTATTGATAATTGTAATTATTTATTTTTCTTGCTTATTTTATATAGCCTCTTTTTTTATAATGTGAATGTGAGAACACTGTAGACTCCGCGAATTCTTAGGTTACTTCTATGACGTCTCACTTTTTTTTTGATATGATTATTTTTACTGTGCTTTTCGGTACAATATCGATTGGTCTACACTGTTCTTACATAATGTCTATTAATACTGTAATATGAAAATATTGTAAGCAACCACTTTTTTAAAAGAGTAACCATGGAGTTTCTTGCCGGTTCTTCTCCATAGGAAACGACCAATTTGGAACCGTGCACTAGCTTCTGACGTTTTATAACTGCCCATGTAGGCTTATGTGAAATAAAAACTTTTTGACTTGACTTGACTTGACTTGAATTAGTTTTTTTTTTTTTAATATTGGAAGAGATACTTTTTGTATTGTTGTTTTCGAAATGTTTTTTATTTTATTTGTTTATTTCAATAGAGTTTATGATAATTTACCTTTTGTATTTGGTAACAATAGCATTGTATAATGTAGAAGCACTTTTTTTTCAATTTTTGTGAATGTGAAGTGCCTACCATGAAGCATTTTTATTAGGTTACAACTTGTTTGACATTACGAGCATGGCAGTTGAGAGTTTGTCATGCTCACTCAAATGTCTCGCTGATGGTGGCACGTGTTATTGGGTCATTCAGTTCTCTTCAAAATGGTTGAGCTGAGTGGGGTTGATGCACGCCTCATGCTCGTGAACGGGTGCCGTCAGTTGAGACTGGTCATCTCTTAGCTGCCAGTGACTTGATTCAATTTCAATTTTTTTCAATTAGTTTCTTTTTTTAAAATTATTATTACTTATCTACATTGTGCTCACATATTAGAAGCGACAAGAAATATGTAATAAATAACCAAGATTTATATAAAACAAAATATGATTTAAAAGAGTGCCCATGGAGTTTCTTGCACGTTCTTCTCCATAGAGATCTACGCTTTGGAACGTGCAATTTAGCATCGCACTCGCAATTTAGTTTTTTTTTTTTGCACTGTGTTTCCGGACCGATTGCTATATTTTATTGTGCGTCTATTTGGGCAGAATAAACATGTTTTCTTTCTTTTCTTTCTTTCATCACTTTTTTTTTGACTAACCGACATTTTGACAATTCAAAAGTGCCTGTAATTGGTCTATTTGAAATAAATGTTTCTGATTTCATGCCTGATTGCATACTGCATGCCTGCTTGCATGCTGCATGTCGCATGCCTGCCTGCATGTCTGCTTCCATGCTGCATGCTTGCTTGCATACTGCATGCCTGCTTGCATGCTACGTGACTGCTGCATGTTGCATGCCTGCTTCCTCGCTGCATGCCTGATTGCATACTGCTTGCCTGCATGCCTGCTTGCATCCTGCTTGATGGCAGGAGTTCCGCTCCATTCCGCTCCACTCCCCTCCCACCTTAGCCACCGTTGTAATTTATTTTAAACCACCCAGAAATAGGAAGCCCCCGCAAGGGGGCCTCCATCGACCCTATCCAAGCCGACTGTATTTTAGACTGAATTATAAAGATTTGTACAACACGTGCGAAGCTGGGGACAAAATAAACAATAAAACAAATTTCACAAAATGATGTTTTCTTATTGTTCAAATTAAATGACTTTTAACTTAATTAAATAGATCATTTTTAGAGCAAAAGATAGTAAATAAAGAAGAATGTTGCAACGTAAACGAAAGATCCTGTCGGCGAAAAGTCCATAGATGAAAGATTCTGCTGGGGAAACGGAAATAAATGAATCGTCCTGTCGATGAACAGTCCAATGACGAATCGATCGTAGGAGAACGGTTGCACAATCAAAGAAAACTGCCTATTAGAAACCAAGTGCAATAATGTGTACCTACTTAGTTTTAGAAACTCTTTCTGAAACATGGTCGCTTACAATGGGCCTCATCAGAAGGCTTACAGTCACCCAAAGGGCAATGGAAAGGGCTATGCTCGGAGTTTCCTTGCGTGATCGCATAAAGAATGAAGATATCCGCAGGAGAACCAAGGTCGCCGACATAGCCCACAGAATCGCCAAGCTAAAGTGGCAGTGGGCAGGGCACATTGCTCGTAGAACGGACGGTCGATGGGGCCGAAAGGTTCTAGAGTGGCAATCGCGCACCGGAAAACGCAGCGTTGGAAGGCCTCCCACAAGATGGACCGACGACCTGGTGAGAGTCGCGGGAATGCGGTGGATGCGAGACGCACAGGATTGGTCGTTGTGGAGACGCTTGGGGGAGGCCTATGTCCAACAGTGGACGTCTTTCGGCTGAAATGATGATGATGATGATGACTTGGTTTTCTGTTATTATTTTCTTATGAACGGTCAAAAGGAAACCTAAAATTCCCGAAATCCTGAGTCTCGCTGAGCTAGGATCAGGGTTATAATTTTTAAGCTCGCTTTAAAAACTTTTGCACCTCACTACAATACACTCTTGCATTTAACATTACTTATCTCAAGCTTTTCTGTGTGACTTTAGATAGGGCTCCATTTTCATCGTTTAGTTGATTTTTTGTGAACTAGTGTTATAATTGACCGTAGGCCAGAAAAAAGTGGCGAAACAGTTAATCTGTTTCGCCACTTTTTTCTGGCCTATGCCGCATGCATCGATTACTTACAACTATCTCCTTCTTTACACTCACTCTGCGACTTAAACTTTGCCCTAAAGTGGAACAGTCTACCTACTTGAAATCAAAGAAAATACCCGACCCGAATAATAAACGTATTGAATGAAGGCGCGGTCTAATTTCGGCATTTAATTCACTACTGCATGGTACCGTTCCCACAAGAACTCTATGCGTCCTTGATCAGGTATTTGGGTTAGAAAAATTACCTACTGACATAACGACATAGAGGGCGGGAGTTCGCGGCGCATATCGAGTACCTATTGTATGTTTTGTATGGGACGGACAATCAAAATCTATGAGCACAGCATTCAAATCACGCAACCGTATTCGTTCCAACATACCGTAATACGAATAAGGCGACAATTGTGCACCAAACGATATTATTAGCCGCGCAAGTTTTGTCAAAGGACGACGTTTCCCGCCCGCGTACACGGCGCGAAAATTTTATTTTCAATTTTCCGCGTTCCAATTTTGAATTTAGGTCTTTTCATTTTCATTACTTTCTAATGTTTACATGAGACGCAACCGTAACGACCTCCTTAGTTATTTATTCAAAGAGTCTGTAATTAAATTCTCTTCGCTTCGTTACTTTTATATAACTTTATTATAATGTTTTGGTAGGTAGTTGGGATTTGTTTTTCTATGTTTTAGTTGTAACACATTCGCAGACTGAGCCCATCGTGTTTCTTTTAGTGTGTGCGGTGTTTACAGACGTTGTTTATTGAGGTGATACATTGACTGTTGGATGTGGACTTAGAATGGAACGTTACGTAGTAAACCGGCGTTCTAAACGCAAAAGTGATGGATTTTTAACTAAGTGGAGGAGAAAATACAGCATTTTGAGCAAGCGCTCTTGGATCACTAGCGGATATGACTTGAATGTGAGTAATATTTTCATTGAAATAAGTTGTTTAATATTTTGAGTGGTCGCAACTGTGGCCTTATTACCTATCGATGTTTAATAACATAAGTTATTTTGAGCTGTTATATTTAATAGCTTTATAAATAAATTTGCAACAGGCAAAAAAGCTTCGCACGGGTACTATAAATCATTCAAATTCTCGGATTTTCTCTGTGCATGTATAATTAACCTAAACTTTCCTCAAGAATCGTTGTCTCTATTGGTGAAAACTGTGTGAAAATTCGTTAAGTAGTTTTTGAGTTTATAGCAAATAGACAGACGTGGTGGAGGACTTAGTATTACTTATAATATGTAAGGATAACTTACAGCTCAAATGACAGTTGTTATGCAAATAAATGACAGACAATTATCAAAACATTAGATTATATTCAAAATACTAAAGTACCTAGTAGGTACCCAATTCATCTTCAAAACATAATTGAAGTAGGTATGAACAGCACATAATAAGATTGCGGATGATGTCAGCAGACCCGTAGGGGCCCAGCAGGGCCGAATACCCGCTAGGGCCGCGAATAATTTCTGCAAAGGAAACCCGCGATCCTAGAACGCAAAGAGTAACTGAAGGACACAGGTGTGTTTTGAGTCCGTAAAAGTCTGACACGCCCTCTCGTTCCACCCTAGAGCAAAAGAAAACACTGTTTAATTTCCCTACTCAAAAAAAAAAAACAAAAGAAACTCGGATATTTTTAAGGCGAAGGAAATAAATTTTGTGGAAACCGAAAATATTTTATTAAATTAATGCGTGTTGCGATGTTTTAATTTCAAGTAAAGCCTTGGACTAAGTAGAAATATTTTGGAATTCAAGTAATTTCGGTAATTGGTAGCCAGGTACTTCCCAATTGAATATCTTTGTCTACATAAATGAGTCAACTTATCGCAATCATACGAATAGGGCCGATGTAGGAAAAGACTCCTTCCTCCGTCAGTTTTATTTTTTTCCGTCAAAGTCATCAACAAGCTTGGTGATATATCTGACTAGGAAAGCTAAAGCAGTACATACAAGATAAGTAGGTACATAAGTACTTACTTACTTGCATTATTTTGACATGATATACCTATCATCAAATGTCTTCTCCCGACTAGGGTGGCCAGAACCGTATTAGAATTTTACTGACTAAAATCCACCTGTAGGGGCCCAGCAGGGTCGAAGCCTACTGGGGCCATGGGTAGTGTGAAAACGAAACCCGGGGCCCTGGGACGAAGGCAACGAAGGAACAGGAGTGGGTTTTTAGTCAGTAAAAGTCTGACACTATCTTCCGCCTCGCCCAAGAGCGGGGGATGTCATAAGATGATTTTCCCACCGAAAAAAAAAAAAAAAAAAAAAACCTGTATTTCTTTAGTTGCCCTTTGGGAGGGTCACGGTAACACATTCGAACAATACGTAGAAAACTTGATGATTACAATTTACATAGTTCAAATCCCATGTACCTATATTGAAAATCTGTCTATTTCTTTAGTCAACTTCTAGGCTCTTTCTGTAAATTATGAATAGGTACTTAAATATTTAAGGCCACATTAAAACCGAGTCATCTCTATGTAATATTGATTAGATTGATTAATGACTAATGAATAATGATCCCGTCGGTATCTAACGATCCATATAATTCAGCGAAACGAATCACCACTCGTGCATATCTAAAATCTAACATTCTTTGTCAAGACTTCTATTTACTAGCGCCATAATAATTACAAAGAAAATAACATAAAATGTACTTAGGTAATAAAAATATTTTTTACATTAATTCAATGACACACTACGCACTAAACCGCTGGATATTACGGGCAATATTTGTTTAAAATAAAAAAAAAATATCTAACTCTATGATTTTTTTTATTAGATGGGTTTTTTGAGCGGGAGAACTCATTTTGCTATTCTCCCGAACATCAAAATTAGGTACAATGCGTTCCAAATAAGAATAGGCTCGACTGCCATGTTGTGACGTCACATCATACTGTCAAATCGAAGAATTATTATGGTGAGCAGTGAGAATTTTTAAAATCTTGTTTATGTACGAACTGTGAACGAAAAAAGTTTAATCAGAATCCAGTTCTTCAATTTTGCTCATCTCTGAGTTCTTAAATTTTGCCCAATTTCTTGCGACAGTACGACGACGTGACGTCACAACATAATCGATCCTATTCTTATTTGGAACGCATTGTACTTTACCCGCAAATTCTTCATGGCAATATCTCTTGTCGGCTTTTAACAAATAAATACCTACGTGAACGTTACAATGAAACATTTTCATAGACCTTCCAAAAGTTTTGAATAGCTTTCACTGATTCTTCGAACTTTAATGGTTGGGTTAGCCTTCACTACACACTACACACATTATAACGAGCTTCAATACAGACATCACGTACAGGCTACTGCCAATAGGTAGGTATATGCTTACTACTGCGACGTGACTCATGAGACCACCACCGTCTTGACTTGACCCCGTAAAAAAAAAACATTCGAAATATTCCATTAAAAACTCACTACAGTAATACTTAATTGAAAATAATTAACAAGGTAAAAAAGATTCTAAATATTCATCATCATCATCATTATCTCAGTCGAAAGATGTCCACTATTTGACAAAGGCCTCCCCCAATTGTCGCCAAAAGGAACGGTCAACGGTCCTGTGCGTCTCGCATCCATTGCATTCCCGCAACTCTCACAAAGTCATCGATCCACCTTGTGGGAGGCCTTCCAACTCCGCTAGTCTAATATTATAAAGAGGTGAAGTTTGTAATATTGTGTCTTTGTTTCCAGGAAGTAGATAATCTCTAGAACTAATGAGCTACTTTTGAAAATTCATTCACCAGAAATAAGCTATATTTATCATAGGTCATAACATTTGACTGTGATTATAATATTTTTTACGGCAACAATTTTTGTCGACCATCGAATTAGGCACGGGTCAGCTAGATTTTTGAAATTAATTAAATCATTCCGTTACAACAATAGTATGTACCTACTCGTATTTTACAAGTCGTAAAATCTTCAGGAAATAGGGAAAAAAACATTTCAATAGAATGTTTACCGCATTTGTTTTCGTTAAGACAACGACTTTACCAAAGAAATATAAAAAAGTCTTTACTCATTCAGCCTATTGAAAAAAAAAGAAAATAATCTAACCAACTTCGTAAAACAATACAGAAACTTACGTCCATATTTTGGTAAACAGTTTTACATTCAAAACATATCAACACTTTCTCCAAACAATATTAATTGTCCCGTTTTGGCTGACATTAGCATGGTGACAATGCATGTCACGCTATGCTAGACTCCTTTGCCAACTAATATGGCGGTCGAGTCCAGTCGGTGACGTTAGGTACCTATTCTATGTTAATTTTCGCTTTTGTTTTGACGAATAAATTCTTTAAACATTAGTCAATGTTTAGCTACATTTGGGCTACAAAAAATGTCACAAAAAAAAATTGATACTGAAATCATTAATGCGTTTTTAGTATCATAGTAGCACATAGTAGTGACTCGGAGCGCCCTGACTTCACAAGGGCACAAATAATATTCATAAACCTTCCTCGTTTATATAATTGCTCTATTAGTAAAACTGCATCTTAAGCTAGTACTATTACTTATTCTGTTTTTAGTCACAATCTCATATGCATCTTCAGACACCTAAATATCGTAGGTGCGAAATAAATAATATGTCACCATTCTAAATAAATCGGGTATCAGGTACCTACTTGATTTTTTAAAATATTTGTACCAAAATCTCAGAAAGAAAGATTTTTTTCAAATCCGCTCAAAATTAAGTAAGTACCGTAAAACGGGATGAAAAGAAACGCAGGGGTACAAGATATAGAAACAAAAATTTGGTTTGGTTTTTCACTTTGATACCATATTATCGGCTTCTAACAAAGCATCCACTTTTTAGAATAACAATTCATTAATAAATTGATATATTTAAATGCTGCAAAAAATATTTAAATATCGTAAAATACCCTTTGAAGTTTGGTTTCTATTCACCCCTTTGACAATTAGAAAGAAACCTTTCAAATCTAATGGAAAGGGGAAACTGTCAAGTAACAGAAAAAGGATTACATAAACTAAAATGTGATGTCACCGCCATTAGGTTACGCACGCAGAAAAGAGATAACTAGATGGTCCCACTACGCGCCTACTTTTCAGTGAGAGATTTCTTTTTAGTGTTATTTGCTGTTTAGTGCAAAATATTTAACAATAAATCAATTGCAAATCTTCATCCAATTATCGAGTATTGACCACACAAAACTCAAACTCAAATTAACTGCGCAATTAGGATGGACAGAGCCAACTAAGATCGATGAGAGTCTTTGTTTCAAAAATTACAATGGACGAATTTAAAGACCATGAATTTTTATTTGTAAAAGTCTTTGCCAATATCACATAAAAGATTCAAGACTTCTGTTAAAATTGAAACATATTCTCAATAAGGAAACTTCAGTCTAAAGATAGCCTTGCATCCAGTCAGGAATGCACCATTGTAAGCTAGCGTTTGCATTCAGCTGTATAGATCAAAGAAATTATGCTAAAGATGCCAGAAATAGCAATGCAATGGTAAGATTTTGTAAAACAGGAAATGTATGCACTTAAAAATGGGGCGAATAGAAACAAACTTTGATTAGGATTTTCACTGTAATACCATAATATTATTAGTTTCTAGAAAGACATTTTTTTTGTAATAACAATTCATTAATAAATTTGGAGTAGGTGCTATTAATAAGAACAAATAACAGCAAATAATAATTTTAGAGTTATGCGGAACAGAGTGTAAAGTTCCGCAAACCTTCATTGAAGAGGGAGGATCTTTCGACCAGAAGAAGGTTGTGTCTGGTCCGGACAATTGCTCGACAGTTGATTTCGGGCTGTTCTATGTGTTCTAATCGCGCGGAGAACTAATAACGCACAATGCAGTAGGTAGTCTGTCTACAAAAATGGAGCATCATAGCTGGTACCAATATCTATCTATATCAAGGTTACATTCGAAACGGATCCTGGGCATTTCTGTAAAAAGAGCGAGTGAGTGAAATGTGAGGACATTTATTTATTGTCACTCCCAACGTATAAGGTGAGCATGACGAATTTGGACAAGGTGTCCCAAGCGTGTGTGCCCACCTGTCAACAATCAAACAGGACACGTTTCTGTCAATCATTTCTCAAGGTTATCATTTGCTGTTCAAGTGATGAATAAACATATTACAGTCTCAACGCCTAAATAGGGAGACAATATATATTGCGTTCAATAAGAAGTTGATATCAATACTTGTCGATAGATACTTGCAGAGGTATTGCTACAAACCGCAGTGTTGCGAATTTTCTCACGAATCTTATAGAGAACTGTGCCGTAAGTCGTAACTTTTAGTATTGACTGGGTTAACAATAATTACTCTACGTTCCTATGTTTAGTTTGCGGTGTTGTTACCTAAGCATCATCTTGAAGTTAGCTATAAGATTTTGATTTTGATTTTGTGAGCTCATCGCATTATGTGTGAGGCCGCAGCTTTATGCTGAGCGTTCGGCCGTTTTGCGCGGATGTGACGCATATCTTCCCTATTAATTAATTGATTATGTTTGTTAGCTAGTTTTAAGATTGCGTCATTTCACGTGAATAAACTGTTTTTCTTTCTTTCTTTCTATTTTGAGCTTCGTTAAGGTAGTCAATACCACAATAAAATTTTCGGCAACATTTTACAGAGTTCGCGTCTGTTTCAAAGTTTCTACTTATTGTCCAATTGTCAAGACACTAAAACTACATCAATTTCACATCGCAATATCCACTAGGAATCAATTTGCGAATAATTAAAACAGCTCTGCACTTCACTCTAAATCATTTCGCAAAAAAAAACCCGATAGAATGTTTATCTTTGAGAACTTCTTGATAAGTTACTATTGCTAAACCAGACACAGAAGACTGTAATTTTGATGGCATTTTTAAAATACATATATTTTCTTATTAATGTTACGTTCGTGCTTGATTACTACCTCACTTGATGGCACCGAATAAGTAATAGTACACTGATGGTAAGCAATGATGTGGTCAACGATAGAGTAAGCTTGTCTAGAGTAGAAGTAACCTATTCACTCTTGACTTAAAGACTCCTAGGTTGTACCTTGGTTTTATGTTGATTGCTTTTTTTCCTTTAGAGTAATTTTAACGTATGTGTCCTTTCCTTGGACGGTATTGTTCGTCAAGTCTTTGAGCTCCTTAGTAGTCCTGAGTTGAGCTTTGCGAATACTGACAAATGCTTGCGCTGACTGGACAGGTCCACTCAAATCTGTATGGTTCTTTCTTCAAAAGACCATCTCAGACAAATCTGCATAGTTCTCATGTGATTTGACCATATTACATATTTACTGTATGGACTTTAAAAGAGACTTTGACCCCTGAGTTTGTTTCGGTGTTTCTTCTCAGGGTATTCAGCTAGGTAACACCGGCCATCCAGTTTAAAACGACGAAAAAAAAATTGACATGTAAAAGTGTTTTTTTGAACCTATTTGTAAAGTAAATATCACGTATCATTTAACGTTGTAAACCTCAGTCTATTACCGTCCACTACATATTCGACTTTGGACAAATTAAGGGCCTTCTGCATTACAAGGGGTCAGACTTCACTAGCTTCGTCTCTGTGTGTGTATGTAGCTACTAGCTAGTAAACTTAGTAGCCTGAAAGCCATATAGTTCCGCCACCCATAGCACCAACCGGGCCCGAAGCATCGGTGAATCAGTCTGCCGAGCCTTTTCCCAACATGTCGGGGTCGGTTTTCACTCAAATCGGGTGCAGTATGTAAAATACTGATATCAAATCAGTATTTTACATGGAGCGACTGCCTATCTGACTTTCTCAACCCAGCAATTGTATAACAGCGCTATCTCTTGGTAAGACTGGGTTCAGATTTCCTGTCTTCTGATAATCCGTAGATCCACAAATGACAGCTGGGACTATTCTTTATTGTGCACACAATTTTATACAGACAATAAAAATAGGACAGTTGATGTACATAGGCGAGCTTAACCCACAACTGGGTTTTCTTACAGCAAACCATATGAGTGAGAAAGAAATTTTACATTTGAGGAATTTTAAATGTACAACAAAAAAAAAAATTAATCACATAAATTAAATCTAACTTAAAACTAAAAATACACTAAACAGATATGTGTACATACAGCGACACCGTACAGTACTGTGACTATAGATAAACATAATATATACAAAGCGTTCCAAATAAGAATAGGATCGATTGCCAGGTAGTGACGTCACGTCATACTGTCAAATCGAAGAATTATTAAGGTGAGCAAAACAAGAAATTTTTAAAATTTAATTTATTTACGAACTGTGAACGAAAATAGTTTAATCAGAATCCAGTTCTTCAATTTTGCTCATCTCTGAGTTCTTCAATTTTGCCCAATTTCTTGCGATTTGACAGTATGACGTGACGTCACAACATGGCAATCGATCCTATTCTTATTTGGAACACATTGTACAATAAATAAATACCTATAAACATACATATTTATGGGTCATGTTGACAGAAAATGTTCCTTAATTCTTCCCCTGAAAACTTCCAACGAAGGGCTAGCTCTAAATGTATGTGGAAGAAAATTCCAGGGGCGCACAGCACGAACGGTAAAAAATCCACTGTAGCGGCTTGAAGACTGGGTGGGGAAAACGAAGGAAGAGAGAATGATGAGCGACAAGGTTTTTCTCTGTAGCGACATCATGACACTAAATAGGAACGAAAATTCGGATTCCTGCATAGCGGTATTATAGTTCTCCGTGCGATTAGAACATATATAATACAACAGCTCAAAATCAGACAAAACACCCGTTTGGTCGGGGATCCTCCCTTTTCAACGAAGGTTTGGGGGGACCTTATAAACTTTTCCCCAATACATCAAAAACTAGCAGCCACCGGCCACAAGTGGTTTGTGGCCGCTTCTAGCTTCTCGTGGCAGCGTTTGTGACTGTGGCATGCAGCCCATGTGCGGCGACACTTACTTCCATAAACTTTAAGTAAATATACATTACTCTGCCTATGCCGATCTCTGCAAATAATGACTGGTTAGCTAGCAGCATGAGGTTGAAATTTTTTTTTTTGTAGTAGTAGGTAGGTTCTAGTAGTAGTTAGCCTATTATATCCCACAGCTGGGCGAAGGCCTTTTCCACACACGTCTTTCCTCGGCTATTGCCAGTCCCTTCGGTAATGGTCAAGCTCATCTCACCATTTACACCTTGGTCTACCGCGATATCGCTCTGCGTTTAATGGGACCCAATAAGTGGCTCTTTTAGCCCAGAGCTCAACTGACACATGCGGCAGATAATTATGTTCGACCTAAACTCAATTTAGAGTAGCAGCTTTTCGGGTAACATCTTTTTGCATAACTACAGAAAAAGATTCTGATCCGGCTAGAAAAGTTGATCTTGTTTGAGCATGTTTAGATTTATAAGTATCTAACCAAGTTATAAGTAACTTTTTATACCTACCTACAGGTCAGACTGGTTGCTAGAGCCCTAGAGGTTATGCACCTGGTAGTATTTTGCTACGATTATAATATTAATGCTATCTTTTCGATCAATTGCAGCTGAGCATTGAATTTAAATTGTGTGGGAGTACAGTTTTAACACCACATCGTTTAATTTCGTGTAAGTTTTTTTTCGATTAGTTGCCTCGTTTGTTTAGTGGTTAAAAGCTTGGCTGGTAGGATAGTAGGTTATCAGAGTATATATCCTTAGGCTGATGGCCACCTGGAAATCACACTTGCAAATTTTGGCGTTCGGCCCAGGTGCGCCAATGTTTTAGGTAAACATAGGGTATTTCATAAAGAAATTTATTTATTTATTTAAACTTCATGTACAGTAGAGGTACATAGGCGGACTTAATGCAACAAGGCATTTTCTACCAGTCAACCTTTGGGTTAAAAAAATACATTCAGCCGAACATAGAACCTCCTCCTTTTTGAAGTCGGTTAAAAAAGATAACACTGTGGTAGGCTTGCACAATAAACAAATAACAGATAAAGAGATAATTCAAACAGACAAAATAAAATAAAAAATAAGTTATTTATAATAATAAAATACATTAATGTATGCTAAAATTCTTGATAACAACCCATGCTTGATAAAAACTGTAAGAGTAGGTATAGGATGTGCTTCGGAAACTATTGAAAGGTGGCAAAACAACTGAAGGACACAGTTGAGTTCTAATCAGTAAAAGTTTGACACGCTCTCTCGTTCCATCCTAGGGCGGGAGAAGTCATTTGAGTACTTTCAACCTCAAAAAGAAAAAAAGAGTGGGTAAAGGACAGCAATATGTCGGTAATTTTCTATAGACCATACGACCTTATTGGTACCTATTCGTATCTACTAGCTATGCGACCTGTAATAGTGCACCATAGCACTTTGTATAGTTGACGAAGGTTTGGTCTCCTTTTAAGGGAATCTAATGTTCTTTAGTAGTATAAAGTACCTACCTTTCACGTAGAGGTTGTGTTGAAATAGATTGATAAAGGACATTGATATTATTGATAAAAAGCTTTTACCATAGCTTTTAAAGCTTATCTCAAAATACCTGTGCATTATTTTTTCGGGATAAAATGTAGCGTAGATATGGTGCTCAGTCATAGTGAACTTTTTACATTCTATTAGTGAAAGGATTTTCGCGTTTCTTTGCGAAATGTTCGACGTGATCGTAGAAATAGTTTCAATTTGTCTGGCTGGGCACTAAGGACTTCTGGAGATTACCTAAAAGTCAAATAAACAAACAATTTACACCACTACCACCATTACTGTAGGTACATAATGTTTAAATAAATGCCAAATATTTAATAAATTGAGGCACCACGAAAGAAATGGATGACAGGATGACTTAGAAGTCTTACTTAGAAACTAGCCCATAACCGAGAATAATGGAAGGAATGGAGGGTAGCCTTTACCCAGAAGTGGGACAGTGTACACAGTCACTGTTGGACCTCATTTCTATAATAATAATAATAATAATAATAATATTTATTTGCAAAAAACACGGTATTAAAAGGTGTTACAATATAAAATGAGTCCAAACATGTTTTGCTTAATATTAAAGCATGCAAAATTATGATATCAACATTACAGTTTATGTTCGAGAAATTCTTTAACACTATAGAAACTATTTTCATTCAGCCAATTATACAATTCAATTTTGAAAAGTCTGCAATTTAGTACTTTTAACGTATTTGGTAATTTATTAAATATACGCACACACATAGCCACACAGTTTTTATTATATTTAGCACACCTGGGCATCTCGTCTAGTACCAGCCTGAATGGGTCACGCCGACTTCGTGAACATACATCTTCCGCTATTTTGAACAGTTCTTTATGTTTCTGTACAAACATACATACTTCATATACATATATTGAAGGCAAAGGTAGCAAACCAAGCTTTTTAAATATTGGTTTACATGATTCATCTGATGGAATCCCGTACATGGCTCGTATACATTTCTTTTGTGCGATAAATGCTCTATTAAAGTCGGTACTATTTCCCCATTTTATTATTCCATACCGCAACGAGGATTCCACATACGCTCTATATGACATTATAGCCGTTTTTATATTTGTTATCTTCTTAATCTTTCTAAGGGCATATACAAATTTATTCACTTTGCTACATACATGCTCAATCTGTGCCTTCCAGTCCAAATGTTCATCTATTACTACACCTAAAAACTTAGTTTTAGTCACCTGGTTAATTTTTGGTATGTCCATCTTAAAATTAAATTTATTATTATAATATTTGTTAAATTGTATATATACAGATTTGTCAAGATTAATAGATAGCCTTTAGTAGCCTAAAGGCTATTAGATGATATAATAACCACTATATAATATGTTTAGACTATTCACTAACTAGTCTACTGATACCGGATAGAAGGCGTATAGATATCTTCTAAGGTTGCGGAAATCAACCGGTAGATAACCAGACAGTTCGAATAAAAAGTAAAAAACTCATCCGGAGGAATGAACTGGTGGAGCCAATAGTCATAAGGACTTCCTTTTAGTTAATCAAGCTATGGATGTGAACATAGAGCTTTAGTTTAGAATGATGCGCTTGAGTCAATTGAGAAACGAGCCAAGAGGGTCATACGTAATGATGCACTCGTCGAGTCAAAGCTTCAAACTCTTGAGCATGGATGGTGAGTTGGTAGCCTGTCGATTCTCTACCGGTTGGATTTCGGGGAGTGTGTGTCGGAATTGCATAGCTCAATTTTGCTAAGCTTGTTCCATCATACGGCGCATGGTGCGTGGTACCTACAAATGGTGGACATCCTACCCATACGCACAATAAATTTTGGGAACACATTCATTGTGCGTACTGCTAAAATGTACAATTCCCTGCCGGAGTCCTGTGTTTCCTGATAGCTATAACCTTGGTCTTTAAGTCAAGAGTGAGTTACTTCTAGGCAAGCGTACCGCAGCGTCGATTACATCATAGCTTACCATCACGTGTTGCGTGAGATAGTGGTCAAGCGCGAGCCTACCAATAATAAAAAAAGAATATTGTTTTAAAATTGCCATCAAAATAGCAGTCTTCTGTGTTTTACTTATGGTTTAGCAATGACAACATTGTGAGGAAGTCGTCAAAGATAAAAAACCTGATAGAAGACAAACTTTTTATCAGGTTTTTTTTGGTGGGTTTTTTTTGAGTGAAGTGCAGTAGCTGTTTTAATTATTTGCAAATTGATTCTTAGTGGATATTGTGATGTAAAATTGGTGTAGTTTTAATGTCTAGACAACCGGACAATAAGTAGAATCGTAACGGACGCGATCTCGGTGAAATGGAGCTAGCTTGTCGAAAAGGCTGACTCGATGCATTTGCTGCCAAATTAATTAACATTTCATTCTGTATCATAAACCAGTCAGCCGAAATGAAAAAAGTTGTCAGATTTAGTAGGACAAAGTAAAATTATACATTCTGTCAGTAATAACGATTGAACATGTGATACACACAATTGTGACAATGTCAAAAAGTGCCCACGTGACATACAGTAGCGCGTGTCAATTCGTCAATGTCATACATATTGGACTTTTCGGCAATCACTTTCAAAAGTCACTTGACATGAGCCTAAGTAGATCGTTTCGCAGTCTCTGGATAGGTAAGCACTGTCTATCTGTCAGATAGATTAGCTAAATAGAACAGGATTTGGTCAGTGGGTAGCCTTATTTTTACAGGTAAAACAATCAGTTAGTGATGAAACAAGCAACAAATATTTTAAGAACACAAGCCCACTACCGCACAAAGACAAAACGCTCCGTTGAAACCATAACTTTTTCTTTTTTTTTTTCACGCTTTTCTGATTTCGCCTTCATCATTAATTATACGGGTCGCCATCATGATAATGTATGAATGCATCCAAGTCCACTAGGTACTATCGTAAATCCAATCTGCACGTATTGAACGTGTATTGCACCTAGAAATAGACAAAGTTCGCACTTGTAAGAATTCTAAGTACTTCAAGCAATTTTATGCTTTATGTTACAAGCAATAAGAGTCGTTGATGAAGTTCTATGGCATCGCGCTAATATTGTGATTGCGACAGTCCTAGCCAAGTCAACGTTTCTTACTTATAAACATTATGCTTGTTGCGTGGTTTAGTTGCCTACAAAGTGTTAGAAGGGAAAGGTTTGCGTACAAATCGCATTCTTATTTCTAATTTTGCTATAAATTGCATAACTTTGCTATCGATCTTTGAACAAACAAAGGAATTTTAAAGACAACATTAAAATTTTATTATCTGTGGTCGATGTAAATTGGCGCCATCATTATTTTAAAAAAAAGAACAGTGACCATGACATTGAGTTGTAAACAAAAACAAAAGTGATTTAGTTTTTTCACGGATAAAAAAGAGTAAAATCGCGGAATCGTTAATCGATCCGGTTGACAGTTTGACATTAGTGATTGTGTTGTGAGGTCAAAAGTGACATTATGCCTCAGATTTTCTTCAAAAAAGTGATGGTGGTAAGGGATCGCGCAGACTTCGAGGTGAGGTACTTTCACTTTCCGCGTCGGCCCGTAGCATATTCCTCTTGCCGGCCACTGTGTAAAAATATTTGGAATTGAATTATAGGTTTTATAGAAAACATTTTAAATTAGGTAAGTAACGATCTACCTAGTAGAGAGCAGTGGAGGTTCAGTACCGGGCTAACGGCCCCGTTTTACGAATTTTAGGTCGTGGGTTCAAAGTTTAAACCCAGGTAGGCGTTTTTCTTTTTGTAATTTACTTCATGACCATGATGGGAGCCGTCCCAAAACGGTGAAGGAAAACATCGTGAGGAAATCGACATAGAACAAAAAATCGAAGACATGTGGCATCCACTAAACCCACACTGTCCCCGTGTGGAGGATTACGGCCAATCTCTCTCTAGAGAGACGGCCTGGTTAGCTAATATTGTTTTTCAGCTGGTAGCTTTTTGTCTCTCTACATTACTACTGCTTTGACCCACTATTTTAAACAATCACGATTTCGTTCAAACCTTTGTTTTGTCTTCAACACAAACCTTCAGTATTGACCCGACATTGAGGTACTGAAAAAAGAAATAGAGTGCTAAAAACTCTGGTTAAAGACCTAGGTCACCATCATCATCATTATTTCGGCCGAAGGACGTCCACTGTTGGACATAGGCCTTCCCCAAGTATCGCCACAACGAATGTTCTAAAGTAGGTAATAAGTAGTGCGGAGTATTTAATTGGTAATCTTTTATAACTTCCCTGAGGGTTCCGTACAAACTTACCTATGTAAATAGTTCGATTCACGAATGGAGTCTCGAAGATTATTCCGAATTGCAAAAAAAAAAATCGTGACGTAAGAACAAATTTACAGTTTTCAGATTTATTTCTTTACCTGTGTTAAAAGACATTGCTTTATGCAAAATTTCAGGTTTCGGGGTCAACGGGAAGTACCCTATGAATTTTCATTTTCTCGAGAGTGTAGAAATGTACGTTTTTTGCGACATAAACGGCCGTTTCTTTTTATTTCGTTAACAAAGTCGGTTTTTTCACAGCTTCAAGGGACCGCAGACTTGAGTATATGGTTTTAATTTCAACTCGATGCCTCCACGTGTTCTCGAGATAAATTAAGGGTCTTGACAGACAGACAGAGGGACAACAAAGTGATCCTATAAGGGTTCCGATTTTTCCTTTTGAGGTAGGTACTTACGGAACCCTAAAAAACACATGGGGACTTACTGTAACGTGTTAAAATGTCAGTCCTGCGAACGATAAAGAGGGATGGAGCCACACACCCTATATGTATTGCTCCATTCCTTTAAGTGTTCAGTTTAGATTTCGTGGTAGCACTGCTGCTTTTATTCAATAACTTGGTATGAGGTGAAGCAACACTTGAAAACATCGATTAGGTGATATGTACCGATACATTTGCATAAATTAATCACATTTTCTAATACATAATTAAAACCAGACCCTACTTGGTCGTTATGTAAAAATGAAGGTTTATGTATGTAGGTACCTCTTTCCTACCACGAGAATTTGTTTCCATTAATTTAAGAAAGTTTGCTCGATTGTTCGAAAGAGTTACCTCGGCACAGGAACGCAAAGGGCAATTGGAGAAACACATGTGGGTTTTAGTATAATTCTGATACCTGTCCTCGGTCTTCCCAGAGCTCGGGAGAAGTTGTTGGATGATTTTTAACGCAAAAAAGTGAATAAAGCTAGAACTACATAAGACCGACGCACACGTGGACCACGCCTGATTTGTACGTAGAATGACGTCGCGTGGCGTAGATCTAATGTAGCTCTACAAGTCTAGTTTCCATATAAAATGTATGGAGACCGACGCGCCCAGATTGGCGTACGTGGACCACGTGTGCGCAATGTAGTTCTAGCATTAGTGCCTACCTAGTAATTGGCCAGATTTAAGCTAGACATTACATACATACATTACATACATCACATACATTACATACATTACATACATTACATACATTACATACATTACATACATTACATACATTACATACATTACATACATTACATACATTACATACATTAGACCGACGCACACGTGGACCTCGCCTGCCTTGTACGTAGAACCACATCGCGTGGCGTAGATCTAATGTAGCTCTACATGTCTAGTTCCCATATAAAATGTATGGAGGAGACCGACGCGGCGACGCGTCCAGATCGGCGTACGTGGCACACGTGTGCGCAGTGCAATTCTACCTTAAAGGTCTGTAGGGGCCCATCAGGGTCGAAGCCTACTGGGGCCAATGGTCTGATTCTGAAAGGAAGACTCGGCCCTGGTACGAAAGGCAACGAAGGAACAGGAGTGGGTTTTTAGTCAGTAAAAGTCTGACACTATCTCTCGCTCCGCCCAAGAGCGAGGGATGTGATAAGATGATTTTTCCACCGAAAAAAAAAACCTTAAAGGTACCTTTAAGTTACAACTCCACCACGCGTTCTACGTACAAATCAGGCGTGGTCCACGTGTACGTCGTCGGTCTAATGTAGTTCTAGCTTTATTCATACCTGTAGCTTCTAGCTACGAAATCCTTAATGACTATAATATCGTAAGCATACAGACCTACCTAGTCATACTTATAGTATTCACAGTAATTACCTAGTTACCTAGGTATTACTTTTACGGTACAGTTAGGGCAGTGGTTGAGAGATCCTCTGTTGCGCTGTGTGTTGCAGCTTCGATTCCCGCACGGAACAAATATTTATATGTCCTGCAGATTGTTGTCCATGTTTGTGAACGCACCCACTATAGGTACTTACAAGAATAATTCCCAGTGTGAGGCAACGTTTTTAAAATAAAAAATTAAAATCTTCATATTCTGATTGAGAACACCTTGATACGATTTGGTTATAAAATAATTTTTACTGCTCTTTTTATTAGGGTTCCGTACGCAAAGGGTAAAAACGAGACCCTATTGCTAAGACGTATACTGTCCGTCTGTCTGTCACCAGGCTTTATCTCATGAACCGTGATAGCTAGACAGTTGAAATTTTCACAGTTAATGTATGCCTGTTTGCTGCTTTATTAACAAATACTAAAAACAGAATAAAATATTTATGTGAGGCTCCCATACAACAAACGTGATTAATTAATTTTTTTTTGCTACGGACGGTATAGAGAACCCTTCATGTGCGAGTTCGACTCGAACTTGGCCGGTTTTTTATAATAAGTAAGTACTAGCGATAAAAATTGAAACAAATGCCTCCGTATATAATTCCAAAGAAAAACCTTCACGATATAAGAAGGTTATGAAATATTTTATTTAATAGCTGCAGATTTCTCCAATGTTCTTAAGAACTAGATTTATTGATAAATCTATATAACTTTGAATTAGTACAATAAAGTTACAATTTCAATACAAAATGTTGACGACCTCGGGGTTGATAATAAATTATGACTTTGCTCAGATTTTAATCTGTTGCATTTAAATATTGGCTATGGTTTGATCATAGACAACATTATTATCTGTAATAGAGCTAAGCCCGTTGATTATCTTACTATCTGTTTCACGAAATCTAAAATAAAGAGATACTAAGGACTAATTGCACGCTGATTTTATCACTTACTGAAAGGAAAGTGGAAAGGGAAAATAGCAGAGTTATGTGCGAAAGGGACTTGGTAGTAAGCACGGGTAGTTCAATTCAAAATGGTTTTATTTCACATAGGCCTACATGGGCACTTATAACACGTCAGAAGCTAGTGCACGGTTCCAATCGATATCCGTGGTTCCAATAGAAGAACCGGAACAACTCCATGGTTACTCTTTTAAAAAATGGTTTGCTTTTACAATATTTCCATATTACAATATTAATGGAGAGCAGTGGTGGCCGTGTGGTAACGGCCCCGACTTACGAGTGGTAGGTTGCGGGTTCAAACCCAGCCAGGCGCATTACTTTGTGTAATTTATTTCATCACCACTGCTCTCAAAATGGTGAAGGAAAACATCGTGAGGAAACCGGCATGTCCTAGAACCAAAAATTCGAGGACATGTTACATTCACCAACCCGCAATTGGCCCGCGTGGTAGATTACAGCCCATTCCCTCTCCTAGAGAGGAGGCCGGAGTCCCAGCAGTGGAAACATTATAAGGCCGACTATTCTATATGTATAGACATGTGTGGAGTGTACAGTGTAGATCAGTCAATATTGTACCCAAAAGCACAAAAAAATAATAATAATGTATTATTAAAAATAATAGTACCCTAGTAGTAGTAGGTAGAAGGTGTTTTTAATATAAATCATGATGGGCATCTCCTTCACAATTTTTCTATGATTCAAAAGTTACCCTAGAAAAATATAGGCAATAAAAACCGACCAAGTGCAAATCGGACTTGGCCCTTTGAAATTTATTTTTTTATATTTTTTTCTTATATTTAACAGCAATCGAAACATACTCTCTTAAAATTTCAACTGTATATTACGGTCCTTATTATACAGTCTGCTGACGAATGGACGGACAGAATTGGCTTGGTTACCTCTCGTGTACGGAAGCTCAAAAAAATTATATTATTTGGTGGTGGACATTATCAAACTTAATAGATAATGAGTTTGTTAAAATTAAAACACAATAGAATACTTACCAAATACAATAAAAAACATAATTAATCAGGATGACTACTACCTATCTATTTGTTAAGATTTCATTGCTCGAAAACAAAATGAAGACGAAACTAAGCCCACACCTACATACATTATATGTTGCAATCCAAAGCTACAAGCCAAATTGGATCCTTGTCAGTAAGCAATGACGTTGAGGCATCTATAATCTGACAAACAATACGCACACTCATTGAAGGACTTTACTGTGGTGCTCAACATTATTTAATTAGGTACCTTATTTTTTGTGGTAGATACGAAATTGGAAGCCTTAGAAGAGACTATTTGAGTTTAATTTATACCTATTTACTAATTTTGTTTGGTGTTTGGCCTCTTTTACAGGTCTATTTATATTTTCTTGTTATGTAGTTTTAATCATTTCAACTGCTAGACCAAAATAAAACCATCATTCTGATTGATTTCGATCAAAGTTACTTTCTAACGACATTCTCATGAGAAGACTTATGCCTTTTAAAACGTCATTTGTAAAACCTTAGCAAACTGTACAACCAACACATTAAGCAATAGACAATTCTGCAGATTACGCAGAAGTTTGGATGACTTAACTTGTGTCTGTTTTGCAATCAAAGCTTCTCTAAAGATGAATCAAGGCTTAAGGTAACAATCAATAAGCATCTAATTGAAGGATGATGCCTTTATGTGGCTAAGATGT
The DNA here is from genome assembly GCA_905147345.3 of Mythimna impura. Lineage (NCBI taxonomy): Eukaryota > Metazoa > Arthropoda > Insecta > Lepidoptera > Noctuidae > Mythimna > Mythimna impura. The sequence continues at coordinate 4,401,132 of LR990355.1, read as the reverse complement.
TCAACCTTTAGATGCACCTACAAAAGATTAAATGTCATCTATCTGTCAAATTAATGTCAACGTCTATAAATAATATTACTTTAAGCTGTCGAAATCATCACCTACGTTGTTGTGTTGAGTATCCACCCTTACGTTGTTGAAACCTCTACGGTCCGGACCAAGCGTTTCGCCTCGTCTTTTGGACTGGAATAATTTGCCTGCTGCGGTTTTCCCGTCCGATTATAATTTAGATCTCTTCAAGGCTAGAGTGAATAGGCTCTCAATAAATTAGTGCGCCTCACCATCAACGATTGCATTACTACTTACCATCAGGTGGAATCGCAGTCAAGCACTAGTTTATACCAATTAAAAAAAAAAAACATCGATCATTATCATCATTTCAGCCGATAGACGTCCACTGTCTCTCCAACAGTTAGGCCTCCCCAAGTGACACCATAACGACCGGTCCTGAGCGTCTCGCATCCATCGGATTCCCGTGACTCTCACCAGGTCATCGGTCCACCTTTGTGGGAGGCCTTCCAACGTTACGTCTTCTGGTACGAGGTTGCCCGTCCAGAGCCTTTTGGGTGACTTTAAGCCTTCTGATGAACTGTCGAAAAGTTGCAGTTAATAGTTATTAATTTATTTATTGATTTATTTTAACAGCAGGTAGGGTGATGTAAGTTGTGTTGTCTGTAAGTTAGCACTTATATCCATCGAAGGTCGTCGACTTGCATCGCATCGTATTTTGCAATCAGTGCCAAGTAAAGACCCCAAGCGTACAACGTAGGCATCCTTAAGTATTATTATGTTATTTATGATTTAAATACATAATACTAGCAAAAGCCAACCAACCCACGGGTCTCTGATTCTCAAAATTTGTGTCGCCACCTCTCTTTTCGCGACTCACAAACTCATTTAACCTTTTGAGTGCGTAATTAGAGACACAATAGAAAGACAATGGCGGGTGAACGCCGGCGTTAATGCGGGGATCAACAGCTTAAACTGTATTTTGAAATGTTTTATTTACTTTATTTATATGCATTGTTCTCGTATAATAGAAGAGACATAAAATATGTAGCCAGAATATTTGTAATACATAACATGGGCCCCTGAACCCCCCGACACCTGTTAGGGCCCCTCTCCCATGAGTCTTGCTGTGTACGACTTTCTTATACAGCCTATTACATAGTAGGTATTCAAAAACGTAGAATTACGATGCAGTTACGCAACTCACGTAGTGCCAATTTCACGGCTTATTTCACTTTTATGGAAATTATAATTACAATATTGTATGCCACCATTTTGTACCAAGGTCAAGGTGTTGTGCAATTTTGTAATTGTTTACTTCCAATATATTTTTATTAAACATTTAATTATAAGTACGCTATATGTCCATTTAAGTACGTCGTATTTTTAATAATTTGTGAAGTTTTACGCAATAAAGAAGCTTGACAGACACACTTTAAAAAAGATTGTTTGAAAAGTAGAAAATATCATCCGCATCCGCAAAATCATACACACTTCAAAAAATAAGAAGGCACTGTAGGATACGGTTTCTTTTAATTTGGTACCTAATCACCAGTGATCGGAGTAGGTAGATTGATTTTTGGTACTTGTATCATAAATGCACACAGTAAGAATAACATGGATAAGCCAGTTTTCCGGAAAAGTAATTCCGGTTTTTCCGGATTCAATTAAATTTTGTTAATGTTGGTAGTGTTATCACTCAATTCAAAATTTAAAGGAAGGTATAATGTTCTGATTGGTCGTTGGGTTGTGTCAAATTGTGACTTGTACCGTTAACAAAAATATGGAGAATATAATATTGCTCATTTTAATACAATTCCTACCTAAGTTCCGGTTTTTTTTTTAATAAATCAACCAATTCCGGAGGAATGTCTATATTAATATATACGTTTCGGATCAATGACCCCAATTCAATCTACCTACTTCGATCACTGCTAATCACACTAATATTATAAAAAGCTAAAGTTTGTATGTGTGTGTGGGGTGTTTGTTTGTTACTCCTACACGCTCACGCAGTTAAACAGAATTTAATAAAATTTAAAGCGTATAGTCCCTTGAACATCTGGCCGGTATTAAAAGCACACAAACTGGTGTTACTACGAGTATGTGTGCATTTAATTCCGGACAGCTGCGCCCGGATAGAGCCCCAGTGAACTTTAAATCCATTTTCTTAGCGAAATATTGATTGATTTACATACATATATGCTATGTACATTCTGAAGAACACTTAACAAGCAATTTTTATGTGTAAACATATTTCTAAAGATCAAAGCCATTTGAAAGGAGTAGGGAAAACAAGCTAAAAAATATCATTTTGTTAAATATTGTTTTTAGACAAAAGTATTAATAGCACGAAAAAATCATACGTTGATAATGCTGTAAATAAATCTATAATATGTAACATACTTATATTTTTTTCAAACTTAACCAAGCCGTTACCGGAGGAGTAGGCTTCAGAAAGTCACTGTTTTATGGCACTGCTCGGGCGCTAGGACCTTGACACACGTGTAGATCATGTCCTGGAATAAAACATAGGATTATTTTTACCTCGGGAGTATGCTACCTTGGAGCAATTTTTTAATTTCATGCGGGCGAAGCTGCAGGAAGTTTCTTTTAATTCACTTTATGTAGTGCCCATCTCTCACGTCTCCATTAATTAAGTATAGAAACATAGCTTAATATCATCAATATTGAGTAACACTGACTTTGCCCCTACGATTGGTTTCAAACTCACTCGGTTATCGCCTAAGCGATTACATATTACCAACTGAAATATTATACCGCCTCAACTTACGAATTAGGATGTAGGATGGAGAATGATTTAGTAAACGTCCAGTGCCGGATTAAACCAACGCGGGGCCTGTAGCATAATTGATGAATTTTAAATCTCTCAAATTATTTTTCTCACAGGCCGCAAGGCTCATGGGTAGCTAAAGCTTTATAGGCAGTTGCTTATATTGTCTTTATGCATGATCTGGAATCGATTAGAGTTCATAATGGTAAAGGTACCCTGACTTCTTTTTGTACCTATGTTATGCCTACGTTGTACGGCCCCCCGATGCGCGGGGCCGTACAACGTAGGCATCCTTAAGCATTACTCTTTCTATGAGGCTAATTCGGCACTGGAAACATCTAAGCAAATAAATTCAAGATAATATAATAGATGTTCTTTTTTTTTTTGCTACATGCAATTTTTATCATTTTTGTCTGTCTGTCTGTTTATATCGGCTATGTTACAAAGAGTATCTTAGGCTACCTTTCATGTTCCCACGGGAACGGGTTTTCAAACTACTATTACTAATACGCGTTTGAAACGATTAAACAAAATTTGACGAGACTTTCACTGGAATATAGCTAATGTTATAATGAGTACCTAACTTAAGCTACTGCTAATATTCCCGCCGAACCGGGACTTAATCCGGGTAGGGGGACATCTCCGAAATAGATAAACTGATTTTGACGGAACTTTCCCTAGCAGAGAGTAATGCCCTGCTAACTATTATATAATTATATATACACAAAAACATGACAGAGTTATTCATGAAGAAGGTTTAGATATAGGTACCTATAATACGTGTATACTAAAGCTGAGAATAGACGAGAATTTCAAAGATTAGTAACACATATCGTCCTTAGTATCTTAGCTTACAACACCGCTCAATTCGAAAATTGGCGGTTTTCATATTTGAATGCCTTTAGATGGTTCATTGCGCATTGCGCGTCTAACCATTGGTCACATGATATAGATTTCAGCCAATCAGAAGCCATAATTCGAAAAGTAGTGATAACGTGCAAGTCGGCTGGCCTCTCAACACCGAACAGTTTTCTTCGTTTCCTGTAAATTTGGTAAAAATGGCTTTTCACATTTGAATGCCTTTAGATGGAGCTGCTCATTTCGCGTCTAACCATTGGTCACATGATATAGATTTCAGCCAATCAAAAGCCATAATTCAAAAAGTAGTGATAGCGTGCAAGTCGGCTGGCCTCTCAACACCGAACAGTTTTTTTCGTTTCCTGTAAAGTTGGTAAAAATGACTTATGCGGTGTTGTTAGCTAAGGGACGATATGCAAATCTGCTCGCAACAAATTAAGTATTCTACTTTCATCGAGTTATCACCTCATAGTAGGGGTTGACGGTAGAACACGGTCACGTACCATTAGCCGGTGAATCAGAGCGCGTCGGCCCCGTTGCGTAACTCGCCTTGAGTGACCAGCCGATGGGTGATGGCTCCCAATCATTAGGTGGCTGGTATGGTCACGGGTGATTAGCGAGCCGCGAGGTAGGCTCTGGCAGCAATGAGCGCCGGATTTAATTGATCAATCTATTCACTTACATCAACTTGTATCTACAACGATTGCATCTAACGAATTCTTGAAACGGTTCGCTGTTGCGCGGAGTAATACTGGATCTTAAGACGCCGGAGACGCCACCGACCACCGTAGGTGCGGATTTGCGGACGGCGAGCCATGGGTAGCTCACCGTCCGGCCGTCCGGTAAGCAAGCCGTCCAAGCCCGGGTCGACGGCGCGCTGTGTTCGCGCGCTTCAAACAGATGTCAGCAAAATTGTAGAAGCCAGTTAGGGCTGAAACCTGCCAGGGCTGTGAATTGTTCTAAGGAATTACCGTACCCCTAACAATAAAGGGCAACTGAAGGGACACCAAGTTTTAGTCAGTAAAAGCCTGACACTCCCTCGCGCTCCACCCAGAGCGGGAGAAGTTATTTGTTGATTTCCCAAGTTAAAAAAAGGATAAATGGAGTGTTTCGATTAACCTCCAATTTAAAAGAAGCGTTATAAAATACTCAATTCAAAGCCATAAAGCAACTCATAAAACTGTTTTCCTGAACTTTTTCTTGTACAGAATACGAGGTAGGCTCTGGCAGCAATGAGTGTTGGATTTAATTGATCAATTTATTCACTTACTTCAACTGGTACAACGATTGCATCTAACGAATTCTTGAAATGGTTCGCTGTTGCATGGAGTAATACTGGATCCTAGGAAGCCGGAGGCGCCACCGACCACCGTAGGTGTGGGTTTGCGGACGGCGAGCGATGGGTAGCTCACCGTCCGGCCGTCCGGTAAGGAAGCCGTCCAAGCCCGGGTCGACGGCGCGCTGTGTTCGCGCGCTTCAAACAGATGTCAGCAAAATTGTAGAAGCCAGTTAGGGCTGACACCTGCCAGAGTTGCGGATTGTTCGAAGGAATTACCGTACCCCTAAAGAGCAACTGAAGGGACACCAAGTTTTAGACAGTAAAAGCCTGACACTCCCTCGCGCTCCACCCAGAGCGGGAGAAGCTTTGTTGATTTCCCAAGTTAAAAAAATGATAAATGGGGTGGTTCGATTAACCCCCAATTTAAAAGAAGCGTTAAAATACTCAATTCAAAGCCATAAAGCAACTCATAAAACTGTTTTCCTGAACTTTTTCTTGTACAGAATACTAGTATGGTTCTCGTATTTAACGGGTTTAAACTAGAAGTCATGAATACCTTCTTTAGATCCGCAAAATCGAGAGTAAGTTAAGTTTTTGCGTCGATAGCTACGATCTAAAGCCTGATAGTGGCAGTATATCCTGCCGGACAAGTTTTATACATAGAAAGTCCGTTACGATATATTACGGTAATACAGCTTCTAGATTTCCTCTTCACGCCATTTTTGGGATGCACTTAGGGTCACTCACACTGGTACCTATAGCATATTCTTATTCCTCTCTTAGAGGTGCCCTCTGCTAGGACTAACCTCCTAAAGTTTGCCCCTTTGTCACGAGCCATACGTATTATTAATAATATAGAACTATCGGAGGATATATTTGGCCAAAACCAGCCGAAATTTTTAGAAGCAGCTCAAATAATTATTGAGAAAGGTCTGGACATTACATCCTAATTAATTTAAGAATACCATAACTACGTACATATTATTATATTAAGAGTAATGTAATAAATAAATATTTATCCTATTTTCCCATAATTAAGGTACGGGTGTAACAGAGGTGGGCAAAAAGGTTGCCAGGTTCAAATGGGATTGGGCGGGTCACGTAAATCAGCCGCATGCACAGTGACCTCTGGGTAAGTGACGCCACGCAGTGAGTTCCTGCAGAGGAAAAACGCCGTCGAGGCCGGCCTAGAAAGAGGTGGGGGTTGATCTGGACGCATACCGCGAGGAATGGTTTGAAACGGCGCGGGAGAAGAATGTCTGGAAGGACTTGGGCCTTTGTCCAGCAGTGAGACAGTAAGTACACATTTGGGTGCCAATATTGAATCGAGCGTCTTCGTTCGGTCCTATGGGGCATCGACTAGGGTTGTTGCACCACCCCGGGAGGTGTAAGAAACTGAAAAGGGGTCAGTAATAGCGTGATGGGAGGAGAGAATATAATAAAAAATGTATTGCGCCGACCCCAAGTAACATGGACAGGGGCAGGAATATGAAGAATCGAGAATACAAACCTTATTGCCATGAGTAAGTCCCCTCTTTGAGGATTGGTCTGATTAAGTCCAATCTACAAAACCTTGAGCACAGGCGCAGGGTAGCCAGCCTTTCGGTGTTTTACAGGATGCATTTTGGAGAGTGTGCGCGGGAATTGCATGACTTGATTCCACCATCTCATTTCTACCATCGAACAATCCGACAAACGGCGAGTATCCACACTTACGTTGTTGAAACCTCTACCAAGCGTTTCACCTCGTCGTACCGCGAACATCGAGGGACTGGAACAACTTGCCTGCTGCGGTCTTCCTGTCCGATTATAATTTAGGTGTCTTCAAGGCTAGAGTGAATAGACTCTTAATAAACTAGTGCGCCTCACCATCAACAATTGCATCACTACTTACCATCAGGTGGGATCGCAGTCGAGCACTAGTTTATAACAATTAAAAAAAAAAAGTGGTTGGAAAAACAACACGGTGTCTTTACTTTCCGCATGACGTAGGTCCTTACCGGACATGTTAAGTTCGGGAGGTTCCTGTACCGGATTCGTGCGGAAGAAACGCCGGTGTCACCATTGTGTAGACCGCCCGGAGGACACGGTGGAGCACACGGTAGAGGTGTGCCCCGCCTGGGCAGAGCACCGCCGTGTCCTCGTGGGGGCGATCGGCGGCAACGATCTCTCGCGCCGGGCCTTGGTACAGGCCATAGTCCGGAGTGAGGAGGAGTGGCAGGCGGTTGCCTCCTTCTGCGAAGTAGTAATGCTAGCAAAGGAGGCGGCCGCACGCTTAATGGAACTGCCCGCCATCGCCCGCAATGGGTAGCTCGCCGTCCGACCGTCCGGTTACCGTCCGGATTGAGCCCAAGTCGTCAACGGTGCGTAGTGTAACACGCGCGCCTCAAGGAGATGTCAGCAAAACCTTAGGGGCCCAGCAGGGTCAACGCCTACTGGGGCCATATGGGTTCGCTTCTGAAAGGAAAACCCGGCCCTGAAATGCAAAGCAACGAAGGAACATAAGAGTGGGTTTTAGTCAGTAAAAGTCTGACACGAAAAAGGGCGGGAGATGTCATAGGATGATATCCCACCTAAAAAAAAACCTTATTGCCAACTTATTCTCTCCAATCTCTCTTTAATTATTTTATACTTATGCAAGAAAGACAATAAAACAGCTGGCTTACAAAAATTTGTACTGTACTTTTTTGTATTTATTCATTTTAGGCCCTGGGGCCATGGGAACTTGGTACCAACCGAAAATTATCCTTGTACGGTCTATGCAAGTTCACCCCAGGACAACTCCCCGTTGGTGGAAAACTATTGCGACACATGGACAACAAAGATATAATATAGAGTTATATTTATTATCTGTTTAAATTCGGATCAAAATTGACGGGGGATAGTAATAAATCAATACCTCCTGCAAATGGCGCCAAAGGTGTATAAAATACGTGGGTGTCTTAATTACATAGCATCAAAGAGTTAAATGCGCCTTCTATCATGAGTAGACAGCCTACGCCACCTACTGGCTCATTAAATTAATCTGACAGCATGAATATTTGAAGACAGGTTGAGGAAATTAATGTTCTTCTGCCAAACGAATGATTGACCCCCACTATAGACAAGCTTTTCAAGGATGAAGTTAATTGCAACCTTGATGAGCACTGCGGCCCTACCACGTCCTCTTAACGCGATATATTTGACGACCTAACACCACGCTTCATAAACTTGGTACTATGATGGGTAAGAAACAGAGCTCTACAGGTTGTCTAGCGCCATCTCTTACCCACACTGGAAATAAGAATGAAACAATCTTACATTAAACGTCATGTTAATCTTAATAGATGGATTGTGTTAGAAGTGATATGAAAGAAAAGGGAGTTAGTGATAGCGTGACGAGTGACAGGACAGAATGGAAGAAAAAAACGTGTTGCGCCGACCCCAAATAAAACGGGACAAGCGCAGGAAGATGATAATATGACGATATGATGGTAACCCTAATAGACTGCATCGGTTGAGTTATGAATTATTATTTGACTAGCTTCTGCCAGCGGCTTCGTCCGCTTGATGGTAAGTTTCTCTATACAAGCTTTGGAACCCCAATTCATCCCCTTAGGCGGTGAATTTTAGAAAACCCTCTCTTAGTGCTCGTTTCCATCATAAAAAGCAGCCCTGTGCAAAATTTCACGCTCCTAGGCCCTGTAGTTTTGGCTGTGCGTTGATATGTCAGTCAGTCAGTTACACATTTTATATATAGGTTTAGATGATCGAAGTTCCTCCCGGACAAAGGCACTCATGTTGTGTTAGGTACTTTTGTTCAATACATTATCATTCAACAAAAATTAGTAAGGCAAACTCATCTCAGCATCAACTGTTGCTACTTATAATAGAAAAGGCGTCAACGATGATATTTTATGTGCTGTGAATGCCTTTCGCAGTTGAATTTTTCCTATGAGCCATATAGGTACCTATCATTTCGATTCTGATTTTTTGCAAAATACTGACTTTGGCGTTCTTATCCAGAGAAACTGAAAGAATTCGACAACTTTGACTTCTTGAATACTAGAACAGTTATTAGTTTCCGACTTAGCGGCCTAGAATTTCGCATTTTTTTCTTATCTATTTATAAAAAACACAAAATTCCAAAGCATGTTTTATCATAAAATGCGCGACTGCACTTTTTCGTACTCATAGATTAAACTACTGAACTAAGCAAATGAAATTAATAATAGCTATTCAATAAAATTTGAATAGTCATAAAGTACATAGCGGTCTTGGAATTATCATATAGATGTGTGAAATATCTACAAAACAAATATTCAAAATCCATAAACCTACCTACGCTCAGAATTAACTGTAAATTTCTCCTTATTACAATAGTAAAACTTGTAATTAGCAGAATAAACATGACTTCATAAAAAAATAAAATATTATTCTTTTTTAAATATAATTAATTTATAAATCCTTAAAAAAGCCCAAAAGTAATTAAAAATGCCAAATTTTGTGATAATGCTTCGTGTTCCTGGAATTTTAATTCCTGCAGATTTAAATGGCTTCGGATCATTAGCAATAAGTTAACAAATCAAAGAACACCTTAATTGACTGGTACAAGTCCTTATCCAAATGCATTAGAAGCTTCACTTAAAATACACCGTAAACTACAAATCACTCAAGAAAACTACAAACGAGCTTCAAACATCGGTATTTAGTCCTCCCTATTCCAAAATAGGTTTGTTACTGAAGTGGTTATATCGGAACCGAATACAGAGGTGGAGTTTTTAAGTCGGAACCGAAATCAGAATCGGAATTGGTGGCGGAGACAGAAGCGACCTAAATAATCAAGAACATTCTTATTCTTACCAAACATTGGTTCGATAACTGTTTTATTTAGCATTGTAACACGTAATATTATGATTGTGTCGTATTGTTAAAGTGCATACCATCATTGTAATTAACTTTTTTCGCTATCAAGCATGCTCTTCATAGCCATTTAAATGCGAAAACATGTCATTGGTTTATAGTTGCATAATTTGTTGTTTTTATTAGTTGTTAATTCTGTTTGTTTTCCGATTACAATAAAACAAAATAAAATAAACTCGGATTCTGAGTTTAAATAAAGCGCAAACTCACATGCACTTTCAAATACGAAACAAAATAACAAGTGAAAGAGTAATCAACAGAGGGCAAAGGAAGACGTAGGGCGCCTCAGCTGCTGTGCATTGTTCTGATGTAACTTCCGATAAAAATCGAAGCCAAAATCGGAATCGAAAGTGCAAAATCAATTGAAAGTTCCGAACTTTCGAAATCAGAATTGAACCTTAGTAACATCTCTATTCCAAAGGACTATATTTAGTCCGGTCCCGATCGGTCTGAAGTAGTCCCAACAAGGACTAAATGAGCAAGGGAATATATTTAGGGACATTCCGAAGTCCCCTTCAGGGACACGCCTGAACAAAGGACGAGTATATTTCAGTTGCTAAGGGACGTAGTACTTGTAAGAGTAAAATGAGTGTGATTTATGTTTTGCGACATTGTATGTTGCGAGAGAAGTATCACTGGTTAAGGAATAGAATCGAATAGAATAGAATAAACTTTATTGCACACCAAAATAGTAACAAAACTTCTATACTAGGCAACTTAAATCTATGGGTACAAAGGCGGTCTTATCGCTGACAGCGATATCTACCAGACAACCTTAGGATGGACTGTAAGAAATCGAAATAGAAAAAGGGGGTAGTCTGTGGTGTACTGCAAATGAATAAAGTAAATATTAGATTAAAATTATATACTAGACCATATATAGATATAGCATAGCAAACCCAGCCAGGCGCATTACTTTGTGTAATTTATTTCATCACCACTGCTCTCAAAACGGTGAAGGAAAACATCGTGAGGAAACCGGCATGTCCCAGAACCAAAAATTCGAAGACATGTGACATCTACCAACCCGCACTGGGCCCGCGTGGTGGATTACGGCCCATTCCCTCTCCTAGAGAGGAGGCCTGAGTCCCAGCAGTGGGAACATTAAAAGGCCGACTATGCTATGCTATATAGATATAATATAGCTATTATACTATAAAGCTACTATTATGCTATTAAGGACTACATTTTGAGGCGCTTTTCAATAATGTGGCCTTTTTTTCTTTATCATATGTAAGCTGTTGATCCCCGCAATAACGCCGGCGTTAACGCGCCATTGTCTTTCTTTTGTGTCTCTAATTACGCTATTAGATAGGCTAAGTAGTGCTTGGCTGCAATCCCACCTGATGGTAATCAGTGATGCAATCGTTAAAGTTGAAGCGCACCAGTTTATTTAGAGCCTATTCACTCTAGCCTTTTTCCTGTAGATGCACGACCTCATGTTTTTGACATCAGTATTTTGACTATTTTCAGGTACAATATTACTTTGTTATACCTAATGCTTTTAAGTGTAGGAAATCATCAAAAAACTTCTCCCGCTCTGGGTGAAACGAAAGGGAGTGTCAAGACTTACTGTCTAAAACCCACCTGTGTTCCTTCAGTTGCCTTTTGCGTCCTAGGACCGCAGTGGTGGACTCTTTCGAACTATCCCGCAGTCCTAATTGCTAGCAACGCATACGTTTATATGCAGATTCTTCATTTAACAGTTAGGTCGTAGTTCTTATAGTCCATCTGGAGGTTTGGTGGATATCGCCGGCGATAAGACCGCCATTGTATCCAAAGATTTAAGTTTCTGTGAAATTGTTACTATTTTGGTGTACAATACCAACCCGCACTGGGCCCGCGTGGTGGATAACGAACCAACCCGCACTGGGCCCGCGTGGTGGATAACGAACCAACCCGCACTGGGCCCGCGTGGTGGATAACGGCCCATTCCCTCTCCTGGGGAGAGGAGGCCTGAGTCCCAGCAGTGGGAACATTATAAGGCTGATTATGCTATATATATGCTTATTATGCTTGGTGTACAATAAAGTTTATTTTATTCTATCTACCTAAGTGCTTACTTCTGTTGTTACTTCTACCTAAATCTTTGGTGAATGCAAGTGTGGTGTTATTATTAAAATTGCACTTAGCATTTTATATTTTTTGTGCCTTAAAAGTAAAGAAACAGTTTAAGGAGTCAGCATAATAATTATTGAACCGTAGGGGCCCAGCAGGGCCGAAGCCTACTGGGGCCATGAGTTGACTTCCGAAAGGGAAACCCGGGGTCCTGGAACGCAAGGGCAAAGAAGGAACATAAGTGTGGTTTTAGTCAGCAAAAGTTTAACACGCCCTTTCGCTCCGCCCTAGAGCCAGAGAAGTCATTAGATGATTTCTCATCTAAAAAAACCTGGGTATATGTAGGTATCTTGTTCGAGGATATATTATGATATTGTTGCGGAATATTAAAAATTTTCGTCATGCCACCAACTTGAATTACTGAAAGCCCTCTCTGTTGCTAACACAAGCTTACTTTATTATCAAGCCAAGTTTCAGTGCTCACATTTTTATTGCCAACCTAATACCAACTCTACCTTTCAGTACTAAGTTCTACAATCCTTTGACTTGTATATAAAAAGGATGTGGTTGTGACGTAAACTGGCGCCAACAGATGGCGCTAGTAATGCTATGCGCATGCGTCACTGGTTGATTGATTGTGTGACTGTTGGACTTTTTAGATGTCGAGAGTGTTTTTGGTTTGTATTTGTCTTGGAAGTACTGTTTTATTCTTGGCTAAATAGGTACTCGTATTTATTTAGAGTACAATTTGTATTTAGCCTTCAATAATATTTAGATTTCGGTAGCTAAAGGTTACCTACATTTATCGCAAGAAACTGTGACTCTCGGGTAACTTTGGCCCTGAGGTATAACTTTGGCCCAAGCTCGTTAACCGATAGTAACACAGTAAACACACAACGTACCGTGTTCCTATTAGTTGCGCCTTGGGCCAAAGTAACCCGACTTGACTGTACCTAAATGAGACACAATTATTTCCAACTAAACCCTTTACAAGCACTTTTGAATTGTCAAAATGTCGATCAGTCAAAAAAGTGAAGCTAAATTGCATTTAAAGAACTGAGGACCCACTAACTAGGCTTTCAATTTATGTAGAAATTCCCTGCTTCTAAAGAAGACAAATTGTAATTTTAGCCAAAATGTCTTCAAGAACTCATTCATTGTCTACCTAGTCAGTTTTTTGAAAGTTTAAAACATAACCTTCACGTTATATAAACCAGGATACAAATGAAAATCAACCAATGTTCTCAAGATCATTGCGTATATTTTTCTAGTTCGATATTTAAACGACTAAAATAAAAAAAAGACCATAGACTTCACCTACTTATACTCGTTATGTTAAACAAGGAAAAAGAAAAAACATCCATAGATGTTAAAGAAAGCACAAAGTACATACTTAGCTCCCACACTAAAATACCAAGTAAATATCGTAATTAACTTGAGTAAGTTATCATCAAAAAAATGCTGGGAAACTGTTGGTTCCTCCTCAGAGATTGCATCTCTATAGTAGAAATGCCAGTTGTATGACAATTAAAATTTATAATAAATTACCACCTGAATTCAGAATGCTACCAATGGATAAATTTAAACGTAAAATGTTTGCCTGGCTTTTGGACATGTGCTTTTATTCGGTTAGCGAATTCCTAAATCATAGTTTTTGACATTAATAAAGATAATAAATATTTGAAGTAATGACAGTAATTAATAATGTGGGTTATTAGTATTTTGGTATTATTATTATTTTGACATTCTATTTAATAATTTTTGACATTGTATTTCTTTTTTGACATTATTTAAACTGACATTTAATTATTTTTATTGTTTTTTTTAATGATAATTTTACCTACTGACTTTATTTTTCTTGTTTGTTTGTTTTTAAGTACTTGACATTAGTGATAAGTATAATTGTGTGATCATTTTGACATTTTATTCCATGATAATAATATATTATAACAAAATTGTACTGGTCTTGATATTATATAAAAAAACTATCTTAAATATAATTTTTAAAATTTCTACACCGGCAATGGTAGTGTACGTGAAACATTTTAATATTAAGATCTTGTATGTACCGTATGCTCAGAAATAAATGAATTATTATTATATTATTATTATTATATTATTAATTTAACTTTTTATAATTATTATGCTGTGAAAGTTTCTGTCACTCCTCATATTAAAAACTTTAAAGATGCATCACTTGTCAGCTGTCATATTTACCAACTTAACTTTTCATCTTTCAAATCAAAATACATTCTAATATGAACTTAAATATCTTAAGCGTAGGGCTATTATGAAGTGTTTTGAAGTGTAAATACAAATTGTAAGTGGCAGGTACTTTGGTTGAGAGGTTGTGAGAAAGGTGTTTGGTTATGCAATAGCTAGTGGTGGTCCAAATTAGAGGCTTTAGCGATATAGGAAAATATTATTTGACTTAATATTAATGTGAACTCTTAATTAATTGTATTTATTGTTTTTTTCATGATGTGCATGTAAAAACTTATTCTCACTAAGAAAATATGGATCTAGTATCGGAAACAAAAATATTAATAATAAGTGTTATGCCACAATTAATTATAGATCCTTCAGGTTCCTGATAAACCAGAGAAAGAAAAGTGTTAACTTTGTATTAATGACTTTTTTGGCAATGTTTTGAGCTATACAAATCTTAGGAAATACGTCTTTTTTTAACACTTAAAAGTTTTTGAAAAAAATTGTCTTCATTTAGAATCTTGAATAAATTTGCAAAACTTCTATTGTTATACTTTTGACTTTTTTAATTTTTGAGTAAATTATGAAGTATCAAAGTTCATGCAAAATAGCATATTTTCAGAGGTCTTTACTGGATTAGTTCTACACAAATTTATGAATTGATTTCAATAGAACCCTTGATAATACCCACAAGATACTGTGTTTCCAAAATATCTAATGAAAAATATGTAATAACGTCATAATCGCGTAAGAGCGGTTGTATGAAAAACAGTGAAATCCGTATGTCGAATTGCATCCCCTTAATGCCTTAAGCAGATTCTAATAATCATCTTTAGAGTGATGTAGTGTAGGGGTTTTTTTTGAGGTGGGACATCATCTAATGACTTCTCGCGCTCCCAAGTGCCCATACACCTGCACTTTGGAGGATTTGATGAGTGCCACTGATGCTGCTATTTACGTAGCCACCTACTGGACCCAAACAGTTGAACAAGTTTACCATCGATTCGAAAAAGAACCTGAAAAATATTTTAAACCGCTTATCGCGTCGCTCATACCATAACCCACACTTGAGGTCGAAATACTATCACGTTTAGTTATGACAACTTATAAAATAAAAGAGATTTTCTCTTTTTGCACACGTGACGAGGCCATATTGTGCTATTGTCTGACCTACGAATATTACGGAGATCTATGGTAGGTAGATATAATGACTTCGTTAGCTTTCTTACAAGAGAATTATGCAAAGGTTACGAATGAAATATTGTTACAATGCGATTATGACATTATATTTATAGGTAATAGTTATATTGAAAAGAAATTCAACGTGTATACGAAGCCATGGGAGATGAGTTGCGCTGCGGGATTGTTTGAATAAGCTAACGTGGCCCTGAAACGTAAAGGGCAACTGAAGAAACACAGGTTGGTTTTAGTCAGAAAAAGTCTGATACGCCCTTACGCTCCACCCAGAGCGGGAGAAGTTATTTGATGATTTCCTACAAAAGTATTGGGAGATAGAACTGAAGAAAATGTTGCTAAAACTACATATTGCTAAGTGAGTTAGTAGTATACATCTGTACATTATCATCTGTGCTGTATTGTATATCATAGAGCAGTGGTGGCTGAGTGGTAACTGCCCCGACTTACGAGTTGTAGGTCGCGGGTTCAAACCCAGCCAGAAGCATTAATTTGTGTAATTTATTTCATCACCACTGCTCTCAAAACGGTGAAGGAAAACACCGTGAGGAAACATGGCATGTTCTAGAACCAAAAATTCGAAGACATGTGGCATCCAATCTGGGCCCGCGTGGTGGATTATGGCTCATTTTTTCTCCTAGAGAGGAGGCTTGAGTCCCAGCAATGGGAACATTAAAGACTGATTATGCTTGCTTGCTTGCTGATTGATCTGCAGTACATACCTCATTAGTCTAATGGTCTAAAAGCGCGCTTGCTAATTGTGATGTCGTTGGTTCGATTCCCGGGTCGGGCAAAGTGTTATTGGGTTTTACTATGAGAAATTTCTCTGTAGCAACCCGGAGTTTGGTAATCGGTGGTGTGATTTGCCGTGACTCGGAAAGTACGTTAGAGCCGTTGATCCTGCGCTTGATCTCTCTCTCCGGTCAATGTGGATTGCCGTGTCATCGGATTATGAGAGTAAAGGAACAGAGAGAGTACTTCTGTTTAAGCTTTTTTTTTTTATAAGTGTTTTATGCACTGTAGTATCTTCTGCGTACTTGGCTTATTTCCATTGAAATTCGGGTTCGGTCTTTACCGGATAGCTGGTCGGCGAGCTACCTATTGGTTTTCTTCCGCTACCCATTGCTCGCCGTCCCCAAGCCCGCGCTTGCCTTGCGCGTGCACGTGCGGCCTCCTCCTTTGCTAGCATTACTGCTTTGCAGAAGGAGGCGACCGCCTGCCACTCCTCCTCGCTCCGGACCATGGCCTGTGCCAAGGCCCGGCGCGAGAGATCGCTGCCACCAATCGCCCCCACGAGGACACGGCGGGGCTCTACCCAGGCGAGTCACCTCTGTCGTATGCTCCACCGTGTCCTCCGGGCGGTCCACCAATTGGTGACACCCGGGCGTTTCTTCCGCGTGAATCCGATGCAGGAACCTTCCGAACCTACCATGTCCGGAGAGGATCTGCGTCATTGGGCACGTAAAAATCTCGGTTTGTTAGAACGGCCACCCATCGACAGACCGGCCTCGGCAACCGTTGCTTAACTTAAACAACTTGTCACTAATAAACCAAATCTCTAAACAACACTTTCATACAGGAGGCCACTTCTTGATCCGGTTGTTGACCGATCAGTTGCCTAACAGTCGATTTTAACTATGTAAATAATAATTATCTAAGGACAAGTCCAGCTAAACAACTATCTTTGTAAAACTGACCGTTTCGTAACAACCGTTCTATATTAAAATTAAACTTGCCTTGAAGTGTGGCCAGCCGGATGGGGACGCAAGAACGACGTATGTATTAGATACAGTATTCGTTTCAGAGATATTCATAATTATGATCTTGCCGATTGATAACGATTGATCTCGATAACCCTTGCAAACCAATATTTGCAAGGGTTATCGAGATCAATCGTCGAATCCGACTCGGCTGGGCAGCGTTCGGGAAGCTGCGCGGTATCTTCTCGTCCAATAAGTATACCACAAGTGTCTCAAGACGAAAGACCAGTGCGTGTTGCCAGTGATGACATATGGCTCTGAATCGTGGTCACTTACAATGGGCCTCATCAGAAGACTTAAAGTCACCCAAAGGGGAATGGAAAGGGCTATGCTCGGAGTTTCCTTGCGTGATCGAATCAGGAATGAGGATATTCGCAGGAGAACCAAGGTCATCGACATATCACGAAGAATCGCCAAACTTGGGCAGGGCACATTGCTCGCAGAACGGATGGCCGTTGGGGCCGAAAGGTTCTGGAATGGCGACCACGTACCGGAAGACGTAGCGTTGGAAGGCCTCCTACAAGGTGGACCGATGACTTGGTAACGGTTGCGGGAGACCGATGGAAGCGAGACGTACAGGACCGTTCATTGTGGCGACACTTAGGGGAGGCCTATGTCCAGCAGTGGACGTCTTTCGGCTGAAATGATGATGATGATGATGATATTGGTTTGCATAGACTTAGTTCATCCAGAACATCTACAACCTTCGTAGAACCTTTTATCCTTTACATACACACGCATCACACTTTTACTTACAATTTAGAAAACAAATTTCAATTTCAGCGTTCGAATTTCAAAATGGCAAATCTACAATTTCGCGCCACTGACGCTAACAAGATGGCGAAGCAAACAGAACGGATCGGTCACCTCTGAACGGCGTTAAATTTAAAACAATGGTAGTGAGAGCGGCAGAATTTCACCGACACTTGCACTGATGACTGTTTCGTTACTGAGGATAGTTTGTTTACGTTTGAGTAGGTTGATTTTTTCTTAGGACTTGTTACTTTGAATGCCAGCCACGAGATACGATTTCTTCTCAAATGCCACCTACGAGAAAACTCTTAGGGTATTTCCTCATAGATGTTCTCTAATTAAAGTATTCATAGTTCTGGTGCCTAAGTATGTGATATCTCGTATATGAGCTCTAGCTACGATATTGCTCGTACAGGCTGACGATGTATGGTGGGAATTGAATTTGATTCATACGACGTGTCTTCATTTCCAATCATCTTCATTACCTAACCGTTTATATGATGCTTATCCGGCCAAGATCATTTCATTAGCCTTGTTCCATCTACTGGTATAGCTATCTGCTCCCTGATGCACTTGAGGAAGCATGACGTAAAAAAGAGGAGACTGTGCGTGTAGTCTGTGGTGGAATTTATTCTTATCAAAATGATGTTATTGATCTTTGAATTCCCTTCAGTAGATACTGATATCAACTCCACGAATCTTTAGGATAAACATCATGGCTCTATTTTAATTCATCCACACAACAGAGGCCTTAATGCAAGTTGTTTTTACGTACGGCTCGCTGATTGGTTAAGAGCTCGGAGCTGGCCAATCGGAACGCCAAACGTCATAAACGTGGCCACCGTGTTAACATAAAACAAACACTAGTCACTCAGGACCAGCAGTGCTGTTCTCTAAGAAAACAGCCTTGAGCGCAGCGCTGGCCGCAGCGACGAAATCCAAATACGCACATAGGATTAACAATCCAATGTATAGGTCCATTGGATTGTTAATCCTATTCGTACCTATTTGGATTTCATCGCTGTGCTCAAGGCTGTTTTCTGAGAGAACAGCACGAATGCTCAAAAACACATTAAAGCCAATGATGATTCATTAAACCTACATAACATACGGCAAAGTGAGAGTACTTAGAAAACCCGTTATATCAATATGTTTGTATGTCCTTTCGTAATCAGTGGGTAAAAGTAAAAAAAAAATCCAAAACAAATTCAACAAAACTCTGTAAATTTTTCGAACAAACTAACTTATGATTGCAGGTCAAAGAAGTTATCTTCATTATTCTGATGCTTAAGAACTATACTATAAGAATCATTCACTTGAATGTGATTACATTCACTGGAAAAAATAACTTTGTCAATGCATATATACCTCTTGACATATTTTGTACAACGTCAAAGATTGCTCACGTAACTATATTACGTATATTGTCGTCAATTACGAAGTAAATAAAACTTTCTTTAGTCGTAAAAAGTTGTGGTAAACAAATCAACACCTGTTTCATACAATCACTATTTTCTCTGTTAATTTATCTTCATCACCATCTTCCTGTACCTACTTGTTTTATTCGCAATGTAGTTTATTTTTCCATTTGTTCGTGTCACTGATTCTCTTTTCTTAATCGTATTTTTTTGCCTCGTTTCCGAATAAAGAACATGCATTATTTTTTATAATCTCTGTTATAAAATGTGCTTGAACGATAGTTTTTAACCGACTTCAAAAAACAGGAGGTGCTCAATTCGTCGGATTTTTTTTAATGTCCAAGAGACCGGTTTGAAAAATTTCTTTTGTTTGTTTTAAAAGGTATGCTTCCCAGGTGGTCCCACAGTCCCAAGGTCAGGATCTGATGATGGGATCCTGGAGAAATCGAGGAGACTCTTTAAATTTTATAAGCACACATGTAATGGTATAACCATTACATGTCTGTAGGTATTCTATACCTTACTATAGAAATTTCTAGACTATTTGGGTTTAGCTAAGGGATATCCCTAATAAAAAGTATAAAACAAAAACGGTGTTAAATAACGAAGAAACAAAACTTCTGAAATGTTAAATTTTTTTTTCACTATTTAGTGTTTATTTTTTATATTGAATATCGACTGTATGATTTTGTAAAACCTTGTTTGCGTTCTATTGTCTAGGTCTAAGACACTCTCTGACGTTAGCTCTAATGAGTATGGCAATCTAGATGACAGATAGAGGCGTCATGCTTCATGATCCAATAGACAATAATACAGTCACCTAAAGCGTAGCTGAACCGGTTCAAGAAAATTCTAAACAAGCAGACTAACAAACTACAATAAATTAGCTATGCTACTTATCCACAAACTTATTAACCGTGAAGATATCACACGTGACGAAGGTAATTAAGCCTGTTAACGTGCATTCGTCACATATGGTGATAACTTCAACGCCACCGAACAATAGGACATTAAGTGCTCACAGTCTTTAGAAGAAACATGAATACAGATTACAAGTAGGCTAAATCAACAAAAAGGTTTGATATACTGTCAATGTTGAGAGGAAAATGTCAATCACAAATGTGGAAATGGGCACAGAGAAAATTGTACTCAATGTTTTTCAAATTCTCCTTATTAGAGCAAAGTTGTGGGTTATGAAAAGTGCACTCAATCTTTTTCGAATTCTCCTTACACCAGTGAAGTTATGGGGTGGGATTTAATGTCATTTAAAAAGATTCATGGCATCTAAACATGTAATGGTTGCCATAAAAATATTAAAGACAGATCTGGAATTGGTAAAAATAAGGATAGCACTGAGATGCTTGAAGCTTTGAGAATTTGTAGTAATATCGCTATAAGCACTTTACATTTATGGTGTATACTTTATGAATATTATATTGTTAGGTATATGAAGTCCTCAATTTATTTTGTTCTTTAACCTCATATTTCTTCAGTTATGTCAAAACAAGTTAGAAATTCATCAGAGACCTCATTCTCATTGCTTCCAATAAGGAAATGCAAAACGTACATTGTATTGTACATAATCCTACATAACTGTAGCTTTACATAAGACTCTTGATACCATTTTCTTATTAGTACACAATCAAACATCAATCGATGCGTGTTAAAATGTAAATATCGTATCAATTTTTAATTTGACAGTCACCATTGTACTCGTATATCTATTTTACGTTAATTTTATGACCAGTTCATAGGTTTTAACTACTTTGATAGCTATAGATATCATTCATCGTGTGAAAGTATGTGTAAAAGTTGTTTTGTATGCTTCTTAAACCGGTTGTCTCTCTCTTTCCTTCAAGGATTTATTTATATCGGCATCTCTATCGCACAGTGCAATGTCGTAGTACCGTTGGTAGTAGTGCTGCGAAACGAGTATGTATCGAGTAATTTAATCGGTTGTTACGATCGATTTCAGTCTTATATTTGCTTATGATTTACATATATCAGAACTTGTCACGAAGTTAGATATGAATGTCACGACTTTAATCTGTCTAACGACAGGTGATTTCTCTCGGTAAACTATATGCATGGTCGTTTATTTCTAATCTGCAATCACAAATTCTTCTCCCCGTCTTTAAATCTTATTCACATTTTTCCATAGATATTGCACATTCTTCTCCATATCATTCCACTCCACTCCATTTTTTCTGACTGATTAACTTCTTGACCTTTCAAAAGTGCCTGTAAATGGTTTATTTGAAAAAAAATGCTTAAAATCTTTGAATCAGTATGCCAAATTTTATTCAAATCCGTTCAGGTTGTTTATTGGTGTAGGTGTAACAAACAAACTTACGCCTTTATATTATATTGTGATAAATATACGGCAACCCCTCCCAAATAATAAGCAAAATAAAGAAATGGCCCTTAGTGCCCGGCAGCCCGTCTACCCTTTGGGCACGCCATAATTATGGCGATAAGTCCCCTCTTTGAGGAGTGGCTGGAAAGACCTCACGGCGTCCTTACCTACCGCATGACGCAGGTCCTCACCGGACATGGTAAGTTCGGGAGGTTCCTGCACCGGATTCGTGCAGAAGAGACGCCCGGGTGCCAACATTGTGTGGACCGCCCGGAGGACACGGTGGAGCATACGGTAGAGGTGTGCCCCGCTTGGGCGGAGCACCGCCGTGTCCTCGTGGGGGTGATCGGTGGCAGCGATCTCTCGCGCCGGGCCTTGGTACAGGCCATGGTCCGGAGCGAGGAGGAGTGGCAGGCAGTTGCCTCCTTCTGCGAAGCAGTAATGCTAGCAAAGGAGGCGGCCGATCGCGTGAGGCAACGGTCCTCACGCCCCAACCGCCGCCGGGATTCCGATCCCGATTTCCGGCCACCGTAGGCGCGGGCTTGCGGACGGTGAGCAATGGGTGGCTCGCCGTCCGATCGTCCGGTAACCGTCCGGACCGAGCCCGGGTCGTCGACGGCGCGTAGTGTCCCACGCGCGCCTCAAGGAGATGTCAGCAACCGTAGGGGCCCAGCAGGGTCGAAGCCTACTGGGGCCATGGGTGATGCGAAAGTGACCCCCGGGGCGAGTGGGTTTTTAGTCAGTAAAAGTCTGACACTACCTCACGCTCCGCCCAAGAGCGGGGGATGTCATTAGATGATTTTCCCACCCGAAAAAAAAAAAAAAAAGCCCGTCTACCCTTGACTCCGGTAGCGGTCAAGACCACGACGAGGCAAGGAGCGCTAAGAATCACCGGATTAAATCCGGCTACCCTTTTAGCGTTGGAAAGCCTCCAAGGTAGACCGATAACCTGGTGAGGGTCGCGGGAAGCCGATGGATGCGAGACGCACAGGACCGCTCATTATGGCGACATTTGGGGGAGGCCTATGTCCAACAGTGGACGTCTTTCGGCTGAAATGATGATGATGATGATGAATTATACCTTTTTCCAAACACAATTTAATTCTAAAATAAAATGATTCATTCACAGTTTTACAGTCTACCTACTCGTTCAATGAAGCGATACTTACTCAATATCCGATTATTCAATTCGAAAAGGAAGTCAATTCCCTCACTAGTTCATAACGTGAAACATGTTTTTGCGGTATTATCATGATTACTGTAACACTTTGCTGGTATTCAGCGTTAGCATATATTTCTAATAAGCTTGCGGTTTTTTTGAGGTCACCCGTCGCTAACAGCTGTTATGAAATTATGATTCTATCTATCGTATTTAGAATTTTATATGTTGTTTGTTTGGCAAAATGTTGTGTATGGTTTTTGTTTTCCTTGTATTTTAGATATATCATCATCAATATTTCCAAGCTTGTCCAAGTGTTACTACAATGACCGGTCTTGTGCGACTCGCATCCTCGGTTTCCCGTGATCCTCACCAGGTCGTCGGTCCACCTTGCAGGAGGCCTTCCAGCTCTGCGTCTTCCGGTACGTTCTACGAGCAATGTACCCTGCCCACTGCCACATAAGTTTGGCGATTCTTTGGGCTGTCCATAACCTACATTCTCCAGTGGATATCTTCATTTCTGATCCGATCACGTAAGGAAACTCCGAGCAACGGATTTCGATGTAACTTTGTACACGGTAGAGGTCCTGGAATAGCACATAGGATACTTTTTATCCCGGGATTATTTATTACTAAAACGCAGGCGAAGCCGCTGGCAGCCGCTAGTTGTGGATAGTTATGTAAGTTATTTTATCAAATTATACAGGAAAACTTACGAATAAAAGCCCCACTAGCCAAGTTACATCCGTTTCGTTTCGATTCTCTTTTCGTTGATCGCCTCGAGTCGGCCACGCCTCCTATTCCTTTGTTCTGACCACGTGACTGAGCGTTGAGATGACGTCAGAATAAAGGAATCGGAGGCGTGGCCTATTCGAGGCGATCGACGAAAAGAGAATCGAAACGAAACGGTTGTAACTTGGCTAGAGGGGCAAAGCTAGCGAAGCAAGCTCGAAATTATTGATATAATATATCGTTTTGGGTAAGTTCATTTTCTTTTATTTTATTTTTGATACTGGCAGATATGGAAATGGAAGTTACTGTGTTGAATCATGCTACAAAAATAGTACCTAAATTAAGGTGCTTGGTGTGACCATGTATCTATTATATGTAGAGTATAAAAGTGTTCTATTAATTTATTCGGTCTTTCTGCATTATAATTATTCACTTCTTCAATGAATTTATGAGCTTCTGATAAAATTTTAATAGCCTTATTTAATATCTAATGTACAGTGTTTTGATCACGACTGTAATTCTTGATTTTATATGTCTGTTAATCATAACAGTTAGCTGTTACGTATATTTATAACGTTTATCGTTCTTTATTGTTATTACGTTTTAATATAATCATCAACACATATTTTACTTGAATTAACACTTAATTTTGCTGTTTTATTTCTATTTTGAAAGAAAGAAAGAAAATTGCGGAACAGAAACACCTTAAAATCAAACAAAATAAAAAGTACTAGTAGTATAGGTTACTTCTAGGTAAGCACGCTCCATCGTCGACCGCATCTTCGCTTTCCATCAGGTGAGATAGCGGTCAAGCGCGAACCTATGAAGAATAAAAAAAAAAAGTACTATGAATATGGATAATGCCAAAAGGGCCTTAGCTCAGCATAATGATATAAGGTCATAAGGCGACACAAAGTCATCTGGCAATGATTTCGCTAATTCTGGAAAAGATGCCTCTTATATAAGACAACAGTTGTAGATTGTATCAATGGTAACGGCCCCGGCTCAGGAGAAACACCTTAATTGTGTATTTTATTTCGTCACCACTGCTTTCAACGAGGAGCAAACCAGCAAGTCGTAGAACCAAAAAAAAAACGACACCATGTGATATCCACCAACCTGCACAGGATCCACAAAGTGAATTACAGCCTATTCCCTCTCCAAGAGACGAGACCTTTTTGCTAGCAGTGGGAACGTTATAAGCAGAGGTCGGAATTAAAATACATTCAGCCGAACATAGAACCTTCTTCTTTTTGAAGTCGACCATCACATAGATAAATAAAGATATCCTTAGGGATATAACTATGTCACGGCTACAACCGCCTTACTGCCCCAGATATACAGATACAAACCTGAGCTATTATAAGCCTACTATTTTTACAACCTTGATTGATTTGTCACTTGATACACCTATAAAATATGTATATATCTACCAACAAGGATGTAATTATGCAAGAACGTTCACCACATTTAATAAGAAACCGATAGAGGCCGACCTTAGACTAATTTGTTGAATGGTACAGAATTGCCATAGAGTGATTATGTTTTACACTTCAACGAATGTCCGAGTTATTTGTCAATATATTTTAGTATTACGGTACTTCTGACAGAATTGTGGCAAGGTCTTCCAATCGTTTTGATTATTTCGAAATCGTTTAATGATGTGATTTCTGTAGTGGTATCCAGTTGAGAATTTTAGTGGTATTTCTTTGTTGGATTTGTGTGTTCTTTTATTTGTACTGCTTCTAGTGGATGACCTGCAACATTCACTTTTAAATTGATAGTTCTTTAAATTCTTAATCTACTGGATACTGCGAGTAGTACTTATTACGAAAAAAGTTTTCTATAATATCTTTTTGTTATTATTGATAGGCTTGCGTTGGACGACTATCTCACCTGGTGGTAATCGATGGTGTAGTCGACGATGCATCACGCTTGCCTAGAAGTAACCTATTTACTCTTGACTTCTATATTGATCACTATATTGTAGCTATCAGGAAACACAGACTTTGGCAGGAAATTCCATTCTTTAGCACTACGCACAATGAATGTGTTCCCAACACGAAAAACAGCATTAAAAAATAGATAACTGAACAAAGTGACAAAAATACACGTTTTTCTTTCAATCAGCTTGGAAAATCTGACTGCCCTAGATGCCCATAAATACAAATTCTATATTAGGATATCTAGCAGCCGTAGAATAATCTAGAACCATACAGGTATCACGTCTAAGGCTTCTTACATCATGTGTAGTTTGTGTTTGTACATTCGCTGCGCTTGCGACGCCCAGACCTTGATGTATACGTTTCCTATACAAGTTAGCTGCTTGGCGCCGTTTAAGTACTTAGCAAGTGCTTGAGACTTTACTAATTTCTTGGCTTTAGATTTAGTAGCGTTAGGTAATGTTGTTAGTGTTAGAGGTCTGGCTCTTGCAATCGTATTTAATTCTAATTCGTGTCCTGTTTCGATTTGATTGTTCAGGTAATCGTTTTCATTATTTATTTGGTGGATCGCGTTTGTCCACAGATATCTTCTTCTGATGTTAGATAAGCAATGATAGGGCTTTTTTTTTAAAGTGAGAAATCACCCAATGACTTCTTACGCTCTGGGGCGGAACTGGAGAACGTGTTTTTTTCATATCTGACTTTTATTGACTAAAACCACACCTGTATTTCTTCTTTACCTTGCGTTCCAAGACCCCAGGGTTCCCTTTCAGACTACCCATGAGCGTTACAGCCGTGCTATTCTGTAAATGGTAAATCATTTCGAAACTCATTTCACAAATCATCTCGAATGTCACACTCAGCGAATTGTATTTCAGAATACCAAATCCTATAGACAAATTTGTAGATAAATGTCAAAATAATCAACCGTTTTAGTTCCTCTCACTTTGATCATCACTCGGTGGCGCCAGTGTCGAATTCACTCCATTTCAGAATACGAAACTTTAATTTCACCATGATTTCACTGCGGATTCAGAAGTGATTTCGCAAATAAACTTTTCAGAATAGCAAGGCAGGTCTGGCTCTTGCAGTCTAATTGGTATCCCGTTTTGATTTGATTGTTCAGGTAGTTTATTTTTATTACGTTTACTTATTGATTTGGTGGGATCGTGTTTGACTACTGTCTGCTTCTAATGTTAGATAAGCAATGATAGGGCTACGGGATGGTTCGAGAAATTTACTGCGGCCCTAGAACTCAAAGGGTAACTAAAGGAATACAGTATTTTTTTAAGGTGGGAAATCAACTTTTTCGCTCTAAGGCGAGCGAGAGGGCTGTCTGACTTTTACTGACTAAAACCATATCTTTGTACCTATGTTCTTCTTTTCCTAAAACCACGGGTTTCCTTCGGAAGGGTGGATTTTAGTCAGTAATAGTATGACGTTCCCTCTCGCCCTCCCAGAGCGCAAGGAGAAATTTGATGATTTCAAACTGAAAAAAAAGAAAAAATAAGTGATGATGTGATGAATGATGTATGTAGCACACTTTTTAGAACTTGATTTGGTAGACGTAACGTAAGATCCCACCTGATGGTAAATTGGTAAGTAGTGATGCATTCGTTGATAGTGAGGCGCACTAGTTTATTAAGAGCCTATTCACTCTAGCCTTGAAGACACCTAAATTATAATCGGACGGGAAGACCGCAGCAGGCAAGTTGTTCCAGTCCCTCGGTCTACGCGGTATAAACGACGAGACGAAACGCTTGGTCCGGACCGTAGAGGTTTCAACAACGTAAGGCCGTTCGTCGGGTTGTCCGATAGTAGATATGAGATGGTGGAATCAAGTCATGCAATTCCCGCGCTCACACTCCAAAATGCATCCTGTAAAACATCGAAAGGCTGGCTACCCTACGCCTAACCTAACTTGATGCTTTATAGACTTTTGATTGCATTAGTTGACCGTTCATCTCTTTTACTGGTTTACATTTAGCCTGAACTCTGAAGCAAAGCAAGTAACAAAGAATGCTGCCTATATACGAAAAAGTTAACAATTGAAAAGTGTTTTAGCCGAACAATTACACGAATGGCCACTCCTTTAGAATTTTATGATTGAATGTTACATTTTTGAATGGAAAGGTTTTCATTCAAAATAACACTCACATTGAGTGACTAAAACCATACCTATGTTCCTTTTTAGGGTTCCGTACCTCAAAAGAAAAAACGAAACCCTTATATTATAGGATCATATAACAAGGACCTACGTTATCACAGGGAGTAGTGGTGGCCCAGTGGTAACGGTCCTGACTTACTTACCTACAACTGCAAGTCATGGGTTCAAACCCAGCCAGGCGCATTACTTTGTGTAATTTATTTCATCACCACTGCTCTTAAAACGGAGAAGGAAAACATCGTGAGCAAACCGGCATGTCCTAGAGCCCTAGAACCAAAAATTCTAAAACATGTGACATTCACCAACCCGCACTAGGACCGCGTGGTGGATTACGGCCCATTCCCTCTACTAGAGAGGAGGCCCGAGTCCCAGCAGTGGGAACATTAAAAGGCTGATTATACGTTATCATTAAAAAAGCCAGGTAAAACAATGCTGCATGTAATCACATCTTCCCTGAGAAAGGAACCGGTGATATAACCTTTATTATTAAAGTAGATGCACTGCACTTCCTATGTACCGGTCCGCCAGTGTTCCTCCGCGCTTCGTTGACGCGAGACGTGTAGCCGCCATTTAAAAAAAAAAAACAAAAACGTCATCGTCATTTGTTTATAGTTAAAAATTCGAATACAGTTAAAAAATAAAAAGGTTTTAGTTAGACGGTTCAAGTTGTTTGTGGTTTGTGAAATGTTGTTTTTTGCGTTGCTTTGTTAAAGGATTTGTAAATCGCATTGTTTTGCGGGTAAGTTTATCAAATGTTATTATATTGTCGTAGGCTGTTCACTGTTTTAATATAAAATAATGCTAAATGTTTACTATCTTCATGAATGCAGTGATTAGCTGTATATATGTCGCTAATATGCGGGTAGATTAATGTTTACCACTTTAAGTAGGTAGGTACACACACAAATTGCGAATTTGTATACAATAAGTATATTGGTGGTTAAAAATATAAGTAATATATCCCTGTTGTTTTTTTTTTTTAATAGAAATCATAAAATAACTGTTCCCGTTCTGGGTGGACCAAAAGGGAGTGTCAGAGTTTTTCCTAACTAAATCCACATGTGTTCCTTCAGTTGCCCTTTGCGTTTCACAGCCGTGTTGATTATCTTGAATAATTCTACAGCCCAATAAATTTCTGCCCTTGAAAAATATATTGTTTTTTTTTAAAGGACAACTAACTGCGCTTCAGTCTTGGCCATGTAGGTTAATCCGTATTGAAATATCTGAATCTTTTATCACCTTGTTTGTATAAATTTTATCTTTATCTCAGTGCAATCTTGACGTTTCTTTAGTCTGAACTGATTTTGCGCTAGACACAATCAGTTCCTTGACACATTCAATGGAACATTTGTTGACATTGTTTTGAATGAAACCGGTACATATGTAAAATAGACCCAGAGCTTTACCATGACGTCAAAAAGTCAAGTGTGCGAGTGAAAAAGAGGGATGGCGATATACACCCTATATAGCTCCATCCCTCTCAGTTTAGTTTAGTCAACTATTTCTTATTCTGTGGTTTAGTTCGTCAAATGGATCACGATAAGAGCTCGTGCTAGGGCCTCAGAGGTGAAAGAAACCGTTCATTCTAGAGGACACGAGTTTCATGATAGACTGATCCATTTCAATAAACAAAGAAAGTATGTAAAATATCCTCAAAGCAGCTTGTACCTACTTACCATAACTGTTTACACCGCATAACTATGACTTCATGAGACCTCAAAGGCTTCCGTTACACGATAGGTTTTGCTGTCAGTTTTGCCACAGTCAATTTTTTTATTCACGAAAAACCTACCGTCTAATGCGATGATTGACGTTTGCATGACGAAAAACTAATGGCGATAAAATTCCGTCATTTAAACATCATTCATGATTGATGGAATTGATAGACGCCTGCATGCCAGTGTACTGGACGCCAAAAGTGGCACTATAACAAAAAGGTGAATTTTCTGAAGATCGATATAAAATTTTCAATGTATTTATTGGCTCGATAAGTTTTATTTTTAAACAAGCGGTGTTTGCTAGCTGACTACCCTGAGAAGAAACACCGAAACAAACGCAGCGGTCAAAGTCTCTTTTAAAGTCCATACAGCAAACATGTAATGGTCAAATCATTTAGAGTCAGATTAGTGTCTGAGATGGTCTTTTGTGGAAAGAACCACACAGATTTGAGTGGACCTGTCCAGTCAGTCAACAAGTCAACTCAGGACTTGGAAATCAATTGCTGAAGAATATCAACAATTCCATTAAAAATAAAACTTTTTACAAAAAAAATATAAGTACAACCGACTTCAATATAAAAAAAAAACACTGAAAAGTGCAAAATACATATTTAACACCGACTTCCGAAATTAAAGTTATATTGCACATTTCAGTATTTTTTTTTTTTTACATTGAAGTCGGTTGTACTTTTTTTTTTTCTAAAAAGTTTTTTATTTTACACTTTTTAGTTATGGTACCCACACCACTAAAAAGGACAATTCTGATAATAAACACGGTTAGATTACATTAATTTATTACAGAGTTCCGGTGCCTAACTTCAGGCTTCATCATCAGATCAGTTCGATATATTCCCCCTCTATTTTCAGTCAGTCATCGACTACACGTATAAATAAACAAAGCAATTTTACTTGTTACGACGGTTCTGCTGTGATCCTATGAGGAGTTCTGTTCCATATCTTCGAAGTTCATGATCAGGTCATAATAATATTTCTATGGGACCAACTCGAGAGTATAACCTTTCAACAAAAAAAAATCAAAATCGGTCCACAATTGACCGAGAAATCGGTGAACATACATTAAAAAAAATACATTCAGCCGAACATAGAACCTACTCCTTTTTGAAGTCGGTTAAAAATACGAGTAGTTTGATTAAAAATTTAAAACTGCGATGTTGCGATGCTACGATGTTGATACGCTTTTATTTTAACCCTTTATTCGCTTGACACAAGCAATCCGCTCTTGGGCGGAGCGAGAGATAGTGTCAGACTTTTACTGACTAAAAATCCACTCCTGTTCCTTCGTTGCCTTCGTCCCAGGGCCCCGGGTTTCGTTTTGCGAAATATTGGCATGCTTTCTGTCAAAAGTGTGGTGCATGGCTATCTCACAATTTTTTTTTCTTTGTAGTTACTTTTGATAATATGACAGTAGCTTATAGACTGACAATAAACAACATTCTTAGTTTTGACAAGGGACACTTAACGTATGAAACGATAAATACATAAATGACTTAACTGACCTGTTGGTCTAGTGGTTAGTGGCCCTGACTGCTATCCCGGAGGTCGTGGGTTCGATTCCCACCCAGGACAAATGTCTGTGTGATGAGCACGATCATTTGTTCTGTGTCTGGGTGTAATTTTGTCTACATATGTATGTATTTAGAAATATGTAAGTATGTTTATCAGTTGTCTAGTACCCACAACACAAGCTCTGCTTAGCTTGGGACTAGACGGCATTGTGTGATAGTTGTGGAATAGAAGAAAAAAAAATACACATACTTACCTACTTATTCACTGCACAGAACACTTAAATAATATATGCTAACTAAACAATCAACAATATTTGTGAGTGTAGTCTAGAATAGTAGATTATTTCCATAACATTGTCTTGATTGATCACTCGCTATCAATCATGAACTATTGTCATAGTGTTTTGTCAACAAATCGAGAATGTTTTATATTATTGTAAATCAACATTGTTTGTTTTAATTGAGTTCTAAATGTTAAATAAGAATTGTATGTTTAATTAAACAAAATAAAATTATGATTAGTAACGCCTGGCATTTGCCAAAATTAAAAATTAAGAAGAATATTTTTGCTATTAACTTCATCTTAGATCTCATCCATCCCCTTCCATCATGGGTAGTGTGAAAACGAAACCGGGCTCTGGGACGAAGGCAACGAAGGACCAGGAGTGGGTTTTTAGTCAGTAAAAGTCTGACACTATCTCCCGCTCCGCCCAAGAGCGAGATTTGTCATTAGATGATTTTCCCACCTAAAAAAACAATGCCCTTCCATCAAGTGATCGAAGTCAAGTGTTTTTTTTTTGCCTAGCCATTACCGTCCCACTGTTGAACAAAGGCCACCCCCAAGTCCTTCCAGACATTCATCTCCTGCGCCTTACCGAAATAAAAAAATAATCCACCAAATACTAGTTTTCACAATTTGACAATTTCGGGTAGTAGGTGCATCATTTAAAATTCAATCTGCAAAAACTAAAAAAAATCACAAACAACTGAAAAAATACAGTAATAATTATAATAAAGGTCATAATTTTCATGTAGGCATGTGTTTGTGCGTACCTATATGTTTGTTGCTCCTTTAATCTGAAACGGCTGTATGGATTTGGATGAAAGTTGGCATATGGGCAGAGTACCTATAATATCCAAGAATTTGTAGGACATAGGATACTTACCCGAGAGTATGTTCCCTTGGGATAAATTCCGATACAGTCGCTGGCAGAAGCAAGTATAATAATATTAGCTGGTGCCAGCGGCTTAGCTTGCGTCAAAGTAGGTATTGACCCAAAGGACTCCCGGGATAAAATGTATCCTATGTGCTGTTCCAGGACATGGTCTGCCCATGTGGCAAAGGAGATGTTTCATTTTCGGCCATCAGATGTACATTTATCGAAAAAGAGGAAAAAATACCACAAATTGGGGAAAAACATTCTCTGGTGAATTTGAGCCTGATTTGTTGTGTACAAAAAATAATAGTTTTTCAATTATTGCCATGTTTTAATCAACATGGCGTCTCGTTTGCTTGCATACTTCATTCGTTCTGAAATCATGTCTCATCAAATCAATGTTACGTAGAAAATAATTAAAAAATGTGTGTATTCTTGTAGTGTTAAAAATAAATTACTATTATTCTCTTATACATATTTTTGAGTAAACATAATTAAATGTGACCATTTCATCGTTACAAAAATCGTTAGTCTCCATTTTTGAAGTGTGTTTCTAAACGAATTCAAAATAACCGCCCGAAGTCAAAGTGAATTTTGTCCTTTTTTATTTAAGAAATGATTCAAAGATTTGATCGTGCTTTGGTGAGCCACTTTTGTCTAATATTCTATTAGAAAGATCTGATCTTAGACTATTTATGAGTTTAGTTCTGATAAACAAAAACAAAACAATTCTATAGGTTAAGTAAACGTCATCTCTACGACCTATCATGACTGTCATATTTCTTAGGACAAACGTCAAACATTTTTAATTTTTATTTTGTACATAAAAACCATTTGGCATTATAAAAAAAATGTTACTTTATTCTATTCAGGGTTACCCCTGAATAGAATAAAGTTTCCCAGCTTCGCTAAAATGTACATGTTATGGCCGGAGCCCCATACAAAAATGAAACATCTCCTTTCATACAAATCCGATCCGCAGGTCGACCGTAAGTAACAAACACACTGTAGCGACATCTATGGCGTCACATAAGAACTAATCCTGCATCGCGCAATCAAAGTTCTACGCGCGATTGGAACATATAGAACAGCCCGAAATCATCTTTTGGGCAGCTGCCCACCAGACATAACATCCCGTCTGGTCGGAGGATCCTCCCTTTTCAACGGAGGTTTGCGGGACTTTACTCTTTGTCCCGCATACCTCCAAACACTCGCATACCTTCGCCTTTGTTTTCAAATTCATATCAATCAAATCGACAGTATGGATAGCAGTCTTATCTTCAATATCCTAAGCTGCTCCTCTTACAAAATTGCTATGCATATGTCTATCATGGTAAATAACTTTTGGTTCCGAGTTCTCCTCTACTTGACAAACTGTGACAATTTTAGTGTCACAACAAACTGCTACCTTGTCATCATCTGGATGCACACCCAACTTATGTACTGGAGCAGGGAATTCAGTTATTTTGATATCAGTTTCTAAGTTTCTAATGTCTAATAAGCGCAACACTCCAGCAATAATATTAGTGTGATAAAAACGACCATTTATCAGCACCATCATAGTTAGGAAATTTACATTACACTGTAATCAAGAAAAATCGACACACAAAATTGACAAGATAACAAGCCACTGTCTCAAGCAAACCGTCTGACGTTTGAAGGTCTAAGCAGTCTAGCATCAACCCGCAGCGATTTCTGTTGCAATATTCGTTGCAGACAGTGCACATGACGAAAACGCAACGATTTCCATGTCTGCTGTTGTAAGATCCAATACCTGTACTGTTCCATTGTCTTATGTATGGTGTAATGGCGTAACAATGGTCTTTTGGTCATCTTTTTTAATATGCAAATGTCGGTTTGATCTTTTGTCTTTATTTGTATAGATCTTCTTGAAGCCAGAGATGTCTATAAGGGATTTTCTATAAGTAATCTCAATTCAATTTTTTGAAAATCACATGTGTTTTATTAATGTCTTCATAATGTTTATAAGTTCACATGGATCTTATCGGGTATAGCAATTTTATATATAAATGATGTTACAAATTAAAAAGAACAAATTAACTATAAATACGTTTATACTAAACCTAACTATGTACATATAATACAAAAACACACATCGCTGTCATCCGGAAATGTGCCCAGAAGGCTGCAGCATTGCCACGTTTTATGGCAATGCTAATTCTTTGGGCGAAGAACGAGCCAGCCCTCTCTCTGGTCACGCAAAGTGTCGATCATCGGCGTGAAATTTCTTTAAAAAGGAAACGCGCACTCGGACCCGATGACCCGAGCGTTAAAAAAAACCTGTTAATTAAATAAATTGGTAATACAAATCAAATGGAATAAAAATTTAAATGTCAATAATAGATTGTGTAATTACATGTCAAAAAAAATTCGTAACGTGATGTCAATAAAAAATAAGGTCAATTAAAGTCAAAATTTGAAAAGATTCAATTTTTTGAATTTATTCTACATCTTCACCATCATCTTCCTGCCCTTGTCCCGTGGCACTTGAGTTAGATCAATACGTTCAATTATGTTCTTCCATTATTCGCTGTTGATCGTTATGCGGTCATTAACCCCCTTTTCTTAGAAGCGTATTATACCATCCATACTGTTTTTCTTTGTCCTTCATCATTATCTTCATCGCTTCCTACTCTTTCGATGCAACTTACGAGTAATAGAATTATAAAGACTAATCAAAAAACAATAAATTTAGTGTAATAAACGAACTATCGTGTTAGTTACCAATTAACAGGCTCCTTAACACACAATATTGCGTTTTAAACGATCAAATGCTACCGCATTTCAAATCAAATACTTAGAAATCTGCTCACCCCAGAAAAGAAAGAAGCGTAACGTTAAATATTGATGTAGAATTAACATTAGGCTACAAATTATCTGTGACCGACCGGCCCCAGCATCATACGGCTGTTAGAAATCTTTAAAACTCTCGGTTTTTCTCTTCTATAATGATCAGTGGAGTACATTATTTCATAATATGTATGTATACAGAGAAAAAGTAAAAAAAATACAGAATAGAGTCTAATATGCAAACATCACTACCCCCATTAAGAAACAGAAGATCAAGCAAAGACACACAGCTGTCTTTGCTAAGAAATGGTTCCTATTTGAATGACTACCTTAGCAGGATTGATCACCAATTGCCGGTGCCTCTTTTACGAGATTTTACTTTGATTTTTTTCTTGACTTTTTGAAACTATTCTTGTTTTTTTTTTTCATATTTAGGTCACCTCATGAGCCACCAATATGTTTATTTTGAGTATACATCAGGGCTAAATAAAGACTAAATCAAGTAGTTTTTACAATCGTGTAATTGTGATAGAAAAGGTTGTGTATGGTAGAGAGTATCATGCATTTGTCACGTAACGAATGAATGAATAACATAGTGAGGGAAGGGAGTTGTAACAATCATATCACGTCAAGCAGAAGTCCTCACTCCATCATTAATTGATTAGAGAAAAGATGTTTCCAAAAAAAAACATATAATAATTACACAGAAATAGGTGAATATTTGTATATTAATTTGACTATATGCATAAAACTTTCGCGAACCGAACACTTAATAAATCTGCTCTCATGATATTAGCAAAACAGAAGCTGTTTACTTTGTTAGTTTACAAAATGAATATGGATATCATTATCTAATACTTCCTCGAGATATTTATAAAACTTAAATTTTCTAATTTAATTTATGGCTTTGCAAAAAAATTAAATGTCACCGTTATATCATGCGAAACCTCCAACGGAAATTAATGAAGAACGGACAAATTAATTGGCACTGTTGTAGTTGTTAATTACACTCGTAATCCTTACCTTCTTTCTGTAACTTCCTTGTTTATTTCAGTCTCATAATTTATGTTGTATTAATCTTTAGTATCGATATCTACTGTTTAATTTATTGTCTACTAGTTTTTGCTAGCGTCTTCGCGTGAGTCAAAGTAAGGAATCGTCCCCAGGGAATATATTCCCAGGATAAAAATATGCCCCATCTGCTAATCCAGGACATGGTCTACCTACACAAGTTCCATCCAAACCCTTACAACCGTTAAGACGTGATGAGTTAACAAATCGACACTGTTACTTTCGCATTCATAATGTTAGTAAGGAGTGAGTCTGGCTGGATATGTCGTTGTTGATTGCAACTGTATTCTTTTTTACATTACTTTCATATACTTAGCAAGAATTTCAGTGGATCAAATTCAGTTCCCACCATACTTAGTCAGCCTATACGAAAAATCTCGTAACCGTCTTTAATAATCAAGTTAACTAACAGTGCCCATATACGAGATATATCTTATAAGAGATATCTTGTATCTAGGTACCAGTAATTTTAAAACTTTCATAAGAGGTCTCTATATATCTACGGCTATAGTAAGCCATCCATCTAACAGATGATAGACATATCAGAAGATTATAACAAGCCCCAATAAACACTGATCGTAAATGATTCCTGATGAATACCAACTTCTTAGAATGGCATAAATACGCATGAAGTATTGCGCTTTAATGAGCTCACAGTAATCGATGCAATAGTGCATCTGTTCTACCGTGAATAAGGAGTAGAACTCACAAGTTGAATGCTGTCACAGAATAAAGCGAACATACTGGAAAGACAACAATAATAAATGAGAGAATAATTAATAAGGAATAGAACAGAGATTGAGAGTGTAGCTAGAACGATGAAAGGGAGATAGAAAGGAATGCAAAAGCCTATGACATTTCTACTGAATATTAGATAGATAGATAGACAGATAGATATATTCTTTATTGATCACCAAAAATAAAAATTATATTAGGAACTTAAAATTAATAGGGTGTCACAATGAGCGGTCTTGTCGCTAAAAGCGATTTTTACAGACAACCCTATATAAAAATCGAACATTAAAATGGGATGTATCAGCATGAGCCTATCTATACTTCTATATTTACTTCTATTAATATTATAAATTTGTATTTTGGTTTGTAATGAATAGTGCGATCACCATCAACGATTGTATCACTGCTAACCATCAGGTGGGATCGCAGTCAGGCACTAGTTTAAATTTAAAAAAAGTCGACAAGACCGATTTTGGAAATTCTTTCATCAGTAGAATGCTTTTATATCACTGAATGACATATTTTCTACTTTTACTCGGGCGAAGCCACTGCCAGAAGCCAATACATAAATAAAAATCAATCTGCCGAACCTTTTCGTATCTATTTAGATAGTGTCCCAGTCAAACTAGATGCAGCTGGATACCAGTATTTTATATGAGCGACTATCTGACCTGCACAACCCAGCTGGCTAACAATACAATATAACAATTGGCTAACACCCTTAGCAAAACTGGTGTCAATTTCTTGGCTTTTATCCATAACGGCTGTTAAAGATACAAATAATATGTACTTTCATATACTCCATTCGCAATAAAATTAGACTTTTAAACAACCCTTTTGTTACTGTCTGTTTAACCGATTTTGACTTCTATTACGTACGTATAAGGATGGCATTAAAAGCAAAAAAATTGTTACAATACCAACTATTTACTGCATGTATCATGTTACCAACACTATAAAAGTCAAAGTCGGTTGAACGGACAGTAAAAAAGATTTGTCTAAATGTGTAATCTTATTGCAAATGGAGTATAAGCACGGCGAAATCTTAACATAACTCAGTTCATAACGTGAACAGTAGCATAAGCATAGCATAATCAGCCTTTTAATGTTCCCACTGCTGGGACTCAAGCCTCCTTTCTAGGAGAGGGAATGGGCCGTAATCCACCACGCGATCCCAGTGCGGGTTGGTGAATGTCACAAGTTTTCGAATTTTTGGTTCTAGGACAAACCAGTTTCCTCACGATGTTTTCCTTCACCGTTTTGAGAGCAGTGGTGATGAAATAAATTACACAAAGTAATGCGCCTGGTTGGGTTTGAACCCGTGTCTTACAACTCGTAAGTGAGAGACGTGAACAGTAAATATTGAAAATTCACTAAATCATTAAAAAACAAGACATAAGTAAAAAACACTGACACCAATTTGCTGTTTTTCATACATTTTAGACTTTACAGGTCATGGATCGCAGTATCTAAAAATATCCTAAGTTAAACTCGGTCAATAACTCATAATGAGCTATTGCGCTTGCAGAAGCAGAAACTTAAAAGTAATCGATGCTAACCATCACCGCTCTAGCGAAACTAAACCCGGAGCACACGTGCCAATTAGTACACAACACATATCAGTTAGTACACAAAAAACCAGGTCGATGAGTCATGTCAATCTTCCGGACCGAGCCCAAGTCGTCGACGGCGCATAGTGTTCCACGCGCGCCTCAAGGAGAAGTCAGCAACCATAGGAGCCCAGCTGGGTCGAAGCCTACTGGGGCCATGGGTGATGCGAAAGAGATCCCCGGGGCCCTGAAACAATGGCACAGAAGGAACAGGAGTGGGTTTTTAGTCAGTAAAAGTCTGACACGTAAGAGCGGGGGATGTCATTAGACGATTTTCCCACCCAAAAAAAAAACTAGGTTCTGTCTTGAATACGTGTTTGGGCACGCCAAAATAATGGCAGTAAGTTTCCTCTTTGAGGAGTGACTGGAGAGGCGTCACGGCGTCCTTACCTTTCGCATGACGCAGGTTTTCACCAAACGTGGTAATTTCGGGAAGTTCCTGCATCGGATTCCGGACCCCGACTACCACCCACTTTAGGTGCGGCTTGTGAACGACGAGCAATGTAGGTAGCTCACCGTCCGGTCATCCGGTAATCGTCCGGACCGATCCCAAGTTGTTGACAGCGAGTAGTGTTCCACGCGCTTAAAGAGATGTCAGCAAACCGTAGGGGCCAAACCAGAGCCGATGCTAGGGTCGCCGGGATTTTCTGAAAAGGTAAACCGTAGTCTTAGAACGCAAAGGACAACTGAAGGACACAGGCTTTTACTGATTAAAACCCACCTGTTTTCCTACAGTCGCCCTTTGCATTCAACGGCTGCGGCAACTCTTTCGAACAACCCCTGAACCAGTTGCGCGTGAGCAGCCGAGTCGGACGCACACGTTTGAACGTCAGACCGTAATATTACTATCGCGCGGCTTGTTTTTTACGTCTACCCACTTAATGATAATGTTAATTTCAAATGGATGAAATACGTGATAATGTGAGTTTGTGTGACTCAAGTGAGCACGAAACGATGGAGCAGGACATAGTTATAGAAAGTGAACAACCAGTTAATACTACTTTAGTGGAGAAGATGAGGGAGAGAAAAGAATGTGATCAACGAGTTTTAGGGAAGAGAGGGCGACAGGATGATGAAGAAATTGTGGAGGAAGATGATTTTGTAACAGTAATTAGGGGACATAAAAGACCAAACAGAAAAGACTCGATAAACAATAGTTTGGTGCCAGAAGGTGATAAGAATGAAGAGGAAAAGCATATTATATGTGTGACTGGAAAAGAGATGCTGCCAAAACAATTTGGAATGGCTAAACTGTTAAGATCATATAATATCCCGAATATAATTAAAATGGTATATAAAAGCGCATTCAGGGTTCTGATTCATTTTCAAAACAGAGAAAGTGCTAGTAAGTTGATGAATTGTGAAAATATTGCCAAGTTAGGTTACAGAATACAGATGATTGATGAAGTTAGTCTATGCTATGGGACTCTGAGGCAAGTAGATTTGGAAACAGATGAGAAAGAAATTCTTGAAAATGTTAGTTGTGAGATCGACATTTTATCAGTTAAAAGACTTAAAAAACTATCAGAGAATGGAGAATGGATTGATTCGGAAACAGTTAGAATATGTTTTAAAGGTGCTACTTTACCCCCGTACGTATACGGCTACGGTTGTAGGTTTAAAGTGGAACCTTACACGTTTCCAGTGTCACAATGTTCCAGATGCTGGAAATTCGGTCACCTATCGAGATCATGCCCTACTAATAAAACAATATGCCCCAAATGTGGCAATCAACATCCTAACTGTGAAACAAATGAATATGTATGTGTTAATTGTAAAGGTCCACACATGGCGATGTACAAGAAATGTCCTAACTTTTTAAAAGAGAAAAGAATTAGAGATATTATGACCAAAGAAAATTGTACTTACAGAAAGGGATTGGAATTATATCTAAAAGAGAACGGAACTCGACAACTTAACACTATAACTACAAACACAGAGAGAAATATGAATTTTGAAAGCCTAGAAAATGAAAATTTAAATTATACACAGAGAAAAACATACAAGGACGCGGTGACAGCAAATACAAATGTTCAAAGTTCGAGTTTTGCATCGGATAGTATGACAGAAATAGACAATTTAAGAAAGAAAAATAACCAACAAAGATATGTACCCAGGAAGAAGCATATAGCGACTAGTCTTATGAGTAGTAATAGCGAAAAAGAAAGTTATAATACCCAACCAGCAACTACAGGCGAAAAATCCGAAAGAGGCGGACTTTCAGAGACAGTAAATTCAAGTTCTAAACTAGATTTTTTTAGTATATATCATAAAGTTAAGGATATATGTTTTTCAGATGAAAGCTGGCTTGTGAAACTACAGGAATTAGCCAAAATTATGCTTGACGTATGTAGTAAATTATTCCTTAAAGTGTTTAGAAGTGATGATGTGTGGAAAAAAATAATGTTTATGTTCAATAATGGCTAACGATAATAGAAATATGTGGTCTCTTCATATTGTACAGTGGAATGCACGTAGTTTGATGCCTAAACGTAACGAATTTGAACTTTTACTTACACAAGAAAAAGTGCATATAGCACTAATATCTGAAACTTGGTTAGAAACGGATACACACTTAAATGTAAGTACATACAATATTTTTAGAAAGGATAGGTCGGATGGTTATGGTGGTCTAGCTATTTTAACACATAAATCTATAAAAGTACAACAGTGTAACACTATTATCAATAATCCTGGAATAGAAATTATGAGCGTAAAACTTTTAAATTGCAATGAAATTGAAAACATAGTGTTAATATACTGCCCTTCTTCGGTTCGTACTTGCCTTTCTGACTGGGAACAAATATTTTCATTATTTTCAAGCAAGTGTATTGTTGCCGGAGACTTTAATGGACACCATGCAACTTGGTCTTCCAAAACTGACGCAAGAGGAATTCAGCTGTATGATTCTGCTTTAGACTCGGGGTTTATTGCCCTTAATGATGGTAGTATGACGAGAGTGGCCTTGGTTGATGGAGTTGCACAGAATACATCTCCTGATGTTACATTTGTATCTACCGATTTATCTGTCTTGCTGGAATGGAAGACTATAAACGAAAATTTAGGAAGTGATCATTTGTTTATAAAAGTTTCATACAAGTATAACAGCAGCTTAAATTCTTTTGGTACAGTTAAAAAGCGGAACTTCAAACTAGCGAAATGGTCAGAGTACAGCGAAACCCTAGAAAACTATTTAATGCAAACTGTCGTTCCTAGAAATGTACAATCTTTGTATGACAACTTTTTAGAACAATTAAATAAAGCCGCGGACGAATGTATTCCTTTCATTAAAATCTGTAATAATCCGACAAATGGCTTTCGGCCAAAGTCTTACTGGAATCCTACTCTATCCCATTCGGTAGCACAACGTAGATTGGCCTTGAAAAATTTTAGGAGAAATCCCACACCAAATAACCTAAGTGTACTGGATCTCAAAACAAAAGCTGCTAAAAAAGCCATCAGTCAAGAGAAGCTAAAAGATTGGCAAAATTACTGCAGTAGTGTTAATGAACAAACATCTAGTTCTGAAATGTGGAAACGTATGGGATGGATGAAGGGACGTGCATCGCCCAGGTCATCTGTTTCAAACGAACACAAGGTTGATCTCCTGCGTAGTCTTGCTCCTGATTACGTCTATCCAAAACACCAGCAGTTTAAATCAAATAATACAGTACTAGAGGACGAATTTACTTTACAAGAAATGTTAAATTGCTTTAAACGAAAAGACACAGCTCCTGGTGCTGATGGGATTACATATTCTTTAATATTTTACTTATCTCCTGCTAGCAGAGAATATTTACTAAGTCTATACAATCTTATTTTTAGGACCGGGATTATTCCAAAACAATGGCGGGATATATTAGTAACACCAATACCAAAATCCTCACCAGATAATACTAGTATTAAATTAAGACCTATTTCTTTAATATCCTGTATTTGTAAAATCTTCCATTCAATGCTGACAAAGCGGCTTGAGTGGTATATTGAAAAAAATAAATTGTTATCTCAGTATACCTCTGGGTTCAGGAGAGGACAATCTTGTCAGGACTGTTTAGTTAAGTTAGTTAGTCAAATCTACACCGGGTTTTCACGTAAAACTCCAACAGTAGCCTGTTTTCTTGACATTACTAATGCTTATAATAATGTGTTAATAGATGTTCTGGTAAAAATTTTAGATGAGATAGGAATTGGAAAAACGTTTTGCCAATATTTATGGAATTTTTTGAGCGAGAGACATCTTATGATTAGAGACGAAACCGATAAATCCAAATTCTTCATAAGATATACAGATAGAGGATTGGCACAAGGGGATCCAATTTCACCCCTACTTTTCAATATAGTCACAATTAAGTGCTTTCAAGAAATCCAAAACGTTACTATGTGTCAATACGCAGATGATTTTGTCATATACCGAACGTCTATTAATTTAAAAGAAACCCAACGCGCACTTCAAACAGCGCTAGATAGACTGTGCTATGTGCTAGATGAGTTAGGATTAGAATTATCGGCCACAAAATCTAAAGTGTGTATTTTTAGCAGAGGTTTTAGAAGGTCAAAGGTAGAACTTAAAATAAATTGTTGTAATTTAGATACAGTTGATAGTTACAAATACTTAGGTGTATGGCTCGACAGATGCTTACGCTGGAGTAAGCACATTAACTTTACTGTGGAAAAAGTCCAAAGAAACCTTAGTTTACTTAAAGTTTTGGCGGGTAGGTCCTGGGGACTGCATCCTCAACATTTAAGACATATTTATATAGCTTTAATTAGAAGTCGTATAGATTATAGTTGTTACATATATGATGCTAGTGCGAAGTGTCACTTAGATAAGTTGGATAAGTTACAAAACCAAGCTTTACGAGTTATAGGAGGT
This sequence comes from Mythimna impura, assembly GCA_905147345.3. Lineage (NCBI taxonomy): Eukaryota > Metazoa > Arthropoda > Insecta > Lepidoptera > Noctuidae > Mythimna > Mythimna impura. The sequence continues at coordinate 4,358,041 of LR990355.1, read as the reverse complement.
TTTATCAAATCCACTCCGATACACGTTATGGAGAGTGAACTGTGTGTGGTTCCACTGTACATACGAAGAAAATATTTAGCTTATAAGTTTTGTCTTAAGGCCAAATCTGTAGAAAATAATATAACGAATACCCTGTTAGATGAACTCTATGCTCTTCGACAAAATAGTTACTGGCGAAATAAGGTTATTCCTATAATAGCCGCAGCATTTAACGAGGTTAAAGAAATTGAGATAGCATCTTCTTACCCTTTATTTATGTTCACCTTAAGAACATGGGTCACTAACATTAATGTGAACGAAATAATTGACTGTAATTTAGAATCAGTCAAGTTACCGAAGGGGCATTATGATTACAGTCTACTAAAACACGAAGTGACTAAAGAACTATGCACAAAATATAATGGTTGGTTTACTATATTCACAGATGGGTCGAAGAGTGTAGAAGGCCGCGGAGCGGCGTACTATATACCATGTAAAAATGTAGATAACCTAAATAATAATTGTTTTAAAATAAGTAAACCGGCATCCATTATGACGTTGGAGCTCATTGCGATCTCAGAAGCATTGACATTTGTCATAAATTGTCAAAACAGAAATACTGTTATTTGTACTGACAGTAAAAGTTCCCTACAGCATATAGCTCGATGCGCCTCTGGCCTCAGAGGTGCTTCGATAGCTTATGACATTATATCCAAGATAGACGAACTTAATCAAAAAGGTGTTCAGCTGAGATTGCAATGGGTCCCATCGCATATTGGAATACGGGGTAACGAGCAGGCTGATATGTTGGCCAAATATGCAGCCAAACACGGAAAACAAACCAATATTACTCTTGATTATTCCGAAATATTACCAAAATTTAAAAATGTTTGTTATGATCAGTGGAAGGAATACTTTGACAGAATATCATTAGAAAAAGGAATTTGGTATAAAACCATACAGTGTCAGCCTCCTCGTATACCCTGGTTTGTAAATATTAACCTAAACAGAAAATTAGTGGTTACAGCTCACAGACTCAGATCGGGACATTTTCCATGTAACAAATTCGCTTTCCTAATGAAAAAGATAGCCTCTCCCAACTGTGAGGTGTGTGGAGTGGTAGAAGATATGCATCATTTGTTAATGGAATGTGTTCAATATGAGGCTGATAGGAGTAAGTTGTTCAGGGTTTTGAAGTTGAACAAGAACAATATAGGTACATTCCATCAAATGTTAAGTAAGCCGACTTCCGATGATGCAAGAAAATTGTTCGACTTTATGCCCCTGATCCATTGATCTGTTGTAATAATTGTCTTAGGGTACGATGGGACTGACATACGCTGTGCGTTATAAAAGTCCCTAATTTTTTATAGAAATAAAAAAAAAAAAAAAAAAAAAAAAAACCCCTGAACCCTCACTATTATGTCAAAGTGCAATCCTTCTTCTTGTTCTTGTTCCATATTACTTGGGGTCGACGCAACACGTTATCTTCTTCCATAACATTCTGCTACGCTATCGGCTCCCTTTTGCCTTAGATATCATTAATAATAGTCATTCTATATTTTATAGTGCAAGTAATATTGTACTTGGTGCTCTCTCTTGGATAATGACTTTTTCCGCTCTGGGTGGAGTAAAAGAGTGTCAATTTTAACTGACTAAACCCCACCTCTGTTCCTTCAGTCGACTATGTGCACAACAATGCAAACCAAGGCATCCTGATCCTGAGGTTTCACAAAATTACGATATTAAAAAAAAAACATCGTGAGGAAACCGAAAAATTCGAAGACATGTGACATCCACCAATCCGCACTGGGCCCTCGTGTCGGATTACGGCCCAGTCCCTTTCCTAGAGAAGAGGCCTGAGTCCCAGCAGAGGGAACATTGTAAGGCTGATTATGCTTATTATGATTATATAATATTTAAAATCCATAAAATCGGTAACAATAATAAATTATTTAACGAGCATTTGAACAACAACAGATTTGTATTGATGACAATAATTTTATTATTGTGGCTATGCAAGGTGAATAGAAAGTTAATAAAGTCATTTAAAGTGAAAATATGTCTATTATTGTCACTATTATCAGATATTATGAAAGTATGAATAGAGGCAATAATATCTGTGAGTGCATTGACACTTGGAAGTTTCTTATACGATTAACATGTTCATTTTTTTTTTAATTTGATATAAACTAGTGCTTGACTGCGATCCCACGTGATGGTAAGCAGTGATGCAATCGTTGATGGTGAGGTTGATTAAACTATTTGATTTGTGTTCAATTTGATACAAGATTAATTACTACTATGTACTTGTAGATTGTTTTTTTTTTGCTGTTTCCATAAAACTAATAACCGGATACAATGCTTATAACCAGCCTCTGTTCTTACTGCAATCATCTAATTAGTGTCAGACTTTTACTGACTATAAACCCACTCCTGTTCCTTCGTTGCCTTCGTCCCAGAGCCCGGGTTTCGCTTTCACACAACCCATGGCCCCAGTAGGCTTCGACCCTGCTGGGCCCCTACGATTTGCTGACATCTCCCTGAGGTGCGCGTGGAACAATACGCGCCGTCGACGACTTGGGCTTGGTCCGGACGGTTACCGCGGACGGTCGGATGGCGGGCTACCCATTGCTCGCCGTCCGCAAGCCCGCGCCTACAGTGGCCGGAAATCGGGATCGGAATCCCGGCGGCGGTTGGGGCGTGAGGACCGTTGCCGTTGCCTCACGCGATCGGCCGCCTCCTTTGCTAGCATTACTGCTTCGCAGAAGGAGGCGACCGCCAGCCACTCCTCCTCGCTCCGGACCATGGCCTGTACAAAGGCCCGGCGTGAGAGATCGCCGCCGCCGATCGGCCGAGGTCGAGTTTACACTTACAGATATAGAGATTTTTTGCAAGAGCAATAGAAATCTGTTTACTTACACCAGAAGAAAATTTCTATTTTTTTAAATAGTTGCGCCACATTAGGAATAACTCCTGTGACGTGGGAGCGTCCAAAAACTCGTAAACTCACATCATCAGACACGGAACACTTATCTGTAGACCATACAAATATTTGTTCACGCAGCGCAGTATCCAATCTCCCATCGTACCGCTTCAATATGAAACTTCAACATGAATTTGTATACTAACTTCCTAGATGGTACAGTCAGGGGTCAAAAGTGCAGTTGCACTCTACCAATGCTAAAGTGTATAATATTTCTTTGTAGTAGAAGTTTCCTAGTCCACAACTAGTTTAATCAATATTTATTTATTTATTAAATAATTTATGCACAAACGTACAGCGGCGAACTTAATGCCTTGGGCATTTTCTACCAGTCAACCTTAGGGTGATCCAGAGATAAATAGTGGTAGGTGCAATAAAAGAGAGAAAAGGCGAATAGGTACAAGAAATGATATACTAATAAACCATAAATATCATACAATTATACAATACATACACAAGTTAATAAACTACAAATACTATAGATTCTATGCTACAAATCAAATCAGGCATGAACCATTGACCCCCTTCTACAAGGACATTTTAGACTCTTTAGCATTGATGGAGTGCAACTGCACTGTTGACCCCTGACTGTCCATTCAACATTATTTTTAGTTTATACGAAACCTGAAGATAGTTTGTTCAGAATCAGTAACTTAATCGATTCCAATATTTTTTGCACCATGTTATATATTTTCCCAAAAGTATTTAAAAAAGGCCATGAGCTGGATACCACCGACACTATGTAGTACAACACAGGTCACAGTTAGGTGCATTAGGCGCTAGCACACAGCTGGGTGCGGGACCAAAACAACCTCTCAGTCGCCCGGATGACCCGGTGACCATGTATTTGTGCGGACAACCAGGTAACATAACAAGCCTATAACTTTGTGATTTTTCATGATACTGTTATGAAATTTTGCACATAGATTCTTTACATAAAAATACTAGACACGTGTTTCGGGTTTCGCAACTAAAGCTAATCTTGTATACTGATAGATACCTGAATAGCCATTTTATTTAATGGTGAGAAATGATCAAATATTTGTTCCTGCTCTACGTGGAGCGAAAGGGAGTGTCCGGCTTTTACTAACTAAAACCCACCTATGTTCCTTCAATTGCCCTTGCGTACCATGACCTCGGTAAATCTTTCGAACAATCCCGCTGCCCTTGCAATAATTAATAATTTATTTTTATTATTCCTTTTTTCAACGTCTCGAATTCTTTTCTAAGTTAAATCAAACTTGGCTTTAGTTACATTGAAAAAATACAGAGTAATTAATGGGTAGCTCGCCGTCCGACCGTCCAGTAACTGTCCGCACCGAGCCCAAGTCGTCGACGGCGCGTAGTGTTCCATGCGTGCCTCAAGATGATGTCAGCAAATCGTACGGGCCCAGCAGGGTCGAAGCCTACTGGGGCCATGGGTGATGCGAAAGAGACCCCCGGGTCCCTGGAACAATGGCAAAGAAGGAACAGGAATGGGTTTTTAGTCAGTAAAAGTCTGACACTATCTCCCGCTCCGCCCAAGAGCGGGGGATGTCATTGGATGATATTCCCACCGAAAAAAAAGCGTACGAGCGATAAAGAGGGATGTAGCTATATAATACACCCTATATACTCGTAGCTCCATCCCTTTAACAGTTCAGTGTAGGTTGTCAATGTATTGCGTTAAGAGTTCGAGGTAACCCATGGCATCGACCCTAGCGGGACCCATCATACCTGAATAACCATAGATTATAATTTTCATCACAGACACTGTACACCGCGATCTCAAGCCATGTGGGTCATGTGGGGCAACGGTATTATTCTAACCAGTTCTAATGATTGTCCTAATGTACGGCCGTTGTGTTGCATAGTCCAGCTTGAATAACTTACAAATTGAAAGAGCAAAGCTACAAATTACAGTTTATAAGGCTAGAATTGAACTGAGAATTGATTTCGGAACGTAATTAGAAAAACAAGTAGTAACATTTCTGTATGAGTTTGTGAAGAGTGAGAATTTTTTTTTTTCACACAACTGTCACATAACGCCGTCTAGTCTCAAACTAAGCAGAGCTTGTGTTATGAGTACTAGACAACTGATATACATACTTAAATATTTCTAAATACATACATATTATAGATAAATTACACCCAGACACAGAACAAATGATTGTGCTCATCACACAAACATTTATCCTGGGTGGGAATCGAACCCACGACCTCCGGCATAGCAGTCAGGGCCACTAACCACTAGACCAACAGGCCAGTCATAGATGTTTGACAACAGTACAAAAGTTTCGTCAAACGAAGTAATAGCCTTTATACCTATAACTATCATCTGCCAGCTGCTTCGCCCGCTTAAAAGTCGATTTCTCCATACAAACTTCCAACCCCCGTTTTACCCCCTTAAGGGTGGAGTTTCATAAAATCCGTTCTTAGCGGATGTCTACACCCTTTAAGGAACTTACCTGCCAAATTTTAAGTTTGTAGGTGTTATAGTTTCTGAGATTTCGCGATTAATAAATAAGTGGTATTTCGCTTTTATATATATAGATAAATGAGTTACTAGCCTAGTCACATTGGGTTTATAATAATAAATCTAAGTAATATAGGCAGTAAGTTATACATTATTCTAATAATAATTATATAAGTAAAGTCATCTTCTACTAATGACTTCGCCTGCATGAAAATAGAAAATTATCCCAAGAGAACATGCTTCCGGAATAAAAAGCATATGCTTTTCCAGGAGATGGTTTACCGATGTGTAAATCTTCATCTACATCCGTTCAACCGTTTGAGTGTGAAGAAGTAACTAACACACACACACACACACTCACACACACACACACATACACACAGGTACATAAATTTCGCCTCTATAATATTAGTGTGATTTAATCTGTCACCAAATGACTTTTTTTAGTAATATCAACCGGATCCTGTTTTGGTAAATCTTCATCTACATCCGTCTAACCGTTTGAGTGTGAAGAAGTAACTAACACAGACTCACACACACACACATACACACAGGTACATAAATTTCGCCTCTATAATATTAGTGTGATTTAATCTGTCACCAAATGACTTTTTTTAGTAATATCAACCGGATCCTGTTTTGGTAAATCTTCATCTACATCCATTCAACCGTTTGAGTGGGAAGAAGTAACTAACATACATAGACACACACTCACATACACACATAGTTACATAAATTTCGCCTCTATGATATTAGTGTGATTTAGTAATCTGTCGCCAAATGACTTGTTTAGTAATATCAACCGGATCCTATTTTGGTAAATTAGCTTTACTCCCATTGGTTTCAGAATCAAAATTAATTTCTATATCTGCTCTTCTACATTACTTCACCTAGTCTTCGTTCCATCAATTATCCATCATCTGACATCTATGTTTTCTACCGCAGTACACAAGTTGCATTCATTCTGCACTTCCCCTAACATCATACACAGGTATGTAGGCCACTTGTATGGCTCACAAACGGTACTATACTAACCAGTTGATTATCCTAATGCATGGTCATTGCTATTGCGCATTCTGCGACTTTAATAATCGACATTTTAAATCTTAATGAGTTGATGTTGCGAGAAAAATCGAGGTAGTGTTAGCTCCAGTTGCTAGGGGTCAATGGTTAGACGGCAGAATAGTTCGAAAGAATTACCGCGGTTCTAGAACGCAAATGGCAACTGAAGGAACACAGTTAGGTTTTAATCAGCTGTCTCTCTCGCTTCATCCAGAGCAGGAGAAGTTTTTTTAACAATAAGAGAGAAAAAATGTGGTAGAAACGATTTCATACCGACCACTGCATAGGAACTTTTCATAAATGAAAACTGATCAGAGACAGTAACATCATGAATGTGTATCTTGTTTTGTAGAAGATGACTGATATTTTCTCAGAATAAGTGTATGCAATTGCAGTCTCAGATCTTTATTTATCTGAGTCAGATTGTATTTTCATTACAACTAAATCTTTCATTCCATACAGGGCGTATTCTTCTTTTCTACTTCTATCTTCAGCACTGACTGATTGTGCATCCGCTGTCGCCTAAAGTCCACTACTAAACATAAGTTTATCCCTATATTATATGCATCCATATACCTCGAAAATTTAGTTTAAGCAAAGCATATCTAAGCGACTTGTACGCAGTATATCGTGATTGTACGTTATGGTGTCTCAGATAATTGCAGCTCGGATAGAAAGCAGTGGCACAGTTGCCTCTTTCCTTCATGTTACTGAGATTCATTCAAGGTAAATGACGTGTTGCTGTATTTTTACGATTATTGTTAGTGTATTGTACGAGTTTAACTATAATTCAATTAGCGTTTTATCGGCAGTTTGATACGTGTATTCATAGAAACTTTTAACACTTGCAACAGTTCATTTAATCATAGTGTAGGTAAACTAGGTTTCGTGAACTACAAGGTTTTTCATACAACTTTATGCTTGCCTTCTTCTTCTGTATTACTTTGCCTAGCTTAGCTTCTCTCATTTAGAAATTACTCATTTCCAGTTTCTTCAATAATGAATAATACAGAACCATGTTTGACGATGACCTTCGGTAAATGTTTTGCAAAACATCATCTACTTCTAAAAGTTTGCCACTAGGTCAGAGTTTTAAACACGAATGTGTTCTAAAATTTTACCAGTGGGTCAGAATTTAAAACACGAACGCGTTTAAAGTATCATGAAAGTGGCGAATTTTGCTTTAAAACTGGCAGAGTAGCGGTCAAGATCAACCCAGAGCATACGTAACACAACAACGTTAGATCACATTACGAGCCACCACATGCAATTCAAAGTCATGAGCCATACAATCATACGAACAAAGCCGAGCACACAATAGAACAGATTCATCTACGATTCTATGCCTTTGTAGAGAATAATATTGTGAAGATAATATTATGTACCTAGTGTAATGCGTTACCGTTTTTTCCCCGCTGATTTGCCAAGGGAGATACATAATATAGTCATTGACACTGCTTATCATTTCGTCGTAAACAGATGATAGATTGTGGCAACCAGTGTTCATTTACATGATGGAGTGAGAAATCAAGAAAATACATAAAGGAAAGTCTCTTATATTTGTCTAATCAACCTGCATGTTAATAAGGACCTTTCCTGTTGCAATCTCTATCGATATAACAATATCTCTTACTTTTATTTTTCCAATGATTTGACATACAATTTAGGCTGTCTTTGACCTATTGTAAACTCAGTCTAACAAACGATTTCTTTAATGGTCAAATGTATATATATATACAAAATAAAAAATCACCAAATGACAAACTCATTCTTCATTATCAATATCTAAACACACCTACGGCTGCTAGGTTCCACTTCCATCTCGCAAAGGATAGGGAGAAATACAAACACACAAAACGTTTTAGGAGCACATTCATTGTGCGTACAGTTATGGAGTGGCATTCTCTACCGGAGTCTGTGTTTCCTGATAGCTACAACCTGAGGGACTTTAAGTCAAGACTAAATAGGTTACTTCTAGGCAAGCGTACTCGATCGCCAACCACATCATCACTTACATTCAGGTGAGATAGTAGTTAAACGCGATCTTCACGGCCAATCTTCATCAATTGGAAAAAGAACCAAAAGAAGATGAAAGAACAAACCAAAGGAGACTATACCTACTAGGAGCAAGAACGATAACAATATAAATCGCAAGGCTAAGGTTACAACTACATAATAATACTTATAAAGGATGTTACGAACAAATGCATCCGCTAGCCTTAGCCTACGCTTATGACCACATAATTTGTGCAGTTCGGTTCTAAGGGCTAACCCACTAGCGGATTTGCGGTCGAAATCGCGTGTTGATTTGGCAGCCGCAGGCGTAACTTTGATTTGCGTGTTTTTTACTCGAATTGGTGTTCGTGCGTCATGTCTTCAAACTAATTCTAAGTTATTAACTGTGTTTTGTTTATATTTTGATTTTGGGATATTTAAATTATCATCTTTAGATTTTAAGGTGGAATTTACATAATTGTTCTAAAACATCTCGAGATTAAATTTTTTGGAAGTTTGGGGAATATTTTAAGAAAAAAATAAAGTGATATATTCTTGAATGCTATCATAAATTAGTCTTGACAAAAACAATTTCTCAGATATATAGACAATTGGCATACTGTCTGAAATGTAAGTGAAACTAAAAATAATCCTTAGCATTACTAATGTAACAATGGCTGATCTCAGAACTCAAACAATACTAACATGACGAATAAGAAATCTTAATGAACTGTGAAGGAATGTTAATTAATATGAATGAACAGAGCGAACACATGCAAGTTTAGCAGTGTAGGCGAGGCGCTAATGGAATCCCATGTCTGGAATAAGAAACTAAGAACTATAGGGGTGGTCTTTTTGAATCCTTTTCTAGAGCATTACAGCCTTTTTTGGTTTATAGCCACAGTTTTATGACTCAATGGGAGCTAATTATAAGAAGGCCTATAGTGCAGAGCAAATATTTTTAAGGACTGAAAGCTGATGATGTGATATTGTAGATAATTTGGTGGAAAATACGGATTTCATAGAGGTCCTTAATTAAGTAGGTAAACACACAAACAGGTTGTACGTAAAGATAGCAAAGAAATATAGAATACCATAAAATCCACATTAGTGAGAGGTTCATGTATTCGTAAATCTAACAAAAACGCGCAATATCTCGCAAAGATATAGAGAAATAGATATTTCCGACACTATCGGACACGTCAAATCTTATCACAGATGTGAAGAGTAACTGATAGTAAGTCTTTCTTCACAGGTACTTATAGATATGGATTTTCGTAATCGTCATCTATGGGAAAAGTGGAGTGAATTACACAATCATACTTTTACCAGGAACAGAGGTGTGGTTTGAGGTGTGTTGCTAAAATTAGAGACGTGATAAAGGAAAACGATATTATATAACGTCTATAAAGTCGAAGCAAAACAAGATAAGGACATAATAATAAGGAATTCAATGCCAATTTTTGAAACTCTTCTTGCCGTGGTTCTTGCTTTTTAACCGACTTCAAAAAGAAGAAGGAAGTCGATATAAAATAACGAAGAAACAACACTAGAAACACTGACTTCCGAAATTAAAGTTACTATTTAGTGTATTTTTTTCTATAAAGATCGTTTTTTTTTTTGTAGAAAGTTTTCTGTTTGACGTATTTCTTCTATATTTTTCAATATACGAGTATACCATTTTACTATGCTTTTCTTTATATACTGGAAAGCGTGTTTCACTTACGTTGTATTTCTAGAACAAAACAAAAATACAGGATTTCAGAATGAAAATTTTGTTAAAAAATTTCATACCTACCTTTTGATATTCTTAATTCAAGTTTTTATTTTTTACAAATTATACAGATATAATTTATATTCCATAAATATAAGACATTTAACAAAAAAGAGGTGAGAGAGAGTAAAAACAGTGGTTACAGAGACCATTTGTAACCACTTTTCAAGGAAAAATAATGGGTCACATATTTGCTGTTGAAACACTTCAACGTTGTGACTCTTTATAGCACACTCTTTAAAACACAAATCCTTTTCAAAGACCATAAACCTACATAACAAATTCACTACAAGCTGAATTTTATGCTTATTTTCCCAAGTTAATCTGTTTGAAGATCATCAATTCCAGTTTGTGCCGTAACAATGTTAACGTTGAAAATGCAACAGTAACTACATAATTTCTTACGTACTTATCGTCAACTGTAGTTACAGTCAACCGAGGATGACGTAGAACCAACGGTACGCCTTGACAAGTTATAGGAACTCCAGTATTATAAAACCCTACCTTTGAACTGTGTATTATAGTAATCAGATTAACATAGTGTTGCAGGATTTGAACTATTAAAGATTTAAGTTCATCTTTTTCATCAAGTGCTTGCAATTTTTTTGTACCTGCTTGTAACTTACTGTCTGCAGCATTTTATATCTCCCGCTTGTCAACAAGTATAGTGAAGTATAGTGAGTGTAGTTAGTTAGTAGTTACCTAGTTGATTATTTATAAAAAACTTTTCGTTCATCCAAATCTCTTTTGTCTATCTCCGAAGTTCAATTTGTTTGTAAGTCACATCAACATCATCTTCAAAAGTGATTTTTTAGGTTCCGTATCAAAATTTAAAACGGCGACTTCACAAGTACACTTTTTGTCCGACCATTACAAAAGATTTGACAAGAGGCTGGAGACCTGGATGTGAGCCTGGATCTAGACCTGTTTTAAGTTATTTCAGCTTCAGTTTGAAGAGGTCCAAGGTCACCTGTTTACGGCTGGTATAATGGTTTCGACTTTTTGGGATTTGCACATTAGTGCGTGTTTACGTTACCTTGACGATGTCACAGGATTGCATTGAAGTAATTGTGCACAGCAAGTAGTTACGTGGGAATGTATTTGTTCATAAAGTGCCGCTAAACGTCGATTTAGTACTAAGATTGTGCTTCCAGTGGCGTGGGAGATGAGATGTTTATTGTGGTTTATGTTAGGAGGTGTAAGCGTTTTAAGATGTTTTGTCTTTTGTGGTATCTGCTTCGCAACTTCTGAGTTTTATTGTTCTGATTTCAATGATTCGAAATTTATTTTATTAGACAGATAGATGTTATAATACTAATTATTGCCTATTTGGATTTATAGGGTGTTTTTCACTGAATCCGAGCTTGATTTCGCTATTCTTACGATGTTTGAAAATCAATTTGATTACGTATTTCTTCTTAAGTTTGACTTCATTATACGGATAGGGGTTGGCTTTTTTTTTACTAAAGTTTTCCTTTCTTCTTGGTTTCGTGTTGATAAACGGAAATTAAATTTTCTCTGAACAGTATTTAGCAACCTCTACAGCTCTATCATTGGCCTCGGATAAATCCTGAATCCTGAAGGTTCATGTGGTTGTGTCTACGACAGGCAGCAAAGGATACATGCCCTGTGAAGGGGCTACACCTCATATTTCCTGCTTCTGTTGCTGCTTCCACTCATTGAGTCCCTTGGTATCTGTTGGACGAAAGCCTTTCTTGTAAATCAAGCAGTACCTTTGAAGTATTCACCTAATCTTATTTATCTTTCCGTTTTGTTATTAAATCAATTAATATTAAAATTAAATTATTTCAGGTACATAACCCGTATAAAATTCATTCACATTTTGACTAATAAATAAATACAAAAGTTCGATTCATTAGAATAATGAATGGAATGGATTCTAATGAATGGAACTTTTGTATTATATAATGACAAACTCTAAATTCTGAGTCTAGATCCATAGTATTATAACAATCAAGACCGCCTCATCATGCTGTTCATCCAAATAACCCTCTATCATAAACAACTGGTAATTTCTGCTTCAGATTATGTGTAATTAAATTACCATAACTGAATAGCTAACGATGCTATCCATGCAGATTACGTTGTCTGGCGAGATCGCTTGTCACTTGGCCCCAACGAGCACTTGCGTGCATACTGCATGCATATCTGCTTAAAAATTTGCGTTAAATACATCAACCAGATAGACGATGGGGCTGAGGGGTTCTGAAGTGACAACTGTGCACGGAAAGACGTAGCATTGGATGGCCTTCCACAAGATGGACCGGTGACCTGGTGACAGCGTAATAAACAAAACTACAAATCTTTCCTCTTTATATATTTACATATTATAAAACAAAGTACCCCCACTGCGTCTGTCTGTCTGTATGAACACGATAAACTCAAAAATTATTGAACGCATTTACGTGCAGTTTTTCACCTATGGACAGATATAATTCATGAGGTTTAGGTGTATAATACATGCATATAATAATAGTAAAAAGCTTAGAATTTCAAAGATTTATAACACCCATGCGAAGCTGGGGCGGGTTACTGGTCTAATATATAAATACTCGTATCTCGTATCACGGGGTTTGTAGTCGCACTCTTCTGAAACGACAAATTTTAATAAAAAAATAGAAAATATATATTAAATAATTGTTTGGTTTGTGAATAGGTCATAAAGTGCACACTCACCCTAATTTTTCATCGCGATTGTAGTATTTGTTTACAATGCGTTCCAAATAAGAATAGGATCGACGCCATGTTGTGACGTCACGTCATACTGTCAAATCGCAAGAAATTGGGCAAAATTGAAGAACGCAGAGATGAGCAAAATTGAAGAACTGGATTCCGATTAAACTATTTTCGTTCACAGTTCGTAAATAAATTAAATTTTAAAATTTTCTTGTTTTGCTCACCATAATAATTCTTCGATTTGACAGTATGACGTGACGTCACTACCTGTCAATCGATCCTATTCTTATTTGGAACGCATTGTAGATGTATAAACATTTAATGTTTTTGGATTTATATCTACTAACGTTTGATTTCTTCGATAACTTAAAAGGCAATGCAAAAAAAAAAATAAAAAAAATACAACATTTGATGGGTCAGTTACGGTTTGGTCACGACTTCGGTCTTAGCGTAGAGCGGCGCGGCGAGCGGGGCGGCATCGGTAAGCGGGCGCGCGGTGCTATGAGCGGCGTCTCGTAACGTGCTTCAAACATTTTCATAATTTTGTTCTTACCGCTCGCCGCACCGCGCTTAGCTGCCGCTAAGGTCGTGAACAGGCCGTTAGTACCTATTACTTATATACGATTAGCACAATTGACATATTCCTTATCCTTCCTATCCCTTCTTATTTTTGTTTTTCACAACTCGGCTTTGTCTGACCAAGACGTACCTAAATCAATTTTGCACGGACTATAGGTGTTGGTACAATACCCATTAATTAAACAAACATTAAGGAAATTGATGAATTAACTCCTTCACAGTCCTAATAAGGCCTAAAGTTCATACGTAGGTGAATAATTTAACTGAAAGGATGGTACATACGTGGGTTCGCTAAATGTTACACAATAAAGTTGATTAACGCCATTAACAAGTCTAGTGAATCATGTAAATGCCAAACTCAAAAGGCTTCAGATTGATTTTACAAGGCTCTTTTCAAAAGCTCAGAACTTCGACAAACAATTCGAACGCAAGATTCTCAAGGTACCAATCCATATACAGGTGATGGCCCAGTCAATCACTTCAGAATTGCAGCTGGATAGACTTTTTAGACTATCCAATCATTGGCATATAGTTTGTATAGGAGCACGGTTTTCCTACTGGATGATAAGGAGGTCTATAAACTTACATTATCATTACATGACTCTTCTCGTCCTGAGTGTAGCGAGGGGGAGTGTAAAACTTTACGAACTAAATTCCACCAGTATTGTTTCAGTTGCCGCATTTCAGAGCCGCGATAACTCTTTCCAACGAATCCGCAAACTTGCATTTTCCTAGATTGTGTTTGTATAAGCCTTAAATCCGCAGATAGACAAAATATTTACATAGCAACAGCAATGCCGGAGATAGTATCCGTGAGTCCAAATTAGACTGGCTCCGTTTTTAGAAGAAAAAAATAAACAAATGACTGCGCGCGTTAAAAATAAAATAATGGTTACGACCGAACGAAATTGTAGTTCGTAAAAAATAAGGAGATGGATTAGACACAGTTTATCGTCGCTGAAGAATTTGACTTAGGTGATGGAAGAAATTCTTGACACGGCTCTGAACTATAAATGTATCGTTGAACCCAGTTAAAGTCGTTAAAGAATTTAAATCTTAATAAATTAACTGTTGAAGTTGCTAAACCAGAAAACTACTTTATAGAGTCACTAACTGTCCCCCGCCCGTGCGCTTGTCTACACTGGTACGCAGTCGTATTTTTAATTTTTAAATACTTTAGTCACATATGTCCGTGGAAGTGACTCCATCGAACGCCTTGTTATCAATTATCGCCTCACCGGTGGATGGACAGACCAGATCAAAGCGGCCAATTGAACGAATGCGCCCGGGTGACTGCCAGCAGGCAAAAGTGGCGGGAAATTATGCGGCTTACCCTGATAGTTTCTGGAGAGCTATCCTCGTGACAACTACGACTATTCAGACAAGAGTATAACGACCAAAAAGAGAGAACTGTCCCCCGTGGTTTCACCCGCGTCTTTAGTTACTGCTCCGCACCCGCCGGTCGTAGCGTGATGTTATATGCCTATAACCTTCCTCAATAAATGAGCTATCCAACACTAAAATAATTAACTTTTCAATTTGATCCCGTACTTCCTTAGATTAGCGCGATCAAGCAAACAAACTCTTCAGGTTTATAAATAGTAGTAAACTTTTAGAAACTTCCAATAATTAAAATGGCTAATTTACGCATTTATGGCCCGATTATAATCCAATCGCGACCACTAACTAAATTTAACAACTAACTTTACTTCGTAAAAAAATTATTAAAATATAATTATATATTAAAATGCTCTCTGCGTTCCCAGTTGAGACTTGCCTACCTACATTATCTTCCTGCCCTTGTCCCGTTTTATTTGGGGTTGGCGCACGTTTTTTTCTTCCATTCTGTCCTGTCACCAGTCACGCTATCACTAACTCCCTTTTCTTTCATATCACTTCTCACATAATCCATCCATCTTTTCTTTGGCCTCCCTTTCCCTCTCCATCCATTCACAAGACTATAATTTAACAAAAATTTTAAAGAAAAAGGCGATAGTTCCGTAAAAATAACTACATAATAACAAACTAAAATAGCTGCATGTTCCTTTCAGTATAATTTATGACCATAATTACGAAGCCATGTTCTGATCCAAAATTATCTTTACCGAACATTCAAATCGCTGCAAGGAGCAATTTAGATACGGCAGCATCTAAATAGATACTCTACCATTTGTCTCGAATCTATTAACAGATCCGTTTTAGTTAATTGAGTTACTTTCTAATTTAGATAGCCTCTGTTTATCTTCAATGCATCTGTTTATATTTATGGGTGGTCAGGAGTATACGTTTTCAAAAAATATCGTTATACAAGGATTCGTGTATAAATAAACCGTAGTAACTTCATCAGATTGCAATGGGCAGCTCGCCGTCCTGACCGAGCCTGAGTCTTAGTCGACCAAAACCGTGGGGGCCCAACAGGCCCGATGCCATCTAGAGCCACGTGAAATTTCTAAAAAGAAACCCGTAGTCTTAAAACGTAAAGGGCAACTGAAGGACTCAGTCTGTGAAAGTCTGACACGCCCTCCCCCTCAACCCTAAAGTGGGAGAAGTTATTGAGTTATTTCCTACCTTAAAAAAAAGAATAACTTTGACCCCGCTTACTCAGGATATTACTAGCTAGTAACTCGAAAACAAACATAAGAACATTTCAAGATAATTACGACTAACTTTAATAAAATCTGTAATAATCTAAAGATATGAAAAAGATAAGTACATCAAAACCTAAATAAAACAGTTCATTAATCAGCAACCAATATGGCTGCCCTCGTACCCTTAAAACAAAGTGTTGCACTATTCAAAGTCCCCTTTAACATTAATCATAATAAAAACACTCAAGCGGTTGTAGCTCTAATTGACCACTTCCCCAATAATGATAAAACTTGGGAAGAAGAACAGATGCTTGACAAACAAACTACTATGGACATCAATTAAGTGGACTTGCGTGTTACTGTGTATTAATTTGCTGATAAAAATGTAGATAATCCAAATATTTTGTCATTCTGTAGAGTGCATTGATCAAAACTACGCAACAGCATTATATAATTGTTAAACTCAACGTTAAGGAAGTAGAAAAGGGACAGAAATCGTAGACTCGATGGAGGGGTAAAAGAAGCGACACCAGATTTTAGGCTCGACGTAAAGGGACTCGACATAAAGGAAACCGATCATATTTATATTATCGTAGTTACCGGATAAGCAAAGATTTTTTAAATAAATAACCATATTCAAAGGTATCAAGAAAAAATAATTAAATTGCACATTAAATTAGGATAAACATATTTAAAAATGATTCACATAAGCATAAACTTATATTGAACACATGCCTTCCAATGACGATGCAAAATAATATAGTGTCAAATAATCAAGTTTTGCCGACAAAGTTTGTAATTTTAAACATGAATAACAGTGAAATCCATTAAAAAATTAAAACAGTTCCGGTTTAACGGACTCCATGTGAAGAAGAAGCAGATGTTGAACAAACAAATGAATGAGACTAATTAAGTGAACGCAAAGATCAATGAAGCCGCCGTAAACTCGAGTTAATGGAAAAATAAAGGGGAACAGTTGGACCGGTCCTTCTGCAAATATATGTATAATATGAATTCAATATAGAATCACTAATGAGTTAAAAACGCATTCACCTTGGTGGTAATTTGTTCATACATATTTGACTTTCGCAAAGTTGCATAAGTGTTCCGAAAACCTGATATTTGTAAAGGTCATAGTTTATATAGCTGTCATCCTAAAGCTAAATTCTCGCCTATGTTTGTTTTTTTGTAAAAACAAATTCTTATACCGACAGGACCCTTCTAAGACCTCTTTTGCCTCAGGAAATTCTTTAATCTTATTTTCCATGTCTATAACTTTCTGCTTATTTGAAGCTACAAGCACACAACGGTCACGCACAGGATTATCTTCCCTAAGTACTGCATTCCCTACAATTTTTGTTTTATTTTTTACTTGTTCGACGCCAGTATAAATAAATGGTACAAACTCACGAAGGGTGATCGGTAAGCTATAAAATTAACTTTTATTACCCGTTGGGAATTTGCTCCAGAATCTTCACACTTTATAGTTTGCTTGTTTAAGTTTACAGAGTTCTGAGTTTGATAGTAGGAACTTTTTATTAGGTTATTAATAGCTTTCGTTGACTAAATCGCATTTATCTTCATATTTTTAAGTCGTAAGTTTTATGTTTTCTATATAAGTAACGTTATCAATATTTTCTTTAATTGTACCAATATCATTCATAGAGTCTTCATTGTTATTGTTTACAGCACCACCTTAATACTTTTATCATTCATACTCATCATCCTGTATAAGTTTGAAAGCTCCCTATAACTTTTTGCTCTTTCCTTTCATTGTAATTTACCGACATATACTTCACCAAGTCACCACTGTCAACTGCAGTTTCAAATACGAAATAATCTTAAACGATCAAACGATACAATCTCGGAGACGCAGGCGCAAGTAAATGGTAAGCCGTTTGTAGGCGAAGGACTATTCACCTGTCACTGCCGTTACGCACAAGTGACCTTTACACAGCTTATATATTCCATACTGCTATACGCGGCTCTGATGCTACCAAGATAAGTAGTAGTCTTGTTAGTAAAATGGAGCGCAATATACGTAGTACATAATGTATTATTGTTTATAAACTAAGTAACAATTTTAAGACCGTAATAATATCTGCATATATTTTATTTATTCACACCATAAATATTTCAGAACATGCATTAAATAGAGAGCGTCAAACATTCCGCAAAATAAAAAAATGAGAGTGGATTTCAAAATGTCGTTTTGCTTGGTTTGGCGGAAGATGATTGATGTATCTAAAAAACAGATAATGTTGAAAGGAAAATAAAACCAAAATGTAATGCTTTGTAAAGTCAAGGTTAAAAACTTTAAGGTTTCTTTATATCAAGATAAACTCGAATTGAACCCTTTGATGAAAATACTCCATGAGTCAGTCGATCAAGGTCCTTTGATTTATGAAACTAAGTTTATTTCAACTTACTCTAAAGATAATATTCGTTGAAAGGGAAGCAAATATACTCAATGCACTCAATAATATTAAACATGACCAAAGAACCAGTAAATGGTATCCTCCACACACCCCGAAACGGAGATCAGTGATGTGGAACATAAAGGGGGACTTCTGACAAACATTTCTATTGTTACATTAAAAGCTTTTTAGGATCGGTTCCTAGCAATACTCACGATTCCTTAGGGAGAAAATGCTGTAGATGTTTTTAGAGGATTCATTGAAGCGAGAAACTCACGATTCTCAAGACAATAAATAATTTTCAAGGTAGTCTTGCAAGCCTTTGTATAACGCTATCCAGGTATTTAAAGTAACGATAAAAATGTGGTTACATAAATCGAGATCAAATTAAATCAAATCAGATGCAAAAGTATCAGCTCAGAAAATGACATTACAAATTGTATCTTAAACATCTTGTTTGATTTTAGTTTTTTGCAGTTCTGTTCCAAAAAGAATGAACTAGATCAAATTGAAAACGTCCTTTAAAAATCTTCAAGGTTAGACTCCAATCTATTATTTATCAGTGAATACCCTCACGACATTGCCCAAACGCAGTGCACTGAAGCATAACACGAGGAGTGGCTTCTCAACATTTCTTATGCGCCGAAGTCAGCCAAGCGTGATCTTACACACGACCGGCTCTCCCACGGGAGTCGAGACGCAGGACATCCGTGAATTAATTACTGGACGTCCCTAAGTGTGTGGTCTCATTAGTGGTACAGATGAGGAAAATAATAATCAATATTGATTAAACCAAACCCATATTGGTTTTGGTTTAAGAAAGATAAATGTTAAAATTGATTGGTTGATTAAAAGTCTTATTTTTGTAAAGATCCAGGTGATCATGTTTATTTTAAAAACGATACAAAGAAAGTTAAACGACCAGTAGATGATATTGAAAATGCTGAAATTCTAATCCATTAGATTGCAATCTAACTTGATGTTAATATGAAAGAAGTAAGTGTACAAGAAGACGTTAACAAAGCTACAAGAAACCCTTATCAAATGAAAACATTTCAATTAAAATAAACCAATAAAATGGTACTAACAATCTTAGCAACATAGTGCTTTCTACATCCCGTATCGGGGACTAAACTTGTTATTAAAAGTGCTAGAGCAGGACAACAATAGAGCGAGAGGGAGAGGGCTGGGTTCGTCGTACTGTACCTGTTCCACAGGCCACTCAATAAGCTATAAAACATAAGAAGCCAATGTGTTTCGTAATATCTAAGTGTACAAATTCAGTGATTTTTGAAGTATAAGCGATAGCGATTTTGAAAGCTGTAATTGAAAAACAGACTTTATTTCCTCAATTAAATTAACGATGGTAACAAAAAACTAAATGTTAAGAAACATTTCAGGCTCTATTATGACACAGATGGTCGCGATATCGATTGTAATAAAGTGTTTGTTTAGTAAGCAGTGTTTGGTGATGGTCCACGCCACCAGACGCAGGCTGCCTCTGACCTAGGGGTGCTAGCTGTCGCCGTATCAGTCGTATTAATAATAGGGGATTACTGGACTACAGGGGCCTCGACGTTTGCAAAACATTGTATCATGTTTATCCACTGGTGAGCCGTTATAAAAAGAAAAACTAACCCTCAATAATTTTTAATATAGAGCCCCATTGGAATAAGCTACCACAAGCTCTAACCAGTCGCAGAAAACTTCTACTACGCTCTACTCAGTTGTAGGCTCGACTATTAACGTTCCTAACCTTAGTTCAGCTACACCAACATTCTTTCATCATGTAGTTCCGGTATGATCTGGGTGCATAGAGCATGATGCACTTATTAGTCATAGCAATGACAGGGACGTGACGATAGCATAATTAGTGTTACCGAAGCTTGTACTACCATTGTTGTGGTAATATATCAGAAAATCATCGTTAGTCATGTTTTATATCGTGTTTAGCCTCGTGTGTTGTCGCAGGAGGTTTGATGGGTTCAAAATATTTTACTTTATTAAAAAAATGTATCGTAGAAGTGTATGTAACGGAATCTATGTTACACCACAAAAGAACTAAAGACCTGCTGACTTCACACAAATCCTACATCGCGGTATCAAAATTCTCCGCGCGATTTGAGCATATACAATGGTCCGAAAATCTACCATTGATCAGACACAACTCATGTCTGACTGAAACTTTACACCCTGTTTCATATACCTACTCTATACTGGTGACCCTCGAAAATTAACGTTAGCACAGCCTTCGTGCGATGAAGTAGCTATTTCATCGTAACGTCATGAACTTCACTTCTTCAAGCTCTCGAGCAGTCAGACACCAGTTAACCAGTACCCTGGGCTTTCATCAACTTGCAACCATCAGAACCATCAGAAGTCCTATAAGCACCTATTTATGTTCAGATTAATTGGTAATTGGGAGGGCAACAAACCGTATGCTTAATCGCAAAGAGATATAATTCAAAATGATGTATTTGACGATGGAAACATAAAACATAAAAATGAGATACAAAACATGATATGGATATGCATAACCGCAGGAGAACCAAGGTTACCGACACAGCTCGAAGAATCGCCAAACTTAAGTGGCAAAGGGCAAGGCCCAATGCTCGCAGAACAGATAACCGTAGGGTCCGAAAGGTTCTGAAGTGGCGATCGGGTACCGGAAGACGCAGCGTTAGATGCCTTGGCACGAGGTGGACGATGACCTGGTGAGGGTCGCGGGAATCCGATGAATACGAGACGCACAGGACCGATTGTTGAGGCGACCCTTGGGAGGTCTATGTCAGTCCAGTAGTAAGCAGTATCCAACAATGACGATAAAATACGAATGTCATATGTTATCTTCAATTACCTCATTTTTGAGTTTATTCTCAGTACGATTAAGAAAAAACTTTCGTTTATTCCGCTTATCGCTTCTATTATGACGCCCACAAAAATAATGTGCATTTGTCTTGAGACCAAGTCCGGGTCTTAAACTTTATTCCTACTGACTTTGAATTTATAAACAACAGCGTCAGGTAATATACGAGCCATTGTCCAAATACAAAGTTTTCAATGTTTCTGAGAACCGATTTTGGTCTCAAACGACACCTTTTGGGTTTTAAAAAGTCAAGTTTCTCTCTTTTGCAGGAATGTTCGAATGAGTTACCGTGGCTTTGAAAAGCAAATGGAAACTGATGGAACATAGGTGGGTTCAGTCTGTAAAAGTCTGATACTCCCTCTCGCTTCTCCTAGAGCAGAAGAAGTTATTTGATGATTTCCAATCAGAAAAGAAAAAATCAATATATGTGAAAAAAAAGAAAGAGGAAGACTAGAAAGGGGGAGACTTATGAAGTACTGAGATGATGACTAATATAGAAGTAGATATGAAAGAAAAATACATGGATGAGGGTAAGATAGGTCTTTAAGTCAAGAGAGAATAGGTTACTTCTAAGCATGCGTGCTCCATTGTCGACCACATCATCGCTTATCATCAGGTGAGATAGTAGTCAAACGCGAGCCTATCCATAATAAAAAAAGAAAGTAACTCAACTCCTAGGGACCTCCTAGGAGGGCCGAGGCGTGAGGATTGTCTTCTCCTTATCCTTTCCACCACCTCCTTTTCTTGCGTAATTTCTTCGCAGAAGGAGAGAGGCTTCCCATTTCCTCTCGATCCGGACCATGGCCTGAAGGTTGGACGCAAGAGATCCTGGGGTTCGATCTATGCAGTTGGTATTTTACCTAGCCACATTATCGTCATCATTATCTTCCTGCCCTTGTCCCGTGTTATTTGGGGTCTGCGCAACACGTTTTCTACTTCTATACTGTCCTGTCACCCGTCACGCTATCACTCTTTCTCCCTTTTCTTTCTTATCACTCATCACACATTCCATCCACCTTTTTTTGGCCTCCTATCCATCTATCCACATGTATACTCATAACTCTTTTAGTAGCATGCGTTACATCTCACCTCTACACATGACCATACCAAGACAAACGATTCCCTTTAAATTTTTCATTTATTGGCGCCACTTTCAAACCATGTTCAAACATGAGGGGAAATTCACAGACTGGAGAATTGAAAATATCCAAATTGGTTCACATTTTTTCATCTCCGTGTTATGAGAACTCTTCTTCGTAAACATTTCATAAGAAAATTTTCTCAGAGAAAACGGAACTCAAAACAATTAAAAAATTAAAACAATTCACTTTCTTCCTGACCTTTGATGCCGAAAACTTATCTCCAATAATATTTACTGAGTCAAAAACAATCTTTTGCTTATACGATAGAGTTTATATTTGATTGCGGAAATATGTCTCAGGGTCATTTTTTGATTGTTCTTAGTAATTACTCTCATTCTCATAACAATACGGTATATACGTACTAAGTTATTGTTTATAATGCGTACCGTTGTTCAATCAAAGCAAGTTTGATACAATCTTTGTACTTGATCCTACTGCTGTATGATTTCGTCTCGTGAGATAAAATGTTTTTGCGGTAATTGCGTGTAACCGTATACTATGTACTAAGTAGCCCACTGACATTACCTACCTTTGGACTAGTCCTCCATCTCCTTGCGTCGTTTATCGTCAATGCTGAAGGCCGAGACATCGACGAATACTTTTTTGTGGACTATATTTCGCCATGTTATCCTATCTTCGGCGATGTGGATGGCTTCGCAGACTGTGGTATCCAGTGTAGCACGGATTTGGTCAGACTAACGTATCGGACTCCTGCCTCTGGGTATTTTGCCATCTACTTTTCCTGTCAGCAGTAGCTTTTCCAGGTAATCACCTCTTTTTCTAGCAATTTGGCCAAATAAATCAAAGATTTTTCTTTGTCATGTGGTTTGGCATTTAGACTACTGGAATACTGGAATGATATCCATCCTCATTCATACTCAAAACTTTTCACATGACATTTTCCTCATATGTTCACACCAGTGTCACTTTATGACTTCCTTCTTTTATTATCGATAGGCTGGCATTTGACCACTATCTCATTTGATGGTAAACAATGATGTTGTCGACAATGGAGAACAGGGCCTCAAGTCTGCTATTACAATAGTGTCAGAATGGTCTATCATTGATTGCATAATTGTTGATTTTTAACCACTGACACTCCATTGAAAGAAGTGGCATAGAATGGCAATCTCGTACATATTGACAAATGAGTCTCTGACGTATGCGGTAATCTGAAAAAATATATGATCTAACATTTCGACAGTTCCTTTGATCAGTGACCTACCATTAGAACGTTATTGTGCAGTCATTGCTTTTAATAAGCTCGATATTGTCTCTCAATCTCAAACTCTATTACAAGACCATTAATTGATCAATGATCGATCATTATGAATTAGCAGATTACGAACTTTTAGCAAAATGACAATGAGATCGTGTTTGAAGGACGAATTTATAAAAATAGCAGACTTCGGCCCGTCACCTGGGGCCGAAGTCTGCTATTTTTATAAAACCTTCGTCTTATGTAGAAAAGAAGGTTGCTTTAAGTTTAAGTTTGCTATCGTGGTGAAAGGATTTGCCAATCGACCAAAATCGATGAAAGCATCAGTGGACGGCGTTGCCGTGGCCCGATAATGGGCCAGACAAGGAAAATAACTTGAAAAAAAAAACCAGTTTTGCCATCGATACGCTAAGAAGAAGAAGAAGAAGGTTGGTTCTCTGTAGAGAAGTATTTATCCAGCTAGATAAATCATCTAGAAAAAAAAACGAAGATGCATAACATCCTACATAAAAACAAAGTGGTATATTAAGGGAAATGAGTTATTGTGTCGCAGACGATGATCTAACCGACACTATTATATATACAACTGCTATTATTGAACATATAACACTGATCATTATGTATATGTACATAAACTGCACGTGCCCTATAAGTGCTACTTGATAGTGTTAACACACGCACACTCAGCGTTTTACGTAGTTGTATTTGTACGGTTGACTGTTATAGCACAAAATAGATAGGTATAGAAAGAAGAAATAAATAGAAGTCAATCTACAAAGCGCGCTCGAGCATCGCACATTATAGACACCGGTCACGGACACGATATCTCGGCTCAATTCAGCTCAATGCGAGCTCGAGTGCTATCCGTTTGAGACACGCGTCTGTGAACTTTATTGTGGAAAAATGGACCAACAAAAAAAACCTTACTCTAACTATTAGTGGACGGTTGTTTAAATTCAACATTTAACAGTGAATTGACGTTTTTTAAGGCTACCAGTTGTTTCAGAAAGGTAAGTAGATATTTGCTTGTATTTTGATGGCTTGTTTCAACGTAACACAGAACAGGCCCCGCGCTGAGAAAGAGAAGATGATGTTGTGGCCATGTAATATTTTTACAATTCAAATTAGTTAGGCATTTATCACCGCGCCCGGTCGCACTCCGACAATTCGGCGGTGCCATGCGCTGAGCCTAGCGCGATCGCCGAGCGTAGGTACGAAAAATGTAGTACATACATGAGATTGACTTCTGTACCTGTCTATTTTGTGGTAATAGACTCACCCCCTATAACTAAAAATTAAGACGTATAGTCCCTTAAAGATCTGGCCGGAATAGAGCCCCACTGACTTTTAAATCGATTTTCTTTTCGAAATATTGATTGATTTACATACCTATGCTATGTACATTCTGAAGAACACTTAACGCTAAGCTATTTTTTTGTGTAAATATATTTCTAAAGATCAAAACCGTTTGAAAGTAGTAGGGAAAATAAGCGAAAAAATATCATGTTGTTAAATTATTATTTTTTTGGCAAAAGTATTAGTCTTACGGAAAAAATCATATGTTGATAATGTTGTACATGAATCTATAATAAACATATTTTTTTTCAAACCTATTGACCTAGCCGTTACCGAGTAAGCTTCAGAAAGTCACTGTTTTATAACACTGCTCGGGAGTTAAGGCCTTAATTGGCGAATGAGGGTAGGTTGTACTTTTGTACTTCTCCGTCGTACCTACCTTTCAAGAAATAAGTAAGCGTAAGTTTAGCATAGCATAGCATAATCAGCCTTATAATGTTCCCACAGCTGGGACTCAGGTCTCCTCTCTAGGTGAGGGAATGGGCCGTAATCCACCACGCGGGCCCAGTGCGGGTTGATGGATGACACATATCTTCGAATTTTTGGTTCTAGGACATACCGGTTTCCTCACGATGTTTTCCTTCACCGTTTTGAGAGCAGTGGTGATGAAAATAAATTACACAAATTAATGCGCCTGGTTGGGTTTGAACTCGCGACCTATAAACTCATAAGTCGGGGCCGTTACCACTCGGCCTCCACTGCTCCAAGCGTGAGTAAAGAAGCTCTTGTATGTTGTGGTTACTGACCATAGGTACCTACCCCAAATCACATTATTACAATAATATTTAGTGAGTTTGTGTACATGTTTGTTACTCTTTCTCTTTTTCAAAATTTAACACACGGTTTTTTTTTTTAAGTATGGAAATCATTTAATGACTTCTCGCGTTCTGGACGGAGCAAGAGGGCGTGTCAGACTTTTACTGACTAAAACCACACCTGTGTCCTTCAGTTGCCCTTTGTGTTCTAGGATTACGGGTTTCCTTTTCAGAAATTCTCCGCGGTCCTAGCTAGCGGGCTTCGGCCCTGCTGGGCCCCTACGGTTTGCGGACATCTCCTTGAGGAGCGCGTGGATCACTACGCGCAGTTGACGACTGGTCTCGGTCCGATCAATTACCGGACGGCCGGACGGCAAGTTACCCATTGCTCGACGTCCGCAAACCTGCGTTTACCGTGGCTGCTAGTCGGGGTCAGAATCTCGGCGGCTGGAGCGTGAGGACATTCGTTCCCTCACGCGTGCGGCCTCCTCCTTTGCTAGCATTACTGCTTCGCAGAAGTAGGCCACCGCCTGCCATTCCTCCTCGATTCAGACCATAGCGAACCAGGGCCCGGCGCGAGAGGTCGCTGCCGCCGATTGCCTACACGAGGACATGACGGTGCTCCGCCCAAGTGGGGCACACCTCCTCCGTATGCTCCACCGTGTCCTCCGGGCGGTCCACACAATGATGACACCCGGGCATTTCTTCCGCCTGAATCAACACAAGGGTAGACTATGTACTTACCTACTGTAATAATTTTTATCCCAGGAGTATGTTCCCTTGGCTTAATTTTCTGGTTAAACGCGGGTGAAGCCACTGGCCGAAGCTAGTGACCTCAGTATACTCCAGATGTTCATTAAATACTCACGAACGGTTAGCAATCAATTAAATAGAATTTATCTCCTGCTCGTCTTGTTAAAACGGGGAAATGTTAAATTATGTCTAATATAAGTAACAGTTAACTGTTTCCTATTGATTGTTAACTACTGTTAACACGATCTGTTTCTATACTCATCTCTCGTCCAAGATACACTTAGTATATGCTCCGTGAAGGATATGACGTTACTTACACTGTTACATCCCTAGAACCGTTTCTAAAAGGTGTCATATTTACATTAATAACAACAGCAAAATATAAATGAGACTCTAAAATTAAGGTGGGGAATCAAATTTTTTTTTTTTTTATTTCATATAAACCAGTGCTTGATCTAATGACTTCTCCAGCTCTAGGGCGGAGCGGAAAGGCATCTCAGACTTTTACTGACTAAAACCACACCTATGTTCCTTCAGTTGCCCTTCGCGTTCCAGGGCCACGTGTTTCCCTTTCAGAATTCAAACCATGGCTCCAAATTCTATAATACGAATACAACGTTATTTTTTTTTTCAGTCTAGTACTAATCAGTCCAAGATTTTTATGTCTACAGTCCTATTTTTTTTTTGTGATTAATGATATGATACACTTAATATGTTAAAGAGTGGAATTTCCTGCCGGAGTCTGTTTCCTGATAGCTACGACCTAGGGGTCTTTAAGTCAAGAGTGAATAGGTTACTTCTAGGCAAGCGTGCTCCATCGTCGACTACATCATCGCTTACCATCAGGTGAGGTAGTGGTCATACGCGAGCCTATCCATAATAATAATAAAAAAATGATTCAATTTACTTTCGACATTATCAGAATAGTCGGTATCGTCTTTATTTACCGTTAATAAAAAATAGACCAGAATAGAAATTTTGCAACTTATTAATGTTAATGGGTCTTTAAAAAACCCAGGGATTGGTTTTAGGCTTAATAAAACACTGCGTATTTATCTCGCCAATTCCAATATTCAATTTAGAAACAGGTGTGAGAATTATACACGCTACTAGCACATTTCACATTATTAATCGAAGTGTTGTAAAATGAAAAGATTGATGTTTAAAGGCACTTTCTCAAATTGATTGCTGTATCCTTTTAGATGGCAGTGAAATATTAAAATGAAGTTTATGCGTGTCATATGTTTACACAACACCCTTATTTATTCCATTCGTTATTTTTCTAAAATATTTTATGAATTCGTGATGTTGTCCCAAATAGCGGATCATAAATTCAGATTCTTACGAAACATGCCAGCTGAGATGCGCTGTGATTGTCATCACGTAACGTAGCATAAGCTAAATATATGCTATCATGATCTATATCATACAGTCACGATTTACCTTATTTGAACGAAAACTTTAAACGAATTTCTACCGTAAACGTGTACACCTAAGTTTTAAAATTACTTTTAATGTTTCTAATTGGATAATAAAATTGCGAGGTCTATTTCTTTTGATTAATCTTTTTTTTTTGTTTACAGGTAAGTGATGGTGTTTGGAACAGATTGCGGTAAATTGCAAAATGGTTAAAGACTAAAAAACTTTTCAATTGAAGAAGTGTGTGGTCTAGATTGCAAGGTAATAATCAAGAGATAGATATGATTGATTGGATTTCAAATCTGGCAATCAACGTGCTAACTAGAATATAGTTATGATGTTAAACTACGACTTTCTGTCTGTTTTAAAAATGTATACAGTTTCTAAAAGTAATCCTATTTCCAATTAACTAATCGAATTAAATAAATTCCTAACAACAACAAATTATAACTTTCGGTTACAAAATTAAATCATAAATCAAAATATAAAATTATTTATCGATACCAAAAACCCGCTAATTAAATATTAATATTTAAATTAAATCAAGTCAGTTATAACCGTAATCTATAACGTTACATCACGCCACAGACACCGGACCTAGTCGTGCAGTTGACCGGAAGTGATTAACAAAATTAAATACTTTTATTTTGTATAAGCTTTTAATTAAAGCAAGTACCTATGATTACGTTCACAGTAAGTAATAAGTTTAAAAGTGTGTTTATATATGAATAGTTTTTTATACTTTTAACTTTTCTCTTAATTAAAATTAATATGGGAAAGATTTCACACAATGTGTATAAAATTAAAACAAATGTGCTTTGAGTTTCTCTCAATAGAAATTGTGGCCCTTGCAAAGTTCCAACATTTCTTGATATGTCACCGGATAATTGCAGACTCCGTATGATTGTAATAAATCTTTTTTAGTTTATAATTTCTCGATATATTTTCAAAAAATCATTTAATATACAATAAACCACATCCAAATTCATTAGTTTCCAACATAACATCGTAAGTCTTGTTTAGAAAAAAAATATTTACAATTTGTCGCGATATTTTATAATCTTACGGCGTTTGCAACTCTCCAGTGACATAAATACTTAGATAGGCATTGAGATGGTACTACACAGGAGGTGGTATTGTCCTTCCAAAGGCTAAAACTGGGTCAACAATTCCGCAATTCGGAAACCAATTTGGTCTTTCTGTCAATTTCAACATAGACCACTAATTGCATCTGATATTATTGGCTATGCAATCAGCAATTGGTGCTTACAAGTTGTTTAGAAGTGAAAAGAACCTACAGGATGTAGATACACTTTTTCTCAGCAGTGGTGACCATGGGGTAACGGCCCCAACTAAAGAGGTAGTAGGTTAATCCAGGCAGGCATTTTATTTTATTTATTTATTTTATCACCACTACTCTCGAAACGGTGAAGGACAACATCGTGAGGAAAACGGCATGTCCTAGAAGCAAAAATTCGAATACATGTGACATCCATCAGCTCGCACTAGACCCGCGTGCCATTACGGCCCATTCCCTCTCCTAGAGAGAAGGCCTGAGTCCCAGCAGTGGGAAAATTATGTTATGGTTACGCTTTCGGGCTAAAATATGATGAACAATGTTAATGTGTGTAAATAGTGATTTGAGGTAAAATCCAGTGTCAATTATGAGACATATCCATCCCCGAGCCGCAAACTTACTTTTTCTAGATTCACTCTTCTTTTTCTTCTTCATCACTCCCACTCTTCTCAGGATCTTGGTCACGGCGCATCTCCAAATTTATGGTCTTTTGCTGAGTGGATTGCTTGCTCTGCCTTGAGCGCTTTTTGCTTCCACCCGACCCAGTTCAATGTGAAATGAGCCTTTTCAGAAATTACTTCAAAGCATGTTTCGAGATAGATATAACTACTCTTTTTAATTTACACCAAATAATAAAATAACAGTAGGAACTCATAGGTGTCACAATGTGCGTTCTTATTGCTAAAAGCGATTTTTTACAGACAACCTTTTTATGTCCATAACTTATAAAAAAATATTATTTGTCCCTATCAAATCGGACGGCAAATCTAAAAGTCTAAAATGATAGTTACACAATACAAATAAAATAATTTCGTAATACTGGACGAGCGAAACGGACACCAACGTGATCTTATTAGTTTTTGAGGCTAGAGAAAGTCGCGAGTTGCTATGCGAAATAAATTAGATATGTTTTGTAGCTAATTGGTTTTGGTAAAAGGATAATTGGGGACACTTTATTATTTATTTATCCATTGCTTGCTATACTTACAGTATGCACCAAAGCGTATAGCAAGCCAAAAAACCAAAAACCAACCTTGACCTTCCCAAGATTTTTATCAACGTAATTTGCGAAAAGACGTCCTTTGCTGGATAAAGGCCTAGTCTAAGCATTGCCATAAAAACCGGTAGGTACTGCAAAAACAAAAAAAAAAAGTATATGTCGCTTGCATATACGATACGATATATTTTTTATGGTATTTAATCAGTTAGTATACAGTTCATGTGGTTTAGATGGTGGATGTGGTGGATCCAAGATGTCCTGATGATCCTTTCATCCTGTATACGCGAGGAGCAATAAGTGGAAAATGTGATTATTTGGTAATTCTCCACGTTTCTTGAAGTAGCTAATACCAATAAAAGACGTCTAAAGTTCATCGCTGGTAGGCGTGTGAAAAAGTGACTAGTGATATAAGAATTCCGAGACGTTCCTCTTTGTCTGCTTAACAAGGTCTGTCAACAAAACTTTCTTCAAATTGAGGTTCTGATGACGTTCATTCATTAACTATACGTCATCAGCGCATCATAATATTTTGAAACAGAGCCAATTCTTACTCACACCGTGTGAGTAGGGTTGCCACCCGCACTGTATTGTTAAGTAAGCATAAGCATATAAGCATAATATTAAGCATATTATTAAGTGCCGTACTATATTTAAGTCAATTGTACTTTATATTATAAACAAATATAATATACCTAGTGCGCGAAGTATTTCCTAAAATCCCAAAATATTATTTAACTATTTATGTACAAAGACAAGAAGAAGGAACAGAAAAATACTAATAATATAAAACAAAGTGCGCAAACTGCAGTTTGAAGGTGTACCAAAATCTTTGAGCAACGCTCGCTCTGGTATCCTACACTTATATTTCTCAAACTTTTCTGCTCAACTTGACTCTTATTTCTGTATAAAAGTTTCAAAAATCCAACTGTTCTATGTTTAGAATTTTCGAGCTACCCCACTCGCTCTAGAATTTGTCTTTCTGAGGACTCCAAATTACTACTAGATACTAATCACTTTAGGTGGATAAACTTCAAAGGTCTAAAATAAATGTGTAGGTCCTATTTTTATTGCATTTTCTAAAAGTCACGAATTATGAAAACTACTATTTTCCTTCCAAAAAAATTGACAACCCTACTCAACACTCATTCAGATTAACACAGTGAAATAAATACGAGCGGCTGGGAAGACAGACAGTTTTCTGAGAAGTTTATTATCAGACAATCGTTAGTAAATCAATGGTTCTTTGTCTGTTATCAGTTGTCATTATTAAGAAGATAGTTGAATGTATACTTGTAATTGTAACAATGAGATATATATAGATAATGTAGCGACATCTATGGCGTCACATAAGAACTAATCCTGCATCGCGCAATCAAAGTTCTCCGCGCGATTAGAACATATAGAACAGCCCGAAATCATCTATCGGGCAGTTGCCCGCCAGACATAACACCCGTCTGGCCGGAGGATCCTCCCTTTTCAAAGGAGGTTTGCGGGACTTTACACTCTGTTCCGCTTACCTCTAAAATGGTGACCCTCGACAAAGAACGTCAGCGCAGCCTTCGTGCAGCTACTACTTCGTGACGTCATCATCACTTCCTCAAGCTTTCGAGCAGCGAGCCATACAGCCAGCACCCACGGCTTTAAAAGGGTATCCTGACCACCAGCATGCCTACCTGGTCATACCTGGTCATCACCCTCGGCCTCATCAGCGACCTTGGCGAAGCACACTGCACCTTCGGCCAGTCACATGAAGAGCTACGAAGAACCTCTCCTGGTCGACGCCAGCAGTCAAGCCCTACGCCGCACAGCACTATATTCCGTACTAGCTACAGCGGCTTCGCATGCGTGAAAGTAGATAAAAAGTATCCTACGTGCTACTTCAGCCCCCCTAGCCAAGTTACAACCGTTTCGTTTCGATTCTCTTTTCGTTGATCGCCTCGAGTCAGCCACGCCTCCTATTCCTTTGTTCTGACTTACGTGACTGTGCGTTCAGATGACTTCAGAATAAAGGAATCGGAGGCATGGCCTACTCGAGGCGATCGACGAAAAGAGAATCGAAACGAAACGGTTGTAACTTGGCTAGGGGGGCAGGACACTGTGAGTATGTGCCCCAAACATCATCCAAACCCGTTCAGACGTTAAAGCGTGAAAGAATACCAAAGATAGACAGATACAGTCATACAAACTGTCGAATCAGCCTTTTTAATGTTCCCACTGCTGGGACTCAGGCCTCCTCTCTTTAGAAGAGGGAAAATATAAAAGGTAGCAATATTTGTCCATTAACAATTCTGACTTAAAATTGTTTGTCTTACGAATATCTTTACTCAATACTTTATTGCAATCCATATGTATATATAGATGGTGTTGAAAATTGTCATAGATCCATTTGGACCCTGTCGGGCACAGCACGAGAATACTACGAGAATAAACGGACTGTCAAAATCCCAGAGGGCATAAAACTGAAACCGGTAGGCATCATACACTGTATACTCCGCGGTTTCAAAGATTATTTTCTACTTCGATTGATATTTATTATTTTTATTGTGCTTCTGTGTAAATGTTGATTAGTCGACACTGTCATCTCGCACCTATTTATAGTGTAATATGAACATATTGTAAAATATATTTTTTTTAATCTATATATATAAAAGAAAGTCGTGTTAGTTACACTATTTATAACTCAAGAACGGCTGAACTGATTTGGCTGAAAGTTGGTGGGGAGGTAGCTTAGAACCAGGAGACGGACATAGAATTTTTTTTTTTTTTTGATTAGGGTAGTGTAGGGTAGGTAGAGTAGGGTAGAGTTGGGTAGAGTAGGGTAGGTAGAGTAGGGTAGAGTAAGGTACAGTAGGATAGAGTTGGGTAGAGTAGGATATAGTAGTCAGTTGACGGGAGCGAAGCCGCGGACAAAAGCTAGTAAATAATAAAGTTACAATAGATTTTTTGCTGGTAATTCTCCTTGCACTAGCTTCTGATGTTTTATAGGAGCATTTGTAGGCCTTTATGAAATTAGGAATTGAATTGGTGCAGTAAAATAGTGACTTAAAATAAATCCACGTTCTGGTTGTTAGTCCATTTCTATATTAACCATCTACAGTATTATATATCTACAACATAACAGACAAACAATTTGAAAGACTTACCAATGACACTAAAAAGTTTACCTTTCATTACAAAACATTAACACGTGTCACAATTGTCCTTATTTCACCAAAAAGCCACCAAGCTGTTCTCAAAACCAGCATCTCAAGTCTCAAGAACCCAATACGTTCGCATCCGGCTTTCCCGTTACACTCGTGCTTGCTTGCTTCCACTAAAAATATCAACTCGGCTGATGAACCCACGACCGATAAACGGACCTATAATAACGCTAAATGTATGGATGTATCCGATTCCGTTCTAGTTAACTGCGTTTCCTCTGTTGAGGTGAAATTCTTATGACTTCCAATTCGATTGGGAAGGAAGCTGTTCCATTTCCTTTAGGCATATTGTTTAGAATGATGATTTATGATCCCGCCGACTAAAATGCATTAAAGTTGACTAAAAATCTTTCCTGGTTTTCATTTCTAAGAACTTGCCTGGTGGAGGAGAGTTTTCAAGAAGTTGAACTTACTGACCTGATGATGCTGATAACACGTCATGTTCATGTACGGGCGCTATCAGTTCAGACTGGTCTCTGGATCTCTTAACTGACAGTAGCTTATTTTCATTTCTGTAGTTTGAATTGTGTCTTTAGTTACTTTGTCCTTACATAATAGAAGCGAGAAGAAATATGTAACGTAAAAAATGACATAAAAGAGAAATAAATTCGGTTACTGATCTCATCATGTAATTGACATGTGAGTGTTTTTAATACCTATTTGCAAAATAAATATCATTTATAAAAATAAAACGAAGAAATAGGTGAAACAAAATAAATTACGAAAAGGCATACGGACGATAATGACGACACTACTAGAAAGGCCACGATTTAGGTCAAACTACTAAACTCTTATGTATGCCAAAACCCGAAATGATCTCAAACTGATTCATACTTTCAAGAAAAAATCTACTGATACACGCAATAGTTTCTTTAATTCAACATCGACTGTGTGATATATTCTATGACTAATCATATCGTCGAACAGTAGCATCGTCAAGTGTGGATTAATCATCAGTCTTTAAACTATGAGCTGTCAGTCTGTTGCAATCAATGGAGATGCTAGTGATAGTGTTGCATGTAACTGCATCAGCATCTTAGAAGAAATTGTTGTCTTTATAGCAATATGTATGACGCCTAATAGGACATGTGATTTGTCTTGATCTAGAATTTTTCCTAATATTTTTTATAACAATACATAAAATCCTAACGGATTTTTAAATCTAATTAAACAAGTGTTTGCTATAATTTATCTACATATTAAATTAAACAATTTGTTTCAAATAAACCATTTACAGGCACTTTTGGATTGTCAAGAAGTAGGTCAATTAGAAAGATGAAGCCACATTCCAATGCGTAAATCCTTATGACATTACAACATACAATTTGCCGAAATCGGATTTGCGTTTATCTTACGATATGATTGATAAAAAATATATATATATATAAAAGCGTAATTAACTCAATCTTATGAAAATTTATATTGACTCCCTTTTGAAGTTGTATTTGCCTTCGAGGAAAAATAAACAGTACTTGCACACATCAAGGATGAAGCCTAATAAACAATCCATATTTAACGCGAACAGTAACGACGCTGAACCAATACTGATCTGCAAAGCACCAGAATTATCGCCATTTGAAGTTATAACTGCTTAAGCAGACGTACACAAATATGCCATAAAAGATGGCCAACACCGCATGAAAACATCTTAAGAGATACGAGCAATCATTCACCACATTAAAGGATTAACATTTGAAATACTGAGACTACAGAATTTAGACCAACCAGAAATTAATATATCTCTAAATATCTTTAACCAAAACAAGCAAACTTATGGCAAAAGCAAGCCAAGCATACTTTATAGCTTTTGGTACAATTACATATACATATAGTTTTTAACCGACTTCAAAAAGGAGAAGGTTATATGTTCGGCTGTACTGTAGATATGTAATTTTTTTTTATGTTTGTTTACCGATTTCTCGATCAATTGAGGACCGATTTTGAAAAGTGTAGTTTTTTTTGTAGTAATAATTATTAGTTCATAACAATATTTATATAACAATTATTAGTTCTTTATAGTTTGGTCCAGGCTGCAACTACCTACGGGATTTTTCAAAAGAGTCACAGACAGGAATCAATTAGTGGAACTTTTACCAAGATATACCAATGATAAATACATTGGAAGTTTTCCTCATCTATTCAGTTCAGACAGACATATAAAACGAGCATAAAACATGTGAATTGTCGTACAACACAATTGGTTACGGTCAAGTTATTGCTGATAGTTCCTTACTTGCACTTTTATTTGTCAACCTTGCGTTCACGGTCATCTGACTTTGCTTTGTCGGCCATGTGAAACTGCTAAATAAATGTAACTAGTAAATACATAAAAAAATCTATCAAGGAAAATTCCGTGCATAATAGACACATGGCAAAAACGTGCTGACACAAATGGGCATAGCCACAAACTACTAATAGTATGTGTTTTCAAAGATGACACTACTAATTCGGTAATTATTTATAACTAGCTTCTGCCTGCAGCTTCACCTGCGTGAATAAAGAAAATTATACCAAAGGAACATATTCCTGAGATAAAAAGTGTATAAGTGCTATTCCAGGACTTCGTCTATAACCCATTTCTTGCAAATCCGTTCAGCCTTTTGAGCATGATAGAGTAACAAACATACACACCCACATATATACATACAAACTTTCACTATTAGTGTATAGATAGGGTAAATCGCTAATAATAAACTTCCATATAATGTAAATACTCGTACGTCTGGTTGCAAATTGCGTTACCCAGGAAAACTAAAGATCTGAATTAATTTAAGTAGGTACCTATAGAGAGATGATAATGATGATGAATGTCATAACCACAGAAGTCTCAAAAAGGATCTCGCGCTAATTCTGATTTATGCAGTCACGAATTCACGACTGTCAGACGCAAAAGCTAGATATTCTACAATTTACTAAACAAGGTCACTGCTTGAGTTCAACAAAACCGAAATTCCTAAAACATAAATAAAAAATGCTGATGCATTGTCATTAATTTTTGGAGCACATTTGAATTCAAGATCTTCGCATATTGAAATAAAACTATAATGTATTGAAAAAGAAACATTACTCATCAACACTCATCAAAAATAAATTATTTTAACACTTGGCAGGTCAAAAAAGCAAAGATACCACTAAAAGTTCAATGCTCAGGTTACCTGGTTATTTGAAAATGCACTTATTTTATTTCATCATAAAAGAATTCATAAATCTTAATTTACTT
Organism: Mythimna impura; assembly: GCA_905147345.3. NCBI lineage: Eukaryota > Metazoa > Arthropoda > Insecta > Lepidoptera > Noctuidae > Mythimna > Mythimna impura. The sequence continues at coordinate 4,321,282 of LR990355.1, read as the reverse complement.
ATTCAGTACTATGTTGACTGGCCAGCTGGCCTACACTGTACTTACATATTGTAATATGAACATATTGTAAAAATCAATATGTTTTTTTTTTTTAATATTACTATGAAGAGTCTTCCTAATTAGTTTCTTCAGGAAGCAACTAATTGAAACTGTGCACTACATGCGCTACGTTGGAAGACGTCCGACAAGGTGGGCCGATGATCTGGTGAGAGTCATGAGAATCCGTTGTATGCGAGACACCTAGGACCGGTTATTGTGGCAGGCAATACTTGGGGGAGGCCTATGTCCAGCTGTCAACGTGTTTCGGCTCAAATGAAGATGATGATGACATGCGCTACCTAAATGCTAAGTGATCAATCTCAAACAGTTTGTAACGGCTCATACAATGTCACTTTGTGTATATTCTAGAGCTTCTTTTAATACCTACGAAGAACAATTGAACTTGCCGAACACACCTGTCTAATAGTCATGCCATACAGTCAAAACAAAACATATTCTAACCGTGACGGCGAAGTATTCAAAACAAAAAACAATTACGAAAGCGAAAACACTTTAGCCGAAGATGCAACCGTATCTTAACGGTTTGTGCTCACGACATACTTTGAGACCGTGACGTTTGTCCAAAATATTAGGCAAATTATGATAAATAATTTAAAAGGAGAGGAATTCTTTGTCGATGTGTGTGTGTTTTCCTACAGCTATAATACATGGGACTCTTCAAATTTCCTGTGAATAAGTAAAATTTAAGCAAGGACCTATTACTGTGACCATATCATATCATCAGATGACAGTCATAGTGATTTTAAGCACAAGTCTATTAGAGAAGAATCAGTGGCTTCGACAAATTGACATTTTTCTTTTTTTTTATTATAGATAGGCTCGCACTCGACCACTATTTCACCTGACGGTAAGTGATGATTTGATTGACGATGGAGCACGCTTATCTAGATGTTACCTATCAACTCTTGACTTAAAAACCCTTTATGTGAGGACATTCATGCGCAAAGGACTGCGCAGTTATTTTCTATTTTCTAGAAACTAATTTACCTCTTGCCAAAATTCATCATCGTTTTCTTCTATCGTGTCAGCACGAATTACATTAGGTACTTCAAAATAGCTCAGCAAAGATTTTAACCAGTCATCTGATTCGTCATTCAAATTGACGTGACCCTGAAAGACTCACTTTCGCATTTAGAATATTTAAAGTTGGATTACTCACCACAACATTGCCAGCATCGAACTCCTGGCGGGCTGGCGCCTGCACAAGTACTGATTGGATTTGGATACTTAATTCATTCATTTCTTAATCTCATGACGTATTTTGCTTTTACATAATTATATGCTTCTTGGCTCAAATATTCAAGATCATCAGTATTGTGTGTTTTCTTTACACTAAGTAAGCATGAAGTGTGTAAGAAATCTCAGTCATGTCGTGACTCGTGAGTAACCCATACAAAGTTAATTTCCTTGCCTAATTGGTCTGCCCGAAATAAACACATGTTTTCGGTTACTTTGCCCTAAATGTGTTTTTTTTTTTATATTATCCAAATTGATTTCTTGGTCTGAATGTTTGTTTATTGTTTGCGTCCGTGTTTAGCTAAGCTGTACTTAACTTTGTAGTTTGGTTTTAAGTTTAATTGCAGTAGTTAAAATTATTAAGCCATGTACTATCAGGTCATCAGTTATTTTAGCAGCACCTATCTACACACTATAGCCTTGTATATTTTCTGAACTATCTGGTCTATAAGTATAATAAAGTTTTTTTTAATCATAGGCCTGCCAACTTTAAACCATTAAACACTCATTACTAAGACGTCCAGTTAACTGGTTCAGACTAGTAGAAGTTAACTCTAACGAGTCCCCTCGAAGAGGCAAAGAATTAACAGCATTCCAACGACCATGCAGGGGCATTCACTTCGTCAATTGAGTAACATGTGGTTCTGAAGGGCCCAACCGCGTGACAAATTGACGACTGACCCTTAACTCCTTAATTGGGAGTTAATACTTTAATTCTTGTTTTATAGCATAACTGACGTTTTCTACTGTGAATTCTGCTATAAAAGTTTGTTTTACTGTTACTGTAATATTTTCTAACGGATCTGTGGTGTTATGGCGAATACAACTTGTAATTACAAACTTTATTGCTATAATAACGTTTTCATCTAAACTGTTTTTTCAAGATCGTGTACTGGCTACAGTATTGTGGTGTGCAGATTTGTTAGTCAGCAATTTAGCAGGACCGACCTATTGTTATTATTGATGTTTTAGGACCTCTCTTGTAAAGTCGATTTTTTTAGGGCGTATAATCATCTAATATTTTATCTTCTTCCACTCTAGGTAGAGCGAGAGGGACTGTCAGACTTTTACTGTCTAAACCCACCTTTCAGTTATCCTTTGCGTCCTACGACCGCGGTGACTCTTTCGAGTAATCATACAGAACCTGATCCCCTTTTAAGTCTAAATATTTAAGGAAAGCTTAAACTAAATAAAAAAAGCATCAGTAAAAGTTCAAATTCTGAGTACCTATATGTTCCTATCTCCCATTTCTTGGTTCCGGGTTTGAAATTATTGTATTAATTCAGAATCTAGTGCGTTGGTTGAAAAAGCATGCCTCTAATAGCATGACAGTGTTTAAGGTGAAATCTTGTCACCCGAAACCGTGTCACAGATCACATAGCTCCTAATTCATCAGCCTCGTGTCGTGCCGGAAACACACTCTAAATATGTCACGACACGGACGCTGGACGCCACTTTTTGCGTGTTCAAGGCATTTTTTTAGATACTAAAGCCTACAAGGCAACCATCAACTTAATCTTAACTGACAGCAGCATTATTATCGTTATGTTTATCAGAGAAGTGGTTATTTATTTTTGTAATTTAATCCTTGTGAATATATTTCATCTCATGACTGACAAAAAGTTGTCTGACAAAATCTACTAACAACTAAAACCTAAAAGTGATACTCCTATTATCACCATAAGTGCTTGTAGTCGTTTTGATAGTGGTCAGTGATCCTTAGATAAAAAATTATGATTCTCACACTTATTAGTGCGGCGTTTTGTCGTAAGAAGTTCGATTTGTAACTGTAATTGGTTGACCAAGAGTGCGTTCATTCATATATCATGTACTAACTGTATCACCAGCACTTATCGATACTGATACGATAAAATCATTCTAGGAATTCTACTTCACTGAAATGGTTGCGGAAGTACGGGCTTAGTCACTTCACTTTCATCCTCAAATGTCTTACCTTGTGCATATCATTATTTTGTATCAACTGAAGTAATTTGACAGTTATCAAAACCAGTAACTAGAATTTTCAATAAACCTTTCTTAAATGCGTCATTGATGTCTATCTATCTACTCTCGCTATCGTCAAAATCTTTACCATTTTCATATTTGAAGTTTTAAAATCAAGCAGTTTTGGTACAAATATTTGATAAGCCTGGTATATCAACAATTTCAATGTCAATTTCGGTGTCAAATGTTTCTAGTCACCAGCACAAAATGTCTGTCGCTCGAAATCTGACACGTTTATTGAATATCGCGTGACAAAGTTAATGTTGTGTTTTTGTTACTATTTGAACTACTAGTAGGTACTTCAGTACTGTTTGTTTTTTCGTGTCTTTACAAATTAATGAAATTGTAGCAGCGTTGATTTGGTAATGCAAATCTATTTGCGTTTGCATTCCTTTCGTGTATAAAATTATGATGATGCTGAACAGTCCCTAAGAATATCTAGGTCAACTAATAACTACCAAGTTCTGCAGGTCAAACAATTATATTATGTTGAAATATTTAAATCAAGTCCATTAGTGTCAGTAACGGCTGTCAAAGCATTGCAATCAAATAGATGCAATATCATTTACTACGCATTTTTTCACTACTCGTAGATTGCTCTCGTCAACAGATCGTAAGCACGACAAATCATCGGTCTATTAAATACCGTAGCATGAGTAAATAGATAAATCAAACTAATATTACAAAGACGAAAGTTTGTAGATAAGTATGTGTGTTCGTATGTTTATTTCTTACTCCTTCACGCTCAAACGAATTAACGGATTGAATGATATTTGGCACACTCTCGTCCAATATACCACAGTGTCTCAAGACTAAAGTGCGTGTTGCCAGTGATGACATATGGTTCCGAAACGTGGTCGCTCACAATGGGCCTCATCAGAAGGCTCAATGTCACACAAAGGGGAATGGTAAGGGCTATGCTCGGAGTTTTCTTGCGTGATCGAATCAGAAATGAAGATATCCGTAGGAGAACCAAGGTTGCCGATATAGCACGAAGAATCGCCAAACTTAAATGGCAATGGGCAGGGCACATTGCTCGCAGAACAGAAGACCGAAAGGTTCTGGAGTGGCGACAGCGTACCGGAAGACGTAGTGTTGGAAGGCCCTACAAGGTGGACCGATGACCTGATGAAGGTTGCGGGAATCCGATGGATGCGAGACGCACAGGACCGTTCATTGCGGCGACAGTTGGGGAGGCCTATGTCCAGCAGTGGATGTCTATGGGCTGAAAAGATGATGATGATGATGATGGCACGCTGGTAGACCATATCCTGGAATAGCATATAAGATATAAGCACTTTTTATCCCGAGAGTATGTTTCCTTAGGATTCTGCCGATGATGAAGCCGCAGGCAGAAGCTAGTGTCTTACCATTTAATATGTTTCAGATGAAACATTATGTCAGATAAAAGTGGTTTGAATAATCTAAAGAAACAAACTCACATCCACTGATGGTCACCAAGCCTCTCCAACACATTGCTATATTGACCAGGTATGTGCTACTCACATCCTAAAGATCTCTAAGAGCCTCACCTGTTCCTTAGTCTATCTTATTGAGTTTCGTTACGAGTAGAAAATAATATTATTATTTTCTGACCAGTCAACCACAAACATGATAAATTCAATATTGCCTTCATACCTTCCTTTTTTATGAGGTGGGAAATCTCAAATCAAACAACTCCTCCTCTCTCTAGATGAAGCGAGAACGTGTGTCAGACTTATACTAACTAAAACCCACCTGTGGTATAGGGTCATGGTAACACTTTCAGTCAATTCCGCAGTATAACATATTTACAGTTCAAACCTTCTTTGCAGGTTATCAACAAAGTTCGTCTATATATTCAATAGCGTAGTAATCGACCTCCATTAAATTTTTTCTTTCTCTCATTAATGCATATAGGTAAGTAGGTAACATTTCATTTGACAGGCAATTAAAATCTTGCTCGACATTTGAAGGACGGTTATACGATCTGTTCGTTGTATTTAGATGAAGTACTTAGATATTATGCAAATGGACTGCATACATATAATTGGTAAGAATTCAATGAAAACGTAATGACTAAAGATTTATGATAATTATAAATATATATGAAATATACGGGAATTAGAAGGATGACAACACAGAAGACAGACATGCTGCTGCAGCTGTGGGACATATGGGCTAATTAGATTAGAAAATATAATATTTAAAAAACAAACTGTGCAAGGTAAAAGAAGCACCTAACTGCATATGCTGCGATATTTAAAGACAATACATAACGCAGTGCTGATATTCTGCTAGCACCCGCTATGATGAACACACACTAACACTAAGAATAGAATAGAATAAACTTTATTGTAGGTACACCAAAATAGTATCTTTCACAGAAACTTAGAATGTAATGCAATGTAGGATTGATCAGTGAAAAAATATTGAATTGAAAATGCATCCATAACAAGACCGCATATTATAAAACTAAATCGAATTCAAACATGGATTTAAAAAAAAAACTAGAAGCATCTAAAACTAAAACTTAACAATGCAAAATAATCTCATAGAACATTTCGTAAATTCTCGTCATCTTTAACAAAGTCAAAACATGATTTGGACATGTCACTCGACATCCATTCTTCAATTTAACACAAAGCCTTCAGCCATTAAATGCACAATACTCTTTGTTCATGTATTAGTCTCATTTACATAATCCTGAGAATGAAAAATAACTGCCGAGTATCTCTTTGCGCTCCCTGTAATTTAGACAATTTTATCAGTCCTACAATTATGGTGTTGTTTTTGCTTTCGTGGGTATAAAATAAAAGACTAATAAAGAATTCCAGATGAATTGGAAATAGGGTAGTGAGAATACACCTTTAAGAGAAAATAAGACTAGGTTTAAGAGACCTTTAGGTAGACCAATGAACTGGTGAGGGTCGGAGGAGCGGTGGTTGTGGCGACACTTGGAAGAAATGATGATGATGAGATTTAAGGGACCAAGATTCAATTAAAGAGTAAAGGATGTTCATAACTCTCTTCAACCTCACCTCACCTAAAACGCACAAGGACTATACTGATCAGATAATCCCATAATTATCCAAATAACCGTAGCAACAATGAGAATTGAAACAAAGTAACTAAAACTTCGTTCTAAATAGAAGATTCATCCGCCATGTAGCCACATAGGATGCCGTCTTAGTGTGCATGTGCAACTTCCTCCGTTTCTTAGTTTTGTTTGCGCAAATATACCAGAACTTAGATTACGATCGATCGTAAGCGTTTCTTAGTACATCGGTTTTATGTACTCTTGGATTTTAATACTTACCTTTAACCAATCAAATTGTGGCTGAAGTAAATCCAAATATAGTTTAGCTTCTAGTTCTGGTTAGTTAGAAATCAGAAATTCTAAACTGTGGTATTTAAGCGATGTTTTATGTGATCCCCTTGAAGTGTTTTAGAAACGTTGTAATATCCCTGAAAATACGGCAGAATTAGGAATGCATTAGAATAAGGAAATATCCCACTGGTGTCTGTTCAACTCTCTGATAAGCAGATACTTACATTGGACACATCAAAAGCATTTCAAATTCGTTTAGAAATAGGTCACATTCCTGATGAAATATTTTACACAGTAACAGTACCTATCTAATGACTACAGCTCCACCGCTCCTACAAGTTGGAATGCTTTTCATCTGTGCGTACCATAACGGTATAAAAATCGTGCCTCGCCATTAAACTTGCGCTAACATCTTGTTTAGCCAAGAATTTTGCTTTAACAAGCCTCATTGTATCTGATTACTAAAGCAAAATGACTAAAGTAGCCGCTTAAAAAAACGAATTAAAAGACCATTCGAAGGAAACATAAACTGACGCGTTACAAAAGGTCAAAAGAGTCAAAACCGTAAACAATGAACCGTCCGAGGGACTAGGACCAGCAAAAAAAGGGCAAAAAGACCAGCATGCGGAGTTTATTGGGCACAACTGCATAGCATAACAACCATTCATAACGGCGAGGAAACGAGACGAACGGGCGTATAGGAGAAAACGCGCGCATGCCTGAGAGAGCGAGGGAGATTGCATTCCAAATACAAGCGCAAAGTCCGCCCGCGCCGCGCGCCGCTCACTGACTCCCGCGCAGCGCTGCGACGCGGCCGCGCGCGCACTTCAAACCCATTGCCCGCTCTCGTGACATCTCGCCATAATTTCGACAATCTCGTAACCGAATCGAAGATCAGTTCCGGTGATGTCATTATAAATAAAAGTATAGTGTTATGTTCAAAAGATCAATGGTGTTCCCATGGTGAAGTGTTTAGTGAATTGAGTGCACCAGACTGTAAAGGAGAAGACGCCGAGGATACTTTCACTGGACTGAAAGTTTTAAAACATTCTTACGGAGAACTTCTTAAAAAGGGACTAGGCCTCAACTCGATGAGAAGGTAAATATTGATGACGATTACGATGGGACGGACGCGAAACCTGTTACTGACCGTCTGATATATAAACATAACGGTAGCTTAGAAACAGATTCAGTTTTCAAAAAAGTTACAGGAACTTGCAAAACTTTTGAAACAAAAAAAAATTACGATCACTAAAGATTTCAACAATCAAAACAAAAAAAAATATTTAAGAAGATCGTAATTTTAAGAGAAACTTAATGCAAGGTTCATTAACAAAGAATATTTAGAAGTCAATAAGATACAAAAAGCCAATTAAAGCAAAATTGGCATTGTTAATCACGTGAAAATGTTTTCTCTGTCAGCATTATAAGCTCAAGCGTATCGTTATCTCGCAAAGATATCTCAGACTGTGCCATCTCCGGCGTGCATCAAGATAATTCTAGGAACGTCATGGAATTTATTTTTTGTTTGCACCGTGATTTTGTAACCTCATGATTTTTATGTTACATATGTATTCTACAGTTATATTACATGTTTACGTCCAAATTACAAAAATCGTTGTTTTCAATGAACTTAAAAATTGTTCCCGTATAAAAGATGCTTTGAATGAAAACAAATACGAGTACATTCAAAATAAAACAAAGTTTTAATAAAACACAAAAGATAAGATAAATAAAATATTAATTTCGTTTGCCAACTCAGCTTCCAATTCACACGAGCGCACCAAACTCCTATTAATAAAAACCAAAAACAGGTTTTATGATTATAACTCGACTACTAGTTTTAAAGACGGACATATCATGTCTGTCGAATATATTATAATGTCAATCAACTAAAGAAAAACTTGCCATTGGAATTATAAGATTGAAATTAAAACAGACTTCCTTTTGGTGTCCTCTCTGAAAACTTTATCATGGATTTTAGTAAAGCTTTTGATTCAGTTGCACTTGCACATTATGTTTGAAAGGTTATTGATTCTTCTTTCGTGTAACATGTTTTAACTGTTGATGGGTCGTGCAATTACAATTATGTAATAGATTATTGGACATTGCGTGATTGCACTATACGCACGTTTACACACTTATTTTCTACTACGAGTATCAACGTTTAATTCCTCATTGATCATTTTTATTTTCTAAGTGAACGTAAAATATTTATTATGTCATTCTTCAAAATTATCATCTTTTGGTTAGAACGACTTAAAAAATAGCTGTTTGCTTTGAAAACTTTTAGCTAAGTACTTGGAATATTATCTTTATCGAATATAGTAGCAGATTTAAGTACACAACGTGCTAATAAGTAGCTGGTAGTAAAACTACTTTTTATAACTTAAGTCTAACTTAATTACATATCAACGACACTAATCTGACCATTACTATTATAAACATTATAAAAAAAATTCACATCTACGTTTTAATGCGACGTCAATTTATTTTAGTACCATAATCTTGGCTTCTTATACTATATCTATCGCAATATTTGATCATAATTAGAAAGGACCGTACGAAATCTGTCGAAGCCGTGGAAGGTTACTGATTATGGTAATTAAGTTTAATCATCGTCCAAAATAGCTATGAGTAAATATGATCAAAGACGGATATTTTATAGCGTTGATCATATTAAAAATTATTTTATCACAGTAGGTTTCAATAATGCTTCACTTCTACCGCATTACAATGATTTCCCTGTACAATGCGTTCCAAATAAGAATAGGATCGATTTTCATGCTGTGACGTCACGTCATACTGTCAAATCGAAAAATTATTATGGTAAGCAAAACAAGAAATTTTTTAAATTTAATTTATTTACGAACTGTGGACGAAAATAGTTGAATCAGAATCCAATTCTTCAATTTTGCTCATCTCTGAGTTCTTCAATTTTGCCCAATTTCTTGCGATTTGACAGTATGACGTGATGTCACAACATGGCAATCGATCCTATTCTTATTTGGAACGCATTGTACTAAAAACATAAAAATTAAATATTTGTAGGTTTTTATTTATTTAAATATAGGGAACAAAAGCAGGAATGCATAATTTACGAAATCTTATCTTTGGACATGTGATTTACAATGTTGATTGAACTAAGTTGTTTCTATAAGCTACTAAGTTCGATGTGACAAGCAGTGAACAACATTAATTCAAAAATGCAATTGCTAAAGATACCACTGTTCATATCATAGTATGCCATGTTCTTTATGATAACATTCATAATACTATTTAACAGTGTTAAAACTCAACTTGAAGTAACACAAAAATTACGTTCACTTTTGCGCGTACGTGATATTATGCCACCCTAAAAACTAGCTCAGCAAAAAACCGAATTGATTCATTCGATACCAACAGACGTTTTCCGCTTGGCAAGTGACAATATGGCATTTTCGCTGACTTGAACAGGTCAAACGGATGGATAGCAATTTTAGCGAAAATTAGTTGTTAAAACAATTCTGACACAGTTAAGAGTAGTTTGCGGTTTACCTCAGAACTTTCGTTTATAGCCTCACAATGACTAACTTAAGTCAATAATAGACTATAAGTAGTTTACGAGACGTTAGGCTATTTAGGTTTATGTTGCGTTCAACGGTTTAATATCTGTACGAAGTGCAAGAGTGCCATTAATGTTCAGCTTAGTTAATTTTAAAGTTGGTGTTTCTGTATTTCCTGGTTTAATATTGTTAGTGATACCAGTTGCTTTGGGAGTTGTGTCATTAGCAAATATAGCATAAATTAGGCTTATATTAAGTTTTATTCCGCTGAGAACTGTCTGTTCATATCTTGACGAAATAGAGGATTTGGGTGACTTTAAATGTATAATATACGAAGATTACTTGAACTATATCTTATAAGCATTATTAACCTTACACGCCTTTATATCGCTCGCTTCTAATACTCAGCACATTTCCAGTGAAAACTATGACACTAACCAAAGCTCACAGGTATGTATTTCCAATCGACCAAGCATTGGTAACTGTTCAAACATTGATTACCCATATATGTCTGAGATCACACGGGAAGTGGCGCAAGCGCTCCCATCCGTTCTTACTTTTGATAGGTACACTTGATATTCTTAAGTGCCCATTTTATTTAGAGATTATTATGTCGTTGGTTGTGCTTAAAATGTTTATTAGTGTTGAAGTGGGTAGTAGTCGGACATTATTAGTTGTAAATGTTATTGATGGCTCAATTGGCGAAGTAGCTTTGACAATGGGTTATGGGTAGAAAGTTTAACACCAGTATTGTCAGTTACTAGGCTGAGTCAAATAGGCAGTCATTTCATATAAAATACTGATGTCCAGCTGCATCTGGCTAGACTAGAAGTCTCGTGAACAGAAATCCTGACATCATAAACCGCACTTATTGCAAAAAGGTCAATGACAGCTTCATCATCATCATCATCTTCCTGCCCTTGTCCCATCTTATTTGGGGTCGGCCCAACATGTTTTTTTCTTTAATGACAGCTTCGTTATACTGAAATTGCTAAGTTAACTATTGTATTTTATTTAAGTCTCACTTAAGGTTCCTTTCACGATTATTTGTTTGGCCTACAGGTATTTAGTTGTTACGGATCTGGCTTAGTGCCATTACATAAAATTTGTGTTTTCCAAGAACCCACGGTATAGATTAGAATTCATTAGAAGGTTGTGCCAACGGTGTCTACGAAGAGATAAACCTGAATACCGTTAACTTAGGATGCATTTCTAAGTTTTTTTGCTTTGCATTCATCAGCACTGTCCATAGCTCAACTTCACTTACTGCTGGGTATACACCTCTCTTTTCTTGTGCCAATCCCGTAAGCTTCTGTGTCAATCTCATTTAGGTTCACACCCATCATGGCAACGATGTCGTTTTTAACTTTTCTCTATTCCATATTTATGTATATTCTCTTTCTAAGAACTGCTATTCTGACCTTTCTACCACTATCTATAACATTGCTATCATCAATCAAATATGACAAGTTTCTGATTTCAACCCCAATCTGTTGTCTGCCCTTTGCTCCCAGGAAATGAGTTTGGTTTCAACAGAAATGGGTGCCCTATTCTTAGAAGACATTTGAACGTTGACAAGTAAACCGTCTGCCACGTTGTTGTGGATGATGAGTTCGTTTTAGGTTATTATATTATTATTTATTATATATACTTTACTTTACACCAAGATAATAAAAAACACAATGGGATCTTTAAACTAAAAACATACAGTAGGCGGTTTATTGTATTCCGCATGCTCTTCCAGGCAATCTGGAACGGACAGAGATTGCCTGTACACAAAAAGGAGCTGCAATTGGTGCAAAACAGAAGCAAAACAATTAGTTGACAGAAATACACTTAAACTTACTTGTGCGTATTTCGTATCATTAAGAACAGTATATTATCTCCATATATGCACATTTTTGCGTTCCATTCACAGAGTTGCCCTTGATATCATGATAATCCTAAACTCTTCAATGGATTGGCGGGTGTAATGACAATTTAACGGATGTAGACATCAGTAAGTTTATTAAACACAGAAACTCCACCAAATTTGCCATACCTACTTGCTTACTTAAAAAAACTTTCTTAAATATTCGTTTAAACATTATTATCGCGACATTACCGCTTGTGTAACTAATGGACGCTCCGGAGAAAGCTAGTGTTGTGCCTCTCAGGTATCGGTAAATAATGGAGGATTATTTATCAATTTTTATATAAACAAGTCTACGGGCGTTTTATTTTTGCCTTGCGTAATTTTTGTATGTAGGCAGCGGCAAAAGGTGGTAATGTTATTAATTAGCATTGGGTAAGATTTGTTAGTTAATCATGTGCGAATAGGGCTGGGTGTGTCAGAAGTTGATTAGTTGCGTAAATTACAGTTAACAGATATATTTTAAAGTATTGTAGTAAGTAACCACAAAGCTTAGGTGAGACCTTAATAATGGTGATGATGATTGTTATAGATATGATAAACGATATTTTCTTTTATGTCGACTTATATCAGTTAGTGAGTTCTTTAAAACAAGCCAATGTTTTAAAAGGCTTCTTTCGTCATGTTAAAAGTTTAACCCTCACTGACCTTTCAAAAATCTTTTCCTAAGTTTGCAACCACATATCCGGATATTTCATTACGTGTGAGTAGATTGTAGATTAAGTTACATTCACAAACACACAACAATTTATTTCAAGATTCGCCTCAAGCATAAAAAGTGTAAGTGGCACACAAATTACTATTCATCCATTATCTCAATAATAAACTAATGATCTTTCACTGGAACACAAACCCACATACTCGTCTTGATTAATATCATCGATAACAGCCGGATTCACATTGTGAATCAATTCATGAGTTAATCGTTAAGTTAACGTTTGTATCGATATGGTATCACAGCACTAGATCTGCTTGCTTAATGATGGTTATGTACCGCTAAGTGACTAACTTTAGTTTAAATGGATTTTAAAACACGGATTAAAATGCAACCATTTATTTGAAACATTTGCTCTTTTTTTTGTGATAATAAAAATAGTTTTTAATTCATTAACGCTCAGGCGGTAGCCGGCGCCCGCAAGCCATTGTCTTACTATTGTGTCTCTAATTACGCACGTCAAAGATACAAATCGGTAGGCCCAAAAAGAGGTTGTGTGACAAGTTGGGCAAGATGTAGCTAAGGACAAAGAAAATTAAAAGAAAATAAGGGAGGCTCAACAGTTTCATAATAACAATAAAGTTATAAATAAATAATAATAAATTTCATGGTACCACGTACGATGAAAAGTACCTAAGGGGCCTCTGGGAGTTGGCTTCGGCTTCTCGTACGCGTTCCAAAGTTCCAGGACCCCAGGGTCCTGAGATAAATGATAATAAAGATATAAATCGAAATTAAATATTAGGTGCAACTTACATTTTTATTTGAATGTTTAAAATAAAAACTTAAAGAAATAAAATGAAGTAAAAACGTTGGAAACAAAAATAATGGTAGCCAAAAGAAGGAATCCTTTGATTAGTAATCTGTGAAGCGCTTGGAGTTCGGACTATATGTTTTGTCATGATTGGAAAAACAAAAAATAGTTACAAAAATGTTTATGGTATTATATTGTACCACATGTTTGTCATGTACCATTCATTCAACAGTTTTTGTGACACACAGCTCCACAAAAAATGTCTTCAAACTTTTGACTGATGCTTCGAAAGTTCGGACCTACGAAGCATTTTTTCACAGAACTACCAACATTATCAAGTATCCATGTTTCTTATTAACAAAACACTAACATCTTTAAGTACTAACACTTAAGGAAGTGTAAAATCAGGAAGTGTCAGTTAGTTATTTCGGTAGAACATTAATCTTTCGTCAAGTTAACGCGTTGCTAACATTTCTCATGCAAAGCCCTTTGTAAATTCCCACCATGTGTTCCAGTGTTCGACATGTGTTTTAGTTTTGAAGCTTTGTTCAGGAAGTTATTGTTATTTTTTATAAATAACAGTTTATTACTGGTGATGCTATAATTTGAGTTGGTATTTAATTTTAATTGCTTTATAATATGCATCTACTTAAACCATACGTTTTGGGAATACATTAATTGTGCGTACAGGTAAGGAGTGGAATTCCCTGCAAGAGTGAATAGGTTACTTCTGGGCAAGCGTGCTCCATCGTTGACCACACCGCTGCAAGCATCAGGTGCAATAGTGGTCAAGCGAAACCCTGTCAATAATAATTTAAAAAATCCTATTGATAAATGACTTTTTTAAATGATATTAACTCATGTCGATTCACCATCAAGAGTCAAGAGTTCTTGACTGCGATGTAGTGCGAATAAACTAGTGTGATTCACCATCAGGTAGGATCCTACCTGATGGTGAATCGCACTAGTTTATTAAAAGCCTATTCATTCTAGCCTTGATGACACCTAAATTATAATCGGACGGGAAGACAACTACAGGCAAATCTAAAACAAAAATAACTATAAACGAAGAGGATTAAAAAACACAGATTGATTGGATATACTATGTGAATGATGATTTGGCTAGAAAGAAGGTTTTACTGAGACCAAGGACTAATTAATAGACAAGAATGGAAGCAGAAGACATGCTACATCAACCCTAAATATTTATGTTGTGATCAGTACAAGACAATGTGGGAGTTGTGGGAATATTCTAAAGAGTTACCTCGAACACAAAAGGCAACTGAAGGAACACGGGTGGGTTTTAGCCAACAAAAGTCTGACACTCCCTCTCACTCTGCCTATTGCGGAAGAGGTAGCGTTATTTGGTGATATACCACCCAAAAACAAAACTTAAGAAGGTTAAATAACTTTATAGCCACTTCTAAGAGATGAGCATTTAAAGTGTTTGAATTATGATTATTGAAATGTCAACTATTACTCGTCTATTGTTTACTAATAAATGTTCCGTTCATATTCATCCATTAATTTTAATTTTTATTATATACGACTGGCTATAAAAAAATGGTTTATTACTCAGAAATAATTAGATAATTTTGTGAACCTCAATAACTCGGTAAATAAATAGGTATCATATAAGAGGTCATGGCTGAAAAATTACAAACGGTCCATGATAATCATTATACTCTCACCAACCGCCTGGTGGCGGGGACCATCACTGCTTACTGAACAAACACCTCCATTCCACACAATAGGCATCACAGACAGTCCCCCCCTGTGTCCCATGCTTGGAGAAGGACGAGACAAACGCGCATGTGCTCCTTGACTGCACAGATATTACTGATATACGTGAACGAACCTAAGGATCCCCAAATTCCTTTATAGATGCCCTGAAAAACCTGGAAGGCCTGTTTTTAGATAGAGGTAGGCTATCAAATGATGGCCGACATGACCCACGCACAAATGGTCCCAAAGGACTAACTGCGGAAAAAAAAACCAATAGATAGATAGATAATCATTATACAATAATTAGGTACAACTAAACAATAAAGTAAAATATATACTTAGACAGGAGATTGTCTACGCAATTGACAGGAAACGACTGAACCAAGCCAATGATGTAGAAATAGAAACAGCAATTTAGTTACAAACATTGAGGACACGAAAACTACACGACAAACGAATAAACACTCCCATTTCCCACATTACGCTCGACATCAATAAAAGCGCCAGAAAGCTGCATTCCATCCCACATCCGCAATGCCATTGTTGGTCCAAAACATTTGTCGATGACAGCCAACACGGCCTGATTACGACAAACTGTAGACAAAGTGACTTTCGATCAACCACAGCGATTGTCAAAATGTGTGGGATTGACATGTGCTACTGAAATGCCACGTGGTCAGTCTATAGATTTAAGTATAGGAAATGGACTGATTGTTCTTTATTGCTCAAGTAAATACGGTTAGAAAATTATGAGATAGACATTGTGATTATACGGCCAGAAATGGTATTTTTCTAGGATTCTGATTGATTCACATCCCAAGCTTGCAGTATCTCCTGTATCATCACGTTCTATGTTTATGAGATAGATATTGGCCGACAATCACTTTGTCTATTTGTATAGAGTGGTCAATTACCTATGTGTCGGTATTATTCAGTCCATTCTCTACTTTCGACACATCGATTGTTTGGCAAACGTTTGTCGTTGAAGCCAACTTGGCCCAATTGGCACGTGCTTTTTCGTTGCGGGTATTGTCTTCTCAACGTGATCAAAGATCGCACGCTTCACGACTATGATTTATTAAACAATTGTTTTAAAGTTCAAGAACGAAACATCAAGTTGGAAGCCGTGGCTTTACAATGATTAATTGGTGATCTACCTCATTATAAAGGTCTAATGTTGATTCCTTGCAAACTTTAAAATTTAGAAGTACCTATGTAATTAGCAGTTATTGTAATATTTTTTAATTAAGTATATAATTTAAACTTCATGTCTACAATAGTGGTACCTACATAGGCGGACACATTCTTTACCAGTCAACCTTTTGGTTAAAAAATAAAAATATTTAAAGAAAAACAAAAAACCCGACTGCGTCGAAACTAATTTTAAAAAATACGTAAAAAAATTAACTTAAATAAAAACTAAAAAGAAACAAACAAGCCCAGTAGTTTAGAATTCTGTTATGTAATACTAAATAACTACACAATTTAAATAGTTTTATAATCGATACACACATAAAACAAATCATACATTCTAATGCAGAACAGACCGACTCACAATCGGGGCCCATTCAAATTTTACCAATCAAATCTTCCCAAGGGGGATGAAACATATTAGTTGTAGTAGTTATTAAGTGTCAGACTTTTACTAACTAAAATCCACCCGTGCTCCTTCACTCCACCCGTGCTCCTTCACTTGCCTTTGTATTCCAGGGCCGACTCTTTCGAACAAACCAACAACCTACTTTTAATCACCCTATAGAAAGAAGCGTCAAGAGTAGTGACGCTTCTGACGTATCCAATAAGATCTTTATTTTCATTTGGCGGCCACATATCGACGTCTGTGTCATTAATTATGTTAATTAATGACACTAGACGGTAGCAGTACAGTCGAACCATAGAACACCGCGCACCTCTTTGCGGCTAACACGAAACTTCATTGCAAACTGTTTGCTTTTTTTTTAATTTTTAATAGGCTCGCGTTTATTGCCCACTATCTCACCCGATTGGTAATCGATAATGTGAGCGTGAACGACGATGGAGCACGCTTGCTTATGCGTCACGCGTCCCCAGGCCCGTCAATGTTGCTGATGGAAAACGCGCTGTCGGACTTGATTTTTACCGGACGGTGGCGTGTTATCCATTGCTCGTCGTCCACAAGCCCGCAGCTTTGCAATTATCAGTGTTGTTGTTGTTTCATTAGAATTTTAAAATATTAAATTAGAATTCCTTGCCGGAGTCTGTGTTTCCTGATAGCTACAACTTAGGGGTCTTTAAGTCAAGAGTGAATAGACTACTTCTAGGCAAGCGTGCTCCATCGTTGACCACATCATCGCTTACCATCAGGTGAGATGGTGGTCAAACGCGAGCCTATCATTAAAAAAAAAAAAATTAAAAAGATTTTATTATCAATAAGCTGTGATTTATTTATTATCTATATATTTTTACCCAAATGTCCGGCTAAACTGGCTGGTTTGTCTAGCTTTTAGATTTCAAGACCTGGCAACCCTAGCCGGTGAGACGGTGTGTACCGTCTTACCGGACGTCGCTTGACGGTAAACTGGCTCGCGTGTGGCTGGCATAATGCATCGTTCCGTACTCTATGGTTTAAGGGAAAGCATTTAGCATGTCGACCACAAGGATATGGGCACATGTGCATCATATTAATATGTGGTCTAAGCTCAGAGAAATTGAAAAGGATGTTTGGACATGTTCAATTTATTGATGTTACCGTTGTATTTATAATGGACGAGTCGTAGTGTTGGGCATTTACATGACCAATAGGTACAGAGTATAAGTTTCAAATATAGCTTCTATCAACCAGCTTTGTCTGCGTGAAAATAGAAAATTATCCCAAAAGCACTTACTCCCGGGATAGAAAGTCTCCAAGTATTCCAGGAAATGTCTATCCATGTGCCAGGTATCATCTAAATCCTTGCAGTCTTTTAAATGTGAATGAACATTTAAACAACACACATACTTACATTCACTCAAATATTACTGCACTTATATTTTTTAAACTTTTAAACGTATTTTCAAAAAAAAGCACTTATGCCTATAACACTAGGTATACAAGGGGTACGGTTGGCGCAGTCGTTGAGCGAGTAACTGCAGCACTGTCTGTGTGTCGTGAGTTCGACTCTCGCGCGGAACAAATATGTATTCGTATGACCTATAGATATGTATGTAGTTGTTCCGGATGTCTTGTGTACCTATGTGTATGTGAATTTAATTTCTAGTGTGGGGAAAAGTTAAAAAAAAAAATATGACAGCTCTAAAAAAAAGCGTTTAATTGAAGAGATAAATATTTATGTAACACCTAATTGTCTGTATTCACGAAGAATTGTTTACTTTTCAATCCCTTTAAAACGCTTTGAGAGATCAAAGTCCGTACTCATAATTCAATCAGTAGTTTTCACAATCCTATAATGTTTTGATCCTTTCGTATTCCGTACTTTATTATGTTAATACTGCCTCGTTGGTCTCGTGGTCGCAAGCACGACTGCTGAGCGTGGAGGGTCCTGGGTTCGATTCCGGGTTCAGGCAAAAACTGCTATTGGGTTTTTTCATTAGAATTTACTTTGTAGCTACCCGGAGTTTGGAAGTTGGTGGTATGACACCCTCGTGACTCGGAAAGCACGAAAAGACGTTGGTGCTGCACCTGATCTCTCTCCAGTCATGTCGGATTTCCGTCTCATCGGACTGTCTTCTCCTTTTCGATTCGATGGTAAACTCGTCAAACTGTTTGGGCCCAATAGGTGGCTACATTAATAGCAGCATCGGTAGCACTCACCAAATCCTCCAAAGTACAGGTGTATGGGCACTTGTTTTGAACAGAAGCACCGCACTCACATTGAGTATCCAACGGGTCTATAAAACCCCATTTTGCCAAGTCGTGTTTGAAGCGGCCTACCTGGGTTCGCAAACGATTTAGTGCTTTCCATATAGGCCACTGCAAGTCGCGCCCAGGCGGGAGATGATGGGTGTGTGATGTGTGTGCGGTGCGATCGGACTGTGAAAGTAAAGGAACAGAGAGTGCACCTCTGTTTGTGCACATACTCTTGTGCACTATAACATCTCCTGCGTACTTGGCTAATCTGGGTTGAGATTGGCCACCGTGATCGAAATTTGTTCGGTAGGATTATTATGTTAAGCATTTTATTAACCACTAGCTTCTGAAAGCGGATTCGCCCGCGTGAAAATAGGTTTCTCCATACAAACTTCCAACTCAGGGAGATGTCAGCAAATCGTAGGGGCCTAACAGGGTCGAATCCTACTGGGGCCACGGGTAGTGTGAAAGTGAAACCCGGGGCCCTGGGACAAAGGCAAAGAAGGAACAGGAGTGGGTTTTTAGTCAGTAAAAGTCTGACACTATTTTGCGCTCCGCCCAAGAGCGGGATTTGTCATAAGATGATTTTCGCACCTAAAAAAAAAAAAAAACCTCTCGTTGGGGTGGAGTTTCGTAAAATTCGTTCTTAGCGGAGGTTTACACCCTATAAGGAACCTACCTGCCAAATTTTAAGTTTGTAGGTGTTATAGTTTCTGAGATTTCGTGATTAATCAGTGAGTGGTATTTCGCTTTTATATAATTATATAGATTAAAATAAACAAAACACTACTGTCTACATCTCTTCTATTCTCTCCTTTCGCAGGTCTTTTGGAAGAAATTTATTTTTGAAATACCTTTGTACATTTTTTTATAATAAGATATCTTCTTCTGTATGTGTGTACATAAATTATAAAATAAAATAAAAAATTGCAAAAACTGGACCCCGTCATCCCCATTCATCTACCTCGTAAGTCATAATATTCCCTTAACATAATCTTCAAACTCCATAATTCAATAAAACAACACTAAAAATAATTATTACGTGCAACGGAAGCGTAAATCAATAACATAACAAACCCCGCATGGCGGATAATAAACTGCATACAATAAGAAAATATGAGAAGTACCAGTAGCTACAACCTACGGGTCTTTAAGTTAAGAGTAAATAGGTTTTTCTAGGCAAACGTGATCCATCATAAACCACATCATCGCTTACGCGCCAAATAGGATAAGAATAGCATAGTCGGCCTTATAATGTTCCCACTGCTGGGACTCAGGCCTCCTCTCTCTAGGAGAGGGAATGGGCCGTAATCCACCACGCGGGCCCAGTGCGGGTTGGTAGATGTCACATGTCTTCGAATGATTGGTTCTAGGACATGCCGGTTTCCTCACGATGTTTTCCTTCACCGTTTTGAGAGCAGTGGTGATGAAATAAATTACACAAAGTAATGCGCCTGGCTGGGTTTGAACCCGCGACCTACAACTCGTAAGTCGGGGCCGTTACCACACAGCCACAACTGCTCTCTGGATATAGGATAAGAATAAAGAAAATATTTATGCGACACATCACAACACAATAGCAACAAATATGATAATCAGACTCACACTTCAATCAATTCAGAATCAAACTTCATACTAATATTATCAAGGCGACCGTTTGTGTATATACATACACAATGTAGGTATATGTTACTTCTTCATGCTCGGACACAGGGGCTTTTAGAAAACCTCATGGGTGCTCATGCTCATTTGATGACTCGAAAAAGTGGCGAAGTGTGAGAAGAGAAATGCACACTGATCGGCTTCCGTTGCCCGCATCGTTAATAAATTATAAATTGAGACAACATCACATACATTGTCCTGGTTCTAAACTAAGCTTTTCCCTTGTACTATGGAAACCAGGAACAACGAAGGTACCACAAACACCCAGACCAAACACAAATATCTGTTTCATCAACAAACATTTGTGTTAGCGAACCCGCGACCCTTGCGTCTCAACCGGCACTCTGAACCACTGCGCTAAACTTTTCAAGTAATGAAAAAACGCCCATCTCTAAAAGGCGATTACTGATGGGTTTCTTGATGCCTATTCTCAGGGGTGCTCGGCACCCACTGTTTATTTCTCATGGGTGCTCGAGCCCCCGAGCACCCACGGAGTCGGCGCGCCCTGCCCGGACAGCTAAAAGGATTCCGGATCCCAGAATAAATAGTATCTTATAAGTTATTCTATAACATGGCCAAGTTTCATTGTAATCCGTACAGCAGTTCGAGCGTGAAAAAGTAACTAACATACACTAGCAAACTCTCGTCTGCACAACACTAGTGTGATATTTTCGTAATTCAATCAATCAATATACAATCTGACAAGCCTCATCCGATATCGCGTTTTGTCGGAACAATTCTTCTGACGATATCTCTGCTGTGTCAGACGTTACTCTGATAGCTGGAGGGTCAGTTAACTTGGCTAATAATAGAGTAGTGATGTGTCTATATTTACCATTTACCCGATAGGGGACGTATTGCTTCGTATGCGCTTTGAAATTCGAGACAGTTACTCGAATAATATTTACTTAGGAAGAATAAGGGATGTTGAGAGTTCAGCTGACAATCGTTCATCTGTTTAGAATTCGTTTTAGCTAATAATATAGACTATGAATGAGATTTTCAAGTTACGGCCTTGACTTATGAGTTCTATGTCACGGGTAAAACCTAGGTATGCTGTGGTAACCCGCAGCCCTGAAACACAAAGGGCAACTGAAGGAACACACGCAGTGAGTTAAAGTCTGACACACTCTCTCACTACACCCAGAACGTGAGGACTTCACCTGAAAAAAAGGGAGATGCTTTATATTGTGTATTTTATTACATCACCACTACACTGCTCTCAAAACGGTGAAGAAGGAAAACATCGTGAGGAAACCGGCATGTCCTAGAAGCAAAAATTCGAGGACGTATGACATCCACTAACCCGTACTATGCTGTCATGGAAGATTACAGCCCATTCCCTCTTCTAGAGAGACGGCCTGAGTTCCAGAAGTGGGAACAGTATAAGGATAATTTATGCTTTACTAGCTTCTAGCTGCGGCTTTGCCCGCATGGAAATAGGTTTCTCCATATAAACTTTGGACCCCCATTTCATCCCCTTAGGGGGTGAATTTTAGAAATTCCTTTCTTAGCGCTCGCTTACGTCTTAAAAGGAAACCTTGTTCAAAATTTCACGCTCCTAGTCCCAGTAGTTTCAGCTGTGCGAAGATAATTATGTCAGTCAGTCAGTTTCTCCTTTTATATATACATTATAGATTATTTGCTTTTGATTAAAATTACATCACTTGAAAAACTTCGCAAAATTTGTTTTTTTTTTTGTGGAGGGTGTTGGGAAATCGTCATATGACTCGTCCCGCTCAATCTGGACCCGAGATATAGATCTCAGGTCCAGATTTATGGGACGTAGACTAAAATGAAACCCTACCCCAACATAGTTATTAAAAGGCTACATAAATTGATAAAAAGATGACGTAGTTTTTGATATCGATTAAAACATTAATTAGACATGTTATCGATATCAAAGTAAACAAAACATAAGGCTTCGAACGTGGTGATTTCATAAAAATGTTATCTTTCAGTATAAAGCGTACATTTGTTGCAACAGCTTGCTAGTACCGAATGTCGTGACATTTATTATTTATTATTATTTTAATAGGTGTTGAGTGAAGTGTTGAAAATGTTTAAGGATTTTTTCAATAAATATCTTGGGCAGGTACGTTTGTAATTTTAAGTTATTTTGGGGCTACTATAGTATTTAAAGTAGTCTAAGGTATTATAAAATGGTTCGCAGTTAAATCATCACCTATTTATAGAAAGAGGTTCCATTATTATTACGAGTATGTGTTGGCATGTGGCATTTCTATAGGCGAGAACATTTGAAAGAGTTACCGTGGCCATAGAACGCAAATCGGAGGGACACGAGTGGGTTTTCAGGGTCAGTAAAAGTCTGACACTGTATTAGAAGTGACAGAAATATGTAACCAAGATTTATGTAACTCATAATATGATTTAAAAGAGTGTCCATGGAGTTTCTTACACGTTCTTCTCCATAGAGATTACGCTTTGGAACACACAATTTAGCTTCACTTTTTTTTTCTGACCGACGTTTTCACAATTCAAAAGTGCCTGTAATTGGTCTATTTGAAATAAACGTTTCTGACACTCCCTGTCGCTGTACCTAGAGCGGGAGCAGTTATTTGATAATTTCTCAGCCCAAAAAAAAAGGGATGTATCGTGGTACTCTAGTTAGTTATATTAGTAGTTAATATTGCACTGAGAAAACTTTCTTAAAGAACCTCCTATACCAGATACTAAAATAAGATTCTTGTCAGTTGCTAAGAAGTGCAAGGTCCAGTCTTAGACCTACTAAAATTCCCGATGAGAATTACACCGCTAATTCAAAAACTCTAAGCCTTAACCAATGCATGATCAATTGACAATGCCCAATAAAATATGTATACAATGTGGTTTAGAGAAAGTGTGCATAAAAACAATCGTCGTATGTGCGAGCTACTAGAATGTAAGTGGATCATTATGTGGTACTATTTAGCTCTGTGATACATTGTTATTAATCTTTGTAACTTCTGTATTTTGTTACTAGAACCACAGAATAAGAAATAGTACAAGTACAGAAATTGCACTCCTTGATAGCAAACATACGAATTTAAACCTACTAATAACAGCGCTAATGTTCATAATACATTGCGCGGCACGGACACGACCTTGATTTTATTAGCCTACCAGATCCAGTGGCGCTCGTAACGAATCAAAATGCACCGTAAGTCCGCGCGACGAGAGTCTCTTTTATTATGCCCATTATGCGCCTTTGAACAGGCCGCTCTTGTTATAGGGTTAGGACTTGTGTGTTTTTGAAAAATGTGAAATAGGTACTTACTTACGTTTTACTACATAAAATATAATCAGATTTTCTAAAATTAAATGGTAGATAGGTACCTAATTGATTTCTACCTATTTACTTATATCCATATTTTAAAACATATTTTTATAAGTCATCTCATAGAAGTGTCAAGAGATTTTACATTTAGTTAGGTATCTAAACAAATGAAATAGGTAATTAAAATGAAGTGTATACATATAACTTTGTTGGTTTTGTGTCGTTAGCTTTGCGTTCATATATAATTTTTAAAAGGTAGGTCGTTTAAGACGTTATTATCAGTGACGGATTAACCCTTAATCAAATTAAGCAATTGCCTAGGGCATCACGTCTGGGGGGGCACCAGAAGAAGCAAAAAAAAAATCCGTCCTTAGGGCATCACGTCTCACTCTCATGTCACCAAAAACCACACCAAAAAAAGTTTCTAGGACTGACGGGTTTTAAGTTGACATAGAGTCCGACCTAGAGTCATAACCCCGCTTCCGGTTGCCCACTCGCTGCCCGCTAGTGCATTCGGCAATTCAAATGCAACGGAATTACGATCAGCCAATCACAAACCACCCTACCCCGCGGCCCCCCCGCAAATCTGTGTCAATCAAATGTTTTGTTTTTTGAGTAATTGTGCCGGCCGGCTTCTATGCATACGTAATAATAGAGGTTAAAGTATGAAATATCCGTTTTATTTTAATAGGTAGGTACTTCGAATTGACATAAAACCTTCATGGTTTGAGATTTTTGAGTGAAACTTTTTCACATACTTAGTTACACCTATGAAGTTCTTCTTTTAAAAAAAACTTTTTACACAAAAAAAACCGTCTACACTAAAAAAAAAACTAATTAAAAGAATCAAAATCATTTTAATTTCGGAAGTCGGTGTTTCTCGGTATTTTTTGTTTCTTATTTAACACCGACTTCCAACATTTTTTTTTTTAAGTTTGTTATTTCACACTTTTTAGTTGCGATACATACATTATAACCAGAATGCCTATTCTCATGACAATTCCAATTAACCCAAATACTGCTAGGTTACATTGTTTTATTATGAAGTTCCAGTGTCTATCTTCTACCTTCCGGCTCCATCATCAGATCAGTTCGATAGTACCTTATAGTCAAAGTGCATCTCATGACAATTCTAATAAGCCCAAACACAGCTAGGATACATTGATTAATTACGGAGTTCCTGTGCCTACCTTCCGGCTCCATCATCAGATCAGTTTGATCAGTTTGTTGTAGTTTGACCTTATAGCCAAAGTGCATCTCATGACAATTCCAATAAGCCCAAACACGGCGAGATTACATTGATTAATTACGGAGTTCCAGTGCCTACCTTCCGGCTCCATCATCATCATCAGTTCACTTTGATGATACCATTTTCAACATAACTATTCAGAACCATTTATTTATTTGTATTGTCATTGTGATATCTATATACTGAGTATGAAGTTCCGTTGGCCATTTCTGGTCTTCTTCATCGGTTCTTCTTCATCAACAACAGCTCGCAATATCAATGTTGCGTTTGGAGAGAGGACTGTTAATGAACGCACCGTGCGATTTTTGTTTAAACGCTTTCATGATGGATACTTTGATTTGAAGAACGAACCACGTGGAAGACCGCCCACACAGGTGAATAACAATAAATTGAAAGAGAGCCCATCCGAGCCAAACTACCCTGGAATTAGCGGCATGGTTTAACGTTACCTTACCAACAATAAAAAAATATGAAAAATGGGTGCCTCATGATTTGACTGATCTGCAGAAAGAAACGCGTGTTGAAACTTATGTTGCCTTGTTGAATCGATACAGAAATGAAGGAATATTGGATCGAATTGTGACATGTGATGAAAAGTGGATTCTTTACGATAACCGTAAGCAAAAAATGCAATGGCTGACCCCAGGTCAAACACCGCAAAAGTGTCCTAAAGCAAAGCTTACCAATAAAAAGGTAATGGTAGCTGTTTGGTTGTCTCAGCATGGTGTTATTCACTATAGTTTTATCCGATCTGGTCAAGCAATAACGGCAGATGTCTACTGTGCCGAACTCCTAACAATGATAGAAAAACTAGCAGTGAAACAGCCCCGACTCATGAATCAATCTTCACCATTATTGCTCTATGATAACGTGAGACCTCATAAAGCACGAGAAACCATTTTAACTCTACAGGAACTGCAATTAGAAACCATTCGTCACCCTCCGTATTCGCCAGACCTTGCTCCAACGGACTACCATTTTTTTCGTGATTTGGACAATTTTCTACTTGATAAAAAGTTTTCTTCTCAGGAGGCAGTACAAAATGCTTTCACACAGTTTGTCGAATCTAGATCACCAGAGTTTTATCTCAAAGGCATAAATGACCTTCCTATTAAATGGCAGCAATGTATAGATAATAATGGTAATTATTTTGAAAAAAAGAACGAATTTCAATTTTTCAGTACAAATCGGCAATTTCATACTTTAACCCCTAATAAATAAATTATGCTTTGGTTTTTATTGTTGTCGCACCGTTACATCTCATCACCTTATTTTACAAAAAACTAATATTTTAGGCGGTAAAGGTTTAAAGACCGATTCTAGTTGACATACGGATAGGGGGGCCCACAGGCGTAGATTGCTTAGGGCATCAAGTAGTCTTAATCCGTCACTGGTTATTATACATAATAATTAACATTTTGTAAGATATAATTGCAGTCTATGTTGACCTTGCATTAGTAAGGTAGTCACTAGTACTGGAAGGTCTACTTATATTGAAAGATCTTTAAGGTCATTGACTCGTTTACGTGAAAAATGTCGCAAATACTTGAAATAAAAACTCGATAAAGAATTCGAAAATAATTTTTGTTAGCGCGGGTCAAGCGGAAAATCGAACACGCGTGTGACACTCTACCGAATTTAGTCTCGCAAGAGAGGCCGCGGGCGTAGGCATATTTCTATACCTATAGTTAGAAGTGCGCCAGGCCTGCTAGAACTGCCCCCCTAGCCGACGTCATCTCAACGCTCAGTCACCTGGTCAGAACAAAGGAATCGG
Organism: Mythimna impura; assembly: GCA_905147345.3. Lineage (NCBI taxonomy): Eukaryota > Metazoa > Arthropoda > Insecta > Lepidoptera > Noctuidae > Mythimna > Mythimna impura. Next base: position 4,294,233 of record LR990355.1, on the reverse strand, counting down.
AGGCGTGGCCTACTCGAGGCGTTCGACGCGAACGAAACGATCGTAACTTGGCTAGGGGGGCTGGTTTCAAAATTCAACTTTCAGTTCAAAATGGTTTAATGGTTTGAAAGTGCACGTATAAAACGTCAGAAGCTAGTCCACGGTTCCAATTGGTCGTTTCTTATGGAGAAGAACCGACAAGAAACTCCATGGTTACTCTTTTTATGTTAAAATGCTCCTGTGGCTCTTGATTCTCCACTACGGGATTTTTTGAAAGAATCACCACTGCCATGGGGCAACATGCATAGGGCAACTGAAAGGTCACTAATAGAATGACACCCCCTCTCGCTCTGGGTGGACCCAGAGCGGAGAGAAGTTATTGGATGAACAATAGAATTTTATAATCTAGAAACACTTTTTAGGGTTCCGTACCTCAAAAGGAAAAAACAAACGGAACCCATAAAAGATCACTTTGTTGTCCGTCTGTCTGTGTGTCAAGGCCCTTTATCTCGGGAACGCGTGGAGGGATTAAGTTGAAATTAAAACCATATAATCAAGTCTGCCGTCCGTTGAAACTGTGAAAAAATCAGACTGTTGCAAAAAACGTATATTTCGACACTCTCAAGGGAATCAAAATTCATAGGGTACTTACTTCCCGTTGACCTAGAATCCTGAAATTTGGCTTGAAGCAAGGTCTCATAGCACAAGTATAGGAATAATCTGAAAACTGTAAATTTGTAGTTACTTACGTCACAACAAAAAAACTTTTTGCGATTCGGATAAATCTTCGTAACTCAATTCGGGAATTGAACTGTTTTTATAGGTAAGTTTGTACGGAGCCCTCAGTGCGCGAGTCTAACTTGCACTAGCCTGGTTTTTTTCAAATTTTGTGAATGTGAAGTACCATGGAGCATTTTTATTAGGTTACCAACTTGTTTGACATAAACGAGCATGGCAGTTCCTTGCACGTTCTTCCCCATCGCTTTGGAACGTGCAATTTAGCTTCACTTTTTTTTTGACAGACTGACATTTTGACAATTCAAAAGTGCCTGTAATTGGTATATTTGAAATAAACGTTTCTGATTTCTGATGATTGCCCCTCACCCTTAAAAAAGGCTCGTAATTCTAAAACTTGTGTGTCAACTTGTACTTGTGTCTATAGACTAAAAGAAAAAAAAATCGAGTTCGATATAAAAAATTACATGTATGGACGGAGAGGGAGGCCAAAGAAAAGATGAATGAATTGTGTGAGGAGTGATATGTAATAAAAGAGAGTCAGTAATAGCGCTACGGGTGACAGGACAGAATGAAAGAAAAAACCGTGTTGTGCCGACCCCAAGAGTAATGGGACATGGGCAGAAAGACGATGATGAAAAATGTACATGCAAATCATTTCTTAATCATCATAACATCCGTTGTTATTAACTAATATTACAAAAAAATAAACTTATCAATATCATGAGCAATTTGTATTTCAGTGATTCATATTTTTTTCTAGTATCAGCACTATCAAAACGATTGGTTTTTATTTTTATATTTAGATACTACGCATCATCGATGGTCCCTATCAGCTATCAGAACAATTTGTAATTAGCTTATCATCAGATTAGCTCGTGACATATTCTCATTTGTTTGAACTGATAATGGATCCTCCTTAATTGCGACCACACCATCACACCTCATCCATCAAGCTTTTATTGTCGGTATATATGTATATCTATACAGCCGTTTATGATGCATTAGCATATTACCACGGCTCTACCCGTGAGGTATATCATGCTGGAATCCGGCGATAATGTAGCTTTTATCTGCGAAATATTTTTGGTAATCGGATCAGTAGGTACTTCCAAAGATTTATTTATTTATCAAAACTTCATGCATCACAAAAGTACAAAGCCGAACATAATGCTTTAGGCGTTCTCTACCAGTCACTACCATCGAGGGTGGTGGAGAGATAAAAAGTCAGGGTGCATAAAAAAATAATAATTAAAAAACTTAGTTACATATTTTAGAAGTAGACGAAACAAGGAGTAAAGTCCCACATCTCCACCTCTCTCACGTCTCTCTCATCCACCTCCGTTGAAAAGGGAGAATCATCCGACCAGACAGCTTTTGTATCTGGTCCTGGCAACTGCCCGGCTATCCGGCTATTTTTATCTATCATCGTCATCATCATCATTTCAGAAGTCGATGTAGAAAACTTTTGTACATTAAAATTGTTTGTCTTCTTATCGATTCGATGGTAAACTCGTCAAACTGTTTGGGCCCAATAGGTGGCTACATTAATAGCAGCATCGGTAGCACTCATCAAATCCTCCAAAGTGCAGGTGTATGGGCACTTGGGGCATTCTAGTATGTGGCTCATGTTTTGAACAGGAGCACCGCACTCACATTGAGTATCCGACGGGTCTATAAAACCCCATTTTGCCAAGTTGTGTTTGCAGCGGCCTACCTGGGTTCGCAACCGATTTAGTGCTCTCCATACAGACCACTGCAAATCGCGTCCAGACGGGAGATGTTCTTGGGGTTTTAAGAAGTCGGGTGGTGGTAGGTGATGCTCTTCCCAAAGCTTTATTCTTTCTTTCGGTGGCGGCTCATCGATGGCCCGTGTGCTACGCAAGAAGCTCTTCCGGCTCTTAAGCCTACTTGGGGCTGTTTTGTGTTCGAAGAGGGGATGTCGGGAATCAGATTCTTGAATTTTCTTTTCAATCGCGCATGCGACATCCCTACGTACAGCAGGTGGAGCAATACCAGCCAGCGGATAAAGCTTATTAAGCGGAGTCGGTTTAAGGCATCCCGATATAATTCGACACGTCTCGTTCAGGGCGATGTCTACTTGTTTTGCGTGTACTGATCGGTGCCACACGGGGCACGCAAATTCACCAGCAGAGAGGCATAAAGACATGCCAGTTGTGCGAAGAACATCGGGTGCTGCTCCCCAGTTGGTAGATATAAGGCGGCGCAACAGGTTGTTCCGGGACCCCACCTTCTGCTTCGTGTTGAGGCAGTGCACGTTAAAAGTCAACGCTCTATCCAACGCCACACCCAGGTACCTCGGGTTCTTACAATGCTCCACGTCAGTACCCCGCCACGTGATGTTGAGTTTTCTGTTTGAAGAGCCATTGCGAAGATGAAACGCGCAAGATTGAGTTTTGGACGGGTTCGGGCGAAGAGCATTACTGTCATAGTACTTACCAAGCAACTCGAGCGCCTGTGTCAAAGCAGTTTCAACTTCTGCGAAAGTAAGCGATTGTGCCGCCAAGGCCAAATCATCGGCATATAAAAAGCGTTCAGTATGCTGCGTTGTGGGCTGGTCGTTGGTATAGATGTTAAACAACGTAGGGGCCAACACACTGCCTTGAGGGAGACCGTTTTTTTGTCGACGCCATCTGCTCTTATCTGATTGGAAACACACCTGAAAGCGACGGTTGTGCAATAGCTCGCTCAAAATGTTGACAAACCCTCGATCGTTAGTTAGCGCACCGACTTTAGCAAGTAACTTCTTTATATTTATGGTGTCGTATGCAGCTGACAAGTCCACAAATACGACACCTGTAACCCTATGAGCCTCGTAACCATCCTCTATGTGCTGAGTTAGCCGCAGGACTTGGCCGGAACAAGACTTGCCGGGTCTGAAGCCAGCCTGCTCCGGGATGAGCTTAGGTTCCACTACTGTAGTAAGGCGATTCAGCAGTAGCCTTTCAAACAGCTTATAAGTGTGGCATAGTAGGGATATTGGCCGATAACTTTTGGGGTCATTGAGAGGCTTCCCTGGTTTCGGGATCGCAATGATTTTTGTTTGTCTCCACAGTTTTGGAATATTTGTGGTTTGCAAACATATGTTGAAGAAGGCGAGAAGCCACGATACAGCTACAGGTCCCAGATGTTTCAGTTGTTCCACTGTTAAATCATCAACTCCAGCAGCCTTACCGGTTTTTAATGCTTTTATGGCCAGAATTATGTCAGTGAGTGTGAAAGGTTTACTGATGTCGATGCTATCGCCAGAAGTGTTTACGCTTCTCCGCAATTTAGGAAGTCTGTGTGGTGGTTTGCCGTTAAGTAGCAGCTGGTGGGCAATTTGATTCGCCGTAACGTGTCCTTGATTAACGGGCTCTGGTGGGTCTCCAGTTAATCTTCGAATCGTAGACCAGGCTTTTTTGCTGTTGTGGGTCATGTCGGTGTTAGTAACTGTTGTAATCCACCTTTGTTTACGATTATCACCAACCATTGACAACAGTTCTTCCCCTGCTGATATTGTGTCCTCTGAAAAAGGGTTGTTGTCATAGAAGTTTTCATACTTTTTAAGAAGTTCCGCGGACTCTTCATTCAAACCAGGTATATATGAAGTTCGGCAGCCTCTGGGTATACACTGGCGTGATATGGTCCAAATAGTGTTCACAAACAATTCGTAGTTGGAAGGTGTGGGTTCAATACCACTCAGTTTTGCGTCAACCTCCAACGAAAACTTCTCCCAGTTTGCCTTTAAGAAATTAAACCGAGGTCTAAAAGGAACTTGAGTCGGTTTGATTGCAGCACGTATTTCACACGTTATAGGTCTATGTTGTGTGTTTGGGATTGGCTGACACACAAGCTTTGAACATAGACTCTTTATACTGCTGCTCACAAAAATTAAGTCTGGGTTGTAACCACGTTGCCAGCGCCGACTGTTGAATGATGCAGGTTGTTTGGCATTGTGCAATAAGGTCAGCTCACAAGCATCGGCCCATTCCTCGACGGAATTACCATCAGCATTGGATTCGCGGTACCCCCAGGATATGCTGTGACTGTTAAAGTCACCAACTATTATTTTTATAGGTTGATTTTCAAAATTGGGAATCAAACGAGCTTACCTGTTAAGCGAAGTCTTGATTCTAATTTTATGAGCGCCGAAACTGAAATGCAATTCTATTATTGTTCACATAATGTAGTAATATTTTCATTACGGGTCAAAGGATTCGCAAGTTTAGATATATATAAAAAAATACAATCAATGTATCCTGGCAACACCATCGCGTCTAGATGTCACTTACTTTAGAGATTATAGGACAAGGAACAAGCTGTCTTTTGGACAGACTTGTTACCGCATACTTACATTCACTATTTCCCTGTAAGGATAACTGTGAGTTAGGTAGGTTAATTATTGCAGCTTTGGGGCTATTAACTAGTGGTGGGTGGGTGATTGCATTTCAGTTTCGGCGCTCATAAAATTAGAATCAAGACTTCGCTTAACAGGTAAGCTCGTTTGATTCCCAATTTTACTTCGCGCCGAAACTGAAATGCAATTCTATTATTGTTCACATAATGTAGATGTTTAGAGTTTGCTGCAATAATTAATTGTTACGCTATTGTTAGTACTGGTACTATCAACTCAAGTGCGGTTTCTTTTTATAGTAAGATATGAGTTGATTTCAGTTTTCCCTAAGGTTTTTTTGTCGCTACAGTCATACGTTCTTGCTGGGAGTGTCCCAAGGTGTTGACTAGACTATCCGTTCATTTTTTTTTTAAAGTATTGTGTGACAAGTATTCTCGTATTGTAAAAATAATTATATTTGATTCATTGATAGGCAACTGATTTAGATGAGAAGCATGTTATCTTCAACAGGGGCAGTTATAATACCACGGTGTGAGACGTGTATTGTAATTAATTGGATTATTCTTAATGAAAGTCACTTATGACTTACTAGCTTATTTTAGAAATATTATATCATTACTCTCAGTATATTTTAGTACTTACTTGGTTATTTGTACATCATCGTTATATGTACCTTGCCAGGGGCGCCGATTATGAGAAATAAACAGTGGGTGCCGAGCACCCCTGAGAATAGACATCAAGAAACAGATAAGTAATCGCCTTTTAGGTTACGGTTACATTATAATATTTCTTGATACTAAAAACTAGTTTCATTTTTATAAAATGATTTCATTTTATATTTTTATCGAACATAATTAGTAATTAGGTACGCAGTATGTAAGTAGGACATTTATTTATTTGTCGGTTGATCAGTGTGCATTTTTCTTCTCACACTTCGCCACTTTTTCGAGTCCATCAAATGAGCATGAGCACCCATGGGGTTTTCTAAAAGCCAGCGCCCCTGTACCTAGCCGTTGATGTCGGCTATATTACAAGGTCATTATTACTAAATGTAATCAGACAAAAAGTTACTTTGGTTTTATAATACTGCTGTTCCCACTTAACACAAAGACAATTTGTTGAAATCTATTGAAGCAGAATAATCTCATTAGTTGTTTTTATCATACCATAGTGATGTTTTAAATGTCACTGGGGGTAATGTAATTACATTACATGCATCATATAATTAGCCTTGCATTAGGCAATGCAATTAGGTACATGCATTATATATTATCACATTCATCATTTTCGTTTCAAACGATAAGTATCTATTCACATCTAAGTTATATTTGTGTTGACATTGTAGGTGACTGGTATGGAAGTCTAGCTTATCGATTTTATTATTATTATTCCGTTTGTTCATTTAACATAACATATAAATTATATTTTATTATATTAAATTATTATTATTATTAATATTATTATTATTAAGTATTACAATTTTTTTTTTTCTACTGCATGATACAGCTAGTATACTAACGTTTATTTCAGCATGTATGTGTATACTTGTATATACCTGTATGTATATGCATATGGGTCTATCTAAATATATGTAAATACAATTATTTTATACTTATGAAGACCATTTTATGTCATTTTTTTGTGCCTCCCGAAATGGAAGTTAATGCGATTGTCTTTCTCTGTCATCATAGTAGTATTTTTGTGTCACAGTTTATGTTATATGTAACGAGAAACTTTGTTTCTTGAGGGAGGGGTTTATGTCATGTCGATGAAATGAACTTCCTGCTAGGGACTAGATACCTAGAGAAGTTGTATGGTCACTGACTTTTCACGAGGACCTGTTGCACTAGTTGGTCCCCAGCATACACCCCCCCCCCCCTTTTTGTTTCAATGCAATTTTACTTTTGTATTGGTAAGTTAAGTACTTATAGTTTTGATGATACTAGTAATTCAAATGGGGTAATTCATTGCCTCAATTAAGTAAGTGTATTTTGAACATTCAGTCCCACTTAGCTATTTTAGAGAATAAAGAGGAGATAAGATATGTTTATTCTACCTGGATAAACATGAAATAAATTTAAAAGTATCAGCCAAAGAAAAGACTAGTTTTACTGTAGGTCATGTGTGGACCGGGTTTTAGCTGCACCGTAGACAAAGTTGTCTATTGCATTTCTGACACTGTTTGACAGTGACAACCTAACAAAGTAGAGAGAAGCCATAATTTCACCATATGACTTATAGGATAGGTACATATAGGCTTATAGGCATGATATTAAACTGTGTTCAGCAAACCATCCCTGTTCCAAAATTGGTGGGTATGCCATGCATGTTTTGGGAATGTCTGAATGATCTAACATAAAATCTAACATTACATTTCTTTACCAAGTGGTAGATAGTTGTCTACTTTTATGTTAAATTTTTAAGTTCAGGAGTCATGCATACTGCAAAGTAATTTTTCTATTAAGTGCAGTGAGATTTTTTGATTGTCATAGAAGTGAGTCCTTTGTGAAACAAGTTGCTTTGGTGCACACTTTTTGTGTCCCGTGGCATGAGAGCTCTTATGTGCCAAATGCATCAGAAGTAATGTTTCCATGACAAGGCCAGTTGTCTAGTCATGGGAAGCTTGTTCCTAGGTATTCCCTATAATAAGGCAATTTCCCTCCATACAATATTTGATTTGAACACAGAAAATATTGTCAATATAAGACAATTGCTACTGGAAATGTTATATCAGTGCAGATCAAATTAAATCTGAATCTTGTTATTTCTGTTTTGTTACAACAAAGATTTCCCTGTTTATTCATTTATTAGGAGCACCAACCAGGTAAGTTTTTACAAAAGATTTGAATTTAGGTTTAGTTCTGTGCAATTATGTCAATAGCAGGCGTACACGGTTTGTGTAATTTGACATTCATTTATATTGAATTTTTAGTTTATTGAGTGATTTAGACATTAAGTACGAGTAAGGTAGATACCTCATACCATTTTGTTCTAACAACTATTTACAAATATATCAGCACATATTTCATTATTTAGTTGTTGTATATCATTATAAGTTTATTGCTGACTTACTCCCTTGGGGTGATTATAAGTAAGTAGGGCTGGTGGTTTTGCCCGTCAATATTATTCCCTTCTGCTTTCAACAGTGAGAAGTTACTTCTTCTTAAAATCAATGGTAGCTTCCTCAAACCGCTCAGCCCAGCGGGTGGCCACACCAATTGTGGCATTGGTGTCATACATCAAGTATTCCAAGGTGCTGGTGCACGGGTTCTTCGAGCCTGTGAGGAGTTCCTGTAATTCTGGTATTGAAACTTTAGAACCTTATAATTTTATTCAGGACTGCTGGTATCAGCAGAGGACTTAACCTGCGATTTCCTTAGGTTTTGGTTCCTTAAAAGTTAGCTTACATGCTCTTTGAGCAAGGTTTTTACTATAAGCTTAAATACTGAGGATGTGGAATGATATGCTGTACCTATGAATTTAATCCGTTTAAATTATATCAAGATTTTCCATAGATATTATTACATGGAGTCATATCATAATCAACACTTACTGATATTTGTTGCTATAAGTGAACATATCATTTGTAAATTGTTGATGAAGTATTCATGTCACTTAGTGCTTAGATATATATCATTGTGAACATCTCGTGTTCCATGGTTTGTTTTTGTTTTTATTATTTTGAATATATTGCAGGTCAGTGTACAACATAACCATAAGGAAATAATAATATTTCTATTGAATAGGTCTTTACTATTTAACTCAGCAAAAAATAGGTTTGATAATCGGCCACTGTTATGCTCGCACTATGGCAGTATTTTCCACCAGCATTGTAGCCGGTGAGGGTGTCAATAATTCTGCCTTGCCTTCTCCCATGGTTTTGGGTTGGCTTCTAGTCCAACAACTGGACACAGGTGGGTATCTACCGGCAATCCGGCTAGGTACATTGGATTAACTTATGACAGTTTGGAATATCTCGTATTCTTTAGCATTACTTTGGAAAGTTTATAATTTACATATTAGGCAGTATAACTTGCCACCTTATTGTGGTTTGGAATATCTCGTATTCACTAAAGGAGTTTGAATGTTTTGTAGCGATCTACACATAGGTGGTGTACTGTTTTTACACGAATTAATAATACACAGATGGGTAGTATGAACTTGGCCTTCTCGTGACCTTTATAGGCACTGATAAAGTGGAGCACGTCGAACTTAGTCTTTTTGCCATTTTTGTTCTTTGGATTATAAATGAATGGGACTCACCTGCTATAACAGATGCATACCAGATTAGCAACGTAGAGTAACGAAGCCAAGAGTATCGCGTACTAGTCTGGTAGCTTACAATCAGTTGGCGCGTAAAAATTAACGTCGCCAATGGTATCTCGTACCCTGATTGAATATTGAACAAGGCCTCGGACTCGCAAGTCCGAAAAACAGCACTCGCTATGATCACTTAGTGCCTCCGCCATTGCCCGATGAGGATCGCGTCCTCGATGACAGGTTTCAGGGGCCTTTTCAGACTAGCAACGTAGAATAAGCCGCTAAGAGCATCACGTACCAGTCTGGCAGCTTCCAATCAGTTAGCGTGCAAAAACAACTTCGCTAATGGTATCTCGTACCCTGATTGAAGATTGAGCAAAGTTTCGACTCGTAAGTCTGAGATGCAGTACTCGCTATGATCACTTATTGCTTTGGCTTTTGCTGGATATCGGTTCTTCATCCTGTGTGATTGTAGATTCAAGGCTTAAATTCGACACTGAAATTCGTTATTGCACAATACACTTTATAGGTTATCACTTGAAATTTTGTTATTTTGCTAAAGAAGGAACTATTTCATGTATTATAAATGAATAATAAGATGTATCACTTGGGATTTTGTTAAATTGCTAAAAAAATACTATTCCATGTATCTTAAATGAATAATTAGATAGGATAAAGTTTTTTCCATGCGAAACTTTTACCGCAAAAAAAATAAGTGACATCTAGACGCGATGGTGTTGCCAGGATACATTGATTGTATTTTTTTATATATATCTAAACTTGCGAATCCTTTGACCCGTAATGAAAATATTACTACATTATGTGAACAATAATAGAATTGCATTTCAGTTTCGGCGCGAAGTAAAATTAATGTTTTTATGAAACCCGAAAGGTATATTAGGGGGCTTGTATACTGAGGTAATTGTGCAGGTACCAATATCCACAGTGAGGACTTCTATGGAGTTGTCGTTGTTTGAGGAAGCAGATTTAACTGAGATACGCGGGTTCACGAAAATGGCACTGCCATATTGAGCGTGAGGTGTCTCCAGTACTAACGTCATACCAGGGATATGCGGTCTTAGGTGATTAGGGCCACGGTGAGTCTCTTGCACACAAAGGATGTCACAATTCGTGGACCGGCATAGCTGGGAAAGAAGGTCAGATTTGTTTTCTGAGAAACCTTCAATGTTAATTGAGGTAACAGTGAGTGCGGGCTTGGAAAGCAGGTGGTGATTTCCCTCAGAGGTGTTATTTTTGTTAAGTGGCCTTACGAAGGACTGTTGGTCGTGGTTCTGAAGAGAACCGTTTGAGTTTACCATCGTGGTGAAAGGATTAGTCAGCTAGACTCTGCGTTACCGAGTGCTAGCTGTCCAGGGTGCGCCGGGCGTTTGGAATCGCAGAACGATATATTTAACGCCACTCGTGGAGGCTCCTTTCATGCACCCCAAAAAAATTGTTTGTAACTTGATATATTACTAAGGCTTTGTTTTATCGCAATCGGTTGACTATATCGAAAGATATACTACATTCATTGACTGTTGGGCGTTACGAAGTTCGCCGTGTCAGCTAGTTCTCTATATATGTCTTTGTTTTTGTGTTGTTTGTGTTTATATGTACAAAATGTTGCAGTCCAATAAATTATTATTATTTATTGCATCACTATCAAAAACTTGTCGCTCATTTTTTTAAAACCTCAATGCCAATTGCCAATTGACTTGACGAATATCGATCCAACTCACCATAAATGAAATGACCTCAAATATTGAAGTTAGCTTACCTATGTAGGACAAGTAGTCAGCATGACGACCACGTGCATTACTAATAAGATCACAATAGACAGTAAATAGTGTCCGCTCGTCTAGTCTAACTGGTCTTTATGACTAGCACATGATGTTTATTTTGACCTGTATTCAGCAAACTGGCACGATCAATATAGGGTGACTGGTAATTAGTGCACGATACTTAAACACGTGATTGTGTTCATGATAACCAACAACTGTTACTATGGGAACAAACCTGAAATCGCGAAAAAAAATCAGCTGTTCAGTACATTTATGTTTGCCTAATGCACTGAACAGCTGATATTTTTTTCGCGATTTCGGCTTTGCTCCCATAATAAAAATTGTTTGTTATCATGAGTACAATCACGTGTTTAAGTATCGTACACTAATTGCCAGTCACCCTATATGTATATCCTCCAATCAAATTCTAACTTAACTGTTGACCATTTTTGGCCCTAAAATACAACAATTTTCAAAACTGCATGAATCGCGGTCAAACGTAGCCTAGAAGCTTTTTTTCAGGTGGAACTGGAAATTCATCCAATGACTCCTTGCGCAGAACGAAAGGGCGTATCAGACTTTTACTGACTAAAACCACACCTGTGTCCTTCAGTTGCCTTTTGCGTTCTAGGACTACAGTTTCCCTTTTAGAAACTTGCCGTAGCTCTAGCGAGCATCGGTCCTTCTGTGCTACTACAGTTTTGCTGCCCCCCTAGCCAAGTTACGACCGTTTCGTTTCGATTCTCTTGCGTCGAATGCCTCGAGTAGACCACGCCTCCGATTCCTTTGTTCTGACCACGTGACTGAGCGTTGAGATGGCGTCAGAACAAAGGACTCGAAGGCGTGGTCTACTCGAGGCGTTCGACGCAAGAGAATTGAAACGAAACGGTCGTAATTTGGCTAGGGGGGCTGATATCTCTTTGAGATGCGCATGGAATATTACGCGCCGTCGACGTCTCAGGCTCGGTCCTTACCCTACGGCTGCACGGCAAACTACCCATTGCTTGTCGTCCAGAAGCCGATGTATGCGATGGCTGGTGTTCGCCCTGTGAACGTAGCCCAATAGCTTGCCCCCTATCTTTCACCTACTTGTAATACAAGCTTGACTACACTCTGTTCGCAAACCACGATAGGAAAGGATTTCTTCCTCCAGGTCGCGTGTGGCGGCAGATTGCTAACCGCGCCCGCACTAAAGGGGTGACCAGATGGTTGCAAACTAGCGTTCTAACCAAGGTCACCTTGGTTTATGTGTTTGGATTTTATTTCGGCTACAAGGATGTAAACCACGCGCCAACACATTCGGTGGTTGGGAAAACGCGCCTCCCAACCAAGGGCGTTGAATGTCATGGATTACAACTGCTATCTAGACGGATTGAAACAAGCAACGTCACCTTGGGGTGACCAGATGGTTACAAAACCAACGTCTGGGACGTTGGTTTTGTAACCATCTGGTCACCCCTTTAGAGTGCTTTAATAATTCAAATAGTTAAATATTTATCCATTAGAATTACAGGTAACTTTTGACGAGATCCTTTATTTTTAAGCTGTCGTTAGTCTATCAGTCGTCATCAGTTCAACCACTAGCATTCATCAACATCAATCATCATTTCAGCCAAAAGGCGTCCACAGATATTTTCTGATTCTTTCCATTGTAGATTATGCTTCACTAAGCATCAGGCGAAATCATGGCAGAAAGCTAGCTAAACACGCTAATAATAAGCCTCAGTAATTTAACCAATTCAGTAACCAAGCATTTAAAGTCCAACGCTGATTATCAGCTTTAACCAGTTACAGACCAATCTTTGAAAAAACCCACTATTAAAGATCATACCGCTACATAAACAGTTCGATTCAAGGGAACATTGCAATGACTCACCAACCATACTTCCATTTGAAACTTCTGTCCCAATACATTCCAACTTAATATAAAAAGCTGTACGCCATTAAATATATCAATAGTTAGATCTGTTGCGCAAGCACCGCCGTTACAACGCAGTTCCGTTAGACATCCTCTCCCACGATATCTGAGACTGTCTTATGAAACTGTTACTTCATGTTCAACTGATCAATTATTAACTGTATCGAGTTGGAGTTCACGGGATATAGATTAAAGCTTATCCGTTAGTATAACATTTAATGCTTGGCCAAATAGTTTTGCTTTTTCTAATACCTACCCAGGGAGAGGGAGGCTAAAGAAAAGATGGATGGATTGTGTGAAGAGTGATATGAAAGAAAAGAGAGTTAGTGATAACATGATGGATGACAGGACAGAATGGAGGAAAAAAAATCGGCCAATTGTGAGTTGGCCTCGCGCACCGAGCGTTCCGTACCATGGATTAATGTACAACATTATCGACTATGATTTTTTCGTAAGACTAACATTTTTACCAAAAAAAAATTAACAACAATATTTTTTCGCTTGTTTTCCCTACTCCTTTCAAACGGCTTTGATCTATAGAATGTACATGTAACATATTTAAATCAAGCAATATTTCGCAAAGAAAATGTATTTAAAGGTCAGCCGTAGCTCTATGCGGGCTTTTTTTTTTTGATGATGTTGATGCTGATTCATGGTTCATGGGACTATATTTATTTATTACTTTTTATACGCCAACTCACACTTAGCGAGCTTGAAAGGAAGACTCGGCCCTGGTACGAAAGGCAAAGAAGGAACAGGAGTGGGTTTTTAGTCAGTAAAAGTCTGACACTATCTCCCGCTCCGCCCAAGAGCGGGAGATGTCATAAGATGATTTTCCCACCGAAAAAAAAAACTCTTAGCGAGCTAAGTTCAAGTTATGTTTGCTGCTTATGATTGCTGTAGTGATAAAATATCCAATTATTATTTTAGTAATTTCTTTGGATCTCAATTTCAATAACTATAAATGATTTACATAGTGTTAAGGCTCAAATTTATCTCAGGATTTGCCATTCTTGAAATTTTTCACTTTTCAAGGATCCTTAGGTGGCAAAAACATAATGGGGCCACCCAAAAGGTAAAGCATTGGTTGGAATGACAATGGAAACAATGCGAGCAAAACAATCTTGGTTCCGAATTTTACATGTTGTTATATTATCTGGAACCTAATCATCTAATTTTTTTTTTACAATTTGCAATATTTTCATTTTTTGTAAATTTGATTATTGCGAATGTTGGGACTATGTGGATTACTCTTTTTTTTCTTTAATTTTAACATAATGTTTGGCAGATATGAGTACTTTTTGCGGCCTACCCAAATGTCCTTTCTTTGGTATTGTTCGTCAAGTCGTTGAGCTCCTTAGTAGTTCTGAGTTGAGCTACACGAATACTGACAAATGCTTGCGCTGACTGGACAGGTCCGCTCAGAACTGTGTGGTTCTTTCTTCAAAAGACCATCTCAGACTCCAATCTGCATGGTTCTCATATGATTTGACCATTACGGATTATGGACTTTAAAAGAGACTTTGATCCCTGAGTTTGTTTCGGTGTTTCTTCTCAGGGTAGTCAGCTAGGAAACACCGGCTTCATCTAGTTTAAATTGAAAAAAAAATTGACGTGTAAAAGTGTTTTTAAAAACCTATTTGCAAAATAAATATAATTTATCATCATATCACAATTTCGCTTACCTTAGTTGGTTTCATTACCGTGTACTCGGGCAACTGAAGGAACACAGGTAGTTCCTTTAGTTGCCCATTGCGATCCAGGGCCATGGATACTCTTTTGACCATCCCGTTGATCAATGGATACGCAAGGTTTGGTTATTATTCCCAATGCAACAACAAATATTGCTTCAACCTTTTACTATGGAACATTAGTGATATCGTAACTACTTCATTAACATGTCCAACAATAACATGCAACGAACTGCATATAAAAACATACGCCTTTCATTGAACTATCACGCGATATATGCTCTTACATATATATTACTGCAGTCGTAACAATGATTGTCGTCACGGTTTCATTGCTAAAGGGTTCGGCATATGGTTGATTGTCAATTGCCATTCAAACTCGGATGATGGTGGTAATGCATTTGAGAGAACTCATTCCCAGACATGCTTTATGGATTTTGATATTGACTCCAATAAAACTATTTTTGTGGAGTTAGCATTTAGATTTAAGGGCCATTAAAGAATTACGTAAGCATCAAATGAGGGTGGGAGAGTTATTGCTTTGCTTATTTTGCTTACATGGGATGCGGGGGGAACCTCATCATCATCATCATTTTAGCCGAAAGACGTCTACAGCTGGACATAGGTCTCCTCAAGTGTCGCCACAATGGATTAGGCACAATGCCACATTCGCATCATTGGATTTCCGCGAAATGTCATATTCTCAAAACGCCATATCGCAAAAAGTCACATTAGCAAAATGCCATTTTCGCATAAGGTCCAAAATGTATGTGTCGTTTTGAGAATGTGTCATTTTGCTGTAGCATTTTGCTAGTGTGGCATTTTGCGAATGTGGCATTGTGCGCCTAATCCGCCACAACGAACAGTCCTGTGCGTCTCGCATCCGTTGGATTCTCGCAATCGTCACTAGACCATCGATCCACCTTGTGGAACGCCTTCCAACGCTACGCTGCGTCTTTCGGTATTCGGTCATCACTCCAGAACCTTTCGGCCTCATCGACCATCAGATTTGCGAGCTATGTGCTCTGCTCACTGCCACTTAAGTTTGGCGATTCTTCGGGCTATGTCAATAACGTTGGTTCTCCTGCGGATATCTTAGGGGGGTTAGTAACAAGTCCTCTAGCAACGTTGTGTTCTTTTTGACTCATGTGTTCTGAGATATTCATAATCTTATTCTTTTTCTGTCGTCAGAGTAGCTCTTTGTACAACATCCGCTGCCTCGTTATTACTTTTTACTTTACTGTTGTTAATACAAATAATAATATATTATGTAACAAGTACTCAATCAATGAATGTTCTCAACATCATCTTCACATAACATGTTCCATTGTACAACTTACTTTACTCATAAATATTTACATATGCACATTTTTATCTCATAAACGCCCTAACATTTAATCTTGAACATCCGTTTTCTGTCACACAACCAGTCTACTACGCGGAGTACAACCGATAAAAACTGCATCACCTTGATACAGACAGTTTTTGTTCCGTGATGTCATCTCGAAAACACGCTGATATAGATGTTTTTGTTAATAATCTCGTGCATATATGAGAGATACCTGTATAAGGGGAAAATATAGAATTATGTATGTTGAAAACTTAATGGATGGTAGAGCGTTTATCAATGCTGTATCTCTGTTTCAGATGACGGTAAAGTTGAAACAGTACTTATCTGTAGTTATGACGCATTTCCTATATCTGACATCGTATTTAAATATTATAAAGGTGAATGTTTGTATGTATGTGTGTGTTTTTACTCATTCTCGCTCGCATATAAAATTTAGCACGCGGGTCGTCCATGTCTAGAATAGCGTACCTATAGGGTAATTTTTTACTTTCACGCAAGCGAAACCTGAATGAAGGATGGCAAACGCTACAATCTTTATTAGATTTAACTTTAGGTGTAGCTAATAAGTATTCGTATAAAAGGGAAGCTGTTGTAATTAACCTACAGTTTAGAAGAATACAAAGCCTACCCACTGCTTATTTAAAAATTAATTTCTTTTACCACACTTACTAGAGAAAAGTAAAGAAAAAATGAAAATAAATATTAGAAGCCATCTATCATTTAATAGCTCATTTGTTTTTCCAAAATCCAAAACGTTTAAACTTTTGCACACAAAACGAAACAAACCCACGTTGTTTCAACAACCCAATAATTATTAGTAACGGCTCTACAAAAGAATAACAACTAAACAGCTGACAAAATTCTGCAGTTACAGACAAAAAGTCACCCTTGGCCTTGATATCTCAGTTTTTGTTGGCTGATGTCAGAAGCAGCTGTACCGGATCGGATGCGGTTTGTAAACTAACGCTGTCAATGTAGATTCGTTTTTTTGATAACAGTTTGTCAACCTTCGGGCAGCAAAGATCGATCTTAGTATGATTGTAAGGACAGTGGTGGAAATAAATAGATATTTGGTGTTTATTAAAACTTAAGATTGTTATTTGGACATGCTTCCGGATAGCTTCATACAACTGCCTTTACATGCCACTACCATTTATTTACTCACATCTAATTAAAAATTAAACTAACCTAACCTAACTAAATAATAATAATAATATTTATCCGTTTATATAACATAACAATATAATATTTCACATTTTTTTTTTTTTAATTTTTTGAAAATTCAAATTCTCGGTGCTCTACCTTCCTTATATTATCGTTTTGCAGTAATCTATTGTACAAAAGGGACATCTGACTTTCCATGTTATAACACAAAATCTACCGCGTCGTGCTTATCTTTCTGTATGTTCGCAATAAACTCAAAGACTACAGAACTGATTTTCATGCGGTTTTCAAAAATAGACAGAGCAATAAACGAGGCAAGTTTATCTATATAATTTGCAACCGTGCAAAGCCGGGACAGGTCTCAAGTTACAGTTACACACACTAATATTACAAAGGCGAAAGTTTGTTACTATGTGTGTATGTTTGTTGGTTCTTCACGCTCGAAAGGCTAAACGGATTTCGATGAAACTTGGTACACGGGTAGACCATGTCCTGGAATTACATATTGGATACTTTTTATCCCAGGAGTATGTTCCCTTAGGATAGCAAATCATAAATTTATCAGACCTATTCTGTAGTATGCAAATAAGTGTGATTTCCCTATGTTTTATGTAAATGGCAGCTGCATTTTATGCACCGGCGGCCATTGTACATAAATACTCACTATAAATAAGTTAAATGTCACAAAAGCCATTCACATTCCTTGTGAAACAGGTGACTGATAATAAGAAATAAGTTAGAACGACGATAATTGATTTCGACGTTTCTATTATTATATTTAAAATTGTAATTTTCTCAAATTTTAAAGCTGTAGATAGTTATTCCACTCAATTTCTTTGAGGTTCCTGAATGCCTAGTTGGCACGAGATATTTTCAAGTAGATTTTTCTAGAATCTTTTAGATACTTACAGTGAGATACTTACTTAGAGTGAGTGTGAGTGTGTATGTTTGTTACTTCTTGACTCTCGAACGGCTGTAAGGATTTTGATGAAACTTGGTACACGGGTAGATAACGGGTTGCTGCACGGGTTGTTGGGTTGCACGAGTGCTGGAATAGCACGTAGGATACTTTTTTCCCTGGAAGTATATTTCCTTAGGATAATTTCTATATTTCAGTCTGACCTCCGAATGACTGCTTCAATTGACTCATTTCTCAGCCTGATGCAATGCTATTTAAGCTATAATCATAATTTTAAAGATATCTCGTCGTCGAAGGGGCCCAGCAGGATCGAAGCCTACTGGGACCATGGGTTAAGTGAAAATGAGAGCCCGGGGCCCTAGAATGCAAGGCAAAGAAGGAACAAACGAGTGTGTTTTAGTCAGTATAAATCTGACACGCCCTCGCGTTCCGCCCAAGGGCGGGAGAGGTCATTGGATGATTTCCCACCTAAAATAAAAAGATATCTTGTCAAGTCTCGCCACAATACCCGGTTCTACGCCTTCCGCATCCATTCCATCTCAGCCGCCTTGAGAATGTCGTTGAACTCTTGAAATAAAAGAAATATTTGCAACATCATCTATCCATTCAATATTATAAATTGAACTTCGAAGTCTTTCTTTCAAACAGATTAAATCTTATACCTAAGTCTAGACCACAAAAAAAAATCGTTGAATTCCTTGAAACAAGGACATAGACTATAGAAATAAACATTTAAGAATCACGTAAATGTTCACTTGTACGTCACTTTAATTTAAACTTAAATTAGTTGTAATTATGGTTGAAAATCGTATGTTGAGTGTTGATAAAAAGCATAGGTAAGCGCTTTTTTAGTTTATTTGGGTGAAGTTGTTCAATAAAAATGATTTTAAATGCTCTCCAAAGTATCCAATCGTGACTAGGTTCTTAATTTAAACGAGTCTTTAAGTCGAACTCGCGCAATGAGGGTTCCGTTACGTACAAACTTACTTATGAAAACAATTCAGTTCCCGAATTGAGTTACGAAGATTGTTCCGAAACGCAAAAAATGTTTTTTTTTTGTGACGTAACTACAAATTTACGTTTTCAGATTTTTTCCTATATTTGTACTATAGGACCTTACTTCATGCCAAATTTCTAGTTCAACGAGAAGTACCCTATGAATTTTGATTTCCTTGAGAGTGTCGAAATATACGTTTTTTGCGACATAAATGGCCGTATCTTTTTTTTTTCGTTAACTCAGAAGTTTGATTTTTTCACAGCTTGAAGAGACCGCAGACTTGAGTATTTGGTTTTAATTTCAACTCGATACCTTCACGTGTTCCCGAGATAAAGGGTATTGACAGACAGACAGATGGACAACAAAGTGATCGTATAATATAAGGGTTCCATTTTTTCCTTTAGAGGTATGGAACCCTAAAAACAAATGAATATCAAAGCTCCTCATATGATTTACTAGTATTTTAATACGACTCCGGTCGCATTGCTTCATCATTATCATCATCATCATGAAATGATCATGAAAGACGTCCACTATAGGACATAGGCCTCCCCCAAACGTTGCCACAAGTGTCTCGTATCCATCGGATACCCGCGATGACCAGTCTCAACTGACAGCGCCCGTTCACGGACATGACGCCAATATTAGCACCACTCAGCTCAACCATTTTGAAGGGAACCGAATGATCCAACACACGCACCACCATCAGTGAGACATTTGAGTGAGCATGACAAACTCTCAACAGCCATGCTTATTTATGTCAAACAAGTCCAATAGCTTAGCAATAGCTCCATGGTACTCCCATTTACAAACTTTAAAAAAAAAATGCTTCTACATTATACAATCATCATCATCATCTTCCTGCCCTTGTCCCGTGTTATTTGGGGTCGGCGCAACATGTTTTTTTCTTCCATTCTGCCCTGTCACTCGTCATACTATCACTAACTTCCTTTTCTTTCATATCACTCTTCACACAATCCATCCATCTTTTCTTTGGTCTCCCTCTCCCTCTCCATCCATCCACATGTAAACTCATAACTCTTTTAGTAACATGCGTTTCATCCCTCCTCTTCACATGACCATACCAAGACAAACGATTCCCTTTCAACTTTTCAGTCACTGGCGCCACTTTCAAACTTCCCCTAATATACTCATTTCTCACTTTATCCATTCTCGTCACACCACACATCCATCTTAACATTCTCATCTCCGCTACGTGCAATCTTTTTTCATCCGTCTTTTTCACAGCCCAACATTCTGATCCATACAGTATGACAGGCCTTTCTACATTATACAATACTAACTACAATAATATTTTATAAATTAAAAAAAAAACTTATAATAATAATAATTTCAATTCAAAACTAATCATGTACACCCCGATGATAGTGGAGCTGGACCAGCAGAACCTTGTGTTATGAGTACTAGACAACTGATAAACATACTTAAAAAATTCTAATTACATATGTTATAGATAAATTACACCCAGACACAGACCAAATGATTGTGCTCATCACACAAACATTTGTCCTGGGTGGGAATCGAACCCACGACCTCCGGCATAGTAGTCAGGGCCACTAACCACTAGACCAACAGGCCAGTCAAATCCTTAGTACGAACGAAAGCTGCCAATACTGGGTCAACAAATCTGAGATAAAAAGGGGAAAATGAGAAAGTCAATAAACTTGAGTGTTCTAAGAAAAGCAGGCAGGACTCGTTCCACTCGTAGTTTTAAATACGAGGTTTCTACTTGACACGCAAAAGGAAAAGCGAAGGAGATTACAGTTTTCCTGCTCTATGGAAAGTGTAAAAACGTACAGTACTTTGCTTTCAAAAATAATTCTTGTGTACTACCAACGTATCACAACTAATATTTAAAAAGGCCAAAGTTTGTTCTTCACGCTCAAACGGCGGTACAGCTTTGGATGAAATTTGGCAGATGGTAGACCACGTCCTGGAATAGCACGTAGGACTTTCTATCCCGGGAGTATGTTCCCCTGGGATAATTTTGTACTATCATGCGGACGAAGCGCTGGTAGATGCTCGTGATAAAACAAAACACCGCAGCTATAGTAGGTGGCGACCACTTACCATCAGGAAGGCTTCTTGCTTTAATCTATGGAATTTGAAAACAAAACATCTTCATTAAATCTTCCACAAGGGTGCGAAAGAAGCTTTTTAATCGTGAACCTCGCGAGGAGAAACTAATGAAACACAAAGGGATTTTACTCAGTAAAAGTCAGACAGTCCCTCTCGCTCTACACAGAGCGGGAGAAGTTATTTGATGAAAACCCAACTTTATAAAAGACTGTGTGGAAGAAACAACATCCTACATGTATATACGTTCCCCGCGTGATGTTGCTCTTTCCTTCCTTGTTTAAGAAGAGATTATTACTTAGAGTAGATTTTTTTTCGCAACCTTTAATGTCCCACAGCTGGGCAATGATCTTCCCTATAGCCTTCCACTCTTCCCTGTATTGAGTCTTCTCCGGGCAGTTCCCCGAAACGCCTTCAAGTCTAGGAATGGGATCATCATCATTTCAGCCAAAAGATGTCCACTGCTAGACAAAGCGTCAAGCGTCTCCACAACGACCAGTCCTGTGCGTCTCACATCCATCTACTCGTAATTCTCGCGACCCTCACCAGGTTATCGGTCTACCTTGTAAGAGACCTTCCAACGCTGCCAGTGCGTCAAGGCGTGGGATACTACAATTGCTAAAATTAAAAAAAAAAAACTCAGTTTTAAATCAAGTTTTTTATATGTCACTATTATCGTAATAAAATTGTAAGGAAAACCATTTTATGACCAACATAATTATTATAATTATGATCTTGTTTTATCTTTACGACATGATCTAGACGTGCTTTAGGACTGACTAAAAAATTTCGAACTCGTCATCATCACTCACCTGCCTGAATTTTCCTGAGCATAGGCCTTTATGTCCTTGTGCCAATCCCCATATTCCTGACCGAGACTTAACATGACACGATGACATGTTAAAATGTCATCCGTGCGAGCGAGAAAGAAGGATGAAGCTATACACCCTGTTTAGCTCCATCCCTTTAACAGTTCAGTTTAGGTCATAAAATGGATCGCGATATAGAAAAAGCATGAAACTTGGACTAGTGGGTTACCATGACGTTCAAAGTAAGATTATTTCAGTGTGGGTAAGAGACAGAGCTATACAGGTTGTCTAGCGCCATCTCTTACCCACACTGGAAATAAGAATGAAACAATCTTACTTTAAACGTCATGGTAACCCACCTGGACTGTTTCTACGATATTTTGTCGTTTTGTCGTTGTCGTTATCGCCTGTCCCCCTAGCCAAGTTACGATCGTTTCGTTTGCGTCGAACGCCTCGAGTAGGCCACGCCTCCGATTTCTTTGTTCTGACGTCATCCCAACGCTCAGTCACTTGGTCTGAACAAAGGAATCGGAGGCGTGGCCTACTCGAGGCGATCGACGCAAACGAAACGATCGTAACTTGGCTAGGGGGGCTGATGAGAAAACGCCTAATCAGGGTTCTACCTACAATGGCAACAAAATCATCTGTTAGGTAAATAATGTGCTAATCTTAACTTGCAATGCAAAACACATACTTACTGTCGTTTTAAATATTATCATAAAATACGAAAGTGCGTATGTTGGTTCCACTTTCTCAATTCGACAGTCGAAGGCATCACCATGAAATTGTGCATACATTATAAATAAGGTGTGGGTCATACACATGGACACGCACCAATTTCAACCAGTTTCAATATTTTGAGAAAATATTTTGGTAGTTGACTTACTGAGATAATCGATTCCAAAACTGAGAAACCCGTAGTTTCCACGAGGATTTCGTGTTTTTTTTTTTATAGATCATAGGGATTTCTATACCTATATAAACTGGTTTTACCATACAGAGTTATTTATTAAGTTACTAAAAAAAATATGACTATACATATGGATGGATGGAGAAAGAGGGAGGCCAAAGAAAAGATAATAATAATATTCCACAACTATCACACAACGCCGTCTAGTCTCAAGCCAAGCAGAGCTTGTGCTATGAGTACTAGACAAGTGATAAACATATTTATATATTTCTAAATACATACATATTATAGATAAATTACACCCAGACACAGAACAAATGATCGTGCTCAACACACAAACATTTGTCCTGGGTGGGAATCGAACCCACGACCTCCGGCTTAGTAGTCAGGGCCACTAGACCTACACGCCAGTCAAAAAAGAAAGAAGGAAGAAGAAAGATGAATGGATTGTGTGAAGAGTGAGTGATATGAAAGAAAAAGGGAGTCTGTAATAGCGTGACGGGTGATAGAATGGAAGAAAAAAACGTGTTACGCCGACCTCAAATAAAACGGTACAAGGGCAGGAATATGATGATATATCATTGAAATGGAGTTTCTCACACATTCTTCTCCATAAAGATCTACGCTTTGGATGTGCAATTAGCATCATTTTTCTTACTGACTTCTTGACAATTCAAAAGTGCCTGTAAATGGTTTGTTTGAAATAAATTCTTAAGAAAACGATGCACTTCAAGTTTTATTTTTCTGAGCTGCTCGATGCGCATGACTTCTTTTATCTCTATAGTGAGACAATCGCTGGCTTGTATTATTTATTTACTTGAGGCTAGAGTGACACCAATAAAAATTAGTTACAACAAAAACAAAATAAAACTTACCGTATTCTATAGGTAAAGTAAGTAGGTACCTAAGTACTCGTAACCTTGAATTTTGCAACAAGTAATTTGGTATAATTTTTAAGACAACTAAAGAAACGCATAGCACTAGCAGGTAAGTATATTAACATGAAATGTGAGCCGAGTCGTATATTATCAAGGTCACATTAGTGCGATCGCTCACGGTTCCACATACATCTAATACATCACTTGACTACACTACTTGACTTGATTCCGCCATCTCCTTTCTACCATCGGACAACCCGACGTACGGCGAGTATCCACCCTTACGTTGTTGAAACTTCAACGGTCCGGACTAAGCGTTTCGCTTCGTCGTTTATACCGCGTACATCGAAGGACTGGAACAATTTGCCTGCTGCGGTCTTCCCGTCCAACTATAATTTAGGTGTCTTAAAGGCTAGAGTGAATAGGCTCTTAATAAACTAGTGCGCCTCACCATCAATGATTGCATCGCTGCTTACCATCAGGTGGGATCGCAGTCAAGCACTGGTTTATATGAATTAAAAAAAAAAAAAAAAAAAATACATGATATATTATTAACAATGGAGATCATTAGAAAAGACTTAAGAGTACAGAATTTTATCGGATGTTGAATCTTAGATTGCATTGTCTGATATTGTATCAGACAATGCAATGAATAACAGTTTTTGCTTATGATTTTTATGACGCTTGGTGGTAATTTCAAATGCAAAAAGTAATTAAAACATTACAAATTAAAAAAAAAGTATAGCAATTGAATATGAAACACTAGCTTCTGCCGGCGGCTTCGCCCGCGTGAAAGTCGGTTTCTACGAACAAACTTTAGAAGTTTAGACCCCCGTTTTATCCCCTTAGGGGCTGAATTTTGGGAAATCCTTATTTAGTGCTCGCTTATCTCATAAAAGAAAGCTTCGTGCAAAATTTCACGCTCCTAGTCCCAGTAGTTTGATTTGTGCGTTGATATGTCAGTCAGTCAGTTTCTCCTTTTATACATATATATATAAACTAGCTGAGCCGGCAAACGTTGTTCTGCCATATAAATAAAAAAAAAAAAAAAAAATAGATGTTGGCCGATTCTCAGACCTACTCAATATGCTCACAAAATTTCATGAGAATCGGTCGAGCCGTTTCGGAGGAGTTCAAGTTCGAACACCGTGACACGAGAATTTTATATATTAGATATACTAAATAAACTAATTAAAATAGTTACTTCATACGATTAAAGACGACTTGATACAATATTATTTAATTAATAATCTTTATGATGTTGTTGTTTATCGTGTTGGAAGCCCCTACAAGGTGGACCGATGACCTGGTGAAGGTTGCAGGAATCCGATGGATGCGAGACGCACAGGACCGTTCATTGTGGCGACATTTGGGGAAGCCTATGTCCAGCAGTGGACGTCTCTCGGCTGAAATGATGATGATGATGAATCTTTATGATTATAACGCACATGCTTAATAATCGAATAAAATGTACAATTAGCTGTAACAACAATAAAAATCAATCATGAGTATTGTTTATACTCTCCAATTAGTGTTCAACGTTCAACAATTCATTAGCCACTGATTACATGACATTTAACAATTCAATAAAGAATTGTAAACAATTCTCTCGCTGTATCACAAACAATACAACTAATTGCTCATTGAATAAAAATTACGAACAGACACATGCTCATCAATTGTCTCTTCACAGACAAGCAATATAAGTGACAGAAAAAAATTGTCTCTTCACAGATGGCCCAATATAAGAGAGAGAATAAATGGTCTCTTCACAGATGACCCAATTTAAGAGAGAGAAAAAAATTGTTTCTTCACAGATGACCCAATATAAGAGAGAGAAAAAATGGTCTCTTCACAGATGAACCATTAAAAGTGGCAGTTTGGGAACAGAGCCCTTGATTTTACCATGAGCTCTTGACGCGATCCATTTGTAGACTTTTGTTGATTTATGTCATAAAAAACGAGCGTATTTCGCCATCAAACTGTAAAGTTTGGCGAGGAAATTATATACAAACACAATAAAAACTGTTAGAGAAATAAATATTTAAAAAAAAAAATTACGACCTAAATTAAAGTTTATTTTTTAATTATGGATAGGCTCGCGTTTGACCGCTAACTCACCAGCCCCCCTAGCCAAGTCACAAACGATAAACGTAAACTCTCAGTAGTCTTTAATAGATTTTCAACTTTATGTTATTGGATATAAAGTTGAAAATCTATTGATGATTACATAGTGTTTTCGTTCGTTCCGGTCGCTAACGCTCAGTAGTCTTTAATAGATTTTCAACTTTATGCTCTTAGGTATAAAGTTGAAAATTTATTGGAGATTACTAAGCGTTCACGTTTATCGTTTGCAACTTGGCTAGGGGGGCTGATGGTAAGCGATGATGTGGTCGACGATGGAGCTCGCTTACCTAGAAGTAACCTACTCACTCTTGACTTAAAGACCACTAAGTTGCAGCTATCAAAAAAACTTGTTGCGCCGACCCCAAATAAAACGGGACAAGGGCAGGAAGATGATGATGGTTTTCTTGGTATCGCCATGTGAAGAGGAACGCACATTACTAAAAACGTTATGAGTGTACATGAAGATGTAGAAGGAGGCTATAGAATAGACGGATGGGTGTGAGGAGTGATATGTTCGTTAGTGATAGGGTGACGGGTGACAGGACAGAATGGAAGAAAAAAATGTGTGGCGCCGACCCCAAATAGAACGGGACAAAGGCAGGAAGATGATGATGAAGTTGTAGCTATCAGGAAACACAGAATTCCACTCCTTAGCTGTATAGGGATGGAACTATGTAGGGTGTATAACTCCATCCCGCTCGCACGCTTGACATTTTAACACGATAAGGACCCAGTTCCATAGTCCCTTCACATTTTCTGTATTCTTCTTATAAGTGCTTTGGCAACCAGTTTTTAAACCTCAAAACATCTCACACTATCTGATTCGTGCATCTTTGATCATGCACATTAGTCAGAGATGTCATTTGCCAACGATAGAATAGTTGGCGGGCATTTCTGTTTTCACAACGTCCGGTCAACGCCCTTTGGCTTTGCCTGTTAATGAATGATTAATTCTAGTGCTCTTATCTTAGTTGAAGATAATATTGTAGTCAGAACATTTATTGACTAAAGGGAACTATTTCAAGAATTGGTTATTTCCCTGTGTGTACTTTTTCTACTAAACAACAAAAGACACTAACTTAAATCTTTTTTTGAAAACCGAATTAAAATTGTTTATAAAATGAGGAAGAGTGGGCGCGTGGTAGGAACATCATGCCATCTCTTTTCTACGCTCGTAAACTAATGACGGTGACGTCACGTTGTAGTTTGTGCATCCTTTTTCTGTTATTTGACAGTTTCCCTTTCCACTAGCTTTTAAAAGTTTCTAACGTACGGAACGGATTTGAAAAATTCGTTCTATTTTCGAATTTGAATAAAGTTACTTTTTGATACGAATAATAAAAACTATGAGTCAAGTAGGTACCCAATTATGCACTATCAGACCAACATTTCTTACGTAATTTGATGTTTGTAGGCAGGTGGACTGGGGTCACAATACAAGGTAGATTGTGTAACCACTAACTGGCCGTTAGTCACTACGGTTGAATCATAAACGTATTTATAGCTAGACTGAACTTATATGGGTTAACTAATGAGGAAATGGGTAAATAAATAATGGATTTTAAGGTAATTCACGATTGTAAATTTATTTGTTTTGCTTTTGTAATGACTCATTTAAGTGTCTTGTTCAATGTCAAAGATGGGTTTCCCAAAATGGACC
Source organism: Mythimna impura (assembly GCA_905147345.3). Taxonomy (NCBI): domain Eukaryota; kingdom Metazoa; phylum Arthropoda; class Insecta; order Lepidoptera; family Noctuidae; genus Mythimna; species Mythimna impura. The sequence continues at coordinate 4,266,600 of LR990355.1, read as the reverse complement.
ATTCCATTTTAGGGTTTTAAATCTGTTAAGTTTGACAGCCGCAGTTTGACCTAAGGTTCTTTCCTTGTTATTATAATGGATTATTCGTCTAGACAACGGTTTAATAGCGTAACTAATGTTTTTATTAACTACCAATTATCTCCGCTATTTGTAATTTCACTTTCTTCTCTTCTACACCTTTTCCATTTTGAGTCGTCAAACAAAATTGAAGGCCAGGGTTGTCAAGTTCAAACGGCATTATTTTAATCCTGTTCGATCGAAATCTAGGATTATAATATGACTAGGCACTAGGTTAATGTTGGACAATTTAAGTAAATTTTTCTTATATTTTTTATTGTACACAATTTTTTCAAATAATAAAAAATAGCCGATGTACACAGGCGAGCTTAACCTACAATTGGCTTTTCTTCTAGAATTCCTAGTTTTTTTTCAACTGGCAACCCTATTCACATACCAAGTTGTCACATAAGCACATACTTAATGCTAATCGTTTCTATTAGTACTTTAAAGCCGTAAAGCTAGAAAGTTGCTGGTGAAAATATCTACCAGCTTAGTTTTCCAACCTGTCAAACGCCTAAGTTTTTCTTTTCAACTCGAAACTTAAAACAGGTTACGGTTTCAAAGCTTGTGGTCTATATTTTTTGTGATATTTCTAACTGGAAACTTTTACTTAGCTCAGAAACGTATCAAGTAGTAATAAATCAATCTCCTCATTGGCGGTTGAGACTAGAGACCCTACCACGACCTCTTAACGCGATCCATTTTACGACCTAATCTGAACTGTTAAAGGGATGGAGCTATATAAGATGTATAACTCCATCCCTCTTTATCGCTCGCACTCCTAACCTTTTAACACGACATGTAAAGCCCTGAACCTTTAGTAAAATCGCATCTTAAGAATTATAAGCAGGGGTCGGAATTAGGTAGAGCTATTCATGTACTTGCATCGAAATGTTGATATTAATATGGATCTACCCGGGATTTCTAATGAAAAATCTCGTGTGGTCAAACAAAACACAAATAATAATAAAAACCTCAATATTACAAATAATAATGAAAACCTCAGAGATTAAATAAGACAAATAAAACAAAGATAATAAACATACAATTTTTATTAGTATTTTTCATGATAGTGTCATAAAAAATGTCTGCTCATTAAAATTAATCTCGGGATTTGAGGCATATCCACTTTATTCTTTCGTTGTATGAAATCAGTATAAGTACTTAAATAACCTCTGATTATAAGTGACGGTTGCTTTAGTTGTGGAAACTTTACTAAAGAAAGACCTAATGTAATAGTCTAAGGCCTGTTCGAAAATAAAAGCTCTATTTCTGAACAAACTAAAGTTCAAATTATAGAAAGCAAAACCCCGTAGAGATGACGAATATCAAAAACCAATTAATATTAACCATTTTTTTTTATTAATTTCAGGTAAGTACAGCAAACGTGCTTTTCAAGATAGACCAACTAAAGCTGAGATGGATGGGCCATATACTGCGACATAGCCAAGAAAAGTGGAGTTACACTATTAGTACCGACTGGTACGTTAGATATGGTAAAAGGAAAACTAAAATACAAGGGAAAAGATTGATAGTATGCTTCTTTGGTATAGTTTTCTACTACTATCACTCGGGTGAAACTGCTGGTAGCCAATCATCATGGCTATATCGAAACTCAAAACTTTTACTCTAAAATTACTTCTAAAAAGAACAACTTAATTTCAAAAAATACTCTACATCTGTACATAATATTAAGTAGATTAAAATTCCTTTGAAATATGTAGTTTAATGGCCTCACTTCTAATATCCCCTGGTTCTGTGGGAACATGCAACCACAGCTTTATTATGATGCTTCGTGGAAAGACCCTTTTACATTTAAGACAAAAAAGTTAATTATGTCTGACACGTGTTATTTAGAAACGTTAGGAAATAAAGCAGAATTGAGATTTAGAAGTTACTAGTTGCTACCTGTGGCTTCGCCCGCTTGAAAGTATAAATTTAGCCTAAAGGTACATACTCCCGGGATAAAAAGTATCCTGCTGGCCTGTTGGTCTAGTGGTTAGTGGCCCTGACTGCTAAGCCGGAGATTGTGGGTTCGATTCCCAACCAGGACAAATGTTTGTGTGATGAGTACGATCATTTGTTCTGTGTCTGGGTGTAATTTATATATATTAGGTATGTATTTAGGAATATATAAGTATGTGTGTGTATGTGAGTACTCATAGCACAAACTCTGCTTAGTTTGGGACTAGATGGCGTTGTGTGATAGTTGTGGAATGGAATATTATTATTATGGTTTACTATTTCTCAGAACCTGGGGGGTCCTGCACCTTTGGAAAGCATACGAGGGGCCGAAACCAACTCGCAGAGGCCCCTTTGACAATTTTAATTTTATTATTATTATTATTGTATTAGGACATGGTCTATACGTGTGCCAAATTTCATCGAAATCCGTTCAGCCGTTTGAGCGTGAAGAGGTAACACACACACTCAAACTTTCGCCTTTATAATAATTATTAGTGTTAAAATTTCGCCCAATAATTAGGGATAATATAGCTTCTGCCCGCGGCTTCGCCAGCATGAAATTAGGAAATGTATTTATTTAACACTTCATGCACATAAAGGGACTGAGGCGGACTTGATGCCTTAGGCGTTTCTTTACGTCACTTTCTACCAGTCAACCCAAACTACCCCAAAAAACCAACAAAAAAAAAAGCAGAATCTAAAAATATCACACAACACCCCGAAATTAAATATAAGAGTTCTCCGCGCCATGAGAACATACACAACAACCCGAAATTAAATATTAGAGTTCTCCGCGCCATTAGAACATACACAACAACCCGAAAATAAATATTAGAGTTCTCCGCGCCAATGAGAACATACACAACAACCCGAAATCAACTATTAGAGTTCTCCGCGCAATTAGAACATACACAACAACCCGAAATTAACTGTTAGAGTCCTCCGCGCGATTACAACATACACAACAACCCAAAATCATCGGCCATTTCCCGCATCAGACACAACCCAGACAATCCACCCTACTCAACAGAAGTTTGTGGGACTTCACACTCTGTTCCTTACCTCTAAAAATCACTAGATTGGTACCTACCTAGATTCTTACGTGCTCATTCGGAATAGCAGTGTTTAAGCTGTCAAAAAACTTGATTTACTTTATCCTAGGATCGATTTAAATTGATGTTTAGATTCTAATCGATGCATACCCTGCTACCAATTACTTTCACTTTGGAAACAGAGCATTAATCTTCCATATCGACAATACAACTCGATAATTATATGTTTGAGATTATTTATTCGTCCTGTTGATATATGAGAAACTTCATTATGATTTACACCTGGTTTCTAACAGCCTTATTTTTATTATTGATTGGCATTGTTTTTTTGAAGAGGGAAATCATTAAATGACCTCTCGCTCTAGGATGATGAGAGAGCGTTTGTCAGACTTTTACTGACTAGAACCCACCTGTGACCTCCAGTTGCCCTTTGCGTTCCAGGGCCAAGGATAACTCTTTCAAAAATTCCCGCGGTCCATTGATAGGCTTACGATTGACCACAATCTCACCTGATAGTTACCAAGTAAATCTACAATCATATCTCATAAAAACTGGTGTGATCGATTGTTCAAAATACAGTCCAAAGGCGTATACTAAGGGCTTAAGCCCAACCGGTCATATGGTTCTCACATCCGTCTTCCCGCGGCCCTCACCAGATCATCAGTTCACTTTATGGGACTTTCCAACAGTACCAACGTCATCATAACCTACCATAAGCTGACCAGCCCCCCTAGCCAAGTTGCAAACGATAAACGTGAACGCTTAGTAATCTCCAATAGATTTTCAACTTTATACCTAAGAGCATAAAGTTGAAAATCTATTAAAGACTACTGAGCGTTAGCGACCGGAACGAACGAAAACACTATGTAATCTTCAATAGATTTTCAACTTTATATCCAATAACATAAAGTTGAAAATCTATTAAAGACTACTGAGACTTTACGTTTATCGTTTGTGACTTGGCTAGGGGGGCAGTAAAGGAAACTATCATGGCTTTACCTTAAAAACTACTAAATATAGACTAAAAGGATAATCGAAAACTACAATCGTAACATATTACAAATCAAAGTCCCCCTTCGCGTCTGTCTGCCTGAACGCGAAAAACTCAAAAATTACTAAACGCATTTTCATGCAGTTTACACTAATAGACAGAGTGATTCATAAGAAAGGTTTAAGTGTATAATACATGCATGTTATAGTAGAGGAAAGCCGAGGATTTCAAAGATTTGTAACACTATCGAAGCTAGAGCGGTTGACTAGGTAAGTATATAAAAAACTTTTTACAAAAAAATATATTTTACACTTTTTAGTCATGGTACCACCACTAAAAAGTACCCCTCAGCTAAACTTAAATACCTTATAGCCAGAGTGCATCTCATGACAATTCTAATAATCCCAAACACGGTTAGATTACATTAATTTATTACAAAGTTCCGGTGCCTAACTTCAGGCTTCATCATCAGATCAGTTCGATATATTCCCCCTCTTCTTTCAGTCAGTCATCGACTACACGTATAAACAAAGCAATTTTACTTGTTACGACGGTTCTGCTGTGATCCTATGAGGAGTTATGTTCCATATCTTCGAAGTTCATGATCGTAACAATAAAAACATTTTTTTTTCAAAATCGGTCCACATTTGACCGAGAAATCGGTGAACATACATAAAAAAAAAATAATGATAAAAAAAATACATTCAGCCGAACATAAAACCTTCTCGTTTTTGATTAAAAATGCACTTTCAGGAAAACCAATTTACATTGTATTGCAATTTTAGGTACTTAAATGTTTCCTCAATTACACATTACAATGACACAATGATCATTGAAATATGTCACTCTTAATTTACCTACACATAGACACCAAATTAGGAGCCGTGCCCAAATCTTATTATGTATTTGCAAAATCAATTTGGCCTTTAACCTTTTCGTTGCATTTACTGCTTGACTGAATTAGCACATAGATTATTGAATGAGTTTTATAAAGTGACAAACAAAAGCAACCAGGAAATTAAGACATAATATTGTTTAATGTAATTTAGCACTAAGTTAGGATCGTTGACCTTTGAGAGTCCGGGACGCAGCAAGGTCGAAGCCTACTAGGGCCATGGGTTGTGCGAAAGAGAACCCCGGGGCCCTGGAACGAAAGCAAAAAAAGAACAGAAGTGAGTTTTAGTCAGTAAAAGACTGACACGCCCTCTCGCCCCGCCCAAGAGCGAGAAAAGTCACTGGATGATTTCTTACCTAAAAAAAAAGATCTTTGGCAGCACGTTACAGGTAATCAGACGCCAGAAAGTCTGACTATCAGTCTAAACCAAGGAGTATCGTGTTGCCCAGGAACTGAGTTGTGAATGTCTGATAGGCAGTCACTCCATGTAGAACACGGGTATTCAGCCACATCCGGATAGACTGGAAGCCGGCCAAAATAGGTGTGGAAAAGCCTAAGGAGATGATGTAGGTTGCTACTAAAATTATCATTATAAACTCCTTCGTACACGTCATGCTTCCAGCCGCTATGATGGCTCCTTTTCTGTAACTACGTCTGCGTCTCTGGAACTGCATCCCACATTCCCTTCGCAACAGCCTTTCTCTGGATGTCTTCAAGAGGAAACTTAAAGAGCACTTCCTTGCATTATTGACATAAGTTTTAGTAAATATATGTACAGGGTGTTTGGTGCATCGTGTGCCAAATTGAAATGGTCGATGGGAGGGGTCATCTGCTATCCTTTCAGACCCCTAAACACTTCTCATGCCCTGTGGATTTTTTTGTCATCGACTTTTTATTGTTTTATGAAAATAAGGCCCAAATTTTTCATTCAAATACAAATTTAAAAAAAAATGTATATAGCGTGGACTCTGAATTTAAATTTTATTTAGATGTGTATTGTATTAGAGTACTTTTAAATTTAAAATTAGTGACATTAGAGAAGTGTTTAAGGGTCTGAAAGGATATCAGATGACCCCTCCCGTCGACCATTTTAATTTGGCACACGATGCACCAAATACCCTGTATATTTATTTAGAACCAAGCATTATTATTTTGTGGACAGGGCACATTGCTCGCAAAACAAATGGTCGATGGGGACGAAAAGTTCTGGAGTGGCGACCGGAAGACGCAGCGTTGGAAGGGCTCTCACAAGGTGGAAATATAACCTGGTTAGGATCGCAGGAATCCAATGGATGCGAGACGCACAGGACCGACCGTTATAGTGACACTTGGGGGAGGCCTATGTCCAATAGTAAACGTCTTTCGGCTGAAATGTTGATGATATAAATTTACTTTTTTAAATTAGACTTATTTAAGTAGGAGAAGAAGAAGTAGGTTTATATTGCACACTTACTAAATCCTATCCTCGAATATAAACTCTCTCTGACACTTGAAAGGTTTGCTGAGAGAAAACTAATTGTTGAGTTAAGCTCGCATTTGTACATGAATTGACAAATAACTAAATTATTTTATAAAATAATTTACACTGTTTCCAAGTTGCGTCAAATAATAAAAAAAAAGAAATGGTATCGGTATTTCCCAGTAATTTTGTTGACATGCGGAAGTTCATTGGCAGTTGGTACATAATAATTACCTATATTCACTGGAAAAATATCAGTTAAAATCAGTTTAGATGAAGCTAACTACAATGTCTAGGTATAACTAAATTAATAAAAAGAATCGAAAGTTTGGGACTTTCGATTCTTTTTATAAGAAGTGATGAGACATCATAATTTCCCAAATTAATTTTACCGAATCATTCGAAAAAGAAGTGATGAGACGCGTGTTACTAAAAGAGGAGTATAACTACATGTGGAAAGATGGAGAGGAAGAGGAAAGTATAAAAAAGTGGTATGAGAGTTCTTACAGAGATTAGAACATATTATTATACAACAGTCCAAAATCAACTAACGGGCAGTTGTCGGACCAGACACAACACCCGTCTGGTCGGAGGATTCTCCCTTTTCAACAGAGTTATCTATATGGGACTTTACACTCTGTCCCTACCTCTAAAGATGTATTATGTGAAAAGCGATATATGTCGAAAGAAATCAATAATAGATACCGTGACGGTTAACAGCCCCCTAGCCAAGTTACGATCGTTTCGTTTGCGTCGAACGCCTCGAGTAGGCCACGTCTCCGATTCATTTGTTCTGACCACGTGACTGAGCGTTATGATGACATCAGAACAAAGGAATCGGAGGCGTAGCCTACTCGAGGCGTCCGACGCAAACGAAACGATCGTAACTTAGCTTGGCTTGGCAGGACAGAATGGAATAGAAAAACGTGTTCCACCGACCCAAAGTGACGTGGGGCAAGTGCAGAAACACGATGATTGGAAAATAAAAACAAATACCTACTTACTACAGTTTATAAAACTGGACAACAATGACATAACCCAGGTGAGATCACCAAATCTTTAATACTGTGAACAGTCTATTTAAGGCATTGCTTCGTCGGACCGGTATTCAGGTCTTCAAGGTGACACAAGAGAAATGTGTGGCATACGTAAACTTGCTTTAGTGGGACAGTATTGAGTATCGGTATGTTGAAACACGGATTTAATCAATGTGTACATACGCTGGTGAATCATTGTGGTTTTCTCCTTTGGCATGCATGTTTTAGGTCCTCGTTTATTTTGCGGGGTAGTTCGAAAGTGTGGCCGTGGCCCTGGAATGCAAGCCACTGAAGAGCACAGAAGCCTTTCTATGATGTGTTAAAATGCCAGTCTGGCGAACGAGAAAGAAAGATGGAGCTATACTCCCTATATAACTCCATCTAGCGTTGCCAGGCGTCCGGATAAAGCCAGACTCAGACCGAGTCTGGCTTTTTAGTTGTGTGTCCAGCCAAATTAGGCAGAATACGGCCTGTCCGGTTTTTGTTAGGCTTCTTAAATTTGGCCATTTTGTTTACAATTGTCATTTGAGTTTTAACTTTAGCACAAGCAGCAAGCAGACATGCTATTAGTCTAGCAATTATATCACTTCTTTTTTTTAACAACTATCACACAACGCCGACTAGTCCCAAGCTAAGCAGAGCTTGTGCTATGAGTACTAGACAACTGATAAACATACTTATATATTTCTAAATACATACATATTACAGATAAATTACACCCAGACACAGAATAAATGATCGTGCTCATCACACAAACATTTGCCCTGGGTGGGAATCGAACCCACGACCACCGGCATAGCACAGGCCCACTAACCACAAGACCAACAAGCCAGTCAAAATTAGAATTAGAATTTAAAAAGATTTTATGAATTTTATTATTAAAATGTCATATTAGACTTAAAAAAAAAATATCGGCCTTTTTGACCAAATGTCCGACTAAATAGGATAGTCTGTCCAGCTTTTCGGTTTCAAGACCTGGCAACCCTAGCTCCATCTCTTTAACAGTTCAGTTTAGATCGTAAAATAGTTCGCTCGTAGTAGGGCCTCAGATGGGTTTTAGTCAGTACAAGTCTGACACTCCCTCTTGCTCCACCTCAGAGCGAGAGAAGTCAATTGATGAATTCCCACCACAAAAAAAAAATAAACTTCACGTACAGTAATGATACATACATTGGCGGACGTAATGCAACATGGCATCCTCTACCAGTCATCCTCTTTGGGTTAAAAAAGAACACTGATAATATACCTACTGATATTCCAATAATATACCTAACTGACCCGGCGAACTTTGTACCGCCTAACAGTCAGTATATCTTTCGATATAGTCAACCGATTGCGATGAAACAAAGCCTAAATAACACATCAAGTTAAACACAATTTTAATATAAAAGTTATCTACATCGATTTCGTACATTTTACGTGATGCGTGCACAACTAAAAACTTCTACAGATTTATTATATATATAGACTGGCTTCTGCCAGCGGTTTCGCCCGCGTGAAAGCAGGTTTCTCCATACAAACTTCCAACCCCCATTTCATCCCCTAAGTGGTGGAGTTTCGTAAAATCCGTTCTTAGCGGATGTCTACACCCTTTAAGGAACCTACCTGCCAAATTTTAAATTTGCAAGTGTTATAGTTTCTGAGATTTCGTGATTAATCAGTGAGTGGTATTTCGCTTTTATATATATAGATTATAATAAGTATCTTTTAAAAATATCTATGAAACTAACCAAGGAGGTTAGTTTTGAAGATATTGCGCATGCATTGAAGCAACAACTTATTTGTACCCCTACCCATAGTTACTTGTTAGAGAGGATAATTACAAACGCTCATTTACACAATTATCTCGCCATTTCCTCTTCAAATTAACGGCAACTAATATTAGAAACCACAAGAGTAAATCAACGTTGACTTCCGTATCAGGCTCAAAGCAACCGCTTATGAGCAATAAACACCAAAACGGTACAAAACCATACCGGGAAGGCTTCCATAATTTGCTGGTGATAACAGGTTATTTATAGTCCACTGAGCAATGGTGGCCCAAAGAAAACAGCCCTGAATTATGAGTTGTAGGTCGCGGGTTTAAACCCAGCCAGGCGCATTACTTTGTAATTTATTTCATCACCGCTACTCTTAAAACGGTGAAGGAAAACATCGTGAGGAAACCGGCATGTCCTAGGCCAAAAATTTGAAGGCATGTGGCATCCACCAAACCGTACTGGGCCCGCATGGTGGATTACAGTTCATTCCCTCTCCTAGAGAGGAGACCTGAATCCCAGCAGTGGAAAGATTAAAAGGCTGACTATGCTATTTGCATATATATCGATGGCTATTTCCCTTTTGAGGACCTTGTAACTTAAATAATTACAACCACACAGATCGATTACCAAGGTTAAGCAACACTTGCCGAGGTCGGTCTATAGATGGGTGACCGTCTTAAGATAGTTTCCTCCGTGTCTCTGAGAACATGTTTAGCTGTTGGCCCGGCCTGTTATTAGTAGACCTTTAATAATCGTTACGGGTGGTCAGAAGCCCTGGCTTCTGACCACCCTAAAAAGACTGGTATCTGATTTCCTGAAATCTGATACCAGTCTTTTTAGGGTTCCGTACCTACCTCAAAAGGAAAAAACGGAACCCTTATAGGATCACTTTGTTGTCCGTCCGTCTGTCTTTCTGTCTGTCTGTCTGTCATGACCCTTTATCTCGGGAACGCGTGAAGGTATCGAGTTGAAATTATTAAAACCATATACTCAGGTCTGCGGACCCTGGAAGCTTTGAAAAAATCAAACTTCTAAGTTAACGAAAAAAAAATGATACGGCCGTTTATCTCGCAGAAAACGTATATTTTGACACTCTCAAGGGAATCAAAATTCATAGTATACTTCCCGTTGACCCAGGATGCTGAAATTTGGCACGAAGCAAGGTCTTATATATTTTTCCTATACCTGTGCTAGATAAAGGAATAAATCTGAAAACAGTAAATTTGTTGTTACGTCACAAAAATAAACTTCTTTTTGCTATTCAGAAAAATCTTCGAGAAATATGTAAATTTGTACGGAACCCTCAGTGCGCGAGTCCGACTCGCACTTCCCCTGTCTTTTTTATTATTATTAGGCTTCAGCTTGACCAATATCTCACCTAATGGTAAGCGTGGCCGATGATGAAGTACACTTGCCTATAAATAACCTATTCACTCATGACTAGAAGGTTGTAGTTATCAGGAAATACAAACTCTCTCTTTTCTCGTTGTTGTTGTTGTTGTTGCTAGTAATAATATTAGGTACTAGCTAGCTCCAGTAACTTTGAACCCGGATAGAATGTTCTATTTCAATACATGGTCTACTCGCGTGCCAAGGTTCGTCCAAATTCGTTGACTCGTTAAGACGTAAAGTGGCAATAGATAGACAGACAGAGCCACTTTCGCAATTGCAATTTTAGAAGTTTCCATCCTTGAGCACTAAAAACGGTACAAACTATACTTAATAGATTTCCATAATTTGCTTTAGATAACAGGCTATTTATAGTCCATTGTGAACAGTATTGTGTATTTCGGACAGCTCCCAACCAAGATTTTAAGTCATTTTTACACCAATATTCAGTATATTAGTATCTGGAGCATGTGCGCCGGAATTACATGACTTGATTCCGCCATCTGTCTACCATCGGACAACCCGGCGTACGGCAAGAGCCACCCTTACGTTGTTAACACATCTACGGTCCGGACTGAGTGTTTCGCTTCGTCGTTTATACCGCGTACATTGAAGGACTGGAGCAATCGCCTGCAGCGGCCTTCCCGTCCGATTATAATTCAGGTGTCTTCAAAGCTAGAGTGAATAGGCTCTTAATAAACTAGTGCGCTTCACCATCAACGATTACATCACTGCTTACCATCAGGTGGGATTGCAGTCGAGCACTAGTTTATATCAATAAAAAAAACGACTTCAATTCTGTTCCATGAAGCCAAAATCAGTTCGAATGAAACTAATTTAGTGATAGTTTACTATTATGTTCACTGAATGATACTGTGTTCTCGATTCAATAGTTACGAGTATCTATACAGATAAAAGCATGTAGCCAATGTTACAAGTCTAGTTCTGTGCGCTGAGTGCGAGTAATTGTTTTTATGTTAACGCGATCGTCATAACCGTGTTGATCGCGCTAAAGTAAAACAAACACGCACTTGGGACTCTGTTTCCCAAAAACAAAAAAGACATATGCCAGGTGGTTACTGGAAAAGAAGAGAAACAACATGTACTAACTGAAGCCAAATACACGTGTTGGTACAGAGCTGATAATAATTATGATGACATCAAAGATCCTACACAAAAGACTTGATGTCTTAAATTGCGGGATTGTTCTTGAGGCAATTGAGAGGCGAGCCAAGAGTATCATTGGCAATGATGCACTCGTTGAGTCGAGGCTTCAAAGTCTTGAGCATCGACGCAGAGTTGCTAGCCTGTCGGTTTTCTACCGGTTGCATTTCGGGGAGTGTGCGTCGGAATTGCATAACCTAATTCCGCCTAGCCCGTTCCATCATCGGACCACCAGGCGTACGGCAATGCGCCACCGGTACATGGTGGACATCCCACCTATACGCACGAAACGTTTTGGGAACACATTCATAGTGCGTACAGCTAAGGAGTGGAATTCCTTGCCGGAATCTGTTTTTCCTGATGGCTACAACCCGGGAATCTTTAAGTCAAGAGTGAATAGGTTACTTCTAGGTAAGCGCGCTCCATCGTCGACCGCATTGTCGCTTTCCATCAGGTGAGTTAGCGGTCAAGCGCGAACCTATCAAGAATAAAAAAAAAGGAGTTGCCTTGGCCCTGGAACGACAAGTGCAACTGAAGGAACACAGGTGGGTTTACTCAGTACCAGTCTGACACTCCCTCTCGCCACTCACGGCGGAAGAGTTGTTTGATGATATCCCACATCAAAAAAGATGTCTTGAATTCAAACAAAATCAAGTAACAGACACCTTATTAATATTTTCGTCACGTCCAAAACCCTGAAACATTGTCACGCTGAAAACACCTGCTTTTATGCATCTAGGCCAGCCGTATTCTTATAAACAAATAACAATGCTATAGCTATGTTTGCGAAGGTGCTACGTGCGATTTTCACCTCGACCTGAACCGGTTACCGAAGTTTGCTGGCCTGGATTCCTAGTGATACTGTTTTTGATGCGTTTCAAATTGTAGATAGACACATAATTTTGATTTTGACACATTTATTGTGCGTACAGCTAAGGAGTGGAATTCCCTACCGAGTCTGTGTTTCCTGATAACTACAATCTAGGGGTCTTTAAGTGAAGAGTGAATAGGTTACTTCTAGACAAGCGTGCTCCATCGTCGGCCACATCATCGCTTACCATGAGGTGAGATAGTGGTCAAACGCGAGCCAATCCATAATAATAATAAAAATGTGGCTCATGTTTTTTGACAGTTGAAGACGGAACTCCAAGGTTAGAAGTTTTCAATACACAATGACATGTGAACGTGAAGCTGCTGATAAATTAAGTATTTAGATTTTCATCAAAAAAAAAACGGAAAAAAAAAAACTATAAAATTCATTTATTTTGAACACAATAATACTTATTTTAAAGAAAATTACAATTCTGGTATTCTGAAACAGGAATGTTACCTATATACATTTAAAAGGATATCCCGCATTGAGAACACTAAATCACAGTTGAATATTTCAATTGCATAGATATCCTATTCATAATCATAAATGTTAATAAATTTACCTAATTGGCCTTCAGTTTATCATTTATTGTAAAGCTATACATCACTGTTCAAATATACTTTAACAATATCGGGCCAAGGGAACTAACTATTGTCTTTTCTAGTCCATACTTTACCAACGAGCAAAATATTCGCACTACGAGTATGTAACATATACTTTATCTTAAAAGATAAACTAGATCGCAAAGATAAAATGTTTAAAAATAATCACGTCGTGCTTTGGCATACTTTTATAATGTCAGTAACTGCGTTATCTTCACAACAATTTTCTCTCGTGACGATGATTCTAATCTTAAGATTTTCAAAATATTTGCTATTAAAAACTAAGTTGATATTAACAGAATGAGAAAACTTATCCACGCCACGTATTAAAGAAAGTGATCTAACTCATATTGAAAAGGCCTGAAAAGTCTGATTTTACTATGAACTGACCTTAGTGGTCTAAGACGAGCCTGTCAATAAAAAAGTACTTTTATTATTATGTTGTCGTCATATTGTGAGTGTGCCTAAGTGTGTCTATGGCATCACAGGCCCTATTAGAATACCAGTGAGCGCTGCGTTTTTTTTAAACATCTTAGCATATGCTTAGATAGGAGCTTTTTGGCCTCGTACAAACATTTTTTATTTTATTTTGTAGTTTGTCATGCAAGTCTCGAACAAACATTTTTCTTTTTTATTTCATTTCATTACGTATCTTTCAATAAAGTTGCTCTACACAAACGAAAATCTTGTACTTAAACACCTACGCGCGTCACACTCATTTTCTTTTCCAAACATTAGGTACTTACCCTGACCTAATGCGAGCACTCAAACAAATCGTAATATACATTTATTAAATAACAATTCTCCAATAAAAACAAATACTCAAAGTAGAGCGGTAACCATAACAAATATTTATGTACTACTTCCAGACTATGAAGGACGCAGGTGGTGACCTCGCAAGACATGCACCTTACTGTGAAATAACGTTCCAGAAGTACCAATTTTTAAGAGGAGCTCGCGAGTAGACGCTCTCAGTAGATCGTACATTTATTGATAGAGTCGCGCTTGACCAATATCTCAACTCATAGTAAACGATTATGTGGACGACGCCGACCGACGCGGCGACGATGGTCCACGCTTGGTTAGAAGTAACCTATTCACTCTTGACTTAAAGACCCCTAGGTTGACGCTTTTTTTTAATTGTCGATAGGCTCGCGTTTGACCACTATCTCACTTATTGGTAAGCGATGATGTGGCCGACGATGGAGCACGCTTGCCTAGAAGTAACCTATTCACTCTTGACTTAAACACCCCTAGGTTGTAGCTATCAGGAAACACAGAATGTAATTAGAACCTTTTGGACCTTACGAGTGGTCTGTCTCAGTTCTGTCTGTCCCTCTATTCTAAGGCCAAAAGATTTTTATCGTATCTATAGCCACACTGCGCTAGAATTTTTTTTGTGTCTAGACCTAAATGTTTTAACGTCGGTAAACCTCAATGTATGTAGGACTTCTGCATAAACTTTTTGTAGTGTAGCAACACCCATATACATACATAATGATGTATTGTTTCATGATGAGCTCAATTGATACAAAGATGGTGGCAGATATAAGTATATTAGCTGCATTCAAGATTTATAAGAAAATTAATACGTGAGAGATACGTTAGTTTTACATTAGTTCATTAGCTTTAAATTACTTTTTGATTGGATCAGCATGCGATGTACCGTTGCTAGTAAGAATACAAGCTTGTGGTGCATTTAAAGATCCTCCATTAGTAACATTTATATAAGTCTGGGGCTAATAATCTTCTTCCAACCAAACCCGTGGTCCTAGAACGCAAGGTAACTGAAGAAGCATAGGTGTAGTTTTAGTCACAAAAAAAGTCTGACACTCCTTTTCTCGCCTTCCCAATGTGAGAAAAGTAAGCCAGTTTTAAAACCGGACAATAAATTGATATCTGCTAAGTTCTTCAAAAATTATCAACACAACATGCTGTGGCCGCGAAAACGCCTTCTTATAGTCCAAACCAAACAAAACCATGTTAATATTATGTAAAACACCAGTCTACTTATCTTCGCGCTCTGTTTGCGGCGGTATAAGCACAGAAGCCGGCGCATCGGCTCGTTACATCAGGGCCACGAGCACGTAACGTATCGGAATCAGGTTCGCACATCAATATTGATGGGTTGTTACTATTCTTACGTGCACTACAATCATTTAGAAATCACTTTGTAGGTACAGAAAATGGCTATTGGTATTTGGATCTGTTGGAAGTAATATTTAGTTTAAAATTAAATTTATTTTGTTGGCGACTGCAGTGGTGGCCGAGTGGTAACGGCTCCGACTTACGAATTGTAGGTCGCGGGTTCAAACCCAGCCAGGCGCATTACTTTGTGTAATTTATTTCATCACCACTGCTCTCAAAACGGTGAAGGAAAACATCGTGAGGAAACCGGCATGTCCTAGAACCAAACATTCGAAGACATGTGACATCCACCAACCCGCACTGAGCCCGCGTGGTGAATTACGGCCCATTCCCTCTCCTAGAGAGAGGAGGCCTGAGTCCCTGCAGTGGGAACATTAAAAGGCTGAATATGCTATGCTATGCTATATTATTTTATGTAATGTCAACATTCAATGACAATTGATGTCAAAATTTACTGTCAGTGTCATCTGTCATAACTGATTTTTTTTTTGCTTGGATGTTAAGTTCTTTAAGCCATGTCTACGTATGAATAGTTAATTTGTTTACCATTAGAATATGGATGTAGACATTCTAATGTTTTTGTAATATTTGGCAGCAAATGTATCAAGTCAACCTACACTATAATACGTATAACGTAAATAAAAAAAATTAAATATCTCAGCTCCATTTCACCGAGATCGCGCACAGAGCTGCATGCATTTTTTTTTCTTCGCGAACTGGTAGCACCGCCATTGCGACTCAGTGAGGCCCGGGCTTTATAGTCTGAAGGGACAATCCGACAAAGCCAACTTCTTTCCCTTCTTTCCAAGGCACATGAAGTGTGAAAAGCCTTACCATAACGTGCGTGCGAGCGAGAATGGGATGGAGCTATATAGGGTTTATAGGCTCCATCCCTTTAACAGTTCAGTTTAGGTCATCAAGCTTGCGGTAGGGCCTCAGGTGTACATACCACCAACTTCCAAACTCCGAGATGCTACAAAGTAAATCTTTAGCAAAGCCCTAACCGTGTCGTCAACGATAACAATTGGAAATTATTTAGATACCCAGTAAATTAAAAACAATGAAAACCCTGAACTCAACTTTCTCCTCCATCAATCATCTATCATATTCATCATCAAACACGATCAGCTGATGACGTTAAACGAATCCATATTGAATTTATTGCATGATTGATACGACCGCCAAACGCCAATGTCTTGTTCGATAGTTTCCAATATGAATGTTCATATTGTCACGCTATTTAGTTAATGTTTAAGGAGTTTTTTTTTAATTGATATAAACCAGTGCTTGACTGCGATCCCACCTGATGGTAAGCAGTGATGCAAACATTGATGGTGAGGCGCACTAGTTTATTAAGAGCCTATTCACTCTAGCCTTGAAGACACCTAAATTATAGTTGGACGGGAAGACCGCAGCAGGCAAATTGTTCCAGTCCTTCGATGCACGCGGTATAAACGACGAAGCGAAACGCTTAGTCCGGACCGTTGAAGTTTCAACAACGTAAGGGTGGATACTCGCCGTACGTCGGGTTGTCCGATGGTAGAAAGGAGATGGCGGAATCAAGTCATGCAATTCCCGCGCACACTCTCCAAAATGCAACCTGTAAAATACCGATAGTTATACCTAAACACTATACAGGGTCACTTAAATGAACTTGTAGAACAACGACATTGAAAATAATATATTTATTTATTATTCCTACCCCGTAAAATCAAACTGGCCTAACCAAACCTAACCGAAAAAAATATTAAAATGTTGTTGTGTCAAAATTTTGTTTGTTTCAAATCTCAAAACCATGTCGAGTGATAGTTAACATTAACTAGGAAATAATATCTAATAATTAAATTTCATATATCTAAGCATAATCAGCCTTTTAATGTTCCCACTGAGACTCAGGCCTCCTCTCTCTAGGAGAGGGAATGGGCCGTAATCCACCACGCGGGCCTAGTGCGGGTTGGTGAATGTCACATGTCTTCGAATTTTTAGTTCTTGGACATGCCGGTTTCCTTAAGATGTTTTCCTTCACCGCTTTGAGAGCAGTGGTGATGAAATAAATTACACAAAGTAATGCGCCTGGTTAGGTTTGAACCCGCGCCCTACAACTCGTAAGTCGGGGCCGTTACCACTCGGCCATCACTGCTCTCATACTTATATTTCACTAATATATAATTTGTTTCATTATATCGTCTTTTAATAATCTCACAGAAGGTGTAAAAAGTTTTTATTTTTCAACACTGTGATAAAATTGTTTTTGTCTTGGGCGGCTTGAATTCCTCACTTCACTCAGGTTTCTATATTAATTCTAAAAATACTTCACTAAGCTTTAACTTTAACGGGGGGTTAAACTTGGCAAACTTCGTTTTGTTCGGAATTCAACATGCCGCCCACAACTTTAAGACACTGCTATTTTCCCTAGTCAAATAATCTACTATTCGCTTCTTCTTTACAATTCTTAACCTTTTGAAGACACCACTGTCATGTCATATATCACGACAAAGCAAAATGTGTCCAGCACGCCACGGTCACGACTACGTGACAGACTTAAACGCTAATAAATCTTATAAGAAAGTATGGTTATTCGTGTTGTTAGCGCCGAGAGCACGCTTTTGCATTTTTGACGTGGCGGTCAAAAGCTTTAGGACCACATCCATGTCAACCCCAAACGGCTCAAATATATAACATCCGATAAGACGTCGTTTGAGGTTTTCTGCAACGGCCTACCCAACATCATCCTGTCTGGCCTCTTCCCATCGTCACGCGCCAAGCCATTGGGTTCTAAAACAATTGGCACCCCGGCGGTGACAAGAGCTTGGCGGATGATGTCAGTAAAGCTGGCAATATGACTATCCGACCAGCGCTTCTACTGCAGGATAGGGCATGGTGTCTGAAGCGGTCGACTGCTTCGCCGCATTGATATCGATGCCCAGCTCCACTAGGAGTAACTAAGAGTGAACAGGTTACTTCTAGGCAAGCGTGTTCAATCGTTGACCACATCAACACTTACCATCAGGTGAGAGAGTGGTCATACGCAAGCCTATAAATAATAAAAAAGAACTTAGGATTTTTATTCTGAGACTATATTCCCTTGGGAGAATTTTGAAAGCTATATAGCCATCCATAATTCACTATCTAAATTCTATACCCAACAGTAACTAATGTCAACACTACCCACTCAGTAAATCCACATTACCTACATTACATGGTACACATAACAATGTACGTATGTATATAGACAATTTCCACTACTTCAATCACTTCAGTGTATGAATATTTGATCAGCGCTGTGTGGCGACATCCATACTTGGTATTTGCGGAGAAAGCACATACTCGCCACTGTTACGCATATTACCGACTCAAGTTATAAGCGAAAGCGGGTAATGCAATAGGTTTTATGGAGGTTGAATTTATTATAAGTAACGTGAGGTTTACCGACATACCAACCAAGGTTACCGACATAGCCCGAAGGATCTCCAAACTTAAGTGGCAGTGGGCAGGTCACATTGCTCGCAGAACAGATGGTCGATGGGGACAAAAGGTTCTAGAGTGGCGACCACGTACCGGAAGACGCAGCGTTAGAAGGCCTCCTACAAGATGGACCGACGAGCTGGCGAGGTTCGCGGGAATCCACGGGATCCGGTCGTAATAGCTACACTTGGGGGAGGCCTATGTAAAACAGTGGACGTCTTTCGGCTGAAATGATGATAAATGAACGTGAGGTTTAGGTAACGAACGTTAACTGTAAAATAATCAGTCCATTGTTTCAATAGAAGCTCTGAATGCAAATACTTTAGCAGAAAGGAATACAGATATTTCGACAGTCGTTACAGGTAGTCAGGCGCCAGAGAGTCTGACCAAAAAGAAACGAAAGAAAGAAAAAAAAGAAAAGAAAGTCTCGAAGTTTCTAGGTACCGAAAATTTATCCAAGGAGTATTGTGTTGCCCAGGTTGTGGAGGTCTGATAGGCTCACTCCATATAAGACACGGGTATACAGCCGCATCCGGTTAAACTTGAAGCCGACCCCAACCTAGTTGGGAAAAGGATGATGAGTATGATGGCTAGATGGTGAGAAAAGAACACATTTTTACAATCAAACGAACGATCACGCAAAATGCATGTTGGTGATTTTAGACCATAAGCCGATGATTATTGAAACCTCTACGGTCCGGACTAAGTATTTACCAGGGTCGTTTAAATACCCTACATCAAACGACTGGAACAATTTGCCTGCTGCGGTCTCCCCGTCCGATTACAATTTACTTAGGTGTCTTCAAGGTTAGAGTGAATAGGTTCTTAATAAACTTATAGTGCCCCTCACCATCAACGATTGGATCACTGCTTACCATCAGGTGGGATCGCAGTCAAGCACTAGTTTTTTTTTTAATAGCCTATACTGTCCCACTGCTGGGCAAAGGCCTCCTCCAACTTCTTCCAGGTATTCTTTTCTTGAGCTACCTCGAACCATTCCTTGCGGTAAGCATCTAGGTCGTCTCGCCACCTCTTCCCAGGTCGACCTCGGCAGCGTCGTCCATCTTCAGGTACCCACTTTGTGGAGACTCTCGCCCACTAACACTAGTTTATATCAAATAAATGCTTTTCCACAGTGTTTCCTTTACAACTTTATGTGAACAATTAGATATTTTAGATAATTACTTGCATAATTCTTGTTATACAGTATAGACGTCAATACGAGTACACTGGTAGATAGATACTTAATACCATTATAGGTATGTATAGTTGTATTAATAACTCACAATGTCTCATTATGAATAACGATTAAGTATATAAAAGATTCTCTTACTTTTATTGAGTCATTTACATTGTAGGTAAGCATTTGTTTTTATTCAGCGTCAAGTCTATGGCTATGTTTGGTAATAATAGACTGAGTAATTAGCATAAAAAAATCGATTTGTTTAAACAAAACAGATTCTTACGACAGACCATGAAAAATTAAACGTAGTGCAGGTAATTACGCAGTCGAGGGATTGTTATAAAACATCCGGCCCCTATAACTGATCAATTACATTAATAGTACTGTTTAAAGGTACTTTAGAAAGTCGATAATTATTAAGAAAACAATCAATACATTATTAGTTAAATCAATTCAAATCTTATTGATCACAAGAGAAAGCGATGCTATATTTGGGCATCTAAATAAATATTGTTTTTTTCGTTTCATAACAACTTAATACCCATTTGAATTTCGAAACACTATTATATCACTGTGTCCACTTTCGGATTAACCCCGATTGGATACAATGTATTATCTAAGGGGGTGTTTACATAAACTTATGACCTAAGACACGACTTTTAAAATTACCTTATTAACTATGCTTATCTATGTAAAAGGGTCATAAGCCTCATCCATCAGTCCGGCTTAACTAGTAAACTTAATGTTTTTTTAAATAAATTATTAGTTAGGACAGCCAGCCGCATCATCTGGTATGCAAAGTTTTATGTAATCTGAGGGGCAATTATCGTATTTAAAAAACAATTGCAAACTAAACTCTGTCTCAATATGTCAATGAACTTTCTAAATCTGTCAAAATGCCTGTAGGTAGTGTACCTAAAATTCCGCTAGGGCCAGAGTAAAAATTTGATACGCCCACTCGCTCCACTCTAGAGCGGGGTCACTGGATGACATCACACATAAATAAAAACCTAATACCTAATTATATATTTGCTATAAATAGCAAATTAATATGAGGTGAGCGATTTGACCTCAGGTATTTATTTATTTATTTATTTATTAAAACTTCATGCAACATAAAGGTACAAAGGCGGACTTAATGCCTTAGGCATTCTCTACCAGTCAACCAAGGGTAGTGAAGAGAAAACATGGCAGGTGCATAAAAAAAAAGAAAAAAATAATACGAAAACAAGGGATCAAATGTATAAATACATAAAATAAACATACACAAATATTTAATATAATATAAACCTACATAATTATATATATGCAAAAATATATATTATTTATATAAGGAAAAATGAAAGGATTTTTGAGACTACTCCGCTATTTGTGTAGAAAATAAAGCCACAATTTCCGCTTAAATGCATATTGACTGGTGGCCGTCCTTATGTCAAGAGGAAGCGCATTCCACAGAAGTATGGACAGTATATGAAAGGAAGAATGAACAAAGTCAGAAGTATGAGAAGGACAAAGCAGAAGAAGATTGTTAGAAGAACGCAGATTCTTAGCATGGGAAGAAGATAGATATTGAAAGTGTGATATGAATAAGAAGGAGGGTTGGGAGAGTTGAGCAGAGAGAAAAGTGTAGTCAGTGCGCGCAAACCTCTTCTCTGTCGAATGGGCAACCATTTGAACTCGGATCTATAACTAGAAATATGGTCATATTTTCTTAAGTTAAATACAAACCGGATGCAGTTGTTGAGGAGCCTGTCAAGCTTGTCTAGCAACACCGCATTCAGGTCAAAGTAGCACACGTCACCATAGTCGATTATAGGAAAAATTAAAGTCTGCACAAGCATTGTCTTCGTTTTCGCAGGCAAAAAGTTCCTCAGACGATACAGATACCGCAAAGTCCCGTTGACTCTTTGGCAGACACTTGAAACTTGACTTTGCCAGCCAAGCGTCGAGTCAAGATGTAAACCGAGATCTTTAACGCTAGGACTGATGGGGATGACGGCACCATTAAAAACAATTGGAGGAAGAGAGTTAACCACCACTTTACCCATCATGCGCGAGCTACCAATAATAATGGCCTGACACTTTGAGGGGTTTACGGACACCCCAAACCTATCAGACCAATCCTTGATAGCATCCAAATCCCGGTTTACGTCCTTTATAGCGTCTGACAAACTCTCTACCCGCGCAGCTGCATATAATTGTAGGTCATCGGCATATAGATGATACGAACATCGAAGACAGAGAGTTATAAAATTTATGAAGATGGAGAATAGCAACGGAGAAAGAATACCGCCCTGTGGGACACCAGAATCTAAATCACGCCAACTCGACGAATTCTCGTCAACGCGAACCGACTGCTGACGTCCCCGAAGATAAGAAGAGAACCATTCCAGCGCCTCAGACGAAACCATAAGATGGGAAAGGATAGATAGAAGAATATCGTGACTGACAGCATTAAAGGCATTTGAGAAATCAATTAAAACCAAAACAGTAACCTTGGTATCCTCCATGGCTTCTCTAATGTCACCAGTCACTTTAAGGAGAGCAGAGGAGGTACTATGGCCAGGCCTGAATCCGGATTGATATGAGTTAACAAGGTTGTTACGGTAAACAAATCCTGAAAACTGTTTATGAACGCAGGCCTCAAGTACTTTGGACAGGAAAGGAAGAATAGAAGATAGAAGCTTTTGCCCGCGCCTTTTGCCGCGGGCAAAAGTTAGTAATTTATATGGCAGAACAACGTTTGTCGGGTCAGCCAGTTTTTCTTTAAACAATGACTGTATCAAACTTTATCATCTCTCAACTTGCACCACACCCCAAAAGTCCACTAGGGATATATTCCACTTCTCGTATTCCAATTCGATAACCGTACGTGACTCGTTAAAGAATCGCTAATCGAGTCCAAACAGGTATCGATTATTCCCGAAGAAACTCGATTTACGTAAGATGCCAATCAATTAGCTAGGGCACGCACCATGATTATTATGTAAAAACTAGATGGATATGTAACTGTAGTCTATGTTTGTGAGTGTTGCCATTTACTTCCTCATTTATTTGTTTAGGTAAATACTTTGTATTCAGGCTAGATCCGCTTTCTATGCAGGTCAAGCTACAAAACCTATTCTATTCTGTTTTTTTATTAACTTAGTGGGCCGTGAAAAATTTGTGCTTACTTACTTACTAGTTGCATTATCAGCTGATCTTAAGCCAATAATAATAATAAATTTATTAAGATACTAGGTCAAGTGTCTTCTACACTATAAAATCATACACAATATTTTAAAAACTAAACGAAATTTAGTGTAATAAAGTAACCTTAAGCGTCGTAAGATCTAGTTTTTTTTTTGATGTTCTTGACACATTTTATGTAGGTACACTATATCTCTCTCACTATATATATATCTTATTGGCTGCATAATATAAGTATATATAGCCTTTTAATGTTTAACATGTCTGAATTTTTGGTTCTGGGACGTACGGGTTTCCTCACGATGTTTTCCGTCACCATTTTAAGAATGGTGGTGATAAAACAAATCACACAAAGTAAACCGGGTTGTTACCATTTCTCTCTATTATTGGCTGAGTGATAAAAAAATAAAAATTACACTAATATAATAATATTAAGGCGAAAGTTTGTGTGTGTTACTTCTTCACGCTCGAACGGCTGTACGGATTTGGATGAAACTTGGCACACGGGTAGACCGTGTCCTGGAATAGGACATAGGATACTTTTTATCGCGGGAGTATGTTCCCTTGGGGCATCATAATCTTAAAATGGCTTCGCGATTTATCTAAACAGCTACGCGCTGTAGGTACCTATAGTAGGTACCTAAAAGATAGAGAGAGAATACACACTACTAACCACAGACTATGTAGACATCAGTCAACTGTGTTTATTGTCTAGTGTCTATAGTGCAGCACAGTTATGCCCGGTTTGCACATAGCCTGACCGATTGCTATATTTTATTGTGCGTCTATTTGGGCAGAATAAACATGTTTTCTTTCTTTCTTTTCTTTTTCTTTGCTATTAAATAGTAGATATGTTGCTGATTAAGTAAAAGTATATGTAATTGGATTTTTACTTAATTAATTAGCCTACACTCCTATTTTAAACACTGTGGTCGAAAACTAGCTCACACTCGGACGAAAACCAATTTTTGTGGACGAAAACTAGCGAAATCCCTATTTTTTCAAAAAACATTTTTTATAAAAAAAGCCGTGAATGTGATACATTGTCATGTAATGTTAACCAAAAGAAGACTATATAAGCAATAGAAACAAATAAGATACATTTATGTAAAGGTACTTCAAGATATTTATTTCACATCACGAAGCTGGCAACTCCGATAATTGGACGAAAACCAGCGCAATGACCCTACCTAAGTACTGCAAAGGTATGACCTTTACATAAACAGTTCCACGAATCGACTGCACCGGCTCTTTTAGGCCACAATCGTGAATGTCCTATTACAGAAAAACGTGTAGATAGATTGTTAGCACTAAAATTAGCACGCTACCGTGAACTAACGGCATACAACGACACTTATACACTTATGCATTTATACGAACACAAAAAGGTTTTAAAACAATTTATTGTGATCTCATTACCTACTCAATCTGGTAAGGAAACGCACTAGTTTTCAACACCACAAACTATGGTGTGTAGACAGGCTAAGGAGGCCTTATTGTAGGCCGTCACGAAACAGGCTCTACGACTGACTTAAGCTGTTGATCCCCGCATTAACGCCGGCGTTCACGCGCCATTGTCTTACTATTGTGTCTCTAATTACGCACTCAAAAGGTTAACTTCAGTTGTGAGACAAAGTAATAATAACCTAACAAACTACGCGCTTTGGCACCAGCCTGACATACATAGCTTGCCTTCTTGACTTGGCGCGTAGTGTTCCACGTGCATCTCAGAGACGTCAGCAAAACCATAGGAAACCAGTAGGGCCGATGCCTGCTAGGGCCATGGGGAATTTCTGAAAGGGATATCGTGGTCAGGACAACTGAAGGAAGGTGGATTTTAGTCAGTAAAAGTCTGACAAGCCCTCACAAGGATGGAAATCCTCAATCGGAAGAAGTCATTGGATGATAACTCACCTCAAAAAATAGCTCGACATACATACATGCATTACGGTGGAGATGTGCCCCCGCTTGGGAAGAGCAACGCCGTGTCCTCGTGGGGGCGATCGGCGGCGGCGATCTCTCGCGCCGGGCCTTGGTTCAGGCCATGGTCCGGAGCGAGGAGGAGTGGCAGGCGGTCGCCTCCTTCTGCGATAATGTTAGCAAAGGAGGCGGCCGATCGCGTGAGGCAAGAGTCCTCACGCCCCAACGGCCGCCGGGATTCCGATCCCGATTTCCGGCCACCGTAGGCGCGGGCTTGCGGACGGCGAGCAATGGGTAACTCGCCGTCCGACCGTCCGGTAACCGTCCGGACCGAGCCCAAGTCGTTGACGGCGCGTACTGTTCCACGCGCGCCTCAAGGAGATGTCAGCAACTGTAGGGGCCCAGCAGGGTCGAAGCCTACGGGGGCCAAGGGTCTGATTCTGAAAGGAAGACTCGGCCCTGGTACGAAAGGCAACGAAGGAACAGGAGTGGATTTTTAGTCAGTAAAAGTCTGACACTATCTCCCGCTCCGCCCAAGAGCCCATGTCATAAGATGATTTTCCCACCGAAAAAAAAAACATGCATAATGTTCTCATTGCCATCTTTAAAATGCACACGTTATGACAAACTAATTTGGGAAAAAAGGACTATAATTTACTTAAATTTCTGACTTTCACTTGTTTTATTATAGTACTTTACTAGGTCTAACGGTACAATAACGGCATAAATATTTCTATCTCCGTCTGTGTCATAATGATTGTTTAACGCAACACAAAGCAATCATTACTTTTCTTCTTGTTTATGACGTTTCTATGAGAAGCTTCCGTAACACCTGTGATCTTTCACATACAATACATTTCTTATCATTTCCCATACTTCATTTGATTTATGTTTCAAATAACGTGAACTGCATTACGGTTTTGTAGATGAAATCAAATGATTGCTCTTGCATTTAATAAAAGGTATATAAATAAAGGCTTAAGATTTTCTGGTATAATAAAGGTAGCATTTATAACAATATCAAATATAGCATAGGTATATGGAAGAGAAAACCTCATAGAACCTGTGACACAAATTCTTACGAAAAATACTAAAGTTCCTTTCTTTCTCTTTCCAGAATGCCAGTTACGTGATCAACAGACGATATTCGAAAGACAAGATGTCACCGGTCTGCCACAACTTCGTGCAAAACGCCTGGAAGAAGGACTTCTGCTCCAACTGCTTCAAGTCGCGCGAGGAGCACGTCAAACAGGAGCGGGCGACCGACGGCGGCAAGTACCTCGCCACACCCTTCCAAAACAGAAGCACCTACTTCAAGAAAACACCGCCAAGCATACTCAAAATACACCCAAAAAAGAAAAACAAACGAAACGTCACCTTCCCCGAAGAAGTATGCAGCGTTATAGGCTTCGGAGGAGATGACTGGTCTGATGGAGAGGAATTCGAAATGTCAGAGGAAACTGAAGAGGATGACCCGTTCCCAGACACAGAAGAGGAAAGAGAACTTCACAAAATCACGAAATCTAACACAGATTTCAACACAGTCAAAGCTAACTTATTAGCGGATTCTGCAGCCAAATCATACACCTCTCTGTTACTAGGAAAGGTGCAAACAGACTCTGATGGCAAAAAGAAGACTCTGTTAGTATCGGTCACTCCTTTCGGCTCCGAGAATAAGCCTAACCCTAAGTCACACGTCCGAAAACCCGCCGTTATACACGTATCAGAAGCTTCCGTCGAAGAAACGTGTAATAGTTATAAAACTAATATAATTCTTTCGTCGTATAAGGAAACAGAAACAATCATAAGTGCAGATAATACCAGTAGCACTATTTGCACAGAAAAATCTTTGTTGGAAGAAATATCAGAGACGTTAGAACAAAACCGAATGTCTAACGGTAATGATAACCACATGTCGCAGAAAGACAATAACAAACCCACAGTGGTTGACGAAAAGATGAAAGAAAGTATGCAAGACGAACCAGAGAAAAAGGAAATGTGTGAAATCAAAAAGAACGGTATTGTTAGACAATCACCGTTACAAAAAACCCATGAAAGACCGAAAGTAAACTTAGGTCGATCAGAGTTTAAGTTCTGTAAGATAAATATTGAGAGCAGCAGTGTTGATTCAGCTGTAAGCACTTTGAACTCAACTGCTAATAACTCGCTTGCCTCAGACGATGAGAGCTTTAGTGGGCGGACAGACTCGGACAATGACGACAGCGGACATTTTTCGGAAACCCATAAATGCGAGGAAACCGTTAAGATTAAGGTATTCAGCGAAGGCGATAAAAACATTAAAATGTCTCCAATTGGACAACTTAGAAAAGTGGATGGGCAAGCTATCAGTGGCTATTCTACATTCCAATGTCCGATCATTGACATGCCTCCAATAATACCTAAACAACCAGATAATATATTTTCTGCAGACGCCAGTCGCGAACTGGCGGGTGAGCCAGATGGTAGAGCCGACCCGGACGATGCCACTGAAGCACCAGCTTTACCAAAAAGTCCTATCCCCACTCTAGACCCGCGGCCATCTTTCTTACATGGCATGATAACAGACATATTGCCTGCACACAAACCGGCTTTACCAGAAAAGCCCAAGCTGCCAGTCAAGCCAGTTATCAAACAGACAACAAAAAAAAGTGTTATCACAACAAGCCAACAGCAATTAACTATGTACATGCATACAAAGAAAGATGAAGATGAAAAAAATATTGGAGCGTTGAGTGAGGAAAAAAATAATGAAATAACAGAAGTGCACGAAGACAAAGCTGAACCGATTTATTACGCACAACCGGTATTGACTAAAGAGGACAGCGACTCGTCGCTCAGTAGTCTCGGCAAACGGAAAGCGCCAACACCGCCACAATCACCCACGGTCGAAGAATACCCTAATATTTACCAAAGAAACACGGCTGGATTCTTGAAGTCAGACGCACCGATTGTAAGGGAGTTAGAGAAAAGGGAAAGGGCCACTTCTACAACAACTAAAGCGCGATCAGTAGAAGAATCAATTGAGATTAAAAAGATTGATGCAACTCCAGAACCTGCACCACGGAGAAACATATCCCTATCTCATGACAATTTATTATTGGACGACAAACGCAAAGGAAAGCTAAAATTTTCAATCAAGAAACTATTACGGATAGGTTCATCAAAGGATCTTGACAAAAAAGAGCTTACTGTTCCAGCCGTAACAAAGATGTCGAACAAAACTGAGGAAATATACGATTTGACACCGAAACCCAAACCACGCCTGGTTATCATACATCCTTTGGACATGAACGGATCTAACGGAGTGGAAGTTGTGAAATCGAACTGTGAAATCTCTGGAAATCTGCGTCGATTGAGTCACGATGACGTGTCATCAATATACAGTGGTTCTAGTACAGTGACGGAGCCAGAGACACCTAAAGTGGTGAACAAGCCTCCACCACCTCCGCGGCAGTCAAGTGAGGAGCAGAAGACAGTGTCCAGTGTACCGAAGCCTGCAAGACCACCGCCACCGAAGTCAGCTGCTTTACAGAAAAAGCAGAAACAGCAAGCATGGGCAACTGCGCCTAAACAATCAGATACCATTTATGCTAACTTAGGTGAGTTATCGTAAATTTTGTTATTACAAAGTATTTTTTACTTTAAGTGTACTTTTCACCAGACACAGAGGTTTGGAAGGATAATGTGGAGGTCTTTACAAAGCAGTGTGATACAAAATAGACTAAAAATTATAGTTATTTTCGACGTGTCTGTGTTATAGACAGATTAGGCGGCACGATTGGTGTAGTGGTTAAGTAATGGACTGCTGCGCTGTATGTCGCGGGTTCGATTACTACTCGGAACAAATATTTGTATGACCGGGTCTACAGATAGTTGTTTCGAGTCTAAGTATCTTGTGAATGTTTGTGAACGCACCTACTATACAGGTTTTTTTTTAATTATTAATGATAGGCTCGCTTATTGGTAGGAGTAATTCCTAGTATAATAATAATATTCCACAACTATCACACAACGTCGTCTAGTCCCAAGCTAAGCAGAGCTTGTGTTATGAGTACTAGACAACTGATAAACATACTTATATATTTCTAAATACATACATATTATAGATAAATTACACCCAGACACAGAACAAATAATCGTGCTCATCACACAAACATTTGTCCTGGGTGGGAAAAGACCTCCGGCATAGCAGTCAGGGCTACTAACTACTAGACCAACAGGCCAGTCAAAAGTGTGAGGCAAAGTTAAAAATAAGCATATAAGTACTTAATTGTACACCAAAAAAACAATACTTACTATGTTTATACTTACTTACACTATGTTGTCTTACAAGAGGCATTAAATAAATATTAAAAAAAATATGTAACGCAAATACATCCTTTTGATAAAAGTAACTACTTGAGTATTCTAAATTATGTGACGACAAGATGTAAAACTGATCATATTTCACAAAATAAAAAGTATAAAACTTTCTAAACAAAAATTATAATTTAAATTAGCCTTAATTTAACTAACAAAATATTCAATTTTGTAGGAGAAATCAGATCTGCTCTAGCGCCGAGAAAACCGGAACGGACGGCGAGTATGCGCGAGAGAGAAGCACGTTTGGAGCTACCAAAACGTAGGAACCAGATAGATGACGACAAAGACGAACTAGACGATGGACCACAAGAGCTGGTGCAGGCTACCAACGACACTGTCATACACAGCTACGACGACGTCTACAACTCGGCTAAATACGACGAAGAAAATTGTGATTCTGCTAAGAACAGCGACAGTGATTACGAATACGTGCACCACGCGAGATCAAGCTCCCCTGAATGTGACTCTGCCATAAAACCACGAGAAACCAACTCACAAATTGAATCAAGGAAAAGCGAAGAAAACAACACAGAATACCCGAAATATAACAACGGAATATTCAATCGCACATCTCTTCCTTATTGCGGTAGTGAGACAGAATCTGAGATCTATTCTCCGTATAGTTTCTACAGTTCAAATGATAATATGGATAGCCCTGGGAATGAAGACTATCAGAATGAGATGACTCCGAAAACTACTACAAATAAACTCAGAGTACGGAAGGGGCGGAGCGTGGTACATAGAAACCTGGAGGACAATTACGGTGCAGTCGTTATTGCGAATCACGAAGCGCTCGCGCAGGTCCTAGAACAGGTAATTTGTTTTGCTTTAGTACCGAGATTGCATTAAGTGGTAAATCGTTTTGCATTTCGAAGTACAAACGGTTTAATTTATGGAACGGACCAAATGAAGTAAATCCTTGAAGGTATTCGTGATCTGGGATCTTGTTTGGTTAAGTGCTTTGTTTAGTAACTGAAGTCAGAAGTCACTTAAAATATTAACTGCAATCTGTTATCGATAAAATCTTCCAAGTTTTCGAATATAATAGGGAATATAAATGCATTTTTTTTATAATTTTCTAAATTAAATATTTTTTAGCTTTGATTAACAAATATGAAAGAATTTTTAAAATATCTTCATCAACAACGAAGTTTTAATGTTTTTAAGATGCTAATAAGAAATAGAAGTCCGTGTAGTCTCTGACGTCATGGAAAACGGCTTTTTGAAGAGAGACAGATATATTTATTTTAAATTGTTATATCTCGTTTGTTTTCTACCAATATTTATAATGTTTTCACTGTTAATATTCTATTTTGTATATTTATTGATTAACCGATTAGATAATATTTTTTCATGCATACTATTACACTACGTACCAAGTCACCACTATCTGTCTGTGTATGTGTATCTATGTCATCATCATCTTCCTGCCTTTGTCCCGTTTTGTTTGGGGTCAGCGCAACACGTTTTTTCCTTCCATTCTGTCCTGTCACCCGTCACGCTATCACTAACTCTCTTTTGTTTTATATCACTTCTCACACAATTCATCTTTTCTATGGTCTTCCTCTCCCATATCCATCCACCCACATATATACCTACTCATAACTCTTTTAGTAACTTGCGTTTCATCCCTCCCCTTCACATGACCATACCAAGACAAACGATTCCCTTTCAACTTTTCAGTCTCTGGCGCCACTTTCAAACTTCCTCTCTATTTATATACATATGTCTACAGATAATTTAAACCATGTTTGACCAAACTTATGTCTACTGTTTCTCAATTATTATTCATCTGCTTCGATCAAACAAACTAAAATATTTCAATAATTTTTCCAGGTTCAGCAAAGTGCAACGATGCAATCTTCCTTACGGGGTCTAAAGGCGTGCACCAACTTGAGATGGAACGACTTCGCGATCCAGCAACCGAAGCCAAGTTCTGTGAAAGCTGGAAAGAGGTTCTTCTACCCAGCGGTCTGGAACTCCAACCAGGGTCCTGTGAATGTCACCCTGATGGTGTATAAGGAACAGATGGCTTCGCAGATGGTGTGCCAGCAGTCGGTGCAGCCGCAAACCTTGAGTTTGAACGCTATTACGGAGTTCTGTGACTTGGTACCTCTTCAGCAGTTTGGGGAGGAGGGCGAGGATTTGGTACAAGGTGAATATTTATTTGATTCGTTATTTGAAGTAAATTAGTCCCTGTTTGAACAATAACTAAAAATTCTGTAATCACACTCGTCAATCAATTATTAAATCACCCAACAATCGTGTAACCATTCTCACTTTGACCATTTTGGTTGCGAAGCCAAAAAGAAAATATTTTGTTTTCTTTTGTGTATCTATCGTGTATGTTTCCTGTACTGCCACTAAATACCTATATTTTTTCTTTCTTTCAATAATCTTATAACTTACCTATACCGAAATTCAAGTTTCGGTCAATCGATATCTTCTAGGTAACCAATATCGATAAAATATCATTAAATAGGATTTTGTTTTTTTTTTCGGTGGTAAAATCATCTTATGACATCCCCCGCGCTTGGGCGGAGCGGGAGATAGCGTCAGACTTTTACTGACTAAAAACCCACTCCTGTTCCTTCTTTGCCTTTCGTACCAGGGCCGAGTCTTCCTTTCAGAATCAGACCCTTGGCCCCAGTAGGCTTCGACCCTGCTGGGGCCCCCTACAGTTGCTGACATCTCCTTGAGGCGCGCGTGGAACAGTACGCGCAATCGACGACTTGGGCTCGGTCCGAACGGTTACCGGACGATCGGACGGCGAGCTGCCCATTGCTCGATCATTAAATAGGTGGACAACCATTTCATAGGCCACTCCCTGTCTTCATATTCTTCTCGATTTATTATTCTTTACAACTTATTACACTTTGAAATAAGAATGCATCGTATCTTTGCGTAGGCCCATGGTAATCTAAGTTATTTAGGTCGATTCAATACGCACAAAGTAAGTATATGTAGTTCATCTAAATACATAATCGACTGTTTATTAAAACTAGTTTGTAATAAGAAGCTGTTCGACCGCACTTATTAGTTATTTGACATGAATTCCTTTCGTAACCCACATGTTAAGACTTAAGACTATTATTGACGGGCCCCGAGGCTATAGTTGTGTTGTAATCTGGGTTTTTTAAGTAGTCACTCTAGACTGGCGTTCAACTGCGGTTTTTAAATCTGAAGAACAGTTGAATTATCTATCTACTACATAAAATGAGTACCTAGACTAAAAGCCCGATTAGACTAATCCAACAATGTACTTCCTTGGAAATCGAATATACATTCATCAGTTATTTTATTTTTTTGTAGTTTTTTTATAATCTTGCCAAGAAGGCCGACTCGATACGTTTGCTTACCAAATACTGCATTACGGGGCCCTTCATTTATTATATAAGACGATTTTTTACTAGTTTCTCCCCCCCCCCACCCCCAAATTAGAAAAAATAAGAATAGGTCGACCCCTCCCCCTGTTTAATATTTATTACGTAACAATCTAAAGAAAAAGAAAATACGTTTGGTTGGTTTTGATGTTTAATATCGCGTTAAGAGTTCGATTTTCCAATAACGGTCACAGCTGCTGACATTAATGCCTCAAAAATTTAACCATCCAATTGTTTTTTTCAGCCACCATCGTTGTTCTTGCGCACGCCCACGTGGACACCATCCATTCCTACGGCGAGAGCCTCCACTCATCCGAAGGTCTGACCACAAAGGAACACCAGCTGGTCCAAACCGAGCAGATCCATGAGGCCATCTTCATGATGCTCCAAATGATTAATGGCCTCAAGTGCTTACAAGCGCGAGGAGTGGAAGAGATCTCTGATTCCTTGACGTCTTTCATTGCCCTCAAAGAGTTGCAGCCTCTACAGTCTCATGGGAGCACCCTGAACCTGCCGTCGTCGCCAGATGACAGATTGAACTCCCTTTGGGCGCCGAAAACTAATTCTTATGGAAGACTCTGCATATTACAAGGGTGAGTTTCAAATTAAAAACTAAGAAAAATAAGTTTTATAAAGTTGAAGAAGCTTCAACTTACCTCTTTATCAATTCATTTACAAAATTGATCATATTAAGGCGTTGTATTTAAAAGCATTATTAAAATAACACTGATTCAACTGAAGCATAAAAAGTAACGTAGGTATTACCTGACCAAAGAAAACCCTTTTTTGAGGTGTGAAATCAGGAAATAACTTCTCCCGCTCTGGGTGGAAAGAGAGAGGCCAGTGCCGTAACTAGCCTGTTATACGCCCCGTGCGAGCTTCTTCAACTGTGCCCCTTGAAAAAAGATTAATAACGAACGATACAATAAAATTTACACCCTGCGTAGGATAGGTTAGATTTTATTTTTACATTCATGCGCACAGAATTGATTGAAAGCAAGAGCGAGAAGAGAGTTCGAAACTATATACCTACTCTGCCTACCTCGCCTAGGACAGGTTCCATTTTTTTGTGATAGGATTCAGTTACAGGGTGGCAGGCAAGATGTGAACTGGTTGTGCCGTGCGTGGGTACTCGGCACTCGGTAATCGGTACACGAATAATAGAAAATTTGGCTATTGTTTGATAATTTCTGCGCCCTATGCCTGGGTACCGCTGGCACCGCCCTAGTTACAGCACTGACAGAGCCTATCAGATTTTTAATAACTAAAACCCACCGTGTTTCTTTTTCCTTTGCGTTCCAAGGCCTGGGTAACTCTTTCGAACAATTCCACAACCCTGGTGCAAAAGAAAAGTCTGAAATTATGAAAGGACTGATAATCAATATTGGCGATTGATTACCATAAAAAAACACATAGCTATCTAATATTATCATAAACTAAGAAAGTTTTGACCGAACCACTCCATGCCACCTATACATAGTCCATCCACAAACTGTTTTGTTCATAATTGTCTTAACTTTTTGAGTGCGTAATTAGAGACACAATAGAAAGACAATGGCGCCTTAACGCCGGCGTTAATGCGGGGATCAACAGCTTAAACACTTTCTAATATTATACTTTCTTTTTCCAGATTGAGCGACGAAATAAACAGCAAATCGACAGACGAAGGTCATCTCAATTCTCTATGTAAATGTGCTATAAAAGCGACCGAAATCCTTCTCCCAGGAGAGAAGCTAACCCCCCTTCTGAAGGAAATACTTCACGAGGAACGTGCTGTGTCCCTGAACCAGGCCAAGTCTGTGCTGGAGTTCATGCTGTGGGGACCTTTGGATGTTGTTCAAGGGGTTCCAGTTGAGGATAGGGAGTTGTCTCTGCAAAGATGGCTGGACCTTGAAAGGGCGACAGTCTTACATGGGTTAGTAAGAACAAGAGTCCAGCTGAACGTGTTTGAACAACTCCATCTTATGTTCTTAGTCCGTTCAACTGCTAAAGCCATGTGCGATGCCTCCGTACTCCTCGAAAAAGCCAATGTGTATTAAATATTAATTATTGTACATTTTTAAACTTATATTTAATGATGACCTCTGTAATCGTATGATCCAGTTTTTGACTTGTATTTAAAGCAATATTCTAAAGTTGATGTTTTTTTATTTCAATGATTTTATCAATTGTCGTTTGGTTTTTTTTTTCATAGTTTACGTTAGAGGCATCTTTAATGTTAATCTTAGCTTAGTTAGGCACCTGAAGACTTGATATTTTATTTTTAGAGTGTTGAATAATTCTATAAAGTTGGGAATGGGACATGATTGGAATAAGTTTATAATTGTAATATTATATTATTATTTTAAATAATCAGTAACATCAATATGATGTTTAAATAATGAGATTGTATTTGTTAAATTAAATGTAAAGGAATCTTACTGCCATTATGTGGGACCAAAATGAAGACCATTTGTATATTATAACGACCAATAAGGCCAAAATATACTGATCATAAAGACATTATTCAAATAATCTTAAATGCAAAAAAAAATATGGCATAAAATAAAGGAGGGTTATTCTCAACAAAATTGCCAACGGAAAAAAGATTTTTCGCTCAATTCGATCAGTTCTGACCAAAACTCGAGCATTTTTTTTTATCCAATCAGTGTCTAGCAAGGTGCCAATATATAGAACTGAAGGTTATACTCATGTACTAACACCGGTGCCTTATATATTGTATTATACGTAAGTGCTGTATCATATCGAATGTAATTTATACTTTATTTTACGAACTCCGTTAAGATATCGAGTTCAAATTATTAATTTTACCCTTTGTAAGAATTCATCGAATATAAAAATACATATTTCTTACTATATATTTGTTGTTTTATTTTATTTATAACATGCATGAACAACACTGGTATTCGTTGAAAGTATAGGTACTAACATTAGTGGCATTCTAACACCAACAATGATCGATAGGTAACACTTGATATACGAAAATCACCCTTACTACTTGACAATAATGACACTGTCAAATCTTTATTACATACAGTCAAATGGGGTGAATAGAAACAAAACTTCAAAGGGTATTTTCACGATATTTGAATATTGTTTGCAGCGTTTAACAAAATCAATTTATTAATGAATTGTTATTTTAAAAAGTCGATACTTTGTTAGAAACTGATAATATAGTATCAAAGTGAAAAACCAAACCAAAGTTTTGTTTCTATTCACCCCTACGTTTCTATTCACCCCGTTTTACGGTACTCTATATTATTTTTCAATAGTCTGAAGAATGAATATGGCCGTTTGACAGCTTTTATATAGAACAATAGCTGCTTTTAACATACGTCGTTCTGTTAAAAGCAAGTACCTCAGACCATACAACTGTGCGCTGAATGCGTGTAGTTTTTACGTCAACACGATTGAAACGTTTACAACGCGTTCCAAATAAGAATAGGATCGATTTCCATGTTGTGACGTCACGTCATACTGTCAAACCGAAGAATTATTATTTTATTTTATTTTATTTATTTGGCTCACCAACAATTGACTACACACATACAAAGATATGAAATACACGGAATAAACTTATAGATTAGTGCAGCAATTCCTTACAGGTAAGCACAACATGCCTAACTTTACTGTTAGTTGCCTACTTAAAAGTAACTTACTAGACACAATAATTATCGCTTATAACTAAAAAACTAAATTATTTGAACTAAAAACTAAGTTAACAACCCAGCCTGACCATCGCATGGTTTCTTAATTGTTTTATATACAATACTTTTAAACCTACCAAGTGAGTCAGAGTGTACATCGATAAGATCACTGTAGGTAGTTGTTTAATAATTTGCATAGACGCGGGATGGGAGAATTAGCACCAAGAACGGTTCTACGAAGAGGAGGACGCAGGAGTTCGTGGGCTTTTCGTAGGCACACGAAATTGGATGCAGCTCAACAATTGGGGACAGTCAATTTTACACCTCAAGATTTTAAATATAAACAATAAATCCAGTAAATCTCTCCTCTTCTGTAGTGATATCATATTAAAATGCGAGATCTCTGTACGATTGCTTCTTTTTAGCTATCCCAGAAGAGTATGCTAAGTGCCACAGAAATCTTTTTTGGACCCTTTCTAATCTTAGCGTGTGAGTGGCATAGTGTGGTCTCCACACAGTACTGCAATACTCTAACGAGCTGCGGACTAAACAATTATACAGCAGAGTTTTAGTTTTATTGTGCCGAAAACAAGTAATATTTCTCAAGACAAACCCAAGCATTCTTGAGGCTTTTTTAACAACATATTCAATGTGGGGTACAAATGTCAACTGTCTGTCGAATAGAACTCCCAGGTCCCTTATCTGTTCCACTTCCTGCACCAAGTTGCCACTGATGTAATAATTCGATAGCGTTAATTTAGTTTTCCTGGTGAATTTTACATGGTAGCACTTATTAATGTTTAATTTCATATCATTATCATCACACCATTTCACCAACATGTCAATATCTCTCTGCAAAATTATGGTGAACAAAACAAGAAATTTTTAAAATTTGATTTATTTGCGAACTGTGAACGAAAATAGTTTAATCAGAATCCAGTTTTTCAATTTTGCTTATCTCGGAGTTCTTCAATTTTGCACAATTTCTTGCGATTTGACAGTATGACGTGACGTCACAACATGGCAATCGATCCTATTCTTATTTGGAACGCTATAAACGGCGTTTGGCTCTCTGATTGGTTAAGAGCTCGAAGCAGACCAATCGGAGCGCCGAACGTCATAAACGTGTCGATCGCGTTAATATAAAACAAGCATAAGCATATTCAGCCTTTTAATGTTCCCACTGCTGGGACTCAGGCCTCCTCTCTCTAGGAGAGGGAATGGGCCGTAATCCACCACGCGGGCCCAGTGCGGGTTGGTGAATGTCACATGTCTTCAAATTTATAGTTCTAGGACATGCCGGTTTCATCACGATGTTTTCCTTCATCGTTTTGAGAGCAGTGGTGATGAAATAAATTACACAATTTGCCTGGCTGGGTTTGAACTCACGACCTACAATTCATCAAGTCGGGACCGTTACCAATCGGCCACCACTGCTCTCACGTAAAAAAAACTCCCCCTAAAAATAGGCATTCTGAACGAACGAGGAGTAGCGCATGAACTGCAAGTAAATGTGCAGCACTAGTGATGAGATTAGCTCGGACGACGCACGGTGGTTCGACATCCACGCTCCACACACATTAATATTTTTTTTAAGAATAAAAACAGAAGACTCGTCTTTTCTCGCAACTGTCACGTTTTCAACTTCAATTTCTCAATTCAAAAACAGGATGTAATAGAACCGAAAAGAAAAAATAAAACACAATTTCTAATACTTTATTGTCTCAGCATTGCAACAGATACTCTATTTAATACTTTAATAACATAACTAAATTAATAATAAAAAAATAACATGGAAGTCTAATATCGCTACATAGATAAATGGCACAAATAAAGAAAAGCTTTGAAATTAATAAAATTAAATGTCATATCAACTGCCTTTTAAAATATTTAACAAAACAACACATTTTCATATTTTTTTAACACATCTAGATTTCTACACTGTTTACCTAATCTTACATTTCCGTCCGGACTATATTGTATTATGAATACTGTCTGTGTTGTCGGCTAGTATAAAAGAACACCATTTCAGGACAATTTCTTTCTTCCATAACTTTGATCAAACTATAGGGTGACTGGTAGTTAGTGACCGATACTTAAACACGTGATTGTGCTTATGATTACAAACAACTTTCCCAAAGAAACTTTTTTTATACTAATTTATTGTAGCGTAGCGCGCTCGCGTAAAGTACCAAAATACTAGTCTTTGGATATTATTTTACCGAAATATGTGTGTGTGAAGGCGCGCGCGAAATTCAAAGTTTCACAGCTGTTTTGTTATTGTGATTGAACTAAATAATATTTAAAAAGTTTCTTTGGGAAAGTTGTTTGTAATCATGAGTACAATCACGTGTTTTAAGTATCAGTCACTAATTACCAGTCACCCTATATACACCATTTGAAATAAGATTAAGATATTTAAACAAATCTATTTTACTGTTCGTTCAACCGATTTTGACTTCTATTCCGTAGGCATAAGGATGACATTAAAAGCAAAAAAGTGGTTACAATACCAACTATTTACTGCAGCCACCATTTGTCATGACACCAACGCAATAAAAGTCAAAATCGATTGAACGGACAATAAAAAACGGTTTCGTTTAAATGTAAAATTAGGGAACTATATCAAGAGTAAAACTGAAATTTAACGACACAAAATGAAAAACATACAAAACAATAATATCATTATTTAGTCCTATTTAAATCAACTAGAGCGTAAATAATATCGCTTTCAACTTATCGTAAGTAATACCATGCCACCCGTCGTCGCTTGATACTAAAAGATATATTATAATAATATTGTTATTGAGCTTAAGCAAATTAATATCAAGAGTTTTGATGCAATGACAAATATTATGTTTTACAAGACACACTAATAAAAGTACAAAATAAGGCGAGGTTGCATAATTTTTTTTTTATAGATATAAACCAGTGCTTGACTGCGATCCCACCTGATGGTAAGCAGTGATGAATAATTAAGAACTCATCAAATGCACAAAAATGAAAGAGAACATTATGATTTTTTTTTTATTAAAATTGACCAGCCGCTGGATAAAAATCAAAACACGATATAAATTAGTTGACTCGAAAAAAAAATAGTCACGAATCCGACATTCCGACCCAAACTTACGATTTCAAACGTGTATTCTATCTACGAGATTACGTCACGGAAATATTTGAAAGTTGCATAAAATAATAGTTTGTTTTTTAAAATGTTTTTTTTTTTTATAAAAATAAAGTCACTGTTACGGGGCCAGACCCGGGCCAGAACCTACAAAATACTCTGTGACTGCAACCGGCTCTTAACACATTAATGAAATAGAGTTAAAAACAGTAAAAGATAAAAATTGCGCTGTGGCCTGTATTTGCGCTTCCTCAAATATTTTTCTGTTATTTTTTTTTACAAGAAATTACTCCTGTATACGTGCGTACATTCACAAACATGTTAACTCACTTACACAAGAGACCCAGACCCGGAGAAACTATCTTTAGGCTATACAATTATTTGTTTAGTGCGGAAATCGAACGCGTGATCACACGCAGCGCAGCGTCCAATCCGTCAACCACAGAGCCAGCCGTGCAGTGAAGATCTGCGTGCACTTACCCACTATACTTATACATAACATTGTCATTGCCCCAAAACCCAGACCATACAAACAAGAGAGTATGTTACATAATTCAGAAAAGTGTAACCTCGAATAACACGACCCCGTATGTTTAATAATAGGAAACTCTTTACAACGAATGCACGCTGCTACGAAAAACCTTACGCCACAGTCATAGAATCTCGAATAACAAAGTCTCTAATTCAACAATTCGAGTCAGTTAACAACAAATGCGACCTTCTACGAATAACTTATCGCCGATGCCACGCGTTTGCTTGGTTTGGTTAAGTGGCGTCGAGATTCCATGATTGTGGCGTTAGGTTTTTCGTAGCAGCGTGTATTCGTTGTGAAGAGTTTCCTATTATTAAACATACGGGGTCGTGTTATTCGATATTACAGTGTTTCTGAATCATGTAATTCGAGATCGCGTGGCTACGGCGTTAAGTTTTTCGTGGTAACGTGCATTCGCTGTTAAGTGTTTCGGATTAGTAAACTTACGGGAACGTGTTATTCGAGGTTACACTTTTCTGAATTATGTAATACACTCCAAACAAGACTAGAAATTAACCATACAAAAATATACCTTAAATCATAACGCAAAAGCAACAAAGTAATAAAAGCAAGCAAATCCGGAATGTATACTGCACGCATAAAAAACAATGTGATTACTAAAACATTCCAATAGAAAACAGATCTCAATGTATACGTCATAGTTGTTACATTTCACGAACGCGTCAAAGATTGCAATTTATTCCTTATAATAATGAGCATAAGAGTCACATGACGCATGCTCGTGACTTGCAAAGACTATGCTAGAGAAGCTTAGAATAAAGTTGTAGAAATAAATAAAATAATAGGAATAAAAATGTAAAGCATTCGATTCTAAACTATTAGCAATCTTAAATACCGTCGAACGGGGTGAAAAGGAACGCAAGGGGGCAAATAGAAACGAAAATTTGAAGAAGATTTTCACTTCGGTATATCACTACATAGTATAAAACAAAGTCGCTTTTCGTGTCTGTCTGTCCCTATATATGCTTAGATCTTTAAAACTACGCAACGGATTTTGATGCAGTTTTTATTAATAGATAGAATGATTCAAGAGGAAGGTTTATGTATATAATGCATGCATAATAAAGAAGAGAAACACTGATAATTTTAGATGTTTCTAATGTGATGTCGTAAATAAACAAATTTTTTTGTGCTTACATTGCAAACGCTGGCTGAACTCTACGAGATATATCAAAATAGTGTACTACAGTATTGTTTACCTTAAAAAGGTCTACAAAAAAGTCCGCGATGGTATACGTCCATCTCTTAGGGATAACCCACAATAACCATTTTTTATCCTTTACTTTTTACGAGAAATAATGGCTTATTTACGAAACAATTTTAAGCAATACAGCATTAATCTTTATCCAATTAAGTACCTTAAATAAAATTTGCATTTAATATAGATCAATATAGCCTTTTACAGCGTGTAATTTAAATGAATATTTTCGAAGATATTACAGATTTAAAACGCAGGGAAATAGCGGTTGCGGTAAATAACTTGATTCTACGTTTGTTACCTCAGAACTCCGTCGTTTATGGACCGACTTGCAACATTTTTTTTTTCCCTAATAGGATTTGCTTCCAGATTGGTCCTATTTTTTAAAAAATCCAGTTCTGATGATGGGATCCATAAGGAATCGAGGGAACTCCTCAAATATTCTAGGCAACTATATAATGATTTTAGTATTTTCATCGAGAACTTAAGCATTCACAGTCAAAAAATAACATTTGATGAAGTGGAACTGATGAAAAAGACCAGAAATGGCCAACGGAACTTCACCCCTACATAGATATCACAATGAAGATAGTTAAGTAACTATGACAATGAATATAAATAAATGGTTCTGAATAGTTATGTTGAAAATGGTAGCATCAAAGTGATCTGATGATGATGATGGAGCTGGAAGATAGGCACTGGAACTCCGTAATTAATTAATGTAACCTAGCCATATTTGGGCTTATTAGAATTGTCATCAGATGCACTTTGGCTATAAGGTACTATCAAACTGACACTGACTTCCAAAATTAAAGATCAAAATATGATCGTTTTAGTGTTTTGTTTTTAGGGTTCCGTACCTAAAAAGGAAAAAACGGAACCCTTATAGGATCACTTTGTTTTTAGTCGGTCTGTCTGACAAGACCCTTTATCTCAGAAACGCATAGAGGTATCGAGTTGAAATTAAAACCATATACTCAGGTCTGCGGTCCCTTGAAGCTGCGAAAAAATCAAACTTCTGAGTAACGAAAAAAAAAGATACAGACGTTTATGTCGCAAAAAACGTATATTTCGACACTCTCAAGGGAATTAAAATTCATAGAGTACTTCCCGTTGACCTAGAATCCTGAAATTTGGCATGAAGCAAGGTCTAATAGCACAAATATAGGAAAAAATTTGAAAACTGTAAACTGTTTTTTGCGATTCGGAAAAATCTTCGTAACTCAATTTTGGAATTGAACTGTTTTCATAGCACCCTCAGTGCGTGCCACTTGCCCACTTTTTATAATGAAGTCGGTTATTTTTTTTTATAAAAAGTTTTTTCCTACAGAATTTGTTAATACTTTGAACCCGTCTGGACTCCCTCCTCATAAAATGGTGTTGAAAATAGGTTGTCCTGTTATTTTATTAAAAAACCTGAATCCATCTAAACTTTGCAATGGCACGCGTTTGCTGGTAAAATCACTAAAAACTGTCATAATAGAGTGCACAATACTCACTGGATGTGGTACCGGAGATGTGTGTCCATGGAGTTTCTTGCACATTCTTCTTCATGTTTTTTTTTAGGTGGGAAAATCATTGAATGACAAATCCCGCTCTTGGGCGGAGCGAGAGATAGTTTCAGACTTTTACTGACTAAAAACCCACTCCTGTTTCTTCTTTGCCTTCGTCCCAGGGCCCCGCGTTTCACTTTCAAACTACCCGTGGACCCAGTAGGCTTCGACCCTGCTGGGCCCCTCCGATTTGCTGACATCTCCCTAAGGCGCGCGTGGAACAATACGCGCCGTCGACGACTTGGTCTCGGTCTGGACGGTTACCGGACGGTCGGTGGCCGGAAATCGGGATCGGAATCCCGACGGCGGTTGGAGCGTGAGGACCGTTGCCTCACGCGATCGGCCGCCTCCTTTGCCAGCATTATGCTTCGCAGAAGGAGGCGACCGCCTGCCACCGCCGATCGCCCCCACGAGGACACGGCGTTGCTCTGCCCAAGCGGGGCACACCTCCACCGTGTGCTCCATCGTGTCCTCCGGGTGGTCCCCACAGTGGCAAGTAAAGATATCTTTTGCAACGACCAATAATAAATCGCAGGGTCAAACTTTCAACGTTGCAACGTTATTGATCGTTGAGTGTTTTTCACATGACCAATGATATGTCGCTCTTTCAAGAGTAACCTCAAAAGAAAACATGTTTGTATTATCTAATGACAAAAAAAAGCTGCGAACATTGTACATAAAAACATTCTGTAGCATAATTAGTACTGGCGACCCGCCCCGGCTTCGCAAGGGTGCAATGCTGATCAAAACCGCATCAAAATCTGTTGCGTAGTTTTAAAGATCTTCTCCTTCTCAGTCGGTACACTCTTGCCAGTGTAGTCGTGGTCGTCACTGTGAATCACGATGAGTGATCATCTTGGTAACACGGCGCAATTCATCGCGGACTGCAGCTTTCCGAGTACATTCATAAACCGAGCACTTAGTTACGCCTTGATCTGGTCTGTCCATCTCATTAGTGATCTACCACGTGGCCTGATGCCCTAAACTTTGCCCTGCTGCACTACGAGACGCTCTATGGAATCATTACCATGACGAGATACATGGCCGCAGAAGTTCAAAATGCGCGACTGCACTGACTGTTTTTCTTTCTTTCTTCTTTCACTGTGGATGATAGGCGCTGTCTGATCTAAGCGTACATAGGGACAAAGAGCGGGAAGCAACTTTGTTTCATACTAAACAAAGAAGTGATCAGCATTGCACCCGTGCGAAGCCGGGGCGGGTCGCTAGTATATTTATAAAAGGCAAAGTTCTGACTTACTGACTTCAAACCCATGGAACTAGAACGCTGAAATTTTGCACAGAGGTGTCCTTTATGACGTATACAAAAAATAAAACAGGATTTCCAAAAATTCACCCCCTAAGGAGATGAAACAGGGGTCCAAAGTTCGTATGGAAAAGCCACTCACTCGAGCGACCAACGCTGCTGACAGAAGCTAATTAGTAAATATTTATAGGTATTATTGATTTTTATCAAATTATCAGTTTTTATTACAATTAAGTTGAATGCTGGGAAAAAAATTAAATAACGTGAAAATCCCCTTTACATTTTTGTTTCTATTTACCCCTGCGTATTTATTCACCCTCTTTGACTGTACTTGTAACGATAGAAGGACTTTGGGTAT
Organism: Mythimna impura; assembly: GCA_905147345.3. Classification (NCBI taxonomy): domain Eukaryota; kingdom Metazoa; phylum Arthropoda; class Insecta; order Lepidoptera; family Noctuidae; genus Mythimna; species Mythimna impura. The sequence goes on along the minus strand of LR990355.1, from coordinate 4,222,005 downwards.
GTATGAGTTTAAACGCGTAATATTCGCTTGTTTAAGAAAGCGAAATTGGGCACTTGACTCAACTTTCTTTTTATTTTTTGTATCGAATAAGTAACTTTATCCAAAATCGCAAATAGAAAGAACGATTACGATTTTGTATTTTTAACCTCGTCTATTAGTCTCGTCATCAAGTGATGGAACAGAGGTGTTTTACTCAGTAAAAGTCTGACAATCCATTTCGCTGCACCCATAATATCCCAGGAGTTACTTTTTTTTAAATATAATATATATTCATATAGTTTGTAAAAAGCCATAGATATGTTCTGTCCCACATACACAAAGCTTCTATCATTAATTGCAAACATTTTATAAAACAAAGAAACAATAGTAATTATAATAACAAGGTACTCATAATAACTGAAGTGTGGAGCCATACCCGCTCCGGATCCATCGACCTGTCTGTCTGTGAGTGGACCGCTGCGGTCCCCTGAGTCTCTGCCTTATATTTTGACATAAAAATGCTCATTAAAATTAATTAAAAAAAATTATCGATGGATATTAATAACATTATACGGCTCCACAGTACAGTTAATAATATCATTCACACGTTTATAACGAGACACGATTAAAATTAATACAAAAACAATAAAAAATAATACAATAGCATAATAATGATGAATAAAATTCAAAAATAAAATAATGATTTCTTACTCGTCCAGTGCTTTATAAATTGACTTGAATGCAATGGAATGATCAAGAATAATAATTTAATTCAAACCAGTTACTTTTTATTAAAATCCTTTTTAATAATATCCAATCATAAGTGCTTTCATTTTTACATAAATAAATTAAGTACTTATGCCTTTATATATTTTGCATTTTGAGTTCCGTACACCAAGGGAAGAAACTGTGCCCTTTTACTTAACCTAAGACCGACCGTCTGTCACAGCCCCTGCTACTTTTAAACTGTAATAGACAACCATGGAGAGCAGTGATGGAGCAATGGTGGCTCAGTGGTTATGGCCCCGACTTCCGAATTGTACGTCGTGGGTTCAGGCAGGGCCTTTACTTTGTGTAATTTATTTCATCACCACTACTCTCAAGATGAAGGAACACAATCGAGAAACTCAAAGACATGTGACATCCAGGAACCCGTATTGGGCCTGCTTCCAAGGCAGAGTTCCAACAGTTGGAACATTAATTACAAAATCTGATGTTATTCTTTAGGTAATATTTTTTCAATGAAAATTATTTATGCCGATGATAACTATTTTGCTGAATTCTGAAGTTTTATTTAACATCGCGTGTTACGTTTAGAAAAATAAATATTTATAAACAGTTATACTTATATTTAACTTGATTAAATAAACTGTCCAGTTCTGGTAAACTAGAACCCTTACTGTGCGATCTAGATTCGCACACGGACGCTTACATACCATGCCTAGATTGGACTCTCGCGCACTAAAACTCTTGCAAAAGAAAGCTATTACTCTTGATCATTCCACCTTATCACTGGGTACTATCCTTACTACAAAGTTATAACAATTTTCGTCTCGTAAAGAGAGCATTGTGCTTATGAACTAATAGTTTACAATCCCTTGTTGAAGTATACGTATGCAGGCGGCTTGCCGTCCGTGTTCTTTAAGATTTGTTCGTAGTTGTCCTTCTCGAAACGTTTGATCGTGTCTATGGACAGTTTGCTGTGGAGGAAAAGACATAAATATTTTATATTGTTACGCCGTGAAACTTGAAGACGCCATATTTTCAATGAAATCAAGAGTAGCATCAAATAATTAAAACTTATTGCTGTGCGAAACTTCTAGAATGGAAGTACGTACCCAGGCCTGGCAAGTTCTAGAAAAGTCAACCATAAAGTACCTATCACTATTGTTATTAAATAGGATTTGCAGGTGGTTGATAAGAGACTTTGTACCTTCCACTTTTTAACAATAGAGTCGAAATTCGCGAGTAAGGAGGGAGGTACATATTTGCAATAAAAATTATTTATGGCCCCACGACGCGACTGTATTGTTCTAGAATAGCCGGTATAATGAAACGTCGGTATGTAGAATTTTCCTGGCTTCGCATATAAATACGAGCTCCCGATCGGAGCTGACCTGACCTGAGGCAGTTTGGTTGCGCCTGCTAAACGAGTGCGATACCTAAGTCTGCGAAGTGATCTTACCTAACGACCTAAGCGATACTAAAACGGAGCTCTAGTGTTCATTGTGATTTGGTTTATAGTTGATTGGACAAATTTATTATTGTTTGTGGTGAATAAAGTTCTCTGCTAATAAACCGGCATTAAATTACTCAAGTTCGTAACAATATTTATATTGGCAAGAAGTAAGAAGGTTTGATATACCAACCCCCACTAGGCCTCGCGTGGTGGATTACGGCCCATTCCCTCTTATAGAGAGGAGGACTGAGTACTAAACACGAAACAACATTGCCTATAAGGCTCTTATGTAATGCAAGATCATCTTATTATATCATTGTACTGGTCAAAATGAACCGAATAAAATTATTGTTATTAAATAAGGTTGATTATACCATGACAAGATAGTTCGAGAGAAACTATAATACATTTTTATTATGTCTCGAATTTCTTTCTGTTTGAAAATTATGTTGTTATGGTGAATGCTGCAGAGTAGCCCGGGAAATTAAAATTTTCTTAAGATTTTTAGCATTTTTTATGTTTATTAAAATATGATTTGCTCTTCAGTTGGTTTAATGGAAAAATTTTTACCTATGTGTTTTGCTACTCAATAGTACAACTTAGTAGACCTTTTTTCCAAGTTTCCCTTATTTTCTTTTGCGAACTTAGCTGACACACAGCCGTTTCTAGATTGGAATTTAAAAAAAAAATGCTAGACTATGAATGTATATCTATGAATACATTTATTATATTCTCGGTTTTTCAAAAAAATCATTTTACCGACCCTGATAATTTTTTTGGGGAATAATATTTTTAAATATACATACCATCTTTGTGGGAAGATTGCACAAGCAGTCGGCACCATAAATGTTAAGCTGTAAATTGAAAAATTTATGAATTAGTCATATTCTACACTAATCAAAAACTCAAGTTTTAAAACCATAATCTCTATAAGACCTGTCATCGCGATCACTGACTGAAACATTTCTATTATGTGTACAAATAAGTTTCCGTTTTTAATAAAAATCTAGCTGTTGCCCGCGACTTAGTCTGTGACAAGTTCGTAAAATTGTACAAATGTAGATAACTAAAATGATTCTATGCTTGCGATTCATTCCGTAAGGATCTAAATCTAATTCATTTATTTTACTTTCACCTATATCGGTTAAAGGGTAAAATCTACAATTCCGTGATAAGGCCTGTCATACTGTATGGGGCTGTGAAAAGACGGATGAAAAAAGATTGCACGTAGCGGAGATGAGAATGTTAAGATAGATGTGTGGTGTGACGAGAATGGATAAAGTGAGAAATGAGTATATTAGGGGAAGTTTGAAAGTGGCGCCAGTGACTGAAAAGTTGAAAGGGAATCGTTTGTCTTGGTATGGTCATGTGAAGAGGAGGGATGAAACGCATGTTACTAAAAGAGTTATGACTTTACATGTGGATCGATGGAGAGGGAGAGGGAGACCAAAGAAAAGATGGATGGATTGTGTGAAGAGTGATATGAAAGAAAAGGAAGTTAGTGATAGCATGACGAGTGACAGGGCAGAATGGAAGAAAAAAACGTGTTGCGCCGACCCCAAATAACACGGGACAAGGGCAGGAAGATGATGACCTATATCGGTTAAAGGCCAAAACGCCAAAAATCCTCAAGCAAAGGAAACTTAAGAAAGATAAATTTATTATTTATTGTACACCAATAATAAAATTACAATAGGAATTAAAAATAAATAATAGGGACTTAAGTTTCATCACGTGAGCAAGTTCAACAAGTAGATGATGATGATAAGATTATGTGCCTGTGCACACCACGGTTTTTAAACGCGCCTTTGACGCGCGTTTTAGAAACGTGCGTCGACGGCACGCTTTTGTTCTATTAAAAGTCTACAGGCTGACATCTGACTCGCGTGCGTATTGCGTCTGTATCGCTACAAACGCGCGTAAACGGCGCGTTTAAAAATCGTGGTGTGCACAGGCCCTAAGTTTCATTATTAGTTCTTTTAACATAACACATCGCTTAGATGTAACTATAACTTAATGAAAGTCCCGTCAAGTTTTGTTCAACCGTTTCGAATAAGTATTCCGTAGTTTGAAATCCCATTCCCACAGGAAAATGAAAAGTAGCCTTAGGGGCGTAGCTAGGCGTGGGCGAAGTTGGCCCTCGCCCACGACACAGTATAGATAAGATATGGAACAGTACGGAAACTACCTACAAATATTCGAAACGGCACACTCACACAAACATACGCATCGACGAGACTCCTAAGCGTTTCTCGCGGTCCTGTCAGTAGCGAATGCCGCTTAGGAGTCTCGTCGATGCGTATGTTTGTGTTTTGAGCCGTTTCAAACATTTGTAGGTAGTTTCCGTACTGTTCCATATCTTATCTATACTGTGCACACGGCCTCCCATCGAAAGGGGCCTCACACAAGCGAGGGCTCTTTAAGAACAAGGGTTTTTTTTATAATTGATAGTCTCGCGTTTAATTTATTTCACATGATGGTAAGCGACGATGTAGTCGAACACTGGGTTGCGACAGTCGCTGTCTCATTTTCGAATTTATGAAAGAAAAAGGCCTCGCTGATGTGCCTTCGCCCACGTCTATATTAGTTCACGCTACGCCCCTGAGTAGCCTAAGTTAAACCTTGTAACATCAACTATATGCCAGTGAAAGTCTCGTCTTATAGGTATCGAATGGTGTACCGTAGAAACCATCCATCACACTGATAAACCAAATTTAAAAACTCCGGTTTCAAGTTCAGTTCCAATATTCCTACTTAACCGCTAAAGACTCTAAAACCGCTAACGCTACGTGCTTGAGAACTGTGCAGTGTTCAGTGAGTGTTATATCTCCTCGTCACTGGAGCAGGAGTCGCGAAATCCAGAGAACGCCAGCTGACTGACACGTGGAGTTCAAAAGGTTGGTGCAATTTCCTCCCATATACGAACTGTTTTTCTCTGCTTCCTAATCCTAAACGGCTCCAGTAGGATCCATCTGCTGCAAGATGTCAAGTACATTATCGGAGAAACGCTAAACCGCAAAATACAGTCCACTTCCAATATTAGTAGTATATGGGCATCCATTTTTCCCTAGTCGCTAGTTTTAAGTAAATCATACGCACCACATGCCGACGAATGCCGTCTGTATGCCGATGTGCGCCCAGCGGATCCTCTGCATCCAGGCCTTGGGCTCCAGGCGCTCCATGATGACAGGCAGCAGCAACATGCCAGGGGCGCACATTACGATTCTGAAATGTACGTGCAAGAAATAATATTGACTGGGCCGTTGGTCTAGTGGTTAGTGGCCCTGACTGCTATGCCGGAGGTCGTGGGTTCGATTCCCACCCAAGACAAACGTTTGTGTGATGACCACGATAATTTGACTAATGTGTCTGGATTTAATTTATTTATAATATATATAGTAGTATTTAGAAATATATAAGTAAGTATGTTTATCAGTTGTCTAGTACTCATAGCACTAGCTCTGCTTAGTTTGGGACTAGATGGTGTTGTGTGAAAATTGTGGAATATTATATCATTAAAAAAAAACCGGGAAAGTGCGAGTCGGACTCGCGCACTAAGGGTTCCGTACAAACTTACCTATGAAAACAGTTCAATTCTCAAATTCAGTTACGAATTTTTTTCTGTATCGTGGGTGCTATAAACATTGTAAGCTCACATACACAAGACACCCAGACCCGGAAAAACAATCTTTAAGCCATAATAATATATTGGTTCTAATTTCAGCCAATCTCTGAACCACTACGCCAACCTTGCCATCTGCCGTCTTTAGGCCAACGCAGACGGCATGGCAAAGAATTTAAATTTTTACCATTGGACATTCAACCATATTAAAATAGCAATACGACATAGAGTACAATGCTTTAAAATGATCCCGTGGCATCGAAAGGGATCGCACAGTATTGAAAGACGCGTCACGGGCTCCCGCGGCAGGATGCCGTGCCGCGCTGCGGTAGGCGACGGCATGCCGAAGGACGCCAGCGCCCGCCAACACTCTATCAAACGCTACTTATGACTAAAATATGTATCGGGCAGTAGAAGCTGCCGTGGCATACTTCGACGTGACGCGGCATGCCGGGGTAAGGCGCTGGAATGCCGCAGTATCTAAGTGGCGAGTGTGCGCTGACTGGCGGCAAAATCCTTTGCCATGCCGTCCCGGTCTGCGTAGGCCTTTTGTTGTAGGATACACTGTGCCGGGCGCTAGAGGCACGACAACTAATATTAAGTCGGGGGATTATATAAAGTTAAATACCTTTAGGGTGTTACCACACCAATCGATCGATCGTCGATCGATGGTAGAATGGATTAGTCGATGTCGATCGATAGTTTCTACCACACCAATCGATCGATAGTTGATAGATGCCATCGATCGATGGTAGAATGGATTATTCGACGTCCGTACGTAGTGATGGAATATAGCCGGGGTCAATCGATCTACGTCGATCGATGCCGTCGACCGATGCCATCGATCGGCAATCGATTGATTGGTTAGTCGACCGGTATCCGTTGATCAATTAAAGCTACCACACCAATCGATCAACGTCGACCGAAGTCCATCGATGACATCGATCGACGATCGATCGATTGGTGTGGTAACACCCTTATGAAACTTGATTTCGTACCTTGAGGTGACGACTTGAGTGATGCCTTTCGCTGGCGCGATCTGAGACTTGCCTATAACTTTACCATTCTCATCAGATACGTCCAAACCTGAAAAAAAAAATGAATTTCATTAGTCCTTTTAAATTTATAGTAGATCACTTAAAGGGAGGTTCCTCAAATGTGATCTCTTTCTGTCGCTCAAAGGTAGGTAGGAAAACTCATTGTTGTCTTAAGCTCCCTTTCTACATGCATTTTTAAATAACTAAGTTTTGTTGGACCAGAAATCATTAAGATTAAAGTGGGAACTACATTAGTCCGACACAAACGTGGACCACGCCTAATTTCTACGTAGAGTCGCGTCGCGTGGTGTGGATCTAATGTACCTCTACAAGTCTAGTTGCCATATAAAATGTATGGAGACCGACGCGCTCCGATCGGCGTATGTGGCCCACGTGTGCCCAATATAGTTCTACCATAAGGGCTGACTAGGCTAAATGTGTATAGTCCACCCATCTTTTACCAATTATGTATAAATATGGTACTAATAAGATCTATAACGACATAAAGAAACTATAATTCAAAATCATAGTATTATTAGAGTTTTAAGATCGATTAGAAATTTAGGACATATGCTGCAGTCGACTGTGCAACTGCATGCGAATCTTCAAAATGTTTGGACATATCATCCGCAATGAAAGCTCTTTGGAACGTTTAGTGGTACAAGGTAGAGTAGAAGGCCAACGTTCTCGCGGTCGATCACGTACCAGATGGACAGACCTCATCATAACATCTTCAAAGTGTTCCCTCCCTCATTGAATGCACACGCAATGCCACGAATAGAGAGAGATGGAGAAGTCTCGTAAAAGCTGCAACCAAACTACAAGACGATCCATGACCACGACCCCTCCGCCAGGAGTGTACGACTGAGAAGAAGACAGCAGCCCGAAATCAACTATCGGGCAGTTGCCTGGACCAGACACAAAATCCGTCCAGTCGGAGGATCCTCCCTTTTCAACGGAGGTATGTAGGACTTTACACTCTGTTCCGCATACCCCTGAAGTATAAAGAAATAATCTGAAGGGAACAGAATTCTTATTATTCTTTATTACTTTATTTATATAATCCTGAGCAGTGGTAGCACAATGGTAACGACCCCGATTTACGAGTCGCAGGTTCAAAATTTATTTCATCACCACTCTCACTCGCTCTCAAAACGGTGATGGAAAACATCGTGAGGAAATTTGTCCTAGAACCCAAGTTTGAAGACATTTTCGAAGACATCATCCACCCGCCCTGGGCCTGCGTGGTGGATTACGGCCCATTCCCATTCCTAAATAGGAAGCTTGAGTTCCAGTATAAACTTTTTACATTCAACAGAAAAATAACTTAACAACTTCTAATAAAATTGCTATAAATAAGAAACTACGTTCAAGATGTTGATATCATTGATCATTGAAACATGACACGCAACTCGACATGACAATATCTCTTTCAATTCGCTTAGGTCCTGTGTCCATTGATTAAAAGTAATTAAAGATTGTATAAATAAAGTACATTGGATAGGTACAGTTCGAATCAAACTTTATGGCGACTGTGAAGCGATACTCGCTGTGCAGTACCCCACCTCTCACCCCCCACTGGCACATAAACTTGGGACTGAGCCAACGACTCACCTCTTGCTCCGAGTCGCCATTTATCATTGTAGTATTTAACCAGTGTGGCACATGTTATATACACCACAAATCTTTAATTAGTACAAATACTTAAAGGCTTTATTAGAAAACGTCTTGTTATTATTTAAATAAAGTTTCAATAATTAATATTCATAAACAGCAAAGTTATTAGCGTTGGTATATCCCAAAATGTCACTCAACTTACGGAAATATTGTACAGGCTATTGATTATAAATGAATAAAATGACGTTCAAAATGGAGAAACACTGTGCGTAGTATTTTCTAGTAGCAATTGTTTTGATTCTATTATGAATTTATTTACGTGAACAATTTTGGGATTTCGTTTTTTTTTTACTTTTGACTACAAAAATATGATTAGCGGGTACGGATTTTTTGTACTAATTAAAAAATAAGGGTGTATGTACATATATATATATTTTAAGTACATAAACATCAATATGTAAATAAGTACCTATTTTATTCACCTTGTTGTGTCAATGTGGGGTGCCGAATGAAACTGACTGAGCGCTGGGTGCAAATGCCTAGGTGGTATTTTTACTGATGTTCGCTTGAACATTATCTCACCTGATGGAAAGCGACGATATGGTCGACAATAAAGCACGCTTGCCTAAAAATAACCTGTTCTATTCACTCTTGACTTACAGACCCCCAGGTGGTAGCTATCAGGAAACATACTCCGGCAGGAAAATTCTACTCCTCAACTGTACTCACAATGAACGTGTTCCCAAAACATGTTGTGACTATGGGTGTGATGATAAATAACAGTTTCATACAGTATGGGCACGCTCGGTACAATTTTATTGTACATATCATTATAAATTACTATTTTCTTATACTCTGTGTTTATTGCTATTGTGTCGTGTCTGTGTCGAATAAATGTTTGTTTTTCGATCCTCTGCCATTAAGTTTGAATCGTACTGTACTGTGAAGGTATAAAGTGCAGTAGGTACTTACCTAACAATATCTCATTCTGTCTCATTAGCGGAATGTTTACCCAGTTCGCCGCTGCCACGGCTACGAATGGAACAAAACGCTGGAAAATAAACATTTTATACGTGAATAAACATTGTTATTAAGTAGATATACACTACTAGTTTTTAATTAGTACAAATACTTATAGGGCTTATTAGAAAAGGTCTTGTTATTATTTAAGTAAAGTCTCAATAAATAATATTCATAAACAGCAAAGTTATGAGCGTTTGTTTATATCCCAAAATGTCACTCAATTTATGGAAATATTGTACAGGCTATTGATTATGAATGAAAAACAATGGAAAAATATTGCGCGTAGTATTTTCTAGGAGCAATTTTTATGAATGATTGCTTCAATTATGAATTTACCAATTACGACAATTTTTGTGGACAATTTTGGCATTTCGTTTTTTTTTTACTACACAAATGTGATCCAGTAACGGTTACGGAGAGAGCACCTTTTTTTTACTAATTAAAAATAGGGATGTATTATTATTACTATTTACTATTGTCCCACACTAGGAATTACTTTTTCAAAAAAGGAGGAGGTTCTCAATTCGTCGGAATATTTTATTTTTTATCTCGGCAGTATAATCCTGTATGATAATTTTCACAGTCCAATATGCCATAATATACTGAAGAAGTTAAATTTCTTTCCCTCTCTTTAAACGATGCTCCACATTAGGTACACACATTTAAACACTTCTAAACAAGAGATTCAGAATAACTATCTTCCGCCAGAATCCGGTGTAGGAACCTCCCGAACTTACCATGTCCGGTGAGGGGCCTGCGTTAGGCGGAAGGTGAGGACGCCGTGACGGCACTCCATCCACTCCTCAAATAGGGGACTTACCGCCATGTTTATGACGTGCCCAAATTATTGCTTAATCTTGAAGGTCGAACTGTGCGGTTTACTCTTTTTTAGTAACTAGATTATTTACTGAACTTTGAAACATGTTGACGTTGATATAGGTAACAAGGGTTTTGAAAGATAATCTAGTTGATAAAAACCATACATTACTATTACTACAAATATTGAGGTACAATCGTATCTTATCAATAAGTTGAATGTCTTTAAAGCGGCTATAAAGATTATCCGATAAAAGATATCGAGACGTGTTTACATAATTTATTGCCGTGTCCGTAACTGTATTACAAAATGTCTAAAGATCGCTGAAATATAGCGACGACCCGCTCAGCTTTTGAAATCAATAAATTAAAATTCTCAGATTTGTTCCTATACCTGTGCTATAAGACCTTGTTTTATGCAGAATTTCAGGATTCTGGGTCAACGGGAAGTACCCTATGAATTTTGATTCCCTTGAGTGTTGAAATATACGTTTTTACGATTTAAACGGCCCTCTTTTTTCCGTTAACATAAAAGTTTGATTTTTCCACAGCTTTAAGGGCCTGCAGACCTGAATATATGGTTTTAATTTCAACTCGATACCTCCACGCGTTCCCGAGATAAAGGTTCTTGACAGACAGACAGACCGGACAACAAAGTGATCCTATAAGGGTTCCGTTTTTTCCTTTTGAGGTACGGAACCCTAAATGATTATTTTTTTTAAATTAAAGACGTAATTATTTTTATATATTTTTTTCAGAATTCGACTTGTCCGATATTGAATTATACGGTACGGCGTTGTACGGCTTTGAACTCTTAGTATCAGTGTAAACCCAACAATTTTGAGATATTCCACTACTGTTTTCAACCGCCGAATAAAGAATTTTTTAGCTGATTACCGTGGTATCAAGATAGCTTTAGGACGGCAGATGTAGTCTAGAAATAACCGCACCACTGACACAAGAGACTCACATCTCAACAATGTCTACACGTGGCACTCATTATTATCGATTACATTATAAAAATATCAGCATACACATTGTAAGATGGATCGGCTATAGACTGAAAAGTTATTTTTATAGAATCTAGGTAGGAACTGTTTCTAAGTTTTTTTTATGGTATTGTAATATTTTCTGATCAGATCACAGAAAATCTTTTACTAATAGAAAGCCACACTATTCCAAAGTAATATAGGATACTTATCATTCTGCAGAAATACTCGTCGACACCCTAAACGCAAGTGAAACCACACCACTGATATTATTTAAAAAATATATATTTAAAAATATGACTTAATGTGTATAAAATAAATAAAATTTAAATTTTATAAAATGAATAAAGGAAATAATAATATCATTTATTTGCGTAAAATGTGGTAGGTACAAGACTCATTCCGCCATTTTAGCGATGGTTTTTTTTTGTAATGGACTTAAGACCTTAATGCCTTTTTAAGTGCTAAAATTCCAATGGTAAAAACATTTTTCAACTTACAGCAAGAATGGGGTTCTTCGCCCTTTTCTGGACACTAAACTTGAAGATCAGCGCAGTGGCCATAGCTGCTGACGTGGCCGACACATAGGCGACCCCCATCTGTGTGGTCGTCAAGGGTGAGTTGGCGTTGCGGTTGGTGTAGTTCACCAGGGCGTTGAATGACTGGTTCACCCATTGCCAGAAGACTACCGCTACTGGAGTCCTGTGGGTAACAAACAAGATTTTTAAGCCAAATGGTATCATTTATTTATTTGGATCTCCAACAAAGTACACAAAGATACAATAGAAATCACAACTGCGCATGGGGTCCTTTAACGTGTGCTCCTTCAGTTACAGGAGATCACAGCATACACATATACTAGGTGATCGATAGAAAAATTAAATATTCACAAAAAAAAATCATACTTACAAAAAAGACAAAAATAAAATTCTAATAAATGATGTGTAGAATAGAAGAAAATTGTATAACAACATACTCTATCACATCTATGAAACGATAAATTGACTGACTGATATATCAACGCATAACCGAAAGGGCTGGAACTAGGAATGTGAATTTTTGCATAAGGCTTCCTATTGTGACGTGATCGAGCACTAAGGGGTTATAAGAATTTAAACTTTAAGGGGGTGAAAGAAAAGGAGCAATTTTGTAACATGGAAAGACATTTTTTATTAATTAAAATTAAAATATACTTTTTCGACGGCATAGGTACTTTTGCTTATTTTCAGGTTTAATTATTCATTTTATATACATTTAAATCTAATAAAAACGTAATTAAAACTAACTTACAAAATAAAAATAGAAGCCATAAAGTACTAAAAAAAGCAATCTAAAGTACGGCGTCGAAAAACTCCTCCACATCGCTGTCGACTGGTAATGTACCCAAAAGACTGGCGGCATTGCCACGCTGAATGGCAATGCTTATCCTTTGTCCGAAGTAAAAGCCAACCCTTAGGTCATGCGAAGGGTCAACAAGGCGTTTTGAAAGTTCTTTAAATAATTTGTGAGTACTCGGACCCCACGATCCGAGAGTTTCAACCCCAAACGGTTTAAGATGTTTAAAAAAATGTTAGTGGTCGCACTCCTCCGAAACGGCTCGATCGTTTTTAATCTTTTTTTTTTTTAAATCGGTATGTAAGAGAATAGGTACTAAAGAATTTTTGACCTTCTACCCCCACCCCACCCTCATTTTTTAAACTCGATTTTAGTATTTTTGTTTCGATTTATACTTACGTTCGATTTCTTTGATAATTTATATGACGGAACGTTTGTCGGGTCAGCTAGTAGTATGAAGCTAGAACTACATTAGACCGACGCACACGTGTAACACGCCTGATTTGTACGTAGAACGACGTTGCGTGGCGTGCGTGGATAAGTGTAGCTCTACAAGTCTCTTTTGTGTCAACAATATCTACATCTTGGTTCTTGACATTATTTTTATTTGAATAAAGATTTTCCGTCGTCATTGAAAGATTAGATATTTTTAATTCTGGAAAATTCAGATCATGTAGAAAAAGTTCATTTCTTGATCGGAGTTGTCTACTTCCTTCGGGAAGTATTTCCGAGCTCCCATGAGAAATAAACAGTGGGTGCCGAGTACCCCTGAGAATATACATCAAGAAACAGATTAGTAATCGCCTTTTAGGTTACGTATAAATTATAATATTTCTTGATAATAAAAACCAGTTTAATTTTTATATACTTAATGGGTTCATTTTATATTTTTATCAAACATAACTAGTAATTAAGTACGCATTATGTAAGTTGGACATTTATTTATTTGTCGGTCGATCAGTGTGCTTTTCTCTTCTCACAGTTTGCCACTTCGAGTCAATCAAATGAGCATGAGCACCCATGAGGTTTTCTAAAAGCCGGCGCCCCTGTCCCGAATGATCCCATTTTTTCAAAATTCAGTTCGAATGATGGAATCTATGAGGAATTGAGGGAACTCCTCAAATAGTATAGGCAACCACATAGTGAGACTGTGCCGGATTAACCACGTAGCAAGAGTAGCAAATGGTCCCGCTTAGGCGGAAAAAAACAAGTCAAGATACCTGTTCAAATTCTTCACTTCGGATTTTCCATAAAGATGTAGGTAACATATGGAACCATCGTTACCTACCTAAGGGCCCAGCGGCCTGTTTGAAAAATAAATTAAAAGAGTATTAATTCCTGCCGGATGAACGGTACTGATTACTACGGTACTAATATCATTAATTTTAGCTCCGTCAAGGTCGTATCAACGAATATTTATTTTAGAGTTATTTAGGAATAACCTTCGCGAAATACCTACATAAAGATCTCTAAACGGGTGAATATAAAGGGATATGATCTTTTACATGACAATGCATTGTTTGTAACTCAGCAACGTCATGTTATTGAGGATAAACTAATGTGTTGCTATTTCAGTTTACGAGTAACAATATATTTTACTTGAAAAAAATAATTGTTTTTTGTGTATTGTTCAAATGCGCGGTCATTACTACCTATCTATATACCTATAAGTAAAGTGACAAGAACAATTTCATGACACAATTTTGGAGGAAAATGGCTGAATTAATGAGTAGCCTATGCTTCATTTAGAAATGCCATCAGTAACTACCAAATACTCTAATCCTATTGGCGTGTTTATTACAAGCATTCCAAGAAGAAGGAATTTTTTCATCAAATAAATTCTACCACTCTGGATGGAGCGAGAGGGAATGTCAGATTTTTACTAACTAAAACCCACCACTGTTCCTTCAGTTGCCCCTTACGTTCCAGGGCCACGGTAACTCGGTCGAACAATCCTACAGCCCAAAAAGACGCGACTCGATCAATACGATTACTTGATCGCATTACGTAAACACATTCGCAGAACGGATGGCCGTTGGGGCCGAAAGGTTCTGGAGTGGCGACCACGTACCGGAAGACGCAGTGTCGGAAGGCCCCCTACAAGGTGGACCGATGACCTGGTGAAGGTTGCGGGAATCCGATGGATGCGAGACGCACAGGATCGTTCGTTGTGGCGACGTTTGGGGGAGGCCTATGTCCAGCAGTGGACGTCTATCGGCTGAAATGATGATGATGATGATGATTACGTAAACGTTCGCATACGTCAAATCGTATGGAAAAGAAGAGGTTTTCCTTCCACCAGACGGCGACTATTCAGTTTTTAACCGACTTCAAAAAGGAGGAGGTTCTATGTTCGGCTGAATGTTTGTTTATTTTTTTATGTATGTTCACCGATTTCCCGGTCAATTGTGGACCGATTTTGAAAATATTTTTTTTTGGTTGAACGGTTATGCTTCCAAGTTGGTCCCATAAAAATATTGTTATGATATGATCATGAACTTCGAAGATATGGAACAGAACTCCTCATAGGAACACAGCAGAACTGTCGTAACAAGTAAAATTGCTTTATTTATACGTGTAGTCGATGACTGACTGAAAGAAGAGGGGGAATATATCGAACTGATCTGATGGAAGGTATTTAAGTATGGCTGAGGAGTACTTTTTAGTGGTGGTACCATAACTATAAAGTGCAAAATAACTTTAAATTCGGATCGGTATTTAAATAACGAAGAGACAAAACTATTATAGAAACACAGACTTCCGAAATTTAAGTTATTTTGCACGTTTCAGTGTTTTTCTTACATTGAAGTCGGTTGTATTTTTTTTTTGTAAAAAGCTTTTTTAGTACAAATTGACGTTTACTTTAACGCGACCGAGTACGTTATAAACTAATTACTAAGGCCACAGAAGACTTGAAAGAGTTAATTTGGCTCTAGAACGCAAAAGAGAAATGAATGGACATATGTGGGTTTTATAGTCTAGTCCCTAGGTGGACTGGTAGAGACTGCCTATGGTATTAAGTCCGCCTTTATTGTCCTATTGTGTTGCATGAAGATTAAATAAATAAGTACTCTATTCGCGTTAAGAAAATAGTGAATCATCGTTTTCACTCAGCTCAGCCATGCCCTTTGACCAATTAGAGCCTAGTAAATTAGAAAGCCGTGTTCACATAGACCAGTTGAAGTAAGCCTTTCAGACAGTACAGACGCGTCGTTTGTCAATTTTAAAAGGTGATCAATACGTGACTATGGAGAGTAAAGCAGTGAAAATACGGTTTATAAAATTATTAAACAACAGAAGGAAACTAATTTAAAAAATACAGTTTAGTTAAAAGTTTGCTTTAATTTGAATGGTTTAATTAATTTATACCCCAGTATGAATACGGCTTTACTTTGCAGCTGTACTGATGAGTCACTATTTTCCTAACGTGAATAGACTTATAGTCGGTAAAAATCATCTCTCACGGTCGACCCTAGCGCGAAACAGACATGAGTCTCAGACCGCAACGCAAGGTTTTATGTCAGGTCTACGTCCACCGATAGTCATTAAGACTTTACGCTAAAACTGCTGAAGGAATTTATAAGAAATTTGGCACACGGGTAAATCATGGCCTGGTATATATGATACTACTTGGTATACATCACACATAGGATACTTTTTATCCCAGGAATATTTTCCCTTGGGATAATATTCTACTATCACGCGGGCACAACCGCAAGCAGCATCAATTTATTTTAATAAAATTTAAATTCATGAACACAAAAAGGTGTTAATCATGAAAATTAGAACCAACTCTTGTATGTAAAATCGTACATTGTTGACGAAATTCCTTGGCACTTAGCAAACTCGACATTAAAAATATTAAGTATTTGGTATTTAATTAACAATGTTATTCGAGCTTTGACCTACATTGGTCGGTTGCCATTGCAACTGCATTTTAAATGCATCTTAGTCCTTCAAATTAATGGAGGACTTTACAAGTAAATATACTTGTTTGCATATAAGCAGTAGTTTTAATTAATGAAGGAGCTTTTGGACAGCAGTGGATTAGTGCAAGCTAGAATAGAATTTTTATATTATTAGGTCCTGGAAGAGGGTTTGAGAGCAGTGATGGCCGAGTGGTAACGGCACACTTACGAGTTGTACAGGCGCATTACTTTGTGTAATTTATTTCATCACCACTGCTCTCAAAACGGTGAAGGAAAACGTCGTGAGAAAACATGTCCTAGAACCAAAAATTAGAAGACATGTGACATTCACCAACCCGCACTGGGCCCGCGTGGTGGATTACGGCCCATTCCCTCTCCTAGAGAGGAGGCCTGAGTCCCAGCAGTGGGAACATTAAAAGGCTGATTATGTTATGCTATGCTAGGTCCTGGAAAACCAAAGGCCTAGGTATATTCCAAGTCATATCCTCCAGCTCAAGATTGTTTAAAAGGAGTTTGTAAGGCTCTCTAGACAAGACTATACTCATCTGTTTAGGTAATTAATTAAATGTAAACAATCTTGACATGTCTTTTATCTAAAAGTTGTATAAAAATTTTACCTATTTTTTTTTTTTACTATTTTTTATTTACCTATACCGATGTTTGGTAATTAACTAAATTTAAATTATTTTTGTATTTATTTTATATGTTTCTTTTTAATAAAAAGACATTTCAAGATGGTTTACGTTTAGTTAACTACCTAAACAAATGGAGTATAGACTAGAAAACCTCTCTTCTCGCCTTATTGACACTTAGCATGACTGGGGTGTTTTTTTTTTTTTTTTTTTAATTCATATAAACCAGTGCTTGACTGCGATCCCACCTGATGGTAAGCAGCGATGCAATCATTGATGGTGAGGCGCACTAGTTTATTAAGAGCCTATTCACTCTAGCCTTGAAGACACCTAAATTATAGTTGGACGGGAAGACCGCAGCAGGCAAATTGGTTGGGGTGCTTGCTTTTCCTGTTAGGGCAGCAAGAAAGTTCGAAAGAGTGACTGTGGCCTTAGATTGCAAAGAGCAACTGAAAGATATAGGTTGGTTTTAGTCAGTAAAGTAAGGTCTGACACTCCCTTCTCCATCCAGACCGGGAGAACTAATTTGATATCCCGCCTCAAAAAAAGAAGAGAGAGGTGTGCCCCACCTGGGCAGAGAGAGCACCACCGTGTCCTCGTTGGGGCGATCGGCGGCCGTGTTCTCTCGCGCCGGGCCGCGCGTAAGGCCATGGTCCGGAGCGAGGAGGATTGGCAGGCCGTCGCCTCCTTCTGCGAAGCAGTAATGCTAGCAACGGAGGCGGCCGCACGCGCGAGAGAACGGCCCTCACGCCCCAGCCGCCGGGATCCCGATCCCGATTTCCAGCCACCGTAAGCGCTGGCTGCTCGCCGTCCGACCGTCCGGTAACCGTCCAAACCGAGCCCAAGTTGTTGACGGCACGTAGTGTTCCACGCGCGCCTCAAGGAGATGTCAGCAAATCCATAGGGGCCCAGCAGGGTCGAAGCGGGGGTGTCATTGGATGATTTTTACCGAAAAAACATACCTATACCACTGCAACATAGCTCCAGTGATAAGACAACCTCCAGGCATCTGGAAGGACATTCTGCCGAACACATTCTGGAGTTCTCCACTGTCCGGGTGGAACGCTGATTCATACAGCTGCTTGGCTCGTACTAATTGCTCATACTTTGTGCCTGCTGGCTCCTGGCCTATTCTAGAGGAACAGAAAAAAAAAGATGAAGAATGAAAAAATTGAGGAGACAGTCATAGATTATTATGGGACAATAAAATACTGTAATGGTAAATAAATTAGCTTAGTCTTTTGAATAATGTTTTGATTTGATTTGTTTGATTTGATTGATTGCAATTTGTCCTTTAAACCAGTCTGAATTTATTACTGGTTGGTGGCACTATGCTTGGTTTCTATTACATAGGACCAAAATGATGAATCAAATACATATTTACTTATTTCAAAATAAACCATTTACAGGCACTTCTGAATTGCCAAGAAGTCAAACAGTATAAAAAAAATGATGCTGATTGCACATTCCAAAGTGTAGATATATATGGAGAATAATAGGCAAGAAACTCCTTGGACACTTTTTTCAATCAAGTTATGATGTATCATGATGTATCATGGTGTATCATGTTATGATGTAGCATAATGTTACATTATACTTACTTATACTTCAAATAAAGGTCCTTAGCTGCATGCAGCTCAGTTTCTGAAGCCAGGGACAGGAGAGGGTTAGAGATAAACGCAAAATGTTTAAATCTACCCACAAATGTGCTCTGATCCCAGAGGGGCTGGGTAATGTCCAATCTCTCACTGGCCATGACCTGATAGGATAAAAGAATTATATTAATTATATTATTGCCATATTTTTTCCTGCCCATCGATTTAATCATGCAAATGACTATCGAAAAATTATTGGATTTTAATAACTGGTCTTAGTTATTAAAATCCAATAATTTTTCTAAAGTCATTTGCATTACAAAAGTTAAAACAGAAATTATGTATACAGTTCTCAATAAAGAAATTAAGTATTTTTTTAAAATGTCAAGCCTATAGGTACATTTTATTTTAAGCCCTCAAGGACTTCTGCAAAAATGTAACAAGTCTCATTACCTGCCGAATTTTTGCCGAGGTAAATAATAAGTTAACGGTCTACGTATTATAGTCCGAACAAAACTGTTAAAATAGCTGTCGGTCAACTCAGGACAACAACAAAATTACATTCAATAGCCTTGAATGCGGCAAATAAAACCATACCATGGCAAAAACAGTCGTTTTGCAAACAAGAATTGAAAAGCAGAATAATTTCGAATAGATTATGTAAGGCCGCGTTTAAATTATTATTAACTACAAAATATTAGTACATGTTTTCGGTGAAATAATCGTGTATATTACTTACTGTAGTATGTGTTAATTTCCTGCAGAGAAAAGTATAATTTCAAGTAAATGCTATTGATACGAAAAGATAAAAAAGATGTGCGCGTTTCACGAACTTTATTAAACAACTGGAAAATAACAGACAGCATTCAGTTCACGAACGCAATCCGTCAAAGTGCGAAGTGTCAAATGTCACTCACTTATGTCACTCTCACTTGTCAGCTCTGTCAAAAATGTCAGTGAAAGTCACAGAATAATGAGCAAAGTACATACATAAAAAAAGAAACTCGTCGAATATATGTTTTAAGTTTTATGAAATGTAATGGAAATAGAATTTACTTTTCAACTATTCTCTGTAGTTTGATTAAACGGGCTACACTAATACAACTACCTACACGGATCTTATGAGATAACCTGATGAGGTTACAAGGTTACGGACAAAGTTTTGGAAAACAAAAAACTGGAGGTCTGCAGAAAAAACATTTATAGAACCAAGAACCATTGCCAATTTAGTTGCCAGAAAGTAAAATGATTTCATCAGGGTTTCATTTTGATTTCAACTTTATCTTTGTCTAATGTCTATGATTTAACAAAATATGGCGGCTGTCGTAGCAACAGCCGATATGACGATTCAAAAGAATTCTAAGATTTTAGTAAACGTAGAAGAAGCCCTAGCCGATTTAATTGTTGTATCGTATTGCACTGACGATAAAAAGTTTCAAGGTGTACTATTGGACTCCAACAAAGGGTAGGTAACTGAGACATGAGCGAGTGTGTTTTTATCGATTAATGGAAAAACTCTTGATATTTACTTTAATTTGACTGTATTTTTGCAGTAATTTGCCATTTGGAGTTTATAGCCTCAACCCAGCATTCTCCAAACAGGCTGTGTCTACAAATGAAAGCGACAAGTTGCATTCCGTTAGTCAAAGGTTCACTTACCAAGAGCCCCAATATGAGGGTGAAAACTCACAAAGATCGAAAAAGCCTGCTCCTAAAGCTAAACAGCAGCAAAAGATGACCGTCAGACTAAGACCTCGGAAGGTCTTATGTTCTAATTGCCAAGGGATTTGTAATGAGAACAATGAAAACGTAGACGTGTCTAAAAAACGTAAGTTAGAATCTGATGACGATACACCACACTTCTCTGAGTCATCAAGGCCAGAGAAAAAATATTTGATGGGCAGTATGCTTATACCCAAGCTGTCCAGGCTGCAGCCCAGCGAAATCTCAAGTGCTGTAAGGGGTGCAACGAAAAATTCCAATAAGGCTAGTGAAAAGCAAATTAAAAGTGAGAAATGTAGCAACGAAACCGTAACGCAAGAAATGGCTTTCGTTAGTGTTTCTGATGACATGGACGGTGACAAAGAAGACGACACAAAAGCTGAAAATGACATTTCTTTTAGTTCAATGTTTTCAAGTGCAAAAACTCTTAAAATATGTTTTGGCGAGGGTGAGGGAACAGTTGTAAAAATACCACCACTTACAGGAGATTTTAATGAGGATTCAGGTGTTTCTTGTGATATGGGCAAGCCTACAAAACCGGACTCTAAAGCAGCTAAAAGGGCATTGAAAAAAGCCAAAAAGCAGGCCAAGAAAAGTAGCTTAGTAGAAAAAAGTCAAAGTATGCAGTCACCAAAACATGTGGGAGCATTGTCACCTCACAACAATGCATCAAGTCCAACACTAGACCCGTTAGAAAAGAAACATAAGCACAAGGTCAAACATAAAAAGAAATACAAGAACCAGAAGAAGCGTGACGAAAACACAAGTAAATATACTGAAAGTGACTCAGTGGATTATTTTAGTGATATTAAGGAGCATTGTATGAATCAGAAGTTGTCAATAAGCTTACGCAGACTAAGTAGTAATTCCCATGAGAAACCACATGAGAATGATCATATAGAAAGCAGTTCTGAGGATTGGGAGAATGATGTTGTACCAGATTTCCCAGCGAATGGTGCGGAAGGTGTTGGTGGTAGGTTATTACGGGTTTCACCTGGAGATGTGGTGTGGGGCAAGGTGGTAGGTTTTCCTTGGTGGCCGGGGAGGGTTCTTAGTGTCACACCAACATCTAAGGCACATGTGGCTTGGTACGCTTCAACCACATCATCACTCATGCCATGTGATAGCTTGAGTCCATTCTTAGAAGATTTTAAGGTGAGTTTATTATGCATTTCATATTTTCCAGAACATCTCACAATAAGTTGAAAAATAAGAATTTCTGGTGTTCAGCTTTATCTACCTTATCTTATAACCTTTAGGCTAAATTAATATTGTAGCCACTTCTACAAATTGCATAACATTTATATATATTTATTTAATCTTCACAATGGGTACAAAGGTGGACTTAAATGTCTATTCTAACTGGTTTTAATAATAACATAACTATGTTTTCCCCATAACCTGATTGTCACTATAACATACTTAATACTTTTGGTGCTAAGAACATACAATTATTTGTTTGTGTACCCACTAAACACTTAGCATAATTATGTTTTATAAATCCTGTGATTTAGTCACGTTTATGAATACAGGATTTTAGAGGAGATATTGTCAACTCTAAGTTAGGGCCTACACTTGAGACAAGACTGTCTGTCTTAGACAGAATTGTCTATGACGTCGCAGACTTGTCTGCGACAAGACTGTTTTGAGACGTCCAGTGTTTCCAACAGTTACACTAACTTACCGCTAGAGTCAACTTTTAAAACCACTAGAAAACCACTAACAAAAAATTATCCCACACAAAAACGCAATATTTCCCTCTAAAAAAATGTGTGTTGTACGAAATAAAATAAGTAGGCATATAGGTTATTAGTTTCCTTTAATAATAAGTGATAGAAATTAACAATCAGTTGATCAAAATACCATTTGTGGGTAAATTAACATTAGTAGGTAATTCAAGAAACAAAGTATTCAATATTAGCTATGTATTAATTCGTCTTCAGACGAATCATTGTTGTTTGCACCATCATCGTCGGTATCAGATTAATAATTATGGATTCTATGGTGCTGATTTACACCCGAGTGATCGCATTTTTAGTAAGAAATTGAATTTTACTAAAGCACTAGAAAAATCAACTAGCCACCAAAAAACAATATTTCGCAATTAAAGGGGGGGGTTAAAACCACCAGTTTTAGTGGAAAATCCACTAAGCTAGCAACACTGGCCGTGCGCCGCTAGACTGTTTTGTCTTGATAGTGTGCGCCGTGACGTAGACAAAACAGTCTTGTCGCAGACGTCGTAGACAAGTCTGCGATGTCGTAGACAACTCTGCGATGTCGTAGACAATTCTGTCTAAGACAGTCAGTGTGCGCAGGCCCTTACAAGTAAGTAAGGGCCTGCGCACACTTGAGACAAGACCCCAAACTTTAGGTAAATATACTCTACCTACTCTGATTTCTGGTAATATGTACTAGTGATGCAACGGAATGTCGTAACGGAAACAGATGTCAAAAGTAAATCTTAGCGGAAGCGGAAGTGTTAATACTATGAAGTTTTTTTTTTTTTTAATATATTAAACCAGCTCCGCTAAATAATTACTCACTGGCTACACTGCTAGCGGGGGCCTGATAAGTATTGGCAAACTATTGGCAACAGAAGAACAAAACAAATAACAAACATAAGAAAAAAACAACAGAAGATTACGCTGAACGTCACGAGGCGCAGTGATGCGCAGAATGAACCAAAAAAAATCCACCCCTCCACGCCTTTTCCGTCGTGTCCAGTCGTCTCCGGGCCCCTCACCCCCGCGCTCCTCGTTGTATTCTTCTGTTAAGAGTTCTGTTATAAATTTACGGAAACGGAAGTGATAAAGCTTGCGGAACTTCTGCAGAAGCGGAAGCAGAGTTTTGTTGCAACACTAATATGTATATTGAATAGAATACACATGCCAATCATCATACTCTCATTATCTTCCTACTCAGAAACCAAGTTTCTTTAGGTCAGCACAACATATGTTTATTCTTCCATTCCCCCCTGTCTACGGTCATGCTATCATTCGCTCCCTTTCACACCATTCCTCACAGAAGCTGTCCATTTTTAACCGACTTCAAAAAGGAGGAGGTTTTCGGGCTGTTCTATATGTTCCAATCGCGCGGAGAACTATGATTGCGCGATGCAGGATTAGTTCTTATGTGACGCCATAGATGTCGCTACATCACTCCCCTCCGGAGATCGGAGATCGATGGTTCTTGATGCTTCTTGATGCGTGCCAGGCCAGTGGTAGGTTGGTTCCAGTGGGTCGGAACCGAATGCCGCATAGTTCTCGGTGAGTCGGAACTGTCTGCGGTGATGCCCCAGTGAGTCGGGGTGGTGCTATCCCAGTGAGTCGGGATGATGCCCCAGTGAGTCGGGGTGATGATATCCCAGTGAGTCGGGATGATGCTGCAGGCTCCAGTGAGTCGGAGTACTGCTGCTGGCTCCAGTGAGTCGGAGCGGTGCTGTGCGACGTAGTGGCTTGACTGCTGGCGTCGACCAGGAGAGGTTCTTCGTGGCTCTTCATGTGACTGGCCGAAGGTGCGGTGTGCTTAGCCAAGGTCGCTGATGAGGCTGAGGGTGATGACCAGGTATGGCCAGGTAGGCATGCTGGTGGTCAGGATACCCTTTATAGCCGTGGGTGCTGGCTGTATGGCTCGCTGCTCGAAAGCTTGAGGAAGTGATGATGACGTCACGAAGTAGTGGCTGTACGAAGGCTGCGCTGACGTTCATTGTCGAGGGTCACCAGTTTAGGGGTATGTGGAACAGAGAGTAAAGCCCCACATACCGCCGTTGAAAAGGGAGGATCCTCCAACCAGACGGGTGTTATGTCTGGTGGGCAACTGCCCGATAGAACATTTCGGGCTGTTCTATATGTTCCTAATATAGAACAGCCCGAAATCATCCGATATAATCGCGCGGAGAACTATGATTGCGCGATGCAGGATTAGTTCTTATGTGACGCCATAGATGTCGCTACAAGGTTATATGTTCGGTTGAATGTATGTTGTTTTTTTTTTTTATTTAAGTTCACCGATTTCTCGGTCAATTGTGGACCGATTTAAAAAAAATTTTTTTTGATTGAAAGGTTATGCTTCCGAGTTGGTCCCATAGAAATATTGTTACGATCTGATCATGAAATTCGAAGATATATTATGGAACAGAACTCCTCATAGGATCACAGCAGAACCGTCGTAAAAAGTAAAATTGCTTTGTTTATACGTGTAGTCGATGACTGACTGAAAGTAGAGGGGGAATATATCGAACTGATCTGATGATGAAGCCTGAAGTTAGGCACCGGAACTCTGTAATAAATTAATGTAATCTAACCGTGTTTGGGATTATTAGAATTGTCATGAGATGCACTCTGGCTATAAGGTATTTAAGTTTGGCTGAGGGGTACTTTTTAGTGGTGGTACCATAACTAAAAAGTGTAAAATAAAAAACTTTTTACAAAAAAATACAACCGACTTCAAAGTAAAAAAAAAAAACACTGAAAAGTGCAAAATAACTTTAATATCGGAAGTCGGTGTTAAATAACGAAAAGACAAAACTATTATAGAAACACCGACTTCCGAAATTAAAGTTATTTTGCACTTTTCAGTGTTTTTTTTTTTACTTTGAAGTCGGTTGTATTTTTTTGTAAAAAGTTTTTTTTGCTTCTAAGTTACTTTCAGTCTCCATCAATGCATTGTTAATTAGTAAGCTCTACTATTTGTATTTTCCAGATACGTTACCTAAAGAAAAAAAGGGGACCATACAAAGAGGCTGTGAAACAAGCGACGATCGAAGCTAAAAGGAACGAATCTCACGTAAGCGATCCACTTGCCAGCCCTACACACAACTTGGCAACGGTTTCACCCCGCCCCATCGATGTGTTCTCGTAGACCTAAGGTGCATCCGAATTTATTCAAAGTTAATGTGATATTTAATAATTACTTGATTTGTCTGCACAAATTGTTTTAATAGGGTCTAAGTTGTTGCGCTGTAAATATGGAGAGACTTTATTCCATTTTCAGTGCAACATCTATTTATATAAATGTAAACCAACAATCTAATTGTGTTGGTTGATATCCCTCGATTTTACAAATTTCGCATTGCGTTGAAATCGTCGACGTGGTTGCAAATTCGCCTCCCAACATAATAAAAACTCAATGGACTGCAAAGATAACATTCTTTAGATAAGCTTTCAATGTAAAGAGTTAAAATGAATAATATAGATATTTTGCTGGGTATTTAAGTGTGTTTTAAGGTTGACTACCCATCTATTAAATCCGTTTTTAGGTATGTTTTACTCTCAGACTTGAACTGCAAGTCCACAAATGAACTTTATAAATCAATAATATTCTTATACTTAGTACAAAAGTAACCCAATAAATACAACCACATTTTTTTTATTTATCCTCACATACAGAGGCGTAGCGTGGGCTAATTTAGACGTGGGCGAAGGGGCATCAGCGAGGCCTTTTACTTTCATAAATTCGAAAACGAGACAGTTAGTGTCGCAAACCAGTGTTCGACCACATCGTCGCTTACTATTAGGTGAGATAGTGGTCAAACGCAAACCTATCAACTATAAAAACCCTCGTTTTTAAAGAGCCAACGCTTGCGCGAGGCCTCTGGGTGCGCAGCCGTGGGCGAGGAGCCGCTTCGCCCATGCCCAACTACGCTGTGCTCATATAGTAATTAATACTTTGAACGAGATTGTGATAAATAAAGTCTTTATAGGTACGCTTCAAAACTTCTCAATGAAACACTGGTTTGTGATTGATTTATGGATTTACTATAACTTTTTTATATGAGAAAACATGCATTGGGTGGTCTCCTTTTGTCTTTATTGTACTTAATATGTTGTTTCGTGTATGTATGTGCAATATCTATTTACGAACCATGCTTGTTACACTGTAGTAACACTAGTGCATTGTTTATCTAATTACAAAGGGCATTTCCCGTAAAGCCAGAATTTTAAAATAGAGCCTAATATAACAAAACCACTTTAAACTCAATTGTAAAATAGAACTTATCTTTATTGCAATTTAACTTACAACATTTAGTGTTCAATATTTATTAAATAATTCGATTTGAGACCAAATGCTATGAATAAATCATTTTATAATAGTTTTAAAACCTGGTAAATAAGGTAACAATATTGTACGTGTTCATAACTTATAATAGTTAGAAAAAAGGGACTCCTCAATCTTTCATTATATAGGGGGTTGCGGATATTTCAATATTGGGAATATTGGGATATGGTGCCATAGATAAATTAATAACAGTGTTGTGAAATTACTCACCAAAGGACTTTCAAATTAATATTTGACTTATTTCAATTTTGTTGCTAAGAAGATCACATTATTGTCTGAACTCAGCATAGAAAATTAAATAATAGTTTTATTACTTATATTTTTGTTTTAAATTTTTATTTTTCCTGTTCATATTGATAAAAGAATTAGGTACTAATGGCAATTCATATTATGTTTTAAACTTACGGCCATTCCTTTTATTGTCTTTATCTCTTGGTTTTGAATTATCATTGTAACATTTACTTGTATATTCTTTTACACTAGAAAACTTACTGTAAATATTATTTTTATAGTTTGATTTTAAAACCAAGAGAAAGATATTGTTATTTACTTTTTAAGAGGTATTTTTAATTCTGATGGAAAGATAATTTGCACTATTATAGTATCAATTGGTTGTTTGTTATATCTACAACTTAATTATAACAATGTAATAAATAAAAATAACAGCTGCTCCATACATTTTCATTCGTATAACTCAATAAAATCTGATATTAATTTTTTTAATAGTTTTTTTTTTTTTATAAATCGTGTCTATGATTGTTATATGCCAATGAGAATATTTTGGATGATGATAACAAAACAAGCCACAGTCCAAGTGCTCCATGCACATATTAATTATACACTGATTATTTTGGGAAAAGCTATGTTTTAATTTTGTTTTTGTATCTAAAAAATTGGTGCAGAGCTATACCTATCTAAAATTATATCATAAACTCTTATAGTTTTTTTTTTACTTTTTATTATTCGTTGCAGTTATTAAAGCTATAAAATAACTACTATACCCATTGATTTAAAAAATGCTTATCTTTAGTACCTTTGAAAATAATATTAGCATGACAAAAGTTGTGTATTTTGATATCATCATGCTTATCCATGTCAGAGGCACTTGTAAACGAAAGGAATTCTGCCAAAGATTAATGATCTTTGCCCAATTTGTGGTGATTTAAGATAATTGTTCATAATTATAATATTAATGTGTAAATATTCAGAATAAAGCCGTATTTTATTAGTGTAGTCTGCTACAGTGTATCATCTTATCATTACAGGAAATGTATTTTTAAAATATAAACTCTTCACAAACCATGTCTTTTTTTTCGTATTCCCGCTTTTTTTCGATAAGTTTCGACCAAAAAAATCCAGTTTTGGTATCAGTTCCAGTTTCGGAAAATGTGCCAAACCTTGTGCCGCACTGGAAGTCTGCGTACGTGAATTATCTTGCGTCGTTTGGCCAATTTCGGCTGAATTCGTTGTTTGTCTCCCACATCATCAGTTGAATTCACCGGCCGGTCTCTCAGGTCAGGTCAGGTAAAATATTCTTAATGTGGTCCTTTCTCTATAGTGTTTTGTTTACAAATTGTTCCAAAAAGTAGTTAACGTTTTTTATGAGATTGTGTTTAGCCGACCCGGCAAACGTTTTTCTGCCATTTAAATTATCAAAGGGAAAAAATAGGCTGGGGCTAGGAGGGTAAAAAATAGGTAGCAAACGAACGAGCTATTCTCAGACCTACCAAATATACATAAACTTTAATTATGATTACATAAAAATCGGTCAAGTCGTTTCGAGGGAGTTCGATAACAGACACTGTGACACTATTTTTTTTATTATCTAATCTATTTAAACAGTGTGGAAAAATAAGTCGGGCCCTGGAGGGAAACTCATTTTACTTATAGAAGACATTTCTTTACTTTTAAAAAGAAACAAAACTGCATTCAAAGATTTTCTAAAACTCGTTTGCCTCGCCCGGGACTCGAACCAGCTAAAATAAAAATAAAACATCCGCTATTTTATTATACTTATCCGTTATAAGAAAGAGATAGTGCTTTATGGCCTGTACCTAATGTAATGCTGTATCTCTTTTTTATACTAGAATTTTGATGACTTTGAGACTTTACGGTAGAGCCCCTGAATGTATATTATAGACTGTCAATATCGGTTTTTTAAAACTACCCTCAGAATAAGATTGTTATAGTGATAGGGTTGTTAAAGTTTTTATGAAAATAAACAAAATTCTTCAATTATACTTGCGCCTTTTTTTTGTGATTGGTTTAAATCTATTAGTTTTTTTGAACAAATAAACGCAAATCTCTCTCGACTTCCTTCATAAACATCAGTCAGGTTAAGCCAACAGTCAATAGTGTCAATTAGTGATGTGCCGACTTTTTTTTTGTGAAGCGCGTCGACTCGAGTCAGTTTGTACAGTATTCGAATCATTACTCGAGACCCCAGTTCGAGTCCAATACTCCGAATTCTATGCTTAGTACTCGAATGTTGACTTGAGTCTACGAGTCTAGAAATTCGTGTCTAGAACTTTTAATATGAAAATTCGAGTCGAACTCAAATCTAAACAATCAAGAGTCCAGAACTCGAGTTTGTTACCAATTTTAGAGTTAAGAGGGTCCTTTTTCACTCGCCCATCGTCAACATTGAGCATGTTTTAAAAACTTGTTACTTCATCTAACGCAATCCAACGCGATGTTTGACGAAAAGGCAACGTAAAAAAAGAGAAAACTGTGTTAGCATTCAATAATTTAGAGATTTACTCAAATATTTTACAAAACTTGTTCCAGGAAATACGTGATTTTTTTAAAACCTTAAATTTTTTTTAAAAATTGTCGTCATTCAGAATCTTGATTAAATTTGCAAGGCTTCTATTGTTATACTTTTTAATTTTTTTAGTAAATTAAGAAGTTTCAAACTTCATGCAAAATAGTCGATTTTAAGAGGTTTTTATTGGATTAGATTTACACAATATATAAAATGATTTCAATAGAAGCCTAGATAATATCTGTTTCCAAAATATTTAATGAAAAATGTGTAACAACGACATAATCGCGTAAGAGTAGTTGTATGAAAAACAGTGAAAATGTATATCGAGTTGGATGCCCTTAACCTTTTGAGAGCGTAATTAGAGACACAATAGTAAGACAATGGCGCGTGAACGCCGGCGTTAATGCGGGGATCAACAGCTTACAAGGAAAAATCGAACTTCAAACAGCATGGAGGTTGATCATAATGACACAACGATAGTAAATCAAACATTTTAAATATTACAATAAATAAAAACATAGAACATACTAAGGAGGTACCCAGGTATCAGAAATCTAGAGATCAAATTCCATTTATTTTATTACGTAACAAAAAGAGGTAATTTTAGAAATTAGTTTAATTTGGTTTCACATTAGCTCAGTGGCAGACTAAGCCCGTCAGAGGCCCGGGGCGGAAGAGCTGAATGAGGCCCCCAGCTTTAAAAAAGACGTGTGGCACTCGGGGACTGCCGCGGTAAAGCTATTGCATAGCATTTTGTATCAACTTATGCAATTATAATTATTTATTTATTTTATTTATGCAGTAACAATACGGCTAGTTGCACGCACACAAACACCGTGTCGAAGACTGCCGAAAAGAAACGACGTTAGACAATGCACGGCCTTCAAGCCACACCTCCGTGCCCGTCGGAGTGGGCAGCGTGAGGTTTTTTTTCGTTACGGAATTTCTGGATTCGGTCCCCGCGCTCAAGGCCCTCGATAGAAGCTATGCAATAGCTTAAAAAAAAGTAGTTTTACAAGCTTTTTATTCAGTTTACATTTGTATGTGTAAATAATTGTTTATATTTATTTCGTTAAAATCTGGTAAGTGAAATTTTAATTCAACTTAAATTACTTAGGCTAAATAAACATACATAACTACAATATGGAATGGATATGGGTGAGGAAAATAAAATACGAAACAATCGACAAAAAAAAATTAGATAAAATAAATCAAAGATAGTTTTATTTTTTGTAGCGTGTTATATGCGTTTTCGTGCCTTCAATTTACTGAACTCCTCAATAACTTCTGTGAAATCGATTTCTTTTGAAATTTTTCTTTGTATTGAAAGCACGGCTAGATTTACCAGTCGCTCTTGACTGACCCATTGTAGATCGAAGATAATTTTTAATTAGTTTAAGTTTCGAAAAACTCCACTCGCATGATGCAATCGAGATGCAAATGGTCGAGAAGTATTGAAGCATAAGCGATATACAGGGTAACGATTCACTGAAGTCCCATTTTATTATAAATTGAAGGATTTCTTGGGCTCCCCATTTGGCAGCAACGTCCATACTCATATCGGTGGCTTTTACATGCCTGCGGTACCTTTTATATCGTGAGAAACCATAAATTGGTATCAGATTGTCAACTGCTACAGCCAGAGCGTCATCTAAAGCTTCTAGTATAAACATTGTTTCAATAATTTGGGAAATATTGATTTTGTTTCATGGTCCCGTATCGTGTCAACAATTCTTGTATAAATCGGTCTATGCATTCATACATTGAATTGATAATCCAGCATCCTGAGCTGATTCACCCGGCATCGTTCTTTTTACCATCCTTCTTCCTCGTTTCTCGATGTTGGTCTCCATGCCATTGCATTTTTTTATGCCAAAAGTTACAGCATTGTCCACGATCGTGGTTCGTTCGGTCACTAAACTTAATATCAACGCAAACTATATCAACGTAATGAAATTTAATACATTTTAGATGAGGCCAATATTTCTTTTTCGACGTAAATAGAATGTAGTGAGTGAATGTACATGTAGGCGTAGAATCAATTACTTGCACTTCATTCATTCAGGGATTCCTGGGAAAGTACCCGCTACAAAGACGGGAATTTCCCCAGCGTATTAGACGCTTTCAGCAAAGTTAAAAGAATATTAGTACCGCGTAAAAAGTCTAGATGGCTGTAGTGTTTTGATCTTGATGAAATTATGTAGGTACTAAGTATATTTTTAAAGTCTTGTTTAGGATTTGATCAGGGGAACGCCCGGGGCGGGCCGCCCTTTCCGCCCCCCTGTTAGTCCGCCACTGCATTAGCTTTTCACTCAATTTACAATTTTTTTATTAATTTATTAATTTTACATAATAAAAAGATAATCAATTTATTAATTTCGAAACATCACATCTAGACGAATCAAATAAGCTTAAAGAAAGTTTTTTAATTGAAACTCTTGCACATTTTAATTTTGACGTTCTACAGGTGTCTCAAATCTTAAACTACGAATGTAGTACTACACACGAGCACGAGCGAGTAAATCTAACTCGATTACTAGACTCGAGTCGATTGGACTCCCCTATTATAATAAAGTCAGTGAGTAAGTACAAAATCGATTCTCCCTAACTCGAGTACTGGAATCGAGTCCGGCGAACTCGAATCAAAATAAATTGGTAGTCGAGTATACAAGTTCGAAGCAGGAATCGAGTCTGACTCGAGTCAAGCCGTTCTCGGCACATCGCTAGTGTCAATTTCATCGGGCGTTTTTCGGTTTGTCATTTTAGAAGTTTAAAAATATTTCCCTGATTTTGCCAAACTCCTTGTTTATTTATTTTCTAAAGTAGTGAATAAGTTTTTATAAACAATGAGACGAACATATAGGTCTAAAAAAGATACCGCAGGTGTTATAGACCGCAGAGACTTGTTGCAAAACTTGGACGAAAAGAGCTCAGCTTACGATGCCTTTTTCATACAAAATATCAAACAAACTAAGCGTGAATTATCTTGTGTTGGATCTTCTAACGCTCACGGAGTTGCTTCCAATCGAGTACGCAAGAAGAAGTATGTTAAAAGGGTAGTAAATAAGGTAGAAACTCCTTGCCGGGAGAGTTTGTCTGCATCGGCGTATCTGACTCCAGACAAATCTATTCGAGTGAACAAACCTATGGATCCGTTCGATATGCTGCTAAATTCATCAAATGCGTGTACAGTAGAAGTTCTACCACGGAAGATTGACTCTGTGACGAGTAAGGTGGATATGTTTGATAAACTTGTGCAGAAAAAGTAAGTAAAAGCTTGTCACGCTTATAATAGTACCTGACTATAAGAACTTTGACTAGAGCTTTTTTAACAGTAAATATTTGAAATATTTTAAAATAATAACACAGGAGTCGTACATCTTTGTACAGCTTCTGAAAAATCTGCAAAAACCAATTCTATTCAAAGCCGAAATTGTTTTGTAAAACGTAAAAGAGAACAATGTAATCTTTCATAGGCTTCCTTTCACTTACATTATTTATGAACAAAAACAATTTATTAATGATTTTAGAGAAGGGAAAACTTATACAAGAAAAAAGCCAGTGAAACCCAAAAAGATTAATCATTTAGACAGTGATAGTTCTGGTAAGTAGTTGAATTGTTATGATATTCTTACTAGCTTTTTTAGTAGTTTTGCCTGCATGAGAGTCTAAAATCATCCCATGGAATCATATAGTTCATAGTAATATTATACCGTATGAACCATCAGGACAGCAAATATCCTATGTTCTTACCTAGGCTATGGTAGACCATAGCTAGGCAATGTGTGGTAGAACACACATCACATACTATTCGTATTTATAAAATTGGTAGTAGGAGAACAATGCAAACATAAGCTGACTTATATCACACTCATTCATTTACATGCACACAGAGAGGAACAGAGCTATAAAAAAGCAATACCGGAGTACACCATATTCATAGGTATTGTTTAATAATAATAAATAATAACAATAATCTTTAACACAACGCTGTCTAGTCTGACAAAAACTGACAACTGATAAACATACTTAAATATTTTTAAATACATACATATTATAGATAAATTACACCCAGATATAGAACAAATGATCATACAAATCACACAAACATTGGTCCTGGGTGGGAATCGAACCCACATCCTCCGGGGGCCACTAACCAACAGGCCTATCTATAATCTGTATAATGCAAGCATTTAAGATATATTATGAAATGTAATTTAACCTTTTGAGTGCGTAATTAGAGACACAATAGTAAGACAATGGCGCGTGAACGCCGGCGTTAATGCGGGGATCAACAGCTTACGGGGGTTAGCGCTGTAAGCCGAAATGCAGGTCCGTCCTGACCAGGAGGGACCTGCATTTCGGCACAAAAGTTTTAGCAGCTGGAGCCAGTCGGCTCCAGCTAAAACTTTTGTGTACATGTATATTACTGTACCAAAATAAAAATGTTCAGAATATGATAAGTGGTGTGAATTAAATGTGTATGATCAATTGGAGACTAAACTATTCTTTTGTAAATTTCAGATTCTGATAAAGAAAATTCAGACGAAAAAGTTAACATTACAAGAAATACATCAGATATAAAAGCATACCAACTACTTATAGAAAATGAAGAGAACACCACTCCAAAAAGGATCAATGACTCTATAAATAACATTGTCAACAACTTATCTCTACTAAATAAATTAAAGCAAAAGAATAGCTTCAATGATTCTATGAAAAAACCTCTAAGTTATTACAAACATAGACTGACTAGAAATATACAATCTCCAATACTACAAAAGTCTCCGTTATGCAGTACACCATTCAAAGTTAAATATAGAGGGGAGTCTATATTTAAGTTTTCTCCTATTTCTGTTACAAATGAAGATAATAGTCCAAAGTATACAACTATTACAGAGGATAATGATAATAGCAATGATAGTATAGTGTTTGTAGGTAATAATAAAACTAAAAGTCATAAAGATTCTAAAGAAAATGCTCAAACTAATATAGTAGATGTTATTCCCAATAATAGCATAAAATATGATGATGAAATATTGCTGCCTGAATCAGAAACAAATAATAAAGAAGTCTTCCATAAAGATAGTCCAAAAGAAGAAAAGAAAACTACAGAAATTGCTAATAAAAGTAATACAACTTCTAGTGTGGAAATAAGTTCCTTTCAAACTACAGAGGTTGAACCATTCTTGGGTTTTTCCAGTGAAGCTAATAAAGAATTTATTACTGAAGACAAAAGTTTTGATAAAATC
This sequence comes from Mythimna impura, assembly GCA_905147345.3. Lineage (NCBI taxonomy): Eukaryota > Metazoa > Arthropoda > Insecta > Lepidoptera > Noctuidae > Mythimna > Mythimna impura. The sequence continues at coordinate 4,187,454 of LR990355.1, read as the reverse complement.
TCAGATTTAGATGAAATAGAGCCTAGAAATGATATAACTGAAATTGAAGTGCTTGAAAATAGTGGACATGTAGATGAAGACTGCCAATCTAATTTTAGTACAGAGACTAAAAATTTTAAAGAAGACAATAATAATACATCATTAGAATCTGAAAATTATGATAAAGATTCCTTGTATGATACCTGCAATAGTGACCAAAGTTCTATTGAAGAAAAAGAAGTAATAAAAGAACCTATTGTAAAGATTCAGAGAATGAATGATTCTTTGTTTTTAAAGTATTATGAGAACATGAAGGATTTTGGCTCTGAGGGTGATGAAACTCAGGAACTTCTGAAAAATGAAAGCACTGAATGTAGTGATAGTTCGGATAATGATATTATTGATGGCAATAAAATGAGTCAAAAAAGTAGAGTAATAGATATAAATAATGTCAGTAAAGATGAAGAAAATTACATGAGTCAAGAAGAAGACATTAATAATGATAACAGTAGGAATGAAGTAAGCATTGAAAGCAATGTAACTCAAGGAGATGAAACTAATGTTAGTCAAGAAGATGAAGATCTTTCCCAAGATGAAGAGTTTGCCAGTTTTGAAAACAGTAATGCTTCTACTGAACAAACATCTGAAAATAGTTCTTGTACTGATATAAATGTAGATAATTATTTATTAGAAAATGAGGCTAGTGAATATATTGATATTGTTTCATCTAATGATGATGATGGAGAATCTAAAGAAGATGAGAAATGTATCAGTTTTGTTACTACAAGGAGAAGGAATGAAGTTACCAATAATTCAATGATGTCTATTTTTAATGATTCTTATGCATCTTCGAGTACTGATTGTGATAAGACTGTGCTTAGCAATAATAGAGAGACTAAAAATGAAACTAATAAAGAAAATGTAAATGAAGATGAAACATTAATGAACTTAAATGATGATAAACAATTGAATAGTGATGATGAAGTATTAGAATTAAGGAAAGGTAATGATGAAACTGTCTTGCCAAATTGTAAAGTTAAAAAAGACGACAGAATATCATTTGTTACTACAAGAATTAGTAATATTACTGATAGGAAGAGCTTAAGAAATAGAAAGAGTTCTATAAAACCAAGACAAAAATCTTTCGCCAATCGAAAAAGCCCTATTTTGGCCAGAGAAAGTGTGAGGCATAGTCCAGAAACTTCTAGAAAAACTTGTTTCGAGAAACCCGTGATAGTTCTTCAGCCTGGAAAGAAATGGGAGAGATCCCTGAGTATATTTAGGAGAATGACTATGATGACTGATCACTTTGATCAGTCAATTCTTGAAGAGGAACCCAATGAGAAGAAGGGAAGGAAATACAGACAAAGTGTTATTGAGACTATGGAAAGGCAAGAGTTAAATGGTAGGTACATTTTGAATAAAAATTATTTATGGAACACCCTATAATCAGGTAGAGGAAGACACTTAGTTTTTCTTTTTCATGTAGAGTTTATGACATGCAGGACATGCATGATCATTCTATACAGGATAAAAATTGTACCTTCCCTTTGTGCTTTCCCAAATTCGTGTAAAAAGTTTAGCATTCAACTTAGCCCCCAAGTCCTCCTGGGACTACATTAATGTCAATCTAGTTTCTGGACAACTTGATGGCTCTTTATACCTTGATTTTTAATTTTATTATAATTTTCCACTGAAAAAATATACATTCTTCTGTGTTCAAGTGATTGCTGGCACATAAGAAATAATATATTTAAAAAAATCAAAAATGGAACAATCTTGACACTTCCATCCAAAGTTTCAGTGTAATGTCAGGTTTGTGTTTTATTCTGCGAGAAAAATAAATAAAAGCTATATATTTTCATTAAAATTAAAATTATTGAAACATTCCAGGTTCCCTACACAATGAATCAATCAATAGTCGCAGAAGTACATTTGTATCTAAGCCGTGTCGATCTACAATTCGAATTGTGAAAGTGAGTAATAGTACAAAAGTTGGTAGAAAAAGTAGAAAATTAGTAGTTTTTAAACTGATTTCTTTTGCTTGTTGATCACGCGCCTCTCGTTTTAGGATCCTGATATTTCAAGACTGAGTCTATGCAACACAAGTGTATTTGATGACTTGAAAGGTAAATTGTTACGCTTTTATTTATAATTTAATTAGGTTAGGGCAATTTTTGGATTTTTTCAGTCTATTGTAAGAGCTATAATTTTCAGTAACTTGGCTTGTTAGCTAGAGTTTTATTCCAATCTTTCATCTGTAATCAACTTAATAATTAACTATTACTTAGTTTATACTTTGAATAAATTAACAGCAAAAACGCGATAAATTGTCAAACACGGGTTAAGCTGCGGTTAGTTGAAAGAATTTTCAACATCACATGCGTTTAATTTTGAGCGCGTCGTAATATCTTTACTGGAACCAAGGAATAATATAAAACCACAAGTTATTGATATTTCCAAAAAAGTTTTACTATAATATATTAATTCGAGAACTATCGCGATCGTAACTTCATAACACTGAAGTAGTTTCAGGTGGTATCGTTATGGTAACACTCAAATATCTTGCGAGTCTATTATTCTACATTATCTGTGGCCGTCATTCTGTGCGTTGCTGCGTTTCGTGGAAGAAGACGCTTCGCGTGGTCTTTGTCCAGAATAATTTTTATTTTATTTTTATTTGTAACTGCGTGTTTCAAATTTGATAATAGTGGACTTTATATTTGATACTATTACAAGATAATAGTAGAAAAACATTTCTAAAAGTGACAATTTGTGTTAAAAAGCTAAACGATTTATTTGTGTCTGGTGTCTGCCATTGCGTATCCGTAACGGGATAACTGCTTGGTTCTACGCCCTTTGTTCTAATAAAGTGTTAAAATAGCCAAGTGCATGCATCTTTCCCTGCAATACACAGGTTAGTTTCCAAATCGTGGTGTTTTTCGATACTTTTATTTTGTCTTAGCGTGATTTCGTTGCGTCAATGAGACGATTACGCACGGGGGAAAGTACGTTCAAGTGCTTCCTACTTTGTGTAATGAATGTCATTTGCTGAATTCGTGAATGACGAGTTGTATTTTTCAGGATTTTTGAACGAGGAGTGTGATGATACGATTATCGAATTATCCAAACTCTCGATCGCTGATCAGACGCACGAGGTCACTGTACTAGACACCTTCCATGATACTACGAGCCGTATAGCTACAGCAAGGGATTACGTGTTGCGTCGATGCAATCAAACGGACGCGATACAATTTGATGAATGTTATCCGGACACGTGAGTACCTACCCTCTTGTTGAAATTACTTGTAAAACTATTCTAAAATCAAACTAAACAAAACTGGCGGTTAAATAGGTCATGCAAATACAAGATGGTGGCATTGTTATTAAACATCTGTAACCCGTAGGTAGGCAGGCGTCGCGACAGATAAGTTGCATGAATGACTGTCCTACATTTTAAAACATTAATATTCAATGACATACCAATAAATTGGGTTAAAAATGTTCAACTGCTCTACTTTTGAGCCAACAATGTAACATGAAACTATTTTAATTTGTTGTTACACAATTTGATGTCATTGGAAGTAATCATGCCAATCTGAAATGTCTGAGGTAGTGGCAAAAAGTCTTTATGTAATCGTAACTGTCTCAGCCGAGTGATTTGAGAGTTAGTAAAACAAAAGTTAATTCTGTTGGTATTATTTAGTTCAAGATGATGGGTCTACAATAATCTTTTTACAAATAGAATTTACCTCAAAATAATGGCTCATTCCCATCAAATTGAGTTTTAGAGAAATTAACAGACAGAAACAAAATCCTGAACTTTAAGACTCATAGAGTGAATGTCTTTTAAATTGACCTTTAAAAAGTACACTAGGGTACATTATCCTTTACATTTCATGTTTGTTTGCTTTATTTATCTACATCATTTACTGACAAACTACAATGTTATTGTTTGTTCATTACTCACATACTGTAAAATAAGCTTGAAGGATATTTTTTGTTTATCCCTTCAAAGAGGTATAAGACAAAGAGTTTACATAGCATTATACATGGCCAGGGTTATTCCACATGTTGTTAAAAAAAAACTAAATATTTTTAATTTTGTTACAAGTCTTCAAGGAAAAACTGCTTAATATCTTATTTTAAAGATGTTTTTATTAAAATGCTCTATAATTCTATGCTGTCACATTTAAATGACAATGGCAGGTAAGATTTGTTGTGTTTATTCCTTAGTGATGTTTCTAAATAATGGAGGTTCACAAAATTTTTTTTTTTTCTACCACACAATGCATGACAAACTATATTATCAAATTTTAGTCATAAGCATGAATATTTTATCCTATACGCAATGAATCACATTGCACACATTAGTCAATGTGTAAACCTAAACAATCTATAATGGGTTTGGCAACCTATATTCATTATCTGTGACAAGTGTCAACTTTCATGTACCTACCAGTATGAGTATTGAAAAACTCTTGAAAACTGAATAAGTATTTGTTCCGAATCAAGGTTGTAAGTGTCACAAGACTTAACCTTGTTGATTATTCAACGACAGCTTCTGCCAGTGACTTTTTTACCGATATGGAATTTGTACTTGCCCCCATTATAAATTATAGTATTTTTTTATGTATGAGCTAAATTACTGTAAAGTTTCATCAAAATCCGTTCAGTAGTTTTTGCATGAAAGTGTAACAAACATTCATACTCACAAACTTTCACATTTATAATATTATATGTTGCTGCCAGCGGTTAAAATTGTCCCAAGGGAACATACACAAGACATGGTTTACTCGTGACGAAATTTCGTCTAAATCCATTATGCATATGAACAAAGTAACAAACATACAAACACTCTCACAATCATTCAGTGGTATTATTATAATATAATATAATAATAATATAATATTCCACAACTTCACACAACGCCGTCTAGTCCCAAGCTAAGCAGAGCTTGTGTTATGGGTACTAGACAACTGATAAACTTACTTTTATATTTCTAAATACATACATATATAGATAAATTACACCCAGACACTGAACAAATGATGGTGCTCATCACACAAACATTTGTCCTGGGTGGGAATCGAACCCACAACCTCCGGCATAGCAGTCAGAGCCACTAACCACTAGATAGTTGGAAGTACAATAGGCTTGAACATTATGTTACATAATAGTATATTAAGCTGTTGATCCCCGCAATAACGCCGGCGTTAACGCGCCATTGTCTTTCTATTGTGTCTCTAATTACACTACTCAAAAAGTTAAACAATAATATTGTGTTTAATTTAGCAATTTGTCAAGAATAAAATGCACACATTTCTTTGATCATACTTGTTTACAATGCAAGGAGTGAAAGTTGCAGAGTTGAAGACATAATTTGAATAATGATCATGTGTTCAAATCTTTATAAAAGAAACCACAGACTAAGAATTTAAATTAGAGAGTGTATGATTGAGTGATATAAGACTTATTTGCTTCGCCCTCCCCACCCCTTAAATAAGTACTTCCCCTATTAATTATAGCTTTTGTGTTAATTTAGGATATAGCTATCCTAGTACCAAATATCATCCAAATCCATTCAGCCCATTCACATAAAGGAGTAACAAACATACACACATCATACAAAACAGTTTCGCCTTTATAATATTAGTGTGTTTTTATAGTTATTATTATTATTTCTTTATTGTCAGACAACTAAGGCCCATAGATAACATAATATTAAAAATAAATATCACAAAAATTAAACTAAAGTTATGTTGATGAATTTGAGAACAACTTATTATGTATGTGTGTATATCCCATATACTATTCCAGAACATGATCTACCAGTGTGCAAAATTTTATTTAAATCCGTTCAGTTGTTTCAGTCAGAAGGAGTAGCAAACATAAATACACATACATACCAACTTTCGCCTTTATAATATTAATGTTATTTGCTTCTCTGCAAATTTAGTTTTCTGTGTCACATAGCCATAGTAAATGTTTCATAACCTAACTGATGTAACTTGTTTTATGCATGAATACCAATGTTACCAGTTAATACCATATTAACACCAAAAAACATTCTGCAAATTATACTGTTTCTATGCAAAATTATTCACTACCAATGTTGAAATATGAACTTGGTTATAAATTGAAACTGCAACCGAAATTTTGTGCCCTTTCGAGTCCCATACACTAATATTCGCCTTTGTCCCATGTTCACAACTATTCTCACCTGTGAACTGTCCCACTATCATTTATTTTATTTTTTTCATATCATTCCTAACGCAATCCATCCATCTTTTCTTTAAGTGAATCCTATACACTGTACTGTGGAGTGTTTTAAATGGATTTTATATCAAATTTTTAAAGGCCATCATTATTTAATCAATCACACCTTCTAAGGTTCATTTTAGGCGCGAGCGCACTGGGACGCCATAGCTGTGTTGTAAGTTCGCGCAGCCAAGAAAATGCATGTAGCACTGTAGTGTGCACCTCACCTGGCCATTGTTGGTTACGCATCAACCATACCTACTTTTTTTTTGACGTCACGATCTAGCTACGCCCGCCGTTATGGCGTCCTAGTGAGGCACAGCCCTTAATCTAATCAGGAAATGAGTGTATTCTATTTATTTGTTTACATAAGACAATGCTTATCTACTTGCTCAGGCTGTTTTAATGCCTTTGGATGTTCTAGTAACATTTGATATGCTATTTAGATAAATATCTTAGTTTGAATATTGCATTTAGAGACGAACCGAAGGTTCTGCTTCGGCTAAAAAAATTGGTTTCGGCTAGTTTCGGTTTCGGCCAAAAAGGGGGAATATTCGACTCATCCGAAACTAGTGTCTATCCGAGTTGATGGTTGTGATAGATACCTAAAAACTGATGGACTCGTAGAATTTTTATGTAATCGTCGATTTATTCGATGATTTTGTATTTTATGAAAATCATTTAAGCATAACGACATATACAGTACGGCCGTTATATTTTGGCGAGCCCGAACTTTGCGCAGAAGGCTGCGCACGAACGTTTTTTAGGAACAAAATGGTGGCATGAGGCGACGTGCGCGGGGCGGAGGTCTAGGCTAGAGATTGACTCTATGTAACACAATCGACCCTTTATTCAATCAAATATCGCAATCGATTTTTATCGATTTGGAATTTATTAATTTTTGTTTCTATGAGATATTGAACGGAATAGATTTACAAACATAGTGAATATTGTCGTTAGTAAACGAGATTTCGACGTTAATGAAAAAAAAAACGTATAAAATTTTATTTTCTTGGTTGAAAGACATGATTTAGTTAAATATCACTTATTTATAAACAACTACTAGAATAACGATTGTTTGAGAATATTTTAAACCTCCATAGATAATTGAATATAGATATATTTTTATAGCTTAATTTAAATCGATTTGAAAAAAAATCGATTAAACAACACCATCAGACACGCATAAGCAGTAATATGTCTCACTCACACGTTAGCATTGGTGTTATTTTCGTTTCGCTGTCTCTGTCTTGAGCACAGGCGGTGACAAAAGTTTTCGTTGGTTGTTATTATTATATTGTTAAGTTTTTTGTGTAGGGTTAGGTTTGTTTCTTTAATTCATAAGTTATTTTTGTAGCTTTCTGTCTCAAAGTGTTTTAATATTTATTTTATTTGTACTTGATCCCTTGTATTAGTAAATTTTTATTCGTAATTTGGTTTAAAAAAATTAATGTCAATAACAGTTTTTTTTACGTGTACATGCGCGAAAGTTCGCAGAGCCTATGTTCAGGGCCGTCAAGTTACAACGGCCGTACTATAGTTGTGAATAACTATCGAAATGTATTTTTTTCTGTTACCATGTCAGTTTCGGTTTCAGTTACTGCCGTAACTGAAACTGGATCCGAACATTCGGTTACGGTTTCGGTTTCAAATAATGTTTCAGTCTCTCACTAATTGCATGTTCTTGAAAGATGTTATATGTACCTACCACCATTATATTTAATAGTGACTTACTAACAACAGATATGCTTGACTTGTACTCAACCAACACTCCTTGTGTTACAAGTTTGGAGGCTTTGTCTGTCTGAAATGGATAAACTATTTTTTAATGCTGTTTTTTAAACGTTTGACAGACAGCTATTCAAGATCAGCTTTTAAAATATTTCTGAGTGATGATTTTTCAATGACAAATATTTTCTTTCTGAAGCATACATAAATATTTAAATTCTTTTTTATTCATAAACTGCCATTAAGCTCTTGTCTTTCACCATACAGAAAAGTCCAGCATATCTGGCAATTAAGCTCTTGTCTTCATCTGTTTCTATAATAACATCATAATTATAGGCTGTTGAAGAACTGCCACAAAATCGGCGAAGGTGTGTACGGCGAAGTGTTCCTGTGGCGCGCCAGAGATGGCCGGGCTCGCGTGCTGAAGATAGTACCTATCGCAGGCACGCTCAAGGTCAATGGGGAGAGTCAGAAGGACTTCCACGAAATCATATCTGAAATTGTGATTGCTATGTGAGTATACCTACTGTTTTATTAATTTTTGTCGCAACATTTTATTCATCATTTCAGCCGAAAGACTTCCACTGCTGGACATAGGCCTCCCCCAAGTGGCGCCACAACGAACGGTTCTTCATCATCATCGGTTCAGTCTTTTTATTATGACTAACTTTCTCATTACTTTTCTGATAATCACATTCATTGACATTGACTTCATACAGTGTGTGTACAGAAAACACTTTCATTGTGCGTACAGCTAAGGAGTGGAATTCCCTGCCCGAGTCGATAATAATAATAAAAAACAGCTCTATGGATTCTGAATTTCACCTGCAGTGATTGAGAATTGGGTGGCGGGCTGCAACTGATATAATATGTATTAGTTTAAATACAATTAAGTACCCACATATAATATATTGACTGGGCGCCAAAAATGTTTTATTTCGTCTAGCGAATGCTGATAGTAATACAAACAAATCTATGTATCCATGATGTCTGAGACTACGCTAAAGAGTCGACGTCAATATCTTAACTATTCTTGAAAGTGGGTCACGCAAACTGTAAAACTATGAATTTTAATACCATGATATTAGATTTATGAAGGCTTGCGACCTTCAAATCGTCTCTCTTGTATAGTTTCTTTCGCTTTCTGACCTTTTTAATAACAGTTTCTTAAAGTAATTCATATTTATGACGCACACACTAACTTCCAAAGTTTCTTTTTCTTAGTGTGTCGATGAAAAACTATTTTTTTTTCAAATTACATTCCTTGCCTGGCCCAGTATTCGGTCACGGCAATGCCATCCACTGACGCTGTTATTAGGTCACGATGGAAGTTAGGACATGGTCTGCGGAGAGACGACGCACAAACACTGAAGAGCTTGCAGACTTCTTAAATGCCTACTCTATGGACATTTGGCACTCAATCCAAGGTTTCCACTGAATAAGGGCGACTCAACCCCGTTTCGTGTTGTATATTTTAATTCAGGTTTTGAGCTCAATGTCAACGTAAACGGAGCAAACAGATTTTGGAATAATTTTTCACGAATATAACATTCATTCAACTGTATAAAAAGTAATTTTCGTAAGAGTTTAACGGTTTAACTTTCGCTTTCAAAATTCGACCGTCTTTTGGACTGTAAATGAGTTGCAACATTATGATGAAACCGTTCAGCACCCTTCCTGTCGAATGACTAAATAGTAATAAGGGCTTTGAATCGTTAAATTTATCAGCGACTAAATGAGTTGTATCTAGTGCCGACCACAGATTACATAAATATGTAATTTTTGCTATCAAAAGATACGTTAATTTATCTTCGATAGTAATATTAAACCTTGTGCGTATATTTCGCGGAAACATTAATTTACTAATTTAGATATCAATTCTAAAATGATTGCATATATCACAGACATCTCGTTGTAATTAACTGATAGTATTTCTTTGTTCAATTATGAAAAGTATCACAGAACATATTACTCTAATTTATCTGGGTCAATTTATCAGTGTCATTAGCGTAGTAACAGCCTATTTGCACAAGATATGCAAAGCAAATGTCTACATCTATATATATAAAAAGAGAAACTTACTGACATATCAACGTACAACCGAAGGTGCTGGGACTAGGAGTGTGAAATTTTGCACATGGCTTCCTTTTATGACCTAGGGCGAGCACTAACGGGTTTTTGGAAATTTAACCTTGATGGGGGTGAAAAGGCAGAAATTATTTTGTATCCAATCTCATTACGTGTAGGTACTTAAACAAATGGTAACCTAAGTAAATAATAAAAGGTTGCCATTATTATATTAATTCTTTATTTAGTTTAGTTATAACCGTAATGTTAAGCATATTTTTGGGTAAAATTGTTTCTTTTGTTTTAAAGCTCACAAGTTTCACCTTACTCGAGGGCTTGAGGCGGCGCTGCTTGCTGAAATACAGGCCACAAACCTAGTTCGGCAGCAGATGCTAACTGTTAGGCACAATCGATTGCATTATTTAGTCGTTATTTATATGTTTTTACTTTGTTGCACAATAAATATTATTATATTATTTATTTTCAGAACTATTCTCAATAGAACAATTTAGGTGGTTTTAAACATTGTATGGCGGATTTTTATTTCTTGGGTTAATAAACTTGAAATTTAGCACAAATTCTAATCAATATGAATACCTAATAAAGACTGTCATTATTAATTTTTCCAAACTTAGGCACTCTAAAAATACGGTTTAGGGGCTATTAAAGTTTTTGTGCAGGGAGCAGTGGTGGCCAAGTAGTAATGGTCCCGACTTACGAGTTGTAGGTCGCGGGTTCAAACCCAGCCAGGCGCATTACTTTGTGTAATTTATTTCATCACCACTGCTCTCAAAACGGTGAAGGAAAACATCGTGAGGAAAGAAACCGGCATGTCCTAGAACCAAAAAAATTGAAGACATGTGACATTCACCAACCCGCACTGGGCCCGCGTGGTGGATTACGGCCCATTCCCTCTTCTAGAGAGGGAGGTCTGAGTCCCAGCAGTGGGAACATTAAAAGGATAATTATGCTATTATACTTATGCTAAAGTTTTTGTGAAAATTCTCACGTAGTCGCTGGCATAGTACTAATACTGAAGTGACCTATTTTTCCTTGAAAATATAAACATACCTACTGTTTGCCGCTAATCTATGCGCCACGATCTTGAGTAAAACGGTTCCGCAATCAAGTTAGCAACAGCTTTATATAACTACAATCATTGTTCAGCTCTTTATGTACTGATATATTGTGTTTTAATTATGTAATTGTTTCCTGTACAAGCTTGTGGGTTTCTCTCAAAACTTGAGGGAAACAAATTACGCAATGCTCTTGCGATATAAATATAATTTTCCTCGAAGCTTTTCTTCGGGTAAGGAAGTTATGTAACTGTCTTACAACGATTTTTAAAGGTCTTCGGAGAAAGTGAATATAGGCTTGATTTTGACATGCGATTCTTTAGAAAATCGTTTGCGTAAGGGTTGATTTTTTTGTATTGTTAATTGACTTCCCGTGGCCTCTTACAGGACGATCGGCAATTCTCTAGCTTTATAAGCATGAAATAATTTTTGTTATCGGCTCAGTTCCTCTATAGATTATCTTTTGTTTACAAACATCATCTCCCTAATCTTTTCTCAACTATCTTGGGGTCGGTTTCCAGTGTAAAGGGCCTATTACACTACTCGATATTCAGACAGCCTTAGTCGATGTCGCGTAGTGTAATAAGGGTTAGACCGGTCTTACTCGGAACAAAAAATAAGACAGTCTGAATATCGTGTGCTGAATATCGTGTGCTGAATATCGCGTAGTGTAATAGGCCCTTTACCGGATGCGGCTGAATTCCGGGTATTTCTACATGGAGTGCCCGCCTATCAGACCTCCACAACCTAGCTACTGAGTAACGCGAAACTCCTTAGATAGACTCCTGGTCTGACAATCAAATAACTTGTGAATAAAGTGTGATATTAATTTTAATTTTCTTCAACAGGGAATTGAGCGCACTCCGCGCTCCCATAGCCGAAATTAATCGCCACTTTGATGAAGGGAAGGACGTCGAAACTCTGGATCTACATGATATAGAGAATGCAACAGATGTATTCAATGAGGTTAGTCAACATAACTTTAGTATCATTGAAGTAAGAGTGAACAGACCTCATTAGATCAGGCAGTTAGGACTTAAAAGTTACATGGCAGACATCCCACCCATCACACAAATCTTTTCATGAATACATTCAATGTGCATAAGCCAAGAAGTAGAATTCTCTGCCAGTGTCTTGTGTTTCTTCGACTTGAGGGTTTTCAAATTTATAGAGTGAATTTCTAGGCGTGTTCTATTATCAACCACATGTCATCATCGCTTACTATCAAGTACCTATCAATAATATTAATAAAATAGCTGTTGCGGCAGACCCGTAAAACAGCACAATGCCATTTCGTCACTATTTCAAGGAGATTTTTTTCTTCTTCTAAAATAAAAGTAACCTAAGTTACTCCCTATAACACCAGCTACCAACCAGTAAAAATCTTTACAAAATCGGTCCGGCCGTTTCGGAGATTAACCTGGATAAATAGGAACAGACAAATTTGAAAAAAAAAAAATTGCATTTTTGTTATACCTAGGTATCGAATATACATATTTTCATTCCATTTAATAAAAAAATATATTTTTTATTACATATAGACAGTTCGCTGCTGACCTTTCCAATCGCGCATAATTTTCTCAGCAACTCTCATCCAGCACGCTAGGTATTTGCATAGATGTAAGCTTGAAGGTTCAATCTTATATCCGCTGCCGCCAGCGCAATCGATACTCTAACCTTGACACTAGTTGGAAGAAGGTTCTACTGGGTAGTCTGACGTAACCCCAGGATTATGTAAGCTCAGTTCTCGCTGGAGCGAGGATATCTTTGAATAATTTTTCTAAGAATAAAATGCTTAAAAGATATTTTATAAAGTCGTTTTTTCATCAACATTGACCTCCGTACTGTAGACCAAAGTTCAAGACAGTAAGTAATCACGATTAATATTCTTCAATGAAACTAACGCGCGAGAAATATTTAGGCCTTACGTCATTTTTCATACATAACCTCATTCAAGTCTGCATTCAAACTCTGGTTAGTTCATAAGTGCAACCCAATGACGTAAGCTGTTCGAAAAATGATACGCGAGACAATGGACTGTTACGAAATGTTATTCTGATTGTCCGAGATGTGAATTATTGGAAACTGACAGATGACGCGACCTGACGAATGCTTAGTAACATGTTAACTTGATGAATCCTTGCTCCCAAGATAAATAATACGTGCTTAATCCAACGTCCAAATGATAAACGTATTTGTGAAGAAATCACGTACGAAAACATCTCGATCTCAAATATCTGTGGGTCAAATCAAACAAATATTTATTCCAATGGGAATGAACTCTCGCAGAATATAGACGCCGTTCAATTTAGGTCAAATGAACTAATTCTTCGAGTCTGTTCAATTTTCCTCTGACGAAGAACACACGGCTCCAAATTGCGTATATACAATTTTCTTGTAAAACTAGATCAATAAGTTGGTTTTTATTGAAGGTGAAATGAAAAACATATTAACATCGAGTATACATATAAAATCTACAAGTCTCTCTACCACGTGTAAATGTATGATAATTATGTGGCGTAGTAATTTGCTGTGATAACCATTGCATGCATAATTGAACTGTAATATCTTTTTGTTTGACGTCTACATAGATGTTATGACTTATGCCCCAGAGTTTCTGAGATACAGTTGAAACATATTTGAATTGTAGGTGTATTTTACAGGGGAATTATTTGCTTTTCCTCTTGTAATGTTGTGTTGGGTTAGATGCATTTTTTGTACGTGATTCCGATCCGATCTTCTAAATCCGTAATGACACCGCACCGGCAATTTGTCTGATAAATGGAAGGAAATACTGTCTGGTGATTTGCAAGAAAACTGAGTGAGAGGTTTATTTATAATACTGCGTATTTGTGCTATTTTTGTCTTTGATATGTTTTATATTTCGCATCCTCGGGTAAAACACGGCACAATTGCAATTATTTCAATTGTATCGAAAAGCCTTTTATGATTTTCTTTTGTTCTCTCATCTCGAGACACTAATCTTCATGGTTCTGATATGATTTGACCATTTCATGTTTACTGGGAACTTTGATCTCTGAGATTTTATTTCGATGTTTCTTCCCAGGGCAGTCAGTTTAAGAAACACCGGCCTAATATTATTATTTGCAAAATAAACATCATTTATCATTTGTTGCATTCAGAATGGTCTTATTCTGCATTATGTTGCTCTAAAATTATTCTCCTCTTTATTTCAGGGACTTTAATAAGATAACCTCCGATTTCTCATAGCATTAGTTGAGTATTTTTCAAATTCAACTTGTCAAAATTTGTTTGAGACGTGCCTCAAAATACTCAATTCAGAAACCCGGCTTATTGTTTTAAAGTATTTTGAAGTATAGTAATTTTTGCCAAATGTGCCCTTGTTCTACCAAAAATGGTTTATGTAATTTGTGTCTAATCAGTAATTAGTATTTTGTCGTTATGGTAAATTAACAAATTATTCATAACGACCAAACATTGAATAAATCTCATTAAAGTCACATTGTTAATCATTTCAAGAACGTTTTGGCAATAACAAAGTCGTTAGGCATTGTTAATCGATCATAAAAGCAGGGCGTAACGGAAATGAGTTCATATTTTAAATATTTGTTCTGTCCATTCATATGAACAACTTTCGTCAAGAATATCATTTTCAATTCTGAAAAAATATTAATTTATACCACCTTATTTATGAGAAATTATCCAAAGAGACTTCTCTTGCTTGCGTCTTTTGCTGACTAAAACCACACCTGTGTCCTTCAGTTGCCCTTTGTATTCTAGGAATCAGTTGGTGATAACTTTATACCACGGAAAGTACCTATATTAGTGCTAGCTCCTGCCAGCGGCTTCGCCCGCGTAATAGTAATATAATTAATTATCCCAAGGGAAACTTCTCCCGGGATAAAAAGTGTCCTATGTGCTATTCAGGACAGGGTCTACTCATTTACCAAGTTGCATCGAAATCAGTTTGAGCGTTAACGCATATTTTATTATACTCACCAACTTTCGCTTTTATAATATTAGTATGATTCACGTCTAACGATTCAACATTTTCGGAATCCTATCTGCATTCCAGGCAATCTTTAAATTCCAAGGCAAAACTGATACCGGTTTTGGTAGTTTTGGTACCTATCTAAAATATGTAAGGCATCCACTTAGAAACGATAAAGAAGACAATAAATCCGGTTGACTTTGTGAATGCAATTTCGTACAGTCCTTTCAAAGTTTTGGTCTCGGTATCTGGGGCTTTTTTTACCTGTTAAAAGGTCCCTCGTTCTTTCCAAATAATAGCTAGAGATTTATTCTACCTGCTCTGCCATCGAAGACTTACGTCAACGTTGCCCTTTCAGCTGATTGTTACAAATTGAAGTGGGCGACTTATTCATCATGTCTTTTTTTATCAACGAAGAATCTAGTAATAGTAGTCATCTAAGTTTTTACTTCGAAAACACCTATGGCCGCTGGTCAGTCGCTACAGATAGTCAGACATCAGAAAGTTTGATTCTCAAGTCTAAGAGGCGGGCCAGGAGGATCATTGGCAATGGTGCACTCGTTGAGTCGAGCCTTCAAAGTCTTGAGCATCGACGCCGAGTTGCCAGCCTGTCGGTTTTCTACCGGTTGCATTTCGGGGAGTGTGCGTCGGAATTGCATGACCTGATTCCGCCTAGCCCGTTCCATCATCGAACCACCAGGCGTACGGCAATGCGCCACCGGTACATGGTGGACATCCCACCTATACGCACAAAACGTTTTGGGAACACATTCATTGTGCGTACAGCTAAGGAGTGGAATGCCTTGCCAGAACCTGTGTTTCCTGATGGCTACAACCCGGGAATCTTTAAGTCAAAAGTGAATAGGTTACTTCTAGGTAAGCGCGCTCCATCGTCGACCGCATCGTCGCTTTCCATCAGGTGAGATAGTGGTCAAGCGCGAACCTATCAAGAATAAAAAAAAAAGAAGGAATATCGTGTTGCCCAGTAACTGCGTTGTAGAAGTCTAATAGGCAGTCACTATTCAGTCGCATCCGGTTAGACTGGAAGCTGACACTAAACTAGTTGGGAAAAGGTTAGAGAGATGAAGGAGAATTGTCTATACTCCAATTGTTTAAGTAGTTACTAAACGTAAACAATATTGATGTATTTTTATTTAAAAAAATCATTTATAAAACATGCAAAGATTATTTAATTACCAAACATCAACCAAATTGTAAACATTTTTAGATAAAATTTGTAGACAACTTTTAGATAAAAGACATGTCAAAATTGTTTACATTTATTTAATTACCTAAACAGATGGAGTATAGTACTTGTATTTCTCTATAGAAGTATGCTTTATCTATGTTGGCACGATAAATAGTAAAAATTCAACAGAGTACAACAGATTATTTAATCTTTCATCACGTTTGTCGATAAGGCTAGAAACTCAGCTTTTATGCATGCAATGTTTCTACTTGAGACGCTGTTGCTATACGGACTTTTTGTACTAAAAGGGAATATGCATGAAACAATATGTTGTGTACCGTAAAACGGGGTGAATAGAAACAAACTTTGGTTTGGTTTTTCACTTTGATACCATATTATCGGCTTCTAACAAAGCATTGACTTTTTAGAATAACAATTCATTAATAAATCGATATAGTTAATGCTGCAAAAAATATTCAAATATCGTGAAAATACCCTTTGAAGTTTTGTTTCTATTCACCCCTGAGTTTCTATTCACCCCATTTGACTGTAACCAGTTTCTCAATGAACATACAAAAACAGAAAATTAAAATATCTAAATTGGTAGAAAAGTAAACGAGAATATCTGTCTCTCATCAAAACGCCGATTTCTATGGCGGCCGTAGTATGGGCGTGATGAACACCGACGTCAAAGACCAAGTCGGAATTTTGTTGAAAATATTTTAAAAACTCTTTCATATTTATTTATTAAAGCTAAAAATTATTTATTATTGCATGCATTTTCCCTATTCGCCCTTATGCTGTTAGAAATAAGTATTAAAATCGATCGGGAACTTACAGGTAGACCGGCCTATCACGATTATTTTCCTTAAACGACTCTATAAAATCGGACTCTATTTATTAATTAGCATCCATAGCCTTACGGTCATAAGCTATTTATCGCAAATAACAGCAAAATGCTGGCATTCGTCATAGATGCGTTTAGCATAACACATTAGCCATACAAAATGAGGTCATTACGATGCTCGCCACGGACCGCTTCTAGGAAAATGAATCACTGTTTCCACTACAGCAGAACGCTTAAAATTTTACTTTCGAATAAATTAATGCATGAATCATTGTATTCACGAAAACGAACAGCGTTTGTTTGTTTGTTTGATAAGGTATATAGGCCGCGTTGGTCGAAACAAGACATCCCTATCTTCTTGGCACAGCTGGCGCATAATTCCGTTTGTTGAAACCAATTATGATTAAAATGTCGTTCTTCATTTCTTTCTTTCACAATTACTCATTGTTGTTACATTCATTATGTGTGCGGTAGGTAATTCTTTGTCGTATGTTATCATGTTTTATATGACTGTGCAATTTGACCTTATCGCTAGACAGATTTTTACGATTCCGCCTCCAGAATTTAGAGGTCGTTCATACGATACGGCAGTCATCTTGATTCTGTCTGAGTACTTTTAAAGCGTTGGAGAATTTGTCTTGTTTGTGTTTCAAAGCCCTTGTATGATAGCGATGTTATGGTTATGGCCGGCCTTATCTAGTTTAAATTGATGAAAAAAAGTCGACGTGTAAATGGGTTTTTTATAAACCTATTTGAAAAATAAATATCCTTTACGTTTGGGATCTAGATAGGGGTATAAGAATAATATTATACCGGTTTCAGCTACGGTTACGGTAGTGAAGTTATTTCGGATAAGCTTCTGCCAGCTTCGCCCGCGTCTATGTAGGTTTCTACATACAAACTTGGGCCCCCGTTTCGTCCCCTTAGGAGGTGAAATTTGGAAAATCCTCTCTTAATACTCGCCTACGTCGTTAAAGTAAACCTTGTGCAAAATTCCACGCCCCTAGGCCTTGTAGTTTCGGCTGTGCGTTGATATGTCAGTCAGTCAGGTAGTTAGTTCGCTAGTTTCGGATATTACAAATTAAAATTATAAAAATGAAATACAAAAGCCCGATCGGATAACCTCAGAGTAAAAAATCCGAAGGTTGTGAGGTCTGGGTGATGAAGGAAAACCGACAAGAAATGAAAAACCATTCCTACTCAAGTTCTGAGGCTCGGACATTTATTTCTAGTCTAGATTGTCATTTTTGTTTTTACAATCAGTCATATATGTATGCACTTTAAATCCCCGCCTTTATTCGAAACTATCCGAAAATTTTATATCGGTGACGGTTACGGATAGTTTTTTTTTAGTTAGGTTACAGTTACGGAGATTTATAACATCCCTGGCGTAAACTTTGTGTCTTTAGTATCACGAATCGATAGTATACAGGAATCAATAAATAAGCTAGGTACTATTGTAATAGTAAACTTCAGTGACATAAGACATCGCTACAGGAAACAAACATTTCCATTTTCCTGTCAGTCAGATCCATCTACTGTCATTTTAACTTTAAACAGGATATCTATTTTAAAATTCCGCTTGGCAACAGGTTGCAACTGTTGCAAGCTCACAAGCTGGCACATGCTACTTCCTTTAATTTCTAAACGCTATAAAACAAATGCGAGCAGCTGCCGCATTTTGTTTTTTTTTTTGTTTTAGCGAGTGGTCTTTACGTTTCATTGGCTAGCCATCGGCCAGTGCCCCGTATTTATTGAATGAAGAATTGTAATTCTATGCTTTGCGTCTGCCGTTATGATCTATGCATTTTTTGAAGTGTGTATTTAGTTTAACTTTTTTGGGACCCGATTACTAAGGCCCACGGACACGGACGGGGTACACCAAGCATATAATGACGAATACGCGTCTATGAAGCTACGCGTCCGTGGAGAGTAGACCTAAAGGCTCTACTGTCCGTCCGTCCGTCCGCCTGTCAGGGGGCTGCATCTCACAAACCGTAACAATTAGAAATTATCGATTTTAATATTGTTGTACGTGTTTTAATGTGTGCGAGTTCCGACTCGGATTTGGCCAATGTTTTTTTTTCATGGTTGTTATCCTAGATTCCACGCGAAACTTCCAGAGAAAACAAAAATAGCTAGATTTGCATATTTATAAACTACGTTCGTTAAAGCTTCCTGTTATTTGTTGATTTGATCATTCCTGTAGCTGTTTAAAATAAAATTTGTTTTTGTGAAATGTATGAAATTCTTACGTCGTCGTTTTATATTTCACGTTACTCGCGAAATTAGACTCGCGAGCGTTATGTCGCGATAAGTTATCTTATGAACTGAGGACCACCCGGGAATGTCGGGTCATGTGTCGGTAGCGACTGTACCGACTACCGTGGTTGCTACTCGTTCGTGGCCTCGTATAGATACTTTTTTCTTTGCGATTGATAGGTTCACGCTTGACCACTATCTCACTTGAAGGAAACCAACGATGTGGTCGACGATAGAGCACGCTTTCCTAGAAGTAACTTATTCACTCGTGACTTAAATACCCTCAGGTTGTAGCTGTCAAGAAACACAGATTATACTTAACCTGTAAAAAAGTAACCATTCTACTATGTTTTTCTTACTCCTCTGCTGTTCTTTTCCGATTAACTCTTTCAGCGCCAAGGACATACAATACATGTTCCCAAAATCCGCTTCCCAAGTCGTTGTTAGGCCAAGTTTCCACCTGCAAGCACATTGCATGCAAGTCGAATCACATTGCGTGGTACGAACGAGCGCTTGATCACTTCATATCTTGGTAGTCCGCATTGTAATGTAACATGCATGCAATTTACTTGGATGTGGAAACGCGGCCTTATACATAGCCATTGTTGACTTATGTTCATGTCCAGAACTCGAATAGCAAGTCCAAAGAGATTCTTCAATGATTTTACGGCCAGTATGCTGGGTCCTTGGCACCGAAAGTCATAATTTCATTGCGGAATCAAAGACAGTCTGTTGTTGTTTAGGAATTGTCGAGCTTCATTGCTTTGCCTTTAGCGCTTATCAGAGACCTTAGTACGAGTAGTTTTTATGTTAACACGATCGAAACGTTTGGCTCGTCTACTTTCGCGTTTGCCACTATCTACCTCACCTAATGGTAAGCGATGATGTTATCGACGATAGAGCACGCTTGCCTAGTTGTATACTCACTCATTTGACTTAGATGCCTAGGTTGTAGCTATCCTTTATCGTCTTCATATGGCAGCCATAGAAACTTTCTAAGCCTCCTACTACCTTTTGTTCTGTGTCTGCGAGTCCTGCTAACCAATATACTCTCTCATAGGTACTAGCAGTAAGGTGCGTATACGGCAGCTACCCAGCCCGCTTGCTCGACCTGTGGGACCTGTACGACGAGTGCAAAGGCTCTGAAAACGACAACCCGGCGATATTGCCGGCCGACCAGCAGTTTATAGTACTGGAACTCGCGAACGCGGGCCAGGACTTGGAGAGCTATCAGTTCAATAACGCTGAACAGGCGTATGCCTTGTTTATGCAGGTATTTCAGCTTCGATTTTTGAATTTGTTTTTTTTTTCTTTTATCAGGCTGTGGCATGCATTTTTTTTTTGTTATTTTGATGTTTGTGTATTTGCTAGTCGACCAAGACAATACAGACAATTTAGTCAAATGTGGCTTAATTTAGGGCCCAATTTCATTAACTATTTGCAGTCAGTCAAATATTTGTGGATGATGTGCATCTTATCGACTTGATCGACTAGTAAACAAAACAAAAGTTGTGTAAAAATTATCGATGTGTGAAATGTGTGCTAATTTTTTGTAACATTTTCGTGATTAAATAGTTAAGTGCATTTTTTGTTGTCGACGTATTATAGAAACTCTCTTTCTGAAATGTTGGATGTGTTTGTTAATAGAAAGGTACGAAATTGCATATTTACTTTCGTACATTAGTACCTAAATGATTTGAAGTTGTAATCTCAAAAAAAAAATGTAATTAGAGATCTGCAATTCACCTATTTTAATGGCTTCTTTACTTAATGCTATAGTTGACCGTTCTTCTTACAAACTTTCTCCAAACTTTTGACTTAAGAGGGCCCTTCTCCACTCGTCTATCGTCAACCTGAGCATGGTTTAAAAACTTGCCGGTTCATCCAGCGCAATGTTTGATAAAAAAGCAACGCGCAAACAGAGAGATAATACCTGAAAGTTCTGCTGGGACTCGGTAATACCGTCGTCATTCACTCAAATATAATAAAAAAAAAAATGAATTACGATTACGGAAATAAATTACGATTTCAGAATTTTATAAAATATGCAAGGTTCAATTGTATATATATGTATATATTTTTTAATTTTTGCGTACATTATGAAGGGTCAAAGTTCATGCAAAATCGTAGATTTTCAGAAATCTTTACTGAATTAGTTTTACACAAATTTATAAATTGATTTCTATAGAAGCCTAGATAATATCCAAAAGATGTGTTTCCAAAATATCTAATGAAAAATGTGTAATAACGTCATAATCGCGTAAGAGCGGTTGTATGAAAAACAATGAAAATGTATGTCGGGTTGACGCTCTTAACAATGAATAACAATAGACTTACGTAAAGAAGCCATAACGCATTTTTATGTTTGATTTTGTTTTTTTCTTTGTGTACTTTTTTTTCAGTGGCTCACAACTGCATGCAAGCAGCTTCCACGGAAGATAAGCGATATTCTAGTTTCAAGTTGTTCACGTATCTTGACTAGATTATCACTTATCCTCTGAGGTTGCTTTCGCGCGCTTTTCATGTGTTAGCAGTGTGTGGATTCCTTTTTCAAATCTTTGTTTTTTTTTTTTAATTATTATTTTTGTAGCATGTTTATTTTTTTTATTTTGCATTTTGTTGTTGTTGTTGTTGTACTATGATTGTAGCTAACTTCGATTATTATGCTGCTCAGAAGATTTTTTATGTAATTTTTGTTAGTTGTTTTGATTTTTTTTTTGTGTAACTTTTTTGTACCATGTATTGTTTCGTGTATTTTGTACTGTATTAAAAATGTTTTTTTTTTCTAATATGTGATTCGTGTTACCAGGTTGCATATGGTCTGGCAGTTGCAGAGGAGGCGTTCCAGTTTGAGCACAGAGACTTACATTGGGGTAACGTGCTCATAGCGCCGACTGAAGATAAGGTATGTTGTTTTTTTTTTTTTAAATTAAGAAAGCATGCCATTTACTTACATTTAAATACACTTCTGCCAGTCATCGTCATTTCAACGCCACGTCTCCATTCATACATCAAATTATGTAATTTATGGATTTCTCTGCAAGAAAGTCGTTCTTAACCTTTAACTATGGACGTGCGGTCTCACAGGCCGCGTGCAGTTTGTGATTCTCGTGCCCCTCTCCTTCCGCGTACCCCACGCGTATGCCAGCCTCAGTAGCTTCGGTTTTAGTGGCGAAACGACAGTTAAGAGTGAAGGTTACGTTGCCGGCTGAATGTCGCGTGAGTAATTTCGCTTTACATTTTGAGTGCGGTCTGTGAGACCGCGCGTCCACGTTTGTGTTATAAATTGACGCTGACGGTGATTTTGAATATTTTAGATTTTGTAAACTAAAATGTCAAAAAACGAACCACCAACGACTGCAGGCAAACGAACATCGAGTTCGTCCACTCAGAGAGCCAGTAAAATATTGCAATTTGATGATCCTTCTTTTGAAGACGAGTTTCAACGATTGCTTTTAGAATCGGATCAGTGCGACAGCGATGGGGATGTTGATGATTGTTGGTTTTATGAAGCTGACATTGAAGAAAATTACTCGAGTGAACAAGAGATTATTGAAAAAAGTGGTAGTACTACTAGAGTTGACGGTGACATAAGGAGATCGGATAGTGAAAGTTCAGATGACGACAATATTCCTATAGCACAGTTACGGCCCTCGAAGTATTACTATGGTAAAAATCGCTACAAATGGGCTACAGAACCACCTTCCAGAAGAGTTTGCACTCCACAGCATAATATAGTGTTGAACAGATCTATTCTGCACCTGACTGAAGACGAAAAGAAAGATCCTATCAGTATTGGAATAAACTTCTTGATGATGAAAAAATACGACAAACCATTTTGACATGGACATTATAGGTAAATTTCTGAAGAAATTAGCACGATCCCTGGTGGTTCCACATATTATAAAATATGTGGAACCACCACAAAGACGAGTTATAAACCCTCATTTGCCAAATGAATTAGTTATGACGCTGATACGAGTTTTGGGACCTGATATGCCATCCCAAGAGCCACTAAGCGAAGAAAATATAGTTTCTAAACGTAAGACGTGTAAACTATGCCCACCAAAGATAAAACGAAAGACGACCAACACTTGTGTAGGCTGTAAACAGCCAATATGCCAACAATGCTCTAAGCCGCTATGCAAAGACTGCCAATAAATATGACCAAGTTGGGCCCTTGTCGAAATTTTTATGTTTAGTTTTGAGAAGATTATGTTAAGTTTATTATGTTCTTTATTCGTTATATTTTATTGTAAAAGAAGTTAAACTAACCAAAAAAGTCATTTTCTTGTGGTAATATACCTATAAAGTGATCTCAAGCTAAATTGTTATATCGTTAGATTTAGTTTAAAATAAACAAATTTTTCATTAAAATTACATCTTTCATTTACATTTATTAACTCGTCTAAGGGATAAAAACAAAAAATGATACAATACTTACGCATCAAGATAGAAACCAGCCCGTAAAGATAGCGGTCTGTGAGGCCGCACGTCCATAGTAGTGTAACAAAAATGGAACGTCCATAGTTAAAGGTTAATCACTGTGCCTACTGCCAATTTGATAAAAACGTACAATTTTAGACTTTACGTAAACTGTACCCATCGATATGCCATAACCACTAGAATTTATCTTTGACGGTGAAAACAAACCCACTTAAGCTTGAAATAGAGCGCTATCCATGACAAGGCTGCCATTGTGTGTGCAACAGATCGCGATGGCGCTCGGTGTGGCGCGACGACGCGCCCTCGTGTAATACAGATCAATTGTTTTGGATAACTTGCTATCTGATGTCTTTAGTCATGTTATTTATGGGTTGAGAAAGATTAGCAACCCGCTTAGTTAAAATATTGCACTGATTTTAAACAAATTCCTCCACATAACTATTTTTGGAGCAATTAAATGTTAGGATAGTCAACTGATTGCAGTCGAATTTTTTATTATTTTTATTATAAAGTAACTTTACCTAAAATCGATAATAGAATTTTTCAAATCCGTGTATATTGGAAACCTTTCAAATCTTGTCGAAGTAATGGAAGGGGGAAACTGTCAATTGAAATGTGACGTCACTGACATCAGGTTACGATTACGAGTGCACTAAAGAGATATTCCCACCTCGCCCCCACTTCTCCTCATATCATTATTTGACATGCCAATTGGTGCTTTAAATAATAACCAATTTTGATGCCGTATCCAGAAAAAGATTTATTTCAAGTTTAATATAAAATCACAAAAATAAATACAGACAAAATACTCAATGCATTTCTTTCAGTTATCCTCGTAAATAAAATTTCTTAGATATATATTTTAGGTTGGCTGTAAGAAAACCCAATTGTGGGTTAAGCTCGCCTTTGTACCTATATCAGCTGTCCAATTTATATAAAGAAAATAAGAACGACAGTCAGTTGGCAGTTTAATGCAGTCTTCTCCATTCGAACTGCACCATTGCATATGGTGTGCAGCGTGTCTGCAGTAGACGCACTGCCTTAACGCGCGTTGTGAAATTGAATTGAGATTAAAGAAACAATTCACATTTGTAAAGTCTCACTCAACAGTCCCAGAAAAAAGATTGCGCAATGTTTCGTTAGTCCAAGTCAGTTGAATGTTTATTGTGCTTAGTTTCATCGAATCATATGTGAACAAACGATAACAAACTAATTATGCTTATCTCTGTATGACTCGTGTCATACACAGACAGATAACCATAATTATTTACATATTTAATGTCTTTTAGATACCTATTGTCTCTCATTTCATCTTCATAGAACTTTCCTGACCCCGTGCCAAATATTCCATTTGGGATTTTGCCTACAAAACAAATTCCCCCTTTGTTTCAGTAATGTTCTAGCTATTTTAGGAATCTGAATAACAAATACTCACTGACGCATACGAACAACTATAAACATTTTTATTTAATTCATTATTTATATGGGGTTTTACAAATAAGTTTTCCGGCTAATGCGTCAATAATGTTTTAAATCGTATCATGACTCCAATTCGGCAACAGATAGTATTCAAAATCTCATACAAAAATAAATAAGATTTAGTTGTTTAACCTCACTAGCCGGCTATAAATATGCCTAGCTGAAAAGAAAAAAAACTTCACGTTCGAATTACAAATTGCGCGCCAAAACGTAACATACAAATTGTCTAACCGCCATTGTACTTCGCACTCAATAGGTACTTAGCTACATTCAGTATTAACCTTGCCGAAAGACCAGTCACCCCATAAGGTGGATGACTTTGCGGACAGACATCTGTCTACTCGAGGTAATGTCCTGCCTGGGGTGACGGGTCAACGAACTTAGCAGATAGCCCGGGCGAAATTGTTATCGCTAAGAATAATTTGATTTAAAATCTCTTAACATAATTTTATTTTACCACAAATATCAGTGTGAATACATAATTATAGTGATCATTTTTAGGGTTCCGTAGCCAAATGGCAAAAAACGGAACCCTTATAGATTCGTCATGTCTGTCTGTCTGTCTGTCTGTCTGTCTGTCTGTCTGTCTGTCTGTCTGTCCGTCTGTCCGTCCGTATGTCACAGCCACTTTTTTCCGAAACTATAAGAGCTATACTGTTGAAACTTTGTAAGTAGATGTATTCTGTGAACCGCATTAAGATTTTCATACAAAAATAGAAAAAAAGCAATAAATTTTGGGGGTCCCCATACTTAGAACTGAAACTCAAAATTTTTTTTTTCATCAAACCCATGCGTGTGGGGTATCTATGGATAGGTCTTCAAAAATGATACTGAGGTTTCTAATATCATTTTTTTCTAAACTGAATAGTTTGCGCGAGAGACACTTCCAAAGTGGTAAAATGTGTGTCCCCCCCCCTCTAACTTCTAAAATAAGAGAATGATAAAACTAAAAAAAATATATGATGTACATTACTATAAAAACTGCCAACGAAAATTGGTTTGAACGAGATCTGGTCAGTAGTTTTTTTTTAGTACGTCATAAATCGTAAACCGCATTTTACCTTTCATTCAATCAACTCAAATATAAAAAAAAAAAACATTTAATTTCATAAACATAAACCTTATAATTATGTACATACACCGTGAACCATTATTATGTTACTTGCTGCTACGGAACCCTCCATGGGCGAGTCCGACTCGCACTTGGCCGGTTTTTTTAATCTGTGAGATATTAATAAGGCCTCCTGATAGTGTGAGTAGTGAAATTTTGGCGGGATTTTTTCGAGATAATTCCAGTGACTGTTTTAATTATTCGCTAATTAATTCCTAGTGAATATTGTGGTGTAAAATTAGTCTAGTTTTGTATCTCATGTGTCTACAAAACTGGTCAACCAGCAGATTCATTGAAACAGGCGCGATATTTATTGATTACCTCAGTAATGAAACAGTTTTTTTTTTCACAACTATCACACAACGCCGTCTAGTCTCAAGCTAAGCAGAGCTTGTGTTATGAGTACTAGACAACTGATAAACCTACTTATATATTTCTAAATACATACATATTATAGATAAATTACACCCAGACACAGAACAAATGATTGTGCTCATCACACAAACATTTGTCCTGGGTGGGAATCGACCCCTGAACCCCGGCATAGCAGTCAGGGCCACTAACCACTAGACCAACAGGTCAGTGAAGCTTGCCGAGAAGGCGGACTCGTTACATTTGCTGCTAAATACTGCAAAAAAAACATTAGAATATATTACGACCACATTCTAATGGAACTCGAAAGTGATTAACTCCATACGAAGATTTGGTTTAGTAATATCCAAGCCAAAAACATTGTTTATAAAAAACCGTCTGTTGTATGGTCGTTCAAAATCACTAACAGACTTAAAACTATGTAAAAGGTACCACCTTTCTTAGTGTTTTTTATCTTATCCGATAGCTCTAACAGCGATATTTCATTAAATCCATCTCCTTTCTACCATCGGACAACTTATGTACGGTGAGTATCCACCCTTACGTTGTTGAAACCTCTACGGTCCGGAATAAGCGTTTCGCCTCGTCGTTAATACCACCTACATCGAAGGACTGAAACAATTTTGCTGCTGCGGTCTTCCCATCCGATTATAATTTAGGTGTCGTCAAGGCTAGAGTGAATAGGCTCTTAATAAACTAGTGCGCCTCACTATTAACGATTGCATCACTGCTTACCAGCAGGTGGGGTCGCAGTCATGCACTAATTTATACTAATAAAAAAAGAACTTTAAAACTTTCCTGTTTTAAAAATCAAAAATTTAATTACATATATATGTTTTCACACAATTTATCGTAAGCTATGATACTAGTAAGTTTGACCTTGAGCTGTTGTTATTGTTTTCATAATCGCTAATCATGACGCCAATCATAATACATTGAAATAATGCGACAGATTTTTATCAAAATTATTTCAACTGACTATCTATATTTCTCGTATGTTGCGTTTCATTGCTATCAATCAATGACTACAAAAATATTCAATTATAATGTAATTCAATTTGTAATCAAATTGTGCCATTTCCTGTCCTAAAACATTATGATAACCTTGACTTAAACCTATATTCTAGAAGGATATTAATTAGTCACCGATTTTATAAAACATCATACGAGTCTAGATTAGTTAGTACGATTTTTGTAGATTATGTATGTGTGTATGTTGGATGTGGGGATGGTGTCTGTAACTGGCAAGTAAAAGCGCGTACACGTTGGACAAGTGTGCCATTTAATCCACCCCAGCACTTGAAGGAAAGCAGCAGCACCTTCCTTTAACCTGGCTTAACCTTTTGAGTGCGTAATTAGAGACACAATAGTAAGACAATGGCGCGTGAACGCCGGCGTTAATGCGGGGATCAACAGCTTAATTAACTATTCATACGAAGACGTGGCTCAAAGTATCCAAACTAAAAACATTTAAAAAAAATTGCTAATTATTATACAAAATCGCCTCTCGTTAATTCAAACCAGCCATAATTCGAACCTCTTTATAATTCGAAGTTATCACGAATTCGATATATCATCTCTGCCCCCCTAGCCAAGTCACAAACGATAAACGTAAACTCTCAGTAGTCTTTAATAGATTTTCAACTTTATGTTATTGGTTATAAAGTTGAAAATCTATTGAAGATTACAATAGTGTTTTCGTTCGTTCCGGTCGCTAACGCTCAGTAGTCTTTATTTTATTTTCAACTTTATGCTCTTAGGTATAAAGTTGAAAATCTATTGGAGATTACTAAGCGTTCACGTTTATCGTTTGCAACTTGGCTAGGGGGGGCTGGATATTTAGAAAAAGATATATAATTTTTTTTATAAACTTGGTAATTCGAACAAAAAAAAACATCACTACATAACATCAGATTGCATAAAGTTAAACTACTAGGAAGCAAACCAACATTATAGACTTATTCCAAAAGAAATACTAATAATTAATTAAGTAATCAGTAATTAAAAATTAAGTAATAATTTTTATTTTATTTATTTTCATTGTGTACCTTCATACATACATAATAATATGAAGGTACCTCTAACATTTTGATTTTGTTGAAAAATTTGCTTTTAATAAATAAATCATTCATATTTACTCAATGATTCGAACTTTCATAATTTTTCTCTCAGCAATTTTGAACCCTTTGATATTTCGAACAATAAAAGTCCTTCGAGTTTCGAATTATCGAGAGTTGATTGTACATGTATTTTGTGAAACTGCTTGCTGTAAAAATGTCACCAGAGCTAGAGACAGTCTTCTATCTATCAATTGTATGCGGCCTCTAATAAATAAACCGATACAGACAATTTAAGCTCAAACCACCTAGAACTGACCTCTAAGGGTAGGCTTCATAAAGGTTAAAGGTTTGTAACCTTACAAGTTCAAGTTCCAGACGCCAATGCAAGGTTATTCCACTTTATTAACGTTTGAGGGTCAATAAGAATATTGTGAGCGATGTGATAAATAGATTTTCAGAGACTTCCAGACTATTTGTGAATATCGTAAAGATTGGTTAGGACCAATGAAGCACACACTACTCTAAATTCAGGAAATTAGATTACGCTAGTAATAATAATTTATCATCTTTCTTCTTTTTTTATTTGGGGTCGGTGCAACACGTTTTTTTCTTCCATTCTGTCCTGTCACCCGTCACGCTATCACCTAACTCCCTTTTCCTTTATATCACTTTTCACATAGTCCATCCATCTTTTCTTGGCCCTTCCTCTTTCTCTCCATCCATCCATATATGTACTCATAACTCTTTTAGGAGTAACATGTGCTTCATCCCTCCTCTTCACATGGCCGTACCAAGACAAACGAGTCACTGGCGAACCTCGTTGAATATACTCATTTCTCACTTTATCCATTCTCGTCACATCACACATCCATCTCAACATTCTCAATCTTTTTCACTAGTAATAATTAATCAACATTCCTATTTTCCGCTTCATTGTAGCGTAACAAGATTTTAGTTGTTGAAAGTTCAAAGTTACCTTCTATTATACTTTGCTGCTGGGTTACGGATATAGCCCGAAGAATCGCTATTGTTCGTAGAACAGATTGTCGATGGGACCGAAGGGTGCTAGAGTGGCGACCATGTACCGAAAGACGCAGCGTTAGAAGACCTTCGACAGTGTGGACCAACGACCTGGTGGGGGTCACAGGACCGGTCATTGTGGCGACACTGAGGAGGCCTATGTCCTGCAGTAGACGTTTTTCGGCTGAAATGATGATACTTTGCATAGGGATCTCTCTGTGCGTTTGACTCTTCTTTGAGAGTAATGTTAAATGTTGTTCCCCAGTACTGCACGTTCGTGATCCGTGGGCGCGCGCACCGGGTGCCGCGCTGCGGCGTGGCGGCCACGATCATCGACTACTCGCTGTCGCGCGTGTCGCTGCCGCTGGCGGGCGGCGAGTGCGCGGCGCTGTACAACGACCTCGCCACTGACGACTCGTTGTTCGACGCCGTGGGAGACTACCAGTTCGAGGTGTACCGGCTCATGAGAGACAAGTTGGGGTAAGCAAGACTTGTATTACATGATCTGAGGCCCTACCACGACCTCTTAACGCTCTTAGCTCTATAGGGTGTATAGTTCTCTTTCTTGCTAGCTTGACTGACATTTTATGACGTCATGGTAAGACTCAATGCCGTCAGCAGTTTCATTGCACGGTATTCATCACGATTCTGGGTATAACTTTGACCTCTTGAGTTGAACACGAACACAACATTGTGTAGTATCTTATTATCCATCTGCTAGCAATCAGCTTACCGAACATCGCCGCTACGCCTAGCCGGATGGCATCCTATCTTACTCGATTATTCCACAGCTGTATCAATAACGTTAATCAGTAAATCAGCTTCGCGCAAAATTCATAATTGCTGTTGTGATTCAAAGACAAAAACAGATAAATTAACAAAACACAAAAGATCTGACATGTTGCGTAGATTGTCAACACCAGGCCAGCCAGATAAGTTATGATCTGGCTACTACGTCTAGTTTCGAAAACTTCCGCGACATTAACAAACGTTTTGCTAGAAAGCTGACGTCAAGCTACTATACGACTTCCCAAGACGACCACCTGTCGTTGATTTCTGGCATTGTGCCATCCGTCGGGACATAAAAACTTCATCAATTAACGAGTAAAGTGCTCCACTTTAAATGCATTTTGATGCTAAAAACAGTAATGAAAAAGGACATACACAAATAATGTGTTCTTGACGTCAATCTCCCAAAGGTCGTTTCGATATAAATGTCTGGGGAATGCCCCCTAGCGGCCGTGTTTCGCATTATCGACTTCCTCCTCGTTTTCCCCCCACAAGACGTAGCTATGAATAAAACATAAATTAATAGCACAAACCACGTGTATAATATTTAGACACGTCATACAAAATGACGGAAAATCAAACTGTAACTTCTGATAATATTGACGGAAAATCTTTGCTCTGCATGACAATGTGCAATGTTTGAGAAAATATTTGTAACTTTGTGCATAATAGGAAGTATTATTGTATGGAGATGCCTTAGTTTTTATTCATGATTTTACAAAACAAAGACTAATAATTCTTGTCATACTAGCTTTTTACTTACAAATTGCTCCCCAGGCCTTTACTATAAAATATACATACATACATTTAATGAAATAAAACTCTTATGACACTCGGCAATTGAGTAGATTTCCATCAATTAAAAAACGGTATGCTGAAGACAAGCGAAACTTCATTATATCTTTCTCGCTGCCTTAGAGTGACTCGAGCCGAACTTACCCGAACGAGCGTTACACAGTCGAGCGTGACTGAGGGATCAACCTCGTTCAATAACAACAATTTAAGTCAAAAGTCGTAATAGGATTATCCTCTATCGTAATATTAGGTTTCTCCAAAACTTTGGATCCCCATTTCATTCTCTTAGGGCGTGAATTTTGGAAAATCCTATCTTAAAAATTTCACACTCCTAGTAAGTTAGTCCCCGTAGTTTCGGATGTGCGTGTTGATATGTCAGTCAGTCACTCCTATGTTTATGTTGTAATAAATTACACAAAACTAATGTATTGTATCTTCTTTACAGAAATGATTGGAAGAACTTCGCGCCCTACACAAACATCCTTTGGCTTCATTACACTGTTGATAAAATGATAACGGCCCTCCGCTACAAGAGGACTACGACGAAGATTCACAAGCACTACATTGACAAGCTGAAGGGAATCAAGAGTAGAATACTTGACTACGGAAGCGCGGCCCTCTTCGTGCTAACAGACAACGAAATATAAAACGAACAAATTATGATAATATACAATACAATTTCATATGTAAATTAATTCAAATTAGTCTTAACAATGGTTTTAATAAACTGCTACTATTGCTATAAATCTGACATAACAATGAATCGCATAAATTATAATAATGTAAATAGTGTTTGCTTCGATAAATTCCTTGAAATGATCGACGCTAAAAGAGTTATTTACAAACTTGTAACATTATTAGAGCAGTATCAGAAAGGTGCCTTTTTAGATAAGGTAGTGCCTTTGTTCACATTAATAAATTCATATATTGTGTTCCGAAACCTTGGTTTTATTTAATTTCCTGACCGGAGAGTCATCCTGCAGGGCTAAGTAAGAACTTACGAAGCGGTTTTCACCCGCGGCCGCCGTGGAGGAGCAGCAGTTTTATTTCTAATCCACACAATTCGAATAGTTGCCCGCCGGCGTAGCGGAAGCCGCAAACAACCACCGTGCACACCGCGGCCGTTAAACGCGTCGTGAAATGTGCTTTAAATGTCTGCATTCTACAGAAACTGCGGGCCCGCAACCGCGGCGGACGCGGGTGAAAACCGCTTCGTGAGTTCTTAGCCTGAGTTTCTTATGAACAGCACATCGTTACATAAACACAACTTATGTTTTTGCTACACACGATTTTTATTCAAATCTTTTGATAAATTTATCTGCGTAAGCGCAGCCATACGATGAGGTGAGGGGTCGAGAACACTGACACCAGAGTTAAAGTGCATCGAAGCGTCAATCTAAAATTACACAACGCAACGTATTGACTCCTATCTCGCTAGGATAATACTGTTCTGTTCTATGCACCCTATCTCCACCTCTCAATGTACACACAACAACGTCTGAGACTACCGTAGGTCCACCATCGTCAATCACTTAAGGGGTGACCAGACGGTTGCAAACCAACCTCCCAACCAAGGTGACCTAGTTTCAATCCGTGTAGACATCAGTTGTAATCCATGACCTTCAACGCCCTTGGTTGGGAGGCGCGTTCTCCCAACCACTGAATGTGTTGGCGCGTGGTTTACATCCATGTAGCCACAACACAAACGAAGGTCACCTTGGTTGGGACGCAAGTTTGCAACCATCTGATCACCCCTTAACAAATGCAAATATTAGTACCCAACCCGAATAATTACCTACAAATTAGTAGTTTTCTTTCTAAGTATAAAAAAAAGAAAAGCTAAATACCTACCTGTATCTAATATGTGTGAGCATATGCGCGCGGGGTCCGCAGGACCACGTAATTTGATACCGAATCCAGGTTTGAAAAGCTTGTCGCCAGCCGCAGACCTAAACAGAAAATTAGTACCTAAAATTTAAAATTATTTTATATATTTGCATTGGTGAGCTGGCGGTGGTCATAGTCATAGTGTAAATTGTTTCATCAACATCATCATCATCATTTCAGCCGAAAGACGTCCACTGCTGGACATAGGCCTCCCCCAAGCGTCGCCACAGCGAACGGTCCTGTGCGTCTTGCATCCATCGGACTCCCGCAACCGTTACCAAGTCATCGGTCCACCTTGTAGGAGGCCTTCCAACGCTACGTCTTCCGGTACGTGGTCGCCATTCCAGAACCTTTCGGCCCCAACGGCCATCTGTTCTGCGAGCAATGTGCCCTGCCCATTGCCACTTTAGTTTGGCGATTCTTCGTGCTATGTCGGCAACCTTGGTTCTCCTGCGGATATCTTGATTCGATCACTCAAGGAAACTCCGAGCATAGCCCTCTCCATTGCCCTTTGGGTGACTTTAAGCCTTCTAATGAGGCCCATTGTAAGCGACCACGTTTCGGAGCCATATGTCATCACTGGCAACACGCACTGGTCATAGACTTTCGTCTTGAGACACTGTGGTATATTGGACGAGAAGATACCGCGCAGCTTCCCGAACGCTGCCCAGCCGAGTCGGATTCGACGATTGATCTCTTTCTCGAAGTTATACCTTCCCAACTGGACCGTCTGTCCCAGGTAAACGTAGTCGTCTACAACTTCGAGTGTAGAGTCCCCGACCTTGATAGGAGTGGGTGCTACATGGCTGTTTACCATGACTTTGGTTTTGTCCATGTTCATTTTAAGTCCCACTCTTTCGGAAGCTCTACTGAGGTCACCAAGCATTGTACTGAGCTCCTCTGTAGTCTCAGCCATGACTACTATGTCGTCGGCAAACCGAAGGTGAGTGATGTACTCGCCATTGACATTAATGCCTAGCCCTCTCCATTCCAAAACCTTGAAGACATCCTCCATTGCTGCCGTGAACAGTTTCGGAGAAATAACGTCTCCCTGCCTTAGGTACACCCCGCTGCAAGAGGATAGGTTTCGAGGTCTGGTCTTGTAGTCGGACTGACATAGTGGCGTTTTTGTACAAACACTTCAGCACTTCGATATACCGATAGTCAATTTGGCACCGTTGGAGAGACTGCAGTACAGCCCAAGTTTCAATCGAATCAAAGGCTTTCTCGTAGTCCACAAACGCTAAGCAGAGAGGCTGATTATACTCCTCAGTCTTCTGTATAACCTGCCGCAGCGTATGTATGTGTTCCACGGTGCTGAAGCCTTTTCGAAATCCGGCTTGTTCGGGAGGCTGGAAGTCGTCGAACCTGCGCGCGAGACGATTCGTGATGACTCTGGAAAACAGCTTGTAGACATGGCTCAGAAGCGAGATGGGCCTATAATTCTTAAGCAGGGCATTATCGCCCTTCTTAAAGAAGAGTACCACCACGCCTCTGCTCCACGCCTGTGGCGTTTTTCCCTCGAGTATGACGGAATCAAATAGCTTCTGAAGGGCCTTAAGGACCGGTTTTCCACCCGCCTTCAGGAGTTTGGCCGTAATTCTGTCCTCACCCGACGCCTTGTTGTTTTTCAGCTGCTTCAGAGCCATCCTAATCTCGTACAGGCTGACGTCCGGGATATCTTCGGTATAGTGTCGAGTCAATCTAGCTCTTGGGTCGTTTACTAGATTTACAGCGGGTTTAGCGATAGACGTGTATAACTGTCCATAAAAAGCCTCGATCTCTCCCAGAAGCTCCGATTTGGCGGATATGACTCTGCCATCGTCGGTCTTCAGTTTCGTGAGCTGGCTTTGCCCAATAGACAGATCTCGTGCAAATACTTTAGAGCCCTTATTCCGCTCAATCGCATCCTTAATCCTTGCGGTATTAAAGCGGCGAAGGTCACGTTTCAGGGACTTCGAGATTTGTCTATTGAGCTGCCGGTATATGCACGCATCGTCTGAAGACTGCAGAATCATCTCACGCCTCTTCTTCATTAGCTCGAGGGTCGGATCGGAGAGCTTCTTGTTCTTATTTGTACGGTGAGTCTTGAAAAACTTAGACTCGACCGTATGGACAGTTTCCACGAACCCATCGTTATATTCATCCACGGAGCTTCCTAGGCACTCGAAACGATTGTGGAGTTCGAGCTGAAAGCTCTCGGGGTTTTGGATCTGGATCTGTGCTGGACGGAGCGTAGACTTCATCCGTCGAGACCTTTCAAGCTTAATGTTAATATTCAATGTGCCTCTTACAACGCGGTGATCACTTCCAGTTTTCACCGCGTTGATCACAGAGACATCATTGAATATTTGCTTTTTCGTCGACAGGATGAAGTCAATCTCATTTCTAGTTGCACCGTCAGGACTTTGCCAGGTCCACCTTCTATGCTCACGCTTTTTGAAGAAGGAATTCATCATATAGAGGCCCTCCCTCTCCATAAAGCTAGCCAGTAGGTGTCCCCGGTGATTCCGACGTCCAAATCCAAATTGCCCCACTCGCAGCTCGTCACCGTCTCGTTTGCCCAGTTTCGCGTTAAAGTCCCCCATGACCACGGTGAAGTGAGTCTTAGAACCATGCATGGCTCTTGATATATCCTCATACATGGATTCTACTTCGTCGTCGGGATGTGTCGAGGTCGGGGCGTAGACCTGTATGACCTTCAGCGAATATCTTGATGATATTCTGAGTATAAGGTACGCCACCCTGGTCGACACACTCTCGATCTTCACCACATTGTTCACAAGGGACTTGTGGACGATAAACCCGACACCACCCTGGGACTGCTGCTCACCCTCCCGGAAATAGAGCAGGTTACCGGATTTGAGAATTATCGTATCCTCCCCCTGTCTTCGGACTTCAGACAATCCCACAATACTCCATCGCAACCTGCTCAATTCCTCCTCAAGTTCGGTGATCTTCTCGTCAGTCCTCAGTGTACGCGTGTTAAAAGTTGCCAGGTCGAGTCGTTTAATAGATGGGTAGCCAAATCTCATCCGGAGATTCTTCGCACCCCTTGCCTCGTCGTGGCCTTGACCGCTACCGATACAGACGCCACTAACGTTACACATTACATTAACGTTACTAATAGTTACATATCGACACTAATATTACTATTATTTTATTAACTTTTACTATTTTTCGGGTATTATTTATTACCAATTGAGTGCTCCGATTGGCGATGGTTGGCGGTAGTTACAGACATATTAATTAAATTTACTTGTATGACATTTAAAAGAATTTATTATATTATATTACATATTATACTTAAATGGACAAAAGAAAATTAACTAGTTCTTACTAAAGCCAATTTGGCAGGGTGTCAAGTTTTGAGCTCGCTTCAGTCGCTCTAGACACAAAAGATTATTATGCTTTTATACAAAAGCCAACAAAGTAACTTCCATGTCAGTATGATAATATGAATAATCAAAAATATTCAAGGCCTTGCTATTTATAAGCTAACTTCGCTTTATCTCCCGTCTTTCTGCATGGTGAACGTGAAGATGTTTCGAATTTCTGAACGGGGATTATTTTTAATTTATCGGGATTACTGCTGATACGGATTTCCGAACGACTAACAACTGTCAGTTCAAGTTGTCAATCACACGAGCAGATTGCAGTCAATCGTTATCAGTGGTTTTTCATTCTTTTGCTTCAAATCTTCAAAAATGTACGAAATTACCAAGATTACAACAAAGGCTAAATAAATACGAATTTACATCGTTTCGGTTTTTATGGTTCTTGACGTCGATAACTGATTCGATAGTTGTATAAAGTGTGTTATCCTTCCCGTTTAAATATTCATTCGAAACAGCTTATTCATGAAGTTTTCTTAAAGCTGGTGATAAAAAGACCAAATGAAAAGTATATTTAGTTTTAAAATGGAGGCAAGCAATGATTCTTTGTCTGGTAAGTTGCGCAAAATTGTTGAAAACAGTTATATAAAATTAGTATACTAAGTGGCGTGTTTTGGTGTAATTCAGTGTTATCTCCGCCGTTGACGGGGTCTCCTGCGGTTCTTTTGACTCCTGGCCGGACGAGGAACATCGCACAGGACATGGAAGCTTTAAGACTGTCACGGCAAGACAACCCTTACTTGCAGGTAAGACTTTTAATATTGTGAAATACAATTGCACCTTGTTGCGGAAATATTTGTAATGAGATGCGTCTTCCGCGTAGATTACATGTTAACACCGCTGTAAAAGTAGGTACAAGGAAGTATTTCTGATACATGTTTTCTAATGTTCTTGGTTTTGTCTGGTTGTATACAGGGTATGATTATGGATTTATATTTATTTGTATGGGCTTAAAGGTAATGTAAATTACTGCTGTTTACGGTTGTTGTGTAACGAACAAGAACATCAAGTTGTAACAGTAACATAGAAGTGTCTTATCAATGTATTCGCCAATTAATTTTCAACTTTCTAAAATGCACATAAAGGCTATGATTCATCCTTTTTAACTATCACCACAAAAACTGTGGTAGGGTGCACAATAAATAAATAATAGATATTTCAAATAGAATAACCAATATCCAATTAAAATATCCAATATCCAATTTTATGATTTAATAATAATAATATATTTGTTCAAATAACTAAGACTCATGATTACACATAATACTTAACATAACACCAAACAACATTCAATTATTAGACACACAATTAGTTGCCATTAACTGTAAGTGACATGCAAGTCGCTGCAGCTTCTTACGCAATGACAGTCAAGCCCGTCGGTGATTTTCCGATAAAGTAATTGTTATGGAAATAATTGATTCATTCTATCTAAATCTAATGTAATAAACAGGAAAAAAAAAATGTGTTGGTTTATATGTTCGTAAAAGGTTAATTCTGGAAGTAACATCTGATTCTGAAAGTTCTTTCATTAATTGAACACTTGACATTAACTACTTAGTGTCACAGAGTACTTTTATAGATCTGTCAAAAGTGCATGATCTCAGTGGAACAAGGCATAGACACAAAATGGGAAGATCCAGTAATACATAAAAGCCTAGCTATTGACAGGCATTACTCTGTGTTATTAATTCAATAAACCCCAAGAGAACACCGGCGTTCGCTCGCTCATTGTCTTTCTATTGTGTCTCTAATTACGGTACTCAAAAGGTTAATTTTATGACCGCTCAAAATAGTGAAGGAAAACATTGTGAGGAAACCGGCATGTCCTAGAACCAAAAATTCGAAGGCCTTGGTGTCTCCCATTAACTTGCACTGGGCCCACATGGTGGATTATGGCCTATTCCCTCTCCTAGAGGGGAGGTCTGAGTCCCAGCAGTGAGAAATATTGTAAGGCTGATTATGCTCATAAGCTAGCTATTGTGTCCATTGGAAATTAAAGTCAAATGGGGTGAATAGAAACTCGGGGGTGAATAGAAACAAAACTTAAAAGAGTATTTTCACAATATTTGAATATTTTTTGCAACATCTAACAACAACTACCACAGTGTTGTCTCTTTTAACCCAAAGGTTGACTGGTAGAGAATGCCTTGTTGCATTAAGTCCGCCTATGTACCACTACTATACATGAAGTTTAAATAAATAAATAAACATGTAACTATATCAATTTATTAATTAATTGTTATTCTAAATAGTCTATGCTTTGTTAGAAGCCAATAATATGGTATCAAAGTACACCAAACCAAAATTTTATTTCTATTCACCCCTGCATTTCTTTTCACCCCGTTTTACGGTGACTCTTCAAAACAGCCAACAATTAAATGATAAATCATATTCATTTTACAAATATGATTTAAAAATATTTTTTTTCAGTTTATACTAGATAAGGCCAGATGAGTTATGTAATACATTATGAAATTAAAAAATGACTATATTTTTCTTATTTAATATTTGATTTCCAGCAGGTCATGGCTAGCAGAGAGAGCTTGATTGAAAGCCATGCCGAAGAATGTGAATCAGATGATACCATTCTAATGTCACAGGTAAATATTAAATATTTATTCAATGGGCTTGTCTAAGGTTTATGGCTGACAAGATTTTTTTTTATGCTTTAAAAGAATGTGACTGGTTCACACATCTGTTATTTCTATCTACTTACATTGTAAACAGGTTTCCAGCTAAGCATCTTCTTCTTTCCTTGTGTGGTCCCATTATTTGGGGTTGGGTCTCCTCATTTTCCTGTGCCAAGCGGCTCGATCTTGGGTTATTTATTTTGGGTTGTGAGTTTGAATAAGGATAACAAAGAATAATCCTTTAAAACTTCATTATCTATTGTACACATATCTGTCTATCAGGTTGGATTTGGTTTTAGCACTTAGTCCATGGTGGACCATTGGACGTGATTTATCTATTTTACGCATATTTGATCTGATTACAACAACATTCTACTTCTTCGTTGTATATATACGATATATGATTCCAAAATTAAGTTAGCATTTGCCACGTCAAGGTATTTCAAAGTGCAGGTGTTTTTGCATCGTGAGCATTTTTTTTTAGGTGGGAAAATCATCCAATGCCATCTCCTGCTCTTGGGCGGAGTGCAAGGGTGTGTCAGACTTTTACTGACTAAAAACTCTTGTTCCTTCTTTTCCTTTCATACCAGGGTCGGGTTTTCCTTTCAGAAGCGAACCCATGGCCCCAGTAGGCTTCGACCCTGCTGGGGCCCCTACGGTTTGCTGACAACTCCTTGAGGCGCGCGTGGAACACTACGTGCCGTCGACGACTTGGGCTTGGTCCGAACGGTTAACGGACGGTCGGATGGCGAGCTACCTATTGCTCGCTGTCTGCAAGCCCGCGCCTACGGTGACCGGAAATCGGGATCGGAATCCCGGCGGCTGGGGCGTGAGGGCCGCTCCCTCGCGCGTATACGTGCGGGCCTCCTTTGCTAGCATTACTGCTTCGCAGAGGGAGGCGGCCGCCTGCCACTCCTCCCCCAAGGCCCGGCGTGAGAGAACGTTGCCGCCGATCACCCCCACGAGGACACGGCGGTGCTCTGCCCAAGCGGAGCACACCTCTACCGTGTGCTCCACCGTGTCCTCCGTGCGGTCCACACAGTGGTGACACCCGGGCGTTACTGAAGTAAGGTATTGTTTGGGACGTAGCTCCACTAGAGTACCCACATCTGATAAAGCCTGCAACAACATTGAATCCGCTGCTAATCTAATTGGATCATAAAAGGCCACACCTGTGTCTTTCAGTTGCTCTTTGTGAAGATCTATTTTTCAACAGTAACAGCTACTCGGATCGCTCCTGTTTTTTTTATATCTAGTATTTAGAGGCTTCAGTGCACTCTGGGTGACTATGCCAGCGTCATTGGGTCAATCCAATTGTAGCATAATGGGCATCTTGCAAGCCGCGATAGCAGACTGCAAGCCACCCATTACTCTACTCTATCCCCTACTCACATCTTCAAATATAGTTCCTCACTCTGGACTCATATTCTTTGCCCCTCTCTATCCAGAAAGGATAGAGAGGGGCAGAGAATCCTCCTCTTTCATACATCGTTTTAGGAACTTGTAAATACTCTGTGCTTCTTCAGACATTGGCTGACTCAGAATTATATTGATTCCACCATTGTGGAGATCAATACTTGGTAACAGGCTCCTCTTCAGTTCGCGATACTGGTCACATTCCACCATCACATGAATGATATCTTCGGGCACCTGACATGTATCGCACAGTGATTGCTCCTGTTAAAAGTCATTCAGTCACCAACCTTTGCTAAAATTCTTTTAATTTGATTTCAGGAATTTGGAAGCACGGCCTTAGATTTCATAGAAGACGACCCATTGACCTTAAAAGAGGTTCACGAACATATGATCAGGTCGCCACCCCCCACCAGTTGCTGGCCACATGGTAAACCAACACATTCTGAATTTACAGATAAATACCACCCACCTTCGAACATGGTAGTTGCATATTGGCATAAATTAAAAAGATACTTTGTGCTAACATTTTCGAATCTTTTCAAATATTACATAGGTAA
This sequence comes from Mythimna impura, assembly GCA_905147345.3. Lineage (NCBI taxonomy): Eukaryota > Metazoa > Arthropoda > Insecta > Lepidoptera > Noctuidae > Mythimna > Mythimna impura. The sequence goes on along the minus strand of LR990355.1, from coordinate 4,146,115 downwards.
CTGTAGTGGATTAAGCCCGGTTTGATTTTTTTTTTAGTTGCTGTATTGTTATTTTTGATACTTTTCTATTACACAAATTGTGATATATTTTTCTTAAATAAACGTTTAAAATAAGTATAATTATTTTCTTTTTTGTAACAGTAGACTAGTAATAGTCCATGTAATTTTAATGTTACATAGAAAAGTTTCAAAATTACAACATTGATACAGATAGCGGCACGAATCTTGAGCGCTCGGCGAAAGAGCGGGGATCGTTTTACGCATCGTACAATATCGGCGAGCCAATCACTGTACAAGGATTTCACTCCCCGCCCCCGCATCTCTCTTTATAGCACTAAAGAGACCCGATATTTCACTTCTGCGTGCTTCTGCGCAAGTAGAACTGTAGAAGTCAGCGCTCAAGATCCGTGCCTGTATCTATAACCAGTATTGATTTCCATCTAAAGTTTATCTTTGTATACCGTTCTAGATACCTTGTAGCGATCGCATAACAAATAATACTGCTTTATCTAGATAATTTTATTAGTATGTAGGTCAGATCAGGTGAATGACTGATTATATTGATTACCAGGTTCACGCTGTCAGTATGATACTTTGTTGTTATCAAATAATTTTGTTGAGATATTTAATCGTTGTTAAAAGTCTGGGAGCAAAAAACATACATATACAGGGGCGCCGACTCCGTGGGTGCTCGAGGGCTCGAGCACACATGAGAAATAAACAGTGGGTGCCGAGCACCCCTGAGAATAGACATCAAGAAACAGATCAGTAATCGCCTTTTAGGTTACGTATAATAGATTATAACATTTCCTAAAAACTAGTTTCATTTTTAAATAATGGTTTCATTTTATATTTTTATCAAACATATTTAGTAATTAAGTATGCAGTATGTAAGTAGAATATTTATTTATTTGTCGGTCGATCAGTGTGCATTTCTCTTCTCACAGTTCGCCACTTTTTCGAGTCCATCAAATGAGCGTGAGCACCCACGAGGTTTTCTAAAAGCCTTTTTTTTTTTTTGTGTGTGGCCTCTCGCAGGTCAACCTAGGAGGTTGTCGGCTGCTTAACCGGTCTTGCCTGTGGCGGCCTCGATTCGAGAATCAAAGCCTCCAGCCAGGGCTTACTTAACTAACTTATAAACTAAGCGACTACACGCTAAGGGCACCCCCTGTGGGGTACGGACCTCGGCTTAGGGCGTCGCTGGGGGGGGGCAGCAAGGGACGGGCTGGATCGCACAAGATATTATTATTATTAACGGGGAATTTTAAAACTACGGCTCAGCGGCGCGGGCTGGCTCGAGCAAAGGACGGGGAGGACGTTGACGGGTCTGTCGCGGCGGGCCTCGGCGGCGAGGACGGAATGACGGCGGTCTGTAATGTCTACGAACTGTACTGGTTTCCTTACGGCTCTCTTGGAGCAGGGTAATGGGGTCGTCGGGGGTGACAAGAGTATGCCTAGGACGGCGAATCTTTGAGATGAGGGAGGGTTCATATCGGGCGGCCGATACGATAAGGGGGTTGCGGTGTTTCACAGCAGTATCGAAGAAACGCTTGCACAGGCGTTTCATGAACTGCTGGATGGTGGGGATTTTGAGATCTAAGTGTAGATTCTCATTTCGGACGTAATAGGGGGCACCGAGGATTTTACGGAGGGTCCGATTTTGGAGGGTCTGCATCCTATGGAGGAAACGGGGCTTGGCGTGTGCGAAGATAGCACAGGCATATGTCATAATCGGGCGGATTACTGCTGTGAAGAGGCGCAGCTTGCACTTAAGTGATAATTTGCTGCGAGCAGTCATGAGATAGTGGAGCCTACCTTGAGCGAAAGCGGCTCGCGAGCGAGCCTGCTTTATGTGCTCGGCGAAGGCGTTTTCTAAAAGCCGGCGGGCCCTATACTTATATACTTCTAGTTAGTACAACTGAAAGTTGTGGTGCAAGCATGCTAATGCCTAGAAGTCAAGGAAAGCATATTCCATCGTCGACCACATCATCGCTTACCATCAGGTGTGATTGTGGACAAATAGACTCAATATATGAAAATAAAATAAAGTCATTTTTAACCGACTTCAAAAAGGAAGAGGTTCTATGTTCGGCTGAATGTATTTTTTTGTATGTTCACCGATTTCTCGGTCAATTGTGGTGTGTGTGTGAGGGGTACTTTTTAGTGGTGGTACAATAATTAAAAAGTGTAAATTAAAAAACTTTTTACAAAAAAAAAAATACAACCGACTTCAATGTAGAAAAAAAAAACTGAGAAGTGCAAAATAACTTTAATTTAGGAAGTCGGTGTTAATAAATAACGAAGAAACAAAACTATTATAGAAATACCGATTTCCGAAATCAAAGTTATTTTGCACTTTTCAGTGTTTTTTTACATTGAAGTCGGTTGTGTTTTTTTTTGTAAAAAGTTTTTTATTGGCCCTACGCTTTTGCATTTACTGGACGTCTAACTTGATAATAAAGACCGTCAGAAATTTGATTTCAATCAGACGACACACTGGTTTTGAGGTTTCGGCCAAAAAGTGAACGAATATTCGGCACGACCGAAACTAGCGTCTTTGAACCGACGGTTGTGATAGTCACCTAAAAATTAATTAACTCGTTCGTCTATGTGTGCACTTGTCGATTTATTCGATGATTTGGTATCTTATTAAGGCTATAATAGCTACATAATTAAGCTTAACTATATCGAGATGTAGTTAGGGATAACTGTGTCGATATATTATTTTTATTGTTTGTCAGTTTGTTTTGTTACCACGTCAACAGCGGTTTTGGTATCGGTTACGGCCGAAATTGGAAGAGGAACCAAACAGTTAACTACTACTACAGTTAACTACTTAACTTAATAATAAAATCATTTTGAATATTGGTCCGGAATCCGGCAGACAAGTTTGTTTGGAAAGTGCAAACATTCGAATTCCTTCGCTCTGTTAATGAGACAATATTACTTTATTATTATTATTTATTTATTTATTTAGTACAGCAAAATAACCATATACACTAAAATACGTTAACCCTTTCACTCTGTCTTCTCATAGAACCGCAAACTTTCTAATAATATCGTCTTCCATTCATCAGCAAACAAATCCAGCTTTAAATCTGGCAATACAGGAAACTGGGTTAATGATAAAGTATTCTAAGTCCCTTGAGATCCCAGTTATGATACCATTAGTTCAAATGAAGAAAAGAAGTACTGGGTACAAGATTTGTACCAGTGTAATTTTTCATTATAAAAGTATTCTCTATTTTGTGAAGCCTTTCAACAAAAATGAAATCTGTAATTAACTACTGCTCGAAGCAATGAATGAAGAACCACAAGTGCTAAGTCTAATTTGTTTTTAGGGTTCCGTACCTCAAAAAGAAAAAACGGATCCCTTATAGGATCACTTTGTTGTCCGTCTGACTGTCTGTCTGTCAAGATCTTTTATCTCGGGAACGCGTGGAGGTATTAAGTTGAAATTAAAACCATATACTCAAGTCTACGGTCTCTTGAAGCTGTGACAAAAACAAACTTCTGAGTTAACGAAAAAAAAAAGACGGCCGTTTATGTCGCAAAAAACGTGTATAAATTTCGTTTTTTCGTTTCCCGTTGACCTAAAATCCTGAAATTTAGCATGAAGCAAGGTCTCATAGCACAAATATAGGAAAAAAATCTGAAAACTGTTTTGTAGTTACGTCACAAAAAAAAACTTTTTGCGATTCGGTAAAATCTTCGTAACTTAATTCGGGAATTGAACTGTTTTCATAGGTAAATTTGTACGGAACCCTCAGTGCGCGAGTCTCGAGTTTTGTATTACAATTTATTTAGTACCTATGTATTAGTAGTGTAGTAACCAATTTGTAACCAAAGTCATTGCTAGGGTTTTTCTAAGAATACCGGTTTACCTAATAATTTCTTTAATTTGTTAGTTGAGTAATTTTATTTTTTAGTTTGTAGTAAAAAGTAACTTTATATAAAATGGCAAATACAAAGAATTTTTCAAATCCGTCCCTTTATGGTTAGAACAATTTGGCAAACGGAAAAAAACTACCACGCAATCTTATACAAGGAGGATTTACAGATGGGGACGAAATATTTTTTTTTTTAAATCGTCTTTGAGCATCAATTTTATCTGTTGTTGAGTATAAAATATACTACAAAAATAAATACAGGCAAATTCCCAATTAAAATCTTGATTTTAAACTCAGAGTGGTTTTTCTTCAATATTTTTTAACATTGACTTAGTTATTTAGAAATAAATGTCGCCTCATTTCATATCTATGGTCTTATAGCATAGTATGTTATCATTAAAACAATTTCAGGAAATAAACTACATAGCCCGATTAGATTAAGCTTGTAGTACAGTTAGCAATGAAAGTTGAATAGCACTAAGATTTCAGAAGATTTATATGAATAAAAAATTTGAAAAAAAAATACAAGAAAAAAAATAACTTTTCCCGCCAATTATAACTATACTAAACGTCAATATTTCTAAAATCATAACAAGAGTAAGCGAGACGACAAGAGACTCAGTATTAGAAACCCTATCATAATCTCTGTCCTGCTCTTACGTTTTACGACCACGCCTTAAAAGTGAAAGTTGACACACAAGCGTGGCCATTTTCTCGCTAGGTAGATGCCGCTATACTCAACATTTTTAGTTTATTTTGTTTTTAGTGTTTGGGACCATTAGTAATTCAAGGAAATGGTATTTGCTAAAATTGTACATTTTACTTTATTGAACTTAGTCAAATTATTGGCTCAAAATTCAGCTAATTCTGACTGTGTATGTCTCTACAAGGCTAAGACTATACAAGGTGCACTTTTGAATCTGAAAAAAAATAAGGGAGGCAATTATGTTAGTGATTCTCGACCCGAATCAACAATAAAATGGGTAGATATTTTCTTTTTTAAATTATATTTTTATTTACGAAAATCGGTGAAAGCGATTCGTAGAGTAAGTGGGCGGAGCCTCGGACATGCTGTCGCACTCACGCACACAGTGCCATTACGCGCGATAAATCGTAACGGGTGATTCTGTTTTTTTGACGAGGTTTATGAAGAAAGTTATTCTGAATAACAATCAAAATAAAAATAAAAACTAAAATAACTACTAAGTTTTGATTATTGACCAGGTATCCTATTTTTATATGATTAATTTACGAGTCTTATAACAACCTCCTGAAATTTTTTGCAGATACAAAACTGTCGCATACTTAATCATATACCTAACTCAAAAAGAGGGTATTTGAATTTGAAAACGTATGTTTCAAAAATAAGGTTCAATTTTCAAATACCCCCTTTTTTGAGTTACATCTCTTTTTGATTAAGCGTGCGATATGCTTACGTATGATGTTATACTTAAGTATTATATTTATACTATATAGCGAGAACCACGCTCGAGCCTGTAGTTTCACATGCGCCTTCAAATTAGCCGCAAAGTGCCGTAAGGTGGCAGCGCGGGGGCAGCGCTGCCCCCGCGCTGCAACTGCTAGGTTCGAGCATGATAATGTCGTTGAACTGTTGCGCGGCGGCAGCGCTGCACTCGCGCTGCCACCGTGCGACCGTTTGCTGCAAATAGGAATTCTAACCTCAAAAATGTTTTATCATTTCCCGCTTTCCATGAAGACTCAATGTCGTACCGTGCGTCGAGCGCGTTCGACTTCGCCGCTGACAGTCCTGTGTCGTACAGCGCTTACTCTGTCAATTCCCAGGAAAAGGTTACTAACAATACTTTTTAAGCGTGCCGTCCTTTGTGTCTATGTGTCAGCACTGTTGCTTCTATGCACTGATTTTTGTTTGTTTTTATTTTAAGTTTAGAATCGATTTATTTTTCGCCAGATATTTTTTAAGTACCCTCAAAAGCTGTTGAACCTCTATACTTCGCACCTTTAGAATAAACGTGACTACGGGCCTTACAATGACGTGGTAAATGTCAGGTGTACGAGCGTTAAAGAAGGATGGAGCTATACACTCTATACTTACACCCCTATTTTCTAAATAGTACAAAAAAAAAATGGGCTCTATCTGTACCCGTTACTGATCATATTTATGTAGTCAAAAGTAAAAAAAAACGAAATCCCAAAATTGTCCACGAAAATTTGTCATAATTGGTAAATTCATAATTGAATCAATTATTCATAACAATTGCTACCTACTAGAAAATACTACGCGCAGTGTTTTTCCATTGTTTTTCATTCATAATCAATAGCTTGTACAATATTTCCATAAATTTAGTGACATTTTAGGATATAAACAAACGCCAATTATTTTGCTGTTTATGAATATTATTTATTGATTGAGACTTTACTTAAATAATAACAAGACCTTTTCTAATAAGCCCTTTAAGTATTTGTACTAATTAAAAACTAGTGGTGTATAGCCATCCTTCCAATAGTTCAGTTTAGGTAGTAAAATGGATCGCATTAAGACTTCGTGATGGACAAAATTCCTGTAAACTCTGATTTCGTTATAAACTGACCTTGAAAATCATAATTAAAAAAAATAAATAGCCTGTATGCTGAGTAAGAAAGAAACATGGGAGAGAAATATTTAAATTTACTCATACAATTTAGAAGAATTTCTTGCATCATCATCATCATCATCATGATGAGCAAAAAAGAAACACTGGAGAGAAATATTTAAATTTACTCATACAATTTAGAAGAATTTCTTGCATCATCATCATGATGAGTAAAAAAGAAACACGGGAGAGAAATATTTAAATTTACTCATACAATTTAGAAGAATTTCTTGCATATTGTCCACAAATTACAACTTTTGAATTAGGTCACTTTCACTCTAAAGGTGCGTTTTATCCCTCAGATAAAAGTTATCTGGTGATCGATAAATCTCATAAGTTAACTGGTTGAATGGTGAAATAAGATACAGTTTATTTAAATAAAAAAAAAAGATGTTTTGGATATTTTTAGTTAAAACAGTATTTTTAAAGCCGATTTCTTATTTATTTCAATTTGTATTTTGAGAATTTTTGTTTTTCATTCTGGTCAGCTTAATTTCCTCTGATCATTTTTTCATATTATGCAGGTGTATAATCACCAGAAGTCGAAATAGGCAAAGTATATTTACCTAAAGTTCATTGGAGTAAGTAACATTTTTCAATATAATAAATTACTTAAAATTCTTAAATCCCGGGATTTTATCGTCATGTTCATGATTCCGGGATTTTAGAGAAGGTATTATCAACTCTATGTTACTTATTTCCACGAACTTTTTGCAAATATACTCTACCTAATCCGATCTCTGATGTTCACTTCAGATTATTTTATCGTAAGGTTGTATAAATATTTTTTTGTTAATATTTTTTGTAATAAGACACATATTTTATCAGCATGCCAAAACCAGCCATCATTTTAGTCTTTACAAATGCCTTAACCCTCAACTTTACAGGAGCTCCTAAGCGGTCGGTCTCCACGTCGCAACACCCGATGCGATGAGTCCCGTAACAACAACACTTCGAGTCGACCTCGCTCGTCACGCTCGGCGTCGCCAAGGTCACATGACCTCACCCTCTGTGGACGACCTTTGTCTTTACCAGGTAATTAGAAGATCATTACAGTCTTTTGGTAAATATTTAATTTGTGGGCTGTTTTAGAAATGTTGTTTTATACACAAGGAGGGCTGTTAAAAGCGCCTATTACACAGACAGTCTTAATCTATGTAGCGTAACACAAGAAAAAGAACAACTTACGCCAATGTCGTGTAAAGGAATGAAACAGAACGATGAGATAAATAGATAAACATAGACTAAGCCTGTTTGAATATCGAGTGGTGTAATAGGCGCTTCGGAAATGACATTTATACTGTTCTGTATACAAGAGACGTCCTTCTCAAGAAATCGGAGAATACTTCTCGTGTATGACAGAACATATCGTTGAGCTTTGAAATACTGTGACTGTGACAGACAATATATAAAATCCAAGAATTGTTTTTACCGTTATAGACTTTGAAACCATCCAACTGATGTGTCCCAAACTTTTCATTAGAAAGTCAATAATGCGAAGATGGTTTTAGACCATTAGAAAAATGTTCTTGTAGGTCTGTTATTATATTTTATTTGTGGATAGAGCCTTTCCACACATACCCGCACTTATATAATCTTTGTGAAATCTATTTTAGAATCAACATAAAGACTTTATGCACCTTTATTTTAAATTGATATAAACCAGTGCTTGATTGTGGTCCTACCTGATGGTAAGCAGTGATGCAATCATTGATAGTGAGGCGCACTAGTTTATTAAGAGCCTATTCACTCTAGCCTTGAAGACACCTAAATTATAGTTGGACGGGAAGACCGCATCAGGCAAATTGACCTCACCCTTGTCTCGATTCAATAAATACTTTTGGTTATATTAAGATATTAATATTACATTATAGGTAATAAGATTATATATATAAGAGGACGATTACAGTTTAATCATTGTTTTTTAAGTGGCCTCTCGAAATCGAATGATCCTCAAAGAGTTTCCGCGCGTATTCAAGAGAGATGATTCTAAGGTACGTCAGGTGTATTATTGGCAGCAAATCCTTCTACCAACCAACTGTACTACAACTGCTAATCCTAAAGCCTATCATTACTGTACAGTCGCCTGCACGTAACAATTTGACCTTGACCTAGCCGTAGTAAGGAGTTTTAATAGTATAAGAGGCAAGCTTTTATTATATTATTATTTATACCCTATACTGTCTCACTGCTGGACAAATGCCTCCCATCCATTCCTTCCATTGTTCCCGGCTCTGCCAATTCTTAAGGAAGACATATAAGTCGTCCCGCCATTTCTTAGGCTGGCCTGTTGGTCTAGTAGTTAGTAGCCCTGACTGCTATGCTGGAGATCGTGGGTTCGATTCCCACTCAGGACAAATGTTTGTGTGATGAGCACGATCATTTGTTCTGTGTCTGGGTGTAATTTATCTATAATATCTATGTATTTAGAAATTTTTAAGTATGTTTATCAGTTATCTAGTACTCATAACACAAGCTCTGCTTAGCTTGAGACTAGACGGCGTTGTGTGATAGTTGTGGAATATATAAGGTGTAAAAAAATTAACTTTAAGAATTTCGAGGGGACATTGTACTCCTCATTATGAACAACTTTTACTATGGGACCAAACCTGAAATCGCGAAAAAAAAATCAGCTGTTCCCTACGTTTATGTTCACATAACTCGTCAAAACGTATGGAGCAGCTGATTTTTTTTTCGCTATTTCAGGTTTGGTCCCATAGTAAAAGTTGTTCATAATGAGGAGTAGGATGTCCCCTCGAAATTCTTAAAGTTAATTTTTTTACACCTTATATAGTATTATTTCCTTCAGGCAAGCTTATACATGTATTAGATTTTTTTACGACACGGTTGGCGCAGAGGTTGAGCGATTGGGTGCTGCGCTGCGGGTCGTGGGTTCGATTCCCGCATGAAACAAATATTTATATAGCTTACAAATAGGTGGTCCGGATCTGTGTGCCTTGTCAACACAGGAGTAATTCCTACTGTGGGTGGGACAATGTTTTTTTTTTTTTTTAGATTTGCTTCCATTGTGAAGTTGCCTTTTGTACCTACTTAGAGCCAAACTTCCAACAAAATGAGACTTGAGCTCTGATTGGCGCATTGCAGTACTTAAATTCTTTTCCTATATCGATAAATAACAAACATTCTTAATCGCGTTTGTTCAATGCTCGAAGGTATTTCATCTATTGAGGCTAGATGTACTCGTATTTACGACTAGACCCCGCTTCAGCAACGCATGGATGCTATTCCATAATGTAGCATTGTGAATGTAAAATATTAATAATTCTTCCTCGTGTTGTTTTTGCTATTTTACGTAACATCAAAGGTCGGCTTGTAGAAAATGCCTAAAGCATTAAGTCCGCCTTTGTACAGTGTTTTTTATTAATGCATAAAATTTTAATCTGATTTAAGCATTTGAAGTTGACTGTTTCTCAAACCAGCAGTTTTTCAGGCTAAAACCCCCCCAAAAAAAAACAATCCTAATCCGAAAATACAAACTGCCCATTATTACACCCTTTCTTTTTAAAGCTCCTGTTGTAATAGTATACTGAACGATAAAAAGTATTTATATTCTATTTTACAGATCCTCAGGTTATGTATGAAGATGCTAGTTGTAACATAATACTCATAAAAAAAAAAAAAAATATGATTACAGGCGAAAGCCACCTCCGCAATGCGCTAAGCAAAAGGCAAAGTGGAAACCAAAGCGAGAGATTCTCCCTCCTACAACACCCACGACCTCTCCGGAGGCCCCACTGCAACAAACGGGATGAAGATAGCGTTCAACTTGTGCCAGATTGCGATAAGTAATACCACGAGATATAGAATATAAGGTGACAAAACGTACGCCTGAATAAACCAGGCATTTGCAGGCGATATTTTTTCGATGACCTTGACCTCCGCACTCAAGGTCAAGTCGACAAAATTACTAATTTTACGACTCCAATTAATAAATTCTTCCGTAAGGTATTCGGAAAATATTTGCTTGTAAGATGGTAAGTGTTCGATGACCTTGTGTCGAGGTTGCTGTAAATTGTTCAAGGTCATGGTTTAATAATTTGGTGTTATTTGAAATGTGTACGGAATTGATATCGGAATGAAAATTGGCGGCAGTTCGGCTATTGGCGTGACAAAGGTGAACACACACTTGTATCTTAGCATAGAGCGAATGTTTTAAGGCAAAAATTGTTGTTTTTGAAGTTTGTTTTGATAACAAGTGTGCATCACCTTAGTAAAATAAAAGAGAACTTTCTATGACATGATGTCTTTCTGATTTACGAAGAAAATGTTACTAAATTCTATCACGAATAACTTAAAACTTTCTAATTAAAAAGAAATATTGATTTATACATATATATGAGAAAAATTGTATTTTGAATATTCGAGAGAAATTAGCAGACTTGGTTGTTCTGTTAAAAAAAAAAATGAAAAAAAATCGGCACCTAAAATAGAAAATATAAAAAAGCACAATATTAGAAAACACAGGATAAAATCTTAAAATAGCTAGAGTTTTAGGCTGTTATTACTTAGAAAATACTGTTGAATTAACTTTTTAAATACCATTTCATTGAGTAGGTGTTGGAATTGCAAAAAGAAAAAAAAGAACATAACATTATTTAAATTTCGAAGACTTAAATTGTCGAGTATTATTCCAATATTGCTCAGGTAAATTGCAAATGGCCGACTTTCATGGTGCGCTTGATTTAACTTACATGATAGTTTGGCAGCTAGAGTAGCCTATTTGTTGGCAATTTCATAAATTGATCGGTACAGCGATGATGCCGAGATATTATTTTCAATTACAATTGATAAAAATTGCACAAAATAGTTGCTCATGTAATTAGATCAAAGTTGAGTGCATCTTAACTTTTGCCAGGTATTATTACGACGATATTGACAGGTATACCGCAGTATTACCCGATTATTGTCGTGATTATCGCGGTATTACCCGATTATTGTCGTGATTATCTCGGAATTACCCGATTATTATCGTGATTGTCGCGGTATTACCCGATTATTATCGTTATTAGCGCTGTATTACCCGATTATTATCGTGATTATCGCGGTATTTCTCGATTATTATTTCGATTATCGCGTTATTGCCGAATATTGCCGCGCGGTTCACGAACACCACATAAATTCCTATAAAATGCTCACTGTAGTCATAATTCGCTGTCCTAACCAAATTAGGTGGATTTAGATAATTAGTTACTAGAAAATAGTATTATTGTTACTACTAAATAAGCTTTATTAGTTAATTGATAGACTAGTACGACTCGCTGAAGTAGTTTAATAAAAAAACTGTGAACAATTTTAGTTCAGGAAAATGTTATAAAAAAAAAAAAAACATTTTAAAACTATGATATTTTTTAAACGTTTTATCGGAGTACTTATTTGCGTCGGATGGTTTGTTTGATCGCCAATATATTTGCATGCGTCTTTAGTCTTAGATTAAAAAACTATAGGAATGTAGATATTGAGTTACCGAATTATTATTGTAGTTCAAAATATATCCCACCATTATTATTATTTTTAGTCCAAATAATAGTACAGTCGGCATCAAATATTGGTGCAATAATAGTAATATGAATTTCTGATGCGTCAGTAGAATAATTAGAGGAAGGAAAGTTAAAAAAGAAGCAGATTGTATGTGTATACGTTACTTTATATTAATTGAGAACGAAAATTTGAACGCGAAGCAGTGTTTGAAATGGTTTTAGTCTTGAATAGTAAAACATCAAATTGATGAAGAAAATAGTAAAAAAGTGATTGAATATAATGTCAATATTAGAAAAATGATCCATTAGAATACTCTTACCACACCTAAACATGTTGAAAAGACAATTTAACTTTTTGACCGCCTACGTCTGATATAGCCGACAAACACTTGCGTTTATTCACGGTCGCACATACATGACCAAATACTCCATTTCGTCAGCTCTTCGGTCACCTAGTTAAATGTAAAACCGCACTAACGCAAAAAAGTTTTTTTGGTATTGCCCCACGCAATAAATTTCCTAACTTTATAAAAAATATGACAACATTAGAATTAAAAGGGCGCTAAATGAATTTTTAATTATGAAAACTTATTACACGATTGACGATTTTCTTAATGACGGTTGACTAATTGATTGACATACTGCTACTCTGTTTGGCATTATTATTTTGATCCTGTTTGACTTACTTTTTATTTCCGTTTGACATTATATAATATTATTTTAATTTTTATTACTATGACCTTTATTAAGCTGACATTTTTAACATAAATATATTCTTTTTAAATTGCAACAGAATTAAAAAAAATTGTAATTTGCATGCCAATGTGATGGCAAAATATGGAGGACTCTGTTATAAAAAAAAAAACACCTATGTACTAGCTATACCCATGTTTGTAGAATAAATGATTATGATTGCCTATGGGGATTGAAGAGCTAAACGAGATGGAGTACCCAGTCGCAAACACACGACCCTGGTGAATAGGACACGTAAACTCTCGTCGGACCAATCAGACGCAAAGCAGTTAAAGGCTTAAAATTATCAATAATACATTTTTTGTTAAATCTGCGCAATTTGAAAATTAATCACATTGGATAATTATAATAATATAATTGATGTATGTATGTATATTTATGACTATACAGGTCTTTAGTAAAATCTACGTGTATTATATTGTCCATATATTGCGTGTTTAGTAAAATTATTTTTAATTTCAATTGAGAGTCTTATTTTTACAAATGTTTTTAATAAATTTATAAAATAATGATTATTTTTTGGTGTTGATTGTACTTACTATATTATAATATTGTTTTTAAGATAAAATCGCTACTTGTGTGGTAGTTAGGGTAAATACAGGATGTAACAGAAATTAGTGATTTTATTTTAAATATGGCATAATATACTATAATTTTCTCCAAGTAAGTCATTAATTCCAAAAAAAAAAGATGGACTTTCTGTACGTTATTATCAGCTGATCAAAGTTAATATAGGAGGACCATTTTTTTTGTTGCAAATTTTGACTTATTTGAAGAAAATTGTTAATTTCCATCGTCATCCAAGATATGACCATGCATTTCCGTTACACTTTGTATAGTTTCGATGTTTAAATTGTAAAATGTTTATTAGTTATTATTGTAATGAGTCAAACCCCGAAATAAAAATATATTTTGTTGTCCGTATTTAACGATGTCGGAAAAATAATAATAAATTTAAGTAAAAAAAAAATCTAGTCTTAAATTGTCTTGTAAAATAAGAAGGAAATTGTTTCTAAATGTTTCTTGAATTTATCTAGAGGGTTTTTTTTTTAATTTGGATTAACAAGGAATTTTTAAGCTTTGTGGGTGTATAAAAGTACATCTTTGCCTAACCGAATGAGGTTCGTAGGCAAATCATTTATAATGGTTTCTAAGGTAAAGCGTTTAAACAGATATCGGGACAGGCAAAGTATATTTACCTAAAGTCCGTGGAAGTAAATAACATAGAGTTGATAATACCTCCTCTCCTCTAAAATCCCGGAATCATAAACATGACGATTAAATCTCGGAATTTAAGAATTTGAATTAAATTATTATATTGAAGAATTTCATATATCACGAGACTTCATTGTAGGTAGGTATACTAATATATAGGTAATATGTAGCATTTAAAAATATGCGCAAAATTACATTTAAATAATAGATATTCATAAATATGAAGGAATATGAAGTTATAGAATTAGTAGAAGTGAATACTGTGGTGGGAGAGACGCAAATGAAAGGCTTTTATGGTTCAATTTACTATTATCCTATTGTTAGAAACACTCTTTGTTACATTATTTATAAAAAATATCATTTGCTTAATCTTTTCTTGTTTGACAATCTCTCCTCCATCTATGTTTCGAATATCTACAACTATGCTTTTCTTACCGTAAACCTTAAAAGTATAGGTAACTTGCCAGTTTGCAAGTTAGTAGTATTAGCGTGGCGTGGTCGCCATGACGCATGACTATTATATCCCCGGAATTAAGAATTTGTACTAAATTTGTTATATTCAAGAATTTTATTATGTTTTAACTTTTCGCGCAAAAAAAATTAGATTGAAACAAAGCTCTTTAAATTTAAATCCTTAGAATAAAATCCAGCTAAAAAGGGAATTCCACATAAAGCTGTATTATAAATATGTATACATAAAGAAGTCATAATTTAGCAGTTTTAGAACAGAACTCTAAAAACATTATAAGATTCTTCAATATAATAATTTAGTTCAAATGTATTCAAAACGCAATAAGTAATTTGCAATTTTATAAATCCCGAGATTAAATCGTCATGTTTATAATTCCGGTATTTTAGAGGAGGTATTATCAATTCTATGTTACTTACTTCCACGAACTTTTGTAAATATAGACTACCTATTCCGATCTCTGGTTATATTAAATGATTTTATAATAATTCGAAGCCTCCCCGAAAAGAAAGTTATTGCTTTTAAAAACATTTTTATTAAAACATTTAATTTAGGGAAACGACCATTAATAAAATATAATTCGTAGTTATGATTATACAATAATGTACGTAAAAAATATTAATTAAATTAAGTATTATTGGAAACTTTTTGTTATCGCTAAAATTTGATTTTGGCTTATCTCTGTTGATTTTGTTTAAGAAAATGTTTCAAGCCGTTTATTATTCGTTGATATTTATCCATTAGCTGTTAAAATATTATTCTCGGAATCATGAGATCTCTCATTATATGGGACATAAAATATAACTGGCGAGTGTGGGTGCACCACGCATCTCTGCCTAAAGCGCCATTTCTACGAGTGGGTGTATCGCAGCGATATTATCGTCCTACCTTTTCATTCCATGAAAATCTATCGTCATACGGCGATACCATCGCAGCGCTGCGATGAATGATATTAACAAGCAACACGTCGACGACTAGCCGCGTCTTAGCCTCGTGACATGATCTACTCGCGCGGCACGCTCACTGCAAAAATTTTTCAACAAAACGTTTGGGCAGCGAGCCCAGCGTGTGTCGTAGCGATACGCTGGCAAAAGAATTATCGTCTCGATAGTATCAACCGACGATAGTCAATGCTGGCTTAAGCCTGCGCGGGGTCTGTACCAAATTCTATTAAGGGGGGCCCTAAATCTTTATAAATGACACCGACTTAAAATTTCTTCAACTTATCTTCATACAGGCCTTGGGTAACAATGGGTCCTTAAATACAAGTATTTATGGAAAATCCGGAAGTTAGAATTCAATTCATATGGCACAGGTATCTTGATTTTTCTTTATATCCAAGCGGGGCCTACCTCAATGTGCGGGGCTACTCTTGCTATGTGGCTAATCCGGCACTGACATAGTGTATCGTAGCGATACACTCGCCTGTGGTGGGAGCGCCCTACTCTTCAGGGAATACCATTGTGATATTTTGTTATTTCGTATGTATTCGAATCGGATTAGGCGCACAATGACACATTCGCAAAATGACATATTGACGCAAAATGCCACATTCGTAAAATGTCTTTTCTTAATATGCCTCACTACCAAAATGCCACATTAGCAAAATGACACATTCGCAAAATATCTTTTCTCAAAATGCCACACTATCAAAGATTCAAGATTCAAAGCATTTTTTTTTTTCAAATAAACCATTTCCAGGCACTTTTGAAATGTCAAAAAGTCCAGAAAAATTATGCTAATTGCACATTTCAAAGCGTAGATCTCTATGGAGAAGAATGTCCTAGAAACTTCATGGACACTCTTTTTCAATCATGTTATGTATTACAAATATCTCTATTACATGTTGGTGAGTAAATTGATTGATTTTTTATTCGAAGTACCCACATTCGCTCGTATTTCAATGATATATCACACATGATTCAATCAAAGTATATTTTATATTTTTCCCGCATGCTATACTTGTAATTAAGCTGTTGATCCCCGCACGAACGCCGGCGTTCACGCGCCATTGTCTTACTATTGTGTCTCTAATTACGCACTCAAAAGGTTAAGTAGTTATTAAAGTTTCAACCAAGTGGCGTTATCCATAAAAACATACTAACGTCCAAATTAAAAAAAAAACGTTGCTGTGTCCGAAGTGACATTTTGGACATGGCATTTTGCAAATGTGACGTTTTGCGATATGGCGTTTTGAGAATATGAAAATTTGAGGATATGACATTTTGCGAAAATCGAATTTGCCATTTTGCGAATGTGGCATTGTGCGCCTAATCCTTCGAATCGTAGCGATACTCTGGCAGAAAAATAATATCGTCTCAACAGCATCAACCGACGATAGTAAAGCAGTCTCGTAGCGATACACTCGCCCATGTATTGTTATTTTGTCTGTATTCGAGCTTACATGTGTCATTATTATTATTAAATAAATCAACTGTAGACATAATATTCTGTTTGATATTAAATTGTGCAAGATTTTTTAATTATTATCTTAGCAAAGCTGTTTTCAGAGATATTGTTAATATTCCTAAGTTTTTTTTTTATTAACTGACATTCCGAAGTAAATACTCCTTAGAATAAGTTTTTCGTGAATTTATGATTATTGTACCTAATTCTTAGTCTATAAACTAGAATTGACTGGCTATGAGGTTCAAGTGAAAAATTCAATTTATCTCTCTTTTAAAATGTTAGACGGCTAAGTGTAGGTTCCCGTATCCCCAATAGAATTTTCATGGAATATTATAAAAAATCTATCGAGCTGGTTGTCGATCATAGCTACGCTAATTGTAATGTGGCGTTACCTCTTTAACAAACATTGCGTTGAGTTGAATAAAACAAGTTTTCAACCATGCTCACGTTGAGGATAGACGGACCGAGAAGGGCCCTCTTAATAAGGTCCATATTCTTTTTTCTGTGGATATTACATTTAGCTTAGCTTTGATCAATAACCAGCTTTTAATAAATCCATCCTGCCATCAAAGTAGTTCCTAATCTAAACTATGAATATACGCCAAAACACGATGTCTTTTTTTAAAGTATTGCCAGTCGATTTTAGTATCCAAATACTTAAGAACTAGACTAAGGCCGCTATCTCACTGGTGTTTTACGAGCGTTGGCGCTTCTTCAACGTCTGCGCAGCGTCAACGTTGCGCAGACGCGACCGCGACGTTAACGTTACAAGTTTCTTGCGTACGCCTCAAAATCTCAGCATCTGTGCGACGTTAATGTTGCCTTTAGCGGATGTAACGCTTGCCATTAGAAACTCGCAACGTTAACGTCGCGTCTGCGCAACTTCGTCGCTGCGCAGACGTTGGAGAAGGCCAACGCTCGTAAAACGCCTGTGAGATAGCGGCCCAAGTGTTCCCTGTCTTGCTCTTGAGTGAATACGGTCAGAGAAGTGTGAGAGAGACAAAGTGATCACCGTGCACTCGGTTGTGTTTTCTTGAATTCTGATTGGTTCACGTCACAGGCTATCAGTGTCACCTTCGTCACTACGACCTACAGAAACGAGATAGGTATTGACCGCACATTCACTTTGTCTCTTTTTTTACAGATTAGTTAATTTTGTGAATGGAATGCTCAGTTCGGGTCCTATTATGACGTCTTAAAATCATCATAATTCTAGTAGGTTTTAATCAGTAAAACTGGAAAAGGGAGATATTTGATATTTGATCAGTCTCAAAAAATTATTCCTGTATAAATTGTACCTCAACCAAAGAATAGGCCAATGTTTTATATTAGTGTGGTTATGTTTTGTATCATATTGTAATTCTGGTCATTCGCTGGTCGATATTACCAGATTATCGATAGATTAATAAAGAAATATTTGATTCTGATGGTGGTATTTTATTTATTTAAGTTTTTTTCCAACCGTAAGTATATTTGTTTTATATTACTCGTACGCGTACACCTCGGATAGGTGCGACCTACGGCGGGAGAAGCTTAAATCACCTGATGATTTTATTGAGCCGTCGGAGAGCCTCTCGCCTGGACACGAGTTGCCATGGCCAACTTGGAAATCTCTAAAGCAGACTATGCACACAGTTTGGGCGCAGTAAAGACAATCTCCACAGATGGGCGTTCTCGAACGGTTCCTGTTTGTGCTGCGTCTCCCCGCAGACTATGTCCCACCTTCCATCCTGCGTGACGTGTCCTGTTACCTGTTCACGTAGGGACCTAATTACAGCGTTAGCGGAAAGCATTCCCGTGGCCGACTTACTGGGCCAGGTAAGGAATATAACTAGAAAAAAAAAAAAAAACTAGTTTTGCGGTCGACACAGTATGAAGAAGAAGCTCATTCGCATAGGCATGGGAGGTTCTTCTTTTTACTTTTAATTCGGGTAAACTTCTTTTACTGGTAACAGAAAGCAAGTAAGCTTTGCCCTTACCTTGCAGCCTTTACCACGTACAATGGTCCACACAGGACTAAGTGCGGAAACCGTACAAAATAGATAGATAGAAGCTTTGCCCTTCGTACCTTCTGCCCTAGCCCTTTCCACACTTTCATATGATGACCTAGTGATCGTCGCGGGAATCCGATGGATACGAGATGCACTACAACGACAGATGTGGTGCATCTTACTCTCACAGTTGCGCAGCTTAGCTTTAGTTTAACGTAATTTTGTAACTTAGCTTCACCACTAAGCTACTTTGCACATCTCTATATGAATTGTAGTGTAGTCTTATTGCTGTAACGCGGTGAAGTAGCAGTCTTTCAATTAGCATAGTTCTTATCTTTGTGGTCTGGTTTCCGCACTTAGTCCTTAGCGGACAATTGTGCGTGGGCCATGGCGGCCTTTACCTACTCCAACCAGCCCACGTCACTCCAGAAGCAGATGAGTCTCTTCAGTTTGCTCAGGGCGTCTTTGAGTGAATTCGGTGCTCCTAAGATTCGTGTTCTTATCTCGCTGACGGCTGTACACTCGAGGAGCATGTGCGCGACAGTTTCTTCTGACTTCATGCATCCTCCGCACAGAGGACTATCCGTGATATTCATTGTGAAGAAGTGTTTTTTCAGGGAGCAGTGTCCGGTGATGGTCCCTGGCAATAGACGCAGACTGCCTCTGTCCAGTCGCAGAAGGTTGCTGGTTAGGGTTCTATTTCAGCATGGCATGGCTTCTTTAACCTGCCTGCATCCCGGTGCCAGGGACCACCACCTTCCCGTTTGTGCGTTAGTGTGCTCTCGTAACCAAACACGCAGCTGACTAAAGGGTATTGGCATGATGAGTTCAGGTCCGAAGACCACCGTGTCAGACCCCCGCCTTGCCAGCTCATCAGCTGCGTCGTTGCCCAGTGAGCCGCTGTGTCCTTTTATCCACTGCAGTGTCACAGTGTTATTATTTAACACTGTGATGCGTTCTAGTGCAGTGGCATTCGTGTATGAGTTTCAAGATTGTTGAGGGTTTTCCTAGTACAGTGCCTCAGTACTACAATGTACTGAGGCACTGTCGGAGATTATGCGGATATGAGTATCCGTAACTTTTCTAAACAGCATAGTTATATGTGAACAAAGCAGAGATATTTAACTTGCCTGGTTTCGGCAATGCACCAACTTTGATCTTTCTCTATGATTGTTGTTAAAGATTATTTATGCAACTTCTATGAGAAAAACAAACTTAATTGAAGATCAAGTTAAACGGTATCACAGAAGGTTAAGATATGGTATTTTAATAGCCTTTTCGTTTCCTTTGTCTTTAAGGAATTGAGTGGTGAGCAGTGGTGGCCGAGTGGTAACGGCCCCGACTTACGAGTTGTGTAGGTCGCGAGTTCAAGTTCAAACCCGCAGGCGCATTACTTTGTGTAATTTATTTCATCACCAAAGCTCGCAAAACGGTGAAGGAAAACATCGTGAGGAAACCGGCATAGCCTAGAACCAAAAATTCGAAGACGTGACATCCACCAACCCGCACTGGGCCCGCGTGGTGGATTACGGCCCATTCCCTCTCCTAGAGAGGAGGCCGGAATCCCAGCGGTGGGAACATTAAAGGGTTGATTATGCTATATGCTATGCTAATTGAGTGGTGGTAATTTTGGTTTCTTTTGCGATTATTATGCATTTAATAAATAATGCAAAGAGCCACGAAACAGTTAAAGGGTCCAGCTGCAATGACTATGTAAGGTAAAGCAAATTGCAAATTGCATCATGGTGCCCATGATGACTGCATCATGGACAGCAGAATAGTGGTTGTGAGTGTACAAGGCTCACTGTTGTCAGTAGAGGTATCTAGACGTAAAATACTTATGTGGAGGTTTGCCGTTAAGTAGCCGTTGTTGAGCTATAGGTATGATTGATTGTGACGAAACCTTGGTTGTCTCCAGTAAGTTCATGTATTTTAGAGCACGCTTTGATACTCTTATGGGATACCTACGATGTGGTTGTAATGTTTGTTCTGCAGTAGCAAAATTATTAAATAACTAGCTTTTGCCCGTGGTTTCGCCCGCGTACATAAAATAAAGCCTACCTATGTCACTCAGGAATAAAGCAGCTTTCTCTCGGTGAAAATGAAAATTTAGCAAACGGACCAGCCCCCCTAGCCAAGTTACAATCGTATCGTTCGCGCCGAATGCCTCGAGTAGGCCACGCCTCCGATTCCTATTTGTTCTCACACGTCATCTCAACGCTCAGTGTCGTGGTCAGAACAAAGGAATCGGAGGCGTGGCCTACTCGAGGCGTTCGGCGCGAACTAAAAGATTGTAGCTTGGCTAGGGGGGCAGTACTTTCAGAGATTTCCTCCTACGAACAAAAAAACAAACTTTACCTCTTTATAATTTTAGTGAAGATTCTGCCGCCGTCCATGACTATTCATGGACGGCGGCAGAATTATTTTAACGTGTAATTGTGTAGTATTACGGAAGAAGATGCAAGAGTGAGCTCAAAATCTTTTGCATCTCGCCTCGGATATGCCCGGAATAATATTCTAAAAGGCTTTTTTGTTAGGTAGGTAGGTTTATAATTTGTGTATGTTTACTTTTATTGAAAGCCAGCGGCCTCGTTGGCAAAGTGCTTCCACCCCCCATTTGGCTGCCATCAAAATCAAAATGAAAAATATTTTTATTTCATTTTATAAGTGCCCATGTAGGCCTACATGGGCACTTATAAAACCTCAGAAGCTAGTGCATGACTTTTATTTATCCATTTTTGTTGACGGTTCTCGCCAACCAGCATATCATAGACACCAGCCCATACCCAGCAGCCAGAAATTCATCAGAAGAACGGTCATTGTACCTAATAGGTCTTCGTAAGACTTAAGATTCAAAATTCTCTGGAGTAATGCCGGCTTGAATTATTACTACCTACATAGGTACTGATATGCGTAATTACTTGCTAGATACTGAATGGAATTCATAATATTGTGCTCCATCGTCAATGTTGGATAAAGGTAAATAATACAAAAAAAAATATTTATAATTTTATTAAATTAATTATTTCTATAACTTTTTACATATAGTAAATTATATGTGCCACGTTTCGTCAATTACATTGAATAATGCTGCCATGTCACATCAGCATAGTCACAATAGTTCCTAATGTTTGCCTCTACGATCCGACAACGATTGGCTGCTCGCGACGACACATAGCATCGGACTTTCGACGCTCCCGAGTACAGCGCATTCGCAAACACAAATACGAAAATGACAAACGCATCGTTATTTTTAATAGTGACAGATGAGTTTGACAGTGACAGATGCGTAATGCGTTTGTCAAACGTCAGGAGCGAGGAAGCGCGGCAGCCGGCCCGCGAGACGCCTCGCCTCCGCACACAACTTGGTCCAAGAATATATTTATGAAATAATTTGTATAAAAATTTTGGCTCCAATATTTACAAATGCACTGATATTTTTTTTTACAACGCCGGACTAATTTTTACAGCGACTAAGTTGAGTAAAGGGTTGCGGAGACGATCCGAGACGCGGGGCAACACGAGTTTTTATTGCAATTCATTTCTAATAACACATTTCTTATCTAATAAGAGTGCGCGCGTATAGTGCGCGAAGATTCTATTACCCTATCGTTACAGTGGTACACCGTCTTAACATTAGTATGCTACGAGTGAAGAAACACGGAAGATACAGCAACAAAACGCACTGTAGCAATAGAGTACAGACACAACGTAATAATGAAGAGACAACACCAAAGGCAGGTGACTGGTTCCGTGGCCTGACGTCGCCCGCGCTAACTATTCGTATTCTGACGATACCTTCTCCCTGTTTCGTGTTTTAAAATTAACATTTAGAATTAACACACAAGGGGCTTATACAGAATTTGTACTCTTAAAGCGTCCCGTCGCCGCTTGCACCCATGTGACACTCGTACGCGGAACAACTGTACATCGCTAGACTAGTGCTCGCCGTCCGCGCGTCCTCGCGGCCCGCAGGAGACGGCGTGATTTGATCGAAGCGAAACACTGGTACGATTTAAAACGACAAAGCACTGTTCTAACAATAAATTAAACAATTTTTGTGATACATAAATAATAACCGAATGATAAATATAGTTTTGTTGATATAAATATTTTGACAGAGGTTAAGTCTGAGCGTCGATAGCGGACGGACAGGCTCGGCTCTGGTCGCTTCCCGCGCACTACGAGCTACGAGTATATAGCAGTCAGTCCACACAACACAACACTAACATTACGTAAGTTGAACATTTGAACTAACGGATGGATGGAATCGTTCAATACAACAGAGTCAGTCAGTCAAAGAGTCGTGAGATAATCTTAAAAATGTAACACTTAAACATTTCAACAAATGTGATGTAATAAAACATACTTATAACTGTATCAACAGAGTAGTGACACAGTGAGCGAGTGAGCGAGCGAGCGCGCCCGCCGCCGTCGCATGCGCATGCATTACCGTAAGAGATCAAACTGTCATTAAAACAAACATTATACTTACAAATGATAATACGTTTACAACTATCCTTATCATAAACATCCATACCTAAAACAATTTACAATAATATTTTATGCAAATTATATTTAGATAAACGTAACACATTCAGTCGGGCAAAGAGGAAGTTATGAGATTGACTCGAACGAAGCCCCACCGAATGCTAATAGATATTTACTGAAAATTATATAATACAATGAAACTTCAGTCGTTCATTTCAGAAATGAATCAACAATTTATTACAAGATATAGTTATAACAAAAATATATGTGTACTCATCCAGATGTTATTCTGTGCAAATTTTGTAACACATTGTATTGTCCGGCTCTAGTCGTGTATAATATATTACTTTTTTTGGTACATGAATGTCCACATAAATAAAAATCGCAACTAAATAACTGTGTCATCACGCCGACATGTCTTGTGACGTCACACGGCATGTCACGGAGTAGAGATGCGCCATAGTCAGGAAATAAAATAGTAACAAGTGTTCTGTACAGGTCAGGTGGTACACAGAGATCGGAATAGGAAGAGTATATTTACCTGAAGTCCGTGGAAGTAAATAACATAGTGTTGATAATACCTCCCCTCCCCTAAAATCCCGGAATCATAAACTTGACGATTAAATCCCGGAATTTAAGAATTTGAATTAAATTATTATATTGAAGAATTTAATATATCGCGAGACTTCAGTGTAGTTACGTATACTAATATAAAGGTAATAAGTGGCGCATTTAAAAATATGCGCAAAGTTACCTTTAAATAATAGACATTCATAAATATGAGGGAATATGAAGTTTAAGTAGACTATTTAGAAAGTTTTTAATAAGTATTTATTAGCAATGTCGGCACCCAATATTACGATTTAATTAAATAATTTACGATTAATATTAAACGTACTTATATTTTCCTAAAAAAAAATATGCCATTTACTGTGGCAGAACACGCATACACATGTTTTTGTAACATCTGAATTGTATCTGTGTGCGCAAATAAACTTATAATGATTTGATATAATTCGTTTTAGAGTTATCTACCTACTAAATTTGTTAAATTAAAACAAAGCTTCTTAATTTAACAGTTCTAGAACTGTTAAATGTTATAAAGTTGCGCACTAAAACTATTAGATTGAAACAAAGCTCTTTAATTTAACAGTTTTAGAACAGAATTTTAATAACATAATAAGATGCTTCATTATAATCATTCAATTCAATTGTTTTAAAAGCGCAATAAGTAATTTGCATTTTTATAAATCCCGGGTTTAATCGTCATGTTTATGGTTCCGGGATTTTAGGGGAGGTATTATCAACCCTAAGTTACTTACTTCCACGGACTTTACGTACATATACTCAACTTAATTCGACTTCTGGTAATAAAATAAAACTTCTGTGCAACATATAATTACATAAAATTAGGGGCTATGTGATTGTATGGGCAGGTATTTATATCTGATTTATTTTTCTTTTTAAAAAATGTATCTGTATCAGTAAGTAGGTGTATGACACATTTACTCAGCCGATATTGTGTGACAATGAAGTGAGATCATTAATTATAATTCAATATTAATACTTAACAATACGATGGTTAGTGGGTGATGTATTACGAGCAGTTGGGTGTTATGTGATTTTGGACTGTATCTCCAAAGTTATAAAGTCAAAAATAACATAAAACATAATATCGTATTGTCTACAACTACTGCATATTAAAAAATAAGAAGTAAGTGAGTGAATGTGGTGATCAACACTGACGCAGCCGGTAGCCGGGTGATCTGCAGACTTAGACAAATAACTTTCCTGTCAACATTCCCGCCAAACGCCAAGCACAAAATGTATGGCAATGACATTACCGAACACGTCACTTGTGACGTGACTTCTTCAAGCTAATGTCATTACTATATAAGGTGTAAAAAAATTAACTTTAAGAATTTCGAGGGGACATTGTACTCCTCATTATGAACAACTTTTACTATGGGACCAAACCTGAAATCGCGAAAAAAAAATCAGCTGCTCCATACGTTTTGACGAGTTATGCGAACATAAACGTAGGAAACAGCTGATTTTTTTTTCGCGATTTCAGGTTTGGTCCCATAGTAAAAGTTGTTCATAATGAGGAGTACAATGTCCCCTCGAAATTCTTAAAGTTAATTTTTTTACACCTTATATATTTTGTACTTAGCATTCCCGCCTAAAGCTAAGTACAAAATGTATGGCAATGACATAACCTGTCATTTGTCACGTGACTTCTCCGCAGGTAATGTCATCGCCATACATTTTGTACTTATCGTTTGACGGGAATGCTAAAAGAGAAGTCGTATGTCTATGCCTGCTGGGCGGTTTTGATCACGTGAACCAGACGATTCTAGACGAGAAATATGGCGTAATATCCGCCGATTTACGTGATCTAAGTGACACTTCCAATCACCCGGGCTCTCAGGGAAGGCTTGTATGTCTTACAGCGAATTTGTATATTTCGCGAAAAAAGGTTGCCAACATATAAAATTAAATGATTTAAAACTCAAAAAAAGAAGAAATTACATTAGCCACAGTCAGATCACGCTCATGTCGATCAACGCGATTATAAAACTAATTCTCATAGCCGAATTTTGTTAGTACCTGAGTTAAGATGGAAATCCTCGTTAAAATTGACTTAAAAATTAAAAACAATGTAATTTTTGGTGGGTTCCCTATGTTATTTTTTGTGTTAAACCCAATTATAAAAACTTTTCTTCAAATCGGCGCAACATTCACAGATCTAATTCTATTTGATTAATTTTTACAAGAAAAATAATTATATACAAAATATAAAATTGATATATCTATACAACGTTTACTATAATAGCTACTTGTTTTTTTTTGTGGAAATCAATAACAATAAGTACCTAGAGAGTTTTTCGAAAACGATTTTTCAAAGACCGTTTAAATTTATATTCGAAATGCCCGATAGAAAAGTTGAATAAAATTACAAAAATAATATGGTCATTTGAAAATGAGGGCGTTCTGGGGGCAGTCTACGTTTGTACGAGTTCTTATAAGATGCGTTGACCGCCCCCGAGGCATACATAATATTACAATAAATAAACGTGTGATATAAAATATTTTAAAAATTATAGTACACTTTATATAGGTAGATAAAGATTTGCACACATTGCGTGTTTTCAACACAGTGGAATATGTGGCGTCGATGTAAAATCTTAAATGGAATAGACATCGCGCCACGGGACTACACGATATTGCAACTCATCCAATCGAGCTAGGCTCGGTACAATTAAATAGAAAGAAAAAAAAAAACAAGAAAATAAAAATACAAATTCGTCTGAAATGTGAAAAATAAACTTTGAATATAAATTTTTGGCAATTTTGTACTTAGTGATGGTTCGCAGAGGTGTGTAGTGTGTTCACGTGTACAGTGTGTTGTGTTTGAGTCGTGTGTGTGTGTGGTTGTGTCGTATTAGTGTGCGGCGCGGGCGTAGGTGTGTCGTCGCCGAGTCACTGTGTCGCGGTGTCGCCGGCGTCGAGCGTCGAGTTCAGTCACAATAAACAACATTCGCCTTAGTACAATCAACAAAATGTCCTACGTGTGACGCTATGGAGGTAACGTCAGCTGCAGCCCAACGGGCCCAGCTCGCCCCGCACCGCGCACCGCACACCTGAAACAAAATGATACGGACGATTACAATTTAAAGTGGTGTTGCAACTACATCAAGAAAACAGTACATCTTTGTTCAAGGAACGAGTAGCTAAATGAGGTCCGAGGCGGCCGATCGCGTGAGGCAGCGGTCCTCACGCCCAACCGCCGCCGGGATTCCGATCCCGATTTCTGGCCACCGTAGGCACGGGCTTGCGGACGGCGAGCAATGGGTGGCTCGCTGTCCGACCGTCCGGTAACCGTCCGGACCGAGCCCAAGTCGTCGACGGCACGTGCTGTTCCACGCGCGCCTCAAGGAGATGTCAGCAACTGTAGGGGCCAAGCAGGGTCGAAGCCTACTGGGGCCAAGGGTCTGATTCTGAAAGGAAGACTCGGCCCTGGTACGAAAGGCAACGAAGGAACAGGAGTGGCTTTTTAGTCAGTAAAAGTCTGACACTATCTCCCGCCCCGCCCAAGAGCGGGGGATGTCATAAGATGATATTTCCACCGGAAAAAAAAATGAGGTCCAGTTTTGTCTTCCTTAGGCCCTACCACGACCTCTTAACGCGATCCATTTTACGACCTAAATTGAACTGTTAAAGGGATGGAGATATATACCTACAGTGTATAGCTCCATCGCTAATTCTCGTTTACTCGATTGACATTTTGACATGTCATGGTACCTAAGTCCCTTTGGCTGTTCAGAAACTAATTACGGTCTACTCAAGAGCATATCGATATTCGTGAGCCGCATTTGAACCAGACGAACCAGTGTAGGCTAGTGAAATAGGAAATCTGGCAAGGAAACCCACCACCTTCACCTTCACCTCAATATGAAGGACATCGTTCTTTGTTCTAATCTAATCATTTTGTAGTACTGACACAGCTTCTTTATGAGGGGATCTATAGTCTATCTACTCCTTTTTTGCCACCAGGAAAATAGGGGTCTACTGGCTTATATTGTCTCACATTAGGGCAAAGGCTACCCACTCCAAGAGCATCAAGTCAATGAAACAATGAACATCTTCTTACTTCTCGCTCTCGGGCGCCAGTGGGTTTGGTTGCGTTGAGAAACAATAACCTTCTGACTAAATTGCGGCCATGGTGAATCTCAACGGAGGTTGATTTGTCATGTACGTAGAAAACATTGCTTATATTGCAAAAGTCTGTCAAGATGCACTATCTGTTCCTTTAATCTCAAACGATCAGATGGAAATTTGACACGATTGCCCAGAGATCAGGCGCAGGACCATCGGTTTAAGTGTGTTCCGAGGCACGGCTGTGCTACACCGCCTACATAGTTCCACACTTCTGACTGAGAAATCCATCATGAAAAAACTCAATAACATTGTCCGATTTGGGAATCGGATCCAGGACCTCGCGCTTGGCAGTCACGACACCAACGGGGCAGTTGCGTCTGCCTCGGCTTGCCACTTGGCTGTGGAGTAGACCAGATGGCTCAGGAGAATACACACCTAGACAACTTTCGTGAGGCGAGCGGCGCGACGTGTCCTCGGCACGTTGCCGGGGCGCGTCTTGAGCGGGGTCCGCGGCCGCCGCCGCCCTCCTCCCACCCCGCTGTCCCCGCTGTGGCCCGACACCAGCGACTCGCTGTCGCTCTGGTTCGACGTGTATCCGATCACGTCCACCTCATCTGAAATTGAAAAAGTTATTGGTTCAGTTGGTGATTGGGATGTAGTGACATCTATGGCGAACATATGAACTAAACTACGAAATCCTGCATTGCGCAATTAGAGTTCTCCGTGCAATTAGAACGTATACAACAGCCCGAAACCATCTGTAAGGTTGTTGCCCAGATCAGATTAAAAGATCCGTCGGGATGGAGGATCCTCCCTTTTCAATGGAGCTTTGCGGGGCTCTACACCATGTTCCGAAAACCTCCTAAAGGGAAATCAAATATGTCAAAATATGCAGGATTGTTCGAAAGAGTTACTATGGCCCTGAAACACAAAGGGTAAATAATCGCGCGCAACATATAAATATAATATACAACAGTCCGAAATCAACTATCTGGCACCGGATCCTCCCATTTCAACGGGACTTTACACTCTGTTCCATACCTATGCCTTTAATAACAAGTACTCTTCTACTCTGCCTGAAAGAACCAAAACTATGGCTTAACATTGGTAGAAATAGTGTGAAGTAAGACCTTGTTCTATTAACTCTTTCCGTCCGGTGACACGACGCAAAGGTTGCGCGTGATTATCATTCTTAATGCGCCGGAGCAGGATATTTGGCCAGTTTATCCGCTTACACTGCCGTATATTTGGATCGTTCACACTTGATCGATGATATATAAGAAGGATCTATTGTCTAGCTAATCATTACACATTGGATCTTGAGTTCTATCGTCTCCTATCTCGCAGCAAACGAAAACCAAGCTTCAAGATGTTCAAATTCGTAAGTTTTTTTTTCTCATATCCATCCTTTTTATTTTGAAAATATTTACCTATGTCACTCAGTGATAAAGTAGCATTCTATTGGTAAAAGAATGTTTAAAATCGGTGTTTTTGAGTTTAAAATATTCGTATAAATTATTCCTCTTTATACATATTAGATACATAGACTAGCAGATATCCAGATTGCTACTAGGCTATAAAAAGAAATACATTTTGTTTATTTGCCGGAAGAAAGGTATTTTTAATTGCATTGTTTAAAAGTTCTAAAACCATCTTCGCCTAGGTAGAAAGATGTGTTTTATATAATAGGTCTTGTTGTATTTTACTATTAGAATTTAATTCTACTTTTAGTTGCATAATGATGAAAATTTGGATCAAAAAGAATTGATGACTGTATTTCAATTCTTTATTCTGTCGATAACAACATCAACAGCTATAGTTTACCATCTGTGCAACTTATAAACCCTTCTCCTCCTCAGGTACTGTTCGCTGCTCTCCTGGTTGTCGCCTCAGCCAAGCCGAAGCCCCTGGTCCTCGAGTACGACTACCCAGTGGCCGCCTACAGCGCCCCTCTGGCCGCCTACTCCGCGCCCGTCGCCTACTCCTACAGCACATACGACTACGCTCTCCCCTACTCTGCCTACGCCTATGCTCCATACTCCTACTATGTGCGTTGATAGAGGACTCGAATGAACTGACCGCGGCATCAAATGTTTGAACTATGTAATAAATTTTAGTTGCAAAGCCATTTTCTGAATAAATATTCGATACGTATTGCGAAGTCGTTTCTGTTTCACTACGACATGCGTCAATGATAGTGTTGCCAGGTTCAGTAAGTGAAAATTCGGGATGAAAGATAATAATAATCGAGATTTTGGTATTCAAATCGGTACAGCTTCTATAACTGCCATGAAAAAAAAGCAATAAGGAGTCCGTTTATTGTTTTTAAGCCTGTCGGGGGGCGGGGGCAGTGAAACTAAATGAGGCGGCCGCTACCACGAAATTTAAAAATTTTAGCACTCTAACTCAGAAAGGTTAAGACAAGGAAACAAAAGTTGTGCACCCATCTAAATTAACGATCTAACAGACTAAGGAGGTTAGCGAAAAATCGGGACCATTGGCGTTTCGATTAAGAGCTAATCGGGACATGTTACGTAGCCCCTGAAAATTGGGACACCTGCCAACACCAGTGTATGCTGGGTTAGACACCCAGCATACACTAGTGTTGGCCTTTATATTGTCATTTTTATGCTTCACTTGAACGTTGTGATTGTTGCTGCTGTATTATGTCTTGTGTCGAATTAAGGATTTTTTTTTGATTTTTTGGAGGAAATTCTTGGTCTTTACTAAAGAGTAACCAGAGGCAAAACTTTTAAAGACCGTGCAAAATTTGTACCTATTTTGGTAGCGTTGGTACAAGAGGACAAATTTAATGCAACGAAATTCTTATCAGTTGTTTCTTATGCAATAAGCAGGTTTAAAAGTTTATAATTTTAGCTGTCTATGTATGTACGATCACGCAAGGCAACTCCGAGCATAGCCCTTTCCATTGCCTTTTGGGTGACTTTAAGCCATTTGATGAGGCCCATTGTAAGCGACCACATTTCGGAACCATATGTCATTACTGGCAACACGCACTGGTCATAGACTTTCGTCTCGAGACACGAAGAAAAAAAAATCAATTCAGAAATGAAGATATCCGCAGGAGAACCAAGGTTGCCGACATAGCACGAAGAATCGCCAAACTTAAGTGGCAATGGCCAGGGCACATTGGACGTAGAACAGATGGCCGTTGGGGCCGAAAGGTTCTGGAGTAGCGATCGCGTACCGGAAGACGCAGCGTTGGAAGGCCTCCTACAAGGTGGACCGATGACCTGGTAAAGGATGTGGGAATCCGATGGATGCGAGACGCACAGGATCGTTCATTGTGGTGACACTTGGGGAGGCCTATGTCCAACAGTGGACGTCTATCGGCTGAAATGATGATGATGATGATGTATGTAAGAATGTTCCACCGTCGCGATCAATCTACTGAACTGATTTTGATGAATGATGTATCAATCGATTTTAGTAATTATGGGTCGGATAACATAAGCTATAATTTAAGAATAAAATCAATATAACGGTCATAGCGTAAGTTACATAAAAAAAAAGTATTTTTTTTTCTGTACTACAATTGTTCATGCACAGTGTAGTAAAACGTTTAACACTTTAATAATAAAACACATTTGTAGGTAAATAAAAATAAAACAATACGACTCAACGCGCACGCAACTTGAATAGTATTTGATAGTATGATTTGTCCCACTTAATTAACAAAATCTCAAATTGTGTAACATATTTTAATATGTAATTATGTATATATTTATAGTTATGTATTGTGTTTTTGGTGTACAATAAAGTTTATTCTATTCTAAAATCTCGATTGGTCTCTCAACGCTGGTAGCATTCGTTCTTACATCATACTATGCTATGTTTCTGTTCTCTTAAACTCAAAATCTGCAAACGATATTGAAGTTAAATTCTCCTTTGAAAATTTCTAACAAAGACTATCCGCGCATTTTCAAGTCTCATATTTTCTTCTCGACACTACAAAGTATGAAAAGGGATTTTGCCGTCGTGCACTGTTTCCAAGAAATCTAGTTTAGTAAGATGAAAGCATATTTTTCCGAGAAATTCATTATGAATCTTATAATTTATTAAGAGGGCCAGTTCAAGGTATTGCGAATTTAGTTAGAGCCAAGATTAACTTCCTTCTAGACCGAAAATGCCATTCTGTTCATAGTATTTTTCTACAAGAAATAAATATGTAATGCATAAGCATAATCAACCTTATAATGTTCCCGCTGCTGGGGCTCAGACCTCTTCTCTAGGACAGGGAATGGGCCGTAATACACGCGGGTTCAGTGCGGGTTGGTGGATGTCACATGTCTTCGTATTTGTAATTCAAGGACGTGCCTCCATTTCTTTAGTGGATGTCAAATGAATTCGAATTTGTAATTCAAGGATGTGCCTCCATTTCTTCACCTTGTTTTTCATCATCATTTTGAGAGCAACGGTAATGAAGTAAATAACATAAATTAATTAATTAAGCCCCTACCTGAGTTTGATGTTTTATAATGTTTAATTTTATCTTCAACAAAACAATTTACGACGATTCCCAAACGAAACAAAAAAAAATTACGCAAATTCGGAGCGCGATATTTTTTATCCGTCTTTCAAAAGAGAGCATAAATAAGAACCAAGGTAATCTTTTCTGTTTTCCTATTAAAGTTAAAAAAACAAATGCTTATTTCTCTTTTTTTTAGTCGCTTATCTACTACACGATGTTTATATATAGTCTGAAGTGACAGCTAGGATTAAAGCGTTCGCGTATCATCGCTCCAGTATTCTTTGATAAGCCTCAAAATTCCGAACATGTAACAATGTTTACTAAGATACTGTAGGTATCGTGTCTGTGTATCAACTGCAAGAAGATACATAATTGAGGGCTCCCTTAACAAAATTGTGATACGATGCGATACAATGCCGCACCGCAGAAACCTGCCCCCCTAGCCAAGTTACAACCGTTTTGTTTCGATTCTCTTTTCGTTGATCGCCTCGAGTAGGCCACGCCTCCGATTCCTTTATTCTGATTTCATCTCAACGCTCAGTCACGTGGTCAGAACAATGGAATAGGAGGCGTGGCCGACTCGAGGTGATCAACGAAAAGAGAAACGAAACGGTTGTAACTTGGCTAGGGGGGCTGTGATGCAATTTCGTGCGGCAAAGTATCGGTTCAGGTGCGATGCGAATCAATTCGCAAGTCCTTGAGATGCGTATTGCGAGCTTGCAGATTTTTACGATGTGACGGTGCGTCGCAGTTTTATATTTGGGCCCTAAGTGTATAAAAAGACTGTTCAGTTATCTAGAAAAAATCTAATTAGAAATGGGTAGAAAATCTTTTAAGATTACATAGAGATTGATGAGTGAGCATCCGAAGATATGGAACTAAATAATTCTGCAAGTATTTTTATTTTCGAAAAATTCTAGTGAAAGAAGACGGGTCAAATCCTAAGCTTGTAGTATTTTATGATTCACACAGATGAAGATTGTTTTTTATATTCAGCATTATATTAAATAAAAAGAGGATTCTACGCTCAAATTTTAGTAAAAAGTTCTGTAGATATTTATATACGTATATTCCGTTAAACTTTCAAGCGTTATTCTTTATGTATCAAGACAAGATACACAAAAGATTTTGGAAGAAAAAGTTAAAAGGCGATGTTGCTAACAAGGGACGCGCTGAAACCAGGCCTTACCTTTTTTTTGAAGGTTGGCAATCATCAAATAACTTTTCCCGGTCTGGGTGGTGCAAGAGGGAGTTTCAGACCTTTACTGACTAAACACCATCCGTATTCCTTCAGTTGCCCTATCCGTTCCAGGGTTTCGGTTACACTTTCAATCAATCCCGCGGACTTGGCAGATATAATTCGTAGCTTTAAGGTAGAACTACACTGTGCACACGTGTGCCACACACGTCGATCTGGGCGCGTCGGTCTCCATACATTTTATATGGAAACTAGACTTGTAGAGCTACACTTGATCCACGCCACGCGACGTCGTTTTACGTACAAATCAGGCGTGTTACACGTGTGCGTCGGACTAATGTAGTTCTAGCTTAATTTTGCTATCGAAGCTTTGACTTCTCGAAAGGTATTATTTGTTTTTCAAAGATAGCAAATTTTATTTGACGAAGTAAAGATAGAAAACGCTTTATTAAAATTTGTAGCATAACTTTGTAGATATAATGAAAAAAATATTAACATAATAAGAAGTCACCGGAGACTTCTTTTGAATAAGGGCTGATTTTTCAACAGTCAGATAACTGTTATTTAGATAAATTTGGTGGTTTGACATATTTTCCATACAAAAGCTGTCAAACGGCCATATTTATTCCTGACTCAAAAAATATTTGTAATAATTGTATAAAACAATATTATATATATATTTGCACCCATATATATTTAAGTATAAGCTTGTGTATTATCTTTTGTATAGCTATATTTTATCTATGTATAAAATATATATTTTTTTTTAATGCGGCATGGTTTATAACCAAAAATTCGAAGAAATATGACATTCACTGGGCCCGCGTGGTGGATTACGGCCCATTCCCTCTCCTAGAGAGAAGAGGCCTGAGTCCTAGCAGTGGGAATATTAAAAGGCTGATTATGCTATTATGCTAGTTTATTTTTATAGTACACTGCAGAAGACCACCCCCTTTTTTACCCGACTGCGCGACGCAAAGGAGGGTAATGTGTTTATCAGTCTATGTATGTATGTATGTATGTTTGTTTCTATGTGGCGTTCTAGAGACCAAATGCGTAGGCCGATTTTGATAATTCTTACGTCAATCGATTCGTCTTAACCTTGCGAGTGTCACTAAAGACATGACAGTAATCAAAATTCACCACAGCTACAACCAGACGCCATATTGTCAAAATGAAAAAAAATAAAATCGATGAACTATGTCAAGTGGGGTGTCGTTGAATAGGTATTTTAAAATCATCTTTAGGTTCCTTTTATCATTTTTCATTTTAAATAATAGTTTAGGATATATAACGATTTAAAGTTGTTTAACAAAACAAACATTCTCGCTAATTTTCTTACTTATTGATTTAAGTTTTTATTTCAAGTATAAACGATATACAAACAAAAAAAAAAACAGTGAAAAAAATATTTAAAGAAAAACAAAAAACCCGACTGCGTCGAAACTAATTTTAAAAAATACGTGAAAAAGTTAACTTATATAAAAACTAAAAAGAAACAAACAAGCCCAGTAGTTTAGAATTCTGTTATGTAATACTAAATAACTACACAATTGAAATAGTTTTATAATCGATACACACATAAAACAAATCATAAATTCTAATGCAGAACGGAACGACTCACAGTCGAGGCCCCTTGGGAAGATTTGATTGGTAAAATTTGAATGGGCCCCGACTGTGAGTCGTTCTGTTCTGCATTAGAATTTATGATTTGTTTTATTTATTTATTTATTTATTTATTTTATAATTCATGTACACACAAATATACAAAGAAGATAGGTATCTTAATATAAAGTTTGTACAAAGGTACTGCTTATTTCAAAAAGAAATTTCTTCCAGCAGACCTGCGAAAGGAGAGATTAGAAGAGATGTAGACTATAGTGTGTAGAAAATAAGGAAAGAAGAGTTTGTGAAATCTTAAATTAAACTAATAAATACTTATATAACTATAAATACCTTACACTAAAAATAAATACATAATATATATATATATATATACATATCACACAAGAGAGGAAAGATAGTGCTCTTTTACTTGAGTCTTAAAGAGTGAGATAGTTTTCAAATCACGAATGCTAGGCGGAAGAGAGTTCCACAGCCTTACTGCATGGACAGAGAAAGAGTAGGAATAGTAGCTGGTTTTATGAGGAGGGGATTTAAGAAGGGATCTTAGATGTGATCTGCACGGTGCGTCGCTAGGGCGCGCGTAAGAAAATCGGTCGCGCAGGTAGGAGGGATAAGATGGATTGTGTAGGATGTTGAAGAGGAGACATAAAATCCGAGTGTTCCTGCGAAGACGGATAGGGAGCCACTTGAGTTCCTTGCGAAGATGAGAGACATGATCATACTTTCGTAGACCAAAAACAAACCGAATGCATAAGTTTTGCAGTCGCTCAAGCTTGTTTAACAGCTCCTCAGTAGCATCCATTTATGTGTGTATCGATTATAAAACTATTTCAATTGTGTAGTTATTTAGTATTACATAACAGAATTATAAACTACTGGGCTTGTTTGTTTCTTTTTAGTTTTTATATAAGTTAACTTTTTCACGTATTTTTTAAAATTAGTTTCGACGCAGTCGGGTTTTTTGTTTTTCTTTAAATATTTTTTTTTTAGTTATTTTCTTATAGTCCGTCTTAAGGTTGTCTGGTAGATATCGCTGCCGGCGATAAGACCGACATTGTACCCATAGATTTCAGTTTCTGTAAAATTGTTATTTATTTATTTATTATTTTGGTGTACAACAAAGTTTATTCTATTCTATCTGGTTATTGAAAAATCAGCTATACCTAAGTAATTTAGTGTTTCAAAGGTTTTCGAGAAGTGAAGATTTCTGAGTAACAGAAATATTGCAGTACATAAAGCAAGAAAGTTATTAAGTATTAAACATGAATTTATATTGCTCAGGAATTTGATATTTACTACCAGCTTTTTCTTCCAGGAAACGATCCGAGGTACCTACTTCAGCAAAATATTGTTCAAACTGCAATAACTTGAAATACAAATAATTTCTGGAATATCACTGAAATAGAACCCAGAAATACTTTACGCTCGGTGCACTCACAATAATACGAAGTCCTGGTAGCTCTTAGGACTTACTCTAAAGGTGATTGTTAGAATTTGAAATGCATAGAGGATTATATTTCCTTTTAAAATGTCCTTAGATTTTAGAAAAGCGACTTTGAATTAAAATTATGTGCACATAAGCAATACCTACAGCATAATATACGTACATCTTGAAATAAAAATCGGTTCGATCGATTTCAGCAAGTTTTTTAGGTAAGTTTGTTATCCTAAAATAATTAAAATAATTAAAATCTACCAGCGGTCCCGGCAGACGTCCTACCCGAAAGCTGACAAAAAATAAACACTACCTAATTGCATTTAACCTCCGTGCATCTATTGTTCTCTCGAGCACCAAATATTTATCTTTTTTTTTTTGGCAATTTTACGTAAAAACGCGCAATTACGTAATAATAATACCCTTATACGCGCGAGGGTCTAAGTATTATTTCAGTGCTTCAATTATGTATAAGCATAATTAGCCTTTTTTTAATGTTCCCACTGCTGGGACTCAGGCCTCCTCTCTAAGAGAAGGAATGGGCCGTAATCCACCACGCGGGCCCAGTGCGGGTTGGTAAATTGTCACATGTCTTCGAATTTTTGGTTCTAGGACATGCCGGTTTCCTCACGATGTTTTCCTTCACCGTTTTGAGAGCAGTGGTGATGCAATAAATTACACAAAATAATGAGCCTGATTGGGTTTGAACCCGCGATCTACAACTGGGGCCGTTACCACTGCTCAAGTCTGCTTCAATTATGATTGTAACCTAATTTTCAAATTATGGTGTATAAGGCAGTCCATTAGGTATTCCAGTTACATATTGTATATGAAGTGATCATTATTAGGTACAGCATTTTGTCGTAAAGTAGGTACTAAAATCTTTGTTTTTAAACTAAGTTTTTCGCCAGGGGGAGACAGAAACTACAAAATTGCAAAATTCTTAGGTACAAACTTGTAGTTTTGAATGTTCTGTTCGATCATTTCGAAATCTATATTTTAACAACAACAAGCGAATCACATTCGCAAGCGGGTTCAAACCAAGCAGTGTGTTTGCGACAAACTATTAGCAAGTAATCCGCTTTGAGCTCGCAAATGACTATACAAACAAGTTTGCCGTGCCGCTACGCTTATTCTACATAGCCATTCATATTAACTTATTCGGTGATGTTCCTTTTAATACTCACTATTTTAAACAGAATAAATATCAGCATCATTATTTTTCCCAATTTAAACGAGAAAAATATCTTCCATAATTACTCTATTATTCGTCATTTCAATAGCCAACCCTTTTCTAGACATAAACATCATCTTTGACACGGTTCATTCATCAGGACAGTTTTATGACATTACAAATATACAGTCCAAAAATAAATTTGCTTCTTGGAAAAATACGTTTTCTACGATAATAATACAAACTAGCCATATTATATTTGTCACGTGGCTTCCCAGCTGGTTCCAGGACAAGTTTGTGGAGACTAATTATAACACAAACGGTACCAAGCGAGCGGACAGCAATGGAGGCGCGCGCCAATTTCCTGCAATATATGTTAAATGGCCGCCAATCGTGCGCGGCCCGCCGACCCACCTACACGCCCCTTCCGCGAGCACTGCACTTGAAAATTACACTACAAACTGAGAAAGTATAATTTGCTATTAATTTGTAAAATGTGCTTGAAGCTTTTCCGTTGAACTTGTTTTAAAGCGATTATAAGTTGTTTTCTATTGTTAGTTTGTAGTTTTAAGTAAGTGTTATTTAGATTATGCATATTTCACTTTCCATAAATGCTGTCAAGTTAGATCCTTCATTAGTCATTATCATTTTGAATGTTTGGTTTTGTTTTGTAATAAACACATAATGTAGCAGTGTTTCATGAGGCTAAGTCCTATACAGAACTGCATATCTATAGCAAAACAATTTGATTTCGCTCCAACAACATAATTTTAATCAACAAACTAAAATTAGATTTTCAATTCCACCAAACATGCTTTAATATCCGAATCTATTATTAATGTAAATCCGATAATACAGTTTTAATTATACACCGAAACACAAAGGGTCGGAAACGGTAATGGCGCCCAACGCGGGCCACAGGCTGACATCATAATAGAGGCTTGTAGACTTAATATGTAATCAATACGAACACTGAACACCGTGCTAGTTAAAGCGCAATGAATAAAGCTGAAATACGACGGGGGACCCTTGTGTACCACACCTTTGATCATGCCCCGTGAACTGAGGGTAGATATAAATAAATGGATTGCTGAAATTTTTGGACACGAAACGCGGATTGGAACGGGCCAGGACTTAAGATGCATGAAATTATGGCAGATATTTTGAATGTAATAACTAAGCGCTTATAAGTACTTAATTGTATGGTTTTTATTACGCATACCCACAGGACACATGTCCTTGTTTGTGTGTCAGAAGTTTTACGTTTCTATGCATCAACACGTAGTCCAATCATAACTGAAATGTACCAACATTAAATACAATGTGAATTGTTTTCAGTTTGTATAGGGCTTATGAATAAATTATTTATTACTATATACCTAAGCAGAACAACTAATGCAAGCGCAATTGAGAACTATATAAAAGTCAAACGAAGTCAGACCTTCACTACAAGCCTCATACAAGCACCGCCTCCAACCACGAAGTTCCACCCATACGCCATTCAAAACTTACAAAAGCCAAAACCTCATCTAGATTGAGGCAGACACCTCAATAGACCGCAAAATAAATCCCTCCAAGTTATTACCAACACATATAGAACATGAATCACTCCACGATCCACGCATACAAAAGCGCGGAGCCTGCAGCGCAATATTTCGTCACAAGAATTTATTTCCGCCAGAAATTGAATAGGACCGCCATAGCGGCCAAACTGTGTTAACGCGTTACACTCGAATACTGTATGATGCGAGCTGGCTGGATTCAGTTTTTAGTTCCAGCCTTTTTTTGCTTCAGCTATGAAACATATACGACGTATGACATTTTTTAAAATAAAAAAGATACTATAAATATCGATGGCGAGCCGTCCCGTGTAAATG
The DNA here is from genome assembly GCA_905147345.3 of Mythimna impura. NCBI lineage: Eukaryota > Metazoa > Arthropoda > Insecta > Lepidoptera > Noctuidae > Mythimna > Mythimna impura. The sequence goes on along the minus strand of LR990355.1, from coordinate 4,106,323 downwards.
GGAGAATATACGTTGTTATGGAACCTTTTCAAAGGGTACGCAAATGACAGACATTTCTGTGCACGATACATTTTTTCTGTCACAGCATAGTTGATGATCTAGTGTATAAAATTTAGGTTTTCTTATCTAATATGCAACAATGTAACCGATGATCACACCATTAAAGTCTCAGGTGCGGAACTGCGGGCTCTAAACCACGCTATTTGTTATCAACATACAATTTGGAGGGTAGATACGTATTAAGCTGTTGTTTTGATGTTACGTAACGATTAACTTTGTGAAGGTTTTCGCTACTTTGGTGCTTTGTTAGATTTTAACCAAGGTAATGTTTATGGCAATTTTCATAATGAGAAAGTATATTATGTTATCGATTTTGTATTACGTAAAGCCTTGTAGGTATTTCGAGTACTATTGCCGTGATTATTGGCAATAATGTCGAATGCCATTCGTTGAAATAAGAACAAAGTTAAAATTACCAAGTTAAAATTACCTTTTATCATCATGACTACAAAATTATAATAATGAACTTCACGGACACTTTAATGGCGCCCACGTGGGACCAAGAGTTGATAATGACTAACGCCAATTAATCAGTGTCAGTCGCCAGACAATATATCAACATTAAATTCTTAATGCGATTACTCCAAACATAATTAGTTTCAACACGTTATAACTTATTTAGGTTCCACATTGTACCTCCACAGAATGACGTCACCTAATTGCGTAGTTTAGTAGGTTCGGACTTTCAACTTTTCTATAGAAATGTTCAAGATTGCTTGTAATTTGGTTACAGTTGGAACGTTATCTGTCACATAAATAGCAAAAGCCTCGTTACGCCGAGACCTAACACTAATTGGCGAAAAGTGGGTAGACGAAAGTTAAATTCTGCCTACCCACTGGGGATTCGATGACGGTTTGCTCTCTAATGGGCTACCGAGTTCATTACGCACTGAAATCCGAATATCCATCGCACTTTGATATTACATACGCACTTAGACACAGCCATTACACTCCATCCCGAGTCTGTTAAGCTATTAGTTGATGTCTTCATGAATACTTAATGGTCCTTGGTATTTAGGTATTGCGTATTAAGTGTTACTTTGGTATTGGTACAGGGTATTCGTGCAGGGTTACATTATGAGGCCCAGGTTATTCGTGAGTTAGTTGCTTTAGAGGTATTTTCTCTGCCATTAAATATAGATTTGATCGAAACTTAGATTCTACTACTACATACAACTTTACATAGTGTTATTCTATTAAAAAGAATTTTGTCGAAGACGAAACCAAACTCGAAGTACAAAATCATAAGAAAATCAAGACAAAATTAATAGGCTCCATCTAACATTTCAGCACCGAATTGAACATGTATAATGAATGAATTATTTATAGCTATATTATACGAGACTAAGACACCTGTCCCCTTTGAGAGCGCAGATAAATCTCCTGCCGATAATTTACTGATTGTTTGTCTCGGCACATAAATTCCTCTGTGACGTCACAGACCCTGGCGTTTGCACCTCCGCAACTTTAAGTTATTTATTTGTTTTGCTTCGGGAATTTATTGGAAGATTTTCGAGAAGGGAGTTTCGAGTCTGAGTCACCGATCGAAGTGGAGTGACGGATGTGAGAAGGGTTATTTGTAAAAAAAAAAATGAGCGGTGAATAATAAAAATCTAATTAAACATTCATAGCAATCTTTTTAAGTTTGAAGACCCACGTTGGGCGCCATTAACGGTTGAATACATTTGTAATTCATTGGGATTTTGCTCATTCGGCATGTTGGTTTTCACATTATTTACTTCGTCAACATTTTGTGCACAACGTTCCGCATCAGTGATCACATAACATTCACATTATCCCTGCTCGTTCAAAATAAACGCTGTTTACGATTACATCTCCGATATATCAAAAAAGTCTTTGCAATGTTATAAAAAAAAACGAGTTACATGCGAGAAATATTACAGAAAGCTATTTTCGCAAAATTAGGGTTTTATGAAACATTTGATGCGTAAGGAAATTAGGTTCTATTGAAATTAAAGTACGAATTAGTCTTGTTGCGAGTTTTTGGCCATGTAGGGTAGATACTAAAACATCTGCGCAATTGTACGAAATAGTCAACGCGGGCAGCATTGACTATTTCGTATTTTTTTTTAAGGTGGGAAATCATCCAATGACTTTTCCTGCTCTAGGGCGTAGCGAGAGGGCGTGTCCGACTTTTAATGAATAAACCAAACTTATGTTCCTAATTTGCCCTTTGCGTTACAAGACCACGGGTTTTCCTCTCGGAAGTAAACCCTCGACCGCAGTAGGCTTCTGCCCTACTAGGCCCACAAAGAACGCAAAGGGCAATTGAAGGAGCATTAAGAGACTGTCTTCTCGCTCCACCTAGAGGCGCGAGTAGTTATTTGATGATTTCCCACCACAGAAAAGGTACATTAAAGGTACATTCAGAAAATCGTACTATCTAATTTAGTTAATTTGGTCCCTGAATTGTATACTGATTTCTTAGAATGTTAATATAACAGCTTGCCCTTTCTCTTAAATTAGTTTTCCGACAAACTTAGTTCATTAATTGTCGTACTTGAATAGCTAATAAACGGATATTCAGGCTTACTGTCTAGTGTGAGGTGGGTACTAACAGAATTACGTTGTTGTAATCTATTTTCTGTACTTTGAACATATTCCGTTTAGAAATTGAGTTTGGTAAAATTATATTTATTATTATCAGCCCCTCTATCCAAGTTACAACCGTTTCGTTTCGATTCTCTTTTCATTGATCGCCTTGATTCGGCCACGCCTCCTATTCTTTTGTTCTGACCACGTGACTGAGCGTTGACATGACGTCAGAACAAAGGAATCGGAGGCGTGGCCGACTCGAGGCGATCGACGAAAAGAGAATCGAAACGAAACGGTTGTAACTTGCTACCCGCAGAAGCCGTGGGGGCCCAGTCACAACAGCCCCGACTTACCGAGGGTTCAAACCTAGTTAGGCGCTTCTCTTACCTTCATCAATGCTCTCAAAACCGTGAAGGAAAACATGAGAAAACTGGCAGGTCCGAGAAATAGAAATTCGAAGACATAAAGAAAAGAAAGAAAGAAAGAAAAACATTTTATTTGCCGGAAAAGGCGCAAACTTATAACACAAAAACCACACACACATGTAACATCCACCAATCTACACTGGATTCGCTTGGTCGATTACGGCCCATTTCGTCTCATAGAGAAGAGGCTTCACCCCCAGTAGTGGGAACACTGTAAAGCTGATTATGCTTATTATATTATTAATTAGCAGAATAACTTTATAGGAGAAGAAGTTTTAGATTGGGCACACTAAAATCTATGTTCAAATCACATACATCCGATCAATGTCAGCATAACATATACCATCTACTAAACCCTATGAAGATTATTCCTAAGCATAATAATCCAGTACCAAGTTTCATCTATCTTAATAAAACCCCTATCTAACATAGCGCTACAAAATAGATTTCTCCCGCTAACGTTTCCATCTCAACAGAATTAACGCCGTGCCGTGATTACATCACATTATGTGTCCCTAAGTCGTGTATCTTGTTATACTCCGAGGAGATACCGACCATTATCTTAACTAGATTCCTACTGTATTACTCATAGTTTAGGAGGTATTTGAGTTGTTTTTAGTTTGTTTTGTAGTCCCTGCTGGGCGCCAATAGTAAAGTAATTTTCATACATTACGGATCTACCAGTCGGTACGCTACTTCTCCTCATTATAAATTATAGCCTGTATATTATTCTGATGTATAAGCTATATTACGATAAACTTTTATTAAAATTAGTTTAGTAGTTTTTGTGTGAAGGATTAACAAAAATCCATATATATTCTCACATTTTTCGGAACATTATTCACTAGTAATTTGCTAATTTATTATCAAAGAATACATAGTTAAATAATCACACTTTAATTCACAATACAAAAGACTGTCCTCTATTTTCTTCCGACAATATTTTCCGTCTACCCTCCTATCCACACATCAAATTGGCAGTGCATACCAAGTGTCCCAGAACTACCCACAACATAAACAAGTGTGTTGCGACCTAATTAAAGTTGGATAGTTGCGGTAATTAGCGAACGAGCGCCTCCCGCCCACCCTCTGGCACTGATAATACCGGAACACGGAAGGCTTATCAGAGTAAGGGTGCTTCGAAGCGGGCTACATGATATTTGGACACGCAAAGTGTGAAACTTGCTTCTGTTTTGGAAGTTATCGGGTGATGTGTATCGGGGGTAGTTGTGGTTTTTTTTTCTTTAACTTAAAGAAAGGTAGGTTAATGGTTTAAGAAATGTGTTTTTTAGTTTCAATTACTGTCTGTCTGATCTATGTGGTATAAAACAAAGTGGTTTTCCGCAGATGTCTGTATATTCGCTGACTGATGATTTTGATGAGGTTTTCACTTATAGAAAGAGCAATAAATGAGGAAGGTTGGTTTATATAATTTGCATCCGTGCTAAGCCGGGGAGGGTCACAAGTACCTCACCCCTCTTTGCCATGGGGGTTATCACTTAAATTCATTCAAAACGCCATCACCTTTTTACCATCATCGGACGACGACGTACGGCAAGTATCGACCCTTACATTGTTGACACCTCTACGGTCCGGACCAAGCATTTCGCTTCGTCGTTTATACCGCATACATCGAAGGACTGGAACAATTTGCTTGTTGCAGTCTTCCCGTCCGATTATAATTTAGGTGTCTTCAAGGCTAGAGTGAATAGGCGCTTCACCATCAACGATTGCATCACTGCTTACCATCAGGTGGGATCGCAGTCAAGCAGTATACATTATATAAAAAAAAAAGCTTAATTTTAAGACAACTTCAAACAATGTCTATTTTAAGTTCTTTAAGTCTGTCCTTAAGTATGCAACAAAAGGTATTGTAATGTAATTCTTTGACAAAGCCGACGACGGTTATATAACTTGTCCTTTTCTGAAAATATCCGACCGGAAGGTCCATACATAATTGAATACTTCTTAACATTTCGGCTACCTGTCGGTTAAGTTCAATAAAAGAAATCCAATAAGTAGGATCACCGCGGAGCGAAGGTTCTTACCCAGAATTGAGCAAAAAATAATATTACCTTAACTGAAAAATCAGTAACAATTTTCATAGGTTCGTGTTTGGTTACTATGTCACTTGATGGTAAGTGTTGATGCGGTCGACGATGGAGAACGCTTGTCTGAAGTGACCTATTGACTCTTGACCTAAAGACTCTAGATTATAACCATGGGACCATCATGTCGGCCACATCATCGCTTACCATCGGTTGAGATAGTGGTCAAACGCGAGCCTATCAATAAAAAAAAACCATAAAAGTAATAGAGACAACATTAGATCATATATATGAATACCGTATATTTGTTTTCTAAGTCACCGTACGTATTAATATGTAGGTACATCCGAGATGGCGACTATAAACTGAATAATGTATAATATAAAGTGCACAGGAGATCATATATACGTAGAATTTGTTTATTCAAAACAAAGAAAGAGCTTCCTAGTTTTACTGTTTATGATATATTATGTTCATAAAAACGAGAATAAACCAATTTTCCGTTGACGGCCTTCCTCCTCTGTCCCTTTCTAGTTTGTGTGAAGGTGTATAGTGGCGTCTCTCACTAACGCCGATATATTTCTATAGTTATTATCTATGTTGCTCCTTGTTTGAGATATTGCTGTGATTTTTTTGCTGGCCTTCCATCTGCAAGACAGACTTCTGATAATTTCGCTTTAGGTACGGATAATCCGGGCATTTTTTCTTAAATGATGATAAGGGGCGATATTTTTCGGTAGACGAGCCATTTTTCGTGGCTGTCTTCCACAAATTTAGAGTTTTCGGGTTTTATGATTTTATTCATTCGTTCTTTTACTTAAAGGATTATGCATTTATTTTTTGCTTCTCAAACAAAAAAAGTTGAAAGGGCTTTGCTATAGTAACCGGGCAACTTTGAGGTAAGTTTTGGCTTGTTACCAGGCCATTTTAGACCACTTCAGGTAATTCTGTTAACCTTCTTCGTAGGCCGATATTTGCTGATACTCAGACGCTGGTCCTTCAAGCTTGCGTTCGCTAGGTGTAATTAATAAGTGGCGAGGTGTGAGTGAAAGAGATAGCGATAAGCGACGAGGTGCGAGTGAGAGAGGAAGCGATAAGCCGCCTCTCATAAATCACCCGCGCTAATGACGCTCCAGAAACATAGATGATGTGGGTAGCTGGAAGTGACTTTTGGGTTGTGTTTAAAAAAGACTTATGAGCGTAGTTTAAACGGCATTGGCTGTCTTTCTATGTACTGATTAACACGTATGTAATAAGCATGTGGTGCCGTATGAGCTAAAATCAATAATAATCTTAAAATAATATTTTTAAATAAGCTTTCCATAGTTTTTATTCGTTTTGCGGTGTGTTAGCGTATAACATAAAGGAATTAAGACATCAATAATTATCTGGTCATTAAAAGTATATTAGTCCGTAATTATTTTATTAAACCTAAATTTGAAATCACCTACGTACCTCTTCACTTCATTCAACACAACCCAACCATATACACAATAATTCAACATAACCTCCAACTACAAACATTCATTCAGTCATTACCGGATTTCGCGATATTCAACGGATTTCGCGCTATTCAACGGATTTTACGTTATTCAGCGGATTTAACCGTAATTTTGCGTAATTCACCGTTGCTTTATAACGACGGGTGAGCACATAATTCAAAATGTTTACTGCTTTTAATTCGAAAACTTTGGTAGGTAATGAATAGACGGTTCGTTTATTATACCTGTGGAGGATCGCAGTTTTATATGATATTTGATTTAAACTGGCTTGCTTGGTGGCTTAATGGTTTGATCTGAATGTGTATTTCGTCAGTCGTGGTAGTGTTAAATATGCTCATAAAATTTTTTCGTTTCGTCATTTAGTTGGCACAAAAAATTCACCTCATATGACAGCTATATACCTTGATGCTTGCAAGCGCTTGCATTCACAATGTATGGGACCTGTATGATCCGTGCTAGATTCTGTGTTTCCTGATAGGTACAACTTAGGGGGTCCTTAAGTCAAGAGTGTGAGAGTGTGAGTTGTCTAGCGTTGTCCACATCATCGCAACGGGTAAGATAGTGGTCCAGCGCGAGCCTAACAATAATAATAATGAAAATGTTTGTCAGTTTATATATTTTATTGTGGAACTACTTTTTAGAGGTATGTGGAACAGTGTTAAGTCCCGCAAACCTCCGATGAAAAGGGAGGATCCTTCGGCCTCCTCAGGGTGTTGAGTCTGGCACAGAAAACTGCCCGACAGTTGATTTCAGACTGTTGTATATGTTTTAATTGCGCAAGAATGATGCCTTTTCTATAAAACTAAAGCCACTTCTATTCCCCATATGTTCTTGTTAAGTCGCAGCACCCGTTCTCTCGAAGTACAAACAAACAACACTTCGCACACACCACACATACACACACAACCATACCCATGTAAGTACACACACAAATGTATTTGTAAATCGTTCGCGCTCGATTTATGCTGGCGTAAGCATTTTTTAATTTATCGCGAGTGAATTTAAAACGCGATTTAAATTCAATATGGCCGATGGTTGGATGTATCAGGGAAATGAGGTTGGTGGAAATAAAAACTGGGGAACGTATTCTCGTGTCCGGGTTTGCCCACGGCTGGGTGATGTGTCAAACAATTGTCAATCACAAACAAATCGACAATGCGTTATAAACAATATGTAATGTTTAATATTGCACCTACCACAATTTATCTCTGCATCACACAAAGGTTGACTGGTAGAAAATGCCTTGAGGCGTTAAGTCCGCCTCTGTACTTTTGTGTGCATAAAGAATTAATAAATAAATGTGCGTCTGGTAGTCGACACAGTCACCACGCTGAAAACCAGCGCTGTGGAATGTAACACCCCTTAAATCGTATTATGAGGGTAGTTTTGAAAAACTAATAATGAGAGTCTTTTTTATTCATTTAGATTGGAATTTGTGTCGAGTTTCAAGTTTATTTTTGTCCTGGAATAGCACATAATTATGAAACTTTTATTCCCGGAGTATGTTCCCTGGGGACTATTTTCTACTTTGATGCGGGCGATATAGCTGGCAGCAGCTATTTCAAAATAATAATCATGCGTGTTTAATTCATAGACATAGTAATTCTGTTTAATATAAAGTTGTCAAAAAATAAAAGGCCCGTTTTGACATATGTCAAAACGAATACTTAAATAAGCTGCCCTGGCGGTGTATTGCGACTGGCATGTTCGTTGAGAACAGAGTTACTGATTTTCACGGGCTCTTGAGAAGACTCAAGGCATCTTTCCTGACTCGACTGACCCGCTGTAAGAATAGAATAATAACTGAAGTGTTCCATGGTGTGTACCTGTTTAGGCGTTGTTAATTTTATTGATTTATTAATGCTATTTGGTGGTAATGATAATGATAATAATTTACAATAATTTTATTAATTAATGTAATTCAATAATTTAACAATAATTTTATCAATGTTTCATTAATTTATATAATCTAATGTCATCATCATCATCATCATCATCAGCCGAAATGCCCCCAAATGTCGCCACAACGAACGGTCCTGTGCGTCTCGCATTCATCGGATTCCCGCAACCTTCACCAGGTCATCGGTCCATCTTGTAGGGGGCCTTCCAACACTGCGTCTTCCGGTACGCGGTCGCCACTCCAGAACCTTTCGGCCCCAACGGCCATCTGTTCTGCGAGCAATGTGCCCTGCCCATTGCCACTTCAGTTTCGCGATTCTTCGTGCTAATGTATTTAATTTAATTTATTTATTATGTCTTAACAATTTTATTTAATTTTATAATATTACTATGGATTAACTAATGCCTGAAATAAACGATAAATAATAATAATAAAAAATAAAATAAATACGCAAAAAGAATACTCGCAATATATTCCATCATATTATTAAATGCGCCAAAAAAATGTAAGTATGTACTTTTTTAAAACACTGTAATTAATTATTATTTTATTGTTTCTTTCAGTTTCGTTCCAAGTTACATTCTAGGGTCTTTCTCAAATGTCAAAACGGGCATTTTATTTTTTAACGAGTTTAGTCGTACATTTACAAAATCCATGTATAAAATAAAAAAATCGACAGAAAAACTTATATTAGGTACATGCAAAAAGCCCATCGCCGTACGAAATTATAATCCCTAACAATTTTATGCGACAAAATTGTCTGGTTTGGGGCGCATATAGCCGCGTAACGCAATATATGTCCAAACGGTCGCTTCGCGTCACTTCACATACACGATTACCGTAATGCGATTGAGCCTCGCCGTCGGCAGTGTGTGCAAGCCCTTAATTAGCGCGGCTGCCCCCACGAATTTAACAAGAGAATTTTAACTTTATGCTTAGAGAAGTAAGGTTGAAATTTGTGTGAAAAAAGTGGGTTTAGTTCCATCGAAGGCAGAGTTAATTATGCGATCGCAAAATCACATTTGTCGGTATCGGAAATCATTAAATGGTTGGCTGTTTTCATCACGATGTTTTAAATGGAAATCCCTGCTGGAGCCTGTGTTTCCTGATAGCTACAACCTAAGGTATTTAAGTCAAGAGTTGAGGTTACTTCTAGGCAAGCGTGCTCCATCGTCGACCACATCATCGCTTACCATCAGGTGAGATAGTGGTCAAGAGCGAGTCTATTCATAATAAAAAAAAAAAATACAAAAATGTTAAGAAAAATTTATTTAAAAACCTACATAATTATATCCCACTATCAAACAGGTTTCGTACAGGTGTTAGAAATCCTTGGCTTTTCTTTACTATAATGTACTATAGACTAAAATTTTCCTCATGAATCACTCTGTATATTGGTGCAAACTGTATTCTCATACGTTCAGTATTTTGTGAGTAATCGCGTTCATACAGACAGACAAACGCCGTGGGGGACTTTGTGGGGGACATTTTATAACCTGTAAGGATGAATACTTTTAAACATGGAAGTAATTAGGTTACTGTCCCCATATGTACTTATTTAGACAGCTCAGCTGTGAAAGGATCAGATCCAATTTATGATTACAAGTACAGGCATGGAAGTAATTAAGTTTACTATACCTATAAGTATTGTTTTAGACAGATTAATTGTGAAAGGAACACCATCCAGTTTCATTAGAACATGTTCAAAAACTATAAATGGAATGAACCAATAAAAAATGTCGTAGCAAGTATTGTCCATTCTAATGCTGTGCTACACACTGTAGCGATTGCTACGTCTGGCTACGGCGGCGTCTACGACGCTACGCGCTGTAGCCGATGGGCTACGAAGTCTACAGCTATGCTACGCGGTTAGCAGTACATTGCTCTTTCGATATCGGCCTATCGTTTTCTTTGTACACACACGCACGGTTCGTGCGCATAGTCAGTGTCTGTATAGTTTAGAAAGTACCTATTTAATTTTTGATATAGCAAACAGTCACTTTGACCTCCATTAAAATGTGGATGTAGCAGTATTGGGAAGTAAGGATACATTTACTGCCAAATGCTGCAAAAACAGCCTTCCCGGCAAACTTCGCTTGAGGTAGTTAATACTGCAATAAAATTTTTAGCTCCATTTTACCGAGACCGCGTCTGTTACAAAGATTTTTTTAAGACAAAAATAGTTTATTTGTCAAAACATGACTCCATATCGACGCTTGAAAGGCAAAAATTACTAAGCGACATTGAGTAAACTTTACAGGAGAGAGATTTAAATAAAGTAATCCGACTATTTCATCATTATTAACAAAATTTTTTCCTAAAAATTTTAACTTTAAATCACTCTCCTCTAAAGTTTACTCAATGTCGCTTAGGAATCTTTGCCTTTCAAGCGTCGATATATTGCCAATTTGTGCAGACACTTGAAATACAAAACTACACCAATTTTACATTACAATATCCTCCAGGAATCAATTTGTGAATAATTCAAGTTTACTCGAAAAAATCACGCCAAAACCTCTCATGATTTATTTTTACATCAAGTGCTAAGCTATCGAGCCTTGATTGATTTTTGAATTTTGAACTCTATTCCGACCAAATTGGAGACCTATTTACAAAAAAGACTTCTGACTTGTTGTCAATTATGTATTTAGAATTTTACAGTGCTCAAAATAAAGTTCAAAATACATTAAATGGGTCGAAGGTCTGGGCTTGGACAAAAGTAAGAACTCGTTTTTTTAATATGATGGTATTGTAATTTCTAGGTAAGGTTATTGATTTGTATTATACTATTTATTTGACAATTGACTTATTTATATGAACTTTGATACCAAGTTAGTACTAAGTCGATTATATTTAATGTATTGTAACTTCCAATAATAACAATTTTGCATGCCGTAAGGCAGAATGTAGCGGAAACACTCAATTCTGTACCATCTTAAACATGTACCTACATTGCTGGCAAAGACGGCGGCGTTGTAAAATAGAGTCCAATATGCATTTTTGGGTGGGATATCATCAATTCACTTCCCATTCTGGGTGAAGCGAGAGGGGAATTCAAGGAACACAGGTAGGTTTTAGTCAGTAGAAGTCTGAAACTCCCTCTCGTTCCAGCCACAGTGAGAGAAGTAAAATAGAGTTCAATATGAGCCAAAAAAAAAGGGTCAATACGATGCGATTTGTAGGTCTCACGAAAAACTTCAATATTATTCCCAAAACAGATGTACGGCGTCATCAAAACACAATGAGGCAATTAATATCTTCCAAATGACTATTTACACGGCAAACCAAACCTGTTTATTTACCATATCAATTCGATACGAATAAAAACGTAATAAAGGCTAACCTTACGAAGGCTGTGGAAGTTTTTAAGATGGCCAACCGACAATGGATTACAAATTTATGTGGGGCCCTTAAGTGTGGTGGAGACAGCTATATTGCTTAAGTTAATGCATAAATAAAAGGTAATAATAAAGGCTGGTTTTAAGGCTCCGAAGTGGAGAAAGAAATTATTAGTCAGCCTTAGTTTTATACGAATACTTACACTGACTGGATTATCAAATCTGTGTAGTTCTATTTTCTCAGATACTTTTGTCTGTGTTCACATATGATTTGACCATTACATGTTTGCTGTATGGACTTCAAAAGAGACTTTGATTCCTAAGATTGTTTCGGTGTTTCTTCTCGAGGTAGTCAGCTAGGAAAGACCGGCCTTATCTAGTTTAAATTAACGAAAAAATTGACGTGTTTTTAAAAACGTATTTGTAAAATAAATATCATTTATCATTCATTTATTTCTCAGAATTTGACATTTATTTCTTCAAGCTCAGAAGGCTGCCCAGTCCCTAAGTGGGACTGGGCTGGACATGTCTGCCGCATGCCGATCGAGCGGTGGGCCAGTAAAACACAAAGTTGGTGCCCTGAAATCGCACGACGGGGTCGCGGCAGACCAAGAAGGAGATGACGGGACGACTTAGATGTCTTCCTTAGGAATCAAGAAGTGGCTCAGAGCCGGGAACAATGGAAGGAATGGAGGGAGGCCTTTGCCCAGCAGTGGGACAGAGAGAGTGGGCTAGATATAATAATAAGTCATTTATTTGTTCATTGTTAAAAGAAAACCTTTTTAATGGCTCTTAATAAACTAGTGCGATTCACCATCAACGATTGCATCACTACTTGACATCAGGGGCCCAAGTCTGCTATTTTTATAAATTCGTCATTCCAACACGATCCCGTTGTCATTTTGCTAAAAGTTCGTAGTCTGCTAATTCACAATGGTCGATCATTGATCGGTCAATGGTCTTGTGGTAGAATGACAATATCAAGCTGTCTCGTAGCAAATTAAAAGTTCGACGACGTTCTAATGGTAGGTCACTGATCAAAGGAACTGTCAAAATTTTAGCAGATTCCCGCATAAGTCAAACATTAATTTGTCATTATGTACGAGATTACCATTCTATGGCATTTTTTTCAATGGAGTGTCAGTGGTTGACCATTGGAAAGTCATAATGACGCCATTATATTAGTACATTACCACACTTGTCAAAATCAACAATTATGAAATCAATGATAGACCATTCTGATACTATTGTAATAGCAGACTTGAGGCCCAGGTGGGCTCGCAGTCAAGCACTAGTTTATATAATTTAAAAAAAAACTTATAACTGTGTTTCGTTATCACTAGTGCCATTAACAGTTTCATAATGGAACGACAGATGTTTTTGTTTAATCATTCCATTTTCAAAGAATCTGGAAATAATGGAACTAATGTTGAATTTTGTTATCACTAGTTTCACTTTATTATTTTAGGCACTTGTGAATTTTTTTAAGGGTGAAAAAACACTAGAGGTTAAAAGACTTGTGATTTTGTTTAAGGGCGTAAAAACACTTCAGCTAGAACTACATTAACCGACGCACACGTGTAACACGCCTGATTTGTACGTAGAACGACGTCGCGTGGCGTGGATCAAGTGTAGCTCTACAAGTCTAGTTTCCATATAAAATGACCGACGCGCCCAGATTGGCGTGTGTGGCACACGTGTGCGCAGTGTAGTTCTAGCTTTAATTTTTGTAAATCATATTCAATAAAATCAACAAATATTTTTTTGTTTATGATCAGATTCAATATGGATTTAAAATAATGATCACGAAGCAAAACTATTACATAATCATAAACTGTAACTATTTTTTTTTTGAGGTGGGATAGCATCCAATGCTCACTAGGGTGGAGCGAGAGGACGTATCAGACTTTTACTGACTAAAACCACACCTGTGCTGGAATGTTTACCTGCTTCACAGAAGGAGGTAGCCATCCCATTTCCTTTCGCTCCGAAAGGCCATAGGGCCTGAACCAGGGCCCAGTAGCTTCCAAAGCTGTGGAATTGTTCAAAAGAGTTAACGCGAGCCAGGACAACTGAACAGACACGGCGGGTTTTAGTCAATAAAAGTTGGACACGCCCTCTTGCTCCACTCTAGAGGGAGAGAAACCAAGTGATGATTTTCCACCTAAAAAAAACCGTTTTCCATTATTACCTCAGCGTAGTAATCTGCTTTCTGTTACTACCGCCATTTTTAATTTTCAAAAAATCCCTTCGCTCTTTTGTTTTCCTGTAATAATTGCAGGCGTTTCGGCAGTGTTGCTTATTGGCATTTGTTTATTGTGCTTAGCCTTTTTTAATTATAAGAGCTTTTAAAAGGTGCTTTAGAAAGTTGAGAATTTTTGCTCTTCAGAATATATCCCATTGGGCTGAGACTGCGTATTTATTTACTCTTATTTAAGATTTATAAGTAATTATCGGATTCGTTGATTGAAAAACGCATACGCACAAAACGTTTTGCGAATACTTTTATCTTAATCTTTTATCGTACAGCTAAGGAGTGGAATTCCCTGCCGGAGTCTGTGTTTCTTGATAGATACAACATATAGGTCTTTAAGTCAAGAGTGACTAGGTTACTTTCAAGCAAGCGTGCTCGGTTGTGGATTACATCACTTACCATCAGGTGGGGATAGATAGTGATCAAACACTAGAATCTCAATAATAACAAAAAATATTATAAATGATTGAAAAACATTATATTCTCAGAACTAAAGTTTTTGGAACACATTCATAATGCGTACAGCTAAGGAGTGGAATTCCCTGCCGGAGTCTGTGTTTCCTGATAGCTACAACCTAGGGGTCAATAAGTTACTTCTAGGCAAGCGTGCTCCATCGTCGGACACATCATCGCTTACCATCAGGTGAGATAGTGGTCAAACGAGAGCCTATCAATAATAATAAAAATAACTAACTTAGATTATAAGAAAAAAAAAATTACTAACAAATTAGAAACAAAATAATACATATTTACATAGACTTACATTTAAAATGTTATGTCAAGAGTAATGGGAAATAAATGTTTTTTTATTTTATTTATTTCATTATATTCTCATTTATCTATACTTATAGCATAGTCGGCCATATAATGTTCCCACTAGGGACTCAGGCCTCCTCTCTAGGAGAGGGAATGGGCCGTAATCCACCACGCGGGCCCAGTGCGGGTTGGTGGATGTCACATGTCTTCGAATTTTTGGTTCTAGGACATGCTGGTTTCCTCACTATGTTTTCCTTCACCGTTTTTAGAGCAGTGGTGATGAAATAAATTACACAAAGTAATGCGTCTGGCTGGGTTTGAACTCGCGACCTACAACTCGTAAGTCGGGGCCGTTACCACTCGGCCACCACTGCTCTATAGTCGGGGCCGTTGCCACCATATCTATACTTACTTCAATATAAATAAAAAGGAAAGATTTTTATTTTTATATGTATTTAAAAACTCAAAAATTGCTGGCCCAATGGATTGACGAATCGGTATCATCGAAGTGTAACATAGGCCGCTAGCAGGAGCTAGATGGACTACCTCCAGCCAGCCATTAAAGTAAAAAATACTTGTAAACCAGTGAAAAATAGAGGCCTAACCAAGGGTATAAAGAGATGCTGCATAAAAAAACGAATATTATATTTAAAATACCATCTCAACAAACATAATAAAAAACAAAACAAAAAAAAATACGACAACTACACTCGAATACTGAAAAAAGGCATAAACAAGGCTCAGCAGATTAATAGCTTACACTATATTAATAAGGCCAAAAATACAAGTAAAGCGGCCTGGAACTTGATTAAAACAAACACAATTAATATGACAAGTAACTCTGAAATTGACGCTGTTAATGTTAACGGTAAAATTTATGACAATCCAAACGAAATTTGTGACTTATTTAATGAATTTTATATATCCCAAACAAAGACGACCAAGTCAGCTCAAAATAACATGCAATATGACATAAAAATGACGACATCTCAAAATCCTAAAAGTATTTTTCTCACACCAGTTGATGAGTCAGACGTTTATAAAATAATTCACAGTCTAAAAAACACTAACTCGACTGTATATGATGACCTGAGCACTAAAGTGTTAAAAATATGTGCAAGGAGTCTAGTGTCTCCCTTAACATACATAATAAACTTGTCATTAACAGAAGGAGTATTCCCAACACGCCTGAAAAGGTCAATTGTCAAACCTCTTTATAAGAAAGGTGTAAAAACTGACATGAGCAACTATCGTCCAATAACGTTAATCCCAGTTCTATCCAAAATATTTGAGAAAGTTATGTGTAACAAAATGGAGAACCTTTTAACTGCATGTAATATTCTTAAAAAAGAACAATTTGGTTTTAGGAAAGGCAGTTCCACTGCTTTGGCATGTTTTACACTAGTAAAATACATAACTGAAAGTCTTAATAAAAATCTAAGATAAGTTGCGTGTTCCTAGACATGACTAAAGCCTTTGATTTTGTTTGCCATAAAACACTACTCTCAAAGCTTGAGCATTACGGAATCCGAGGTAAGGCCAACGACTGGATCAAAAGTTACCTTTTTGAAAGAGAACAATGCGTGGAAGTAACAAAAATCTGTCAGAATGAAAAAAGAACCTGTAGGTCAGAGTATAAGCAAAACAATTATGGCACCCCACAGGGAGGTATATTATCCCCACCACTCTTTCTAGTTTACATCAACGACCTTCTAGAGGCGATAGGCAAAGATTGCATACTATTTGCTGATGACACGACAATAATGCTTAAGAGTGACACTGACAATTTAGAAAACGAAATCGTCCAGGCTTTGGATAATGCAATCGACTGGCTCAAAATAAATAACTTGAAAATAAATATGACTAAAAAAAACATCATACAATTTCAGACATACAATTCAAACATAAATAAGCTTGACATTTATTATAAAGATTCTCACTTGACAACTCTCGATAATTGTGTATTTTTGGGTATAACGATCGACAAAAATTGCAACTGGAAAGCACATGTAGATAAAATTCTTACAAAACTAGATCGTTTTATATATGTCTTGAAAAGAATTAGGCAAACGGTAAACTGTGATACTGCAATGCTGGCTTACCATGGTTATGTATCATCCGTACTTCGATACGGTATTATAATATGGGGTAACTCAGTAGATTTTGACAGAGTTTTTAAAGCTCAAAAAAAAATGTATTCGTGCCATTTGTGGAGCTCACTTTTTAGACAGCTGTAAGCCACTATTTCAAAAACTTAAAGTTCTACCTTTACCATGTTTATATATTTTTGAAATATGTGTTTTTGTTAAGAAATACTACAATATTTTCGAGACCAACACTGACAGGCCAAATAGCCGAACACGACATAAAGACAGACTTCAACTGCCACAAATAAGGCTAAAATTATTAAAGAAAAATGTATACTGCATGTCGATTATTATTTTCAATCATTTACCAAATAGTTTACAGGAGTTACCACTGACAATGTTTAAAAAAATACTTTTTAATCTGTTATTGTTTAAAAGATATTATACCGTTAAGGACTATTTAGAAGACAAGTCAATAGAATCTGTAATCGACAAGATCGAGTAATTGACAACACTGACTGTAAATATATTTGCACGCCATGTTATGGCAGGATATGCTGAAACAAATATACTGTAACACCTTATGTACCATATTCTAGCAAATAAATATTTTGATTGATTGATTGATTGATTGACAGCAGCATCGTCCGCGTATGAAAAAACCCTATGAAATCTGGGTTATCATAATCTCAAACTCATCCCGTTAAAATTAATTACACATTCTATTACTTCAGTTATTTTATCCGAGTTGAACTATCAAACGATGTATTAATCAACCTAGGACTAAAGTTAAATTCGTATGTTTCTTTTAAAATTCAAAATCACTAACAAAACGTTTAATCTAAATGAATAACGCATTACTAAAAGATAAAATCATATTTATTGTCTTGCAAAAGCCGGAATACGGTTAAGGAAGGAGGTTATAACCTAACAGCGCTCATAAAATACTCGCTTTTATTGTGAACAGCAGTAGTTATCAGGCATTTCATTAAAATTTTATTTTTCTTTTACGTGGCATTAGAACTATCAATTAGACGCTTTTGCTAATCTTTTGTTTTATAGTAAAAGATGATAACTCTCTCATACTTTATTTTTTAACTTACAACTCAAGATATTTATCAGACTTTTCTTAGTAATTTTTTGAATTTCCAATGTATACTTGCTGTTAATCCATATATTTATACTTTTGTACTAATATTACAAAGAGGAATAATTTGTATGTTTATATATTTTTTGTACTAATCTATATATTTATATAAGCGAAATACCACTTACTGATTAATCACGAAATGTCAGAAACTATAACACCTACAAACTTAAAATTGGGCAGGTAGGTTTCCTTATAGGGTGTAGACATCCGCTAAGAACAGATTTTACGAAACTCGACCCCTATGGAGGTAAAACGGGGTTCCAAATTTTGTATGGAGAAAGTTGCCGCTGGCAGAATCTAGTCATGATATAATTATGAATCAATTTAAAAAATTCTTTCACTAGTAGGTAGAATGCTACTATATCATTATTTATTAAATTAAATTCGGTATAATAATTTTATTAAATTGAATTTAGTATCGGACTCATTCACTGACTCACGTCGTATGTCTGCACTACTTACTAAAGCTTGCTAAAGTATTTTTATAACTACACATTAACTTTCGAAGGTACAAACAATTTGTAATGCATTTTCGGGTGTTAGAAAACGTACATAATCTTTCAACATAATTATCTGGCACAGTATAATAAACTCTGCAGAGTAAGAATGAAAAAACTCACCACTTTCAGAGACTGACGAGGGCGACCGTTCCGCCGTCGACACTCCGGACGATGATGATTCTAGCGACGAGAGCGAGTCCGCCCTCGTCGAGTGCGTGTGGGTCATCGAACTCTCCGACAGTCTCGAGTCTCTGGGGGCATCGCTCAGCTGGTTCAACCGCCGCTGTAGGTAGCGCTGTTCTCGCGCTAATTGCTCCTTGTGACTAACGTGTCTCTTCTCTCGTTCTTCCAGACTCTGCAACAAGAGAATGGCGGATGGTTAAAATACTGCTGACTCAGCATACAACTTTGAATATATGGGAGTAAAACTCAGCAGAGTGAGAATTGGTCGTACATTCATATGGAAGTAGTTGATGCTTTGGTTTTAAAACTAAGCAGCGCTGAGAAATGTGTATCCAATGAGGAAGGTTAGGTTTATGTTGAAACCAGTTTCAGTTATTTCTATCATAATTTACCATGGGACAGATAGTTTCATTTAGGTCGTTCACATGGGCTTACAAATTCAGAATGGTTAGTGTACTAAACTCTGCAGATCCAGAATGTTATATTATTATACTCTGAAACTGCAGACTTCTGGTTGGCACTTGAAAAGAAACTGTTCCAATTACCCATCAATACAAACAAATAGTAATTTACTGTTGAAACTTCTGCCCATATTGGCAGTACCCGAGCACGTCGAACGAACAGTTCTGAAAGAGATTAATACTATCAATAACAAGAAACTATTGGGTAATTAGACGCACATAATGTGCTAGTCGAAACACATTAATCAATGCCTGCTGATTTACTAACTTAGCTCTTTGACGTTTAGCGTTAGTGTTGGTCATAACTAGGGCTTCAAGTAGTTTGTGTTGTGTGCTAGGAGTTATTGCAAATGCCTCTGTTCCATAATTGTTCTTAAGAGGGTCCTTTTCTACTCGCCTATCGTCAACATCGAGCATTTTTTAAAAGCTTATTATTTCATCTAACTCAATCCAACGCGATGTTTAACGAAAAGGCAACGCGAAAAAAGAGAGGTAACGCCTAAAAACTCCTGTAACTGAAGGAGCACACGCGAAAGGACCCCTCGTACTATTTGTAATTTATAATGTGGTTACTGTGTATCCTTTGTTGGAGATCCCAATTAAATAAATAAATATTTTACAAAAATTGTTCCAGGAAATACTTACGTGTTTATTTTAACTTTTAAAAGTTAAAAAAAAAGTTGTCGTCATTCAGAATCTTGATTAAATTTGCAAGGCTTCTATTGTTAAACTTTTTTGACTTTTTTAATTTTTGAGTAAATTATGAAGTGTCAAAGTTCATGTAAAATACAGATTTTCAGAGGTCTTTACTGGATCAGTTTTACACATATTTATAAATTGATATTTCAATAGAAGCCTAGATAATATCCACAAGATACTGTGTTTCCAAAATACCTAATGAAAAATGTGAAACTGTATGTCGAGTTGGATGCCCTTAACAATGGCAGCTGAAACGTCGCAATTTGGAATATCATTAATCATAGTTTTAATTATTATTGATGTATACTTAGCTTGTATCTATTATGATTTATTTAGATTAAGTACTCGTTTTTGCTTTTTAGAATAATTTATTACTTCTTTATTTGATTGACCTGTTGGTCTAGTGGTTAGTGGTCCTGACGGCTATGCCGGAGATCATGGGTCCGATTCCCACCACAGACAAATGTTTTTAGAAATATATAAGTATGTTTTGTTCAGTTGTCTAGTATTCATGAAAGTTTTTATGTGGACCTGTATGTTTGTTACTTCTTCATTCTCGAACAGCTAAACGGATTTCGATGAAACTTGGTACACGGATAGTCCATGTCCTGGAACAGCACATAGGATACTTTTTATCCCGAGAGTATGTTTCCTTAGGATAATTTTCCACTATCCACAGAAGTTAGTTAATATAAAAAGCTCAAATAGAGTATCTTCGAATGATAATGTTACCACAATAAAGAAGGGCGTTTTATTTTATCGAAAGGATATAAACGCAACACAATATCCCACCACCTTCTATCAATAAATACTTAATGACGCAACACAAATCATTTATAAACTTTAGCCAGCTCAACATGGCATGTGTTTATTCGCCCCTACGCGCCGTCAGACTCTGAACATAGCTGTTTTTTTGTGAAGCTCTTAAGAAAATGGCTTTTTCTACAGCCCTATACACCGGGGACCGACCCGTGGAAAAAAATGAGAATTATATACGAATAAGTTCGGGAACTTCCAACACTGCAGGGTAGTCAATGAATTCTCCGTTTTTAGAAGGGTAAAACGGGACCCTATTACTAAGACTCCGCTGTCCGTCCGTCTGTCTGTCTGTCTGTCCGTCTGTCACCAGGCTATCCAGGGTATCTCATGGACCGTGATAGCCAGACAGTTGAAATTTTTACAGCTGATGTACACCGCCACCGGCCCACGCTGAAAACCAGCGCTGTGAGCTCATCGCATTATGCGTGAGGCCGCAGCTTTATGCTGAGCGTTCGGCCGTTTTGCGCGGATGTGACGCATATCTTCCCTATCTAATGATTATGTTTGTTAGCTAGTTTTAAGATTGCGTCATTCCGCGTGAATAAACTGTTTTTCTTTCTTTCTTTTATGTATTTCTGTTGCCGCAACAATTACTAAAAACAGAATAAAATAACTATTTAAGTGAGGCTCCCATACAACAACCATAATTTTTTTTGCCGTTTTTTTTTACGGTCGGTACGGAACCCTTAGTAGCGCACTAATCCGACTCGAACTTGGCCGGCTTTTTGTTTTTTGCTCATTGTGTTTATGGGTTTAAAGGTACTACGCACACTTAAATGGGAGTTGCAGAGTTTCTTCGGGAGTTCAGAATTAATAGCCCTAATGTTGAATAATTCAGGTTATTTTCAGTACGGGTTAATGTAATTTCGTAACGTTAACATTAGCTGTTTGTGCTGATGTATTTTTGGGGAGAAATGAAGCGGATAATAAGTTACGTAATGATGGCGTAATCAAAATAGATTGAGGGTTATTACTTGACGATTCTAATTTCGCTGTCGAAATAACGCTTGATTACACAACTGTTGAATGGCCTAATTTATATTTATATAGATATAAAAGGAGAGAGAGCAGTGGTGGCGGTGTGGTAACGGGTACTTACGAGTTGTAGGTCGCGTGTTCAAACCCAGTCTGTCAGATTATTTCATCACCACTGCTCTCAAAACGGTGAAGGAAAATATCGTGAGGAAACCGGCATGTCCTAGAATCAAATATTCGAAGACATGTGACATTCACCAATCCGCACTGGGCCCGCGTGGTGGATTATGACCTATTCCCTCTCCTAGAGAGAAGGCCTGAGTCCTAACAGTGGGAACATTATAATGCTATAAAAGGAGAAACTGATTGACTGACCGACATATCAACGCACAACCGAAACTACTGAGACTAGGAGCGTGAAATGTTGCATAGGGCTTCCTTTTATGACGTAAGCGAGCACTAAAAGAGGATTTTCCAAAATTGATTCCTTAAGGTGACGAAACGGGGGTCCATAGTTGGTATGGAGAAAAATTCACGAGGGCGAAGCGGCTGGTAGAAGCTTACTTATTAAATTACCCAACCGTAGCTAAAATCCTTTACGAAGATTGTTTTTAATTTATTTTGTAATTGCTTTAATCATATCGACTGTGATGTATTATTTTGAACTATATTGCTATTTGAATTATTTAGAATTTAACTTTCAAAATCAGTGCAAATGATCATTTTATTTACCCATAATTCCTTAATAATTTGACAATGTTTTTATTTTAATCTTCTTAATTAGTAAACTAAATTGATGAATCTTTTTCTATAACTATTTTGTTAAGGATTCTAGTTACTGTTTTGTATTTTTTGTTTATTAATTCTATTAGAACTGTAGAAGTTGTCAAGCTTCGAAATTGACTCTGAAAGTAAAATTTCAAAAACTCAATTTACATATGTGAATATAGTTCACAAGCGTGCTATTAATTTAAATAAAATCCTACTTAACTATTTAGACAAGAATATTTCCTAATGTTATTGGTAAATCACATGTTTGTACAATAAATCATTAATGGATATAAACGGGTTTGAAAATCATGGTTTTTGGCCAAATAACGCGTAATTTCGAGTGAACGCTCTTAATTTTGTTTGATTTTTTAATCTTATTTTGACCTTTAATTTTGTATTGATTTTTTAATCTTATTTTGACCTTTAGTTTTGTATTGATTTTTAAATCTAATATTGTCATTTTTTTTTATTTGGTGTAAACTAGTGCTTGACTACGATCCCACCTTTTTTTTTTTTTTGTTATTAATGATAGGCTCGCGTTTGACCACCATCTCACCTGATGGTAAGCAGTGATGAAATCGTTGATGGTGTGGCGCACTAGTAAAAAAATATTACTATAATAATTTCATAACTGTGACTGACAAGGCTAACATATTTAATTTTTTATCTTGTACCTACTTTCACTATTTGCAAACCCATGTGATGGTTAAACATGGAGAACTTTATTATTCATTTAAAAACCAAACATCAATAAGTATAGTTTGCAAATAAATAAATGATTTATGATGATTTAAGAGAGAAGGCGCTAATAATCCGTTGCATCGAAACAATGCAAGAGCCACCACATACCACGTATTCTTTTTAATTTTTCCAAAGCCGGGTGGCGGCCACCCTTAGGCATTACAGTCAAGCAGGGAAGGCCTGAGATGATATATCTGATCATAAATCTCCGGGAAGTCAGCGGACGGTGCAGTTCTGTCCTTATTTTGCAGTCCAAATGGGGAGATTTAAAATTTTCGCTGCTTTTGCGAATGATTAAATTATGGATGGAGAGAAATGGCCGTGGAAATTGTTTGTGGATGATGGATATGAAGCTCCGTGATTTTTCCGTGATAAATGTGGGGGTGATATTTAAAAATCTGATGCTTTGGCGGGTGAAATTATTAAATAGAACTGAATAATGTGTCTAATAGAGAGGCTGAATATCTAGCTTAGCAGGATAGAATTGGAGAAGCTTCAGTAAAGGAATTTTAGTTTTAGAAAATGTTGATAATGAGGTGTGTGGAGTGGTAGAAGGTATGGATTATTTGTTCACGGAATGTGTTCAATATGAGGCTGATACGAGTAAGTTGTTCAGGGCTTTGAAGTTGAACAAGAACAATATAGGTACATTCCACCAAATATTAAGTAAGCCAACTTCCGATGGTGCGAGAAAGTTGTTCGACTTTATTGTCCTGATCCATTGATCTCGTGTAATAATTGTTTTAGGGTACGATGGGACTGACATACGCTGTGCATTATAAAAGTCCATATTTTTTTAAAGAAATAATTAAAAAAAAATTGTTGATAATGTAGTGTGCAACTTGTTTACTGATTTGTAGGGTTTTGTACCTAAGTCGGCAAAAACGGAACTTTTATAGGATCACTTTATCTTAGGAACGCGTGGAGGTATGAAGCTGAAATGAATATCAAATACTGAAGCCTAATATCCCAAGCAGTAGTGAAAAAATTAAACTTCTAAGTAAACACAATCTAAAGAAAAGGCCGTTTATGCTCCTTTTTGGCGCATATTTTGACATCCGCTAGGAAATCAAAACCGTATACGGTACTTCCCGTTGACCCGGAATTTTGAAATTTGGCATAAAGCTAGGTCTCATAGCACAAACATAGACAATTTTTAAATTTATAGTTACGTCACAAAAAAAAAAATTTTTTTGCTATTCGGAAAAATCTTCCGAGACTCGATTCGGGTATTGAACAATTGAAACCCTCAGTGAGCAAGTTCGATTCGCACCTGACCGGTTTTTTTCAAAGTATTCAAATCTCAAGAAACGTGTAGCGACATCTATGGCGTCACATAAGAACTAATCCTGCATCGCGCAATTAAAGTTCTCCGCGCGTTTAGAACATTTGGAACAGCCCGAAATGATCTATCGGGCAGTTGCCCACCAGACATAACACCCGTCGGGCCGGAGGATCCTCCCTTTTCAAAGGAGGTTTGCGGGACTTTATTCTCTGTTCCGCATACCTCCAAAAACGTATCAGACTTTATCATAAGATACTTCAGTAAAATGTACTCGTACTAAATCATAATGATAGCTAAGTTAAACCCATCACTCAAATACATAACGTACGTATACAAGTAGAAATTATCCAATTTATACGTATGAATGGACAGATTTCCAATACACCCGCACACTGGCACAAGCCACAACCTTTGCTATATCGATTTCCTGTCAGACCATTTGAGCGTCGAGCGATTCCGAATTATGTCATATCGCTATACATATAAACTGTCATCTATACATATATCATGGATTACTGGTGCCATCCTACCCCGTGTTATTGCACGCTATTTATTTTTTATGACCACCCCACCCCGTTTAATATGAGTATATTTGGCCTCTCCAAATAATCCACTCGTATTGCAAGACTCAGTGATGCTGAATAATCTCTGCACTCAGCTCTGCAGTCACGGAATGTTTTTTTTTTCAATTGATATGAATTAATGCTTGACCGCGATCCCACCTGATGGTAAGCAGTGATGCAATCGTTGATGGTGAAGTGCGCTAGTTTATTAAGAGCCTATTCACTCTAGCCTTGAAGACACTTAAATTATAATCGGACGGGAAGACCGCTGAAGGCAAATTGTTCGAGTCCTTCGATGTACGTGGTATAAACGATGTTGATCCTTTTTGAAAGATTTCCAAGAGAATCGGAAATAAAATGTTAAGTAACGTCTGTTTTCAATGTAGGGTGAATATAAATGGGCGCAAAAATGAATGTTTCAATCTTAATGATGCGGTAGTAAGTGACAATCAAGATGCTCGATTTAACGCAGTTCTCTCTAAAAGCGTATTTAAAATACAACTGACCTATTTTATCATAAACACTGCAGATTCAAAAGAGCTTCATATTAAATTAACCGATAACCGTTTTTTTTTTGTAGGTCAGAAAATCATCCAATGACATCCCCTGCTCTTGGGCGGAGCGAGACGGCGTGTCAGACTTTTACTGACTAAAAACCCACTCCTGTTCCTTCTTTGCCTTTTGTACTAGGGCCGAGTCTTCTTTTCAGAACCAGAACCTTGGCCCCAGTAGGCTCGGACCCAACTGGGCCCTTACAGCTTACTGACATCTTGAGGCCCGCGTGGAACGACGACTTGGGCTTGGTCCGGACGGTTACCGGACGGTCGGACGACGAGCTACCCATTGCTCGCCGTCCGCAAACCCTTTAACCGCTTGCGTCGGATTAGTCCGACGAGTGTTTTCATGTCTTATTCGGCAGGGTCGTGTGTTTGCGACTGCGTATTCCATCTTGTTTAGCTCTTCAATCCCCATAGGTGACAGAAGAGCTGACGAGATAGAGTATTTGTCGGATATATTCGACGTAAGCGGTTATGAGCAGTGGTGGCCGAGTGGTAAAGGCCCCGACTTACGAGTTCGCGGGTTCAAATCCAGCCAGGCGCATTACTTTGTGTAATTTATTTCATCACCACTGCTCTCAAAACGGTGAAGGAAAACATCGTGAGGAAACCGGAATGTCCTAGATCAAAAAATTAGAAGACATGTGACATCCACCAACACGCAGTGGGTCCGCGTGGTGGATTACGGCTCATTCCCTCTCCTAGAGAGGAGGCCTGAGTCCCAACAGTGGCAACATTATAAGGCCGACTATAATAATAATAATAATTGTTTAAAAAAAAAATACAATTTTACACAAATTATGAATATCATAATGCGACATCGTTTCTATTAAAATTGCATAATCACAGATTATTGACCTCTGGCACCCAAGCTAAGACTAAACTTGTGTTATGGGTGCCAGGGCTCACTCTGTTTATGACATTTTCACTTCAAGCAAACAGTTTCTAGTAATCATTTGTACAAATCATTGAATTTTTCAATCATTAAGTTTATAAAAAAAAAAAACATTAGTTAGGTATTAAATCAAAACAATTCAATTATTCAATGAACTATGCTACTATGCTAGGCGGTTAAAAGGTTAAAACAAACTCGTTATATAAAGAACAATACAAAAGGAAGGTGCGGAACATCCCCTTAAAATATGTAAATTTTGAGGCTGATGAATTTTAAACAACACTTCGGAGTATCACTTATAACTTAATTGGTTATTAGGAAAGTTTCTCAATCTGCATGAGGAATTGCTCGGTGGTTGGAATTTTTAGCCGCTATAAAATATAGCCGGCATTGTTTATTTAAACAGACTTGATGAAAACCGCCTGAGGAGCTTGCTCAGCTATTTGACCGGTTTTTGACCTTCCGCAGGAAAGTTATTTGATATTGTCTGTCTTGGAATTTTTTAAGCTTAGAATACATATACATAACACAGGGTCTCAAGACGAAAGTCTATGACCAGTGTGTGTTGCCAGTGATGCCATATGGCACTGAAACATGGTCGCTTACAATGGGCCTCACCAAAAGGCTTTTAAAGTCACCCCAAGGGCAATGGAAAGGGTTATGCTCGGAGTTTTTTTTCGTGATCGAATCAGAAATGAAGATATCTGCAGGAGAACCAAGGTTGCCGACATAGCACGAAGAATCGTCTAACTTAAGTGGCAATGGGCAGGGCACATTGCTCGCAGAACAGATGGCCGTTGGGGCCGAAAGGTTCTGGAGTGGTGACTGCGCACCGGAAAACGCAGCGTTGGAAGGCCTGTCGCAAGGTGGACCGACGACCTGATGTAAGTCGCGGGAGTGCGGTGGATGCGAGACGCACAAGATCGGTCGTTGTGGCGACGCTTGGGGGAGGCCTATGTCCAACAGTGGACGTCTTTCGGCTGAAATGTAGGTATTAACCCCGATCGATTCTGTTTCGAAGTCCAGGTACGCGGTTTGATGGAATATCTAACGTGAATTTCTCAGCTACGCTCTATTTTTTCTTACAATCATAGTCGACAGGTGATCAGCGAGTGGAAAATTAGATGGACCGCTGACCTGGAAACGTGCGCACGGATCCTTTGGATATGAAGCTGTGTGTTGAGGTAGTGTTATGTAAGCGTCCATTCAGCATCGGGCGTCTACTGAAAGATTCTATAAATACATTCGGTATCTATTTTTTTTTTTTAGTTGGTAAAATCATCTTATGACAAATCTCGCTCTTGGGCGGAGCGGGAGATAGTGTCAGACTTTTACTGACTAAAAACCCACTCCTGTTCCTTCTTTGCCTTCGTCCCTGCTGGGCCCTGGGTTTCACTTTCACACTACCCGTGGCCCCAGTAGGCTTCGACCCTGCTGGGCCCCTACGATTTGCTGACATCTCCCTGAGGCGCACGTGGAACAGTACGCGCCGTCGACGACTTGGGCTCGGTCCGGACGGTTACCGGACGGTCGGATGGCGGGCTACCTATTGCTCGCCGTCCGCAAGCCCGCGCCTACGGTGGCCGGAAATCGGGATCGGAATCCCGGCGGCGGTTGGGGCGTGAGGACCGTTGCCTCACGCGATCGGCCGCTTCCTTTGCTAGCAGAGGAAATTCATTTGTATACATTTTTTTATTACTTGGGTACATATCCTTGAAACTTAGCCTAAATAGTAACGCAAGTAAATAAAAAAGGTTTTCATTATGTGTTATTCAAAACTACCCCTATAAAACGAATTAGGGGGTGTTAAAGGTTGTGTGGGAGGTGTTGTACTCCTTGAGTTAATAAACTTGAAACTTTGCGCAAATTCTAATCAAGATAGTAATAAGTAATAAAGACTATTCTCAAAATACAGTTTAAGGAGTGTTAGTTTTTTTTAAATTGATATAAACTAGTGCTTGACTGCGATCCCACCTGGGACCCAAGTCTGCTATTTTTATAATTTCGTCATTCCAACATGATCCCATTGTCATTTTGCTAAAAGTCCGTAATCTGCTAATTCATAATGATCGATCATTGATCAGTCAATGGCTTCGTACTAGAGTTGTGGTAGAATGACAATATCGAGCTTATTACAAGCAATGACTGCAAAATGACGTTCTAACGGTAGGTCAACTGATCAAAGGAACAGTCAAAATTTTAGCAGATTACCACATACGTCAGATATTCATTTGTCAGTATGTACGAGATTACCACTTATTTCAATGGAGTGTCAGTCACCTTTGGAAAGTCATAATGACGCCATTATATTAGTAGATTACCAAACTGGTCAAAATCAACAATTATGAAATCAATGATAGACCATTCTGACACTATTGTAATAGCAGATTTGAGGCCCTGATGGTAAGCAGTGATGCAATTGTTGATGGTGAGAAAAACATTCTCGCGAACGAAATCGCTACCAAAAATACTAGTTATATTTATAAATAAATACGTAAAACTGTCCCGATCGTTATCGGTTAAAGCGAACACCGCGTACTTATCTCCGTCAATATTATAGCGCACAATATTTCCATAGCGCAGCGGACCCTTTCATCCTGTAAAAGCGTTTACAGGTAAAATTGCTTCGAGAATCTTTTCAAAGGGTACTTGTCATCTGAAAGGATTTAGAAGGTTTAATAAAACGACTCGTTAGGAGACCTTAGATGCTAGTTCCGAAGATTCTGTAGCTTTTAATAACCTCTCCCAACAGTGACTTGGCATATAAATCCATACTAATATAATAATAATATAAAACTAGCTGACCCGGCGAACTTCGTACCACCGTAGTATATCTTTCGATGTAGTCAACCGATTGCGATGAAACAACGCCTAAATATCAAGTTACAATTTTAATATATAAAAGTTATCTACATCGATTTCGTACATGTTACGTGATGCGCGCACAACTGAAAACTTCTACAGATTTATTATATGTAAAAGTAACTGTCTGTATATCTGTCTGTTACGCTTTCACGGATAAAATGTTGAACGGATTTTGTTGACATTTGGTATGCTAAGCTTGAACCCCAAGGAAGGACATAGGCTACTTATTATCTGGCTTCGATTTTGAATAATAGATATCCCCGCGGACGAAGCCGTTGACAGAAGCTAGTTTAAAATAAAACTCAAATATCTGTAAGCACGGGCGTACAAAATAAAACTCAAATAACTGTTGCATGGCTGCTCAAAATAAAACTCAAATATACAGATATTAAATGCCTTGCATACAGATGCATGGCTGCTCAAAATAAAACTCAAATATCTGTGAATGCATGGCCGCTCAAAATGATAGACGGTATTTTGAGAGAGCAATTTTGTGAAACTTTGTGACTGTATTCTGTATCTATGTTGGTGTTGTCTCAAGTTGCCGGCAATTCGCTAGCTTATCGCCTGGCAGGGGAAGCGAAGGAGGGTTGTCGAGAGTTTTAAAGAATAATTTTTAATGTGTCAAGATCCAAAAAGTAGCTACATGCAATCTGCTATAACGAGAAGTGAGTTCAATGTTATGGAGATGGGATTCTAAATAATAATTCATTGGTCGACGTCATTAAGAGACATGCATTAAAAAAATATTTATTGTCAAACCAGTTTAACTATAAATATACAAAAATAGAATACTAACTGTGAAAATAACAATTAAATGTAAATATAACAATTTATACGAATCTGTCTTTATCACCAAGATACCGTTTTCTATGGCGGCCGTGCGGGCGTGAAGTACTTTGACGTCAACGTTCATATCGGACTTCTCTTTCTAATTAGCAGCTTTGAAGTTTTATGATTTCGTTGTTAATAAAGATATTTTAAAATTCTTATATTTTAAAAATTCTTTCATATCATCATCATCATCATTTCAGCCGAAGGACGTTTGTCCACTGATAGACATAGGCCTCCCCAAGTGTTGCCACAACAAATGGTCTTGTGCGTCTCGTATCCACCGCATATATATATCTTTTATAATGGTATACTAAATCTGAAAATGGTTTCATCATCCTCCTGTCCTTGTCCCTTTTTATTTGGAGTCGGTCGCAACACGTTTTTTTCCTTCCATTCTGTCCTGTCACCCGTTACGCTATCACTAACTCTCTTTTCTTTCATATCACTTCTCACACAATCCATCCATCTTTTCTTTGCTCCCCCCCCCCCCCTTTTCCTCTCCATCCATCCACATGTAGGTATACTAAATCTAAAAATGGTTTAATATTCAATATTTTCATATCTGTTTGCACACCACATGTATTCCTATATGGTAAACTTATAATTAGATCATATGGACCCTGTCGGGTATAGAAAAATAAGCGAGTTAGGAGAGAGGAAGCATTTTCAATTATTTATGTGAAACATTATTTAGCTTACTACTATATAATAATAATAAGAAGAATCAACTTTAATACATACAATATAATATATATATACAGGTCATATCTATTGGAAGATGTAATAATACAATTTAGCAAATAAAAAAAATGCGTGAATATAGGTATTTAAGGTTATGTTGAGTTTCACCTAATTGAAAGAATAAGAGTATCATCTAAATAAAGCAGGCAATTAATTAGAAATGTCAAAATACAGAAATTATATTCCATTCATTAAATATTAATTAACAATTTAAATGAACGTATTCAATTAATAATAAATTGTATTCATATTTATTTAATTGCGTATTTTCTTTACCTGACTGTATACACACCGTCATCTGTATACGTCACTGTTCTATGGTTTTAACTGCCAGCTCTTCTTTGCGTATACCTTATTTTTTTCTAAACAGTGCAAGTACTCATGAATATGTGTAACTTTTAATAATCTGTATAGCGTGTATTGTGTACTTTTGTTACATCTTCACACTCGAACGGCTGAACGGATTTCAATGGAACTTGATCCTTATTCTCCTGGCATGTAGGATACAATTTACCCCGGCAGTATGTTTCCTTGGGATAATTTCCTACTAACACGCGGGCGAAGCCGCTGGCAGAAGTTACTAAACAAATAATTCGATACTGGTAAAGTTGGTTGGTGGATGGTTGATTGGTTGCTTGGTCGGTTGGCTGATTGGTTGGTTGGTTGGTTGGTCGGTTGGCTGGTTGGTTGGTGGTTGGTTGATTGGTTGATTGGTCGGTTGGCTGGTTGGTTGGATGATTGGTTGGTTGGTCGGTTGGCTGGTTGGTTGGTTGGTTGATTGGTTGGTTGGTCGGTTGGCTGGTTGGTTGGTAGTTGGTTGTTGTTGTTTTAACTCTTGTATGTATCAGAGTCGAATAAAGCTAGAACTACATTAGACCGACGCACACGTGTAACACGCCTGATTTGTACGTAGACCGACGTCGCGTGGCGTGGATCAAGTGTAGCTCTACAAGTCTAGTTTCCATATCAAATGTATGGAGACCGACGCGCCCAGATCGGCGTGTGTGGCACACGTGTAGTTCTAGCATTAATGTTTTCATACCTATAAATAAATTCACCCTGTATTATAAATATATCGACTGGTAGCATTGGTAGCAGCCCTAGGGTTCCGTACGGCTCATTAAAACGTTCGCGCGGGGCACGTAATCGTGGATTTACGAGTACAAGCCTCCATGTGCCGTATCACTCGCGAATTCATCTTAATTATTTCACTAGGCTTGTAGACCAACGATGACGAGGGTCTGATAATGTTGATAATTATTATGTTTTGGGTTCGTAGGATAGGAGAGGAGAGGGGAATCTAGTTTATTAGTGTTAACTTAAGCATATTGATAGTGTTTGTAGTTGAGTACTGAAGGTTAATTTGATCAGGATGAATATGTTACTTTTGTTTGTGCTTATGCTTGATGATGTTACTTATACCACAAATAACAGAATTAAAACACATCCTGAAAGTAGTACATTCAGAATCGGCAACTAAATCGATTTCAACTATTTTTAAAGTTGTTGTTTTTTTAATTTTGATTTTTTTGACATTACCCATTTTGATAAATTCTTGAAAAATCTTGATTGCGTCACTAGCGAGTATGTGCGTGAGTGTGTTTATCAATACCGATGCGCTACCAGTGTACTACTATGCCCATATTATTTGCCTAAAATTAGGATTACTAAATTCTTAAAAAAAATAAGCCCCTCAGTCGCACAGATGGCCCGGTGACCATGTAATTGTGCGGATAACCAGCTTGCTACCTATGTGCATTTAAGTAAAATTTTAGTGCTTGAATTATAATTGTTACTTAATTTTCTAATTGGGGTGTGCCTTATTCCAATTATATGTTATATTAACATTTAATGACTGCAAAACGATCTTCCCGTCCGATTATAATTTAGGAGCTTTCAAGGCAAGAGTGAATAGGCTCTTAATAAACTAGTGCCCTTCACCATCAACTATTGCATCACTGCTTACTATCAGGTGGGATCGCAGTCAAGCACTAGATTATGTTAAAAAAAAAACACGCAAAACGGCCAAAAAAAATTATTGAGACTATAATTCGTAACATAGCTCTAGTATTAAAAAAAAAAAAAAAAAAAACATCATAGCTCTAGTATGAATCCAATATACCATGAAAGACAATCAACATCTAACCACTGAAGAACACAATTGAAAGCTACATAAATAAATACTTATAACACAGTATATTCACTGCAAAAACACTCGACAGTCTCCCAGAAGACTTCCAACTCCAACTGCCACAAAGAATTTCAACATCCGACATGTTCCATTGTAATGACATTTTCAATTCCGACCGTTACTACAATTTTCCTAAGCTCTGAATGTTTTCTACGAACAAATGAAAAGTGGCGATGCCTTCGGTTGCGAATGTTGCGATGTGCTCGCTTAAACTACGATGCCTTTTAATTAGTCCTGCATATTAATCAGACTAACGGTCTAAGTTTGAAAATGTACTGGTGAGTGGTTGGAACGGTCGAGTTTCATTATGTGTCATTGTTGAATTAAATGTAGTCAGTCATTGTGATGATTTTGGAAATACGGGTAAAGTATATAAAGAAACAAGTCATATCTAGCGCAGCTCACATAATAATCTATATATATAAAAGGAGAAACTGACTGACTGACATATCAACGCACAACCAAAACTACTGGGACTAGGATCGTGAAATATTGCACAAGGCTTCCTTAAATGACGTAGGCGAGCACTAAGAAAGGATTTTTCGAAATTCAGTCCATAAGGGGATGAAACGGGGGTCTAAAGTTTGTATGAAGGAACCTTTCACGCGGGCGAAGCCGCTGGCAGAAGCTAGTATAAAATAAATAAATAAAAGGAATAATAATAAAGAATATATAACGTAATAAACGTTTAATAAACTTGTACTTAGAATAAGTTAGTTTGTAAGTCCTTATCATCCTTTATATTGTGTCAAACAGGGTCCATGATTGTGTAAAGAAATGTTTCAACCACTAACTAAACATGTACATTGTGGAATGCAATAAATAATTGAGTATTGAGTATTAGATAGTGACAGCTTGTGGATCAAAAACATGAAGAGCTAGCTAATTTTCAAACTTAAAAAGCTTCGAGAACCGTGTAAAATTAATCATCGAAATGTATGTATAACTTTGCATTTATAACTTTGGAACGACTGCACTAAATTGTATAATTCTTTTTTTAAGTTCGTTATTGTCAGGACAAGGATTTTTAAATTAAATTTTAATTAAGAAATGAAAAAAATAAACATTCATGCCAAGCCGGGGCAGGAGCAGTTAGTTAATTGTAGTATGAATATGAAATTAATTATAGTATGAATAATGCTAATTATCATTTGTACCTAAGTGCAATAAACTCCTTAGATCAGCATTAATCAAAGGCAATATACGTTTTCTAAAGGTATGCAAAAATCTCGAAAACAGATGGCAAATCTGAAGTTGTAGTTTTTGTTAATGAGAAAAAGCATTTACTGAAGAAAAAAAGGACGTAAATAAATAAATCCAAAAATAGCAGGCGTCAAAGCCCATCCCCTAACAGCCCTATGTTTACAGACTAACAATAAATTGACTAAACTAAACAAAGTGTACGACCATTAACATATTAGATTCAGTCGAGAACCTATTTACGGCACGGTTTTAATTACTTATGCGTTGTGAAAATTCCTAATGAATTTCGGCAATGTAGGTAGTTTGTTGAATGTTGAGCAGTGGTGGTCGAGTGGTAACGGCCCCGACTTGCGAGTGGTACGTTGCGGGTAAAACCCAGCCAGGCGCATTAATTTGTGCAATTTAATTCATCATCACAGCTCTCAAAACTATAAAGGAAAACATCGTGAGAAAACCGGCACGTTCTAGAACCAAAATTTCGAAGACATGTGACATCCACCAAACTGCGCTGGACGCGCGTGGTGGATTACAGCCAATTCCGTCTTCTAGAGGGGAGGCCTGAGTCCTAGCTTTGGGAACATTACAAGGCTGATTATGCTACATGCTGGGTAGTTTCTTAATTAATGATGTCTGGAAAAATATCTGATTGAGTTTTTTTTACTGTTTTGAACAAGTAAAATGACTAAATAATATTCCACAACTACCACACAACGCCGTCTAGCCCCAAGCTAAGCAGACCTTGTGTTATGAGTACTAGACAACTGATAAACATACTTATATATTTCTAAATAAATACATATTATAGATAAATTACACCCAGACACAGAACAAATGATCGTGCTCATCACACAAACATTTGTCCTGGGTAGGAATCGAATCCACGACCTCCGGCATAGCAGACGGGGCCACTAACCACTAGAACAACAGGCCAGTCAAAATACATCAATAATAGTCAATATAAATAGTACTTGATAACAGTTACATTTGTTTTTTTGTTTGATGGGCTGACACTGTAGTGCCTCGGGCATGCTTGCCGCCGCTAGCGTCGAATGTTTTTATGCAACGATGTGTAAGCGGAGTGCATCTCTAGTGCGCAGGGTGTGCAGCAGCTCCAACAGTATGCTGATGATGATAGCCGACAGGCTCGACTGTCCTTACATAAGGCACTGCAGTGACTTGCATGTCATCTACAGTCGTCGGTTGTCAATGTAACTGTGTGTGTCCAACATTTGAATGTAGTTTTTTTGGTGCTATGTTCTGTATCGATGCAAAATAAAATGGAGCAAGCGGGTCACTGAAAGATACCCAAAGGATGGTAAAATTAAAGGACACACAAGGTAGTAATGTAACTGTGTGTGTCCAATATTTGAATGAAGTTTTTTTGGTGCTATGTTCTGTATCGATGCAAAATAAAATGGAGCAAGCGGGTCACTGAAAGGTACCCAAGGGATGGTAAAATTAAAGGACACAGAAGGTAGGAAGACGAAATAAAATTGCCAGTAGGACCAAATTAGAGAAGGGTTGCTCATGACAGGCAACCATCGAAAACATTGGAGGAGGCTTTTGTCATTAGGCACACCGAATTAAGGGACTTTCTATAACTACAATTTCAGATTTCAATTGAAAATTTGTCAAAATTCGGAATAACGGGCTTTATTATTAATTTGTTCTGTATTAAGTGTAATCATGAGTCTTAGTTCGTTGTAAAGAAACAGGATTCTAGGAAGTAAAAATCTTGGTTATTAGAAGAAACAGCTCTTTAATTTTAACGCCAAGTCAAACCAATTATTGTCAAAGGAAACTTTATACAACAACAGTAAGTAAGTTTATATTATAATCAATGAAAATTCGTATAATAATAAAACGCTTTCCATAATCCTCGTTACACATGAGCAAACTCAATCTTGTAAGCATGACATAAAGCTGAAATTCCTTTAGAGAAGCGGCAAATAATATTTGGTGAAGCGAGTTTGGAATAATAAGGCATCGCTTCATTGACAGCGGTTTACTTTACGCTCAATTAGTGGAACGACACACGTGACGTCCTTGAGCCTTCCCCTCTCCCACTCACACCCCTTTGAGAGTCTGCTCCCGGGTTGGGTGTGGTATAATGTTATACTACTGTTTTAAACGCACTCTCTCTCTTATATGCAAATTCTGCGTGAAAACAAGAATGAAGGACAGTTAAAGGGATAGTTGTTCTTGGCCCTTTGACAATTACTTTGTATTTTCAGTATAGTTACATTTACATATTAAGAAATATACGACCCTGAATTAATATGTTTTAATTAAATAATTACAGTTACAACTCTCTTACTTAACAACTAAGGTCCAACATCAGAGTCTTCCAACGTAAACAAACAAATTAATTTCGACACGAAAATGTGCCATCAAACATTTACTCAACATAAACTTGGTCCAAGAATCGCATCTTGCGGTATCCCGTATACTTACCACCACTAACATCGCCAGATAACGCAATAAAGCGAAGTTACAACCCAGACAGCGGTCCGAACACCTTGATAAACCATCCTGTGAACATACCGTACCTCTCGGCACCCGATTTCGCATTGTTTCATCCGAGCGATATTGTCGAATGCCACCTGTCGTTCCTTTTCACAAATGTTCCTCGGTTATCTCAATTTAACGATAGGTAGGTGTGTTATGGGGCTTTAAGGCAGTTTAGCTTACTGTCTGAAGTGACATGTATTATCCCTTATATAGTTTGCTTGTCTTCACCTGTCTAGACTTATATAAAAGCCCAATTCAGACTAAAAACATACCTATAATTTATCACAATAAAGACCCTCCAACTAAACCACAAGGTGTACAACGTAATATTTAAACTGGGGTCACAAAACGTGACTACTAACAATATACTCAGTGGTTCTACCGTGAATTATAAATAACAGGAGATTAGGACGCTTGTAATTGGGCAGATTCCGTCTACTGATAACACATCTGACACTCGGTCACGTTCGGGAAAAACGGCAAACGGTTCACTGTTCAAGGGGACTTATTTGCCATCGTTAAATAGAAATTGTTATTTGTGCTGCTTTTATTTGAATTGAGTTAGTTAAATTTGTATTTTAGCTAAACCGGAAATATGAAAAATTACTCTCTAATTATAATTTTTATCTTCAAAGCAAAATCTCACAATGCTAGATTTTAATACTTTTATCTTTCCCATAGACTTAATAAATTGGATTACGCTAGAAAACGCTCTAAGTGTACAAATGAATTCTTCAAGTCCAGCATTTCTGTTGGCTAAATAAATAATACTTTCCTAGAACTTTTATTCTTTGCGAGCAAAAAGTTTAAATTATACTAGAACCGAAGGTTTTTTCCAACTTGGCTATGAAGATATAATTTGTTTAACGTTGTGAATACTAACTTAAAATGGGTAATGAGGGTTTCTTATAGTCAAACAGCGTATTATTTCTTTCCAAGAAAATGTTCAAAGCGCAATAAGCTTCGTTAGTAATATTCATATTTTGAATCGCATACATTTCAAAGAAGTGAAAGATGAACTTACATAGACGACACATATGTATGTCAGATAAATCAATATAAAAATATTGTCGATACTAAAAGCTCAATCGCCACCTGCTCGAATAATTTCACACGACGTTACACCTACATAAAAACAATTGTATATTTTCAGTACAGGCGGCAGGTAATTTTTTAAATAAATACTACCCTACTGAGCGGCACGGGTGAGTCATTATAGGTTTTATGGGCCATAACGCGGTCCCAACCTTATAATTCCGACTTATTCAACTACGTGAAAACAAAAATAAATCACACCATCGATATACTGAAGGGAATGATGGCAGGGGAAGGCGGAAAATGTTTCGTAATGTGTACTATGCGGCGGCGTGTGCTCATGTGAGGTACACAGCGATATGTCGAAGAATTTTGATTACATTGTCTGGATTTTTGATTTTTGTAGGCACTCCAGCAATGTTTCTTTTCCATCTTTATTGTTCTTGTTATCTTAGCCAGCTGTAATTGTATTGTTTCAAAATATTTCAGGAAGGTTTGTTGTGTTAATCAGGAAAAGCTAAGAAATAATATTCATCTCATTTTAACAAGAAAATTATTATCGTTTCGAAAACGCGGACATTTAAGATTTGAATATTTCTTTTTATTTGAATTTCTCTTTGTAGGTATTGTACTAATTTTCTTTGTAATCATTACGTTCGTAATTTCATTGAGCCATCTGTGTTAATTAGAACAATTTTCTCTCAATCTCGCCTTAAACGACAGAGGGTTCACAAATGCTTTGTCTATTTCCCTAAGATTCGTACATAATTTAGGTAGATAATTTGGACATTTCGACAAGGGTCTTATTTCGAGTATTGTGTACGACATCTTAGTACCTATCATCGATATAATATACGGAGGTATCTCCGAAAACAGTAAACACTCGTTATATGTGATTATTGAAGCGAAATATATTTTTTGTTCTGCGATTTCTTTTAGTATATCTTTTTCGTGTGGGTATAGTTGCGTAACGACCAATGATACATTTTTTTGATGCTGTAACAAGGGAAATAATTATGGATAGAATATTCGTTTTTGTAGTTATTGGAGCGTGAGAAGTTTAAAGAGTATTTCGGCATGAATTTTGATTGATGTAAGAATGAGCATTCCTTGTTCATCTTTTTGGAACGAGGCGAGGGTTCAGATTGATTAATTTTGAGCAGAACTCATTGAGTTATTTAAATATAAACTCATAACTCAATATAACATTATTTAAACCACATGAACAGCCTTTGCAATTTCAAACAGTCAATAAGGAAATTTGCGTCAATCAGAGAGCCAATCATCCATTCATGAACGGTACCCCATCTTAACAGTTAATTAGGAAATTATATTAAACTTGAGGAAAGCCCCATTCATTTTTGTAGCACGATGTCAGTTTTTGAGTAATGCGTTGAAAAGAATATCCCGGGTCTTATGGCGTTCCCTTCCTATTGATGCCACGGCGCTTATTAAATTTCCCATGAAAAAGTGTCAAGGGACACGAAATGAATTGCCCTTCTCGCTAGTTAAAATTAGCTTAATTTTTTCATCTTACTTTGGCTTTTTTTTATTAAGAAACGATATTGTTATCAATAAATTATGGCGTTCTAGCTTACGCTCACTACGGTGTACTTATATTATAAATATAAACTGTATTTCTATAATCGTTTTTATTTATCTAATTTCATTTATAACCATCATCTTCCTGCCCTTGTCCCGTGTTATTTGGGGTCGGCGCAACACGTTTTTTTCTTCCATTCTGCCCTGTCACTCGTCATACTATCACTAACTTCCTTTTCTTTCATATCACTCTTCACACAATCCATCCATCTTTTCATCTTTTCTTTTCTTTTTTTTAATTTCATTTTTATCCAACATTAATTTAATGTCAAATTGTAAAAAGTTGTGTACCTGTAATTGACATATTTGCACATATCTAAGCTACCGCACAATTACCTAAATGTAAAAGCTCTTGTAATATGTCCATGGTGTTTCTAATAACAAATAAATAAATAAACTGTAAGCTTGGATATGTGATGATCCATCACAGCTCAACGGCTTCACGGTTTTGAACACAAGTAGACAATAGCCTGGATTATTATAAAGTATATATTTTGTGCATTTTGTGATACAAGCTTAACATAATTTTCCTTAGCATCATCGAATTTCAATTTTTTCTAAAATATGCATTAAAAACTGAATATATCAAATTAACTCTTTTTCGAAACCACAAAACGTCAAAAAAACTGACAACGTTATAAAATCAAAAGCTTCAACCGCCAATATCAAAGACGAGTGACGTAATGCCACGTCAGCGAAACGGGGGATGCTGATTGGCGTTCGAATTTGATCCGGCGGGGACGTTGAAACCGAACTGCAGGCTGATGGCGTGACGTCACTCGATGCGTCGCTGACGGAGCGATGTACTGACGTTTATTGGTTTAGAGTTCCGGAGATTTTATTAGGAGGTTTGGAGCGATGCTGATATGGGTGAAACGGGTGGTAACTTGGTAAGTGAAGAAAAGAGGTAATGGTTCGTTTTCTTGTACATTGGAAAATGAACTATTTGAATCTTTGTTGAAGTTGTGAAGAAATGTGATGCTGGTTTATAAAGACACTAGCTTCTGCCAGCGACTTCACCGAAAGTAGGTTTTTTATACAAACTTTGGACCATTTCATCCCCTTAGGAGGTGAATTTTGGAACATCCTCTCTTAGTGCTTACTTACGCCATAAAAGGAAGCCTTGTGCAAAATTTCACGCTCCTAGGCCCCGTAGTTTTGGCTGTGCGTTGATATGTGAGTCAGTCAGTTTCTCCTTTTATATATATAGATAAGTAACACAGATATAAGTAGAGTGTAAAAGCAGTGTTGTATGTGAAACACACATTGCTGATGATGACAAGTGAGGCAATCAAATTAATTTACGATCTTGAGCAAAAACACAACAGTCTTAAGTAGAAAGAAACATTTGTCATTACAGCCTCACCATTTTGACTAATGCTGATTTCCATAGTAACCATACTTTTAATAAAAACAAAGCTCTTAATACCTCCATAACAGATACAGACCCTTACATCATCGCCTACGCTTTGCCTAAGTCTTATAAAAATGTTTATCTATCATATTTCATTTGATACAGTAATTTAGTGGACAAATTGAGAAATTTATCGTTTTTCTGAAACGACAAATAATTCTGTTGCTACAGGAGGAAGGAAAAATACTGAGATGGATCTATTTGTAGGAGACGAAGGGAAAATAGAAGATAGAAAATAATAAAATGTACTACAGTGGGATGTATCGTCGCAATTAGTGATCTCTAGCAGACAACCTGAGGATGAACGTAAATACTACGCAGGTTGTACGTTCCAGTGATCAACAGGAAACGTTTATACTAAAACAAAAAGGAAAGAATTGAAGATGTTAAATCCCTCTTATGCACGTTGAAAATATATAGCATGAATAATAAATATGGCAAGAAAATTATTGAACTCTTAGATGCTTAATACAGTTTGTTGAAGAAACAAAAAACATACAATTTGATATCATAGGTTTATTCTGTGAGTTTATCTTAAAACCGATGATGATACAAGTACCTAACCAATGTCTTTTATGACATTCATGATAACTTTTATAAACGAATTATTCAGATTTATTTATTTCATATCAACTTCAACTCTATTCTCAGTTTTAACATAATCTATAATGGCTTATCACTCCTTTATGCAACATTTTAATCAATTATTAAGAAATATGTTTATAATAACACAGTTTTTTTCTCCTATTTTAAAATAAAACTAAAAGATGGACCCTTATTTTCATTAAATTTAATTATATATATATAATTATATTGTACAAAAATATCAACTTCAATATTAATAGTACAATTCAAAATTTTCACGTCGCCATTAATCCACACACCAGTCACATTTTGGATATAGCCTTCAATACACCAGTATATTACCGTAATTAATTTCCATCTACCCTAAATAAAACGATCGTTAAACAAAATACCGAATGTATTCAAATTGCATCCTTCACATCGCCGTCTTTAATCAACCCTGGTTGTAAACATTTCATCCCCTTTCAGAATTACTATGGAGAAGTTGATGGCATTACTGATAATTGTAACGCAGGAGTCATGTCTAATGAGTAGCAGAATTTAAATGAGGAAGTGGTAAGTTATAATTTTAAAGACTGAAATGAAACCTCATTTTGAGAGAGAAACAAAAAAAAAAAAAGGAAGAACAAAAGAAAGAAAGAATGAAAAATACATTTATTTGAGACTCGCACAGGATAAACAACAGAACAAGAAGCCTTTTTTACAAGCTTTTATTTAACGATTTTTGTATGTATGTATGATTGCTCGCAGCGCACGGTGTTTAAGAAAAAAACATACGACAAAGACAAGCCCGGCTTTATAAAATAGAATATCTATACGTACGTATGTATGTTTCTAGATTTGGTCTAATACGAGTAGATATATTTATATTTTCCCACTTCCACGCAGCCCTAAAGTAAGTGATCAATTCAGTCCTCAAAACGACTATTGAAAATGTTATGTTTCCCAATTTTCTATTTGCACTAATTGCAACACGAATATACTCACAGTATATTCGTGTATTTATTATAGTTTATTCATTTGAGTAGTACATATATTATTGTTCATTTGTATATGTTTTTGACAGGTAGAAAATGCCTAAAGCGTGTTGAATAAATAAATTTATTGATACTTAGAATATTCATTATTAATTTTAATTCATTTATTCATTAATTTCATTGAATTAAGTCCGCCTATGTACCACTGCTGTACATTAAGTTTAAATAAACAAACATTCTCATTAGAAACATAAGCAACAGTAATAATTCTATCTTATGGTGCTCTAACCTCTTATAAAATAAATGTTACGATCTTGTGCGAATATGATCTATGGCATGCTATCTGTATTGTGCGTACCCTGGCACATATTAATTTGGCCACAATGCCAAAATCGTGGTTAATGGCAGCCGTGTTCCCCCGCGGCCCGTATCTTGGCTTTATTGCCCAAATTTTCTTTATTACATAACTTATGAATGATAGCAAGGAGCGGCCTTTAGCTACTAATAAAAATGTGGTAATTAAATCTTTGGAGAATTTTCCGCCGTTTTCGGAGATAATAATTTGGAAGAGAAGCGCTTTATAAGGCTATGTTTTATTAATTATGATGAAATAAATAAGTCTTTGGACCATGTCTTTAGAAAAACATGAAATAAGAGTTTAGGCTATAAGATGAATTATTTAAAAAGAAAAATGCATTTAATTTTAATTTTATATAATGTACTTTTTTAATGATACCTCATTTCAATTTAATTATTTAAGACCTGTATTTCTGTATGTAGGTTCTGGAATGGCGACCACGTACCGGAAGACGCAGCGTTGGAAGGCC
This sequence comes from Mythimna impura, assembly GCA_905147345.3. Taxonomy (NCBI): domain Eukaryota; kingdom Metazoa; phylum Arthropoda; class Insecta; order Lepidoptera; family Noctuidae; genus Mythimna; species Mythimna impura. Next base: position 4,063,013 of record LR990355.1, on the reverse strand, counting down.
TCCCACAAGGTGGACCGATGACCTGGTGAGGGTCGCGGGAATCCGATGGATGCGAGACGCACTGGACCGGTCATTGTGGCGACGTTTGGGGGAGGCCTATGTCCAACAGTGGACGTCTTTCGGCTGAAATGATGATGATGATTAAGACCTGTATTACATACAAACCTATGATCCACAGTAAAGATATTGAAGTTCATTCTAATTGAAATATGGTTATTTATTTGTTCTGCACTACATTGTGGTAGGTGCACAATGTAGTCTTTTTTAACCCAAAAGTTGACTGGTAGAGGTTTATGAGGCCACTATTACAGTGCTTAGGTATTCACGTATTTCTTTGTTCCTCGTAAACCATCTATGGCTTCAGCATTAGTGATATTGCTAAGAATGCCGTTTTACAACCTTTGTATGCAAGCAATATTAATATTGCTAGCAACTCCCCTGGAGGTTTGCCATTTTTATGGATCACGAAAATTTGTGAGACTTTCCATGAATTCGGAAAGTGAGTCTGAAGCTAACATTAAATACGCAGATTAGAAAATTAAATGTGATGTCTATAGTTAGATCTCCCACAAAATGGAGATGGAAGCGAGACGCACAGGACCGTTCGTTGAGGCGACACTTGAAGAAAGCCTATATCCAATAGTGGACGTCTTTCGGCTGTAATGATGATGACGATGATGATGATTTGTAATTCTGTTTATTTAATTTTAATATATTTAAGTGTAATGATGACCCATAATTTAAAAAGACAAATTTAAACGCCGGAAAAGGTAGAATACAAAACGGACATAACAACTTTATACAATACTAGCTTCTTCCAGCGGCTTCGCCCGCGTGAAAGTAGGTTTCTCCATACAAACTTTGGACCCCCGTTTCATCCCCTTAGGGGGTGAATTTCGGAAAATCCGTTCATAGCGGATGTGTACACTATAAAGAACCTACCTGCCAAATTTTAAGTTTATAGGTGTTATAATAGTTTCTGATTAATCCGTGAGTGGTATTTCGCTTTTATATATATAGGGTGACTGGTAATTAGTGTACGATACTTAAACACGTGATTGTGCTCATAATAACAAACAATTTTTATTATGGGAGCAAAGCCGAAATCGCGAAAAAAATATCAGCTGTTCAGTACATTAGGCAAACATAAATGTACTGAACAGCTGAATTTTTTCGCGATTTCTGGTTTGTTCCCATAGTAAAAGTTGTTGGTTATCATTAGCACAATCACTTGTTTAAGTATCGTACACTAATTACCAGTCACCCTATATAGATCTGACAAATAAATACATTCTATTCTACTCTACTCTATACTCCATTTAATTACTTTAACAGACTTCTAGAAACCAGTTCCGACTTCCAAGCTGTGGTCAAGTTTACGCTAGAACAAGAACAGACCCCTCATGATTACAGCAAAGCAACCATATTCATGAACACCGACGTTATACAAAGTACTATCGGCAAAGTGCAAACTAGATCTGGAAGCGGTTATTGGCTCGCAAGTTCGCTGCAGTTTAAATATTGGTTCTCGAGATTAAGCTAACTCTTATTCCGACTTTAACATTTGTTTAGTCTGGTAGTGTGTCTTACAATGTTGTTTGAGTGTTCAGCTTTATGGACTGTGTATTTTAGTATGTGTATTATCAGCCTTATAATGTTCCCACTGCTGGGACTCAGGCGCTCTCAATGAGAGCGAATGAGCCGTTATAAAACACGCGGGCCCAGTGCGTGTTGGTCGTGGGTGTATTTCAGTGTTTTTATAATGATTTCTGAAAGGGAAGCCGTAATCTTGGAACGCAAAGGGTAACTGAAAAACACAGCTGTAGTTTTAGTCAATAAAAGTCTCACACACCCTCTCGCACCACCCTAGAGTGGGAGAAGTTAATGGAGTCTATTATAAGGCTGATTAATGATTATGCTATTACAGTTTTATGTTGGTATAATGATATTTTCAGATTCATTTTATAGTCTATCTTTTTTCCTTAAAAACCTCGCTTTTTCCAGTTTTTTTTATTATTGATAGGCTAGCGTTTGACCACTATCTCACCTGATGGTAAGCGATGATGTAGTCAACGGTCGAGCACGCTTGCCTAGAAGTAACCTATTCACTCTTACCTTAAAGATCCCTAGGCTATAGCTATTCCACTCCTTAGTGTTCAGCCAGACTGCAAACGCGGGCGCGGCACGGAAAACCCAAACATAAGAACTTCTTTGGAGTGTCCATAGTGAGAATGAGAGCGCGAAAAGCGGTGCGGGCTACTCAATGCGGGACGCGCGCGGGTAACTTACGCCATACCTCGTTCATATAAGTGGCCGCAGTGAATGCGCGGGCGGCGAGCGCCAACACGCGCGGGATCGGGTAACTCAAACTAGTTCAAGCTAACCGCGTGCGTTGTTATGATGGCTCGACTGCGGACAGGCACAACGCGCGCGTTCTCGCAGCCGCGTTGCTTCCCGCACCGCGCTGCTAATCGTGCTGAGCACCTATCTGTACTTACGCAAAATTTCACCATTCCAATGAAACCCCCAATAACACTCAAGATATTTGATGTCATCCCACATAAACAATTAGTTAACAACCGAAGCATCGTAAAGAGGAACGGGATGCCTATTCTCATAATTAAATCTTCACACAGTAACATGATAGCTAATATCTATTGATAGTAAAATGTCAGTTCAGTTGTGAAGCGTCGGAATTACGGCGCATTTATAAGTCGTAAATAGTTAAGGCCCTTATTCTCATTGTGACTTTCCGAAGCCTACTCCTCGGCAACGGCTGGGTTAATAGATTTGAAAAAAAAAATTATAGATTCATACATAACATTATCAACATATAATTTTTTCGTATGACTAATACTTTTAACAAAAAAAAAAAAAAAAATTAACAGCATGATATTTTTTTCGCTTGTTTTCCCTACTCCTTTCAAACGGCTTTGGTCTTTAGAAATATGTTTACACAAAAAATAGGTGGTTAAGTGTTCTTCAGAATGTACATAGCATATGTAAATCAATCAACATTTTGCAAAGAAAATGGTTTTAAATGTCAGCGGGGCTCTATGCGGGCGCAGGCGGCAGTATAGATACCGGCACGAATCTTGAGCGCTCGGCGAAAGAGTGGGGATCGCTTTGAGCATCTTACACATCGGCGAGAGACGCGGGGGCGGGGAGTGTAATCCTTGTACAGTGATTAGGTACAAGGATTACACTCCCCGCCACCGCGTCTCACTTCATACCACTAAAGAGACCCCATATTTCACTTCTGCGCAAGTGGAAGTCAGCGCTCAAGATCCATGCCGGTGTCTGTACCAGTATTGTGTGCATTTAACTCCGCCCAGATGTATTATACGCCTTATGATCGATCGACTTCGTCTCGTAAACGTCGCGTGTGAAACGACCCGCGCCAGCGATGTTCGATACCGTAGACTTTGTTGGGAATGAGTTTAAAATCGTCGATTCTTTTTTTTTACGTAAGAATCGAGAGTTCAATTGAGTTGGCTTTAACTTTAGTTGTGTTACTAAGTAATGGACTTTTGGATTTTATTTTCAAACTTATTATTGTCTTCAGGTTTTGCTTTTCCTTTGTCAAAATATTTTATTTCACACAGGCCTAATATGTCGGACCATGGGTTGGCTTCCGAAAGGAAAACCCGGGGTCCTGGAATGCAAGCCAAAGAAGGATATTAATATTATGAGCCTTGTGTCCCACTGCAGGGGGCCTAAGTCTGCTATTTTTATAAATTCGTCATTCTAACACGATCCCATTGTCATTTTGCCAAAACTTCGTAATCTGCTAATTCATAATTATCGATCATTGATCGGTCAATGGTCTCGTAATAGAGTTGTAGTAGAATGATAAAATCGAGCTTATTAAAAGCAATGACTGCACAATGGCGTTCTAATGGTATGTTAATGATCAAAGGAACTGTCAAAATTTTAGCAGGTTACCTCATACGTCAGACATTCATTTGTCAATATGTACGAGATTACCATTCTATGCCATTTCTTTCAATGGAGTGTCAGTGGTTGACCATTCGAGAATCATAATGACGCCATTATATTAGTAGATTACCAAACTTGTCAAAATCAACAATTATGAAATCAATGATAGACCATTCTGAGACTATTGTAATACTTAGCAGACTTGAGGCCCAGGGCAAAGGCCTCCCTTCCGTTATTCCACACTTTTCTGTCCTTAGCTACTTCTGGCCAATCCTTAAGGTAGGAGTCCAAACCGTCACGCCATCTCCTTCTGGGCCTACCGCGTCGCCGGCTCCTGCTGTTCGGAATCCAGTCAGTGGTTGCCTTCGCCCAATTTTGTTGCGACATGCGGCAGATGTGACCGGCCCAGTTCCATTATAGTTTGGCGGCTGAGTTACCTACGTCTGCGATTTGTGTTTTGGAATGAAGTATACAGAAGGAACATATGTGGGTTTAAGTCAGTAAAAGTCTGACTAGCCCTCCTGCTCCGCTCTAGAGAGGGTGAAGTAATTGGATGATTTCTAAACCTAAAAAAGGCCTAAAATGTAAGAAGCTAGTGCACGGCTCCAATTGGTTGTTTCCTATGGAGAAGACCCGCCAAGAAACTTCACGCTTACTCGTTTAAAAGAAAATGATTGAGTTTTACAATATTTCTATATTACAATATTAATAGGTATGAGAGGAGAGTGTAGATTAATCAACATGTACCAAAAATAAGTTTCGAGTCTAAATCCTATTAAGTAACGTCCTTGCATACACGTTGTAAAACCACGTCTCTCATTTTTTATCCATCTTCTCACAAAACCTTAGACATTCACGACACACGTCTATCCATCTCCCAAAAAACTGGGCAAGTGCGAGTCGGACTCGCGCACTGAGGGTTCCGTACAAACTTAAAAGGTAAATTGCGGTTTACGATTTATGACGAATTAAAAAAAAAAACTACTTACTAGATCTCGTTCAAACCAATTTTCGGTGGAAGTTTATAAGGTAATGTACATCATATATTTTTTTTAGTTTTATCATTCTCTTATTTTAGAAGTCACGGGGGGGGGGAGGGAACACACATTTTACCACTTTGGAAGTGTCTCTCGCGCAAACTATTCAGTATATAAAAAAATGATATTAGAAACCTCAATATCATTTTTGAAGACCTATCCATAGATACCCCACACGTATGGGTCTGATGAAAAAAAAAATGTTGAGTTTCAGTTCTAAGTATGGGGAACCCCCAAAATTTATTGTTTTTTTTCTATTTTTTGTAAAAATCTTAATGCGGTTCACAGAATACATCTACTTACCAAGTTTCAACAGTATAGCTCTTATAGTTTCGAAAAAAAGTGGCTGTGACATACGGACGGACAGACAGACACATGACGAATCTATAAGGGTTCCGTTTTTTGCCATTTGGCTACGGAACCCTAAAAACAAGTCATACTCCGGTGTTAGATTCAGAAGAGCATTAAGCACAGAAAGCGCACGAACTAGCGGCGAGTTAGCTCGTGACACTGTCTGCAATAAAGGATCAGCTAACAATCGGTGTGTTTGTTACTTCCTCACGTTCGAAATGCAGAACGGATTTCGATGAAACTTGGTGCACGAGTAGACCATGGCCTGGAAGAGCACATGCGATACTTTGTTCCTTTGGGACCACTTTCTACTTATTTTTTTTTTATTTTTTTTATTCATATAAACCAGTGCTTGACTGCGATCCCACCTGATGGTAAGCAGCGATGCAATCATTGATGGTGAGGCGCACTAGTTTATTAAGAGCCTATTCACTCTAGCCTTGAAGACACCTTATACGCGGGCTGACACTGACAGCAGCAAGTACTTCTTAACTTTTGGAGTAGCGTAATTAGAGACACAATAGTAAGACAACGGCACACTCACACAAACATACGTATCGACGAGACTCCTAAGCGTTTCTCGCGGTCCTGTCAGTAGCGAATGCCGCTTAGGAGTCTCGTCGATACGTATGTTTGTGTGAGTGTGCCGTTTCGAACATTTGTAGGTAGTTTCCGTACTGTTCCATATATCTATACTGTGACTCTATTCCATTCAAAAGGTACCTATTAATTAAATACCCATCGATATATTCTAAATAAATAACTTCATTTTACTACCCATAAAACCGCCATGCTTGTTTATTTGCCAAAGCCTTGGATCCACACCAGACATCATGCAATCAGTCTATTGTCATTCAGATACTTCAATCAATTCATAAGAGAGATTATCTTTACGACACAACATCGGAAATGAAACGACAAAGGGAAGGCAATCGCTACATTTAAGCGTTACTATCAGTAGGGACTTTACGAGCGCTCGTAAATCAACATTGTATTGCTTAGAATAGGTCCCCGCCTGCACTTAAATAATTCATGGTGGTGGCCTTTGAGGGTGCAGTGTTCTGCCTGTCTTAGAGTAAAGGGTGAGTTAGGCTGAACCAGTTAAATCATCACTTTTTCATTATTAACAAACACACTACAAACATCATCATCGTCATCTCAACGCTCAGTCACGTGGCCTACTCGAGGAGTTCGACGCAAGAGAATCGAAACGAAACGGTCGTAACTTGACTAGGGGAGCAGGGCCCTTTAACTCTTTCGAACGACACCGTAGCCCTAGGGCCCTACAGGACCCCATCTGTTTTGCTGACATCTGTTTGAAGCGCGTGGGGAAAACAACGCGCCGTCGACTCGGGCATGGGTAGCTCGCCGTCCAGTAAGGACCGAACGGCGAGTTAACCGTTGCTCGCCGTCTGCATAGTTTTTTATACCTTCGTCACATTTAGAATTATATTTATAGGATGCTATAATTCGTTTTATAACATTGATGCTATAATATAGCTATCCTGTATCGATGAAACTGTATTTTTAACTTGATTATTTCATGCATGGATAAAAAAATTGACCTAAATATGTTTACCCAATACTGAAACATTTAGAGAACAGATTATAATTAAAAACTTAAAAGCTTCTAAAAGCATTACAAAATATGGCTAAAATATTTTTAATTCCGATTTTTTATTAGAAGTGCTACTGAAATATGAATTGGTAGCATAATAAAATGCAATGTTTTAATAGCTCTTCAGTCATGCCTGAATATTAATGATCAATTTATAGTGAAAACATTTAATATTTACGATGAAACGTTACCGTAAAACGGGGTGAAAAGAAACGCAGGGGTGAATAGAAACAAAACTTTGGTTTGGTTTTTCACTTTGATACCATATTATCGGCTTCTAACAAAGCATCTACTTTTTAGAATAACAATTCATTAATAAATTGATATAGTTAAATGCTGTAAAAAATATTCAAATACCGTGAAAATACCATTTCATTGCCAATAAATAAATAACAATTCATGGTTATAAATACTGCTCTATTACAGAAAATACAAACCACAAAATAAGGTATAAACAACTATTTCGAAAAAAGAATAACGTAACATTTAATATAAAGTTTATTTGAACTTGTAGGAGGACCTTTGATTATATAATGTCGTAAGGATCTAATATTTTAAAATAATATTCAACTTTCACGAGGGCAAAGCCGCTACAGTCAAATGGGGTGAATAGAAACTCAGGGGTGAATAGAAACAAAACTTCAAAGGGTATTTTCACGATATTTGAATATTTTTTTCAGCATTTATCTGTATAAATCTATATATATAAAAGGAGAAACTGACTGACTGACATATCAACGCACAGCCGAAACTACTGGGACTAGGAGCATGAGATTTTGCATAAGGTTTCCTTTTATAACGTAGGCGAGCACTAAGAGAGGATTTTTCAAAATTCGCCCCCTAAGGTGATGAAACAGGGGTCCAAAGTTTGTATAGAAAAACCTACTATGACGCTGGCGAAGCCGCTGACATAAGCTAGTTTATTAATAAAATGTTAATATAAAAAGTCGATGCTTCGTTAGAAGCCGATAATATGGTATCAAAGTAAAAACAAAACCAAAGTTTTGTTTCTATTCACCCCGTTTTACGGTAACAAAATTCAGAACTAAGTACAGTAACTCAAATACTACGTACAATATTTTAGTTCTAATTTTCTTTCCACTTCATTACATTTTTAAGCTCAATTTTCTAAGACCTTTTACACGAGATTCGATTGATTATAATACCTTGTTCTCAGAAAGACCATTGTCTTACCTAAGACATTACAAAGGAGAACATTAAATAAAACTTTTAAGTTTGTTCAATAGAAACGCAAATACTTTTGATACAAATTGATTGAGTTCTTTTAAGTCCATGTTCAAGATGAAATCACCATGATAGCCAGTGAAATACAGATTTTCTTTTTTATTTGCAGATTAAAGATGAGTATTAGAATGTTTGGTAATAAATAAGTAATTCGTGATCGATATATTTACCGAAGGACGAGATAGCCATTAAAATCATCAATATAATATTCCACAACTATCACACAATGTCGTCTAGTCAGTACAACTGATAAACATACTTATATTCTAAATACATACATATTATAGATAAATTACACCCAGACACAAAACAAATGATATCGATATGATCGTGCTCATCACACAAACATTTGTCCTGGGTGGAAATTGAAACCACGACCTCCGGCATAGCAGTCAGGGCCACTAACCACTAGACCAACAGGCCAGTCAAATACGACTCTCTTAAGTTTCCAGAAATGTTAATAGTTCTATTCACGGGTTATCTACACTAATATTATAAAGAGACAAAAAGCAACTTGGTAGGAAGTAATCTCTGGATTTACTGAACCGATTTTGAAAATTCTTTCACCAATATCAAGCTACATTATTCATGAGTGACATAGGCAAAGTGGAATATCCGACTTTAGCAAATATCATTTTAAATACCTAATAGCATAGTCGGCCTTATAATGTTCCCACTGTTGGGACTCAGGCCTCCTCTCTAGGAGAGGGAATGGGCTATAATCCACCACGCGGGCCCAGTGCGGGTTGGTGGATGTCACATGTCTTCGAATTTTTGGTTCTAGGACATGCCGGTTTCCTCACGATGTTTTCCTTCACAGTTTTGAGAGCGGTGGTGATGAAATAAATTACAGAAATGCGCCTGGTTGGGTTTGAACCCGCGACTCGTAAGTCGGGGCCGTTACCACTCGGCCACCACTGCTCTCAATACCTAATGCTCTAATAAACTAAAAATAAAATTTTAAAAATGTTGAGTTCTCCGCCATCTAGAGGAAAATATAGCCACGTCCGGGCCCGCCCTTGCACCTTAATAAAGTTTGCCAGTATCAAAAACTTGATATATTTGTTATTCTTATTACCAACTTGATATTTTGTATACAAACTTCTTGTGATACATCATTTCGTGTCCGTTTTTATTGCTTTAACTGAAGATTTATGGCATCCGAGTGTCCCTTTGTATAATCTTTTCATAAAAAATGTTTTAAAAAGTTTTATAATGAACTGTTTTTTGTTGCGACAGTCTTTCAATAGGTTGCGACTTGCGACGAGCGTTTATTGTTTGGCGAGAGATATAAATTGTATACAGTGAATTTCAGTGTTATAGGTACTAGTATTTTTATAACGAAGAGTATTTAGAAAGCCTTGTTTGTGCTGATAATGGCCACGCTCAATTACAATTGGGCTAGACTGATGGTCAATGTAGCTGAAAGGTTCTAGAGTGGAGACAGCGCACCGCACACGCAGTATTGGATGGCCTTCCACAAGGTAGACCGATGACCTGGTATGCGAATGCGGTAGATTGGGTTGTGGCGACACTTGGAGGAGGCCTATGTCCAACAGTGGACGTCTTTCGGTTGAAATGATGATGAGCCACATTTGCTGCATGTCAGATGACCAATGTGTCCAAGTCACGGCCCAATAAGACTCTTGATAGCACTCAAAATTGCAGAAGGCCCTGACGAAGATAGCTTGAAGATCCATTACAGAACTCCTTCAACAAGCTCTGGTCTTTTATTTGAGGGTGGAAAATCATTAAATAGCTTTTCTCGCTCTAAGTGGATCGAGAGGGAGTGTTAGACTTTCTAAAACCCACCCGAGTTTCTTTAGTTGGCCTTTGCATTCCAGAGCCGCTGTGACTCTTCAGAATAAACGCGCAGCCCTATCAGAACAAGCGCTAGTCATTAGCAGTAATTTTTAATAGAGAAGAGTGAAAAAAAATGAAAAGACCACAGGTTTTTATTAATTTAAAACAATCTTCAATTAATAGACCTTACAAAGAGCAATGTTGGTTTAAGTTTTCATTTACAAAAGTAATCAAAATCAGAAACTACACAACTAAAGAACCTATTGAAGTTTCCACCTATTCTCCGAGCCGAAAAAAAAAAAAATTATGAACAAAATATTTATTCATTTTAATATTTGAAAGACTTAACAATTTGATCGGCTCATTGGGCCGAGCTGCATTTAGATCGTTTTATTACGTAAGCAATGGAAAGAAAAAAAACTACTCTAAAATATTCCCAGCATATTTTGTTTTTATATTTTTGTGTTCTGTTGTAGACAGCTCTTGGAAAAGGAGACTAAAGAAACTTTGAGACATTTTTTTCTTTGTAACGTTTGTACTTACAAGGCAAATAGGGTTTCATTAATATTTCTGTGGCCCTACCACGAGCTGTTAACGCGATCGAATTGAGGACCTAAACTGAACTGTTAAAGGGATAATAATAATAATTGATGGCCAAAAGCTTCGACGATTATCTGTCTAAGCTGTCGTTGCGCGGTTGGATCAAGGGCCTGATACAGAAGGCTCCTTGATACGGCTCGCATTGTGAGGAGGTCCTGTCTCTGGAGCCCTAACCACCAGTAGCTTAGACCCTGTTCCCGACACCGGCGGACTACTGTTTTTTTTATATTTTTTTAAAATTTAATTGTTTTAAGAAATATTTGTACCAACCCGCACTGGGCCCGCGTGGTGGATCGACGGCCCTTTTCCTCTCCTAGAGAGGAGGCCTGAGTCCCAACAGTGGGAACATTATAAGGCAGACTATACTAAGAAATATTTAAAAATGTAAACAGTATGTGAAGAAAACAAATAAAGGAAATAATAATAATATTTATTAAAAATTCTTTACAGGATAAAGTAATACAGTCTTAAATATAAATCTTAATTCTGAGTCTTACGTGCTTCAGGCATGTTCTCGTTCTAGGAAGATACGATAGAACTAGGATAGAATTCTATAGGGTGTATAGCTCTATCCCTCTCTCACGCTCACGATTGACATTTTATGAAATCATGGTAAGACCCAGGAACAGATTCAGGCAGTTCTGAATTTGTTATGAAAAGTTTTAACATGACGGCTGGTTTGATAGTTTTACGTTCATAGTTGTAACTACTATGATATCTATTAAGTAGCTGTTCTTCTTTGATCAAGCTCCGTTCCATCATTGGACCACCAGACGTACGGTGATGCGCCACCGGTACATAGCCGACATCCCACCCATACGGACAAAACGTTTTGGGAACACATTTATTGTGCATACAGCTAAAGAGGGGATTCTGATCCCGATTTCCGGCCACCGTAGGCACGGGCTTGCGGACGGCGAACAATGGGTAGCTAGCCGTCCGACCGTCCGGTAACCATCCGGACCGAGCCCAAGTCGTCGACGGCGCGTAGTGTTCCACGCGCGCCTCAAGGAGATGTCAGCAAACCGTAGGGGCCCAGCAGGGTAAAAGCCTACTGGGGTCAAGGGTCTGATTCTGTAAGGAAGACTCGGCCCTGGTACGAAAGGCAACGAAGGAACAGGAGTGGGTTTTTAGTTAGTAAAAGTCTGACACTATCTCTCGCTCCGCCCAAGAGCGGGATTTGTCATTAGATGATTTTCCCACCTAAAAAAATAAAATAAAAAAAGCTAAAGAGTGGAATACTGCGGGCGAAGCCGCGGGCAAAAGCTAGTAAATAATATAGGAATATTTCTTCTATATCGTGGGTGGCCAACAAACTTTGGTACCATCGTCTTCTAATTAGGCAGTGCCAGAGGATATTAATGTGCGTGCAAAGATCCCAACCTCATTGTAACTGTACCTCGCAGAACGATCGAATAGACGGTGACGTGGAGCAATAGATTCAGAAGGATCAAACGGTATCATTTTGGTGAGAGGAAGATATATTTACCTACTGCTGAACCAATGTGCTATCAATGTAATGATGTGCAATTTAGTGAGTCTATTCTGATAAATTCATTAAACAACGCATGAGCATAGAACCATGTACTACTAAGGTATTTTACCGTGTATGAGAAAAAATCTTAAAGTATACAATTGAGATAGCTTAGGCAATAAGCAGTCAATACATGTTCAATTTATTTCATAAAATAACGAAATTCATTAAAAAAGAACATACATATATACATACATTTTTTGGCGCGTTAAATAATATGATGGAATATAGTGCGAGTATTCTTTTTGCATAATTAGTATACGTTTTGACAGATGTCAAAACGGACCTTTTATTTTTTGACAACTTTAAGGATTAAGTAAACTAAAAAGTATCTACTGATGAATTGACGTCATGACCACAGAGCAAGGATCTTGTATAGAGGCAACGCTGTAGTTATTGTCTCTCTATAAGTAGTTTTGAATCTTCTATGCTGGTAGATTATTGCTTATTTTAGGTCGTCAAAATTGAAATGGCCAATAACTGTATAGGGGCCAATAACTTTAGCGTTTACCCTACCCTATGTAAAATTCAAATGTATTTTTATGGCACTTACGTTACTGTTTTTTTTAATGTTTATTAACCCTTTACGATCGAATTCAAAAATAGGTTTGTTAAAAGTGAAACTTCTCCACGTAAACTGTGGTGTGGAGTTAATTATGTTGGTGATTAATACGGCTGGCCAGGATTAGGATGCGGCCAGGGCCAGCTCTTATTAATGGTGAATGGCTTGTTCGGCGATTTGTTACACTTTCCTATAGCTGCATGCTCGTTTGTGCGAGGTAGGTGTACGATGAGGTCACGGGTAACATGTAAGAGAACGGAGAACTTGTTGTATCTTTGATATTTTTTTTAAATAAATGTAAAAAAAAGTTGTCGTTCCCGGTTGTCATTCGTAGATTTTTGACAGTCTTTACAGGTATTCAGATGCCAGAAAGTCTGACCATCACTCTATCCAAGGAATGATAAATTACAAAAGATATTTATTTTTCAAATTAATAAAAAAAAAACTAACTTTTAATAAAAATAATAACTTTTAATAAAAATAATTCACACAATTATCACACAACGCCGTCTAGTCCCAAGCTAAGCAGAGCTTGTGTTATGAGTACTAGACAACTGATAAACATACTTAAATAATTCTAAATAAATACATATTATATATAAATTACACCCAGACACAGAACAAATGATTGTGCTCATCACACAAACATTTGTCCTGGGTGCTATCAGGAAACACAGACTCCGACAGGGAATTCCACTCCTTAGCTGTACGCATAATGAATGAGTTCCCAAAACACTTTGTACGTATGGGTGGGATGTCCACCATGTACCTACCGGTGGCGCAACGCAGTACGTCTTGAGTCTTGAGTCTCGTCTTAATTGGTGTGAGTAATAAGATCTCTTGAAAACAGCCTAAAGAATGATTACAAAAAAGATTGCTTACGGTGTGCGGGTGTGGGCACAAAAAAAGGTCAAGTGTGAGTCAGACTCGCGCACCGGGTGTCCCGTACAAATATACTTATGTAAATAGTTCGATACTCGAATCAAGACTCGAAGATTTTTCCTAATCGCAGAAAAGCAATTATTTTGTGTCGTCCTTACTTGAGCTATGAGATCTTGCTTCTTGGTAAATTTCAGGATTCAAGGTCAACGGGAAGCATTATATAGAAGATAGGTTTTGAATTCCTTACGAGTGTCAACATATGGGTCATAAACAAAGCATAAATGGCCGTATCTTTAAATTGCGAAAACTTAAAAGTTTAAATTCACTGCTCTAAGAGGAAACAGAATTGAGTATTTGATACTAATTTCAGCTTAATACCTTTACGCGTTCCTGAGAAAAAGGAAGTTGACGGACAGACAGATGACAAAATGATCCTACGGAAAAAGGTTTTACCAACTGAGGTATGGAACTCTAAAAAATAGCATATAACACAAAAATTCCGTCTAAAAACTTGACGACTAAAATAAAAAAAAAACCTCATCTCATTTTAGTATCTAAAAAAGCTCGTTTAGAAGACCTAGAGTCTCCTAAAGCGATGTAACAATGTCTAAAACGAAATAACCTCTCAGAGATGTTCTATCAAGTTCAGGATGATAAACAGACGAACTACCTGAATTTTTTTAAGGGTACATTACGGTTGGAAGCTAGATTACACAATAAAAGAGTTTCTCGTAAAAGCCTATTTTATATGAAGGCAAAAAGAAATTGCTTATTTTTGGCTAGAATTGAAAGAAATTTTTTTTTGTATATTATTATCGTTGACCGGCCACTTTGCACAAAGTACAAAGTTATCTCAAAGGAATATTTTGCCGGAACAAAATCTTTATCTAGTATTCCATGTTATACTCCAGGACATGGTCTACCGTACGGTAAATTTCATGTCATCATCATCATCATCATTTCAGATGGAAGACGTCCACTGTTGTACATATGCCTAAATAAATAATAAATTTAAATAATAATAATAATAAAAAAAAAGTTACAAACATATACTAGAAACTTTCGCCTGTATGATATTAGTATGATATATATGTTACGGGAAAACTAATTTCGCCTAGGCCAAACCCAAGTATTAGTCCAAGAGCAAGCGAAGCGAGCTCAGAATTTTAGGGCACCCCGACACGGTTAGGTTAGGTGGCTAAGGTGGGCTCCCGAGCCTTCGTGGTTATTTGTTTTTATAACCACCCAGAAATAGCAGATAGAATAGAATAGTAACATATATATAATATAGCTATATGTATTTTTATTTTAACTACATATTAAATACTATTTTTGTACCCTTGTTTTCTAAATAATATTTTTTTTTTTTTTTTTGGGGAGGCCTATGTCCAGCAGTGGACGTCTTTCGGCTGAAATGATGATGATGATGATGATATATTTTTAATGCACCTGCCAATTGCCATATTCTCTCGAGCTCCCCTGGTTGACAGGTAGGGAATGCCTAAGGCATTTAGTCCATTTTGTTGCATTAAAATTACATAAATGAATAAACACGTCTATGATACAGCGATAAAGAATTTAACAGGAGATTTTTTTAGAACTTTAGGTAAAAAAATACATACTTTTTCACTCCTACCACTTTTAGTCACATACCTCATCCATTAACTTCCACGATACTTTAGGCTAAAAACCAATGTTCCTACCTAGGCACACAGTATCCTCCACTCTAGAAAATTGCCTGTGACGTCAGCAGGGTTCCTCAAATTAATATTGACAGTCTCATTTCACGCGGTTAAATTGAGTTGTCAGAAAAAATAAGGGGGAATTGCGAATAAGGAATAATACAGTTTTTTAGCTGCGGATATTACGGGGTGAGATGTGCACTGTGAGGGGTGTGCAGTAATCGGAGCGATTATTAGAATTTAAGAAGTAACATTTTAAAATTGGAATTTGTTTATTTTTTTTTTCTATCATTTATTTGTTGAACTTGAGCCGGCGATAATGTATAAGCGTTTTTTTTTTAATAAACTGAGTGTGTACAGTCATGGGCAATAATATATATATGTCACCGGAAAATTGCAAATTCCGTAAGATTGTAAAACATCGCGAAAAATTCTAAACTATTTTTTTCTTAATAAAACACGGTCATGTTGGAAACTAATGAATATTTATTGTACCTATACAAAACGTTTGTTTCACAATACACCACTAATTTTTAATTAGTACAAATACTTAAAGGGCTTATTAGAAAGGGTCTTGTTATTATTTAAATAAAGTCTCAATAAATAATATTCATAAACAGCAAAGTTATTAGTGTTTGTTTGTATCTCAAAATATCACTCAATTTATGGAAATACTGTACAGGCTATTGATTATGAATGAATGAATGGCGATAATGGCAAAACACTGCGCGTAGTATTTTCTGGTCACAATTGTTATGAATGATTGATTCAAATATGAATTTACCGATTATGTCAAATTTTCGTGGTCAATTTTGGGATTTCGTCTTTTTTACTTTTGCCTACACAAATAAGATCAGTAACGGGTACGGATAGAGTACTATTTTTTTTGTACTAATTAAAAAATAGGGGTGTATATCGAGAAATCATAATCTAATAAAGATATATTACAATCAACAATCATCTGTAATTTTCTGGTGACATAGACTTCTGCTATTCAAAAAATAATTATACAACAAATAGTTCTTAATTACCTAACTATGAAATAGGTAATTTAGAGCCAATTGTCGTACACATAACATCTTATTGCCCGTGACTGTACGTTATACGCCACTTTGGAACACTACAGGCAATCAGGAAATATGTAGGTATTAAAAGGAAGGTTTTCATTACCGTTAGGAAACACCTGTATCACCAATAGCCAATCGATCTGAAGAAAATAGTAATTTTGATAATTTCACTAACAAATATTACCTCTCGGACTGTAAGTTATTAGATGGCCAGAAAACTCTTTCACAACTCCTACTAAAAGGCGAACTAATAAATACCAAATGAGACATTAATACCAATCGTTCCACACGAAAAAACTTACACAAAAAAAACAAGCAAACAATCTCATTCTGCCACAGAAAGTAAGTCACGCACAAGAAGCTACACAACTTTGACATGCCACTAAATCTTCTGTATCCGATACTATTCGATACAAGTGATACAACTGATTCAAACGATACGAAGGCCATGACACAGAATAGATAGCTGCTTACAGAAGGCGAGGTCCACTCAACAACCGTAACGCACGCTCGCTCGCCGTACACGGGTAGGCCACGCAAGGTAAAGGTCGAAGTCAGATTGCTACAGAGGTTTCCGGGTTTAGTTTTTCGAAACATGTAAATTACGCAATTTTGGAGAAACGTTTTTCCGTTTTCCTTGCGCTACAACTTCAATATTATTACGACTTTTTCAATTCATCATCATCATCATCATCATTTCAGCCGAAAGACGTCCACTGCTGGACATAGGCCTCCCCCAAGCGTCGCCACAGCGAACGGTCCTGTGCGTCTCGCATCCATCGGACTCCCGCAACCGTTACCAAGTCATCGGTCCACCTTGTAGGAGGCCTTCCAACGCTACGTCTTCCGGTACGTGGAATTTTCAATTATACTTAATTTATTATTTGTATCAAGTTGATATTCGGATAAATGAAAATGACACTTGAGAAACAATTATTCGAATAGTCGTTGCACTTTCGAGTAGCATATATCGAACAAGTGATGAAATTAGATGTGCAACGTGGCACCAAGCATTAATCTGGCCATTGCGATATTTTTTTTTTAAATAATATTTTACAATATTCCACAACTATCACACAACGCTTTCTAGTCTCAAACTAAGCAGAGCTTGTGCTATGAGTACTTATTAGACAACTGATAAACATTCTTATATATTTCTAAATACATACATATTACAGATAAATAACACCCAGACACAGAACAAATGATCGTGCTCATCACACAAACATTTGTCCTGGGTAGGAATCGAACCCACGACCTCCTGCTTAGCAATCAGGGCCACTAAGCACTAGACCAACAGGTCAGTCGAGCGTTACTCACTTACAATTGTCTAATCGATGTCGTGTTATATTTTATTTTATTGTATGGAGTGTTATCCGAAATAAAAACATTATTATTTCAAAACCGTCGCTAGGTACAGCATTTCGCCTAACACGCAGACTAGCATTAAATGAAGGACCTAGCTCTCTGTGACTTCAAACCAACTGTATTAAACAATTGCCTGCAACAAATACGAAGCCTCTCCATGTACGTGCGCTGCACGCACCTAGCCTTCTGTACCTATTTATTCCGTGGGCCGTACCTTCTTGGATGAATGAGGACCATCAGTCAATGTCGTAGCAAATCGAGGACATATATAACTTATTCTTTACCTAAGAAAGTCAGCGGTGACATATTATTGAGAATTGTGACGATGTATTGATGGCGAAATGGTTGCGAGATTTGGCTGAATTGGGTTTTAGCTGAGCGGAATAGTGACTCAGTGAGCATGTAAACAGTTTTACAGGATATATGAAGTAATGTTTTAGTATTAGGTATTTTTTATATTATTGAAAGGCTTACGCTTTAGCACTTTCTCATCTGGTGGTAAGCGATAATGTCGACAATAGAGCACGCTTGTCTAGAAGTAATCTATTCACTTTCGACTTAAAGATATCCTTAGGTTGTAGCTATCAGAAAACACAGACTCCAGCAGGGAATTCTACTCCTTAGCTGAACGTACAATGAATGTGTTCCCAAAAAGTTTTGTGCGTATGGGTGGGATGTATACCATGTACCGATGGCGCATCGCCGTACGGATGGTGGTGCGATGATGGATTGGTATGCAAAGCTTCGAATTATATTTAAATACCTAAAGGATATTATTTACTATTGAAGTACCCGTGCGAAACCGGAGTAGATTATTAGTTTTTTTGAATGATATAAACTAGTGCTTGATTGAGATCCCACCTGATGGTAAGCAGTGATGCAATCGTTGATGGTGAAGCGCACTAGTTTATTGAGAGCCAATTGTCTCTAAATAAAATAATACAGATAGAATATAATAATACATGGCGAAATTGGTCAGTGAGAGTTTTTATTATGTAATCAAAAGAATGACGGATCAATAAAATGTTTTATTCTTTTAGCAAATGAACGTTGAATTTTATAAACGCTGAATGATTTTCACAAAAAATAAATATGTAACTTCAGCTGAATCTCAATTAGCTATTCGGCTAATGGGCCCAATTACCATCATTCCATTTATTCTTCCAACTGTTATAAATTATAATTTATTTTCGTAATTACATGTAGATTTTTTTTTAAATGTAAAGGTCAATGCTCGGTTCTTCTATTGTATGCAAAGAAACTTTTTTAAACGTGGGTTCCTTTTTTAATCATCTTTTCAAAAGAGAAGGAGTTATTGATTTTTAATTGAATGACTGTGTTTTAAATATTAAGTCCTCATATATGAAATTGGCGTAAATTTTCAAAACTTAATTCTTTTTTTGAAATTAGTTATTTATTGGTTACTTTGTGTTTTATATTTTCTGGAATAGTCATAATATTATGTTAAGTATTATTTCTGTAGAGCATATTCTGATTTCGTTCTTTAAGATAAAATCAGAATACCTTCGCATGACCCAAGGGCTGGCTTTTACTTCGGACAAAGGATAAGCATTGCCATTCAGCGTGGCAATGCCGCCAGTCTTTTGGGTACATTACCAGTCGACAGCGATGTGGAGGAGTTTTTCGACGCCGTACTTTTGATTGCTTTTTTTAGTACTTTATGGCTTTTATTTTTATTTTGTAAGTTAGTTTTAATTACGTTATTATTAGATTTAAATGTTAATCCACGAAATAGAAAATACTATTATTATTAAAAAAAAAAGAATACATGAAGGGTCTTATCATGTTTCCAACTTTAAGGTTTTGTAATTTGGCAGCTCTGTTCACTATCTAAGTAGTTCCCTACGTGGTAATACATTATCATGGCGTCTTTCTTCTTTACTAAAGAGTTAAGCCGGAGTGTGATCAATTATAGTACACTCATAGTTGTTTTAACTCTTGTGTAAAAGGGAGGAAGTCCAATTATGTGTCTACACTTAAAGGGGGGGAATCCCTTTAAGTGTAGACACTTTATGTATAAACACTTAAAAGGGGGGGTGTCCAATTTAATGTCCACACTTAAGAAGAGGTAGTCCAAGTAAGTGTCCATACTTAAAATGGGAAGTCCAATTAAGTGTCCACACATAAAGAGGGGGGGGGGGGCGGTCCAAATAATTGTCCACACTTAAAAGGGGAGTCCATTTAAGTGTCTACACTTAAATATCGGAGAGTCCAATTAAGTGTCCCCACTCAAAAGGGATGAGTATAAGTAGGTGTCCACACTTAAAAGGGGATGAGTACAAATAGGTGTCTACACTTAAAAGGGATTAATACAAGTAGGTGTCCAAACTTTATTCAGCATACCTCACAAAAATAACTCATTAAATCTAAATCCAACACCCGCTCAGCAATAAAAACGACATAGAAACTCATCCTTGACATATTACCAGACACCGCAGCGAGACCACCATACGTCACACTATTTTTACACAAAAAGGTGCCATTTTGTGTCGTTGCATGATATCGGTATAGAGGCACATTTATCACGGCTCAGCTATTAATTTAGTAGACAACGAATACTATGCATGACACACACGCTATGCCAGGGCTGGCACACACGCTATGCCAGGGTTGGCACATGCGGCTGTGAGATTGTTTGAAGGAGGCCCTGGAGGCCGTGGCCCTGGAAACGCAATGGCAACTGAAGGAACACAGGTTGGTCACAAAAACTCTGACACGCTGAAATACTTGTACGACAATTGGTTCTAAATTACCTATCCAGATAATTAAGAACCGTTTGTCGTACATTAATTTTTTGAATAGCAGAACTTTAGATAATAAAATAAAAATGTTTATTTCAATTAGGTACATATTACTTTTAGAAAAATGACTTGGAGATCAAAGATGCTTGTACAGAGCAGAGTCACCTAACTGTTCTTACCCTTAACATTATACAATTGAAATCTAAATACTAAGATTGATTGAAAATGCGACAATGTATATATATTATTGCTCGTGACTGTACAGTGTTTTGTAGTTCATAAAGTTTTAATAAATAAATAAAATAAAACATACCAAGAGTTTATATACAAAAATCTACAATATTTGCTACATGAGACATTAAGATACCACCCCTCAACAATCAACTGTAACAAATATAATTCAAGCCACGATCGCCGGGACGTTAATCGCATACTTTAATTAAAATAAAACGAGCCATTTGTTGTTTACATACGTTAATAAATACACATACTACATATTACAATAGTGTTAGACGTAAATTATGACTCAATTTCGTTAGTTTTAAGGAGTATTTGCACGCAAAGGTCGTCGGACATGATAGTTCGTGCAACATTGTAGGGATCATATTAATATGTTCCGACGTTTTTTTTCTGTTGACTTCTTATTTATCATATAACTAATACATTAATTAAACTTAACCTAATTAAAACGAACTTAAAAAATAAAAGCCCTAAAGTACTAAACAAGCAATCTAAAGTACGGCGTCGAAAAACTCCGCATCTCTGTCGACTGGTAATATACCAGAAATCAGAAACGTTTATTTCAAATAGACCAATTACAGGCACTTTTAAATTGTCAAAATGTCGGTCAGTCAAAAAAAACAAGTGAAGCTAAATTGCACCCAAAAGACTGGCGGTATTGCCACGCTGAATGGCAATGCTTATTATTTGTACAGTAAAAGGCAGCCCTTGGGACACGCGAAGTGTCAACAAGGCGTTTTTAAAGTTTTCTGTTGATCCAAAGAAAGTTCGATTTGTAAGGAGCGGTTAGTAAACGAATCTTCCTAAGTCACAGGTCTCACCTAGATAGGAGGCAGAGTCCTAATATTTAAAGATACGTTCCAAATTTAATGTACCTATGTTAGTAAGTCTTAACTTTGTTAATAGGGTTTAATTGCTTCAATTAAATTATTATGATTATTATATTAATGACTAAACAATATCTAGCATAGCTATGCTCGAAGTTTCTTTGCGTGATCGAATCAGAAATGAAGATATCCGCAAGTTCTCTTGCAAAAATATTGATATGTAGCAAGTATTTTTTGACAGATAAAACTAGACGAGACCGATATTTAGCATAGCGGCATAATCAGTCTTTTAATGTTCCCACTGCTGGGTCTCAGGCCTCCTCTCTAGGAGAGGGAATGGGCTGTAATCCACCACGCGGGCCCATTGCGGGTTGGTGAACGTCACATGTCTTCGAATTTTTGGTTCTAGGACATGCCGGTTTCCTCACGATCTTTTCCTTCACCGTTTTGAGAGCAGTGGTGATGAAATAAATTACACAAAGTAATACGCCTGGCTGGGTTTGAACCCGCGACCTACAAGTCGTAAGTCGGGGCCGTTACCACTCGGCCACCACTGCTCCAGTCGGACCGATATTTACTTTGAAAAGAACCTTGAAACAAACTCAAAGATTAGTTCTTTGTAAAGAAATCTTTTGGGACATTTATACGACCTAGTTACCACCGCATGAATCTACTGCCCCCTCTCTCACAGTGACACGGTAATGGCAACACTCGCAAAGTTTGTCCAACATTCGAGATAATTATGCTAATGACTTATTCACATGAAGACCAACAAACGTGTATACTTAACGATTGTTTAATTGACATTGTGCTTCTGTAACGTAACATAAAAAGTTACGTTCACGTTATTTGTATGGTAATTTCGGCCGAGAATTCCCTTACCCTTAATTATGTGGTTTCATGGGGTAAGTCCGTATACGTAATCGAATGTTTCGCTGATTGGATTTTGTTCGGTTATTAGTCTATTTTCGGTTTGAGAAAAGATCTTTAATTCAATTAGAAATTCACATATCGTCATTTATGTTGATAAGCTAGTTTCTAACAACGGCTTTGTTTGTGTGATAGCAGAAAAATATATGCCTATGTCATTCAGTGATAAAGTAGCATTCTACTGGTGAAATAGTTTTTAAAATCGGTCCTGTTATTTGAGTTTATTAATCATCATCATCATCATCATCATTTCAGCCGAAAGACGTCCACTGTTGGACATAGGCCTCACCCAAATGTAAGTTTATTAATTGCAAAAAAAAATATACGAATCTTACCTTTTTATATTATTAGTATAGAAATATAGATGACTAGCTTCTGCCATGGGTTTCGCCCGAATTAAAGTAGATTTTTCCATACAAAATTTGGAACCCCGTTTCATCCCCTTAGGAGGTAGAAAATCCTCTCTTAGTACTCGCCTACATCATAAAAGGAAACCTTGTCCAAAATTTCACCTTCCCAGTCCCAGTAATTTCAACTGTGTGTTAATATGTCAGTCAGTCTTGTTCTAATTAATTATCTATGGACTGTTCCATGTATCTATCAGCACAAAGAAAAATACAAATAAAGAAGCGCAATAAAAGTGACTAAGAAAATATTATCTTTCCGCAAATAAATCTAACAAATTAATATAATATCAATGCTGTTTCACTCATCGAGGTTTCCATACATTTCCTCGTATACACGCGCTTTATTCTTCTATTTCTATCCATTTTCCGGGAACACACCAAACGAGATATTAATAGAGGCCTTACATTAACATTTTTGTTCGACCTCCAAGTCACATATAAATCATAAGTGGTGAGATAGTGTAATCTAACTATAATCTATTAGGAACCGTTGGGGCGGTGCGAATCTGAAGTTTTCCGATTAGCAAGCCCGCCTCCCTACGTCCGGACTTACCCCCCGGTCTCGACGCTCTTTCCCCCCAACCCATATTACCCCGCGGAAATGTAAATCTTGGTGTTGGCTTCACAGAAATTTATTAACCATAATGGTTGAAGGGGAAATTGATAATTATTGTCACTGCTTTCCCAAATATAGGTGGTAAATAAATATTATCTTCTTTTGTTCTCATTTCAGACTGATTCGGAATTTCGTATATAAATCAAGGAATCAACAGCCATTTTGACTGCATTGTATGTTGGTTTACTCTTATTGTAATAAATACTGCATTTAAGTTTACATTACAAATATTTTCTCAAATGAGCTCAATGACAAGACGATGGTAAAAAAAGGGTGGAGATTTGACATATTATTTGTATAATTTTTAGCAGTAACCGTCGCTTTACAAGAGGTCTTTTTTGGTGGGAAATAACTTCTCCCACTCTGGACTACTACACTACACTACTTACTGGGAGTGTCAGACTTTTACTGACTAAAAACCTGTCCGGACTGAGCCCAAGTCGTCGAGGGCGCGTACTGTTCCACGCGCGCCTCAGGGAGATGTCAGCAAATCGTAGGGGCCCAGCAGGGTCGAAGCCTACTGGGGCCAAGAGTAGTGTGAAAGTGAAACCCGGGGCCCTGGGACGAAGGAATAGGAGTGGGTTTTTTAGTCTGTAAAAGTCTGACACTATCTCTCGCTCCGCCCAAGTGCGGGATTTGTCATAAAATGATTTTCCCACCCAATAAAAAAAAACCCTTGAATCTTTCGAATCATCCTTTTGCGTGTATTATTCTATTTATTGCTATATCCTTGCTATACAGTAACAATTAAGCGTACCCTCAAAGCACGTCAGTTTCAATTCCATTAACATTGTACCCAAATTCTGTCTGATTACAGTCGAACAACCCTTGAGTTACATAACACGTCACATGAAAGGCCATGTATTCAAGTCTACCAAATAATCGTTACATTGGAATCACTGGATAACAAAACAATAAAATCTAGCAACAATATGTTAACGTGAGCTATGGAAATAGGGTTGTGACTTTGTGGGATTAAAAAAATGCGGTAAATGTTTTTTGAATAATATTTTTAGTAAAAATATTTTTTAAATAATACTTCGATACAAGGACGCTAAATCTATTCAAATTAAGAGTAAAATACAAAAAATATTCAGTTTATTAGGAAAGAATAGCAAATTCATTGTGTACAAAAAGCCATCTTGAAGCCAATTTGGACTTACGGCATTCAATTGTGGGCTATAGCCAATAAAAGTAACATCGAAATCTTTGAAATATTCCAAAACAAGACACATAAAGCGGTCTTCAACATATCGCATTATATTAATAATAAATATATTCACAATGATTTATTTTTATTTTTTTATTTATGTTCAAAATTGCAGTATACATTATTTTTTTTATACTAAAAACCACAAAAGCTTTTACTGGCTTATATATGGCTAGTGAGTTCGGATAAATTAAATTACAAATAGGTTAGGTAGAAAGTGAAATTTAAAGATCAACACTTAAAGAAGAGATCCCCAACCAACTATAGCTTTAAATATCAAGAGAGACTATCGGGAGACAAGAATACACTAGCTATAAAAACAAGTGGATGCGGATCACTGCAGCACAAACGTTTAAAACAAAACAGCGTTCCTACGCTCCTGGATAGATTCTGCCACATGAAGTGAAAACCTCACACAAATTGGCATGGCTCACTGTGACTAATATCATTTCAGATGATGAGATGAATAATATCGGTCAGAAACAAGGCTTATTGTTCATTAAACAGACCGTCTTGATACCGAATAAAAATAGAAAAAAAAATTAGTAAGTATAATAATAATATTCCAACACTTTCACACAACGCCATCAGTATAAACTAAGCAGAGCTTGTGCTATGAGTACTAGACAACCGATAAACATACTTATATATTTCTAAGTACATACATATTATAGATAAATTACACAACCAGACACAGAACAAATGCTCCTCACAAAAACATTTGTCTGGGATGAGAATCAAACCCACGTCCTCCGGCATAGCAGTCAGGGCCACTAACAACTAGACCATCATCTTCCTGCCCTTGTCCCATCTTATTTGGGGTCGGCACAACATGTTTTTTTCTTCCATTCTATCCTGTCAACGGTCATGCTATCACTAACTTCCTTTTCTTTCATATCACTGTTCGAACAATCCATCCATCTTTTCTTTGGCCTCCCTCTCCCTCTCCACCCATCCACATGTGTACTCATAACTCTTTTTAGTAACATGCGTTTCATCTCTCCTCTTTACATGACCATACTAAGATAGAAACACTAACAACTAGACCAACAGGCATATAAATACAAAAAAAAAAAAATGGATTTTCAACAACTTTAATGGATTCCACATAGTCTTTATTTAATTTTGTGTTGCAATATATTTCTGCGAATAGCAGCGGCAACAAAGAGAAATGTAGGCTTCATTGGATCCGTTTTAATGCATTAACGGAACATTGACAGATAGGATTAATCATGGTCCATTACACACGCCAAAATATAAATAAATCCTTTTTCCAACGAACTCGATTGGACTCGACGGTGATTAAGACTAATCCATCGAATATCAAAGGGAATAATATAATTTACAGGTGAACAATTTGATATATTAAAGTTTCACGCCTAGTGCTGTTATTGTACGGGAATATTGAGAAAAGGCTGCTAAAAAGTTTTCATCACAGATAGTTTTCGGGTGTGTTTGCTGAAGCAGATATAATAATAAAAACCTTTATTTCAGACTATTTAGATCCATAATACAGCCTTTCAACCTATTTAGATCCATAACACAAAAAATAGGTACAAGGACCAGTTCTGGTTATACAAAAAAAAAATATGTAAAAAAAACAAATATTAATCAAATGTCAAAAGTTAAAAAAAAAATTAAAAATTGAAAGAATTGAAAAAAAAGATACAGTCAATTAACGGCTAGATAGCTTTCAAGCTATTATGCGAAAGAGAACAGCATCCCTGTTGCGAAGGATTCGGGGGAGACCAACAGCATTTTAAGGGTGATAGCTTATAAGCCGGATTGCCCCTTCCTTTGGCACTGAACTGGCACAGCGGCTGGTCAGGTGCAACGGGAAGTACGGCACATTTATACTAACAATAATTTATAAAAAAATTGTTACTGACATATTTTTAAATACGCTACTAACATAATATGGATCCTGTATCGCTATAAATAAATAAGAAAATAAATAAAAATAAATATTTTAAACCTTAAAAATATATATATTAGCCTTTTATTAAAATTCTTTCCTTGAATATAATTATTACAGACACAATTCCTTTCTAACACACAATAAAACATCACAAAAAGCTTTTTAATTATAACACCAACATTAACAAAAATATCCACAATCAAATAAATAAAACCACAGTAATTAAAAAAGTCCTTCGCGTTAAAAATGGAACGGTAGAAACATTCCCGTGCATCGTCGGGTGAAACGTATAATTTAAGTCCGGGAAAGCCCGGGAAAGCGTGCAGGTGACAACACTAGGTACTGTAACTGCCTTCCCTAATTAAAAGCGGCGTATCCACGAAGGGATGTATCGTGTTAAGGCTCGAATGCAATGACATTAACGGGATTGTGCAGGAATGTGGACTAAGCTTTATGCACTAGGAAATAATTGGTTTCATTAGTGTGTTGGTGTTGACTGAATAGGAAGTGTAGATTATTGATTTGTAATTGTAATTACCAGGTAAATTTCTTTTGTAAATTTCTCTCATACTGTTTACTAGCTCGTTCTAACAAATCAACAAATCTTTGAAATCCTCGGTTTTTATTTATGTACTAAGTACTTAGACCTTCCTTATGAATCATTCTGTCTATTGGTGAAAACCGCATGAAAGTCGGTTCAGCAGTTTTTGAGTTTAGCGCGGACAGACAAACATACAGCACCTATACAATGTATTATATAATATATAATAAGGATAAGAAAGGATACATTTAGAATGGTTTAACTACTTTATAAGCTATATGATTTTGATTATATTCCTTTATTGATATAATGTAGTACGGTTATCAATAAGACGACTTATCAGGTGCAAATTATTTTGTTCTAACAGTAGTAGTGTATGTTAATGTATGTATAGGTTATTCTTCTAACAGTAGTAGTGTATGTTGATGTATGTATAGGTTATTCCTTTTTTTTATTTTGAATGATTCATCTAAAAAGTCATATCTAGTACTAGCTTCTGCCAACGGTTTCACCCGCGTAAAAGTATGTTTCTCCATACAAATTTCCAACCCCCGTTTTACCCCCTTAAGGGTGGAGTTTCGTAAAATTCGTTCTTAGCGGATGTCTACACCCTATAAGGAACCTACCTGCCAAATTTTAAGTTTGTAGTGTGTTACAGTTTCTGAGATTTCGTGATTAATCAGTGAGTGGTATTTCGCTTTTATATAGGGTGACTGGCAATTAGTGTACGATACTTAAACACGTGATTGTGCTCATGATAGCAAACAATTTTTATTATGGGAGCAAAGACGAAATCGCGAAAAAAATTTCAGCTGTTCAGTACATTAGGCAAACATAAATGTACTGAACAGCTGATTTTTTCGCGATTTCAGGTTTGTTCCCATAGTAAAAGTTGTTGGTTATCATGAGCACAATCACGTGTTTAACTATCGTACACTAATTACCAGTCACCCTATATATATAGATTTTAAATAGCAGTACAAATTCCTAGTAATAAAGCTAGATCCTACTTTATTCTAGGAATTAAGTGGCTATTTGTAAACGCTGAGTATATAGCCTTTTTGACCACACAGCAGTTACAAGGGTAGCTAAGGATAATGGGATGTTTTCAAGACTTATGGGGTACTAACCTTATACTAATTCTAACCTCTTATTGCTATTCAGAGCAGTGATGGCTTAGTGGTTAAGGCCATGACTTACCCGAGTTAAAAGTCATGGGTTCGAAACCAGATAGGCAGTTTGCGTTTTTATTGCATCCCTATTGCTTTAAAAAAAAGGTGAAGGAACATCGCGGGGAAAACAGCATACATAGTTTTAAAAGGAGCTGAGGGTTCCGTACAAACTTACCTATGAAAACAGTTCAATTCCCGAATTGAGTTACAAAGATTTTCCCGAATCGCAAAAATAGTTTTTTTTTTTGTGACGTAACTACAAATTTACAGTTTTGCAGATTTTTTCTATACTTGTGCTATGAGAACTTGCTTCATGCCAAATTTCAGGAATCTAGGTCAACGGGAAGTGTCCTATGAATTTTCATTCCCTTGAGAGTGTCGAAATATATGTTTTTTGCGACATAAACGTCCGCTTTCTTTCGTTAACATAGAAGTTTGATTTTTTCACAGCTTCAAGGGACCGCAGACCTGAATATATGGTTTTAATTTCAAGTTGATACCTCTACACGTTCCCGAGATAAAACGTCTTGACAAACAGACAGACGGAAAACAAAGTGATCCTATAAGGGTTCCGTTTTTTCCTTTTGAGGTACGGCACCCTAAAAACAAACAAACAATAATCAACTACATATTTAATTAAACTAAGCATCTTCCCACACTACAGTACATTAACAAGAAAAATACCACCGTGGTACGGTCAGCCAAAAACACGGCCCATACTTATATCTGTACATCGTCATATCTGTCTGTGTGTGTACGGTCAGCAGCGGCGTCATGTTTAATGTGACGTGTAAAACGAATAGTGTCGCGCAGGGGAGGGTATGGACGGCCGGACAGGGGAGAGAGGGGTCGGTATTACCGTTGGCCAGTTGTAACATGCGGTTTTTCGTGAGATGTGAGTGAGTTTTGTGTAGGGGAAGAGTTTTTGTGTGATAGGGAGGTAAAATGCAATTATAAGTTGCAAGGAATGAAGGAAAAATAAAGGGACAGTTTTTCCTGCTTAGAATTAACGCTGGGAGAAAATTCAGGAGCTACAGGAAACGTTAAGGACAATAATTATTATGTAAGCTGTAGTTTCAAGTCAGTTTCAAAGTTTTTTCTTAGCGTGCGATATCTTGACTGGCCTGTTGGTCTAGTGGTTAGTGGCCCTGACTGCTATGCTGGAGATCGTGGGTTCGATATCCACCCAGGACAAATATGTGTGTGATGAGCACGATCATTTGTTTTGTGTCTGGGTGTAATTTAACTATAATATGTACCTATGTATTTAGAAATATATAAGTATGTTTATCAATTGTCTAGTACTCATAACACAAGCTCTGCTTAGCTTAAGACTAGACGGCGTTGTGTGATAGTTGTGGAATTTTATTATTATATTGTCAAATATCTTCTCTCGCTCTAGGTGAAGCGAAAGAGAGTATCAAACTTTTGCTGACTAAAACCTACTTGTATTGATCCAGATGCCCTTTGCGTACTAGGACCGCGGTGACTTTTTCGAACAATTCTGCAGTTCAAGTAGTCTAGTATCACATATAGCTAGCCACGACAAGTCGCGGCATGGTGGACAGAGTTAAGGCGACATCTCATGGTGGAATGGCGACAGCGACTGTCAAAACCCAGTGCTGGCAGGGCACGCCATAATTAAGTCGGTAAGTCCCCTCTTTGAGGAGTGGCTGAAAAGACATCACGGCGTCCTTACTTTTCACATGACGCACCGGATTCGTGCGGAAGTAACACCCGGGTGTCACCATTGTGTATGGACCTCCGGGACCCTGGAACGCAAGAGAAAGAAGGAACAAACGAGTGGGTTTTAGTCATTAAGTCTGACATGCTCTCTCGCTCCATCCAAGAGCGGAAGAAGCAATTGGATGATTTCCCACCTCAAAAAAAAGTCTATTTCTAAATTTTAGCTGCTAAACGTTCAAAAGCAAATATAAAGTGCACCAATTGTCCCTAACACACCAGATAATCCAAACCAGATTCCAATTTAGCCCATAGTAGTGTCCCCTCACAATAGCGCGGCGACGAATGCGCACGGCGTCCGGTTTTCGGCCATCGCTCACGGTTCCCGGACACCCGGACACCCGGGCACTGGCCGGCCGGACGCGCCGAACAACACACCGAAACGCCAGCCCCGTAATCTACGATACCTATTCGTAGTCAATGTTAGGCATCGGTCATCTTTGACGCATTCTCTGTTTGAAAATTGTGTACAAATTGTATTGGGTTTTAATGTGGAGTTAGAAAGAATCATTATTTTATTCTACATTAAAATTGTAAAACAACGCTTTAACTGTAATATTATAATAAACTAGCACTTTGCCAGCGAATTCGTTCGCGACAATGTTTTCATAAAAAAATCTTTTTTCGTAAGTTTTTCCATATTTTCTCATTGTTTAAACCTTCCCTGGACTATCACAAATATTTGAAGACCAAAATTAGCCGAATCGGTCCAGCCGTTTTTGAGTTTTAGCGAGACTAACGAACAGCTATTCATTTTTAGGGTTCCGTAGCCAAATGGCAAAAAACGGAACCCTTATAGATTCGTCATGTCTGTCTGTCTGTCTGTCTGTCTGTCTGTCTGTCTGTCTGTCCGTCTGTCCGTCCGTATGTCACAGCCACTTTTTTCCGAAACTATAAGAGCTATACTGTTGAAACTTTGTAAGTAGATGTATTCTGTGAACCGCATTAAGATTTTCATACAAAAATAGAAAAAAAGCAATAAATTTTGGGGGTCCCCATACTTAGAACTGAAACTCAAAATTTTTTTTTTCATCAAACCCATGCGTGTGGGGTATCTATGGATAGGTCTTCAAAAATGATACTGAGGTTTCTAATATCATTTTTTTCTAAACTGAATAGTTTGCGCGAGAGACACTTCCAAAGTGGTAAAATGTGTGTCCCCCCCCCTCTAACTTCTAAAATAAGAGAATGATAAAACTAAAAAAAATATATGATGTACATTACTATAAAAACTGCCAACGAAAATTGGTTTGAACGAGATCTGGTCAGTAGTTTTTTTTTAGTACGTCATAAATCGTAAACCGCATTTTACCTTTCATTCAATCAACTCAAATATAAAATATGAAGCCAAATATGAACCTGATACAAAGATTATTATTATGTTACTTGCTGCTACGGAACCCTCCATGGGCGAGTCCGACTCGCACTTGGCCGGTTTTTTTTAAATATATAGATAATAGATAATATTATGTTGTTTCTATCTAAATTAAAAGAAGACACTATCGCCAGGAAAACACTACTGACACAATTCAAAAGTAAATTCAGAATTCTTCCAATTAATTTTGATTAAAGAGTTCCCGGCACAGTTTCTTGCACAAACCCCAAAAAATAAACTCGCCCAAAGATGTACCGAGTTTTCTTCTTGTTAAACAAAACTAAGTAACTTTCGCTCAAATTGAATGTGAAAATGAACTCAAAGTTTAAAATTCAATTAACTAACAATTAGTCCAACTTCATAAATGTTATAAAAGTTTTAGAATTCGGCCGTTGTCACCGCGAGTTCTAAATTAGTTGATGAACCGAAAACCTGCGGAAATGCGATATGACAGAGGAACAAGGGCCGAAGTGGATATCAGGATAAAGAGATGATGCTTCTGCCCCCCTAGCCAAGTTACAACCGTTTCGTTTCGATTCTCTTTTCGTTGATCGCCTCGATTAGGCCACGCCTCCGATTCCTTTGTTCTGACGTCATCTCTATGCTTAGTCACGTGGACAGAACAAAGGAATAGGAGGCGTGGCCGACTCGATGCAATCAACGAAAAGAGAATCGTAACGGAACGGTTGTAACTTGGCTAGGGGGGCAGGGTAGCTGACAAAATTCTAATTTTCTTAAGTTTTTTTGCATTATCTAGGTTAGTGTCGTTAAGTTTTATATTGATAAAAATGTGATTGGCAGAAGTAACACGTATACAACCCTCTCAGTTGTCTGTACCCTATTGAATTGCTATTTTATGAAAACTTAATTTAAGAGGATATCTGAACTGAAGGAGTTATTATCCACATTATAATTATGTTATCTCAAAAATGCAGTAGTGGCCGAGTGGTAACGGCCCCGACTTACGAGTTGTAGGTCGCGGGCTCAAACCCAGCCAGGCGCATTACTTTGTGTAATTTATTTCATCACCACTGCTCTCGAAACGATGAAGATAAACATCGTGAGAAAACTGGCATGTCCTAGTACCCAAAAATTCGAAGACATGTGACATCCACCAACCCGCACTGGTACACTCAGAAAAATATAGCTACGATAACAAAAAAAGACGTCATTCAAAATGCATAACGCACATTTTAAAGGCAAACTACTAAGCAACATCATCCAGCTAATCAGAATCAACTACACACACACGCATCCCATCACCCACACATCCACACACCCACATACCTACACACCCGCACACACTCAAATACAAAACCCATCACATCAAATATTATTCCGCGAACTCTTCGCCAAGTTTCTATGACAAAGCACTTACCATTACCACTGAGAGCATACGTAGTTGAAAAAAAAACACGCCCAACAAGGGCAGAGTACCTCCGTACCTCCGGGATCCCTCTGAGAGGAGGACACAGGGGGCTGCAAGGAGGGGGGTGTCCACGGAAGTGACAGAACGGAAACGGCGCCGGGCGGAAGCGTGCGAACCCTTTGGCTCGCGCTTTGTTTGTTGAACACTGAGTTTGAGCAGTAAGTTAACGTGGCGATGTCTTTGAGTTGGAGATTAGCCTAGTGAGTTTCAGTATTAAGTAGAAGTAATTTAGGATCAAAATTCAGAATGTTTTTATATCACATAGAACTACAAGGGTACGTTCGAAGCTAGTGCACTGTTCCAATTGGTCTTTTCCTATGGAGAAGAACCGGCAAGAACTCTTCAAATAAAGAAGGTTGATTTTACAATATTTCCATAATAATATTTAATTAAAGCTTAGCGTCCATAGAGTCCCGCCTCTAGCGGTCCCGATCCAGCAGTGCTATTCTCTGAGAAAACAGCTTTGAGCGCAGCGCTGGACTGGACGGGATATTTTGTAATGTTCGAGTTTGTATGCAATATGTCACACAGAAACCGACGCGACCACTAACAGGGGTCTTACCGTGTAGTGTTAAAATGTCATCCGTGTCATTTATATGAATTAGTGGCTTTTTATAAAAAAACCGGCCAAATGCGAGTCGGATTCAAGCACAAAGGGTTCCGTACCGTTATATATAAAAACGGCAAACAATCGCATTTGTTGTATGGGAGCCTCTTAAATATTTATTTTATTTTGTTTTTCAGTATTTGTTTTTATTGCGGCAACAGAAATAAATCATCTCTGAAAATTTCAACTGTCTAACTATCATGGTTTATGAGATACAGCCTGGTGACAGACGGACAGACAGACGGACGAACAGCGAAGTCTTAGTAATAGGGTCCCATTTTACGCTAAAAACGTGTACAATGCGTTCCAAATAAGAATAGGAATGACGCCATGTTGTGACGTCACGTCATACTGACAAATCGCAAGAAATTGGGCAAAATTGAAGAACTCAGAGATGAGAAAAATTGAAGAACTGGATTCTGATTAAACAATTTTCGTTCACAGTTCGTAAATAGATTAAATTTTAAAATTTTCTTGTTTTGCTCACCATAATAATTCTTCGATTTGACAGTATGACGTGACGTCACTACCTGTCAATCGATCCTATTCTTATTTGGAACGCATTGTAGCGTGCGTTGAAATACATGTAATTCATAAGAAAACTCGGTAAAAAATAATATTGTGTCAATTCTGTCAGCAGAACAGCGACTTATTTATTATGTCTTGAAATTATAACCAGCTGCAAAGTTAAAACGAAATTAATACGTCAAGGGAAATGGGGCTATTATGTAAGATATACATCTCGTATATTTGTTATTATTACAACGGTAACGGTTTTCTTTCCTCTGGTATTATAAAGTTTTAATCGTGAACACACGCGCTAAAGGAAGTTAGTGACAGCATGACGAGTGACAGGGCAGAATGGAAGAAAAAAGCGTGTTGCGCCGACCCCAAATAACACGGGACAAGGGCAGGAAGGTGATGATGAATCGCGAACACTCGCGAATAATACATTTTTTTGTAATAAATATATTATACATTTTCCTTTTAGTTTGCTGTCTACCAATCAATCTGCCAGGCTTGGTCGTTTTTAATACGCTTTTATTAGCTTCACTTGTAACTATGTATGTAAGAAAATCTTGGAATCTTAATTTGACCCACTTCCCGGACTACGATTAGGATGAAATTTTGCACACGCTCTGAGTTCTGATGACAATACATGACTAGGTAAGAAACGTCATTACAAATCCAATATGGCGGCCTCCCCAAGATGGCGGCCTGGCTGTTTGAAATCCACCCCCATGATATGGGTATCAAATGAAAGGGTTTGCTGTCAGGAAAACGAAAAAAATAGTCACGTGACTTAAAAAGCGCGTTTTTTAGATTTTTAAACTATTTTATTCCAGTCTAACCGAAATTACATGGAACGACTGCCTATGCCTATCTACCCTCAATAAACCAAATAACTAGTTACAAGTTTCAGTTGAAAATTAGCGCCAGTCAACTAATATATATTTGCCTGGCATTTTGCTGAACTCTTCAAGGTTAGAGTGAATAGGCTCTTAATAAAATAGTTTAGATTCACCATCAATGATTGCATCACTGCTTACCATCAGGAGGGAGTAGCAGTCAAGCACAGGTTTACATAATAAAAAAAAAATAGCGAAACCTAAACTGAACCTTTGATTTGGCGTAACTTAAGACCCACAAAGTTATTGCTTTTATTTCTTTTTTTTAATTTAAGTTTGTACATACTTGTGTCTTCATTGTGTATGTCTGTGTGCCAAATACACATGTTTTCTTTTCTTACTTTCCATCTACCGTTACAATAAAAAATATTCTTTCAAAAAATATCACAAACGATCTGTCAGAAAAACTACTACTTACGCTAAAATGGAGATGATACCTCAAAAAGATACACCTAAAAGATATTTTGACAAGCGTAGTACAACAATACATCCCGCAGATGGCGGTGGCATCGCCTCACTTGATATACTGTCCACATTTCCCCACGACAAAAGGTTTTCTCACAACTATTACGCAAAACAGGAAACGGATGTCGTTGCTGCTGCGACCGACACCAAGCCTCGGCTTGAAGGGCGCCAAATAATCCTAAAATTCGCCCTTTGAGTAAGGCTTTAATGAAAAAAGTTTAAAAGAAAACACTCGCTGCAAGGCATTTATTTTTTAGACATCAAATGTTTATACAGAGTTTTTGAGCACATAATAATGTTCATTCTTTTATCTGAGAATATTTTTTTTTAAGAAAAGAAAAAAGACATTTATTCGTTCCTCACACAATCGTATTATAAACTAAAAATAAAATAGAAAAAGAAAATTAATATTTATTTTTCTTGTTTTTTTTTATATAGCCTCTTTTTTATAATGTGAATGTGAGAACACTGTAGACTCCGCGAATTCTTAGATTACTTCCTATTACGACTCACTTTATATTATGATTATTTTTATTGTACTTTTATTAAGTACAATATTGACTGGTCTACATTGTCCTTCCATAATATCTGCTAATACTGTAATATGGCAATATTGTAAGAAAAACAAAAAAAAATAAAAGAGTAATTATTGAGTTTCTTGCCGGTTCTTCTCCATAGGAAACGACCAATTTGGAACCGTGCACTAGCTTTTGACGTTTTATAAGTGCCCATGGTAGGCCTATGTGAAATAAAAACTTTTGAATTTTATGTTTTTGTTTTTTTAATTTAATATCTGTGCGAGGCCAAAAAGGCGCCTAACTCAGCGTTTGCTGCGATATTTAAAACGATAAATAACGCAGCGCTGGTATTCAGTTAGGGCCCGCTGTGGGGGCATACTTAGGACTTTAGGCTTACAACAAAATAGATGTATATTACCATGCAAACTTCCACCAAAAATTGGTTTGAACGAGATCTAGTAAGTAGTTTTTTTTAATACGTCATAAATCGTAAACCGTAATTTACCTTTCAATTTACTTTTCAAAGTTCTAATCGCGTCATCGAACCCTGACAGGCACTTAGTGTTATTACTCGTACCACGAAATTGTTAAGAGCTCCAAGTATCTCTTTCCATTATACCTGACAAGTAACAGATATACCACGTGAGGGGAAAATGTTGCATGTCCGACATCTTACTAAAGTTGTAGAAAAAATAGATAAGAGGGGATTAATTTGATTGTTTTCGCAGATGTTAAGATGGGGCTTTAAGATGCAATATTATATAACTACTCGTAGGTTCGGCCAGCAGCGTTGCCCGCGTCAAAATTGGACTGGATTGAATTGTATTAAATTGTATTGAATTGGATTTAATTGAATTGATTTGAACTGAATTGAATATGATATTTGTGTGTAATGACAATGTTTGCAATATAAATAATTTAATAAGACAGCAGACGTGTAGGTCTGCCAACAAACTGCTATGCAGTTTGGCAGAAGTATTATGATTTGTAAAATTGTCTAAAATACAAATAAAGCATTTTATTATTATTATAATACAAACTTTGGACCCCCGTTTCATTCCCTTAGGGGTGAATTTCATGAAACCCTCGCTTAGTGCTCGCCTACGTCATAAAAGAAAACCTTGTACAAAATTTCACTCTCCCAGGCCCTGTAGTTTCGGCTGTGCGTTTATATGTCAGTCAGTCAGTTTCTCATTTTATTTATTTAGATTACTACTTTAATTATAGAAAAAACTTGTGAATAAATGTGGCAGTAGACTAACGGTAAAGACGTTGCTGTGGCTAATGGCTATGTCCAATAGTGGACGTCTTTCTGCTGAAATGATAATGCTGGTGATAATCTATTAAGGCAACTACAGAAACGTTTCAAAAGGAATTCGAAACGCTATTCCAAATTGAGATTGGCAACACAGCCGTAGCGCCAAGGCCTTAAAAATAAAAGTTCAATAATTATGAAAGTTTTACTGCGTCAAGTAATTTATCAATTGTCTAGATCGGTTGGCAACCTTGAATGTATAATAATATTACTAAAGTTTGTCTTTCATCGTGTATATTTTGACGTACAGACATGATGGAAAATCTAACACGTTCAGATTAGATAAATAGTAAGTAGATATTAAAATCTAAAATCTCAAAACACATTCATTAAAAAAAATCACACAAATATATTTGTGAGTACCTACTAATTCCTAAAATACTATTATAATTAAATGGAATCTAATGAACACACACATAAATATATCTTTACCTTTTATTAGACTATTTTTTTAGGTGGGTAATCATCTTATGACTTCCCCTGCTCTCCGGAGCGAGAGATGTCTTAGAGAAGTTTTAGTCAGTAAAAATCTAACACACCCTTGTCAGACTTTTACTGAGTAAAACCACACCTAGGTTCCTTCAATTGCCCTTTGCGTTTTAGGACTACGGGTTACCTACTTTTCTTGTTTTCTATACACTATTATTTACATTTATGTCTTCTTTCGCAGATCTGCTGGTTGAAATTTCTTTTATTTATTTATTTTTATTACAAAGGCTTTTGTTAGGTTAAGAAAACACGGTTTACACGACAATTTAAACTAGATGAGGCCGGTGTTTCCTAGCTGACTACCCTGAGACGAAACACCGAAACAAACTCAGAGGACAAAGTCTCTTTTAAAGTCCACACAGCAAACATGTAATGGTCAAATCATATGAGAACCATTAGTGTCTAAGATGATCTTTTGATGAAAGAACCACATAGATTTGAGTGGGCCTGTCCAGTCAGACAGTGTATACATTCAGTCAGAAAAGTATCGGGAATGGATGATCGATGAACGCACAAGGCTGTCATTGTGAACGAATTTTTGACCAAACACTCAACAAATACCATCGAGCAACCACCATATTCACCAGATATGGCTCCAGCCGACTTCTTTCTTTTTCCTAAACTCAAATTATCACTTCGTGGCACCTGTTTTCAATCAGTAGAAGACATAAAGGAGAATTCGCGGCGAGAACTGAACTCAATTCCGGAAACAGCATTTAAAAAATGTTTTGATGATTGGATTATTCGTTGGCGTAAGTGTATCGTTTCTGAAGGAGCATGCTTTGAAGGTGATAAAATAGATTTGGATGAATAACAAACATTTTGTGTATTTTTTATCTTTTCCCGGTACTTTCTTGACAGAGTAGTATAAGCATAGCAAAATCAGCTTTTTTAATATTCCCACTTTTTTGGGATTCTCTCTAGATGAGGGAATGGGCCGTAATCCACCACGCGGGCCCATTGCGGGTTGGTGGATGTCACATGTCCTCGAATTTTTGGTTCTGGGGCATGCTTGTTTCCTCAGGATGTTTTCTGTCACCGTTTTGAAACCAGTGCTGATGAAATAAATTATAATAGTAATGCGCCTACCTGGGTTTGAACCCACGAAGACGCTTGTAAGTCGGGGCCAATACCACCAGGCCACCACTACTCTAAAGAAAACTCAATGATAATACAATCACTTTAAAACATAAATACAATAGCAGAAGTGTAACGACGTAATCTCGAGACGTTCCAACTTGGTCCAACTTGTTAATTTATAGCTGAAGTTAATGCTGACTTAGGTCAACTTATTAAGGATGAGCGAAATTAGAAACAGAACTAGCGACCATCTGACACGGCAATGCAAATAGTGCCGTAACTTTAATGTTGCTTAGTTTGGAGAATCTTATGTGGTATTTAAGAACATAGATCTCCTTTGTCCCTCTCTCCCCTCGGGAATTAAGTCCCGTTTCCGCGGGAAAAAATTTTGCACGTGGTATTCTGTAATTTTGCTAACCCCCATAGAATAACGGCGAAAGTTTTAGCGTATTTGTGAAATATCGAGATAAGAAACTAGCGAGAGATCAAAACAAGAAGCAAGAAACGGTTTATAAAAAACGGTGTTTGCTTAAGACCACGAGAAGTAAAAACTTATCAAGGCGAGGTCGGCCGACTCAAGCTGACCCTATCCGAATGAGCGTTGCATACTCGAGCATGACAGCTGTTTCATCCAATACCCACAAAAGCGACCAAAATTTTTTTTTTACTTCAAAAAGCAGTTTGTAATTTATGGAGTTCAGTTCAGCCCATAATAAAAGTAATTGAAGACAAACATATAGCTAAATTATGACATGGAATTGTTAACCAATTAGTACTAACCTTTATAAATCTTTTGGCTTTCGTTAATAATCCTAGGGTTGTGTGTCGTGACGCTTCGGGTCCTAGCGGTACCATGTCCTTTAATTTTTCCAAGCAACTTCTCAGGTGTGCTCTCCTGGAACAAATAAAAACAATATGTTAATATAAAGAAGATATAAACACTGATTAACAAATAAAAACTAGCTTCTGCCAGCGGCTTCGTCCACGTGATAATAAGTTTCTCCATACAAACTTTGGAACCCCGTTTCATCCCTTTAGAGGGTGAATTTTGGAAAATCCTCTCCAAGTGCTAGCCTACATCATAAAAGGAAACCTTGTGCAAAATTTAACGTTCCTACTCCCAGAAGTTTCGGCTGCGCGTTCGGATGTAGGTATAGACATACAATTTTTGAACGAAAGAGAGATAAGCACAGTAAGTTGCCTTTTATCTTCTAATATATAAAATTCTCGTGTCACGGTGTTCGAACTTGAACTCCTCCGAAACGGCTCGACCGATTCTCATGAAATTTTGTGAGCATATTGAGTAGGTCTGAGAATCGGCCAACATCTATTTTTTTTTTTTTTTTATTTATATGGCAGAAC
The DNA here is from genome assembly GCA_905147345.3 of Mythimna impura. Taxonomy (NCBI): domain Eukaryota; kingdom Metazoa; phylum Arthropoda; class Insecta; order Lepidoptera; family Noctuidae; genus Mythimna; species Mythimna impura. Next base: position 4,022,910 of record LR990355.1, on the reverse strand, counting down.
AACGTTTGCCGGCTCAGCTAGTAATCTATAAAATCATCAAATGATTTCTCCTGCTCTGGGAGAAGAAAGGGAGTGTAAGACTACTACTGATTAAAACCAAGAGTGTTTTTCAGTTGCCCTTTGCGAAGGTCACAGTAACTCTTTTGAACAATCCATAGCCCTGGCAGGTGGTAGGCAGCCCTAATCATTTGCTAACATCTCTTTGAGGCGCTAAAACGTTTTTTGATATGAGTGGGATGCACACCATGTACAGGTGGCGCATTGCCGTACGTCTGGTGGTTTGGCGGAATAAGATTCTGCGATTCCGACGCAAACTCCCCGATATCCGATCTACGAAAACCCGCCACCTTTTTCTCTCCATTTCCCATCTCAATAATACACTATTCCTGGACAAAACGGAAGCCGCAATGAAGCCACATAAATCACAAGGACCAACGCCATCAGAACATTTTTACGAGAAAGATTATTTATCTCGTCCGTCCTAATTATAGTGGCAGGAGGCAAAGTATGGCGACACCGTCATAAATAACTAGCACTTATAGTAATAAGGACAACATTTTAGTTCTGGCTTGGTTTGATGAACGGCTGGCTGTATTTGATGGGATGCTGGAGTTGCGGACATATTTTTACCCCCGACTACCTCAGAAGTAACAACACTAATATTATAAAAGGGAAAGGATGGATAGGATACACCCTTGTATGTGTTTTTGGAACGAAGGCAAAGAAGGAACAGAAGTGGGATTTAGTCAGTAAAAGTCTGACATGCCGTCTCGCTCCACCCAAGACCGGGAGAAGTCATTGGATGATTTCCCACCTAAAAAAACATCTTCACGGTCAAACGGGCCATGGGTCGTCCGGAAGGGAACCTCGGGGTCCTGGGAAGCAAGGCAAAGAAGGAACATAGGAGTGGATTTTAGTCAGTAAAATTCCGATACGCGCTCGCGCTCCACCCTAGTGCGGGATTCCACGCGCGCTTCAAGGAGATGTCGGGGCCAAGGGTCTGATTCTGAAAGGAAGACTCGGCCCTGGTACGAAAGGCAACGAAGGAACAGGAGTGGGTTTTTAGTCAGTAAAAGTCTGACACTATCTCCCGCCCCACCCAAGGGCGGGGGATGTCATAAGATGATTTTCCCACCGAACCCTAGTGCGGGAGAAGTCATTGGAATCATCCAATGACTCGTTTCGCTAAAACGGCTGAATGGTTTGTATGAAATTTGGCATACAGCTAGATCATGTTTTGGTAGGTACAGTCAACAAAGGAGAGATACTCTCATAGGACAAACAATTAAATAAAACCGTTAACTAATCTTTAACATTACTTTTCTAAATGCCTAAGCTGATAATTATTCTGGGCCACCAAGATACAGCTTAGGGTCTGCCTAATTTGGGGCCCAACGCCACTTCTAATGTGTTCTCTGTTTGTTTTTCTTTTTAATTGTTTATTTTTGATATGTGTGTGTGTCAATAAACTATTTTATTAAAAAAAAATCATTCGTAGTCGGCCTTATAATGTTCCCACCGTTGGGACTCAAGCCTCCTCTCTAGGAGAGGGAATGGGCCGTAATCCACCACGCGGGCCCAGTGCGGGTTGGTGAATGTCACATGTCTTCGAATTTTTGGTTCTAGGACATGCCGGTTTCCTCACGATGTTTTCCTTCACCGTTTTGAGAGCAGTGGTGATGATGTAAAAAAATCATTATTATATAGTAACTAAAATAATAAGAAAAAAAAACCTGTGCGATGATAAAAAGGCTCTTACCACATGCTAAGATGTTTAAAATAAAAACTCAACTCAATTCTGATGTACACGCAGACGAAATCCCGGGCAAAAACTAGTACAAAGATAAGTAGAAAGAATTTTTCATATCAAATAAAACAGAGCACACAAATTCCGTAGCACTTCTCACATAATTCTCCCCCGGTACTTAATAGTGCTCATACATGATAATACAATATACAGTTATATTTCAGCCACTAAGAGAGTATTATATTACAGTTTTAGGCGTTTTCGCGTCTCAGCGTAAACGTAATACGATTCTCTTTGCCACAATTTGCGACTGGGAAGCAAGTACTAACGGTTTCCGTGAGTTTTTGGCGAGATTTATTCGAGTAAAGTTCAGTGGATGTTTTAGTTATTAGGAAATTGATTCCTAGTGGATATTGTGATGTTAAATTGGTGTAGTTTTGTATCTCAAGTGTCTACACAACTAGGATGTGAAAACATTGAAACAGGTGCGGAAATATAGATACGTAGAGCATTAAAAGACTGTAACTACTGTCAGTTATAACAATTAAATTAAAAAAATTGACAATCCCAACCTAATTTTTTATTAACGTACGAGTCGCTCCATAACTTGTAAATGGCTGAATCGATGTTCTCAAAACAAATCTAAGAATCATCGCTAGAAAAGCTATTTTCGAATTTTAAATACCCCATCCAAATCGGTGCATCCGTTTAAGAGCAACAGTGCCACAGACTGACACACCGACAGACATACCAACAGACACATCGACACACACATCAACAGACAAACACACACATACATAGCGGTCAAACCTACCTATAACACGCCTCTTTTTGCGTTGGGGGTTAAAAAGAAAGAAATACCCTTGGCTTTTTTAAATAATCCAAAAGAGACTGCTTTTCGACCACCCACCTTAATTTCGACAAACCTTAGTAATGTCACAAATAAGCTTTGTTAAGGCAACGCTGGCTGGTCGCGCGTGCCCCGGAACCAGCTCCACTTGGCTTTGAACACTCACTAATTTCGAGCCACAACTCCATTATATGTGCTGTTATTTGTTGTTATAATGAGCGGTTGTTCTAGCTGTTTTACTACGAATTGGATTTATATAAGAATAGGAGTATTCAATGCATGAAACGTTGGAGTGGAACGTCGGAGTCTGTGCTTTCTGATAGCTACAATCTGGGAGTCTTTAAGTCTACGGGGAATATCTGAAAAAAAAAAACCGTTGTCCTAGAACGTAAAGAAGAGCAATTGAAGGACAAAGGTGTGGTTTTAGTCAGTAAAAGTCGGACGTGCTCCACCCTAGAGCGAAAGAAGACATTGGATAATTTTTCATCTCAAAAAATGGAGTCTTTAAGCCAAGAGTGAATAGGTTACTTCTAGACAAGCGTGCTCTATCGTCGACCACTCCATCGGTTACCGTCAAATGGATAGTGGTCAATCGCGATAATATCAGTAGGGCTACTAAGCCCAGTCAGCATGTAGGCATATAATAAAAGGTAGTGCAAAATGGATTGCAAATGTCAAATATATTTATTTAAAACCTTGTCGCGAAAGGAACTCCAAAATATCACGACTTTTTATACAAATAGAAATAATTTAATTCTTACACGATTATTTCAAAAACACTTAACTAATTAAAACTATATATACACTAAAGGCTAGTCAAAATATAGCGTCATAAAAATGGCGAATAGAAATGATTAAAGCTTGGTTTTCCATGCTCAAAATCTTGTAAATCTTTAGTGCTTTAAAACTAGAAGCACAGACGTCACAAAGACCTATTCCTATGTTCTTCCTGTTCTAGTTGTATTATGCATAGAATCCCAAAGTACACTAATATAAAATGTATAATACATAATAAAATATTTTATTATCAGTTACCAGTTTCATTTCTATGCCATCTCTCAATATTACTGTAGCAAAAATAGAATGGCCAAAATTGACTTTGATATTTCGCGCTTCTAGTGTAATAATTTGTAGCTTTTTTTCAGAGCATTCTTGGCCTACGTCACAATCTATTCCTGATTCCGTAACGATAAAAGCATTACGAAATTCTCTTGACCTTCCGTCTTACCCAAATCAAAAATTACCCATAAAGTATTTTCTCACGAAAATTGCCAAACTATCTTAAGCAGACCTCCATTTCCCTGGAGTACGGTATGACGACTTCCAGGTTTCAAGGCTTTCCGGAAAAGCAAGTTTAACCTGCATTCCTCAGGGAGTCTCGTTTCCTCACTCTGTTAGCATTGTGCCGTCGACCTGCTATGTTCTAGTTGAATGCGCCCCAACGGGAGATTGTGACCTAATTTTAAGAACCATACTTCATGCAAGATTAATCTTAGCTCCTAAATTGATTTTCAACAAAACTGTTGGTGTAATGAAAGTCCGACATCCTATGTTATTTTTATGTGTTCCATCATCTGACCACCAGACGTACGGCGATGCGCCACTGGTCCATGGTTTCGGGAAGACTTTTATTGTGTGTACAGCTAAGGTGTAGGATTCCCAGCCTGATTTTGTGTTTCCTGATAGCTACAACCTGGGGATTTTTCAGTCAAGAGTGAATAGGTTACTTCTAGGCAAGCGTGCAGTTGAGATAGTCGTTAAGCGCGCACTTAACGTATAAATACGAAAGTTTGTGAATTTTGTATGTATATGTTACTTCTTCAAGCTTGAACGGCTGAACGGATTTCGATGATACCTGGCACACGAGTAGACCATATCCCATAATTACACATAAGTAGGATACTTTTTTATCCCGGGAAGATTCCCTTGGGAAAATTTTCGACATCCACGTGGAGCAAGCCACTGACAAAAGCTTATGTAAGACATATTTTTGCTCCTAAATTGGTTTTCAACAAAACTGCAGGAAGATAACGGTAATACACGTTGAAGCAGAGATAAGCTCAAATATCGCCAATTTATGTCCCAAAAATATCTCTATACCGCGGTTTGCAGCCATTAATTTTGTCTCCAGCGCTGTATCCTCGATAACACCCGCATACCCAGTTTAATATATCTATATAACATTTATATACCTAATTATATCTACCTTTCCCATCTACCCTCATAAAATCTTACACGATATTTGTAAGAAAATGTAAATTTATGGCCATGTTATTCGTTAGGGAGGCAGAAAAATAATAATGTTGGTTTCTTCAGAAATAAAAACTAATTCTTGGTAGGTAGTGTTAGAGGCGTAGGGTAGACTAATTTAGACGTGGGCGAAGGCGCTACAGCGATGCCTTTTTACAAGCGTTTATTTAGTTTCGTCTGTCCGATATGTTTGTCTGTAATCAAATCTTGCTTTTTGGAATACTCTTGATGAGTATTAATTATATAGGTATATACCGAGCTATAAAAGCTTGTATGAAAAAATGAGTTTCATTAATAACTTGTTCTTTCATAAATTCGAAACCGAGACAGCGACTGTCGCACCCAGTGTTCGACCACATCGTCGTTTACCATCAGGGGAAATAGTGGTCAAACGCGAGACTATCAATTATAAAAAAAAAACCCTCGTTCTTAAAGAGCCCTCGCTTGTGCGAGGCCCCTTTGGGTGCGAGGCTGTGGGCGAGGGGCCACTTCGCCTAGGCCTAGTTACGCGACAGGGTAGTGTTGTTAGGATGGAGAGAGAGTAAACAGGGAACACTAAAATAAAGAAAGAAGTTTTGTATGAGCTATGGCGTATTATAAATACATTAACCTTTGTGAATATAATAAAGGGACAATGAAAATATATGTTTTGTTGTCAGGTAAAAATAAATATAATTTTCTTTTGAATAAATTATGCTGTAATTTACTCTGATATTTAGGTTAACTGTGTGAATAGGAAGTGTCTACAAAAATAAACTGTTCTGATTGTATTAGTAGGAATTATAAGTAAATATATTTTATTCCGGTAGCGTTGGAAGGCCTCCTACAAGGTGGACCGATGACTTGGTAACGGTTGCGGGAGTCCGATGGATGCGAGACGCACAGGACCGTTCGTTGTGGCGACGCTTGGGGGAGGTCTATGTATGCTGAAATGATGATGATGATGATATTTTATTCAAATATAAGCTAAAGTAATTACCGCTTTCTGATCATTAGGGATAACTAAAACGCCACGATTGATAGTGTTTTACGTAAAAGATGTCAAAAATTCGAAATATTTCGTAGTATAGGCTACTCCATTTTTTTTAAACGTGGTAAATCATCGTCTTCTTTCGCCGTGTAAAGTGGAAGGGAATGTCAGACTTTTACTGACTAAAACCCTTGCCCTTTTTACGAGAGTTACGGCAACTCCTTCGGACAATACGCAGCTCTGGCAGGCATCGGCTAAAACTGGCCTCGTCAATTTTGCAAGCTAAAGTCACCGTGGCTCTGCAACGCAAAGGCAACTGTAGGAACACAGGTTATAGTCAGTAAATATCTGACATTCCCTCTCACTCCATCCAGAGCGGAAGGAATGTGATTTCCCAACCATAAAAACATAAGCTATTCAGTTTTAGCATTACTCGCTGTTACTTACACTCATTGTTAAAGGCCCAGTCTGTCTATCGTCAATATGAGCATGGTTGAAATAAAGCTTGTTGTTACGCGAAGAAAGAAAGATAATGTCAGAACACTCGGTTGAAAACATGTTTCAGGATACACGTGCTTTTTAAAAACCTAATAAATTTTAAGCAACAATGTTTCGCCATTCACAATTTCCCTTTATGCACATTAAAGGGGGGTCATCAATCTGTAAAAATCGATACCTCTGGGCTCAAGTACAATGCTCAAAATATACTTTTTAAATTATTGAGTACATTGTTAAGGGGCAAAGTTCACGTAAAACTTGTACTAATTAGGCACAAATTTAACGTGAACTTTGTGCCAAATAGGCACAAATAATAGGTCTTTACCTATGAAATTGGAGATTTTTAAAACGGGTTGCTTTGAAGTGTTATATCATTGGATTGACTTGGAATCATAAGTTCAAATAAATTTTATATTAAAGGTATGTTATTCTTCTTTTGAAATTAGGTATTTATTGGTTTCTTTGTGTTTTGTATTTTCTGTAATATCGCAGTACTTATAACCATGAAAGCTAATAAAAAAACGTTTTTTCATATTAAGAGTTTCAACGTAGATACTATGCATTGCAAAGGGCAAACAATATCAATGTCGCATACCTACGACTTTCTTCTAACAAAAAAACTCTGTGTTCTTGGTTTAATAGATTTCGTTTTGGAAATTTTGTCTTGTAGCCGCTCTAAGAAATAAAGTTATTCCTGAGATAAAATTTCTCACATGAAAGTGATTTAAACCAAAATAGACATCTCATTCATTAGCAATTTTAAGTCCGTATACATCATCAATATTGCATATCACTTGAGTCCCATTGTTTCCACGGTAGAACTCATATTACAAAATAATGCGAGTTTTCTTAGATTTCATACAAAAATGGTTATTATTACTGCTATATTACAGAAAATATAAAACACAAAGAAACCAATAAATACCTAATTTCAAAAGAAGAATAACATCCCTTTAATATAAAATTTATTTGAACTTATGATTCCAAGTCAATCCAATGATATAACACTTTAAAGCAACCCGTTTTAAAAATCTCCAATTTCATAGGTAAAGACCTATTATTACGTGAACTTGTCAGATTTTCAGAAGTCTGTTTTCAATCATATTAATTAAAATAAATAAAAATAGAAACCCAGATAATAACCACAAGATATCTGTATTTCCAAAATATCTAGAGAAAGATGTGTTAAATAACGTCATAATCACGTAAGTGCGGTTGTTTGGGAATAGTATCACTGGTTTGGTGTTCTTAAACTATTATCCCAAACACTACACGTATTAATAGACTTCAAAGAGCAATCCAATAAGGCGAGATGAATGCATTTAGGCAGTAAATGCAAATTGGCCGGGACTTGGGACGCGCCAAGTCCAGCCTCTTCCTGCCGGATATCGGAGGCTCCGCTTTGATGAGTAATGTAGACTTTGGACTATTATTTTATATCGATTTATAGTTGCTATGTGGTTTTGTTGTTGTGTAGACTTTGATGGAATTGAATAGTGTTATGTTAAAGGATAATTAATAAAACTTTTTAAAAGGTTATGTATTTGGCTTAAGCATTTTATTTTCAACGGATTTTTCTTAGATTGACACCTTGGTTTTTAGATTGGATTAAACGGTTTTTGATAAAAGGTAAATTAGGTTTTTTGTGGTCAAATGAGTTCTCCCGCTTTAGAGCGAGAGGGCGTGTCAGACTACTTTTACTGACAAAACAAACCTGTGTCTTTCATTGCTCTTTGCGTTCTAGAGTCACGGTCACTCTTTCAATTGCTCTTTACGTTCTAGAGCACAGCTTGTGCTATGAGTATTAGGCAACTGATAAGCAGACTTATACATATTACAGATAAATTACATTCAGACTCAGAACAAATGATCGTGCTCATCACACAAACAGTTGTATCGGGTGGGAATCGAACTCACGACCTCCAGCCTAGCAGTCAGGGTCACTAACCACTAGACCAACGGGCGAGTTAAAATCAAGTATGGCTGGCTTTACTTCGTAGCCCCTCGTGAAAGGCATCGCGTGGCAATTCACTACAATATCTTAACACAGTGTTATCAACGCGATATGCCCAAAGTTTACGACATCGTAAATTACTTTACTTAGCTCACTCCTTACTGGTAACCTAGACAGTTTGGGGGTATGGCAGTAGGTTGAATTTAGAGGCTTTCAAGGCAAGTCTGTCTTTAGCACGACTTTTACCTTGAGGTAGCAGGGTTTATTTAGTCCGATTCATTCTTTGTTAACTATTATTATGATATTTTATTTCATAACTATAGTGACTCGCCCTAGTTTCCACCGGGTGTTATAAATCTTTGAAATACTCGGCTTTTCATTTATTTATTTAAACTTAATGTACAGTAGTGGTACATAGGCGGACTTAATGTAACAAGGCATTCTCTACCAGTCAACCTTTGGGTTAAAAAAGACAACACTGTAGTAGGCTTGCACAATAAACAAAAACAGATACTTCAAACAGAAAAAATAAAATAAAAAGTAAGTTATTTATAATAATAAAATACATATATATGCTAAAATTATAAACTAATAAATACTATGAAAAATATCAAATCATTAAGAGAACTTAATAATAATTCTGACGTAGACCAAACTAAAGTTGAAGAGGACTTCAAGGAGCAGTTCGCTTTTTCTCCATATAATTCGTATGTATTATATACCTAAACTTTTCTCATGAATCACTTTGTCTATTGATGAAAACCACTTGAAAATTCGTTCAGTAGTTATTGAGTTTATCGCGAAAAGACAAACAGACAGACAGACGCGGTGTGAGACTGTTTTATAAGGATATCTTTTTATAGCTTCTGTTAGCGGCTCTCCCTGCGTGGAAATAGCAAACTTTCCTGGAAGCATGTTGCTCCCGAGATAATTTACCACGTGGGTCCAGTGCAGGTTGGTATCACATGTCTTCGAGTTTTTGATTCTAGGATATGTCGGTTTCCTAACAATGTTTTCCTTCACAGCTTAAGAATGGTAGTAATGAAATTAATTACTAGAGCGGGGGAATTTATTTGATGACTAGCGTCTGGCAGCGGCTTCGCCCGCGTAAAAGTAAGTTAACTTTGGACCCCCGTTTCATCCCTTTAGGGGGTGAATTTTGGAAAATTCTCTCTTAGTGCTTGCCTACGTCATAAAAAGTAAAATTTTACGCTCGTAGTCCCAGTAGTTTCGATTGTGTGTTAATATGTAAGTCAGTCAGTCAGTTTCTCCTTTTATATATGTACATTTCACACCTCAAGTCAAAAGCTGCACCTGCAACCCACAAGCCATTGCGGAACAATTCACTAAAATATGTTAGTAGGTACATTGTTATCAACGCGCTATAGCAGCCAACTTTATGGGCCCGTAAATTACTTAGGGAGTCGAAAAGTCGTAAAAAAGTCGTCAAGCTGAAATTGGACGTACTCCACTATGATAATGTCGGACAAACGCTGTAATTACGAGAGACAGCTACCGTAAATGTTTATATTTAAAGATGCTTTCCGTCAAAGATGTGCGAGGTAGCTGCCTAGATACCGCCTGGTGAACGAGGAAAAATTCACAAATGTGATCCCTTTATTTTCCGAGCTTAGCTTAGCGTAGCTCAATCAAGTGAGAGCTATCTCGCGAGCCAGGAATATGTCAGCAGCAAATGAGTGTCCGTTTTTAAATCTTGCCCTACGCTAGGAACAGTCCTGTATTTCGAGTGCGTTCACAGACATATAAACGCTCATTCATAACACACTCCAAGTCGAAACAACTATCTGGATGCCCTGAATTGATCCTGCGTCAGGCCGCATCACAGCCAATCGCACGACTATTGCGCCCACCGTTTCTTCAACGTTATTGACTTGAGCATGTAGTCCGCTGATGCTACGCTTCAAGCTCCTTGCAAAGCGTTGGTTGGTAACCACACATGTTCACACCTACATATCGTCACACCGCCTAGTTACCTCATAAGTCTCCGATAGAATAGCACCCTGAATATTTAAGGGCGTATGCAAACGGGGCGTTTTTTTTTTAAAGCGACAACGCACCTGCGACTGTTTTGTTTATGGTTAAAATGGCGTATCACCTGGGGGGATGGGGGGAGGGGGTGTTTGTGTGTTGTGGATCCGGATACACAGCACACTGCTCACCCGGGTAGGCTTGAATTAATTGGAGCTGCTGATGTATGTTGTGAGGTTTCCTGTAGTAAATATATGTTATGTGTAAAGTTTCCACTCGTGAATATATTTAGATTTGATGATTATACTAATTGCTAGCTTCTTTCTACCGGCGGCTTCGCTCACGAAAGTAGGAAATTATCCCAAGTGAACATAATCCCGGGATAGTTTAGTATTTTAAGAGTCAGCAACTATATTTACTATATATATACTCCCTAGCCGATTTCGGCTACGGTGACTGGAGTCTGTTTTAGTGCAACTACGGGTTGCGATCATGTGCTCTGATGTGACTAATAAAGCTTATCTTTGCTGTAAACGTGCGTGCACAGTGTGGGCACGTTAAAACACCATTGTTGTATAGGTATTGGATGTTGGAGGGCGGCTTATTCTTGATGGTATCTCGCCTGAAGTCGAGATCTCTCTTACGTTGGTCTTCAAAGGCATAGACGTTTTGTTTAATTACACGTCTCCAACCAAGTCTATCTTTTGCCACCTCCTCCCAGCGAGAGGGCATTGCATTTCTTCATATGTCTTTTCTGAACGTCCTTATACCTGAGGAACTGGCCGCCTTGTTGTTGTTGGGTTGTTGTTGTACTATTGTAATTATCAAAAGCAGAGGTTTCTCACATTTCCAGGGCACACCACCAAACACTGTATTTCATTATTATCTTCTATATCCAGTTTATAGCTCAATGAAGCTACAGCCTAACCACACGAGGAAGCCTTTGGAAATAATTTCGCGCCCAACTATAAAACATTAGGGTAAGTACCGCGGGTTTATTACGGGGTAACAGATTAAACCAGTACGTATAACGTTAAGTACTCGGCTTAAGACAATGTCGGACGGTCGATTCAGAAGTTTTTAATATTTTTTATTTATTTATTTATAAAAACAAGCGGTTTTCTTAAATTTAAAAAAGGCACACAATTAGACCCCTGGGGTCTGTCTCAGCGTGCCACAATGTATATTGTGCGTGTTTTGCTGATTCTTAAAAGGCGCGGTATAAACACATCATCATCATTACAGCCGAAAGACCTCCACTGCTGGACATAGGCCTCCCATAGGATCGGTAAACCTTGTGGGAGGCCTTCCAACGCTGCGTCTTGCGGTACATGGTCGTAATTCTAGAACCTTTCGTCCCCATCGACCATCTGTTCTGCGAGCAATGTGCCCTGCCCACTGCCATTTAAGTCTGGCGATTCTGCCTAGGGTTGATGTTTATATAAAAAAAAATCACATGTATGTATGTGATTTTTTTTCCTCATAAAAAAAACTCCTCATAATAGAAACGATTACTCTTAGTAATTCTTTAATATTATACGAACACGTCCATTTTTGTCAAAAGTTAATTCCCTCGAGACTATAACATTTCTAGTATTAACAACCGCTATTACTAAAGTGTCGAATTCATGTCGTATATATGTCGTATTTTTGTCGTATATACGTCGTAGTCATGTCGTGACGTTACAAATGCCCTCGTTATCGTGATAGCTAGCTTCTGTCCGCACATATTTCTTTGTTACAAGACACTACTAAAGAAAACAGATAAAAACTTACTTTTAGTATGTTTTTTATTAGTTTTATGTCAATATTTTTGGGTTTTGTTTTGTTGTTGTGATGAATGGAATGAGAAGGTTACTGAATCTATATATATATATCCCTATTTCCCTTGGTAAATTGAAAACGACTTCATCCATTTTATTTAACTTTTAGGGCTCCGTATCCAAAGGGTAATAACGGGACCCTATTATTAAGACTCCACTTTCTGTCTGTCCGTCTGTCTGTCATCAAGTAGTATTCATGAACCGTGATAGCTACACAGTTCAAATTTTCACAGATGATGCTGTTGCCACTATAACAACAAATACCTAAAAAACATAATTAAATAAATTGTGTAAAAAATGTTGTATAGATAATGGTACGAAATCATTTGTGCACGAGTCCGACTCGCACTTGGCCGGTTTTTTTTTTTTAAATTTAAGTTTGACAATATTTTGTAAAAGGTTCTTAAGGAAAGAAAAATTAAGAAAATTACGTAGAAAACTTGAGAGCAGTGGTGGCCGAGTGGTAATGGCCCCGACTGAGAGCAGTGTTGGCCGAGTGGTAATGACCCCGACTGAGAGCAGTGGTGGCCGAGTGGTAATGACCCCGACTGAGAGCAGTGGTGGCCGAGTGGTAATGACCCTGACTGAGAGCAGTGGTGGCCGAGTGGTAATGACCCCGACTGAGAGCAGTGGTGGCCGAGTGGTAATGGCCCCGACTGAGAGCAGTGGTGGCCGAGTGGTAATGACCCCGACTGAGAGCAGTGGTGACCGAGTGGTAATGACCCCGACTGAGAGCAGTGGTGGCCGAGTGGTAATGACCCCGACTGAGAGCAGTGGTGGCCGAGTGGTAATGACCCCGACTGAGAGCAGTGGTGGCCGAGTGGTAATGACCCCGACTGAGAGCAGTGGTGGCCGAGTGGTAATGACCCCGACTGAGAGCAGTGGTGGCCGAGTGGTAATGACCCCGACTGAGAGCAGTGGTGGCCGAGTGGTAATGACCCCGACTGAGAGCAGTGGTGGCCGAGTGGTAATGGCCCCGACTGAGAGCAGTGGTGGCCGAGTGGTAATGACCCCGACTGAGAGCAGTGGTGGCCGAGTGGTAATGACCCCGACTGAGAGCAGTGGTGGCCGAGTGGTAATGACCCCGACTGAGAGCAATGGTGGCCGAGTAGTAATGGCCCCGACTGAGAGCAGTGGTGGCCGAGTGGTAATGACCCCGGCTGAGAGCAGTGGTGGCCGAGTGGTAATGACCCCGACTGAGAGCAGTGGTGGCCGAGTGGTAATGACCCCGACTGAGAGCAGTGGTGGCCGAGTGGTAATGACCCCGACTTACAGAGTTGTAGGTTGCGGGTTCAAACCCAGCCAGGCGCATTACTTTGTGTAATTTATTTCATCACCACTGCTCTCAAAACGGTGAAGGAAAACATCGTGAGGAAACCGGCATGTCCTAGAACCAAAAATTCGAAGACATGTGACATCCACCAACCTGCACTGGGCCCGCGTGGTGGATTACGGCCCATTCCTTCTCCTAGAGAGGAGGCCTGAGTCCCAGCAGTGGGAACATTATAAGGCCGACTATGCTACGTAGAAAACTTTACAATTTAATTGTCGCGCGTTTGAGAGTTTGGGCATTTGACAGACAATTCATAGCTAAGATAGAATAATGTCTGTCGGGTCTGCCAGTATACCTAGTACAAAAATAAAAGGAACATGTTCATACATATTTGACTCGAAACTAAAATGTGAAATTATGATATTCAAAACCACTCAAACAATATGATTCGACCAAAAATTATTATATTAGTATACCTAGACACGCACACAGAATGCCTACTATTATCTAATATTAGTGAATAAAAATAAAGATATCATATTTAGGTTAAGTATAGGTTGTGACGGAAATGGATGATCATATTTTAGATACTGCTTCTGTTAATATAAATTAAAACAATTCATCAAGTCATTCCGAAAAAAAGGGCTTACCGTACAAAATTATCATCAGTTGATCACAATTAGTATGGAAGGTAAATTTTAAAACATTAATCATATAAAAACTGGCGTGACATAGGATACCTAAACCTACGTAAAACCTAATATTATCGTCCATTAGTAAACCCACTAATTGTAATAACACCTAGTCCTATTATTAAGTCTGCTACGGGCTACGAGCGCCACGATTATCGCTACGGCAATCGACGTAGCAAGCTCGGGCGATATTATTCAATAATATAATTACATTACCGCCTACGCCCTACGTATCGCTACGAACCGCTACGAAGCTACGGTGCTACGCGCTTCGTACGTAGACCCAAATGTTTGCTACGAAAATGTTCATGTCATTTCGGAATAAAATTATGTTTATCGGCACATTTCGTGATTTGGATTTTTATTTATTTAGATTGGTATGTTATGTTTTGATACCGTATCCATTATTTTTGTATGCAAGGAGGTTTTATGTTTAAGATATTTCAGATATTAAATGATACACTCTATTTACACTTCAAATTACCATCTTTTTGTTTTGTCTAAAATTTTAGTTTTTTTTTTCTTTTTGAATCGAAATCCTGTCTTTCATGATTGACATCAATCAATCAAAATATTTATTTACTAGAATGCTATAACCCAATGTACCATCATAGGGTGTTACAATAAATTTGTTTCAGCATATCCTGCCATAATATGGCGTGCAAATATAGTCAGTGATGTCAACGACTCTAGCTTGCAAATTGCAGGTTCTATTGACTTGTCTTCTAAATAGTCTTTTATGGTATAATATTTAGATATATAAAAGCGAAATACCACTCACGGATTAATCACGAAATCTCAGAAACTATAACACCTACGAACTTAAAATTTGAGAGGTAGGTTCCTTATAGGGTGTAAACATCCGCTAAAAACGGATTTTCCAAAATTCACCCCCTAAGGGGATGAAACGGGGATCCAAAGTTTGTACGGAGAAACCGATTTTAACGCGGGTGAAGCCGCTAGCTGAAGCTAGTCTTAATATAAAATAGTAAAAAAGGCACCCCCCGCACTTCACCCCCCGCACTTTCGCGTAAACAAAAGTTTTAGCACTTACTTAATACTTTCAACTGTAATAAACAATATCTCATACATCCCTCCCCAAAAACAGCAAAATCATTCCCTAAAACCCATATTATTTTCACTAACAATAAAAAGGAAACGCGTCCCCCTCCATGCTACGCGTCGGTGTGACACACGGCCGTAATAGACCGCCCGCGGCCGCATTCACACCGTCACGAATCAATGTTCAATCAATCATGTTCGCTCCGAGCGATAATGTCGCCGTGTGAATAATCGCTCCTCACTTACTTGATCGTTTAAAGTTAAGTGATTTTTAAAAGGTTTATACTGGCTTACTGTGTGTGGGTAGTCGGAGATTTTATTGGTTATTTCTAGAAAGGAATAATTATGGCTTTGCGAATTTATTTTTCTATCGCTGATTTTGTTGGTTTTTAATCGTTTTCAAAAAGGAGGAGGTTATATGTTCGACTGTACGTATTTCTTTTTGTAAATATTTTCACCTATTTCTCGATTAAATAAGGACCCAGTTATTTATAATTCCAAGTTGGTCTCATAGAAATATTGTTATGATCCAATGATAATGACCTAAACCTTCGAAGATATGGAACGGAGATCCTCATAGGATCATAGCAGAACTGTCGTAACAAGTACTGAAGAAAAAAGGGGAGAGGATACATCGAACTGATCAGATGATGAAACCGAAAGGTGGGCTCCGGAACTCTTTAATATATCCTGGCCGTGTTTGGGATTATTATATCAATCAATAAAGAAGAAATATTTATAACTGAGAAATCATTTTAATTTAATAGCTGTTTAGCCTTAGCCAATTGTCTTGGAGATAGATCTCAGTCTTATTTATGGGCAATTCTGAAAGGTATACTGTGGCAAAGGGCAACTGAAGGACACAGCTGGGTTTCAGTACATCAAAAGTATGATACACTCTCTCGCTCCACCCTGAAGAAAAAAATGTCCCAGATTATGACTGTTTACGCAACACGCGCGTGTACCAGCAGCGACGGGGACGCGCGGGCGGAGGGACCAACAGCTGATCTATCCTATCAGAATGTTATTTAGCGAAGCGTTATTTTACTCTTTTGTTAAATATCGCAGCATATGTTGAGATAGGAGCCTTTTTGGCCTCTCACAGGTCTTTTATTTTTAATATTGTTTTCTTTTATATTTTTAATTTTAAGTTAAATATTTATAGATTAAGTAGTTACTTTTTATTTTATTGTTGTTTGTCCTGTGCGAGTCTCAAATGAATGTTTTCTTTCTTTCTTTCTGATCGAGACGCCGGCCGCGCACCGCCGCGCACTCTCCTACAAATTCGGTCATCGACGGACATACCCGCAAAACGCGCGCGAGCGTTTTCCCAAAATTGTAAAAACCGAATTAAACTATTTTTTTATAAACGAGTCATCTATTATTTAATATCTTAACAATGACTTAGGATTTATCACAGAACTATGTTCTCCTGAGACAATTTTCTAAACTCAAGCCGGTGAAAGCACTAATAGAAAGTAGCAATAAACAAAAATTTTAGCAAATATTGTACGTATTCACCAAAATATTAAACCCTTGTTACAAAACAGAAACATAAAGCAATTAGCATGTTTCAGGCCCCGTACATTCACAGTTTGGTAACAAGCTAGGTCCCAGGTGATCGAGAGAGTACCAATTTATTGGGATCCCAATTTTTAAAACCAACAAAATCCAATTACACTTTCAACCAACCAGGGAATTCGGTGTATCCGTGCTTTATGTTAGGTAGATCAAAAGGAAGGCTTTCATTTGGGTTGTTTTTTATGAGAATACTTGATTTACCCGCTGCTTTGCCCGCGTATTTAAAATATAGCCTATGTCCCTCAGGAATAAAGCTGCTTTCTAGTTTCTAGTAGTGTCTTTGGTAGTTTGTTTTTTTTTTGTTTGTAGGAGGTAATCTCTGAAAGTACTGGTCTGATTGCTAAGAAAATTTCCCCGATAGAAAGCTGCTTTATTCCTGAGTGACATAGGCTATTTATTAATTTTATAATTTATGTTCACACGTAAATGCAAAGGGAGATATATTGTTATAAAAATTGTGCAAAGGTACTGCCTTCCAGCAGACTTGCGAAAGGTGGGATAGGAAGAAATTTAGACAAAAGTGTGTAGAAATAAGAAAAGAAGATTTATTTCTTTCTTACTAAAAATAAATACATAATATTATACACATATATAATTATCACACTAGAGAGGAAAGATAGTGCTCTTTTACTTAAGATTTGAAGAGTGAAATAGTTTGCAAATCTCGAATGCTAGGCGGAAGAGAGTTTCACAACCTATATTATATATTTAAAAAAACTATATTGGCTATATTTTATATACACGGGTGAAGCCGCGGGCAAAAGCTACTATTATATAAACTAGTACTTTCGCAGCGACTTGGTTCGCAAGAGAGTTTCCATAAAAACTTTAACACCCCTTAAACCGTATTGTGAGGGTAGTTTTGAAAAAATAATAATGATAGTCTTTATTATTCATATTGATTAGAATTTATGCCGAATCAATAAATAAGATAAGAAATAAGATTCTCCCATGTAACCTATATCACCCCTTAAATCGTTTTATAGGGGCAGTTGAAAAACGAATAATAAAAATCATTTTTACTTAACTTGGGTTACTATTATGCTAAGTTTAAGTATAAAAGCCCAAGGAATAGAATTTTGTTTTTATTCACCCCCTTAAAAGTCTATATTAGTATTGAAAATATGGTTATTAGAAAACTCTTCCCTTATGGGCTGTAGTTACGAATAAAAAATAAAAGCCAAAAACTTACTTCATTCGTAATTTTCACCCAAAAAGTTACAAACAATTTTACCCCAACAAATTGTGAACACACAAGGCAGCCTATTAAACTCGCGTCGAAAACCAAGTTCTTGTTCCAAAATGTTTTTGTTAACAAATGTTTTTTTGTGAAAAAAAAAACATTGTTAAAAACGAGATACTTGTGTGAACTCGTGTCTAAATTATGTAGATAGGCGAATAGTCCATTTGGAGAACAAGGCCGAGAGGGTCAACCGGTAATGGTGCTCGAATGACCACGGACCTTTTTAAACTGTGGACCACTATGCTCCACTGTGTGGGTACAGTGGTGCAATGTTTGAGCAAAAGTAAAACTATTTAGCATAAACTAGATAGTAGCTTAGTAAGGAAAAATGTTTGATGAATAAAAAAAAATGTATATTATGTATATATAAGTACATACTTAAATATTTATTTTATTCTGTTTCTAGTATATGTTGTTATAGCGACAACAGAAATACATTATCTGTGAAAATTTCAATTGTAAATATCATTTATGGGAGCCCCCAATTAAATATTTATTATATTCTGTTTTTAGTATTTTTTGTTATAGCGGCAACAAAAATACATCATCTGTGAAAATTTCAACTGTCTAGCTATCACGGTTCATGAGATACAGCCTGCTGACAGACGGACAGCGGAATGATAGCAATAGGGTTCCGTTTTTAGGGTTCCGTACCTCAAAAAGAAAAAGCTGAACCCTTATAGGATCACTTTGCTTTCCGTCTGTCTGTCTGTCAAGACCATTTATCTTCGGAATGCGTGTAGGTATCGAGTTGAAATTAAAACCATATAATCAGGTCTGCGGTCCCTTGAAGCTGTGAAAAAATCAAACTTCGGCCGTTTAAGTCGCAAAAAAACGTGTATTTCGACCCTCTCAAGGGAATCAAAATTCATAGGATACTTCCCGTTGTCCTAGAATCCTGAAAATTGGTCTCATAGCGGGGGTTTTTAAGTCAAGATAGGTTACTTCTAGATATATGATAGAGATAGGCAAGCATGGTCCATCATCGTCCACATCGTTACTTTCCATTAGCTGACATAACAGTTAAGCGATAGCCCATGCTTGATAAAAAAAAGCGGGATAATGATTGCATAATAAATAACATGCAAACGTAGTGGTCAATACTCATATATATTTCGAAGAGTATTGACCAATACGTTTGTACAGACAATTTCTTTGCACTGTAATATGAAAACTAACCGACAATCTACATATATAAGGTGTAAAAAAATTAACTTTAAGAATTTCGAGGGGACCTTGTACTCCTCATTATGAACAACTTTTACTATGGGACCAAACCTGAAATCGCGAAAAAAAAATCAGCTGTTCCCTACGTTTATGTTCGCATAACTCGTCAAAATGTATGGAGCAGCTGTTTTTTTTTTCGCTATTTCAGGTTTGGTCCCATAGTAAAAGTTGTTCATAATGAGGAGTACAATGTCCTCTCGAAATTCTTAAAGTTAATTTTTTTACACCTTATATATAAAAGCGAAATACCACTCACTGATTAATCACGAAATCTCAAAAACTATAACACCTACAAACTTAAAATTTGACAGGTAGGTTCCTTATAGGGTGTAGTCCGCTAAGAAAGGATTTTACGAAACTCTACCCTTAAGGGGATGAAACGGGGGTCCAAAGTTTGTATGGAAAAACAAACTTTCACGCGGGCGAAGCCGCTGGCGGAAGCTAGTCTATTATAAACAAGTTTTCAAAGAAAATCATTTTTTCATAGCAAGGTTTTATAGGGCGGTATGTACCTATATCATTAATATTCATCAAGACCATTCGAAAAGCTCAAACACGACAGGGTTATCTGAGTTACTATAATATAATATTCCACAACTATCACACAACGCCGTCTAGTCCCAAGCTAAGCAGAGCTTGTGTTATGGGTACTAGACAACTGATAAACATACTTATATATTTCTAAATACATACATATATAGATAAATTACACCCAGACACAGAACAAATGATCGTGCTCATCACACAAACATTTGTCCTGGGTGGGAATCGAACCCACGACCTCCGGCATAGCAGTCAGGGCCACTAACCACTAGACCAACAGGCCAGTCAAACTATGGCCACCTTCCAGTTCCATCATCAGATCAGCTCCATATCATAATAATTTTGTATTGTCATCTGATTTACACATGCATGCAAAATTTCAGCTCAATCGGTAACCAGGAAGTGGATCAAATTTAATTTGCAAGATTTGATTAGGGACAAAACACCGGGACAGATGAAAGTAAATAAAAACTTGTTATAACGAAACAATTTATTATTCACCTGTAACCAACCAAAACAAGTAAACAACAAAAAGACTGTTTGACAAGTTGCCAAAACCGAATTGACCCACCGTTACTTTCTCCACTACGTTAGCCCCAAAACACGTATGTCCTATCTGAGAGGGGCGGTCCAACCCAATCTGTATGCAAAACGTCCCGAGGGGTGGGGATCTCATTTCCTACCCCCCCACCCCCTGGCACGTCCGTCGCCGTCGCCTAACTGACCCGCCCGGTCCTGTCAAAAGATGGATGAATTTGAAAGAAACTTACGCCCTACGGCGGGTGTTAGGGCTGTCGCTATATCCTAGGGTCTTAAATTCTTGAGTACGAACAAAACTTTACCTACTTACACAGTTGTGTTATTATATCACATCAACTTTTAGTGTTAAAGGATAGTATCGCGTTTGACCAATATTCCACTTGATGTAAGCGATAATGTGGGTGACGATGGGGCACGATTGCTCTAGGCAACCTATTTACTCTCGAATTAAAGACCCATAAATTGTAGCTATCAGAAAACATAGACTGCGGTAACAGAAAATTGCGATGCGGAAAATCTGTGAGCTAGCACGACGCATCGCGAGAACTTGCGAATTGATTCGCATCGCACATTGTGTGGTCACCTGAATCGATGCTTTGGTACACGAAATCCCATCACAGGTTCCTGTGATCGTAGGGTCCCAGTAGGGCTGAAGCCTACTGGGGCCATGGGTTTACTTCCGAAGAGAAACCCGTGGTCTTGGAAAGGGCAAAGGGCAAAGAAAGAAGATAGGTGTATTTTTAGTCAGTAAAACTCTGACACGCCTTCCCACTCCGCCCTAGAGCGCCCGAGAGAAGTCATTGGATGATTTCCCACCTTAAAAAAAAGTTTCCTGCAATATTACTGTCTGATACTCCCTCTCGCTCTACCCAGAAAGGGAGATATTTTTTTTTTAATTCTTGATAGGTTCGCGCTTGACCGCTAACTCACCTGATGGAAAGCGACGATGCGGTCGACGATGGAGCGCGCTTACCTAGAAGTAACCTATTCACTCTTGACTTAAAGATTCCCGGGTTGTATTTGATGATTTTTCGCCATATAAAAAAATTTTCATACCCAATCTTCAATACACATCTCATTGTTCAGTCCAAAAAGGCCTTGCAATTTCAATAAATAAAAATATTTAGGGTTAATATTAGAAAGGTCCAAATTCCAGATGGAATTGTCAACCCTAACGGTCGGAAGGATCGTCACGTTAGGGTTAAAGCATATCTTAACATGTTTGCACGCCCGACTTCGCTTTGATTTATTTTTTTATACGTATATCTTTATTGTGACCCTTGAATAACTTCCCTATCCATTTCCTTTATTCTCGCTTTCAGATGATTTATAATCTAAAAATAAAATCTTAGATTAAACTGGTAAAATGGGTTTGTTAGAAAAAAAATAGTAGCTTAAGAAAGCATAAACACGAGTTTTTTTTTCGGTGGGTAAATCATCTTATGACATCCCCCGCTCTTGGACGGAGCGAGAGATAGTGTCAGACTTTTACTGACTGAAAACCCACTCCTGTTCCTTCGTTGCCTTTCGTACCAGGGCCGAGTCTTCCTTTCAGAATCAGACCCTTGGCTCCAGTAGGCTTCGACCCTGATGGCTCCTACAATTGCTGACATCTCCTTGAGGCGCGCGTGAAACAGTACGCGCCATCGACGACTTGGGCTCGGTCCGGACGGTTACCGGACGGTCGGACGGCGAGCCACCCATTGCTCGCCGTCCGCAAACGCTTTGTCTCTTGGCTTATTAATTTATTCTCGGAGACCATTGGGCGAGATTGGTGTTAACACGTTTGGTGCAGTTGTCGAGCAATCGGCTGCTGGGCTACATATCGCGGGTTCGATTCCCGCGCGTAACAAATATTAATTTGTACAGCTTACATATAGTTAATGTGTTCAATATGGAATTTGATGCATGTGGAATCCTGGAGAAGCGATGGCCTGTTGCTGCGTAAGCGAGCGACGTGACCCTCCGCCGCGCCGCTCCTTTGATGACTACCATTCCACTGCGCACACGATGTTGGAAAGAAGCAGATTTTGGTTTAATTGTGCTCCATTGGTGTAATTGCTGCAAGGCGTTCCGATGTGAGTGATAAAAATAAATAAATAGTTGTTCCGGATCTGGGTGCCTGGTGTATGTGAGTTTTATATGTTTAAGAACGCACCCACGATATATAGAGCAGTGAGTGAGTGCAGCCATATAGAACAGTGGTGGCCGAGTGGTAACGGCCCCGACTTACGAGTTGTAGGTCGCGGGTTCAAACCCAGCCAGGCGCATTACTTTGTGTAATTTATTTCATCACCACTGCTCTCAAAACGGTGAAGGAAAACATCGTGAGGAAACCAGCATGTCCTAGAACTAAAAATTCGAAGACATGTGACATCCACCAACCCGCAGTGGGCTCGCGTGGTGGATTACGGCCTATTCCCTCTCCTGGAGAGGAGGCCTGAGTCCCAGCAGTGGGAACATTATAAGGCCGACTATGCTATATGCACCCACGATACAGGAGTAATTCCTGGTGTGGGTTAAAGTTTAAAAAAAAAAACAAAAAAAAATATGGTCGATGAGGTGAGGCACCACCACATCATTATGCTCAACGTTGGAGCACGTCTACCTAGAAGTAACCTATTCACTCTTGACTTAAAGACCCCCAGGTTATAGCTATCAGGAAACAGATTTGGTCAAGGAATTCCACTCCATAGCTGTGTATGTAGGATGAAAGTGTTCCCAAAGTTTTGACGACATAGTTTTAAATGAAGTGTCTAGTACATTACAAGTGACTTATTGCCTAATATTCTATTAATATCTAGAAGAGGAAGATCCAGTACGTTCACACAAAGTTCTATAGTTTCCACTTCTACTTATAATAGCGTGATGTACCTAAAATAACTTCTTAATGTACTTCAATTTTACAAATATATATTTCCAACTTCTACGTGAACGAAGTCGCGGGGAAAAGCTAATACTTATTAATCTAGAAGAAGATACACCTTGTTAAATCCAATGCTCTCGTCGAACAGATCTCACTCTGATCGGGACAATTGGTTGCCATCACGTTGCCACTTATATTATGCCAAAATAACACTGACTGAATTATCAAAGAGGTAACGCAATGCGAAATATAGTTGCAACTCGACATACTTTTTAACTGTTTTTCATACAACCGCTCTTACGCGATTATGACCTTAATACACATATTTCATTAGATATTTTGGAAACACAATATCTTGTGGATCTATCTTGTGGATCACAGTATCTAGACTTCTATTGAAATCAATTTATAAAAATTGTGTAAAACTAATCCAGTAACGACCTCTGAAAATCTGCTATTTTGCATGAACTTTGACGAATTAAAAAATTCAAAAATGTATAACAATAGAAACCCTGCAAATTTAATCAAGATTCTGAATGACGTCAATTTTTATTCCAAAAACTTTTAAGGGTTTAAAAAAAACACGTATTTCCTGGAACCAATCAACCAATACCAAACCGTTTTGTAAAATATTCGAGTAAATCACGGAATTACCGAATGCTAACAGAGTTTTCAGGCGTAATCTCTCTTTTTTCGTTGCCTTTTCGTCAAACATCGCGTTGGATTGCGTTAGATTATGTAACAAGCTTTTAAACCATGCTCGATGTTGACGATAGGCGAGTGAAAAAGGACCCTCTTAATTCACTTATATTGTTACTCTTTAATGCTCAAACGTATTTGAATGGAATTTGACACTTAAAGGGCTAATTTTTATCCCGGGTGTATATTCCTTCCCTGGGGATAACTTTCTACTTTCAAACAGGCGAAGATGCTGGCTGAAGTTAGTAGAACTATTATTAACACAAAAGAAAAACACGTGCCACACATCCGCACAGGGAAAACGTAAGCTCTTTTTAAACAAACACAAGTCTGAAAGGTCGAATAGGGGGACAGCATAAAAAATGCGCAAGTAATATTTTCCTGAGGATAAACGAAGCGCCATGACATGTGTCAATGTGAACTTTTAGGGTCACAGCACACTGCGACACAACTAAGAGCGAACGTACCGTGGCTATTGCTCGGGGAGGAAAAGATCCTTTGTTTGAGTGCATGTTCGTTTTTCAAAATTTAAGTCTTTTGAATGAAGATTTGCGCTGATATGCGCAGGTTTGTAAAGAGATGTTGACTGTACGTTTTACATATTTATTTACCGTTTTAGGTGAGAGATAGGCAGTGTTGAAATATATTTGTATGGTGTAAAATGAAGAGTACAATAAAGCAAACATATTTGTAAATGTATGTTAGTCTTAAACTAATCATGTGACGAGGACAAATAAGTAGGTGTGAGTGAAAATCCTTACAAAACAAGCTTTAATGAGGAGAATGAATTGTTGATTTGATTTTCTTAGATAATTTATATGACATAAATACTATTGTGGGGTCAGCTAGTTATCTTATATATCACTGCTTTTAGCACAAAGTAAGTTAATATAAATCTCATTCTTCTATCTATCACCGCTCTGTTACGCTTCAGTGTGTCGCAACATTTACACTGACACGTTTGAATGGCCGTCGTATGAAGAAATACGATAGTTGTGACTCACAGAATATAGGTGGCGCTGTAATACCTTGCGTGATCAGATAACTGATGGCTCGCATACATCATTCATGAAGGTTTTCTGTGAGACTTTGAAGTCAGCGAGAAAAGCTGTCATAGTGTTGAGTCAGCAAGATATTAAATGACGTAAAGAAACCAGCTCAGCAAGTAGAATTTATAAAATAATACCAAGTAGTTCGTCATTTTCGTACATATTTGCAGTAAGTAGGGACATTTTTTTATTCTAATGAAATAAAATACGTAACTAAAAAAATTAAAATTGTACAAACAGAAACCGGTTCATAGGCATAAAAAACAAACCAAATATAATATAGTTTAGACTTTAAGAAAGAAAAAAGTTTATTTGTGACTTACACGGGACCAAGGATAAAGTAAAATTATTATCATAATCAAAATAAAATATCAACATAAAGAAGACGCTCGCGAGGCCAAAAAAGATCTCAGCATAAAAGATAAAACTAAGTCAGCTGTAGTACTCTGATAGGGCCTGTGATGCTCAAAGTATTTCAAGTCATTAGAAGTACCACTGCCAAGTACTAAAATCAATGTCCGGTTAATAGGAATAAGATCATTTTCTTACATGAGACTTAATCACGTATTCCAAGTAATTTTCTATCATTCACCCAATGTGTGCTACTACGCAAAAAAAAAAAGGAAAAAAGAAAGAAAAAAGATAGAGAAAACATTTATTTGTGACTCGCACATGACAAACAACAATAAAATAAAAAGTAACTTAAATAGTTACTTTCTTAATACTTAACTTAAAAAATTAAAAATAAAAGATCTGTGCGAGGCCAAAAAGGCCATTTATATATTACATATCTCAGCATATGCTGCGATATTAAAAAAAAAATAATACAATTTGTTTATTTGTTGGAATAATTAAGGAGATTTGAATTCTTTTTTTTTTAATGTTTGGAGCGCATCAGTTGGATAGTTAAAGTCTATAATGGACATGAGTAGTATAAACATTTATGCGATTTATATAATACTAGCGACCAGTCCCAGCTTCTAAAAATCTTCAGCTTCGGTTTTTCTCTAATTTAATAAGCATGTATTATACCTACACCTAAACCTTCATAATGAATCACTCTGTTCATTGGTAAAAATTGTATGAAAATTCGTTCAGTCGTTTTTGGATTTATTGCTTTAATAAAGACAGACGCGGTGGGAGATCTTGTTATACAACATGTAACGATAACTATAGATAAAAAGCTTGTTAGTTATCATTCATCGAGAGATTTTTTGTTGTCATGGTGACAAATCAATTAAAGTGGTGGAAGTTGCTTTCAAAAATACTCAGAATGTACCTGAACCGTGTGTATGTGTGTGTACTAAAAAACTCCTTTGTCATTAGATGATTTTCCCACCTAAAAAAAAACCCCCTTCGCGTAAAAAATTTCGATGTTTAAGATGTCCTTTTTCACTCGCCTGTCGTCAACATCGAGCATGATTTAAAAGCTTGTTAGTTCATCTAACACAATCAAACGCGATGTTTGACGAAAAAGCAGCTCTAAAAAAATATAGACTGATAGTATTCGGTAATTCCGTGATTTACTCGAATATTTTACAAAACTTGTTCCAGGAAATACGTGTTTTTTTTAACCTGTAAAAGTTTTTGAAAAAAATTGCCATCATTCAGAATCTTGGTTAGATTTGCAAGACTTATATAGTAATACTTTTTTACTTTTTTAATTTTTGAGTAAATTATGAAGTGTCAAAGTTTATGCAAAATAGCAGATTTACAGAGGTTTTTACTGGATCAGTTTTACACAAATTTATAAATTGATTTCAATAGAAGCCTAGATGATGAAAAATGTGTATTAACGTCATTATCGCGTAAGAGTGGTTGTATGAAAAACAGTGAAAATGTATGTCGAGTTGCATCCCCTTAAGTACGCTCTTGGCCATGCCAGGGCTGCAAAGAAACCTAAGTAAATATTTATCTATCGCCAACTTCAAGGCCCCATACGCCACGTTACACTAACGCCTGACATTCGGATGCAAACGACGGGGCCTCGGCGACACACCAAAATATCACCCTTTGTCATAGGGATAGCTTGAAACGACAGTTTTATTGCACCTTTGCTAGTGTACTGCTTACCTAAGCAGATATAAAGGCGTGTCGATAAGGTTTCTGTTCGCAATTATGATTGGTGTTTTCTTATACAGACCACAGACCAGTGTCTTTTATGGCGGTAAGTCCCTTCTTTGAGGAGTGGCTGGAAAGACCACATGGCGTCCTTACCTACCGCATGACGCAGGTCCTCACCGGACATGGTAAGTTCGGGAGGTTCCTGCACCGAATTCGTGCGGAAGAAACGCCTGGGTGCCGCCATTGTGTGGACCGTCCGGAGGACACGGTGGAGCATACGGTAGAGGTGTGCCCCGCCTGGGCAGAGCAACGCCGTGTCCTCGTGGGGGCGATCGGCGGCAGTGATCTCTCGCGCCGGGCATTGGTACAGGCCATGGTCCAGAGTGAGGAGAAGTGGCAAGCGGTCGCCTCCTTCTGCGAAGCAGTAATGCTAGCAAAGGAGGCGGCCGATCGCGTGAGGCAACGGTCCTCACGCCCTAACCGCCGCCGGGATTCCGATCCCGATTTCCGGCCACCGTAGGCGCGGGCTTGCGGACGGCGAGTAATGGGTGGCTCGCCGTCCGACCGTCCGGTAACTGTCCGGACCGAGCCCAAGTCGTCGACGGCGCGCATTGTTCCACGCGCGCCTCAGGGAGATGTCAGCAAATCGTAGGGGCCCAGTAGGGCCGAAGCCTACTGGGGCCACGGGTAGTGTGAAAGCGAAGCCCGGGGCCCCGGGATGAAGGCAAAGAAGGAACAGGAGTGGGTTTTTAGTCAGTAAAAGTCTGATACTATTTCTCGCTCCGCCCAAGAGCGGGATTTGTCATTAGATGATTTTCCCACCTACAAAAAAAAAAAAAAAGACCCGTGTCTTTTTTAGGTATCCAAAGGGTAAAAACGGGACTCTTAATTCTACCTCATTGGTTTAGGAAAAATCTGTCTTATGAGCTTGCATATTCTTCTTTGCGGGTCGATAGCAAAAATAGTAAATTTTCTTAATTAAATCTCTCGCTTGACCCAGTAGGCAGGACATGGTCTGTGGAGTTTGCTTATTTAGGTGTTCAGGTTTTTTCTCAACGTTTTTCGTTTTTGTAAATTACCTACCCATTTTGAAGATTTATCTAAACCAGGACGCATGAAATTGAAAAAGTCAAATTATCTAGTACATGTTTTCTTCAGCAAGAAAAGTATATCACACTTAATCACGCTAATATTATAAAGGCGAAAGTTGGTGAGTGTGTGTGTGAGTATGTTTGTTACTGATTTGGATGGAATTTCGCATACGGATAGACCACGTTCTGAAATAGCACAAGATACTTTTTATTCTATATAATTATTTATTTTAGGTGGGAGAATCATCCAATGACATCTTGCGCTCTTGGGCGGAGCGCAAGGGTGTGTCAGACTTTTAATTACTAAAAACCCACTCCTATTCCTAGCAGCTATAGTTTTTAGATAATTGTCTCGAAGTGAGTAGATATCGGACATGGGCCTTAATGTGGCGACGCTTGGGGAGGCCTATGTGCAACACTGGACGTCTTTCGGCTGAAATGATGCATAAGCACATAGCATAGTATAATCAGCCTAATAAAGTTCCCACTGCTGGGACTCAGGCCTCCTATCTAGGAGAGGGAATGGGCCGTAATCCACCACGCGGGCCCATTGCGGATTGGTGGATGTCACATGTCTTCGAATTTTTGGTTCTAGGACATGCCGGTTTCCTCACGATGTTTTCCTTCACCGTTTTGAGAGCAGTGGTGATGAAATAAATTACACAAAGTAATGTGCCTGGTTGGGTTTGAACCCGCGACCTAGAAAAGTTGGGGCCGTTACCACTCGGCCACCACTGCCTCACCCTTCCCCCTCCCCTGGGGGGGAAATGATGAGTAGATATTATTACATAAGCTAAATAAACGTTTTCATTCTAGTGTTGTTTTCATAAATATTAACTCCATGAAATTCGAGCGGATATTAAAACTAAACTAAACAACTGCCATAAAATATAAAACGACGATCATAAAGTGTACAGTTTCCATGTAGCTTAGTTTACAGGTAGCTAAGTTTAAACCCACAGTTTAGCGGCAAAGTTTGTTTTTTTGTTTGTAGGAGGTAATCTCTAAAAGTACTGGTCCGATTGCTAAAATTTTTTCACCGATAGAAAGCTGCTTTATTCCTGAGTGACATAGGCTATATTTTATGTACGCGGGCGAAGCCGCGGGCAAAAGCTAGTCGTTTAACATAGCAGAGTTTTCTAACCAGGGAACTGCCTACACTTAGGGTAGCATATTTTTTATCGTCGTTAATGGAGTACGCTTGCCTAAAAGTAACCGATTCAGTCTTGACTTGAAAACCCTTAGGTTGTAGCTATCAGGGTACACAAACTCCGGTAGGCAACTCGGTGTCGATGCTCAAGAGTTTGTAGTATTGACTCATATCCCAAAGGGCCTGCGGTTGAACAGCTTTACGTACTCGTATATGTAAATCTTTTTTCCCTTGCTTACTACATGTTTTGTCCTTTCAATAAAAAATCGTCTGGATTTTTTTTTCAAGCTACTGCGCCTTTAAAAAAGATTGGGAAAAGCTGTTTTTTAGCGTACCTTACCTCAGCTAATAGGGCTAAAGAGGGTCCTTTTTCGCTCGCTTATTGTCAACATCGAGTATGGTTAAAAAGGTACTTCATCTAACGCAATTCAACGCGATATTTGACGAAAAGGCAACGCGAAAAAAGAGAGATAACGCCTCAAAACTCTGTTAACATTCGGTAATTTCGTGATTTACTCGAATATTTTACAAAACTTGTTCCAGGAAATATGTGTTTTTTAAACCCTTAAAAGTTTTTGAAAAAAATTGTCGTCATTCAGACTCTTGATTAAATTTGCAAGGCTTCTATTGTATTACTTTTTTAATTTTTGAGTAAATTATGAAGTGTCAAAGTTCATGCAAAATAGCAGATTTTCGGAGGTCTTTCCTGGATTAATTTTACACAAATTTATAAATCAGCATAACAACTGGTCGACTCTTCGCGTAACCAGAGGGCTGAGCTTTTCTTCGGACAACGAATCAGCATTGCTATCGAACGTGGCAATGCTGCCAGCGTTCTGGGCACGTTTCCTATTGATATCGATGTGGATGAATTTTTTGATGCCCAATAATTTCTTTTTCTACTCGTTTGTAAATATTATTATTTTTAGTTTGTATATTAAGTTATTAATATTTATTAGTTTTGATGTTCATAAGAAAACAAATTGATCCAATTTATAAATTGATTTCAATAGAAGCCTAAATAATATCCACAAGATACTGTGTTTCCAAAATATCTAATGAAAAATGTGTAATAACGTCATAATCGCGTAAGAGCGGTTGTATGAAAAACAGTGAAAATGTATGTCGGGTTCCATCCCCAGGAAGCGAATTGTAGCAAAAACATGATGGTTACGAAGTAGTAGTTAAAAGTTTCCTATTAACATGGAGTTTAGTAAAGTTAGGTTGTTTATGTTGACTAAGTTCTAAACTAAATACTGTTACGTAATAACTAACTGAGGTTTCTAATTCGTTTCGGATCTATGTCTAGTGATGTGAAACCCGGGGCCCTGGGAAAGTGAAACTCGGGGCCCTGGGACGCAGGCAAAAAAGAACAGGAGTAAATTTTTAGTCAGTAAAAGTTCAACACATCCTTTCGCTCAGTGAAAAAATGTTCAGTGATGTTTTTTAGGGCTTATTATTATTATTTTTAGTGATACAAACTAGTGCTTGACTGTGATCCCACCTGATGGTAATCAGTGATGCAATTGTTGATGCTGAATCGCACTAGATTATTAAGAGCCTACTCTAACATTGAAGACACCTAAATTATAATCGGACAGGAATACCGATGTTACTTATAAGTACCTACAGAATTGATAGACTCAAAAGATGTGTCACCAGATAATTGTGAACATCGTTTTTTTTTAGTCTGTAAACTGTAACTTCTCCCGCACTGGGTGGATCATGAAGATCAGACTTTTACTGACTAAAACCACACCTGTGTCCTTCAGTTGCCCTTTGCGTTCTAGGACCACAAGTTTCCAAGCGCAGCCTTACATCCCATCTCGTTCATTTCACACGATTTCCATTAAAACAAACCATAAATATGAATCAATGTACGAAAATAAATCATGTACTGACTTTTGATATATCGGAGCTATTTATTTCATTGTCAGTCGGTTTCAACATTGTATGTCCTGAATTTCAATATTCCACGGCTCTGAAATACATACTATTTCGTATTTCAGTATTACGGGCTAAGTGGATATATTCTGTATGGCACTATGACGTTCGGAATCCATATAAATTTATATTAGTTTTGTGTTTAATTAGTTGATTTTTAATTAAAAAGTACGCAATTTTGGTAGTAAGGGTTTTTTCATTCTTTGCTAATTAAAATGTATTTTTTTTATATAGGGTGACTGGTAATTAGTGTACGATACTTAAACACGTGATTGTGCTCATGATAACCAACAACTTTTACTATGGGAACATACCTGAAATCGCGAAAAAAAACATCAGCTGTTCAGTACATTTATGTTTGTCTAATGTACTGAACAGCGGATTTTTTTTCGCGATTTCGGCTTTGCTCCCATAATAAAAATTGTTTGTTATCATGAGTACAATCACGTGTTTAAGTATCGTACACTAATTACCAGTCACCCTATATAATCCCCAATAGTGCCTACTCTAATAGATCAGTAAATGTATGAATCCTTGTATTATTTAGCCAGCCTTTCGGTATTTTATAGGATGCATTTTGGAAAGAGTGCGCGGGAATTACATTACTTGATTCCGCCATCACTTCTCTTTCTCTACCATCGGACAACCTTTACATAATTGACATCTCTACGGTTATTCTAGGTCAACGGGAAGTACCCTAAGAATTTTGATTCCCTTGAGAGTGTCGAAATACACGTTTATTGCAACATAAACGCCCATATTTTTTTTTTAGTTAACTCACAAATTTAATTTTTTCACAGCTTCAAGGGACCGCAGACTTGAGTATAAGGTTTTAATTTCAACTCAATACCTCGACGCGTTCCCGAGACAAAGGGTCTAGACAGACAGACAGACAAACGGATGGATAACAAAGTGATCCTATAAGGGTTCCGTTTTTTTCTTTTGAGGTACGAAACCCTAAAAATAATACTCTTCTAACACAAGAAAAACAATCGAATACAAAAACATTTTCCTGAAACTATTTTCAGATTGTTTTTGCGATTATATTTCCGTTGCTAAGTTATCATCTAATTATTTCCAAGTAGAACTAACGATAACATAATACTGTAGTGACCCATTCTAAGTATACAAACTTCCTCTTTATTATAAAAAACTTCTTTCACAAAATAAAAACGGAACGACATGCTGTCATGTCTTTCCGATTTTGTCAAAAAGAAAACTAATTAATTTTTGTTCGTAAAAACACTAACGTATATCTTTTTTGTTACTTTGCGCCGCAGTGACATCTATGGCGTCACATCACTAATCCTGCATCGCGCAATTAAAGTTCTCCGCGCGTTTGGAACATATAGAACAGCCCGAAATCATCTATCGGGCAGTTGCCCACCAGACGTAACACCCGTCTGGTTGGAGGATCCTCCCTTTTCAACGGAGGTTTGCGGGACTTTACTCTCTGTTCCGCATACCTCCAAACTGGTGACCCTCGACAATGAACATCAGCGCAGCCTTCGTACAGCTACTACTTCGTGACGTCATCATCACTTCAAGCTATCGAGCAGCGAGCTATACAACCAGCACCCACGGCTATAAAGGGTATACTGACCACCAGCATGTCTATTTGTTTTTGTTCGCCTATCTATCCTTTCGTATTCTTTCTTCCACTCCTTATATCTTTTATATAGTGGAACTCTTGTGTGAATGTGAACTATAACCTGTGACTATGTAAAATAAACTTTCTTCTTCTTCTTGTGCACTTTGAACTTTTACTCATCTCTTCGAACTATTTTCTTCTTCACACATTCTCACACGGATTCGGCAATACATAATAACTAATGTTTTCTTTTCCATTTCTAAGGAAATTGTTATCGAGAAAGATACAAAAAATATTAATTACACTCTATGAGGTATTATTAGTTATCTGAGATAGCAACGCTGTAAGTAAAGGTCTGGTTAAACTGAGGCGAATCCCGCTCGGGATGCGGAAAAAAGTTCGCCCCGATCGATTGTGTCACCTAACTTATAAGAATAAAATAGAATAGAATAGAATAGTATTTATTCGATGCAGGCAATAGGCAACAACAACACAAAAGTACAGATTTACAATATAGTTGCGCTGAGCGTGTCCGAACCCAAAGAGTCGCCAACTAAGACTGTGGTTCCTAACCTTTTCGATCTTGTCACCCCTAAGATTTAGCTTGGAACACTGATTTACCCCCCCCCCTCCTCTCCTCCTGTCCCTTATACCACCAAAGAATATCGTACGTCACATAAATACAAATCGACTTGATTAGACATAAAAATTTCACAAGAATATTGATTAAGTTCTTGCAATCACATTACCTTATCTCTTTACAATTATAATATAATCTTTATAGACCACTAAACGTACCACGGTACCATTAAAATTTTTAGTGAGGAGTTGTAGGTTGGTTCAAAGCGAGGCTCCGAGTTGTCATTTGATTACACTGTTAGCACATGAAATGCACTAGTGAGCTAGAATCTGTGGTATTGATCAGTTATAATTTACCCCCACAGAATACTAGTTTTACCCCCGCAGGGGTAATTACCCCAGGTTAGGAACCGAGATTGTAAGAGAACTTGGAAGCAGGACATGTTGCGTGAAACAAAGGCACGTACAGTCGCGTCCCGCGTCCCGCTGCGGGATTCGCCGCAGTTTGTCACAGTCCTTAAAGGCACATGGCAAGTCGGGAAGTCGGAAAAATGTTTATAAGTGAAGTGTAGCCAGGAGGCAGATAGAAAAATGTTTTATTTATTTTCTTTTACTTTCAGTTACTATAGCAGTGTTTTATTTTATCTTTAGGTTATTAGCAACGCAGGTGGTAGGTTATTTATCTATTGTATACTGGCAATAAAATAGGATTTGCCGATGGTTTAAAAACTTGGGTTAAAATTTCAAAAAAAAATATTGATGCTTTTGAAAAAATTAAGATGCACTTAAAGAGAAGGATAAATAGGCGTATATCTGCATATGTAAGTTAGGTGTTTTTCAATTATTTAATTAAGTTATCCGCCTGACATGAAAAAAATGGCCAAATACGAGCCGGGCTTGCACACAAAGGGTTCCTTTCTACAATATTAAAATCGAGCAAATAATGCCTACAAAACAATATTTCTTGTATGTTATTTTTTTTGTTGTAGAAAAACACATTCCGTGAAAATTTCAACTCTCTACCTCTTAAGATTTATGATATACAGCTCACTGACAAACAGACCGACGGACAGACAGACGGACGGACGGACAACGAAGGCTTAATAATAGGTTCCCGTTGGCACACTTCGGGTACGGAACCCTAAAATGAAGTACCTAGTGTTATCTAACCTCTACCAGAACATAGTAGATCTATAAAAGATCCACATCAGAGAACAACCCGACCCAATTGTAAATAAGCTAACATTTACATATACTCTGCACTCGTGTCAAACAAAACTGTGCATTACCGAACGCGGGAACAAATTCTCTGCAGCCGTGCCACCTACTTGCACTTGTGTGCAGGGCTGGCACGTGATCACAAAAGAAATATGGAAAAAAGAATATTCAAACCGTATTAAATTTATTTATTTATTTATTAAGAACTTCTAATATACTAGATGTCCCCGACAACAAAGGAACACTTCAGCTTTATTAAGAAAAGAGATTTACAAAATGTATGTACCTATGGCAAATTCATTACGCGTACAGCTAAGGAGTGGAATTCCCTGCTGAAGTCTGTGTTTCTTGATAGATATAACCTTTATGTCAAGAAAGAATAGGTTACTTCTAGGCAAGCGTGCTCCATCGTCGGCCCCATCATCGCTTACCATCAGGTGAGATATTGGTGAAATGTGAGCCTATCAATAACAATAATAAAAAAATATAGGCATACGTAAATTATATTAGGGCCAAATCTTAAATGAAATTACCAATATTGGGTGCTACATACCAAACCTAAACATGCAATATTCTAATAATTACCTACATATGTATCTATCATCACCATTTCAGCCGAAAGACTTGCACAGCTAGACACAGGCCTCCCCAAGTGTCACAACGTGCGTAACCGTTCCTGTGCGTCTCTCATAATTTAAAGAAAAAGCTGACAAGTTTAAAAACTCTCAATATTACTTCTATCTGCTATCTATTTCTATCTACACTAATATTAAAAAGAGGTAAAGTTTGTTATTTTTTTTTGTTTTTTTTTTTTTTTGTAGGAGGTAGGTAATCTCTGAAAGTACTGGTCCGATTGTAAATTTTTTTTACCGATAGAAAGCTGCTTTATTTCTGAGTGACATAGGCTATATTTTATGTAGGTACGTGAGCGAAGCTGCGGGCAAAAGCTAGTCTCCAATAAAACGATAAAAATCCAATCCTAAATAGAAACTTAAAAAAAGCAAAAGCCTGTACTGCCAACCCTGAGTGCGCCACGTACGTCTTCAATTAGACTGGAAGTGTTTTCCCATTGTTACCATACTCTTGAGGTAATGGAACCGCTATTGGTCTAGTAAAATTTGTGTGAACTGTGTCCAAATTGCTACTGTTGTTTGCAGGGGTATTTTAGGATAAAGATAAACATTTTGATGCAGTATTCGCTGAGATTTGTGGTGAAGGTGAGTTGTGATAATTGGATTGGATTTCATACTTTATTATCAGATAGGAATATCAACGGGTTTTTTTTTAATTGATATAAACACTAGTTTATATCAATAAAAAAAAACCCGTCAAGCACTAGCTTGACCGCGATCCCGCCTGATGGTTAGCAGTAATGCAATCATTGATTGTGAAACGCACTAGTTTATTAAAGGGGTGACAAGACGGTTGCAAACTAGCGTTCCAACCAAGTTGACCTTGGTTTATGTGTTCGGTTTGTGTTGCGGCTACATGGATATAAACCACGCGCCAATACGTTCGGTGGTTGGGAAAACGCGCCTCCCAACCAAGGGCGTTGAAGGCCATGGATTACAACTTTACTGCTGTCTACACGGATTGAAACTAACAAGGTCACCTTGGTTGGAACGTTGGTTTGCAACTATCTGGTCACCCTTTTAGAGCCTATTCACTCTAGCTTTGAAGACACCTGAATTATAATCGGACAGGACGACCGCAGCAGGCAAATTGTTCCAGTTCTTCGAAGTACGCGGCATATAGGATTGCAAGGGTGTGGTATTATAGGTTTAGGAGGACTAATTTTATACAAATAGGTTTAAAAAACCAGTTAGTCAGGAAACACAAACCTCTGCCACATCTGCCGCAATTGTTAAGAGTTACCGAGGCCTTGAAACTCAAAGAGCAACTTGAGTTAATTACCTGAAACAAGAAAATAAACATTTTTAATACATTTTCGAAAGACATTAATATCATCGTGGTATGACGCATGAAGATAACATTATCATTTCGAATAGGTACCTTTTTCTTTTTTGGATATTGTGAGAGGATGCTGCTGTCTGTACGGGTAGGTATTATATTCTTTTGAGATTCGAATTAAAAAAAGATGTTTAAAGATTTCTAACGTTCGAAAGAGTCTTGACGATTCTAGAATGCAAAAAGCAACCGAAGCAACACAAATGGGTTTCAGTCTTTTTGTTTTAATTGATATAAACTAGTGCTTGACTGCAATCCCACCTGATGGTAAGTAGTGATGCAATCGTTGATGGTGAGGCGCACTAGTTTGAAGCCTTGAAGAAACCTAAATTATAATCGGACGGGAAGACCGCAGCAGGCAAATTGTTCCAGTCCCTCGATGTACGCAGTATAAACGACAAGGCGAAACGCTTGCTCCG
Organism: Mythimna impura; assembly: GCA_905147345.3. Lineage (NCBI taxonomy): Eukaryota > Metazoa > Arthropoda > Insecta > Lepidoptera > Noctuidae > Mythimna > Mythimna impura. Next base: position 3,986,030 of record LR990355.1, on the reverse strand, counting down.
GACCGTAGAGGTTTCAACAACTTAAGGGTGGATGGATACTCGCCGTTCGTTTTTGTCTCGGTTTGTCCGATGGTAGAAATGAGATGGTGGAATCAAGTCATGCAATTCCCGCGCACACTCTCAAAAATGTATCCTGTAAAACACCGAAAGGCTGGTTACCCTACGCCTGTGCTCAAGTAGTCAGTAAAAGTCCCGCTCCACACAGAGCGGGACGAGTTATTTCATGATTTCCCCCGTCAAAAAAAAAAAAAAACTTGCTACCGTTTCTCGAATACTGTTATGTCATTGACTGAAATATCATAACATTTGATTTGTATCCTTTAAGCTATTTTTAGCCGTAACATTTGTTCATCATAACTCAAAGTAACCGCGTCACATTCACAGCCCATAAACAGGAATAAAACCATAAAAATATAAAACGTAAAGCTACTTTCCTTCCGTTATTTCATTGGCAATAAAAGCACGGTTACATTCGGTTACAAAGTGGCGAGGAACAAAGAGGTAATACCGGCTCCGGATATCAATGGCGAGTTGAATGCAACGCACTGAGTGCAGGCGGTGGGTGCAGGTAGTGGGGAATGCGACTATGTAGGTAGACGTGTGTAACGAATCGGAAGGCCGTACTTGAAATAAAGTGGAGTTTTTAATAAATTGGTGAGTTATTTTGTTGGAAGATTCTTTATGCTTATAAAATATTTTATAGAGGCATAAATATTTTCTTGAAATATGATAATAAGCTTATTACACTTCATAAACTTCAAAGAAGCGGGCTTTAAAATTTTTATTTTTTAACAGCCATTATTCAATTATGTTAACACGAAGGCAACTCAAATACGAAAATAAAACTCCAAGCTCACCCATCTCAATTAACCAATTTAGGGAAAAACCTAAAGTCATGTTACAACAGAACGGACTCACAAAAGCAAATTTACTCAAAACGACTCCGCTGGTATTATTTACACTATATTAGTAAAAACCGAGCGGATCCGAGGGCGGGGGCGGAAGCTCCCCGCTCGCCGGAAATGAGCTTTCGATATCCGCCCGCCCTCCCCGCGCCCACTTTGTCCAAATCAATTTCTCTTTACAACGCCCGCCGCCCAAAAAATGCATCGCAAATGTTTGAGAGCAATCCGTGTAAATTTAATTATTGCGTTTTTGGGCGGTTTCTTTTTTTTCGCCCAAATGCCTTTGTATTCGTCGCATCGAATCCAATTGGAGTTTATTTTTTTCGCGTATTTAATTACGTCGATCTGTTTTTTTGTGAGCCTTTGTTCATTTGGATGGAGTTTTAGCTGCATCAACGTAATGCTACGGTAATGCTTTAGCGAGCAATTTCGTCTAAATAATTGCTTTCCATGCGACTTCTCTATGGACAAAAGCTTTTGTATTTAGTCGTCGATTCTATAGAGATAAAAGGAGAAACTGACTGACTGTCATATCAACGCATAGCCGTATCTACTGGGACTAGAAACGTAAAATTTTGCAGAAGATTTCCTTTTAAAGAAGAGAAACTGACTGACTGTCATATCAACGCACAGTCGTATTTACTGGGACTAGGAACGTGAAATTTTACACAAGATTACCTTTTAAAAATGACAAACTGACTGACTGACGTATTAACATATTAACTTTGACCCCTGAGTTTGTTTCGGTGTTTCTTCTCAGGGTAGTCAGGAAACACCGGGCTCATCTAGTTTAAACTGACGAAAACAAATTTACGTGTGTTTTTTAAACCTATTTGCAATATAAATATCATTTATCATTATCAGTTAGGGGAAGTTGCGCGGTATCTTCTCATCCAATATACCACAGTGTCTCAAGACGAAAGTCTATGACCAGTGCGTGTTGCCAGTGATGACATATAGTTCCGAAACGTGGACGCTCACTATGGCCCTCATCAGAAGGCTCAAAGTCACCCAAAGGGCAATGGAAAGGGCTATGCTCGGTGTTTCCTTGCGTGATCGAATCAGAAATGAAGATATCCGCAGGAGAACCAAGGTTGCCGACATAGCACGAAGAATCGCCAAACTAAAGTGGCAATGGGCAGGGCACATTGCTGAACGGATGGCCGTTGGGGCCGAAAGGTTCTGGAGTGGCGACCGCGTACCGGAAGACGCAGTGTTGGAAGGCCCCCTACAAAGTGGACTGATGACTTGGTGAAGGTTGCGGGAATCCGATGGATGCGAGACGCACAGGATCGTTCGTTGTGGCGACATTTGGGGGAGGCCTATGTCCAGCAGTGGACGTCTATCGGCTGAAATGATGATGATGATGATGATTATCAGTTAAAGCACAGCTGAAACTACTGGGACTAGGTACGTAAAATTTTGCACAAGGTTACCTTTTATGATGTAGACAACAACTCAACTCGCTCGAGTTGAGTTGTTAAAGAGGATTTTCCAAAATTCACTCGCTAAGGGGAAAAAATGAGGGTCCAAAGTTTGGCATCAACATTACATTCAAGGAAAATTATTTCTTTTTCAAACGATTTGAACATCTTTTGTTATCAGCTTAAGGCTACTCGAGTCGACACGATTGAAAAGAAAAACGAAATTTTACTGTGTTTATGTCAAATTGAAGCTGGCATGTTTATTTAAAAAACTGAATAATGCGAATCGGACTCGCACACGAAGGGTTCCGTACTATTAAAATCGAGCAAGAAACGACGACCAAAAAAAAGTTTCTCGTATGGAAACCCCCTTTCATTTTAACTTTATTTAAATTTGATTATTTGTTGTTGTAGCGGCACTCTACTTCTTTTTTTTTTTAATTCATATAAACCAGTGCTTGACTGCGATCCCACCTGATGGTAAGCAGGTGGGATCTTACAGTTTATGAGATACAGTCAGCTGACAGAGGGACGGACAGAAAAAAGATGCACGAATAGGCGGACGAACAACGGAGGCTTAGTAATACGGTTCCGTTGGCACCGTTGGTGCGGAACCCTAAAGAAAAAAGTAAAAAAAAGCTTGCGCCGTGTATACACATTCGTAATAATAAATTAAATTTCACTTGCATTACATGAAACAGGATTGTAATGCTTTAAAGGGAAATATATTTTTGTTGAAACCGAGGTTTAATTATTTTCTCTTTTTACAAAGGGAATGCTTTTGCTTCCTTTCAGAGCTGGGTGTTTACTGGGGATTATTTTTTACTAGTATGTACATAATTATTATAACGTTAATTAAAAGTAATTCTTGCTTTTACCATACTTCGACTGGCCTGTTGGTCTAGTGGTTAGTGGCCCTGACTGCTATGCCGGTGATCGTGGGTTCGATTCCCACCCAGGACAAATGTTTGTGTGATGAGCACGATCATTTGTTCTGTGTCTAATTTATCTATGTATTTAAAAATATATAAGTATGTTTATCAGTTGTCTTACTCATAACACAAGCTCTGCTTAGCTTGGGACTAGACGGCGTTGTGTGCAATAATGAAAAAAAAATGTCATAACTATATGGAACATAAAAAAAAACTTACACAGAATATTTTTAATTAGCTCCATACAAATACATGCTCGCCTACGTCATAAAAGGAAACCTTATGCAAAATCTCACACTGCTAGGCCCAGTAGTTTCGGCTGTGCGTTGATATGTCAGTCTACAGTGGACATCTTTCGGCTGAAGTTGACGATGATGAATAGAAAAAGATATAAGTGATCTTTTGTAATTTATTGTGCGTCTATTCGTTGGACCGGCATGTCCTAGAACCAAAAATTCGAAGACATGTGACATCCACCAACCCGCACTGGGCCCGCGTGGTGGATTACGGCCCATTCCCCTCTCCTAGAGAGGAGGCCTGAGTCCCAACAGTGGGAACATTATAAGGCCGACTATGCTATGCTATGCTATTCGGGACGAATAAACATCTTTCTACATCAACAAATTCCATCCCTATCAACACCAAACACTACAATCTAACAAAAAAAAACCCACTGGTTCAACCTTTCGATAAAACTGGAAAAAAAATACGAAAGTCTAGGTAAAGTCTGGAGTGATCACTTAACTCCCGTGCTGAACTCTAGTTGAGGTAACTAGTGACTGCAGCGAACCCACCAACTTTTTAAATTCAATCTACCGGTTAGAAAATTCGCTAGAAAACAAACACGGTTAGCCTCTCTTCGCTTTTTTCCTTCTTATTAGGTATATCTTTTTCTACAGTTTACCAGCGTTCGGTTTTGTGTAAATTTCGGTTGACAGGATAGAATGGAAGAAAAAAACATGTTGTGCCGACCCCAAATAAGATGGGACAAGGGCAGGAAGATGATGGTTTTGTGTAAATTTCTTTTTTTTTTAAGGTGGGAAATCATCCCATGAATTTGCTCTAAGGTGACGCGAGACTGCGTGCCAGACTTTTGCTGACTACTACCACACCTGTGTCCTTCAGTTGCTCTTTGCGTTCTTGGGTTTATTTTTCAGAAATTCCTTGTGGCTCAAACTTCATGAGCTGGACTTGATTTTCCACTTATCATTAATTATCTAAAGCTGCATTTTAAAGGCGAGTTATAGAAGGAGTAAATCTACTCTTGCCTGACTAAAAAAACTTTAATAATAATAACAAATCAAGTATATTGACTTGGCTCGCGAGGCTCGCGAGGTCGACATGTTTTTTTTTTTTTTTTTTTTTTGGTGGGAAAATCATCTTATGACATCCTCCGCCCTTGGGCGGGGCGGGAGATAGTGTCAGACTTTTACTGACTAAAAACCCACTCCTGTTCCTTCATTGTCTTTCGTACCAGGGCCGAGTCTTCCTTTCAGAATCAGACCCTTGGCCCCAGTAGGCTTCGACCCTGCTAGGCCCCAGTAGGCTTCGACCCTGCTAGGCCCCTACAGTTGCTGACATCTCCTTGAGGCACGCGTGGAACAGCACGCGCCGTCGACGACTTGGGCTCGGTCCGGACGGTTACCGGACGGTCGGAAGGCGAGCCACCCATTGCTCGCCGTCCGCAAGCCCGCGCCTACGATGGCCGGAAATCGGGATCGGAATCCCGGCGGCGATTGGGGCGTGAGGACCGTTGCCTCACGCGATCGGCCGCCTCCTTTGCTAGCATTACTGCTTCGCAGAAGGAGGCGACCGCCTGCCACTCCTCCTCGCTCCGGACCATGGCCTGTACCAAGGCCCGGCGCGAGAGATCGCCGCCTCCGATAGCCCCCACGAGGACACGGCGTTGCTCTGCCCAAGCGGGACACACCTCCACCGTGTGCTCCACCGTGTCCTCCGGGTCCACACAATGGTGACACCCGGGCGTTTCTTCCGCACGAATCCGGTGCAGGAACCTCCCGAACTTACCATGTCCGGTGAGGACCTGCGTCATGCGGAAGGTAAGGACGCCGTGTTGCCTTTCCAGCCACTCCTCAAAGAGGGGACTTACCGCCATAATTATGGCGTGCCCAGGTTGTCGACATGTGGGATGTGGACTCGGCGATCATTGTACTGTGATATCGAAAGGAGATCGCATGAGTTAGGTTAACGAACTGGCATGTAAAATATACTTTTAAGGATTTTGTTGTTCTAGAATAGGTTTGAAAATTGACTAGAACAAAGAAATGTCTAGTTTTTGCAGTTCGAACATAACCATTGTAGCGCGATGTAATAGTATTGAATTGATGAAGAAAAGTATATGAATATTTATGATATCAAGCATATATAAGCATAATCAGCCTTTTAATGTTCCCACTGCTGGGACGCAGGCCTCTTCTCTAGGAGAGGGAACAATCGCTCAAAACGGTGATATCAAGCATTTCATTCAAATAAAAATCCAATCCTTCACACAAACCGCCGCGGAGTTCGACAGTACCGATAGTCGTGTCAGCCAATGGCTTAATAGCCAAGAGCCTCGACCAACACCTTAGGAGGCTCTCGTTAGGCGACTGGATTAAGAGCTTGATTCAGAAAGCTGGACGTCTGGACACGGCTAATATAGTTACGAGGTTCCTCTCTCTGGAGCCCTGTCCGCCGGTAGCTTGGACCCTGTTCCCGATACCGGTGGGCTACTATTTTTTATATTTTTAAATGTTTTGTTTTATTTTTTATTGAAATATTTAAAAATAAAAATTATATGTATATAAATGTATAAACGGAATAATAATAATAATTTCTTTATTCAGATAACAATCTGATCCATAATGGTTAGTAACAGTTGGAACTTATAAGCTATGCTAGTATAATATTAATAATTTATTAAATTAGAAGCAGCAGCTTTAGCAGTTTTTCTCAAAATCTGAGGCCTTAATATAACGTGTTGAAATTTCAAGCATGCGAGCGAGAAAAAGGGATGGAGCTATATGCTCTCTCTATCCCTTTAACAGTTCAGTTCAGGTCGACAAATGCATCGCGTTAAGATCTTATGGTGGGGCCCCTGTAGTGCAGTGTAACAAATAAATAAAAAATCTAAGTTTTCCACCGTACACTCTCAATAAGGTTCAGTTGAAAACCAGCGTCAGGCAACTACCACGAAGTGGCTGGCATTTTTGCTGAACTGGACCTATTTGGTGCAGGCGGGAGACACACATAGCATAGCATAGTCGGCCTTATAATGTTCCCACTGTTGGGACTCAGGCTTCCTCTCTAGGAGAGAGAATGGGCCGTAATCCACCACGCGGGCCTAGTGCGGGTTGATCGAGACACACAATTATTATTATTTATTTATCTTAAGTGTTTACATGTTGTTTCTTCATTATGTGTATGCCAAAAAAAAAACCTTCTATCTTTTTTTCTTTCAGTGTGCAACTGGCTGGTATTTCCGTCTCTCGGTTTTCACTGCTATATCACCGTTTTTTATCCGCGGAAAAACGTCGACTACTTTGAATGCCCCAAAGTGTATTCAATTAAGAGATAGCTGGACATTTTAAAAAGAATTTTGTTTATGCATATTTTGTTCCGGGATTAAATTCGATTAAAGCACTGGGCTGTCGTGCAAGCAAATTATTTAAGTAGTATTAAAATTATACTTTAAAATTGAGGTGTAAAATGAATTTATTTAATTCAATGTAAAAAAGAACTCATCATCATCTTCCTGCCCTTGTTCCGTTTTATTTGGGGTCGGCGCAACACATTTTTTTCTTCCATTCTGTCCTGTCACTCGTCACGTTATAACTAACTCCCTTTTCTTTCATATCACTTCTCACACAATCCAACCATCTTTTCTTTGGTCTCCCTCTCCCTCTCCATTCATCCACATGTAAATTCATAACTCTTTTAGAAACATGCGTTTCATCCCTCCTCTTCACATGACCATACCAAGACAAACGATTCCCTTTCAACTTTTCAGTCACTGGCGCCACTTTCAAAATTTCCCTAATATACTCATTTCTCACTTTATTCATTCTCGTCACACCACACATCCATCTTAACATTAAAAAAGAACTAATGTTCTTAAAAGAATATAATACACTAGCTACTGTCAGCGGCTTTGTCCGGGTAAAAGTAGAAAATATACCTACCCTTTTTTTTTAGGTGGGATAATCATCTAATGACAAATCCCGCTCTTGGGCGGAGCGAGAGATAGTGTCAGACTTTTACTGACTAAAAACCCACTCCTGTTCCTTCTTTGCCCTCATCCCGGAGCCCCGGGCTTCGCTTTCACACTACCCGTGGCCCCAGTAGGCTTCGACCCTGCTAGGCCCCTACGATTTGCTGACATCTACCTGAGGCGCGCGTGGAACAATACGCGCCGTCGACGACTTGGGCTCGGTCCGGACGGTTACCGGACGGTCGGACGGCGAGCCACCCATTACTCGCCGTCCGCAAGCCCGCGCAAAAATATACCTACCCTATGTCACACTAAATAATAAAGAAACATTCTACTTGTGATAGAATTTTTAAAATTGGCTCACTAGATAATATTTGAGTTTATTCGTTACTAATCAAAATAAAAATCTTTTCTCTTTATAGTATTATTATCTTAGTATAGATAGTAATATTATAAAGATGGTATTAATTTCAGTACAGATTTTATGAAACGTTCACAAAAGTAGCACCGACATTTCTCAGTTTTCGGGAAGAGAATTTCTCGTATATTTTGAGCGGCGGCGGCCAAATTACCGCGCGTTTCACCCCGAATAGATATTATAACACGAACAGACACTTGACAGCCGACATTATTACTGATATTCGGGAGCAATTGACTGGAAGCCGCCTTAATGTGCCCGCCTAGTGCGACTTCCAAACTTCGGAAATTAATGAAAATGCGACTTCGTGAGTTCAACATTATTATTATTATAAAGACTGGGTTTTATTGAAAAATACTCTTCATACTAAAAACAACAGAACCTTAATATAAAAGTCTTCCAGTAAAAAATAATGTGTCGTTTTTCGGAGTGTAATAGAAAACCATTTTGGGGTAACATCGAAATAAATTGCGATGCTGAAATTGAGTAGGTACTTACCTAAAACTAACTATATTTCTTGCAGTAAACAATACGAGTAACCGACCTAAATAAACCTAAGTAAATACCTGTCTCGACAAAAATAAATTATTTGACATTTACCCGCAAATAAAAGAAATAAACTCATATTACATAGGCGTAGGAACGATCAAATATTAATTGCTTTCTAGAAAATATTAACCAAAGGAAACATTTTCATTAACAACCTAAATAAGCAATGTTACTAGGCGCGCAGGCAATCAAGGAGTTGTACTTTTTCGCTGTAATATATAAAGGTATGTGTACACCGAAAGCCATGTTTTTCACGGCGTTAGCGTTGCCAGTATAGCTCTCAGGAGAAACATTCGTTCGGAGCTCGTTAAAGTCGCGCCAATTTATTAAATGCGATATATAGTAGCTTGGATTTGTAAGTAGTGCGCGGCTCTCCTGTCCGACTTTAAGATTTAATGCTACAATTTGCTAACTCTCTCTGAGATCATGCTCGCCTGGTGTAAGCAGGTTTTGGGTAGAGATTAGTATATATCAAGTTCAGTGCTTATCTCGTTATTATTTACTGGCACAGAACGTAAGGCCGAAAAGATGTACCGGTGACCTGGTGAGGGTCGCGGGAATCCAAGTTCCAAAAGAGTGTCCATGGAGAGGAATTTAAAAGAGTGTCCATGGAGTTCCTTGCACGTTCTTCTCCATAGAGATCTACGCTTTGAAACGTGCAATTTAGCTTCACTTTTTTTTTGACTGACCGATATTTTGACAATTCAAAAGTGCCTGTAATTGGTCTATTTGAAATAAACGTTTCTGATTTCTGATTTCCGATGGACTTGTCGTTGTGCGACCATTGGGCGTCTTTCGGTTAAAATGATGATGATTTAATGTAAATAAATATGGTCATTTATGATGATATGCTGCATGCCTGCTTTATTTTTGTCGTTTCTAATAATTATGTCTGATTTAGCGTCTTAAGGATAAATTGGTGAGAGAACCGATACTGCTCTACTTACTGAACTCCATGTGTTGCGAAACTGATAAGCAGACTGTGCAGGGGTAAATGGTGTGTCTAGTTTCTTCTTATTACTTTTTAATTACTAATATTATATAGAAGTAAAATTCTTGTTACTAACAACCTTGCCTTGTCCATGGCCTATGGACTTGTGTTTGTCTGAAATAAGTGATTTTATTATTATTATTAATATTTTTTAACATTTAAATAACCTGTAATGTACCAGAAGTACAAATAAAAAATCCGAAAAATTTCCCTAAGAAAAAATAATCGCCAAACTTAAAACTGTGACATTCAAAACTGAGTGTAAACAGAGAACCAACCGAGTTGGATTAAGACTGTAATTAATCGAGAGTGTGCCTTCGCGACATGATCCCCCTTCTTCCCCCCTTCCCCAAGTTACACCCCCTCCGTCGCCCGCCGGCAGAGGTTTATTTTTCCAAGGCGAAGACCTTCATTTCATTAGAAAGCTACAAAAGACTTGAGAGAATAGTTAGTTATATTAAATGCTCAATTGAGTTGGATTTTTATAGTTTTCTTTATTGTTTGTTTGTAATTCTCTTTATTAAAAGGTTTAATTCTTGTTCTTGTTTGCGGAAAATGGCAAGGTTTTGTTTATTTATGCAACACATAGGTACAAAGGCGTACTTAATGCCATAAGCATTCTCTACCAGTCAACCAAGGGTGGTGAAGAGAAAACATGGCCGGTGCATAAAAAACATGACAAACTCTCTACTGCCATGCCCTTTTATGCTTAGCCTTTTTTTTTCTAGCCCTTACTTCCCACTGCACATGTTAGGAAAAATAAAAAATAAATACAGCAATGACGTGTTTTTATTTCTATAGCAAACATAAACAAATTTCAAAAGGACAAAAACCTCAAACTACACGGCAACATAAAAACAGACTACCAACATAACAAAACTAACCTAAAACTGCAGCGTCGGTCATAAGCGATGAAGTTTAACGGCACTGCCGACCTTCCAGCGAAAAACTAATTTCACGAATGTTCGTTAAAATAATCTAATTGGTAAACTGGCGGAGTCAGATAAGAGATGCATCCGACGACCGACCGTTACTTTTTACTGGGAGCTGTAAAGATAGACGCGAATATGGGCTGTCTGTTACAACGAAACGTAACAAATTGTTTGACGTTGCTTCAATTATCACGCCTGTTACGCAAAGTCCTATGTCAATGTAGGTGACTCAACGTGAACGCGATTCCGAAGCGATGCGGTCTGAATGGAACAAACAATTGATATTTTATAGTGGCCTGCGTGACCCACGTGTACGTGGGTGCGGTGCGGCGAAGGATAGCGGTTGCGATCAGTTGGATTGATATTTTCGCGTGAACTCTATGGTTTGTGTTAAATAAATTGCGGTTGAAGAGGTAACTTCGCGCGCACGTAGGACAAAGCCGCGTCGCGTTGAGTTCGCGTAAACCGCATCGGATCGCTTCGCAATCGTTTTTTTTTTTTAAAGATCATTGACGTCGCGCGGCAATGAAGATCAAAAAAGAACATTGTTACTATCTTAAAACAATATATTTTTATGGATCATTGATTTTGGTGGCCAATAAAAAGCAATAGGATTTCAATACTATAGCTAGTTCACTAGAAAGTAAATTGATATCTTAGTGTGTTATAAAAAATAATGAACCCTGAAAATCAATGTTTATGTTGAAAAGTAGTGTCTCTGCATTTCAGCGATTTCTATGAACTCGTTCACTATTACTATTCTAAAAGATAATACCTTCGCTAAATTGCATGATCTTTCCTATTTTATTGCAAACTCGATTTCATGATTTCTCGATTGCGTGACGACGAGCAATAGGTTGCTCACCCTCCGGCTGTCCGGTATGGACCGAGCCCAAGTCATCGACAGCGTGTAGTTTTCCACACACGCTTCAAAGAGATATCAGCAAAATCGTAGGGGCCCAGTTGGGCCGATGGCTGCTAGGGCCACGAGGAATTTCTGAAAGGGATACTGTGGTCCTGGTATGCAAAGGGCAACTGAAGGACACAGGTGGGTGAGTCTTACACACCTCGCTCCACCTTAGAGCAAAATAAGTCATTAGATGATTACTCACCTCAAAAAAATGGCCTGGGAAAAAAACATGGCACAAATTTTATCCCGGGAATATTCAGCCGCCGACAGAAGCTAGTAAGATAGACATAGATAACAATTTCAATTCCCGTAAACGTCAATCAAGACTACAAGACGATCAACGCCGAAATAATCCATCCGACTTCGTGAATCGTCGCGGCTCAAATCGTCTCAACTCGTCGTCTCAACACAAACGAATGAACAGCAACGATGCGCCTTCATACTTGTTCCTAAAGCTATGTCTCAATAATTTATGTATGTTGTTTTTGTTTATGAAGTCCAGGATTAGTGTGAAATGTTCCGTTAAGAACGACATCTGTAGCACTTATTAGTTTTGTTTTTTTTTGGCGATTTATTATGGCAATTATGTGAGTGTATTTTGGCAGTGAATTGCTAACTGAGATAGACGGACGTTTCATGAACGTAAAAATACTTATTACTTTTTTTGAGTTTATTACAGATAGCGGCACGAATCTTGAGCGCTCGGCGAAAGAGCGGGGATCGCTTTGCGCATCGTACAACATCGGCGAGCCAATCACTGTACAAGGATTGCACTCCCCACCTCCGCATCTCCTTTCATACCACTAAAGAGACCCGATATTTCACTTCTGCGTAAGCAAGCAGAAGTGAAATATCGGGTCTCTGCGCAAGTAGAACTGTAGAAGTCAGCGCTCAAGATCCGTGCCGATATCTGTATTATTGATAGGCTCGCGTTTGACCACTATGTCACCTGATGGTAAGCGATGATGTGGCCGACGATGGAGCATGCTTGCCTAGAAGCGAAGACCTATTCTCTTGTTTAGTTGACGAATTTCTGAAACCACCTACCCACCATCACTTTCGATAAAATTGGCTGATAACCTGGTGAAAGGAATCCGCTGGGTGCAAAAAGGTCAAAGTGGCAATGCTCGGGTGAAGACCCATGTTCAGGAGTGCACGTCTTTATGATGATGAATTTACTCGAGTATTTTATCCTGGTTCTGGAGTGGCAACCACGTACCGAAAGATGCAGTGTTAGAAGGCCACAAGATGGACCGATGATCTGGTGAAGATCGCGGGAATTCGATGTATGCGTGACGCGCAGGACCGGTCGTTGTGGCGACACTTAAAGGGGATTCCCTTTAAGTGTCGCCATATGTCCGGAGGTGGACGTCTTTCGGCTGAAATGTTGATGATGATTTATTCCTACATCTTGGAACAACTGCAATCAAATCTATTCACGAAACACTTACCTACCTGGCTGACTGGCCTGTTGGCCTAGCGGTTAGTGGCCCTGACAGCTATGCCACAGGTCGTGGGTTCGATTCACACCCAAGACAAATGTTTGTATGATGAGCACGATCATTTGTTCTGTGTCTGATAATTTATCTATAATTATGTATGTATTTAAAAATATATAAGTATGTTTATCAGTTGTCATCATAACACAAGCTTTGTTTAGTTTGGGAATATTATTTACTAGCTTTTGAATATTATTTACTAGCTTTTGCCCGCGGCTTCGCCCGCGTATATAAAATATAGCCTATGTCACACAGCAATAAAACAGTTTTCAGTCGGTGAAAAAATTTTAGCAATCGGACCAGTACTCTGAGATTATTTCCTACAAACAAAAAAACAAATTATATATTCATATGCATTCCACATCGTTCTTTGATAAATCTTTCACGATACAAGCAGCGCGTTTGTGGAATGCATTACCCTTAGAAGTGAGGCGTGCCCAAACGCTACCGACTTTCAAAAAGATGGTGAAGGAGCATTACCTATCACTTTAATTTTTCTTCTCCTTTCTCTGTCGTATATTTTAATATTTATTAGTTTATTATTTGGTAATATACCTATTTATGTATTATATGTATTTTATTATCTTTTTTTTTTATGTTGTTGTACACTGACAGCCCCAAATCTTTTCCTTTCGTTACAGTCCATCCAAAGGTTGTCTGGTAGAAATTGCCCTGTGCAATAAGACCGCCTATTGTACACTTATTTTTTATAAATGTTGTCCTGTAGTAAGTTAAGGTGTGCAATAAAGTAATAAATAAATAAATAAATAAACAAACTTTACCTCTTTATATTATGATGCAGATGTAGATTTATTTACCTACTGAAAAAAAATAAAACCGCATTCCTTCATAACATAACATTAATTATTTTCGTGCCATTTGTTTGCTCGTTACGGTGTGACGGCGGACGCTGTCAGCACATGCCGCTAACTGCCGATATTGGCGAAACGCTACGATTTATCGCGCGATGTGTTAGCCGCGAGCCACGATGCTCGTGCGATGATGCTCACGCGTTACTTTTACGATTCTCGCTCGTCGAAAATGGCTAGTTTTTTCGAGTTACGTGTGTCCCCGAAATGGTATTTTTTAGAGTTCCAGACTTTAGTCGGCAAAAATGAAAACCTTTTGAGATTTTAGAATTTAACCTTTTTCTCAAGAACACGTGGAGGTATGAAGCCGAAATTAATACCCAATGGTCTGCTACCCCTTGAAGCAATGAGAAAATCAAACTTCTCTAAAGATAAGGCCGTTTATGCTCCGCATAGGCGATTATTTTGATATTCGCTAGGAAAAACGTTGCCTGAAGTACAGGTTCACCCTTGTTCAAACAAATAAGAAACTTTTAATATTTAATATACTTTATTGTATATGACGGCGCTTTCGTGCTTAGTTTTCAGAAGATATCAGAGATGGCGCTAGTTGTGTAGAGTGGCGTGTCACGTGACTGGCCACGACACTCTGATGCAACACTGAGTGCTGGTGGGATGTGGGTCGACGACGGGGGCGCAGTATTAACTGAGCCCCGGTCGGAGACACATGTGTCCACTACGCGTTCAGTGGAGTGTCTTATTGTGTTGACTATTTTGTAGTAATGATTATTCGCGCTCTAGGGTAGAGGGAGAGAGCGTGTCCGACTTTTACCGGTCGAAACCCACCTGTGTTCTTTTATTTGCCAGCCAATCCAATACGAGATGAATTCAATGCTTGGAACCTTCATCTTTACTTAACTCCTAAAATTCAGTCTTCAAACCTTAAAACCATCCCAAATTATTAGCAACAAAATCCTATGTTTACAGCAACCAGTATCATAAACAGTAAAGGGTAAATATGAATTTAAAAGGTTTTTTAAACCGCCATCTCCGGTCTGGCGCGACGCCAGTAGTCTTCACAATGTGCTCATGGGCTTCTTTTAATGTCAAAGTAATGTACATTGTCGCTACTACTGCTATGACTCTATTGAGGAAACTGTGATTGCTATAGTGTCTTCAAATCGATGATTTCTATAGTAGGTATACAGCAAGAATGATTTATTTATTAAAACTTTATGCACTAGTAAATATACACTGCAAAAGCGAATTTAATGGCTCATGCATTTTGTACCAGTTGACCTCCGGGTGGTACAAAAATATGTTTCTGCACAAACCTTAATGCAATATAAATTTTATACATGAGGACAACTATAAGTGTAAATATATAAAATGTAACTTTTTATGTGTATGTATTAGAATAGGATAGAACAAACTTTATTCTTCTTCTTTCTTTCGCATCAGGAATGAAGATATCCGCAGGAAAAGCAAGGTCGCCGATATAGCCCGAAGAATCGCCAAACTTAAGTGGCAGGGCACATTGCTCATAGAACGGATGGTCGATGGGGCCGAAAGGTTCCCCTGGTTGGAAGGTTCCCCACAAGATGGACCGACGACCTGGTGAGGGTCGCGGGAATGCGGTGGATGCGAAAGGCACAGGATCGGTCGTTGTGGCAACACTTGGGGGAGGCCTATGTCCAACAGTGGACGTCTTTCGGCTGAAATGATGATGATGATGAAATTTTATTATACTACATACTACTGTTACACCAAAATAGTAACAATTTTACAGTAACTTAAATTTATGGGTAAAATGGCGGTGTTATCGCTGACAGCGATGTCTACCAGGCAACCTTGGGATGGACTATAAGAACTTAAATTAAAACAGTCTGCTGGAAGAAAATTCTTTTGAAATATGCAGCACCTTTGTATTCTTCTAGCTGTATTTGTTCTTTTCGCATTTAAATGTTTGCTGTAGGTACGTACTTAAATGAATAAATAGATAACTTGACATTTCAAAATAAACTAAATAAATATGTGTACAGTATACAACTGAGCAGTGGTGGCCGAGTGGTAACGGCCCCGACTTACGAGTTGTAGATCGCTAGTTCAAACCCAGCCAGGAGCATTACTGTGTGTAATTTATTTGATCACCACGGTCTCAAATGGTGAAGAAAAACATCGTGAGGAAACCGGCATGTCCTAGAACCAAACATTCGCAGACATGTGACATTCACCAACCCGCACTGGGCCCGCGTGGCGGATTACGGCCCATTCCCTCTCCAAGAGAGGAGGCCTGAGTCCCAGCAGTGGGAAAATTAAAAGGCTGATTATGCTATATGCTACAAGTACACAATATACAATCATGAAAATCTTTGTAACCTAGAAATTTCTGTTTGAAGCGTTTATGTGCACAGATGTCACCTAAAATACTCGAGTATTTTAGGTGACATCTGTGGTCTCGAGACCACAAATATAATATCTATTCAAATCTCATTCTACGAGCTCCGAGGTCTTGGCATACCTAGCGCATAACAGAATATCATACACAGATAAATAATTGCGTTACAACGCATTTGAAACTCCTTTATGCCGCGCAAACTTTACCCCTAAATGACAACTAAAGCGTTTAGTTTACAACCAGATTTAACAAAACAAACTTCTATCTAACGTAAATCTAAAACAAAGCCAACTACGCCACAGTATACACTTAAACACAAATAGTAGTCTAGTAACACGACTAACAGGTCACGTCGAGTGCATTGCGCAGGGATCGAACCTGTGGCCCGGCGGAGCACGTACGGACAAACTTGGTAACGACCACTCGGGAAATGCTAGGAAAATTGTAACTGGAAATTGGATTAATAATATTTGGGATGATATCTGGTAGTTTGGTTTGATAAGTTAACTAAGCTGTAGTTACGTGAAGAATTGAGGAATCGCCGGGCCTTGGTACAGGCCATGGTCCGAAGCGAGGAGGAGTGGCAGGCGGTCGCATCTTTCTGCGAAGCAGTAATGCTAGCAAAGGAGGAGGCCGCACGTGCACGCGCGAGGACGCGGCCCTTACGCATCAGCCGCTGGGATCCCGATCCCGATTTCCGGCCACCGTAGGCGCAGGCTGACCGGACGACGAACAATGGGTAGCTCGCCGTCCGACCGTCCGGTAACCGTCCGGACCGAGCCCAAGTCGAACACGCGCGCCTCAAGGAGATGTCAGCAAATCGTAGGGGCCCAGCAGGGCCGAAGCCTACCGGGGCCAAGGGTGTGCTTCTGAAAGGAAGACTCGGCCCTGGTACGAAAGGCAACGAAGGGACAGGAGTAGGTTTTTAGTCAGTAAGTCTGACACACCCTTTCGCTCCGCCCAAGAGCGGGGGATGTTATAGGATCATTTTACCACCTACAGATTTTTTCAACGAATGAAGTCGCGTGCATATTACTAGTCTCTTATATACCGATTACGTATCCTACCTACCTAGTTACCACGGTACATTAGTAATCCGTAATACAGACCATTTATCACCCATTATGTATCAATTTAATCGTCCAGCATGGCCGTATTATGTAAATGGCCACTGGCCACGTGACCATGACTCTCTTTGTGTTCATTAAAGCGATATTACCGCTGAAAGTGGGCTTTAATTGCAATTTCAGCCATTAATTGATGTCCGTCGGTACATTTTAGTGATTTATTATGTTTTTGTTGCTTTTTGAACTGTTTATGTAGTTCTGCTATAGTGTCAGATGAGTTATTGTTAAGGAAATTGAGTAATTATGATTTTTTTATGTTTTCTGTAAAAGTTGTTCCTGTTTCCTTCTTCTTACCTTATATTATATGTTGATATATATATGAATGGTTAAATACTCGCAAATAAATAAGTAAAACATTTTTTTTTGTTTGGAAATAATAAATTAACTTCTCCTGCTCTGCGTGGAGCGAGAGGTGTTAGACTTTTACGGACTAAACCAACTGTATTCCTTCACTAACCACCTGTTCCTTCAGTTGTTCTTTCGGGAATTTGATATACACAAGATGCACAGAATCGGTAGTTGTGGCTATGCTTGGGGGAACCCTATGCCCAGCAGTGGACGGATTTAAGCTGAAATGATGATGATGAAGAGTAGAGCGGACGATAAGCTCATTTTTGACAGACGATGATATCATCATTGACTGGCCTGTCGGTCTAGTGGTTAGTGGCCCTGACTGGTAAGCCGGACGTTGTGGGTTCGATTCCCACCCGATGATTGATGATTCCGATCCGATGGTTCTGTGTCTGGGTGTAACTTATCTATATTATGTATTTATTTAGAAATATATAAGTATGTTTATTAGTTATTTAGTACTCATAGCACAAGCTCTGCTTAGCTTATATTATGTTATATTATATTATATTATATTATATTATATTATATTATATTATATTATATTATATTATATTATATTATATTATATTATATTATATTATATTATATTATATTATATTATATTATATTATATTATATTATATTATATTATATTATATTATATTATATTATATTATATTATATTATATTATATTATATTATATTATATTATCATCTTTCTGCCCTTGTCCCATATTACTTGGGGACGGCGGAACACGTTTTTATTTTCATTCTGTCCTATCTCCCGTCACACTGACAAACGATGATATAATTAATTCTTAAACACGAAGTACACGAGTATTTAATATTCCAATAAGAACTTTAGCAAAGCTATAGGCGTATAGACACTATTTTAATCACAAACGACAGAACTATTCTAGAAACAGACAATTAAAATAATTACCTGCATCAATCGATTGAAATTACCACCAATAAGTAAAGACCACGAATTGCTAAACCTATTAAGGATCAGCACATACCAAGACATTTGTTTTTGACGGTGGAAGATTATGAAATAAATTCTTCAACTTTGGGTGGATGGAGAGGGAGAGTCTGACCTTTACTGGCAAAAAACCCATATGTTTTCTTTTAGTTGCCCTTGCCCAGTTGACTTTTCAATACACTTTCTCGAAAACACGCTTCTTGTTATCTGCACTGGTGCAGAAAAGTGCGTTCGTTCGCCCTCGTCATAATTTATTACATTTATCGTATCAGGTTGGGTGCTAAGCGAATCCCACGACCACGAATCGCGCTTCAACCTCCGATTATTTATTTCGTCGTAAGTCTTGTATTGAAATACGTCGTTTAATACACGTGGGTCACTGCAGTACTCAGTAGGCGAGGGTGTTATGAAGATAACACTCTCGCCTGCGGCTCGGGCGAATTCCGCCTCGGTATTAATGACAAACTGAAAAGTAGTAATGACAAACAGATCTCCTCCTGGGCTGTGATGACTTTTTCAAACCATCCCGCAGATCTCGTATAGTTGTGCGGTTCGCAGAAGAACCGCACACTGGTTGGTTGGTTTTGTTTTATTTCTCTTATTGAAATATCTACCTTTTCGTATAATAAATAAAGTTCCATATCGTATTGCTATTTAAGACGGTGACTCAAACCATCCAGCAGATCTCGTTGTGCTGTTCGCAGTTCTTGGTTGGTTGGTTTTGTTTTATTTCTCTCATTGAAATATCTACTTTTTCATGTAGTAAATAAAGTTTGTAGGGGTTTTATTAATGTATTTTTGCGAAATTTTCACAATGTGTCAAAATGGAGTCCAGTCGAGATCAGAGCGCGTACGCGAGAGAGAGTCGTTTGTTTCTTTTTTTTAGGAGAGAGCGGGGTCGCAGGTGCGGGGCGCGAAGCGGTAAGACGCTACCATTAGGTTGGTGACAATGTGTCGCCAACTTAACAAGGATGGTAAGGAATGGCGATACTACAAGAAATAGATGCACTTCTGGTCGCGTCTTTGTGTGAGCTGGCCCTACATGTATTGTCTGTAAATATTTAATTGACACAGTGAAGGAAATCGCAAGGAGGCCAACAGACTTGTGAATAATATAATGACACATACACGGATGCACCGTGGGATAGACGCCAGCTGACAGTCCACTGTCTACTTATTAATGGATTTATTGATTTGTGGTGGGTTTGTTAAAGATTTTAGGTGAAAACCATGGAAATAAACTGTCGTCGACGGCGCGTAGTGTTCCACGCGAGCCTCAAAGAGATGTCAGCAAACCCGAAGGGGCCAATCAGGGCCGATGCCATGCGATTTCGTAGTGAAATGTAATCGTTTCTACAATGTTCATCGCTACATCCTGTAGTTTTATTGTATTAATAGTAGCCAAGTTACAATTTTTGTAGAACGAGCGATCGACTCAGGCTTGTCAACATGGCTACCAACTTATTGTTTTCTAAGATCGCTTAGGCGCCGAGGCGTTTCCGATTGTTGAAAGAGATTTGATACGAAACGTAAGCCTGCTGGTCTCCACAACCCTGATTTTTTTGCCGTTTTTTGCTATGGACTTGCACGCGCCCAATTTTTTTAATTCTACTTTCTCAATAATTCACTCATTTTTTTTTTTTACGAAAAAAAAAAACCTGTCTCATAACTAATTATACGTGCATCCCTGACGCGTGACCTGTGTTTGTTACAGTCGCATTTATATCAATATGTCAGCTTTGATCATTTTAGGCTAGGTTATTTTAACACGGTGACCTTTTGCGCGCCCCGGCGTTACTGTACCGTGTAATGGGCGGGTTGTTATGGCGATGTTGCTATTTCGTGTGCTATTTAAATTATCCTTAAAGATAAGGTGGAAAGGGTCAGGTAGTTCTTGATGCAATTAGACCTTAAACTAATGTATAAGGTCCGTTTGGCTTTTCTTTTAGGTGGTAAATCAATGATTTCTTCCGCTCCGTATCAAAAAACGGCAAAAAAATCACGTTTCTTGTATGGGAGCCGCTTTAAATATTTATTTTATTCTGTTTTTAGAGTTCCGTACCTTAAAAGGAAAAAACGCAACCCCTATAAGATGACTTTGTTGTCCGTCTGTCTGTCTGTCTGTCAAGACCCCTTTATCTCGGGTACGCGTGGAGGTATCGAGTTGAAATTAAAACCATGTACTTAGGTCTGCGGTTCCTTGAAGCTGTGAAAAAGTTCCGAGTTAAGGAAAAAATGATGCGGTCGTTTATATCGCAAAAAACGTATATTTCGACACTCTCAAGGGAATCAAAATGTATAGGGTAGGTACTTCCACCTAGAATCCTGAAATTTTGCATGAAACAAGGTTGCGCCGTCGACGAAGTTTATTGCCATGGTTTTCCACCCAAAAATCTTGGCTACGAATTTTCAATTTGTTTGTTCTGACCACGTGATTTAACGTTGAGATGTTGTCACTCCCATACATTTGATATGTTTTCTACTAGCGTTAACGATTGTAGATTATCAATTTGGCTAAGCCTGCTGGCAGGCCGACCCTCCATGTAAAATTTAGAATAGAATAGAATATTGATTTGTTTGCTCAGAATGCAATATTTACAATAAGGTGATAAAAAAATATTAAAGTATCCTTGTACATTCTACAATTTTGGCATGCAAACATTGACGCAAGTTCATCATCAAACATATAACATTGATACACAATTAAGGGCCTATTACACTATGCGATATTCAGCACACGATATTCAGATTGTCTTATTTTTTGTTCCGAGTAAGACCGGTCTAACCCTTATTACACTACGCGACATCGACTAAGACTGCCTGAATATCGAGTAGTGTAATAGGCCCTTTAAAATTTATCCGCTAGAAAACCGATATAGAGTAGTAACATTTGTTTAATAGAAGTGCAGTTACTTTCTTTTTGAAAATTGTTACTGGTCCTCTTTTATGGAATTAAGAATGTGGTTAAAAATAGCCGATGCCTATACAAAAATACTTTACCTCAACAGAGCAGTCCTACCTGTGCGTAACAAGTTTTTATTCAGCTGCATCTGAGTAGATGGGAGACCGACCCCAACAAAATTGAAAAATGGCTTCGCAAATTGAACTGAATCCTAATATCTGCATGAACGATTGGCCGCAGTATATCTATATTACTATATATATAAAAGCGAAATACCACTCACTGATTAATCACGAAATTTCAGAAACTATAACACCAACAAACTTAAAATTTGGCAGGTAAGTAGGTTCCATATAGGGTGCAGACATCCGCTAAAAACGAACAGATTTTACGAAACTCCACCCCTAAGGGGGTAAAACGGGGGTTGGAAGTTTGTATGGAGAAACCCACTTTTACGCGGGCGAAATCGCTGGCAGAAGCTAGTACATAATATAATTCGGCGAGCAATGGGTGGCTCGCCGTCCGACCGTCCGGTAACCGTCCGGACCGAGCCCAAGTCGTCGACGGCGCGTGCTGTTCCACGCGCGCCTCAAGGAGATGTCAGCAACTGTAGGGGCCTAGCAGGGTCGAAGCCTACCGGGGCCAAGGGTCTGATTCTGAAAGGAAGACTCGGCCCTGGTACGAAAGGCAACGAAGGAACAGGAGTGGGTTTTTAGTCAGTAAAAGTCTGACACTATCTCCCGCCCCGCCCAAGGGCGGGGGATGTCATAAGATGATTTTCCCACCGAAAAAAAAAAAAAAAAAAGTACATAATATAATTACAATAACTGAAAGTTTATTCAACATTTTACCTGCTCGTCATTTTCAATCATTTTTACAATGGGACCGACATTCGCGAAATAAATATGTACCTACTATTCGTCAGCTTTATGCTGAGCGTTCGGCCACGGTAATATTATCTATACAGTATTGTAACTCGGCCGTATCTTTGAAATAAATGCCTACAGCCGCGCGGTACGTAAACATGCGATAGGGCTGCCCGCACTATGGCTGCCCGCCCCCACCATTTTAATTACATTTGCCTACTTTGTGTTTCCATTTAGCTTTGTGATTGTAAATATACTTTTTTATATTAACAAATAAAATACTTTGTGAATTGAATAGGAAGTGTTCAATATTTGCGACCGAAAAATATTTGCGCCTCGACTACGAAATGCTTTATTATTAAATTTTAAAGTACAAAAATCCGCATTCTAAAGCTTAATTAAAAATTGTTTTGGGAAACATGGACAAGGTGGAGAAAAAGGAATATCTTTTACTTGGTTATAGATACCTGCAGCTACTTTACAATTTATATGTTTGGTTTTAAATGAAGAATTAATGCAACCAAAAACAGCACAATATATCCTACTCGTCATATTAAATATATAAATATGTACTTGAACTTATTTTTATTGAAAAAATCGCGCGGCACAGACACGACTGTCTGCATCCCGAGCGCACCTCGAGATCGAGGCGCGTAGGTATAGCTCGCGTTTCGTCCGTTTGTATGAAGTTGGAATACTGTATAGATAATATTACCGTGGTTCGGCCGTTTTGCGCGGATGTGACGCATATCTTCCCTATCTATTGATTATGTTTGTTAGCTAGTTTTATGATTGCGTCATTTCGCGTGAATAAACTGTTTTTCTTTCTTTCTCTTTTTCTGTTCAATAGGTTTGAGGAAACCAGTTTACCGTTACTACCAGAGACGAGAACGTTGTCCATTCTCTTAAGTCTTGAAGTAATCTCTTAGTCGCATGGCTTATCTCAACTTTTTCACTTCAAGGGAAGCTAACTTGGAAAGAAAATGAAGTAGTTTTTTAAGCCCATCTTAGTGATTATTTCTCCAGCGTTCTTTCACACTTCATAAAAGCCTTAGTAATATGTTTTAAATCCTTAAATCTATATAAGGTGTAAAAAAATTAACTTTAAGAATTTCGAGGGGACATTGTACTCCTCATTATGAACAACTTTTACTATGGGACCAAACCTGAAATCGCGAAAAAAAAATCAGCTGTTCCCTACGTTTATGTTCGCATAACTCGTCAAAACGTATGGAGCAGCTGATTTTTTTTTACACCTTATATATATAAAAGGAGAAACTGACTGACTGACATATCAACGCACAGCCGAAACTACTGGGACTAGGGACGTGAAATTTTGCATCAGGTTTCCTTTTATGACGTAGGCGAGCACTAAAGGAGCATTTTGCAAAATTCACCCGGTAAGGTGACGAACGGGAAATCCATAGTTTGTATGAAAAAACCTAGAAGCTAGTAGGACATATAAAACAAAGTCGAGTAAATAGGCTCTTAATAAACTAGTGCGCGACACCATCAACGATTGCATCACTGCTTACCATCAGGCGGGATCGGAGTCAAGCACTAGTTTTTAATATTACAAAAAAAGTCCCCCACCACGTCTGTCTGTCTGTATGTCCGCGATAAAATCAGAAACTAGTAAACTGATTTTCAAGCGGTTTTCACCAAAAGACAGAGCGATTATTTTTACTTCACAATTTTACATTGATGATAATTTTTATTTTTTACAATTTGCAATATATACTCTATGAAGTGTTACATTTTTATAAAATTTATATGAAGTGTTACATTTTTATAAATTTTTATGTATTATTAATGTGAATGTGGTGTATAACATAATGTCTGCCAATTTTGAGTACTGCATGCAGCGTCCCAAATGGTATTGTTTTTTAACCCATCTTTGGTATTGTTCGTCAAGTAGTTGAGCTCCTTAGTAGTCCAAAGTTGAGTTACACGATAATAGGTACAGAAAAATCTATGCACTGACTGGTCACAGGTCCACTGAAATCTGTGTGTTTCTTTCCTCAAAAGTTTCTTCTCAGCAGGCCTAGCCAAGTTACGACCGTTTCGTTTTGATTCTCTTTCGTCGATCGCCTCGAGTCGGCCACGCCTCCTATTCCTTTGTTCTGACTACGTGACTGAGCGTTGAGATGACGTTGTCAGGCGGATTTGTATTCGGGCAAGCGATTCTCCAGGCATCCATAGCCTCGGTGAAGCACGGCACTTCAAAAGGAATCAGTGTGGGAGTTAGAATGTTCCTGATTAATTTATCAGTGCTGTGAACCGAAGATATGAATGCCGGTATCATCTAGTTTAAACAGACGAAAAAATTAACGTGTAAAAGTGTTTTTTAAAAACCGATTAATATGTAAAATAAATATCATTTATCATTCATAAGGAAGGTTTAAATGTAACACCCGTGTAAAGCTGGGGCGGGTCGTTAGGACTTTAATAATATTTAAAGAACTTAATGAACCAGCTAAAATAAATCTAAGCCTCAATTAATAGCGCAGATCATTATTCAACAAAATAATAGTCCACCAAAGTGTATCATAATAAATGATAGTAAAATGAAGATTAACAATTTATTTTAAAACAAATTAACCGTGTTTACGAACTCTGCACTATATACAAAGTAATTTATCAAATAGATTCCATCTACTTTTCAAACAAAAACTAACAGACTATTTGGCGTCACCGTATCATTTTGAAAGTTTGGAATTTAAGTCGGTAAGGAATATGAATTTTTAACAAAAGAATTTTGGAAACAAAGAAAGATTGTAAGTAGACGAAAGAAACAAAAGGGGTGACAAATGGATGATAGGCAAATTATGTAAGTTTTTGTCGCCGACAACAGAATGGAATGTAGAATATTTTGTGTAAAGTTTGAACTCAGTTTTCGGCGTAATCTTGTATAGAAAAATCAATGACCTATTTTAATATTTTGTATTATTAGCTTTTATATAGAATAGGTTTAAAGGGAAAAAAAAATCAGCTGAAAAATTTAAAATTGATTGAAAGGTGTGAAGTCATTTCACGTGAGCGGAACCGAAGGCGGCAGCTAATATTTCTTAAAAAAAACTTTTGTTTATTAATTAAAGGATTTTATTAATTATCTATTTACTTTATTGTAGATCACGTAACAAACTTTAAGGCAAGAGTGAATAGGTTGCTTCTAAGCAAGCGTGCTCCATCGTCGGCCACATCATCACTTACCATCAGACCCCCTAGCCAAGTTACAACCGTTTCGTTTCGAGTCTCTTTCTGTCGATCGCCTCGAGTCGGCCACGCCTCCGATTCCTTTATTCTGACGTCATCTCAACGCTCAGTCACGTGGTCAGATCAAAGAAATAGGAGGCGTGGCCGACTCGAGGCGATCAACGAAAAGAGAATCGAAACGAAACGGTTGTAACCTGGCTAGGGGGGCAGGTGAGATAAGGTCAAACGCGAGCCCATAATAAAAAAAAAAAACAGGAAAAAAATATATCGTACAGAGCGATTCGCTCTATCATATTACTATTAGAAAAGCAAAAGTTTCTTAGTATATATATGTATGTATGTGTGTATGTTTCTTACTCTTTTACGCTCAAACATATGAACAGATTTGAATAAAACTTGGCATATAGGCAGACAGTGTCCTGGAAAACCACATAAATACTTTTTATCCAGGGACTTATTATCCCTTGGGATTTCCGGACGAAGCCGTTGGTAGAAGCTTCCATGCTCTTTGGTAAAAACATACGGACACATGTCGACAAATAACTTCCCACATAACTTCTATCCAAGCAATTAAAATGTATAGCGAAGAGGTCGTAATTCTTATTACATCCTAACTTAAAGGTAGGCCAAAGACCACCCATTACGCAACATAACATTAAAAACACTAACGCATACCAAACTCAGCTATTTAAATAAAATCGTGACAAAAATCCATTAATTACAAAAGTAAGCCATAATGTTACGCTACGGTGTTATAGGATGACACAATCCTTAGATAAGTGTATTATAAATAAGATAAATTGGTAGGCTACTAGATTTATTATGGTTTTATTCAAACATTTAAATTTCCTGTGACAAATATTAAAGGATTATTTTAATGGTTGAGTAGTTTTGATTTAAGATAAATAAATGTTTCAATGTAGCTCGCGATATTCAAATTTTCTTAGCCAAAGACTACCAAATAACACTAGTAATGTTAGCAAAGGAGGAGGCCGCACGTGCACGAGCGAGGGCGCGGCACTCACGCCCCAGCCGACGGGATCCCGATCTCGAAGTCCGGCCACCGTAGGCGCGGGCTTGCGGACGCCGAGCAATTGGTAGCTCGCCGTCCGATTGTCTGGTAACAGTCCGGACCGAGCCCAAGTCATCGACGGCGCGTACTGTTACGCGCACTTCAAAGAGATGTTAGCAAACCGTAGGGGCCCAGCAGGGTCGAAGCCTACGGGGCCAAGGGTCTGTTTCTGAAAGGAAGCTTCTGCCCTGGTATGAAAGGCAACGAACGAACAGGAGTGGGTTTTTAGTCAGTAAAAGTCTGACACACCCTCTCGCTCCGCCCAAGAGCGAGGGATGTCATTGGATGATTTTCCCACCGAAAAAAAAAACCATTACACTATATGCCGATGATAGTGGTTACCGACATGGCCCGAAGAAGCGCCAAACTTAAGTGGCAGTGGGCAGGGCATATTACTCACAGAACAGATGGTCGATGGGGACAAAAGGTTCTGGAGTGGCGACCGCGTACCGGAAGACGCAGCGTTGAAAGGTCTCCCAGAAGGTGGACAGATGACCTAGTGAGGGTCGCGAGAATCCGATGAATGCGAGATGCACAGGACTGGTCTATTTCCAATAGTTAGTACGGTGACAGCAGCTTGTTATAATCCTCACCTATATGAAGCTGATGTCAATATCACTTTAATCTCAATAATCTCTTGGCTTAGTAATAATAACTAAACGAATAACTCGAATTTTATTCATTTTTAAGTTATTATTTACAGTTTGGCGTTAGAAAACCTAGTATTAATACTAGAAAACGAAATAAAAATTCCAAAATAATAAAATTAATGACGTACAAACTTTTCTCGGCCAGAGATCGCACAACACACAAAGGTTTGAAAGGTAAAACAATGCCGGGAACTGCTTGCCAATTCCAAGGCAGACATCTGAGTCGTCCCGGCACCTCCTTCGTGGTCTAGCCACGACCTCGTCTCGCGAATTCAGGGCGAATTTTGATTTTCACAAACCGACCACTCGTTTGGAGTGCAGCAGACATTAATTATAAAAAAAAACTTGTCTGAAAGGTCTCGTATTCAAGCAAACTATTGGATTATAATGCTGTCTAGTTCTAAGAAATAACACGTTATTAATTTCAACCTAATCAATATCTGCCCACCCTATAATCACACGGTAACCATGGCAAAGCTAATCACGTTAACTGCACTACACTTTCTCCATGACACGGAGTAGATAAGGTACGGAAGGCTTGGTTCTAGATAAATTGAGATTATATAAACGGTAATGATTGTCAAAAGTCTAAAATTATTAAGTGACAAAGCGAGTGATATTGCGGTAGCGCGTGGCATTATGAATATTTTGACACGATGACACTATTTGAGGGTGGAAAATCGTCAATAACTTTTCCCGCTCTGGGTGGTACGCGAGGGAGAGTCAAACTTTATTGACTAAAACCCACACGTGTTTCTTACCAAAGAAAATGGAAGCCCAATATAGGTACTTTAGTACTAGTGCACTTACAATTGTGACTCAGGTCTTAGGTTCCGAAAACGGTCCTTAGGTGGGAAACTATCCATTTCATATCGGAACATCGGCGTATTCCGTTTCCGTCATTCATGTATTTTGACAGTTGTAATAGGTAATCAGAAACTTGGAAGTCTATCAACAAATCTAATCAAGAAATTTTGAGTTACCCAATTACTGGGTTGTGGAGGTTTGATAACGAGTCACTCCATGTGAAACTAGTACATACTGGTATTCAGCAGATGTCGGACGGCAACCGTGCGTTTTTGGGCCTTCTGGGTCTATTTATTCTTTGACTATAGTCCGGTTCAGCTAGTCTAGTGTTCTAAGAAGTGCGTAAAAGCGGCGCAAGAGTATGCAAGCAAATTGCTATGAACTCGAGTTTCACTTGAGAAGGGATGTGTATGGCTGATGGCTGGTGGCTAATGACTGGCCGTGGGAAGGGATATCGAAGTAATGAAATTATATTTCAGCTATAAATAGTATGTTTAGAAATTCAATTAGTTGTAATCTTGTTTAATAGGTACGGCGATTTGTGAACGTGAAATTGTGGATAAATAAATAAATACTATAAATCATTTATTTATAAAAAAGGGCCTGGATGATTGGACCCTGTTACCGCTACCAGTCGGCTAATATTTTTAAATTTTTAAACTAACTACTGTTAGTTGTAGCGGCTTCGCCCGCGTGATTTTAGAAAATTATCCCAAGGGAACATACTCCCGTGATAAAAAGCATCCTACGTGCTATTCGAGGACATGGTCTAGCCGTGTACCAAAATTCATCGTAATCCAAACAGTAGTTTTTGCGTGAAAGAGTAACAAACATCCATACATTGCGTTTATAATATTAGTAGGATGTTTGTATATTTTGATGTGTTATAAATATGTTTTAAATAATAATGTGTCCTTTGAATAAATGTATAAAAATCAGATTAATCATTTTATCATTCAAACTGGCTAATAAGATTACCTATACTCGTATTTACCTGTCTCACGCAGTTTCATCCGCGTCTTTGGTTACTGCTCACCCCCTGTGGGTAATATATGAGCTAACCAACACTAAAAAAAAATCAATTCGAACCACTAGTCCCTGATATTAACGCGTCCAAACAAAGAAACTTCAGCTTTATAATATTATTAGGCATAGATTTCTCCCATAACAACGTCGACAAACTATATTTAGCCTCACCGACAAGTCCTTCGTATCCTGCATTTATTATAAAGACATAGCCCCAACATTTCATACTCCCACAATGCCTGTCTCAAATGCAGACGTTACTAATCTAATATAAATGAAACGGCAAAACTATAAGTGCATTAGACGTTGTGACTTGTGGGGCGTGTATGTGTATGGGTTATGTTAGGGTTGGCAGGCTGAGGATTTTATAAGGTAGTGGTTTGAAATGTCGTGGTTAAATTGGAAGAGATTTTAAAGTGATTGGCGTGTTGAGTTTCACGCGCGCATCAAAGATATTTTAGCAAACGGGCGAGACCTACTAAGGCCCAGGCATCCTGCCTGCCAAGGTTGCGGGATTATTTGGGCCCTAGATCGCAAAGGGCAACTGAAGAAACGCAGGTGGGTTTTAGTCAGTAAAAGTCTGATACTCTATTTCGCTCCGTCCACAGCGGGAGGAGTTATTTGATGGCTTCTCATTAAAAAAACTGGGCAAGTGCGAGTCGGGCTCGCGCACTGAGGGTTCCGTACAAACTTACCTATGTAAATAGTTCAATTCCCGAATGGAATTTGATTTTTTCCAAATCGCAAAAAAGTTTTTTTTTTGTGATGTAACAACAAATTTACTGTTTTTAGATTTATATATTTGTGCTATAAGACCTTGCTATATGCCTAATTTCAGGATTCTAGGTCAACGGGAAGTACCCTATGAATTTTAATTCCCTTGAGATTGTAGAAATATACGATTTTTGCGACATAAACGGCCGTAACTTTTTTCTTCATTAAGTTAGAAGTTTGATTTTTTCATAGCTTCAAGGGACCGCAGACCTGAGTATATGGTTTTAATTTCAATTCGATGCCTCCACGCGTTCTCCAGATAAAGGGTCGTGACAGACAGACAGACAGACAGATGGACAACAAAGTGATCCTATAAGGGTTCCGGTTTTTTTCTTTAGAGGTTTGGAACCCTAAAAAGGATTTTTAAGTGATGTGAGATTGGTTGGACAAATAGAAAAGCTACAATTACTAGAAGGAGCAGGATGCAGTTTGATCAATAATGTCTGCAAGTGATCACGGCTTAACGCTTTGGGGAGGATTATGTTCTTTCAGCTGAAATTATAGAGATTTTTTTTCCGGTGGGAAAATCGTCTTATGACATCCCCCGCTCTTGGGCGGAGCGCGAGATAGTGTCAGACTTTTACTGACTAAAAACCCACTCCTGTTCCTTCTTTGCCTTCGTCCCAGGGCCTCGGGTTTCACTTTCACACTACCCGTGGGCTTTCACACTACCCGTGGAAATTATAGTGGTCAAGAAAGCATCAGGAAAAATGATTTGCATGTCTAAAGTTTACTGTTAAAGAATTGTAGCGACATCTATGGCGTCACATAAGAACTAATATTTAATCGCGCAATTAAAGTTCTCCGCGCGATTGGAACATATAGAACAGCCTGAAATCATCTATCGGGCAGTTGCCCACCAGACATAACACCCGTCTGGCCGGAGGATCCTCCCTTTTCAACGGAGGTTTGCGGGAGTTTACTCTCTGTTCCGCATACCTCCCTCCATAGAATAAAGAAGGGGAACCATATGAAATTAAACCCTACAACATGCATCAAGTTTACAGAAAACAAATCAACATATTTAGTTCCTCAACAATTCTCTCTCCAGATTTCCTCCTGTCTAGATCGCTGTGCAGCATAATAATTACACAGAAGCATTACGTCACCATCTTCTCAAAATGTCAACGCTGCCAACCCTAGACCCCGTGAATAATTTAAACGCCCAATAGGGTTGTCGCGGCATAATTTCTAATAACGCTCGATCGACTGAAAATCTTTCTTGGAAAATGTCCGATTTCTGTGGCTTATTTCAAAAGTGACATGAATGTTGGATAAAATTATACGTTTGTGACGTAAAATGGTGTGATTGCGGTAATATTATGGTGGACAAACTGCTAACTGCGCTCTATAAATTTTTGATGAGGGACCTGATTGTAGGGCGATTTAAAATTGTGACATGGGGAAGCAAAAATAAAATCATACTTTATAGTAGATCGAAGGAATGAGCCGTAATCGCAAGATCGTAATCGTAAGATCGTAAGCCGCCGAAAGAGACGAAGCGGGCGTCGGGGGTCGCAAGACGATTTCCGACCACCGTAAGCGCGGTTTCGCAGACGACGAGCAATGAGTAGCTTGTCGTCTGGCCGTCCAGTAAAGACCAGGCCCGAGTCGATGGCGCGCCATACACGCCTCAAGATGAAGAAGGCCTCAGATTGAGATGAGGTTAATAAATTTATAAACTTCCTCCTCCTCGTCATTAATGCAGGAAGATGCGCTGTGATCCATCGACCGGCCATTTTTTATTGTTACCACAGATTCGTAAAGACTTTATAACTGCACATTGTCAGTTCTAGTTAATCGCTAATCGATCGACTATAACAATCGACTACTTTGTACATAATATTTATCAATGTGTTTTGTTTAAGTTCATTATTATTATTTTATCGTATAATGGTTTATTATTATGTTATCTTTAGTTTGTTTATTAAGTTGTTTTTAGTTCATAAGATGTTGCTAGCCGTTCAACGACTAGTCGACGACGGCTGGCGCTGAAAATCGGCGCTGTGGCTCTGTTCAGTACATGAGCCCCAGAATTTTGCTGAGCGCTGGCCGTTTTGCGCGGATGTGTCGCGTAACTTCGCTCTTTGGTATTGATTTGTTGTATATATATTTCTTATTATTTTTTCTAAGTTATGTGCCATGTTTGTGCAAATAAACTTATTTTTTCTTTCTTTCTTTCAAGAAATTTTTTCTGCTATATTTCTAATAGTCATAAAAAAAATCTGCTCTTTAAAATTAATCTCTGGATTTTAGACATATCCATCCTACTTTATTCTTTCGATGTATGAAATTGGTATAAGTACTTAAATAACTCTACCTAATTCCGACCTCTGGTCATTACATGACTTACCAAAAAAAAAAAAAAACGGGAACAAGTCACAGAAAATGTTAGACAAGAATATAAATGTCTATTATTGGTCATGTTATATTGAAACTAACTTCTACCAGCTGTTTCGTCCGCGTGTAAATAGGTTTCTCCATACAAACTTTGGACCCCTTTTTCACCCCCTTAGGGATAAAATTTCGAAAAAGCCTGTCTTATCGGATGCCTACGTCATACAAAGAACATACCTTGACTGGCCTGTTGGTCTAGTTAGTGGCCCTGACTGCTATGCCGGAGGTCGTGGGTTCGATTCCCACCCAAGACAAATGTTTGTGTGATGAGCACGATCATTTCTTCTGTGTCTGGGTGTAATTTATCTATAATATGTATGTATTTAGAAATATTTAAGTATGTTTATCAGTTGTCTAGTACTCATAACACAAGCTCTGCTTAGCTTTGGACTAGACGGCGTTGTGTGATAGTTGTGGAATATTATTATTATTATTATACCCTACAAGTTTCAGGTTCTTTACGAGCATCGGTTTAGGCTGTGCGTTGATCCATCAGTCAGTCATTCAGGACAAAGCATTTAATAAGTATATAGATATGTGTAACTGATGGCAACACAGTAACTATAGGAATGTCGAGTGTAGTATCAGATGTTATCAATCGAGATATTTCAGAATGTTAATTAGTATTCGAGTACCGCTTGAGATTGTGTAGCGCCTGGCGCCTTAATGTCGAGTTTAGGTACCATCGTACTATGTTACATACTCGTAACTATTATGTTAATTAAAACAGTAATTAACAGCTCGTGTAAACTGTCTCGTTTGCCTCGTGGTGGCAAACGCCACTGCTGAGCGTGGGCTCCTGAGTTCGATTCCAGTGTCGTGAAAAAAGTGCTATCGGATTTTTCCACTAGGATTTACTCTGCTCGGAGATCCTGCACCTGATGAAATTTGGCACACGAATTGAATATGTTCTAGAATAACACATAGGACAAGGACTTCTGCCCTCGCAATAATGGGCAACTGAAGGAACACTGTGGGTTTTAGCCAGTAAAAGTCTGAGAGTCCCTCCCGCACCACCCATAGCGAGAGAAATAATATGGTCAAATCCCAGGTAAAAATACAGACTAGGACAATTAGATGTAAGTTTTGTCTCAAGAGTATGTACTATTGAGATAATTTTCTATTATTACGCTGGCATAAACTAATGTTGACATTTTACGCCTTTTTGTGTTTAGTCTCTTTTGTATTTTATTTCCTTGCGTGATCGAATCAGAAATGAAGATATCCGCAGGAGAACCAAGGTTTCCGACATAGCACGAAGAATCGCCAAACTAAAGTGGCAATGGGCAGGGCACATTGCTCGCAGAACGGATGGCCGTTGGGGCCGAAAGGTTCTGGAGTGGCGACCGCGTACCGGAAGACGCAGTGTTGGAAGGCCCCCTACAAGGTGGACCGATGACTTGGTAACGGTTGCGGGAGTCCGATGGATGCGAGACGCACAGGACCGTTCGTTTCGTTCGTTTTGCTTTTGCAGACAGCCCGAAATTATCTATCGGGCAGTAGCCCGCCAGACATACCACCCGTCTGGCCGGAGGATCCTCCCTTTTCAACGGAGGTTTGCGGGACTTTACTCTCTGTTCTGCTTACCTCCAAAGATCCATGGTTAACCTTTCGTATGCCGTAATTAGAGACAATTAAAAAGCGATTGTGTCTCGCGTGGATCCACGTCTAAAACACATGAAAGGTTAAAACAAATGCGGTTTTTCGAATTAATCATTAAAACTAGTCAATACAACTCTCTCACTTAGTCTTAGGCCCGTATTACAGAACTACAATCAAGACTCAAGCATTACTTAAAACGAGTCTCAGTTGGAGTTTTCATTTTAGAACTTGACTTGAGCAGAGAAACTACAATCAATAATCACCTGAGCAGTGTCACTTTAAAATGACATTTTTTACGTATTATAGAACAGTGCTTGAGTGAGCTCCACTCAATGTGTCCTTATTTTAAAATCACAATCAGTTTAGAATCTCTGCTTGAGGCGAGATTTGATCTTTGTTTTCGTAAGTGTAGTCGAGACCACGCTTGAGCATAGAATCTCATGGAAATTGTTGTGGATTTAAATCAGAGATCAAAATCTCTACTCAAGCGTAGTTTCATTTGATTTGAATTTGAGGATAGTTCTAAAATAAACTGAATGCTTAAGTCGAGATTCTTCGCTCAAGCAGTAATCGGTTGAACGCAGTTTAAGTAGTACTTGAGTAAGGTTCTGTAATACGGGCCTAAGTCTATTGAACGGCAATTTCATTAAAAAAAACGAAATGAAATGTTTGTATTGATGAGTTTGGTGGTTATAATTCAGTAAATAAATACGTATTGCACTTGCCAATCATATTATCAACATATAACTTGACTCTCACCAGCAAATTGCAAAAAAATAAGAAAATTTGAATTTCGCGAGTTACCTTTGAGTACCCCTTAAGGAGTACTCCTCTTTCACTCGCCTATCATCAACATCGAGCATGGTTTCAAAGCTTATTACTTCATCTAACGCAATACAACGCGATTTTTGACGAAGAGGCAACGTGAAAAAAGAGAGATAACATCTGAAAACTCTGATAGCGGTAATTCCGTGATTTACTCGAATATTTCACAAATACGTATTTTTTTTTATACCTTTAAAAGTTTTTGGAAAATATTGTTGTTATTCAGAATCTTGATTAAATTTGCAAGGCTTCTATATATTGTTATATTTTTTGAACTTTTTAATTTTTGCGTATATTATGAAGTGTCAAAGTTCATGCAAAATAGCAGATTTTCAGAGGTCTTTACTGGATTAGTTTTACACAAATTTACAAATTGATTTCAATAGAAGCCTAGATAATATCCACAAGATTATTATAGATATAGATATTCTAAAATATCCAATAAAAAATGTGTAACAACGTCATAATCGCGTAAGAGCGGTTGTATGAAAAACAGTGAAAATGTATGTCGAGTTGCATCCCCTTAACAATAGAAATTCAAATAGTGTGTCATCGTACCGATTCCACATGACATGTCCCGATACTTCCCATGCTTGATGACAGGCCTCCTTTGTTTCAAATTATGCTATCAATTTAATTGAATTATGTTTAGATTAAAAAGGAAACGAGCTATCAATTAAGCCTTTAAGAATTTCCTTTGTTTTTGTATCTGTAGGGGCCTGTCATTATCCGTTGTTGATACTTTTGCTTCGTGTTTGTTAAGGTGAGTCTTTAAATGATAAATGATATTTATTCTGCAAATACCTTCTGAAAATTACTGCAAAGGTCTCGTTATATTTAAAAGAATACCAATATATAACTCGATATCCCATATTAAGTCTCCCTTCCACGGTTACCTACCCTGAATGCGCTTCGAGAATTTGATACACTTCATAGGTACTTCGCATACAGACAATGGGCATCACTGTCCCACGTCAAAGCCTTTGTATTGAAGCTATATACAAAATTTCAAATGTTTTCTTTTATCCCCAGACTTGGCTTGAAAAGGAAATTTTATACGGAATCAACGTTAAGGTGCTAGGAAACTGTTGTCTGAAAATAACAAATGAAGATCGTTAATAAGTCAATCAAGAATAGTGATTTGTTTGTGTCTAATTTTAGAATTTATTTTTTTATTTTTAGGGTTCCTTACCCAAAGGGTTTTTATTTATTTTAGGTGGAAAATCTCTGTAATGACTTCTCTCGCTCTTGGGCTGATAGGGAGGGCGTGTCAGACTTTTACTGACTCAACAAACCCACTTCTATGTTCTTTCTTTGCCTCGCGTTCCAGGGCCCCGGGTTTTCCTTTCAGAAGTGAACCCATGGCCCCAGTAGGCTTCGACCCTGCTGGCCCCCTACGGTTTTGCTGACTTCTCCTTGAGGTGCGCGTGGAACACTACGCGCCATCGACGACTTGGGTTCGGTCAGGACGGTTACCAAACGGCCGGATGGCGAGCTACCCATTGCTCGCCGTCCGCAAGCCCGCGCCTACGATGGCAGGAATTTGGGGTCGGGATCCCGTCGCCTGGGGCGTGAGGGCCGTCCCCTCGCGTGTACCAGGGCCCGGCGCGTACCTAAAGGGTAAAAACAGTACCCTATTGCTATCACTACGCTGTCCGTCTGTCTGTCACCAGGCTTTATCTCATGAACCGTGAGTAAGTTTTCGTAACAATTTCTGTTGCCGCTATAACTACAAATACTAAAAACAGAATAAAATAAATATTTTATCGGGGCTGCCATACAACAAAAGTGTTTTTTTTTGCCGTTTTTTGCTACGGACGGTACGGAACTCTTCATGCGCGAGTCCGACTCGCACTTGCCCAGTTTTTTTAATACTTATAATGTCACTTTGTCTAGAGTCTCATCGTACTCTTACAACGAAATAACAAACATGGATATAACGCTTAGTCACAAAATACGTTTGAAAAATGGAAAGTACAACCCTAATGTGAAAATCGTGTGTAACAAGAATAATGTTCCAAATAAACAGTAACAAATATTAATCAGTGGAAAAAGCTTACCAAAACCACATCATAGTTGCAAAAATAAATAAAAACTAGTTCCGGAATCCGATAAATCAAAGGGGTATTTAAATTATGCTAGCTCGGTGGTATGCACACGATACAAAAATTTGTGTTGGTACTACACTAGCGAAATATGCGAGCTTTTTGTTAAGGCCCGGGTAGACTGTTCTACCAAATTCTAGTTGACATAATTCATATTTGTGTGATGAGCACGATCATTTGTTCTGTGTCTGGGTGTAATTTATCTATAATATGTATGTATTTAGAAATATTTATTTAAGTTTATCAGTTGCCTAGTATTTATCGCAAAAGCTCTGCTTAGTTTGGGACTAGATGGCGTTGTGTTAAAGTTGTGGAATATCATATTATAAAGAAGAAACTGACTGACTGACATATGAACATACAGCTGAAACTACTGGGACTAGGAGCGTAAAATTTTTGCACAAGGTTGCCTTTTATGACATAGGCGAGCGTTAAGAAAGGATTTTCCAAAATTCAGCCCCTAACGGGAATCTAAAAAAATGGGGGTATTTTTTCTTTTTCGATTTGTATAGAGAAACCTAATAAATTAACGCGGGCGGACCTATGAAATTGGCGTTTTTTTTAAAACGGGATACTTTGAACTATGGTATCTTCGGATTGGCTAGAAATAATAAGCTCAAATAAACATTAAATAAAAGGTACGTTATTCTTTTTTCGAAATTAATATTTTATTGGTTTCTTTGTGTTTTGTATTTTCTGCATTATCGCAGTATTCATGACCACGAAATCGAACAAAATAAGTGATTTTTCGCAACGTAGAAACTATGCATTTCAAAGGGCTCATGATTTTTTTTCTATTTATCATACAATTCAATTCAAATATAAAATATATTTTTTTTTTGCTGTTGGTAGGCTTGCGCTTACCTCATCTGATGGAAAGCGAGGATGTGATCGAGTATGGAGCACGCTTGCCTAGAAGTGACCTATTTACTCTTGACTTAAAGATTCCCAGGTTGTAGCTATCAGGAAAAACGTACAATGAATGTGTTCCCAAAACGTTTTGTGCGTGTGAGAGGGTTGTCCACCATGT
The DNA here is from genome assembly GCA_905147345.3 of Mythimna impura. Taxonomy (NCBI): domain Eukaryota; kingdom Metazoa; phylum Arthropoda; class Insecta; order Lepidoptera; family Noctuidae; genus Mythimna; species Mythimna impura. The sequence goes on along the minus strand of LR990355.1, from coordinate 3,948,339 downwards.
GCCGGTGGCGAATCGCGCGCCGTACTGCTAGTACTTAGTTCCAATTAGTCGTTTCCTATGGAGAAGAACTGGCAATTTCTTGCCATAAATGATTTCAGTTAAAAAAAAAAAATGTTTTACAATATTTCCATAACAGAATTTGAAAATCGAAACATAGTTGAAATATTACATTTTGATAAAAGTGGAGAAAGTTTGTCATCGCGACCGAGTTTAAATGGTGTTAAGGAGCTGAGTGCTGCAGTGACTTTCCATGTGTATCAAACGACGTTTTTCAATACATTTACGATGATATAAATAAACGGGGGTTGACGTGCGACTCGTGGGGTTGGCTTAGCACCCAGCCTGATAAGATAAATACAATCAATAGTGGCGGGGGCGAGCTCGCGCACTTTTCTGCACTAGTGCGAAAAATAGTAAATTGCGTGACTAAAAGCGGTAGGCATAAGAGTGGGTTTTCGAATAAGTGTATTGAAAATAGAATTTCGATTTTAGAGATGTGACGATGTGATGTGTGTGGGTTGTTGTGACGAAATGGTTTTGAACAAATATACTAGGTCTTCGTTATAATTAATAATATCTTGTTGTTTGTGAGATTTGATTACTTTAGGCCTGATTTTCTCGGTAATTTAATTTGAGGAGGTAGGTTTCATTGATTGAATATTATAAATAACTATGATTACAAGAATTTACTGATTGTTTTCCTGTTATGTGGCTGTAATTCAATGCGAATAGTAATAAACATGTTTTTTTTAATGTTTCACATTTAGTGATGCGCGACTTTATCGAAAAAACCAGGCAAATGCGAGTCGGACCGCGCACTGAGGGTTCCGTATAAGCTTACCTATGAAAACAGTTCAATACCCGAATTGAGTTACGAAGATTTTTTCGAACCGCAAACAGTTTTTTTTTTGTGACGTAACTACAAATTTACAGGTTTTATACTTGTGCTATAAAACCTTACTTCATGACAAATTTCAAGATTCTAGGTCAACGGGAAGTACCATATGAATTTTGATTCCCTTGAGAGTTTCGAAATATACGTTTTTTGCAACATAAACGGCCGTATCTTATTTTTTCGTTTACGTTTAATTTAGATTTTTTCACAGCCTTAGGGGACCGCAGACTTGAGTATATGGCTTAAATTTCATTCAATCAAGGCTCTTGACAGACTGACGGACAACAAAGTGAGGGAGTGGGGGAGTGAGGGTCCTTATAGGGTTCCATTTTTTCCTTTTGGGGGTACGGAACCCTAAAAAATGAAGATACTTTATCAATGACGCTTTGATATATTATACTAGCTACTACCAGCGGCTTCACCTGCGTGATAGTAAAAACTTATCCCAAAGCAACATACGCCCGGGATAAAAAAAACATCCTATGTGCTATTCAAGACATGGTCTACCCATGTACCAAGTTCGAACGTGAAGAAACAGCAAACATACACACACATACACTCACAAACTTTCGCCTTTATAAGATTACTAGCTTCTTCTTCAGCGGCTTCGCCCGCGTGAAAATAGGTTTCTTCATACAAACTTCCAACCCCCGTTTTACCCCCTTAGGGGTGGGAGTTTCGTAAAATTCGTTCTTAGCGGATGTCTACACCCTATAAGGAACCTACCTGCCAAATTTTAAGTTTGTAGGTGTTATTGTTTCTGAGATTTCGTGATTAATCAGTGAGTGGTATTTCGCTTTTATTTATATAGATTAGTGCGATGATTAAGACGAGTATCGTGCAAAATAGCAGACTAGGGCAGTCTGCTATTTTTTTTAAATTCGTCATTCCAACACGATTCCATTGTCATTATGCTAAAAGTTCGTAATTCATAATGGCCGATCATTGATCGATCAATGGTCTCGTAATAGAATTGTAGTACGAGCTGTCTTGTAACGAATTTAAAGCAATGACTGCACAGTGACGTTCTAATGGTAGGTCACTGATCAAAGGAACTGTCAAAATTTTAGCAGATTACCGTTTACGTCAGACATTCATTTTAGCAATAAGACCGCCCATTGTGACACCCTATTAATTTTTAAGTTCCTAATGTATGTAATTTGTACTTTTGGTGTACAATAAAGAATATCTATCGATCTATCTATTCATTTGTCATTACGTACGAGATTACCATTCTGTGCCATTTCTTTCAATGGAGTGTCAGTGGTTGATCATTGGAAAGTCATAATGACGCCATTATATTAGTAGATTACCAAACTTGTGAAAATCAACAATTATGAAATCAATGATAGACCATTCTGACACTATTGTAATAGCAGACTTGAGGCCCTGGTCTACAACATGAACGAAATAAAATTGCATTTGCAGTACAAAACGTCCCCATTCCTTTACAGTCTCGGTTTACCCTAAAAAAATACCTTTGCGTGCCATCAATTAATAAATACCTTAAAATGAATATCGTTACATGCATTGCAGGTGTTTTTTTCTCGACTGTAATCGAATCGCTTGCAGCGTGTGTTCATGCATTATACGAGAACTCGAAACCAACATCAATTTACAACTGCACTCGACTAGTTTCTGTAAAATTTTGGTAGAACCGTGTTTCGGGTAGTTTATGTTCCGGTTAAATTGGTCTTTAGTTCAGTGGTGTATTTTTTTTATAGGTGCTATGGATGGATTAATAAGGGAGATGTTATGAGTAATGAGTATTTTGTAAATGTATTTATAATAATAATAAGACTGGTGCTGTGGCTTTGTTTTGCATTCAGCATAATCTTGAGCGATGGCTGGGCGGCGGGATTGTTCAAAAGAGTTACCACGGCCCTGGAACGTAGAGGGCAACTGAAGGAACACAGTTGGGTTTTAGTCAGTCAATGTCTGACACTCTCTCTCGCTCACCCACCCAGAGCGAAACAAAATGATGAGTGTTGGGGCTGTTCCCAATTTATGTATTTTTTATTATATTAGTTCATGTTATTCGTCATTTGACACTAAATACTCTTATATTTCTTTCTTCTATAAATTACTTGCATAAAGACCCAATTGAATATCAATATAAAAAAATACACAAAAAGGAAATAAAATACAAATTCCGCGCGTTGCATGCCAGCGATCAACACGGAATGAAATAAAAAGAAAAACACCCTTCCTTCCGTTTAATTTACGCATCCGTTTAATTGGCAGGACAAGAGTCCGCAATCAAGCGTAGTACTGAAACTGACGTACAAATAATGAGCTCGGGTTTTCAGCGTCATACCATAAAACCGGGTTTTATTACGAATTTTACGGGTTTATTTGAAGAGCAAGAGCGGGGTAGGGGAGGCGCGCGCGCCGCGCTTAAGTGATTAAAATCGCGACTGGTGCGCTGAAACAAAGCGGGCGTAATGTTCGGATGAATTTAAATGGAGGAACGAAACAAAAGAGTACAGCATGTCTTGTTGGGGCGACGGCTGGAGTGATACTGTCTGCGAGCTGCACTTGCAGCTAAGTGATGCTTAAATATAGTACTGGCCACTGTATATTCGTATATGGAACGACTGGCGAAGATTTGAAATTTAAAAAAATATAGTTCGACATTTGACGGGAAGGTCCTTTTTTAAACTTAAAATAACTTTATGCTGCCAGTCTTATGGGCACATTCCCGGATGACAGCGATGTGGAGGAGTATTTCGCCTGAGTGTATTTTGTGTTTTTGTATTATATTTATGTACATAGTTAGGTTTTAGTATAGTTTAGTTAATATTTATGTATTTTATGTAAGAGAGTGTTTATATGTACTATCTATAAAAGTTTTACAATAAAAATAATAAAAAAATACCACAAATAAATTTTGTGTATATGAATAATGTCTTTTGTTTTGTTTTGTTTTTTTCGAATTTCGAAATGAAGAACATGAACTATTATAACTTGTTCAAAGGGTTTTTTGGCCGGATATCTTCGAGTGAAGTTTAGTACATGTTTTAATTATTCGCAAATTTTAGTGATTCCTAGTGGATATTGTGATATAAAATTGGTGTAGATTTGTATCTCAATTTGACTGGACAATAGGTGAAATCATTGAAACAGGCACAACTTTGGTAAAATTGAGCTGAGAATGATATTGTAATATTGACTACCTCAGTGAAGCTTACCGAGAAGGCTATAATAGATTAGAATGTAACTTTATTTTACATTTAACCATCCGCATTCTAATGGAACTCAAAGAAATAACTAAAAACTAAAATACTTTCTAAACTTGAAACTAGCTAAATGCACAAACACTGCGAAGCCAGAAAAGAAAAAAAAACTCATCAATTTCACATGAAAACTGCCAAAAATCTACAAAAGAATAGATGGATACGTAGGTACATAGATCTTACACCTCACTATTCGCCAGTGCATACAGCCTGTTTGGGCTGTGTGTCTGTACACCGACCTTTCCAACGCTTCATATCTGCCCCTATGCACTTTACGGTGCCATTTTGTTTGCCAAACGCATTCTAAAAACGTTTTTGTCAACAACATATGTCGTACTATATTGTTAGAGGACTTTAGGTCCCTCATAGTTTTTGGTCTATTTTCCTTGGTGATATATTTGAGGGTTTTAAGCGAAGGGTGTTTTTTAGATAATAAATGAGGAAAAGATGGAAAGGGTACGAGATATTTCGGGGCTTTTGGAAAACGTCTGATTGTTATCAGGCTTTGAAACTATGTAATTATATTTCACAATACACGAAGAAAGAAAGAACGAAAGAAAATGAATTTAATAACAACGATAACTCTTAGGAAAAAGATGTAAACAATTTTTATATGAAAGCCAAAAAAAACATTTGTCCCGATATTGACCTTGAATTTTTTACTTGTGAGATCGATGTGAACTTTTGACATTTCATTTATAATGGTGTGTCCAAAATTCGTACTATTTTTAGCTGTGTGCCGAATTATGTGAACCTTGCACGTTTAAGTTTACCGGGCTATAGAGTAGTAAAATAAAAAATCCCTTCTAAAATTCCCTTTCAAAAACCAGTTCGTCGTCAAACACTTCTATTTTCAAAATTCACTCCTTAGAATGTCATTCAAATACGTATTGACAGTTGTAGTGTTGTGCACACACGAGTCACGCACGACCGGCACGACACATCACAAAGAACTCGGCTCAACATGTCTTCCGTCTAGTTAGTGTCGTTCCGATTAGCTGTAGCATGCTGATTGGGGTATCGTCTGATAAACTCAACTGTATTGGGGGTTTTCTTTTGTTTGTTTCGATAAATTTTGGTGTATTGAGCGATAAACTTAGAAAGAATTGCTTATTTGATGAAATAATTAATGATTATCTGTTGTTAAATGCGTAGGTTCTGTTTGTAGATAACTAATTTATCCATGAATTCAGAATACCAGAAAATTGACAAATTCTGGAACAATAAACTCTATGTCCTAAATAACTACGCTCTAATTCCATTGAAACGCAATTTTTTCAACGTACACAAAGCTTATGTCGATAGTTGATTTAGTGGCGAAGATGAATTGAAATTATATCGACTTATAAATTCAAGTATAAAGTTCAAACATGTTTAAGCTCGCGACCTAACCTTTTGAACAATAGTTAGTTAGTTGTTCGACCAATTATTTATTAAACAACAAAAGCTCAACATATCGCCGTTCTCACACTACCAAGCGCACATAACTACACAGCATATAAATTCAATACGAAGACACTCATCGTACGCGCCCCGAGCGCGGAGCTCGAGCGTCAAGGCCCAGTCTTCGTGCCGGCGGAGTGGCCGGGCTAATGATTTGCACAGCACTACAGAACGCCTTGTATTTATGCCACCCTAGTACTTGCATGCGACGTGCGCTTCGAATATGGTTTAATTATTCATGCAACGTACGACGTTTAAGATACGTGATTTTTTATTTATGGACCTGCAGTATTTTTTCCAAGTGTGTTTTTAATAGGAGAGCTTTTCTTCGTTTTTAAAACTTTACACATGAAACGAAAAAAGTATCTCCATCGTTTACAAATTTGTGCTTTTCGGAAGATCTACATCTTCATGAGGTAGTTTGTAGGAAGTAATCGTTGAAACTACTTAACCGAGTTTGAACATTATTTCATCAACAAAAAGCACCATTATTCCTGAGTGACATAGGCTATATAAATAAAAATGTTTGACGCCCAGCGAAGTGGGCAAGGGTCGGCTAGTCTTAACTTATCTTCTTAGCTTAACTACTACATATATAAAAGCGAAATACCACTCACTGATTAATCACGAAATCTCAGAAACTATAACACCTACAAACTTAAAATTTGGCTGGTAGGTTCCTTATAGGGTGTAGACATCCGCTAAGAACGGATTTTACGAAACTCCACTCCTAAGGGGGTAAAATGGGGGTTGGAAGTTTGTATGGATGAACCTACTTTTACGCGGGTGAAGCCGCTGGCAGAAGCTAGTAATATTATAAAGAGGAAAGATTTGTATTTTTGTTTGTAACGAATAAACTCAAAAACTAACGGACCGATTCCAAAAATTCTTTCATCAGTAGAATGCTACTTGAACTAGCTGTCCCCCGCGGTTTCACCCGCGTGTTCTGCCCGCCCGCGCCCATGCGGGACCACGCAACAGAGAACTTTTGTATGGAACCGCGCGGGAGCCCGCTTTACGCAGATTCAGCCCTCAGTTACTACTCCGCTCCCGTGAGTTATTGCGTAATGTTATGTAGAATATACCTTTCTCGATAAATGGGCTATTCAAAACTAAAATATTCTTTCAATTCCAACCAGCATTTCCTGAGATTAGACCGTTCAAACAAATAGACTTTTGCGCTTTATAATATTATAAGTACTGTTTTCAGTGAACATCCACGTGTCGGTCACTAACCGGTCATAATCAGTAAAAGAAATTTATTTTAGTGATGAAGAGGAAGCTTTACTTTTAGTAACCTTATTTGTGACTCCTCAGTTAAAAACAGATTTTGGAACCTAGATATAAATAGAGAGGAGACCACGAAATTCATGGAGTATTAAAGTTTACATGAATTTTTTAGAAAAATTAGTTTAGATTGACGATAATTTTTTTTAATGAATTGGCTCGATTGTTATTCGGCGCTAAATCCCAGTGCATGCGCTTGTGATTTTCGTATTATCTCTTTAACCATTCGTTCAATTAATATGCAGTAAAAAGCTAAAAACACTTGTATTTAGTAGTTGTTCTAGTAATCTTGCTTATTTTTATAAGGATTAATAGATTGTTGATAATATGACCGGTTAAACCTCGTTAAACGATTCAACGATTTCATTTATTTTCTAATACATTTTTAAAATCATGATATCTCTCGAACTGAACGTCCAAATAGAATTATTCAAAAAGTAATATACAGGTAGGTACTGAACCAGACTTAAATATGAAATAATTTATTTTAACACAAGTATACAAAAATGGTCTTTTCTAGAGGCAGTGATTAAATTCAGTTGTTATTTTTTTTTAATAGTTATTGTGACATAACTATAATAGTTAGATATATGGTGTCGACATTTTTTGTAGATAATGATGTGTTCTGCAAAATCGTAGTACATTATTTTAATCTATCATCAATAGTTTTCACAGCGCACGCGATGTAAGGAAATTTAAATCATCATTTATATACTTTGGTTTACCTTATTGGAGTTTTAGTAGGTAACCCTATTGTTTTTTTTAATAAAATATAGCTTATGTTACTCAGTGATAAAGTAGCTTACCACCAGTGAACGAATTTTCAAAATTGGTTCGGTAGTTTTTGAGTTTATTCATTACAAACAAAAATACAAATCTTTTCTCTATAATATTAGTTTAGAAAGTATAGATAACATAGACATTTTGCAGAATTTAGTGTTAATAGGCAATTTCTAACTCACACCACCGTATAACATCTATTCGTATTTAGATCTTACTTCATTAATAATCGCTATATAATATTAAGCATATCAGGCTGACAAGTACGTACCCTTGGTCCCAAGATCTGAGGAAGACACCGATATCACGGATATCCGTAGTTTAATTATCAACGGTTCGACTACCCGACTACCCGGGTACCCGGGTGCCGGGGTGGTATGTCCTTTGTTGTGTGTCAAACATTATCGTCCATTCTCTATAACTTTCAAGGGACATATAGATTAATTTGCAATTACATTCTTGGAGAATTTCTTGTTGATTTGAGTGGTATTAGTAATTTTGGAAGAGAATGCGGTTGACTAATTGTGTGACGAGACAAGGGGTAACGAAATGGAAGTGACTGAGGACCTTGGTTCGTAGGTACGGCGATTAGCGTTAAATTGAGCGCAAAAAGGACGGATGATATTGTTCGCAAGGAGTCTGGGAATAATGAGTTTGTATATGTTGGTGGAAAGATCATTTAAAACCCAACCATTCAGACATAAAAGGGAAATAAAAAACAAAATAATTTATTTTTTCAGTGGGAAAATTATCTTATGACATCCCCCCGCTCTTGGGCGGAGCGGGCGTGACACTATCTCTGTCAGACTTTTACTGACTAAAAACCCACTCCTGTTCCTTCGTTGCCTTTCGTACCAGGGCCGAGTCTTCCTTTCAGAATCAGACCCTTGGCCCCAGTAGGCTTCGACCCTGCTGGGCCCCTACAAACAAAATAGATGAAAGATTAATTTGGGTTTTTAAACTCTATTTTTCTCTTGTCTAGGAGAGAGGAGACAGTAAAATAGGGTGTGTAGCGGAATCAAATTACGAATGTGACGGGCTTCTGGACGACGAGCAATGGGTAGTTCGACGTCCGGCTTTCCGGTAAGGAACGAGCCCGAGTCATCAAGGACACGTAGTTCTTCTACGTGCGCCTCAAAGTGATGGCAGGGCCACACAGGTGGGATTTAGTCAATAAAAGTGTGACACGCCATCTCTCTTCACCCTAGAGCGTGAGAAGTAATTTGATGATCACCACCTCAAAAAAAGGTAAGATTCTGGGTATACGTACAAACTAATAAGTAATAAATTATCACATACAACTAAAATAGAACACAAATCCTCGAAATTTTCCCACTAGCGTTGTAAACGGGTGTGTACGTCGTGATAATTAATTCATAGCGGTCTGTGGGGGTGTGTGGGGTGTTGGGGGTGTTGGAGGTGTCTGGAGGTGTTGGGACTGAGGACTGCCGAACTACAATTAGTTGCGGCATTCATTACGTCATGCATGAAAGTTTTGCTGTGGTACAAGTTGGAAGTAATTTGATGTGTAGGAGTTTTACTAATTTCTACTGAAGAACTTTTTGGGAGTTTGTTAATCTTGACGTCATTACACGTTATACAGAAACTGGTGTGTTCCTGTTTGTTTATTTTCTCACTAATATTATAAAGGCAAAAGTTTGTGTGTGTGTATGTATGTTTGTCACTTCTTCACGCTTGAACGGCTGGACGGATTTCGATGAAATTTGGTACACGGATAAGCCATGTCCTGGAATAGCAGACAGGATACTTTTTATCCGGACAGTATGTTCCCTTGGGATCAATTTCTGTTCTCACGTGAACGAAGCCGCTGGCGCGTTAGTGACATAAAACAAAGACCCGTCATGGCAGATTTTGTATCAAAGAGAAGGCAAGTTTTTTTTTTCCGGGTGGGAAAATCATCCAATGACATCCCCCGCTCTTGGGCGGAGCGAGAGATAGTGTCAGACTTTTACTGACTAAAAACCCACTTCTGTTCTTTCTTTGCCATTTTTCCAGGGTCCCGGGGATCTCTTTCGCATCACCCATGGCCCCAGTAGGGTTCGACCCTGCTGGAAAGAGAAGGCAGGTAAGTTTTCAGATTCGCTGCATCAGAGAAGCTAGACAAATTGACAATAGGTATCTATCTATGAATTGCCGTTTTTTAAAGCGGGTTACTTTGAACTATCTACGGATTGATTTTGAACTATAAAATCAAAAGGTACGTTTATCCTTTTTTCGAAATTATTTATTATTGGTTTCTTTATGTTTTATATTTTCTGTAATATAGCAGTGTATTTAGCCTTTTTTTAATAAAATGTTTGTCTTTCTTTCCTTTTGTTTTTTTCTTATTTATTTATTTAACGATTTATGTACCTACACAGATAAAATAAAAGATAAGAATGAAACAGAAAAATACAAAGGTGATGCTTGCTAGTTTACTTGCTTTTTTTTGTTTTTGCTTTTCTTTTTTCTTTCTTTATTAAATATGTTTCTTTCTTTCTTTTTCTTATTTCTTAAATGTTTTCTTTCTTTCTTTATAATATTAGTATGATTCGCTTACCCTTTTCACTTAAACCCCAAACGAGATAAACTGTTGAGAGTCGAAGCACGACATTCACATTACATGTTTAAGAACAGACAGAGATCGTGTTTTTATCTAAGCAGTGCTAATAGGGGCTGTGGTGCATGTGTGTTTGTTACGTCATCGTTGTTACGTCACGATGTGCTACTGTCATTAGCGTAGTGATGAAATAATGGTTGGGTATGAGGGCAATGTTTTATAGTAAAACTAGTTCCTGAAAGCGGTTTCGGCCAAGTGAAAGTAAAAAATTATTCCTGGTATAAAATTATTTTAAGTGGACACCGACCGAAGATTCAGTTTCGACTAATATCGGCCAAAAATTTGAATTTTGACTTATTTTATGTATCTCTTTTGCAACCATTGCTTAATAATTCATTTAAAAACAAAATTATTTTTAATTCTAATGATTAATAATGTAACTTTAATGTAAAGATGGCCCATAATTTTACAAACAATATTTGTAAGTACGTCGGAAACGGCAGAATATTATAATCATAATATATAATGCACATGACAACTTTGTACAATATTCTAACAAATACATTCTATTCTATTCTAAAAAAAACTGTTTCGGTCAAAAAGTAGCCGAATATTCGGTTCGACCGAAACTGGCATTTATCTAAAAACCGACTGATTCGTTAGTTTATGTATGTTATAATTTTGATTTATCCCATTATTTCGTAGGCATTTTATGAAATTTATAACTATATAGGGTGACTGGTAATTAGTGTACGATACTTAAACACGTGATTGTGCACATGATACCCAACAACTTTTACTATGGGAACAAACCTGAAATCGCGAAAAAAAATCAGCTGTTCAGTATATTTATGTTTGCCTAATGTACTGAACAGCTGATATTTTTTTCGCGATTTCATCACGTGTTTAAGTATCGTATACTAATTTCCAGTCACCCTAATTAAGCTTAACTGTATCGAAATATTTTTTTTTTGTCAGTTTCTCTGTTACCACGTCAGATTCAGTTTCGTTTACGGCCGAAACTAGAAGAGAAGCCGAACATTATTGTTGCGGTTACGGTTTCGGCCTATTTGACATAGATATACATAGCTAGTTGACTATTTCTTACATTATACTTATTTTTGTTCGCGTAGATAAACAAAGCTAAATTAATTAAACATTGGCGAAAAGGAAAAAGTGACTTTTATGTAAAAGAGAAAATGTTTAGACTTCACAATATTTTTGATTAACAAAATGATAGATTCGAGCTTATGTATAAATAACTCGTAGAAAGAGGAAAACTGTAAAAATACTGTTAATTAAATGTTTTATTATTTATTTTTGTGAGAGTTAAAAACAAACTGGCTTGAACAGACCTACTTTACTTTCTTTACTTTAAATTAATACAGGGTGGCCCAAAAGTCGTGGATCAAACGCAACTACGGGTTAGATGGGGTCATCAGCTGCAAAAAGTTGTTCTACGGGAGGTCCTTAAGGTCAACCCCTGCAGAGTTATAATTTATTTTGTGTTTTTATGGGAAATATGTTCTCTCCTTGGTAAACTATTTCTTTAAAATAACCGAGTTTTATGGTTCCCACCCCGGTCGCCCGATTTAAATCCATTAGATTTTTTTTTTTGGGGCTATTTTAAAGAAATAGTTTACCAAGGAGAGAACAATAGCGAACAAGAACTACGACAAAAGCTCGAATTTGCTAGGGTACAAGTTACTAACAACAGAGGTGCATTCCGTAGGTTACGTAGGAATTTTATTAGGCGGTGCAGATTATGTATTATGGTCAGAGGCAGGAATTTTGAGCATTTATTTTAAAATGTTTTGCTTAATAAAACAATTATTTCACAATCGTTGTTTTGTTTTTCGTCCTAGAAAGATATTAGAGCCACTCATGGCCATGTGTAATACCTTTTCAGAATCCCTATTAAATGCGCCAAAACTTGTAATACAGGGTCACTTTTCGGTAGAGTATTTTTTTTTCACAGTGGGATCCGAAGTAAATAAAAAGTTATGATTTGAGAAAAAAATAAATCGTAAAACTTAATATTGTCTTCAACACACCCAATAAACAACCATAAATTGCATGTCTAACGCAAGGACTCATCAGTACCAATCTAGTAAAAATTATAAAAAAGATACAGGATGTAGATTTTTTCGAATTTTAATAACAATTAGTTAAAAAAAGTCATATTTCCCATAAAAACACAAAATAAATTATAACTCTGCAGGGGTTGACCTTAAGGACCTCCCGTAGAACAACTTTTTGCAGCTGATGACCCCATCTAACCCGTAGTTGCGTTTGATCCACGACTTTTGGGCCACCCTGTATACCTACGTAATACGAGTAGCATAATCAGCCTTTTTAATGTTCCCACTGCTGGGACTCAGGCCTCCTCTCTAGGAGAGGGAATACGCGAGAGAGAGTCGTTTGATTCTTTTTTTGAGAGAGCGGGGTCGCAGGTGCGGGGCTAAGACGCTACCATTAGGTTGGTGACAATGTGTCACCAACCTAACAAGGATGTTTTTTTTTTTTATTATTGATAGGCTCGCGTTTGACCACCATCTCACCTGATGGTAAGCGATGATGTGGCCGACGATGGAGCACGCTTGCCTAGAAATAACCTATTCACTCTTGACTTAAAGGAATACAAACAAGTACAAATATTCATCATGATCATCATTTCAACCGAAAGCCGTCTACTGCTGGACGTAGGCCTCCTAGTATCACAATGACCGGTCCTATACGTCTCGCATCCATCGGATTCCCGCGCCCCACACCAGGGCATCGGTCTACCTTGCCTATCAACGCTGTTTCTTCTGGTACGTGGTCGCCACACCAGAACCCTTCGGCCCCAACCATCTATTCTGTGAGCAATGTGCCAATATGCAATTTTTTTATTATTAACATTGATAGGCTCGCGTTTGACCACTATCTCACCTGATGGTGAGCGTTGATGTGGCCGACGATGCTTAAAAGTAACCTATTCACTCCTGATTTAAAGACCTCTAGGTTGTAGCTACCAGGAACACAGGCTATAGCTGTACGCAAAATAAATGTACGTAATCCAAATTGTATTTTCTTTTAATCCATCCATTATTTTAAATAATTCTCAGAAAATAAAATCTATTCCTTGTTTGACCAAAACAAAAAAAAATAGCCAAAAATATAGCAAAACACAAAGTAACCCAGGCGTTATATTAAATTATGGCCACCTTTCCATTGACCTTTTGAAAGGTTAACAAAGAAAGAGAACCCGGGACTTGCGGCCGCACGTTTTGCTATATTTCACGGTGACGGCAATCCCATTTGGTAAGGAACCCTAATTCTAGTTTGACAATGGACGCGTCCGAGATGTTTACCTTTAGAGAACGTGGAGTAGTGATTGCGAGGCGATGGAGGAGAGATGAGATTACAGTTACGAGTATTTTTGGCGGTTGTGGATTATTTTTGAATTAAGAATTATAAGTCGAGTATTTACTTTCTGTACTTTAGCTTGAAAACTGGTCAAAATTTGGCGGATTCGACACGTTCTAAATTCAAATGATCAATTCCAATCTGAGGCCCTAATACGAGCTCAAAAAAAAACAAAAATATTATGAGCGCCCCTGAATGGTTTAAAAACACAATTGAACCCAGTAGGGTTCTCAATTTTATTTTCTGACAAATAGCCAGCTTTAAGCTTTAGCTTGCCATAGCATATTATAGTATAGCTTTCCCTGCACAAAACTGAGTAATTCCAGTGAGAGTGACGGACTTGGCCGGGTGGCACGAAATAACAAATAACATTTTGTCGCCGGTCCCATTTAATGAAACCGTTCTATTGTTGCTTTAATGCCTTATAGACTACTTGGGAAGCACCCGGGTTTGGTTTGCACCCTTGGATATGGGATTATGGACCTTAGTAACTCGGTTTACGTAGATTTATTTGATAAAGTTGCTTCTAGTGGAAAGCCGAGGCGAGATCTAATTGGAAGCTTGTTCAGAAGATTCGTTTTGTACTTTTCACTTATATCGAGTTATACAGTATCGGTAGTGTTTGGAAACTATCTATATACAACATTAGTTTTAAATGCGAAACCCGAAACACGTGTCTAGTATTTTTATGTAAAAACATATCTTAGTTGAATCCGTTTTTTTTTTTTTTTTTATTCTTGATAGTTTCGCGCTTGACCGCTAACTCACCTGATGGAAGGCGACGATGCGGTCGACGATGGAGCGCGCTTACATAGAAGTAACCTATTCACTCTTGACTTAAAGATTCCCGGGTTGTAGCCATCAGGAAAAACAGATTCCGGCAAGGAATTCCACTCTTTAGCTGTACGCACTATGAATGTGTTCCCAAAACGTTTTGTGCGTATAGGTGGGATGTCCACCATGTACCGGTGGCGCATTGCCATTGTTTCTCCATACAAACTTTGGACTCCCATTTCATCCCTTAGGGTGCTTTTCCACCAGTGCTAAGCTATGTGCACCAGTGAATATGATTAGTGGATATCAAACGCATCCATAGCAACGTAGCATAGCACATCTCTGGTGGAAAAGCGCCCTAAGGGATGAAATGGGAGTCCAAAGTTTGTATAGAGAAACTTACTTTTGCACAAGCGAAGCCGCTGGCAAAGCTAGTTAGCAATATGGAGAAGTATAATCTTTGATTACGGTGATAACTGTGCCTTGTTTTTTTTTTTCTGAAATCGAAAACACATTTTTTTTTTGTTCAATATCTGCACACAGTTCGCCAAAAAACCTTTTTAACCTTTTGAGTGCGTAATTAGAGACACAATAGTAAGACAATGGCGCGTGAACGCCGGCGTTAATGCGGGGATCAACAGCAACAACTGACAGAAAAGTTTCACAATACAAAACTACAATTTTTATTTTACAAATTACCATTGGACGTTGTTGAAACTTCTACGGTTCGGACTAAGCGTTTCGCTTCGTCTTTTATACCGCGTGCATCAAAGGACTGGTACAATTTGCCTGCTGCTGTCTTCCCGTCCAATTATAATTTAGGTGTCTTCAAGGCTAGAGTGAATAGGCTCTTAATAAACTAGTTCGCCTCACCATCAACGATTGCATCACTGCTTACCATCAGGTAGGATCGTAGTCAAGCACTGGTTTACATCAAATAATAAAAAAAAAACAAATGTTTGAAACCGTTAAATAAAATTTTTGCTAGCAAAAAATTCTCATTAAAAAGTCGTATTATTGTGTCGTGGAACAAAGTACGATAGGGAAAGTTAAACTGCACCCTTACAACAGTTGAGACTTAACCCTCAAACTTTTTCTACAAAAATCTTTTGTGCTACCACATTGATTTTAACGAAGACTTAATGTTCCGTTTATATTTAGGAAAGAAAAAGAAAAAAGAAACTTTGGTTTCTTTCTTTTTAGGGTTCCATATCTCAAAAGGAAAAACGGAGCCCTTATGATCACTTTCTTGTCCGTATGTCTGTCAAGACCCTTTGTCTCGATAATGCGTGGAGGTATCGAATTGAAATTGAAACCAGTACTCAGGTCTGCGGTCTCTTGAAGCTGTGTGCTGTGCTAACTTCTGAGTTAAAGAAAAAAGAAGATACGGCCGTTAATGTCGCGAAAACGAATATTTCGACACTCTCAAGGGAATCAAAGTTCATAGGGTACTTCCTGTTGATCTAGAATTCTAAAATTTGGCATGAAGCAAGATCTCATAGCACAAGTATAAGAAAAAATCTGAAAACTGTAAATTTGTAGTTAGGTATGTACGTCATAAAAAACCTTTTTTTGCGATTCGGTAAAAATCTTCGTAAATCAATTCGGGAATTGAACTGATTTCATAGGTAAGTTTGTATGGAACCCTCGTGCGCGAGTCCGACTCGCACTTGCCGTTTTTTTTTGTTATTGAAATTGAAGTGTTTACTGTTTGTCGAAAAACAAGGTACTAGTATATTTCTATAACAAGGTGGAATATAAAATAAGAGTGAGGAAGGGATCGAGTAATTGGTGCTCGATGAAGCCCGATATTGATGAAACAAAAAAATAGGTATTGAATATTATTTTTGTTTCCGCTGTAGAATACGAAGAAATAATTGACGTTGTGAGCTGTTCAAGCACTATACGGATTGAGATTTAATGAACTTCCAATAATGGTACTGTAGGTGTGAATGAAATTTTCCCTAATAATACAAGCTTTCTACTTGTTATCTATATCTCAACTAATTATCTATATAACATAGAAGGCAGTCGTTACTGACTTGATGATGTGTATACAGAATATATCTATCTATCTAGGACAAATGTTTGTGTGATGAGCACGATCATTTGTTCTGTGTCTGGGTGTAATTTATCTATAATATGTATGTATTTCTAGAAATATATAAGTATGTTTATCAGTTACGTAGTACTCATAGCACAAGCTCTGCTAAGCTTGGGACTAGACGGCGTTGTGTGATAGTTGTGGAAAAAAAACTATCTACATAAATAATAAAATAAATGAACTGATGAATAAACAACCAATACTGCGATCTCATCATACATGTCTTGAACTATTTACTTCCTATATACAAGTTGCAGGAACACAAATAACTGGCGTTCCTCTTTGATACAGACATATTGCCACTTTGAACGTCAATTCAAATAACAACGTCAATATGATTCCTTTGTATTGCAAAATGTATCGACATTTGAGTTGAATTGTGTGTTTATTTGACTGATATACGAATGTGCATAGTATACCTACACATGTGAGTAGTGAATACACATGTGGATGTATGGAGAGGGAGAGGGAGACCAAAGAAAAGATGGATGGATTGTGTGAGAAGTGATATGAAAGAAAAGGGAGTTAGTGATAGCGTGACGAGTGACAGGACAGAATGGAAGAAAAAAACGTGTTGCGCCGACCTCAAATAAAACGGGTCAAGGGCAGGGAGATGATGATGGCTATGATGATAAACAGATAAACATATTTATTGGTAAAAATTACATTAATAAGACACAATACAGACAATTAAATAAAGTACTTAGTTGTGTATTCTTTACAAATATGCATAATTATATATATAAACAACATTATTTTTAGTTTTAAATGCGAGACCTAAATACAGTTTGTTCAGAATCAGTAACTGAATGGATTCCAATAAGTTTTACAACATGCATCGAGATATAAGTACTAACGTACTAGAGAAGCTACGTCAAATAACTGAATTGTCCTATTTTCGTAATTTGAATCTTTAGTTCACTGCAGCGCTAAAATAATAACAATTCGTCTAAACCATAACTAATTTACCACAGCGCTAGATTTGCTGCGGAAGTGTATTTATTCTCGGCAAAAAGGTCTTAAGCGCCATGTAAATCACGGCACTTACGCGTTTTCTTCGACAAAGTGCGGCGCGATCGCCGCAGTTGAATGAGACAAAGTAGGAATTTACGGTGTTTTTCCTAGTACGTTAGTACTTATATCTCGATGACAACATGTTATATTTTTTTCCCAAAAATATTTAAAAAGGTCACAAGTTGGACACCACCGACACTAAGTACAACACAGGTCACGGCAGGTCATAGCGGGTATTAGGCCCCGGCATACAGCTGGGTGCAAGTGCAAAACAACCCCTCAGTCGCCTGGAGGACTATGTATTTTAGCTGACATAACAAGCTTAACTTTGTGATTTTTCATGATGCAGTTATGAAATCTTGTACATAGATTCTTTATATAAAAATACTAGACACGTGTTTCGAGTTTCGCATATACTAAAACTAATGTTATATATAAAAGGAGAAACACACTGACTGACATATCAACGCACAGCCGAAACTACTGGGACTATGAACGTGAAATTTTGCACAAGTTTTCCTTTTATGACGTATGCGAGCACTAAGATAAGATTTTCCAAAATTCACCCTCTAAGGGGATGAAACAGGGTTCTAAAGGTTTTTATAGTCCTCCATAAAAACCTTTAGAACCCTAGTAGACTCAGGTCTGCGGTCCCTTGAAGCTGTGAAAAATCGAAATTCTAAGTCAACGAAAAAAAAAGATACGGCCGGTTATGTCGCAAAAAAACTTATATTTCGACACTCTCAAGGGAATCAAAATTTATAGGGTTATACCTCCCGTTGACCCAGAATCCTGAAATTTGGCTTAAAGCAAGATCTTATAGCATAGATATAGAAATAAATCTGAAAACAGTAAATTTGTTGTTACATCACAAAAAAAAATTGTGACTCTGAAAAATCATCGAGGCTCCATTCGGAAATTGAACTATTTACTCGTACATAGGTAAGTTTGTACGGAAACCTCAGTGCGTGAGTCCGACTCGCACTTGCCTCCAGTCCTGCCCCAAAAACTGTCCCACTAATATATATTTCAAAGTACAACGTATCTTTCATGTAGGACACAAGCATTCAGAGACAACATTCAAGTATCCGTGTCTTGTTGAATTTTCTTGCCGGCTGAACAAACTATTTGTGCTCTTTGGTCACGTAGGCAAATACGCAGACTTAGCTACGTTTGTTTTGGACGAGAACAGAGCTGTGTTAGTATTCTGAGCTTAGTACGGTCCGGACATTCCGTGCTTGGTCGGACTTGCTCGGCCGTTGTCGGCAGTCTTCGTCTAATGCCTAGTTGGGCAACTACGAATTGACAAATACTTGCGGACAGAATGCTAATGTCACTAGATTTTTCAATTTCAGTTTGTTAATTATATTGTTTGACTTCGTATCATAAGTTTGCTTGTTGAAGTAATAATGTATTGTTTATGATAAAAATCTATTAATAGAATTAAATGCGCAGTAAACATTTTCATATCAATTCACTTTTATGTAGAACACGAACATTGAAACTGATTTATTCCGATACTTCACTTTTATTTACAGATATTTCAAATAAAAAAATTATAATCTCCTATTGGCCGTCAAGAGTTGACCTCGTCGCTCTACCCACTACTTGCGACACGCTATCTTTAAAATCATACAGCTCAATAGCGGCGGATGTGAATCACAGTCGATTTGACAGGCCTGTTGGTCTATGTGTCAGTGGCCCTAACTGCTATGCCGGAGGTTGTGGGTTCGATTCCCACCCAGGACAAATGTTTGTGTGATGAGCGCGATCATTTGTTCTGCGTCTGGGTGTAATTTATCTATAACATGTATGCATTCAGCCCCCCTAGCCAAGTCACAAACGATAAACGTAAACTCTCAGTAGTCTTTAATAGATTTTCAACTTTATGTTATTGGATATAAAGTTGAAAATCTATTGAAGATTACATAGTGTTTTCGTTCGTTCCGGTCGCTAACGCTCAGTAGTCTTTAATAGATTTTCAACTTTATGCTCTTAGGTATAAAGTTGAAAATCTATTGGAGATTACTAAGCGTTCACGTTTATCGTTTGCAACTTGGCTAGGGGGGCAGAAATATGTAAGTATGGTCATCAATTGTCCAGTAATATCACAAGCTCTGCTTAGTTTGGGACTAGATGGCGTGGTGTGAAAGTTGTAAAAAAGTGTTTGATAGAGGGATGGTCGTCATTATGATAAGCATTAATTAATGGTAGAAAGCATTCCTGGGTAATTTATACAACTTACCGAGGCTATCCAGTAATGTAGATGGTTAGACATTTGTATTTACCTGGAAGGAAGAAAACGGTTCATTAGAATAAAGTTTTTAATGAAAATATACATAACACCCTATATTCGTAAAACATTTACTTATTTCATCATCATTTCAGCCTAAAGCATAGACTGCTGGACATAGGTCTCCGCCAAGTGCGTCGCCACAATGACCGGTCCTGTGCGTCTTGCATCCATTGGACTCCCGCGACCCTCACCAGGTCACCACCTTGTGGGAGGCCTATAAACGTGACGTCTTCCCTTACGCGGTCGTCAATCCTAAACATTCGACTATCGACCGTCTGTTTACTCCGTCTGACTTATTTCTTGAGGACTTATAAATATTAATAGAGAAAAGTTTATATAACATCATCATCATCAAAATTTCAGCCAAAAGACGTCCACTGTTGGACATAGGGCTCCCCCAAGCGTCGCCACAACGACCGATCCTGTACGTCTCGCATCCACCGCACTCCCGCGACTCTAACCAGGCCAGGTCAAGAATTTTATATGTATAAGTGGATAAAGATGATATTAACATTTTGCCTAAGCAAATTCTTTTAAAGACCGAATGGCCAATTTTTCAGTGGTTAGACTAACAATACAAAAAGAAGGAGAAAAACCTATCCCTACAGTCTACACACACGTTTACCAACAATTCCAATATCTCTTTAACTTTTAATATAAAGCCTTGGGAACCACAAAGAACTTAATCGATTAGAAGGGATTCGCATAACCGCAGTGTTGGCAAAAAGCTATCGATGTCGTCGGCAAAGGAAGCCCCGTTAGTTACTACATCGCCTTGTGTAACCACCGACCGGCTATATGGACGATGTACTAGTAAAATTCGAAGAAGGGTTTTTTATGCGGTTATTGGAGTCACAAATGTGGATACGTCAGATCCTATTTCCTATTGACGTTGAATCGTATAGTACTAAAAAATTGTGGCACCCCTTCTTCTCGTATCGATAGACTCAAATTATTATTATTTGTTGTATTATTATTAATAGGCTCACGCTTGACCACTATCTCACCCGATGACGACAGAACACGCACGTCGAAACAGTATAGCACAAAAACATTGTGGCACTTCATTTTCTTCTCGTATCGATAGACTCAAATTATTATTATTTGTTGTATTATTATTAATAGGCTCACGCTTGACCACTATCTCACCCGATGACGACAGAACACGCACGTCGAAACAGTATAGCACAAAAAAATTGTGGCACTTCATTTTCTTCTCGTATCGATAGACTCAAATTATTATTATTTGTTGTATTATTATTAATAGGCTCACGCTTGACCACTATCTCACCCGATGACGACAGAACACGCACGTCGAAACAGTATAGCACAAAAAAATTGTGGCACTTCATTTTCTTCTCGTATCGATAGACTCAAATTATTATTATTTGTTGTATTATTATTAATAGGCTCACGCTTGACCACTATCTCACCCGATGACGACAGAACACGCACGTCGAAACAGTATAGCACAAAAAAATTGTGGCACTTCATTTTCTTCTCGTATCGATAGACTCAAATTATTATTATTTGTTGTATTATTATTAATAGGCTCACGCTTGACCACTATCTCACCTGATGACGACAGAACACGCACGTCGAAACAGTATAGCACAAAAAAATTGTGGCACTTCATTTTCTTCTCGTATCGATAGACTCAAATTATTATTATTTGTTGTATTATTATTAATAGGCTCACGCTTGACCACTATCTCACCCGATGACGACAGAACACGCACGTCGAAACAGTATAGCACAAAAAAATTGTGGCACTTCATTTTCTTCTCGTATCGATAGACTCAAATTATTATTATTTGTTGTATTATTATTAATAGGCTCACGCTTGACCACTATCTCACCTGATGACGACAGAACACGCACGTCGAAACAGTATAGCACAAAAAAATTGTGGCACTTCATTTACTTCTCGTACCGATAGACTCAAATTATTATTATTATTTTCTTTATTTCAATTATAAACATATTATCTACATTTTTAAATATTTCAAAAATAAAAATAAAATATTTAAAAATATAAAAAACAGTATCCCACCGGAATTGGGAACAGGCTCCAAGCTACCGGCGCGCGGCGGTCAGGGCTTATTATTTATTATTAGTCCGAAGAATCGCCGACATAGCCCGAAGAATCGCCAAACTTAAGTGGCAGTGGGCAGGGTACATTGCTCGTAGAACTGATGGTCAATGAGGCCAAAAAGTTCTAGAGTGGCGACTGTGCACCGGAAAACGCAGCGTTGGAAGGCCTCCCACAAGGTGGACCGATGACCTGGTGAGAGTCGCAAGAATGCGGTAGATGCGAGACGCACTGGATCGGTCGTTGTGGCGACGCTTGGGGGAGGCCTATGTCCAACAGTGGACGTCTTTCAGCTGAAATGATGATGATGATCGACTCACGCTTAACCACTATCTCACATGATGGTAAGTGATGATGTGGCCAACGGTGGAGCGCGCTTGCCTAGAAGTAACCTATTCACTCTTGACTTAGAGACCCCTACGTTTTAGACATCAGGAAACACAGACTCCGGCAGGGAATTCCACTCTTAAGCTGTTTGTGTGTGCTGCAGCTATTTAGCTATTTATTTTTAAAATGTATGTTGCCCCACAGCCACAAGTCTCCCCATAGCCTTTAAATTGACTCTTTGTCTTCTCAGATGTTAATATAGATATTAAAATAAGCCACTAAGAGAGGACCAGTCTCAACTGACAACATCCGTTCACGGACATGACGCGTATATTAGCACCACTCAGCATCCATTTTGAAGGAAACCAAAAACCATCAGTTCGTCAGGTATTATTATAAACTCCCCACAAAATATAAGCCCCTACGATTATGACTGTTTCACGACGAGGCTGCAGAAGTAAACCTATGTACGAACTGCACCTATGAACCGAGCGCAACTTATTATAACTTTGTGAAGAAGCAGCGCGGCGCAGGAACTCCTGAATTAAGTTATATACTCACTACGACGATGGACCTGTAAAGGTCGCCGCATACGGGCAACTGGCAACAACGCATTTTATATGAACTCGCCACACGCTGCAAATCATCGCTGCTCGCTTCTTAGTTCCCGCACCGGCCACTAAACGGCAACACAAAAAGCCCCCACACGCCAAACCACGCACATTTTAACCTTCTTCGGCTGAGTCCAATAATATATTTATTTAAACTACAGTACAGTAGTGGTTCATAGGCGGACTTAATGCAACAAGGCGTTCTCTACCAGTCAACCTTTGGGTTAAAAGACAACACTGTGGTGACTGTGGTAGGTGTGCACTGTGCACAGTAAATAAATAATAGATATTTCAAATAGAATGAAGTATCAGGGATGATACTGCGTGCATGGCTAAAATAAACCGGTCAAGGGTGAGTCAGACTCGCGCACGAAGGGTTCCGTACCATTATCAATAAAAACGGCAAACAGCCTTAAATATTGTTATAACAGCAGCAGAAATACATCATCTGTGAAAATTTCTGTCTATCACGGTTAATGAGATACAGCCACCAGACAGACGGACAGACAGACAGAAGCACGGACAGCGGAGTCTTAGTAATAGGGTCCTGTTTTGCCCTTTGGATACGGAATCCTAAAAAGTAGCAGCCATCGGTGTTTGTCGCGCACTTCTGCTACCTTTGTGGACGCTTTTAGCTGCCGGCGTGTGGCCCCGTGTGTAGTGACCCTTAGTTGAGCGGTGAGGTGAACATCCCTCTCTAGATTTGTGGATTGCTTTTTAAGCCTAGTGCACATGAGGGAATATTGTTCCCAAGACAAGTCTGTTTAAGGTTTAATTTCTTTACACGAAAAACGGTGTACGGGCAGCGATTTCAGGCCTTTAGCGTGACCTGACAAATTATAACTAGTATTTGTAATTCAAAAAATCAATAAAATAATTTAAAAATTCAGTTTCCTAAATAGAAAAATAAAATAATAATATATAAAACGCAGTTCCTACAGTCCTGCGTTCAAAAATGAGGTTAGAGTTAACTCTAATGACGTCATCAGGGTAGATACTCTACGCTCGCATTTTTGAACGCGAACGTAGAGTTCAACTGTCAATGTCAAGCAAGTGTCATTTATAGGCGCTTACACCAACCTACCCTGCTCGGAGTTATAAAAGAACGACCCTGAGTTGCAACTCGAAGCACTTTTGAACGGTTGGAGTAGCGACTCTACTCTGGTTATTTTTGAACGCATGGCTGACAATTCTTCTCGCTCCACCCAGAGCGAAAAAAAAATTATTTGATGATTTTCCACCTCAAAGAACGGGGAAATTCCGGTATAAAGCTACGTCCAGCTAAATTACGAGTTAAAAAATTAAATTTTTAGGTTTATCTTCATGAAAATTAAGTTAATCTAGGCCAATAATGACGCTTGCGGACGGCGAGCCATGAGTAGCTCGCTGTCCAGTCGCCGGGTGGGCGGTGCGTTGATGATGTCAGTAAAATTGATGGGGCCAGTTAGGGCCTACCCCTGCCAGGATTGTGGGTTATTCGAAGGATTTACCGCCGTCCTCGCAAAAACGGGCAACTGAAGGAACACTGTAGGTTTTAGTCAGTAAAAGTCTGACACTCCCTCACGCTCCAGAGCGAGAAAAGTTATATGTTATACACGATGGACTGCACCTACACTTATTAATAATGAGTTACCTGATGAATTAATAAATCGAGCCAAAAATAGAAAGCAATTAAAAAATGTTCTAATGAAACATTATAGGTCTATGTGTCCATATTTGCTGCGGTATGTTGGTCTCGCTTGGTTAGTGTTGTGGGGCTGCATCTGTTTACCTCACAACTAGTACCTACCTTCAAACTTGGGGGTAACTGGATGTGGTTTTAGTTATAAGCGAAATTCACGAGAATGTACTGCCGACAAAGTGTTAACTGTTATGCAGTTTGGCAGATGTTATATAAGATTCTTAATGTAACAAATAAATAAAAAAAAATGGCGAATGATGACAATCCTATAAATACTTCTATATCAGTATCATACAAGCATTCCTGTAGTCAACCTAGCAAGGTTGTTGTTACTATCGTGTTATACATGTTATTTGATAATCAATAAAGTACCAAAACAGCAGAAGATCAAAATTTCCTCACTTTTCTATCTCGCGTAAACACAATTTCCTTTCCGCAAACCAACTTTGCTCTAAACCGACTTCGCAATGTTCTATAGGTAACTTCATTTGACACGCCCTCACACAATTTCCTGAGAAATTGAAATGGCGAGTTTGAATCCTTGGAACGTACTGGTGACTTGCAAGAGTTGGACGAACATAGAAGTTCCTGCAAAAGTTAATATACTCGTAGTTCGATGAACATTTTGATCGTATCTTGGTTTGACTCAAGATACTCGTAGTCTGTCTGCTTGAGTAATTTCAATACTAAGAAGTGTACATATACTAGTACTTCTCCCGCGACTATTTATTATATTTAGTTTTTATTTTTACTGTATTTACATTGTTCTCACATGATAGCGACAGGAAACATGTAACAGAGATATTTTTTTTTTAAATTTTTTATTCTTAATAGGTTCGCGCTTGACCGCTAACTCACCTGATGGAAAGCGACGATGCGGTCGACGATGGAGCGCGCTTACCTAGAAGTAACCTATTCACTCTTGACTTAAAGATTCCCGGGTTGTAGCCATCAGGAAAAACAGATTCCGGCAAGGAATTCCACTCCAATTTGTAATTACAAAACATGATTGAAAGGATGGAGTTTCTTGCACATTATTCTCCAATAGGGATCTACACTTTGGAATGTGCATTTAGCATCATTTTTTCTGACTGACTTCTTGACATTTCAAAAGTGCCTGTAAATGGTTCATTTGAAATAAAATGCTTTGAATTTTGAATCTTGAATCTTGACTAAATTCGCGTGAATACTTTCTCCTACATAGGATACCACGTATTGATTTTTAGTTAGTAGTACCTACACCGAAAAACTTTTTAGGTTAAGTTCTTACAATCCACCAAAGGTTGTCTGGTAGAAATTAAGAAAAAACATTTATTTAGCGCACAGACACACACAATGAAAAAACAACTTATGTAGAACTTAAAATAAATCTACACTTCTACACTAATAATTTATAGATGTACCTAGTTTGTTTTTATGTTTTTTTGTTTGTAGGAGGTAATCTCTAAAAGTACTGGTCCGATTGCTCAAATTTTTTGACCGATGGAAAGCTGCTTTACTCCTGAGTGATATAGGCTATAATTTATGTATGCGGGCAAAGCCGCGGGCAAAAGCTAGTTAAATAAAAAACAACAACATTGTGTCTCACGGGGCTATGCTAAATAGGTCCAGTTCAGCATAATGCCCGACAACTACCAAGTAGCTGCCTGACGCTGGTTTTCAACTGAAAAGTATATGTAGATATCGCTGTCAGCGATAAGTCCGCCATTGTACCCATAGATTTAAGTTTTTGCAAAAGTCATGTTATCATTTTGGTGTTAGAAGTCTTCACTAAATGTAGAGACAAAATCCTTTTATTGTACATGCAAATCTGATGTTACTAGTATATAATTTACGAGTATTCACAAACGAACTAAACAATAATACAATTCCCTTTGACATATGAAAGTGTAATTAATTCAGTCAAAGAACCACCCTTGATATTAGCACTAATTACAGGCAGGCAGACCGATCGAGTTCTCTTAATGATAGGTAGGGGGCACACAATTTTAGGGTTCCGTACCTCAAATGGAAAAAACGGAACCCTTATAGGATCACTATGTTGTCCGTCTGTCTGTCAAGACTATCTCGGGAGCGCGTGGAGGTATCGAGTTGAAATTTAAGCCAGACTTAGGTCTGCAGTCCCTTGAAGCTGTAAAAAACTCAAACTTCTAAGTTAACGAAAATAAAAGATACGGCCGTTTATGTCGCATAAAATGTATATTTCGACACTCTCAAGGGAATTAAAATTCATAGGGTACTTCCCGTTGACCCAGAATTTTGAAATTTGGCATAACGCAAGGTCTTATAAGCACAGGTATAGGAATAAATCTGAAAACAGTAAATTTATTGTTACGTCACAAAAAAAAAAAAACTCATCGAGATTCCATTCGGGAATTGAACTATTTACATAGGAAAGTTTGTACGGAACCCTCAGAGCGCGTGTCCAACTCGCAATTATTAAGGTTTTTTCCTTTTATAATTTCTACGATAATTTTCAAAGCGGTATCAGTTCTTTTAAAAGAAGCTTTGCGTTAATTATACTGGAGAACGATAATAGGAGCTCTTTGTAAGTGTTGATTGGTTTTAATAATGAAGTTATTATTGGTGTTTAAATATTCTGTAAGTGTTTGGGGTGGTTGCTGGGAATATTTTTTTTTAAATTTTAAACTAGTACTTTGCCCGCGACATCGTTTGCGAGAATGTTTTCATAAACCCATATTTTAAAGGTAGATGGTAGGTGGTGGGTGGTAGTTTCGAAAAAAACTAATGATGACAGATTTTTTTTATTTATTTTGATTAGAACTTAACGTTAGTCCGGGGAGTGTGGGATTTTTACCTTACTAAAACCACCCCGGTGATCACCATCAGCACATACAGAAGGGGCGCCGTTACCTCTTAAAAGACCATTCCGGAACCCCCTCTGTGCAACGCCTGTTAGGACACATCCCTGAGGAGACTGTACTGACTGTGAACGGTCTGCCCTGAGCCTCTTTGTGCACGGCAGCACGTGATCACTGTGCCACCGTCTTCCTTGGAATCACTCGATGTGCGGGCAGAGTCCCTACTCTGCACGCCCGTGGTTCCACAGTCCCGTCTGCATTGAATGATGCAAGCGGGGTTTCGGCGTGTTAAGCATCGAGGCGGTTGCCTCCCCGACGCCTTCTTCTCCGAGCAGGATCAGCCCTCTCACGGTCCCGCTTAATGTTTACTAACCTAAGAAATAAGATTTTTTCATACAATCTATAAACTACATACAACGTGGCAATGCTGACAGCCTTTTTGGGTACATTACCAGTCGACAGCGACGCGGAGGAGTTTTTTAACGCCATACTCTAGATTACTTTTAGTTAGTTCTTAAGGATTTTGGCTTCTGTTTTTATTTAATGTATATGTCGTGGCCAGATCATAGAAACTGATCACTTCATGATATGGCCAACTAAAACTGGCCAGCCCCCCTAGCCAAGTTACAATCGTTTCGCTTGCGTCGAACGCCTCGAGTAGGCCACGCCTCCGATTCTTTTGTTCTGACCACGTGACTGAGCGTTAAGATGACGTCAGAACAAAGGAATCGGAGGCGTGGCCTACTCGAAGCGTTCGACGCAAACGAAACGGTTGTAACTTGGCTAGGGGGGCTAATCGTTTAAACGTTAACGGCTAAACGAGGATCGACATATCATCAAATGATGATATGTCGATCCTCGTTTAGCCGTATCATTGATGTAGGATTTCAATGATAATGAAAAGTCCAAAGAAAGTACGCCAAACGAGGATTGACATATCATCAAAGTTTAACGTTTAAAACGATCTGGCCGGTTTAACTTGGCCATATCATGAAGTAATAAATTTCTATGATCTGGGCACGACAAATATATATATTTATATAATGATAGTTAAGAATTTAGTATTAGTTTAGTAGGTTGTATTAATAGATGTTAACACTAAGAGAGAGAGAAAAAAAAAAAACGTTTATGGAAAAAGAAAATTGAAATTTGTGCGCGGCCAAAAAGACACTTAACTCAGCATGTGCTGCGATATTGTGGAGAAAGCTACTTTCACGTGGGCAAAACCACAGGCAAAAACAAGTCTTCTTTATAGTGCAATGATTTTCATAAGAGAAAAAAGGACAAAACTCAAGTAGGTACACATGCACTTATTCACCTCACTCGTGTGTAAGACGCAATATCCTTTATCAGCGTGTCCAATAAACCGCAGTGTTATCACTTATCACTGACGTCACTCCGTAGATATTTCATTGATAACGAGTGGTTTACAGGTCATTCAACCCACATTTTTAATGCGTTATGCGCTCCGTGTTAGGTTTTATACCAAAACAGGTGACCTACTATGAACCTGCCAAGGCTGAAGGAATGTTCTAAGGAATCATCATGGCCCTGGAACGCAAAGGGCAGTTGAAGGAACATAAGTGGGTTTTAGTCTGTAAAAGTCTGACACTCCCTTTCGCTCCACATCTGTGTGAGAGGAGTCATTTGACTTTTTTTTTAATGATATAAACGAGTGCTTGACTGCGATCCCACCTGCCCCCCTAGCCAAGTTACGATCGTTTCGTTTGCGTCGAACGCCTCGAATAGGCCACGCCTCCTATTCCTTTGTTCTGACCACGTAACTGAGCGTTGAGATGACTTCAGAACAAAGGAATCGGAGGCGTGGCCTGCTCGAGGCGTTCGACGCAAACGAAACGAATGTAACTTGGCTAGGGGGGCTGATGGTAAATAGTGATGCAATCATCGATGGTGAGGCGCAATAGTTTATTAAGAGCCTATTCAATCTAGCCTTGAAGACACCAAAATTATAATCGGACGGGAAGACCGTAGTTCCAGTCCTTCGATTTACGCGGTATAAACGACGACGTTGAATTTCCCACCGAATAAAGAAAGAGTAATATTAACGTAGTTTTAACTAGTCAAAAGTACTTCTGACCAATTCTTGCAGTTAAAAGAGTTTTGACCAATCAACAGTTTACACTGTGATATTATAAATTCTAGTCACTAATACTAGCTGAACCCGGCAATCGTTGTTTTGCCATATATGTAGATTATCAAAGAAATATCGCAATTGCAAAATGGGTGTGGCAGTAGGAGATTGAATAATACTTTACGATCAAACCTACCATAAAAATCGGTCAGGTCGTTTTGGAGATCGATAACAATCACTGTGACATGAGATTATAACAATCACCGTGACATGAAATTATAACAATCACCGTGACATGAAATTATAACAATCACTGTGATATGAGATTATAACAATCACTGTGACATGCGATTATAACAATCACTCTGACATGAGATTATAACAATCACTGTGACATGAGATTTTAACAATCACTGTGACATGAGATTATAACAATCACTGTGACATGAGATTATAACAATTACTGTGATATGAGATTATAACAATCACTGTGACATGCGATAATAACAATCACTCTGACATGAGATTATAACAATCACTGTGACATGAGATTATAACAATCACTGTGACATGAGATTATAACAATCACTGTGACATGAGATTATAAAAATCACTGTGACATGACATTATAACAATCACTGTGACATGAGATTATAACAATCACCGTGACATGAGATTATAACAATCACTGTGACATGAGATTTTAACAATCACTGTGTCATGAGATTATAACAATCACTGTGACATGAGATTATAACAATCACTGTGACATGAGATTTTTATATTTTGTTAGACTATAAAGCGGGAAACTGTATTAGATCGCGCGAATCTCAGGAACTTATAGTTCGAAAAAGTATTTTAGTGTTGGATAACCCATTTATCGAGGAAGGCTATATGACATCACGCTACAATCCACGAGCGCGGAACAGTAACCAAAAACGCGAACGAAACCGTAACGAAGAGCTTATAAAAAATACTACAATTTATAAGAACTATAAACGTTATTAAGGGCCACACTACCCGTTAACATATCGACAATGAACTACAAAATGACAGACACCCCAAAATGCCACCTCTCCCCCAAATGATAAGCATGACTGTACATTTTAAGCCGTGTCTCCACTGCAGGCCTCCCGTGGCCTTTACAGCAATCCATTAAGCTGAGGCTTCATGATATATAGCCTGAAACTGTCACAATTGAATTATCTACATGTGCAAATTGTAGTGGAATTGGCCTATCTGTAGGATTAGTGGTTTTTGTGTTATAATGTTGTTAGTTTTATGTGTTTTGAGCTGTAACGGTTTAAACTGTGATTTTATAGGGTTCGATTTATATTTCAAAAGTGTTGTCATGGCCCAGTGTTAAATGCAGCCGCCTTTCATACATGAGGTGGGGGGGTCGAAACCGAGCAAGTACTAATGTCATCATCATCATAATGATGATGATGACATTAATACTTGCTCGGTTCATTTAGCATTTCAGACGAAAGTCGTCCACTGTTGGACATAGATATACAATGAACGGTCCTGTGTGTCTTGCATCCATCGGATTTCCGCAACCCTTAGCAGGTCATCGGTGCAGCTTGTAGGAGGCCTTCTAACACTGCGTCTTCCGGTACGCGGTCGCCGCTCTAGAACCTTTCGGCTCCAACGGCCATCTGATCTGCGAGCAATGTGCCCTGCCCATTGCCACTCAAGTGTGGCGATTCTTCGGGCTATGTCTGTAACCTTGGCTCTCCTGCGGATATCCTCATTCCTGATTCGATCACACAAGGAAACTCCGAGCATAGCCCTTTCCATTGTCCTTTGGGTGACTTTAAGCCTTCTGATGAGGCCCATTGTGAGCGACTACGTTTCGGAGCCATGTCATCACTGGCAACACGCACTGGTCATAGACTTTCGTCTTGAGACACTGTGGTATGTTGGACGAGAAGATATCGCGCAGCTTCCTGAATGCCGCCGAGTCGGATTCAACGGTCGAACTCTGTCCTCTAGACTGTCTGTCCGATGTAAATTCAAGTTTTGGTCATTACTAAATATTGTTAATTTTCAAGATATTTTTTATCTCTTGAAAAATTGTCTATGACAGCGTCACCTAATATAGAGCAGTTCCTCTTGACATTAATTTAAATATAAATTCACTGAAGAATTCCATATTTATCACTGGAAATTTTTCAACTCATTACACTAGATATCAAAGTAAAATTCCTTTAATTAAGAATTATGTCAAAAACAGCGCAAACTCTTGTCCGTTTCAAGTCCAACGTTGAATTTAATTCAGCATCATAAAATGTAAAAATACTTCACTTCCATTCCGCTTCTCAGGTAATTAGAATGCCAAGGTACGTTTCTTTTCGAGTTTTTTTTTTCAGTTTTGTATAAACCAGTCACTAGCTGATTTTTATTTAACTTCGTTTTTTATGGCTTCAACGAATGCTTCGGAATTTTCTTGTTGGGTTATGATACCGAATCGTCTAGGGATGCTAATATTTAGTGACCGAACGAAACACGATAAGCAGCCGAAACCGTGACGGTTCTTCTTCTAGAAACCTTTTTTTAAAAAAAAAACCTATTTGCAAAAAAATATATATTATTTAACCTAAACTAAAACTGATGTGGTCAAAACACCTGGCAAAAAAAAAAATATTTTGATCCTGTCATTCCTAACTATATTTCGATATAGTTATGCTAAGTTATTTAGTTATAACTTTCATAAAATACTAAATAATCTAATAAAAGGACGATTACATATAAAATTTATAATATTCATAAACAAACGAGTCAGTTTTTATGTATCTATCACAACCCATAGCTCAAAGACGTTAGTTTTGGTCGACCCGAATATTCGGCCCTTTTTTAGCCGACGCCGAAACCAAACCATTGGTCGGTCTCTACTAATATTATTTATTAAGTCATAATCATCTCCATCGTATTCTTTTTTAATTGTTTAATACGTGCGTCTTCAAAGACATTTAATACCTAACGTTTAATAATGTCCGCTTTGTTATGGGCAACTACGATACCTAATTTCCTTTAGAGTAACCTTTAATTTAGCGAGATACTAAATTACCAAACAGCATATTTAGATACCAACAAATAATAAACAATATGGACACTGAGCACAGGGCGGCACAATACTATAAACTTTACAACTTAAGCAGCAGTCGTGACCGAATGAATGAAACAGAGCGGAAGCGAGCTTTTTACGATCGTTTGATTGGTACCACTGTTCATGGTGCGTCCGGGTATTAGTGAGTGAATGGTATTCAAGTCACTCAAGTGGTAAATTTAAACAAGTCTTGAGTTTCAGCTGTTACTTGTCAGGAAGTATTCATCGTTTCCTCTAAGTCTCGCCATAACGCCCGGTCCTGTGCGTCTCGAATCTATCGGATTTCTGCGACCCTCATCAGGTCATCGGTTCAGCTTGTGGGAGGCCTTCTAATGCTGCGTCTTCCAGTACGTGGTCGCCACTCCAGAACCTTTCGACCCCAACGACCATCTGTTCTGCGAGCAATGTGCCCTGCCCACTGCCACTCAAGTTTGGCGATTCTTCGAGTTATGTCGGTAACTTTGGTTATGCTGTGGATTTTTTTTTTTATTCTTGATAGGTTTGCGCTTGACCGCTATCTCACCTGATGGAAAGCGAAGATGCGATCACACAAGGAAACTACAAATGCAGCCAATTGCCCTTTGGGTGTCTTTAACACTTCTGATTAAGTCCATTGTGAGCCATATGTCATCACTGGCAACACGCATAGCTTTTTGTTAAACATTATTATTATTATAGCTAGCCTGTATTGTCCCACTGCTGAGCAAAGCCCTCCCTCCTTTCTTTCTAACGATCACGGTCCCTAGCTTTCTCATTCCAATTCTTAAGAGGGTCCTTAACCACTCGCCTATCGTCTACATCGAGTATGGTTTAAAAGTTTGCTGCTTCATCTAACGCAATCCAGCGCGATGTTTGGTGAAGAGGCAATGCAAAAAAAGAGAGATAACGCCTGAAAACTCTGTTGGCATTCGGTAATTCTGTGATTTGCACGAATATTTCACAAAACTTGTTTCAGGAATTACGTGTTTTTTTAAAACCCTTAAAAGTTTTTCAGAACAATTGTCGTCATTCAGAATTTTGATTAAATTTGCAAGTCTTCTATTGTTATACTGTTTTGACTTTTTAAATTTTTGAGTAAATTATGAAGTGTCAAATTTAAATAGCAGATTTTCAGAGGTCTTTACTGGATTAGTTTTACACAAATTTATAAATTGATTTCAATAGAAGCCCAGATAAAATCCACATACACATTTTTCATTAGATGTTTCCAAAATATCTAATGAAAAATGTGTAATAACGTCATATTCGCGTAAGAGCGGTTGTATGAAAAACAGTGAAAATGTATGTCGAGTTGGATGCCCTTAAGGAAACATCCAGGTGGTTGAACATCAACATCTTTTCATTGTACCACATTCATCAATATACGTAAGGCTTCTGCCCTTACCCAATTGTAGAATTAATATGATGATCGTGACCTTGAAACCTTAAGCAGGGGACCCTTATAACAACATCTTCTTATGTTTCATAACCGTCATATACCTATAATTTAGAGTTCACCGACAATATTAACGTACGTCGTATTTATTCTGTCACGGGTACACGTAAACCTAACTGACGTAGGAAATTAATATAAATATGGTAATGAAATACCATGACATGAGTTCTGTATAAAGTGGTTAATTGTGTTAATCGTATAGTAGTTGATTTGGCATTTGGAAGTCATTTAGGTTTAAAGAATTATATTTCTCATAAGAACAAATACCTACAGTTCACTTTTTTTTTAATTCATTTAAACTAGTGCTTGACTGCGATCCTACCTGATGGTAAGCAGTGATGCAATCATTGATGGTGAGACGCACTAGTTTATTAAGTTATTATTAACTAGTTTATTAAACCTCTCCCCTTGTTTTGGGCTCTAGCCTTGAAGACACTTAAATTATAATCACACTTAAAATGGGATATAATAGCATCCTGATAGGTCCTGGTGATGCCACGGACACACTCACGAAACACAGACTAAACATAGATAAAAAAAGAAAATTTAAAACATTTAACAATTATAATAAACTTAAAGTACTTTTATATTTGTGTAAATATGATTAATCAATGTGATTAATTGATATCTGTAGGCCATACCAATATTTGTTTCGTGCGGGAATCGAACGACTTTGCAGCGCAATAACCAATCGCTCAACCACTGCGCCGAACGTGCCAACAAACTATTCTATACCGTGG
This sequence comes from Mythimna impura, assembly GCA_905147345.3. NCBI lineage: Eukaryota > Metazoa > Arthropoda > Insecta > Lepidoptera > Noctuidae > Mythimna > Mythimna impura. The sequence goes on along the minus strand of LR990355.1, from coordinate 3,913,633 downwards.
CCTTCAACACTTTTTCAGTAAATTACAAACAAACAAACACAAAGACATAAAAAACATAAAAAGCCTCAACACACAAGCACAAACCCTCGAGTACAGGCGCAGGGTAGCCAGCCTTTCGGTATTTTACAGGTTGCATTTTGGAGTGTGCGCGGGAATTGCATGACTTGATTCCACCATCGGACTACCCGACGTAAGGCGAGTGTCCACCCTTACGTTGTTGAAACTTCAACGGTCCGGACTAAGCGTTTCGCTTCGTCGTTTATACCGCGTACATCGAAGTATTGGAACAATTTACCTCCTGCGGTCTTTCCGTTTAACTATAATTTAGGTGTCTTCAAGGCTAGAGTGAATAGTCTCTTAATAAACTCGTGAGCCTAACCATCAATAATTGCATCATTGCTTACAATCAGATGGGATCGCAGTCAAGCACTGGTTTATATCAATTTAAAAAAAAACATCAACAGCCTTCTGAAGTCTGTATACTGTCCTATAACTCCACGAGAAATGATTCCCAAACAAATCCTGTAAACAGCCCTACCAAAAAAACATCCAAACCTTTCTACCGCAGAATTTCTTCTCGTAAATCTCCAAGAATCTACCTCCAGATGAGCTTGGGAACCGAATGTTTCATTACAGTACTTCCCCGGATGGCTATTAGGAGAAGTGGGGGCGCAAAGTTGTGGCACACGCGTCTTCAGCTCGACTTCGACAATGGTACAAGTGCGCAACTTTCTCACGATGTTATTTGCGCAGGGCTGGTGATACCTAAATTCATTTCGTTTTTTTTTTAATGATATAAACCAGTGCTTGACTGAGATCCCATCTGATGGTAAGCAGCATTAACTTACCTATGAAAACAGTTCAATTCCCGAATTGAGTTACGAAGATTTTTCCGAATCGCAAAAAAAGTTTTTTTTTTTGTCGAAGCCTGCTGAGCCGTCACGCTCGGCTATGTAACGCTAGTTCGGGTAAAGTCGGCTTGAGTCGGCCGACCTTACCCGAACGATTACGATGTTGTATTATTAACTTCGGATTGAAGTTTTCAGTTGTGTCGTCTGGTCTTATGTATGTACCATTTTTTTATAATGACCCGAAAGTAGGTAGTTTTCAGCCAGCGTCCGTATTCCTTACCACCATCCATCCCATCATCCCTTCATCATCCATCATTCCTTCATTAGCATTCAAAGCAAAAGTGGACAGGTATCTTTTGGACACGCTCGTTTCATCGCAGATCTCGTCTATCACAGTCCATTAGACAAGGCAAAGGATTTATATTGTTGCTCCACTGCTGGGTAAAAGCGCCCCCTTCTGCTTCCAAATCTCTGGTTACCCTTGGTTTTGGGCGATCTGTGGCCAAGATTGATTTCGACGGGGATGTCTTCTCTCGTGCGTCCAGTCACTGACGATCTTTTCCCATCTGTCCAGGTGTATGCCATGTGGTCAGCACACTTTCACTTCAGTCTTCTTTTTGAGATAGGAAATCATCAAGTAAATTCTCGCGCTGTAAGGTGGAGCGAGAGGGCGTGTCAGACTTTTACTAACTAACACCCATCTGTGTTTCTTCAGTTGCCTTTTGCGGTACAGGGCTCCGGTAACTCTTTCGAACAATTCCACAGCCCTAGCAAGCATCAGCTCTAATGGGCCCTTTCAGTTTAGTTTCACTTGAGCCTTTTTAATAAACAATTAATATAAAAACACGAAAAAACAATTCTTAGTGCTTATTAAAACATTTCTTATTCAAATTGTTTGTCGTCTGCTATGAAGATACGTTACCTGGGATCAATACCTCTACTTATCTACTTTAAGGTCCAATTTATTTAATAAAAATGGCGCATATATCATTTCACTGTCGAACCAAACAAGATCAATATGAAATAGAATAGCAAAACCAAAAATATTCCTTTCAAAAACAATTCCAACGTTTTGGCAGCCCTAGAGCCAAATATGGAAATTCGCTCTGCATTAGCCAAACGCTACAATGCGAGCAAAATACTCCCTGAAGTATAGGTATCGCTTTCTGCCATACTAGCTTTGGCACGCGAACTCGCCTGACTTTCAGATGTCGATAAAGATATTCCTTGTCATGTATTTGGTCTTAAGTTTAGAATGATGCTCATGTGAAACCTAGGTTTTCAATTTTCATATTTAGGTAGGTTATGGGTGTTTTTAATATCGTGCGGATTTCATCACGCATGCGGGATTTCTCCGCATGCAGAAAATTTCAAAATAACAATAATAATATACCACAACTATCACAACGCCGTCTAGTCCCAAGCTAAGCAGAGCTTGTGTTATGAGTACTAGACAACTGATAAACAGATATATAATTATATATATAGAATATTCATTTAAATTACATGCTGTAAAAGGCCATATTGATCTATTATTAAATGCACAATGCATTTAAGGTACTTAATTGGATAAGGATTAATGCTGTATTGCTTAAAATCGCTTCGTAAATAAGCCATTATTTCTCGTAATAAGTAAAGGATAAAAAAATGGTTATTGTGGGTTATCCCTAAGAGATAGACATATGCGATTGCGGACTTTTTTGTAGATCTTTTTAAGGTGTACAATACTGTAGTACATTATTTTGTTCTATCTCGTAGGGATGTTAGTAGTCTCTTATGTATTTAATATAAGTTAAATGTTCATGACATCAGTTCAAATTTTAATCCCAGCGTTCATTCCCTAAAGCCTAAAAGACGTCAAAATAGCAAACGAGATAACCTGGTAATAACAAATGAATCGCAAGATTTAAATCCTCAATCAGTTCACGAGACTTAAGCTGAGAGTAGACAGACTAATTTTTTTTAGTCCTGATATTCCTTTAAGGTTGCACTAGTCGGCGGCTCAAACTCGTTGAGGGGCGACGGCTATCTCACCTAACATAATGTGCGACAGTAAAAAAATGTTTTGATGAGCAATAATAAGCTAGACCACACACGAATATACACCCCCATAACATATACGATGATGTATAATGAAAAGACTGACAGATCTTTAGGTGTATATATATTATAATCGGTCTAAACGTTTCGCCTCGTTGCTTATTCCGCGTACATCAGACTAGAACAATTTGGCTGCTGCGGTCTTTCCGTCCGATTACAATGTAGGTGTCTACAAGGCTAGAGTGAATAGGCTCTTAATAAACTAGCGCGCATCATCATCAACGCTTACCATCAATTGGGGCTAGATAATGACCAAACAAATCGACATCCCTTTTTATTTTTAAATTAAACCGTCAAACAATGAAGTTATCGCTAGACTACGTTTGTATATAAAAATGACCGACTAGGGCAACCTTAAGAGGTCATAATGTTACTCTACGTATAAATTCTGACGGAGAAATATAAACTTTTTTTTTATTTTGACGACCTTTATTAGGCCGTTTGAACTTTTACTGATTCTCCTTAAGCGTTCGTCGGTAGCAACTAACTTCTGGCCTCCATTCTTATATTTTTAAATAGATTTTTTGCCAACCAAGGCTTCTTTAACTTTGAAATGTGGGCGTTCAGTCTAGACGGTCTTAAGATGTTTGATGAAATATACTTGCAAAAGAATCTATAATTATGATATAATAGGACCATACATTGTTCATTATAGACAGTGTAGGCTGTAGTTTAAACGACTAGACGAAGGAACTATTATATTAAAATCGAGCAAAAAAAAAAAAACAGCAAAGACTCACGTTTGACGTATGGGAGCCCCACTTAAATATTTATTTTACTCTGTTTTTATTAGAATTTGTTAACGATAACAGAAATACATCATCTGTGTAAATTACAACTGTCTAGCTATCATGAGAAACAACCTAGTGACAGACAGACGGACAGTGTAGTCTTAGTAACAGGGTCCCGTTTTTACTCTTTGGGTACGGGACCTTATAAAACAAGTTAGTAACTGACATCACATTTTTCAAAGGCAAAGATTACGCTTATACCTACGGGGTGTTTTACCTTCCGAATATTTTTTTCTACCATAAATATATTCGTGAAAGCAGCAATAAAGATCCTCATATAGCCTCGCGTACATACCTTCAGAATTAACGAGAGCATTAAGTTGTCTATCGTCTAAGAATGCTATTAACTTGTTTCTTACAACCGACTCTCTCAGGACAAAGACGGTGGATTCGCTCGACTTTTTTTCTTCAACGTATCTTTATGGGTTATTTGCGGATATACTTATCATTACGTTTATTCTAGCTGTCGTGTGTGGAGTGATATAAAAGACAATTTGGAGATACATAATGCTAATGGGCTTGAAGAAAACAGCGTTATTTTGAAAGCATTTTATGTTAGTAAAGCCAAAGAGGCTCTTGATGTGCCTACATTGCCTTATAATTTAGCACAAAATGTATAAGCGTATTGTTTTCATCAGTTGTCAAGTTCAGATAACCAAGAGCCGCATCTACCTGTGCCAAAAGATCAGTTCTTATATTACTTTAACCCTTTAATCGCTTACATCGGATTAATCCGACAAATATTTTCGTATCCATTTCGCAAGAGTCATATATTTACGACCAAATCTCAATCATCTTGCTTAACTCTTCAACTCCCACAGGTGACAGTAGCGCTGACGAGATGGTATGGTGACGTATTTGATTGTAAATATACGACTCCTGGCGAAATTTTTTTTTCCACTACTATCACACAACGCCGTCTAGTCCCAAAATAAGCAGAGCTTGTGTTATGAGTACTAGACAACTGATAAAAATACTTATATATTTCTAAATACATACATATATAGATAAATTACACCCAGACACAGAACAAATGATCGTGCTCATCACACAAACATCTGTCCTGGGTGGGAATCGAACCCACGACCTCCGGCATAGCAGTCAGGGCCACTAACCACTAGACCAACAGGCCAGTCATAAAATTGACACGAAAATATTTGTCGGATTATTCCGACATCAGCAGTTAAAGGGTTTAAGAAGACCAATCAACTAAATTGTACAACGACAGTCTGTTTACTTATGGTAAGATGTTAGAAACCGGATGATAATAAAACCGACCGCGTTGAGTAAAGAAATATCACTAATCCATTGTATTTATTATGTGCACTAAATATCACTAATTCATTTTATTTATTGTGTGCACTAAACGGTCGCCCGTATGTAAAAGCTGATGTTGATTAACCTATATAGTTATATTGAATCATCGTACATAAAGATAAGTCCAGTCCAGACCAGTCTCGAGTAGTTTAGTTTTAAGTTTTATTTACTAACAATAAATTGTATTTACTTTATTATAATAAGTTAGTACCTATGTAAGGTATAGAATACAAAAGAATAGAATCAAACTTTATTGTACACCAAAATAGTAACAAAACTTTTAAACTAACTTAATCTATGGGTACAATGGCGGTCTTATCGCTAACAGCGATATCTACCAGACAACCTAAGGATGGACTGTAAGAACTCAACATACAAAGGTAGGTATATATCTATGAGTGAAGATGTCTGATAGAAAATTATATATTATTATAAACATTTATTTACTGCCACACAAACTTAAATGGCTGATTTAGAATCATGATATTTTCCACGAAAGTTCCTTATATTATGAAAGTGAGCCATAAAGGTAATGAGCAAAAGTGTATCTGAAAGTTTGTAGGTATGGAACTCAGTAATTTTTGCCTACAGGAAATTTCATCAGACACACTGTGTGGCGTGTGCCACTCAAAAAAAGATCCTTATATAATAAGCACAAACGAATGTTTTTTTTTTTAATTTGACCTTGATTGAAAAAAAAAAGAACCGAAAATGAAAGATTGTACAAAACTCAATAATTTTTGCCTACAGGAAATTTCATCAGACACACTATGTGTCACTCACAGGCTTGTCTAACCAAAGATTCTGTCCAAAAAAACATCCAATCAGCCCCACACCCGGAAGTTTCAACAAACAAAACCGTACTGATTGATCATGATGACGATTTGAAAGGCCACGACCTGTTCCCGCATCCAGTACCCATAAACGAAAGTCTTCAATCACCGGACGACCATAAAACCGGGTCGTTTCGGACCCGGCCTATGGAGATTAAACGGTCATAAAAAGTGTATCGGGTACAGGGGACGCTTGTCAGTAAGATTGCCTTCTTCTCGAACGGCGGTGTTTACTTTGTGGCGGGCTTTAACTGGGTTTTGGCCAAGATTATTGTTTATAAAGATACTAGCTCCAGCCACCGGGTTCACTCGCATGACAGAGATTTGGGAACATATTTATTGTCCGGTGTCATGTCAAGCTAAGGAGTTAAGGAGTAAAATTCCCTGCCGGAGACTGTATTTCCTGATAGCCATCAGGAAATACATATTTCATATTTATAAATTGATAGGCTCGCGTTTGACCACTATCTGAACTGATGGTAAACGATGGAGCACGCTTGCCTAGAAGTAACCGATTCACTCATGGGTATGCGGAACAGAGAGTAAAGTCCCGCAAACCTCCGTTGAAAAGGGAGGATCCTCCGGCCAGACGGGTGTTATGTCTGGTGGGCAGCTGCCCGCTAGATGATTTCGGGCTGTTCTACACGCGCAGAGAACTTTAATTCTTATGTGACGCCATAGATGTCGCTACACACTCTTGACTTAATGACCCCTAGGTTGTAGCTATCAGGAAACACACACTCCGGCAGGGAATTCCATTCCTTTCTTTCAATATGGTTCTTTCATACTCATTTGCATCCAAATCAATCCAAACCGACAAAATACACCATCGCCACTAAACACTTCAATCTGATAGCACAAAGAGCATAAGCAGAACTTAAGCATTATGAAGCTATTAAGGTCTGGCAACACATTCGTATGCAAATCGCATCGGATTCCGGCAAGCATTCACTTAACGGCTTTACCAGATATAGGGGCGTTGTAGCCAGGGGCTGAACTGTTGTTTTAACTAAAGGGGTGGTTTATATTTAGGGTAGTACCTTTGTACCTTTTTTATTGAGTTGGATATCATCGGATCCTGCTCTCTCTCGCTCTGGGTGAAGTGAAGTAGTACGATTTTTACTGACGCATGAACTGAACCTACCCGTGTTACTTCAGTTGCCCTTTGTGTTCCAGGGCCGCGGTGGCTCTTCCGGATAATTCCAGAGCCTTGAGTACCTTTGAGCCAAGCAGTATTTAACTGAAAACTGTCAGCATGAGAAATACTAGGAATGATTTCCGAGTTTGTTTCGGTTTTTCTTCTTAGAGTAGTCTACTATGAAACTTTGGCTTCATCTAGTTTCCATTGAGGAAAAAAACGACGTGTAACAGTGTATTATCGATTTGTCATTTATCATTCAACGAAAAAACAACTAAAGTAAAGTGTGGCTTGATGTCTTAGATTTAGAGGTAAGAGATGAAAGTATAAATCGATCTATTCTCTCAGAATGATAGAATTTGGCTGAATTTGTTAGTATTTAGTCTTGACAATATTTTATAGCGCCATTTTGGTCTTTTAGAAGTATCTGACAATTTTGTTAGGATTTATTAAGGTTCTTTAGGACATAATGAGTATAAATTTAAATAAATATTATCATATATAACATCTGCCTACAATTGACAGTAATTTTCGTCACTTAAATTACTCTCACTGCCAGCGAATAAAAGGCAATCTGTGCACCGAATCTATCCGAATTGATTGGGCAATTTCCGATATCGCCCTCTACATACAGACATATATAGGGTGACTGGCAATTAGTGTACGATACTTAAACACGTGATTGTGCTCATGGTAACAAACAATTTTTATTATGGGAGCAAAGCTGAAATCACGAAAAAAATATCAGCTGTTCAGTACATTAGATAAACATAAATGTACTGAACAGCTGATTTTTTTTCGCGACTTCAGGTTTGTTCCTATAGTAAAAGTTGTTGGTTATCATGAGCACAATCACGTGTTTAAGTATCGTACACTAATTACCAGTCACCCTGTATATATATATATATTAACTTATACGAAACAATGATGAGAGCGTACGACAGATGCATCGTACGTAATGGCGTGGAAAGCAGATATCACCAAATCGTACCTCATAAAGCTGTCCCTTTCTAGCACTATGTCATTAGACAGAGAAGTCCGTGTAATTAGCAAAGTTGAGAGTTCTCAGAAAGTTTGTGGAATCGATATCATTTAAGTTTGGTTGTGGTAATGGTTCGTGGCTGGAGGGAATGGCCGATCTGAGTAGCAGGTTTTGATAAGTCACATCTATTTATGCTGGTATAGTACATTTTCATACAAGTTGAGGAAGTTTAGTCATTGCGGCCGAGGGCTGCAGTGACAAATTTCCACGTGTATCAAACGACGTTTTTAAATACACGTACGAAGATAAATAAACGGGGATTGACGCGCTACGCATGGGGATCGCTTAGCGCCCGGCATGATACGATAAATGTAATAAAATTATGGCGGGGGCGAGCACGCGCACTTTCCCGCACTAGTGCGAAAAACACTAAATTGCGAGCCTAAAAGCAGTAGCGACAGGAGCGGGTTTTCGAGTAAGGGTATTCAAAAGGAATTATTGATTACTTTATTTTGAGTCTGTCCTATCAAAAGAGAGGTTTGCCTCTCATTAGACGCACGGTTGGGGATTTCTAAATCTAGAGACATTATTTTGGAGAGATGATTTTAGGGTTCCGTACCCAATTGGTAAAAACGAGACCCTAGTGCTATCACTCCGCTATCCGTCTGTCTTTCATCAGGCTGTATCTAATATACCGAGATAGCTAGACCGTTGAAATTTTTATAGATGGTGCATTTCTGTTGCCGCTATAATAATAAATACTAAAAACAAAATAAAATAAATATTTAAGTTTGGTTCCCATACAACATCCTGATTTTTTGTAGTTTTTTACGTTTTTTGCCCTTCGTGTGCGAGTCCGACTCGCACTTGGTCGGTTTTTAGGGTTCCGTATCTCAAAAGATAAAAACGAAACCCTTATAGGATCACTTTGTGAAAAAAATATCAGCTGTACAGTACATTAGGCAAACATAAATGTACTGAACAGCTGATTTTTTTTCGCGATTTTAGGTTTGTTCCCATAGTAAAAGTTGTTGGTTATCATGAGCACAATCACGTGTTTAAGTATCGTACACTAATTACCAGTCACCCTGTATATACTCAGGTCTGCGATCCCTTGAAGCTGTGACAAAATCAAACTTCTGCGTTAACGAAAAAAAGATACGGCCGTTTATGTCGCAAAAAAACGTATATTTCGACAATCTCAGGGAAATCAAAATTCATAGGGTACTACTTCCCGTTGACCTAGAATCCTGAAATTTGGCATGAATCAAGGTCTTATAGCACAGGTATAGGAAAAAATCTGAAAACTGTAAATTTGTAGTTACGTCACAATAAAAACTTATTTGTAATTCGGAAAAATCTTTGTAACTCAATTCGGGAATTGAACTATTTACATAGGTAAGTTTGTACGGAACCCCTTAGTGCGCGAGTCCGACTCGCACTTGCCCAGTTTTGTTTTGTACATTTTTTGTCGTTTTTTTTTCAATGTTTAATTTATTTCACAGTAAGAACCAGATTTCCTGTGCATAGTTCTGGAAATTTAATCAGGTGGCAGCACTTTGAGCTAATTCTTGGAATTCCACTTACTGTGCTAATTAAATGCTAATAAGGCTTCAAAAGCCTGGAATTATTGATACACGAATGGATGCACAGAACTAAGTAATCTTCGAATTCACTGAAATCTATTAGATTAGACTTTGTACATAGGTTATATATATTCGTAGTTATTTATTACTGGATGCTGAAAGTGATAGTAGAATTATGCAAAAGAACATACTCTCGGAATAAAAATTTAGTTTCTCATGGGCTACCTGTGTATCAAGTTTCACTGAAATCCCTTCAGCTGTTCGAGCGTGAAAAATTAACAAACATACATACACACTCCTTTCACCTTTTTTTTTTCTCTATTTCTCTCTTTGAAATTGTGTAACATATAACATGTATGTATATATATGTATATACATATAACATATATATATATATTATAATATTCATGAGTTTGTTTTTTTGTCTTTTTATAATAGCTACAAAATATAATTTTATATCTATGTATAGTCTTATATATATTTTTAATTTAATTTAATTTGCAGTACACCGTAGTCTACCCCCTTTTTTATGTCAAGTTCTTACAGTCCATCCTAAGGTTGTCTGGTAGATATCGCTGTTAGCGATAAGACCGCCATTGTACCCATTGATTAAGTTAGTTTATAAGTTTTTGTTACTATGTTGGTGTACAATAAAGTCTTATTCTATTCTATTCTATACACACGCACGCTCATACACTCAATAACTTTCGCCTTCATAAAATTAGTTTTTAATTGCTTACTATTGTATATCCATTGATGTTAGTCTGTTGCCATCAAAGGGACACAACTTCTAGCAGCTTCTTAGTAATTCCAGATGGAAAACAAAATAACATCTTGTCTGACCCCGAAATCGACATAGATGCACTTAAACGAACAAAGAAAGAAAGAAGAGTAATCTACTCCTTTCTTTTCTTTTTTTTCTAATTCTTTAATCAAAAAATCTAATTTCCACTCAAATATATACACAACTGTATCAGTCACAACAGAAACAATCCCAACAAATACGTATGTATCAAAGGACCAGAAACTCCTACTACCAATTGTCACTTCAGATGGAATCTGACACTAATGGTGCCATCCCCTATCTCAACAACGCAAAGAAACACGTACACAAACAAAACTCAACCGATACAACGCTTATGAAACACAAATAGTACTATTTCACTTAACCCGTCATCGCTGGCGTTATCTACACTAGTGTTGCCAGGTCCGGTTGGATTAAAATCGGGACAGATAGAAATAAAGAAAGAAAAATATTTTATTTGGCACACGTACATAGATATACACAATGTAGAAACAACATGTAAACACTTAAGATAAAAAAAATAACTAACATTGTGTGTCTCGCGCCTGCACCAAATAGGTCCAGTTCAGCAAAAATGCCAGACAACTTCGTGGTAGTCGCCTGACGCTGGTTTTCAGATGATAAAGTGAGAACTATATTAGACTAGCACACGTGGGCCACGCCTGATTTGTACGTAGTCGCGTCGCGTGGTGTGGATCTAATGTAGCTCTACAAGTCTAGTTGCCATATAAAATGTATGGCGACCGACGCGTCCAGATCGGCGTACGTGGCCCACGTGTATCCAATGTAGTTCTACTTTTAAACAAATCGGGATTTAGGATTTTAGATCGTGACAAATAAAAAGTACTTTTTTTAATAAAGGCTTTTTTGAGGTTAATCATCCAATGACATCTCCCGCTCTAGGGTGGAACAGAGAGCGTGTCAGCAGACTTTTACTGTCTAAAACCCACCTATGTCCTTCAGTAGTTCTTTGCACTCAAGGCCACTCTTTCAAATGTGGCGCACTCGACAGTGATGCGAATGCGATTGATTTAATATATGTTAATTTTTGGTACCTAGTAATAATGTTTTTTCATAAATACATTGATATATCAGGACATTTAGAAAGAAAGAAAGAAAAACATTTTATTCGGCACACATAGATACACACAAAATAAAATTTAGAAAACTTAAGACAAAAAAAAAACACTGACAAAATGAGACACACTCACGGCTGCGCCACATAGGTCCCGTTCAGCAAAAATGCCAGACAACTACAGGGCAGCCAGTAGTATTTGCCTGACGCTGGTTTCCAAGTGAACCTTACTCTGAGTGTACAGCAGTTATTGCAGTTATCGACAGTTACAGTTATTTAGCGCCCTGATCCGGCGCAAATCGGGACGCGTCCGTAGATCCCTGAAAACCGAGAAGTCCCGCGAAAGCCTGGATACTTGGCTACAACAGGCAGTACGCGCTGTTTGCGCCCGGGTCTCAAGTGCCGAGTGTCTGAACGCCTAGACATTTGCTACGCAAACAACACGCCACTTGAAACGTATCCCCCAAAGTGAACGTTGCACTAACTCCCAATAACAAAACGGGATTTTTAATCGTGGTAATTGCACTGTAATAATGTTTTTTTTTTGTTAATTACTAGCTGACCTGGCGGCGAACTTCGTATCACCTAACAGTCAATAATAATATTCCACAACTATCACACAACGCCGTTTAGTCCCAAATTAAGTAGAACTTGTGCTATGAGTATTAGACAACTACATACATACATACATATTCAGCCTTTTAATGTTCCCACTGCTGGGACTCAGGCCTCCTCTCTCTAGGAGAGGGAATGGGCCGTAATCCACCACGCGGGCCCAGTGCGGGTTGGTGGATGTCACATGTCATGTTATGTTAGACAACTGATACTTACATAATATCTATTAATACTGTAAAATGAAAATATTGTAAACAACCACTTTTTTTAAAAGAGTAACCATGGAGTTTAGGTTCTTCTCCATAGGAAACGACCAATTTGGAACCGTGCACTAGCTTCTGACGTTTTATAAGTGATGGGCACTTATAAAACGTCAGAAGCTAGTGCACGGTAGGCCTATGTGAAATAAAAACTTTTGACTTTGACTTTGATAAATATACTTATATATTTCTAAATACATACATAATATAGATAAATTACACCCAGACACAGAACAAATGATCGTGCTCATCACACAAACATTTGTCTTGGGTGAGAATAGAATCCACTACCTCCGGCATAGCAGTCAAAGCCACTAACTACTAGACAAACAGACCGGACGATTTATGTCAGAGTGCCAGGCCAGTCAACTTATTGACCGAATGACTGAATGATTGAGACCAATGTATTTGACAGCTGCTATCATTTTTCTATGTATTTGGATATTTTTCTAATTTGTTTACGTGAATTTTGAAATATTTTATGACGAATCGAATAAAACAAAGATCATTAAAATCTGTCCAGCCGTTCTGAGTTAAAATGTTGAACAAACACGACGTTGTTTCATGTATATACAAGTATACATGGTACGTTAATGTTGATGGAGAAACATGAAGTATTTATTTAGTTAAGTTAACTTTACCTCAAAAAAAAAATATCACGAAAATAAAAATATAAAACACACGGCAAACACCATTATCGAGAAACGCTTCAAACGGCAGCATCGCAGCAAAAAATCTGATCTAGAAAATCTCGCCGCAAAGCTGCGTATTTAAACATTGTTGGTTATTTGCATACGTGTACGCGAGTGGTGGGGTCGCTGTGAACCGCTCGATATCGAGCAGCGCTTGAGGGTCATAAGTGCAGTAAAGCATGGGCCACATGGACATAATCCCCGCGCTAACACGTCCGCAAATCAGTCACTACGGTCGAAACTCATCATCTTCTTCCTGTCCTTGGCCCGTTTTATTTGGGGTCGGCGCAACACGTTTTTTTCTTCCATTGTGTCCTGCCACCCTTCACGTTATCCCTTTTCTTTCATATCACTTCTTAAACAATCCATTCATCTTTTCTTTGGCCTCGCTCTCCATCCATCCCAATGTATACTCATAACTCTTTTACTAACATGCGTTTCATCTCTCCTCTTTACATGGCCATACCAAGACAAAAGATTCCTTTTCAACTTTTCAGTCACTGGCGCCACTTTCAAACTTCTTCTAATATACTCATTTCTCACTTCCATCTCCGCTACATGCAATTTTTTTTCATCCGTCTTTTTCACAGCCCAACATTCTGATCCATACAGTATGACAGGCCACAGACAGTGCAGTACAAACTGCGGTTGGAAAAACGCGCCCACCATCCAAGGACGTTGAAGGTCATATCAAAATTTGGATTACATCTGCTGTTTACACGGATTGCAACAAGTAAGGTCACTATTGGGAAGCTAGATTACATCCGTGTGGTCTATGCTTAAGCCTACAACACTCAACACCGTAATGACACCGTATCATGTTTATTTCACGTCTAAAACTTATCGTTTCTACATCGTTAACGCCGCCGACGAATGAAGCTCTAAACGATCCCCCTAAAAGCTGTTTAAGGTCCATTATGAACGAAAATACCGAGGCACTTAAGGAGTGCGGGATTCCGCGTTCGGGGGCTGAATTTCCCGGAGTACTTTTTCAGATTAAAATTTTGGCATCGGGGAAGCGGCTGGTAATGAAAGCAGTATGGACCATTAGGCAGCGCCCATTACTTGTTCACGTTTACAATTACAGCAGTTCGTGAGTTACGATTGTTACGCGGCGGTCACTCTCGCCCGCCCGCTGTTGGCCCGGTCCATCGATTCCTTTTTTTATGTCAGTCATTACTTAGTTTAATTATCAGCCGTGACATTGAAATGTTTTCTTTAAACTTGTAGTGTATTTATCATCTGATTCCACATCCTTAACACGAAAGTTCAACCCTAAAGACGCCACTTGGCTCGCTGTCAGTTGACTCGGCCGCGAGATTTACCGCCCATAGCATTTATAATGACGGACACATTGCATTTTGCGGCTAACTAACCGCAAAATGCTATGTTATAGCACGTAGAAGCATCACTTACCGGAATACTAGTTTAGAAAAAAAAATGGAACGAAGACAAAATGAAATTATTAAAAACACTAAGGGAGTTTTTGGTTTGAAATTAGAAGTTAACGTTTCTTACTCTAATGCCAAATTTGGTCAGGTTTACATGCTAAGAATAGAACGATAACGACAATTTCTCAACATCACATGTACCTACATGATACAAAGTCTCTAAAACAAAAACAGTTTTATCAAAAGTTACACGAAAAACCAACTTCTCTATAGAGCGTTCAACACTAAACATTTCAACAGCACAAAAGCAACATTTCAACATAACAAAACCAACATTTGATCACAATAACCAATCTTTGACCCAACTAAAACTAAAAATATCGACACTAAAAACTTCACATGGCCAACCATGCCACCAGCATCACTAATAACCAACATTGACAAACGAGATATGTTCGCTGAAGCCATTCCCTAAGGCCATTCTCGTTTTACTAAACAGAAAATATGTAACTAAACTCTATTCTTGCGCTGTGAGCTGGAAACAGAGGCGGGGCTCGTTATATCGGGCTTGGATCCTCAAAAGCGAGGACTAGTGATGTAGGGAGTACGTTTTAAGTCTGTTTTAGTCGAGTAAAAATGATTTTTGAGCCGTTTAGGGTAGAGGCTTCAAAGTCTTGAGCATCGACGCCGAGTTGCTAGCCTGTCAGTTTTCTACCGGTTGCATTTCGGGGAGTGTGCGTCGGAATTGCATAACCAAATTCCGCCTAGCCCGTTCCATCATCGGACCACCAGGCGTACGGCAATGCCCAACCGGTACATGGTAGACCATCCCACCTATACGCACAAAACGTTTTGGGAACACATTCATTGTGCGTACAGCTATGGAGTGGAATTCGTTGCCGGAATCTGTGTTTCCTGATGGTTACAACCCGGGAATCTTTAAGTCAAGAGTGAATAGGTTACTTGTAGGTAAGCGCGCTCCATTGTCGACCGCATCGTCGCTTTCCATCAGGTGAGATAGCGCTCAAGCGCGAACCTATCAAGAATAAAAAAGGCGAGAGATCAAGCATTGCCATACAACGTGGCTTTTGTTTTAAGTATATATAAATATAGCCAGCGACATCGTGAATGTCGGTTATCGGACGTGAAATCGAAGTCGAAATCAGATACAAAGTAGTCTATGTCCTTTCTTGGGGTTTAAGCTTGCTTTTTTTTTTTTTTTTAATTGATATAAACTAGTGCTTGACTGCGATTCCACCTGATGGTAAGTGGTAATGCAATCGTTGATGGTGAGGCGCACTAATTTATTGAGAGCCTATTCACTCAAACCAAATCACACCAAATTTGGCCAAATCGGTTTAGAAGTATAACTGTGAAAGTGACTAGCTGACTCGGCGAACTTCGTACCACCTGATATAGTCAACCGATTGCGATGAAACAAAGCCTAAGTAATATATCAAGTTACACAAAATTTTTATGTATAAAGTTATCTACGTCGATTTCGTACATTTAACGTGATGCGCCCACAACTAAAAGCTTCTACAGATTTATTGTATGTATAGATAGATAGATAGTGTTCACGCAACACCCGCGTGTACCAGCAGCGACGGGGACGCGCGGGCGGAAGGGTCAACAGCTGATCGAGACGCAGGCCGCGCACCACCGCACTCCCTCGCCTAAAGATTCGGTGATTGACGGACATACCGCGCGATATATTTAAATTTTCCTAAAATTGTACAGATAGCGGCACGAATCTTGAGCGCTCGTTGAAAAAGCGGAGATCGCTTTACGCATCGTACATATAGGCGAGTCAATCACTGTACAAGGATTGCACTCCCCGCCCCCGCATCTCTTTTCATACCATTAAAGAGACCCGATATTTCACTTCTGCGTGCTTCTGCGCAAGTAGAACGGTAGAAGTCAGCGCTCAAGATCCGGGCCGGTATCTGTAACCGAAACCGAATTAAACTAATTTCTTATAAAGCCGAGTCATCTATCATTGAATATCTTCAACAGATAGTCTTTCACTTTGTGACACATCTTACGACAAATCTAAATCCGTCAAGACAAACAATCGACAAGCGTTCCCATCTCCCATCCCTAGTCCACATAAGCCAGTGTCACGTCCAAGTGTACGTCTAAGAGGATTAAACGTTATTTCCAGCAGAATCGCTACAATACGGACACTAAATGATAATAAACGGAGCTGTTATTGATTCCGATTTCTGGAGCCATCTTCGAGGTCTTGACTGTCAGTATTGTGGGGATATGGAGGAATTGAACTCAGGAGTCTTTAAGGCAAGAGTGAATAGGTTACTTCTATGCCTAGCGTGCTCCATTGTCGGTCACATCATCGCTTACCATCAGGTGAGATGGTGATCAAACGCCAGGCTCGCGTTTGATCCATAATAATAATAAAAAAGTTAGTACGGGTTCAGAGAAGCTATGAATTGCTGATGTACACACACTGGTTGTACAGACGCCTAAACTTGCACTGGTTAAATTGCACTTGAAAAACCGTGCGAAACCAAAAGAGAAAAAATAACAGACACATGGTTCGATTTTTTTTGGTATTTTATTATTGAAAGGCTCATGCTTGGCCCCACCTTATGGTAAGCGATGATGTAGTCGACGGTGGAGCACGCTTACCTTGAAGTACCTAACCTATTAACTCTTGACTGAAAGACTTTCAGGTTGTGTCTATCAGAAAATACGGATATTGCTCGCAGAACACATGGTCGATGGGGCTGCAAGGTTCTGGAATGGCGACTGCGAAGATGCAGCGTTGGTAGGTTTCCCACAACGTAGACAGATGACCTGGCGAAGGTCGCGGCAATCCGATGAACGGCGAGCAATGTGTAGCTCGCCGTCCGACCGTCCGGTAACCGTCTGGACCGAGCCCAAGTCGTCGACGGCGCGTACTGTTCCACGCGCGCCTCAAGGAGATGTCAGCAACTGTAGAGGCCCAGCAGGGTCGAAGCCTACTGGGGCCAAATGTCTGATTCTGACTCGGCCCTGGTACGAAAGGCAACGAAGGAACAGGAGTGGGTTTTTAGTCAGTAAAAGTCTGACACTATCTACCGCTCCGCCCAAGAGCGGGGATGTCATTAGATGATATTACCACCGAAAAAAAACAAAAAAAAAACTGTTAAAGGGATGGAAAGCCCCCATTTGGCTGAAATTATGATGACGATGGCCAGATTAATTGGTGTCTTCAACCACCGCCAGTTCTTTGCTCTGCCTTGGACCAAGCCCCACTTTAATACAAACCATAGTTTCAACGATCAAGAGCTTGTATAGCCCTCCTACTGTGTTTATTATGATAAATTTATCTTTCGGGCTGTTATTACGTCTTATATAATTACACTAAGGATAATTAAGAGAAATGGGGGTTTGAAAATTATTACATTCAAATTTTGTAATGAACACGCTATGGGGGTCATTTTTTATTTATACTGGAAATAAATAAAAGGCAGATTATAATGGACTCAAGGACTTCACCTGGTAAAGAAATAATGAATTCTGACGCATTTAAAATTAAGTTCTCCACATTTATGCAGAGAAAGATGAATGATGATAAATTGTTCATGGATGTACCTAGAATGTGAATTGTTTGATTTTGTATATTTGTTGTTTTATGTTGTTTCATTAGAATTAGTTTTTTGATATATCTATTTTAATAATATTTGTAAATGTGAAACGAGAACAACTGCAAGACAAACGGTTTTAGTTTGGTAGAATTTATGAATGATGATGATGGTCTTCTCGATCTTTTCATATGGCGCCGAGACTTGGACGCTAAAAGCTGCAGACCGCACACGCATTGACGTCTTTGAGATGTGGCTCTCGAGAAGGATGCTCCGTATACCTTGGACAGCATTTCGGACCAACGTATCCATATTGCGAGAACTCAAAATCTGCTCGCGGTTGTCGTCAGAGTGTCTACACAAGATTCTACAATACTTCGGTCACGTTGCAAGGAAAGATGGTGGCAACCTAGAAAGGCTCATCATGACCAGCAAAGTGGATGGGAAAAGGCCTCGTGGACGCAGCCCAATACATTGGTCTGACCAGATCCGCACCCCTCTTGACTCTACGCTATACAATGCCCTTCACACCGCCAGAGACAGAAACAGATGGAGGAATGTCGTTCGAATGAAAGTGATGAAGCAGGGAGGTCACGACCCTCAGCATTGAGGAGTACAATGCAAGGAGGAGAATTTATGAATGTAGAAAATTTTGAATAAAAAAAAAATAGACCATACTACTATTTGTGTTTTAGAAGTGTCGAGGATGAGTTTTTAGTCAGTAAAAGTCTGACACTATCTCTCGCTCCGCCCAAGAGCGAGATTTGTCATTCGATGATTTTCACAGCTAAAAAAAAAAAAAAGGAGGGTCGAGGAAAATTGTCAATTTGAACAAAAAAAAAAACTCTTTTAATTTTATCACCGCTACAGTAACATCTAAATCAACAAACTCCAAACCACTTTCGTGACCAAAACTGATTAAAACCCAAAAGTGGTCATAAAATGGTCACAAAAACGGTCACAGCTCAGCATTTAATTTGAACACGAGGAGCCTGCCCTCTGGTGATAAATCACGGTTATCATGGCCATAATCTCATAAGCGAAGGGCGACATATCATCGGAAGGGCAAACATAGAATTGAGATAGTAAGCCAGAGTAACGGTACGAGTACGTTAGTAGAGGAACGTGTGAGGGACCAAAATTAAATGATGCTGATAAAAAAAAAATTGCCTCATACTAGGATTTTTTTAAATAATATCTAGACTGCAATCCCACCTGGGCCTCAAATCTGCTATTACAATAGTGTCAGAATGGTATAGCATTGATTTCATAATTGTTGATTTTGACAAGTTTGGTAATCTACTAATAGAATGGCGTCATTATGACTTTCCAATGGTCAACCACTGACACTTCATTGAAAGAAATGGCATAGAATGGTAATCTCGTACATATTGACAAATGAATGTCTGACGTATGCGGTAATCTGCTAAAATTTTGACAGTTCCTTTGATGAGTGACCTACCATTAGAACGTCATTGTGCAGTCATTGCTTTTAATTTGTTACGGTATTGTCATTCTACGACATGATCATTGACCGATCAATGATCGACTATTATGAATTATCAGATTACGAACTTTTAGCAAAATGACAATGGGATCGTGTTGGAATGACGAATTTATAAAAATAGCAGATTTAGGCCCCTGATGGTAAGCAGTGATGCAATCGTTGATTGTAAATCGCACTAGTATATATATATATTTTTTAGGTGAAAACATCCATTGACATCTCCCGCCCTTGAGTGGGGGATGTCATTCTCACACTCAAATCTGTGTGGTTCTTTCGTCAAGACCATCTCAGATACTAATCTGCATGGTTTTCATATGATTTGTCTATTACATATATGCTGTATTGACTTTAAAATAGACTTTGATCCCTAAGTTTGTTTCCATGTTTCTTCTCAGGGTAGTCAGCTAGAAAACACCGGCCTCATCTAGTTTAAACTGACGATAAAATTGTCAAAAAAAGTAAAAGTGTTTTTTAAAACCTATTTCATAAATAAATACCATTTACTTTTTTCATGCATATTCATTGCCTATTAATTAACCGAAATAACCTTATTGTCGAAAAACCAACGAACCTTTTAATTTGCCAATCTATTTCTATCCCAGCCACCTTGAAAGTACCCATCTCTAAAATGCTGTCCCAATAATATAAATCGTGGCTTACAAAAAGGCCGGGCTTAACGCAATACAGGCTGATCGTAAATACAGGGGACCGTAAATAAACGAGAATGTCACATATTTCGTGTAACATAATAACAGTGAATGTTAGGGTCTTTGCAAACTAGATCGTAACAAAAACTACGATTGATAGCCGGACAATACGTGGAAGTCATTCGAGTCGGCGAAATTTTAATTTTTATAGCTCTTTTATGTGATGGCGCGTATTAAGGGTGTTTTGACACGGTGGTTGAGAATGGAGGAAGTGTTGTAACAATGGGAGCTGTAGTTTATCTTCTTTTTATTGCTTGATATAGAATGGTGTGTGTCAGTCGTAAAATAGACTTAATTTGTTGCTGTCCTTTACGAAGCAGCTGGGAAAAACGGTATAATAAAACTTTAGCGAAATTTTGTTATGCAGCTTTTTCGTTCATGTTTACAAGGTTTTTTTTCTCCACGAGAAGCAGGAAGAGGATTCAAACTCCATGCCACAAGTCGTTTCGGACCAGTTAGCTATTGAGTTCAAAAGTCTACACCGAAGAACATACAAATATTTTAAATTAAGAATACTTTTTCTTTGATGGTATAAAACATCAAATAATTTAATATGTGTATTTTATCTATTTATGTGTACATTTATTTATTGTTATTGATACATAAGTATGTAATATATGATTTAATTTTGATAATTTAGTCTATTTTAACTTTTATGTATTTACATCTCTCATTAAACTCTCCTGACGCGGGACTGCTAGAAGAAATATCGTTTGAAATAAGCAGCTACTTTGTGCTTTTCTATCTGTATTTGTTCTTTTCAATTTTAAGTGTTTATATATACATAAGTAAATAAATAAATCAAATAGTGTCACAATTTTACTGGCTAAAACCCACCCAGTTGCCTTCTGCGTTTCAAGACCGGGGTGACTCTTCTGAACGATCTCAAAGCCTAAATTCCCTCCTGTATCGCAACAATAAACACCCACCTTTCCCTCCGTTAGTAATGACGTATTTTTATTAAATTCGTACAAATCGTGTGCGCGCGCGCGTTTGTAGCAAATCGAATAAATCCACCCGCGTCTAGTGATGTGCCTTGAATTTGTTTCATTAGGATTACGGGAGCAGTTTCCTATCAAATATATTACGATTTTATTGGACGACAATCGTTTTATTTTTAAGGTTTCGACGGAGAATCTTGAACGAATGTTTTCGTGGAAACAAATATTATAATGGCGAAAGTTTGTGAGTGTATGTATGTTACTTCGTCACTTAACTTGGCACACGGGTAGACCATGTCCAGGAATAGCAAATGGGATACTTTTTTATGCGGGAGTATGTTTCTGGCAATGCCACTACTTTCTATCGTAAAAATCGCGACGCGCTTCGCTGTGAGCTGACCCTAACTATAATCTACAACTAAATTAATACAATCAACTACCAACTTCTAATTCGATATCGAAACTAAATGATACACGTGTCGACT
Organism: Mythimna impura; assembly: GCA_905147345.3. NCBI lineage: Eukaryota > Metazoa > Arthropoda > Insecta > Lepidoptera > Noctuidae > Mythimna > Mythimna impura. The sequence goes on along the minus strand of LR990355.1, from coordinate 3,891,970 downwards.
TAAGACCGTCGAACTCGAAAGTCTATTTAAACAAAACACCTACTGATGAAAGTCGAAACGTCGAAAGTGAGTTCTCGATTAACGCCAGTCTCTAATAAGGAACTTAATAGCCCCGAGTCACGGGATAGGCGTCCCTAGGGTGCGCACGATATTGGAGGGAAAAACGCGGAAATCAGAGATCTACAACAATAATTATTGTTATTATTATTTTTTCCTATTCATTTTTCCTTGTCTAATTTATTCTTTTTTATTATTCTGTTCGAGAAATTCAAAGTTGATTTTGTTAAAATCATTTTATTTTTTTGCAGGATTGTATTTTTTTTTTCATATTTTTGATGGCCCGTTAGTTAAGACACCCACCCACCTCACATGCACGCGTGTTCGAAACCGGGCAAGTACCAATGTGAATTTTTCAATTAATATGTACTTTTTTAAGTTTATCTAGGGTATTACTGACATCCCGTGGCTTGGAAAGCGCGTAAACCCGTTGGTCCCTGTTGTCATCCGTAGATCTTTGACAATCGTTACAGGTAGTCTCATGCCAGAAAGTCTTCTAACCAGTGTATCCAAGGAGTATCGTAGGTATTGCCCAGTAACTGGGTTGCGCTGGGCTTTTTAGTTTAATATCGCAGCATATGCTGAGATAGGAGCCTTTTTGGCCTCGCACAGGTCTTTTATTTTTTAATATTGTTTTTTCTATTATTTTTAAGTTAAGTATTTATAAATTAAGTAGTTACTTTTTATTTTATTGTTGTTTGTCCTGTGCGAGTCTCAAATAAATGTTTTCTTTCTTTTTTCTTTCTTTCTTTCTTTAGGTCTGATAGGCAACCGCTCCAGGTAAAACAAAGGTACTCAGATGCATCTGGTCAGACTGGAAGCTGACCCCGAGCTAGTTGGAGAGGGCTATGGAGATGATGATTTTTATTTCATAACTAGCTGACCCGGCGAACTTCGTACCGCCTAATAGTAAGGATAACGCCATCTACTGGCATTACCAGAACGGCATAATTCATTTATAATGACATTTTTTAATTAAAGATGGCGTTGTATTCGGATTTATTTTTCGTAATTTTTTTTTTCATTTTTTCTTACCGTTTAAAGCTTCTCTGGACTATCACGCATATTTCAAGACCAAAATTAGCCAAATCAGTCCAGCCGTTGTCGAGTTTTAGCGAGCAACAAACAGCTATTCATTTTTATATTATTTCATAATTATTTTTGGCCATCATTTGCTTTTTTATTCACGTTACACAATGAAATTACAGACATTGCCACAAAGCCTTAATAAAAGTAACAATGACTAAGAAACACAGCCAAAACTTTATATAGCACTAACATTCAGAAACTACGTACTTTTTGTTTTAATCATCGTAATAAATGTTAGCGGTAAAAGGTTCCGGCCCATCGTCCATTTACTGAAGTAGCTTCCTTTGTTGATATTATGTTCAAGAAACAAGGAAAAAGGCATATGGAACATAAAAGTAAGTTCCATCGAGATTACAAGAGAAAAACTTGAGAAAAAATCGTGGTAATATAAAAGATGCTGGCATTAGTACCATAAGTATACAAGAACATAGAATAAAAACACGAATACCGCGTACATCGAAGGATTGGAACAATTTGCCTGCAGCGATCTTCTCGTCCGATTATAATTTAGGTGTCTTCAAGGCTAGAGTAATAGGCTCTTAATAAACAAGTGCGATTCACTATCCACGATTGCATCACTGCTTACCATCAGGTGGGATCGCAGTCAGGCACTAGTTTATATATAAAAAAAACACCAACGACTTTTGAAGAAAATTCTTAGTATCATAATACGCCAAACTACACAAAGCGTCGAAAGTCCTGCCACAAGACCCGGTGAGGGTTGCGGGAATCCGATTGATGCGAGGCGCATAGGACTATGTTATTTTTCTCTCTCTTAATATTGCACGATCTACCACTTTACACATGCATCTGCATAACCCTAACGTAGACTGGTAGAAAATATATTATGTACTTTTTTTAAGTATTAAATAAATAAACAGCGAAAATTGTCAGTCTTTATTCCGCCTAGTCATTTAATAAAAAAGCTACGGGTGATTAGAGCGTCGACATTAACATGTGAAATGACCCCCCCGAGCCTCATCGCAGCTTCGCACCACGCCGCTTAATCTTACGCTACAATTACACCGTCTATCTGGTCGAACACCCGTTTGTCAGTATCCTAAATTGCGTACGCCCGTTCGACGTATATTTACTGCGCCCCGGGCGTAGTGTGGCGGCCTGGTCGAGACGTCTCTATCGATGGCCGGGGCTCTCCACGTCGTAAATTAGCACCCTCCACAATACAAACCGGCACCGCGCACCGCAGAATTAACATAATAAAAAGGGAGCATTCATATGCCGCTCGTAAATAAAGTTTTATGGCCATCGCTCTAATGCGTCGAAAAATGTCGCCGAAGGGAGGCCACTACCCACCCAGCGAAAATCGTGCAAACTTTATAACACAAGAATTCACACTCGCCCCGGGGTTACCATAATAAAATATTCGCATGGAAAATCCGGACTTTCCTCTCTACGCGTATGCATAGATAACGCGATATAAAAACGACATTAAATTTACGAGCATCGATGTGTACGCGCGTCAACTCATCAAACATTTTTATGGATATAAATATGTACGTATTTTTTTCTGGTGCTCATATTAATTTCTTTATTATGCTTCCCATATTTTTATATAAACATGTAATCTTTGGGAGAAATTCATGAATACATTTCCTACGATCGTAAAAATACTCCGTATGCTGAATAAACAAATTACTTTATGCATCGAATCCTACACTTAGTAGACCCATATGCTAAAATGAGGGCTCGGCAAAATAAGAAATTCTGCTGTATATTTTTTTTTTATCTTAAACGTTGGTTTTAAGCAAACTTATATGGGGGTCCAGCATTATCAACATCAAAACACACAATAAGACCCTAATTTGAGGCAGAGAACCTGTAGGTACCCGAAATACGTTGCCTTTTGAACCTTCATAAATCTTTTCATTCACGCGGTGCTTTATAAAGCGGTGTCCGGTGAAATGTGAACGTGTGGTCACCGTCGCGTGTATGAGCGATTCGGCCGCGGTTTAATGACGTGCCGTAGCGTAGCCATATACCCCGGTAAATAGCTTGGAAAACGATTTTTTTTTTAAGCAAAATCCCGACTCCGTTCGTTTCATTGATAAAATCAACATTGTCACATTTTGTGAGATGTGGCCATTTCGCTGTGAATTATCGGAGGGCCGTATTTTTAAGCGAAAAAATGGCTTGTGCTGTAATGTATTGGATATAAATGGGCATATTTAAAAAAAATAAAAACCAACCCGATTTAAAAATTAAACTAACTTTACTAAACTAAAGGATAGGCGATTTATTTTTCGCCTCGGACGTGACACACTCTGTAAGAGTCTGATCTTAGAAAAGGGCAGCAATTTATTAAATTCCCTTCCTAAGCTCAGGTGTCCCTTTCAGCACCAATTTGTCTAATATTGTCAGGTTATTTATCTTATCCTAGACGAACTGCTGAACAAATGTTTATCCTTTGTTAACTAAACAAGAATATCGCCAACTTCATTTTAAGCTTCTTAATTAAAGCTGTAAAGTAAAACACGTCTTTGTTTCGATCGCGAAACTTATTTCAATCTAGACTTTAGAGCGAACACTAACATGAAGCAACAATTAAATTAAATAGATAGAAGTAAAGACACCAGCGAAACGACAACAACCATTTCTTAAAACGACACTTAAAAAAAAAGCAATCGCGCGAATTTCTATTTCATCTGCGATTTCTTACTTAACGTTAAAAGCTTACAACAAAACGCGAAAGAATGCCATCGTTAAAGCAAAACCAAACACATTTGACACTTTCATTTCTTTGCAAATGAAAAATAAAGAGGCCGCGGAACGCCTAGCGAAGTCATTTCTGAACGAATTATGCTCTTAAGTAGATAATAAACCCGGCAATACCGCTGCGACATGCGACAGGACGCGTGCGACACGACTCTGTCGCGCGACATAAAAGCTTAGGACGAAATATCGCGTGCGTAATTACAGCCCGTTGTGTAGAAGCCAGCTAAACATAAACAGTGAGACAATACTAAGAACAGTAAGAACTCTCAGAGACGAACAACGCATCCATCATGCAAATAAGTAGTATGTTAAAACGTAATGGAAGTTGTAGTAACTAATGCGAGAAGCTTGTTAGGCCTTTTTAATCGTTAGCCTACACGAAAAGCCATTCTAAGGGCAGAATTTACCAATAAAACTAATCGCGTTTTAACATTTGGCTCGCATAATCACTTGTCTTTTGTTGTATTTTTACAAGTGACACTAGTGATAGCGGCTAAACGCGATTATGTGAGCCAAACGTTAAAACGAGATTAGTTTTATTGGTGAATTCAGCCCTAAGGTAGGTAAAAATGAATATTCTATTAACGTACAGTGCACCTATAGGTCTTGCTACACACACGCTAAAGCCGTGCTAGAGAACGGAAAGCCAATGAAGAGCCAATAGAATCGAAAGGCTTCGATCCCTTAGAGTTCCCTTCCTTTTATTTGTATAGTTTTCTTTGTGAGAGCTGCGCTTTTAAGCGTATACGTCCCGGCAATGTCGCGATACGTCATACTTAATCTCCATAAGTTTCTCCCCTTTTTAGGATTCCGCACTTAAGACAGCGAAAATAGAAAACTTATAGGATCTCTTTGTTGTCCGTCTGTCAAGACCCTTTTTCTCAAGAAGGCTTTGAGATATGAAGCTGAAATTAATACCAAATACTCGAGTCTGCTACCCTTTGAGCAGTGGTGGCCGAGAGGTAAAGGCCCCGACTCATGAGTTCTAGGTCGCGGGTTCAAACCCAGCCAGGCGCATTACTTTGTGTAATTTATTTTCATCACCACTGCTCACAAAATGGTGAAGATTTTCACATTCCTTGTCCTAGAGAAGGTCTGAGTCCCAGCAGTGGGAACATTATAAGGCTGATTATGCTATGTTATATTATGCTACCCCTTGAATCTAAAGATAAGAACGTTTATGCTTCGTTTAGGTGCATATATTGACACTGACTAGGAAATCAAAACCTATAGGGTACTTTCCGTTGACCTAGAATTCTGAAATTCGGCATGAAGCAAGATCTCATAGCACAAGTAAAGAAAAATTCAGAAAATTGTTTTGTATTTACATCTCAAGAAATTTCCGTTTTTGCGATTCAGAAAAATGTTTCTAAGACTCGATTCGAGAACTGAACTATACATAGGTAAGTTTGTACGGAACCCAAAGTGCGCGAGTCCGACTCGCACTTGACCCAATTTTTTTTTTATTCTTCTACTTTTAACGCAACAATCTGAGCGACACAAAAGGGCATAATATGTTTCATCGGTAAATCCTTTCTAGATGACAATAGGAACAAACAGGCCGACTTCCAGCGCAACGTACAAATCACACAGCACCGGAACTGCATACCAGCGCCCAATTATTTGACGAACAATACCGTGTTGATTTACTGTGTGTCCGTGAACAGTGATGTGACTGTGTAGGGCTGTCAGTACTCTGATCTATTCTACAATTGTGTATGTACGTCCAGCATCGTGATAAAGGTCTCGGACCTCTAAAATTGGCCAGTATTTGTCTATCTGCTTTGGTACACGTCGATTGTCTTGTCCTCTTACTCCACTTTTGTAACTGAGATATTACATGCATTAGACCCCCCCATTCCTCTTAGAATGGGGACTTTTTGTTAGGAACGTGTCCTCATAGCTTTGCGCCGCGCCGGCAGCCCTGGGTGTATGTGGGTCGGAGTTGAGATAAGGGGTCGCTTTGTCCCCGACGTAAATATAAATTGCGCCATAAATGTCAAATGGACACAATTGCTCAGCTGGTCCGTGATTTTGACCAATTTAAGTGGGTTTGCTTGCAGGCTGCCAGTTTTAAGCGTGGAAAGTATTATGTTCGAAATCTGTGGGAGGGATCGCGGCATTAAGAGCTCCCAACCCGAGATACATATCCATACAACCGCTCTTACGTGATTATGATGTCATCATACCTCTTTCTCTAGATATTTTGGAAACAAAGATAATATATATCTTTTGGATGTTATTTGGGTTTCTATTGAATTCAAGCCTTAAATTCGTGTTAAACTAATCCAGTAAAAAACCTCCAAATCTATGGCACGTCATAACGTACTCATAAATTAAAAAAAGTAAAGAATATATCTCTACAGAAACCTTGCACATTAAATCGAAATCATACAAGTTTTATGAAATATTCGAGTAAATGCCGGAATTACCATATGCCAACAGAGTTTTCAGGTGTTACCTCTCTTTTTTTATGTTGCCTCTTTATCAAACAATATAGCATTGAATGAAACAACGAGCTTTTAAACCATGATCACGTTGATGATAGACGGATCGAGAAGGGCCCTCTTAAGTGGGTTTGCTTGCAGGCTGCCAGTTTTAAGCGTGGAAAGTATTTTGTTCAAAATCTGTGGGAGGAAAGGCGGCATTAAAAGTATCATCACTAGGTTAGCGGTGTACTGGGGGATGTTTAATCGAGTGTGAGTGGCGCGATGTACTCGCGTCGCGGTCGGCTGGCCCCGCTAACGCTTTAAGTGGTGCCCTGAATCGCTTTTGTTTAAATTTCAGCAGATTTTTTATGAAATAAAACTGAACAATTGAACGATTTCGATATTTCGGTGAAAATAATTTAAAAAGTACCTTCTTGGTACGCAAAAATAATCTAATTTTATTTATTGTATATATTAAATTGTACTCCTCATAATAACACAGACAAGCTTACAAAAACTAGTGTGCAAAGAGTGGTCTTATCGCACAGGGCAATTATCCTGTGCGATAATAGCGCGTGTCACCACAATTACCAGTCCTGTGCGTCTCGCATCCATCGGATTTCTGCGACCAAAAGAAGTAGAAGAATAGTGCATATTATAAAGCAAAGAATGTATGTGAGCATTCCTGCAAAGGCGAATAAGAAGCCACTTGAAATGAGTACAAAGTTCAGAAACGTGGTCATACTTGAAAGAGGGCACACATTGCTCGCGTAACGAATGACGCAGCGACAGGCCTCCCGTGGACTGATAACCTGGTAAGGGTAGTGAGAATGCGATGGATGTGAGACGTACTGGACTAGTCGTTGCGGCGATACTTGGAGGAAGCCTTTGTTCTACAGTAAACGTCTTTCGGCTAAAATAATGACTTGTGCAAACCAAATATTGACTAATTTTGAACTCCCTCAAGTTTAAGGTTTTTTTTTTTTTTTTTTTTGTGTGTGGCCTCTCGCAGGTCAACCTAGGAGGTTGTCGGCTGCTTAACCGGTCTTGCCTGTGGCGGCCTCGATTCGAGAATCAAAGCCTCCAGCCAGGGCTTACTTAACTAACTTAAAAACTAAGCGACTACACGCTAAGGGCACCCCCTGTGGGGTACGGACCTCGGCTTAGGGCGTCGCTGGGGGGGGGGCAGCAAGGGACGGGCTGGATCGCACAAAGATATTATTATTATTAACGGGGAATTTTAAAACTACGGCTCAGCGGCGCGGGCTGGCTCGAGCAAAGGACGGGGAGGACGTTGACGGGTCTGTCGCGGCGGGCCTCGGCGGCGAGGACGGAATGACGGCGGTCTGTAATGTCTTCAAGTTTAAGGCTTACTGTATCCTTATTTAAAGAAACTATTCCATATATACTACAAACCAATTACCAACAATCTCTCACTAGATGTCGCTAAAACACTAGCTATCTATAAAACCCATACATTTTTCGAAGCAGAAATGCAAGGAATTTCTTGAAGCAATCCGTACGCTTCGGACCAAACGCGACAACTATAAAAAGGAAACGGCAAATATATCTGTATACTAAGGAATTTTTGTACAGGAACGTCTTAATAAACGATATTGGAAAACTGTTTTAGAAAATGTGTTGTTTTAGAGGAAAATAGATAAATAGTTATAAATATAGCGATACTAGTTCTTGCCTGCGACTTCGTCCGTGTGAGCGAAGTCGAAGCCAGATAAAAGAGTAGTCAATCTTTGGGGTTCAAGCTTACACCGTACCAAATTTGATTAAAATCGGTTCAATAGTTTATTCGTGATACCGTACCTAGCAGACAGACTGATTACTTTCATATTTATATGTATAAAAGCGAAATACCACTCACTAATTGATAATATAACACCTACAAACTTAAAATTTGGCAGGTAGGTTCCTTATAGAGTGTAGACATCCGCAAAGAACGGATTTTCCGAAATTCACCGCCTAAGGGGATGAAACGGGGGTCCAAAGTTTGTATGTAGAAACTGACTTTCACTTTAGTATTATACACCCCTAATTTTAATTTATAATTAGTACAAAAAAATCTGGGCTGTCTGTATTTTTGCAGTCAAAAGTAAATTGCACAACAGCCTGTACAATATTTCCATAAATTGAGTGACATTTTGGGATATAAACAAACGCTAATAACTTTGCTGTTTATGAATATTATTTATTGAGACTTTACTTAAATAATAACGAGACCTTTTCTAATAAGCCTTTTAGGTATTTGTACTAATTAAAAATTAGTGGTGTATATAATAAGCTTACCTATTTAACCTCCACACTTTTCATAAAATTAAATTCTACCATAAAATATTTCAACATAATTTAATATTCCCCATACATATCTTCAGTGACAGAAACACGTAAAACACAAACTTAATGACATTTTTACATAACAGTAACTTAAAAATTTTTGTAAACAAACGAACTTCGAATATATTAAATCGTTGCCAAATAGTATATCAAAAAGTTTTAACTGCCGGCAAAAATTATGAGTAAGTCCCACGATATATTATGCCAAACTTATCTCCGGATAAACGATTCATGTGAAATATTATGTGCAGATAGGATAGTTGAAAATCTTACGTTTAGTGTGATCTGAATTAACGAGTATATGATGACTTTGTGTAGAATCTGGTTGAAATGTTATCAGAGGCGTAGCTACCGCTGTATCAATGATACCAGGCCACAGGCTACAGGGCCCTCAGGCTACAGGGCCCCCAGGCTACAGGGCTCTCAGGCTACAGGGCTCTCAGGCTACAGGGCCCTCAGGCTACAGGGCCCTCGGGCTACAGGGCCCTCGGGCTACAGGGCCCTCGGGCTACAGGGCCCTCAGGCTACAGGGCCCTCAGGCTACACGGCCCCCAGGCTACAGGGCCCCCAGGCTACAGGGCCCTGAGGCTACAGAGCCCTCAGGCTACAAGGCCCCCAGGCTACAGGGCCTTCGATGAGTGCAAAAGTAACGTTATCGTTATCCACCGACCATCTCCATCCTGGGCTATCATGATTCCATCTGTCTCTGTGCTACCAGTTCTGTGCTAAATTCAAAATTTAATATCTTATTTCTTTTTCAAAAAAATTTGAAGATTTTTTGTAAAAAAGCCTCAATTATTTTTTATACACCCCCATTTGGGACTAGCTAGAGTTATCTACGCCACTGAACGGGGTATGTACTTATGTGTTTCCTGATAGTTGCAACGTAGGGGTTTTTAAGTTTTTAAGTGAATAGGTTACTTCTAGGCAAGCGTGCTCCATCGTCGACCAGATCAACGCTTACTATCTGGTGAGAAAGTCGTCAAACGCGAGCCTATAATAAAAAAAAATAAAAAAGTAGATTAAGGACTTAAATTACATGTGTTCTATTCATATACGATTGGATGCAAAGGACAACTGAAAGAACACAAGGTGGGTTTTAGTTAGTAAAAGTCTAACACTCCCTCTCGCTCCACCCAGAGCAAGAGAAGATACATATTTAATGATTTCGCAACATCGAAAAAAAAAAGACTAAAACATACATACGCATCTTTGTAATATTGTATGATATATTATTATAGTATTTCAATGTTTTGTTTGTATTTTTTCTTTTTTTTTTCTTATTACTCCTTTCACACGATTTCTAAATATGTTCTTCAACTTTCCTTAAAGTCCAAAAGCCATTTCTATAGAAATAAACATACCTTTGTACCTATATTTCTGCTTATGATAAATGATAAATAATATTTATTCTGCAAAAGGGGAGGCTGCAGGTTTAAAAAAACACTTTTACAAGTCAATGTTTTTTTCGTCATTTTAAACTAGGTGAGGCCGGGTTTCCTTCTTCTTGTCTCCTATTATATGCATAATCAGCCTTTTAATGTTCCCACTGCTGGGACTCAGGCCTCCTCTCTCCAGGAGAGGGAATGGGCCGTAATCCACCACGCGGGCCCAGGGCGGATTGGTGAATGTCACATGTCTTCGAATTTTTGGTTCTAGGACATTGCCGGTTTCCTCACGATGTTTTCCTTCACAGTTTTTAGAGCAGTGGTGATGAAATAAATTACACAAAGTAATGCGCCTGGCTGGGTTCGAACCCGCGACCTACAATTCGTAAGTCGGGGGCCGTTACCACTCGGCCACCACATATCGGCTCCTATTAAATGGGTGAACCTAAATTTTTAAAACAAATTCGCTGCATTTAACCGCCCCCGCTACCTCTTATCACCCAATCCACCCCCCACTTATGCCTTATAGAGCCGGTCATCACTTGCAGCGACAGGAACTACGGAACTTTCAGCGATTATAATCAATTATATACACGCGCCCGCTACTCCCTGCGCTGTGTGCTACACCTAATGGCCTTTAGTTCGCACATGGCTTTGTTTTTAAAAGGGTTCAGTGGTTTCTGAGGAAAACTGGCGATTGTAAGTCTTGGGAAACGCCTCTTGCAGCATTATGTGTTGCTTTTAGGACCAGTTTTGGCGTTGTTAAGAGTTTTGCAATGTGTGTATTGTTATTCATATTAGCGCCACTTTTTAGGGTACCGTTCATCAAAAGGAAAAACGGAACCCTTATAAGATCACTTTGTTGTCCGTCTGTCTGTCAAGACCCTTTATCTCAGGAGCGCGTGGAGGTATCGAGTTGAAATTAAAACCATTTTACTCAGATCTGCAGTCTCTTGAAGCTGCGAAAAAGTCGAACTAGTGAGTTAAGCTGTTGATCCCCGCATTAACGCCGGCGTTCACGCGCCATTGTCTTACTATTGTGTCTCTAATTACGCACTCAAAAGGTTAAAGAAAAAAAAAAGATACGGCCGTGTAATTATGTTGTTACGTTACAAAAAAAAACACATTTTTTTTCGATTCGGATAAATCTTCGTGACTCAATTCAGGAATTCAACTGTTTTCATAGGTAAGTTTGTACGGAACAGGTTTTTTTTAAAGAGTGTGAAGGTGATCTCTCTCTCTGCCACTCAAAGGTTTGCTGAGAGAATACTCATTGTTTAGTTAAGCTCGCCTTTGTACATGAATTGTCAAATTAATGTTTTAATATTATGTTTTATGTACAATAAAGAATTAAGAATTGACTTAAAGCCGTTGTTTCCAGAAGTGAGGCAAACTGACACAAGTCTTGCCAAAGAGTATCAACGTTTCCTAATAACTGGATTATGAAGGCTATTCTCTACTCTAACATGCATGTATTATATACACACCTTCCTCATTAATTATTCTGTTTATTAGTGAAAACCGCATGAAGATCCGGTCAGGAGTTTTTGAGATTTTCGCGTTCATACAGGCAGACATACGCGGTGGTGGGGATTTTATTTTATAATAAGTAGGTAAGGATAATACTGCCATAAATCCTCGGTAATTCTTATTCAACAGGAGTAAAACTAAACATAAGACAAGCATAAAGACCTATTAGCTCCTCGAAGTGGTCACGACGAAGTGACTTCACATTGACACATCAATTACAATTGACAGCCCGACTTCAAAGTAAAGACTTCGACTTTGACTAACGACGCTCATAAGTCAGCCATTGTCTCTGGTCCCGCGATGAGTAGGTCATGATCGGATTATGTACCTTTTATTATTGGAATAAAGACTATCTTTTGTTTTAGATTTGAAAGGATGGGCTAATGAATGAGATGTGTGTAGTGTGGAGATTGTGTTCTCTGTTAAGTCAATGAATGAAGGCGTATAATTTATTTGGAAAAGTGATTCGTTTATTTGTGATATACTATTTAGCTGGCACTTAAAAGGGCCGTTCTCGATTCGTCTATCGTCAACGTGAGCATAGTTTAAAAGCTTGCGCATTTAGTTCAGATTCAAATGACGAACATTTAAAAAAAAATCTTTCAAGGTTTTTAATAAAACTCGTACTTCCTGGAGGAACAAGTTTTGTGAAATATTCGAGTGAGTTACGAAATTACCGAATGCCTACAGGCGTTATATCTCTTTTTTCGAGGAGCTTCTACATCAAACATTGAGTTGGATTGCATTGAAACAACAAGCTTTTGAACCATGCTCATGTTGATGAAAGAAGAAAAATTTGTTCTGACCTTTGTTCTGACGTCATCTCATCGCTCAGTCACGTGGTCAGAACAAAGGAATAGGAGGCGCGGCCGACTCGAGGCGATCAACGAAAAGAGAATCGAAACGAAACGGTTGTAACTTGGTTAGGGGGGGCAGTAAATCTATCCCTGTATAGGTAAGTTTATGTGGCAGATTTTTTCCGTTTGCCAAATTGTTATAACCGTCAAAGGGTAGAAATAACCACCAGCTGACCACATCCCATCACTAACATCCACAAATTGCTGCCAATCAGACCACGGCACCAGCTGACAAAATTCCCATTGAAAAAGCCTTGATACTGGTCAAAAACTCGTTAAATTCAGGGAAACGTCTAATCGACAATTTGAGTCACTTCAAAGGGCACCCCCTTCCCTTAAAAAAAGGGTTTATTATATTATAGAAGATAATTATTCGACCGCTCTTAACGTAGTTATGAAAGTAGATGTTCAAAGACTGAGGTTTTTTACGAGGGTTTGTAGAGACATCTAAATTGTTGCTGAAAGGTCACATGATTGATGTAGGCTTGAAAGAAATGATAAAATATTTTCTTCAAGTAATAATCTAGGTCTAAAGGGAAAAGAACAATCTATACGTATCTAAATAAAACTGAAGTGTCTGTTTGTAATATCAAAATAACATTTTTTTTACTGAATAGACTATACATAAATGCAATTTTTTTATTATTTTTTATTATTGTCTGTTTCGGCTTCGCTGGTAGATAGTTTATGTTATAAGAAGTAAGTTAGGCTACTTTCATTTTAGAAAAAGATTTAGGGTTCCGTCTCGTCCTGCTCCCATTTGAACACTGCCTCACCTGATGGTAAGCGGTGGTGTGATCGACGATGGAGCACGCTTGCCTAGAAGTAATCTAATCACTCTTGATTTAGACCAATAGGTTGTATGTGTATCTATCAGACATAGACTTCGGCAAAGAAATCAACTCCTTAGCTGTACGCATAATAAATGTGTTCTCAAAAGTTTACAACAAAGCCCTTCACACAAAAACCTAGCACACCAATCCCATATAAGCACAAACCCGTTTTGGAAATACATTCATCGTGCGTACAGCTAAGGAGTGGAATTCACTGACGGAGTCTGTATTTCTTTCTACTGTTACAACCTGGGGATCATTAAAAGAGTGAACAGGTTACTTCTAGGCAAGCGTGTTCCATCGTCATCGTTTTCTATCAGGCAAGATAGAGGTCCAAGCATGAGTCTATCAACAGTAAAAAAAAACTGGCCAAGTGCGATTCGGACTCGCGCCCTGAGGTTTCCATACAAACTTAACTATGTAAAGAATTCAATTCCCGATTGGAGTCTCGAAGTTTTTCCCAATTCCCAAAACAAAGTTTTTTTTTGTGACGTTACACCAAATTTACTGTTTTCAGATTTATTCTTATACCTGTGGTATAAGACCTCGCTTTATACAAAATTTCAGGATTCTGGGTCAACGGGAAGAACCCTAGAATTTTGATTCCCTTGAGAGTGTCGAAATATACGTTTTTTGCGACATAAGCAGCCGTACCTTTTTTTTAGTTAACTAAAATGTTTGATTTTTTTCACAGCTTCAAGGCACCGCAGACCTAAATAAATGGTTTTATTTTCAACTCGATACCTTCACGCGTTTTCGAGATAAAGGGTCTTGACAGACAGAGAAACAGACAGATGGACAAAAAAGTGATCCTATAAGAGTCCCGTTTTTCCTTTTAAGGTACGGAAACCTAAAAAAATGCTCTCTAAACAGTTTCACGTAGCTAATTAGGAACACTGCCTAAGTACAGACTCTGCTGATGCGACTAACGGTACTGCGGTTAAGACAATCGCGTCTTATCAGGCTGATGCTGTAATATAATCGACCGTTACTTTAATCTCTGCTGAATCGAGAGAACATAATATAGATGGGCGGAATCAATTGTCTTGAGTTATTTTGAAAAGAAAATGTTTCGCCTCGTCGTTTATACCGCTAGGTTAGGACTGGAAACATTTGCCTGCTGTGGCCTTCCTGTCTAATTTATAATTAAAGTGTCTTCAAGGCTAGAGTGAATTATAATATTTTGAGATTTGGAAGTTTGAAAGTGGCGCCAGTGACTGAAAAGTTGAAAGGAAATCGGTTGTCTTGGTATGGTCATGTAAAGAGGAGGGATGAAGCGCATATTACTAAAAGAGTTCTGAGTGTAAATGTAGATGGATGGAGAGGGAGAGACCAAAGAAAAGATAGATGGATTGTGTAAAGAGTGATATGAAATAAAAGGGAGTTAGTGATACTTTGACGGGTGACAGGACAGAATGGAAGAAAAAAAAAGTGTTGCGCCGACCCCAATTAATATGGGATAAGGAAGAAGAAGAAGAAGGAAATCGTTCAATATCTTCTCTCGATCTGGATGGAGTGAGAGGGAGTGTCAGACTTTTCCTAACTAAAACCCATTCGTGTTTCTTCAGTTGCACTTTACGTTCCAGGGCCTTATCATTTCTGCCGAAAGATTTTACTTTTAAGTACATAGACACGAAATAAGAAGAAGAAGCAGAAAGACGTCCATTGTTGGACATGAGCCTACCCCAAGTGTCGCCACAACGACCAGGCATATGCGTTTCGCATCCGTCGGATTCTGGCGACCCTCACCAGGTCACCGGTGAGGCCCTCACCG
Source organism: Mythimna impura (assembly GCA_905147345.3). NCBI lineage: Eukaryota > Metazoa > Arthropoda > Insecta > Lepidoptera > Noctuidae > Mythimna > Mythimna impura. The sequence goes on along the minus strand of LR990355.1, from coordinate 3,876,931 downwards.
TGAGGGTAACCTTGTGGGAGGCCTTCCAGCGCTGCGTCTTCCGGAACGCGCTCGCCACTTTAGGAACTTTCGACCATGTCTACCATCTGTTCTGCGAGCAACATGCCCTGCCCACTGCCACTTAAGCTTGGCAATTTTACGGGCTAATAGTGACTCAAGGTATCCTAAGACTTTGTATCATCTAGGATATTGGACAGACATAGCCCTGAGGCCCTACTACAAGCTCTTAAAACGATCCATTTATTGACCTAAACTGAACTGTTAAAGGGATGGAGCTAGATACAGGTTGCATTTTGGAGAGTGTGCGCGGGAATTGCATGACTTGATTCCGCCATCTCATTTCTACCATCGGACAACCCGACGTACGGCGAGTATCCGCCCTTACGTTGTTGAAACCTCTACGGTCCGGACTAAGAGTTTCGCCTCGTCGTTTATACCGCGTACATCGAAGGACTGGAACAATTTGCCTGCTGAGGTCTTCCCATCCGATTATAATTTGGGGGTCTTCAAGGCTAGAGTGAATAGGCTCTTAATAAACTATGCGCCTCACCATCAACGATTGCATCACTGCTTACCATCAGGTGGGATCGCAGTCAAGCACTAGTTTATATCAAATTTAAAAAAAGCTATATAGGGTGTATTATAACTCCATCCCTCATTCTCGCTCTCATGCTTAACATTTTAACACGTCATGGCTTACCATGACGTGGCCTTATCCTAGTAAGGCCCCTGGTTATTTTATTAACAAGGATATAATCTCGTGATACACGAGGCCTATGTCCAACAGTGGACTTCCTTCGGCTGTAATGATGATGATCATGATGCACAAAGGCTTAAGAGACAAATAACGTTAAAGGGGTGACCAGACGGTTGCACACTAGCGTTCCAACCAAAGTGACCTTGGTTTATGTATTTGGTTAGTATTGCGGCTACATGGATGTAAACCACGCGCCAACACGTTCGCTGGTTGGGAAAACGCGCCTCCCAACCAAGGGCGTTGAAGGTCATGGAATACAACTGCTGTCTAAACGGATTGAAACTAGCAAGGTCACCTTGGTTGGGACGTTGGTTTGCAACCGTCTGGTCACACCTTAAGTTAAAATCAAGAATATTTAAAAATCGCATTCACTAATGAACAAAGCTATACAAAAACAATTTAGAGTGCAACCAAGATTGAAATCTCCAATTATATTTAGCCGTGAAATACATATTTTTGCGTGACATAAATAAACAGATACATGTACGTCTTGGGATTATCGTGAAAGTCAATAATAAAAATAGCAGATCATCCCGCTATGAATAACACTGAAAAATGTTAATGTTGTTTACATTTCTCGTAACGTATTCGTTTTTATCAAACATAAGTTAATTATAAATAGTAATGGTCGCCCAGTGGTCAAATTCGACCGTGCAGCAGAAAAACAATTGATTTTAGAGTGTTTGTAACGAATAAACTAAAAAACTACCAGATCTTATTTAAGAATTCTTGCACCCTTAGAATGTTACCGAGTGATATAGGGATGCGGGCGTTGCCGATCGCAAAAGCTAGTATGTATATATTTAGGTCTAAAAACGTTAAGTGGAATTTTGTAAACTCCTGCCCCCCTAGCCAAGTTACGATCGTTTCGTTTGCGTCGAACGCCTCGAGTAGGCCACGCCTCCGATTCCTTTGTTCTGACGTCATCTCAACGCTCAGTCACGTGGTCAGAACAAAGGAATCGGAGGCGTGGCCTACTTGAGGCGTTCGACGCAAACGAAACAATCGTAACTTGACTAGGGCGGCTGACAATTAAAGATACTTTCAATGGCCTGAGTCTAAAGTAAGATTGAGTGTAGTAACTGGATTGCATCGTCGCTATAAGCACAACAACACCTCTCGTTTGTCCAGTCAAACAGTAACGATCATCAAACAGCTCCGAGTTTAAAACTCCATCTATTAACCACGTCTCCGTTTAAACAATAACATCGTAGGAATTATGTAATACTTGACGATAGAATGAGTCCGTTTTGGTTCTCCATCCCCGTACGTTCTGATAAAACGCATATTACTTGTAGACTACAAGACACTAACTTGATTGTTAATTGAACAGTTCTGCTAATTATCACGTTAGGAGGTTCTAGATCAGACATAATTAAGACTGAAATCGTTGCTCCTGCTGGTTTAAAACAAGCTGTTGGTTGCTTCAAGGCTGAATTGTCGGTATGGTCCAATACCAATGCTGGTGACGAAGTTTTTATATTAATTTGGTTTGACTTAATTTGATTCTATTTTATTGTTTCGTCATCATTTTGCTGCCCTTGTCTCGTGTTATTTGAGGTCGGCGGAACTCGTTTTGTTTTCTATTCTGTCCTGTCACCTATCATGCTATCACTAACTCCCTTTTCTTCCAAATCACTCCTCACACAATCCATACATTTTTTAGCCTCCCTCTCTATCCATCCACAGTGTTTGATTATTTTCTTATTATTATTTTATGGAAATGGCAAATAAAAATGAATAATATTTTTAAACATTTTGACACTTTTTCTAGCCGGCTTCACATTAGAATTCATACCATCGAGCAAGAATGCAAAAAAAAAACCGAACGAAAGTTGAAAAACTAATTCAGGACGCGGACCCTGCCAATGAGCCTACCGCATTAAGAGGAAAAACAAAAACAAACACATTACCTCACCATTGGAATCCTAATGTGGTCCAGGAGCCAAACCCAATATCACCCCTGCACGCAGAGGCGAAAATTTAAATTTTTAATAGCACGCTACAGCACCCTTGACGGTAATTTTTCCGACAATGACTTGCGGATTGTGATCATTTGTTCGGGAAACGAAGTATTAACTTGGAGAGCTAAAATGTTAGCTAATAAACAAGGCAGGACAAGGAGTCTTCTGGCCGAGTCATCTCGGAAGAGCGGGGTTGAACTGTATTTTTTGGGTCGGGAAGCAGTTATATAGCATAGCATAGTCGGCCTTATAATGTTCCCACTGTTGGGACTCAGGCTTCCTCTGTAGGAGAGGGAATGGGCCGTAATCCACCACGCGGGCCCAGTGCGGGTTGGTGGATGTCACATGTCTTCGAATTTTTGGTTCTAGGACATGCCGGTTTCCTCACGATGTTTTCCTTCACCGTTTTGAGAGCAGTGGTGATGAAATAAATTACACAAAGTAATGCGCCTGGCTGGGTTTGAACCCGCGACCTACAACTCATAAGTCGGGGCCGTTACCACTCGGCCACCACTGCTCGGGAAGTTATAGATTGGCTAAAACCCTCCCGTGTTCCTTCAGTTGCCATTTGCGTGCCAGGACCATGGTAACTCTTTCGAACCATCTAGCAGTCGTAGTAGACATCAACTCGGTGTCTAGTGTATGTGTGTTTTCATGTTTGTGACTGCACCCTCGACACAGAAGTAAATCCTGGTGTCGGACAACGTTTTTTTTTTTAAATTAAAAAAAACCGGGCAAGTGCGAGTCAGACTCGCGCACCGAGGGTTCCGTACAAACTTACTTATGAAAATAGTTCAATTTACAAATTGAGTTAGGAAGATTTTTCCGAATCGCAATAAGTTTTTTTTTGTGACGTAACTGCAAATTTACAGTTTTCAGATTTTTTTCCTATACTTGTGCTATGAGACCTTGCTCCATGCTAAATTTCAGGATTCTAGGTCAACGGTGAAGTACCCTATGAATTTTGATTCCCTTGAGAGTGTCGAAATACACGTTTTTTGCGACATAAACGGCCGTATCTTTTTTTTCCGATAACTCAAATGTTTGATTTTTTCACAGCTTTAAGGGATCGCAGACTTGTGTATATGGTTTTAATTTCAACTCGATACCTCCATGCGTTCCCGAGATAAAGGGTCTTGACAGACAGACGGACGGACAACAAAGTGATCCTATAAGGGTTCCGTTTTTTTCCTTTAGAGGTACAGAACCCTAAAAAAGATTTTTTTCAATAAACGTTGACAATTTGATTATTTCCAATTTGCCATTCTTTTCCACTGTTTATACAACAAAATGAAAAGCGGACAGACGGACGGACAACAAAGTGATCCTATAAGGGTTCCGTTTATTCCTTTTGAGGTACAGAACCCTAAAAAAGATTTTTTTCAATAAACGTTGACAACTTAATTGTTTCCAATTTGCCATTCTTTTCCACTGTTTATACAACAAAAATGAAAAGCGCCTTAAAGGTATTTAAAGCCTAAGTCAACGACCATCTCAAATTAATGGAACAGCTAGCAACAGAACACTAACAAATAAGTTTGCAGTGTCAAAATGGCAAGGTCTTTCACAATAAAATATAGCCTATTATTCTTTTCAAGGTTAACCTGACTTTGCTCGACAATAAGCGTCAACTTCACGCCGAATACATTTGTTTGATTAATTGTTTTTACCCCGTAGTTGTTTTTGATAGATTTCATGCTTTCAACTTTAATGAATTTTGTAGCAATTGTTTTTTTAAGTAAGAAAAATTGAGAAGCATTTTGTTACAACAATTCTCAAGTAGAGCCTAAGGCATTGAATTTAATTATGTTCAATCAATAACTTTGAGGCAAAAACCTGAAAAAATTAAATCAATTTTTATCAAAGCGACTCGAGACAGGTCAAAAACAATCGTCTCAAGGTTTTTTGCCCCGCTCTTGGGCGGGGCGCGAGATAGTGTCAGACTTTTACTGACTAAAAACCCACTCTTGTTCCATCGTTGCCTTTCGTACCAGGGCCGAGTCTTCCTTTCAGAATCAAACCCTTGGCCCCAGTAGGCTTCGACCCTGCTGGACCCCTACAGTTGCTGGCAACTCCTCGGGATCATAATCCCGGCGGCGGTTGGGGCGCGAGGTCCATTGCCTCACGCGATCCGCACAATGGTGGCACCCGGGCGTTTCTTCCGCACGAATCCGGTGCAGGAACCTCCCGAACTTACCATGAATGGTGAGGACCTGCGTCATGCGGAAGATAAGGACGCCGTGTTGCCTTTCCAGCCACTCCTCAAAGAGGGGACTTACCGCCATAATTATGGCGTGCCCAAATCGTCTCAAGATAGGATATTAAGAGCGGCCACCCTGAGATACCTTTTCATACAACAGCTCTTACATGATTATAACGTTATTACACATCTTTCTTTAGATATTTGAGAAACACAGATATCTTGTATCCACAAGATATCTTGTTTTTTACAAGCTTTTATTTAGTTTCACCTGTCCATAAGTTTGTTTCTCTGTAATCAAATCTTACAAATTAAATTTGATCCACTTCCCGGTTACCGATTGAGTTGAAATTTTGCATGCATGTGTAAATCAGATGACAGTGCAAAATTATTATGACATGAAGCTGATCTGATGATGGAACCGGAAGGTGGCCATAGGAACTTGGATAACCCTATCGTGTTTGAGGTTTTTGATATGGTCTTGATGAGTATTAATTAAATAGGTATATACCGCGCTATGAAAGAAAAGGAAGTTAGTGATAGCATGACGGTTGACAGGATAGAATGGAAGAAAAAAACATGTTGTGCCGACCCCAAATAAGATGGGACAAGGGCAGGAAGATGATGATGATGATACCGCGCTATAAAAGCTTGCTATGAAAAAACTGATTTTCATTGAAAACTTGTTTCTCGGTAGAAATGTCTGATTCTCTTTGCATTAAACTGTTCAGTAAGACAAAGTCCTTCTTCAGTTCAAAGTGTAGACTGTCTAGCAACATAAGGCAACTGACCATAATCTTCCTGCCCTTGTCCCGTGTTATTTGAGGTCGACGCAACACGTTTTTTTCTTCCCTTTTGTCCTATCCTCCTATCACTAACTGTCTTTTCTTTTATATCACTTCTCACACAATCCATCCATCTTTTCTTTGGCCTCCCTCTCCATCTATCCACATGTATACTCATAACTCTTTTAGCAACATGCATTTCATTCCTCTTCTTCACATGACCATACCTAGATAAACGATTCCCTTTCAACTTTTCAGTCACTGGCGACAAGCAAAACCAAACACATGGCAACAAATACAGAGAATTAATAACCACCGGGCCACCCAACAATACAGAACCATACAATTTCCCCACAGCTCCCCGCTCGACTCGGCAAAAGCTATCAGTAATTCATCAGTTAATAGCATTTAATTCAGCCATTGGACGCGAAACAATAGTTGTCGGTGGATAATGCGGTGCATACGACGTCCATTGATATAAACTGTTTTGCATCGATCTTGATGACCCATATGACTGTGGATCTCCGTTTGCTAGATGCGGTATGGTGGCTGATTGTGATTTCGATTTGAATGGGCTTTGGTTCAGAGTATCGGAATGGCCGAGTCAAACGCTTCAAGCTTACCTTAGGATTGACTATGCAATACCTATGCACAACTATGTTTGAGGATACGGTTATAGCTATAGACAACTTGATAAATAATTATGTCATTATTATATAGTAAGTAGAACTTAAGTAGAGCAGTGGTGGCCGAGTGGTAACGGCCCCGACTTATAAGTTGTAGGTCGCTAGTTCAAACCCAACCAGGCACATTACTTTGTGTAATTTATTTCATCACCATTGATCTCAAAACGGTGAAGGAAAACATCGTGAGGAAACCGGCATGTCCTAGAACCGAGAATTCGAAGACATGTGACAATCACCAACCCGCACTGGGCCTGCGTGGTGGATTACGGCTAATTCCCTCTCCTAGAGAGGAGGCCTGAGTCCCAGCAGTGGGAACATTAAAAGGCTGATTATGCTTATTATAGAATAAGTATTTTTGTTTGTAGTAGGTTCGGTGACTATTCGTTTTTTTTCGGTAACTCCACAATTTTCAGTTAGGGTTACGGTCGATTAAATATCTTTATTTATTTCGAATTACCCACTTTAAAGAATCCTTATTTTCTGAATAATGTTTCCTTTTATTGCACATATTACCTCTCCCTCACCCCTGGTTGACCGGTAGAGAATGCCTAAGGCATTAAGTCCACCTTTGTTCTTTAGTGTTGCATAAAGTTTATTTAAATAAATTAAATCCGAATGGAAAAGTTTAACAGGTGCTTCTCCTTTTTGTCATCAAACGCGATTACTTACATGAAGTAGATCATCAACATACCTGAAACACAAAGAAAGAACATATTAGTGTCAAATATTTAAAAGGTCTATAAACAGATAGAAATTTAAAAAAAAAACTGCTATGCTATTCCTATTGGTCCTTCGAGCCGGATACAATTGGTCCATCATTACTAAAATATTCAAGTGTGTTTAATTGCCATATTTTGTTTTACTATTTAATCCTTTCCATCATGTTACTCCTATCAGTCCTGGGAGAAGGAGGGACAAGGTCTTCACACAAGCAACAGCAACGTTCTTGTGGCATATCTAGTAGCACTGTTCTCTGATAATCACCGTCGCCCGTATGATAAACACAGGCCTTTGAATAATGAACGCGGCCTTTAGAGCACAACCAGCTATCAATTGTCTCATAAATATTAAGTTGAGCAGCTAACTACAACCGGGTAGCCTTTACACAATTACTTTGAAGTAGATAATTAGAATGAAGAGGTAAATAAGGACTTTTGAATTACTGTTAAAATGAATTGTCTAAACGAATAATTGCTTATTTAGCTGTAGGATTGGTGTTTTTTTTTATCTTTGTTTAAAGAACTGTACACTGTAGGTATACAAAACATTAGAATTAAATAAAAATAAGTAATAATAATTTTAAACCGTTTTTGGGGGCCCATTTATTGAGTGTGCAATGTTTTTAATTTCCTTCGAAATTAAAAACATTGTTCAGGCAGGGGCCATAGTCTTAACATAGTTCCTGGTAACCAGTCCATTTAAGAATCCTAAAACCATAGCCCTGTTGTTTTTGTTTTCCATATGTTGCAATAGTTTCCCACCAAGAGGGGTTGTCCTTGGATGTACTAGCACAGTGCATACTGGGATAATCGCCGGTTGATACCACGTTCTATTAAAAGCGTCAAAGGGGCCTCTGCGAGTTGGTTTCGACTCCTCGTACGCCTTCCAAAGGTCCAGAACCCTAGGGTTCTGAGATATAATAACCCATATAATAATTTTAATAATAATTGATTTATTGTTTGCTTAGCGATAAAATAAAAAACATGTTTTACATTTTTAAGATAATGGAGACTGAAAAGATTTCTTTATCTTCGCTGAGAGTCATGTTCCAATTTTTACTAACAATAGGCAATACATTAATAAATTGCCTTAATGTTTTTTTTTTTTTAATAATAAAAATAACATTATTTCAGATTATTTCATCTTACAGACACAGATCCCACAAAAAATTAAAATAAACAATCAATTATTTTGACACGTTGAGCGCAATTTATAGCATAGCATAGCATAGTCGGCCTTATAATGTTCCCACTGCTGGGACTCAGGCCTCCTTTCTAGGAGAGGGAATGGGCCGTAATCCACCACGCGGGCCCAGTGCGGGTTGGTGAATATCACCTTTCTTCGATTTTTTGGTTCTAGGACATGCCAGTTTCCTCACGATGTTTTCCTTCACCGTTTTGAGAGCAGTGGTGATGAAATAAATTACACAAAGTAATGTGCTGGCTGGGTTTGAACCCACGACCCCCGTTGCCATTCGGCCACCACTGTTCTTACCAATTCAGCGTCTCAGAAACGGACCGTGAAGTCTGTCCGCTTTTACTTTTAGGATGCTATTGGAGCTGGCTAGTACACGATGCAATAATTCTGTCGACAGGCCGTTCTCTTTTTCATGATGGCATGAAAGCCATCAATCCGAGCTTCCAAAAACATGTCCGAGTCACTGTAGTGTCTCGGCCGCCCCAACAACATTCTTTTTTTTTTTTATGCTTGATAGGTTCGCGCTTGACCGCTAACTCACCTGATGGAAAGCGACGATGCGGTCGACGATGGAACGCGCTTACCTAGAAGTAACCTATTCACTCTTGACTTAAAGATTCCCGGGTTGTAGCCATCAGGAAAAACAGATTCCGGCAAGGAATTCCACTCCTTAGCTGTACGCACTATGAATGTGTTCGCAAAACGTTTTGTGCGTATAGGTGGGATGTCCACCATGTACCGGTGGCGCATTGCCGTACGCCTGGTGGTCCGATGATGGAACGGGCTAGGCGGAATTAGGTTATGCAATTCCGACGCACACTCCCCGAAATGCAACCGGTAGAAAACCGACAGGCTAGCAACTCTGCGTCGATGCTCAAGACTTTGAAGCCTCGACTCAACGAGTGTGTTATATATCATGACGAATGTCATTATATATGACGTAGATAAATCACGAATTTTAATATTTCACGAATATTGTTTGTTGTATTGTTTACATTGGTAACATTTATGCAGTTCAAATCAAATTTAAAAGTACCTACCAAGATTAATGAGTAATATTGTTGTGTATACAAATATAAAACTTGAAACTTAGACGTAGTGATGATAATCCTACAAATTATTTCGTAATTATTAATGATCATGAAGCTATATCTCTCATTTTAAATTGATATTTTATTGTAATAAGTTGTTTGAGTTGATTAGTACAGAACTGTCAGTCGGTATTATATTCTTTGAAATAAGAACTAAGAAATACAAACCAAGTGTTGTAAAATTGCTTAAATGATCTTATAATGTTTTAAAACTGTTTAACTATGTAACAATTGTAAGTAAAGACCTATAAAATAAGTTAAATTATGGTAAACTGTGATTGGTGGAAAATGGCGGGATATTATTATTTGACATTTAAAAAAAGATGTCCATCCACCCGTCGACAGTTTACTATAAAAGGGTTTGTGACCTTTTGGTGAAATAATAGTTGTGATCCAGCAAAGCTCACGTAAGTTGATTAATATTATATCTTGATTATTGTTATTATTGCTATTGGTTGTATTGATTCTGTGTATGTGTCTTACTATGGCTTTTGTTTCTATATGTTCTACGGTATTTAAGAATACTTATTCAGCTTACTTTTATGAAATGACCCAAGACATAGATCATAGAATTTCTTATAGATGTTATTGTGATAAACCATAATTAATGATGTTGTAAAATGTGCCTAGAAAATACTATAATTGAAGCTACCATGGGTTTTCTTGCTTGTTCTTTCCCATGACGACCTAGTTTTGGAACAAGCAACTAGTTATTCGATTAATTGACAAGCCTATTTGAAATAAATACTTGGTCTTGTCTTTCTGTGCTTTTCTTCATAAAACCCTTTCCCTACACACCAGTCATAGGAACTTTGATACACAGTAAATAACCGTTATCCATCTTGACAACTTAGCATGATATGTAGGTACATATAAATATATAAAATCAATGTAGTTATTCAACGTCTCCTCCAAAATTCTAACATCAGAAGTGGGATCGACATAGTGTCCTGGTTCATAACTGATGAATTTTATTTTGTTATTTTCATGAACTACGTTGGAGAAATGTGTGAACCTTTGGAAGACGACGCTTCGGCGAGTGAAGATCGCGTTGTCGCCCTGCAGCCCCTGGCAACGGCACTGGGATCTAAAAGCTGCACGAGCATTGAGATCTGACCGAGCTGTGGATCTTCGAGCTACTGCATCAGCATTGGTCAAGGATTACAGGAAGTACTTGCAATTGGCAAAGTCGGTGAGACCTTCATAGGCATTTTATTTATCTGGAGGATGTAAATATCTGTGAATGTTGAGTATGAGATACCCAACATTGTTGTAATTTTTTTTTTATAGATAAACGTAAAATTGTTCCTGATACGAAGTACTAGGAACAGTTCCAAATCGTTTACCAGGAACATAACAGGGTAGATTTATTTACGTGAAACAAAATGGTAACACTTTGCTAAAGCTACCTCACCGTAATGAATATTTGATATTTGTTTCTTTTAAGCCATTTCACGAATGATAATAGGTTTATTAGAGTCTTTATTTGATTTAAAATGTTCATAAATATTTTATTACCAGTGGGTATCCTCCCGCTCCGCCCAGAGCGCGAGAAGTCATTTGGATGGTTTCCAACCGTAAAAAAAATGTGGGTATTTTTACAAGAGTATAATAGTCTAACAAATGATTAACGTAATATCGTCATTAGCTTGTGCAGATAGGATACTGGAAGAAACTTTTCTTTGCTTTGTCCTGTTTGATAAATTTATAAAGTGATGAAATTAACAGTACTGGCAATTGTTTCATTATATGAATTTTGATTTATGAAAATATAATTGATTTAGATTTTGATGTTCACTAATTGTTTCAATGAAATGGTTTTTAAGAAGAATTGCAATAATAAATTACTAGTAACAGTAAAGCTGAAAGAGTAAATTAAGTGTACCCTCGGTTTTAGTCAAATTCAGTGATTGTTACCTGCAGAAAAAAAAAAAAAATCTGTCGGTCAGTCATTGAAGTTTTTAGTAATTTTCCATTTGAAATTATTAGTTTTGAAAGTGCTTTATTTGTGATCTGAAGTAAATAACTGATGTCGCAGTGACATAGACTTTAACTTGTCAAATATTCTGATTTCTATGAAAGTATGGACAGAAAATTCGACGTTCGGAACAATTTGCAATAATGTCAGATTGACCGAGCGGTATATTATTGTTTTTATAAAGAAAACGGATTAGTGTTTTGAATAAACTAGATAAATCTTGAATTAATTATTCCTAGAATGAAAACTTGAACTATAGGTATAGGCGAAGTTGCTATCCTATATGTATTCAGGTTTATAAAGAGGTAACCTATCAAATTAAAGAACTAAAAAGATAAAATGTTCCGCTTCAAAAGGACTGAATGTTTTTCTGAAGATTATGGTTTTATTGCCAACCGTATATATTTATCTATAAATAAGACTGACTTTGACTGAGACTTTGACTTAACTGAGACTTTGACTTAACTGAGACTTTGACTTAACTGAGACTTTGACTTAACTGAGACTTTGACTTAACTGAGACTTTGACTTAACTGAGACTTTGACTTAACTGAGACTTTGACTTAACTGAGACTTTGACTTAACTGAGACTTTGACTTAACTGAGACTTTGACTTAACTGAGACTTTGACTTAACTGAGACTTTGACTTAACTGAGACTTTGACTTAACTGAGACTTTGACTTAACTGAGACTTTGACTTAACTGAGACTTTGACTTAACTGAGACTTTGACTTGACTAGGACTAAAAAAAAAAAAAAAACTGGATGTGCCTGTGGCTATGCCTGTGGCGGAAAAAAAAAAAAAAAAAACTATGTGCCTGTGGCTATGCCTGTGGCGGGAAAAAAAAAAAAAAAACTGGATGTGCCTGTGGCTATGCCTGTGGCGGAAAAAAAAAAAACTGGATGTGCCTGTGGCTATGCCTGTGGCTGTAAAAAAAAAAAAAAAAACTGGCGTGGCCTGTGCCAGTAATATTTGTTTATTTATTTATTGTATACTTATTGTACACCTCATTATATAAACATGATTAACACATATATCCACATATAAACAGGATAAACACATAAACATGATAAACACACAAACACGATAAACAGAATAAACACATATATACCTACACATGTAAACACACATATTTACACATAAACATATAACTACCAACAATGATATACCAAGAATGTAACCCAAAGTACATAAGCTGTATGACAATGTTATACATAAAATTACAATTTAATTTATGTTACTTCGCGTAATTTTTTTGTTATGTTATTATCGTGTAATTTTAGACTAATCTAAATGTACTTCGAGAACGAAGTACTTGTCAGAAAGGCCGTGTTATATATCATGACGAATGTCATTATATATGACGTAGATAAATCACGAATTTTAATATTTCACGAATATTGTTTGTTGTATTGTTTACATTGGTAACATTTATGCAGTTCAAATCAAATTTAAAAGTACCTACCAAGATTAATGAGTAATATTGTTGTGTATACAAATATAAAACTTGAAACTTAGACGTAGTGATGATAATCCTACAAATTATTTCGTAATTATTAATGATCATGAAGCTATATCTCTCATTTTAAATTGATATTTTATTGTAATAAGTTGTTTGAGTTGATTAGTACAGAACTGTCAGTCGGTATTATATTCTTTGAAATAAGAACTAAGAAATACAAACCAAGTGTTGTAAAATTGCTTAAATGATCTTATAATGTTTTAAAACTGTTTAACTATGTAACAATTGTAAGTAAAGACCTATAAAATAAGTTAAATTATGGTAAACTGTGATTGGTGGAAAATGGCGGGATATTATTATTTGACATTTAAAAAAAGATGTCCATCCACCCGTCGACAGTTTACTATAAAAGGGTTTGTGACCTTTTGGTGAAATAATAGTTGTGATCCAGCAAAGCTCACGTAAGTTGATTAATATTATATCTTGATTATTGTTATTATTGCTATTGGTTGTATTGATTCTGTGTATGTGTCTTACTATGGCTTTTGTTTCTATATGTTCTACGGTATTTAAGAATACTTATTCAGCTTACTTTTATGAAATGACCCAAGACATAGATCATAGAATTTCTTATAGATGTTATTGTGATAAACCATAATTAATGATGTTGTAAAATGTGCCTAGAAAATACTATAATTGAAGCTACCATGGGTTTTCTTGCTTGTTCTTTCCCATGACGACCTAGTTTTGGAACAAGCAACTAGTTATTCGATTAATTGACAAGCCTATTTGAAATAAATACTTGGTCTTGTCTTTCTGTGCTTTTCTTCATAAAACCCTTTCCCTACACACCAGTCATAGGAACTTTGATACACAGTAAATAACCGTTATCCATCTTGACAACTTAGCATGATATGTAGGTACATATAAATATATAAAATCAATGTAGTTATTCAACGTCTCCTCCAAAATTCTAACATCAGAAGTGGGATCGACATAGTGTCCTGGTTCATAACTGATGAATTTTATTTTGTTATTTTCATGAACTACGTTGGAGAAATGTGTGAACCTTTGGAAGACGACGTTTCGGCGAGTGAAGATCGCGTTGTCGCCCTGCAGCCCCTGGCAACGGCACTGGGATCTAAAAGCTGCACGAGCATTGAGATCTGACCGAGCTGTGGATCTTCGAGCTACTGCATCAGCATTGGTCAAGGATTACAGGAAGTACTTGCAATTGGCAAAGTCGGTGAGACCTTCATAGGCATTTTATTTATCTGGAGGATGTAAATATCTGTGAATGTTGAGTATGAGATACCCAACATTGTTGTAATTTTTTTTTTATAGATAAACGTAAAATTGTTCCTGATACGAAGTACTAGGAACAGTTCCAAATCGTTTACCAGGAACATAACAGGGTAGATTTATTTACGTGAAACAAAATGGTAACACTTTGCTAAAGCTACCTCACCGTAATGAATATTTGATATTTGTTTCTTTTAAGCCATTTCACGAATGATAATAGGTTTATTAGAGTCTTTATTTGATTTAAAATGTTCATAAATATTTTATTACCAGTGGGTATCCTCCCGCTCCGCCCAGAGCGCGAGAAGTCATTTGGATGGTTTCCAACCGTAAAAAAAATGTGGGTATTTTTACAAGAGTATAATAGTCTAACAAATGATTAACGTAATATCGTCATTAGCTTGTGCAGATAGGATACTGGAAGAAACTTTTCTTTGCTTTGTCCTGTTTGATAAATTTATAAAGTGATGAAATTAACAGTACTGGCAATTGTTTCATTATATGAATTTTGATTTATGAAAATATAATTGATTTAGATTTTGATGTTCACTAATTGTTTCAATGAAATGGTTTTTAAGAAGAATTGCAATAATAAATTACTAGTAACAGTAAAGCTGAAAGAGTAAATTAAGTGTACCCTCGGTTTTAGTCAAATTCAGTGATTGTTACCTGCAGAAAAAAAAAAAAATCTGTCGGTCAGTCATTGAAGTTTTTAGTAATTTTCCATTTGAAATTATTAGTTTTGAAAGTGCTTTATTTGTGATCTGAAGTAAATAACTGATGTCGCAGTGACATAGACTTTAACTTGTCAAATATTCTGATTTCTATGAAAGTATGGACAGAAAATTCGACGTTCGGAACAATTTGCAATAATGTCAGATTGACCGAGCGGTATATTATTGTTTTTATAAAGAAAACGGATTAGTGTTTTGAATAAACTAGATAAATCTTGAATTAATTATTCCTAGAATGAAAACTTGAACTATAGGTATAGGCGAAGTTGCTATCCTATATGTATTCAGGTTTATAAAGAGGTAACCTATCAAATTAAAGAACTAAAAAGATAAAATGTTCCGCTTCAAAAGGACTGAATGTTTTTCTGAAGATTATGGTTTTATTGCCAACCGTATATATTTATCTATAAATAAGACTGACTTTGACTGAGACTTTGACTTAACTGAGACTTTGACTTAACTGAGACTTTGACTTAACTGAGACTTTGACTTAACTGAGACTTTGACTTAACTGAGACTTTGACTTAACTGAGACTTTGACTTAACTGAGACTTTGACTTAACTGAGACTTTGACTTAACTGAGACTTTGACTTAACTGAGACTTTGACTTAACTGAGACTTTGACTTAACTGAGACTTTGACTTAACTGAGACTTTGACTTAACTGAGACTTTGACTTAACTGAGACTTTGACTTGACTAAGACTAAAAAAAAAAAAAAAACTGGATGTGCCTGTGGCTATGCCTGAAGCGGAAAAAAAAAAAAAAAAAACTATGTGCCTGTGGCTATGCCTGTGGCGGGAAAAAAAAAAAAAAACTGGATGTGCCTGTGGCGGAAAAAAAAAAAACTGGATGTGCCTGTGGCTATGCCTGTGGCTGTAAAAAAAAAAAAAAAAAACTGGCGTGGCCTGTGGCTGGCCTGTGCCAGTAATATTTGTTTATTTATTTATTGTATACTTATTGTACACCTCATTATATAAACATGATTAACACATATATCCACATATAAACAGGATAAACACATAAACATGATAAACACACAAACACGATAAACAGAATAAACACATATATACCTACACATGTAAACACACATATTTACACATAAACATATAACTACCAACAATGATATACCAAGAATGTAACCCAAAGTACATAAGCTGTATGACAATGTTATACATAAAATTACAATTTAATTTATGTTACTTCGCGTAATTTTTTTGTTATGTTATTATCGTGTAATTTTAGACTAATCTAAATGTACTTCGAGAACGAAGTACTTGTCAGAAAGGCCGTGTTATATATCATGACGAATGTCATTATATATGACGTAGATAAATCACGAATTTTAATATTTCACGAATATTGTTTGTTGTATTGTTTACATTGGTAACATTTATGCAGTTCAAATCAAATTTAAAAGTACCTACCAAGATTAATGAGTAATATTGTTGTGTATACAAATATAAAACTTGAAACTTAGACGTAGTGATGATAATCCTACAAATTATTTCGTAATTATTAATGATCATGAAGCTATATCTCTCATTTTAAATTGATATTTTATTGTAATAAGTTGTTTGAGTTGATTAGTACAGAACTGTCAGTCGGTATTATATTCTTTGAAATAAGAACTAAGAAATACAAACCAAGTGTTGTAAAATTGCTTAAATGATCTTATAATGTTTTAAAACTGTTTAACTATGTAACAATTGTAAGTAAAGACCTATAAAATAAGTTAAATTATGGTAAACTGTGATTGGTGGAAAATGGCGGGATATTATTATTTGACATTTAAAAAAAGATGTCCATCCACCCGTCGACAGTTTACTATAAAAGGGTTTGTGACCTTTTGGTGAAATAATAGTTGTGATCCAGCAAAGCTCACGTAAGTTGATTAATATTATATCTTGATTATTGTTATTATTGCTATTGGTTGTATTGATTCTGTGTATGTGTCTTACTATGGCTTTTGTTTCTATATGTTCTACGGTATTTAAGAATACTTATTCAGCTTACTTTTATGAAATGACCCAAGACATAGATCATAGAATTTCTTATAGATGTTATTGTGATAAACCATAATTAATGATGTTGTAAAATGTGCCTAGAAAATACTATAATTGAAGCTACCATGGGTTTTCTTGCTTGTTCTTTCCCATGACGACCTAGTTTTGGAACAAGCAACTAGTTATTCGATTAATTGACAAGCCTATTTGAAATAAATACTTGGTCTTGTCTTTCTGTGCTTTTCTTCATAAAACCCTTTCCCTACACACCAGTCATAGGAACTTTAATACACAGTAAATAACCGTTATCCATCTTGACAACTTAGCATGATATGTAGGTACATATAAATATATAAAATCAATGTAGTTATTCAACGTCTCCTCCAAAATTCTAACAAGTGCATCATTGCCAATGATTCTAAGAACATTGTCATTATACTAAGGTTACTCGTGACCCAAGAACGCCAAGGGCAACTGATGGAACATAGATGTGGTTTTACTCAGTGAGAGTCTGAGACGCCCTCTCGCTCCGCCCTAGAGTGAAGAAGTCATTAGGTGATTTCCCATCTAAAAATAAAGCCCACGAGTTAAGTATATGAGTTCAAACAAACTATAAATAGTATAGGCACGTTATTTTTTTTAAATATGTTATTTCTTGGTTTTATCAGTGTTTTGTACTTTCTGGATTATCGCAATCTATATATATAAAAACGAAATACCACTCACTGATTAATCACGAAATCTCAGAAACTATAACACCTACAAACTTAAAATTTGGCAGGTAGATCACATATAGGGTGTAGACATCCACTAAGAACGGATTTTACGAAACTCCACCCCTAAGGGGGTAAAACGGGGGTTGGAAGTTTGTATGGAGAAACATACTTTTACGTGGGCGAAGCCGCTGGCATAAACTAGTACCTAATATATCTTCTGAAACCTCCAACAACACTGTATATCTTGCATAATCAACCTTGTTGAATAATGAAACTAGTGCAGTCAATCTATTGTCTCATAAATATGAAGCAAAGCAAATGTCGACAACCGCCAGATGTGTTTCATGAGGACATTGACCCATGGGGTAGGGTTAGCTGGTTTTCTATAATAATAATAATATTCCACAACTATCACACAACGCCGTTTAGTCCCAAGCTAAGCAGAGCTTGTGTTATAGGTACTAGACAACTGATAAACATACTTATATATTTCTAAATACATACATACATAGATAAATTACACCCAGGCACAGAACAAATTATCGTGCTCATCACACAAACATTTGTCCTGGGTGGGAATCGAACCCACGACCTCCGGCATAGCAGTCAGGGTCACTAACCACTAGACCAACAGGCCAGTCAAATGATCAGGTATTGATTGGGACACCTATTGTAGTCGGTTTCAAAGACAAGTTAGGGTGAAGGTGCAGTTGAATTATGATCGTCCAATCTATACTGTAGTAATCTTTAGGCCACTCGCCCACGGCGACTTTTTGTAGTGATGCTGTAGCGCGTTCGCATCGATACAGTCGCGATGCTGTAGCGCGTTAGTAGCACGTTGCACGTTGGCATCTTTTCTATAGCGCTTGCAAATGTGACTAACGCGCGTTAGTGGCGATGCTGTCGCGCATTTATGAAACGTGCGACAGCATCGCTAAAAAAAGTCGCCGTGGGCGAGGGGCCTTATATAATTCTTATGTACTTGTGTTTGTCACCTCCTAAGTGTTTCTCCTTGTGTTTGCCATCTTCTAAGCGGCTTGACCGATCTGGATGAAATTTAGTGTGTATATTTGAGTGGGTTCCTGGATGGTTTGAAAATACAATTAGGCTCGGTAGGTGGCGCTACAATCGGATTCTCAATGTTTTTTCTGATGTATAGTCAGCTTTCGGACCACGTCTTTGGTGACCTCTAGTATATTTATAAAAGGCAAATTCCTGACTCGCTCACTGACTTATCAACGCTTAACCCAAAACTTTTGACTAAGAACGCTAACATTTCAAACAGAGGTTCTTGTACGATGTATAGAAATGTATATGAAAAATAAAGGATTTTCCAAAATTCACCCCCTAAGGGGATGAAACGGGGGTCCCGAATTTGTACGGTGAAACCTACTCTCACGTGCCATAACTTCTGGAAGAAGCTACTAATATAATATATCCTTCCATATTATAAAACAAAGTATACAACAAACAGACAGACCGACACGGTAATTTTTTTTTAATCATCCTTTGACATCAGACTTTTACTGACTAAAAAACCCCACCGGCTCCTTCTTTACCTTCGTCCCAGGGCCCCGGGTTTCACTTTCACACTACCCGTGGCCCCAATATGCTTCGACCCTGTTGGGCCCCTACGGTTTGCTGACATCTCCTTGAGGCGCACGTGGGACAACAGGCCGAGCCCGTTCCATCATCGCACCATCAGCTGGGATCGTATTCAAGCACTAGTTTATAAAATAAAATAAAAACAACAGACGTACGGCGATGCGCCACCCGTACATGGACATCCCACTCATAAACACAAAACGTTTTGGGAACACATTTATTATGCGTACAGCTAAGGAGTGGAATTACCTGCTGAAGTCTGTATTTCCTGATAGCTAAAACGTAGGGAACTTTTACTTCTAGGGTTCTTTCTTAGCCCGAAGAATCGCCAAACTTAAGTGGCAGTGGGCAGGGCACATTGCTCGTAGAACGGGTGGTCAATGGGGCCGAAAGGTTCTAGAGTGGCGACCGCGCACCGGAAAACGCAACGTTGGAAGGCCTCCCACAAGGTGGACTGACGACCTGCCCCCCTAGCCAAGTTGCAAACGATAAACGTGAACGCTTAGTAATCTCCAATAGATTTTCAACTTTATACCTAAGAGCATAAAGTTGAAAATCTATTAAAGACTACTGAGCGTTAGCGACCGGAACGAACGAAAACACTATGTAATCTTCAATAGATTTTCAACTTTATATCCAATAACATAAAGTTGAAAATCTATTAAAGACTACTGAGAGTTTACGTTTATCGTTTGTGACTTGTTTGGGAATGTGACGTATGTGGAGACGCTTGGGGGAGGCCTATGTCCAACAGTGGGCGTCTTTCGGCTGAAATGATGATGATGATGGTCAGGTGACCACTACGGTAAAGCGCGAACCTTTCAACAGTAATAAAAAAGTATTTCCCACGCATAAGAAAGGGGATCAAACAGATGCTTTACATTAACAAGCCATTTCATTTAACTGCATGCAATTTCTACCATATTTTAATCAGAGCTACTTCAAACGTACTATCTCAGCCATCTCGACTTCGTTACCATCGATAGTTTCCGTTCCCGATGTCCTTACTCCTTACCGACTGCAACCGATTCGATTAAAGTTACTCGTTTAGTCAGAACAGATGTCGTTTAAGGTATGAGTTACGATCGCCAGTTTATTTGCATCTATGATTTTATCGTTCACTGAAACTGGTCTTGCTAATTCGGTTCTGAGTGAGTCATCAATCAAGTTTATTTATGTGTCGCGAATGACAGTTTGAGTTTAGGAACCGGTTATTGGTTTAACCCTATTTAGTGTTGTTACTCTTTTATAGTTACAACTAGAATTTCCGTTCTATTTTCAAAAAAAAAAAATTTATCATCTTCCTGCCCTTGTCCCAAATGGACCTCTCTCTCTCCACCCATCCACATGTATACTCATAACTCTTTTAGTAACATGCGTTTCATCTCTCCTCTTTACATGACCATACCAAGACAAACGATTCCCGTTCAACTTTTCAGTCACTGGCGCCACTTTCAAACTTCCTCTACTACACGAACGTTCGAACTCAACAGCACGTCAACCCGCGCGCGGGGTTAAAGAAACCTGAAAATATCGTGAAATACTACTGCTAGTTGTGCAGTGAGGTGATCCCATGGCTTCCATCATCCTGTGAGTACTGACTAATTTCCAATTAATAATCCTTAAGCCCGTTCTGCGTAGGAAACTTAGGGAAGCGTCCCTGGTTGGACGCAATACTCATTCATATTTTTGGTTCACAACACATCCATCTCAACATTCTCATCTCCGCTACATGCAATCTTTTTTCATCCGTCTTTCTCACAGTCCAACATTCTGATCCATACATCCTTATCACGGACTTGTAGATTTTTACCCTTCAACTTGGGGGGCATCCGTGGGTCAAAAAAATATATATATATTAAAAAAATAATTTCCGGCAAGTTTGGAGTCACGGCTGTCACAGACATATCTAATAACAGAGCTCCGACTTAGATGGTATAGTCATTTAATGAGTCGTAGCGAAGACCATGTGGTAAAAACAGCCTTAAAATCCAAACAAAAAAGAGAGAGGCCGCCTACTCTAGTGGTCTAAGCATCGACAGAGACCTCAAGACAACCCAGGACAGATTGTTCTGGCACTGAATTCTGAGTAGACCGGACTCTAGACAATGGGAGCAGAGACTTGTAAACAACCACTTTATTTAAAAGAGTAACCATGGAGTTTCTTGCCGGTTCTTCTCCGTAGGAAACGAACAATTTGGAACCGTGTACTAGCTTCTGACGTTTTATAAGTGCCCATGTAGGCCTATGTGAAATAAAAACTTTTGACTTTGACTGACTTGACTTTAGGACGGACAAAGAAGAAGAATTCACTTCTTCTCGTTTATTAAACCTAGCTAAATTTGGTATCGAAACCCTATGCTTCCCTTTTTAATTTAAACTCCCACAAACACTGGCACATAACGATTCCCGAATTCCGTGTTCCAAATTCGAAACACAAAGAAAAACGAAAGAGAAGTAAAACCAATTACCGTTACAAGTTTTATTGCAAGTGAGACGAAAGTCACATATGACAACCCTACATAACTGTTTTACTATGAATAAATCTATTCACATAGGAAACCGGGAGGCACAATAAAGTGATACGTTATTTATGGCACAAAGTAAAAATGTTTTCCATGTTGACGTAAGCGCCACTTGCGTAAATCAAATTCGTAAGCGCAATATTCTTGATGTAACGTCTGTCGGAGCCATAATATTAAGTTTACTTACAACTTTTGACGACCCCAGTCCGTCATATTATTAGCGAGTACATATTTGCTATCGGTGTTCTCGCATGTTTTATGGGAAAAGTAAAATTTGCAAGTTACTTACTCAGTGTTCAGTGATTTTGTAGACGTATGAGTAACGTTTCGAAATGTTTCTAACCTAAATAAGTTATGAATCTGACGGTGAATAAAATTTATTTTGTCTGTCTGCGATTTATTTTATGACTCTACTCATGTGATAAGTGTATTCACTTGTCTCTTGATTTATTGTTCTAGTCTACCTGTAAATGAGATTATTCTGTAAACCAGTGTATAATATCGGTCTGCAATGCAATACAGGTCAGAAACCTTTTCTCATTCATACAGGATAATTTTATTATATTTATTTGTGTCCAGAATTAGTCGATTCATTTTTTTTTTTCATCTTTGTTTCAAAAAGTAACTTGAAAAGAAGTACGTACCTAAATATTTTTAAATCTATTCAAAATTAAGTTAGTTCGAAACCTTTCAAATCTGACAGAAGGAAAAACTGACAAGTAAGAGAAAAAATCGGTTGTCTGTAAAGTCGGTTTACTGACGATAGTTGAACGTGACAACGTGTTACATTTATTTGTACGCATAAATACAAATAAACAATTAACACGACATTCACTTTTCACTGCACTTTATACTTGACGAAAACATGTAAATGTATTATTCTATAGCAGTTGTCACGACGCAGACACATCGCTCACTCAAGTAGGAGAGAGACAGATGTCGAACACTGCCGAACGCGCAGGCCGAACGCGCTCTCGCTTGCACTTCAAGCCTTAAATGGAACGCCTCAGAGCGAGGTAACGCCGCATGCGTCATACTTTTTCGTGGGTGCAGCCGGCTCCATCGAATTATAAGACGTTGTCACGTCAAAAGGATGCACAAACTAAAATGAGACGTCACCGCCATTACGTTATGCGCGTATAAAAGAGATAGCGAAATGTTCCAACCATGCTCTTACTCTTCCTCACACGAATCTATGATATGCTAATTGTTGCTGATTTTAGGAAAACATTTCTTTTTCGAAGACCTCCTCCTACGCCCTAAAATAATTTATTCAAATAACCGACGGAGCAATATTGCCTGAAATTGCAAAAGGGTTACGAAACTTGCGTGAGAAGGCATCGTCTTGATGATCATTAGCGACTAATGTACTAAAATTATAGGCCCATACAAATTATTATCGTAGCCTAGTCGCTGAATGTATTTATGCATGTGTTGATCCTGTAATTGCTGCTAATCAAGACTTAGTAATGGGTTGAAACCTTTTTAGAAGTCATTTGAAGCGAGTGAATGATTAGTATAGTTAAAGACTGGTACTGATTGCAAGGGGGTCTTGTGAGGGAGTGGTAATCCTCACTCCACGGTTGCCGTTGGTGACGCCCCGGGTGTCGGGACTCGCCAGCCACCAAAAGCGCAGGTTGGCAGACGGCGAGCATTTCGTAGCTCGCCGTTTAATAAGAACTAAATCAAGGTTAACAGTGCTTTTTGTTCCACGAGCGCCTCAAAGAGATGTCAGCATAAATGACGGTGCGCGTTAAGATTGTTGCGGTCATAAATACTATCATCTATGTGTGATATAATTATGCAATATATGCATCTACGCTATCACTGAACTGATGAAGATGATCGCGTAAAGCAACTGAAGGAACATGATGATTTTCGACCGCAAAAAGGGGTGTTTTTTATGCGTTGTTCCTGTTAAAACACTGGGAAATAGTGGAGAGCGTTGTAAATTTTGACGTAAAAAATCTTGTTTCTAATCATAATTTGAAGCTGAACTTACAAATTTTAATTTTGTGTGTTTCTCAAAGATTTTTGGAAATAAACACATCTAGACGTGCTTTGAAAGAAAATCTGGGTCCATTGTATCGAGTTTTAAGTTTCAGTCATTTAGGTTACATTTTATTGATAAACTTTAGGCTAACATTATACATATTTCCAAATATAATAATAATAATAATAATTTATTCATTTAAATACAACTTTTGGTCCACATTATCTGTTAGTATCACTTATTTCTATGAATATTTATATGTATATACAGCCACCACCTAACAATAAAACAGGCAGCCAATACCCAAACGACCCAACAAAATAATAAACATCTACTATCTTGCCAGTCGTCACGAAAACGCAATGAAACACACGTCGTACCTCCATCGCGCATCGGTGCCAAATGTTGCCGAGCTTCCCCCACCACCGGTCTTAACCCCACTCCTTGCACGTGCAAGCGCAATAATAGCCGCAATATCGAAGCCGATTTAACGACATGCAATGAAACACGGACAGTGGAGGGTTAAATGTGAAATGTTCTGTATTGTTTTAACCTTTAAGCTAGATGGGGGTTTTGAATTATTGGTATGGGCTGTGTAGTGTTAGGTTGAGTTGTTCGATTGTTCATTGATATTGTCTATCCTACCAGTGGCTTATTTTAATTTCTATTTTCAGAATTTTTTTTTTTTTTTTTTACTTTATATACATTTTTCTCACAAAATAAAAGCGACAAGAAACATGTAACCGAGATATTTGTAATAATACATAACATGATTGAAAAGAGTGTCTATGGAGTTTCTTGCACATTCTTCTCCATTGAGATCTACGCTTTGGAATGTGTAATCAGCATCATTTTTCTGACTGACTGACTTCTTGATAATTCGTTCCGTTTTTTTCCTTTTGAGATACGAAACCCTAAAAAAGTACTAAAACCTCCAAACCCCCAATTTCAAATACAAACATTGAAACGAAACCAATCACAGATCGCAAACTTACATCTAAACCGTATCAAACATTCAAGTGAACCCCAAAATGCGCGGTCAAAGTCGACCGCAAAATAAAAAGCCGCAGCTGGAAGCTTTTAAAAGAAAAACAGCAGTTGTTAGGCGACCGCTTGCCGATCGCGATAGCCTTCGACGACGTTGTGGGGGATTTATCGTCGGCTAGCCTGTACACTTAAGTCCCCAGGAGCTAAAAAGGAAAGTTTAAAGTTGTCGCCGTTGCAGGGTTAAAAGGCCGGTCGTGTTGTACGGGTTTTTATGTGACTCTGCTTTCGAGTGACCGCGAGAAAATTGTTTAAAACTCTGATTTATTTTTTTATTGCATATTTATTTATAGTCATATCAACGTTCAACTGTTTTCCCAATTTTTTATTTTTATTTTAAACCACCCATTTATTAAAGCGGATAAAACAAAACAAAATTTAAATTAATCTATAGGTAGGTATTTATAATAGGTACATAAAACATGTAGTTGTGTTAAAGTCGTGTTAGTTTCACCATTTAGAACTAAAGAACGGCTGGACCAATTTTATTGATCTTTGCTTTGTTTGATTCGTCTTCGCCCCGAATAGCAGTATAACTATTACAATATGGCTGGCCTGTTGGTCTAGTGGTTAGTGGCCCTGACTGCTATGCCGGAGGTCGTGGGTTCGATTACCACCCAGGACAAATGTTTGTGTGATGAGCACGATCATTTGTTGTGTGTCTGGGTGTAATTTATCTATAATATGTATGTATTTAGAAATATATAAGTATGTTTATCAGTTGTCTAGTACTGATAACACAAGCTCTGCTTAGCTTGGGATCTAGTCCCAAACTAAGCATTGTGTGTGTGTCGGCATTGTGTGATAGTTGTGGAAAAAAAAAATTGGAAAGGTTTAAGTAAAAAATATTGAAATTCATCGAAAAATGGCCATTGTCAAATTTATTAGTCTCAATCATTCCATCATTCGGTCAATGTAATATCATTATCATCATTTCAGCCGAAAGACGTCCACTGCTGGACATAGGCCTCCCCCAAGCGTCTCCACAACGACCGATCCTGTGCGTCTCGCATCCACCGCACTCCCGCGACTCTCACCAGGTCGTCGGTCCACCTTGTGGGAGGCCTTCCGACGCTGCGCCTTCCGGTGCGCGGTCGCCACTCTAGAACCTTTCGGCCCCATCGACCATCCGTTCTACGAGCAATGTGCCCTGCCCACTGCCACTTTAGTTTGGCGATTCTTCGGGCTATGTCGGCGACCTTGGTTCTCCTGTGGATATCTTCATTCTTTATGCGATCACGCAAGGAAACTCCGAGCATAGCCCTTTGGGTGACTGTAAGCCTTCTGATGAGGCCCATTGTAAGCGACCATGTTTCAGTGCCATATGTCATCACTGGCAACACGCACTGGACAATATATAAAGAGCAGAAAATAGAGTTGCAAGTTCTACATTACGAGCAAAAATACTTTAAAAATGCAACTGTACAATTCTCAGGATTTCAATTAATTAATTACGTTACTGTGGCCTACGTCCACATTAACATGAGCTATTTAGTACAAATATCTGGTGTAATTTATCGCATATTTATGCAAACGCTTACTGGCATTCAAATACAAACGCAACACATTAACATTGCACTTTGCTAAATAACACATAATTTATTGTTCTCGAAATGTCAGTGATTATTTGCCATTAGACTTTGAGAGTTATGGCATAACTGTTAAAAAATACTTTGGCTAAAATAAAATTCTTTTATTCTTAGGTATCAAGGTATCATAGTGTGTTTGTACTGACGAATTTACTTATAATATTTAAGCTGTTTCGTTATAAAATATTTTAAAACAAAGTCAGTCAAAGCAGCTTGCGTCGGGTGTTAATAAAAATAAATAAGTAAGCGACATTCAAGAGCGACAACTACCAAACATCAATGAAAGATTGTGAAAATCGAGACGCTGATGTTGGCACCAATGATAGACAGACCTTGGACCTATAGTGGCGCGCACGAGAACGTAATTGTGGCATGGATTAGTGTTGTTGGTTTTTTTTTTTATTGATATATTCTAGTGCAGAAAATTTCTATATTTACCATAAGGTGGATCGCAGTTAATGCGATCCCACCTTATGGTAAATATAGAAATTTTCTTGTGAAAGCTATTACACTTATATTCGACAATTGTGTTTTAATTTCTAAATAATATTGATTTGTGGGATTGTGTAAAATAGGTACCAGGGTTTTTATGTAATAGAAAAGTGCCTATAGCATAGTATAGTATACCGAATTAATTTACCAGCATTAAAAATCTTGCAATACTAAATACTAAGATTCTCAATGCTTCAGAGACAATAATATAACTAACAATTTTTTTCGTTCCCTCCAAGAGTAAAACCTACAAAAGCGTAAGAAATAGTCTCTATTTCACCAGCATCAATAACACACGGGTCATTAGTAAGATAATTGAGATGATAACGCAAATGCAGCGCGTCCCTCCGTCAGAACGACAACTGCCAAATATTAGAGATGAGAGATAGCGAACACGACCGCTGATGTTGGCACCCCTGACTGCTAGAGCGGCCATGAGAACCAGTTTTGTAAATCGAAGCAAGAAAATACAGACTTTGAATTCAGGGCCTTTTAGTCGATGCCTAAGGTTTTTTTTATTGGGATCGACACATACTTTATTACAAACACACATTTCTAATTGATTAGTCCGTTATTTACCTATTTGGCTGCGTCTGAATGGACAGGCACTATCTGACAAATATAAATGTATTTAAGAATATAATCAGATATATCAGATAGATGGTCGATGGGGCCGAAAGGTTCTAGAGAGGCGACCGCGTACTGGACGCGTTGGTAGGGCTCCCTAAAGGTAGACCGATGACCTGGTGAGGGTCGCAGGAATCCGATGGATGCGACACGAACAGAACCGGTCGCTGTGGGGAGACTTGGGGGAGGCCTATGTCCAACAGTGGACGTCTTCCAGCTGAAATGAAGATGACGAAGTCTATTCTTCGTCTATCCGTTTGAAATTAAGGGTAAAATGATACCGGAACCTAGGAATTGTAAAACCAGTAATATTTAAAAAGCGTAGCATGAATACCTAGATCTAATGACGTATTTTGTTAGAACAAGAAATATGAACTGAGGCCGACCACGGAACAACGAACTGTAAAGTATGAAATGACGTCTACCGTCTACCGTATTGTATTTCATTTGACGTCTTGTCGTCTAGGTGTCTATGAAACAGTCTGGGTCAAGATGAACGACACCTCGCATATACATTTAAATACGACAATAGATTTCATAGGAACAGGTACTATTTTTGTTGCCAGTGATGATATATGGCTCTGAAATGTGGTCGCTCACAATGGACCTCATCAGAAGGGTTAAAATACCTCAAAGTCACGCACAGGGCCGGTCGATATGGCGACGATTGAGGTGACGTCTAAATGATGGCAAAGATTTTTTCGCTCCAGGGAGGAATAATACCACACTATATTCTTTCTTTGCCGTTTGCGTTCCAGGACCACGGGTTTCTCTTTCGGAAGTCAACCCATGGCCCCAGTAGGCTTCGGCCCTGCTGAGCCCTATGGTTTTGCTGACATCCCTTTGAGGCGCGTGTGGAACGCTACGTGCCGTCGGCGACTCGGGTTCGGTCCGGACGGTTACCGTACGGCATGAGGATGATAATGAGGTACTTACAATTTTTTTTTAAATACAAGCGTGACATTATGCCGTAAAAATAAGGAAATAAATAAAACCTCATTCCACAATAAAAACTCCATTCTTACATAATAAAGAAAGTCCAAATAAAAAACAAAACGACCACAGTAATTTAAATAAAGAACACAATATCCCTAATGTTACGGCACTACCAACTTTACGGCCGCGGCACTACCAACTTCACGAAACAAAAATGTTAATTAAATCAGCGCGAAATAATCCGTCAAGTGGATTATTTGAATGCATAGTTCGCGTGAACATCATTATAGATTAACGTGGTATGTAGGTTACAAACGCACGCGAACACGTGCGCGCCGCACGCAATGCACGGTGATGAATTTTCAGATCGCTTTTGTTGTGAATGAGTGATGCATCTTTTCTCTTTAATTTTTGTGAGGTTTTTGCAGGGATGATGTCTACACAGTATAAAACAAAGGCACTTTTCGTGTCTCTCTGCTTCTCAATCAGTGGCGGATTATCCTTGTGGCAAGAGCAGCAAATGCTGCAGGCTTCGCGCATTCGGGGGCCCCATGCGTTCGGGGAACCTGTGCGTAAACGCA
Source organism: Mythimna impura (assembly GCA_905147345.3). NCBI lineage: Eukaryota > Metazoa > Arthropoda > Insecta > Lepidoptera > Noctuidae > Mythimna > Mythimna impura. The sequence continues at coordinate 3,847,941 of LR990355.1, read as the reverse complement.
AAAAAATAATCTAGTCTTGAAAGTATCTATAATATATTGAAATCCAAATACAGCTCATTATGTCATTGAATATAATAGTCAATTCTTAGATTTCCCTCATTACCGTACCTACTTTCCACATAACTTGGGGGGGATTTTGGTGATTGAGAATAAGAATGAGAATAATAATACTAGGTCTACACAGGGGCCCCATGGCCGAATTTGCTACAGACCCTGCGCTGCCTTAATTCGCCACTATTACTAGTGTGTGGTAAAGACGGAAGATCCTTTCATAATTTAACGGTTTTAATAATCATTTTCACCTCCACTGCTAGACATAGGCCTTTCCCAAGTGTCGCATCCATCGGATTCCCGCGACTTTCACCAGAATATCGGTCCACCTTGTGAGAGGCCTTCCAACGATGCGTCTTCCTGTACGCGGTCGCCTATTAGCCCCATAGACCATCTCTTCTGCGAGCAATCTGCCCAATCAATGGTCTTAAGGTGATGCTCTAAGTTAGAGGACCCGAGCACGAGCCGAGCACCAATTCGTATAATGTCGCTCATGCTCGGCTACTCTAAAGACGGGCCATACTATACGAACTCAGCTCATGCTCAGCTCCTGTACCATAGCCCCCCACCTTAAGTAGATGTACAGAGTTCAGAAAAAAAAAATGTAGCGACATCTATGGCGTCACATCAGAACTAATCCTGCATCGCGCAATTAAAGTTCTCCGCGCAATTGGAATATATAGAACAGCCCGAAATCATCTATCGGGCAGTTGCCCACCAGACATAACACCCGTCTGGTTGGAGGATCCTCCCTTTTCAACGGAGGTTTGCGGCACTTTACTCTCTGTTCCGTATACCTCCAAAATTTAATGAGTCTTTTTGTATTATGGACCTTTTAAGCATCAGTCAGAAAATACACAAAATAAATACTGATTAAGATTGTAGTAATGAAGTAATTTATTTGGTGTTAAGATTACGGAGGATTATTAATACACTAATAGGAATAGTATAAGGATTACGAAGTATAGGATGGATAGCGCTAAGTTCCTAGGGTTGCCTCCAACAGCTTGACGCAGAATATAGTTTCGGAGCCGACAGTCTCAAAGACGTGACCCTGAAAATTAAGCTAAACTTTTGACCGAGTCTTATATGGAAATTTGTTATTACGGCACTCAGCTCCATAACAACGGTCGCAATGACAAACTTTTTCCACTTGTATCAAAATGTACCTACTATTTCGTCACAGCCATTACCGTCTTTACCATAAGGGCACACGGGGCCCGTGCCCAGGGCCCCCATTCTCAGAGGGCCCCGAAGGACCGACAATTTCTCTCACACATTTATTCTCAAAACATTTTTGTCGGGCATATTACACTTTTTTCACAAATCAGTAATCTTATCAGAAGGTATTTACAAGGCATATATAGTACTACGCCATTATATCGATGACTGCGCCTATTCCTACTGTAGGTACTAATTAATAATATTTCTGAACGCATCCTATCTAATTTACTAAGTACACCATCTAGCGATCACTCACGCAATCCCTCCGATTCCAAAGTCAAGCTGCACCGTGTAAACAAGGCCTAACATAAATGTCGACATTGTCTATGGGCTATAGTTGGGGGAATCCCCGAATGATGTATTATACTTTCAGTCTGATAGGAGTGAGTGGCGTTATTTTGTTTCGTTTGATAAGTATTTAAAATTGTGTAAGATAAACAGAAGTTTTGATTTGTTCGTTTAAACATTATTTCATTATGTCGAAAAGAACATATTTAAGTGGTTCACAAAAAAGAAAAAAAGTAGTAGCTCAAAAAGAAATAACGGAAAAACTTCCAAAGCTCACTTCGTTTTTTACGGTTGAAGAAACAAATAAGCCGAGGGATTATTCATTCTCATCAGCGCAAGACAAAAGTACCTATGAATGTCATCAGGAAAAAGAGGTTACGTGTGACGAAAATGACAAACGCACATTAAATGCTGAACCATGGACTTCAAGCTACTGTGAATTAATAACTGCAAGCTTAGAGAATGTATCTGTCTCCTGACCCTGGTACTTACTGTGACAACATTTTACCGGAAGAAGTCCGTGATATTTGGATTCGAAAAGGGCCAGAGAGTTTCAGTGTTTTTTAATAAAAATAGTGAATTCTCCGAAACTTCTACAAGTTTTCCAGATTCAAATGGTAAAACGAAAACTAGATACTTGACTAAAAATATTTTTATTCGTAAATTGACGAATGGTGAGTCTTTAGAAAGAAAATGGCTCCTTTATTCAACAGAAAAAAAAATCTGTATACTGTTATTGCTGCCGTCTATTTAATACCACTACTGGTACTGGACATAATTTAAGTTCTCCTGATGGATATAAAGATTGGAAGCATATTTAAAGTAACTTATTGATAATGCATGAGAACAGTTTACAGCACAGGGAATTTATGATGAATTATGTTGCAAGAATGAAAACTACTGGACGAATTGATACCGAGTTGCTGTCCCAATATAATACAGAAATTAACTATTGGAAGAATATGCTTAGGAGGATTGTTGCAGTAGTGAAATTTTTGGCTTCAAGAGGTCTTGCTTTTCGTGGTGATAATGAGACATTAGGATCGCAAAATAATGGGAATTATTTGGGGTAAAAGATAATGGTCATACTTAGTAAAAAAATGTAATTATAATTCGCTTTTTTTACTTTCCAATAGGGCCCCAAATTCTTGTGTGCCCAAGGGCCCCAGCCTAGTTTAAGACGGCCCTGGTCACAGCACACCAAAACATGGACACTTTATCCCAAATAAATCCTATCTACAAAATCCCATTTAATTTCTCAACTAACAATATGACAGCCCTGACTCGGAGATAAATTTACGCGATTTGGACATGATTAATGCGGACCCGGTCGCCTCCTCCCCGATAAGAACTACGATAGTCCTACATATAAAGTCGTCCCACTATTTAGTGTAGCATGGTTTAGTACGCTGGCTGAATAAAATTGGCCATTATTTTGGAGATTTGACCGCTGGTGGCACTGGGATACTTAGATATGGAATCGTAAGATAAGGTTGTGGAATTATTGGTCGTATCTTCGCGCCCTTTTAGCCATCAGAGCTGTGGATTACCCAAGGGCTTCTTAAATCCTGATGGCAATCTGGCCGTGATAAAAGCCAATGCTGTCATGGTCTTTTTTTCGTACCGATGACTCATATTGAAACGGCACGGTTGGCGCAGTGATTGAGCTATTTGCTGTAGCACGAGTGTCGTCAATTCGATTCCCGCACGGAACCAATAATTGTATGGCCTGCAGAAAATAAATGATAAATTCAGATCATAAATGATAAGTTCATGAGCATGGCAGTTGAGAGTTTATCATGCTCACTCAAATGTCTCACTGATGGTGGTGCGTGTGTTGGATCATTCGGTTCCCTTCAAAATGGTTGAGCTGAGTGGTGCTAATATTCGCGTCATGTCTGTGAACGGGCGCTGTCAGTTGCTATTTTATTTAATAACTATATTTAGTTTTTACCTGACTACGGAGGGTTATGATTTTGACAGGCTATGTATGTATGTGAGTATGTTCATCTGTTCCCACATAGCTCCTAATCTACTTATCGGAACTTGACGTATGAGGTATCGTTAGAACCGTCTTAATTGTCCGCTGAACATAGGCTACGTGACGTGTCACAAAAATTGATATGGCGCCCTCTAGCGGAAAAAAGTAATGTGTTAAAAATAAATATGGAGTAAAATACGCCGTGTTTGGTATCATTTGAAAGGGCTTCACTTGTACATTTCCAATATATTGCTCAAATTTAAAGTGACGCCCTCTAGCGGACAAAAAGTCATGTTTAAAAAAAATTAAGATAAATATACCGTGTTTGAAAGGGCTTCGCTAGTACTTATCAAAAAATATCATCAAAATTCAATGTGGCGCCCTCTAGCAGACAAAAAGTCTTGTCTTAAAAAAAATACGATAAATATGTCGTGTTTCGTATCATTTGAAAGGGCTTTACTTGTACATACCAAAATAAATAGTAAAGAAGCACAGTGATTTAACACCAAAATCTTTTAAATAAAAAAAAAGTAAAAAACTAAAACCCGACTACGACAAAAAAAAATGACGCTGAAAAAGTATGAAACAAGATTTTCAAGATGCTGAAATAGACAAGGTAACTGGAAAAACAAGAATAGAACAAAAAGAAAAGCCGTAGTCACACGTTATTAAAGTGTTTCGATTATTACCTACCTATAACGTGTGACTACGGCTTTTCTTTTTGTTCTATTCTTGTTTTTCCAGTTACCTTGTCTATTTCAGCATCTTGAAAATCTTGTTTCATACTTTTTCAGCGTCATTTTTTTTTTGTCGTAGTCGGGTTTTAGTTTTTTTTTTTTTTTTTACTTTATTGACATTGTTCTCACATGATAGCGACAAGAAACATGTAACAGAGATATTTGTAATTGCAAAACATGATTGAAAAGAGTGTCCATGGAGTTTCTTGCACATTCTTCTCCATAAAGATCTACGCTTTAGAATGTGCAATTAGCATCATTTTTTCTGACTGACTGACTCTTTCAAAAGTGCCTGTAAATGGTTTATTTGAAATAAATGCTTTTGAATGTTTTATTGAGTTTATAAGTATCTTTATGAACGAGTCCACGATGCAGGAGTAACTCCTAGTTTATATGCGTCACTGTAAAATTATAAATACCGTTAGATTATAATCTATCTCACGAAATTGTAAACTATCGAATGATTGTAAACCGGAACATACTGATTACAATTTAACCCAGTATTTTAAGGTAGATTATCTATAGTAGTGAAACTAGTAAATTGTGATATGGTATAGAACGGAACGCATCTCGAGCGCTGATTGGTTGAACGCCATGTGCCCCGCGCAGCCATATTTATTTGTTAATTCGTTTGTTGTCGAATGTAAACAAACAGTGTTTTAGTGATTGTAAATTGATTTCGTGTTGAAAATAACTCACAGTTTTAGAATTAGCTATATGAAATTGTTGTGGCAGTAAAATGAATCTGTGATTAACCAAAGAACTGCGGTTTGTATGATAAATAAATTAGTGTTAGTCACTAAAAATAGCCAGCACAGAATGGCCTTCTGTAAAACCGACCAACTAAGAACAGCTTTTGGACAGTTGACAATTTCGATAGATTATAATCTCTCGAAAAATAATGCGTAAAATTGTACGGTTCACAATCTTTCGATAGTTTACAATCTCGCAAGATAGATTATAATCTAACGGTATTTACAATCTTACGGTGACATTTATTTATTTATTTATTTAAACTTCATGTACAGTAGTGGTACATAGGCGGACTTAATGCAACAAGGCATATGCCAGACATATGCTTATAATATCATAATCAGCCTTATAATGTTCCCATTGCTGGGACTCAGGCCTCCTTTTTAAGAGAGCGAATGGGCCGTAATCTACCACGCGGGCCCAGTGCGGGTTGTCATCATATATTATGGTCACATGTCTTCAAATATTTGGTTCTAGGACATGGCAGTTTTCTTACGATGTTTTCCTTCACCGTATTGAGAGCAGTGGTGATGATTGCGTGGTTTAGGTGAACTTAGTGAATGACAGACGCGGAAAGCAACTTTGTGTACTATGTAGAGACTCGGCTCGAATTTCCTGTTCCATGTGCACCAATACCTGCAATCATTAAACTTTTTTTTCTCTCTCTCTTTATTTTGAATTAGGGCCTTTTATACCAATATACATGCCAGTCACATCGGACCTTATACAACAAAACGTAACAACAAAAACTTAATTAAGCTATGAGCAGCTTCGAAGTTAGGTTAGTTAGGTTTTTTAATTGATATAAACCAGTGCTTGACTGCGATCCAACCTGATGGTAAGCAGTGATGCAATCATTGATGGTGAGGCGCACTAGTTTATTAAGAGCCTATTCACTCTAGCCTTGAAGGCACCTAAATTATAGTTGGACGGGAAGACCGCAGCAGGTAAATTGTTCCAGTCCTTCGATGTACGCGGTATAAACGACGAAGCTACAAAACGCTTAGTCCGGACCGTTGAAGTTTCAACAAAGTAAGGGTGGATACTCGCCGTGCGTCGGGTTGTCCGATGGTAGAAAGAAGATGGCGGAATCAAGTCATGCAATTCCCGCGCACACTCTCCATAATGCAACTTGTAAAATACCGATAGGGTGGCTACTCTGCGCCTGTGCTCGAGGCTTTAGAGGTGTCGATAAAATATGATGAAACATTGCATCATCGCACATGTTTGTCTCAAGCTCTATACAATTCCTGTCTTGCAGATTGAAATGTAACACATTCCGTCAAAAGATGTATATAACATCTTCTACTGTGCCATACTCCTCACAATTTGGTGGATTCGTTTTAAGGGTTCCGTAACCAAAGGGTAAAACAGGATCCTATTACTAAGACTTCGCTGTATGTCCGTCTGTCTGTCTGTCCGTCTGTCACCAGGCAGTATCTCATGAACCGTGATAGCCAGACAGTTGAAATTTTGACAGATGATGTATTTCTGTAGCTTAAAACATTTAAATGGGGCTCCCATACAACAATAGTGATTTTTTGCCGTTTTTTGCTACGGACGGTAAGGAACCCTGCACCCGCACTTGCCCGGATTCTTCTTACATGAGGCAAATAACAGAGTCATACTTACGTAATAAAATAATGACTTTGTAATGTGATAGTAGTTTCTATGCACAAACCAGAACGCTATAAAACAGTACATAAAGAAGTTATCACCCAGCATTATCCACTTCACAAACCACTTAACACAGAACATAAATTAATTATTTGCAATAAATTGCAATCTCAATCAGAACAAACAGTAGAGCTCTCAACATTATCATGGGCACTCGACTCGACCTATTTTACGCAAACATTTATTCGAAATCGAATGAAAAAAGAAATTCGCAGTTTCCCTTCAAGACGTCAGCACACAAAGAGATGTACCTGACGCGACAACAATACGTCTCAAACACAATGATCGACAGCCGCTTCGCCAAATATACATTTAAAAAGGCAAGGTGAAGAAACTTGGTGGAGGGAGAAAAATCTATAAATTTTTACCGTAGGCCGAGAAATCAGTAGGACATAAATTGTAAAAAGGCGACGTCGAAACGAGGCGAATCGTCAAATGGTGCGGACGAGATACATTTTAGATATAGATAGGGTTGCTAAGCGCTGGAACTTGATAAACTAGCTGAGAGTAAAAGGAAAAGATTTTCTTTAATATTGGAGCTAGAGGTTGAACAGTTTTGATTCGAAATTGGAGAAATATATAAAAGAAGGGTTTAGAGTGTCGGGAAATTCTTTAAACGGTTCAAGGGTTTCAGTTTAGAACTTGAGGGTAAGAAAAAAATGGTTTGCTTCGTTTGATTTTAATGAAAGAACTTAAGTTGGAATGGCTTAGACTTTATCAGGTTACGAGAAAAAAACAAATAGTTGGTATAAAATTTAGCTTCACTTTTTTAACTGACCGACATTTTGACAATTCAAAAGAGCCTGTACATGGTTTATTTCAAATATATGTTTTTGAATTCATTTGATTCGAAGATATAGGTATTTTGTATAGCCTTTTTAGTTATTCAACTGAACAGTTCAAATAGATTTAGACGTAAATTAAATTTATATTTTTAAGAAATGTTTTAAGTTTTATTTAAGTGTAAGTTGAAATGATATTTAGTTTTAAGTACAATAAATTAGGTATGTCTAGAGACTCGCCGACCCCACAGTCAAACCATTGCAACGGTTTTGTGGGGCTTAGCTTAGAAGTTACTTATCTTTTTGGAATAAAGATAAATAAAAAATAAAAAAGTCTTTTAATTTTGGCAACGAAAACGCCTCTTTCACAAATCATCTCACAAAACTCTTCTTGTCCAAAAACCAGTTCATAAAATTACTTAAAACAAAATTATATTAAATATTTCAATTGTATTCCTCTCAGAAAATCCTCTCATTTGATACCCATACATAAAAAATAAAAACTCATAAAAAATTATTGCCATATTGGATTTAGAATTACGTCACTTAGCAGCTTAGCTAACCGAGCATTGTTATCAAAACCAAAACATGTGTGCAAAATTTCAGCTCAAACGTTTGGTAAAAACTGTTTCGAAATTCAGTTGCCTATTTTATTTTTATTAAAAGTTGCCCCACACTAGGTACACTCACATTCACAAGATACCTTTTTTATTTTTTTTGTTATCGAGGGTAACTCTTCAAAAGGCGCCCGGACTTTGGGGATAAGTCCGGGGAGTGTGGGATTTTTACCTCACTAAAACCACCCCGGTGATCACCATCAGCACATATAGAAGGGGCACCGTTGCCTCTTAAAAGATCATTCCGGAACCCCCTCTGTGCAACGCCTATTAGAGCACATCCCTGAGGAGACTGTACAACCACATCGTCGCTTGCCATCAGGTGAGATGATGGTCAAACGCGAGCCTATCATTAATAAAAAAAACAACGGTCTTCCCTGAGCCTCTTTGTGCACGGCAGCACTCGATCACTGTGCCACCGTCTTCCTTGGAATCAACACCTTTAAGCTAACGAAACTAATATTTGTCCCGAGTACCGCAACAAGTAATCGCTCATCCACTGCGCCAACCGCGCCATCAAACTAACAAAGCAATCTAAATAAAAGTTAATAATAAACAAAGCACCGCTCAAGTGGCAGCCCTGTGAGCGGGTGGAACGCGCGACGCTCGGAAACTCGGCAATGTAGGCACGCTAAGATTTATGTTCGAATCTGGTTACCGGTAATACAACGTCGTTATGCACTGCACATGAACCTGTTTATGTTTATTTAAGTGCACAACTTATCGTGTTTAATTTTAAAGCTATGTTTTGCTACAGTGTCTGTACTCGTACAAATGCGGTAATCGTTTCGATCGAGTTGAACGTAATAAATTAAAATAATGCATTCCTTGTGAATTCACCCAGAGTACAACAAAATAAGTCCGTCTCATTAGCTATCAGGTTGAGTGTGTGAAGTGTCTCCCTTAAAAGTTTGGTCCAGTCGCACGGCTCAACCAGCAGGCGCGGTCGCCGTCGTCGCCACACGTACCTGACGGGAACACACAGGCTCAGCTGTCCCAAAACAATTGGATTGTGCACCTGTCCTCTCAATATTTTAAATATTTATGAGGTAAATGCTAGATCTCTCCTTACCCTTAATTCGTTGTATCCTATCATACCCAAGATAAATAGAGTAGGATATATCAACGGATACATTGGGTAAAAACCGTAATATCGCATAGTATAGCGTGCAGTTAGTAAAAGCGTGACGGGTGACAGGACATAATGAAAGAAAAAGGCATGTTGCACCGACCCTAAGTAACATTTGGCATCATCATCTTCCTGCCCTTATCCCGTGTTATTTGGGGTCGGCGCAACACGTTATTTTCTTCCATTCTGCTGTCGTCATGCTATCACTAACTTCCTTTTCTATCATATCACTCTTCACACAATCCATCCATCTTTTCTTTGGTCTCCCTCTCCCTCTCCATCCATCCACATGTAAACTCATAACTCTTTTAGTAACATGCGTTTCATCCCTCCTCTTCACATGACCCACCATACCAAGACAAACGATTCCCTTTCAACTTTTCAGTCACTGGCGCCACTTTCAAACTTCCCCTAATATACTCATTTCTTACTTTATCCATTCTCGTCTTTGGCATAAGTATTAAAAATTAAAATATATAGTGAATAACTAAAATTGCCTAAATACTCCACGTATTGACCAATCTTGCAAGTCTTAAATCCGTATTAAAAGAGCCAAGTACACGCGTCTCGAAAGACTTAATCTCAGAACTAATACAGGACAGCAACCTTCTTGTCATGGAGCATCGCATCGTAACTCAGTGTTAAGCTGATAACGCCTCCTTATCATGTGTGTCGCTTGTCGGCGTTTTGTTTAGATATCGGCTGAAGGGGCGACTTCTTATGTTTGAGTTGGTTTGAGTATAGAAAAGGAATGAGTCAGGGATAGATGATAGGGGTGGGGGGGAGTTCAAAAGGTAGGTATGCTCAAAATGGGCATATATTAGCTTTTCGTATAGGTACTATTGGTAAGCTCGAGTTTGACCTGGATCTCACCTGATGGTAAGCGATGATGTAGTTGCCGATGGACCACGCTTGCCTAGAAATAACCTATTCGCTTTTAACTTAAAGATATAGTAGATATTGTGCAGTGTATATTTTTTGAGCCTGGATGGTACAATCCAGACTCAAAAAATCAGCATATTTTTATATCTGACGACTTGGTTGTTTTTCCATATGAATTGGAAACAAGAAGCGAAAAATCGTGACTTTTGGAAGGAATAGACGCCTTTGCCTAGCAGTGGGATAAAACGGGCTAGTAATAATAAAATAAAACGGGCTAGTAATAATAAAATAAAACGGGCTAGTAATAATGAAATAAAACGGGCTAGTAATAATGAAATAAAACGGGCTAGTAATAATAAAATAAAATGGGCTAGTAATAATAAAATAAAACGGGCTAGTAAAAATAAAATAAAACTGCTTTTTTTCGTTTTTTAGACGTAATTTTTGGAAGTACTGATCTTAGACAGCAAAAGTCTGACACACCCTCTTGTCTCATGAAAAAAAAAATCTATACCTAATAAAGATTATAAATTGAAGTCACAATGAAGTTATCTCCACTAAATCTATCGATTGCCATCTGAATCTGATAAGCAGATCCCTTATAATCTATATACATATGTCGTGGCCAGATCTTAGAATTGAACAGTTCATGATATGGCCAACTATAACTGGCCAGATCGTTAAAACGCTAACATTTGATGATTGACAAACGAGGATTGACAATCCTCGTTTGTCCATAAAATGTATGTAGGATTGCAATGATAATAAAAGGTCTAAAGAAAGTAGGCCAAACGAAGTTTGAAATATCATCAAACTGTAACGTTTAAAACGATCTGGCCAGCTTTACTTGGCCATATTATCATGGAGTGATCAATTTCTAAGATCTGGCCACAACATATATAAAAGGAGAAACTGACTGACTGACATATCAGACATAGGACTAGGAGCGTGAAATTTCGCACAAAGCTTCATTTTATTACGTAGGCGAGCACTAAGAGAGGGTTTTCCGAAATTCACCGCCTAAGGGGATGAAAGGGGGTCCAAAATTTGTATAGAACAACCAACATTCACGTGGGAGAAGCCGCTGGCAGAAGCTAGTATCTACATAAATACTTTTTGGTCTTCAACAGATAACGAGGCTTACACGTGCTATAAATCTTTACGATAGTTACTTAAGCTTTCATTAATCAAACCTTAATACCTACATACATATATTTACCTGATCGTGATATATGATCGTGTCTAGATAACATAATGACAGTAAAACCTGGTTAAGGAGCCCTTAATAACTAGGGACGGAATTCACCAATAAAACTAATCGCGTTTTAACGTTTGGCTCGCATAATCGTGTTTAGCCGCTGTCACTAGTGTCACTTGTCTGTATTTTTCTTTTGTTGTATTTTTACAAGTGTTTTTTTATTATTATTATTATTTTTATTCTTGATAGGTTCGCGCTTGACCACTATCTCACCTGATGGAAAGCGACGATGCGGTCGACGATGGAGCGCGCTTACTTAGAAGTACCCTATTCACTCTTGACTTAAAGATTCCCGGGTTGTAGCCATCAGAAAACACAGATTCCGGCTAGGAATTCCACTCCTTAGCTGTACGCACAATGAATGTGTTCCCAAAACGTTTCGTGCGTATAGGTGGGATGTCCACCATGTACCGGTGGCGCATTGCCATACGCCTGGTGGTCCGATGATGGAAGTTCCATTTCGGGGCCGTTCCATCATGGAACGGGCAAGGCGGGCAGGTTATGCAATTCCGACGCACACTCCCCGAAATGCAACCGGTAGAAAACCGACAGGCTAGCAACTACCAACTATTTATTATTATATTCAAACTTACGTTATAAGTCCGGTAAGTACGTCATCAGATTTCTATTTACTTGTGTACATACCTGTAATAAAAGAAAAATATATCATTAAAAGAATGTTCAGTAGCGCGGAAAAGCGTACAACCTGTTATTTTATATCTTGAAGTAAACACAATTATTAAATACAGAGACAGAAAAACAGAGGTTTATTTTCTAAATATATTTGCTTCTAGATGAAGCAAATAAATTATGAAAATGAACCTCTATTTGTCATAATTAATAAACATTGAGAAATAGAAAAAAAAAACAACTTTATTTGAGACTCGCATGGAGCAAATAACCGAATAAAATAAAAATATTAACTAATCACATAAACTAACATAAAAAAAACAATAACAACAACATTTAAAAAGGACAAAAACCTCTGCGAGGCCAAAAAGGCTCCTATCTCAACATAAACTGGGATATTTAAAAAAACATTACGCAGTGTTGGTATTTTGATAGGGCCTGTCATGCCATAGACTATGCTATAGACACATTCACGGAACTGACTAAATATTGTAAAAAATAAAATTATAATGTTAATAAACTTTAAAATGTAGGTACTCTGAAGTAAATAGGTACAATATACATTATATTATAAAATGTATATAAAATTAACCATTCATAAATGTCCGATGCTATAATATCATTTGGCGATGTCTATGGCCATCATAATCTCAAATCTAGAGAGAGGAAGAACATTAATATAAGTACCTATTTAAATTTCTTATTTTTGTATTTATTATCGTTTAATACATTCATTGAATACCATAAATGATATGTGTGTAGTGTGACCATCATACTGAAGGTCTCAATAATATTATAACGGCGAAAGTTAGTATGTATGTAAGTATGTGTATATTTGTTACTCCTTCACGTTTAAACGGCTAAACAGATTGGAATAATATTTAGCACACGGGTAGACCATGACCTGGAGTAGGACTTAATATAATTTTTAACCCGGCAGTATGTTCCTTGATGATTTTTTACATTCACACAGTTGAAGCCGATAGTAGAAGTTAGTTTGTTTATATGTTTTCAAAGGTTGTCTTTGGAAGTAATTACTGCCCCCCTGGCCAAGTTACAACCGTAACGTTTCGATTCTCTTTTCGTCGATCGCCTCGAGTAGGCCACGCCGCCGATTCCTTTATTCTGATGTCATCTCAATACTCAGTCACGTGGTCAGAACAAAGCAATAGGAGGCGTGGCCGACTCGAGGCGATCAACGAAAAGAGAATTGAAACGAAACGGTTGTAACTTGGCTAGGGGGGCTAATGTGATCACGACAAATTCTTCCACGGATAAAAAGCTACACCATTTCAAAATGCCATTGGCTATTTTTTATTCGAGAAAAACGCACGGGATCTGTGAGATAAGCCACGGTAGCCGACTCGCGGGAAAAAAAAACTATTTCTAAATATTTTCCTTATCCACCTTAATTCTTCAATATCTGCGTATAAACAATATATTTTTGAGGTAACATGAAAACAAACTTAAGGGGAAAAAATGAATTTCACGCGTTATCTTGGAACCCTCCAAGGTAACTCGTGAAATTCAATTTTCCTTACGTTTTGTGCATATTACAGGTCGTTGTCAAGTTGTGTGTTAACTTTTTAAATAAAAACCGGTCAAGTGCGAACCGGAGGCGCGCACGAAGGGTTCCGTTCTTGTCCTCTCCTATTTCCATTATTTGGGGTCAGGTCTCCTCACTAATCAGCGCCAGGATATTCTATCCTAGATTGACGGCTCTGACATATGGGCTAACTTGAGGTCTCTCTCTGTTCTAGACTACCAGGTCGATGGTGTATTGCGGTCGCCAACCATATTGTAATGCTGACAGCGATGCGATCCCACCTGATGGTAAGCAGTGATGCAATCGTTGATGGTGAAGCGCAGTAGTTTATTAAGAGCCTATTCACCCTAGCCTTGAAGAAACCTAAATTATGACAATTAACTCTGACTTCCAGGGCTTGGTACAGGCCATGTTCCGAAGCGAGGAGTGGCAGGCGGTCGCCTCCTTCTGCGAAGCAGTAATTTTAGCAAAGGAAAAGGCCGCACGTGTACGCGCGAGGGAGCGGCCCTCACGACCCAGACCGGGATCCCGATCCCGATTTTCGGCCACCGTAGGCGCGGGCTTGCAAACGGCGAGCTACCCATTGCTCGCCGTCCGGCCGTCCGGTAAACGTCCGGACTGAGCCTGAGCCGAGATGTCAGCAAACCGTAGGGGCCCAGCAGGGTCGAAGCCTACTCGGGCCAAGGGTCTGCTTCTGAAAGGAAGACTCGGCCCTGGTAAGAAAGACAATGAAGGAACAGGAGTGGGTTTTTAGTCAGTAAAAGTCTGACACACCCTCTCGCTCCGCCCAAGAGCGGGGGATGTCATTGGATGATTTTCCCACCGAAAAAAAAAACACTGACTTAGAAAATGCACAAAAATATAAGAAAATTAAAATTTCGAAGACAACCCTGGCACATTCACCTAAAATCTTCGGATAACTGGGCAAAACAACTTGTTTTAAAAAGTGTAAAAAAAAAAAACTGGTCCCTCCGTATTCGGTGCCTCCAAAATGAAAGTGCCCTCCTTTTTTACTCGCACTCTATTTATTATTAAAACGTTTCAGAGGCCTCTGAATTATCTATTAGCGGGTTTAATCAGTGTCTAAAAAAACTTTTACTCCACTTAATTATTTATTACTAGAATATTTTTTACTTTAAAATTTCCGTTAAGCTTACGGCAAGCTTTTCAACTTATATTTTCGACTTAGATTTTCTACTAAAATATCGCACTGATACGTAATTTACACAAAACATTTTGGGAACACATTCATTGCGCGTACAGCTAAAGAGTGGAATTCCCTGCCGGAGTCTGTGTTTCCTGATAGCTACAAACAGCGGGTCTTATCGTCCAAACAGAATAGGTTACTTCTAGGCAAGCAAGCACCGAATTCACTCTTAGACGCCCTGAGCAAACTGAAGAGACTCTTCTGCTTCTGGAGTGATGTAGGCTGGTTGGAGTAATGGCCGCCATGACCCACGCACAATAGTCCGCTAAGGACTAAGTGCGGAAACCAGATCAAAACAGAAGATAGGCAAGCAAGCTCCACTGTCGATCATCCTCATCATCATCATCATTTCAGCCAAAAGACGTCCACTGTTGGACATAGGCCTCCCCCTAGTGTCGCCACAATGAACGGTCCTGTGCGTCTCGCATCCATTGGATTCCCGCAACCCTTACCAGGTCATCAGTCCACCTTGCTCCTACAAGGTGGACTGATAACCTGGTAACTGGTGGCCTTCCAACGCTACGTCTTCCGGTACGTGGTCGCCATTCCAGAACCTTTCGGCCCCAACGACCATCCGTTCTGCGAGCAATGTGCCCTACCCATTGCCACTTAAGTTTGGCAATTCTTCGTGCTATGTGGGTAACCTTGGTTCTCCCGCAGATATCATTCCTGATTCGATCACGCAAGGAAACTCCGAGCTCCGAGCATAGCCCATTCCCCTTTGGGTGACTTTAAGTCTTCTGATGATGCCCATTGTAAGCGAACACGTTTCAGAGCCATATGTGATCACTGTCGATCACGACATTGCTTACCATCTGATGAGATAGTGGTCAAGCGCCTAACAATAGTACTTAACAAGTTTTCAATGAAAATATTTTTTTCATAGCAAACTTTTATAGCGGGGTATATACCTATATAATTAATACTCATCAAGACCATTCCAAAAAGCTCAAACACGATAGGGTTATCTGAGTTCCTATGGCCACCTTCTGGTCCCATCATCAGATCACCTCCATGTCATAATAATTTTGCATTGTCATCTGATTTACACATGCATGCAAAATTTCAGCTCGATCGGTGACCGGGAAGTAGATCAAATTTAATTTGCAAGATTTTATTACAGACACAAACATCGGGATAGGTTCGCTCCATTTAAAATGTGTGTGTGTGTAAGTGCATCTAGGTAGACTGGAAGCCGACCCAACATAGTTGGTGCAAGGGTAAGCAAATGGGTAACATAGTAAAACCACACAAATACTTTTTAATTAGGAAAGAAAAATCCCTTCCTATAAAAAGCGTGAACTGTCGGTTACTACATTGTTCTCGAAAATGGTCGTTGCTATCGCATTTCGTTTAAGTTTTATCAATCAAAATAAACTTTAAAATAATTCTGAAAATTTTACAATAAGCAGCTTATTGATCTCCACATGGCTATGAGATAATATTTACGGACATTGTCGCAATACGTGCCAAGGAATGGACGGTGCAGTAAAAATAACAACCCGAGGTACGTCGGTGACACATAGGAACTGAACTGGGATGTCTGGTGCACCGTGTGGTTATTTAAATGGCCTTTTTTCTCGTCATACCAATAGCTGGCTTTGCACAATCACTCTTTCGCGCATAAAACAGTAATCGTGTATGAAAGAGCGCGCTTGTAAAGATGTTGAAAGGCGACGAGAAAGACCACGCGATCAGTGCTTGTAATTCATCAGTCGCGCGCGCAATTGTGTACGGTCCTGAACGCGAATTAGTCGCTGTGTAAAGAGGGCTAATGACTCCAAAACTCAGCCACGATACCAATATTCAGCCGCGTCGACGGCGTCAGCGTTTGTCTCGCAAAGGTCTTTCAACGTGCAGGTGTTGTTGGACAGTGAGCATAACAAAAGGTGACACTCCTAGAGACAGGGGCAACTTTAAACGTTTTGAGGCCCGAGCGGCAGATGTGTTGAGGCCCGAGCGGCAGATGTGTTGAAGCCCGAGCGGCAGATGTTTTGAGGCCCGAGCGGCAGATCTTTGTGAGTACCTGAGCGGCAGATCTTTACGAGGCCCTGGGCGGTAAATCTTTGCAGGCCCTTGTCCTTTTTGCATCATAACTGGATATTACTTGTTGTCTACATGAAATTCCAGTTTTAAGTATTATTCTAGTAGATTTATATTAATGAACAATCATAAATACGACAAAGATAATAATAAACCTAGGTACTAAATGTCTTAAGAGATATTCACACGGATTTAAAAATTATGTTTCATCATCATTATTTCAGCCGAAAGACGTCTACTGTTGCACATAGGCCTCCCCCAAGCGTCCCCACAACGACCGATCCTGTGCGTCTAGCATCCATCTGATTTCCGCGACTCTCACCAGGTCATCGGTCTACCTTGTGGGAGGCCTTCCAACGCTGCGTCTTACGGTACGTGGTCGCCACTTCAGAACCTTTCGTCCCCATCGACCATCTGTCCTGCGAGCAATGTGCCCTGCCCATTGCCACTAAAGTTTGGCGATTCTTGGAGCTATGTCGGTAACCTTGGTTTTCCTGCGGATATCTTCATTTCTGATGTGATCATGCATTGCCATTTCATTTGAGCGTCAATTTAGCTATTAAGGGTGTTTTTAATATCGTAATATCGCTTTTAAGCGCCGATTGTACATACGTCTGTACAACTTGAATGACCTTGAAAAATGACACAAAATCGTATGTACTGTCGTATTGTACGAATACCCCCCCCCCCCGCGCGAGGGGTTAAAATATTTTCTTTCCCACACAGTTTGTATGTAATTACCTGTAGAATTATATATTCAACGAAAACCAAATGTTTTCTTTGATAATGAAGTAAACACTTTATTTGAACAGATGTACCGTGACGTAGTAATAAAACTTGTTAATTTATTACAGTTTACGACTTCTTTGTTCCATTAACTTGATTAGCTATTTGAAAATTAAATAAACGAAACAAATATGTACCTATTTTAATTAATATTAATTGATGTTTCGTTTCTAGATCCCTTGAAGTGGGATTTTTTCCACAACTTTCACACAACGCCATCTAGTTCCAAACTAAGCAGAGATTGTGATACGAGTATTAGACAACTGATATATTTATATAGGGTGACTGGTAATTAGTGTACGATACTTAAGCACGTGATTGTGCTCATGATAACCAACAACTTTTACTATGGGAACAAACCTGAAATCGCGAAAAAAAATCAGCTGTACAGTACATTTATGTTTGCCTAATGTACTGAACAGCTGATATTTTTTTTCGCGATTTCGGCTTTGCTCCCATAATAAAAATTGTTTGTTATCATGAGCACAATCACCTGTTTAAGTATCGTACACTAATTGCCAGTCACCCTATACATATATACTAGCTTTTGCCCGCGGCTTCGCTTCCGACTACCTACCCTATCTACCATTTTATTTATATAAATTAAAACCTTCCATTTACATACGAAAAAAAATAATTGCCGAATTTAATTGCTAAGCGTAAAACTCGAGAATGGCTCGACCACAGCCATTCTCGAGTTTTGCGCTTAGCAACATTCATTTTTATATACATACTTATTATAGATAAATTACAACCAGACACTGAACAAATGATCGTGTTTATCACACAAACATTTGTCTTGTGTGGGAACCAAACCCATAACCTTCTGTATAGCAGTCAAGGCCACTAACCACTAGACCAACAGGGCAGTCAAAATCATTAAATAATTTATTTTCCTCTGGGTGGAGCGAAAGATGTCAGACTTTTATAGACTAATATCTACCCGGGTTCCTTCAGTTGCCCTTTGCGTTTCAGAGCCGTGATGTCTCTTTCGAAAACAAAGGTCTGGTCTCTGTTTAAGCAATTATTCTTTATCTCAATAACTTGGCTTTTATTTATAAATTTATTTATATTTGGCCCAGTACTTTCAGAAATTACCTCCTACAAACAAAAAATAACAAACTTTACCTTTTTATAATATTAGTGTAGATCATGTAAATGTCACTGAATAAAAAAAAAATATATCCTTAATAACTATACAAATGAATATAAAAATAATATCGGAAAGAATTTTTTTTTTTTTGAGTGTATGATAAGCGAAACATGCCTTTTATCAACCCTCCTTCTTTATTTAAGCTATGGCATAGCAAAACATAGATATCCTACTGTAAAACTGAAGAAAACATAACCTAGATATTCTACTGTAAAACTGAAGAAAACATAATCAGAGACAGACAAGATTTAATATTTTCGTAAGCTGTTGATCCCCGCATTAACACCGGCGTTCACGCGCCATTGTCTTACTATTGTGTCTCTAATTACGCACTCAACAAGAATCGGACGGCGAGCAATGGGTGGCTCGCCGTCCGATCGTCCGGTAACCGTCCGGACCGGGCTCAAGTCGTCGACGGCACGTACTGTTCCACGCGCGCCTCAAGGAGATGTCAGCAACCGTAGGGGCCCAGCACGGTCGAAGCCTACTGGGGTCATGGGTGATGCGAAAGTGATCACCGGGGCCCTGGAAAAATGGCAAAGAAGGAAAAGGAGTGGGCTTTCAGTCGGTAAAAGTCTAATACTATCTCCCGCTCCGCCCAAGAGCGGGGGATGTCATTAGATGATTTTCCCAGCCAAAAAAAAAACGTTAACAAGAATACTGCAGATACTCATCTGCTTATAAACCTCAACGGTGTGATATCAGCCATCGTCCATGATAACATCGCAGACTGGCATAGCGCGCGACGTCGCCTGCCAAATTATTAACATAAACACTATGAGATGCCCAGTGTATTCCCTTTCTGGTTTTTGACTGCCGCAATTTTGTTCTTGGCGAGTGCTACGCTCCAATTTAGAATATACTATACATATTTTATCAAGATTAGTTATTTTTTCGGTTTTGGAGATAGCTTGGTAAGGCTATATTAAATTATTATTATTATTATTATTTGGTAAGACACACTAGTTTAGCTGATGCGTGTGTGTGTGTGTGTGTGGTGTGATGTGTGTGTGTTTGTGTGTGTGTGTGTGTGTTGTGTGTGATGTGGTGTGATGTGATGTGTGTGTGTGATGTGTGTGTGTTTGATGTGTGCGTGTGTTTGAAATATGCGACTTGCTTATATTTCTTTTAAGTTTACGAATATAGAAAACCTCGCCAAAGTTAATTTGGAAAACTAAGAAGATCTGGATCTCATTGTAATCATCAGTACGGCGCGTAGTGTACCACGCGCGCCTCAAGGAGATGTAAGCAAACCGTAGGGGCCCAACAAGGCCGAAGCCTACTGGGGCCATGGAATCCGAAAGGGAAACCCAGATAACCTATTCTGAATATACTACTTTCAGGATATGCGTTGATTATGTTACATGGTATTATGTGTACTATGGGAACACCTCCCCTTAACCCTTCGGCGAATAGGCGTGATATTATGTGTATATTATTAATATCAAACCAAAATATATGTATCCTACTATGTTTATTTTAGGATGCTTAAATTGCAATTCATTAAAGGTTAGGCGGGCTGTTGACCAAATTACAACAGCCTATAAAATTATTAATGGTTACACTGACGCGTCCGACTTACATGCAGAGTTGTGTCAATTATTTGTTCCGAATAATTACAATCGCTCTAGAAAGCATAAATTATTTAATGTCCCATTTTGTCGCACTGTAGCTCGATCCACCTCCCCTATACCGCGTATGCTAACGATGCTCAACGCGCTCGTGGAGACCCTGGATTGGATTTGTTTGCTGATGAATGGAAGACGATATTATTAGAAAGTTTGCGATTCTGTAGAAGACAGAGTGAAAGGATTAAAGTATTTTAGTATTAATGCCTATTTTGCTGTATTAAATAAATACGAGCGTTTTTGAAGTCGAATTTTTGTTGGTTTCTGTTGTGTTTAGTGTGTCATTATTTTTGTTTCCTTTTCAGGAACAAGATTAAAATAATCGAATACACATGCGCATAACTCCATTTGCAAAACCGGAAAATACTGCCAACTGAAATCAATACTTGGCAATATAAATCGAAGGAAAACCGGTGATTTTTGGCATAAATAATGCAGCTACCGACTGCAAAGTGTTCGTAAATAATAAAATGTTAAATGTAATGATCGATCGGTAGGTAACCATCGGTAGGAAGGTAGCGCTAGGGTTGCCACACTTCAGGGTTTGTTCTCACACGACACGACTTTTTCACGAGCCTTCTGTCAAGAATCCGGTTTTTTTTAAGTCTCTGGATTTTTAAATCTTTTTTAAGTTTTTTTTTTTAAATTAGATGTTATTTTTCATTAATAAGTAGTTGGTAGTATTATTATTTGTGGAAATAACAATAAAATTAAATAATACTCAATCAATACATTTTTTTTGTGTATTCTTAAATCTCATCTGCGTTAAATTGAAATCAAATAATGGTCAAACAATTCAAATCACTCGGACAAACTCTTCATAATCTCTTTCGGTAAAAATATTTTAAGTCGCATAATATTCAACATGTAACTGGTACAATGCACACGCTTATACATCCCAATTAGAAATTTAATTAATAAAGCAAAAATGGGTATCACGTGGTATTAAAAAATGCAGCGAAAAGAAACGGCACTTACTATGGCAGTACCGTTTAAAACCAACTCAAAAGAATAAAATACATTTCAAAAATTACACAAAACTATTAAAAAAAATTATAAATTTAACTCAACGAGCTCAAAATAATCATAACATAAAAATATCAAACAATAAATCCAAGACAACATGGCAAATAATAAATCAAATAAAGTTAAATATACCAAAGAATAATATTGACAAAATTAGAATTAACAATAATGAAATTATCACGGAACCAAAATGTATATCTAATGTATTTAATAATTATTTTATTGATAAAATTAAGCCTATGATTAATTCGGGAGACAGAGTCACAAAACATATCTCAAACAGAAGAGATTCTATGTTCATGGCTCCCAGTTTGCCAAGCGACATATTAAAAATAATTTTATCTCTTAATAACACAAACAGTGTAGGTTACGATGGCATCTGTACAAAAATACTAAAAGCAGTAGCCGAGGTCATTTCTTGCCCGTTAAGTCATATTATAAATCTGTGTATAAGTGAAGGTATTTTTCCAGAGGCCCTAAAAAAATCAGTAATAAAGCCATTGTTCAAAAAACAAGATAGAGAGTTAATGGAACACTACAGGCCAATCTCATTGATACCAATCTTCTCAAAAATAATTGAAAAGTATATTTATAAAGAACTCAATTTATACCTAGAGGCGAATAATATTCTTTGCAACGAACAAAAAGGATTTAGAAAAAACAAATCAATTAACATGGCCATTTATGACTTTTTGCTTACAATTATGACGAATATGGATAAAAACACTCCAGTGTGCGCAATATTTTGCGACATGACACAGGCCTTTGATTATGTACAACACAATATTTTACTAAAAAAACTTGAGGCTTACGGTATAAGAGGTAATGTACTTGAGCTGTTAACATCGTACCTAAATGACAGAAAACAAATAACGGAAATTAAGAAAATAAATATAAGCACCAAAAGAGAAGAAATCTTTCTTTCGGAGGAACGTACTGTTATCTACGGAGTTCCGCAAGGAAGTATACTGGGACCACCGCTTTTTACATTATATATTAATGACTTTCCAAGGGCAATCAAATATCCTATGACACTGTTCGCGGATGACAGCACTATAACTATTCCGTGTACGCAAAAAGATTTCTATAAAGAGGACATAAATAACACATTAAAGGAAACTGTAGAGTGGTTAAACATTAATAATTTAAAAATAAATCTAAATAAAACAGTAATTATGCATTTTAGCCAGCGCGCTTTGACTCTTCCCAATATTGACATAACATACGATAACAACAAAATTGACACAGTTAATACAACCAAGTTCTTAGGAGTGACAATAGATCGAAATTTAAATTGGAAGGCACATATAGAGACCCTGACTAAAAGGATCAGCAGTAATGCGTATGCTTTGTACATTTTGTCACGAAAGGTTAACATAGATGCATTGTTAACTGCTTACTACGGGCTAACAGAATCTGTACTCAGATATGGGGTTATCTTTTGGGGCAACTCGACTGACAAAGAAGCCGCTTTTAAAGCACAAAAGAGATGTATCAGAGCCATGTTTAAATTGAAAACCACCGATAGTTGTAAGCCCTATTTCTTACGCTATAAAATATTGACACTGACCTCCCTTTATATTCTGGAAACAGTAATGTTCGTTAGAAATAATAGTAACTTGTTTTCGCAAATGGCAGATAAATTTCCCAGAAACAGGCGTGATCAAACTCAACTGTGTCTGCATAGGAGTAGGACTGCACTTATGCGCAAAAGTGTTTTCTGCATGGCTCCCATTATAAATAATAAGTTACCTAAAAGTTGGAGAGAGCTTAATAATGTACAATTGAAGAAACAACTAAAGTCATTCTTAACAGACAAAGCATACTATAACATTAATGAATTTCTGACAGAACCATTTAGAGTGACTTAGATTCAATTATGATTTTAATAATTACTTTGACATGACTGTGTATACTTTGACATTTATTACTATTTGTTTAATTCACAGACATAAATTTATTATCATTTTTACTTTTGTTTTGACATTATCTTATTTGACATTTATTACTCGATGTTAATTTCCTAATGTTTTTACTTTCTTAATTTTGACATGTTTAATTTTGACATTGATTTATTTTTCAAATTATTGTAATTACCTAGTAAAAAATTAATCAGTAGTTATTCAAAACATTTGCACGCCATAGTATGTGGCAAACATGTCTGAACCAATTATTATTTCTTTATGTCATCCTGCATGCACTTTCTTAATATTGTATGTGTACACATGTTTAAGCAAATAAATATATCTTATCTTATCTTATCTTATCTTAAGTTAGAATCATAATATACGCAGCGTTTTTTTAAAAGAAATTAGTTATGGCATCGAAGCACTACATTGGTTGCGCATCAGTATTGGCATCTACGTACGCACACACAAACACCTTAGTAACGCAATCAAAACTTAACAAGAATTTTACCTAAGAATTTATTTTTTTTTCACCCAAAAATAATTCTTCACAATAAAATAATCAAGAATTATTTTATTGATTGCATCAGAAGCGTGTTTGTGTCTACTTCATTCAAAATTAAAAATCAAGACATTTTTATATGGCAACCCTACGCAGGGGGAGCTTCCCCACGATGTGTGCACTTACATGGCATGCCTGTTACAATGGATTTTCCCTCAAGTATGGATGTTTGAATTTAAATTCACTTTGCCGACTTTTAACGGTTGATTTCATGAATAGGAAGATTGGCTGGTTGTCTAGTAATTGAAGGGTAGCTTTTATCGACGGAAAAGGTTTTTCAATTTACATATTTAAATATCTTTCCTTTGTCTGAAATATTAAGACTGAAACCAATGTAGCAAAGACCAGCTTTTGTACAATTGTATTCAAAGGACCAACTTTGATATTTAATTACCTCCTTTTACCATCTTATCGAACTTTGAAAGTGACAAAAGAGAGGGTGCAACTGTATTAGCATACACACTAGTGCACTATACAGGGTTTTATTTTATTTTTTCGGTGGGAAAATCATCTTATGACATCCCCCGCCCTTGGGCGGGGCGGGAGATAGTGTCAGACTTTTACTGACTAAAAACCCACGCCTTTTCCTTCATTGCTTTCGTCCCAGGGCTCTGGGTTTCGTTTTCACACTACCCATGGCCCCAGTAGGCTTCAACCCTGCTGGGCCCCTACGATTTGCTGACATCTCCCTAAGGCGCGCGTGGAACAATACGCGCCGTCGACTATACAGGGTTACTGGTAACTCGATGTATTCCTTGCAGGACGTCCTAATAGGACAAAAAAAAACTAAAAATCTTACTAACTCAAAAACTACTGCATTTCGGTAGAACATTTGTGTGTGTGTGGTGGCTTAATTTGTTGCATTGTAATCCTACTATGACGTCCTGCAAGGAATACGTCGAGTTACCAATAACCCTGTATTATTATTCTCTCTATATATATAAAAGGAGAAACTGACTGACTGACATATCAACGCACAGCCGAATCTACTGGGACTAGGAGCGTGAAATTTTGCACAAGGTTTTCTTTTATAACGTAGGCAAGCACTAAGAGAGGATTTTCCAAAATTCACTCTCGAAGAGATGAAAAACGGGGTCCAAAGTTTGTATGGAAAAATCTACTTCCACGCGGGCGAAGCCGCTGGCCGAAGCTAGTATATTATATATCTCCCGTGTTGATGGCTGATAAGTCGGCTAAATGTATCTGCAAAAATTATATATATATATATATCTTTTGATTCGTATCTGCAGTTCACTTTTTTAGCAATGGTTTATATGAAAAGGAACACTTAATTGTGCGTACAACTAAGGAATGAAATTCCCTGTCGGAGTCTGTGTTTCTTAATGGCTACAACCAAGGGGTATTTTAAGTCAAGAGTGTCTAGAGAGTCAAGGCATGCGTGTACCGTCGTTGCCCATCTCATCGCTTACCTTTAGGTGAGATAGTGATCATTCGCGAGCCGATCAATAACAAAAAAAGGAAGAAAGCAAACAGCGATTTGCCAAGACAGTCTTCATAGCTCTGTCAAGTACTATCAACAATAAACAGTTTCTTAGGGCGGAATTCAGCAATAAAACTAATCGTGTTTTAACGTTTGGCTAGTATAATCGCGTTTAGCCGCCGTCATTAGTGTCACTTGTAAAAATACAACAAAAGAAAAATACAGACAAGTGACACTAGTGACAGCGGCTAAACGCGATTATGCGAACCAAAAGTTAAAACGCGATTAGTGTTATTGGTGAATTCCGCCCTTAATGTTGAAACTTAGTATCCTACTATTCTGGTTCATGACCTGATAAACAGTTTTAGTAAGCCGTCCATTTCGTCGCTTTAAGCTGACACACGCGTAAACTTAACCGACACACAAAAGAATAAAAATAAAATAAGTTTTTACACACGAATAGAAATTGTGTGATAAGTAGTAATAACAGAAATGTTTTCTTTTCACCGTCCGATTTACGAACAGCCCGGTGACGAGGACCAGAGAGTGCACAGAAGGATTACTTAACACTTTCAGTAACTAGAACATACAAAATTTTGTTCACGTGCCCATAACCCACCTCCTGAGTTATGGTTTTACGTGTGTGTGGTTAATTGTGTTCATGCCCGGGACCCGACTAGCGTGTTCAACACTATCCTATTGCCTCGTTTACCTACGCTACATTAAAAACTAACGCGTCGTTCACTGATGGTACGCTTAATTATCGCCTCGTTCACTGATGGTACACTAAAATACCGCCACGTTCAGTGATGGTACGCTTAACTATCGCTTCGTTTAGTAATGGTACGCTAAACAATTGTGTCGTTCACTGATAGTACCTACGAACTACCGCTTCGTTCACTGATGGTACGCTAAACTATCAGTTAACGAGGCGATTCTTGGTACGTCGCCTCGTTTACTGATGGTACGCTAAAGTATCACCTCATTCACTAATGGTACACTTAACTATCGCCTCGTTCACTTATAGTACACTAAAGAATTGCCTCGTTTACTGATGGTACGCTAAACTATCGCACTTTCACTGATGGTACACTAAAATACCGCCTCGTTCACTGATGGTATTCTAAACTATCGACACGTTCACTGATGGTACGCTAGACTAACGCAAAGTGCCAAAAATTCCTTTGATAGTCCCAGTGAGTGAATTTTCGGTTTCTGTGAGATAGGCCTAGAGAGGAAGCCATGGGATAAAAGCTAGTTTCGCTTAAGGTAAAACTAAGTAAACCTTCTGAAACACTTTTATAAAACTACGTAATTCAGGTAACGTGGTTACTATATGAGCTTTCTTTGTTACATTTTATTACTGGGTTTAATTTATTACTATGATTAGGGTTGTCATTTTTAGGGTAACCCGGGTAGTGGTAATTTATGGAAACAAAGAATACTAATATAAAGGATAAAATGTATAATTTAATAATTTATTACTGAGTACATAGACCGTTGAAATTTCAACAGTAAAATAAATGTTAAATCTGGCCAGCTTTTATTTGGTTAGCAGGATTACATTAGTCTTGTTTTAATGGAAATTACTAATTGGGTTAATTAGTAATTTAAGTTTATTACTAGTAACACTCACATTTGTAATAAATGCTTAGGTATAGATATAAGCAGGTGGTCGCCTCCTTCTGCGAAACAGTAATGCTAGCAAAGGAAGCCGCACGCGTGAGGCAACGGTCCACATGCTACAGCCGCCGCCAGGATTCCGATCACGATTTCTGGCGACCGTAGGCGCGGGCTTGCGGACGGCGAGCAATGGTTAGCTCGCCGTCCGGACCAAGCTCAAGACGTCGACGGCGCGTACTGTTCCACACGCGCCTCAAAGATTTGTCAGCAAACCGTATCTTCCAGCAGCAAGTCAGCAGTCAGTCTTCCGTAAGCACACCCAGTAACACTCGAAATAAGTTAGCAATATCGATCTCTTAGATTAATGTCGGACACAAAAATAAAAATAGATAACTTTCATGGGTAGAACACATGGAAAGGTGGGGGTGACGACAGGTGGTGTAAGGCAGTCAACAGACTGATTGTAGACAAAACAGAAAAAAAAAATTAGAGACCATGAAGCCTAGACCAGTATATGTTGCATCTTAGAAGAAATTATCTACGAGATATTTCGTAGCTGGCACTCGATATGTGTAAACTTGGTAACGGTTGCGGGAGTCCGATGGATGCGAGACACACAGGACCGTTCATTGTGGCGACACTTGGGGGAGGCCTATGACCAGCAGTGGACGTCTTTCGGCTGAAATGATGATGATGATGACGATGACTCAATATGTTACGTAAACCTGTTCATTTCATGACTATACGTACCTACCATAACCAATTTTATTTATTTATTTACTTTTTTTTTATTCATCACCAACCCTACACAATAGCGAACGCGTTCGTGTAGTTCCGTATGCATTCGCCTACTTAAAAATAAACTACAGGGTGTATTTAATTAACCCCTGACTCTTACTTAAATAGAATGCTTGGAAACTTGATTCTTCAGTACGAACGGCTAGCGAGAAGGTAATTGCATTAACTGGTGCATGTTAAGCGGCTTTTAATTTTAAAGGGATTTTCTTGCTTTTGTTTGTTTTCGTTTTCGAATTATATATAGGGGATTTAGAGCAGCGATTTTATGTGGGGTTACTGAAAAATATACCAACGGCGAAGTGACAAGAACTCCTAACTGTCGAAGTCAAAAAAATTTTGTCTTAAAAACGTTAGGAGGTAATACTAAAAATTTACATGTTGCTTTAGTTGGGAAGTGTTTCCACAATTTAATTTGGTGCAGTTGCAACTAAATATTCGTTTCAGAGATTTCACAAAAACATGCGGAAACACACATTTGAATTAAAAGCGCTAAAAAATAATTTTGTTAGTTAGAAGGTATTGGCACTTCACCGTCGATACTTGGGTATTGTGAATACAAAAGAAAATCTAAATCAGTGGTATGTTTAACTTCAAAGAGTTGTAAGTTCCATTTTTATTTCACTGATAGTTCAGTGGTTGAGTGATTGACTGCTGCGCTGTGTGTTGCAGGTTCGATTCCCGCACGGGACAAATATTTGTATGACCTACAGATAGGTGTTCAGGGTCTGAGTGTATTGTGTATATGACTTTACATTTGTGGGAAAAAGTTAAAAAAAAACCCCCAAACAAATATTACGTATAGGTATACTTAAAATAGTTAATTCGAAGAGTTTTTCTATTTGTATACTATAAACACGGAAATCTCTAGAACTACAAGTCTGATTGAGAAAAATCTTTCTGTATGTGATAGCCAGGTTCAAATAGGCTATATAACATCACACTAAAACCCACAGAAGCAAAGCAATAACCAAAAACATGGGTGAAACCGCGGAGACAGCAACAAATAAAATAAAAACAAGAGTTGCAAAATAAAAAAATAAGTACCGAAGGACCAAAAATAATTATAACAACCGTAACAAGCAGCCAAAAAACACCATACTTTACTAAAAAGATCTTACGAGGTCACACTAGGGGCACCCCGCGACAGTTCTCGGGTTGCCAGCTATAAAAAAGCGTCGACACGTTTGAACAAGTAATGCTTGCGTCAACATCGCGCCTAGTGTAAGGAAAATCTTTTTTTACCAAGAGGGGATAATATTACTTTCTTCAAAATGGCGAGAAATGGCAGATTAAGTGTTTGGGCGACTTGATTTATGAATATCTTCTTTTTTTAGAAAGCCTATTCAGCCTGCGTCATTTTTGTATCTTAATGTTATTTTATTATTCTGCAAAATGATAAAAGATTCTCACATGAGATTTGAGCGTGAAATTATTTTGCTGACGTTGACAGTTCTGTGAGCGAATTTTTTTATGCTGGCAATTCTGAAATGCTTTATTTGACGTTTAACATTTTAAAAAGCTAAGTGCAAAATCAAGTTAATTCCGCCAAGCCTGTTCCATCGGATCACCAGGCGTACGGCGATGCGCCACCGGTACATGGTGGACATCCCACCTATACTGACAAAACGTTTTGGAAACACATTCATTGTGCGTGCAGCTAAGAAGTGGAATTCCCTGCCGGAATCTGTGTTTCCTAATAACTATAACCTGGGAATCTTTAAGTCAAGAGTGAATAGGTTACTTCTAGGCAAGCGTGCTCCATCATCGACTACATCAACGCTTTCCATCAGGTGAGATAGTGGTCAAGCGTGAGCCTATCTACACTAATATTATAAAGATATAAAGTTTTTTTTTTTTTGTTTGTAGGAGGTAGGTATTCGCTAAAAGTGCTGGTCCGATTGCTAAATTTTTTTCACAGATAGAAAGCTGCTTTATTTCTGAGTGACATAGGCTATATTTTATGTACGCGGGCAAAAGCTAGTCAACAATAAAAAAAAGTCTTGCCAGGAACAAAATTGTGCGGAGACAAAATTTATCTCAAAATTTCCTACTCAACATCTTTTCCCCATAGTTCGTCACCCTCGAAATATTCAACCCAAAATCGATTGCACTAACAGGATTTCCATCGTCAAATCAATCCCCATGACAAAGACACATCGCCGACTCAAATTCTATATTGTTTTTCCCAACTTTGATTGTCTCTGGTGAGCGTTGAATCGCCTCATTTGTCTTCTACACGTATGTCTTATACGAAAGTAATTTGGAAGAAACCTATAAAGGCGGGTATCAATAAAAAACCGGCCAAGTGCGAGTCGGGCCCACGTACGAACAGTTCCGTACCGTCCATAGCAAAAACAAAAACGAAAAAAAAAAATCACGTTTGTTGTGTGGGAGCCCCACTTAAATATTTATTTTATTCTGTTTTTAGGATTTGTTGCTATAGCGGTAACAGAAATACATCATGTGTGAAAATTTCAACTGTCTAGCTATCACGGTTCATGAGTTAGAGCCTGGTGACAGACAGACAGCGGAGTCTTAATATTTTTTTTTCTGGTGGGAATATCATCTAATGACATCCCTCGCTCTTGGGCGGGGCGGGAGATAGTGTCAGACTTTTACTGACTAAAAACCCACTCCTGTTCCTTCTTTGCCATTTTTTTTTTCCAGGGGCCCGGGGATCTCTTTCGCATCACCCATGGCCCCAGTAGGCTTCGACTCTGCTTGGCCCCTACGGTTTGCTGACATCTCCTTGAGGCGCGCGTGGAACACTACGCGCCGTCGACGACTTGGTCTCAGTCCGGACGGTTACCAGACGATCGGACGGCGAGCTACCCATAGTTCGCCGTCCGCAAGCCCGCGCCTACGGTGGCCGGAAATCGGGATCAGAATCTCTCAAATTTGCTGGGGCGCGAGGGCCATTGCCTCGCACGTGCACGTGCGGCCTCCTCCTTTGCTAGCATTTTAGTAATAGGGTCCCGTTTTAGCCTTTAGGTACGGAACCCTAAAAAAGATTTGCCAAACGTTAATCTGCGAGGAGAAAAAATATTTGTTACCGACTGATTATTTTGGGGATAAGGAAAAGTTTCCGCATAAAAGTTTGCGGTGCTGTTGCTTTTAAGAATGAAGCCGATTTTGGAGTAAATGACCGTGACAGCAGTAGGCTGTTCTTGCTGGAATATGGATTAGGGGACACCCGTCGTCTCATCAATCTGGAGCCGAGATGGTGATGTCTATACCTGATTCTACGCGCGCCTCTCATGTCTAAAGGGGTGACCAGATGATTGCAAACCAACGTCCCAACCAAGGTGACCTTGCTAGTTTCAATCCGTGTAGACGGCAGTTGTAATCCATGACCTTCAACACCCTTGGTTGGGAGGCGCGTTTTCCCAACCACCGAACGTGTTGGCGCATGGTTTACATCCATGTAGCCGCAACACAAACCAAACACATAAACCGAGGTCACCTTGATTGGAACGCTAGTTAATAGTTTGCAACCGTCTGGTCACCCCTTAAGATTGGCGGGTGGAAAAACATTTAATATCATCTCCCGCTCTAGGGTGAAACGAGAGGTAACAGACTTTTGACGAGTAAGAGTCTAACAGACCTCTCCGCCCACTGCTCGGAGTTTAATATATGTTTCATTATTCACTACTGTTCACCACACCACAATATCTACCAGTTCCCTAGCAGCTCTATAATGTCTTTTTTATTAGTGCTGAGAAAGCATACAACATTTTTCCAACTATGGGTGGAGCAAGAGGGTGTGTCAGTCTTTTACTAAGTAAATCCTACCTGTGTTCCTTCAGTTGTCCTTTGCATTCATCAGGGCGATGATGACTCTTACGAATAATCCAACCGAATATTGTAAACTAGCTTTTTCCCGCGGCTTCGCCCGCGTACTTAAAATATAGCTTATGTCACTCAGGTCTAAAGC
Organism: Mythimna impura; assembly: GCA_905147345.3. Lineage (NCBI taxonomy): Eukaryota > Metazoa > Arthropoda > Insecta > Lepidoptera > Noctuidae > Mythimna > Mythimna impura. The sequence goes on along the minus strand of LR990355.1, from coordinate 3,816,278 downwards.
AGCTTTCTATCGGTGAAATTTTTTTTTGGAATAGGACCAGTACTATCAGAGATTACCTACTACAAACAAAAAAACTAGGCAAGTGCGAGTCGGACTGGCGCACTGAGGATTTCGTACAAACTTATCTATGAAAACAGTCCAATTCCCGAATTGAGTAACGAAGATTTTTCCGAAACGCAATTTTTTTTTGTGACGTAACTACAAATTTACAGTTTTCAGTTATTTTTCTATACTTGTATTATAAGACGTTGCTTCATGCCAAATTTCAGGATTCTAGGACAACGGGAAGTACCCTATGAATTTTGATTCCCTTGAGAGTGTCGAATACGTTTTTTACAACATAAACGGCCGTACCTTTTTTTACAGCTTTAAGGGACCGCAGACCTGAATATAAAATATGGTTTAAATTTCAACTCGATACCTCCACGCCTTCCCGAGATAAAGGGTCTTGACAGACGGACAGACAAAAAGACGGACGGACAACAAAGTGAACAACAAAGTGATCCTATAAGGGTTCCGTTTTTTCCTTTTGAGGTACGGAACCCTAAAAAACAAACTTTACCTCTTTATTATAATATTAGTGCATATTAGTGTAGATACTTAGATGAGAGCAGTGGTGGCCGAGTGGCAACGGCTCCGACTTACGAGTCGTAGGTCGCGGGTTCTAACTTCTAACCCAGCCGGGTGCATTACTTTGTGTAATTTATTTCATCACCACTGCTCTCAAAACGGTGAAGGAAAACATCGTGAGGAAACCGGCATGTCCTAGAACCAAACATTCGAAGACATGTGACATTCACCAATCCGCACTGGGACCGTGTGGTGGATTACGGCCCATTCCCTCTCCTAGAGAGAGGAGGCCTGAGTCCCAGCAGTGGGAACATTAAAAGGCTGATTATGCTATGCTTATGCTAGATACTTAGGTAGTGTAGATTATCATCATTGGCCCTTGCAGGCAGTTCTATCATCGGCTACAGTTATTAAAAAAAAACTCACTGCCTACCCATCCTTGAAACTAAACAAACTGTATCTAAAGTAAGTCAAAACTCGCTCGTCTATCTTAATTAAAATTCACACTGCCATTCTATGGCAGCTAAATTCTATGCAACAGAATTTACGAGTTGCCATGCTTGTGCAAAAGACTTTACAAAACTTTGAATATTTAAAACCACAAGCGAACAACACGAAACGTTAGAACATTAAATTCAATGTAGAAACTGGAAATTACCTTCGTTTGTGTTTCAGCGAGCAACGTTTAACAACAAGAAACAGGTTGAAGTAACACAACTACAGCGCTATATCAATTCTAAAACTGCCAACCTAGCAAGTTCTAAAGGTACAGTATGAATAAACTCCAAGTGAATTTCATAACAGCAGCGCAAACACCTCAGACTTGCGTTTTCCAACAATACACAAACAACTACATATTACTACGAGTTTACCCAACACGGTTACAACACAGTGTCACATCGTGCAATGCAAGGTTTATAAAGCAGTATTTGTGAACTTGAATCGCATTAATTCTGTATGAAACATATAATACACTAGTATTTTATCAGCGACTTTGTTTGCGAGAAAGTTTTCACAAAAACCTTCATCATCATCATCATCATTTCAGCCGAAAGACGTCCACTGTTGGACATAGGCCTCCTCCAAGTTTCGCCATAACGACCAGTCCTGTGCGTCTTGCATCCATCGGATTCCCGCTACCCTCACGAGGTCATCGGTCCGCCTTGTGGGAGGCCTTCCAACGCTGCGTCCTGCGCTACGTGGTTGCCACTCCAGAACCTTTCGTCTCCATCGATCATCAAAAACCTAAACCGTATTTTGAGGGTAGTTTCGAAAAAGTAATAATGACGGTCTTTATTAAATTTTTTTATTAGAATTTGTGCCGAATTTATTAATCCAAGGAATAAGATTCTTTCATACAACCTATAAAACCCCCTAAATCGTTTTATGAAAAACGAATAATGAAACCCTTTTTTATTTACTTTGATTACTATTTATGCTAAGTTTCAAGTATATAGGAATATTGCCTACAAACGAATTTCCCCCTTAAGAGTCGAATTTTCAAAAACCCCTTCTTACTGCTCGCCTACATCATACTAGGAAACCTTGTGCAAAATTTCATGTTCCTAGTCCCAGTAGTTTCGGCTGTGCGTTGTTTGTCCGTCGGTCAGTTTCTAGTTTCATATATATAGATATGCATGTAATATGCCTTTGATGTTGTTAATGATTTCGAATTCACCACTTCGGGATTACCATTAATATACTTCATATTAATACGGCGGTCGCTCGATGCGTAGTTTTAATGAAATACATATTTCGATTTATTGCATCTGAATATGTATTTTGGTAATTTCTGCTAAAAGACCGCAATATTATTCGGTTTTCAGTACTATAGGTTGTGCATAATTTTATTTATTATTTCGATAATCGGTCGGGATATCATTATTCGAGGAATTGTTTCGACAATAACAAGCATAGGGTAGCCAGCCTTTTAGTATTTTACAGTATACATTTTGGAGAATGTGAGCGGGAATTGCATGACTTGATTCCGCCACCTCCTTTCTACCAACGGACAACCCGACGTACGGTCCGGACTAAGCGTTTCGCCTCGTCGTTTATAAGGAAGGACTGGAAAAATTTTCCTGCTGCGGTCTCCCCGTCCGTTTATAATTTAGGTGTCTTCAAGCCTAAAGTAAGTAGCTCTTAATAAAGTAGTGCGGCTCACCATCAACGATTGCGTCACTGCTTACCATCAGCTGGGATCGCAGTCAAGCACTAGTTTATAACAATTAAAAAAAAAAAATAGTTCAGAGCAGCTTTTGCGAGCAATATTTTAAAATAGCGACGCGGCCATTGATATACAAAAAACCCTTTATAATTCAATGGACGCGGCGCAATATTCCGATAATTGTCTTGGTTTTGCTTCATATCAAATAAACGGCAACGCTTTTTTCAATGAAATGCTGTCTCCATTATTTTCCTTTTAATAAACAGTTGTTGTATGACAGCATTTGCTAGTGATTTTATTGCACAGGAACCGTTTTTGTACAACTCTTGCAATTTTATATCTTCAATATTATGACTTGGAATTGGACCCCGTTCTATTCTTAGTCTTACGTCTATCAAAGATGCAAAAGGCTGGACAAAGTCAAGAGGAGTCGGAAATTGGGGCATGCCAACAGACCACACTCAAACTACGGTCCGTCGGGCATTACCGTACGGTCCGCTAGGCTTTATGTGAAACCCGGAATATAAGATAATTGGAGAGTAGTTTACTACTTAGCTTTAGGATATGAAAAAGAAGATCGTCAGTAATAAAATTTAGAAAGAATGATAGGAAAAATATTGGACTAACAGCAATAAAAAAGTCAATTAATCTCTATTATAGAAAAACTTAAAATAAAATACAACGATAACAACATTAAAAAAAATTAAGACCTGTGCTAGGTCAAAGAAGTCTCAGCATATGCTACGATATTTAAAAAAAAAATGTGGCGCTGGTATTCTGATAGGGCCTGATAATGCTCTAGATCACGGAACACAGACTAAATAATAGATAGTTAAGTAAACCAAAATAAACTGAATTATATCACAATGATAGCAAGTTTAGATAAGACACTATTGTTGGCAGTGGGCAGGTCATAATGCTCTCAAGTCAGAACAGATGGTCGATGGGGAGGAAAAGTTCTGTAGTGGCAACTACGTGCCGGAAGACGCAGTGTTGGAAGGCCTCCCACAAGGTGGACCGATGGCCTTGTGAGGGTTGCAGGAATCCAACAAATGCGAGACGTACAGGGCCGGTCTTTCGGATGATGTTTAAAAACTACATAATGCTTTGATAAAACGGACAACGACTTTGTGTTTCATATAGATATCGTGGCCAGATCTTAAAATTGATCACCTTCATGATATGGCCAACTAAAACTGGCCAGATCGTATAAACGTTAACATTTGATGATATGTCAATCCCCGTTTGGCCAAATCATTGATGTAGGATTTCTATGATAGTAAAAAATCTAAAGAAAATAATTGAAATATCGTCAAACTTTTTTTTTTAATTCTTGATAGGTTCGTGCTTGACCACTATCTCGCCTGATGGAAAGCGACGATGCGGTCGACGATGGAGCGCTTACCTAGAAGTAACCTATTCACTCTTGACTTCAAGATTCCCGGATTGTAGCCATCAGAAACACTTTAACTTTAAAAATGATCTAGCCAGTTTTAGTTAGCCATTTCATGAAGTGATAAATTTCTATGATCTAGCCACAACATATACATCACTAAAACTATTAACAACACCGAAGTGAACCCACAAATTCGTCTACAATCTACCGAAGCACAAGCGTACGTGAACAATCGAACCCATCTGGTCACGGATATATTCGAAACGTTTTACGAGTCGCGGGTGTCATCAACAGAAACCACGAAGCCCTACCACGAACACTTAATGCGATGCATTTGACGACTTACACTGAAGGGGATGGAGCTATATAAGGTGTATAGCTCCATCCTTCTTACTCGCTCGCATGACTGATATTTTATCACGTCATGGTGAGGCCCCTGACGTTTGTAATCGTAAGTTTACTGCAGCGATCGTTGAATGATTCGTTCTGTATTTACGGTGGAATTTGGAGCTTCTTGGGAAATGTTTTGTGGAACGTATAATTGTGATATGGTAGATCTGTGAGTACTGTCTTTGAAGTGTTTTTGATGGCAATGTTCCGTGACCAACTCTATTTTGATCATCCCCGTCGACCATCTGTTCTGCGAGCAATGTGCCCTGCCGATTGCCACTTAAGGAGTTCTTAAATCACTAATGAGTAAGTCCACGAGTTTACCCAAAATCAGATGCGGAGCCAAGGATTTTTTTATTATTATTGATATCTAACCTGATGGTAAACGAGGATGTGGCCGACGATGGAGCACGCTTGCCTAGAAGTAACCTATTCACTCTTGACTTAGAGACCCCTAGGTTGTAGCTATCAGGAAACACAGATTCCGGCAGGAAATTCCACTCCTTAGCTGTACGCATAATGAATGTGTTCCCAAAACGCAAAGACTTACAAAGTTTCTATAAACATACGACTCCAGCGAGCCCTTTCCTTTAAACCCTCTCATCTCTCTCTCATCAGGTCTCATCAGTAATATCTCCAGCATTAAAATTCAACCTTACGTTATACGGCATCATTGTTTTAACAAGGAATCTTCAGATTACAATATAGCTGTTTGGAATAAATTTACGCCATAATAACAAAGACAAATATTTTAATAAAAGCTACCCTAATTCAATTAATAAACTTAATGATAAACAAATACACAAAGCAGTACGATCCACAGTTACATCACAGTATAATACCTCAGACACAATAACGATCTCTTGAAACATTATAATTTATATTACAATCATAATTTGTATACGGCTGAATTTATTACGGACAAATTAATTTAGCTAGGCGCGTTCGTAATCCGGCCACATCTGCGCTACCCTCGGATACTTCATAATATCGATATTAAAAACATTCGCGGGTACTTTGTACGGTTAAAGTGATGTACTGGAGTTTTTGGTGTTATGGGACGGAAGTTGGGCTTTGGAGCTGAGAAATGGGAACGTAAATTGTCAAAATGAAGTTGTGAAAATAGTGAGATGTGGCGCAATATAAGCATAGTCCGTCTTGTCCGAAAGTTTTGTCTATGGATACCTGGCCAACGGTAGCTTGTAGATATAAAGTGTTTCTGGTTTCGTCTGCGTCTCTTTCAGCGGTGGTTGGGGCGTGAGGGTTCCTCACGGTAGCGGTAATTTCCTCCGCTGGCATTACTGCTTCACAAAAAGAGGCGACCGGCTTCCCATTCTCTCTTGCTCTGGAGCATACCCTGACACCAGAGTTAGACGTGAAAGGTGGCTCCCCCAATCACCTATACGAGGACACGGCTGTGCTCCGCCCAAGCGGGGCTCTCCTCCACAGTGTGCTCTAGTGTCCTCCGGGCGGTTTGCACAATAACATAACATATTTTTTTATTTACAGATTACCAGGCCCATTACAATGGTGACACCCAGGCGTTTCTTCTACCTGAATCCGAAACAGGAAGCTCCCAAACTGGCCATGTCCGGTGAGGACTTGCGTCAGATGGAAGGTGAGGACGCCGTGGCGCCTCTCAAGTCACTGCTCAAAGTGGGAACTTAGCGGTGCGATTGTGGCGTGCCCAATTTGAGAGGTTCCTTCTTAGAACGTAGATTTAGTTTAATCCAAAGACAAAAAACTCATAGCAATAACACAATCCCACAACATTGCTATACATTAAAATTTCAAAGTAGTACTAAACACTTGAGAAATACAACAGTTTGTACTAAACAACTTGGCGAAACAACCAAATGGCTCCATCTTCCTTTTTTAATCACAATAAAAAACAACTAAAGGTCTTCAACCAAGAAACTCATGGACATTATAAGAACTATAAAACATCGTCTTAGTAGCTGGGGAAGTTGTATAATATATTTAATTAATTGGACATAAAGGACCAGAGGTTATTACTGCGAGTGTTCATAAATAACACCGTTTTATCGTAAGATTACAGCTGATCATAAAAAAATCAATTTGCCAGTCTGAGTATTGACATCTGTGAGATTGACATCGGAAGGGGGAGTGTTGGCCGTGACCCTGGATTTCTTGTCGATTCTTCTTTGTAAGCGTAAACTAACTTCTGATATTGACATCTGTGACATCGGAGGAGGAAGTGTTCTTACCGAACATGGTCTAGGAAACGACCAATTGGAAGAATCTACTAACTTCTGATGTTTGCTCATGTAAGTCTCTTTTACCCCCGATTTCTGATTTAAGCATTTGAAGTTAAGTATTTCTCAAACTCTACTTTAGCCTGCAAACCTGTCAAAATTTGGCATTAAAGTAGGTTTTGAGACATACTTAGCTCAAAATACTTAATTCAGAAACCCGCCCTTTGTAACTACGATTCGCACGCTTACAATAAAAATGACCTAACTAACACAAAATCAGACCGTGGGAACATTTGAAAAAGTTACCGTAAAATTTGGATCCTGTGCAGCTAATAAAGATACATTGGTAAATCGTTTGTTTAAAATCAGAAAGGTTACTTGACGGTTACTGCAATATACCACGGTATTTTGTATGCTAGTGTAACCTTTCGTGAAAGACAGACAAAGAATGTTGCATTTTACTTCAAGTACCTACTAAAACTCCTAATCCTGGTATAATTTTATAGTTTTGGCTTCGTAGTTAAATTGATGACTTAGTTCGGGAGACCGATGTTCGATGCACGATTCGTCTATTTCCATTTTATAGTTTCATTCCCTTTTGCGATTATGTCAACAGGTCTTATATGACTCATGCCATCAAAAAGGGAAAATAAACCTTTCAATACCTGATATCTGCAGAGCCATGGGACAGTTATTGCATTTTCATTCCGAAAATGGACTGCGGTTATTGAAAACAGAAAGCTTCCTTTCAATTTGCCAATAATTTGATTTTCATGGACCATGACGGACTACACCGTTACTCTATATATAAATATAAAAGGAGAAACTGACTGACTGACAAATCAACGCACAGCCGAAACAACTGGGACTAGGAGCGTGAAATTTTGCATAAGGTTTCCTTTTATGACGTAGGCGAGCATTAAGAAAGGATTTTCCAAAATTCACCCCCTAAGGGGATGAAATGGGGGTCAAAAGTTTGTATAGAGAAACCTATTTTCAAGCGGGCAAGGCCGCTGGCAGAGGCTAGTTCTAGATATGGGATTAATCGGAGCGGATCTATATATATATTATATAGTATGATTATTGATAGGGTCACGTTTGACCACTATCTCACCTGATGTTAAGCGATGATGTAGTCGACGATGGAGCACACTTACTTCGAAGCAACGTATACACTCTTGGTTTTAAGACTCCTAGGTTGTAGCCATCAGGAAACAGACTCCGGCAGGGAATTCCACTCCTTAGCTGTACGCACAATAAATGTGTTCCCAAAACGTCGCAAGATGCTAGAAGAATAAGTTAGAAGGCCTTCTACAAGCTGGACCGCTGGACCTGGTAAGGGTTGCGAGAATCTGATGGATGCGAAACCCACAGAACCGGTCGCTGTGTCGACGCATAGGGGAAGCCTATGTCCAACAGTGGACGTATTTTGACTGAAATGATGACCCTTTGAAAAGGTGTAGGTAACCTTGTTGCTACCGAGACAAATGCTATTCGCTTGCCTTTCTTCTGATATCATTTGTTTGTGATTCACCTCACAAAACAACAAATTCATAGCTTGTAAATTCATTTCCGACGAAGCATTTACAACATCAAAATCAAAGCAAGAGATCAAACCGTTCCGAATTGCGCATTGCTTATAACCAATACATAACTGATTGCTATATCCAAACCACATACACGATCGTGTAATCAAGCTTCAAAGATATGTAATTCTAGCTATGTTAGAACATAAGCAAGCATATACGAGGCTATTAAAGGTTAAATTAGGATGCGAGATTCCGAAATTGTTTTGACAGGCGATTGTTAGTCGGTTCAACAATCGATTTGATATCGATTGAGCAATCGAAATTCTATTAAAATGAAACCGTTACAATGTGTAAAATGAGATTAGAATTGTTAGCTGGTAATTCTCACTTACTGCTTTATTATTTGGTTTGATGATTGGAATTGAACTCGATCATATTGTCCATCGATTACAAAAGAATAACCATCGATAAAGAGATTCCAGAACAATCGAATAATTCTGATAAAACATTGCTGTGTTAGGCAGTCAATTGATATAATAACGTCCATGATTATTGTTTTATTGCAGCTCTAATAGTTTCGGAAGTCGATAGATATTGGAGAGTATGTAGCGAATGTTCTAGATGCCAATGTGGAAATACATAAATGTATTGTAGATTGTACTTTATGTAAATATATTACAATACAATCTAATATAAATGATAGTCTTTTAAATGTTTAGATAAGAATCCTCGAGTCGATGAAGGAAAATAATGAGAAATATTATATTTGTATTAAGAGGACTACCAGGAGTTAAACGCGAGCTTTACAATGCGCAAAAGTATATGATGTAGTAAACAGAATCAAAGCAGGTTTCTCCATACAAACTTCCAACCCCCCGTTTTGCCCCTTTATGGGTGGAGTTTCGTAAAATCTGTTCTTAGCGGATGTCTACACCCTATAAGGAACCTATCTGCCAAATTTTAAGTTTGTAGGTGTTATAGTTTCTGAGATTTCGTGATTAATCAGTGAGTGGTATTTCGCTTTTATACATATAATAGATTCTTCAGGACAAATGCTAGATAGATAGCGTGTTCAAATATAGATGAAGATGCATCTAAAAATTACTTTTCTTGATTACGAATAGGACACATGCAATCATTCAGATTGTTTGTCAGATTATACTACAAGCAACATTTTACCGTTCTAGTGTTTTAACTATATAATCAAACCTGTAGATTTTTATTTAATGGCTAAAATGCTTATATTTGCATCGCCCACTTGGAAAACTCTAAACAGACTCCGCACCCAAGTTGGGCGCAGCAAAGACAATCTCCACAGATGGGGGTTCTCGGACGGTTCCGATCTTCAATGTTTGTGCGGCGTCTCTCCGCAGACCATGTCCCACCTTCGATCCTGCATCACGTGCCTTGTTACCTGTTCACGTAGAAAGCTAATGACAGCATCAGCGGACGGCATTGCCGTGGCCGAATAATGGGCCAGGCAAGGAATTTAACTAGTGTCATCGATGCTCTAAGAAGAAGATGCTTATATTTTGCGAGTATTTCTACTTTTGTATGCAAGTTGAGAGTGACGCGATTTAGGTGCTATAGTCCTCTTTAGCAAAAATTATCCTTCCATATTTAGAATCATGGTTGTCTTCTTTATTATCAGCACCGTAATCCTATCCTTTTGCTAACTATGTTGGGGCCTGCATATCAGGTAACTAGATATTATCATCAGATATGCCAATTAAATAAGTACAAAAACCAGCAATGTTATGTTTATATTGTTGACTAGCTTTTGCCCGCGGCTTCGCCCGCGTACATAAAATATAGCCTATGTGACTCAGGAATAAAGCAGCTTTCTATCGGTGAAAGAATTTTAGCAATCGGCCCAGTACTTTCAGAGATTACCTCCTACAAACAAAAAAATAAAAAACTTTACAATATTAGTGTATATTTGTACGTACTTTTTATATAGACTTATTATTTTTTTCTCTACTATTATATGATATGTATGTACTCGTAATAAACATCTAAACATTCTTCTTTTTCTCATGAATCACTCTGTCTATTGGTGCAAACCTCAGGAAAACTTTGTTCAGCCGTTTTTGAGTTAATCGCTAATCAGAAAATCTGACATAGGCGAAAGAAGAAAGAAAGAAAGAAAAACAGTTTATTTACGTCAAATATGGCACACACCTTAAAAATAAAACAAATAACAATAACGACTCATATATAATTGGCGCGTGGTTAAGCGTTGTCCTAGCGTATCATGTTAACCAGTTGGGTTGAGGAAGCCAAAATACTGATATTCAGCTGGAAGTCGAGCCCAACATAGTTGCGAAAAGACTAGACAGTCCTTACAGCACTGACTGTTTCTTTAGGTGGGAAATCATGCAATTACCATCGTTACAGGGCCCCGGGGTACCCACACAGTGAAGTTTGTTTAAAATTCTTGTTACTATTTTGGTTTACAAAAAAGTTTTATTCTATTCTATACTTATCCCAGCTCCCCTAGCCAAGTTACGACCGTTTCGTTTCGATCCTCTTGCGTCAAACGCCTTGAGTAGGTCACGTCTCCGATGCCTTTGTTCTGACGTCATCTCAACGCTGTCACGTGGTCAGAACAAAGGAATCGGAGGCGAGGCCTACTCGAGGCATTCGACGCAAGAGAATCGAAACGAAACGGTCGTAACTTGGCTAGGGGGGCTGTAGTGCGTCTGTTAGTAGTACACAATGGGTTAGATACAAAATGCCTCTTCCCATAACACAGGGACACTCAAAGCAAAAAAACAAGTCATAGCCAGACGGACTTTTGCCAAAAGCGGAAGGTTTATATGCACACTTAAGTACATATTACCATATAATTTTAGTTCCGGCCATGCGACGTAACCTTTTACATAAATTGGCCCAACAGTTAAGGCGCTGGCATGACACCAAGCGAACATACAGCCTGCTTATGATGAACCTGGGCAAGGACACTCACGGAGATTGTTGTACCTTCATTTGTTTAGTGGTTGTACTTATGTATTTGGTACAGTGTACTATGGACATCTTTGTTTTTACGTTTTGAACTTCCTGGGTTTGGTTTTTTTTTATAGGTTGGAAAATCATCTAATGACAAATCCCGCTCTTGGGCGGGGCGGGAGATAGTGTCAGACTTTTACTGACTAAAAACCCACTCCTGTTCCTTCGTTGCCTTTCGTACCAGGGCCGAGTCTTCCTTTCAAAATCAGACCCTTGGCCCCAGTAGGCTTCGACCCTGCTGGGTCCCTACCGTTGGCTGATATCTCCTTGAGGTGCGCGTGGAACAGTACGCGCCGTCAACGACTTGGGCTCGGTCCGGACGGTTACCGGACGGTCGGACGGCGAGCTACCCATTGCTCGCCGTCCGCAAACCCGCGCCTACGGTGGCCGGAAATCGGGATTGGAATCCCGGCGGCGGTTGGGGCGTGAGGACCGTTGCCTCACGCACATATTTAGGTTTAGTTTAATAGTATATATAGATAATATGTCCCCACTATGACTTTAAGTATGTGTATATGATTAAAAATTTCTAGTATAAGTAACAAAAAAGAAAAAAAGTATAAATTAGTCACAAAATAAATTAATGTATATTTATCATTTTTATAACCTACGTATTTAACTTAATATTGCAGGTAGACTATCTCAAGTTTTCCTTCTATTTTAAGAATTGCTAACCCGGCTAGCCGATATAAATGTAAGATACATGTACCGCAAAAAATATTTCAGCCATTATCCGCTATGAGATCTATCCGGGACCTAAAGGTATGAAATATTGATAGCTGTCTCCTTTCTAGGTTTTTTTGTGCTTTTTACAGGTATCTTTGCTAAAGTCACGTAGGCTGTGTCACGTAGTAAAAGCCTAAAAGGCCACTTTTTGGCGAAACTTTTTTTCAGAAATTTCCCCGATTTGAGGTAGACAAAAATTAGACGTTTTTCTTTTTTAGGTGGGAATATCATCTAATGACAAATCTCGCCTTGGGCGAAGTGGGAGATAGTGTCAGACTTTTACTGACTAAAAACCCACTCCTGTTTCTTCTTTGCCTTCATCCCGGGAGTCCGGGACCCTGGGTTACGCTTTCACACTACCCGTGGACCCAGTAGGCTTCGACCCTGCTGGGCCCCTACGATTTGCTGACATCTCCCTGAGGCGCGCGTGCGACTTGGGCTCAGTCCGGACGGTTACCGGACGGTCAGACGGCGAGCCACCCATTACTCGCCGTCCGCAAGCCCATACAACAAACGTGATCATTTTTAACGATGCTGTTTTTTGCTACGGATGGTACGGAAACCTTTGTGCACGAGTAGAAAAAAAGAAAGAAAAAAAAGAAAGAAAAACAGTTTATTTACGTCAATTAAGGCGCACAACTTAAAAATAAAACAAATAACAATAACGACTTATTTAACAATAATGACTTTTTTTTTTCGAGTCCGACTCGCAGTTGGCTGTTTTTTTTTATCAAATCCTATGGCGACAATTTCATTATAAAGGACATCCATATTTTAACTCACTACTTAAAATAACAACTCATCTACAAACACGTATCTATCCTCATTGAATAAGTTTTTCCTCCACACTGTGACGTACTTACGTCACAAGTTAATGAGCTGATGTACCATCCACAAGGCTGGCTGACGAGGGTACCAAATTGTGTCACGATTTAGGGTTTGACAGTTGTTCAAGAAAATCATGTTTCTGATCTTCTTGTTATTACTATACCCCTGTACTGTTTTTAGTCGGGAAAAAGGCGGTGGATATGCATTTCTTTCGGTTTTTTGTTTTGGTGGCAAATGATCTAATAACTTCTCTCGCTCTGGGTGGAGGGAAAGGGAATGTCAGACTTTTACTAACTAACTAACCTATCTGTGTTTCTTCAGTATTGTCCTTTGCGTTACAAGGCCGCGATGAACAATAGAAACACGCTTTATCTAAATAACAGCACTGAGGGTTCCGTACCTCAAAAGGAAAAAACGGAACCCTTATAGGATAACTTTGTTGTCCGTCTGTCTGTCTATCTGTCTGTCAAGACCCTTTATCCCGAGAACGCATGGAGGTCTTGAGTTGAAATTAAAACCATATTACTCAGGTCTGCGGTCCTTTAATGCTGTAAAAATATCAAACTTCTATTCGTTACGGCCATGTAACATGTTGCAAAAAACGTATATTTCGACACTCAAGGGAATCAAAATTCATAGGGTACTTCCCGTTGTTCCAGAATCTTGAATTTGGCATAAAGCAAGGTCTTATAGCGCAGATTTATACATAATTAATAAATCTCGTTTTTAGTTGTGCGCGCATTACGTAAAATGTTCGAAATCGATGTAGATAACTTTTAAACATTAAAATTGTGTGTGATATATTATTATACTTTACTTGATATATTACTTATACTTAGGCTTTGTTTATTGCAATCGGTTGACTATATCGAAAGATATACTACATTCATTGACTGTTAGGCGGTACGAAGTTCGTCGGGTCAGCAAGTATAGGAATAAATCTGAAAACAGTAAATTTGTTGTTGATTCGGAAAAATCTTCAAGACTCCATTCGGGAATTGAACTATTTACATATATAAGTTTGTACGGAACCCTCAGTGTGCAAGTCCTACTCGCACTTGCCCAGTATTATAATATTAAGTGTGATTGATCGGCTCGCATTTCACCACTATCTCACCTGATGTTAAGCAGTGATGCAATCGTTGATGGTGAGGCACAATAGTTTATTAAGAGCTTATTCCCTCTAGCCTTGAAGACACCCAAATTATAATCGGACGGAAAGACCGCAGCAGGCAAATTGTTCCATTGGCGGACAATTTATAAAGGTTTTTTTTAATTTTTTTTTTTTACATTATCTATTTTCACATTGAAAGATTCAAAAGCATTTTATTTCAAATAAACCATTTACAGGCACTTTTGAAATGTCAAGAAGTCAGTCAGTCAGAAAAAAAATGATGCTTATTGCACATTCCAAAGCTAAGATCTCTATGGAGAAGAATGTGCAAGAAACATGTTATATATTACAAATGTCTCGGTTACGTGTTTCTTGACGCTACTATCATGTGAGAACAATGTAAATAAAGTAAAAATAAAAACTAAATATAGATATTAAAATAGCAACTGGCAGCTAAGAGATGACCAGTCTCAACTGATAGCACCCGTTCACGGACATGACGCGAATATTAGCACCACTCAGCTCAACCATTTTGAAGGGAACCGAATGATCCAACACACGCGCCACCATCAGTGAGCATGACAAACAAAACAAAAAAAAATTAAAGGAATGTGACATCGTTATTCTTGCTTCTGCAACCACCTGACAAAAAAATGCAAGTTAGAGCACTAATTTAGTTGTATTTGTAGTAAAGTTCTTACTTTACTACAAAAACGACTAAACTGAAGGTGTCACGAGTTAATGAGCTGATGTACCATCGACAAGCCTCCTGACGAGGGTAGCGATTGTGTCACGATCGAGGGCTCCACAATTGTTGATACGGAAATCTCGTTACCATTTAAGCATTTGAAAGGGATTGATCGGTGTTTCATGGTCATTCTTGGAAGATTTTAGGGTTTATTTCTGAATTAACTGCTACCAGTGGGTTCGTCCGCGTGCAAGTAGAAAATTGTCTCAAGGGAACATATTCCCGGGATAAGAAGTATCCTATATGCTAATCCCGGACAATCTACCCTTGTACCAAATTTCATCTAAATCCGTTCAGCCGTTCGAGCGTGAAGAAATAATAAACACACATCATCACGTTCAAAAACTTTCGACTTTGTAATATTAGTGTGAAATGGAAGAATGTCGTATGTTTATTTTATTTATTTACTATAGAAGAATGATGACGTAGAGCAGTGGTTTTCCAGTGGTACAGATAGCGGCACGAATCTTGAGCGCTCGGCGAAAGAGCGGGGATCGTTTTGCGCATCGTACAATATCGGCGAGCCAATCACTGTACAAGGATTTCAATTCCCGCCCCCGCATCTCTCTTCATAGCACTAAAGAGACCCGATATTTCACTTCTGCGTGCTTCTGCGCGAGTAGAACTGTAGAAGTCAATATCATTTTTGAAGACCTATCCATAGATACCCCACACGTATGGGTTTGATGAAAAAAAAATTTTTGAGTTTCATTTCTAAGTATGGGGAACCCCCAAAATTTATTGTTTTTCTTCTATTTTTGGGTGAAAATCTTAATGCGGTTCACAGAATACATTTACTTACCAAGTTTCAACAGTATAGTTCTTATAGTTTCGGAAAAAAGTGGCTGTGACATACGGACGGACAGACAGACACATGACGAATCTATAAGGGTTCCGTTTTTTGCCATTTGGCTACGGAACCCTGAAAAGTACATACTAGATGTGGCATGCAATTAGAGATAGGTTTTTACTTTTAATTATAACACGTATTAAAAATAACACGTATATTATAGTTATTATTGAAAGGCCTGTTGGTCTAGTGGTTAGTGGCCTTGACTGCTATGACGGAGGTCGTAGGTTCGATTCCCACCCAGGACAAATGTTTGTATGATGAGCACAATCATATTTTGTTCCGTGTCTGGGTGTAATTTATCTATAATATGTATGTATTTAGAAATATATAAGTATGTTTATCAGTTGTCTAGTAATCAATTCATAACACAAGTTCTGCTTAGCTTGGGACTAGACTGCGTTGTGTGAATATTATATTATTATTATATTAATATAATCATGGACCTCTGGAAACAACCCATTTTTAATACAGTAGTTCACCTTTGAAAGATTAACTATTAAATAAAAAGTCATCTTTTATATCTATACTAATATTATTAAGAGGAAAATTTTGTACTTTTGTTTGTAATGAAGAAGAATTTGTTTGTTATCACTGAGTGACATAAGCTGTATATTCTCTACTATCACGCGAGTTAAACAGCTGCCACTTTATACATTATATGTATGCTATCGTATTTCCTCTTTATTTATTCATTGTTTTTTTCCTTTCCCTATAATTTATTTTTATTTATCTATCTTATTGAAATCTATTAGCACACTATACCGTGCCGACATCTTTATGTCGATACCGTTACCGGCCCACGCTGAAAACCAGCCCCGTAGACTCATCGCATTTTACGTCTGGTATTATGCTGAGCGTTCGGCCGTTTTGCGCGAATGTGGCGCATATTTTTCTCACATAATATAGGTATCTCCCTACTTATAATTTCTTAGTTCTAAATTTCCCGCCAAATACATTAATAATAATAATAATATTCCACAACTATCACACAACGCCGTCTAGTCCCAAGCTAAGCAGAGCTTGTGTTATGAGTACTAGACAACTGATAAACATACATATATATTTTTAAATACATACATATTATAAATAAATTACACTCACACACAGAATAAATGACCGTGCTCATCACACAAACATTTGTCCTGGGTGGGAATCGAACCCACGAACTCCGGCATAGCAGTCAGGGCCACTAACCACTAGACCAACAGGCCAGTCGAAACTAAAACTTCTTTAATTTTTCAGACAGACCATAAGCACTTTAGGTACCGATGAGTCCATAGACAGTTACCTACATTGTCTTCATCAAAAACTAGCTTCTTCCAGCCATCCCCTTAGGGAGTAAATTTTAGAAAATCCTCTCTTAGTGCTCGCCTACGTCATAAAAGAAAAACCTTGTGCAAAACTTCACGTTCCTAGTCACAGTAGTAACAGTCGTGTGTTGATATGTCAGTCAGTCAGTTTCACCGGTCTCTGATATTACACTGTAGATTTAGACCATTGCACTCCGGCTGTTTTTAATGACTTGTCTCGCGTGTCAATCTTTTACTGTTTTTTTTTTTTTTTTCTTATTATTGATAGGCTCGCGTTTGACCACCATCTCACCTGATGGTAAGCGATGATGTGGCCGACGATGGAGCACGCTTGCCTAGAAGTAACCTATTCACTCTTGACTTAAAGACCCCTAGGTTGTAGCTATCAGGGAACACAGACTCGGGCAGGGAATTCCACTCCTTAGCTGTACGCATTATGAATGTGTTCCCAAAACGCTTTGTACGTATGGGTGGGATGTCCACCATGTACCGATGGCGCAACGCCATACGTCTAGTGGTCCGATGATGGAACGGACTTGGTGGAATTAAATTGTGCAATTCCAACGCACACTCCCCGAAGTGTAATCGATAGAAAACCGATAGGCCAGCAACTCGGCGTCGATGCTCAAGGCTTTGGAGTTTTGAATCGACAAGTGCATCATCACCGATGATTCTCTTGGCTCGCTTCTCAATCGACTCCATGTTCCTTCTCTGCCTTGTGTTCCAGGAGTCCGGGGTTCCCTTTCGGACAACCCATGGCCCCAATAGATAGCACTCTGGTTGACAACAATAACTCCTTTGTACAAACGTATGTATAACTCCATACATATGTACTTAGAACATAATTACATTGTTCAAACACAGCGAGGGCTTTGAATATGGCTTGTAGAGGCTAACGACTAAAGCCTTTGACATAGTATCCTCAAAGCTGCGTTATCGATTTGCTTGCCTATTACAGGGACATAAATGAGAGTTTGCTATACTAAAATTTCGAATAAGGTTCTATCTACCTGGGGAGTGTGCAACACCACACTACAATATTATAAAGGCAGCAAGGAAAATTTGTGAGTGTGTGTATTCTAACTTCTTCACACTCGAACAGGGCCTCAAGTCTGCTATTACAATAGTGTCAGAATGGTCTATCATTGATTTCGTAATTGTTGATTTTGACAAGTTTTGGTAATCTACTCCATCTTTTGTGGTTTATTCTAAACCAAATATGTTGTTTTTGTACGCCATAAATGGAAAAACATGCAGATCTTCCTGTTAATTTAAGACCTTGCACATATTATTATTATGATGTATATTCTATTCTATTCTACTAATTAATGGCGTCGCTATGACTTTCCGATGGTCAACCACTGACACTCCATTGATAGAATTGGCATAGAATGGTAATCTCGTACATAACAACAAACGAATGTCTGACATAGGCGGTAATTTGCTAAAATTTTGACAGTTCCTTTGATCAGTGACCTACCATTAGAACGTCATTGTGCGTACAGCTAAGGAGTGCAATTCCCTGCCGGAGTCTGTGTTTCCTGATAGCTGCAACCCAGGGGTATTTAAGTCAAGAGTGAATAGGTTACTTCTAGGCAAACGTGCTCCATCGTCGGCCACATCATCGCTTACCATCAGGTGTGATAGTGATCAAACGCGAGCCTATCAATAATAAAAATAAAAAAAGTCATTGCTTTTAATAAGCTCGATATTGTCATTTTACCACAACTCTATTACGATCGATGAACGGATTTTGATGAAACATGGTACACAGGTAGACCATAAATACTGAAATAGCACATAGGATACTTCTTATCCCAAGAGAATGCTTCTCTGAGATAATTTTCTATTAATACTCGGGCAAAGCCGCAGGCTACAGCCAGTTAAGAACTAGCCTGACTGATGTAAGAACATCAGCCAGACATTACGTCATTTTATCATGCTTATTGCATTTTAATATCAGCGGAAAGCGGTTATCTACAGTTCATAGTGTAATTCCCATTAAGGATATCCGATGTGCTGCTAATCTGACCTCGATACGATGATATAAACAGCTGCAGCTCATATGACATTAATAACGTGAAATAACGTCACTTAAAATAAACAAAAAAATATGCGAACGTTTTTAAAATGTCTGCTTACAAATCGACTGAAGATATCATCATCTTCCTGCCCTTGTCCCGTGTCATTTGGGGTCGGCGCAACACGTTTTTTTCTTCCATTCTGCCCTGTCACTCGTTATACTATCACTAACTTCCTTTTCTTTCATATCACTCTTCACACAATTCATCCATCTTTTCTTTGGTCTCCCTCTCCCACTCCATCCATCCACATGTAAACTCATAACTCTTTTAGTAACATGCGTTTCATCCCTCCTCTTCACATGACCATACCAAGATAAACGATTCCCTTTCAAGTTTTCAGTCACTGACGCCACTTTCAAACTTCTCCTAATATACTCATTTCTCACTTTATCCATTCTCGTCACACCACACATCCATCTTAACATTCTCATCTCCGCTACGTGCAATCTTTTTTCATCCGTCTTTTTCACAGCCCAACATTCTAATCTATACAGCATGACAGGCCTTATCACGGACTTGTAGATTTTACCCTTCAACTTGAGGGGCATCCATGGGTCACAAGTTGTTCCCGTGACCTGTCGTGATCTGACGAGAAATTTCCGTAATTTTTAAATTAACATTGACAGACTCACGTTCGATTACTATCTCACCCACGAGCTCTTAACGCGACCCATTTGACAACCTACACTGAACTGTTAAAGGAATGGAGCTATATAGAGTGCAGATTTATGACTTTCACCAACCCGCACTGGGCCCGCGTGGTGGATTACGGCCCATTCTCTCTACTAGAGAGGAGGCCTGAGTCCCACGTGTGGGAACATTGAAAGGCTGCTTATGCTTATGCTACGTCATAGCCCCTGATGGTAAGCCAAGACGTGGTTGATGATGGAACATACTTGCCTAGAAGTAACCTATTCACAGTTGATTTAAGGACCCAATACAAACCATCATCATCGTCATCATTTCAGCCGAAAGACGTACACTGCTGGATAGCGGTCACCACAACGACCGATTCGTCATCGGATTCCCGCGATCTTCATATTGTGAAAAGCCTTCCAACGCTGCGTCTTTGGCGTTCACCACTCCAGAACCTTTCGGCTCCATCGACCATATTATTATGTTCTGCGAGCAATGTGCCCTGCCCACTGCCCCTTAAGTTTGGTGTTTCGCCGGGTTAAGTCGGGAACCTTGGTTCTCCTGCGGATATGTTCATTCCTGAGGCGAACACGCGAGGAAACACCTTGCAAAACTATAACCCAATTGCTATAGTGAATATCTCGAATGATACGTAAAATAAATAATATAATAATAATAATATTCCACAACTATCACACAACGCCGTCTAGTCCCAAACTAAGCAGAGCTTGTTATGAGTAGGTACTAGACAACTGATAAACGTACTTATATATTTCTAAATACAAACATATTATAGATAAATTACACCCAGACACAGAACAAATGATCGTGCTCATCACATAAACATTTGTCCTGGGTGGGAATCGAACCCACGACCTCCGGCATAACAGTCAGGGCCACTAACCACTAGACCAACAGGCCAGTCAAAAAATATATATTTATATCTATGACTAATTTTTTTTTATTATCGAAGAAGATGTAATAGCATCTAGAATTTAAAAAAGAATTGGCTACTGTTGCAAAATATCGTAATTTTTCTCGCAACAGTTTATCGGGAAGGCCGTCAATTTGCAAGTAGGATCCGGCCAATAGGAGCGCGGGTCACGTGAGGGCAGCGACAAGGTCGACTCTTGCGCAGCCAGACTGCATCTCTCGAAGGCCGCGCACGTGGTAGTGCGCACGTAGGTACCAACATACGTTTTATTATTATCGATGATGCTATGATGTAGACTCATTTGTTTTGCGAAGTCGGTAATTATGGCGACAGTTGTTTTTTTTTTTTTTTAATTTTGCCTCGCACTATGAATTACTTTTGTATTGCGAGTGCGTTCAGAAACATATACTCGCATACACAAGACACCTAGAGCCGGATTCAAAAACTATCTGTGGGCCATATGCTAGCAAAGGAGGCGACCGCCGGGATTCCGATCCCGATTTCCGGCCACCGTAGGCACGGGCTTGCGGACGGCGAGCAATGGGTAGCTCGCCGCCCGACCGTCCAGTAACCGTCCGGACCGAGCCCAAGCCGTCGACGGCGCGTAGTGTTCCACGCATGCCTTTAGGAAATGTCAACAACCGTAGGGGTCGAAGCTTACTAGGGCGAAGGGTCTGCTTCTGAAAGGAAGACTCAGCCCTGGTAAGGTAACGAAGGAACAGGGGTGGGTTTTTAGTCAGTAAAAATCTGACACATCCTCTCGCTCCGCCCAAGACGTTGCCGGAAATCGGGATCGGGATGAGGCGGATCGGCTGGGGCGTGAGGGCCGCTCCAGCGCGTGCACGTGCGACCTCCTCCTTTGATAGTATTACTGCTTCGCAGAAGGAGGCGACCGCCTGCCACTCCTCCTCGCTTCGGGCTATGGCCTGTACCAAGGCCCGGCGCGAGGGATCGTTGCCGAAGACCGACACGACCGATCACGCTCAGTAGTATCGCCAGCTCTAGACCAACTAGCACTTAAGCAATCGGCGTTCTATTATATTATTTAAAAAACTTACTCGTAACTAATATTTTCCAAAAGCAGTCTAACGAGGAAAACCAGTTACCTGTAACAGAAAGAAAAAACTTAATCAGCATTTGCAAGCCATAAATCAGCGTCTCTATTAAAAGTCTATTTGAATACTCGTGTTACGCAAACCGTTTAAAAAAAACCGATAAGTGGGAGTCCAACTCGCGCACGAAGGGTTCCGTACCATTATCTATATATATAAAAGGAGAAACTGACTGACTGACATATCAACACACAGCCGAAACTACTGGGACTAGGAGTGTAAAATTTTGCACAAGGTTTCCTTTTATGGCGTAGGCGAGCACTAAGAGAGGATTTTCCATAATTCTCCCCCTAACGGGATGAAACAGGCTCCAAAGTTTGTATGGAGAAACCTACTTCCACGTGCGGCGCCGCGGGGCGACGCTAGTCTATCTATACAACATTAGACACTATATATAACCCCTGAGTTTGTTTCGGTGTTTCTTCTCAGGGTAGTCAGCTAGGAAACACCGGCCTTATCTAGTTTAAAATGACAAAAAAAAAAATGACGTGTAAAAGTGTTTTATAAACCTATTTGCAGAATAAATATAATTTATCATCATTTATCATTTAGTTAACTGTTATTAATATCGAGCAAAAAACGGCAAAAAAATCACGTTTGTTGTATGAGAACCCCACTTAAATATTTGTTTTATTCTGTTTTTAATATTTGTTGTTATGAAATACATATAAAAATTCAACCGTTTAGCTAACACGGTTCATGAGATAGAGATGGACAATGTAGTCTTAGTAATACGGTCCCGTTTTTACCTTGTGAGATTTTTTTTTATATGTGGATAAATCACCCAATGACATCCCCTGCTCTTGGGCGGAGCGGTTGGGTGTGTCAGACTTTTACTAACTAAAAACCCACTCCTGTTCCTACGTTGCCTTTCATACCAGGGCCGAGTCTTCCTTTCAGAAGCAGACTCTTGGGCCCAATAGGCTTGGACCCTGCTGGGCCCCTACAGTTACCCTCTTGAGTATGAAACCCTAAAAAACATTATCAAACGTTGGACAAAAAACCTAGGTATGATCGAACTCAAAGCATTTTTTTTTTCTATATTCGATAGACTCGCTCTTGACCACTATCTCACCTGATGGTAAGCGATGATGTGGTCGACGATGGAGCACGCTTGCCTAGAAGTAACCTATTCACTCTTGACTTAAAGACCTCTAGGTGGTTTGTTACAAATAAACCATTTACAGACACTTTTGAATTGTCAAGAAGATGGTCAGCCAAAAGATCAATCTAATTGCAGATTTCGAAGCGTAAATCTCTTTATAGAAGAACATTTTTTTTAATTCTTATAAACCAGTGCTTGACTGCGATCCCACCTGATTGTAAGCAGTGATGCAATCATTGATGGTAAGGCGCACTAGTTTATTAAGAGCCTATTCACTCTAGCCTTGAAGACACCCAAATTATAGTTTGACGGGAAGACCGCAGCAGGCAAATTGTTCCAATCCTTGAATGTACGCGGTATAAACGACGAAGCGAAACGCTTAGTCCGGACCGTTGAAGTTTCAACAACGTAAGGGTGGATACCTGCTCGCCGTACGTCGGGTTGTCCGATGGTAGAAAGGAGATGGCGGAGTCAAGTCATACAATTCCCGCGCACACTATCCACGTACAAGAAACTCAATGGACACTCTTTTAAATCATGTTATGAATTACAAAAATCCTGATTACATAAATCTTGAACGCAATCTATGTAACCGTGTTCTTCTTTCTATTTTAAATAGTATTTTTTTACCAAGAAATTCACTAAACTTACTTTATAACAAGAAAACATATTAAAAATGATGACTAAGTACTCTGAAATCTGACAATGACCCAGATTCAAGATCTAAAATAACGAAAACTGTCACAATCTCGAATATGAAACATCAAAAGCAATTTAACAATGTCCACTTGAGACAAGCAAGAGTTCTTTAAAATCTTTAAAAACATGACGATCTAAATAGTAGTATCATTGAGAAAATAACCAAAGGTCAGAACACGGTAACCCATCCAATTATGTAACTCTAATCTTGACTTAACTAGGCAGAAAAAAATAACAGGTATGAAATTCAATCAATTAAAAATAATATATTTTGATACAAGTGGAGAAAGTTGGTTCGAGTTCCTTCAATTGCCCTTTGCGTTTCAGGGCAGTGAGGGAATGTTCGAAAAGGGCAGTGATTAAATACAATAAATTGTGACGGGGGCGAGCTCGTACACTTTTCTGCACTAGTGCGGAAAGCGTAAATTGCGTGCCTAAAAGCGCTAGGAATAAGAGCGGATTTTCGACTAAGAGTACTCAAAAAGAATAACCAAGAATATTCGTGTTTGGTTATGGTGCCTTTTTTGAGGTGAGATATCATCAAATAATTTCTCCTGCTCTTGCCTTGAGCGAGAGGGCGTGTCAGATTTTTACTGATTAAAACCCACCGAGATACATACTTCAGATGCCCTTAGCGTTTCAGGGCAGTGGTAACCTTTTTCGAACATTCCCTCAGCCCTGGTTATTGTATTGTGTTTCCAATTTTCATTTTTATTTCATCATCTAGGTACATTTGCTAATCAATTAATTAATATTAATGAAGTATTGAAAAGAAAATGTACAGGTGTAGTAAGAATAATAAACAATTAAATATTGTATTCAAGTAATTTAGTCGTTATATTATTATTTTTTCGAATGTCACCTTGTGATGACGGGGCATAGTCGAAACTATTTAAACAAAATTTTTTATACAATGTCTTTTCTTGTGTCACTAAATTATGCTAAAAAAAGTTAAGTTTTGCAGCACACATTTTACACGATAAACATATTTGTGAACTTTAATTGCGGCATTGGTTGTCAAAAAAGATGTACGAATGCTATCAATAATTCAGTGCATTTTATGTTGGGTTTTTTTTAATTCTCTACATGCAGTCCGGTCCACGCTGAAAACCAGCGCTGTGGACTCGTCGCATTTTTACGTTGTGGACACGGCATTATGCTGAGCGTACGGCCGTTTTGCTCGGACGTGGCGCATATGTTATTTTTAATTAATTATGTTTTTGTCTTGCAAAATGTTTGCAATATGTTAGTTATAAGTTTGCGCCTTTTCCGGCAAATAAAATGTTTTTCTTTCTTTCTTTCTTCTTTCAGTTTAACTACGTCGAAGTTTAGTTATTTTAGTATGTTTGTTCCATTAATAGTTGACTCATCCACAGCTAACATTAGTCGGGTTCCTGCGTGATCAAGGCCACGTAGAAGAGTTCAACACCACTTTTATCATTATTAAAGCAATTAAATTAAAACAATGCAACCTACAAAAAAAAAATGGCAAAAACATTGTCAGGTCATAGTCGTAAAAAAAAGCTACGATGGAAACTCACTGGAATATCGTACCGAGCTTACGTCATCGAGTGACGTTTTGTTTTCATGTTGGCAATGAGGAACAGTCATGATTTTTCTGGAGTATGCAGACTTATAGCGTCAAAAAAAACAGTAAATACTGTGAAGAAATTATTTAAATCAGACCAAAAGTGACAAAGATACAGCAATTTTAGTGTATTAGTTCCAGAAACGCGCCAGAGAATGAAGCGACTCGCTGTGACGTCATCTGTCATGATCGGTCTCCACCGGTGAATGAATACGATCAAGCCGTTCGTCGCACGGATCATGACAGATGACGTCATCGTAAACAGCCCAGCGAGAGCGCGCGTTTCCAAGTAGCCGTTCAGAAAAACTTTAATAAATCCACCATTTCTTGACAGATTTTAATAATTTGAAAAAATTAAATGCTCAGTAAATTATTACACATACGATGTACTTAGTAAAAATCGGATTTGCTATTAAGTATGTGATTGATCCTCATTGCAAAAATCATGTTGTTCCGTGATATTTATTTTAATGGTTTGAACAAGAGTTTAAAATGTTATAAAAGATTTTCAAATGTGTAGATAATTTTGAAAGCCATAAATCAAATCAAATCTAGAATCACAACTTTAATAATTTGATCATTAATCTCTTTTAAATTTTATTATTTTTATGGCACTTATGCTTTATGACTGATTATTACAACTTTTAACAAGCGCTAACACATTCATAACACTTTATAAAATTAAATTTATCTTAATTAGAGAATGAAGGATGACCTTGGCTCAGAAGCAGGACATTACGATCATAATCAAAATATAACCAGAGCTGAGATTACATCTTCAAGAGATTTTATTTAACAAGAAATAAGAACCAACGGTATAAACTCGTCCTCATACGCAACAACCCTAAAAATAAATCTTGACGTCACGCCATCTTTCCGAGATCATAATATATAAATGAGTTCGAACACCGTGGTACGGTATTTTCAATGTCAATGTCAAGAGCGTCCAACGAACATAATTTTTATGTACACAGATGATATTAACGTTGCCGAATTATAAAGCCGGATACAGACTACTGTAACGTAACATGCAAGGTATCATGAAAGAGTATTTCATAAGTGTGGACGCAGCGCGCGCACGAACCGAGCATGCACCTACTCAAGCCGGATGTAAACTGCTGTAATATAACATACAAGGTAACATGAAAGAGCATTACCTACTCACGTAGTTGAAACGCCCTGTTAGCGCGCGTAGTGTACACGGTCCGCACGCGCAAGGTGTCCACACTAATGGAATTTCGTTACATTACATGATACATTGCGACAATGTGGACAGCAAATTCTTTCATTGTTACATTGCATGTTACGTTAAAGTAGTCTGTACCCAGCTTAACATTATTTTTATCGTAACACCGATAAGGAATTTACCAGTACATAGGAACTGTATACATGTGTATTGTTTATGTAGCGCTGTGTTTTTGATATGACTGTGTAAATCACGTTGCAAGCTTGACGCTTGACGGGGGTGATATCATAAGATCATGCGGCTTTTGTCTGGGTTGAATGTGTCAATCACACAGGCGTATTTTTGTTTACGTTGGTAACTAGATGACGTCACTGTTCACCTGATGGAAAATTGTTATAATCATCAATATCGAGGGGTTTTCTCAATGTGTTGCCAACCAATACTTCATCAACCGCCGCCGGGATTCCGATCCCGATTTCCGGCCACCCCGTAGGCGCGGGCTTGCGGACGGTGAGCAATGGGTGGCTCGCCGTCCGATCGTCCGGTAACCGTCCGGACCGAGCCCAAGTCGTCGACGGCGCGTAGTGTTCCACGCGCGCCTCAAGGAGATGTCAGCAACCGTAGGGGCCCAGCAGGGTCGAGGCCTACTGGGGCCAAAGGTGATGCGAAAGAGATCCCCGGGGCCCTGGAAAAAAAATGTCAAAGAAGGAACAGGAGTGGGTTTTTAGTCAGTAAAAGTCTGACACTATCTCTCGCTCCGCCCAAGAGCGGGGGATGTCATTAGATGATTTTCCCACCCGAAAAAAAAAAACCAATACTTCATGTTTCTGTCATTTTCTAACCATACTTCTATATGCTTGATTGAAGAAGTAGTTAATCAGTCAATTCATATCACACATAGAGGGAATTTCTACTCGAGTGCGAAAGCCGTGTCATCGATTTTTGTTTCTTCGAAAACCTTTCAACGACATCTCTATACTTCAAGACCCGACACTCGACGACGTCTTGTTACTGCTATATTTCGTTACATCGAAAAACTGTTCTGCGAACGATTTTACTGCGAGGCCTTGATCAATCGACGTTTAGTTACTGCGATGTTATCTTACTTAGAAAAACTTACTTCGAACGACTTTACAAGAAACAATTAGGTACTGTCTATTCCCACATAAAGAGGCATAAATCGATTGGAATCATAAATTCGTTTGTCTTAAATTTAGTTAATTTTGTCCACACCACCTTATCCCCCCTTAAAAGTTTTTGTCGAATATATTCGACAAAAACTCTTGTGTTTATTACGCCAGGGTCGCACATCCACGACCAAATACTCCATCTCGTCAGCTCTTCTGTCACCTATGGGAATTGAAGAACCAAACGAGATGGAGTACCCAGTCGCAAAACCTGGCGAATAGGACGCGAAAACACTCGTTAGTCCAATACAACGTGGGCGGTTAAATAATAATAATTTTTCAGACCACAGTGAATCCATAGTGTTAGTAAAAAACTTAAAATTAATGTTAGTATCTTTACAAATATAATAATTATGATGACCTGCAATCGAACCTCACACTATCCACGCAGTATATAATACATACTCGTAGATGTATCACGTCCGATCCAGTGACGCAGCATTGGACAATCCCACCTACCGCACAACACGCTCAGGATGCCGTGGGAGCTGGCACGCACTCGCTTCAGGATCGAGGCAGACCGCTTTCGGATTAAGGCATGAAAGCCATCAATCCAAAAAAAAGGCTTAATTTCCTTGCATCTTAATTTATCAAGGCAATGCTGGCCAGTATTTTTCTCGACAACAGAGAATCTAGAGCCTTCTTCAGAAATTCTCAACCGTAACATCGATTTCCTCGTCATGTTTAGACAGAACCGTCTCTGTAAACCGTATTTACGTTTCAAGATTCAAGTATGAGATGTAAATATGTGCCTTGTTTGGCTATGTAATTGATACATGTTTACCTACGACGTGTTGATTCAACGTGAAGTAACATCTAGAACACATTAGTGTTGATAAGTACGCGGAGACAGTTTGGTGCCGTTGTGTTGGTACTGATAAGGCGCGCTGTTGTTTTTTTTTTTAATAAACGACTGATGACACGCCCGAGTCTCGCATGGGTATTATAAATCTATTAAATTCTCTACTTTTCTCTACTATAATACACATGTGTTATACACTTAAATCTTCCTTGTGAATCACTTAGTCTATTGGTGAAAATTTCATGAAAATCCGTTTAGTAGTTTTTGAGTTTGTCGCGTTAATATAGACAGACGAGGTGGAGGACTTTTTTATTATTATGGATTGGCTCGCGTTTGACCACTATCTCACCTGATGGTACGCGAGGATGTGGTCGACGATGGAGCACGCTTGACTTAAAGACCCCTAGGTTGTAGCTATCAGGAAACACACAATCCGGCAGGGAATTCCATTAGCAACAACGTAGTGATAGTGGTCAAACGTGAGTCTATCAATTATAAAAAAAGAATGTTTCAGAGCATTTATTGATACTGTTCAAAAAAACTGTGAACTAAACCGAATTGGCACGTCGTCGTTCGAAAATTAAAAACAAAATTGATACATAAATCAATTTTATACCTTTGCTCGAAATTTAAAAAAAGAATACATTTGACACACGTCATTTATTTTGACGTTTCATCTTGAAATTGTTATTTTGATGTCACCCTAATGAATACTGACGGCGTGAAGTCGTGAACAGCTGTTTTCCGTCAGTCAGACGTTCGCAACTAGGTTGCGTAAACGCAGCGTTATGTAACCAGAGTCTTGACGTGAAAAATGTATTTTATTACGTGAAATACCGCGAGTGATGGTTTGGTTGAAATAGAAAACTTATTTTTATAGGGTTTCGAAGCAGTTACGTAGGTACTGGGATCTATTTCCAGCCCAGTTTGCCACGAATTAAAAAAAAAAAAACATAAGTTGATATAGGAGAAGGTGAAAAGTGAAAATTAATTTCCTAAAACCTAAAATAAATTTTGTAGAGGACATAGGTTAATCTGAACGCCAATTTTCGTACTCAAAAATCGAGTTACTGACGATTTGGACACAGTAAATTCGGACACAGTGTCCGATTCAACTTTTTTTTTTATTTCTACCACAATTTACTTATTTCTACCGAACTAAAGTACTACTATAGGTATAGAGACATCGTGATCACGAATTTTAGTCATTAAAAGTTTTTAGTCATTTTCTCTCGCTTCACCCAGAGCGGGAGAAATTATTTGAGGATCACCACCCTCAAAAACCGAGTCGCTGACGGCGCGTAGTGTTCAAAGAGATGTCAGCAGAACCACAAGGGGCCCAGCAGGGCCGAAGTCTACTGGGACCATGGGTTAACTTCCGAAAGGGAAACCCGTCGTCCTAGAACGCAAAGGGCAACTGGAAAAAACATAGGATTTCATTAAATCATTTCCAACGTCGAAAAAAAAAACCCACACTCAAAAAAAATCTGTTTAAAGTTATCGTCACATTCTTTCCCTCGTACACCTTCTCTCTACTTTTGAATTTAGTCTTGATTTTAAAGGTACATCGACCATTTAAAAAGCTAGTAAGTCTCTGGGACTTCCTAGGTTTTAATTATGTTAAAGTGACTTACTAGGTTTTATAGTGGTTACGAGGGAGTGAATGGTGCACTTACTAGGTATCGATTTTTAAATATATCTGCTTAAACGAAAGCTTTAAAAGCTGGTGTTTTTGTATTTATTAGATTAGCAAGATTATGTAATAAAACGATTTTTGTAAAAAGTGTCCCTTACTAGGTTTTGAAATGGGACAGCCGACCTATAAACACGATAGACCCATCTAATTTCGATACCATCATATCTCAACCAGTAAAACTACTCGCAATTCTAATTCAAAATGTCTAGCACAGAGCCAGGCATTCCGTCGCGTCGTCATGTTCGCTTACAAAGGAAGGCAGTTATGCCTGGAGGCAATATGATGAATTGGACGAACAGCCATCCTATTAACCCGAAGCCATCAAACATGTTTACGACGGGAACAGGCACCTGACACTGTTTTTTAGATCAGCCGCGAACGACAAGGGAAAATTTGAGGAATAAAATGCAAGGGGTCATAAACATTTTAGTTGATGTTGATGTTGTTTGGGAATTCAAACAACACCATAGTACAGGTAAACCAAGACTATTAACTTCCTGTATATTGTAAGTTCTATGCCTGTATGGTGAATTGTATTTAAATTAGATACTAGCTTCTGCCAGCGGCTTCGCCCGCGTGAAAGTAGGTTTATCCGAACAAACTTTGGACCCTCGTTTCATCCCCTTAGGGGGTGAATTTTGGAAAATCCTCTTTTAGAGCTCGTCAACGTTATAAAAGAAAGATTTGTGCAAAATTAAGTCTCTTACTTCAAAAACATAGGACTTTTATACAAACTTCCAACCCCCGTAGGGGTGGAGTTTCGTAAAATCCGTTCTTAGCGGATGTCTACACCCTATAAGGAACCTACCTGCCAAATTTTAAGTTTGTAAGTGTTATAGTTTCTGATATTTCGTGATTAATCAGTGAGTGGTATTTCGCTTTTATATCTAAAAATGTAAAGAATATTGCTATTGAAGGTTGCGTCAGCAATTCAGGTAACAAAATAAAAAGTTATTGTTATAACCCCTTGAAATGACTTTCTTAGTATTACATAAACAGAGTTATCTGCTTAGTAACATACGATTGACAAATGTATAAGATTGCACTCTGGTAAACAAATAATGTCGATCGGTGAAAGTCGATAGTGTTATCTGGAAGATAGCGTAAGGCGCTTACCGATAATGCTAGATAAGCGATTGAATTAAGTGGCTGTTTCATAACGTGGATATTGAAAATATTTCTTCTTTCGGAAGAGGATTCTAGTTTGAACTTGTTGAAGTTGAGCTACGAATACTGACATATGCTTGCACTGGCTGGACAGGTCCACTCAAATCTGCGAGGTTCGAATCTCAAAAGACCATCTCAGATACCGCATGGTTCTCAAATGATTTGACCATTACATTTTTGCTGTATGGACTTTAAAAGAGGTTCTAACCTCGAGTTTGTTTCAGTGTTTTCCCTCAGTGTTGTCCAAAACAAACATCGATTGTACAAATTGGTTATGGACTCAAAGCTGATTTATTCCGCCTTTTTTACGTGGGAAATTATCAAATAACTTCTCTCGCTCTAGTTGGAGCGAGAAGGAGTGTCAGACTAAAACCCACAGTGAGAATCCTTCAACTGCCCTTTACTACGAGGGCTACGGTAACTCCTTGGAAGTATCTGAAGCCCTGGTAGACGTCGGCCCTAACAGGCCCCATCAATTCTGCAGACTCATTCTGCCTAAGGTAACTATCAAATTATTCACAGGAAATTGGATCACGTTTTCCTTATATTCTAATTCCAAAACTTCGGCATGGCAAATCCCGGAAATATATCCCGAAAACAAATCTATAATTAGTTGGAAAAAAACAAGGCTTCATAAGCCGATTGGTAACGGGAAGTCCTAGAATCAAGTTCGGTTTTTCGGGTCAATAAGAATGTCTGATAAATGGATGGAGAACTACGTATGAGGGAAGACCAGGGCACTAAGACATCGAAAGAGAAATTATTATTAGATCTGTTGTACATAAGGCAAAGGCAGTGATGAAAGTCGAGCTAAAAATGGTTTTATCATATGAAATTGACGAAAAAAATTTGACTGGACATCGACAGGACTAAGGCGTGAATTATTCCTTAAAATGTAACATTTAAGAAAAATATGAGGAAGGCCTTTACCGAGCAAAAAAACATCCTACACAGACAGATATCATGCCAAGCACATGTACCAGGCGGATATAAACAGCAAGATACTACGAGTACATACCTACCAAACACTCTAATTCCTTCCACTAAAGACAGACAGATAGGTACCAGGCGAGCATAACTCACAAGAAGATTGGTATTGCGAATGTCCATAGGAAGCGGTGACTACTTTTTTTTTTCTTTCTACTTCGCACCATCTGTGCATTCAGCCAGTGTCGCATTTAGACAGTGACTACTTACAATTAGATAGGCAACCCGCTTGGTAAAATTTTGAATTCTTTTTTTAAATCTTCTAATGCCTTCCGCTAAAGACAGACTAAGTACCAGGCGAGTATAACCTATTAGAAGATTGGGTATTGCGGATGTTCATAGACAACGGTGGCTACCTTTTTTTTCTTTTGGCTTTGCACAGTTTGTGCATTCAGCCAGTGTCGCGTTTACTTACGATCAGATGGGCAATCTGCTTGATGGTCATTGTAAGGCGAAAAAATTAATTCAATTCCTTTTTCAAACCCTCATAATTCTAAACAGTACCATTCTTCAAATCTTACGACAAGTTGCCGCGTTCGCAAGGCCGGTGACGTCACGTCACAGTGCACGCTCGCAACGCCCGGCTACCCGCACTAAGGTTTCTGCGTGGCAACACCGGCAACTGCAACTGTGCCTAATGTACACTCAATTGCTCTGTAATTTCGCTGGCTCATTGTAATAGAACGGAGTACGGACGGGGACGGCGTCAAATCAGTTCCTTCCTTGTAATTTTTTATTATGTGAATTATAGAGTTGCTAGTTTTTTACTTTAACTGACTGAAACCCACTCTTATTCCTTCAGTTGCCCATTGTGTTTCAAGGCCACGGTGTATCTTTCGAACAAAGTCACAGCCTTAGCAGGCATCGGCCCTAGTGGACCCCGTCAAGGTCTACTTACAGGATGGGTTAACTATTAAATGTTAATTATTTTTTCTGGTTGAGATCTTACCACCAACCGACCTTACCTCATACTCAAGAGAAGAAGAATCCATAAGGATCTCTATACTCCCTCAGTTCATCTAGATCTGAAGGGAAAACTGTGGTCCTAAAACAGAAAAGGCAACTGAAGGATTGAGGACTGACACCCTCTCGCCCCTAGACAGCCCACACAAAAAAAAAACTACTAATTTGTTTCTATTGCCACAAATGCCGAAGACGAAATTGAAAAGGTTACTTACATAAACAACTATCCTTATCATTTTAATACCACTAGAATTTTAGTCCGAAGAAAAGTAGATAAAAATAAAACTACAAATATTTTGATAAAACATTATCAACTGACGTGAACTGCAAGATTGAGCGAATGCTGATCTTGAATAGGGAAAAAGTGCGAGATTCGTTCTGAATACAAATTATAATTTTACACTAGTGCGGGAACAACATTTTTGCACGCGATCTTTACTTGAAGGTAGTCTTGTTGTTTTTCCTCAGTTTGTTTTTACTTAATTCTTGGGTTTTTTCTGAGAATATTCTCCTAGTTTGAGTTGTTATTATAGCGTTTTTCTAGCTTACAGCTTGATCACAAAATAGATAGGTACAGAAGTCAATCTACATACAAAGCGCGCTCGAGCAACGCACACATAGACACCGCTCACGGACACGATATCTCGGCTCAATTCAGATCAATGCGAGCTCGAGTGCTATCCGTTTGAGACACGCATCTGTGTCAACTTAAAAAATGGACTAACAAAAAAAAAACCTTATTCTAACTGTTGAGTGGACGGTTGTTTAAATTCAACATTAAACAGTGAATTGACGTTTTTTAGACTACCAGTTGTTTCAGAGAAGTAAGTAGATATTTGCTTGTATTTTGACGGTTTGTTCAGAACAGGTCCCGCGCCGAGAAAGAGAAGATGATTTTGTGGCCATGTAATATTTTTACAATTCAGATTAGGTAAGCATTTATCACCGCGCCCGGTCGCACTCGGACAGTTTGGCGCCGAGCGCTGACCCTAGCGCGATCGCCGAGCGTGGGTGTGAAAAGTACATACATGCATGAGATTGACTTATGTACCTAAGTACCTATTTATATATATATTTTGTGGCTTGGTACTGCATTCGGTAAACAACTCAAGGAGTTTTTTATTATTATTATTTTTTATAGGCTCTCGTTTGGCTACTATCTCACCTGATGGTAAGCGATGATGTGGGCGGCGATAGAGCACGCTTGCCTAGAACTAACCTATTCACTATTGACTTAAAACCCCTAGGTTGTAGCTACCAGGAAACACAGACTCTGACAGGTAAATGTATGTAGTGAAGTACCTAGTGAATAGTTTCAATCTGAGCCTTAACCAGATCTATCGCTAATATTGTTTTTTTTTTTTTTAAATTTAATATAAATTAGTGCTTGACTGCGATCCCACTGTAAGCAGTGATGCAATCGTTGATGGTGAGGCGCACTAGTTTATTAAGACCCTATTCACTCTAGCCTTGAAGACACCTAAATTAAGTTTTATTCAAGGTAGCTGCAGATTGGTGATAGGGATAGAAAACTTGATATTGCTACCTACACGTTTTCAATACTCTTACGTGTTATACATTAGCCAGTTTCATTTCCGAGTCACGTTGTTTAGGTTCGGATATTATATTAAATTAAAGGCAAGTTGACTGTAAGTATAGGGTTATCTTCAGTGAAGGTGGATTTTGGGCGTCCTTCGCGAGATTTGTCACTAACACTAGTATGTTAACGCTGGAATTCTAAATACCAACGTTCGACAGTCCGCAGACATGGGGCTTCATCACTGAACACAGATGTTAGCACTTCAAAACACTGAAGCCGTGTCAGGCCTCTTCTAAAGTTGTAGAAAATTATTGCACAAACATTTTCCTTAGAAAGATTCATTTTCGTACGTAACCTGACAGATTCCAATCGACGCTGTGACTAAACAATATCATTAATTCTAATACTTTCAACTGTTTTGCGATTCAAAATTTAAACACATTCGAATATAGAACAGTTCCAAATTCAAAATTGCCGGGAAATATGGAAACGACAGAACTTAAAAGTAAAGCCTAGTATTCTAATCTTAGCAAAAGTAGGTTATAGTTCAAAAGAACGTCTACGCGCGGTCGTTTTGGACGATGCAATGCTCCTCGATGTCCTGCGTGCTTGGACCTGGACCCCGCGCCGCAGCCGCCGCGCCGTGCCGCGTCATCGTAGTGTGTGTGCGAACAACAGTGACCCTTTCGAACAAACCTACAGACTTAGAAAATGCCTTCAGCGTAAAAATAAGTCTTCATCAACCAGCTTTACCTACTCAATCTTTTATCAATCCCCAAAAAATACCCAAACAACACGAAAACTCACTTCCCATTCCTCAAACAAGCTTCGAAAAAAAAAAAAAGAATGAACGAATAAAAACACAATTATACTTCCACCACTCAAAGAACACAATCTCCCAAGACACTCCGAAACCGAACAATTTCGCCATTGCGTTGATTGATAACATCAATTTGTGCTCGATTGTACAACGTTACTCCATCTCGATCGTCCCGTATTTGCAAATGAAAGCTTGTTGCCGGTACAGTCGACGACAAAGGGCGTTCGTATGTGTGCCATGAATATCCCAATTCCCTTGAGACAGGTAGCTGAGAATGTATCTGATTATATTGAACGGATATTGGTATTAATTTCGACTATGTTGTGGGAATACGTTATATGGATCTGAGTATCCCGCTTTGAGACAAGGAAAAGAATTGTAATGGATAGATAATAGAGGAAAAACCCGGAAAATTGAAAGCACACAAAACGCAGCATAATGAATAAACAAAAAATTTTACCTCTGGTCACCGTAGGCGGTGAGGACGGCGAGCAATGGGTGGCTCGCCGTCCGACCGTCCGGTAACCGTCCAGACCGAGCCCAAGTCGTTGACGGCGCGTATTGTTCCACGCGCGCCTCAGGGAGATGTCAGCAAATCGTAGGGGCCCAGCAGGGTCGAAGCCTACTGGGCCCATGGGTAGTGTGAAAACGAAACCCGGGGCCCTGGGACGAAGGCAACGAAGGAACAGGAGTGGGCTTTTAGTCAGTAAAAGTCTGACACTATCTCCCGCTCCGCCCAAGAGCGGGATTTGTCATTAGATGATTTTCCCATCTAAAAAAAAAAAACAAAAACACCTTCAAATTGATACTTGCAATGTTCGCATTGTTAATTGTATTACAGCAGACCGGCTTCAACTGCAGTACAATGCAACTAACACCATTAGTATTACAGCCTACAAAAGTGTGCCATTTCAGTACACCCAGACGCCATCAGACGCCACGCAGTCTAGCAAAACCCGGTACACCAGCTGTATTAGCGAAAGCGAACACTACTATACGTAGGGTTGCCAGGTCTTCAAACCGAAAAGCCGGATAGACCATCCAATTTAGCCGGACATTTGAGTAAAATGGCCGACAATTTTTTTTAAAGTTTTAATTTCGACTTTTTTATTATTGACCTTATTATGTATAATTATACTATATTTTTAATTCTAATGAAACAACTATAAAATTGGCTGCTATAATTGCTAGTCCGGTCCGCTTACGCTAGCGATACAAGATAAAGTAGAAGACATGACAAATCTAAAAAAAAAGGCCGGACTCCACCTAATTTGGCCGGACACGCAACTAAAAAGCCTGACCCTGTCCGGCTTTATCCGGACGTCTGGCAACGTTAGCTATACGTATACCGTGGACATCAAATACAAATAACATTCACGAACGGAACGACTTCATGGTTTCTTGATATGGTCGTGGAATGAATGAACTAAGTTTAAATGGGTTCACTCATTAACCGATTTACTGTAGGTCAATGTCCTTGCGTTAACGATCGCATTGGTTTGGAATTAGGAGAAAGTATTTAAGTCACATTCTTTGCCCTAGGCTCTATGATATGTCTAGGTCTTTATGTATGCCTTAGTGGGTATGGAATTAGGAATTCATTTGTGTTGTATGATTTTAGGATGATATTTACAAATTCGTCTTTAACACAAAAGCTAATAAGGGTTTATGTTGATTTTTCCTAGATTTTACCTTCACCGGCCATTGTTTTTCAGGTTATTAAGTACCAATAACTAAGCTACTGTGCCTACACGGTTTTGATACTTTCACCGCATTTTTTCAGCATTTGGTATTCAACATATTATTCTTCAGCTGTGGCCTTGCTTGATGTCAGACAGATATTTTTTTACAAACACCTAAAAATGGTTTACCTCTTTTCAAAGAATCGCAAAGTTTTTTCAAGAATGATGTACAAAGTAACTATTTAATGACATATAAACCAGGCATAAATCACCACATTACAAATAAATAGGAAATCATAGCCTTCTGCATTCTCTATATTTGCCTGTTGGTCTAGTGGTCAGTGGCCCTGACTGCTATGCTGGAGGTTGTGGGTTCGATTCCCACACGGGACAAATGTTTGTGTGATAAGTACGATCATTTGTCCTGTGCCTGGGTGTAATTTATCTATAATATGTATGTATTTAGAAATATATAAGTATGTTTATCAGTTGTCTAGTACTCATAGCACAAGCTCTGCTTAGTTTGGGACCAGATGGCGTAGTGTGAAAGTTGTGGAATATTATTATTCCGTATATTATCTATATATACCCTATTCAGGAGCCGTGAGACAAAAGGTAAACAAACCATAATATAATATTACTAAATTATAGACCACAGATACTATAAACATTTTACATTAAAATGTGACGTTTTGTAATCGGGCGGGTTATAATCCGCCATATTTTTCACTATAGATAGGAGAGTGCCGCTTTCAGATATTTTCGTTGAATTCTTGTTATTTCGTTGTTTCTTTTGTTGTTTACATTAAGTTTCTTGTTTTGTTAAGTTTAAAGTTACTGGTTGATTATTTTGTTTTTGTTATATTGTCGTTTTCGTGTTTAAAAAACCCATCGAAGAAACTTGGCCAAAGGTTTTTTTTTAAGTATATTAACCCAAGAAATAAGAATCCTCAATCTTTAAAACCCCGTGAATTGTTATTTTGGGGGTAGGTCTAAAAATAAATAATGACCTTTTGATGGTTATTATTTGTGCTAACTTTCAAGTATATACACAAAATGAGATATTATATACAAACGAAATTCCTCTTTTTCTTCCCCCCTTTAAGGTTGATTTTCCAAAAAACCCCTTGCTCGTTTACATCATGAATTATGTAGTTTTATGCAAAATTGCACAGTCCTATTCCCAGTAGTTTCGGCTGTGCGTTAATGTTTCAGTCAATTTCTCCTTTTATATATTATACCAGCTGACCCAGCGAATTTCGTACCGCTGTAATAATTAGGATAAAGCCACCTACTGGCATTACCAGAACAACATAATTCATTTTATAATGACATTTTAATTAGAGATGGCGTTGTATTCGGATTTTTTCTATTTTTCTCACCGTTTAAACTTTCCCTGGACTATCTCAAATATTTCATAGCCACATCGGTCCAGCCGTTTTTGAGTTTTAGCGAGACTAACGAACAGCTATTCATTTTTATATAGACAGATAGATAGATCATCTTCCTAGAACCAACTAAAACAAAAGCGGCAACTCTATAGTCCTCAAAAGGCGACTAGACAGTATGGCTACCGTCACGGCTCTCATTGACTTGTAAAAGTCGTGAGCTAATAAATACAACTACCACAGAGGTCGTGACTTCTCATTTAATACTGCTTCGAATTGATTATTCATGCTCATAGCTGTTGCATCACTTGGAAAGGGCTAGACGGTTTGGCGACGACTGTACCTTCGGCAGTCGCAGGGCATTGTAGAGACGGCGAGCAATAAGTAGCTCGCCGCGTCGACGTTGTGCTCAACGTGCGCCTCAAAGGATTTTTTAGATTGGAAGACATGTCAGCTGGGGCTGCGGATTGTTCGAAAAAGCTACCGTGGCCCTGAAACGCGAAGGGCAACACATGGGTTTTATGCGTAAAGTATAATCAGCCTGCCAGACTGAGACTGGCCTGTTGGTCTAGTGGTTAGTGGCCCTGACTGCTATGCCGGAGGTCGTGGGTTTGATTCCCACCCAGGACAAATGTTTGTGTGATGAGCACGATCATTTGGTCTGTGCCTGGGTGTAATTTATCTATAATATGTATGTATTTAGTATATAAGTATGTTTATCAGTTATCTAGTACTCATAACACAAGCTCTGCTTAGCTTGAGACTAGACGGCGTTGTGTGATAGTTATATTTATATTATATATCAGCCTTATAATGTTCCCACTGCTGGGACTAAGGCCTCCTGCCTAGGAGAGGGAATGGGCCGTAATCCACCACGCGGGCCCCGGTCCTCACGATGCTTTCCTTCACCGTTTTGAGAGCAGTGGTGATAAAATAAATTTACACAAAGTAATGCACCTGGCTGGGTTTGAACCTGCGACCTACAACTCGTAAGTCAGGACCGTTACCAATGGCCCACCACTGCTCGAACTTTATGGGTATGCTATGCTATCTCAGAAGAGCTACGTACGTTTCAACTGTTCTTTCTAGACGCAGGCGGCTCGTATAAATACGAAACTTTCGGACCTAACCTTCACATGCGGATAATTTAATATTATGTAACAAATAATTTTTTGAATTAAAGTATCCGATACCCCATCTTGACGGGGGTCAGTCACGCGTGACCCCCCTCTCCCCACCTTCCTCATTCACCTCCCAGGCCCGTTGAGTTCAGTCAATTATTTCTACCCGCTCATCTGAGTTAAGTAATTTGAATTTTTCATTTCTTTATTATGTTGAACAAGTGTCTGGTAAATAAGAGCTGTTAATGATGAAGTTTAAAAGCTCTATAAAAGTTTTTGGTGGAAAAAGAAGGGGGGCCTACCTTTTCCACAAAGGTGGATGTTAGACTGTAAAACTGACAAACGTATATCCAAAGAAATGTGAGGAATTTACAACGCGCGCGTGTGTCGTTCACGCTAGTGAAGTGTGGCGGTTCTGCTGCGGCCCCGCATGTCTCGCGCGACGTCGCTCGCGATGCAGCCCGACAAGTGACGAAGGTAGCAGACGGCGCCCGAACAGTGGAAGTTGGAGGGATGCATCTTAAAGTATGCATAAACTGAAGTCTTTTTCATCTTCTATTTTACATGGTTAATTGAATAGGTTTTCGCTTTCGGAACCCAGAAACTTGCAAACTTCAT
This sequence comes from Mythimna impura, assembly GCA_905147345.3. Lineage (NCBI taxonomy): Eukaryota > Metazoa > Arthropoda > Insecta > Lepidoptera > Noctuidae > Mythimna > Mythimna impura. The sequence goes on along the minus strand of LR990355.1, from coordinate 3,776,107 downwards.
TTTATGTTGTGGGAACACAGTCATTATACGTACAGCTAAGGAGTGGAATTCCCTGCCGGAGTCTGTGTTTCCTGATAGCTATAACCTGGGGGTCTTTAAGTCAAGAGTGAATAGGTTGCTTCTAGGCAAGCGTGCTCCATCGTCGGCTTCATCGCTTACCATAGGGTGAGATAGTAGTCAAACGCGAGCCTATCCATAATAAAAAAAACTGGGCAAATGCGAGTCGGACTCGCGCCCTGAGGGTTCCGTACAAACTAACCTATGTAAAATGTAAACAGTTCAATTCCCGAATAGTCTCGAAGATTTTTCCAAATCGTATTTTTTTTGTTGTGACGCAACAACAAATTTACAGTTTTCAGATTTATTCCTATACCTGCGCTATAAGACCTTGCTTTATGCAAAATTTCAGGATTCTGGGTCAAAGGGAAGTAGCTTATGAATTTTGATTTCCTCGAGAGTGTCAAAATATACGTTTTTTGAGACATAAACGGCCCTTTCGTTAACTTAGAAATTTTATTTTTTTACAGCTTCAAGAGACTGCAAACTTAAGTGTATAGTTTTAATTTCAATTCAATACCTCCACGCGTTCCCGAGATAATGGGTCTTTGACAGACAGACAGACGGACTGACAACAAAGTGATCCTATAAGGGTTCCGGTTTTTCCTTTTCAGGTTCGGAACCCTAAAAAGCAGTTTGTGCTGCAATTTTTACTTTAATGTCCGAAAGATTTTACGTCTTTTGTAATCCCAATTTAACTCGAAGGTTGACTGGTATAGAATGCCGTGTGGTATAAAGTACATGAAAGGTACGGTAAGGTAAGGTAAGGTAAGGTAGGTAGGTAGGTGAGGTATGGTGTTGTAGATGCCTGAAATTAAATGAATTATTATTATTGTTATTATAAAGTGCGCACAGCGCACATGTACCACGGTATGTTAAGTATCTGTAAATAAATGATTAATTTTTACTTGTCTGGCATTTTGCTGAACTTAACCTATTTGGCCCTGCAGTCTGACTGACATAGTGGCGTTTTCGTACATACACTTCAGCACCTCGATGTACCGATAGTCAAACTGGCACCGTTGGAGAGACTGCAGTACAGCCCAAGTCTCAATCGAATCAAAGGCTTTCTCGTAGTACACAAACGCTAAGCAGAGAGGCAGATTATACTCCTCTCTCCTATGAAGATATCCGCAGGAGAACCAAGGTTGCCGACATAGCACGAAGAATCGCCTAACTTAAGTGGCAATGGGCAGGGCACATTGCTCGCAGAACAGATGGCCGTTGGGGCCGAAAGGTTCTGGAGTGACGACCGCGTACCGGAAGACGCAGTGTTGGAAGGCCCCCTAACAAGGTGGACCGATGACCTGGTGAAGGTTGCGGGAATCCGATGGATGCGAGACGCACAGGACCGTTCGTTGTGGCGACATTTGGGGGAGGCCTATGTCCAGCAGTGGACGTCTATCGGCTGAAATGATGATGATGAACCTATTTGGCGCAGCCATGTGTGGCACAGTATGTTATTACTTTAAATTTCTGTTTGTTTGTTTTTGTACCAAATAAACGTGTTTTCTTTTTTGCAAACTTATTAATTCTATAAACCACTAGATTCTGTCTACAATAGTGCTTTTGATTGTCAACTTTTCGATCAATAGTCCGAAAATTACCAGCATTTTTTTTATTGAGGAGTGTAATCTTCAAGTGTCTTCTTCCGCTGGGCGTGTCAGACATTTACTGACTAAAACCCACCTGTGTTCTTCAGTTACCGTTTACGTTCTCGAGTTAGGATAAACTCTTTTAAATATTAGCATAATCAGCCTTTTAATGTTCCCACTGCTGGGACTCAGGCCTCCTCTCTAGGAGAGGGAAAGGGCCATAATCCACCACGCGGGCCCAGTGTGGGTTGGTGAATGTCACATGTCTTCGGAATTTTTAGTTCTAGGACATGCCGGTTTCCTCACGATGTTTTCCTTCACCGTTTTGAGAGCAGTGGTGGCCGATAACGGCCCCGACTTACGAGTTGTAGTGTAAGTCGCGGATTCAAACCCAGCCAGGCGCATTACTTTGTGTAATTTATTTCACATATTCCCCGGCAGCTAAATTGATAGCCTTTGGAAATAAAGTAATCAACATTAAACCACTTAAAATATCTTGATAAACACAAAAAGTTCCACTCATACCGTTCGATCTCCGTGGCTCGGTGAGTTAAGTCAACCATGCGCCATGCTGGCCCACTGTGTATACAGCTGGCTTGAGCGTCGCCGCCACACAGTCTGGCGCGTTCGTTCGTCCACGTTTCATAATACAACGTAGTTATTTCTGTAGGTAGTATAATACCTGTGAGCGTGTTTTGGTAGAAATATTCTGTTTTAAAGATAAATTATTATGGGGATAAGATAAGAACAATTTATTTATTTAAACTTCATGTACAGTAGTGGTACATATGTGGACTTAGTGGCAAGGCATTCTCTACGACTCAACTTTTGGGTTAAAAAAGACAACACTGTGGACAATTAATTTTGTTCGGTTTAATTGACATTTTGACTTCTTAAATATTCCATTCAAATTCTTTGAAAGATTTCTCTTTAAACTGGGTGAGCTGGGGTGTGTGAAGGATACTTGACAGCGGGTAGGTATAGCATTGCATACCGGTTCGTTTGTATGATGATTTTCAGAGGTAGACCGGTTACATTTTGTTTTTTGTTGTGTTTTGTTTTCAGCACCGTAGACTCATCGCATTTTGCGTGTGGTCACGGCATTATGCTGAGCGTTCGGCCGTTTTGCGCGGATGTGGCGCATATTTCTTTCACATCTCACACTTATAATTTGTTAGTTCTAAATTTGCGCCTTGTTCCGCCAAATAAAATGTTTTTCTTTCTTTTCTTTCTTTCAAAATATCTAAGTAAAGAAGTCTTTATTATTCATATTTTTATTAAAAAAAAAAAAACATGTGAACACACGTACACAAAACACCCAGACTCGAAACACCTATCTGTAGACCATATAAATATTTGTTCCGTGCAGGAATCGAATGTACGACACGCAAAACAGCAGCCAATCGCTCAACCACTGCGCCATTCGTAGCTTCAGTACTTAGCAAAGTTCTTTCAGCTTTGTCTGATCAACTTGTGTTGGGAATTCCAGTTTAAACGAGAGCAATAATAACTGCATTTACCTTCATACTCCCAGAATAGAAAATTGCAACTGGGATAGGCAGATGCAGAGTGTGCGTTGGAATTGCATAATTTAATTCCACCAAGTCCGTTCCGTTATCGGACCACTAAACGTACGGCGTTGCACCATCGGTACATGGTGTACACCCCACCCATACGTACAAAGCGTTTTGGGAACACTTTCATTATGCGTACAGCGAAGGAGTGGAATTCCCTGCCGGAGTCTATGTTTCCTGATAGCTACAACCTAGGGGTCTTTAAGTCAAGAGTGATTAGGTTACTTCTAGGCAAGCGTGCTCCATCGTCGGCCACAACATCGCTTACCATCAGGTGAGATTGTGGTCAAACGCGAGCTTATCAATAATAAAAATATAAAAATAAAATAAAAATGCGGGATTCAAAAAACCAGGCGCAATGAAACTTGATCTCAGGTTTAGTAAAGCACACGATTGCCATATTTTCCATAGAGAAGGGGAAAACTTTTGGCTAGTTTGTTAACCCATTGCATGCCGAAATTGGTAACACGGCCAAAGTCGGTTGTCACAGTCAAAGTCGATATATCCGTACCTATATGGCATCAGCGAAAAAAACGCACCCTGCGTGCCAATACACGGATAAATACGTAGACATCGTTGATAAATATCCGCCTCGCACACTTCCTCGTCTCGTATAGAAGTTCTTTTTTTTGTAGGTCGGAATATCATTCAATGACATCCCCCGCTTTTGGGCGGAGCGAGAGGGCATTTCAGACTTTTACTGACTAAAAACCCAATCCTGTTCCTTCGTTGCCTTTCGTACCAGGGCCGAGTCTTCCTTTCAGAATCAGACCATTGGCCCCAGCAGGCTTCGACCCTGCTGGGCCCCTACGGTTTGCTGACATTTCCTTAAAGCGCGCGCACGTATACATATATCCGTAGCCGGAGACCTGCATAGAAACCCTATACAGATATTATTAGACTGGCCTGTTGGTCTAGCGGTTAGTGGCCCTGACTGCTATGCCGGAGGTCGTGGGTTCGATTCCCACCCAGGACAAATGTTTGTGTGATGAGCACGATCATTTGTTCTGTGTCTGGGTGTAATTTATCTATAAATTATATACATATGTATTTAGAAATATATAAGTATGTTTATCAGTTGTCTAGTACTCATAACACAAGCTCTGCTTAGCTTGAGACTGGACGGCGTTGTGTGATAGTCGTGGAATATTATTATATTTTAAAGAATTATTGTATGAATTTAACGTTTCCATCTTTGCATCTTGCCAAAAGTCCACAATAGCATAGTACTGACATTTTTCACACGAACTTATGCGTGCATGCATTACGTATAATTGCGATAGTGCCGATAGGAGCGCGGCAGCGTGGCAGGCTCACAATCGGCCAATTTAAATAAACAATAAGCGCTGGTGTCCACGAGCCGGGCACAAAAACTGTTGCCACAGTGCAATACGTTGCAGTAGTACAAGAGTTAGTTTAACAATCATCTTTATTTTTAAAAGGGGAAACTGACTGACTGACATATCAACGCACAGCCGAAACTATTTCTATAGAAAGAATTTTTTAAATATCTTCATCAAAAACTAAGTTATAAAGCTTCAAAGCTGCTAATAAGAAAGAGAAGTCCGACGTGGTCTTTGACGTCAAAGTTCATCACGCCGATACGGCTGCCATAAAAAACGGCGTTTTGACGGCGTTTTTTGAAATAAACAGATTATATTAATTTAAAATTGATCATTTTTTGTTTGTTTTTCTACCAACTTTTCTATTGTTTTCACTGTTAATACTCTATTTTTGTACAATTTTTATTAATTATTTTTACATTTAAAAAATACCAACTATAATTACAATAAAAAAAAAACCTTACACTAATTACAACTAACTAAAATCAAACTTTTGTATATTTATTGATAAACTGAATACATTTTTTTTTCATTCGTATTTCCTATTTCAACCACCCAACGAACTAGTCTCACTGCAAGTCACAGCCTACGGTGCGCACCACAGATAAACACAGAAAACAGCGTGGCAATTATGCAAATACATTAAAATCCATGCATTGTCCCGCGGCACGTGAACTAGAACGGCGGCCAATGGCGTCGCGGTGAACTGCGACACTGTTACTATGTATTATGTATATAGGTATGTATATAAAATGATTATATCATTTTTAAGAGTTCAAGTAACCTAGCCCGTTCCATCATCGTCACCAGGCGTACGGCGGCGGCGATGCGCCACCGGTACATGGTGGACATCCCACCTATACGCACAAAACGGTTTTAAGAACACATTCATTGTGACTACAGCTAAGGAGTGGAATTCCCTGCCGGTTTCTGTGTTTCTTGATGGCTAGAACCCGGGAATCTTTAAGTCAAGATTGAATAGGTTACGTCGCTTTTCATCAATTGAGATAGCGGTCAAGCACGAACCAATCAACAAAAAAAAAACTAAGTACTATTACTTATTTTGTGGAATATAGAGAGTAAGCAACGGAGAAAATGAGATAGCCTCTAATAAAGTAACAACGCCATCTAAATACTCTTAGTTTAAGAGCGAGCAAAGCAAGCCTGGAATTGTAGGGCACTCCGACAAGGACAGGGTTAAGGTTAGGTTTCTGGGTGGTTATTTTTTTTTATAACGACCCAGAAAGTGGGTTACATATAAGATAACTAATGGCTAAGACAGTATCATTCAGACGCTCGTTAATTTGTGGCTGACTTGATAATTTAAAAGGCAATGTCAGTTTTTAGTGGCGAATAATGCTATTTAAAAAAGTCTATTTAATTAGCAACCCTAAGTATTTACGGTGAAGGAAAACATCGTGAGGAAACCGGCATGTCCTAGAACCAAAAATTCTTCGAAGACATGTGACATCCACCAACCCGCACTGGGCCCGCGTGGTGGATTACGGCCCATTCCCTCTCCTAGAGAGGAGGCCTGAGTCCCAACAGTGGGAACATTATAAGGCCGACTATGCTATGCTAAGTATTTACACACATGTGGTGCCTACCAATCTAATGGCAGTGACGTCACATTTCAGTATGTGAATCTTTATTCTGTTGTGTTCACAATTTCCCCTTCCACTACATTTTAAGGTTCCTAACTTTACTGCAGTTTTGAATAAAGTTACTTCATGATTTTAAATTTATTAAGGCCATGATGACCATAATTATGAGAATCATATTTCGTCCCTTAGCTAATAACACCGCATAAGTCATTTTTACCAACTTTACAGGAAACGAAAAAAACTGTTCGGTGTTGAGAGGCCAACCGACTTGCACGCTATCACTACTTTTCGAATTATGGCTTCTGATTGGCTGAAATCTATATCATGTGACCAATGGTTAGACGCGCAATGAGCAGCTCCATCTAAAGGCATTCAAATATGAAAACCGCCAATATTCGACTTGAGCGGTGTTGTAAGCTAAGGGACGATTTGCAAGTCTAGTGTGAGTGAGTGACATAGGCACATACATACATAATTATATTTTATTTTCTCGCAGGCGAAGTCGCTAACAGAAACACATGTGTAATATTTAGTAAGGACAATCTTATTATTTACTGCACTAATAAGACCAACCAACCAAGTATCATACCGACGGCGAAGTGACAAGAAATCTTAACTGTCGAAGTCAAAATTTTTTGTCTTAAAAACGTTAGGAGACTAGAAGAACTAAACAGACTGTCTTAAGAACTAGGAGGACTAAAAATTGACATCTTGGTTTAGTTAGGAAGTGTTTCCACAATTTAATTTGGTGCAGTTGCAACTAAATATTCGCTTCAGAGATTTCACAAAAACATGCGGAAACACACATTTGAATTAAAAGCGCTAAAAAGTAATTTTGTCGAAAAATGTTAGTTAGAAGGTATTGGCACTTCACCGTCGATACCTAGGTATGTAGATAGGTATTATGTTAGTATTGTAGTAACATTTATGCTTTGAAAATACAGGATATTGTAACTGTACTGAGAAAATAAAATTCTACGACCGTTTCCTTTAACTACATTTTAGGAAATTAGATTGGAAGCTTTTAAAAGAAACTACTGTAACTATTCTAAATGTTAATAATAGCGATAGAATAGGTACAACAACGAACCAAAAATGTCTACCCAGTAAAAAATAGGTAATTCACTACATAGTAAAAAACAAAGTCGCTTCTTAGATCAGCTTAGATCTTTAAAACTGCGCAACAGATTTTGATGCGGTTTTATTTAATAGATAGAGTGATTCAAGAGGATATGGATCAGAATGTTGGGCTGTGAAAAAGACGGATGAAAAAAGATTGCACGTAGCGGAGATGAGAATGTTAAGATGGATGTGTGGTGTGACGAGAATGGATAAAGTGAGAAATGAGTATATTAGGGGAAGTTTGAAAGTGGCGCCAGTGACTGAAAAGTTGAAAGGGAATCGTTTGTCTTGGTATGGTCATGTGAAGAGGAGGGATGAAACGCATGTTACTAAAAGAGTTATGAGTTTACATGTGGATGGATGGAGAGGGAGAGGGAGACCAAAGAAAAGATGGATGGATTGTGTGAAGAGTGATATGAAAGAAAAGGAAGTTAGTGATAGTATGACGAGTGACAGGGCAGAATGGAAGAAAAAAACATGTTGCGCCGACCCCAAATAACACGGGACAAGGGCAGGAAGATGATGATGATGAGATGATGATGATAGAGTGATTCAAGAGGAAGCTTTATATGTATATAATACTTGCATAATATAGTAGAGGAACACTGATAATTTTAGAGGTTTCTAATGTGATGTTGTAAATAAACACACAGGGACATAGCGGTTGCGGTGGTATCAGCATTGCACTCGTGTGAAACCGGGGCGGGTCGTTATTATTTTTATAAGAGTAAATCTGACACAGTCCTAAATTACTTCACAAACATTACTTCAAAAGGATATTTAATCAAAAACTCATTAATTCATAAAACAAAAACGGTACGGAATTAAAAAAGTCCCGCAGTGAAATCATTTAGAACAATAACGTTACACAAATCCCTGACAAAAATAACAGGGGACCTCTAATTAAAGAGACAATGGGAGGCGCGGGACTTACTAAGTCCATTTATTATGTCAAAAGTTTCTAGCGACATCTATGACGTCACCTAGGAATTAAAATTGAAAATCCTGCAACGTGGTATTAGAGTTCTCTGTGCGATTAGAACAAAACGGTCCGAAATCAAATATCAGGCAGTTGTCTGTATTAGATACTACTTGTTTTTGTTACTATTTTGGTGTACAATAAAGTTTAATTCTATTCTATTCTTTAAGGGCGGAATTCACCAATAAAACTAAACGCGTTTTAACGTTTGGCTCGCATAATCGCGTTTAGCCGCTGTCACTAGTGTCACTTGTCTGTATTTTTCTTTTGTTGTATTTTTACAAATGACACTAGTGACAGCGGCTAAACGCGATTATGCGAGCCAAACGTTAAAACGCGATTAGTTTTATTGGTGAATTCCGCCCTAAAACTCTTGTCCCCCCCTAGCCAAGTTACAACCGTTTCGTTTCGATTCTCTTTTTGTTGATCGCCTTGAGTCTGCCGCGCCTCCTATTCCTTTGTTCTGACCACGTGACTGAACGTTGAGATGACGTCAGAATAAAGGAATTGGAGACGTGGCCTACTCGAGGCGATCTACGAAAAGAGAATCGAAACGAAACGGTTGTAACTGTTGTAACCACAAACGCAATCTGCCTAGCTTTCTCTATGTATCTTAAGAATCGGTTTCCGAATAATAATTTTATATAGCGCTACTACCTACCGATCAAATCTGAAATAAAGATATCCGAGGAGAACGAAGGTTACCGTGATCATGGCCCGAAGAATCACCTCACTTAAGTGGCAGCGGGCAGGGCAAATTACTCGCAGAACTGATTGTCAATGGGGCTAAAAGTTGCTGGAGTGGCGACCACGTAACGGAAGACGAAGCGTTCCACAAGGTGGACCGACGACTTGGTGAGGGTCACGTGAATCCGATGGACGCACAGGACCGATCGTTGCGACACCCTCAAGTGTCGCCACGACCCTACGGCCTATGTCCAGCAGTGGACGTCTTGTGGTTGAAATGACGATGATTATGATGAACTGCGTATCTAACGTTGACAACTCAACATGATTCCCCTTGGCAGAGTTGATTGTTGGGATTTTTATCCTCTGGCTACTTGTAGCGACTGTCAAAGATCTACAAATGACGGCCAAAAGCTAAATATGGTTTTTGAGGCACAACAGTTTGGTATGTAACGTATGGTCACCCATCCAAGAAACAACCTCATCAAGGTTTGCTTAACCTTGAAAATTGACCAGTGCGGTTGTTATTATTTAGCTACGTGTCCCTCAAATATAACACCAACTTCAATTAATAGGACAGAGGGGGACACCACGGGATTTTCTAAGTCAATTAATTATCCTACAACTTTGTCCCAATCGAATTAAAATTTTAACCATTAATCCATAACAGTGGTTGATAACGATATTAGTTGAAGTCAACTTGGCTAATTACCTTTGCCAAGTCGTTACCAAAAGTTTTTGGGATGGCCGTATTAATGATAATTATGTTTTAATTGACAGAGATGTTTCCTGATTTGGATTTGAAAGAAAATGAAAAAAATTTAAGAAAATCTTGTGGATAATTCGCGTACAGATAATGTAACAAAATTGTCTGGAAAAATATGCTCAAAGTTGCGCAGAAATATACTGTGTTAAATGTAGTAGTTTTTGATTAGTTTCATTGCAGATAGAGCAACTCAGAACTTTAATTTTATAATATGTAGCAGCACTTCAACCGTTTAAAACTTTGCACAGCAAAATGTTTAACATTCCGACTAGTTCATACCAGAGTAAATTAACACGAGTCTATATTTTCTTTTTACGCATGCATTCTCGTCACAATTAACGATCAAACAAAGAGTTTCCACACTATTTCTCCATTCCAAGACGAAAAAAAACTGGCCAGTAACACAATTTTAAATTCCGAACACAATTTGCTTCTTAAAAAAATGTATTTGCGAGTTTCGCGGCTATCGAAGCGGAGTGCATAGACTACTATAAATCGAGTAGATCGTTGAGTGCAATATTTACTTCAGTGTGTTCATGCAACTCATGCAAGGCGGTCGTCAATCACGCTGGGGCTCTTTAACTGTGCAAAATCAATAACACGAGTGTGGCGTGTTGTTGAGTAGCGTGTACGGATGACGTATGGCTGTTGTCATTATCGGCTTTTTTTGTTCGGTATGGGATGCTTGTATAAGATGAAAGTTGAAAATAATTGGATGATAGTGTTTTTGCTGGCTCTAGTTAGATAAACAATAAAAAAATGAGTAATTGATTTCAATCTCCCATTGAAGCGAAAAAACTTTTCATTGTGCGTATGAGTACGAGTCTGTTTTTCCACTATCTACAATCTGGGTTCTTTAAGTCAAGATTACTCAAAATTGAATAGATTATTTCGAGGCAAACGTGATCCATCCTCAACCACATCATCGGTATTCACACGCGGGCATATAGATGTAAAAAAAAAAACTAAGAACTCTTGATTACATTGTATGTATTCAAAGAAGAAACAGAAGCCTTCCAGTCACAACAATTAAATACAATTAACACGTATGAGTCACCGAATGACACAGCAATGGACACTACGTCCTCGCGTCCCCTCTTACAACCGGTCACAGGTCAGCCGCATTGTAATCAATCATCGGAAGTTTATCAATGCTAATTGTAATGCCCAACCACAGTATAGATATATGGAACAGTACGGAAACTACCTACAAATATTCGAAACGGCACACTCACACAAACATACGCATCGACGAGACTCCTAAGCGTTTCTCGCGGTCCTGTCAGTAGCGAATGCCGCTTAGGAGTCTCGTCGATGCGTATGTTTGGTGAGTGAGCCGTTTCGAACATTTGTAGGTGGTTTCCGTACTGTTCCATATATCTATACTGTGGCCCAACTGTACACCGGTCACTTATACATATTTATAGTTATTTATTTAAATATCTACTAGCTTCTGTCTGTGGCTTTGCCTGCATGAGAGTATCACAAGCGTGAAAGTAGAAAATTATACCAAGGGATATTTTTTTTCGATGTGAAAATCATCTTATGACATCCCTCGCTCTTGGGCGGAGCGAGGGATAGTGTCAGACTTTTACTGACTAAAAACCCACTTCTGTTCCTTCGTTGCCTTTCGTACCAGGGCCGTCTTCTTTTCAGAATCAGACCCTTGGCCCCAGTAGGCTTCGACCCTGCTGGGCCCCTACAGTTGCTGACATCTCCTTTAGGCGCGCGTGGAACAGTACGCGCCGTCGACGACTCGGACTCGGTCCGGACGGTTACCGGACAGTCAGAGGATCATGCTCCCGGGTTAAAAAGTATACTACAGCAATGCAAAGAGCTCTTCACGCGATCCATTTTACGATCTCGGTAAATTGGAGCCAAATACTACAAAAACATTAGAATGTGAACATCCATATTCCAATGGTAAACAAATGAACTATTCATACGAAGACATGGCTTAAAGGATTTAGTATCCAACCCAAAAACATTAACAAAAAAAACTTATTCTCAAATAAGACCTACTCCTTAGCTAGGTTTGCTAAGAAGGCAGAATCGATAAATTTGCTGCCAAATACTTCAAAAACATTACAATGTATTACACCCGCATTCTAATGTAAAACAAAAAGAAACAACTATGATATTCGTATACGGAAGACTTATTACGCAAGAAAGCATGGACGAAAGACTAGGCGATATGGTCGAACGACTATAGCTTTCCCTAAGGGGTAAATAGAAAAAAAGACCTCCTGCATTCGCCATCCCTATCCCTCTTAGCTCTTAGCTCTCAGCAAATCGTAGGGGCCCAGCAGGGTCGAAGCCATAGATATCCGTGGTCGAAGCCTACTGGGGCCATGGGTAATGTGAAAACGTAACCCGGGGCCCTGGGGCGAAGGCAACGAAGGAAAAGGAGTGGATTTTTAGTCAGTAAAAGTCTGACACACAAATCCAAAGCTCTTGGGCGGAGCGGGAGACCCGCTCCGCCCAAGAGCGGGATTTGTCATTAGCCAAAAACATTAACAAAAAAAAATCCTATTTTCAAATAAGACTATCTTCTCCTGCATTCACCATCCCTATCCCCTTTAGCGGCGGTGTAGCAATAGTAACAATAACGTTTATTGCGAGCCGCAGCATAACAAACGCAGTAACAAAGCTACCGACGACGGAGCCGAGCGCTTCCGGATACCTGAGACCCCTACCACAAGCTCTTAACACAATACATTTTACGACCTCAACTGAACTGTTAAAGGGATGGAGCTATATGAAGGGTATAGCTCCATCCTTCTTTCTTGCTTGCACACTTGATATTTTGCTTGAACACGTTATGATAAAAGTCCCTAGTATGGTCAAAATATCTTGACCGCACCTCATCATCATCATCATCATTTCAGCCGAAAGACGTCCACTGCTGGACATAGGCCTCCCCCAAGCGTCTCCATAACGACCGATCCTGTGCGTCTCGCATCCACCGCACTCCCGCGACTCTCACCAGGTCGTCGGTCCACCTTGTGGGAGGCCTTCCAACGCTGCGCCTTCCGGTGCGCGGTCGCCACTCTAGAACCTTTCGGCCCCATCGACCATCCGTTCTACGAGCAATGCGCCCTGCCCACTTTAGTTTGGCGATTCTTCGGGCTATATCGGCGGCCTTGGTTCTCCTGCGGATATCTTCATTCTTTATGCGATCACACAAGGAAACTCCGAGCATAGCCCTTTCCATTGCCCTTTGGGTGACTGTAAGCCTTGTGATGAGGCCCATTGTAAGCGACCATGTTTCAGTGCCATATGTCATCACTGGCAACACTCACTGGTCATAGACTTTCGTCCGCACCTAACTTCGAACAATTGGTTGAGCAGTAATTCAATTTAAGAATCATATGGTATGGTATTGCGTATTTTTAACCGATTCCAAAAAGGAGGAGGTTATGTTCGGCTATATGTTTGAAAGATTATACTCCTAAATTGGTCGCATAGAGTCATTGTTAAGATCTGATAATGAACTTCGAAAATATGTAACAGAACTCCTCATAGTATAATAGCAGAACTGTCGTAATAAATAAAATTGCTTTGTTTATACGTGTAGTCGATGACTGACTGAAGGAATGTATTAGGGGATACATTCCCCCTCGGGAGGGGATACATTAAACTGATCTGATGATAAAGCCGAAAGGTAGGCACCGAAACTCTGTAATAGGTCAATGAATCCTAGCCGTGTTTAGGATTATTAGAATTGTCCTAAGATGCATTATGGTTAAAAGGTACCATCGAAATGATCTGATGACGGAGCCGAAAGGTGGAATGTAGGCGCGGGAGGAAGTCGGTGGAATAATGAAGAGACAAAACTATTACAAAAACACCGACTTGTCGTGTATGCGCTATAGTTCGAAACGCGCGCTGACTTCAGAATGGCCAATATATTTTGATCGTACTGTATATGCCGTACTGTATATCGTACTGTATATTTGGGGGCCGAGTCACCCGCGTCCGTAGGAGAATACCTGAAGCAAGTCCCTACACGTGGTCCCCGGGTGGTGCTAATCAGGTGACACTAACTGGTGGTAGGTTTCGACCGTTGGCTTGCGACCACCCACTGAGCAAAGACGTACCGCCAAACGGCCTGGCCGTGTTCCGGTATGATGCTCAGTGTAGCCAGTCTAGAGGAGTTGGGTCGAAATAGCTGTTCCAGCGCAAGCAGACCATCCTGGCTCGTGCTGATGGGGAGGAATCGGGAGGCTAGTCGCGGAGGGTAGCGGGATCCGAGGCACGGTTGCCGCTGGCCGACCGCAGGTAGCTGGGGGCCCAAGTAATGTGCTAGCCACACATGAAAGGCTGCCCCGCCAACTGTCGAAAAATCCCGGAATGCGCCATCGTGCTGGTTGGCGACCAGACGAGAGGGCCCGATGGACATTCCCGGGGGGGCTCGGGCGTCCCCGCAGTCTCCAGACTAGTCCCCTAATGATGTCGTCCTTTCAGTGCGTGCCTGAGGGTTAGCTGCGTGGAACCTCATTTCACTTCCTTCTCCTCTCCTCCCTTCACTCAAATAATGAAAAGGAAAAGTAAGAGACAAGTTAGACAGCGGCTGCACTCCCTCTCTCACAAAGTGCACCTCACTAACATACGAGGTCTGCACTCAAATCTCGTCGCAGTCCACCACCACCTCGAGACTGAAAAACCAGCTCTCTTCTTCCTTTCGGAGACGCAGATCAGAAGTCCGTCCGACGTGTCGTACCTTTCTTACCCAGGTTTTACCTTGGAGCACAACTTCAAACCACGTGCGGGTGTATGTATGTACGCCCGGGACGACATCTGCTATCGGCGTCTCCGTAACCTTGAGGACTCCAGGTTCTCGACGCTTTGGACTTTGGTGGACACAGGCCTAGATAAAATAATCTACGCTTGTGTCTACCGCTCGCACAGCGGAGATCAAGAGACATCCGGGCTCACACAACATCTGAGTGAGGCGGCGGATGCGGCTCAGCAGCGGTACCCTTCTGCTCAATTGGTGTTACTGGGGGATTTTAATGCCCACCACCAAGAGTGGCTTTTCCCGTACCAGTCTACAGACCACGCTGGGCGAGAGATGCGAAAGCTAGCGCTAGCATTAAATCTCGCCCAGCTGGTCCAGGGGGCAACGAGGGTGCCGGATGTGGATTCGCACACAGCCAATTGCCTGGACCTTTTGCTGACAACAGATCCAGACCGCTACTCTGTGTCAATATGTTCGCCTTTAGGCAGTTCCGACCACTGTCTGGTTAAGTCTGTGTCTGTCTACTCCCCGCCCGATCCCAGCCCTAGAGGCACCCGGCGGGTTTGGCGATACAGGTCAGCAGATTGGGATGGCTTGCGGTCTTTCTTCGCATGCTATCCTTGGCAGCCCACTTGCTTTTCTTCAGATGATGCTTCGTCGTGCGTAGATGCCGTGACGGATGTGTTGCGGCAGGGGATGGAGTACTTCATCCCATTCTCTGACGTAACAATGTCTGGCCAAGCTCGTCCTTGGTTTGGCGCCGAATGTGATCGCGCAGACGCGCTTAAGCACGCGGCATATCGAGCTTGGGCTGACGCTCGTACGCGCAAAGCAAGCGACGTGGCTCAGAAGAAGAAGGCCTTTAACAGGGCTGCCAAGTCCTGCAAGAAGGTGTTGCAGAGGTCTCGGTTTGACCACATAAGCAGAATTGGGAGCAAACTTGCTTCATACCCCGCAGGTAGTAAAGCGTTTTGGTCCCTGGCTAAGTCGGTTGAATCGAACTTCTGCCGTCCCTCACTTCCGCCATTGCTGAAACCCGATGGGTCGCTGGCTCACACCGCTGAGGAGAAAGCAAACTTGTTTGCCTCTCTTTTTGCGGAATCTTCTCGTCTGAATTCTGGTAACGCAAGGCCACCTGTTTCTCCTGATGGATGCGCGACGAGGATGTCAGACGTTCGTATCCATCAGAAGGACGTTCGTAGGGTCCTGCGTAACCTCGATGTGAACAAAGCTAGTGGCCCTGACGGGATACCAGCAATTGTGCTTAAAACTTGTGCGCCTGAATTGTCTCCGATCATGACACGCCTATTTCGCATCTCATATGAGACTGGAAAAGTGCCGATTGCTTGGAAGCAAGCTAACGTGCAGCCTGTGCCCAAGAAGGGCAGTCGAGCTGACCCGGCAAACTACAGACCCATCTCTGTTACGTCCGTCCTCTGTAAGAGTATGGAACGGGTGCTAAACAAGAAACTTCTGGCATACCTAGAAGCTAACGACATCCTCAGTGACCGGCAATACGGTTTTCGCCAAAATCGGTCCACTGGGGACCTTCTAGCGTATGCCATTCACATCTGGAGCGAAGCCATCGAGAAGCATGGGGAAGCGCTTGCCGTCTCCCTTGATATCTCGAAGGCTTTCGATAGGGTCTGGCACGAAAGCCTCATTGCTAAGCTTCCTTCCTTCGGTCTACCCACTGGTCTGTGTGATTGGATCGCAGACTTCTTGAGGGATCGATCCATCCGAGTGGTCGTTGATGGCTGCTCGTCCGGTCAAATGGATATTAATGCCGGGGTCCCTCAGGGGTCGGTACTCTCGGCAACACTGTTTTTGCTGCACATAAATGACATACTTAAACCCGGTATCTTTGGGTATGCAGACGACAGCACTGTTGCCGAGAGATATGTGGCTGACGCACGCGCTAGTGGGTCACAGATCCAGTCATCCCGAGAGGCTATGGTTGAACGCTTGAACTCGTCCTTGAAGGCGGTCTTCGATTGGGGCGATGCCAATCTGGTCAAGTTCAATGCAACTAAAACCCAAGCGTGTCTTTTTTCCGCTAAACGGAGTCAATTCCACCCGGCTCCATCTTTCCGAGGTGTGACCGTGCCAATAACCGACCATCTTGATCTTCTTGGCGTTACGCTGACGTCAACTCTCAACTTTGGGCCATACATTGAAGCAAAGGCTCAACTGGCAGCAAAAAAGCTGGGAATCCTCGCGAAGGTCAGACGGTACTTCACGCCGGAACAGCTGCTAAAACTTTATCAAGCGCAAGTTCGATCGTGTATGGAGTACTGCTCTCATCTTTGGGACGGGTCTGCCAAATACCAGCTTGATGCGCTGGAGTCAATTGAGAGGCGAGCCAAGAGGATCATTGGCAATGATGCACTTGTTGAGTCGAAGCTCCAAAGCCTTGGACATCGCCGCCGAGTTGCTGGCCTGTCGGTTTTCTATCGTTTACATTTCGGGGAGTGTGCACTGGAATTGCACAATCTAATTCCGCCAAGTCCGTTCCATCATCGGACCACTAGGCGTACGGCGTTGCGCCACCGGTACATGGTGGACATCCCACCCATACGCACAAAACGTTTTAAGAACACATTTATTATGCGTACAGCCAAGGAGTGGAATTCCTTGCCGGAGTCTGTGTTTCCTGATAGCTACAACTTAGGGGTCTTTAAGTCAAGAGTGAATAGGCTACTTCTAGGCAAGCGTGCTCCATCGTCGACCACATCATCGCTTACCATCAGGTGAGATGGTGGTCAAACGCGAGCCTATCATTAATAAAAAAAAAAAAAAAAATATGCTAATTCAGGATATAGTATACCTGAGTAAACTTCATACAAAGCTGTTCAGCCGTTTGTGTGTGAAGTAGTAACAAACATACACACTCAAAATATCGCCTTTATAATAATAGTAGTATTTATTTGACACTGACTAGCGTCCTCATTGTGCTAAACTTGACAGACACAAGTACTCCAACGTAAATTAGAACCGTCAAAAAACTTTTAATTCTTTACGACAGCATTAACCTTATCCAAGTTTTAGGACTTGGACAATAACTAGAAAATCAAGTAACTTTTTCGACATTTCTGTCTGTATATTTGGTCTTCTTGAGATATTTTGACGGTTTTAATTGATTAAGGCCACAACAGGCAAGTCCAGTTAAGCAGACGACCGCCTAAAGGTTGCGTGCGCGTATTTTAAGTCTACGGCCACTCTTTCGAACAAACTTCAGCCCCGGCAGGCATCTACCCTAACTGGCCTCGTTAATCTTGCTGATATATCCTTGAGGCGAGCTTGTAACACAACGCGCGTCAAACCGGGCTTGGTCCTTTCCGGACGGCGAACTACCCATTGTTCGTCGTCCGCAAACCCGTGCCTATGGTAGCCGGGAATCGCCCTGCGACTCCAGACGCCTGGAGCGTCTTTAACTGGGTCAGCTGAATAGGAATACCAGCATTTTAATACTAAATAACACAACCGAAAATAAATCTAGCAACATTTCAGTTTCAAGATCAAAATCCAACTTCAAACAACCTTAAATGATTTTACCACTGAGTACCCACAACAAACGGGTTCATTACACAAAATAATTTACATTTCCTCATTTGAGAGCGGCATTGTTACTCGCCGCGTACTGAAAGAGCAATGAATTGTTTGCTATGCACTTAATTCGACTTGCGGTCGTATTGTTAAGGAGTTTGCTGTACAGGTTATTGACTGTTGCTCTTGGAACAAATAATAATAATGGATGGTTGTATAGTGTTTTGTTAGTGGTTATTGACTAGGTTTGTTTTTGTGTGAGAGTTAGAGCCGTGCTTCACTGGGTTGCCATGGCGGCATAGCCAGGTCGTGACGTCAAAAAAATGTATGGTTAACTGCGTGCCCAACAGTGGCCAGGTGAGGTAAACACCGTAGACATCACAGAGCTGGATGCATTTGGTTGACTACACGAACTGGCAGCACCGCTATGGCGTCCCAGTGAGGCACAGACCTTAAGCCTCGAATACACTAGGAGACAAAATGTCCCCCAACTTGTCAAATTGTCCAACAACATGTCTCGCGTCACGAGAATGCATCGTAAAATATGTGGGAGCAAGTTACGGGACACTGAACAACGTTGCAGCGTGTCGCAGATGGAGCGTTGCGTGTCATGATGAGTGACATTCTGTCCCCCTTGTCTGAGGGTTAAGATGAATCTGAAACTGAAAAGCTCACAATATCAACCTGTATGTCTTTTTCCAACTTTGAAGGGGTTGGGTTCCAGTGCAATCAGCCAGATTCAGCTGAATAACAGTATTTTAAATGGAGCGACAGCCTTTCTGACTGACCTCAACCACCCAGTAACTGGGTAACACACGAACCAGTCTTGGAGACTTTCGTGCGTGTACGTTTGTGTGTACTCCAATTTAAACACAAAGCCGAAAGACGTCCATTGCTGGACATAGGCCTCTCAAGACTCGCATCCATCGAATTCCCGCGACCCTCACCAGATCATCGGTCTGCCTTGTGGGAAGCCCACGCTGCGTCTTTCAGTACGCGGTCGCCACTCCAGAACCTTTCAGCCACATCGACCATCTGTTCTGCGTGCAATATGCCCTGTCCACTGCCACTTAAGTATGGCGATTCTGCGAGCTGTCGGTAGCCTTGGTTCACCTGCGGATATCTTCATTACTGATTTGATCATGCAAGGAAACAATACAATTACATAATTCCAAGTTCTCGTATCGTTACTAGTATCTAATTAAACTCGAGAATTCATGTCATAATTATACATAATTACAACTAAAGTTTAACAATAGTTCTACAAATTATTGGAAGCAAACTAACCGAATGTAGTCATTAGTGGTGTTGAACCGTTACAGGATTTTCTACCGAAACCGAAACTGAATCTTCGGTATCTGTCTCGAACCGAAACTTTTTATGTTAAAAATCTATTGTTGTCTGTAATTTGCCTAATTTTTTACACTTACATATACGGACAATTAACAAGTGTAAAATAATAATAATAATTAATAATAATATAATATTCCACAACTATCACACAACGCCGTCTAGTCCCAAACTAAGCAGAGCTTGTGTTATGGGTACTAGACAACTGATAAACCTACTTATATATTTCTAAATACATACATATATAGATAAATTACACCCAGACACAGAACAAATGATCGTGCTCATCACTCAAACATTTGTCCTGGGTGGGAATCGAACCCACGACCTCCGGCATAGCAGTCAGGGCCACTAACCACTAGACCAACAGGCCAGTCAATTAAAGAATTTTTTTTTTCTATTTTAACATATGTTTTTTTCTATTTTACCATATTTTTTTTCTATTTTACCATATTTTTTTTCTATTTTACCATATTTTTTTTCTATTTTACTAAAGCAAAAAAAACTCCGACGGCGAGCTCGGCTAATGATGGCGGATGACATAATATGAGCCACCAACTTGACCGAAGTCAGCCGAACGATGCGTGATAACTCACGAACGCAGTTTCTGTGCAGTCGAAGGTTCGGCAGATTGTTTGCCGAAACTGAAGCTGACGCCAATAATAGTTTTCTTTTGCCGAAACATGCCGAGACCCAAACCGAAGCTTCGGTCGGTCACTATCACTACACTATTAATTAGTGTTACTTGTTATATCTACACAATGCAAAAGATAATTACATGCCTTATCATTGAAAACAATACATGCGGTATAATTAAGTGAAATTGTGTGTTATATACTTGGCTTACTCACAGTATACTCGTACATATAACACTAATTTATTACCTTTGGTTGTTTCACCATAGTATAAAACAATGACGTATTTCGCGTCCGTCTGTTTATCCGCTAACTCCTCCTAAACCACACAACGGATTTTGATGCGATTTTCACTAATAGAAAAAACAATAAACGAAGAAGGTTTATATATATAACCTAAATTTCCTAATTCTTAAATTTAAGTATAATAATTTTAGTAAACTAGTAATAAAATTTTGTTTAACATCTTCTGCTGATGGTACTTTTAAGCTAAACTGACTTTTGTTTGAGTTTATCAAGATAAAAACATATCGGGTGCCTCCGGAACGGGGCTCTCGGGGATGGGGGCTCTCGGGGATGGGGGCTCTCGGGGATGGGGGCTCTCGGGGATGGGGGCTCTCGGGGATGGGGGCCCTCATGGAATAACCCGAATAGGTTACTTCCAGTCAAACCATAACAGGAAACAACTAGAAATACTCCTCTACAAAAGTCCTTCATGTATTTCTCCCGAACTAAAACTACAACTAAAGATACTCCTGGGGGATTCTGCGAAAGAGTCACCGTGACTCTGGATCGCAAAAGACAACTAAAAGAAGAATAAGGGTGGTTTTACTACTCCCTCTCACTCCACCTAGAGCAGAAGAATTTTCTTGATGATTTCTCCAACTCAAAAACCAACGGACGGCAAGCAATGGGTAGCTCGCCGTCCGACCGTCCGGTAACCGTCCGGGCCAAGCCCAAGTCGTCGACGGCGCGTACTGTTCCTCGCGCGCCTCAAGGAGATGTCAGCGACTGTAGAGGTCCAGCAGGGTCGAAGCCTACTGGGGCCAAGGGCAACGAAGGAACAGGAGTGGGTTTTTAGTCAGTAAAAGTCTTATACTATCTCACGCTCCGCTCAAGAGCGGGGGATGTCATAAGATGATTTTCCGACCTAAAAAAAAACTCAAAAACCAAAACATGCAAAATACTATGTTCACCAGGATGTTGAGTGGAGTCTAGACTGTAGACCAAGCTAATTGCCGTAATTTTCCTAACATTGAGTTACCTTCGCCCTAGCCAATAAACACACGAGCATTTTCTACAATAGCCATCCCTCTAAACGTCTACCCAGACTGTTATTAAACTCATTTTAATAAGTGAGTGCGCTATAATCGCTGCAACATATTCTTATACAGCCACTTAAGCGCATTAAGCGCTGACTTGTGTTACTATTACTACAATCTCGTTCATACTGACATAATTCCTAGCACTATTTCCTTGAAAGCTGTTGTACTAAGACTAAAGTACTTTAATAAATATTCCGTAAGTCAAGAGGATTGTGATAGAGTCGAACATTGCTGAACGGCACAATTTATGGGCTGAAATATTATAATAGAACCTCTCGCAATATTGCAGCCCTAATAACCTTTAATACCCGACCATTCTTAATAAAACCTTATAAATAAAAAAATGTGCCAAGTGCGAGTCGGACACGAAAGGTTCTGTATCGTCAACCAAACAGAAAAAAAGAAAACATGTTTATGCTAGAATTACACTGCGCACACGTGTGCCACACACGCCGATCTGGGCGCGTCAGTCTCCATACATTTTATATGCAAACTAGACTTGTAGAGCTACAGTTGATCCACGCCACGCGACGTCGTTCTACGTACAAATCAGGCGTGTTAAACGTGTGCGTCGGTCTAATGTAGTTCTAGCTTTATTCTGTCCGAATACATGTACAATCAATTACAAAATTTCACTTATCATTAACTAAAACAAACAAAAACCAGTTTTACTGTCGGCCCATGTGTGGACCGGGCATAAACTAGTTCTGTTGCACCATAGACAATACAGAACACAGTACACTAGGTTGTATATAATATATAAATAAAAACATTTCTTAAATTCCTTCTTTGCAGTTATATCTGCAATACAAATAAACACTGAATTTAAACGGTCTACATTTTACGGTTTACGAGATACAGCCAGCTGACAGACAGACGAAAGGTCAGTGAAGGCTTGGTGGGTTTTGTTGGTTAACCTACGGGTGCAGAACCCTAAAAATAAACTTATAATTTTTTATTCAGTAGGTAATTATTTCATTAGGCAGCATTATGGCACTAAATTAATTGCGAAGGAAATTTGGCCGTTAGTATTCCCCATTATATTAAGCCACTAATAAATATGGCCAAAATATCCTTTAGTTAATAACCCGAGATTTAGCATCGAGTTTCCTTTTATTAAGTAATGTAATTAGTTTTATCTGCACAGCCAAATATTTAATGAGGTTATTATATTTGAAATTATTGCATAATCAGCCTTATTATTTTCTCTAAACTGGGACTACAGTATCGTCTCTCTAGGAGAGGGAATGGGCCACTGGTGGATGTCACATGTCATCGAAGTTTTGGTTCCAGGACATGCCGGTTTCCTCACGATGTTTTCCTTCACCGTTTCGAGAAAAGTAGTGATGAAATAAATTACACAAATTAAAACTCCTGCCTGATATACACCACTAATTTTTAATTAGTACAAATACTTAAAAGGGCTTATTAGAGAAGGTCTTGTTAGTATTTAAGTAAAGTCTCAATAAATAATATTCATAAACAGCAAAGTTATGAGCGTTTGTTTTTATCCTAAAATGTCACTCAATTTATGGAAATATTGAAAGAATGGTGGCAAAGAAAATGGAAAAACACTGCGCGTAGTATTTTCTAGCAATTGTTATGTACGATTGATTAAATTTACCAATTATGACAAATTTTGGTGGACAATTTTGGGTTTTCGTTTTTTTTTACTTTTGACTACACAAATGTGATCAGTAACGGGTACGGATAGAGCCCCATTTTTTGTACAAATTAAAAAATGGGGGTGTTTATCATCACGTTACAATTTTTGGAATTGTAATCAAAGATGTGAGTGAAACCGCGGGAGACAGCTAGTAAAATTATAGAGCTGAAGAGTTTGGTTGACACCGCTCATCTCTGAAACTACCGGTTCGAAATGAAAAATTCGTTTTACATAGGCCATTTATCGAGGTTTATAGGCCACATAACGAGCGGTGCAGTAAACCGCGGGGGATGACTAGTTTATCTACACCAATATTATAAAGCTGAAACGTTTATTTGGTTGTATCCGTTAATCTCAGGAACTACTGCCCCCCTAGCCAAGTTACAATCGTATTTAGAAACGTAGTTAGAAACGATTGTAACTTGGCTAGGGGGGCTGGTTCGAATTGATAAAATATTTTAAGAATAGCCCATTTATGACGAATAGGAGTGGAGCAGTAATCAAAGACGTGGGTGAAACCGCGGGACACAAGTAGTACATACTTAATATTGGGGCCCAATTTGTATAATTTGTTTGGGAATATTCCTTTGAGAGTGTAAAGAATTTGTAGAGGGATAGAATCGTTTCGGAGTCAAGGCTAAGCTTCTAGTAATAGGGACCGCCTGAATACACTACTTTTTACTTAGCAACGTATAGGCTGTTGGTACGCCAATTTATTAGATTTTCTTTTATTTAGCAAAGAAATAAGACTATAGGGAACAAAACTAAGCATTGCTATTAACAGATTCCTTTTAATTGCATTCATGCATTCACTGTGACGAAAGCATTGCGTGTTGCCTGCCAGTGATGACATGCCTCAAATAGTTTAAAATAACAAAAAAAAAAAATTGACGCGTAAAAGTGTTCTATATAAACCTATTTGCAGAATAAATATCATTTATGACATATAGCTCCGCTCCGAAACGTGGTCGCTTACAATAGGCCTCATCATAAGGCTTAAAGTCACTCAAAGGGCAATGGAAAGGGCTATGCTCGGAGTTTCCTTGCGTGATCATATCAGAAATGAAGATATCCGCAGGAGAACCAAGGTTATAGACATAGCCCAAAGAATCGCCAAACTTAAGTGGCAGTGAGCAGGGCACACTCTCTCAGAACAGATGGTCGACGGGGACGACAGGTTCTGGAATAGCAACCACGTACCGGAAGACGTAGCGTTGGAAGGCCTCCCACAAGGTGGACCGATGAGCTCGTGAGGGTCGCGGGAATCCGATGGATGCGAGACGCATAGGACCGGTCATTGTGGCGACACTTGGGGGAGGCCTATGTCCAACAGTGGACGTCTTTCGGCTAAAATGATGATGATGACCGCGAGAAACGCTTAGGAGTCTCGTCGATGCGTATGTTTGTGTGAGTGAGCCGTTTCGAACATTTGTAGGTAGTTTCCGTACTGTTCCATATATCTATACTGTAGTATATAGCTCCATCCTTATAACAGTTCAGTGTAGGTCGTCAAATGTATTGTGCTAAGAGCTTGTGGTAGGGGTCTCAGGTATCCGGAAGCGCTCGGCTCCGTCGTCGGTAGCTTTGTTACTGCGTTTGTTATGCTGCGGCTCGCAATAAACGTTATTGCTACTATTGCTACACCGCCGCTAAAGGGGATAGGGATGGTGAATACAGGAGTAAATAGTCTTATTTGAGAATAGGATTTTTTTTTATTAATGTTTTTGGCTGATGACAAATCCCCCTCTTGGGCGGAGCGGGAGATAGTGTCAGACTTTTACTGACTAAAAACCCACTCCTGTTCCTTCGTTGCCTTCGCCCCAGAGCCCCGGGTTTCGTTTTCACACTACCCATGGCCCCAGTAGGCATCGACCCTGCTGGGCCCCTACGATTTGCTGACATCTCCCTGAGGCGCGCGTAGAACAATACGCGCCGTCGACAACTTGGGCTCGGTCCGGACGGCGGGCTACCCATTGCTCGCCGTCTTGGATACTAAGTCCCTTAAGCCATGTTAAGAGTAGTTTATTTGTTTACCATTACAATACGGATGTATACATCCTAATGTTTTTATAGTATTTGGCTCCATTTCACCGAGATTTCGCCTGTTTCAATGATTCCACATATTGTCCAGCCACGCAGACACTTGAGTGCACGAGTGCTGGGTGTTGATGTTGACCAGTTGCGTGCGATCCTTTGACGGAAGTACACGTGTTGACCCTAGCTACTGATGACGTAACGAGCCAATCTGTTAAACCTCTGTGTAAAGGGGTGACCAGACGGTTGCAAACTAGCGTTCCAACCAAGGTGACCTTGGTTTATGTGTTTGGATTGTGTTGCGGCTACATGGATGTAAACCACGCACCACGCGTGTACGTTCGGTGGTTGGGAAAATGCGCCTCCCAACCAAGGGCATTGAAGGTCATGGTTTACAACTGCTGTCTACATGGATTGAAACTAGCAAAGTCACCTTGGTTGGGACGTTGGTTTGCAACCATCTGGTCACCCGTTTAGTATTGCACCCATGTGAAATGAAAATAATTTGAAATTGAGCAGCATTCTAAAAAATAAAGACCCATGTGCAAAACACTTAAAAATAACAAGCGTCAAAAGTTAGTATTTCAGGCCATCGTTTGCGTATTTCATATTGCATTTAGCTCTGCCTTGCCAACCCTCAGACCATCCCAGCAATATTATTTATCATTTTTCTCGTGCAGTCACCTGGCATCGTATTGTTGGTCGGTATCGGAAACATTATTAATGAGCACTATTCCCGATCGCTGTGTAAATGCAACTCGATTGTACCGCTACAATTTCTTGAATACACCCCACCCCGCTTTAGTTCCCATGCTAATGTCTCAAGTTTGTATGCAATGTTGAATAAAATTATAGGTACTATGTTTCATCTGTGAATCTTCGGTATTGTATTGGTGTTTGAATGCATGTATATATTTATTTGTTTGTTTGTGCAATTGTGTGAAAGACTTGGAGATTGGGCGAGATTGTCTCGATTTTTCAACGGAAAAATAAAGGTATTTGGGTTTTGGAAAGACAAGTATTTAAGTATAATTTTAATAGAGAAGCTTTCAGTGGTTTCTGTAGTATTGTACTTACTTAGTACTAGAGTAATTAATTATCTGTAGTCGGTTTGAATTTTGGTGTCACTTTTTAAATAAATCTTGTCACAAACCGGCCGCTTTTTAACCGACTTCAAAAATGAGGAGGTTCTTTTTTTTTTTTTTTTTTTAATTCATGATTGTATGTTTTTCCTTGTGTTCCCAAACATTATATTGGCGACGAGCAAATCTGGACGTGATAAACGTATTGTTGTGTGCATGATAAACGGAGACTTCGCTTAAAAAAAACGATGTCTGTGGGACGGATCAAAGAATTTGACGTGTGGTTGGGATTGTGATCGTTGTATGAGGACAAACTCGACATCGACACGTACTTTTTAGTGAATAAAGTGGAGGACTATTTAAGGTTACCAACTCTACTCGTCAATCTCGCCAGTCCCAAGAAGCCGACGGAACTGTCATACAAAGAAGCCGGCGAACTTATGAGTCAACATTTACAACCGGCGCCATCTTTGTTAGCGGAAAGATATCGGTTCAGACAAAAACGACAAGGTGCTACGGAGGATGGGTCGTGTTAACGTGTTTTTAAAATAACTTCAACACATTCATAGTGCGTACAGCTAAGGAGTGGAATTCCTTGCCGGAATCTGTTTTTCCTGATGGCTACAACCCGGGAATCTTTAAGTCAAGAGTGAATAGGTTACTTCTAGGTAAGCGCGTTCCATCGTCGACCGCATCGTCGCTTTCCATCAGGTGAGTTAGCGGTCAAGCGCGAACCTATCAAGAATAAAAAAAAAAAAAAAAAAAAAACTGAGTACCTAATCAAAAAATCAATATTTTTTCACTGTTGGGTCAAATCGGTAGTTTTTTTTTTAAGTGTGATGTTAAATTTTTTTAAATTCAATAAATTTTCCGCCCCAGAGTGGAGCGACAGATCATGTGAATCTTTTACTGCATTCTGGGACCACAGGTTTACTTTTCAGAAATTCTTAGGCAGGGCCGATGGCCTTAACGGGCATCGGCCCTGCTGGGTCCGGGTACGGTTTTGCTGACATCTATTTGGGACTTTCGACCACTCGAACTCAGACCTTACAGGACGAGCGGATGACTTGCTATCCATAGCTCGTGGTCCGCAACGGTGACTAGGAATCGCACTGCGTCTCCTGACTCCCGAAACGTCTCCTGTGGCGGTAAGCGCTGGCGTGTAAGGATGTCCTTTCTCTCACGCTTGCGGCCATCTCCTTCGCTAATATTATTGCTTCGCAGAAGGAGGCGATCGCATCCCATTGTCTCTCGCGCCCCTGCCGCCGGGATTCCGATCCTGATTTCCGGCCACCGTAGGCGCGGGCTTGCGGACGGCGAGTAATGGGTAGCTCACCGTCCGACCGTCCGGACCGAGCCCAAGCCGTCGACGGCGCGTAATGCTCCACGCGCACTAGCAGGACCTAGTAGGGTCAAAGCCTACTGGGGCCATGGGTGATGCGAAAGAGATGCCCCAGGGCCCTGGAACAATGGCAAAGAAGGAACAGGAGTGGGTTTTTAGTCAGTAAAAGTCTGACACGCCCTCTCGCTCCGCCCAAGAGCGAGAGATGTCATTAGTCATTGCCCACCTAAAAAAAATCCCTTTCCCTCTCGTTCCGGAACATGCCCTGAACCAGTGTCCGGTGCAAGAGGTCGCTGTCGCTAAATCGGATGGGTGGTTTAACTATATTTTTTAATAATTCTACTTTTCTCGTAGTAAAATAAATGATATCTAACTTTAACACTTCCATGGCCAAAGTCCAACTTTAACTTTATAATAATTCCATTCTCAGACGTATATTTACCTACATGTTCACAACAAGCTTGCCTCAACAACCTATAGTCAAAGTAATGACATCATCGAAATTAGGTTTGCTTGTCTTCATCTACGTGTACGTCTAGACTAGGTCATAAACTTCGCTGCCCAGCCCCCAAGGTCACCAGTATACTGTAGACTTGTATTAGGTAGATTGAGATATGAAAGTTTATTAAAAGGGGGAACACCCAAATACTCCGAAATATTTTATTCCGAATTTCGATGTTCCGATTTTCAAAAGTCCGAATTTCATAATACCTAAGAATTATAATGTCTATTATTAAAAATCACGAAATTTATTTTACCGAAAGTCGTAAATGCGATTTGTTAGTTTTCCGATTTTCATACGTTCGAAGAATCAAATGCTCGAAGGGTTCTCGGTCCGAAAAACAATATTCCGATTTTCAATACTTCGAATAAACTAAAAGTCAACATGTTGTGCTACAAAATTTAGTAACAGAAACGAATCGCTGCAAAACCGACTTCACGCAGTCTTGTCTGCCCTACCCCTAGAGTGTAATTTAAATCCGCGTAGGCGCGGAGGGGTGGGGCGGCCCGCGAGCTTAGGAGCAGGTGGTTTGAAGGACCGCTGCCGCAGCTGAGGCTGGCCGGCGAAGCCGGCCAGCAAGCCGAAGCTGCGGTGGTGAGCGTTAAAACCATCTGCGACGATAAGCTCGCATGGGGCCGCCCAAACCCCGCAGCGCCGGAGCCGTGACAGAAACAATGCTTGCTGCATGTTGCATGCCTGCTTTCATGCTGCATGTCTGCTTGCATGTTGCATGCTTGCTTGTACGTTGCATGCTTGCTTGTACGCTGCATGCTTGCTTGCACGCTGCATGCTTGCTTGCACGCTGCATGCTTGCTTGCATGCTGCCAATCCCTGTATTATTGATGAATCGGTTAGGTTAGGTTAAAACTTAGGTTAGAAATTTATAGGATATATAATATATATACACAAGGATAATAACTGTAAAAAATCTATGCTATATTATAAGTAGGAAAACGCATCTGTCATTAGTTTTTTAATTCTACCCCCTCATACCATACATAATATTACACTTCTCTCTGACGAGCAATAATATGTGTTTATTTGTCATGCTATACAGTTTTACAAGGCGTTTTTATTTCAGAATTGCATTAATCGGTATTTTAACAATCGGAATTCGTATTTTTGACGTTTCGAATTATTATTAAGTCGGACTTTTTGTTATTCGATCTATTGAAACTCGGTATTTTGAAAATAGTAATTATAAATGTTAGGAATATTGAAATTTATGAATTATAAAAATAGGAGAACTGATAAGTCGGAGTTGTTATATTCGGAATTTTAAACCATTCGGAATTATGAAAATCGGTATTTTGAAATTCGTATTTGTGACTGTCGGAATAAAGTTTTTCGTATTTATGTAGTGTACCCATTAAAAGGTGTGAATCTTTTGCGTTTTAGTTAGCAAACGCTAAATAAAACTTAGACGCACAGGATCCGTCGTTGTGGCGACGCTTGGGGGAGGCCTATGTCCAACAGTGGACGTCTTTCGGCTGAAATGATGATGATGATGATAGCAAACGCTTGACACTCTCCCTCCATCACAGTGCGCCACCGGTACATGGTGGACATCCCAGCCATACGCACAAAACGTTTTGGAAACACATTCATTGTGCGTCCAGCTAAGCAGTGGAATTCACTGCCGGAGTCTGTTTCCTCATAGTTACAACCTCCAGGAAACACAAACTTCTTTAAGTCAAGCGAGAATAGATTTCTTCTAGGCCAGCGTGCTCCATCGTCGGCTACATCATCGCTTACCATCAGGTGAAATAATGGTAAAGCGCGAGCCTAACCATAATAAAAAAAACTAAGAGCGGAAGTTATTTGATTAAGCAGTGCCGTCACTAGAGCGATGCCAGCGGTGGCGCACAGGGCGCAGAGCCTGATGGGGCGCAGAAACGACCAAACCTTGAACGCGTTCAGTATCATTAATTTCATCAGATGTAGGTTACTGTTTCCTATTCCAGCCAGAGCCAGTCACTCAGGTCGCCAAGGTTGATCACCTCCACGACGAAAAGGCAGGGCTCTACCAAAGTGGAGCAAATTTCCACCATATTCACACCACACCGTGTGCTCGGTGCGTGGTATGCATGGTGACATCTGAGCGTTTCTTCTCACCATTCATGTCCGGTGGGGACTGTCAGGTTGATTAAACGTAACCAGCACGAACTTTTTCAGGGGCGCAATTTCAGAAACTGGCACTGGGCGTATAAAGGCTAGTTACGCCCCTGCTAGCAGCAGGTTTACAATTAACGCCGAATTAAAACCAGCTCACATAATTAATCTTATTTTATACAGTTTATTAGAATAACTAATAATTCACACCATACCGCACTAAACAACAAATTCTCACATTTTAGAATAAATAACCCATATTTAACTCGACCCCATTAATTCCCCTTCACTTAAAAACCAGAAGGTCGAGATTAGAAAAAAAAAACGAAAATATTTGCGTCACCCGCTCTATCAAGGACTATGTCAAAAAAATATGGGTTTGAGAACAAAAGACCTGTTAATTTATAGATCATGATAAATATTCCCATTTATTCTCGATAGCGTGACTGTTGGACCCCATTTGACCCCACAAACATGTTTTGAAAATGTTGCATTCATTATAAACATCTGTAGGCTACGTCACTACATTTTGGGGCTATAACAATCGTAATCAGTTAGTTTTATGTATGGGAAAGGTAATAAAACCGTATGGTCAGCTTTTATTACCATTTTTAGGATTCCGTACCTCAAAAGGAAAAAACGGAACCCTTATAGGATCACTTTGTTGTCCGTCCGTCTATCTATCTCTCTGTCTGTCTGTCAAGACCCTTTATCTCGGGAACGCGTGGAGGTCTTGAGTTGAAATTAAAACCATATACTCAAGTTTGCGGTCTCTTGAAGTTGTGAAAAAATCAAATTTCTAAGTTAACGAAAAAAGATACGGCCGTTTATGACTCAAAAAACGTTTCGACACTCTCGAGGAAATCAAAATTCATAGGCTACTTCTCGTAGACCCAGAATCCTGAAATTTTGCATAAAGCAAGGTCTTATAGCACAGGTATAGGAATAAATCTGAAAACTGTAAATTTGTTATTACGTCACAAAAAAAAATTGCGATTCAGAAAAAAAGTTTGAATTTTTCACAGCTTCAAGGGACCGCAGAATAAGTATATTGTTTTAATTTCACCTCAATACCTCCACGCGTTCTCGAGATAAAGGGTCTTGACAGACAGACAGACAGACAACAAAGTAATCCTATAAGGGTTCCGTTTTTTCCTTTTGAGGTAGGGGAACCCTAAAAAGCTAAAATAAAATGTAAAATTTGTTGAGTTAATGCTTGTTTACATTTTAGAAAACTATGTAAAACTAGTTTCATTTAACATCTAGAACTTTCCTAGCACCGTCCGCGGCGCTTTAGTGCAATTTAAATCACAGTAATAAAGTTTCACGTTTGTGTATCAAACGCTAAAATAATAACTTTTAGTGGTAACCTCTATGAGATATGCGCTGTTATTGGAATCCTACAGAAACCGTAGGTATAATCTAAACAACAAACCAGTTTGTCTGTCTACGTGGTCGAAATAATCTAGTAAACAAAATTACCAGTATTAGTTTACCGGCATTCATATCTTCGGTTCACAGCACTGATAAATTAATCAGGAACATTCTAACTTCCACACTGATTCCTTTTGAAGTGCCGTGCTTCACCGAGGCTATGGATGCCTGGAGAATCGCTTGCCCGAATACAAATCCGCCTGACAACCCAACCTCCCAGAGACGGTGGGATGAACCGCTCTGCAAAGTAGTCCAGAAAAACCTAATCCTAACATCTGCTACTACTGCGGAGCGTGCGCGCCTCCTGGCTGTGGGAAATTAGGAGTCAGGTCTTTGGCTTCACGCACTGCCGTCGTCGAATATTGGCACCTTATTCGACGATACTACTTTCCGCCTAGCTGTTGCCCTACGCCTAGGCGCTCCTTGCTGTTCTCCTCATCGCTGCCACTGTGGCGAAGTTGTCAACAGCCTTGGTCACCACGGCCTGTCATGCAGTCGAAGCGCGGGACGGATAGCACGGCACGCGAATATTAACGACATCATCCGACGAGCCCTTGTCACCGTCGGCGTTCCGGCTGTTTTGGAACCTCATGGCCTGGCACGCGACGATGGTAAGAGACCGGACGGTATGTCTTTATTTCCGTGGAAGATGGGTAGGCCTTTAGTGTGGGACGCTACCTGTGTCGACACTCTTGCGCCATCCCATCTTCCTAGCTCTTCGTGCTGTGCTGGTGCTGCCGCTGCGGCTGCGGAGAACCTCAAACGGCGGAAATATAACAACCTCGTCGGTAGTTATATTTTTGAGCCGTTTGGGGTTGAAACTCTTGGGCCGTGGGGTCCGAGTGCTCATAAGCTTTTCAAAGAATTATCCAAACGCTTAGTTGACACTTCGCGTGACCAAAGGGCTGGCTTTTACCTCGGTCAGAGGTTAAGCATTGCCATACAACGTGGCAATGCGGCCAGCCTTTTGGGCACACTTCCAGTCGACAGCGATGCGGAGGAATTTTATGACGCCATATTTTAGCTAGTAGTTTTTGCCCTTAGTGTATATATAGTTTTAATTAGTTAAGCGTTTTTATTGAATTATACAGTAAACAACCGTCTCGATTTTTAGGGTTCCGTACCTCAAAAGGAAAAAACGGAAGGGTTCCGTTTTTTCCTTTTGAGGTACGGAACTATTAAAAATAGGATCACTTTGTTGTCGGTCCGTCTATCTATATGTCTGTCAAGACCCTTTATCTCTGGAACGCGTGGAGGTATCGAGTTGAAATTAAAACCACATACTCAGTTCTGCGGTCCCTTGAACAAAAAAAAAGATACGGCCGTTTATGTCGCAAAAAAGTTTATTTCGACACTCAAGAGAATCAAAATTCATAAGGTACTTCCCGTTGACCTAGAATCCTGAAATTTGGAATGAAGCAAGGTCTCATAGCACAATTATAGGAAAAAATCTGAAAACTGTAGATTTGTAGTTCCTTCAAAAAAAACTTTTTTTGCGATTCGGAATAACTTCGTAACTCAATTGGGGAATTGAACTATTTACAGTAAGTTTGTACGGAACCCTCAGTGCGCGAGTCCGACTCGCACTTGCCCAGTTTTTTTTTATTGTTGATAGGTTCGCCCTTGACCACTATCTCATCTAAGTAAGTGATGATGAGGGCAACGGTGGAGCACGCTTGCCTAGAAGTAACCTATTCATTCTTGACTTAAAGACCCCTCAGTTGTAGCTATCAGGAAACAGGCTCCAGCAGGGAATTTCAACCCTTAGTTGTATGCACAACAAAATCTACTGCTATTGATCGAATTATTTTTGTAACACTAAATTGAGAATACAAAAGCACACTATGCCAACAATTAACGCTGAAGGTTAACATGGAACAACTCGATTAATAATTAAAATATCACATTAAAAATGCATGTGTAACCCTATTTTTATCGTACATTTTATCTCCACTTTACAAAATGTAACTACATACAACGGCCAACGCAAAACTGTGGTGCAGCGTTGTAATTAATTTTTACATCAAATATGAGTTTTTACTACTAAATGCAGTTGGCTCGGTGAGGTTATAAACATGACTATTTTTAGCCCCCACCCAATCGCCAGCTGCATATGCATCATCGCATATAACGTAAATCTGAATTATCTATTTACGATATGCAATATGCAAACAATCAACAAAGATGTATGGTACTTCAGATAAGTACGGGGTCTTCCAAAAATATCTTGTTGAACGTGTCATTAATCATTATGACTGATCTCCCACGATTTGGCCAACGATTCTTCGAGCTCTTAGTTATGAGCAGAATCTATGGACCCACGTAAGTGAAGCATAAATATTTAGCTGAGCCTAAATATTTTATGGTTTCCCCGAACACTGCTATTTCTACTATAGGACATTTATAAAAGTCCAGTTGTCTATTTTCAAATTCGTCGCAAACGCCTTGAGTTTCTAATAATCCTCTTTTCAGATCAAATAATATACAATCATGAACACAGTAACAGTTGGAATATTGCTACTGATGCACTTTTACACTGGTCAACTTTTACTTTAATGGGGAAGCAAGTACGTTGCCAAGTGACTCCTTATAGTTTTAGATTCGCTGAATCCAAAATGACCAGTCTTGCCTGTAGGCTCTAAAATCGTACAGTCATCTTTGCCTGGGTTTACCGAGTTGTCGAAACGAAATTTTAAAAACAAATCTAGATTTTTCTTTTTTGAGAGCCATATAATATTTTGCCCTTCCTTTAGTTTGACCTCATTTATGGGTTTTATTGATTGCATCGCTTGACGTGTTAGTAAATAATGACTAGATTTAGATTCATCATGTTCAAATGTATCAGATCCTCATTAACATTATTTTGTTTTTTTAATACCGACCAGTGTTATCACTGAACAACGAGTAGTCGATCTCTAGCTAGACAAAATTATAGGGTGTCGAAACACGAAATATTTATAAATATACTTTTGTAGTATTTTAACTTTTTAATGGCGTGTAACACGTATCAAATTAGTGTGACAGGCAAGCTGTTTTTTATGTCACTATGCCAGTCTCGTGGGACAGATTCTACCCACGATTAGGGCCGGACACATGATATATTTTACAACCGATAAGGATAGATTTCGGTTAAATCGCGTGTGTAATACGAATTCTAGCGAAACTATCCGTTTGACGCATAGAATAATCGTTATATTGGAGAGCCAAAACAAATTCCTGCTGCGGAAATTCGCGCTATTCGAGAACAAAGGTACCTAGTTGAAATAGGAACTATAAACATTCATGCATACGTGACTATTATCTGGAGTGTGCAGCATTCAATGTACCGTTTCAATATACAAAATATCTCATATACGCTGCCTAAATACTCGCCGCAAAATCCCACCTGTAATATTTGACACCGAGCCAAATTCGTTAGCGTCCGCCATAATGTAAACAGCGGGAGATATTTCAATCAAAATTATGTAATGCATTATACACATCGAATGCCCGTCTATAGTTTATGCCAAATGGGGAATATATGGATGACGTCACTCGAACCTGCCTCAATAATGTAACGTGATATCTTGCAGAGCTCACGTCTGGATAGTACAGCTCGTCTCATTCCAGGGGAAAGAGTTATTATAATACTTGGCAAAGATCTGCTGAATCTTTCAATAGTCATTTGGCTTCATTCATACGATGGTGACGACAAGACTAAACGATGGTAGACGAAAGTCTATGACCAGTGCGTGTTGCCAGTGATGACATATGGCACTGAAACATGGTCGCTTACAATGGGCCTCATCAGACGGCTTACAGTCACCCAAAGAGCAATGGAAAGGGCTATGCTCGGAGTTTCTTTGCGTGATCACATCAGGAATGAAGATATCCGCAGGAGCACCAAGGTCACCGACATAGCCCGAAGAATCGCCAAACTGAAGTGGCAGTGGCAGGGCACATTGCTCGTAAAACGGATGGTCGATGGGGCAGAAAGGTTCTAGAGTGGCTACCGCGCACCAGAAAAAGCAGCCCCGGTCGGAAGGCCTAGGTGGACCGATGACCTGGTGAGAGTTGCGGCAATGCGGTGGATGCGAGACGCACAGGATCGGTCGTTGTGGCGACGCTTGGGGAGCCCTATGTCCAACAGTGGACGTCTTTCGGCTGAAATGATGATGATGATACGATGGTGTCGATATCGATATTTAGAGGAATTATTAAATAATTTTAGAGATAGGACAGTCGGAGTCGTCGGTGTGATCGTTACCTACCGATACCACTCATAACCGGTTTGTGACTTCTTAAAAAGTAACTGTTAGTATGTGCTAGTGTCCAGGATATGGTCTATTCATGTGTCAAATCTCATACAAATCTGTGTGTTTAAAAGATCTAGCCAGTTTTAGTTGGCTATATCATGAAGTGATCAATTCTATGTTCTGCTCACGACATATATATATAGATATAATGCGTTCCAAATAAGAATAGGATCGATTGCCATGTTGTGACGTCACGTCATACTGTCAAATCGAAGAATTATTATGGTGAGCAAAACAAGACATTTTTAAAATTTATTTATTTACGTTCTGTGTACAAAAAAAGTTATATCAGAATCCAGTTCATCAATTTTGCTCATCTCCAAGTTCTTCAATTTCGCCCAATTTCTTGCGATTTGATAGTGTGACGTGACGTCACAACATGGCAATCGATCCTATTCTTATTTGGAACGCACTGTATATAATTATGTCGACCCACAAGTCCCACTGAATACATCCGCTAGTTCGCTCGTAATCCAATTTACTCCACATGCCATGGTAATAAGATGTTCAGTCATCCGTGAGTTGCACTATACGTACCACGTATGTACGAGGTTCAAGGTCAGTTGATGGTCAACTCTGTCCTTGTCAGAGAACAATATGAGGCGTGGTTGTACATTGATCATGTCGGTTAGATTAGCTTGCACACGTGTAAACGGTGATTACTTGAGTTATTAAATTCAACATTGTATGGTAGTTGTGGCAGCATCAGCTCATAATTGTGTTTAACAGCTCCTACAATATTTTGTTGCGTCTTTTTTTTTAGGTGGGAAAATCATCTAATGACAAATCCCGCTCTTGGGCAAAGCGAGAGATAGTGGCAGACTTTTACTGACTAAAAACCCACTCCAGTTCCTTCTTTGCCTTCATCCCGGGGCCCCGGGCTTCGCTTTCACACTACCCGTCGCCCCAGTAGGCTTCGACCCTGCTGGGCCCCTACGATTTGCTGACATCTCCCTGAGGAGCGCGTGGAACAATACGTGCCGTCGACGACTTGGGCTCGGTCCGGACGGTTACCGGACGGTCGGAAGGCGAGCCACTCATTGCTTGCATATTTTGTTGTGTCTGCAGGTCACATAATATGTACAGTGAAACCAGTATAACTGAGATCTCAAGGAACCTAGAACTTAAGATGAAAGAAAGAAAAGAAAAAAATTTTATTCGGCACACACAATGCAGAAACAACGTGGATTAAAAAATACCAGGCAAGTGCGAGTTGGACTCGCGCACCGAGGGTTCCGTACAAACTTTTGCCATCTGATCTATCAAAGGATTGTCTACTAACTATGAAGACACTCTATTACAATTTTCAGCCCAAAACAGAAAGCACACAGTTTTAATAAAAAACTTATAAAAAAAAATACAACCGACTTCAATGTAAAAATAACACTGAAAAGTGCAAAATAACTTTAATTTCAGAAGTCGGTTTTCTATAATAGTTTTGCCTCTTCATTATTTAACACCGACTTCCGAAATTAAAGTTATTTTTACATTGAAGTCGGTTGTAATTTTTTATTTTACACTTTTTAGTTACGGTACCCGTAACTAAAAAGTGTAAAATAAAAAACTTTAACATAAAAAAAAATACAACCGACTAAAATGTATAACCACTAAAAAGTACTCCTCAGCCAAACCTAAAAATACCTTATAGCCAGAGTGCATCTCATCACAATTCTAATAATCCCAAATACGGTTAGATTACATTAATTTATTACAGAGTTCCGGTGCCTAACTTCAGGCTTCATCATCAAATCAATGCGATATATTCCCCCTCTTCTTTCAGTCAGTCATCTCCTACACGTATAAACAAAGCAACTTTAATTGTTACGACGGTTCTGATGTGATCCGATGAGGAGTTCTTTTCCATATCTTCGAAGTTCATGATCAGATCATAACAATATTTCTATGGGACCAATTCGGAAGGAAGACCTTTCAATGAAAAAAAATAAATTTCAGAATCGGTCGACATTTGACCGAGAAATCGGTGAACCTAAAAAAAAATACATTCAGCCGATCATAGAACCTCCTCCTTTTTGAAGTCGGTTAAAAAACAAATTCCTTCACTAGTCTCCTAAACTCATTTCCTTTAAAGCACATCTCTATAATAGAATCCACGTGTACAAAAATATATTCACAGAGAATGTTCCAGAAAGCTAAGGAATGCCTTCAAACCCATTCAACATCTTTATGCAAATTGATCAAAGAATTGGATTTACAAATAGGATGCCCAAATTGATTTCTGTCACCCTTACCTTTCTCTGCGTAACATTATTACAGAGATTCCAATACCTATGGATTCCTCAAACCTGTCGTCTTTCTCACAAAGAGCCTTCAGATTAAGTCATCCGATTATCTGATACGAAGAAATGGTTCATTCATGATAAATGGATCCCATCGATTTTGTTCCTCAAACGAGTTTAGAGAGAAAAGCTGATGGTCGTTAACGTGCGAAATGAAAATTAAAAACCGGTGCCTCGGAAAGCGCGTCAAGGTGTTAGTCCCGGTTGTCATTCGTAGATCTTTAACAGTCGTTATCGGTAGTCAGATGCCAGAAAGTCTGACAATCTGTCTATATACAAGGAGTATCGTGTTGCCCTGTAACTGAGTTGTGGACGTCTAATAGGCAGTTGCTCCATGTAAAATTCCGGAAATTCTTAATCCCCCCCCGGATAAGAATTTCCGGAAAGACTAGTCACTTTACTGCCCAGTAAAATGACAATAATACCCTTAACCGCTTGCATCGAATTAATCCGACAAAAAATTTATTGTCCATTTTGCCAGGGTCGTGTATTTACGACCAAATACTCTATAATAATCTATCTCGTCAGTTCTTCTGTCTAAAAAAAAAGCTATTGGAATTGAAGAGTTAAAGGTATGGGATTGACACGCACTTTCGCAATGACATTTTGTCTGGGTCCTCATAAGTTATCAGGCACTAGAATACCCGTCTTTTCGCCATGTTTTTTTTTTTTTTAACTAGTGCTTGACTGCGATCCACCTGATGGTAAGCACTAATGCAATCGATTCAATGTTCAATTATATCTTATGTAAGTTATGTGGACTGATGACCTGATGAAGTACACGGGTGTTTGTTAGATGCAAGAATCATGAGACTGATCGTTGGCACCTCGCTTAGAGAAGCTCTATGTCCAGCAGTGGAAATCTTTTGCCAAAATAATAATGATAAGTTCTGCAACAGGCTCATCATTTTAGCCGAAAGATGTCCACTTCTGGACAAAGGTCTCTCTAAGTACCACCAAAACGACCGGTCTTCCAGGACGCGGTCACCACTCCAAAACCTTTCGGCTTTATCGATCATCAGTTGTGAGTGCACTACCACTTAAGTTATGCGATTCTTCGGGTTATGTCGGTAACCTTGATTTTCCTGATTCCAAGGAAACTTCGGACTTAGACGGAAAAGATCCGTTGCTTTCTTTATCCGTTGGGTGACTTAGATCTACGTCCTGCAGGATCTTTGAAATAATGATAACAAGTTCTGCAACTCACCTCTCTGGCTCATCTGCATCTGCCATATAATCTATGTTCAGCGGGTGTGCCGAAGCATG
This sequence comes from Mythimna impura, assembly GCA_905147345.3. Lineage (NCBI taxonomy): Eukaryota > Metazoa > Arthropoda > Insecta > Lepidoptera > Noctuidae > Mythimna > Mythimna impura. The sequence goes on along the minus strand of LR990355.1, from coordinate 3,736,753 downwards.
ACGCAGCCGCGTGCGCACCCAATGTCAAGGTCACGTCGTGTTTACCGAAATAGCGGCGCACACAAAAATACTCCACGGGAATAGCTAAACTCTCGCGCAACTGAACGTTCTTGCTTCTACATACTTTCCTTAACTACGATATGGGTGGAAAGTAAATTCAATAAGGGTAGTCAAAAGCGACAAATTCTATACTGTACACAATTTAACATAGTGCATGTAGTGATTTGATAATACAGCAACAACAAGCAACTTTTATTAGTTTGTGGTGAAATAGAAAAACTCTTTAAGGTTTCTAGATTGTGAACATTCCATTCCTATCCTTTCTTTTCGTATGGATAAAGTCATATTAAAGTTTCTATGACCAGAATTACGCAACCTGTACTGATCTGTCATTGGCCACAAATAATTTCTGGAAGGTGCATGTAGTTATGCAGGATGAGCAGCAGAGCAGGTGATGCATGTCCTGTGAAGGGGCTCCACATTTGAGGTAAATGGAGGAAGCCCCACTTGGCCAGATTGATTGTGTTGCGGAAAACCTAGGTCCGCAGTTTGCGTCCAAGGGGGACATCAAGTGAGGAGGAGTTGGTGGAAACATTCCTGTGATGACGGAGGAATTGAAAATACTGGTGTTTTAGTTAGCTTTCTTCAGTCATAGGATCAGCATTGCTATCCAAAGTGGTAATGCTGCCAGCGTTCTAGGCACTTTTTCTATTGACATCGATGTTGATGTGACAATTTTTTGATGCCCAATGAGTTCTTTTTGTACCCGTTTTTACATATTATTATTTTCAGTTTGTATATTTATTTTATTATTGATAGGCTCGCGTTTGACCACTATCTCACCTGATAGTAAGCGATGATGTGACCGACGATGGAGCACGTTTTCTTAGAAGTAACCTACCTATAGGCATATAATATTTATTAGTTTAGATGTTTATAAGTAGTTATAAATAAATTAAAAAGTATTTGTACCTACCTATAGTATATTTTCATTCGAAAGATCGCTAAAAGATAACAAACTTATTTACTTTATGTAATTATCAATTGATAACAAAGGTATCGACCGACAATCTCATTCAATATCGATTACAAATCGCTCATTAGTCATCGATCAACAAGTTTACAAAGTAGTGTTCCTCACAATGTTTAACTGAACATTCCTGGACTAATAATAACTCTGGACTATGTACGATAAACATGTCAAAGTATTTCTGTTCGGATGAATGAACTTTTTAACTATCATCATTCATTTTTAAACCGTGGTACTATTTCTGGAAACTATAAATTTGGGAACCAGGAGTCTAATAGATCAGGTTCGGGATTGTTGGATAGTTACCGTGGGAACACCCAAATACTCCGAAATATTTTATTCCGAATTTCGATGTTCCGATTTTCAAAAGTCCGAATTTCATAATACCTAAGAATTATAATGTCTAATAATCAAAATCACGAAATTTATTTTACCGAAAATCGTAAATGCGATTTGTTAGTTTTCCGATTTTCATACGTTCGAAGAATCAAATGCTCGAAAGGTTCTCGGTCCGAAAAACGATATTCCGATTTTCAATACTTCGAATAACTAAAAGTCAACATGTTGTGCTACAAAATTTAGTGACAGAAACAAATCGCTGCAAAACCGTCTTCACGCAGTCTTCTCTGCCCTACCCCTAGAGTGTAATTTAAACCCGCGTAGGCGCGGAGGGGTGGGGCGGCCCGCGAGCTGAGGAGCAGGTGGTTTGAAGGCCCGCCGCCGCGGCTGAGGCTGGCCGGCGAAGCCGGCCAGCAAGCCGAAGCTGCGGTGGTGAGCGTTAAAACCATCTGCGACGATAAGCTCGCGTGGGGCCGCCCAAACCCCGCAGCGCCGGAGCCGTGACAGAAACAATGCTTGCTGCATGTTGCATGCTGCATGCCTGCTTGCATGCTGCATGCCTGTTTGCATGTTGCATGCCTGCTTGCATGTTGCATGCCTGCTTGCATGTTGCATGCCTGCTTGCATGCATGCTCGAAAACGCATCTGTCATTAGTTTTTTAATTCTACCCCCTCCTACTATACATAATATGATACATCTCTCTGACGAGCAATTATGTGTTTATTTGTCTTGCTATACAGTTTTACAAGGCGTTTTTATTTCGGAATTGTATTAATTGGTATTTTAATAATCGGAATTCGTATTTTTGATGTTTCGAATTATCATTCAGTCGGACTTTTTGTTATTCGATCTATTGAAACTCGGTATTTTGATAATAGTAATTATAAACGATAGGAATATTGAAATTTAGGAATTATAAAAATAGGAGTAATGATAAGTCGGAGTTGTTATATTCGGAATTTTGAACCATTCGGAATTATGAAATTCGGTATTTTGAAATTCGTATTTGTGACTGTCGGAATAAAGTTTTTCGTATTTATGTAGTGTACCCAGTTACCGTGGCTTTGGAACGCAAAAGGCAATCGAGGATTTTGTTACATTAATATTATGATGATCTAACAAAAAACCAGCTATAATAGTACGCGGCAAATAAGTTGAACCAAAATTGCCGTCGCCGCTATGGTTACTCGCAGCCCCCCACTTCGATTGAGACCCAAAAATCTGTTACTACGCATTCAAGGTCGATCGCCATTTTGGTTCAACTTATATGCCGCGTGTTGTATTTTTGTGAACTTTTAAAAGCCCATACAATAAAGTGTCAAATAAAAAGTGTTCAAGAAATAATTTCAGTAGATCTTTGGTCTCACCGCTAGCTGGTGTCCACGCACTCCGATATTATACAATTGTATAATTACCTGAAACAAGAAAATTACATTTTTAATACACATACATCTTTGGGATGGGTCTGCCAAATACCAGCTTGATGCCCTGGAGTCGATTGAGAAGCGAGCCAAGAGGATCATCGGTGATGATGCACTTGTCGAGTCAAAACTCCAAAGCCTTGAGCATCGACGCCGAGTTGCTGGCCTGTCGGTTTTCTATCGATTACATTTCGGGGAGTGTGCGTTGGAATTGCACAATTTAATTCCACCAAGTCCGTTCCATCATCGGCCTACTAGATGTACGGCGTTGCGCCATCGGTACATGATGGACATCCCACCCATACGTACAAAGTGTTTTGGGAACACATTAATTATGTGTACAGCTAAAGAGTGGAATTCCCTGCCGGAGTCTGTGTTTCCTGATAGCTACAATCTTAAGTCAAAAGTGAATAGGTTACTTCTAGGCAAGCGTGCTCCATCGTCGGCCATATCATCGCTTACCATCAGGTGAGATAGTGGTCAAACGCGAGCCTATCAATAATAAAAATATTAAAGAATAGTTTATCCATCTATAAATAATTAAATATAAATAAAATTGAAGAGTCTGTTAGAAATATCCAAAAAAAACCTACTACTTTTTGGAGGGCAAGTGTATGTGAAGTCTATGGTGAACGACCCTAAAGTTTCATAACAGGAGTAAATGTATTTTTTAAGGTGTTCAAGGGAGGGCGTGTCAGACTTTTGCTGATTAAAACCTACCCGTGTTCCTTCAGTTTCCCTGAGCGTTCCAGGACATTGGTGATTCTTTCGAAAAACCCGCTCTCGCTCAAACACACAATAGCATCAATTCCAAAGCAACTCAAGAACGCAAAACATATTTCACAATTATTAATTCGATATTAAACGAACAGTTGGCTCACTGCGCGAAAAATTAGCGTTAACACCGAAAAGTTATGAGTGTCAAGGCATATCCATTAATTTTTATAATAAACTGCACTTGAGCATGCGTCATTGCTTGCGCAAAATCACGGAGATCTGTTGAAAATCGTAATAAGCAGTAATATAATATAAGCATACATAGTATGCTTATATTATATTACATGTTTTTGAAATAAATGTTAGATTGTATTTTTCTTGTTTTTTTACTGAACTTGACGGTTGGCATCTGTTTTGACAAAATATTTAGATCTACAATGCGTAAGATCATATTTCCACCTAGAACTAGGTCGCTTGCATTATATTGCGGGCTACCCAGGTACAATGTATATTTATCATCATCGAAAGACGTCCACTGCTGGACATAGACCTCCCCCAAGTGTCACCACAACGAACGGTCCTGTGTATTCCCGCAACTCTCACCATGTCATCAGTCCACCTTGTGAGAGGCCTTCCAACGCTGCGTCTTCCGGTGCTCGACCATCTGTTCTACGAGCAATGTACCCTACCAACTGCCACTTAAGTTTGTCGATTCTTCGGGCTATGTCGTATGTTTCGGGATATGTAATGTATTTATGTATTACATTATTTATGTTATTGTACATTGACAGCCCTAAAGGGCCTATTACACTACTCGATATTCAGACAGCCTTAGTCGATGTCGCGTATTGTAATAAGGGTTAGACCGGTCTTACTCGGAACAAAAAATAAGACAGTCTGAATATCTTGTACTGAATATCGCGTAGTGTAATAGGCCCTTAAATCTATTTCCTTTCGGTCAGGCTATCCAAGGCCCTACACGATAAGTCCGCATATTGTACACTTATTTTTGTGAATGTTCTTACTGTGTTAATTTAAGGTGTACAATAAATAAATAATGTGGTCAATTGCTAGATCGAATCCGTACTATAATTAAACTTTCTTGCAAGTTGCTTGTAGGTAGATGCAATAAGGATAAAAAGAGCGTAACCCCAGGCCAATTTGTGCCACTCAAAGTGAGCCACTAAAATTGCGTCTCAGTTTATTAATCCGTAATGTTGAAGACTCAATAAATGTGCTCAACCAATTTACGCTCGTCCAAGCGATACTTAGAAAACCTGTACGAGCCTTTTTATTTCATGAATCCTACCATATTTGATATCATCTTTATTGAAACCGTTTTCCCCGTAAAGGTTATTTGAAACTATACAAAGTTTTTTGCAATAAAAATATAACATTTCAAAGCGGATCAAGTTTCTTATTGTGACAAAAAAGGAAAACACAATCCAGTCGATACTTTGCTATTATTTTCGTTTTATAATGACTTAATGTTCCACTTGGTAACCTAAAGTCAATATAATATTGTTATAGCGTGGGACATATGTAGCACAAAGGTATCATGCTCAATTTGTAAGCTTATAAAGAGAATATTTAATAACAAAGAAACCAGCAAACTCTCCGATTTAATGGAAATGAATTATTATTTTATTGCTTTCTTATCTTGCTAGTCATTCCAGAAAATACGCAGTTTTTTTTTGTGGGAAAATCATCTTCTGACATCCCCCTGAGCATCCTCTTGGGCGGAGCTAGAGGGCTTGTCAGACTTTTACTGACTAAAAACCCACTCCTGTTACTTCTTTGCCATTGTTCCAGGGCCCCGGAGATCTCTTTCACATCACCCTTCGACCCTGCTGGGCCCCTACGGTTTGCTGACATCTTCTTGAAGCGCGTATGGAACACTACGCGCTGTCGACGACTTGGGCTCGGGCCGGACAGTTACCGGACGGTCGGACGGCGAGCTACCCATTGGTCGTTTAAGGTGCTATTATCATTAGAGCCATGGTTCCAGGGATAGTGAGTTGCCCTGCTAGCTGGTTTAAGTGTTTCGACAGTCTTAGTTTACAGTTCGCTCCATGAGTGTCTATTTGTTGTTTAGTCATATTTAGTATTTCATGGACCTCTGATGTTTTTTATAGACCATGATGCATGTATTTGTAGTTTTAAATGTTTCTTTATGTGATATATACTAGTGCTTAACTGCGATCCCACCTGATGGTAAGCAGTGATGCAATCGTTGATGGTGAGGCGCACTAGTTTATTAAGAGCCTATTCACTCTAGCCTAGAAGACACCTAAATTATGATCGGACGAAAAACCGCAACAGGCAAATTGTTCCAGTCCTTCAATGTACGTTAAATTAACATAAGTTCTAGAAGGAAATATTCATTCGCATTGCAGTTGTTACTAATACTTGCTAATTAAAAAATCGCGAGTTGTTTCTAGACAACATCTCAATGTCAAGCCTTCATTATTTCATTTTGTAGAACATAAAATGTTTTCTGAAAAAATTCCAACAGCTGTGCTATTTTGTAATGCAGAAAAAACGTAATTCACAATTTGCAGCATTAGTAGATGTCATAATGTTGTTGCAAAACGCTGCAGCGCTGTTTTATAATGCGATTAATTTTATATACGACCTTCAGATGTCACGTGTTTTTTGAAAAACAGCAGCTTCATTCTGTTTTTCATATATGAACAGTTAACATACACTCGTAGAGTGAGATGCCTCCTTAGACGTGGTACGTCACAATTATTGTCGTAACGTCGTCTATTATATGGAGACGACAATCCTTACACTTCCATATTATAAAAAAAAATAGGTATATTCGTTTAGGAGCTACGATGCCAAGGACAGACTCTTTTCCGTTTTAAATATAATATTTATTCGTTAGAGGAAAAAGACCAGTAACATAGATTTGTTTTTGTTCCAAGTCGTCGACGGCGCGTACTGTTCCACGCGCGCCTCAGGGAGATGTCAGCAAATCGTAGGGGCCCAGCAGGGTCAAAGCCTACTGAGGCCATGGGTAGTGTGAAAGTAAAACCCGGGGCCCTGGGACGAAGGCAACGAAGGAACAGGAGTGGGTTTTTAGTCAGTAAAAGTCTGACACTATCTCCCGCTCCGCCCAAGGCGAGATTTGTCATAAGATGATTTTTCCCACCCAATAAAAAAAAAAACAGAATCATGAGTTTCATCTTCCATTACGCACAGTCATACTATCTTTCTTTCTTTAAAATTAAACGTTAACAAAGTAACACATAAAGGCCCTCTGTCATTCTTAATTTGTCTCACTGTTTACATATTAATCAGCGTTAAAGTACTCAAGAACGATAATACAAGTACGTTCGACTACAAAGAACCTATTATCAGTACGATCAAAAGGCACAATGTCTCATAGGAATATTTATGACATATATGTAGCAACTAATGATTATCAGAACACGCCTAAAGATAGCTGATCTTGATAAGTGAAACGTGTAGTCACAGATTTAGGTTAGTCTGTTATTGTTTATGAAGGAAGTTATTGTTAGAAGCAATGATAATGATGTGTTCAACAATGAAGCAAATGGAGGAGGTTGTGTTTAGAATGGAAGAGCAATAAGTATCTTAAATACTGATGACAAAACTGTATGAGATGATACAAACAATAACGCAGTTACGCAGCAGACCGCAGTCCGACGGCAGCTCGCCGTCGGACCGTCCGGTAACCGTCCAGACCGAGCCTAAGTCGTCGACGGCGCGTACTGTTCCACGCGCGCCTCAAGGAGATGTCAGCAAACCGTAGGGGTCAGCAGGGTCGAAGCCTACTGGGGCCAAGGGTCTGCTTCTGAAAGGAAGACTCGGCCCTGGTTTGAAAGGCAACGAAGGAACAGGAGTGAATTCTTAGTCAGTAAAAGTCTGACAAACCCTTTCCATTCGCCCTAGGGCGGGGAATGTCAATGGATGATTTTCTCACAGAGAAAAAAAATAGATAGATATACGGCACAACGGCAACATTGGAATGCTGGGTGACGTCACTAGATCGACATGGTGGTCAATGGCGACTGAAACTTCTAAAACTCTTGGCTCAAGGAGCATCGAAACTTTACCAAGACCAGTTTTTCCATCAAATAATAAGACATTATTCGTTTAGTTTTAAACTAACCTTTGCGTACGACAGTCATTGTGATTTGTATTAATGTAGTCTTTGTTCATGACCAAAGTTGTTTCACTTTAAGTAAAGTAACATAGTTAAAAAAGTAATTTACATTATGATTCCGGGCCAGTATTATGTCCCTGGCGGATGTAGAACAGACTATTGTTTTCCACATAGGACCTAGACTAGACCTGTCGATACATGTCTGAAGTCATTAAGTCTAAAAGGTTATTGGTACGCGTGACTTTAAGGCCGCCACGCCTATATTTGTGTCGTTGGGATGTTTATCTTTTTAATATTAATGGAATATATTCTATCGATTGATTTTGTTGATAATTTTTGTTTCTAGGTACACTAGAAAACAGCCTTAAGCCTTAATAACGGGAGGATCAATTTGGGTATCTATGCTAGAGATTGTAGGGCTCAATTTAAAAAAGAAAGTAGAGAAAGAAAAATCAAGAAAGAAAAAAACCGGTCAAGTGCAAGTCGGACTCACTCACAAAGGGTTCCGTACCGTCCCGCCACAGCAAAAAAAAAAAAAACTTTGTTGTATGGGAGCCCCATTTAAATGTTTTATTCACACATACATCCAAACACAACTTATATTCACTTAAATACTAACACTGAATTTAACAATTTTATTGCAAACATGATCTGTTATAAGTAACCTACCGCATTTAATAAAGTGAGAGTACATAATGTATAAAAATGTTACTATCTCCGAATGAGAGGGAGTCCTGGTGTCCTGAAATACAGGCCTTACGTCTAGCTTAGGCACCAGTCTCCCACAATATAACATTGTAATTGTAAAACTGCAGTCATGTATTGCTTTCTTTATACTATGTAAATGTAAAGAAGAAAATAAACCTTATTATTATTATTATTCTGTTTTTAGTATTTCTTGTGATAGCGGCACCAGAAATAAATCATTTGTGACAATTTTAACTGTCTAACTATCACGGTTCATGCCTGGTGACAGACAGACGAACAACGAAATCATAGCAATAGGGTTCCGTTTTTACCCTTTGGGTAGGTACGGACCCTAAAAAAGAAAGTTAAATAACAGTTTTGATTGCGAATGATGTGGACGATAAAGGTGTAAAGGAAGACGAAAAACAAGATGGATGGACTACACAAACTAACATCACACAAAGCTAAAACCACAAAAAAATAAAATCAGCTATAGCTCGCCATATGTGATATCAAATCTCGATAAACATTTAACTAAACACCAAACCAGTTACGGGCAATCTGTTCACTCAATTAAATATGAGAACAAAAAACTTCACAAAAAGTTTATAGACATTGCTAGCGCCACACTTGTGTCATCTTATATTATTAACACTGATTTTTGAGCCATGTTTCATAATATTTAATCTGTTGCTAAATCGAGATTTTGGCTTTAGTAAGCAGCAATATTTTATTTGACATATGAATTCTTTTGTTTTTAGTTGTGATTTTGGTTGGTATTATTATAATATACTAGCTTTTGCCCGCGGCTTCGCTCCCGTCAACTAACTACTATATCCTACTCTACCCAACTCTATCCTACTCTACCTTACTCTACCCTCTACCCTACTCGAAAAAAAAAGAAAAAAAGTATCCTATGTCCGTCTCCTGGTTCTAAGCTACCTCCCCACCAACTTTCAGCCAAATCGGTTCAGCCGTTATTGAGTTATAAATAGTGTAACTAACACGACTTTCTTTTATATACATACTAGCTTTTGCCCGCGGCTTCGCTCCCGTCAACTGACTACTATATCTTACTTTACCCAACTCTATCCTACTCTACCTTACTCTACCCTACTCTACCCTACTCTACCCTACTCTACCCTACTCTACCCTACTCTACCCTACTCTACCCTACTCTACCCTACTCTACCCTACTCTACCCTACTCTACCCTACTCTACCCTACTCTACCCTACTCTACCCTACTCTACCCTACTCTACCCTACTCTACCCTACTCTACCCTACTCTACCCTACTCTACCCTACTCTACCCTACTCTACCCTACTCTACCCTACTCTACCCTACTCTACCCTACTCTACCCTACTCTACCCTACTCTACCCTACTCTACCCTACTCTACCCTACTCTACCCTACTCTACCCTACTCTACCCTACTCTACCCTACTCTACCCTACTCTACCCTACTCTACCCTACTCTAAAAAAAAAAAAAAAAAAGTAAAGTAAAGTATCCTATGTCCGTCTCCTGGTTCTAAGCTACCTCCCTGCCAATTTTCAGCTAAATCGGTTCAGCCGTTCTTGAGTTATAAGTGAAGTAACTAACACGACTTTCTTTTATATATATAGATATAATTGTACATATTTAGTTTATGAAGACACGTTTGACGCACATTTTAGTTAAGTAATTGTCTGCTGCGCTGCGTGTCGCGGGTTCGATTCCCGCACGGAGCAAATGTTTGTATGATGACCACAATCATTTGTTCTGTTTTTGGGTGTAATTTATCCATAATATGTATGTATTTAGAAATATTTAAGAGTTTATCAGTTGTCTAGTACTCATAACACAAGCTCTGCTTAGCTTGGGACTAGATGGCGATGTGTGATTATTATATTAATATTATATTATGGTTTTTGAAAAGTGTTTTCTACTCGGGTTTTCTCCCGGCGGTTTTTATTGTATTGTATATTATTTGTATCGATTACAGATAGTTATTAGTAGTACCCATTGCGTAGCAACTGGTAATCAAAAACTACTTCAGAACCCCTTTAACACACCACTAATTAAAAAATCATCCATGAGGCACGGAGAGCAAAGAATCATAAAACTGGTATAATATTTGCACAGCGACTGACTCCTACGCAGGACGATGTGTGAACATGGTTTAGGGCCACCATATATTACGAAGAGGATTACTTTATTACTTTCTTCCTTAATAAAATTTAAGAAAGCGGTATCTTTAAGAATAGGTTTGGATACAATGGCTTTTAAGCTGTTGATCCCCGCATTAACGCCGGCGTTCACGCGATATTGTCTTACTATTGTCTCTAATTACGCACTCAAAAGGTTAAGTAACAAAAATTAAAACTTTAATAATAAACGACACTACGGCACGGTGGTCTTGATGGCACGGTTGGTGCAGTGGTTGAGAGATGGCCTGCTGCGATGCGCGTCGCGGGTTCGATTCCCGAACGGAACAAATATTTGTATGGCTTACAGATTGTTGTTCCGGGTCTGGGTGATGAGAATACATGTACATTGGGAACGTATCCACCTGTATAGGTGAAATTTCTAGTACGGGGCAACGTCTTTTTTATAACAAAAAAAAAAAAACAAAAGTCGAGATGTTCAACTTTTAAAAAACACGATAAGGTGATCGGGTAATTTGTGAAATAATTTTTTTTTTTAAGTTTTTTTTTGCATTTTAGTCACTTTAAGGTTCTATTTTCATTAAAATATGATTTGCGACTGTTACATGTATTTATTTACGGAATTATAATAGGAATTATATTCATTAAAATCTTCAATACAACCCTCTTAATTCGTCTAACCCTATTGACTGACTGACGACTTTGATGACTTTTTCGTGAAAAATGGCTACATTCAGTAGCGTTTTCTTCCGAGGTGGAGAATCATCAAATAACGCCTCAAGCTCTGGGTGGTACGAGAGGGAGTGTCGAACTTTTACTGACTAAAACCCACCTGTGTTACTTCAGATGCCACTTGCGTTCTAGGGCCCAGGTACCTAACTCTTTCGAACAAGCCCGCAGACGTTGGAGTCAATAAAGAACGGTAATGGAAAAACCCTAACAACTAGATCCATTGGTATTTAAAAAAAAAAAAAGAAACGCGTTTATTAAACTTAAAAAGAATTTTACCTGAAACCAGTTAAAATTAATTTAGATTAGTAAACAATACTGACTGTAACTCAATTACACAATTCAAAATGGAATTCAATATAAATATTTTTCAATTGACCTTAACTTTCCAATTCAACATAAGCAAATTACATGATTCAAACCCAGCCAGGCGCATTACTTTGTGTAATTTATTTCATCACCACTGCTCTCAAAACGATGAAGGAAAAGATCGTGAGGAAACCGGCATGTCCTAGAACCAAAAATTCGAAGACATGTGACATCCACCAACCCGCACTGGGCCCGCGTGGTGGATTACGGCCCATTCCCTCTCCTAGAGAGGAGGCCTGAGTCCCAACAGTGGGAACATTATAAGGCCGACTATGCTATGCTAAAATACATGATTAATATTATTTATAATTACCCTTCAAACACACGTGCAACATTAAAGTTAATTATATATTGTTTATATAAGTCATAGGCATTAATAAACGAATGCCTTTCAGTCGTATAAATAATAGATCACTTCCCTTACATTCTTGAACATGTGCCAAATAGCTTCGTTTCTTTCGGCTTCACCTACTGTGATTGGAGTTCTAAATCATGGCTAGCTTCGTCCTAATTGTATGATAGCTATCAATTTTTTTGTCATCATTTCCATCCATTTGCCACTCAAACTTCATTAAGGCCACCACCATTACCATTGTATACGTAATTCTTTATTGCCCTTTTTCGTGAGAGGAAATCATGTAATACTTCTCCCACTCACAGAGGGAGTGTCATTCTTTTACTGACTAAAACTCAACAGTTCCTTTAGTTGCCCTTTGACTTCCAAGGCCACATCCCCAGGCCGGGCCTTGTCAGTTATGCTGACAGCTCTTTAAGACGCGCTTGGAACACAACGAGCCGAGGACCTGGGCTTGATCCTTATTGGACGGTGATCTACCTAATGCTAACCGTAACCGTCCACAAGACCGCGCCTACAGTGGTCGGCAAGCCTTAAATAATAATAATAATAATAATAAAGCCTTTTATTCGGACATAAGATAAACAATTACTTTTCTTACACTAAAACAACATTTTTACTTAATTAACATATTGAGTAGCGTAATTAGAGATACAATAGAAAGACAATGACGTTCGAACGCCGGCGTTCGCTCGGGGTTTAATTCGGCAATAAGGCTTGCCGTGTCATTTAAAAGCGGAACATCTTTTTCGATAGTGTAGATAATTCGACTAGGTATATAATCTTCTACAAAGTTACTTTCTTTAACTAGTCTAACCTAAATCTCTGAGGTACAGCCAGAGTCTTCCACAATTTACGAATAATAATCACACCTAACACGGTTCAATGCCATAAAGACACTATGTGTATCATTAGATTACACAATTTTCTACTCCGTATAAGCGAATCTCTGCAAAGGATCTCCCAAGCCATTCAAATCCAGCGTCACTACTAAAGATCTCTACTTTATATACTTACGACATTGTAAAACCCGACGTTGACATTCAGTAAGTTTAACTAAACATACATATAGGTACTTGAATAAATTGGACGGACGACACAATGAGACTGGAAACGAAGGTTCGTAAAATACGAAGTTATATTTGCGAAGGTGGAATGTTGACAGACACACAGACACACACACTTACACTATGTTGATAAGTACGTGTGAATATATCCAGAAACACTTACACACGCCATTGAAATAAACAGTTTGATGTGGGAGATGTTTTTGTGGAAGTGAAAGAGGACGGAGGGAAAAGAGGGATGCTAGGATACAAGATAGATAGATAGATAGATAGATATTCTTTATTGTAATTGGGTGTTGTGTGTTAAAATAGCTGTTAAATGGGGTTTCCTAAAATTTTATGCACTAGTAAATAAATACTGTACATAGGCAGTCTTAGGCTTCGGGTTTTTTATATCGGTGGTGTAGAAACACAACATAGCAGGTGCGTAATAGAAGACAAACAGAAAAAAGTAAGTGCAATAATAATAAATACATAGGTATTTGGATACATAAAATACCAATAAACAATGTAATTGTAAAAAAAAAAAAACGAATCCAACCAGTCTGAGTGATGATTCTACCAATTTCAGAGCGCATTGCAAAAAGAGATCGCATGGGTAAAGAAGGAGAATGGATGAACCCCGAGTGGTGTGAGGGACATCGTTGAATTATACCTATAAATATATTCAAAGTCTGATATTTTCAGAGGAGACGATGATAATTCCAGTTATCGAGGGAAGAAATCAACCGAATCTACTTATCAGAGAAGAATTTCTTTCCAAAAAGTTTTGATCACTAGCTACACTGTAGCCAAACAGCCTTCAGCAACAAATTTCAAAATTTTCCTGAAACAACCATCAATAATAAACGTATGTACCTAACTGAAAAGTTGGCCACGATCTTAAGTTTGGCCACCGTACTCGATCCGGCTGAGCATACAGACTACACCATATGCGTAAGAGGTCTTCGGCCGCTCATAAAACGGTCGCACCGAAAACGGTAATAAAGTATGGAAACGGCGTGTCCAAACACAAGTACCCACGATACGTGTATGATATATGGACTTCCCGGAAATCTGTCCTCGATTTTTATAACAAAGTGTTTGCAATGTACGGTGTCTTACTGTTTTGTACGTTTGAAAATAGATTTGGTAGAACATTATTGTGTCTATTAGGTAATAGATTATTCTATTCTTAGAGTAGGTGGCACCAACTAAATTTAACGATAGCCAGTGCCTCGTCAGCTGTCATATCTTTGGCGTTTAAGGGTTGCACTAATTTAGTAATAGTTAAAATGACGTCACAAATAATGATGGTATTACCCGCTCAAATTCGGATGGTTAAAAGCTATTGTTACGGTTAAGTAGATGATATAAAGGCAATTTTTGGCAAAATTTTAACGTTTACATGATGCTGCAATAACAGATGATAAATTAAATGTTACTGTTAAAAAAAAAAACAATTTCACGGTACTTGTAACGCCTCAATCTTCAGCAGCCGCAATAGGAGACGCCCCAGATGTGAGGAGTCACAGGGCGATCTCCGATCACCGTAGGCGCGGGCTTGCGAACGACGAGCAATGGGTGGCTCGCCGTCCGGTCGTCCAGTAACCGTCCGGGTCCGGACCAAGCCCGAGCCGTCAACGGCATGTAGTAGCACGCGCGCCTCAAAGAGATGTCACCAAAACCATAGAGGCGCTATATGCTCCTTGAACACAAAGGGCAACTGAGGGTGAAGTTTTAGTTAGTAAAAGTCTGACAAGCCCTACTGCTCCATACTAGAGCGAGAGGAGAGAAGTCATTGGATAATTTCCCACCACAAAAAAAAAGCTTCTGGTGCAGCTCATTCCTAGTGGTTTTTTTTTACAATATTGTCGTTGACTGACTTGCTCTCAGTCAGCTGTCATTTTACACACTTCACACTTCAGTTGACGTCTGCGTATTAAATTCTATTATAGAGTTCCATGCGTCCCGTTGTGAATGGACCGCATTGATTCGTTTGCGTCAAATTCATTTGCGCAAAAAACTCTTAACCGTCATCCGTCAGTAAGTAGTAAGTAGATACGTCAAAACATCTTCACATGGTATATAAAACCCAAAGGGATTTTTTTTTTTACTTTTGTTAGGCTCGGGTTTGACCACTATCACTATTACACCTGATGGAAAACGACGATGTGGACAACGACTTTTTTTTTAAAGTTTCAGAATTCATCCAATGACTTCTCTCGCTCTAGCGCGGAGCGAGAGGGCGTGTCAGACTTTTACTGACTAAAGCCCACTCCTATATTCCTTCTTTGCCTTGCATTCCAAGACCCCAGGTTTTCCTTTCAGAAGAGAACCCATAGCCCCAGTAGCACAGTATAGATATATGGAACAGTACGGAAACTACCTACAAATATTCGAAACGGCACACACACAAACATACGCATCGACGAGAAAGCGTTTCTCGCGGTCCTGTCAGTAGCGAATGTCGCTTCTCGTCGATGCGTATGTTTGTGTGAGTGAACCGTTTCAAACATTTGTAGGTAGTTTCCGTACTGTTCCATATATTTATACTGTGCCAGTAGGCTTCGACGCCCTGCTGGGCCCCTACGGTTTTACTGACATCTCTGAGGCGCGCGTGGAACACTACGCGCCGTCGACGACTCGGGCTCAGTCCGGACGGTGAGCTACAATGCTCGTCGTCCGCAAACCAACGCCCACGGTGGCTGGAAATCGGGGTCGGGATCCCGGCGACTGGGGCGTGAGGAAGTCAGTTCCCTCACGCGTGCGGCCGCCTCATTCATTGGCGAAAAAATAATGATTCTGCATATCAGAACCTACTGCATCCAAATACACAAACATGCAACAAACAAAGCATTAAACGGGGCGTCGATCGTAAACTCGAAGTTCAATTAAGTCGGAATGTCGTATCGATTGTTTCAACCGATAGTTAAATGTTAACTGTCGCTGTTTGGTGAGGTCATGGTTATCTGTTGGCAGGTTTATGGGTTTCATGACATAAATCTTGGTGGTTAGTGGGTTCAGTGTTCAAATTATTATATTATAGGAAATAGCACATCCATCATCATCATTTCAGCCGAAAGACGTCCACTGCGCACAAAACGACCGGTCCTGTGCGTCTCGCATCCATCGGATTCCCGTGACCCTTACCAGGTCATCAGTCCACCTTGTGGGAGGCCATCCAACGCTGCGGAAATAACACGGCTAACAGAAAAAGCCTGAAAGAGCTACTGGTCCTTAAGAACAACTTAAAGGCACCTTGCCTATATCACTTAATCGTAAGCTAATGGACATGTGTATTATCCCCATCCTGACCTATGGTGCACAGACTTGGTCTTTGACTAACATCTCAAAGACCAGTGTTCAAATAACTTTAAAAAAAAATGTCGTCACATCGTTGTTTGCAGCCTTTAGAAGTGATGGCAGGGTAACACAGCCTGAGGTATACACGTGTGACTTAATATTATACAATCCGTTTTTTTTTTTACTTGAAATATATTTTAATGTCCCGCTCTGAGTGAAGTGAGAGTCCCTCTCACTCCACTCACACGTGTCAGACTTTTACGGACTTAAACCTACCTACGTTTTTTCATTTGCTGTTTTTGGTCCAGGGTCACGGTACCTAATTCTTTCTACGATTCCCGTAGCCCTAGCAGGATTCCAATATAAACCCTAATTCTAGTATTTAAACCAAATCTTCAAACATTAACCTAATTATACATTACCAAGCCTAAAACACCATAATCTAAGTTTGTTTCACCAACTTTTTGACACAACACACTGCTCACCAAATTACCGAGTCGGGGGTAATCCGAGGAATCTTCATACGAACGGCGCCATTAAAATAAACGAGCGAATTTGAAGCGAAGCCGCGAGGCAAGCATGGCAGTGTCTAATTTCTGTCGCAAATACAACATTAAGCTAAGAACACACACTGAGTCAGAGTAGAAATTAGACCATGTGTCAAGTAGGAACGTTGAAAATGTAGTGCTATAAAAAAAAAAAATTATAAGACAACTTTTATTGGTCCACGATATTTGTTAGTAGCACTTATTTCTATATTAGTTCATAAATTTATAAATATATATTAATATTACGATAAATCATACGATTATTAATGATGCATAGAATGCAAAGAAAACAATAAAGTATATTAAACTGGTCATTAAATTAAAATCTCAAGATTAAAAATGTCATAAAATGTTTAATAGAAACAATAAAATAAATTTGAATCTAAATAAAATTTAAATCTACATGTGGGAACTTTTCTTTCATAGAATATTCTCAATGAGAGTTCACAAAACGCGATGTTATGGCTGTTTAGTGGCAACTTTTAACTGTTTATGAAATATGGCGTTTATAATAATATTTTTTAATTTGAAACGATTCGGTACATACTGACACTTAATGAGAAGTTGTACTGTGTTATAAATATTCCGAGAACTAGGTTAGGAGTTGCCAATTAACCCCTCTCGCGTACAGAGGTATTATTATTACGTAAACTGCGCGTTTTCACAAAAAAATAAAATAAAAAAGAAATAAAAAAAAACTTTTCCTGGATTTTTCTAGGAAAAACGAAGACATAGAGACCAAAATTTTTCGGGCGAATAAATTTCGTACACCCACGACCAAGGGCGGGGGATGTCATAAGATGATTTTCCCACCGAAAAAAAAAAAAAAAAAAAAAACACCCACGACAACGACAATTAAGCGTTTTTCAAAAAGAATATAGGATGGCCTCCACTAGGGACTTTAGGATATATAATACCTATATCCTATCTAAATAACAGTTATAATAGGTACTTATTTTTACCTGTGGTCATAGTGACTGTGTCGAAAGGATTGCAGGAAATGTGCCTTCAAACGGACATAGCATTCTAGGTCTCCAATCGATTGAGGCTGGCTAAATCCCGGTTAAGTCGACTGGAGGAACTGACTAAGAATATGTTGGAATTTTCTAATCATTTTCGTAGCGTCAGTATCCATGATGTCTTTTTTTTACAGCCGTCTACAAACAACTGCATGAGGTCAAGGTTTGCTTATACCGAACAATATGGCGGAAACTTTTAGAGAATAATGAGAAAAGCTCCATAGTTATTAACGATAATTATTATTTTTAATAATATTTGGATTTTTTATAATTGTGTTGGATTTTGTACAAACTTTTGTATTGATTGTGAACTATAAATAAGTTTTTGAGTGTATCGCGAACAGATAAAACCCTACTGCGTCTTGTAGGGGAGTTTATTTCAAAATATGTAAGGACGAAGTCCTAAGGAAGATAAAAAGAACGACTAACTTCTCCCAGTGGCTTTGTCCACGTGAAAGTAGGTTTCTCCATAAAAATTTTAGACCCCCGTTTAATCCTTTAGAGGCTGAATTTTGAAAAAGTCTCGCCTACGTCATAAAAGAAAGCTTTGTGCAAAATTTCAAGCTCCTAGTCCCAGTAGTTTCGACTGTGCGTTGATATGTCAGTCAGTCAGTTTCTCCTTTTATATATATAGATGACCTGTAATTTTCATAGCTATGTAAAGGTTAAGTATGATAACTCTCGATCGTCATCATCATCTTTCTGTCCTTGCCCCATATTAGATGGGGTTAGGTTAGGTTAGACGTTTTTTCCTTCCATTCTTTCCCGACATCCGTCACGCTATCATTAATTCCCTTATATCCCTTCCCTTACAGATTATATATTACTATATGTTACTTATAACACCCATCTACAATATAAGCAAATAAATTATTTGAAATTTCTAAAATCTTGACAACTATAAATCTACTCACGCTTCCTTAATAAAAGCGCTCCATCTCATTAATACTGCATGTTCTAATTCAAGTTGCGAACGCAAGTTAAGACGAAGAACGCACAGGCAAAGCCATAGTAATTATTGTAACAAAGAAGAGTGTACATTCGCGACTCGAGCCTCGACTAGTGGATAATCCACGGTACTGCTGTTATCCTCTTCTAATCCGGCCAACTATGGCGGCCCGGGTTATAGGAGGTAGCGGTTTTGATATTAATAGCTTGCTGAGGAATTAATTGAAGACGTTGATGAAGTAAGGATTAATGAACTTGTGTTTGAGATTAATTTGAGTGAGTAGTTTTGCTTTGTAAATAAAATATTTGTAGCTCGCGTAGGATTAATTTTTTAACCCTCGACGATAAAGAGGGTTGTGTCCGTGGCATCGTAGCTCCTAAACGAATGGACCGATTTTGATGCGGTGTTTTTCGATTGAAAGCTGACGACCACAAGCCATCAAGCTGATCAAAATGGTTTTTAGCTACCATTTATGAAGATCTGTCCAGGTGTTCAAGGTCATCAGCACGTTTGTTAGCTGCAGTAGGGATCTTTAACACTTTATCTCGTATATGTACACTGTTAACTTGTTTATTAAAGATGCCAGCTACGAGATTTCTTGTATAGACTATCAATGATAGTCGAAACTGAATTTGACTTCTTGAAATCCTCGGCATTTAATGCATTAAAACGTAAACTTTTCGAAACAACTAACAGCTAACAAGGTTCAAAGTTCTAGAGTGACGACCGCGTACCGGAAGACGCAGTGTTGGAAGGCCCCCTACAAGGTGGACCGAAGACCTGGTGAAGGTTGCGGGAATCCGATGGATGCGAGACGCGCAGGACCATTCATTGTGGCGACATTAAATAAATTAAATAAATATTATATTGTTTGTGTGCCTTGCGTTGTGACAAAATAAATTCATTTTCTTTCTTTCTTTTTTACATTTGGGGGAGGCCTATGTCCCGCAGTGGACGTCTATCGGCTGAAATGATGAACAGCTAACAAAACATTTCAATTACAATCACAAACCGCCACTACAAACCCTAGTCCCATGAATCACAGAACAGTGACAAAAAATAATCCACCATCGACTATCTATCTCTAATCCGTTCAGAACCGGTTCTGACGTAAGGTAAGCGCAGGCGCCGGGCGGCCATGTCTTGGGCCGGCTAACGGTTGCCAGGCCACTCACCCGGCTACCGAGGTACGCGGCCACGCTGACTCCACGTGGTTTACCAAAAAAACTTACCAATGTTTTTTGTTGCAATCCTTTTTTTTTAGATGGGGAATCATCAAATAACTTCTTTCGCTTTGGGTGGAGCGAGAGGGTGTGTTAGACTTTTACTGACTTAAATCCAACTGTGTTCCTTCAGTGGCCCTTTGCGTTTCAGGACCGTGGACATTCTTTCGAAAGATCTAGACCTGGCATTGTTGCAATCCTTAGGCTCTAATGTCAACGACTTGACAGTTGGTTGGTTCTGTCAAAAAGTTAAAGTCATTTTTATACTAGACTAGCTGACCCGGTGAACTTCGTACCGCCTAATAATTAGGATAAAGCCATCTACTGCCATTACCATAACAGCATAATTCATTTTATAATGACATTTTAATTAGAGATGGCGTTGTATTCGGATTTTTTAATTTTTTCTCACCGTTTAAAAGCTTCCCTGGACTGTCTCGTATATTTGAAGACCGAAATTAGCGTTAGCGGTCCAGACGTTTTTGAGTTTTAGCGAGACTAATGAACAGCTATTCATTTTTAAAGATATAGATATTACAAAATTCCGATGCTATCGACACTTTTAAAACGATACGGAACCCTACACGTGGTAACTTTTACGACCCAGTAGATTTAAACTACGAGTGGAGTTTATTTGTTCTACGTCATAACATCCTGAGCTCCCGCACGGCGCACCGTAATGAATCGGTCACTCGAGGTTTGGGTAAGATAGTAAAAACATATAATGTGTTACTAGAGACTTTTATAGTCTGTCCTGTTGGTTGCTTTGCTAGGCATTAAAATTATTAAATCAAGTTGAGATCTGAGATTCTTTTTATCCTCTCGCGCGTATAGGGGTATTATTATTAAGTAATTACGCGTTTTTACGTAAAATCTCCAAAAAATAAAAAATCTTTTTCTGGATTTTTCTAGGAAAAACGAAGATACGGAGACCAAAATTTTCGGCCGAATAATTTTCGTACACCCGTGTGTACAAAACGACAATTGTTTTTCAAGGTCACTCAAGTTGTACAGACGTATGTACAATTGGCGCTCGAGGGGAATTCAACAATTACATATTTATTATACAATTACAAATTTAATATTAAATTTATACTAGCACAGACACAGACGTTCACTCTGTCTCAATGCATAGCGTTGTATTGTGCTCAATTGTTTATAAATGTTCGATTGAGATGGACAAATTGTATTTGGCTTTGTGTAAAATAAACGATTATTATTATTATTAAAATATTTTTTGAGGTGACAAATCATCCAATAACTTCTCCCGCTCCAGGGTGAAACGTGAGGGCGCATCAGAACTTTTACCGACTAAATCCCTTCTGTTGCCTTTTGCGTTCCAGGGCCATGGTCACTCTTTCAAATGTTCGCGCAGCCCTAGCAGGTATCAGAACTACTGGACCCCATCAGTTTGCTGACATCTCTCATCTTGAGGTGCGCGTGGAACACTACGCGCCGTCGACGTAAACAATTGTATAGATGGCACTTAAATCGGCTACTCTTTCAATCAGTGGTCTTCTATTAATTTGCTGATTAAGAATATTCACAAAAATAGCGACCAATGGTGACTGAAATTATGTGGTTATAGGTGTAGGCGGGAATTGCATGACTTGATTCCGCCATCTCATTTCTACTATTAGACAACACGACGTATGGCGAATAGCCACACTTACGTTGTTGAAACCTCTACGGTCCGGACTAAGCGATTCGCCTCGTCGTTTATACCGCGTACATCGAGGGACTGGAACAATTTGCCTGCTGAGGTCTTCTTGTCCCATTATAATTTGGGTGTCTTCAAGGCTAGAGTGAATAGGCTCTATAAACTAGTGCGCCTCACCATCAACGATTGCATCACTGCTTACCATCAGGTGGGATCGCAGTCAAGCACTAGTCTATATCAAATTATAAAAAAAAGCTACAGCGACAGTTTGTGACGTTGCTCTTATGTTATACGCATATTCGCAAGGATCAGCAAGGGGTTAAGAGAAACATTCACTATACTACGCTAGCTCCCGTTTACTGGGACTGTCTACTGAAAAAACACCACTGTATGTTACTGTAGACGAGATAAAACCAGTAATAAATAAACTGGTCAAGTATCTACATGTAGCACAAGTGTTTTGTACCATGAATCATAGCTTTGAGAACCTGTCACGAACACAACTATTGGCCAACTATGCTGTTTCCCCTTCTGACTTTCAGCTACGGTTCAATTCGCTGAACGTTGCCGAAATTGACACACTCCCTCTGTAGTCTGTATATTTCAGACAAATATTAGCCTGTGAACAGTTACTGTGAATATTGAACCCCAATTGAGTGCTACATAGAACTGTGGTAGGCAATAAACCTGGCATGGTCACGCCAACAAGATTAGCCACAAAGAACACGGGTGTTTTTAATATCATGCGGATTTCATCACGCATGCGGGATTGCTCCGCACGCGTAGCCCCCACAAATGTCCTTTTTACACAAGTATTTATTGTAATGCGTGGAATACGAACGCGGGGTGCGGGGCGTGATATTGGGCAGCAGCCCCGCATGCGGAGCAATTCCGCATGCGGATATTAAAAACACCCTGAAGGAACACTGTGCGGTCTTGTCAGTAAAGTCTGAAACTCCGTCTCGCACCACCCACTCTCCTTCTCAAATCGATGGAAAACTCGTTTAACTGCTTGGCCACGTAAACTAGAGCATCGGTGGCAAACATGAAATGCTCTAAAGTGCAGGTGTATGGACACTTGGGGCTCTCCGACGTGTGGCTCAGTTTCTGAACACTGCACTCAAATTAGGTATCCGATGGGTTTATAAAACCCCATTTTGCCAAGGTGTATTTTTTCAGCGGCTAAATCTTTAAATTTAGTACTTTCCATATAGGCCACCGTAATTCACTATTCAAAGCAGTGTTTAGTGTGTGTGGGTGTAGTGTGTGTGTTGTGCGTGTTTGCGCGGTCCCAAAACCCCACAAAACATAAATAAAGTTATAGTAAATAAATTACATTAAGATCGTGCCATATAAAGACGTTTCTTAAGATAAAAAGATTAAAGTATTTCGCTAAATCACTTGTTTCCTCTTCGTAGCCAGAATCTTTTTTTTTATGTAACTTTATTATCATAATTAAAGAGGAGCCACGATTTTATATAGAATTGAACTAATTTTAAGACACTGAGGAATTATGATCAATTTTTATTAGGTACTTTGGTTAATGGAGAGGCAATATTGTTTGAAGATATTAATCCGCTGTGTAAAAGCTGAGTGCTCAAGAGTATCGCAATATAATGTTTTGAAAATGGTGGAAAACGTTTCTGGGACAGTGCCGTAACTACTCTTTTAAACGACCGGTGCGAACTCCTATAACTTAGCCCCCTTAAAAAAGTTTACATCATACCTTGCTCAAACAAAAAAAAAGAGTTAAAGCTAAGTGTCTAAACACACTATGCCGAAGGTACGCGACCGAATCTCCGCGGCAGATTTTACGTTCCGACGTATTCAACTGACATGACACACCATAAGTGCCGAACTTACGCAGCAGAATGCAACGTAATTTCGGCATAATGTGCCGTCAGTAATTCAAATAGCATTCGGCATAGTGTGTTTAGACACTTAGACTAGATATAAAAAATACGCATGACGTGATGCGTCAAACACACTACCTACCATCAACATTTACTACAACACCACTATTTAATACTCCTGTGTACTGAAACCCTGAGCTACGGAATCGACAATCCTGGTACAGTACGCAGACAACCGTAGGTACAATATACACGATAAATAAAAGGTATTGTATGTAAGCTACAAACTACCAAGCATGATCCAAAACCTGGCGCAGGTTTGAAGATTTCTGCGCCCCCCAGGGCTTGGGCCCTGTGCGCGGGCACCGCTGGCACTGGCCTAGTTACGGCACTCTTCTGGGAATATTGACAAACACGGCTACATTTTCCTGTGACACATTTCGTAATATTTTTCAATTCTTTGTACTTACCTAGTCTTTTACATATTGACCCTTTTTAGGAAGAACACCGAGCGGATATATGGTAATAACGCAATAACGGAACGGATGGCCGTTGGGGCCGAAAAGTTCTGGAATGGCGACCACGTACCGGAAGACGTAGCGTTGGAAGGCCTCCTACAAGTTGGACCGATGACTTGGTAACGGTTGCGGGAGTCCGATGGATGCGAGAAGCACAGGACCGTTCATTGTGGCGACACTTGGGGGAGGCCTATGTCCAGCAGTGGACATCTTTCGGCTGAAATTATGATGATGATATAAATAAAAGCAAAAACCACTCAGTGATTAATCACGAAATCTCAGAAACTATAACACCTACAAACTTAAAATTTGGCAGGTAGGTTCCTTATAGGGTGTAGACATCCGCTAAGAACGGATTTTACGAAAACCCGAAGGGGGTAAAACGGGGGTTGGATGTTTGTATGGAGAAACATAACAAAATTCCCAAAACAAAAGGATTTTGTAACATCAATATTATGATGATACTCGTACAACGAAAAACCTTTGTGAACTTTAATAAAGCGTCAATTAAAAAGTATTCAAGAAATAATGTCAGTAGATTTTCAGTCTCACCGCTAACTTCACGCACTTCGATATTACACAGTTGTTTAATTACCTGAAACAAGAAAATTAACATTTTTAATACATTTTGGAAAGACAAACATCATTGTGGTATGACGCATGAAGTTCATATTATCATTTCGGACTGCGTCATCAATTGGTTACCCTTACCCCGCTTTTCAAATGTGAGAGGAGCAGTGCTGTAGCTAGAGCGGTGTCAGCGGTGCCCAGGCACAGGGCGCAGATCCTGATGGGCCGCAGAAAATATCAAACCAAGCCAAGTTTTGTATCGTTCATTTCATCAGAAGGAGGTTACTGTTTCCCACTGCCTCTCGCTCCGTACCATGGCCTGAAAACCAGGGCCAGACCCTTAGGTGTCGGCGGCGCCACCGTCGATTGCCTCTACGAGGACACGGCGGGCGGCAACACCATGCGCCAGGCGGATTAAACTTACACACGAACTTTTTTTAGTGGCGTAGTTTCAGAAACTGGCACCGAGCGTATAAAAGGATAATTACGACACTGGAAGAAGTACCTACCCAATTAATGCTGCTGTCTGTACGAGTTGAAATTATGATCTTTTGAGATTCAAATTCAAGGTGTTTTTTTTTTTTCAGTGACAAAATCATCTTATGACATCCCCCGCTCTTGGGCGGGGTGGGAGATAGTGTCAGACTTTTACTGACTAAAAATCCATTCCTTTTCCTTCGCTGCCTTTCGTACCAGGGCCGAGTCTTCCTTTCAGAATCAGACCCTTGGCCCCAGTAACCCTGCTGGGTCACTACGGTTTGCTGACATCTCCTTGAGGCGCGCGTGGATCAGTACGCGCCGTCGACGACTTGGGCTCGGTCCGTACGGTTACCGGACGGTCTGCAAGCCCGCGCCTACGAAAATTCAAGGTGTTAAAGATGTCTGCGAGATTTTCCGAAAGAATTCCGCGGTCCTGGATCGCAAAAGGCAACTGAAGGAACACGGTTGCGTTTTAATCAGTATAACTCTGACACTCCCTCTCGCACCACCCAGAGCGGGAGAAGTTATTTGACAATTTCCCAAACGGAAAAAAAAAACTGGCCAAGTGCGAGTCGGACTCGCGCCCTGAGGGTTCCGGAAAAACTTACCTATGTAAATTGTTAAATTCCCGAATGGAGTCTCGAAGATTTTTCCGAATCGCAAAAAGTTTGTTTTTGTGACGTATCAACAAATTTACTGTTTTCAGATTTATTCCTGTACCTACCTGTCCTGTAAGACCTTGCTTCAAGCCAAATTTCAGGATTCTGGGTCTACGGGAAGTAGGTACCCTATGAATTTTGATTGCTTTAAGAAACATACGTTTTCGTCGCAACATAAACGGCCGTATTTCTTTTGCGTTAACTTAGAAGTTTGATTTTTTCACAGCTTTAAGAGACTGTAGATCTGAGTATACGGTAATTTCAACTCGATAACTTCGCGCGTTCCTGAGATAAAAGGTCTTGACAGATAGACAGACGGACAACAAAGTGATCCTATAAGGGTTCCGTTTTTCCTTTTGATGTACGGAACCCTAAAAATTGGTGTTAAGGATTTATAACTACTAGGTGTTAATCTTTTATGAGGCTTATGTTAATATAGGCTTAATCCTTAAACTGAAGCCCTTTCAAGAAACACCCATATCACGTACATGTGTATAATATGTACTTGGTAATATATCTTCTTTCTTTCATGCCATCTAATCCTTCACACATTATTGTACGTACAGCTAAGGAGTGGAATTCCTTGCTGGAGTCTGTGTTTACTGATAGTGATAGCTAACGTGAAGTGAGTAGGTTATTTCAAGGCAAGCGTGCTCCGGCTTGTGGACGGCGAGCAATGGGTAACTCGCTGTCCGACCGTCTGGTGACCGTCCGGACCAAGCCCAAGTCGTCGACGGCACGTAGTGTTCCACGTGCGCCTCGAGGACATGTCAGCAAACTCGAAGCCAACTGAGGCCATGGGTTCGCTTCTGAAAGGAAAATGCCCTGGAATGAAAGGCAACGAAGGAACTAGGAGTGGGTTTTAGACAGTAAAAGTCTGACAAGCCCTCTCGCTCCGCCCAAGGGCGAGAAATTTCATTGGATTATTTCCTACCTAAAAAAAAGGTAAGCGTGCTCCATCGTGGAAAAAAATCTAAGCCAGTACTAAAGAAAAATAAAATAATAACACTAGTACGCCATCTCACGGTCGTAGTAAACTCAAGAGTGCAAACATTAGTGCCCGCACTGACGAGACTGTTATCTGTCTGTATGTCTGTACCATCAATACTCTGGAAGTATTGATTTAGCCAGGTTTGATAACAGATATTAGAGTTTTCAATTTATTTGTTGAGGACTGGAGAGACGTATTACATTGGTTTTGTCAATGAATCCGCTTGCGTCGAATTGGTCCGATGAGTGTTTTCGTGTCGTATTCGCCAGGGACGTGTATTTGCGACTGGGTACACAATCTCGTTTAGCTCTTCAATCCTCATAGGTGACAGAAGAGCTGGCGAGATGGAGTATTTGGTCGTGGATGTGCGAACTTAGAGGAACAAACGCGAGGGTATTGGTTGGATATATCCAATAGGCGGTTACAAAGTAAAAAGGAATTTTTTTCTTTACAAAATTTGTTCCACTCTAGGAATATTATGATTTTTCAAATCTACAATATCAGTTGCACGCCATCTAGCGTTAAATATTATAACCTATCGCAATCATGGCAGTGTTTGGTTGTCAAATCGCACTCACACTAGTAAAGAAAATGTCAAATTTTGCCCGGTTTTCAAGACTGTTTTTCTCAATATATAATGCAAATTATTTACCAAAAAGTCATATGCGGAACTGTTTCATTGTAGAAAAATGATAAAGTGATTCGTTTTGAGCAAAACATGTCTATGTACGGAGTATAACGCGAACGAAAAATGTATGAACAGGCCAGCGGAACATTCACCTTAAGTGTAAGTAATTTATATTCTGAGTGTCTTGAGATCCAAATTCTTTCGTTACTTTACATTTGTTGCCATTATTTTATTATTATTTATTTGCCTCTTTTAGAGGTGGAAAATCATCCAATGAGTTCTCCCGCACTAGCATGGGGCGGGAGAGCGTGTCAGACTTTTACTGGCAAAAACCAAAACTGTGTCCTATAGTTGCCTTTTACGTTCCAGGGTTAGAGTTAACCTTTTTCGAACAATCCTGCAGCTGGTACAAAAAATGCATCACTGCTTACCATCAGGTGGGATCGCAGTCAAGCACTGGTTTATATCAAACAAAAAAAAAAGCTGGAATAGCTGCATTTTTTATAACTGGTTTTTATATGACTTTGTCTTCAAAAACAATTAAAATAAAAACATAAAATCCGAATCGAACAAACAATACCTTCACCAAGAATGCAGACCATTACAAACCAATGTTTAATCAAACTCATTTGTACAAAATACAAACAAAATTTATGCAGCACCACGACCGAATAATTCAGTAAATACTCGAAAGCAAACAAAGCCGGGTACGGGTGTACAAAACAGCATCAAAAATAGAAATTCAAAGGCTTTTGTGAATTAAGATAACAAAATATCGAAATATAAAGATACATGCCGACGAAATCCCTCAGAGACATGGCAACGGACAGACTTCAGCGACACTGGGGAAGCCGCAGGGTTGGCAAACTTCATTTTAGGAACAATGGATGAATTGTGTGAGGAGTGATATGAAAGACAAGGGATAGTGATAGCGTGACGGTTGACAGTACAGAATGGAAGAAAAAAAACGTGTTGCACCGACCCCAAATAAAACAGGACAAGGGCAGGAAGATGATGATGGACGGAAGACCAATGAAGAGAAGAGGGAGGCTAAAGAAAAAATAGATGAATTGTGTGATGAGTGATATGAAAGACAAGGGATAGTGATAGTGTGACGTGTGACAGTACAGAATGGAAGAAAAAAAACGTGTTGCGCCGACCCTAAGTAACACGGGACAAGGGCAGGAAGACGATGATGGATGGAAGACCAATGAAGAGAAGAGGGAGGCTAAAGAAAAAATGGATGGATTGTGTGAGGAGTTATATGAAAGCAAAGAAAAGGATATTGATAGCGTGACGGTTGATAGGACAGAATCGAAAAAAAAACGTGTTGCACCGATCTCAAGTAATACACACAAGGGCAGGAAGATGACAATGGATGGAAGGACCAATGAGCACTTACAATTGTTCAAATATCAGCATTTCTATAAAACAGGATTGCGATACTTTTCCAATACATAAATCTTTTTAGATGGCCTTTATGAACAACAGGAGATAATAAAAACCTTGACAAAAAGTACTATAAATTACGTAAAACTAGTTATCGAAATAGGAAACAAAATCTCCAGAACATAGCGACCGGTAAAGTAAAAATCTATTAAAAACTAGCGACCGGTAAAGTAACAAAAAATGTAAAGCAAAAAGCTATAAGTTCACACGCTTAAAACAATTGCAGGAAACGTAATGAACCAGTTCACAAAACTTGGCAAGGCATTTCTGCCAACTTCGATTCGCTGACAAACATGAATGCTTGACAAATCGATGTCAAAGAAATTTCAAACTTCAAGAAGTCGCGAGTTGTCCGCGACAGCCCTAGTCGCGAGTGTTGTTCCCGCGACGCGATTGCTGCAATATTACTTATGAAATAAAAGAGGCCGGGAGCGCCTTTCGAATTGCAAATTCCCGTAACTTATGCGGCTCCTCGAATCTCCATTAGCAAATTACTGCTGTCTTCCGTGAAGACGTAACACCAACAATATGTCTAGAATCAACTAAGACTATATATCATCTTAAATCACTTTCCTAACTTATGATAATAGACGGAACGGGACCGATGGACATCAATCTTGATTTTTTATTCGCCATTCCTCTCTCGGGCAGTTGGTGTCATTGGTTATTTTACGATGTCCAGTAATTTTTAGTACGCGATGTGTTATAACCGGGGCCATTCAACTCGTTCAGCAAATACGCAATAGGTACTTGAGATAAGTTTATCTTCATTTTTTTCAACGGACCTCTGTGGTTCGCTGTCAGCTTCTAAAACTTACGGCTAATAAAACAATGTCATTACCCATTCTTACGACTTTTTGTTTGGACTTTTTTTTCCGTAGATAATATTGGGTCAATTGGGTGAGTGATGTGGACGTCGATTTATTGTGGGGTCGGATCGGGCGATGTTAGCGCATAATACCCGTAAGAATTAGTTTGTACAAGGGTGGCACCTAAGTCTGGGTGAATGTATTGCGTCAGCAGCACCCTCGAGACGCTACAACAATCTTCTCAAATCGTTGTTGAAAATTCAATGACATTCGCCCGAGGCGAACGCTTGCGATATCTTTTTACGAGTCACAAAAAAATGGCAGAAACTTTTTATCGGATCCAATTTTGTTCAGTAACTATGCCGGGTGGATTCGTGATAAGCTTTTTATAACAAGGGTGAGTTTCTCAACAGTGGAGCGTCGGGTGGTACCGTACGTCCGTCTCGCCGAGGCATGGCGTCGCCAATCACAGATGGAGCCGCGATGATAAAATGGGTAGACGACGACGAGGATCAAGCTTTAACATCTTGTTATAAAGTTGATGACAGTCCGCGGTGTCCATGTCTGAATAGTTTTTGTATTATAGAGCCAGTAAAACGTGTCGTTTGTTTAGTGAGCCAATCTGCGGTAGAAATAACTCCATATAGCTCTGTCCCGTATCTCACGGTTGGCGACGATTCCATCAGCATTGTACGAGTATGTATATAAAAATGTATAAATATGTCAGTCAACAGAACATCGTCTTCGTATCAATAAGTTGTATTTTCTCGATATCTTTCGCGGCGATATTTTTCTTAGGCGTTCGTTATTTTATTCGTGCTTGGTACTAACATTTTGTTTTGCAAAAAGACGCGATAACAAAGTTATTCTTTAGCATCTGAGTTTATGTTTCCAATCTGAAGTATTGTGGATTTGTCTTTAGCTTTGTGTTCGTGCAATCGTAACTGTTCAGCGTCCTGGGGCGGATTACGGGGTACTCGATTATAATGCAGTATACAAATAAGAATGGGCCTAATCCACCACGTGGGCCCAATGCGGGACATGCTGGTTTCTGCACGATGTTTTCCTTCACCGTTTTAAGAGAAGTAAAGCTCCTGCCTGTGTTTGAATCTACAACGTAAGCCGGGGCCATTACCACTGGGCCACCGTTGCTCTTCTCATAGAGGGGAGGCGTGACTTCCAGCAGCAGAAATATTACACGTCTAATTATGCTTTTATTTATACAAGTACTAGTAACTTAACTACCAATCTGTTAGCGTTAGATCTAAATGATGGACATCCCACCCATACTCACCAATCGTTTAGGGAACGCATTCATTTTGAGTAAAGGCACACAATAAGTAATGTACAGGTAAGGAGTGGAATTCCCTGCCTGTAGAGGTTGCAGCCATCAAGTCAAGAGTGAATAGGTTACTTCTAGGCAAGCGTGCTCCATCGTCAACCACATCGTCGCTTTCCATCAGGTGAGATAGTGGGAGTGCGAGCATGAAATCAATAGTAAAAAAATTGATGTCTGAGCAATCCATGAAGACAGATTTGATCTCTTTTAAATGACTTTCTTCTCACGCATCCATATCCTACCTTACACACCTACAACTATAAAACTTGAAGACAAACCAGTTTAATATCAATAAAAACTTTTAATTACGTGTTGGTCACCGTTAAGGCCTTGTGTCCGAATATGGCCGTGTTTGTCAGTCACATCAACTAACTTTTATTGACATTATAAATTCAAAAGTCGACTTTTATTATAACCGTCAACTGTTAGGTGGGAGTTGAAGGTTAAGTTGTGAGGTTCAAGTTCTTCCATGATCACATGGTAACGGTTTATTTTCTATAGTACTGCGAAACCTGGATAATTGGAATCTCTAGTGATCTAGGATGTTTTATTACTTATAGACGCTTTTCATTGCTCGCAGAACAAGATGGTCGATGGGCCGAAAGGTTCTAAAGTGGCGACCACGTATCGGAAAACGCAGCATTGGAAGACCTCCCACAGGGTAGACCTAGTGAGGGTTGCGGGAATCCGATGGATGCGACGCGAGACGTACAGGACAAGTAATTGTGGCGACGCTTGCGGGAGGCCTATGTCCAGCAGTGGACGTCTCTTGGCTGTAATGATGGATGATGATAGACGCTTATTTACATAGTTTCTTAAATGTTTACAAGTTTAAAGTGACGTCTCATTCACAGATAGTCTCGTGAAGAATTTCAAATGTTTGTAAACAACTTTTTATGTTTGCAACATGTCGCAACCTGTCTGGAGCAATATTAAAAATAAAATTGATCATTTTCCATGCTATACTAAGTCCCTACAAAATTAATTAGCATAAAGAGTAATGAGCATCTTGTACAGTCAGGTATGGTAATACGAGATGATGTTGATTCGAGTACGATTATCTCATCGCGTGGATAACATCGATAAATGGTGCTAGATGACATATTGGATTACAACGACTATATTATTATATTATGAAGAATTCATTCAAATGTATAACTAAATCACACTATTCGCGCGAGGCAATGGCCTTCACGCCCCAGCCGCCGAGATTCCGATCCAGATTTCCGGTCACCGTAGACGCGGGCTTGCGGACGGCTAACAATGGGTAGCTCGCCGTCCGACCGTCCGGTAATCTTCCGGACAGAGCCCAAGTCGTCGACGGCGCGCAGTGTTTCACGCGCGCCTCAAGGAGATTTCAGCAACCGTAGGGGCCCAGCTGGGTCGACGCCTACTGGGGCCAAGGGTCTGATTCTGAAAGGAAGACTCGGCCCTGGTATGAAGGGCAACGAATCATTGGATGATTTTCCCACAGGAAAAAAAACCCTTTTCTAAATGTACGAGTACATTATGGAATGCAATAAAGGTTTGACTAAACTCCTACCTATATCAAAATGTTTATAAGAATATTTGCACATGTCAAACACATTTCAAAAACCCTAAACAAACCCTGCACGCGTCCACGGTCTAATTAACCCACGAGGGAAAAAAATCAAGCCCCAAAAACGTAACACTGTTTCAATTCATCGACGCGAAATACTTTTCATATTTCGACGTAGCAACCCCAAAGCCCAAGTGTGGGAAGGGCTGAGGCCCGCGGGGCGTCGAAAATTAAATGTGGTTGCGGAGGTGAATGACAAACGAGCCTGATGCAGGACTGGCGCGTTCTCATGTACTCCGTGTTCCAACCAGCCACCGCAACGGACACCTTTAAACTGGCACAAAAATATATTATGCAAATTGAGATTTATACTGCGGAATACTGAAAGTATCCGTGTTATCTTTAGCTATATAAGAAAATCGCTTATTTTTCGTCTTTGTCACAATTTGGGAAATACCACCATTTTTGTTCTATGGACAATATTTAGCTGAGCAGTCAGTCAGTTAAGTGATATGAACTCTTGCCACCTGACACCTATTTATATTGTGTTCGAGCATTGACCTTACATATTTAGTTTTACAATAACTTGTTTTTCCTGTATCTGTTACTTATTTAATATTCGTACAATTTTAAATGATTAAAATATTCACGTGAAAATTCAATCGACTAAAATATCATTGTATTTCATAATAGAAATATCGAACAAAACTAAACCATTAAGAAAAAGGGCCGCACGATCCAACTCGTATAAACTAAAGAAAAATAGTTAACCCCAAAATGCGAGCGAGGGACAAAATTACCCATCCCGAAAGTATTTGCAGACGGCTTAATAAGAAGCGCGTAATTATCCGCAAATCCTCCGTCGGCAGAAGAGCCCATATCCGTAAAGGACTTGAGCAAACTCAGTTTGGGTACCGCCAGTAATAACTTTTTGCGAAGTATGCTAACCTAACCCAACATGGGAGGAGAGTTTCTCTGTACATAATCTTGAAAGCATCGTATATCTGTCGATATGTTTACATTTCCGCTTGGTAACTGTAAAATCATTCGGATTTATCGCGGCTTCGTATTCATGTGTAGCTTTATACTCTTGTGTATCTCGTAAGACAGCTTTTGAATAGACACCTAATAAAACAGAAACGAAGCAATTTTCATTGGATATTAAAATATTTTCTCAAATTAATACTTGCATCCTAAAAGTTATACGAGAAATAGAAATAGTTCTGTCGTCTTATAACTTTACTTTTTAGTTACCAAGGACGCCTGAAACACTTTCGGAACTTGTATACGATCTATAAAAAAAAAAATCATCTTATACAGTGAAATCTAATAAAGTCTACCTAACCGTCGAAAACTTGCTAAGTTCACCACATAAGACATGATTGCCACTAAGTTATGAATCATATAAACACGACAACTCCAAACTTTCGAGTTATTACGTAGTTCATATCAAAATTTTAAATTGAACTATAAACTTGCTTAATTCAACCGGGGTTGGAAAGGGGTGAGCTATGTTTTGGAACGCAAATGTGGCATTAAGCACTGGTGCGAGGGAGAGGAACGATGTGAAAAGTCTAACAGTGACGTAAATTGCTACAGCGTCAGAGATGATTCGTGGAGACATTTTTATTTTGCATAGCGCAACCTTCTTGCGTACTTGTTACTTTATTCCTATTGGGTTAATCTGTAGATACAGTGTTTATCTTGTGTAATATCTTCGTGAACTTATTAGGAATTCAATATAGAGTGCGTTTGTAACCTTCATTAATTCTTTATTGTATCATTCAACTAAATAGGTACATCACTTGTTCGCGTGTCATATGGAAATTAATAAAAAACCTCAATTGGATTTTCATTGAAATCGGCTGAGCAGTTAGCTGAAAATATAGCATATTTCGTGATTAAAGGGGCCTATTAACCGTTAATATTCGTTTAACCAACATTGGTGTTTTACGACACTACCGTAGTGGGTGGCGAGTGGTGGATTACGTAAAAATATAGCACACATTGAACCCTTTGAGTGCAGAGAGTGCAAGCGAGAGAGCATCAGGCCGTCGATCACTGACTAACACGCTCCCGCGTCCGCCGCACGCTCTGCTCGCCGCAAATTGAATCGTGACGTAATATTTAACGTAGACATTTTGCGCTACCCTCGCCCGGCGAAATTACGCGACACTGCCTTGCCCGGGAATAACTTATCATATAGCTCGTTTAACTCAGCCATCAATAAGTCATCGTCGAATAATTTTATTTTGATGTCGACTAGAACTCGGCTACCGTGTAATTCATTTCCGTAAAGTTAAGTCATGTAGATAAATTTATATCGAAATACAAGCTGACGGTATCGTTTCGTAATATTAAGAATATTTGTTTTTAAATTACCCTATAGTTTTTTTTCTTTCTTTGTCTATAAAGGACTCATACTCACAATTTAGTACTGGCAGTTACATACCTTTGTAAATACATAATATAACAATTTTGAATGCTGAGATCTGCTTTTTATATGATGTGTGAAACTCTAACTGAAAATTGGTATTTATTTTAGAATCATTAAATGACATCTCCCGCTCTAAAGTGGAGCAAGAGGGCATGTCAAACTTTTACCGACCAAAACCCACCTGTGTCCTTCAGTTGCCCTTTGTTTTCCAGGGCCATACATCATACAGGCCACTCTTTCAAAAGTTCTCGCGGCACGTTACGGTAAGACTCGGGTTTAGCTTAATACAATACAGCGTAAACAACAGCGTATTTACACGTTTTCTCGTCTTGCAACGGTACTTTGTAGTGTTGACAGTTGTTATTATGAGATATTGCAATAAATACACGCAGCAGTTATTTAAAACCAATCTTACAATATATCATTTTAATTCCATTCAGTTTGTTCATTATCTCGAAATATAGTACCAAATTATTTCGTAAACAGATCCATCAGCATTACATCTCCTCGTATCTCTCAACGATCAAACTCCGCTCACATTCTCATTGCACCCAAGTGCCATAATGCGTTAACACACAAAACTGAGTTTAATACACGCGTCGCATGCACGTAGGTGTGGGGAAGCTCTTGTAAAATGGGCCGAGGCTCTTGTAGCGGCACACTCGTCGTGTTTGCCCCACTCACTCGCAGTGCCGGCGCGAACATATCGCTTCCCTGATATCGGTAAACAATTTACACGTTTCCTATACAATACAAGCAGTACACACGTTCGGATGTATTTATGTACGTCGGGTACAAATCTTGGAGGTGGGGTAAAAAGTACCCAAGCGGCGAAAGAGGGTTAGGTGTTATTGATGTGTTGTTAACTTGTTACATATTTTTGTGAATCGGTTCGTTGACAAATACTATTTTGAGTGCTTGAGTGAATGGTAGATAGAGTGCCAAGTTTAGGTGACACAGAGTATTATTTTTACTTTTACCAGTCATAGTACTAGGTACTGAATGTAGGTGAATCAAATAACGATGTTACGTTTACGTTATATAATGACTATGAAAAGGGCCAAGTAAATGAAGAAATAAATTCTATAATGTTTAATATTAGGTACGTTTATTTCTCTGAAACGAAGCATTGTCTGTAACAGAGCACCAAAACAAACTGTTCCAACGTAAAATTGCTAAAAACAAAACTCATCAAAAGCCACAAAGACCCCAATCAAAAAGCAAAAACTAAAAATTTGACAATACTCAGCTTTTTTTTTATTTACTCATGTCTTTCGATCATATTACCTAGTCTTACGTCCATATTTCGACTTTAGAATACGGATGTCATCATCATGATCATCATCATTTCAGCCGAAAGACGTCCACTGTTGGACATAGGCCTCCCCCAATTGTCGCCTCTTCGTCACAATGAACGGTCCTGTGCGTCTCGCATCCATCGGATTCCCGCAACCCTTACCAGGTCACCGGCCCACCTTGTAGGAGGCCTTCCAACGCTACGTCTCCCGGTTCATGGTCGCCATTCCAGAACCTTTCGGCCCCAACGGCCATCCGTTCTGCGCGCAATGTGCCCTGCCCATTGCCACTTAAATTTTACTATTCTTCGTGCTATGTCGGTAACCTTGGTTCTCCTGCGGATTATCCTCATTCCTGATTCGATCACGCAAGGAAACTCCGAGCATAGCCCTTTCCATTTGGGTGACTTTAAGTCTTCTGATGAGGCCCATTGTAAGCGACCACGTTTCGGAGCCATATGTCATCACTGGCAACACGCACTGGTCATATACTTTCGTCTTGAGACACTTGTGGTATATTGGACGAAAAGATACCGCGCAGCTTACCGAACGCTGCCCAGCCGAGTCGGATTCGACGATTAATCTCTTTCTCGAAGTTAGCAACCCAACTGAACCGTCTGCCCCAGGTAAACGTAGTCATGATAATGATGAAATGTATGGAGTCAGGCTTCTCGGCAAGCTTTGCTGAGGTAGTCACCACTACAATTAAATTCTCAGCTTTCTTTATTTTACCGAAAGCGCGCCTGTTTCGATGATTCTACATATTGTTCAGTAGTGTAGATGCTTGAGATACAAAACTGCACCAATTTTGCATAGTAGCGACAACAATGACGCCATATAATGAGCTACAATTCAAAATCCTGCATCACGGGATTCGTTCCAGGCAGGCAGGAAATCAACTATCGAGCAGATACACAGACCAGACACAAGACCCGTCACGAAAGATTCTCCCTTTTCAACGGAGGTTTGCGGGAATTTACACTCTGTTCCACATACCACTAAACTGAAAAAAAAACCCAGCTGAGATTCGAACTACCATCGTGTTACGTACAAGTCTAGTGAGAAAACCCACAGCGCCCTTTGATTCGATCATCAGAATCAACTAGCCCCGCCCTACCCTACGGTTTGTTTTTGTGCATAATTTCAAACTAACTAGGAACCAACAAATTAAACTAAGAAAGAAAAAACTTATTTGTGCCTCACACAATCGTATAAACTAAAAATACAATAGGTTTATAATCTAGGAATATAGAACAGATATAAACTAGGAATCAATTTATGATTAATTAAAACTGTTTCCACTGCATTTTGCCAATTTTATTTCTAAAATAAAACAAGTACAATATAAGCCACAGAGTAGATCCCAGCAGGCTGTCTGAACTAATCTACCGTGGTACTCGCGCCTGTCATATCGGAGCGCTCACCAATTACTCAACACCTGCGACCTGGCTTATTACCAACAGTTTTCGACACTTTAATCTTGTACTAACTTATTTATACAGGCGGATGTATTAAGGCGCATAGTCCCTTGAACATCTGGCCGGAGTTAAAGGCACAAAAACTCGTACTGCTGCCTGCACACGCATAGAGCCCCGCTGACCTTTAAAACCATTTTGTTTGCAAAATATTGATTGATTTACATATGCTATGTACATTTTGAAGAACACTTAACCAGCAATTTTTTTGTGTTAACATATTTCTAAAAATCAAAGCCTTTTGAAAGGAGTAGGGGAAACAAGCGAAAAAATATCGTTTTGTTAAAAAAAAAAATTGGCAAAAGTAAGGTTTTAAGGGCCTTACAGCCCTAGCTTCCATTAGTGCCATAAAACAGTGACTTTCTGAAGCCTACTCCTCGGTAACGGCTGAGCTGCAAAAAAAATATATTTAAGGGCCTATTACACTACTCGATATTCAGACAGTCTTAGTCGATATCGCGTAGTGTAATAAGGGTGCGGTCTTACTCGGAACAAAAAATAAGACAGTCTGAATATCGTGTCCTGAATATCGCGTAGTGTAATAAATAGGCCCTTTATTATAAATTCATAGACAACATTATCGAATTATAACTTTTTGGTAAGACATTTGCAAAAAAAATAATTTAACAACATGATATTTTTTCGCTGTTTTCCTTACTCCTTTTAAATGGCCAATCAATCAATATTTCGCAAAGAAAATTACTTTTAAAGGTCAGCGGGGCTCCATGCGGGCGCAGGCGGTAGTACAAGTATGTGTGCATTTAACTCCACCCAGATGTTCAAGGGACTATAGGCCTTAACGCCAAGAATAGGATACGTGTCGTAAGTTGTTAGGCCGGCTGGATGGACAGCGTTCTACACCTTTGGGGAATCTCATTTGTATTAGTTCGCATACGTTGGAAAGTTGAGCTGAACTAATTTCTAAGGGTCTGTCGTCCTGGGCTGCGGGATTATAATAATATAATAATGACAATTTATTTCACCACTAGCTGTTGCCCGCGACTTCGTCTACGTTAAGTTGGTAAAACTGTATAATCATTCTGTGCTTGCAATTCATTCTGAAAGCATCGTAATTATTTATTGTACTTTCACATAAAACTGTTAAAGGTAAAAACGCAAATTACCTTCAGGATACATGTTATGTACTCGTCTAGATCCAGATGTATGAACGTCAATGAATAGAAAGAGTATGTATGGGTCGTAGCAGTTGGCATTTCTGCCTACCCCAAGGGAAAAGGCACTATTTTATGTATGTTTCTGGTTTATGTTCCGGTAAAACAACATTGTCACAGTGAGCACGTCACAATCGCAGCGGTAATGCCTGTCTTTGAGGAGTGGCTACAGAGGCGTCACGGCATCCTCTCTTTGTGCAGGACTCACCGGATGTGGATGTTTCGGGAGGTATCTGTATCGAATTCAGCAAAAAGAAACACTCGAGTCTCACCATCGTGCGGATCGCCCGGAGAATACGATGGAACTTACGGTGGAAGTCAGTCCCGCTTGGTAGGAGCGCCGGCGCCGCCGTGTCCTCATGGAGGCGATTAGTGGAAAAAATGCCAACCAGTAGCCTCCTTCAGTGAAGCACTACGATCGAAGAAGGTGGCTGAAACTATGAAGGATGATGAGGGAAGTGATGCTCCAGGTGTTGAAAGCCGCAGGGCGATTGCGGTGGAGCCGTCCGGTCATCTGGTCAAAGCCCCTACAGTTGCTGACATCTCCTTGAGGCGCGCGTGGAACAGCACGCACCGTCGACGACTTGGGCTCGGTCCGTACGGTTACCGGACGGTCGGACGGCGAGCCACCCATTGCTCGTCGTCCGCAAGCCTGCGCCTACGATGGCCGGAAATCGGGATCGGAATCTCGGCGGCGATTGGGGCGTGAGGACCGTTGCCTCACGCGATCGGCCGCCTCCTTTGCTAGCATTACTGCTTCGCAGAAGGAGGCAACCGCCTGCCACTCCTCCTCGCTCCGGACCATGGCCTGTACCAAAGCCCGGTGCGAGAGATCGCCGCCGCCGATCGCCCCCACGAGGACACGGCGTTGCTCTACCCAAGCGGGGCACACCTCCAACGTGTGCTCTACCGTGTCCTCCGGGCGGTCCACACAATGGTGACACCCGGGCGTTTCTTCCGCACGAATCCGGTGCAGGAACCTCCCGAACTTACCATGTCCGGTGAGGACCTGCGTCATGCGGAAAGTAAGGACGCCGTGTTGCCTTTCCAGCCACTCCTCAAAGAGGGGACTTATCGCCATAATTATGGCGTGCCCACCCGACCTTCGGCTGGATAACGTTTGCACTGATGGTGCAAAGCCAAAAAGCCAGTGAATCCAAAAATTACCATCAACATCAACTATCTTCCTCCACAACAGTACTTATGAAGAATTTGCGAGAGCATGCTTGAATTGATTGTTGCAGCTTGATCATTTGGGGCGTAAAAATTACTTGTTCATTTACCTAGGATTTTTTGGTGTGTATTTGACTGACGTCCTAGTATATCAGACAAATGTTATTCCATAGTGGGAACTACCCTATGAAGAGTCTCCAACTTTTGAATGAATTTCGGTGAAATCTTGAACGCGTGTATCCCTGTCCAATCGAACTCGCATATTGATCGCCAAACCGAGAGGTCACTGACGCCGATTGCCTCTATGAAGACACGGCGGTTCACCCAAGCAGGATAGACCTCCACCGCATGCTACAACGGGTCCTCCGGGCGATTTGTAAAATGGTAATATCAGAGTACTTCCAACCGAATCCGGAACAGAAACCACGTGAAACACCCTCAACAGTCCTGAGCTTGTGTATCCATAAAACAATGAAATTCCGGTAAACAAATGTAGCAGCCGATTAGTGTTATCCCTGAGACTGGCCTCCCTCAGAGGGTGGTTCCAGTGTTGGTCACCACTCACTGCAAGGAGGTAACGTACGGATGTCGACGTAAGGCTGAGATACATCATACGTTGTCGAACTGTGATCAGGAACGCAAACCTTTCGACCCAGTTTTATATGAAGCAGTGACTGCTAATAATAAAACACACCATTATTAGGCCGCAAGGTGCCATCATCCCGGAGGACACAGTGGAGCACACAGAGGTGTGTGTTGTCCTCGTGGAGGCAATCGGCGTCAGTCACCTCTCGCGCCGGGCCTTGTGACTTTGGGCTATGGTCCAGAGCGAGGAGGAATGGCAGGAGGTCGCCTCCTTCTGCAAAGCCGTAATGCTAGTGAAGGAGGAGGCCGCACGTGTGAGGGAACGAACGTCCTCACGCCGAGCCGAGATTCTGACCCCAACGACCAGCCACGGTAGACGCGGGCTCGCGGACATCCAGCAATCGGTCGTCCACAGCCGTCCGGCCGTCCGGTAATTGACCGGACCGAGCCCAGTCGTCAACAGCGCGTAGTGATCCACGCGCTCCTCAAAGAGATGTCGCAAAGGGCAACTGAAGGACACAGGTGTGGTTTTAGTCAGTAAAAGTTTGACACGCCTTCCCGCTCCAACCAGAGTGGGAGAAGTCATTGGATGACTTCCACCCTTAAAAAAAGAAAAATAAAGGTGCCATCATTATCATTATCATTTCAGCCGAAAGACGTCCACTGTTGGACATAGGCCTCCCCAAGTGTCACCATAATTACCGGTCCTGTGCGTCTCGCATCCATCGGATTCCCGCGACCCTCACCAGGTCATCGGTCCACCTGGGGGCCTTCCAACGCAAGGTTACCCCTTCCGAAAATTTGGCCATGTTATTTTAAAGTGAATAATTAAATACATATAAGTATTTACTTTTATCGCCTTTGGTTGGTATCCCTTGAATAATCACGGTCAATTAGTTTGTTACAACCACGGGGAAAAAAAGCAGTAGGATTAAAAATGTCTCCGTCTAACTCCAGTTTAATCATAACGATTTTCGTCCAATTTTAAACAATAAAACTGTCTGCAAACTTGGGCGATGGTCATTCTTCCGCCACTCAGAAAATTACGTAAAATACACAATGCCATCTATCAAATATGACGTTCAACTATCATTGTCATCATTATTTCTACTTTCAGTCTTTAGATGGCGTTGCGAGTATCTGAATTGCGTGTGGTGCCATATTTACATTTTATACGTGATTTTACTCGCCGCTTTGATTTTATTATGTATTTTGATTCGTTTTTACAAAATATTTAGAAGATATTGAATAGAAATGTCAATTTTATTTTGAAAAAATGGTAAAAGTTATTGTATTACAAAAAAGAAGATAAAATAATGACAAAATTTTTAACTGTAGCTGGGGATCGAACGTGGCAAATGTCGTTCAATATCGACATTTTGGATTATTGCTCACCCCCCATAGCAAATAGCGTGATAATATGTAGCCTAACAGTTGACCCGGCCTATAAGGATTATGTATGCAAAATTTGAACAGGATTGGTTCAGTAGTTTTTTCGCCAACTAATACCAACGCTCCACCATTTTACTGTTTTATTATATGTATAGATAATCTTCTGTCACTGAATTCCCAGTCGCTTTCACGTCTATCTGTTTATCTGCTAACTGCTCGTGAACCCCTCCCTCTCCTAACCTTCCGTCATCTAGAAATGAGGCCTGAATCCCAGCAGTGGGAATATGCTATGTATGAAATAGCTGGCTGATTATGCTCCTGCTCCTCCACAGCATTAAACGAGAAATGGTTTGTTTGTGTACTTTGCGAACAAAGCCGGGGCGGGACACTAGTTAATTAGTTACGAGTAATATAAGATCTAGAGACTGTAAAACCATCTTTTATTATCAGGGCGGTGTCGCAGGAATTTTCGAAAGAAATACCGTTATCCTGGAACACAAATGGTACCTGAAGCAACACAGGTGGGTTTTAGTCAATAAAATTCTGACTCACAATCTAGCTCCACCTACAGACGGAAAACAGAGAAGTCAGTTCATGATTTCCTATCTCAAAAAAAATGACAGGGCGGGACTACTATGAGATGATTCACGATAGCAAAGGAAGTTATTCTTATAAAGTCTAAACAGATTAACAGAGATGATAAAGTATGCTTTGTGGCGATGAGAGATCAATTACTAAGTTGTTTTCAAGGAGGTACTAAGATTTTCTAAGGCAGATTCCCGTTTCCCCGCAGATGAAGTTACAACTACTATTCGACAGATTCTTCAAAACTTTACACAAAGGCATTTAGCGCGGAAAATCCAGAACAAAGAAAAATAGAACGAGAAAGTTGTAAATCTAATTATTTTCAGGTAGATATAATAATAATCCTCTTATATTTATTCTCAACGTAAATGTGATGTATGATCGGTTCTTCGAGAAA
The DNA here is from genome assembly GCA_905147345.3 of Mythimna impura. Taxonomy (NCBI): domain Eukaryota; kingdom Metazoa; phylum Arthropoda; class Insecta; order Lepidoptera; family Noctuidae; genus Mythimna; species Mythimna impura. The sequence continues at coordinate 3,693,723 of LR990355.1, read as the reverse complement.
TAATTTCGACTCCAAGTAAACTACTAAAGTAAAACTCTACAAGGCTTTGTAAGAAAATTACGACACACTTAGAATGTCAATAACTTCAGAATACCCTCTAATAATAATTTTACTGGAACCGCAAACATTTCTATTGATCACTGGAAGATATATGGAAGGTCAATCAGTTCAGACAGATTATAGATTTAAATCATATTCACCCAAGTCGAATTACAGAATAAAAAAGCAAACACTAACTTACAATAAGAAATTAAAAAATACAATACAAAATTGGAACGAAAATTATACATAACTGACATGAAATATTTTATAAACAAGAAATTTCCAAAGGGTAGGAAACAGACCACGAACATTGTAACCATAATAAATCCTCTAAAAGTCGATTAACGGGTGAAAATTTTGCGCCATCACAAAGAGGATTACCTTGCAAGCTGTAACCCAAAATCAATTTAACTCATTAGGGATCTACCCGAAGCATTACGTAGGGTCAGGTAATCGGACGTAAGTAGTAACCACAATTCGGAAACCCTCACAATAATCAACTGAAACTATTACTTATAACAGAAAGTTAAACGGGGTGTGAATTACCCTGGATTATGGTTTCAGAGTGAAAGATATATAGCCTGATTTACTCGAGATCAGACTACACATATGTACATCAAGTCAGTTTGAGAGTTATCACGACTAACCGAAAAGGGGCTGCCTAAATGTAACAGTTTTATTATAGGACCAACCCTGGAAAATTCGCATAACTCGACAAAATAAAGGGCCGTGTTGTTTTATTTTTAGCCCGATCTTAGATTTGGTCTTTATAGCTGTTAACAATGATAAGTAAAATGAACCCTTTTAAGAATTTCAGTAATTTCAATTATTGTGAGAATACGGAAATTGTATGTAAATAAGTAACAAGCTAAATCTCATATTCCCTAAGAAATAAACCCCTGATTCTATTCTGACGAGAATCCCTGCTATCGAAAAGCCAGCTGCGAGTTTTTAAACAATATTATGTATTCTAGAAACCCATTCTGCGAGATTATTCGAAAAAGTTACCGGTGGGTTTTAGTCACCCTCTGTCCACTCAGTGCGAGAGGAGTCATTTGACGATGTCCCACTGAATAAAAAAGGAATACAGATCCGCTAGTTAACAACCCATATTCAAGATACAATTTGAGTGTGATCGAAAGCTGTAGTATCTCCTTACAGCTTGCTAAGACCTAGATATAGACAAACATGTGTTCAAGACGTCTGGCTGTAAATGATACGCCACCCAATTTAGGAATTTGTACTCAAGTCATTCAACTCATAGACTATATCTTGTTTTTGAAACTATAAATAGACTGAGGATATTAAATGGAGTGTCTGGTTTCGTTAATACTGAGATAGTCTTACAGACAGATGATTATACGATCATTAATGTAGAAGATCATGCTATTAATCATCTATCTGATAGAAAAGCGATTACGGAATTGAATTATGGCTTCGCCAGGGAATAAGATTACGACACTGACAACGGCAGGCTACCCATATCAAAGGACCACTCGATATATAATTTCTCGTGACAAATTAAACGCCCATAATTTTCAATCAATCCCCAATATTTGGTGCGATACAAAACAAAGCTGAAATGAAAGCCACGTATTCGTCGGCGTGGCAACTGGCGCATTTCGCCCAATAAAACGTATTTGCCGAAGGTGGTCGCCTCCGTACATTAATATCGTTCGGTTCAGCCTCGCCTGATTTACGAGCGCCACTGCTGAAAACTCCACCTTCTGTGGAAACATACAGGGATGCGGTTGAGGCTGGGAAACCTCGGGTTGAAGAACTTGATAATATATTAGTGCTTGGCGTTGATAGACTTAATATTATAGAAACTGATATGTAAGTAAGATCATAAACACACAAAAACAACAACACACACACACCTTGAAAATATTAAAATTTAAGACGAAAGGACCTCTGGTTGAAGATTTTGGTAATATATCAGTGTTTTGCGTTGATAATTTTAATGCTATAGACACCGATATGTTTAAATTAGAAATAGGAATAAGTAAGATCATGATAAACATTGAAAATTTTAAAATTTAAGACGGAAGGAACTCTGGTTGAAAAATTTGGTAATTTATTAGTGTCTTGCGTTGATAGTGTTAATGCTATGGAAGCAGATTAGAAACAGGAATAAGTAAGATCATGATGAACATAGAAAATATTTAAAAAAAGACGGAGAGACCTCTAGTTGAAGAATTTGGAAATACATTAGTGTCTTGCGTTGACAGTGTTAATTCGATAGAAACTGATATGTTGAAATTAGAAATTGGACTAAGTAAGATCATGATAAACATTCGAAAGATCGTGACTCACAAAAGAATGTAGATGTGTTCCACAAAATAATGCACAACGCTAAAACAAAATCCACTTTCTGTAATATTTAACAATCAAAAGCATCCGGAAAATAAATTTGAAACAGATTTAAATCTTAAAGTGAATCTAGCTAATAAATAAGACCTGCACACAATAAATTATCTTTTTAATGGACCCGCTTTCTTAATTTACCAACGTCGACGAAAACATATATCAAATCACATTACATTACATACATTATTATCTATATATATAAAAGCGAAATACCACTTTCTGATTAATCACGAAATCTCAGAAACTATAACACTTACAAACTTAAAATTTAGCAGGTAGGTTCCTTATAGGGTGTAGACATCCGCTAAGAATGAATTTTACGAAACTCCACCCATAAAGGAGTAAAACGGGGGTTGGAAGTTTGTATGGAGAAATCGACTTTTACTGACAGAAGCTAGTAAATAAAGGCGAAATCTTTTGAGTGTGTTTGTTACTTCTTCACACTCGAACAGCTGAACGGATTTGGATGAAATTTGGCAGACGAGTAGACCATATTCTAGAATAGCACCCAGGGTATTTTTTATCCTGAGGATATGTCTCCTTGGGATAATTTTCTACTAACACGCAAGCGAAGCCACGGGGAGCAGCTAGTTGTTCACAAATCAACAGGGTTACCAGACGTTTAAAGTAAGATTGTTTTATTCTTATTCCATTGTGGGTAAGAGATGGCGCTAGACAACCTGTATAGCTCTGTCTCTTACCCAAACTGAAATAAGAATGAAACAATCTTACTTTGAACGTCATGGTAACCCACCAAATACTGCGTATTTATCGCAACTGAAGACTGTTTAGTTTTCACTACAACAAAACTTGGCAGCGACAATGAACGGAAAAAAAAAGAGGAGATTTAAGATAAAATCTAACTTATGCAACGTATTGTTAACTTTGCGACACGTGTAGCATTAATGAACCAAAGACGGGTTACTAACCTAACTTTGACACGACAACAAACTATTGAATTTTCCTTGTCGTGATTTAGAATATACTAACTTTTCCCAGTGGCTTCGCTCGTGTCTCTGACGCTCAGTGATTCTATGAGTGAAAGATTTTTTTGAATTGGTCCACTAGTTTTTGAGTTTGTCCATTACAAAAAAAAAACTAACTTTGTTAAAACAATAAAAACTGAATTTTCCTCGTGATTTAAAATATACTAGATTTTTCCAGCGGCTTCGCTCGCGACTCTATGTGATAAAGTAGCATGATATGAGTAAAAAAAAAATCGGGCCACTAGATTTTTGAGGTTATTTATTACATACAAACAAACAAAAACACAAATCTTTCCTCTTTATAATATTAGTATAGAAATATTATCGTGATTTAGAACATATTTAGACAGACAAAGACAAAAAAAAATTACTTACGTCAAAAAAACATATTTTTTTTCGAAAGGGGAAAAAAATTGTTTCTTTTTTTTTGTTAAAGGCTGATGCACATACCCGCCCGGTTCCTAATAACCCGTATGTTTTCCAAGTAACACTTCACACACGTGAAGTAGTGGAGGAAGCAGCGAGATAAATTACTTACTCCGGACATCTGAACACAGTACTTTTGCATGAGAACTCCTCCGCTACTGTATAATCGTGTCTCCGGCGGTCGGACAGAATTTCGATACAATTTTACATATTAAACAGTTTTAAGATGGATTTCACGTTGGCGAATGTAGAGGAAATAAATGTGTTAAGAGATTAGGAATTACACAGTGCACATATACTATTACAGCACGCTTATATTGCATGTGTAATCACAGCAAGCTTATATTACAGTGCTTGAATGCGATCCCATCTGATTATAAGCAGTGATGCAATCGTTGATGGTGAAATACACTAGTTTATTAAAGTCTATTCAATCTAGCCTTGAAGACACCTAAATTATAATCGGACGGAAAGAACGCAGCAGGTAAATTGTTCCAGTCCTGTTAGAAGTTAGTAGAGTATTTGCAAGCCACGTGTGCAGTAACATATTGGATTCAAGGATGACAATAGGACATAAAGTATGACTTGTCGACATGTTGATAGCTAAGAAACGTAATGGTAAAAGGCACAGCTCTATTTAACTCAGTGGTTTAGATTATATAGGGTTGGGACAACTTTGCTGCCTGTCTTCATAAATTAAACATAATCAACTTGGTGTAGAAAACTGTTCTATATATAATGTAGGATGTCGAAGGCTGAGTCATTGTATTCAGAAATAAATCTTTGTTATTTTCGGTTTTTGTCAACTATAATATGCATGATTACATGTGTTATACATCTAAATCTGCCTCATGAATCACTCTGTTTATTGATGAAAATCCATTAAGTAGTTTTTGAGATTATCGCGAACACGCAGAAAGACGCCGTGAGTGACTTTGTTTTTTTTATATGTAAGGAAGGATTGCAAACCGGCCTGCCAATTGATTTACAATCTTATCGAAACACAGTTTACAAAACAGCTATCTAACAGTCATCGTACACCAATCAATTCACCATTCGTACGCGGCTCGTGAAGCTCGCACGGTACCAACGTCCATAAAAGGAGGCTGTCCATCTCGCTTATAACGAGAACCTGGAACCGAAGCCCTAGGACAGAATAGGACATTTCGTGCGGTTATTAAGTGTGTAGGTTTCTTTGGCCAGTTCGAGATGGGATTTATATATGACGTGGTCCGGTATGTTGCTTGAATTTGTTGTGTGGCTTGTTTTGATCGTAAAGCTGTGGGTTATGTACGGATTGTCGTTTGCAAAATGAGGATCTCTATAGTACTTAAGATGTAGTTCCAAAACTATTAAGAAGCAGGAATAAACAAGCTGAGCAAGTCTTCAAAATCTTACTCAAATCATATTTATTTCAAATAAACCACTGCAGGCACTTTCGAATTGTCAAGAAATCGGTCAATCAGAAAAATGAAACCAATTGCACATTCCAAAGCGTCTAAAGATCTTTATGGAGATCAACGAAACTCTTTTAAATAACATTATCAACAACAAAAATCCTGGTTATATTATTTCTTGTAGCCGCTATTACGAGATATCAATGTCACAAAAAAAAAACAATTCAAAATATAGATATTAAAATAAGTCCCGGGCAGTTACGAGATGGGCAATCTCCTCAATTTTCCGACGTAAAACTACGCCACAAACTTTCGACGTTTTATTTGCTCACGAACGAAAACACCTCACAACAATACCTTTTACTTAACAATCCGAGATGCAGTACAGTTACTGCACTAGTAAGTTAACGTTAGACCCCAGACAAGGCGTATTTCTCAGCGCATCTCAACCAGTCACCTCTCTACCCGGGTCTACTCCACCCAAGTTTTACGACCGCGTTATTTTCGCTTATAAGAAAACCTTTAAGTTCCATGCTGATCTTTGCGATGAAAAATGTATGTGTAATATCCGTCGCGGGGTTTATTTTTTATGATTTTCTTGTATAATAGAGTTTGTATTATGCGAAGATCAAGCGAAGTACGACGAAAGCCCTGACGCCACATTCGCGGGGATCAAGACAATTTTATAACAAGAAAAGACAGGATTTTAAAAACAAGGAAAAATATTTTATTCTGTTTTGACCGAGAATTTATTCAGAGCCTCGGGATATAAAATAATATCCGCAGAACAGTTGATTTCATTTCAACTATGACTCCGTCGAAATATAGCTTATTTTCTTTAAAATTGTTAGACTCATACGAGGGAAACCGTAGCTCGAGGCGTTTCGCGGTAAATCCATTCTGGGAGATGATACCATCCACAATTCTAAATAAAATATCACCGGCAAGAGCACAGCCCGCTGTCTGTGCATTTCTACAATATTTACCGGCGAGCCATACATCAATGTAACGTGGCTTCCCCGCTCCGCATTACCTGCAAAGCGCTCAACTTTCAAACAAAACACATTAAATTAAGCGAAATAACACCATTTAATATTTTAAAACAAAAGTTGTGAACATTATGCAGGGAGGAGGGGGCTATTTGAATGGCGGTCGATAGCTGTCATCGTAACGAGTGGCCGTTCTTTGTTCGAAAGCGCGTCGTAGGCGCGAAATGCAGTAATGTAAACACGAATGCAAGCCGCTGAGAGGCCTTGGGGCGCCGAAGTGAACGCGCGGGCAAACAGCACGGAAGCTAAGTGTGTTGCTGAATTTATAATATATGCAAGACATGCATGATGAAACAATATTCCGTGCAAAATAAAATTAAACTGTCTTCATGTATTAGGTTAATTTTGCTTAAAATTACATTCAATAATGCTGAAGTAGTCCATGACGCGAATATTAATTTAGCAAGTAATACTGAAGCCCTGAAACTTCATTATATTATAATTTATCATAGGTGACACATGTATTATGCCTACATTTAAATTTAAGATTAATTATGTAATAAGCCTTACAATCCTCTCACCACATCTTAGTAATGTTAATATTAGATAATTATGGCTACAGAGTGTAACAAACAGTTCATTAAAACGTTCGCTTACAACATCAAGAAGATATCTCTAGTTCAACATTGTACAAAATACTTTCCCGGATTAAAATTCTACAAAATTCACTTGCACACATGCCCCTCAAACAACAATATCGATTGCTACAACTGTGCCGAAACCTTCTTATAAGGGCCATGCATTTCGATAGAATAACCTACCGCACTAGGGTTGTAGCGACCCTCGCGGCTCGTCCCTGACGGCCCAGGCCCCTGGTTTCGGGGCCCCGATGTAATGGTGCTTTGTGCGACGCGCAGGGCACAGGGCCGCCCCGATCGATACCGCTCACGTGCGCTCCACGCGGCAAAGGCAATTCTTTGTTCTGCCAACTTATCGCTAACACGACCCTTTATTAACTTCCGTGCGATACTTCGCGTTTTTCGCGTGACAATATAATAGTCTACCAGTTTTTCGGGGTGTAAACGTTTCCGCGTGTTTAATGTGGTACTTTCTTAGATGTTATGTAGAAGTTTCGTAATACATTAGTTAGGTAGGTTGGTTAAGTCGGTGAGGAGTGAATGAATGGAGTAATTAATTTAATGGAGGGACCAAAATAGATCTAGTTCTATTTCTATATGAGCTCGTAAGTTTGAGGTGTGGGTTTTGTCGAGGTGCACGTTTAACATTCGAGATGGCCGCATTTGTATGCGTGTCGTTCTCGGTAGCTCCCTAGCGAGTTAAGCGTACCTCCTTACCATTCCTATTGCAATGCTTGAGTGGTTCAAAGATGAGCCTTAGTTTCTGTGAATAAACTTCTATGTAAGGCTCTTTGTTAGTTATCTGAACTTGCGCAGATTTGTCAACGCCTCATTGGATTTGAGTTGTATTTCAGTAAAAAGTTAGGGTAAGTAACTAAGAATGGAGTAGGGCATTTGTTTTGTACTGGAATCTTGAATCGGTGGGAATACAATTCAGCTTTAGACTTTTACTGATATACTGACACAAATAAACAACAAGAATGCTTCAGATTTTCACTGAAAATCATTTTTCTCTGTAGCTAAAATATAACGAATAGAAAAGACGTTTTTTATTAAACGTAAGCGGATCAAGTGTCATTTTTCATTTAGTGAAATCTTTAAATATACAGGTTGATCCTGAAATATTACGTATTATTTTAGGAACTTCTTTATGAGATTGTGTCTACGTGCTTTCAGCCTAAAAAACTTTTTTAATTATAAATGAAATTTTTGTTATAAATAATTTAGAGTCATGCCCATTCATCCAAAAATTGCATGCTGAATATAAAGAAACATTATTGTATTTTAATTTAAGATCTGTCCACCTGATCTGTGTACCTACCGCCATATTTCAAGCAAATAAATGATTAAATAAGTTTCCTAAATAAAACGTTGAACGATGCAACAAGTTCTAGCTAGAATTATTTTAGCCAGCACTTTTCTACATATTCATAGGTTATTATTTCTTCTCCGTTCGACCCCCTCTATCCCCCCAATCAGTGACGTCAATGTTACATCTAATGCTTTAAGATAAATAAGTTATTCTACATTGCCGATACGATATGCTGATAAGTGGTTCTTATCTTAATGGCACCATCCACTTCTTGATAGGAATGGATGTAGTCATGGCGCAAAACTTTTAAATGAAGCACAGGATACCGGACTTTTGAACCACTTCTTTATAATGCTTCCGACCAAAAAAAAGTGGTTTCGGTTGAGATCGACACCAAAAAGTGGCCGTATATTTGGCTCGGCTAAAACTAGCATTTTTAAGCTGACTGTTGTGATAAAGGCCTAAAAACTGATTGTATCATATATGTCATGTGTGTTTTTATTTTTCGTCGCACAGATTATAACTTCCAGATTGCCTGGGAGAAATCGTGGAAAGAGTGTAAAGTCACCAATTGTATGGTTTTTATTGTAAAGTTTCCTTTTTGTAAATATTAAATATTTACAAAAAAGAAACTTTTTCTTCTTGGTGTACATAAAATATAAATATATATTATTATTTTTTTGTATAATCGTCCCTTTATTCATAAATACTAAATGAGTATTATATTTATTATTATTTTATTTTATAAAAAAATTTTGAAACATGGTTAAGTATAACAATATCAAAATATTACTTCGAAGTTTTGACAGTTTTTCCGTTACAACTTCAGTAACGGTTTCGGCTGATAATCGTGATTCGATCGAACACCACTAATTAATTATTTTATAGACCTACAGATTGTATAAGACGTGATGTCACTTGCTCTATTGTTTATTAAACTGGAACTTATCTTCACGCCCATTTAACTTTACAAGCCAGACTTGGAGAACGTGCAATAATAAACGTAGCGTAGAGAAAATACAATTGTGACTTATGATGTCATTTTAGAGTTAAACGTATTATTTGCTTCACTTGTAAGACTAACAACGATGACTCATGTTAGACTTTTTGTAGCAATTGCGCATTTTTGACCCAAAAGGTTGGAATGCAGAGTTAGAGAAACCCAAAGGATTTGTTTACTGTATACCTAATGGAGAATTTGAATCTAATCGCACTAATATTATAAAAACGCAAGTTTGTGTGTGTATATGTAGGGTGACTGGTAATTAGTGTACGATACTTAAACACGTGATTGTGCTCATGATAACCAACAACTTTTACTATGGGAACAAACCTGAAATCGCGAAAAAAATCAGCTGTACAGTACATTTATGTTTGCCTAATGCACTGAACAGCTGATATTTTTTTCGCGATTTCGGCTTTGCTCCCATAATAAAAATTGTTGCTATCATGAGCACAATCACGTGTTTAAGTATCGTACACTAATTGCCAGTCACCCTGTATTTGTTACGTCTTCAGACTCAAACATTTGAACGGATTTGTACGAAATTTGGCCAATGGGTAGACCATGTCCTGGAATACCCCAGGAAGGATTTATCCCAGGAGTATGATCCCGTTGGACAATTTTCTACTCCCACGCGTTCAAAGCCGCTAGCAGCAGTTTGCATTATCATAAGGTAAACATTTTTGTAATATTGAAGGTGCATAATCTCTGTTACCACGGGAAGAGGAGCACAAGAAAAGAGAGGCCTTGACCAGCATTGATGAAGACTCTCTGATTTTATTCCTATACTATTACCTTTTATTTGTCTTCCTTGGCCTTTCGACCAAGCAAAATAGCGTGAATAAGCAAGCTAACAATCGATAAATCTGGAAGAGTAGCTACTTCAAAGGCTACAGGATTATTGAACACGGGTAAACTTTAGTCAGTAAGGGCTATATTTCACCGAGAGACCATGGCGGCGCGACCAGTCGCCGCTACCAAAAAAATGTATACAGCTCTATAGAGAGTTACTCACCTGGTGTCCGTTTGGTAGCGCAACAATTTTGGCGGAGCGACCAACTCGGACGCGTGCACTTAAGGTCCATTCTGATACTGTCTCAGTGTGGTGTAGCGACTCTGGTGTCTAGTTTGGTAGCTTACGGACACCATGGCGGCGCAACTGGTCGCGCCGCCATGGTGTCCCCGTGAAATATAGCCCTTAGTCTGATGCAGCTCTCGTTCCACCCAGAGTGTGAGAATGAGAAGTAATTCAATGTTTACCCACACTCAAAAAAAATGGCAGCTCCAGAGTTTCTGTCATTTCTTGTGGAATAGATCACAAAAGCGAAGCCGCCGTATAATGCTTAGCTTAGCAACCTTATAATGTCCCAACTGCTGGGACACAAGTCTTCTTTCTTCTTCTCTAGGAGACGGAAACATAATTATCTTTTCATATTCTATAAAAGGAGAAACTGACTGACTGACATATTAACGCCCAGCCAAAACTACTAGAGGTAGGAGCGTGAAATTTTGCTCAAGGTATCCTTTTTCTGACATAGGCGAGCACTAACTGAGGATTTTCTAAAATTAACCCCTTAAGAAGATGAAACAGGAGTCCAAAGTTTTTAGGAGAAGCCTGCTTTTCGGGCAAAGCCGCTGGCTGAAGCTACTCTCTATTATAATGTTTATAACTATAGAATTTTTGTAAGTGATGGAGCAGCGATTGGATATAAATTTGAATAAATCTGAACATCACAGCTAGGTACTGAAATAAATGTGTCAGGGACCAACACCGTGAATACATTGTATACTGACATGAAACAGGCGCTCACAAAAACGATTGTGAAATCGATTTAATATAGAAGATTAAAAATATTCCACATCAATGATTGAGCAATTTGCGACACATTTCACTTCGGCTGGATACTCGCAGCTGTATATTATTTATTACAGTATGAGCTCCAAGCCACTATGTCTGTTAAGGGGTGAGCAGAATTCAGGTGCACAGGTTTTTATATTTTGATGGGATCTGGTTGAATGGAAACAGGAAAAAAATTCATGGATTTCTCTCATCATGCAACTAAATGGTCTCATTTAGTTGATAGTTAAGATTTTTTTTATTAGTGATTACCACGAGGAAGAGCTGAGGAGACTTGGTGGTCAAATATGCCGAAGGAGTTCCAGCAAGCGAGTCGGTGTATACAGACAAGCCGGAGACAGAGGTGTCTGGCGCAGATGTACAAGAAGACTGACACCAGCAAAACTGGGAAGAAAGTTGGACAAATAAGAATATAAGCTACGAAGATAGGCTTCCGTTTGACCACTAGGAGTACTGCAGTCACATATGGGCTGGTGCTGCAAAATGCCATCTAGCAGCTTTGGACTCAGTGGAAAGGCGTGCGAAGAGGCTAATTGGGGATCCTGATTTGGTTAAGTCCAATCTACAAAGCCTCGAGCACAGGCGCAGGGTAGCCAGCCTATCGGTATTTTACAGGTTGCATTTTGGAGAGTGTGCGCGGGAATTGCATGACTTGATTCCGCCATCTCCTTTCTACCATCGGACAACCCGACGTACGGCGAGTATCCACCCTTACGTTGTTGAAACTTCAACGGTCCGGAATAAGCGTTTCGCTTCGTCGTTTATACCGCGTACATCGAAGGACTGGAACAATTTGCCTGCTGCAGTCTTCCCGTCCAACTATAATTTAGGTGTCTTCAAGGCTAGAGTGAATAGGCTCTTAATAAACTAGTGCGCCTCACCATCAATGATTGCATCGCTGCTTACCATCAGGTGGGATCGCAGTCAAGCACTGGTTTATATGTATTAAAAAAAAAAAAAAACTATTTCATCTGAAGTAAGAGATGTAAGAGATGATGTGGTCGACGCTGGAGCACGCTGGTCTAGAAAAAAACCCATTACCATAATTACCTACGTTAAAAGCTTACAGATTAAATACTAGCTAAGAGTATTCAAGGACTCGAAAGTTTCAGAAAGTAGAAAATTAACCTCGAATACTCTTTCTGGTAATTTTCTCCGAAGCCAAAATTTAAGTTGCTAATCTTTTTCATGTCTAAATAGATTACTTCGGCGAAATCCATATCGAAGTTATTACAATTTTAACAGCTTTTTTTTTATTTTAGGTGGAAAATAATCTAATGACATCTCCCGCCCTTGGGTGGAGCGAGAGGGCGTGTCAGATTTTTACTGACTAAAACACACTCCTGTTCCTTCTTTGCCTTCATTCCAGGGCTCCTGGGTTAACTTTCGCACAACCCATTGGCTTCGACCCTGCTGGGCCCCTACGGTCTGCTGACATCTCCTTGAGACGCTCGTGGAACACTACGCGCCGTCGATGACTTGGGCTCGGTCCAATTTTAACAGCTGAGATCTGTTTCAGGAAGCCAGGATCAGGCATTTTGGGGGGCCGCTGGAATGTTAGAAAGAGTCATCGCAGCCCTAGAACACAAAGGGTAACTGAAGATACACGGGTGGGTTTTAACACTCCCTCTTTCATCACTCAGAGCTGGAGACGATATTTGATAATTTCCTCTAAGGCAGATGTATATGATCTCATGTTATAGTCGAAACAGACAAAGGGATTTTAGTTATCTCTGGTTATAATATATTTATTGTGCTTTTGGGTACAATATTGTGGTCTACACCACTGTCCTCTCATACCTATTAATATTGTAATATAGAAACATTGTAAAATCAATCATTTCTTTAAAAAAAAGTAACCATGGATGGAGTTTCTAGCCGGTTCTTCTCCTTAAGAAACGACCAATTCAAACCGTGAGCTAGTTTATGAAGTTTTATCAGTGCCCGTGTAGTGAAAAGCGAAGTGTGCCCCTCAAAAAAAAGGCATTTTAGAAATTCTATCTTTTCCGACATTTTTGACATTCGCAATGTGCTGAATCTCAATCAACTTTGAAGAAACGTGTTTTAAGTTTTAAATAGAAAGGTTAAACATTATTCGCAAGTATAATATATTTTCTTATACAACTCGTTGAAAGCTTACCAACGATTTTATGAATAGTTAAAAAGTAAAATGTAGATCAAAGTGGTCACGGCAATTTACGAGTACCTGTCTGTATGTTTGTTTTCATTCGAGTTTGTGTAGTAAGCTAATATGTTTGTTTTCTGAAAATATTACTACTACCACAAAATCGTTGTTTGTGACAGTACCTACTTATATGTGTTTTTTATTAAACTGTTTTTACATGACTTACATTCGGTTGGAGTAAAATTCAAATTCTCCAAATAAAAATATAAGATTTGGAGAAGATGTCTTTTGAGCTGAATGACGGTTGTGCTGAGCGCATGCACGTTCAAGAAAAAGAGAATCCACAAAATATCTCAATCCTGGTTAACTTACCTTCTTTTTGAGACTGGGAAACCATCAAATAACTTCACCCGCTCTGGGTGGGGCGAGAGGCCATTTTTTACTGACTAAGACCTATCCTTGAGTTACCTTTTCGTTCCAGGGCCATGGATGCAAAAGGCAAGGTGATTCTTTGTATTTCGAACAGTGGGACACTTAATTTTTTTATTTTTTATTAAGGTTACCAAGCACTTTGATGAGGCCTTCTTTTAAGTATGAAGATACCTGAACTAGAAAATCTTAATTACCTAGCAAATACTTTCTGTATTATCCTGTAAACAATGCCTATTGGGCTAATACAGATTTTTCGTATGCCTCAGTTGGATCTATTTTCAAGCTATGACTCACAGTCATAACTCAAAGAGCACTAAACAATTTCATTGACATTTACCTGTCACATTTACAGCTTCTAAAACACATAAAATAGCTACTAAACGATGCCTCACGCTATGCCTAAAGGGAATTTTTCGACTAGAGATGTGCTAGGCTTGCGAGGAAAAATTCGCCAATGGGTTCACTTCATTTCCCTAGCCAGGCTTAGCGAGGTATGATGGAAGAAGGCTAGCGGAGCTAGGTATTCGAGATAGGTAGGTAACATCGAGAGATTCGTGAAGCGATGCGTGCGAGGAATGTGCCCAAAGACGTGAGTGAAATGTATTTGCCCGCGCATAGCTAACTAGAGTCCGTTTTGCATCCTCGCTCCACTTAGCTACACGCTGTTTCACAGCTTCACTGCACATCCTCATACCTTGCTACTCATTTTCACGTCACTGCTACACATTCAAGCCATATTTGTAGCGGACTCTTTCAGCTGTAGGTAAACGCACACATTCCTCGCCTGCATCCCTCAATTTTACAAATGGAAGAGGACAAAAAGCTAAAGATGTGTATCTCTTCTAATTTTTCTGGCTCGGAAAATCAAGTAATCCTATTGGCGGATTTTTCCTCGCACACCGCTTAGCTTCCTGCCTCGCACATCTTATGAAAAGCACCCCAGCAGTAAACACTCCACAAAGCACGCGATCCGAATTAAAAGTTAAATATACGCTAGTAAAACTGTTAATGGTCGTATTAAATATGAACAAGCGTGGTATGGTCGCTGTGTGGTGGCTGCAACCACGTTAGTGCACGTGGTCGCGGGCGCGTTTATCCGCGACCACATAATGTGTGCTGTTTAGCGAATGCGCCGGCTTTTGCGTATTGTGTTGTAGGTTTGGATCTAGCGTTAAGAGGGGCTCTTCTTGCTTCGTCTATCTTCAACGTGAGCATGGTTTAAAAGATTGTTGTTTCATTTCAACCAATGCAATGTTTGATAAAAAGGCAACGCGAAGAAAGAGAACGCGTGAACGCTCGGTTACCGAATGGTAACTTCCGTCACTCACTCGTAAATATTTCATAGAAGTTGTTCCAGGAAATATGATACTTTTTTTTCAAAAATTGAGTTTTTAGAAAAAAAATCGTCTTTTTTTATTCTTGATAGGTTAGCGCTTGACCGCTATCTCACCTGATGGAAAGCGACGATGCGGTCGACGATGGAGCGCGCTTACCATTCGTCGCTCGTCATTCAGAAAAATGTGCTAGGTTTTCATAAATATATTTTCTTTACTTTTTTAATTTATGAGTACTTTATGAAGGGCCAATGTTCACGTAAAATTTGTGCCAAATATTCGATTACTTACTGGATTAGTTTTACACAAAATGTTTTGATTTCAATAGAAACCCAGATAGATAATATCTAAGTACAAGATATCTGTGCTTCTAAAATATCTAGAGAAATAATTGTGTGATAATGTCATAATCATGTAAGAGCGGTTGTATGGGAAAAGTATCACGGATTGGGCGCTCTTAATTGGTATTTTAGATTTATAAGAGAGAGAGAGAAGCATATTCCAAGATATACATAATATTTATGATTCCAAAGTTTATAAGTCCATCTCGAAAATCGTTTTGCAGCTGACTGACTGACATAAATATCAACGCACAGACGAAAGTACTGGGACTAAGAGTGTGAAATTTTGCACAACGTTTACCTACTTTCATGACGTATTTCAAAATTCACCTCTTAAGTGGATGAAACAGGGGTCTAAAGTTTGTATTGAGAAACCTTTCACGCAAGAGAAGCCGGTGGCAGAAGCTAGTTCTTAAATAAATGTGTTTATTAAATTAACTTTCCTAAACGCATACACAAAAGGGTCAAATTATACAGAAAGAAAAAAGATACGGAGTCAAAATCATCTTTTAAGACCAAATGCAATATAAAAAGGTCTACAAAACCCAGCAGCGCAAACAACAAAATACAAATAGGAGAAAAACCTGCAAGTCACTAGATTATTTAACAAACGACGATCACTATAACGTAAGCGGATCAATCAGTTATTCAGAGTACCTACCGTCACCATGGCGACCGACCCAATGACAGCCAGTAATAGACGCTCCATCCATCCATTGTGTTCTACTATCAAATCTATTATTGGTACCGTATTTATAGAAGGTTTAATTATAGACACTTTTTTTTTATTTAGATTAGTTATTCTTGTTTGATTCGTAACGGGGTCAGTGGTTTTAATTATAGGTGCTGATTTGGCTGCAATAAATATGGCGGCGTTGTTTTGACAGCTGTCAATGTCAAGTGTCAAGCCTACGCTTGTCTTGCGGATAATTTTTCAAAATTCCGGAATTATTTTAAGTAAACAAATGACAGGAAAATAATATTTTTGTGCGTTAACATCGCATAAATTCTAGTTACTCAGCTTCAGTATTTTTATATTATCAATCAGTCTGCTGAGCTTAGAAAAGCTTAACAGAATTCTAATATATAAAACAAAAATTGTTTCTACCTATCTCCGTTGTAGACTTTAAATACATCCAGGTGATGTGATCCAAACCGGTTTCATTGGAAAGTCAATAATACGAATATGGTTTTAGACTAATAAAACAATGCATTTTAAAAAATGCTCCTTTTTTTCCAACATTAAATAAAATGTACTTACCTATTTTTTTTTAGCGTAGTAACACACGTTGGGTAACATTAGTTATTGGTTTTTGGCGGGATTTCGTCGAGTGGTCGGTCGGAAGTTCAGTGGCTGTTTTAATTATTCGCAAATTGATTCCTAGTGGATATTGTGATGTAAAATTGGTGCAGTTTTGTATCTCAAGACTCTCAAGTGTCTGCGCCACTGGACAATACTTATGTATGTGGGATCATTGAAAAAGGTGGGATATCGGTAAAATGGGACTGAGAATTTTATTGTAGTGTACTGTAACTACATCAGCGAAGTTTGCCGAAAAGGTAAACTACATTTCCTGCCATATACTACAAAAACATTAGAATGCGCACATCCATATTCTAATGGTAAACAAATTAACTATTTAGAAAAATGTAATCTCTCTGACAGAAAGTTTTATATCCATGGTCAAAAAATATTTTTTTTAAAAAAAACTTTACATTTTAAGACGCTGTCATTCGCAAATCTTTTTGGCAATTCTATTTAGTTTCAACCTGCGTAAAAATGTAATGTTAATCTCGACCATATTTCCGAGAACTTGTTTGTTTTCGAAGCACGTTTAATACAAAATCTTGATAGAAATGAACGTCAAGCTTAGTTCTAAATTTGAACTTTTAAATTATTTTCCCGTATTACCAGCCAACTATTTTTATATTTCCGTATGATAGACGCGTTTGGAATAAATCACTCTATCAACTTCCATCAACGGTTACCCACGAATGTCAAAAATCATTTCACACCTTCATAAGACCTCCACGTGGTCGTTGGGGTCAATGACTTTAGGAGGCACCGGTTTTTTATTAAAATATTTTTTTATCATAAACGGCCTTGTTTTTGAAGCTGTCAATTAGACGAAAAAATGAGGGGTATGTCTAGCCTGTAACATGGATTTGAAAATTCATGCTAAAAAAATATTTATGCGAAAGTATACCTGTCTGTTACGTGTTTCTCACATTATTAACTGCTAGACCAATTTTAGTGCATTTTGGTATCGAGATTTTGAGGCTGTCAAAGTAAAAATGAGGGGTGTGTCCCACTAGACAGGAAGTCTGAAAATCAGTACAAATAAATTTTATGCGAAGGTAACTCTGTCAGTCTGTTACGTTATTATGATTTTGATCTTGACCCTCACCGTGGCCCTAGAACACAAAGGGTAAATGAAGGAACAGGTGAGTTTTAGTCAATAAAATTCTGACACGCCCTCTTGCTTCACCCTAGGGTGGGAGAAATAATTTGAAGGTTTTCCCGCCTCAAAAATGAACAAGGACACAGATACATTTTATTCCGGGAGTAGATTCTTTTGTCGCTGACTGAAACGTAGGTATAACTGATAAAAAAGAGAAAAACAAAATCCATCCATTTCAATCCTAAAAAAATGCAACACAAAAAATTCCGCCGTCTCCACCCAACCCTTCCAATGCACACGGCTAAAACAAAAGCCATCCGTCATCACTCACGTCACGTCACGTCAACAAACATTACCTACCTCGTTCAAGTTTAGTCGTTAGCCCTAGAGCCATTAGTCAGTAGGATTACATCCGCCGTTCACAGTTCACACGTACCGTAGATATTGATTGCACCGGTCATATTGACCGGCGGCGTTTACATTCGGAATTATTTCCTAATAAAGCGCTGGAGGGTTAACGATAACGTATAGAATGGGTATTTTAATATGGGTTACCCGAATTCCTGTTTAGGGAATACCTCGTAACGATTTCGTGGAGGCTTTGTGCCGAGCGTTCTTCAGGTGGGTCGGTAAAAGGAATAATATTTTGAGAGTTAAATGTGCGAAAAAGGACGTGTAAATATCTAAACATCTATCTTATCTATACACCCCTATTTTTTAATTATTACAAAAAAAAATTGGGCTCTATCTATCTGTACCCGTTATTGATCATATTTATGTAGTCAAACAAAAAAAAAAACGAAATCTTGTCCACGAAAATTTGTCATAATTGGTAAATTCATAATTGAATCAATTATTCATAACAATTTCTATTAGAAAATACTACGCGAAGTGTTTTTCCATTGTTTTTCATTTATAATCAATAGCCTGTACAATATTTCCATAAATTGAGTGACATTTTGGGATATAAACAAACGCTAATAACTTTGCTGTTTATGAATATTATTTATTGAGACTTTACTTAAATAATAACAAGATTTTTTTCTAATAAGCCCTATAATTATGTATTTGTACAACTTTAAAAACTAGTGGTGTTTATACAAAAAAAAAAATTAAACGTCTGTTTGTAATATTATAATAACATCTGTTTCCATTTAGCACAGACAGATTTCATACAATTTGCTGTTTCGTTTTTAATTCGAAGACAAGTGACATCCATCCACCAATCCGGCCAGGGCTCGCGCGGTGTGATTACGGTCCATTGCCTCTTATATGTATAGAAGAGGTTAGAGCCCCAGAACTTTGTGAACACAGGGTAGGTACAATCTATATGCATAAAAGCGAAATACCACTCACTGATTAATCACGAAATCTCAAAAACTATAACCACAGAATAAGAAATTATAACCTTAAAAACAGTCTATATCTACAAAATCAATCAATATAGGTATAACTTTGTTTCTTTGTCTAATCGCAGATAACATTCCTGTACAAAGTCCACCCATTCACAAAAAAAACCATAAGCATTTTTGTTTTAGTAGTAAAATAATTTTTGACGTTTTGCAGCTGAAAGAAATACAAGTTAACGCAACGCGAGAACCAAGGCTTAACTACCAGAGCTAGGTTCCCACTTTACCTATCACTCAAACTTAAAAACACCGATCTCTCATTATGTTATTATCACAATGTTGTTACTATTCTGTCAATTTCTGTCCGACATAGTTTGTGATACAACTTATAATATAATAGGACTAAACTAACGAGTTTGAACACGCAACTTGCGTCATTACGTCACATGCCTATCAAAAATCAACAGCACCTGCATGTGATAAGTAGGTACCTACTTTACCTGAATAAAAAAATGCAGAAAGTCAACTATTGTATGGTTTTAGGGTTTGCCGACTGAAGTACAGTCGACAAAAACGTAACCCATATAGGATCAACTCGTAAGTCGGGCTATTTGATATTAAACGGACACCAAAGTGATCCTTTATGGACACCAAACGAACATAGGAGTGGTTTTAGTCAGTAAAAATCTGATATGGAGAGAAGTCATTAGATGATTTCACACCTAAAAAAAAAATATGGACCCCCCACCAATCCGCTCAAAACGTTCTGAATTTTTGTATTAAAACTGGAACTATACCCACTTCCATTTTTAATGCATGAAATTCACTGTTTACCAGTTCCTATATTATGTCTGTAAATTAATATATTAGCATACCATAGTCGGCCTTACAATGTTCCCACTGCTGGGACTCAGGCCTCCTCTCTAGGAGAGGGAATGGGCCGTAATCCACCACGCGGGCCCAGTGCGGGTTGGTGAATGTCACATGTCTTCGAATGTTTGGTTCTAGGACATGCCGGTTTCCTCACGAGGTTTTCCTAATAATAATCCTAATTAATATATTACTTCTACGCAACCGTGCCCTATCCTCCTCCGACATCATCGCTTACCATCCGGTGAGATAGAAGTCAAAAGCAAGCCTATCACACTAATATATTAAAGGTAAAAGTTTCTATAATTATGTGTATGTTTGTTACTCCATCACGTTCAAACAGCTGAACGAATTTGTATGAAATTTGGTACCCGGATAGACCCATGTCCTGGAAAATAGCACATAGGATACTCTCGAGAGTATGTTCCCTTATAATTTTCTACTTTCATCTAGGAAAAGCGCAAAAAAAAAATGTAGAAAAGAGAAATGAAAGAAAGCAGAGAATAAAAGTAGAAGCCTACTGGGGCCATGCATGGGTGATGCGAAAGAGAACCCCGGGGCCCTGGAACGAAGGCAAAGAAGGAACAGGAGTGGGTTTTAGTCACTAAAAGTCTGACAGTATCTCACGCTCCGCCCAAGAGCGAGAGATGTCATTGGATGATTTTCCCACCGAAAAAAACAAATCTAGAAAAAAGCGCTAGTAAATGCTAGTTAATAATAATTACACAGTTTGTGTGAATTAATTTTCTTCCAATCTCAATTGTATTTAGCCATTTTTGCTAACCGAATAAAGAAGAGTTGGTATCAATGAAACAGTAAGTAATGATAATGGCTCTCTTCTAAACAGATAAACAGCTGATTAAGGATGACTGCGCAAAATTTAATCACGATTCAAAACGATTGCGCTAACAAGTTCTATAAAAGAGATAACAAAAACGATATTAGCATATTTGCACTTTGAAGAATTAATTTATTTGCTTGATGAAAGTGTCTCATAAAGATACTAAATAGTGTAAGAATAGTGTATGAATGAACAAATCTTGAAGGTAGCGTTGCCAGGCGTCTGGAATTAGCCGGACACGATCAGGCTCTTAGGTTGCGAGTCCGGCCAAATTAAAATTAGGCAGTGTGACTTTTTAAATTTGGATGGATTGTGTGAAGAGTGATATGAAAGAAAAGGAAGTTAGTGATAGCATGACGGTTGACAGGACAGAATGGAAGAAGAAAACATGTTGCGCCGACCCCAAATAAGATGGGACAAGGGCAGGAAGATGATGATGAGTGTGACTTTTTAAATTTGACCATTTATTTTTTGTCTGTCATTTGTTCTGCCTCACCTTGAATCGCTAACACAACCGGAGCAGACTAGCCATTATATTGCAATAGTAGTTAAGCACTGCTTACTACTATTTTCAAATTATTGATAATAAAACAGACTATTTTAGTCCATTTTGGAGTTATTACATTAAAATTTTAAGTTACATAAATAATTAAAAAATCGGCCTTTTTATCCGAATGCAAGGCTAACTAAACTGGCTGAGTTGTCCAGCTTTTCGGTTTCAAGACCTGGTAACAGTGGCAACCCTACTTGTATGGGCAGTTAACGTGTTGTGAAGGTCAGATCAGTTGCTTCATGTAGCTGCATTCGGTGCGACTGCAAGCTGACCCAAAGACAGTTGGAAGAAGGCTGGGTAGAATCTATGTATATAAAAGCGAAATACCACTCACTGATTAATCACGAAATCTCAGAAACTATAACACCTACAAACTTAAAATTTTGGCAGGTAGGTTCGTTATAGGGTGTAGATATCTGCTAAGAACGGATTTTCCGAAACTCCACCCCTAAGGGGGTAAAACGGGGGTAGGAAGTTTGTATGGAGAAACCCGCTAGCTAGGACCGCGGAGAATTTCTGAAAGGGAAACCCGTAGTCCTAGAACGCAAAGGGTAATTGAAGGATACAGGTGTGGTTTTAGTCAGTAAAAGTCTGACACGCCCTCGCGCTCCACCCAGAGCGCGAGAAGTCATTTGGATGATTTCCCACCTTAAAAAAAAGGGGGGTAAAACGGGTGTTCAAATTTTGTATAGAGAAACCGACTTTCACGCGGGTAAAACCGCTGGTAGAACCTAGTAAATGTATATTAGAGATGTCACAAAGGCTTGATTCCGATTCTGAAAGTTCGGGAATTTCAACTGATTTTTCACCTTCGATTGCGATAAATTGAAAGTGCGTCAAACTTTTACGGACTAAAACCCAGCAGTGTTCTTTCAGTTACTTTTTTTTTCGGTCCAGAGCCACGGTTACTCTTTCGAAAAATTCTGCAGACTTGACGTCTTTCAGCTGAAATGATGTTGATCAATTACATACATTTGACTGGCCTGTTGGTCTAGTGGTTAGTGGCCCTGACTGTTATGCCGGACGTCGTGGGTTCGATTCCCACCTAGGACAAACGTTTGTGTGATGAGCACAATCATTTGTTCTGTGTCTGGGTGTAATTTATCTATAATATGTATGTAGGTATTTAGAAATATTTAATTAGGTTTATCAGTTATCTAGTACTCATAACACAAGCTCTGCTTAGCTTGGGACTAGACGGCATTTTTTTTTATGCGTTGTGTGATAGTTGTGTGAATATTATTTTGTCCATAACCTCTGGCCCTTCTGTTCCGATCCATTTTGTGACATTCATGTTTACTGTCATAATCATGTCACGCACAAGCTTATAAATCTTTAAATACACACTATTATCCTCTTTGATTTGGGAAGTGACCAACGCAACGTGAGAGTGAGAGAGGGAATCAATCAGCTGATGAAGACAAGGACGGGTATAGTACGCTCGTAAACAAAGTCGATCGTTTTTTGTTTGACATTTGTTTGTCGCCGACGATAGATTTTTAAGTGAAAGATACTAATATGTTCCTGAAATTGGAAACAATTTAAAGGATTTTTCAGTACAAACAAGAATTGGTCTTGGATTTGGATTGATGAAGTTACTTAAATCAATTCTGTTAAAAACCGGCGTCAGACAGCTACTAAGTATTTGTCTTGCCTTAGTCTCATTTTGCTGAACTGGACCTATTTAGCGCAGCCGTAAAACAATGTTTTTTTTTAAAAATTTCTGTAAAGTAAAAAGACCATCTCAGACTCCAACCTGCATAGTTCTCACTTCTCATATAGTTTGACCATTACATGTTTGCTGTATGGACTTTAAAAAAGACTTTGACCCCTGAGTTTTCGGTGTTTCTTCTCAAGGTAGTCCCGGCTTCATCTAGTTTAAATTGACAAACAAATTGACGTGTAAAAGTGTTAACAAAAAACCTATTTGCAAAATAAATATCATTTATCATTTGTACCTATACTTGTTACTTCATTGTGTGTATGTGTGCTAAATAAACGTATTTTCTGTCTTTCTTTCAAATACTTATAAAGTAGCCAACCCTACTGAATTATAAGAATATTCGTTCATTTAGAAAGTTTGTATATATTATGTGGTAGCTTATTATTAGCAGTTTTCCATTATCTATGTATATTAGTATGTAACTATGTTATTAGCCTGTAAGCTTTTTGTAAAATTAAATAAATACGGTAAAGCCTTTGCCCTGTAGGTGCAGACTAAACAAAAAGATTTTTTATACAATGTTTTTAGCTTGGATACTAAGCCCTTTAAGCTATGTCATCGCTATGGAACTCTACTCTATAGTAGTTCCATTAGAATGCGGATGTAATATATTCTAATGTTTTTACAGCCTTCGCAAGCTTCGCTAAGTTAATCAATACTACAGTAAAATTCTTAACTCCATTTTCAGAGATCGCGCCTGTTTCAATGATGAGTTGAGACACAAAACTACACCAATTTTACGTCACAATATCCACTAGGAATCAAAGTTACGAATAAATAAATCAATCTCTGTCCTTCACTCGAAAAAATCCCGCCAAAAACTCAAAAAAAAAAAACATACACCACAGATTAACCATCCATCTTACTTAGCAACAAAAATTCTAAATTCAAACATTGCCAAAAATAGCCACCGACTAGAACCAGCCAGTGAATTGATCGGAGCAAAAGGTCTGTATTCATAAGTTACATAAATACCTGCTGACCTTTGAACCCTATATGTCCCTGGTACATTATATAACGTGGTTAGTACGAAGCTGGCGTGAAATGTCAGTGCCTCGGGGAAGTGCACTCATCTTTGATCAGAAGTGGAATCCGTACGTAATAGAATGAGCTGGTATAAATTTAAAATAGATATAAATATTTGCTTTTTTTTTAAATTGGACGACAAGTGTTTAACAAGTTGATCTTTTGTATAATGTTGATTTTTATGGCGCAGTTGAGCGATTGGCTGGTGCAGTGCATGTCGTAGGTTAGATTTCCGCACGAGACAAATATTTATATGGCTTACAAATAAGTGTTCCGAGTCTGGGCGTCTTTATGTAGTTAACATGTTTAAGAGTCTGTGTTTTAATTATTATTAGCTGTTAAGGCGTATTTAATAGTGCATGTAGTGCTCTTCTTTAAGTGATGGGGCACTTAGACTTAAGTTCGAATTGTTTCCCTTTATATTTAATAGTGTACTCATTGTTGAAGAGCCAAATAAATAAAAAAAAAAGAGCGCACCCACGATACAGTAGTAATTCCTAGTGTGTAAATATATTTATTATATATAATGTTTAAAATATTTTTTTATTTTTTTCAATTAAATTTTGACATAAGTAAATATTTACTTTACTAAGTATTACATTTTGTAAACTATATATTTCCTTTTATTATTGTGAACGTGAGGACTATGTTGATTGCTTTTTTTTTTCCTTTTCAGTCATTTTAACGTATGTCTGGAAATTTGAGTATTTTCTGCGGCCTACCCAAATGTCCTTTCTTTGGTATTGTTCGTCAAGTCGTTGAGCTCCTTAGTAGCTTGCACTGACTGGACAGGTCCACTCAAATCGGTATGGTTCTTTCTTCAAAAGACCATTTCAGACAAATCTGCATGGTTCTCATGTGATTTGACCATTACATATTTACTGTATGGACTTTAAAAGAGACTTTGACCCCTGAGTTTGTTTCGGTGTTTCTTCTTAGGGTAGTCAGCCAGGAAACACCGGCCTCATCTAGTTTAAAATGACAAAAAAAAAATGACGTCTAAAAGTGTTTTATAAACCTATTTGCAGAATAAATATCATTTATCATCGGAACAGGGTCCCATAAGTTGCGTCACAGAAATCTATCATCACAAAATCAACCTGGCATATTTATAAAATTCAACAAAACAGACTAACATACAACCCATCAGCTACCCCTTAGGCGACACTAAAAGCCAGCGACCTTGAGCGAAAAAAAGAGGAGTTAGCGTCACTCCCCGCGCATCAAGATCAAGATTATTATTCGAATAAATAATAATATGTCTTTTTATTAAACACAATATGAATAAAAACCGTTTATCAAAAGATTGGTAATTAAATCTTTTAGTTTGTGAAAGTTTCATAAAAATACACCCAACGGTTTTCGCCTGATCTTCGCTTTTTTGACCGTGTTAGACATAACTTTGAAAATAAATCACACCAAGTTCTATGAAAAAAATGCAAATATTCGTATATCAAATTATTAGGCAAATAGTCTAGTTTAACATATATTTTTTTCAAAACATACGGACTAGCCGTTTAGACGTGATGTTGGATTTAAAATCATCAAAAATCATATATCTGCCTCGTACTGCCACATGCGCCCGCGTAAAGCCCTGCTGGCCTTTAAAACCATTTTCTTTGCGAAATATTGATTGATTTATATATGCTATGTACATTCTGAAGAACACTTAAACCTGTGATTTTTTTGTGTAAGCATATTTCAAAAGATCAAAGCCGTTTGAAAGGAGTAGGGAAAACAAGCGAATTAATATCATGTTGTAAATTATTTATTTTTTGCAAAATTATTAGACATACAAAAAATTAGATGTTGATAAAATTATTTTTTTCAAATCTATTAACCCAGCCGTTAAGTACTTACCGAGGATTAAGCTTCAGAAAGTCACTCTTTTATGGAATGGAAGAGCTTGGGCCTTAATGCCAGCAGTATGACAACGATACACGGGCTAACGAAGTATGCTGCATGCCAAATAAATTCACCCGCGAAGGTCGCCAGTTATTTTGGTGAAAGCATTCCACGTTTAACTGTGACTTCTAGAATTTTCTCAAAATTATATTCTACGTTTGAAAAGAATTAAAAAGTTAAGTCGAAGTTGATTGAGTGGGTTTTTTGCGTTTTGAGTCATAGTTGTGTTAAATAACTGTGTTTTTTACTGAAAGTTTCTTTAAAAAATAATTTGCAACAAATAACGGGTTTTAAGGTTCAAGAATTTGCGTCCGTTGTTGAACATTAATTTGACATAAAGCCCATATATGAAATTACAGTTTACTGTAATTTCATATATGGGCTTTATTAACTGTTATCTAACTATAAAGTTATTAACTGTTATCTAACTATAAAGTTACTAGCTGACTCGACAATCGTCGATCTGTCATTTAAATCAAAGCAAATATGGGGGTTGGGGGAAGGAGGGTAAAAAAATAGCCTGTGACCTATTCTCAGACCTACCATACACAATTTCCTAAAAATCAGTGAAGCCGTTTCGGAGGAGTTTCATAACAAACAAAAACACTGTGACAAGAGATTTTTATATGTTTATATAAAACCGACTTTAAATAAAAATAATTTTCAAACAAGTCATCAAAAGTGACTTTTAAAACATTTTTATTCATTAGCTGTTTCAAAACTACAATGGCGTATATTTAGAATGTCATTCGTTTCACCTCAGTGTTGTGAAAGTCACGTGTAGCCGTTTGTGAATTACTCTGATAACTAATGCGATTATCGAAATAATGCAAATAGGTGAGTTCACGTCGTCACTGATGACGCAACATCACTTATACACACTGGATTATGCTTTACTAACGTGTAAAATGTTTAATTTTTCTTTTACTAAAAGAAAATGAGGTTAAAACTAAGTCACTTACGAAATAAATGCCTGGAAAGTTGAATCATCATACCTGTGAACAAAATAAAACAAACATTAATTTGTTACTCAGAATCAACATCGTTTTTAATTGAACACGCTCCATTCTACGCAAGCAAGATGTAATATGCCATAAGCTATAACAAGACGCTGCGGAGTAAAGAGGCTGGCACGTTACAAAACAACGGAGAAACAAAAAAAAAGTAGGGGACGATGTTACGTAAATATTAAACGGGACGAAGCTGGAAGGTATCAATTTAACAAGTCAAGCTAAATGTCGTTGTTAATAGAAATAGAAGCCAGCTCCCAAAGGCGATACCTTCTAACAAAGAAGCCGTTATAGCTTTATAGGACGCTTATGAGCGTGTACGCATCTTTATGTAGGTGTGTGATACCAGGTCAACGACCTCGCGGCCCCGACACGCAATTCCGAATCTTCGGTCACTTGTTTCCAACAGATTAATGGCCACTATTCATATCAGATGGCTATTTGCTGTCCCCCGACTGAATACGGACAGTTCTCTCGCTATTTGTGTTAGAACTCGTTTTGATACTTTCATACGAGTTTCCTTATGAACGAAATTATTCATATATTTTTCAACACTTCAAAGGAACGAGGCGTACTCGAACGAGTAATTTAAGTAATTGTATCAAATAGCTTGAAGGACTAACATAAAATATTAATTCACTTATCTAGGGTGTTCGGCTTACGGAGTTGTACGGGTGTTAGCCACTTACAATGTGGATTACGTCGGGATGGGTGGTGTTGTGATATACTCGAGCCTTTGTGCAAGTGGACCTTGAGTAAAATGAGAATTCGCTAAGTCCCGGCAAATTGAAAACGTTCCAGCTGAGCGGGAACGCAGCCCGTAAAACGGTACCGAGCTACCGAACGTCGGATCGCATTAACCAGGGCCCTTTGTCGACGTCGGTCGACGCGTATCGCCCTTTCACTACCGTTTACAGACATTGCTGTGCGCTCAGATAACGACGAACAAAGCGTTCCCGACTGCCGAATGCCAATTCGGAAAATGCTCAGTCACCCCTGCGAGTTACTGTCGATGTTCTGCGCTGTGCCGCGTGCGCTCGACACGACGCGTCCAACAGCGCCGCCGCGCCGCGCCGCACCGCAACGCACAGCCACGCTAACACTACTTGAATTTCGAATTTCGATGATATTTCATTTGAATTTGGATTTGTCGAATAAGCCGGCTCGGGCGGAGCTCGGCTTCAGTTATTTATTACGTCATTAGTGGTGTGTTAGTTCGCACAATGCTTTATCAACGTATTGTTTTAAATGTTATGTATGTGCAGAGAAGTTTTGTCTGCATATCCGATGTTTATTCAGATTTAATCTCATGGAACTATCAAAGAGTAGCCTAAACAAAAAACAATTCTTCAACTGGGTCTCGCATCACTAGAAAATGTAACGAATTTCAATGGTATTTTGTCTCCGTAACAAAATGTAGTGTCGAAAGTTACGGAACGATTATCATCACGTTATGTTCAAAGGAAATGGAGCAATAAATGTCGTTGTCCTACTCCGAAGGTCACACAAGCGCTTCGTGTGGACAGAAGTCAATTTTCATATATTTTCTACAAAGCGTTATTTTCTTACTCTTATTTGTTTGGCTCGCAACGCTACCACTTCTAAAACGAGTCGATATTGCACCTTTGTTATTCCAAGTTTCTATAACAACAGATTCTCTACACGTCTTTTCAATTTGACTCCTGATTGTTTTCCCTGCATTTCGACTTCAAAATAAATTGGTGAGCTGTTTACATTTTAGTAGCAAAACAAGGTAGTAAAACGTTCGCCTCGGTTCTAAACTCAAGTTATAATTAAACGAGACCGTCGCAAGCGTTCGCGGCATTCAGAAAATTCGCTGACAAGAAAAACTCGGACTAAATCAAGGCGCGGTTCACAGACACGGCAACTTAATTAGATTCCGTAGTCTGCCGCCATAAAGGGAGAGCCTCCGCCATCGCCCACGAGGCCAATAAAGACTACACAGCGTTGTAGTTTGTAGAAATCGTCTAAACGACGAACGAAGCGTATCGTTCGCGGACTTTCAGATCGGTTCAGATACGCGTGTAGGGCGTTGACCTCGGCGCGCGCGCATGTTCGCACACAGCTCTCGGCACAAACATGGTTAAAAATAGCGTGTGACGTCACTTGTTTATCATCGTACGCAAGGTTACGCAGCGAGCGGCGACCACGAGCGAGCCATGCCGCGCTGCGCCGGCGCCGGCCGCCGACCACGGCCAAACTATGATGTAAGGGTCGCTGGAGCTGCAGGCGCAGTACGCTGACCATTAAACTGCATACACCATTACACGATACGTAATTAAATTGCTGTTTCTTACCACTCCTATGTCCCTAAACCTTTTACTACTGGAGCACTGTAGTACTTCCAAGTAATAACTGAAAAAAAAAAAGATTTTTTTTATAATGAATGTTCTTGATCTAAATGCACCAAGACATTCCCTCTGGGTGTACTAAAATAATTAATCTTATCAGTATCGATAATGCTTTAAGGATTCTCGAAGGTCCGAACAATGTCAGATAAATATTTATTTTCAGTTTAACAAAGAAGGGTGTTTGTTTTCATTGCAATTCCAAGTAATTGTTGTGTCAAATACTTTAGGCTTGATACCGTTGCTTTGATAGTTCTTTTAGATGCTCTTTGATCTCAAAAACCTATATAGTCGTAGTTTTCTTTTCAACACACTTGCTCAGAAAGTGACTCTTATTGCACTGCACTTAGGTATATAATGGCACTCGTTACCAAACTGTGACATTTTGATTACCATTACGCACTAGTGCTATAATGTAGTTAAAACCTTTCACGCAAGAAAACATAAACGTAAGACTAGGCAGTATGATCAAAATACCTTAGTCTTCCTCTAGGGGCAAATAAAAAAAATGATGCGCGCGCTTATGAAAACAGTTTTTTACCGCTTGGTTTCCCTTTTGGAGGTCAAACCCATGGCCCCAGTAGGCTTCGGCTAGTATGTGTATTTGTTACTCCACGCTTAAACGGCTGAACGAACTTGGACGTAAATTGGCACATAGGTAGACCATGTTCTGGAATATCAAATATGATTGGCAGAGGGTAGTCTTCGTAAAAGACAAATAAATTTTGAATTAAAAAATAGCACATAATGATACTTTTATCCCGGAGTGTGTTCCTTGAGATAGGATAGTCTTCCATAAAGACAATTGAATTTTCAATAAAAATAATTGGAATTAACACATAACATAACATAATCAGCCTTTTTAATGTTCCCACTGCTGGTACTCAGGCCTCCTCTCTGGGAGAGGGAATGGGCCGTAATCCACCAGACGGGCCCAGTGCGGGTTGGTAAATGTCACATGTCTTCGAATTTTTTGTTCTAGGACATGCCGGTTTCCTCACGATGTTTTTCTTCACCATTTGAGAACAGTGGTGATGAAATAAATTACACAAAGTAATACGCCTGGCTGGAATTTACACGTCATAACTCAAATCTTTCACACTCATCTTCGAAGTTGAAAAAAATAAGAAAAACATTTATTTCTCGGTACATCGAACCCTGTCCAGTGCGCGCTTACCCACTCCAAAATTTAGGAGGCGTTGTAATAATAAAAGTAAACATCATAGTACACGCAGTGGCACGTTAATCGTTATGTAAACGAGTGGGCCATTTACTTGCGCATACACTGTATTTCATGCCTGAATAATAAAATACGAAGAATTCTTGATATCATTTTGATTTGTGTTGAACCTATTATTGTCACATTATGGGTAAATATGTCAGTATTATTAATGTACCTTATTCTTTAAATAGCACTGAGTGCTCTAGGGTAGTCCGTATTTTTAACCTATTTCAAAAAGGTGGAGGTTCGTGTTCTATGTTCGTGTGAATGTTTTTCTTTTCAATTTTTTATGTACTCGTATGTTCATCGATTTCTCGGTCAATTGTGGACCGATTTTGAATTTTTTTTTATTGAATGTTTATGCTTCCGAGATGGTCCCATAGAAATATTGTTATCATCTGATCATGAACTTCGAAGATATGGAACAGAACTCCTCATAGGATCACAGCAAAACCGTTGTAACAAGTAAAATTGCTTTGTTTATACGTGTAGTCGATGACTGACTGAAAGAAGAGGGGAATATATCGAACTGATCTGATGATGAAGCCTGTTGTAACCGTGTTTGGGATTATTAGAATTGTCATGAGATGCACTCTGACTATAAGGTATTTAAGTTTGGCTGAGGGGTACTTTTAGTAGTGGTACCATAACTAAAAAGTGTAAAATAAAAAACTTTTTTTTCTTAAGTATTTTGCAGGTCAGTGTCAGATTCTATATTAATTAAAATATGATTTGCGACCGTATCATAATCATTAAAATCAACAATACAACCCTCTCAATTCGTCTAACCCTTTAAATGGTTACTTCATAAAAATAAAATACAAATAAAAAGTCAGTCTTGCGACAAAACGTCGCGACTAATCGCACTTTAACACTTCACATTGCTTCAATATAAGTTCATTTGAAATGATTGCGGATCGATCCTTCTCAGCGAGGGGACGTTCGAACCGAGGGTACAAAATAACATCACATGTTACATTTGACATGTGTCACAGTCGATACGACACCAATAGCTGAGATTAGACAAGCTTTTAATGCTTCGAAACGAAGTCTCGGTGTCAAGTTGATGGTAACTGTTGCGAAAATTCGAACAGAGCCCGATTTTCTAGAGATGTCAGCAAAATGGACGGGACCCACTAGGGCCGATACCTACATGAGATGTGGAATTGTTCGAAATAGTTACCGTGGCTCCAAAGGACAACTGAAAGCATACAGGTAGGTTATAGTCAGTAGAAGTCTGACACTCTCTCTCGCTCCACCCAGAGCGCGAGGAGTTATGACTTCCCACTTCAAAAAATAAAATACAGGTATCTAAATCGAAGCACAACATAAAAAGCTGAGATAATAGTATTCCAAGTTGTTCCTTACATATTATAAAACAAAAACCACCACCGCATCGATCTGTTTGTCAAGTATGAACGCGATAAACCCAAAAACAACCAAACGGATTTTCATGCAGCTTTCACCAATAGACAGATTCATTCATGAGAAAGGTTTATGTGGATAATACATGCATATTATAGTAGAGAAAAGACGAGAATTGCAAAGA
This sequence comes from Mythimna impura, assembly GCA_905147345.3. NCBI lineage: Eukaryota > Metazoa > Arthropoda > Insecta > Lepidoptera > Noctuidae > Mythimna > Mythimna impura. The sequence continues at coordinate 3,661,651 of LR990355.1, read as the reverse complement.
TTTCTAAGCTGGGGCAGGTCGCTAACTAGTGTATCTAGTGTATGCGTCGTTCATAGACTCGCAAAATTAAATGGTGGTAACAATAGCCTCGTAGTTTGTGAGCTAGCGAACAATCACTTAACCTTTTGAGTGCGTAATTAGAGACACAATAGTAAGACAATGGCGCACGAACGCCGGCGTTCGTGCGGGGATCAACAGCTTAAAACATGACCGGCCTTTGAACCGGCACTGGATTTTTTAAATTTTATTTTTTTAATTTGATATAACTAGTGCTTGACCGCGATCCCACATGATGGTAAGCAGTGATGCAATCGTTGATGGTGAGGCGCACTAGTTTATTAAGAGCCTATTCACTCTAGCTTGAAGACACCCAAATTATAATCGGATGGGAAGATCGGAAGGTATTTAGGTAGAGAAGTTTTCTTTGTGTAGTCTATCTTATGTAAGTAGTTTTTTTTTTTATTGTTCTTTGAAATAAATTACATAATTTACAACGATGTGGTAGGCACAGTGGTTGAGCGATTGGCTCCTACGCTACGTATCACAGGTTCTATTTCCGTACGGAACAAATATTTTAAGGGCCTACAGATAGTTTTACCGGGTGTGAAAAAAAATTATTGATTATCTTTTTGAAGTTACAACTTTTAATTCGTTTGTTCATGAATTTCGTTAATTTGACGGAGTATATAATGTAATCCGATGAGAAAAAAAGGAGGTTCTCAAGTCGCCCTGTATTTTCTTTTATACATAGGTAACCTACCTGAGACCTTTCAAACGATTCTATCTCAACGGGAAGTACCCTATGAAGTTTGATTCCCTTGAGAGTATCCAAATATACGTTTTTTGCGATATAAACGGCCGTATCTTTTTTTCGTTAACTAAGTATGATTTTTTCACAGCTTTAAGGGACCGCAGAACTGAGTGTAATTTCAACTCGATACCTCCACGACTTCCCGACAGAGAAACAGACAGACAGACAGACGGACAACAAAGTGATGCTATAGGGGTTCCGTTTTTTCCTTTTGAGGTACGGAACCCTAAAAGAGTAACCATGGAGTTTCTTGCGATTCTTCTCCATAGGAAACGACCAATTGGAACCGTGCACTAGCTTTTGGCGTTTTTTAAGTGCCCATGTAGGCCTATTTGAAATAAATAATTTTGAGTTTGTGTATGAGAGAGAGATCGCAATAGACTACTTCACGTCGTTGATTTTGATTTTCAATTTTTATTTATTCACCAGAACCAATCCTCGTATTAACTAATTCAAATACAACCAACATTTTTTTTTAAATTATTTAACTCGTACAATACAATAGACAGGCAGTCAGGCATTTAATTCATAAATTCAGTTCGAACCACGCGTCATCGGTCGCTACCTACTTATATGTACTAATTTATGTACAATACACAATACCAATGCGATTGTGTCCAACATACCTGCCCTTACCAGACGTCCGATTGTCTGTTGATAAGGCTGTCAAGCACAGACATATACAGGCGCCCGCGTGTAAACAACATGACTAGGGAATTGATAAATTAACTACCTAGATATAGGTACTTCATATTAGAATTTCAAAACGCGTACATTGATGGACTGGAAGAATTGGCCTGTTGCGGTCTTCCCGTCCGATTATAATTTAGGTGTCTTTAAAGCTAGTGAATAGGCTCTTAATAAACTAGTGCGCTTCACCATCAGCGATTGCATCACTGCATACCAACAGGTGGGATCGCAGTCTAGCACTAGTTAATATCAAATAAAAATAAAAACTTTATGTTTTACATCACACAGCGAAAAGAATTTACATTTCATTTCAAAATAATTTTTGTAAGCTTGTAAAGCTTCTTTGTTTTTAAATAATTTATTTGAAATTCTCATTGGAATATTAGACAAATTATATTAGCAAGCATATTCTTTCTGTACTAACTAACCTAAATTATAACTAAAATATTTGTTAGGGAGAAGATAAAACAAAATTACTCGAAATTCGGACGTTACACGTGTAGACCCTATTAAATAATTAGGACAAAATCCTAAAAGGATATTAAAATTACAACTTAAACAGAATATAAGAGTAGTTAAACATCGTAATATAATTAATTATAATAAATGACTGGACGTGTGATTTATGTATTGCTACGTTGACCTCTAAAAACGGTATTTATAGGGATGTCCTACATAACAACACGATTTTAGCCTATCTCTACTGGCGCCATGGGTAGTCCGAAACGAAACTCCGGAGTCCTGGAACGCAAGGCATAGAAGGAACATAGGCAAGCGTGCTCCATCGTCGGCCACATCATCGCTTACCATCAGGTGAGATGGTGGTCAAAGGCAAGCCTATGCATAAAATTAAAAAAAAAACCATAGGTGTGGTTTCAGTGTAAGTCTGACACGCCGTATGCTTCAACGTGTCCTCCGGGCGGCAGCGACCTTTTGCGCCAGGCCCTGGTTCAGGCTATAGTCCGGAGCGAGGAGGAATAGCAGGCGGTCGCCTCCTTCTGCGATGCTAGCGAAGGATTAGGCTGCATGAGTGAGGGAACGAACGTCCTCACGCCTCAGCCGCCGAGATATTCCGACCCCGACTATCAGCCACGGTAGACGCGGGCTTGCGGACGTCGAGTAACGGGTAGTTCGCCACCCGTCCGGCCGTCTGGTATAACCGGACCGAGCGCAGTCGTCAAAGCGCGTGGTGATCGACGCCCTCCTGAAAGAAATACCTAGAAGCTAATGACATCCTCAGTGATCGTCAATACGGCTTTCGCCGAAATCGGTCAACTGGGGATCTTCTAGCGTATGCCATTCACATCTGGAGCGAGGCCATCGAGAAGCATGGGGAGGCACTTGCAGTCTCCCTTGATATCTCGAAGGCCTTTGACAGGGTCTGGCATGATAGCCTTATTGCTAAGCTTCCTTCCTTCGGTCTGCCCACTGGTCTGTGTGACTGGATCGCAGACTTCTTGAGGGGGCGATCCATCCGAGTGGTTATTGATGGCTGCTCGTCCGGTCAAATGGAAATTAATGCCGGGGTCCCTCAGGGGTCGGTACTCTCGGCAACACTGTTCTTGCTGCACATAAACGACCTTCTTAAACCCGGTACCTTTGGGTATGCAGACGATAGCACTGTTGCTGAGAGATACGTGTCCGATGCACGTGCTAGTGGGTCACAGATCCAGTCTTTCCGAGAGGCTATGGTTGAACGCTTGAACTTTTCTTTGAAGGCAGTATCCGACTGGGGCGATGCCAATCTGGTCAAGTTCAATGCTGCTAAAACCCAGGCGTGTCTTTTTTCCGCCAAACGGAGCCAATTCCAACCGGCTCCATCATTCCGGGGTGTAACCGTGCCGATAACCAGTGACCTTGAGCTTCTTGAGGTAACGTTGTCATCTACCCTCAATTTCGGCTCTTTCATCGAGGCTAAAGCTCAACAGGCTGCCAAAAAATTGGGGATCTTGGCCAAGGTGAGACAGTACTTCACGCCGGAACAGCTGCTCAAACTTTATCAAGCGCAAGTTCGATCGTGTATGGAATACTGCTCTCATCTTTGGGATGGGTCTGCCAAATACCAGCTTGATGCTCTGGAGTCGATTGAGAAGCGAGCCAAGAGAATCATCGGTGATGATGCACAGCCACTTTTACCTTCAAATTAGTTTTTTTTTTTTATAATTTTGGAAGAGATACTGTTCCCCTTTTTGTATTGTTGTTTTAGAAATGTTTTTTTTTTATTTTATTTTATTTCAATAGAGCTTATGATAATTTATTATCTTTTGTATTTGGAAACAGTAGCATTGTATAATGTAGAAGCACTTTGTTTTTCAAGTTTTGTGAATGTGAAGTACCATGGAGCATTTTTCATTGGACATTACGAGCATGGCAGTTGAGAGTTTGTCATGCTCACTCAAATGTCTCGCTGATGGTGGCACGTGTTATTGGGTCATTCGGTTCCCTTAAAAATGGTTGAGCTGAGTGGGGCTGATGCACGCGTCATGCTCGTGAACGGGTGCCGTCAGTTGAGACTGGTCATCTCTTAGCTGCCAGTGACTTAATTCAATTTCTATTTTTTTTTTTTTTTTTAATTAGTCTTTTTTAAGTATATTTTTTTATTTTAATTATTATTACTTATCTACATTGTGCTCACATATTAGAAGCGACAAGAAATATGTAACCAAGATTTATGTAACTCAGAACATGATTTAAAAGAGTGTCCATGGAGTTTCTTGCACGTTCTTCTCCATAGAGATCTACGCTTTGGAACGTGCAATTTAGCTTCACGTGTTTTTTTTTTGACTGACTGACATTTTGACAATTCAAAAGTGCCTGTAATTGGTCTATTTGAAATAAACCTTTCTGATTTCTGATTTCTGATTTCTGCACTTGTCGAATCAAAACTCCAAAGCCTTGAGCATCGACGCCGAGTTGCTGGCCTGTCGGTTTTCTATCGTTTACACTTCGGGGAGTGTGCGCTGGAATTGCACAATTTAATTCCACCAAGTCCGTTCCATCATCGGACCACTAGACGTACGGCGTTGCGCCATCGGTACATGGTGGACATCCCACCCATACGTACAAAGCGTTTTGGGAACACATTCATAATGCGTACAGCAAAGGAGTGGAATTCCCTGCCGGAGTCTGTGTTCCCTGATAGCTACAACCTAGGGGTCTTTAAGTCAAGAGTGAATAGGTTACTTCTAGGCAAGCGTGCTCCATCGTCGGCCACATCATCGCTTACCATCAGGTGAGATGGTGGTCAAACGCGAGCCTATCAATAATAAAAAAAAAAAAAAAAAATGTCAGCAAACCATAGGGGCAGGGCCGATGCCCACTAGCTAGGACCGCGGGGAATTTCTGAAGGGAAAAGTTGTAGTCCTAGAACGCAAAGGGCAACTGAAGGACACAGGTGTGGTTTTAATCAGTAAAAGTCTGACACGCCCTCCCGCACCGCCCAAGGGCGGGAGATGTCATTGCATGATTTCAACACTTAAAAAAAAACCTTTACACACACTCATAAACTCACTTAACTCATCAATTCTTCAGCTAACCCGTTAAACCAGTGTATCAACCCAGCCCTACCTACGAATGATGCGACACTAAATAATGTATGTGCAAATGCATTCATTACTCGCTTCCCGCAGTGCTGAGCAAAACACCGCGAGGGTCGTGGGTTCAAAGATCGCGTTATTATGTAACTACGCTCAGCATGCCGAGATTTTTGTAAAGAAGTAACCATAAGAGAAAACTCGAGTTGTCGACGGCGCATAGTGTTCCACGCGCGCCTCAAAGAGATACGAAGCCCCTGCGCCGCGCGTGCTTCGTACGAACATGAATGCACGCGCGCAGTTCGCAAGCGGCTCGCGAGCTGCGCATTCGTCAGGTCTGGACACACCATTAGCTTACACAAATATGAAAGAATTTTTAAAATATCTTCATCAACAACAAAGTTATAAAGCTTCAAAACTGCTAATAAGAAAGAAAAGTCCGACATGACTTTGACGTCAAAGACCATCACGCCCGCACAGTTGCCATAGAAAACTGCGACCCCCCACGAGTCGTAGATCAACCCCCGTTTATTAATTTCTTCGTAAGCGTATTGAAAAACGTCGTTTGATACACGTGGAAATTTATCACTGCCAGCACTAGGCTCTATAACCCCCTCTCCTGCGGCTCGGGCGGAGACCGCCTCGATTGCAATCACAAACTTTCTCCACTTATCATCACGTATCAAAATGTATATGTATTTCTCTTCACGCGGGCGAAGTCACTCGCAGAAGCTAGTCACAAAGAAAAGGAATGATGATGTGATGTCTTGAAAGTACTAACTTCATGACATAACTCCTACAAAAAATTTACCTCTTAAATTAGTTAAGATGATCTTTACATTTCCAATACAAAAGCCCCAATCACTAAGGACTAAAGCCATGTGAGACTGATCACCTCTTCAAGGTGTCGCTTACAAGTAACCTGTTCCACTCCACGTAGCCTTTCTTGTCCGCCGTGATTGATAGCTGATTCTCCGCTAGTTTTTCCTCAAGTTTACTGCGTAAAGGTTCTTAACCTGTATGTAGTAGAAAGAACTGAACTAACATCTGCAGTTAGATCTTTATTTTATATATTATATTACTAGCTGACCTAGCAAACCTTGTTCTCTCGTATTAATTATCAAAGGTGGGTAAAAAATGGCTTACGACCTATTTTTCGACATACCAAACATCACAAAAAAAAAATCATAAAAATCAGCCAAGCCGTTCCGGAGGATTTCAGTAACAAACACTGTTTTTTTTTATAATATAGGTACCTATTAGATAGACTTGCGATCCGCTTCAACTTCGTACGAGTACCCGGGTGTAAGAAATCTTTGAAATTCTAAGAATTTCAAAGATTTCTATACACATATCGACGCCTGAAAGGCAAAAAATACTAAGCGACATTGAGTAAACTTTACAGGACTGTGATTTAAAGTTAAAAATTTTAGAAAAATAAATTGATAGTCAAAAAAGTTGTATTTACGTACTATTACCACGATGTCAACAATAACTGAAACGTTTTGCGAACACATTCATAGTGCGTAGGTACAGCTAAGGAGTGGAATTCCTTGCCGGAATCTGTTTTTCCTGATGGCTACAACCCGGGAATCTTTAAGTCAAGAGTGAATAGGTTACTTCTAGGTAAGCGCGTTCCATCGTCGACCGCATCGTCGCTTTCCATCAGGTGAGATAGCGGTCAAGCGCGAACCTATCAAGAATAAAAAATAAAAAATAAAAAAAACTGAATCCGTAAATTCGTCAGTTTTAACAATTTTCTTTCTAAAAATTTTAACTTTAAATCACTCTCCTGTAAATTTTACTCAACGTCGCTTAGTATTTTTTGCCTTACAAGCGTCGATATATTATACATCTTAGCCTTCCTCACAAATCACTCCGTCTATTGGCGGAAACCGCATGAAAATCCGTTCAGTAGTTTCTGAGTTTATCGCGTTTATACAAACAGATAAACGCGTTGGGGGACTTTGTTTTATAATATATGAGGAAGAAGATTCTGACAATGGTTTCGTTAGCGAGAATGTCGAAATTTTTTATTGGAGAGCAGTCGTGCACCAGGACCCTTTCACGATTTTCTTTGTCTCGCATAACCACCTTTTCTAATCCAGTACTAAATTTCAATCATCGTGATAGGCCAGCCTGACGATGAGCAATGAATAGCTCGCCATCCAACATCCAACTGTCCGGTAAGGACCGACCGAGTGCCGAGTCGACAGCGCGCACTTCAAAGATATATCAGCACAACCACAAGGACCCAGGTACGATGCCCACGTGGGAACGTTTGAAAAAGTTACCTTGGCCCAGGAACGCAAAAAGCATCTGAAGAACATAGATGAGTTTTAGTCAGTAAAAGTCTGACACGACCTTTCGCCCCATCCTAGAGCGAGAGAAACTAAAAAATGCCAGCCTTGGTTCTTGTTGTTCTCTAAAACCGTAGCAACTAGATTTTTTTTTTTCTTGTCAAATTGCCGAGAGGCAAGCTCGTGCGGCTGACGTCACCAAGTTGTAGGTCATCCATCAAGGTTCTTCGATTGCTTGCGGCAATGATTTTCTGCACAGGTGCACTTGTAATGTTAGCTCACGAGATTATGTTTACGTTTTTGTTGAATAAACCATTTTAGTGTTGGCTTCTTTGAGATTTAAATCATGATTAGCTTCTGCCAGCGGTTTTGCCCGCGTGAAAGTAACTTTCTCCATACAAACTTTGGAACCTCATTTTACCCCCTTAGGGGTTGAGTTTCGTGTAATTCGTTCTTAGCGGATGTCTACACCCTATAAGGAGCCTACCTGCTATTTTAAGTTTGTAGTTTTCTGAGATTTCGTGATTAATCAGTGAGTGGTATTTCGCTTTTGTAATGGAATTAGATTTGTTGCGATATGGTAGGATTGTAGGTAATTACTATGGATGACTTTAATCATCATCATTTTACCAAGGAATATCCACTGTTGGACATAGCTCTTCTCCAAGGCTCGCCAAAGCGACTGGTCTTATGCTTTGGCATCACTACACGACAACAGATCCCATAACCTTCACCAGTCCAAACAGTGCAGCGGTGGTAATTTTGCACAAACCCGAGTTCAGATACATGTATTGGGCACGGGTTTGCAAGCGATGAGCAATGGGTAGTTCGCCGTCCGCTCGTCCTATAAGGGCCAAACCCGAGTTCGTCGACGGCGCGTAGTGTTCCACGCGCGCCTCGAAGAGTTGTCAGCAAAATCTTAGAGGCCCAACAAGGCCGATGTCTGCTAAAGCCATGGTAAAACATATGAAAGGGATACTTGTGGTCCTAAAACGCAAAAGACAATTAAAGGAACATAGGTGTGGCAGTAAAAGTGTAACATACCCTCGCGCTATACCCTAGAGCGAGAGAAATCCTTAGATGATTTCACACCTCCAAAAAAAAGGCATACCTATGTATTGGAAACAGGAATTCACGAGTACACTGTAAAGATCACATTGAAATCTCCCACCAATTCAATAACAATAGGTGGTAATACATGTAATTAGGTATTAGCTCCAATCCATTATTAACTTGACCAATTTCCACTGTCAAACGCACGCAGCGCCCACTTGACAATACTATTAACTCAGCTGATAGATCTGCTGTGTAATTTCACATTGATTTATCGCCACTACCCACAAACATGTACCTTACAAACAGCTGATATCTCCAGAAAAAGATAGCAATAGAAATAGTCGCACCCATTGATAACTGGCAACACAGAAACACAGCTGTTCTGTTTATAAGAATCCTACGCTATATTACACATAGCCCTACTTCGTAACGCCACTGAAAGTAGGGTAAAACAAAAAACGTGAACATACATAAATTACGAGGCCAATGATTATGTAACGAAATTTTCATCACAGAAATGTGACAGTACCATAGTGACACGTTTTCATTTCAGCCAACTATTATAAAGAACATCTAATCCCGTTTAAAACAGACAGAGGACTAAAATGTATAAGAACAAAGAGATTTTGTAAGCCAGTAACAATGATGAATGGCATCCTGCAAATAATTGTCCTTCGGGGCTAAGGGCGGGGCACGAGGGGTGTGAGGAAACCCGGGACGGAGGGGGAGCTCGGGGTGGGCGCGGCAGGGCTGTGACGTCACGACGAGCCCTGCGGTCGTCGACCCGCGTGCCAAACAGCTGAGCTGACAGCCACGAGCCACGAGATGCAAGTTACGCAGCCCACGCCTCCTCGTAACGGCATTACTAATTAAGGTTTTAGCGCCACTGACCGACTTTTTATTGTAAACAGGTTGTACTTAAGGCAGAAGTCCGTGGTAGGGTTCGTTTAAATTCGTAGTAGTGCATGCGTAATGAAAATAACCAGTTTTTGGCGGTGTTGTGTAAGCAAACTGTAGTGTATTTACTTAAGAACACGCGAACAGATAACGCTATCATTCTACTATTGTTGGCGAAACAGGTTATCGGCTTACGTAACGAGTCACTGACCTACAAGACATCAAAACAAAGAGTTATCACGCCTCCGACCCTCGTAGCCCTCAATCCTTTAAGAGGGGGTCTCAATTTTTCGAACATCACTCAAGATCCGCACTTGACGGTACAAACGGCTAATTTAAATTTGAAGCGTACCCTCTGGTTTGCTAAGAGTCTCCAAGTTTCTAGGTCGAGGTCTTTAAGATATGGTAATGAAGACTGGCTTCCAGCCGTACCGCACACACTTCAAACACTGTCGAATAAGTTTTGGTTGGAATGAAGCTATGTTTTGGGATCTTTTAACATTAATTATGACAAAGGAATCTTCTCTTTTCTTTACGAAAGAATACTTATTAAAATAGTGCTGTATAAGACCTCAAACTAATGGCGTTAGAATTCCGTATAAGTGAAAAAAAAAAACAATTTCCACAAGCAAACTAACATGCGTAGCGGGAGCCGCTTTCCCGGATGACCCGATGACCTGAATCAGGCGCTTGCGTACTTTGGGTACACACAAGAAAGTAACTTTATTTAAATGATGATGCTCAAGGGGATCTAAGACTCAGGTCATCAGCAGAACTGTATGATAAAAAGCATGCTATTGCCTGTGCTTATTTTAGTACAATATTTCATACTAAACAACAAATAACACTAAAAAGTTTTTATTTTCTGAAAATATCATCAAAATTGGTTATTAAGTGAAGCAGCAATTAGCATTCCAAATATGAGTGGGGGGGCTTGGTGGAAAATGTGGGAATATCTCGTTATCTATCTCTTCTGAGCATACGTGCGGTGACGTCACATTTCAATATGTGTATCCTTATAATATTATTTGACAGTTTTCCCCTTCCACCAACTTTGAAAGGTTTTTAACTTGATTAATATTGAACGAGTTTGAAAATTTCCTTCTATTTGCGATTTTGTCTTGAGACACTGTGGTATATTGGACGAAAAGATACCACACAGCCTTTCGAACGCTTGACCTCTTTCTCGAAATTAGATCTACCCAACTGGACTGTCTGTCCAAGGTAGACGTCCACAACTTCGAGTATAGAGTCTCCAATCTTGATAGGAGTGTCTCAAGACGAAAGTCTATAACCAGTGCTTGTTGCCAGTGATGACATATGGTTCCGAAACGTGGTCGCTCACAATGGGCCTCATCAGAAGGCTCAAAGTCACCCAAAGGGCAATGGAAAGGGCTATGCTCGGAATTTCCTTGCGTGATCGAATCAGAAATGAAGATATCCGCAGGAGAACCAAGGTTGCCGACATAGCACGAAGAATCGCCAAACTTAAGTGGCAATGGGCAGGACACATTGCTCGCAGAACAGATGGCCGTTGGGACCGAAAGGTTCTGGAGTGGCGACCGCGTACCGGAAGACGCAGTGTTGGAAGGCCTCCTACAAGGTGGATCGATGACCTGGTGAAGGTTGCGGGAATCCGATGGATGCGAGACGCACAGGACCGTTCATTGTGGCGACATTTGGAGGAGGCCTATGTCCAGCAGTGGACGTCTATCGGCTGAAACGATGATGATGATGATGATGATTTGCGATTTTGGATAAAGATACTTTTTGATACAAACGTTAAAAAAAAATGAGTCAGGTATCTAATTCTAATTCAACAAGCAAAGAATCTTGGAGAATTGAAGGTAATGGAATCCCAGAGGTAATTGTATTAGTTGTTTAGGAACTCAGTTTTGTGTGTATCTAGATTAACATGTTCCCAATAAACTAGCCAAGTGAATCAATTATTTGGAGAATGTTCGCCCAATATACCGATAAGACGGTAAAGGAAAACCCATATTAAATTATCGGCTAAAGACCGTTATACACTGACTTGTGGAATTATGCAGAGCTCCATAATGTTACCATTTAGCAAACCAGATTCAACTGGAAGAAAGAAAAGAGATAATTTTGCATTGAGAATTCACAAACGTTTTTTATTTGGACTAGTTAATTCTCGAGGGATAAAGGATAAAATATTATTTCTCTTTGTTATTTCGATTTTGGAGTTACATAATGTACTTAGATGTGAGGTTAGCTCAAAATCTTATTAATCAGCCTAACAATGTTCCCACTGCTGGGACTTAGGTCTCGGTCTCCTTGTAGGAGAGGGAATGGGCCGTAATCCATCACACGGGCCCAGTGCGGGTTGGTGAATGTCACATGCCTTCGAATTTCTGATTATAGGATATGCCGATTGTTACGATGTTTTGAGAGCAGTGGCGATGAAATATACAACACAAAGTGAAGCGCTTGCCTGGGTTTCGGGACCACTGGCACAAGTCCCCCATCACACGGGCCCAGTGCGGGTTGGTGAATGTCACATGCCTTCGAATTTCTTGTTCTAGGATATGCCAATTGTTACGATGTTTTGAGATCAGTGGTGATGAAATATACAACACAAAGTAAAGCGCTTGCCTGGGTTTCGGGACCACTGGCACAAGTCCCAAAGCTCATAATCTAGTTAGGGAAAATTTTACTTTGATTTGTTAATAAAATCAATAGGTCTGAGGATGTTAACATAGCAACACATTTTTACAAAGCTCCAATGAATAATTTATCAAATGTAACACTTTAATTCATGATTTATTAAGAGTTCAATTAATATAATAAGCTATTGTTCGATGATACGTTCCACAAAGTTGCTGAGGCTAACAACAATTGTAGATTGCGACATTATCGCCATAAAAAATACAGTACGGCTCTTTGTTTCACGTAATCTATTCCAGTTGTACTCAACATGGGGTCCGAGCTTAGGGAACTATTTGTAAAGGCCCTAGCTCTCGAGCTGTGCCATAAAACAGTGATTGTCTGAAGCCTACTGCTCGGTATCGGCTAGGTCAATAGGTTTGAAAAAATATATATATTTATTATAGATTCATATTCAACATTATCAACATATGATTTTTTCGTATGACACAATTTTGCCAAAAAAATAAATTTGAACAATATGATATTTTTCCGCTTGTTTTCCCTACTCCTTTCAAATGGTTTTGATCTTTAGAAATATGTTTACACAAAAAAAAAAATGCTGGTTAAGTGTTCTTCAGAATGTACACAGCTTATGTAAATCAATCAATATTTCACAAAGATAATGGTTCTAAAGGTCAGCGGGGCTCTATGCGGGCGCAGGCGGCATGCGGCAGTACGAAACGAATATTTGTGTGCATTTAACTCCGGCTATCCAAGGGACTACACGCGTTAAAACGAACTGGGAAAGGTGTGACTTCGGATTCTACACTCATTAATCATAATTAACAAACAGTGTAATTGTAACTTATAATTTTGGTATCATTTACAGTTACAAATGTTTTAGAAGGCCGTCTTTGTAAAATTAGATCAACGCAAATGAGTATTGTTATAGTTTGTACTAACAAAATGTTAGTTGGAATTGTCAGTGCGATTGTTGTAAGCAATAAAATCATCGAAGTAAAGAATGAAGAAGACGCAGCGGTGGAGGCCTTCCTAGTAATTTTATTAGGTGGACCGATGACCTAGTGAGGCTCGCGGGAATCAGATGGATGCAAGACGCACAAGACCGGTCGTTCTCGCGACGCTTAGGGGAGGCCTAAGTCCAACAGTGGACGTGTTTCGGCTGAAATGATGATGATGAAAGAATGACGGGAAATTCAAGATTTTGTAACTGAAAGGCAATGAAACCATCGTAGTAAAGGATAAAGAGGAATTAACTGTTTTGTATATGACAGACAGACATTATTGTAGCCGTAGGCAATAATATTATAGATGTAAATGATAAAGGCGAATAAAACATATACCTATCAAATGATAAAATTAAAGTTGGAGTTGTAAGTGTGACTGTAGTAGAATAAAACGCCAACCTGATGATGAACAAAGAAGAAAAGGATGATGATATCACAGTTTTTAAAAAGAAAGCATCACATATAGATTAAAATGAATCATTAAAGCATGGACACTTGCACATGATAAAACAATTCCTTTACAAACACATCTAATAACATGACAAACATATAAATGATCTCAGAGAAAAACTTGAGCACCATTGATCCTCCTACACCATAGGCCCGGCTCGAACAGTAGTATTGTTTGTGCACCTAATATAGGGCAGACGGGATTACAATATACCCAGTCTGTTTGTCCAAGTACTTAAGGGAGTTTAATAACGTCGTCGTGTGCCCGTTTAACACCATTGTTTGCCATAATATTAAGGTCCACGGCCTCCTCTAAATAGGGATTGGGGATTTTTTTCGTCTGCCCCATGAAATTTTATGCGTCTGTTTATTTTCGTTCAAGTGACCGGGATATTGTTTCGAGAGGGACTTTGTCTTGGGAGTTGGTCTTGTTTGGACTTTAAATATTAATAATATGTGTGGGTGTTAATTATGAGAGTTTCGATGTTATGTGTGTTTTGGCCAGCGAAAAGATGGATGGATTGTGTGAGAAGTGGGGAGTTAATGATAGAGTGACAGTTAAAAGGATAGAATGGAAGAAAAAATGTGCTGTGCCGACTCTAAATAACATAGGACTAGAACAGGAAGGTGATGATGAATTGTGAGTGTTTCAAAAGGATTGATAGTAGTCTTCTTTTTGAGCGTGGGTTCTAACCGTGGTTACCAATACGGTTCAAAGCATGATGATTAATCCAAAATTGCTAAAGTATAACGGTGCTGAGTAGATTCTCGAGGTAAATCATACTCTGACAAGTTTCTAAACCATAATCCTCAATTCAGGAACCGAAAATAAATGCTTCTATTTCTGCCGTAAACGTGTATGGAATGACACGAAGATAATAGTATAATGAACCCAGAATCGAATTCTAAGTAATGAGATAATACGAGCTAAGTGTTAGTCTGCTGTAGCATTCGTAGTAATATCGGCAATTTGAAAACTAGAAACTAGCACACCAGAGATAGACTATAATGATATTTCACAAGCGATTCGTTGAACCATCTAATGTGGTACAGAACACGTAATTGGTGTTTAATTAACGAAGGGTTTTATAGAGAAAAATATGTTCTTTCTTCATTATGCTTATCTACATATGTATATAAAATGTACACCAACAAATAATCTCAAGAAAAACTCAACATAAAAAAGCTGCACTAGGGAGAAACTGACTGACTGACATATCAACGTACAGCCGAAACTACTTTAACTAGGAACGTGAAATTCACAAGGTTTTCTTTTCTGTCGTGAGGATTTTCTAAATTCACCCCTTCAGGGGATGGAACGGAGTTCCAAAAGTATGGAGAAACCTGTACACGCGGGCGAAGCCGCTGGCAGAAGCTAGTATGTATATTTTAAAAGAAAGTCCCCCACACCGTCTGTCTGCCTGTTCGCGATAAACACAAAAACTACTGAACCGATTATATTTTTTTGATATGATAAATGATATTTTTCACCGATAGACAGAGTGATTCATGAGGAAGGTTTAGGTGTATAATACATGCGTATTATAGTAGAGAAAAGAAGAGAATTTCAAACATTTCTAACACCGATGCGGAAATGAGGCGGGGTGCTAATTCACAATAATTTACAAAAATATGGAGACTTAGTAAACAAGAACTACTGAACGGATTTTTATGCGGTTTATACATGCATATTGTAGTAGAGAAAAACCGAAAATTTCAAACATTTCTAACACCCGTGCGAAAATGAGGCGGGGTGCTAAATCACAATAAAATGTTTATTATCTGTTTAAAATTGTGTGTACAATAAAGAATAATTTACAAAAATATGGAGACTTTTACTAAGTCTTACTTGTACAAGATCTTAGTCCAGAATGGCTAAAATTTGCAAAACTTATATTTACAATACAGAAGTTTTGTAACTAATATAGAGTATATTTTTAAAGCAGGCCTTGGCAACAGGCCGTCTATTATATTTCAGCTGTTTGGTAACTTAATCAAGTTTAGCACGTGGATGACTATGCCGGAACTTAAGGGCCTATTACACTACGCGATATTCAGCACACGATATTCAGACTGTCTTATTTTTTGTTCCGAGTAAGACCGGTCTAACTCTTATTACACTACGCGATATGTCGAATCATAGACTAAAACTGTCTGAATAATGAATGGTGTAATAGGCCCTATAAGAGGGTCCTTATCCACTGGTCTTTAGTCAACGCGAGCATGGTTTAAAAGGCTGTTCTCAAATATTTCACAAAACTTGTTCCAGGAAATACAAGTTGTTAGAAAAATAAAAACTTCATTCAGAATCTTGATTAAATGTGTGGCCAAAGTTCACGCAAAATAACAGATTTTCAGAGGTCTTTACTGAATTAGTCTTACACAAATTTACAATTTAATTTCAATAGAAACCTAGATAATATCCACAAAATATCTGTGTTTCCAAAATATCTGGAGAAAGATGTGTAATAACATCATAAAACGGGAAGGACGCTCTTAAGGTGAACGCTCCAGGGAAACTCGCGAAGTTCAAATTTACGTACAAACACAAAACAGAGAAGATCTAAAATGTACTAAACTAATTACTCATTTTGTATAGTTTCGATAATGAGATAGATTCATGATAGCATAAGTTTAAACCTTAGTGGTTTTTGGTTGAACTTAGATAATCCCGTATTCTTTTGTATAAATGATAAAAAAAAAATAAGAACTTGACGTTTTACCTTGTGTGACGCACCCTCTCTATGAAAACTGAACAAAAAAAAATACATGTGACATCCACCAACCCGCACTGCGCCCGAGTGGTGTATTCCCTTTCCAAGAGAAGAGGCCTGAGAGTCCCAGAAGTGGAAACATTTAAAAGGCTATGTCATGATAGTGCTTATTGTGCATGCATGATTATTACTTGACTTACAACACTATAACACACATTTCTCGCTATTAAAGCAAGTCAAAGATATGCTATCATCTCAACAGTATATTATAAACAAATAAACAACTTTTTTATCTCGCTGTTGTTTTTCAATTTGCACATTTATGAGGAGTAAAGCGTGCTATATATCATTCCGAAAGGATCTCAAGCAAATCAGGTGTAATTTAGAAGTAATTTATTTTTTACGCTGGCAACATTATGTATTGACTGGGACGTGAAGATACGAGAATGAGATTATCATTTACGAAAAAGGAATATCATGATAATGGCCTTTAGAAGACTTTCAATAATAATAAATATTTCTTTAAGCTTGCTATTATTATTGTCTGTATAATAGTGAACAGGTTACTTCTAGGCAAGCGTGCTCCATCGTCTGCCACATCATCGCTTACCATCAGGTGAGATAGTGGTGGTGGATAATAATAAAAAAATAAATATAATATTCCTCAACTTTCACACAACGTCTTCTAGTCCCAAACTAAGCAGAGATAACACGACCTCCGGCATAGCAGTCAGGGCCACTAACCACTAGACCAACAGGCCAGTCAAAATTTCCTCGACACTTAAAGAACTTACTTTACTTTTAAAATACATAAAGTTTACCGCATAACAACATAACACTGAAAAAAAAAAGATTGATACGAAACGGAACTGAGGCATTTTGCCCGAAATTACAGTAATTAATTTTGATAGCTGTACAACATTTCACTGTTTATGTTTGAAGTAATCGCTTACACGTGCCGTCGACATAATATTCAACATTCAAAAATAAAACATTCACAAAACAATTTGTTCATTCCGAATCGAACGTGAACGAAAATGAAAATTTGTTCTATATCCCGACGAAGTACAGAAGTATAATTCAAGTGTCAATCATCGGCTTCGGTGATTGGCACGCACGATGTTGTAGCCTAGCGCAGGCGCCACGTGTTCAGCCACCGAGTTTTTGTACACAACAAAAACAAGGTAACCGGGCCACTGACCCATCTGATACAGCTCACGCTTCAATATTTGTACTTCCGACTATTGTGTCTTATCACTTTAAAACCCAAATTCTGGGTTAAGCTCGCCTTTGCGACTATCTACTATCCTTTGTATGTATATGTGTTTATACATCATGATAATGACGTAATGTCATGATCAGTCTTATAATGTTCCCACTGCTGCGACTCAGGCCACCTCACTAGGAAAGGGGATGGGTCGTAATCCACCACGCGGGCTCATTGCGGGTTGGTGAATGTCACGTCTTCGAATTTTTGGTTTTAGGACAAGCCGGTTTCCTCACGATGTTTTCCTTCACCGTTTATGGTGAACATTACACGGTCATGCAAGCGTCAATCATTTCCATCAAACATGAATGATGGTTGAATGACGGAATTTTATCGCCTATAATTTTCGCCATCCAAACGTCAGTCATCGCATTAGACGGTAGGTTTTTCGTCAATCAAAATTTTGACTGTGGCAAAACTGACAGCAGAACCTATCGTGTAATGTTCGCCTAACCATATATACGAGTATCTTTATATACCTACTAGCTGAGCCGGCAAACGTTGTTCTGCCATATAAATAAAAAAAAAAAAAAAATAGAAAAAAAAAAAAATAGATGTTGGCCGATTCTCAGACCTACTCAATATGCTCACAAAATTTCATGAGAATCGGTCGAGCCGTTTCGGAGGAGTTCAAGTTCGAACACCGTGACACGAGAATTTTATATATTAGACTAGCTGAGCCGGCAAACGTTGTTCTGCCATATAAATAAAAAAAAAAAAAAAAAAAAAAAAATAGATGTTGGCCGATTCTCAGACCTACTCAATATGCTCACAAAATTTCATGAGAATCGGTCGAGCCGTTTCGGAGGAGTTCAAGTTCGAACACCGTGACACGAGAATTTTATATATTAGATATAATTTTTCAGTACGTGTGTTTGACACCTAACTAATTCCCCGTAAACCGCTTGACCGATTTGGATAACATTTTGTGTGTATATTTGAGGAAGTCCCTAGATAGTTTAAAATACAATTGAACCCAATAGGTGGCGCTACAATCAGGTTCTCTTTTTTATTTCTGATGGAAAGTCAGCTGCCGGACAGGACTACGTCTGTCGAGACTGCTAGTAAAAATATAAAAATGAATCCCTATTTCCTTTGCTCACGCCATCTCACGTGAATGGCTGGACCCACTTCGCTAATTCGCTTTTTGTTTGTGTTTGTTGTTGTCAGGAGAAGGTTCTTACAAAAAGAAAAATTAAGAAAATTGCGGAGAAAATCACAGAAAACTATGACTATTTCATCTTTGAGCGTGACATTTAATTATTTAAGACAAAACAACGTCCCAGTCAGGTAACGTAAAGTAATAAAGGAAAAAAATAGCTAAGTGCTTGTTTTAGTTCTTAGGAACAAGAATAGGTAAGTATTGTTATGTAACTGTAATCATCCAGTCGCAATCAACACTTCAAAATGTCATCGAAAACCAATTTCAAATGTCTCGTACTGACATTTAAAATCAAAAATATCAAATAAACTCGATTTCAAATAACCTAATGTGTGAAGTCATGTTTACTGCAAGATATTTATGAATATCAAAACACCCTTGCTGAACTAAAAATTGTCAACTAAACCGAATATTGACAAGAAATTTCGAACCATTTTCCGATCCTTTTTACACAAAATGCGAAATTTCTAAATTACCACGTATTTCGAAACTTTGGAGTCAAAAAGAAAATCGTTTTACTTTATTTTTGCTGGTGAAAATTGGTTATTACGCTGGAAAGTAGGCCAAGTGGCAACATTGAAAACATCCAGGTCACTAGTGCGGGGATTCCAAATATTCCAGCTCAAACCTTGCGTCATGATATGGAGAATTAAATTAAGCATATCAGAAGTCTCGGGAAGCCAGAAGAATTTAGATTCCAAAGCTTATTATTTATTTAGTGTGTAGTTGCGGCAGCCGAGCATTTACAAAGAAAAGTTGTTATTTTAGGGGTTGACTGCGATCCCGCCTGATGGTAAGCAGTGATGCAATCCTTGATGGTGAATCTATTCACTCGAGTCTTGAAGACACCTAAATTATAATCGGACGGGAAGACCGCTGCAGGCAAATTGTTCCAGTCCTTCGATGTACGCGGTATAAAAGACGAGGCGAAACGCTTAGTCCGGACCGTAGAGGTGTCAACAACGAAAGGTAAACCTTGAATGAACACCAATTTGCAGGCAAACATCTTTATTCTGAACAAAATTAGCTAAAAATTCTTCTGTCATAAAAAATCTTTTTTTGTTCAAACGTTGCAGTCCGATGCATCCGTGGGGTGTGCCCCACATTCGCAAAACGGAACCGGCAACGGAAGAAAGGGTGTGGTTGAAGCAACCGCGTACCGGAAACCGGAGCGTGGGACTCCCTTGCACGATGAGGATCTGGCGAGGGTTCCGACAAGCCAGCAAAAAAAAGACAACGTAGGTGGGCCCATTATTTTCGCAGTCCCGTTATTTCGGTCTCGAACTTTGCTCATCCCTAGTTTCATTATAGAGGTATGCACTATGTATAGAACGGCGCTGCTTCGGAAGCTGAATTCAATGTCAGGGCCAGTGCCGGGAATATAATGGAGCTACGGACTTGCTGTGTCAGTTATGCGAGTGTGTATAGATAGGCCGCTGAATTCTTGAAAGCTTTTTCGTGAATAGACTGGTATTTGGACTGGGCCTTCTAGACTTATTCTTCTTATCAATATAGGTTTTTATTTTTGTTATTGATAGGCTCACGTTTGACCACTACCTCACCTGATAGTAAGCGGTGATGTGGTCACTTGCTAAAAGTAACCTACTCACTCTTGACTTAAAGACTCAAGGAGGCAGACTCCGGCAGGGAATTCCACTCCTTAGCTGTACGCACAATGAATGTATTTTCTGAGTGTTGCTTACAATATAACTTGTCATTTTTCTTCTAACAATTTAGAAGGCTGTCTTCATGAAAATGTTTTACATTTAAACATCTAAGACGAAGCCATACCCACATCAAATCCAATCGTGTTCTCGTTCAATAACAAATCTTCGACTATCAGACGTAAGGTTCCGCTGACACTAACCGTCGTCAAACCAAAGCTCCTTACACAATAGGTGGCCCAAACTCAACACCGTACGATAATACGTGCCTGTAAAACTCCCAAACTTCAGAGCTATAAGGACGTATCATGACGAATGTATTAGTTGGTTTATCGGAACCGGAATCGGAGGCGGAGGCAGAAACGTCAAATGAAACACTAGAAACAAAAACTAATTAAAAACTCGGATAAATAGACAAAAATGTAGCCCTAATTCACAACATGCCAAATCTAATTATTATTTATTATATAATGTATAAAAGAAGAAACTGACTGACTGACATATCAACGCACAGCCGAAACGACTGAGACTAGGAACGTGGAATTTTGCACAAGATTTCCTTTTACTGCTAATTTTCTAAAATTCACCCTCTAAGGGGTTGAAGTTGAACTTTGGACCCCCATGGTCCAAAGTTTGAGAGGAGAAACCTACTTTTAGGCGAGCGAAGCAGCAGCTAGTATGGAATAAAGTAACAAGTGAAAGAGTGGCGACATTTGGGGGAGGCCTATGTCCAACAGTGGACGTCTATCGGCTGAAATGATGATGATAAAAGAGTAGTGGACAGAAAGCACGGGAAAGGACTCGAGGGAGATTCCCCGCGCGACAAGTATAAACTTATTTTCCGATAAAAAATATCGGAAACGGAATCGGAAGTTCCGACCTTTCGGAATCGGGAACCTTCGTAACATCTCTGGTATGTATGTATACGTGCGGTACGAACTCGTAAACTTCAGAGCTAGAAGGACATATGTATACGTGCCGGTACGAATTCTAAGAGCAAGAAGGACGTATGTCCGCAACAGCACCCTAATTAAATAACCCTCTAGTTATTACGTTAAACAATTAGGCGGCGCACTGATAGACGCGGCAACGCGATTGTGGTTGGTTAGTGGTGGATTGGTAAAACACATTAGTTAAAATTGAATCAAGTGTATGTAGTTATTTTGATGGATTTTCCTTCTTTACAGTTATTTTTTTTTTCTTTATTACTAAGTATATAAAAAAAAATACATTTTCCGTGTCAGTCTGTTCATCCGCTTACTTCTCCTAAATCACGCAACGGATTTTGATGAAGTTTTCACCAATAGAAAGAGCAATAAAATCTACTGTTGGAGTAAAAGGTTTCCACCAAATCCATTTCCTTACTAGCATTATTCATCGATAAGATAATTTCTTCTATGTGCTTCTTTAAACACAAGAAGAGCGACTGGACCTTAACAGTAGATAAAATCGCCACGAAATCGCGCGACATCGCGTCTACGTGAAAGACGCTTAACGATGACTGTACTTCCACACACGTCGATATCTTCAGTGGACCGTCTTATACTATAGTTAGTTCTTGTTGCTAATCACCAATTAAAACTACCTACTTTGGTAGTATGTTATGTTTGTTTGTGATAAAACGCACAAATATACTGATAGAGAGTCGGGAGAAATATTTACTTTGGATTGTTTTTACTTCATTAGAGTTTTGTTCCAGCCAGGGCTTTGGGAATTTGAATGATTTACCGTAACCCTGAAACGCAAAAGGCAAATGAAGTTGGGTTGGGTTATAGTCAGTAAAAGTCTGACTCTCTCGCTCCACACAGAGCAAGGGAAGTTTTTTGATGATTTCCCACATAAATAGAGAAAGAGTTTTGTCCTAACCTGATTGTAAATGAGGACATTGAGGAGAGGTTACTCATATTTTATACAACAGGGTTGTTTTAATAACGTTGCAGTCGCAATATTCGTTTTTAATAAGTCATTATTGTATAATCATACAAGGTTTTGTATACCGATTATCTCAGATCGATTTTCGGAATTAGGCGAAAGTGATTATTTCTAACTTGCTGACCCGACATTGTCCTATCTTAGAAATTAACTGTCAAACGCGCGAACTGTCAAACGCTCAAAAAAAGAATTAGCGAGAAGTTGGTAGCAGATTGACCGTTCACGCGTGATCCCTAATGTATCCTTATTTCCTTTGGTCACAGGGAAATAGGAATTATTTTTTTTATTTAAAGAAGATTTGAATTATTTCACAGAGGTGATCCCGTCAGCACAGAACTTTAGATGCAGAAGATGAATTGAAAGATTAAAACTTAGAACAAAAAAAAACCGCCATCGAATTATCATCTTCCCCATTCTCACAGTAGCCAAGTAGATCTTAGTTGCGTCACCATAATTGAATTCATAGACCCAACTTTTCTATATGAATAGCATAAACATTTGCTCACACTAAGGCTATATATTCACTGGCGGACAAATGGGCGGTACGTGACACAAGAGATGCGGCGGTACACACGTGGTGCGAGACGGCACGGGACGAATCGTGATGCCACTGGAAAGGGATACGGGAAAAGGATTACTCGTTTTGTGGGAGCTTGCCTTAGTCTCACCCATCGAAATTTACGGGCTCAAGCTGCTAAAGCAAAGAAGTTCGAAGGATCATGAAGAAACGATTCAAATGTCTTAGATTTCGCAAAGATAAACAAAAGTAAGGAACAGAGAAGAAATGAGAAAATCATCATTAATTAGCTAGTCAGTAAGTTGGTGGCAAAGCTCTGACTGAACACCTTGATGTTAATTTAAGTATTAAGACTGTTCACCAGCTGGTCTTCGAAGGGTAAATCACATTATGTGACTATCTCTGAAATATCTACTACTAATTGGTGCGTACGTACCTAGTGTAATAAAGTTCCAATACATATTTAGGAACCAATGTACTGAACCCAAACAAAGTTACAAAATAAGCATTAGGAAGATAGCATACGACCCGCAATAACATAACAAGTAACAAGGGTCGCACACAGATGGCGAACGAAACAAAAATATTGCTAAAACGTGTGCAATCTGCAACTGCAGTAGCGCAAAACTGTTGCATTTTAAAAGCTAAACCGTTCCAACTATTTACATTGCAAATCCCATATTGTTTTAGAGGTTTTTTTAGACGCAGCTTACAATCAAAATAGGAATGCAACTGGCTAGAAAGATTCTGCTTTCTTTTTTTATTAGTCTTTTTTTTCATAAGCTTGTGAACTGACATTAGTTTGACAGCTGTCAAACTCACAATAAGGTGAAACGTCAATCATATTCTTTTTAAACCTTTTTAGACGTTGGCCTTCTGCATTATCGCTTGATGATACGTTCGGGAACATCATGCTGCTCCAATGCAAGTCTCATTAGATAACCACAGAGAATGAATACTAATACAACTCAAGGCCAGATGTATGCATTAAATAAATCTCGCTTATTTTAGTCTGAATCGTATGCGACAACATTAGCATCACTACAATGTAGTTCTTGATACAAATACAAGTTGCATAATTAGCGGCGATTTTATGTGGTGATATGAAGATCGCATTTTTGTTAATAATAGAAACTGTTCGAAACGTTCAGAATTCTTGTAAACCAAGCTTTAGGTCAATGGACTAATGCAACATAGTTTTGATTAAGTATTCAAGGTTCATAAATAAGCGCCATCTATTTGCGTACATATTTATTTAAAACCCATTTTAAAAATAAATATCATTTATCACTTGTCTGCCCTGGCGGCTGACCTGACAAGGCTCACTGCAACAAAGATAATATTACCTAATCTCACAATTAAATTCTGTTCTAAATAAAGACTTGTGACCGCTACCAAAACAGTTGGATTGCATAAAAGTAAACGCATAAAATATGACAGTTTACGATCAAAAGATGTCACTCGGTACGCAGGTTTACTGTTCTAAAAACATAATCCGTATGTTTTAAGGACGCACGAGACGACTCGGACATTCTTACGGCGAGCACACACTTGCTAATATCATTAAAAGCTTATAAATAGACCTACTTAAAGCCCGAAACGAATGTGGAACGATAATAAGATATGCAACCCGCGTGCACTCGAATCGCACAGTCGCCGCGCGTCCTGTCTGAGAGCCCCTTAGCGTAAAATTAGGGCTGTTAAACATGCACGCTGCTGGAATTGGGTTCGTCAAAATTGTTTTAATTGAAATTTTGTTGGCGACATTTGGTTTTGTTTTGTTATTGGAACCCAAATAATGAAAGGGAAGTTGCTTTTGTATTTCTTCGCTGTTTTAAATCCCGGAGGAATGGAGAAGGAAGAAATTGCCTGAAAAGGACTGGAATAATTGATCCAATTATAATTGAGGTGTCTTCAAGGCAAGAGTGAATAGGCTCTTAATAAACTAGTGCGCTTTACCATCATTGATTGCATCTCTGTTGACCATCAGGTGGGATCGCATTGACTGCGATATGCACTAGTTTAATATATGATTAAAAAAACGCACTCCACTAAAAATTTACGCCAACTTTCGGAAAGAATAATGGCATTGGACGTAAGGATTGCTTCTCAAAATTATTATTATGTCTCACCATAAGAAAGCAATGTACAGTCAGGGGTCAAAAGTGCTGTTGCATTCTACCAATGCTAAAATTTGTTTGTAGAAGGGGATCAATGGTGCATGACTGATTTAATTCGTAGAATAAAATCTAAAGTATTGAATAAACTAGTTCTGAACCATTCGACTTCTACTACAAAGAAATTTCAGACAATTTAGCATTAGTAAAGTGCCTCTGCACTTTTGAACCCAGACTGTACTTATTTGAAATCCATTAAATGATCTTTGTTTTGCAAATAAGTTTTAAATACTTTTACACGTCAATTTTTTCTTCAATTTAAACTAGATGAGACCGATTTTTCCTCGCCGACTACCCTGAGAAGAAACACCGAAACAAACTCAAGGGTCAAAGTCAGCAAACATGTAATTGGTCAAATCATATGAGAACCAGAAGCAGATTAGATTGAGATGGTCTTTGAGGAAATTTCGAGTGGACCTGTCCATTCAGGGCAAGCATTTGTCAGTATCCATGTAGCTCAACTCAGAACTATTAAGGAGCTCGACGGCTTGACGAACAATACCAAAGAAAGTACTTATTACATTTTGGTAGGCCTTGTATAGTACTCAAACTGCCAGACATGATACGTATCTATGTATAAGAAAAATCTGACAGACTGACATATCAATGCACAGCTGAAATTACTGGGACTAGGAGCGTGGAATTTTGCACAAGGTTTCTTTCTATGACGTAGGCGAGCAGTAAGAGAGGATTTTCCAAAATTTACCCCCTAAGGGGATGAAACGGGGTTCAAAGTTTGTATGGAGAAACCTGCTTTCACGCGGTCGAAGCCGCTGGCAGAAGCTAGTTTATTTATAATTGAAGCACTTAACACGAAATAAAACCTTCGACACCTAAACTAAACGTAGCAATTACCCACTATAATAAGTACTAAAGCAGAAACAATTAATTCAAAGTTACTTCTTCACTTTCCCAAAAATTAACGTTCGTAATTAACACGCGGCCCGAGCTCCGTAATAAGGCAATTTACGAGACCTTCATTTATAACAAGAAGAGAGAAAATTTCGTATGACATGATAAAAACAACGACATATATATATTATCACTTTATAAATTCGCGTTATATTTAAACGAACATACTCATTTCAGTCCCACATGTTTATGATTTAAGTAAGCATAAACAAAATTAATTATGGAATATTGTTTATGGTCGTATACAAAGCAAAGGCGGCGCTCTATACAGCCTCGAACAATGTCATCTATAACAAGGTACAGGCAGCCCTAAGCAGTGCCGTTTACAAACAGATTTCACGTGTGTAGAAGCCATAAAGAAGTGGCACAATCAATTACATACGGCCGTACGTTGTGAAATCGTCAGTTTAATTAGTAGATACTCGCTGTCGTTGCGTAACCCCGGCGAGGATCGCAGCTCGGCGAATACAATACTACAACACTATTCGCAACGTCGAAGCTTCGCCCATAAAACGTTCGTTGACTCTAATGTAGGTCTATAAAAATTATACTAATAAATGCGCGTATTCCTCTGTTTGAAGCGTCGTTCGTGATGATAAATGGACACGTTTGTGGAGGCCGAGTGTTACTCCGATAATATGATGCAAGGTACGGGATGTACCAATGAATCACGTTCCCAAAATAAGGCCGAATTATTGATGCAAATAAAAACGCTTCGGTCTGCTGTATTTTTTATTCGATTCAGGGCAGTGTTTGTCAGAAAGATGAAAAGGATTTTATAACACCTATTGCATAAACCCTACATTTTCATAGGTCATCAACACAATGATGATATGGCGTGAGAATATGTGCGTTTAAGCAATCAATGCGTCGAGGTTCATCGGACCGTTTTTTTTAGTATTTAGGTTGCAACGATTTGCGCAAACGCGCGTGCATCGGATGCGTAGAGCGCGTTATCGAAGCCGCGTGCGAAGAACCAGCTAACGAGTCAGTCGGGCCAAAGTAAACAATTACGATAGCATTGTTAGCGCGGTCGACGACCCCGCCGCCCCGCCCCGCGCGCACGTATTACCAAATCGCGCGGCCACTCGCGACTCGCGCGCACCAAACGCCACGCACGCGCCGTTGCGATATCATTTGCATGCGAATACGTGATTCACCTGACGCCGCCCGCCGACGCCCGCGCTTACACCGACCGCTATCTCATTATACTATCACACTCCCGGAAAAACAGCACCGCTATCTCACATCTCCGATAAACTCGTTACACAATTCAATAATCTAACACTAATACGTGTCCCACTACTTTCGTTTTCACAAAGAATTTGTAACAGTTTTTGAAAAAGTATGTAATCACGCGAGGTCCGACTAGAACCAAACGTCGTTTTTCATTTATCACGAGGTTCGCTTCATATTTCATGTTGTCTCGGCGAACGGGTGCGTTCTAAAATCTTACCAGAAAAGAAAATATCCTTCCATTTTCGCGGCGCTAAACAACGACAGTGATCCGGGGGGAGAAGGGAGGCTCGCACTGTTTTTTTTTTTCGTCGAACAAAATGCCGTCGGAAACTCATCAATATATCAGAATTGTCCAACGTAGAGAAAGAGGAAAACTGCGAGGGACGATACGACCGTCGATAGTTTCTGAACCGATAATACTACAACTCTAGACCAATTTACGCAGCAAGGGTAAGTAAATTGCGGACCCTTTGGAAAATTTGGGGTCTGACGAGATACAGCCGACACAGATACAATGGAACGTTCGCGTAATGCAATGACGTAAATTGCGTTAGTGGAGATAAGATAAAACGATCGAAAAATTGCTCGCAAACAGCCAAGTATCAGGATGTAAGCGAGACTCTCTCGGAATCAAAATAAACAGATCACATGATTACCTCGCCATAAATTTTCAATTCGTATTTCTTTGTTGCAGTGAGGAGCTTCCGTCTGCATTTCCATGTTCTTTATGGTTACAAGCCTCATTTAGTCTTTCTGTCTCTGCTTTGTTACGAAAGGAAGTTGAATATTGCTTTTTTTCGCAATTTTTCCTTTTGATTGAATACGTTGTTGGTTCCAAGACAATTTAACGTTTTGGGAATACCTCGACTGTTATGCGACCCTAAAGACTGTAAATTGTAAACGAGAAAACATGTTATTTCGTAATTCAATGTCATTAGCGGTTAAAGCCTTCAAAGCAGCAGTTGCTAAGAAAAGCAATAAGTATGGTGATGGCTCAAAAGGCAGTTAAATGTAAGCTCACAGTCGTACCTAATCCAGTCAAATAGGGTTTAGTTTGAGACCACAAACCGCATTTCTTCATAGTTCGTGCGGACCACAGATTCATTATAGCACGGGTGGAAATGCCACAGATATCAAAGGTCATGTAATCGCTCCGCTCGACCTGGGCCGATCCCTAGGGCATGACGAAACTTACCATCCATACAGACATTCATCTTCTCTGGAACTTGTTTTTCTTTATTGTTGAAAGCCAATACACACGTTATTACATTTATTTATTTGATCTCGCTTCTATTATTAATGCAGACGTTTGGGTGATTGCTCAGCAGATTCTGATCATATTTGTTGGGACGTCAGTCGAGGTAGGTTTAATAAAAAACCGTGTAAATGAGAGTGCATTTTCTAAGAAGAAGTAAGTACATTATATTTCTCCAGCACATCATGTGGTACAACTAGGGACTTTAATATTCATACGGAATCTACTGTGAAACTACTTTGAGGAATACTTCTGAGATGTTTTCCTATTACCATTTCTACATCTGCGAAATGGTAAAATATTCAACAGAATACTTTAAGAAATATTTCATTCTGCTTATAGAAAAGTATTTTAGAAAGTAAAGTTAAGAGCGACTACAAATGAAGTAATCTTTAACACCAATGACATAAAGCTTAATTAGAATCATTATAACATTGATTATGATTCAGATCTAGAACTATTTGACAATCCAGTAATGCAAACAGACGTAAAACAGAATGAGCGTGTCAGTATTCATGTAGGACTAATGTATGAAGACATCTGTGATATTGACGCTTCCGGCGAAACCATCAAAGTAAACCAAACATTCGTACCAGTACCGGAGTAATACAATCAGCGCCTAACTCGGCCATAAATCGTACGATTCGCACCAAGTGAAGTGAATCTGATTTGTGTCTCGGCTGCGTTGGAAAGTGTACGCAATATGTGGATGTGCGTGCGCGCGTCATGAATAGAAACCGCTCCGGCGATAACTTTCGTGCAGCCTCGCTCCCTCGGTAATAGCGAAGTGATAGACAAGGGTACATCTACTTTTGTTTTATTAGTACGTACTCTACATATTATATTGGGGTGTTTGTATGGACGAGGTAGTTTTAGGAGATTGTTTTCTCTCAGGGTGCATTGACACTGCTGATGTTATGGGCATAATTTATTCAACACTTGATATCCTAAGATTAGCAAGCATGCTTTGTCACAGAAAATTCATTAGGTACAGTATTCCGATCTTCAACCACGTAATTAGCTTAATTTTGAGTTACACTACTCTGTACCTTATCACCAAGGTTCCCTCTTATCCCGGAATTCAGGGAGACCCGGAATTGAGAACTGAAAATAAACTTCTTCCGGATTCCGTAAGGAATTTATAATATCCAAGATTCTCCCAGAATTTCAAGTTGCTGGTTTAATCATAGTAGGTCAGTCCAGATCTTTCAATAAAATTAAAGGTAAAGGACAAGGCGAGGTTTTAAGAGACATTTGTTATGTGATGTTTAAAAATATTTTTAAAATGATACAATTTCAATATCCTAAGTTCATGAAAAAACGAGATTCTAGTCACGTTTTCGCAAAAACAATAAATTAGTATCTTAAGAATCAGTCAGATCGCGAATTGCTGCGGCCGCGCTAATTTTGCAAAACTTATCGTATTCTTTTGAAAACACAAATTACGTAATCTTACACAGACATAGATAGAAAAAGAACATGTTGAGGCTGTTTAAAAGGTTCAGTCTTGATATTTCATAAAATATAAGAATATCTAATGCTTTTTTCTCTCGCATTTAAACAGCCTGAAATGGCAACCCTACTTACAACTGTAATCTAACAACATGACGTTAATAGCATCTAGATTTGGACTATCCGAACCATACTTTCAAATAAAACCTTAATTCAAACGCACCCAAGTCCATCTTGACACAATCTACCCTCTAGAAAGAGCAGCGAGCAAATCGATTCATAACATAACTACATAGCGGGAGATAGCCACTAACTCCGGTGAAATATACCTTCACCCAGCGTTTGGACAGTAAGAGCCAATATATTCTAGTTTTTAGAGAGAGCGCTGTTTGGTTCAGGCCGTGCGTATCCTCGCGTTGCCACACATACCCACTTAGATTAGTATAATGGAACGGTTTCTGCAGTGTAATATTGATGGAGATTGTGCCTTTTTATGTGGGAATGTGATCAGATTTGATAATAAAGTAGCGAGAAGATATGAGGATAGGTCTTAGAGGCTTGTAAGTAATGCAGTAGCTACTTTGAAAATCCTCACATATTCATTGTGCGTACAGCTAAGGAGTGGAATTCCCTGCCGGAGTCTGTCTCTCCTGATAACTACAACCTAGGGGTATTAAAGTCAAAAGTGAATAGGTTATGTAGACAAACGAGCTCCATCGTCGACCGTGTTACCTTCAGATTGAGATAGTGGTCAAACAGAAGTCTATCAATAATATCATTAAAAAAAAGTCAGTTGAACAGAGACAACCACACTAAAGTTGGTTGAAGCATTTCGGGTCTCCTAACAGTTAGAAGACCTAATCCGAATTTCTTAACAAAATACAATCTCATCATTTGCCCGATCTGGGAACGGTTTCTTGCTACTAGACCAAAAACCTTGTTTACATGATACGGTACCAACATGCCCGTGAGCTACAGATGTAAAGCAACGATAGATGGAGTCACGTTCTTATCTAGCAAACCAACCACAGATGGTTGTAGTACATTCAACCACACTTTCATGGTACCTTTAACAGCGCCAGTATGCTAGAGCAGTAAGGATGACTTTAGAAACAAGTGTGTGGTTGATTGTACTACGATCGCAGCCTCACGTATACACTACAGCAATTTGTGAGAAAAAATTGTGATAGATCGTACGTGAGCCTTTGGTAGGCAAAGCGTTTAATTAAGTCTCTCTTCGTCTTTGTGTTCTTGACTTATTGCCCTTGTCTGTTGTAGGATTATAAGGTAGCATAGAAATTTGAAGAGATCTGTTATTCACATGTTTTGTTGTTAGCTAGAGCATTTCGTTCATCATTAAATAGTAGGGAGAAGATTCTAGGTTCCCAAAAGAGATTTTCGGAAAGTTGCAGTTTTTACTGATGTCAATACATCATTGATTAACATTTAGAAAGAAAGAATAATTTAGAAATATGAAATACGCACGAAACACAGAAATAACAATTATACAAAAAATATAATAAATGAGTGCCGCACGGCTGCACTAAAAAGCATATTCCAGCGATATATCAGACAGACCCTTCAAATTACGAACGTATGGTGAAACTGAAAACACGTCATGGTTTTTTAATTCAATAGATATTATAGCAAGTTAATCTCAACCAGCCCCAACCCAACGTCAAGAGCAATCTAGAAGCAATATTTCCTAATGCAATAATAAACTGTGAAATCAACAAATTATGGAAGTTGTAAAGTAAGGCGAAGTGTCTTAACTTTCACTCACAATTACTTGTGTGTTATATTGCTGAGATCATTAATATCTTCACCAATGCGATTATTAGCATTATATTTATGGCTACACGATCTCCAGGTTTTATAATTCATATCAATTTCTTAACTGGACTAGAAGGAATCAAGATTTAGATGTATTTATCTCAAAACAGTGAAGAAATGCATCTTGAGGAAACCGGTAAGTCCTAGAATGAAAAATTCGAAGACATACCACATCTACCAACCCACACTGGGCTCGCGTGGTGGATTCCAGCGCTCTTCTAGAGAGGACGCCTGAGTCCCACAAGTGGGAACATTATAAGGATGATGATGCTTATTCCTTAGATATACCTTCGGTTATAACCACAAGCCATGTCCTCAGGTAACTAGTAACCTCACTGATCAATTTCACAGCTCAATATTTACAAAATATATTCTGCAATACGAATACGAGCTTCAAAGTAGCTAAAATACAGCATAAGATGCAAGAAAGCTGCATGCCATGGTATAGACACGTAATCCGCAGAAACGAAGACCACATGAGCTAACGCATTTTAGCCGAAGAAGAAGGAGAGATCGCCCATCGAATACCTGGAGGCGAACCATCCAGAAATAACACACTGATAATGGGCCTACCTAACGCTAGAAAACACAAAATTGCCTAGAATGGCGTTATAGTATCAGCCCTGCGTTCAAAAATAAGGTTAGAGTTAACGCTAATGACGCTCGCATTTTTTAACGCGAACGTAGAGTTCAACTGTCAATGCCAAGCAAATGATACTCATTTATGGCCGCTTACACCAACCTGGCTGCTCGGAGTTAGATTTAGTTGGGTTAACTCTAGGGTAGCTACTCGAGTTATAAAAGAACGAGCCTAGGTTGCAACTCGAAGTATTTTTGAACGGTTGGAGTAGCGACTCTACTCTACTCTGGTTATTTTTGAACGCAGGGCAAAAGGGCTGACCCCAAATAGGGAGCAAGCCAGGGAATTGATTGATTCTGTAATATACATACAAATAGGCAGACTAGTATTCGCATTGAAAACATAACAAGTGTAGAAAGCTCATTATCTTTTCCATCACCTTTACAGCCAACACAAGCATGAGCAAGTTAACTTACTATGCAAACTCAAACAAAAACTATGAAGTATTACAAAAACCATTGGATCAGCACTATCCTCTGACATGAATGTAGTCGGAATGAGGTCAGCCAAGACTGATGGTGTTTAGAGCAGGCTGGTGACACGCGGTTTGAAAGCACGCATTAATCAGCGGGTCTATGTCGCTGTGTAGGTACCGTGGGTGCAAGATATGATGGGAATGCAGTTGTCGAGGCGTGAGAGGACTTCAAGTGGGAATACCTTGGGATGTTTGATGTTGCCATTCCGAAAATTTTAAAGAATCTCAAATCAGAGAATGCTGAAACAACCACAAACTGAATCTTGAACGTTTTTTTACAATCTTAAAATTACCTGTTTTTTATCGTTTCTACTTATTAGGCAACTGTCAAACCAGTCTAAATCGCTGCGGAAATATCTATCTCTATATCCGCCGAAATTGCTTTGACGATTTTTTTGTGGTTTTGGACAAAAAATCCACACAAATCGCGAACAGTATTTTCTGTTTTTGTATTTCATCATCCTGCCGAGATGGAGGAAGTTTATATTTGTAATAAAATATTGAAGAAACATTCGGCATCAGATGCTTTGAACACGACGAGTAATGTGAAACGTTATCATTATAATATTACGTTGCCTAGTGCCGTTGCACTGTTATCTGAAGAAAATTTCACGTAAGGGAGAGACAGTCGATACAAAGTAGCTCGTATCACAAAGAGTTGTGCACGTGTTTGCAACAAAGCCAGGTTAATGGCGGCAGTACGCCGCACACTCACTGTCGACGCTAATGCCGATAACAATTGACGTGCGCTAGCGAACACCGAAATATACGCGACGAAGCGAACCATGATTGACGACAACCGCAGCGCGAGACGCGGCGAGGCGTTAGCAAACATCTCCGCCGACACGAACCAATGAACCAAAAAACAGAACAGTTGACGATCCCATTATGCAGGGACTAATTAAATCAAGCTCGGCAATAAGCGTCGCTGCGCTACCCCTTATTTTGATTGCCTCCATGTAAATTCATTCTATGTTGTTCGTATTCGGTTCTAAATGAATTTCGTGTCCAACGGCATCCGACCGCAACGGCCCGACATCGGAAACTTTATAAATTATTATTACAGCTACACAAGAGAACAAAACAATCTACAAATTCGAACTACATAACGGGAGTGCTCAAATTGAATAGTAAAAGTTGTGGACAAAACATTAAAACTAGCAAATCGTCCTCGACGGTTAACGACAACTTGCAACGTTTAGTGTTAGTCGGAGATTATCTGAGAGGCCGTGGCGTCCATGCGTTCATTAAAAATTAATAATGAGAGAAGGGAGTTATGTAAGCCGATACAGCTGAAGTATTCGCTCATTTCAGATAATATACACATCACATTCCGGCGTAATTAACAGAGCACGAGCCACGCATCATAATGTTTTCATAACGGGCGTATTATGTTCGGCAGGCGACAGGCTCGGCACGGGAGCGGGACGAGCACCAGCATTAGTTTCGCGGGAAGTGCGCTGGTACCGCGCTCGTTCGCGCCCGACCTCCGCCTGTCAGATGTCACCCTTTACCTCATTCGAGGGAAGATATCTGTAGCGTCACAAGTAATTAAGAAGCGAGCCACGCTTTGTCCCGTCCCCCGGGACAACTCGGGGGCTTTCCGCACCTCTCCCTACTTACATAATTTCTCTTAACTGCATAATCGATATCAACGTGTCGTACTTATCCCGTCTAGACGTTGACGCCGTGGTTCACAAGTCTGCATCGTATTGCGTTTGGAGTGGTCGCGAGTATTGCAGCCCCGCTACGCCCAGCTCTGCCCTATCCCTCGCAGATCTGTCGAGGGCTTCGAGTGTTTTCGGTGTCTCGTTTCCGTGTTCTCAAACGCGAGCATACTCGGGAGCCGCCGGAGCGTTAATAAACCTTGCACCGATATATCAAATACTAAAGTTTAACCGTCCGTATAAAATTTCATACTTAGGAGCGGAAAGTATTTAATTGACAATGAATGTGACAGTGTAACGGCACGCGAGAGGGTTGCGAGCCAAACGGAGCGCGTCTCTGTTAATGGGGTCAACGAAATTGAGAAAAGTGAAACGGTGGAGTGAGCCGGACGGGCATTTATTACCGGCCGGACCCGCCAACCCTCGTCTGGACAAGGACGAGCTCATACACGGGAGAGAGACGCCGCGCATTCCAAATAGCAGTGCACAAACAAAGAGCTAGGACGGCCCGCGGCGGCAGCGCCGGCTCCGCACTTCCGAATTAATAACGTTTGTGAGACTGGACGTGACAGCGATCGCCTGCTCAGCAGCCGCAGTCCGCGCCCAGGCTCCGTCGTCGCACCGCTCATTTATAAGAACTATAAATAATTAATTAGCCGCACCGCCTCGAGGGACGCGTTCAGTTTACCCACGTCAAGTCTGTGACATTTTAATGGCCTTTTAAACGTGCATCCACGTGAGCCTTCAACCCATTGTACATTGCATAAATAATTGAAAATCGAGTCGTTACAAAGATACACGCTGACGCTGAAAAGATTGGGTAAGTAATTATTTCCGCATCCAATATTCGTATGCACGAGCCGCAACAAAGAGTCATACAGGGCGAATCGCTCCAGGCTGTCTCCCTACGTAGTCAGAACGTAAATCGGTGCATCCAATCACGAGCGACGGGGCGACGGCTCTAGATAGGGAGTTGGAAATCAGTTTGCCACTATTGAATTATACGAGAGCTGCAGCCAGGACGTCATACGCCAAAGTTTAATCTCCCGGAGCGGCGGACGGGCTTATTATGCAAATAGTCGACGAGTCTCCTCGGTCATCTTACAGGCACGTACGGCGCGCACGTCCCGCGCCGCGTGTCGCCGCGCCGCGTGTCGTCGCGCCGCGCGTGCTCCCGCACCGGCCACCGCTGCGCCCCCAGCCAGCAACCGCGCTTTTTACAAATCCGACGCACATAAACGTAACCGTAAACGCACCACCCACAATAGAAAATAATTTCCCCAAAACGAAATGTCTTCATTACAGGACGATAACAAAATGGAACCTTGATGAAGATAAAATTATTTGACTATCAAAAGACGGGAGAAACTTCGACGACATCAATTTATTGCCTCCGAATAAAGTCCGACCTAAAATTCAAAATGAAGAAGGCATCGCGCGACGGAAACGAACGGGAGCGAGAGGAAAATCTAACTCTTTCTTTCGACGAAGGCCAACCCCCGACGAGCGTTAATTAAGCGAAAATCGAAACGTCAAAGCTCGACTCGGGCTTTATGCAAATTCACCAGAATTGACTTTCGTGTCGACGGCGTTAGAATTTTTACCGCTTTCCAGACGATTGTTTGAACGAGGTAATTAGGGAAGCGATAAAGACACGTACGCGACACTCGAAACTTTCTACAGACGTTTGACGACTCGACAAGACGTATTCATTTAGCGAGCCGCAGCTGGAGACGGCGCGGTGGGCTGCAGGCTGAGCGTATCGAAAGAAGGGCACAGGCGTGGAGCGTCGCGAGCGGCGCGGTACCGGTACGTACCGTTAGAGTGAACTCCGCAGCGCCCGACCTCGGCAGCCCTGGACAAACGGCCTGCACCAACTATTATATAATTTCCTAATAAACCCACGAACACATAGCACACGCGCTCATAAAAACTTTCGTAATTACGATAGAAAATTAACACCGAATTCTAGCAACAATATAATCGGAAAAGGGTGAGCGGAACGGTGAACGGGAAGTTTTTGTGCTCGTATCGTGAGAATGGGCATTTAGCGGCTTGGTTATTCGAGGCGTATCGCGTGTTATCATTAGAACATTATTGCTACCACAAATTTCTTTGTCACTTAACAGGCACTGGATTTGTTGGGTTTATTGAGCGTGACGTTCTGCGGACGGCTTCGTGAATTTTGTAGCTGGCCCACATAGTTGGGCACAGTGGGCATACTCGGGCAAACACACTAAGGTTCAGTTGAAAACCAGCGTCAGGCAACTGTTACGTAGTTGTCTGGCATTATGCTGAACTGGACCTATTTGGCGTAGCCGTGCCCGTGAGACATTTTGTTATCGTTAATTTTATTTCTAATTATTTTTATTTTTTTAATGTTTAATTTTAGTTTTTAAATCAATTATTTGTTGATTAATGAATCATGGTGTACCAAATAAACATATTTTCTTTCTTTCTTTCTTTTTCTTTCAAACTGGGCACGCCGGCTGCTTCTCTAAAGCATGCTCTCGGACCGCCCGTTCCTGATACAGTATAAAGAACCGCGCTAAACTTGTTTTCTATACACACACCATTGAATTAGACGATGTGGAGCATTAAATAAGGATTTAATGTATGTATATCTGTGTCGAGAAATATGAAGACAAGCGAGCAGTGGGCGGGACACTTGGCTTAGAACCGGCCGCGGTAACCAACTGATAGCCAAAAGCAGTTGGCAGCCGAGTTACTAAAAATCATACGTCACAAATGTTGGGAAATAATGTGGAAGCGCACTTCCGATGTGTCAGGAATACAGGATGGGAAGGAAGTAGCTCTCGCCAGGAATTTCACCATTTTATTTGAACGGGAAGACAGCTGAATATTTCTTGAGGACGTGTCTCCTTTTTAGGGTTCCATACCCAAAGGGTAAAAATGGCTGTCCGTCTGTCTATCACCAAATATCTCATGGACCATGATAGCTAGACAGTTGAAATTTTCACAGTATTTCTATTGCCGACGTAACAACAATTACTAATAAAAACAGAATAAAATATATATTTAAATGCCCATACCTACAACAAACGTAATTTTTTTTTTTTTTTGCCGTTTTTTACTACGGACGGTACTAAACCCTTCGTACGCGAGGCCGACTCGCACTTGCCCAGTTTTTTTTACTGTATCGGTTTTTTGGACATGAGGTTTTGGTTTTTGGACTAATAATACCTATCTGTCTCATTAGAATTGAACGCCCTATCAATGTTAGCTTATTTTATAACCTACACGTGTCTGTCAGTACAATATAGAGCTAATATCTATGTAGACTATAACATACTAACAATAATACCAGTATTACATTCAGGAGACAGAAGATATATAATATCGTAAATATAGCACTGCGGGGGAGCTTGTAACCGAATAGTTTTTACCGAAACTGACCAAAATGGTCGTTTCGCGTTGTTATTTGTAGTAATGTTTTTGTTAATCATACAAATTATTTTTATGTCTGTAAATATATGACGATGCGGACTTTTTGTGTAATTGTTAAAAACTAAACAATACAATAGTGTCGGGACGGAGACGCAATGTAACGCTTCTATGTTCTTCAGTTAGTAAGTCTATATTGTTAGCACTATTTATGGACCATTTATAAAAATATTTAATCCGCTTGGTCTCGACTTATTTGACATCTAAAAACAATCTTCCTTTCTTCCAAAGAGATTTAATGTCTTTGTTTTCTTCCTATCAAAATGAACACCACTATTTTAACCATAAACCTTAAAAAGTATAACTTATCTTGCCAGTTTTTAAGTTAATAAGAGTCATAGTCGTATGCAACCTCTTCAGATGTAACAGTAGTGACAAAAGATGATGAAGATAAAATTATAGTAGAAGCACAGATTTTGTAGATACCATATTAAAGTGTTAGACATATGTCTCCCCGACCTATGTCCAACAGTGGATGTCCTTCGGCTGAAATGATGACGATGATGAGTAATTCTATTTACTTTAAATTCAGAATCATTCATAAATAATGATATTATAAAATTATAATACTACTAACTAGGTTTTGCCCGCGGCTTCCTTTTTTCACCCCCATAAAGGTTTAAAACCGAAAAACCCGTTCTTTTTCCTCGTCTAAGTCTTTAAAACCATACCTGGAAAAAAATAAGCTTTCTACGTCCTATACTTTAGGCTAGACGTTGATGAGTTATTAATCACTAACTCATCACGGCCCTCTCTTTTTATATAAGTATAGGAAATAGGTAAAAATTGGTAGGTATGACGGTAAAGATTTTTTCTGCCATTGATGCACACACGATCAGCACAACATCACTTCTAGTGATGTTGTACTAATCGTTCGATTTACTTCCATAAATGTTCCAAAAAAAAAAACTATCGATTTCCATCCGCATTATAGTGCATAAAACCAATTCTTACATTATTTCTTACTTATAAGTCATCACGTAACGCCTTACGTACAAACAGTAGATAAAGCGGGGCCGCCATTACACTCGTAATCGACTCTGAACGGCTTTTAATTTCACACTATCCATCAATGGGCCACGCCTAAGGATGTGCGTATAATAAATACATCAAAACGCACTGTATGGGTTCGCCAACTTTTGAAGCTGTAGGGTTGCCTGTATTGGAACACTTGGCACTTTGGAAGCTAAAATAAAACCTCATCCATTTCTTTTGGGGTGGAAAAGCATCAAATAGACATCATGGTAAACATCCCACCTATACGCACAAATGTTTTGGGAACACATTCATTGTGCGTACAGCTAAGGAGTGGAATTGTCTACCGGAGTCTGTGTTTCCTGATAACTACAACCGGGGAATCTTTAAGTCAAGAGTGAGTAGGTTAGACCACATCGTCGCTTTCCATCAGGTGAGACAGTTGTAAAGCGCGAACCTATCTACACTTAATATTATAAAGAAGTAAAGTTTGTTTTTTGTTTTTTTTTGTTTGTAGGAGGTAATCTCTGGAATTACTGGTCCGATTGCTAAAACCTTTTCATGTACGCAGGCAAAGCCGTGGGCGAGTAAAATTTCTACTGATTATAATCCACCCGTATTCTTTCAGTTGCCCTTTGCGTTCCAGGGCTAACGGTAAATCTTTCGAACAGCCCTAACAACCATATCCATGGTTAACCATCATGCAAGATCGAAGTCAAGAAATCTATAGAAAAGATGACCCTACTACGAGTATCATTAAAAGCTATACTTACACATATACACAAAACTCTAGCATGTCTCCCTTGAGTGTAAGAAGAAAAATCAGCAGCTAATGGAACTGTGGAAACTAGCAATCTAGAAAGATGACCATTACATGTATGCTGTATGGACTTTAAGACACTGACCCCTGAGTTTGTTTCGATGATTTTTCTCAGGGTAGTCTCCTCGGGGCCTCATTTAGTTTAAATTGACGTGTAAAAGTGTTTTTAAAAATCTATTTGCAAAATAAATATGATTTGATGTTTGAACACCAAGACAATAGGTATTATGAATCATAAACCACAAAGACAATGATGCAGTTTTATCTGTATCGACAGAAGCTAAAAGAAAACACGGTAATTTCCCGGTTATTACATCGGCTTAATCCCGCACGTGTCCTTTAGTTGCATCACGCTACCAACGCAAGTACGCTTTTTAATCTCCTTATTCTCAACGTGCTGTAATTTCAATTTAATACCGTAATCGAGTTTGTTCCATAAATTGTTTATCGATGTGTTGAAAATATCGTAAGGTTCCTGAAGCTCCTTTCATTCATAATATTATTTTAGCTATCAATGATTTACACCTTTACGCTCTTTGACTAAAAACTTCGGAACAGTTTGCTTCAGTTTTTTCAATCCAGATTCGCTTCGGTGTCCATACAGCCCTGGATATCGTTCCGTCGTGTGGCGTAATGGACAAATAATATGCACGTCGTCAGCCAACCATTATAATGTTATTTGAGGGCAAGCAATAATTGCTGAGCGAGTCTGTTGCTGGCTAAATTTTGTTGCCAACCGTCTAGCTAGAAATAATTTCGTTTTACATCGCCTAACTTTAAAGGCTAATCGACCTTCAGGTCTCCAACTTAGCTCTCCATTTCGCAGAGCAAGTTTTAGACACGATTCCATAAAGATGCATAGTTACCACTGAAATAAAATTCCTAAATTGAATATTTAGGCTACAAAACTAAAATAATAACAGCAGGCTGTGAGAACACAAGTTTCCAAGGTAAATCGATGCTAAAATACCAAGTTTTTCAGTAGAGAAAGTTACTTCGAGTTACATAACACCGGGGAACGCTCCAAGGCGTTCTAATAACCGAAGGTGACTATGACTTATGAAAGAAGGTATTGCCAGTCACAAAATAAAGAAGAGATGAAGAGATGCCTAATTACGCGGCAAGTGTGGGTGTGAGTGAGATCGGCACGCGCCACAAGCAGCCGGTAACAATTATAAATTCAAGGAACTTAGTCGGGTAGCTCCGCCGAGCCGCGCCGCGTCGCGCCGTGCCTTTGAAAGCGAACCACTATTTTGATGCATCAGAGCCGCACTCGAGGGCGTCTGGCTTTCAGTATCGCAGACGGTTTTGTTGCTTTAATACAGAGATGCGTCGGATCTTGTGGAACATTGAATTGTTCCTCTCAAATATGCACATCGTGTTTTCCTTCGTATTGATGTTTTTTGAAACCGTTGGTACTTCGAATGAAAAAGGTATGGCATGCTATGCTGTACAGATAAAGTCATCGAGATGGAAACACATTAAGACCAAATAAAGAGAATTGTAGCTCGTAAAAATAAGGCTAATGAAGGTCTAAACGTAATAAAACAGATTATGGTTAAAAAAAACTTGATTGCTACGTCCATTTTAAACGTAAAAAAAACGTGTTTATCGCAGCTAATGACACGAATTAAAAGAGTCCACGTTGATGATTCCAAAACAGTGCAATTATTTAATGGACGGGTCCGTTTAAAACGAGTCTTCGCGAGTAATTAATATCCATCAAGTTCTATTTAGTTTGGAAACTACAGAAAACAAGATGGCTTAGCGACAAACCTAGTAATTTGAGAACTATGCGAAACTTAGGTTACTTGTGTAGGCACATCGTAGTAACTACCAGTGAGCGTCCCTGCCTAAACTCAGCGTAACCGCACATTGCCTGAGCAATATTGGACACCTTTGACGCAACATTCACACAAGTTATTACTAATTCACTACACTGTCAAGTAAACGGTTCGTTACTCTAAGAAGTTTAAAGCCATGTTTTCAGAAGCGTGGAATATCGTGAGATGTAAGGTACCCCGTCTAAGAGACGTTCCGCCATATTATTAACATTGTGAGAATCTAAATTGGACGGTGTTTAATGCGGAGATACCGTAATAATTCTTTGGAATTCATAGAAATATTCATAGCGAAAACGATTGAGACTTTAATATTAATCAACAAAGTCGTTGCGTACCGGGACCAGGACCTTATTTGCTTTTGATATTCTGAGTATAATTTTCGATTTAAATATTCAATACGATTATTGAATATTATGACTGTCTTCCGGAGATCGTCAGTATTATCTTTGGTATGTTATAGTCCGTAAACAACTAATTTCTAGAACGTTTGTGCCACATGTTTGGAATTACTATCTACAACATACACAATTGTTTCTAAGACTTAGTTCTCTTAGATTCCTGGTAGAACTATGTTGCTGATAAAACAAAGTAACAAGCAAAACACGGTGTTTGTGAACCAATTCTTTTGGTTCATTTTTAGAAATTGTATGCAATCCCAGAAATGTCGAATAATTTTGTTGGATACTTTTTAGAAATTATAGTCGGCCTTACAATGTTCCCACTGTTGGGACTCAGGCCTCCTCTCTAGAAGAGGGAATGGGCCGTAATGCACCACGCGGGTCCAGTGCAGGTTGCTGGATGTCACATGTCTTCGAATTTTTGGTTCTAGGACATGCCGGTTTCCTCACGATGTTATCTTCACCGTTTTGAGAGCAGTGGTGATGAAATAAATTACACAAAGTAATGCGCCTCCAACAACTCGTAAATCGGGGCCGTTACCACTCGGCCACAACTGCTCCAAACTTTTACAAATTGTCTGTCTATAATTATGTATACTTCTCAATATTTTTATCGTCATGTAGTTGTGTGGATGTTATAACGTGTGGTCTTTCTAATAGGCCACCGTCTGTTCCCCAGTTGGTCTAAAAACATCAGCATCCGGCCGCCAAGTGATGATGGATATCAATCACTCCAGATCATGTACATTCGAGTACATTGACATTGATTGTTCTGGTTTATGTGGGAGAGGTATACGAGTGGTCACGTGTACATTGTGTCACGTATACTGTGCCGATACTTTACATGCTCCATTGTTTTATATTGAAACTTGGTTATATTTTTTATTGTTTTCAATAACAAGCCTTTTTGTCTAGTCAATTCTGAGTTTTTTTTTTTACTAATCTATAAACTATATTCGTTCTGGTTTCAGACTTTGTGTATCGAGAATTCCTTTCTATTTATCTTCAGTGCTGCCTTAATCGTCGTTCTTGGTAACTTTTCATCGTTGTCAGTTATATACGAGTATAACATAGCGATTAGGTTTCGAACTATTCTGAATTATTCATTATTTATCTGAAATATTATGCTGAAATATATTAACTATACTCACCAAAAACTAAAGTCTCTTCATCGACATTTGACACTGCCAGTCATCTCTCTCATTCATTGTCAGTTAACGCGTATATATTTAGAACTGCAGTAAGAGATATCCATGTTATCTCCGAACACATTCCGCGATGGAACATCCCACATCTCGCTATATACTTAATGGATCGGAGCGTTTTGTTGGCGACTGTCGTCGGTGTTGTCCTACACTCGACCTTCCACTCGCTTCGGTAGATCTTCAATAGATGGAATGTATATTCAATAGTTAGTTATGTTGCAGAAAATTCTGGTTTTAGTATGTATGTTGAATTAATGAGATTCGACGGCAAAAATAGTAGATGCAATAATGTTTTCTTTAATCTCGAGCCAGACATACTAACATATTCGTGTATTGAATGAGGTAATCAGTCAGAATATCAGCTCTAGATCGAAAGTAGTCTCCCCAAAACACTATTTATTCATTCCTAATCTAACAACATCCAAAAATTGATCGATAGCCCTGTTACTTGATACTGTAGCTACAAGCTATACTAGATATACATCAGCCAAGTTTTCTATCACTGTGATCTTGATACGTGTGTGTGCTGTGCCTATTTATCATCCCATGCAATTTATACGAGTCGAGTGCGGAAAAAGAGTTCGTTTAAACGAACTCTTTGTTCTTATGTTCTTATAAGCGTCGCATAGTAATAATGGCGAAGTGACAAGTCGTGTTAGTTTTTATGCGCAAGCGTTGGTACTGCGAATAATTGTTTACACGAGTAAGGCGGTCCCGTACAACTGTTGAAGTAACTGTACAATGGTGTATGGCCGAATACGAGGTGTTTATGGGAATATCCCGCTATTCTTGCAGAACAGAATTGCTTGTGTAATGTACAGTTTTGATTTGACACGTACCACTCCCAGTTGTTAGAATATTAGCAAGAATATGGTACGGCATATAAACAATAAAATTGTTGAAGCAGTAAAGGTGATTTTTGTAGTATCGATGTTATGACTAATTGACTGTTGTTGTGTTGTTTGTTGTTCTGTTCTTTTAGTTTAAGTTCTTATAGTCCATCCTAAGGTTTTCTGGTAGATATCGCTGTCAGTGATAAGATCGCCATTGTACCCATAGATTTAAGCTTCTGTAAAATTGTTACTATTTTGGTGTACAATGATGTTTATTCTATTTATAGATTATATTGATTCTATTCATAGATTAAAGATAAGAATTGGTGTCTCACGAAAATACAGTTTTTAATCAATCTTTAAGAGGCTTTCATTTCTAACTAACGAGAAGATCTGCGTATATCCGCAGGTAATACACTCAGCTTATTATAAAGATTATTAAGATAGTGAACACGTTATCTCAGTTAATCGTGATTCGCGTGAAACTGGACTACTGTTTAATAGTGTCTTATCTGAAGGGCCACGCGGGTACAAATACCGGTTTTTCGTGTTCATGGTGAAGTTTACAATTAATATAAAAGGTTTGATGGTTATTAATTTTCTAGATTGAGGCTCTGTATACGTGTGTCTGAAGGGTTCTTTTTTTACTTTATTTACATATAAATAATTGAGATATTTGTAATACATAACACAATTTGAAAGAGTGTCTTCTGTGACGTCCTCGTGTGTAGCTTTTCATCATTGAAAAATATTTGTAAAAAGATCAGTAGGTACTTCTAGAAACTACTGTTTAACAAACAAAATAAAAACAATTTAAAGACTTACGTTCCTTTAAGGACAGTTGGTTTTTGCCTAAATCTTGTCGTTCATTGAGGCAAGCATTTACATACCTGGAAAAAAAAAATAGTGATAAAAACAAATCTATTAGGTGTATTTTAACATATATTTAAAATTTTATTCATTCTCGATATTTACAAACACTAACATACTTATACGAAAAACACTAACTATAATTCCTACACTAAAACCAAAAAACAATCGTAAAAACCCTAAACTATTTACAACAATATGGCGTCGAAAAACTCTCCA
Organism: Mythimna impura; assembly: GCA_905147345.3. Lineage (NCBI taxonomy): Eukaryota > Metazoa > Arthropoda > Insecta > Lepidoptera > Noctuidae > Mythimna > Mythimna impura. The sequence continues at coordinate 3,616,738 of LR990355.1, read as the reverse complement.
CATCTATGTCAACTGGTAATGTGCCCAAAACACCAGCGGCATTGCCACGCTGTATGGCATATTCGATTATTTAAATGTTTTTAGGGTTCCGTAGCCAAATGGCAAAAAACGGAACCCTTATAGATTCGTCATGTGTCTGTCTGTCCGTCCGTATGTCACAGCCACTTTTTTCCGAAACTATAAGAGCTATACTGTTGAAACTTGGTAAGTAGATGTATTCTGTGAACCGCATTAAGATTTTCACAAAAAATAGAAAAAAAAAACAATAAATTTTGGGGGTTCCCCATACTTAGAAGTGAAAAACAAAAATTTTTTGGTTCATCAAACCCATACGTGTGAGGTATCTATGGATAGGTCTTCAAAAATTATTTCTTTATATACTGAATAGTTTGCGCGAGAGACACTTCCAAAGTGGTAAAATGTGTGTCCCCGTAACTTCTAAAATAAGAGAATAATAAAACTAAAAAAAAATATATGATGTACATTAAGCTGTTGATCCCCGCATTAACGCCCGGCGTTCACGCGCCATTAATTACTATTGTGTCTCTAATTACGCACTCAAAAGGTTAACTTATAAACTTCCACTGAAAATTGGTTTGAACGAGATCTAGTATGTAGTTTTTTTTTTAATACGTCATAAATCGTAAACCGCAATTTACCTTTCAAGTTTGTACGGAACCCTCAGTGCGCGAGTCCGACTCGCACTTGGCCAGTTTTTGGATTTTAATTTTGTATCTAATTTACCTATGGACTATGTCTGCAATATATGAATTGATAATAATAGGTCTTTACCTATGAAATTGCAATAAAAAAGGGGTTGCTTTGAAGTGTTATATCTTTGGATTGACTAAGACGTTCTTTTTTCGAAATTAGGTATTTATTGGATTCTTTGTGTTTTGTATTTTCTGTAATATCGCAGTAAGTACTTATAACCATCAAAGCTAATAAAAAAAAAAAACGTTTTTTCATATTAAGAGTTCCAAAGACCTATTAATACGTAATATTAGTTTAGGTACGAGTATAAATGAGAGTAGAAGTTACAGTTTAACTATATAATTTTTGTTACAGTGATTTTGTCCCCAAGTCACTGTTTCGTCACCTAATGAGTGACCGAAATGCCCGGTGAACTGGTAAAGGACAACTGCAACCAACCAGAAATTGAGACAGCAATTAAGTGGTTTCGTCTTCTCGTTATAAACTGACGAGGGCTGATATTTTCAAATACTAGATCAAAAATAAATGAGAAGAACCCAATAAATAACCTTGAAAAGCTGATAAATCATCATCTTCCTAACCTTTCCCCAACTAGCTTTTTTTTAAGGTGGGAAATCATCCAATGACATTACCCGCCCTTATTGTGTCAAACTTTTACCGACTATATCCCACTCCTGTTCCTTCTTTGCCTTCGTTTCAGGGCCCAAGGGATCTAATTTGCATCACCCATGGCTTCAGTAGCCTTCGACCCTGCTGGGCCCCTACGGTTGCTGACAACTCCTTGAGGCGAGCGTGGAACACTACGCGCCGTCGACGACTTGGGCTTGGTCCGAACGGTTACCGGACGATCGGCTGGGGCGCGAGGGCCATTGCCTCGCACGTGCGGCCGCCTCCTTTGCTAGCATTACTGATTTGTAGAAGGAGGCGACCGCCCGCCACTCCTCGCTCAGGACCATGACCTGTACCAAGGCCCGGCGCGAGAGATCGCTGCGGCCGAGCGCCCCCACGAGGACACAGCGATGCTCAGCCCAGGCGCTGTATGCTCCACCGTGTCCTCCGGGCGGTCCACACAATGGTGACACCTGGGCGTTTCTTCCGCTTCCCAACTAGCTAACTGGCATCGGCTTCCAGTTTAACCGTATGCGGCTGGATATGACAGCGTGCTGTCTGCTGCGTGTCACGGGTTCGACTCCCGCTCGGAACAAATATTTGATTGGCCTACAGATAGTTGTTCCAGGTCTGGGTGTCTTATTTTTATGTAAGTTTACTGTTTTGTGAAAGCACCCACAATACAATAATCATTCCGTATGTGGGGGCAACGTTTAAAAAAAAAACTGGCCAAGTGCGAGTTGGATTCGCGCACTGAGGGTTCCGTACAAACTTAAAAGGTAAATTGCGGTTTACGATTTATGACGTATTAAAAAAAAACTACTTACTAGATCTCGTTCAAACCAATTTTCCGTAGAAGTTTATAAGGTAATGTACATCATATATTTTTTTTAGTTTTATCATTCTTTTATTTTAGAAGTTACGGGACACACACACACATTTTACCACTTTGGAAGTCTCTCGCGCAAACTATTCAGTATATAAAAAAATGATATTAGATAGATACCCCACACGTATAGGTTTGATGAAAAAAAAAAATTTTGAGTTTCAGTTCTAAGTATGGGGAACCCCCAAAATTTATTGTTTTTTTTTTTTCTATTTTTTGTGAAAATCTTAATGCGGTACAGGTACAGAATACATCTACTTACCAAGTTTCAACAGTATAGCTCTTATAGTTTCGGAAAAAGTGGCTGTGACATACGGACGGACAGGCAGACACATAACGAATCTATAAGGGTTCCGTTTTTTGCCATTTGGCTACGGAACTCTAAAAACTGGGCAAGTGCGAGTCGGATTCGCGCACTGAGGGTTCCGTATAAACAAAAAAATCCCGAAAAAGTTACATAGGTAAGTTTGTACGGAACCCACAATGCACGAGTCCGACTCGCACTTAACCCTAGCACACGAAACCGCTACCAGAAACTATAATGAAACCAAACTAAACGACGCCTAACAAAATTGTTTTTTAAGCTGTCATCTCAATTGCAAAAGGAAGTAACACGGTTATCTCGAAGACATCAACGTAGTTATTATCATAAAATAGTAAAGTAAATTACAAAGATTATAGTAAATGCGATAATGACTTTCAATAGCTGCGATGAGTCATAAGAATCTGTTTGCCAAGCAAGTGCTCGATCGAGGGGAAAATATTACCTAATGAAGCTAGTCGGAGATGAGGATCAGGCTTACTTTATTCACTTGAGCTAGCTGAAAATGATTGTTTATTAAAATTGCTGAAATCTTTGCTGGTGGGTTCAAAATTACAGAGAAAGCAAATAAAAACAGAATACAAATAAAGGATGCCTCACTAGCATAGCATAGTCGGCCTTATAATGTTCCCACTGTTGGGACTCAGGCCTCCTCTCTAGGAGAGGGAAAGGGCCGTAATCCACCACGCGGGCCCAGTGCGTGTTGGTGGATGTCACATGTCTTCGAATTTTTGGTTCTAGGACATGCCGGTTTCCTCACGATGTTTTCCTTCACCGTTTTGAGAGCAGTGGTGATGAAATAAATTACACAAAGTAATGCGCCTGGCTGGGTTTGAACCCGCAACCTACAAACTCGTAAGTCGGGGCCGTTACCACTCGGCCACCACTGCTCTTCAACAACTGCCTCACTAGGCTATACTATAATTATCTTTATATATATTTCATTCTTCTGTACGTGAGTTTGTCACCTAACTCCTCCTAAGCGGCTTGACGGATTTGGATACAACTTTATGGATATATTTGAGTGGATCCCTGATTGGTTTGAAAATACAATTGAACCCGGTAGGTGACGTTACAATCTGGTACTCAATATTTTTTCTGACGAAAAGCCTTCGGGCACGACAACGTCCGCCGGGGATTTGAACTGTATTATAAAAAATAAAATCTATTATATTATTGTTATTACAAAATACAATTTAAATTATAAATGTTGTTAAAATTGAAATCCAAAGTAAAATTGAAATCAAAATGTAATATTGAAATTAAAAATTGATATCAAAATTATTACAATTGAAATTAAAATCACAATAAAAATAAAAATTCTAACAGAAATTCGCTAAACTATTTTTATTATACGTGTTGCTTGAACAGTTCGGAGACTTGGAAGCGTCCACATTAAATAGACCCAGGTGCTTTAAATATTTTATAGACCAATAAATAATACAGCCCGTTTCCCGGGTTCCCAGTAATAAAATAACCAGCTGGAATATTGGTATCGTTGCTTATGATACTTATCTGTTAAAAAGTACTAGTATTTTATTTTACAAGTACCACTTATGTGCCATCGTTAACATATTCTGATAAATCTGTGATTTTAATGAGGGCATTATCAAAAGAACATGTTTTCAATTTCTACGAAACCAATTTATTGATAGAATAATCTTTCTTTGATGCCAATATTATATTCTCATGTTTTTATAAATGACACAAACAATAATAATGCCTTACGAGAAAAATAAGAATAGAATTTCTTGAGGATCCAGACTCGCCAATTAAAATGGTTGAAAGAAAAACAGATTTAGAAAAAAACATATTTCAAAGAAATAGAGATATCGAATAAAATAATTGGAGATGCAATCTATCATTGGAGATAAAAGAATCTTTACTTTACGTATCCAACATTATTTTTAGTTTATGCGAAACCTCAATACAGTTTGTACAGAATCAGTAACTGAATTGATTCCAATAATCTTTACACCATGGTATATTTTTTCACAAAAATATGTAAATAAGATCACAAGTTGGACACCACCGACACTAAGTACAACACAGGTCACGGCAGGTCATATCGGGCATTAGGAGCCAGCGCAGAGCTGGGTGCGGGAGCAAAACAACCCCTCAGTCGCCCGGATGGCTCGGTGACCATGTATTTATGTGGACAACCAGGTAACATAACAAGCTTATATCTTTGTGATTTTTAATAGCCGAGAGCCTCGAACAACATCTGAGGAGGCACTCTTTAGGCAGCTGGATCAAGGGCCTGATCCAGAAAGCAGTACTCCTGGACACGGCGCTCTTGTTAGGAGATTCCTCTCTCTGGAGCCCTGACCGCCGATAGCTTGGACCATGTCCCCAATGCCGGTGGGCTACTATTTTTTATATTTTTAAATGTTTTTATTTTTGTTTTAAAAATAAAAACTTAAAAATTTAATAAATATGTATATAAAATAAATAAATGGAATAATAATAATATATACATCCCACCCATACGCACAAAACGTTTTGAGAACACATTTATTATGCGTACAGCCAAGGAGTGGAATTCCTTGCCGGAGTCTGTGTTTCCTGATAGCTACAACTTAGGGGCCTTTAAGTCAAGAATGAATAGGCTACTTCTAGGCAAGCGTGCTCCATCGTCGACCACATCATCGCTTACTATCAGGTGAGATGGTGGTCAAACGCGAGCCTATCATTAATAAAAAATAAAATAAAAAATATTTGTGAACATAGGGTATGGTTAAAGATATTGTACAAAAAATATAATGTCCCAACAATGTCCCGCCAGAAGGCATAATACATCATGATACAGTTATAAAATTTTGTATATAGATTCTTTACATAAAAATACTAGACACGTGTTTCGGATTTCGCATATACTAAAAGAAACTAATGCTGTATACGAACACAAATGGTACATCAGAAGGCCCTCTGCCCGCATGGAAATAGGTTTCTCCATACTAACTTCGGACCCCCGTTACATCCACTTAGGGGGTTAATTTTGGAAAATCCTTTCTTAGAAGAAGAAAGAAAGAAGAAGAAAGAAAAACTGTTTATTCGCGCGAAATGACGCAATCTTAAAACTAGTTAACAAACATTATCAGTTGAATAGGGAAGATATGCGTATGCCTACGTCATAATACCTATCTGCGTACCGAATTACAGCGCAAACTAGTGGTTTAAGCTTTTTTTTTTTAGGTGGGAAATCATCAAAATGATTTCTCGCGCTTCGTGTCAGACTTTTACTGACTAAAACCACACCTGTATCCTTCAATTACCCTTTGCGTTCTAGGACTACGGGTTTCCCTTTCAGAAATTCTCCGCGGTTCTAGCTACCGGGCATTGGCCCTGCTGGGCCCCTACGGTTTGCTGACATCTCTCTGAGGAGCGCGAGGATCACTACGCGCTGTTGACGACTGGGCTCGGTCCGGTTAATTACCGAACAGCCGGACGGCGAGCTACCCAGTGCTCGACGTCCGCAAGCCCGCGTCTACCGTGGCCGGTAGTCGGGGTCGGAATTACGGCGGCTAGGGCGTGAGGACCTTCGTTCCCTCACGCGTGCAGCCTCCTCCTTCTCCAGCATTAGGTACTGCTTCGCAGAAGGAGGCGATAGTGGTTTAAGCTGTGTTGATAGATCAGTCAGTCAGTAACAGTTACCGCTTATATGTTACTAGCTGACCGGATAAAGGATAAACGTTGTTTTGCTATATTAACTATTTTGGGCCACTTCTATCTGATAGGGGTATGAAAAAAAAAATATATTCAGCCAAACATAGAACCTCCTCCTTTTTGAAGTCGGTTAAATAGCCTACTACTTATTCTTCGACTCATCAAAATATATACAGAAAATTTCATAAAAATTGGTCAAGCCATTTCCGAGGAATTTTATAACAAATACTGTGACACGAGATGTTTTATAATATATTAAATATAGATTATTATATGTATATAGAAGATATACTAAGATGTTGAGAATTCGTAAAATTGCTTGAAATTATCAAAAAAATATTCCTTGCAAATAAAGAACGTTGTTCGTGTTACGTCATCTGAAAGTCAAGTCAAAACGACTCGACAAACTTGTATAGGTATTGAAACAGCTAGAGCTGACATATAATTTTTCTTACTCATAGGACAAGTGAAGGTACCTCTGTCACTCATACAAACAAGAGTCGTGACTGTTCGTGAACACTGAATATGACATTACAACACACAAGACGCATCAGATTCAAAAGATTAACAAAAAACAAAAGCGGCCCATTCATTATGCGACGGACGCCCGCTTTTATCACAGTCGTAAAATCGTAAGCATGTGTCTTGAACATTACTCTGTATTATGTAAGTAATGACACCTGGGGACTTAAGTCATAATACCATAATAATTACGTTGTAAAGAAGAGATAATGCTACTCATCCTGTATAACTCCATCTCTCTCTTACACTAGAACTATAATGGGTATAAAACAACATGGCAGATACCCTGGTAGACAGAGATGCTCCAAGTGTTGTCAATCGCAGGACCATTTCCGACTACCGTAGATGCGGGTTCGCGGACGGCGAGCAATGGGTAGCTCGCAATCCAGCTGTCCGGTAAGGACCAAGCTAGTTCGATGGCGCGTTGTGTTCCTCGCCCCCCTCAAAGAAATGTCAGTAAAAGTGATGGGGCTATTTAGGGCCTGCCAGGAAGCCTATCTGTTCGAAGAAGTTACCGTAGCAATCGCAAAATGAAGGAACACAAGCCCTCGCGCTCCACCCAGAGCGAGAGCAGTTATTTGATGATTTTTCCACGTTCATAATCGGGTAGAGGAAAGCATTACACAGTTTTTTTTAGTATTTTCAAATTGCAAATAAAATTAAAAATGTAGTTTTATCTGTAGTGATTTATTTAAAACCTGAATTTGTTGTAAATGCAGTTTTAAAAATAACTCGTTTCGACCTCTAAAAATGTATTCATGCAATCATAGCGTTATTGAATTAATGAACGTTGATATCATGAAATGCAACACAAATTAACTTTTTATTTAAAATGGAATGCGATTATGTTCATGCTATGTACCGATATACGACGACTTAGGGGCTGGCCACAATATTGTCAATGTTACGGTGTCATTAAGATGAATATAAGCATAAGCAGCCTTATAATGTTTCCACAGTTGGGACTCAGGCCTCCTCTCTAGGAAAGGGAATAGGCCCTAAACCACCACGCGGGCATTATGCGGATTGGTAGATGTGACACACCTTCGAATTTTTGGTTCTAGGACATGCCAGTTTCCTCACGATGTTTTCCTTCACCGAATTGAGAGTGACCCGCGACCAACAATTCGTAAGTTGGAGCCTTTACCACTTGGCCACCAGTGTTCTCTTAAGGTGAATGCCCCAGGGTAACCCGCGAAATTATTTTCTTAAATGTTTTGCAATTTGCAGGTCAGTGTCAGATTTTATATACTTAATATTATTTATCAGTGTTTGTGCAGCTAAAAGTGTCATAACAACTTCACAGCCATATTATTATAGGGACGGGAAGAAGGTACTAACCAAAAACGTGTCTCACGTTTACACCCGAAGTTCTTCACCTAGCAATATCTAAGGTAAAGCGTAACAATTAAAATTTCAAGCGAAACGCTCGCTGCGCAGCCGCGCGGGCGCGCTGACCTCGCGACTCGCGGCCATCTGTCACGTTGCCGTCAATGTGTAGCCCGCCTTAGCTTGTGAACAACCATACACGACGCGACTACCCACGCGAGTAACAGAAAACATACGAGAAATAAATTGCCATCGAAACAAAGGCACGCCTCTCTGAAGATCAGGCCTTCACCTGACACAGGTGAGAATAAAAAAGGTTGACTGCATTGAAGGAATTTGTATAAAGACTAGCTAGCTAGCGCTTAAAAATAATAGCGGTGGAGTAACTACCATAAATCGTAGTACGAGTTTTTTTTATCTTTAATTGCCAGTCTAAAAACAAAGCTTGAAAATGACGGACTTCCATACGAACTTTCAACCCCCTTAAGGATTGAATTTCGAAAAATTTGGTCATAAGAAAGAAATAATTATTTATTTCTAATATATTATGTACATTGAACTCTTACATTACACATTGATTCACATTTCTAAGCCAGCAATGGTTGTATTGCTAGTAACCATTGCTGGCGTATATAATTTAAAGAGGTAAAGTTGTTTTTTTGTTTGTAGAAGGTAATCTATGAAAGCACTGGTTCGATTGCTAAAATTTTTCCACCGAAAGAAAGCTGCTTTATTCCTGAATGACAATAGGCTATATTTTATGTACGCGAGCGAGGCTGCGGGCTTAAGCAAGTATTAAATAAGCTAACTACATGCAAATCATAGACGTTACAAGAATTATAAATTAAGAGGGTCCTTTTCCATCCACTCGCCTATCGTCAACATCGAGCATGGTTTAAAAGCTTGTTGCTCCATCTACGCAATCCAACGCGATGTTTGATGAAGAGGCAATGCAAAAAAAAAGAGAGATAACGCCTGAAAACTCTGTCGGCATTCGGTAATTCCGTGATTTACTCGAATATTTTCGGGTTTCGTTTTCACACTACCCATGGCCCCAGTAGGCTTCGACCCTGCTGGGCCCCTACGATTTGCTGACATCTCCCTGAGGCGCGCGTGGAACAATACGCGCCGTCGACGACTTGGGCTCGGTCCGGACGGTTACCGGACGGTCGGACGGCGGGCTACCCATTGCTCGCCGTCCGCAAGCCCGCGCCTACGATGGCCGGAAATCGGGATCGGAATCCCGGCGGCGGTTGGGGCGTGAGGACCGTTGCCTCACGCGATCGGCCGCCTCCTTTGCTAGCATTACTGCTTCGCAGAAGGAGGCGACCGCCTGCCACTCCTCCTCGCTCCGGACCATGGCCTGTACCAAAGCCCGGCGCGAGAGATCGCCGCCGCCGATCGCCCCCACGAGGACACGCCGTTGCTCTGCCCAAGCGGGGCACATCTCCACCGTGTGCTCCACCGTGATCTGACTGGAGTGGAATTACCTGCCGGAGTCTATATTTCCTGATAACTGCAACCTGGGAATCTAGTTTAAGAGTGAGTAGGTTACTTCTAGGCAAGCGTGCTCCATCGTTGACCACATCGTCGCTTTCCATCAGATGAGACAGTGGTCAAGCGCGGGCTTATCAACAACTAGCTTTTGCCCGCGACTGCGCCCGCGTACCTACATAAAATATAGCCTATGTCACTCAGGAATAAAACAGCTTTCTGTCGGTGAAAAATTTTTAGTACTAGATAAACTTACGTTGTTGAAACTTCAACGGTCCAGACTAAGCGTTTCGCTTCGTCGTTTATACCGCGTACATCGAAGGACTGGAACAATTTGCGTCCAACTATAATTTAGGTGTCTTCAAGGCTAGAGTGAATGGGCTCTTAATAAACTAGTGCGCCTCACTATCAATGATTGCATCACTGTTTACCATCAGGTGGGATCGCAGTCAAGCACTGGTTTATATCAATTAAAAAAAATATGGATGGAGAAACATCAAAACCTGTTTTATATTCAATCATTCGGAGACCGGTCGGCTATAATAGAATTTCGTTTATTTTGTTAAATTCATAATTTCCTTCGACTGACATTCAATAAATTACTTTAAACATTTACATAACAATGTACATATGTCGTTTTTAGATTATACTTATGATACACACGGTTTTGTAGTTACACCGGTTCCACGTGGGCTTATGGACGACGAGCAATAGGTAGCTCGCCGTCCAAACCGAGCCAAGTCGACGACGGCCCGTAGGGTTCCACGCGCGCCACAAAGAGATGTCAGCAAAACGCTAGGAACCCAGCAGGGCCGCTGCCCGCTGGGGCCGCGAGGAATTTTTGAAAAGGAAATTCGCGGTCCCAGAAAGTAAGGACAACTGAAGGACACAGATGTGGTTTAAGTCAATAAAAGCCTGGAGAAGCCACCCTGGAGAAGGAGAAGTTGTTGGATAATTTCCCAACTCAAAAAAAAAAACAGTTCTACGTAACATTATGAATGTAGAAAATGGATCGATAAACAATTGTGAAGTCAAACAAATAACAACTCTTATTATCAAGTGTAACGAAGTATCATTCTTTGTTTGATACACTTATTGTACTTATGGAGCTAATTAAAAGTTTTTCCTTAGAAAATAAAAATAGTACGGCTGTAAGGGAGGAGGATGCGAGGAGGCGAAACTCGAGAACAAGAGCTCAAGAAAGTGATAACTGTGATAAGTTGCGAAAAATTCAAGTAGCGAATGCGTTTCACTTTATCTGCTTGTTATTTAGTTAACGGCGGGCGGGGCCGGACCCGTATTGATTGATGGCCCAACACGTGGACAGGGCTGCCACCAACACTGCACGAAAAAAACAACCCATTTCCACAACTTCCTCTTTTACATCACGCAACTCCGCCCCCTCTGTAAATTCTGTGCAGTGAAATATCTAGCGAGCGGCAGCCCTAGAATTAGCCTATGCCCAGTGAGCCCCACGTAATCAGTACATCTCATCGAATACTCAATTAACATCCCTACACACGGACCGGAGATTACCGCACAGCGCACCGACGCGTATCAGATGATCGCTAACCTTCGCGTGTCATGTACTCAACTGTACAGAACAGTACAACGCCCCTACCGAATTATAGGGGCTACGATTGCGATTCAATCAAAGCCCAATGAATTCACTATAAAGAGAAAGGGTTGCGACACTCAATCAACTGAACGACGGATCGAAACTATGAATAATGTAAAGTTTGAAGCGCGTTTTTTAGGCACCTTCAAATTAATAGAGGGACGCGGACGGGACAAAAGCGGTGGTGAAGGAGCGAGGATTTCCTGAAGACAATGGTAGTAATCAAGCCGGCACGGGCGTGATTACCGCGCAGCCTCCCCCCGCCCCGCAGCCTGCTACACAATTTATAAGCTTACGACAAACAAGCTTGTACTACCCACAGAAAGCGATGATTAAAACGCATTGAAAGTCAAACCAAACGTTCCGAGCGCTTGTGCGGCTCTCATTCAATTATTAAATAAACACATTCGAATTAAGCCGCGATTGAGAGAAATATATTCTGCACTCGTACGTCGCCGACGGAATTCAAGGTCCGGAATTAATTTGCAAAATGCAACGAAGAAACGCGAACGTGACTGAAGCTATCGTGTAAAGTTTGTTTCGACCGGAACGAGACGGGACTGTAACAAAATTGAGAGTGTCCTTTCCACCGGCAACATGAAACGCATCGAGTAAAAGATCCAAATACACGGGCCAAATTCAATTTGCAAATCTTCCCGCTGGCAAAGATAGAATCAATTTACACAATCGCCTAAGCGAATTACGTCATTCGGCTGCCGAATATCGTAACGAGAAAAAAAAGGCACCAAGGCCACCGTTCTGTGCAGTCCGTTCACTTACGATCTCGACCGGTTGAGATGGCAATACATAAACAGTGCGAGCGTGGATCATGTCGGTGCGCCGTGAGTTTGCCTCGCTCTCGTCTCGCGCCAAAAGTCAAGGTGAACCGGTGGTGTTTACTGAGATTGTCTTTGGGAGCTCCGTGCCGCATCCTGCGAGGCGGTGCACCGCGTTCGTGCCTGTCTGTAGTCTATGTCAGCGCACCCCCGCGCAATCGATACGTCAATTAGTCATAGACACGTGGCAGTTCGCACAGAAATAATGACTATGACAATTCGATCGGCTTACACACGTACACAAACGAGGTCGGTGAAACTGGGTAGCGAGTAGCATCGCACAATTTTCTTCAAAGTAGCAGACAGCTGTCTGCGGAGCTGAGTTTTCTCAACAATAAAGTGTGAGTCAACAATGAGCCGACCGCAGCCGCAATCCGCGCGTGCAATCAAACTAGTGAACCACACGCATACGCGCGGCTGTATGCTCGTTTTCCGAATTAGGGAAGCGTTTCTTACAAGTGCATGCGTGTGACATTCATGTGTGTCAGCGCCAGCTCATATCGCTCCAAGTACGTGTACTTTTCTAGGTTAAGTATCATCTCGAAAGTTGACTGCGCATACTAAACAACTAGTAGACAAATAAGGAAATAATAATGAAAACATCACTGGACTCTGAGCTAAGAGTGGATGAATTAAATGATAAAAATAAACACAACCGGAGCCTAAGGTTTTAGAAAGCGTATGATTATCATCTGCACTAATAATATTTTATAGAGTAAAGTTTGTTTTTATGTTTGAAGGATCTCTGGAAGTACTGGTCCGATTGTTAAATTTTTTTCACCGATAGAAAGCTGCTTTATTCATGAGTGACATAGGCTATATTTTATGTACGCGGGCAAAAGCTAGTGTTGATATAAAAGTAAAGACGAGTCGTGTGCGCTCACCGCTCAGTGTGCCGAGCCAAAATCTATATTCAAGTTAATATCTTGTGTTTTGTTTACTTTCAGACAACGAGTCCGCTCGACAGACAGAGAGACAGTCTGTTCACAGAATGCATAACCAGAATGTGTATTTAGAGTGAGCCTGTGATACGTAACATTGTTTTGTGTCCAAACAACTGATGAAAACGCCGTGTTAGTGTCTCCGGTGGCCCACGACAAGGCTAGCTCACTGAACTCGAGGTGCCCTTGCCCGGCTGAGAGCCCTAAGCACTACTCGACGCTTTCTCTCGCCAGTGCTAAGGCCATGCACATAAATCAAACGCTGTGGAACTATACTCGTTCGTAGTATAGGTAATTAACATGAGTATAGGCGTACATAAAGGTCGGCCATACTTGTTGTCCTAAGATAGTGCACGGTACGAGCGTTATCGCGTACGCCTACACGACATAATTTACTCTTATTATTGTACTAAATTACTCATTTTACTACTACTCGTATCTGGCTTGATAAAGGTACTGCCAGTTTAATATGTTCTCTGTCGCTATAGGTCTATTCAAACTTTATGACGTCTGTGAACTCTACTTTTCGTTGCACAGTTGACAGTACCCCAGCCCTCACTCCTTCTGTCACATGATTTTTGACACAGCGACTCGCAGAGTATTCTAAGCCTCCATGAGCTTTAATTCTACTTGTACTAATTTTTTTTTTTAATATGCACTGCATGTAAGACTTGTAGTAGCCATCGAATACTGAATATCCGAAACAGACACACAGTAAAGTTTCACTAACAGAATTTCAGAATTTACAGGCACAAAAAGGCGGACTAATGCCTTAGGCATTTTCTACCAGTCGGCTTCAAGGTGGTGCGGAACCAGAACATGGTATAAAAAAATATATATAAAATATCAATGCTCTGATGATTCTACCAACAAGTGAATTTGTGTTCGAACATATCCCACTTTCCTAGATTTATTTTATAAAACTATTAATTACATAATACTTAACAGATATTAAAAAATATTTACTTTAAACGTATTTTATAATGGACATTACACAGATAATGGAAAACAGATCCTTTTAACGAACAAAATACAAAATGGTAGTCCACTGTTTTATTAAACTTTACGCACGTATATTGGGGTATTTCAGTTTCAATTTTTCGGCAAACTTATTTGTTCTTTCAATATAAAGTTGTTTATTACGACACGGGTAAGCTATTGTGAAAGGGCGGTAATAGGTGACCCAGTTTCACAAATAAAAGGCGAAGAAAAGTAAGATAAATATAAAATACATCACGAAGATGAGCAATTTTCTTCTAAAAGCAAGATGTTAGGTAACCTACAGTTGCGATTACAGAAAAAAAATACGTTGTAATAAATCTAAAGAAAGCAGCTTCACTGGAATAGAATAATAAAGTTGTTTCCTACAAAGCCAAAACGTAATGGAGCCCAAGTTTAATAGAAGAAACTAAACAGTTCCAGTTTACCGCAAATAAAGAAAACATTTCGCCAAACGTTTGTCACAAACCAATCGCCAACGACACGTCAACTCGGCCGCCACCAACTATTACTCTTGACAAATATATGACAAATCTTCATTGGATATAACAATAACATTCCTATGATTTGAAGCCATAAAGAGGACCTATTTACGACCGAGCGTGGTGATTTCTGTAATGTAAAAAAAAACTTAGTCCGGATACGATATAAAAAATATTGTTACTAGAGCAGGCATTTATTTTATAGGCCCATCGTGAGTTTATACGCTCTGCAACGTTCGAGAGTGGGCGCACATTCGAATGAAATGTCTTAAGGCTTTTTTTGCGGGCTCAATCATTTTCGTTCAAGAATTGCCGACACTATGGGCGTTACGACAGGTATTTGTTAAAGTTTCGATTCGTTTCTCCCTCACTAAAGACAGGAAGGTTTTATATTTTTGGCTACCTCTGTATATCTGAAGTCGTAAAGCTTTAGACGAAACTGTCCGTCTTCCCGTATATGTGCGCCGGATCTTAAACGTTGAAGTAAATAGTAAAAGGACATTTTATTGCCTCTACACACAGTAGCAGTGTTTGGTTCGTTAAATAAACAAGCTATCACAAATGAGTTCGGATTTCTGTAGTATTTATATGCCTCTTAAAAGTAAGACAGTAAAAAACATGATTTAGAAGATTAAAACGCATTGAGATGTTCATGGGAGCCTTTTTTTGAGGTGGAAAATCATCAAATAACTTCTATCGCTCTGGGTGGAGCAAGAAGGAGTAACAGACATACTGACTAAAACCCACCAATATTCCTTCAATTGCCTTTTGCATACAAACCTTGTACTTTAATAATTTAGCTAGTACTCTAGTAGTGTTTTTGCAATGTTAGTTAGAAGAGACACACTGCATTATTATTTCGTCATATTATTATGCGCATACCTACTTATAATTTGTAACTCTTGGAAACTTGTAAGCTTCCTGCGGGACAGGACTCGCCTAGTGCAGGAAGTCTTCGGAAACTATGCCATGTTAATTAAATAATGAAAACAAAATGTAAAACTACCCACTCCCTGTAACCTAATTTTTTTAATAAATTATTATTATTATTCCAGGGCCACTCTTTAAACTGTAACCAATCCCACAATCTTCGTGGACTGTACTTGGGTGTTTAAAACTAAAAGTATGAACCGCCAAGAGGCTATTTAGCCATAACATTAACTAAGCTATACACATAGCTTTTCAGCAGACTTGGAATTTAAATACACGTGCTTATATCAGTTAATTGCTTTGCTAATACCTAACAAGTATTTACAGAAAGTGTAGCCTCCACATATGTTCACTTCGCAAGCCCATCCATGAAACGCTTAGCTCCGGTGAAAGTTCCCGACCACCGTACACCCATCAACAGAACTTTTAATATTTCTACATTTATCTGTCTGAAACGCTAGATCATCTCGACTTAATGAGCGCCGTACGTGCTTTGAATGGCAGAGATGTAAAATTACCACCAAAAACGTGATTTTCACGGTTCAACGTTATAATAAGTACTTAGATTACCAACATTTCTACGTGAACAATTTCACGATGATTGAATAGTTTTTCAGTTGAATTCTTCTTACAATTTTTATACAAAATCGTCGATTCAATTGTTCAAAAAGAACTATTGCATTTCTTTTTTGACAGAAAATGCAGCCCAATTATTGAAAGTAACCTGCAGAAACACCTATCAAAGAAAAAAATGAGGGTGGTGGTAGGAAGGTAATAAATAACCTACCACATATTCTTAGATCTACCAAATATACATTTTATTTTATTAGATTTTTATACATTAGATTAAAACTTCATACTACACAAAGGCAGATTCAATGTCTTAGGCATTCTCTACCAGTCAACCAAGGGTGTTGAAGACCACACGACACCCTCATAAAAAAAGAAAACACAAAAATTGTTTCAAACATTACTTTGAAACCATTCAACCGATGTACCCCAAACAGTTTCACAAGAAAGGCAATAATGCGAAGATGGTTTTAGACTTTTAACACAATGCACTAGAAAAAACAAAATGTATTTCTTTTTTTAGCGTGGTAACACACGCTGGGTATTCGCTATAGGAACTTTAGTCATTAGGATCTAACGATAACGCTGCTCCACGATTAGTAACGGGATAGTTATTATGAGTAG
This sequence comes from Mythimna impura, assembly GCA_905147345.3. Classification (NCBI taxonomy): domain Eukaryota; kingdom Metazoa; phylum Arthropoda; class Insecta; order Lepidoptera; family Noctuidae; genus Mythimna; species Mythimna impura. Next base: position 3,600,196 of record LR990355.1, on the reverse strand, counting down.
AGGTTATTCTAAAATGGTCGAACAAAACTACAAAATGTTAATGATTATAGGTGTCTGTTGAAGCGTACGTCTTTATATGGCAGTAGCTTATAGTTTACAAGTCCATTTTTGTGTGTTTAGGGGTTCCTTAAGCGTAAGGTTCAACGCCCGATGTAGGTGGACTCGTGGGCGATGGTTTTAGCTTTCCAATACTCCATGTTATGATATTAGACGAGTCGTTTCCAACAGGGATATTATATGTAATGCATATGGAATTTCGGATACGGATATAGGAATAATATTATACCAGTTTCGGATACCTACGGTTACGGATATGAAATTATTTCGGTTTATCCACTATACTCCATTCACAATAAGATTAAACATTTTTTTACTGTCCGTTCAACCGATTTTGACTTTTATTGCCTTGGAGGCATGACAAATGGCGGCTGCAGTAAAAAGTTGGTATTGTTACCCCTTTTTTTCTTTTAATGCCATCCTTATGTAGTTATGTCTACGGAATAAGAGATTTGTTTAAATTCTTACCTTATTGCGAACGGAGCATAATTTCGGATAGTTATGGATATTAGAATTTTTTCAATTATAAATTAAAATACAAATAGCAAAATTTTACTTTAATTTCTAGTCTAAATTAAAAGAAATAAAAACCTGTTGTAACCTTTCATTTAGACTCCGTCTTTATCCGAAGCGGTTATGGTTACGGATATTTTCTTTATTTCGGATATCTCATAGTTTCGGTTACGAATACTGAGCTCTATAACAACCTTGGATTCCAGTTATCTCGGGAGGGGTCAAGAATCAAGATGTTATATGTTTAGACTATGATAGACATAACATTGCACTTGTTACTGCAACGAGAAAGGGGCTCAGCTTGCTAAGTGCTGATAGTAATGTTCTTGCTATGATAATAAATAGTTTAGTCGATTTATTTCTGAACTGGAAATTCACATCCTTGTACAATGTTTCCGAACGAAAAAATAGAGGCATAGACAACAGTGAAAAAAAAAAGGTGAAAGTTGTGTTCATGATATAAGTTTAGAAAACTTGCTAAATTGTAATTGTTTCTGCCATCCTACGAACTCTTCTATCCTTTATGTAACTTATTTTAGGATGTATAGAGAGAAAATGGACGAGTTATTTGGTTTTCAATAAGTTGTCAAGACAGATCTAACACGCTTGTGCCAAATTCTTACTGACAAACTTGCGAGATTGTTGGAAAGAGCTATCGCGGCCCTGAAACGCAGAGAGCAACTGAAAGAACACAGGTGGGTTTTACTCTGTAAAAGTCTGACACTCCCTCTCGCTGTACCCAGGACGGGAGAAGTTACTCGATGACATCCTACCTCAAAAAAAAGCTACGACAAACCTAAAAATTCTCCAAACACAGATACTAAACTTATCTACAGACATAAAAACCAATTTTTACAAGACAAATACATTATACCCTACCTTATCCCCAAGCCCATTGTTTAAATTTGCATTAAATTTAACTCTAACGACGTAAGTAAAGACGTTTTACACTCAAATTATGACAGAGGATATAAAAATGTATGCAAACGATGTCATTCCTACATGTGTAGTGTTAGTTTTACGAGTATATGATAAGTGGTTCCTAAGGGCGTGTACTAACAGGGGCTTTACTATGACACGTTAAAATGTCAAGCATAGGAGCGAGAAAAAGGGATGGAGCAATACACCCTATATAACTCCATCCCTTTAACAGTTCAGTTTAGCTCGTAAAATGGATCACGTTAACTCGTGGTAAGGCTTCAGGCCTGGATAAAGATAGGCAAGAAAACGCAGTTGTAAACCTAGAGCACAGTATAGATATATGGAACAGTACGGAAACTAGCTACAAATATTCGAAATGGCACACTCACACAAACATACGCATCGACGAGACTCCTAAGCGTTTCTCGCGGTCGCGGTCCTGTCAGTAGCGAATGCCGCTTAGGAGTCTCGTCGATGCGTATGTTTGTGTGAGTGAGCCGTTTCGAACATTTGTAGGTAGTTTCCGTACTGTTCCATATATCTATACTGTGCCTAGAGGGTGTTGCTACTTAAAATGTCAATTGATTGATACGATTATTAGGTTATACTGTCGTATTTAACGATAATACGACTATACATGTCGTTATTTATCGTTAATTGGTTCGTAAGTAGTCAATATGTCGATTATATAAATAGTTAGAATGGCTTGAAGTCACAATAATGATTAAGTTATCTTTCTAAATGGCAACTGAATCTTAGGTTATCCTATAATGACCTATAGTTACTAAGTTACTGACCGACATCTATAGCAACTATTTATCATTTCCCTACCCTAGTCTCGTGATTTTTAGGGTTCCGTAGCTCAAAAGGAAAAAGCGAAACCCTTAAAGGATCACTTTGTTGTCCGTCTGTCTGTCTGTCTGTCAAGACCCTTTATCTCGGAAACGCGTGGAAGTATCGACTTGAAATTAAACTTTATACTCAGGTCTGTGGTCCCTTGAAGGTGCGAAAACATCAAACTTCTGAGTTAGCGAAAAAAAAAAGATACGGCATTTTATACACTCTCAAGGGAATCAAAATTCATAGGGTACTTCCCGTTGACCCAGAATCCTGAAATTTGGCATAAAGCAAGCACAGGTATAACAATAAATCTGAAAACAGTAAATTTATTGTTGTCACAAAAAAAAAAACTTTATTTGCGATTCGAAAATCTTCGAGATTCCATTCGGGATTGAACTATTTGACTCAGTGCGCGAATCCGACTCGCACTTGCCCAGTTTTTTTATTATTGACAGGCTCACGCTTGACCACTATCTCACCTGATGGAAAGCGACGATGAGGTCGACGATGGAGCACGCTTGCCTACAAGTAACCTTTTTACTCTCGACTCTTACAGACCTCTCAATTTCATTGCCAGTATAAATCTAGTTTTTATGATATGTTATGGCAACTATTCATCATAATAAATTGCAAATATCACCTGCTTTCAGTCCAAAGTAATGAGCGTCTTGATCTTGTCCGTAGTTTTCTCCAAAATTTATTAAGACAATTTGGTCCCGAATTTCGTTCTTATTAACAAATAATCTAACGTTCGCTTTTCTGTAACAATCTCCTAACAAATAACGTACGTTTGTAACAAGCCTTACCAACCACAATATACATAATTCGTAGCACCCACGGAGGGTGTAAACAGGAACACGGTACTAAACACTAAAAGCACTTATTTTAACATCTTTATCTATTCTAGAGGTAGAAGAAATGCTAATACAGCGACAAGCACAGATAAACAAGACATCAGGACATGTTTATGAAAGTAATATCGTAACATTTTCTATGCAAAACTGTACCGAACTTCGTAAACTGTGACAGGAGGCCACGAGTTATAATCAAGCGTATCTCCGACGGGTAAATTCAAAAAAGTTGCCGGGACATGCAATGGATTTGGCTGAACTAATATAACTCTGTTTTCGGACGAATGGAGATTCGAGGAATCGGGGAAAAGTTCATCTATGTTTTAGTTGGAACGCAAATTCGTCATGGACTCTGCGAATAGGTACGGGTCTGATATATTTTATTTGGGTTCGGTTTAATTTGTACGTGACCTAAACTAGAAAAGTAATAAACAACGTGAATAACGTTTCACAATGAATGACCGTTGGGTTCACTAAAAATCTCGAAACGGGTAGAGATGGCGATTATTCCTGAAGTAGATCAATTTATTAATCGATTTGAATCGACGTCTAAATAATCGATTCAGTAAAATATCAACTTCTAAACGTTCGATCTCTTAAAGATCGATCCTTTGGTTATCCTAAGGTATTGAGCCCTAAAAAGCATGGTACAGTTTTTTTTTATTTTTTATTATTGATAGGCTCGCGTTTGACCACTATCTCACCTGATGGTAAGCGATGATGTGGCCGACGATGGAGCACGCTTGCCTAGAAGTAACCTATTATTAAGATTATCCTACAGTGCACGTGTTTCATGGCTGTTAAGTAATCAGGTGTTGTAGGGTGGATGAACGTTTTTAAATAATAATACGGTTGCATTCTGCACGAAAAAACTAATATCTAGATTTCAAGTTTCTGAGATCAATTCACAGAATCGATCCATTATTAAAACCAACAGTCCAGTAAACCACTGCTGGACATGGGCTACAAAAAACGCATGTCGCTTACGATGTTCTTCCTAAAAAAGATTGATATCATCATGTTTTCTCAATAAAAGAAAAGAACCTATTGAGCCAATCAATGGACCTAATTAGTCATCTTCATTGATCCACGAAAAACGCAAAAATATACAAATCGCATTAAAACATGTTTAAAGGAAAAGAGTTCCAATCCGCAAAACTTATCATAAACATTATCATCGTCATGTAATTGAACAGAAACGGGAAAATTGCTGCTAATTATGAGTTGCTACTTACGTAAGTGTACGCATGTTAGTTATTATCGTTTAAATCATTTACTGTACAGGAAATGGTACCTAAACTATAATGTTTTCCGATTTAACTATTGAACCCGAAAAATATTTTTATTCGTATCCTCATTCCTCACTTGGCTGACTCTTTAGCTTTAAATTAAAAAAAAAAAAATACATTACTATAGTTTTTTTATTTTGAAGGAAGTAATAGAAATTATCGCTTTTTAATTATCAAAGAAAAAAAATGGGTGGTAGGAGGCTTAAAATAGCATATGGCCTACTCTCAGACCTACCAAATTTACACAAAAATTTCATAAAAATCTATCAAGCCTTCTTGGAGGAGTTCGATAGCAAATTATTGTGACACGATATTTTTATACATACTCGTACATGTATTATTATTATTTTAATGACTGACTGCGACCCCACCCGATGGTAAGTAGTGATGCAATCGTTGATGGTGAAGTGTAGTAGTTCATTAAGAGCCTATTCACTCTATTAGATACTAGCGGCCCGTCCCGGCTTCGTACGGGTGAACTTAGGGCACTTTTTTACACCTTGGGTTACGTTACTTAAGTTTTAGTAAGGATCCCTGATCTTTTCTAGCAATAAATATAGCCTATGTTACTCAGGGTGAATGTAGCTTTGCAATGGTGAAAGAATTTTTGAAATCGGCACAGCGGTTTTTGAGTTTATTCATTACAAACATACACACACACAAAAATACAAATTTTTCCTCTTTATAATATTAGTGTAGATGTATTCTTAACACTAATTAAAAGACCTATAAAGGTTTCTCAACAAAAAACACGCTTATTCGGTGACCTAGCAACACAATGATACTATAGACTATTATAATAATTTTCCACACCAACTTTTTTCAACAACAAATGACTACCCACGCAATATGAACACAAAAGCCAAACGGTTTCAATCTAAAAATTGTATACCTATAAAAGATCAAAGTAGAGATGACAATCAGATTGAGAGCGACTAGCTCTTAAACAAACAACACACGCAGGCTATTGTAATGTTCAAGGAAACTTAGTACTAAAGCCACACACACACAGCTTACATGCCGTGGTAGACAGACTGTCGCAGGCGGAGATAATGATCTTGTAGTTAAAGCATGGCAACACGAATGGATGGTCACATGTTTGCGGTTGCGTCGGGCACATTACATTTTTCTTTTTAAATGATATAAACCAGTGCTTGACTGCGATCCCACCTGATGGTAAGCAGTGATGCAATCGATGATGGTGAATCGCACTAGTTTATTAAGAGCCCACACACTCACTCACACCACACTCACTCTAGCCTTGAAGACAGGCAAATTGTTCCAATCTAAATATATAAAATACAAAGGTGACTGACTGACATAGTGATCTATCAACGCACAGCCCAAACCACTGGAGGGATCGGGCTGAAATTTGGCATGCAGGTAGATGTTATGACGTAGGCATCCGCTAAGAAAGGATTTTGATAAATTCTACCCCCAAGGGGATAAAATAGGGGATGAAAGTTTGTATGAAACTTTGTCAATTTTAAACCGATCGGGCTGAGACTTTCCATGCATATAGCTACTATGACGTAGGCATCCCCTAAGAAAGGATTTTGATAAATTCTATCCCCAAGGGGATAAAATAGGGGATGAAAGTTTGTGCCGCAAAAAATATACCTAATTAATAATAATACTTAACGCGAGTGAAGCCGCGGGCAAAAGCTAGTCCTTCGATATACGCGGTATAAACGACGACGAGGCGATACGCTTACTCCGGAGGTACACAACTTATTCATTGTGTGTACCTTTTTGTTTTGCGGTGTGAGCAGAACTATGCTTCAATAATTATGAGGCAATAAACGGGGATGTTGCATCAGGTAATCAGGTTAATTTGTACCTAATAATGATCTACGATTTCTTTTGTATCGTGAATGGAAACAGCTAGTCCTGGATTTTTTTTTTTGTACAATCTATTCGAAATTAGCTTGTGTTACCAGTTACGTAATTATAAAGAAGTAAGTACGGACAGGACCGGTCATTATGGCGACACTTGGGGGAGGTTTATGTCCAACAGTGGACGTCTTTCGGCTGAAATGATGATGATGATGATGATATAAGTAAAACTGTTTGTTTGTATTTCAATTTGTAGGAGACAATCTATGGAAGTGCTGATCGGATTTCGACAATTCTTTCACTGATAGAACAATATCAAAGAATCAAGATTAAAAATATTTTATTCCACATAGGCCTACATGGGTACTTATAACACATCAGAAGGTAGTGCACATTATATCAAATTAGAGGAATGCACGTTTCCTACAAGGAACTAAGATACGAGAAAAAGCTGGTGATATATTTCGAAGCCTCTCTAATGATGCCAAAATGTTACGAGCTTTAGAATTATACTAACAACTGAGCGTCAATGCATTGTCAGATAATAAAAACTTAATAGAAACTTGACTTTTAGAGTAATTTTCAACTGACGCAAAGCGGGGCGGAGCGGACTATGAATTGGCCAATCACAGTGCTCTAAATCTCCACTCCGCATCAGTGGAAACTGTGGAGCTGAGCGGGCTTTAAAATAAAACAAATGAACACGCGACCCCAAGCCGGACAGAACGGAGTCGAGCAGGCTGTGGTGTAGAACACTAAGCGGAGGGTAGCTCAACTCCGCTCCGCATCATTGGAAACACTTGACACTTTTCACTGCTCTTCTCTGTTCCACACCGCCCAGACCTTAACTGAACTGTTAAAGGGATGGAGCTATATTGGGTGTATAGCTCCATCCATCCTTCTCGCTCGTACGAGTGACATTTTAACACGTCATGGAGACCCCCCAGATCCGCTTCAGTGGAAACACTATCATATAACTGTTCATAAAATTGTACAGGACGACGAGAGGCTAAGCAACTGCATGGTTTTTCTTATTCCCATATCACTATGGAATTATCTATTGTTGTCCGGCTGTATTGTTAGCTAATTACATAATAACGCTTCGCTATTCTATCCTAGTTTTTTAGGTTCAGTTTCAAGGCAATGCTAATAATGTGTAGTTTAGATCTAATCTACGTGTCATATTTTACTTGTTGCCAACTTCAGAATTTGCAATTCAGTTAAGAACAGTTGACGGCATAGATGGCATCAAAAGATTCATTTTGAATAGCAGTTATTTTTTACTTAGAATCTTGTCTGCCATGGAGTTGAATGAAACGCCTTTTTAAAATGCAATTTGTAACCTGTTCTAAGCTCTATAAAAAAATAAACATGCTCCGATGCTAATCAGAAAGATGGTTTCCGATTACAATCTAAGCTCCCGTCCGACGTTGATGTCAAAACGTAAATGACGAAACATTATTCTTAAACTCTCCCGAGAATTTATACAAAATGACTTCCGTAATACTGTTACGGTTAAATTAAAATAATGGACCTAAATTTATTTGCTGGCGTTACTGGGGCTTAATAGGAACCAGCGAGCTAGCGACTAGTTACTTTACTAAGAAGAAAAAAAGCCAACTCGAGCGTCCATTAAGTACGTAGGTACTTTGTGAAATTATTTCGGTGAGAATTTTGGGAATAATTAACTTTTCGTTTGGATTTGGTGAAAATATCTTTTCGGTACTTTAAATTAGTTTACTTTTTGCTAAACTGGCAGTACTTTTAGGAAATAATTTATCAGCGATTCTTCCGCCCATTACGGTGGCTTCATGATGAGCCCTTCAATTAAGTCCAACATTTGAACCAACTACAGCCAACATGTGGAGCATGTTAAGTCGTAAAACGCTACAAGATGGAAGCCTCAACAGTCGTTAAATTTGGCCCCAACATGATGAACAATATAGTGGAAGCAATTTCAATGGCAAATCTACGGCAGTCAAGTTTCACGATGTAGGGAGGATTTTAGGAAGCGCGCGTACTTAGATGGCGTCGTAAGACGTAGGTAGGCTTCTGTTTTTATTGCTTTTACATTTTTGGAGATTCTGGAAGCTGTGGCGGGGTCTGAAGAGCGATTAACTGTGTGAGGATTAATGTTTAATTACTTATGTGGTATATTATATCATATATGTATAACAAGTCACTCTCTTGAAATAACCAGGCATCGTATTAATGTTTATTTCAATTTCGTTGAAATAAGCTTCAAGTGCGTGTCGCGGGTTCGATCCCCGCACGGTCTGGGTGTCTTGTAAATGTTTGTGAACACACCCACAATACAGGAATAATTCCTATATTGGTAACACATTTATTGTACGTACAGGTAAGAAGCAGAATTGCCTACCAGGGTTTGTGTTTCCTGATAGCTACAATCTAGAGGACTTTAAGTCAAGAGTGAATAGGTTACTACTAGGCAAGCGTGCTCGAGAATTTCTGAAAGGGAAACCCGTAGTCCTAGAACGCAAAAGGTAATTGAAGGATACAGGTGTGGTTTTAGTCAGTAAAAGTCTGACACGCCCTCCCGCTTCACCCAGAACGTGAGACGTCATTTGGATGATTTACCACCACAAAAAAAATAAATAAAAAAAAATCGTCGACCACACCATCGCTTGCCATCAGGTGAGATAGTGGTCGAACGCGAGCCCAAATAATAAAAAAAACCGGGCAAGTGCGAGTCGGACTCGCGCACTAAGGGTTCCGTACAAACTTACCTATGAAAACAGTTCAATTCCCGAATTGTGTTACGAAGATTTTTACGAATCACAAATATGTTTTTTTTTGTGACGTAACCACAAATTTACAGTTTCAGACTTTTTCCTATACTTGTACTATACGACCTTGCTTCATGCCTAATTTCAGGATACTAGGTCAAAGGAAAGTACCCTATGAAATTTGATTTACTTGAGAGTGTCGAGATATACTATTTTTGCGATATTTTTTTTTTTTTTTTACTGTATCTTTTTTTTCGTTAACTCACTAATTTGATTTTTTCACAGGTTCAAGGGACCGCAGACTTGAGTATAATTATGGTTTTAATATCAACTCGATACCTCCACGCGTTCCCAAGATAAAGGGTATTGACAGAGAGAGACGCATGGACAACAAAGTGATCCTATAAGGGTTCCGTTTTTTCCTTTTGAGGTACTGAACCCTAAAATACACCCAAAAAAAAGTGTTCACCGATAAACTAAGGTCACACTTCCAGGTTTTTGGTCTCATCTACCTGATTCAAAGTCACGATCTCCATAACAAGCAACCGGGCATAAAACTTGAATAGGGTTTATGAAATTTTACTATTTATGGTAGAATAGGTTTTTTTTTTTTTTTTTTTAGGTGGGAAAATCATCTTATGACAAATCCCGCTCTTGGGCGGAGCGAAAAGTAGTGTCAGACTTTTACTGACTAAAAACCCACTCCTGTTCCTTCTTTGCCTTCGTCCCAGGGCCCCGGGTTTCGCTTTCACACTACCCGTGGCCCCAGTAGGCTTCGACCCTGTTGGGCCCCTACGATTTGCTGACATCTCCCTGAGGCGCGCGTGGAACAATACGCGCCGTCGACGACTTGGGCTTGGTCCGGACGGTTACCGGACGATCGGACGGCGAGCCACCCATTGCTCGCCGTCCGCAAGCCCTCGCCTACGGTGGCCGGAAATCGGGATCGGAATCCCGGCGGCGGTTGGGGCGTGAGGACCGTTGCCTCACGCGATCGGCCGCCTCCTTTGCTAGCATTACTGCTTCGCAGAAGGAGGCGACCGCCTGCCACTCTTCCTCGCTCCGGACCATGGCCTGTACCAAGGCCCGGCGCGAGAGATCGCCGCCGCCGATCGCCCCCACGAGGACACGGCGTTGCTCTGCCCAAGCGGGGCACACCTCCACCGTGTGCTCCACCGTGTCCTCCGGGCGGTCCGCACAGTGGCGACACCCGGGCGTCTCTTCCGCACGAATTCGGTGCAGGAACTTCCCGAACTTACCGTGTTCGGTGAGAACCTGCGTCATGCGGAAGGTGAGGACGCCGTGAGGTCTTTCCAACCACGCCTTAAAGAGGGGACTTACCGATGGTAAAATAGGTAAGGTATTTACTATATCGCACCTTCGGTAGAACAAGGGCACAATTGTCAAAAATTGCAAAAATGAGTTAAGTATACAGAAATGCCTTAAAAATAAACTATACGCCTAAAAAGGATATAGTATATAGTTTATATCATGCAAAGAAGAAAAACTTTCGAGCAATATTAACAGAGCAAGACCTCACTGAATGCAATAAATATCTTAAAATAGCTCTCCTGTAAAATAGCAAAAACTGCAATTATGCCCTTGTTCTACCGAAGGTGCGATATAAGGTCCGATGGGACTGGCATGTATATTTTTTTTTTTTGTACATTCGTATAAAAGTCCCTAATACAAAATAAAGAGAAAAAAAAAGAAGTGTATCATTGACCTCGTTCGCAATTCAAATCTAGGTTCCATAACTTCCATTCCATTGTCTCCTTTAAAAGGCGATACTTCAACAGGTGTAATATGGGTCTCTCTAGTTGTTGTGTTATGCACGTCATTGGTTGTTCAAATATAAGACTAGTTCTTTGGCCGCAACTTCGTTCGTGAGAATGTTTTCATAATAAATAGTTTTGTCGTTTTAATTTTTTAATGTTTAATTTGATTGTGTATGTGTAATATGAAACCCGGGGCCCTGAGACGAATGCAAAGAAAGAACAGGAGTGGGTTTCTAGTCAGTAAAAGTCTGACACTATCTTCCGCTCCGCCCAAGAGCGCGATTTGTCATTAGATGATTTTCCCACCTAAAAAAAAATGGTTTTAATTTCAACTCGATGCCTCCACGCGTTTCCGAGATAAAGGGTCTTAACAGATAGACAGACCGACAGACAGACAGACGGACAACAAAGTGATCCTATATGGGTTCCGTTTTTCCTTTTGAGATACGGAACCCTAAAAACAAGTAATGACAGTGTTTTATTCATTAACGTTACAATTTTAAAGAAGTTTGAAGTTTGAATAAGATTCTCCATACAATCTTTAACAACCCCTGAACCATTTTACACAGGTAGTTTTGAAAAACAAATAACGAAAACCTTTTTTATTTACTTGGGTTAGTATTTCTGCTAAGTTTCGCAAAAATGGGTCCAAGGAATAAAATTTTACATACAAACTTATTTCTCTTTTTTTAATTTGATATAAACCAGTGCTTGACTGCGATTCTACCTCTATTTCCCTTAAAAGTTGAATTTTCAAAAACCTCTTCTTACTGCTCGCTTACATAATAAAAGGAAGCCTTGTGCAAAATATCACGTTCCTAGTCCCAGTAGTTTCGGCTGTGCGTTGATATGTCAGTCAGTCAGTTTCTCCTTTTATATATATAGATTTATCTGCGGATTGCGGAAACATATCCTGAAAATGGTCAAGGCTTTCTGTTTTCATCGAATGTTTTTAAATCATTGTCTGAAATAGTCCAAGGTTTTGTTTACTATGCAGAGTATTATATTTAGTGAGAGATACACACATTAATCAGTCAACGCCATTCTTTTTAACCGACTTCAAAAAAAAGGAGGAGGTTATCAATTCGGTTGTATTTTTTTTTTTTTTTTTTTATCTTATTTTTTTTTTTATGTTTGTTACCTCAGAACTCTTTTTTTTTTTTTTTTTTTTTTATTAATTATAGGCTCGCGTTTGACCACCATCTCACCTGATGGTAAGCGATGATGTGGTCGACGATGGAGCACGCTTGCCTAGAAGTAGCCTATTCACTCTTGACTTAAAGACCCCTAAGTTGTAGCTATCAGGAAACACAGACTCCGGCAAGGAATTCCACTCCTTGGCTGTACGCATAATAAATGTGTTCTTAAAACGTTTTGTGCGTATGGCCGGGATGTCCACCATGTACCGGTGGCGCAACGCCGTACGTCTAGTGGTCCGATGATGGAACGGACTTGGCGGAATTAGATTGTGCAATTCCAGTGCACACTCCCCGAAATGTAAACGATAGAAAACCGACAGGCCAGCAACTCGGCGGCGATGTCCAAGGCTTTGGAGCTTCGACTCAACAAGTGCATCATTGCCAATGATCCTCTTGGCTCGCCTCTCAATTGACTCTATCGCATCAAGCTGGTATTTGGCAGACCCGTCCCAAAGATGAGAGCAGTACTCCATACACGATCGAACTTGCGCTTGATAAAGTTTTAGCAGCTGTTCCGGCGTGAAGTACCGTCTGACCTTCGCGAGGATTCCCAGCTTTTTTGCTGCCAGTTGAGCCTTTGCTTCGATGTATGGCCCAAAGTTGAGAGTTGACGTCAGCGTAACGCCAAGAAGATCAAGATGGTCGGTTATTGGCACGGTCACACCTCGGAAAGATGGAGCCGGGTGGAATTGACTCCGTTTAGCGGAAAAAAGACACGCTTGGGTTTTAGTTGCATTGAACTTGACCAGATTGGCATCACCCCAATCGGAGACCGCCTTCAAGGACGAGTTCAAGCGTTCAACCATAGCCTCTCGGGACGACTGGATCTGTGACCCACTAGCGCGTGCGTCAGCCACATATCTCTCGGCAACAGTGCTGTCGTCTGCATACCCAAAGATACCGGGTTTAAGTAAGTCATTTATGTGCAGCAAAAACAGTGTTGCCGAGAGTACCGACCCCTGAGGGACCCCGGCATTAATATCCATTTGACCGGACGAGCAGCCATCAACGACCACTCGGATGGATCGATCCCTCAAGAAGTCTGCGATCCAATCACACAGACCAGTGGGTAGACCGAAGGAAGGAAGCTTAGCAATGAGGCTTTCGTGCCAGACCCTATCGAAAGCCTTCGAGATATCAAGGGAGACGGCAAGCGCTTCCCCATGCTTCTCGATGGCTTCGCTCCAGATGTGAATGGCATACGCTAGAAGGTCCCCAGTGGACCGATTTTGGCGAAAACCGTATTGCCGGTCACTGAGGATGTCGTTAGCTTCTAGGTATGCCAGAAGTTTCTTGTTTAGCACCCGTTCCATACTCTTACAGAGGACGGACGTAACAGAGATGGGTCTGTAGTTTGCCGGGTCAGCTCGACTGCCCTTCTTGGGCACAGGCTGCACGTTAGCTTGCTTCCATGCAATCGGCACTTTTCCAGTCTCATATGAGATGCGAAATAGGCGTGTCATGATCGGAGACAATTCAGGCGCACAAGTTTTAAGCACAATAGCTGGTATCCCGTCGGGGCCGCTAGCTTTGTTCACATCGAGATTACGCAGGACCCTACGAACGTCCTTTTGATGGATACGAACGTCTGACATCCTCGTCGCGCATCCATCAGGAGAAACAGGTGGCCGTGCGTCACCAGAATTCAGACGAGAAGATTCCGCAAAAAGAGAGGCAAACAAGTTTGCTTTCTCCTCAGCGGTGTGAGCCAGCGACCCATCGGGTTTCAGCAATGGCGGAAGTGAGGGACGGCAGAAGTTCGATTCAACCGACTTAGCCAGGGACCAAAACGCTTTACTACCTGCGGGGTATGAAGCAAGTTTGCTCCCAATTCTGCTTATGTGGTCAAACCGAGACCTCTGCAACACCTTCTTGCAGGACTTGGCAGCCCTGTTAAAGGCCTTCTTCTTCTGAGCCACGTCGCTTGCTTTGCGCGTACGAGCGTCAGCCCAAGCTCGATATGCCGCGTGCTTAAGCGCGTCTGCGCGATCACATTCGGCGCCAAACCATGGACGAGCTTGGCCAGACATTGTTACGTCAGAGAATGGGATGAAGTACTCCATCCCCTGCCGCAACACATCCGTCACGGCATCTACGCACGACGAAGCATCATCTGAAGAAAAGCAAGTGGGCTGCCAAGGATAGCATGCGAAGAAAGACCGCAAGCCATCCCAATCTGCTGACCTGTATCGCCAAACCCGCCGGGTGCCTCTAGGGCTGGGATCGGGCGGGGAGTAGACAGATACAGACTTAACCAGACAGTGGTCGGAACTGCCTAAAGGCGAACATATCGACACAGAGTAGCGGTCTGGATCTGTTGTCAGCAAAAGGTCCAGGCAATTGGCTGTGTGCGAATCCACATCCGGCACCCTCGTTGCCCCCTGGACCAGCTGGGCGAGATTTAATGCTAGCGCTAGCTTTCGCACCTCTCGCCCAGCGTGGTCTGTGGACTGGTACGGGAAAAGCCACTCTTGGTGGTGGGCATTAAAATCCCCCAGTAACACCAATTGAGCAGAAGGGTACCGCTGCTGAGCCGCATCCGCCGCCTCACTCAGATGTTGTGTGAGCCCGGATGTCTCTTGATCTCCGCTGTGCGAGCGGTAGACACAAGCGTAGATTATTTTATCTAGGCCTGTGTCCACCAAAGTCCAAAGCGTCGAGAACCTGGAGTCCTCAAGGTTACGGAGACGCCGATAGCAGATGTCGTCCCGGGCGTACATACATACACCCGCACGTGGTTTGAAGTTGTGCTCCAAGGTAAAACCTGGGTAAGAAAGGTACGACACGTCGGACGGACCTCTGATCTGCGTCTCCGAAAGGAAGAAGAGAGCTGGTTTTTCAGTCTCGAGGTGGTGGTGGACTGCGACGAGATTTGAGTGCAGACCTCGTATGTTAATGAGGTGCACTTTGTGAGAGAGGGAGTGCAGCCGCTGTCTAACTTGTCTCTTACTTTTCCTTTTCATTATTTGAGTGAAGGGAGGAGAGGAGAAGGAAGTGAAATGAGGTTCCACGCAGCTAACCCTCAGGCACGCACTGAAAGGACGACATCATTGGGGGACTAGTCTGGAGACTGCGGGGACGCCCGAGCCCCCCCGGGAATGTCCATCGGGCCCTCTCGTCTGGTCGCCAACCAGCACGATGGCGCATTCCGGGATTTTTCGACAGTTGGCGGGGCAGCCTTTCATGTGTGGCTAGCACATTACTTGGGCCCCCAGCTACCTGCGGTCGGCCAGCGGCAACCGTGCCTCGGATCCCGCTACCCTCCGCGACTAGCCTCCCGATTCCTCCCCATCAGCACGAGCCAGGATGGTCTGCTTGCGCTGGAACAGCTATTTCGACCCAACTCCTCTAGACTGGCTACACTGAGCATCATACCGGAACACGGCCAGGCCGTTTGGCGGTACGTCTTTGCTCAGTGGGTGGTCACAAGCCAACGGTCGAAACCTACCACCAGTTAGTGTCACCTGATTAGCACCACCCGGGGACCACGTGTAGGGACTTGCTTCAGGTATTCTCCTACGGACGCGGGTGACTCGGCCCCCAAAAACTCCGTCGTTTATGGACCGATTTGCAAAATTTTTTTTTCCCTATACAGGATATGCTTCCAGATTGGTCCCATTTTTTTCAAAATCCAGTTCTGATGATGGAATCCATGAGGAATCGAGGGAACTCCTCAAAAATTACAGGCAACCCTATGGTAATTTTAGTATTTTCATCAAGAACTTAAGCATTTACAGTCAAAAAGTAACATTTGATGAAGTGGAACTGATGAAGAAGACCAGAAATGGTCAACGGAACTTCATACACAAATAGATATTACAATGAAGATATACATAGTTAAGCGACTATGACAATACAAATAAATGAATGATTCTGAATAGTTACGTTGAAAATGGTATCATCGAAGTGATCTGATGATGATGATGGAGCCGGAAGGTAGGCACTGGAACTCCGTAATTAATCAATGTAACCTAGCCGTGTTTGGACTTATTAGAATTGTCATGAGATGCACTTTGGCTATAAGGTACTATCGAACTGATCTGATGATGGAGCCGGAAGGTAGGCACAGGAACTCCGTAATTAATAAATGTATCCTAGCCGTGTTTGGCCTTATTAGAATTGTCGTGAGATGCTCTTTGGCTATAAGGTACTATCGAACTGATCTGATGATGGAGCCGGAAGGAGGAAGGTAGACACAGGAACTTTATAATAAAACAATGTAACCTAGCAGTATTTGGGTTAATTGGAATTGTCATGAGAAATAGGCACTCTCTTTATAAGTGTATCGCAACTAAAAAGTGTGAAATAAAAACTTTTTAGAAAAAAAAAATAACCGACTTCACTAAAAAAAACACTAAAAGGATCAAAATAACTTTAATTTCGGAAGTCGGTGTTAAATAAGAAACAAACAATACCGAGAAACACCGACTTCAAAATTAAAGTTATTTTGATCCTTTTAGTGTTTTTTTTAGTGAAGTCGGTTATTTTTTTTTTCTAAAAAGTTTTTTTTTTTTAATTCTTTTTTATAATCTCGCATTTGACAACTATCTCACCTGAAGTTAAGCGATAATGTGGCCGACGATGGAGCACGCTTGACTAGAAGTAACCTATTCACTCTTGACTTAAAGACCCCTAGGTTGTAGCTATCAGGAAACACTGACCCCGGCAGGGAATTCCATTCCTTAGCTGTACGCATTATGGATGTGTTTCCAAAACGCTTTGTACGTATGGGTGGGATGTCCACCATGTACCGATGGCGCAACGCCGTACGTCTAGTCACTTATACTGTACGTCATTTGTACTGTTTAATGATCTATGTTATTATGAATCACAGTAATATTATAAAGACGAAAGTTTGTAAATATGTGTATTTGTTACTTTTTCACAGTTATGTTAGGTGCACACCAAAGAAACACCGTTTTGGAGTTTTTGGCAAGACTTCTTCGAGTGAAGTTCAGTGGCTGTTTTAATTATTCGTAAATTGATTCTTAGTGGATGTTGTGATGTAAAATTGGTATAGTTTTGTATCTCAAGTGTCTGCGCAACTGGGCAATATGTGGAATCATTGAAACAGGCGCGATCTCGGTAAAATGGAGCTGAGAATTTTATTGTAGTGTTGACTACCTCAACGAAGTTTGCCGAGAAGGTTGACTTGATACATTTGCCGCCAAATACTGCAAAAATTTTAAAATGTGTACATCGATATTCTAATAGTTTAAAAAATTAACTGTTATTACGAAGACATGGCTTAAAGGACTCAGTATCCAAGCTAAAAACATTAACAAAAAAAAAAGAAACACTGTTTTAAATATTTCAATAACAACTGTTTATTATCCTTTTCTTTATATATTTACTGGAAGGTGTTTTTCAGTAATATTACGTGAAAGTTGTGCTCCTAAGCAAGGCTTAAGGAATATGGTATAACTGTAATCAGACTAGAGATTTCAGTCAAGTGGTGACAAAGGGCTCGGACCATTAAATACATTTTTTTTTAAATTGATATAAACCATTGCTTGACTGCGATCGCACCTGATGGTAAGCAGTGATGCAATCATTGATGTTGAGGCGCACTAGTTTATTAAGAGCCTATTCACTCTAGCCTTGAAGGCACCTAAATTATAGTTGGACGGGAAGACCGCAGCAGGCAACTTTTTCCAGTCCTTCGATGTACGCGGTATAAACGCTTAGTCCGGACCGTTGAAGTTTCAACAACGTAAGGGTGGATACTCGCCGTACGTCGGGTTGTCCGATGGTAGAAAGCAGATGGCGGAATCAAGGCATGCAATTCCCGCGCACACTCTCCAAAATGCAACCTGTAAAATACTGATAGGCTGGCTACCCCTGCACCTGTGCTCGAGGCTTTGTAGATTGGACTTAACCAAATCTGGATCCCAATATTTATTGGTTACAAAGAGAAAGATCATAATATTGAAGTACATAAGATAGATTTGTTTTTGGGAGTCCGTGTCTACTGAGTGAGACAGTGGTTTGGGGTGGAACTGTGCTAAGTCCACCCCTACTTGAAGCGATACGATGTGGCTTATAGCTCTTTCGATTATGGGAGTACAGTGAACCTGTCTCTCTAAGTGAAGTTCCCTTGTGAGCAATTTGATGAAGCGCTGTTTCTGACCTATATGATGAAGACTGTGTAGTGATCAGTCGACTTGCGATAGATTTGTTTTTGTTATGCTCTAACAGCTCGAACGGATTTTGATGAAACTTGGTACATGGGTGTCGGGTAGACCTTGTCTTGGAGAAATAGCACATAGGATATTTATTTTTTATCCCTGGAGTATGTTCCCTTGGGGCAGTTTTTTGCGTTCAAGTGGACAAGACGCTAGCAGAAGCAAGTGCTATAAAATTCTCACTTTCCTCTGTCGTTCCTTGCACAAAAATCAGAGACAAGAAACATTCGAATTAAAACGGTAACCTCCGTTGAAAAGGGAGGATCCTCCGACCAGACGGGTATTATGTCTGGTGGGCAACCGTCCGATAGATAATTTCGGGCTGTTCTATATGTTCTAAACGCGCGGAGAACTTTGATTGCGCGATGCAGGATTAGTTCTTATGTGGCGCCATAGATGTCGCTACACCTACTGGCCTAATTATTTTCACGTGGGCGCGAAATAAAAACCAGCTTGGAATAATTTATAGCATCAAACACGAGAATAAGCATTATTCAGAGGGTTCCCTTTAAATAAATCCATGTCTACTGAGGATTTTTTTACAATTAGCAACAGTTTCTAAATATAAATCGGTAGGAAACGTGTCGCTGACAAAGTCACGGTCTATGATGGAAGTCGTATTAAGGTCTGATTCATACAATGTAGTTACCTATCCTTTTCTCTCATCTTAAAGATGCATATTTTCGTCTCGTTGTCATCCTACCCATGCTATGTAAAAGAGATCTTAGTTTATTAAGAGCCTATTCACTCTACCCTTGAAAACACGGGAGGACCGCAGCAGGCTAATTGTTTAAAATGTGACCGATCCTTAAATAATATGGGAATTGCCACTCTGGAACTCGCGTTTAGTAGATGCACTGAAAGTAGGGCAGTGTAACAAAAAAACTGATATAAGTATAATTTCTATAAAAAAAAGACCTTGAGAACGAACCAAATAACCGTTACAGTAACGATACATGGCACATAATGGTGATGTCATGTTTTCACTCAGTAATCACACTCGGGCCACACTGAAGGCTGCGCTATAGCTACACTGTACGAGTTACTGACGATTCGGACAGTGTCCGAATCAACACGTTTTATTGTCCATATTTTTTCACGGACGATTCGGACACCACCAAATTTATTGAAGCTATTTAGTACAGTCAGATAAAAAAAGTCTTAAAATATAATATAAAGTTTATTACCCGAAGTTGCCGCCTTAAATCCCACCTAAAGTAGTTTAAACTTTTTATCTGACTGTACTAAACTGTGTGTGTCTGAATCGTCAGTGAAAAATATTGAAATAAAAACGTGTCAATTTGGACACTGTCCGAATCATCAGTAAGTCCATTGTACAATAATAACAAAACCATTAAAACGGTCACACATTACAATCGAATGTAGGTCGAAGAATGAATATGATTGATTTAGTCATAAGAAACTGAAATCGACGAAGAGTTACTTTATCTGAGGCATCAGCCTGCACGTGCATTTACTTATACAAACAGAGGCAGGATGGCCTCAGTGCACTGATAGCGAGAAAGAGAGAGAAACAGCGTTAACGTTAAGTTTTTTAAATAAAAAAAATATTTTTTTTTAATTTTTTCAGATCACCCTTACCCAACTAAATAGCCATCCAATATGGTAAGACGAACTGAGAGGGTTTTCCAAAAATAAATTCGTTTTGCGGCCGCCAATCATATTTTAATCTACATACACAACCGACCAGAAAAATGCAAAAACTTAAAAAAAAAATCCGGGCAAGTGCGAGTCGGACTCGCGCACTGAGGGTTCCGTACAAACTTACCTATGAAAACAGTTCAATTCCAGAATTGAGTTGGAAAATTTTTCCAAATCGCAAAAATAGTTTTTTTCTTTGTTACGTAATTAACAATTTACAGTTTTCAGATTTTTTCCTATACTTGTGCTATGAGACCTTGCTTCATGCCAAATTTCAGAATTCTAGGTCAACGGGAAGTACCCTATGAATTTTGATTCCCTTGAGAGTGTCGAAATAAACTTTTTTGCGACATAAACGGCCGTATCTTTTTTTTTTTGTTAACTCAGAAATTTGATTTTTTCACAGCTTCAAGGGACCGCAGACCTGAGTATACGGTTTTTATTTCAACTCGATACTCTACACGTTCCCGAGATAAAGGGTCTTGACAGACAGACAACAGATGGACAAGAAAGTGATCCTATAAGGGTTCTGTTTTTTCCTTTTGAGGTACGGAACTCTAAAAAGGGTGTTACAGCCATAATTATCGAAGAGTGAAAGAGAGTTGCAGTTACAGGATAAAGAGTTCTGTCCATTCTTCACTACGGAACAATGATGACTTCAAAACGCTATTTAAGGAGATATAGGCAGCTATAGAGCTTGAGAGCCGTGGTGACCCAGTGATATCGGCCACGAGTTACGAGTTGTAGGTCGCCGGTTCAAACCCAGCCAGGCGCATCCCTTTGTGTAATCTATTTATTTATTTATTTATTTATTTGAGATACATTATAAGCTAACAGTACTGGGACCAAAACGCTTATAACTAGTAAGTACACTACAAAAATGGAATCAATTACAATTGTTATTAACAAATTAGCCATGCAGAATAATAAATAATAAAAATGTAAAACCAAACATACAAAATAAAATGTCATAAAAAATAAAAATGTCACATAGAATTTGATTGTCATATAAATGCAAAACATCAATACAGAATTGTCATACAGATTAAATTAAAAAAAAAAAAACATATTAATCACAATTGTCATATAGAATAAAATCGTCATACAAAATAAAATAAAAAAATAAAACATTAAATAAATTTGTCAAATAGAGATGTCATACATATATAACATATAAGATTATAATATCGATGTCAATACATAAAAACCAACTTTAGTATCACATTTTGTTAAGAAAGGTCATCACATCTTTCTTCAGCACATTTAAAGTATCAACAAATATGTCGGCATTTGGACTGTGTTCAAGATATTCATTGATGAGAGCAATCGCCCTTGCTGTTGGACCGGTACTGGTCTGACGAATGTGCAATGTCGGGGGGCATGTTAGGAGCTGATGACGTCGCCGTCCTGTGCCACGTATGTATTGCTGTGGAACATATAAGTAAATATGCTCTCTCACCGACGAATTGTCAATTTTGTTATTTAATAACAAATAATAATGCAGAATGTGCATTAATTTACGCCTAAGCTGCAAAGTGTCTAGGCCGACCATCCCCGACACAAACAATGAGGGATATAGAAAAGGATAATATCCATAGGCACGTTTATACACATAACGGCAGAATTTCCTTTGGATTTTCTCAACCATAAGTATATACAACTTTTCCTGAGGATCCCACACAATTGCATTGTACTCTAGTTTGCTGCGCACGTATGCGTTGTACAGTAACTTAACAACTCTGGTATCATGAAATTGGGAGGAAGTTCTAATTATGAAGCCCAACGCTTTGTTTGCATCTTTGCAGATATTCTTTATATGCTCGTGAAAATTGAAACCACTATCTAAGGTAAGCCCAAGGTCCCGTATTGTAGTAACGCGCTCTAGCTCTTCGTCGGCCAGTCTGTAGGTTGTGGTTACTGGCGTACGAGACCTAGAGAATGTAATGGTTTTACACTTAGAAACATTTAGTGGCAGCTTGTTTTTCTTACTCCAAGCAACAACGGCATCAATATCTCGCTGAAGAACGAGACAGTCTTCATCTTTAGTGATGGACAAAAACAGTTTCAGATCATCCGCAAACATAAGACATTGAGCTCTTGATAGAACCCTTGGCAGATCATTAACCATAATTAAAAATTGTGGAGGTCCCATTGTACTACCTTGACTTACACCCGATCGAGTAAAATATTCTGGTGATTGATAACCATTTAGTCTAACAAATTGTCTCCGATCTCTAAGGTAATCAGCTAGAAACTTAAGAAGTTGTGGACTAAATCCGAGAGATGCAAACTTCATCAAAAGGATGTCGTTGTCGACTAAATCAAACGCCTTTTTAAAATCGAAATAAACTGCATCAACCTGACAACCTGATATAATTTTGGTCTTTAAATAGTCAGCAAAGTGTATGTGGTTAGTTAAAGTAGAACGAGCAGGACGGAACCCATGCTGACTATTATCCAATCGATTGCTTATTTGCTTGGTAATGCATTTGTTTATAATCGATTCGAATACCTTCCCGAAAACAGACAAAACTGCAATGGGTCTGAAATTTATTATATCCATTGATGATCCACTCTTTGGAATCGGTGTGACCCTGGATACCTTCCAATGAGCCGGATAAACATTTTGCTGGAGCGACAGGTTATATATATATAGTAGAGGCTCCTCCAATACTGACAGACAGTCCTTTAGAATAAAAGCCGGTATAGCGTCTGGCCCAGAAGCAGAAGGAACTTTAAGCCGGCGGACTGCTCGGCGCAACTCTGAGATATTAATGTGGTCAACACTAATTATCGGCATACAGCCTCTATCAGTTGCAGTTCGTTCAGCCGCCTCAGGATCTAACTGCGGTGGTTCGCTATGAAAAACGGAACTAAAGTAATTCGCAAACGCATTGACGGCCTCTTGCCCTACCACAGTCCTGTTTTCAAATAAAAAATCGTTATTTTGTTGTCTGCTTTTTCATCACCACTGCTCTAAAAACGGTGAAGAAAAACATTGCCAGGAAATCGGTCTAGAAAGAATAATTCAAAAACATGTGACATCCACCAATCCGCACTCGCGTGGTGGATTACGGCCCATTCCCTTTCCTAGAGGAAGCATTATATGGCTAATAATATTATGCTACAACAGACCATTACAAATTGAATTGAGTATAGGAACAGGGTATAAGTACTCTGTATTGTGTTATTTTGCGCACTTATTGTTGTGTGGAAAATTTGCATCTGATTGTGTCGATAATTACGTATTCATGTCGCATCTTTGCTCTAATAACAGCTGCAGCTGCTGGCTCTTCTAGGAATATTCTTTTCAATACACTTACTCGAAAAGCCGCTCTTATTTCTGTTGCTTTTAGACACGCAATTAACTGTTTTTCGCACTAGTGCGGAAAGGGCACGTGTTCGCTCCCAACATAATTTTATTACATTAATCGTATCAGACTGGGTGTAAAGCGACCCCCACGAGTCGCACGTCAACCCTTGTTTACTTAGTCTTCGTAAGTGTATTGAATAGGTAATTTTGTTTGATACACGTGGTTTTTCACTGCAGCTCGAGTCCATAACACCCTCGACTACGGCTAGGGCGAATGCTGTCTCGGTCGCAATGACAAACTTTATCCACTTGTATCAAAATTTCTGTTTTGTCTTATACATCCAAATTAGAAAATTAAGTAACAATCACAATTCAAGCACTGAGATTTAGGCCATAGAGCTCCTACGAAATATCTCGTACGTGTCATCTGACAAGAAATCATCTACGAGATATTTCGTAGCTTTTTTTTATTGTTGATAGGTTTACGCTTGGCTTAGCAGCCAAGCTAGAGATAGCTCTCACCTGATGGAAAGCGACGATGCGGTCGACGATAGAGCGCGCTTACCTAGAAGTAACCTATTAACTCTTGAATTAAAGATTCCCGGGTTGTAGCTGGCGTTCAATGTGTTAAAGGCACGTATAACAATAACGGCACCATATCCCCTTGCATAACTGAAGCCACGTCGCTAAATCATAGCCTAATAACGCCGCCGTCGGCCATTTTCCTCAACAAGATAATACGTGGCCGCCAGGACAAGCACTGCATTCTTTTTCCTGCCCGATCCCGGAAATATGACTAGAAATACAAAAATCATGCTTCAATACCGACTTTTGATTTGTAACGCTCGTCGCCATTGTGACTAACAAAGTTGAGTTTATTGTCTCTTTAAAATATACGAAGTAAATGTTCAAAACACGCGTTGTTTCTCTATGCATTCGCTCATAGAAACCTTGTCGATTTATATACCGTTATTACGTCTTTTACACAACGTTCTTGAGTAGATTTTAAGAAAAAAACTTTGTAGTTTCGTATTTGCATTTTATTTAATGAATTTTAGGCTCATGCAATGTTAGTGTTATAAGTACACGTTCGGGTAGATGGAGAAGGAGACTAAAGAAAAGATGGATGGAATGTGTGAGAACTGATATGAAAGGAAAAGAGAGTCGGTGACAACGTGACGAATAACAGGACGGAATGGAAGAAAAAAACGTTGCGCTGACCTCAAGTAACCAGGAACCAGGCCAGGAAGAATCGATGAATCAGGAGTCAAAGTTTTGAATTGTCAAAAAGAAAATTATGCTAATTGCACATTCTAAAGCGTAAATTTCTATGAAGAATGTACAAGAAACTGATGCGTGTAAGTGTTACTAAAATCGTTTCAAAAACACAATTGTTTACGGTCAACGAATTATTTTCCGTCACCTATGTGTGTCATTGGATAATAACGTGACTAAATTAGTGGTAACATATCATTCAGACTTCCAAAATGTACAAACAAAATGACAAACATAACAAACAACTACATAAAATCGGTTAGCAACAAACGATTTGTTATTTGTGTGTGCAAATACATAATAAAGTATAGTTAACTCCGGTTTATTGGAAAATTACAGTGGCTGCGGCCTGCGCGGGCGCAGTACCGCTGTCTCCGCTCCGCTCGCCACGTCACCAAAACATTATGTAAACATGTATTATGTACACGAGTATAGCAGCACACAAGTGCGGCTAGTCAAGCGACTCGGCAGTACAACGTGTGAATATCTCTAATCTGAAATGCGCGAGTTTTATGATCGTTTTATGCCTGCGCGTGAGTGGATTGATGAACACATTAGCATTGAAACAGCAAGCGGTAACTGAGATGTAGCATTCGAAACTCCATGACATTTAGTTGTTACCATACATAACTACTTCTAAATGTGGATTAGTAAATGTTAACTGAGACCTAACAATACGTTCTTACATAAATCAAACGGCACTAACAATAAATAACTGTAGACATTATCCCATTCAACAGAACCATTATGAAACAAATACTAATCATTAAAGTCGGCAGTTTATTGCTTTATGTCAGCAAAATTAACTATAATTGAAATTACTAATAAAATACTGCAATCACACAGACAGGAATACTTTCATGATAAACAAGGAAATAAGCCCTTTCAAGAATATTACGAAACGCAGCACTTGTAACAAGCGTAAACCACACGAAAACCGGTATTGATATTCAGGCAAAGTCAATTTCCTAGGAGAAACAAAGTGTATAGAGGTTTTTAGAAAGTAACCTAAAAAGGCGTCGCTTCGACGTGCATAAAACCTTCTTGGAGAAAAAAATACATATTTTTATCATACAATGGGGCGTTTATGTAATGTAACTGTCGATCAATCACGCTTACATCTTATCTAAAGTGTTATAAGAAAAGTGTTGAGCGGATGTACCCTGAAACCTTTTCCGTAAGTATTGAAATAGGGGATGTTACGTACTAGGGATGTAAACGAAGTCGCTATATCGGAACCGAATTCGGAATCGGAATTTTTAAATTTGGGTTGTTCAGAACCGAAATTGGAATCGGAGGCAGAGGTAGAAGCGTCAAATGAAACACTACTAAAAAAAAAACAAAGTAAAGTGAATGAAGACAGAACTCACAATATTCTAAATAAGAAACAAAACAACAAGTGAAGGCACGGGGGGAGGGGAGGTTCCCAGAAACTTGTTAGTACCTCCGATATAAGTTCCAATTATAATTTATCGGAACCGAAAGTGAAAAACCGATCGGAAGTTCCATACTTTCGGAATCAGAATCGGAACTCTGTAACACCCCTATTACGTACATTTCTGTAGGCATAGTGGTAGTGGTTGGCTTGTTTTTATCGCTAGTCGTGTTAGAATCGTGCCGATTAATCTTATTGAAATTGACAAATCTGGTACAGTCGTTGCCAAAAGTAAATGTCCTTCCAAGGCAAGAAAACAAATATAAAGTCTGGTGACATAGCCGATATTGTAAAATCAATTGCTTGGTCTCTAAAATTATCTATTTCAGACACAAACTTTAACAAATGAATTTAGTTACTTTTAAGTGTCATTTCTTATTATGAGTAAAGTTGTAAAGTAAAGCGGCTATTTTAATTATTCGCAAATTGATTCCTAATAAGTAGACGTAATAATGATGTAGTTTTGCATATCAAGTGTCGACACAACTGGAGAATATGTGGAATCATTGAAACAGGCGCGATTTTGATCTAATGGCGCTGAGAATTGCATTGTAGCATTGACTACATAAGCGAAGCTTGCCGAAGCGAAGGTTCGTTGAAGGCTGCCTCGATACATTTTGCTACCAAATATTCTACCAACATTCTATCCGAAAACGAAATGACCCTGGTTAACAGCAAAAACCGAAAAAGAGAAAAAATACAATAAAACTATTGATCTGACACACGTATTACTAACTCAATTTTCTATCACAATCTTTGGATACTAAAGAGAAATTGGTTAATATTAATATTATGCTAAGCCTGTTTGCAAGTACCAGTCTGCCGCTAATTAAATCTAACTAAGAGCTTTCATTACTGGTTTGGGATTAAACTAATGTCGCAAATACAGGCGAATATTGTCGAAAGCACGAAGGAACTAAAAGTACCTACTTGAGTTCATATGGACGTGTTAATTTGATTATTGTATGTATATTTATACTTGTGGAAATTACTGGTGCATTTTTATTGCATTTACGTGTTTGCTGCCATATTGTCTTGTCTAAAAATAGACTACGACTGATTAGAAGTCGTCGAGCGAATTTTGATCACACTAATATTATAATTCGCATCAAACAAAGACTTTCATCGATTGTGCAACTGCTAATCTTCAAAATGTTAGGACATATCATCCGCAATGACAGCTCTTTGGAACGTTTAGTGGTACAGGCCCAGGGTAGAGTAGAGAGCCAACGTTCTCATCAAATCACCTTCAGTGTTCCCTCATTGAATGCACACGCAATGCTACGAATAGAGAGAGATGGAGAAGTCTCGCAAAAGCCGCAACCAAACTACCAGACGATCCATGACCATGACCACTCCGCCAGAAGCGGACGACTGAGAAGAAGAAGAAGAATATTATAAAGGCGAAAGTTTGTGAGTGTGAAGTTTGATACTTCTTCAAGCTCGAACGGCTGAACAACGAAACCGATTTGGATGAAATTCGGCACATGGTTACACCATGACCTGGGAGTATGTTACCTTGGGACAATTTTCAACTTTTCTACGCAGGCGAAACCGCTCGCAGTAGCTAATGATTTTAGCTAAGAACGAGTTGAGTTGGAAAGAGAATGAGAGGTTATTTTGGTACGATAGGATACTGACTAAGAGGCAAAAGAATTTCAGGAGAAAAGAGATGCCTTTGATCAGTAGTGGGACACAACGCAGGCTAAGAATAGTAAATTTTGATACAAGTGCAGAAAGTTTGTCATTGCGACCGAGGCGCAATTCGCACGAGCCGTAGGCGAGTGTGTTATGGAGCCGAGGGCTACAGTGAAAAATTTGCACGTGTATCAAACGACTTTTTTCAATACACTTACGAAGAAATGAATAAACGGGGGTTGACCGGCGATTCGTGGGGGTCGACGCGCGCCCAGCCTGATACTATAAATGTAATAAAATTGTGGCGGGGGAAAGCCCGCGCACTTTTTTGCACTAGTGCGGAAAACGGTCTATTGCATGCATAAAAGCGGTGGGATAAGAGCGGGTTTTCGAGTAAGTGTATTGAAAAATATATAGACGATGTCCTAGAATAATAGATACTTTTTATCTCGCTAGTATGATCAGCTAATCTATACATATAATAAATCTGTAGAAGTTTATAGTTGTGCGCGCATCACGTAAAATGTACGAAATCACTGTAGATAATTTTTATACATTAAAATTGTATGTTACTTGATATATTCCTTAGGCTTTGTTTCATCGCAATCGGTTGACTATATCGAAAAATATAGGTACTACATTCATTGACTAGGCGGTACGAAGTACAGCTAGTATTCAATAAAAAAGTAATGTGTCATTTATTATCTCTTCATTAATCAGAAAACTACAACTCTATTGGACTTATTTCTGGCTAATTAACAAATTGTGCTTATGTAATTTTACTATCTTATCGGTGTCATAATTCACAGTGTTTTTTTTGTCTAATCTTTCCATTATGTTGTCCCAAAGATCGACTGGTAGAAAATGGAACCAAGGACTTTAAGTCCGCTTTTTTAAGGTGATTTTTCCTTCTGAATAAAGGTTTCCATACTAATAAATGTGAAAGAAACTGTCCGTCTATCTATCTGATTTTTAGATTTTCACACCCAACTGGGAGTATTTTCTCATGGAATAATTGACGGCCTTCACACGGGCAACATTGCTGGCAGAAGTTATTTTAAAAAATTACATTATCTATGGCAACCTTCTTTACCCAGCAACAACGTAACAAAGCACCATTACAGCCATGATTTGAAATTATAGACAAACAGAGTCACCAAGCACACATAAGACCCCATTAGCAGCTCTACGTAGAACTGGAGGCTAGCTAGTCAATCAAGGTACGTCACACCACCAGCCTATTATTA
Source organism: Mythimna impura (assembly GCA_905147345.3). Classification (NCBI taxonomy): domain Eukaryota; kingdom Metazoa; phylum Arthropoda; class Insecta; order Lepidoptera; family Noctuidae; genus Mythimna; species Mythimna impura. Next base: position 3,571,410 of record LR990355.1, on the reverse strand, counting down.
GAATCAGAACAATGGTCGTAGAAAATGGACCTACCTCTACATAGCGTTAGCAATCAAAGTATCAGAGCTAACACAATCCGTCTACCACCTTCTACTAGCCTACGTGATGACGCAGAAGATGATGATCTTCCTGACCTTGTCCCGTATTATTTGGAGTCAGCGCATCACGTTTTTTTATCCGTCAATCTTTTCTTTAGCCTCCCTTTCCGTCTTGATCCATCCACATCCACATGTATACTAACAACTTTTTGAGTAAAATGCGTTTCATCCCTCCTCTCCACATGGACATACCAAGTTCTACCATCCTATGTGATATTCAGAAATCATTTCAAGACAATTTAATACGTGGATAAAAAGTATCCTAGCTTTTCCAAGGTCCTGTCTATCTCAAAATCCATCAAAATTGGCTTAACGGATAAAGCGTGAATACGTAAAAATAAACACAAAATGTCGAAAATTTTTTCGCCTTTATACTGGTGTGTATCTATAACTTCCTAACGTTGTAGACGGCAGTAAAGTCTAGCTATCCTTTTCGTGTTTTTTCCTAGAGGTAAAAGAATTTGTTCGTTAGTGCACGACTAGTTTCTTCAGCCACAATGAGACGATTTTCTGGTTTGACGGGGTGTGGCGCAACTCGGGAGAGGCCTATGACCAGCCATGGACTGAGATCGTCTGAGATGCATTGAAAGACGGGAGTTTGTTGCCATTTGTCTTGGTTAAACTCCTAGGAAATATATGGTACCTACATATTATATAAAACTTATTTTGTAAACTGATAAGTAACTTAACAACTGATCATTTTTTGTCAAATTAAACTAGATGACGCCAGTGCTTCCTAATAGCTGACAACTCCGAAACAAACTCAGAGTTTGAAAGAATAAGAAGGAAACTCCCTAAGCCCATGATCAGATGTTTTTAAATTGGGATATTAAATTGGAAAATAACATTCGTTCACGTCTTTCGCTAAGTCCCTTTTAGAAGTAAATACCCAGTTTAATTTAAGACACAATTCAACATTATATAATCTTGTTTGGAGAACATAATTATGAAAGTAATGTGAACAGTTTCGAAATGAAATTTAATTTTACGTGAAAATTCATTCATAAAATTAGTCGAAGACTTTGTAACTTGAACTGTAATGGATAAGCAAGAAATTAGAATAGGATGGTCCATAAAATAGGAATCAATGAAAAATATTAAACAGACCTTTCATGTCTTCTCTTTCAGAGTTCGTTTTGTAGCTTACTACACAGATTATATGGACAATAACCCACTTTCCGAGATGAGAGTGAAGAAATTCTACTTTGAGATGACTAAAGTCGATTTTATGAATTGCTAGTTTGAGATAAAGCTAAAGACGTGACCGACCAAAGTATCGGTTTCGGCATTTACTCCCAAAAAAAACTGGTTTCGACTAGAGTGGACGAATATTCGGCTAGACCGAAAAATACGCTAGCGTCTTTGAGCTGAAGGTTGTGATAGGAAGCTATAAAATGGCTACCTTGTTCGTTCATTTGTCAAAGTTAGGGCTGATCTTTGAATGTTCTAATTTAATATTCTTTTATTTTCTCATTGTTCCGGTTTCAGTTTCTGCCGAAACTGGAAAGGTTGCCGAACATTCGATTACGGTTTGGGTTAAAATTCGTGCTTCACTCAGTCTCTAAGCTAAAGAGCTCTCTCCAATTTGGCATTACCTTAGGCAGACAACGCCCTACATCAGAATCGCGTGTATCATTATTTCCTTTTGCGTACCAAGACAAAAAGAATACGACATGAAAATGTAGGATAGCCTATAGAAAGTAACAGTTACCGTGGATATTCTAGATGCATACGTTTATAGAAGAGGCAATTATAACAACGAGCGCATAAACAGACACTGTAGAACAGTTAATTTGTAACACGATTATCAAACGAGGTTTTTTTTTTGTTTTGTTATCAATTATACATTGTAACAATAAATAGTTTCTAATATCAAAGTGGAGAACAGTTTTATGGAGTGACGCGTGCACTCGGCTATTGTCGAGTACTCGAGTTATAACTCGCATAGTTTCAGTTACTTGATAGGTGCTATTTGTATAAAATAAATATGGCAACATGAATTTGTTCGCAGACAGAATAAATAACAGTATTAGTGATACAACTCAGAAAATACGATACGGTTACCGACGTGAATTATTATGTTAGAAATGGTTTACTTTTAGAGAAAGGTTTTCACGTATGAAATGTGGAATTATGACAAAAACGAGACGAGCAGCAACGGTTTAGTGGAACTAATCGCCATTTTTTTATGTCAAGATGGACGCAAAAAATATATTAAGTTGACGAATTGGTCCTAATAGCTGTCTATCAGTTGCTACCAGGCAATTGACAGTCTCGCGATTAAAATCTTTCTATTCTAAAGGCGAAAAAAAAAAACATTACGATGGACATGTTACACAAAATTGCTTTTATTCAATTACTAGCTGTCAACGACTCCGGCAACCATTCGTTACGATTATTTACAGATTAATTCGTCAAATAAAATCGTTCAATTGAATTACTATTTGTAATAAGCCATAAATTAAATAATCAGTGTCCCCGCCCTGTTACCTCTCGTTTCTATAACAAATTCAATGATGAAAGCGACCTTTAACTTTAAGCAAATAGGCACATTCCCCTCCATTAGGGACCGATGAATAAGTTACTATTTCATTATGCCGACTGTACTTTGAACACTTTCATAATTCTTAAATTGTAAAAGGTCTCTTACAATCAATTTCATATTATGCTCTGAAATTCGGAGGGTCTGTCGTGATCACTATTCTCTTGGACATCAAAGGGCCCACGTTTATAATTGCAAATGTGGATTGTTCGTAAGCTTAGGGATAAAACGAAACGGTCCCGAGCACAACAAGCTAAGGGAACTGGGTAGGTACGTTGTTACTTTAATGAAACGAGAATAACAGTTTAACTAACTAGCTACCGGTTCTAAATTCTTATTCAACGTTAGCAAATAACATATGTAGGCGAAGTAGTATAGCACGTAGACTGGGTTTGTTTCGTAAATCGTCCTCGTTTAGCGGAGCTACAAGAGTGGCGACCTACAGGTAGCGTGATGACGAGGAGGAAGATGACTCAGTGACGTAACGCCAGCGCTCTGGCGGCCGTGGCAGTGCTGCCAAATGGGTTACGAGCGTTATCCGCCGCACGTCTCATTACAATCATGCACTCTTTCCCTTGCCGACGACGCTGCCAAGGTCACTGCGCCACGCGACTACCAGCGCGCCGGTACCCGCCACCGGCGCACCGCACACACCCGAACAACTTCGTTATCAATAAAAATATAAACACTCACCTGTTTTTTTCCAACTCGTTATGAGTCGTCCTGGAACAGAAAACATACATATTGTACGACACGCCGACACTTCACATATATCACTGATCTCACATTATCACTGCACTAGCACTACACCGGCCGCCACTCACCTGCTGCCCTGCGACTTCTTGGTCTTCGGGCGCCTGCCGCCGGAGCGCGACTCTTCGTACGCCGGTAAACTCGACGCGTATCCGTGCTCAGCTTCTGCAACAAAGTACACTGCCATTCCGTCAAAATCAGCTGATTATAGCACGGCAAAAATAGACGGGAGCCATGTTGACGTGTGCGTGTAGTTGCACTCGATTGACAATTCAAACAAAGAAAATCCAAATCACCTCTATCGCGCCTTTCGATGTATTCAGCAGCTTGGATCAGAGCAGCAATACTCATATTTATTTTATCCCGGTTGAGCACAGGTATTCACAAACGCAAAGCGACTTTATTCGATTTAAACTATAAATAAAAGTATCTAAGCGCTCCGAAGTTCACGACTGCGTTTACCGATGTCAAAAACACACTAGGCGACTTGGGACGCGCGACCGTGTAAGCGGTTCGTGATTTGTCGGCGGCGCTCGTGCCCCGCTCGGTGAGCCAATCGCGGCGCAGCAATGCCCACAATAAAATACCTGGGTCAATCACGTGAACTTTGTGTTTCCAAACAAAACATTTTTTTTCTATGCGCTCTTTGTAGTGTTGCTGGATATTGTGGAACTTTTATTTTCTTGAAAAATTTGTAATGCATGTCGGCTTTGCACTGAAGTGCACTCACGGCATTGAGTCCGCTCGCCGGTAAATAATAAATAACACGAAAGTTCGCTGTAATATAGGAAATTATTTTTTTTAGCGTTTGTTATAAACTTAATTTTAAAAGTAGCATTTAAGAATTAGATATCGCGTTGATTTGCATTATTTAAATATATTCTAATAGGATACATTGAATTCTTAAATAGCTAGTAATAAAAGATTATGATTCACATTTGGGAAACACTTTTAATATTTAAAATGTTCAAACATGTCTTGAGTGTTTCGTTTAGTATTTGCAGCATGTGAATTCTAGCGTAAATAACTGGTAGCAGATGTTTTCTGGGCTCCTGGAAAGAGGAATAGCTTACTCAATCACCAATTGGAATTTCATTTCCAATATTTTCAAGTTGAGGGTACCAAAAAAATTGAAATTAAAAGGACATGCAAAAAATATTCCTATAAAAACACCAATTTGTGTTGATTTTCAAATGCCTTTTGTATAGTTCAAGTTCATTGACATTCCTAACCAATAGCAATTAATTTTGTGTAAGTACACAAAAACAATACAGAATGGAAATACCAGGATTTCTTACATACTGTTTTGATGCACACACTTTTTGTTCTTCGAATGCCTCTACAGTATATAAAATGTTGACTATTGAAGATATTTTTCTACTACATTCTACTTACATGCTTTTTCTACTGTTCTGTACTTACCACCAAGATTCTGGTTTTCCTATAGTACTGGCTGACAACTCTGACCATAGAGCACAGATAGCTACAGATGTGGTGTGGTCTAAAGTCACAAGCTTGGACCTCCAAGCAGTTACCCAAAAGGGATGGTAAACCAAGTATGTAATTGAATATTAGGTGCCATTCATCCTGAAAGAAGAAAAATTGTGAATTATTTTGATTCTGATTGCTAGGTGGTTGTTTCTTTAGTGGAGTTTTGCCAAATTTTTTTTAATTGTTATAAACTAGTGCTTGATTGTAAAATGCTTTGTTTATGGTCTCATGCATATACTATACATACATAATTTAAAAAGTAAAAAAAAATGTTATCTTTTTAGTATTTTTAGTGCACTAAAAAAATTTTTTTTTCTATTTAAATGTTTAGCTTTATTTCATTTCAAAATAATCTAGTTCAGATTTGATAAGAATTATTTTCAGCTTTATAACATTACCTCTTGCACTAGCAAAGAAAAATCAACATCATCAAAATGTGGCAACTCTGGGTATGTTCCATCACAGACTTTGTCATTGTATGTCCTTATTATAGTCTCCAGACGAGCACAATTGTACAGAATGAACGATGCACCTGTAACGAAATGTAATGGATATTTTATTAGGCCATGTAGCACCAATTGTTGTGACAAGGTCATGGAGAATAAAATTTAAACTGCAACTCAGGTTGAATGATCTAGACTTTATTATTTTAGAGTGAATTGTTTACTGGCAACTTCTTTTTTGTCTATTGACTGGTCAAGGTTAAGTATACATTTGAATTGGTTTCTAAATTCTGATTAGACTTGTTGAACATCTAATATATTTTCTTTTGTTCCTATTTTAATAAAGGTTGTTAATTTTTACCTTTGCTAGACCCAGAACAGCAATCAAAATTAATTTTGACTGCCCCACTGGGCTTTGTCTGCAGTAACTCAAAAGCAGCGGCAGACTCCCCTAAATGAGCAATAAACTCCTTCCATTTTGAGTCTGTTGATACTCTTACACCATACTTGTGTTGAGCAATTAGAGTCATTTCATCTTGTCTTATCCTGGAATTTAAAAAAAAGTTTGTGAACAAAATTGTACATTTTTAACTAAATAGTTTCAAAGAATGCAAATCCAGTTTGAGTGTTTTTCTAAGAGAACTTTCCTCATGAGATGCTGGATAAAGTTATATTTACCTAATAAAATCCTCTGCACTTATGTTAGTTTCTTTAGCTCCTGATTTTGAATTCAGAACTGTACCACAGTGTACCCTGTGACTACCTTCACTTCTACTGGTAGACTTTGATGTTACAAATATTGGCGTGTTCACGTTATTTAGGGCACACAAGTTCTTGATGACATTACAGAGATATTTCGTGCGCAACGAGGTTATATCACATTGATCTTTGCAACAAGGATCCAATTGAACTACTGAACTTCCTTCACGTATCTTCTGTGATAACACCGAATTATTCCGCAATCCCTCTGATAAACCTACACGAATAGTCCGAGGTCTGTCTAAAAACAAATAAATCCGACCTTTCTCCTCTTTCAGTTTGTTCACTGACAAATCCCACTTTTTCGATTCCTCAACTATATCTTCACACTCTTTACCGATCACTTGTAATAATGTAGTGTTTTCTTTATCAACAACTTGATCACAAATGGCAAATTCGTGCCAAGATTTCACCGAATTTGGAAAACTGAAATCACCGTGCGTTTGCAAGTTTTCATTGTGTTTCTTCACTAAAAGGCTTCTGACATCTTTTGCCTGCCCAGTTAAAAACAAAAATAAGCTTTCCGTGAATCGTTCTAAAGCGTTTTCTATCATAATTTGTTAATTTATTTGATGAAAAAATCATAACACAAAGAATCAAAAGAATGAAAACACGTGTGACATTATCAGTTTTTGACATTGACATTTACGTTTGACAAGTAAAACATTTGTCGTTCTAGCAATAAACAATAGTCATCATTGTCAGTGGGAATTTGTGCATTTTGTAATACTGCCAAAACTCAAAATATTTTAATTATAAATAATTTGACAGTATTGTAACTGTTCAACTAGTGCTTGTAATAATTAAAATAACAATAAGTCGAATTAGTTCATACCAATCGGTATGAACTAATTCGGTATTTTTCTCTTTTTGAAAGTTGCTATACCAAAAAATATTTTTCCAATATAAAAACAAGCTGACGTTGCCGTGACGTTGACAGTTAGTTTCTGTACCATTGTCAAATTGACAATCAGTCGTGGTAGCGTAGCATATTTTTTAAAATCACGAAGTTTTATTTTAGTTACTACAAACAAGGTGCTAGTCACAATTATCCGCATTTATAACTAAGAGTATGTGTTAAAATAAATATGACTTTAAAATATAATTACTTCGTTCTTTTCTGTGTAACATGGCAGATTGCAGTGGTCTCGTCAGCAGATCACCTGCTCGAAGGTATTTATTGTGGAAAGGAGAACTGTTACGAAGTTCTTGGAGTCACACGAGAAGCAACAAAGAATGAGATTGGTAGAAGCTACAGACAACTGGCTAAAAGGTTTCATCCTGATTTACACAGGACTCCCGAAACTAAAAAAGAAGCAGAAGAAAAATTCAAAGAAATTGCTACAGCCTACGAAATCTTGCGAGATGACGAAGAGAGATCCGATTATGACTACATGTTGGACAACCCTCAGGAGTACTATGCTCATTACTACAGGTATTACCGACGCCGTATGGCGCCTAAAGTTGACGTGCGAATCGTGATCGCCGTAACAATTTCTATTATATCGATAATACAATACTATAGCGCGTGGTCTAAATACGACACCGCTATTAAATACTTCATGACAGTGCCAAAGTATAGAAATAAAGCTCTAGAAATAGCCAAAACTGAAATGAAGGAAGTTCAGTCTAAAAATAAAGGAATGAAGAAATCAAAAGCTGAACAAAAAGTGGAGCAGGACCGGTTGATAAGGAAGGTCATTGAAGAGAATATGGATATCAAAGGAGCTTATGCTAAGCCTGAAATAGTTGACATCTTATGGGTTCAACTGATCATCTTACCATACACTATTGCATATTATATTTATTGGTATCTAAGGTGGTTTTGGAATTTCACCATAATGAAGCGACCATATGGTGAAGAGGAGAAATTATATTTAATCAGAAAATACATGAAGCTTGGACAGCATCAGTTCAATGCAATAGAAGAATCAGAAAGGCAAGAGTTTTTAGATGAAGAGCTTTGGGTCAAAGAGAACTTCAAAGTATGGAAAGAAATAAAAGACGAGGAAGCAAAGAAAGCTTTAGCAGAGAATAATAAATATAAACAGTACAGAAGGTATATAAAACAGCATGGGGTCGGTAGGATGACATTTGACGACTCATAGTGTTCAGTGATAATTGGAATTAATTTATTAATAAATCTAGGATCAGTCCATGTGGCATTTTATTGACTGTTTAGTTTCTTTTTTACTTAATATTTCGTATTCTTTTTAAAGCACCAAAAATTATACACAAAAATAAAACAATTTTTTTTTACACAATTTGTTACTTTATTTCATTAATCTCTATTTGTCTCAACATGTACTAAGATGATTTCAATACGATTAATCATACAACACATTCATAATTTACAATCATCACAAATGGCAATTCATTAAGGCATACTAACCGGGTGAACATACAGACTCAAGGCAAGTATATGAACAATCACATCAACATACAGACTCAAGGCAAGTATATGAACAATCACACTTCTCTTGATACACCCTTAACAAAGTGTTTTGTTAAACTTAAAAATGTGCTCCTCATTTATCAAGACAAATCAAAATTGTTATACAAAACAGAAATGAGATCCTTAATTACAAAATATAATGCAGTGACCGCAAAACAAGCAATCAAATTGCATTGGCAGTGCTTCTGACTCTTAAATATACTTTTAATTATAATTCCAATAGCCAAAAATGAAAATTTTGGAATGTTTATACATCACTATACACAATCATACAGCTGCCACATTTACAATTTGTCATCATGCTTAATCATAAAAAGACCTAACTCAAAAAGAGGATTTGAATTGTAAAACATAAATATGTTTCAGCAATAAGGTCCAATTTTCAAATACCCTCTTTGAGTCTCTTTATGGTTAAGTGTGAGATATAATAAACATTTACAAGAAAAAGGGCACCTTTATAGAGGTCGTGTCTGAGGGCGATCATTCGTTAATTCTATTTAATTTAATATTGTTTTTCAATATCATAATTTGTATTGCAAACAATTACGAATAAAAATATAAAAATTTAGTCGTAATTCTATAACATATTTTTCATAGGAAGACATCATAAAAATAAAACATACACAACTTCGTCATTGCCAATCAATTGAAAATGTTGCCTAACTAAAAAAAAATAAAACAGAATTGCACCGTTGAGCTACGTTATCAGAAATAAGTGAAAGTGCGGAATAATTCGATTCGTTGCGAGAGTGTTGCGACGAACGATCGCCTCTCGCAAGTTAATGTTATGAAAACGGGAAAAATCGATTGTTAAAAACTGAATTTCGATAGTATGCTGTAACAGCTAGAAAAAAGGGTAAAGTCGAATGGTTTTGTGCCGTCCTTCGTTCATTAAAGCAATTTGTTTTTTGTTTAAACAGCTGAGTCAATTCAACTTAGGTATTGATAATTAAACAATAACAGTTTGAATTAACCACATTGTTATGAAGCAAGAATTTCATTACAATAACTTGCGATACTCAGCCAACATGTGTTCTGTACAAATTGTACTTATTGCTTCAAGAAACAACTAATTTATGAATCCTGACATCTTAAAGTAGTGTGCATTGTTAGATATTTCGGTAACCACAAACAATTTGTACAATAACGTTATTCACAATCAGCTCAATATATTATTTCAGTTAACGTGGTCATTTCCTATTTCGTGATTAAGATATATTTTATGCACAAAACTGCTAAACACTAAATAGGTTTACAATATTTTCGACCTTATTCTTAAATGAAATAAGATTGAAAATTACATTATTAATTTTAGACAGTTTTGCAAGTCTATGGTAACATTCTATTGCATTTACTATAAGGCCTGCTTGTTTAGTAATTTGTGACTCACTTTCAATGATAGTATTCGTTTTTTATTATGAAAGTATTGTTATAAAACCTCTGGAATGATTGCATCAACCAAACTATGTAATTTGAAATCAAACTATTTTAAAGTAATTTCGCAGCGCTTCAAGCGGCTTCAAACTTTTGCTATCCACTCGACAAGTTTCTTTAAAACAAATGATTATTATCAGGTACATCAACATGTGGCGTTTTCATCAAAGATAACTTGTAAAGTTCGACAGGGATGGAAGATATTATTACAGGAATCGTTTCTGTATCATTATTCCCTTGAAAAAATCACAGTTTTATATTACAGAAATCAGAAGAAGTTTGGAGACCTCTGCATTGCCAGATACGATAAAAAATACAAAAAAAAATTGCATTCATTTGCAGTCTATTAATATTTATGTCAAAGAAAAATACTTACACAAAAGCGACATACATAAAAAAAAATATTATATGTACAACAATAATACTTTATTTATGCATTTGTTCGCGTGATAGCAGTGACCTGCACCTATTATCACCTGACAAAGATAAACTCCTACGCAAATACTGCCGCCCACAAGCTACGATGCCGTTTTCTGGCCAAATCACATTTACAGTTACGAATTAAATGAAGAAGAAAAATAGAAATTAAGGGAACTTAATGGTGATTCTATGTATTTGAAAAATACTGCTTATACAGCACTTGATTACCGTGTTATCAAAAAATAAAACCCGCCAAAAGTTACTTAACGACACTAGCTTATGGGCGGCATAGAATACTTCTACTGCGAATAAATTAAAACAAAAAACACCTACAGAAAACAACATAAATATATCCTAAGAGATTGATAGCCTATAGATATGTTTTAGCTTCAACACTACGTTAATAAAACTGTGAGATTTAAAAGGCATGTAAGTATTTAATTTCTGTTCCACAGTCATGACCACTACAAATCGAGTAGAATACATATTTTGTACACACAATTTTCTCAATCTTTATACAATATCATCGTATAATGTATTTACACAAAACATTTATTTAAATATAACCTCTCGTTTATCATTTTATTGGGGACAATACGATGTCATATCGATTCAATATTTAGTTATATATCTATCTACATAAATAGTATACACAAAATAATGATTCTAGTCTTTTTTTCAATGTGCTATTTCGTTTCAGATCATTTGTAAGCTATTCCTTAATAAATCATTATTTACATATCAGAGGAAAATCGTTTTATTCTTTGTTATTATACTTGTAGCTCAAAGAAACGATGATTCTCTGAAATGTAAAAAGTTAAATAGTTCGCAATCGATTCAATAGTCGAGTCAGTCGATATATCGACGAAATTATTATGCTTAAATTATTATGTAGAGAAAAAGATTCGATAAAACCATCTCACCCTGCTATGACTAAGCTCATAGTCGACTAAGAAATGTATTTAGTCGATTTTTCAAGTATACGATACGATGGCTTCAAGAAATCTTTAATCGATTGTCTGGACTAAATTCTATTTCCTTTATCACTCAAATCGAATTATTGAACTATAATTCGTAAGTGAAAGTGTTGAACATAACCGACTATTGAACCAAAGGCATTTATTTATTTACCAACAACATCGACTCACGCAACTTTCAATCTTACAGCTCAAGCCACAATAGCACTTCACACAACTTACTTCCTGTAATAAGATCTACATGTAATATACGATATGAACGTTCGACTTTATATCCTACGGTTTTCGACATAGAGTTCGTTATTGAGGTAGCCGGGTTGTCGGCCGGCTCAGTCTGGGTGAACCTTACGTAGTGCGCGCCGAGTGCAGCACTAGCGGCGCGCGCGGCGGCCGGGCGGCGCGCGGCCTCACACGGGCGTCTCGTGGTCGGCCTCCTCTATCCGGCCCAGGCGCCACGCGTTTGGGTCCGTTGCTGGCGAGTACGAGAAAAGAATACGTCAATATTTAGGTAAATTAAAGGTCGTTTACACATTACGTCTTATAAATTCTATCGATCAAGTTCTATTTTGTTTGAAAATATTTTTTCTTGTCGCAAACAATTTGTGAAAGTCGTAACGTGTAAACGAGGTTTCAGTGTCGTGCGTGCAAAATACAAATGACATTTTGAATGTTACATCAGTATTTTGTGCATATCCCATAATTTTGTGAAACCATCAGATATTTTTCACCTCACAAATCTAGCAAACATACACACAAGCTGTAACTCCACGTTTTGTGTTGTGCGCGTGTCGACGACTGTTAGAGACGTTACACAGAACATAATCACTGATAGTGTTGCCAGTTGGAAAATATAAATTAGGTTAGAGTCTGAAATTTACTTTGAAGAGATCTTATGAAAGTACATCACTGACAGCGGCATACTTCAGTCTTATGATTTATGGCTAAACTTATCAAGTTCAATGTTGCCAGTTTTTAAAAAGCGTCAGTTGATTTGTGTGTTTACAACAAAAATGAGTTCTATCTATCACCAATAAATAAAGTACATTTCAGACTGTATTGCAAGGAGACAATATTTGGTACATTGATAGTTATGTAAAACAAACAAAAGCGCAACTTTTCGCAAGCAATGCGTGTTGTGTGGATGTAAACTAGCAAATGTGAAATTTAAATGTTTTATTGTGGATTTAAGCCAACATTTTCCTTAAGAACTGTAATATTTTTTATATATATATGTATTTTAGTAAATAAATATGGCTTAAATCTACAGTAAAAAGCTACAGCCAACAAGACATATTTTAGTCTTCAAACAATAATAAATTTAATGTTTTGTAAATGTGAGTTAGGAGTGAGGCAACAAATTGATGAAATTATTTTTTAAGGAAATGAAAATATTTTTATGTGGGCCTTTAAACACTATACTTTAATATTCTCTTCACAATGAATAAGCTTGAATTTTTAACCTTTTAACCGACATATCCACATCCACGACCAAATACTCCATCTCGTCAGCTCTTCTGTCACTTATGGGGATTGAAGAGCTAAACAAGATGGAATATCCAGTCGCGAACACATGACCCTGGCGAATAGGACACGAAAACACTCGTCGGACCAATACGACGTAAGCGGTTAAAGGATTAAAAGCTTGTTGTCAAAGTACCACATAAAAACCAAAACACACAAGTCTCCGTGAGATGAGTGCGAAACAAATAACATAAAACAAAATATATTACCTTCAATTGTCGATCTTCCAAACATGCTTTGGGAGTTCGGACATGGGATGGGACTACGGGATTGTTATAGCTTATACGACTAAATATAACTTACATACACTAATATACTTAGCGGATAAAGGTAACAACTATAGTTAAAGCATACAGTATCAAGCCAGGATTTAGTAACACACATTATCTTTGAATTTTTTACTAAAATATTACCGGCAAGTAAAATCGACGCGGAAGGAAAAGACACTGAAGTCAATTAGCGAGAATAACTACTTAAGTCCACGGACGCGTAGCTTAATAGACGCGTAGCTTCATAGACGCGTATTCGTCATTATACGCTTGGTGTACGCCTGCTCACGAGCTGTGAGCAGGTGACTTGTGTGCTTATTCCAGCTGGTAGATCATATAAGCCACGACTAGTGTGACTATCAGATTTTAACTAAAATTTGTTCTTTTGGGCACCGCATCTAGAAATGTTGATTAATGTTTCAACCTACTGCCAAAATAGGATTATTGTCCAAATAATGCGTTATATTACATTATTATAAATTTTCCAATCAACTAAAATTATTATTAATCAGTGAAAAACAGTAAAAGTCAGAAAATTAAACAAGCTTTTTGATTTGAAGGCAGATTCTTGTATTTATTTATTTAATTCTTTATGCACACAAAATTACAGAGGCGGACTTAATGCCTTAATGAAATCAAAGGGGTCTTTTCAAATCTACTATCAGAAAAAGGGTCTGAAACCAGTAAGTCAAACCATAATTTTGGTTAATGACAGCAGGGCATTGTTCATCGACAGCTTGGCATTGACCACTGCTGTCAATTTAATCCAGCTAATTAAAAATCAGAATATAGTAATTTTAGTTCACAAAGACAATGTGTTCACTCAACCCAACCTGTCAAATTAAATCACATGCACCAATAATATTATAATTATTAATAAATATACTTGTAAGAGAGACAGTATGAGCGAAATATACGACTAGTTACACACTTAATACTCAAACACAGGGCTCCACATGCTAATATACTTACTTATATAGGGTGACTGGCAATTAGTGTACGATACTTAAACACGTGATCGTGCTCATGATAACAAACAATTTTTACTAAGGGAGCAAAGCCGAAATCGCGAAAAAAGATCAGCTGTTCAGTACATTAGGCAAACATAAATGTACTGAACAGTTGATTTTTTTTCGCGATTTCATGTTTGTTCCAATAGTAAAAGTTGTTGGTTATCATGAGCACAATCACGTGTTTAAGTATCGTACACTAATTACCAGTCACCCTATATATTATAGTGTTACACGCGTGTCGCTAGACATATTAGTAAAAGTACTCACGATATTTAGCCAATATAAAATATACCATATTTCTATAACACAAAAGTATATTTTGTAACAGCAGAACAACGTGAATATTTCTACAAATAAGCCATAAATGATGTGCTAAGCTAGCTTAAATATACCATTTTTTTAAAGCGTTATTTATGTCATGATTCTTAGTTCAAACTAAGAGATTATAGTTATAGATATGTATTTAAAAGGCAGGATATATATTGCAAAATATCATTTATAATTATAATAATAGATTTAGTAGAACATGAAATTTATACCATGCCAGATCAAGCATCACAAAAAGATCTAAAATCAGTGATATCTGAAGAATAAGGTTGTAGAGGAACAACATTATATTACAAAGAATGGTAGATCAAACGACCAAACCATTTAAGTAAAAAGTTACTCAATCTCATCTCAACATGACGCCAGAGAACAGAAGTATGGGCTGTGAGATTGTTAAAATTACAATTTAAAATACTTTTATTTTACGTAGGCCTACATAGGCACTTATAAAACGTAAGAAGGTTGTGCACGGTTCCAATTGAAGAAAAGATATAAAGAAAAATAATTATTTGGCGACAGCCACCAGGATCACACAACATAAATAGAATGAAAATTGAGTCAATAAAAAAATTGGTTGTTCCCTATGGAGAAGAATCGGCAAGAAACTCGGAGTCTAACCTCCAAGATTTCAAAGGAGTCCTGGTCGCGGCCCTGGAACGCAGAGGGCAACTGCAGGAACACGAGTGGGTTGTAGTCAGTAAAAGTCGGACTTTTCTGTATTTTTATTTTGTTGTATTTTTACAAGTGACACTAGTGACAGCGGCTAAACGCGATAATGCGTGCCAAACGTTAAAACGCGATTAGTTTTATTGGTGAATTCCGCCCTTAGACACGTAACCTGGCATGATTTTTTAATTTAATTAGAAATGCAACTACTGATTGTAAATAAGCGTTTTAGGCACCACGTAACACCATAAACTATTATAAAACATACATGTTATATGCGCATGTTATATGCGTATGCAGAGATATGTATGTATAGTTAAGTTCCAATACTGTTTTGTTTTGTTACAGTGAGAAGTAATGATGAGCAATATTTGGTCACTTCTAGTAATTGGGTAATTGGCTGTGTTTATTATTTTGTACTAAACAACAAATAATTACAAAAAAAACTAATTTGTCGCTGCATAACCCAAAGGTTGATTGGTAGAAAATGCTTTAGTCCGCCTCTGTACTTTTTAGTACATAAAGAATTAAAATCTCATTAAAAATAAATCTTTTTCTGAAAACCACATCAGAATTGGTTATAAACTTATTTAATTTTGACCGAATTTGAAAATTACTTTCTATTTGCGATTTTAGTTAAAGTTACTTTTTGACACAAATAATTAAAAAACAAAATTAGCCAAGTACCTAATCTTTAATATTGGTATAAAAAATTGGGAGGTAAATATAGGGCTTAGCACAGGCGACAGATAATTCGCAGCAGTATTCATAGGATTTAAAGTTTATTGTCTGCATACCCTTTAGAAAAAATCTCATGATCTTAGTCCTAAAATGTAGGTTATAGTTTGAAAAAAATCATCAACACTTCTCAGCTGTTTTGCATGAATATATTATATAGGCAACGGGAGTGAGGGATATCGGGAAGGATTGTTTTACACTTCACGATCAAGTTCTGAAACGATGACACTGCTCTAAACATTAACATTATAGGTCCTTAGAGCCAACCACGAGCTCTTAACGACTGAACTGTTAAAGGGATGGAGGGGGGTATACCTCCATCACTTTCTCGCTCGTACGCCTGACATTTTAACACGTCATGGTAAAGATATCGGTTACAAAGTTTTTTGAATCCTAGATTTTAACTTACTTTTGGTGGGTCTTTTCCCTGTGTTGGGGTTGGCTTTCAGTCTAACCGGATGCTGCTGAATATCAGTATTTCCCATGGAGTGAGTACCTATCCGACCTCCACAACCCAGTAATTGGGTAATTTTTATTTATAAGGTAAAATTATGTTATATACTCAAATATGTGTCGATAATTTTTATTTTTGCTTAATTAATATTATCAAAATTACTTACTAAATGACAACGGCTAGAAAAGAATCATTGAAATTCAATATTAAAAGAGTTGTAGCTAATAAAAAATTTTGCTTTAAGGAAAATCGAGTTTATGGTGTAGCGAACAATCGTGAAGTATAATTGAGGAAGGGGTGGGGACGCAAGCTCAGTGTGTAGTCTCGAGGCGTCGGCCGCGCGGTCAGCAAGCGTGCGCGTGCGGCGCGCGCAGCAGCGGGGCGTGCTCGCCTGCGCCGCGCCACGCGCACGTACCGCACGTACCACACGAGCCACACGCGCCACACGACCCACACGCCACGCGCCAAACGTCATCGACACGGCACAACCACAACACCAGACGGACGCGTTACGTCAAGTTCCCTTTACAGTCTACCTAACGTGACCCAGTTTCGAGAAGAACAACTTTTATTACTCAATATCTGAGAAAATTTTATTTTTGTATACATTTACTGAGCTCATCTTAAATAAAATTGCTTGTT
Organism: Mythimna impura; assembly: GCA_905147345.3. NCBI lineage: Eukaryota > Metazoa > Arthropoda > Insecta > Lepidoptera > Noctuidae > Mythimna > Mythimna impura. The sequence goes on along the minus strand of LR990355.1, from coordinate 3,554,407 downwards.
TGATGATTGTACAGGAAATATTTTATTATAAGGAACCATGAGCAAAATGTAACTTTGAATTAACAAATAGTATTTGTCATTAATTTTAAAATCAATCACTAGAAGCACCTTCAAGAAACTGCTCCACGTTATAGTAAAAATATTACTAAAGTCAAGTGCAGAATTTAATAAAATATGGTTCGTGATGACTATATATTAAGAACTAGCAATACAATAAACTATAAAGGGACTCCACGTACGCCTATTAATTAGCTAACATCAATTAAATACCTAAGTATGTCTGCATTCAAAAGGCTAATTACGACAACAAAACACAGGCAAAGCGCCCTTTGCATAACAAATTAACAAACAATGACAAAGTAAAAACAGCTTTAAAAACATCCAAAGCGTATACAAAAGCAGACATACCAAAGTAATGTAAGGAACATTAAAATTAAATACACAAACGACCAATGAGAGCGTCAGAAATACAGGAGTCATTGCACACCATCGTTCGGAAAAGGAAAATCGAGTCCGATTAAAACTGCTATTGAAATATAACGAGTTGTAGTTTAGTTTTCAGTCTTATGTATGGTATTATGCACCAGTAACGACTGTTAAAATATATTATTTAACCTTATTCATTTATATTCTTGTTACGTTATTGCATAACACTGCTTTATATATTATGTTAGGTTAGGCACACATTTTAGTAAAAACTTTTGTATTAGATTGCTATGTAACTTCATCCAATGGTATTCGTAATCAAAATAATGGGATTTTAGTGCTTCAGAAATCTATATATCGATACCAGAAGTATGAATTAACGTAAGGGACATTTTTACGTTGTGCGAAAAATACCCTTACATCAATCATCGTAAGGTACATTTTAGGTAAATGTCCCTTACTATATTTCATATAAATTTCCAGTATCGATATAGCATGATCAGCCTTATAATGTTCCCACTGCTGGGACTCAGGCCTCCTCTCAGCTACAACCTGGGGCAGGTTGTAGCTATCAGGAAACACAGACTCCGGCAGGGAATTCCACTCCTTAAGCTGTACCGCACAATGAATGTGTTCCCAAAATGTTATGTCCACCATATACCGATAAGGTATCTTTTATTCGTAACAGAGATCCTACCACGAGCTTTTAACCAGGGGCGCCGACTTCGTGGGTGCTCGGGGACTCGAGCACCCACGAGAAATAAACAGTGGGTGCCGAGCACCCCTGAGAATAGACATCAAGAAACAGATCAGTAATCGCCTTTTTGGGATGGGCGTTGTTTCATTACTCGACGACTCGTTTATGGCAGTGGTTCAGAGCACCGGTTGAGACGCAAGGGTCGCGGGTTCGATTTCCGCACCAACACAAATGTTTGTTGATGAAACAGATATTTGTGTTAGGTCTGGGCGTTTGTGGTATCTTCGTTGTTCCTGGTTTCCATAGTACAAGAGAAAACCTTAGTTTGGGACCAGGACAATGTATGTGATGTTGTCTCAATTTATAATTTATTAACGATGCGGGCAACGGATGCCAGTTACTGATGGCCGGTATCCGTTATCAAAATGTCGATCAGTGTGCATTTCTCTTCTCACACTTCGCCACTTTTTCGAGTCATCAAATGAGCATGAGCACCCATGAGGTTTTCTAAAAGCCGGCGCCCCTGCTTTTAAAGCGATTCATATGACAACCTAAACTGAACCGTTAAAGGGATGGAGCTATATAGGGTGTATGGCTATGGAGCCATACACCCTATATATAGATATAGCCTCTTTCTCACTCGCACTAACTTCATGGTAAAGTCCCTGATGCTAAAATTGCGTAAGTATATCTTGTAGTACTTACGCCTTTTCATATTTATATCATCATCATCATCGTCATCATTTCAGCCGAAAGACGTTCACTGCTGGACATAGGCGTCCATACATACTGCTCGAGTATAGTTTGGAATCTAGAGTTTTTCGCGCCTATTCCAATCTATACACGATTAGTTTGCATGCGGACTAGCACTGTATATTATGGAACAAAGCTAGTTACTTTGGCTACTACAAAGTATACGCAGTTTCCTATGGATGCGTTCTGGCCATGTACAGAATGTAAATACGCAGCGTCAATCAAAACCATCAATCATTAATGATGTTTGAATGACGGAATTTTATCGCCATACGTTTTTCGTCATGCAAACGTCAGTCATCGCATTACACGGTAGGTTTTTCGTCAGTCAAAATATTTGACTGTGGCAAAACTGACAGATACCTATCGTGTAATGGACGCCATAGGCTTCCCCCAAGCGTCGCCACAACGACCGGTCTAGTGCGTCTCGCATCCATCGAATTCCAGCGACCCTGACCAGGTCATCGGTCCATCGGTGCGTGTTGCCAGTGATGACATATGGCTCCGAAACGTGGTCGCTTACAATGGGCCTAATAAGAAGACTTAAAGTCGCCCAGAGGGGAATGGAAAGTGCTATGCTCAGAGTTTCCTTGCGTGATCGAATCAGAAATGAAGATATCCGCAGGAGAACCAAGGTTACCGACATAGCACGAAGAATCGCCAAAAGTGGCAATGGGCAGGGCACGTTGCACGCTAAACTGATGGCCCTTGGGACTGAAAGCTTCTGGAGTGGCGACCGCGTACCGGAAGACGCAGTGTTGGAAGGCCTCCCACAAGATATTTATATTGGTTCTCATAAATTATTGAATGATTCATTTTGTTTTTTTTTTAAGTGCTAAACGATGGTGTGTAAGGACTCCATATAATTTTAAAATGATAGTTCTACCTCTGACAATAATATCCTACACTAGCTATGATTGTAATCATGCATAATGTATGAAAATTCAGAGCATTTGTTTTGGTGTGATAATTCGATATGAATAAAATTTATATAATATAATGTTTTTTTTTACATGTAATAATTTATTCTATTTTTGACACTTGCATTTTTATTCCATTCGATTTGTATTATCAATTTATTTGACATTTTGTTTATTATTATATTAAATGTATACTACCTCTAGTTGTTTAAAATTGCTGTGCCCAACAGGGTCCATGTGAATTGTATACACTTTTAAAGACCTTAAAAAACACATGTGATTTGCAATAAATTGAATTTAAAATTGCAAATTACGTACTTCTATTTTGGACACTTCGCCAAAACAATTTTCGTAATAAAAATAACATCTTTCGTTGATAGTTTGAAAGAGTAATCGCAGTTATACAATGTAAAGCGTAACTGAAGGAACACGGGTGGGTGTTCAGTAAAAGTCTGACACTCCTCGCTCCACCCAGAGCGTGAGAAGTTATTTGATGATTTGCCCCCCAAATAAAAAGAGGTAATACATTTTTGTCGCGTAAAATTGCACTTTTGTATGAAACAATGTTTTTTTTTGGTTACACAGCAAAAGTTATAAGTACTGTACAAATATGTATTTATATTTTTATATTATATTATTACATTGTCAAATTTTTAACTCTCAAATTCATGAATACTGTGCACTAAATTTTTTTACCGATTAATATTTTGTGTCATAATTTCTCAGTCCATCTTTATCCCTAAACAACCGAAGGCCACCAAAACAAATGCTCCCCCGTCCTCCACTTCCAACAAGCCTTTCATCCACATCACGTACCTTGCAGCTGCCTGTTCAGCAGCGCCGTGATGCCAGGCCCGTCGCCTGCCTTCTTCACGACCAACATCGGCTTGTCTTCGCCTTCCTCGTAACTATTCGGCAGGTGCCCGTTTGATACTGCCATTGTTTCGCTCACCTGAAGATAGATGGCGTTGAGGTTTTAGTAAGTTAATAATAAAGTGTTTTTTACAAGGAATAATAATTTATTATGTGATAAAACAAGAAAAATAAAAACACTTAACTAATTAAAACTATATATACACCAAAGACAATAACTCCAGGGCGGGCTTTTACCTCGGTCAGAGATTAAGCATTGCCATACAACGTGGCAATGTCGCCAGTCTTTTGGGCATACTTCCAGTCGACAGCGATGCCACGGTAATATTATCTATACAGTATTGTAACTCGGCCGTATCTTTGAAATAAATGCCTACAGCCACGCGGTACGTAAACATGCGATAGGGCTGCCCGCCTCCAGCATTTTAATTACATTTGCCTACTTTGTGTTTCCATTTAGTTTTGTGATTGTAAATATACTTTTTCTATATAAACAAATAAAATACTTTGTGAATTGAATAGGAAGTGTTCAATATTTGCGACCGAAAAATATTTGCGCCTCGACTGAGACGTACCTACGAAATGCTTTATTATTAAATTTTAAAGTACAAAAATCCGCATTCTAAAGCTTAATTAAAAATTGTTTTGGAAAACATGGACAAGGTGGAGAAAAAGGAATATCATTTACTTGGTTATAGATAGATACCTGCAGCTACTTTACAATTTATATGTTTGGTTTTAAATGAAGAATTCATGCAACCAAAAACTGCACAATATATCCTACTCGTCATATTAAATATATAAATATGTACTTGAACTTATTTTTATTGCAAAAATCGCGCGGCACAGACGCGACTGTCTGCATCCCGAGCGCACCTCGAGATCGAGGCGCGTAGGTATAGCTCGCGTTTCGTCCATTTATATGAAGTTGGAATACAGTATAGATAATATTACCGTGGCGATGCGGAGGAATTTTTTGATGCCATATTTTGACTAGGAGTTATTGTCTTTAGTGTATATATAGTTTTAATTAACAAAGTTCATCACAATAATATTAAAAAGGCGAAAGTTTGTGAGTGCACACAGGTGCGTTTTAATCAGTAAAAGTTTGACACTCTCTCGCTCCACCCAGAGCGGGAGGAGTTGATGATTGCTCACTTCAAAGCAAAAACCTATCAAAGATTAAAATGCATTTTATTTTAAATAAATCATTTACAGACATTTTTGAAATATCAAGAAGTCAGTCAGTCAGAAAAAAATGATGCTAATTGCACATTCCAAAGCGTAGAAGAATGTGCAAGAAACTCCATGGACACTACCATCACATTACTATCACTTAAATGGACAACTCCATGGACATTAATATCACCTAAATATGTCGGAATACTATCACAATATAAGACCAAAAATAATGGCTTCATAAAATTAATAAATATATTTAGTTTGATATTTATAACTTTAAAAAACAACACAAAAAATAGTTGATGGTTTTAGACCATTAATAAAATGAATAAAAAAATGCAAATTTTATTTTTGTCTAACAAGTAAAACAAAATGTATTTTTTTTAGCGTAGTAGTAATATTAATTAAAATATTTATAGATATAATGTGAGCAGTGGTGGCCGAGTGGTAAGGGCCCCGACTTACGAGTTGTAGGTCGCGGGTTCAAACCCAGCCAGGCGCATTACTTTGTGTAATTTATTTCATCACCACTGCTCTCAAAACGGTGAAGGAAAACATCGTGAGGAAACCGACATGTCCTAGAACCAAAAAATTCGAAGACATGTGACATTCACCAACCCGCACTGGGCCCGCGTGGTGGATTACGGCCCATTCCCTCTCCTAGAGAGAGGAGGCCTGAGTCCCAGTAGTGGGAACATTAAAAGGCTGATTATGCTTATGCTATATAGATATAAAACCGCATATTGACAGTTTTTATTAACCAGTCAATTAACTGAAACGGTTTATAAATTATCTGAATAGCGATTTATAAACTAGACAGAATTATATTTAAATAAGATAACCGAATAGAAAGCCTTACAAACTCTCCTTCAAGTTAGTTTGTACTTTTTTCTAAATCTGTACACGTCCGAAAAGAGAACTTGCGAATTGTTTAGAAACTTCTCGGAACAAATTTAACTTGAGAAAACGGGCCCAGTGCGAGAAGGACGAAGACACGAACGGTTCCGTACCAGAGTAATTTTGTTTTTGTTACTGACGAAAAGATCAGTAAAATTGAACGGTAAAATTGTAGAAAAATGCTCAAATAATTATATATAGACTGACTGGCTGACTGACTGACTGGTAATTAGTGTACGATACTTAAACACGTGATTGTACTCATGATAACCAACAACTTTTACTATGGGAACAAACCTGAAATCGCGAAAAAAAAAATCAGCTGTTCAGTAGGTACATTTATGTATGCCTAATGTACTGAACAGCAGATATTTTTTTTCGCGATTTCGGCTTTGTTCCCATAATAAGAATTGTTTGTTATCATGAGCACAATCACGTGTTTAAGTATCGTACACTAATTACCAGTCAACCTATATAGATATGTAGTTACTTATACGTCACGGACGTCACGGTTAATTTTCTAACTCAAATTTAACATAATATAAATTAACGATTTTTGGACTTTTTTCTTTACTTGTGCTATAAGTAAGACTTTGTTTCTTGCCAAATTTCATAATTCTAGGTTAACGTGAAGTACCTACCCTACATTTCGATTCCCGTGCAAGTGGCAACATATACGGCATAAACGGCCATATTTGTTTTACTGCATTGACAATCAAACTTCTTAGATAATAAGTTTGATTTATCACAGCTCCAAGGGCTTAAAAAATTGACTATTTAATATTAATTACACATGTTCTTGAGTAAACGAGTCTTGCAAGAGTGACCTCGAAGTGATCTTATTTTTCTTTTTGAAGTACGGAACTCTAAAAACCTCCAGTTTATTTGATCAAAAGCTAAATTCCCCAATATATAATACAAAAGGTCCCTAAGAGAAATCGAAATTGAAACACGATACGATAGCCGATAGTTTGTTTAGTAAAGAACCATTCACGTAGAGAATGGACTGAAAATGAACAATGCCCTTACAATATTTACCACTCGTATCAAAATAGTACATTTTGGTACAAGTGAAGAAACTTTGTCATTGCGACCGAAGCGGAATTCATCAGTGTTATGGAGCCGTGTGCTGCAGTCCACGTGTATCAAACGACGTTTGATACACGCGTCAAAACACTTACGAAGAAATAAATTAACGGAGCCCCCGTTTATTTATTTCTGTCCGGCGACTAGTGGAGGCTGTTTGGCCCTGATACGATAAATACAAGAAATTGTGACTGGGGCGAGTTCGCGCACTTTTCCATACTAGTACGGAAAAAAGTGAATTGCGAGCGTAAAAGCGGTAGGGATAAGAGCGGGTTTTTGAGTAAGTGTATTGAAAAATTCATAGCGTCTGTCTCTCCTTTTCCGTAGATCGTAGTGTTATTTACCTATTGATTATTTTATTATTAAACATACATTAACATATATAGGGTGACTGGTAATTAGTGTACGATACTTAAACACGTGATTGTGCTCATGATAAAAAAACAATTTTTATTATGGGAGCAAAGCCGAAATCGCGAAAAAAATATCAGCTGTTTAGTACATTAGGCAAACATAAATGTACTGAACAGCTGATTTTTTTTCGCGATTTCAGGTTTGTTCCCATAGTAAAAGTTGTTGGTTATCATGAGCACAATCACGTGTTTAAGTATCGTATACTAATTACCAGTCGCCCTGTATATAATACATATTTATTTACCTTACACCTAACACTAATAAATAGAGTTTTTGCGGGATTTCTTCGAGTGCAGTTCAGTGTCTAATTTAATTATTCGCAAATCGATTCCTAGTGCATATTGTGATGAAAAATTGGTGTAGTTTTGTATCTCAAGTGTCTGCGCAACTGGACAATATGTGGAATTATTGAAACAGGCCTGATCTCGGTAAAATGGAGCTGAGAATTATTATAGTATTGACTACCACAGCGAAGCTTATCGAGAAGGCTGACCCGATACATTTGCTGCCAAAAACTGCAAAAACATTACAATGTGTTACATGCGCGTTCTAGTGGAACTCGAAAGCAACTTAAAGTGACTGAAAACTTAATATGTACTTTCAAAACTTCACACTAGCTAAATTCACAAATTGTGCGAAGCCCAAAAAACTCTAATTAATAAATAAAACTAACGCAAAAAACGTATTTCAACACTCTCAAGGGAAACAAAATTCCTAAGGTACTTCCCGTTGACCTAGAATCCTGAAATTTGGCACGAAGCAAGGTCTCATAGCACAAGTATAGGAAAAAAAAACTGAAAACTGTAAATTTATAGTAACTTAAAAAAAAATTTTTTTCTAGTAGGTAGGTATCTCAAAAAAAAAATTTTTTTGCTATTCGGAAAATTCTTCGTAGCTCAATTCGGGAATTGAACTGTTTTCATAGGTAAGTTTGTACGGAACCCTCAGTGCGCGAGTCCGACTCGCACTTGCCCGGTTTTTTTATAAATAATATAAACCAGTGCTTGGCTGCGATTCCGTCTGACGGTAAGCAGTGACGCAATCGTTGATCGTGAGGCGCACTAGTTTATTAAGAGCCTATTCAGTCTAGCCTTGAAGACACCTAAATTACAATCGGATGGGAAGACCGCAGTAGGCAAATTGTTCCTGTCCTTTAATTTACCTTGATAAAAAAATGTTTTTCATTTAAAAAAAATATTTTAATTAATATTTAATTCAATCATACCTTTCTGTCTATATTCAACACATATCTGGTAAATTACAGCTCAGTCCATTCTCTACGCCCACGTTTAGAGCATAATGCACCTTCGCCCAAAATGTGGGTCAACAGAGTTTTCAGTGTTCACAAAATTCAGCCTAGTTGTATGAATAAATAATTTTAGCATAGTGGTGTAATAATACACTCTAGCCGTATTATTTACGATGAGCACTAGGTATAAAAACCGGTTCTATGGCTTAGGCAATTTTTCTTTAGTGGTTATTTGATTTTGTAAATTGATACTGGACGTCATAAAAATACTATTTAGAAATTATAATTGTAAGCTGTTGATCCCCGCACGAACGCCGGCTTTCGGGCGCCATTGTCTTACTATTGTGTCTCTAATTACACTACTCAACGAGTTGAAGTTGTTTGAAATCTATTTTATATTTTGAATGTGAATGTGGAATAAATTTTTTTTTTTACTTTGGCTACGCTGTTCCACTGTTATGTAAAGGCCTTACCCAACTTCTTACAAAACGAACAAGTTATATAATTACCTGCATAACTTTATGAACAACATCCCTCCCCAAAATGGGGTCGAACATGACCTGCAGCAAGGCGTCCGACATTATGGACTACTAAAGCTTGTTGCAGTTCCACACCAGCACCCGGAACTCCTTCTCCTTCTTATTGTTACATTAAAGTTACACTACCTGCATAAGTTTGTGAACAATGTCCGTCCCCAGTAAGTGGTCGAACACGGCCTGTAGGAAGGCGTCCGACATGGTGGACTACTAAAGCTTATTGCAGTTCCACACCAGCACCCGGGACTTCTCTATCGCCATTATTGTTACATTAATGTTACACTACCTGCATAAGTTTATGAACAACGTCCCTCCCCAGTATGTGGTCGAACACGGCCTGCAGGAAGGCGTCCGACATTATAGACAGCTTCAGCTTGTCGCGGTGCCACACCAGCACCCGGGACTCTTCCATCGCCATTATTGACACCTGGAATATTTGGTAAGGCATTAAAATAGGTGACTATAAAAGCTACAGGCACGTAGCTGCAATACAAATCCGATCGGAACCCGAGATTCGAGATCTCGAGATCACAGCCAGTTTATGACTAGGAAAATCCCGAAACTGTACTTGGCTTATTTCAAAATTGTCGTGATAGTCCCGGAAGTACCTATATGTATGAAAATCTGTTATCCCGGGATGGACATAAATGCTCGGGATTATATTCTCTACGCGAGATACACCAATCAGGACAAAACTGTTCAAGCCTACGTGATAACACAGCGAATTTTGTAACCAATTAACTGTGTCATAAGGCGCCACGGCTCGCGCTTGACCACTATCGCACCTTATGGAGTACACTTGCCTAGAAGTAACCTATCTACTCTTGACTTAAAGACCCCTAGGTGGCAAGTGTTTCAGAATTATTCATTTAAAACAAAAAACACGTGTATTACTTTTTAATATCTCGACTACAAAAAAGAAATAAAAATCCAAGTTCTTCATTGATAGGGTTAAAACGTAAAACTGACCTTTATCAATGGCAAAAAGCGTAGAACAGACATCGATTATTCCGAATCCCAAACCCTGCATGCATAGCCTTTTAGCCTACGAACGACATTGCGAAAACCCATGATTCACCTTTACATAACCCCATAGTCCCTACATCGTACTTGTATTGACGTACCTACATATGTACATAAACATGTACTCGTACATAGGTACAATAAACAGCCCAGATTTGACGGTGGCGTGTCTGGCAGTAAGTGGATCTGTAAAACGGTAACGTCGTGTACGAAACATGCACTTGAACGGCGAAACGTATGGATCGTGTAAACTAGGATGTGTTACAAACAAAATAGGCTAGAATTTAATTTTCCACTCCTATTATAAGCGTAGATATTTATACCTACTGCTATTTATATTTATAGAAGGAGAAACTGACTGATAGTCATATCAATACACAGCCGAAACTACTAGGACTACGAACGTAAAAGTTTGCACTAGGCTTCCTTTTATGATCTAGGCGAGCGTATTTTTGATAATTCGGTACTTGATGGTCATACCACCTATACGAACACATTCATTGTGCGTACAGCTAAGGAGTGGAATTCCTTGCCGGAATCTGTGTTTCCTGATGGCTACAACCCGAGAATCTTTAAGTCAAGAGTGAATAGGTTACTTCTAGGTAAGCGCGTCCATCCATCGTCGACCGCATCGTCGCTTCATCTGAGATAGTGGTCAAGCGCGAACCTATCAAGAAAAAAAAATCATCTTTTTTTAGTTTATTGCGGGAAAATTCGTATACTTGAAGCTAAGCAAAAATATTAACCTAAGTAAATAATAGAAGTTTTTATTATTCGTAATTCATAAAAAGTTTTAGAGATGTTAAAGGTTATAGGGGAAAGTCATATTCCTTGGGTTGCTATAAACTTAAAACATAACACAAATATGTATGTAAATAAATAAAAAAATGGGCTAAGGAGTGAAATTCCCTGCCGGAGTAAGTATTTCCAAGAGGTTTTTAAGTCAAGAGAGAATAAGTTACTTTAAAGGTACGTCCAGATCTGGCGAATGCGCCGCTCGCGAGCCGTTCGCGAACTGCGTGCGTGCATTTCATGAACGTACGTAGCGCGCGCGGTGCAGGGGCTTCGTACGAACGAACGAGTCGTGCGCGAAATGCACTCGCGCCGATCGCAAGCGGCTCGTGAGCGGCGAGGCACACCATTAGCCAATCGTCCTCTATGGTCGCCCACATCATTGGTCACCACCAACTGAAATAGTGGTCAAACGCGAAGCTAACAATAAAAAAACAAATTCTGAAAAATAACGAAAAGTCCATACAAGAATAACCATATGAAAGCACAAACTGTCGAGCTTGCTTCTAAAGTGATATTGCGCCGTTAGGTAATCAGTCCTGCGTTCTAGATTGCCGTGTTTTATCTCTGCTCCTTAGAGAAATGTGATCTTCCGCTAATTGCGAACGACGTTAAAGAGTAAAAAGTTGGAGTCCTCAAGTAAAAATGTTCATAAAAACCGGCCAAGTGCGAGTTGGACAAAGGGTTCTGTACCATTATCTATATAACATTAGATACTATATATAGGCAAAAAAACACGTTTGTCGTATGGGAGCCCCTCTCAAATATTTATTTTAATTTAATTATTTATTTTCAAGTGAACACACAACTAAATATTCTGTGAATATTTCGAGCGTCATTAATATCGAGTAAAAATTGCGTTTGTTGTATGGGAGCATCACTTGAATATTTATTTTATTCTATTTTTAGTACTTTTTGTTACAGCGGCAACACAATACATCTGTGAAAATGTCAACTAGCTAGCTATAGCAAGGTTTATGAGATACAGCCTGGTGACAGACAGACGGACAGCAGACTCTTAGTAATAGGGCCCCGTTTTTACCCTTTGGATACGGAACCCTAAAATCCAAGACGTTGAAAAGTTACACCAGTTAACCTTATAAGTTACATTTAAGCTTATAAGTCCACCACCGCCTTAAGGCAATATTCTAGACGGGGAAAAGTATCTCTACATGAAGCCAAATATTGATGTTCGCAAACTCTGTTTAACCCTTTAGGCAGACAGGTATTACATTACATATAAGCCCACAAATCATATAAGTTTTAATATGGCCACAGTAACATTTCACCAAATCCCCGGGACCTAATAAACTTCATCTACAACATACATTTATACATAATAAACGCACATCCTGGAAATAGTATGTTCTGAATCGGTTTATTTATTTTTTTTATTCTAAAATAGTTCTTGATTATTTTAGGGCCTGTGCACACCACGTTTTTTAAACTTTTACACACGCGCTTTTATCCTATTAAAGGTCTACAGGCTGCGTCTGACTCGCGTGCGTATCGCGTCTGTTACAAACGCGCGTCAACGGCGCGTTTAAAAAACGTGGTGTGCACAGGCCCTTAGGATAAATAAAGTAAAAAACTAAAACCCGACCACGACAAAAAAAAAAACGACGCTGAAAAAGTATGAAACAAGATTTTCATACTACTTTTTTTTGTCGTAGTCGGGTTTTAGTTTTTTACTTTATTTAAACAATTTTGGTGTTAAACTTAACACATGACTTTTTGTCCGCTAGAGGGCGTCACTTTAAATTTGAGCAATATTTTCGAAATGTACAAATGTAGCCTTTTCAAATGATACCAAACACGGCGTATTTATCTCCATTTTTATTTTTTAACACATACTTTTTGTCCGCTAGAGGGCGCCATGTCGAGTTTTGTGACACGTCACGTAGCCTATGTTCAGCGGACAATTAAGACGGTTCTAACGATACCTCATAGGTCGAGTTCCGATAAGGAGATTAGGAGCTATGAGGGAACAGATGAACAAACTCACATACATACATAGCCTGTCAAAATCATAACCCTCCGTAGTCGGGTAAAAATACCAACAAATTCTTGATAAATCTTGATAGCATCATTAGTGTTACTGGTTTTTTTTTTTGCTTTTTTTTTAGGTAAGTAATCATCCAATTACTTCTCCCGCTCTAGGGCGGAGCGAGAGAGCGTGTCAGACTTTTACTGACTAAAACCCACTCCTATGTTCCTTCTTCGCCTTGCTTTCCTGGACCCTGGGGTTCCCTTTCGGACAAACCATTGGCCCCAGTAGGTTTAGGCCCTGCTTCAGTGTGCGTGCATAGGTACCAATACCGATGAGCTACCAGTGTAGTCCGTCGATTCCCATATTATTCGCCTTTGTACATCAGTTGTCGAATTTGTTATTTTATCTACAATAAAGAATATAAGAATAGCCTACAATTAGGATATCTGTAATTAATTTCGTAAAAAAAAAAATGCTACCTAACTGCATTTAAGTAAAACTTCGGTGCTTGAATTATGATTGTAACTTAATTTTTTTAGAAAAAAAAAAGGGTGTATAAAGCATCAGACAATATGTCTTGCATCTCGTCTCAGGTTACTGATCAAAGGAACTGTCAAAATTATAGCAGATTACCGCATACGTCAGATATTCGTTTGTCAATATGTACGAGATCACCATTCTATGCCACTTCTATCAATGAAGTGTCAGTGGTTGACCATTGGAAAGTCATAATTACACCAATATATTAGTAGATTACCAAACTTGTCAAAATCAACAATTATGAAATCAATGATAGACCATTCTGACACTATTGTAATAGCAGACTTGAGGCCCTGGTTGGAGACGCTCAATTAAACAAAATGTCTATACATATGAAGACCAGCAGAACAAACCTCGATGTCAGGTGAAAGACCATCAAATGCCTATTAAAGCTCCATCGTTTACAGCAAAGATAGGCTTTATTAGTCACATTAGAGCATGATCGTAACCCGTAGTTGCACTGATGACAAAAACTAGTCACCATAGCCGAAATCAGTAAAGGAAGTCCGTTCCATCATCGGACCACTAAACGTACAGCGTTGCGCCACCGGTACATGGTGGACATCCCACCCATACGTACAAAGCGTTTTGAGAATACATTCATTGTGCGTACAGCTAAGGAGAGGAATTCCCTGCCGGAGTCTGTGTTTCCTTGATAGGTACGACCTAGGGATCTTTAAAGAGTGAAATACATTACTTCGAAACAAGCGTGTTCCATCGTCGGCCACATCATCGCTTACCATCAAGAGAGATAGTGGTTGAGCATATCACTAATAAAAAGGCAGTACATATACATGTTGTATATTCATCAGTGGTTACGTCTTTCAAAGCCCACGAGAGAAACCCACAAGTATACTAAATAATCAACTTCCTCATTCATACAAATGTGAATAATTTACGAGGCTTCACTTTTACTGTATGCGTTCAATAGAACAAAACACCCACGAATATTATGGTAATACACAGCTCTACGAATGAGAGTGAAATCATGACTGGATCATACAATAACGCATAAACAGATGGTTGGGAAAATAAACAAGTGGTTCAGACAGAAGGTAAACACGTAACATGCTCGAAAAATTTGCTTTTGTCCAAATTACAGAGAAGGACTCTTTTATTTTACAGTGGCTGTATCCGTGTCTTTGGTACTGATAGTTGCGGCTGGATCGGGATCGGAATCGGAACCGAAATCAGAAGCGGAAGCGGATGCAGAAGCGTAGCGAATTCACAACATTCCAATACGAAACCAAACTAGAATAAAACAACAAGTGAAACAGTAATCGACAGACGGCGGGAGGTAGGTTCCCCGTGCGATATATGTTTTTTTTAATTATTGATAGGCTTGCGTTTGATCACTATCTCACCTGAAGGTAAGCGATGATGTGGCCAACGATGGAGTAACCTATTCACTTTTGACTTAAAGACCCCTAGGTTGTAGCAATCAGGAAAAACCGATTCCGGCATGGAATTCCACTCCTTAGCTGTACGCATAATGAATGATAAGTATAACGATTTGTATAAACTTTGATTAAAACTTAGCATAATAAGCATAGCATAATCAGCCTTTTAATGTTCCCACTGCCGGGACACAGGCCTCCTCTCTAGGAGAGGGATTAAAACTTGTCGAAACCGAAATCGGAATCGGAGGTGCAAAATCAATCGGAAGTTCCGAACTTTCGGAACATCACTGATATACACTACACAGCTAGTCTAGTAAAAAGCTGTTCTAACCAGCTGTCGGTCGACAATGAATTGAACTTCTGTCCTTCTCATACGGTGGTAAAGCGGTCGCAAGAGACACCCACCTGTGCTTAGGTACGATTACGACAATGGTGGCGTACATTTTCATATCATGTAGCATGTTGATATATTTCAGACAACCTGTATTAGAAATAGGGCGCTTCCGCAGAGCGCAAAGTATGTTATTTCCTCTGGTTATGAGAGTTAATGCAAAAAGTATTGTCGTATTTTTACGATAAAATGTGGGGTGTTACATATTTCACAGCCAGGAAGTTAAAAGGGGTTGTTTTATATTTATGTGAGTGTTTCTGAAATGTAAAAGAGCAATATTAAAGCAGTCTTGATTCTTTATTGTACACAGTGATTAAACTATTCATGTACATAGGTTCAACAATGAGTTCTGTCAACAAACCTTTGAGTGATAGAGCTAGATCATATTCGACGGTAAGATCCAGTGTACTATTTAAATCTACATCAATAAATCTACTTTTTTAAATTATTGTTATGTTCGCGCTTGACACTATCTCAGATGGAAAGCGACGATGCGGTCGATGATGGAGCGCGCTTACCTAGAAGTAACTTATTCACTCTTGACTTAAAGATTCCCGGGTTATAGCCATCAGGAAACAGACTCCGGCAGGGAATTCCACTCCTTAGCTGTACGCCCAATGAATGTGTTCCCAAAACGTTTTGTAATATATACTAATATTATGTCAATTATGAAAGGAAGTGCTCTCTAAGTTTCCTCTTGAAGACACTCAGAATAGAAACTGTCGCGAAAGGACTGTGGCAGTAAACTTATTACAGTTACAGAAAAAGAGCCACCATATAGCGGCTGAAAGAGTGACGCGAGGTACGAAGGAAAAGAGAAGAAGAAGTGCTATGTGTGCTCAATATTATTCTTAACTAGATTAAAACATATTAAACCCTATAACCGACAGAAACATTAAAGTTGACCGACTTGGCGAACCACGACCTATTAAATTGTCCTGGGCCATATTTAGACATAACGCCGTCATCATATACAGTTGGTCTTTCTTATTCATCAGCCAAATATAGCAGACGTTTACATGAACAATTCGTACATCTGGAAAGTACTAGAATACTAGGATAGCAGTGTATAATAGAGGTGAGAGATAAGGTAAACTTTTGGCAAGAGCGTGACTAGATAATTTAGGACAGGAAGTTTGAGGCCAGTTTCAGCGGAGATTAGCGGTTTTTTAAAGCAGCTTACTTATTTTATACAGCAGAAATGTAAATGTGAAGTAAACTTGTAATGAAAAAAGAAGCAAAGTTGTTCTTGGTGTTTAAAAAGGCCTCTGAAAAGCCCATGCAATGTAAACGAGGTTACTCGATCTATACATTGATTAGCGCGTAGTGCACAGCTTTACGCACGGCCAGTTAACGGGCCATAAGATCAGTTTACACTTTAATTAGCAACGTTAACAGCCTATACTCAAATATCCGACACGTATCGACAAAAAAAAAAAAACATGAGTAAACACACCGTAAACTGGTCCTGCATGCTCATATTGTTACGAATTTTCTGACAAATTGGTCTTTTGAGTCGCAATGTTTATTTTATGTTTTACGGGTTCTGTTTTAGCACCTATGTTAATTGGCAATGAGGTGAACGACATTCCAACCTTGCCTTTAAGAGACTCACGAGACTCTTTTAAGGTAATTTTGATAGATTTATTGTGAAACTGAGAGTAGTTTGGCTGCAGGATTGTTGGAAAGAGTTACTGTGGCCCTGGAACGCAAAGAGCAACCGAAGGAGCACAAGTTGGTTTTAGTCAGTAAAAATCTGACACTCCCTCTTCCTTTAGTTTGGGAGAAGTTATTTGATGATTTTTCACAATAAAAAAGTAGCTCAGATTTTTGAGGGAATAAAAAAGGTGGGATGCCATTCGAAGTTTTAAAGTACGCTCCTTTCCATAGCCAAACCATGCAGCATTAATGACATCACAGTCTAAAAGTAATGGACTTACCTGAAAGAACTCATCTGTAGACACCCCGAACCATTCTGGCGAGTCGAGGAAGTGATGCGGGAACACTATGTGCAGTGCTCGTTGATTCTGAGACACCACTAGTCTGAAACACCATACATTAACACATATCAGACGAAGCATAATGTAATAGATGCCTCTAAGCGTCCATAACCGAATATGGCGTCTCAAATTGTTATTTGGAGGCGGCTTTTTATGATCACTAGAGATCCAAATGCATAAAATATTTTCGTACCCTAAAGGACCACAATTTTTTTGGTCCTTTTTCGAGCTGAGTCCATCACATTCATACCAATGTATAATAAATACCCAATATTTATTGCCAAACTAAAAGCACTTTATTATTCATATAAATACATTTTAAGTGTAGATTATGCGGCACAGTATTAAAGCTTAACACAACCAGAATGGCTAATTAAAAACCTTTGTTTAATGTTCTGCGGTAGTCAAAACACAGCTTTGTATTTTAGCAAGTATACCTTAACCGCAATACGTGGGAACTTCTTCATCCTTGGCTCTAATTGCTAAAGAGTGGGCATGCATCCTAAATAACTGGTCATCATTAATTAACTGTTCTAGCTTGATAGTACGGATGACAATGATGGACATAATTCTAACGAATAGAATAGAATAAACTTTATTGTACACCAAAATAGTAACAAAACTTTTATACCAACTTAAATCTATGGGTACAAAGACGATATCGACCAGACAACCTTGGATGGACTGTAAGAACTTGAAATAGAAAAAGGGGGGTAGTCTGCGGTGTACTGCAAATTAATAAATATTACATTAAAATTATATAGTAGACTATACATACTATATTATAAGTTACATAATTTCACACAGAGAGATGGAAAAAAAAAGAACAATAAGGTGGGTTAGTGACGGAAGAACTGAATTTAGGTATAAGCGAAGTTAAATTCAAAGGAAAAGATTTCTTGCCAACGAAAAAAGGATAGAATAATAAATTATGATAGTATGTTAGAGGAAGTCCGAAAGTGGCACAAGTGACAGTAACTGTGGAGGATTGGGTTTTTTCCTGTTTACTTTTGTGTAATAATTATGTATTTGAAATTGTAATTGTTTTATACGAAACAATGCATAACACTAATAAGAAATGTCTTCCGACCAGCATAAAAATTGGTTATTAAATGAAAAAGCAATTAGCATTTCAAATATTATTACGAGAAAGAGCGCAAGTGGGGGCGTGCCGGTAACATCCCGTTATCTCTTTTGCACGCGCGGAACCTAATGACGGTGACGTCACATTCCAGTATGTGCATCCTTTTTCTGTTTTTTGTCAGTTTCCCCCTCCAAAAGTTTTCCAACTTACTTAATTTTAGACAAATTTGATATTTTTTTCTACTCTTTCAAATAACCAATTGTGTGAAAGACCATAACGCTACCAAGGAAGGCAAATCTATTAAATGCTAGTATAATTCAAATGACAACACTTTGACACATTAATACAATATTTATGACAAAATTTTTGACTGACATGTTTAAAATTTAAACTAATATTAATATAATTATCCACTCAATCAGTTGTACCCAACATTTGTCCGGTCACGTGGCAGAATATGATGAGACTATTGTTAAAACATAACACTCCTTTTTTGGGCAGTCGTGTAAAAACTTAAGAACATGTAATTTACTTAACGTGGTTACCATGTTCTGACGAATAAACAATTTTGATTAAAGATACAAAAAAGTTGTCAGTGTCAAAAAAATCGACCGCAAAAAAAGCAGTCTAATGCAGTTGATAGCATTTATTATACATAGTTCATGCATAGATTTGACGCCATCCACAGCATCGAACTATTTTACATTTTTTTTCTGCAATCTCTCTATTTACCTACTACATTTTAGTAAGTGGTTAATACTTTTGAAATCGTCACCTCGAGCCCTTTTTTTGATACCCTACGTAACTGTCACGAAAACAAAATATACAATTAACCCCAAAAATACGCCATTTTCATTTTCTATCATTTTGATGTTCCCAGTGTCACTCTCACAAACTAAGACAAATCTAACGAAACCTCTCAAGCTAAAATGCAAGAAGCCGTTTAGGCTCTAGGGCGTGCCAAACAAATATACATACACTAGAAAAATATCACCGACCATCTGCTGCAGTGGGTAAAAATGAAGATGAGGATGGTTAACTCAAAGCCTTGAAAGAAAATAAAATACTAAACGATTCTGGGCAACAGGAAACATGAATAACTAACTGCACTAAAGTTATAACGAGTTTTAAAGTTTAAATAATGGTGGTTTAATAACCAGAGTATTACAGGGGCAGCGCTAATTAAAACGTGCGGTGTAAAACGTCTCTGCGGTCGCATTGCACACAGTTGTGTATGTTCGGGAGTTTATTACCTGCGCGCCAACCGCTACAGCCCGCCCCGCGCGTGGGTTATTGCCGAAAATTATTTCAAACTAGATGCTGCCAGCGGCTTCGCCCGTGTGATAGTAGAAAGTTACCCCAAGGGAACCTACTCCTGGGATAAAAAGTACTACAGGACAAGGTCTGCCCGTAAACCAAATTTCTTCGGAATCCGTCCGAGCGTGAAGAAGTAACAAAAGCAGACATACTCCCCAACTTTCGCCTTTATAATATTAGGACGATGTACGAGCTAACCTTTATACTTTTTGTTTTTGGATAACAAAGAGATGAAGTTCTTTAATTAAAAATATATGAAAAAGATTCATAAAAAAACGAAGAAGCGCGTCTGAAAATCTCATTTTTAAAAGCTTCAAGATTGATTTTAAGACAATCTTCACCCTTCATCGCCGACGCTTGAGAGTGATTCAATTTAATTGAACAAATAACTTTGGGATTAAAGTAGAAAACCGCTAAAAATAGAATTCTTGCAGAATGAATTTCTAAACTAGATTTCAGAAGTAATTATCAAGTTGCGTCGAAACAGCTGAGCCTTGGGCATATTTCTAGAGGATACGTAATTTAAAACCAATACAGTCTTGTCAAAAGACGCCAGTCCAATAAAATTACTTTCGAAACTAAGCACGACGAATCCCAAACTTGTTTCAGCTATAAACGCGATAAACAAATTGCTTTTCCACGAACCAAAATCTAATAAAAGTATCTTTATTTTTTCAATCATAAATTGTTTCCACCGCCCTTTATGGACTTTAGGTCGTGATACTTGACATTATGTCATCTATACCCGAACAAAAGGCAAGTTTTAGGGCTGCCCAATCTAGATCGATTTCTCACTGCCAAACGCTTATCAAAAAATACAATCGTAGCCCAAGTTTTTTGGGTCAACTCCAGCAGGCCAATGCTCAAGTCGTGTGTCTTACTTTGTAAAACTGGCAGTGGATTTTGTGGAAACCAGTATAAATATTTAAATAGATATTCCGCAAATCACACATAAAACTTTCGCTATTGATTGGCGAGTTTCGAAAACTTGATTTGGACCGGTTGGTGAATAAAACTTGATAATTAAGCAATTTGTAAAGACATTGTAGTTGCCAACCCTGTAGATATGCTTCCCGAAGCTCTGTTTCGCAAAGGTCGTCTCCCTAATAGAGTTTCGCGACAATAAAGCGCTCCCCGAAATGTTTGCTTCACACAAACCTTTAAAAGAATATTGTCACGAATTTTCCAAACATTTCAATAGTGATTCCAGCTTTTGTTATTTCAAAAGCTTCTTTATTTATTTTAGCCCTTCTTCTAAAAATGGCAAGCAAGTTTCTAATACTCTGTAGTTACAAAATAGGCATAATAAACTGAGTAATCTTCATCGTCGTTAATCTCGCCACCCACGTTAGGTCATCAAACTGCATGGGCGGATGAACTATTACTAAATTGGTTGTTAAACAAAACACTTGGTGGCTTCTAAAATCGTTCACAACCAGCAAATGGCTTCATAAACACGAAAACAATTGTTTCCGTGAAAGGTCGGTAAAAGTAAAAATAGGTCCGACTCGGTAGTCCGTACTAAAGTGTGTAAGTACCGCAATGTGGGAATGGTTAAGTGCCTGGAAAGAGGGCCCGTTCAAAGTTGTTGAGGGTCGTATCACATCGATAGTGTTCCGCGAGTCAGCCACTGCAAAATCAGGCCGTGAAATTACGGGACTTTATTTCTTGAGCCGAGCCCTTACAAGGGGATTCATCACATTACTAGGAGGTCTACAGTGTTACGGAATAAATCTTATCTAGTAGGCACTTAGACTTCACCGTGCAATGCATTTAAATCAACTGCTTTAGAAGCGACAGAGATTTACCTTTAAGCATTTGCATCATTATTGTAAAGTACGTCTCCACATTATGAAGCGTATCCTGCAGTGCTCTCACAAAGTGTTGTACATCTGGCGACACTATACGGGCTCTCGTAAATAAAGCTTAAAGCTCTGTAATTACTACGTCTGAGTCTGTACAGCCATTTTATAGCTTCGTCGCCGACGGTACGAGTTGTTAAACATTACGCTTGGGCTAACTAAAAAGCGATGTTCGGCCACAGTAATCTTCTTTACTTACTTTACAAGTTAGAAGTTGCTACATGGTCAACAGTTCAGTTAATATGTTCGCAAAAGACACGAAGTCATGAAGATTTCATTCTAAAACCAGAAAGTAACCTAAGAGATGAATAATATTTTCGCAAAGCGTATATCCTTGTTTGAACAGTTCAAAGCAATACAGTATAAACCAATTTCCAGAGTACGCTAATAAGCTCAGAAGATGCCAGCCAAGATAAACAGTGTATTAGGAATTAGGATGTTTAACTTAAACACCACACAAATTGAGCCAATGACGTAATTATAGCTATTTTCCTATACACTTACACTTGAGAGTAGGTAACATGAAAAAGTTATCAGAATCATAAAATAAGGTTAGAGGACAATAATATAATGAGACAGGAATATTTCAAAACACTCAGAGCTAGAGATGACGAATCTAGTCGTTTTACCGCGCCTGCTCATCTAGGCAGATTTTTTCTAAACAACCTGAGTCACGACAAAGAAATATACAGCCGTAAAATTCATGAAGATTTATTGGCTCTGGTCTCTAATATGTTGTGACGCAAGCTACAGAACCATCCATCTGTCTAATGGTCCAAATATACTTATCTTTATTACCTTCATCATACAGATTACAGTGGACAAGGTTAATGAAAACATGCTCTTAAGCGACCTCAAAAACGAAAAAGGAGTGACTGGCTACTAGGCTATCATTAACCAAAACAGGTATCAATATTCAAGGCCACTAGCACTCTATGTGGGTTTGATCAGATTTCAATTTGATGTATGGACACGTGCAACTCTCAAGGAAAACAGTCGTAAATGTTTTACTTAAACAAGACAACTCAGACAGTCCACTAACATTGTAAACCACTCCGGGGCTAAATTAACCGCAGTATAACTAAAATTATAGCATAGTGCAGTGCAGTGCAAAACACTGTCTATATCCTGCAGTACACAAGGTTCATAACTTCATATAATACGAGCGAAATTCGTAAAGAGGTCGCCAGTTTGTGCAAGCCGGTTGCGTAATGTTGCGCCTGCGACACTATATACCGTATGTCGATAATTTCCCTTTCAATGAACGGTTCATTCACAAAAACAAGCCAACAAGTCAAGGAGAACATGCTATTTTTTACTACAAATACCGTGATTAAAATTAAATTGCTTCATCAATGTTTTAATTAGCTGATTCGGTTTGTGGCTTGCGGTGAATGGAAACTTGAAACTAAATGACAGACACATCTGTTCAAATGCTAACCAATAACGCTGAAAACGATACTGCTTTAAACAAATCAGGAACTAAGGACGAAGTTCTGAAGAAAAAAACTTGGTGTATAAAAACCGGAAATTTTAGAAGACAACAAACCAGATATCAAACATCTGACTTAAATTCGGCCATAACAAAAAGTATGCTGTCGGGCCGACAATGACACATCGCATAAAACCTTGATGTGTTCCGGTGTAAAAGTGATAGTTCGTGATTTGTTATTCCTGTCAATTTAATTTACTTCATTATAAATACAAATCACAAGAATCGAGGGAGTTTTTTTCACACCTAGCACAACATTCTCAACTATAATATTCCTTTATCTGCCAAAATCAGTGAATCAAACCCGTTCTCCAAACACAATAGCTTATTGGTCCTTTCTCCAACGGATTCCGGGAACAAAGACCAACGGGGAATGAGAATTGTCCAGACCAATCCAACTGTACATAGATTTACTTTATTTATTAATCATTGGAGCGAACAAATCTCACGAGAAATGAAGTGTATTTCTTTCAGATGGTCCTTTGACCTATATTCGTTTATCTCTTGAGTGCTGGATCTGTCTTTAAGCTTCACTTCGCTCGTTAGACTGCTACAAGTCTAGCCAAGTTATCTAAGATCTAAGTCTGCAATCTAATCAAAACTTCGGTGAAACTCTTGAGTGTCCTTCATTAATACAATCAAGAATAAAACTTATGAATTTCTGTTCGGTAATTGGGAATCGTTAAAACTTATTTTGTTGGAGTTACATCATTGGCCAAAATAAATATTCAGGTCGTTCTGAATATCCAATTTATATTTCCAAATACATTGTTCATTTAATCCCATTTTGACGAGTTTTCTCTCTCCCAAAATGAGATTCCCTGACCAGTGTCTGCCTTCAGATGACTTCAATCAACGGAATCAGTTTCGTTTTGCGATCGAAAAAAATACTTTAACATTGAACTGTTACATAATAAAGAACTCGTTAACATTGACCGAAATAACACTGCATAATCTGATGCGAATTTTTTTTTTTTATTGTACATTTTTGTTACTGGAGTCAATCTTCATTAATGGCTCATGTTTCGTTAGGAGAGAAAGGTTCTGTATCAATTATAGCATCATCGTCAGCGTCAGCCTTTAACAGTGTATTATCAAATATATATAAATATCTTGTGTCACGGTGTTTGTGGTCACACTCCTCCGAAACCGCGTATATTTGATAGGTTTGAGAATAGATCGCAAAGTATTTTTTCCCTACTACCCCCACCCACTATTAGTCATCACGATTTTATATTTTTTGTTCCGATTTATACTTACGTTCGATTTCTTTGATATATATTATAGCAGAACAATGTTTGCCGGGTCAGCTAGTTTTATTTTGCTTAGCTAGAAGAATATTCTACTTCTGTGTCCAACTTTAAATAAATCCATTAAACTGTTTCAAACCAGCATAATATCAAAGCTTTCGCATTTATAATGTTGTGACATATCGTTTAAACTGGGTTTGTGGTAGAAGGAGGACGCTGCGGCATTTCGTGAGGTCGAACTGCAAGCATTTGTCACAGATGTGAACGATGCAATCTTTCAAGAAAAGGCGAATAGGAGAAGTGGACAATAAGACGTGAAAAACGCTCAGAAGGATGGGGTTCTTGATATAAACACAAACTTTCACAAAGTATTTTATTTTTCTCGTGCTGCACAAAATGTACCCGACGGGTCTCAAAATTCGAATGGCTGACCGAGACAGTGTTGCAACGTTCGGAAAATGAATCGATTCATGAGTCGATTTAAAATTATGATTATGAATATTTTGGGTTTTTAACCTTTTGAGTGCGTAATTAGAGACACAATAGTAAGACAATGGCGCGTGAACGCCGGCGTTAATGCGGGGGGATCAACAGCTTACGGATGTTACTATTTGAAAGATTAGTGTTTAAAGTGAATAATATATTATTATTAATTAGTAACGAGTATAAATATGGTAAGCGATAAAATTAATGACTGTTACAGTCGGCCATCCGTCACATAAACGGGTCCCTTCGTTTAAGGTCATAATCATTTAATTTTTAATCTTACTTATAAATTTTAATCTAATTTTTAATTTAATTTTATACAGAGAAGTAAATCTTCGTAATTCTAATTCTACTGTTTTACTTAGATATAGCTAAACAAAAGGTGTTATATCATATCACTCATACGTGGTTAGATTCTGCTTGAACTCTGTGCTATGACCCTCAAGGACATATCACTCATGTCCAGCTCGCATCTAACCAAGCTCTGTGCTATGAAACACCCTCACTAATCACAAAATCGTTCTCATGCTAGGCTCGAATCTGCCAAAGCTCTCAATTAAGGTAAGCAGTTATCCTTTTCAAAATGCACTCATGCTCGGTTTAAACCAACCGAAGCTCTATGCAGGGTGTGAAAAGCTCACGTTTCTATATAAACAGTGTCTCATGTAAATCAGTATCATCATTGTTGTAATCCACAGTCGGTACCAATTGGTTTACTCAACTTAATTAACTTCTCCTATTAAGATAATCGATTTGATTAAAATACCTATTTAAAATTGCCTATGAAATAATGTCATATAAATAGATCATTGGCACTAAAGTTACATATAATATAACAGAGGTATAACATAAAAACAAGGACATTTATTGTATTTTTATGCATTAAAGAAAACACAACCTTTATAATTAAATATTATTGATTTAAAACTATACGTGTATAAGGAAACATTGTTGAGTATAATTTAGCTAAGTATTTTTGGGTATAATATGACAAAGTCTGTATAATTAAGTTATCTGTATTATTCATTCACAAATCAATAAATCTTAAAAGTTATCATCTATTATAACTAGATACTTTCGTCACTAGAAGAACATGTCGGTGCATCGAAGCTCATCCAGGGGTAAATTTTATCAATCGCTACCACATTCTCATATGGTTTTCCCTTCTGTGTAAGCGGTGTGTCTACTATAAGAAACCTGTCATTGGGTAAAATCTTTTTGATTCGGTAGGGCCCTTGGCATTTGGATTCTAGCTTCTTTCCTGAACTCGAACCAATTGCTCTTAATACCCTGACTAGGTCGCCCTCTTTATATTTGTTTGGTGACCTTCGATGCCTGTCAAATCGATCCTTATTTTTGTTTTGGATTTCTTTAAATGCGATCACTAGCGTCTGACCTAATTCGCTCTATGGGTTCGTTAATCTCACTGTTTAAAATCTCATCAGAGACATTATTTAAAATACCTTGCGATGGGTTGGCTAATTTTCGCCCAAACAGCAATTCAGTTGGTGATCTTTTTGTGACGTCATGTATAGAGGTATAAATACCTCTGCCTAATTGGACATCGGGGAGGAAGGCGTCCCAAATGTCAGTGCTTTTCCCGTGAGTCATACTTCAAGAACATTTTTGGTTTACTATTGTTAACATTTTTATTAGAGACGTTACCGTTATTAGAGTTATTGGAGTTCTTTTTAGGGCAAGCATTTGAGTCGTGCCCTAAAAAATTACATTCAGAGCATTTAGTTATCGGTTTACGACACTGGTAGCTCATATGGCCAGTTTCCTTACAATTGAAGCAAACTGCATTCCCTTTCGGTCGATTTCTAAAAGTTTTATCAACGGTTTCAGATGGTACGGGGCTGGTCAAGGTTGAAGTAGAACTTTGAAAACGCCTGTCCTTACTTGTCTCTTCTCTCCTAATACCCTCATTGTACACCCTAGGGTGAGACTTAACTGTTTTAAAGTACTCTAATGTTTCCTCGGGTTTGTTAAATTTTCCTGCTTGAGCGCTTAACCGAATGCCTTTGTCTTCAATTCCAAATATTAAGCAGTCTACGGCCTGCTTACCAAATATTTTACATCTATTTAATAAGTTAATCTTGGAAAAATAGTATAATTCTAAGGAGTCACCAGGGCGCGCCCTTCTATCAAGCATTTCAGTCAGAAGTTCAGCATAATTCTCAGTAGATGGAAAAGATTCTCTCAATAAAGTCTTCCACTCTTCCCACGAATGCCTAATAGATGGCAAGCCCTGGTACCAGGTCTTAGCATGTCCTACTAGTTTGGGCAGGGCATAGTGAACCGTTTGCCGGTCATTCCAATTATAGATTTCCGCGCATTCGTCCACTTTACTTATCCACATCTCGATGGTCTGTTCTCGAGAAAGCGGGTCAAAATCAGAAAGAACATTATTTAGTACAGGAAACGATTCACGATCCCTGCCCTTAAAAATATTAACAAACTCTTCAAAGAACTTAGCGGGCTCCACAACCCTTGGCCGTTGGAGACCTGGATTCCTAGTGTCACTTCCGAGGGGGCTGCGAATCGTTCTAGACGGGGAAACATGCCGTCGATGGCTATCAGCGACATCGTGTGATATCACGTTGCGGCTACGTTGTCTAATCAACTCTTGCTCTAACAGACATAGCGTCTCACGCAACTCATCATTCTCATCATTGGTTTCTCTACGAGAATGACTACGGCTATGACGGCTGCTCCTAGGTCTACTGCGACTGCGACTGCGTTGCTGATATCCATCACATATTTCCCGTCTACGACTGGGTCTATTTTCGAGTAAGTTACGGTTCGTATTCAGATCCTGATGTAATAACTCACGGTTACTGTGGTGGTTGCTTTGGTTGCTCCGGATGCGGTGACGGCTCCGGCTTCGGCTTCGATCCTGACTTCGAAGTTTGTGCCTCACACGGCTTCGGCTTCGTCGCGTATCACCGCTGTTCCCTGCGTTCCGTTCGACTTTCATTGTTGGAAGTATGGGGCTCCCAGGTGGTACAGGTGTTTGAAGTCTACGACTTCGACACCGTTTCTCATCAGGGCTACCTCGTTCCATTATCTTAGATGTTGACTTGTGGGCGTAGCAAAAACAATATATTTTTGCTGTAATCCCACTTCTGAGCTGAAAAACGCTCAGAAGGATGGGGTTCTTGATATAAACACAAACTTTCACAAAGTATTTTATTTTTCTCGTGCTGCACAAAATGTACCCGACGGGTCTCAAAATTCGAATGACTGACCGAGACAGTGTTGCAACGTTCGGAAAATGAATCGATTCATGAGTCGATTTAAAATTATGATTATGAATATTTTGGGTTTTTAAGGATGTTACTATTTGAAAGATTAGTGTTTAAAGTGAATAATATATTATTATTAATTAGTAACGAGTATAAATATGGTAAGCGATAAAATTAATGACTGTTACAGACGTTATTGCACAAATTAGTGATGAAACTGTTGAGGGTAACAATAAGTCTTCAACAGAAATAATGCTATTTTGCAAATAGGTTTTTAAAAAACACTTTTACACAGCAATTGAAAAGAAACGAGGCCGGTGTTTCCTAGCCGACTACCCTGAGAAGAAACACCGAAACAAACTCAGACGTCAAAGTCTCTTTTAAAGTCCATACAGTAAACACGTAATGGTTAAATGATATGATTTTAAAAATCCATGACATGTTTTATTTTTATTTCCATATTTAAAAAAAATAAAACCAGCATTCATGGACACTGCGAACGAACGAAACTTTTTTTTCCCGATCGTCAACAGTGTTGACGAAAGGGTGTTACCGAGCGGGAATAACCCTGAGAACCATGCAGGATAGTGTCTAAGTTGGTCTTTTGAGGAAAGAACCACACAGATTCAATAGGGTCCTTTTTCACTCGCCTATCGTCAACATCGAGCATGGTTTAAAAGCTTGTTACTTCATCTAACGCAATCCAACGCGATATTTGACGAAAAGGCAACGCGATAAAAGAGAGATAACGCCTGAAAACTCTGTTAGCATTCGGTAATTCCGTGATTTACTCGAATATTTTACAGAACTTGTTCCAGGAAATACGTGTTTTTTTTTTTAAACCCTTAAACGTTTTCGAAAAAAGTATCATTTAGAATCTTGATTTAATTTGCAAGGCTTCTATTATTATACTTTTTTGACTTTTTAAATTTTTGAGTAAATTATGAAGTGTCAAAGTTCATGCAAAATATCAGTTTTTCAGAGGTCTTTATTGGATTAGTTTTACACAAATTTATAAATTGATTTTAATAGAAGCCTAGGCAATATCCACAAGATACTGTCTTTCCAAAATATCTAATGAAAAACGTGTAATAACGTCATAATCGCGTAAGAGCGGTTGTATTAAAAACAGTGAAAATGTATGTCAAGTTGCATCCCCTTAAGAGGACTACAAGACCTAAAGCGCCGTTAGTCTCGGACTGCATACAGAATAAAGAGATGCGCAAAGACACAATGCTTGCAAAATATGAAGGATTTTAGCGATAAACTAAAAATCTACAGATTTAAATTAAAACACTATAACGGTTTTAAAATGTTGCTTGAAGAATAATCTGACAAACAATCACAATGATTGCATGTATATTAGTCTGGTTAAATAATTTTTAGAGTCAGCTCTGTAATTGGTTTAAGTGATAATTGTCATCATTTCGCTATCACTGTGCAGCGTGTGTAGATCTCAATTTTACATACTAGTAACTTTCACGCAGCTGCATTGGGCTGTTCATTGATAGTGGGGTGGGCCTTCTTAACTCATGTAACTTTATAAATAAACTGTTGAGTTTCCTCAAATAAATAAATAGAGGCATATTCGTGATTTTTTTCTATCTAAATTAGCTGTATGATGTTTTGCACACACTATATATCTAGCATTTATTCTGAAAAATATCTAATCCTTTGCACATTATAAAACTCGAGATTAGCTCCTGTAGTCTTGTTAAGTGGACCTGTACACTCAGTGCAAGAGTGATGTGAGTAAAGTACATAAAGCTTAATAATTTCCATTCTCAGCGATCGAGTTAATTACTTCAAACAAGCATCTTGTTTACCGCTAATCCAACGCTTTGTAATTTAACAACAATGCACATAAAAGTTCACACAACTCGAGCATTTTACATCGATGTCTCACTTATCTGATGTGTAAGATCTGAACAACTATTATAAATTGCAGCTACAGGCTACAGACGTTCTAAGAAAACGTGAGTCACATGTTTGCTAAAGTATTCCGGGAATTTTTGGGAGATGCCAACGATGAGATGGTTGTTTTTTTTTATTGTACAAAAGTTACTTTATTTTCGTGGAGAAAAACAAAACTTAATGACTCAAGTCTTTGCTGAAGATTTCGAGTATTTTGGGAGCAGTTAAAAGTTTAGATTTAATTGGATTAAAAATGTCACTCGTTTGTACAGTTATTGCTAAAGAATAGATTAAAAAGAAAAGAAAAAATTAAGGTCAAATGCGAGTGGGACTCGCACACGAAGGATTCCGTACACAATATTAAAATCGAGCAAAAAAAAAAAAAACCGTCGACTAAATAACGTTATTTAGTTGGCTTTTGTTTTTGCACGATTTTCTTGTTTGATTGCTCGATTTTCTTCTATGGGAACTCTTTTTAATTTTTTAACTTTGTTTTAATTTTATTATTCGTTGTTGTAGTGGCAATATAAATATCTACTCATTCTGTGAAAATGTCAACTCTCTACTTCTTACGGTTCATGAGATAAAGCCTGCTGACAGGCAGACGGACAGACACCGGAGGCTTAGTAATAGAGTCCCGTTGGCACCCTTCGGATATGGAATCCTAAAAAAGGAATATTGAGAACATTTTCAGAGATTCGACCTTATTAATGTCACGCTTTATGTCTGAGACAAAAGCATCACATATTTGATGAAGGCTAATACAGTTTAAATTTACATACGTACAAAGGAATTTTAAAGAGACATACGGCTAACATTTGCATAAGGATTCCGGGTATTTTCGGGATCGGGACAGAATGGCGGTATCGCGGTTTGTTTGATTTCGAGCTCATAATCGGGTATTAGTAACATATATTCTTTTCATTAAAGGCCTGTTTTCCGAGTTACGGGATCGTTCAAAAGATTTACCGTGGCCCTGGACGCAAAATGGCAACTGGAGGAACGTGGGTTTATAAAAGTCAAGTCTGACTCTACCTCTCGCTCCATCAAGACCGGGATGATTTTCCATCTCAAAAAAAGGCGTGTATTCTAGCAGCGCGAACGTTGTGTAGCGACATGTATGACGTTATCTCCTCCTCCTCGAGTCGTATTCCTCATTACTGAGGGTCGTGAAGTTCCCGCTGGATTAGCTTCTTATTGATGGTGTCTCGCCATCTGTGAAGGTTCTTGGCGACGCTACATAGGAACTAAAATTCAAAACCCTGCATCACGGTATTAGTTCTCCGCGCGATCAGAACATAAGTAAAAAAAAAAATAAAAAAGCTAGCTCCCACGACAGAGGGTATCCTAGTTTGGGATCTAGGGCTACTTTATTGCACTAAGGGCGCTTTCAATTTATACGTACCTACTTCAACCGGCCGGCTGCCGCACTGCCGCAGCCGGCCGGTTGCAGTACGTTAGCAGTCCGACAACAAGCGCCTAAATTGAAAACGTATCTGGCTGCCGTGTATTTGTATGCAAGTGATGCGCTATACAAAACCGCTCTATTAAACACCGAATTGAACACGTGGTGCTTGTGACGTTGCCGTCCTGTTGTCGACCGTTCGCCGCACCGCGCGCTATGTATGAAAAATACGATCATCCGTACGCAGTACGACTAACGCACCGCATCCGCACCGTAGGCCGTCAAAAAACGCATAAATTGAAAGCGCCCTAAATGTTGTTTATTTTTTAGGGTTCCGTAGCCAAATGGCAAAAAACGGAACCCTTATGGATTCGTCATGTCTGTCTGTCTGTCCGTCCGTATGTCACAGACACTTTTTTCCGAAACTATAAGAACTATATTGTTGAAACTTGGTAAGTAGTTGTATTCTGTGTACCGCATTAAAATTTTCACACATATATAGAAAAAAAAAACAATAAATTTTGGGGGTTCCCCATACATAAATCGTAAACCGCAATTTACCTTTCAAGTTTGTACGGAACCCTCAGTGCGCGAATCCGACGCGCACTTGCCCAGTTTTTTTTTAATATTGTGATGATTTTATTTTTTGTGCTGAGGGTGTTATATACAGTGTCTTATAAATTTATTATGTATTCTATGTATACAACAGCCCAAAATCACTATCGGGCAGTTGGCCCAATCAGCCGAAGGACTCACTTCACTACACTCTCTTCCGCATACCTCTGAACTTGTATGCAGATTTATGTTTGCGAGTTTGATTTTCCAATAAAGGAGCACAAAATTGCGATGTCGTTTTTTTATCTGTGCATATCAGTTCTGATCAATACCACACGTTATGTGCTCTTAATGTGTCACATTAATAATACGTAAAAACGTCGTTAAACGCGTTTCATATCAAACGCTCATTAAACGCAATCAAAAGTAATTTTATTTTACAGCCGTGACTTTTATAAGTTCCGTTCGGATTAGAAGGGAAATCCTTGGACGCCACGTTTTTTTGCATCTATCTTTCCTAACATTAAGAGGACTACAGAACCTAAAGCGCGGTTACTCTCGGACTGCTTACAAAAGAAAGAGATCAAAGGTCAAAATCTCTTTTAAAGTGCATACAGCAAACATGTAATGTTTAAATCATATAAGAAGTAATAAGAATTATGCGATGGTCTTTTGGGGAGAGAACTACAGAGATTTAAGAGGACTACAGGACCTTAAGCACGGTCACTCTCAGATTGACATACAAGAGAAAGAGATGTGCTAAAACACAATGCTTGCAAAATATGAAGCATTTTAGCGAATTACTAAAAATCTACAGATTTGATTATAAAATTAAAACACTATAACGGTAAAACGTTGCTTGTAGAATAATCTGACAAACAATCAGGGCCTCAAGTCTGCTATTACAATAGTATCAGAATGGTCTATCATTGACTTCATAATTGTTGATTTTGAGAAGTTTAGTAATCTACTAAATAATGGCGTCATTATGACTTTCCAATGGTTAACCACTGACAGTCTATTGAAAGAAGTACATACTGACAGATTAATATCTGACGTATGCGGTAATCTGCTAAAATTTTGACTGTTCCTTTGATCAGTGAAATACCATTAGAACGTCATTGTGTAGTCATTGCTTTTGATAAGCTCAATATTGTCCTTCTACCACAACTTTAGTACGAGACCATTGAACGATCAATGATTGATCATTATAAATTAGCAGCTTACGAACTTTTAGCAAAATGACAATGGGATCGTGTTGGAATAACGAATTTTTTAAAATAGCAGACTTGGGCCCCAGAATGATTACATGTATATTAGTCCGGTTTTTATTTGATAAAACTAATTTTTAGAAGCATCTTCGTGATTTTTTCTATCATACTAAATTAGCTGTATTATGTTTTGAACACACTATTTATCTAGGGGGCCATCCATTAATCACGTGATGTTTTTTTTTTGGCATTTTTTGACCCCCTTGGTGATACGTGGTGAGGTTTAAGACTACCCCTCCCCCCTCCCCCCTATATCACGTGTATTTTTTCGTACCTGCAAAGAATCTATTTTTTTTATTTATAAAAAAATACTGGTGTAAGTATCATCTAATTTTATTATAGAAAATTAAAGACTACTATAATAAACGTTCAGAGGTAGACAGAAAGGTTGCAGTTTGTTTTTGACTGACATAAAAATAATGAAAGAAATGCGAAAAAGTTTTTTGTACTAGTACATGAACATTATTTAATGTACAATATTTTCGGACCACGGATTAGCAAGACTTTCTTCAATTTCTTCTCGCCGAAAAAATAAGTACACGTGATATAATACTTTACCCCCCCCCCTCCCCCCTTGTGATATTTCATGATTTTTTATGGACCCCTCCCCCCCCCTTTCGAGCCTCACATGATTAATGGACAGCCCCTAGCATTTATCCTACAGTAGGTATAACATATATTTTTCTGATTCATGTATTTTTTACTTTCGCGCATTATAAAACTCGCGAATAGTCCTCTTAAGTTGTCGACGAGCGGTCGCGTGATGGTGTTTACTAAATTATCTTAGAATTTAACACAAGAACCCTCAACAGGGTCAAAGGCAAACATCTTAGAGTAATTAACACCATACGTCATTGTAATGCCGTCGGACATTATAACTAGCAACTGTGATTAATACTAAGCTGGTAGTATGGATGAGAGGATATTCTGGTGGACAATGATCGATATGTCTCTAACGATGGAGACATGGATTAATGAGATGTAAGTTACTAGGAATATGACACACTTATACTAGAATTCACACGAGCAGTGTGACTCCACAGCATCTTTTAACGAAAAGCGTTCTACGTTTTTAGGGTTCCGTACCCAAAGAGTGAAACGGGACCCTATTACTAAGGCTTCGCTGTCCGTCCGTCTTTCTGTCCGTCTGTCACCAGGCTATATCTCATGAACCGTGTTAGTTACACAGTTGAAATTTTCACAGATATTTCTGTTGCCGCTATAACAACAAATACAGAATAAATATTTAAGGGGCTCCCATACAACAAATAGAGCAGTGGTGGCCAAGTGCTGGCGGCCCCGACTTACGAGTTGTAGGTCGCGGGTTCAAACCCAGCCAGGCGCATTACTTTGTGTAATTTGTTTCATCACCACTGCCCTCAAAACGGTGAAGGAAAACATCGTGAGGAAACCGGCATGTCCTAGAACCAAAAAATTCGAAGACATGTGACATTCACCAATCCGCACTGGGCCCGCGTGGTGTGTTACTAGAGAGAGGAGGCCTGAGTCCCAGCAGTGGGAACATTAAAAGGCTGATTATGCTATGCTATTATGCATACAACAAATGTGATTTATTGCCGTTTTATTGCTACGGACGGTACGGAACTCTTCATGCGCGAGTCCGATTCACACTTGGCCGGTTTTTTGTTTTTTTGATGTGAGAAATTATCCAATGACTTTTCTCAGTCTAGGTTGGAGCGAGAGACCGTGTCAGACTTTTAGTGACTAAAACCACATCTATGTCCTTCAGTTGCCCTTTGCGTACTAGGACCACGCGTTTCAAAAGCGTTCTACGTGAATATCTATTATACTCATTTTATTTAACTCACTGATTAAGACAGTAAATTGTTATGCAGTGGAACGCAAAATCCTTTAACTGAATTTCAATCATTTACTATAATTAATTTGTAGCAACTAGTATAATAGTATAGGTAATAACTAAGGGCGGAATTCACCAATAAAACTAATCGCGTTTTAACGTTTGGCTCGCATAATCGCGTTTAGCCGCTGTCAATAGTGTCACTTGTAAAAATACAACAAAATAAAAAGCGAAGAGACAAGTGACACTAGTGACAGCGGCTAAACGCGATTATGCGAGCCAAACGTTAAAACGCGATTAATTTTATTGGTGAATAACCAAAATAATCAAATATCCTATTTTCTTAAAATTTAATCAATGGACAATAATAATACGAACACACATATTGAAAAAAATACATTAAAAATTAGAATCTTTTTCTCAATTTTAACTTAGCTACACTTTTTAAAAAATTCGCTCACGGATCACTTATGGACCTACCACACGCACAAGCTTCACTACAGTTCTGCCTGCGCAGGCCGGTTTATACACGAAAGACCGTGCAAAACTGTATGAGTTTTACCAACCATACGCACGGTGTTCCATGTGTGGTAGGCCCATTACACTATCAAAACCCTTCTTCCACAAAATCAACTCGACGTCCTTATGCCAGCACAGGGATCCAGCATAATATGTTGTTTTAAAATTTAATTTAGTTTTTCTATCTATCTAATCTTCGATCGTGTTCACCTTTCCAAAAAAAAATTAGGAAACCTGAACGTTGCTGTTGATTGACATTGTTGCAAGAAAAAAGTAGATCCGTAGGCTAAATTACCGGAAGGAAAACCGTTGCTTTTCGTGGAATTTCACTGCACCGGTATACCGACCCATTAGGTAGCTAACTATGAGGTCTACATTATTTTTTCCGAATATAGCAGTCACTATTGCAACGAGTTTTAGCCAGAATTATTAGCCATGCCGTGCCGTGGTTTATTAACCTCAAAACTGGATTGTATGAAAAATGATAAGAAATAATAAAAAGAAGTGAAAGACAGTGTGTCCGTGGACGGTGGAGAATGGGTGAAGGTAACGTGCAGACCCCAGGTAACGTGAGTCAAGGCTGGGAAGAAACTGATGATGAACACTTACTTTCTAGAGAGCATTCAGGAGAGGCAATAATGAAATGAATAAGAGGATGTAAGAAGAAAACGTTTTGCACTGACATGAATTATTCTAGAACAAGGACAAGAAGAATAGTGTTGTGATAACCCAGTGGTTAAGGCACCCACCTCTCATGCATGAGGTTGCGGGTTCAGAACCGGGCCAGTACCAATGAGTTTTTCAATTAATATGTTCTTTTCTAACTTTATCTAGGACATTAGTGACACCCCGTTCGTACATCCTTGACAGTCGTTACAGGTAGTCAGCCGCCAGAAACAACTGGCAGCAACTGGGTTGTGGAGGTCTAATGTCGCTCCATGTAAAGCACAGGTCTTCAGCCGCATACGGTTAGATTGGAAGCCGACCTCAAACTAGTTGGGAAAGAACAAGAAGATGATGGTCACGAGCACTCACTTTCCAGACAGCACTAAGGAGAGGCTGTCCACTTTAGTGACTTTCTCGTGAGCGTACAGTTCGTGGCACTTAAGGTGGCGCACGTTGCGCATGCACATGAGCACGCGTCGAAACTGGCGCCGGGAGACGCGTAGAGGCTTGAAGAGGGCCACGTATACCTGGGGACAAGGGAGAAAACTGTTAAGAATTATATTTTATGAGCTTTTCTTCCGGTGGCAGTTGCTGCATGTGAAATACTGGTGTTCAGCTGCATCCGGTAAGACTAAAAGCCTACCCCAACATAATTGGGAAAAGGCTTCGGCCTTTTGGGAAGGCTTTACCTTTACTATGCTTCACAATAATTCAGCATAGTTTCACTCCGGAGTAAGGCCTTTTTAGATCAGTTTAGATCATTTTTTTCTTTTTGTGTTTTGAAACGGAGATCAAATAATACATATAGCTGATAGCTACAACCTTGGCGTCAAGCGTACTCCTCCATCGCCTACCACATCATCACTTACCATCAGGTGAGGTAGTGGTCAAACGCGAGCCTATCAATAAACAAACCGACAAAATCATCTTTCGAATTTGCGAAGCTGGCAAAAAACGCATATCTCATGTAGAACGCTTGAAATACATAAACATCGCAATAATGACCCAGAAGAACCTCTACTAAACTGTTTATGAAGTTAAGAACTTAAGTTATTCGAAACTGCTCTACTTTTCCCCTGACAGTAATTTACGTAACATAACGTCTACATAATCTGCTAAAACGAACCTTTGAGGTACCTATCCCTAATGGCGCAGTTCAACAGTTGAATTTTTAATAAACAATAACCAGTTATTATGACACCTTTGCCTCAGTCTCATTTACCAAAGGGAATTTAATACTTCAGTCCATCCGAGGCCTTCAATGCCACATGAGACAGTAAAACATACAGGTACATTAAAAATTTAAACCACAGAGAATAGTGCAATGATATGAAGTGACAAGTCACCAGCTCATCGTGTACCCACAGTGGCCTAGTTCCGACAGATGACTGACAGCTTGCGGACAAGATAGGCCAGAGTTTTATATAACTTTTATTTTTATCCCAATATCAACTTCCATCAGATTTTTGCGATAGACCCCTCCATCAAATCATCCAATTTAGTTCAGACTCTTCAAAGAAAGAACTGGGTAATGTGGTTTTAATTATTTACGTTTTCATTCATTGTTATTTTCACGCGATTCCACGGCATTGGTTGCAATCCATTTATCACAGTAAACAAACGGTTGCCTTGAATTGTCAACTATTTATATTTTAATGTGTTTAACTTCAACAATCTTTACACTTAACTTTGGTTAATGTGTAAGTACCTACTTTAATGTTATGAAACATGGCCAAAGCCAACAGCAATGAAAAAAATAACAAACATTTTGCGAAGGGTATAGAAAATATGACACCAAAGAAAGCCAAGATGATGGTGTCGCATGTCTTATTAAAACGTAACACAATACATATTCACTGACTGTAAAATTATCCAAATTGTTGAGAAAACCTCATCAATAATTTCAGAGAGAGAAATTAACAACAGGCAACAAGTAATTAGCGCGGAAGCTCTGCTAATTAATTTTCCAAAAGCAATAACAAACACGAGCGACTATCAGAGAGATTTCGCGGTAATAAGGACAAGTCGAATACGATAAACAGAGCCAATAACATTATTGCTATTTCCAAACATGCATGGATGTCAACAGCCAAAAACTTTATTTGAAAAGCAATATCCATACTTATATTACTTTTTAAATAAAGTTTCATGCGACACAGGTCAATATTTACAGAAGACACGGAGTAAACACGAGCCAGGCGGCCGAGATGAATATTTTTCTACGCGCTGCGCTGATACAATAGCACCGAACAATATGGCGCCCGGAATTTCGCCATTCTCTAAAAAGGTTCTATTGTTTTGCCTCTAAAAGTGGGCGGAAGTTGCAGCTGCGCTTTTGCTGGATTAGGCTGATTAAAACGTTGGTAACAAGAGATCTCAAGGATTTAGGGCGTTAGTGAACAATAGGCAACATAGATGAGCCCTCCTCATTACGAAGCTTCCTGACGGTGGAACAGTTTAATGCAGGATCACTGAACTCCATACAAAGTCTGGCCCAGTTTTACAATATGACTCATTCTCACTTGGAAACTCACCAAGCAGACCGATAGCAGCTAAGCCAAATGAAGCGTTGTTTTTAAATTCCTGGCTTGTTTGAACACGTTATTTTAAATACCGAATATGTAAATGAATGATGCATTGCCTGCAGCTGATTCACAAATTAATTAATGAACACCACAGATGTCTGTTTTAGTGCACATATGGTAATGGAACAATGAACATTTGAATCTTGTGAGTGGGCGTGTTGGCTCGCGGCTCTATAAATAGTATTCCCAGAGATGCTTTGCTTATTAATACACTTCTCAGAAATTTTGGTCGACGCCTATCAGCCGATGTTACTTAATATACTCGTACATAGGCTTTTGTAAAGACGTTAATTGTGGGAGCCTTGAATTGAAAGGGAACCGTAATTTCGCTTGTTTGTCATGCTATGTTATCAAGTGCCATATTAAGCAAGAATCCATATCTAAAGCTTGTCATTATTTACGCTACAAATCTTTTCTTAGCAGATAATGTCTTTTGTTACTTGATGACTGGTCTCATTAAATCGCATACTATTACATATTTTACGTCATGGTTCATTAATGTGTCTGTAATATCATTGGCTCCAAAGATGTTACCTTACGATACGAATTGATTAATGTGAGTTGATGCAGATAAGGGGCAACCGTGAGAGCATAGTACAAGATTAACAATAATTTCTGGCAAAGGTTAAATGATAATAATAATCAGTTAGATATAATTAAAGGTAGGTAATTCTATCCAGCCGTATATTTACACTTTGAACTGCGAATTAATTATGTTTGTCTCTACTAATGAACACGAATTATTGAACTGGATATTCAGCCCCATTAGAAATGGTCTGAATCATTTGAGCGCGAGCGTAGGAATGGGGCAATTGTGGTTACGCGCACCAATTTCTAATACGGTTAATAAAACAGGAAAAGTCCTTTAATGGAACTCTGATAGGGTGTTACACTCGTTGTTAATATGCAACGTGACACTTAATCGATGTAAGCAAGCGGTATCGGAATACAAATTAAATGTAAACATTGGAGGGAAGCGTTCGGAGTGACAAACACATGGGACAAAAACAGGACTATTGCTGCGACCACGTACGGCGAATTTCTCATACTTTATGACTGTTTTTAGGGTTTCGTACCTCAAAAGAATAAAACTGAACCCTTATAGGATCACTTTGTTGTCCGTCCGTCTGTCTGTCTGTCAAGACCTTTTATCTCAGAAACGCGTCAAGGTATCGAGTTGAAATTAATACCATATGCCCAGGTCTGTGGTCTCTTGAAGTTGTGAAAAAATCAAACTTCTAAATTAACGAATAAAAAAGGTACCTACTACCGTTTATGTCGCAAAAAACGTAT
Source organism: Mythimna impura (assembly GCA_905147345.3). Taxonomy (NCBI): domain Eukaryota; kingdom Metazoa; phylum Arthropoda; class Insecta; order Lepidoptera; family Noctuidae; genus Mythimna; species Mythimna impura. The sequence goes on along the minus strand of LR990355.1, from coordinate 3,514,472 downwards.
ATTTCGACACTCTCAAAGGAATCAAAATTCATAGGGTACTTCCCGTTGACCCAGAATCCTGAAATTTGGCATAAAGCAAGGTCTTATGGTATAGATATAGGAATAAATCTGAAAACAGAAAATTTGTTGTTACGTCATAAAAAAAAAACTTTTTTGCGATTCGGAAAAATCTTCGAGACTCCATTCGGGAATTGAACTATTTACATACGTAAGTTTGTACGGAACCCTCAGTGCGAGTCCGACTCGCACTTGTCCAGTTTTTTTATCTATGAACCAGTTACCTTATAGAGTTTGATTGTATTATTAGCTATATCAGTTATGTATGACACGCAATTCACATTACCAATGAAACATGGTTCAGTAATGCTACCATATACATAGAGCATAAACTGGTAAGAAAACATGACCCAAAATGGTTGCCTAAATTTAAAAGGACCAACTACTGGCCAAAATGGTTGAAAGATCTTACCTACATACCTTTTTGGTACAGTAATATTTGAAGAAATAAATTCTCTAAATGCCGTTACGTGGGCTTTACTTATGTGTTTTGCGTTACTAGTCTCTAAGGACTATTCTTTATATCCCTAAGTTCGCTTAACGGTCTGCGTGGTCGGAAAACCTTTTGGAGTTTTTTTCCCAAGTTTACACACAAGAAGAGTAGCGTAAAATCGGATATTTACACTCCCATTAACTGATTGGCAGTTTGGCACGTCTTTCTGAGCTGCCATTTTTTTCCCTCGTCAAAAACATTACTGCGCATCAGAAATTCGACCCGACAGGACTTTTGAAGGGCAACGTTATTGCAACACTATTTACGATAACTTATAATTCAAATACGTGTTATAAATAAGCACATGAGAAAGATGGATCAAAGCACAAAATAGAGATAAAATGAGTTATAGCAACGCGAGTTTACGCTGTGTAAGGAAAACATCTCTCAAGGGTCTTGGAAACCATTTTTGATACAATATTCTAGATTTCTCTAAACTGGTTTTAGCGCAAACTAGAACTAAGGGCGGAATTCACCAATAAAACTAATCAGGTTTTTACGTTTGGCTCGCATAATCGCGTTTAGCCGCTGTCACTAGTGTCACTTGGAAAAATACAGACTAGTGACACTAGTGACAGCGGCTAAACAAAACGCGATTATGCGAGCCAAACGTTAAAACGCGATTAGTTTTATTGGTGAATTCCGCCCTAAGTAAGGTCAAAGGTCGATTGCTACAACTTACAAGAATAATGATGGATGACGAACAAACCGATCTTGTAACATAGTACCAAAACGACGTAAGCAAAGACCACCCCTATATTTACTACAAAATCACAGTGCTTCCAACGAAATCCTACACACTGCATCAGACCCGTACGAAATTATGTGTCGTACATTTCCACCGCACATAAGGTCGAGCTAATGACTCCCCGATATGACGAAGGCTGACTAGTTACGCCTCTAACTGCTCACCTAATATTTGATAAAAGAAACCTGTTATTTTTACATAATTTAGAACGTAAAAGATAGGTGTGTTTTGTACCTAAGAACGTTTGCCGTGCGTGACTTGTGAAGTTTTGTGGGAGACTGCCATTCGATTTTCAACCACTGCAACTACTGCTAGACAACTTATACAGTGAAACCCTGGATAACTGGGACTTCAAGGGACCTGCAAATTTGTCTCACTTAAAGAGGTATTCCACTTACCCAGTGTCTCAGATATCCAGGAATAAATTATTATCTGTCTCATTTACATAGGGTTCCATTAACAGAGGTAAGAAAAGAGGTTATTTCAATTATAGAGGTGCGACTATTAAATAAAATAACGTATTTATATAAACATTATACATGAGTTGTAATCATATACATTTAGTGCGAGTTAGACAGGTGAAAAATATATGTTATCTCAGTTACAGAGGCTTATAAAATTCAAAGAAAACAATTTAGAAAAAGTTCTTTTTAAAATAAAGTCTCAGTAAAAGAGGCGAAACACATTCGCTGTCTCAATTATAGAGGTAACTATGACGATAAAATCGAAAGAACGAATCCCAGATACAGAGGTTTGCTTTGTTTCACTAAAAGAGGTAATTTAGTGCTAAAGTGTCGGGACCTCAACATAGTTCCAGCTATGGAGGTTTCTCACTTATCCAGGTCCCAGGTGTTTCTCGGTATTGTTTGTTTCTTATTTAACACCGACTTCTGAAATTAAAGTTATTTTGATCCTTTTAGTGTTTTTTTTTTATTAAAGTCGTTATTTTTTTTCACACTTTTTAGTTGCGATACACTTATAAACAGATTGCCTCTTTCTCATGACAAATCCAATTAACTCAAACACTGCTAGGTTACATTGTTTTATTATGAATTTCCTGTGTCTACCTTCCACCTTCCGGCTCCATCATCATCAGATCAGTTCGATACTACCTTATAGCCAAAGTGCATCTCATGACAATTCTAATAAGCCCAAACACGGCTAGGTTACATTGATTAATTACGGAGTTCCAGTGCCTACCTTCCGGCCCCATCATCATCATCAGATCACTTCGATGATACCATTTTCAACGTAACTATTCAGAAACATTCATTTATATGTATTGTCATAGTCGCTTAACTATCTCTAATGTGATATCTATGTGAGTATGAAGATCCGTTGACCATTTCTGGTCTTCTTCATCAGTTCGATCGATTCCTCATGGATCCCATCATCAGATCTGGATTTTGAAAAAAATGGGACCAAACTGGAAGCATATTCTATAAGAGGAAAAAAATTTGCAAATCGGTCCATAAACGACGGAGTTCTGAGGTAATAATCATAAAAAAATAAATAATGATGATTAAAAAAAAATACAACCGAATTGATAACCTCCTCATTTTTTTTGAAATCGGTTAAAAAACCAGCCAAGTGCGAGTCGGACTCGCGCACTAAGGGTTTCGTATCGTCCGTAGCAAAAAAAACGGCAAAAAAATCACGTTTGTTGTATGGGAGCCCCCCATATTTATTTTTTCAATTTTTTTGTATTTGTTGTTATAGCGGCAACAAAAATACATCACCTGGAAAATTTTAACTGACTAACTGTCACGGTTCATGAGATACAAGCTGGTGACAGACGGACAGACAGACAGACGAACAGCAGAGTCTTAGTAATAGGGTCCCGTTTTATCCTTTGGGTACGGAACCATAAAAATCAACTTAATACATTATGCATCGTGATCTCTATGTATAAATGGTTTGCTGGGAGAAAACACAACTGTGAATTAAGCTGGCCTATGTCACAGTATAGATATATGGAACAGTACGGAAACTACCTACAAATGTTCGAAACGGCTCACTCACACAAACATACGCATCGACGAGACTCCTAAGCGGCATTCGCTACTGACAGGACCGCGAGAAACGCTTAGGAGTCTCGTCGATGCGTATGTTTGTTGAGTGTGCCGTTTCGAATATTTGTAGGTAGTTTCCGTACTGTTCCATATATCTATACTGTACCTATGTACATGAACTCTATTTTCACTGCACATCATAACTTATGTTGGTAAACAATAAAGAATGGAGATTCCCGGCCATCGTAGACGCGGGCTTGTGGACGACGAGAAACTGCCTATATGTATATGAATATATAGGCAGTTTCTCACAGACAGTCCTGTATATAAGGACTTTATTTACTCGTATATGTTTCGTACACAATTACAAAGGCGTCATTTACATTCATATTCATTCTAGCGTTCTCTCTATGAATTGGGTCTGTGTTACTCAAAGGAAATGTCGCAAATAGACTTCCTTCTTCATGTATATATATTTTTTTAAATTCTAAACTATGATAAGTCTCAGAAGGTAAGATGTTCTTCAAGATTAAGTTTATCTTAATCTCTACAATCCTATTGAGCGGGCCTGCAACCAACAGCAGAATTAAAAATGGCTCAGGTTTTGTTTTTAAAAATGCTTTTATTTGTGACTTTGGGTAAAGTTCCTTTTTGATACAAATAACAAATATACTAGCCAAGTGTAAGTCGGACTCGCACTCGAAGGGTTCCAATCCGTACTACTACAATATTAAAATCAAGCAAAAAAAAAAAACGCAGACAAAATAAGTTTCTTGTATGAGAAGCCGATTTAATTTTAACTTTTTTGTTCTTTTAACAGCAATAAAAATACACATTCTGTGAAAATTACCACTCCTTGACCCATACGACGGTATACGAGATACAGCCCGCTGACAGACAGACGGACGGACCGATGATGTTACGGACGGACAGACGCCAACGCGACGGACTGCGGGCTCCCGTTGGCACTCTTCGGGTACAGAAGTTTAAAAAAATTGAGTAAACTACCCAATCAAATTGAATAGGTAGTGCGTTCCAAATCAGAATAGGATCGATTTCCATTTGTGACGTCACGTCATACTGTCAAATCGAAGAATTAATATGGTAAGCAAAACAAGAAATTTTCTCAAATTTAATTTATTTACGGTACTGTGAACGAAAATAGTTCAGAATCCAGTTCTTCAATTTTGCTCATCTCGGAGTACTTCAATTTTGCCCAATTTCTTGCGATTTGACAGTATGACGTGACGTCACAACATGGCAATCGATCCTATTCTTATTTGGAACGCATTGTACACAGTTCTAATACCTACATGCCCCTTTGTAGCCTTTAGCAATCCAAGTGAACTATCCAAAGCTCTCATTTTTCCTCCACAAAAGAAGACTGGCTTAAAATCTTTCATCGTTGACGTAATGTCGGATGACATCAGTACCATCTTTCATAATTAAGCCAGACATTGTACTAACACGTAAATGATTGTTATCTGAGACTTAGACTAGACCATGTTTTTCATATGTAAATAAAATTGTCATCCGTCTACATTTCAAGTTTCTACAACAGTTACAGTTTTTCATCTATATATATAAAAGGAGAAACTGACTGACTGACATATCAACGCACAGCCTAAACTACAGGGCTTAGGAGCATGAAATTTTGTACAAGGTTTCTTTTTAGGATGTAAGCGAGCACTAAGAGAGGATTTTCCAAAATTCATCCCCTAAAAGAATGAAACGGGGGTTCAAAGTTTGTATGGAGAAACCTAATTTCACGCGGGCGAAGCCGCTGGCAGAAGCTAGTCTAATATATAAAATAAAAGGATAAACTAACTAACATATCAACACAGCCAATTACTGGAACTAGAAGCGTGAAATTTTGCACAAGGCTTCCTTTTATGACGTAGGGAGGACTAAGGAGTTTTTTTAAATTCTACTTTTAAGGGAGTGGAGTCCTTGGATTAATAAACTTAGCACAAATTATAATCAAAATGATACTAATGAATGGCATTGTTAGTTTTTCGAAACTACCCTCAAAATACGGTTTAAGGGGTGTAAATATTTACGCGAACAAAGTCGCTCGCAGACTACTAGTATGTAAATAAAATTCCGTCATCATCCGTCTACATTTCAAGTTTCTACAACAGTTACAGTTTCTGTCCGTGGAGATAGGTAATTTAGTCATGCAAATCAGCTGGTTCGATTTAATGGCTGTAAATCAAATCTAATCTAATCTCGGAAACAGCTGAACCCGTACCAGTAATCAATTTCGAAGTGACAAATCTAACAATCACTTCGTTTTATCGAGGAATTAGGTAACTAATATCAATAACAAACGTGCCGAACCACCTACTTCTGATTAAGGTGAATGCTATAGGGTAGTCCGTGTAACTTTTTTTATTGCTGGGCTCGCGCTTGACCATTATCTCACCTGATGGAAAGCGACGATGCGGTCGACGATGGAGCATGCTTGCCTAGAAGTAACCTATTCACTCTTGACTTAAATTCAAGTTTTCTTTTTTTTTCCATTTTGCAGGTTCTATGTTCATTAAAATATTACTCGCGGCCGTAACAAACGTGTTTTTTTTATGAAATAGCCATTCAATAGGGTAAAACGAACTGAGAGATTTGTATTGAATAGAATAAAACTTTATTGTACACCAAAATAGTAACAAAAACTTATAAACTAACTTAATCTATGGGTACAATGGCGGTCTTATCGCTAACAGCGATTTCTACCAGACAACCTTAGGATGGACTGTAAGAACTTAATAAAAAGGGGGGTAGACTGCGGTGTACTGCAAATTAAATTAAAATTTAATTAAATTAAAAATATATATAAGACTATACATAGATATAAAATTATAATATATTGTATAGCTATTATATATAAAAGACAAAAAAACAAACTCATGAATATTATATATATATATATATATATATATAAATATACATACATATATACATACATATTATATGTTACACAATTTCAAAGAGAGTAATAGAGAAAAAATAAAAAAATAAATACAAAAAAGTGAAAGGACTAGAAAGAAAAAAAAAAAAAGAAGGGAAAGAACTGAATTTGGATAGTAGCAGAATTAATTATTGTGAAAGAAAATGATCCTTAACTAAATTTTTAAAAGAAACTAGTGACTGGGCTTGCCTAATTGGCATCGGCAACGCGTTCCACAATCGCACTGCTTGGACCGTGAACGATTTGTCACTAAATTTGGTGGAATGTGAGGGCATTAAAAGTTTCAAATTTTCCGATGATCTCAAGTGTCTAGAATGTGTGTCATGAAGGAACTTAAAACGTTCTTTGAGGTAAGAGGGGGTTGTAGGAATAAACAGGACACTGTAAAGCAACGATAAGATATGGGTATTCCGGCGAAGGCGGATTGGCAGCCACTTGAGCTTAATACGGAATTCAGAAACATGATCATATTTGCGTAAACCAAATATGAACCTAATACAAAAGTTTTGGAGTCGCTCAAGCTTATCTAGCTGCACTTCAGTTAGGTCCAAATAACTGACATAGGCATAATCAAGGATTGGGAGAAGTAGGGATTGGGCAAGCGCAGTTTTGGTGGCAGTTGGAAGAAAATTGCGCAGCCTTCGCAAAGACCCCGCAGACGCAAACAACTTGCGGCTAACTTCCTGCAATTGAGGACCCCACGAAAAGTCTTTGTCAATAAAAATTCCTAGATCTTTGACTGAATCGCTGTATGTGATAATTGAGCCATCAAAAACTATCGGTGGTATCCGCGTCCAGTCGATTTTTGAGCGCAACCTAGGGCTGCCGACAACAATGACTTGGGTCTTCCCAGGATTGACTTTCAAACCATGAGCCACACTCCACTCGGCAATACGAGCCAAATCTTTATTGACCATATTAACCGCTTCAGATAGTTCATCTACCGGAGCTTGCGAATATATTTGCAAATCGTCAGCATAAAGATGGTAGGATGAGAGAAGATCATTGGAAATAGAGTTTATAAAAATAGCGAAAAGAAGAGGAGATAGAACGCCCCCCTGCGGTACGCCGGCAGATGTATTGCACCAAGACGAGGACGAACCTTCAATGTGAATACGTTGCCGACGGCCACACAGGTAACTACGAAATTACACAGGTAACTATTGATGATTTTAATGATTATTATTTTGTACATAAATAAGTATTACTGGCGAGCGTAATCTTATTTTAATCAACATACTCGTACAACTTGATACTGACCTGCAAAAAACCAAAAAACTAAAAAAAACATCTACATTTTGAGTTTTAACCTTAAGAGGCTCCTTTTTCACTCGCCTATCGTCAACATCGAGCATGGTTTAAAAAGTTGTTAGGTACTTCATCTAAACTTCTAAAGCAATCCAACGCGATGTTTGAGGAAAAGGCACCGCGAAAAAAGAGAGATAACGCCTGAAAACTCTGTTAGCATTCGGTAATTCCGTGATTTACGAGGTGCATTCAATAAGTACCTAGCCTCATCGCCAGAGGGCGCTGTAGTTTTAAAAGAGTTTTACCACAGTGTAGCACATTCTTTTTTAATTCTTTTTTCAAATTTTCATTCCAATCCCTTCATTTGTTTTAATTTGACAACTTATGGAAGCGAACGTGTCGATCGGTTTTACAAAAATGGAAAAAGAGCAATATCGTTCGGTGATTCGATTCCTATTTTTGGAAGGGAGAACGCGCATCGAAATCAAAGAGCGCTTGGATGCTGTGTACGGTGACTCTTCTCCATCGATGGCCACCGTCAAGAATTGGTTCAACGAGTTTGCACGTGGCCGTACGTCGGTTTTTGATGAACCACGTCCAGGTGCACCGAAAACAGCTGCTACGGAGGAAAAAATTAAAAAAATCCATGATTTCGTATTGGCAGATCGCCGATTGAAGGTTCGGGAGCTAGCTGAGACTGTAGGCATTTCAGAAGGAACAGTGCATCATATTCTTCACGAGGAACTCGGCATGAGAAAGCTGTCGGCGCGATGGGTGCCGCGTTTACTCACACCAGAAAACAAGCGCAACCGTGAGACCACATCGGAGACGTGTTTGGCGCTGTTTAAGCGGAATCCAGCGGAGTTTTTGCGTCGTTTTGTGACCGTCGATGAAACCTGGATCCACTGGTACACACCAGAGACCAAGGAGCAATCAAAACAATGGATCCAGACCGGGGAACGTGCTCCAAAGAAGGCGAAAACTGTAAAATCGGCCGGAAAAGTTATGGCCACCGTTTTCTGGGATTCACAAGGTGTGATCTACATCGATTACCTCGAGAAGGGTAAAACAATTACAGGGCTTTACTATGCCGATTTATTGGGCCGATTCGACGCCGAATTAAAGAAAAAACGACCCCATCTGGCGAAGAAAAAAGTGCTGTTTCACCACGACAACGCACCGGTTCACACGTCTGCCACTGCCATGGCCAAATTGGTCGAATTACGCTACGAATTGCTGCCCCATCCACCGTATTCTCCAGATTTGGCCCCTTATGACTTCTTTCTGTTTCCTAATCTGAAAAAATCACTCGCCGGGAATAGATATGGATCGAATGAGGAGGTCATCGCCGCCACGGAGGCCTATTTTGCAGAGTTTGACAAAAAATATTTTTCCGACGGGTTAAAAAAGTTGGAGCATCGCTGGGCTAAGTGTATCGAACTAAAAGGAGACTATGTTGAAAAATAAATTGCCACTTTTCCAAAATTTTCGTTTACTTTTTGTAGGCTAAGTATTTATTGAATGACCCTCGTACTCGAATATTTTACAAAACTTGTTCCAGGAAATACGTGTTTTTTTTAAACGCTTAAAAGTTTTGAAAAAATTATCGTCATTTAGAATCTTGATTAAATTTGCAAGACTTCTATTGTTATACTTTTTTAATTTTTGAGTAAATTATGAAGTGTCAAAGTTCATATAAAATAGCAGATTTTCAGAGGTCTTTATTGGATTAGTTTTACACAAATTTATAAATTGATTTCAATAGAAGCCCAGATATCCACAACATGCTGTGTTTCCAAAATATCTAATGGAAAATGTAATAACGTCATAATCGCGCAAGAGCGGTTGTATGAAAAACGGTGAAAATGTATTTCGAGTTGCATCCCCTTAAATCAAATTCTCATCAATCAATCAGGCCTACGCAGAGGTAACTTATGAATAAGGATGATAAATAAACTATAATATTCTAAAAGAAAGGAAACAAAGGAACTACTAGTCTGAGAAGAGCTGAAAATTTGTACCTATATATTTTTAAGTGTTTTCATTTTTAGGGTTCCGTACTTCAAAAGGAAAAAACGGAACCCTTATAGGATCACTTTGTTGTCCGTCTGTCTGTCAAGACCCTTTATCTCGGGAACGCGTGGAGGTATCAAGTTAAAATTCAAACCGTATATGTAAGTACTCAAGTCTGCAGTCTCTTGAAGCTGTGAAAAAATCAAACTTCTAAGTTAACAAAAAAAAGATAAGGCCGTTTATGTCGCAAAAAACGTATATTTCGACCCGGTGACCCAGAATCCTGAAAGGCACAAAGCAAGGTCTTATAGCACAGATATAGGAATAAATCTGAAAACAGTCAAGCTCTGGTTTATATCAATTAAAAGAAAAAAAAAAACATTAAATTTGTTCTTCACAAGAAACAAAAAAAAAATTTTCTTGCGATTCGGAAAAATCTTCGAGCCTCCATTAGGGAATTGAACTATTTACCTACGTAAATTTGTACGGAACCCTCAGTGTGTGAGTCCGACTCGAACTTGCCCAGTTTTATTTACTAGCAACCCGCCCCAGCTTTGCACGGGTGTTGGAAATCTTTGAAATTCTCAGCTTTTCTCTACTATAATATGCATGTATTATACACCTAAACCTTTCTCATGAATCACTCTGTCTATTGATGGGTGAAACCGCATGAAAATCCGTTTAGTAGTTTTTGAGATTATCGCGAACAGAGACAGACAGACGCGGTGGGGGGACTTCGGTTTATAATACGAATGTAAGGTAGTTTTATAAAATTGGAAGTAGTGGATTAAAGGATATTTTTGTTTTGTAATCAATATATAAAAGGAGAAACTGACTTACTGACATATCAAAGTACAGCTGAAACTACTGGCCTGGGATAAGAAGCGTGAAATTTTGCACAAGGTTTCTTTTTATGACGTAAGCGAGCACTAAGTTAGAATTTTCCAAAATTCAGCTCCTATGGGGATGAAACGGGGGTCTAAAGTTTGTATGGAGAAACCTTTGGTTAATATTTATTATAATCAAAGGAAAAATATACTTTTACGCGGGCGAATCCGCTGGCAGAAGCTAGTTTTAAATATAAAATTCACAACTAAAGGGGTGACCAGACGGTTGCAAACTAGCGTTCCAACCAAGGTGACCTTGGTTTATGTGTTTTTTATTTATTTATGATAGGCTCGCGTTTGATCACCATCTCACCAGATGGTAAGCGATGATGAGGTCGACGATGGAGCACGCTTGCCTAGAAGTAGCCTATTCACTCTTGACTTAAAGACCCCTAAGTTGTAGCTATCAGGAAACACAGACTCCGGCAAGGAATTCCACTCCTTGGCTGTACGCACAATAAATGTGTTCTCAAAACGTTTTGTGCGTATGGGTGGGATGTCTACCATGTACCGGTGGCGCAACGCCGTACATCTTAGTGGTCCGATGATGGAACGGACTTGGCGGAATTAGATTGTGCAATTCCAAAATGTGTTGATGTGTTTGGTTTGTGTCGCGGCTACATGGATGTAAACCACGCGCCAACACGTTCGGTGGTTGGGAAAACGCACCTTCCAACCAAGAGCGTCTGCTGTCTAAACAGATTGAAACTAGCAAGGTCACCTTGGTTGGGACGTTGGTTTGCAACCGTCTGGTCACCTCTTTAGAAGCCGGCTCTAAGTAGCTGAAAAGGTGAACAAAGTTCAATTAAGCACATAAGTTTTTGCTGACTACAAGATACGGAAGCCGCGTCTCGTTAGCACGAAATTCCCATTCAGTTCAAATTGAATTCAAAAGATTGGTAACAGTATTCCATTGTTAAGTGATTAGAATTAACAAAAAAGTATTGAAGCCTAAAGAACAATAAACATTGACAACTGAGAAAGCCGTGAACTGACAATGTGCCGTTTTCTATTGAATTCAGACGCAATTATTTGCTTCCCTGTGATTGTATGGGGGAACATTGGCACAGAAAATTACGGTACCAGACAGACAGTTACACCTGTTTCAAGGTAGGTACAGATAGCGGCACGAATCTTGAGCGCTCGGCGAAAGAGCGGGGATCGCTCTGCGCATCGTACAACATCGGCGAGCCAATCACTGTACAATGCGTTCCAAATAAGAATAGGATCGATTGCCAGGTAGTGACGTCACGTCATACTGTCAAATCGAAGAATTATTATGGTGATCAAAACAAGAAATTTTTAAAATTAAATTTATTTACGAACTGTGAACGAAAATAGTTTAATCAGAATCCAGTTCTTCAATTTTGCTCATCTCTGAGTTCTTCAATTTTGCCCAATTTCTTGCGATTTGACAGTATGACGTGACGTCACAACATGGCATCGATCCTATTCTTATTTGGAACGCATTGTACAAGGCTGTCCCCACCCCCGCATCTCTTTTCATATCACTAAAGAGACCGGATATTTCACTTCTGCGTGCTTCTGCGCAAATAAAACTGTAGAAGTCAACGCTCAAGATCCGTGCCGGTATCTGTATCTATTTAAGTAGGTACTTACTAGCTTTTGTCAGCGCCTTCGCCCGCGTGGAAGTACATTTCTCCATATAAACTTTGAACCCCCGTTTTGTACTCTTAGGGGTTGAATTTTGGAATATCTTCTTTTAGTGCTCGCCTACGTTATAAAAGGAAACCTTGTGCAAAATTTCGCTCTCCTGTAGTTTTGGCTGTCGTTGATATGTCAGTACATAATATAGATAGATTTAATTTTCATGTAACTAAAGGTACAAAGGCGGACTTAATGCCTTAGGCATTTTCTACCAGTCAACCTAGGGTGGTGGAGAGAGTCATGGACGGCACGTAGTGTTCCACGCGCGCCTCAAAGAAATGTCAGCACAGACTTAGGGGCCCAGCAGGGCCGAAGCCTACTGGGGCCGTGGGTTGCTTCCTAAACAGAAACCCGGAGTCCTGGAACAGTAAGCAAAGAAGGAACATAGGAGTAGGTTTTAGCCAGTAAAATACTGACGCTCCCTCCCGCTCCGCCCTAGAGCGGGTTCTCACTGAAATGAGGGACTCATTGAATGATTTCCCATCAAGTCCAATAATTAAACATACATTTAATAAATATTTCTGTATAACTTTACTCGGACTACTACATTAAGTTCAGGTAAACAAAAACTTTTTCTTTTATCGTGTTTATGACAAGAAACAGGGCCTTAAAAGCACTTGACTTTGCAACTTTACGTTGTGTTAACAGGTTGGCTATTCACATTGGCAGGTAGAAAACCCTAGAAAAAATAAAACGCAAACATTGGCGCCATGACTTTTTTTTATTTTAGAGATGTGAAAAATGAGAGTTTTGGATAGTTCAGTAGGATTGCTAAAAGCTACATAAGGACACGTAGTAGAACTGCGTTTAAGTATTCGATTCAATTTGGTAGCCGACTTAATTTTCATATCAAAAAGTAACTTTACTCAAAATCATATCTAAATATTTTTTTTTTTAATCCGTTCTAAAAGTTAGAAACTTCAAATCTGGTGGAAGGGTAAACTGTCAAGCAACAGAATAAGGATGAACACACTGACATGTGACGTCACCGCCATATTTTTTTGTGGTGGGAAATTATCTAATAAATCCTCGCGCTCTAGGGTGGGACGGGAGAGCGTGTCAGACTTTTACTAACTAAAATAAAAACAACACCGTCACACGTCTCCTTCAATTGCCCTTTACTTTCCGGGACCACAGGTTTCCTTTTCAGAAATTCCTCGTGGCCCTAGTAGGCATCGGCCTCTAAGGTTTTGCTGGCATCTTTTTGAGGCGCGCATGGAACACTACGAGCCGTCAACGACTTGGGCTCGATCCGGATGGTTACCAGACGGCTGGACAACGAGCTACCCATTGCACGTCGTCCGCAAGCCCGCGCCTACGGTAGCCAGAGCGTCTCCTGTCGCAGCGGTTGTGGCGTGAGGATTTTAGACTTTAATTCAGAACCAGAATACAGGTTGGTGATATATTCACAAACGTATTATAGTTATCGTTATTCAAAAATTCTCAAACAAAAGTTTTGAATATAGAATGTGTACTTTCTCAACTGCCAGCATATCCAATTTTGCAGACTTCCCAATGCGACTTTTCTGCTGAATAATTCCGTAGTTTTGACAACAGATTCGTCACGGCTGCATGACTTTATATGAAAAAGCATTTCATCGTTAAGAAAATCTGGTAGAAAAAGTAAAAATAGAAGAGATTGAAACTTATGGGCTTCTCAGTTATGCTAGGTGTAAACTTTTTATAGAATTTGTTCAGGTAGTTACTTAGGTACTCTTGGACAAATCCTAGATAAGGATCACACATAGAATTTTGATAGTACAGTCTCTGAGATAATGAGCAACAACCTTCCAGAGGCAACAAGACTACCTATCAAAGAACAACCTAAAATAATAATTATTCTGCCGAAACTCGAATTCAATCAACTGTAGTGATTTTAATTTAAAACGGCAATATCAATCTCAGTCAAAATTCCGAATAAGACACCAATCTTAATCGGAATTTCAGTTTCTTGTAATTTGTCCTTTGGGCTTCCGGTCCTTTGAGTCAAACAAAACCAAACTTGCTGGAATTTTACAAAACGTAATCACATTTTTCACGTTGCAAAATTCTAAGAACATCTATACTAATTTTAAAAATGCAAATATGTGTGGTCTCTCTGTTACGGTTCCACATCTAAACCGCTGAGCGGACTTTCATTAAACTTGACACAAGGATAGGCAATGACATGGATTATAATGCAGGATATTTTTTATCCCGGTATTAAGTTCCCTAGTGATAATATATCACTTCCCACGCGGGCGATGACGTCGGCAGAAACTACTATAATTTTATGTCTTACTGTAGGTTCTCAGTAAAAGCTTTCTATCGTAAACCTAGCGACAGCCAGCTGGAGTGAACCAATAAACCAATCACGGGCTCCCACCGCATCTGTGAGCAGCAATATTGGCATCGCATTTAGGGTGCAACATACCTTTGCATAAAATCAATAGCTTCGTTACCAAAACACCTCGGCTACGGTCGCGTGATTCTCAACCATACACCCTTATTATGGCTATTACATTTTTGCCAGAATTCCCTGGGAAAGCATTATAAATATATCGACCTTTGAATGATACCATTACTTTAGCTTCTATTCTTAAATCCCCTGTGTTACTAGCCGCGATATTTATTCCCAAATAACGGAGACTAGAGGCTTTGTATCTCTTCATCAAGCTTCAAGTTCAGGTCTCAAAGGTATTAAACTGACGACGACATCTCTTTAGATGTCACAAAGACAGTGACAGTGGGAGGAATCGCCTGTCACCACCTAATTGTTAATATATTCTGTGAGCATCCAAATTAGCAAGGTGAAAGACTTGAAGAGGCAATTAAACATGTTCGTCCAATTGTTTACTCGGACACAATAACGCAACTGTATTACGCAAGTAGAGAAAGTAGGTGGCTTACAAACTATGAGTTTCTTACGTTAACTACATAGTTATTTATTAGTTTTTGAGCCTTTAGGGTTGAGCTAAAATCTGACTTCGGTCCTACGAGAGTACAAAATCAAAATTGAAAGTTGATTTGTTGAATAGGGCACGAATATTTGGTTACGTATATATCTCGACGTGTGGACAATTTTAAATACAGCATTGCGTTTCGTATCACAGCGCTTTCCCGTAGTACGTAGTTAGGTACACATTGCGGATAACCGGCACTGATACACACATGTCGTTGCTCCTCGCATACAGGGCAGGAATCAACGCTGCCATTCAAAATTGACCAGAAGGCAGGATTTTTTTACCTCAGGCCGGCTTTAAGCTTTTACGTAAGAGGAGTGCATAGTTGCCAAATTCCGAGCCCCGCTCGAAACCCTCACTAATAGCATTTATAAGCCATAGTCTCGAAACTTTATTTCTAAAGAAGAACATTCGTAAGTATTTTTATTATCTCAAGCGCTTCGTTTCGCAGAACATCCCGAGACCTTTTGAAATAGTCGATAAAAAGTAAATCCGATATCGTCGATACTTCAGCCAAAAACTGCAAAGTTGTGTGCTCCTTATCAAATGTGAAAATTAAAGTACGTTTAACCCTCGATGGGTGGTAAGTGAGGCGGTGACGTCACGAGCTGAAAGGCCGTTCACACCGTCTTGCCCCACTGACCTCTGGGAGCACACTGAAAGGACTGCTGGCGCTCTATCTAACCATTAATCCCCAACGAAATGCGGTAAGCTGACATTTTAAATTCAAATCTCCGCAGTTCATCAGGCCGCGACTTTGATTTAATATTGAAAACGATTATTTATTTACCGTTTCGCCAATTTTCTAGTCTATATCGAAAATATCAGTGAAGTTTCGGATTTCATTCGAAAATGGTGTGCATTATTTATATTTAAATTAGCGATTCGATTTGATCAGCACGCTGATAATATTGTATGAACAACGCGTTGCTCGATAATGGCTTCCTAGTCGGCGTTTAACAGGCAATTTGTAGGATAAATAAACAATGATCAAATTAATAAGGCTTTTAGATCAGAATCGAATTTTGATTCGATTTACGATACCTACGTGTTGACAGAATTATTGTGGAGACAATGTAATGTTGGGGGGTTTGATTTTGTTATGCAACTCACACTTCGCTGTAGCACCCCTCTATCCGTGTCTAAAGGAGAAGCTTCAGCGGTTCTTGAACAAAGACAATACCTACTTGAGCTGTTCAATGGAGTGATCCTTTAATATCCGTCGTTGAAATCATTGAACGGCGTAGACTGCCTTTGATTAATTATTCAAAGAATTTTGAGTGTACCGTTTAAATTGCAGAATTATTTATTTACTAGTGCCATGCCATCCGCTGCGTATCGAATATTCGGATATCGACAGTCAACAACACTAGTCGTTGGCGCAATTAAATATGCATTACGGAGCGATGGAAATGCAATGTTAACCCTCTCGGAACAGATTAAGGTAACCATGCGTTATTTTTAAATAGGGATATTTCAGTTTATACTTTTTAGCCTGTGACTTTAACCACAGACGACCGCAGCTCAACGCGTACCTACTTACTCTGTTTCTATCGACTTTCGAAACCAATATGATTCACGTTTTAGGTAAAGTTCCTACGTATATTATGGCTTTGAAAGTATAAGTAGCAAACTTGACAGACTTATTGTCATTGGTTTTCCGCAATTGAAATATTTACCCAATTGCCTGAGAAGGAAGGTAATGCTTTTCGAGAACTTGAATATTTTAATCTCATTATTTGACTCAAAGGAAACTTTATACCAGTACAAGTATATAGGGCCATTTTGCCGATGCTAGGGGCTTAAGCCCAACTGTTAAAGGTGTCAAAAAACAAAAGGCACTTTTGACATCTGTAAAAATGAATACTTAAATACGCAAAAAGAATACACGCAATATATTTTTTCAAAACACTATGTAAATAATTATTATTTTATTGTTTCTTTCAGTGTCGTTCCAAGTTACATTCTAGGGTCTTTTATTTTTAATGACTTTACTCTAGGTGATTTCTTTCCGCTAAAATATTCATCATCATTATCATCACAAATCCAGAATAATTAAAAACATCAAACGTCACGACAACGACGGAAGCGATTATAAATTGAAATAAAACATAATCTTTAGCTTTGCAGCTTAATTTTGCTGATAAAATTAACGTCTTTAAATATTATATACAAGTCGTAATATTTTAGCACCCAATCTTACGATTTTTAGGTATGTGAAGCGCATTAGTTTTATCGTAATTTCAAATAATAACCCGGTAGTATGATACTGATATTATTATGAATATGACGGTTTAACTGATTAAAGATTACATGAAAAGTAGGTAACGAAATTTCTACATTACATAAACGCGAAATTTTCCTGAGTAAATACATTTCCCTAGTTCGCATCTGTCAGTGTAAATAAATCTCAAATGAGATCAGACTCGCAATAATTGCGGACGTATAACATCATATTGATTCGACGTGTAGTATGATAACCAATTTATCAGGTTCTGAGCTGGCAAACTGCATTAAGAATACTCATATATGGTGCTAATGTAATTTGCATTTAACATTTAAAGTAGAGCAAATGTTTACGACCCCAACGTAAATTAGCGGCCGACATGTTTGTGTGAACAAATAAAAATCTCAGCTCGAAAACATGATAAAGAAGGTATTTTTAGAAATTATGACTGTGTACCTATAGTACTGGATTGTTTGCCTTGCTGTTCGCCCTTCACTTAATGAGCTTTTGTAGGACAAACATCAAAGCGACGGCAATAAGTCCTTGACGATAGTAAGCAGAAAAGTTTTTTTTCTATGACAATAGCTTTATCCATTAGTGCTTCAATTTTGGGGGTTTATAATGGGGCCGAACCGATCCCATCGTTTATATTAATTACAATATCGTTAACCTTTTTGAACCGGCGGAATTTATAAAGAAAACCGTACATTGCTAAAGTACCTACAAAAATGTTGTGCCAAATAGGTAAAACATTTTAAAATCTTTTTAACTATGACAATTGAAAATCATAAAAAGTGTAGGACAAAAAAAAACAATATTCTCATTAGACACACCTACTAGTGACAAAACTTTTACTAAAACTCTTTTCCTTTCATTGTTCCCAGAATTTCACTTTTGATTATATAATATTTTTTTATTACAGTGTAAAAAATGCATGCCATTGTCATGAACATGACTAATGTAAGCTGGTTATCATGTTTTGTATAACAAGGCATTAGACTGTAATTCTGTATAAAAATCTCTCATGATAATTTCATAGATAGTAGTGATAACAGTGACATCATTGATGTAATTACTGTTACATATTGAAGTACATAAATTCATATTCTAATTTTCTATTTAAGGATTTTTTCTCAATTCTGTCTCTTCTGTTGAGCATTAAAAAAAATAGTACAGTCCAATTTGAAATAAACAAATAGGTAATCATGGTCACCCTACTTAAATAGGAGGGTTTTATACACACCCTACAATTTTTTTGTGTTGCACCCTTAGACTATTTTACCTGTTAATTTTGTGATGGACTGATACTGCATTCCAAATAAAATATATACAGCTTTGATTTTATTGCCTAATCATAACTCATATACACCTGCATTATTAAAATGATAAAAATGATCATACCTAAATAATAAAATTAATCTTAATCATTGATAATGTAATATTTAAAATATGCCCAAACCATTTTATGATTTGATATTTTTAAGAGTTTTATCTTTGCTTATGATGTGATCAGAAGATGTTTTATTCTAGATGTGTAGTTGAAGATAGTTTGTATCTTAAGATACAAACTGGTTATCAGTTGACCTCAAGCCTTGGGGTGTTAAACATGATCGACCTATGACTCATCAACTTTGTAGAATTATTGGTCACAGACACATCTCAATTCAGTATTAATTAAATTATATGTTTTGTCTAAGGACAAATGGTGAAAGCAATTATTATTGGCTATTTTTTTTTTTAGGTGTCCAGTAAATTCTGGCCACCACTATTTTATTAAGTAATTAAAAAAATATTGTATTAAGGTCAGGTAGTTTCTTTTTTTAAGTAAATGTATAACATTATTATCAACTTTTGTGTTAGTTACAATTCGGTCATTTAAAACATGAGCCACAGATATCTGTGAAGTAATTGAAAGAAATAAAAAAATAAACATTGAGTTGCTTTTATTATCAGTGAATTGAAGTAAAAACAAGTGTTTATATTTTTTGTTTTAGGTTAAGGTATTTTAAGTATGTAGATAATAACTTGAAACATGTAAGTTTAAAAGCATTTAACACATTATACTAGGTATATAAGAAACCCAATACAATTTAGAATTTACTGCCCAATGCCATGTTCAGTAGTGGTTTGTAAAATTGTAAATAGACTGAAACAATGATGTGCTTGTAATTATACTTCAAAGTTAATTCTGGGGCAAGAAATTACACACGGTATCTCCTCAGTTCTTGTGGAAATAAACAGCCCATTAGATTCAGTCATAAACTATAGAAAAATAAATATAATTACCTCCTCAATATCCTTGTGAAACTTGATGGGGCGCATCAAATAAAACTGTATAGAGAAGTAAATGAAGTTTATCACAATAAAAGCACTGTTCCACAGTACAGCGTCCAGGTAGCACTCTATGCTCCAGGCCCACATGCCAGAGAAGGCGCAGCCGAGCATGAGCGCCACGCGCAGCCACACCAGCCCGCTCGGCGTGTGCGGCGCCAGGAACGACAGCAGGAAGAACACATTGGCCACTTGGAAAAATATATGGTTAACCGGCCGCCACTTTGGGCAATGGTTTAAGTACATGTCCCACATCGAAGGTCGCTCGTGCACCGTCACATTCACCAGGTCCCCCGACTGTCCCGACAACTTGGTCGTCTCCACCAGCCCCATCTCGCTCACCGCCCGCTCCGCCGCGCTCGGCGGGCTAGCGACCGCGCTGCTGTCACTGCTGGGCGCCGGCGCCTCCGTTGTGACATTCTGCAGACCACTTATCATACCGATCGCTAAGGCACTGAGAAACAACATAGTCCCACCGCGCTCTCACACACACCCCGATTGAATTTGTCATCGAAATTCCAGCGGCAATTGGCATTTGAGTGTTGTTATGTTATACTAAAACCCGGGATTATCGTCTATATTATTCAAAAAAAATATTTATGAAAGCTTTTCTAATTATTTAAATTTAAAATTATAATCGCACCGCAGCACACTTAAACTAAATTAATAAACGTAAATGCACCGGGAAAGTTAACTAATAATACATCAGTCACTATAATTAGAATAACTTATTTTGAATTAAATTCCTTCAAGTCCAAAATAAAACGTTAGGAAACAGTAAAGCAAACAATCGAAGCACACAAATGACAAGCAGCACTGTGTATTATTGACAGAAACCATAGAGAAATAATAGTGAGGTAGTGCTGCACATGGTCCTACAAATAAAAATAAAAATCCTTAACAAAAGTTTGTAAAGTTTATTAAAATATAAATAAAAAGGTAGGTGGAATCACGTGGAATTAAAATAGTCTAAGACTTTCACCAGATATTATATTCTATGCATTTTCTTTACCTCTGTAGCTAAATTACGAAACTGACTAAATAGATAAAAGTTTTGCGGATGGACATGCCTAATTCAGATTTTTATGAAGTTTGCTTATGTGTAGAATTTGGTTTTATGGTTTGAACTAATCACAACACAAATTGAAAATCAATAATGTTATCACATTTTATAAATAGCTATAGGATTTAGTAAGGTATCAATTAGATTAGTTTCAAAGTTGTCTCATTTCACTACGAAAGAAATCGAGGACACGCTCTTTTGTAACCTCTGCAACACTTTTCGTAAACGCACACATTGGAAGCTGTCAATGTCAAACAAATGTCACTTGATACAAGAAAGGCGGCATGAAATTCTGATAATATTTTGTATTTCTTTTACTTTAGTTATGTGATGTTTTGTTCCAATAATGTCGGTACCGTTTGATATGTTACTGCATCCCGAGCTATTAAGTAATGAACAATTAATATGTATCATTCAAGAGGTAAACATAACGTTTTTCTTTCTTGTTATTGTTATATCAAAACAAAAAGGGAGGACTTATTTTTGTTTTCAATTTCAATTTTCAGAGGCACCTGCGCATTCCAAACATTTGTCTTATGCAAAGAGATGAACTGTTGGATGTATTTCATCATTATTGTGTGCCCTACGGCCAAAGGAAGTATAGAGACTCTGGGAGGGGCAGAATACTGAACAAAACCCGGCAACCAAGCCCTCAACCAACAAAAAAGCTAAATATCATGACAAATCAAGATAATAAACATAATAACGTCAATTTAAATTGTGAAAGGTTGAGGCCACCACCAGATTGTCTTTCTAGTCAACCAAAGAGGATCAAAATCGAGACAACAATAGCGCCTATCACAAACACAACCAACTTCGTTAATATGAGTAAAAGGAAGATCTGTATAGACCCAGTAAGTACTTCACAAAACATCACAAGAATTATATAATTTATAAAAAAAAAATAGTGTCTTATATTCTTTAATTCTTCATTGTACACCAGAACAGGTTGTAACACATTAAAATAGAGTATCACGGGTGGTAAATGAATAAGATTTAAATAAAAAAAATATTTGAATTATTTATTAGAAGGTGAACGTCTATACAAGGGTAGTGACATGATATAATATATTGCTACAACAAAATACGCGCTTAGTCGTGGAGTTGCGGATACCAGCCCGAGATACTAATACTAATACTATGTTGCTACAATACTTTTATGTTACGCTACACAGAGCTTTTATACTCTACAGATTAAAAGAAATTTGGCTTCAATGCACATAAGCGAGGTTGAGCATTATGTAAAGCAATAAATACACTATTCATAAATCCGTATTGATTTGGCTTTGTATTTTAAGCCTTTGAGTGTTTATTTAATTTATGCCAAAACCTACTGTTTATGGTCTGGACCTACGGTGTTTGGCTGACATTTCAAGCATTTTCTTTTATGAACTAATCGGCATCATGTATAATTTGAGAGATTAAATGATAAATGATATTTATTTTGCAAATAGGTTTAAAAACACACTTTTACATGTCTTTTTTCTTGTCATTTTAAACCAGATGAGGCTGGTGTTTCCTAGCTGATTACCCTGAGAAGAAACACCGATACAAACTCAGGGGTCAAAGTCTCTTTTAAAGTTTATACAGTAAATATGTAATGGTCAAAACACATAATTAATTTTTAATTGATTTGATTAATATTGAAATTACATTTGACCATATCATAATGCTATATCAGACAATGTCCCATAGGAACATGATCAAATAATTTAATCTGTTGGCAATAAATAATAGCAATCATCTTTATCTTTTGCAGACGACCCTTGCAAGTGATTGTCCTCCACCAAAGAAAGAAAGAAAACCTATAACATGGCCATGAATAGTGTGAATATTATTTGAATTATGTAAAGATTGCTCATCACCCCATCAGTATGTATACCATTGTTACCATTCCGTATAATCACCTTCACCCTGCCTAAATGTTCATAAAATAACAGGAGGAGCCAGACAAAATAAGTAACCTACAGTCTGCACTAGCTCTGGACCGAAACAGCTGGAAGTCATTAGCTGACACTGGTGACAGTAGCCAGTAAACAGACTGCATCTGAATATGTACATAATGTTTGACCTTACTGAAATTGTGGCTAGATAATAATACAATATTGTTACCAATATAAAAGGGAGCATCCATTAGTTATGTGAGGTGATTTTGACAATTTTTTTTACCATGTTTGATTGGCACCAACCTGCCCCAGTGAGGAGTCGTGAGATTTGTCTCTATCCCTCTGAAAAATCTCACGTGATATTAGGATAGGTCCCCTAATAAAACATGAGATTTTTCGTAATGCTTATTTTTGGTATAATATGATAATTTATGCTTGATTGCATTAGCCATAATTATCGTAAAGAAACAACGTAATTTATTTACATGTTTTAGGAATAGTTTCTGAACTATTTTGATTTAAGAATGTCTCAAACCCTACTGAAAAGCCAAATTTGACAGGTTTTCAGGCCAAATTAAAGTTTGAGAAATACTCAACTTGAAATGCTTAAATCAGAAAAATTAGAGTAAAACTTAATAAAACAGTAAATAACCCCTTATTTACTGATTTATTAAGTTTTACTCAAATTAATCCAGTTTTCTGGGATTTCCGGAAACGTGAAATTACGTAATAATTTTCGAGTACCTCTCCCCCACTTGAGATTCGACTCGACCCCCTCCCCTCCCAAATGCCTCACGTAATTAATGGACGCCCCCTAAATATACAGAACATGAATGCCAGTCTAAACCAATCTATTTCTTCAATTTTAAAAAGTTACAATCGATCTCGATCGATCCATCGATCGACTGTTTAATCAAAGTAAGATTGCATTGTGTGCATTAAATTGCCAAAGTTCAAACTCCTATGTTGCATTGATCTCGCAAAACTACTGTGACAGATAGGCAAATGGTGATCTAAATGATAATTATGTAAGGGTTCTAAAACCTTAAAAATGCAAAAAAAGGAGTTCGGCACTCGGTATAAATACTGTTTTACATACTTATTTATGTACATTTAAAATGAATAGCAGCTTATTAACATTTGAGAAATGACAGAAGCCATTTTATAGGGGCCGTTTTGTAACCCTTCCATCATCATTTTTATCAAATTTGACCATTATCATCAATAATGTTATAAAAATACCATTATAAATGGGATGCATTTTTATTTGGACTTTTTTAACTAGATTTATATTTAAATGAGCAGCTAAATATCAATGATGACATAAGCAGTATTAATTTAAAAATTGGGGCAATATGATTTACTTGTTATAATAATGTTGTATTCAAATGCATAATTGCAACTGTTAAACTGTCCCATTTAGTTATAACAAAATCAATGGACAGGTACATTAATTCATTTATGATGTATTAACATGCTGTATAACAGCTGAAGCAAATAATAAAGCTGCATGATCGCACAGTTTCACGTCTGGACCTCAAAGGCTACCCTAACCCTGGTATGTGTGATAAAAATAGAACCGTGTTGGTTGTAAGCTAAACTTAAAACGGATCAAATGCTCTGTTTTGCAAAAGGGACTGGTGACATAGCCTCGGGCCGATTTTTCCATCCTCAAATCATTTATCTCAAAAGAAAATATGGCAGATTGGCACATTATGTTCTTTGTTACTTTCAAAATGAAAACCAAAAGATTGAAAAATTAGCCCTGGTGTTTTAATTTTTATGTGTGAATTTATAGAATCATAGTGTTCCAACGAACATAGCCGAACGCCAACCAACATAGAATAAATCTATAATAAAAAAATACTACATAGCATATTCAAACAAACTAATTTCAAATGGACTTCGATGAAATTTGGCACACAGGTAGACAATATCCTTGAATAGGATAAAATATACCAAGTATTTGCCATATTTTATGCCAAGAGCTTCTTTGAGATTATTTTCGACTATTACGTGGGCGAAGCCGTGTAATAGTCGAAAATAATACCTTCTATTTATCGACGATTCTGATTGAATAAATGTTTATTTTATAAGTAGTGCCACATTTGAACCATCACGCAAATAAATAGAATATACTATTGTTAATTAGTTAAATTTCACCTGTAGAACTTGAAATCAGAATATTTTGTATTTTATACATATGTAGTCAAATAGTTCATGCAGAATGATCATATATTTCTATAACCTACATTTTAGTTGATGGAAATCACGAGCATTCACTTTACACCTTTACGAAATTAGTATAAAGTTTAAAATGTAATGATCGACCCACATTCGCTCGTGAAATGCAACAACTGTATGTACTTAACAGATTTCAAACATTGTCACACCTTTTGAAATAAAAAATGCATCAGTCTTGAAAAAAATCTTCGAGCATTTCTGCTTGATTCATGTAGAGAAAGAAATAACAAAAGCGAAACTCTTCTTAGGAGACTTGGTGTGTAACTAGGGTTGCCAACTATACTGTTTTTCAGTACATTATACTTTTTACTGTTGAACAAAAATAAAGTATATAAAATACTGTTTTCAGTATCAAAGTAAGATTGCATTGTGTGCATTAAATTGCCAAAGTTCAAACTCCTATGTTGCATTGATCTCGCAAAACTACTGTGACAGATAGGCAAATGGTGATCTAAATGATAATTATGTAAGGGTTCTAAAACCTTAAAAATGCAAAAAAAGGAGTTCGGCACTCGGTATAAATACTGTTTTACATACTTATTTATGTACATTTAAAATGAATAGCAGCTTATTAACATTTGAGAAATGACAGAAGCCATTTTATAGGGGCCGTTTTGTAACCCTTCCATCATCATTTTTATCAAATTTGACCATTATCATCAATAATGTTATAAAAATACCATTATAAATGGGATGCATTTTTATTTGGACTTTTTTAACTAGATTTATATTTAAATGAGCAGCTAAATATCAATGATGACATAAGCAGTATTAATTTAAAAATTGGGGCAATATGATTTACTTGTTATAATAATGTTGTATTCAAATGCATAATTGCAACTGTTAAACTGTCCCATTTAGTTATAACAAAATCAATGGACAGGTACATTAATTCATTTATGATGTATTAACATGCTGTATAACAGCTGAAGCAAATAATAAAGCTGCATGATCGCACAGTTTCACGTCTGGACCTCAAAGGCTACCCTAACCCTGGTATGTGTGATAAAAATAGAACCGTGTTGGTTGTAAGCTAAACTTAAAACGGATCAAATGCTCTGTTTTGCAAAAGGGACTGGTGACATAGCCTCGGGCCGATTTTTCCATCCTCAAATCATTTATCTCAAAAGAAAATATGGCAGATTGGCACATTATGTTCTTTGTTACTTTCAAAATGAAAACCAAAAGATTGAAAAATTAGCCCTGGTGTTTTAATTTTTATGTGTGAATTTATAGAATCATAGTGTTCCAACGAACATAGCCGAACGCCAACCAACATAGAATAAATCTATAATAAAAAAATACTACATAGCATATTCAAACAAACTAATTTCAAATGGACTTCGATGAAATTTGGCACACAGGTAGACAATATCCTTGAATAGGATAAAATATACCAAGTATTTGCCATATTTTATGCCAAGAGCTTCTTTGAGATTATTTTCGACTATTACGTGGGCGAAGCCGTGTAATAGTCGAAAATAATACCTTCTATTTATCGACGATTCTGATTGAATAAATGTTTATTTTATAAGTAGTGCCACATTTGAACCATCACGCAAATAAATAGAATATACTATTGTTAATTAGTTAAATTTCACCTGTAGAACTTGAAATCAGAATATTTTGTATTTTATACATATGTAGTCAAATAGTTCATGCAGAATGATCATATATTTCTATAACCTACATTTTAGTTGATGGAAATCACGAGCATTCACTTTACACCTTTACGAAATTAGTATAAAGTTTAAAATGTAATGATCGACCCACATTCGCTCGTGAAATGCAACAACTGTATGTACTTAACAGATTTCAAACATTGTCACACCTTTTGAAATAAAAAATGCATCAGTCTTGAAAAAAATCTTCGAGCATTTCTGCTTGATTCATGTAGAGAAAGAAATAACAAAAGCGAAACTCTTCTTAGGAGACTTGGTGTGTAACTAGGGTTGCCAACTATACTGTTTTTCAGTACATTATACTTTTTACTGTTGAACAAAAATAAAGTATATAAAATACTGTTTTCAGTATCAAAATGCTTAACTCCATACTCGTAAGTGTTAGACTAAGTGTCTAAACACACTATGCCGAAGGTACGCGACGGAAGTTCCGCGGCTGATTTTACGTTCCGACGTATTCGGCTGAAATGACACACCATAAGTGCCGAACTTACGCGGCTGAAATTCAATTGCAACAATCAATTTAAAGAAACATTAATCATAGAGTTAATGTAGCAAAAAGTTTACATCAGTCGACAATTGAACCGAACTTCGGTCGCGTGTAATGTGTGCTCTATAGAATACTTTGCCGCCGAATTGCCGCTGAACTTACGCCGGACCGAAATTCGGCTGTATGCCATAACGCAACGTAATTTCGGCATAATGTGTCGTAAGTAATACAAATAGCATTGCAGGCGTTAACAAGCCGAACTTCGGTCGCATTTTTTCGGCATAGTGTGTTTAGACACTTAGACGCTCATACATTTTTTTTTAACAAATCACAATAACAGTGTTTCAGAACGGATCGAATGAGTTCCTCATTTAATTTAACTTTAGTTACAATTGTGGTAAGAAGTTTTTAAAAAAGAATATAAATTATTAACTTGTGCGAGAAGCTCTAAAAAATATGTATTTAAAACATAAACAAATAAAATACGGTGATTATTTCTAAAATACTTTTTAATATACTTCTCAGATAAAAAATACTTTATTTCTTGTAAAAAAAGTTTGCTACCCGGTTAGACAATCCTTTTCCTACTGAATAATTTGACTACAAGATACAAACAATATTACACAATTTAGTAGATTTTAATACTTTGGGGTCCATTCATATATTACGTCACACGATTTTCAACTAATAAAATATAGATTTTGAAATGTGACATCACGAAATTTATGACTCCTCTCTTCCATTGTCACACTTCGTCAGCCCCCTCCCTTCCCCTTAACGTGTGACGTGTCTTAAAGATGCAATCGTATAAACCCTTAGCAAACATAGTTAGATTTTATTACTGTTGATGTTTTAAAGCTCTGAGTGGAACCCCATATTAAGTAGTGTTCACCTAATAAGAAATAAGTAATTTTGGGACCTAATAACCGTCTAAAAATATCAGATCACAAAAATAAGTCAGGCACATGGTTCCACATATTGGCATTAAGGGACATATCACATTATACTGGGTCAAAATAAATTAAATAGCAAAAATCCTCAGAATTGGGTATTGTATAAGACCATGGATGCCGGTAGAACTATTTTCAGGAGGTTCATCTTTAGCACATCGCCTCATATACTTAAAGGAACTAACTTGAGAGCTAATGAAGAAGGATGTAAGAACGAGCGAAGGGAACTCGAACATTTTAGAACATCGATACCTATATTATGTTGAATATTATATATAGAGCCCCCCCCCCCCTTCCATATATGTTGCAAAGAGGGATCCCCTCTCTCCCGTCCAAAGGCGGATCCAGCCCTCAAAAGAGGTTGTGGTCACGGTCATTGTCTAAGTGAGACTCGTCTGGACTAGCTCTCACTCAACGATTGAAATGCAATAGTTGCATTCTTAGAAAATAATAATAATTAGAAAATTGATTTTAAAAAGGCTAAAAACCTTGTTCAGCGGCTTGTTACACCCGGGATCGTAGGTATCTATTAAAAATAAAGTTTTCTATGTGAAACGAACGATATGACAAATATTGATCGTGAATGTTTCTATCAGATAAGCTACCCTAATCTAGACCGCTGTCAATTTTATTAAAGCTTTAACCTATCGAACTCAATTGGGATTGTAGGCTTGCACATCGTGCCCAAAAAGCTGAATCCGCCCCTGCACCCGGCATCCACGCTAATTAAAGTAAAACTGAAATTCTACTCTCAATTTTCTCAGCTGATAGCTGATGTTACTTGAAAACTAAAGTTCAGATTTTTTAATTGTCATTTGATATCGATACATATTGTAACTTAAATTCAATTAACTGCATAGAAATCTCTCTAATTAATTTATTTTGACCCTGTTAGCTTGAGTTAAATACGATTCGCTAGTACATCACACTGGATAACAAGCTAAATGTCTGCCCAGCCCAGAATCTGGAGATTTGTCGTGGCGGTTATGTAAAAAATCATTATGTTATAAGGTCACAATACAAATTGTTAAGGATTATTGAGTGATGCCATAGACAGAGAGAATGGACTGAGCGTGTTCTATCACGGCGTGAATCAAAACTTAACTACCTCCTACCCTTTGAAATCCGCTCCCTCTAATCGTCAGGATGGTAACCAGTAACCAGTCTTTTCTTAAAGCTGAAGACTCATAAACATATTCGCAAAATGCCGATACCATCTTCACAACATTAATTTAGTAGTAGGTATTTATTAATGTTTTATTTTTTGTCTTTCCATTAAGTTGCACCTGCCATTTTCTGTATTTACTCTAGTGGCTCACGGTGGCGTAGTTTTTACTCTACCTACTGTGAGAAAAGTGGAAAATGTCACTTTTATACAGTATTTTTTAGGTGGGGGATCTAATGATATCTCTCGCCCTTGGGTGGTCAGTAGAGCGTGCCAGACTTTTACTGACTAAAACCCACTGTTCCTTCTTTGCCTTCGTTCCAGGGCCCCGGGGTTCACTTTCGCACAACCCATGGCCCCAGCAGTATTTTTTACTTGTGTGTAGTTTACTTTTATAAATATATATGTTTAAAAAAGGCAACCGTTACTGACTTTCTGATCCATCAACACACAGCTCAAACTACTAAACCGATGGCGCTGAAATTTGGCTCGCAGATAGGTATTATGACGTAGTCATACGTTATGAAAGGATTTTTCAAAATTCCCCCCCTACAGGGATGAAACGGGGGTCTAAAGTTTGTATGGAGAAATCTAATTTCACGCGGGTGAAGCCGCTGGTAGAAACTAGTAAATAAATAAATTGAAGGCGTGCTGAAAAGTGTGTGTGAGATAAAATGATCGTGCGGCCAGTGGTTGGCTTTTTTGGCATGAGATAAACAACTCATTGTTTGCTTTATCACTACGACCTACAGAAAAGAAAGAGGTATTTGCCGCACACAATTTTTGTTTTTCTTTCAAATGAGTGGTCAGTTTTGTGAAACTATTGTGCAGTCCATTTCCTATATCAGTCAATGCCAGACACGAATTAATAGTACATTTTTATACAAGAGGGCAAACGTCATTGCAGTCGAGGTCGTTATGGGGCTGAGACTGCAATGACAAATGCTCACGTGTATCATACGACGTTTTTCAACACATTTACTCAAAAAAAAAAACATAGATACTATTTAGTAAAAATATATTGTGAGAAATTGTTCGTGGATTCTAATCGCAGCGACAAAGTAAATTTATGTGGGGCTACTCCGGGACCGACCTATGTGGGGACTGCCCGGCGACCAACCTAATGTTATAATATATGTATCATACATTGTATATGCGCGGTGGTTAACCAGAGCATTTTTCCGCACTAGTGTGAAATATACTTCATTCCGTGTCTAAAAGCGGTGAGGTAGGAGTCAGTTTTCGAATAAGTGTGTTGAAAAAGGATTATTGTTTATACAAAATTGTGTCTGTACATGTAGGTATCTCATAATGTTAACATGTTCGCTTATAATAAGCTTCTGTTTTATTTGTATAAGTAGCCAAGTGTTCCTGCAATGTTAGGTTTTATTTCAATTGATTTGTACATATTGTATTTAGGTAAGTTATTTTGTATGAATTAAATCGGAAATACATGAACGTTTTGAACAAAATTTGATGTTTTTTTTTACGGTTGCTGCTTCAAAATCCAGAAGATTGTCAAATTGGGCCAAAGGCACTATTTACTATGATTTTACACTACACGTTATTTAGACAGTCATGGGGGGTTACCATGACGTTCAAAGTAAGATTGTTTCATTCTTATTTTAGTGTGGGTAAGAGACATAGCTATATAGGTTGTCTAGCGCCATCTCTTACCCACACTGGAAATAAGAATCATTAAAATCCATCGTGACCACATCATCGCTTACCATCAGGTGAGATGGTGGTCAAACGCGAACATATCATTAATAAAAAAAAAAAAAACAATCATTTTTTTAATCTTACATTAAACGTCATGGTACAGGTCAGTCTATGTAGCGTCACACAAGAAAAAGAGCAATTTACGCCAATGTCGTGTTATGGAATGAAACAGAACGATGATATACATAGACTAAGACTGTCTGAATAACGCGTAGTGTAATAGGCCCTATATAATGATATAGGATGTTTATATTTGTATGGTTCCACTTCACTACTCGCTAGCGTGACTCGTTATTCTTCCCAGGCTCTTGACGCTAGGCAAGCCGGCTGCCAGCACGATTATGGGCAAATAAATTCAAATCCCCATAAATTCAATACCTTATGGTACCTATTCTATATAAGTCCTCAAAAAGGTCGGCAAACAAATAAAACATTGGTACAGGCATAAAAACGTAATTGTAAACCAAAAACTTTTTTGAAAAAGAGCTGACAGCTGTGATTAATTCAATACAGCTACAATAATTTTATTAGTAAACTTTAAAGTAATTTCGTATTTGTCCTATTGCAATCTAGTTTTAGTGAATTAATAATTTACAATCATGAAAAGGCTATCTACAAAGTTGAACCAACATCCGTCGGTCTATGCAACCCACTCACATTTCTTGGTGCCTTCTGAGAAACTTGACAAGGTTACCAGGCGGGTTATAGCACCTTCTGCGCAAATAGAACGAAAAGGTACCCTATATAATTATATTTTTGTATAAACATCTCGTACTACCATGAAAATCGCTCCATTTAAAATACTGGTGATTGATGGCAACTGTGAGGTTGAAAGTCAACCCCCGAGTTAAAAGACTACGCCAAATAGACTGACGAGGGTCTAGTCATGATAGAGTTTACTTTAACTAATACTCAATTAGTATTATCCTGTGTAACAACAAATAACACAAAAACAAAATATTTTTCTGAAAATAGCAAAATTGGTTAATTAATAAAGTAGCAATTAGCCAATTAGCATTTCAAATTTTGGTATGAGGATGAGTGGAGGCGTGGTGGGAACATTAGTTTAATTAATTAAGTGGGCCCCTAAGTTGTGATAGTTCAGGGTCCCATAAAACGGTCGCCCTCACCCCGATCATCATGAAATTTCGCGTTGTCAGGGGTACAGAAAAAGACATAGGGTCCTCCACCTTCACCATCCATCCAGAAAAACGGATATATAATTTTTTGGAACGAATCTACATTAACATGAGTGAAGCCACGGGTAAAAGCTAGTTCATAATAATAACCTGTTGGAACAATCTTCGTGTAATGTGAAACTGAAGAAGATCGGATTTTTAAGCTGTCCATCTAAAACGTTACTACCGACCACACCTAATGATACCACATAATAAAAAGTGTTGCAACGTAAAAATATATTAATACTTACCATTTACATTACAAGTAGCGACACCTATTGTCTAAGAAATAAGAATATTAAAATCAACAGAACGTGATCTGCTTATTTGAACGATTTAATAACTTAACAGATAGCCAGTTGGCTGATACGACAGACTTTGACGCAAAGAGCTCTGGGTTCGAATCTCAGCACACGAAATTATTTTTGAAAGGTTATAATGAATTTTCTGGAGAATATTACGTTCCGTCGCACGCGTACCCGCTCGGAACCAGAAAACGATAGTAATATTTCTCAAAATGAAACCATCAACAGTATGCCTGACATGTCTGAGGACGAAGATTACTCACAACTCACAACATTAAAAAACAAAATCGAAAAACTTACATCTCAATTAAACAGTGCGCACAAGGAAATTGAATTGCTGTCCTTAGAGAATAGCAAATTGAAGACACAAAACGACGAACTAGGTAAAAAAAACGAACTCCTCAAAAGAATTAACAGCCCCGCTAAACGAAGAGCTACCCCAAAGAAAACTATAAACAGACAAACAAATACGAAGGAGACCCAAACAGATAATTTAATAAATATATCCGAAACTATAAATAACGAGCCTATCATAAGTGTAATCACCAACAAACGAGTGTCATCGCCATGCACGCAGTCTATTACTACGGAAAAACCAAAAATAAGTAACATACCACTACAAGAAAAAACATCAAATACTAAAGTAAACCAAAACGCCACACAAGAAGAACAAAAAAGTAAGAAAGTATTCCAAAATAAATCAGCCTACATAAAACGCCCTAAAGTATTTATCTTAAGCACAGACAATAAAAATAAACTACTCGAGATTGCGGAAAATATTTTGGATAGGTTTGAACTCTGCCACTATATCATACCTTTAGGAAATACACAGCTTTTACTAAAAGGAATTAAAGAGAAGCTTAAAAACTTTTCTACTCAAGACTATTGCATTATACTACTGGGGGAAGAGGACTTCAGAACTACAAACAATTACCTGGACACTATCCTTCATATAAGAAGCACTTTGCAAGAACTTAACCATACAAACATAATTATTTGTACGCCAACATATAAATTTTTTAATAATTATTATCTTTACAATTCTAGGGTAGAGACATTTAATAACTTGCTATATCTTGATGTACTTACACACGAACATGCTTACTTCCTAGATAGTAATCTCAATTTGAAATACGATAGCACGATGTTCGATAGACGCACCGGTACCTTAAAAAACGCTGGATTGCAAATAATATTTAAAAATATAAAAGACATGATGATCTCCATAGAATCCACAATAAATAGCTATATCGAGGATACATTGACCTATCCAACTGTTGACCCTAACTATCAAATGACCCAAAGTGACTCTATACTTCTGACTAATTCTAATGACATGAGTGAAGTTATTGACAATCGCAGCAATATGACATTTCGTTAATAAAATTAATATTCTTTATCAAAATATACAAAGTATAAAAACCAAACGACATTTAAGAATCATTAAAATACGACAGTAATGATATAGATGCTTTTTGTTTGTCAGAAACATGGATATCAGATATAAAAAAAGATCTACTACAACTTGAGGGATATAACCTGGCTACCGTTTTCTGCCGTACCCAATATATGGGCGGTGGCGTATGTATATTCCTTAAAGAAAATTTAGATTTTAATGAAAGGCAAGATATTAAAGACTTGACAGTTGAATTTATATTTGAAACTTGTGCAGTTGAAATACCCCAATTAAACACTTTATTAATTGTAATATATTGGCCACAATGTAATAGGGAAACCGAAACATTCTTTAGTTGTCTAGAGAAACTCTTACAAAAAATTTATTTAAAAGACAGTAAAAAACAAATAATAATTGGTGGAGATTTCAACACAAACATTTTAGAAAAGAAACCAATCTCATTTACATTACTTAATACAATGAATAGGTACAACTTCCGCCAACGTGTAACTGAACCTACAAGAGTAACTGCTACCAGTTCAACGTGTATAGATCTTATATTCACCAACTTTGATAATCAGATTAACATAGATGTTAAAGAACTGGGACTATCAGACCATAAAGGAGTCCTGATTACCCTACCAAACAGGAACGAACAAAACTACGTTATACGAAAAAGAGACTGTATAATTCCCATAATATATCACTTTTCAAATCAGAACTCGGCAAAGTAGATTGGAATCAAATCATCAAAAATAACCAAAATGTAAATGAAAACTACGCATCCTTCCATGAAACCATACAAAAACTATTAAATCTATGTATACCAAAAAAGTTGATAAAGGTCAAAAATAAGAAAACAAAAACATGGCTAACTACTGGCCTAAAAATAGCTTGTAAACATAAACGTGAACTAAAATCATTAATCAATACTACTAATAACCATACACTTCGAAGATATTACAAACAATATGAGAAAATCCTCAAAAGGGCAGTCACTACATCTAAAAAACTAAATTATATAAACCTTATGAAAAAATCGAGCAACAAAATAAGATCAATGTGGCACATCATAAAAAGTCGTACTAACAAACTGACTAAAAAAACTAGAGAAAGTATAAAACTTGACGTAAATAATATTCTTGTTGAAGATCCGAGATTGGTCGCAAACGCCTTTAATGACTATTTTGTATCGGTAGGAAAAACAAATGCTACGAGATCTGACGAGAACCCACCTGGTCGACATGTTGTTACTCCTTGCGAAAATTCCATATATTTGCAAACAGTTGATCCAAGTGAAGTAAAACTTATCATTAAGAACTTAAAAAATAAGCAAAGTTTTGGTCATGACGAAATACCACCATTGCTTGTTAAATCATGTATAGACGAATTAATAATACCTTTGACTTTTCTCATCAATCAATCATTCATGGAGGGTGTTGTCCCAGATTTACTAAAAATATCTATAGTAAAACCTATTTATAAAAAGGGCAAAAAAACTGACGCAGGAAATTATCGCCCTATTGCATTATTATCTACATTTTCGAAAATATTTGAAACTGCCATGTCTAAACGGCTAAATAGTTTTTGCGAAAAGTATAAGATCTTTAGCACCAGTCAAAATGGATTTAGGAAAAATAAGTCTACAACATTAGCAGTATTTAATTACATCCAAGAAGCATTAAAAATAATAAATAATAAGAAATATGCAGTTGGGTTACTGCTAGATATGAGTAAAGCCTATGATCGAGTATCATATAAAGTACTATTAAATAAACTGTACCAAATAGGTGTGAGAGGTATCGCGTATGAGTGGTTTTGCTCGTACCTAAAAAATCGCACACAGTACGTTGAAGTGGAATATTTTCACCCGGATACTGGCATAGTAACCCACGTGAGATCACAAATGGAGCACGTAAATATGTCTATACCACAAGGCAGTGTCTTAGGGTGCATTTTATTCCTAATCTATATCAACGATTTGCCGAGAGAAATAAATGCCCAGAGTGTCCTTTTTGCTGACGACATCTCAGTAGTGTTTCCATGTGACGACGGTAGCAAATTAAATTTAATACTGGACGATATACTTATAAAAATAGTAAATTGGCTAAAGGACCACAATTTGGAAATAAATTTCTCAAAAACAAAACTTATGCAATACAGACCTTATCAAAAACGTCCATTGAATATTAACTACTCGTTCAATGACATACCGCTCCAGTGTGTGGATGAATTTAGACTCTTGGGTCTGACAGTTGACACTAACATAAATTGGAAGGCACATATTAATGTTGTGGCAAACAAACTTGCAAGTTTCGCGTATGCTTTGAATGAGTTGAAAAGATCAACCGACTTCAAAACAGCGATGACAGCATACTACGCCTACGGCTACTCATGGTTAACCTATGGCATTACAGTGTGGGGAAATTGCGTAGACGTAGAAAAACTGTTTATTTTACAAAAAAGATGTGTGAGAATTCTAGCGAATATAGATCAAATGCAAAGCTGTAAACCTTATTTTATTAAATATAAAATGCTCACCTTAACAAGCATTTACATTATGGAAGTAAGCAAGTTTGTTAGAAAACATGCGTCGTTATTCCCTGTAGCTAAGAATCAAAGACCGCTGCAACGCTCCTTAAGAGTAAAAAATGAATTAGCAATGCCGAGTTCAAAACTAGCTATGTTTCACTCAGGACCTCTTGTAATGTGCATAAAAATTTATAATAAATTACCCAATGAGATTAAAGACATTGAATTTGACAATAAATTTATAAACGCGCTTAAAATGCACCTAATACAAAAGTGTTATTATAGCTTAAATGAGTTTTTAACAAATTGACATTCTGTAAAATCAATATTTTAGATTATTTGAAGATTGACGCAATGTAATAATGTAGAAATTGAATAAAGACATCCAATAATAAATTAATTAATAATGAAATGATGACATTAAAAATGTAATAATATATTTCTAAATATAATAATGCATGCAATAATAATTTAATTTATAATTAAGAAACATAATGTTGCGGTGCCCTAGCAGGGTTCATGTACGAATCTTATATTTAATTTTTAACAACCTTGTAAACGACATGAATGCAATATTAATTAAATAAATAAATAAATAAATAGATTTTGAACGCAGGGCTCAAAGAACATGAAGAAAAAGCGGGAAGATACCTGGACATGAACAGGTTCAACGTGTTCTTAGAGGATACAGTTGATCTGGAGTCGCTTCTGTACGAAACCGCCATGGTTTTGAAAACTGTCACCGAAAGTTCTGGTAAGTAATAACTAAATATTGCAGCATTTGCAGCTGTAATCAAATAATCTTTCGCCAGAAAAATAATAAAAATATGGTGGTACAAAAGCCAAGTTTCAGGCCCCTGTTCCCCACTGGTTACACTGGAAATGGCCCAGGGCCCCGCGATGGATTGGGGCCCCCTACTCCCTACTCGATTACCAAACGATAACCAAAAGCTACTCTCTTCTGACAATCAGGCTTACCAATTACAGCATGCATGTCTGACAAATTTCAAAAAAAAAAAAAAATGAAAATAATAGACATTTAATAAATTTAACTGTTTAAATAAAATCATAAGTTAATTAATTTTATTTCGGGTCTTTGATAAACAGTTACTGTAGATAGCGGCATTCAAATTAGGTAAGCGAAAAAACAAAGCATGAAGCACAAAATAGATAGGTAATGCGAAGTTTGAATTAACTTAATTCTTTTTAAGTTTGAAAATTGAATTGTGTCAACAGTTTGTCGGTAATGTCGATAGTATGTGAATTCTCGAAAACACATATTTTGAAGATGTGACTAGCGATTTTAGGGCGGGAGGAGGTCGAGTCGAACCTCACGCGGGGGCGAGGGAGCGTCTTGGCAAGTAATAAGTATTTTTTTCCCCGCAAAAAGCAATGTATAATATCCCAGAAACGAGTTAAACTCAACTACGAAGGCAAAGAAGGAACAGGAGTGGGTTATAGTCAGTTAAAGTCTGACACGCCCTCGCGCTCCGCCCAAGGGTGGGAGATGTCATTAGATGATTTCCCACCTAACAAAAAAAAAAACTAATCGAAAATTACTAAACGAATTGTTTTTCTTTATCATAGGTATATGAGGTATATCCAACACATTCAAGCATAAATAAACGTAATTAGACAAAAACTGTGCATTTTGAACAATCTCACGTGAAATTAAGAGGGGAGGGGAGGAGCCAAATCTCACGACTTCTCACTATGTAGCACACGTAATTAATGGACGCCTCCTCTTCTGCGGAGAGTTGCATGGCCTGCTTCATAGAGGGGGACATTTTATTTTCACCACCACTTATGCTTAGCTACCTTCCATATAACTTCTTCAATACCGAACGTCTCTTTAACCCTCTCAGTAGTGGCTTCATAAAGAGGAAAAAACCAGACACGTGCGAGTCGGACTCGCGCACTGAGGGTTCCGTACAAACTTAACCTATGAAAACAGTTCAATTCCCGAATTGAGTTACGAAGATTTTTCCGAATCGCAAGTAAAGTTTATTTTTTGTGACGTAACTACAAATTTTAAGATTTTTTCTTATACTTTTGCTATGAGACCTTGCTTCATGCCAAATTTCAGGATTCTAGGTCAACGGGAAGTACCCTATGAATTTTGATTCCCTTGAGAGTGTCGAAACACGTTTTTTGCGACATAAACGACCGTATCTATTTTTTTCGTTAACTCTGAAGTTTGATTTTTTCACAGCTTCAAAGGACCGCAGACCTGAGTATACCTATGGTTTTAATTTCAACTCGATACCTCCACGCGTTCCAGAGATAAAGGGTCTTGACAGACAGACAGACTGACAGACAGACGGACGGACAACAAAGCGATCCTATAAGGGTTCCGTTTTTCCTTTTGAGGTAAAATGAACCCTAAAAATGTGCTAAAGGAACATTCAAAGCATTAGGTACAGAAAATGTAATTACAGGAATGTTTATTTATTTTTATTTTTATCCTCACATCGGAACGCTTTGCAGAAATTACACCAATGGAGCACAATTAGTCCAAGATCTGCTTCTTTCCAACATCGTCTGCGCAGTGGAATGGTAGTCATCAAAGGAGCGGCGCGGCGGAGGGTCACGTCGCTCGCTTACGCAGCATCAGGCCATCGCTCCTCCAGGATTCCACATCATGCATCAAATCCCATTTCGAACACATTTTGAAATGTCAAAGCTCTTTCGATGAGTTGTTACAAAAAAATTGATTTAAATTGAAAAATTCGTGATATTTATGTTATTCTATTTTACAGGCGTATTTGTTTACATGGTAGACAAAATGAAGAATGAAATAGTCCTGATGCATCCGGATACCGAAAATCCCGCAAGGCACGAATTAAATATGACTATTTGTAAGTCCTTTCTTACTTATCCTTTTGAGTGCGTAATTAGAGACACAATAGTAAGACAATGGCGCGTGAACGCCGGCGTTAATGCGGGGATCAACAGCTTATCCTTTTGAGTGCGTAATTAGAGACACAATAGTAAGACAATGGCGCGTGAACGCCGGCGTTAATGCGGGGATCAACAGCTTAAACGAGATATAAGTAGGTACTATCATCTCAAACCGTGATAAACATTTAGCTTGATAGTGTGACTTGACTACCCACACTTTTTTTGAGGAGGGTTTTTTTTTAATTCATATAAACCAGTGCTTGACTGCGATCCCACCTGATGGTAAGCAGCGATGCAATCATTGATGGTGAGGCTCACTAGTTTATTAAGAGCCTATTCACCTTAGCCTTGAAGACACTTAAATTATAATTAGAGTAATTATCAAATAACTTCTCCCGCTCTGGGTGGAGCAGGAGGGCGTGTCAGAGTTACTGACTAAAATCCACCTGTGTTGCTTCAGTTACCCTTTGCGTTTAGGGCTACGGTAACTCTCTCGAACAATCACTCGGCTCAGCAGTGCTATTACTATATATAGTACTATTACTAAGAAAACAGCCTTGAGCGCAGCGCTGGCCGCAGCGACGAAATCCAAACGTACTTAGGATTAACAATTCAATGGACCTATACATTGATTGATCCAAATAGGTAAATCCATTTCGTCGCTGCGGACAGCGCTGCGCTCACTGTTTTCTTATAGAATACTCGTAGCATATGACAGTGTGACTGCTTTGGCTTGTTCGTATGCTTCTCTCGAAAGAGTGCGGTAATCGTCAGTTAGTTTTTGGATGTTACTTTCGTTTCGCTGTTTTTAGAGTATAACTATCCTTATTCTTACATACTTAAATATTATAAAACAAAGTCCCCACCGCGTCTGTCAGTCTGTATGTCCTCAATAAACTCAAAAACTGCTGAACTCATTTAACATTCATATCATAAAAAGCTACAAAAAATCTTTTTACAAAAAAAAATAACCGACTTTAATTTCGGAAGTCGGTGTTTCTCGGTATTGTTTGTTTCTTATTTAACACCGACTTTCGAAAACCTATTGCTACAGTGCTACAACAGCACTAGTACAATGCATTGGATTGTTAATACTATGTACGTATTTGGATTTCGCCGCTGCGGCCAGCGCGCGCTCAAGGCTGTTTTGACCTCGGTCTGTGGTCGCAGAAGGCTGCTGATTTGTGAAGGTTATGCAGCTGATGATCGGATGATTTATAATGTAAAAAAGAGCATTAAACAGAGTCATTCATGAGGAAAGTGTAGGTTTATATAATACATGCATAGCTGTATGCAAAACCCGTGCGACAGCCTGAGTTGCGGAGGTCAGGCAACCTCCGCAACTCAGTCAGTGCTAACTCAATAGGTACTTCTTGTGGATTTCGCTTCATGTTGTACTATTAGTATTAGTATCCGTAGGTCCGCTTTCAAGTTTTTTTTCCTTAAAGGTGAAGGCAAAACAGCGGCAGCTCACGTGGCCTCTACCAAGGAATTCCTTCTCCTAGACGACGTGCAGCGAGACCGGCGGTTCTCCGACGGTTTGCGCTGGATCGACGCGAAGGTCGCACTTTGTATGCCGGTGGTCAAGCCTGATGGAGAGTGCTACGCCGTTCTGGAATTGTACAGGACGTTTGCCAAAAGCTATGATGATGTGAGAAGTTTTTTGTTGTCTGTTTGTGTTCTTCAGACCTTGTTTGTATCTACTAATCTCGTTAAAAAATAAAAGGCCCGTTTTGACATTTGAGAAAAACCCTAGAATGTAACATGGAACAAAACTGAAAGAAACAATAAAATAATAATTAGGGGTCCAGTGTAGTAGTAGCTACACTACACCGGACAAGCCGCTAGGTAGTCAAAAAAAAATACAATAATGTCAAAACGGGCCTTTTATTTTTTGACAACTTTAATTACTGTTTTTAAGGTTCCGTACCTCAAAAGGAAAAAACGGAACCCTTATAGGATCACTTTATTGACCGTCCGTCTGTCTGTCTGTCTGTCAAGACCTCTCGGGAACGCGTGGAGGTATCGAGTTGAAATCAAATTGAAATCAAAATTCATAGGGCACTTCCAGTTGACCCAGAATCCTGAAATTTGGCATAAAGCAAGGTCTTATGGTATAGATATAGGAATAAATCTGAAAACTGTAAATTTGTAGTTACGTAACAAAAAAATTTTTTTACAATTCTGAAAAATCTTCGTAACTCAATTCGGAAATCGAACGGTTTTCATAGGTAAGTTTGTGCGCGGGTCCGACTCGCACTTGCCCTGTTTTTTATCTTAAGGGTTACCAGATAACATGCAGTCTGCGTTTTTTACCTAATTATGCACCTACCAATATGTGGATATATCCAACGTTTCAAGTTTTCAAATTGTAATTGTGGAAAGATTGATTAAATGGACGAAACTCAGACAAAAACAGTGACCAATGTAGAGTTACATTATTTGCTGTCTCTTGTTTTTATACAATTTCATTTAGGAATTCATTATTCTGAGCACCTACCTGCTGCAATCTGGGTATAACGTGAATGAGTGACGATCTTCGTAGCATGGCTGGTGAAAGCTAAATGGAAGGAGCTAAGGATCAAGTTGTTGGTGTGAATTTGTTAGAGGCCTTGTCCAGCAGTAGACTTCTAATGACTGATGAATCATAATCTTCAATTCCAGAACGTGGTTTACACAGTGGTAAGCGTGGCTTGCTGGGCCGGCGCGGCTGTTCACCAGGCACAAGCGAGGGTCATTCTACAGAAGACGGCTCACCTCAACTCTGAACTGCGCACCTTGCTGCAGAATTACTTCTGTGATCTGGCGTCTATTGACACTATGCTGACAGATATGCTGGTAAGAACTGGCGCAAAATATTTTAGACATAATATACATATATGGACATGCCACAATACAAATTCTAGTCTAGCAATATAATTTACATTAAATTACTGAAGCTTCGCCGTTAGCACTGTTTGAAATTGACCATAAACACACACAGAGAGATATTCGAGCCTGACGGATCATTAATCGGGCCATATTTGTGACGGTAGACCTTATAGAAAGATGAAAGCAGTAAACCTCATGTTGACTTTAAGCAGCTCTTCCTCATGATTTCACCAAGGATACCGACCATCGGCGACCTACCGACATAGCCAGATGAATCGTCAAACTTAACTGGCAGTGGGCAAGGCACATTGCTCGCTGAACAGATGGTCGATAGGGCCGAAAGATTCTGGAGTGGCGACGATGTACCAGAAGAAGCAGCGTTAGAAGGCTTCCCACAAGGTGGACACAGACCTGGTGAGAGTCGCTGGAATCCGCTGTATGCGAGACGCCTAGAACCGGTCATTGTGGCGACACTTGGGGGAGGCCTACATCGAGCAGTGGACGTCTTTCAGCTTTCGACTACTTAAGTATCTTCTTGTCGTTAGTACCTATCATCGATAAGTTTCTTCAGGACTGCTCATACACTTTTCTCTACCCATAGGTGGTAGTAAAATCATTCACCGGCGCGATGCGCAGCAGCTTCTACATAATCGACAAGGATCAAACTGGCGACATGCTACAGGCAGACATGTGGGATGATGGCTGGTCCAACGAGAAGACTACAATGCCGCGGAAGAGGCTTAAAGTCAAGTTAGTGTCTTCAGTAGTGTTCCAGCGATGAGCAGCATTCTACATCATCAATTACTATCATATTGGCAGCCAATTTGATCCTAATTGATGATGTGGAAACTGCAGTAACCTGTCGGCTAAAAGGGAACATTTAGGACGTTGG
This sequence comes from Mythimna impura, assembly GCA_905147345.3. Classification (NCBI taxonomy): domain Eukaryota; kingdom Metazoa; phylum Arthropoda; class Insecta; order Lepidoptera; family Noctuidae; genus Mythimna; species Mythimna impura. Next base: position 3,471,601 of record LR990355.1, on the reverse strand, counting down.
CTAATCCAACTAAAAGAACCCCCGACTGCCCCCGACTCTCAGCTGCACGGACGTTATATTTGTTAAAGGGAGCGGGAATCTGCTGTTAACTTAATAGAGCCCGTGGCCGCCAGACCTTGGAACAATGTCTTGCTATGAAGTTTAGTTACAAGTTAGCTTTGGCAGACTGTGTTAGGGACATGAACAGACAAACTCTCAGCTTTTATAAAATAACGAAGGTCTGGCGGCCACAGGCTCTTAGGCTAAACTTGTGGTTGTTTCGATGCTTATACTGGAACCATGTGGATATTAATGAAGATGATCTCTCAACTGATAAGCTAACAAACACCACCATTTTGTGATTGTATCCTTCTTTTTCCCATAGTTTAAGATATGAGCAGACACCCGCAGGCTATGTGGCTCGCAACGGAGAAAATATTAACGTTCACGATGCCTACAAGGACCCTCGGTTTGCTAAGGAAATGGACCCCACTACTGGCACCGTTGTAAGGTCCTGCCTGGTTTCACCTATCACGGATAAGAATGGAGTTATTGGTGAGCGAATTTCTAGGATTACCCTGACAGCTAGCGTCATATTAACCCATCCCACAGTAGTGCTCGTTTTTTTGCGCCTAGACTATAAAATTTATTCTCACATTCAATGAATCGGGCTACTGGGCTGTTTCTGAGAATTTTGGAGGGAAAATACAGTGTACTTATACGGAATGAATCACGTTCGAACTCAAAAGAAATGCAGAAAGACAGTAAGAGCAGTGGTTAGTGGTGGAGCAGGGTTCTTTCCGCACCCTTTTTCACCCACTTCTAAATGTAGGTATCCTCACTTTTTTGAGGTCTCATCACAGTAACTCTGAACCAAAATGGCTTCTTTTTTATTTTTTTACACGGGGTTTCATCGGTGGAGGGATTATCATACTTTTACTGGCTAAAACCCAGAGTGTTACTTCAGTTGCCCTTTTTACGAGGGCTACGCGGATTGTCTGAAGGAGTTACTCCTTTGGACAATCCGCAGCGCTGGCAGACAAGCCCTTACTGGCTCTGTCAATTTTACTGACATTTATTTGAGGCGTTCGTGAAACAGTCGCGAAGTAGACCCAGGCTAGGGTCCTTATCGGACGGCCAGACGACTAGCCACCCGTCCCAGTCTGCAAGCCCGTGCCTACGGTGGCCGGAAATCGTCCTTCGACTCTTAACGCCCGAGGCTTGTCTCCGTCTCGCGGTTTTGGCCGCCTCCTTGAAGCGAAATAGCTTGAAATCACAAGGGGAGAACATTTCCCAGTATTGAGTCGATGTAGGCTGACGGTAACTTAGTAATAAAACGTGTATCCACTTACCTACTTACCGGTTCACAGGTGTGGTTCAGCTAACCAACAAGACCAGTGCACAGCCGTTCGATTCTGAAGACGAGTTAATATTTTCTGTATTCGTCAGCTATTGTCCACTCATCGTGCACTTCTATAACATGCAGCAGAAGATGATTTACCATGTACATATGATTTTTTATAATGATTTACTTACTCTAGAACTGGACGGATAAAGCGTGGGGTCGCGAAAGATGGAAAGAGTGAAAAGGGAGGCCTTTGCTCAGTGTCGGATCAGCCATGTAGCAAGAGTAGCAAATGCAACGGGACCCATGCATTGTGGTGGGCCCCGTTTGGACGTACAAAAACAAGCCAAGATACGTGTGCCACATGAAATCTAACCAATCCTCGGACATTGGATTGGAGGCCACCGCCTATTGATCCATCGCTAGATAAGGGCCCCGCGGCTTGTTTGGAAAATAAGTTAGAGTCGTTTTAATTCGTTATCAATTATAAAGATTTAGGGGGCCCCTCAGTAGAATTTGCTATAGGCCCCACGCTGGCTTAATCCGGCACTGCCTTTGCCTAGGAGTGGGACAGAATAGGCTCACAAAATAAATTGGTACTATATAGACTTGTCAAAAGATCCTGCTGGGGAAACGGAAATAAATGAAACGAACAGTCCAATGACGAATCGGCCGTAGGAAAACGGTTGCACAATCGCAACATTCCGCTGTTTATATTATAACAATATGAACAGCGGAAACGAAAGAAAACTTATGATAGACTTTAACAATTTGCAGGCCAATTTGAACCGCGTGTACTTTGAGCTCATGGGCTTACACATGAAGCCTTGCAAGCACGACCTGGAAGAGCTTATTGAATCCAGCAACGTTATAGTTCCACCTGCCAACTTTAAGACGTAAGAAGATATAACTCTTAACTTAAAACGCGTATCCTAGCTTATGGGGCTATCTGAAACCTTGGAAGCACGACGGTATGAGTTCACTCATTGAAGCTAGTAACGCGGTTAGGCGGCACTAAAATGCCGCCTGCTATAGACGAGGTAAGGTGTTAGATATACCTTGACGAAAATGAACTGGATCTTTACTTAGAATCACGTATATATATGCTTAGAATAGTTGCGTGTCCGTTCGCATCGAATCGTATACCTAAATGATGAATGAATGGTAAATGATTGCAAATACTTTTTAAAAATACATTTTTATATGTCAACTTTTTTGTCAGTTTAAACTAGATGAGGCCGGTATTTCCTAGCTGACTACCCTAAGAAGAAACACCGAAACAACCTCTTGGTCAAAGTCTTTTTTAAAGACCATACAGCAAACATGTAACGGTCTAATCATACAAAAACTATACACATTAGTGTCTGAGATGGTCTTTTGAGGAAAGAACCACACAGATTTGAATGGACCTGTCCAGTCAGTGCAAGTATTTGAGCTCAACGACTTGTCGGACAATATCAAGGAAAAGACATTTAAGTAGGCCACAGAAACTACTCAATAACGACATCTTATCGAATAACGTTTGCTCTTGCTTTTTGAGCACGAGCAGACGTTATAAAAGACGCTTGTAGATATCAGGAAACACAGACTTCGGCAAAGAACTCCACTCTTTAGCTGTACGCACAATGAATGTGTTCCCAAAAAAACCAGATTTATATTCCTTCAGTTGCCCTTTGTGTTCTAGGGCCACGGTAACTCTTTAAAACAATTCAGCAGCTTCTAGAGGCAGCTGCAATTGAGTGTCAGAAACGACGGTCAACAAGCCTTCTGTCTATAACTTGATATACCTACTTACTGAAAAGACGAGCTCTTGATAGAACTATATAGGGTGTATAGCTCCCATCTGTCTCACTTGCATGACTGGATATTTTAACACGTCATGATAAGCTCCAGGAGTTCTTCTTCTTCTTTCTGCCATTAACCTATATTACTTGGGGTCGGCGCAACACGTTTTTTTCTTCCATTCTGTCCTGTCACCCGTCACAATATCACTAACTCCCTTTTCTTTCATATCCCTCCTCACACAATCCTCTTTCAATCTCACTCAATCCATCTTTTCTTTGGCCTTCCTCTCCCTCTCCATTCATCTACATGTATACTCAGAACTCTTTTAGTAACATGCGTTTCATCTCTTCTCTTTACATGAGCATATCAAGACAAACGATTTCCTTTCAACGTTTCAGTCACTGGCGCCACTTTCAAACTTCCTCTAATATTCTCATTTCTCACTTTATCCATTCTCGTCACTCCACACATCCATCTCATCATTATCATCTCCGTTACATGCAATCTTTTTTCATCCATCCATAAGGCTCCAAGAATTATTTACTAGTTCATATTTTCTATTTCAGATTCGACTACCACATAAGCGAGAGCAGCAGGGAAGACATGTCTGGCCTTGTGTGGGTGATGTTCTCGGAGACGTTTGCCAACCCGCGTAACTTCGACCGACTGTCTATAACTGACTTCATTCTGACAGTACTCGGCAGTTATAGGAATAACCCTTACCATAATGCGGAACATGCCTTCTGCTTCACGCATACGATGTATCTAATACTCATTAATAACGTCGGGTACTTTGATTTGTATGAGGTGTGTTTATTATCTACTCTCATTAGCTTTCTAGGTTTTTCTAGGAGAAAACGTTCAATTTTCCAGCTTTTAAAGTAGCCAATGGCCTGTTTGCAGTCTTTTTGCCTATGAAAGAATTTTGGTAATGAGAATGGATATTCCAGAGATTCCCTTCTACAAATAAAGATTTTCATCTTTTTACTATAGTAGCTCCCACTGGCGTGAAATTAGTATTTCTCACTTTTACAAATTGTAGCCTGAGTATTATTAGTTATCTTGGTACTAAATTTAATCTGAATATGTTCAGCTGTTTGATTGTGAAGGAATAACAAACATATTATATATTATATATGTATATAAAGGCGACAGCGATAAATTAGCGGTACCGCCGTCGTCGGTAAGGTTTTCTGGTAGAGGGTTCATGGCGTAGCATTAAAATAACAATTCACGATCACTTTTATTTCAAAGTAGATATAATTATGTGATACTGAGGTGTATCGTAATCGGTGAGAACCAGTGTCTCGTTCGACCGAACTACTCGACGGATCGCCTGAAACTGCCATCCAAAGAGTATTTTTATTTTTTTATTACCCATCACCTGATGGTAAGCGATGATGTGGTCGACGATGGAGCACGCTTGCCTAGAAGTAACAGTAACCTATTCACTCTTGACTTATAGACCCCTAAGTTGTAGCTATCAGGAAACACAGACTCCGGCAAGGAATTCCACTCCTTGGCTGTACGCATAATAAATGTGTTCTTAAAACGTTTTGTATAGTATAGTAAATATCTGCCATCCGTAGGTAAACGTCGCCGCTTCAAACGATTCCGCTCACGTGTAGACAAGCTACAACGTCCTAGTGTCCTATTATCGTTAAAATGTCATAATCTCCGACACATACACTCAACAACTTTCTCACTCTGGTGAAGCACCCGCTCTAACCTAACTCCTTGTCGTTGCAGACGATAGCCCTGATGCTGTCAGGGCTCTGCCACGACCTGGACCACCCGGGGTTCAACAACAACTTCCTCACTCTGGTGAAACATCCTCTCGCCAGCATGTACAAGACCGCCGCACTCGAGAACCACCACTACTTCCTCGCTAAGAAGATGATTGAGGTAATGAATATACGAGTGTAGTGAAACAAAACAACAGCTAAAGAAAGTTAGAGCACAAAAAGGCATGAATATCTTTTTAGAGGTATGCGGAACAGCGTGTAAAGTCCCTCAAACGTCCATTGAAAAAGAAGGATCCTCCGACCAGACGGGTGTTCTATCTGGTCCGTGCAACTGCTCGATAGTTGATTTTCGACTGTGCTATATGTTCTAATTGCGCGAAGAACTTTGGTACCGTGATTCTGTAATTTTAGTTTTACTAACTTATCTTGTTGTAGGGGCTGGCCCTAGGCCAGAGCACTTCGACCCTTCTGGATCTTTTGTGCTAGATATGCCCCTCCTGTCTACTCAACCCCTAGCCCTCCATGCACCTTCTTCATGAGTCCCAGTATGGCCTTGATGGGGCTGAGCCTGTAGTCCTCTGGTCTCGCTACACTTTGTATGCTGGGTATTTCGTTACTCAATCAAATTATCAGTACAACATTTTTTAACGGAACGGAGTACTTCGGAAGGCTTTTCAGCCTCAGTATCAGTTAGGGAACGAATGTTGCCAGGGTTTCTATGACATCTGGGCCCACCTTCCAATAGATATGTGTGGGACTAAGATTTAGAACTTGGTGCCATAGTAACTTTTATTCAGCTCAAAAATACCTATCCAGTAATGTAAAACACCTTTCCTAGCACTACTGCTTTGCACAAGGAGGCGACCGCCTGCCACTCCTTCTCGCTCCGGACCATGATCTGTATCAAGGCCCGGCGCGAGAGGTCGCTGCCGCCGATCGCCCCCACGAGGACACGGTGGTGCTCTGCCCAGGCGGGGCACACCTCCACCGTGTCCTCTGGACGGTCCACACAATGGTGACACCCGGGCATTTCCTCCGCACGAATCTGATGCAGGAACCTCACGAACTTACCATGTCCGGTGAGGACCTGCCTCATGCGGAAGGTAAGGACGCCGTGTTGCCTTTCCAGCCACTCCTCAAAGAGGGGACTTACCGCCATAATTATGGCGTGCCCAAGCTATTGAAAGGTAGGCCTAGGATTTGCAACCTCCTTTATAACATAGATATTTTTTTCTCTAGTGTCATTCGTTTTCTTGCAAATACTTTTAACATCTCTCGGGTCTTAAGTCCTTGCTACTTGGCTTAAAATTTTCTTCCATTTTCTTAACAGGACAAAAAGATTCTAGCCCGTTTCCAGCCAGAACACCAAGAGCGTATAATGGAGGAGATCAAGTACGATATCCTGTGCACTGACCTGGCGGTGTACTTCCAGATCAGGGCGCAGCTCACGCCGGTACTAGCAGACCACGTGTTCGACTGGACCGATGTCGCGCATCGAAAGATGCTGAAGGTTTGTTCTTTGGTCTGTTGCAATCCACTGCTGACGTATGTTCTTCTCTCAAGGTGCGCCACTAATTCCAGTTTTCTGGCTCCTTTTTAAGATCGGTTGGTACATGTTGACTGAGATGTGCCACGCTTTATCTCCCGATACGCGGTCTCCCCTCTAAAATTCTTGCTCTGCCGTCCGTATCAGTACACAGACGATGGCTAGCACGTTCTTCTCCATAAAGATCTATGCTTTGGACAACTTCTCTCTTCGACTGGCCTATTGGTCGAGTGGTTAGTGGCCCTGACTGCTATGCCGGAGGTCGTGGGTTCGATTCCCACCCAATACAAATGTGTGTGTGTGATCATTTGTTCTGTGACTGGGTGTAATTTATTTAAAATATGTATGTATTTAGAAATATATAAGTATATTTATCAGTTGTCTAGTACTCATAGCACAAGCTCTGCTTAGTTTGGGACTAGAAGGCGTAGTGTGAAAGTTATGGAATATATATTAACTAAGTTTAATATTTTTAACTGACTCCTTGACAATTTAAACAGTACACTTTTATTATATGCTTGTGATTTGAAGTCTACAGTTACTTGAGTTTGCTAAATCTAGTCTTCGGCGTTCGTGTATCAGCAGACAGGCAATTGACGTCTTTTTTTTTTACCCGACTACGGAGGGTTATGATTTTGACAGGCTATGTATGTATGTGAGTTTGTTCATCTGTTCCCACATAGCTCCTAATCTACTTATCGGAACTCGACGTATGAGGTATCGTTAGAACCGTCTTAATTGTCCGCTGAACATAGGTTACGTGACGTGTCACAAAACTTGATATGGCGCCCTCTAGCGGACAAATAGTAATGTATAAAAAATAAAAATGGAGATAAATACGCTGTGTTTGGTATCATTTGAAAGGGCTTTACTTGTACATTTCTAAAATATTGTTCAAATTTAAAGTGACGCCCTTTAGCGGACAAGAAGTCATGTGTTAAAAAAAATGTTAAGATAAATACACCGTGTTTGATATCATTTGAAAGGGCTTCACTGGTACTTATTAAAATATATCATCAAAATTCAATGTGGCGCCCTCTGATGGAAAAAAAATAATTTACCATTATTAATTAGAAATTTTAAATTTAGCTTTTGCAAATGGTATAGAAGCACAGTGATTTAACACCAAAATAATTTAAATAAAATAAAGTAAAAAAAACTAAAACCCGACTACGACAAAAAAAACGACGAAACTAAAAGTATGAAACAAGATTTCCAGGATGCTGAAATAAACAAGGTAAAAAGAAAAGCCGTAGTCACACGTTATTAAAGTGTTTCGGTTGTTACCTATAACGTGTGACTGCGGCTTTTCTTTTTACCTTGTTTATTTCAGCATCCTGGAAATCTTGTTTCATACTTTTAGTATCGTCATTTTTTTTGTCGTAGTCGGGTTTTAGTTTTTTACTTTTTTTTATAAAGTAACATTCTGTTATCAATCATCCAAACAAATCAATACTAAATTGAATCGTTACAGTACGATATATTATATATACAGAATTATAGCACGGTATCTTTAATGGGCCTGCCGGTGGTGTCTCTATGGATCAGTTTTGCGTGCGTAGACAAAACTGTGGTGAACCTTGTGCGTGTGGTAGATCCATAATACACTTTATCACAGATACATACCTATGAGTATTTATATATTTTTTTAGGTTATCATCGCTCTCTAGGGTGGTGCGAGAGGACGAGTCAGACTTTTACCATAATATACTTTTACTGACTTAACCCGCCTTGCTCCTTCATTTGCCTCTTTTTGCGTTTTAGGGCCATGGTAACCACTGGCGTAGCTACCGAAGGGCTACGTGGGGCAGTGCCCCGGGGACCCCAAGCTCGGGGGGCCCCAAACCTAATTAACAAACCACTTATTGAACCAGCGGAAAATTCTCCCACCTTCGAAATCTAAATAAAATAGGTTGCAATGCTAATTATGGCAACTCGTATAATTAGTCTGTAAAAGACACTCTCTCACGTTACAACCACAGCAAAATAAGTTATTTAATGATTTCCCACGTGATAAAGGGGCCCCACTGCCGTTGGACATCTAGCTACGCCACTGATGATTACTCTGTCAAACGTTACTTCAGCCTTAGCAGGTATCGGCCCCACTAGGCCCTTTCAGTAGATAGATACATTAATGATATCTCTTTCAGGGAATACTGATGACGACGAGTGATCTGTCCGGATGCTGCAAACCATTTGGAGTATCAAAAGCGATAGCGGAATCCGTGTATCAAGAGTTTTATGAACAAGTTGGTGAATTGATACACTTCTTTAGTACCTATACAATTTTATTTTATTTCAATCGTCTTTACTTTCCCAAAAACAGAGTCACTTTCTGCGTCTGTTTGTTTTTCTAACACCTCCTAAAACACGCAACAGATTTTAATGCGGTTTTTACTAATAGAACTGTTAACTATTCACCCAGGAGGGTTTATGTGTATAGTTTTTTGCACCCGAGCGCAGCAAGGGTGGGTCACTAGTACTTACTAGTTTGGAATAAGCGGACAAAATCGTGATACATGAATTTTAAAGCTATTCAATGGTGATTTAAAAAAAAAACTTATTAAGAGCTGACTTCGCTTGGAAGTCAGCCCGAAAATGTAATTCAGACATTTGTACCCTTTTCGCACCTAGCTTCTCCAAACTTATTCCGCTTCCCCCAGGGTGACCGCGAGCGCGCGATGGGCTACACTCCGCTGAGCATGATGGACCGGCGCCGCAGCATCAACCAGCCCGCGGAACAGATCCAGTTCCTGTCCGTGGTGGTGTTGCCTTGTCTCCTGCTGCTGCAGAACGTCTTCCCTAACACCAATCCCCTCACTGACAACTGCAGGTTATTTTGGTTGCAATAGTAACTTCCAAACACGGCCATTTCAACCTTAAACTAATGGCATAGCTCGCGTGACACTCGTTCGTTATTTGAAACAGTAGTAAGGGTCTAAGTAGACCGCGGAGGCTTGCGGGCGACGAGCAATGGTTAGCACGCGGTCCGGCCGTTCGGTAAGAATCAAGCTTGAGTCGACGGAGCGTGTGTTTGAGCGCCTCAAAGAGCTAAACTGGAGAGGCCCCGAAAAGCCGATGCTTGCTAGGGCTGCGGGAAAGTTCGAAAGAGTTACGGCGACCCTGGAGAGCAAAGGGAAACTGAAGGAACCATCCTAGAGCGCGAAAAATTATTTGATGATTTCCGGGGTTATTTGCACTTCGTCCCATGCAAGTAGTTTGTAAGGGAATAGGTATGTTTGTGGACCAAAGTGGGTTGGATTTATAAAAAACCGGTCAAGTGCGAGTAGGGACTCGCGCACCGAGGGTTCCGTACAAATTTGTAGGTATGTAAATAGTTTAGCACGGGTTTTTTTACCTTGAAACCTACCTCTTCCCTTACAAACTACTTGCATGGGACGAAGTGCGAATAACCCAATTTCCGCCTCAAAAAGAAAAGGTCTAAGCAGACGCACTGTACGCCAGCTACTGAACTGCATTTTTGATGCAATTTTGGCAACTGTTCGTCGACTGCAAGTGACCTGTATAGTCAGTTGGCAGTTTTGATATTACCCAAGTATATGTACCGCATCCGAACAGCAACATTGAAGCTGTTGTGTAGGAAGTTCATAATATATGCAGTTTTTTTCTATTTTTCGAACTATCCCAAACCCTTGATTTAGACCCTAACAATTCCTCTCTTCATTTAATCTCTTCTTTGTCGTGCTGTTGTAGAGCTGTCATGTCCTAGCCTTGAAGCCAACTAGCTTGAAGAAGAAGAAGAGCTGTAAGCCACCCAAAATAAATACGTCGTTACAGAAAAACGCAAGAGGCGTGGCACGAGGAGATCGAGATCCGCGGCCAGAAGCTGTGGCGGCAAGACGACGTGCCCGGCTCGCGCACCTCGCGCGCGCTCAGCGACGCCAGGCCCGAGCCGCGGGACTGAACACGGGCCGCTCTACCACGTACTTGAATTACCTTTAATAAAATACTGTTAATATCTATAATATTAGTTTTATTCAGCTCCAGTATGGAGTCGGATTGCGCGAATACGCAATCGTAACGTTCATTTGTTCGGCTAAACTGGATGGCGCCCTCTGTCGGCACGATGGCGCGCAATAATGTGTGGAGCACACTTTAGATACTTGACAATACATGAAATCTGTTTTAAAAGGTGTTTTTGTTAGAAAAGGTGGGTTTTATGAATGTTACCGATGCCGCAATTAACGTAGACGACACCTACTAGGCCCAAACAATTGGAGTTCACCATATTTTTGTGGTTCATAAAATAATTTCTCCAGCTCTGAGTGGAGCGAGAGGGCCTGTCTGTTACTGACTGAAACCCACCTGTGTTCCTTCAGTTGCCCTTTGCGTTCCAGGTACACGGTGACTCTTTCGAACATTTGTGCAGCCCTGCAAGCAATGGCCCTACTGGGCTCCGCAATGGCGGATTAACCCAGCGCGGGGCCTGTAGCAAATTCGACCATGGGGCCCCTGTGTAGACCTATTAAATACTTCTCATTCTTATCTCAATCACTAATAACCCCGTGGATTTTAAGATTGGGTAAGGTAGGTACGTGGAAAGTATGGTAATGAGGGAAATCTAATAAGATTGATTATCATGTTCAATGAAATAATAATCAGCTGTATTCGGATTTCGATATATTTATATAGACAAAATTTTTTCTTGCGTTCAAGTGCAGGATCCTCGAACACGCGGGGCCCCCGATTGCGCGAGGCCTGTAGCATTTGCTACTCTTGCTATATGGCTAATCCGCCACTGGGCTCCTTCAATCAAGGAGTTTCATTGACTCGAAAATAAGTGGTCGCAAACGCTACTGAGCACGCAATCCTGGGTAGGTTGGTCAGTGTCATTGGATTTTTCTACCTGTAGAAAGCAAAATAGTGTCGGTTTTTTTTTTAAATAATTTTATTAAACTGGCGGTCCCGACAGACGAAAAGACTGTCCGAAAGCTGGCTTTTCGTCAGAAAAAATAATGAGAACCCGATTGCAACGCCACCTATCAGGTTCAATTGTATTTTACCCAACCAATCAATCAACTTAATCGACCAATTTAATTATAACAGTATTTTATTAAAGGTAATTCAAGTACGTGGTAGAGCGGCCCGTGTTCAGTCCCGCGGCTCGGGCCTGGCGTCGCTGAACGCGCGCGAGGTGCGCGAGCCGGGCACGTCGTCTTGCCGCCACAGCTTCTGGCCGCGGATCTCGATCTCCTCGTGCCACGCCTCTTGCGTTTTTCTGTAACGACGTAATTATTTTATTTTGGGTGGCTTACAGCTCTTCTTCTTCTTCAAGCTAGTTGGCTTCAAGGCTAGGACATGACAGCTCTACAACAGCACGACAAAGAAGAGATTAAATGGAGAGGAATTGTTAGGGTCTAAATCAAGGGTTTGGGATAGTTCGAAAAATAGAAAAAAACTGCATATATTATGAACTTCCTACACAACAGCTCCAATGTTGCTGTTCGGATGCGGTACATATACTTGGGTAATATCAAAACTGCCAACTGACTATACAGGTCACTTGCAGTCGACGAACAGTTGCCAAAATTGCATCAAAACTGCAGTTCAGTAGCTGGCGTACAGTGCCTCTGCTTAGACCTTTTCTTTTTGAGGCGGAAATCGGGTTATTCGCACTTCGTCCCATGCAAGTAGTTTGTAAGGGAAGAGAATAGAATAGAATAGAATAGAATAAACTTTATTGTACACCAAATTAGTAACAAAACTTTTACACTAACTTAAATCTACGGGTACAAAGGCGGTCTTATCGCTGAGAGCGATATCTACCAGACAACCTTAGGATGGAATGGAAGAACTTGAAATAGAAAAAGGGGGGTAGTCTGCGGTGTACTGCAAATTAATAACGTAAATATTATATTAAAATGATATACTAATTATATGAAAGACAATATATAAACATAATTATAAATATTATATATATATATATAAATATTAAGAGTTACACAATTTCATACAAAGAGATGGAAAAAGAAAAGAACAATAAGGTGGGTTAGTGACGGAAGAACTGAATTTAGGTAGAGGCAGGACAGCAATTAGAGTGAAAGGAAATGATCTTTGACTAGATTTTTGAAAGAAGCTAGTGACTGGGCTTGCCTAATTGGCACCGGCAACGCGTTCCACAATCGTACCGCTTGGACCGTGAACGATTTGTCACTGAACCTAGTAGAATGCGAGGGCATTAAAAGTTTCAAATTCTCCGATGATCTTAAGTGTCTAGAATGTGTGTCATGAAGGAACTTGAAACGTTCTTTAAGATAAGAGGGCGTTGTAGGAATAAACAGAACACTGTAAAGCAATGATAAAATATGAGCATTCCGGCGAAGGCGGATTGGCAGCCACTTGAGCTTAATACGAAATTCAGAAATATGATCATATTTGCGCAAACCAAATATGAATCTAATACAAAAGTTTTGGAGTCGCTCAAGCTTGTCTAGCTGCACTTCAGTTAGGTCTAAATAACTGACATCGGCATAATCAAGGATTGGGAGAAGGAGGGATTGGGCGAGTGCAGTTTTAGTGGCAGTTGGACGAAAATTGCGTAGTCTTCGTAAAGACCCCGCAGACGCAAACAACTTGCGGCTAACTTCCTGCATCTAAGGTCCCCACGAAAAGTCTCTATCAATAATGATACCAAGGTCCTTAACTGAATCGCTGTATGAGATGGTTGAGCCATCAAAAACAATCGGTGGGAGCCGCGTCCAGTCGATTCTTGAGCGCAACCTAGGGCTGCCGACAACAATGACTTGGGTCTTTGTAGGATTGACCTTCAAGCCATGGGCCACACTCCACTCAGAAATACGAGCTAAATCTTTATTAACTGTGTTAACGGCCTCGGATAGTTTATTTAAAGGAGCTTGTGAATATATTTGCAGATCGTCAGCGTAAAGGTGGTAGGATGATAGAAGTTCATTAGAAATAGAGTTTATAAAAATTGCGAAAAGAAGAGGTGATAGAACGCCCCCCTGTGGTACGCCAGCAGTTGTATTGCACCATGATGATGATGAACCATCAATGCGAATACGCTGCCGGCGGCCACACAGGTAACTACGAAACCAATCAATCGCCGTTGGAGATATGTTAAGAGAGTTAAGTATGCCGATTAAAATATCAAAATCGACGGTATTAAAAGCGTTGCTGAAGTCTAATAAGGAAAGTACCGTCAGATTTCCATCTTCCATACCACGTCTAATGTCGTCCGTAATGTTAACAAGCGCTGTTGTAGTGCTGTGTCCTGGACGAAACCCGGATTGGAAATGATTAAGGAGGCGGTTTTTGCAAAGGAAGGTACTAAGTTGACTGTGGATTAATCGTTCAAGGACCTTGGATAGGAAGGGTAGTATGGATATAGGACGGAATTCAGAGAAGGAAACGGGATTACGCTTTTTTGGAAAAGGAGTGATTTGGGCATCTTTCCAAGAAGAGGGAAAAATACCGCAGGATACGGAATGATTAAGAATATGGCAGATGACAGGAAGGATTTCGTCAAGGATAGGGAGTATCATTTTACGACTGATACAGTCACTACCGACAGCATTAGACGTGATAGATTCTATACTCTTCTTAACATCACAATCGGAAAACTGATTAAAGACGAATGGTGAATAATCGGGAGTAGGAAGAGATGAAAGATCATTTAATGTTTTTGCTTTGATAGAACCGTTGAAATTCGAAGAAGTGGAAAAATGTTGATTTAGTAATTCAAGATCTACATCCTTAGGAATAGAATCTTGGCGCGACTTACCAACTCCCATTGATCTAAGAAATTTCCAGATTTTAGCTGGGTCACCGTTTTCAACGGATTTATGAATGTGGCGGCGTTGAGCATCCCTACACACCAAGTTGCTGCGATTACGGATTGCAACATATTTTTCACGATTTAGAGAATTAGGTCTACTTCTAAATCTAGACTTGGCCGTTGCTTTCCTCCTCAACATATCTTTCAAGTCGTCTGTTAACCAAGGGGCCGGCAGGTGTTTAATTTTCACGGGTCGAACAGGTGCATGGACATCGTAAAGTTGGAGAAGTTTAGAGTTGAGTAATTCGACTTTTGCGTCAATCGACTCAGCGGCAAGGAGGTCAGACCAGTCAATGTTGCCAGCATCCTCACGGAGACTCTCAAGACTCATACCACCAAAACTTCGCTGAAGGAGTATTTTAGGTTTCACCTTAGGAGGGCGAATTTTGTAGGAGAGGAAGAGAAGGTCGTGATAGGAGAAGGCATCAACTGTACATTGCCCATGCTTAGCGACATGTTGGGTGGAAGAAACAAGTATGAGTTCAAGCAGTGAAGGAGTACAGTTAGGAAAGTGGTGAGTGGCAGTCAAAGGAAGAAGAGACAAATTACAGGAGTGTGTAATAGATTGGAGTGAGGAAGACCGTGAATCACGTGAAGAGGTAGGTTTCAAGGTAAAAAACCCGTGCTAAACTATTTACATACCTACAAATTTGTACGGAACCCTCGGTGCGCGAGTCCCGACTCGCACTTGACCGGTTTTTTATAAATCCAACCCACTTTGGTCCACAAACATACCTCTTCCCTTACAAACTACTTGCATGGGACGAAGTGCAAATAACCCCGGAAATCATCAAATCATTTTTCGCGCTCTAGGGTGGACGAGAGGGCGAGTCAGACTTTTACTGACTAAACCCCACCTGTGTTCCTTCAGTTTCCCTTTGCTCTCCAGGGTCGCCGTAACTCTTTCGAACTTCCCCGCAGCCCTAGCAAGCATCTGCTTTTCGCGGCCTCTCCAGTTTAGCTCTTTGAGGCGCTCAAACACACGCTCCGTCGACTCAAGCTTGATCCTTACCGAACGGCCGGACCGCGTGCTAACCATTGCTCGTCGCCCGCATGCCTCCGCGGTCTACCTAGACCCTTACTACTGTTTCAAATAACGAACGAGTGTCACGCGAGCTATGCCATTAGTTTAAGGTTGAAATGGCCGTGTTTGGAAGTTACTATTGCAACCAAAATAACCTGCAGTTGTCAGTGAGGGGATTGTTGTTAGGGAAGACGTTCTGCAGCAGCAGGAGACAAGGCAACACCACCACGGACAGGAACTGGATCTGTTCCGCGGGCTGGTTGATGCTGCGGCGCCGGTCCATCATGCTCAGCGGAGTGTAGCCCATCGCGCGCTCGCGGTCACCCTGGGGGAAGCGGAATAAGTTTGGAGAAGCTAGGTGCGAAAAGGGTACAAATGTCTGAATTACATTTTCGGGCTGACTTCCAAGCGAAGTCAGCTCTTAATAAGTTTTTTTTTAAATCACCATTGAATAGCTTTAAAATTCATGTATCACGATTTTGTCCGCTTATTCCAAACTAGTAAGTACTAGTGACCCACCCTTGCTGCGCTCGGGTGCAAAAAACTATACACATAAACCCTCCTGGGTGAATAGTTAACAGTTCTATTAGTAAAAACCGCATTAAAATCTGTTGCGTGTTTTAGGAGGTGTTAGAAAAACAAACAGACGCAGAAAGTGACTCTGTTTTTGGGAAAGTAAAGACGATTGAAATAAAATAAAATTGTATAGGTACTAAAGAACTGTATCAATTCACCAACTTGTTCATAAAACTCTTGATACACGGATTCCGCTATCGCTTTTGATACTCCAAATGGTTTGCAGCATCCGGACAGATCACTCGTCGTCATCAGTATTCCCTGAAAGAGATATCATTAATGTATCTATCTACTGAAAGGGCCTAGTGGGGCCGATACCTGCTAAGGCTGAAGTAACGTTTGACAGAGTAACCATCAGTGGCGTAGCGAGATGACCAACGGCACTGGGGCCCCTTTATCACGTGGGAAATCATTAAATAACTTATTTTGCTGTGGTTGTAACGTGAGGGAGTGTCAGACTTTTTATACGAGTTGCCATAATTAGCATTGCAACCTATTTTATTTAGATTTCGAAGGTGGGAGAATTTTCCGCTGGTTCAATAAGTGGTTTGTTAATTAGGTTGGGGCCCCCCGAGCTTGGGGTCCCCGGGGCACTGCCCCACGTAGCCCTTCGGTAGCTACGCCAGCGGTTACCATGGTATACCACGATAATAATGGTAAATTAATTTTTGTCCACCAGAGGGCGCCACATTGAATTTTGATGATATATTTTGATAAGTACCAGTGAAGCCCTTTCAAATGATATCAAACACGGTGTATTTATCTTAACATTTTTTTTAACACATGACTTCTTGTCCGCTAGAGGGCGTCACTTTAACCGCCCGTGTGTCAATCGAACTTCTAAAGATATCGAATCAAAAGCGTGTGTGTCACCAGACTTCTAAAGTTCGATGCGCATCCGGTCGTATAAATGTACACAAATGTCGATCAAAACTATATCTATCCTGTTTATATTGAGCAGAGTGTAAGAATATAGAACGAGACAGGCATAGAACATCATTTGCTAGACATCTGTTTACAATTTTCGGTGTAATGTCAAGTGGTTTGAGCCGCCCCGCGCCACGGTCATTGCGCATTCGAAATTCAAAGTCAACGTAGAATAAAACAGTTTTTGTGGCCAGTGTTTCTTTGTTGAGTGTTTTAAACAATTGAAAGGTAAGTAATCAACAGTTTTAAACTGCTTCATTGTGTGTGTGTTATAGATTTTAGTCAAGATCTGATGATTTCGTCAGCTGTAGTCGAAAATTTCGCGCGACTAGTCGGCACCATTTCGATGTGTTGTGTGTGAAAATTACGCTACAGACGGCAAAATGTCGTTAGAAACATGATTTAGATACATTCCTACGTTTGTACAAGACATTTTACTAGTGAAATTCGTATATTTTTACGTAAAATACTCAACGGAAGAAAAAAAAACGGTAAAATTGGCGCGTAAATCGCTGCCGTTGGCAGGTCATGACCTCAAAACCGCCATGTTTGTTGTGTCTTGTGTGCCACAGTAAAGTGAAACGGTCAGCTAAACAATTGTTTGTATGTTGGTGTGGTTGGTTGATGGGATGGTTTTTGGTATGTTGAATTTTTTTTTAATGTGTATTTGTGTGATGGTAGATGGGTGGGTTGTGGGTTTTTGTTTGTGTTTTGGGTTTTATGTTTCTAACTGCATGTGCATTCATAATTTTGGGGATAATCCCCCCGTCTGTGGCGCGGAGCCATTCAGACACCCTATAAAAATGTCTGTCTGTGAGAGAACCACTGTGGTCCACTTAATCTGTGCGTCACATTTGACGCTAAGTATGTCTTTGTATTATCTATATATTTTATCTATTTTTGGACCGCATCTTTGTTCGTTTCACCGGCGAATTGTAAAATGTTCATCCTAACAGCGTGAGCTTTGAATATTTTTAATTTTTTTTACTTCTGTTTTTTTTTTAATATATATATTTAAAAAAAAAACAGATTTCACACATTAAATTATGTTTGAAAGTCGTTTCATAATTTTTTCCTTTTTCTGTTGTTCAGATTTGACCCACTGGCTGTATTTTTACTGTGACCATCCATTTTTTACCTAAATTGTTCGATTTTTGTGATCTTCATTTGTTGATTTGGCAATGTTTTTGTTAGGCAACGTGCCTTTGTACTGTGTTTTTCCATTAGCAAATATCATAGTATTGTACGATGCAAAGTTAGATTTCAAATAAATGCAAAAATATTTACTCTGTGATTCAAAGTACGAGTGGGTCTTTTTTAGCCCGTTTTTTCAAGTGCTTGCATTGTTACTCAGATATCGTAAACCAAACATTTCTAGACGCTGCAGCTTTGTTTGTATTATGTTCGTATACCATACTAAGTAATAAGACACTAACTCGAGCCGCATGACTCACCGACTTCTCGGTATCGATGTGTAAACATACCTTTTTTTATGGCCGGCGCTCGGGTTGCCCACTTGACGACGGCTTTTGTTTCGCTTGTCGTATGTAAAAATGTATAGAGAGGTCTGTTCTTTTTGTTTATTATTGTAAGATGATGTGTATAATAATAAATACAAAAGTTATTTTTGTTAAATATGGTTTTATTTTATAAATATGACGAATTTTGTACACAAAACTGGGAAATAGTCCATCAGACTACTTTCAAGTTCAAATTAGTAATACATTACAAGGTGAATCTACCCAAAACCCTACATAATCAGATAGCTTATTTCATAACAAGTTCAGTAACGTAAAGTTCGTTGAGCTAGGACTCGTATTTTCTGAGATATCGTCGTTTTAGCGAACGCGGGGAAGTCGTGCCGCGACTTCGGAAGTCAAGGACGGCAGTACGGTTTTAAGCAGAGCGGGTGGCCGACTACGCAATGGTTAAATTTGAACAATAGTTTAGAAATGTACAAGTAAAGCCCTTTCAAATGATACCAAACACAGCGTATTTATCTCCATTTTTATTTTTTACACATTACTTTTTGTCCGCTAGAGGGCGCCATATCAAGTTTTGTGACACGTCACGTAACCTATGTTCAGCGGACAATTAAGACGGTTCTAACGATACCTCATAGGTCGAGTTCCGATAAGTAGATTAGGAGCTATGTGGGAACAGATGAACAAACTCACATACATACATAGCCTGTCAAAATCATAACCCTCCGTAGTCGGGTAAAAACAAAACTGCAACAGTCGGGACCCATATTATTATGGAATGATTTTAGTCTAGATTATTTTAATGGGTCCCGACTGTTGCAGTTTTGTTTTAATTAAGCTGTTGATCCCCGCAATAACGCTGGCGTTAACGCGCCATTGTCTTTCTATTGTGTCTCTAATTACGCAATTAGATAGGTTAAATTGGTTTCTACGCTACTGGACTGAACCACAGACTGAACTTGCTTTTTTTCTTTTCAGTTTTTATTTAAATAAATTTTTTTCGCAGTCGGGTTTTTTATTTTTTAAATTTATTTTTTTATTTTACACTTTTTAGTATTCACTCTATTATAAGCGTACATTTATTACTTAAATGTTCACAAACCTACCTTGTCATGCGCCTCGTTTTTTTGTACTTAAATAAAATTGAAGTGTCTGTTTGTATTATCAAAAAATAGTAGGTAGGCAGTGACGGATTAACCCTTAATAAAATTAAGCAATTGCCTAGGGCATCACGTCTGGGGGGGCACCAGAAGAAGCACAAAAAAATCAGTCCTTAGGGCATCACGTCTCACTCTCGTCACCAAAAACCTCACCAAAAAAAGTTTCTTGGACTAACGGGTTTTAAGTTGACATAGTGCATTCGGCAATTCAAATGCACCGGAATTGCGATCAGCCAATCACAAACCACCCCTACCCCCCCCCCCCGCAAATCTGTTTCAATCAAATGTTTTGTTTTTTGAGTAATTGTGCCGGCCGGCTTCTATGCATACGTAATAATAGGGGTTAAAGTATGAAATTGCCGCTTTATTGTAATAGGTACTTCGAATTGACATAAAACCTTCATGGTTCGAGATTTTTGAGTGAAACTTTTTTCACATAGTAGGTACCTTTGAAGTTCTTTTTTTTAAAAAAAAAACATTTTACAAAAAATAAAATAACCGACTACACTAAAAAAAAAACACTAAAGAATCTAAATAACTTTAATTTCGGAAGACGGTGTTACTCGGTATTTTTTGTTTCTTATTTAACACCGACTTCCAAAAACGATTTTTTTTTTAGTTTTTTTATTTCACACTAGTTGCGATACACTTATAACCAGATTGCCTATTCTCATGACAATTCCAATTAACCCAAACACTGCTAGGTTACATTGTTTTATTATGAAGTTCCTGTGTCTACCTTCTACCTTCCGGCTTCATCATCAGATCAGTTCGATAGTACCTTATAGCCAAAGTGCATCTCATGACAATTCTAATAAGCCCAAACACAGCTAGGATACATTGATTAATTACGGAGTTCCTGTGCCTACTTTCCGGCTCCATCATCAGATCAGTTCGATAGTACCTTACAGCCAAAGTGCATCTTATGGCAATTTCAATAAGCCCAAACACGGCGAGATTACATTGATTAATTACGGAGTTCCAGTGCCTACCTTCCGGCTCCATCATCATCATTAGTTCACTTTGATGATACCATTTTCAACATAACTATTCAGAACCATTTATTTATTTGTGTTGTCATAGTCGCTTACTACTTGTGATATCTATGTGAGTATGAAGTTCCGTTGGCCATTTCTGGTCTTCTTCATCAGTTCCACTTCATCAAATGTTACTTTTTGACTGTAAATGCTTAAGTCCTCGATGAAAATACCAAAATAACTATATGGTTGCCTATAATATTTGAGGAGTTCCCTCGATTCCTCATGGATTCATCGTGAAAATTGGATTTTGAAAAAAAAATAGAACCAATCTGGAAGCATAACCTCTAAGGGGAAAAAAAATTGCCAATCGGTCCATAAACGACGGAGTTCTGAGGTAACAAACATAATTAAAAACAAAAACAAGTACAACCGAATTGATAACCTCCTCCTTTTTTGGTAGTCGGTTAAAAAATGTGCAACATTCGTGGTGAAGCGTCAATGCCTTTTCTTAAGGTATATGTATTTTTAGAGAATAAATAATATAAATTAGTTATCTTTCCCGCATTCTCTAAGTTAATTGAGTCTCTGTTGACGATTTCCTTCACCAATATCTACGACCGCAACGCCCACTGGTGACGTATCGAATGCTTTCTTGAGACGCTCGCTAAAGACCGCTAGATGGCGTCTAACCCGCTGACAAAACAGTTGTGTCCGCTACGCAAATCGACATTGCGTCGAATAAAAACCGCTCCGCTGTAAAAATCCCATATCTGTTGAAAACCTGAGAATTCTCCTGTAATAAGTGTATCTGCTACTGTGAGACATTAAGACCATAAAGTGCAGTGTTGGTTTCACGAGTTCTGACCAGCCCACCGGTGGATGGATGAAGATTTAGCTCGCCGGCCGGCAGCTCACAGACAGACCACGCGTCCGTGGATGAAGCGCTTTCCTGACGACGAGTTGGGGTCACTGGATTAGCAAGGTACGTGGGTTATGAGTGCTATCGTTGTTGTAGAGGTCGGTGCTTCGGGGAATCGTCAACAGGGATTTAATTTTGTGTAATATAACCATAATTTCACCGCCATATTGGTAGTCTTAAAACACCATCCCATTCAGGTGATTGCTATTTACACGCGTCACCAATTCGATTATCGACATTCAGTTGTTTTCTATTCAGCTTAGACAAGAAAGATGGATACTTCGAAAATTCGAGTGATTTTTTAATTCGAGTTCCGACGCGGAACTAACGCGGCAGAAACAGCTCGCAATATCAATGTTGCGTTTGGAGAGGGGACTGCTAATGAACGCACCGTGCGATTTTGGTTTTCATCCAAAATCGCACGGTGCGTTCATCATCAAGCGTTTCATCACCTTATTTTACAAAAAAACTAATGTTTTAGGCGGTAAAGGTTTAAAGACCGATTCTAGTGGATATACGGATAGGGGGGCCCACAGGCGTAGATTGCTTAGGGCATCAAGTAGTCTTAATCCGTCACTGCCTCCTACCCTTTGAAATCCGCTTCCTCTAATCGTCAGGATGGTAACCAGTCTTTTCTTAAAGCTGAAGACACATTATAAACATGTTCGCAAAATGCCGATACAATCTTCACAACAATAATTTAGTCATAGATATCCGTGAATTTAGTAGTAGGTAGGTATTTATTAATGTTTTATTTTTTGTCTTTCCATTAAGTTGCACCTGCCAATTTCTGTATTTACACTAGTGGCTCACAGTGGGGTAGTTTTTACCCCACCTACTGTAAGAAAAGTGGAATATGCCTAAGGCATTAACTTCACTTTTATACAGTATTTTTTAGGTGGGTGATCTAATGATATCTCTCGCCCTTGGGTGGTGCGTGTCAGACTTTTACTGACTTAAACCCACTCCTGTTCTTCTTTGCCTTCGTTCCAGGGCCCCGGGGTTCACTTTCGCACAACCCATGGCCCCAGCAGTATTTTTTACTTGTGTGTAAGGTTTTCTTTTATAAATATATACCTACGTACGAGTATAAAAGGCAACCGTTACTGACTTTCTGACCTATCAACACACAGCTCAAACCACTCAACCGATGGCGCTGAAATTTGACTCGCAGATAGGTATTATGACGTAGGCATACGTTAAGAAAGGATTTTCCAAAATTCCTCCCCTACAGGGATGAAACGGGGGTCTAAAGTTTGTATGGAGAAATCTAATTTCACGCGGGTGGAGCCGCTGGTAGAACTAGTAAATAAATAAATTGGAGGCGTGCTGAAAAGTGTGTGTGAGATAAAATGATCGTGCGGCCAGTGGTTGGCTTTTTTGGCATGAGATAAGCAACTCATTGTTTGCTTTATCACTACGACCTACAGAAAAGAAAGAGGTATTGGCCGCACACAATTTTTTTTTTTCTTTCTAATGAGTGGTCAGTTTTCTGAAACTTGTGCAGTCCATTTCCTATATCTGTCAATGCCAGACACGAATTAATAGTACATTTTTATACAAGGGGGCAAACGTCATTGCAGTCGAGGTCGTTATGGGGCTGAGACTGCAATGACAAATGCTCACGTGTATCATACGACGTTTTTCAACACATTTACTCAAAAAAAAAAAACATAGATACTATTTAGTAAAAATATATTGTGAGAAATTGTTCGTGGATTGTAATCGCAGCGACAAAGTAAATTTTCGTGGGGCTACTCCGGGACCGACCTATGTGGGGACTGCCCGGCGACCAACCTAATGTTATAATATATGTATCATACATTGTATATGCGCGGTGGTTAACCAGAGCATTTTTCCGCACTAGTGTGAAATATACCTACTTCATTCCGTGTCTAAAAGCGGTGAGGTAGGAGTCAGTTTTCGAATAAGTGTGTTGAAAAAGGATTATTGTTTATACAAAATTGTGTCTGTACATGTAGGTATCTCATAATGTTAACATGTTCGCTTATAATAAGCTTCTGTTTTATTTGTATAAGTAGCCAAGTGTTCCTGCAATGTTAGGTTTTATTTCAATTGATTTGTACATATTGTATTTAGGTAAGTTATTTTGTATGAATTAAATCGGAAATACATGAACGTTTTGAACAAAATTTGATGTTTTTTTTTACGGTTGCTGCTTCAAAATCCAGAAGATTGTCAAATTGGGCCAAAGGCACTATTTACTATGATTTTACACTACACGTTATTTAGACAGTCATGGGAGGTTACCATGACGTTCAAAGTAAGATTGTTTCATTCTTATTTTAGTGTGGGTAAGAGACATAGCTATATAGGTTGTCTAGCGCCATCTCTTACCCACACTGGAAATAAGAATCATTAAAATCCATCGTGACCACATCATCGCTTACCATCAGGTGAGATGGTGGTCAAACGCGAGCATATCATTAATAAAAAAAAAAAAAAAACAATCATTTTTTAAATCTTACATTAAACGTCATGGTACAGGTCTTAGTCTATGTAGCGTCACACAAGAATAAGAGCAACTTACGCCAATGTCGTGTAAAGGAATGAAACAGAACGATGATATACATAGAAATACATAGACTGTCTGAATAACGTGTAGTGTAATAGGCCCTATAGAATGATATAAGATGTTTATATTTGTATGTTCCACTTCACTACTCGCTAGCGTGACTCGTTATTCTTCCCAGGCTCTTGACGCTAGGCAAGCCGGCTGCCAGCACGATTATGGGCAAATAAAAAATCCCATGGACCTTTTGGTACCTATTCTATATAAGTCCTCAAAAAGGTCGGCAAACAAATAAAACATTGGTACAGGCATAAAAACGTAATTGTAAACCAAAAACTTTTTTGAAAAAGAGCTGACAGCTGCGATTAATTCAATACCCAAAGTACTCTGTGTTCAATACAGCTACAATAATTTTATTAGTAAACTTTAAAAGTAATTTCGTATTTGTATTGCAATCTAGTTTTCGTGAATTTATAATTTACAATCATGAAAAGGCTATCTACAAAGTTGAACCAACATCCGTCGGTCTATGCAACCCACTCGCATTTCTTGGTGCCTTCTGAGAAACTTGACAAGGTTACCAGGCGGGTTATAGCACCTTATGCGCAAATAGAACGAAAAGGTACTAATTATATTTTTGTATAAACATCTCGTATTACCATGAAAATCGCTCCATTTAAAATACTGGTGATTGATGGCAACTGTGAAATTGAAAGTCAACCCCCGAGTTAAAAGACTACGCCAAATAGACAGACGAGGGTCCAGTCATGATAGAGTTTACTCTAACTAATACTCAATTAATATTATCCTGTGTAACAACAAATAACACAAAAAGGAAATCTTTTTCTAAAAACAGCAAAATTGGTTAGTTAATAAAGTAGCAATTAGCGTTTCAAAATTTGGTATGAAGATGAGTGGGGGCGTGGTGGGGAGGGCCCCTAAGTTGTGAAAGTTCCGGGTCCCATAAATTTACGGTCGGCCTCACGCCGTTTATCATGAAATTTCACGTTGTCAGGGGTACAGAAAAAGACATAGGGTCCTCCACCTTCACCATCCATCCAGAAAAGCGGATATAATTTTTTGGAACGGATCTACATTAACATGAGTGAAGCCGCGGGTAAAAGCTAGTTCATAATAATAACCTGTTGGAACAATCTTCGTGTAATGTGTATTAATGAAACTGAAAAAGATCGGATTTTTAAGCTGTCCATCTAAAACGTTACTACCGACCTGATTTTGAACGCAGGGCTCAAAGAACATGAAGAAAAAGCGGGAAGATACCTGGACATGAACAGGTTCAACGTGTTCTTAGAGGATACAGTTGATCTGGAGTCGCTTCTGTACGAAACCGCCATGGTTTTGAAAACTGTCACCGAAAGTTCTGGTAAGTAATAACTAAATATTGCAGCATTTGCAGCTGTAATCAAATAATCTTTCGCCAGAAAAATAATAAAAATATGGTGGTACAAAAGCCAAGTTTCAGGCCCCTGTTTCCCCAATGGTTACACTGGAAATTGCCCAGGGCCTCGCGATGGATTGGGGCCCCCTACTCCCTACTCGATTACCAAACGATAACCAAAAGCTACTCTCTCCTGAAAATCAGGCTAACCGATTACAGCATGTCTAACAAATTTCAATAACAAAATGTAAATAATAGACATTTAATTTAACTGTTTAAAGAAAATCATACTCGTAAGTGAATTAATTTTATTTCGGGTCTTTGATCAACAGTTACTGCAGATGGCGGCATTCAAATTAAGTGAAAAAACAAAGCATGAAGCACAAAATAGATAGGTAGTGCGAAGTTTGAATTAACTTAATATTTTTTTTTAAGTTTGAATTGTGTCAACAGTTTGTCGGTAATGTCGATAGTATGTGATATTCTCAAAAACACAGATTTTGAAGATGTGACTAACGATTTTAGGGCGGGAGGAGGTCGAATCGAACTTTACGCGGGGGCGAGGGAGCGTCTTGGCAAGTAATAAGTATTTTTTTTCCCGCAAAAAGCAATGTATTAAATCCCAGAAAGGGGGTTAAATCAAGTAAAACTCAACGAAGGCAAAGAAAGGACAGGAGTCGGTTTTAGTCTGTAAAAGTCTGACACGCCCTCGCGCTCCGCCCAAGCATGGGAGATGTCATTAGATGATTTACCACCTAACAAAAAAAAAAAAAACTAATCGAAAATAATTAAACAAATTATGTTTTTCTTTATCATAGGTATATCCAACACATTCAAGCATAAATATACGTATTAATACAAAAACTGCATTTTGACCAATCTCACGTGAAATTAAGAGGGGAGGAGCAAAATCTCACGACTTCTCACTAGGTAGCTCACGTAATTAATGGACGCATCCTCTTTTGCGGACTTGCATGGGAGTGACATTTTGATTTCTTCACTACTTATGCTTAGCTACCTTCCATGCTTCCATACCGAACGTCTCTTTAACCGTCCCAGTAGTGACTTTTAGGAAAAAACCGGACACGTGCGAGTCGGACTCGCGCACTGAAGGTTCCGTACAAACTTACCTATGAAAACGAAAGTTCAATTCCCGAATTGAGTTACGAAGATTTTTCCGAATCGCAAGAAAAGTTTATTTTTTGTAACGTAACTACTAATTTACAGTTTTCAGATTTTTTTCATATACTTTTGCTATGAGACATTACTTCATGCCAAATTTCAGGATTCTAGGTCAACGGGAAGTGTGTGAATTTTGATTCCCATGAGAGTGTCGAAACACGTTTTTTGCGACATAAACGACCGTATCTTTTTTTTCGTTAACTCTGAAGTTTGATTTTTTCTCAGCTTCAAAGGACCGCAGACCTGAGTACATCTATGGTTTTAATTTCAACTCGATACCTCCACGCGTTCCCGAGATAAAGGGTCTTGACAGACAGACCGACTGACAGACAGACGGACGGACAACAAAGCGATCCTATAAGGGTTCCGTTTTTCCTTTTGAGGTAAAATGAACCCTAAAAATGTGCTAAAGGAACATTCAAAGCATTAGGTACAGAAAATGTAATTACAGGAATGTTTATTTGTTATTTATTTATTTATTTTTATCCTCACATCGGAACGCTTTGCAGAAATTACACCAATGGAGCACAATTAGTCCAAAATCTGCTTCTTTCCAACATCGTCTGCGCAGTGGAATGGTAGTCATCAAAGGAGCGGCGCGGCGGAGGGTCACGTCGCTCGCTTACGCAGCAACAGGCCATCGCTCCTCCAGGATTCCACATCATGCATCAAATCCCATTTCGAACACATTTTGAAATGTCAAAGCTCTTTCGATGAGTTGTTACAAAAAAAAAAAATGATTTAAATTGAAAAATACGTGATATTTATGTTATTCTATTTTACAGGCGTATTTGTTTACATGGTAGACAAAATGAAGAATGAAATAGTCCTGATGCATCCGGATACCGAAAATCCCGCAAGGCACGAATTAAATATGACTATTTGTAAGTCCTTTCTTACTTATCCTTTTGAGTGCGTAATTAGAGACACAATAGTAAGACAATGGCGCGTGAACGCCGGCGTTAATGCGGGGATCAACAGCTTATCCTTTTGAGTGCGTAATTAGAGACACAATAGTAAGACAATAGATGATCAAACGAACTTACCTGTGATGTTCGATCATTATTATACGTAGCTTCGTTCGAAGACATATTCAATTTAACCATGCAGCTAACGCTTGCGCTAGGCGACCCAATTCGCAGCTTTTCAGAGCCTAAAAGCAAAAACAAAACGCACCGTATCCGAGCGAGTATCTGTCAGTAACGTCAAATGTCATTCTTTCAGAGTTAGAGATAAATCTTAAGTTTTGCTGGGTAGGGTAGGGAGGGTTCCCTATGTCTTCGAACGAAGCTACGTATAATAATGATCGAACATCACAGGTAAGTTCGTTTGATCATCTATTATACTGCAAGCTTCGTTCGAAGACATATTCAATTTAACCATGCAGATGTTAAGAGTCAACTTAAAGCAAAATTAAGATTTTTAATATAAAACAAATATATTTCAGGAACCAAAATCTCTTAGGCACTTATTAGGCTTTTAATATAATGGTAATATGAGACAATCAGTCTTTTTGTCATACTTATACATTTTATATTATATAAGTATATATGTCTATATTTTTTATAATTATTTTAAACATATTAAGGCATTTATAAGCAAATATTTTGTTCAGCATTAAGCACAGCATGAGCAAATTCAGATGAATTGTTGGAAATAGGTATATTATAAAATTTTGCAAAAGTTGAAGAACTGTTTGTTCAGCCGTTTGCCTAATTACATCTAATGATACTCCCCTAGCTTTAGCAGTCGACATGGATGCATGTCTTGTACTATGCCCTGAAAAAACGCTAATATCTATGCCAAACATAGAGAAAGTATATATATATATATATATATTATTATTATGGTTTTTTAGGCAATTTTTCTCAGGCTAGTACCTGGTGTATCTCACGGGATTATCCATCTACTAATGGTAGACGAAGAAATTGGCTTGTGTGGGTTATTCAAAGAAAGTATTAAATGAGTATTATCTTCCCTAATACTCTTGAGTGTATCTAATGTAATAAAATAAAGTAGTGTAAGGGCAGATTTCAGGTTTTGCCGTGCATTTTCGTTACAGAAAATGGCTCTATTTTTGTATGTTACTAAAAACAATAAAATAAAAACTAAAATAAAGGTAAATAAGAGGTTCGGTCCGCTGCAACCAGAACCAGATGTTTTTATAGTGTCTAGGATAGAAATGTTTACACCGGTTTCATTAACTATAATATTGGGTATTTTTATAAATGATAAATCTGTGCTACTTGGGCTCTGCTAAGTGCAAACAAATTCACTAACTTTTTAGACAATTTGATTTTTATAGAAACCTTAACATAATCTCTGGATGTGATCATTACCGCCAATTTATGAGTCTATTAATTTATTAATTGGTATAGACTGTGTGAATAAGTGAGATCCTATAAGTAACATTGAATTGAGGCATTATTTGGAAGGTAACCTAATGTAACCTCTATGGCTGATGGAAGAACATCATGTCAATATTCTGGAAATTAGTGTAAGGAGGTGTGTAAGATGACACTCTTTAAAAGAGGAATGCAATAGTTTTTTATTGAGTAGGTACCTATAAAGACTAACAGCTTGAAAAAACTAACATTGTTTTCAATGGTGGACAAGCTTGTGAAGGTCAATATGACATCACCTTTTCATTTTTGATTTTTGTAGCCTCCCCAATATTGGGCTAAATGGAGGAAAGAACACATAAAAGAAATAAATTATCATGTCCAAGGGCAGTAAAAAACATCTAATTAAATGTATTTTGAATCTGGTTTCCAGGAAACACAGGCATCACATTTATGCATTACTTGTAGAAGGGAAAAGATCAATCAGTTTGACCAAACTGAGACACAATATACCTACTAAAATGTAGAGATATTCTGTTCCCACTCTATGTTAGATGTATGAGATTGTTAATTGGTCTCTTTGTTGTCTTTTGTATCCATATATGAAGCAAATAGACAAATCTAATTATTTTCACACCATTGCTCCATATTTCTGGCTATATTATTTAATTGTTGATACCGTATTCCTCCCATTCGGTTTAAATAAGATACAGCAAACTATTATCAAACTCACACAAAATGTGTAAGTGCTCATGTTTAACAAAATAGTATTTTTAAAGGTAAAAAATGTGAAGCAGTTCTAAATAATTTATGTGATAATTATAATTTTTTATCCTTTTTCCAGAACCCATAGACTTCTGTTATCACTACAATTGCGCCCCCCCCAGTTCTTGTTGCATCATTGTAGGTCTAGTTTGATGATTGGATGAATTTTTATTTTGAATCTTAGTTGCCTTTACTTATAACTAAGTATTTATGTTCTAATTTTAGTATAGAACCAACCAACAACAAATGTTGTTGCAACAAAATAATGCAACAGTTGATGTACATATTAAGTGAATAATCTCTCATAAGCTAAGAAACTTGTTTCTGTAAATATTTTTAAGGGATTTACAGAAACAACATTTTTTGTATGTGACATCAGTCATTGTATAAGTGTCATATATAAAATCTAAATAATTAACATGATTGGGATGGCGTATTTTGTAAAAAGGAGTAATTGTTCCTTGAATATTTTTCAACCTTTTATTATATAATAGTAGGCTAGTATGAATAGTGTAGTGTGTATAGTAGTAGACTATATAGTCTGAACCAATACACAAAAGGTCATCAAGATGATGTACATACTGATTTGTGAACTTTTGATCATAGATATACATGTAACTACCACTATCAAAAATGCATAATGTGTAAAACAAATCCCATATGGGACAGCAATAGACTCTTTTTAAATGATCATAATGAAATAATAGGTATCTCCTGTGATCTGGATTCAAATTTTGCCAAAAGATCTCCTGGGTACACTAGAGCTACCGCAGTGATCTTACATCTTATAAATTAGGATGTGTGAACCAATTTGTTCAGGGGTATAAAGGTTTCAATAAACCTCCCTTCTCCATCCCTGTTGGGAAACCAAAAAATATCTTGGATATAAGTTGATTCCCACACGGTTTCCATGGGGAATTTGTGCTCAATGGCAGTAAATTATGAATGGTTTTATACATAAATATGCATTCATCTTGGCCCCTGATCTTGAAGATCCTGATTGATCACTTGTAAAACCATTTTTGTTTTGGACCGTTGAATTTTGGTTGATAAGTTATGGAAGAAAAAATGCACTTACCGAACATCCACAGATGTGTTTCAAAATTGGGGCATTACCACAAATCCTCTATCAACGAGGAAGGGAATGGGCTAATCTGTAAGCATGACTAACCTCTAATTTCAACCATGAGCCTGCGGTGAAACTTTTTGTGTTCTAGCATACACTGGATGTGTTGCGAGAATTGCTTGGTTATAGTTTAATATGAGGACTGCAGATACTTTCGTCCAGGCCTAGGTATTATTCTTTGCTGGTTGTACCAAGATGGACCATTCCCGTTTCCTGACGGGTTACAGTTGAAGATTAGGCTGGCTTCATAATAAGCTTGCCGCTTCTGTGGCATGTCTTTAGGACTTAAAATGTTCTCTGTTGAAGTATTCCCATGCAGGTAGTCGTCTCTATCAACATCTTTGACAATATCTTTGTTTATGTGAAGTGCAAATCTATTAAAACTCTTCCAGTATCAATCAACTGGGAAAATTAGTTTCAGCCTATTTATGCCATCATTGCTGTGAAGCTTAGATAGGGTCTGATTCCCAATCCCAACTGATTCTGTTCTGATTTAATCTTTTTGTATCAGTATATTCTTGTATTATCAGTGAATTACTGACTGAGGCAATAATCTCTATATTATTTTAAACAGTTATTACACACATTTTTATCTAGTTTTTGTTCATATTCCTTGAGTATATCCAAAAATGGTATTCTAGATGTGGGTTAAGTCATTCATTAAGTCAGGCCATTAAATCATTTGGTTTTGTAGATATAAATACTGTAATACTCTGAATACTTCAGGAAATATAGTAACTGGTTCAACGACTAGCTCAGATGCTAGTTCAGGAAATGTTATACTCAAATCTGTAACAGTTAGGGTTGTGCCTGTTGGAGCCGATGATGATACAACAGATATCTAGTTTAATGTCCACTTCTTGAGGATCATCCTAAACACAAGGTCTAAAAACCTAAAGCTATTGACCCTGTTATGGTACCAAAGTGTACCTAGGCAAAGCCTTTCGGATTTTATCAAAAGGTAATGACCATTGTGCATTCATCTCGTAAACACCACGAGTAAGCGGATCACGTCAATGCATCTCGTACATCACCCGTGTCCATGTACCAAAGGGTAAAGATCATCGTGTGTTCATCTCGTAAACACCACGAGTCAGCGGATCGCGCCAATGTATCTCGTACATCACTCGCGTCCATAGGTACAATATTCAAAATCCATTTTACTTGCACTGTAGATAACTTTCCTGACGAAGCTTTTCAGGTTACCCAAAGGTGTGGGGCAAAAAACAAAATCGTATGTTTATCTCGTAAACATCCCGAGTCAGCTAAACGCGTCAATGCATCACGTGCACAACCCGCGTCAGTAGGTATATTCATATTTCGAAACCCATTTGATTTACAGTCTTACACTGTATAATGTACCATGGCAAAGCCGTTAAAGTTATGGAACAAGGAAACCAGCTCGTGTGTTCATCTCGTGAACACCCCGAGGAGTTTGATCGTGTCAATGCATACAATTATTTGGGTTAAGTACGTGAAACTCTTACTTCACTGAATAATCTAATAGATAAATCTATTACTTCACCTGGAATCAAAGAATTAAATAGAGATAGGACAGGTGACGTACTATGTTATCGTCGTTTCGTCCTTTTTTCAAACTTTTCATCATATGAAGATAGTATTTCATATCTTTTCGTTTTGGCATACTTCATTACAAATTATACAAGCACTATGCTCTTATTTAATTACTTAAATTGGTAAAAAAGCAAATAAAACACAACGTAAAACGTATTGGTTGCCGCGCAAACGTATGGAATGACATTTGACGTTACTGACAGATACTCGCTCGGATACGGTGCGTTTTGTTTTTGCTTTTAGGCTCTGAAAAGCTGCGAATTGGGTCGCCTAGCGCAAGCGTTAGCTGCATGGTTAAATTGAATATGTCTTCGAACGAAGCTTGCAGTATAATGGCGCGTGAACGCCGGCGTTAATGCGGGGATCAACAGCTTAAACGAGATATAAGTAGGTACTATCATCTCAAACCGTGATAAACATTTAGCTTGATAGTGTGACTTGACTACCCACATTTTTTTTGAGGAGGGTTTTTTTTAATTCATATAAACCAGTGCTTGACTGCGATCCCACCTGATGGTAAGCAGCGATGCAGTCATTGATGGTGAGGCTCACTAGTTTATTAAGAGCCTATTCACCTTAGCCTTGAAGACACTTAAATTATAATTAGAGTAATTATCAAATAACTTCTCCCGCTCTGGGTGGAGCAGGAGGGCGTGTCAGAGTTACTGACTAAAATCCACCTGTGTTGCTTCAGTTACCCTTTGCGTTTAGGGCTACGGTAACTCTCTCGAACAATCACTCGGCTCAGCAGTGCTATTACTATATATAGTACTATTACTAAGAAAACAGCCTTGAGCGCAGCGCTGGCCGCAGCGACGAAATCCAAACGTACTTAGGATTAACAATTCAATGGACCTATACATTGATTGATCCAAATAGGTAAATCCATTTCGTCGCTGCGGACAGCGCTGCGCTCACTGTTTTCTTATAGAATACTCGTAGCATATGACAGTGTGACTGCTTTGGCTTGTTCGTATGCTTCTCTCGAAAGAGTGCGGTTATCGTCAGTTAGTTTTTGGATGTTACTTTCGTTTCGCTATTTTTAGAGTATAACTATCCTTATTCTTACATACTTAAATATTATAAAACAAAGTCCCGACCGCGTCTGTCAGTCTGTATGTCCTCAATAAACTCAAAAACTGCTGAACTCATTTAACATTCATATCATAAAAAGCTAAAAAAAATCTTTTTACAAAAAAAAATAACCGACTTTAATTTCGGAAGTCGGTGTTTCTCGGTATTGTTTGTTTCTTATTTAACACCGACTTTCGAAAACCTATTGCTACAGTGCTACAACAGCACTAGTACAATGCATTGGATTGTTAATACTATGTACGTATTTGGATTTCGCCGCTGCGGCCAGCGCGCGCTCAAGGCTGTTTTGACCTCGGTCTGTGGTCGCAGAAGGCTGCTGATTTGTGAAGGTTATGCAGCTGATGATCGGATGATTTATAATGTAAAAAAGAGCATTAAACAGAGTCATTCATGAGGAAAGTGTAGGTTTATATAATACATGCATAGCTGTATGCAAAACCCGTGCGACAGCCTGAGTTGCGGAGGTCAGGCAACCTCCGCAACTCAGTCAGTGCTAACTCAATAGGTACTTCTTGTGGATTTCGCTTCATGTTGTACTATTAGTATTAGTATCCGTAGGTCCGCTTTCAAGTTTTTTTTCCTTAAAGGTGAAGGCAAAACAGCGGCAGCTCACGTGGCCTCTACCAAGGAATTCCTTCTCCTAGACGACGTGCAGCGAGACCGGCGGTTCTCCGACGGTTTGCGCTGGATCGACGCGAAGGTCGCACTTTGTATGCCGGTGGTCAAGCCTGATGGAGAGTGCTACGCCGTTCTGGAATTGTACAGGACGTTTGCCAAAAGCTATGATGATGTGAGAAGTTTTTTGTTGTCTGTTTGTGTTCTTCAGACCTTGTTTGTATCTACTAATCTCGTTAAAAAATAAAAGGCCCGTTTTGACATTTGAGAAAAACCCTAGAATGTAACATGGAACAAAACTGAAAGAAACAATAAAATAATAATTAGGGGTCCAGTGTAGTAGTAGCTACACTACACCGGACAAGCCGCTAGGTAGTCAAAAAAAAATACAATAATGTCAAAACGGGCCTTTTATTTTTTGACAACTTTAATTACTGTTTTTAAGGTTCCGTACCTCAAAAGGAAAAAACGGAACCCTTATAGGATCACTTTATTGACCGTCCGTCTGTCTGTCTGTCTGTCAAGACCTCTCGGGAACGCGTGGAGGTATCGAGTTGAAATCAAATTGAAATCAAAATTCATAGGGCACTTCCAGTTGACCCAGAATCCTGAAATTTGGCATAAAGCAAGGTCTTATGGTATAGATATAGGAATAAATCTGAAAACTGTAAATTTGTAGTTACGTAACAAAAAAATTTTTTTACAATTCTGAAAAATCTTCATATCTCAATTCGGAAATTGAACGGTTTTCATAGGTAAGTTTGTGCGCGGGTCCGACTCGCACTTGCCCTGTTTTTTATCTTAAGGGTTACCAGATAACATGCAGTCTGCGTTTTTTACCTTATTATGCACCTACCAATATGTGGATATATCCAACGTTTCAAGTTTTCAAATTGTAATTGTGGAAAGATTGATTAAATGGAC
The DNA here is from genome assembly GCA_905147345.3 of Mythimna impura. NCBI lineage: Eukaryota > Metazoa > Arthropoda > Insecta > Lepidoptera > Noctuidae > Mythimna > Mythimna impura. The sequence goes on along the minus strand of LR990355.1, from coordinate 3,436,759 downwards.
GAAACTCAGACAAAAACAGTGACCAATGTAGAGTTACATTATTTGCTGTCTCTTGTTTTTATACAATTTCATTTAGGAATTCATTATTCTGAGCACCTACCTGCTGCAATCTGGGTATAACGTGAATGAGTGACGATCTTCGTAGCATGGCTGGTGAAAGCTTAATGGAAGGAGCTAAGGATCAAGTTGTTGGTGTGAATTTGTTAGAGGCCTTGTCCAGCAGTAGACTTCTAATGACTGATGAATCATAATCTTCAATTCCAGAACGTGGTTTACACAGTGGTAAGCGTGGCTTGCTGGGCCGGCGCGGCTGTTCACCAGGCACAAGCGAGGGTCATTCTACAGAAGACGGCTCACCTCAACTCTGAACTGCGCACGTTGCTGCAGAATTACTTCTGTGATCTGGCGTCTATTGACACTATGCTGACAGATATGCTGGTAAGAACTGGCGCAAAATATTTTAGACATAATATACATATATGGACATGCCACAATACAAATTCTAGTCTAGCAATATAATTTACATTAAATTACTGAAGCTTCGCCGTTAGCACTGTTTGAAATTGACCATAAACACACACAGAGATATATTCGAGCCTGACGGATCATTAATCGGGCCATATTTGTGACGGTAGACCTTATAGAAAGATGAAAGCAGTAAACCTCATGTTGACTTTAAGCAGCTCTTCCTCATGATTTCACCAAGGATACCGACCATCGGCGACCTACCGACATAGCCAGATGAATCGTCAAACTTAACTGGCAGTGGGCAAGGCACATTGCTCGCTGAACAGATGGTCGATAGGGCCGAAAGATTCTGGAGTGGCGACGATGTACCAGAAGACGCAGCGTTAGAAGGCTTCCCACAAGGTGGACACAGACCTGGTGAGAGTCGCTGGAATCCGCTGTATGCGAGACGCCTAGAACCGGTCATTGTGGCGACACTTGGGGGAGGCCTACATCGAGCAGTGGACGTCTTTCAGCTTTCGACTACTTAAGTATCTTCTTGTCATTAGTACCTATCATCGATAAGTTTCTTCAGGACTGCTCATACACTTTTCTCTACCCATAGGTGGTAGTAAAATCATTCACCGGCGCGATGCGCAGCAGCTTCTACATAATCGACAAGGATCAAACTGGCGACATGCTACAGGCAGACATGTGGGATGATGGCTGGTCCAACGAGAAGACTACAATGCCGCGGAAGAAGCTTAAAGTCAAGTTAGTGTCTTCAGTAGTGTTCCAGCGATGAGCAGCATTCTACATCATCAATTACTATCATATTGGCAGCCAATTTGATCCTAATTGATGATGTGGAAACTGCAGTAACCTGTCGGCTAAAAGGGAACATTTAGGACGTTGGCTAATCCAACTAAAAGAACCCCCGACTGCCCCCGACTCTCAGCTGCACGGACGTTATATTTGTTAAAGGGAGCGGGAATCTGCTGTTAACTTAATAGAGCCCGTGGCCGCCAGACCTTGGAACAATGTCTTGCTATGAAGTTTAGTTACAAGTTAGCTTTGGCAGACTGTGTTAGGGACATGAACAGACAAACTCTCAGCTTTTATAAAATAACGAAGGTCTGGCGGCCACAGGCTCTTAGGCTAAACTTGTGGTTGTTTCGATGCTTATACTGGATATTAATGAAGATGATCTCTCAACTGATAAGCTAACAACCACCACCATTTTGTGATTGTATCCTTCTTTTTCCCATAGTTTAAGATATGAGCAGACACCCGCAGGCTATGTGGCTCGCAACGGAGAAAATATTAACGTTCACGATGCCTACAAGGACCCTCGGTTTGCTAAGGAAATGGACCCCAGTACTGGCACCGTTGTAAGGTCCTGCCTGGTTTCACCTATCACGGATAAGAATGGAGTTATTGGTGAGCGAATTTCTAGGATTACCCTGACAGCTAGCGTCATATTAACCCATCCCACAGTAGTGCTCGTTTTTTTGCGCCTAGACTATAAAATTTATTCTCACATTCAATGAATCGGGCTACTGGGCTGTTTCTGAGAATTTTGGAGGGAAAATACAGTGTACTTATACGGAATGAATCACGTTCGAACTCAAAAGAAATGCAGAAAGACAGTAAGAGCAGTGGTTAGTGGTGGAGCAGGGTTCTTTCCGCACCCTTTTTCACCCACTTCTAAATGTAGGTATCCTCACTTTTTTGAGGTCTCATCACAGTAACTCTGAACCAAAATGGCTTCTTTTTTATTTTTTTACACGGGGTTTTATCAGTGGAGGGATTATCATACTTTTACTGGCTAAAACCCAGAGTGTTACTTCAGTTGCCCTTTTTACGAGGGCTACGCGGATTGTCTGAAGGAGTTACTCCTTTGGACAATCCGCAGCGCTGGCAGACAAGCCCTTACTGGCTCTGTCAATTTTACTGACATTTATTTGAGGCGTTCGTGAAACAGTCGCGAAGTAGACCCAGGCTAGGGTCCTTATCGGACGGCCAGACGACTAGCCACCCGTCCCAGTCTGCAAGCCCGTGCCTACGGTGGCCGGAAATCGTCCTTCGACTCTTAACGCCCGAGGCTTGTCTCCGTCTCGCGGTTTTGGCCGCCTCCTTGAAGCGAAATAGCTTGAAATCACAAGGGGAGAACATTTCCCAGTATTGAGTCGATGTAGGCTGACGGTAACTTAGTAATAAAACGTGTATCCACTTACCTACTTACCGGTTCACAGGTGTGGTTCAGCTAACCAACAAGACCAGTGCACAGCCGTTCGATTCTGAAGACGAGTTAATATTTTCTGTATTCGTCAGCTATTGTCCACTCATCGTGCACTTCTATAACATGCAGCAGAAGATGATTTACCATGTACATATGATTTTTTATAATGATTTACTTACTCTAGAACTGGACGGATAAAGCGTGGGGTCGCGAAAGATGGAAAGAGTGAAAAGGGAGGCCTTTGCTCAGTGTCGGATCAGCCATGTAGCAAGAGTAGCAAATGCAACGGGACCCATGCATTGTGGTGGGCCCCGTTTGGACGTACAAAAACAAGCCAAGATACGTGTGCCACATGAAATCTAACCAATCCTCGGACATTGGATTGGAGGCCACCGCCTATTGATCCATCGCTAGATAAGGGCCCCGCGGCTTGTTTGGAAAATAAGTTAGAGTCGTTTTAATTCGTTATCAATTATAAAGATTTAGGGGGCCCCTCAGTAGAATTTGCTATAGGCCCCACGCTGGCTTAATCCGGCACTGCCTTTGCCTAGGAGTGGGACAGAATAGGCTCACAAAATAAATTATAGACTTGTCAAAAGATCCTGCTGGGGAAACTGAAATAAATGAAACGAACAGTCCAATGACGAATCGGCCGTAGGAAAACGGTTGCACAATCGCAACATTCCGCTGTTTATATTATAACAATATGAACAGCGGAAACGAAAGAAAACTTATGATAGACTTTAACAATTTGCAGGCCAATTTGAACCGCGTGTACTTTGAGCTCATGGGCTTACACATGAAGCCTTGCAAGCACGACCTGGAAGAGCTTATTGAATCCAGCAACGTTATAGTTCCACCTGCCAACTTTAAGACGTAAGAAGATATAACTCTTAACTTAAAACGCGTATCCTAGCTTATGGGGCTACCTCTGAAACCTTGGAAGCACGACGGTATGAGTTCACTCATTGAAGCTAGTAACGCGGTTAGGCGGCACTAAAATGCCGCCTGCTATAGACGAGGTAAGGTGTTAGATATACCTTGACGAAAATGAACTGGATCTTTACTTAGAATCACGTATATATATGCTTAGAATAGTTGCGTGTCCGTTCGCATCGAATCGTATACCTAAATGATGAATGAATGGTAAATGATTGCAAATACTTTTTAAAAATACATTTTTATATGTCAACTTTTTTGTCAGTTTAAACTAGATGAGGCCGGTATTTCCTAGCTGACTACCCTAAGAAGAAACACCGAAACAACCTCTTGGTCAAAGTCTTTTTTAAAGACCATACAGCAAACATGTAACGGTCTAATCATACAAAAACTATACACATTAGTGTCTGAGATGGTCTTTTGAGGAAAGAACCACACAGATTTGAATGGACCTGTCCAGTCAGTGCAAGTATTTGAGCTCAACGACTTGTCGGACAATATCAAGGAAAAGACATTTAAGTAGGCCACAGAAACTACTCAATAACGACATCTTATCGAATAACGTTTGCTCTTGCTTTTTGAGCACGAGCAGACGTTATAAAAGACGCTTGTAGATATCAGGAAACACAGACTTCGGCAAAGAACTCCACTCTTTAGCTGTACGCACAATGAATGTGTTCCCAAAAAAACCAGAATTATATTCCTTCAGTTGCCCTTTGTGTTCTAGGGCCACGGTAACTCTTTAAAACAATTCAGCAGCTTCTAGAGGCAGCTGCAATTGAGTGTCAGAAACGACGGTCTACAAGCCTTCTGTCTATAACTTGATATACCTACTTACTGAAAAGACGAGCTCTTGATAGAACTATATAGGGTGTATCTATAGCTCCCCTCTGTCTCACTTGCATGACTGGATATTTTAACACGTCATGATAAGCTCCAGGAGTTCTTCTTCTTCTTTCTGCCATTAACCTATATTACTTGGAGTCGGCGCAACACGTTTTTTTCTTCCATTCTGTCCTGTCACCCGTCACAATATCACTAACTCCCTTTTCTTTCATATCACTCCTCACACAATCTTCTTTCAATCTCACTCAATCCATCTTTTCTTTGGCCTTCCTCTCCCTCTCCATTCATCTACATGTATACTCAGAACTCTTTTAGTAACATGCGTTTCATCTCTTCTCTTTACATGAGCATATCAAGACAAACGATTTCCTTTCAACGTTTCAGTCACTGGCGCCACTTTCAAACTTCGTCTAATATTCTTATTTCTCACTTTATCCATTCTCGTCACTCCACACATCCATCTCAACATTCTCATCTCCGCCACATGCAATCTTTTTTCATCCATCCATAAGGCTCCAAGAATTATTTACTAGTTCATCTTTTCTATTTCAGATTCGACTACCACATAAGCGAGAGCAGCAGGGAAGACATGTCTGGCCTTGTGTGGGTGATGTTCTCGGAGACGTTTGCCAACCCGCGTAACTTCGACCGACTGTCTATAACTGACTTCATTCTGACAGTACTCGGCAGTTATAGGAATAACCCTTACCATAATGCGGAACATGCCTTCTGCTTCACGCATACGATGTATCTAATACTCATTAATAACGTCGGGTACTTTGATTTGTATGAGGTGTGTTTATTATCTACTCTCATTAGCTTTCTAGGTTTTTCTAGGAGAAAACGTTCAATTTTCCAGCTTTTAAAGTAGCCAATGGCCTGTTTGCAGTCTTTTTGCCTATGAAAGAATTTTGGTAATGAGAATGGATATTCCAGAGATTCCCTTCTACAAATAAAGATTTTCATCTTTTTACTATAGTAGCTCCCACTGGCGTGAAATTAGTATTTCTCACTTTTATAAATTGTAGCCTGAGTATTATTAGTTGTCTTGGTACTAAATTTAATCTGAATATGTTCAGCTGTTTGATTGTGAAGGAATAACAAACATATTATATATTATATATGTATATAAAGGCGACAGCGATAAATTAGCGGTACCGCCGTCATCGGTAAGGTTTTCTGGTAGAGGGTTCATGGCGTAGCATTAAAATAACAATTCACGATCACTTTTATTTCAAAGTAGATATAATTATGTGATACTGAGGTGTATCGTAATCGGTGAGAACCAGTGTCTCGTTCGACCAAACTACTCGACGGATCGCCTGAAACTGCCATCCAAAGAGTATTTTTATTTTTTTATTACCCATCACCTGATGGTAAGCGATGATGTGGTCGACGATGGAGCACGCTTGCCTAGAAGTAACAGTAACCTATTCACTCTTGACTTATAGACCCCTAAGTTGTAGCTATCAGGAAACACAGACTCCGGCAAGGAATTCCACTCCTTGGCTGTACGCATAATAAATGTGTTCTTAAAACGTTTTGTATAGTATAGTAAATATCTGCCATCCGTAGGTAAACGTCGCCGCTTCAAACGATTCCGCTCACGTGTAGACAAGCTACAACGTCCTAGTGTCCTATTATCGTTAAAATGTCATAATCTCCGACACATACACTCAACAACTTTCTCACTCTGGTGAAGCACCCGCTCTAACCTAACTCCTTGTCGTTGCAGACGATAGCCCTGATGCTGTCAGGGCTCTGCCACGACCTGGACCACCCGGGGTTCAACAACAACTTCCTCACTCTGGTGAAACATCCTCTCGCCAGCATGTACAAGACCGCCGCACTCGAGAACCACCACTACTTCCTCGCTAAGAAGATGATTGAGGTAATGAATATACGAGTGTAGTGAAACAAAACAACAGCTAAAGAAAGTTAGAGCACAAAAAGGCATGAATATCTTTTTAGAGGTATGCGGAACAGCGTGTAAAGTCCCTCAAACGTCCATTGAAAAAGAAGGATCCTCCGACCAGACGGGTGTTCTATCTGGTCCGTGCAACTGCTCGATAGTTGATTTTCGACTGTGCTATATGTTCTAATTGCGCGAAGAACTTTGGTACCGTGATTCTGTAATTTTAGTTTTACTAACTTATCTTGTTGTAGGGGCTGGCCCTAGGCCAGAGCACTTCGACCCTTCTGGATCTTTTGTGCTAGATATGCCCCTCCTGTCTACTCAACCCCTAGCCCTCCATGCACCTTCTTCATGAGTCCCAGTATGGCCTTGATGGGGCTGAGCCTGTAGTCCTCTGGTCTCGCTACACTTTGTATGCTGGGTATTTCGTTACTCAATCAAATTATCAGTACAACATTTATTAACGGAACGGAGTACTTCGGAAGGCTTTTCAGCCTCAGTATCAGTTAGGGAACGAATGTTGCCAGGGTTTCTATGACATCTGGGCCCACCTTCCAATAGATATGTGTGGGACTAAGATTTAGAACTTGGTGCCATAGTAACTTTTATTCAGCTCAAAAATACCTATCCAGTAATGTAAAACACCTTTCCTAGCACTACTGCTTTGCACAAGGAGGCGACCGCCTGCCACTCCTTCTCGCTCCGGACCATGATCTGTATCAAGGCCCGGCGCGAGAGGTCGCTGCCGCCGATCGCCCCCACGAGGACACGGTGGTGCTCTGCCCAGGCGGGGCACACCTCCACCGTGTCCTCTGGACGGTCCACACAATGGTGACACCCGGGCATTTCCTCCGCACGAATCTGATGCAGGAACCTCACGAACTTACCATGTCCGGTGAGGACCTGCCTCATGCGGAAGGTAAGGACGCCGTGTTGCCTTTCCAGCCACTCCTCAAAGAGGGGACTTACCGCCATAATTATGGCGTGCCCAAGCTATTGAAAGGTAGGCCTAGGATTTGCAACCTCCTTTATAACATAGATATTTTTTTCTCTAGTGTCATTCGTTTTCTTGCAAATACTTTTAACATCTCTCGGGTCTTAAGTCCTTGCTACTTGGCTTAAAATTTTCTTCCATTTTCTTAACAGGACAAAAAGATTCTAGCCCGTTTCCAGCCAGAACACCAAGAGCGTATAATGGAGGAGATCAAGTACGATATCCTGTGCACTGACCTGGCGGTGTACTTCCAGATCAGGGCGCAGCTCACGCCGGTACTAGCAGACCACGTGTTCGACTGGACCGATGTCGCGCATCGAAAGATGCTGAAGGTTTGTTCTTTGGTCTGTTGCAATCCACTGCTGACGTATGTTCTTCTCTCAAGGTGCGCCACTAATTCCAGTTTTCTGGCTCCTTTTTAAGATCGGTTGGTACATGTTGACTGAGATGTGCCACGCTTTATCTCCCGATACGCGGTCTCCCCTCTAAAATTCTTGCTCTGCCGTCCGTATCAGTACACAGACGATGCCTAGCACGTTCTTCTCCATAAAGATGTATGCTTTGGACAACTTCTCTCTTCGACTGGCCTATTGGTCGAGTGGTTAGTGGCCCTGACTGCTATGCCGGAGGTCGTGGGTTCGATTCCCACCCAACACAAATGTGTGTGTGTGATCATTTGTTCTGTGACTGGGTGTAATTTATTTAAAATATGTATGTATTTAGAAATATATAAGTATGTTTATCAGTTGTCTAGTACTCATAGCACAAGCTCTGCTTAGTTTGGGACTAGAAGGCGTAGTGTGAAAGTTATGGAATATATATTAACTAAGTTTTTAACTGACTCCTTGACAATTTAAACAGTACACTTTTATTATATGCTTGTGATTTGAAGTCTACAGTTACTTGAGTTTGCTAAATCTAGTCTTCTGCGTTCGTGTATCAGCAGACAGGCAATTGACGTCTTTTTAAAGTAACATTCTGTTATCAATCATCCAAACAAATCAATACTAAATTGAATCGTTATAGTACGATATATTATATATACAGAATTATAGCACGGTATCTTTAATGGGCCTGCCGGTGGTGTCTCTATGGATCAGTTTTGCCTGCGTAGACAAAACTGTGGTGAACCTTGTGCGTGTGGTAGATCCATAATACACTTTATCACAGATACATACCTATGAGTATTTATATATTTTTTTAGGTTATCATCGCTCTCTAGGGTGGTGCGAGAGGGCGAGTCAGACTTTTACCATAATATACTTTTACTGACTTAACCCGCCTTGCTCCTTCATTTGCCTCTTTTTGCGTTTTTGGGCCATGGTAACCACTGGCGTAGCTACCGAAGGGCTACGTGGGGCAGTGCCCCGGGGACCCCAAGCTCGGGGGGCCCCAAACCTAATTAACAAACCACTTATTGAACCAGCGGAAAATTCTCCCACCTTCGAAATCTAAATAAAATAGGTTGCAATACTAATTATGGCAACTCGTATATTTAGTCTGTAAAAGTCTGACACTCCCTCACGTTACAACCAGAGCAAAATAAGTTATTTAATGATTTCCCACGTGATAAAGGGGCCCCAGTGCCGTTGGTCATCTAGCTACGCCACTGATGGTTACTCTGTCAAACGTTACTTCAGCCTTAGCAGGTATCGGCCCCACTAGGCCCTTTCAGTAGATAGATAAGTTAATGATATCTCTTTCAGGGAATACTGATGACGACGAGTGATCTGTCCGGATGCTGCAAACCGTTTGGAGTATCAAAAGCGATAGCGGAATCCGTGTATCAAGAGTTTTATGAACAAGTTGGTGAATTGATACACTTCTTTAGTACCTATACAATTTTATTTTATTTCAATCGTCTTTACTTTCCCAAAAACAGAGTCACTTTCTGCGTCTGTTTGTTTTTCTAACACCTCCTAAAACACGCAACAGATTTTAATGCGGTTTTTACTAATAGAACTGTTAACTATTCACCCAGGAGGGTTTATGTGTATAGTTTTTTGCACCCGAGCGAAGCGAGGGTGGGTCACTAGTACTTACTAGTTTGGAATAAGCGGACAAAATCGTGATACATGAATTTTAAAGCTATTCAATGGTGATTTAAAAAAAAACTTATTAATGATGACTCACGTCGCGAGTCAGCTGGTCGAGTCGCTCGCGTCTCTTCCCGCGCAGTCCGCGGCCGCTCCCCCTTTGGTGCGCTGTGCGGCCGACGAGGCTTTGCCACCGCCATCCCCCGTGGCAACCAGCGGTCATGGTCCCCTGCCCCCTGACCCGCTGCCACTGCTATCTGGTCCGACTACCTGTGCTGCACCGCTACCACCATCACCCAACTCAGCCGTCGTACACACGGTCAACAAAAATGGATCCAACCCTATCGCACCAAAGCAGAAATCGTTGGCGGAGATTGTCCGAGAAGGAAAATGGAAGACACAGGCCCCGAGTGAACAATGGATTCGTGTCCAAAACAAAAGATCACGAAATCGTTTCATTGGGAAGCGAGGAAAAGCGATTCCTGAGCCTGGAAGTAATTTTATGGCAGCGGAAACGAAGATTCCCATGTACATTTATAATGTAGCAAAGGGCGTCTCTGTGTGTGACATTAGTACATACAATATGAAGAAAACCAACATTGATGTTAAAATTGAAAAAATGAACATGAAGTTAGCAAAGGATTACGAGTCATACAAAATATTCGTACCTAAACATTCATTAATAACTTTCCTGAGTGATGATTTTTGGCCAAAGGGGGTAGCCTATCGTCGATTTATAAACATCATTAGACGTGATAAGGAAAATGTCCGTGTGACTTGCGAGAATATTGACAGTTCTAAATTATGAATAAAATCAATCTGATAAGCTTTAATTGTAAAAACGTGATGAGATCAGTGGAATGTGTGCGAAAACTTTGTCGCTCGACTGACGTTGTGGCGCTGCAGGAGACGTGGCTACTGCCGCACGACCTCGGGTATCTGGCCGCGATAGACGACGACTTCGCCTGCACGGGTACCTCTGCAGTGGATACCGCAGCGGGGGTCTTACGCGGTAGGCCCTATGGCGGAGTTGCCTTACTGGGGAGAAAGGTTGCGTTCCCGACGGTAAACGTAGTGAAGTGCAATAGTGTGCGTTTCGCCGCGATAAAAATCGAGCTCAGTGATCGTTCCATTTTAATATTTTCTGTATACATGCCTACTGAGTCCAATGAAAACCTAGTGGAGTTCACAGAGTGTCTCAGTGAAATGACAGCCATAATTGACAGTCACAATGTGGAGTCGGTGTTTATGTTAGGGGACTACAATGCACACCCTGGTGAGTCATTTGCTACTGAACTTTTAACTTTTTGTGCGGATCAATCGTGGTCGTGTGTAGACATGGAACTAATGCCGTCGGACAGTCATACGTTCGTCAGTGATGCGCACGGCTGTCGGCGCTGGCTCGACCACTGCCTTGTGACTAGTGCCGCGCGACACTCTGTGTCCGCGGCCTCTGTGTTATATGATACCTATTGGTCTGATCATTACCCTGTGTCTATAATATGTAATTTTAATTTAGGTTCAGCCTAAAATTTGTATGCCAACTGTTTGCATAAATAGAATAGTCTGGGGTGAACGTGACTCGAGTCAAATAGCGAAATTTAAAAATGTATGTCACTCCAAACTTCGTGAAATTGATTTTCCTTCAGAATTAAGAAACTGCTCAGATAAAATGTGTTGCAATAAAAGTCATAAAATCTTGTTAGATAACATGTATGACAAGATTATTTGTATACTGTCGGAAGCCGCTATATATAGTTATAATGTTATTGAAAAGCGTAGAGGTAATTACATTACCGGGTGGAACAAGCACGTCCGCGGCGCTCACGAGAGGGCTCGGCTGTGTTTTCAGGCTTGGTTGTATGGGGGTAAGCCCGGGGCTGGCCGTCTTTATAATGATATGTGTGAAACTAGGCGCGCTTTTAAATCAAAGTTAAAGTGGTGTCAGAATAATCAACGACAAATAAAAATGGATATTATAGCGGAACTTCACTCAAACAAGAAATTCGGTCAGTTCTGGAAAAACACCAATAAAATGAATCATAAGCCGGGCCTTCCCGTCAGCGTAGCGGGATTGCATGAGCCTAGCGAGATCGCCACTATGTTCTCCCACCATTTCAGGGTGGACTCTCCTTTGGGGCGAGCTCGGCTGGAGCCCGATGCTGAGGAAGGTAGTGAGCGTAGTGTTTATTTTACTACGAAGGAAGTGCGTGCGGTGATCAGAGGCATGGTGAGGGGTAAATCCCCAGGTCACGACAGCCTCAGCATCGAGCACCTGCAGCACGCGGGTGTTCACCTGCCCAGAGTGCTATCTATGTTTTTTACCCTTTGTTTGGGCCACTCCCATCTGCCCGATAATTTAATGCGTACTATAGTTGTTCCCATCATCAAAAATAAAACTGGTGATACATCAGATGTAAACAACTATAGACCAATCTCCCTTGCCACAGTAGTTGCCAAAGTGCTGGACAGTCTGCTTGGTCAGCACCTGGATAAACACGTCTCGCTAAACGACGCGCAGTTCGGCTTCAGGCCCGGTTTGTCCACCGAGAGTGCTATCCTGTGCCTCAAGCGGACTGTTCAGTATTACACTAGTAGAAAGACTCCAGTGTATGCTTGCTACCTTGATTTATCGAAAGCTTTCGATCTTGTATCGTACGATATTCTATGGGGTAAGTTAAGGGATGAAACTGGTCTACCTGGAGAAATTATGCTATTATTTATGCATTGGTATAACAAGCAGAAGAATTGTGTGAAATGGGCAGGCTCGTTCTCGGGGGAGTACGGGTTGGAATGCGGGGTGAGGCAGGGGGGGCTGACCTCTCCCACGCTCTTCAACCTGTATGTCAACCGACTGATCGAGGAGCTCAGCAGCACTGGCATCGGGTGTCATATAGATGGAATATGCGTCAATAACATCAGCTACGCCGACGATATGGTGCTGTTGAGCCCGTCGATTGGTGCCTTACGGAGGCTCCTGAATATTTGTGAGTCCTATGCGGTGACTCATGGGCTCAATTACAACGTAAAAAAGAGTGAGATAATGATTTTCAGGCCAGATAATAAGCGATACACATTCGTTCCGAAGTTCACATTATGTGGTACAGCTCTAAAGAAAGTCGAGCAATTTAAGTATTTGGGCCACTGGGTCACCGAGGACCTTAAGGACAGAGTGGATATTGATAGGGAGCGCAGAGCGCTGTCTGTCCGATGCAACATGTTGGCCCGCAGGTTTTCACGGTGTACGGGGACTGTCAAAGTTGCGCTTTTTAAAGCGTACTGTCAGTCCTTTTACACCTGTAGCCTGTGGGTTAACTATACGCAGCGGACATACAGCGATCTGCGCGTTCAATACAATAACGCGTTCCGGGTGCTGATGGGACTGCCGCACCACTGCAGCGCCTCCACGATGTTCGCGGCGGCCCACACAGACGGCTTCGCAGCCATCATGCGCAAACGGTGCGCTTCTATCATGCGCCGCCGCGCCGTACGCGCGACAGTCCCAACACCATACTGCGCGCGCTGGCGGACCGGTGGGACTCCCCGATGCTGGCTCGCTGGATACGGCTGCATGCAGTCGTACAGTGATTTTCCACCATCATCGGGAGGTCCACCCGAACTGGCCACTTATTGTTTAGCCAATAATTTTTTATTTATTTTTTTACTAACACTAGTTTGTAAGCTCGCATTGTACTAACAAATATGGATGTAGAATCTGAAATAAATAATTTATTATTATTATATTATTATTATTAAGAGCTGACTTCGCTTGGAAGTCAGCCCGAAAATGTAATTCAGAAATTTGTACCCTTTTCGCACCTAGCTTCTCCAAACTTATTCCGCTTCCCCCAGGGTGACCGCGAGCGCGCGATGGGCTACACTCCGCTGAGCATGATGGACCGGCGCCGCAGCATCAACCAGCCCGCGGAACAGATCCAGTTCCTGTCCGTGGTGGTGTTGCCTTGTCTCCTGCTGCTGCAGAACGTCTTCCCTAACACCAATCCCCTCACTGACAACTGCAGGTTATTTTGGTTGCAATAGTAACTTCCAAACACGGCCATTTCAACCTTAAACTAATGGCATAGCTCGCGTGACACTCGTTCGTTATTTGAAACAGTAGTAAGGGTCTAGGTAGACCGCGGAGGCTTGCGGGCGACGAGCAATGGTTAGCACGCGGTCCGGCCGTTCGGTAAGGATCAAGCTTGAGTCGACGGAGCGTGTGTTTGAGCGCCTCAAAGAGCTAAACTGGAGAGGCCCCGAAAAGCCGATGCTTGCTAGGGCTGCGGGGAAGTTCGAAAGAGTTACGGCGACCCTGGAGAGCAAAGGGAAACTGAAGGAACACAGGTGGGGTTTAGTCAGTAAAAGTCTGACTCGCCCTCTCGCTCCACCCTAGAGCGCGAAAAATGATTTGATGATTTCCGGGGTTATTTGCACTTCGTCCCATGCAAGTAGTTTGTAAGGGAAGAGGTATGTTTGTGGACCAAAGTGGGTTGGATTTATAAAAAACCGGTCAAGTGCGAGTCGGGACTCGCGCACCGAGGGTTCCGTACAAATTTGTAGGTATGTAAATAGTTTAGCACGGGTTTTTTACCTTGAAACCTACCTCTTCCCTTACAAACTACTTGCATGGGACGAAGTGCGAATAACCCGATTTCCGCCTCAAAAAGAAAAGGTCTAAGCAGACGCACTGTACGCCAGCTACTGAACTGCAGTTTTGATGCAATTTTGGCAACTGTTCGTCGACTGCAAGTGACCTGTATAGTCAGTTGGCAGTTTTGATATTACCCAAGTATATGTACCGCATCCGAACAGCAACATTGGAGCTGTTGTGTAGGAAGTTCATAATATATGCAGTTTTTTTCTATTTTTCGAACTATCCCAAACCCTTGATTTAGACCCTAACAATTCCTCTCTTCATTTAATCTCTTCTTTGTCGTGCTGTTGTAGAGCTGTCATGTCCTAGCCTTGAAGCCAACTAGCTTGAAGAAGAAGAAGAGCTGTAAGCCACCCAAAATAAAATAATTACGTCGTTACAGAAAAACGCAAGAGGCGTGGCACGAGGAGATCGAGATCCGCGGCCAGAAGCTGTGGCGGCAAGACGACGTGCCCGGCTCGCGCACCTCGCGCGCGCTCAGCGACGCCAGGCCCGAGCCGCGGGACTGAATGCGGGCCGCTCTACCACGTACTTGAATTACCTTTAATAAAATACTGTTATAATTAAATTGGTCGATTAAGTTGATTGATTGGTTGGGTAAAATACAATTGAACCTGATAGGTGGCGTTGCAATCGGGTTCTCATTATTTTTTCTGACGAAAAGCCAGCTTTCGGACAGTCTTTTCGTCTGTCGGGACCGCCAGTTTAATAAAATTATTTAAAAAAAAAACCGACACTATTTTGCTTTCTACAGGTAGAAAAATCCAATGACACTGACCAACCTACCCAGGATTTCGTGCTCAGTAGCGTTTGCGACCACTTATTTTCGAGTCAATGAAACTCCTTTATTGAAGGAGCCCAGTGGCGGATTAGCCATATAGCACGAGTAGCAAATGCTACAGGCCTCGCGCAATCGGGGGCCCCGCGTGTTCGAGGATCCTGCACTTGAACGCAAGAAAAAATTTTGTCTATATAAATATATCGAAATCCGAATACAGCTGATTATTATTTCATTGAACATGATAATCAATCTATTAGATTTCCCTCATTACCATACTTTCCACGTACCTACCTTACCCAATCTTAAAATCCACGGGGTTATTAGTGATTGAGATAAGAATGAGAAGTATTTAATAGGTCTACACAGGGGCCCCATGGTCGAATTTGCTACAGGCCCCGCGCTGGGTTAATCCGCCACTGAGGAGCCCAGTAGGGCCGTTGCTTGCAGGGCTGCACAAATGTTCGAAAGAGTCACCGTGTACCTGGAACGCAAAGGGCAACTGAAGGAACACAGGTGGGTTTCAGTCAGTAACAGACAGGCCCTCTCGCTCCACTCAGAGCTGGAGAAATTATTTTATGAACCACAAAAATATGGTGAACTCCAATTGTTTGGGCCTAGTAGGTGTCGTCTACGTTAATTGCGGCATCGGTAACATTCATAAAACCCACCTTTTCTAACAAAAACACCTTTTAAAACAGATTTCATGTATTGTCAAGTATCTAAAATGTGCTCCACACATTATTGCGCGCCATCGTGCCGACAGAGGGCGCCATCCAGTTTAGCCGAACAAATGAACGTTACGATTGCGTATTCGCGCAATTCGACTCCATATTGGAGCTGAATAAAACTAATATTATAGATATTAACAGTATTTTTAACCGACTTCAAAAAAAGGAGGAGGATATCAATTCGGTTGTATTTTTTTTTTTTTTTTATCGTCATTTTTTTTTTTTTTTTTTATATCTGTTACCTCAGAACTCCGTCGTTTATGGACCGATTTGCAAAATTTTTTTTTCCCTTAATAGGATATGCTTCCAGATTGGTCCCATTTTTTTCAAAATTCAGTTCTGATGATGGAATCCATGAGGAATCGAGGGAACTCCTCAAAAATTATAGGCAACCCTATGGTAATTTTAGTATTTTCATCAAGAACTTAAGCATTTACAGTCAAAAAGTAACATTTGATGAAGTGGAACTGATGAAGAAGACCAGAAATGGTCAACGGAACTTCATACTCAAATAGATATCACATTGAAGATATAGTTAAGCGACTATGACAATACAAATAAATGAATGATTCTGAATAGTTACGTTGAAAATGGTATCATCGAAGTGATCTGATGATGATGATGGAGCCGGAAGGTAGGCACTGGAACTCCGTAATTAATCAATGTAACCTAGCCGTGTTTGGACTCATTAGAATTGTCATGAGATGCACTTTGGCTATAAGGTACTATCGAACTGATCTGATGATGGAGCCGGAAGGTAGGCACAGGAACTCCGTAATTAATCAATGTATCCTAGCCGTGTTTGGGCTTATTAGAATTGTCGTGAGATGCTCTTTGGCTATAAGGTACTATCAAACTGATCTGATGATGGAGCCGGAAGGAGGAAGGTAGGCACAGCAACTTTATAATAAAACAATGTAACCTAGCAGTATTTGGGTTAATTGGAATTGTCATTAGAAATAGGCACTCTGTTTATAAGTGTATCGCAACTAAAAAGTGTGAAATAAAAACTTTTTAGAAAAAAAAAATAACCGACTTCACTAAAAAAAAACACTAAAAGGATCAAAATAACTTTAATTTCGGAAGTCGGTGTTAAATAAGAAACAAACAATACCAAGAAACACCGACATCCGAAATTAAAGTTATTTTGATCCTTTTAGTGTTTTTTTTAGTGAAGTCGGTTATTTTTTTTTTCTAAAAAGTTTTTTATTAAAGGTAATTCAAGTACGTGGTAGAGCGGCCCGTGTTCAGTCCCGCGGCTCGGGCCTGGCGTCGCTGAGCGCGCGCGAGGTGCGCGAGCCGGGCACGTCGTCTTGCCGCCACAGCTTCTGGCCGCGGATCTCGATCTCCTCGTGCCACGCCTCTTGCGTTTTTCTGTAACGACGTATTTATTTTATTTTGGGTGGCTTACAGCTCTTCTTCTTCTTCAAGCTAGTTGGCTTCAAGGCTAGGACATGACAGCTCTACAACAGCACGACAAAGAAGAGATTAAATGAAGAGAGGAATTGTTAGGGTCTAAATCAAGGGTTTGGGATAGTTCGAAAAATAGAAAAAAACTGCATATATTATGAACTTCCTACACAACAGCTCCAATGTTGCTGTTCGGATGCGGTACATATACTTGGGTAATATCAAAACTGCCAACTGACTATACAGGTCACTTGCAGTCGACGAACAGTTGCCAAAATTGCATCAAAACTGCAGTTCAGAAGCTGGCGTACAGTGCGTCTGCTTAGACCTTTTCTTTTTGAGGCGGAAATCGGGTTATTCGCACTTCGTCCCATGCAAGTAGTTTGTAAGGGAAGAGGTAGGTTTCAAGGTAAAAAACCCGTGCTAAACTATTTACATACCTACAAATTTGTACGGAACCCTCGGTGCGCGAGTCCCGACTCGCACTTGACCGGTTTTTTATAAATCCAACCCACTTTGGTCCACAAACATACCTCTTCCCTTACAAACTACTTGCATGGGACGAAGTGCAAATAACCCCGGAAATCATCAAATCATTTTTCGCGCTCTAGGGTGGAGCGAGAGGGCGAGTCAGACTTTTACTGACTAAACCCCACCTGTGTTCCTTCAGTTTCTCTTTGCTCTCCAGGGTCGCCGTAACTCTTTCGAACTTCCCCGCAGCCCTAGCAAGCATCTGCTTTTCGCGGCCTCTCCAGTTTAGCTCTTTGAGGCGCTCAAACACACGTTCCGTCGACTCAAGCTTGATCCTTACCGAACGGCTGGACCGCGTGCTAACCATTGCTCGTCGCCCGCATGCCTCCGCGGTCTACCTAGACCCTTACTACTATGCCATTAGTTTAAGATTGAAATTGCCGTGTTTGGAAGTTACTATTGCAACCAAAATAACCTGCAGTTGTCAGTGAGGGGATTGGTGTTAGGGAAGACGTTCTGCAGCAGCAGGAGACAAGGCAACACCACCACGGACAGGAACTGGATCTGTTCCGCGGGCTGGTTGATGCTGCGGCGCCGGTCCATCATGCTCAGCGGAGTGTAGCCCATCGCGCGCTCGCGGTCACCCTGGGGGAAGCGGAATAAGTTTGGAGAAGCTAGGTGCGAAAAGGGTACAAATGTCTGAATTACATTTTCGGGCTGACTTCCAAGCGAAGTCAGCTCTTAATAAGTTTTTTTTTTTAAATCACCATTGAATAGCTTTAAAATTCATGTATCACGATTTTGTCCGCTTATTCCAAACTAGTAGGTAAGTACTAGTGACCCACCCTTGCTGCGCTTGGGTGCAAAAAACTATACACATAAACCCTCCTGGGTGAATAGTTAACAGTTCTATTAGTAAAAACCGCATTAAAATCTGTTGCGTGTTTTAGGAGGTGTTAGAAAAACAAACAGACGCAGAAAGTGACTCTGTTTTTGGGAAAGTAAAGACGATTGAAATAAAATAAAATTGTATAGGTACTAAAGAAGTGTATCAATTCACCAACTTGTTCATAAAACTCTTGATACACGGATTCCGCTATCGCTTTTGATACTCCAAATGGTTTGCAGCATCCGGACAGATCACTCGTCGTCATCAGTATTCCCTGAAAGAGATATCATTAATGTATCTATCTACTGAAAGGGCCTAGTGGGGCCGATACCTGCTAAGGCTGAAGTAACGTTTGACAGAGTAACCATCAGTGGCGTAGCGAGATGACCAACGGCACTGGGGCCCCTTTATCACGTGGGAAATCATTAAATAACTTATTTTGCTGTGGTTGTAACGTGAGGGAGTGTCAGACTTTTACAGACTAATTATACGAGTTGCCATAATTAGCATTGCAACCTATTTTATTTAGATTTCGAAGGTGGGAGAATTTTCCGCTGGTTCAATAAGTGGTTTGTTAATTAGGTTTGGGGCCCCCCGAGCTTGGGGTCCCCGGGGCTCTGCCCCACGTAGCCCTTCGGTAGCTACGCCAGCGGTTACCATGGCCCAAAAACGCAAAAAGAGGCAAATGAAGGAGCAAGGCGGGTTAAGTCAGTAAAAGTATATTATGGTAAAAGTCTGACTCGTCCTCTCGCACCACCCTAGAGAGCGATGATAACCTAAAAAAATATATAAATACTCATAGGTATGTATCTGTGATAAAGTGTATTATGGATCTACCACACGCACAAGGTTCACCACAGTTTTGTCTACGCAGGCAAAACTGATCCATAGAGACACCACCGGCAGGCCCATTAAAGATAGCGTGCTATAATTCTGTATATATAATATATCGTACTATAACGATTCAATTTAGTATTGATTTGTTTGGATGATTGATAACAGAATGTTACTTTATAAAAAAAAGTAAAAAAAGTAAAACCCGACTACGACAAAAAAAACGACGAAACTAAAAGTATGAAACAAGATTTCCAGGATGCTGAATCATGATGAATGCGTCGTTTTTTTTTGTCGTAGTCGGGTTTTAGTTTTTTTACTTTTTTTATTTAAATTATTTTGGTGTTAAATCACTGTGCTTCTATACCATTTGCAAAAGCTAAATTTAAAATTTCTAATTAATAATGGTAAATTAATTTTTGTCCACCAGAGGGCGCCACATTGAATTTTGATGATATATTTTGATAAGTACCAGTGAAGCCCTTTCAAATGATATCAAACACGGTGTATTTATCTTAACATTTTTTTTAACACATGACTTCTTGTCCTCTAGAGGGCGTCACTTTAAATTTGAACAATATTTTAGAAATGTACAAGTAAATCCCTTTCAAATGATACCAAACACAGCGTATTTATCTCCATTTTTATTTTTTACACATTACTTTTTGTCCGCTAGAGGACGCCATATCAAGTTTTGTGACACGTCACGTAACCTATGTTCAGCGGACAATTAAGACGGTTCTAACGATACCTCATAGGTCGAGTTCCGATAAGTAGATTAGGAGCTATGTGGGAACAGATGAACAAACTCACATACATACATAGCCTGTCAAAATCATAACCCTCCGTAGTCGGGTAAAAACAAAACTGCAACAGTCGGGACCCATATTATTATGGAATGATTTTAGTCTAGATTATTTTAATGGGTCCCGACTGTTGCAGTTTTGTTTTAATTAAGCTGTTGATCCCCGCAATAACGCTGGCGTTAACGCGCCATTGTCTTTCTATTGTGTCTCTAATTACGCAATTAGATAGGTTAAATTGGTTTCTACGCTACTGGACTGAACCACAGACTGAACTTGCTTTTTTTCTTTTCAGTTTTTATTTAAATAAATTTTTTTCGCAGTCGGGTTTTTTATTTTTTAAATTTATTTTTTTATTTTACACTTTTTAGTATTCACTCTATTATAAGCGTACATTTATTACTTAAATGTTCACAAACCTACCTTGTCATGCGCCTCGTTTTTTTGTACTTAAATAAAATTGAAGTGTCTGTTTGTATTATCAAAAAATAGTAGGTAGGCAGTGACGGATTAACCCTTAATAAAATTAAGCAATTGCCTAGGGCATCACGTCTGGGGGGGCACCAGAAGAAGCACAAAAAAATCAGTCCTTAGGGCATCACGTCTCACTCTCGTCACCAAAAACCACACCAAAAAAAGTTTCTTGGACTAACGGGTTTTAAGTTGACATAGTGCATTCGGCAATTCAAATGCACCGGAATTGCGATCAGCCAATCACAAACCACCCCTACCCCGCCCCCCCCCCGCAAATCTGTTTCAATCAAATGTTTTTTGAGTAATTGTGCCGGCCGGCTTCTATGCATACGTAATAATAGGGGTTAAAGTATGAAATTGCCGCTTTATTGTAATAGGTACTTCGAATTGACATAAAACCTTCATGGTTCGAGATTTTTGAGTGAAACTTTTTTCACATAGTAGGTACCTTTGAAGTTCTTTTTTTTAAAAAAAAAACATTTTACAAAAAATAAAATAACCGACTACACTAAAAAAAAAACACTAAAGAATCTAAATAACTTTAATTTCGGAAGACGGTGTTTCTCGGTATTTTTTGTTTCTTATTTAACACCGACTTCCAAAAACGATTTTTTTTTAAGTTTTTTTATTTCACACTTTAGTTGCGATACACTTATAACCAGATTGCCTATTCTCATGACAATTCCAATTAACCCAAACACTGCTAGGTTACATTGTTTTATTATGAAGTTCCTGTGTCTACCTTCTACCTTCCGGCTTCATCATCAGATCAGTTCGATAGTACCTTATAGCCAAAGTGCATCTCATGACAATTCTAATAAGCCCAAACACAGCTAGGATACATTGATTAATTACGGAGTTCCTGTGCCTACTTTCCGGCTCCATCATCAGATCAGTTCGATAGTACCTTACAGCCAAAGTGCATCTTATGGCAATTTCAATAAGCCCAAA
This sequence comes from Mythimna impura, assembly GCA_905147345.3. Lineage (NCBI taxonomy): Eukaryota > Metazoa > Arthropoda > Insecta > Lepidoptera > Noctuidae > Mythimna > Mythimna impura. The sequence goes on along the minus strand of LR990355.1, from coordinate 3,415,345 downwards.
CACGGCGAGATTACATTGATTAATTACGGAGTTCCAGTGCCTACCTTCCGGCTCCATCATCATCATTAGTTCACTTTGATGATACCATTTTCAACATAACTATTCAGAACCATTTATTTATTTGTGTTGTCATAGTCGCTTACTACTTGTGATATCTATGTGAGTATGAAGTTCCGTTGGCCATTTCTGGTCTTCTTCATCAGTTCCACTTCATCAAATGTTACTTTTTGACTGTAAATGCTTAAGTCCTCGATGAAAATACCAAAATAACTATATGGTTGCCTATAATATTTGAGGAGTTCCCTCGATTCCTCATGGATTCATCGTGAAAATTGGATTTTGAAAAAAAAATAGAACCAATCTGGAAGCATAACCTCTAAGGGGAAAAAAAATTGCCAATCGGTCCATAAACGACGGAGTTCTGAGGTAACAAACATAATTAAAAACAAAAACAAATACAACCGAATTGATAACCTCCTCCTTTTTTGGTAGTCGGTTAAAAAATGTGCAACATTCGATTATCGACATTCAGTTGTTTTTTATTCAGCTTAGACAAGAAAGATGGATACTTCGAAAATTCGAGTGATTTTTTAATACGAGTTCCGACGCGGAACTAACGCGGCAGAAACAGCTCGCAATATCAATGTTGCGTTTGGAGAGGGGACTGCTAATGAACGCACCGTGCGATTTTGGTTTTCATCCAAAATCGCACGGTGCGTTCATCATCAAGCGTTTCATCACCTTATTTTACAAAAAAACTAATGTTTTAGGCGATAAAGGTTTAAAGACCGATTCTAGTGGATATACGGATAGGGGGGCCCACAGGCGTAGATTGCTTAGGGCATCAAGTAGTCTTAATCCGTCACTGCCTCCTACCCTTTGAAATCCGCTTCCTCTAATCGTCAGGATGGTAACCAGTCTTTTCTTAAAGCTGAAGACTCATTATAAACATGTTCGCAAAATGCCGATACAATCTTCACAACATTAATTTAGTCATAGATATCCGTGAATTTAGTAGTAGGTAGGTATTTATTAATGTTTTATTTTTTTTCTTTCCATTAAGTTGCACCTGCCAATTTCTGTATTTACACTAGTGGCTCACAGTGGCGTAGTTTTTACCCTACCTACTGTAAGAAAAGTGGAATATGCCTAAGGCATTAACTTCACTTTTATACAGTATTTTTTAGGTGGGTGATCTAATGATATCTCTCGCCCTTGGGTGGTGCAGTAGAGCGTGTCAGACTTTTACTGACTTAAACCCACTCCTGTTCTTCTTTGCCTTCGTTCCAGGGCCCCGGGGTTCACTTTCGCACAACCCATGGCCCCAGCAGTATTTTTTACTTGTGTGTAAGGTTTTCTTTTATAAATATATACGTATATAAAAGGCAACGGTTACTGACTTTCTGATCCATCAACACACAACTCAAACCACTCAACCGATGGCGCTGAAATTTGACTCGCAGATAGGTATTATGACGTAGGCATACGCTAAGAAAGGATTTTCCAAAATCCCCCCCCCCCCCCCTACAGGGATGAAACGGGGGTCTAAAGTTTGTATGGAGAAATCTAATTTCACGCGGGTGAAGCCGATGGTAGAAATTAGTAAATAAATAAATTGAAGGCGTGTTGAAAAGTGTGTGTGAGATAAAATGATCGTGCGGCCAGTGGTTGGCTTTTTTGGCATGAGATAAGCAACTCATTGTTTGCTTTATCACTACGACCTACAGAAAAGAAAGAGGTATTAGCCGCACAGTCGTTTTTCTCTTTCTAATGAGTGGTCAGTTTTCTGAAACTTGTGCAGTCCATTTCCTATATCTGTCAATGCCAGACACGAATTAATAGTACATTTTTATACAAGGGGGCAAACGTCATTGCAGTCGAGGTCGTCATGGGGCTGAGACTGCAATGACAAATGGTCACGTGTATCATACGACGTTTTTCCACACATTACTCAAAAAAAAAAACAGATACTATTTAGTAAAAATATATTGTGAGAAATAGTTCGCGGATTCTTATCGCAGCGACAAAGTCGATTTTCGTGGGGGCTACTCCGGGACCGACCTATGTGGGGACTGCCCGGCGACCAACCTAATGTTATAATATATGTATCATACATTGTATATGCGCGGTGGTTAACCGGAGCATTTTTCCGCACTAGTGTGAAATATACTTCATTCCGTGTCTAAAAGCGGTGAGGTAGGAGTCAGTTTTCGAGTAAGTGTGTTGAAAAAGGATTATTGTTTATACAAAATTGTGTCTGTACATGTAGGTATCTCATAATGTTAACATGTTCTCTTATAATTAAGCTTCTGTTTTATTTGTATAAGTAGCCAAGTGTTCCTGCAATGTTAGGTTTTATTTCAATTGATTTGTACATATTATTGTATTTAGGTAAGTTATTTTGTATGAATTAAATCGGAAATACATGAACGTTTTGAACAAAATTTGATGTTTTTTTTTTACGGTTGCTGCTTCAAAATCCAGAAGATTGTCAAATTGGGCCAGAGGCACCATTTACTATGACATAAAATGGTCACAAGTTAAAAAAATAGTAGACTTTATTACCTGAACTAGGTAGATATGTTTATTTTCATATTTTGAGTACCAGCCCAGCGTGAGACTCGTTCACAAGTTATCCGTCTGGAAATAGATCTTTAGCAAAACTATTACCATTACTTTTTCGTGTCACTAGCATAACAGTTCGTCGCCTCTCTAAGGCCAAAAACGCACTGATTGGCCCCTTCGCGAGCCGCCTAGGGCTCCTAGCGCTTAGCGCCGAGCACACAGTGCGGCCGGAAGCGAGAATTTCTGCACGTTGTTTCCACTCTTAAGGGCCTATTACACTACACGTTATTTAGACAGTCATGGAGGGTTACCATGACGTTCAAAGTAAGTTTGTTTCATTATTATTTTAGTTTGGGTAAGAGACATAGCTATATAGGTTGTCTCGCGCCATCTCTTACCCATACTGGAAATAAGAATGAAATAATCTTACTTTAAACGTCATGGTACAGGTCTTAGTCTATGTAGCGTCACACAAGAAAAAGAGCAACTTACGCCAATGTCGTGTAAAGGAATGAAACAGAAGTCAGAACGATGATATACATAGACCACAGAGTACTTTAGACTAAGACTGTCTGAATAACGCGTAGTGTAATAGGCCCTATAGAATGATATAAGATGTTTATATTTGTATGGTTCCACTTCACTACTCGCTAGCGTGACTCGTTATTCTTCCCAGGCTCTTGACGCTAGGCAAGCCGGCTGCCAGCACGATTATGGGCAAATTAATTCAAATCCCCCGGACCTTTTGGTACCTATTCTATATAAGTCCTCAAAAAGGTCGGCAAACAAATAAAACATTGGTACAGGCATAAAAACGTAATTGTAAACCAAAAACTTTTTTGAAAAAGAGCTGACAGCTGTGATTAATTCAATACAGCTACAATAATTTTATTAGTAAACTTTAAAAGTAATTTCGTATTTGTATTGCAATCAAGTTTTAGTGAATAAATAATTTACAATCATGAAAAGGCTATCTACAAAGTTGAACCAACATCCGTCGGTCTATGCAACCCACTCGCATTTCTTGGTGCCTTCTGAGAAACTTGACAAGGTTACCAGGCGGGTTATAGCACCTTATGCGCAAATAGAACGAAAAGGTACCCTATATAATTATATTTTGTATAAACATCTCGTACTACCATGAAAGTCGCTCCATTTAAAATACTGGTGATTGATAGCAACTGTGAGATTGAAAGTCAACCCCCGAGTTAAAAGACTACGACAAATCGAGGGTCCAGTCATGATAGAGTTTAACTAATACCCAATTAGTATTATCCTGTGTAACAACATACATACATACATATTCAGCCTTTTAATGTTCCCATTGCTGGGACTCAGGCCTCCTCTCTCTAGGAGAGGGAATGGGCCGTAATCCACCACGCGGGCCCAGTGCGGGTTGGTGGATGTCACATGTCTTCGAATGTTTGGTTCTAGGACATGCCGGTTTCCTCACGATGTTTTCCTTCACCGTTTTGAGAGCAGTGGTGATGAAATAAATTACACAAAGTAATGCGCCTGGCTGGGTTTGAACCCGCGACCAACAATTCGTAAGTCGGGGCCGTTACCACTCGGCCACCACTGCTCTACTCTGGTGTAATAACAATAACAATAACACAAAAACAAAATATTTTTCTGAAAATAGCAAAATTGGTTAATTAATAAAGTAGCAATTAGCATTTCAAATTTTGGTATGAGGATGAGTGGGGGCGTGGTGGGAACATTAGTTTGATTAATTAAGTGGGCCCCTAAGTTGTGATAGTTCAGGGTCCCATAAAACGGTCGCCCTCACCCCGACAATCATGAAATTTCGCCTAGGTACACGTTGTCAGGGGTACAGAAAAAGACATGGGTCCTCCACGTTCACAATCCATCCAGAAAAACGGATATATAATTTTTTGGAACGAATCTACATTAACATGAGTGAAGCCACGGGTACAAGCTAGTTCATAACAATAACCTGTTGGAACAATCTTCGTGTAATGTGTATTAATGAAACTGAAAAAGATCGGATTTTTAAGCTGTCCATCTAAAACGTTACTACCGGCCTGATTTTGAACGCAGGGCTCAAAGAACATGAAGAAAAAGCGGGAAGATACCTGGACATGAACAGGTTCAACGTGTTCTTAGAGGATACAGTTGATCTGGAGTCGCTTCTGTACGAAACCGCTATGGTTTTGAAAACCGTCACCGAAAGTTCTGGTAAGTAATAACTAAATATTGCAGCATTTGCAGCTGTAATCAAATAATCTTTCGGCAGAAAAATAATAAAAATATGGTGGTACAAAAGCCAAGTTTCAGGCCCCTGTTCCCCACTGGTTACACTGGAAATAGCCCAGGGCCCCGCGATGGATTGGGGCCCCCTACTCCCTACTCGATTACCAAACGATAACCAAAAGCTACTCTCTCTTGAAAATCAGGCTAACCGATTACAGCATGTCTAACAAATTTCAATAACAAAATGTAAATAATAGACATTTAATTTAACTGTTTAAAGAAAATCATACTCGTAAGTGAATTAATTTTATTTCGGGTCTTTGATCAACAGTTACTGCAGATGGCGGCATTCAAATTATGTGAAAAAACAAAGCATGAAGCACAAAATAGATAGGTAGTGCGAAGTTTGAATTAACTTAATATTTCTTTTTAAGTTTGAATTGTGTCAACAGTTTGTCGGTAATGTCGATAGTATGTGATATTCTCGAAAACACATATTTTGAAGATGTGACTAACGCTTTTAGGGCGGGAGGAGGTCGAGTCGAACCCCACGCGGGGGCGAGGGCGCGTCTTGGCAAGTAATAAGTATTTTTTTTCCCGCAAAAAGCAATGTATAAAATCCCAGAAAGGGGGTTAAATCAAGTAAAACTCAACTACGAAGGCAAAGAAAGAACAGGAGTCGGTTTTAGTCTGTAAAAGTCTGACACGCCCTCGCGCTCCGCCCAAGGATGGGAGATGTCATTAGATGATTTACCACCTAACAAAAAAAAAAACTAATCGAAAATAATTAAACAAATTATGTTTTTCTTTATCATAGGTATATCCAACACATTCAAGCATAAATAAACGTATTTAGACAAAAACTGTGCATTTTGACCAATCTCACGTGAAATTAAGAGGGGAGGAGCAAAATCTCACGACTTCTCACTAGGTAGCTCACGTAATTAATGGACGCCTCCTCTTCTGCGGAGAGTAGCATGGCCTGCTTCATAGAGGGGGACATTTTATTTTCACCACCACTTATGCTTAGCTACCTTCCATATAACTTCTTCAATACCGAACGTCTCTTTAACCCTCTCAGTAGTGGCTTCATAAAGAGGAAAAAATCAGACACGTGCGAGTCGGACTCGCGCACTGAGGGTTCCGTACAAACTTACCTATGAAAACAGTTCAATTCCCAAATTGAGTTACGAAGATTTTTCCGAATCGCAAGTAAAGTTTATTTTTTGTGACGTAACTACAAATTTTAAGATTGTTTCTTATACTTTTGCTATGAGACCTTGCTTCATGCAAAATTTCAGGATTCTAGGTCAACGGGAAGTACCCTATGAATTTTGATTCCCTTGAGAGTGTCGAAACAGGTTTTTGGCGACATAAACGACCATATCTTTTTTTCGTTAACTCTGAAGTTTGATTTTTTCACAGCTTCAAAGGACCGCAGACCTGAGTATATCTATGGTTTTAATTTCAACTCGATACCTCCACGCGTTCCCGAGATAAAGGGTATTGACAGACAGACAGACGGACGGACAACAAAGCGATCCTATAAGGGTTCCGTTTTTTCTTTTGAGGTAAAAATGAACCCTAAAAATGTGCTAAAGGAACATTCAAAGCATTAGGTACAGAAAATGTAATTACAGGAATGTTTATTTGTTATTTATTTATTTATTTTTATCCTCACATCGGAACGCTTTGCAGAAATTACACCAATGGAGCACAATTAGTCCAAAATCTGCTTCTTTCCAACATCGTGTGCGCAGTGGAATGGTAGTCATCAAAGGAGCGGCGCGGCGGAGGGTCACGTCGCTCGCTTACGCAGCATCAGGCCATCGCTTCTCCAGGATTCCACATCATGCATCAAATCCCATTTCGAACACATTTTGAAATGTCAAAGCTCTTTCGATGAGTTGTTACAAAAAAAATTGATTTAAATTGAAAAATACGTGATATTTATGTTATTCTATTTTACAGGCGTATTTGTTTACATGGTAGACAAAATGAAGAATGAAATAGTCCTGATGCATCCGGGTACTGAAAATCCCGCAAGGCACGAAGTAAATATGACTATTTGTAAGTCCTTTCTTACTTAAACGAGATATAAGTTGGTACTATCATCTCAAAACGTGATAAACATTTTTCAATACACTTACTCGAAAACCCGCTTATCCCACCGCTTTTAGGCAAGCAATAGACTCTTTTCTGCACTAGTGCAGAGAAGAGCGCGTGCTCTCCCCCGCCACAATGTTATTACATTTATCGTATCAGGCTGGGCGCGCGTCGACCCCCATGAGTCGCCGGTCAACTCCCGTTTATTCATTTCTTCGTAAGTGTATTGAAAAAAGTCGTTTGATACACGTGCAGTCACTGCAGCCCTCGGCTCCATAACACACTCGCCTACGGCTCGTGCGAATTCCGTCTCGGTCGCAATGACATACTTTCTGCACATTTATCAAAATGTACTATAGCTTGATAGTGTGACTTGACTACCTACACTTTTTTTGAGGAGAATACCTAATCATCAAATAACTTGTCCCGCTCTGGGTGGAGCGAGAGGGTGTGTTAGAGTTAGTGACTAAAATCCACCTGTGTTTCTTCAGTTACCCTTTGCGTTATAGGGCTATGGTAACTCTTTCTTCGAACAATCACCCGGCTCAGTGTGACTGCTTTGGTCTGTTCGTATGCTTCTCTCGAAAGAGTGCGGTAATCATCAGTTAGTTTTGGATGTTACTTTCGTTTCGCTGTTTTTAAAGTATAACTATCCTTAACAAAGTCTCACACCGCATCTGTCAGTCTGTATGTCCTCAATTGACTCAAAAACTACTGAACTGATCAGGATCACACATTCATATCATAAAAAGCTACAAAAAATAAAAATAAAACCTATTGCTGTGCGCCTCGGTCTGTGGTCTCTGAAGGCTGCTGATCTATGAGGGTTATGCAGCTGATGATCGGATGATTCATAATGTAAAAAAACTGGGCAAGTGCGAGTCGGACTCGCGCACTGAGGGTTCCGTACAAACTTGAAAAGTAAATTGCGGTTTACGATTTATGACGTATTAAAAAAAACTACTTACTAGATCTCGTTCAAACCAATTTTCGGTGGAAGTTTGCATGGTAATTTTATCATTTTTAATTTTATCATTCTCTTATTTTAGAAGTTACAGGGGGGGGGGGGGTCACACATTTTACCACTTTGGAAGTGTCTCTCGCGCAAACTATTTAGAAAAAAATAGAAACCTAAATATCATTTTTGAAGACCTATCCATAGATACCCCACACGTATGGGTTTGATGAAAAAAAAATGTTGAGTTTCAGTTCTAAGTATGGGGAACCCCAAAAATTTATAGTTTTTTTTTTCTATTTTTGTGTGAAAATCTTAATTTAATGCGGCTCACAAAATACATCTACTTTTTTTTTTATTCCAGATTTTATTAAGGGGCTTTTGTCCAAAAAGGATATGTCAGCCCCATCGTACCTTAAAATACATCTACTTACCAAGTTTCAACAGTATAGTTCTTATAGTTTCAGAAAAAAGTGGCTGTGACATACGGACGGACAGACAGACAGGCATGACGAATCCATAAGGTCAGGCAACCTCCGCAACTCAGTCAGTGCTAACTCGATAGGTACTTCTTGAGGACTTCGCTTCATGTTATACTATTAGTATTAGTATCCGTAGGTCCGCTTTCAAGTTTTTTTTCCTTAAAGGTGAAGGCAAAACAGCGGCAGCTCACGTGGCCTCTACCAAGGAATTCCTTCTCCTAGACGACGTGCAGCGAGACCGGCGGTTCTCCGACGGTTTGCGCTGGATCGACGCGAAGGTCGCACTTTGTATGCCGGTGGTCAAGCCTGATGGAGAGTGCTACGCCGTTCTGGAATTGTACAGGACGTTTGCCAAAAGCTATGATGATGTGAGAAATTTTTTGATGTCTGTTTGTGTTCTTCAGACCTTGTTTGTATCTACTAAACTCGTTAAAAAATAAAAGGCCCGTTTTGACATTTGAGAAAAACCCTAGATGTAACTTGGAACAAAACTGAAAGAAACAATAAAATAATAATTAGGGGTCCGGTGTAGTAGTAGCTACACTACACCGGACAAGCCGCTAGGTAGTCAAAAAAAAATACAATAATGTCAAAACGGGCCTTTTATTTTTTGACAACTTTAATTACTGTTTTTAAGGTTCCGTACCTCAAAAGGAAAAAACGGAACCCTTATAGGATCACTTTGTTGACCGTCCGTCTGTCTGTCTGTCTGTCAAGACCTCTCGGGAACGCGTGGAGGTATCGAGTTGAAATCAAATTGAAATCAAAATTCATAGGGCACTTCCAGTTGACCCAGAATCTTGAAATTTGGCATAAAGCAAGGTCTTATGGTATAGATATAGGAATAAATCTGAAAACTGTAAATTTGTAGTTACGTAACAAAAAATTTTTTTGACAATTCTGAAAAATCTTCGTAACTCAATTCGGAAATCGAACGGTTTTCATAGGTAAGTTTGTGCGCGGGTCCGACTCGCACTTGCCCTGTTTTTATCTTAAGGGTTACCAGATAACATGCAGTCTGCGTTTTTTACCTAATTAAGCACCTACCAATATGTGGATATATCCAACGTTTCAAGTTTTCAAATTGTAATTGTGGAAAGATTGATTAAAAATGGACGAAACTCAGACAAAAACAGTGACCAATGTAGAGTTACATTATTTGCTGTCTCTTGTTTTTATACAATTTCATTTAGGAATTCATTATTCTGAGCACCTACCTGCTGCAATCTGGGTATAACGTGAATGAGCGACGATCTTCGTAGCATGGCTGGTGTAAGCTAAATGGAAGGAGCTAAGGATCAAGTTGTTGGTGTGAATTTGTTAGAGGCCTTGTCCAGCAGTAGACTTCTAATGACTGATGAATGATAATCTTCAATTCCAGAACGTGATCTACACAGTAGTAAGCGTGGCTTGCTGGGCCGGCGCGGCTGTTCACCAGGCACAAGCGAGGGTCATTCTACAGAAGACGGCTCACCTCAACTCTGAACTGCGCACGTTGCTGCAGAATTACTTCTGTGATCTGGCGTCTATTGACACTATGCTGACTGATATGCTGGTAAGAACTGGCGCAAAATATTTTAGACATATATGAATACAACTTCTAGTCTAGCAATATAATTTACATTAAATTACTGAAGCTTCGCCGTTAGCACTGTTTGAAATTGACCATAAACATACACAGAGAGATATTCGAGCCTGACGGTTCATTAATCGGGCCATATTCGTGACGGTAGACATATCACCTCATAGAAAGATGAAAGCAGTAAACCTCATTTTGACTTTAAGCAGCTCTTCCTTGTGATTTCACCAAGGATACCGACTGTCGGCGACCTACCGACATAACCAGATGAATCGCCAAACTTAACTGGTAGTGGGCAAGGCACATTGCTCGCTGAACAGATGGTCGATAGGGCCGAAAGATTCTGGAGTGGCGACGATGTACCAGAAGACGCAGCGTTAGAAGGCTTCCCACAAGGTGGACACAGACCTGGTGAGAGTCGCTGGAATCCGCTGTAAGCGAGACGCCTAGAACCGGTCATTGTGGCGACACTTGGGGGAGTCCTACATCGAGCAGTGGACGTCTTTCAGCTTTCGACTACTTAAGTATCTTCTTGTCGTTAGTACCTATCATCGATAAGTTTCTTCAGGACAGTTCATACTCTTTTCTCTACCCATAGGTGGTAGTAAAATCATTCATCGGCGCGATGCGCAGCAGCTTCTACATAATCGACAAGGATCAAATCGGCGACATGCTACAGGCAGACATGTGGGATGACGGCTGGTCCAACGAGAAGACCATGCCGCGGAAGAAGCTTAAAGTCAAGTTAGTGTCTTCAGTAGTGTTCTAGCGATGAGCAGCATTCTACATCATCAATTAGTATCATATTGGCAGCCAATAAAGCCAAGAGCAGTGGTGGCCGAGTGGTAACGGCCCCGACTTACGAGTTCTAGATCGCAGGTTCAAACCCAGCCAGGCGCATTACTTTGTGTAATTTATTTCATCACCACTGCTCTCAAAACGGTGAAGGAAAACATCGTGAGGAAACCGGCATGTCCTAGAACCATATATGCTATGCTATGGCAGCCAATATGATCCTAATTGATGATGTGGAAGCTGCAGTAGCCTGTCGGCTAAAAGGAAACATTTAGGATGTTGGCTAATCCAACAAGAAGACCCCCGACTCAGCTGCACGGACGTTATATTTGTTAATGGGAGCGGGAATCTGCTGTTAACTTAATAGAGCCCGTAGCCACCAGTCCTCAGAACGATGTCCTGCTAAAAAGTTTAGTTATAAGTTAGCTTTGGCAGGCTGTGTTAGGTACATGAACTGACAAACTCTCAGCTTTTATAAAATAACGAAGGCCTGGCGGCCACAGGCTCTTAGGCTATAAAACTTGCGGTTGTCTCGATGCTTATACTAGAACCATGTGGACATTATGGTTCCGGTAAGCGTAGCACTGGTGACTTGACTGAATGAAGATTATCTCTCAACTGATAAGCTAAAAACCACCACCATTTTGTGATTCTATCCTTCCTTTTCCACAGTTTAAGCTATGAGCAGACACCCGCAGGCTATGTGGCTCGCAACGGAGAAACTATTAACGTTCGCGATGCCTACAAGGACCCTCGGTTTGATAAAGAAATAGACCCCACTACTGGCACCGTTGTTAGGTCCTGCCTGGTTTCACCTATAACGGATAAGAATGGAGTTATTGGTGAGCGAATTTCTAGAATTACCCTGGCAGTTAACGTCATAACCCATTCCACAGTAGTGCTCGTTTTTTTGCGCCGAAACTAGAAAATTTATTCTCACATTCAATGAATCGGGCTACTGGGCTGTTTCTGAGAATTTTGGAGGGAAAATACAGTATACTTATACGGAATGAATCACGTTCGATCTCAAAAGAAATGCTGAAACACAGTAAGAGCAGTGAGAGTTCTTTTTGCACTTTTTCACCCACTTCTAAATGTAGGTACCCTCACTTTTTCGAGGTCTCATCTCAGTAACTCTGAACCAAAATGGCTTCTTTTTTATTTTTTTACACGGGGTTTCATCAGTGGAGGGATTGTCATACTTTTACTGGCTAAAAACCACAGTGTTACTTCAGTGGCCCTTTTTACGAGGGCTACGCGGATTGTCCGAAGAAGTTACTCCTTTGGACAATCCGCAGCGCTGGCAGACAAGCCCTTACTGGCTCTGTCAATTTTACTGACATTTATTTGAGGCGTTCGTGAAACAGTCGCGAAGTAGACCCAGGCTAGGGTCCTTATCGGACGGCCAGACGACTAGCCACCCGTCCCAGTCTGCAAGCCCGTGCCTACGGTGGCCGGAAATCGTCCTTCGACTCTTAACGCCCGAGGCTTGTCTCCGTCTCGCGGTTTTGGCCGCCTCCTTGAAGCGAAATAGATTGAAATCACAAGGGGAGAACATTTCCCAGTATTGAGTCGATGTAGGCTGACGGTAACTTAGTAATAAAACGTGTATCCACTTACCTACTTACCGGTTCACAGGTGTGGTTCAGCTAACCAACAAGACCAGTGCACAGCCGTTCGATTCTGAAGACGAGTTAATATTTTCTGTATTCGTCAGCTATTGTTCACTCATCGTGCACTTCTATAACATGCAGCAGAAGATGATTTACCATGTACATATGATTTTTTATAATGATTTACTTACTCTAGAACTGGACGGATAAAGCGTGGGGTCGCGAAAGATGGAAAGAGTGGAAAGGGAGGCCTTTGCTCAGTGCCGGATCGGCCATGTAGCAAGAGTAGCAAAAGCAATGGGACCCATGAATTGTGGTGGGCCCCGTTTGGACGTATAAAAACAAGCCAAGATTCGTGTGCCACATGAAATCTAACCAATCCTCGGACATTGGATTGGAGGCCACCGCCTATTGATCCATCGCTAGATAAGGGCCCCGCGGCCTATTTGGAAAATAAGTTAGTCGTTTTAATTCGTTATCAATTATAAAGATTTAGGGGGCCCCTCAATAGAATTTGCTATAGGCCCCACGTTGGATTAATCCGGCACTGCCTTTGCCTAGGAGTGGGACAGAATAGGCTCACAAATTAAATAGGTACATAGACTTGTCAAAAGATCCTGCTGGGGATACGGAAATAAATGAATCGTCGTGTCGACGAACAGTCCAATGACGAATCGGCCGTAGGAAAACGGTTGTACAATCGCAACATTCCGCTCACCCCCCCGCCCGCTTATTATAACAATATGAACAGCGGAAACGAAAGAAGACTTATGATAGTTAATAATTTGCAGGCCAATTTGAACCGCGTGTACTTTGAGCTCATGGGCTTACACATGAAGCCTTGCAAGCACGACCTGGAAGAGCTTATTGAATCCAGCAACGTTATAGTTCCACCTGCCAACTTTAAGACGTAAGAAGAGATAACTCTTAACTTAAAACGCGTATCCTTGGAAGCACAACCTGGTATGAGTTCACTCATTGAAGCTAGTAACGCGGTTAGGCGGCACTAAAATGCCGTCTGCTATAGACGAGGTAAGGTGTTAGATATAGGTACCTACCTTAACGAAAATGAACTGGATCTTTACTTTGAATCACGGATGCTTTTAGAATAGTCGTGTCCGTTCGCATCGAATCGTATACCTAAATGATGAATGAATGGTAAATGATTGCAAATACTTTTTAAAAATACATTTTTATACGTAAATTTTTTCGTCAGTTTAAACTAGATAAGGCCGGTATTTCCTAGCTGACTAAGTGACTACCCTAAGAAGAAACACCGAAACAAACTCTTGGTCAAAGTCTCTTTTTTAAAGACCTTACAGCAAACATGTAACGGTCTAATCATACAAAAACCATACACATTAGTGTCTGAGATGTTCTTTTGAGGAAAGAACCACACAGATTTGAATGAACCTGTCCAGTCAGTGCAAGTATTTGAGCTCAAAGACTTGACGGACAATATCAAGGAAAGGACATTTAAGTACGCCACAGAAATCAATATATAGGGTGACTGGTAATTAGTGTACGATACTTAAACACGTGATTGTGCTCATGATAACCAACAACTTTTACTATGGGAACAAACCTGAAATCGCGAAAAAAAATCAGCTGTTCAGTACATTTATGTTTGCCTAATGTACTAAACAGCTGATATTTTTTTCGTGATTTCGGCTTTGCTCCCATAATAAAAATTGTTTGTTATCATGAGCACAATCACGTGGTTAAGTATCGTACACTAATTACCAGTCACCCTATATATCTGAAACTACTCAATACCGACATCTTATCGAATAACGCCTGCTCCTGCTTTTTGAACATGAGAAGACGTTATAAAAGACGCTTGTAGATATCAGGAAACACAGATTTCGGCAAAGAATTCTACTCTTTAGCTGTACGCACAATAAAAGTGTTCCCAAAAAAACCAGATTGATATTCCTTCAGTTGCTTTTTGGGTTCTATGGCCACGGTAACTCTTTAAAACAATTCAGCAGCTTCTAGAGGCAGCTGCAGTTGAGTGTCAGAAACGACGGTCAACAAGCCTTCTGTCTATAACTTGATATACCTACTTACTGAAAAGACGAGCTCTTGATAGAACTATATAGGGCGTATAGCTCCCCTCTGTCTCACTTGCATGACTGATATTTTAACACTTCATGATAAGACTCCAGGAGTTCTTCTTCTTCCTGCCCTTATCCCATATTACTTGGGATCGGCGCAACACGTTTTTTTCTTCCATTCTGTCCTGTCACCCGTCACACTATCACTAACTCCCTTTTCTTTCATATCACTCCTTCCACGATCTTTTTTCAATCTCACTCAATCCATCTTTTCTTTGGCCTTCCTCTCCCTCTCCATCCATCTACATGCATACTCAGAACTCTTTTAGTAACATGCGTTTGATTCCTTCTCTTGACATGACATGAGTATACCAAGACAAACGATTTCCTTTCAACGTTTCAGTCACTGGCGCCACTTTCAAACTTCCTCTAATATATTGATTTCTCACTTTATCCATTCTTGTCACACCACACATCCATCTCAACATTCTCATCTCCGCTATCCGCGATCTCTCGCGCCGGGCCTTGGTACAGGCCATGGTCCGATTCCGCGGAAGTCCGCGGGCTTGCGGACGGCGAGCAATGGGTGGCTCGTCGTCCGATCGTCCGGTAACTGTCCGGACCGAGCCCAAGTCGTCGACGGCGCGTAGTGTTCCACGCGCGCCTCAGGGAGATGTCAGCAACCGTAGGGGCCCAGCAGGGTCGAGGCCTACTGGGGCCATGGGTGATGCGAAAGTGATCCCCGGGGCCCTGGAAAAATGGCAAAGAAGGAACAGGAGTGGGTTTTTAGTCAGTAAAAGTCTGACACTATCTCACGCTCCGCCCAAGAGCGGGGGATGTCATTAGATGATTCTCCCACCCGAAAAAAAAAAAAAAAACTTCCTCTAATATTCTCATTTCTCACTTTATCCATTCTCGTCACTCCACACATCCATCTCAACATTCTCATCTCCGCTACATGCAATCTTTTTTCATCCATCCATTAGGCTCCAAGAATTATTTACTAGTTCATCTTTTCTATTTCAGATTCGACTACCACATAAGCGAGAGCAGCAGGGAAGACATGTCTGGCCTTGTGTGGGTGATGTTCTCGGAGACGTTTGCCAACCCGCGTAACTTCGACCGACTGTCTATAACTGACTTCATTCTGACAGTACTCGGCAGTTATAGGAATAACCCTTACCATAATGCGGAACATGCCTTCTGCTTCACGCATACGATGTATCTAATACTCATTAATAACGTCGGGTACTTTGATTTGTATGAGGTGTGTTTATTATCTACTCTCATTAGCTTTCTAGGTTTTTCTAGGAGAAAACGTTCAATTTTCCAGCTTTTAAAGTAGCCAATGGCCTGTTTGCAGTCTTTTCGCCTATGTAAGAATTTTGGTAATGAGAATGGATATTCCAGAGATTCCCTTCTACAAATAAAGCTTTTCATCTTTTTACCCGACTGCGCGACGCAAAGGAGGGTAATGTGTTTATCAGTCTATATATGTATGTATGTATGTATCTATGTTTGTTTCTATGTGGCGTTCTAGAAACCAAATGCGTAGGCCGATTTTGATAATGCTTACGTCAATCGATTCGTCTTAACCTTGCGAGTGTCACTAAAGACATGACAGTGGATAATTTCAATTTATTGGGACTTAACATTGACACGAACCTAAACTGGAAATCTCATATAGCACACATAAGTAACAAAATTTCTAGGTTTACTTATGCGCTATCGGAACTGAAAAGATCTACGGATTTCAAATCTGCAAAAGCAGCCTATAGCGCATACGCGCACTCTTGGCTCCGTTATGGTATAATGCTATGGGGTAATAGTACGAACGCCGATAAACTATTCAAGCTACAAAAAAGATGCATACGCATCTTAACAAATATAGGATGTATGGACAGCTGTAGACCACACTTTATAAAACATAATATCCTTACGCTCACATCTCTGTATATCTTTGAAATATGTCTTTTTGTCAGGAAAAATATGTCACTTTTCCCCTTAAGTAGGGATCATTACACCCAGCCACGAAATTTGCGACACCAAAACGATCTAGCATTACCGATTTCAAAGCTATCTATTTTCAATACAGGCCCTTATGTAATGTGTATCAAGATATATAATAAAATTCCAAAGTCCTTAAAAGAAATTAAAACACTCAATTTATTTAAAACAAAATTGTTCACTTATTTGAACCAGAAGTGCTACTACACACTCAAAGAGTTTTTTGAAGAAAAAAAAACAAATAAATAATTAAATAAGCGCAGGTACATATTAAACTATACAAATTCATTATTACTATTTTTATTATTATTATTTTCGTTTTATTTCCATTTATTTTGACATTTATATTTATTTTGACATTAAATTGATTTGACATTATTTTGATACTTGTAATACCTAGTAATAATTTTTGCTTTTCCTTTTTAAATGTGTGAATTTTGAAATGTATTTTATTTTGTTTTATTGAAATTTGTTTATTTGTTTTGCAGTGCCCTTACAGGGTGCATGTTTGAAACTTTAACTTTTATTCCAACTACTGTACAACATGTTCGCAATAAACTGATTTGATTTGATTTGATTTGATTTGATTTGACAGTAATCAAAATTCACCACAGCTACAACCAGACGCCATATTGTCAAAATGAAAAAAAAAAGTCGATGAACTATGTCAAGTGGGGTAGCGTTGAATAGGTATTTTAAAATCATTTTTAGGTTCCTTTTATCATTTTTCATTTTAAATAATAGTTTAGGATATATATAACGATTTAAAGTTGTTTAACAAAACAATCATTCTCGCTAATTTTCTTACTTATTGATTTAAGTTTTCATTTCAAGTATAAACGATACACAAATAAAAAAAACAGTGAAAAAGCATGAAGAACAAAATATATTTTTGGTAAAAAAAAGTTTACCACCAAACTCGATAGATGGCGTTGTTCATTTGATGCACGTTTGTAAATCAAATCATTCGAGTTGTCCCATCTACTAGACAGGTCGATGAACATAAGCAAAAGATGACAACTATATTGGCAAAAACTACTAGGTTGTATAAATTACATGCAGTTGATATATCAGTAGAATCGAAAACATATGGTCAAAAACCGAAAGATCCTACATCTTTCGGTTTTTGACCATATGTTTCTGATGATCCTAACAAAACTGGAGGAATCGTTAAATATTTAACAATCGGTTTAGGATCACGAGTTATGTTACGAAGAAATTTGAATGTTACCCATGGTCTTGTTAACGGAGCAATGGGTGTTATAAGGACAATTGAGTGGCCAGCTCTTCGGAGGGACCAATTGGAACCCGGAGAATTGCCACAAGCTGTTTATATAGAATTTGACGACAAAGCAATTATAAACAATGTTCCTGGAGTAGGAGTCAGAATCGAACCATCGACGACAGAATTCGATGCACTTCGCGGACAGGGTAAAATAGAGCGAAAAATGTTGCCATTGATATTGTGCTGGGGTGTAACTGTACACAAGCTCCAAGGAACTACTTTGGACTTTTGGACCGAGCTGTGGTTGACTTAAGTTCACGCATTTTTGCTAAAGGTCAAGCATATGTAGCTTTGAGCCGAGTTAGGTCTCTAGAGGGACTAATCATCAGTAGTTTAGACCACCGCAAGTTACTTAATAATCCCCACGATATTAACTCCCTCAATGAAATGACTAGATTGCGATATTTACCATCTTATAACGAAGTCAATGAATCGTAACTAAAAAGTATAAAATAAAATAAAAATATTTAAAGAAAAACAAAAAACCCGACTGCGTCGAAACTAATTTTAAAAAATACGTAAAAAAATTAACTTAAATAAAAACTAAAAAGAAACAAACAAGCCCAGTAGTTTAGAATTCTGTTATGTAATACTAAATAACTACACAATTTAAATAGTTTTATAATCGATACACACATAAAACAAATCATACATTCTAATGCAGAACAGAACGACTCACAGTCGACTCTGAGTCGTTCTGTATCTGTATCGATTATAAAACTATTTAAATTGTGTAGTTATTTAGTATTACATAACAGAATTCTAAACTACTGGGCTTGTTTGTTTCTTTTTAGTTTTTATTTAAGTTATTTTTTTTTACGTATTTTTTAAAATTAGTTTCGACGCAGTCGGGTTTTTCTCAACGACTCACAGTCGACTGTGAGTCGTTCTGTTCTGCATTAGAATGTATGATTTGTTTTATGTGTGTATCGATTATAAAACTATTTAAATTGTGTAGTTATTTAGTATTACATAACAGAATTCTAAACTACTGGGCTTGTTTGTTTCTTTTTAGTTTTTATTTAAGTTATTTTTTTTACGTATTTTTTAAAATTAGTTTCGACGCAGTCGGGTTTTTTGTTTTTCTTTAAATATTTTTATTTTTTACTATAGTAGCTCCCACTGGCGTGAAATTAGTATTTCTCACTTTTACAAATTGTAGCCTGAGTATTATTAGTTATCTTGGTACTAAATTTAATCTGAATATGTTCAGCTGTTTGATTGTGAAGGAATAAACAAACATACATGTGTATATGTAAAGGCGACAGCGATAAATTAGCGGTACCGCCGTCATCGGTAAGGTTTTCTGGTAGAGGGTTCATGGCGTCGCATTAAAATAACAATTCACGATCACTTTTATTTCAAAGTAGATATAATTATGTGATACTTAGGTGTATCGTAATCCGTGAGAACCAGTGTTTCTCGTTCGACCGAGCAACTCGACGGATCGCCCGAAACTGCCATCCAAAGAGTATAGTAAATATCTGCCATCCGTAAACGTCGCCGCTCCAAACGATTCTGCTTACGTGTAGACAAGCTACAACGTCCTAGTGTCCTATTATCGTTAAAATGTCATAATCGCCGACACGTACACTCAACAACTTTCTCACTCTGGTGAAGCACCCGCTCTAACCTAACTCCTTGTCATTGCAGACGATAGCCCTGATGCTGTCAGGGCTCTGCCACGACCTGGACCACCCGGGGTTCAACAACAACTTCCTCACTCTGGTGAAACACCCTCTCGCCAGCATCTACAAGACCTCCGCACTCGAGAACCACCACTACTTCCTCGCTAAGAAGATGATTGAGGTAATGAATATACGAGTGTAGTGCTAATTGCATATATTATATTTAACTATATCTACGCGTTATTGTACACCATTACAAATAACAATTGGTAATTCTTGAAACTAAATTCTTTTTCTTCTTTATCCGCCCTGCTCCCATTTTCTGGAGTTGGGTCTTCTCACAATTCAGCGCCAGGACAATCTGTCCTGGGTTGTCGATTTTGGCAATTGGGCTTTCTTGAGGTCTCTCTCGATGTTAGACCACCAGATTAATGGCGCGTGGCCTCTACCTCTCTTTTGTTCTGGTAAATAGGGCTGTTTTTAGCTCAACTCTTGAAACTAAAATTGGGTGTAGATAATTCTCGCATAGCACAGTTCAAACAACAGCTAAAGAAAGTTAGAGCACAAAAAGACGTGAATACCTTTTTAGAGGTATGCGGAACAGCGTGTAAAGTCCCTCAAACGTCTATTGAAAATGAAGGATCCTCCGACCAGACTGGTGTTCTATCTGGTTCGGGCAACTACCCGATAGTTGATTTCCGACTGATCTATATGTTCTAATCGCGCGGAGAGCTCTGATACCGTAATGCAGGATTTTATCATTTTAGTTCCTATGTAGCGACATACCTACATGTCGCTACACTTTGTATGCTGGGTATTTCGTTACTCAATCAAATTTATCAATACCTACACAACAATTTTAAACGGAACGGAGTACTTCGGAAGGCTCGTCAGCCTCAGCATCAGTTAGGGAAAGAGTTGCCAGGGTTTCTATGAAATCTGGGCCCACCTTCCAATAGATATGTGTGGGACTAAGATTTAGAACTTGGTGCCATAGTAACTTTTATTCAGCTCAAAATACCAATCCAGTGATGTAACACACATACACGAAGGTGGGCCCAGGATTTGCAATCTCCTTTAAAACAAAGATATTTTTTTCTCTAGTGTCATTCGTTTTCTTGCAAATACTTTTAACATATCTCTCATATCGCATGGCGTTGGCTGTCCGATGTAATATGCTGATCCGAAGATTTGCACGTTGTAGCAAGCAAGTTAAAATGACACTGTTTAGAGCTTACTGTCAGTCATTCTACACGTGCACTCTGTGGGTTAAGTATACGCAAAGGGCATACAACGCCCTGCGTGTGCAGTACAACAACGCGTTCAGGATGCTGGCGGGGCTACCGCGGTTTTGTAGCGCGTCGGCGATGTTTGCTGAGGCAAGGATTGATGGCTTTCATGACTTTGTAGTGACACAGTACCTGTCACAGTTACCAGTACCTCGGAACCCATTACCACGTTACCAATACCTCAGAACCAATTACCACGTTTACGACGATGTCTGTTATAGAAATAATGAAGCAACACGTTTTACGACATTCCTATACAGAAATAGTGAAGTAACACGTTTACGACGATGTCTGTTATAGAAACAATGAAGCAATACGTTTTTCGACACATCAAGAAACAGGAATAGCTTATAAGCGCAAACAGAAGCTCCAGCACCCTCCATGATCTTCACTTCGAACATCGCAGCTGCACAGATGGATCACGTGGCCTCGCGCAGCGGCGATCTTCACTCGGTGACGTCGTCCCGCGAAAAGGACCGCGCGAGCGAAGGAGTCGTATTTATAGATTCGCGACAAGATTGTACTAAGCCGCGCATGCGCGGTGAGCCGCCCGTTCAGTGCGTTCAATCTACTTCGCTTCAAGAGCCCTCTGTCTGAGGAATAACGACGCACGCTTGTAAATATGTTAGACTAAGCACTACCTGTACTAGTACCAATGTAAATATAAATAGGCAATAATTACAAAAAATATACAGATCTTGTTCAGACATCAACGACTAACTACGAGTTTCATTTACGAGTCACTCACATTCCCCTATATTGGTGACCCCGCTGGAAAATCAAGACGCCTGCCTTCTGAAGAATTGAAGAATCGTCAAGATCAAAGCAAGCTTCATCATCATGTCAAAGGAACAAGTTGAAGAATTCAGCGATGCAACAGCAACAGAGAAGAGCAACGTTGCCACAATATCACTGCCCGCACGTTTACCACCATTTTGGCGCCAAAACCCGAGACTCTGGTTTGCGCAGTTCGAAGCTGCTGTCGCTGCCAGCAAAATTGGAGAGGAACAAAAGTTCAACCTGGTCGTTCCGCTGCTGGGGTGCAGCGATTTGGAGCAAATTGCTGATATCATACTGAATCCACCCTCTACTGGCAAATACAGCACACTGAAGAACATGCTGATATCAACATACCAAGAATCGGATCATCGCCAGCTGCAAAAACTACTCGGCGGCCTCGAGCTCGGCGACCAGAAACCGAGCCAGCTGCTTCGCAAGATGCGCGATTTGAGCGGTAAACTCCTAACAGACGAGGCGCTCAAAGTTATGTGGCTCAATCAAGATCAACTGCCCACGCAAGTTCGCGCCGTTCTCTCAGTAAACACAGAATCCACACTCGAAGTTCTCTCTGCAATGGCCGATAAAATGATGGAGCACTTCGAGCCAGCATCAGTAGCCGCAGTCTCCATGGCAACCACAACAACCACATCAAGCTGCGAAGGCCATCAGATCTCTCTATCACGAATTTACAAGTGGATTTGCTGTCGAAACAAATCGAAAAATTATCACTGGAAATCGCCGAACTACGCACAAGCTGGCAACAACGCGCGGCGCACATGTGAACCTCCCTGTTCCAAAACGAAGGAAAACTAGAACATACATCGACCGTGGCGGAAGTCGATGTAAATCAACGAAGCCTCCGCCTATGCATCATCGACAGGAACAGCAAAGAGAAGTTTCTTGTCGTCACCGGAGCCGATATATCAGTCTTAGCAGCAAGAAACAAGAAATATTCGAAACCGGCAGAAAGTACCTACAAATTATTCGCAGCAAACGGCACACAAATACGTACCTACGGAGAGCGTACACTCGAGCTCAACCTAGGTTTACGTAGAAGTTTCAAATAGACATTCGTCGTCGCCGACGTCAAGACATCAATAATAGGCGCAGACTTCCTAGCAAATCACAAATTACTAGTCGACTTACATCAAAGAAAACTTATCGATCGCGTTACCGATCTCAGCGTGAACGCCATCAAAATACAAACAACAGAAGAAGCCGTCTACATTATCGACCGTAACCATGCCTACCATGACATACTGAAGAATTATCCTGATGTTCTCCGACCCATGTCGACCAAGTCTCCTGCAAAACACGACGTTAAACATCGCATAGAAACAACGGGCCAACCCATCTATTCAAGGTCACGTCCCCTTCCTCCGGACAAGTACAAAGCCGCAAAAACTGAATTTGAGAAGATGATGGAGATGGGTATCTGCAAACCTTCGAAAAGCCCATGGGCCGGCCCATTACACGTCGTCAAGAAAAAAGATGGCTCACTACGTGTATGCGGCGATTACCGAAGACTTAACGCCGTGACTGTACCCGACCGCTACCCAATTCCGAGAATGCAAGACTTTACCTACCAACTACACGGAAAAAAAGTCTATTCGAAATTGGATATGAAGATGGCCTACTATTCCATACCAATCCATGAAGAAGACGCCGCAAAGACCGCCATCATCACACCGTTTGGCCTCTTCGAGTTCAATTGCATGACGTTTGGCCTACGCAACTCCGGTCAAACATTTCAACGTTTCATGCATGAAGCACTACGCGGACTCGACGACATCGTATTCTGTTTCGTCGACGATTTACTTGTTTATTCACGAAATGAAGAAGAACATCAGCGCCACCTACATCAAGTTCTCGAACGATTGAACTCACTGGATCGGACTTCATACGTCTACGAGTATGTATTATATACTGCGTGGATAGGGTTTTTTTTTTTTTTTCAGGTGGGAAAATCATCTAATGACATCCCCCGCTCTTGGGCGGAGCGTGAGATAGTGTCAGACTTTTACTGACTAAAAACCCACTCCTGTTCCTTCTTTGCCATTTTTTTCCAGGGTCCCGGGGGTCACTTTCGGATCACCCATGGCCCCAGTAGGCTTCGACCCTGCTGGGCCCCTACGGTTGCTGACATCTCCTTAAGGCGCGCGTGGAACACTACGCGCCGTCGACGACTTGGGCTCGGTCCGGACGGTTACCGGACGATCGGACGGCGAGCCACCCATTGCTCACCGTCCGCAAGCCCGCGCCTACGGTGGCCGGAAATCGGGATCGGAATCCCGGCGGCGGTTGGGGCGTGAGGACCGTTGCATCACGCGATCGGCCGCGTCCTTTGCTAGCATTACTGCTTCGCAGAAGGAGGCAACTGCCTGCCACTCCTCCTCGCTCCGGACCATGGCCTGTACCAAGGCCCGGCGCGAGAGATCGCTGCCACCGATCGCCCCCACGAGGACACGGCGGTGCTCTGCCCAAGCGGGGCACACCTCTACCGTATGCTCCACCGTGTCCTCCGGGCGGTCCACACAATGTTGGCACCCGGGCGTCTCTTCTGCACGAATCCGATGCAGGAACCTCCCGAACTTACCATGTCCGGTGAGGACCTGCGTCATGCGGTAGGTAAGGACGCCGTGAGGTCTTTCCAGACACTCCTCAAAGAGGGGACTTATCGCCATAATTATGGCGTGCCCAGCACTGGGTTGCGACAGTCGTTGTCGCCATTCTACCATGAGATCGCGCCGGGAGTCTTTCCGCCATGCCGCGACTTGGCGCGGCACCGGAGTTTCGCCCCGGCGTTGCATCTCCATGCGTAGATCGTCCATGCGTGCGAGATCTTTTGCCTCCAAATCCCACGGTAGCTGGCCAGCAAGGAGGCTCGCTGCTTCGCGGGAAATCGTGCAGTATCCCCGCACCATCCGGATCGCCATGACCCTCTGGCTTGCGTTCAGCTTGGCCGCCGGTCGCTTTCGAAGCGACGGCGCCTATACCGGCGCCCGCCCCTGCGTGGATAGGGTGAGGTTCGATTGCATCATAATTATTATGTTTTTAAAGATACTAACATTAATTTTAAGTTTTTTACTAACACTATGGATTCTCTGTGGTCTGAAAAATAAATGTTATTATTATTATTATATCTCTCGGTCTTAAGTCTTGCTACTTGGCTTAAAATTTTCTTCCATTTTCTTAACAGGACAAAAAGATTCTAGCCCGTTTCCAGCCAGAACACCAAGAGCGTATAATGGAGGAGATCAAGTACGATATCCTGTGCACTGACCTGGCGGTGTACTTCCAGATCAGGGCGCAGCTCACGCCGGTACTAGCAGGCCACGTGTTCGACTGGACCGATGTCGCGCATCGAAAGATGCTGAAGGTTTGTTCTTTGGTCTGTTGCAATCCACTGCTGACGTATGTTCTTCTCTCAAGGTACGCCACTAATTCCAGTTTTCTGGCTCCTTTTTAAGATCGGTTGGTACATGTTGACTGAGATGTGCCACGCTTTATCTCCCGATACACGGTCTCCCCTCTAAAATTCTTGCTCTGCCGTCCGTATCAGTACACAAACGATGGCTAGCACGTTCTTCTCCATAAAGATCTATGCTTTGGACAACTTCTCTCTTCGACTGGCCTATTGGTCGAGTGGTTAGTGGCCCTGACTGCTATGCCGGAGGTCGTGGGTTCGATTCCCACCCAACACAAATGTGTGTGTGTGATCATTTGTTCTGTGACTGGGTGTAATTTATTTAAAATATGTATGTATTTAGAAATATATAAGTATGTTTATCAGTTGTCTAGTACTCATAGCACAAGCTGTGCTTAGTTTGGGACTAGAAGGCGTAGTGCGAAAGTTATGGAATATATATTAACTAAGTTTAATATTTTTAACTGACTCCTTGACAATTTAAACAGTACACTTTTATTATATGCTTGTGATTTGAAGTCTACAGTTACTTGAGTTTGCTAAATCTAGTCTTCTGCGTTCGTGTATCAGCAGACAGGCAATTGACGTCTTTTTAAAGTAACATTCTGTTATCAATCATCCAAACAAATCAATACTAAATTGAATCGTTATAGTACGATATATTATATATACAGAATTATAGCACGGTATCTTTAATGGGCCTGCCGGTGGTGTCTCTATGGATCAGTTTTGCCTGCGTAGACAAAACTGTGGTGAACCTTGTGCGTGTGGTAGATCCATAATACACTTTATCACAGATACATACCTATGAGTATTTATATATTTTTTTAGGTTATCATCGCTCTCTAGGGTGGTGCGAGAGGACGAGTCAGACTTTTACCATAATATACTTTTACTGACTTAACCCGCCTTGCTCCTTCATTTGCCTCTTTTTGCGTTTTTGGGCCATGGTAACCACTGGCGTAGCTACCGAAGGGCTACGTGGGGCAGTGCCCCGGGGACCCTAAGCTCGGGGGGCCCCAAACCTAATTAACAAACCACTTATTGAACCAGCGGAAAATTCTCCCACCTTCGAAATCTAAATAAAATAGGTTGCAATACTAATTATGGCAACTCGTATAATTAGTCTGTAAAAGTCTGACACTCCCTCACGTTACAACCAGAGCAAAAGAAGTTATTTAATGATTTCCCACGTGATAAAGGGGCCCCAGTTTTATTTGTACCCCAGTGCCGTTGGTCATCTAGCTACGCCACTG
The DNA here is from genome assembly GCA_905147345.3 of Mythimna impura. Lineage (NCBI taxonomy): Eukaryota > Metazoa > Arthropoda > Insecta > Lepidoptera > Noctuidae > Mythimna > Mythimna impura. Next base: position 3,389,307 of record LR990355.1, on the reverse strand, counting down.
ATGGTTACTCTGTCAAACGTTACTTCAGCCTTAGCAGGTATCGGCCCCACTAGGCCCTTTCAGTAGATAGATACATTAATGATATCTCTTTCAGGGAATACTGATGACGTCGAGTGATCTGTCCGGATGCTGCAAACCGTTTGGAGTATCAAAAGCGATAGCGGAATCCGTGTATCAAGAGTTTTATGAACAAGTTGGTGAATTGATACACTTCTTTAGTACCTATACAATTTTATTTTATTTCAATCGTCTTTACTTTCCCAAAAACAGAGTCACTTTCTGCGTCTGTTTGTTTATCTAACACCTCCTAAAACACGCAACAGATTTTAATGCGGTTTTTACTAATTATAGAACTGTTAACTATTCACCCAGGATGGTTTATGTGTATAGTTTTTTGCACCCGAGCGAAGCAAGGGTGGGTCACTAGTACTTACTAGTTTGGATAGATTAATTTTAAAGCTATTCAATGGTGATTTAAAAAAAAATACTTAAAGAATTAAGAGCTGACTTCGCTTGGAAGTCAGCCCGAAAATGTAATTCAGACATTATTTTGTACCTTTTTCGCACCTAGCTTCTCCAAACTTATTCCGCTTCCCCCAGGGTGACCGCGAGCGCGCGATGGGCTACACTCCGCTGAGCATGATGGACCGGCGCCGCAGCATCAACCAGCCCGCGGAACAGATCCAGTTCCTGTCCGTGGTGGTGTTGCCTTGTCTCCTGCTGTTGCAGAACGTCTTCCCTAACACCAATCCCCTCACTGACAACTGCAGGTTATTTTGGTTGCAATAGTAACTTCCAAACACGGCAATTTCAACCTTAAACTAATGGCATAGTAGTAAGGGTCTAAGTAGACCGCGGAGGCTTGCGGGTGACGAGCAATGGTTAGCACGCGGTCCGGCCGTCCGGTAAGGATCAAGCTTGAGATAGGTTAGCGCTTGACCGCTATCTCACCTGATGGATATTACCCAGGTATATGAACCGCATCCGAACTGCAACATTGGAGCTGTTGTGTAGGAAGTTCATAATGCAGTTTTTTCTATTTTTCGAACTATCCCAAACCCTTGATTTAGACCCTAACAATTCCTCTCTTCAATTAATCTCTTCTTCGTCGTGCTGTTGTAGAGCTGTAATGTACTAGCCTTGAAGCCTACTAGCTTGAAGAAGAAGAAGAGCTGTAAGCCACCCAAAATAAAATAAATACGTCGTTACAGAAAAACGCAAGAGGCATGGCACGAGGAGATCGAGATCCGCGGCCAGAAGCTGTGGCGGCAAGACGACGCCGTGCCCGGCTCGCGCACCTCGCGCGCGTTCAGCGACGCCAGGCCCGAGCCGCGGGACTGAATGCGGGCCGCTCTACCACGTGCAAAAGTTACCTTTACCTTTAATAAAATACTGATAATATCTATAATAATAGTTTTATTCAGCTCCAATACGGAGTCGGATCGCGCGAATACGCAATCGTAACTTTAATTTGTTCGGCTAAACTGGATGGCGCCCTCTGTCGGCACGATGACGCGTAATAATGTGTGGAGCACACTGTAGATACTCGATAATACATGAAGTCTGTTTTAAAAGGTGGATTTTATGAATGTCACCGATGTCGCAATTAACATAGACACCTACTGTTGTGTTTACTGTCTTAAATTGTTTGGGCCCAACAATTTAAGACTTAAGTATTAGAATTGTCGTGAGATGCTCTTTGGCTATAAGGTACTATCGAACTGATCTGATGATGGAGCCGGAAGGAGGAAGGTAGACACAGGAACTTTATAATAAAACAATGTAACCTATTTTAGCAGTATTTGGGTTAATTGGAATTGTCATGAGAAATAGGCACTCTGTTTATAAGTGTATCGCAACTAAAAAGTGTGAAATGAAAACAAAAAAAAAATAACCGACTTCACTAAAAAAAACACTAAAAGGATCAAAATAACTTTAATTTCGGAAGTCGGTGTTAAATAAGAAACAAACAATACCGAGAAACACCGACTTCCGAAATTAAAGTTATTTTGATCCTTTTAGTGTTTTTTTTTTAGTAAAGTCGGTTATTTTTTTTTTTGTAAAAAGTTTTTTTTAATATGGTCATGATATACTATTTTGAAATCCTCATGATGAGCGCTTAAATTTGATACCCATATCGCAGTACCCAAAAAAAAAATTTAAGTACCTTAAAATATGGCGTCTCACAGTCGTTATGTGGGTTTTTTTTTTCACGTCACCTATCTAAGAACACTTATTAAGACGAATCTAACGATATCTTAATTAGGTATGTAAATCCGTTCAGTGGTTTGGAAGTTATGAGGTATTAAAGAATATTACATAAGTGCTTAAATACAATAGGAAAAACTGAAAAGAAAAAAAACAAGTTCAATCTTGCTTTTTTTCTTTTCAGTTTTTATTTACTTATAGTTATTTTTTACGCAGTCAGATTTTTTTTTATTTTTTATATATATTTTTAACGTCATCGTCACCTATCTAAGAACACTTGGGTTATCACGACGAATCTAACGATATCTTAATTATGTAAATTCGTTCAGCGGTTTGGAAGATATGAGATATAAGGTAATAAAGAATATTTACATACATGCATACAAGATACGCGCTAAAAACAACTCTTCTTGCAGTCGGAGAAAAAAAAAACTTTTTAGAAAAAAAAAATAACCGACTTCACTAAAAAAAAACACTAAAAGGATCAAAATAACTTTAATTTCGGAAGTCGGTGTTTCTCTGTTTTGTTTGTTTCTTATTTAACACCGACTTCCGAAATTAAAGTTATTTTGATCCTTTTAGTGTTTTTTTTTAGTGAAGTCGGTTATTTTTTTTTTCTAAAAAGTTTTTATTTCACACTTTTTAGTTGCGATACACTTATAACCAGAGTGCCTATTTCTCATGACAATTCCAATTAACCCAAATACTGCTAGGTTACATTGTTTTATTATAAAGTTATGTCTCCTATGTCTACCTTCCTCCTTCCGGCTCCATCATCAGATCAGTTCGATAGTACCTTATAGCCAAAGTGCATCTCATGACAATTCTAATAAGTCCAAACACGGCTAGGTTACATTGATTAATTACGGAGTTCCAGTGCCTACCTTCCGGCTCCGTCATCATCATCAGATCACTTCGATGATACCATTTTCAACGTAACTATTCAGAATCATTCATTTATTTGTATTGTCATAGTCGCTTAACTATACCTTCATTGTGATATCTATTTGAGTATGAAGTTCCGTTGACCATTTCTGGTCTTCTTCATCAGTTCCACTTCATCAAATGTTACTTTTTGACTGTAAATGCTTAAGTTCTTGATGAAAACACTAAAATTACCATAGGGTTGCCTATAATTTTTGAGGAGTTCCCTCGATTCCTCATGGATCCCATCATCAGAACTGGATTTTGAAAAAAATGGGACCAATCTGGAAGCATATCCTATAAAGGGAAAAAAAAAATTTGCAAATCGGTCCATAAACGACGGAGTTCTGAGGTAACAAACATAAAAAAAAAAAAATAATGATTAAAAAAAAAAAATATACAACCGAATTGATAACCTCCTCCATTTTTTTGAAGTCGGTTAAAAAATAAAACCCGACGCCGCGGCACCGGTCGACACAAAGCATCATAATAACGCAAAGTTTACATTAGCACTCGATAGATGGCAGCATAATCCCTGTTCTGAATCGCGCTATCGTTTTGTTACCGTGAGTTGTACTAGTACCCTTCGACTGTTTTTTTCCGCACTCATGTCAGTCCACGAGAGCAAACAGCTGAGCTGCTTTCGTTGACTGAGATGTGTGAAACCAAAAAATCAGAAACGTATATATATTAATGCATACTACAAATAGTGTTACAAATGTGTAATTGTACAGAAACAAATGCCCACTTGTATCAAACACGTTTTTCAACACAATCGAAATAATAATAAAATGTCATAAATCATCATCATCTTCCTGCCCTTGTCCCATCTTATTTGGGGTCGGCACAACATGTTTTTTTCTTCCATTCTATCCTGTCAACGGTCATGCTATCAGTTACTGTCATAACATTAAAATGTCATAAATATTTAATAAAAAATTATAATGATAAACTGAGGAATTTTTTTCGTGGGCCGGATTCGACTTCCTTGGGAACTGGCTGGCGACAGCGACGAGCCTGGAAAGGCGTAGGCTGACCGCCGCATTTTTGCGCTTATGGGCGAGAAATGTTCATTAAGTCTAAAAGCGGTGACCTATAGGCTATAACATAAAGATGTAATTTGAGGAAGAAACCTCAAATACGCATAGGAATTTGTCAGTTACCGCAGTCGAATAAAATCTAACAAAGGCCATAATTTAGGCGTTATGTTTTGTGTTTTCAAGCTCCATTCCGTGAATATGTCGGAATGCAGTAAGTACGAAATCACAGGACACACTTTTGTGGGATTTATTTTTGATCAATGACCATTCGGACCTCGGCTGCAGGCTGCGGATGCAGGTAGCACACGCACGAGACGAAGCCTGTGACTGCATCCGCAGCCGGGAGTGATTCCGAGACTGGCTGCACGTGCTGCCAGTCGCAAATCTACAATCCAATCCAATATGAGCGCTATCGGCTCCGAGTAGTGATTATTTCGGGACTTATCTAAACAGGTTGGAGTGACGTAACCACGTGCGCATCGACTTGCGGCCGCGCCACTACTGGTCTGCGATCGGCTGCGGCTGCAGGTCGCGGCAACACTCGCAGCCGAAGCTCGGCAGCAAGTGCGGCCGTAGCGTTCGAAATGGTTTTCACAAAAATCCATACTACTACATAGAATACCCGTCGTGTAGCTGCAGCCGGCTTCGTGCAGCCACCGCATGTGCTGTCTGCATCCGCAGCCGTGGTTCGAATGGCACCTTTAAGATACAATTCCGAGACGGGCTGCAGACTGCAACCGCAGGCAACACTGTGGCTAGCCGTTGCGGTTGATCGTAGTCCTGCCGGCGGCGGCGCGGCGCCGGCGGCCGCTTCGTGTGGCGGCCGCAGGCTGCACGCGGCGCTGCAGGCCGCAGTGTCGCCGCGCTTGGAATTCAATAGAAACTAGTACCTAGTGTCGCTTGCAGTTTGCGCTCTGCAGTCCATCTCGGAATTGTACCTTTACGGTCGTCGCGAAAGAGTTGGTCTATTTTCGTCCGTGTTGCAGTCTGAGTGCGTGTTTCAACGATAGGAATTAACTGTAGTACCATCCTATGGCAATTCAAACAAAAAAAAGGGCAGGGCTTATGAGATGATTAGTGTTGTTGCTGCTAATGGAAAGAAACATGACTTCGCACAACGCTCAGCAATATATACACACGTGCAGCGCAGATCAATATATGATGCACGCGTCATGCTCGTGAACGGGTGCCGTCAGTTGGGACTGGTCATCTCTTAGCTGCCAGTGACAATTTCTATTTTTTTAATTAGTTTTTTATTATTATTATTACTTATCTACATTGTGCTCACATATTAGAAGTGACAAGAAATATGTTACCAAGATTTATGTAACATAAAATATGATTTAAAAGTGTCCACGGAGTTTTTTTACGTTCTTCTCCATAAAGATCTACCTACGCTTTGGAACGTGCAATTCAGGTTTACTTTTTTTTTTTGACTGACCGACATTTTGACAATTCAAAAGTGCCTGTAATGGGTCTATTTGAAATAAACGTTTCTGATTTCTGATACATATAACAAGGCTGGAGAAAGGGAGGTAACGAATTAAAACACGCAATGACATGATAGCAAATTTATTTATCCTAATACATAGACATAATTAATACATTGTACTCCAATTTTATTTGGCGTACAACGAAAATACATGTAAATTATACTTCTGTGTAACTAAACAGTCGATTATTATCTAGTGATGGACACACTTTATAGCTAGTGATGTAAAGCTAATATTTTCCACATTTGTACACCAAAGGCTGTGTCCCTATCAGAAAACTTTTCAATATCTATAAATAATATTGCCAAACTCCTTTTCACCCCTGTAAATAAAGAAACACGTTGTATTTTAACTATAACTAATTTACAATCTATGTTATTCAGATTATTTTTTTTTTAACTTTCGCTCTTACAACGCACTAACGTTGCTTTACAATTTTATAAAAAAACTGCTCAGCTGTTAACACATCTTTACATCTACCCATAGAGTAACACACAATAAATACAATCAATTTCCTTAACGAAATCATAAAAATGAATTAGACATAAAAAGAATGAGATTTATAATGCATTACATGTCGAAATATACATGGCAGACCACAAAACATAGGGACCAACTGATGAGCTTGATCGATTTACGAATAATTTCAACAATACCAATAATTATATTGCTCAATAATTTAAACAATAACTTATTTTTGTTCTAATACATATATTATCTGTGAAACATTATGCACCTCGAGTCTTGACTGTTCCATTTTTAGAAAATGAAAACTGCACTACTTTTTTTATTATAGTATAAAATATAATCAGTGGAATGCTGTGCTGTGTATTCTGTTGTCTCAAAAGTTTGCATTAGTTTCTTTATTTTTTTTTAATCACTGAAGATTATTGCAAATTGTGTTTTATAACAAAAACTAGAAGGCAGGGTCATTGATACTCGTTTTTCACAACTGCAATAACATTCGGGGAGGAACTTTAAAACTACTCACTTGCTGCAACTGGCCTATCCACAGGGTCCGTTACCTCATATTGTCATTTAGCTGTCTAATTACTATAGAACACATTGTTGCAACACAGATACATTCGTCTCCCTTGTACCAGACAGGCCTATTATGTCCATATTTTAACCGCCTTGGGATATATATGAAAATCCGGCAAACGCTCTTGCTTTTATTCCCCTAGATTCGCACATCCACGACCAAATACTCGCTCTCGTCAGCTCTTCTGTCACCTATGGGGATTGAAGAGCTAAACGAGATGCAGTACCCAGTCGATAACACACGACCTTGGCGAATAGGACACGTAAACACTCGTCTCGGTTAAAGGGTCCACATCTAACCGCTAAATAGTATTAACATTTAATTTCTTTATAAGATATATTTAGCTCAGTAGTTTGTAACAAACTTAATCGGACATATTTGCATATATTTATACAGAATCTGTGTTGCTAAAGTCCTTGTTATTTGTGAAGTTAATTATAATTGTAGGGTCACACACGAGGTCAGTGTGTGCGTGAATTTGTTATTATGAACGAACAACATGTTACAACACGATACCATCACGTTTAACAAGGATATTATTTAAAAAAAAGTCACGAGTTTGGAACCTCCTTTTGTTAAAAATAGGCCAATATACGGTCACACACAAGGAGGATGGTTTTAAAGTTCGAAGCTCGCTTCTGGTTCCGATATTGTCTATTATGTGTTTCGTATCTTGCCGGGCACATAGCTCTTGTCTATGGTAGGGTCCTGGAGGAACATGTGAAGGCACCGTTCGTTTTGCGCCAACGGATGGCCCGCTATCTTGTTGATGAATACTTCTAGACCTGGAAAAGATTAAATATTTTTGTTAGTTAATGACTTTTAGTACAGATGCATTGTCGTTGTTTTCGTAAATGTCGTTAGAGGGCGGTAAAAAATTAAAGTCAATATGTAGTGAGGAGGGGAAGAGGGGTAGACAAATGCTCAAGGTCTAATATGAGCCCTTAACCGACTTCGAAAAGAAAGAGGTTATATCTACCCCAGTAAAATAGAGTATAAGTCCGATTTTGTCGAAAATGAGTTAAGTATACCAAAGTGATCAGATAAATTGCTCAATCGTTTGGTGAATACGAATCTACCTAAAACCTATCTTTAAAAATAACCGGCCAAGTGCGAGTCGGACTCGCGCACGGAGGGTTCCGTACAAACTTACATAATATGAAAACAGTTCAATTCTCGAATTGAGTTACGAACTTTTTTTCGAATCATAATAAAAAAATTTTTTTGAGACGTAACTACCAATTATCAATTTTAAGATTTTTTTCCTATATTTGTGCTATGAAACCTTGCTTCATGTCAAATTTCAGGATTCTAGGTCAACGGGAAGTACCCTATGAATTTTGATTTCCTTGAGAGTGTCGAAATATACGTTTTAATGCGACGTAAACGGCCGTATCTTTTTTTCTCATAACTCAGAAGTTTGATTTTTTCACAGCTTCAAGGGACCGCAGACTTGAGTATATGGTTAATTTCAACTCGATACCTCCACGCGTTCCCGAAATAAAGGATCTTGACAGACAGACACACACAGACGGGCGGACAACAAAGTGATCCTTTAAGGGTTCTGTTTTTTCCTTTTGAGGTGCGGAACCCTAATAAAGATAAAAAAAGTAAAAAACTAAAACCCGACTACGACAAAAAAAAGACGCTGAAAAAGTATGAAACAAGATTTTCAAGATGCTGAAATAAACAAAGTAACTGGAAAAACAAGAATAGAACAAAAAGAAAAGCCGTAGTCACACGCTATTAAAGTGTTTCGATTATTACCTACCTATAACGTGTGACTACGGCTTTTCTTTTTGTTCGGGTTTTAGTTTTTTTACTTTTTTTTATTTGAAAGATTTTGGTGTTAAATCACTGTGCTTCCATACTATTTATTTTGGTATGAACAAGTGAAGTCCTTTCAAATGATACCAAAACGACGTATTTATCTTATTTTTTTTAACACAATACTTTTTGTCTGCTAGAGGGCGCCACATTGAATTTTGATGATATTTTTTTATAAGTACCAGTGAAGCCCTTTCAAATGATATGAAACACGGTGTATTTATATTTTTTTTTAAACATGACTTTTTGTCCGCTAGAGGGCGTCACTTTAAAGAGCAATATTTTGGAAATGGAAATGTACAAGTGAAGCCCTTTCAAATAATACCAAACACGGCGTATTTATCTCCTTTTTTATTTTTAACGCATTACTTTTTGTCCGCTAGAGGGCGCCATATCGATTTTTGTGACACGTCACGTAGCCTATGTTTAGCGGACAATTAAAACGGTTCTAACGATACCTCATACGTCGAGTTCCGATAAGTAGATTAGGAGCTATGAGGGAACAGATGAACATACTCACATACATACATAGCCTGTCAAAATCATAACCCTCCGTAGTCGAGTAAAAAGGAACCCGGAACAGGGCTCGGCATTGTTTCAGGCCTTTTACTATTGAGGCAACAGACTTTTCCCAAGTCTATTGCGGCCTATCCCCTCTCCTAGAGGCCTGAGTCCCGGCAATGGGGACATTATATGGCTGACTATGCTAAGATAATTTTACATAGTTTGAACTAGTTTATCTGATGATTAATTACCTAATTAACCAAAAAAAACTGTTGTAGAAATTGATTACTTTTACACTCCGCCCAGTTTTAGATACCGGATAGTCCAATATTATATTTGTTTGACTAATTTCGTTGATATCAGTGACTGATTAGGTACACATGTATTGTGAAAGGGTAATAAACTTTGTGCGATATATATAGTAATGAACATAAAACTGTTGTATATAATAGAGATTACTAACGTAGATGTATTAACAATGGCATATACAATGTCGCCTGTTGGTCTAGTGGCTGGTGGCCCTGACTGCTATGCCGGAGGTCGTGGGTTCGATTCCCACTCAAGACAAATGTTTGTGTGATGAGCACGTTCATTTGTTCTGTGTATGGGTGTAATTTATCTATAATGTTTATGTATTTAGAAATATACAAGTATGTTTATCAGTTGTCTAGGACTCATAACACAAGCTCTGCTTAGCTTGGGACTAGACGGCGTTGTGTGATAGTTGTGGAGTATTATATTATTATTATTATGTTGCACTATTGATTGGTAAACTAGCGACAACAATTTTTTTTAAATAAACAACTTTATTTCAAACAATTTTACATTGTTTTTTAAAATGGCGTATCAACAAGTTTCCTCCTTACAAAACATATGAATTGTACACAATACAAGGCAACAAGACAAATAGAAATAACTAATATTATATAGTATAATGAAAAACTTTCCAGGTACTGACAACTCCTGCTTCTTTCAGGTTTTTATAAGAGCTAAATAATTTATTTAATTAAAAGCCTCATACATTCAGAAGATGGATAGTTCAAATGAATTCATTTAAGTATAACAGTTGGTATATAAGTTGATTATAATAAAATCAGCATAAATCTTCACTGTAATAAAGCACAATATACATATATTGTACTTTTATTACAAAGTGTACCCTCAAACAACCTTTTTTAACTTCTGTCTAATGCTATTGCGAACAGAGTATAGCTGCCTGCGGCTTCCCTCGCTTATGTAGATTGTTTTAGTTATCTATCATCTCTAATCACATCAACCAAAGGAACGTATAACGAACTCCAAGGATAAAAAAATTATAGTGATGACCGAAATACAACTTACAGCCGAAACTGTAACCGAATGCTCGGCTCCTCTTCCAGTTTCGGAACCAACTGAAACCGACTAGTAACCGTAAACAAATAACACTAATAAGAAATGTTTTACTGAAAACTGCATCAAAATTGGTTATTTAATGAAGCAGCAATTAGCATTCCAAATATTGGTACTATAAGGAAAAGTGAGGGCGTGGTGGGAAAACTCGCGTTTTATTTTGTCCGCGCGTAGCCTAATAATGGCTATTAGGGATGACACATGTCACTGCGTGCATCCTTATTTTGATTGTTTTGATTTCTTATCAATATAGGATCTATTGATAAGAAATAAAAAATATATAATTTACAAAGAACTTATTATGTAGGTAACAAATCCTCGGGAAACAAAAGAAAAAAAATCTATCCAATTAAAGATACAGATACATTTATTGGGTTTTCATTTAGGTAAAGGAAAACTGTGTGAAGTGGTGGCCGAGTATGAACAGTGGTGGCCGAGTGGTAACGGCCCCGACTTACGAGTTGTAGGTCGCGGGTTCAAATCCAGCCCATTATTTGTGTAATTTATTTCTTCATCACTGCTCTCAAAACGGTGAAGGAAAACTTCGTGAGGAAACCGACATGTCCTAGAACCAAAAATTCGAAGACATGTGACATCCACCGACCCGCACTGGGCCGGCGTGGTAGATTACGGCCCATTTCCTCTCCTAGAGAAGAGGCCTGAGTCCCAGCAGTGGGAACATTATAAGGCCGACTATGCTATGATATAGGAAAAACTGTAGGTACTGTTGCCAAGATTTTCATTAGGAATGGAACCTAGAAGTCACTTAAATATTTTATATTAAGGTGTATGCAATCAGTATTATGTAAGATTATTTTAAAAGAAAACGTTACGTCGACAATATTATTGACCGTTTAAAAATAAATACAACGAGTATCTCAATATTGAAGAAAAAAAAAGGAGATAAATGACTTAAGTTCTTTTCGCGATCATTTATAGATAGTGCATTTCATACTTTTATCGCAGACAAAACGTTCAGACCTAGAGATAAAATATATTATTGCTTCCTGCTCGATCTTTACGTTCTCAAAAATATTTAATAGCTATAATAAATTATATAGGGTGACTGGCAATTAGTGTACGATACTGAAACACGTGATTGTGCTCATGATCACAAACAATTTTTATTATGGGAGCAAAGCCGAAATCGCGAAAAAAATATCAGCTGTTCAGTACATTAGGCAAACATAAATGTACTGAACAGCTGATTTTTTTTTCGCGATTTCAGGTTTGTTCACATAGTAAAAGTTGTTGGTTATCATGAGCACAATCACGTGTTTAAGTATCGTACACTAAGGACTCAACGAAAGATTTGCATTTTAATTTGTAACTAACTTCTGCCAGCGGCTTCGCCCGCGTGAAAGTAGGTTTCACCATACACACTTTGAACACCCGTTTCATCCCCTTAGGGGGTGAATTTTGGAAAATCCTCTCTTAGTGCGCTACGTCATAAAAGCAACTCCTGTGCAAAATTTCTCGTTCCTAGTCTCAGTTGTTTTGGCTGTGCGTTGATATGTCAGTCAGTCAGTCAGTTTCTCCTTTTATGATAGATAATAAACTCAATTACTGGACCGATTTAAAAAAAATCTTTCAACAGTACAATGCTAATTTATCACTGAATCATAATTGTTTGCGGACGACGAGTAATGGGTAGCTCGCCGTCGGGACATCCGGTAACCGTCCGAACCGAGTCCGAATTGCCGACGGCGCATTGTGTTTCGCGCCTCAAAGAGATGTCAGCAAAACCGAAAAAAAGCAGGACCAATGCCCGCTGCGGCCGCAGGGAATTTCTGAAAAGGAAGCCTGCGGTCCCAGACCGCTACGGCAACTAAAGAACACAGGTGTGGTTATAGTCGGTAAAAGTCTGACACGGGACTTCCTTAACTCACTCAGTGCGAGTTTTAATGTACTTGAGGCTTAAAGTTCACTAAATAATTTTGGTCAGAACGATCAAATGAGGAGTACCTATACAGATTAATATTTGAGATGTCCTTGGCTATTATATCGCGGCATTTCTAATTATCCTATTACCTACCTAATGCACGTGCACATATTTTTACAGCTATCTGGCAGCTGCCATATATGTGACTAAAAGATGACAGTCAATATTAGTCTAATCCTCAATACTAGAAACTGCGCATCTCAGTTAATATAAAACACTTGATACGTAGTTCTAACACGCAATCATAACACAATATCAATTAAAGTTTGGAATGTGTGTACAATACTCGTATATCTAGAATAACATGCAAGCCATGCAAGGCTTCATTTGAAGAGGCATAATAAAAGTACCTATCTCCTTTATAGCAATAATCGATATCAACATCATCATCATTTCAGCCGAAAGACGTCGACTGTTGGACATAGACTTCCCCCAAGTGTCGCCATAACGACCAGTCCTGTGCGTCTCGCATCCATCGAATTCCAGCGACCCTCACCAGGTCATCAGTCCACCTTGTGGAAGGTCTTCTAACGCTGCGTCTTCCGGTACACCGGTCACCACTCCAGGACTTTTCGTCTCGTTCTGTGAGCAATGTGCCCTACCCAGTACCACTTAAGGTTGACGATTCTTTGGGCTATGTCGGTAACCTTGGTTCTCCTGCGTATATCTAAATTTCTAATGCGATCACGCAAGGAAACTCCGAGCATAGCCCTTTCCATTGGCCTTTTAACCTTTTGAGTGCGTAATTAGAGACACAATAGAAAGACAATGGCGCGTGAACGCCGGCGTTAATGCGGGGATCAACAGCTTAAGGTGACTTTAAGCTTTCTGATGAGGCCCATTGTCAGCGACCATATTTCAGAGCTATATGTCATCACTGGCAACACGCACTGGTCGATATGTTGGACGAGAAGATACCGCGCAGCTTCCCGAACGTTGCCCAGCCGAGTCGGTTTCGGAGATTGACCTCTTTCTTGAATAATCAATATAATCTTAAGTGTTGAGCAATGGTGAACAAGTGGTAACGACCACAACTTAAGAGCCGTACGTCGCAGGTTCAAACCCAGGCAGGCGCTTTAATTTGTGTAATATATTTCATCATCACTGCTCTCAAAATGGTGAAGGAAAGGGGAAAAATTTGCCTGCTGCGGTCTTTCCGCCAAATTAATCGGTCCAGCACTTTTTAAGTTTATTAATTACAGACAAAAATACAAATCTTTTCTCTTTATAATATTAATATAGATTGTTATAAAGGAGATGGGTACTTTTTAGGTAGTTAATATCAGGGAAATTAATTGGTCAAAGTGTCAACTCATTGCTGTGAGTAAAAAGCAGAATCTTATCAATTAAAAGTTCAACACAATGTAATTGTACGCCTACCACTTTAATTAGTCATTCTTCCTTTCATAAAGTTCGGCTATTATTGACGACAATATGGATTTTTGTCTCGCCCCATGTTACTTGGGTATTACCAAAATATAAACACTATGATACACGTCTTGTTACCCCCTTTCAAGATATGCAGGCGTGATATATATACTTATATTATATAAGCATATTTAATGATATAAACGAGTGCTTGACTGCGATCCCACCTGATGGTAAGCAGTGATGCAATCGTTGATGGTGAAGCGCACTAGTTTATTAGGAGCCTATTCACTCTAGCTTTGAAGACACCTAAATTAACAACGTTATCTAGTCCCAAATTAAGCAGAGCTCGTGCTACGAGTACTAGACAACTGATAAACATACTTATATATTTCTAAATACATACATATTATATATAAATTTCAGCCAGATAGAACAAATGCTCATGCCTATCTCACAAACATTTGCCTTGGGTAGGAATCGAACCCACGATAAGGCTGATTTTATGATAAGTGTAGAAAGACATTTTTGACGGTCATCATCAACAGGGAACCTCATTTTTGCCCTAACAGAATCAAAGTTGTTGCTTCCTACTCCACACTAAAGGAGAAATGGGCACACTAACTACATCCTATACCTACTAAAAGTGTTATTGGTGTTACTCTAAATGGGACAGTTTTGCTATGTGAATCAACTATTTTTATATTGGCACCCTTTCAAACTATTTACGCTACTGGTGAAAGTGTTACATACCATTTTTTTTTTAAATATTTTCTTAACAGTATAAGGTGCAGTATCGAGAGATAGAATAATAAAAAAATAATAGTTTAAAAAACTAAAAAACACGCTTTTAGCACGCACTAAAAATTACAAAATAATTCGGACATTTAGTTTGATGACTCAAGAGTTTTCCCTTTGCCAAATCTTCAATAGATAGATTAGATATTTACTATGATTTATTATGAAAGAAAGCGTGGAGCGTTTATGTAATCTTTACTATTTTTGGACAAAACGCTCCACGCTTTCTTTCATAAATCATAGTAAATATCTAATTATCTATTGAAGATTTGGCAAAGGGAAAACTCTTGAGTCGTCAAACTAAATGTCCGAATTATTTTGTAATTTTGTAGGCCATATTGGATTTGTAATGACGTTTCTTAGCTAGTCATGTATTGTCATCAGAACTCAGAGTGTGTGCAAAATTTCATCCTAATCGAAGACCGGGAAGTGGGTCAAATTAAGATTCCAAGATTTTCTTACATACATAGTTAGTTACAAGTGAAGCTAATAAAAGCATGTTAAAAAAATACTCTATAATATGGACCATATCACATTAATGTTATAAAGGTGAAATTTGTATGTGTGTATGTATGTTACTCCTTCAGTCTCAAACGGCTGAACGGGTTTGGATGAGGTACACAGGCCTAAGGATATTTTTTATTCCTGGAGTATGTTCCTTTGAGATAGTTTTCTATTGGCACGCACGCAAAGCCGCTAAGTGACAGAAAAGCTAATCGTGTGTCTTGGTGTGGTTATTTGAAGAGGAGGGATGAAACGCATGTTACTAAAAGAGTTATTATTAGTATACATGTAGATGGATGGAGAGGGAGGCCATTCCAGCCAGACAATTGTGTGAGGAGTGATAGAATGGAATAGAATAGAATAAACTTTATTGTACACCAAATTAGTAACAAAACTTTTACACTAACTTAAATCTACGGGTACAAAGGCGGTCTTATAAAAAAAAAACAAAAAAAAAAAAAAAAAGAAAGCAAGCGGTCCAGTAAAAAAGAAAGTGAGAGGTGGTGGGGTGTGTGAGTGAGTGTGAGTGAGTGGTGAGTGAGTGTGTGAGTGATATGAAAGAAAGGGGAGTTAGTGATAGTGTGATGGGTGACAGGACAGAATGGAAGAAAAAAACGTGTTGCGCCGACCGCAAGTAATATGGGATAAGGGCAGGAAGAAGAGTCAGAAAAGCTAATTAGACTGTTGTTCTTTCAACAAGTGAAAAACTTTTCTCTAATTGACAGTCTCTTGATAATATTTACCAATATTTATCATTGGGCTTCATCCGTGTAAAAGAAGAAAAATTATCCCAAGGGAACATAGGTACTTCCGGGATAAAAAGATGCCTGTGTGGTGTTCCAAATGGTTTACAAGTGTACCAAATTTCATCCAAAACCGTTCAGCCATTCGAGCATGAAGAAGTGACAAACATACACACATTTATAAACTTTCGCCTTTATAATATTATATTGTGATAATATTTTTAGTTGATTACTCCATGGAGCAATTTATGATTTTAGGTGACTATTGGACTTGTTTAACATAAATTAGTATGGCAGTTGAGTTTGTCATGCTCAGTCAAATGTCTCAGTGATGGTGGCGAGTGTGTTTGTATTTGGATCATTCGGTTCCCTTCAAAATGGTTGAGCTGAGTGGTGCTGAAATACGCGTCATGTCCGTGAACGGGCGCTATCAGTTGAGACTGGTCATCTTTTAGTTGCCAGTGGTTTATTTTAATATCTATATTCAGAATTTAATTTTGTTTTTTTTTTTTTTTACTTTATTAACATTGTTCTCACATAATAGTAGCGACAAAAAACATATAACGTGATATTTGTACATAACATGGTTGAAAAGAGTGTCCATGGAGTTTCTTGCACATTCTTCTCCATTCAGATCTACGCTTTGGAATGTGCAATTAGCATCATTTTTTCTGACAGACTGACTTCATGACTTTTCAAAAGAGGCAGTTAATGGTTTATTTGAAATAAAATGCTTTGAATCTTTGAATCAGTCCAGCTTACATCCCACATCTTCGAGCGTAAATAAATTGGAATTCGATCTGAATAAGATTGGATATGACTTGTTTATATTCTGTGCAGAACTTAAATATTGGATTCAAAAACTAACAGTAAGTAATCCTGATTCCTGAACATGATTAAAATGATAAAGATCATTTGCTTCATCATTAAAATGGTAAATAATGCATGAATTATTATAATTAACATAACTTGTTCATGTGTTGTGTACAGCAATTATGTAAAGAATTTTGTACATACTACATATATGTGCAATATAGCTGCAAAACAATACTCAATAATATCAGTCAGATATTGTGATAATGAAGATGGATATAATAAAGATCTTCAAGCTGTATTAATGTAGTTTTCGTTGCTGATAACATTGGGATTTCAAATTATAAAGAGTCAGGTGAAGGCCATGCTAATTTCTGTAATAATTAAATTAGGAACAAAAGCTATTTCTGTCTTAACTGCTATGGCTTTACTACTTATTTTGTATGTTATATGATAATTAGCCTAAGTAATGTGATTTAGAGATATGTGGAACAGGGTTTAAGTCCTAAACCTCCATTGAAAAAGGAAAATCCTCCAACCAGACAGGTGTTATGTCAAGTCTGGGCAACATCCTGATAGTTGATTTTAGGCAGTTCTATATGTTTTACTTTACCTTAGGGAAAATCTGTAATACTTAAGATAATATGGAATATATAAACATACCTTTTCTACGGTCTTCAATAAATTCTTCTTCAAAAATACCATCATCTCCACGGAATGGTAGCTGTCTTTTGAGGGCTTTGCCTGGTAGAGGTGGGACGACAATCTACAATAAAATAATTAGAAATAGTAACAAAACCATTTGGGATAAAGACTTACTAACAAAAGTAACATTCATTCAAATACAATCTACATTAATATTATAGTGAGGTAAAGTTTGTTTTTTTGTTTGTAGGAGGTAATCTCTGAAAGTACTGGTCCGATTGCTGAAAACTTTTCACCGATAGAAAGCTGCTTTATTCCTGAGTGACATAGGCTGTATTTTATGTATGCAAAGCTAGTTAGCAATATAAATGCTTCATCATTCAAAACAAAAACCACAGCTGAACATAGGCTTCCTAAGTGTCGCCACAACAACAGGTCTTGTGCTTCTTGCATCCAGCGGAATCCCATCACTCTCACCAGGGCATTGGTCCACCTTGTGGAAGGCATTTTAACAATGCATCTTCCGTTATGCAGTGACCACTCCAGAACCAAAAAATGCTAAGACCTCTAAATGTAAGAGGTAGCTTAAACTTATTGGACATTTTGATAATAGTTATCACATAATAAAATGTGACTTTGCCTATAGCCTAAACACAGATTTATGTAAAACTAGCTTTTGCCTGCGGCTTCGCTCCCGTCAACTGACTACTATATCCTACTCTACCTTACTCTACCTACCCTACCCTACTCAAAAAAAAAAAAAAAAAAGTATCCTATGTCCGTCTCCTGGTTCTAAGCTACCTCCCCACCAACTTTCAGCCAAAATCGGTTCAGCCGTTCTTGAGTTATAAATAGTGTAACTAACACGACTTTCTTTGATATCTATAGATCACACACATGGGAGTTCCCTGTATAGAATTTTAATCAACTATTGACCACCTCGGCTTTGCACAGGTTTTTTTTTTTCAGGTGGGAAAATCATCTAATTACAAATCCCGCTCTTGGGCGGAGCGAGACATAGTGTCAGACTTTTACTGACTAAAAACCCACTCCTGTTCCTTCGTTGCCTTCGTCCCAGGGCCCCGGGTTTCGTTTTCACACTACCCATGCATGGCCCCAGTAGGCTTCGACCCTTCGATTTGCTGACATCTCCCTGAGGCGCGCGTGGTACAATACGCGCCGTCGACGACTTGGGCTCGGTCCGGACGGTTACCGGACGGTCGGACGGCGAGCCACCCTTTGCTCGCCGTGGCTTTGTGCAAATTATATACATAACCTTTCCTCATTTATTGGTCTTCCTATCGGTGAAAACTGAATCAAAATCCGTTACATAGTTTATAAGTTCGGGCATAAATAAAAAGACAAGGAAAGCAACATTGAAATACAAACAATACTAATTAAAAAAATGATTGCTAACATCTAAATTTTTTAACAGTTTAAACATGAATTTAAATATTCACAAAGTTATTTTTTCTCAGGACTATAGGTCAAGTTCACTAGTTGCAAATAGAATTAATAATTAAAAACATACTTAGGATTATAAAAGTTAACAGAAGCGTTTAATATGTATAATAATGAGTCATACTTCTGATGGTGTACAAACGGGACACCTTTCTGTTTTCAGTTTTTTTTTTAAAAGAACAATTTGATGTAAAGACAATGACCAATAAATTATTTTGCAATATTTTATCAGTCCATGAATTTATTACATTCAGTTAATTTATTAGAGATTCATTAATAAGTTACATTCTAAACTAAATCTAGTTTACATTTCCAAGGAGAGACCACAATTGGCATGCAACCAAATGAATGTCACCAGTTCAGTGCCCTTTCTTTATTAAAACTTTATAAGACTACAATGACATAGTCTTACTCATATTTTGTAAACAAAACCAGTAATAATACAACAAAATAGAGCAAAAAATTGTAAACATACGTCGTCAAAGGCGAAATCTGTTATCAAATTAATTCGGAGACTGGTCAATTATGATTCACACGTATCAATAAACATTTTTGTTCACTGATAACAGACATATAACACTCATACATTATCAATCTCTAAATAACATTGGACTTACTTTACTGTCTCTCTCCAATTCGTTTCTAAGCCATTCGAAATCGCTGTACCGCCGTCTGACGCTTGATTCCTTAACTTTAAACACTGGCAGGTTCGTCTGAAAGCAAAAAACTTGGTTTGCTAGAATTATCTCATCACATCGGCGTACTGTCGCGTCCGTCCGTGATACGCCCACTAATTCTCGTTGACGCGTCGATAGCGCCCGTTAATCTAATTATATGACAATAATAGTGTCGGCAGCTTACCCTCATGCGAACTTCGTAATCCGTGAAACGTTTCTTCCCTACTCCCATGGTCGTGACTGGGTTCACGACGTCGATTTCTAGGAAGTTCGCCGGTGCCGCGTAGGCATCATCCAGGGTCTGCTTCTTCACGTTCAGTCGCCTTGTCGCGTCGGCTGTCGTGTCTTCAGCCATCATAACTCTTTATTTATTGTAACAATCACAAAAACTATGAATAGGACGGTCCACTAATCAAAAAGGAAATGAAAAATGACAAGAGTGAAACATCGTTTGACACTTTAACAAATATGGCGGCGTAAGCAAATTCCAATAACCTACCAAAGTTGAATGGTAGAATTAGGTTGTACATTTTTTGACCTAAACAATTTAACTATTTAGAAAAACGTATACTTTAACTTAATTGTTGTAAACTAAACTATAGCATTTACATACTTAGTATCTGGAATATTGAAACATTTTGCAAATTAAATAAATTACCATATTTGGCTGCGGCAACACAGACTAGTATTTAATATGAAAAATTCCTTGGCATTGGAAATTACTATTCTGCCATACTTATGACCTCACTCACTGGCGAAAACCGAATGATTCACACCGTGAAGGTAAACAACAAAGTTTTTGTGTTCTTTTTCAACACATATAAGGCTTAATAACTCGACTTGTTTCATCCTGTTTCTAGACGTAAAGGTGACAAAAACAGACAGTTTGAGGTTGATATATAATTTATTTATCTTATTTACAGAATGATCATAGAAACTGGCTCATGGGATCTTCCTCTCGCCTCTTCTTCATCTTGTAAGCCTCCAGTTCATCTTCTGTGGGTGCCTTTACATCGAACATACTGTTGTACGGACGTTTTCTTTCGTCGACTGATAAGAGATATTCAGCACGCTTTTGTTGCCTTTCTTCCATTTCCAGCGCCTGTCAAAAAGTCATACAATTTTACATTTTTTACTATAACTAGAGGGTCATTTTGTTAACTGAACCAAATTATGTCATCATTTTCTTTTTAGTTTAGACTCAATGGGTCAGCCTAAAATGCAAATGATTTCTGAAAAGGAAACCCATGGTCCTGGAACGCAAAGTGCAACTGAAGGACACAGGTGTGGTTTTTGTAAGTAAGTTTGACAAGACTATTTAATAAAATGAAAATAAAATAAATAAATAAAGACATCCCGCTCCATCCGTGAGTAGTCATTTGATGATTTCCCACCTCAAAGAAAAATGCCACTGCAGAAAAATATTATACTATAAAATTGTATGTCTATTCACGAATTTTTTAGTTAGATTTAAAAATAATATTAAAAAGTTTTATTTTACCTTTTTCAACTTATCCTCTTCCTTCTTCCCTTGCTTAAGTTCCTTCTTCTTCTTCTTCTTAGCTTTCTTCTTGTTCTTCTTCTTCTTACTGGTCTTTTCTGTTTTCGATCTAATTTCCTTCTCCGAGTCTGAAGAACTGCTATCTGAACTTGATTCAGATGAAGAGGATTTATCTGATTTATCTTTATCTGTGGAAAGTTAACCTCATTAGTTATTAAGTACAAAAAATATGCTTTACATGGTTGTATAATTTGGCACAGTCCAAACTGATAATGTTCAAATCCACTTAATAGTGCAAGAATTGAACAAAAGTATTTTTGACCCATTAAAAGTACTATATTGTGATGTAAAATTGGTGTAGTTTTGTATCTCAAGTGACTGCGCAACTGGACACTAGGTGGAATTATTGAAACAGGCGCGATCTCGGTAAAATGGAACTGAGAATTTTATTGTAGTTTTGGCTACCTCAGTGAAGTTTGCTGAGAAGGCTGACTCGATACATTTGCTGCCAAATTTTACAAAAACATTAGAATGTGTTGCACCCGCACTCTAATGTGATACATTGTGCATTGTTTTGAAAAATAAAATAAGACTTGACTTAAAGGTCCAAGTGACCAGGTCATTAAAATCCAAAAAAAAAAAAAAAAATAACTACTAGTTATTTCGGACGTGAAGTCAAAGCCAGATAAAAAGTAGCCAATGTCCTGAGTCCAATGAGCTGAGGATCAAGATTACTCTGCAGCTCTGTACCAATTTTTTTCAAAATCAGTTCAGTACTTTAGCCGTAAAAGCGTAACAAACAGACAGAGTTACTTCCACATTTAAAATAATAATAGTCGGGATTAAACGATTCGTATTTTTAACCGACTTGAAAAAGAAGGAGGTTGTTTTTTAATAAAGTAATAGTAGAAAAAAAAACAACTACAATTGCCGCGCAATTGCTTTATCCCTCTTTCACTTTTCAGTTCTCTCACAGATCTCTGGCTTGGGATCTCAGTATATTCTATGTCTATGTTTGTTTATTATAAGAAACCTGATAGACAATCATACTGTGGTGTAGTCTCAGGCATTGAGACATCCGGTGATTGACTGCAGCAGTTGTGTGCGAATATAATAATATGTTGTAACGCGCGATTTTAAAATTTCCCGCGTCGCCGCGACTGAGAACCTCGCGGCATCAGTTGGTAATACTGCGACGGTCAATGCGAGATTGAGACGCCTGCCACAACGTTTTAGAGACGTAAACTTTATTAATTAACAATTAAAATAGCTTCTCAATGTGTGAACTGTTTTAAGGGGTGTTTTCTGTTAATAAAGTGTTACTGCCAACTGAACTAAATGTTATTTTGCTAAAGTGTCACTCTGTAGGTGAGCCGTAAAATACCCCAAAACGCGGTACAATACACATACCTTTTTCTTTCTCTTTCTTTTCAGTATGTTCTTGTGAGACGCCTGTTTTATCTTCGGCCACTTCCAACACCACTGACTTGCCAGCCTCGCCAACGCAATATGACATCTAAACATAGAAAAAATAAAATAAAGTTTGCTATAGAAAACTTCATACATGTGGTATGAAGTTTTCTTTTATTTTTTACGGGCCCTTGAAAGCAAACGGCAACTGAAGGAGCACAGATGCGTTTTAGTCAGGAAAAGACTGACACACTCTCTCGCTCCATCAGAGCGGTAGAATTGGGTAGAATTTGATGATTCCTCACTCTCAGAAAAAGGCATCTTACTACCTCTCATACTTGTATCTCATTTTGTACCAAAATTAATAAAATATAATTTACTAGCTTTTGATCGCAGCTTCACCCGCGTACGTAAAATATAGCCTATGTCACTCAGGATTAAAGCAACTTTTTATCGGTGATAAAGTTTTAGCTATCAGACCAGTACTTTCAGAGATTACCTCCTTTAACTTTACCTCTTCATAATATTACTGTAGATTTACCTTTATGAACGAGTGGCAACACTTGTATCCCCACTGTCCCTCGTGCCAGTACGATCCCCAGACGGACGTGTGGTTGTTTATCAACACATCCTCTTCGTATTTACTCCTGAAAATTATATTTTAAGTTACAACAGATGCAAATGTCTTCCCATTTCAATTGAGATATGTAAATCTTGAATGATATTATTAATCGTACTTTTTTTATAACCATGAACCGCCTATGAACGGACATCTGCAACTGAAATACTAAGGTAGATGCCAGATTTAAAATAGCGGTCATTGACCCTCTTATATTTATTAAGAAAGACATAAAGCTGCTGTCTCGAATCACAACATTTAGAGTTATCCTTTACATTTTCTAGTAATACTACTGCCAAATACCAGCTTGATGCTCTGGAGTCGATTGAGAAGCGAGCCAAGAGGATCATCGGTGATGATGCACTTGTCGAATCAAAACTCCAAAGCCTTGAGCATCGACGCCGAGTTGCTAGCCTGTCGGTTTTCTATCGATTACCTACACTTCGGGGAGTGTGCATTGGAATTGCACAATTTAATTCCACCAAGTCCATTCCATCATCGGACCACTAGACGTACGGCGTTGCGCCACCGATACATGGTGGACATCCCACCCATACGTACAAAGCGTTTTGGGAACACATTCATAATGTGTACAGCTAAGGAGTGGAATTCCCTGTCGGAGTCTGTGTTCCCTGATAGCTACAACCTAGGGGTCTTTAAGTCAAGAGTGAATAGGTTTACTTCTAGGCAAGCGTGCTCCATCGTCGGCCACATCATCGCTTACCAACAGGTGAGATAGTGGTCAAAAGCGAGCCTATCAATAAAAATAAAAAAGTAATGAAATCAGTTTGTTGTTCATTTTTCGGGTAGGTACCTATGCAGATATTAGGAAATCTATAATGCAATGCAATAAATGTCAATGTCTATAATGCAAATTTATCTGGCGCCTACCTTAGAAACATCGATCTTTCAAATACAGAGGCCTTACTTGGCGGCACAAAAAATAAGCCACTTACCACAATTCATTTACAAAAACTACTTATAAGTATGAAGCTGTACTCACTTAGCAAGCTGTTTCTCTGGCCCCTGCACTAATGTACCATCTCTGTTGTATCGTACAAACACTTCTGTTTGCGCCAGAAGCAGCTCTTTAGGCGGCGCAGCCAAATGCTCTTCACCGCCGTACTTTTCTAGAATTGATTGCTTGACCTGAAAAATAAGAATGTGTTGATGCAAAGTTTCTTGTCTATAACAATTATGTGGCGAAGCTTGTTTATGGTTTCGAATAAACATGATGCATAAGTAACACATACACATTTCATGACTTTGTAACAAGGTTGGTTTTATTCCTGATTCGATTACGCAAGGACAGCCTTTAGGCTCCTTGTAAGCGACCATAATTTTCAGAGTCATATAACATCACTGGTCCTAGGCTTTCGTCTTGAGACTCTTTCGTCTGACTGTGGTATGTTTGACGACCGGAAGATATCCTACAAGGTGGACCGATGAACTGTTGAGGGCCACGAGAGTCCGATAGATGCGAGATGCACAGGACTGGTCTATCTATCTATTTATGTATGGTTTCCGCACTTAGTCCTATGTGGACCATTGTACGTGGGCCATGGCGGCCATAACCTTAGGTGGGCTTATTCCAACCAGCCCACCTCTCTCCAAAAACATATAAGGTCTCTTAGGTTTTTCAGGACATCAATAAGGGAGTTCGGGGATCCTAAGGTTCTTGTGCGTATTTCAGTGACATCTGTGCAGTCTAGGAGCACATGTGTAATTGTCTCCTCCCCCTCCAAACATGCTCTGCACGGGGGACTGTCTGTGATGCCTATTGTGTGGAGGTGCTTATTCAATGTGCTGTGTCCAGTGATGGTCCCCGTCATCAGGCGCAGGCGCCTCTGTCCAGTTATGGACACAGGACTGGTCATTGTGACGACACTTGGGGTAGGTCTATGGTCAATAGTGGACGTCTTTTGACTGAAATGATGATCAAACTAGACATCATCAGGTTTCTTTCAGAAGCTGATACTTTTCACTTTTCGCCCCGGTCTTGCAATACACACCTGCGTTTTAAAATGGTCCTTCTTGTCGTGGTATTGCCTCTGCAGCAGCTGCAGCTTGGTGGGCTCGGCCAGCAGATGCACGTCGAGGCCGCGCGCCTGCGCCTCCCACGCGAACAGCTGCGCCGCCGCGTGCGACCGAGTGTCGCCGCTGAAGCGGACGAAGTTCTCACCTTCGTAGTCGGACCTGGGAACAAATACAGGAGATTAAGGTGGACGCTCCAGGGTAGCTGCAGCCCGAGTAGCCAAATGTTCCACAAACAACTTACTCTTGTGTTACAGGATTAGGATTATCCCTCATAGATCTGGTCTTGGGGTCATAGTAGGCTGAGTTGGGGTCCAAGTTGCGCAGGTACTTCGCGGTGTCTTCTCTGATACGCAAGTTACGCACTGTGATACGTTGTTTTGAGTCCACCTGGAAATAAGCGAAAATATTGTTAAAACTAACTGCTTGCTGCAGTTTCACCAACCTCTTTGGTTACTACTCCGCTCTTAGGCTGCTATCCCACTGGCGTTTTACGAACGTTGGCGCTTCTCCAACGTCTTCCAGCGCCAACGTTGTGCAGACGCGACGTTAACGATGCGTTTAGCGGATGTACCGCTTGCCACTAGAAACTCGCGATGTTAACGTCGCACGGCGCCCATCCAGGAATCAGTGAAGCGATGTGCGGCGGCCGGAGTAGTACTTTTAGCCCATCCCATGAGATGTGTTTACCAATACTTGTAAAAATTTATATCAGATCGCCGCTATGCATATACGTGGCAACCTACTGGGTCCAAAAACTTTGAGAGAAACGGAAAACATCGATTTGAGAAGAAAGAGAAGACACCATAGATATACAATTAGCGCCCGTTCAGACATGCGGGAACCGCGCGTTTACGAATCGCGCGGTTTGAAACCGCAAAATTGTGATGCTAGGTTATTATGCGATTTTGCGTGCGGGGATAACGTCAGTTTAAAAATGGAGGTCGACGAAGAAGTGTGTTTACTGTGGTTGCTCCTTAAAAAAAAGAAAAGAAAAAGGCGGTATTTCCAAATATCTCCACTAACTCTTGCCAAGCTTGGTTCTTGATATTTTTATTTGAGTAATCCTCACACTGAATATCCCATAATGCAGGTCTCTTCTCCACTTCATCAATAAATAGTTCAGTGTCGAAACGATCCATGGCGAACTCACGAGCTGTGACGTGCTAACCGCGCGGTATCCGCAACGCAACTGAACGCGAAGTAAAGACTCCATAGTAATAGAAACGCGCGGGAGCAGCGCGATTCTATTTTCTGGCGGTTGGGTTGCGGTAACCGCGCGGCTTGATTAACCGCGCGGTTATGTCTGAAGGATTACTTAATAACTCATACAAATAAGAATCGCGCGATTTCCACGCGATTCTGAAATCGCGCGGTTCCCGCCGTGTCTGAACGGGCGCTTACTACTGATGACAGTTAGTAGTCTGACTTACCTTAGTACCAGGCATGTCAACTTCGTCTACATATTTGTCTTCATCTTCCTCAGCATTGTCATCGTCTTCAGTGGCTGTTGGATCTGAAATTAAAATGAGAAAATAAAAAATTTAGATATAAAATGGAGTTAAGAAATGATCTATACTGACATTGCCCGATATTCTCGTACATCAGATTCAGATTACTTTATCTGAGGCCTACATGTGCATTTATCTATATATATAAAAATCAATGCCACTTTTCGTTGTAATTTTAACTCAAGAACTTACTTTTTAACTCAAGAACGGGCTCACCTATCCAAACCAAATGTTTAGGCTTTGTTTGGACTATTTAGTAGATGGTTTATGTGAAGTTTGCACAAAATCGGTCGAGCGGTTCTTCATTTATCACATCGTAGGGTAGGTAGGGTAGGTAACTAGGTACGGTAGGGTAGAATAGAGTAGAGTAGAGTAGGGTAGAGTAGAGTAGGGTAGAGTAGAGTAGGGTAGAGTAGAGTAGGGTAGAGTAGAGTTGGGTAAAGTAGTCTAATTAAATAATCAAAAGCTAGTGCATGCTAGAAGCTAGTGCATCCAAATCCTTACCACACATCTATATACATAAAAGCGAAATACCACTCACTGATTAATCAGGAAATCTCAGAAAATATAACACCTACAAACTTAAAATTTGGCAGATAGGTTCCTTAAAGGGTGTAGACATCCGCTAAGAACGGATTTTACGAAACTCCACGCCTAAGGGGGTAAAACGGGGATTGGAAGTTTGTATGGAGAAACATACTTTCACGCGGGCGAAGTTGCTGACAGACACTAGTAATTATTATAAAAACAAAATCCCCTACCGTGTCCGTCTCTTCACAATAAAGTCAAAAATGAGTGTATGGATTTTCATGCAGTTTTCAGCAATACACAAAGTGATTCTTGAAAAAGCATGAGATGTACATATGCATGTATTATAATACATGCATATGTAAAGAAAAGTAGCTAATTGCAATGATTTCTAACTCCATGCGAAGCTGGGATGAGTTACTATTAAATTCATAATTGCTATGTAATAGATGGACCTATAAGGTAAACAAAGATTACAATGAATTGGGACCCCCTCGTATTTTTGCAGTGTTATCTGGTAAACCCTCATAAAGAATGTGCAGAAGTAAAACCTTAAATTGTTTTCATACCTTGTTCCAAATTCTTAGCCCTAAGCTCTCTCTTAGCATCTTCAACTTTCTGATACTCCTCAATGATAGCTTTGTGTTGTAGTGGATCATATCCATTCCATCTGTCTCGCTTGCCATCATAGCTGAGGTTCAGGTTGGGCTGGGCAAACTCGTCTGCTGCAATACCAGCATTTGTGAACCTGGCTCCAATCTGCAATATTATTTATTTATTTAGTACATGGAGGACTATTTAGTACAGCTAATAAAACCAGACAAAAAAAGGTAACCATAATCATTATATTTAAGTTTTTTATTTTATCTTTTATGTACTTCTTTTATTTTTTTATAGTTAGTAGTATTGTAATAAAGTTTAGTGTTATTTTAGCTTTTTAGGTTAATGTTAGTGTAAGATTATGACTTTTTTCAATTATTATTTTTTTGGGTTTGGAAACCACTATTGTATTAGGTTCAGCCTGTAAAGATAGTGTGTATATTTAATAATAAATAAATAAATAAATTAAAAAGTCAATTACAAGTCCTCATGTAAGTATAGACATTATAATACATTAAAAATGGTGTGAGCACAAAAACAAAAAAGCTTCGCTTTTCAGTTAAGTAGGATACAGCATAAATCCTGGGTTTGCACTTAACACATGTCAAGTTAACACTTATAATGCTTGTTATTGGAGGAGGAAATGATTAGAATTGTAGATTAAACTTTTAATGAATGGGGAGGCCTTTGCCAGATCATTTTCCCAACCACCTTGGAGTTGTCTTCCAGTCTTACGAGATGTGGCTGAATACCCGTGTTATACATGGAGCAACTGCCTATCAGATCTGCACAACATGCTACTCATTGGATAGACTGATGGTTAGACTTTGGTGGTAAATGGTCAGGCCTTTGCCACAAATAATTACAAAAGTAAACACAGGAATATACGAAATTGAAACGTACCTTTCTAGGCCTGTCTAAGCAATCTTTTTTCTTGTGTGTCATAGCTCCGCAGTTCTCGCAAGCTCCCTTTCTGTATTTAGTTGCAACTTTTGTCTGTAATTACAAAATTAAGATTAAACCATGAAGTATTTACAAATAAATTAAACTAACCTGTTTGAAGTGTCAGGGAAAGTGCACAGAAGACAGTAGGTTATAAAATAGTTTTTAATCATCAAATGACCCTTCCTGCTCTGCATGGAGTGAGAGAGTGTCAGACTTTTACTGACTAAGGCCCACCTGTGTTACTTCAGTTGCCCTTTGTGTTACAGGGCCACAGTTACACTTTTGAACAATCCTGCAGCCTTTATGATTTAGTTTGGCTTTAATATTTTTTGAGTAATATAATCAGTTATCCACCAATCCGCACTGGGCCAGCGTGGTGGATTATGGCCTCTCTTAGAGAGGAGGCCTGTGTCACTGCAGTGGGAACATTATAAGACTGATTATACTTAATCAACTAAGACATGTATATTATATGACATGTGAGACACGTGAATACATGTCGACGGCGAAGTGACAAGAACTCGTAACTACTGTCAAAGTCAAAAATTTTTGTCTTAAAAACGTAGGTAATACTAAAAATTGACATGTTGGTTTAGTTAGGAAGTGTTTCCACAATTTAATTTGGTGCAGTTGCAACTAAATATTCGCTTCAGAGATTTCAGAAAAACATGCGGAAACACACATTTGAATTAAAAGCGCTAAAAAGTAATTTTCTCGAAAAATGTTAGAAGGTATTGACACTTCACCGTCGATGTGTAAATTCAAAAAACATAGTCATACTTACAGTATCAACACCTTTATGGTAATATGTGTCAAGTCTGGTAAAGTCTCCCTCTTTGTCTTCCTGGGGACGCTGATGTTTTAGAGTAGGTCCAGAAGTGCCATAATACCATGGTGCCGAGGATATGTACTGAGGAATGTGGGGGTTTATGTCCTTGCCTGGAAAACAGATGACATATCAGTATTTTGCTGCAATTTGTTGTTTAATTTTTAAATTGTTTTTTGCTAAAATTTAACACTTTCAGTGCAAGGAACCAACAATAATTTGTTTGTTTGCCAAGGACCCGTGTCCCACGTCTTTATTATATGTAGCTATTGTTAACTTCTGTTCTAGCCCAGTACTCGAGAAGCAACTCCGACTAAGTATACTTCGATTTCTTAAGATTATCGATTATTATATGACTCGGCTCCCGAGCTAAGCTGAATGATACTAAGAGCAATGACGTCTTTGCTGAGCAATGGGACAACACAGCTAGGTGGCAGTTAGTTTACGTATAAGTTTGTTTTGTTCAACCTTGAAATATTTACTGACTTTACAACGTGTGTATATAGGCTCCCAAAATCAGTAGAAGTGTTTTACGTTCTATGAGAATGCTGAGTCAATCATTAATATGTTAACCATGTTTACAAACAAGTCTCAATGTCAAATATATTGCTCATACCTGTCTCATCAACAGCAGCTGGTGCTGTACCAGCTTTACGAGCCTCTTCTAGCTCTTTAGCCTTCCTCCAGTCTTCCCTGGACTTCTTTTTAGGTTCTTCCTCTTCCTCTCCAACATCGTCTTTGTTGCGCAATATCTGAGACACAGCGGTGCGAGCGCCGGTCGCCATTATGATAATCCAGTTAAATTACACTATTCTTCCTATGAATATCACTTATTATTAAATATGGCGCGTTTTCGACCGGAGGCACCGGTTGACCTGAAGTGATGCTGTGACCGCGCGCTCTCCGCCCTCTATCTCGAAAACGGTTCACCGTATAAAAAAAAAAATATATCGAATTAGATCAAAAAAACAAATGCAGTCCTATTTATTAACACAGATTTGTCATTTTGACAGTTGTATTTTTATTTTTCAAGATGGCGTCGATTTTTTGACAGCTGATTGTACGTTCCGAAACAAATTTCTAATTCACTCAATACATTTCGTCGAAAATCAAATACCAACCTTGAAAAATCCGGTCCTTTGCAACCGATTCAATTTCACCAGTTACGGAAGTATGGAATTGATAGACTAAACTCGAATAAAAGCAACTACGGATCATTCTTTCAAAACAATGATAATGCAACAAGCAATCCTAAGAGTATAATATATAAGGAAGCAATCTGTGGATCCATCTGACAGACCCCATAATATGCGAGTGCGGTGCCTTGTTGAAATGCCCAATTAACAGAACTTATTTTGCTTAAAAAAAAAGTGGCCACTTGACTGACCCGAGACCGAAACTATTCGTAGAGGGATACACATATTTCTAATAGCGCAGGCTTTGTCCAGCATTGAAGGGGCAGGTTACAGCACAGCCAATGATCGACTAGATCAACAAAAAAAACCTCCGAAAATAACCATAATTATATTTATTGATACATTTTATAAAGTCATTTGATACATTATTTAAACATTAGGTAATTAATTTAGATAAAGATTGCAGTACATTTCGCTCATAGCTTACGACGGGCCCTAGGTCGGTGGTAAGATGGCCGCGGTACGTAGATACGTTCGTTACTGTCCCCAGTTTGTGTGAGTGACTCTTCCAAGGGTTCCGCACGCGGAGTGAACAGTTTGCGACGACTGCGGGTCACGCTGGGGAGAAAGAAATGGTTTTTGAAACTGGTTGTTCATTGGCATATTGTTATGAGGCTGTGATGAGATGGGGCTTACCTAACCAGATAATTATTCTAATCAGAGTGAAGCCTCAGATATATTAGGGGACCAAATATCCTCCAACGCGCAATGCTCAGTCGACGTGACGCTGCAACGTTGCCCAGTGTCTCGCAGCTTGTCCTCCAACATTTTACAACGCATTCACGTGAAGCGGGACATATTGTTGGGCAATTTGACAGATGCGCTTCGTTGGAGGACATTTTGTCCCGTAGCGTATCAGAGCGAAAAGACAAACGTCACGTTCGTGTCACACATTTGTTTGACACACCGGAAGAGACAGTGTTCAGGTTCTACGCGACGGCGGTGCGATGTGATTCAAGATTTAGCCGTTTTTATATCCACACCTGACCACAATCTTTTTAATTTTAGGGGTACCCTCACCAACACTCAAAAAATGACAGCAACAAACCCCTTCCACCGGTAATACTGAAAACTTCTTACTTGCAAGAAAAAAACCTAATTTGTTATCATGTTTCAGAGTCATGTCGTTTCTTAGCTCGTTGAAGGCGTCTTGAATTTCTAATTTCCCTATAGAAAAAAGTGTAGAAGGAGAAGGTAAGAATTTTGCAGAAGAATAAAAGAAACTATAGTAGAAAAGAGCCCCAATAAAGCAGTTTGCAACATAAGTGGACGAACTGACCTTTTTGAAGGGCAACTCTGAATTCCCAATACGGGAGGTAGATTTTCCTCAATGCCCTTTTCAGGCGATGGTATATCTTTGACATCTTTTTTAGTAGCAGGCATGCCCATAGTGACATCGGAGAATTCACTCTGTAAGTTCACAATGTCCTTTAGTTTGTCATCACTTTCCTCATCCTGATTTTTGCGCCGCCGTAGTCTTAGAGGTCGTTTACGAACTTTGCTTTCACATTTCGCGTGACTTTCTGCTAGTATTTCTTCATCTTTTTCTTTATTTTTATCAGTTTTAGTGTCTTCGTTTTTATTAGTTCTTGTTTTACGTAAATTGTATTTAGTTTCATCCTTGTCATGTTTGTCAGTACTTTCATTTGCTACTAGCAAGTCGAATTCAGTAGCTCTGGGAGCAGATATATCTTTGTAAATATTTTCGAATTCTTCGACTGTGTTATCTCCTTTAGTCTGGGAATAGTTCATAGTTTGATTGGGTTCGTCTGTGGATGACGCAGGCTCTAACTTAGCTTGTTTCTTGTGGTCTTCTTTAGTTTCCTTTAATTCTTCAACTGAAGACATTGATTCCAGCTTAATTTCCTTCTTAATTTGAAAGACTTCATCATTGTCGGGATCTATGACTTCTTTTATAGACAATCTTGGCTCTAAATCAGCTTTACAACTTTTCTTAACAGATAGCTGATCTAAAACCAGTTTTTCGATAGACTGTCTAGCAATTTCAACATTGTCTACTTTTTCTTTTGTTTTCTGTGGCACTGGTGAATCAAATCCATCGAATATATCTACAGAGGCGGGTTTTTTATTTAATTTAGTTTTATGTATTGACGAAACGACGTCTGGTTTCGAGTAACTTTCACCTAGAAGCTTCTTGATTGTGCTAGGTTCGAAATCATCTGTCACAACGTCTTTGACAATCGATGGCGATCTTTCATCATCACTTTTTATTAATTTAGTTAGCTTTTTATTAGTAACTTCAAGATTTGCGCCGATATTATCGAAATAAGTGCGTTTCTCTTTTACTAAAACAGGTTCTTCCGTTGGAATCTTTTTAAGTTCGTTGTTATTTTCCAACACATTATCAAAGTAAGTTCTTTTTTCTTTCAGAATCTTTAGTTCACCGAAAACAGATTGATTTCTTGGTCCGTCATCATCGTCGTCTTCCTTTGCAGCTTTTTCTAATTGTTCAAACTGTCTGAGCGATACGTCACTTCCTTGGTTCGATTTGAAAGATCTCATTATTTTGCTGACTAGTGTTTCAGATACTTTTTCTGTCACTTTCATATTAATATGAGTTTTCGCTCTAATCATGGCGCTTACTGGTTCAGTCTTTTCTGGAGCTTTCATGTCAATGTTAGATTTTCCTCTGTTTATTTTGTTTATCGGCAGTTCTGATACAGTTTCTGCTATTTTAATGTCAGTATTCGTCTTTTCTCTTACAATGCCTGTTTTAAGTACCGTTACTGGTTCCGGAGCTTTTATTTCAACAGTTAACTTTTCGGTCACTAATGGTATTTTGAATTGATCATTTATTTTATCTTCTTCATTACTTTCACTACTTTTAGACACATTTGTCACAGGATCTTTGACAAAGTAAGTACCTCTAAAGGAATTTGGTTTCTTCTCCATTGAATCATCGCTAAAATTACCAGTCTCATTAAATTGACTTTCTCTAACGAAATAAGTCCCTCTCAATTCTGGTTTAGTACTTTTGATAGATTCATTTTTAAACTGTATAACGTCATCGTCATCTCTTGAATCATTTCTCAAGCTTTCGTTATTTTTGTCACTGCTATATGTCACATTATTTGCATCGTTTTTTAAGCTTTCATCACATTTATTACTCGATATAAACTGTTCATCAGTCACATTGCCATTAGTTTTCAAATAATCATCGCATTTATTACTGGATATAAAATTTTCATAAGTCATTTTAGCATCTGTTTTTAAACTATCATCACATTGGTTACTCGTCCCTGCATTGTCATAAGTGACATTTGCATTCATTTCAAAACAATCATCGCATTTATTACTGTGTATAACCTTATCGCAGGTATCAGTTTTCTTACTTTCACCATAATTATCATTAAGTCCATCATTGTGATATGTTACATTTGTGTCTGTTTTTACGCTATCATCAAATTTTTCAGTGTCGTCATTTACAGCTTCAATTTTTTTAATAGATTCATCTTCATCTTCGCCCGTAGCGTAACTTGAGGTCTTCGAGTCATCATTTTGAAGTGTATTATGTGATTTCTCGAGGTCACTATCACATTCCTCGTCAATATTATCTATAGTATGGACACTACCGTTGTCACGTTTTTCGTTTTGTAGGACTATAGATATGGATCTGTTGAGCTCTTTTTTGAAGACTGGCTCTAAGCTTTGGTTAAGTGGGTCGTCGGTTTCTTCATCAGATTCGTGTTCACTGTCCGTTAATGACATTACGTCTTCACGCGGTGGTGTCGTGTCTTTAAATGCTTTTTCTGTAACAAAAAGTTTTATGTAAGGTCTGACATGTTTCTAATCTAACTAAAAATTTTATGTTTTTAATCGTTCTTACCGTCTCTCTCTTCTATACAAGTGCGAAGATGTTCAACTTCTTTTTCAGCCCGCGCTCTTGCTAGGGTTTCAGCTGTTAGTTTCTCCTGAAAGCAATTTATTATTTCATCATATTTAATACTATTTGCTATCACGTGTAGGTCACACGTGACACGTGATAATACTACTGCGCACATTTGCACACGTGCACTAGCTTCTGACGTTTTACAAGTGCCAATGTAGGCCTATGTGAAATAAAAAAACTTTGACTTTGACTTGACATTTTAGTGGTATTTTGTGTGCTTACCTCTAATACCGCAATTTCCGTCATGAGTTGTGAGACCTGTAACAGAAATTGTATGTTATTGTTACTTATATTTATTAATATAGCTCAATCTTCCACAGTGTGTTCTCCCTTATGGGTATAAATAAGCCTCTTCTATTTCTCTTTTTTTTTTGTCATGTGTGATGTTCGTACCTTATTCTGCAGGAACCGTGACGGCGTACCAGCGTCGTTTTTCGGAGGCGCCGGCACCTTAGCTAACCTGCCCTCGTATTCTTCTATCATGTCTTCCATCTGAAGCAAGATTTAATTTAGAAAACTGTTACGTAAAGTGTATGTATCAATGAATGCATAATCAGGTCTGCTGCTTTATGTGCCCTAGCTGAGAATTAGACGATATCTATCAGTGGAGTAGATTTCAATTACAGACCGATATTTCGGTCAATATAAAAAATCAATTCTCTTCTCTGCTAGACCTAGGTTAATTCATATAATCTTAAACAGTTAAGTACTCTTAAATACCTACTACTTACCTCACAACGCAAGGCTTCAAGCTGCGCTTCATAATATTGCTTCGTCATGTCTTTCGCCTCTTCTACCAATTCTCGCATTGTATTAGCACACTCCTGCTGACGTTCCTCCATAGCTGCCAATAATTCCTTGTTGCGGGCTTGTGCTCTGGAAGTCATTATTTTAGTATACAATGGGTAATCATTTATTTATTATAATATTCTTTATTGTACACCGCATAAAAAAAGCTACATTATATATATTGTAGTTCATTTTTGGTTCTTATCTTATTTAATACGCGTGACTAAAACACCTTTAACAATAGGAATGCAATACCTTGTCATCGTTTTAGTTGTCATCATAAAAACAAATAATTAAAAAAATATATATTTTAGCCTGCCATTAAAATTATAAATTCTTACTTCAGTTAAAAAGATGTCTATCAATCCAGTTACATTTCAGTCAGTTTTGTCGTCTAGATAAACATGATAAGAAAAAAGCTACAGTATAATGATAATACTCACTGTACAAGTTCAAAATGTAAACGCTCATTATCCGCGCGCAACTTCATAACTTCCGCGCTGCAACTAATTGTGGTATCTTGTGTGCTACTCTCTAGTGTCGTAGCAAGCATCGTGTTGTTTATCTCTGTGTGAAACAGTAATTTTTCATTATAGGCGCAGAACAGAACTGACAAAAATAGGATTCACATAATTCGTAGAGCAATGGATGGAAACAGAAATGGGCTCATATTCGACCCCTGGGGTACTCCAATATTAAGTAGAGAGACAGCAAAGTAATAGTAGCAGTAAACGTTTTTTTTTTCTTCCAATACACATACTTGTATTTATATTGCCTGGTATCTTTAATCTTAACTATTATAGCAGCTTTATAATTACAAATGGACATAGTTTACATGCTCATATGTCTTGCTTAGGTCATAGAACATTAATAAGTTATTTATTTATTACTTTATGCACTAGTAATGAACACTGCACAAAGGCGGACCTAATGCTTAAGTTATCTTCTTTTTAATTATATTCAAGACTTGCATACGTTTTGGTTGTTAAAAGTGTTAGATATTATTAAATCTAAAGAGAGATCCATGAAGATTTACTATAGTGGGCTAAATTACATTAAAAATGATAATTAGTGGACGATTACTGACCGAAATTATATAAATTAACTTACGAATATCCTGTGCAACCGCTGCCAAACTCAACACATGTTTAGTTTCGTGCGCGTATTCCGGCGAGGGATTGAGAGTTACCACCATACTGACGGCTTCGCCCCGCGCGCCTGATAGGCCCGTGCCGAGTAAACGGGTTAGTTTTGATTCTCTGAGGAAGGATGTTTATACATCATTAAAATGAAAAAAACAGTTTTACAATTTGGGGAATAATGCTCAAAATGAGTTAAAAGAAGCGTAAAATTTATCGCTCAGACACTTGTTTACTCGTTTGTTGCAATTGACAACATAGTAACTTCAGTTATTTATTGAAATTATTGTAACTTCAATGAAAAAAGTGGAATTTAAAAACCTTTTAAAAACATAGTGGTGTATTATCAACCTTGGGCACAACACAGAAAAAAGTAGTTACCTGTATGGCACCATAGCATCGTTCCTTGTCTTCTGTTTTCGTCTCAACATATGCAAACACCTCTCCAGCACGTGCAGCGAAGAGTTGATGGCGCGCGACTCGGCCATGCGCGCGCCCGTGTTGCGCGTGGCGCGCGCGCGCTCGCAGCCTGCCAGGTCGCACAGCCGCACGTATGATGTGCGGACGGAACCTTCTCCTACACACACGAACAGTTTTCGTAGAACAGGGTGGAAAATTACTCATTCACAAGAGAGGGTTTGTCGTGGTATCTGAAGTTGTTTCGCGGTCAACTTTCTTGACGTGATGTAGAATGTGTGTGATGTCTGATATTATGGTGTAGATCGTTTGCAGTGATATAGTTGTGGAGCGGTGATAAATTAATACCACAAACGACGAGACTCGTTTAAACGAACTAGATGGGATGAAATCTGGCAATTAGACTCAAGTTCTGCTACATAATATTGATCACGGACCTGTCTCAGTGAGCATAGTGATGGTGAATATGCAGTGCGAGCGCGACGAGTGCGCGTGCACGCCGGTGGCCGCAACTACCAGGTTGTGCTTGCCGGCCACCATGACATCGTAGGCCTCCTCGCCAGAGCGGACGAATGCTTGCGTTGCGCCCTGTAACAAACCCACATTGAATGCACGCTTTTAGGAAGTCTCAATAGACTGTGCTGCAAGTAAAAATGATTGAATATCGTTCTTTCTATGTGTTTCGTAGTTTTAACTATCAAATTCAAATGAAATTGTGCTTTACTTGGTTGGTTAAGTTGGTTGATGCACACATTATTATTGTGCCTGAACTGTCCTACTATTGGTCTATTGGCAACAGTCTCCCTCCATTCTTATCATTGTTCTTAGCTCTGAGCAGTCTTGCCATTTCTTAATGGACCTAACAAGGAACACTATTCGTGTGGTTGGTGAAACCACCCCACGCCCTGCGCAGGCAAAACTAAGGACTGTCCATGGACGCGTAGCTTTATAGACGCGTATTTGTCATTATACAACTTGTCGTCGATGTTTCGTCGACAGAGTTTCATAGTTTGGTATAACTTTAAACAGACTCCGCACCCAAGTTGGGCGCAGCAAAGACAATCTCCACAGATGGGAGTTCTCGGACGGTTCCGATCTTCAGTGTTTGTGCGGCGTCTTTCCGCGGACCATGTCCCACCTTCGATCCTGCATCACGTGTCCTGTTACCTGTTCACGTAGGGACCTAATGACAGCATCAGCGGACGGCACTGCCGTGGCCGAATACTGGGCCAGGCAAGGAATTTAACTAGTTTTGTTTTGCCATCGATACGTTAAGAAGAAAATAGTTTGGTACGTAAGCTGTCATGTAAGCAGCAGGACAATAAGCGTATAATGACGAATACACGTCTATGAAGTTATGCCTCTGTGGACAGAAGTTGTCCCGCCATTTTTTTCGTGGTCTATGGCGACCCCAATACAAACATACAGAAAAAAATAAAATTGATAAAGTAAATTTTTATTTCGCATAGATTATATTCAAGATGTAATGGCGTCTTGATTTTCAACTAATTTTCTACAACAATTTTTTATAGTTTACCTTCACATAAACATTTCCAGATGTATCTTCCCTTATTCTTAGCTTGGTCCTCCTCTCAGGCGGTGCCAATAAGTCGTATACAGCTTCGTTATAGATCTCCACGAAGGATACCTATGAGTAAAACAAATGGACATAAATTTAGCAAAAGTACTTCATTTTAAATTTGAAAACTCATTGTTGTAGTAAAGCTCACACAGTCACATAATATTATAAAGAAGTATTAAAAAAAAAAAAAACATAAGAAGTAGTTTGTTTTTTGTTTGTAGGAGGTAATCTCTGAAAGTACTGGTCCGATTGCAAATTTTTTTTCACCGAAAGAAAGCTGCTTCATACCTGAGTAACATAGGCTATATTTTATGTACGCGGGCGAAGCCGCGAGCAAAAGCTAGTCAACAATAAAGAGTTAAGAAGATACAGCTCTACAACTACGTAGTGAGCAATCATCCCTGGAAGGTTTAGCCCTTTACCTTTGGCTATGACGTAAAGAAGCATAATATGCCTTACCCAAACATAATGTCGGATCCTGTTAGACAGGTCAATGGAGCTGACGGTGAGATCACTGTGCAGCTGCACGCTCATGCGCCGGTACTTGTCGCGCAGCGGCGCCGACACGTGGCGGAGGCGCTTCACCCACTGGGGAAGAAGAGTTTCAATATTAAGCGGTGTTCTACGTAACAGAGCCAACGCGATCGCGAAGCGACGCGGTGCGAATGGAACAAACAATAAATTGAGACTCTATAGGTCATAGTACACATATCAACTCGGAAATGGATCGTAACCGTATCAACTCGAGCCGTTTAGTATTCTTTGCAGGAAACTCCCTGCTGAGAAGCACACAAACCGGAATGAAAAGTAACGTAAACGATTCGCCTCGGAACAAAAGCGTTTTTTTAGGTGGGAAATCAACCAATGACATCTCCCGCCCTTGGGCGGAGTGAGAGGTCGTATCAGACTTTTACCGACTAAATCCCACTCCTATGTTCCTTCGTTGCCTTGCATTCCAGGGTCGGGATTTCCTATTTCCTAACCATTGGCCCCCGTAGGCTTCGACCCTGCTGGGCCATTACGGTTTGCTAACATCTGTTTGAGGCGCACGTGGAACACTACGCGCTTTCGACGAATTGGGCTCGATCCGGACGGTTACTGGACAGTCGGACGGCGAGCTACCCATTGCTCACCCTGGATCCCTGCGGCTGGGGCGTGAGGGCCACTCCCTCGCGCGGCCTCCTCCTTTGCTAGCATTACTGCTTCGCAGGAGGCGATCGCCTGCCATTCCTCCTCGCTTCGGACCATGGCCTGTACCAAGTCCCGGCGCGAGATATCGTTGCCGCCGACCGCCCAACGGCGGTGCTCTGCCCAAGTAGGGCACACCTCTACCGTATGCTCCACCGTGTCCTCCGGGCGGTCCACACAGTGGTGACACTTGGGCGATTCCTTCGCACGAATCCGGAGCAGGAACCTCCCGAAATGACCATGTCCGGCGAGAACTTGCGTCATGCGGAAGGTGAGGACGTTGTGAGGTCTTTCCAGCCACTCCTCAAAGAGGGGACTTACCGCCATATGTCTGAGGCGAAAGGCAATACGGTAATCTCCTTTTAAAAAACAACGCCTTATAGCTTTGAAATACGGCATAAATTCGCAATATAATAATGTCAATGTACCAAGATGTTAAATACATTCTAGTGCAACAGAAACAGCACAGATGGCATCAGCATTCTTGCCAAAAGCGATGTGTGCAGTTAGTGTTCGAATTTTTTTTATGGTGGTTGTTTTAATTCGAAAAAGTCATCTTTCTTTAGTTTAAAACATGTAAAAATAATCATATTTTGTTGAAATAGTAGTTAATACACAAAGTATGTTATTTCACAGATGACTTGACAAATTTTCAGTCAAAAATATGTACTATTCAATCATAATGAATAATTTATGGTGCAATCAGAATTTATGAGTTGTGAATTTGATACAAACCTTTCTATCTGATCTGACTAAACAAAATAAATATTAAGATATTATTTTTAAGAGCATAGTATAATCTAATTTGTTGTTACTTTGAAGACATTGTAATTCAATTGGATTTACATATTAAACTAAAAAAAAATGCAGGTTTAGTTTTTTTTTTGCATATTTAATTTTGAAAATATCTATTAATCTAAATACTCAAGTTTATACTTCAAAGTTGGAGCTT
This sequence comes from Mythimna impura, assembly GCA_905147345.3. Taxonomy (NCBI): domain Eukaryota; kingdom Metazoa; phylum Arthropoda; class Insecta; order Lepidoptera; family Noctuidae; genus Mythimna; species Mythimna impura. The sequence goes on along the minus strand of LR990355.1, from coordinate 3,348,782 downwards.
CAAAGTAAAGAGGATAGCTGAATCCTATGCATATTTTTCTATTTGCATATCTTTTGTAGTTTGTCTACTAGAACCATTTTTTTTTACTTTGTTTTTTTAGCTTTTGGTCAGTTAATAATAATAATAATAATATTTAATATTGTTTTGATACTCCATCTGATAAAAGTAAATACAAAAAAAAAAGAAAAAAAAAATAATGATAAAATGAAATAATGATGATAAAATGTTATTTACCTATACCAATGTTTGGTAATTAACAAAATTTAAATAATCTTTGTATGTCTTTTTAAAAGACAAATCAAGATTGTTTACGTTAATTACCTAAACAAATGGAGTATAGATTGATGTTCTGAGATGTATCAGCATTGTTATATCAATTTACATAAATAAACATATTAATGAAAATGAACCAAATCTTTTATTTTAATAAAACAGGGTCTATTTTCAATGCCAAGACTTAATGACTAAAGGTGTCTTTCATGGAAGCGCTATACGGGTGTACCTAACCCTTAAAAAAATGTGTAAAGTATGCATAATAATGAACCTGTAATTCGTAATCCTGTTCTAGATGACCGAGCTTCTCTGCGCCATTCTCAGCAGGTCTGAAGGCAGGCTGCTGTGCAGCATCCACCAGTCTAAATACATACTCCAGGGAGCGAGGAACCAGGCCTGGGGCACCCACTGTGCCCATGAGTGTGTATGTCTTGCCTGACCCGGAGGCTCCATAGGTTAGGAGCGTGAAATTCTGACCTTCTGGGAGCTTCCGCAGATTATCTTTGACCACAGATTCAAATATTTCCTGAAAGATCAAAGGTTGAGTATTAGGGATAGGGACTTTATGAAGTTTCATTCATTACCCCCGAGTGAACGCCGGCATTTGCTCAGTCATTGTCTTTCTATTGTGTCTCTAATTATGCTACTCAAAAGGTTAATTTATAATTAAACTAGCTTATACCAGCAAACTTGAACCCTGTTTCATCCGTGGTTTTCATTGTGTTCATAGATCAGTCAATAGCTACCTTTTATGTATAATATATAGATAGTAGCCTCTCTAGACTGTTTCAAAAAGTTGTTATGGTTATTAGATAATATTATGTAGGATTGTTATTGTATAGGAATATTTTGTAAATTTCTAATAGGACAACCGAGTAAGACAAACTAGAAAAACTGCACCAAGTATTTACAAATTCCTTAAGAACACAGGTCCACTAAGAATACAAACAATATATTTTTTAAACTGGATGAAACTGTTTCGTCATTCATCTTGGTCATTGTTACAAAAATTTCAAAACAAACTCACTCTCTGATTACACTCAACGCCAAAGATCTTGGAGAAAGTGTACATTTTGGAAACATTGTGCTGGGTGCGCCGCCCGTGGCCCGCTGTCGCTGTGTCCAACGATGTGACCAGACATCTGTCTGACCGAATTTCGTATAAAGTGTTAGGAACTTTACAAGGTTTCAGTCTCAAGTAAACCTGCACTAACTCCGGCTCCTCGATCTCTGAATCTTCTTCAAATAACTCCAACAAATTCGTTCCCTTCTGTGGCCTAGGTCGCATGAACGGATTTTGTATCAGCGGAGGCCGAGGTTCAATAAACGAGGGTATGTCTCGTTTAGACACATCGTTGTCCGAAAATCTTTGTTCTAACATTTTCTTAACCTTAAATATAAACACCAGTTAACAAATTCATCAATTAGATTCTAAAATAATTCATTTATCGACGAACTCAAACGAACAAAACAAACGGCAACGGTTCAACTTTTGAAATAATTTTGAAGTTTGAACTTTGATGTTTTTTTCTCAATATTGGCAGAACTGTTTGACCGTAGACTAAAAAAAACACCAATTTGTTTTTGTTTTTAATTTTTTCTGCTTAGTCGATTATTTCAGATTTCATTCGTTCTTGTTTCGTGGAGCTCGTAGCATAGTATTAACAGCCGTACAGGTCGATCCTATACATGGTTAAGCAAAGCTTGCCGAGGTCAGTGTGGACGCGTAACCATCGTAATAAATTAATTATTATAATCGAGTAGTCTCATTTGCGCTCAATGTATCTGGAATCCTTATGAAAAGAAATACATAATTATTCATAACATTTATCCATTTTTGTACCTTTATAACTTTTTCCCAGACAGAGCTTAATTAAATATTTTACATGATAATTAGGTTAGAAGAAACAATTACGAAATTATTAGGTGCAACATTTTTAACTGCAAAACAGTAATAAGCTGTAATAAGAGGCCCAGATTGTATGCTGTTTCTGGGATTCCCAAGACTGAGCCCAATCTCTCAGAGGCGTAGCGTGGACTAAATTCAGAAATGAGAAATGCACATCAGCGAAGCCTTTTTCTTTCATAAATTCGAATAATATAGGTACACGAAATGTTCCTATTACTTTACTATAATTATTATGTTCCTAACCCTCGCTTTTAACGAAACGTTGGTTGCGCGAGGTCCCTTTGAGTGCGAGGCCGTGGGCATGAGGCCACTTCACACACGCCACTTCGCAATTTCTTATCCCTCGCGCTTTCTTGGTGCTCAACGCTCTTTTAAATGTTAAACTTGATTGTGAAGTGTTCGCAGATCTGTAAATAGAAAAAAGATAATTTTGCTTCAAGTCAAATACGACCCAACTAAGACCGTTAAGAAAAGTCTATAGATTGATTGCATTGATTGATTCATTCTTAGTTCAAATAATGATTGAACTAAGAATGAATCAATCCATTCCTTAAAAAATCCTACAAAAAAAAAATGTCTTAAAAGACATGGAGTCATACCTAGTAAAATTGAAATTAAAAAACAATCAGTCAAATTTTACAAATGTCGGATGTGTACTTGTGTATTGTTTTACAGTTGTTTATTTTTGTAAAATAAATGAAATATAATCAATGCAGAGAGAAATGTGACGGATTTAGTGTGGCATATCAGTTGTAGACGTCTGGACATTTGTTTATGTGGATAGTTAAGAAATGTCATTGATGAATGTAAAGAATTTGTGAAGATGCGATTATTTTTCGTATTTGGCGTTGTGCCATAGTTTTAATTGCAGTTTTATCGAGGATACGAATCATGAAGTGGTCGGCGCTTGTTATTTTAACGTTATTGTGGGTTCAGGGGGCCGTTGGATTCTGTCCTTCGTTATGTACCTGTAAGGGAAACAAAGCGGCTGATGGGGCGTTAGCGGAGCCCCAGCCGGGCGAGTTGCTGAGGCTCAAGTGTGGCGGCAGCCCAACGCAGATAACTGAGCTCAAAGAGATAGATTTGAGCAAATTATGGACCATTGTAGTGAGCTTGTAAGTATAACTTTAATTACCAACTTTTTAATACACTCAACCTCCTGCTTCATTCTAAAAACCTCATTTTCTTTACAGAAATCTATCAGGCAATGCGATCTCAACATTATCAAGAGAGCTGTATCTGCCTAATTTACAGAAACTGTAAGTATAACACACTAGTGTTATAAACATGTTATAGGCTCATAAAGTCAGATCTGAATCTGATAGAACATTTTATTAAGTGTGTCGTAATAAACAATGGTTCAAGATATGTTATGGTTCAGTTGTATCTGTGTGTTTCATGGCCTGATCAGTTAGTAAAGTTTCAGCTTGGCAATGTAGCCAACTTCATGTCCATTACAGATTTAAATGACACGCATTTCAATGTTTGTTTACATGGATCTAAAAACGTTTTACATACATGCTGTGAGTAATGCGTGTTGAGTGGTCTATACCAGTGGAAATTGGGTTGCAAATGATTTGATTCTTTGAGATTTATAGCAACTGTGTTGTATGGGATTTAACATACATATAAACATAGTATTTTGCTTGTATTTATAATAGGTATAGATAGCAGTGTATCTATAGTATACCAACATTCATCTAGTTATGTTTATGTCCCATGTTATTGGAGGTCACAAATCTGTATTCCCGTTGTAGTACTGTTATTAATTAATACCAAATTTGCAGAATGATAACTTGTCAACATCACTTGTAGTAATTCTATACAAAAAAAAAAAAACTAATGACCTAGATTGCACCTTTGCAAAGGTGCAATTCATATTCATAAACCTTCCTTGTTTATGTTTTTTTAAATTTTTGGTTTTAGTGCACTCTTGATGCAATAAGCTCATATAAATACAAACAAGTCTAATTATTGGCAGAATAGTCGCAGTCGGCTCAATTGCCATACAAAAAAAAGTCTGGTCTGTAGCAGCAATCAGCATGCTACCAATTGCACTATGCTACAGCTATTACTTATACCTATTGAACTTATTTCACTTTAATCCATGAAATTCTCTCATTTCTTTCTTTCATTGAGGTGCAAAATCGTTCCCACCCTAAGGTAGAGCGAGAGTGTATCAGATTTTTACTGCCTAAAACTACACCTGTGTTTTCCTCCAGTTGTCTTTTGCATTCTAGGACCAGGGTTTCCTTTCCAGAAATTCCCTGTGGCTATAGCACGCTTCGGACATAGGCTGATTTCTAGTTTGCTCTCATATCTATTGCCTGATTAAGAAGATAAATAGAGCAGTTATATAATCTGCAAAGACAATATTATTCAGAAATGTTGTATTATGGGGTTCTCGTTATAGTACCTGGACATCAGAATATCAAACTAAGATAGTTAAGAAGAGTGGAACATAACAACACATTCTAACATAGGTTTAAAAGCATGCCCATTATCCAGATAAGATCTGTGTACTATTTAGATAACCCATACTCTACAGTATGTCACCTTATCAAGCTTATCATTGACCTGATATAGCTTTGATAACATATGGTAGGATAATAACATGCATATTTGTTTGATAATCAACTACAGATATGGGGCAATCAAATATTACGTAAGCACTACAGGGGGGTGGGGGTCCTTGCTTTGTTTATAGAATAGAATAGAATAAACTTTATTGTACACCATAAAAGTAACACAATTTATACATAAACTTATTACAATTTACATTTATTTTTGATGACATGGAGGATAGGGGTTCTGGGGGGCTATTGGCTAACTTTTTCAATAACAGTTGACAACTAGCATTTGTTGCACACTAAACTTAGTTGTCAACTGAAAATTTCATAAAATTGGTATTACGCAGTGGCGTGCCAGATACCTTTAAAGGGGGCAAGCCAAGGAACCTTGACTTATCTACTACCTACCCAAGTACCCATTTACCTAATATTTCGAATAAAAAAAACTCGCGCTATAATCCGCCGTCACGTATCATCAGTGCAAAATCTCTTGCTGTAATGCTGATTAATTGCTACATTACATTTTCATTTGTTATTAATAAGATAGAAATTAAGTATACATCATACCTGTATCATAAATGATTTAAAATATGTAAGAGCCATCTATTGATATTTTTTGGCAACTCTTGCTCGCTCACAACAAAATTCTAGCTGGCTACTTCTGAATAATCCACTAGATGGCGCACAAAGTAGTAATCAATGAAATCAATCAATTGTTTACGATATTGATATGTAATATAATTAGCATAGCAAATACTCACAATTTAAACAGCCATAGAGTATACAACAGCATAGCAGTTCTTCGTTTCTTTATCACACACTTAGAAATTTCATCACATAACTGTCGAGAACACGGATATCGGTCGAGAAATAGAACCAAGTTTCTGTTCGCGTTTTACCAAAATTACAGAATGAAATAACAGCATTTGAGAATTCTGATGTCTTTTCATAGCACCAGCGAAGTTATTTAAATCATTATAACCTGATGTATTCCAAGCATTCTTATCGTTTGAGAAAAATATGCAACACGAACAGAACAATAAATAAAATAAAAAATGCGAGTTTGTATAAATGCGAGCAGCCTACAATCCAGTGAGTTTTGTAAACTGAACGATGAAACTGTCTATTATGTGATTTAGTTTTCTGAGAAATTTTCAAATCAGGGGTAGGTTTAGTGAGTTACGATATCATATTTATCTCTAAAAGTCAAAGTCTTCACCTGGCCAAGTATTTTTTCCACACATTTTAATCCGTCACAAGGAACAATTGCATGATTTTCGAATTCATTTCAAAGATAATAAACTTTAATCACTTCAAAACCAAGTAAGTTACAGTAATAACTAATCATAAAACTTTAAATGACAGAAATCAAAAATCAGTCATAACAAAACTCACAAGTACCTAAACGTAAACACGGTAACCGCTCAAAGCAAATTTGAACTAATTTGTTTGCGGAACTGTTTTTTATACGCGTCATAGACAGAGGGCGCCTCGTTGTTTGCGTAGTATATGTCCATTGATTAGAAGTACCAAGCTTGGCTTTATCGAGTACGATTTTAATAGAATAACGTCCCATCAGCTCGTGCACACAGTATCAAATTTTACTCACACAGACTCACATTTTTATGTTTTTATAGGGAAAAGTGAGATGGCAGATCAAGCCTCATAACAAGCCTTTGCGCCAGACAGAGGCAGCAACACACTAGTGTTCATCTCTTTTTTTTGTTAAGTGTTATAGTGAGATCGGAGAGATGGCGCTCAGAGCGGCAACATTGCATAATGTGCATACGTCCTCGGTATCGTGCGTGAATGAACACGAAATGGCAACAGCGCGTAAACGCATAAGCGCGCGAAGTTTAAAAATTAGAGTTTTATTTAATTTAATTCATTTGTTGTGTTCTATGATATAGATGACTGTGGTGTGGTGAGGTATTATTTTCACATCAAGCCAGGCTTTTTAACTTGTATTGCTCGCACGTCGCTGGTATTACGTATCACACAAGTGACTAACAACTACGGTGGAAATGTGGTGAATTATAAAAATTTACGGTGCCTATTGTGACCACTCTAAAATTTTATCGACTATTATACAGCTTCAAAAGCTTACACAATCGCAATTTTAAAAGTATCGATACAGTAACATCTGTCAAAACGTGTTACGGTGGCTATCAAAGGCACCAGTGGCTAATGACGTCACTGAAGTTGGTCACTGAAGATAGGCAATACGAAACTAGCTGTTTGACAGTTCAATGATGCACATTGTTAACAAGTGATCATCACTTGAACTGTCAACAGAGTTACGCAATAGCCCCGCTGGATGGTGATTATGTCAGCAGTATATGTATGTTTCTTTAGTTTTGAGCATGATGTTGATGTTCCAAATTCACATGAAAGTGAGCAGCCACACATCACTGAACAGCAAACATCAGTCATGAATTTATGTGTCATAAGACTGAGGACTGGAGGAGTACTTCGACGACTGAGTATATTTTGTGTTTTTGTATTATATGTACTTAGGTAGGTTTAGTATAAATACTAAACACGCCCTTCCGCCCAAGAGCGGGAGAAGTCATTGGATGATTTTCCACCTAAAAAAAAAGTGTATATTTTAGTTTCTTATGTTCATAATTCATATATAGATTTAATAAAAAAATATATTCCTTGTGAGATTAAAAAACTTAATTTTATAGCTATAACTTTCATAAAATCTGCATATATATAAAAGCGAAATACCACTTACTGATAATCGCGAAATTTCAGAAACTATAACATCTACAAACTTAAAATTTGGCAGGTAGGGATCCTTATAGGGTGTAGACATCCGCTAAGAACGAATTTTACGAAAGTCCACCCCTAAGGGGGTAAAACGGGGTTGGAAGTTTGTATGGTGAGACCTATTTTCACGCGGGCGAACCTTGCAGAAACTAGTACTAAATAAATGAATAAATCGACAATTACACAAAAATTACTGTCATGCATGAGACAGATTTTAAGGCTTTATCACAACAGTCGTCTTAAAAACTCTAGTTATTGTCGTGTCGAATTTTCGGCTACTTTTGGCCGATACCGAAACTTCAACTGATACCAGTGTTTTGACCGAAACCGAATCTTTTTTTTCTTTCTTCTATATCTTCGATCAATAATTCTTTCTCTTCACAGGGATCTCAGCAGAAACCAGATAAGCCTCATAGAGTCAGATGCATTCTACAACATGACATCAATCCAGCGGCTCGACCTGTCTTTCAATCAGATCAGCAATGTTTACAAGGAGATGTTCAAAGGTCTTACCAACCTGGAGCGCCTCATACTGTCACAGAACCACATATCTGCTATGGCAGCTGGGACCTTTGATTATCTCATTGGATTGAAACAATTGTGAGTAAAAGCTCAAGTAACTTATATTTAAACTTATCACAATGTCACTCATCAACGGGTTCGAGTCGACGACTAGTGTAACCTTAATTGTACGCAAGATGCACTTATTCCCATGTGGCATTCTCTACTAGTCAACACTGCTATCAGTAGGTGAGGTGAAGGTCAGGCGGTCTACACAATGCACTCACACCTTTTTCTCACGGGGGTTGGCACAAATGACAGAATGCTACTGTATACTCCTTTTTCCAAAGTTATCACTTATTCTAATATTTGACTTACAGGGACATAACTGACAACCCACTCGTTTGTGACTGCGACCTCCTCTGGGTCGGCGACTGGTCACGGAATACAAGCGTCAAGCTAGTTGGCAACCCCAAATGCGCCTTCCCCGAAAACATGGTCAACAAGATTGTAAGAAAACTGAAAATATTCATAGACCGATCGGCTTGCGGTAACATACTATCAGGGAACAATTTAATAGTGAAACCGGCACATGATCAAGTTGTTTTTGTTGGAGACACATTGACGTTATCCTGCAATGCTCCTTTCGCCTCAGTGTTGGCTAAATATGAGTTAAAATGGATGCATCCTATGCTGGAAATTTGTGACGTCAACATTACAAATACGGATATGCAAGAAGAAGGCTTAGCAGAAACGACAATCCACTTTCAAAACATCACGAACCATCACATGGGGATCTGGACTTGTATGTATAGCGACCAGAATCATATTAGGCACAATCACACGGTTGAAGTTTTAGTATTGTCAAACTCTACGCGGTACTGTCCTACAAACTATATTATTGATAACAAAGGACTGTATTCTTGGCCTCAATTGTTATTAAATCATACGACTACCGTGCCTTGTCGGAGTGGGGAAGGGGTGGCTTACAGAACCTGCAGTGCCAACGCTACATGGGGTCCTGCCAACACAACAGAATGTTCGTACATCAGCAATGTAACCAAACTTCTTCAACAGTTTGCCCTTCTAAATGTGAGTTTGGTGCAATTTTCTGCAGTTAATGCTACAGAGAGATTAGCCATGTTGATTCAGGAGAAGACTTATCCGCTAGCCGAGATTATTGATCCTGATGATGTGTACTTCATAGGGAAAGCTATTAGGAATTATATGCAGTATATTGCAGAGGAAAAAGATCTTGGTGAGTTGCTTTGTCTTCATTTATTATATTGATTGTAACTGAAATATAAAGTAATTAATCTGCGGTTTATTGACTATATCATTTCTATGTTACTGCTGACTTCCTAGGTAATATGCAGACTAACGGCCAAACATACAGTAAAGATATAAAACAGGTTCTTTGCTTAAATATGGAGTTTCTTGCCGGTTCTTCTCCATAGGAAATGACCAATTTGGAACCGTGCACTAGCTTCTGACGTTTTGTAAGTGCCCATGTAGGCCTATGTGAAATAAAAACTTTTGACTTTGACTTTGACTTTACCATGAAGTCGAATATTTTATTCAAAGTCAAAGTCAAACTTTGACTTTGAATAAAATATTCGAATTCATGGTAATTTTTTAATTTCTAAAAACAATCTAAAGTTTGATGACATTTTACGCATGAAGAATAACATATTATAGGGCACCCCGACAAGGATAGGTTAGGTTAGAAGGCTAAGGCGGGTGCTCTGCTCCGCTTCGCTCCCGCCTTGGCCTTCGTGGTTATTTTTTTATAACCACCTAGAACGACGCTTCGTCGAGCTATCTTGGTAGGTAGCGTAGTGTCAAACGAGACAAAAGCGTTTCGGTCACTATTTTCCTCGAATTAACGATGTAGCATTCGTTAATATGCAGATTAACTAGGTAAAAAGTGAAGATAGCTGCTACTTTAAATCAAATGTCACACTTTAACGGGATTATACCCGGTAATATTCAAATTACCTAGTTAATGCATATTAACGTATTCCGTATTCTAACGGTAACACTATTAAACATGCGTGATGTAACCATTTTAAAACTTCGTTCATCAACTTCATTAAAATCTTCAATTAAAATTGCTTCAATTGATAGCACGGTTATGGATACGAAAGAAAAGGGAGTTAGTGATAGCATGACGGGTGACAGGACAGAATGGAAGAAAAAAACGTGTTGCGCCGACTTTAAATAAAAAGGGACAAAGGCAGGAAGATGATGATGATAGCTGTACGAGAATAATTCCTTGGGAAATCAGCCAGTCAGTTTTTTTGGCATGACAGACTGAATGCCGTAGGCACAATCTCAGCGACAGTGGCGGTACCTTCATACAAGCAGAAAAGCCAGGCATGCCTTACTAAAATGCTCGATAGAGAATCAATATCAAACCCGAACTATTCAAAAGTTCGCGCGCTTTAATTCTTATCAAAATAACACAAAGTATCTACCTATGCCACACTACTACACAGCGCGCGCAGAGTTTCGCATTGGCAGCATCTACGCGAGAGCTATATCTATATCTTTTTTTATAAATAAGTTTTTAAATTCTATGTTAATTAATGTAAGTGGGCATGTACCGTTTTAATTAACTATAAATAAATAAATCTATCTCGCTTACACGTACCGGCTTTTACCGGGCTTTCAAATACTATCTCTGTCACTTTCGCACTTATAGCGATGTGCCGTATAACGAGTTAGGACCTTATGCGTCTACAAATCGATCAGTATGGAAGATTTAAGCCGGGCATTCGTATGAAGTTGCTCGCGTATGCGTGACCTTGTCACCTTGCCAACTCTGCAGTGTTGCAGTTTTAGCGACGTTGTGAGATCTTGGAGATTTTTAACGAGTTTGGAGACTTTTTTTAAGATCTAGCAATAATAAAAACTAGCGACTTTTTAAAATAACGAAATTAAATATTCAAAAATAAAGGCAATTTTTTAGAACTGGTCTCGTTAATTTCAAAATACGATGTCGTTTTAGAAAAGCATATGCAGCATTAGAAAAGTGACAAACCGGGGCCGAGTTATTTATCTAACAAAATTCAAAACGATATTATTCATTCCGTAGCCGATGTGATGCAAACTTGCATCGATTACGAAGTTAGGCAAACAAAATTTGTTTCAATTATTATTGACGAAACCCCCGAAGTTAGTCATAGAAAACAACTGTGCTTGATTCTCAGATATAATTATAAATGAAATTCATGACTGTTTTTTGGGCTTTTAATTTATTGTACCTAATCAGTAGTTTGTGAGAAAATTGCGATGATACATACGTATACGTAGGTACCTACATACTCAGTCGAAAACTGAACTTTCTTTTTTTGAAATCGGTTAAAATTTTATTGGGCTTGCCTTATTTTGAAACCCTAGGCACGCCACACTAGCGACATCACTACTGGAAGTTACTTTGTTATACACATTTTTTAATAAACATACTTCAAAATATGCCATTTTTTTACAGGTCCAACATTACTCGACGTGATAAGTTCCACAATGAATATCAGCAAGTCAGTGTTATCTCGCGCCGAGTCCAAGTACGGCGTGTGCACTGACATCGCGCGCGCCGCCGAGGAGATATCGCAACACATTGCTAACATACAGGGACAGAAGGTAAGCAGTAGCGTTAGTATAGTGATAAGTTGTATAATGGACATCAGTGCAGTGCTGACTGGTGTCAGACGTAAGTACGGCGTAAGATATCGCAACACATCGTCAACCAACATATAGGGACAGAAGGTAAGCAGTAAGTAGCGTTAGTATAGTGATAAGTTGTACAATGAACTTCAGTGCAGTGCTGTCTGGCGCCAAGACGTTGGTACGGCGTGAGATATCGCAACACATCTCTAACATACAGGGACATAAGGTAGGCTGTAGCGTTAGTATAATGGAAAGCCGTTAGGAATCATGTTATATGGTAGCTTTGGCCCTTTTTATTTCTTTTTACGCGTGAAATCATCAATCGGTCAGGGCTGCGGGATTGTTTGAAAGAGTTACCGCGGCCCTGAAACGCAAAGGGCAACTGTAGGAACAGAGGTGGGTTTCAGTCAGTAAAAGTTTGACACTCCCGCTTACTCCACCCAGAGCGTGAGAAGTTATTTGATGATTCTGACTCCAAAAAAAAAAAAAACAGCAGTGCTCAAACTGAGCTTTTTTTTGTTTTTATTAGCCTTTATTGTGTCTCATTGTTGAGCAAAGACCTCCCCTTTCTCTTTCCAAATCTTGCTATCTTGAGCTATCTCTGGTCAAATTTGCCCGAGGGACTTATAATCATTTTATTGTTCCAGTCAAACCTAGCTGTGGAACGTTTCCGAGTGAGCGAAGGCTTCAGCGGCGCGACGTGCGTGTGGTACAGCGCGGGGCGCGGCGAGCTGCCCCGCCTGCACTGCACCACCACCAACCGCACCGTCGCGCCGCTGCTCACCGTCACCGACGCGCTCATACACGCGAGTGTGCAGGTAAATATACATTTTTTTTTATTATTGATAGGCTCTCGTTTGACCACTATCTCACCTGATGGTAAGCGATGATGTGGTCGACGATGGCGCACGCTTGCCCAGAAGTAACCTATTCACTATTGACTTAAAGACCCTCAAGTAACACAGACTGGCTAGGAATTCCACTCCTTAGCTGTACATTATAGTGTTTTCGCGTTAAGAAAATAGTGAGTCATCGTTGTCATTCAGCTTAGCCACACCCCTTGTCCAATTAGATCTAGTAAAATAGAAATCCGTGTTCACGATGATCAGTTGGAGTTAACTCTTCAGACAGTATAGACGAGCTTTTGTTAATTTTAAATATGAATTTCGTATTTGAAATCTATTCGTAAAAAAGTGAAAATTCTGATTAAATTTTAAAATAACCACTAAATTATTATTTGAAAATACTGTGTTGTAAAAGTTTTCATTGATATGAATAGTTTAATTTGTACCCCAGTATGAATACGCCTTTACTTTGCAGTTGCACTGATGAGTCACTATTTTCTTGACGCGAATATACTATAATGCAAACACACGGTAGAAAAGAAAGAATATGCCATTTGCCATACACAATAATTTGTTCTTTTCATTGCTTATTTTCGATTACGAAACGGTCCAGAATACATCTTCAATGGCTCTGTCTCCTCATCTATTTATATATAAATAAAAGGAGAAATTGACTGACTAACATATCAACGCACAGTCGAAACTACTGCGACTACGAACGTGAAATTTTGCACAAGGTTTCCTTTTATGACGTAGGCGAGCACTAAGAGAGGATATTCCAAAATTCACCCCCTAAAGTGATGAAACGGGTGTTCAAAGCTTGTATGGAGAAACTTACTTTTATACGGGCGAAGCCGCTGGCAGAAGCTAGTTTTTGACATGAAACATCTAAATTATTATGAGCCTTTGGAGGTATGCGGAACAGAGAGTAAAGTCCCGCAAACCTCCGTTGAAAAGGGAGGATCCTCTGACCAGACGGGTGTTATGTCTGGTGGGCAACTGCCCGATAGATGATTTCGGGCTGTCCTCTAAGTTCAAATCGCGCGGAGAACTTTATTTGTGCGATGCAGAATTAGTTCTTATGTGACGCGATAGATGTCGCTACAAGCCTGTTGTAATCCATTGCAGGGCAAAGGCCTCCCTTCCATTCTTCCACTCTTCTCTTTTCTTAGCCACTTCTGGTACCTAGGTAGGAGTCCAATCCGTCACGCCAAAAAATCTAAAACAAGCTTTATTTTATTCCAGATACCTCAATCTCTTCTCTACAGCACGACCGACTCGGGGGTCCTCTTACAGTCTCACCCTCAAGACCTGGTCATCTCGCTCTACGAAGACGCATCGCTGTTCCCCTTGCTACCAGTGACTGATGTTGACTCAGACGCGCGTTTGACGCAGCACAGAACCAAGGATTACTATGGGAGATCCACGAAACGAGAAGATATGAATATTGAGATCACTTCGCCTGTTGTTGGGTTTCAATTGCGTGAGTATTTTTTTTTATTCAGTCTTAAAACAAATCCTCCTCCCTGGTGATACGTGGTGAGGTTTTAGGCCAGATTTTCGTCATGTATCAGAAGATTTTTCAGAATATTATCATAAGCGGTGAAATTGGTGCCCGGCAAAATGGCAAGTCAAACACGATGTTTTAGTTAGAAATCGCCCGCTAAACGAAAAATATACTTACCCTTTCCCCCTTGTAACATTTAGTTTTTTCCCCCCCCCCATTTCGAGCCTCAAGTTATTAGTGGATGATCCCTTACTACTCATACTTTTAGGTGGCCGCGAAAAATCCGACCCGTATTGTGGATCCGCCTTGGAGCTAGGGACACGATAACGAATAGAAAGTATCGATAGTTCAATGCATTGAGTACTCTTCTTGGGTCCTAATGTCCTGTAATAATGAGTTATAACAAAAAAAAAATCGTATTTATATAATTATCAAAACAAAAGTATCGTATTTATATAATTATCGAAACAAAAGTATCGATATTTCAAAGTATCAAGTACTTTAATGCGCACATAACTACATGTGATGTCAATATCAGTCAGTGAAGTCAGTTTAGCATCAGTAAAACAAAATTTAAGTACCTAGGTTACTTCTTAGATTTATTTGATACGATTCCAGTCAAAAAGTTCGTACTCCTTAATAAAGGTATCGATTATAAAGTCATTATCGCTCCTCAAGTATCGCCATAATGGCCGGTTCTGTGTGAAATTCTACGTTTCAGAACCGTATGTCATTACCAGCAACACAAACTGCTCAAAGACTTTTCTCCGAGAAGATACCGCGCAGCTTTCGATTCCGATTGCACTCCTCGGTCTTTTGTATTGTCTGCCGCAGCATATATATGTGGTTTTATGGTACTGAAGTCTTTTCGGAATCCGGCTTTTTTGGGAGGCTGGAAGTCTCCCGAACTGCCTGCGTGTGAGATGGTTCGTGATGACTTTAAAAAATAGCTTGTAGACATGGCTTAGAAGTGAGATGAACCTGTAATTCTTAAGCAAGGCATTGTCGCTCCTTTTAAAGAAGAGTATCACCACACCTCTGGTCCATGCCTGTGGTTTTCCCCTCGAGTATGACGGAATCAAAAAGCTTCTGAAGGGCCTTAAGGATCGTTTTTCTACCCGCATTCAGGACTTTGGCAGTTTTTAAGCTGCTTCAGAGCCACCTTAATCTCGGGATATCTTCGATATACAGTCGGGTTAATCTATCTCTTTGGTCGTTTACTAGGTTCGTGCGAATAAAAAGTATCGTGTACAAAAAAGTCTTGTGTAGGATTCGATACCACAAAGTATCGATACAATTTTCGTGTCTCTGGATGGAATACAGCGTCATTTTATTTGGAGGTAATAATATTTGAGTGGTGATTTGTCTCAGGGAACGTATCGGTGGTGGGTGCGCTGCTGGAGCCCGTGATCGTGACGGTGCGCGCGCGCTCCGCCGGCGGCGTGGACGGCCGCGCCGCCGTGTGGGACCCCGCCGCCAGGAGGTGGCAGGATAACACCTCAGGTATACAATCATGTGTTTATCTTATTACCTTTTGACGTGCGTAATTAGAGACACAATAGTAAGACAATGGCTTGCGGGCGCCGGCTACCGCCTGAGCGTTAATGAATTAATACTTATAGTCCATTCACGTCAAGAAAATAGTGACTGCAAAGTAACGGCGTATTCAAATTGGGGTATAAATTAAAACAATATTAAAGCATACTTTTTATTAGGTACACATTGTTTTATTATTAATATTATAATTTTTTGTGTACTTTTATGAATTTTTATAACTTTTTATGAACTTTGGTGATTTTTTACGATTTTTATTGGTTTTTGTGAATTTTTACGTTTTTTTTTTTGGAATTTTAATGAATGAATTTTTATGGTAATTGGTACCTTATTTCTCTAAATTTATTATTACATGCATGTGTTATGTTGCTGTATTTAGTGTGTACATTTGTACAATTATCATTGATGAACCTAATCTAATAAATAAATAAGTTGTGTTGAAATATTAAGTAATTATTTTAAAATGTAACCATAATCATCAGAATTTTCACTTTTATTTTTACGAATACGATTAACTCCAATTGATCATCGTGAACACGGCTTTCTAATTTGCTATGATCTAATTGGTCAAGTGGCGTGGCTAAGCCGACTGACAACCAGTGGCGGCTGGTGGGTCATAGAAGTGGTGGTGCACTTTACAATCATACTAAGTATTCGAATTCACAGTTGCAAAAACAAAAAACATTAGGTTGTCAATATTTTTATTTTTATAAATTAAATCGATCACCGACTTTTTTCCGAAGCGAAATGTTCGATTATTTTCCACATTTTATTTTTTTCAATCGTAAGCACAGAAAGTGCATTAATTAACCGGTCCTGGGACATGGTGTTTCTGAGAAACACCATGCCACCATGTCTAAAACAGACAAACTCATTATATTTGGTTGGTTTACAAAAAAAAAACTTACTTGTAGAGTAGGTACTTGGGATGAATCGTGTTTTTTTTTCACTCAAATGCGTCAAATCGCTAATAACGTACCTATATATTATTATAATTCCTGTTTCCGTCCAAATCGATTCACCGCCAAAAACAATGCAAGGAAAGCAAAAGAATGTATTGAGCCGCTCACATCCACAGAACCATTTCTTTTTATTGTACTTGCATTTCACTTTTAATACTCCGCGTAGGTAAATGATTTGTTTTTCGATCTAGACTCTTGTTTCAAATTAAAGTTAATGCTCATTTTCACAGCTTTTTAGTATTTACACACTCTCACAACACAGTATGTAAATCCTTGCAAAATGTAAACAAACACAAAAACGCGCGTCCGCGTGGAAGGGTTGCCAACCATACATTTAAATTTTTGGTAATTAGACTTTATACTTTTGCATAAAAATAAAGCATATGAAAATACTTTATTTTAAAATCTTTACTGTAATGCATGAAATGAAACACTGACATGAATAATTACTGAACTATTTATCGATGCTTCTACCTTGAAACACGAATACGTTTCCAAAAATGTAAGGATACCTCATGGGAAACTGTTAGTGTATTCTAGAAGCACATAAAAATTATCTCCAAGAGAAGAAACAAACAAATACATAAAATTAAAAAAAAAATACAAATACTTTTTTCCTACTAAAAAATATGATACGTTATTTTTCCAAAATCAGTTGGCAACCCTACCGCGATGTGACGGCCGGCTCGGCGAACTTCGTCAAGCCTCGTCGTGCGCTCTCGGTAACCTTCGGCTCGCTCGAGCGGCGCACGAGAACGGTCTTATTTTGCAGTACATTTTCTATTAAACTATCTCTGTCTCACGCGCCAGGCGTTTTAATTCATATTTCATAGAAGTTGTATGAGCATTCGCCGTGCGTTTTGGCTAGCGCACGAGAAATATTCTTTACTGCAAAAATAAGTCTAAAAGACTTTAGTAAAGAGTTGAAATTGTTTCGTCATAATTTTGCTAATAGAATAATGAATAGAAAGTTAATCAGGTACGTACATTAAGCATTTTAGGTGTATTCAGAACCTATTAAGATCTGGTAGTTCGGCGCACGAGTGCACTTAAGGTACAGCCGCCCCTGCTGACAACAATGACGTCACTATTTTCTTAACGTGTATAGGCTATAGTTTATAATACTGTTATTTTTAGGTATTATGTTTTACAAAGGTTATTTAATTGGTCTCGGATGCTCTATTACTTTGACTGGCCTGTTGATCTAGTGGTTAGTGGCCTTGACTGCTATGCTGGAGGACGTGGGTTCGATTCCCACCCAAGACAAAGGTTTGTTTTATAAGCACGATCATTAATTCTGTATCAGGGTATAATTTATCTATAACTAGCTGACCCGGCGAACTTCGTACCGCCTAATAGTAAGGATAACGCCATCTACTGGCATTACCAGAACAGCATAACTCATTTTATAATGACATTTTAATTAGAGATGGCGTTGTATTCGGATTTTTTTTTCGTAATTTTTTTCTCACCATTTAAACCAGGGAAGGTTTAAATGGTGGTTTTTTTCGTAATTTTTTTCTTACCATTTAAACCAGGGAAGGACTATGACAAATATTTCAAGACCAAAATTAGCCTAATCGGTCCAGCCGTTCTCGAGTTTTAGCGAGACTAACGAACAGCTATTCATTTTATATACATATGCATGTATTTAGAAATATATAAGTATGTTTATCAGTTGTCTAGTACTCATATCACAAGCTCTGCTTAGTTTGGGACTAGATGGCGTTGTGTGATAGTTGTGGAATATTATTATTACTAAAAACAAAAAAAAAAGATGAGGTGGGGCCTTTCAGCGCTAATGATTCAAACTAACACCCAAAATAATCTTCCACAGATTGCAAAATCTCCCACGTGATCTCTGAAATGATCATAATAAGCTGCACTAAGCTCGCCTACGTAGGGCTCCTACAGAACGTGGAAACTGGCATCTACGGGGCGCGCACCGACGGTGCCAGGTTCAAGGTGTCTCACCCCGCAGTGTATGTCGGCAGCATCATACTAATAGGCTGCGTGAGCTGCGCCACCCTCACGTACATCATGTGCTACCCAGCCATACAGATGGCGAAGAAAACTAAACACGCACTTATAAATACATGGATAGCTATAGGACTGCTATGCTTCATGTACACCCTCGGCATCTACCAAACTGAAGATGTCAAGTTATGCCAGATTCTAGGACTGCTGATACATTATTTGTCACTATCGTGTTTGTTATGGATGTGTGTCTCTGCAAGCAATATGTACAAATGGGTGACTAAAACACATAATCCTGTTAGGACGCCAGAAGACGATATTCCTCCTGACGTTCCAGTGCAAAAACCTATCCTAGGTCTGTACCTGGTAGGTTGGGGCATAGCCTTAATAGTGTGTGGTATATCGGGTGCAGTGAATCTAAAAGACTATGCAGGGTATTCCCAGTGTTTTCTCAGTACGGCACCTGCATTGAGCGCGTTATTCGTTCCGGGTGGCATTTTATTAGTGTTTCTGTTAATTTTGTTTCTCCTTATACGGTGTACTATAAGGAACATGAATGTACAGCTGTCCGAAGGTACACAAGCAACTGAGAATGTTGACTTAGAGATGTGGGAGCCACAGAGCGCAGAAAGAGCAGAAAGACGGAGTGTCAAATCCACATTAGATTCTGAGCTTGAAGATATAGAACACACTCCTATAATTCAGTTACGAGCTCAAGTAATCGTGATGTGTTTGTACATGTCTGTATGGTCCTGCGGGGCCATCGCTGTGTACCGACCTTTGCCTGCCTACCTACCATATCAAGAAGATATATGCAGCATTATTTACGCTGTGTGCGCTACAGTCTTAGGCACTTTTATTCTCTTCTTTTACGGTATAGCTAGAAGTGACGTCAGAGCGCAATGGTCTATGATGCACTGCTATCTACAGAAGAGCAAGCAGTGTTGTAGGAATAGAAGCGTTTTTGATGCCAATCAGCAGAACTTGCCCACCACAAATCATACCACCACACCTCCTATGATACCTATTCCTAATGATAATAGATCTAGATCAGGCAGCAGAAGTTCTAATAGGACGAATTCAAAGACAAACAACAGTGGAACATACAAAGCAGCTGCTGAACTAAATGGTCAGACGTTACAAAAAGATACACTGAAAAATACAAACGGAAAAGCCCCAAATATCAACTTAGTGGTGTTGCACAGACAGCAATACAGGTCAAACAATTCCATGATGACGTACCCAGACAACGGAACAGTAGGGCCGGAGATATTCTACAACCCAAATCAAATGAATGTGGCCAAAAAGTTCTTTAAGAAACAACGACAGAATATGAAAAGAAACTGTCTCGAGTTACCCACAAGGAGAGATTGTGATAATGACTCACATTTCTCATTACCGCTGCCAACTAAAGAAGCTTACAACGGCGTTGCCAACATTATAAACTCAGGTTCTAAAGTAAATAATACTAATTTACACGTTGAACGATCGAACAACGGTATCAAAGAAACTAGAAACGTTTTGAATCCTAACTTATTGGAAGAGGAATCTAAAGACAACTACAAAAGCTATTCCACAGATAAAAAGGCGTGGAACAAGAATGAAGATCCAAAGACAAGTAGAACACAAATAATGAACATTTATACAAATGTGCCTGAAACTTTGGTTCCTCAACATCAGGTAGTTAAAGCAAACGTACCTAAAAACTTCAACGGACAGCGCAGCAGTGTGTCTGAAGAATGCTTGCAAAGCCACGCAAGCGAACAACCAGAGATGAGAACTATATCCCAACAATGCAGCTTAGAATACAGCTCAGCATCTGAAATAGCCATGCCCAATACCTGCTCCGACCAAACTCTAAACACACATTCAGAACTGACGTCTTGTCAAGAAACCCATAGTGCCTTATGTTCAACAAATGAGATCACAGATACAGAAAGTTTTGGACAGTACATAGATTATCTACAGCCTGGGAAGCAAGATAAAGAGAACGTCATAGACAAGTCGTTACAAGACATATCTGAAGAATGTACCATGAATTCTGATGATATTAACAGATCTAGTACTCCTCAACGGTTAGAAGCTGATACCGGAGAACTAGATAATCTATTACAGAGCCAGGACATGGAGGGATCTAAAGAAAAGATGGATGATGATAAAGATTCATTCTTTATGGCGAAAACGACGTATGATTTCGAAACTTGCAGCACAAATGCTAGCGAGCAAGGTTTTGAGAACGAAAGCGATATATACTGCCCCAACTACCAAATGTCGGAAGTCAGTATACGAAGTCATGGCTTATACGCTCCTTCGCCGTCATCAATGTGTCCGAACGAAATCAGCTTTAGCAATGAAGACGTCTCAAATCTCGAAAGCCAGTATGTGAATTATGATCCTGGCTGGCGAAAAACGATCAAAAGCAATCCGAAGTTAGGGAAATACGTTCCCACGCCCGCGTTAAGTTGTCCTGAAGTCAATCGCGATAGCAGTCCAGTCTCGTTCGCGAGTGAGATAGACGAGCTCTATACTCAGATCACGAGTAGAGAGAGGGAAAGAGAAAGAACCCCGAGGAAAGAGACAGGGCTTGATGTGACGTTAAATAGTGACGTCACTTTGAAGCCGGATAGTGACAGTTGTGTTAGCGAAGCAGTTTCAGATGTTGAGTCTAAAGGAGAAACTACTGTATAGTAAAAACTATAGACTTTTAATACAAAGGCATTTTGATACCTATTAGTACCGTTTTAGGTAATTTCTTCTAGCCTTCCTTTAGTGATTTTGGGCTTTTAAAGTAATGAAGACTCTTTGTTATTTAAAGGGACTGTTGTTTATAAATATATTTCGAGCTGCTAATAGACGTTTAACAGTATACTATAGTGTGTGCTAGATTAAACTGGTGTGGTTAAAGATTTATACTAATGTATAGAATTGTTGACTACTTACATGCATTTTTTATTGTATAATTTTTTTTGCAGTCTTCGCAAATGCATATGATTTTTGCGTCATTCTGTGATTTTTATGGAAAGGCACAAAAGTCACGTGTTTTCACTATTATCAGGTCGGAAAAGGTAGGATATATTTACCTAAAGTTCGTGGAAGTAACTAACATAGAGTTGATAATACTGTTACTGTACGCTACCAATAACATATGTAAATTAACTTTTTAGTTTTCTCATGTAGCATAACCATAATCAGCCTTTTAATGTTCCCACTGCTGGGACTCAGGCCTCCTCTCTAGGAGAGGGAATGGACCGTAATCCACCACGTGGGCCCAGTGCTGTGCAGTGGTGGATGTCACATGTCTTCGAATTTTTGGTCCTAGGACATGCCGGTTTCCTCACGATGTTTTCTTTCACCGTTTTGAGAGCAGTGGTGATGAAATAAATTACACAAAGTAATGCGTCTGGTTGGGTTTCAACCCGCGACCTACAACTCGTAAGTCGGGGCCGTTACCTCTCGGCCACCACTGCTCTCATGTAAGTGAATTGTAAATTCTTATGGTAAATAAAGATATCTCACACTCAATAATACCTCCTTTAAAATCCCGGAATCACAAACATGACGATTAATTCACTAGAAAATAAATTTCAAGTTACTTATTGTGCTTTGAATACATTTGAACTAAATTAAAACAAAGCTCTTTTATTTACCAGTTTTAATATGTAACTCTAAAACATTCTTCAGTATACCTTTAGTTCAATTTTATTGTTATGATCATAATGCCAGGATTTTAGAGGAGGTAAGGGGGTGATTAGATGGTTGCATACCAACGTCCCAACGAAGATGACCTTGCTAGTTTCAGTCCGTGTAGACAGCAGTTGTAAACCATGACCTTCAACGCCCTTGGTTGGGAGGCGCGTTTTCCCAACCATCGAACGTGTTGGCGCGTGGTTTACATCCATGTAGCCGCAACACAAACCGAACACATAAACCAAGGTCACCTTGGTTGGAACGCTAGTTTGCAGCTGTCTGGTCACCCCTTAATTATCGATTTCGTTACTTCCACGAACTTTAGGTAAAAACAACTTTAATTATGCTGATTTCTGGCCATTATAAATAATGATTAAGGTCTAGAAGAGACCGATGGCATTATAATTTCTCCATACCCCCATAGATCTACATTGAACGACTGAAATAACGTATCTAACTTTGTGACAACTAGTATGTGCCATTTATTTAGGACTTGCTTGCAAATACTGGCAAAAATGTAGTCTTGCTAGTGTTCATCTGAATCTTGACCTGAGGTTTTAAATTTTTTTTTTTTTTTTGTGTTAATTTATATCTTATGAACGTAATATATCACAATGATCAACTTAACTAAACCTTGTATCTCTTCATAAAAATCTATTTGACCTTGATTGATGTTATAAAGCGAATTGACAATTGATTGGAGATACATTTGTTTATAAAATGTTTGTAAATTAAGGAACTAATAAATCGTATCAATGTCTCAGACAGAAATATTGAATTTAATGATTGAGTTAAAAATTCCAGTAAAAAAAGCAAAGCTTGCTCTTGGCGCCAAGCTACGACTTCGTCGTTTAATCTGTCGTGTAGTCGCGACCGTGGCGTGGTGGGCACATTTTGTTTTGTCAGGTAGTTAAAAGTGCATTTTTCAAGTCAAGATGACCACATCATAATTTACCATCAGGTGAGATAACGGTCAAACGCGAGTGAGATACATTTTTGATCAGTATTTGCAAGTGAGTATTTCTGTATAATTATTCTCGTAGCATTTAAGTTGTATATGTTAAACTGTATAGTTATTTATTATTAAGTTTAAAACAGTCAGAGGGAGAACGTATAGCTTCTGTGTTGTGTGAAGTATGCTCGAGTTTAAATACGTAAAAAGTAATAATCAAATTAATTTTACCATGTTTTCTTTTAGTTGAAGGTTGGTGGAACACTGCCAGTATAAAAACATATCTCACAATTCACTTCATACACACGCCAACTGACAACTAAATAAAATCATGGCAATAAAATAAAATTATAATGTGCCAAATCCGATTACATTTCTCCGTAACACTTTGTACTTGATTCATTCAAAATTGTATCGTTAAAATTGACTGAAAATCCCCCGCCTTATGTCTAGTCCTCGTTTCATGTCTTATGGGGTGAATTGTAGCTCTGACAATCATTGTTCAAGTTAACTAAAGTTCAAAGAAAATATGCATAAGTGAACGAATATAATTTGAAGATTCTCATGAGATCTCAATTAAAGTATAGCTCATCAATCATCATTTTAGCCGAAAGACGTCCACTATTGGACAGCCCTCCTCCAAGTATCGCCGTAACGACCGGCCGGTCCTGTGCGTCTCGCATCTGTCTGATTCCTGTGACCCTCACCAGGTCATCGGTCCACTTTGTAGGAGGCGCGAACGCTGCGTCTTCCGCGTGGCGTTCGTGGTCGGTACGTGGTGTTCATAGATGCATACATGCATAGATTATGCGTAGAATAAAAAGCTACAGAAATTTTGAAATACTCATTCGTCGAATGATAGAATACTGTTAATATCAACTTAAAAATGAGGAGATTCTTTGACTTCGTACGACTGCAGCCCAATGCGTGATGTTGATATCATGACTGAACGAAGTCGAACGTATAACTGCAAGCAGTTGAATATGCTGACTGCGCGTGGTTGCAGTGATGCAGTCCGTCTGATGGTAGCCTTAGTGAGGGAAGTTTTATACCCAGCGTAGGAACATAGATTTTTTTCTCTAATTACCCAGTTCATATCAATGGTCAAGTTACAAATTCATCCCATAACGACAATCATGTAGAATCTAATTCCATCTCATTTTTGTACAGTTTAGTGGAAGATAAGATCAATTGTTTAGTAAACAAGGTTTAAAAGAAGATGAAATAATACTTATGGTGTAAAACACTTTTAATAAAAGCCTTATACAATTTAATATACTGGATCTTAGTTCTACTCTTGCGCATATTTCGGGGTTACCTAACTTTCATGGACTGAACTGGACCCTGTAGTCGTAAAGCCTTTTTTTTTTTGAGGTGAAAATACCTTAAATAACTTCTCCCGCTCTGTGTGGAGCGAGAAGGCGAGTCAAACTGTTACTAAACTACACTTGCGTTCCTTGGCCTCGAGGAATTTTATTGAAAAAGAAACCCGTAGTCCTAGAACGCAAAGGGCAACTAAATCCATGGGTGATGCGAAAGTGATACCCGGGGCCCTGGAACAATGGCAAAGGAGGAACAGGAGTGGGTTTTTAGTCAGTAATAGTCTGACACTATCTCCCGCTCCGCCCAAGAGCGTGGGACGCCATTAGATGATTTTCTCACCCGAAAAAAAGGCACCTAAAGGACATAGGTATTTTTTTAGTCAGTAAAACACTGACACCCTCTCGTTCCAATCAGTGAGAGAAGTCATTGGATCAATCTCGAAAGAAAAAAAAAACTTCGGACAAGACCACGGTAACTGTTCATAAAGCTTCGGTGATATTTTGAGCCAAACTGCAGTTCAAGTTCTAAACGATTCGGGTAAAATATTATGTAGTTGAGTAAACCCAGGATGAATCCATATTCGTGACTCTGGAGAATTTATTGTTGTTTTTTCTCACCTAAGTATTATTTCAGTCTTCTCTTACTCTGTGTGTAAAGGATTCGTGCCTATTCGATGTCTGGCCTAACTGTGTATTGGCTTTTCTTCAGTTGTGACAAAAGAGACAACTCACTTTTTTTCTGTATATTATTAGTAGATTAGATAAATGCTCCGGTAACCGTCCGGACCGGGCCCGAGTTGTCGACGGCGCGTAGTGATCCACGCGCGCCTCAAAGAGATGTCAGCAAAACCGTAGGGGCTTAAAATGGCTGAAGCCTACTGAGGCCATGGGATGACTTGTGAAAATGTTACCCGTGGTCCTAGAACCCAAAGACAACTGAAGGAATATAGGTGTAGTTTTAGTCAGTAAAAGTCTGACACGCCCTCTCGCCCCGCCCTAGAACGGGAAAAGTCATTAGATAATTTCCCGTCTTAAAAAAGGGTAACCCGCGGAATTCAAATTTAGTTAAGTTTTTTGCATTTTGCAGATGTGTGTCAGGATCTATGTTTGCAATCGTAACAAATATGGTTTTACTGAGTTATAATTATTGAAATCATTAATCCCTCTCAGTTCAGCTAACACTATTGAATGACATAAATTTTTTGGCGGGATTTCTAAGAGTAGTTCAGTGGCTGTTATAATTATTCGCAAATTTATTCATAGTGGATATTGTGATGTAAAATTGGTGTAGTTTTGTATCTCAAGTGTCTGCGCAACTGGACATTAAGTGGAATCATTGAAACAGGCGTGATCTCGGTAAAATGGAGCTGAGAATTTTATTGTAGTTTTGGCTACCTTAGCGAAGTTTGCCGAGAAGGTTGACTCGATACATTTGCTGCCAAATTCTACAAAAACATTAGAATGGGTTGCACCCGAACTCTAATGTGCAGTGTTTTGAAAAATAAAATAAGACATGACTTAAAGGTCCAAGTGACCAGGTCACAAAAACAAAAAAAATAAAATTGTATGACTTTGATGAAATAGCCTTTCAATAATTGGGTTAAGCGAACTGAGAGAATTGTATGGATGATTTCAATGAACATAGAACTTGATACTGTCCTGCAAAATGCAAAAAAAATATATTCGCAGGTTACCCTGGAGTTCTTATGGTGAATAACATGAGAGTAATCTTGCCTGTCAGATTTATTTTGTGAAATATTTTTTGTCTGGCAATTAATAATATTTCTATTGGTAGCTACGTAGTTATTTTGACAAATTCTTCTGAATCTTTTGTAAATACAGAGTGTTTCATTTGTCACATCCATTTCTGTGTAGATATAATCGTAGTCAAATTGTCTAAACAGCTATTGTGATATAAAATCTTCCTTTTTGGCGCAATTGAGTGTGCCCTAGACTGTAGGTCGCTCTATATATATATTATTATAATATGAGATTTGTGAATATTATATGATAGCGAAAATTTATGAATGGTTAGCTTTTTGTGGAGCATATTGCGTATTAAAGAAGCGTTTGCACATATTTTTGTTTTCATTATTTAATCTCACTATTTTTGGTAAAAAAAAAACTCTATATTTTTATGGTCTAAGCTATTTTAGTTATTTGTTATGATCCAAATTTGAATATTTCAGCATTCTCCCCTAGAAGTACAGAATACCTTCAAATATATTATTTTAAATTAAAAGTCAAGCTAAGTATAAAATAATAATAATATATATTAACTAAATTATACATACTTATTATACATTTCATAACAAAAATATTATCAAACGAATTAAACAATAATCGGAAATTATTAATTTAATGTCTTTGGTATTTGAACATGCTTCAAACTACATAATATTATCTAAACTATTATTTACAAGCTTTTTATAACATTTTAAACATTTATGCAAACATTCATAAACGTGAAATGAACAAAAAGGAAATAATTCGGAAACTCGGAAAAATATTACACGAATAATACAAACCGAGGTAGATTTTTAAAATAATTATAATGTTCATAAAAATATAATGGACCAATAGGATTATTAGAAATCATGCTACAAAATAAAATGGTAACTTATTATTTTTACAGAGTGATATAGTTACAATAACAACAAACAAAAGTATTAAATCTAATCACTGGGGATTTATAAGTTCAAAAGTGGACTTTGCTATCATTGTGATAAATTTAACATGGCAAAGTCCGTTACAACGTAATATCGTACGATGCTTATTGTAACTGCAAAAGAACGCGAAAATAAACATTCGACATGCTGTTTAATTTTTTATATTAAAATATTTGAGCAAAAGTTTTATAACTATTCCAAGTAGGTGTTATAAAGGTGAAAGCAACTTTGTCTGTCTGTTACGCTTTCACGGTTAAACTGCTGAAGACATTATATAATCAAAGGTACTGAACTGATTTTCATGTTGGTACGGAGTAAGCTTTAATACCAAAAAGGACTGCTTTTTATCTGGCTTCGACATCGTATCCGCAATAACCGACATACACGAGGGCGAAGTCGCGGGCAAAGCTAATATTAAATAAAGGGATGCAGTTTTGGGGGTTTTAAACACAGGTGAAATACACAAAATGAATGTTGCCACTCTATGAATTCAAATACATCTTGATCTATATAATCTACTTAAACTTCTATGCATGCTTTTTTGAAACACCGCAAAAAATGTCGACTCTATTTCATATCACTGCTTAAAGTCTAAAATATATCCATACAAAACACTTAATTTGTACACTTCAAACATCACAATCCGAGCACATAAAACACTTAGTTTGTAATCATTCACAGCTACCTCAGTTTAGGAGGGTAATTCTAAATTTACGCTTGTGTTGGCGGTAACACTAATCTAGCAGTGAGTTCGCGCCCTCTGTCGGCGACCGCACCAAATACACGGCCCATTAGTCCTCTCGGTACCTCTTCTGTTACTTTATCTTTAGCTGGAAAAGAAGATGATAGTTTTTATAGATTGAAACGTTTAAAAGATACTTCATTAATCATCACACACATACATGCACACTTATCTACACACACCATCACACTTTACACAGTTTTTATTTTCACTTTTTTTTTTTTATTCATATAAACCAGTGCTTGACTGCGATCCTACCTGATGGTAAGCATTATAACTTATTCTTATATTATTTAAGGCTAGACTTACAACAACCGTACCAGAACAACCATATCCGATGTAACTGCAGAACACTGACTCCCTAAGTCACAGGTCTTACCCAGTTTAGGAGGCAGGGTCCTAATAAAATAAAAAATAACCTTTCAAATTTAATGTTCCTATGTATGTAAGTCTTAATTTGGTTTGGTTTAATTGATTCAATAAAGTTATTATTATCAATAAAGCCCACCTTGGCCTAGTCTGGACATACAGTAGGTAGGCGTCGCTTGCGGTGCGGAATTGTACGAAAGAGTTACTGTGGCCTTGGAGCGCAAAAGGCAACTGAAGGAATGCAGGTGGGTCTAGTTAGCTGTTAAAGTCTGTCACTCCCCAAGGGCCAACGCTGAGTTAAGCGGGCGCACCCGCGGGCGCCCGCGCGGTCACTATTCGCGTGACTATGCGCGTGTGTCGTGTGCAGCGGTCGCTAGTTCGCTTTACCGATGTGCATGTAGTCATGTCGATGGCGAACTTTATTATTACGTACCAAAACGGGCGCGGGGCGCGACTGCCCGCGACGGGTGTCCGCGCAGCGAGCCGCGACCTCGCACTTTTGTATGGGAGCGCGCGGGCACCCGCGTAACGCAGCGTCGTTCCTTACTCTACCCAAAGCAGGAGGAGTCAGTGGTGGATCAGGCAAGTAGCAAGAGTAGGAAATGCTACGGGCCCCGCGCATTGGGGTGGGCCTCACTTAAGATACCTGTGTCATATGAAATCTAGTCAATTCCGGACCTGTATGGACCTATATCTACCTAAATGCCCCGGGACCTATTTGAAAAAGAGGGGCCTTGGCAAAATTTGCTACAGGCCCCACGCTGGCTTAATACGGCACTGGGAGTACCTAGTTATTTGATGATTTCCCATTAAAAAAAAGGCCTCGCTTCTTCCAAGCCTTCTAAATTGACATGAACAAAAAAAAAATGTTAATGCATGTGTTCCTACACATGCATAAACTTTTTTTTTTTAGGTGGGAAAATCATCCAATGACATGTCTTGGGCGGAGCGAAAGTGCATTTCAGACTTTTACAGACTAAAAACCCACTCCTTTTCCTTCTTTGCCTTTCATACCAAGGCCAGGTTTTCTTTTCAGAAGCGAACCCATGGCCCCAGTAGGCTTCGACCTTGCTGGGCCCCCACGGACGTAGGTAAACCTGGGACCGAAACGTAACTGGCAAAATGCGGGTGTATCATACGTGATGTTATGTTTGAACTAGCAGTAACTCATCATCATCATTTCAGCCGAAAGCCGTCCACTGTTGGACATAGGCTTCCCCTAAGTGTCGCCAAACGACCGGCCCTGTGCATCTCGCATCCATCTGATTCCCGCAACCCTCACCAGGTCATCCGTCCAACTTATGGGAGGTCTTCCAACGCTTCGTCTTCCGGTATGTGTTCGCTCCAGTAACTCACCTATAAGAAAATCTAGCAGCACACCGGTGAGTTCCTTACTGCTAGGATCAGGCTTAGTGACTAATCGGAGCGTGGAGGCCGTGCAGTACTGTGCACTGGCTACTAGCTGTCCAGCAGAGTCCTTTTGTCCCACTAGTAGCGCAGGGGCGGACGTGCGGAGACCTTTCTTTACTTGCCACCAGGCTGCTCCTGTAAACATACAGAAACATAGAATAAGTTAAGTGATTATTATAAGACTAGTAACTGTGTACGAGTTGCTGACGATTCGGACACGATATATATTCGGACACCACCAAATTTATTGAAGCATTTGTTACAGTTAGACAAAAAAAGTTTTAAATGTGCCAATTCGGATGCTGTGTCCGAACATACTGTGTCCGAACATGTTGTGTCCGAATCGTCAGTCAGCGGTGTAGGTAGTAGGAGCTATGTCCGCAATACTAGGCAGAAGTCCTACGGGGAATTTCTGATATTAGAACCATGAACCTAGAACGTAAAGGGCAACTGAAGGTAACAGGTGGGTTTTAGACAGTAATGTCAAACGCCTTCTTGGGCCACCCTAGAGCGAGAGAGGTCATAGGATGATTTCCTACCTCAAAGGTTAGTTGTGTTACTAAAGCAGTCTTTTTCGCAATGGCGAGTGTTGATCAAAACAGACAAATATATGAACAAGTAATAATTAACCAACATCCTTCAAAAGACCCTGCAGAACTCCAGCCCCCCTAGCCAAGTTACAACCGTTTCGTTTCGATTCTCTTTTCATTGATCGGCTCGAGTCGGCCGCGCCCTTTATTCCTTTGTTCTGACCACGTGACTGAGCGTTGAGATGACGTCAGAATAAAGGAAGGAAATAAAGGTACCTACTCGAGGCGATCGACGAAAAGAGAATCGAAACGAAACGGTTGTAACTTGGCTAGGGGGGCTGCAGTCAGTTCACATTCCAGTCAGAGCTAAGATTCGCATCAATTAATCAACTCAGCCTGTCCACAGCTCAGCATAGGCCTTCCATCCTAGGCTCTGCTTGTAGAAAGATGGCCATTACGTTACTTGACTACTGAGGTGTTAAGAAGACTATGAGAAGACTACAGGACCTAATAGCGCGGTCACTCTTGGATTGCATACAAAAGAAAGACGCGCAAAGACAGAAAGTTTGCAAATAAGAAGCATTTTAGCGATTATAAAATTAAAACTAACGGTAAAACGTTGCTTGTAGAGTAATCTGACCAACAATCAGAGTGATTGCATGTTTATTATTTAGTTCGGTTTTTAATCGATAAAAGTAATTTTTAGAGACATCTTCGTGATTTTTTCTATTATAGGTACTAAATTGGCTGTACTATGTACAGAAATCAGAAACGTTTATTTCAAATAGACCAATTACACTTTTGTAATGTCAAAATGTCGGTCAGTAAAAACAAAAAAATTAAGCTAAATTGCACGTTCCAAAGCGTAGATCTCTATGGAGAATAACGTGCAAGAAACTCCATGGACATTCTTTTAAATCATATTATGAGTTACATAAATATTGGTTACATATTTCTTGTCGCTTCTAATATGTGAGCACAAAATGTAGATAAGTAATAATAATTAAAAAAAACTAATTAAAAAATAGAAATTGAATTAAGCTACTGGCAGTGTCCACTGTTCTATCCATCTTTTTTTTTTTTTTTCTTGATAGGTTCGCGCTTGACCGCTATCTATCGCTATCGCATCTAGCATTGATCCTGAAGAATAACATATTGGTATAAGTATATATTTCCGATTATGTTTACTGCAGTGGATCTTAACCTTTTGAGTGCGTAATTAGAGAAACAATAGAAAGACAATGGCGCGTGAACGCCGGCGTTAATGCGGGGATCAACAGCTTAAACGTATTATAATACTCGAGATTAGCTCTTGTAGTCTCTTTAACTTACATTATAACCTTACCTCTAACATAGTTAAGCGCGCCAGTCCAGTCGCAAGCCCTGGAGCTGGCCCAGCTACCCTCACGATCATTCAGTTCTCCCTCAGCCAGCCAGCGCTCAGGAAAGTGCGGCCACTGAAGCAAGTACAATGGGTTAATATGCAAGGGTATCTGAAAAAATAAGACAACTGTAACACCTGAACAGGAGCTAGGGTGGGAGGATCTTGGAGACCTGGTTTTGTCCTAATAGCTTCTTTGGTTTTCCTGCTTTGCCCTGAGCGTATAGGTCCTATACGCATCGATCATGGTTGAGATAACATGGTGTGGACATTCCTTTCACTATTTGTATCTACTGGGTGTCTCAGAAAGAACTCACTTTTGTAGATGATAGTATAAAAAATAACAAATATATTTATATCAAAATCAGAAACTGCACAAGGCATGGTTTTTGAAAATAACATTCATTCATGAAAACGCACATTCAATTCATCAGTGAGTGTTCAGAAAGCTGAATG
This sequence comes from Mythimna impura, assembly GCA_905147345.3. Taxonomy (NCBI): domain Eukaryota; kingdom Metazoa; phylum Arthropoda; class Insecta; order Lepidoptera; family Noctuidae; genus Mythimna; species Mythimna impura. The sequence goes on along the minus strand of LR990355.1, from coordinate 3,316,722 downwards.
TAGTTAATACAAACCTGTATAAACTGCAGAGCTCGATGACAGAAGGGGGCTGGTGGGTACTGCCAGTAGAGATTCGGATGAGGAGCGCTGATCACTGCGAACTTGCTGATCAGAGGGCCGCGAGAGTGGACTAGGTACCTGGAAGGAGATACGTCATTAGGAAGAAGTCTGCGTAACGTATGGAAACTATCCCAGCTACATAGACCCATGGTGTTCTGGGTATAGGAATTAGTGTGGATTGCAGATATCACAGTAGGTAGGAATTTTCGTTTTTATACAATCACTTCTGAGAGACAATGATTTTGTTTTTTAAACATCGGTTACTTAGGGAACTTTTAGAACATAATATGCATTCTCATTGGCTTTACCAAGGTTATTTTTCAGGAGGAGGTTTGGCCCTGACTTGCCTGATTTTTGTGTGAAGTTATCATTATTTTGGCGGGGAGGGCGTCAGCCCATACTGGGGTGTGCACGGCCCTTTGCCCCCTCCCCTCTATATAGTACGCCTATGGATACTGGGCCGGTTAAAGGAGACTGCGCAAGAAGGACTGACGCAATTAAGAAAGCTGTTGGCAGCCTATACCAGGCGGCCCATACTGCAGAAGACTACTGGGGCCAAGGGTCTGCTTCTGAAAGGAAGACTCGGCCCTGGTTTGAAAGGCAACGAAGGAACAGGAGTGAGTTTTTAGTCAGTAAAAGTCTGATACACCCTCCCGGTCTGCCCAAGAGCGCGGGATGTCATTGGATGATTTTCCTACCAAAAAAAAAAAAAAAAATACTGCAGAAGACTGCGTGACTTGTCCGTGATATTACTATTTATCCTCCGTAGAGAAGGAACGATGAAGAAAAAGTTACCAACCTATCTTTTTTTTAACGTTATAAAACTTCTTGATTGCGATGCCACTTGTGCTAGAGTGAATAGGCTCTTAATAAACTATGTGTGCTTCACCATCAAGGACACTTATGCTTTTTTTTTTATGTGAAGTGATGCAGTACTTGATGGTGAAGCACACATAGTTTATTAAGAGCCTATTCACTCTAGCCTTGAAGACACCTAAATTATAACCGGACGGGAAGATCGCTGCAGGCAAATTGTTCCAGTTCTTCGATGAACGCGGTATAAACGACGACGAGGCGTAACGCTTATTCCAGACCGTAAAATTGTCAATAATCTATGGGTGGACACTCGCCGTACGTCATTCTAAAACCATTAGGATCTCAAAAAAGTAACCCTCAAGTTTGTTATTAGGTTCTACATCTGTTATTACGTGGAGCCACGATTCATCGCCTAGTTTACGTGGAGCTACGATTAATTGCCTAGCTTACGTAGGCAATGTTTAATTTCTTGGATCAGAGAATGCTACAAAAACATCCACCATATCAGTGGCTTATCAGGACATAAGAGGGAAAGTCGCAGATAGAGGCGCCGGATAGCCGTCATTACTCAATATCTATCAATTAAACATGACCTTATAATCTGTTATACGGTGTAGACAACGTCATTAAACTAATTGCATTGTAGATCACGGGTTATGTAGTATTAGCTTCCACCAGCGGCTTCGAGTAGGTTTTTTCTTACAAACTTTGGAACCCCGTTTCATCCCCTTAGGGGGTGAATTTTGGAAAATCCTCTCCTAGTGTTCGCTTATGTCATAAACAGAAGCCTTGTGCAGAATTTCGTGTCTAGTCTAGTCCCAGTAGCTTCGGCTGTGCGTTGATATGTCAGTCAGTCAGTTTCTCTTTTTAACCGACTTCAAAAAGGAGGAAGTTCTATGTTCGGCTGAATGTATGTTTTTTATATTTGTTATTTGACTGGCCTGTTGGTCTAGTTGTCAGTGGCCCTACATTGGCCTGGCCAAACTTTCGTCCTGGATTCGATTCTCACCCGGGACAAATGTTTGTGTGATGAGCACGATCATTTGTTTGTGTCTGGGTGTAATTTATCTATAATATGTATGTATTTAGAAATATATAAGTATATTTATATAAGTATAGCTTCGACAGATGGTCGTCAAAGCTTTTGGCTATAAAGCCATTGGCGGTCACGACAATCGGCACAATGATAGCCAAGTCCACATTCCACATGTCGAGAACCTCGTGTGCTAAGTCGAGATATTTGATTTGTTTCTCTTTCTTAGCTTTCACGAGATTCTAGTCATGTGGGATGGTGACGTCGAAACCGATGTGCGTAGCGCGCGCAATGATAGTCATTGCGCGCGCAATGATAGTCATTGCGCGCGCTTCGCACATCGGTTTTGAGAAAGTATTCTCTGAGGCTGCACACCTCGCAGTTGTGTAGAGTCTATGCATTCAAAAAGCTGCGACCTCCACACTTCTGCGGGATGTAGGTACAGTCTCATCATCGATGATCGTGGGTAATGCATCCGGTTTGCGGTCGCAATGTACGGACCCACCTATCCAGAGCGTCTAGTTCGGTCTAGTTCATTTGAGTATGCTGAATTACTACATTAAAACCGGCATGACCCAACCATTGAAGGCGCGCACCTTATTTCCGCCTGACAGAAGGCTGTTTAAATAACATTTATATCGCCAAAAATTTCTGACGCCCAGCAAAGTGGCCACGGCTCAGCTAGATAACTAAGATTAGAAAATTAGTACAACTGATTAATAGAACACCTTTAACCAGACCATGAAAATACCAAAAAGGAAAATCCGTTTCATCATTTTCATTTCGCAGAAGAAGCTTATTTACATATACTTATAGCATTAGTAACGGCTTTGGAGAAATCCAAACAGTCATTACAGTTCTGTCCAAAGGCCAGCTCGTGACGTCATAGTAATGATTGTCAAAACAAAATGTTTAACACATCGTACGATAATTTCCGGTGTACTTGCGCAGACGCAAGGCAGACGATATGTGCCCGTTCAACTGCCGTATCTGATAAGTATATTTGTTTAAATATTTTTTGCCAAAAATAGATGTGTAAGGTGCAGAGTTCAGGTAACGCGTGAAGCTTAGATTAGATACAACCTGCGAATGATGTAAAATAGGAACTGGACTCTGAACATTGAACTCTGATGGTACAGTTAGTGTCATCATCTGATTAACGCTCTAGCGTCATCATTGGTTACTCCTCTCACATTAAAATACCTTAGAAAAGGAGGTAATCAGATTAACCATTAAGCTGTAAGTTACTGAGTAGTTAAGAGGTCAAGTGATACTGCTGATGCTATTATTCATATTTCTTCATTAACTTGAAAAGATCTGATGATTTCAATGAGATCAAACCACTGAAAAGGGCCCCGAAAATTGCATCACCTAAGTGCCTAGACATGGTTGATCCGGCCCTGGTAACTAGATGGTGACGCTGTCCGTACCTACCTACCTTAATATTTGTAGAATCGGAAGGCTAAAGCATTGCGTAACCTTGTCGATATATCAATATAACTGATGTTATTATGGGTACGTTAACGAAATACCTTGCCAGTACAGACACAGACACAAAACACACACACACACAGACACAGATTATTTTAAAGAACTTATCAAATATCTACTTTTTACTCGATAGGTATACCTATAGACAAGCTATTTTTAATATGGCGTGGTTTTTAAATAAGATAACTTTTTGACCAGCCTATCTATTCTCTAAGAAAACAGTCTTGAGCGCAGCGCTGTCCGCAGCGACGAAATCCAAATAGGTAGGTACATTGGATTAACAATCCAATGTATAGGTCTATTGAATTGTTAATCCTATGTACGTATTTGGATTTCGTCGCTGCGGTCAGCGCTGCGCTCAAGGCTGTTTTCTTAGAGAATAGCAATGCAGTTTATCATAGTTGCTGAGTTATTAAAGCTCGGGAAGCTGCGCGGTATCTTCTCGTCCAACATACCACAGTGTCTCAAGACGAAAGTCTATGACCAGTGCGTGTTGCCAGTGATGACATATGGCACTCAAACATGGTCGCTTACAATGGGCCTCATCAGAAGGCTTACAGTCACCCAAAGGGCAATGGAAAGGGCTATGCTCGGAGTTTTCTTGCGTGATCGCATAAAGAATGAAGATATCCGCAGGAGAACCAAGGTCGCCGACATAGCCCGAAGAATCGCCAAACTGAAGTGGCAGTGGGCAGGGCACATTGCTCGTAGAACGGATGGTCGATGGGGCCGAAAGGTTCTAGAGTGGCGACCGCGCACCGGAAGGCGCAGCGTCGGAAGGCCTCCCACAAGGTGGACTGACGACCTGGTGAGAGTCGCGGGAGTGCGGTGGATACGAGACGCACAGGATCGGTCGTTGTGGAGACGCTTGGGGGAGGCCTATGTCCAGCAGTGGACGTCTTTCGGCTGAAATGATGATGATGATGATGAGTTATTAAAATCATGTGATTCATCATCTCTCTAGCTTTGCTTCCAGTCCAACTAGATGCGGCGGAATACCCGTGTTTTATCTACATGGAGCGACTGCCCATCAGACCTTCACAACCTATAGTTACTGGGCTACACGTTTATATATAATAACCTTCTGCCAGCAGCTTCGCCCGCGCGAAAGTCGTTTTCTCCATACAAACTTCCAACCCGCGTTTTACCCCCTTAGGGGTGGAGTTTCGTAAAATCCGTTCTTAGCGGATGTCTACACACTATAAGGAAACTACCTGCCAAATTTTAAGTATGTACCTAGGTGTTATAGTTTCGGAGATTTCGTGATTAATCAGTGAGTGGCATTTCGCTTTTATATAAATAGATTATGTTATAGGTACTCCTTGGATAGTCTGATGGTTTCACTCTTAGGCGGAGCGGGAGATAGTGTCAGACTATTACTGACTAAAAATCCAATCCTGCTCCTTCGTTGCCTTTCGTACCAGGGCCGAGTCTTCCTTTCAGAAGCAGATCCTTGGCCCCAGTAGGCTTCGACCCTGCTGGGCCCCTACGGTTTGCTGACATCTCCTTGAGGCGCGCATGACGACTTGGGATACACTGATGGTCAGGTTTTCTGGCATCTGACTACCGTTAACGACTTTCAAAGATCTACGAATGACAACCGGAACTAACCGCCTTTACGTGCTTGCCGAGACACGGGGTATCAGTAATGTCCTGGATAAACTTAGTAAAGTACATACGTATGATGAAGATGAAGAAAAAAACTTCTAATTGCGACTTGGAATTTATAAAGTAGCCTCGTTGGGTTATGGTGGCCACTCACCATCATGCTGCTTCAAGCATGTTCCGGGTGTCAAATGAGCTGATAGAATAAGAAAAACATTATAAGGGATCATAGATGTAGGGAAAAAAGGCTGCCAGGTTAAAATGGTATTGGCGAGTCACGTCAGCCGCATGCAGCACTACAAATCATGCCTGAGGATGGACGAAGCGGCCGAGGCTGACACGAGAAGAGGTGGCGAGATGACTTAGACGCAAGGACTGGTTCGAGGTGTCTCGACAAAAAACACCTGGTAGAAATTGGGGAGGGCTTTGTCCAGTAGTAGGAAAGTATATGCAAAATAAAAAATGAATCTATCTTACTGCTACTGCCCGCGTAGTGGCTCGAGGAGGTTTTTGGTGGTCTTTGTCCCTGTAATAGGAACCTTATAGGCTTATTACGATGCTATTGCGACCAGTGGTGGTTGTGGCTGCATAGTGCGCGAGGCCCCTTAATAAATAAAGTTATTAGGTTATGGGTTCTCACCATGCAAGCATTCCCCCAATTCCAAATCCAATGACTACCGCCTGTCTATTCTCTGACACTCCAAGAGCCTTCAACAATGCTGACAGCTCTTCAACGGCCCTCGGAGGAGACAGATCACTCCTGGACCCTCCTTCACTGCCTCCTGTTCCTCTCAAGTCTAGGGTCACAACATGATGGTCGGTTTCTGCCAACCGTCTCACCGCATTTGACCAGTTCGGTCCCCATAGGTTGCCGGAGTCTGGGGCATCCTTGAGGATCAGTACTTTCTGGCCTGTTCTTGGGCCTGTTTCCACGTAGTGGTATTTGACTCCCTGAAAATAAAGAGAAACTAAAGTTAGAAAGTTCACCGAAGATGATACAGTACAAAGAAGAAGCAACTTAAGTGGCAATGGGCCGGCCATGTTAGCGAAAAGACGTGTTTTTGACAGACAAAGTGGATACTGATTTAATTGACAGGCCTGTTGGTCTAGTGGTCAGTGGCCCTGACTGCTATGCCGAAGGTCGTGGGTTCGATTCCCACCCAGGACAAATGTTTGTGTGATGAGCATGGTCATTTCTTCTGTGTCTGGCCCTGGTTGTAATTTATTTATAATAATTATGTATGTATTTCAACAACCCGCACTGGGCCTGCGTGGTGGATTACGGCCCATTCCCTCTCCTAGAGAAGAGGCCTGAGTCCCAACAGTGGGCACATTATAAAGTCGACTATGCTATACTATGTTATGTATTTAGAAATATTTAAGTATGTTTATCAGTTGTCTAGTAGGTACTCACACCACAAGCTCTGCTTGATTTGGGACTAGATAGCGTTGTGGGAAAGTTTGTGGTTTTTAGGGTTCCGTACCTCAAAAGGAAAAAACGGAATCCTTATAGGATGATTTTGTTGTCCTTCTCTCTGTCTTTTTTTTTATCTCGGGAGCGCGTGGAGTTATCGAATTGAAATTAAAACCAGGTCTGCGGTCCCTTGAAGCTGAGAAAAAAAATCAAACTTCTAAGTTAACGAATAAAAATGATACGACCGTTTATATCGCAAAAAACGTGTTTTTCGACACTCAAGGAAATCAAAATTCATAAGGTACTTCCCGTTGACCTAGAATCCTGAAATTTGGAATGAAGCAAGGTCTCATAGCACAAGTATAGGGAAAAAAATGTGAATTTGAAGTTACGTCACAAAAAAAAAACGATTCAGAAAAATCTTCGTAACTCAATTCGGGAATTGAACTGTTCTCATAGGTAAGTTTGTACGGAACCCTCAGTGCTCAAGTCCAACTTACACTTGCCCTGCCAAGAGGCCTATTGTCCAGCAGAGAGCCATGGGGGCAGTAAGGGCACTGGTGGCCCAGTGGCGACGACTCCGACCTACGAGTCGTAAGTTGTGGGTTCAAAATCAGGCAAGCGGTACTTATTTCAACACCATTGCTCTCAAAAATGGTGAAAGAAAACATCATAAGGAAACCGGCATGTCCTAGAACCAAAAATTCGAAGACATGTGACATCCACCATCCCGCACTAGGCTCACGTGGTGGATCACGGCCCATTCCCTCTCCTAGAGAGGAGGCCTGAGTCCCAGCTGTGGGAACCTTAAAAGGCTGATTATGCCATGTCCAGCAGTGCACTGCTACATGCTGATGATGGAAGCTAAAAATATTGACGATATTCGTAAGGTATATTGTTGTGAGTGGCCAAGATTTAAAGTCAAGCAGTGGACCAGTGCCGGATGGGGCCTGTAGCAAATTCTACCAAGGGGAACCTAAATCTTCTTAGGTAGGTGATTGAAAATAAAACTACTTTTTCGAACAGGCCGCGAGATCCTTATGTAACGATGGGTCCATAGGCAGTTGCCTCCGTTGTTTTTATGGAAACTGTGGAATTGATTAGATTTCCTATACGGCACAGATATCTTCGACTTGTTTTTGTACGTCCAAGTGGGGCCCACTTCTAGCGCAGGGCCCATAAAATTTGACACTCTTGCTACAAGGCTGATCCGGCACTGCAGCGGACCACTGAGATTATAATTGAATCATTGACAAAAATGTCATAATGATTCATATTTTTTCACCTACTAAGCTGCAGTTTGCTTAAGTGTCCAACGATGAGTCAGATTGCGTTACAAGTTATTAATAATTTTGTAAGTAATTGATATTATAATCTGTTATGTGCAACAATTTCCTAAAGCCTGCAACAGGATTTCTATTCTGCGTCATATTCGTGACCAGGCGCTGTCAGCTGGTCATCTCATAATGTCAGGTCTCATCTTTGAATCCTTCACAAGTAATTGTTATTATATATAATTATTATATCACTAGCTTCTGATTGTAGAAAATGATCTCAGGGGAACCTACTCTCGGGATAAAAAGTCTTTTTGTCCAAGTTTTTTTTAAAACAGTGTCCCGTTTCGTGGGTGCTTTCACAAACTTGGAAACTAACATCCACAAGACACCCAGCATTCTAGGGTATGGTCTACGTGTGTATTGACTTCATCCAAATCCGTTCTTTCACCAGTAGAAACCTACTCGTATATTAATCCTCAGTGACATTGGCGATTGTTGCTTTGCAGACGCTTCCTATTCCCTGTCACTTTGGATTATGGCCTGAAGCAGGGTCAGACGCGGAAGATCAACGCCGTACATCGTGACAATGGTGGCTACGATGCTCATTTTGTTTAGCAGCTACTATAGTAATAGCTACAAACTGCGGGATTGTTCGAAAGACCTTCACCATTGCCCTGGAACGCATAGGGTAACTGAAGCAACACAAGTGGGTTTTAGTCAGTAAAAGTCTGACAGGTGAAACAAGAGGGGTTTCACCCAGAGGGGGAGAACTTACTTGATGAATTCCCATCGCAAAAAAACAGACTTTGTAGTCTCTTTTGGTTTGTTTATCAGTAGATATTCTATGCAATAAGTACGTGAACCAATTGGTCCAGTATAGATTGTGAAAGTGGTTATTAATAACAGTGTATTTAATCAATAATAAATAAAAAGTTACGATCAGTACCTATAAATAATTAATTGACCATTGAGCATGGACAAATACATGCCAATAATATACAAATCTTTTTTATTATTGATTATTTACTTAATGGTAAGCGATTATGTGATCGACGATGGGCATGCTAGCCTAGAAATATAACCATTCAATCTTGACTTTAATAATACCCCCAAGGTTGTGGCTATCAGGAAACACAGAGCCCAGCAGGGAATTCCACTCCTTAGCTGTACGCACAATGAATGTATTCCCAAAATGTTTTGAGCGTATGGGTGGGATGTCCGATGTCCACCATGTACTGGTGAAGCATCAGCGTGTATCTAGCGGTCTGATTTCCGGAGCACACACCCCTAAATGCCACCGATCGTAGTGATAGGTGCCACCAATAGAAAACCGACAGGTTTGCCACTCTGCGTCGATGCTCTAGAATTTGGAGCTTTGATTCGCTGAGTCCATCATTGCTGATGATCCTCTTGGCTCATTTGACTCTAGTACATCAAGCTGTTATATGGCAGTCCAAAAGATGAGAGCAGTGCTCCGTTTAATATCTTTAGCTCCATGTATATACGATCCAACTGGCGCTTGATAAAGTTTGAGCAGTTGTTCCGTTGTGAAGTACTTACTGTCTCACCTTTGCTAAGATTCCCAACTTTTTGACAGCTAGCTGACGTATTGAAATCAATGAATGGTATTCAAATATATTAGACACTTAGTTGCTTTATAAATTAGATAATTATTATCAATATCGTCTGCGACTGTGGAAGGTTATAATTTAAAAGTTTTAATTTATATATCTATCAGCCTAATTAATCAGAATACTATATCATAATATAGATTAGCATACCTGCTAAAATACCAATGCGTGCCGTGGAAATAAATCCATTTCTAAATTCAAAACTCACCATAACTTTAATATAACAATGAGTTCCAATCGAAGAGTCTATGGTCAGCTCCACCGGCGGGGCATTCTCGACCTTCCTCCTGCATCCTTTCCACAGCCTCTTCACAGAAATCTCGATGATTTGCCAAATGCCCACAAACACACAAATCAGAATCAATTCCACCGCTTGCCACCCAGATATCACTTGTAACACTTTCAAGTTTCGTGCACTCATGTTGACAACGTAATGAGAACTGAGCTACAAGACGTGAAACGGTGAGTGGATGTCGTGATAGGCTCAAAGGTCTAAATAAATTACTCCAATGGACAGAAACGACGCGCCCTTATCATTTTTATCAAAGTTGTGTTCGAAGCCAGCGGATATCACGCGTGTTGGATAAGCGCGGACACTGAGTAGGTTAGGAGCAGAAGGTTTACAGTTGTGCGCGATTACAAACTGATACATTTATTATGGAAGACTTAAACGAGTATCAGAGTAAATGCAGAGCACAATAAAGAGTATATTTTTCATGGCCAGATCTTAGAAACTGACCACTTCATGATAAGGCCAAGTAAAACTGGCCAGATCGTTTTAAACGTAAAATTTTGATGATTATGACAATCCTCGTTTGGCCTACATTCTTTAGACCTTTTATTATCATGGAAATCCTACATCAATGATATGGCCAAACGAGGATTGACATATCATCAAACGTTAACTTTTAAATTATCTGGCCAGTTTTAGTTGGCCATATCATGAAGTGATCAATATTCTAAGATCTGGCCAAGACATCTATTCTTTGGGAAGACTGATGTTAGGCGAGATTTTTGTTGTAAATACCTGAATTTCTTCAGTTAGCAATTCAGAAAACTGATGATAATGAAATGAAGAGAAATAGTTTGGTGTTGTCATCTAAATTCAAGGATAGCTAAATGATCAAAGAGTTCGTTCAAAAGAAAATTTTCCTAGTTTGGGTTTTTTTTTTGAAGTGGTAAATCATCCAATGACCTCTTCCGATCTATGGTGGAGTCTTATTCAATTATTTTGATTAGCGTAATATTAATTGGTCTTGCTGGAGTAGGTATGTATGTATTCCGCCAAGTCCGTTTCATCATCGGACCACTAGACGTACGGCGTTGCGCCACCGGTACATGGTAGACATCCCACCCATACGCACAAAACGTTTTGAGAACACATTTATTATGCGTACAGCCAAGGAGTGGAATTCCTTGCCGGAGTCTGTGTTTCCTGATAGCTACAACTTAGGGGTCTTTAAGTCAAGAGTGAATAGGCTACTTCTAGGCAAGCGTGCTCCATCGTCGACCACATCATTGCTTACCATCAGGTGAGATGGTGGTCAAACGCGAGCCTATCATTAATAAAAAAAAACAATGTATTGTGGAGTGGATCTTCTGATCCTTTTTGTATAGTGGCGGATAACTGTCAAAGTGCGTTCACTATCTAATTAGCGATGTTGGATAGTTGCATTGATTTGTTGTCTTGTTTACACATACTGCAAGTGGGTTACGCTGTCTCGTTTGCACGTCATTATTTATTGTTTACTTGCAGTGGCAAAGATTTGTAGGCTACCCTCGTAAATTTAAAAGTGTTTTATTATTAAACTTGTTGCATTCTTTGTTAATAAGTCGCCAATCAGCGTTACCTACTTTAATAAGGAGGTAGGCATTACTTTTGGTAAGCTGTTGATCCCCGCACGAACGCCGGCTCTCGGGCGCCATTGTCTTACTATTGTGTCTCTAATTACACTACTCAACGAGTTAATAAGACAGTTTTTTTTGGATAACACAATCATAATCAGCTTTATAATGTTCTGCTGGGATTCAGGGCTCGTCTCTAGGAGATGGAATGAGCCGTGATCTACTATTCCAGATTCCAGAGCGGGATGGTAGACGTTAAGTATCATTCTAGGACTCCTCACAATGTTTTCCTTTTTACCAACTTCAAAAATGGGGAGGTTCTATGTTGCTTGAGAGCAGCGGTGACTCGTAAGTTGGGGCCACTGTCGCTGTCTTACCATAGCGCTCATTAATACATCACACCTATTATAAACAGTCTTCGTTTATAAATGAATTTGACTGTTCATCATCATTATCATTTCAGCCGAAAGACCTCCGCCGTTTTGGACATAGGCCTCCCCCAAGTGTCGCCACAACGAACGGTCCTGTGCGTCTCGCATCGATCGCACTCCCGCGACTCTCACCAGGTCATCGGTCTACCTCGTGGGAGGCCTATGACTGTTATACCAGAATAATGATTGTCCTCTTTAACCACACTCCAAGAAGTCACACTGAGAATAGTGTAAGGCTATGGGGATAATTCCAATCAATACTCGGTAAGTCGGGGCCGTTACCACTCGGCTACCACAGCTCACTCATTATACAATATACCTGCAAAAATAATAATAATTAAAATTGCAATGCTTGTAAAAGGCTGCTAAGTCAAAAGTACTGACAAGATATTATAACAACATTGTAAACACTTAGTTCGCAATAAACGCTTTGACTGTGGCTTTGACCCAACAGTAAAGATCCTCATATTCACCATTTCTAGTATAGCATAGCCAGCCTTTTTAATGTTCCCACTGCTGGGACTCAGGCCTCCTCTCTTTTAGAAGAGGGAATGGGCCGTAATCCACCACGCGGGCCCAGTGCGGATTGGTGAATGTCACATATCTTCGAATCTTTGGTTCTAGGACATGCCGGTTTCCTCAAGATGTTTTCCTTCACCGTTTTGAGAGCAGTGGTGATGAAATAAAGTACACAAAGTAATGCGCCTGGCTGGGTTTGAACCGGCGACCTACAACTCGTAAGTCGGGGCCGTTACCACTCGGCCACCACTGCTCAACCACGCACCACTGTTCTGGTATGCGAAACTTATAATAATAATTAAAAAGAATGGATAAGTACTTATATACTCTTAACATTTAATCACATGAAATTACATACTAACTTAACTGGCTATTATTGCACTAATAGGAACATAGCGACGTGTTACAGTAATTTTCTATTCTTTTAACCAAGGTATTCCTGGGTCGTGTAGAAACATTTAAGATATTGTATGTTATTTCTTTTAAGGTTTCCTTTTGTTTTGTAATCTTGGTGGGCAATAAACTATATACAACATTAATCTTAGTAAATGCGCAACCCGAAACACGTGTCTAGTACTTTTATGTAAAGAATCTATGTACAAAATTTCATAACTGTACCATGAAAAATCACAAAGTTATATTAAGAGCATTCATCCGTTAAAACCACGCAGAAGCCAAAATCAATGATTTCCGACGGAAAATATAACAATAATGTGCACTACAATACAATTAATTATTTAGTATCACTGTAGAATAGAAAGACTAAAAATCTGAAAGACCTCGGCCGGTACAAAGCGCTGACGCGATTTCGCGTCTATTATATAGTGATATTAAATAATTAATTGTAGTGTAAACAAACAAGTTATTAAAAAAATTATTGTACCATGTCATAGATCGTAAATGTGTTCAATTAATAACCCTAAAAAAAAATGCCGCATATATTATCCTAAACTAACACGTTTAATATCTCCAAAAACGGCTAAAAATGACAGTTTTGAGATTACTTTTCTTGAATGAAAACTTACAGCAATCGTGTTTTTTTTGCGCCATGTACTAGTCAATGTTATCATTTTTTTTTTTTTAAGTAAAATGTTGTAAGTTACGGTTTAACTACTATCTTGCATCTGCGTAGACCGTCGACCGCTAGTTTTAAAAACGGCTTGGATAAGAACTGTTCTAATGGGAAAACTATACGATCATTTGAAAATGTTTTTGGAACATACACTAGATTATGAAATTCCCAATAATATGACGTCAATATCTTATCTAGAAATTAAACACATTATTGTTATATTGTCCGTCGGAAATCATTGATTTTGGCTTCTGCGTAGTTTTAACGGATGAATGCTCTTAATAAGCTTGTTCTGTTACCTGGTTGTCTGCACAAATTCATGATCAGAGGGCCATCCGGCCGACTGAGGGGTTGTTTTAATTCCGCATCCAGCTGTGCGCTGGCATCTAATGCCCGCTATGACCTGCCTTGACCTGTTGTACTTAGTGTTGGTGGTGTCCAACTTGTGACCATTTTTAAATATATTTGAAAAAAAAAAATAACGTGGTGTAAAAATTATTGGAATCGATACACTTACTGATTCTGAACAGGTTTAGCATTATATAGGGTGACTGGTAATTAGTGTACGATACTTAAACACGTGATTGTGCTCATGATAACCAATAACTTTTACTATGGGAACAAACCTGAAATTGCGAAAAAAAATCAGCTGTTCAGTACATTTATGTTTGCCTAATGTACTGAACAGCTGATATTTTTTTCGCGATTTCGGCTTTGCTCCCATAATAAAAATTGTTGGTTATCATGAGCACAATCACGTGTTTAAGTATCGTACACTAATTAACAGTCACCCTATATACTAAAAATAATTTTGTATAAACTAGTTTCTGTCAGCGGCTTCGCCCGTGTCAAAGTAGGTTTCTCCATACAAACTTTAGACCCCCGTTTCATCCCCTTAGGGGCTGAATTTCCAAAAATCCTTTCTTAGTGCTCGCCTACATCATAGAAGGAAGCCCTATGCAAAATTTCACGTTCCTATGTCCAGTAGTTTCGGCTGTGCGTTGATATGTCAGTCAGTCAGTTTCTCCTTTATAAATAAATATTGAAGTAGTCCATCAAACGATTATAAAAAGGGTCAATGTTTGTAGAAACAGACGTTTTTGTTTCGTCGCGACAAGGAGACGCGTCCATGGGCGTGAGGGTTTATTTAAAAACAAATTAAGTGAGGTCTGAGACGCTGGGCACTCAGCCGGCCTGAGAGGATAATGTCAGAGACATATTTAGGTTACAATAAGGAAAGTGTAGCCGGAATTGGGAAGGTTTTTTTTAAGAATAACATTTTGTAAGTCGATGCTGCTACTAATTTCTAGCAGTGTAGGTTTTGCATTGAAATTAAAATGCAGATTTTTTTTACGGGTTCCGTACCCAAAGGGGACCCTATTACTAAGACTTCGTCCGTCTGTCTGTCACCAGGCTGTATTTCATGAATTTTCACGGATGATGTATTGCTGTTGCCGCTATAAAACAACAAATACTAAAATCAGAATAATAGTACATTATGATATAAGTGTGTAATGTTAGTGATTACCGTCGAGGCGGTATTTAGACCCGAGCCGTGGCGAGGGTCTTAAGAGAGCCAAGAACGGTAATCATTAATTACTCACATGTGTCATACGACGTTTTTCAATACACTTGTGAAGAAAATAACAGTAAAACTAGTAAAGTTTTTTGTGACATGGCGGTAAAAATCTGTTTTTATAAGCCGCGCATCATTTTTTTTTATTTACCCCTAGAGGAAGGCTAAGGTATTTTGATCATACTGCCTAGTTTTACGTTTGTTTTCTTGCGTGAAAAGTTTTTACGATAATGTCTTTCGTAGTGACAATAGAATACGGATGTAACATTTTGTAGTATTTAATTTTATTTAATTAATACAGCCACTGAACTTCACTAGAATAAAAAAAAAACATGCCAAAAACCGCGCGCATCTTAAAATGGCAGCCATAGACCACAAAAAAAAACATATTTTATTTTAATGTACGATTTATTTACTAAATGTTTTTTATTAAATAAATCATTTGTACAAGTTAAATTTGTCCATTTTAACTTGTAAATTGGATGAAATAAGTAAGTAAGATACTAATTTATATACTATTGAACGCAATAACTTAATGGGAATTTTATTCGAATTCAAAAGTTTTTCAAATCAAACAAAGAGGTTGAACAAAAAGGTTTTAACTACATTATAGCACTAGTGCGTAATGGTAATCAAAATGTCACAATTTGGTAACGAGTGCCATTATATACCTAAGTGCAGTGCAATAAGAGTCACTTTCTGAGCAAGTGTGTTGAAAAATAAATATTTAAATGGAGCTCTCATGCAACAAACCTGATTTGTGCTCGTTATTAATATTTTAGTACATAAACCTTCATGTGTGAGTTCGACTTGCACTTTTTATTAATTGAATGTATTGCCACACGTAAAGTCAACCTTCCTAACTTAGGAATCTAGGTATCTATTCAATCAACAAAACCAATTTAGTGAACACATCACTCTACCTGTACACGCTCATCTCAAAGCATAATCACCAAAGTCATTCATTACATTTATTCGCAGACATAACAGCTCACGAACAAGAATCCTACATAGAATACCTGATGAGGTCACGTCGTGCAACGTATAATAGATATATTCACACTTAATGGGTAGCAAAAGGACATGCAGAAATGCCCAGTCACCGTTGCTAACGACGGCTAAAGGCCAACCATGGTTATTGTGACGTTTACTCTGCCCAGACTACCTTTCAAAGGATAAAATTGATTTTCAATTTGATACTAAGAAACGCCTGCGGTAATGTCAGGAGCAATGAGTTGCGGATGTGCGTTATTATCGTTGCGTTTGTTATTTTACAATGCGCGTATAGTGGAGTGAAGAGGTAGTATAATACGTTGAAGTGATTCGCAGAGTACGTTTTAATATTCAGTTAATTCTATAGTGTGCTGTGAGAAAATTTGTGAGGAGTGTTGGTTTGACTTGTTGTAGGTAGCTCCCTAAGTGCAGGGATTATTTTGTTAGGTTCAAACTAAGGCTAAAAGACTAATTAGATCTTGGGAGTGCTTAAATATCATGAAATTCGATAAAGTAATAAAAGCGTATTATGCTATTTGAGTGGTAGTAATTGAAGGAAAGCAGGTGGGTTTTAGTTAGTAGGTAAAAGTCAGACACTTGCTTTCGCTTCAACTAGACTGGGAGGAGTTAATACATGATTTCTCACCTCATTGAAAAAAAAACTGGGCTAGTGCGAGTCGGACTCGCGCCCTGAGGGTTCCGTACAAACTTACCTATGTAAACAGTTCAATTTCCGAATGGAGTCTCGAAGATTTTTTGGAATTGCAATTTTTTTTTTGTGACGCAACAACAAGTTTGCAGCTTTCAGATTTATTCCTATATTCTATATCTTTTTTTTTCGTTAACTTAGAAATTAGTTTTTTTACAGTTTACGGCTACTAGGTATAGTCAGCCTGGGTTTTTAGTCAGTAAAAGTCTGACACTATCTCCCACTCCGCTCAAGAGCGCGGGATGTCATAAGATGATTTTCCCACCGAAAAAAAACCCCAAGGTTTTTTTTTAAATGATATAAACTAGTGCTTGACTGCGATCCCACCTGATGGTAAACAGTGATACAGTCGTTGATGGTGAAGGACACAGTTTATTAAGAGCCTATACACTCTAGCCTTGAAGACACCTAAATTATAATATAGGTTTTTCCAATGGCGAATTTGAAACATTAAGTCACTGCCAGCGCGCTTTCGTTTGCCAAAAATCTTGTTAACATAAGAAAAATAATGCTTAGGTACCTGAATCATTCACTAGTCAGACACATTTTGACTGGCCTGTTGGTCTAGTGGTTAGAGGTCCTGACTGCTATGCCGCAGGTCGTGGGTTCGATTCCCACTCAGGACAAATGTTTTTGTGATGAGCACGATCATTCGTTCTGTGTCTGAATGTAATTTAGAAATATATAAAGTATGTTTATCAGTTGTCTAGTACACAAGCTCTGCTTAGCTTGGGACTAGACGATGTTGTGTGATAGTTGTGGAATATTATATTATATATCATATTGTAACTATATTATACACTAAAGGCAAAAACTACTAGCTAACTAAAATATGGCATCGCTGTCGACTGGAAGTGTGCCCAAAAGGCTGGCAGCATTGCCACGTTGTATGGCAATGCTTAATCTCTGACCGACGTAAAAGCCAGCCCTTGGGTTACGCGAAGTGTCTACTAAGCGTTTGGATAATTCTTTGAAAAGCGTATGAGCACTCGGACCCCACGGCCCAAGAGTTTCAACCCCAAACGGCTCAATCATACAAACTGCCGACGAGGTTGTTATATTTCCGCCACTTGAGGTTCTCCGCAGCCGCAGCGGCAGCACCAGCACAGCACGAAGAGCTATTATTATATTAGACATTTAAACACAAATATACATCTAAGCACAAACCAAGGATGACCCCCATTTACGTTAGAATTTGAACGTGACCCAACAATATGTCTTGTACCTAACGATCGCAGATAACTTTCGTGCGCTCAATCCTCACTACTTAGGGAGTGAGTAGGTACATATGAGTGGATATAATAAGGGTGATTGCACAACTGTGTGTGCAAGTCATGGTGCATTCCTGACGTGTTTTAGATTAATGTGAGTAAGTAGGTTGTTAGGTGAAGACGATGATTTTACCTTTTTAACCGACTTCAAAAAGGAGGAGGTTATATGTTCGGTTGAATGTATGTTTTTTTCTTTTTTATGTATGTTCACCGATTTCTCGGTCAATTGTGGACTGATTTTGAAATTTTTTTTTTGATTGAAAGGCTATGCTTCCGAGTTGGTCCCATAGAAATATTGTTATGATCTGATCATGAACTTCGAACATATGGAACAGAACTCCTCATAGCTAGGATCTCAGCAGAACCGTCGTAACAAGTAAAATTGCTTTGTTTATACGTGTAGTCGATGACTGACTGAAAGTAGAGGGGGAATATATCGAACTGATCTGATGATGATGAATGTAATCTAACCGTGTTTGGGATTATTAGAATTGACATGAGATGCATTCTGGCTATAAGGTATTTAAGTCTGTTCTGGAGTGGCGACCGCGTATCGGAAGGTCTCCTACAAGATAGACCGATGATCTGGTAAGGTTTGCGGGAATCCGATGGATAAGAGACGCACAGGACCGTTCACTGTGACACTTGAGGGAGGCCTAGATATGTCCAACAGTGGACGTCTTTCGGCTGAAATGATAATTCTTTTTTTTCATTTAAGGATGTGATCGTCGTGGTTTTGTGAAAAATTCGAGTAAATGACTGAATTATTTTAATGCCAACAGTGTTCAGCCCCCCTAGCCAAGTTACAACCGTTTAGTTTCGATTCTCTTGCGTCGAATGCCTCGAGTAGGTCACGCTTGCGATTCCTTAGTTCTGACGTCATCTCAACGGTCAGTCACGTGGTCGCACTTCGCATCGTCGCTTTCCATCAGGTGAGATAGTGGTCAAGCGCGAACCTATCAAGAATAAAAAAAGGCGCCTTAAACACAAACTATTTTTTTTTTAAGTATATGTATATCATTTACGTATCTAAAGCTGTTTATAATTCCACAACTTTATCACAGCACCCTGTATCTCCTCAACGAACCCTCCTAAAAGGAGGTGACAGGATGCGTCGTCACGTCTCCCGACCCTCGCACTGACACCTTTGTGTAACACCCTGTATATAAGGGGAGACTTTATCTCTGGAGCAGACAATGTTATCTCAAGAAAAATATGCTTTTCGAATTACTTTTGTGCGATTTTTAAGAAGAAAGATTTAAGATAGCAATGACTTGCGTTGTACTGAGGGTTTACCACGAGCTCTAAACGTAATCCATTTTACGACCTAAACTGGACTGTTAAAGGGATGGAGCTATATAGGGTGTATTACCATCAGGTGAGATGGTGGTCAAACGCGAGCCTATCAATAATAAAAAAAAATAGCTCCATCACTCTTTTTTGCTCGCATGCTTGGCATTTAAACATGTCATGGGCCCTGAGCACTTATTTAAATGTTGATTAGTTATGTGCAAGAATAACTATTGACGACACGATTTTTTTATACGTTGCCTCGCTCACTAGGCATAAGTAATTCCTGTATCGTGGGGTTTTTTTTAGGTGGGAAAATCATCTAATGATAAATCTCGCTCTTGGGCGGAGCGGGAGATAGTGTTAGACTTTTACTGACTAAAAACCTACTCCTGTTCCTTCTTTGCCTTCATCCCGGGGCCTCGGGTTTCGCTTTCACACTACCCGTGGCTACAAACACGTAAACTCACATACACAAGACACCCAGACCCGA
The DNA here is from genome assembly GCA_905147345.3 of Mythimna impura. Lineage (NCBI taxonomy): Eukaryota > Metazoa > Arthropoda > Insecta > Lepidoptera > Noctuidae > Mythimna > Mythimna impura. The sequence continues at coordinate 3,297,196 of LR990355.1, read as the reverse complement.
AATATCTATCAGTAGGGGATATAAATATTTGTTCTGTAAATATTTGTTTGTACGGGCATCGAACTCGTGACATGCAGCGCAGCAGCCTCTCGCTCAACCACTGCGCCGAACGTGCCTTCAAATTGGTGGTGTGTGTGTGCGGTGTGTCGTGCTTTCGATTCAGACCAAATATTTGTATGGCCTGCAGATAATTAAAGTAAAAAAAAGAAAAAGAAAAGAGAAAGAGGTAAAGAGTGCAATAAATAAATAACAATAATAAAAGAGTACAGACTACTCTGTCTTAATAAATGACAGGTGAATTAAAGAATGGCAAACATCTCCAGTGAAACATCTCCTAGATTTTTTAGTAGAAGGGGAATCATTTTATGTGTATACAGAAATGTTTCTATTTTGGTATACACCCGCAACATTATTTCCAAGTAGTAAAATTACTGAAAGTTAGATTAAGAAATGAGGAGCCCCGGAGAAATAATCCATGACAGTTGGATTATTTCTCTAGGGCTCCTCATTTCTTGGATCCGGCAGTAAAATGAATAAAAAGAAAAAAAAAGGAATACGAAGAAAACAGAAAACTGACAGTAAGTTTTTGACGTGGACGAGGCCCAGTAGGCTTGATGCTTATTCGATTAGTAATGTGCGCAAGAGACTGGTGGCTTCGCCATTGAATGCTGTATGACAATACTTATCCTCTGTCCAAGGTAGCCAGCTCTTGGGTCACGCGAAACGTCAACAAGGCCTTTAGACAGATTTTTATATAATTTATGAGCATTTGGACCCCACGATCAAGTTTCAACCAATAGCGTAGCTAGTCCTAATGGGGCCCCATATCTGATATTTTTAAAGTTTTTTTTTGTACAAATAGCTTCTACTAGCATAGAAATAGTACCTTGAGATGCCTCAAAAATGATAATGAGCTCGTTTATTTTATCAATCTGAAGGTACTTCATTAAGTTGAGTTTTTGTTGTCGTCTTATGTAGAAAATGCTAGAACGAGCTGGGCGAGCTAAAAATCATTAGAACAGCCTACCATTTAGTCACTATTCATTATACTGGCCTTTTATCAATTAGAGAATTTAAGGTTGTGTGGATGACGTATTACGAATTTTGCTACATGTCGGGGCCCCTGTAGCTCGGGGGCCCCGTATCATTGATACGGCTGATATGGCGGTAGCTATGCCCCTGGTTTCAACCCTAAAACGGGTCGCAAACATAAACTACCAACAAGGTATTATATTTATATATTTACTTATATTTCCGTCGCTTGAGGTTCTCCGCAGCCGCAGCGGCAGTACCAGGATGAGCTAGGAAGACGAGATGATGCAAGAAGATCGACACAAGTAGCGTCTCACATTAAAGGCCTATCCATCTTTCATGGAAATAAAGACATACGGTCAAGTCTCTTGTTGGGGCTGCGGAATTGTTCAAAAGAGTTACCGGTGGCCCTGGAACGCAATGGCAATTGAAGAAAGACAGGTTTAAAGTCGTTAAAAAAATAAAAGACCCGTTTTGACATTTGAGAAATACCCTAGAATGTAACTTGGAACGAAACTGAAAGAAACAATAAAATAATGATTAATTACATAAAGTGTTTAAAAAAAAATATTTTCTACATTTTTTTGGCGCTTATAGTGCGAGTATTCTTTTTGCATATTTAAGTATTCGTTTTGACAGATGTCAAAACGGGCCTTTAATTTTTGTCAACTTTAGGTTATAGTCGGTAAAATTTTGACACTCCCTCTCGCTCAGAGCAGGAGGGAGGAGTTATGATAATTTCCCACCTAACTAAAAAAAATAAAGTTTCTAGTTTTAAATTTTTAATGTTTAATATACATGTTACATCTAGGTATAATTGTGACCCTCTATACAAAAATCATGGAGGATGGTTGAACGCAGTTGTAACGCAGCGTCGACGCAGCGGGCGATCAACATGGCGGCATAATGGCAAATTGTACAGTATCTATTAATTGTGAATACATAATTCGGGTGACTACACTTTATGATGTAGACGGAACAGATATAAAAAGGCCGGATTTTGGTAATTTTGCTTCTATGAAAGTTATATGGAACATCTTTTTATTGTGGTACCAAGAGCGCATTACTGTTTACTCGCCTGTCCAGTTTTCTAGGGTTCCGTACCTCAAAAGGAAAAAATGGAACCCTTATAGGATCACTTTGTTGTCCATCTGTCTGTTTGTCTGTCTGTCCGTCTGTGTGTCAAGACCCTTTATCTCGGAAACACGTGGAGGTATCGAATTGAAATTAAAACCATATAGTCAAGTCTGCGGTCCCTTGATGCTGTGAAAAAAATCAAACTTTAAAATTAACGAAAAAAAAAGATAATTATGGTCGTTTATCTCGCAAAAAACCTATATAACTACCCTACCTACCCTAAGTAGGTAGGGTAGTTCCCGTTGACCCAGAATCCTGAAATTTGGCATATAAAAAGGTCTTATAGTACAGATATAGGAATAAATCTGAAAACAGTAAATTTGTTGTTACGTCACAAAAAACTAGTTATCCTAATTATCCTAGTTATCCTAGTTATCCTAGTTATCCTAGTTATCCTAGTTATCCTAGTTATCCTAGTTATCCTAGTTATCCTAGTTATCCTAGTTATCCTAGTTATCCTAGTTATCCTAGTTATCCTAGTTATCCTAGTTATCGTAGTTATCCTAGTTATCCAAGTTACCCTAGTTACCCTAGTTATCCTAGTTATCCTAATTATTCCAGTTATCCTAGTTATCCTAGTAAATCCTAGTTATACTAGTTATCCTAATTATCCTAGTTATCCTAGTTGTCCTAGTTATCCTAGTTATCTTAGTTATCCTAGTTGTCCTAGTTGTCCTAGTTGCAGTTAAGTTTTACTTTTATATTGAAGACTAGCTTTTACCAGTGGTTTCGGCCGCATGAAAGGTTTCTCCATAATTTTGGACCCACGTTTCACTCCCTTATGGGATGAATCCTATCTTACTCTTGGTGTACATCATAAAAGGAAACTTTGTGCAAAATTTCAGTGTTCTAGGTCCAAGGATTAGGGTGGGGTGTTTATTGAGTCAGGACTCAACTTTCTATTTAATTATTTTATACAGAAGAGATTGATAGAAAGATATTGGTGCTAAACTTAATTAAACCACTGGAGATAGGATCATATCCTCATTTTTGAATTGAGAATTTGAAGTTGAGCATGTTGGCCGAAAGATATTAAAAATTTTATGGTTTTGACACATTCTAATTCGAAATCTCCCATAATCCCTAAACCCGGAACCGTCCAAACCCAAAACTACCCATCTCAAACCAGGACAGTCCATCCTCCATCACACGATGACGTCTCCATACCGTACCAAGGGACAGATCGTGCGATTGTCATGTTAATGTGCCGCCGCGCCGCCAGGGGGCGTCCGCGCCCTCTCGTCAACTGATTAATAATTATTTGACACTTCCACCTCCCCTTATGTACCAGAGATATGTAGAGTGGAGACATTGTTGTTTATGGTAGGTATCGGTTGGTTGGAAATCTAGGCATGGATATGACTTTGGATGTGAATGATTCTAAATTGGATACTATCCTTCGTTTGCTACTGATTAGTTTGACTAGTTTGTTTTCTGCCGAAACTTGAACATTTTCTTCTTCCTTCCTTCTCCTCTTCACATGACCATACCAAGACAATCGATTGCCTTTCAACTTTTCAGTCACTGGTGTAACTTTCAAACTTCCTTTATCCATTTTTTGCTTTGCCTTTCAACTTTTCAGTCACTGGTGTAACTTTCAAACTTCCTTTATCCATTTCTCACTTTATCCATTCTCGTCACACCACACATCCATCTCAACATTCTCATCTCCGCTACGTGCAATCTTTTTTCATCCATCTTTTTTACAGCCCAACATTCTGATCCATACAGTAACGGTCGCTAAATATAAGAGACTTTTTTTGCCAGCGGCTACGATTGTGTAAAAGCAGAGAATCACCCGTCACCCCAAGAAAATATTCTCTCGGGATAAAAAGTATCCCTACGTGCTATTCAAGGACATGGTCTACTAGTCTGCACAATTTCATACAAATCCGTACAGCCATTCGAGCATGAAGAAGTAACAAGCATTTTCCCACACACTTAACATAATTTAATGTAAACAATATTATTTTATTTATTTATTTTTAATTTTTATAATTTTACTTTGAGATAAAAAAAAAATGAATTGAATTTAAATGTAATTTAGCATAATTGTGTAAAGACGCGAAGACGCGATTGAGCGAAATAAGGGCTCTAAGGTGTTTGCAAGAGATCTGTCTATTGGGCAGAGCCAGCTCACGAAACTGAAGACCGAAGATGGCAGAGTCATATCCGCCAAATCGGAGCTTGTGGGAGAGATCGAGGCTTTTTATGGACAGTTATACGTGATCGTTTTGTGATTGACACGTCAATCACAAAACCCACTATGAATCTAGCAAACGACCCAAGAGCTAGGTTGACCCGACACTATACCGAAGATATCCCGGACGTCAGCCTGTACGAGATTAGGATGGCTCTGAAGCAGCTTAATAACAACAAGGCACCGAGTGATGACGGAATTACAGCCGAACTCCTGAAGGCGGGTGGTAAACCGATCCTTAAGGCCCTTCAGAAGCTGTTTGATTCCGTCATATTCGAGGGAAAAACACCACAGGCATGGAGCGGAAGTGTGGTGGTACTCTTCTTTAAGAAGGGCGACAAGGTCCTGCTCAAGAATTATAGGCCCATCTCACTTCTGAGCCATGTCTAAAAGCTGTTTTCCAGAGTCATCACGAACCGTCTCGCGCGCAGGTTCGACGACTTCCAGCCTCCCGAACAAGCCGGATTCCGAAAAGGCTTTAGCACCATAGGCCACATACACACGCTACGGCAGGTTATACCGAGGAGTATAATCTGCCTCTCTGCTTAGCGTTTGTGGACTATGAGAAAGCCTTTGATTCGATCGAGACTTGGGCTGTGCTGCAGTCTCTCCAACGGTGCCAGATTGACTATCGGTACATCGAGGTGCTGAAGTGTTTGTACGAAAACGCCACTATGTCAGTCAGACTGCAGGACCAGACCTCGAAACCTATCCTCCTGCAGCGGGGTGTGAGGCAGGGAGACGTCATTTCTCCGAAACTGTTCACGGCCGCAATGGAGGATGTCTTCAAGGTTCTGGACTGGAGTGGATTGGGCATTAATGTCAATGGCGAGTACATCACTCATCTTCGGTTTGCCGACGACATAGTAGTCATGGTTGAGACTACGTAAGAGCTCAGCACAATGCTCAATGACCTCAGTAGAGCTTCCGAAAGAGTGGGTCTTAAAATTAACATGGACAAAACCAAAGTCATGGTAAATAATCATGTAGCACCCACTCCGATATACCACAGTGTCTCAAGACGAAAGTCTATGACCAGTGCGTGTTGCCAGTGATGACATATGGTTCCGAAACGTGGACGCTCACAATGGGCCTCATCAGAAGGCTCAAAGTCACCCAAAGGGCAATGGAAAGGGCTATGCTCGGAGTTTCCTTGCGTGATCGAATCAGAAATGAAGAAATCCGCAGGAGAATAGAATAGAATAGAATAAACTTTATTGTACACCAAATTAGTAACAAAACTTTTACACTAACTTAAATCTACGGGTACAAAGGCGGTCTTATCGCTGAGAGCGATATCTACCAGACAACCTTAGGATGGAATGGAAGAACTTGAAATAGAAAAAGGGGGGTAGTCTGCGGTGTACTGCAAATTAATAACGTAAATATTATATTAAAATGATATACTAATTATATAAAAGACAATAATATATATAAACATAATTATAAATATTATATATATATAAAATATTATGAGTTACACAATTTCATACAAAGAGATGGAAAAAGAAAAGAACAATAAGGTGGGTTAGTGACGGAAGAACTGAATTTAGGTAGAGGCAGGACAGCAATTAGAGTGAAAGGAAATGATCTTTGACTAGATTTTTGAAAGAAGCTAGTGACTGGGCTTGCCTAATTGGCACCGGCAACGCGTTCCACAATCGCACCGCTTGGACCGTGAACGATTTGTCACTGAACCTAGTAGAATGCGAGGGCATTAAAAGTTTCAAATTCTCCGATGATCTTATGTGTCTAGAATGTGTGTCATGAAGGAACTTGAACCAAGGTTGCCGACATAGCACGAAGAATCGCCAAACTAAAGTGGCAATGGGCAGGGCACATTGCTCGCAGAACGGATGGCCGTTGGGGCCGAAAGGTTCTGGAGTGGCGACCGCGTACCGGAAGACGCAGTGTTGGAAGGCCCCATACAAGGTGAACCGATGACCTGGTGAAGGTTGCGGGAATCCGATGGATTCGAGACGCACAGGATCGTTCGTTGTGGCGACATTTGGGGGAGGCCTATGTCCAGCAGTAGACGTCTATCGGCTGAAATGATGATGATGATGATGTGTAATGTGTATTTGTGTAAGTATATTGTGATTTGTAGTTTCTTAATATGGGAATAATTGTGTAATGTGTATTTGTGTAAGTATATTGTGATTTGTAGTTTCTTAATATGGGAATAATTGTGTAATGTGTATTTGTGTAAGTATATTGTGATTTGTAGTTTCTTAATATGGGAATAATTGTGTAATGTGTATTTGTGTAAGTATATTGTGATTTGTAGTTTCTTAATATGGGAATAATTGTGTAATGTGTATTTGTGTAAGTATATTGTGATTTGTAGTTTCTTAATATGGGAATAATTGTGTAATGTGTATTTGTGTAAGTATATTGTGATTTGTAGTTTCTTAATATGGGAATAATTGTGTAATGTGTATTTGTGTAAGTATATTGTGATTTGTAGTTTCTTAATATGGGAATAATTGTGTAATGTGTATTTGTGTAAGTATATTGTGATTTGTAGTGTCTTAATATGGGAATAATTTCCTGATAAATAAATATTTATAATTATTATAAACGTTTACCTTTATTTTTATTGTGATTGTTGATTACTATATTGACCCGGCGAACTTTGTACCACGTAACAGTCAATGAATGTAGTATATCTTTCGATATAGTCCACCGATTGCGATGAAACAAAGCCTAAATTATTATTTAGGCTTTGTTTACATTAAAATTGTGTGTACCTTGATATAGGTATTCCTATATCAAGGTACACACAATTTTAATGTATAAAAGTTATTTAAATCGATTTCGTACATTTTACGTGATGCGCGCACAACTAAAAACTTCTACAGATTTATTATATGTATAGATTGATAAGTTTTTTGTTCCAAGAAATAGTTAACGTGTTTTTGTTGTAAATTAGATTTTAAAAAATTACATATTGGTATACATAGGTACTTCATTTTAGTTTTTATTTCATTTAAAAGTGTTTTTTTTTTCATAAGAAAAAAAATCGTGAAGAACCCAGCATGTGCTAGAACCAAAAATTCGAAGACATATTGTGACATACAACATACATCAATACGCACTGTGTCCGCGTGGTGGATGGCCCAGTCTCACTCTTAGAGAGGAGGCCTGAGTCCCAGCAGTTGGAACATTGTAAGGCTGATTATACTATTAAACTATATTTCATTTAACACATGTAACAGTCTGTATAAGTGTATAAAATTGAGTAAAATTTTAGTAAACATTTCATTTTTTACATAATAATGATCATAAAATTGACACAGATACCGAAGATTCAGTTTTGGTTTCGGTCGAACACTACCTATTATATTCCAGGTCTAAATAGAATTAGGTTAAACCTCATGCTATACAGTAAATTAAATTACACAACACAAAACATACCCTGTCCTACATAACTATTTCTATTCTAAAACGAATCAGATTTGCGGTTTCGTCTCTCGTGTAATACTAACCTTACTAATCGGATTTACCTCGCAAACGACACCCTATTAAAACCTACAATGCAAAATTACTGTAACATACGCTGACATATAAAAAACCTATTTATCACCAACTTAACTTTACCGATACGAAATACCACTTTTACTAACATCTTTTCATGAAATGTGTTAAAGGAGCAGCAAATATATGTTTGTTTTCTTATAATATGAGGCTTCATATTACACGGGTAAAGAAATGGTTGGCAACAAGATATCCTTATTCAGTTCAGTTATTGTATAATATAATTTGATAAATATCTCGGTTTGGGTGTGAAACTTAAGGCGTTTATTTTGTAAAGAACTTCATACAGTATTATGTGAGTATCAATGGTTAGTGGCATTGATTGTAAGGTCTGTAATTTGAAGTGATTTGTGGTTTAACCGTTTTTTTTCTTGTGGTTCTAAAGTATGCCACATTTGTCCTAGTTTAGGGTGGTGCAGGTGGTGGCTCCGTGGTTACGGCCTTATGCGTTGGCAGTTGGCGACTACCCCTGCAAATCGTATTACTTTGTGGAATTAATTCCATGCCCACTTCTCTAAAAACGGTGAAGGAAAACATCACAAGGAAACTGGCCGGCATGACCTAGTAGTAGAACCTGTAGAATCAAAACTATGAAGACGTGACGTGACCTCTACCAATACGCTTTGGGCCCGCGTGATGATTTACACCTGCAGCAATGACGATACCTATTGTCTCCCAGCACGGCGTTCTTCATCTAGAACTGCCTAAATGATGAATAGCGAAGCTCTGATAAACTATGTAAGTGCTAAATAAAACAAACCTGCAGCATATTTTGCGCAATACAGAATACTAAGATCGAAAAATAGCTTTGGACCTAGTATACGTCCCTAGGGAACTCCTCAAGTTGTGGGTCTAATTATCCACAACTGTTTCAATTATAGTAGATTGAATATAGAGAGAAATCATTGTGCCTAGCTGTTACCACTAGAGTGAATTGCCAGGAGTACTGACTGATACAATTTTGTAAATATACAGTGTTGACATAGTCAAATGCTTTTAATTAATCCCTGAAAAGGTCTAAGTGATCAGGATCTTTGTTTTCATGGTTTTCGCTAAAGCAAGCAAATGTTTATTTGTGATACTATTTTTGAAACATTATAAGCTACTAGCTTTTGCCCGCAGCTTCGTCTGCGTAGGTATAAAATATAGCCTATGTCACTCAGGAATAAAGCACCTTACTATCGGTGAAAATTTTAACAATCGGACCTTTCAGAGATTACTTCCTACAAACAAAAAAAAAAAACAAAAAAAAACTAACTTTACCTCTTTATAATATTAGTGTAGACATACATACATACTGCCTCGTTAGTCTTGTAGTCGCAAGGCTGTTGAACATGATGTTCTGGGTTATTCCTGGGTCCGGCAGTGTTATTGGGATTTTTCCTCTGGAATTTCTCAGCAGCATTTCAGAGAAGTGGTTTATGCCCGGTCTATGTCATTAGACTCGCCTCTAATAAAAGGGATTAAAAACAAAAACAAAATGGCGATAAATATGAGTGCACTTCAGCCCGACCCTTCGGATAGTATAGGCGGGACGTTTTGTAGGCTTGGAAAAATCCAACAGGAATAACATTAGTTAAAAAAAAATACCACCATGTGTCTGTAAGGTATAGATAATACGCAAATCCTTGTTCCTTTCAGTTCACAGTCCACAAATAAACGTAGCATCCACGGATCATTAAAATCCTAACTTCGACATGAAAAAATGAATGAAAAAGCGCGCCAATTCGGTTTACAGTCGTACCCGAAGCGAACTGTCCGTACTTTTTTAATTTTCTTTTTTTTTGCGGCATTAGCATGCACCGTGTTCGGTCGGTAACTGCGTTACGCGAATTACTCTGTGTACAGTTGGGAAAGCGAGCGATTGTTGGGTGATTCTGAAAGGAAATGTGGATGGTATTATCAACGTTGTACGTACTAGTTTGAAGGTCTATTTTGGCGTGATGTGTTAGTGCGGTGGTATGGGAACTTGGTGCGTGCATTGTGCCTGAGTGCATTACAACAGGGTACAATACGCGAGAGCCACTCGTTACCTACTTGACTGTGTAACTTCGTTTGTGAGTTCGCGTTGCCTCGTGCGAGGCGGTGTGCTGAAGAGTTTCGCGGACGTAAGGGGTTTATTTGTGATTGAAAATATACGATACGTCATTTTCTTTAATTTTATTGGAGGCAGCATTCTCGTTGTTAAGAATTCCTTACGCATGTTTTTAGTTTACCCATTCAATAACTAACATCCCTGGCCTAATTTCCCGTGTTAGTTCCTGTCCTCGGGTTCGAGGTTCGTCTTATCAATAGTAATTAACTAAAAAGCTGTTATTAAATCTGTTGCTTCATTAGACCTACTTATAAAAGCAAACGATGTTAGCTCATTACAATAGGTAAATGACTCAAATGCTAAATCAAAATTCGTTCATCCGTTTAGGAGCTATAATGCCTTTACAGATACGTCAAACTTATGACGCCTCTCTTTTTGGTCAAGGGTAAAAAAATATTTAAATATGCATCAATTCAATCACTAGGCTACTTAGATACTAACGCGGTCAAAGCACTCTGGCAGCATATCTACAACTGCGAGAAATTGTCAAAAAATGCATAAGTACCTACCAATATTATTTTCCTATCCGTGTGTTGTCCACTCCGCTCCTAAGCCCTTACCCAGCATTTTGATTTCCTCCACGAGGGTGCGTCACTCGCTGCGAGAGCTCGTAACACCTATTATGGCGCCCCCTATAAAAAGATTTATTCAAAATGTTATTTTACACCGTCTATGTACCCTGTTCTATTGTGTTCAATCGTTCCATGTACAATGACGTTGTAATTTGAAATAATGTTGCGTTCGATTCTCAACTTTATTCCCGTGAATTATTAAAAGATGTCATTGGGCGCCATTTTGTCGACGCGTAGGGTGAGCGTAACTGTTATTGACTCGTGTTATTGAGTTATATTGAGTGGCTAATGGGTATTGCGTTGTTGATTTGTAACGCATTTTGATACAGTTGTTGTTTGAGAAAACGTTTTTACAGTAGCTGGTTAACTTTCTTTTAAATGAGGATACCTACTAAACATGTAGGTAATAGTTTTAGAGGTGTTTTATTAATTATGTACGTAGGTAACGTGCTCAGTAATTCAACACATTTAAAAGTTAAATCTTGTATACAAAATTGAAATTATTCACATAGGATAAAAAAAGTAACTACCTAACAAAATGTACCAACGTATTCACAAATGACCTAAACTCCACGTAACAACATATCTCGCAGTTTTCATTGAAGCCTGCAAAACTGGTGGCCGGGTATCTGCTAACGAAGCCAATTTGCCCGGCTGCCCGTTTGCCCGTGCCCGTTCAGTAATGAAGCACTCGTTGATGACGCGAAGAACACCGTTAACAATTAATTTTCTTCTTTATTTTTCTTTTATTGGCTCTTCGGTTTTTAAAAAGGAGGTTTACGTGAAAGAAGTGTTTTGTTCGAGTGTTTATTGGACTGCGTTCTTATATTATTTCTTGCCAATTTTAAGATGCATATTGTCTTAATGTTGGTATATTATTTTGCGATACCTATAACTTTGCCTCATGTTGTTTAAAACAAAAAATATCTACAAAATAACAAATAAGCCTCAAACATTTTCCTTATCCTCCACAAAATACATGCACAACTCTCTCCAACACTCATTCCAAAAAAAGCGCGCAATTTAGTGCAGGTTTTTCTTCCCACTTTCCCAGGGGACTACCGACTAACAAACCTAGTATAATCTCCACTAGAAGTGACAGGCAGCTGCCAGTCGGCCGAGTGGCTTCGTTATGCCACGAGAGGGCGCCCGCGTCGCTTCGCAGTTTCACGCCGCCGGCTCAACTCAGCTGCTTGAAATGATGACAATTATTCAGACTTTGAGAAGGTTTTGTTATGTAGTTATGAGAATGTAGGTTTTCCTCCGAAATTCGGTGGTAGTAGGTATATTTTGGTGAATCTATTTAGTTAGGTACGTTTCGAAATTAAGTATGGTTCCGAAGAATGGCTGCTTATACCATTTATGAGTCGAAACAGATACACATTTAGATTGGTATAAATTTTCAAGTCACAATATATTTCAATGAAGTGAATGATTTTATTGGTGAAGGAAAACATCGTGAGGAAATCGGCATGTCCTAGAACCAAAAATTCGAAGACATGTGACATCCGCACTGGGCCCGCGTGGTGGATTACGGCCCATTCCCTCTCCTAGAGAGGAGGCCTGAGTCCCAACAGTGAGAACATTATAAGGCCGACTAGGCTATGCTATGCTAATATATTTCAATTAATAAATTAAGTACCTAGTTGCGTAAAATATTGCTAAACTTTTTGAGAGCATAATTTTTAGTGTAAGTAAACTTTTAGTACTGACTAAGCGATCAAAATGGTTCGTCGGTAACAAAAGTGAATACGAAAGGAAAAAAAAAACACTAGAATAAAAATTATTTCTAAAATATCACAAGGATCTTATTACATTTCAAATGATACGTGTCCTTCATTACATAGTCCGGTGTCGGAGAAAAATTCTAAACTTCCCTTGTCACTGTATAGATGGCGCTACTAGTAACGTAGCCGAGTGAGCTTTCATAAGTGAATGTAGAATTAGATGCCAAAGCCTTGGAGAGACGGAGCGCCGACGCTGCCGTGTCGAATTGAACGTTGCTGAAGATTAGATTAGATACACCACGTACATGCAATAGGCTAATAGCATTCGACATGACGTAGTTCTTTTGAAAAGAAAATGTGGGGTAATTGATGCTAGACAAAGTTTGTGCATATTTTTTGAAGTAGGTAATTCATTCATATTTTAGTTAGGCCTATGTTCTAGGTCCAATAGTTAATAATATAAAAGAGGACATTATGTAGGTAATTAAAGCAAGCCTAAATAATATATCGGCTTTAGTTATTTGTAAAATAATTACACGTCTTTTTAATGTAATTTTGCTCTTTAATTAAAAGTCATAAATCTAATTTTACACATCAATTTTGCAAACGTTTACAGGGTTTTAGTAAAACGATATCGAAGTTATTACGAAATAAAATGTTAGTTACACATTCTAAGCCATTTGTTTCTCCTAAGGTACTGCAAATGGAAGTACTTACATAACTTCACATGTTCGTACAACAACAAAATTATGTTGTAAATTGATGTCAGTTCAAGTGGACTACAATAAATATGTGTTGCACAGTTTTTTCTTTGAAAATAAACTTCTGTGCTTATAGGACTTATAAAATTCTAGTTAATAATAAGATGAAGTATATGACGTGATAAATTGAAGTCCAGCCCTTGTATTACTTATGGCCTCCTTTTGAAAATATAAAAGGATGCTCTAATAAACGCACCGACCCATATAAATTGATTGGTTCAATAAAAATAGATGCTTCAATAATTTATTAAATTGAATGCAGTTAATATTACGAAAGAATTTTTAGTTCTTTTTTATTTGTATTATTGATAGATATCTCGCTTTTTATCTTTTCATATGATGGAAAGCGACAATGTGGTCGAAGATGGAGCACGCTTACCTAGAAGTAACAACCTTTTCACTCATGACTTAAAGATCCCCAGGTTGTAGTTATCAGGAAACACAGACTCCAGCGCGGAATTCCACTCTTTAGCTGTACGCACAATGAGTATGTTTTGTTCGTATGAGTGGTATGCCCACCATGATGACTGATGGCGTATTGCCGTTAGTCTGTTGGTCATATATTACCACTACTACCTACTTATCAATACCAGCTTAGACAGTTCTTTATTCTTTGTATGTGAGTTTTTGGTTTTAATTTAATCTAGTTTTTGCAGTACAGTTTCCACATATCGGTTCATTGTAATCGGGGATACCTCAACCTCTGTCATACAGGTTGCCCTAGTTCAGGGGTTAAGACCACATTTATTTAATGTTGCTTGAAATTTTAGAAATTAAAAGTATTATTATTAACTATACACTTACTAGTGACACTCCCCGGCTTCACACGGGTGCAAATTATATACCTACACAAACTTTCCTCGTTTATTGCTCTGTCTATTAGTGAAAACCGCATCGAAGTCCGTTGCGTGGTTTAGGAGTAATAAGCGGATGAACTGACAGACGCGGAAAGTGACTTTGTTTATAGATTTGATAATTAGTTCTTCAAGAAAGCATGTGATACTAAGAAATTAAAAGAGAGAAAAGTTTTAAGTAAGAATATGGATGGCTAGAGGAAGACCAGAGAAACAATAGATGAAGTGTGTGGATGATGACATGGCTAGCTAGACAACTTTCTGAGATGACTAAGTAGTAATAGAAAAAGAAGACCTTAAAATAAATTTAATTATGGGCAAGAGAAATGCTGAAAATGATGATGTCAACTTATTAATAGGCTTAAAAAATAGGAGGAGGTTTTCAATTCGGTTATTTGATTTTTTAAATCATCTTTTTCATTACAGCATGACAGGTGAGCTTACAGCATATATAAGACGATCTGCTGTCGCTAGCATCACGACTCGATGATTTGCTAAACAAAATATGGCCATGCATTGCTCCTAAGTAAACAAAAAGTAGGTTTTCATGGGTTATTAGAAAATAGATACTAGAAGAAGATAGAACTATTTTGAATTGGGTAAAATATGAAATTGTACCTAATTCAAAATAGTTCATATTAAGCATCACAAAACAAGTTATTCAAGAAACAGTAGAAACATTTTATGCAAAATATCCTCACATTCAACACGATAAACATGTTTATCAGGCTAGTGTTATGAAGTTGTAAAATATTGGCGCTAGTAGCGGACCCGGCCGGCGGAAGCGGCCATCGTTTCCGCCCCAGACAGCCGTTATCTATTTACGACTTTTATTTATGGTGTGCCACAAAACGGGAAAATATTCACAACCACACTTATAGGTACGAATGTATTAATTTATTTATGAATGCTTTTGTGAATATTATTAGCTGTTACCAAGCTATGTTTGATGTTTAGTAACGATTACCTGGTCTCTCTAAAATGTCTTGTAAGTCTCGTAAAATGTTATGAGTTGACTGTCACGGCTTTCTGTGCTCGGCCAAAGAAATATGGGACGTAAAAATGGCAGACAATTTACCAACAATAGCATAAGCTTGTAATATAGCTCTCAGAACTTCAAAGCTAAATTAAGGGCCTTAATTAGGTATTTAATATAAAAATCGATGCATCCAATAATAAGTTATTCTACCATAAAATTATATGAAGCAAGCCACGAAATATTAAAAAGCTCTAGAAATAACATTTCAACGATAATTTTATTTATTTATGCGAACGAGACAGCTGGCTAAACGACAACATTGAGTTATTGATATCATTCGGCCTCCTTTACTTACTCTATGACCACTTGTGTCCACTCTATAGTCCAATTGCATTGTCTCTGGTCACGTATTGCCATTGTCCACTGGTTCTTTAGGGTGGTGAGGTTGACCACTTATAGAAAAGTGTCCTACCTAATTTGAAACGATTTTTTCTCTCTGTCACTCGGTAAATATTGAAATGAGAAGAGTTGCTGTGTCCGAGATAGAAGGACGTGTTTGTTATGTTAATAGACCTGTTTACCTCTAAACGGGACGATTATCAAAACAAACGGGATGCTGCGTGTTATTTCAACTGGACCGTGCGTGACTCGATAGTTGAGATGTGTCGCCTTGAATATTTAATTAGGGTGCTTTGAAACAGCATTTTTTTATCAACAAATAAATAATGCTACTTACTTAATTCCGTTGTAAGTAGGTAAGTAGTTATTATATTCAAATTAATAAAATAAAACGGTAATATTTAATTAATGATGTTTATTTAAGTACCTAATTTAAAAATGCCATTCGTTACATCAATTCGTGAGTTTACCCTACAGTAAATTTGACAGCTGACATTTTCGAACTTTTTTAAATTTAGGATGTCACAGATAATAAATCACAGAGCGTCCCTATTTCGTACGAGCGTTGTCTTCGATTGGCTATGTGCTTTTGTATCGATTACAAGTAGTTATGTTCTTTGGTAGTCGGTGGGTGGACTTTAGGTGTGCGTGAAATGGATACTGCCCTACTGGGCGGGGTCGATGTCAGCCAATCCTGTAAGTGATACTCTACTTCTTCTCAACTACCACTGCGCAAAAAACAACTTTATTAACAACTCTATAAGGTTTCAAATCGTTTCACGTGGCCTCATATTCTTGAAAGCGATACCCTAGTTCTTTATTGCGTAATGTATTTGAAATTAGACTTTGTTGAGTGGTGTTAGAATTCAAAATGGTGTTGGAGTTATATGTAATTGATATACCGTGTCTAAAATTGGTGTTATTTGCATTGTTGGGTCGTTAGAGTATATATTATATTGCTTTGTATATAGGCAGTATGTAAATTTAGTTTAGTGCCTACTGTTGGTACATCATGAACGATATAATAAAAACTCAGCTGGGTATGGTTTTTATTCTAACAAATGTTTTTATAGGTGAAAGATACCTACAATCGAGAATTTCCTTTTTAATTTTGAGCACGTGCATAAATGGAAAGGGTTATGCTCGGAGTTTACGAGCGTGATCGCATCAGGATGATGAAATCCGCAGGAGAACTAAGGTTACTGACATAGCCCGAAGAATCACCAAACTTAAGTGGCAGTGGGCAGGGCACATTGCTCACAGAACAGATGGGTCGATTGGGACGAAAGGTTCTTGAGTGGCGATCGCGTATCGGAAGACGCAGCGTTGGCACGGCCTCAAGGTGGACCGATGACCTGGTGAGGGGCGCGGGAATCCGATGGATGCGAGAGGCACAGGACCGGTCGTTGTGGCGCAAGACGCACAGGACCGGTCACTTCAGGACACTTGGGGGTGGCCTATGTCCACTTGTCCAGCAGTGGACGTTTTTCGGCTGAAATGATAATGAAGAAGCTCGTGACGGTTGAGCAATAGATACTGAGGTTGGTTTGTGGATGGGTACCTACACCATCTCAACATACTAAGATTCCTACATTACATGCCTCGGAAACCACATTAAGTCGTTGGTCCAGCCCCCCTAGCCAAGTCACAAACGATAAACGTAAACTCTCAGTAGTCTTTAATAGATTTTCAACTTTATGTTATTGGATATAAAGTTGAAAATCTATTGAAGATTACATAGTGTTTTCGTTCGTTCCGGTCACTAACACTCAGTAGTCTTTAATAGATTTTCAACTTTATGCTCTTAGGTATAAAGTTGAAAATCTATTGGAGATTACTAAGCGTTCACGTTTATCGTTTGCAACTTAGCTAGGGGGGCTGGCTGTCATTTATAAAGCTTTGACAGTCATTATGAATAGTCGGACGCCAGAAAAACTGACACTATGGTTTCGCACTGTTTGTTCATTTAGCTAGTGTCATGTTTAGAAAGTATTTTTAAGTATTTTTGACTGGCCTGTTGGTCTAGTGGTTAGTGACCCTGACTGCTATGCCGGAAGTCGTGGGTTAGATTCCCACCTAGGAAAAATGTTTGTGTGATGAGCACGATCATTTGTTCTGTGTCTGGGTGTAATTTATCTATAATATGTATGTATTTAAAAATATATAAGTATATTTATTAGTTGTCTAGTACTCACAACACAAGCTCTGCTTAGCTTAGCTTGGGACTAGACGGCGTTGTGTGATAATTGTAGAATATTATTATTTAGTTTTTAGTCATTTTGAGTTCCATTATAAAGTGGGTGTAACACATTTCAATGTTTTTGTAGTACCTATTTGGCAGCCGATTTATCGAGTATCTAAGCCTTTTTAGTAAACTTTGCTGAAGGTAGTCAACACTACAATAAAATTCTCGGTAGTGTGAAAGTGAAACCCGGGGCCCTGGGACGAAGGCAAAGAAGGAACAGGAGTGGGTTTTTAGTCAGTAAAAGTCTGACACTAGGTATCTCGCGCCCCACCCTAGAGCAGGATTTGTCATAAGATGATTTTCCCACCTAATAAAAAAAAAAGCTCTATTTTACCGAGATCGCGCTTGTTTCAATGTTTCTATTATTATCCAGCTGTGTAGACACTTCAGATACAAAGCTATAGATATCCATTAGGAATTAATTTGTGTTTATGTGATTAAAAAAGACACTGAAAACTGTTCACGCAGTTATTTTAATTACTGATTTAGCAAATGAATTTGTAATAATTGCAGTGATGGCAGAAACAGATTCTTTGTCGGGCTGATCAATATTAGCCTCAAAAACTATTAGGTTAACAATAGGTAAACTACAAAATACTTTTTTTCATAATTTACCGGCCAAAGACAATAATCAAACAAACGTATCTAACATTAATGCCAGTTGCCTTCTTTTAAAAATAGGTCGTTATGTATTCTTCATTGAAACATCGAACAATACACGAAAAAAATCATTAGAAAGGGGAGGAAGGGGAGCACCTGACGCCGGAAGTCATTAGTAAATAGATGGACACGAAGAAATGCGATAACGCCCTGCTCTCCCCAAATTTACTGTGCACCAACTTAAGAAATACAATTGAAAAAAATACATCACAAAGAATTTAGAACTTTAAACTGTAGGTGACACGGTTGATTTTAAATAAAAGGCAAGTTTGACAGCTGTCAAGTATAAATTTGTTTCTCGATATAAAAAATGACATTGTGTGGCCAACACCAAAACGTTAACATCTATTGTTACAATCTAAGGATTATTTTGAGGGTAAAAGATAAAGGTATTTTTTTTTAATCCATTCTGCTGGCAGATTTGAATAAGGTTTACTTACTTATCTCTTTTTTACAAGTAACGTGACGTATTTAGGCCTTTGAAATATTTGCTCTTATCAATCCTTAATTCGAAGAAATCTTGCAATTTTAGGTACAAGCTTTTTGTTCAATCCAATATCTAGAAACGCCTAACTAATCAAATTCCCTATTTACATTCCTCCCGTTCGAAGTTAACCGTTTCGCTGCGCGCTGGTGTCACACAGACCCCGTAACTCTATAACTTGTAACTCGTCACCGCACCCCAACCCGCGCCGCTTATTAGCTTACCAAAACCAACAATCGTGATTAAATCGCGCGTGAACTAATAAAATAATAAGAGTCTTGCTCTCAATGTGAACGGCTAGCGGCTGTGCGCAGCGTAGGGTTACATGGTGCGGCTTTGTGAATTATTGATTTGCGGATTTTGTGTTCGATTTTCGAGTTAAAATTTTTATAGGCTCGCTGAGCACTTTATTTTGTGGGTAATGAATGAGAGTGAAGCGTCACGCTCGGCTATGTAACGCTCGTTCGGGTAAGGTCGGCTCGAGTTGCACTTGCAGTGCAGTCACAGAGTATTTTGTAGGTAATGGTCTATGTTGACTTCGCAGCCCCGTAACAGCGATTTTATTTTTATAAAAAAACAAAACATAGTAACTATTCAGGATTATTGTTTTTGCTTTTAAAAACCGGCTTTATTATTTTATGTAACTTTCAAATATTTCTGTGACTTATTCTCGTAGATAGACAGGTTTGAAATCGTAAGTTAAGGTCAGATTTGTGATTTTTTTTTATCGAGGCAACTAATTTATATCGTTTTTTTTTTTTTACCCAGGTCATATGGTCAATTTTAATAAAATAATTTTTCATGGTGACATTTTTTTATATTTGTGGATAGAGGTTCAAAAAACTTGAACTGGAAAATTAGTGCAACCTCACCATTTTTTGATCTCAAATTTCAGATCATGAACGAAATAGCAGTTGTCAAAAAGTCAAAAATGTATGGGGTTGAAATGCAGTGTCCAAATGAGAGTCCAGATTTACTGAACTTATTATTCCCGACAAGACGGGTGTTATCTGTTATATCTGGTTTGCACACCTGCCCGATAGATGATTTCGGGGTGTTGTAAGAGAAATCTAATTCGAATTTTTAGTTCCTTCGTGGCGCCATAGATGTCGCTACAATTTAATTTTAGTGTCTCGTAGTTTTTATTTCTTGCTAGTTTGAGAATATAATGAAAATAATATACATTAAATTGCAAATTGACACTTAATTGTCTGTAGTTGACTTTTCTACAGACAAGTATCTTGTACCTTGTCTTTTGAATAACTTAACCTATGCACAGAAATGTTAGATCATTAATCTTTGGTAGGACCTAACACAAAATATCGCTCATTGTTTAATGAGTTAAATATCGCCAAAACCATAGATCAAATTATAATTTACTTCGGCCATCACATCAGCGTCACTCGCATGAAATTGTCCCAAGGGAACATACTCTTGGTATAACCCGAAGGATACGGTGGAGCATACCTACGATAGAGGTGTGCCCCGCTTGGGCAGAGCATCGCCGTGTCCTCGTAGGGGCGATCGGCGGTAACGACCTCTAGCGCCGGGCCCTGGTACAGGCCATGGTCCGGAGCGAGGAGGAATGGCAGGCGGTCGCCTCCATCTGCGAAGCAGTAATGCTAGCGAAGGAGGTGGCCGCAAGCGCAAGAGTACGCCCCAGCCACAGGGATCCCGATTTACAGGCATCGTAGGCGTAGGCTTGCGGACGGCGAGCAATGGGTAGCACGGCATCCGGTCGTCCGGTAACCGTCCGGACCGAGCCCAAGTCGTCAACAGCGTGTACTGTCCCACGCGCGCCTTTAAGAGATGTCAGCAAATCGTAGGGGCCCAGCATGGTCTAAGCTTCGAACAAAGGCAAAGAAGGAACAGGAGTGGGTTTTAGTCAGTAAAAGTCTGTTACGGCCTCTCGCTCCACCCAAGAGCGAGAGAAGTCATTGGATGATTTTCCACCTTAAAAAAAAGGTACCTACAGGTAAATGGAACCTTTCAACTGTAATATTGGTGTAAATGTCTATCGTTATTTTTTTTTTTTGATTTGGAGTGAAGTTAGACTTGTGTGTTAGACTTTTACTGACTACTCACCTGTGTTCCTTCAGTAAGTAGTTCTTTGTGTTCTAGAGCCACGTTAATTGTTTCTAAATTATGTTTAATCTAATACATAAATTCAAACAAACAAACAGTTTTTACTCACGACTATGGTACCTACTATTATTTTTAATAGCCAGTATGTGTCCCACTGGCCACTGCTGGACAACGGCCTTCCCATTCGCCTTCCAAACCTCTCCATCTAATTAAGTTATCTCTGTTCAAATTTGTCCCGCGAATGTGATACAAACTTAACCATAAAAAATATCAGAGTGCTTAGTGCGAGTTTGTTTCAAACATTAACGCGATCGACACATATGATGGTTAGCGTTCCGATTGGTCCGCTCTAAGCTCTTAACCAATCAGAGAGCCAAACGCGGTAAACATTTTAATCGCGCTAACGTAAAAACAATTCGCACTCAGCGCACTAAATCGAACAAGCATCAACAAAATAGTCTCTCAAGTCAACGCTTCTACTTAGCGCAAAAAATTGCATAGAAACCGATGACGTACGGGGGTGAAGAGGGGGGAGTAAATTTCATTACAATTAGCCGTCACGTCGTATGAATAATTCACGAGCTGGGGTCTGGGAGGCCCGCAAACAGTGAAGGGTTGATTGTTGCCGTCTGTTTGCGAGCGGCCAGTAATTTGTGCCGGCCATCGTTCATTAAGCTACGTTTACGTTAGGATTTTGATGTTACCGATGATTTGGTTGTGATTACTGATTAGGGTGGCAGTTGGTAGTTTGGGCTGGGTTTGGGGCTTGATTGTGTGTTGATGGGTTGTTGGACCAATATGGTAGCTTACGGCCCTGCCCCCCCTAGCCAAGTTACAACCGTTTCATGTCGAATTCCGTTCTCCAATCGGTAACGCCTCGGTGTCAGCAATTGTAGAAAACGATAAGTTGGTAGCCATGTAGACGCGCTTGAGTCGGCCGGTCGTTCTACAATGTCGTTCTACAATAACAAAGGATGTAGCGTTGAACATTGTAGAAACGATAACAATTCATTCTATCATTTTGAACGTTGTGAACTTGGCTACGAATTTTCTATTCGTTTCTTCTGACCACGTGACTTAACGTTGAGATGATGTGATGATTCCCATACATTTGATTAGTTTTCGACTAGCGTTAACGATTGCAGATTATCAACTTGGCTAGAGGTGCTGAACTTACTACTGCCAAACATCGCTTAGCCCTAGATTTAAGACAGTCATGTGAGTAGTAAAAAACATTTGTAAGAAAGAAAAAATAAAAAGTTAGCTCCACCTAAATCATGAATGGTCTTCGTCTGCATGTTATCTGATGACGGAAGTGATTCTATTAGCAGTAAGATAATAGATAAGGCACTCAGTTATTGTCTTTGTTAACTTCTCATTAACGCCAGCGTTCACGCGCCATTGTTTTACTATTGTGTCTCTAATTACAACTCAAAAGGTTAATGTTCCTTGTTGGCTGCGGAATTGTTCGAAAGAGTTAAAATGGCTGCTGTAACATTTTTTTTCTTTTTAAAAAACATTGGGGACACTACATGTAAACCCACATAAACAAGACACCCAGACCCTGAACACCTATCTGTAGGCGATACAAATATTTGTTCTGTGCGGGAATCGAACCCGCGACTCGCAGCGCAGCAGTCTATCGCTCAACCACTGCGCCAATAGTGCCGTCAACCTACCTCACGTGCCGACATTACTTCTTATGTTGCAGCAACCCTGGCAAGCATCAGCCCTAACTTGCTCCATCAATCTTGCTGATATATCTTTGAGGCGCGCCTGGAACACAACACGCCCTTGATCTGAGCTTGCTTTCTTACCGGACGGCCGGATGACGAGCTACCCATTGCTCGCCGTCCACAAGACCGTGCCTCCGGTGACCGGAAATTATCCTGCGACTCCCGAGGCGTCTTACGGTTTCAGCTGCCTCCTTTGCTCGCATTACTGCTTCGCAGAAGAAGATGAGTGTGACCATGGCCTGAACCAGGGCCGGACACGAGAGGTCCCCAACGCCGATAGCTTCCACAAGGAGAATAAATTCAACTTATAAAATCGTTACAGTTATTTATTATTATTTATTTACCTATTTATTTTATTCTTTATAGATACCCCTTAACAATATTTTGTTTTAGGGTACCGTATTTCAAAAGGAAAAAACGGAACCCTTATAGGATCACTTTGTTGTCCGTCCGTCTGTCTGTCTGTCTGTCTGTCAAGACCCTTTATCTCGGGAACGCGTGGAGGTATCGAGTTGAAATTAAAATCATATACTCAGGTTTGCGGTCCCTTGAAGCTGTGAAAAAATCAAACTTCTAAGTTAACGAAAAAAAAAGATACGACCGTTTATGTTACAAAAAAAGTACATTTCGACACTCTCAAGGGAATCATAATTTATAGGGTACTTCCCGTTGTCCTAGAATCCTGAAATTTGGCATGAAGCAAGGTAGCATAAGTATAGGAAAAAATCTGAAAATTTTGAATTTGTAGTAACGTCTCAAAAAAAATATTTTTTGCGATTCGCAAAAATCTTTGAGACTCGATTCGGAAATTGAACTGTTTTTATAGGTACATAAGTTTGTACGGAACCTTCAGTGCGCAAGTTCGACTCGCATTTGCCCGGTTTTTTTTTAAATTAGTCATAACCTGTCAATCATTCACGATTCTCTCGGAATCCTCACCACAAGACAGCTGATACCCGTCACAGATCCCTCGAACCTAAAAGAGATCAGGGAGAGGTCACATCGACCTCGTACCTTCAGTTCTAAATATACGTGAAATGTGTTGACATTGTATTTAGCAGTTCATTACTGCAGCCGAGTGATGGGATGTTAGTCGGGCTATCGCCTTACGACACAGCGGCGATCGTGTTACACTTTCAAAATGGCGGGCCAAGATATGGGAGAAAGCGTATTTGGCGTGTAGTCAACAGGTTTTGTTATTTATAATATAACTAGCTGACCCGGCGAACTTCGTACCGCCTAATAGTAAGGATACAGCATAATTCATTTTATAATGACACTAGCTTTTGCCCGCGGCTTCGCTCCCGTCAACTGACTACTATATCCTACTCTACCCAACTCTATCCTACTCTACCTTATTCTACCCTACTCTACCCTATTCTACCCTACTCTACCCTACTCTACCCTACTCTACCCTACTCTACCCTACTCTACCCTACTCTACCCTACTCTACCCTACTCTCCTGGTTCTAAGCTACCTCCCCACCAACTTTCAGCCAAATCGGTTCAGCCGTTCTTGAGTTATAAATAGTGTAACTAACACGACTTTCTTTTATATGTAAAGATTACAGCATAATTCATTTTATAATGACATTTTAATTAGAGATGGCGTTGTATTCGGTTTTTTTTTTCGTGAATTTTTCCAATTTTCCTCAACGTTTAAACCTTCCCTGGATTATCACAAATTTTCCAAGACCAAATTACTTAAATCGGTCCAGCCGTTGTCGTAGTCGTAGTTTTAGTGAGACTAACGTCGAACAGCAATTCATTTTTATATAGATAGACTAGGTAGACTAATTTTGTATCGCTAGTCTGCCAGCGGCTTCTGCGCCGCTGGAAGAAACTAGCGATACAAAATTTGCCCGCGATATAAAATTTGAACCCCCTTTTCTTCGCTTAAAGGATGAATTTTGAAAAACCCTCTCTTAGTGCTCGCTTACGTCATAAAAGGAAACCTTGAGCAAAATTTCACGCTCCTAGGCCCTGTAGTTTCGGCTGTGCGTTGATATGTCACTCAGTTTCTCCTTTTATATATATAGATAGATATATATCATAATCTATACATATAAAAGATCCTGACTGACTGACATATCGATGCACGGCCGAAACTACTGCGACTAGGAGCGTGAAATTTTGCACAAGGTTTCCTTCTATGATGTAGGCGAGCACTAAGAGAGAATTCGCCCCCTAAGACGATAAAACGGGTGTCCAATTTTTGTTTGGAGAGCCCTACTTTCACACAGGCAAAGCCGCTGGTAAAAACAAGTAATATTATAAAGAGATATTCTATTTCTGTACTCCATTTTTCCCGGATTCGTAGAAAGTTTATCCCTTAGCCCATCATTTAGGATGGGTGTGCGCTTGAGACGGTCCAACTGCTCGTCAGCGCTGGCGCCACGGCATCCGTCCTGTGCTGTCATGTTGCTCCTATCAGCTATTAACACGCAGCGTATGATTACCTAGTACTGACGTGCTTTGTGCCAACATCTCTGGGGGATGGGTCTAACTTGCGAGCTAATTTTGGAGTGAAAAGACGAAGGGTTTCCTTTATAGGTACCGCCCACGATGCTGTTGATTGAAGATAACGGACAAATGGAGGATGGAGGAAGGTATGTTACAAACGTTTATTCGAATGACAAAAGTGGTCTGATGGCAGCTGTTTTACGTGGCAATAAAAAAACAAATTTAATAATCTTCTGTACTAATATTTATTGGATTTATGTATTTTTGTTTGTAATTGAATAAACTCAAGAACTACTGGACCGATTTTCAAAATTCTTTTATCAGTAGAATACTACTTTATCACTGAGTAACAGAGGCATATTTAGTTTTCATGCAGGCAAAGCTGCTGGCAAAAGCTAGTTAAACTAACGACGGATACAACTATCTACGAATCATCAATTAATTACAAATATTTTACAGAAAACCGCGTTTAAATCGACCAAGCGGTTTTTAATGGGATGACATTGCATAATACAATTTGCATTGCACACAAACACATGAAGAACCTCTCACCCTAAACGCGTATAGGTACCTGCTCTGTTCTCTATAGGGTAAAAACACTGATCCATGGTAGTTTCAGGATTTGTTTTTGTGGTTATAGCATAACTCTTAAATATTTCGTCTGTTGGGAATTTCCAGCTCCAGTTGTTTATGCAGTTCTATGTGTTCTCAAATCTACTTTGTAGTTAGTTTTATATTTATCGTCATCAATTTCAGTACAGCACCTAAAATTCAATGATCTTTTTATGAATGTAAAAAAATACGAAACATTTTATTTTCAGCAAAACATAAAAGGGAAAAACAAACTCCTCAACAAGAGAAATACAGTTAATCGTTTGCAAAACCAACATGAAGGATACACTGATGTTTGGCGTCGCCATCGCCAATATTATTCTACTTTACAGAGACAGGCCTAAACAAACACTTACACACTTCCGATACGACATTAGAACTTTGCAAAAAAATAATATTTTAGTATTAAATTACGAGGGATATCTATGTTTTTCCAAGTTCCCACGTGTCATGGCGCCATCCATAGAGTTTTTGTTCTATTTTTCTGGCGTGAGTTGACAGTTTTGGCGGGACTTAACGTAATTATGTCATTGAGTGTCTCTGGTATTGTTAGTTCTTATTCTTTATGGTGTATTTTGGGGCGATCGTTGAGATATAAAACTGTAATGAATCAGCAATTTTTGTAACGGCTACTGTGGTTATACGGCGACGCCCGACGGATATCTTTATGTAATTTGCTGAAACTTTAACATAGAATTTCTCTTTGCGTCTTGGTTTTGAAGTAAAAAGAGACTTATAAGGGACGGTATCAGTTATTCATTGGCGCACTAAAGTATTGCTAAGTCTGCAAATGCAATACGCACTTAGTTATTACAATATTTTGTGAAAAAAAAACTCCTTAATTGCTCACACTTAGGTACCTACAGTCAGGGATCAAAAGTGCAATTGCACTCTACCAATGCTAAAGTGTCTAAAATTTCTTTATTGTAGAAGTTCAATAGTCTACAACTAGTTTATTCAATACTTTAGATTCTATGCTACCAATTAAATCAGTCATGGACCATTGACACTCTTCTACAAAGAAATTTTAGACATTTTAGCATTGGTAAGGTGGAACTGCACTTTACTGCACCTACAGCCCACAGGTTTCAATTGCCATGAATAGGTACACTCTTTTTAAAATTAATTATACCCTTCTCTGGACTTACTCAAACAAAACATCAAACCCATCTTCTTTACTAATTAAGGGGCAGTCATCAAAACAGTTTCGTCATTACCAAACAAAAAAACGACTTATAAAACCCACTTTAAAAACTGTAAGTCATGTTGACCCTACACACTTGATGCATTTGTTACTAAAATTGCAAAAAACATGCGTAATCTTTTTTTTTAAATTAAAAGGCAAAGGAATGAAATGTAGTCATCTCTTATAATTACAGGTTGGGACAGAGGGTGGCGGAATGGAGGGTGATGTGACGTGATGGTAATGACTGACGGATTGTGAATGAAAGCTCTTGTGTTTCAACGGAATTGGTTAATTGTTTTTAGATTATTAAAGGTAAATAAAATGGGTGGTTTAGGTATTACGTTGAGAACGTTTGTGTCACTATGTCATGCAGAAAAAGTCCCCAGCCGCCGGAATCCCGATCCCGATTTCCGGCCATTGCAGGCGCGGGCTTGCGGACGGCGAGCAATGGGTAGCTCGCCGTCCGACCGTCCGGTAACCGTCCGGACCGAAACCAAGTCATCGACGGCGAGTACTGTTCCACGCGCGCCTCAAGGAGATGTCAGCAAACCGTAGGGGCCCAGCAGGGTCGAAGCCTACTAGGGCCAAGGTTCTGCTTCTGAGAGGAAGACTCGGTCCTGGTATGAAAGGCAACGAAGGAACAGGAGTGGGTTTTTAGTTAGTAAAAGTCTGACACAAAAGAGCGGGGCATGTCATTGTAAGATTTTCCCTAAGAAAAAAAAATATCATGCTGAAAAATGTCTGTGTTGAAAATACGAATACAATAAATTTTTAGGTAATTTTCAGTTCAAATACCGTTTTAGAAATTTTGTAGATAATGTCATTTTTTTATTATAGTTCAATTTTGACTGTTTCATCTTACTTGACGATAAGCGGTGATGTGATCGACTATGGTACACGCTTGAGAGTCATAATATACCTTAACTAAGTTGATTGTTTTTTCTTTCAGTGATTTTAACGTATATCTTGCAATTTTTACTACCTAATTTATGTGGCCTACCCAAATAATCTTTTCTTTGGTAGTGTTCGTCAAGTCTTTGCCTCCTTAGTAATGAGTTGAGCTACACAAATAGTGACAAACGCTTGCTTGCTACTGACTGGACAGGTTCACTAAAATCTGTGTGATTCTTTCTTCAAAAGACCATCTCAGACACTAATCTGCATGGTGCTCATATGATTAGACCATTATGTTTACGGACTTTTAAAAGAGACTTTGACCTCAGAGTTCGTTTTGGTGTTTCTTCTCAGGGTAGTCAGCTAGAAAACACCGGCCTCAAATTGACGTGTAAAAGTGATTTTTAAAACCTATTTACAAAATAAGGCAACTGAAGAAACACGAGTGGGTTTTAGTCAGAAGTTATATGATGGGGTGGGAATCGCCCCAAAAAGAATATCTATATTATATAAAAGCGAAATACTACTCACTGATTAATCACGAAATCTCAGAAACTATAACACCTACAAACTTAAAATTTGGCAGGTAGGTTCCTTATAGGGTGTAGACATCCGCTAAGAACGGATTTTCCGAAATTTACCCCCTGAGGGGATGAAACGGGGGTCCAAAGTTTGTATAGAGAAACCGACTTTCACGCGGGCGAAGCCGCTCGCAGAAGCTAGCATAGCATAGCATAGTCGGCCTTATAATGTTCCCACTGCTGGGACTCAGGCCTCCTCTCTAGGAGAGGGAATGGGCCGTTATCCACCACGCGGGCCCAGTGCGGGTTGGTGGATGTCACATATCTTCGAATTTTTGGTTCTAGGACATGCCGGTTTCCTCACGATGTTTTCCTTCACCGTTTTGAGAGCAGTGGTGATGAAATAAAATACACAAAGTAATACGCCCAGGCGTATTCAAACCCAGCCAGCTAGGTTTGAACCCGCGACCTACAACTCGGTAAGTCGGGGCCGTTACCACTCGGCCACCACTGCTCTCGCGCAGAAGCTAAATCAAAATAATCACAACTTAAGATTTTACGAAATAAATGAAACTCGAGTTACCCATTTGTTATTAACTTTATTATATTATCAACTTATTTACTACCTAATTAATTCAATTCAATATGATGTTCATTTCGAATCAATTTATGAACCCGTTCATGGTTCAATTGGACCCCCAATTAACATTAACAATAGACCACACCGGAGTTCCGCTTCAGTTCTACACACATAATTTCTTATGCAGATCTGCGTATCGATACCGACTTATAATGTCTCTTTTATCTTTAAACCAATCTAACTTGGCATTCTATTCACTACAATCCATTTTATAACAATCCATACTAATATTATGTGAAAGTAACTCTGTCTGACTGTCTGTCAGTTACGTTTTCACGGTTAAACTAATGATTTTGATGAAATTTGGTACTTAGTACGGAGCAAGCTTAACTCCAAGTATGGACATAGGCTACTTTTCTGTCTTCGACTTCTCGTCCGCAATAACCAATATTCACGCGGATAAAACCGCTGACAGAAGCTACTAATTATATATAGATATGAAAGTAACTCTGTCTGTCTGTTTGTTTCTTACATTTCCTTGAGATATTTTCCGACTATCACATGTGTGAAGTTGCTCGCAGAAGCTTGTAGGTATGTATTAGTAACATGACGTTGTCAGTTTGTTGGTTGATTTGTAACGTTTTTACGCCTTAACCGCTGAACCAATTGTTCATCACTCAACCATTGCCCCAAGAATTCTGTACATAAATGAAACAAATTCTTGTCAAAGCGAGTACAAAATCTTAACATCGCGACTCAGCTTGGGCACGCCACAATTATGGTGGGCACGCCACAATTATGGCGGTAAGTCCCCTCTTTGAGGCGTGGTTGGAAAGACCTCACGGCGTCCTCACCTTTCGCATGACGCAGGTTCTCACCGAACACGGTAAGTTCGGGAAGTTCTTGCACCGGATTCGTGCGGAAGCGACGCCCGGGTGTCGCCACTGTGTGGACCGCCCGGAGGACACGGTGGAGCACACGGTGGAGGTGTGCCCCGCTTGGGCAGAGCAACGCCGTGTCCTCGTGGGAGCGATCGGCGGCGGCGATCTCTCGCGCCGGGCTTTGATACAGGCCATGGTCCGGAGCGAGGAGGAGTGGCAGGCGGTCGCCTCCTTCTGCGAAGCAGTAATGCTAGCAAAGGAGGCGGCCGATCGCGTGAGGCAACGGTCCTCACGCCCCAACAGCCGCCGGGATTCCGATCCCGATTTCCGGCCACCGTAGGCGCGGGCTTACGGACGGTGAGCAATGGGTAGCCCGCCGTCCGACCGTCCGGCAACCGTCCGGACCGAGCCCAAGTCGTCGACGGCGCGTATTGTTCCACGCGCGCCTCAGGGAGATGTCAGCAAATCGTAGGGGCCCAGCAGGGTCGAAACCTACTGGGGCCATAGGTAGTGTGAAAACGAAACCCGGGGCCTTGGGACGAAGGCAACGAAGGAACAGGAGTGGGTTTTTAGTCAGTAAAAGTCTGACACTATCTCCTGCTCCACCCAAGAGCGAGATTTGTCATTAGATGATTTTCCCACATAAAAAAAAACATCGCGACTCAGCTAATGGTATAACGCCATCTGTGCGAGAGGGAGTGTAAGAGTTTAACTGAGTGAAACGCTCCTACGTTCCTTCAGATGGAAAGAGATCAGGAGGGCTTCAGGGCAACAATTCCGCAGCCCGCCGCCGTCGCGGTAAGTATACATAGGCGGACTTAATGCAACTAGGTATTTTTGTAAGTACCTACAAGTTTACCACTGGGTTAAAGTGTACAAGTATACCACAGTTACAAGTACCTATACCACTGTGTTAAATATACAATGTGAGATGACGTATTGTTTAAATTTTTGTTTTTTTAATTCTAAAATTGTGACATTGGTCTTTATGTGAATTTAATCATGAATACTGCCATACTTACATTATATGGACATTATTTACCATAGGTGCGGGCTTGCGGACAGCGGGCAACGGGTAGCTCGCCGTCCAACCGTCCGATAAACGTACGGAGCGAGCCCAAGTCGTCGACGACGCGTAGTACACGCGCCTCAAGGAGATGTCATCAAAACCATAGGGACCTAGCAGGGTCGAAGCCTACTGGGGCCATGGGTTGTGCGAAAGAGAACCCCCTGGAACGAACGCAAAGAAGGAACAGGAGTGGGTTTAGTCGGTAAAAGTCTGACATCCTCCCGCTCCGCCCAAGGGCGGGAGATGTCATTGGATGATTTACCTAAAAAGAATAAAAAATATGGACATTATTTAGAAATATTACTTTTTTTTTTTTTTTTTAATATTCCGTGAGTAAGTACATTTCTTTCAGATTATTTCCAACTTTTACGCGGGCAACACCAATGGTTCTAAGCTAGTACTGATTAAATTATTAGAAAAACTTACAACCTTTCATAGTCTTTGTATGCACTATCGATGCTAATCGCGATCGTACGCGATAGGGTTATTGAAAAAGTTGTGTTCACATTACGCCTTATAAGGCACGATATTAATTCAAATGCATTTGTTCGTTATGTCTCAACACCGTGTTTGTAATGCAAAGATTAGATTATTGAGAACGGTTTCTACTTAGCTGAGTTGTATTGAAGTTCTGTGTGCCAATGTAAAGTAGGTACATAATATAAGAGGCAATTTTAGAAGTGAAGGGAGAGGGAATAAAGAAATCATCAGTTGAGTAGTGGTCAAGCGTGAGCCTAAAAATAATAATAAATATGATTCATTTCCATGGTCGTCAAAGTCGTAAAAATGCATGTAAGTATTCAAACGTGTTTTTTTATCTATATATAGGGTGACTGGCAATTAGTGTATGATACTTAAACACGTGATTGTGCTCATGATAACAAACAATTTTTATTATGGGAGCAAAGCCGAAATCGCGAAAAAATTATCAAATGTTCAGTACATTAGGCAAACATAAATGTACTGAACAGCTTTTTTTTTAGCGATTTCAGGTTTGTTCCTCTATTAAAAGTTGTTGGTTATCATGAGCACAATCAAGTGT
Organism: Mythimna impura; assembly: GCA_905147345.3. Lineage (NCBI taxonomy): Eukaryota > Metazoa > Arthropoda > Insecta > Lepidoptera > Noctuidae > Mythimna > Mythimna impura. The sequence continues at coordinate 3,265,445 of LR990355.1, read as the reverse complement.
TTAAGTATCGTACACTTATTACCAGTCACCCTATATATAAAAGTAGAAACTGAATGACTGACATATCAACGCACAGCCGAAACTATTGGGACTAGGAGTGTAAAATTTTGCACAAAGCTTCCTTTTATGACGTAGGCGAGCACTAAGAGAGGATTTTCCAAAATTCACCCTCTAAGGGGACGAAACGGGGGTTCAAAGTTTGTTTGGTGAAACCTACTTTCACGCGGGCGAAGCTGCTGGCAAAAGCTAGTTTCTTATAAACGTTGAAAAACGTTTTTAAGAAAGAAAAAATATATAGATATAGAATATCTATCCAATATAATTTTTAAATGTTTGGGTAAGTCTGCATCCTTTTCATATTTTCTCTTCATATCTTATGATAAATGGTGTTTATTTTTTGTACATAAAACTAAGTTTATTTATTTATTTTTTTATTTTATCAGGAACAATTTACATTGTATTTGATACATATTATTAATATTAATAAACAATTCTAAAATTTAACATGCATAAAAAAATAAAAAATAAAATTAAAACATGAATACGTGCATAAAACGAAAATAATACAAATACGTCGTGTTTGTAAGTCGTGTTAGAGCATTTATAACTCACGAACGGCTAGACCGATTTTAATGATCTTAGCTTTATTAGATTCGTACTTCAGGTCGGAACCTGAAATAACTATTAAAATATCGGAAAAATTCACATAAAAAATATATATATTTGAAAAATAGGAATCCAAATACTTACATCGAATAATTACAGTAACTGTCAAATACATTGGCCTCAATCATTCAATCATTCGGTCAATAAGTTTAACATTGCCTATTAGGTACGAAGTTCTATAAAACTTTTACACGTCAATTTTTTCGTTAATTTAAACTAGATGAGGCCGGTTGGGGCGGTTTACTGAGTTCGTTTATGTAATAAGTACCACTGAACGTCAGTTTCTTTAACGGTCAATTTATTCCAGTCGTGTCCTCGGATTATGTTCTACAAGACAAGCTTACGTTACATGTTCCTAGAACATTGTATTTAATTAAGACAACGTGTCCACTGTCTACGGTCCATATTTATTTGCTTGTTGGACTTTTAAAATGATGTAAACAACTTCATAAAACCACATACAATAAAACAAGTAATAAATTGTAATATGGACCGCATTAATGACTGCTACAGCCGGGACCCATTAAATAATCTAGACTAAAATCATTCCATCCAATACGGGTCCCGACTGTTCCAGTCATCAATGTGGTCCTTATTAGAATTTATTGTTTTATTTTGTGTGTATCGATTATGAAATTATCACACTGTTGTAGTAATTAAATTGCTTTTTAAATTTCTGGACTGAGCTTGTTTTTTTCTTTTCAGTTTTAATTTAAAGCTAATTTTTAGGCCGACGGGTTTTTTTTTTTTATTTATTTAATAGCAGTACACCGCAGACTATCTCCTCTTTTAGCTTTAGTTCTTGTATCCGTCCTAAGGTTGTCACTAGTTTATATCAATTTAAAAAAATAAATTATTACGAAACTTGAAGATAAATACTTGAAAATTAGACAGAAAATAGTTGAAGACTTTTCACATTTTAATTTTCAACAGTTTCCTTTTCCAATACTTCTTCGAAGACGGTGGGAAATGTCACCTTCTGGTGTTTGTCCGAACTCCTCGGCTTGGATGCAGTCCGCGAGATGTTTTTAAACAACCACCACTGATCTCGCGTTACTGCACACATTTCATGTTCAGGGTTGACACGACGATGCAGAGTTTATTCCTTCAATTATTATTTTTTAATTAATTTATACATAATTATACCTACTATTTATTTTTAATTAAAAATTTGAGTCTGAGACTTGTACGTACTTGTCGGTATACCGTGTCAATGGCGCGGTTGGTACATTTTTAAGACGATTTAGTTCCTAAAAATTGTTACTTTTAAAATAAACAGAAAAGAATGGAATAACAAAAGGGAGGCCTTTGCCTTGCAGTGGGACACAACCGGTTCATTATTGGGCATTAGCGACCCTACGGACCCGATCTGCTGGGAGAAATCTTGTTCCTCATCTCCGGCTTGCCCTTATCGGCCGGCCGTAGTGAACACTGACGAGGAACGGAGCTCCCTTGCATTTAATGGCTGGTTTGAGTAGAGATTCGCAAGAATAAACATGCTCAGGAGAAGGATGTATAATCCAATAAGGTGCTGGTAGGGATATTGACCGTACTTCCGGGATTGTCCTGATAGCCGTGGTATACCTCTCCACTCCTCAAGCACCTCAGGATATGTTGCCCTCTTGTTGCTACGTCACTATGGCCGTTTTTGAAGGCCTATTTATTGAGTATGCAAGTCGCCCCCTGCCTTTTTTATCGATGTATATTAATAGCATTGTTCAAGCGGGGTCCATAATCTTAACATAGTTCTTGGTAACCAGTCCACTTAAGCCTCCCAAAACTATAGCCCTATCTATATCTATGTTTTTCATATGTCGCAATAGTTTTCCACCAACCGGGGGTTGTCCTTGTGTGCATCAGCATAGCACGTACAGGGATAATCGTCGGTTGGTACTACGTTCCACGAAAATTGTCTTCGCTTCGACCCCTCGTACGCCTTCCAAAAGTAGACCTTTGGTAGGCGTACGAGGGGTCGGACCCTGAGGTCCTGGAGGATCTCAGGGTCCTGAGATAAATAAACGAATAAAATAATAATATTAAAAATAAACATCATAACCAACCAAACATATACCTATTCATTTTTGCCTTAGATTCCTTATGTTATAAATAATAAACAGAGGGGGAAGGGGTTGGCCTATTTCTTTTATTTCTTATTTTGGGAAGGGAGGGGGCAAAAACTAGTAAAAATCGTTTTATGTAATAAATTAATGGTCCCTAAATAAATATAAGTTGTGTTACTTTTTTAGTGTACAGCTAAAGTTTATTCTATTCTGTTCTATCTAACATATTATCAGTTACTTTTTAAATCCCTTTACCTGCTAAAGCCTGCTTTAGACAGCCCTGTAACATCATTTCTGTTGACTTGTGTTTAAAACTGTGTAAATAGGAGAGGTCTCAAGTTACGGGATCGATTTTAAAACAATATTCAGCTTCGGACGGAGGCGCCTGCGAACAAACATGTCCAACTAGACCAGGGATACTCAACATGTTTGCTTTTCTAACTTCTCTTAATGTTCGATGCCAATTTTACCCTTGTCTTCATGTCTTCTTTATTTCTAGGAGTTCTATTGTGATGGGTCGGTGGGTGATAATTTTTGTCAACTTTATTGGTTATCGGCATCTGAAAAAAAAAGAAAAAATACATGTTTATTTGGCACACAAGTGACACAACTTAAATTAATCATAACAATAAAATATGGCTTGACTTATAAATCCTCATATGTGGTAATCGTACAGGCTATCCTATAATCGCTTATTTATCTGAAATCTATGGAACTTTTTAAAAACGTTGGCCCACACTTTAGGAATAACTCATGCAAATTCGTGAGTGCGATCACAAACAGGCACAACACACGCAAGACACACAGACTCAGTATAATTATCTGCAGGCTATAAAAATTTGTTTCATGCGAAAATCGAACTCGCGACACACCGCATAGTAGTAGCCAATCGCTCCACTCCACATATGAGGGGTAAGATGGTCACAGCTTATGGCTGCTGATGTTATACAAGCAGTATCTTTTCAGTATACTTCATATCAGATTGACAACCACTGACCCGAATTTAAGAAAAAAACACAACCCCTCTTTTGCCTCATGCAGTTGGTGAAAAAGTCTGTCAAGTTTCCGAGAACACTTGGTTGAGGCAAACAGTTTGATTTGTGTTTCGAAACCAATCGAGATGATATGAAGATGTTGTACAAACATGGAGTAAAGACTGGTGTCATGATGGGCATCAGTCAGTGTATTGTTTTATGTTTAATTTTGTTTTGATTTGTTATTGTTAGGCCGCTATCCCACTAGCGTTTTACGAGCGTTGGCGCTTCTCTAACGTCTGTGCAGCTATAACGTTGCGCAGACGCGACGTTAACGTTGCGAGTTTCTAGTGGCAAGTGTTACATCCGCTGAACGCAACGATAACGTCGCACACATGCTGCAGTTTGAGGTGTATGCAATAAACTTGCGACATTAACGTCGCGTCTGCATAACATTGGCGCTTTACCACTAGAAAAGAAACACGCAACGTCAACGTCGCGTCTGCACAACGTTGGCGCTGCGCAGACGTTGGAGAAGCGCCAAAGCTTGTGGGATACCGGCCTTAGATGAGACTTTGTTTCTATGAAGTCTATTTCTTAGTGCAGTGTTATATTAGCTCGTCGTCCGGCCGTCAGCTCGTCGTCCGTTCATCCGGTAAGGACCGAGTCCCAGTCGTCGGCAGCATGTAGCGTTCCACGTTCGAAAGCAGTAGGGGCCCAGCAGGGCCGATGTCCGCTAGGGCCACGGGAAATTACTGAAAGGGAAACCTTGGTCCTAGAACGCAAAGAGTAGCCTAAGGACTCTGTTGGGTTTTTGTCAGACAAAAATTCGCGTCGCATTCCTTATTACTAAGGGTCCTGTAGTTCCAGTTGGATTAGCTTTTTACTGATGGTGTCTTGTTGATTGGCGTCATAAAGTGCAACGTGCATAGCCAAAAAACTCTAGTAGGGGAAAGTGGGGGGAAATCGGATAGAGGGTAAAACCGTACAGTGGCAATTTCATTACTCCGCGTGTAGTTGTCTCGCGAGAAATACGCGCGAACGCTTACATAATGTGATTGCAAAAGGCTGCGACGGTAATCTTACCGTCACAGCCTTTTGCAATCACATTAAGCGCTTGTGTTATTAAACAAAAATTTTAAATAAAGGTAAGTATTTAGGTAATCTTATATTTTGATGTTTTTTTAATGTTATAATATCATTAACAGGGTCCTTTTTCACTCGCCTATCGTCAACATCGAGCATGGTTTAAAAGCTTGTTACTTCATCTAAGGCAATCCAACGCGATGTTTAACGGCAACGAAAAGGCAACGCGAAAAAAGAGAGATAACGCCTGAAAACTCTGTTAGCATTTGGTAATTTCGTGCCTATCCGGTTTGACTCATATGTATGGGGTGAAATCGGATTTATAGTTTTTTTTTTTTTTTTCTAGTCCTTAGTAACATTAAACCCAAATATTTTCATGCCAAAGTAATGTCTAAGGTATACTTAAACATTTATAATATTGATTTATCTCAATAAATATTATATTGATTTATTTATTGTGTCTTTAGTTGAACTATCCGGTACCCCCCCACCTTCCCTACTAGTGAATGAGTCATCATTAGTCGCCAGTAGTCATACTATATCCTAAATTGCGAGGAAAAAAACGTAGTACGATCTTATTTTATACAAAGTTGCAGGTTTCGTTTGATCTCTTCATGCAGCTTGTTAGTGGGTGATACCATTATGGTGTGGTTAACTTAAAACCTGTCAGCCAAGAACAAGGACGTGTGACTAGGAGTAACTAGTAACCAACTATAGTTAATTAAATAATGGTGTTCGTTATCATAATCATCACTTGTATCTGAAACTATTCGCAAATAATACGCGATTATGGAATTATACCGTATGGTGGAATTGCAGAAGTTCCATCGCGAACATTTCCTAGGGCTTTACCATGACAAGTTAAAATATCAAGCCTTCGAGTGACAAAGAGGGAGCTATAAATCTTGTATAGTTCCATCCCTTTAACAGCTCATTTTAGATTTTTTTTTAAATGTTTTTGAAATTTTAAAATATTATAGTATCTATTGTATAATGTAGAACCATTTTTTTTTTCAAAGTTTGTAAATGTGAGTACCATGGAGCTATTTATGGTTTTTAGGTTATTATTGGACTTGTTTGACATTATGAGCATGGCAGTTGAAAGTTAGTCATGCTCACTCAAATGTCTCTCTGATGGTGGGGCGTTTATTGGATCATTCGGTTCCCTTCAAAATGGTTGAGCTGAGTGGTGCTAATATTCGCGTCATATCCGTGAACGGAGCACCCGTTCACGGATTGTGTCAGTTGAGACTGGTCATCTCGTAGCTGCCAGTTGCTAAGTATTTTAATATCTATATTTAGTTTTTATTTTTATTTTATCAACATTGTTCTCACATGATAGTAGCGACAAGAAACATGTAACCGAGATATTTGTAATACATAACATGATTGGAAAGAGTGTCCATGGAGTTTCTTGCACATTCTTCTCCATAGAGATCTACGCTTTGGAATGTGCAAATAGCATCATTTTTTTCTGACTTCTTGACATTTCAAAAGTGCCTTTAAATGGTTTATTTGAAATAAAATGCTTTAAATCTTTGAATCTTAGGTCGTTTAATGGATCGAGTTATGAGCTCGTGGTAGGGCCTCAAATCACTGCTTGTTTTTTGGAGTGGGAAATCAAAATCAAAATATTTTTATTTCACATAGACCTATATGGGCACTTATAAAACGTCAGAAGCTAGTGTACGTGCCATTTGGTCGTTTCCTATCCTATATAGAAGAACCGGCGGGAACCTCAATGTTTGCTCTTTTAAAAAAGTATTGATTTTTTTTATATAAGTATTACTAGCTTCTGCCAGCGGCTTCGCCCGCGGAATAGAAGATTTCTCCATACAAACTTTGGACCCCCGTTTCATCCCCTTTGGGGGTGAATTTTGGAAAATTCTCTCTTAGTGCTCACCTACGTCATAAAAGGAAACCTTGTGCAAAATTTCACGCTCCTAGTCCCAGAAGTTTCGGCTGAGCGTTGATATGTCAGTCATGCAGTTTCTCCTTTTATATATACATAAAGATATACTTAGGGGTGTATACGGGGTTCAAATCAACATCTATCGGGACCCAAGCCAACCTCACCTGCACGTGGTGTCCTGCTGACAAACGAACGAGGCTATGGCACCCGCCAATACTCACTGGACCAGCGTGGCGGGTTATGGTCCAAATTCCCCTAATGAATTACAACCGGACAAGAGGCAGGCCCCAAGTGCCCGGTGACTCCAGCGGTTGTGCTGGCGTGGACGGGCGTGGGCGCAACCCTGGGGTCTGAGGAGCTAAGAATCTCCGGGCGAGAACGATTAATCGTCAAACGACCCGTCAATATACAGATTGCATAAAAGATTCCGGCTCATCAGCTACTAAACGACGACTACAACACGCACTCCGATCGGATGAAAAGATCACCGAGCTTGAGGAGGAGTTGAGAAGGTTACGATGGAGTATTGTGGGATTATCCGAAGTCCGAAGACGGGGAGGACACGATAATCCTAAAATCTGGTAACCTGCTCTATTTTAGGGAGGGGGACCAGCAGTCCCAGGGTGGTATCGGGTTTATCGTCCACAAGTCCCTTGTGAACAATGTGGTGAAGATCGAGAGTGTGTCGACCAGGGTGGCGTACCTTATAGGTACTCAGAATATCATCAAGATGTTCGCTGAAGGTCATAGAGGTTTACGCCCCAACCTTAGCATAATCAGTCTTTTTTTTAATGTTCCCACTACTGGGACTCAGACCTCCTCTCTACGAGACGGAATGGGCCATAATCCACCACGCGGGCCCAGTGCGGGTTGGCCCCAACCTTAATAGTATGGAAAAACTTATATCTTAATACAATGCGCAACCTTAATAGTATGGAAAAACTTATATCTTAATACAAAAACTTATATCTTAATATCGCGGAATGCGATAAGGCCGTCCGGCCTTATCGCATTCCGCGATCTCTTCCAGGCAAGCTGGAAAGGACAGTAATTGTCAGAACATGATGATAATTTTACAGTAATGCCATATTACAATATTAATAGAATATGAGACGGCATTGTAGACCAGTCGTTGTGGTACCCAAAAGCACAAATAAAAAAATAATAATAAAGAAAGTGGATCGAAATAGAAAGTAATCTAGAAATACTTAATCATCAAATTTGGAATGATTTTCAGTAGTAGTTTTAAAAATGACGAAAAAAAAAATTGACGTGTAAAAGTGTTTTTTAAACCTATTTACAAAATAAATATCATTTATCATTTATCAGTTTTGAAATTGCGAGCGAGTTTTGCTTAGTTTCCGCGACAACATCGTTCTATTTTCAATTGGTGTTTGTCAACTTTATTAGGATGTGGTTAGGTTGATTTTAGAGTGAATGGGGGTTTCACAGCAGCATATACAGGGTGGCCCAACAGTTCTCGCGCCGCAGACTACCCCCTTTTTTCTATTTCAAGTTCTTACAGTCCATCCTAAGGTTGTCTGGTAGATATCGCTGTCAGCGATAAGACCGCCTTTGTACCCATAGATTTAAGTTAGTGTAAAAGTTTTTGTTACTATTTTGGTGTACAATAAAGTTTATTCTATTCTATTCTAACTCCTCCCGCTGTGGGTGGAGCGAGAGAGTGACCGACTATATATTACTGAGTGGGTAAAACCTACCGGTGTTTTTTCAGTTAAGTACCCTTTGTGTTCCAGTCACAGCGGCTTCTTTGGGTTTTAGTCGGCAAAAGTCTGATACTCCTTCTCGCTCCACCAAGAGCACTAGAGTAGGAGATGTTATTAGATGATTTCCTACCCAAAAAAAAGTACTTTTAGGCTGATATTGTCTACCATAAGCTCATGTCGCGAGCAGTATCTATGCACTTTCGACTTTAAACCAAAGCTTCTTCTTCTTGTTTCGTGTCGATTTGACTCAAATTTGGTCAGACCAATTTTTAGCCACTATCGTTGGCCTCGTATAAATCGTGGAAGATGCAGGTGGTTGTGCATGCGGGGCAAGAAAGGAGGTGATGCATATCCTGTGAAGGGGCTTCACACTGACAATGTGCTGATAAGTCTGATTTGCATCTAGTGTTAGACTAAAAAGTCGATGAATGAGCGCATCCCTATTGTCGCCGCATCTTATCGCCCCCACACTAGCATCTTTGGTAATTGAAGAGAGAATTACGCGCCTTTTCACGACGTTATCTAGTTCTGACTTTTCAAGTAGTAATTAAATGTTTTGCGAGATAAAACTGCGTTTATCTTTAATACTAGCAATATTCCTTAGTGTATTGAAGTTACACAATACAAGTTGTCAATCTATCTCCAGCATAGTGTCTAGACCTTCTGCGTTGCACTCCTGATAGCGCATACAGGTGGGGGCCGCAAAAAGTAGCGGTCGATCATCCCCGGGAAAAACAATCAAAAGGCGCCGCGCATCACAGACGCCGCTTTGATACCGGGACAATTACCGCCCCCCTCTCTCCCCCTCAAGCCCAGCACACCGCAGGGAAACTCATTTTCCAACACGGAGTAAACCTGTGCACTTATTAGATCTCCAACAAGATATATTTGCTGCTAAAAGGGAACCAGTTTGAGAGCTAGCTTGATAGAAATAAGATCGAATTTGGAATGATTTTCAGTTTTGAAATTGCGAGCGTGTTTTGTTTAGTTTCCGCGACAACATCGTTCTATTTTCAATTGGTGTTTTAGTCAATGAACTTTATTGGAGTGTAGTAAGGTTGATTTTAGAGTGAATGGGGGTTTCACAGCAGCATATTCAGGGTGGCCCAACAGTTCTCGCGCCGCGGATCGCCCGTCAATCATCTCGCGATTCGAGGACTGACAAAGGAAAAATCCTTGAACGCGAAATAACTTGAACATGATCAAAGTGCTATGTTGACACCGTAAGTAAACGCATGGCGTGTTAATTTCGCCTTTGACTGAATTTATGGCGGTTCAATTCCCTGTTACAGACAGTTTTTGTAAAGATTTGAAGCGATTACTGCTAATTTGATGCTGGGAATGTGTCGCCTTGGCGGTGTATTGTTTTGTTCTGATATTTATTGAATAATGGAGAGAAGTGAGCGATGAAACGTCTCTCGGTGTCGTTTGTGAACAGGTGAAAATTACTTTTAAGGGTATTTCTAGTAAAGGGCTTTTGAAAACTGTCATCAAAGAGAAATACTGATTGATTTCATAACCAGCATGGCTTACTTGAGTAGAGGTGGTCGGTGTATTAGAGTTCTTCGCGCGATCCACAATCAACCGAAATCAACAATCTGGCAGCCTGGACCATACAAAGCACTCGTCTGGTCGGAGGATCCTCTCTTTTCAACAGAGATATGTGGGACTTTATATTCTGTTCCACATACTCCCCAAGGTGTAATTTTGACTTGGCAGGACAATTAATAATAAGTATTAATATTAATTTGTCAAAGCAATAATAGAAAAAAAAATGCATAATTTTAAATGGCAACCCCGACTTACGAGTTATTAGCCGCGGGTTCAAACCCAGCAAAGTGGATTCATTTAATTTATTATCCACCTCTCTTTCACTGCTGTCAAATAGGTGAAGAAAAACATCGTTAGGAAACCGGCATGTCCTAGATCTAAAAATTCGAAGACATGTGACATCTACGTATACCAATCCGTACTAGGTCTGCATGGTGGATTACGATTACTCCTAGAGAGGAGGCCTGAGACCCAGCCGTGGGAACAATATAAGGGTGTTTTTAATATCGTGCGGATTTCATCACGCATACGGAATTTCTCCGCATGCGGGGCTGCTGCTCGATATCGCGCCCCGCATCCCGCGTGCGTATTCCACGAATTACAATAAATACTTGTATGAAAAGGACATTTGCGGGAGCTACGCGTGCGGGATGAAATCCGCACGATATTAAAGACACCCTAAGGCTGATTATGCTATGTTACGCTATTCCTTACCTTACCTCCTTTTTACCCGACTGCGCGACGCAAAGGAGGGTAATGTGTTTATCAGTCTATGTATGTATGTATGTATGTATGTATGTATGTTTGTTTCTATGTGGCGTTCTAGAGACCAAATGCGTAGGCCGATTTTTTCTGTTATGAATTCCAACACAAGTCAACTTGAAATGAGGGATCGAAAGAGTTACCTACCGCGGTCCTGGATCGCAAAGGACAACTGAAGGAACACAGGTGCGTTTTAGTCAGTAAAAGTCTGACACTCCCTCTCACTCGAATCAGAGCGGAGAGAAGCTGTTTAATTTTTTTTTCTTTTGTAGATAGGTTCGCGTTTGACCTATTTGACTATCTCACCTGATGGTAAGCGATGATGTGGTCGACGATGGCGCACACTTGCCTAGAAGTAACCTATTCACTTTTGATTTAAAAACGCCTTGGTTGTTGCTATCAGGAAACACAGACTCCAGCAGAGAATTCTTCTCCTTAGCTGTACGCACAATAAAAAAAAATGCCTACTCGCATGCTGCATGCTTAAAGCAAACATCCTTGTTTGCATGCTTCTTACTGGGACCAATTAAAACTACTTTTGTTCATAATCAATTGTATTATTAAGTGCCATTACATTTAAATAATTAATTTAAAAAAATGTTATTAGGTTAAACTAATCTGAAATTCGGAAATCGGAGCAGTGGTGGCCGAGTGGTAACGGCTCCGACTTACGAGTTGTAGGTCGCGGGTTCAAACCCAGCCAGGCGCATTAATTTGTGTAATTTATTTCATCACCACTGCTCTCAAAACGGTGAAGGAAAACATCGTGAGGAAACCAGCATGTCCTAGAACCAAAAATTCAAAGACATGTGACATTCACCAACCCGCATGGTGGATTACGGCTCATCCCCTCTCCTAGAGAGGAGGCCTGAGTCCCAGCAGTGGGAACATTAAAAGGCTGATTATGCTATGTTATGCTATGCTAATCTGAAATTAGCTCCTGCCGCTCCGCCTCCTAAATAAAAATATGTTAATTAAAACAGTGGTATAATTAATGTTCGGAAAAATAATACTTCGAACAAATGTTATTTCGGCTAAGTGTAACCTCGGTGAAAAGTTTTTCGACCAAATGAAACGTCGGAGTAACTGAAAAACGTCGGAAAACGAAACGATAATAGTCGAAAAGTTTTAGGTGAAATGAAATTCGGTCAAATATTTTTCGAACTTATGATAAGTAACCTGGGTTGCGTTCACAAAGATGTAAACTGATATACACAAGACACCCAGACCCGCAATACTTATCTGTACAAATATTTGTTCTGTGCAGGGATCGAACTTGGGACACGCAACGCAGCGGCCAATTGATCAACCACTGCGCCAAGCGTGCCGTCATTTAGGGCGTTTTACAACATTTTAACTACGTATTAATTTCGAAATAAAGTTTATCGTATTTTTTTTTTAGTTTGGAAAATCATTTAATGACATCCCCCGCTCTTGGGCGGTGCGAGAGGGCGTGTCAGACTTTTACTGGCTAAAACCCCACTCCTATTCCTTCTTTGCCATTGTTCCAGGGCCCCGGGGATCTTTTTCGCATCACCCATGGCCTCAGTAGGCTTCGACCCTGCTGGGCCCCTACGGTTGCTGACATCTCTTTGAGGTGCACGTGGAACACTACGCTCAGTCGACGGCTTGGGCTCGGTCCGGACGGTTACCGGACGGTCGGACAGCGAGCTACCGGCCGGAAAACTTTATCGTATTGACGCTAGCAATCTTAAACTAAAACTTTTTGTCATCACCACAAAGCTCCGAGTTAATTTCTTCTAAACATTCCAAGACACGTTGTAAGACAATCAATGAAACTGGAGATTACGAGACAAACTTCTCATTCACGTGGTTCCCATGTCGTTTTGTCATTTGAAACGCGATAACCCTGACAATGGCACACCAGCGACAATATTCCTACTAATTTCACCTACCAATTTGCGGGGCACATTCTTTTGAGCGTAGGGCTGTCGCGAGACTTAATTAATTCTTTATAGTATTTTAACAAGGACCACTTCATTTTTCTCAATGAATTTAAGAAAAATGGAGTGGTTTTCATTAATTATAACTATTTAACTGGACTGGCCTGTTGGTCTAGTAGTTAGTGGCCCTGACTGCTATGCCGGAGGTCGTGGGTTCGGTTCCCACCCAGGACAAATGTTTGTGTGATGAGCACGATCATTTGTTCTGTGTCTGGGTGTAATTTGTCTATAATATGTATGTATTTAGAAATATATAAGTATGTTTATCAGTTGTCTAGTACTCATAACACAAGCTCTGCTTAGCTTGAGACTAGACGGCGTTGTGTGATAGTTGTGGAATATATATATATATTTATCGAAACGCTCGTCTTAACGTGAGAACAGTCGTACGGGTAGTTTCCCGAGGTTAAGCAATGCTAGCCGAGATCATCTTGTGGATTGGTGATAAAATATTTTTAATATTGACAGGCTCGCGTTTAACCACTATCGCACCTGATAGAAAGCCATGCGCAGTTTTAATAAATAAATAAAGCTTTTTTTTTTTTCCACAACTATCACACAACGCCGTCTAGCCCCAAGCTAAGCTGCCCCCCTAGCCAAGTCACAAACGATAAACGTAAACTCTCAGTTGTCTTTAATAGATTTTCAGCTTTATGTTATTGGATATAAAGTTGAAAATCTATTGAAGATTACATAGTGTTTTCGTTCGTTCCGGTCGCTAACGCTCAGTAGTCTTTAATAGATTTTCAACTTTATTCTCTTAAGTATAAAGTTGAAAATCTATTGGAGATTTTTAAGCGTTCACGTTTATTGTTTGCAACTTGGCTAGGGCGGCAGAGCTTGTGTTATAAGTACTAGACAACTGATATTTTAGGTAGGAGTTAATTTTAATTAGTTAAGTGTTTTTATTTTTCTTGTTATATCGTATGTTCAAAATAAAATAAATTTACTACTTACGAAAAAAAAATACTGATAAAAAATTACACCCAGACACAGAACAAATGATCGTGCTCATCACACAAACATTTGTCCTGGATGGGAATCGAACCGGCATAGCAGTCAGGGCCACTAAACCAACAGGCCAGTCGAATGCTGAAACTAGATGTAATTAAGTCATCATTAATCTCAGCACTCATCACACCAGCGCTATCTTAGCATTTTCTTTTTCGAAAGTCGGCTTCAGAATCTGACGATAAGCAGAATATTTGTTGTGATGTTTTGGTCAAGAGTTTAGCATAAGCATAGCATAATCAGCCTTTTTAATGTTCCCACTGTTGGGACTCAGGCCTCCTCTCTAGGAGAGGGAATGGGCCGTAATCCACCACGCGGGCCCAGTGCGGGTTGGTCAAGAGTTTAGCATAACCGTTTTATGAACACTTTCATCTTGCGATCAGCTAAGGGGCGGAATTTCCTGCCAGAGTCGCTAAGTCAAGGAAGAGTTAGTTACTAATTACTTCTAGGCAAGCCAGTTATATCATCGCTTACCATCAGATTAGATAGTTAGACAATTGCGAGCCTATCCTTAGATATTAGAAAACAAAGTTATCGGGTCTGTCTGTCTGTATGTTCGAAATAAACTCAAAAACGAAGGAATGGATTTTCACCAATAGACAGAGTGATTCATGAGGAAGGTTTAGGTGTATGATAACATGCATATTATAGTAAACTTTTTTTATATTTGAATTTGTGTAGAGAAAATCCGTGAATTTAAATGATTTGTAACACCCGTGCGAAGCTGGGGCGGTTCGCTAGTCAATAAAAAAAATAACACTATACACCACTAGTTTTTAATTAGTACAAATAATTAAAGGGCTTATTAGAAAAGGTCTTGTTATTATTTATGTAAAGTCTCAATAAATAATATTAATAAACAGCAAAGTTATTAGCGTTTGTTTATATCCCAAAATGTCACTCAATTTATGGAAATATTGTACAGGCTATTGATTATGAATGAAAAACAATGGAAAAACACTGCGCGTAGTATTTTCTAGTAGCAATTGTTATGAATAATTGATTCAATTATGAATTTACCAATTATTATCAACTGTGAAGACTATGAGATCTCAGCACAAACCAAACCGTTTGCGACATCTGACGAAATAATAAAAGGCTGTGAAAACTTGGAATTAGACAAACATGACAAGATCATTTTAGGTATTGGCGAAAATGACACTAACCCTATGAAGACCGTGATAGAATTATCAGTGTTACTAAAAAAAATCGAGTGTAATACTGTTATGATTCTTAATGTATGTCAAAACAAGTACTTAAACTCTAAAATGTTAAATGATATGATAAAGCTTACTTGCAATAATTTTTCAAATTCCTATTTTATGAATGTATTTCACACATTTAATAACCGGATTGCCTATACATGTAAAAAGCTCAACCTTTTTATAGACTCATTAGATTATAACTCTAGGTACCTGCCAATGTTAAGCAAGAAATATACTACAAGCCAAGAATCAGCTCAGGAACATTCTAGTCAAAACCATAAAATAATATCATACAAAGGAATACACCAAACCCAACAATCTTATAAAAAACAAAAAACAATCTTAGACTACTTTCCTACTGTAAAATACCCTACTCCATCTCAAACGCAACCCGCACGTCCCTCCCACAATGAAACTGATCTAACGTTTTTTCGAGAATAACGGCAATGAGAATCAGGTCACGATAATGCACCAAAATATAGCAGGACTGCTATCTAAATTAGATATATTAAAAATAGCTTTATCAGACTTTACAACTAAACGAAATGACATAGATATAATCTGTATTTCCGAAACATTCCTAAAATGTGGAGAAGAACCTAACGTACATATTAATGACTATAAGCTGGCGTGTTGTTATTCCCGAGCCAAGCAGAGGAGAGGGGGAGTTTGTATAATGTGTAAGGACTACTTAACTTGTCATAAAATAACCTGGCTTAATGAAATTGCGTCTGAACTTACATTTGAGTGCTGCGGTGTGGAATTTCCACAATATAAATTTATTCTCATATGTATCTATAGAATACCAAATTCTAACCCTCGTATTTTTTTAGAAAAATTAGAAATCATATTAAATAAAACCCGTTCTAAAACAAAGAAGAAAGTTGTGATAGTTGGCGATTTTAACATTAACGTCCTTAAACACTATTCAATACGTGAAGACTACCTGAGATTGCTCCAAAATTATAACTTTAAAATGCATATTAATGAACCTACCAGAGGAGAATCATGCTTGGACCAAATTATAAGTAGTGACCCCATTGCTGTAGGCAAAGTCATACCCACAGGCTTATCAGACCACGACACATGTCAAACTTTGTCCCTCAGCGTAAATAAAAAAATATGGCCTATACAGCAATGGTATGTTCTAAAACGTGACTATTCGCCGGCTCACCAACAAAAATTTATTGAATGTATCAATAATCTCTCTTGGGCAGATGTATATGATCAACCTGACCTAAACAATGCCTTTCAAATATTTCATGATACCCTCACACTGTTTTTCAATCTATGTTTTCCAGTCAATAAAATTAAAGTTAATAAGAAATTAAAAAATCATCCTTGGATAACCAAAGGCCTCAAATTAGCTTTCAAAACTAAAAGGAAGCTCAGGTACTTATACAATTGTAAATCTTCACGTCAGTCTTATAAAACTAAGTATCGCACTTATAACAAAATATTAAAAAAAAGTATAATTTTAGCACAGAAACTTAAAAATGATCGATTGTTGATGAGATCTAAGAATATTTGTCGGGATTCCTGGAAAATAATTAAAAGTCAAGAAAGCAATCAAAATAATACGCAACATATAAGCAAAATAAATTTAAACACTAAAACCATAACCGATCCTGAACTAATATCAAATACCTTTAATAATTACTTTATTGGACTGACAAAAGGTCAGGATAAGAAGAAAAATATAAATTTATCGAAAACAATAAAACCTAATAATGCTAGTATATTCTTAATTCCAGTTACAGCAAACGAAATCTACCAAATTATACTGTCTTTGAAAAACACAACAGCGGTAGGCTATGACAACTTACCAACTCAAATTCTAAAACAAACTGCACATTTAATAGCACCAGTACTATGTTATCTCACAAATATGTCGTTATCACAAGGTACTTTTCCAGATAAACTAAAAATATCAGTTGTAAAACCTATTTACAAAAAAGATGATAGAACAGAACCTAACAATTACAGGCCTATTGCCCTCATACCTACACTTGCGAAAATTTTTGAAAAAGTAATGTTTAAACGGTTCACATCTTTCCTTAATAAATTCAACATACTAAAATCCGAACAACATGGCTTTCAAAAAGGTAAGTCCACTACACTAGCTGCTTTTAAACTAATAAAAAAAGTGTCAGAAAATATTGACAAAAGTATTAACACCTGCGCAGTGTTCTTTGACATGAGCAAAGCGTTTGATTTTGTTGATCATGACATTTTGCTCCAAAAAGCATATGCATACGGTATTCGCGGTATAGCGTATAAGTGGTTACAAAGTTACCTCAATAATAGACAACAATATGTAGAAATTAACAATATTAACAGGGACATAGAATTCACTTATAAATCTCAATTATCATATAACAGAGTTGGAGTCCCACAAGGTAGTATACTAGGCCCACTTCTATTCCTACTCTACATCAACGATTTGCCTAACGTGATAAATCATCACTGTACTCTTTTTGCAGATGATATATCGCTAGTAATTTCACAAAAACCTAATACCACTTTTGACAGTTATAATAAGGAAGTTACCGAAGCTGTTCGGGACATAATTCAATGGCTAGAGTGTAATAATTTAAAAGTTAATATAGACAAAACCAGAGTTATACAATTTTACAATAGAAAACAATATAATTACAAATTAACTGTCTCATACGATAACAATAATATAGCACAATCCAATAGTATAGTTTTCCTTGGGATGTCATTAGATAGTCAGATCTCATGGAAATTACACATAAATAAAATCTGTAACAAAATAAACAGATATGTTTATGCTCTATGGCGTCTTACACGAATCTCCAGCCAAAAAACAGCTCTACAAGCCTATCATGGATATGTAGCTTCCAACCTACGGTATGGTATTATTTTATGGGGTGGTTCAGTAGAATTCAATAGAGTATTCCTAGCTCAAAAGCAGTGCATTCGTGCACTTTGTAACGTAGATTCCTTAACTTCATGTAAACCATTGTTTAAAAAACTAAACTTGCTAACAGCACCATCCATGTATATACTTGAGTCTTGTGTTTTCGTTAAAACTCATCAGTACCTATACAAATCCTTTGGTGATTATTGTAATTTTAATACCCGTTATCCCAATAGCTTTCCCTTGCCCAATATAAAAACCGATCTGTATCGAAGAAACTGTTATCCCATGTCAATTAAATTATTTAACAAATTACCGAGTGATCTGAAAGACCATTATTCCGAAAAAAATTGTACTCCTGGTTAGTCGATAAATGTTTCTACACGACCCAGGAATACCTTAGTTATAAGAATAGAAAATTACTGTAACACCTCGCTATGTTCCTATTAGTGCAATAATAGCCAGTTATGTTAATATTATGTAATTTCATGTAATTAAATGTTAAGAGTATGTATAGGTACCTAGGTACCTAACCATTCCTTTTAATTATTATTTTAAGTTTCGCATACCAGAAATGGTGAATATGAGGATCTTTACTGTTATATTGTATAATGTAGCATTCATGTACCATATATATCTACCCATATTATGCGAATAAATGATTTGAATTTGAATTTGAATTTGAATTTGACAAATTTTCGTGGACAATTTTGAAATTTCGTTTATTTTTACTTTTGACTACATAAATATGATCAGTAACGGGTACAGATAGAGGCCAATTTTTTTTGTATTAATTATAAAATAGGGGTGTAGATATATTGAAAATAAAAACGATTAATTCTAAATTAATGAACAATCTCAGCACAACCCTATATTCTATCATACAAATCGGTACCGTTTGACATGGCCACTTCCTCCGGCCGTTTTATTCATTCTCTCGCACAAAATGGCGGAGGATCGGCATTATAATGTTCATTTGCCGCCACGCGGTCACACCAGCCTACCAGCTCCACTCTTCACAGCTTCCTGTGCTCACATCAATTAGCCGTCTGTAAGGACAATACACGCCGGTGCATGCTTAATGCAATCTTTGTGTTTGGAAATATGAGTAAGTGGTATAGGTTTGATCGTGGTTTTACTTGTCAATTCTCTGGAACCGAAAAGGTTTGTTAGAAAAAAAAAATGGCCAGTGCGAATCGGACTCGCATACGAAGAGTACCGTACTACAATATTAAAATCGAGCAAAAAAAACACTGATAAAATAACATGTCTTGTATGAGAACCCCCATTCATTTTAATTTTTATATTTGAAAAATTTGAAAATTTCAACTCCCTACCTCTTACGGTTCATGAGATACAGCTCGCTGACAGATAAACAGAAGGATGGACGAACCAAAACCAACCTCAAGTTGGGAAACTAGAGGAATATTAATGGATTTATGAAGACTAGCTGCCTATGTCTTGTCTTGACTTTGTCTTGCTGAGTACGAATTTTGTATTTATCTAAGTTTGATGTTTAAGGAGCTTGTCACCTACAAGCTCCTTAAACTTGGAATCGACATTCAATATCGTGGTCCGGCGGACGGCGGACCAAGTGCACCAATGTAATCATCATTGATTTCTCGGTAAATATAAATGCCGAGACATTTGATACGAAATGAATCACATCATTCATCATCATCATTTCAGTCGAAAGACGTCCACTGTTGGACATAGGCCTCCCCCAAATGTCGCCATAATGACCGGTCCTGTGCATCTCGCATCCATCGGATTCTCGTGATCCTCACTAGGTCATCGGTCTACCTTGTGGGAGGCCTTCCAACGCTGCGTCTTCCAGTACGTGGTCGCCATTCCAGAAACTTTCGTCCCCATCGACCATTTGTTCTGCGAGCATTGTGCCCTGCCCACTGCCACTTAAGTTTGGCGATTCTTCGGGCTATGTCTGTTACCTTAGTTAATATTTTGGCGGATATCTTCACTTCTGACGCTATATAGCTAGCCTTTTCCATTGCCCTTTGAGTGACTGTAAGCCTTCTGATGAGGCCCATTGTAAGCGACCACGTTTCGGAGCCATATGTCATCACTGGCAACACGCACTGGTCATAGACTTTCGTCTTGAGACACTGTGGTATATTGGATGAGAAATGAATCACACGTAAAGGTAATTATTATGTATTTATATATTTAGAAAGGTACAAAGAAGACACGATCCACATTCCTAACCAATCTTCAGTTCCATTTATAGCCCTTTCTTTTGGTGGAAAATAATTTCGCCCTCGCTGAATGGAGCGATAGAGATCAGTGTCAGATTTTTACCGACTAAAATCCACCCGTGTTCCTTCATCCACGCGCTCCTCAAAGAGATGTCAGCAAACCGTAGGGGCTCAGCAGGGCCGATGCCCGCTAGCTAGGACCGCGGAGAATTTCTGAGAAGGAAACCCGTAGTCCTAGAACGCAAAGGGCAACTGAAGGACACAGGTGTTGTTTTAGTCAGTAAAAGTCTGACACGCCCTCACGCTCCACCCTTAAAAAAAATCCCGTGTTCCTTCAGTGGCCAGTCACTATTTTGAAAAATCGTGCAGCCCTTGTATCTCTTACTTAGGTACTAAATAAGAAATACTACCTCACATACATCAACCTTACCCAGTAATACAGGATCAAAGTATCTCCACACAAAATCAAATTACTATCCCATCCTAATCGATTATAGTTCACTACCCACGGTATCATGTCACCAACTTACACTAACTGTATAAAATATAAAGTAAATTTGCACCAAGCACGTGCCGCATCATCAGTGCCCTTTGTTGTAAGGGGGTGCGCAGTGGTCCGGGTGCTGACGAGTGTTTTACACATTTTAACATAATATTGAGGGAAAAAGGGTGATTGAAGAGAAATAGTTTGGGGATAAAATGAAAAGTCACAAGTCAAGAACTTCAAAGAAAAGCTTTGGTATTTAATAAGTGAGATCAACCTGCTTTGTTTGGATGTTGTTTTCCAAAGCAAATAGACTCAGTAGTGATTTTGACCAATATCTCGTCAGCTGGTAAGCGATGATGTGGTCAAAGATGGAGCACGCTTGCCTAGAAGTTCATTGTTGACTTAAAGACCAAGGTAACAGGAAACACAGACTCCGGCAGCGAATACTGCTAACTGTATGCACAATCAAAGTGTTTCCAAAACGTTCTGTGCGATCTTCAGTTATAACTGTTCCATTTCCACTTTTTACTACTGTTTTCTCATAATCTATGTCAAAAATATCATATCTAGATCAATAAGAAACCTTGACTTCCGCTTTTAAGTTCATCTCCACCAGTTTGCTAGCATCCTCGATTTTATTCTAGCATCTATCACTACACCTGTATTAATTTCTTTTAAAACCATTTCTATTTAATGTAATACTGCTAAATGATCACCATCTTTAATTGCCTTATACTCACCACTTGTTTACCAGCCATCTAGGTCACCGGCCTTACCTTTTTCTCTATCTAGCTCTTGTACCTTAACAATTTTCAGTTCTACTACAGTCAAAACTTCTACAACATGTCTGTTCTACTCGTCCTAAATCGTAAGATTTCCATCATCTTTGCTTACACTACCCGTTACAAATCAATATCAGCCGATCGAAGTGTTATTTTTGTTCAAAGGAACCCTGTACAGCGGGTTCGGCAGTCGCTGGTAATTGTCAAATTAGCGCGCGCAGATCAAAGGCGCCGGCGATTTGTCGCCTTCTCATAATGTGATAAGTTTCGCGCGCGATTACGTTTGGGTATGGTGCCAGTGACAGCGAAGGTTATAGCTTTTTTAATCTTATGCATTCCTAGGTGTAGAGGTTAGTTCTTTTTCTTCATAATTTATAATTTCTTCTCTACCTAGGAGATTCAAATTTAAATGGTGTAAAACAAATAAAAAGTTTCCAAGAAATATTGGGTTTCTAAGATGGAAAATTGCTGTTTTGCGGCACTGCTTGTCCTAGACGTAGCATAATTAGCATTGGTCTGCTGGGACTCAGGCCTCCTCTCTAGGAAAAGAAATGGACCTTAAACCACCACGCGGGCCCAGTGCGGGTTGGTGGATGTCACATGTCTTCTTTTTTTTGTTTTTGGACATACCGGTTGGATGTTATCCTAGAAGGTAAATGTGATAGCTGGTACCTACATCTTAGAATAAGTTAACAAAAGGAAACATACGATCAAATATGTTTCTAATCTTATTCCTTTTTTCGCCAATATCATATAAATATAAAATAGTCAATACAAACGCTACCTATTACTTTGAAATGGACCAAGTCTATTTAAAAAATCCGTGAAGATGGGTAAATTAACTTTGATAATATAACGCCAGAATATAAACCACGTTTTCAAAGATGAGGACAATCTTATTCCAACTCATTACACTATTTTTTAATTAATCATCAAATATCTCTGGGTGGAGCGCTGGGGCACGGTAGGGAGTGTCAAATTTTTACTGACTACAACCTACCTGTGTTCCTTTAGTTACCTTTTGTGTTTCAAGGACGCGGTAACTTTTTCCAATAATCCCACAGATTCCTTCTCCCTATTGTACAGTAGACTACAACCTACCTGTGTTCCTTTAGTTACCTTTTGTGTTTCAAGGATGCGGTAACTTTTTCCAATAATCCCACAGATTCCTTCTCCCTATTGTACAGTAGACTACAACCTACCTGTGTTCCTTTAGTTACCTTTTGTGTTTCAAGGACGCGGTAACTTTTTCCAATAATCCCACAGATTCCTTCTCCCTATTGTACAGTAGACTACAACCTACCTGTGTTCCTTTAGTTACCTTTTGTGTTTCAAGGACGCGGTAACTTTTTCCAATAATCCCACAGATTCCTTCTCCCTATTATGGTCTATATCGTGAATTTAGTCTGATTCCAAGGTCCATGTTGTTTCAATTCCAAAAAACTGTAAAATTGAGCAGTTTTTCTTCTGAACTCGCTACGACTGTCACCATACAAAACGTGTTGTTGACTCTATTCCCCTCGTGCTTCAAGCGAGGGGACCCCAGTATTCAAGTAGGGTAATTTGTTTTGTTCCTCAGTAACGGATTACTATTAGTAATTTTATACGACAATATGACCCTGGTAACCTTAGCAGAAGTTACGAAAGAATTGATAATTTACAAGCAGAAGCAGAAAGTTTTAAATGGGAGATGAAGTTGATTCCAGAGGTCAGTAGTTGGACAAAAATATTGAGCCTTTAAGATGTTGCAATAATTTTGCTCTTGTATCATCGTGTTTATCACCAATATCGTGTTATTCTAGGCTTGAGTGAATAGGCTCTTAATAAACTAGTGCGCCTCACCATCAATGATTGCATCGCTGCTTACCATCAGGTGAGATCGCAGTCAAGCACTGGTTTATATGATTTAAAAAAAAAAAACACTAAAGGTTAATTGGAAGACTAGAGTCAGACAGTATTTTTCTGTCTGACAACGTTGCTGAAATGAACTTTTTTGGTGCTGCCTTGAGGCTTACATAATGTTATTGTTGTTTTCATTGACTGTCACTTTTTTATTTTATTTATGGTGTGCCGTTTGTGATCCTGGTGACTGTCACCAAATCAATATGTCAAACTGTCCCAAATTAGTACTTTTGCTAATATTTAATGTATTTTTTTCTAAAAGTGTGTCTCCATTGTATGACATAATTTGTTGTTGGTATTCATAGTTTTATTACTGTGGTAGATGGCAATTGTATGCATATCACAGATTGCTTCCGCAGTGGTTTCTAGATTGTTTTTCTATATCTACTTAGTTACCGTTGTATATCTTATGCATATATCTTCTCGTGGAGCCTGTTTGCAGAGATTGCAGAGATTGCAGATAAGTATTATACGTACTTAATGATGGCATTTTTTTTCGTATTGTTGATTTTCATCCAAAGGAACATACTCATAAAAAGTATCTGATATCCTCTTTCAGAACATGGTCTACCGTGTGCCAAATATTATCTAAATCCGTTCAGTCGTCATATACACACATACAACGTGTGATCATTAACAGCATCGGTAATTGAATACTTTTTTGCATTGACAGACATGATAGACAAGAGCGTTCCAGTGTTGCAGTCATATTATAATCGATAACTGAAAATTGTTTATTTATGGAAATGTGTAAAATATTAGCATTCGTCACCTTTAGTATTCCGTCAGCGAGTACTAGAACAGACTAGAATAATGTATTAACAAATCGTTATAGCTACATTCTCATTATTCTGCATGTCTCGTTACCGACTCCATCATATCATTATCGAATTCCTCGAAACTTTAATGCCATTGTAAAACAAAAATAAACAGTTGCTATCATTACTGGAGTTAAAAACCGCCACTCACGAGCATTTGTGATGGCTGTCAGCGAGTCAGCGGTAAAACGAAAAAAAAAAAAAATTAAAAAAGAATTTAAGAAATGAAATAATAATCGTGAGGCGTCCGTCCGGTAGCGGTCAGCCGAAGCCGGGGCCGGTCGCGACGCCATTGTCCCGCCGTCACCAGTGACTATACAAAACACTAACGACCCGAAATGTTTTTAGAAAACAATTTAAGAAGCTTCCGTTTAAAAGTTGGTTTATTTATCCTATTGTGCGTAAGCGGATCGTTTCGTATCGTAATTGTTGACTGACAGCCTCTGGTGGGAAGCTCAGAACTGTTTTTTTCTTGAATCAAATAAACATTAATAATATTTGAATCCAATATGGCGGCCACGGCTGTAATTATTGTGGTCTGTTATTGGAACGGCAACTGACGTGTGAAACGGAATTGTGAACTGTTCCTAATGAAAATATATATTATTTTAGTTTAGGAGTTATTTTGTTTATGTAAGTGAGCGGTCCGTGTGCATTTACCGTAACAACGCCAGAAGGTTTCAAGTGATGGGAAATAGCATCAATAATACTTTCAATGAAAAAAAACTTTGTATTTAAATGGTCAAAAAAATACATTGGATCGAAGGATCAATTCATAATGTTCCTTTGAAATGTTGCAAAACTTGATCTAAATCACAGTAACTCATAGACCTCAAGCTCCATGATAATGTCTTGTGAATGGATTGCCATGTAATTCCACGAATAGCTTGTTCAAATTCTCAGCTTGTGTGTCCAGCCTTCAAAATAATTTTCTCCAAGTTTTCTATACCTATGTTACCTAATGTAAAACATTCACTTACCATTTCTACTTATAATCCTGTCGGATCCTTTCAATACCAATCCCTGTTACTGGCTGTATTTTTACGAGTACCTTTTCGTCAATGATAAGTGATGGTCACTACCATACCCTTACTTTTTCTGTCAGTTAAATATAGCACACTGTCTTTTTAATCTATTGCCTCTTCAGCATGTCCAGAAGTTTCATCATATCGAGACCTTTCAACTTTCTCTAAAGATTTTTTTCTTTTATAACCCATTTCTTGGCTGCATTTTTACAAAGTTCTTCTATCAACGTAGCGGTCACCACAGTACCTACCAACCTTGTTTCCAGATACGAGTAACTGGCTATCTTATCGTTATTGCAGTTATGGAAACATCTTCTTAATTTTTTCTTCCAGTTTTAAATCCATGGAAGGGCCTTTTTTATCTTTTGTCTTGTAGATCCACATCCAATGAATTGCTACTACTATTTCCACTAGCCTGTCATATCCTGTCATTACCCCTTTCCTGGCAGCATTCTCACGAAGCTCCACCAGCTTGGTGGTCAGTACCAAACCTACCTACTGGACCACTATTGTTCCCACATAACTGGCCGCTAACACCAGCGTACCTATTACCGGCCTGTTATTGTGCGGATGGCCGTCATCCGCTCTGCAATGAGGAAGCTGGGAGGTTCGCCATTGGTTGGCTGGCCGGATGCTTGCTGTTCGCCCACTCTCGCGCACCTCCCTAGCGAGTGGCGTGTCAATCTTTATTAGCGGTGTTTAGTGGACGTTTATGTGATTGTTTGTACGTATATAGGAGATAGGTATCTACTTTGGTAAAGTCATGTGTCTTGTGGTATTGTGAATAGGTAAACACCAGACTGGTTGATCGTAATAGCAAAATATTCAGCCATATATTTTGATTTTCCTTGTGCGTTGGTGTCTTAGGATAAAGACCCAAAACGTTTTTGTACCTTGTTTTAACTAATAAGATAAGCTAGATCAGAAGTCATTGTAGATAATTATGTAGATAACATTTTGATACGGTAAAACTGAACTGAACAGTCTGAATTCGCGTTTTGACTGTGATTTCTGAAGACTTGTGTTTAGTTGAAATAATTGAAGAGCTCCAAATCGAATTCTATCTAGGATCGGAAAAATTTCGATCATAAAGACTACTTACTTGTAGTTAGGAAATTTGATGGATTATTTTGGTTTCTAGGCACTTATATTTAGAATCGTATCCATAATGAATATTTTAAATCTTACAAGTGCGCTCTCTAATTAATCTATCAAGTAGGTACCTAACCTAGTATTTTCTATATTTCAAAACTAAGGAAAATATTATCATAGTCACTTCGAAACTGAACATCTGAATTGAAATAACAATACTTCATCTCAATGTAATCCAATCAGCTTCATAATAAAATATGACAAAAATTAATGTTTATTTTTATAACAAGCTCGAGTTCTATTTGAAAAAAAAAAGAAAACAATTTAAAGCTGACAGAAGCTCAGTGAGCAGCGAAACGTATTCAAATATCGAAAATTGTTGACAAATTAAGTTCCCTACGACTCCCTTACCACTTGAGAACGACTCGACGAAATTTTAAACTGTCTAACAACCATCTCTCCACTCATACTGAATGGTTCTAAGATCTCTAACTCAAGGCATTAAAGCTCATAATTAGCTGTTTTTCATTTTCCACAATACCTGCCTAAGTTTGTAAAGCTATACGGAGGGACGGTACCGAGCCGTTCGTTTTACTAGTTACTCAATTAGGCCTTTTGTATTTGTTTATCTGAGTTTGTATAGCGGCAAAAAGGGATAGCTATACAATTCGAT
Source organism: Mythimna impura (assembly GCA_905147345.3). Lineage (NCBI taxonomy): Eukaryota > Metazoa > Arthropoda > Insecta > Lepidoptera > Noctuidae > Mythimna > Mythimna impura. Next base: position 3,238,651 of record LR990355.1, on the reverse strand, counting down.
ACGTATTAGAAAGAGCCAGACTATGCAAAGTAATTTGAGACAGTTCTTTTCACTGGCGCGGTAATACGTTCCTATTTTGAATGGCAACACGAAACTGGCGGGAAATGCATTCAAATTGTGTTCTGTTTTTACTTTTTCTAATTTGTGTAATGGCCGCTAGGCGGCGGATTTTCTTTGATACTTTCTTTTCTGAAAGCTTTTTTCCGGAATGGTGGAGTTGTGTTTTTAACTGATCAGTAAATGTTTCAATTAAACGCTGATCAAGTACATGTGACTAATGTATTGGTAAAACGTCTACATTTCTACAAACAGCTAACACTTTTACAATCGATATAATTTAAATTCCTTGTCTGAGTGAGCATTATTGACACTTGATCTTTAATTCCTGTCATACACTCAACTTAATAAGGATGAAACGTATTGAGCAGTCTGGAGAAAAAAAAGTTATGAAATATTTTTATATTCTGTGATTTTTGGTATGCATGTTTCAGGTTGTAAATTGTGCTGGAAATGATGAAGATAACAACACAATTAATTAAGTACTTACTTACGATTTGAAAACTGTATTATCAGCAATTATTATGGGAATGTCGTGATGAACAAAAAAATCTATAGTTATAATTTGAAGTAGGTAACTATGTAGGTAACTATGTAGGTAGGAGGGAAGGCTGCTGGTAGATAGTGGTGTACGGAGTGTACAGCTAGCCTATTTTGACAGGCTTGTTGGTCAGTGGCCCTGAGTGCTATGCCGGAGGTCGTGGTTTCGATTCCCAGCCAGGACAAATGTTTGTGGTATGAGTAAGATCATTTGTTCTGTGTTTGGGTGTGTATGTATTTAGAAATAATAAGTATCTTTATCAGTCTGTTGTCTCTAGTACTCGTACCACAAGCTCTGCTTATTTTGGGTTTAGATGGCGTTGTGTGATAGTTGTGGAATATATTATTATAATAATTTACAAATCACAAATTCAAACAACTAGCCGATTTTCTTTAGATTTGGTTTTCCTTTAAAAAATTTGTTCAAAAGACGTGCAACCCTTACTTTTAAAGTAAACGTCACCCTCACTCGCCCCGTCTCTGATTGAGTAAATATCGTAATATCAATGTGACTACGATCGTGAGTTCGCGACCGATGGCGCATAAAACATCCCCGTTACTAACACAAACAAACGGAGGATGGGATTATGCAAGATGGGAATTTGAATAAATAATAATGATAATAATAATATAACACTGACGAGGAACAGAGCTCCCACCTCTCTCTTGCCTTTATTGGCTGGCTTGAGTGGAGATTCGCAAGAGCAAACGTGCTCGGGAGAAGGATGTATAATCCAGCAAGGTGCTGGTAGGGATCTTGACCGTACTTCCGGGATTGTCCTGATAGCCGTGGTATACCTCTCCACTCCTTAAGCACCTCAGGATATGTTGCCCTCTTGTTGCTACGTCACTTCGTGCTAGCGACCGTTTATGGGGGCCCATTTATTGAGTGTGCAAGTCACCCCCTGCCTTTTTATCGATGGATATTAATAACATTGTTTAAGCAGGGGCCATAGTCTTAACATAGTTCCTGGTAACCAGTCCACTTAAGACTCCAAAAACCATAGCCTTATATCTTAGTTTCCCATATGTCGCAATAGTTTCCCACCAACCGGGGGTTGTCCTTGGATGCACTAGCATAGTGCGTACAGGGATAATCACCGGTTTGTACCACTTTCCATTAAAAGCGTCTAAAAGGGCCTCTGCGAGTTGGTTTCGGCTCCTTGTACGCCTTCCAAAGGTCCAGGACCTTAGGGTGCTGAGATAAATAAATAATAATTAATTATATTATTTAGTGAAATGTTTAAAAATATAATTTATATGTGTATACGAATGAATAAACGAAATATTCCACAACGCCATCTAGTCCCAAGCTAAGCAGAGCTTGTGCTATGAGTACTAGACAACTGATAAACATACTTATATATTTCTAAATACATACAAATCTACATTTCTACACGAATATTATAAAAAGGTAAAGTTTGTTTTTTTGTTTGTAGGAAATTCCTAATCTCTGTAAATAGGTACTGGTCCGATTGCTAAAATTTTTTCACTAATAGGAAGCTGCTTTATTCCTGAGTGACATTATAGGCTATATTTTATGTACGCGGGCGAAGCCGCGGGCAAAATAGTAGACTAGTAATAGATATCTATTATTTAGATGAAGTAGCATTTTTTTATTTATTTTTTTATTTAATTTACTTCTAGGCAATGACTAATCATTGCCTAGAAGTAAATTCATGGCTTTTTGTGTTTAGCGTTTTTTGTGGGCTTTACGAGAATCACAGCACCACATTATCTAGGTACTTTTTATTTTTAGATATAAAATAAAGAAAAGATAGACAGAACAGCATAGACCTCGCACAATTTTTAGATTTTATTTCATTTGTATTATTAATTTTAATAAGTTCTTGTGTGAGGGATAAATTTAATGTCTTTTTTACTTTGTTATTACGTTAAAGGTTTTTAGTGCATGTCTATTTTAGTGTTAATATAGGTCTAGTAAGGTTAAGTCACTTTATTTTGTTTTTTTTTTTTTTATGGTAGTTGTCATAGTTGTCATACTGTAAGCGGCCACACTGGCTTCACACGTTGGCGACTTACGAAGGCCGCCAAGCGAACATTTTAGTATGTCTGTTGCATTTCGCTACTTACCGAGATCCAAGCGTTAACCAAGTCGTTGACAGGAACGCTTTAAACCATTGCCCTTTTATCATCCTTTTGCATGTTCGCCAAATTAATTAAGACAGAAAACCTATTCACTTTCTTCATCATTACAACCGAAAGACGTCCAGTGCTGGACATAGCCCTCCCCCAAGCGTCGCCACAACGACCGGTCCTGTGGGTCTTGTATCCATTGGATTCCTGCTACCCTCATCGGCCTTCGTGGGAAGCCTACCAACGCTGCGTCTTTCAATATGCGATCGCCACTCCAGAACCTTTCGGGCCCATCGACCACTTGTTCTGCGAGCAATGTGCCCTACCCACTTGCCTGCCTCACTTTCTTGATTTGGGGTAAAAGATCTTTACATCACTTTTATGTCAATTGTATATTAAATAGCCTATCGTCTATAACCCCATCCTTCCATCGCAGTCACCCTCAATGGGTGATCCTCGGTAATGAACTGGCAATCGTGGCCGTGTGCAAATCCCCTGACTTTGTTGACGCACAATCACACACGCTGACACTTCGGGATTTACTCGATTACTATGTGTTTTCAATGGAATTTTTGGCGTAGGTTTTATTAGCTTTTTAATGTTCCCACTGCTGGGACTCAAGCCTCCTCTGGTGGCCGTAATCCACCACGCGGGCCCAATGCTTGGACATGTCAGTTTCCTCACGATGTTTTTCTTCACCGTTTAGAGAGCAGTGGTGACGAAATAAATTACACAAAGTGATGCGCTTTGAACCCATGTCCTACAACTCGTAAGTCGGGGCAGTTACCACTAGGCCACCACTGCTTCGTAAAACAGTTTTTTTAATTATTAAAAAAGAAAATTCTTTGATGTTATTTATTAGATGAATTGTTGTGATTTATGCACAACATTTAAATCTGAACATAATTGATATATTTTTTTATTGATTGGCTCGCCTTGACGACTATCTCACCTGATGTTAAGCGAGATGTGGCCAACGCCACGCTTGTCTATAAGTAACATTTTCACTCTTGACTTAAAGACGCCTAGGTTGTAGCTATCTGGAAACTCAGACTCCGGCAAGGAATTCCACTCCTTAGCTGCGTACAAAATGTGTTTCCAAAACGCTTTGTACGTATGGGTGGGATGTCCACCATGTACCGGTGGTGCAACGCCGTACGTCTAGTGGTCCGATGATGGAACGGGCTTGATGATGGAATGAAAAATCTAAATCTAAATGGTCATACAGAGCGTGACAATGCTGCCAGTCTTTTGGGCACGTTACCTACCAGTAGACGTGGAGTACATGTGGAGGAGTTTTTTTGGCGCCAAATTTTAGTTTTTAGTTAGTTTTTAGGTTTTAGTATAATTATATTTAGTTAAGTATTTTTGGTAAATAATAAGTGTTTGTAAATAAAAAAAACTTTTCTTCTTTTTTAATTCAAATAAATAAAATAAATAGGTAAGTAATAATTAACTGGAATTATCAATGGACTCTGCCTTCTGAATCAGGAATTTGAAGTTGTGTAGATAGATACATGTCCAACTTCACTTTAAAGCCTTATTTTTACAAGTTCCATTTATATTATTTTTAATCTTCGATTTCACATTTAGATTCAAAGTGTGAAATCTCTCTTACACGATTTCCCGCTCAAAAGAAAATGTGTCAAATTAACCTAAACATCCTCTTGATTCTTTACACTTCAAGTTGCAAATAACTCCAGACTTACGAGGTTATGACGTACTTGTGGACATAACTCACATTCCCACGTGAAACTATAAAAACGAAATTAAAACAGAAACAAAACACGTATTAAAATGTTGACTTTTTTCAATTGCTACTCAAAATCGAGTGCTGTTTGCAAAATACAGCTAAATTGTGTTGAAAGTCCAACCCTTTGTCTTCCGAGGGTCCCTCGAACCCTTAGGACTACTTGATTAGTGGAGGGTTATTCGTCGCTTTGCGGTTATGTTGGGAACTTTGTGGACTAATTGTTATATTTTGACTTCATGTAGCATTGCAAGGGTTAAGTACTCGATTTTGTAAAAAATCTATTGACTTTTCTTTAAAGATTTTTAAATGGAAGTGGCTTTTAAATGTGACTTTATTTAATTTGTATAGTTTCTTGTTCTGTTCGTGTATTGTTTTAATGTGATCGTGAGAGAATTTGTAAGTTAGTATTGAAAAATGTGCCCGACTTGACTTCTTGATGTTTCTCACAGAACTGCTTATTCATTTATAATTTAAACTTAAACAACTTCACTGGAATAATGGACACCCTTAGACATTTTCGTTACAACCATAATTCACTTATGTAGTATTAAAAAAAAATAGTTATCTTAATTATAGGCAAATGATAAATGCTACTTATTTTGTAAATACATAGGTTTAAAAAAAACACTTAAGTACATGTCAAATAAAATGGGTATTGATGTATGTACTCAGCGTTGGGCAGTATTTGAATTACTTGTAATTAAAATACATAATTGAAATACAAATACGTATTTGGTATTTGTATTTCAATTACTTCCTTAAAATGTAATTTGTAATTCGTATTTCAAATACCTGACGGCGAAGTATTTTGTAATTAGTATTTCAAATACTTGAGGCTTCAAAATACATTTTAACATTAAAATACATTTAACCTTCAAGGTTTTATTCACTCTCCAACAAGAGGCTGTTTGCCTGACAGTACATTTAAAAATCTAGTGTTCAAGAAAGGAAACTCTGGTTTTACTGATTAATTAATCTTGTTTTCTTCTACTTTTCAGCCCATGCTGGTCTAGATTACTTATTTTGTAATATGTATTTTGTATTTCAAATAAAAATAGCTAAAATACTGTATTTCAAATATTTTATATTTCAAATACCTTACTTAAAGATATTTTGTATTTTAATTACTTGCGATACTGTATTTTGTAATTTGTATTTCAATTAAAGCAAAGCATGTATTTTGCCCAGCCCTGTATGTACTACATGGTAGCGCATCGTTATTAGTAATCTACATACGCAAACGCTAACACCGTATTGTTGCACTCAAGACTTAAAAAAATAATTTTATCTTAGAATTTTATTTTTAGGGTTCCATACCTCAAAAGGAAAAAATGGAACCCTTATAGGATCACTTTGTTGTCGTCCGTCCGTCCGTCTGTCCGTCTGTTTGTCTGTCTGTCTGTCTGTCTAGACTCTTTATCTCGGGAAGGCGTGGAGGTATCGAGTTGAAATTAAAACCATATACTTAGGTCTGCGGTCCCTTGGAACTGTGAAAAAAATCACTCTTTCTCACTCTGTGAAAAAACCACTCAACGAAAATAAAAGTCACGGTAAGGTTTTTACGTATATCGCAAAAAACGTTTATTTCGACACTCTCAAGGGAATCGAAATTCATAGGGTACTTCCCGTTGACCTAGAATCCTGAAATTTGGTATAAAGTAAGGTCTCATAGCACAAGTATAGGAAAAAATCTGAACACAGTTTTTTAGTTGTCACAAAAAAAAGCTTGTTTTGCGATTCAGAAAAATCTTCGTAACTCTTTCGTCTGTCTTGTAACTTTTTCATTGAAGTCGGTTGTGCATTTTTTTGGGTAAAAATATTTTTCTTTTTTTAATGCAATCGTTGATGATGAAGCGCACTATTTGATACTACCTAAGTTTATACTAGTGCGTTTTATTGTCAACTATTGCAGAGAGTGATATGAGTGATAGTGAGTGATATGCTCTCAATAATGAGAGCCTATTCATATTAGCCTTGAAGACACCTAAATTGTAACACACCTATCTGACTATTATGAAAAAATCTTGTCCCCCAAATCAAATCTGACATTCCTACGTTGTTCAATCAATTGGAGCACATTTTTCCAGTGACCAGCGCTTGTGATAATGAACGGAGGTTCGTTAAATGTTTCAAGCGCCCTCCGCACTCAGCACTCGGCACTCATCCGCCAGCCACTTCATCCTCTTGTGTTGGAGATGGACAAGCGGCTGCCAAAGGGTTGACATTTTGGTATCTGATGAACTTATGGATATTATTTTTTAATTATTGAGTAACATTGCGCTTCCAGGACATAACCTGTTTTATTGCATCATCATCATCATTTCAGACGAAAGACGTCCACGGTTGGACATAGGCCTCCCCCAAGTGTCGACACAATGAATGGTCCTGTGCGTCTCGCATCCATCGGATTCCCGCCGCTACCGGAGTCAAGGGTAGACGGACTGCCGGGCACTAGGGGCCATTTTTTCCTGTTTTATTAGTTTTTTGTTAATTTGTACTAGTATTAGTTAATGATTATTTGGGTATCGATAAAAGCGGTAGAAGATAGAAAAAACCAATTAACTATTGATCATTAAATTAACCCTCGAATCTAAAATCAGATGGTGAGTCCATCGTAGGTGAGTATCTAGCGAGCTTACACGAAAGCTCACTAGAACAACACAAGTACCAAGGTTCCCATGCTACATAACTTCACAGATGGCTATCAAGAGGAGGGTTCCCATGCCTCGCGACCGCTTGACTTATGACACCGACACTCTTTGCTTGCTCTTTCACTTTTAGTATGGACGGGTCATTCGGTTGATGTGTCGTGATGGGCCAGTGGTTAAGGCACCCGCATCTCCTGCATTAGTTTGTGGGTTCGAAACCGGGCAAGTACCAATGTGAATTAATATAATATCTAGTCCCAAACTAGGCAGAGCTTGTTCTATGAGTACTAGACAAATGAAAAACATACTTATATATTTCTAAATACATTCCTACATATTATAGATAAATTGCACCCAGACACAGAACAAATGATCGTGCTCGTCATATAAACATTTGTCTTGGTTTTTTTTTTTTTTTTTTATAGGTGGGAAAATCATCTTATGACAAATCTCGCTCTTGGGCGGAGCGAGAGATAGTGTCAGACTTTTACTGACTAAAAACCCACTCCTCTTCCTTCGTTGCCTTCGTCCCAGGGCCCCGGTTTCGTTTTCACACTACCCATGGCCCCAGTAGGCTTCGACCCTGCTGGGCCCCTACGATTTGCTGACATCTCCCTGAGGTGCGCGCGGAACAATACGCGCCGTCGACGACTTGGGCTCGGTCCGGATGGTTACCGGACAGTCGGACGGTGGGCCACCCATTGCCCGCCGTCCGCAAGCCCGCGCCTACGGTGGCCGGAAATCAGGATCGGAATCCCGGCGGCGGCTGGGGCGTGAGGACCGTTGCCATTGCCTCATTGGGTGGGAATCGATGCCACGACCTCCGGTATAGCAGTCAGGGCCACTAGAGCAACATGCTAGTTAAAACCTTTTCTTTTCTAAGTTTGTCTAGGACATTACTGACGCCCCGTGCCTCGGAATGCACGTAAAGCTGTCGGTCCCAGTTGACATTCATAGATCTTTGTTAGTCGTTACAGGTAATCAGACGCCAGAAAGTATAAAGGTGCCATTCGAATCTCGGCGGCAGGCTGCGGATGCAGGCAGCACATGCGGCGGCTGCATGAAGCCAGCTGCAGCTGCACGACTGGTTTTCTATGTAGTAGTATGGATTTATGTGAAAACCATTCTGAACGCGGCAGCGGCCGCAGGTGCTGCCGTGCTTCGGCTGCGAGTGCCGCCGCGACCTGCAGCCGCAGCTGATCGCAAACCAGTAGTGCTGTCGCGAGTCGATGCGCACGTAGTTACGTCACTGGCGTTACGTAACCTGTTTAGAAAAGTCCGAAATAATCGCTATTCGGAGCCGATAGCGCTCATATTGGATTGAATCGTAGATTTGTAACTGGCAGCACGTGCAGTCAGCTTCGGAATAACTCCCGGCTGCGGATGCAGGCAACGGCTTCGTGTCATGCATGTGCTACCTGCATTCGCAGCCTGAATCCGCAGTCTGCAGCCGAGGTTCGAATGGTACCTTAACTGTCAGGCTGTCCAAGTTTTCAAGGAGTATCGAGTTGCTCAGTAACTGGGTTGTGAAGGTCTGATAGGCCGTCGCTTCATGTAAAACATCAGCATCCAGCCGCATCCGGTTAGACTGCCGACACCGAACTAGTTGGGAAAGGGCTAGGGAGAGATGATGGGTCATTTGGTAGATGAGATGGCGAGGTAAGTACGTCATCATCACCATCGTCATTTCATTCGAAAGACTTCCACTGTTGGACATAGGCTTCCCCCAAGCGTCGCCATAACGACCGATCCTGTGCGTCTCGCATCCACCACACTCCCGCGACTCTCACCAGGTCGTCGGTCTACCCTGTGGGAGGCCTTCCAACGCTGCGTTTTCCTCCCCATCTCCTCTTTCGGCCCCATCGACCATCCGTTCTACGAGCAATGTGCAGGCAGGGCCCACTGCCGCTTAAGTTTGACAATTTTCGGTCAGGTAAGTACGCACGGACAGCTTTTTACCGGACAGTGTTTTGTGAACACATTTATTGTGCGTACAGTTAAGGAGTGAAGTGTTGAAGTCTTGTTTCCTTATAACTACAACCTAGGGGTCTTTAAGTCAAGAGTGAATAGGTTACTTCTATTCTAGGCAAGCGTGCTTCATCGTCATCCACATCATCGCCTACCATCTGCCCCCCTAGCCAAGTTACTATCGTTTCGACGTCACGACGTCATCTCAACGCTCAGTCACGTGGTCAGAACAAAGGAATCGGAGGCGTGGCCTACTCGAGGCGTTCCACGTAAACGAAACGATCGTAACTTGGCTAGGGGGGCTGGTGAGACAGTGGTAAAACGATTCGTTTGTAAGTATAGAACATTTATTTGTTTTATTTTGAAAAAATATATAATATAACGACAAGGTAGATCAGGACGAGCCATTTACATATAATATAGGAGTATTTTTTAGTTTTTTTTGGGAGTATTATAGTTGAAAATTACAAAAGTAATTGAGATACACGAAGTTTAGTTGGAAGACAATAATGTTAATGCAATTATAAAACATTGCTTTTAGGCATAATAATATTATTTATTATATACTTTATTGTACACCTCATAATGTGGACAGGATAAACATAATTATACAAAAACTAAGTGTACAAAGGGCGGGTCTTATCACACAGGGCAATCTCTTACAGACAACCTTATGATGTTAATGGATGCTAAAGAAATCAATTGAGGTACTACATATATATTCTTTCTCTTGTTGCGCGAATCAAGTAAGAGGGTATATTGATAAAATATAATTTCTAGGTGCGATAATCGTAGCATCTCCGACTTCACTTATTTACATAAGAAACAGGAAATCACTCAAGCTGAATTGTAAAAAAAAAATCAACAAAAACAAAATCGAATTAGGAACAGAATCAGCGACAGAATAAAGCATCGACCGTACCGATGCGGCGAAGCGATAAATATAGTTATGCGAGAATTGTTCGCAAAAATACGCGTAATTTTAATTGCGTCGCTAATAGATGCGCATTACCGCGTTAAGCACGCTCTCTGCCCGCTCCCCCGTGGTACTGTCGTTCAACTTAATGCTTCTCTGATTTTTATGACAATTACTTGTCCTTTGTTCTGTCTAGTTTGATGAGTGGCTGTGTTTATTTTGAGCTTTTTATTAGAATATTTTGGCGTTTTTCTTCTCGTCTTGTAAAGAAAGAAAAAAAACAAAGAAAGAAAGAAAACAAATTCGAAACTTAAGATTTAAAAACCCGGCCAAGTGTGAGTCGGATTCCCGCACGAAGTGTTCCGTAACGTCCGTAGCAAACAAATCACGTTTGTTATATAAGAACATCCTTAATTATTTATTTTATTCTGTTTTTTAGAAGTTTTTGTTATAGCGGCAACAGAAATACATCATCTGTGAAAATTTCAACTGTGTAACTATCACGGTTCATGAGATCCTGGTGACAGACGGATCGACAGACAGACAGACAGACGGACGGACAACGGAGTCTTAGTATTAGGGTCCCGTTTTACCCTTTACTTTTTGGGTAAGGAACCCTAAAAATAACACTGACATTCTTACGGTTGCGCCATATAGGCAGGCGGGGTAATAAAAACAAGCAATTCTGATCTGTATAATAAAATAAATAAATAAAAAAGCCTATTATTTCCTAATAATACGTAAAAATACATTAAAATTGTGACAATTTACAATTCAATTAATTCACAAGGATGTTCACGTTTTAATTTTTTTTATTCATTGATATTAAATAATTGCTAATTAATAACAATCACTGATACTAACATTTAACAGTTGATAATTAATAATAACAACAAATGATGATTTATAATAATAATAATAATTGATAATTGATAACTATAATTAATAATTTATAATTAAGTAATAAATTGATATTTATTGTTAATAATTTATATTTATAGATTGATCTGTATAATATAGTCTTGTAAGTAACGCTTTACTTGAAGTCTCTTGGTCTTGGTTGGGGAGTATCTTGGTTTTTGCCAAGATACTTCCTTAGTGATCCATAAGTGAAGGAGTACACCAACAAGATACCGGAACTACTAATTATAAGATACAAATATTGTGTACATCCTTTGTTAGAGATCCTAAATAAATAAAATGGGTCTGTCATTAGTTCCGAATAGAGTACCTTTATAGGCCCAGCTCTCTTAAAATAATATATAATAATACCTATCTATTTAAAAATACTATGAACCAAAATTTAATGTAATTTTTTTTTTGAGGATAAAAATTTGTAACTATTACTAGCATAGCATAGTCGGCCTTATAAAGTTCCCACTGTTGGGACTCAGGCCTCATCTCTAGGAGAGGGAATGGGCCGTAATCCACCACGCGGGCCCAGTGCGGGTTGGTAACTATTACTAACTAACTAACTATTGTAACTTTATGATCATCATTAGGAAAAATAGCTCAAAGTTTTTTGGATCCAAATTCTATTTCTACCAAAACCGCTCACAAACTCGGGCCAATTTAAAAGCAAATAAACCCCACATCACATTATACACAAACAGCATCACTACAGAATGTAATCTCTGACAATCTCGGAGTATCATCTCAGCGCACAAATCGAATCAGTCGCAATCCCGCAGACATATTGTTCAGAACGGATCCAATCTGCAGATTTGTTGTCAACCCCCGCACCCCCACAACCCCGCACCCCCGCAAGCCCTCAGGCGATGGAGTCATGTTAACGAAATAATTTCGATATAGATTTTGCATGAGGAATTTTGTTGTACCGACTGAATGTTGAAGACAGAGATATTATTGAAAGAAAACGGAATGCAAATATAAGTTGAAGCAAGGCAACTTTTGGTAGTGGAATTTTATTTGGGAAGTGTGAAATCGTCCAATGAGTTCTCTCGCTTCATCCAAGAGTGGGAGAAATCAAAGAGCATGTGAGACTTTTACTGACTAAAATCAGCCGATTTTCTTTCAACTCAAAGGACAGCGTTCAAGAACCATGGGTTTCCGTGTTACTCTCACATTTATTACATTTCATCACTATCTTTAATTATAACTTTTTTTCCCCCTCTGAAGATAAATCGACACCGTCCACTCATACACATACCTTTTAGAATGTTATTGCGAAACACTGTCCCTTAAGACACAGGATAACCTAGATTAAAGGACAGAGTTTAATTTATTGTGTACAGATTTCTGCAGCATCTAAATTTTTTATGTATTTTTTTTTCCTATACCATGAAGTTAAAAACTGTAAATATAAAATATAATTATCTGTAACTTTTGGGAAATAAAGATATTTATTATTATTTTTTATCTGCACTATGCGCAACCTCTGCAGATAGAAGTTTTATCAAATCGATACTAACATTACAAATGTAAACGTAACTCTGTGTGTTTTTAGGGTCCCGTACCTCAAAAGGAAAAAAACGGAACCCGTATAGGATCACTTTGTTGTCCGTCCGTCTGTCTGTCCGTCTGTCTGACAAGACCCTTTATCTCGGAAACGCGTGGAGGTATTGAGTTGAAATTAAAACCATATATACTAAAGTCTGCGGTCCCTTAAAGATGTGAAAAAATCAAACATCTGAGTTAACGGAAAAAAAAACAGTCGTTTATGTCACAAAAAACGTGTATTTCGACACTCTCAAGGGAATCAAAATTCATAGGGTACTTCCCGTTGACCTAGAATCCTGAAATTTGGCATGAAACAAGGTCTCATAACACAAGTATAGGAAAAAATCTGAAAACTGTAAATTTGTAGTTACGTCACAAAAAAAAATTGCGATTCGAAAAAATCTTCGTAACTCAATCCGGGAATTGAACTATTTTCATAGGTAAATTTGTACGGAACCCTCAGTGTGCGACTCCGACTCACACTTGCCCACTTTTTTATGCTTTCACAGTAAATCTACTGAATTGAACCCATTTGGATGAGGATTGGGATCAAGGAAGCAAGGAAGAACATAGGTTCGACTTCGCGTCCACAATAACATTCACGTGAACGAATTCGGGACTTGGGACATGACTAATATAATTGCTACGGGACTGAATCATATAGACAGATTACTAAGAACAGTTGTGTTAAAATAAAACTGTTAATATAATAATTAGAAATTACTGGGGCTCAAAAGTATTATGCCTAAATTTTACCATATAAATATTTGATGTTTTACGGGTATTTGTAACACCTATTTATTTCCAAAGCTGCTGCGATGTCTAAGGAAGGATAGACTGTGGTTCAAAATATTTCATCTAACCCAAAACTAACGCACGTCATAATATCCGGCATCCCTCACGTCTTAAAACACTCGGTATTAATAAAGAAATTGAAAACCTACTCCCAAGCTCGTCAGTCTTCAGGGACTAGCTACATTATTTATTCATTGGCAACTAAACGGAGCATAAACCATTGGGTTATGTTCTCATTCAGACATTACGGCTCCTAATTGTGTAGGGGTCTCGGTGTCAGGTTACTGAGGGTCTGACTCATGATGGGAAATGGTTAATAGAATTTGAATTGAAAGTTTTTGGACCAGTGGACGGAGCTGTTATTGAGTTTTATTGAATAGTATGTTCCTATTACAATAGAATAAACGTTATTGTACACCAAAAAAGTAACACAATTTATACATAAACTTAAATCTATGGGTAAAATGGCATGGCATGTTTAAGCGTTTGACCATTATCTCATTCTCACCTGATGGGTAGCGATGATATGGCCGACGAAGGAGCATTCTTGTCTAGAAGTAACTTAACTTAACCCTTGACTTTAAAGACCCCTAGGTTAACTATCAGGAAACACAGACTCCGGCAGGGAATTTCACTCCTTAGCTGTACGCATAATGAATGTGTTCCTAAAACGCTTTGTGCGTATGGGTGGGATGTCCACCATGTACCGAATGGCGCAACGCCGTACGTCTTGTGGTCCGATGATGGAACGGACTTGGCGGAATCAAATTGTGTAATTCCAAAGTCTTATTGTTGACAGCGATATCTACCAGACAACCTTAAGACTATAAACTGGTATATACAATATTTCTCTTTCTCCATTTGTTTAACTTTTTTTTTTATATAACTTTGCCACATAGTAAAAATTACTTCTTTATTGTGTGTGCGTTCACAAACACGTAATCTCTCATACATAAGACACTCAGATCCGGAATAATAATCTGTAGACCATACAAATATTAGTTTCATGTGGGGATCCAACCCATGACTCGCAGTGCAGCAGTCAATCTCACAACCATTGCATTTTTGTGCTAACCGTGCCGTCGAAATTACAATTCACACACCGAAGCTTCTTGCTTCAGTGTGTGTGAATTGTATTTGACTACACTGTTTTTGAGAACAGTGGTGGCCCAGTGGAAATAGCCCCAACTTACGAGTTGTACATCGTGGGTTTAAATAGCCCCAACTTACGAGTTGTACATCGTGGGTTTAAATAGCCCCAGCTTAAGAGTTGTACATTGTGGGTTTAAATAGCCCCAGCTTAAGAGTTGTACATTGTGGGTTTAAATAGCCCCAGCTTACGAGTTGTACATCGTGGGTTTAAATAGCCCCAGCTTACGAGTTGTACATCGTGGGTTTAAATAGCCCCAGCTTAAGAGTTGTACATTGTGGGTTTAAATAGCCCCAGCTTAAGAGTTGTACATTGTGGGTTTAAATAGCCCCAGCTTACGAGTTGTACATTGTGGGTTTAAATAGCCCCAGCTTAAGAGTTGTACATTGTGGGTTTAAATAGCCCCAGCTTAAGAGTTGTACATTGTGGGTTTAAATAGCCCCAGCTTACGAGTTGTACATCGTGGGTTTAAATAGCCCCAGCTTAAGAGTTGTACATTGTGGGTTTAAATAGCCCAAGCTTACGAGTTGTACATCGTGGGTTTAAATAGCCCCAGCTTACGAGTTGTACATCGTGGGTTTAAACTCAGGCAATTAACTTAATTTATTCCATCACCTCTGCTCTAAACGGTGAAGGGAAAACATCGTAAGGCAACCCATATCCTAGAACCAAAAATACGAAGACATGTGACATCCACCACTAGGCCGGCGTGGTGAATTAAAGCTCTTTTCCTCTCCTAGGGACTGAGTTCCAACTGTGAACATTGCTTCCATCTTCGTCATCATCATATAGCTGAAAAACATCGACCCATTTCCTCTCCTAGGGACTGATTGCCAGCTGTGAAACATTATAAGGCAGATTATGATTATAAGTTTATACATTGCTTTTGTCTTTTTTTAATTAAAACAAATGGTGTCAAGAATCAAATGGGTAGGGAGCTACTGGCAAAATTGCGAAAGATCAATAAAATTGATATAGGATTTTTCTTTCAAATTCTGGCCGATCCTAGAAGTGATGCTGCTAAGATCACATTTGACATGGCAATGTCAGTGAGCTATCGACATTGCCATGTCAAATGTGATCTTGGTGATAAAATATTTAATTATTTGTGCTGATTATTAAGTTAAGTTGCTATTGTAAACTTAGGTTAGGTTACGATGGGGCTGACATGCTCTTTGAGATTAAAATCCCTAAAAAATTAAAAGTAAGAAAAAAAAAATTAAACAAATGAGTGTACAACATCTTCGTCATCATCATATAGCTAAAAGACGTCGACTAGGCATAAACCTCTCCCAAACATCGCCCCACAAGAAGCATTAAATAGTTTTAATACCTTAGTAATGACTTTATTCCTCTATTAAATTTTTGAAAACACTTAATTCAATTCGTACGATGCTCTTAACATCACTGCGGTCATCTGACTGACCGCAACGGATAGTCAAAGTCACGGAATTACATAAGCACTGTTACTGTTATGACAGCTCTAGAGACAGAAATACCCACCGCAGTGAGACGGCACTCGAACATCAAGTATCTATAGTCTCATTGACTAAATGAAAGGATAGGTCAAATGTAATAAACGTACTTGATATGTGGAGATAGATAGCAAAAAGATTCAATGAGGATTATGTGAAGTTGAAATAGCACCGGAAAATGATCCGTCTGGTAACCGTACGGACCGAGCTCGAGGCGCGTAGTGTTCCACGCGCGCCTCGAAGAGATGTCAGCAAACCATAAAAGCCCAGCAGGGTCGAAGCCTATTGGGGCCACGAGTTGTGCGAAAGTGTATCCCGGGGCCCTGGAATGAAGGCAAAGAAGGACACTAGTTGGTTTTAGTCAGTAAAAGTCTGACACGCTCTCCTGCTCCGCCCAAGAATTGGAGAAGTCATTGGATGATTTCCCACCTAAAAAAAAGCCTGGAGTGACGTATTTCAATGACGTCATCTTCTACACCTAAAGGCTACTTATAATCTTCAAAACTATCTTCAAATTTGCCTTCTTTAGTATCAAACATCACGTCAATCTCTTCAAATTTTATTTCGTTCATCTTATCTCCGACTAGCTTTTGCCCGCGGCTTCCGCGTATAAAAAATATAGCTATGTCACGCAGGAATAAAGCAGCTTTCTATCGGTGAAAAAAATTTAGCAATAGAAAAAGTACTTTCAGAGATTACCTCCTACAAACAAAAAAACAAACTTTACCTCTTTATAATATTATTGTAGATGATAGGATTGTTGTTAGCTTCTAAAGTTAGCCTAGAGTGACGTATTTCAATGACGTCATCCTCTAAACCTAAAGACTACTTATAATCTTCAAAACTAACTTCAAATTTGCCTTCTTTACTATCAAAAAACAAGTCAATATTTCCAAATTTTATTTCATTCATCCTATCTACAAAAACAGTCTCTCTATATTGTGACACAGCCATACGGCTCCATGGAACCGCCCGAGGCGTGTCTAATATCTGCGGCCGGCGGACCGAGCTCATCTAGTTATCCGAGTACGTTCAGTATAACTCTTTGTTATACCTATATTGAGATATTGTGCTCTTTGTGGCCCTAACTTCGTTTGTAGAATCGTTTTGATTTTTCTTTTTAGTTAAATGAAGTTTTATTACGGATTGCTATGTTTTGGATGGGTTGGCAATCTTCGTAATTTTCATAAGTTGTTAATTTTCGTAAGTCTTAAAAGATTTACAAAAGGAAAAAGAACAGAATTAAAAAGAAATTCAAAAGAAAAGAAAAACATATTTTCGTATTTATAATATTTTCTTTTTATGCACCTGCCATATTGTCATCAGCTTCATCATTCCTCATCATCATTTCAGCCGAAGGACGTCCACTGTTGGACATAGGCCTACCCTAAGTGTCGTCATAACGATCGGTCCTGTGCGTCTCGCATCCATCAGATTCCTACGACCCTCACCAGGTCATCGGTCCACCTTGTGGGAGGCCTTCCAACGCTGCATCTTCCGGTTCGTGATCGCCACTACAGAACCTTTTGGCCCCATCGACCACCCGATCCACGAGCAATGTGCCCTGCCATCAGCCTCAGTTTGGCGATTCTTCGGGTTATGTCGGCGACCAAGAAGACAAGAAGCCAATTATTATTATATTTTATCTTTAAACTAGGAATGTACAGTGACGGTTCAAAAGTGCAGTTCCACCTTACCGATGCTAAAATGTCGAAAATTTCTTTGTAGAAGGGGGTCAATGGTTCATGACTGATTTAATTGGTAGCACAGAATCTAAAGTATTGAATAAACTAGTTGTGGACTAATGAACTTCTACAACAAAGAAATTTTAGACACTAGCATTAGTAGAGTGCAACTGCATTTTTGATCCCTGACTGTACATGTAATGGACATGTGTATTCTCCCTATCCTGACCTATTGTGCACAGACTTGGTATTTGACTAACATCCAAAGGTCCAAACTTAAAGTTTACCAACGTGCTATCGAGCACAGCATACTAGGTGTTATAATAATGGTAACGGTACTGCGCTCCAAAACGCAGATCATTGACGTGTCCCAGAAGGCTGCCCAGCTTAAGTGGGTCTGGGCTGGATATGTCTGCCGCATGCCGATCGAGCGGTGGGCCAGTAAAATACTAAATTGGTACCCTGAAATCGCACGACGGGGTCGCGGCAGACCAAGAAGGAGATGACGGGACGACTTCGATGTCTTTCTTAGGAATTGGGAAGAAGTGGCTCAGAGCCGGAAACAATGAAAGGAATGGAGGGAGGCCTTTGCCCAGCTGTGGGACAGTATAGGCTAGAAAAAAAAGACTAGTGTTGTCAGCAGGCGTAGTGCACCTACGCCTGTCATTTATTGCAGAACTTTTGCGAGTTTCCGTAACAACCCTAGCTTACATTAGAACAGAAACAGCATACAGCAAATATTTGAAGACTCCGTAAATGACTCCGTCTCCGTAAATGTGTTGATGACCACAAATCAAATTTAAATTCTGTTTGTTTCACTTAAGCCTACTACATGGGCACTAATAAAACGTCAGAAGCTAGTGCACGATTCCAATTGGTCGTTTCCTATGGAGAAGAACCGGCAAGAAACTCCATGGTTACTCTTTAATATTTACTCTTCACTACCCAAATCTGAACATTCACAACGAATCCCCAAAACAATACGTACCAAATCTAATCCGTTCAGAATTAACGACATTATCTTCTGCCGAAATTACCTCCCGTCTCATGTAAACAAGGTCCACGAGTCCTTTGTGAGCAAGAAACGTTTATATTACACTTTAGGAATGACGTCATAGCCTTAGGGCATCAGAGCCCCTACTATGCCACCAGATTCCTGTAATCAGAAAGAGATGGAGCTATACTAGGTGAATAGTGCTATCTCCTTTTCATCGCGGATTCGTGTTGTTACGACACGTCATAGTAAGAGGGCAATTAGGAGCACAAAGTCACCCTGTCTCGCATCTACTCGCTTCCTTCCTGACAGCTAATGTCATTCTGAGATCGCTACCACTGCGGGTAGACGCAAATTGTTTTAGAAATTACTTCGTCTACTGTTAAAGGTTGAAGTAATAAGTTTGCTAATGAAAATGAGGAGTAAAGATCATTTTCGTGTTCATTTTCAGTTAATGAAGACGGTAGGAAATTGTTATTTTGTAGACTGGTTTTTGGGTGACGATACTGAAATACTTCCGGCGTTTCATAGGCCTTGGGCTGTTAACCTCGCCGTACTATAATTCTTACTGGTTCGCGAATCTGGCAAGATAATTTTATGATGTGATTTTCTCATTTTGCGCTGACTCGCTTACACGAATAAAGAAGGTGAGCTCTATTCAAGAGAACTGACATAAAAAGCCAGGTTGATTCTTAAAGGATGGTCATTTTAAGAAGACAAACTCGACTTAAGTGAGGCAAAACGGTGACGCCGGCCCCGCCGCTGCGCTACCCACATCTAGGTCGACCTGGGAAGAGGTGGCGAGAGAAAAGAATACCTGGAAGAAGTTAGTGGAGGTCTTTCCCAGCCATGGGACAGTATAGACTAACAAAAAAAAATATACAACTCAACATAATACGTTAAAACAGCTAATACAAGTTACACCCCAATTATGGCGGTAAGTCCTCTTCTTTGAGAAATGGCTGGAGAGGTGTCACGGCGTCCTCACCTTCCGCTTGACGCAGGTTCTCACTGGACATGGTAAGTTTGGGAGGTTCCGGCCGTCCGGTAACCGTCCGGACCGAGCCAAAGTCATCGACGGCACCAAAAAGGGGGCCACTGGGAATTTCTGAAAAGGAAACCCAAATCCTAGAACGCAAAGGGCAACTGAAGGTTACAGGTGGGGTTTTAGTCAGTAAAAAACTGATACGCCCTCCCGTTTTGTACTAGAGCGGGAGAAGTCATTAGTTTATTTAAAAAAAAAACCGTTAGATACCTACTAAGAATAGAATCTTTAGCGAGAATTTTAAAACTTACAATAATGGTTAATCAAACAATCTTATTATTTTTTATTATTATATATTTTATTTCGAGTATCAAAGACTCATTTCAGTAACATAATCACATACAGACAATATATACCATAAAATTAGATACAATTGAAATGTTAAAATTGAAATTAAATTAAATTATTAAATTTTAAATTAAATTTAAATTAAATTGCATTGGATTATCATTGTTATTTGATTGGATAGTCATTAAATTGCATTGTATTGTCATTGGATTATCATTAAATTAAATTGAATTTTATTATAAATGCAAACACGCAAATTATTATACCTATCTAATATTCTATATTGTTTATTCGCCCCGGCTGGTCGTAGCATGTCGTGCGATGCAACGGTATATCAGCACGCGGGATATATCGCTGGGAACACCTCCGCGATGCTATGCTAATATTTTATGCGATGTTGACTGATACTTAAACACATGATTGTACTCATGATTAGAAACAACTTCTACAAAGAAACTTTTTTTATATTCTCATTAGTTTTATCACAATAATAAAACAGCTGTTTAAATACGTGCGCGCGCCCGCGACCGGCGACCGCTCAGCTGTTAGCCGCGTGACGCCGTCGTACCTACAATAGTTATAGAACACCCGCGCAGCTTGCAAACCCATAGGTGTACGTACCTAATCAGTGAATGTACCTACAAACTGATGAGTATATAATCATGTTTGTAATCATGAGTACAATCACGTGTTAAGGTATCGGTCACTAATTACCAGTCACCCTATATAAACTAGTGCTTGACTTCGATCCCACTTGATTGTAAGCTGTGATTTAATATTTGATGGTGAAGTGCACATAATACTGCGCGTCAAAACTAAGATCAAAGATGGTACCCGAAAAGCTGTTATAGTGGGATTGGCCCGGACATGTCTAACGCATGTCAGATGAGCTGTGGACTAAAAGAGTCACTTATTGGGTACCATTGAAAGGAAGGCGACATTGCGGCAGATCAACGCGAAGATGGAAAGACGAGCTTTACTCTTACCGGAGGGATTGGACTGCGATAGCCGAGGACAGAGCCGCACCTTTAATCCAATACCGTCACTATACGAAATTTTTCAAAAACCTGTTTTTAACATCATCTGTTTGCTGAGCGCTAACTTTACAGAATGCGTCAAAAACAGTTTTTTTGAAGAATTTCGTTAAGTGACGGTATTGGACTAAAGGTACGAGCGAGACGTGTGTGGAAAAGGGAGGCCTTTTTACAAATTGAACTCTTTCATACAAATTTTAGGAGATTTCCATTGCCTGTTAAGATAATAATTACACAGCTACTTTTACTGAGTATGTCATTTGTTTGCTTAATCTTTAAGCGTGTTATCGATTCGCGCATAGATACAAAAATAGCATGAGAGATGGCACTTCACAAGTGTGGCTCGGATGACCCTCTGCTGCACGTATGCAAAGCCATTAAAGCATGAGCTTCTGTTCACCATTTAAGGGTAAAGCACTCGCAAATCTAACGAGAATTATAAATCAAACAACACTTCGTTACGCCATCAACCTAACATTATATCTATTTTTTCTAATTCGACCTTTATTTCTTTACCAGACACATTATCTAAATCGATCAACAGCTAGTTAATTTAATTATCACAGCTTAGTTAAGGTAATGCCAATTATAACACAATTATTGTACTTATTATGAGTTACTGGCGATTCGGACACAGTATATTCGGACATAGTGTCCGAATCAACACATTTTATTTTCAATATTATTTTCACTGACAATTCGGACACCACTAAAATTAAAGCTACAGAGTACAGTCAGATAAAAAAAGTCTTAAAATATAATGTAAAGAAATTTTTTACCCGAAGTTGCCGCCTTAAATCCAGTTTTCCTAAAATAGTTTTTGTAACGCTTTTTTCCTATATATTATACCACCTTCTGCCTGTGGCTTCGCATGAGTGTAGGTTTCTCCATACAAACTTTAAACCCCCGTTACATCCCCATAGCGGATGAATTTCGGAAATTCCGTTCTTAGCGGATGTCTACACCCTATAAAGAACCTACCTGCCGAATTTTAAGTTTGTAGGTGTTATAGTTTTTAAGATTTCGTGATTAATCAGTGAGTGGTATTTCGCTTTTATATATAGATTTTAAAACTTTTTATCTGACTGTACTTTACTGTGTGTCCGAATCACGAGTGAAAAAAAATATTGAAATAAAAATGTGTCTATTCGAACACCGTATCCGAATATACTGGGTCCGAATCGTCAGTATGTCCTTATTACAGTGTACGGAACGATTATATTTGATAGCATATCGCGCCTGACAGATTATTTAGATACATCTGCTTTGTATACATTTGAGCTGTAAAATGTGTTTTTTAAATTGCATTCGAAACTAGGTACTAGTTGGCAGTCCTAACTAATTAATGTACTCTTTTAAATTAGTTAGGTACACGTACATGTAGATGAGTAGCACGTGTGTATTTAATTCTAAATTCAGAAGCTTAACGTGTGTTTAGTTTGTGTAGTTATAAAATTATACTATTCTTCAGGTCACTGGTTTGTTAAACATTTTTTAATTGAAAGAGTATTTTTGTAAACTAGTGTGTTTATCTATATTTAAAATTGGAATGGAATATTTAAGAGTGTTGATTGAGAAAGTGTGCCGATGATTCAACCATATACCTTTAGATAGAGTCCAGACAGACCGACGGTATAGATCCCGGCACGGATCTTGAGCGCTGACTTCTATAGTTCTACTTGCGCAGAAGCGCGCAGAAGTGAAATATCGGGTCTCTTTAGTGGTATGAAGAGAGATGCGAGGGCGGGGAGTGAAATCCTTGTACAGTGATTGGCTCGCCGATATTGTACGATGCGCAAAACATCCCCGCTCTTTCGCCGAGCGCTCAAGATTCGTGCCGCTATCTTTATGAAAGTTACAACGATCATCACAGAAACTTTTTTTTGAGGTTCAAAAATTTTCAAATGACTTCTTCCGCCGAGAGAGAGTCTCTGACAATCCCGTGTCAGACTTTTACCGGGTAAGACCCCCCTGTGTTCCTTCAGTTGCTTTTTACGACCCAGGGTCATCGGACATAGAAGAATTGCCAAAATGTGGCAGTGGGCAGGGTACATTGCTCGCAGAACATGTGGTCGTTGGGGTCGCAAGGTTTTGGAGTGGGGACCGCGTACCGGAAGACGAAGCGTTTGAAGGCCCTCACAAAGGTGGGCCTAGTGGGCCTGGTGAGGGTCGCGAGAATCCAATGAATGCGAGACGTACAGAACCCTACCCTATGTCCAACAGTGGACATCTTTCGGTTGAAATGATGATGATGAATTTCAGCTTAATAAGCATAACGCGTTCCTAAAAAAAGGTCTTGACAGACAGACAGAGATAACAAAGTTATCCTAAGTATAAGGGTTTCACGCGCGCCTCAAGGAGATGTCAGCAACTGTAGGGGCCTAGCAGGGTCGAAGCCTACTGATTCTGAAAGGAAGACTCGGCCCTGGTACGAAAGGCAACGAAGGCACAGGAGTCAGTAAAAGCCTGACACTATCTCCCGCCCCGCCCAAGAGCGGGGGATGTCATAAGATGATTTTCCCACCGAAAAAAAAAAGTATAAGTGTTCCGTTTTTTCCGAGTTGAACCCAATGAAGTGGCCAAGTTTTGGGCCAACCAAGTTAAAATCATAGTCAAGGCAGAGTAAAAAAGCAGAACTGTTAACTATAGGATTAAGTTAAGGTGGTTAAGTTCTAAACTAGCCCCCGAAGTTCAAATTTTCTTATGTTTTCGCATTTTCAAGCAGAGTCAAGTTGTATAGCATAGCATAGCATAATCAGCCTTTTAATGTTCCCACTGCTGGGACTCAAGCCTCCTCTCTAGGAGAGGGAATGGGCCGTAATCCACCACGCTGGCCCAGTGCGGGTTGGTGAATGTCACATGTGTAAAAAATTTTGGATTTATTGGTTCTAGGACATGCCGGTTTCTTCACCGTTTTGAGAGCAGTGGTGATGAAATAAATTACACATAGTAATGCGCCTGACTGGGTTTGAACCCGCGACCTACACAACTCGCAAGTCGGGGCCATTACCACTCGGCCACCACTGCTCTCTACTCTAGTTGTATGTTGAATAAAAGATGATTGGTGGGTGTGGATATGTATTGTATGTACGGAATAATATTTATTTAAGGTTTGGAAGGTTACTATGCCCTAAGATATGAGAAATGAAACGCGTTTCTGCCACTTACATCCTTCATTGTCAAGTTGGTTTTAAGTTTCGTGTTGGCTATTATTAGTATTATGTAGTTACTTTATGTTTTTAAAAAGGTCACGATAGGAAGCTATTAACTATGTCCTAAACCTGAATCCAAAGCCACCTGGAGTTGATGTCTATGATATCCACTAATTCCCACAAAATAAGAAAAAAGCCACGTTAGAAAAACCGGTTTTATGTCACGAATATTACAAAAAACATTTTTTTCCTAGTTCGTAGAACTTCTTACTGTGTAAAAGTTAATTAGGATACGCAGGTGATACATGTTTACCTTTCTTGTATATTAGAATAATAAAATATTAACATTTATGCACTGTTTCATATGTAAACATTCATTCGTATTACTACTCCTTGCTAGACCAATACGAATTCAAATGAGGAATACAGTAAAAAAAAAAAACAAATAAAAGATTACGTTGCTTTAATTTAAAGTACTGTGACATATCTCTAAATACATATACTAGTTGGAGTTTTTGGCATGATTTCTTCGAGTGAATTTCAGTGAATGTTTTAATTATTCGTAAATTGGATATTGTGATGTAAAATTGGTGTAGTTTTGTATCTACATTGAGTCATTGAAAACCCTGTGCAGTCTCGGTAAAATGGGGCTGAAAATTTTTTTTAGTGTTAATTACCTCAGCGAAGTTTGCTCAGAAGGTTGACTGGAGACATTTGCTGCTAAATACCACAAAACATTAGAAAGTGAGCAGTGGTAGCCGAGTGCTAACGGCCCCGACTTACGAGTTGTAGGTTGCGGGTTCAAACCCAGCCAGGCGCATTACTTTGTGTAATTTATTTCGTCACCACTGCTCTCAAAACGGTGAAGGAAAACATCGTGAGGAAACCGGCATGTCCTAGAACCAAAAATTCGAAGACATGTGACATTCACCAATCCGCACTGGGCCTGCGTGGTGGATTACGGCCCATTCCCTCTCCTAGAGAAAGGAGGCCTGTGTCCCAGCAGTGGGAACATTAAAATAGGCTGATTATGCATTATTAGAAAGTGTACATCCATATTGTAACGGTAAAAAAAAATAACTATTCATACGAAGACATGGCTTTAAGGACTTAGTATCCCAGCCAAAAACATTAGTAAAAAAAAAAATACATACTAGTTCCATGCATTGCTCTAAAAAAACTTGACCATAAACAACAGCAAAATCGCATCAATTAAAAAAAACGATAATTATAATATCAAAACCAACACATATTAATTAAAGAAACATCCATGACTAACACATGATCACTCGAATAAAGGTCATAATTGTTAACCCGAAAAAAAAACGCGCGACAAATTGACGCGTCGTGTCGTTTTGCGACAATTGATCGCAATCTTAGGCCGGATACCGATTAATTAGTGTTTTAAGCGCTGTTCACATGCGACTTGTGAGAGACCGTACAATTTGATATCTGATCTGTGTCAGGTGATCGCGGAACGTGTATCCTATGCTTTACGAGCTTTATGGGCACTTGGCGGTGTGTGTGTTTTTTTATGGGGAATTAAGCCTCAGGGTGTCATGCAATGATAGAATCTAGATTTTTAACCTACTTCCAAAAAAGGAGGAGGTTCTCAAGTCTTCTGAAAGCTTTTTTTCTTTTTTTGAAGTCTTGTTTAGGTCCGACCTTGACCTTGGTCCGATTTGGCTATTTTTTGTTTTTGAGGTGCGATACTATCAGATGACTTCTTCCGCAGGTGGAATGACTAAAATCCAGCTGTGTTCTTCAGTAGCCGTTTGCATTCTAGGGCCATGGGCCGTAATGATGGGAAAAGACACAATCCATAAACCTGCCTATCCTTGTCTCAACTATGTGGGGTCCGCTTCAGTCTAATCAGATGTGGTTGAAGTTTTTTTTTACGTGAAGTGAGTGCCTATACGACTTCCACTACCAAGGAGAAGACCCAAACATTGAAAAAACTTAATAATACTAAACAGAAAAAAAAGACGTATCTTTTCGGACCTCTTATTTTTTTGTGAGATGAGAAATTATTCAATGACTTATCTTTCTCTCTCTTCTTCTTATTTTCTAGGGTGGAGCCAGAGGGCTGTCAGACTGACTAATACCTACCTGTGTTCTTCGGTTGCCCTTTGAGTTCCAAACACGGTATTCTTTTCAGAAATCCCCATGACCCAGTCTTTACGTATGTCTATTACCAATTTTATAGTAGGTGTTGATTTTTTTTTCATTCACCAACCCGCACTGGGCCCGCGTGGTGGATTACGGCCCATTTCCTCTACTAGAGAGAGGAGGCCTGAGTCCCAGCAGTGGAAACATTAAGAGGCTGATTATGCTAAGCCGTTTGAAAGGAGTAGGGAAAACAAGCGAAAACATATTTTTGCTATAATTTTTTTTTTGACAAAAGTATTCGTCTTACGAAAAAATCATATGTTGATAATGTTGTACATGAATCTTTAATAAACATATATTTTTTTCAAACCTATTGACCTAGCCGTTACCGAGGAGTAGGCTTCAGAAAGTCACTATTTTATAGCACTGGACGCACACGTGTAACACGCCTGCCCCCCTAGCCAAGTTGCAAACGATAAACGTGAACGCTTAGTAATCTCCAATAGATTTTCAACTTTATACCTAAGTGCATAAAGTTGAAAATCTATTAAAGACTACTGAGCATTAGCGACCGGAACGAACGAAAACACTATGTAATCTTCAATAGATTTTCAACTTTATATCCAATAACATAAAGTTGAAAATCTATTAAAGACTACTGAGAGTTTACGTTTATCGTTTGTGACTTGGCTAGGGGGGCTGATTTGTACGTAGAACGACGTCGCGTGGCGTGGATCAAGTGTAGCTCTACAAGTCTAGTTTCCATATAAAATGTATGGAGACCGACGCGCACAGATCGGCGTGTGTGGCACACGTGTGCGCAGTGTAGTTCTAGCTTTACACTTTACAAGCATTGACTATGAAGTATGCACGTAATAAAACGCAGCTGTGCCGGCTAGGCACACTAACACAGTAAAATATAAGATTCATAACCATATAACTTAGAACAACATGCTTCAAACATGCAAGGGTAGCTTTTTTATTAATTTTCTTTCTCAATTGCGTGACTTGTCATGTGATGATGTAGTTTATTGTAATATTTGAATGAATATGTTTGATGTCAGACATGCGCCGGAGGACAAACACGGGCCTGCATGTGTTATCACACTAGTTATAAAGACGAAGGGTTGTGAGTATGACTTGGGTGTATGTATGTTTGTTAGTTCTTCACGCTCGAACGGCTGAACGGATTTTGATGAAACTTGGCATACAAGTAGACCAGGTCCTGGAATAGCATATAGGATACTTTTTATATCGAGAATATGTTCTCTTTTCTATTTTACGCGGGCGAAGCCACAGGCCGCAGCTACTGGTAGATATTACTAGAAAGATTAGTTCTGTATGAGACTTGTAAGTAGGGCTGTGGGATTTAGAAAGAGTTACAATGGCCCTTTTATTTAAAATTGATATTAACCAGTGCTTGACTGCGATCCCACCTGATGGTAAGCAGTGATGAAATCATTGATGGTGAGGCGCACTAGTTTATTAAGAGCCTATTCACTCTAGCCTTAAGGATACCTAAATTATAGTTGGACAGGAAGACCGCAGCAGGCAAATTGTTCCAGTCCATCGATGTGCGCGGTATAAACGACGAAGCGAAACGCTTAGTCCGGACCGTTAAAGTTTCAACAACGTAAGGGCGGATACCCGCCGGGTGGTCCTGTGCCCTGGAACGCAAAGACCAACTAAAAGAACACAGGTGTATTTTAGTCAGTTAAATCTCTGTAGAAAGTCTGACACTCATACATTATAGGTCATCGATATATATTATAAGTCGATGTTATAGGTAATATCTTTCGACGGTAGATAGCAAAAAACGGACATCGGTTATTTCCTTATTATTTCGATACACGGGTTCAACTGTCAAAGTAAGTAATAATGTTTAAGGTATATTTATCTAGACTTTAGGTAGGATAGACTTACCTTGGAGTATTCTCCAGGGTGAGTCTGATACGCCCTCCCGCCCACCATAGAGCAGGAGAATTCATTGAATGATTTCCTCAAATAAATTCAAAGGAGATGTTCCAGAAATGTATGTAGTTTGGGCTAGCACTATGTACACTTCATGTAAATATCGCTATTCAATATAGTTACCGTTTTTAATGTTAATTTTCTATATTTTGATTTAGAAGTTAGAACTGTCAAAGTCGTCAATCAAACGTCAAAACACCACTGTCATGGCTACATTAAAAAGGGTTATCTTACTAAAAAAGTTTTCAAATAATCAATTTTGTACGCCTGTTCTTTTATTCAAATTAATTTTATTGTATTTTTATGATTTAAAAAAATATATATTTAGTGAAAAATCAAACATTTCCTTTTCTTAAGTTTTTTTTTTGTATTTTAGTCAGTCAGTCAGTCAGGTCAGTGTCAAGTTCTATGTTCATTAAAATATAATTCGCGACTTTAACAACCGTGTTCCTTCCTTTGCCGTTCCATGGTCGTGGTGAAACTTTCAAACAATCCGCACACAAGTGTGCACCTCGCTTAACAAACAGATGCCTACCATCTGCCTGCATCCTAATACGTATCCACATTAGTAGAACAATGCAAGTGTAACGACCATTATGCTAATACTGAAGAGTTATTGTTATGCTATTGCCATTGCCTTATACGCACGTAATTAGGCAGGCTTGCCATAAGTCATATTCAGACATTTTTTTCTTAAGTAATTTCTTATTGAATAGGATGAGGGGTTTTCTAAAGGTGACCGCACACTTATTCGAGGCGGACACGTCGAACAAATCGAAGTCAAGAAGGCCTCGCACACATATCCGCGACGAAAAATTCGACCGCGTCGAAGAAATAATTTCTATTTCCTTGTCACCTGTCGCACTGAAATTTCATGTGAATTGTGATGGATCTTGGCGAGGTTTTTACTATCATTAATGGAAAATGAAGAAAGCGAAATACAGAAAAGGGAAACAAGAATGTTGGTTCATAAGTTCATAACAATAACTTAAATGAAAAGGCAGTGCTTTGGTGCATTCGTATTCGTCAAGGATTTCTGGATTCCTTCCAGATTCGGACGATTCGACGCGGTTATGTGTGCGGGGTTTCATAGCATAATAGCATAGCATAATCAGCCTTTTAATGTTCCCGCTGCTGGGTCTCAGAACTCCTCCTAGGAGAGGGAATGGGCCGTAATCCCCCACGCGGGCCCAGTGCGGGTTGGTGAATGTCACATGTCTTCGAATTTTAATTTGGGTTTCATAGGAATTCATATAATAGGGTGACTGGTAATTAGTGTACGATACTTAAACACGCGATTGTGCTCATGATAACCAACAACTTTTACTAAGGGAACAAACCTGAAATCGCGAAAAAAAATCAGCTGTTCAGTACATTTATGTTTGCCTAATGTACTGAACAGCTGATACTTTTTTCGCGATTTCGGCTTTGCTCCCATAATAAAAATTGTTTGTTATCATGAGCACAATCACGTGTTTAAGTATCGTACACTAATGCCAGTCACCCTATATAGGATTCTAAAATTATTTTCTTTCAATTCGTTCGACGCGTTCGGCTCGAATAGGTAAGTGTGCGTTCGCCTTTAATAGGAAGGTACGATTATAGGAGTGTAAGGGTTATTGTAAATTCGTTTATGATGTCTGCTGTTACGAGTGTGACGTGAGCGTTTTGAATAATAGTCGTTTGGTGGCTGCCTTATTTGTTTGTTTTAAATATATTGGCGATTAAACTGTCAGTTTATTATGATGGAACGTAAGTAGATAGAAAGGTAAGTAGTTTTTAAGGTGCGAAATCATCACATAATTTCTCTCGCTCTGGGTGCAGTGACAGGGAGTGTCGGACTTTCACTGGCTAAAACCCACATGTGTTCCTTCAGTGGTCCTTTGGGTTCCAGGGTGTGACTTTTTTCATTTTTATCTATAGGAGTATAGTTTTGAGCATTTAAAATATTCTCATTTTTCTTAATTCTTTATTATACACTGAAGCAACATAAAATATAATGATTATACAGTTCATGGTCAAGGGTCGCGTCGGGCCCTGGTTCAGGCTATGGTCCGAAGCGAGGAGGAATGGCAGGCGGTCGCCTCCTTCTGCGAAGCAGTAATGCTGGCGAAGGAGGAGGCTGCACGCGTGAGGGAACGAAGGTCCTCACGCGCTAGCCGCCGTAATTCCGACCCCGACTACCGGCCACGGTAGACGCGGGCTTGCGGACGTCGAGCACTGGGTAGCTCGCCGTCCGGCTGTTCGGTAATAAACCGGACCGAGCCCAGTCGTCAACAGCGCGTAGTGATCCTCGCGCTCCTCAGGGAGATGTCAGCAAACCGTAGGGGCTAAGCAGGGCCAATGCCCGGTAGCTAGGACCGCGGAGAATTTCTGAAAGGGAAACCCGTAGTCCTAGAACGCAAAGGGTAATTGAAGGATACAGGTGTGGTTTTAGTCAGTAAAAGTCTGACACGCCCTCCCGCCCCACCCAGAGCGCGAGAAGTCATTTTGATGATTTCCCACCTAAAAAAAAAAAAAATGCCCAAGGGTGACTTTACCGCGCAGTAGAGTTTTCTCACAGAAAACCTTCTTCTTAGCATGTCGATGGCAAAACTAATATTTTTTCTAAGTTAAATTCCTTGCCTGGGCAAGTATTCCGCCACGCCAATTCTAATGTCATTAGATCACTACGTGAACAGGTAACAGAGCACGTGACGGAGGATGGACGGTGGGACATGGTCTGCGGAGAGATGCCGCACGAACACTGAAGATCGGATCCAAACCTTGAGAAACTGAAAAGTTGTAGCGATCCATTGAATTTTAACCTAACTAAAGAAAAAGAAGAAAGAAAACATGTTTATTCTGCCTGAAGACGCATAATTCGTTACAAAAATACAAAAACCAAGTTCCCTGACAGGCCATGTGTGTATGTGTGTAACTCGAATTATTGTGACAAATTCTCAGCCACTGAGATAGTAGACCTACGAGTATGCTCGGGTTTCTGAGCCAGCATAAGCCCATTTGCCGACCCTGAAAAAGTCATGCCAGAAAAAATATTTATGACGTCAGCGTCACCAAAAAAACATTAACACAATCTCTCCACATATCAATATCAAAGAGCAGAAACAAGAATATAAAAACACGTATATTTTGATTTCAATCGGCCTGCCAAGATTTATGGGACACCTCGCGAGCGATCCTGCCCGCCCCTTGGCACTGCAGTATGAAGATATATCATTGGTAACTATACACCATAAGATGATAGGGTACCGATCGCATCATTCTGATGTTCGGTTGCAAGGTGGATATGATATGAGGAGAAAGAAGTACCGGGTTTTTGAGGGTATACGAATCTTTGATACTATCATCATCGCTTCAGCCGAATGACGCCCACTCACCATAATAGCCAGTCATGTGTGTAAAATCTGTGACAGTAGGTTTCTCCATACAAATTTCCAACCCCCGTTTTACCCCCTTAGGGGTGGAGTTTCGTAAAATCCGTTCTTAGCGGATGTCTACACCCTATAAGGAACCTACCTGCCAAAATTTAAGTTTGTAGGTGTTATAGTTTCTGAGATTTCGTGATTAATCATGCAGTGAGTGGTATTTCGCTTTTATAAATATATATGTATAGATTTACTATGGACCGTTCATTGTGGTGACACTTGAGGGAGGCCTATGTCTAACAGTGGACGTCATTCGGCTGAAATGATGATGATGATGATTTAATATGGATATTACAATATATAAATTTGAAGTTGTAGTTTTAAATAAGTAATTTTTTATATTGTTATGCTAAATTCATTTGTCACTAGATTTTCTGTAGGAAAACCCAATCAGGGTTAAAGGGTCTTTGCGCATTATATATCCTTTGTACTTATATTATTATATTCATATATGTTTTGTGTGAAATCCTTACATATTATAAAATAAAATCCCCCACTGTTTCTGTCTGCTTGTGGTGAACTAAAAAAATTTTGTGAGGTCACTGACCAGATTTTTTTGTGGTTTTCACCAATACAGTAATTCATGAGGAACTTATATTTTAAGATATTTAGGAGCTTTTTTGCGTTCCAAGGCCGTGCTGACTCTTAGTCTCTTACACCTCTACCAGATTCCAATTTAACAAAACAGAAGCAGATAGTTAGATGCCCCCTATCTTAATTTACTTTACAATCCCGAAAAAGGTACAAACCCAAAAATCCAGGTTATACCATGGCCACCCGACGACAATTAACATATTAATGCTAGTGTGTGTAATTACTGGCGTTAGGTGTTAGCTGCCCCCGGGCTGGTCTGTTTGTTGTAATTATGTTATTTATATCTTCATTCTCAGATCATATCGGGAGGAAGGTGTCGGGTATGGAGATGGGTGGCTGGATCTTGAGGTAAGGTTCTAGTGGAGTCCGGATTGTTCGAAATAGTTATCGTGGCCGTGGAACGCAAAAGGCAAGTGAAGGAATACAGTGGGTTTTAGTTTGTTAAAGTCTTTTTACTCCTGTATTGTGGATGCGCTCACAAACATATACACATACACAACGCCCTTCGCGGGTTTGCGGACACCGAGCCATGGGTAGCTCGCCGTCCGACCGTCCGGCGAGCAATGTGTAGCTCGTCGTCCGACCGTCCGGTAACCGTCCGGACCAAACCCAAGTCGTCCATGGCGCGTACTGTTCCACGCACGCCTCAAGGAGAAGTCAGCATAGCGTAGGAGCCCAGCAGGGTAGAAGCCGGGGCCAAGGGTCTGCTTCTAAAAGGAAGACTCGGCCTTGGTATGAAAGGCAAGGAAGGAACAGGAGTGGGTTTTTAGTCAGTAAAAGTCTGACACAAAAGAGCGGGCGATGTCATTGGATGATTTTCCCACCTAAAAAAAGCCTTGAAACAACTACCTATATGAAAGAAAAAATGATTATTCGTGCCTCACAATCGTATAAACTAAAACTATACAATGAAAAAAGAAAGAAAGTTATAATCAGTGCGAGGCCAAAAAGGCGCCTAAGTCAGCATACGCTGCGTTATTTAACACGATAAATATCGTAGTGCTGGTATTCTGTTAGGCACGCTGTGGTGCCACGAACACACTTACGGACGTAAAATAGACTATGGAAATAAAATAATAAATAATGAAGAAATAGATAAAATTCGTGAATTTATATTTATGTGTGTAATGTAAATATAGCATAAGCATAGCATAATCAGCCTTTTAATGTTCCCACTGTTGGGACTCAGGCCTCCTCTCCATGCCCTCTGCATGGGCCGTAATCCACCACCAGTGCGGGTTGGTTATGTAAATGATAAACAATTATTTAGAATAAATAATAAACCATCGACCGACATCTGACGCTCCAACATAGATCACTTGTCATTACTATAGACAAACGGAGGAACGCGAGCTTACGGTGTCTCTGTAGCCGTATAAATATTTGTTCTGAGCAAGAATCGAACCCGCCATACGCAGTACAATGGCCGTTTACTCACTCACTGCGCCAGCCGTGCCGTCAGTCTGACAGTTCCGCTTCTTCCATAAATGATAAATATTTATTTTGCAAATAGGTTTTAAAAAACACTTTTGCACGTAAATTTTTTCGTCAGTTTAAACTAGATGAGGCCGGTGTTTGCTAGCTCTACCCTGCGACTTGACAAACAATACAATATAAAATATAATATTGACTGGCCTGTTGGTCTAGTGGTTAGTGGCCCTGACTGCTATGCCAGAGGTCGTGGGTTCGATTCCCAGCCAGAACAAATGTTTGTGTGATGAGCACGATCATTTGTTCTGTGTCTGGGTGTAATTTATCTATATATGTATGTATTTAGAAATATATAAGTATGTTTATCAGTTGTCTAGTACCCATAACACAAGCTCTGCTTAGCTTGGGACTAGACGGCGTTGTGTGATAGTTGTGGAATATTATTATTATTATTTTCAATATTTATCTCAGGACCCTGAGGTCCTGGACCTTTGGAAGGCGTACGAGGAGCCAAAGCCAACTCGCAGAGGCCCTTTAGATAATTATAATGGAACATATTATTATAATACCAAGGAACGGACATTTGGGTAACATACATTTATCTCTCAAATAGTTGGGTGTTTTTAATATCGTGCGGATTTCATCCCGCATGCGGAATTGCTTCGTACGCAGAAAATTGTGGTTGTGTTGTATACAATGGACGACAACTGCGCGTCCCGCGTGCGTATTCCGCGCATTACAATAAATACTTGTATGAAAAGGACATTTGCGAGGGTTACGCGTGCGGGAAAATCCCGCATGTGAGATCAAAACCACACCATATTAAAAACACCCTTGAACCCCGAACAAATGATCGTGCTCATCACACAAATATTTGTCATGGGTGGGAATCGAACCCACGACCTCCAGCATAGCAGTTAGGACTTAACACTAGACCAACAGGCCAGGCCATTGGTTTCATAATCAGAATAAGAATAAATAAAATAATAATAAGATCAGATTGTAGACCTTACGAAATCGTATCTCTCTCTCGGCCTACACCTCCAGGCGAATATTTAGATATGCTTATGGTATCTGCATGAACGTGATCTGGCATAAATCTGCCACAGATTAAAGTGGTCAGATTTATACTCATTTGCACAATAGTCTAGGTTTTGTCCTTTCATGTACTGGTAAAACGGGGTGACATTGATTGGTTTTAAATAAAATTACAAATGGATGCCTAGCAAGCAGTTTTAACGATAAAAATGTAAAAAAACAAAACTGTAGTGTAGACTCATTACGTGAATTCGTTTTTGCAACAAAAAAATATAAAATTGTAAAAACATTATTAGATAAAAATATAATACATGCTTATTAAAGTAATATTGATAATGGGGCTATTTTGATTATCCCATCTTTTTGTATCTATAGAAATGTCTTTTCTGACAAACAACAAAAATCAATAAAAAAATAACTTTCTATTAGGTAATACTGTGTTTTGAATATTTTTGGGGTTACTTTGATTCAAGGGATGAATTTGATGATGGGTATAAACCAAATATTTTTTTATTAGAAAATAAGATAACAGTAGCTTAAAATTAATTGGTCTTAACATTTGCTTTCGACAAATCGGATTTATAAAATCAAAAACTTTTAAAATGTTATCAAAAAAAAGTTAGGTTAGTAGAGTATGATGATAGCCCTTAAAATGAGATTGCTTGAGAGAAGATGATAGACTGCTTCTTCCATTAGCATAGCATAGCATAGTCGGCCTTATAATGTTCCCACTGTTGGGACTCAGGCCTCCTCTCTAGGAGAGGGAATGGGCTGTAATCCACCACGCGGGCCCAGTGCGGGTTGGTGGATGTCACATGTCTTCAAATTTTTGGTTCTCGGACATGCCGGTTTCCTCACGATGTTTTCCTTCACCGCATCGCTTCTTCCATTGCTCCTGGGTAAGTTTTATAGTTGTACCCGCGGTCTTTTTGTAGGTGCGAACTATAAGGAAACTTAAATAAAAGCAAAGGATGGGGTTTAATTGATAATTTATTTATTACTCCTACAAGATTGGGAACTACAACCATTAGGGGAAAATAAACAGGAACAATTACCAGCGTTATTTGTGGTTGGGATTAAAACGGAATTAATAGTTTTTTTTAATATTCTTTGATCCCTAACACCAGTAACTGCTATTATCCAAAAAACCCAGACCAAATTGTATTAACGAGCAAAAATCCGCAGACTTGATGGGCATCAATAGTCATAGTCATAGTCATAGTAATTTATTGGTAACAAGTCATTTAAAGAATGTTACATAAAATATGACAACAAATGATTTTGTACATAACAATGTCAAATAATAAAAAATGTCAAACAAATAAAAGAAAATACAAGAAATAAAAATAAAAATAAAATAATAATAATCGAAGTCAAATTACAAATTAAAATAAAAGTCAAAATAATTTTCATTCAAATTAACATTCGCGTCAAAGTTAAATTAAATTAAATCATAAATTCGTCAAAAGAATAAAAAGCTTGCTCGATAAGCCATTTTTTCAAACGAGCTTTGAAGCTCCCTATAGTTGGGGCACCAGAAATAGCTACAGGCAGCTGATTATAAACTGTCGGGCCCATAACATGAGTCGTCTTGGAAGATTTAGTGAGCGTTCTTGAGACCGTCGATAACTGACCCCTGCTTCTGGTGCAATATGAATGACGGCAATAAGTATCTAACGAAGAATCTCATCATTTTCCAACACAATATTAAGTTATAAATACTTCCTATATCTCGGCAAAGTCGGCTAAAGTCAAAAGACATTACTCTGGCCATATTAGCGTCACCTTACCTCAGCGTCGGTCGCGACGACTGTAGAATTTTTATCACAACTCAACCCCTTGTGTCAATCTGAATGAAAAAAGTTTTAGCAATCCGCGGGCTGAATACTGAATCAATCGTCTGGTCCCAGTGATTGTTTGAATCAATATTTGGGCTAGACGAGGTGATTTCGAATGGAAAAATATTAAAACTCCCTCGTCCTTTTACTAGTATAAATTCATTTATTTTACAAGACTTATTTAAGCTTAAATTCAAATTCATTTATTAAATTATGTGAACACAGGGTATAACGATCTTATATAGGTACCTATAATGATTTATCTTGTGTTCTATTGAAATGCATATAAAATAGTGTTGCTAATGTCAAGTTGGTTATTATCAAAATTAAATTAATCAAAATTGAAATGAAACAGTACAAAAATAGCGCAAAAAAGATAATACAATGTCAGCAATATTACAGAACTTGTCAAAATTAAATCAATTTAAAATTAGGTATACTTAGCATAATACTACCCATGCTAAGTGTAGTTAGACTGTATGGTCTGTTTGGCCAATTTGAGACAATTTTTTTTATGATATAAACTAATGCTTGACTGCGATCCTACCTAATGGTAAGCAGTGATGAAATCGTTGATGGTGAATCGCACTAGTTTATTGAGAGCCTATTCACCATTTGAGCGTAAAGAAGCCACGCCCACAAACATACACACTCACAAACTTTCGCTTTTATAATAGCTATTAGTGTGATTCCAAATATTTTATGAAGACACCAAGACTTCTTCATTAACCTAACAATATGTTACAACCTAAGTCAATCACCTTACCCCATTGTCCGGAGCAAGCAAAGGACAATTAAATCAATGTTCCACAGGCTTCAGCGACATCTCTGGGCAACAATTAGAACACCATTAATTAGGTACCCTCCCCATGTAACCACTCTACCTCTCATCCCCTGCGGCGCGGCGGCGGTGAAG
Source organism: Mythimna impura (assembly GCA_905147345.3). NCBI lineage: Eukaryota > Metazoa > Arthropoda > Insecta > Lepidoptera > Noctuidae > Mythimna > Mythimna impura. The sequence goes on along the minus strand of LR990355.1, from coordinate 3,201,269 downwards.
TTACGATGTGTGGAGGTCATGAGGTCACGGGAATGAGGGAAAGATTAGAGATGACCTTTGTGTGTGGGTAACCCCTGTGGATGAATGTGGATGTGATGGTTTTAAGTCGGGATGTCTTGTGCTCAAATTCAAAAACTTAACAATTATTTTTTACTTTAGCAAGCACGTGTTCGATCGTGTATGGAGTACGGCTCTCATCTTTGGGATGGATCTGCAAAATATCACCTTGATGCGCTTGGGTTGATTGAGAAACGAGCCAAGAGGAACATGGGCGATGTTGTGGTCGAGTCAAAACTACAAAGTCTTGTGCATCGACGCCGAGTTGCTAGCCTGTCGGTTCTCTATCGTTTACATTTCGCCCAGCCCATTCCATCATTGGACTAACAGACATACGGCGATGCGCTACCGATACATGGTGGATATCCCACCCATACGCGAGTAACGTTTTGGGAACGCGTTAATTGTGCGCAGGTACAGTTAAGGAGTCGAAATCACTGCCGAAGTCCTGACAGCCACAACCTGGGGGTCTTAAGTCAAGAGTGAATAGGTTACTTCTTGGCAAATGTGCTCCATCGTCGACCAAATCATTACTAACCATCAGGTGAGATAGCGGACAAACGCGAGCCTATCAATAATAACAATAATTTAAAAAAACCATTTATTGGCACTTTAAAACCGTCGAGTGTGGAGGACTCAGTTAGTAAAGGTAAAGCACGCTTCGAAACTAGATCTCTAACGAGAAGAATCTCTTATGCGCAAGTTCATTATGGCTAATTAGAATAATCAGAAATCAGAAACGTTTATTTCAAATAGACCAATTATAGGCACTTTTGAATTGTCAAAATGTCGGTCAGATAAAAAAAAAAGTGAAGCTAAATTGCACGTTCCAAAGCGTAGATCTCTATGGAGAAGAACGTGCAAGAAACTCCATGGTGTAAAGAAGTGTGTCCTGTGATGACGGCTACTGAATAATGGCGATCTAAGTTTGTTCCAGGGTTTTCATGATTGAATAACTAGAGTTTTTATTCCTAAGACTTGTTCGGTTCATCATCATCAGCATCATCATAATTTCAGCCGAAAGACGCCCACTGTTAGACTTAGGCCGACGAACGGTCCTGTGCGTCTCGCATCCATCAGATTCCCGTGACTCTCACCACGTCATCGGTCCACCTTGTGGGAGGCCTTCCAATGCTGCGTCTTCCGGCACGCGGTTGTCACTCCAGAACCTTTTGGCCCCATCGACCATCTGTTCTACGAGCAATGTGGCCTACCCACTGCCACTTAAGTTTGGCGATTCTTCGGGCTATGTCGGTAACCTGGTTTTCGTGCTTTGTTCGGTTGAGGTTTTTCAAAATAAGTACACGGAATACTCCTTTCTTAGGCGGCCATGCATGTACTAAAGTCATATATCATTCCTGGACAATATTTATTGGTAGATACTTAACAGTATTTACGTTAAACAGTGAGAATGGTTCTGACAAGGGAAATAGGGTGGACATGATTATTTGAGAATTGAGAATTTAGGTGCTCCCTTCTTTAACCTTCAACTCTATAGTATTAACTATTAAATAATGAAGAGTTATTACTAGCTTTTATTTAACTTGTGAAGTTTGTAAGTTTGTTTAGTTCAGGTTAATTCTTGCATGCTCTGTTGCAAGTCTGTGTTTTCGGATAGATACAATCTAGGGTCTCTAGGTTAAGAGTGAATTGGTTACATTACAGTAATTCAGATACAAATATTCCAATCGCAAAGATGACACACTTTTTCCACGCCTATTTTATAGCGACTCCATCTATCTATTTCTATATACATATATCCCGTAATTTATTTATTTATTTAATGCTTTATGCACACAAAAGTACCGAGGTGGACTTAATGCCTTAGGCATTTTTTACCAGTCAAACTATGGGTGATGCAGAGAAAAAAAGGTGTAGTGGTAGGTGCAATAAAAGAGAGGGAAAAAGGCAAATAAAAGAATAGATATACTAATAAACCATAGAATAAGCATAATACAATTATATGCCAGTGGCTTTGTCTGCGTGAAAGTAATTTTCTCCATACAAACTTCCAACCCCCGTTTTACCCCCTTAGGGATGGAGTTTCGTAAAATCCGTTCTTAGCGGATGTCTACACCCTATATGGAACCTACCTGCCAAATTTTAGGTTTGTAGGTGTTATAGTTTCTGAGATTTCATGATTAATCAGTGAGTGGTATTTTGCTTTCATTTATAGATACGAGTATCTATTGAGTATATACTCAAATTAATACACTACATACGTACACTAAAATAGTCAAACAATTGGTCCAAATCGACAATGGAAAAACATTTTAACGCTTTGATACTGCCAACTTTTCACGAATTAAATGAAATAAGACAATTTCTTCAACTCAAATGCCATTTACACTATAAAGGTCAGTCCACACGAATCGTACTAGCCGCAGCGATTCGCTAATGAAGATATTTGGGGCAGTACGCTATCTCGTTGTCAATAAATAATGTCGGCCGCCCCCGCCCGAGGCACTCTCTTCCGCCCCGGTCGTACACGCCACTTTTGTAACCTCTTTTGTTACGAAATCGATATGAACACACCCCTTTAGCGATTTAAAACGCCAAGATATAATCTGAAACACCTTAATAACGTACAGGTGTTCCGATTGTGGTGTTTAGTCAGTTCATTTTAGGTGTAATTTGCTTATTACTGTTTCGTTTCACTATTTTTGTATTTCACTAGACTTATACCTAGACAAAAAAAACTGGCCTAGTGCGAGCCGGACACGCGCACGACGGGTTCCTTCCTACCGTTAAAGTAACTCTGTCTGTCTGTCTGTTACGCTTTCACGGTTAAACTACTGAACCAATTTTTATGAAATTTTGTATAGAGGTAGTTTAAATTCCAAAGATGGACATAGGCTACTTTTTTATCTGTATTCGACTTCGCGTCCACAATAACCAACATTCACTCGGACTCAGCCGCTGGCTACTAATTATATAATATCGAGCAAAAAATTTAATAATAATAAAATAATAAATCATATATTATCAGGCATCTTGGCCTATAGATACCTACATACTTTACAGACTAACATATATAGAGTAAATACAAAAAAGAATCACGTCACTTGTTGGAGACCTTATTTAATTTTCAACATTATTATAATTTTATTATTTGTTGTTGTAGCGGCAATAGAAATACATAATATAACACATATAGCAGTGGTGGCCGAGTGGTAACGGCCCCGACTTACGAATTGTAGGTCGCGGGTTCAACCAGGCGCATTACTTTGTGTAATTTATTTCATCACCACTGCTCTCAAAACGGTTAAGGAAAACATCGTGAGGAAACCGGCATGTCCTAGAACCAAAAAATCGAAGACATTGACATCCAACAAACCGCACTGGGCCCGCGTGGTGGATTACGGCCCGTTCCCTCTCTTAGAGAGGAAGCCTGAGTCTCTGCAGTGGGAACATTAAAAGGCTGATTATGCTATGCTATAATATTCTGTTAAAATTTCAACTGTCTACCTCTTGCGGTTTATGAGAAATAGCCAACTGACAGACGGACGCACGGACAGCGGAGGCTTAGCTGTAGGTTACCGTTGGCACTCTTCGGGTGCTGAACCCTAAAAACATGTTGAGTGGACATGTATCCTGCAATTAACATATTTTATTAGAGATCCAGTATAGTACAACATTCATTGCGCAAGAAGTCTTGCATAGTTCTTACAATTTGCATATAACATTCTTAAAGACTACTTCACTAAAACGGACTAAGAATGCTTTCTATGCAAACTGAGAACTGGATAAAGTCATAAAATATCTGTTTGCTATGTGTAAGCAAGGTTTTAGATCGAATAACATGACCTTTCTTGGTAGCCGGGTGAAAAAAAAACTGGCCAAATGCGAATCGGACTCGCGCACGACAGGTTCCGTACCATTTTCTATACAACATCAGACACTATAATATAACCTCTTTTTTTACTTCAGTTTTTGAAGTTTATTTATTTATTTAAAACTTTATGCACTAAACATTGTACAAAGGCGGACTTAATGCCTTAGGCATTTTCTACCAGTCGACCTTAGGGTGGTGCAGAGACATAACATGGCAGGTGCAACTTAATAGAATACTGACAGAGAGGAAACAAGAACAATAATAAATATATACTTAGATACATACATACAAATAAAGAATGATATTGAGAAAAAAACGTTCTCGTGCTTTCATTTTAAAGGACAACCGACTGGTTGCCGTCCTGATGTTCAGAGGGAGCGCATTCCAAAGGAAGATCGCCTGGACAAAGAAAGAGGAATGGACAAACCCAGAGCGGTGTGTCGGACATCGTAGAAGACGATTATTAGTAGATCGAAGATTTTTATTGTGCGCAGAGCAAAGAAATTGAATTTCTGAAGTCAGATAAGAAGGAGAAGAGGGCTTATCCAGAAAAGAAAACAGAGTTGTCAAGGCCCTTAACGCTCTACGCTGGCGAATGGGTAACCATTTTAAAAGTGATCGATGCGTGCGTGCGAAGTTTAGTTTTTCAAAAAAAAAAAATAACGTTGGTTGTATGAGAGCCACACACAAACAGCTCCACAACATAGGACTAGCAAGCGACCCGACTTGCAGGATCGGTGGAGATGCAGAGGAGACTATGTTACACTTGCTGTGCGACTGTGCAGCACTAGGCTCCAAAAGACTAGGGTATCTGGGCCAATCATTTCCAAGACCGGAGGACTACAGGCTCAGCCCCATCAAGGCCATACTGGGACTCATGAAGGAGGTCGGGGGGCTAGGGGTTGAGTAGACAGGAGGGGCATAGCACAAAAGATCCAGAAGGGTCGAAGTGCTCTAGCCCAGGGCCAGCCCCACAACAAGATAAGGTAAGATAAGATGAGAGCCCCACTTAAATATTTATTGTATTCTGTTTTTAGTATTTTTTGTTGTAGCGGCAACCGAAATGTGAATTTGAACTATCTAGCTACCACGGTTCATGAGATACAACCTGGTGACAGACAACGGACAGTGAAGTATCAGTAATAGTATCTCGTTTTTACACTTTGGGTACGGAACCATAAAAAAACATTACAGAACTTGTTGTCTTCTTGTCTGTTGTTGTCTTGTTGTTACAAAACGTTTTGGGAACACATTCATTGTGCGTAGGTACAGCTAAAGAGTGGAATTCCCTGCCGGAGTCTGTGTTTCCTGATAACTGGAATTGCACAATCTAATTCCGCCAAGTCCGTTCCATCATCGGACCACTAGACGTACGGCGTTGCGCCACCGGTATATGGTAGACATCCCACCCATACGCACAAAGCGTTTTGAAAACACATTTATTATGCGTACAGCCAAGGAGTGGAATTCCTTGCCGGAGTCTGTGTTTCCTGATAGCTACAACTTAGGGGTCTTTAAGTCAAGAGTGAATAGGCTACTTCTAGGCAAGCGTGCTCCATCGTCGACCACATCATCGCTTACCATCAGGTGAGACGGTGGTAAAACGCGAGCCTATCATTAATAAAAAAGGAACTATAACCTGGGGTGCTTTAAGTCAAGAGTGAATAGGTTACTCCTAGGTAATTGTCGTCGACCACATCGTCGCTTTCCATCAAGTGACAAATATCAACAATAATAAAATAAAAAAACCTATCCTTAGTTTTGAATTAGGATCGATGTCCTTTCTTTCCCTTTCTCAGGCTTGTTCATTGTTTTTCAACACACTTGCTCAGAAAGTGACTCATAATGCACTGCACTTAGGTATATAATGGCACTCGTTACAAACTGTGACATTTTGATTACCATTACGCACTAGTGCTATAATGTAGTTAAAACCTTTTTGTTCAACCTCTTTGTTCGCAAAACAAATTTTGAATTCGAATGCGTTCAATAGTATATAAATTAGTGTCTTACATACCTACTTATTTCATCTAATTTCAAAGTTAAAATGGACAATTTAACTTGTACAAACGATTTAATTAATAAAAAACATTTAGTAAATAAATCGTACATTCAAATAAAATTTGTTTTTCTTTTGTGGTCTATGGCCGCCATTTTAAGATGCGCGCGGTTTTTGGCGTGATTTTTTTTATTCCAGTGAAGTTCAGTGGCTGTATTAATTAAATAAAATTAAATACTACAAAATCATTGGAAAATGTTAGATCCGTATTCTATTGTCACTACGAAAGACATTATCGTAAAAACTTTTCACGCAAAAAAACATAAACGTAAGACTAGGCAGATGATCAAAATACCTTAGCCTTCCTCTAGGAGTAAATAAAAAAAAAATTATGCGCCCTTATGAAAACAGATTTTTACCGCCATATCACAGAAAATTTTACTAGTTTTACTGTTATTTCTTCACAAGTGTATTGAAAAACGTCGTATGACACACGTGAGTAATTAATGATTACCGTTCTTGGCTCTCTTAAGACCCTCGCCACGGCTCGGGTTTAAATACCGCCTCGACGGTAATCACTAACATTACACACTTGTATCATATTGTATTATTAAATCTCCCGTCATTTTATTTCGTCACTGCTCCTCATAATTAGTTCCAATCCTACAGTATAGGTCCGTGTAAGTAGATGAAATCGAACCAGAGGCCGCGTGCCTCCGTTTTTGCGTGAAACCTTTTCGGAGAGTTGTTTTTGCGTCGGCAAAGCTGGCTCAGTAGTTGAAGTCGCAAGTGGATGCAATTTATGACGTATTCCGACGCATCGCGAGTGAGACATTACATTCCTTTTAAGTTATAACTGCGCCCAAGCTTTTTCTTGTTTGTTAGTAGATTTTGTGTTTTTTTTCTTCATCAATTTCTGTTTCTGAGTCGATTTTTAAAGACATTTTTTTTTAGGGAATCCTACTATAACTGATTATAATTTAGGGTCTTCGAGGCTAGAGTGAATAGGTTCATAATAAACTTGTGCGCCTTATCATCAACAATTGTATCAATGCTTACCATCAGGCGGGATCGGAGTCTAGCACTAGTTATAAATGCTATTTAAAAAAATACTGGTTTTTTGTATCTTTCTCAAAACTATCTTTTCCTGATAGCTACAACCTGGGGATCTTTAAGTCAAGAATAAATAGGTTATTTCTAGCTAAGCGTGCTCCATCGTCAACCACATCGTAGCTTTCCATCAGGTGAGATTGTTGTCAAGCGCGTGCCTATCAACAATAAAAAAAACTGTGTGTCTCAATCGGAGTCTTCTTTATATCTCATACTACGACTCTCATTCGGCTTTGGATAGGCTGTATCCACGGAAATTGAGTTTTTCGGCAGTTCTTCTTCTAATAATAGAAACTAGAACTTATTATACCTAATAGATGTAAGTTTTTGGTTATAAAACGACCATACAATGGCCGTTTTAATACGGCTAGGACAATAGATAAGCTTATCCATTTGTAAGGGCAATTGCGTATTGTAGGAGGGACATCCGACCAAGGTTACCGACATAACCCGAAGAATCGCCGAACTTAAGTGGCAGTTGGGCAGGGCACATTGCTTGCAGAACAGATGGTCGATGGAGACAAAAGGTTGGTTGCTGGAGTGGCGACCACGTACGTAGTCGCAGCGTTGGAAGGCCTCCCTCAAGGTGGACCGATGACCAGGTGAGGGTCGCGGAATCCGACGGATGCGAGACGCACAGGACCGGACATTATGGCGACACTTGGGGGAGGCGTATGTCCGATAGTGGACGTCTTTCGGCTGAAATGATGATGATAATGGGGAGGGGTAATGTCTTGTTTGGGTTTTATTCTCAAGTTAATTGAACAGTGCCATTGTATTACCTCTCAGGAGGCTTTCACCGCTCCGTTCCACACGCAACAAAAACAAGTGCGAATCTAAGATTGAAATCGATACGAGCAACAATAGCTCACCAGCACACACTCGAGCGCAATCCCACGGTCTTGCACTTTATAATTATTTTCACTACATATAAAGCTGCAATTATCTTCAATCACACTTGGTTAGGAACGAATCTGGTGTTATTAACACTTTGTAAGCTTTTTACCCGCGAACCAATCGGTGCGGCCGCCATTTGCAGTAATTACTCATAAGATGGCGGATCAAAATGGCCGACTTCATTCACCGGTTTTTGTAGTGATTTTGTGTTTTAATTGTAATTAGGGTGTACGGTGCGGCAGTCTGTAATAGATCATTCATTTTCACGTACTAACTTTTAATGGTGTTGTAAGGCGTATTTTATGGGGATTGGAAAATTGACCGTCATTGACGTTCAGTGGAATCTTGTTAGTTATTAGTCTTATTTCGCGATTAACTGGGATACTTGTGTTTAAAATAATAACGCACAAGTATTCGTAAACCAGTAGTCAATATATAAAGCAGCTGCTTCTTATTGGCACACGCAAACAATACGTTGTGTTTTGGTTTTCACAAGAAATCATCAAAGGAATGTTGAGTTATATGTCCTACTTGAGTTATAATTATTATACTGCAAACATGTCTTCGAAAAATTTAAGTTAACGCAACTCGGGCCTCCAAGATACAGGCACTGCCTAGTTTGGGGACCACTGTCTAAATGACTGTGAATGATGTTAATTTTAGCTAACAGCTAAAATATTATTAAGGAACAATTTGTAACAATGGAGCAATAAATTTTATTATTATTAATGTTTATTTAACTAGCTTCTGCCAGCGGCTTCATCCACGTGAAATTTGGTTTCTCCATACAAACTTTGAACCCCCGTTTCATCCCTTTAAGGGTCGAATTTTGGAAAGAAAATTCTCAGTGCTTGCCTACGTCATAAAAGAAAGCCTTGTGCAAAATTTCGCATTCATAGTCCCAGTAGTTTTGGCTGTGCTTTGATATGTCAGTCAGTTTCTCTTTTTACTTTTTATCTATACATATAGGTATATAATTATTATACATGTAGATTATTAGGGACCTCCAACAAAGGATATACTCACAAAAACACAGTGTGAGTTTTCTTTTACTGCAATAATATGAACACATTTCTCATTTATTTAATACTAAAACAAGAAAAATAAAAACTTAACTTATTTAAGTTAGACACTAAAGACATTATTAACCCATAACTAAAATATGACCGAGGTAACAGCCAGCTCTTGGATCTCGTGAAGTGTCAACTAGGCGTTTGGATATTTTTTTAAATAGCGAGCACTTAGATCCCATGGCCCAAGAGTTTCAACACCAAACGGGTCGACAGTATAACTGCGACGATGTTGTTATATTTTCGCTATTGTTATAATTATCTAATGACCCCCCCCCCCCTCAGTTACTACATGGCCACAGCATGATTTTGAGTATAAGTAAGCAAGTTAAAACTAAAATAACAATTCTACTAACTAAAGTTTACAACTAGGTACTTACCTACACAAATGAAAACGTAACCTAAGAACTATTATATTAATATACTATTTATGTCCTAAAAAACTTTAATTACAGTTTTATTTATTTATGCAACGACTGTTCAACCCGCGCTGGGCCCGCGTGGTGGATTACGGCCCATTCCCTCTCATAGAGAGGAGGCCTGAGTCCCAGCGGTGGGAACATTATAAGGCCGACTATGCTATGCTAACGACTGACCAATATCGATGTCATAAGTTTTAAACAACTTATTATATTGCTTACACAGTCTGTGCATAGCGGCGTAATGAACTAGATTAGTTTTGGAAAAAGGTGTTTAGGGTGTCATCAACAGCTTGAAAACTTTATTCCTTGGAAGGAAGGCTATGGATATGTTCATTGAGCTCGATGCAACCAGTGGTTCCGTTAGTAATCTTATGCAGAAATAATAGATCCATTGGTCCCCTTCGACTCGTTAAACTTTTAATTTAATAATGATTCAGCCTATCTTGTAGCTGGTGATAGAATAGAATAGAATAAACTTTATTGTGCACCAAAATAGTAGGTATCAAAACTTTTACACTAACTTAAATCTATGGGTACAAAGGCGGTCTTATCGCTGACAGCGATATCTACCAGACAACCTTAAGATGGAATGTAAGAACTTGAAATAGCATAAAAACTTTTTACAAAAAAAAAATAACCGACTTCACTAAAAACAAACACTAAAAGGATCAAAATAACTTTAATTTCGGAAGTCGGTGTTTCTCGGTATTGTTTGTTTCTTATTTAACACCGACTTCCGAAATTAAAGTTATTTTGATCCTTTTAGTGTTTTTTTTTAGTGAAGTCGGTTATTTTTTTTTTGTAAAAAGTTTTTATTTTACACTTTTTAGTTGCGAACCACTTATAAACAGAGTGCTTATTTCTCATGACGATTCCAATTAACCCAAAACACTGCAAGGTTACATTGTTTTATCAGAAAGTTCCTGTGTCTACCTTCCACCTTCCGGCTCCATCACCAGATCAATTCGATAGTACCTTATAGCTAAAGTGCATCTCATGACCATTCTAATAAGCCCAAACACAGCTAGGATACATTGATTAATTACGGAGTCCCTATGCCTACCATCCGGCTCCATCATCAGATCAGTTCGATAGTACCTTATAGCCAAAGTGCATCTCATGACAATTCTAATAAGCCCAAACACGGCTAGGATACATTGATTAATTACGGAGTTCCTATGCCTACCTTCCGGCTCCATCATCAGATCAGTTCGATAGTACCTTATAGCCAAAGTGCATCTCATGACGATTCTAATAAGTCCAAACACGGCTAGGTTACATTGATTAATTACGGAGTTCCAGTGCCTACCTTCTGACTCCATCATCATCATCATCATCAGATCACTTCGACGATACCATTTTCAACGTAACGTAACTATTCAGAACCATTCATTTATTTGTATTGTCATAGTCGCTTAACTATCTTCATTGTGATATCAAAGTGAGTATGAAGTTCCGTTGGCCATTTCTGGTCTTCTTCATCAGTTTCACTTCATCAAATGTTACTTTTTGACTGTAAAAGCTTAAGTTCTCGATGAAAATACCAAAATCACTATATGGTTGCCTATAATATTTGAGGAGTTCCCTCGATTCCTCATGGATCCCATCATCAGAACTGGATTTTGCAAAAAATGGGACCAATCTGGAAGCATATCCTATAAAGGGAAAAAAAAAAAATTTTGCAAATCGGTCCATAAACGACGGAGTTCTGAGGTAACAAACATAAAAAAAAAAAAAAATGATAAAAAAAAAATACAACCGAATTGAATAACCTCCTCCTTTTTTTGAAGTCGGTTAAAAAGGGGGGTAGTCTGCGGTGTACTGCAAATTAATAACGTAATATTAGATCGATCTGCTTAGCTAAACGATCGCAATAACTGAGATGGTAGAGTTTTTTCTGAACTCTCACCTGACGTTTGGTGTCATACAAAATATATATTTTTTTTGTATTTTCTGAGGCTCACGCTTAACCTCTGCCTCACCTAGTGGAAAGCGACGATGGAGAACGCTTGCCTAGTAGAACCCTATTTACTCTTAACTTAAAGACTCTCAGGTTGTAGCTGTCAGTATACATAGACTCCGGCAGGGAATTCCACTCCTTAGCTGTACGCACAATGAATGTGTGTATTCCAAATAAAGTTTAGCTTTTATGCCTCGTTTACACGTGGGCCCAGCCTCGGCCAATCGCCATCCCTAGCCATGAGGCTGGGCCCACGTGTAAACGCACCATTATATTTTGGAATTGACACTAATGACCTCCAAAATACAATATTAACACAGTATTTAATTGAAAATTGAGTTATAAAATCCGTTTGGTCTCCCCATCCACCACCCTTGGTTGACTGGTAGAGAATGCCTAAGGCATTAAGTCCGCCTTTCTGTTGCATGAAGTTTTATTAAATAAATAAACTCAACTATGGAAATCAATCAACCTATCTCTACTTCAACCTTCTTACTTTTATTTAAACTCGTTAAACACGAATTACACATTAACAAACATTCCTTTCCAGCAATTAATGGGTAGTTGGGTAGCTACAGTAACAACGGTGTCGCGTTTAAACGTAGTTTAGCAGATGCGAGTGTAAAAAGACGGCTTAGCATCCTCGTAGCCCGCGATTATGTCATTACAGTGAAGTAAAAAATTAAAGGGCATTATAGTATGCGATGATATAGTGCAATTAAATATGGCGGCAAAAACCGAAGCGCGTTCGGGCGTCGTCGGCTCGCTATCGCATTGCCGAAATGTTCGTGCGGCCGCGCTTCGTAACGATTGACGGGAATTTTCTTTTTCGTGTGCGGTTTTTAGTGATCGCGATTTTGTGGATCGATTGTGGATACGAACTGAAGAGGTCATTGCTTTTGAGGAGATTGTGTATCGAAGAGGTGATTTTACTGAGTATTTTTTGACATTTAGGGTCGCATAGCTGTAGTGTAGGGCAGATAGTAAACTTTTTTTTGAAAATGTCAGTAATTATTTGTAATCCTACTTATAATTCCTGCTCAACTAAAGAACCTAAATATGAACCGGCATTTGCGTGATACTACGCTTAAGCCTCGTGACTCCCAATCGTTTGTAACCTCTGAGCTGCTTCGCCAAAGTCGCTCAATTAGAGTCTTTATAATAAATAGGTTCAGTTAATAGCTACATCGTCGCAGTATTATCAGCTCGTAATGAAACCGTATAATTTAGGGTCAGCTCATACCAAGTCGTGACTACTCGTGATGCGATTCTTCGTGGCTTTCGCTATGTCCCCTTCAGGGGGTGTGGCAAGCGGCTTCAGGGCTTTGCCCTCTGGCCGCGGAGTCCAGCCGTGGTCCATGACTATGGACCCGTCTTCAGGGTGCCTACTAGGCTCGGCGGTTTAGAGCATGGCTCTATATGTTTGTATGTGTACCTATAGGTACTGTAGACACATCACCGCGCTGCTGCACACAGCGCCGACTTATCACGACATACAGTCAGTCTCCGCCAGGTGAGACCCCTAGGGAAAGCCCGGCGGGGGACGACTTGCGACGAGTATGCCGACTTGTTGTGAACCTACAGTAGGAATTGTGACCCCGTCTAACCCGCTTCCAGATTGAGCCGGTTACGGTTTAGACCGCAGGGACGACTTGCGACTCTTTCCAAGCGTAATCAGCCTTTATAATGTTCCCACTGCTGGGACTGAGGCGTCTTCTCTATGAGAGGGAATGGGCCATAGTCCACCAAGCGGGCCCAGTGTGGGTTGGTGGATGTCACATATCTCCGAATTTTTGGTAGTAGGTTAGGTAGGACATGAGAAAACCTTACGATGTTTTCTTTCATAAGAGAGAGAGAGATGAAACAAAAGAAAACTCCTCGAGGCGCAGCATGTAATTACGCGAAACTTCGCCTTCGTTGCGAATACGCGGCTATACTCATTAAATCCATTATCGTAACTCTCTAACTTAAAGACAAGGTAAAACGTCATTTTTTTATTAAAATAGAATATAGAATAGAATAACGTTTATTTAATAAAGTGGCGATATATAAAAACAATTATAACGCATACATTGCATTTTTGCCTGAACTAGGTTGGACCTGTATGTCAGGCTAAAAATTAAAATTCCATAGCTCTTGTCTAAGTCACAGAGTTAGTGGTTTTAATAAGTATAATATTGTAAACCGCAAATATATATAATATCCTACCTTACTATCCGATGCTGAACTGCAAATTGTAAAAAATTTTGGTACCATTGAAATACGCAGGCTACCCTGGATCATTCACCTTAAACGCGATACCAAAAAAGGCCCAGTTCAGTAGTCGCGCATTGGCCGAATGCTCTCTGTGCCCTGAACCATAAAATGAACCGACCGACCGGTACAGATTTATTAATCGAGTGAAATTTTATCAATCGGTATCGAGATCGAATTTGTAGATCGTTATTTTTAGTTGAATTTGGTTTTAATTAACGGATACTTGGGTAGGTATGTGTCCGTTAATCTGTGGGTTAACTTTAACTGATTTTTTGGATCCTTGTGATCATAAAGCTTAAGACAATCTGAGCTCACGTATGACACGTATGCTACGTATTATGACATCTACACTCTTGATTTTACTTGAAAACAAAAACATACTTAGCTTACGCAACGCTGTTAAACGCATTTTTTTTGCGGCTAGCGAAGGAGCCAGCCGCACGCGTATGAATAATATAATAATAATAATATTCCAGAACTATCACACAACGCCGTCCAGTCCCAAGCTAAGCAGAGCTTGTGTTATGAGTGCATGAATATTTCTAAATACATACATATTATAGATAAATTACACCCAGACACAGAACAAATGATCGTGCTCATCACAAAACATTTGTCCTGGGTGGGAACCGAACCCACGACCTCCGGCTTAGCAGTCAAGACCACAAACCACTAGACCAAACGAAAGATTGATTTGCTAGAATACAGATTAATTTTGGTGGTAATAAAATGAGGCGCGTAAGGGAATGGACGTCCTCTCGCCCCAGCCGCCGGAACCCCGACTGCGATTTCCAGCCACCGTAGGCGTGGGCTAGCAGACGATGAGTAATGGGTAACTTGCCGTCCGGCCGTCCGGTAGCCGTCCGGACTGAACTTGAGTCCGCGCGCCTTAAACAGATGTCAGCAAAACCGTAGGGGCTCAGCAGGGCCGAAGCCTACTGGGACCATGGATTTACTTCCGAATTGGAAACCTTTGGTCCTGGAACGCATAGGGTAAAGAAGGAACATAGATAAATAAATAGGTGTGGTTTTAGTAAAGTCCATAAAAGTCTTACCCAAAAGCTCCCGAGATGATGATGATTTCCTTAAAAAAAAAACATTACGGCATTTGACGCACACTTTTACCATTTTCATTTGTATTATTTGTAGATATTATTTTGTACTTACCTTGTCTTAAAAACTGTTACCAAATAAATGTTTTTCGTTATTTTTTTACATGTTTATTACTCACAAATGCATTAATAAGGATAGGACGGGTCCACCACAAAGTATTCCGGTTCATAACAACTTGTGTGGGATGCGGAGCAGCTGAAACAATATGAATACGTACTCATTTATAGACTACATTCTCATCCCAATAATTATAGATAGTATTATTGTAAATGATATCTATTAGATGATGGTCTTAAGCATGTCCCCCATCTACATCAAAGTACTTACGTAAATATATACAGTTTTGTTGATTATCCGTATGTTCATGTAACTGTTTAGGGTTCCGTACGCCAAAGGGTAAAAACGGGTCCCTATTACTATGGCTCCACTGTCCGTCTGTCTGTCACCCGACTGTATCTCATGAATCGTGACAGCAAGATAGTAAAAATCTTTATTCAGATGTTGTAATTCTGTTGCGGCTATCACAACAAATACATTTCACTTAAAACAGAATAAAATTAATATTTCAGTGGGCTCTCATACAAAAAACGTGATTATTCAACAAACAAACACCGGGACAGGTGAAACTTAATAAAACAGGGTAAGTGCGAGTCGGACTCTTGCACTCAGGGTTCCGCACAAACTTACCTATGAAAACAGTTTGATTCCCGAATTGAGTTACGAAGATTTTTCCAAATTGTAAAAAAAAGATTTTTTTGTGACGTTACTAAAAATTTACAGTTTTTAGATTTATTCCTATATTAATACTATAAGACCTTGCTTTAAGCCAAATTTCGGGATTCTGGGTCACCGGGAAGTACCCTATGAATTTTGATTCCTTTGAGAGTGTTGAAATGTACGTTTTTTGCGACATAAACGGCCGTATCTTTTTTTACCGTTAACTTAGAAGTTTGATTTTTTCACAGCTTCAAGGGACCGCAGACTTGAGTATACGGTTTTAATTTCAACTCGATGCCTCCACGTGTTTCTGAGATAAAGGGTCTTGACAGACAGACAGACAGACATACAGACAGGCAGACAGACAGACGGACGGACAACAAAGTGATCCTATAAGGGTTCCATTTTTTTCTTTTGAGGTACGGAACCCTAAAAAAGGTTATAATATAATGTTGTATAGATAATGGCACGGAACCTTGTGTGCGCGAGTCCGATTCGCACTTGGCCGGTTTTTTATGTGGTTTGTAATGATGGTGGCAACAAAGTGTAATACACCATTTTAGTTTTAATTGATAATTTTATGGTATATTAATCTTTTGAGTCGGTCGTAAATTCGTGTTTTGGTTGTGCATAATCCCACTTACAATGCGTTCCAAATAAGAATAAGATCGACGCTGTGACGTCACGTCATACTGTCAAATCGCAAGAAATTGGGCAAAATTGAAGAACTCAGAGATGAGCAAAATTGAAGAAATGGATTCTGATTAAACTATTTTCGTTCACAGTTCGTAAATAAATTAAATTGTAAAATTTTCTTGTTTTGTTCACCATAATAATTCTTCGATTTGACAGTATGACGTGACGTCACTACCTGTCAATCGATCCTATTCTTATTTGGAACGCATTGTAGGTATGTTTTAAATATAATCTGGCTTTGCGGTATAGAAGTAGGTATCACGCGAACAAAATCGCCGGCAATATGGATGTCACGACATAATAAAACAAAAATTCAAAAATCTGTATAGGCTTAGCTGGCAAAGCCGTGGACGAAAAGATAGTTATAAAATAAATGAACATATAAACTTATAAAAAGGCAAGGAAATTCAAAATGGATCTCGTTAAACGCTGTGGTAGCATTGCTGGCTGATTCATATGGAGAGGTAATTTTAAGTCAACATACTACTCTTACATTAATAAAAAAAACTGGGCAAGAGCGAGTCGGACTCGCGCCCGGAGAGTTCCGTACAACCGTGTTACATCTGAAAACAGTCATTCCTATATCTGTGCTGTATGACCTTGCTTTATGCCAAATTTCAGGATTCTGGGTCAACGGGAAGTACCCTATGAATTTTGATTTCCTTGAGAGTGTCGAAATATACGTTTCTTGCGATATAAACGGCCGTATCTGTTTTTTTCGTTAACTTTTATATTTGTTTTTTTTTCACAGTTTCAAGGGACCGCAAACCTGGGTGGTTTTAATTTCAACTCGATACCTCCACGCGTTCCCGAGATAGAGTGTCTTGACAGACAGTCATACAGACAGAGAGACGGACAACAAAGTAATCCTATAAGGGTTCCGTTTTTTCCTTTTCTGGTCCGGAACCCTAAAAACAAACATAATAAACAAATAAACAAACAAACATAATAAACGAATAAACAAACAAACATAAATATATGTTGTTATTGTATGTTTATTTTTTTTAATAATAATTTTTGACATTGCTTTTTTTTTTTTTGAAAAAAGCTGCAGATGTCACAGCTGGTGCAATAAGCTACTTTTCATTCCAGAAAATCGCAGTTTCTCTTTCTCGTAGTATGCTCTCTGTCCTGCCGCGCCCCTAACTTTTACAATCAAATAAAAATGTTGAGAATGTATTTTATCGAAGTTTTATTGTACAAAATCATTAGTTGATATTGTTGTTAATTATTTGAACATCGTTTAATCGGCTTTAAAGTAGCAAGTAATAACATTTTTACAATCCTTCCATAAGTATTTTTAAACAGCCCTTTTTTTGCTGGTTGGCTTGCAAAAACACCGCTCGGTGGCACAATATAAATAGCTCAGAGCTTTTAACATGGCCGATCTCGTAAAAATGTAACTGTCGTCTAATTTAAATTAGAAATTGCTTGAAAGATATTATTTCCTTCATCCATTTAAGATAGTATCGAATATTTATGCTAATGTAAACTACAACGGTTTATTCTGCCGTCGCCGACTTTGAACTTACTTTAACCAAATGGTTAGATTATCGGCAAAACTTGCACAAAGTTGTACTGAGTACTTAGCTTATATTTATAAAAAAACTGGCCAAGTTCGAGTCGGACTCGCGCATGAAGGGTTCCGTACCGCACGTACCAAAAAAACGGCAAAAAAATCACGTTTGTTGTATGAGAGCCTTCTTGAATATTTATTTTATTCGGTTTTTAGGGTTCCGTACCTCAAAAGGAAAAAATGGAACCCTTTGAAAAAATTTTGTGTACGTCTGTGTCTGTTAAGACCCTTTATTTCGGGAACGCTTAAAGATAACGAGTTGAAATTAATACCATATACTGTGGTCCAACTGTGAAAAAAAACAAATTTCTAAGTTAATGGAAAAAAAGATACGGCCGTTTAAATATTGCAAAAAATTTATATTTCGATACTCTCAAGGAAATCAAAATTCATAGGGTAGGTACTTCCTTGACCGTTCGTTGACCGAGAATCCTGAAATTTGGCATAAAGCAAGGTATTATAGCACAGATAAAGGAATAAATCTAAATCTATTCGTTGTTACGAAAAAACTTTTTTTGCGATTTGATAAAATTTTCGAGAATTGAACTATTTACATAGGTAAGTTTGTACGGAACCCTCAGTGCGCGAGTCCGACTCGCACTTGCCCTGATTTTTTAGGATTTATTGTTATTGTTATAGCGGACGGACAGCGGAGTCTTAGTAACAGGGTCCCGTTTTACCCTTTGGCTAAGGAACCCAAAAAACAATCGGTAGGTAATTATTAATTGAAAAGCGTTGAAGGAAGCGTTATTTATTGATATTAATAGTTGTAATCGATAAATTATGAATAATGTTCATTTAGTTCCTTTTTGCATATAAAACGACCTTTCTATTATAAGTTTTTCTAAAACGATGTGTTAAAAAGCTGCTTAGAATACGGTTAGTTTTTTTTTTAATAATATAAACTAGTGCTTGACTGCGATCCCACCTGAGTTTAATTTTAAACGCACCACTTAACAGAGCAGTGAACGACTTAGTGATACCATCTTGTTCTAAGTCAGAATTCATTTTATTGGTAGTGCCACCATTGAAGCGAACCATTTATAGATTACTATAATATATTTAATAATACTAGTTCCTGGCAGCGGCTTCGCTCACGTTACAGTACTTATAGCATGTGATCCCCCAAGGAGCATAATAAAAAAAAATAAAGGTGGACAAACAGACGGATACAGTACGGCCGGCGAAAAATGGCGAGAGTGAAGTTAGGCTCTAGCAACTTTAGCGCTTTAATACTCTTAAGAAAATAAACAATTTAACAAAATAAGTTCCATTTGCTATTTTCAATGCAGTAATTAACGGTTATTGGCTTTTATTTTTGTAAACCACTTATTTTTTTACGAATACACAAGCGCGAAAGTTGCTAAAGGCTAACTTCACTCTCGCCACCTTTCGCCGGCCGTACTATACTATGTGCTATTTCAAGATATGGTCTACCCGTGTACCAAATTTCATACAAATCCGTCGAGTTGTCGAGTGTGAACGAGTATAAAATATACACACACATAACATACATACAATAAACATTCATCATCATCATCATCATTTCAGCCGAAAGACGTCCACTGTTGGACATAGGCCTCCCCCAAATATCGCCACAATGACCGGTCCTGTGCATCTTGCATCCATCGAATTCCCGCGACCCTCACCAGGTCATCGGTCCACCTTGTGGGAGGCCTTCCAACGTTGCGTCTTCCGGTACGTGGTCGCAAAAAACATTAAACATTGCCCATAATATATATACACGGTGTCTTTGACATCGACGCACCAACGAATAGCACGGATCCAGTACATGATTCTGGACCACCAGTGGTGGAATTTTGAGTCGACTTTTTTCTAATAAAAAAAATTCTGTTTTTTTTTTAAATTTAAACTATGTAAAATCGTTATTCTAACCAACCCCGATGACATTTTTAATTTAAAATTTATACAATTTAAATTAAAAAACGTGATGATTTTTTTAAAAAACTTTTAGGTAAATACCGACAAAAAATTCCACCACTGGGGGGTCCCGAATCATGTACTGGATCCATGGTATTCGTATGTGAGACCGTATGTGAGACACCGTATCGAAAATATAATACTAGGCAAACAAAGTAAAAAATGTCGCTTGTCTTGTTATGATCAAGCGCAGATCAAGCGCATGTATGAGATAAAAGAGTTATGAATATACATGTGGATGGATGGAGAGGGAGAGGGAGACCAAAGAAAAGGTGGATGAATTGTGTAGAGTGATATGAAAGAAAAGGGAGTTAGTGATAGCGTGACGGGTGACATGACAGAATGGAAGACAAAACCGTGTATATCCCAAGTTCTTCTTCTTCTTTTCATGTCGATGTACTCCAACAAAAATTTATCCGACCAGTATTTGGCAACCTCTACGGCTCTGTTGTTGGCCTCGTATAGATCCTGAAAACTGCAGTTGGTTGTGCAGGATGGACAGCATAGCAAATGACGCATGTCCTGTACAGCGGCTCCACACTGGTACTGTGTTAGAGATGGGTCGAGGTCGATGTCTCAAATCCCAAGTAACATGGGACAAGAATAGAATAGAATAAATTTTATTGTACACCAAAATAGTAACAATTTCACAGAAACATACATCTATGGGTACAATGGCGGTCTTAACGCTGACAGCCATATCTACCAGACAACCTTAGGATGGACTAAGAACTTAAACTAAAAAACTTGGTAGTCTACGGTGTACTGCAAGGGCAGGATGATGAAGAATACTGTGTAATACTAGGTATAAATATTAAAATAATGTTATTAATTAATCATTATTCCCTCCCACACGTCCATTCTCAAACTCGGAAAAATTGCGACGTCCAATATTAGTCAACAAAGAGATTATTAATTTATATCAACCTTCGCCTGCGACAGGCAATAATAATAACTTCAATAATACTAAAATAGCCACTCTATTAACCCATATACATCCGTACGTTTTTGTGAGTCACAATGCATATAAAAGATAAATTTCACACTCAAAGAGAATCAATTGAAATTCTTTATAAACTATAACAGTGAATATTAGTACGTTTTGTCGCGCTATTTTAAAAGCCAACTAGTAACTTGTCCCATTATGCCCAAAAATGGCGGGTTTTATTATAAAATGTGCAGGGCGGCCTATCGCAAGCCTCGATGTAATCAGATGGCATGAGGTAAAATATTACGTGTTTTAATAGCAATTTTAATGATATTATTATTGGTAGTTTCTGTTTCTTTAATTGGTTTATTTTATTTACTTAATTAATAATTGGTAGAATTTTTGTGATAGTAAAATTCGAATGAAGATAATTAAATTACTTAAAGGAAGTCTGTTTTTTTGTCTCGCTGTCTACACAAATTTTTGCTTTTTATAATTTATTTGCAGACTTCCCTTTTATGTGTTCAAAGATTTTTATTATAGATTATTTAAACTCTTAATAAAAAATAACACTCAGGATAGTTAAAATTTTATTCAGATTTATTTATTTGTAAACATGGTTACTGATACACAAGTGTGAATTGTTACATTTCTGTTAGTTCTCTATACTTTGCCACTAAGCGTACAAAAGTAGTATTAATTTTAATTATTTAATTATTTATTTCACAAAATAAAATAAAAATTATAGAAAGAGCTACAGTGCATTTAATCTGGTTTTTTTTTTTTTTAAATAATTTTGTAGACCGAATCTATTCTCGTAGTCTCATTTGCATCAAAGTGCACTAAGTTTCGTGTTGTAGTACACATAAAAACTATAATAATGTCTTTAAAATCGACCCGCACTCTGTAATTATCCTATCGTCTCTCGTGGCTAAAAACCCCCGGCATCCTTCCTCACGTGAATGCACCATTAAGATTCTTTCAACACACTGGAAAGCCTATAAATCAGGCGACAGACAACGATAGTAAGTAAGTATGTGGCACTTATCTTGCCATCTAGTCTCACACGTTTTCCTACTTATTCTACGTGCCTAATTTCAATTATTTTCTTTATTATTTGTGCTGCATTGAGCAGTTTAGGGTTGACACTTTCTCACGTCATTTTGGATTATAGACCAGACACGGAAAGTGTGGCTAAACATATTGACTGTCCTATTGGTCATAGGTTCGATTCCCACTCAAGACAAATGTTTGTGTGATGAGCACGATCATTTTATTCTGTGTCTGGGTGTAATTGATCTATAATATGTATGTATTTAGATATATATAAGTATGTTTATCAGTTGTCTAGTACTCATAGCACCAGCACTGCTTATTTTAGAACTAGATGGCGCCGTGTGAGAGTTGTGGAATATTATTATTATTATTTATTATACAAGTATTTGTTTTGTGCGGGATTCGAACCCTCGACACTTAGCAAAGCAGCCCTTCTCTCACCACAGCACCACAGTATAGACATATGGAACAGTATGGAAACTACCTACAAATGTTCGAAACGGCTCACTCACACAAACATACGCATCGCTTCTTAGGAGTCTCGAGACTCCTAAGCAGCATTCGCTACTGACAGGACCGCGAGAAACGCTTAGGAGTCTCGTCGATGCGTATGTTTGTGTGAGTGTGCCGTTTCGAATAATTGTAGGTAGTTTCCGTACTGTTCCATGTATCTATACTGTGACAGCACCAACCGTGCAGTCAGAATAAGTCTTTATTTATGTCCATTTGAAAATGATTTATTGCAACTGGTATTGAAAGTAACAATTTTAAAAGTATAGCATAGCATAGCATAGTCGGCCTTATAATGTTTCCACTGCTGGGACTCAGGCCTCCTCTCTAGGAGAGGGAATGGGCCGTAATCCACCACGCGGGCCCAGTGCGGGTTGATGGATGTCACATGTCTTCGAATTTTTGGTTCTAAGACATGCCGGTTTCCTCACGATGTTTTCCTTCACCGTTTTGAGAGCAGTGATGATGGAATAAATTACACAAAGTAATGCGCCTGGCTGGGTTCGAACCCGCGACCTACAATCGTAAGTCGATTTTAAAAGTACCTAGTGTTTATTCTAAACCATTAAATTAACATTAATTTATTCATAATCATTTTAATAAATTATAGACCTATTGCGTTTGTTTAATTGATTTCCATCTATCTATTTTCACGGTTTATTATAGAGCTCCTAGAAAATGATTATTTTTTTAGTTGGGAAATTATCAAATAACTTATATGTGTGGAGCGAGAAGGACTGTCAGACTTTTACAGGCTAAAGCTGACCCGTGTTCCTTCAGTTGCCCTTTGCGTTTCTGGGCTACGGTGACTCTCGAACAATCGTGTAGCCCGAAATATACTGCTGTGGTTTAGAATCTGGATATACGGAAGATCCAATGGTTATTGAGATAAACCCGTACAAAATTCCAAATCACTTCAACTCCTGGAAACCAGAATCAGCTTTGACAACCAGCGCCAAAGAAATGAAGATCGACGATTCTTGGAGAAATGATTGTACAGCCTTGGATCCCGGAACAGTGGAGTATAAAAACATAATTTCTACTCCCCTTCTTATTAGGGCTATATTTCATCGGGACACCATAGCGGCGCGACCAGTTGCGCCGCCATGGTGTCCGTAAGCTACCAAACTAGACACCATATAGATACCAGAGTCGCTACACCACATTGAGACAGTATCAAAATGGACCTTAAGTGCAACGTCCGAGCTGGTCGCGCCGCTAAATTGGTTGCACAACCACACGGACACCAGGTGAGTAACTTTCTATAGAGCTGTACACCTTTTTTTGAGAGCTGCGACTGGTCGCGCCGCCATGGTGTCCCGGAGAAATATAACCCTTTAGCAGGAGACAGAACAGAGCTTGACAATATGCACCAAGGGGTGCAATGCTCCGTATTCTAGCAGCACCACTATCTGATGCAGCTACAATACTGTACAAATTATCTTTGTAAAGGTTAGGTTAAATACAGACCAGTATGATTTTGTTAAGAGGGTCTTTTTCCATTCGCCTATCATATCGTCAACATCGAGCATGGTTTAAAAGCTTGTTGCATCCAACGCGATGTTTGATGAAGAGGCAATGCAAAAAAAGAGAGATAACGCCTAAAAACTCTGTTGGCATTCGGTAATTCCGTTTATTTAGGTACTCGAATATTTCACAAAACTTGTTTCAGGAAACACGCGTTTTTTTAAACCATTAAAAGTTTTTCAGAAAAATTGTCGTCATTCAGAATCGCAATTAAATGTGCAAGGCTTCTATTGATGTACTTTTTTATATTTTTAATATATGAGTACATTATGGAAGGCCAAAGTTCACATAAAATAGCAGATTTTCAGAGGTGTTTACTAGATTAGTTTTACACAAATTTATATTTTGATTTCTATAGAAGCCTAGATAATATCCACAAGATTGCTGTGTATCTAAAATATCTAGAGAAAGATGTGTAATAACATCATAATCACGTAAGAGCGGTTGTATGAAAATGTACCTCGAAAAGGACGCTCAGGGTGACATAATCTTACGTGCGAGAAACCCTTTAATTTTCATTTTTAAAAATAGTGCACCAAGGGACGAAGGCCATAAAAAAATTACGGGTTGCACTCTGGGAGTGCCGGCAGAAGTGAAAACTTAAGTATTAACGTTGTGCGTTTTGGATATTTTGGAATGGTTATGGAATAATTTTGCACGAATTGCTTTAATTATCAGAATAAAAGTACTATCTTTTATGTGGTAGAATACTATAATACTATAATATTTATTTATTGCGCTATCGTACACAAACATGACAATTTATATTACATTAAAAAGTTTATCCCTCAGAAAAATCAACTTCCATCCATAATTTCGACGACTTTTTCACTATCATTAGGTATTACCAGAACCATCATCGCCAATCTCTAAAACTGATACGATCGGTTTATGATAGCTGAAGTAAGAAACGAACAGTTTTGATTCGAACCTATTTAAATGTTTACTAAAGACCGCATCAATAGCAGTTTTATATTTCGTTGTGCTAAGATGGCGATCATTTGACATAGTTAAACCAAATTCATTATTTAAAAATTCAATTAATAGTTGATTTTTATCGTCTGCAAAGTTTATGTTGAAATCTCCACTCAAAATCATTGGCAATTCATCAAAGCTTTTTCCAATTTTTTTAAATTAAATTAATTAATTTTTAATTTTAAACACTTACACGAATTTCACGAATAAACAACAGTGTGGCCACAGACGGTCGAGCCATCAGCTGTCACCATCCATGGATGCGCGTGGCACGCTGTCACATCCGTCTTACGAATTTTCGATCAGGTCACGTGTCCTGACGCGAGTTTAACATTTTTTACCCATTACAAAAAAAGTGTACAACGCCGCTAAAGAAGTTTTCACTTCAAAAATCTTTTTATTTCAGATATGTTTGGTTCATAATACATTCAGTCAGAAAAGTATCGGGAATGGATGATTTGTTTATGGTTCCAAATTCTAATTTTTGTTTTTTTTTTTGTTGTTGGTAGATTGGCATAACTGTTTTCCATTTTGGCGCGGAGTTTGAGTTGCATCTGTTAATTATATTAAATACAGTGCTGTTTTTAGTTATATCACAACTAGTGTGTATTGCGAATTTTATAATGGACAAAAAATCGAACAAAGAGTTTGTATTAAATTTTGCATCGCCAATGGAATTTCGTGTTCGGAGTCACTGAAAATGTTACAGAAGGCTTACGGTGAATAGACTTTATAAAAAACACGTGTTTATGGTACAAAGCGTTCAAAAGCGGTCGAGATGTGATGGAAGATTTGCCTCGCTCTGGTAGGCCATCAACGTCTTCAACTGAAGTTAACATCGCAAAAGTGAAGGAAATAGTGACTGAAAATCCTCATTCAACTTTAAGAGAGATGGCCGCCGAAGTTTCTGTATCTCAAGAGTCGATCCGTACCATTTTAACTAATCATTTGGGTATGAAACATGTTACCGCTCGGCTAATCCCAAAAGACCTGAATTTTCTCCAAAAACTCAATCGCATGAGAGTCGCTGAGGACATGCTAGAACGAGTCAATTCCGACCCAACATTCATGAAACGCATTGTTACTGGTGACGAGACATGGGTTTGCGAGTTTGACATGCAAACTAGTCAACAAGCTTCGGAGTGGCCCCTTCCAACTGAACCGAAACCGAAAAAACCACGCCAAAGTCGATCAAAAGTCAAAGTCATGTTGACTGTTTTCTTTGATTATCGCGGTGTTGTGCACTCGGAATTCTTGCCGAAAGGTCAAACGGTAAATAAAGCATATTATTTGAGCGTTATGCGGCATTTAAGAGAGCAAATTCGACGAAAAAGGCTAGATTTGTGGAACAAAAATTCTTGACTCACCACGATAATGCGCCTTCGCACAAGGCTATCATTGTGAACGAATTTTTGACCAAACACTCAACGAATATCATCGAGCAACCACCATTGGTTTGTTTTATATATTATATTATTAGGAGCCATATTCACCAAATATGGCTCCAGTCGACTTCTTTCTTTTTCCTAAACTCAAATTACCACTTCGTGGCACCCGTTTTCAATCGGTAGAAGACATAAAGGAGAATTCGCGGCGAGCACTGAACTCAACTCCGAAAACAGCATTTAAAAAATGTTTTGATGATTGGATTATTCGTTGGTGTAGGAGTGTATCGTTTCTGAAGGAGCATACTTTGAAGGTGATAAAATTAATTTGGATGAATAACAAACATTTTGTGTATTATTGATCTTTTCCCGGTACTTTCTTGACAGAGTAGTATTTTTAGTGGTACGACTCAAAAACTATGTTACATATAAAAAAATAATTTATGTATTTACCGCCCTCTGGGGCCCCGGGCACGTAGGTACTTACACTTGAGTTTGAACCCAGTGCCCCAGAAGGGAGCTATTCAGCATATGGCTGAGCACGTTCAGGATGGTGTTGGCGCTCCCACGTGTACGTTACATCAGCGAAGCGATGGGCGCCTTAGTACAGGGTGAAAACAGTCTGCGCAAACATTGCAGACGCACTACAGTAGCATGGGAGCCCCACCAGCACCTTAAACACGTTATTATATTGTATTAGAAGAGCGTTGATTGCTATAACATATCCTAAATCCCACATGCGCAAGAGTACAAGACCCTACCTCAACTATGCATTAAAGCATGCCAACCACGACCCCTATGACCTCAGCGAGGTCACTAGTTGCGGCTGGTGGGTACCGCAACAATTAAAACCGTCATAATGAATGGGACAACGTATACTTAAACAGTAGGTAGTACAACTTTATCTTCTAATTAAATGTTAATAAACAAAAACTGCAGCGGTAGGGTTGTCGTCATTGTGAGGAGGTAGCGATTAGCGGGTTGTTGCGTATCACGTTATTTTTTTAGGTGGCAAATCATCCAATGACTGTTTTTTGCTAAATAAATATATATATGAAAGTATATTTCATACCTTTTAAAAAAATTGCAATTTGTACATTTTTGTCTGTCTGTCGGTCTGTATGTCTGATTGTTCCGGTTAATCTCCCCGGCTCTGGCTCCGAAACAGCTGGACCGATTTTGACAGGACTTTCACTGGTACATAGCTCTTGTTATAAGGAGTAACTTAGACGTCTTTTAAATAAAATAAAGAGTTACGGTTCCATGTAAAAAAAAACTTCTTGAATTATGACCAGTTGATAATGTGATGTTTTACGGATTTGACGCCAATGTATGCCAATTATAAAAGCAACCTTAAAGAGTCATAAAGTTGTAAAGGACCAAATCTAAAGGTCCTTTGAAAACGCTGTCGACTACCTAAAGACAACCCAACTTCTCTTTCTATACCAGTTAACAGTGGGAAGTCTCTAAAGACTTCTAACTGGACATTTCGAACGACCCTTATTGTAGGAGAGAACTATTTTCACCAGTATAAACTAATTAACTCGATACTGGTTATAGTAGCTATTACCACAAAAGTAGGGTGCTATCCAACCGATCAATACTTTACATAATTAGTAATCAGCTGTTTTACATGCTATACAACGCTCCCAAACCACAAGCGTACGCGTTCGACGTCCGCTCCGCTCGGCCGGCACAGATCGACTGCGACAAAAACTGACCGGACCTGTTGTAACGGCCTGTGCAAGCGCATCGCCCCGGTATACCTATAGAGCTGTTAATGCGAATTTGCATCGCCTTAGATTCAATTAGAGATTAAATTGAAGTCAGTTTTTTTTATCGATTGATCTCTTTGTAACGGAGCGTTAATTTGAAAAGTATTTTTATATGACTTGTATGTTAGTAGCTCGTTAGTTAAGTTAAACGGTGCGCCGGCTTTAGGATTGTATATCATAATGATATGAATTATTATCTCAGTACGGGTGGTTGCTTAGGACGTAAATTAATCATCCCTGTTATTTAACCTATTAGAGCGGCATGTCAGTTCTTATGCTAGCAAAAAAAGAAAAAGAAAATTGGAGCCGTTGAAAGACAGAGTCTAGGAACATCGACACAGCTAATTCCCCATTTTATACATAACTAGCTGTTGACAGTGGCTTCGTCCGCTTAAAAGTAGAATATAATCCCAAAAAAAAACCTTCTCTCAGAATAAAAAGGACATGGTCTACCGGTGTGCTTTCAATCCGCTCAGCCGTTCCAGCGTGAACAAAAAACACATACACAAACTTTCGCCTTTATAATTTTAGTGTGATAATATAGTGATGTATGTAAAATACCTATAAACACACCTATTTTTTAATTAGTATAAAAAGGGGCTCTGTCCGTACCTTACTGATCATATTTTTGTAGTCAAAAGTAAAAAAAAAACGGAATCCCAAAATTGAGCACGAAAATTTGTCATAATTGGTAAATTCATAATAGAATCAATCAAAAGAGAGGGCGTGTCAGACTTTTACTGATTAAAACCCACTCCTATGTTCCTTCGTTGCCTTGCATTGACATTAACATCTCTTTGAGGCCCGCGTGGATCACTACGCGCCGTCGATGACTCGGGCTCGGTCCGGCCGGTTACCGGACGGTCGGACGGTGAGCTACCCATTTTTCGCCATCCGCAAGCCCGATCCTACGGTGGCTGCAAATCGGGATCGGGATCCCGGCGACTGGGGCGTGAGGGCGGTTCCCTCGCGCGTGCGGCCGCCTCCTTTGTTAGCTTTACTGCTTTGAAGAAGGTGGTGACCGCCTGCCACTCCTCTTCGCTGCGGAGCACGGCCTGTTGAAAGGGCAATTGAAGGAACACAGGTGGGTTTTAGTCAGTAAAAGTTTGACACTCTCTCTCAAGTCACCCTGAGCGGTAGAAGTAATTTCTTGATTTCTCTTCCAAAACAAAAAAAATATGCGTTTCGATTGATTTTTCGTTGTTATGGGGTGTTAAAGTTTCTTCCACTACAAGTCTGTATCAAGGAATAGATTTAAGGTGCTCAATCGAGGGTAGCCTGCAAAATTCAAATTATCTTAAGTTTTTTTTTC
Organism: Mythimna impura; assembly: GCA_905147345.3. Taxonomy (NCBI): domain Eukaryota; kingdom Metazoa; phylum Arthropoda; class Insecta; order Lepidoptera; family Noctuidae; genus Mythimna; species Mythimna impura. The sequence continues at coordinate 3,172,152 of LR990355.1, read as the reverse complement.
ACCATCAAAACAAGCTCCAAAGGTTACCGACATAGCACGAAGAATCGCCAAACTTAAGTGGCAATGGGCAGGGCACATTGCACGCAGAACGGATGGCCGTTGGGGCCGAAAGGTTCTGGAATGGCAACCACGTACCGGAAGACGTAGCGTTGGAAGGTCTCCTACAAGGTGGACCGATGACCTGGTAAGGGTTGCAGGAATCCGATGGATGCGAGACGCACAGGACCGTTCATTGTGGCGACTCTTGAGGCCTTAGTCCAACAGTGGACGTGTTTCGGCTGAAATAATGATGATGATAAAATCAGGCTCGGGTCGTTTTCATGTATGATTGTTGGGTACTAGGGCACATTGCCACCACTAATATCTTGCTATAAAGGTACCAGAGACCCAGGTCATTGGACTGCGGCCTTGTTCGAAAGAGTTACCCGCGTGGCTTTAGTACACAAAGGCCAACTGAAGTAACACAAGTGGGTTTTTAGTCAGTAAAAGTCTTACACCTGTCGCTCCACAGAGCGGGTCAAGTCATTTAATAGTTTACCACACAAAAAGGGGTATCCAACATCTCTATACCCATATTCTCGCCAACAAAACTGTTACATTATAGCGATTTTTATGAAAATCAGTTGCAATTAATTAAATAAGCGCTCGCTCGCCGGCCGCGTATTAATTGCCGTATTGATGAGTTATGATTGTTAATTAGCGATTACACCGAGTTGGTCGCGCGCCAATGAGCCCCCGGACATGTGGCTCACACTGGGTAAGATTCATGCTTGTCGTTGTTTTAGAATTGGTAGGGCTTAAAATCTGAGTGAAAGGGTCTTTTAAAAGCCCTTGTAAGCTGTTGATCCCCGCATTAACGCAGGCGTTCACGCGCCATTGTCTTTCTATTGTGTCTCTAATTACGCACTCAAAAGGTTAAACTGCTAAACAGAGAAACGACTGGGCTAAGGTTGGCCGCTTCAGAAGCAATCTCGGACTGGCCTGTTGTTTAGTGGTTAGTGGCCCTGACTGCTATGCCGGAGGTCGTGAGTTCGATTTTCACCCAAGACAAATGTTTGTGAGATGAGCACGATCATTTGTTCTGTGTCTGGGTGTATTTAGAAATATATAAGTACATAAGTTTATCAGTTGTCTAGTACCCATAGCACAAGCTCTGCTTAGTTTGGGACTAGATGGCGTTGTGTGAAAGTTGTGGTTGTGGAATATTATTAAAATATTATTAATCTAGGCATGTGAGATATCCACATACAGCACAGGATATGAGTCGCCACCTTTTCTGCTCGGCATGCACAACCACCAGCACACCTACCGTGACATAAACGAAGCCAACGACAGAGCTATCCAGAAGGCAACATACCTATTGGTAAATCGACACGAAAGAAGAAGACAGTAATGCCATTATCATCATAATTTCAGCCGAAAGACGTCCACTGTTGGACATAGGCTAAGTGTCGCCATAATGACCGGTCCTGTGCGTCTCGCATCCCGCCACCCTCACCCTGGTCATCGGTCCACCTTGTGGGATGCCTTCCAACGCTGCGTCTTCCGGTACGTGGTCGCCACTCCAGAACCTTTCGTCCCCATCGACCATCTGTTCTGCGAGCAATGTTCCCTGCCCACTGCCACTTAAGTTTGGCGACAGTAATGTAGGTAGGTACAGCAAGGCATTAGTAGCCGTAGTGTGTCGTAGACAGCAGCCATATAAAGAAACGACTCTGACCTTTTTTTGGTGGGATTTCATCAAATAACTTCTCCTGCTCTGAGTGGAGAGAGAATGTCAGACTTTTACTGACTAAAAACAACCTTTGTTCCTTCAATTGCACTTTGCATTCCAGGGCCATGGTAACTCTTTCGAATAGAAATCAGAAACGTTTATTTCAAATAGACCAATTACAGGCACTTTTGAATTTTCATATAGTCGATCAGTCAAAAAAAAAATGAAGCTAAACTGCACGTTCCTAAGCATAGATCTCTATGGAGAAGAACGCGCAAGAAACTCCATGGACACTCTTATGTGAGCACAATGTAGATAAGTAAAAGAAAGTAATTTAAAAAAATAGAAATTGAATTAAGCCACTGGCAGCTAAGAAATATATCTCCAATAATCCAGCAGCTCAACAACCTGGGTCTCCAGTGCCTCTATCATCATCATCATCATCATCATTTCAGCCGAAAGACGTCCACTGCTGGACATAGGCCTCCCCCAAGTGTCACCACAATGAACGGTCCTGTGCGTCTCGCATCCATCGGACTCCCGCAACCGTTACCAAGTCATCGGTCCACCTTGTAGGAGGCCTTCCAACGCTACGTCTTCCGGTACGTGGCCGCCATTCCAGAACCTTTCGGCCCCAACGGCCATCTGTTCTGCGAGCAATGTGCCCTGCCCATTGTCACTTTAGTTTGGCGATTCTTCGTGCTATGTCGGTAACCTTGGTTCTCTATAGTGCCTCTATATCAAGATATTATTAGCTGTAGTTTGTCTTAGCCAGCAGGCATACAGAGAAATGACCTGGGGTCTTACCAAGCTGTGTTGAAATATCAGTCTTGCGAGCGAGAAGTAGGGATGGAGCTATACAGTCTATACACATTATTTTTAGTATATATGCGAAACCTGAAACACGTGTCTAGTATTTCTATGTAAAGAATCTATGTTAACTGTATCACAAAATCACACAAAGTTATAAGCTTGTTATGTCAGCAAAAATACATAGTCACCGACTGAGGGGTTGTTTTGCACTTGCAACCAGCTGTTTGCTGGCGCCTAATGCCCGCTATGACCGGCCGTGACCTGTGTCGTACTTTGTGTCGGCGGTGTCCAATTTGTGACCTTTTAAAATATTTTGGGGAAAAAATATAACATGGTGTAAAATCTATTGGAATCCATTCAGTTGCTGATTCTGAACAAACTATATTCAGGTTTCGCATAAACTAAAAATAATTTTGTATAGCTCTATCCTTTTAACAGGTTGGTTTAAGACGTAAAATGGATGGCGTTAAGAGCTCATGGCTCTATCCCCCTAGCCAAGTTACGACCGTTTCGTTTCGATTCTCTTGCGTTGAACGCCTCGAGTAGGCCACGCCTCCGATTCCTTTATTCTGATATCATCTCAAAGCTCAGTCACGTAGTCATAACAAAGGAATCGGAGGCGTGGCCTACTCGAGGCGTTCGACGCAAGAGAATCGAAACGAAACGATCGTAACTTGGCTAGGGGGGTAGGATCCTATTTTTGGTACAATATCATTATACAACTCCTCCTGCTCTGGTTGGAGCGAGAGGCTGTGTCAGACTTTTGCTGACCTAAACCCACCTGTGTTTCTTCGGTTCCACCTGTGTCTGAGGCTAGGCATACGCCTAAAAAATGTGGAATTTGCTATTACAGATTATTTGTCGGCAATGTGACCAGAAAGTAAAACTTGTCGGAAAGTCTAGCAGGAATAATGTTAGGAAAGAACTCGCCGCTTCGCATGAATACTGCTTATTAGCATATCTTGTTTATGAGTCCTCTTTCTTTCTTTCCTACTAAGTAACTAGTTTTGTTATTTACTTTTCGTTGTAAAAATAAACTACGCTTCTTTGGAATACAATTCTCGTTGTTGATCGATAGTTTCCTTGTCCTCTCCGTAAAAGTACTGTTATTTTTTCTGGACGATAGACAAAATAATATCTATCGATATATTTAAAAAAGTAGTTCGAAATGTATGGGATTGATATGCACTATGCACACCGTATGCACACGTGATATTTCGACGTGTACGTAGACCAGGAAAATATAGATCAAACAAATAAGAATATTAGGGCATTTAGTGGAGTATCAGTCATTGATGTTAGCCAAAATATTGGTGTAGTGACATCTATGGCATCACATAAGAACTAAAATTCAAAATCCTGCATCACGGCATTAGGGCTATATTTCACCGAGATACCATGGTGTCCGTAAGCTACGAAACTAGACACCATACAGACATGAGCATCACTACACCACACTGAGACACCAGGTGAGTAACTCTTTATAGAGCTGTATACATTTTGTTGGTAGCGGCGACTGGTCGCGCCGCCATGGTGTCCCGGTAAAATATATGCCCTTAGAGTTTTCCGCATGATTAGAACATACAGGTAGATACAACAGTCCAAAATCAACTATCGAGAAGCCCAGACTCAACTCAACACCCGTCTGGCCGGAGGATCCTCGATTTCTAATCGAGGTTTGAAGGACTTTACACTCTGTTCCGCATACCTCTAAACTAGTTACCCTCGACTATGATCGTCAGCGCAGTCTTCTTGCAGCTACTACAACGTCGCCGTCATCGTCGTCATCTGTATCGTGTGTGTGTGTGCGTAAGTCATAACTGCTGAAAGCAGAGCCCCTACCACGAGCTTAACGCGATCCACTGGTCGACCTAAACTGAACTGTAAAAGGGATGGAGTTTTATAGGGTGTATAGCTCCATCCATTTAACAGTTCTGTTAATTTCACATGGAGCTATACACCCTATATAGTTCTATCTCTCGTCATGGTAGCCTTACTATAGACAAAGAATGGTGGTGGTGGTTGTCATGGTAGCATTAATTCTAATTTCAAGCTGTGTAGCATGATCAGGAGCTTCTGAGATCATGCTATACAACTTCAAAAATAGAAGTAAAAGGCTACAACCACTAAAATACACAGACGCAATACCGAGTGACATGTGATCGAGTGATACAAAACAACATGCAATCGATCGCACACGTTATTACGATTGCTATCGCACGCGAAATGTAGCGGTCACAGCACTTGCAGCCGCTGCAGCGATTCCAGCGAGACATTAAGGCTTCAAGACATACGAGATATCGATTTGGCCCAGATTCGTATCTTTATAACTGTAAAGACGGAGTAATATTTAAAAAGCGAGTTCTGCTGCATTTTTTAGGGTAGGAAATCATCAAATAAGTTATCTCGCTTTAAGTGGATCGGAGAACTAAAACCCAGACATTTCCTTCAGTTGTATCGGCCCTACCAGGCCCCGTCACTACTGCTTAGGAATCTGATTCTCTGACTCTTAGCTTGATATGTGATGTTACAAAAAAATAACGGGGACAGTGGCAGCGTACGGGAACATCAGGAAGTAATTTTAAATATTTTATTGAATTCCCTTTGTCCCCTTTAACGGGGCTATGGTCACCGGAGGCAACGGGAATACAGGGATATATGGAGGATTTTTTGCAGAACAATAATGAATTTTATTTGGCTTACAATTTGGTTACTGCAGCTCAGGAAAGTCTTTTTTCGCCTCAATCCGTCCCTTGTCTCCGCAGCAGGTTCGTAAGTTGATTTTAATAAGTTTGGTAGGTATTACTGTTGAATGCTTTGAGCTTGAGCTTTGAGTGCATCAGGAATGTTCGCTGACGCACATATTGATGGTTTCAAAGCCATCATAAGAAAGCGGGTAGCGTCCATGATGCGCAGGGTGCGTGGGAGCGGCAACAGCATTCTGAGGGTTATTAGTAAAAAGCCGTGTTGCGCCATGTTGGCACACTGGGTGCATGTACACGTACATGTACCCGGTGTGTCAAATTAAAATCTCTCTGTTGTACAAATGTTTATTCAGTGCAACATGCAACACAGCAGCCAAATGCCCAACCACTGCGTCAATCGGGCCGTTGTTTCAAATATCAATTCCACATACAGCTCAAGATAGCATCTTCAATTCAATTTCAACAAACTTCTACTGTTGCTGTTACTCAATTTGTAGAACAAAAAAGAGCTATTCGTCAGCTTTTCTTGCCTTTTGCTAACTCAAAAGAAAGCGTGGGTGTAATTTCTTACTATTTCTATAATACCTGGAGTTTCTATGAATAGCCTATTCGTATGAACATCTTACTTAGGTCAGGTAGAAAGGTAGTCGATGTCCTTTTCAAGATAATTACTTATCCGGCAGCTCGCTTTATGCACACATGTGCGTGCTTACAGGATTCCGCATTGTATAGGGCTGCTACGGAAAATTTGATGTTTTAAATGTCAGATATTTTTCAATACACTTAGTCGAAAACCCGCTCTTATCCCACCGCTTTTAGGCACGCAATAGACTGTTTTCCGCACTAGAGCAGAAAAGTGCGCGTGCTCTCCCCCACCACAATGTTATTGCGTTTATCGTATAAGGCTGGGCGTGTGTCGACCCCGCAAGTCGCCGGTCAACCCCCGTTTATTCATTTTGTAAGCGTATTGAAAAAAGTCGTTTGATACACGTGCAAATTTGTTGCTGCAGCCCTCGGCTCCATAACGCACTCACCTACGGCTCGTGCGAATTCCGCCTCGGTCGCAATGACAAACTTTTTGCACTTGTATCAAAATGTACTATTTCACTTTCTTGGCTTTAATGTAGCTACTTACTAATGCAGGAGTATATAATAGTCATATAGGTATATACAGAGTTTCTTTATTCGATTAATTGTCTTTATCCAATAGTACCAGTCTTTTTTTTACTTACGATTCGATGTAGTTTTTTGTTTTCTTTCTACTACCTTCAAAAAACTGCTACGATCGTGATTAACTTAATTATTAAATGGAAGTGTCACCCTCATCTACATATCTTGCTGATGGCGTATGTGCTGGAGAGTTCGGTTCCCTTCAAAATGGTTGAGCCGAATGGTGCCAGTGCATGAGTCATGTACGTGAACGGGCTCCGTCATTTGGGAGTCTCAACTGCCACGGTTTTTTTAGTTTTTACGCTGGACGTGCCCGTGAAAAGTAACGTGCACGTCTTTCTACTTCATTATCACATGATATATAGTTTATTTCTACATTAACAATGTAACCATAGTTTTATAACAACTTTTTTTTTATTAAAAAAGAGTATCCGTGGCATATTTTTATATATTCTGTTCCATAGAGAGTTCAGAGAAGCTTCATCTTTTTTAATTAGCCGACTTTGACAATTCAAAAGTGCCCGCAAATGGTTTTAAAATTGAAATAAATACTTTGACACATAGACACGTATAAAGAAATTTCCTAATTTAAATAAAAAAAAAATATGTTTAATTTTTTAGTTTTGATGTTTGCCTGTTTTGGTCTTATAATCTTGTTTACTTTTTCCACAGTTTCGTTTAGTTATGTCAGACGATTAAGTAATTCGTCTGGTATCGTGCCAGCCCTAGCCCACAGATTAGCTCTTTAGTATGGAAACTAGATGAAGCTTTTTCCATATCATTTGCACTGGTAGCCGCCATGGGATAGGCAGCAACTTGTTTTTATTTCGTACTCAAGCTAATGAATTCTAAAATTGTTGTATTCAGCTAAATTAATGATGTTTCCGCGTCGAATACTTACTGGCAGGAGGTTAGATGCTTGGTTTAGATACGTTTGCTTTCTAATTAGTTTCTAATTAAAGTAGGTAAGTAATTCTCGTGTGTGTTGATGGGTTAATCTTTTTAAAATCTTCCCAGCTGTGGTTGAATTTAAAAAGGGTAGCTTGATATAGATAAATGATAAGTTTCTTTTCAATACACTTACTAGAAATCCGCTCTTATACCTACTATTTACAGGCACGTAATTTTCTGTTTTCTGCACTAGTGCGGAAAAGTGCGCGAGCTCGCTCCCCCACAATTTATTGTACTTATTTCTCATATCAGGCTGGGCGCTAAATGACCCCCACGAGTAATAATAATAAAGTGATATGTAAGTCCAGGGTCTAGTTAATTTTAAGTTATCGGTTCTTCATTAAATATTTACATGCTACGTAAAAACCATTTTTTTAAAGAATTATCATGGAATTTCTTGCCAGATCTTCTCCATAGAAAATTACCGATTGAAATCGTCCACAAGCTTCTGATGTTTTATAAGTGCCCACGTAAGCCTATGTGAAATACCTAAAACCATTTTGAATTTTTTTTCAGCTTCGTCTAATTACACTAATAGCTTGTTTTTTGACAGCTGAACCTATCATAGACAAAAACTAAACGAATGAAGGTATTCCTGCTACAGATAACAAAACCTGTTTTCCCCCACAGCTTATTCCATGTTCAAAACGTGATCACACTGGCCAGTATCTAATTAAACATAACAATTACCTACTTATTACTTTAATGCCTGATTGCAATTAGCTCGTTGTACTAATTGCATGCCAAATATGTTTAGTCTAATTTACTAGTAATAAATATAGCGCTGTTTTGTATATTTTACTGTTTAAGTTTACTTTTTGCACGTTATGACGGGTAAAGTATAGACAAAAGTGACAGTTTGTGGTCTTGGTTTTTTTTTTAATTTGCGTATGTGGCTGGAAAATTATACGGTCATTTATTTCAGTTAATTGATTATAGTCTATCATTATCGCATCACTTAAAGATGTTAGTATAAATGACGAAACCCGTCGAGATCGATGCCAGAGCTACGGGATTTTTCAAGAGTATCTGTGGCCCTCGCGCTCTAGGGTGGAGCAAGAGGGCGTGGTAGACTTTTACTGACTAAAACCCGTCTGTATGCTTCAGTTGCCCTTTGCGTTCCAGGACCACTGTAGTTCTTTTAAACATTCCCGTGGCTACTTTGTCCAAGCCCTCAGATGCCAAGGCCAAGGGTCTGATTCTGAAAGGAAGACTCGGCCCTGGTATGAAAGGCAACGAAGGAACAGGAGTAGGTTATTAGTCAGTAAAAGTCTGACACTATCTCCCGGTCCGCCCAAGAGCGCGAGATATCATTGGATGATTTTCCCACAGAAAAAAAAGGCCCTCAGATATTAATTCTTGTTTAACAGCTAGACGCTGAAATAATGACCACTTAGGTCTTTTTTACATAGCATGGGTAGGATGACAGCAGGACCAAAAAAATGCATCTTTAAGATGAGAGAAAAGGATAGCATAGCATAGTCGGCCTTATAATGTTCCCACTGTTGGTACTCAGGCCTCCTCTCTAGGAGAGGGAATGGGCTGTAATCCACCACGCGGGCCCAGTGCGGGTTGGTGGATGTCACATGTCTTCGAATTTTTGGTTCTCGGACATGCCGGTTTCCTCACGATGTTTTCCTTCACCGTTTTGAGAGCAGTGGTGATGAAATAAATTACACAAAGTAATGCGCCTGGCTGGGTTTGAACCCGCGACCTACAACTCGTAAGTCGGGGCCGTTACCACTGGGCCACCATTGCTCGACTGACTCGCACTGAGAAAAGGATAGGTAGTTACATTATGTGAATCCGACAGCTGTCATCTGCACCATCTTAAAGCAATTGTAGTGTAGTGCAACAGCATATTTGCCAACATTAGACCAACGGCAATAACTTATTCACGAACCTACGGAACACATTAATACTGGAACGATTTGTAAAGAAACATAAAACAGCCTAGCTTGGCATAAACTGCCATACATTACACACATTTTGATTGCAACAGGTTTAAATAAAAAAATAATATATGGCTATCTACAAAGTAGTACCGAAATAATAACTTCATCGATGTTAGAAGGAAACTATCGTGACCATAGAGTAAAAAACCCGGCAAGTGCGAGTCGGAGTCGCGCATTGAGGGTTCCGTACAAACTTACTTAAGTAAATAAATAGTTCAATTCCCGAAACGAGTCTCGAAGGTTTTTCAGAATCGCATTTTTTTTGTAACGCCGTAGGTAACTACAAATTTGCAGTTTTCAGATTGTTTTCCTATATTTGTGCTATGACACCTTGCTTCATGCCAAATTTCAGGATTTTTGACCAACGTGAAGTACCCTGTTTTAGCCTAACCTAGGCTTTAATTTCCTAGCGAGTGTCAAAACATGCGTCTAAACTGAACATAAACGGCCTAATCTTTATATTGCGTTAAGTTAGAGGTTTGATTTTTTCACTGCTGCTTGAGGTAGCAGCAGTGGCGGATTTACCAGCAGACTGAGTAGGCTTGAGCCTAGGGCGACAGATTTTTAGGGCGGCAAATTTGGGGACCGAATTTTTTTTTTGGTACCTCAGAAATCAAAAAGATTTTTGCATGACGGTTTTCTGATGTTTCACAGATAGAAGTCTGCAACAAATTTTGCTGATGACTTTCCTCACTCGCTTTTCATTGCACATTCCGAGAGTAGAGAAATTCAATTGGAATTCTAAAAAAAAACTTTAAAAAAACTTTGAACAGTGATAGTGAGATAGTCAGGATAGTCTTATGTCAAAAAAATATTTTGATGAATGATTAGCTCAAAATATACCCAAAAATTGAGAGCAGTGATGGCCGAGTGGTAACGGCTCCGACTTACGAGTTGTAGGTTGCGGGTTCAAACCCAGCCAGGTGCATTACTTTGTGTAATTTATTTCATCACCACTGCTCTCAAAACGGTGAAGGAAAACATCGTGAGGAAACCGGCATGTAATAGAACCAAAAATTCGAAGACATGTGACATCCACCAACCCGCACTGGGCCCGCGTGGTGGATTACGGCCCATTCCCTCTCCTAGAGAGGAGGCCTGAGTCCCAACAGTGGGAACATTATAAGGCCGACTATGCTATACCCAAAAATTATTTTACGTGTAATTTCAACGAAATTTTTGGATTGTAAAAATAATGTAGGAGATGACAATTGTAGAGGCAAGGGCGGCAAAAACTGTATAGCCTATATATGCCTTGAAAATTTGTAAATCCGCCACTGGGAAGCAGACTTGAGTATTTGATATTAATTTCAGCTTCATACATCCACGTGTTCGACGACGGATATAGACGGATAGGCGGACAACAACGTGATCCTATAAGGGTAACGTTTTTGGCATCACTTTGGTACAGAATCCTAAAAAATGCAGCACCTATGTAAGTATGCGCTAATAAATCTATCGGTAGCCATTTGCATGTTGCTGTACCTATGCGCTAATTCATGCGACCACGTTTTTGTACAGTGTACATGCACCAGTATTTCGCGTGTATTGTAGACGAATTTTAGTTTTTCTGTGTTGTTTTAGTAAAACGAATCTGACAGCAGTTGGTTGTTTATGTAACCGGAGTCGATTAGCTTTGAATGTTTAATGTAACAATCAGATAAGGTAATTACAGGCAACTTTTCTAAACAGGAATCTGTATCGATTGTCAGTTCCTCTTTAAAAGGTATAGAGCTGACACATGATAAATAAACCTTCGAACGCAAAGGGCAGCTGAAGGAACATACGTGTGGTTTTAGTCAGTAAAAGTCTGACACGTCCTACTCCCACTCCGCCCTAAATCGGGAGAAGTCATTGGATGATTTCTCACCTTAAAAAAAACCTTGATAAACTTATTAAATTATGTCATCTGAATCAGAACTCTTAATAAATTTTTCTGTAGAGGAACATGTAAGTCGGTGTTTTTTTGTTTGGCTCTCAGTACTGCCTATTTTATTGTCTTTGTAATGAGAAAATAATATGATAGAAGTTTATGTACTTATTTATCGTTTCTTTTTTTAAATCGTTGCCCCATAAAGATTAACGGTTTAATTAGATTATAACTCTTTTATTTCTTTTTAGATAATTGAACTAGAAATACTAAATGATTTTGAGCACACACCTGAGCTTCCTATAGACACTTATCTTAATATCTGGAACATTATCCCTAAACAAAAAGCCTACTTCCTTCTAGCAGTAATAATTCCTACACAATGCCAGTACTTCAGCCACTTCTGGTCATAATAATTCTTATAAAAACAGTTCTGGCCATAAAGTAGTGGGCGGCTTAGACGTTACGGCCGCCGCGTCGCGACCATTTGCATGGATGGCCGTTCATGCGACCACGGTTTTTGTAAAACAGTATTACAAGTATTTTGAAAATGTTGCAAGGTTAGGTGAAAAACTGTTCAACGCTAATTGAATACCTATATATATTTTTTAATGATATATTACTGATGGCTTGATAGCGATCCCACTTGATGGCCAGCATCAGTGATGCAATTGTTGATTGTTTTAAGAGCCTATTCACTCTAACCTTGAAGACACCCAAATTATAATCGGATGGGAAGACCGCAGCAGGTAAATTGTTCCAGTCTTTGGATGTACGCTTTATAGACGACGAGGCGAAACGCCTAGTCCGGACCGTGGAGGTGTTAACAATGTAAAGGTGGATACTCGCCGTACGTCGGGTGGTCCAATGGTAGAAAGGTGATGGTGGAATCAAGTCATGTAATTATCGTACACACCCTCCAAAATACATCCTATATTCGTCTTTCAAAAGTTTTAATCTGATTTAGAGTCCTAAATCTAGACTTCTGATTTGATATCTTCTTTAATACTATTTTTTTCTCATCTTAATCTTTGACACTACCTACATATATGGTTAAGCACTCATAAAGAAATCGCCAAACTAAAGTGGCAATGGGCAGGGCACATTGCTCGCAGAACAGATGGCCGTTGGGGCCGAAAGGTTCTGGAATGGCGACCACGTACCGGAAGACGTAGCGTTGGAAGGCCTCCTACAAGGTGGACCGATGACTTGGTAACGGTTGCGGGAGTCCGATGGATGCGAGACGCACAGGACCGTTCGCTGTGGCGACGCTTGGGGGAGGCCTATGTCCAGCAGTGGACGTCTTTCGGCTGAAATGATGATGATGATGATGACTCATAAAGAATTTTTTGACATGTAATGATTTTTTGAAATATAGGTATAATAATTTTTTGATACAATAAAATTTTGACATTTAATAATTTTTTGATATGTAATAATTTCTGACACAACTTCTTTGTACAGCATTATTTATGCAAAAAAATTGATTGATTGATTGATTTGTCATTCGTAGCATTTAGATTCATTACTCTTAATTCAGTCTTACACAGTTGTTTTTATAAATGTAGATATATCATCATCATCATTTCAGCCGAAAAGCGTCGACTATTGGATATAGGTCTCCCCCAAGCGTCACCATAATGACCGGTCTTGTGCTCCTCGCATCCATCGGATTCCCGCAACCCTCACCAAGTCATCGGTCCACCTTGTGCCTTTGAACGCTGCGTCTTCCGTTACGTGGCCCCCACTCTAGAAACTTTCGTCCCCATCAACTATCTGTTCTGAGAGCAATGTATGAGCTACAACCAAACAACAACAACAACTGACACATTCGACCCGTATCTAAATTAATATAATGACAAATTCATACAAGAGCATAAAAAAGAACCTGTACTATCAGAATCAGAATTCCTTGTTGGAGTCTGTATTTCCTGATAGCAACAACCTAGGAATTTTTAAGTCAAGAGTGAATAGGTTACCACCGTCTGCCACATCATCGCTTACCATTAGGTGAAATACTGGTCAAGCGCGAGCCTATCAAAAATAAAAATAAATAATAATAGTAAAAAAATAATAAAAATAACACCTTAGGAGGCTTGTGTTAGGCGACTGGATCAAGGGCTTGATTCAGAACGTGATACTCCTGGACACGGCTCGTATAGTTAGGAGGTTCCTTTCTCTGGAGCCCTGACCGCCGGTAGGTTGGACACTGTTCCCGATACCGGTGGGATACTGTATCTATATTTTTAAAAGTTTAATTTTAATTTTTTGAAATATTTAAAAATATAAATAATACGTGTAAGTGAAACAAAGGAAATAATAATAGTCATCGCAGGAAAAAAAATATATACAGCAATATACAAAAAAATATATAGGTAGCTTTATATATCTCTATCTGGTTATTCAAAGATTCAAAGCATTTTATTTCAAATAAACCATTGGTGCTGTTTGAAGTATATAGTCTTATATTGTTAGGTCTGATGTGTTAAAATACATGCTTTCTGTAATATCTGACAGCATAACTATAAACATTTTTAACTTTTCCGTCAGCTGTAAAAAAATGGCAATCCTCTCACAATGTGGTCACCCTGTCTCACCGTCGGAGCGTCGGCAACATATTGGCATACGCAACATTATAAAGTTAATTATTGATAGTGTGGCAACACTCGCCGGAATGTCAGGTGTTAATAGTGATTTGCATACTATTGTGATAATCACTATTAGGAAACTGAAAGAAACTCGTTAGTTTCTGGCTGGCTAGTTAGCGAGCTAATTGGTCTGTCGTTAGGGAAAATGATGTCGGAATTATGTTATTGATCCTTGTTGACCTGTAGTGTTATCTCCTGCGGATATCTATCCATATTGTAACTATGTGTGCCGTGTCCTCGTGGGGCAGTGGTAGCCGAGTGGTAACGGCCCCGACTTACGAGTTGTAGGTCGCGGGTTCAAACCCAGCCAGGCGCATTACTTTGTGTAAATTATTTCATCACCACTGCTCTTAAAACTGTGAAGGAAAACATCGTGAGGAAACCGGCATGTCCTAGAACCAAAAAATTTGAAGACATGTGACATTCACCAACCCGCACTGGGCCCGCGTGGTGGATTACGGCCCATTCCCTCTTCTAGAGAGGAGGCCTGAGTCCCAGCAGCAGTGGGAACATTAAAAAGCTGATTATGCTATATTATGGTATGTGCCGTGTCCTCGTGGGGGCGATCAGCGGCAACGACCTCTCGCGCCAGGCCCTGGTACAGGCCATGGTCCGGAGCAAGGAGGAATGGCAGGCGGTCGCCTCCTTCTGCGAAACAGTAATGCTAGCGAAGGAGGCGGCCGCACGCCCCAACCGCCGGGATCCCGACCTCGATTTTCAGCCACCGTAGACGAGGGCGTGGACGGCCAGCAATGGGTAGCTCGCTGTCCGGCGAGTTTAGTTAGTCAGTAAAAGTATGGAGTAGTCATTGGATGATTTCCCACCTAAAAAAAGCCATATTGTAACTATAAAGACGTATGTATTCTTTATTTATTTATTTAAACTTCATGTACAGTAGTGGTACATGGGTGGACTTAATGCAACAAGGCATTCTCTACCAGTCAACCTTTGGGTTATAAAAGACAACACTGTGGTAGGCTTTAAAGTTACAATATGAGTAGACATCCGCAGGAGAACTAAGGTTACCGATATAGCCCGTAGAATCGTTGAGCTTTATTGGCAGTGGGCAGGACACACAGCTAGCTCGCAGAACAAATGGTCAAGAATCAAGAATCAAAGCATTTATTTCAAATAAACCATTTACAGGCACTTTTGAACTGTCAAGAAGTCAGTCAGTCACAAAAGTGATACTATTTGTACATTCCAAAACGTAGATCTCTATGGAGAAGAATGTGCAAGAAACTCCATGGACGCTCTTTTACATCATGTTATGTATTGACATAATTATGATCGATGAGGCCGAAAAGTTCTGGAGTGATGGCCACGTAACGAAAGACGTTGGAAAAGTCCAACAAGGTGGATCGATGAGGTTGGGGCGAGGGTTGCGGGAATCCGATGGATACGAGACGCACAGGATCGGTCGTTGTGACGACAGTTAGGGTTGACCTATGTCTAGTTTTGGATGAAAATTATGAAGATTATGATGATGAGCATATAGGTAGGTTCTAAATAAAACCTAAAATAATAATCGATCTCAGTTTTCCAGTCTAAAACAGATCAGACAGTAAGAGCTTGCGTATGTGAGCATATAGATCCCGATGTGTTGAAACCTTCGTATAGTCATTTTAGTAATATCTATTTCAGGACCAAGATCATAGTCAGTTGACTACTGACTCCTCGCGTGACTAAATACCGTCCATCAGTCGATCCGCTTAGAAAGTAGAAACCACAAGTTTCTTTCGTTATCTGGCGATCTTCAGCAAATCCCATTCGCCCTGCATATAATTACCATCGTATCCTTATTTAGATCGGCAGCAACCAAGACAGGTGCAACCATATCACTTCGGCACATTAACCACGCTTTATAAATCTTGTTTTACAAAAGAAATCTCAACATCCATCGATTGAAATTTAAGTCAACCCGTGCTATAGTAGCAGCCGCTAATTCAAGCGTACCCATTTTATTTATGTCTTCATACGCGCCGCCGATAGGCCCTAATTACGCTGCCGACGCAAAAACGCTAATCGCGCATCGTACACATACGGACGCACCCTTAAAAACGATTTACAGTATCAAGAACACAAACTAAACTCAACTTTATATCTTCATCATCAGATTCTAATATCAAGTGACGTGTCTTGCACATAACACGTTGTTAAGGTACGGCTCTACATGTAAATCGCGGTCGTAAAGCCATATATGAATTATCTTCACGCACTCCGATTTGATCTTTAAAATTGCGTAACAGAGTTCAATTCCCAATTCCGTTCACACCAAAGAGAGTTACATCGTTTTCCTAATTCAAATCTGGAAATCTGCTGATATCGGATTATGAATTCTGCGTGTGGGATGGTAAGGTTGGGATTTGAATGTGAGGAAGTGATAGATATAGGCTGATTGCGCTACGAGATAGTGCGATGCGCAGGAGAAGCGTTAATGAGCGCTGGTACCTTCGGATTCCTCGCCAGCAATGTTAGTATATCGGCTTTTGTCGGCACCATGCGACTTTTTGCGATGTCCAATGATAACAATGACCGGCAAGAACGAAACGAGATAACGAGAAATGTGATAATGTTCTCGTTAATTAATTAATGTTTTGCGCTACATTAAGTTATTATTAGAATACGAAGATTTTAACGCCTTGGTAGCGAGTTAGATTAAGTGTTAACTTTAACAGCATGCACAGTTAGTAAAAGGAATTTTAGGAAAAAAATAATTGAAAAAATGTTATCTGGTTGTAGCCCGTGTCTATATCCATACCATTTAACTATTGGATCAAAATATATCAATACTTAGCTGTACGCTAAGTTAACGTTTGTCTGTTTTGTTCTCTATTGTAACTGTTGATGGCGCCATTTTTATTCTGTGGTGTCATGTCGACTCGTTTTACTTAATGTGTAATGTGTGTAAAAAAACGATATTATTCAGTTTGAACTCAAAAGTCTTGGTTTTATTCACTAATTTCAAGTTTAACCTGACAACATTATAGATGATCAAACGAACTTACCTGTGATGTTCGATCATTATTATACGTAGCTTCGTTCGAAGATATATTATATTTAACCATGCAGCTTCCCGCATTCACTAGGCGAACCAATCGCAGCTTTTCAGAGCCTAAAAGCAAAAACAAAACGCACCGTATCCTGCGAGTACTTATCTGACAGGTGTCAGTTGTCAAATGTCATTCTTTCAGAGTTAGAGATAAATCTTAAGTTTTGCTGGGTAGGGTAGGGAGGGTTCCCTATATCTTCGAACGAAGCTACGTATAATAATGATCGAACATCACAGGTAAGTTCGTTTGATCATCTATTATACTGCATTCGTTCGAAGATATATTATATTTAACCATGCAGATGTTAAGAGTCAACTTAAAGCAAAATTAAGATTTTTAATATCAAACAAATATATTTCAGGAACCAAAATCTCTTAGGCACTTATTAGGCTCTTAATATAATGGTAATATGAGACAATCAGTCTTTTTTGACATACTTATACATTTTATATTATATATGTCTATTTTCTTTTTAAACATATTAAGGCATTTATAAGCAAATATTTTGTTCAGCATTAAGCACAGCATGAGCAAATTCAGATGAATTGTTGGAAATAGGTAATATTATAAAATTTTGCAAACGTTGAAGAACTGTTTGTTCAGCCGTTTGCCTAATTACATCTAATGATACTCCCCTAGCTTTAGCAGTCGACGTGGATGCATGTCTTGTACTATGCCCTGAAAAAACGCTAATATCTATGCCACACATAGAGAAAGTATATATTATTATATGTATTTTCAATATTTATCTCAGGACCCATATTATTATTATTATTATCCATCTACTAATGGTAGACGAAGAAATTGGCTTGTGTGGGTTATTCAAAGAAAGTATTATATAAGTATTATCTTCCCTAATACTCTTGAGTGTATCTAATGTAATAAAATAAAGTAGTGTCAGGGAAGATTTCAGGTTTTGCTGTGCATTTTCGTTACAGAAAATGGCTCTATTTTTGTATGTTGACTAAAACAATAAAAATAATAAATTAAAAACTAAAATAAAGGTAAATAAGAGGTTCGGTCCGCTGCAACCAGAACCAGATGTTTTTATAGTATCTAGGATAGAAATGTTTACACCAGTTTCATTAACTATAATATTGGGTATTTTTATAAATGATAAATCTGTGCTACTTGGGCTCTGCTAAGTGCAAACAAATTCACTAACTTTTTAGACAATTTGATTTTTATAGAAACCTTAACAATCTCTGGATGTGATCATTACGAACAATTTATGAGTCTATTAATTTATTAATTGGTATAGACTGTGTGAATAAGTGAGATCCTATAAGTAACATTGAATTGAGGCATTATTTGGAAGGTAACCTAATGTAACCTCTATGGCTGATGGAAGAACATCATGTCAATATTCTAGAAATTAGTGTAAGGAGGTGTGTAAGATGACACTCTTTAAAAGAGGAATGCAATAGTTTTTTATTGAGTACCTATAAAGACTAACAGCTTGAAAAAACTAACATTGTTTTCAATGGTGGACAAGCTTGTGAAGGTCAATATGACATCACCTTTTCATTTTTGATTTTTGTAGCCTCCCCAATATTGGGCTAAATGGAGGAAAGAACACATAAAAGAAATAAATTATCATGTTCAAGGGCAGTAAAAAACATCTAATTAAATGTATTTTGAATCTGGTTTCCAGGAATCACATTTATGTATTACTTGTAGAAGGGAAAAGATCAATCAGTTTGACCAAACTGAGACACAATATACCTACTAAAATGTAGAGATATTCTGTTCCCACTCTATGTTAGATGTATGAGATTGTTAATTGGTCTCTTTGTTGTCTTTTGAATCCATATATGAAGCAAATATACAAATCTAATTATTTTCACACCATTGCTCCATATTTCTGGCTATATTATTTAATTGTTGATACCGTATTCCTCCCATTCGGTTTATATAAGATACAGCAAACTATTATCAATCTCACACAAAATGTGTAAGTGCTCATGTTTAACAAAATAGAATTTTTAAAGGTAAAAAATGTGAAGCAGTTCTAAATAATTTATGTGATAATTATAATTTTTTATCCTTTTTCCAGAACCCATGGTCTTCTGTTATCACTACAATTGCGCCCCCCCCCCCAGTTCTTGTTGCATCATTGTAGGTCTAGTTTGATGATTGGATGAATTTTTATTTTGAATCTTAGTTGCCTTTACTTATAACTAAGTATTTATGTTCTAATTTTAGTATAGAACCAACCAACAACAAATTTTGTTGCAACAAAATAATGCAACAGTTGATGTACCTATTAAGTGAGTAATCTCTCATATGCTAAGAAACTTGTTTCTGTAAATATTTTTAAGGGATTTACAGAAACAACATTTTTTGTATGTGACATCAGTCATTGTATAAGTGTCATATATAAAATCTAAATAATTAACATGATTGGGATGGCGTATTTTGTAAAAAGGAGTAATTGTTCCTTGAATATTTTTCAACCTTTTATTATATAATAGTAGGCTTGTATGAATAGTGTAGTGTGTATAGTAGTAGACTATATAGTCTGAACCAATACACAAAAGGTCATCAAGATGATGTACATACTGATTTGTGAACTTTTGATCATAGATATACATGTAACTACCACTATCAAAAATGCATAATGTGTAAAACAAATCCCATTTGGGACAGCAATAGACTCTTTTTAAATGATCATAATGAAATAATAGGTATCTCCTGTGATCTGGATTCAATTTTTGCCATAAGATCTCCTGGGTACACTAGAGCTACCGCAGTGATATTACATCTTATAAATTTGGATGTGTGAACCAATTTGTTCAGGGCTTTAAAGGTTTCAATAAACCTCCCTTCTCCATCCCTGTTGGGAAACCAAAAAATATCCTGGATATAAGTTGATTCCCACACGGTTTCCATGGGGAATTCGTGCTCAATGGCAGTAAATTATGAATGGTTTTATACATAAATATGCATTCATCTTGGCCCCTGATCTTGAAGATCCTGATTGATCACTTGTAAAACCATTTTTGTTTTGAACCGTTGAATTTTGGTTGATAAGTTATGGAAGAAAAAATGCACTTACCGAACATCCACAGATGTGTTTCAAAATTGGGGCATTACGACAAATCCTCTATCAACGAGGTAGGGAATGGGCTAATCTGTAAGCATGACTAACCTCTAGTTTCAACCATGAGCCTGTGGTGAAACTTTTTGTGTTCTAGCATACACTGGATGTGTTGCGAGAATTGCTTGGTTTTAGTTTAATATGAGGACTGCAGTTACTTTCGTCCAGGCCTAGGTATTATTCTTTGCTGGTTGTACCAAGATGGACCATTCCCGTTTCCCTGACGGGTTACAGTTGAAGATTAGGCTGGCTTCATAATAAGCTTGCCGCTTCTGTGGCATGTCTTTAGGACTTTAAATGTTCTCTGTTGAAGTATTCCCATGCAGGTAGTCGTCTCTATCAACATCTTTGACAATATCTTTGTTTATGTGAAGTGCAAATCTATTAAAACTCTTCCAGTATCAATCAACTGGGAAAATTAGTTTCAGCCTATTTATGCCATCATTGCTGAGAAGCTTAGATAGGGTCTAGTGATTCCCAATCCCAACTGATTCTGTTCTGATTTAATCTTTTTGTATCAGTATATTCTTGTATTATCAGTGAATTACTGACTGAGGCAATAATCTCTATATTATTTTAAACAGTTATTACACACATTTTTATCTAGTTTTTGTTCATATTCCTTGAGAATTTCCAAAAATGGTATTCTAGATGTGGGTTAAGTCATTCATTAATTCAGGCCATTAAATCATTTGGTTTTAATATAAATACTG
Organism: Mythimna impura; assembly: GCA_905147345.3. Classification (NCBI taxonomy): domain Eukaryota; kingdom Metazoa; phylum Arthropoda; class Insecta; order Lepidoptera; family Noctuidae; genus Mythimna; species Mythimna impura. The sequence goes on along the minus strand of LR990355.1, from coordinate 3,151,460 downwards.
TAATACTCTGAATACTTCAGGAAATATAGTAACTGGTTCAACGACTAGCTCAGATGCTAGTTCAGGAAATTTTATACTCAAGTCTGTAACAGTTGGGGTTGTGCCTGTTGGAGCCGATGATGATACAACAGATATCTAGTTTAATGTCCACTTCTTGAGGATCATCCTAAATAAAAGGTCTAAAAACCTAAAACTATTGACCCTGTTATGGTACCAAAGTGTACCTAGGCAAAGCCTTTCGGATTTTATCAAAAGGTAATGACCATTGTGCATTCATCTCGTAAACACCACGAGTAAGCGGATCACGTCAATGCATCTCGTACATCACCCGTGTCCATGTACCAAAAGGTAAAGATCATCGTGTGTTTATCTCGTAAACACCACGAGTCAGCGGATCGCGCCAATGTATCTCGTACATCACTCGCGTCCATAGGTACAATATTCAAAATCCATTTCACTTGCACTGTAGATAACTTTCCTGACGAAGCTTTTCAGGTTACCCCAAAGGTGTGGGGCAAAAAACAATCTCGTATGTTTATCTCGTAAACATTCCGAGTCAGCTAAACGCGTCAATGCATCACGTGCACAACCCGCGTCAGTAGGTATATTCATATTTCGAAACACATTTGATTTACAGTCTTACACTGTATAATGTACCATGGCAAAGCCTTTAAAGTTATGGAACAAGGAAACCAGCTCGTGTGTTCATCTCGTAAACACCCCGAGGAGTTTGATCGTGTCAATGCATACAATTATTTGGGTTAAGTACGTGAAACTCTTACTTCACTGAATAATCTAATAGATAAATCTATTACTTCACCTGGAATCAAAGAATTAAATAGAGATAGGACAGGTGACGTACTATGTTATCGTCGTTTCGTCCTTTTTTCAAACTATGAAAAGTTTGAAAAAAGGACGAAACGACGATAGTACATATGAAGATAGTATTTCATATCTTTTCGTTTTGGCATACTTCATTACAAATTATACAAGCACTATGCTCTTATTTAATTACTTAAATTGGTAAAAAAGCAAACAAAACACAACGTAAAACGTATTGGTTGCCGCGCAAACGTATGGAATGACATTTGACAACTGACACCTGTCAGATAAGTACTCGCAGGATACGGTGCGTTTTGTTTTTGCTTTTAGGCTCTGAAAAGCTGCGATTGGTTCGCCTAGTGAATGCGGGAAGCTGCATGGTTAAATATAATATATCTTCGAACGAATGCAGTATAATATCATTATCATCATTCAATTTATCATTGTATTCCTTGATAGCAGGTTTTCTAAAACCAATATTTTAAGGTCTCATACTATAGATTGTCAGATAGATGGAATTCTCTAAGGCTAATGCTAGGTTCCCATTTTCCCAATCATAAGTTGCATACACCAACATATCATCCAAATAACTCTTTAACTGGAAAACATATGTCACTTGGAGTGACGAAATAATTATTTTTCAATACACACTTCGACACTTACTAGAAAACCCGCTCTTATCCCATCGCTTTTAGGCACGCAATAGACCGTTTCCCGCACTAGTGCAGAAAAGTGCTCGTGCTCTCCTCCGCCACAAAGTTATTATTACATGTATCGTATCAGGCTGGGCGCGCGTCGACCTCCGCTAGTCGCCGGTCAACCCCCGTTTATTCATTTCGTAAGTGTATTGAAAAAAGTCGTTTGATACACGTGCAAATTTATCATAACACACTCGCCTAAGGCTCGTGCGAATTCCGCCTCGGTCGCAATGACAAACTTTCTGCACTTGTATTAAAATGTACTATTTGTATTATATGAATACAATATCATAGCTTAATATAACAAAAGTAATACTAATAAACAACACGATTATAATAGTTTCAAGAACGAATGCTAATTAGAAAGTGGGTATGCAGATGTGTGATGCAACGAGCATGCTAAATGCGGCGATGTAATAAATCAACTATTGATTAATGGCGATTGTTTTTATAATTCCTAGAAGTAGAGGTAAATTGAGTCGTTTCCTAATAGAATGGTTAGTTTGTGTTTGCCAGGGGTAGGTAGAGCTCATAGTGTATGGTGATATATTGGTTGGTAGTATACTATGGATGGTAAAATTTATTCTTAGCAAAATTTATATATATAAAAATGAATAGCTGTTCGTTATTCTCGAAAACGGCTTGACCGATTTGGCTAATATTGGTCTTGAAATATTCGTGATAGTCCAGAGAAGGTTTAAACGGTGAGAAAGTATGGAAAATTTTACGAAAGAAAATATGAATACAATGCCATATCTAATTAAAATGTCATTTTAAAATGAATTAAAATGGTTCTGATAATACCAGTAAATGGTGTTATCCTTTGATAGTTTAGCTAAAAGGTATCACAACTTTCATTGACTATTAGGCGGTACGAAGTTCACCGAGTCACCTAGTATTTGATAATTACCAATCCGAAGTTTCTAAAACTCTAAAAGATGAGAAAGAGATCTTGGTAAGGTAACTTTTATAATAGCTAAAAAGACTCGAACACTAAAACCTTTGAAAGAGGTCTTCCAAATATTATTGCCAGAAAGAGAAGCTGGATTAACCCAAAAGGTTAATTGTGCCCCACTCAGTAGTTGTAATTTTGATTGCACGGTTTGTGCATTGGTTCAGTGATTGACTGCTACATTGCGTATCGCAGGTTCGTTTCCCGCACGGAACCTATATTTGTATGCCCTACAGACAGGGTCTGGGTGTCTTGTGTATGCTTGTGAATGCATCCACGATAGAGGAGTATTTCCCAAAGAGGTCATCGTTTTTAAAAGAGAAAAAGAAATAGAAAATGCTTTATTTTTACTTGGACCAGTTTTACTTAAAAACAGACTTCCTGAACTCTCTGGATATCCTATTAATCTATATATATAAAAGGGGAAACTGACTGACTGACATATCAACGCACAGCCGAAACTACTGGGATTAGGAGCGTGAAATTTTGCACAAGATTTCCTTTTGAGACGTAGGCGAGCACTAAGAAAGGATTTTCCGAAATTCACTCCCTAAGGGGATGAAGCGGGGGTGCAAAGGTTGTATGGAGAAACCTACGTTTACGCGAGCGAAGCCGCGGGCAGAAGCTAGTTACCTATATAAAACAAACGATGGCGGTACATCGAAGATTATAAAATACTAGTGTAGAGCTCTAAACGCAATAAGAATGTTTCGCAATATAGGTATAAGTAATGACAAATATCAAATAATAACTTCCAACCAAACCCTATCAATGCGAGCGTTTATAATTATTTATCGATATCCAGCCGATCAGGTCCAAGTGAGGTGGAATGGAGTCATTACACGCAGAACGGGTCCAAGTGTACCGACGGAGACTCGGACCCTTAATTACGGAACATAAGTCAGTCGCGTCGTGTTTGTTTCACTCTTTGCGCTAATTTGTTTTAATGCTATCTGATCCAGTGGTTTTTGGTAGGGTTGGGTAGAGAAATGTAGATGGACTTGGGATGTGAAGGAATGAGCACGAGTAGTAGGTATGTGGTAAGAATAATTTTTAGACTTGAATCTGGACAGGTAAGAAGAGAGAAAAATCGGATCGATTTTATAAAAGAGGATGATAGCAAAGATGAAAGGGAACACGGAGATATTAGGTGAGAGATAGGGACAGATTTGAAAGACAAAGAGGTCTGTTCTGATAACAAGTAAATTGGAATAAGAGAAAGTAGAAAGTAAAGCACACAGTACAAAACATAATCAGTATCTATAATATGGAACTGGAATTTCTTAGAAACTAGCCCAAAACATAAAAATGTAATAGATATCCCTAACTTTGTCAACCCTAACTACAGTCAGGTAAATACAAATCTATACAGTACACACTAAAATAAATGTCGCAATCCATTGCGCCTTATCAACAACGGAAGCTATCAATGTACAGTTGATAACGAGCAATGAAAGGAAAAGATTATTAACAGGAGTATTAAAAAAACCATTTGCTTTTATAAATATCCACGATATATTTTATAATTGACTGTTTATCAGCGATAGTATAAGATTAATGGGTATTCTTTTAACTGAATGCAATGAATACAATTTGAATGTGTCATTTAGTGTGAAAATAATTTATTGATGTGTAATTATAGTCATTGAAATTCTGTGAGATGGGTTCTAGGAATTGAATTTAATGGGCAGTACTGGCATCGAATTTCTGCATAAATATTACAATTCTTACACAAGTGAAGCATGCTGATGATGATCATTTATCAAATAACAATGAAATTAGAAATTTGAAAAGAGTATTATAAGGATCAGTGACACAAATGAAGAAATCATATACACAGATCATCATCATCATCATCATTTCAGCCGAAAGACGTCCACTGTTGGACATAGGCCTCCCCCAAATGTCGCCACATTGACCGGTCCTGTGCGTCTCACATCCATCAGATTCCCGCGACCCTCACCAGGTCATCGGTCCACCTTGTGGGAGGCCTTCTAACGCTGCGTCTTCCGGTACGTGGTCGCCATTCCAGAACCTTTCGTCCCCATCGATCATCTGTTCTGCGAGTAATGTGCCCTGCCCACTGCCACTTAAGTTTGGCGATTCTTCGGGCTATGTCTGTAACCTTGGTTCTCCTGCGGATATCTTCATTTCTGACGCGATCACGCAAGGATACACAGATGATGCTTAGAAATCCAGGATTCATTACCATTAGCAACCACCAACAAGAAACAGACAGACTTTTTTATTTTCCATCCAAGGCAAGGCATCACACCATACAGCCTATATGATCCGACATTAAAATCGTACACGGCACATCCGGAGATATCATAATTAAGTCTTACGGGCCGTGTTCAAATTAAATTATGTACGAATTAAAGGTAACGGCGCAATAAATCGGAGTGTGCGCAGGCGCCGCCGTTACGCGCCTTGTGATGTATCGCCCGACACACCTATGCGGTACCGGCTGGACCGCTGTGTGGTGTAAAGTTAAGCTGGGATGAGGACTTTTGCATGTAAGGATTTACTAGCAAGCGTTTGACTCCTTTGCGTCCTTTGAGTATTGGATTACACAGGAAGTTGAGAATTACCTTCTTGTTTATAATATGGCAATTCTTTAAAAAAAATCGAGACTGCTGCAGGTATACTACCAGCATTGGTTGAGAATTTTTTTTTGCAATTGTATGATTAATGTCTAATGATTTGTCTAGTTTCTAGTGAGAGGTTTTATGTCTGGGCGACGCTGTTTTAATTGTAAAACAAAGCTGGTCAATAATTGCCTCTTTGCATGCATAAAATAGCAAGCGTCTCATTCACAGATGTATTCTTGGATACTTACAGGTGTTTTTTTTTATGGTAGGAAATCATCCAATAACTTCTCACGCTCTTGGGCGTAGCGAGAGGGCGGGGCGGGCACTCCTGTTCCTTCTTTGCCTTTGTTCCAGGGCCCCGGGGTTCACTTTCACTTAACCCATGGCCCCAGTGGGCTTCGACTCTGCTGGGCCTACGATATGCTGACATCACCCCGAGGCGCGCATGGAACACTACGCGCCGTTAACGACTTGGGCTCGGTCCGGACGGTTACCGGACCAGACGCAGAGCACAGCCAATCGCCCCTACGAGGATACGGCGGTGCTCTGCCTAAGCGGGGCACTTAAATAATAAATACTTAAATAATGTTTATTTAACTTTGTTACTTAGATACTACTACGATAGCATCAAAATTATTTATTTTATTTTATTCTATATGCACACAAGAGTACAGAGGTGGAATTAATGCCTTAAGGCATTTTCTACCAGTCAACCTTTGGGTGATGCAGAAACAAATTATGAAGTTTATCCAGAAATTATGTAGTTTTTTTAAAGACTTCCAGATTCACAATCGCTCTCAGCTCCTCTCTTATTCCACCACACAAATGAGAATACAACTTAATCTGCGCACCGCGGCTTCCATTTAGCCGTGTTTGTTTTATTTCTGAGAATCAATAAACAGCTCCGATCATATTGGATGCGGACTATCGCCAAGCTGAAACAGATCCCCGATACGCTCTGCTGCAGGCTTTTTATTTTAGTTTTGAGTATGGATGTTGAAGATTACATGTATTTTAATGAGAATAATTTAGTTGTAAGAGACGGTGTTGTAGTTGCACAAGAAAAACTTGTAGAGAGTGATGTCTAAGTTGTCGATAATGAATCTCTAGTAGTAAGTAAAGTTATTGATAATATCTAGTTATTCTTTATCGTCCTTATCTTAGAACACATTATAATTTGCTGTTTGTATATAATATTCTTCTTTTTCATGCTGACCTACTCTGGCTACTCAAGTGGCGTCATCCATCTATCATTCTAGTAATAAAAAAAAACGTAAATTAAGTTAGTATATTCTGGTGGCAAAAGATATAAGGCTAAATGCATAACAAATTATCGTTGGATATATAGTGATGCTGGTGACTTCTATAAAACACGTCTCCATAATGAAGTTCTATCCCAATGTTTACAACAAAGGTTAGCACTTAATGACTATAATCACCACTTAGTAGACTGATCAGTGGTAACATTATGCTGGCATTAATACGCATCAATAGATAATGTAAGGTTTACCATACATAATACAGAATAAGTACAGTTTAATAATTCATCGTTTATGAGCAGGCTATTTCCTACAATTTATTCCAACGATCGGACAATTATTAAGTTTACTACTTACTTAAAGAAAAACTTGAAGAAATTATGGTTTTTGAACTTGAAGACCGTTGTATCACAAACCATGAAATGCCTGACCTTTTAAAGTGCCATTCAAAATTTGAATCACAAACAGTGACAGCACAAAAAAAAATATAATTAAAAAGTTCCTACTTGAATGGCCAGAGCCAATTGAAAGAGTTTTAATTAATACGGCAATATTGGTCCAAGTATACACCCTTGAGGAACACCACCGTTTTACTCCTGATCGGGTGCGAGTTCTCATGAGTGGCTACCGAGTTGTGTTGCAAAAAATCGAGAGACGATATAAAAAGTTAAAATTAATTAAATTATGTATTGAATATTTTCTCCTGTCTGCTGTGATATTGACTAGGGAATATAGCGCGAGCTGATAGCGGGTAACGAACCATAAGTTGTAATTCTATGTTTGCCTCAGTAGTTCAGCCTTTTTGTTAGTTATATTTGTTTGATTTAGGATAGACGGCTGTTAATATTTCGTTCTCAGCCATTGGTTCTTTATGGCCCCTGCAAACATTTTACGATAATTTAATATGTGTTGTTACAGATTTTCTTTATGATCTAGTGTAGGGTTTGACCATTTCTTTAGTTTTTGTTACCCTTTTCCTTTTTACCTTGTCCAATGATTTGGAGTCGGCTCTCTTCATCATTTTTAACCAGATATATGTCTATGCTGCGTCGATAAAATTTTTGATCGTCGAGACAGATTCTTTGTTTTTTGCTAGACTGCCATTTGTGTGAATAGGATTAGATTCTACTTTATGTCTTCCTCTAGTTCCGTCAACTATACGTCGGTTAGCATATGCATTAGAATTTATTAATGATCCGCTGGCACTTGCACCACATACAATCTGTTCACAGAAGCATATCGTGGGGTCTACACTCCATATCTATCGACTGCTATCGACAACAGTCAATGGCGGAGAGTTTTTACTAACTGTGTTTTGTTCACCCATTTATCATGAACGTTTTTGTTAACATATGCATATGTACCCTTTGAAATAAACTCAATGTTTCATTTTCGCTTCAATTAAACTAAGCTTAACGTAAAAGTATCAACTGTAGGATTAGTTTTTGTAGTGTACAGCAAAGAGTTGATTTCATTCATCCATCTACATTAAGTGTTTATTGATTAAGAATGTCTTAGTTCCCCAGATTAATTGAATCAGTTTCAAACGTGGGTGTGGTGGCATAATTATATTCATAACATAACTCAACTGCGGAAATATGTAAATGAAATGTCAAAGCAGTTATTTCAAGATCATTGTGTACTCTCAGATGAGACACAGAGTCACAAGAATGCAATATCTTTATATTCAATATGATGCTTATTTCTATTCTATATCAATAAATCCACATATTTCATTTAGTATCATGCCACATCTTCATTGATTCTATCGTATCCAGATTTTTCATTACTTACCTGATTTCTATCATTTCAACATTCTTTCGGTAAACGCTCTCATTGGTCACATCTGGCTCGTCATTACTCACCAAAGTGTGTCGTAGGCCCACAGCATTTAGATTGCGGTTCGCTGACAATAAAATAAGTTTTTTCTTCTAGAACGATATGTTTGCTTGGGGACCTGGGATTTTTATCTACGTTGTTATTTTCAACATATTTAATCGAATCAAATAAATTCTCTCGCTCTGGGTTCCTTAAGTTCCCCTTTGCATTTTAGATTCACAGTGGCTCTTTCAAACATTCCCGCAGCCTTGATAGGCCCTATGATATCTCTTAATGGCATTACGCCCTCCGCTGTCAGTAGCACCACTCCTCTCCTCTCACAATGTACACACTAAGTCTTCGGTATATCGTTCCTAGTTTTTGCTCCACCTACATTATATGCAGATGACATGAAAGTAACACCGCTAACACTGTTCTCTTGCTTTTTGCGCTCTCTTGTTAGTCAATTATGTTGGCAATGGTAATTACAATGTTAGGAAATGTTGCCTCTGTGATAATGTTGCCAGTTATTAAAGTTTACAGGGTTTTGTTGGAAGTACAGTGATGGATTAGATTTTAGATATTTGTTGAGTAGTATAGCGTGTTCGAATATAGCTTTGCCTTTGGTACAATTCCTGTAATAAAACAGAAATGATTATCATTAGTGTGAATACACTATGATGGAGCCGTAAATATGTCATATGAAAAAATTTAATGAATTTAAACATATTTGAATTGAATTAATGGCATATGTAGATGACAAGAACATTACACATGCATTGCAGATACTAATTACTATGAAAACAGCACAAAAACACAACCAATTAAATAAAAGACACCTCTATCAATAAAATTCGATCAGCATCACATACCAACTATGCATATTTACTTAATATTCTGTGCTCATCACCGAACAAATTGTCGATACTACGGACTTTTTGTCGCTTCCATCGATCGACAGCGATTGAGTCTTCGGCCTGTAATTAAGTGACAAAAAGCGCCGCAAGCGGAGCCTGGAGGCGGTTCGTAGCGATTCATTACGAAATACGTAAAAACATGCGTCATTACGCTCCAACGAAACGCGGATCTACAGCTGAATACTAATGCGAAATTATTATAGTCTGTACATGATTACATTATTTTGTAATTAATTTGTTTGGGAATGGAATTGAGGTGTGGAATGTCTTGCGTTGAACTGCTCGCTACTCGTGTTGCTCTTACGCAGAACCAGCTTATTGATTTGAGCTATAAATGTTATCTACTATTCATTGAAAAAGGTGCCATCAAAGGCGAGGACTACAGATCAACTCCCCTTCTAATTAAAAAAGTGTGCAAAGTGAAGTGTTACTTGGTTCTAAATTATATTTACAGGGCCACGGGTAGTGTGAAAGTGAAACCCGGGGACCTGGGACCAAGGCAAAGAAGGAACAGGAGTGGGTTTCTAGTAAGTAAAATTCTGACACGCTCTCTAGCTCCGCCCAAGAGCGGGGAATGTCATTGGATGATTTTCCCACATAAAAAAAAAACATGGGTCATTCAATCTTTTTATTTTTTTTATTTAAAAAGTCAACTTTGTCGTATGTCCCAAAACTAGAAAACATTTTCAAATCGGTTCGAAATTAAGTACGTAAGAAACCTTTCAAATCTGGTGGAAGGGGAAAATGATAGCAAATAGAAGAAAGGTGCACACACTGAAATGTGACGTCACCGCCATTAGGATACGCGCGTACAAAAGAGTCCTCATAGCAATATGTGAAATGCTAATTGCTGCTACGTTTAATACCAATTTTACTGTTTTCAGAAAAAGATTTATATTTAGTGTTATTTGTTGTTTAGCATAAAATATTGTATAAAAATAAAAACAAGAAAATAAGTACCCAGTTATGTATGTTTTTCTATAAGATATTTCTGATATGGGTTTTGTAACCTGAATTACAGAATAAGTAAAAGTCTGCAATAAAATAATAATTTATTATTATTAATTCTGGTGGTCGTGTTTTAAATAAGGAATATGACATCTCATACCATCGCGAGGCTAGGGAGCTTCACTAGTCTACAGTTCTGCCCTGATCCTATATCTCAGGTTATCAACATGCGCGGTGTTCTGTTCGGTTAGTCTTTGCGCACTGTTGGCAATGTTGGAAGGTGCTACAAAGCAAAAATATCAGATGCGACACACGTCCTCTTAAACTGAACGGTTTATGGTCCTGGTATTGACACACGGTTCAGTAGATTGGGTAACTAAGTGATGACCGTTAATTTCGTCATTTTTTCTAGGTAGGTTAAATCATCATCATCATCATTTCAGCCGAAAGACGTCCACTGCTGGACATAGGCCACCCCAAGTGTCGGACTCCCGCAACCGTTACCAAGTCATCGGTCCACCTTGTAGGAGGCCTTCCAACGCTACGTCTTCCGGTACGTGGTCGCCATTCCAGAACGTTTCGGCCCCAACGGCCATCCGTTCTGCGAGCAATGTGCCCTGCCCATTGCCACTTAAGTTTGGTTAAATGATATTTATTTTGCAAATAGGTTTTTAAAAACGCTTTTACACGTCAATTTAAATTAGATGAAGCCGGTGTTTCCTAGCTGACTACCCTGAGAAGAAACACCGAAGCAAACTCAACTTACGTTAGTTACAGAAGATTTATTGAGGGATACGCCATTCTCTTCAGCAGTTTAATGATAGTGATCGTTGTTGAATATTCTAGTAAAATTCAAATCATTTTTTTTTATATCTGTCATGTATTGCACATTTAGCTATCCACTAGGGTAGAGCGAGAGGGAGTGTCAGACTTTAACTGACTAAAACTCACCTGTGTTCCTTCAGTTGCCCTTTGCGTCCCAGGGCCTCGATAACTCTCTCGAACAATCCAAGTCAATTTTGCTGATAGCTCTTTGAACACAGCGAGTCATTGGTCCCAGGACCCAGGGTTAGTCTTTACCGGACGGCGAGCTACCTATTAATCGCCGTCCGGGGTGACCGGGAATCGACATTTGAGAGACACCCGTAGTGTCTCCTGGTAAATCTTTATTCTACGTTGCAAAATAGCTGACCAAATCAGCTCCCAGTGTGTCCCAGCCAATGAAGGCTATCGCCTAGTCACGTACGCGGCTAACAATTAACATTTCGAGCTAAAGCGATGCCGGCGGAGATGCGGATAGCTAATATGGCTTACCACTTAATTACGAGCCGCCCTGCAAGGAGCGTTGCGTGTCTTCGCTTTTGGTGTACGACATGATTTAGGTGGCTTTTTAGATGCGAATTTGTCGAGTCGTGTTTTGTTACATAAATTGTATGTGTGTGGTTAAGACCTTTTTATTAAAAAAAAAAACCTTTTACCAAAATGAAATTCACTGACATCACAAAAAAAAAACACTAAAAGGATCAAAATAACACCGACTTACGAAATTAAAGTTATTTTGATCCTTTTAGTGTTTTTTTTATTAGTGAAGTCTGTTATTTTTTTTTTAAGTTTTTTATAAAGTCCACACAGCAATCATGTAAGTATCGTTGTAAACATTGAAAAAAAAAATTATTTTGCACACTTAAATAAACACAGCGTAGATTGTCTGTAAGAAATTGCCCTGTGCGATAAGACCGCCCATTGTACACTTATTTTTAATTATGTTTGTCCTTATTTTTGTTTATGTGGTGTACATAAAGAATATAATAAATAAATAAATAATAATAAAAAACATGTAGAAAACTTAAGATATACCTACATAACTTTATACATTTATTTTTATTGCGGTGAACTCTTCGTTGGAGTGCCGTAATAGGTAATATATAAATATATAAATGACCTGAGGGATAACTACTTATTTTGGTAACGTTGTAGAAGTTCCGAATTCATATTCCAATCAAAACATAAAACTCCTTTAAAACCTTAATACGACGCAAATACGGACCCCGAATAACATTACCATTGTCCAAATAACCTTAAATATGGCCCCCCGTGGTTCTTACATTAATCTCGGCCGCCGCCGGTCCGGCTCGGTCCGCCTCAAGCCGTGTGCCTGACGTATATCGGATCGACCGTGAAGGACATTTGCAAAAAATTAAATCTTTTTAAATTTAGGGGTGGAAATTGATTGAGACGTTTAGGGTGGCCGGTAGATTTACTTTATAAAGGTGGGGTGAAATCAGGGAAAGGAAAATGTTTGAATTTTTTCTTGACGCTTTGTCCGAGGGTGTCGAGTCCCTTTTGTAGTCATAATAGAGGAAAAGAGCCAATTTGATGGATGGACACACAAAGTATTAGAATAAAAAAAACTGTTTTCTCTTTTAAGATTAACTGTATTGTGTATTATTTTGTCATATGTTTTTTTATCCCTAACCATTACTAGCCCACTGCTGGGGCATACAAAGGTAGGCAGGCAAAGGCCTTCCCCAAGTCCTTCCTGACTGGTCACGCCAAAATTATGGCGGTAAGTGCCCTCTTTGAGGAGTGGCTGGAAAGACAATACGGCGTCCTTACCTTCCGCATGACGCACATGCCATGGTCCGGAGCGAGGAGGAGTGGCAGGTGATCGCCTCTTTCTGCGAAGCAGTAATGCTAGCAAAGCAGGCGGTCACACGCGCGAGGCAATGGCTCTCACGCCCCAGTCACATCACAACGTTATAAGCGTGTTATGTTACCTGATTGTCCGCACAAATACATGGTCACAGGGCCATCCGGGCGACTGAGGGGTTGTTTTGCTTCCGTACCCAGCTGTGCGCTGGCGTCTAATGCCTGCTATGACCTGCTGTGACCTATGTTGTACTTAGTGTCAATGGTGTCCAACTAGTGGCCTTTTTTAAATATTTTTGGAAAAAAATATAACATGATAAAATGATTGAAATCGATTCAGTTACCAATTCTAAATAAACTATATTCAGTTTTCGCATATACTAAAAATAAGGCTATAAGTAACGCTATAATGGCGTTTCCTATTGTTTCTTGTCATCATCATCTTCCTGCCCTTGTCCCGTGTTATTTGGGGTCGGCGCAACACGTTTTTTTCTTCCATTCTGCCCTGTCACAAGTCATGCTATCACTAACTTCCTTTTCTTTCATATCACTCTTCACACAATCCATCAATCTTTTCTTTGGTCTCCCTCTCCCTCTCCATCCATCCACATGTATGCTCATAACTCTTTTAGTAACATGCGTTTCATCCCTCCTCTTTGCATGACCATACCAAGACAAACGTATCCTATTGTTTCTTGTATGAAAAATAAATAAATAGTGCCTTATATCTATTTTCTAACCCGTACTGCACAACTAGTCTAAGAATACTACGCAACTGAAATCTATCTATCAAAGCTCTCCTCAAACAAAAGCCAAACTTACAAAAAAAAACTGGGCAAGTGCGAGTCGGACTCGCGCACAGAGGGTTCCGTACAAACTTGAAAGGTAAATTGCGGTTTACGATTTATGAAGTATTAAAAAAAAACTACGTTCAAACCAATTTTCGATGGAAGTTTGCATGGTAATGTACATCATATATTTTTTTTATTTTATCATTCTCTTATTTTAGAAGTTACAGGGGGGGGGGGACACATTTTAACACTTTGGAAGAGTCTCTCGCGCAAACTATTCAGTTTAGAAAAAAAATGATATTAGAAACCTCAATATCATTTTTGAAGACCTATCCATAGGTACCCCACAGGTATGGGATTGATGAAAAAAAACTTTTTGAGTTTCAGTTCTAAGTATGGGGATCCCCAAAATTTATTGTTTTTTTTTTCTATTTTTGTGTGAAAATCTTAATGCGGTTTACCGAATACATCTACTTACCAAGTTTCGATAGTATAGTTCTTATAGTTTCGGAAAAAAGAGGCTGTGACATACGGACGGACAGACAGACAGACATGACGAATCTATAAGGGTTCCGTTTTTTGCCATTTGGCTACGGAATCCTAAAAACCCACCATCATCATCAGTACCATCTTGTAGGTATGCATTCTTACAAAATGGCGATAATTACTATCAACAGTTACATCAATGTTTCCAATTCTCCATTGTTGCCGACCGTACCGTGGGAGCACTTCTTGTGCATTAATTGACAAGATTAGCGCTCTGTGCTGCTGGCTGTACGCGTTTACTAATGTTGTATAAGTAATAGGCAAATTGAGATTTGTAAGTTTGTTTGAGTAAGTTATTCTTTGGGTACACCGATGTCATCAACATAATTATTTCAGATGAAAAACGTCCATTGCTGGACATAATACGTAGGTGTCCCCCAAGCGTCGTTAGTTTTTAAAGGATTGTTCGAAAAAGATTATCTGAAACGCTGAATGAACAAAGGAGGGTTTTAGTTAGTAAAAGTCTGACATTTCGTCTCGCTCCGCCCAAGACAGCAGAAGTGGAAATTAATTTCCATAGTAATGTTTTCTAAACAATTGCGATTTGATTCGATTTGATTGCGAAAGAATTTTTAACCAATATCTTTTATTTTTTTATTTTTTTTTTAATTGATATAAACCAGCGCTTGACTGCGATCCCACCTGATGGTAAGCAGTGATGCAATCATTGATGGTGAGGCGCACTAGTTTATCAAGAGCCTATTCACTCTAGCCTTGAAGACACCTAAATTATAGTTGGACGGGAAGATCGCAGCAGGCAAATTGTTCCAGTCCTTCGATGTACGCGGTATAAACGACGAAGCGAAACGCTTAGTCCGGACCGTTGAAGTTTCAACAACGTAAGGGTGGATACTCGCCGTACGTCGTATATCTAAAGCATAGAAGAAAATACCCAGGCAAAACCAGTTAATAAAGCTAGTGTGACATGTAATCCCGTTATAAGGTATCTGTGACACGAAGATGACAATGGCGTTTCTTACGCTTCGCTTTTGATTTACTGCTCAATTTCCTATCGTGATCTGGGAATGATGGCGCATCAAGTCAACAATCAATTTCTAGCATTTGTTCCGTCGTAAAAGAAATTAAATGATAATTAGGTAATTGCTAATTGGAGGAGCGATGAAAGAAAGAAAATGACCTGATAAGTGGATAATTTGTAGGAGATAGAAATATGTGGTTTAATTCGTTTTTAGGGTTCCGTACCTCAAAACGAAAAAACGGAACCCTTATAGGATCACTTTGTTGTCCGTCTGTCTGTCTGTCAAGTCCATTTATCTCGAGAACGCCTGGAGGGTCTCTGCGATCCCTTGAAGCTGTGAAAAAATCAAACTTCGGAGTTTACGAAAAAAAAAGATACGGCCGTTTATGTCGCAAAAATGTGTACTTTGACACTCTCAAGGGAATCAAAATCCATAGGGCTGACCGTTGACATAGAATTCTGAAATTAGGCATGAAGCAAGGTCTCATAGCACGAGTATAGGAAAAAATCTGAAAACCGTAAAATTGTAGTAACGTCACAAAAAAAAACGATCGATTCTGAAAAATTTTCGTTACTCAATTTGGGAATTGAAATGTTTTCATGGGTAAGTTTGTACGGAACCCTCAGTGCGCGAGTTCGACTCGCACTTGCCCTGATTTTTCTGATTAGGCAGAGAATAGACCCCTGACAGATCCTAAAGCTGTGTGTACAGCTTAGACAAGAAAAAGTGATGTTTCAGTCATAAACAAAACACAAAACGTGTCGGGAACACATATGTACCTATATGATAATTTTGCGGACGGCGAGCAATGAGTAGCTTGCCGTCCGACCGTCCGGTAACCGTCCGGACTGAGCCCAAGTCGTCGACGGCGCGTAGTGTTCAACGCGCGTCTCAAGAAGATACCTATCAGCAAAACTGCAGGCGCCCAGCAGGGTCGAAGCCTACTGGGGCCATGGTTGATTCGAAAGAAAGCCCTGAAACGAAGGCAAAGAAGGAACAGGAGTGGGTCTTAGTCAATAATAGTCTGACACGAAAGGGCGTGAGATGTCATTAGATGATTTCCCACTTAAAAAGAAAATATGTATATGATTATTTTACCAATTATTCCATACTCCCGGGATAGAAGAATGCTATTTCAGGATCTACGTCTACCCATGTATCAAGTTTCATTCAAATCCGGATTCAAAACGAGGAAAAGCAGCCGTCCATGTGTAAAGAAGTAACTGAAATACACGCATACACACACAAACTTGACAACCAACACCAACCAACCAACGCGAGCCTATAAATAATAATAATAATAAAAAAAAAACTTTCGCCTTTATAATATTAATGCGAATTAAATTACTTAGTAAATTTTATTTTCTGAACAAAAATCGGATTTTTATTTTAATTGGATTATATCATGAATTAAGTAACAATATATTAATCTCTTACCAATAAAATGCTATGACTGTGAACAGTTACGTAGACTGATTAAATACACAGGTATTTAATCAGTCTACTTAACAAAAACTGCACAATCCGTCGAAGCAAGCTAGAAAGCAAGCAAGAGTTTTCTCACATCAACTATTGATATCATATTCGTCAGTGTGATCCGTTTCCCATGTTCATAAGAGCTTGGTAACAGAAACCTGTCATTGTGACATCCGTGATGAACTCTTAGGGCTATATTTCACCGGGACACCATGGCGGCGCGACCAGTCGCCGCTACCAACAAAATGTATACAGCTCTATAGAGAGTTACTCACGTGGTGTCCGTTTGGTTGCACAACCAATTTGGCGGCGCGACCAACTCGGACGCGTGCACTTAAGGTCCATTTTGATACTGTCTCAGTGTGGTGTAGCGACTCTGGTGTCTGTATGGTGTCTAGTTTGGTAGTTTACGGACACCATGGCGGCGCAACTGGTCGAGCCGCCATGGTGTCCCGGTGAAAAATAGACCTTACATCAATTAATTTGTGAACTCTGCTTTCTCAGTTCAGTTTGATGGTCCAATCTACTACAAAACGAAGGTTTCGAATTGGATAATTACTGGCAAATTATTTATTTTTTGGCTTTTGTTACCTGATAACTGACCTTTAGGTTAAGTCTTTATTTTCATTAAATACAGTTACATTGTCTACATAGTAGATATTATTAAGCAGCAAATGTATCAAGCTTTCTTGCTAAGCTTCGACGAAAAAATCTGTTCCATTTGCCGAGATTGCGCCTGTTTAAATGATTCCATATATTGTCCAACTAACACTACACTAATTTTAAATCACAATATCCACTAGGAATCAATGTACGAATAATCAAAACAGACACTAAACTGTACTCGAATAAATCCCACCAAAAATTCTAATTACTGTTAGACAAAACATTTTAGCGTTTTTATCGGTTCGTTACGTTCTTCGATCAATTGTTCCTCAGAACAGTCGTTCTTCGGGCGAAAGCTCTTCGGAGAATCGTTCGATGGATCACCAATTCTTCGGTCAAACAATCAGTCAGCCAAAAGTTCTTCGGTCAAGGGAACTTCGAGCAATCATGAACACCTTTTTTTTTTCGGTTGGAAAATCATCTTATGACATCCCCTGCTCTTGGGCGAGGCGGGAGATAGTGACCCCTTGATTTTTTATCAAAAATAGATCAGGTGGTTTACAGCATGTGCATAGACTCTTGTAAACGGCTATATTTATCAATTAGCACATGCTCCTTGAGTGAACAGCAGTCAGCAAAATACACACACGAAACCTTGAAGCACCGAATCCTCTTATAGGCGCCCTGAGTAAAATCAGAGTCCTTATCTACTTTTTTAGAGAGGTGAGCTGGTTGGAATGAAGGCCGCCATGACCTACATACAATGGTCCACCAAGGACTGAGTGCGGAAACCAGACCACAAAGAAGAAGAAGAATGAAAATTATTGTGTGGTTATTTATTTTCTTCTAAGTAAATTTAACATTTTTTTTATATAACGTAAACGCACCCATTACCGCCAGTTTAAGCGGAGTTCAGATTGATATCCAAAAAATAAGCACATTCTTAATATGTGGCTTCAATAAAAATATTTTTTCAAGTACTGAAATTATCGATTTTTTTAGTTATGTATAAGAACAGATAATCAAAGAATTACTTAAAAAATTAAATAAAAGGAAAAAGGGTCATGTCCCTATTACCGACTCAAAATATCGGGAGTGTGCCTAATACCGTTTATGTGACATCTAATACCGACCACTAAATAAATGGAAACGTTAAAGTTAAATAAAAATGCTCGTGTATATGGAACTGTTTATATAAATGCTCCAACACAGTACAGAATGCTATCAACACTTAAAAATTATATGTATTCTTATAATAGTATATTCTTAACAGCGTTAAATCAATAAAAAATATCATATTTATACGAATTATGTATAACAAATTACCAAAGGCCAGCATTGATTATAACTACTATAATATATAACCAATGGGGGCATTTGGTATTATACAAGAGTAAATGGCATTATAGAATCTTAGTAAAAATGTAACATAGTCATATAAAATTACAATAACATTTATGAGGCGGTTTACCGTCCACTAGCGCTGCTAATTGAAAAAGTATCATAACTCGTAAATAGAATAAAAAATACAAAATGTGGTCTATTAAAACAGTAGAAAAGGCATTTGACTGTAAACCGCCTCTTAAGTTTAGTAGTCATGTCAAATCAAAAATCAAATCTTGGATTAAGATTTTTTTGCTGCCTCGTTGCACAATGACTTGTTTTGCCTTAGGACACAAAAAGAATCCAGTTTCGTCGCAATTAAAGATTCTTGCTGGATCATCTAGTACTTCAATTAAATTATTTTGTTCAAAATATTGACGCACACGACCAAATCATAATCTTATAGACTCTTCTTTCACTTCGTTTCTGTGTGTTGGCAAATTCTGGAATACTATATAATGTCTATTAAATAACTTTATGTTTACTTGAAAATAAATACCAAATAAAAAAACATGTAGTATGGGGTCCGTCGTAAATATACAAGTAGATCGGTAATAGGTTTTCTTAAAGGAAATCGTATAACCTATTACCGACCCAAGGGAATGTGTATGAATTGTGTAAATACATGTGATTTTTGTACATGTATATGATTTTAAGTGGTGCGGTTGCTAAAAATATTTAATAATAATGATATTTCAACTATAAAAATACACTATTTAATAATTATACCTCCTTTATTCATCAAAATATTTACATAAGAACAAAGTTAGTGTATACGGCTACTAAAGCTCTTGAATATATGGCGTTAATAGCTCAAATATAAGTTAACATACTAAGGAACTGAGTTAGTATAGCCTCCTGCCTATTAATTTATGCATTTTAACAAAAATCATGGCACACAAAAGATACGACAAGTACTTATCAGCGACATGGGTCGACAATAGGAATAAAATTGTGATTTTTGTTCCTATTACCGCCTGTTTTTAATATTGAATTTTAAGCAAAATAAAATAGTATCTCATTAAAATGAATCATTACTTGTGTTCCTGAAAGTATCAAAAATGCATCAAAAGAACTAGAAGTTATATTAAAATGCTTGACGATATAATCTTCTGCTAAAAAAGAAACAAGAGTACTTACGCCATCGGGAATGCCACACTATGGAAAATGCACTAAGGTCGGCGTCCACGGACGAACTGAGCAATTATTATTTAAATCGTCGAGTTACGCACACAAACAAGAGATGAACATTTGCAATACAAATATATCTACATTTTTTGTAAAGCAACCAATTGTGTAGCTTTAATAAATGACATAAAAATGATAGTTTTCTGAATAGGGCGGTAATGAGCGCGGATTTTAACGGGTCGTTATTAGGTGCGTTTACGTTATATATTGATATATAAACCAGTGCTTGACTGCGATCCCAACAAGCAGTGATGCAATCGTTGATGGTGAGGCGCACTAGTTTATTAAGAGCCTATTCACTCTAGCCTTGAAGACACTTATTATAGTTGGACGTGAAGACCATAGCAGGCTAATTGCAATTTCAAATAAACTTAATCGAATCTTCCTCTCTCCAATCCACGGCTATTTGTCATCTTGAAAAACCCAAATAAAAAGTGGTGTCCTATAAAAACCACATCAGAAGCGAGGATATGAAAAGTGGATGTCTGTTAGTGTGGCGTTGGAGTGAAATTTAATTTACGACAACTCTCGGGAGGGATCGCCGGGGCTTAAGTCAGGTGGGGGTGCATTACGTGTTGATGGCGCTATCAGACGATGGACATCGGTCGAGCTATCCAAAAAAGAGTATTCTGGAGTTTCTTCTCCATAGAGAGTAGATCCCTATAGAGAAGATTTAAATGCTCAAAGCGTTTAAATCAAATTCAAAATTTCTTGAGTTCTCTGAGGGATAATTCTGTATTTTTAATGAACATTCGTCGCTTTCCATCACGTGACACAAAATAATGATTTAAAAATATAAAATAGTATCCCCGTTATCAGGGTCCAAGCTACCGGCGCGTCAGTGAGTACTCGGAAGAAAGGAAACTTCTAAAAATACGAGCTGTGTCCCACAGCCGCGTAACTCTGTCTTCACTCAAGCAAATTAGTGATAAGTCGATACAAACTAAAGAGTCCATCACGTCTTGTACTTAATCCTACAAAATTATTTACCACTATCTCAGACCCAAGTAATGGTAAAAGTGCATCAAAAACCCGTTAATCACTTACAATAAAAGTGCAGTTGAATCGTATCCACTAATTAATTATGTTCACAATACAATGTGCTATTATGTCTAGAACTTGTTTGTTTCTTCTGTTCGTGCTTTGTTTAATTGATGGCGAGCAATTACGATTCATTACTAGATCGCCTTGTTAATGGTGTTAGGTAATCTATATTAGTCCGATTGTTATATGGCTGCCCCTCCCTGTGTTATACGAGAAATAAACACGAAGGTTTGGGCTTTAATAAATAAAAAAAAACGAATGTTGACGAGAATATCATTATTTTATCAGTCTATTTTTTTTATAACACACTGGCCACTTGTAAAAAACACCAGTAAATTTCAAATAACGAACGAACACAAAAATGTGACTCTAAACTTGACACTGGCTAAATGCACAAACCGTGCAAAGCCAAAAAAAAAAAATAAAAATAAAAAATTGACTCGCTCGTTTAGACCATTTTCGATCTAGGTTTCGAGTGTAATTTACACGGAATTGTGTTCTAAAACAAAAATTTAATTATTTTTCCTTGGAATTTACAGTTTCTCTCATAAGCAATAAAAAATCCACACGTAATAAGGTCCGGGCCACTGTAAGTCCATCAGAGGGAGTATAACAGTGATTTTCGCAACACCTCACTGAATATTCAATTTTGTTTACAAAGACCCCGTGTATAACAAACTGACATACATACAATTTTCATGGGAAGCCTCCTTAAGCATCGTACCTCTTTATCACACTTGCGTAACTTTTCCTTAGTGCGAGAGAGATGGGAAGAGGATGATGCGTCAAAGAAATCCCGGGATCCTGAGGGGCAGTTGAGTGGACAGCTACAGTGAGACGTTAATTCGTTGATATTGCGGGATTTGAGCTCTCTTAAATAACTGATGGACTGTGAGAACGTTAATTGCAATGAAATTTTCAAGTAGAGGTAATTAAGTCCTTGAGATGGATTGTGCGAAAAGACTCGTGCACAAGCTTTAGATAACGCCGTGAGAATAGACAAGATAGACTACACTATTACGACTTGTCATGCTGTGCAAGTATGCATGATATGAATGAACGGTCCTGTGCGTCTCGCATCCATCGGACTCCCGCAACCGTTGCCAAGTCATCGGTCCACCTTGTAGGAGGCCTTCCAACGCTACGTCTTCTGGTACGTCGTCGCCATTCCAGAACCTTTCAGCCCCAACGGCCATCCGTTCTGCGAGCAATGTGCCCTGCCCATTACCACTTAAGTTTGGCGACTCTTCGTGCTATGTCGGTAACCTTGGTTCTCCTCCTCATTCCTGATTCGATCAAGCAAGGAAACTCCGAGCATAGCCCTATTCATTTGGGTGACTTTAAGTCTTCTGATGAGGGCCATTGTAAGCGACCACGTTTCGGAGCCATATGTCATCACTGGCAACACGCACTGGTCATAGACTTTCGTCTTGAGACACTGTGGTATATTGGACGAGAAGATACCGCGCAGTTTCCCGAACGCTACCTAGCCGAGGGTAAAATGGTGCTGCGATTTTTATTGTAGTATTGACTACCTCAGCGAAACTTGCCAAGAAGGCTGACTCGGTACGTTTGGTGCCAAATACTGCAAAAATATAAGAATGTGTTATATTCGCATGCTAATGTAAAACAATGCTACTGTGTCAAAAACTAAATATTTTCTTAAGGTAACACTGATTAGATGCACAAACTATGCAAAGCCAAAATGAAAAAGTATTGTAGCGTTTATTGGTTGATGAGAAGCCAATTTGTCAACATTATTCCAGGGCATGGTCTATTCGTGTACCAAACATCCAAATCCGCTAAACCGGTCAAGCGTGAAGAATTAACAAACAGACACAAACTTTTATAATATTAGTATGAATTTGTCAAGAGTTTGACAATACAAAGTAAGTGTAATTAGGAATTTTAATTTTGCACTTTACAGTTGTTAGATACTTTTTCACTAAATAAAAAAAGTACACACTTAACAGTGTCAATACATATGCCTGTGCAGGCCAATTAATAAATGAAAAAAATAAGTTTAAAGGCCAATTAATAACAGCCAGGTATTATCATCAAAACGAAACAAAAACCCCAACAATTAAACTCGCTCGTCGCATCAGCCCTAACTAGCAACAGTTTAAAACAAACGGCCGTTGTGTGGCGTACTAATGCGCCATTGTTTAACAAATACCCTGTGACGTCACCAAACACTAGAAAACGACAAGACTGTTACAGAATGTCAACATGTGAGGGCGCGTTAGGGTAGGGGTTTCATTTACGCGAACGATTCTGAGTAAGGGAGTTGAGAAATAACAAGGTTGTTTCAAAGATACAGGCCACAAGCAGCCGAATAAATATATTATTTAGTTCAGTCTAGTCATTATAGTAAATCTGTAGAAGTTTTTAGTTGTGCGCGCATCACGTAAAATGTACGAAATCGATGTAGATAACTTTTATACATTAAAATTGTGTGCAACTTGATATATTACTTAGGCTTTGCTTCATCGCAATCGGTTGACTATATCTAAAGATATACTACAGTCATTGACTGTTAAGCGGTACGAAGTTCGCCGGGTCAGCTAGTTTCAAATAAACCGTTTACAGGTACTTTTCATTTGTCAAGAAGTTGAGCACGTGCAAGACATTCTTTTAAATTATTTTGTGTCCGGGAATCTGCTCCGGAAATGTTCTATATTATTATGAGATATCTGTTTCACAGAAATTTACAGACACCAAAACAAGAGACCACGGCTTTTCCAGACTCACCAATACTGAGCGTAAAGCTCCTCCAAGCGTTGTAACTACATCAAACGATCCTGTGCTTCTTGCAAGACTCTTTTCTGTTTTAGATTGTCTCTCTTCAGAAGGATATTTATTAAAATTCTCGATATTCATTTGTTTAGTTTTTGTCTATGAAAAATAAGCTATAAATAGCTAGACATAGTTAACTTCGTAATTTAAAATATTTTATCACACATAGGCTTACAAGCTAGTGCACGCTTTCAATTGGTCGTTTTCTTTCATTTAGTCAAGACAAGTAGGGTATCCTCAAACAGAGAAAACCTTTGTAAGATAAACCTTTTACTCTTTATTTTTTGACTGGTCTGTTGATTTAATTGTCAGAGGTCCTGACTGCTATGCCGTAGGTCGTGGGTTCGACTCCTATTATAACCAGGACAAATGTTTGTGTGATGAGCACGATTATTTGTTCTGTTTCTGGGTGTATTTATCTATAATATGTATATATTTAGAAATATATAAGTATGTTATCAGTTGTCTAGTGCCTACTCATACCACAAGCTCTGCTTAGTTTGGGACTGGATGGCGTTGTGTGAAAGTTGTGGAATATTACATTATAATATAATATTATATATTATTTTAAAATCCCATAACAATAAAAGACAATACGTATTTGACATGCTCATTGCTCGCGTAAATGGATCTCAGACTTACATTGTACAAACAGGGGCGCAGCGACAGGGGTGCCATTGTCTTAAGCGAACACTTCTCTAGATGGAGTGCGCGCTTTTTAAATGCACCGATGTGCACTTCACTGCCGCAGAGGGATTCGACATTTAAGGCGATAAGTGTTATGGTTGTAAACTTAGCTATAAATTAATTAATAGGACTTAATTTCAAGTTTTCAGATAGCAATAATAATAATAACCCCATCGCCGTATCCCTACGTTGACGTCGTGGTGGGGCTTGCGCGCTCCTATAAATCTTAGGTCACCCCGGTAGAGTTTGCTTTGCTGTTTACATGCCTAGAGTGAGGGGCCAGACTAACAGAGACACAATCCGCAGGGCAGTTTTGTGGCGAACTAATGGGCATTAGCGACCCCACGGACCCAATCTCCCGGGAGAAATGTTGTTCCTCATCTGCGGTTTGCCTTTATTAGCTGGCCGTAGTGAACACTGACGAGGAACAGAGTTCCCACCTCTCTCATGCCTTTATTGGCTGGCTTGACACAAGAGCAAACGTGCTCGGGAGAAGGATGTATAATCCAGTAAGGTGCTGGTAGGGATCTTGACCGTACTTCCGGGATTGTCCTGATAGCCATGGTATACCTCTCCACTCCTCAAGCACATCAGGATATGTTGCCCTCTTGTTGCTACGTCACTTTGTGCCAGCGACCATTTTTGGGGGCCCATTTGTTGGATGTACTTGCACACCCGACAAATGGGCCCTCTGCCTTTTTATCGATGGATATTAATAACATTATTCAGGCAGGGGCCATAGCCTTAACGTAGTTCCTGGTAACCAGTCCACTTAAGACTCCAAAAACCCTAGCCCTATTGTCTTTGTTTTCCATATGTCGCAATAGTTTTTCACCAACCAGGGGTTGTATTCGGGTGCACTTGACTAGCATAGCGCATACAGGGATAATCGTCGGTTGGTACCACGTTCCATTAAAAGTGTCGAAAGGGCCTCTGCGAGTTGGTTTCGGCTCCTCGTACACCGTCCAAAGGTCCAGGACCTCAGGGTTCTGAGATATATTGACTCATAATAATAATAAGGCCTTCATTTCTCGCTAACTGCAAGATTACATTAATAAATAAACAAAATTAAAAATCCAACAAACACAGTTTGAAATATATGATTTCCAGAATTTCATAAACATGTCAACATAAAATTATTAAAATACCGAAGTTGTATTTTAATTAATTTTATTTTATTTTCGTTATATTAATTAAGTATTATTTAAATTTAAATTTTGTGTTACTGAGTGAGGTACCCTTTTTTGGGCATAGGCAGAACAGAGAGAAAAGAACAGGAGTGGGTTTTAGTCAGTAAAAGTCTGACATGCCCTCCTGCCCCGCCCAAGAGCGGGAGATGTCATTGGATGGTTTTCCACCTTAAAAAAAGACCATTTCGAAAACTTCTAGTTAGTGTTCAATAATAACGTCTCTTTTCGAGTGTCACTACAATGAAACATCATTAAAAACGCCACCAACCGAACTACATTCATCACAAAAAGTCCCACGACCTACCTAACACCAATATAGTTTAAGAGTCAACAAACACAGATTCAATCAGCCGCTCAAATCGTACGCCAGCGCTAATCCCTAATCTTGTGTAGTTCCTGATGGGGCAGAGGGCGCCACCCCTGTTAGTACTCAATGGACTGAACGAAACGCTTTCAAATAAACTGTTGATTGGAGGATGCGTCGAAAGGTTTTAAACGGCTGTTGTTGGTTTTGAATTTAGAATGGCGTTCGAAATATCAATTGACTAGCTTCTGCCAGCAGCTTCGCCCGCGTGAAAGTCAGTTTCTCCATACAAACTTTGGACCCCCGTTTCATCCCCTTAGGGGGTGAATTTCGGAAAATCCGTTCTTAGCGGATGTCTACACCCTATAAGGAACCTGCTTGCCAAATTTTAAGTTTGTAGGAGTTATATTGTATATTTTCTGAGATTTCATGATTAATCAGTGAGTGGTATTTCGCTTTTATATATTTATATAGATTAAACGTAGGACGATCATAAAGAACACTATTAATACATAGTTTCTGTCCGTGAATTCCTTTGGGAGGAAAAATTGTATTACAATCTCAAGAAAACGAAATCAAACACCTACAGCGAATTTCAGAAAAGAAAACTTATGTTCCTAGAACGCAAAGGGCAAATGAAGTATAGGTACATGTGTGGTTTTAGTCAGTAAAAGTCTGACATGCCATCCTGCTCCACCCTAAAGGGGAAGAAGTCATTAGATGGTTTGCCACCTAAAAAAAATCTCATTTCAATCTAAAAAAGAAACTTATGTATGAATAAAAATAAAAACTTGTTTTTAATAAAGTATTTTTACTTTTTAATTATTTTTTTTAATTATTCTCAGCAAGCCCTTTCATTCGATTCTCATATAATAAGAATACATTAAAATAACCATCTTGGGTTTTCCGCCATGTTGGATTTAGAACAGCCGCATTCATTTTTTTCTTTTCGGCCCACATAGTGCTTCTACTATTATCATGATGGGCCGCAATAACCTTTAGTAGAATAAAAATAGCCCCTACTTTTAATATAATTTCTACATGAATGGATTTTTTTTATTTTGATTCGATGAAATTCCTGCATGCTATAAGCATAGTTCTACTTTTTCGTTTTGTTACTGACCATTGTTGAACCACACATCACCAGGGAGTGAACTAGTAAGCAGAGTTCCATACAGTAAAACTGCTACCGAGACACTGAATAAATATAAATATATGCCACGAATATTGTGCTAGGCTACAGGGCCATTCAGAAATGCTTGATGAGGCCCGCGGGCCGCAGGTTGAGTATAGCTGATTTAGAATAACGTCACACAGTTAACCATACATTGTCAGTGAAACTAAACGTGTATATACATATTTCAGCTCAATGGGTTGAAGATATCTGCTTCAAAATTGAGTTGCAAGATTCCACTCGAACAGACATATCGTACCCTTATTGCAGAAACCAACTATCTGCAATTTTTACCCAAATTAAAGTTAAATCCATTCATCCATTCGTCTCATCAAGATGAATCTACAGATAAAACCGGTTATTAGCTACGACACTTATTTACAAAGATAGCTCCGGCAAAAAGTAAATAACCTACAAATTTGATTGAATATAATAATAATAACTTAATATAATAATATAAAAATGTTGGTGCATTTAGTTGGTTTTTGCAATAAGGGTACGATATTACATTGCAAGTTGAAAGTTGTAATAAGAATCATTTCTAAAGAGTGTGAAAGTAGAAATGGTTGATCGATTCCTTAATCCGAAAAGGTAGCTCCTGGTGTCCAAATAGAGGGTGTCTCCCCCGATGTGTACTCGACAGAAGCTTGTTTAAATGTTCAATAGAAAGAGATTTAAAAATAAAACATTGTGATAAATGACGACTGAATACGGCCACCTAATAATTGTAATTAATTGATTCATATTAAAAAGCCTTCATTCTTATAAAAATATTTGTACGCCATAGTATGGCAGGATATGTTGCACCGACCCCAAATAAAACGGGACAAGGGCAGGAAGATGATGATATGTCCACCAGTTTTAAGGATCTTTTTTTGTTGGGTGGGCAATCATAATATAACTGAATACAGAAGGGAGAGCGAATGTCAGACTTTTATTGACCAAAAACCACTGACGTTCATTCATTTGACTGACTGGCCTGTTGGTCTAGTGGTTAGTGGCCTTGACTGCTATGCCGGAGGTCGTGGGTTCAATTCCCACCCAGGACAAATGTCTGTGTGATGAGCACAATCATTTGTTCTGTGTCTGGGTCTAATTTATCTATAATGTGTATGTATTTAGAAATATTTAAGTATGTTTATCAGTACTAGTACTCATAACACAAGCTCTGCTTAGCTAGGGACTAGACGGCGTTGTGTGAATATTATTATTATTTGCCTTTTGCGTTCCCAGCACCGCGGTGAGTCTTTGGAACATTCCTGCAGCTAGGAAGTACCAGCTCAAGTTGTTTATTACAAACCCGAATTTTTCGAGAAGTTGGTAATAATACCTACCTACTATATCCAATTCCCTGCACGAGTCTGTGTTTCCTGATAGCTACAATCTGGGGATATTTAAGTCAAGAGTGAATAGGTTACTTCTAGGCAAGCATGGTCTTCGATTACATCATCAATAGTAAAAATAAATATCGTCATGTCAAGTGGGAGCAAAAAAGAGGTTTTTGAACGATTTTAGTAGCAATATGGTTTAACAATGAAATGAGAGAGTGGTTCTTGAATCGGTATAACTTTGCAACACAGAACCAAACGTTGACGGTCGTTGTGATAAGCATTCATCTCCTGAAGCCGTCACAAGGCAAACACTGAAGCGTGCCAATGGTTTAGCTTCTAGTAAGGATTTGTTTTTTTAGTTGGGATTTTTGATATCCTCAGAGAACCAAGTTAACCGACATAGCCCTAAGTATCGCCAAACTTAAGTGAGAGTGGGCAGGGCACATTGCTCGCAGAACAAATGTTCGATGAGGCCGAAAGGTTCTGGAGTGGCGACTGCGTACCTGAAGACGCAGCGTTGATAAGGTAGACTGATGACCAGATGAGGGTCGCGGAAATCAGATGAATGTGAGACGCACAGGATCGTTCGTTGCGGCGACACTTGGGGAGGCCTATGTCCAGCAGTGGACGTCTTTCGACTGAAATGATGATGATGACGAGAGATTTGAAAGTTAGATGTATAATTCTTCAGGCAATTACAGGCCTTCCTAAGTGTTGCCACAATGACCTATCCTGTGCGTCTCGCATCCATCCATAAAGTTCCCGCGACCCTCACCAGTTCGGCATAATCTGGTCGAATCGTTTAGTTTGTGTTTTACTGTCATTTAATTCATTAAACCCCAAGCGAACGCCGCTCATTGTCTTTCTATTGTGTCTCTAATTACGGTACTCGAAAGGTTAAAAGACTGGGAGCCGACTACAGTATGTATGTTCAACTTGTATTTAATACTGAGTTTATGTAAATAACACTACTTTGCAGTACGTTAGTTGACAAAATTATGATATTTAGCTACCAAAAAGTATGCAACACGCTAGTGAGTCTGTTGTGAGTCTTAAGAGGGTCCTTCCCGAGTCGTTGAAAAGCTTGTTGTAACATCTAACGCAATCCAATGTAATGGTTGATAAAGAGGCAATATGAAAAAAAGAGTTACAGCCTGAACGCTTAGTTGGCAGTCGATAATTTTGTTACTTATTCAAATATTTTAAAAACTTGTTCAAGGAAATACGTGTTTTTTTTAAAAACCTGTAAAAGTTTTTGGAAAATAAAATCGTCTTTCGGAATCTCGATTAAATGTACTTTTTTAATTTATAAGTATATTATGAAGGGCCAAAGCTTACGCAAAATAGCAGATTTTCAGAGGTCTTTACTGGATTAGTTTTACACAAATTTAATTTTATAATTCGATAGAAACCTAGTAATATCCACAAAATATCTGTGCACACAAAATATCTAGGGAAAGATATGTAAATCGACACTAATATTAAAAAGAGGTAAAGTTTTTTTTATTTTTTGTTTGTAGGAAGTAATCTCTGAAAGTACTGGTCCGACTGCAAAAATTTTTTCACCAATAGAAAGCTGCCTTAGTCCTGAGTGGCATAGGCTATATTTTATGTACGCAGGCGAAGTCGCGAGCAAAAGCTAGTATCGTCATAATCACATAAGAGTATGGAAATGAATCTCGGGTTGTACGCTCTTAACATCCATCGATAATATCAAAAACCTTTCCTCCGCTATCTCTTCTACCTTAATACTGATATTAACTGTCACTGCAAGAATCTCTCGTTTGATTAATCGCAGCGACAGACAGACAGACACAGGTGAGCTCACTCCGAACTAATTGCAAACACCGCTCGCTTTTGTTCAAATGATTGTTACCTTTGTGCCAAGATTACATTCACTCATTCACTGAAGCCATTCTCGAATGACACTAGCCTTCCATTTGTCAAAATCAGATCGAGCTGTCATTGAAATCGTGTTTAAAAGTTATTGCGAGTGAAATTGGAGTATATTGAGTTGATTATATGTAAATTATTGGCGGTTTGATATGGAGTTCTGTGGGTGGCAAGTTTTTGATACATTTCTTTATTTTTTATTATTATTGATAAGCTCGCGTTTGACCACTATCTCACCTGATAGTGAGCGATGATGTCGTCGATGATGAAGCACGCTTGTCTAGAACTAGCCCATTCACTCTTGACTTATAGATCCCTAGGTTGTAGCTATCAGGAAACACAGACTTTGGTAGGGAATTCCACTCCTTAGTTGGTTGAGATGTCCATCATGTACCGGTGGCGCAACTCCGTAGATATACCTACATCTAGTAGTCCGATGATGGAACGGCGGAATAAGATTGTGCAATTCCAATGTACGCTCCCCGAAATGCAAACGATAGAAATTGACGAATTTGATGCAAAACAAGAAAGAAGAAATAAATTTTATATGAAAAATATTAATTAGAATCATAAACTGGACGATTAATTCATTAAACCCCAAGCATTCGCTCTCTCATTGTCTTTCTATTGTGTCTCTAATTACGATAATCGTAAGGTTAAAACCCGGGATTTAAGAATTTGAACTAAATTATTATGGTGAAGAATCTTATTATGTTTTTAGAGTTCCATACCAAAACTGTTAAATTAAGGGCATCCAACTCGACATACATTTTCACTGTTTTTCATACAGCCGCTCTTACGCGATTATGACGCATTTATTATCAGATATTTTGGAAACGCTTCTCCGCTTCCGGCTTCTATTGAATTCGATTTATAAATTTGTGTAAAATTAATCCAGTAAAGACCTCTGAAAATATGCTATTTTGCATGAACTTTGACACTTCATAATTTACTCAAAAGTTAGTAAGAGTTTAGATAAATGAGATTAACACTTCATACAAACTGTGATAAAACTTTATTTTAAATAAACTAAAAATGCTAAACCAAAAATAATGAAATAATTATAAATGCAATTTTTTACTTAAAAAATTTTATACCTAGATTTTGGACATTTATCATGAATTTTATTGTATTGTATTTTTAATTTTTGACTATAGGATTCTTATTTTATTGTATTTTAATTTATTTCATTTTTATTTGACACTTATTATTATTGTGAATTTTATTGTATTATTATTATAATTTGTAATATATTTTGTGTAAAATTTGTTAAATTTTTATGGTATAAACGAATTAAATTAGTAATGCTTAATATGAATTTAATGGAATAATAATGTATATTTTGAGATTGATTATGTAGTAGAATAAATGGCTTTTTTATTTTTATTTATTTATTTATTTTATAATTTACTTAAAAAATTAAAAAAGTCAAAAAAGTATAACAATAGAAGCCTCACAAATTTAGTCAAGATTCTGAATGACGACAGTTTTTAAAAAACTTTTAAGGGTTTAAAAACAATATGTATTTCCTAAAACAAGTTTTGTAAAATATTCGAGTAAATCACGGAATTACCGAATGCTAACAGAGTTTCCAGGCGCTATCTTTCTTTTTTCGCGTTGCCTTTTCGTCAAACATCGCGTTGGATTGCGTTAGATGAAGTAACAAGCTTTTAAACCGTGCTCGATGTTGACGATAGGCGAGTGGAAAAGGACCCTCTTAAAGAGCTGTTTCAATGTGACAATTTTAATACGGCATTATGTAGCATAGAGTTGATTAGAATTCTATACTACATAATGCCTCGAACTTTAAGTTAACATAAGTTGAAGTTTGCCGAGAAGATAGACTTCATACATTTGCAGCCAAATACTACAAAAACATTAGAAGGTCTACATCCATATTCTAAGGGTAAACAAATTAACTATTCATACGAAGATATGGCTTAAATGACTTAGTATCCAAGCCAAAAATGTTAAAAAAAAAACTGGACAAGTGCGAGTCGGACTCGTGCACTGAGGGTTCCATACAAACTTACCTACATATGTGATTAGTTTAATTCCTGAATGGAGTCTCGAAGATTTTTCAAATCGCAAAAAGAAGTGTTTTTTTGTTATTAAACAACAAATTTTCGGACCCCTAAAAACGAACTTTAGTACACGAGTATGGCACTTCGTTTCTACATTTATGTTTAGACTAGATTATAATGTACAGCTACACTAATACCCAATTATCATCAATACTTTCACTAGACACACAATAATCTCAGCTTACTTACAAATCAGAAGAGATAAATTCAATCACATCAGATTGCTCATTCACAGCTTCCCAAATACCAGTACAATCAGTTAGAGTCGTTTTATTCTTGTTACCTGCTCACCTCACCTGCTGAATGATATTTGATAGTGGTTTGAACTTGTTAGCGATAAATATGGCCCATTCAAATATCAATTTTATTTGTTCCTCAATGTATTGCCTAAATCAGTGGTTCTTAACCTTATAGACATGAGGGACCATATGACAAAATTTTTGTCTTACCATGGACCACCTAGTTCGTTAATTAGTTTGTAGTTAATATTGGTACCTAAATGGAAATAAATGGAGGGTTCAATTCATGTATAAATAAAACACGCATTAAATTATTTAAAGCCCTCAGTATTTTAATTTTCTTTACGGTAAATTATCTATTACAGTTACGATTTCAATGCAATTTTTGTGACTGCATACTCTTTACTAACTTCTGAATCGTTGGTTCAATGCTACTTAAAGCCAAACTCATATTGGCAGAGGCATCCAACCGATTTAGGTGCTTGTTTTTAATAATAAGAAACACCGAGAACCGCTGGTCACATAGATATGTCGATGAAAATAAAGGTAAGTAACGAATATCAACGTCTCGAAGTTTTGTAAAGAAATTGCCTTTAGACTCCAAAATTCCTCAAGATTTATTCCCGACCAATCTTATTTATTAGGATAGCTCTACGGACCACTTGGGATGCTTCTAGGGACCACCAGTGGTCCGCGGACCACCGGTTAAGAACCACTGGCCTAAATGATATCAGAGAGGTTAGATCTGTTTTAAATTTTCGTAGAAAGTTTTGATTTCAGTCATGGATTTCTAACAAGATTTCTGTTAAGAGCGATCAACCCGAGACACATTTCCGCTTATACTTCTCCAGATTTTCTGGAAACATAGATGTCTTGTAGTTATTACTTAGGTTTCTATTAGAATCAAAACATATTTTTTTGTAAAACTAATCCAGTAAAGACCTCTGAAAATCTGCTGTTTAGCGTGAACTTTTACCCTTCATAATGCACTCATAAATTTAAAATATAAAAAAATATATCTATTGAATCCTTGCACATTTAATTTCTGAATACCGGAAGAAAAATACGTATTTCCGGGAACAAGTTTTGTGAAATATTCGAGTAAATTACATTTGGTAATTTACTCGAATATTTCACAAAACTTGTTCTCAGCAACAGAGTTCTCAGGCGTTATCTCTCTTTTTACACGTTGCCTCTTCATCAAAAATTGCTTTGGATTGCGTTGGATGAAACAACAAGCATTTAAACTATGCTCGCAGTGATGATAGACGAGTGGGGAAGGGCCCTCTTAAGTACGAGTACGTCATTTTGTCAGAAGCTTTTGTCAAATGAATATAGAATTTTTCATAATAAGCTTATATTTTTTTTTAGTTGGGAAAATCATTTAATGACAAATCTCGCTCTTGGGCGGAGCGAGAGATAGTGTCAGACTTTTACTGACTAAAAACCCACTCCTGGTCCTTCTTTGCCTTCGTCCCAGGGCCCCGGGTTTCGCTTTCACACTACCTGTGGCCCCAGTAGGCTTCGACCCTGCTGGGGCCCCCCTACGATTTGCTGACATCTTCCTGAGGCGCGCGTGGAACAATACGTGCTGTCGTCGACTTGGGCTCGGTCCGGACGGTTACCGGACGGTCGGACGGCAAGCTACCCATTGTTCGCCGTCCGCAAGCCCGACATAGTACTGAATAACCCGGTTTTGATTCAGGCCATGGTCCGGAGCGAGAGGGAATGGGAATAACAAGTGATCGCCTCCTTCTGCGGAGTAGTAATCCAAACGAAGGAAAAGGTTGCAACCGGGAGGAAAGGCCACCGTAGACTATGAGCAGTGGGTACATCGCCGTCAGACCTTCCGGTAAGGATTACGCCCGAGTCGATAGCGCATTTTGCAGCACGCTAATATCTACCAACTTCGACCACACTCCAAAAACAAATCCAGCTCAAATATAATATATTGCGTGTAACGCTAAACGCCTCAACACTCGTACTAATTATTGTATTTGTTCCTACCACCATTGTACCAACTTCAATAGCTTGAAAAGGCCCAGCATAATGCTAAAGGCACAGCATAATGCTAAAGGCTCAGCATAATGCAGGCTAATGTGGTCAGATATTCGTACTTAAAGTGTAATGTGAGATGCTATAGTGTGCCAATCCTTTTCAATGTGGCTTTGTTTTAAGAACGCTTTGATTATAAATCTGCGTTGAGAAATGAGAAACTGGTTTGAATAATCTACACCTGATTGCTTATTAGATTCGAATGTTTTCACATGTGGTTTTGAAGATAAAAACATTTGCTAGTTTTCCAAATTAGGTGCGGGCTTGCGGACGGCGAGTAATGGGTAGCTCGCCGTCAGGTCAAGGAGCTCTCTAGGACCGATGCCTGTCCGGGATGCAGGATTTTTCGAATGAGTTACCGCGCCCCTGGAATAATAAATACCAAATGCCTAAATCTTATTCAATTGATAAATTTTGTGTGACTTAAAGGACTTTTATGGAGTCCAAAAATATTACAAAATAAAATGTAGTACACGCAAAAATAATGACAGAGACCCTAAGGCAGAAACATCCACACGCACGATTCAAATAAAGAACACACTACAAACAATACGCCTCATACCTCAGAGCTGTCATAGAAAAATACCTTAATATTGGGCGCACGAGAACGAACCAATTAATGAGGTCCTATTCATCACGCGTTGTCACCTCCATCGGTCAAGCACAATACTCCAGTTTGTACGACAGTCCGACACAGAAGGTAGTTCACACGACAGTAATAAGCCTCCCACTGTTTGCTTAGGAAACTCTATGGATTTCTTGGTTTATACAACTTTGAGACTTATTTCAAGCGTAGTAAGGTTGAATTTGAAGTGATGGTAGGGTTTGTTCGAAGTGGGTGGAAGTTGGTGATGTGAATTTGTTTGCCGAACAAGCATGGAGTATGGAAATATAATTTGAATATAGAACAAAGCTGTGTCAGTGTGAAAAGTGAAGCATGTGACTGGAGTTTTTCAGGACAGGAATAATTTTTATCACTTATTTAAAGTACTAGGATTGGAACAATTTGAACTTAAAATATAACAATTATGACGAATACCGAACTAAGGTTGAGAGCACTTGAAGTAGTAGTTCCGAATTTTACGCTTGAAGGAAAGTTTACTTTCAGCTTTTTTGATGTCAAGGGGAAGCACATTCCAGAGTTTTATGGTGGAGACAGCGTAAGAATTAGCCATAAACCCAGTACGGTGAGAAGGAATATGAAGAAGTATGTTTTTGGATGCTCGAAGGTTGAGATTATGAGAACTGCCCATGATTTTAAAATTTTGTTTCAAGTAATCAGGAGCACAAGGATCGTTCATTATAGTGAAGAGCGTGCTGCGTGTGCGGTTAGTTTCACTTTAGGCCGTGCGCGCACTGCCTTGCGTTTTTCTAACGCATAATCTGTGAAGTATGGAGTCTCATAGAAGTGCGCGCACTGCCGTGAAATAAACGCATGCGGTAGAATCACCGTTGGCCTCTCGCTGCAAATTTGCGGTGAATCTACCGCAAATATTTTTGTATCGTATAGAAATCTAGGAAGCGCCGCGCACTGCCGCGAAACTAACGCACGTTTTAACCGACTTCAAAAAAAAGGAGGAGGTTATCAATTCGGTTGTATTTTTTATCATCATTTTTTTTTATGTTTGTTACCTCAGAACTCCGTCGTTTCTGGACCGATTTGCAATATTTTTTTCCCATATGAGATATGCTTCCAGATTAGTCCCAATTTTTTATAAATCCAGTTCTGATGATGGAATCCATGAGGAATCAAGGGAACTCCTCAAATATTATGCATTTACAGTCAAAAAGTAACATTTGATGAAGTAGAACTGATGAAGACGACCAGAAATGGTCAACGGAACTTCATACTCACATAGATATCACAATGAAGATATTTAAGCGACTATGAAAATACAAATAAATGAATAGTTCTGAATAGTTACGTTGAAAATGGTATCATCGAAGTGATCTAATGATGATGATCGAGCCGGAAGGTGGAAGGTAGACACAGGAACTTCATAATAAAACAATGTAACCTAGCAGTGTTTGGGTTAATTAGAATTGTCATGTGAAATAGGCACTCTGTTTATAAGTGTATCGCAGCTAAAAAGTGTTAAACTTTTACGAAAATAAAATAACCGTCTTCACTAAAAAAAAAAACACTAATAAAAATAAAAACACTAATAAAAATTTCGGAGAAACAAAAAATATCGAGAAACCCCGACTTTCGAAATTAAAGTTATTTTAATCCTTTTAGTGTTTTTTTTTTTAGTGAAGTCGGTTATTTTTTTTTTAAGTTTTTGTTATTCGAACTCCGGCTGTGGTGCTCACAACATGTCATGGTTATGTTCCACTTCATCAAATGATACATTTTGACTGTAAATGCTTAAGTTCTCGTTGAAAATACCAAAATCACTATAAGGTGGCCTATAATTTTTGAGGAGTAGGTACCCTCGATTCCTCATGGATCCCATCATCAGAACTGGATTTTTCCTATAAAGGCAAAAAAAAATTAGCAAATCGGTCCATAAACGACGGAGTTCTGAGGTAACAAACATAAAAAAAAATGATGATAAAAAATACAACCGAATTGATAACCTCCTCCTTTTTTTTGAAGTCGGTTAAAACGTGCGTTAGTTTCGCGGCAGTGCGCGGCCCTAAGAATGCGTTTATTCTACCGCACGGTAGAATAAACGCACCGCATTCCACCGCAAGGCAGTGCGCGCACGGCCTTAGCCCTTTTAGTACAGAACCTATTTCTTTGGCATCTCCATTGATTCCACAAGGACCAAAATGCTGAAAGGACCAAACACAACTACAAAAACCGGCCGAGTTCGAGTCGAACTCGTGCACGAAGGGTTCCGTACCATTATCTAAGTTCTATACAACACTAGACAGGTATGCAAAAAAATCACGTTAGTTAAATGGGAGCCCGCCTTAAATATTTATTTTTATTTAATTATTATTTTTTAAAGTACTTAACTAAATATTCTGTGAATATTTCAAACGTGCCGTTGTATTAAAAACTGAAAAAAAGTCATGTTTGTTGTATGGGATTCCCACTTAAATATTTCTTTTATTATATTTGTTTTGTTATCAGTGAAAGTTTCAACTGTTTAGCCATCACGGTTCATGAGATACCTACAACCTGGTAACAGACAGACGGGCAGTGAAGTCTTCCGGGTTCCGTTTTTACCCATTAGGTACGGAACCCTAAAAACGAAACAATATCAAATAAGTAACATTCTCAAACGTTATCACTTTATATTATCACACTCTCTCCCCAAAATAGCAATAATACATCATTGCCTGTCTGTGGTAATCGCCCGCTGTTTTTCTAGTTAATTGGACGAGAAATCAAAGGAAAGAAAGGGAAGTGTCAAAGAAATGTTTTTCTTTTCCTTCATTCAATACGTGGTAACGCTACTTATTAATATTAGAAATTGTTTTTGTGTTAGGGTGGTGAGGAAAAATAGAATCAGATGAGTATGTTCCCAAGATTACCTCACTTTACTTAGTAGATAAGGCATCTATCTTCTATCTATATATATATAAACTAGCTTCTGCCAGCGGCTTTACCCGCGTGAAAATTGGATTTTCCATACAAACTTTGGACCCCCTTTCATACCCTTAGGGGGTGAATTTTGGAAAATCCTCTCTTAGTGCTCGCCTGCGTCATAAAAGGAAGCCCTGTGCAGAATTTCATGTTCCCAGTCCCAGTAGTTTCGGCTGTGCGTTGTTATGTCAGTCAGTGAGTCTCTCCTTTTATATAAATAAATAAATAGATGAATAGCTGTTCGTTAGTCTCGCTAAAACTCGAGAACGGCTGGACCGATTTGGCTAATTTGGTTTCGAAATATTCGTGATAGTCCAGGGAAGCCATCTCTAATTAAAATGTCTAATATTCCACAACTATCATACAACGCCGTCTAGTCCCAAGCTAAGCAGAGCTTGTATTATATAATAAACATACTTATATATGTATTTCTAAATACATTTGTTCTGTGTCTGGGTTTAATTTATCTATTATATGTATGTATTTAGAAATATATTAGTATGTTTATGTTTATCAGTTGTCTAGTACTCGTAGCACAAGCTCTTCTTAGCTTGGGACTAGACGGCGTTGTGTGATAGTTGTGGAATATTATCATTATAGTATAGTTTTACTATAGGTATGGATACAGTGAATAATCTATGGTACTAGCTTGCGCATTTATGGCGACATCAAACGATGCCGCCCTTTCGCGCAGTCGCGGTGACTTCAAATAAGATGTATCTGCAGTTTGATTTTACTGCTGCATGTGACTACAAATTAACTTGTATTCTTAACAAATTCTTTTTTTATTTTAGTACTGATGAGGTTTTTTTAAAAGAGCTGTATCGTAGGGAAATAAATACTCGTATTTATTTTTCGAACAATTTTTTTTCTAACTGGCCACTAACAAAAAAAAAACGTGGTCGTGGTTACTGACGAGGTTCGATAAAGAAAATTAAAACTATAGAATCCTAAAGTAGTGAATTTTGTTTGTTTCAAATCTCAAAATATGTTGAGTGATAGTTAAGATTAACTTGTACATAATACTTATATTTGTCTAATATTTGATTTGTTTTTACTAAATTGTCTTTTATTTACATTTAAAAATACTAACTATAATTACAATAAAATAAAATAAATAATAATAAAAACCTTAATCTAATACAACTAACTAAAACTAAAGTATGGCGTCAAAAAACTCTTCCACATCGCTGTCGACTGTTAATGTAATGTAATTTTTTTTCTTGCTTCTAGGTATGTAGAAAAATACGCGCTACGATTAGTAAAATGACAAGCTGTATTTAGTTATAACAGTTAGATCCAGAAATAGGTTTTTTTTTTGACGTTGGTAATCACCCAATGTCTTCTCCCGCTCTTAGGATGTAGTGAGGAGGTGTGTCAGACTTTTACTGACTAACACCCACCTGTGTATTTCAGATGCCCTTTGCGTTCCAGGCCCACGGTATCCCTTTCAGAAACTCCCGTGGCAATCCAGAAGTAGGTAGGAAGGAGCTTAATAGATTTAGAAAATAATGGCCGAGAGTCGCATCTGACCGCGGAAAGTATAAATATTCCGGATTTTCTCTTTTTCACGTCGTGGATATACTATAAAAGTTAAAAAGATGCAATTTAAAAATATGTAGATACTCTTGCAAAAACGCATTTTTTAAATCTTTGTTGCACTTATAATTCGATAGGGTCGGTCATACATCATCATTTCAACCGAAAGTCGTCCACTGCTGTACATAGGCCTCCCCCAAATATCGCCACAATGAACGGTCCTTTGCGTCTCGCATCCATCGGACTCCCGCAACCGTTACCAAGTCATCGGTCTACCTTGTAGGAGGCCTTCCAACGCTACGTCTTCCGGTACGTGGTCGCCTTTCGGCCCCAACGGCCATCCGTTCTGCGAGCAATGTGCCCTGCCCATTGCCACTTAAGTTTGGCGATTCGTCGTGCTATGTCGGTGACCTTGGTTCTCCTGCGGATATCCTCATTCCTGAATCGATCACGCAAGGAAACTCCGAGCATAGCCCTTTCCATTGCCCTTTGGGTGACTTTAAGTCTTCTGATGAGGCCCATTGTAAGCGACCACGTTTCAGAGTCATATGTCATCACAGCGGTCCAGTTGGGAAGGTCTAACTTCGAGAAAGAGATCAATCGTCGAATCCGTCTCGGCTGGGCAGCGTTCGGGAAGCTGCGCGGTATCTTCTCGTCCAATATACCACAGTGTCTCAAGACGAAAGTCTATGACCAGTGCGTGGTCATA
Organism: Mythimna impura; assembly: GCA_905147345.3. NCBI lineage: Eukaryota > Metazoa > Arthropoda > Insecta > Lepidoptera > Noctuidae > Mythimna > Mythimna impura. Next base: position 3,111,253 of record LR990355.1, on the reverse strand, counting down.
TTACAAACAGTACCAAATCTCACACAAGCATGCTTCAGGTTTTTAACCGACTTCAAAAAGGAGGAGGTTATATGTTCGGTTGAATGTATGTTTTTTTTTTTTTTTTTTATGTATGTTCACCGATTTCTCGGTCAACTGTGGACGGATTTTGAAAAATTTTTTTTTGATTGAAAGGTTATGCTTCCGAGTTGGTACCATAGAAATATTGTTATGATCTGATCATGAACTTCGAAGATATGGAACAGAACTCCTCATAGGATCACAGCAGAACCGTCGTAACAAGTAAAATTGCTTTGTTTATGCGTGTAGTCGATGACTGACTGAAAGTAGAGGGGGAATATATTGAACTGATCTGATGATGAAGCCTGAAGTTAGGCACCGGAACTCTGTAATAAATTAATGTAATCTAACCGTGTTTGGGATTATTAGAATTGTCATGAGATGCACTCTGGCTATAAGGTATTTAGGCTGAGGGGTACTTTTTAGTGGTGGTACCATAACTAAAAAGTGTAAAAAAAACTTTTTACAAAAAAAATACAACCGACTTCAAAGTAAAAAAAACACTGAAAAGTGCAAAATAACTTTAATTTCGGAAGTCGGTGTTAAATAACGAAGAGAAGAAAAACTATTATAGAAACACCGACTTCCGAAATTAAAGTTATTTTGCACTTTTCAGTGTTTTTTTTACTTTGAAGTCGGTTGTATTTTTTTTGTAAAAAGTTTTTTATGCAGCAGAGTTTTTTTTATAAATATCAAAGTAAACAAACAGTTAAAACCGTGCTCTAACTTCAGACACTTTATATGTGCTGATAAAGGCCTATGCGAAATGAAATATTTTGAATTGAATTGGAAAAAATCTGCGTCAAATTTAACCCTCTGGCGGCTGCGGTGTGGCAGTACCACACGCGCAGCACCCACTGCGTCGTAACGAAACGCAGCGTTTTTTCTAAGCCCAGTGCGTGTTACCAACGAGCGGCCAATAAATCATGCGGCGGCCGCCCCTTGATTTAATATTGTCATAATAATAAAAACGCGCGTTAACGCACGGACGAGTTTGTCAGCTGATGACGGATAGATGCGATGTTGAGCTTGAGTAGGTAGAATGATGGATACGTGCAAGATTTAGTCAAATCAGCCTATCATAGTCTGCGTGATGTTCGAAAAACTCACCGTGACCTTAGAACGCAAAGGGCAGTTGAAGATATATTGATACTCCTCGCTCCACCCGGAGCAGGAGCCCATATTTTATCCCTCCTGGGATGCCAAGCTGCACCACAACACCTGATCATCTGCCTTTCGCATCCAGTTTATCTAATCACCTTTTTAAAGTCGTCTTCTTAGAAAATCTTACTAATCTTAGAAATATTTTAAGTTTTTTTTCTTTAATTATCGAAAATTTTCTAGTAATCACCAGCTTCTGCCAGCGGCTTCGGCGGCGCGGAATCTTCACCCCCATAAATCATAGCTTATTTGTTATTCTGATGTATAAAACTATAAACTATAATACTGTAAAGTTTTATCAAAATTCCTTCAAGAGTTTGAGTCTGAAGGAGCAAAAACACATACATACACACACACACATATATTTGTACATATACACTTTTGCTTTTACAATATTAGAGTGATAATTTAATCAAGATCTTTGGAAAGATCTTTCGGAGCGGTACTTTCTACTTTACCGTCAGGTTCTGAACTGATATTGGTTGGAGATTAAGCTTAAAGAAGAGATGAATGGATTGCTTTAAGAATCACATGATAGCGTGACTGATGACAGGCCAGAATGACAGAAGAAAGTGTGTTGGACCAACGACAGAAGGTAACATGGGACAAAGGCACAAAGCTGATGGAAGCTAAAGGACTGGAACTGAATTCAACACGCAAAGGATTAGCTGCTAATGTTGATAATAGTATTTATAACAATGAAACAGACACGCAAATTAATGTCACACGTAACGCTCAAAGATGAGAGAGCCACATGCATACTAAAGTGTCTCATCTACATCCAAGTCTTTGTCCGCAATCCGTCTCCGCGTTTTATAGCTGATGACCTTTTTTGCCCCACTTCGGCAAAGCTTTTGACACCTGCGCGATAGCTACTTTAATTTGCCCCGGGTCGGTTAATGCGGTAGAAACATCAATAACACTTAGCACCGCGGCGGTCTTACCGACCGACCGCCCGTAATTAGGGGTTAAAATTGACACGTTAGCAAAATGATGGGATATGGGGAACACGTTACGTTTTATTTTGAATTTTTAATGTAATTTTTTGATGGTTTCATTTTGAGGGTTAATTTTTTAATGATTGAGGTTTAGAATGGTTTGATATTGATGCTGTTTGAGAGGAATAGAGAGTAATATAAATGGTTTTGCTGAATTTCGTTAGACTGGAAACCAATCCAAAGAAAGTTGGGAAAAGGCTGCGCAATTAGACAGATGGTCGATGGAGTCGAAAGGTTCTGGAGTTGCGACCGTGTGTCGGAAGACGCAGCATTTGAAGGCCTCCCACTAGGTGGACCGATAACCTGATGAGGGTCCCAGGAAGCCGATGAATGCGAGATGCACAGGACTGGTCGTTTTGGCGACACTTCGAGGAGGCCTATGACTGACAGTGGACGTCTTTCGGCTGAAATGTCGATTTTGATGAAAATCTCATTTTCAATTTGAGGACATAGAGAAAATCATCATTCACACTAAGTTCAAATATATTATGAATATGATATTCCTTTTCTGACTTTCAAATGTATTGCATCCGACTTGATATGTATTTTTATTGTTTTATTTATAATTAAGACTTTTTTCACGAATTTACTTTACTGTTGAGCTCCTTGCGCACTTTCAGGACCCATTTGCTTCTAGAGTTTCATTATTACTTCTTAATATTAAGCTTATCAGCAGGAACCCAGGTCGTGTTGCTGATAACATCGTATCGCGATCATTAATCTGCCTGGATACTGAGAATGTCTCCCTGCAATAATTAAACGCACCATCTGCCAATGTATGGCATCTCCCTACGACCGTGTGGAGGGCAAAAATGCCAACAACGTACTCGGCCAGTACTGGAGAAAGGCAGTAACCAAATTACGCTAGTAATTTCTGAAAAGAAAGCCTGTGGTCCTGGAAAGCAAAGGGCAACTAAAGGAATACAGGTGTGGCTTCAGTCAGTAAAAGTCCGACACACCCTCTCGCCCCACTCTAGAGGGGGAGAAGATATTAGATTTCTCTCCTCAAAAAAAATGGGCTTTTGTTAGTATTAGGAACTGAATTTTAAAGAAAACGTTGGATGAGACTGTGTGAAGAATGATTTGTCTAGAACTCTTTCTAGATAAATGGCGGTGACGTCACATTGTAATTTGAGCATCCTTTTTCTATTACTTGACAGTTTGCCCTTCTACCAGATTTAAAAAGTTTCTAGGTTATTTAATTTTGAACGGATTGGAAAATTATTTCTATTTCCGAGTTTTTTTTGTAGTTAATGATTTATTTATGTCCGAGTGTGTGTGTGTGTTATTTGTGTCTAGTTGGCTTTTACCTAGGACAGAAGATAAGCATTGCCATACAGCGTGGCAATGCCGCCAATCTTTTGGGAACATTACCAGTCGACAGCGATGAGGAAGAGTTTTTTGACGCCATATTTTAGTTTGATTTTAGTTAGTTGTATTTAGTGTAGGGTTTCTATTATTTTATTTTTTATTTTATTGTATTTATAGTTACTATTTTTAAATGTACCTATGTAATAAAAATTTCCGATTTTGGATAAAGTTACTTTTTGATATAAATTGACTGAATTTTGATGCAAAATAAAGGCAACGCTGATTTGGAGCGTTGTACCAAGCTTTTCGCAACAATCCCTAAGGCTATTCCGAAACATCTTTTTACAAAGCATCCCAGGCAATCCGCATTTCGATTTGCCACTTCTTGCCGAGTACAATGACAAAAAGTCGAAAATACAAGTCGTCCAAATGAAAAGTAATAATTTAACATTCCCGTTGGCAACATCAATCAGTAGGTAAAAAAGTCAGATATCATCTATAAAAATTATCCGTGGCACATTTAGTTGCGCCCGCCGCGGTATGGCCGGAATGTCCACGCGCATGCGTCGAATTTGTTACACGCCCTCGTTATACGCCGAGGTAAAAACTGTGGGACTTGACGGATTTTTGGGGATTGGGACAAGGGAGAGGCGATGTTATCCAGTGACTTCGCCACTTAGGAGCTGATACACACGAGCGGTATATTGCCAACGGCAGAAGTAAGTGCAGCCGTCGATCTATAGTAACACTTGACACACATGACAGCTGCTGCTGATCATCAAAGTTGGAATGTCGACGGCCGCAGTCGACGCCTTAACAGCTGCCACAGACGTGTCGAGGGCTGTAGTTACCTCTACCGCAAAATAGATAGGTACAGAAGTCAATCTCATGTATGTACTTCACTTTTCACGCCTACGCTCGTCGGTCGCGCTAGGGTCGGTGACGCGGTGCGATAATAAATACTAATATAAATTATAAAAATATTACATGGTCACAAAGTCATGTTCGCTTTCTTTTTCGGCGCGCGGCTGGTGGCCACTGAGGTACTTACCTAGGAAGGCAATGAAGGAACAGGAGTGGGTTTTTACCTACCTAAATAACTGTTCTACGTTACGTGAAAACAAATGATCAAAATACAAGCAAATAACTATTTACCTCTCTAAAACAACTGGTAGCTTAAAAAAAAGATAATTTACCATTTTTTTTTTTAATTGTTATAATCCAGTGCTTGACTGCGATCCCACCTGATGGTAAGCACTGATGCAATCATTGATGGTGAGGCGCACTAGTTTATTAAGAGCCTATTCACTCTAGCCTTGAAGACACCTAAATTATAGTTGGACGGGAAGACCGCAGCAGGCAAATTGTTCCAGTCCTTCGATGTACGCGGTATAAACGACGAAGCGAAACGCTTAGTCCGGTCTGTTGAAGTTTCAACAACGTAATGTTGAATTTAAACAACCGTCCACTGAATAGTTATAACTTTTTTTTAACTGTATAGGTACATGCATAGTATAGTAATGAAAAGTCGACAATCCCAAAGATTTTTAATGCTCCTTGAGAAGCAGAGGCTCTGAAGTCTGAATGAAAGAAAAAAAAGAAAAAATATCACAATCGTAATCTAGTCTTTAGATTACGATTGTGATGTTTTTTCTTTTTTGCTGAGTAGAGCTGAGTGTGTTACATAATTCAGAAAAGTGTAACCTCGAATAACACGTTCCCGTAAGTTTATTAATCCGAAACACTTAAAAACGAATGCACGTTACCACGAAAATTTTAACGCCGTAGCCACGCGATCTCGAATTACATGATTCAGAAACACTGTAATATCGAATAACACGACCCCGTATGTTTACTAATAGGAAACTCTTCACAACGAATGCATGCTGCTACGAGAAACCTAACGCCACAGTCATGGAATCTCGAATAACCAAATCTCTAATTCATCAATCAGACTAGGAGTGTGTTACATAATTCAGAAAAGTGTAACCTCGTAAGCGTCAGGACCCCTGGACCACTAGCGATATTTGATGTTTAGAGAATACCAAAATTAACTACCTTTTTGCTACTATTTGGTACCTACCTTCAAATATTTGGTACCTCTATTGACAGCGAGAAAACGCCAGAAGATAGTGGCCAGACATTCTGACGTCAGGATGTCTGGACCATTTTTTTTTACATAGTTTTAGACAACACAGCTAATTTATCTTTTTGTAAATATTTACTACCTTTTTAGTACCTCACCATATATTTTTTTCAACATTTTTTAGCATACTTGAAAAAAGTTAGATGTGAAATATTTTTTTCAAAATGGATATTTATTTTGCCACATATGCCATGAGATATCTGATGTTTAGAAAATAACAAAATATACTACCTTTATGCTACTACTTGGTCCCTAACGTCAAATACTTAGTACCTCTATTAACAGCGAGAAAACGCATGAAGAAAGTGTCATCAGGTTGTCTGGACCATTTTTTTATTTTCATGGTTCGAGACAACACAGCTAATTTATCTTTTGAAAAGTATTTACTACCTTTTTAGTACCTCAACAAATATTTTTTTCAGCTTTTTTTGGCATAACTGAAAGATGTTACGTGTATTTTTTTTTTTCAAGTTGGATATTAAATTTGCCACATTATGACATGAGATATCTGATGTTTGAAAAATACCTAAATACAATACCTTTATGCTACTATTTGGTAATATATGTTGAGGTACTATAAAGGCAGCAAATACTTACAAAAAGATAAATAAGCTGTGTTATCTCGAACCATGAAAAAAAAAAAAATGGTCCAGACATCCTGATGTCAGAATGTCTAACCACATTCGTTACGCGTTTTCTCACAGTCAATAGAAGTACTAAGTATTTGACGTTAGGTACCAAATAGTAGCATAAAGATAGTGTATTTAGGTATTTTTCAAACATCAGATATCTCATGTCATAATGTGGCAAATTAAATATCCAATTTGAAAAAAAAAAATACACATAACATCTTTCAGGTATGCCAAAAAAAGCTGAAAAAAATATTTGTTGAGGTACTAAAAAGGTAGTAAATACTTTTCAAAAGATAAATTAGCCGTGTTGTCTCGAACCATGAAAATAAAAAAATGGTCCAGACAACCTGATGACACTTTCTTCATGCGTTTTCTCGCTGTTAATAGAGGTACTAAGTATTTGACGTTAGGGACCAAGTAGTAGCATAAAGGTAGTATATTTTGTTATTTTCTAAACATCAGATATCTCATGGCATATGTGGCAAAATAAATATCCATTTTGAAAAAAATATTTCACATCTAACTTTTTTAAAGTGTGCTAAAAAATGTTGACAAAAATATATGGTGAGGTACTAAAAAGGTAGTAAATATTTACAAAAAGATAAATTAGCTGTGTTGTCTAGAACTATGAAAAAAAAATGGTCCAGACATCCTGACGTCAGAATGTCTGGCCACTTTCTTCTGGCGTTTTCTCGCTGTCAATAGAGGTACCAAATATTTGAAGGTAGGTACCAAATAGTAGCAAAAAGGTAGTTAATTTTGGTATTCTCTAAACATCAAATATCGCTAGTGGTCCAGGGGTCCTGACGCTTACGTAACCTCGAATAACACATTCCCGTAAGTTTACTAATCCGAAACACTTAACAACGAATGCACGTTACCACGAAAATCTTAACGCCGTAGCCACGCGATCTCGAATTACATGATTCAGAAACACTGTAATATCGAATACCACGACCCCGTAGCTTCAATCATAATCATTATATACGGAAAATATGCGTCACATCCACGCAAAACATTTTAATATGTCCTGAATCTTCAACGATTCAAGGTTTTTGACCATCAAAACACTTCATATCAATATTTTTTGTTACAAATCGCTGTTCATCTCAGACTTGCACCACACCACCTCACTAATGACGAGTTTGGGAAAAACGTTTAAGTCGGAGATTGCGCAGGAGTCATTCGTTACGGCGCGCGGCGACACTCGCTATAATGATCTAACACCACTTAAGCACTGTGTCTAGCTGGATTTTGGTAGTTTTTGTAAAAGAAAGATGGAGCTACTTGTGGTGGCAAATAGTATCGTAATTGATTTTTAATTTCAGTAAGTTTAGTATCTCTATGTGTTTAGTGTTTTTTTTAAACTGATATGAACTAGTGCTTGACTGCGATCCCACCTGATGGTAAGCAGTTGCAATCGTTGATGGTGAAGCGCACTAGTTTATTAAGAGCCTATTCACTCTAGCCTTGAAGACACGTAATTATAATCGGACGGAAAGTATGTATGTGTGTGTTTAATATGTGTGTATCTGTTTTTTTTTTTCTTTCTTTTTTTATCTGTATGTTTAATCTCCACAGGTGGGGGGCTTCTAGGACAGTTTCAATCAGTGTTTGTGCGGCGTCTCTCCATAGACCATGTCCTACCTTCCGTCTTGCATCACGTTCCTAGTTACCTGTTCACGTAAAGATCTAATGATAGCGTCAGAGGACGGCATGGCTGTGTCTGAATACAGGGCCAGGCAAGGATTTTAATTTAGAATATAAACTATTTTTGGTATCGGCACGCTAAAAAGAAATATCTGTCAGTGCTGAATTAGAAAATAGTATTTCTAATGCTAGCCCTGATGCGATTACCTGAATTGCTACATAAGTAATTCACACTGTTTTTGTTCTTTTTAATGTGGTGGTTTTTCGAAGTAGGAAATCATCCAAAGACTTCTCTCGTTTAGAGTGGAACAAGAGGGTGTGTCAGACTTTTTTACTGACTAAAACCTAGTTGTCCTTCAGTTGCCCTTTGCGTTCTAAAGCCACGGTCACTCTTTCAAACGCTTCCACAGCCAACAAGTAAACCTATGCACAGACAAATTGTGTCTCTAGCTGGAAAACGAATAACATGACGCACTCGGTAATGAGTTCTAAATGCGCAGGAGATGACGGATCTGAGTCTCACGGCCTCGCGATTAGCGGTCGGCTAACATCTGCCATTATCTGGACATTATGACCAATGTCTTCAGAGGTCATAGGTGTGTCATGTGGACGTTTAAGCTTCTTATAAATAATGTTCTGGAAACCCCTGACGACTTGAAGTCTTTGCTACTCTGTAAAGTGCTTGCAATAGAGAATATGTATGAAAAAAATATTTTCATTCAATCCATTTACTCGAAAACTCGCTCTTATTCCTACCGCTTTTAGGCACGCAATTTACTGTTTTTCGCACTAGTGCGGAAAAGTGCGCCTGCTTCCCCACCACAATTTTATTATCATATCAGGCTGAGCGCTTAGCGACCCCCACAGGCGCGCGTCAACCGTCAAAAAAACGTCGTTTGATACACGTGGAAATTTGTCACTGCAGCCCTCGGCTCCATAACACTCGTCTACGGCTCAGGCGAATGCTGCCTCGGTCACAGTGATAAACTTTCTTCACTTGTATCAAAATGTACTAACCAGTTTATCAATAAATATACAAAAATAAAATACTAATAGTTAAACAAAATTAGAATTTTAAACAAATATATTTAGGACTCTCTCCTCAATACGCCGTTTTCTATGGCGGCCATACGGGTGTTATGGCATTTGACGTCAAAGACCATATCAAACTTCTTTCATTATAGCAGCTTTGAAGCTTTATAACCTGGTTTTGTTGATGCATAGCATAGCATAATCAACCTTTTAATGTTCCCACTGCTGGGACTCAGGCCTCCTCTCTAGGAGAGGGAATGGGCCGTAATCCACCACGCGGGCCCAGTGCGGGTTGATGGAAGTCACATATATTCCAATTTTTGGTTCTAGGACATGCCGGTTTCCTCACGATGTTTTCATTCACCGTTTTGAGAGCAGTGGTGATGAAATAAATTACACAAAGTAATGCGCCTATCTGGGTTTGAACCCGCGACCTACAACTCGTAAGTCGGGGCCGTTACCACTCAGCCACCACTGCTCTTGCATTGCGTTGTTGATGAAAATGTTTTAATTTTTTTTCATATTTGTTTATCAGAGCTAAAAAGTATTTAATTTAACAAATAAAAGTAAATGCTTGCATATTCCCTATAATGTTCCACCATGCTTCCCTTCTACCCTGAAATTACTAATAAGAGACGAAATGATATTGTATGCATTTCCAATACTTTTTCAAAATATGTCTTTGTAAAACGGTATTTCACATTTTAGGCCCATTTTTGTACAATAGATTAAATAGAAAATCAGGTTTGTATAAATTAAATTATTATAGCCATCGATATAATATTATATTATAGCTGTAAAAAGATTGTTGAGCAATACTTACTCAGCTTCTCTTACGGAGAGACAGAAGATCTCCTTTTAGTTTGTAAGTAAAACATGCTTTGCTTTTAGGTAATTAAAATTAGGTTATTTATTATAGTGAATTTAATGATTGTTAATTTATTATTTCTTAGTACTTTTTAGCCAACCTACACACACATACAGGACCAACCTAGTTCCGGCAAAAATGCAATGTATGCGTTAAAATTGTTTTTATATAACTTAATTTAAATGTGCCACTTTTATTAAATAAATGATATTCTATTCTATTCTATTCTAATGGACATCTCATAACAATTCAGATTTGCTGTTCTTACCATTTTTTTTTTCAGTAAGTAAGCCCTGCTTGTAATCAGTCTGTGATTATAACTAGTGGCGGTTCTACTCTTTAATTGAATGATGGAATGAAAAGGAGTACCTATTAGACTCTATACACTACCCACCCGTGATCCTTCAGTAGCCCATTGCGATCTAGGGTTGCCGTAACTCTTTCAATACTGAACCTGTGCGAAAAATTATCCGTTGTCTATGAAATGAAATCATACCTATATACAGCCCTATTTTTTAATTAGTACAAAAAAAGTGGGGCTCTATCCGTACCTGTTACTGATCATATTTGTGTAGACAAAAGTAAAAAAAAAAATTAAATCCCAAAATTGTCCATGAAAATCATTCATAACAATTGCTACTAGAAAATATTAGGTACGCGCAGAGTTTTTTTGTTACTCTGAGTGTCATTCATTCATTCCAATCAATAGCCTGTACAATATTTCCATAAATTGAGTAAAATTTTGGGATATAAACAAACGCTAATAACTTTGTTATGAATATTATTTATTGAAACTTTACTTAAATAATAACAAGGCCTTTTCTAATAAGCCCTTTAAAAATGTGTACTAATTAAAAGTTAGTGCTGTATAAAAGATCATACCTATATATAAAAGGAGAAACTGTCTGACTGACATATCAACGTACAGCCGAAACTACTGGGAATACGAGCGTGAAATTTTGCACAAAGCTGCCTTTTGTGACGTAGATGAGCACTAGAAAAGGATTTTTCTAAATTCAGTCCCTAAGGGTATAGGAGTGGCAGGCGGTCGCCTCCTTCTGCGAAGCAGTAATGCTAGCAAAGGAGGCGGCCGCACGCGCGAGGCAACGGTCCTCACGCCCTAACCGCCGCCGGGATTCCGATCCCGATTTCCGGCCACCGTAGGCGCGGGCTTGCGGACGGCGAGTAATGGGTGGCTCGCTGTCCGACCGTCCGGTAACTGTCCGGACCGAGCCCAAGTCGTCGACGGCGCGTATTGTTCCACGCGCGCCTCAGGGAGATGTCAGCAAATCGTAGGGGCCCAGCGGGGCCGAAGCCTACTGAGGCTACGGGTAGTGTGAAAGCGAAGCCCGGGGCCCCGGGATGAAGGCAAAGAAGGAACAGGAGTGGGTTTTTAGTCAGTAAAAGTCTGACACTATCTCTCGCACCGCCCAAGAGCGGGATTTGTCATTGCATGATTTTTCCACCTAAAAAAAAAAAGCCCCTAAGGGGATGAAACAGGGTTTAAAAGTTTGTATGGATAAACTCACTTTCACGCCGTCAAAGCTGCTGGCAGAAATTAATACTCAATATCAAAACAAGATCTTGTTTTATTATAGATATTAACGCTTTTTAACAGTGAGAAGTTCCCATAGATTACACAGACAGATATAAAAACTAAACAAATGTTGAGCAATTAATAAACTTAACTTATAGCGTTACGTTTGGTCAGTCATTTAACTCAAGGTTAACCTTACAGTAACATCGTGTGGTCAGGGCACATTGCTCGTAGAAAGGATGGTCGATGGGGCCGAAAGGGTCTAGAGTGGCGCCCGCGCACCGGAAAACGCAGCGTTGGAAGGCCTCCCACAAGGTGGACCGACGACCTGGTGAGAGACGCAAGAATGCGGTGGATGCGAGACGCACAGGATCGGCCGTTGTGGAGACTCTTGGGGGAGGCTTATGTCCAACAGTAGAAGTCTTTCGGCTGAAATGATGATGATGATGAACATCGTGTGGTAGCTGGAAGATGTTACTAAGCTGTTGTTGAGTGATCAAAGGGTCTCATGAGCTTTTGGCTCGATCCATTTAACGACCTAAACTAAACTGTTAAAGGGATGGAGCTCTATAGGGTGTATGTATAGCTCCATCCTTCTTTCTCGCTCGCATGCCATGTGTAACGGATTAAAAGAAATGACGCTGTATGTACGTCTAAATAGAGGTCCTAAACAAAGAAATAGTCTTCTGTCAGCGTCCATGGAGTTCCGTGCACATTCTTCGCCATAGAGATGTACACTTTGGAATGTGCAATTAGCATAATTTTTTTAGGGTTCCGCATCTCAAAAGGAAAAAACGGAACCCTTATAGGATCACTTTGTTATCCGTCTGTTTGTCTGTCGGTCTGTCGGTATGTCAGTCTGTCGGTCTGTCGGTCTGTCTGTCAAACTCAAGACCCTTAATCTCGGGAACGCGTGGGGTATCGAGTTGAAATTAAAACCTACTCAGGTCTGCGGTTCTTTAAAGCTGTCAAAAAATCAAACTTCTAAGTTAACCAATAAAAAAGATATATTATTTTATGACCGTTTATGTCGCAAAAAACGTATATTTCGATACTCTCAAAAGGAATCAAAATTCATAGGGTACTTTCCCGTTGACCCAGAATCCTAAAATTTGGCATAAAGCGATGTCTTATAGCACAGGTATAGGAATAAATCTGAAAACAGTAAATTTGTTATTGCCTACGTCACAAAAAAAAATAATTCTTTTTTGCAATTCGGAAAAACCTTCGAGATTCCATTCGGGAATTGTAGTTTGTACGGAACCCTCAGTGCGCGAGTCCGACGCCACTTATCCAGTTTTTTTTTGACTGACTGACTTTTTGACAATTCAAAAGTGCCTGTTTAAAATGTTTTATTTGAAATAAATGTTTTGAATCTTTGAATCAGATTTAGTGATTTTATTTTATTATTGTTAGGCTTGCGCTTGCAAATCCCTAGCCCTAGTAGGCATCAGCTATAGCAGCCTCATCAATTTTGCTGACATCTCGTCCAGACGCTTGTGATCCGGGCCTGGACCTTATCGGACGGCGAGTTACCCTTTGTTCGCCGTCGACAAGCCCGCACCTACGGTAGCCGGGAGCCGCCTTTAAATCTGAAAACAGCAGCAAAATAAATTGAACGCCGGAGAAGGTAAGTTATATTAGTTTTAGAAAAGCTATTGCAAAGAGCAGTGTATTTATTTATTTCTTATTGCTATTATCATCATCATTATCATTTCAACCGAAAGACGTCCACTTGGACATAGGCCTGCCCCAAGTGTTATCATAACGGACGGTCCTGTGCGTCTCGCATCCATCGGATTGCCGCGACCCTCACCAGGTCACCGCCATTATACTGGTCTCATAATTAAGAACCACTCATACAATTAATACTAATTTGAAAGTAAGTAAAAGCTAGAGTGACGTCTAAATCCTGCTACAGTTCGCCGACCGACCTCACAACCTACCTAATTACAAATATTTGTTTACAATCAACAATCATAGAGATAATTAAACTTAATTATATTCTCTTTTCTCTCAGAAGCCACACACCACCATGGTGTCTCGCCACAGAAGAGTTTGGTACAGAAGGACAGCTCGTACAAAGAGTTCAGACGCGTGCATAGACGTGCAGGTACTAAGGTCTAGCGCTGCGTTCTTTAAATATCACAGCATATTCTGAGTTAGCACTTTTTTGACCTCGTACAGATAATTGTTTTAGGTTTTCTTTTTATGTGTATTTTTTGTTTTTATACTAGTGTGTCGTTCACAAAATAATATTTTATTTTTATGTTGATTTTTTTTTTTTTTTTTTTTTTTTTTTTTTTTTTTTTTTTTTTTTTTTTTTTTTTTTTTTTTTCCGGTTCCGGTAGTCGAACGGTGAAGACGTTTATAATTTGCTCTCGGAAAGAAAAATACAAACCTCAGTTTAAAGGACATAAAACTCAGTGGAAAGTGAAGGATCTAACTTACGCGGACTAAGTAAATGGAATCACATCATAAACTCAGTGTTCTGTGAACTTATAGTGAAAAATAGTGAAAAATAAAAACAGTAAACATAACCTAAAAGTGTCAAAAGACTTTCAACACCATAGACCAATCTACCAACCTAATATTCCAGTGTTGCAAGACCTAAATTAAAACCACAGAGAACTGACAACGAGTGGTAGAGTAAAGCGCGGTCCACACATATCTCGCCCATACTAATAAAATTGAACTGATAGCCAGTAATAGTATAAAGCGCGGTCCACACATATCTCGCCTATACTAACAAAATTGAAGTGACAGCCGCAGCGAGTGGTAGTATAAAGCGCGGTCCACACATATCTCGCCTATATTAAACGTTGAGTTATTGCATTATTGTAAAAAACTAAACCATGGCAGAGGAAAATATATCAATTTCAACATTCTGTGCAATGATGAAACTAGAAATGGAAAAGCAAGCAGCCCTTATCACTGCTAATACGGATAAAATTATGGCGTCGATAGACGAAAAAATCAAACCGCTGGTGGAAGAAAACAAAATGTTAAAATTAGAAATCGGAGTTCTTAACATGAAAATTAATTCTTTAGAAAATATGAACAAAAGAAACAATATCTTAGTGCACGGATTAAAAGAAAAAGGGACCAACTATGCGGAATTATCCCAAAGTATTAAAGAATTCTTTCATAAATTGGATGTGAAAATCGAAAACCATGATATCAACAAAATGCATAGAATTGGTAAACAAAGAACAGATAAAATAAGACCTGTACTAATTTCATTTACAACATATAATAAAAAAGTTGAGGTACTAAAAAACAAAAAGAAAACTCCTGAGAACACTTACATAACAGAAGATTTTTCCAAAGAAACACTACAGAAACGGAAAGAATTGCAATCGCAGTTAGAGCAAGAGAGAGAAAAGGGAAACAAAGCATACATTAAGAATAATAAAGTGTTAGTAAAAACAAAAGATAGTGAGAAAAGGAAAAGAGACATTTCAACATCGCCCGTTACAGCACCACAACAACAAAAAGATAGCGGAATATCTCTAATAGCCCCTGCGAAACTTCAACGAACAGATCCATTTGCGTATATGAGATCTAGATCCCACTCCTTCTCTAATAAAAACACATCGAACACATAGGATCCACTAGACATCGGTAACCGAAGAAGAAATACAACAACCACAACTAATAAGAAAAACACAATAAATAAAAATCTCCCCAACCCGGTTGGTCACCGTGGGGTCAGAGACCAAAACCCCCCTGAAATGCTATCAAATAAAGGAAATTCACACAACAGGAAAAATAAAATAAACTATTACATAGCAACATTGAATACTAGGACACTAAAAACACAAGATAGACTATACGAATTGGACAATGCACTACAAAAGATAAAATGGGATATTATAGGATTGTCAGAAATTAGAAGGTCAGGCGAACAAATAGAAGAATACGATGATTATATTTTATATTTTAAAAATGAAACTTCGGGACGATACGGAGTCGGATTCCTCGTGAAAAAATACCTCAAAGATAATATCCTAGAATTCATTGGAATATCAGACCGAATAGCAGTTCTGAATATTGAGTTACCCGAATATAAACAACCCATTTCAATAGTGCAAGTTTATGCTCCAACCGAAAATGCAGAAGAAGAAACAAAAGACCTATTCTATCACAAACTGAGAAAAGTCATGGAAAAAAATCACAAAACCGTCATTGTTATTGGCGATCTAAACGCCATAATAGGTAATCGTACAATCAACGAGAACAATTACATAGGGCCATATACATCTGGAAAGCGAAACAACAACGGACAGAGGTTAATAGACTTTGCACAAGAACACAATCTTAGTGTTATGAACAGTTACTTCAATAAAAAACTTAGTAGAAAATGGACTTGGTTGTCACCAAACGGATACGTCAAAAATGAAATAGATTTTATAATTACGAACAAACCCAAATTGTTCATGGATGTTCATGTTATAAACCAACTAAACTTCAACACCGACCATCGCATGGTTCGTGGAACAATGACCGTGTCCCACATGAAACACTCACGCAAACACTTGCGAAATAGTAAGCAACCATTCAAATTACCCTTACCGAAAGCGATCTTG
The DNA here is from genome assembly GCA_905147345.3 of Mythimna impura. Taxonomy (NCBI): domain Eukaryota; kingdom Metazoa; phylum Arthropoda; class Insecta; order Lepidoptera; family Noctuidae; genus Mythimna; species Mythimna impura. The sequence continues at coordinate 3,095,269 of LR990355.1, read as the reverse complement.
GACCCTTTAGAACATGCTTTACAAGACAAAATTCACAAAACTCATACTCTACTGGAAAAATACGATATCTTAGAAAAAGAACTAAAACAGATTGAAAACAACACACAGTCAACTAAAGCTTCAAAAGATAAAATCGGAAAAGAAGCAAGGAATTTGATGGAAATGAGACAGTTTTTAAAACGGCAAAAACCAATTGATAGGAAAGAAATAACTAAGATAAGTAAAAAAATCAATGAATGCATAAGAAATCATAGAAAGCAAACAAGACAAGATCGAATCATGTTTCACATAAAATCTACTGGAGGAGTCAAGAAAGCTTGGAAGGAGTTAGAAGAATATACAAATTGGATACCAGAAATGAATAAACAAAAAGATCAAAAGAATAAAACGAAAAGATCCGAAATACTAGAAGCAGCGACAAATTTCTATCGAAACCTTTACAACGACGACGACGAAATGACATCATCACTACCATGTCTAAACCAAATGGAAAACGAAGAAGACGAGATCCCAGAAATATTGGAAAGTGAAATATTAAAAGCCATCCAATCACAAAAAAGTGGGAAAACGCCAGGGGAAGATAGAATCTCGAACGAACTGTTAAAAGGTTCCTCGGATGTTTTACTTAAGACTTTGCAAGACATATTTAATGATATCCTCAGACAAGAAAAACCTCCAAAACAATGGACTACGTCAATAATTACATTGCTCCATAAAAAGGGAAGAATGGATGATATTAACAACTATAGACCAATTAGTCTCATGTCCAACCTCTACAAAGTGTTTTCAAAAATCATACTCGATCGGATTACAAACAGTTTAGATGAAAATCAACCAAAAGAACAGGCAGGATTCCGCAGCGGTTTCTCGACTATAGATCATATTTTCACAATTAAACAAATCACCGAGAAGTACAAAGAATATAGATTACCTTACTATCTGGCGTTTGTAGACTATCATAAGGCATTTGACTCTTTAAAACACAAAAAGATTTGGGAAGCCCTGGCCAGTCAGGGAGTACCTAGAAAATATATTCGGATTATTAGAAACATCTACAAAAACATGACCGCAAAAATTAAAACGGAAAAACTGGGAGAACTATTCCCCATTAAAAAAGGCGTCAGACAGGGTGATCCCTTATCACCTAAATTATTCTCAGCAACATTAGAACTTGTGTTTCGCAACCTAGAATGGTCAACTTACGGAATAAGAGTAAATGGAGTAATGCTGAACCACCTTCGATTTGCAGACGACCTTATATTAATTTCTGATAACCCGAATCAGCTGCAAACTATGCTCAAACAACTTGTAAAGGAAAGTCGAAAAGTAGGTCTACAGATGAATCTAACAAAAACTAAATTGATGACGAATCGTTCGAAACCACCCATACGGGTCAACAACGACCTCATCGAGTTTGTAGACGAATACACTTATCTTGGACAGATTATATCTCCTTCAAACGATACATCTAAAGAAGTATACAACAGGGTGAATGTAGCATGGAAGCGATACTGGTCCCTAAAAGAAATTACAAAAAACCAATCAATTCCACTGACGCTAAAAAGTAAAGTATTTAACTCGTGTATACTTCCTACCATGACCTACGGTTGTCAAACATGGGCTTTAACTAAGCAAGATACAAAAAAAATGCAAACATGCCAACACAACATGGAGAGAAGTATGCTTAATGTTAAGAGAAAGGACAAATTAAGCCTTAAATTCATCCGAGGGAAAACAAAAATAGCGGACGTGGCATATACAATCAAAAAATTAAAATGGAAATGGGCGGGTCACCTAGTCAGAAACAGAAAGGAGAAATGGGCTAAATTAGTAGCCGAATGGTACCCTAGAGAAGGCAAACGGAAGAGAGGACGCCCGTTAAGAAGGTGGGACGACGACATAAAGGCGGAAGCGGGATCAATGTGGAAGAGGAAAACCCATGACCGGGAACTGTGGAAGAATATGGGGGAGGCCTATGCTAAAGCAAAACAATCTTCTAAAACCGATGTCGGAAAATAATTTTTATATTTCATTATTATTACTTAACTAAACAGTGTCATAGATTGTTAATAAAGGCTATTATTATTATTATTATGTTGATTTTATATTTAACTAGTTTATTATAAACGTAGGCTCTCTAAATATCGCAGTTTTTCCTTACGGTGAAAGCGCTAGGGTAGCCTGCGTAATTCAAATTGTCTTTTGTTTTTTTTGCATTTTGCAGGTCATTGTCAAGTTGTATGTTGTTTGTTATGTATCAATACAACCCTTTCAGTTCGTCTTACTCTATCGAAAGGCTGTTTCATGAAAATACATTTATTAGGGTTAGACGAACTAAGATTGTTACTTAAGAAAATTTGAATTTTGCTTTCCTTTTAAACACCACAAAATTCAAACCATGGCCCATAAACAAATGCCAGTCGCGAGTAACGAATGCGATTGGTGCCATTGCACTCGCTGTACATTGACGTGTGTGTGTGCGTTTACTCTCGCAGTATGAAGTAAACCTTCTGTACTCATATACTCTGTGTCCTCTCGGCGGGCGCTCGCTTCATTAATTAAGAGATGTCTTCATCTCCGCGGCACGGGCTCACAGAGGTTCTCCTAACAATGCTATCGGGTTACCGCATAAGATGTGGTGCACAATGGTCCAACGTTTCTTTTTCGTTTTGCCGATGTTACTGGGCTTTGGGTAAAGATAGGTCTTTTGAAGTTCTGGCTGATTGGCAAGTGTGACGTTGCCAAGACTTCCTTATTTACTGACGCACCACATCACGTCGCAAAAGGGTGAGAACAGAGGTGTGACTATAATACACTGATATTTTACCAGTTATGTTTAAATCTCAAGTAATAGAGTCTGAGCCTATTGCCATTATGATCAGGCTTTTAAGACGAATGCGAAACAGGGTGTAAAATCCTGCACTCCTTCGTTAAAAAGGGCGGATCCTCCGACCAGACGGGTGTTGTGTCTGATTCGGGCAACTGCCCGGCTGTTACCTATATAATATTCTAAACGCGCGGCGAATTTGAGATCAGCGTCTGCCCAACCGTAATGCAGGATTTTGAATTGTAGTTGCTATGTGGCGTATGTTACTACAGGCTAAAAATAATTTGCTCACCTTTCTGTTAAACACTGACACCACCGCAGAATATACATGGCAATATATTGATCTACAAAATATTCGAACTATTTAAGAAGAGACTCATTGAAAATAATGTCTTTTACGGTTTACTAACGCATGCAAAGCAGGGAATGTCAATTATTCCCCATTTGGATTGAAATTTCTGTAAAATAAAGCGGATTGGAGACTTGATTGAAAGATTGTGGAGTAGTTTTTATTTTAATTTGGTCATGTTATACCATCATTTCAACCGAAAGACGGCCACAGAGTGCTGGGGCTGCAATCATTAATAATATTAATAATATAATAATAATATTTACCTATTTATTTATCTTCCACAAATAACGGTATCAGTAGGAAACTAAAACATAGAATATCGATGTGACATAACAATGTTAATTTGTGGGAGACTGGCGCCTAAACTAAGCCGTGGCTTGTATTTTAGGACACCAGGGACTCCTCTCTACAGGGTAAGCAGCAAACAAAAACATTATATCATTTGTATAGATGGTGAAAATCTAACGAAAGTTAACAGAGTTGTTTTTCCTGATGGCTACAACCCGGGAATCTTTAAGTCAAGAGTGAATAGGTTACTTCTAGGTAAGCGCGTTCCATCGTCGACCGCATCGTCGCTTTCCATCAGGTGAGTTAGCGGTCAAGCGCGAACCTATCAAGAATAAAAAAAAAAAAAAAAAACAATTTTTCAGTTTCTTTAAGTTAATTACATTTATTGGAAGAAAAAGCTAAAAGAAAAACTATAACAATAAAAAGTTAAATTTGTGTAAAGTGTAATGATGTTTCAGGTGCATGTGTGTGTGTGGTGTGTCGTGTTGTGTCTGGGAATCATTGTGATAGTTTGTCAGATTAATCTTTAAGCAACATTTTAGCGCTATACTGTTTTATTTTACATCTTCAAAATGTAAAACTTACAAGTCACTTACCTACTATTTAACCCACAACCCATTTATAATTTAATTTACACGAACTCACTAGCCATATATAAGCCAGTAAAGGCTTTTGTGGTTTTTAGTATAAAAATGAAATGTATACTGCGATTATGAACTTAAATAAAATAAAATAAAAATGTTTTAATCAAATTTGAAGATTTTTAGTAAATCGCTAAAATGCTTGCAAACGCAAGCATTGTGTTTTTACGCATTTCTTTCTTATCTTCCTCTTAGCCTTAAGCAATGCTTTAGAAATACTAACAAATCTAGGTATCAGTTATACTTTATAATCAATTTGAAGTTAATTAAGTCTTAAACTTAAGGCAAAATAATTAAACAAGAATGTCTATGAATTATTGAAATACTGGTATTTGCCACCTGCATAGTTTACGAGAAAATTAAAAATTGACGACACAGTTAACGTTAGGTTCTAACTTGTATCGTGTTAAAAAGGTGTTATCGTTAAAATATTTCTTTAATAACATAATCATATATTTTCTATTGATTATAATTGGTTTGGTAACCAAGTATCTAGCTTACCTACTTTAACGACAATGTATTATTCTATACCTTACCTGCTTTAACGACTTGGCATTATTCTATACCTTTCTCACTTTAACGAGTAGGTCTTATTATATTAATTATTGAAAAATTCAATTCCCAATCAAAAAAGAACATTATAAAATTAAATTAACTTGAAAACAATATCAGAAATTGCGACCTATAATTACGAAGTTCATTTACTAAACAACTTTTAATTAACTCCGCGTTTACACTGTAGTTTTCTTGTTGCCCGTCAATTGTCAATCATGTGTCCTAAGCTTAAACAACACTGTCGGCGGTCTGTGTTTAGACCGATGGATCTCAAAATTAAGGTCGAGAATAGACAGATACATACATTTGGTAATTTGCACTAATTATATGATTGTATGTACGAGATCGCCAATTTAGTATTGTAAACGTAATAATGAGTTTCTTTTCTGTTATTATTTCGTTCATTAAAGTTTATTTGTTACTTATTCTTTCCTATCGCTAGTAAAATATGACTTTCTAGTGCTTTGAAAGCCAGTATGCTAAAAAAACATATTTTCATATAGTTTTTCAAAATAAGCACTCGAAACCTGATTTTGATTCGATGACCTGGTGAGGGTCAAATCTGAGGGGGATTCAAGTACCTTGGATAGGTGGTCAACACTAAGGCAACCACAGACAGAGACCTGGATAATAGATTCAAGACAGGCTGGCTCAAGTGGAGGTCACTTACTGTGTCCTTTGTGACACAAAAATGCCTATCAAAACTAAAGGCACCGTAAAGAAACGAGCCGTTAGCTATGCTGTATGGTTCCGAGTGCTGGGGAATCAGAAAATGCATGTCACGGAGATGAAGATGCTGCGATGGGCGGGTGGTCTCATGAGACTGGATAAAGTCCCCAATAAGCTGATCCGAGACAGCTTTAAAGTAGCCGAAATACAGCAAAAGATGCAGGAAAGCCGCTTGCGATGGTATAGGCATGTAATGCACAGAAACGAAGACCACATGACCCGACGCATTTTACCCATAGAGGGGGCAAAAGAGGAAGAGGTCAGCCACCGACCACGTACGAACCATCCAGAACGACCTGTTAACAATGGGCCTAACGCCAGAAATTCATGACGCAAAATCGCCAAGAATGGCGTAAAAGTATCAGGAGGGCTGAACCCTAATAGGGAACGAGCCAGGGATTGATGATGACCTGGTGAGGTCACGGAATCTGATGGTATGTAAAACTACAAATAACAGTCAGAACCTATAGCTTAACATGCATTTCGAGGCACAGAGGTATCTTGGTATGTTATTATTTCTGCAGCACCCTAAGATCAATTGGTATAAAATGCCTAAGGTTACATGTCCGCCTTTCTGCGGTATTTTTTTACTGGTAAGAGCGACCAACTAGAGATAATTTTCTATACAACCGCTCGTGATTATGGCGTTATTTCACATTTTCCTCCAGATATCTTGGAAACACAGATATCTTATGGATATAAGGTTTTTATTGAAATCAAAACATAAACTTGTGTTAAACTAATCCAGTAAACGTTTGAAAATCTGCTGTTTTGCGTGAATTTTGGCCCTTCATATTGTACTCATAAATTAAAAATATATATAGAATATAGTGTGTACGTGCGTGTAGTGCTGACTCCAAAGAAAACAGGACAAGGGCAGGGCATCAAAAAAATCATCCACATCGCTGTCAATGGGAAATATGCCCTGAGGGAATTGAAGATAACAAAAATTGATATGAAATAAAGAAAGAAAAACTTTTTATTTGTCGGAAAAGGCGCAAACTTAAGACTAACATATTGCAAACATTTTCCATTACAAAAAAATAAATAAAAATAAAATATATGCGCCACGTCCGCGCAAAACGGCCGTACGCTCAGCATAATGCCGTGTCCACAAGCAAAATGCGAAGAGTCCACAAAAGCGTTGGTTTTCAGCGTAGGCCGGTGATGTTTCATATGGTATTGTGTACCAATATATTCAAAGATATCAGATATATGCAATCCAAAACCGATAATAATTAGATAATAATCCGCCCATAAACTTTGAGACTCGGCACAAAACACTCCTGGACTAATCCACTTTACCCCATAATTCTGAGCATTCGCGTAATTTCACTTTATTATTAATTATTAATTATCTGCATTACAGTAATTACACTTTGCTTCCACCTGTTCGGAATGAAATATAATAATGACGCGGTTTTTGCCGTAAACACTATTGTACGGTTATAGGCGAGAGCCACGCAAAAGTAGCTCGGCTTGTAGTTAGAAAAAAACGTGTTAATTTTATTCTGGAGTAAAGTTTTAAACCTAATGTTCAAACGTCAATTAACTTTAGGACTTCCTTAAAAGTTTTTTTTGTCTTTTAATAAGTATTCATTTTTAGTTTATTTTGACACAGAATCGGAAAAGTGTTATTCGTAGTTTTCGACAACTTTGACTATATTTGGGAACAATACATAAACGCGAAAAAAAATCTTTTTCTTAACTGTACCAATATTTCTGTGATTAATAAATATATATTTTTTAATTTGACTGTATGGATTGAAAGTTAGCTGATGTTTGCCTGCTGCTAATAATTCAAGTGTCTTCAAGGCTAGAGTGACTAGGCTCTTAATAAACTAGTCCACTTCATCATTAACGATACTTACCATCAGGTGGGATCGCAGTCAAAATTGCACTAATTTCTATTATACAAAAAAAATAATTTCCTTTCAGTTTGTCAAAATGGTTTGTGCTTGACCTAAATATCTCAGTTACCAGGTCAAAGAATTACAAAAAAAATAAAAATAATGAGGGATTGTCTTGTCTGTAGCCAAATGTAACATATATATGGGAATTATATGTGTGTGTGTTAATAGAGGGTTGATGATGTACCAATAACTAAATGGATAATTCGGGCGCCAGGTACATCTTCAAAAAAAAACTCGGATTCACTACAATTTGGAGAGTTTTTTGAATTTCAAAAATTTCAATCCCATTATGTTTTTCCTTTTGGCTTCGCACAGTTTGTGCTTAGCCAGTATCAAGTTTAGAAAGCATTTAGTTTTTGATACAGAATAGTCAGACACTTAATTCTCGATTACAATGCGGATGTAAATGTAACACATTCTAATGATTGGTGTCAGTCGAGTCAGTCTACTCAGCCAGCTTTTCTGGGGTTATTTATTATTTATTTAAACTTCATGTACAGTAGTGGTACATAGGCGGATTTAATAAACAATTTCAGTTCCATTTTACGTCTGTTTCAATGATTCCACTTATTATCTAGTTGCTCAAGCACTTAAGATACAAAACTACACCAATTTTACATTACAATACCCACTAAGAATCCATTTGCGTATAATTAAAACAGCCACTGAACAACACTCGAAAAAATCCCGCAAAAACTCAAATTTTTAACTTGTTGCCAATCGTTCTCACTTAGTCGATGAGCCTAAGTTGTAACGTTAGATATCCAGGCCTGGTACGTATTTTATCACGTTTACGTTACTATGAAATAATACCGTATTTTTTACACCCCACTTTACACCTGTAGAATGAAAGTGACCCAACTCAAAAAACCTGTAAATTTTGATTTTGCTAAAACCTGACCTTTAAAAGTCAACTCCGAAGGCCAGTGATGAAAAAGAACCCAAATTATGAGTAAGAAAGAAGCACGTGAGAGATACATAGAAAATATATTATATTTATTTATTATTTAGACTGGCCTGTTGGTATAGTGGTTAGTGGCCCTAACTGCTATTCCGGAGGTCGTGGGTTCGATTCCCACCCAGGACAAATGTTTGTGTGATGAGCATGATCATTTGTTCTGTGTCTGGGTGTAATTAGAAATATATAAGTAGGTATATCAGTTCTCTAGTACTCATAACACAAGCTCTGCATAGCTTGGGACTAGATGGCGTTGTGTGATAGTTGTGGAATATTATTATTATTATCCTTTATTTATTTTCTATACATATTTTGTACATTTTAAAATTCTTATTTTCTTACAAAACATATTTAAAAAAACATTTAAAATTATTAAAAAAAAACATTAAAAAAAAACTTATTATTATTATTGACGGCGCGATTGGCGCAGTGATTGAGCGATTACTGCACTGCGTGTTGTGGGTTCGATTCCCCTACATAGGCCTACGATAGTTTTTCCGACTTTGGGTTTAATGTTTATTTAATTCCTAGTGTATGGCAACGCTTTTAAATAAAATAAAGAATACTTATCGACACTATACATTTTGAGTATATATAATAAGACTATTTTGCTAATTTCTCACCAATTGCAATTTCTGAGTTAGGTCACTTTCATTCTAAGGTTATATTTCTTGGTTTACAACTTTACATTTACTTGACAAAGTTTATCCTTCAATCGTAATCGCGAAGGAAAAAAACAACATTGACAACATACCTACCTAATATAAACATTCCCGATTCTTACATTGTAGTGTGACATTTTGTATAATTAGATGCAAGCTGCTATTCTAACTTGCACCATATAAATACGTCGTAACGTTAGATATTTTAATTACAAAACTATTCAAAAGAATAATCAACGTAATTGTTTTAAATCGTATTCTATTCGAGTGTTTTTTCTTTGAATGCAAAAAGTAGAAAGAAACGGTACGTACAATTAGCATTAAAAGGTTATTAATTTTATTTAATGACAATCGACTGTGCTATAAATATTAATATGTTTATTAACAAAGGCAGGCCTCCCACAAAGATATTCTTGTAGAAATAAAATTGTAATAGTCAAGGGTCAAAACTGCGGTTCACTATCATCATTTCAGCAGAAAGACGACTGTTGAACATAAGCCTCCCCCAAGAGTCGCCACAATAATAATAATATAATAATAATAAATTATTTATTGACATAAAGTTTTACACTCATAAATGAAATTCCCTGGCTCCTGAGCTAGTTAGGAACTGTATTACAGGAGCCAGTGTATTCCCCATATTGCTGTTACAAATTCGAACAAACAGAAAAAATAAATAAAATGGAAAACATATCATAAGAATTTAAATCAAAATCTGACTGACCTGAAACTGAACTGACAATGAACGGCCTTGTGCGTCACGCATCCATCAGATTCCCGCGACCCAGAGAACTAAAGCTAGAACTACATTAGACCGATGCACACGTGTAACACGCCTGACCAGGAGGGCCAAGCCAAGTTACAACCGTTTCGTTTCGATTCACGCCTCCTATTCCTTTGTTCTGACCACGTTACTGAGCGTTGAGATGACGTCAGAATAAAGGAATCGGAAGCGTGACCGACTCGAGGCGATCAACGAAAAGAGAATCGAAACAAAACGGTTGTAACTTGGCTAGGGGGGCTGATTTGTAAGTAGAACGACGTCACGTGGCGTGTATCAAGTGTAGCTCTGCAAGTCTAGTTTCCATAATAAATGTATGGAGACCGACGCGCCCAGATCGGCGTGTGTGGCACACGTGTAAGCAGTGTAGTGCTAACTTGAGCCTTAATTAATTCAAATAATATGTAAAACGAAAACTTTGCCAAAAGACTTTCTACACTGCAAAGGACTATCTTGAGGACAAAAAGGCTTGGGATAGACCTGCTGCAGTACGTTCTACAATTACTGTAATTTTTTCTTTTGTATTTTTGAAGTGAAAACTTCTTTAGCGGCGTTGTACACTTTTTTTGTAATGGGTAAAAAATGTTAAACTCGCGTCAGGACACGTGACCTGATCGAAAATTCGTAAGACGGATGTGACAGCGTGCCACGCGCATCCATGGATGGTGACAGCTGATGGCTCGACCGTCTGTGTAGTGGCCACACTGTTGTTTATTCGTGAAATTCGTGTATATAAAGTGTATAAAATTAAAAAAAAAAATTAATTTAATTTAAAAAAATTGGAAAAAGCTTTGATGAATTGCCAATGATTTTGAGTGGAGATTTCAACATAAACTTTGCAGACGATAAAAATCAACTATTAATTGAATTTTTAAATAATGAATTTGGTTTAACTATGTCAAATGATCGCCATCTTAGCACAACGAAATATAAAACTGCTATTGATGCGGTCTTTATTAGACATTTAAATAGGTTCGAATCAAAACTGTTCGTTTCTTACTTCAGCTATCATAAACCGATCGTATCAGTTTTAGAGATTGGCGATGATGGTTCTGGTAATAATGATAGTGAAAAAGTCGTCGAAATTATGGATGGAAGTTGATTTTTCTGAGGGATAAACTTTTTAATGTAATATAAATTGTCATGTTTGTGTACGATAGCGCAATAAATAAATATTGTATTCTACCACATAAAAGATAGTACTTTTATTCTGATAATTAAAGCAATTCGTGCAAAATTATTCCATAACCATTCCAAAATATCCAAAACGCACAACGTTAATACTTAAGTTTTCACTTCTGCCGGCACTCCCAGAGTGCAACCCGTCATTTTTTTTTTAATATTATCAGTTGTGTTTTTATTACAATTTTACGATTTATTTTTCAATTTGATTAAAAAAAAAAAATAATCCTTAATAAGGCCGGCAGGCCTCATTTAGCTTAAATTGTCGAAAAAATTGACGTATAAAAGTGTTTTTGAAAACCTATTTACAAAATAAATATCATTTACCAGGTAATCCGTCCACCTTTGTCATTAACAATTTATAATAGACTGATCATCTATTAATACCCAATGATCCTGTTCAGCTACTGGTCGAAACGTGATCCTCCAAGATATAGGTCTATAGGCCGAGTCGATGCAGGTACTTAATGTAACACAATATTTTGCACTCATGCTTCAGAACGTCCTGCCCGACCACCTGGCCGTGTAACTCTACCGTTTCACCAATATATATTTGCGCTATCTTTTACGGGGGTCGGTAGAGAGCAGTGTTGAGTTACTTAACTGTTGCCGTATTGGATTTTTATTGACCACGGCCAAAAGGTATACTTATGTGAATATTGTACAATAACATCCCTTCGACTGTTCGGAACAATAAAAAAAAACATATTAAAATTGTGAGGGAATAATAATAATAATATCTTGACTTGGCTCGCGAGGTTCTCGACATATGGGAAGTGGATACAGCAGTCATTGTGCCAATAGTCGTGACAATCTGAGGAGGCTTTCATTGGGCAGTTGGATCAAAAGCTTGTTCCAGAAAGCAGTGCTCTTGGACACGGCGTGTATTGTCCGGAGGTTCCTCTTTCAGGAGAACTGACCACCGGAAGCTGGGACCGATGACCTAGTGAGGGTCGCGGGAATCTGATGGATGCGAGACGCACAGGACCGGTGGTTATGGCCACACCGGGGAAGACCTATGTCCAACAGTGGACGTCTTTCAGCTGATATGATGATGATGATAATGGGGCCTGTTTATGACAAACAGCTTGCTTTACAATTAAAATATTTCACAAGATAGACCTGCAAAGTCCATTAGACTTACAATTTTGAATCTGGCAACTTTAATTTGACCTAACAAAAACTACAGATTTTTTTTAATCTTTATAATACGAATTTTAACGATACCTCAATCATTTCAGATGAGTGGCACAAGACCATACCCAGGTAATTCACTCAAAAAAAATTCGTCCATTCACTAATAACGTTCTTGATATTCGCTATCCGGTTTCAGGTTAATTCCAAGTACTTCGGAGGTGGCTATCGGCATTCATCCAATTGATCGGATTATAAAATGGCGAGGGAGCGGGCGGTGTCGCGTTTCCGAATCTGTATGCGATGGTGCGACCACAATGAGCATGCCGTTTCGCGGTAAAACGTGTTAATAATGTGGTGGAGGCGCAAGTCATAGGGGAACAGCGGGTTGGGGAAGTTGCTGGAGAGAGGAGAAATGATACAAGAATTTATAACGACATAATTTCAAGCTTGTATTCGTCGGGGAGAGTGGCAGAGACGATGTGGAAAATGCGGAATTCCACGGTGAATTTCCAGAACACCACTGAGACAAAATCAAAAGCATTTTTTTTAAATAAACCAGGCAAATAAGTTTGAATGGTCAAGTAGTCCAGTCAGTCAGAAACATTATGCTAATAGCACATTTCAAAGCGTAGATATAAATTGTTTGATAGAATTGTTTGTAATTGCTATTGTTTGTAATTGCTGTGCCCGACAGGGTCCATGTGCACTTAACTAACTATTCTTAAGATCTTATGTAACACATGTGATATAGCAATAAATAATTGAATTGAATTGAATATAGATCTCTATGTGTGAGAAACCCCATGGAGTCCGAGTCCATCGTATTATTATTATGAAGGGCTCAAAATTATCTAGAAAAGCAATACTTATTTTATATTAAAATCCTGGTTTTTTTACAAATTTACTTTAAAATTTGTCAAATCGACGAAAAAGGCCCGTGTAGCTACTACGACGTAACAAAAATCAGTGCTACACCACATCTGCTACGACGTCGCCGTCGTACCCAATAGTCAAATGGCTACGGAATATTTCGTAGCGAATTTTGTTTCCTTCACCGTTTAATCGCTTTCGCTTATACCTTAGACAGCAGTAACTCGATACTAGTTCCCGCGGCTTTACATCCCGACCCTAATTTTACGGCTCATTAGCACTTTTGCTCATCGTTTTTTGCAATAACCTGGTGTGTCGTGGAGCATCGCTGATTTTTCGTGTGCTGTCCTTTATACAGAACCACCGTATACCTTGAGTATCAGTTACTACGAGTAGTTATAAAAGCATTGGACTGTTTAAGCGAGCTATTATTTAGCGTGTATTGGATGTCAGGGAATCGATGTTGTAAAGCTGTTTGTGTTTTATTGAGGCGGAAGATTTTTAACTGTCTGCTTGTTATTTTTGGGTTTCATTGTTTGTTGAAGTCCATAGCATAGGATAGTCGGCCTTATAATGTTCCCACTGTTGGGACTCAGGCCTCCTCTCTAGGAGAGGGAATGGGCCGTAATCCGCCACGCGGGCCCAGTGCGGGTTGGTGATGGTCACATGTCTTCGAATTTTTGGTTCTAGGACATGCCGGTTTCTCGTAAGGACGGTTGTTTTCCTTCACCGTTTTGAGAGCAGTGGTGATGAAATAAATTACACAAAGTAATGCGCCTGCCCGGGATTGAAACCGCAACTTACAACTCGTAAGTCGGAGCCGTTACCAGTGGCCACCACTGCTCTCACTGTTGAAGTCCGCATTGTTGAAATTAATCAAACCCATTTCCATATAATGTGTATGTAGCAAGGAATATGCTTGCAATTTTTCTATTTGAAAAAAAAAATCTTCATCAACAACAAAGTTTAGCTTCAAAGCTGATAACAAGAAAGAGAAATCCGGCATGGTATTTGACGTCAAAGGCCTTGTCGCCCGTATGGCAGCCATAGAAAACGGTGTCTTGGCGAGAGAGACAGACATATTTGTTTAAAAATGTTATATATTTTTTTAATTGATATAGACTAGTGCTGACTTCAGTGCCACCTGATGGAAAGCAGTAATGCAATCGATGATGGTGAGGCGCACTAGTTTATTCACTTTAGCTTTGACACCTAAATAAATATCTCGTTTATATTATCTATTAACGCAAGGAAAGCCGCTGGCTACAGCTAGTTTACACATGCTGCCCTATAGCCATAATTGTCCTCCTCATCGGGCCGGGCCGTCGGGTCAGTCCTCGTTAACATTTCTGCGTACAATTAGAGCCTACGGCAGCCTGCGCGGGCGCCGTTAAAGCATGCCCTGATTATGTCAACACTATATAAACTTGGTAAGTATGTTATTCGAAGACATGTGACATTCACCAACCCGCACTGGGCCCGCGTGGTGGATTCTGGCCCATTCCTTCTCTTAGAGAGGAGGCCTGAGTCCCAACAGTGGGAACATTAAAAGGCTGATTATGCTTATGCTTATGCTTAAGTATGTTACATCTTGACTCCAAGGATTTTTTTTAGAGTTGGAGTACGTTTTACCTTTGAAAACTAAAACTCCTTCGTTCTCAATAGTGAAAGCTATAATTTCGGGTATTATTAGCTTGGTTGCAGGTTGCAGGTCCAGGTGGGCAGTCACGCACTGGACTGTAACGAGACGCCACCGATACCCGACACCCAGAACTGATCAGTTGTACTGTCGTCGACAGTGATGGCTTGTAGGTGACACACTTTTTTGACTTTTGTTCCCATTTTAATTTTTTTTTCTAATGTTCGGCTGTATATTGTTGGATCTTTTGGCACTTAAATGACATTGACAGGTTTTTTTTTTCAATTCACTTACTCGAAAACCCGCTCTTATCCCTACCGCTACGAAAAACAGTAAACTGTATGCTTAAAGTACACAATTTACTGTTTATCGCACTAGTGCGGAAAAGTGCGCGCGCTCGCCGCCACCACAGTTTATTTATCAGGCTAGGCAGGCTTTAGTATCAGGCTAAACGCTAAGGTCCATGGAGTTTTTTGCACGTTCTTCTCCATAGAGATCTACGCTTTGGAACGTGCAATTTAGCTTCACTTTTTTTTGGATTAACCGACATTTGACCGTTCAAAAGATCAGGTATGTAAATGGTCTATTTGAAATAAATGCTTTTGACTTAATTTGATTTGACAATTTTTGCACTAGTGCGCGTAGGCGTAGGAGCGGGTTTCCGAGTAAATGTAATGAAAACAGCCAGCTTAATCGTAGAATTTTCAGCAGTTTCTTGTGAATTATTTCTTCTGGATGACACACTCTACGATTTTTTACTATCTATATATATAGCAAAGTAACATTCTGCAATTAATAATAAAGTTCAAAGTATGTCAAATCTTCAAAATATTTTGGATTTATCAAAGCGCATATGAATCCTATACATAATTATAAAAACAAAGTCCCCTACCGCGTCTATCTGTCTGTATGAACGCGATAAACTCAAAAACTACTGAACGGGTTCATGCAGTTTATAACAATAGACAGAGTGATTCATGAATGGGGAAGGTTTAGGTGTTACATCCATACTATACCTAGCGCAGAAAAGTCGAGAATTCTAAAGATTTGATAGGATTTCTAACACCTCGTGCGAAGCGAATCATTTTTAATATCGCTGATAACTTTCTGGCCGTACTTTTAACTTTACTATATTGTTCATTTACAAACATAAATCAATAAACATAACCATAACCACAACTAAATAATTCGGCATTAATTACCCGCGATTTTGCCACAGACTGTACTTTACCACAGATAACGTAGAGTAAAAAATCCGCAAATCCCCGAGGATACGCGCGTAGCCGGATCGCGTTTCACGCTAATGGAGCGTGCACGCGATCGAGCTCGCGCTCATGTGCCTAGCTCAGTTATCGATGCTGTTTTCTGGTAATTAAAAAAAACCTTTGAAGGTAAGCAGATACGCTTGGTAGGTGATCTGCAAAGACATAAATAGTTTTAAGTAAGTAGCTTGCCGTATAGATATTTTGTGTTTTTCTGCTTTCTGCTGCTAATGTCAAACTTATACATTAAACGATCGTTAATTTTCAACTTTTACATTTGTATCTTTTTCTTTATATTCGAACATTTTCATTTTTTACTCGAACTTTAGATTAATTTCGCTAAGCCCGTTCCATCATATGAGCACGAGGAGGAGTGGCAGGCGGTCGCCTCCTTCTGCGAAGTAGTAATGCTAGCAAAGGAGGAGGCCGCACGTGCACTCGCGAGGAAGCGGCCCTTGAAGCTGTGATCAAACTTCTGAGTTAACGAACTAAAAAGATACGGCCGTTTATGTTGCAAAAAACGTATATTTCGACACTCTCAAGGGAATCACAATTAATAGGGTACTTCCCGTTGACCTAGAATCCTGAAATTTGGCATGAGTCAAGGTCACACGGCACAAGTATAGGAAAAATTCTGAAAACTGTAAATTTGTAGTTACGTCACAAAAAAAAACTTTTTTTGCTATTCAAAAAACCTTCGTAACTCAATTTGGGAATTGAACTATTTTCATGCGTAAGTTTGTACGGAACCCTTAGTGCGCAAGTCCGACTCGCACTTGCCCGGCTTTTTATTCATGGATTGAATGATTTTCCCCCTTTCATCCTTTACGTCAATAAAGATATCAAGAATTAAAAACTCAAAAATGTTCACATTACAACGCGTCCAAATCCACCTGTTTCCAAACACCCTCAAACGAAAACTTAACAAAGAATCCTATCAGCAGCGTGATTAGTAAATCGTGTGGCGTATGTAAACAGACAGTGTTTGTGTTGATGAGATCTGGCGAGTGGGCGACGTCGCGCGCAATTACTTGTCAATTGAACAGGAGGCGCGGGACACGCGACACTCACGGACAGCCAGGGGCAGAAGGACAAGAACAAATCTGATGCTTTTAGGACAAAGGATAATAAGGAGTTACCGCTGCCCTGGAAATCAAAAGGGCAACTTAAAAAACACACGTGGAACACTTTCTCTCGCTCCTCCTAGAGCGGGGTTGTTAATTTTCTTTTTCACTAAAAATAAAGCGCAAAGGAAAAAGGCAAAAGTTTATAGACCATGTTGTAGAATAGCACACAGGATACTTTTTATCCCTTAGGATAATTTTCTACTATCACGAGGGTTTTTTTTTCGGTGAGAAATTCATGCAATGTCTTCCCCTGCTCTTTGGCGGGGCGTGAGATAGTGTCAGACTTTTACTGACTAAAAATCCACTCCTGTTCCTTCTTTGCCTTCGTTCCAGAGCCCTGGGGTTCTCTTTCGCATCACCCATGGCCCCAGTAGGCTTCGACCCTGCTGGCCTCCTACGGTTTTGCTGACAATTCCTTGAGGCGCGCGTGGAACACTACGCGCCGTCGACAACTTGGGCTCGGTCGGGACGGTTACCGGACGGTTGGACGGCGAGCTACCCATTGCTCGCCGTCGGCAAGCCAGCGCCTACGGTAGCTGGAAATCGGAACCCGGATCCCGGCGGCTGGGGCGTGAGTGCCGTTCTCTCGCGCGTGCGGCCGCCTCCTTTGCTAGCATTACTGCTTCGCAGAAGGAGGCGACCGCCTGCCACTCCTCCTCGCTCCGGAACTATCACGAGGGTGAAGCCACTGACAGCAGCTCATCATCATTTCAGCCGAAAGACGTCCACGGTTGGACAAAGGCCTCCCCCAATTATCATCACAATGGACGGTCCTGTGCGTCTCGCATCCATCGGATTCCCGCAACCCTTACTAGGTCATCGGTCCACCTTGTAAGAGGCCTTCCAACGCTACGTCTTCCGTTACGTGGTCGCCATTCCAGAACCTTTCGACCCCAACGGCCATCCGTTCGGCAAGCATTGTGCCCTGCCCATTGCCACTTAAATTACATAGCACACACACAGCAGTTAGTTCCTAATAAAACTTAAATACGATTAGACTCATCACCTTCTGTTTTGGCTGTACAGCAATCAGATAAAAAGTATTTTAGAAGGTACCTAATGAGTTCTGAAAGTCGTCTAAAGATCACTACAGAAAGCAGGACAGTTAAACTAATGGTTTGTATACGTATGTATCTAATGTGGTTACATATATGTATTTCAGATCACTTAGTGTTAGCGTCATGCTTTAATTTGCACAAAGCAATTTGTGGTTTTCTTTTCAAGTGGCAATTCATACTTCTCAGAAAAGCTTTAGAAACGATAACAGGAAGCTGACACATTCTTCCAATCAAAGCTGTCCAGATTTCTTTAATGAATCACGCAAATCTTTTGAGACTTTAAGTAGACACGTAATTAAAATAGAAAATATAATTATCATTTGATGTAAACCTGAAGACTATACCTATAGACCTACACACGATTGCCACTTAGGACCGTAAAAAGTATCACATTTTTTTTTAAACATATTTTGACAATGTGTCATTAAAAAAAAATGAAATACGGAAGATTAAGGGCCACGGCGACTTTTTGTAGCGTTCGCTTCGATACAGTCGCGATGGTATTACCTATATTTATGAATTTACCAATTATGACAAATTTTCGTGGACAATTTTGGGATTTCGTTTTTTTTACTTCTGACTACATAAATATGATCAGTAAAGGGTACAGATAGAGCCTAATTTTTTATACTAATTAAAAAATAGAGGTGTATAGCTACCTATAATACAAGCTTGAACAGTTAAACCAAAGCTCTGGCTGACTAAAACTTTCGCCCAAACTTATACTACTGCTGTTCCTCCACACATCGCGTCCCGCACAGTCGCTGTCGCCTCGAACAAACTAATTAAACGTCAAGCATCGGGAGCCGAAACACAAACAAGCGTGTTTGCCCACAGATCGAGACAACCCTGTCGTTAATATTTTAAACTGGCAACATTTAGCGCGCCCTCATTGGTCGACAGCGATGGCGCGAAGCGCTCGTCATTTATTTTAATTTGTCATTTGATTTGACAGCTGATGTCAATGTCAACTTGATGTAAATTGAAGTTAGAGATTACTGTTTTGAGGGGCACTGACCAATTGCTGCTGTTGTACTGATTGGAGGCAGTAGCGGATTGAATGGAGCTAGAAGTGGTTATGTCAATATTTATGTCTTGATGATTGGTTGTTTTTGTTTTTATTTTGATTAGATACAAGTGGCACGGTAGCTGAGCATTGCGTGGTTTGAAGTTGTTAGATACCTTAATGTGATTATTATCAAAGTTACCTCAATACTTGGCTCATTTTGAAGATTTTGGAAAAACTGGAATAAATTGAGAAATCAGTTCGAATTCCAAAACTTTTTTTTGAGATGGTTTATCATCCAAAGACTTCTTCTACTCTAGGGTTGAACGAAAGGGCGTGTCAGACTTGTACTGACTGAAACCTACCGAGACCTTCAGTTACCCTTTGCGTTCCAGGACCACGGTACTTCCAGAACTTCCCTCTGAAAACTCTAAAACCTTACCAATTCTGTGATAACCTACTTAAACTTAAAGTCAAAGTTGCCAGCACCAAAAAATCATTTACGAAAACCAACTTTATTTATGACTACGTATAAACGTAAGTTTATCAAAAGCACAATGGGTTGGAACCTAACACTGGCGGCGCTCAAAACGGCGTGAACAGCTAAAAGCCTGCCTGCCCCCATATCCTCGTATTGTGGGGCGCAGAACCGTCGGTAGGAGTTACTCACGGATGGTTGAACGTATGAGGGCTTATCGTGTTTGTTTGTGGTTGTTAATGGTTTTAATTTGATGTGCTTTTTGATGGTAAGTTGGTTTTGGAATCTGATTTGGTGTTTGTGTGAGTAACTTTAGTCAGATCCGACTGCATTCTAGAGTAAAAGGTAGGGTCTTAGGTGACATTTTTTTTTTTTGTTTGATATTATTACTACTTGGATGGGAGTATTCGAATTATAAAATTGTGAGACCATCGCATTGTTTTGCTAATGACATAGCTTTATTAGAAATTGTTTATTCATAAAATTGTAGGTACAGTCCTCTAAGGGTGTTCTGCGATTGATGTCTTCTTACAATGTCAGGCATTAATAACATTGTAACAACAGCGATTAAGATTGTAGGTGGACAGCTTTATCTTTTTTTTTTATTTTGGCTTCGCACGGTTTGTGCATTTAGCCAGTGTCTAAGTTTATAAAGTATTAAGTCACTTTTTTTTTAGGTGGGAAAATCATCTAATGACAAATCCCGCTCTTGGGCAGAGTGGGAGATAGTGTCAAACTTTTACTGACTAAAAAACTCCTGTTCCTTCTTTGCCTTCATCCCGGGGCAAAGAAGGAACCTCCTTCCTTCTTTCTTCCTTCCTTCCTTCTTTGCGTGGAACAGTACGCGCCGTCGACGACTTGGGCTCGGTCCGGACGGTTACCGCAGGGTCGGACGGCGAGCCACCCATTACTCGCCGTCCGCAAGCCCGCGCCTACGGTGACCGGAAATTGGGATCGGAATCCCGTCGGCGGTTGGGGCGTGAGGACCGTTGCCTCACGCGATCGGCCGCCTTCTTTGCTAGCATTACTGCTTCGCAGGAGGAGGCGACTGCCTGCCACTCCTCCTCACTCCGGACCATGGCCTGTACCAAAGCCCGGCGCGAGAGATCACAGCCGCCTCACGCCTCCACGAGGACACGGCGGTGCTCTGCCCAGGCGGGGCACACCTCTACCGTATGGTCGACCGTGTCCTCCGGGTTAAGTTACTTTGAGTTCCATTAGAATGCGGATGTAACACATTCTCCATTTTTTTTTCTGTTTATTTTTTTCTTTTGTTTTTTTTTATTGTATTTTTTTTCTTTTATTTTTGAATTTTTTGTTTCTATTTTTCTTTCTATTTCTTTTTTAGGTGTGCGCCTTATTTGACGCAAATAAACTGTTTTTCTTTCTTTCTTTTCTTTACTATTTTTGTAGTATTTGGCAAATGTAACGAATCAGCCTTCTCGGTAAGCATCGCTGTGGTAGTCAAGGTACTACAATAATTCTCAGCTCCATTTTATTTATTTTATGACAGGTACTCTCTGCACTAACAGTCGAAACCAACACGTCCAGAGAGTCATTATTATATTACAAAGTGAACCAAACAGTTTTACCGAAATCGCTACTGTTCTTCTTCTTCTTAGCGTATCGATGGCAAAACTAGTTAAATTCCTTGCCTGGCCCAGTATTCGGCCACGGCAGTGCCGTCCGCTGATGCTGTCATTAGGTCCCTATGTGAACAGGTAACAGGGCACGTGATGCAGGATCGAAGGTGGGACATGGTCTGCGGAGAGACGCTGCACAAACACTGAAGATCGGAACCGTCTGAGAACCCCCATCGCTACTGTTTCAATGATTCCACAAATTGTCCAGTTGCGCAGACATTTCAGATACAACACTACACCAATTTTACAACACAATGTCTACAAGGAATTAATTTGCGAATATTTAAAACAGCCACTGAACTTGCCAAAAACCCTGCTTTTTTTTTCAATATTGCTACCAACATCGAGCCTTTTTTATGAGGTTGAAAATCATTAAATTAAATGACCTCCCGCTTTATGGTGGTGCCAGAGGATGCCCTCTGGCACCACCATAAAGCGGGAGGTTCAGACTTTTACTGACTAAAACCCACCAGTGTTCTTCAGTTACCCTTTGCATTCCAAAGCTGCGATAACTTTTTCAAACAAGTACGTTTCTGTGGCATCTCTCAGAACCTTGCCGCCAATTTTTCCGCAATACAATTTGAAAATCGAACAAAAACTCTTTTCGATTCGCTGCGTTCTACAACATCACTTTATCAATCTCTCATTGTGAGTTGTTGAATGCACTATGTTTAGTTATTCCGTTCATCATAAATCAATGAAAAGCACGGAATATGACTCAGTTGGCATAAAAAGCCACCGTCTTTTGTGCCTTTGTGCCTTACGGAGTTTCAAGAGGATCTCAAAGGGTTCAAGAGCTTAATGACTGCGTTCACAATGAACCAAAACATATTGATGTTTCACGTCATTCAGCATTTTGTTACAAATATAATAATGTTTTATATCAATATAAGTTGTTTTTATTATATCTTTTGCGGTCGTCTGTACGTGAAGTAGCGTATCCTATTCAAATGGTTTTTTTAAGGAGTATTTTTAAAGGCGAGCTTACAGTTCACTTGGTAATGATTGAGAAGAAATGATGATGAGAGGATCCCAATGCGTCACAAGGGCGGTGAGGTTTTTTGAATTTTTTTAATTCTTACAGGTTTTTAATATCTAATACTAGCTGTTGCCAGCGGCTTTGCCCGTGAAAATGGTCTATAATGAACATACTCCCGGGATAAAAAGTAGTTATCGTATTTGCTATTTCAGGAAATGGTCTACCCGTCTGCTAAGTTTCATTAAAATCCGTTAAGCCGTTCGAGCGAGAAGAAGCAAAGCAAGTATACACAAACACACTCACAGACTGTGTAGCCTTTATAATAATTATTACTGTGAAGGCAATAAGCAATAGAGCAGTGGTGACTCAGTGATAACGACCCCGACTTACAAGTTGTAGGTCGCGGGTTCAAACCCAGCCAGGCGCATTACTTTGTGTAATTTATTTCATCACCACTGCTCTCAAAACGGTGAAGGAAAACATCGTGAGGAAACCGACATGTCCTAGAACCTAAAAATTCGAAGACATGTGACATTCACCAACGTGCATTTGGTCCGCGTGGTGGATTACGACCCATTCCCTCTACTAGAGAGGAGGTCTCAATCCCAGCAGTGGGAACATTAAAAGGCTGATAATGCTATGCTATGAAGGCAGTAAAACCTTTTTTTTCTTTTTTAATGGAAAGTATTAACACCAGAAAATCATTAAGTACCTATTTGGTCAGTGGTCTCCGTCGGCTTATCATACTTTCAACTGTCGTCAGCACATTGAGAGTTGAATAATCGGCATTGTACAAAATTCCTATCCTATCATACATATATTTAAAAAAAACTTTGTAAGAAAATCAAATCTAAAAAAAAATCTATATTAAGTCAAAAGATAAACCAAAACCAAAAATATAATTATAGCATTAATTTATAAACCGCCTAATATAACATAATATCCAATAATACCATCAGCTATCAGCCATTTTAATATATAATTTTTACTGACCACTAGAACCAGCTTAATTCCCTTTGTTGTCTTTTCTGACAAAATAAATATTTTGAAAAAGAAGTTTGTTCAGCCAAAACTTATTTTTTTTTGTAATAGCTGAATTTAAATAATAATAATAAATATAATTATTTATTGTCTCATTAAATTTACAAACGTAGAAATACAACAACACATTATAACTAGGTAGTATTTTCAACATCATTTTGGTTTTAGTATGGTTTCAAGTTGATTTGACACAAAGAAAGTAAGATCTATTAAATAACATATGGTGGGAATTGTAATTAATCATAGTTTAGCCTTGGGCAAGTAATCAAGTAGGTTAGAGCTGTTTGCCGACGGCTATATTCTTCACCTGCTTCATTAAATTTATGAAAAGTTTTGATATCTTCAGGCACACGCTCGTAAGGCTTCCACAATCAATCCTCTCATGACACATTATAAACTAAACCAAAACCAGTTTATACCAGCGTCTTCGCCCGCATGAATATCGTAAGTTATCTCTCGAAAACGTAAAAAACAAAAAAAAACCTATTGCCGGGATAAAAACCTTCCATGTCCTAATCCAGAACATGACCCTTCTTATCTAAATATGTATAACCGTCTAGAGTTTGATTTTTTTAAGAGACATTTATTTTGAGTTCAGCTAAGGAGTGGAATTCCCTGCCAGAGTCTGTGTTCCCTGATAACCACAACCAAAATAAGTCGAAGTGGGAGCAATAAAGTCAGAAGTGAATAGGTTACTTCTAGGCAAGCGTGCTCCAATGTCGACGACATCGTCGCTTATCATCACATGAGTCAAACGCGAGCCTTTCCGAATAATAAAAGAAAGGATGTGATTGATTGATGAGAGCAGTGGTGGCCGAGTGGTAACGGCCCCGACTTACGAGTTGTAGGTCGCGGGTTCAAACCCAGCCAGGCGCATTACTTTGTGTAATTTATTTCATCACCACTGCTCTCAAAACGGTGAAGGAAAACATCGTGAGGAAACCGGCATGTCCTAGAACCAAAAATTCGAAGACATGTGACATCCACCAACCCGCACTGGGCCCGCGTGGTGGATTACGGCCCATTCCCTCTCCTAGAGAGGAGGCCTGAGTCCCAGCAGTGGGAACATTATAAGGCCGACTTTGCTATGCTATGCTATGTGATTGATTTATTATCTTTATATATATAATTCTTTTGTACGTCTGTTTGTCATCTTTGTGTATATTTGAGTGGTTTGAAAATACAATTGAACCCAGGAGGTAGCGCTGTACTCGGGTTCTCAATTTTTTTTAACGAAAATCCAGCTTCCTGGCAGAATAACGTCTGTCGAGACCACTAATCAACTTATATAATATTCAAAGTAGGACAATGTATACAAATATATCTAAGTATCTTAAGCGAATATTTTTAAAGTTATTCTAATAAAATTAAAATAACTTAAATTGTCACTAGTTTAAAAAGTTCCAGCTGACCTAAGATTAGGATTTTTTTTTATTCTTGATAGGTTCGCGCTTGACCGCTATCTCACCTGATGGAAAGCGACGATGCGGTCGACGATGGGGCGCGCTTCCCTAGAATTAGTAACCTATTAACTCTTGACTTAAAGATTCCCGGGTTGAGGAGGTTGAGGGAGGATTACTTTCATAATGTATTTTTCGACACACTTGCTCAGAAAGTGACTATAATTGCACTACACTTAGGTATATAATGACGCTTATAACCAAACTGTGACTTTTTGATTACCATTATGCACTAGTGTGATAATGTAGTTAAAACCTTTTTGTTAAACCTCTGTTCCCATTTTTTTTTTTGGATTTTAATGACCTGGTCACTTGGAGCTTTAAGTCAAGCCTCTGTTCTCAAAACAAATATTTAATTTGAAAAAAAAAATCACATTAGGTAAGTATTGCGTTCAACAGTAAATATTAGTGTCTTGCTTATTTTATGCAATTTTGTGTTTAAATAAACTATTTTAACTTTTACATGTTTAATAAATAAATATTTCATTCCAAAAAATATTTTTTCAGCCTCATTCTTATTTTTAAACACTCTAGCTAGAGTAGCTAGTCTATGGCCGCCATTATAAATGCGCGCGCATAAGAAAACAGAATAATTTTTTTGCCGCCATATTACAAAAAAAATACAATTGTTAATTATTATTTTATAAAAATGTCTACAACTACTATTTATGAGGAAAGTGATTTGTGATGTACACTTCCAGATATAAGGTGTGAAGCCCTTAAACGTTATGGAAAGTTTACTACCAGAATACTCAAAGGAAAAATATCTGTTGGCGTAACAAAATTTCATACAATGGAGAATCAATAAAAATACACAGTCTTTTTCCGAAAATGTATTCATGGCGTACTTTAAAGAATTATCGTCCAGGTACTTGACAAACCTAGCTCTTTATGGTGTATTTACTCAATGTTAAAAAGTACAGTGCGAACAAAACATGGAGTGGACTTAAAAACATATTTATCTAAAGAGACTGTCCGATGGATTTCGAAGTAAAAAATCTAAGGTTTTAACACCTGATGACATTGAAAAAATCATAAAGGATGCTCCAATATTTGGCTACTAAGGTTAGTTAAATTCGTTTTCGGTATACTCTGTGTAAAGTACGCGACTCCAGTCTATGTTATGTCGTGTCATAAAAAACTTAATGATTGTTCCTTCTTTTCAGGTTGCTTTAATATTTGGTATAACTGGTGCATGTAGAAGACAAGAATTAACAAATATATCTGTAAAGGTCATAGAGAATCACGGCCAGATGCTTTTAGTGAAAATACATAAAAATAAAAATAAAAAATACCGAGATCATTCACTATACATGGTCAATTCTATCCAATTGTTAAGAAGTATGAAAGTTTGCGTTCTAAAAAAGCAAAAACTGACCGTTTTTTCCTAAATTACCAGAATGGAAAATGTACCTGTCAGCCTATAGGTGTAAACAAGTTTGGTTCTATGCCTAAAACAATTGCTAAGTTTCTAGGTTTATCAGAAGCTGAGACTTACAGACATGGACATAGTTTTAGAAGGACTTCAGCTACATTACTGGCTGATTCAGGAGCTGATGGTGGGTGGCGTTCTAGTAATGTAGCAGAATCATACGTTGAAAATTCCATACAAAACAAGAACGAAATTTGTGCCAAAATTACAAAAAGAATACGACGAATAGAGTCTGAGGCGCATCCTAGTACCGAAGCACCAAGTACATCGAATGATTGGGTTTCACCCACCACTGTTAATGAACTATGTCAAATAATAGAAAATGACAGTGTTTCAGTAGAGAATCTATCTCATGCGACCGCTATACCGTCAAAAATAGTCAATTATAATTTTACTAACTGCACATTTACTAATTGTTTCTCTAAATTAACTTTATACTAAATAAAACAGATTTTTCATTTATTTTTCTTCTCAAGTGTGCCGAAAAACGTCGTATGATACACGTGAATATTGGCGATTACCGTCCTAGGCTCTCTTAAGATCCTCGCCTTCGGCTCGGATATAGAGGCCTATATCTTTTCTCACAACGTTGTCAAAGATCTTAGAAAAAATCCTAAATAAAAGACTACTTAGTTATTTAGAGCACAATAATGCAATTGCTTCCAATCAATATGGCTTCAGGAGTGGAAAATCTACAGAAGATGCTGTGGTTGAGCTATCAAGTCATATTGTTAATAACCTTGACAGAAAGATAAAAACAATAGGTATATTTCTAGATTTGGCCAAGGCTTTTGACACGGTCTCTACCTCCATACTTTTAAGCGGATTGGAAGCTCTAGGAATAAGAGAAACAGCTCTCAATATTTTTCGTGATTACCTCTCTGACCGTAGTCAACGGGTCAAGGTTGAGAACTACACTAGTGATGAAGAGAAGTTATTTTTCGGAGTTCCACAGGGCACTGTACTGGGCCCTACTCTATTTCTTGTGTATGTTAATATGCTGTGCCAACTCTCTATTCCTGATTGCAAGATCCTAGTTTATGCAGATGATACGGCATTAATTATAAGTGGTGACACCTGGGCCTCGGCTCACCGTTCGGCAGAATACGCTCTCAGTGTTGTGATGGACTGGCTCTCCTGTAATCTGCTCACATTGAATGTCGCGAAAACCGACTACGTTACCTTCTCAGTAAACTCATCCACACAACCTATTGATTCCAATATAAGGGCTCATAGATGCTCCTGTCCTGAACTAAACAACTGCAATTGCCCCCTCATTCAAAGAATATCTTGCGTTAAGTATCTGGGGGTGCACATTGACTGTACTCTAAGTTGGAATAAACACATAGATGTTACAGTGTCTCGGGTCCGTAAGCTTATGTCCCCAATGAAAAGGCTTAGGAATGTGGTTCCTATACCACTTCTAAAAACTATCTATTTTGCTTTAGCTCAGTCACTTCTTACCTATTGCATCTCAGTTTGGGGTGGCACGTTTAAAACTTTTATGCTTCGTCTTGAGAGGGCGCAGAAAGCAGTCTTGAAAGTGATGCTGCAAAATCCGTATCGAATCTCTACTACTCAATTATACAAGGACATATCTGTTCTTAACGTCAGGCAACTTTGTGCACTTCATATAGTCCAGCGTAAACATTCATCACTGATTTATGATCCAGAATTGCTGGCAGGTAAACGACGTAGAGACTTAGTATGCCGTTCTATTAGACTTTAGAGTAAATACTGCCTTAGCTAGTCGTCACTTTCCAAATTTGAGCAGTCGCCTCTACAATGCGCTCAATAAGACTTGCAAAATATATTCTCTTTCGAAACACAAGTGTAAGAGTGTTGTAAGTCAATATCTTCAGGGTCTTACATACGACGAGACAGAAAGACTATTCGGTAGAGAATTTTGAATTTTAAATGTTAAGTGCAATCATATTATCTACACGTACTCGTACACGTATTTCCATGCATGCATTAACTAATTATTTTTTATTTATTTATTTTTTTACTCTAATTTTTTATTTTTTTTGTTATCAGTGAAATTATCAAATTAAGTTCAATTAAATTAAATTATGTTACTAATTACCTCTATTATGATGAAATATTCAATTATGTAAATTTTATAATCCATGTACTTACATAATATATCATATTATTATCAATCAATTTAATTCAATCAATTTTTTAAATTATAATTATTAAATATATTCTGTATTCGGACCAATTAGCAAAATGAAATTGTATCAAAATATTTATTTTTATTTTTTAACTTTAATACTGTACTAACACTAAAAGCTGTAGGAGGAAGGCGCCGATGTCTGTCACACAGGTAATACTAGCACACACATCGTCGTTAATCTATCTTTTCAAAGGAAACATAATTTATTTAATACATTGTATTGTGATTAGGATAGATAAGATGTACCTTCCTTTCTGTTAATAAATTTATTATTATTATTATTAAATACCGCCTCAGCGGTAATCACCAACATTATGTACACTTGTATCATAATGTACTATTTTCTACATCCTGATGTATATATTAATTTACACATGTTAAATAAAAGGTTTCTCACTTGTTATTTATTTAAATGAGTACCTACTAGAGACATTAGAAAACCTAATAGATACTTGACAATTAAACTAGCGTCTACTATGTTTCACACACCTTCCTGGCAGAAAGAGTACACATCCTGTATTATTTCAATTTCTTTGCGAACACCTGACCAGCACAACTTACCAAGTCACCATTTAGGAATTAACCACAAAGGTGGGTTTATACTAGAGGAGCCGAGCACAAAAGGAGCACGAAGCGAGATCATATTCGTATATTCGTATTCGTCGTGTATTCGTTTATTAATATTGTTTTTTCTGTTATTTTTAAGTTAAGTATTTATAGATTAAGTAGTCACTTTTTTTTATTTTATTGTTGTTTGTCCTGTGCGAGTCTCAAATAAATGTTTTCTTTCTTTCTTTCTTTTATAGTGTCGCTCGTGCTCGGTTCCTCTAGAGCCGGTCCACACTACACGAATTTGAGCTCGGTTCATCTAGCATGTAATATAATATAAATATACACTTCTGGACACATCTATTGGCCCACCTTAGAGTTTAGGTTTCGATGGCCCCTACCGAAATATGATTGCTAGATTGAACAACAACTGTTGATGCAGTTTTAAACCTGATACATTTTACCATCTTTTTCGATCGTATTGTTTTAAATTTGAATTCAGAATACCATACGACATGGAGCTACGCCTAACAAGTCGGATATGCGCCTTGTTAAAGGCAATTGATTTTTGAATAAAAAACATGTTTTATCAAATAAAGGTTTAATTTAATAACGCGTGTTGCCTCCATGGGCATCTACCACAGCTCTCATACGATTAGGCATAGAGTTTATCAACCGCTCTATGAAATTTTGAGGGATCATCTCCCATTCCTCTTCTATGGCAGTTTTCAACTCCTGCATCGTCTGGGCAACTGGCTGACGAGCCCTAACACGTCTTTTTAGCTCGTCCCACATGTGCTCAATGGGGTTCATGTCTGGGCTTCTGGCTGGCCAGTCCATAACTGTGATGTTCACATCCCGAAGATATTCCCTGACGATGCCGGCCGCATGGGCTCTTGCATTATCATGCATAAAAAGGAAATTTGGGCCCACATAGTCCGCGTATGGTATCACGTGAGGTTCTAAGCACTCACGAATGTACCTTTCAGCATTTAATGTTGGCAGCCGTGGTCCTGTAACAACCACAAGTTGAGTTTTGCCGCTCGCGGATATACCGCCCCAGACAGTCCATGAGCCACCGCCATAAGCAACCCTCTCTTCAAAGCAGCTTTGTGCGAAACGCTCGCCCTTACGTCGGTAGACCTTTTTCCTTCCATCATTGCCATGTAACACAATTTTAGACTCATCAGAAAAGAGTACACGGCTCCAATCTTGCTGTGTCCAATTTAAATGACTGCATGCGAAATGAAGGCGCGCTGTTCGGTGGGCTTGCGTTAGTTTGGGCCCATTAGCTGGCTTGTGTGGTACCATATCGCGTTCTTTTAACCTTCTCCGAACAGTTCGAGCGCTCACAGATACTCCGTGGAAGTCGCGAAGTTGGTTTTGTATCTCAATGGAGGTAAGGTGACGATTTCTCAAGCTGGTCGTCACGATGAATCGATCCTGCCTTTCAGTTGTGACCCGAGATCGTGGCCTTCCTTGGCGACGAACAAAGCCGCCAGTCTCTAGGTACCTCCGATAAACATTTCGGACCGCAGATCGACTTAAATTAAGTTGAACACTCACGTTTCTTTGGCTGTGTCCGGCCTGAATAAGTGCCACAGCTTGGGCGGCGACTTCAGGTCAAGTATTCATAGATTATTGATAGAACCTCACCTTAAGCTGTTGATCCCCGCACGAACGCCGGCTCTCGGGCGCCATTGTCTTACTATTGTGTCTCTAATTACACTACTCAACGAGTTAATGTTAAGAATAAGTAATGTTTGTTGCAAAACCAAAGATATCAATCACTTTTTCAAGAATTAAATCCAAGTAAACCAATAAAACCAAGTTTTCTTAGTATTCGATTGTTTGATATCAACAAACAGGCTCCAAATTGTCTTTTGTTTCTTTAAATTCTGTGTTCGAAATTCAAAAAAGACTATTGAATGAAATTGTGAATGTGCCAGATTCAAAACTGCATAAAAACTTTTTGCTCGACCTAATATAAAATTTTAGCTAGGACCAAACGAAACTGAAAATACAAGGTGGGCCAATAGATGTGTCCAGAAGTGTATATAAATAAAATTTTATTCAAGTATAAAGCAAGTAAAATTATGATTTACATTAACGTACAATCGAGAATTTAAAAAATCTAACAGTAATGTAGACCTGCCTGATCTAGGTTAATGAAAACCTGTGTTTCAGGCCATCAATTTACATCAAATATTTAAATAAGAAAACACTAGTAGAAGTAGAAACTAAATTAAAAAGAAGACAATATTTCAAACAACTTAAAAAGATTATTTTAAAACTAGATTTTATACGATATATTATCTCTCGGCTCATCTAGCGGGTGGGTTTATACCTTTATGGTTTATTTCTAAATGGTGACTTGGTAAGTTGTGCTGATGCTCCGCTCATGCTCCCTTCGTGCTCTGCTCGTGCTGGGCTTCTCTAGCGTAGACCCACCTTTAAGATATACGTAGTTACATTTAGTAAATATTCAAACGCCACGCATAAATTAAAAACATTAACACGGCCATTCTGCAATGCATCGACCATAGATTATATAGAGTGCGATAACGATCTCACATTCTCACAGGCAGCTTTATGGTCTATTTGCGTATTACACTTTGACAAATGAGATGGTATGCGTATAGAGAAATTATCATAAAAACGTATGCAAATTTGTTACTATTTTTGCTAATTATTTTGTTTTTGTTTAGTTTTATTCCCATGTTCTGAGCCATTGAATAACGTACAACTTTTTACCATGCATATTAAAAGGGATTTAGTTAATTAAGGGTTGATATTTATGTACGTATAAAATTCGTTGAAGGTGTGTGTATGGAAGACGCACTCCTACTGCGTCAACCCAAATTAATTTGGGATAAGAGGAAGACTAGGTTGTTATTGAAGCAAAATGTTTATGAATCTTAATACCTGTCTACCTGACCGGGATAGTGTGGACACTAAATACTGGGTGTCTCAAAAATAATTAACTTTTGCAGATGCATAAAAAACAAAAATATATACTTACCTACCCATTAATTTATAAAATCAGAAACTAAAGACATAAGAAAAGAAAATTACATTTAAAAAATAACATTACTCAAATGTCGTCCTTGGCGGCTCTGTTTGTTACTCTTCAAAGGTATCTCTAATTTATTTATTTATTGAATCATAGGAGAACGAACAGCTATAACAAAAGAATAACAATAGTATAAGAGACATTGAACCAATTACAAGTTAATATTCATGAAAACGCGCCTTAGAAGTTGAGTAGGAATATTTTTTATTTATTTTCTAATGTTTTCCTTCACAGAGCCAGACCTCACACCTTCGGATGTTTTACTCTAAGGTTATCTGAAAGTAGGGTGTACCAACAACAGTAATCCATTAACCACATCTGAATTGAAGGAGACAACCTGTAAAATTAAAAGAGAAACAACTTACTTGTACAATTTTATTCCATCACGCACTAATTCTAGTTCTATAAAAAAAAAAAAACTATTTACAAAAAAAAATACTTAACCGACTTCACTACAAAAAAAAAACACTAACACGATCAAAATAACTTTAATTTCAGAAGTCGGTGTTTAAATAACACACAAACAAAAGCAGAAACACCGACTTCCGAAATTAAAATTATTTTGATCGTGTTAAAAAATAACCTAAAAAAACACGAATCAAAATATGATCATGTTAGTGTTTTATTAGGTTGTTTTTTTTTGGAAATTGTTATTTATTTCACACTTTTTAGTTGTGATACACTTATAGCCAGAGTACCCATTTCTCATGAAAATTCCAATTATCCAACCACTGCTAGGATACATTGTTTTATTTTGAAGATCCCGTGTCTACCTTCTACCTTCCAGCTCCATCATCAGATCAGTTCTATAGCATGCTTTTCATGATAATTCTAATAAGCCCTTAAACGGCTAGGATACATTGATTAATTACGGAGTTCCGGTGTCTATCTTCCGGCTCCATCATCATCATCAGATCACTTGGATGATGCCATTTTCAACATAACTATTCAGAACCATTCATTAATTTGTACTGTCATAGTTGCTTAACTGTCTTCATTTTGATATCTATCTATAAGAGGAACTTCATGTTCCGTTGGTCATTTCTGGTCTTTTTCACCAGGTCCACTTCATCAAATGTTACTTTTTGACTGTAAATGCTTAAGTTCTCGATGAAAATACCAAAATCACTATATGGTTGCCTATAATATTTGAGGAGTTCCCTCGATTCTTCAAGGATCTCATCATCAGACCTGGATTAAAAAAAAATGGGACCAATCTGGGAGCATATTCTTTTAGAGGAAATTTTTTTTAGAAATTGGTCCATAAACGACGTAGTTCTGATGTGTATTACACATAAAAAAATACAACCGAATTGAGAACCTCCTCTTTTTTTGAAGTCGGTTAAAAAGACAAACGTATTGTTTTTTTTTTAAGTTTCAATCAACTAAACGAAAACACGAAATGTCGATAAGAACAATCCAGACATACCGTAGAACAATATAAAGTACTAAAAACTTACACGCTACACTAAATAGGAAAACAACAGTAATAAATAAAACAAACAATAAATAAATAATACATAACATGCAGTTTGTCTTTTGAACGACAAGTGTAAACAAATGGCGGGCTTATTGCTGTATTGGAACGATGCACGATGTAGCCAAGTTTTTATTATTATTGTCCCCCTTCTGATGGGCTTAACGATAAGTACAGCAAGGAAAATCTATAAATAATTAATGGGCAAGGAAATTATTTTAATGTATTTGTTCAACGGTGAGAGTTTAGATCTTAGACATTATGCGTTATGTGCAGTCGTGAGTAGCATTGGCAATAGCGCATGTGCATGAAAAAATATCTGTTATGTAATTCGTTATTTTTAAGAGAACTTAAAAATATATTGTGTATTTACATTTAAAAAACACTTACCACAAGAAAAGGATCGGTTGCCATGTTGTGACGTCACGTCATACTGTCAAATCGAATAAATTGGGTAGGGTGAACAAAACAAGAATTTTTTTTAATTTAATTTAATTACGTATCGTGAACGAAAAAAGTTTAATCAGATTCCAGTTCTTCAATTTTGCTCGTCACTGTGCGAAGTGTCTGAGCAGTGGCAAATGGAAAAAGAAAGCGAATTGTTCCTAACAATGAAAATAGTTGTTTTAACTAATTATAAACAATAACGTTTTTACTTCACCTAGATTCAACTAAGACTTAGTAATACAAAGCAAAAAAAAACCCTTTATTGATACGAAAATAAGCTTTGTTTGCAAACCGTACTTTTCACTCAACATTTGACAGATCGAGGTTATTGACTTTCCTATTCTTATTTGGAACGCATAGTAACTATAATTACAGTGAAACCAAAACATAGTACCTAATAAAAACTCTAAACTAATTAAAACAAACTTAAATAAAGCGTCAAAAAACTCCTCCACATCGCTGTCGACTGATAATGTGCCCAAAACATTGCCACACTTTATGGCAATACTTATCCTCTGTCCAAGCTAAAAACCAGCCCTTGGGTCACGCCAAGTGTCAACTAGACATTTTGACAGATCTTTATACAATTTGTGAGCACTCGGACCCCATGATCCGAGAGTTTCAACCCATGGTTATCTAACCAGTTTATAAATATACAAAAATAGAATAGTAACAGTGAAAACAATATCAAAATTGCTAGAAAAGCAAACAAGATAAAACAATTTTAAACAAATAATATATGTACCTATATATGTCTCTCTCGTCAAAACGCCATTTTTTATGGCGGCTGTATGTGTTGTGTTTTTCTTATTAGCAGAATTAATTTTGCAAATAAAAAACATGCTTGCATATTCCCTATTGTTTAATAGTTTTCTCAATTTTTTATAACAAGTTTATCTAGCTGTGAGCCTGTGACCGACGGACTGACATTTAAAGATATTTTAGTACCGGTCTGACTTTAGAAAAATGTTGGTACCCTAAAAATAAAGAAAACTGAAGAGAAAACTAAATACATGTAGCCAATAATTTAACGAGCTTCTTGATAAAGCTTGTGGACTAAATACTCATATCGAAAATATCAAGCCATTAGGTAGTTATCATATTACTTATAAAATATAAACAACATCTCAACCTGTCGAAAGGAAACCATTTTATTCTATTTAGTTTTAAAATAATCGTCCCGACGGATGCTCGAAAGCTTTCGAGTCATTCCTGCAAGTCACCGCCGACATGTGGCGACTTTGAAATTGGAACGCACCTCGCGAGCGCGCGTATTTACTTTTTAATTCTTTTTTTTTTATTAATCGAAGGAGTCATTAGATTGTAACTCATAACGGTCAGCTCTTTTTTATCGTCTGACCCAAAGACTTGTCAGGTGCCTTTTTAATATTTCGATGTAACTTATTTGGTGCAAAAACTTACAGTCACATTAAGGACTGCAACTGTCCGTCTTTTACTTTAATCGTTTGCTCGAAAAAGGCTGCATTAACGTTAATATATTATTGTCTAGAACTGTCGAGTGATGCCAACCTTACAACATGAATTATAGATTCAAATCGATAGTTTTCATAATAATATTTTAAATTAAGTGGTAAGAAATTGTGATACAAATAAGAACTAGTTTGTTGGAAATTTTTTGTACACGTCAATTATAAAGGTTATTTAGAAAAGGGATAAGAATTTATTAACCTATAATTACTCCAATTAACATAGCTATGATAGGATCTTACAGATTGATAGATTTAAAAAAAAAATTTGAATTTGGAAAAAACATAGTGACTGGGATTATTTTGTAAATAAAACCCACATTACGTAAATTGTGTAGGTAGTCAGTTAGTGCGTAACTAAACTCTAAAGCCGTGAAATTCTAACCCATTTTATAGCATTAAATAAAAATATTTCAGCGCCAAACTCCATTAAATCAACTCTACATTTCACAGCGTTGAATAAAATTGCTTTCAAAATAATTTCACACAAACTTATTACAGTCATCTTTATCCTACAGTGATTGATCATCTAAACAAAAGAATCGATCGGAAGATCCCACAAGACGCGCCAAAACTTCGCGTTCCATTTTATGAATTTAAAAATCATACCGTCAGTTTTTAATATCAGATCAAAGCGCTCGATCTATCGGCCTAATATTTCATAACAAATTACAAAGACGTCTCAATACATGACACGGATTCATCGGGCGCCCGCCGCGCCCGTCCGACTCCGAAACAAAAACAAGCCGTCATCTCACAATGGACCAACAAAAAACCAGTATATCGGTAACACAATCTATACATATTAAACATACAATACAAACAATGCCATGCTGATTGAAACGTCAAGCAAATGACGTCCCGATTGATTCAGATCGCTGCATTGTACTTATTAACAACGTAATTACGGCACGCTGAGATATAACTATTTATTTTGTGTCCAAATTTATTATTGAGCCGCCAAAAAAACAGATCACGATGCAATGATTCGTGATTTTTGTACGTCCGTCCCTTTCTATCGAGTTTTATATCGATTTCCATATTGAGATCAGTGATGTATCGACAAAAAAAGTTGTTTGTTCTTTTTTTTGAATCGAAATTGTTTTATGATGTTGGTATTTTGTGCGTATAGCTTTTTAAAATGCGTTGTAACAAAAGTTGCCAGTGCGTGAGGTTTTTAACGGGTCTATGGACAATGAGTATGTAATAGAGAATTCGATACTTTGTTACATGATAGAGTATTGTAATACGTTTTTTGATTGATGGAACACAATGTCGACCATTACGGTATCATAAACAGTTTAAAAACATATTATACTATGTTGCATCATTCTCCTGCCTTCATCCTATGTTACTTGGGTTTGGCGTATCAGTTTTCGTCTTCCATTTCATGTAAGGGCCTTAAAAATTAGGCATGCGAGCGAAGAAGGATGGAGCTTTAAAGGGTGTATAGCTCCAGTTTAGGTCATCTAATGCTCCTATCACTGACTCCTTTAAGCCACATCGTTCCTCACACAATCCTTCAAATTTCATTTCCAAATATTTCACCGATGCAGTTCTGTTTTTCGTCTTGTTATAAAGCTGTGAGTCAATTTTTACTATGGATAATATGAGATGCTGATCTTTCATGTCTGCAAATCGACGTGGGCGTGTCTGCGTGTCCCGCTCAACGTCGTCGATGTACTCATAATGCTGATCAAGCGATACGCTATTAGAAATCAAGCTCGCTTCGTGAGACTCATGTCATGCAGTCAACTCTTACACGATATTGAAATATAGATGAAAAAGATGAATTTGATTGTAAGTTTTAGTAAATTGATTTCTTTCTTTCATTTTGATACAAGTGGAGAAACTTTTTCATTGCGACTGAGGCAGAATTCGAGTGTTATGGAGCCGAGTGCTGCAGTGACCAATTTCTACGTGTATTAACCAACGTTTTTCAATACACTTACGAGGAAATAAGTAAACGGAGTTTGACCAGCGACATGTGGGGACAGCGAGGCGCCAAGTCTCATACAATAAATGTAATAAATTGTGGCGGGGGCGAGCTGGCGCACTTTTCCGCACTAGTGCGAAAAACAGCAAATTCCTTGCCTAAAAGCGGTAGAGGTAGGAGCGGGTTTTCGAGTAAGTGAAAGTATCTACCGTGCGAGGACTTGTCTTACCATATTTTACGGAATTATAACACTATAAGACGTTTTCTTCTGCTTTTGCAAACCTTTTTACTTTAAAGTCAAATTTTTAATGTTTGAGGCTAAAGTATTTAACTAATACATACTCAACTTCTTAATCAGAGCTTAACAGATTCTTACAAGTGCATAATAAGGTTGTACAAAGCTCTAAAATCATTTGCTTTTCAACTCTCAACTTTATGAACGCAGACGAAAAAGTTCATCAAAATGAGTAAGTACCAATAAGTCGTTATAAAGTTTGTGTGTTCGAAATAAGAACAAATATGATTGGCGCCATTGGGTAGGGTTGCCACTACAAATTTTGACAACGGGTCTAATATATTTATGTATCTTTTTATTTGCATTTCATTGACATAACTCTGTATTTAAGCGTCCAAATGAAACTTTCCATAAATAGGCCTATGACTGATAGACTGACTGAAAACAACCAGTTTCCTTTAAGGCCTACTGTCAGTCTATGAAGCTACGCGTCCATGGACAGTAAGCGTTAGTCCTCACTAGTTTCGGTACAGAGTTGGCCATTGCAAATGGCAACTGACTGACGGAACAATATAGATTTTAGTCTGTCATTCCTTAAATTGTCACTCCAGCCAGAGCTGGTTAAGTCATTTTTTTATTTTTTTATTTGATATAAACCAGTGCTTGAATGCGATCCCACCCGACGGCAAGCAGTGATGCAATCGTAGATGATGAGGCGCACTATTTTATTGAGAGCCTATTCACTCTAGCTTTGAAGAGAACCAAATTAACAAATCAAATAAATTACAAAAAAAAGAAAAAAAAAATTAAAAAAAGTTAAAATTTATTATCAAATTATTAATTATTATTTAATTATTTTGATAATATCCCTCGTAAAAAAAATCAAATACTTAATTTCTTAACTCTTTATTGTACACAAGCATACATAGTACAGGGCGAGTTTAACTCAACAATGAGTTTTCTACCAGCAAACCTTTGAGTTACAGAGAGAGAACTCATTCGAGGGTAGGATCCAGTGCACAATATAAACCTTACATAACTAAATCTAATATATATGAATGAGTATTGCGTCCCACCAGGGACGCTTCCCTAAGTTTCCTACCCAGAACAGGCTTAAGGATTATGAATTGGAAATTAGTCAGTACTCACAGGATGCTGGAAGCCAGGGGATCACCTTACTGCACAACTAGTAGTAGTATTTCACGATATTTTCAGGTTTCTTTAACCCCGCGCGCGGGTTGACGTGCTATTGAGTTCGAACTGTTGCTTCTTCCATCGCCGTCAGGTGGCGGTGCGATGCGTGTGCGATTGGCGGCGAATTCAAATAAGGGAGGGCAGGATGGGAAAAAAGAATTATATTATACATAAGTCTAATATAAAATTATAATATACATACTAATACAAATTGTTTTATTGACACATACAATTACTGATGATAATTAGGTTGTGAGAAGTCAGTGTCTTGTCACATTAGTGTCGCTTAAAATAATATGGTCGAAGTGACTCTTCCTAAAATATAATTAAAAAAAAATAGAAAATGTAAAAAAAAAGAAAAAAATGCTTAAAAATTAAATAATTATAACAATACTAAAAGAAAAGAAAATAACAAAAATAAAACCTAAGATCGTAAAGCTAATAATGTGTAAGTTGGCGTTTGAGGGTGAGGTTGATGTTTTTACTGTACGAGTTTTTCAGTCTGCGAATGACAATAAATTGTGGTTCCTCTTGATATCCCTAACCATCATCGTCTTCCTGCCCTTGCCCTGTGTTATTTGGGATCAGCGTAAAACGTTTTTTCTTTCATTCTATCCTGTCACCCGTCATGCTATCACTAACTTCCTTTTCTTTCATATCACTCCTCACACAATTCATCCATCTTTTCTTTGGCCTCCCTCTCCCTCTCCACCCATCCACATGTATACTCATCACTCTATTAGTAACATGGTGTTTCATTCCTCCTCTTTACATGATCATTTACCAAGACAAACGATTCGATTTTTGGCGCAGCCGTGGGGCACAAAATTGTATATAGGTATATATATTTTTTTGGTTCTCTTTTGTTTGGTTTCGTGTTTACATATATTGTTTGTGTGCCTTGCGTTGTGACAAAATAAATTCATTTTTTTTCTTCCTTTCTTTCCTTCAACATTTCAGTCACTGGCACCGCTTTGATAACCCTTACCATCACCTGTTAATTGAAAACTCAATGTTGTCATGTCAGCCGTCACACGAGATGTGTCTTACTTCAGTGTTCTTTAGTAAACGTTGCCATTACAAGCGGCTGCGAACGATACGAACTTATAAACTTGTAAGTTGTATGAAATGGATGACAGCGAATTTTTATGAACACTTTAATTGAATTGTAGAGGCATATGTACTAACGATAAATGGTTGTTTGTAAGTTAGTTCGTATAAAAAAGGCGTATGTCCTGAGGGACATCTGCAGGTTTGTTTAATTGCACTGTGCCTAATCAACTTTAACTTGAAAGATAAATTGCTGAAAAAAATGTATAAATAAAAATATTGTGTTAATTGAAAAAAAAATTTTTTTTAGAAATATATTTATAAGAACATCATCATCATTTCAGCCGAAAGACGTCCACGACATAGGCCTCCCCCAAGCGTCGCCACAACGACCGATCGCGTCTCGCATCCGTCGGATTCCCGCAACCCTCATCAGGTCATCGGTCCATCTTGTGGGAGGCCTTCCAACGCTGTGTCTTTCGGTTCGTGGGGCTAATTTCTTTCGCAACATGTTATCCACAACCTTATCGTACTGATAAGAGGTCACTAGTAAATGAATAAGGAAAATATAATATGATAGTATGTTCTAATAGTTGTAGCTCGCTCCGCACGTTCTAGCATTTTCTACATAAGATCACAATAAAAAGTTAACCTATCCTAGTCCAGAATGCCCCAATAAACGAACCCTTTTTTAATCAAGATCTGTCCTATCTCAGTCGGAAGTAATCCAATTTTTGAGTTCGGTCCTACAAAACCACTTTTTCCATTTTTCGCGAGCTCGCATGTTTTCTAGTCGGTATCTCCATTATAGCATATCGGGACTCTGTCGTGCTGTCTCAAGGGGCTAGTTCTGTTTGATACAAAAAAAAAAACCTCAAAAATGTTTGATACAGGGCCCCTGAGGGCCTAGGTACGCTATAATAATAATAATAATATAATAATAAAAGCCTTTATTCGCTGACCATATTACAGTTTTGACTTATACTACTTTATAAAAACAAAATTCTTAATGTAATCCTACTTTTTTTTTTTTTTTTTTGCAACAACTTAGTCAGGCTGTCTTTTGACATAGGCCTCCCCCATTTCCTTCCAGTTATCTCTGTCACGAGCTATCCTCCTCCATCCTTTCGGTAGATCATCCTCCCATCTTTTGGTTTGACGTCCTTTCTGTCTTTTTCCATTTCTAGGGTACCATTCCATTACGTCCTTCGTCCATTTTGTTCCACTGTTCGTCCTCATTATATGACCAGTCCAATTCCATTTAAGTTTTCTTATTTTCTGTACTACATCTGTTACCTTTGTTCTTTCCCTTATTTTTAGTGTTGTCCACCGGTCCCGTAGTGTTATGTTAAGCATGCTTCGTTCCATGCTGCGTTGACAAACTAAGAGGCTTTTGTAGTTTTTACTCGTAGCTGGCCAAGTTTGGCATCCGTAGGTTAGACATGGGAGGATACATA
Source organism: Mythimna impura (assembly GCA_905147345.3). NCBI lineage: Eukaryota > Metazoa > Arthropoda > Insecta > Lepidoptera > Noctuidae > Mythimna > Mythimna impura. Next base: position 3,054,165 of record LR990355.1, on the reverse strand, counting down.
TGTTATATAATTTTTTCTTGATAGACATTGGTATCGTTCCGTTTTTAACTATTTCTTTTAGTGACCAGTACCGCTTCCAAGTGTTGCTTATTCTTCTATTTATTTCTTTGGAGTGTTGATCTTTTGTTGATATTAGTTGTCCCAAATATATGTATTCATCTACATATTCAATAACTTCTTGTCCTATTTCGATGTTTTCTCTTGATCCATTCGTCATTACTTTAGTCTTCAATGGGTTCATAGATAGACCTGCTTTCTTGCTTTCGTAATCTAGTTGTTGTAGCATAGTTTGTAGTATCTCTGGTCTCTCTGCGAATATCACTATGTCATCAGCAAACCTTAGGTGATTCAAATTTGATCCGTTAATGTTAACTCCAAAATTTTCCCAGTCCAGTTGTCTGAATATATTTTCTAACACTGCTGTAAATAGTTTTGGGGAAAGTGGATCTCCTTGCCTAACGCCTCTCTGAACACTGAATTCTTCGCCTTGCTGTTCAAGTTGGACTGTTGCTGTGATATTTCTATATATTTCTTTTATGATTTGTATATATTTTCTTTCTACACCTTGGTTTTCTAGAGTTTTCCAGATATAATTATGACTTAGAGAATCAAAAGCCTTGTTGTAGTCGACGAATGCCATATAATAAAGTTGACCATATTCATTCATTTTTTCTATGATCTGCTTCACGACGTGAATGTGATCGATGGTAGAATAGTCGGCGCGAAATCCGGCTTGTTCTCTAGGTTGGTTTTCTTCTAGGTGTTTTGTTATTCGCCCAAGTATTATTTTTGAAAAAACTTTGTATAGATTGGACATTAGACATATTGGTCTGTAGTTATTTATCTCATTTTTGTCTAGGTACGCTACTGCCATCTTAATTTTAAGTCCTACTTTTTCGGAAGCTCTACTGAGGTCACCGAGCATTGTAAATATCTAGTACATACATTTTATTGTTTGTACGTTTTAAAAATGACTAGAGTAATTGCGCTAAATCTTTTCAGGACAAACACAAGTATGCAATATGTTACCTATTTTAATGCCTTAATTCTGATGATGAAAAAACCCTTTTCTACACAACTCTTGTTTGTCTATGTACGTAAATGTCTAATAGTGATTGATTATAAATCAACCTATTATTTTTAGGTTGCTTACTCACCTCGAGATGGCCCAGTGGTTACGGGACCCTCATGCATGAGATCTTCGGGCAACTTTTCATGTTTGTCTAGACCATTACTGACACCCCGTGGCTCAGAAAGCACGAAAGCATTAGATCCCGGTTGTCATTCGTAGCTCTTTAACAGTCATTACAGGTAATCAGACGCCAGAAAGTCTGACCGTCAGACTATCCAAGAAGTATAGTGTTGCCCTATTACTGGATTGTTGAGTTCTGATAGGCAGTTGCTATAATATAATATAACTAGGCACGAATCCGGTTAGACTGAAAGTCGACCTAGCAAAAGGCTAGGGAGATAATAATAATATTCCTCAATTTTCACACAACGCCATCTAGTCCAAAACTAAGCAGAGATTGTGGATAAACATACTTATATATTTCTAAATACATACATATTATAGACCATAAATTACACACCCAGACACAGAACAAATGATCGTGCTCATCACACAAACATTTGTCCTGGGCGGGAGTCGAACCCACTACCTCCGGCATAGCAGTCAGAGTCACTGTCAACTAGACCAACAGGCCAGTCGAAAGCGATGGTGAAATACTTACGTAGGTATTTCCCTCTTCGTCACCATTTTAACTTTAACAGATTTAACATACCATCTCTACCAAATCGTTGAAAATCTCTGCGCTAATTAAAACTCTGTCAGTCGGTGTGCGCGGGCGCCGATAAGATCAGATCTGTCGATATATTTGCGTTGCTCCATTTCGAATGCTGCCCAGCGTGAGACTGAGTTTTACTGGGAACTTAAGATATCTTGAGATTAGTGTGTGATATAATATGTCTATGTAAAGATTTATGCCACTCAGGCTAATCAAAGACTTTCCTTTTTGTACCTTTCGCTGAGCTTGTACAGTTTACAAGACTGCAACTTTGTACCTATATTTTAAAACATACATTTCAGAAGGCACGAGTGGCGCAATAATTAAGTGATTGGTTGCTGCGCTGCTTGTCGCAAGTTCGATGCCCGCACGGAATAAATATTTGATGGATTACAGATTTATTTATTTATTTAAAATTATGTAAATAACACCATTACAGCTATTAACGCAAATGCGATGCTATTACCAGCTATACATCTGTATTCAATTTATAAAAAGATATAACAAACAATTATATAAATAAAAAACAACAGAACCATACAATACAATATTAATTAACCTGTATGTATATTTACTTATATTTTCAATGCACTTTAGTTCTACTGCAGTGAACCTCGGCAGGCTGCAGTGAAATAGATCTATGTCAGTAGCAATAATGCTTAGTATTCCTATGGCGCGTGACAAGGGGCACACAAGTTTGTCCTAGAAGAAGGCTCCAGCAGCGTGGGCGTGGGACGGCGCGCACCCCTGCAGCCGGGAGGAGCGCGCAGGCCTAGCTCCGCCGGCAGCTCGGGGTAGCGCAGCCAGCCGCGTAGCACCCGGAACACGAAACTACACAAAGCAACGTCCCTCCGCACCGCCAGCCTACTGTGAGATAGTTATTCCGGGTTTGTAAGTGACTGTTACATATTTGGGAACGCATCCACGATACAGAAGTAAATGACTTCTGTAAGTGTGGGGCAATGTCTTAAAAATAAAACTGTTTTTCAGTTTTTGCTTTTCAGAGCAGTGGGCCTCAGTGTTACGGCCCTGATTGCGGAGTGGCACGTCGTGGGTTTCAAACCCACGCAGGCACTTTACTTTGCCTATTTTATTTTATCACTACTGCTCTTAAAGGAACACATTGTGAAGAAACTGAAAGAAATGTGAAATCCACAACCCGTATTGGGCCAACGTGGTGGATTACGACTTATTAAAAAAAACTCTGTTAAAAAGAAGGCCTGACACATTATAAGGCTAATCATGCTATTCCACTTTTTTAGTTCTATGATAACAATTTATTTACCGATTTCTTTCTGTCAGTCAGGCCAATAAAATAGCATCAGACGACAGCAGATGATGGCCCACCTTTCATCCAGCGCTGACAGAATCCTATGACTGCGTCTGTGAATGGAGTTTTCAGCCAGAGACAATAGAACTTCTATAAATTGTGTAATTTGTGTAAATTATATGTTTAGATTAATTTAATAGTTTGGTTTAAGTCTTCACATAGGTACTCTTCTTCCCCTGTTCTTAAACAATATTTCTTTCTCAGGTTATCTGGAAGAAATACCTGAGGACATACCTAAGCAATAAGGTACATTATATTCATGTTTATTATGTATTTTTATCTGTTACTGTTCCCTTTGCGATCACCAATCAATCGACTACGTGGTATGGTGGTCATTATAACATACAACGCAATGTGTGTAAGTGTTGATGATCTAGACCTTATTCTCCACCAGCGTCACTAACCTAAAAAAAAAATTATGTGCACTAGATTTTTCGAAGATCAATGAAACAGTCCTTACTATTATAATTATGTACTTGCTCCAAGCGTCTTTACTTCTTTCTTTTTTTTATCTGTCTACTGTCTCTTGTTCTGCTCTAATACCATCTATGAAAACTTGTAAGTGGCCTTCTTTCAATATTTTTCAACTAGCTGTATCCTAGCTGTAAGTTTTCTGAAAAAAATAAAATAAACTATCACGACAGTAAAAAAACTAAATATTTTGAAAAAGACTATGATTAATATAATTTAACCATCAGAATTTATATTAGAGAATAGATCTTCAGAATTTATTTGTATACCCCTGTCCTATTTCAAATTCTTAGGATCCATCCAAACGTTGTCTGGTAGATATCGCTGTCAGCGATAAGACCGCCATGGTCCCCATAAATTTAAGTTTGTGTATAAGTTGTGTTAATTGTATTTTTACTCATTCAATCTTTTTTTTTATTCTTTCCTTACACCACTTTCTAGTAACCCTAGTTTTATAAATGCCGTAAAACTCTGTAATTGGTTTAAGTGATAATTGACATCATTTCGCTATCACTGTGCAGTGTGTGTAGACCTCACTTTTACATGATCTTTCACGCAGGGCTACATTGGGCTGTTCATTGATAGTGGGGTGGGCCTTCTTAACCCATGTAACTTTATAAATAAACTATTGACCTAAAATAAATAAATAATTTTTTAGGTGTAACGCAAAGTTTATTCATTTATATATCTAGGCCTATTTTCTTACCACCCGTATCAGTCCAATTTATATCGTACTTACGTCTCCTTAAAATTGGTAGAATTCCTCGTGGGCCTCTATTAGTGTCGTCTGGTCTCCGTCGACGTAATGACGTGGAGCGAGCGGCGCCTGCGCAAACTGCTGCGTCACTGTCTGGTGCTGTGGCAGAACGGCAGTAGGACAGGTACGAGGAAAGTGAGGAATGGAACTTTGGGAGTAGGTGACCTGTTTTTGAAGTTTAAGAGTAGTGGGAATATCTTTGAGAAAAAGACGGGTGCCAAGTTATCTATACAAAAAGTTATCTGGAATTTTGCGATAATAATATCTAATAATTTATATACAATAAATAAAGGATATAATAATAATTTTAAAATATATTTTTTTATTGAACCATTGTTACAAATATTACCTTAAATTAAATTAAACTTAATATAGGCCTGTAACTTTTCCCGGGTTTCAATATTATGTAGTATACAGAGATCTCGAAACTAGGCGGCACCTAAGCGGTGTTTCCGGTCCTTGAGACCGGAAAATTTCTGATAAATCGGATTTTCTGATAATTGCGGTAATTTATTAAAAATATTATATTTCACAACAAGGGAAATATTCTTTTGAAAGCTAAAAGTGTAAAAAGTAAGGCGATATCTGTTATTATTTTTTAATATGATATTTTTAGTTAGTCAAAGCTTTATTGCTAAATACAATACAATAATTTATTTCTGGATTTTATGTAAAGGCCCAGTTCATTGTGTTCTACCGATTTAGGAATGCAAAATTGTAATACAAAGACAAATCATTTTAATAAGTTATAAAATCGACATCCCTTTTTTACTATTACTGGGCTCGCGCTTGACTACTATCTCACCTCGGTCGAAGATGGAGCATGCTTGCCTAAAGGTAAACTAAAAAAGAAATCACTCTTGATTTAAACATCTCCAAAAAAAATATTCAAAACAATTAATTTTTTATTTTTATTTTACCCAGACCTAAATGGACACTTATAATACGTCAGAAGCTAGTGCATGGTTCCTATTGGTCGTTTCTTAAGGAGAAGAACCGACAAGAAAGACCCATCCCTTTTTAATATTGACTTGCTTCACTGTCCTCCGTTGTGCTGTGTCGTAACCCTCGATCACTCACTTACACAACATGCCCGTTGTTTCCCACATGCCACAGTTTGACAGCCCAAATGTGACGTCACGACGAGCCAGGCGCCACCTCGGACCCGGAGGAAATGCCCTTCTAACCTGCGATAAGTGTGGGCTTAACAAGGTGTATTCGACATCTTTGGTATCCATTCAGGTACTTACTCCTAATATTACTATTTCTACTTGGCCTTAGATATCAATTCTAAGATATTGAAAAAGTGCAGAATAATTTCAAATGAATATATGAAACAGATGCTATCTTCTTTATCTTTACAGATTCTATAGGAATATAGTATTAAACATAATAAATAGGGTGGCGCAAAAGTAATGTCATAATTTGAATTGGAGAAAAATAAATGGATTTTGTTTCCTTGAAAGTTTGTAATTGATGATATTAATTGGAAAAAATTAAAGCGTGCAAATGATCACCTCCTGACTTGACGCACAAGCTCGTTTTACGGCAGTTTAAATTGTTGCTCGCAAAAAATCTAGCTCCAAATTGGCAATTTCTTCTACAATGTTAACTTTCAAGACTTACAAGGTTCGTGGATTGTTGTGGGAAACGGGAGGTTCCAAAAAGCCCCAAAGGAAAAAATCTAGTGCCGATAGATCTGGCGATCTGGATGGCCGGTTCAAATCTTAAAAACAACAGATTGAAAATTTGTCAAATTAGCAGTAACAATAATATTTTAAACAATAAAATTCCACGTTTTAGAGATGTGTATCGCTCTGTACCTTGTGAACAACTAATTCTCTATATTTCTACAATATAAAGGTGCTACACTGCGCACACGTGTGTCACACACGCCGATCTGGGCGCGTCGGTCTCCATACATTTTATATGGAAACTAGGCTTGTAGAGCTACACTTGATCCACGCCACGCGACGTCGTTCTACGTACAAATCAGGCGTGGTCCACGTGTTCGTCGGTCTATTGTAGTTCTAGCTTAAATGTTAAAGCACAGTAAAATTTGGCGCCCTCTGCGAAAATTAAGGCACATTCACATTATGACATTACTTTGGCGCCACCCGCTATTATAAATAAAAGTGTCTAAAGGGTCGCTGCGGGTTGGTTTCGTACGCCTTCCAAAGGTCCAAGCCTCCAGGGTATTGAGATTTTTTTTGTTGGCAAAATCTTCCAATGACATCCCCCGTTCTTGGGCGGAGCGGGAGATAGTGTCAGACTTTTACTGACTAAAAACCCACTCCTGTTCCTTCGTTGCCTTTCGTCCTAGGCCGAGTCTTCCTTTCAGAAGCAGACCCTTGGCCCTAGTAGGCGCGTACGCGTCATCATCGACTTGGGCTCGGATCGGACGGTTACCGGACGGTCGGACTGCGAGCTACCCATTGCTCGCCGTCCGCAAGCCCGTACCTACGGTGGCCGGAAATCGGGATCGGAATCCCGGCGGCTGGGACGCGAGGGCCTCGCGCGTACACGTGCGGCCTTTCCTTTGCTACCATTACTGCTTCGCAGAAGGAGACGACCACCTGCCACTCCTCCTCGCTCCGGACCATGGCCCGTACCAAGGCCCGGCGCGAGAGAAGGGTCTTGAGATGCATCATCATCCATCATGTCTCTAGCCTTTTCCCAACAAGCTTGGGGTCGGCTTCCAGTCTAACCAGATGCGACTGAATACACGTGTTTTACATGGAGTGACTGCCTATCAGACCACAACCCAGTTACTGAGCAACAAGATACTCTTTGTATAGACTGATGGTTTTTTTTTTTTAATTTTTTTTTTTTTTTATAGGTGGGAAAATCATCTTATGACAAATCCCGCTCTTGGGCGGAGCGGGAGATAGTGTCAGACTTTTACTGACTAAAAACCCACTCCTGTTCCTTCGTTGCCTTCGTCCCAGGGCCACGGTTTCGTTTTCACACTACCCATGGCCCCAGTAGGCTTCGACCCTGCTGGGCCCCTACGATTTGCTGACATCTCCCTGAGGCGCGCGCGGAACAATACGCGCCGTCGACGACTTGGGCTCGGTCCGGATGGTTACCGGACGGTCGGACGGCGAGCCACCCATTGCCCGCCGTCCGCAAGCCCGCGCCTACGGTGGCCGGAAATCGGGATCGGAATCCCGGCGGCTGGGACGCGAGGGCCTCGCGCGTGCACGTGCGGCCTTTCCTTTGCTACCATTACTGCTTCGCAGAAGGAGACGACCACCTGCCACTCCTCCTCGCTCCGGACCATGGCCCGTACCAAGGCCCGGCGCGAGAGAAGGGTCTTGAGATGCATCATCATCCATCATGTCTCTAGCCTTTTCCCAACAAGCTTGGGGTCGGCTTCCAGTCTAACCAGATGCGACTGAATACACGTGTTTTACATGGAGTGACTGCCTATCAGACCACAACCCAGTTACTGAGCAACAAGATACTCTTTGTATAGACTGATGGTAAGTCTTTCTGGCGTCTGACTACCTGTAACGACGACTGTCGAAATTCTACGAATGAAAACCGGGATGCATAAATAAATAAGAAAACTGGGCAAGTGTGAGTCGGACACGCGCCCTGAGGGTTCCGTACAAACTTACATATGTAAACAGTTCAATTCCCGAAGTGAGTATCGAAGATTTTTCCGAATCGCATTAGTTGTGACGTAACAACAAATTGATAGTTTTCAGATTTATTCCTATACCTGTGCAAAAAAAGCAAGGTCTTATAACTTTGCTTTATGCCAAATTTCAGGATTCTGGGTTAACGGGAAGTACCCTATGAATTTTGATTCCCTCGAGAGAGTCGAAATATACGTTTTTTGCGACATACACGGCCGTGTCTTTTTTTTCGTTAACTTAGAAATTCGATTTTTTCACAGCTTCAAGAGACTTCAGACTTGAGTATATGGTTTTAATTTCAACTCGATACTTCCACGCATTCCCCGAGATAAGGATCTTGACAGACAGACGGACAACAAAGTGACCCTTTAGGGGTTCCGTTTTTTCCTTTTGAAGTACGGAACCCTAAAAATAAGTCGAGGTGTCACCTACTAAACGAAAGACAAATGATGCGAAAGCAAATGGCTGTTTAAAATTAATCCAATCAATCACAGAAGCTAATGCGCATTTAACTATTTGGCGCATTAATTTTGCGTCAATTGTCGTTTCAGAATCTGGGCCCTGGGCCAAAGTAAGACACGTAGCATGTAGAATATAGGTGCATGCTAACCTAACCACCACATACTTATTTTTTATTTCTAAAATAAAATATGAGTAATTGAGCATTACTCAAAGTTTATTCAATCATTCAATACGGACCCAAAAGGAATATACGGTACCCTTATAGGATCACTTTGTTTTCCATCTGTCTGTCTGTCTGTCAAGACCCTGTATCTCGGGAACACGTGGAGGTATCGAGTTGAAATTAAAACCATATACTCAGGTCTGCAGACTCTGAAAGAGAGCTGTGAAAAAATCAAACTTCTAAGTTAGCGGAAAAAAAAGATACGGCCGTTTATGTTGCAAAAACGTATATTTCAACTGATATAACAATTTGTTAAAAGCTCCTTAAATAAATAAATAAAAAAAAAACACTCTCAAGGGAATCAAAATTCATAGGGTACTTCCCGTTGATCCAGAATCCTGAAATTTATCATAAAGCAAGGTCTTATAGCATAGGTATAGGAATAAATCCGAAAACAGTAATTTTATTGTTAGGTCACAAAAAAAAATTGCGATTCGGAAAAATCTTCGAGAGATACGGGAATTGAACTATTTTCATGGGTAAGTTTGTACGGAACTCTCAGTGCGCGAGTCTGTCTCGCTTTTGACCAACGTTTTTATTTCTAAAATAAAATATGAGTAATTGAGCATTACTCAAAGATTATTCAATCATTCTATTTTTATACAGCTACTACCTACAACTTAATGATAAATAGATAGGTATTTGTACAAAAAGTTTGACATTGATCAATCGTGTCAATGACAAGGTGCTTTTTTTTTGGTTTTTCCAATACGTGCTTATACGGCAATTAAGTGCACATTGAATCCACATAGATTTGTTATTAATTTGCATCTGTTTTTTTTTTTCGGTTTGGAAAATCATCTAATGACATCCCCCGTCCTTGGGCGGAGCGGGAGATAGTATCAGACTTTTACTGACTAAAAACCCACCCCCTGTTCCTTCTTTTCCATTTTTTTTTCCAGGTCCCCGGGGATCTCTTTCGCATCACCCATGGCCCCAGTAGGCTTCGACCCTGCTGGGCCCCTACGGTTGCTGACATCTCCTTGAGGCGCGCGTGGAACACTACGCGCCGTCGACGACTTGGACTCGGTCCGGACGGTTACACTTTTTTTTTTCCAAGTGCGAGTCAGACTCGCACACGATGGGTTCCGTACCGTTCGTAGCAAAAAACGGCAAAATAACCACGTTTGTTTTATGGGAGCCCCACCATCATCATCATCATCATCATTTCAGCCGATAGACGCCCACTGCTGGACATAGGCCTCCCCAAATGTCGCCAATGAACGGTCCTGTGCGTCTCGCATCCATCGGATTCCCGCAACCCTCACCAGGTTATCGGTCCACCTTGTAGGGGGCCTTCCAACACTGCATCTTCCGGTACGCGGTCGCCACTCCAGAACCTTTCGGCCCCAACGGCCATCTGTTCTGCGACCAATGTCCACTTAAGTTTGGCGATTCTTCGTGCTATATGGACCTAAATATATATTTTATTCTGTTTTTAGTTTGTTGTTATAGCGACAACAGAAGTACATCAGCTGTGAAAATTTCAACTGTCTAGTTATCACAGTTCATAAGGTATAGCCTGGTGACAGACAGACGGGCAGCAGAGTGATAGCAATAGGGTCCTGTTTTTACCCTTTGGATACGGAACCCTAAAAACGAAGAGACGAGTGACGTCAGGCACTTTTTTGAAGTGGGAAATCATCCAATGACAAATCTAGGGTGGAGTGGAACGAGAGAGCGTATCAGACTTTTACTGTCTAAAATCCACCTGTTTCCTTCAGTCGCCCTTTGCGTTCCAGGACACGGTTTCGGAAATTTCCCATGACCCTAGCGGGCATCGGCCCTGCTGGGCCCCTACAGTTTTGCTGACATCTCTACGTTAGGCACTTTTAAGTTTATTTGAAGGACTGTGTTTATCTGCAGGAGATACAATATAAACAGAATATTACTAACCCAACAGAATCCCGATACTGCTTAAAAGATTCGGCCACTACACAAACAACTTAACATCCCTTGGATTCTCCAAAAATCCGATATTAAAACAAAACAAAACACAACCGCCAACTGTCATCTTCACACAGTTTTTACAATCCGCGAAGGGGAACGTTGCAAAAACTAAGGGAGCCTGATTACAAACATTATTATAAAATGACATTGGATTAATCGGGGGCCACCTTGCGGCATTCATTAACACAAATGGATTCACGACTCGTTCGCGGACAATAAAAATCGCATTTACACACAAAAAAACGAATTGATTAATGACATCAGTAACTTTACTATAATATACGGTGGAGCTGCCGTGATACACGGTCGTCACGAGCGACACGCAAAACTTGTCACGTTTAACATTTTTATCACCAAAAAAATATGTTTCTTCAAGATTAATCGATGCGTGCCTCATGTTTACATAACTCACTGAAGATCGCCACCTAATTTCAATAAACTGATTTGAATTCGGAATTCGCGTCAAAGACTTATTGTTGACAGCTTTATTGGCGCGAAATTGTCTTAATGGTTATCCAGTTAAATGTTCCGTTAAAGACGATGGCCAAAATATTAGCTTGCCGATTTAATTCGTACTAAATAGTTACTGGAAAGCATGACCGATTCGCATGCTAGCGAAAACATAGACATTTAGATTCTTATCTTAGACTTAAGAATAGAAAAAGTTGCATTTTGTTTGTTATTATTACGTTGCTCACGAATCCTGGATAACATTACACTCTCACCTATTAGTATGAATTTATTCTTACATTAACTTGATCGTTATTTTCAAATAGCTATGTAATACTTAAGTTCTTCCTTCTTTGTCTGAATTTACCGAATTAATTTACTTAAGAATCAGTAGTATTTTAACTTCAGGGATTTAAAAGGCGGGCTGCGGAAAAAATATTCAAAAGAGCTACCGTGGTCCTAGAACACAAAGTTCAACTAAAGGAACACAGGTGGGTTTTAGTCAGTAAAAGTCTGAGCCCTCTCACTCCACCCAGAGCGGAAGAGTTATTTGAAGGATTTTAAAGGCTCAATTACAATTTTTGTAAATCTATACATAATTAATACATATAAAAGCGAAATACCACTCACTGATTAATCACGAAATCTCCGAAACTATAACACCTACAAACTTAAAATTTGGCAGGTAGATTCCTTATAGGGTATAGACATCCGCTAAGAACGGATTTTACGAATCTCCACCCCTAAGCGGGTAAAACGGGGGTTGGAAGTTTGCATGGAGAAATCAACTTTCGCGCGGGCGAAGCCGCTGGCAGAAGCTAGTTTATATAATATTATTTTAGCTCTATAACCTATACGCACGAAACGTTTTGGGAACACATTCATTGTGCGTACAGCTAAGGAGTGGAATTCCTTGCCGGAATCTGTGTTTCCTGATGGCTACAACCCGGGAATCTTTAAGTCGAGAGTGAATAGGTTATTTCTAGGTAAGCGCGCTCCATCGTCGACCGCATCGTCGCTTTCCATCAGGTGAGATAGTGGTCAAGCGCGAACCTATAAAAAAAAAGCTCTTCCTTACATACTGCAGTAAATACAACTAATTACTGAATTTTCAATTACTTATCTATCCTTTTCAAAATTCTTTAGCCACCATAATTATCACCAATAAGATCAACAGTTCATGAAACAAATTCCTAAACTCATCGAATGCAAGAACAAGCAAAAACAAATCGACTACATCCCATAAATTACACCGCTCATCACAACGACATCCAACAGAATACATTAGCCATTTGTTATGCGACCAGTTTGTCAGTGTGTCACGCGACAATCAGTCACACAGCGCGCAAATGCACCGTACATATTGTGCTAGCGACTTTTTGATGTAACAACTGCGATAAATATGTATTTCGCTGCTTCCGATATATAAAAAACCATGTTTTGTTGCTAGTATAACCTAAATTGCTCGAGTTACGACTGGCTCTCGATTTACGAGTCCGTCGTGAGCTGTATAATGTATAAAGGTGATTTTTTTTATATATTTTTTTGTGTCATAATACAGTGTGGAGACGTTTGAGTTGTTGTACAATTACTATTCTGCATTTTGAATGTTTTCAGTGTATATTTTATCATCTTGACGTAGGCACAGGCCGGCTTACATTGTCATAGAGTCGTCGTCGGCAAAAAGTGCTATACTTATTTATTTGAATCATCAACAAAGGATACATACACAGAAATAACTCAGATCACTATATTATAAATGACTTTTTCACGTGTGCTCCTTCAGTTATAGAAGACCACAGTTTGCACATAATAGCTAGGTGAAAGATAAAATAAAATTGTACAAAATAAGTTTGAAAAAAAAATCGATTTAATTATTCTAAGACAAAAATTCATTGTTAAGTACCTACATACAAACTAAGATTTAAAATGTTCCACAAGTACTCGTATATAGGCGTTGTCTTTCAAAACAGCTTTTTTTTTTACGAGATTTTAGTTTGCGTACCTACCAAAACTGAATACAAATGAATTCTACACTAATATTATAAAAAGGTAAAGTTTGTTGTTTTGTTTGTAGGAGGCAATCTCTGTAAATACTGGTCCGATTGCTAAAATTTTTTCACCGATAGAAAGCTGCTTTATTCCTGAGTGATATTAGCCTATGTACGCGGCTATATATTATTTATACCTATGTATTTTATGTACACGGGCGAAGCCGTGGGCAAAAGCTAGTACAAAATATTTTAGGTATGCCTAAGGCATTAAGTTCGTCTTTGTACTTTTGTAAATAAATATTTTATTTAAAAAGAAAGAAAGAAAGAAAAACATTTTATTTGGCGGAACAAGGCGCAAATTTAGAACTAACAAATTATAAGTATATATTATGTGAAAAGAAATATGCGCCACATCCGCGCAAAACGGCCGAACGCTCAGCATAATGCCGTGACCACACGCAAAATGCGATGAGTCTACGGCGCTGGTTTTCAGCGTGGGCACACAGGGAATCTACTGGCCCGACACAATATCCAATGTAGAACTATTGGAGAAATGCCACGAGAGCCCGATCGACCGGCTGATCAAGCGTCGCGAGTGGAGATAGATTGGCCACACGCTCCGAAGGCATTCTGATCACATATCCAAGCAAGCGCTGGACGAGAATCCTCAAAGGAAAAGAAAGCGTGGTCGTCCCGGTCAAAACTGGTGTCGCACCGTGTTGGCAGAAGCGGCGAGCAAAGGAAAAACTTGGAGCGAGGTGAAGCGTGAAGCTCAAGACCGTTTGCGATGGAGGACTAATGTGGACGCCCCCTGCCCCATCTAGGACATTAAGAAGAGAGAAAGGAGGCCTACATAGGCTCTTATAAAACGTCAGAATCTGGAGCACGGTTCCAATTGGTCGTTTCCTATAGAGAAAAAGACCCTTGAAATTAAAATGATGAAATTAAACTGAATTGTTGCTTGGATGGGACAATGTTATCGTATCATAAGAGATCATCATTTACTGGGGTCTGCTCTACAAGTGTTCTTTTTCCATTCCGTCCTTTTTTTGAGGAGGAAATCCTCAAACAACTTCTCCCGCTCTGGGTGGAGCAGGAAGCAGCATCAGACTAATCACCCAAACTCACCCGTGTTCTTTCAGCTGCCCTTTGCATTACAGGGCTACGGTGACTCTTTCGAACATGCCCCCACTCCTGGCTGTCAACAGCACTAAAGGCTGTCACTGACTTCTTCCATTTTCCTCACATAATGTACCCATCTTTTCTTGGTCCTCCCTCTTCCTTTCTACCCATCAAAAAAGGATCGTAACTACAACTTTATGTAGTTAAATCATATGTAATCTACGAGTAGATTCCATCTAGATTATTTATGGGTGTAGTGAAAGCTACACGAATTTACTTTCTATCTCTCTCACAAAAACGCTGCTTAGCTAAAAAAAAAGCATTGGTATAATAAATCATCTTTAAAAAACTGCCCAGAAGTGATTAAAGACTTTTTGCTTCGAACACAAAAAATGGTGCTACCTGTTCAGTAGCTAATCTTGCAGAATCTGCTCCAAAACACTAAGTAGCGATATAGGTGGGTAAGTTAGCACGGTAATACACAATAAAACTAAGTCTAGGCTCAAAATATATACCTAACTAGCTTTTGCCCGCAGCTTCGCTCCCGTCAACTGACTACTATATCCTACTCTACCTTACTCTACCTTACTCTACCCTACTCTACCCTACTCTACCCTACTCTACCCTACTCTACCCTACTCTACCCTACTCTACCCTACTCTACCCTACTCTACCCTACCCTACTCTACCCTACTCTACCCTACTCTACCCTACTCTACCCTACTAAAAAAAAACCCTACCCTACTCTACCCTACCCTACTCTACCCTACCCTACTCTACCCTACTCTACCCTACTCTACCCTACAAAAAAAAAATCCTATGTGTTTCTCCTGGTTCTAAGCTACCTCCCCACCAACTTTCAGCCAAATCGGTTCAGCCGTTCTTGAGTTATAAATAGTGTAACTAACACGACTTTCTTTTATATATATAGATATTACTTACCTACCTCACCACTACTGAGATGGTAGTAGTATACATCTCGTGGTAAGATCTTAGAATTGATCACTTCATGATATGGCCAACTAAAACTGGCCAGTTCGTTTAAACGTTAACATTTGATGAAATAATAATAATATTCCACAACTATCACACAACGCCGTCTAGTCTCAAGCTAAGCAGATCTTGCGTTATGAGTACTAGACAACTGATAAACATACTTATATTTCTAAATACATACATATATTATATATAAATTACGCCCAGCATAAGCATAAGCATAATCAGCCTTTTAATGTTCCCACTGTTGGGACTCAGGCCTCCTCTCTAGGAGAGGGAATGGGCCGTAATCCACCTCGCGGGCCCAGTGCGGGTTGGTGGATGTCACAAGTCTTCGAATTTTTTGGTTCTAGGACATGCCGGTTTCTCGTAAGGACGGTTGTTTTCCTTCACCGTTTTGAGAGCAGTGGTGATGAAATAAATTACTCAAAGTAATGCGCCTGGCTGAGTTTGAACCCGTGACCTACAACTCGTAAGTCGGGGCCATTACCACTCGGCTACCACTGCTCATTATACTATAATTACGCCCAGACACAGATCAAATGGTCGTGCTCATCACACAAACATTTGTCCTGGGTGGGAATCGAACCCACGACCTCCGGCATAGCAGTCAGGGCTACTTACCACTGGACCAACAGGTCAGTCAATTCTCGTTTGGCCATATCATTGATGTAGGATTTCTATGATAATAAAAGGTCTAAAAAAAAGTAGGCCAAACAAGGATTGACATATCATCAAACTTTAACGTTTAAAACGATCTGGCCAGTTATAGTTGGCCATTTCATGAAGTGATTAATTTCTGAGGTCTGGCTACGACATACATACATAATCAAAAACTAACTACTTGGATTTTGTTTGTGCTTTTCATTTTGAGGGGTTTTGCTGTGGCTGTTGCAATGCACAGAGAATGCTGCCCTGTCTATTCTCTGCTGTGTCTCTTAATCGATCGTGTATGGAGTACTGCTCTCATCTTTGGGACGGATCTGCCCGATACCAGCTTGATGCACTTGAGGCAATTGAGAGGCGAGCCAGGAGGATCACTGATGCACTCGTTGAGTCGAGGCTTCAAAGTCTTGAGCATCGACGCAGAGTTGCTAGCCTGTCGGTTTTCTACCGGTTGCATTTCGGGGAGTGTGCGTCGGAATTGCATAACCTAATTCCGCCTAGCCCGTTCCATCATCGGACCACCAGGCGTACGGCAATGCGCCACCGGTACATGGTGGACATCCCACCTATACGCACAAAACGTTTTGGGAACACATTCATAGTGCGTACAGCTAAGGAGTGGAATTCCTTGCCGGAATCTGTTTTTCCTGATGGCTACAACCTGGGAATCTTTAAGTCAAGAGTG
The DNA here is from genome assembly GCA_905147345.3 of Mythimna impura. NCBI lineage: Eukaryota > Metazoa > Arthropoda > Insecta > Lepidoptera > Noctuidae > Mythimna > Mythimna impura. The sequence continues at coordinate 3,037,628 of LR990355.1, read as the reverse complement.
AATAGGTTACTTCTAGGTAAGCGCGCTCCATCGTCGACCGCATCGTCGCTTTCCATCAGGTGAGTTAGCGGTCAAGCGCGAACCTATCAAGAATAAAAAAAAAATCACCATTCATAATTGAAGAGATGAGATGGTGCTATTCTTTACGTCCGGACACCATACGGTACCAGAAGACGCATTGGATGGCCTCCTACAAGGTGGACCGATGACCTGGTGAGAGTCACGGGAATGCGATGGATGCGAGACGAACAGGACCATTCGTTGTGGCGATACTTTGGGGAGGCCTATGTCCTTCGGCTGAAATGATGACGATGATGACTTGGGTTTTATTAATAAGATTTGTTACTGTATTTTTAACTGTTTTCTGGGTTGGAAATCATCAAATAACTCCTCCCGCTCTGGCGGGAGTGAGAGAGAATGTTAGACTTTTACTGACTAAAGCCCACCTGTGTGAATTCAAATTAAAACGCAAATAGTGTAAATATAATTAATGACCAGAATTAAATAACAATTCAATTAAGTAAAACTGTTAGTGTATATGACGCGACGGAATCGATTCATAACAGTCAGTGCTGTGTGTATCTTTTGAGCCGTTGTTCCAAATGTTTCAAATGATACATATCATCTAACATTTCTCTGTCTCAGTGTGACTATGACGCGAAGTAACAGATCATGATTCATTTGAACCGATGTTCCAAATGTTCCGCTTGTACCTTTTGAGCCGATGTTCCAAATGTTCCGCTTGTACCTTTTGAGCCGATGTTCCAAATGTTCCAAATGATACACATCATCTAACATTTCTCTGTCTCAGTGTGACTATGACGCGACGTAACAAGTCACGATTTATTTGAACCGATGTTCCAAATGTTCCGCTTGTATCTTTTGAGCCGATGTTCCAAATGATACATATCACTGTTCCAAAACATTTCAGTGATTCAGATGCAAATATTCCAATCGCAAAGATGACACAATTTTCCCACGCCTACTACTGGCTCCCAGTAATTTTTTTTTTCTACAACGATAATTTAGACACAGCATTAGTAAAACAACTGCACATTTGATCCCTGGCTGAATACTGCTACAGTAGATACAGTCTTCAAAACAAAACACAAATCTTAAATCTTGTTGCACACACCTACACATCTGCTTTTCTGTCAAATCCATCTAAAGTTTGTCTGTAAAAAATATTAACTTGTATTTTTTATGGCTTTCAATAAAAGGTATAAATCTATCTATCTATTATGCTCCGGATGCAAACCTTTACATTACAAAATCATTAATACTAATTTGTTTGTTTAAACATCTAAAATGGAAGCCCATTACCGAAATCCTTCAATCCGACGGTCTCTCAATTAAACCACAATTTTGAAGAAAATACCTCTTAACTGATCAATCTATACTGAAATGATCTATACTGGCAACACTGCCTAAGTAACTTGTCAAATTTTTGTTCCGTATTTTAAAATTAATTTTAATTAGTATTTAAGTAAAAATAAGGTGTAATTGTTAATTTAATCGTAAGATAACTGCATAAATATACAGGATTATTGTTTTCCTGTCAATACACCAAGTAAAATACGATATTTAGTACCGGCGGCTGTCAACGGTAACCTAGAATCATCTGACGTCCAAATTAAGGAATAAAACAGGGAAGTATTGTTTACTTTATTTACTATTTCTAACAATAGCACACATTCATGTACCTTGTATCAGTTACACGTCGTACTAACTGATTTCTATATACTGTTTACGGCAATTTAGAATTTTGAGTTTGTTCTAAAACGCTTTGTTTACATTGTGCAAATGGTCATAATTTCTTATTTCTGTTAGTTTAGATCTAATTTTCTTCAATAATATAACTTTCGATCGTTATTTTGCACTGTATTAGTTGTAAATTTTATCATCAAACAAAGTTTATTTTATGATCTGGACATCCTACCCACTTTTACAAAATTATAATCTTTAGGTCAGCAAAAGCTACAAAATTCATTATTCAATAGCTTTTTCAATTCATATCGATTCAGCAGCTTACCTCGAATTTCCACATAAGTAACTGCACTAACTTTTCTCATTCATTTCCTCTCCTTTTTTTTTTTTTTTACTTTGTCTACCCTTTGATTCTTACTGTTTCTTCGTTTCTATTTTCAGTCACTAATCCTGAAACCATGTCTGTGATGACCCGTAGGGCTACTGCAAAGGATATGGAGCTGAAATTGAAAACGGCCCTCGAAGGACTTAAAGAATCGAAACAACAGTGTGAACAATTATTGTTGGAGAGGGATGAAAGTGAGGCCGAAATTAAGAACATTATTTTAAAAAACACAAGCCTTAAACGGGAGCTCGTAGACCAAGCTCAGCAATATCAAGACGTTGTTGATGAGTGCGGCAAACTGCGGGTGATCACGGATGGTTTTAGGGACTGTAGTAATTTATATGAGGAAGCTTTATGCAAAGTTAGGGATCTCCAGGATGAATTAAATTATGCCAACAGTAAAATTGTCACATTGCAAAAAGAAAAAGAAAGTACTCAGGCTAGGGAAACTAACCATTTATATAATGAATTATTAAGCTCCAATTGTAACCCCCATCCCATGCTTACTATCGACCTAACTGAGGATTCCTTATTGAATCATAACAATAGTTTAACAGTTAGTCACAAAAAATTAAAAAAATATGCAAAACTAAAACGAATAATTAAAAAATGTCACCAATTCAAAAAACAACATAAACGCTTTTCCAAATATATTCCACTTAGGAAAGAACGTGTTGACTTAATAAATAGATTAAATAATTATCAAATTAAATTGGAAGACAGCAAGAAGATTTATGAAATAGATACACAGCAGTTACAGTCGGAAATGAAAGTACTTGAAACTTCACTCGGTTCTCTTTACAGTAAGTATGTACAATCTCAGAACCAAATTAAAGAACACATTCTTGCTGCAAATGAATTAGTTATGAGTCAGTGCACATGTCAGACAGTCTCAGACCTAGAGGCTGGCCAGCCTGAGGCAACGGAGGACCCGTCCCAGGCTGAGAGTTCTTCTCAAGACTGTGTTGCTGAACAAGGTTTACCTGATTTTGGACAGGAATTATCTCAGGTTAACCAGGCTGAGTTTGGTGATTTTCAATACTGTAATAGTAAGGATTATAATCATTCAGTTGTGTTCTCAGATAGTATGGGAAGAGGTTTAGGCAAATTAATAAACAACAACCTTAGCTATTCTACTCAGAATTATTGTATACCTGGGTCAACATACAAGCATATTATGGAATTAATAATTGGAAAAACATATAATTATGCTACTAATTTAACTGTGTGTATAGGCAATAGTTTAAAGGTACAAAAGGAAGATATCACAGACTATGTAACTAAGATGTTAAAATTAAAATGTAAAAAAATAATATTGTGTGCTTTTCCATATTTTGAACAATTGTCAAATAGACAAAATAATTATATTCATATGCTTAACAAACATATGTACTTTTTAGTTAGTCACTATAGTGACAAGTTTGTGTTTTTTGACACCAACATTTTTGTTGACCATTTAAAGTCGACCAGGGGTACAACGTATCTGCCAATTAGTTATAGACACACAATAGCAAGGCTATTAGCTTATTATATTAATAACACAGACATAAGTAGTATGTCGAAGTCTTGTATAATTGACACCGCAGTGTTTAGTAATCATACTAATAATCATGTGGTGGACCAAATTAACGGTAGCACAATTGCTATGAATACTTTTATGAAGTGTACGAAGGAGGTTCCAAGTATCACTTTGGAAAATTCTTTATTTAACGTGGAGGCTACAATTAATTGCAACTCACTGCCAGGTGATAATATTATAGATTTGGAACAAACTCCGGATCATTTAAACTAGTTCATAAGACAACAGAGGGTACCAGAAACACCGTAGTTATACCAACCATCAATAAGGTATCTTCTTGCTCTCAAATAGTTAAGCAGCAAAAGGGGTCTCAGCAGCATGAATTGAAATTGTTTCATCAAAATATTCAAGGTATCTCTTCTAAATTATTAGAAATTGAAATGTTATTGGAAAGAACAAAGTTTGATGTTGTATGTTTTAGTGAACATTGGTTGAAGGACTACCAGGGGCTACTCAGTTATGAAAATTATACTGTGGGTAGTTGTTTTAACCGTAAATCAATGCTGCGTGGTGGTTCCCTAATCTTGATAAAAAAATGCTTAAAATTTAAGCAACGTAATGACATAGTTAACTTGTCAACGGAACATTGCATTGAACTGTCCTGTGTTGAGCTGGATAGGCATGTTATAGTGTGCGTGTACAGACCCCCGAACCCTCAGAACTTTAGTCTTTTTGAATCAACAATGGAAGATATTTTAACCAAACTTGCAGATAGTAACAAATCCATAATTATTTGTGGAGATTTTAATATTAATATTTTGGAGAATAATTCAAATAGCAGCAGATTTTTAAGCCTTTTTAAATCATTTAATTTGACTAATGTTTTTAAAGAGCCAACTAGAGTAACTCCAACCTCTGCTACTTGTATTGATAATGTTTTCTGCAATTGTGACTATTTAGATAAAGCCATAGTAAATTATCTTCCGTCTGATCATAGTGGACAAACGGTAGCTTTTAAGTCTCACGCAGCCTTGGAAAAAACTTTAATTCAATTTAGGCCAATTACAATTGGCAAATTAACAAAATTTAATAGTAACTTAGAAAATAAGTTAAATGTTCTGGGCCATGATATTGATGATGCAAATAAATTTTATGATAATTTCTTTTCAGTGGTACTCAATGAATTTAATACAGCATTTGAAAAGAAGTCGAAAAATATTTTCCCTAAGTTTGTATTTAGTGACTGGGCGACTAAAGGTATTAGGGTAAGTAGGGAAAAACTATATGAGCTGTACGGCCTTAAGCCATTCTTCAACACTGAAACCTTTAATAAATATGTAAATAGATATTCTAAACTTTTCAGAAAGATTTGCAAGGTAGCGAAAGCCCTGTACATTAGCAATAAGATCAAATCGGCAGACAATAAAATTAAGGCTGTGTGGAAAGTTATTAATAGTGAAACTGGTAGGAATAAAGTACGCAACACGGATTTTTTATTGGAGACTTCACATGGTCCCAAAAGCTCTAACATAGAAGTGGCCCAGGAGTTTGTGAATTATTTCACCGATATACCTCTTAGGACAACGGAAGCTCTAAATTCCTCCCCTGAAGCTTCAATTGCTTTATTGAAAGCAAACTTACCAGGCTGTCCGGTTGAATTTCAATTCAAACATATAAACCCTTTGACAGTCATAAAGGCTTTCCGGCAAATCAAAGTTAAATTAACCGAAGACCTATGGGGAATGTCTGTTATAGTATGCACATCCATAATTGAGACCATAGCACCATACTTAGCTTTAATATTTAATTTGTGTGTGGACCAAGGAGTCTTTCCAGATATAATGAAATACAGTAAGGTTATACCACTTTTTAAATCTGGTGACCATAATGACACTAATAATTACAGACCTGTATCAGTATTGCCGGTTTTCAGTAAGGTGTTTGAAAAAGTTATGCTTAATCAAATGCTTTACCATTTTAACAGCAATAAAATCTTTCACGATAAGCAGTATGGTTTCACCAAAGGACGTTGTACGACTGATGCTGGTGTCACTTTATTAAAACATATATTTGCAGCGTGGGAACAAGCCCAAGATGCGATAGGAATTTTTTGTGACCTCTCAAAGGCTTTCGATTGTGTTAATCACGAAACCTTGCTTTTAAAGCTAGAACATTATGGGCTAGGTAAACTTGCACTCAGCTTGGTAAAATCTTATTTAATTGATAGGCAACAGCAAGTTCAGATAAACGGTGTCAATTCTCCGGGTTTGAAAGTCAAAATGGGTGTACCACAAGGCTCAATATTGGGTCCTTTCCTCTTTTTAGTATACATAAATGATCTACCACATCTATTAAAAAAACAACCACATATTGTATTGTTTGCTGACGATACGTCGTTAATTTTTAAGATCAATAGACGTTCCACAAACCTTGATGACGTAAACAATGCTCTACAGCAAGTCCAAAACTGGTTTACTGTTAATAATTTAGTATTAAATGGAAAAAAAACTAAGTGCATAAGATTTGCGTTACCGAATGTTAAAAGTAATTACTCCGACATAGTATTGAACAAGGAGAAACTCGAATTCGTCGAAGATACGGTTTTCCTAGGGATCACGCTTGACTCGAGGCTACAATGGGGTCCTCATTTAACATCTCTGGCAGGTCGGCTTAGTTCGGCAGCATATGCTGTCAGAAAAATCCGTCAATTTACTGATGTAGATACTGCGCGACTAGTTTATTTTAGTTACTTTCATAGTATCATGTCTTACGGTATTTTGCTATGGGGACGGGCTGCAGACATAGAGTCTATTTTTATTCTGCAGAAGAGAGCTATCAGAGCCATATATAATCTTCGCAGACGCGATTCTCTTAGGGAACTATTTAAGGAAATAAACATCCTGACGGTCCCTTGTCAATACATTTATGAAAACATTATGTATGTTCGGAAAAATATTCATCTTTTTACTAAGATAAGTGACAGGCACAATTTTTATACTAGGAATAGGAACAAATTAGATCAACCTCGATTCAGATTGGCAAAAGTACATAGTTCTTTTATGGGGTACTGTGTAAAATTTTATAATAAAATACCAGTTGAGATTCTACAACTAAATGAGTCCAAATTTAAAACATGCATTAAACGCACACTATGTAGACAAGCGTATTATAAACTGGAAGATTGTATCCTTGACAAAAACGCTTGGCTAAATGCCGGTTCTGCTCCACAGCCACAGCCTTCAAATTAAGTTTTCTGTTTTTTTTTTTTTAAATATATATGTTTCTAATTATTGGAAGAGATACTTACTATTCCCCTTTTTGTTTTGTTGTTTTCGAAATCTTTCTTATTTTATTTTATTTGTTTATTTCAATATAGCTTATGATAATTTATTACCTTTTGCATTTGGAAACAATAGTATTGTATAATGTAGAAGCACTTTTTTTTCAAGTTTTGTGAATGTGAAGTACCATGGAGCATTTTTATTAGGTTACAACTTGTTTGACATTACGAGCATGGCAGGTGAGAGTTTGTCATGCTCACTCAAATGTCTCGCTGATGGTGGCACGTGTTATTGGGTCATTAAGTTCCCTTCAAAATGGTTGAGCTGAGTGAGGCTGATGCACGCGTCATGCTCGTGAACGGGTGCCGTCGGTTGAGACTGGTCATCTCTTAGCTGCCAGTGGCTTAATTCAATTTCTATCTTTTTAATTAGTTTTTATTCTTATTTATCTACATTGTGCTCACATATTAGAAGCGACATGAAATATGTAACCAAGATTTATGTAACTCATAATATGATTTAAAAGAGTGTCCATGGAGTTTCTTGCACGTTCTTCTCCATAGAGATCTACGCTTTGGAACGTGCAATTTAGCTTCACTTGTTTTTTTTTTGACTGACTGACATTTTGACAATTCAAAAGTGCCTGTAATTGGTCTATTTGAAATAAACGTTTCTGATTTCTGATTTCTGATTTCTAACTCAAATGGTCAGTGGGAGGATACAGGCTGGCAGCCCACTGACGCAGCCGCTCCTCAACAACATAATGAGGATCACTCGGCTTCCGTATAATAGCTCCTTTTTGTTACAACCACAACGTCTTATTATCATCAGTTCTGACCTTGTCTACGTTATCAGGGAAAAACTTAGTTTTTTGTGTACATTTGCAGTACCTGTACCTAAGTAAATTTTAATGATATAAGGTGTAAATGACAATTGAAGAACTAAACTAGCATTATGGTTACTAATGTCAAAATTAAAACTCGCATTTAACATAAAACATCGTCATCATCATCACCCTGCCCTTGTCCCGTGTTACTTGTGGTTGGTACAACACGGTTTTTTCTTCCATTCTGTCCGGTCACTCATCACGCAATCACTAACTCCCTTTTCTTTCATATACCTCCTCACACAATCCATCTTTTCTTTGGCCTCCCTCTCTATGCATCCACATGTATTTATACTCATAACTCTTTTAGGAACATGGGTTTTTTCCTATTTTATAATTAACTTATAATTTTAGCCAATATTTAAACAGACGTAGCTATAAATTGTGAAGTAATGCATTAATTGCCTGAGCTGTAAGATTAATGCAATAGGATGCTTGTCATTGCCTGAGCGGTAAGAATAATGCAATAGAATGCTCGTCATTGCCTGAGCTGTAAGATTAATGCAATAGAATGCTCGTCATTGCCTGAACTGTAAGATTAATGCAATAGAATGCTCGTCATTGCCTGAGCTGTAAGATTAATGCAATAGAATGCTCGTCATTGCCTGAGCTGTAAGATTAATGCAATAGAATGCTCGTCATTGCCTGAGCTGTAAGATTAATGCAATAGAATGCTCGTCATTGCCTGAGCTGTAAGATTAATGCAATAGAGTGCTCGTCATTGCCTGAGCTGTAAGATTAATGCAATAGAGTGCTCATCATTGCCTGAGCTGTAAGATTCCTGGGACGCAAAGGGCAACTGATGGAACACAGGTGGGTTTTAATCTGTATAAGTATGACACTCACTCTCGCTCCACACAGAAAGAGAGAAGTTATTTGATCATTTCCCACACGCAAAATAAAAAATACGGCGTCCTCACCTTCCGCATGACGCAGGTTCTCACCGAACATGGTCAGTTCGGGAAGTTCCTGCACCGGAGGACACGGTGGAGCACATGGTAGAGGTGTGCCCCGCTTGGGCAGAGCACCGCCGTGTCCTCGTGGGGGAGATCGGCGGCAACGATCTCTCGCGCCGGGCCTTGGTACAGACCATGGTCCGAAGCGAGGACGAGTGGCAGGCGGTCGCCACCTTCTGCGAAGTACTAATGTTAGCAAAGGAGGAGACCGCACGTGCACGTTCGAGGGAGCGGCCCTCACGCCCCAGCCGCCGGGAAACCCGAACCCAATTTCTGGCCACCGTAGGTGCGGGCTTGCGGACGGTGAGCAATGAGTAGCTCGCCGTCCGATCCTCCAGTAACTGTCCGGACCGAGCCCAAGTCGTCGACGGCGCGTACTGTTCCACGCGTGCCTCAAGGAGATGTCAGCAAACCGTAGGGGCCCAGCAGGGTCGAAGTCTACTGGGACCAAGAGCTTCTGCTTCTGAAAGGAAGACTCGGTCCTGGTATGAAAGGCAACGAAGGATCAGGAGTGGGTTTTTAGTCAGTAAAAGTCTGACACACCCTCTCGCTCCACCCAAGAGCGCGGGATGTCATTGGATGATTTTCCCACCGAAGATAAAAAAGCAACCTGCAAAAAGAGATATTAGTTTAGGTATTTTGTCAATAACAAAATGTTCTAGATATCTTTTAGTACCTTCCTAATTAAAAAAAGATCAGTGAAAGCATTAGTAGGTCGGTACAAATAAAGAATCCTTCATGACATAACAAAACACTTAAATATTTGTTCATCTTGATTACAGTAGGCATCTAAAAAATCTTCAACGTAATAATAATCATCAGAAAATAGCAAACACCACGTTTTATTCAATCTTCGAGTCAGTTATCAAAACGCCGACAAAAGAAACAGCGACAAAGAAAAGAATTTGATAAGCAAATAACCATCAATTCTGATACAATATAACATCTATATTGAATTCGCTAAATCCAATCAATATACTGTTGAGGGTGGGGTGCGACTACGAGCGGGTGGCGGGAACACAAACTCGTGCCTGACAAACTCGACTCGTGCGTACAAAATATCATATGGAAAAGGATCAAAATAAAACAGCTGTGCTCGGTTTTCTTCAAATTTCTTCTTAAAATTAGCCAACGGCTGCGTATCACCAGTAATACAGTATACGTAATGACATGTATGCTTGCTAAAATTATATTATTATCCTAATAGGTCAAGGTACCAAAAAAATACAACACGTTTGTAAGGTTAGTATAGTGAGATTTTTTAGGCAATCAAAAGTAATATCAGCTAAAATTCAGCTGCAGCTGGTTAGACTGGTAACCGTAAACCGACCCTAACATCTGCCTCTCTAGCCAAATTACAACCGTTTCGTTTCGATTATCTTTTCGTCGATCGCCTCGAGTCGGCCACGCCTCCGATTCCTTTGTTCTGACGTCATCTCAACGTTCAGTCACGTGGTCAGAACAAAGGAATGAAAGGCGTGGCTGACTCGAGGCGAACAACGAAAAGAGAATCGAAACGAAACGGTTGTAACTTCGCTAGGGGGGCTGATCAATTGAAAAGTACCAATCCAGGACGTCGCCAGGGATTGGGCCATCGAGGAGAAGATGGACAAGTACCTACTCGGTAAGAATATTTTTTTCCATTCAAAAGTTGTCTGTAAAAAATCGCTTTTAGTGATATGATCGCCCATTGTTACACCGTATTAATTTAAAGCTGTTTTTAGTGTACAATAAAAATTTGGTATAAGTTAATGTTTATAATATAACATTATTTTTAGTATATGCGAAAGCTGAATATAATTTGTTCAGAATCAGTAACTGAATCGATTCCAATAATTTTTACACCATGTTATATTTTTTTCTAAAAATATTTAAAAAATGTCACAAGTTGGACACCATCCACACTAAGTACAACACAGATCACGGCAGGTTATATCGGACATTAGGCACTAGCGCACAGCTGGATGCGGGAGTAAAACAACCCCTCAGTCGCCCGAGTGGCCCGGTAATCATGTATTTGTGCGGCCAACCAGATAACATAACAAGCTTATAACTTCGTGATTTTTCATCGTACAGTTATGAAATTTTGTACACATATTCTTTACATAAAAATACTAAACACGTGTTTCGTAGAACGAATGTTGTATATATCTATCTACTACCAAACATTCAGTGGAAAGGATCTGCTAAATCTAAAAAACCGTCCCACCCTTCACGATGATATACGGCGATGATGTTATTGATTTTAATCAGCTTCTACAAACCCCTAAAGATAATCCACCCGCTAATCGCTCCCATTGCGACCAGCCCCTGGGGGCGCAAGACGCGTAGCTCCCCAGGGACGTCACATCTCAGTCCTCAGCCCCTGTTATTGTTTCAATCTCTCCCGAACTCCGAGTGAAATGAAAAAGTTGCCGCAGCCATCAAACTGTGAATATTTATACTTTAACAACCACGCGTTTTCGACAACTGACAAGTTTTGATCGAAAGCTTGAAGAGTTGAAAATTTGGTGAGACGATGTACCTATGTTTTCTTTTGATTTTGCATGTTTTTCTTTTTTGTGGCTTTTGCTCTGGATGGAAAAAATTGTCTCCCGATTTCCGAAGTAAGATGTCTTGAATAGGTTAAAAAACGTCGAAATATCGAATTTTACTTAAGCCTGATAATCTCTGAAGTCTGAAATTGAATGTAGATTTTAACACGAAGTAGCTCCAGTAAGGACCAAGCCCAGTCGATGGTGCGTTGTTCCTTGCGGCATCAAAGAGTAATCCTTGCGGCATGTAAGAGATGTAGTTTTAAATATCGCAGCATGCTGAGTTAGGCGTCTTCCTTTTGAGGTACGGAACCCGAAAAACGTTTATATCGTGCCTCACACAATCGTGTGATAGATAAAAAATACATACATAGGTAAGTTTGTATGGAACCCTCAGGGTGCGAGTCCGACTCGCACTTGCCCAGTTTTACATTGAAGTCAGTTGTATTTTGATTTTTGTAAAATTTTTTCATTAATTTATAATACGATGGTGTGAGGCACGATATAAACGTTTTTTCTTTCTTTCTTTCTTTCTAAGCAAAATTGAGCCAGTTAGGGTCGATGCCTGCCAGGGCTGCGAATTATTCGAAAGAGTTACCGTGGCCTTTGCAAAGGGTAACTGAAGGCACACTGTGGGTTTTAGTTAATTAAAGTCTGACACTCCCTCTCGCTCCAACCAGAGCAGCATTTTATGATTTCTTACTTCTCGCCGAAACAGCTGCTCAAACTTTATTAAGCGCAAGTGAGATCATGTATGTAATATCTACTGCTCTCATCTTTGGGACGGATCTGCCCGATACCAGCTTGATGCACTTGAAACAATTGAGAGGCGAGCCAGGAGGACCATTGACAATGATGCACTCGACGAGTCGAGGCTTCAAAGTCTTGAGCATCGATGCCGAGTTGCTAGCCCGTCGGTTTTCTTCTGGTTGCATATCGGGAAGTGTGCGTCGGAATTGCATAGCCTAATTCCGCCTAGCCCGTTCCATCATCGGACTACCAGGCGTACGGCGATGCGCCACCGGTACATGGTGGACATCCCATCCCACCTATACGCACAAAACGTTTTGGGAACACATTCATTGTGCGTACAGCTAAGGAGTGGAATTCCTTGCCAGAATCTGTGTTTCCTGATGGCTACAACCCGGGAATCTTTAAGTCAAGAGTGAATAGGTTACTTCTAGGTAAGCGCGCTCCATCGTCGACCGCATCGTCGCTTTCCATCAGATGAAATAGCGATCAAGCGCGAAGCTTTAAACAATTTAAAAAAAAAACTCAAAGCATTTTATATGTACTTTGGAATGGCCATGAAGACGGTCAGTCAAAAATATGTAGCTTTCAAAGTATATATCTCTATGGACAAGAACGTGTAAGAATGTTGGTGGTCGATAGTTCACTACTGCCTAGCCAAGTTACAACCGTTTCGTTTCGATTCTCTTTTCGTTGATCGCCTCGAGTCGGCCATGCCTCCGATTCCTTTATTCTGACGTCATCTCAACGCTCAGTCACGTGGTCAGAACAAAGGAATAGGAGGCGTGGCTGACTCGAGGCGATCAACGAAAAGAGAATCGAAACGGATGTAACTTGGCTAGGGGGCTGATCATAGACTGAACATTAACAAATCGTGCGTCACAGTCTTCCAAATTATACAAGAGTTTTTGGCGGGATTTCTTTGAGTGAAGTTCAGTGGCTGTTTTAATTATTCGCAAATTGATTCCTAGTGGATATTGTAATGTAAAATTTGTGTAGTTTTATATCTCAATGTCTGCGCAACTGGACAATATGTGGAACCATTGAAACAGGTGTGACCTCGGTAAACCTACTAACATTAGTTTTTAAGATATTGTTACTAACAAAATATGGACCTCGTCTGAAATAAATGTTTTATTATTATTAATATTAAAATGGAGTTAAGAATTTTATTGTAGTGTTGACTACCTCAGCAAAGTTTGCCGAGAAGATGGACTTGAAACATTTGCTGCCAAAAAAATTTGAATGTGTATACATCCATTACATCCATATTCTAAATGTAATAAACAAATGAACTATTCATTACAAAGACATGGCTTAAAAGACTTAGTATCCAAGCCAAAAACATTAACAACCACCAAATTATACGATTACTTTGAAAACTGCGTTTCCTTTTATTAAAATCCAAATTATCAAGTAAGTACGGTTACAAATACGGTTTATATATCATTTATTCCTCAAAGATTAAATACATAATTGCTTGACGAGAAACAAAGTTTTAATAATGCAGATAGTGCTTGCAAGTTGTGAATAAACCCTTACAAGTCTTGCCAAACGGCTTGTTTCAGCTCACATCAAATTATAATACTAAAGGGCCTATTACACTACGCGATATTCAGCACACGATATTCAGACTGTCTTATTTTTTGTTCCGAGTTAGACCGGTCTAACCCTTATTACACTACACGACATCGACTAAGACTGTCTGAATATCGAGTAGTGTAATAGGCCCTTTAATTAAAATTAAATTATCTGATAAGTGTTTTTTTTTTCGGTTCATCTTATGACATCCCCGCTCTTGGGCGGAACAGAGATAGTTTTAGACTTTTATGACTAAAAACCTACTCCGATTCCTTCGTTGCCTTTCGTACCAGGGCCGAGTCTTCCTTTCAGAATCAGACCCTTGGCCCCAGTAGGCTTCGAACCTGCTGGGCCCCTACAGTTGCTGACATCTCCTTGAGGAGCGCGTGGAACAGTACGCGCCGTCGACGACTTGGGCTTGGTCCGGTTGGTTACCGGACGATCGGACGGCGAGCTACCCATTGCTCGCCGTCCGCGCCTACGGTGGCCGGAAATGGGGATCGGAATTCCGGCGGCGGTTGGGGCGTGAGGACCGTTGCCTCACGCGATCGGCCGCCTCCTTTGCTAGCATTACTGCTTCGGTTACTGCTGCTCAAAGAAGGGACTTACCGCCATAATTATGGCGTGCCCAATCTGTTAAGTGCTGGTATTCACTTCAAGAACATGTTCCCATAATTTAATATCACTTTACTTAAGAACCTTGACACAGTTGCAGTCAGAGCAACTCGCACATTCAACTAAACGATCCATATTACTTATGTGCTAATATATAAAAATATTATCCTCGTAGGCGTACCTAATGTTACCGCTAATATACTCATTATATTTGACCTTGTATGCCGACCGTAAAAACCTTTATATATATGTATTTTATGACTTTGTACATGTATCTGTTCTAAATGTACCTGTATCAAGTGAATTCTCCCCGCCCAAGAGCGGGAGAAGTCATTGGATAATCATCATCATCTTCCTGCCCTTGTCCCGTGTTATTTGGGGTCGGCGCAACACGTTTTTTTCTTCCATTCTGCCCTGTCACTCGTCATACTATCACTAACTTCCTTTTCTTTCATATCACTCTTCACACAATCCATCCATCTTTTCTTTGGTCTCCCTCTCCCTCTCCATCCATCCACATGTAAACTCATAACTCTTTTAGTAACATGCGTTTCATCCCTCCTCTTCACATGACCATACCAAGACATAATATCCCAACTAAAAAAAAAGTAGCTCGTGTTTAAATGTTTAAACGTATTTTGCAATTTACAGCTCAGTATCGGATAGTACAGTAACAAAATAGTACATTATGATACAAGTGGAGACTGCGACAATCTGCTCCATAACACCCTCGCCTGCGGCTCGAGTGCGGCTCGGCGGATGTTATGGAGCCAAGTGCTGCAGTAACAAAATTTCCACGTGTATCAAAGGACGACGTAAATAAATAAATAGGGGTTGACCATTGACTCGGGGGGGTTGCTTAGCGCCCACAACCAGCCTGACACGATAAATTCAATAAATTGTGGCGGGAGTGAGCTCGCCCACTTTTGTGCACTAGTGCGGAAAACAGTAAATTGCGTGCCTAAAAGCGGTGGGGATAACAGCGGGTTTTCGAGTCATTTTTCATTTCATTTCATTTATTTATTTTAACAAATTACATTGTGTCTGAATGTTTTACAAAATAATAATAATAATATAACAGAAAAATAATTAAAATCACTAAAACATTTCCAATAAAAACAAAAAAAAAAAATTGAGTAAGTGTATGGAAAATTATATTAGCGGTAATGTCGTATGTACCCATTATGTAACCATACCATTTCAATAATATTATAGCTATGTACAGGTAACTGAATAACCACGGCGCTTGTAGGTAATTTCCCCAGAGGTTTCAGGTGTACACGTAACCTACAATTTGATAGATTGCAGTAAACAGGTAAGCTTCGATTGTAGGTCATGTGAAATTAGAGACTATGGGAGACAATTGAGATCCGATCATGTGACAACGTGTATACGTTGAGCCTAGAACACATGATATTGGTAACAGGTAGGCCTATAATAGAACAGCACATGAAATGCACCAGCAGCACCGCGCCCTGATCTTGAGCGATAGAGAATAATATAATAATAACTAGCTGAGCCGGCAAACGTTGTTCTGCCATATAAATAAAAAAAAAAAAAAAAAAAAAAAATAGATGTTGGCCGATTCTCAGACCTACTCAATATGCTCACAAAATTTCATGAGAATCGGTCGAGCCGTTTCGGAGGAGTTCAAGTTCGAACACCGTGACACGAGAATTTTATATATTAGATATATAACAACAATAATATATAATATATAACAACCTTTTGAGTAGCGTAATTAGAGACACAATAGAAAGACAATGGCGCGTGAACGCCGGCGTTCGTGCGGGGATCAACAGCGTACAACTATCACACAACGCCGTCTAGTCCCAAGCTAAGCAGAGCTTGTGTTATGAGTACTAGACAACTGATAAACATACCTTTAGAAATATTTCTAAATACATATAAATTATACCCAAACACAGAACAAATGATTGTGCTCATCACACAAACATTTTGTCCTGGGAGGAAATCGAACCCACGACCTCCGGCTTAGCAGTCAGGACCACTAACCACTAGACCAACAGGCCAGACTCGCCTCCTTCTGAGAAGTAGTAATGCTAGCGAAAGAGATGGCCGCAACCGTGAGGGAACGCACATCCTCACACCCCGCGACAGGAGACGCCCTGGTCGCCTTAGGCGTGGGTTTGCGGACGACGATCAATGGGTAACTCACCGTCCGGCCATCCAGTAAGGACCGAGCCTGAATCGTCGACATCGCGTAGTGCTACTCGTGCACCTCAAAGTAAACAGCAGAACCGTAGAGGCCCAGCCGGAGCCCGGGAAGGGCCAAGGGAGTTTCTGAAAAGGATGCCATGGCCCTGGAAAAGAAAAGTCAACTGAAGAGATACAGGTGAGTTATACTTACTCTGTAAAATTGTGGAACTCTCTCTAGTTCCACCCAAGTACGGAGATGTTATTTGATAAATTAAAAAAAAACTGGGCAAGTGCGAGTCGGACTCACGCACTGAGGGTTCCGTACAAACTTACCTATGAAAACAGTTCAATTCCTGAATTGAGTTACTATGATTTTTCCGAATCGCAAAAAAAAAAGTTTTTTCATTTGTTACCTAACTACAAATTTATAGTTTTCACATTTTTTCCTATACTTGTGTTATGAGACCTTGCTAAATGACAAATTTCAGGATTCTAGGACAACGGGAAGTACCCTATGAATTTTGATTCCCTTGAGAGTGTCGAAATACACGTTTTTTGAGACATAAACGGCCGGCACAGTTTCAAGGGACCGCAGACCTGAGCATATGGTTTTAATTTCAACTCGATACCTCCACGCGTTCCCGAAATAAAGGGTCTTGACAGACAGACAGACAGACAGACAGACGGACGGACAACAAAGTGATCCTAGAAGGGTTCCGTTTTTCCTTTTGAGGTACGGAACCCTAAAATGAAATAGTTCCTATGGAAAGTTTTGTCAAGTCCGTTTCTAGCAGCCACCACAGAGGCTTCTTGATCTATAGTCACCAACCTTCACAAACCTCCAACATGTTGGCGAACATATCCGCCGTGTCGGCTCGTTTCCGCGCCGCCGGAAGTCAAAGTCCCGTCACCGGAAATCCATGAGATTGGACAAAAATTGGCAGCGCTCGCGCCTTGTGATCGAATAACGCGCTGTGATTGGCGAGCGATGATGTGTTAACGATATTCGGGGGATGGTGAGTTTTTTTTGCTTATTTCCTTCGGGAGATAGTATGTGGTGGAGGAAATGGGGAGTAAGGTTTTTATTTTGGTATAGGTTAGGTAATTGAGTGTTAGAAACATGTTAGGCTAATAAATTCGCATAACCAGAAATAGGCGCAAGCATAAGCCTATTCAGCTTTGTAATGTTACAACTGCTGGGACTCAAACCTACTCCCTAGGAAAGGTAATTCCTCACATGGGCCCAGTACGGGGTTGTTCATCACCAGTGTTCTTTCGAGAATTACTCATTTTCTGTGTACTTTTTAGGATTCCGTACCTCAAAAGGAAAAACGGAACCCTTCTAGGATCACTTTGTTGTCCGTCTGTCTGTCTGTCTGTCAAGACCCTTTATCTCGAGAATGCGTGGAGGTATCGAATTGGAATGAAAACCATATACTCAGGTCTGCGATCCCTTGAAGCTGTGAAAAAATTGAACTTCTAAGTCAACGAAAAATAAAGATACGGCCGTTTAAGTCTCAAAAATCGTAAATTTGACACTTCTAAAAAAATCGAAATTCATAGAGTACTTCCCGTTGACCTAGAAACCTGAAATTTGCCATGCAGCAAGGCATTATAGCACAAGTATAGGAATAAATCTGAAAACTGAAAATTTGTAATTACGTCACAAAAAAAGAAAAAACTTTTTGCATTCGGAAAAATCTTCGAGACTCGATTCGGGAATTGAACTATTTACATAAGTTAGTTTGTACGGAACCCTCAGTGTGCGAGTCCGACTTGCACTTGTCCAGTTTTTTTTTATTACCCTGAGTCCCACAGCTGGGCAAAGACTCTCCCCTTCTCTTGATCGGTCTCTGGTCAAGTTTGCTTCGAGAAAATTATCACATCGTCACACAACCTTCACCGCCGTGGACCTCAACGAAGGCTTTTGAGGTACGTTTTATATACTACTTCAACATAATATGAAAATAATTATGAAGATCCATCAGTGGAATAATTTTGCTTTAATAACAAACATTCAAGTAAAAATGTCGTGTTGAATAAACGAAGAAGAAATGAAAAAGAAATTTTAATTTGAATACAAACCTACCGCTGCACATTTTATTACAAACACTGCAATTTCTTCAACCAAAACAATACAACATATTAGACTATTATCAGGATAGGACGGTGCGGATGACAGCTGTTGGATTCGTACAATGTAGCTACCTACCCGTCCTTTTCTCTCATCTTATAAATACATATTTTCGTCCTGCTGTCATCCCACCATGCTATGTAAAAAGACCTTAATATATTAAGCACAAAAAAACATTTAAAAAAATACCCCATTCAACGTAAACTTGAACACCAAATTAACCACTTTCTTCATGAAAAAAAAAACCCTATAAGATGCTAAAAACCAACACAATCCCTTTAAAAACCAGAGAATACATTGCCATATTAATGGTAGCGGTTTTTATCAACACCATAATGATGTTTTATGGGAAAATTATACGAGAAAAGGTCTCAAATAGGTCCAACGTACCAATACGAGGCAGTTAATTCAATTTAATACACTTTTTTGATGTAACCTGATGAGAAGAGCATTTATTTATGAGGTGTACAATAATTTAAGTCATTATCATAAATGTCAAGTTAATACACTCTTTATAAGAAATTATTGCATGGTTTATTGCTTCATCTATACTGTATTGCCCCATCGGCAATATTGGTAAACGATGTGAGCATAACTAGGGCGGTTAACCCTTAAGTGGATGGATGAAGTGTCGAAGGTCTTCATTACTATAAAACGGAAGGGTTTTTAAACCACAGAGAAACCTAGTTAAGGACCTATGTTTACGTATACTCTAAAAGGTTTAACCTAATTAAAAAAATTAAATTACAATCATAATTCAAGCACTGAAATTTTACTTACATAGAAAATAAAGATATGTACTTAAGTAGTATACTTTTTAAGAAATCAGTTATCTTAATTATACATAAATAATATGGAAATCGACGCATTA
Organism: Mythimna impura; assembly: GCA_905147345.3. NCBI lineage: Eukaryota > Metazoa > Arthropoda > Insecta > Lepidoptera > Noctuidae > Mythimna > Mythimna impura. The sequence goes on along the minus strand of LR990355.1, from coordinate 3,018,249 downwards.
CATAAGTAGCGCAATGATATGGCATCTACGCATCACGACACACAAACACGCCAGTGAAGTGATCAAGATTTATCAAAATAGTAAATTATAATCAAGATTTTTAAACAAAATAAAAAAATATCCGAAAAATACGAGCAGCTAAAATCAATTCAGTAACCGATTCTGAACATACTACTTTCTGTATGTAATAAAAGGTCCCTCATGCTCCCAGGTATCCAAGTTTCACTATAATAACTCAAATTAAGCCTTCACCTAAGTGGGATGCACCTTTGTTTAATTTACCAATAGAATCTCCCACTCTTCTCTCACACTGGAAATATGGCTTATTTACATATGTATAGTATGTCTGGTAGATATCGCTGTCAGCGATAAGACCGCCATTGTACCCATAGATTTAGGTTTGTGTAAAACTTTTGTTACTATTTTGGTGTACAATAAAGTTTATTGTATTTTAGTTTACGCAACTTTTTTTTTCCACCTGATGATAAGCGATGATGTGGCCGACGATGGAGCACGCTTACCTAGAAATAACCTATTCACTCTTTTTTTTAGGTGTGAAAGTCATCTAATGACAAATCCAGCTCTTGGGCGGAGCGGGAGACAGTGTCATACTTTTACTGACTAAAAACGCACTCCTGTTCCTTCTTTGCCTTCATCCCAGGGCCCCGAATTTCGCTTTCACACTACCCGTGATTTACTCTTTATTTAAAGACCCCTAGGTCAAAATTTGGCTTGGTCGATTAAGGTCTTGGTGTTTGGCCGTCAAGAAAGACAAATTCCGGCAGAGAATTCTGCTCCTTAGCTGTACGCACCATGAATTTTTTGATGTTTTTCACGAATTCGCGGTTGGACCCGTAGTATTATTTATATAAGTAGGTCATATTGATACGTTATTGCTAGTTATCATTAAATTTATATTATAATTTATAGATCTATTGTTGTCTCCACATTATATTTAAGCCACTTAATTTAACGATACTACATTCTATTTCAAATATGTGTTATTTATTTATTGTGCACACCTACCACAGTGTTGTCTTTTTTAACCCAATGGTTGACTAGTAGAGAATGCCTTGTGGCATTAAGTCCGCCTATGTACCACCACTGTACATGAAGTTTAAATAAATAAATAAATATATACTTTCAAAATTATTTATTTAGATATTAATAACATTCCCACAAAATACTAAAGATAAATTCTTTCCAGTATTCAACTAATTTAAAGTTTACACAATCAATAAATAATATGAAACAGTGATAGATGAAGGCTGCAATATAATCCATTTGTAACAATTTTATAGAAAGTATTTTAGTAATAGCTAAAGACGTGTACAGACATTACTTCTAAATGTAACGCGATAAAAAGTTTACATAACAAACACCATAATTTAACCCTTATCGCGATACGGAATCATGTTGGATTGTAATTAAATAATCTCTATATAAGTAAACTAAGAACTTGCGTGCTTACCTGTAATATACTTGGACTTTCGACCTAAAAATGTCAGCATTTAATCATTAGTTTTATTAAAATACATATAATAAACTTTAGTGTACACCAAAAAAGTTACACCAATTTTTACACGAACTTAACTCTATGGGTACAATAGCGGTCATGTCGCTGGCAACGATATGTATCAGACAACTTTTGGATAGACTGTAAGAACTTAATACGTGCTACTTACATATTATTGTAGTAGCGAGAGAAAAAAAGAAAAGCTAAATATGAAATTGGGATGAAATAGATACTTAATAGAATTACTGGGTAAGAAAGTCTGTCTGTAAATGGGCTGGTCAAACTGGCAACGGTAACGCGTTCCACAATCGAACAGCCCGGACTGTAAATGAAGAAAGAGAAGACATCAAAACAATTTTATAACATTCTCACAATCAAGACTCCTTGTCGCTCCACCAAGAACAGTAATTGATAATTACCCACTTTGACATCCACCAAACCGCACGAGACTCCTCTCTAGGAAAGGGCTGTAGTCGATACAGCCCTTTCCTAGAGAGGAGTCTTGAGGAGTTGAAACATTATAAAGCGGATCATCAGATACCAAGGCAACGATGTTTTACAGTGTGATAAAATAGGCTATACAAAAATGGTCTTGACTACGTAACACTGGTCTTCTAGAATGAGAACTCCGCCACAAAAAAAGAAACAATGCTTCTCCATTGTCTTCAATCAAAGGTCGACTTAAATGCAAATCAAATCCATACTCACTGATGACCAACAAATTGTCGTCGTGTCTCTCATCAGCAAACAGTCGCCGCGTCTGAACCCGCACTTACCAATCATCTTTTTGTTCCCGTTTCAATAAAGGAATATAATTGCATTAACAAAGACGGGCCATCAGTTCGTTGAATTATTGGCCCAATAAAATTTGAAGCACTCGATATATCAGCTTTGTTTTTGTTTAAAACAACTCTGTGGGTGTAGGGGTCTTATTATGGTGTAATGGTACATTGTGGGTGAATACAGAAGGTGTAGAAAATAGAGCCAAATGTAGCAAATTTGTTTATGCATATAAACAGCTTGCCATTAGCATGAAACTCTTTGCATTGCTAACAATCCATCTGCCTGGAGTAAATATGACGTTTTGTTTACGTTTTTTATGGTTCCGTACCTCAAAAGGAAACCCTTATAGGATCACTTTGTTGTCCGTCCGTCTGTCTGTCTGTCAAGACCGCGTAGAAGAAGAACGCTTGGAGGTGTCAGTTGAAATTAAAACCATGTACTCAAGTCTGCAGTCGCTTGAAGCTGTGAAAAAATCAAACTTCTGAGCTAACGAAAAAAAAAGATACAGACGTTTATGTCGCAAAAAACGTATATTTCGACACTCTCAAGGGAATCAAAATTCATAAAGTACTTCCCGTTGACCCAGAAACCTGAAATTTGGCATAAAGCAAGGTCTTATAGCACAGATATAGGAATAAATATGAAGGAAGAATCTGAGGTCTTACCTCACTAGAATTTTAAATATGTGTGCACTAGCTTCTGACTTTTTTTATGTGCCCATGTAGGCCTTTATGAAATAAAAATATTTGAATTTCGAACTACTTTTTTTGAATAAGTACCTAGATATTTTTTATTGCAATGCTAAAGGTGGGCCTACTTTTCCATATTTTTTGTGTCATTTCGTCAGTGTCACATTTGCTGAAACATTGTATGTCTTTTGAATGATTTACCGGTAGAATTACAAAGTAGTGGCAAGTTAATATTTCTCGTAAAGCCATAGATTATGGATTATGTCGGGTTATGAATGCTGATCCGAATCGGCATTGATGTTAACATGCCCCCCGTGAGCTGACTGACTAATGTTGCTGCTGAAATATTGACAGTACAATAAAGACTGCATATTTGGAATACTGTCGGTAATTTGGAATACTCAGACATCTAAAGCTGATTTGCATCTGTACATTCAACTTAGGCAACTATTTTGAAGTTGTCTGGCAATTTTTTTTTTTTTCGTTCTGTCACACAATACCTACTGTTGTTTAAAAAATTGACGTCCTACATATTTGTTCCTACACTGTTTATATCTGTGTGTACAAAATAAACTTGTTTCCTTTCTTTTATCTTTATATACCTAAGTAGTATGAATGTCAAGGGCATGGGGGGTCATGGGTTGGCTTCCGAAAGGGCATCCCGGGGTCCTGGAACGCTAGGCAAAGAAGAAACATAGGTTTTTTTTTCGGTGGGAAAATCATCCAATCACATCCCTCGCTCTTGGGCGGAGCTTGAGATAGTGTCAGACTTTTACTAAAAACCCACTCCTGTTCCTTCTTTGCCTTCGTTCCAGGGCCCCGGGGTTCTCTTTCGCATCATCCATGGCCCCAGTAGGCTTCGACCCTGCTGGGCCCATACGGTTTTGCTGACATCTCCTTGAGGCGCGCGTGGAACACTACGCGCCGTCGACAACTTGGGCTCGGTCTGGACGGTTACCGGACAGTCAGTCGACGAGCTACCCATTGTTCGCCGTCCGCAAGCCAGCACCTACGGTGGCTGGAAATCGGGATTGGGATCCCGGCGACTGGGGCGTGAGGACCGTTCTCTCGCGCGTGCGGCCTCTTCCTTTGCCAATATTAATGCTTCGCAGAAGGAGGCGACCACCTGCCACTCCTCCTCGTACCGGACCATCACCTGTACCAAGGCCCGAGAAGGAACATAGGTGTAGTTTTAATCAGTAAAAGTCTGACACGCCCTGCCGCCCTAGAGTGGGAAAAGATATAGGACGACATCCCACCTTTAAAACAAAATTGGTAGACCATGTCCTGAAACAGTTCATAGAATATTTCTTATCCTGGTATTATGTTCCCTTGGTAAACATATTTAATGTTTATCTATCGCGCAGGCGAAGCCGTTGGCACCACCACTATAATAATAATACCATCTCAGACAAATCACATGAGAACCTCATGTGATTTGACCATTACATATTTACTGTATGGACTTTAAAAGAGACTTTGACCCCTGAGTTTGTTTCGGTGTTTCTTCTCAGGGTAATCAGCTAGGAAACACCGGCCTCATCTAGTTTAAAATGACAAACAAAAAAATTGACGTGTAAAAGTGTTTTATAAACCTATTTGCAGAATAAATATCATTTATCATTTATAATAGCTTTATATAATCCTTACACAGATTTTACATTTCTAATAATTATTGTTTGTGTTAGTACCTATTTTGCTTCCGTATGACAGCGATGTGGAGGAGTATTTCGACGTCTGAGTGTACTTTGTGTTTTTGTGTTACCTATATTTATGTACATAGTTAGGTTTTAGTGTAGTATATTTAATATTTAAGTATTTTATGTAAGAGAGTATTTATATATAGGGTGACTGGTAATTAGTGTACGACACTTAAACACGTGATTGTGGTCATGATAACCAATAACTTTTACTATGGGGACAAACCTGAAATCGCGAAAAAAAAATCAGCTGTTCAGTACATTTATGTTTGCCTAATGTAATGAACAGCTGATATTTTTTTCGCGATTTCGGCTTTGCTCCCATAATAAAAAATTGTTTGTTATCATGAGCACAATCACGTGTTTAATTATCGTACACTAATTGCCAGTCACCCTATATAATAAATAAAATATGTTTTAGCTTACCCTTTTTTTTGAGGTGGGGAATCATCAAATTGACTTCTCGCGCACTGGGTGGAGCGGGAGGGCGTGTCAGACTTTTACTGACTAAAACCACACCTGTATCCTTCAATTACCCTTTGCGATCTAGGACTACGGGTTTCCCTTTCAGAAATTCTCCGCGGTCCTAGCTAGTGGGCATCGGCCTTGCTGGGCCCCTACGGTTTGCTGACATCTCTTTGAGGAGCGCGAGGATCACTACGCGCTGTTGACGACTGGGCTCGGTCCGGTTAATTACCGAACAGCCGGACGGCGAGCTACCCAGTGCTCGACGTCCGCAAGCCCGCGTCTACCGTGGCTGGTAGTCGGGATCGGAATTACGGTGGCTAGGGCGTGAGGACCTTCGTTCCCTCGCGCGTGCAGCCTCCTCCTTCGCTAGCATTACTGCTTCGCAGAAGGAGGCGACCGCCTGCCATTCCTCCTCGCTCCGGACCATAGCCTGAACCAGGGCCCGACGCGAAAGGTCGCTGCCGCCAATTGCTCCACGAGGACACGGCGGTGCTCCGCCCAAGCGAGGCACACCTCCACCGTATGCTCCACTGTGTTCTTTGGGTGGTCCGCACAATGATGACACCCGGGCGTTGCTTCCGCCTGAATCCGATGCAGGAACCTCCCGAACTTACCATGTCCGGTGAGGACCTGCGTCATGCGGTAGGTGAGGACGCCATGTTGCCGCTTCAGTCACTCCTCAAAGAGGGGACTTACCGCCATAATTGTAGCGTGCCCATTGCTTACCCTAATTTGTTTGTTTCGTCATCTGTTGTAAGGATCGCTCTGGCGGTGAAAGCCTCCTCTATTTCTGCCCATTTGTCTATATCTCTTGCCTGTCTGTTTCATGCAATTCCAGCCGTGGTTATAGTAACCATCACATCATCGTCATCGCTCCATCGTTTGGCAACAGCTGAAGTGTGAGTGAAACTGGTTGATGAAACCTCCAAGCGAAAAACAGTGCACTATCCACGTATCCAGCACGCTATCAACACACTATCAGACTCAAATATCCGCCACGTAATGAGAATGGCGACTTAATACATTATCATCGACATCGAGTTGTCGCCCGGCGCAATATCCTGCCCGGGACTAGGCCACTAGGGAAACACCCGCCCATCTGAAAACCCACCTAATCTTTACCCAAGTAGAGTTGATATCAGAATGACCGAACGTATCAATTAAGTTGTACCAAAAAGGGTCGGTGACCGTAAAGGTAGCATGATTAGATACTTTTGAAATTAATAAGGCTATGTTTTTTGTTGATATTGTTATATAGTAAAAACAGTAATTTAAATACTAATTGAAATGTTATAAGATGATGGGAAAGCAAGGTGTAATATGAAGTTTATTTAGAGTGGATGGGAATCTTCATGAAGCAGGCTTGTATAGAGAGGCATTTTATTTTTGTGGCCCAATATGGCCGATGCCCGCATGGGCTGCATTTAGAAAGAGAGCTCTGAAACGCAAAGGGAAACCGAAGGACACTGATGGGTTTTAATTCGTAAAAGTCTGCCACGCCCTCTCGCTCCAACTTAGAGCGAGAATAGACATTTAATGATTTCTTACCTTAAAAAAAAAGCACAAAACAACCAACATCGATACGGACTTGTGCCCATGCATTACCATTTTTACAGACATACTTGAATTTATTTATTTATTTTAATTAATAACAACGGCTAGACAACCAATTACAGCAACTAAACAAAAAAAACTGGCCAAGTGCGAGTCGGACTCGCGCCCTTCAGGTTCTGTACAAACTTACCTAAGTAAACAGTTCAATTCCCGAATGGAGTATCAAAGATTTTTCCGAATCTCAGTTTATTTTTTGTTGTGACGTAACAACAAATTTACAGTTTTCAGATTTATTCCTATACCTGTGCTAAAAAACCCTGCTTTATGCAATATTGCAGGATTCTGGGTCAACGGGTACTTCCCGTTGACCCTATAAATTTTTATTCCCTCGAGAGTGTCAAAATATACGTTTTTTGAGACATAAACGGCCATATCTCTTTTTGTCGTTAACTTAGAAATTTGATTTTTTTACAGCTTTAAGAGACCGCAAACTTGAGTAGGTATATGGTTTTAATTTCAACTCAAAACCTCCACGCATTCCCTAGATAAAGGGTCTTGACAGACAGACAGACAGACGGACGGACGGACAACAAAGTGATCCTTTAAGGGTTCCGTTTTTTTCCTTTTGAGGTACGGAACCCTAAAAATTAAAGTTATAAACAACATGTACTTACATCAATCTCTCTCACAGTGCTTCTGACATACCAATAAAATCATCTTCCATTCATCCGCAAACAGATCGTTTGTTGGATAAGAATCCAAGAGATCATTTAGTGCAGCCAAAGTGCGAGGTATTGGAGACTGAGCACGGGCAACAGTGCGACACTGAGGCACAGCAAATATTCTGTGCTTTTTGCCGCGGCAGTAATTGTCCGGGACAAAGAAACGTGCCAGCGCAGTAAGCTGTCTGGCGCGTCAATAGTGCCACGGAGCGTGTTGCAGGCTATGGTGAGCTGATCTCGTGCTTGTCTTGCCTCTAGCGAGTTATATCCGAGGCAACCCAATAGAAATTTTGTCAGATAGAGGTGCATCGGCTTGTATAGGAACCTAAGGAACGCTTTTTGCACTTTTCCAGTAAAAGTGCGTAAAAACTTTGGTGCGGAAATAGCACATAAACCAGTAAATCCCTCCAAAACTCAATAACATTCGCTAACTTTGAACAACAATGATTGGTATCTGGCTAACTTAGGTTTGATCACGTTTTTGTCTTCCATTCTATCTTGTCACCCGTCCCGCTATCACTGACTCCCTTTTCTTTCATATCACTTCTCACACTATCCATCCATCTTTTCTTTGACCGCCCTCTCCTTTTCCATCCATATACATTTATATTAATAACTCGTTTAGTAAAATGCTTTTCATATCGCTAATAAGTACCTTTTAAAGTATGTCTTGCCATAAGCTAATATTTGTGTAGGACATCTTTTGTCGATAACCTTGGTTCTCCTGCGGATATCTTCATTTCTGATGTGATCACGCAAGGAAACTCAGAGCATAGCCCTTTCATTGCCCTTTGAGTGTCTTTAAGCCTTCTGATGAGGCCCATTGTAAGCGACCACGTTTCGGAGCCATATGTCATCACGGGAAACACGCACTGGTTATAGACTTTCGTCTTGAGACACTGTGGTTTGACATAGCTCAAAGAATCGCCAAACTTAAGTGGCAGTGGACAAGGCACATTTCTCGCAGAACAGATGCTCAATGGGGACGAAAGGTTCTGGAGAGGCGATCAGGTACCGGAAGACGCAGCGTTGAAAGGCCTCCCAAAAGGTGGACCGATGACCTGGTGAAGGTCGCGGGAATCCGATGGATGCGAGACGCACAGAACCAGTCATTTGGAGACTTTGGAAAGGCCTATGTCCAACAGTGGACGTCTTTCGGCTGAAATGATGATAATGATGATGATGAGAGTTTCTTAGTTAGTAACGTACTATCATCAGGTAGCTAAATTGAATTAATGCGACAAAATCACACAGTACACACAGTACAGATGGGGTGGACGGTTACAGTAGTAGATGATGATGATTTTATCGCATTCAGTACATATCAGGGCATCACTGGTTTACCAATTTTGAAGGTAGAAAATCATCAAATAACTTCTCTCGCTCTGGGTGGATCGAGAGAGAGCGTCAGACTTTTACACGGTGACGTCGTGAGTTTCAAATAACAACGTGAGCAAAGAAAGAAACAAGGTAAACCTCTTTCCCCTCAAATAAAATCGATTTCTTCCGCGCAACTTTCAAACAAAGAAATCTGAATTGTCATTAAAATAAATCTCGAGTCCGTATCTTCAAGCTAGTCGGCGGAGGGTGGACAGCAATCAAGTTTATTGAGTTTGGAGGGCTGCCCTGCGAATCATTTCACTATAATGCGATATGAGGGGACCAGGGGCTCGAGTGGGACACAAATTGTTTTTTTTTAAGGTCACTACGTATTTTAAAGTTGATTTGTGCTGTTTTAAAGTAATGTATGCTTTTGTTTTTGATAGTTCTAGTATTGTTTGGGAAATTAGGTGAGCAACTGATACAAGTGCTGGTGGTGTACATTTTGATACAAGTGGAGAAAGTTTGTCATTGTGACCGAGGTGGAATTTGCCCGAGCCACAGGCGAGGGTGTTGTGGAACTGAGTGCTGCAGTGACAAATTTCGACGTGTATTAAACGATTTTTCAATACACTTACGAAGAAATAAATAAACGGAATCTGCCCGGTGACTAGTGGGGGCTGCTTAGCGGCCAGCCTGCAATGAAGCCAGCCAAGACCAACCGCGTGAAATATTCGAGTAAATCAATCACGGAATTACCGAATGCCAACAGAGTTTTTAGGTGTTACCTCTCTTTTTTGCATTGCCTCTTCATCAAACATCGCATTGGATTGCGTTAGATGAAGCAACAAGCTTTTAAACCATGCTCGATGTTATCGATTGGAAAAGGGCCCTCTTATTTATACTACTAACAAATTGGATTCTAGTTATCTTAAATAAAAGTTTATTATTTATTTATTAATGGCTCCCTAGGTCGAGTAGCGAACGGCTTTGGAATTAATTTATGAGTTTTCATTGTGTAATGCGATTTGAGGCCGAGTAGAAACTCATAATATTCACACAACTATCACACAACGCCGTCTAGTCCCAAGCTAAGCAGAGCTTGTGTTATGACTAGACAACTGATAAACATAGGTACTTAAATATTTGTAAATACACACATATTATAGATAAATTACACCCAGACACAGAACAAATGATTGTGCTCATCATACAAACATTTGTCCTGGGTGGGAATCGAACCCACGACCTCCGGCATAGCAGTCAGGGCCACTAACCACTAGACCAACAGGTCAGTCGTGCGAATGCGCACTCTGAGTGCGGAACAAATGGTTGTTTTTTTTTAAGATCAATACGTATTTTTTAAAGTCGATTCTACTATAGCCGATTTCCTAGGTAGCATTTTATATAATGTCCAGCGACAGACAGCTTTACGGTTGAAACGACAAATATTGTATGTTTTTGTCCTACTAATGAGTAGAATCAGGAACTTTAGTTTTCATTTATATTATTTATTTACGACTTATTTATGTAGGTTTATATTATACACTGGATCCTACCTTCGAATGTGATCTCTCTCTGTCACTCACAGTTTTGCAGTCTAAAAACTCATTATTATTGAGTTAAGCCCGCCTTTGTACGTGAATTGTCAAATCACTGTATTAATGTGAAGTTTTGCGTACAATAAACAATTAAGTAAATAATAATTGGTCAATTTTTCACCAAATTAACCTACAGCAAAAGTAACATAATCCCATTAAAAAAATATATTAACTTACCTAGTTTCTCCAACACAATCATCTAACCAATGCTAACTAGAAACACAGTACAAAACAATTCCACTCCACACAATGGCAGTCCAGTCACCCATCCACCAATATTGACCGTAACAAACCCTAATAATTCGCGCCACCACAAATATGCCACAGAACAAGAATCCAATAAGCAACAAATCCCCGAGGTGCTGGAGTGTCGACACTAAACGTCGCCGGCTGACACTCTCTGACACTCGGCGGCTTGACAAATAACGGGTAATTGAAAATGGACCCCTGATTGTGGTGCAAGACAGGAACTGTATCGTATTTAAATTCCAAGCTTAAAGCGACAAGATTGTACCTGAAAAATGCTGAACACAGAAACTAAATAACAGCTTCTGTGTTCAGCATTTTAGCATAGCATAGTCGACCTTATAATGTTCCCACTGTTGGGACTCAGGCCTCCTCTCTAGGAGAGGGGATGGGCCGTAATCCCCCACGCGGGCCCAGTGCGGGTTGGTGGATGTCACATGTCTTCGAATTTTTAGTTCTAGGACATGCCGGTTTCCTCACGATGTCTTCCTTCACCGTTTTGAGAGCAGTGGTGATGAAATAAATTACACAAAGTAATGCGCCTGGCTGGGTTTGAACCCGCGACCTACAACTCCGTAAGTCGGGGCCGTTACCACTAGGCTACCACTGCTCTGTTCAGCATTTTACCTTAATAAATCCTTACATCTATATATAATATAAAAGCAAAATACCACTCATTGATAAATCTCAGAAACTATAACACCTACAAACTTAAAATTTGGCAGGTAGGTTCCTTATAGGGTGTAGACATCCGCTAAGAACGGATTTTACGAAACTAACTAAGGGGGTAAAACGGGGGTTGGAAGTTTGTATGGAGAAACTAATTTTTACGCGGAAGTAACCGCTGGCAGAAGCTAGTAATTTATTTATTATAAAAGTCCCGCACCGCGTATGTCTGTCTGTATGTTCTCGATAAACTCAAAAACTACTGAACGAATTTTCATACAGTTTTCACCAATGGACAAAGTGATTCATGAGAAAGGTTTAGGTGTATAACTCACTCATCATAGTAGAGAAAAGTCGAGAATTTTCCAAAGATTTCTAACACTCGTGCGAAGCTGGGGTGGGTCGCGGGCGAGTAAATAAATAAAATAAATAGGTACTTATTATCAAAATATCATAGCTGATGGCGTGCAGTCATCATAAATCCGGTAAAAAAAGGGACAGAACTATTCGCCCTGCATAGCTTCGTCTCTATCGTTCAACAGTATTGTGATGGTATTGGCTCGTTTTGGTAGGGGAGCAGGTCATGGTTGCCGTACTTAGCATGCTATGAATCATCTGTAAGTCAATATTTAGTCTTACAGGAAGATCATTTATCGGAGGATTCAATAGCTATCAGTCTAAGAAACCTAAGAAAGAAGCAGCAAATCCCTAAGACAAGACAAATTCTTTTTAGTTCTGGAAAATAAAAACTATTCCTGTAAAAAAAACACACTGTCACTCACGATCTTCTTCCTAAAAAGGGTCAATATGTGCATCATCATCATCATTTCAGCCGAAAGCCGTCCACTGTTTGGACATAGGCTTCGGTCAAGAGACGCTATGACGACCTATCCTGTGCGTCTCGAATCTATCGGATTCCCGCGACCCTCACCAAGTCGTCAGTCCCCCTTGTGCGTAACGCTATTTAATTTAGAATCCCCCGCTTCCTCTTCTTCCTTGCCCCAAACCACATCAGCAAAGACCGCCGGGTTCACGAGTGTTGCCAGAAACAACAACATTACGACACCAACCCTGCAACCTTAGCCTTTTACAACCACGGCTAAATAGCCCTGTCGCGGCTACACGAGCCCCCCTTCGTTGTTCTTCGGAGGACTTAAGCGCAGCAAAACAAATGAAGAGCATTTAAGCATTTTAATGTCATACCCTTGTTAATGGGAGATAGGTCGGGTGAATGTGCTCCAGGAAATAAGTGTTTTTTTTAAAAACCTTAAAAGTTTTTAATAAAATTATGTCATTTGGAATCTCGATCCACGTTTAGCTAGGTTTATAGATATAATTTTACACCTATAATTGACATAATTATTTGCACAGAATCAAACTTCTATACAATTACCTAAGTGTAAAATATCTTGTAAATACACATGTCGTTGGTGTTCCTAATAAATAAAGTATAATCTCCAATCTAGCTTGCGAACCCAAACACTTCTATATCAACAAGTTTTTCAAAATTCGGTCAAGTTGTTTCGTACCATTTTAATCAACACATACCGAGGCCAGACTCACGAGCTCGCTTAACGCCATGTCCCTAATAGTGTTATCTAAACTCCTGGTATTGTCCATATTGGATACTGTCGGCTCTGTTCAAAGGCACATAATTGCGATTAGTTTATATTTTAGGCGTTTATAATTATCTAAGTACAGGTATGTAGGTAGAGAGATAAGTTATAACTGCTTTTCTTAATAGGAAATTGGATACGTGTGAAATTAAATTGTAGTTAAAATTGTTATAAACTAGTGCTTGACTGCGATCCCACCTTTTTCTTTTTTATTATGGATAGGCTCGCGTTTGACCACTATCTCACCTGATGGTAAGCGACGATGTGGCTGACGATGGAGCACGCTTGCCTAGAAGCAACCTATTAACTCTTGACTTAAAGACCCCTAGGTTGTAACTATCAGGAAACATAGACACCGGCAGGGAATTCCTCTCCTTAGCTGTAAGCATAATGAATGTGTTCCCAAAACTCATAGTAGATATGGGTGGGATGTCCATCATGTACCGGTGGCGCAACGCCGTACGTCTTATATAAGTATCCTATGTGCTGTTCCAGGATATGGTCTACCCGGGTGCTGAATTTTGTCCAAATCCGTTCAACCGTTCGAGCGTAAAGAATTAACAAACATACAAACACCTTTATAACGTTAGTGTGATGGTGGCGAATCGTCAAATAACTTCCCCCACTCTAGGTGCAGCAAGAGGGGGTGTCCGATGTTTAACGACGGACGTATGGCTGCCGAATCCATCTTTGATGGGTTATCTTTTAACCTTTCGAATACCGTGATTTGGCTAATTTTGATGATAATCCAGGGAAGGTTTGAACAGTGAGAAAATATGGGAAAAGTCACGAAAAAAAAATCCGAATACAACGCCATCTTTAATTAAAATGTCATTATAAAATGAATTATGCTGTTCTGGTAATGCCAGTAGATGGCGTTGTCCTTACTATTAATCGGTACGAAGTTCGCCGGGTTAGCTAGTATTCAATAATAATAATAATAATCTTTATTTTGTACGTTTAACACACACAGTAACAGTATATAATGACATTAACAGATATAATAGTTGTACAAACACTGATCAGTGGAAATAAAATGAACATTTGACTCCTAAACTAAGTAAAATAAATACTTGTATCTCAGGAGCCAGTTCCTCCTTAGAGATGATCAAAAATTTGATGTTAGGTACAATTAAGATAGCCTTTGTATAGACGTGTAACAGTATAGGGGAATAGTTATACGATGATCGTTAGTAATGATTCGGTAAATAAACTAGTCTGAAAGGCGTTCATGAAAACAATTCTAACAACACTTCCCGATCTTCATACCCTCTACAATTAATTCATTAACTATTAAAAAAACAAATGAGCACATTACACGTTATATTATGCTCCGTGGGTATGCTCGTCACGTGTTACAACTAATTCGCGTGCTTCGGACGGACGGACAAGCGTATTAATCTTAACGCCCCCGGATAATTGCAGACAGGGTGCAGCGCTTTTGTTACAGTTTTTGTATCATCGCTGATTGCTACCACTCGATATCTCTTTTTTAATTTAATTTGTTAATGTGGTTTTTATTGTCATTTTGGTAGTTTGTTAGATTAGATGTATTTGTATTTATTTTTTTTAATTAAATTACGTTAAAATATATCGTACCGGTAAATTGATCGATAAATTTTCAACGCCGCGTCGCCTGAGGATGGCCTACGTCCAACAGTGGACATGATGATTGACTTGAAATGATGTAATAATAATAGTAATTCAGATACAAGTAGAGAAAGTTTGTCATTGCGACCGAGGCGGAATTCTGCAGCCGAATGCTGTAGTGACCTAGCTATTTCCACGTGTATCACACGACGTTTTTCAAAACACTAACGAAGAAATAATAAACGGAGGTCGACACGCGACATGTGGGGGTCGCTTAGTTAGCGCCCTGGCTAATACGATAAATATAATAAATTGTGGCGGCGTGAGTTCGTGCACTTTTCCGCACTAGTGTGAGAAACAGCAAATTGCGTATCTAAAAGCGGTAGGGATACGAGTAATTGTGTTTAAACACACTTACTCGTATCCCTACTACCGCTTTTAATTGATTTATCTTAAAAAACTTTGAATGAAAGATAAATCAATTTACATCCTAAAATAAAATAATCATCCAAAACATTTAGCTTTTTTAGCTATATGTTTTGGATTAAAACGTTATCTCCGTGAAACCATAAGGATAATATTTTCAAGCAATCTGTAGACACTGCAACAAATTTAATAAAAAAACGATATATTTTATGTTTACAGATTGAGGAAGAAGGTAAGTACACATATAGGAGTGTCCCCACAAGTGTAACTTGATCCTCCTCTCACTACCCCACCTCACTCCCTGCCCCTCTCTTCCCTCTCCTTCCCCTTTCCTCTTCCGTCTCCTCTCTCTTCTCTTCTTCCTCGACCTATAAGGTCCTCGGGTTCCTCGATCTGGTAGGTTCACACCTGGCTAGCATATTTACATAAAATTCATTCATTTTCACATAACTCTTTGAAGATATTATACCTAACACTATTTCTAACATCATTCTGCGTCTTGTAAACCCGCCATCTTGATTCGAATGGTCGCCATTATGCATGAAATGACAGTCGCAAGTCCATTGTCTATGGCATCCACAATATGTCATTTCCGTATTTGTTTTACAACTTGTGTAGGGTTTTACAATTATTATTTGTGTGTAGGTAGATACGTCTATCTTTCAGATCATAATAGATTGTAAATCTGCCTTTTATTATAGAGGATAGTAAAACAAAAGTTTCTTTTTGTCCAATTGCTTTCCCGATGTAGGTAAGGATTGATGAATTACACCGCGCAAGTTGGAAAATTGTAAATTTGTTTTAGAAAAATATTCCCTGGAGGTTTAGGTAGATACCTAAACCTCCAGGGAATATTTTTCCTTTTTTTTTTAATATTTTGCAAAGCTGGTCAACAGATACCTGTTGACCAGCTTTGCAAAATATTTAGGAAGGTAAATTAAGTAATTCAGGCATAATTATTCCAAGCGAGTACTTACAAATTTTGTTTTTTATACTAATGTGAAGTAATTTCCACTCTATAATTTACATCATACTAGTACTCTATCCATACCATTATCTATAAAGGAAAAATATTGCTTGTATATTATGTGGATGTGTATGTATCTTAATCTTTTACATTCAAATGGCTGAACGGATTTGGATGAAGTTTGGTAATCCGATAGGCTGTATCCTGGAATAAGACAGAGGATACTTTTTATCCTGAGAGTACCCTGGCGATAATAATTATTAGGTATATTTTCGTGCGGGTCAAGCCACTAGTAGGCGATTTAAACTATAAACAGAACTACGGATGCATTATAAGAAAAAAATCGTACTAAGTAGGTAGTAGTAGTTAGGTAGATACCGATAAAAGTTAAATTTAATTTTAAATTTAATTTTTTATTTATTAAAAATGCTCTTGACTAACCCAAATTATTGTGATCCACCTAAAGCTACCTCATTAGCGAATATCGAATTATCTAAGGATTAAGTTATAAGAAGATTAAGAACGATTACCTCGAACTAATCCACACTTGTAAAGACTGCACACAAATATAACTATTCAGCTATTCAATTCCAAATAAAAACTTAGTAAACACAAACCTTTTAATCACTCATCTTTCAACCGTTAAAATTCTAATGACGCCACAACAAAACATTAGAAAGAACAACTTAACACCAGACATCTGAATAAATCCCAAATCAACATCCAAATCTCTAAAATGTTTTGTCACCAAATAAAAATAAAACTTGGCTGAATAGAGTTGTGTCTTGAGTCTAAAGCCAAAAGTAAAAAAGTTACGAGCTGTCAGTTTGACACCGCCGGCGCCGGGAATCCGATACGGCCGACACGTCAGTAGGCCTAGCCAGTAAATAAATAAATCAATTCATCTAAACGTTGTTTAATTTGAAGGGAAACATCTTTTTGTTACTAATTGCTTGATGATTAATGAGTTTGTTTGAGTTCAAGAAATCGATAGCCGCTGAAAAACAAACGGTTACAGGTGCGTGCGTTATTCCATGTTTTTTTCCGCGTAACTTGCGCAAGTTTACCGAAACAATCGCATTTTTGAAATGGCAGTTATTCTTGACAGTCACTTGTAAAATCAAAATCATTAAAAAATCAAGTATCCTACAAATTTATTTTCTCACTGAGAAAAAATCTTTGAATAGTTTTGCCTTAGTCCTTGTCTAATCTAGCAAATATTTGTATTTACTTAGATTTTTTAATTTGACAGTCATATAAATATTTAGAAATAAATCAAATGTCTCATTATTTGCAATAGGTGGCTTACAAGCCACACTTAAAAAATCAAGTGGCGAAATATTTGCATTTACCATGCAGACACGAGACACTTCGTACAATTGGTTGTCCTAGTAATATTAACCATCGACTAAATATTTTTTTAGACATTACTCGTCTGTTTCATTAGTCAGCGATATATCCGTTAATTTGTTTGAGTTGCAATTAACATGTCGGGTCGACGACCGGCTTTACATTTAGTTGACTAAGCCTTAAAAAAATATTTAAAAAAAACTTAACGGCTGCGTTCATATTTGACAGCTCCTCCGCTTACTGATTCGTTCTTAAGAACAGACCATAAACAAACATTAACAAGCTCAATCACTGTATCACGTCGTAATAAGGTTGTATTTTGAATTAGGAATTGTTAAATGGCGCTTAATTTAAATTTGTCGGTGAGTAATAATCGGTTGGGCAACGTCAATACAAACTGTTTAATCCATTGTTACGATAATGTTACAATTAATCAGTTGTGAGCTGTTTATAGTTGTTTATGTATCACGACTGATGACTGGTTGTGAAATGAAGCCTGTTGCTTAATGTATCATTTAACGAGCATTAGGTGCATTGCATTTGACATTGAAAAACATGTCAGGCGGTAATTTGTTTTCGTGATACAAAATAGATTAAACTTGGAGACACACAAACGCACCCATTGGGGCTTTTTATTGTGAACCTCCTAGAAAATACTTATACCAATTCGATCTGACTTTATCTGCTGTATATATAAAAAACAAAAGATAAAATTAGTTACCCAACTAAGATAAAATTTGCGGCGAAAATAATAAAGAAACATCTACCTACTTTAAACTTGACCATTTAAATAAGAATAGGGAAAGAATCTATAAGAAAGGGAAATAAATTGTATTGTCGAACCTATTGAAGAACAACAATTGACAAAATAATGTCTTATTGTTATAGGATCCTAAATTAAAATTATCGGTAAGTACCAGAAAATATCTGGTAGATGGGCCTCCCCACTATATTTTTATATTAAATTATACGCTTAAAGTAAACTTATCAGTCACGTTCAAGGACTAAGATTTAATAAATCCAACAATTTGTGAAATGAAAACATTTGCAAGAAGGCTTTCTACACTGTAAAAGAGTGTCTTGAAGACAAAAAGGCTTCGGATAGAGCTGCTTCTGTAATACACAATATTTACTTTAATAATATACACTATTTTGTTCTTATACCTTTGAATATTCCTTATATCTTATAACATTTTAATGGGCGGAACTATTTGGCAATTAACATATGTGTAGGGAGGATTAATTGGTGTGAGACGAAAACCATCATTGAGTATAAATTTGATGAAAAATTGAGATATCTCTAAATAGCCATGGTAAATTTTTTTTATGAGTTATGAGTTTTTTTTCTTCGGGTTGAAAAATCATCTAATAACATCCCCCGCTCTTGGGCGGTGTAGACAGGACCCCGGGATCTCTTTTTTTTTTCATTTATTTATCATTAATACAAAAGAATACAGGATTATCTAAGTTAAATAGCAACCAAAAACCATCTTTCGCATTACCCATAGTATATAGTAGGCTTCGACCCTTCTGGGCCCCTACGGTTGCTGACATCTCCTTGAGGCGCGCGTGGAACACTACGCGCCGTCGACGACTCGGGCTTGGTACAGACGGTTACCGGACGGTCGGACGGCGAGCTACCCATTGCTCGCCGTCCGCAAGCCCGCGGAATTATAATAATAATAAAGCCTTTTATTTCTTATCCTTACAAACTATAAAATATCTTAACATTTTTTTTTTTAAGTAAGTAACTTGTATTTTTCTTACTGTTCTACTTGTTACTTGTATTACGGATAGGAACCCCTTCTTGGGTATAGGCCTCCTCCAGCTTATTCCAGTTTTGTCTGTGTGCGGCTTCTCTTATCCATTCATTTCCCACTATTGCTGTAATCTCATCTGCCCAGCGTTTCTTAGGTCTCCCTTGTCGTCTCTTGCCACTGGGTCCTGTCCACCGGGTCGCCTCTTTGGTCCATCTGTTGTCGGTATAGCGGCCTAAGTGTCCGGCCCATCTCCACTTGAGTTTGAGAGCATAATGCAGAGCATCAGTAAGCCTTGTTTTCCGTCTTATGGATTCACTTCTGACTTTTTGTATTTTTCTTATTTTAAAAATACTTCTTTCCTTTCTTTTTGGCATACAACTAGTTTATTTTTTATTTTTGAGGTATACGTCCATGTCTGACATCCGTAAGTGAGGGACGGTAGGATGCATGAATCCAGTACGACCTTTTTTTGGTGGACAGAGAAGTCACCTTTTAATATTTCCTTGAGGGCCCAAAATTTTCTCCAATTTATGTCTATCCTTCGTTCAACTTCATTCATTCTTCTTCGCCTGCGGAATTATGAGCTATGAAACATGGTGATAAAAATATTCTCAAGGGTTAACCTTATCATCTCTCTAG
This sequence comes from Mythimna impura, assembly GCA_905147345.3. Classification (NCBI taxonomy): domain Eukaryota; kingdom Metazoa; phylum Arthropoda; class Insecta; order Lepidoptera; family Noctuidae; genus Mythimna; species Mythimna impura. The sequence continues at coordinate 2,998,636 of LR990355.1, read as the reverse complement.
CCTTTTGCCGACTAGCTTTGGGTCGATTTCCAGTCTAACTGTATGCGGGGCTGAATACCTGAGGTTTACATGGAGCAACTGCCTATCAGACCTCCACAATGCACTTACTGGCAACACGATACTCCTTGGATAGACTGATGGTCAGACTTTCTGGCTTTTGACCACCTGTAACGACTATCAAAAATCTACAAATGACCACCGGGACCAACAACTTTACATACGTTCCAAAGCACTGGGTGTCATTAATGTCCTAGAGCAGTGGTTCTTAACCGGTGGTCCGCGGACCACTGGTGGTCCCTGGAAGCATACCGAGTGGTCCGCGGAGCCATCCTAATAAATAAGGATGGTCGGGAATAAATCTTGAGAAATTTTAGAGCCAAAAGGCAATTTCTTTACAAAACTTCGAGACGTTGATATTCGTTACCTACCTTTATTTTCATCGACCTTTGGTTGGATGCCACTGCCGATATGCGTTTGACTTTGGGTAGCACTGAACCAAGGATTTAGAAGTTAGTAAAGAGTATGTAGTCACAAAAATTGCATTAAAATCGTAACTGTATTGTAGACAATTTACCGTAACGAAAATTAAAATACTGAGGGCTTTAAATAATTTTATGCGTGTTTTATTTATACTTACATGAATTGGAACATTTATTTACATTTAGGTACTTTATATTAACTACAAACTAATTAACCAACTTGGTGGTCCATGGCAAGACAAAAATTTTGTCATATGGTCCCTCATGCCTATAAGGTTAAGAACCACTGTCCTAGAGGAACTTTGAAAATTACATACCTAGGTATATGAATTGAAAAATTCACATTGTTACTTGCCTGGTTTCGATAATCTTATACCATAAACATTTACATTGTAAAGTATTGCATTAAGTTTTTTATTAGGTTTCTTTTTTTATTTGATATGAACCAATGCTTGACTGCGATCCCACCTGATTGTAAGCAGTGATGCAATCGTTGAAGGTGAGGCGCACTAGTTTATTAAAAGCTTATTCACTCTAACCTAAAGACACCTAAATTATAATTGGACGGGAAGACCGCAGCAGGCAAATTGTTCCGGTCCTTCGATGTACACGGTATAAACGACGAAGCGAAACGCTTAGTCCGAAACGTAGAAGTTTCAACAACGTAAGGGTGGATACTCGCCGTAAGGCGGATTGTCTGATGGTAGAAAGGAGATGGCGGATTCAAGTCATGCAATTCCCAATTCAGGTATTGTGAATGCATATCCATGTATATTATTTTACTTTATCACTAATTTTAACGTGTGTCTGACAGTTTAAGTACCTATTATGCGGTCTGCCCAAATGTCCTTCTTTGGTATTGTTCGTCATATCGTTGATATATAGTAAGAAATACTTGCACAGAAGGAACAGGTCCACCTAATATTAGCATAGTCGGCCTTATAATGTTCCCACTGTTGGGACTCAGACCTCCTCTCTAGGAGAGGGTATGGGCCATAATCCACCACGCGGGCCCAGTGCGGGTTGGTGGATGTCACATGTCTTCGAATTTTTGGTTCTAGGACATGCCGGTTTCCTCACGATGTTTTCCTTCACCGTTTTGAGAGCAGTGGTGATGAAATAAATTACACAAAGTAATGCGCCTGACTGGGTTTGAAACCGCAACCTAAAACTCGTAAGTCGGGGCCGTTACCACTCGGCTACCACTGCTCTCTGGTTACACCTAATATTATGCGGGTCTTTCCTCAAAAGATCATCTTAGACTGTAATCTGTATGTTTCTCATATAACGTAGCTATTACAAATAGATTAATTGATGTCCGACAGTTAGCGTATACTTCAGGCAGTCTATTCAAATGTCTTTCTTCAGTATTGTTCGTGAGTCGTTGAGCTTCTTAAAACTCTAAATTGACATCTGGCAAATGTTTGCACTATCTAGACAGGTCCACTTAAATATGGATGCTCCTTTTTTTTCTTGATAGGTTCGCGCTTGACCGCTATCTCACCTGATGGAAAGCGGCGATGCGGTCGACGATGGAGCGCGCTTACCTAGAAGTAACCTATTCACTCTTGACTTAAAGATTCCCGGGTTGTAGCCATCAGGAAATACAGATTCCGGCAAGGAATTCCACTCCTTAGCTGTACGCACAATGAATGTGTTCCCAAAAGGTTTTGTGCGTATAGGTGGGATGTCCACCATGTACCGGTGGCGCATTGCCGTACGCCTGGTGGTTCGATGATGGAATGGGCTAGGCGGAATTTTGTCAAAAGCCTACTTCAGACTTTAATCTACGTGATTCTTAAATGATTCGACCATTACCTACATGGTTATTGGAGGTAACTTTGAAAGAAACTTAACCTCAAATTTTTTTTCGTTATTCATTCTCATCGTCATAGGAAACATCGACAACATCTAGTTCGTATTGACGAAATTATTGACGTGTAAAAGTATTATACACACCTATAGACAATTTGCAAAAAATAATATATATTTTTTCATATCAAATTCATTTCTCATTTCCATACGTAGTAGGTACCTACTCAGGTAACTGATGGATAAACTTTCAAGAAAGCAAAATGTCTAAATTTTTGTCGGAACAATTAGTTACCTTGTAAGAGTACAGGACCACACATAGGTATATTCAGATCATACTTGAGTATTTTATCATCAAACAGCTACAGATACATATCTCAACTAGGCATTTTTAAATTCAAATGGAATTCAGTGTTAGATTTTTTTCTCAACCTAGCATTTGCAATTCACACTTATCTTATAAATTCTAATCATCAGCTCTAGTAGATAGCAGGCACAGTTACAACTAGCGGCATTAAATTACCCACAGTTTTATGCAACTGACATACTTCGATACCATAGACACCAATAAATAATAAGCCATAGACAAGCGAACGTTTGACTTAAAACCGCGAACTCAAGAAAAGGCGCCGCAAAAGACTAAATGTGACTGAATTAATATCAGCTTTTAATTAACGACAAATAAATATGTTTTGCGCTTTAAAATATGGCCGTCCCACTTAATTACGTAATTATTAGCGTTATTTCATCTAATTAAGTGCTAACCGTGCGACGTTTACGAACACTTACCTCGCCGACACAGCCTGAACGCTCCTGCCTCACAAAAATTTTTTTTTAATTCAATTTTTACCTTATATAACTTCAATAAAAAGATGACATTTAAAAAACCCGGAAGTTTTTATACATTTTATTAATTTCTATCGAACGAGTGTTGTCATTCATGAAATTTTATATTGCCATAAAAATTATCACTGATTAAGTAATTAAAACATTGTGATGCGATAATTGATCGCTCAATGTTGCCATTTATTGAGCTGTTGTCTATGAATTGTGGAAGGAATTCGAGGTTAATGAATGCCCGCGGCGTAAGTGCATAGTTACTCTTAAGAGGGGTTGCCATAAATGTCGTTAATCGGATAGGGAAGCTTGAAAAAAATTGAATGGCGGGTTTTGTTTCTCATGCTTGATGAGCACGGGACGGGAAACAAATGTTGAAGGCTTCTAGAGTAAACTGCAGTTCTTAGATTAGCACCTCTCATTCCTGCGCAACTATTAGGTACTGGGAAGAACATATTTGGAATTAGTTATTTCTTCTAAGAGAGGGGTACTCTCTATTACGATGTCAAAATTTCTAATTTTGGATGGATTATCACAAGCCGCGATAGTAAAATTGCATTTAAACGCATAGTCCTTGTATTTTTTTAGGTAGTTACTTTTAGATAGATCCAAATCAACTTATCTACTAACACAGAATACCTATTTCATTAAGTTTTCTTTAAACTGTTGCAGATTTTAACCAATTTAAATAATATTAAGGCAGACCTACGGACACATAGTTGAATATAAGCCCAATGATATCCATGTTTCCCTGAGCCGGAATCTGAAAATACTTACTTAATAAATTATACAAAACATAGTATCTATAAGGTGTAATATTCCATGTCCTCGAGATACGTATTAATACGAGATTTTACTGATAAGCGTGTTCTTTCCATTAAGTGAGTCGACTTAACGAAGTTTGTCATAAGACATGTGTCGTCTAAAGGTTAAATATCTTTACCATATCTAGAAAACAGTATCTATGGCCGAGACCGACTGTCTGTCTGTCTGTAAGACTTTAGTTTTAACGAGAAAAAGAATTAACGAACCAGAAATCCTAAAACTACTTACATTTTTAAGAAAAAAGTTCGAAATAAAGTTAAAAAAAAATGCAGTTCTTTTTAACATTATTGCATAACCTTTTAACTTCGACAAAAAGTTAATCTAATATATTTTCTAATTTATATTTAATAACTGTCCTAAGTGTCATTTTATACACTTAAATAATGACTAACTCAAGTAATAGGTACTATAGAAAAATAAAAGCCAAAGGCAGCGCGTAAATACAAATAGTGGACTGCACCTGCGTTTTGTCCTTCAGAACATTCAATTATAGTGAAATACGCAGCCCACTATAATATAAAGTTAATTAGCAACAATATAAATTGAGTCGCTCGTAACGAATTACTAAAAATTACAGATTATATATTATTAATCTATGGAAAAATGCTATTTTTTTTTTTTGTTGGGTACGTTCCTTTTCCCGCGAAAAAGATTTGTAATTCAAATCGATTAAAATTTAGAACACGAAGTTTATTGATTTCTATGGCCTTATGGCAAAAAAGTTGGCAGGCAGGAGTAAGTAATTGATATCGCAAGAGTTTGGTTTTACCGATTAACGACTTTTACACGGTTGAACGAACAAGCTCTTTAGTCAAACATGAAACTTTAACTTCCAAGAAATAAGAAAAAGGTTCTCAACTACTCACTAATGTTTACTTTTTATCATCATTATGGCACAGTGAACATTTCGCCCTATTATTTAGTATTCTTTGTAATTATTAACGCAGGGTAAAATATCAACTGCACAATTCAACACTTCTAGAAATTGTCACATTCATAGTCTGAGTGAATTGAAACGGACAGGTGAGCTATCGATTAGTGAAATAAATTTCTTAACTTCAAAAGGATAACATGTTTAATGACATGAGACAAATTGTTGACCCGATTCTTTCCCAATAATACTTAAGGAAAACCTCTGAGCAGAGGTTTTTCAAAAGGCTTTTAAGTGCATAATAGGTAAATTCGGTGATAAAAAAAATACAAAGATGAATTGTTTACGAATATAATTTTATTAACAATTTTAATTTAATGACTGTAATGTAAGTCGATATCATATTTACAATTTGCATTTTTGTTTATTCATATAATACATTTTTACAAAGTTCTCTCGTTGAGTCTACCGCTAACTAGCCTATCGCTTCCCGCGTCCTGTTTGCGCGGGAAATTTACAAAAAACATACAACCGTAAAATGTTGCAAGTTGAAAAATGTAAAAAACGGTATTTTTGTCGCTATACGGGTAGTAATAGTGGTAGAAATGCTGTAAGAGAAATTTTAACGCAAAATTTTGTGCACGTAGATAATAGACAATAGCAAAATTGTAGAAAACATTTATTTTGAATTAGCTATAAAAGCTTTAGACATACATATGTAACTACTAATTTTAAATAGTTTTCTTTTTTCATTCCTAAATCAGTGAATTTGTTCAACTGTCCATTCTTAAAAGCGATTATTTACATTAAAATATTATACAATACGTGATAATTTTATTTGGATGCAAGGTTCTACGTCATAAACAAATGACAAACGGACCAAAACAATACGTATTTACAAAATAATAGTACAATAATTTAAAACACAGGCTTTTGAGTCGTTAATTGAGGAATTTAGCAGAGTTATAGGCAAACAAGCTCCACGAAGCTATCCAAAACAATATGTTAATGTGTTGTACGGAGGAGACAGATGCAGTCGAGCGTTAATGGGCTGAACTATGAATTGTTTGGAATATTTGTGACTGTTTTACAACCTACCTAATTTGTTACAAATAATACAACATGACATGCTCATTGTGAAACTAGCACCGTGAAAACTTTTTCCAAATCGACCTTTTAAAATTTAGTGAAATGGCAATAACATCTTTATTGTCAACATGAGTCTACCAAAAGTGGAATCTTAGAAACGTAGAATAGATTAAAAGAAATAGTTAGAATCTTCTATAATAATATTATAAAAAAGTAGTTTTTTTTTTTTGTAGGTGGTAATCTCTGAAAGTACTGGCCCGATTACAAAATTTTTTTCACCGATAGAAAGTTGCTTTATTTCTAAGTGACATAGGCTATATTTTATGTACGTGGGTGAAGCCGAGGGCAAAAGCTAGTAAATTAATCAAAACCAAAGTGGAGAAAATGATTTTAACATCATTTTTTTGTTAATCCATCGAGATGTAGGTAATTCGAAAATTGAGAATTTGAAGATTGAATCATAGACATACATATTTTATAAGAGCACTTCAAATTTTCAAATCCATATTAACCATAGATTAGATTATTTTCTGAATTTAAAATCAAGCCGTAATAAATAAATCTGTATTCGATTACAAATGAACGTGACTGTAGTTAGGTACATTCCTTTGCCAGTTTAGCATAGATACGATGTAGAACAAAGGTTTGATTGACACTATGACAGCTCAACAATGCCTAAGTGCAATTATTAATGTGGCGTGATTTTATTGCAACATTCACTTATCACGATAACTAGACAGGTACCTAACTTATTCTTGTGAGGTCAATTAGACAGAATCGATTTTTGAATTAGTTACAGCGATTAACTTTTGATTCTAGGAAAGAAAGAAATTCCGACAGCGCTAGGATTTTGTAAGCCGTTGTGGCACCTGGCGAAGAACAATGATGACGCATCGTTTGCCTAGCGTCTAGTCCGAATGTCAATAATTGTGATATACCATTTGACGCGGACAAAAATTTAGCTCACACATTTAATTTCAGCAAATTAAAACAAAAAATTACTTAGATCAATCGAGAAAAACAAGAAAAGATCGAACGAAAATTCTCCTACAAAATGAATTTGGATGACCAATATCTTTTCTTTTTTTTATCTCGTCTTTAGATAAAGATGAGATTTACGAATTATCTATAGTAAAATTTAAAAAAAATATGTTTTCGCATTTTTACCATAGATACCTAATTCTCAAAGAATTATAATCACTATTTTTTTCTGATTTCTTTTTTCTTTGGAACGGGCAAATAGAATAAATTATTTTAAGTATATTGTAATTTTTTATATTAAAAAGTGCTTTTTAGTTGGAACAAACTATTAAAACTGGTCGTCAATCACTCCAATTGCACCAAAAAACGAAAGGCCTTAACACACACACGGTCAAGCATAGTTCACAAGTTACTGAATATCAATCATCATCGTCACAATTTACACCGATATTATAACACGGACTGACATATGAATGCAACGAAATGATAGATTAAGGACCTCGGACATAATATGGACAGCTTGGTTCGATACTGAATTATTTAGAATTGTTAAAACAACACGAAGGACATTTTAATCCACTAGATTTATCATCGCTTCGTTCCCGTGGTTTGTTCGCACAGAAGTCCTAAATGTTTTTCTAGTTAAAAACATTAGGTTTAGTTATTCTAGAGATTTAAACTCATCACGCGATTATTAAGTTATTTCTCATCCCATTAAAATTTAAAGAGTCGATTATAGAAAAATTGTAACGATGCAGTGAAGATTTAAAATATAACTACAGTACCTAAATAAAGCTAAATTTTAAAAAGATTTTAAAAAATCCTTGTAAATCTGAACATTGCCTAATCTAATTTGGCTTCTATGTAAAAAAAAACATAATAATATAAGAGAATGAGATTCGCATATCAAAAAAAGACTACGTCAATATTTATGTCATAAAATCAACAAAAGAATTGCTAGAAAAGGTAATTCTTTTGTAATACATAGATACTTGCAGAGATTTTAGTTCACCATTTCGTATAGTCTGAGTTTATATTCAAAATCATTTGGTCCTTCGTATGCCCTATGAATTTTATAATCATCTACCAAAACTAAGCATAGGAAAGGACAGCGTTATCCCCATTTTAAAAGTATTTTGAAGTGGAGGCGTACCAAATTGACACAGCTGTCTGTACCTAAATTTCATCGAGATAAAATATCAAAATACATAGCAAATCCAGTTTTCCTTTGAAAACTTGGTAAATTGTATTTTTATAAATTAGATTTATATTAAAAAAAATTAAATGATTCCCTGTATATTTACTAACCCACAAAAAGTCAGTATTATATAAAACTTCGGTAGGTTTAATATTTTTTTTTATTTGAACCCCATCAAAAGGGGAAATAATTTGTGCTATAACACAACGAGCAGTTTATTTTGAAATGCGTTATAGAAAATCTATAACTTTAGGTATATGAAAACAAAAATATCTCAAAATTAATCTTAAAATTGCAAATGCCGCAACATGAGATTTAATGGAACCGGATTTTTTTGGTACATTTAAATTTAAAAAAAAATTGACAATTTATCAAAAAAATACCAATTAATAAACTGCCGATTTACGAAAGATCTTGATCCTCGAATAAAATAATTTTAAATTAATTTAAAAAAAATTGCTGAAAATACTTATTAAAAAAAAATTACATAGATCCATAGCGATATTTTTTTTTGTCATTTGGACAATTTAGATTTGTTTTTACGGTTTACTTTTATTTGCTGAGACAAATGCACTAAGGAATTCCTATTTGAGTTAGGCCTATATCTTTCGAAAGGTTTGTTCACTTTTAGATAAGGAAGAACTTCTCTTACAGCATTTCTATTAACTTATAAATAAAAGATTGCGGCCTATATCGTAATAAATAATTTATGATAGATATATTTAATTACAATAATATGAAACAACATCACTTTACAACGGGAAGTCGCGGAGTGATCGTGTCAGGTACAAACCTTCAATAATAGCGTTACGTTACTTCTACACCACAAACGTAATTATCTACATCTTTATAATTACTATAACATACAACTAAAAGCTAATATGATAAATAAAATCTATATTTACTGGTAAAAATAGTTAGGATGTATAAATATTTAGGTAAGTAAATGCTTCTCACGGATCCATAATAACCGCAGCCGCGCGAAGGTATCAAATAAATTAGCTAACGTTCCGAGTGGGAGTATAAACACGAAATTATATGTAAAATTAACCCTGTTAAACCTTAACATCAAGTAACTTATCAGTACAGTCGAGTTACAGCTACTAGTCGGAGGCCTAGGCCTGGTACATACCTGAGATACGCCAATGCGGATACTTCGAGCACTCGCTTACACTTTAACGATACAAATACGCCCTAATAACTGGTTTACAATGCCTTAACATCACATACATCACGGACTTGCGCTCTAACTAAGATAAAGATAACTGTGGTCTATATTGCATCGTCAGTCACTGAGCGTCCACGCCCGACGGCGCCGCTGTTTAACACTATAGTCCGTAACTTTACTCTTCATCTACGTTGATCTCCGAGTCCACGGAATCCTCGTCGTACGTGGAAGAGGAGGCGAAGCCCTGCCCTAGCAGCGCCGAGCGGTTCTTGGCGGCGGCAGCTCTGTCTCTCTGACGCCGGTTCTTGAACCAGTTGCCAACCTGCGTCGGCGTTAGACCTGTCGCAGCTGCCAGTTCGCGCTTCTTGGTCGGATTCGGGTAAGGGTCCTGTAGGTACCACTCGCGAAGCAGTGATCGCGTGCGCTCCTTGAAACAGTGCGTCTTCTGTTCTCCATCCCAGATGGTTCGGGGCAGCGGGAACTTCTTGCGGACACGGTATTTGTCAACGGGTCCCAGTGGTCGTCCGCGTAGCCTCTCAGCTTCTTGGTAATGGGCCTCGAGCCACAAAGCCTGCAGCTTCGCATGGCTTGAACGTTGAAACCGGTGCCGTTCCAGGATCGAATAAAGTTCACGATGTCTTCCAGCATGAAAGGCGACCACAGCTCGTGCTCGCAGAACAGCTTCACAGCGTTCTAGCTCAGCAACATTTGGATGGGCCACAGGTAGTGACCAGAGAAATCGCGCCAGCCGCTCCACGTCGCCACTTTCCTCGAGCGTCTCGCACACGGTAGCAACTTGCGCGGCGCTGAAGGAGAGCGTGGGCAGCGGCAGTAGAGGAGTAGGTGCAGCCAGTTCCACGCTGAGCTGCTGAGGAGCCGGTTCGGCGCAGGTGGCGGGCTCGGCAGCGCGCTCGGGCGCGGCGGGCCCGCGGTGCGCCTCCAGGATGCGCGCGTGCAGCGCCGCCGTCGCGGCCTCGTCCCACGAGCCGCGCATCGGAGCGAGTGTGCGCGCCGCGGCCGAACGGCTCGAGTCGCGCCCGGCAGGGGCGGGCCGGCCGTGTGCCGCGATTGGCTATCGCTTACGGCGCGGGCGGCGCGCGGGCCAATCGCGCGCCTGGCCGCCCGGGGGGCCGGATAGCTTTCAACCGCGGCGCGGCGCGTATCCGGCGGGCGCGTTTAACTGTGGCGGAGGGGCGCGCGCCCCCCGCGCCGCCATGATCCGTCACGCACACCGGCGCGCCGCGGCCCGACGACCGCGCCTCGTGATCCGCGCTGGCCGCTCGCCCGCCACCTCTATCGATTACCTGCAAACCTGCAATTAATAGCCTCCATACAACAATCCGGGTGGATTACATGCTAGTGTTTGTCCTGTGTGTCGCGCCTGATCGATAAAATAATAATTTAGCGCGTAATTTACATACTTACCTGCCCATAAATCACGGAACGGACACCGATGATAAATCACGCTGTTACCTATAGACTTCAACGACACATATCATTGGGCACAGTCATTTCACGACTCCCTTACAGTTAGATATTTGTCAGAGTTATTTAGGTAGATTATAGCAGAGCAGCATAGAGACAACATAACAAAGCTTTTCTTGCTACATAGAGCCGTAGTTCTCTATTCATAACACTAAATTAGTGTTAAATCAAGACCTATTATATTATATCGCTTACTTTGTTTATGAGCCTCTTGTGGCCTCCTAACATCGGTCATAGTATCTTACATATTTTATCTATATCTACATCTTGAAGAACAAAGCTTTCAAAATTTAGATCACAAATGAACCAAAAATATTCTACAACAGCTGACATTCCTGCCATAAACAAAATTCTCCATCAAGTATCAAAATGATTCGGTTGCAGTAGAGTCGAGCGAGATTTCAGCGTGAAAGCCTTCCGAGTGTATTAAGTTATTGAACGGCAAACCACACCCCACTGTAACGGTACACAGGTGCCTCCCACCCTTTCACCCCCACTCCCACCCCCAGCGCTGGGGAGTTTCTAGCCCACGCACATTACGTATTGTCATCATGTCGCCTTTTTATCTACCACTATTAATATTATTCCGATTTTTTTCTGTTTTGTTTTCGAATCTTTTATCGCGCTTGTTATTTTTGCGGCGTGTGCAGAAGTGCCCACTTATACGAGATGACACGAGGCATTGACATCCACTTACTCATTGAATTTTAATACAGACACCATTACAAAAAAAAAATTGACACAACTTCGAGAGTTAAGATTTTTTACTCCTCAACAAAATAGGCATCTAAATTGAGTAGCACAAATGACTGATATTAGAAATACGGATATTATGAATGATGCATCATAAGTACGTAATATGTATTACCATGGTTATACTTAGTGAAAAGTTACCTATGAACATCCGTAAATAGCGCCTACGATTCATCTTAGGCTCTGTGCCTTGTCGTATGCCTATGTAGATAGTAGAGTTCCGTCGGTCACCGACAACGGCTTGATAACATTTGACTAGAAATGTTATGGATATGATTTAACGGATATGGATTTCGGATACGAATATAAGAATAATATTGTAGACATAGGTTACGGATATGAAATTATTTCGAATTCTCCGCTAGTTTCGGTTACGGATATTATAATTTTAAATTTGTAAAAGTAAAGTACAAATATCAAAATTTGATTTTTATTTCTAGCCTAGATTTTTTTTTGGCCCGGCAAGACCAAAAATAACCTGTCGTAAGCTGTCATTTAGACTCCGTCTTTATCCAAAACTTTTATTATCGGTCTCGGTTAAGGTTACGGATATTTTTCATTTCGGATAGATATATATCCGATGGTACCGGTTATAGTTACGAAGGTCCACAACATCCCTGCATTTGACTACTGTTTATTGTTGATCATGAACTTGCTTATGTTTATAATTTTTCTATTTTTATTTCCTTCTTCTGTAACTATTGCTATTTAATAGTATTTATACATTTTGTACTTTTTAGATAGTAGGCAGATGCCAACAGCAGATAACAAAATACAACTAGTATTTTGTTCCTCTTAAAATTCCAATAATATATTTAAGAAAGAAAAAAATTACAAGTTATAGTCACTTGTTATTTTTATGACGATAAACTCAAATTAAATTTTGTCTAACCAGTAGTGGAGCAGTGATGGCGGAGCAGTAACGGCCCCGACTTACGAGTTGTAAGTCACATCGTGAGGAAACTGGCATGTCCTAGAACCAAAAATTCGAAGACATGTGAAATCTACCAACTCGGACTGGGCCAGCGTGGTGGATTACGGCCCATTCCCTCTCCTAGAGAGGAAGCCTGAGTCCCAACAGTGGGAACATTATAAGGCTGATTATGTCAACCCCAGTAGGTATTTAGTAACCTGTAGGTATAACTTTATCATTGGCCTATTAGAAATCATTAATAAACTAGTGCGCTTCACCATCAACGATTGCATCACTTCTTACCATCATGTAGGATCGCAGTCAAGCACTAGTTTATATCATAAAAAAAAATTGTTTAACATGGTTTGCGCATCCGGCCTTTGTCAAGTTTAGAAAGTTTTAGATACAGAATTTATGGTCCATGGATAATTGGAATTCGAATGTAACACACATTCTAATGTTTTTTCAATATATTTGGCAGCAAGAGTATTGAGTCAGTCTTCTCGGCAAGCTTCACTGGGGTAGCCGTTACTACAGTAGATAGGTACCTAATTATAATTCTCAGTTACTTTTTACCGAGATCGCGCCTGTTTCAATGATTTCACTTACCTATTGTCCTATTGTGTGACTTATTGTCTACTTGAGATACAAAATTACACCAATTTTATAGGAATCAATTTGAGAATAATTAAAACAGTCACTAAATCCCGCCAAAAACTCAGGACGGGCAGAAAAGCAGATAGAGGTTTTGTTTTAACATATAGATAAAGTAAGTAAACATTGTTTTATCAAAAACAGCAGTCTATTCGTTACCTTATCTAACTACTTCTTAGGATCCATTATCTTTAGTACTGTCTTAACTTAAATAAATTATTACAAGCTGCTAGATTGTTCACTGATATACCTACATACATAGATAAGTTTTTAATTGTCAATTATATAATAATCTACCAAATGATATTAAGGGTAGTAAATCGCTTGAAGGGTTTAAAAAAAAATATATATATTTATGATAAAATTTACTTAGAATTTCTCGATCGATGTATACAGCGATATATTACATTTATTATTTTTAGTTAAGTTCTTTATTCAGTGAACTATAATAATATATTGTTCTTAATGAGTAATAAATTCGTTAAACCTAAAGGAGCAGCCTGTCAAAAAGTTGAAGCCGATCTTTCCAATTAAGAGTGCCATCAGAGTTCTTCCGCGTTTTTAGAGAAGTGTCGAAATTCGAAATTCAAATGAACGAAGCCACCAGAAGTATAAATAAGTACGAGCAAGTATGTAAGGTATACGTGTCATATCTTCGTGATTATTAGAAAGAGTAACTGCGGCCCTAGAACGCAAAATTTAAAGCATCTAAAGGAACACAGCGACGGTCAAGGCAATCAATACCTTCTAACTGAAATTTTTCGAGAAAATTACTTTTTAGCGCTTATAATATGTGTCTTTCTCCGAAGCGGATATGTAATTGCAACTGCATCAAATTAAATTGTGGAAACACCTCCTAACTAAAACAATGTGTCAATTTATAGTTTCTAAACCTGGACAAAAAAAAAAAATCTTTAATTTCCTTTGTGTAAATCCGTATCTACTTAAGACCTTAAAATATATTTTCTTCTTCTTATTTATAACTCTAACATATCAAGTGTATTCTATTTTCGCAGCTACCTTTAAAACTGTATTCGGGTCACTTAGCTGAGCGTCCGGTGTGCCGCACTGGCTCGGCCGGCAGATGGCAGCGGGGACCGATATCTGTGCCATCATTTTTTTTTTAATCTGTTGATAGTAAGAAAAACGCAGCTCAACTGTTTATGGTTCACCGGTCCGGTGTGCTTTGAAGAGACAAAATATTATGGTGTCTGAAATATTTTGGTAGAACGTGTGGCAAAAACAAACAATTTGCTGTAATTTTTCGCCTTTTTCGACAATCCGACAAGTTCGACAAAACGTCAAAAAGAGACAAATCGACAATTTTTCTTTTTAATAAAACTTAGAGGTGATAAAATGTTCACGGTGGAAAATTCACAAATATATCGGATTATCGCGACAATCATCTGACATTTTTCAGTTTAATACAACTTTTTGAGTGACAACCCAGGTGACAATTTATCGTGAGAAACGTGTCAAATCTGCTTTATTCAACAAAAAATATCATGCCATAAAGGTACTTCCCGCTGACCCAGAATCCTGAAACTTGGCATAAAGTAAGGTCTTATAGCATAGGTATAGGAATAAATCTGAAAAAAGTAAATTTTAAAAATCTTAAAAGATATATATGTAGAATAAATCTGAAAAGATTTTTCCGAATCGCAAGAAAAGTATTTTTTTTTGTGACGTAACAGCAAATTTACTTTTTTTTGGGAATTACACTATTATTTTATCTACGTAAATAAATATTTACAGAACCCTCAATACGCGAGTCCGACTCGCACTTGCCCAGTTTTTGCCATATATATCGAATTGTCAGCTTTATTAAACTGGGCCCTGATGTTTACGGGGATCAATTAAGTATGTACCTCTTCAAGACCAGGATATCAGAGAAAAAATATTAGATAAATATAAATTAAAAAAAGCTTTTGTAGACCTAGACAGATTATCGTGCCCCAACCTCACGTTAAAAGCTTACTGGTTTATCCCCGGTTCTATTCTACCTCGTACGACCAAATACTGTCATTAGCGACAATGGGAACACCCCTGACCCTCGGAGGCGCCAAGCGTGACGAAAGGCAACATGAACAAGATTATATAATTTTAATTTATTTTCTACAAATGGCCTGAGAAGTTGTTTCTACAGTTTTTGCTGTAATTTATCGTAATAACCATTTTTGGTGCTGCTATGCAAATCTACAATTGCAAATGATGTAACTGCCATTGACCTGAATTGCCTACTATGTAACAGCCTACCTTTTTTTGAGGTAGGAAATAATCCAGTAATTTCTCCCGCCCTATGGTGGACTTGGAGGGCGTGTCAGACTTTTGTCGACTGTCTAAAAACACATCTGTATCCTTCAGTTGTCCTTTACGTTCTAGGAGCACAGGTTTCCTTTTCAGATATTCTGCATGGCCCTAGCGGTCATCGACCCTGCTGGACCCTACGGTTTTGCTGACATCTCTTTGAGGCGCGTGTGGACCACCACGCGCCGTCGACAACTCGACGAGCTCAAACTCGGTCCTTACCGGATGGTCGGATGGCGAATTATGTAACAGCCTACCTAGTAATTCAAGACATCTAAGCAGTTGATCGAGTCTTCACGTGACCAGAGGGTCTGGCTTTTCTTTCGGCCGAAGAATCAAAATTGCCATTCAACGTGGAAATACTACCGCCGTTTTTTTTTGTGGGTAGGAATTATTCATCTAATAACTTTTCCTGCTCTGGTTAAAGCGAGAAGGAATTCCAGAATTTTACTGACTAAAACCCGGGTGGGTTTTAGTTACTAAAATTTAGTGTTCCTTCAGTTGCCCATATCCCTTGTTAAATCTAGTTTATACCCGTTCCACACGTATTTTTCGTCTCAGAAGACTAAATTTTAAAGAAATATTAGATAGGTACATATAAGAGAAGCTTATCTTGGAAATTATTTTACTAAGTGTACAACAACAACAAATACCTACTTACAAAAAACAAAATTATAATGTCGTGTGTTGTTTGTCAATTATTTCCTTTAGACCTTTTATTTTTTTAATATTATAAACTAGTGCTTGACGGCGACCCCACTTTATGGTAAGCTGTGATGCAATCGTTGATGGTGAGGCTTACTGGTTTATTAAGAGTTTTTATTATGGCCTTTTATATCGTTAATAATAGATATGTACTCTTTAATCAATGGTATATATCTGATTGCTAGTTTTACTCTTACATTTTGGTCTGTTTTACCTGTGCGAATCTCAATTTTGTTTCATTCTTTACTTACTTCAAAATACATGTTTGGATATTTATGAGAAGTTAGATCCAAGGGCAACGTAGATACGGTGCTGGACACGTAGGCCTATAGTAGGTATTACTAAAATACCTTTTTAACACCAAAACTCCAATAAAGACTCTTCTCTTCACAGTAATCGATAATACGCACAACAGTTACTCGTAATTCGGCAACAATTTGCATTCTTGATCCGCCCGCGTCTCTGCGGGTCGCGGGCTTTCCGCAATTCCGCTTATCTACAACAATGCGCTAATCCGCTTACAAGCGTGAATTTATTTAAACCAAAAACTTGCTACGAAGCTCGTTTAGATTTGACAAATAGAATTTATTGTGAAAGTTGCCAGTTTTCGTGTTAATTTCAACTCAAATCTCAGTAGGTATAGAACGAGTGATCAATAATAAGCTCCTGGCATACCTAGAAGCTAATGACATCCTCAGTGATCGTCAATACGGCTTTCGCCGAAATCGGTCAACTGGGGATCTTCTAGCGTATGCCATTCACATCTGGAGCGAGGCCATCGAGAAGCATGGGGAAGCACTTGCAGTCTCCCTTGATATCTCGAAGGCCTTTGACAGGGTCTGGCATGATAGCCTTATTGCTAAGCTTCCTTCCTTCGGTCTGCCCACTGGTCTGTGTGACTGGATCGCAGACTTCTTGAGGGGGCGATCCATCCGAGTGGTTATTGATGGCTGCTCGTCCGGTCAAATGGAAATTAATGCCGGGGTCCCTCAGGGGTCGGTACTCTCGGCAACACTGTTCTTGCTGCACATAAACGACCTTCTTAAACCCGGTACCTTTGGGTATGCAGACGATAGCACTGTTGCTGAGAGATACGTGTCTGATGCACGTGCTAGTGGGTCACAGATCCAGTCTTTCCGAGAGGCTATGGTTGAACGCTTGAACTTTTCCTTGAAGGCAGTATCCGACTGGGGCGATGCCAATCTGGTCAAGTTCAATGCTGCTAAAACCCAGGCGTGTCTTTTTTCCGCCAAACGGAGCCAATTCCACCCGGCTCCATCATTCCGGGGTGTAACCGTGCCGATAACCAGTGACCTTGAGCTTCTTGGGGTAACGTTGTCATCTACCCTCAATTTCGGCTCTTTCATCGAGGCTAAAGCTCAACAAGCTGCCAAAAAATTGGGGATCTTGGCCAAGGTGAGACAGTACTTCACGCCGGAACAGCTGCTCAAACTTTATCAAGCGCAAGTTCGATCGTGTATGGAATACTGCTCTCATCTTTGGGATGGGTCTGCCAAATACCAGCTTGATGCTCTGGAGTCGATTGAGAAGCGAGCCAAGAGAATCATCGGTGATGATGCACTTGTCGAATCAAAACTCCAAAGCCTTGAACATCGACGCCGAGTTGCTGGCCTGTCGGTTTTCTATCGATTACACTTCGGGGAGTGTGCGTTGGAATTGCACAATTTAATTCCACCAAGTCCGTTCCATCATCGGACCACTAGACGTACGGCGTTGCGCCATCGGTACATGGTGGACATCCCACCCATACGTACAAAGCGTTTTGGGAACACATTCATAATGCGTACAGCTAAGGAGTGGAATTCCCTGCCCGAGTCTGTGTTCCCTGATAGCTACAACCTAGGGGTCTTTAAGTCAAGAGTGAATAGGTTACTTCTAGGCAAGCGTGCTCCATCGTCGGCCACATCATCGCTTACCATCAGGTGAGATGGTGGTCAAACGCGAGCCTATCAATAATAAAAAAAAAAAAAAAAAAAAAAAAGGTATAATTGAGATTAATTGTATAATTTGGCCTGAAAAGATTAGGCGAGTATCACACCCTTACGTTGTTGAAACTTCAACGGTCCGGACTAAGCGTTTCGCTTCATCATTTATACCGCGTACATCGAAGGACCACAGTACCACACCATCAATGACTGCAGCACTGCTTACCATCAGATGGGATCGCAATCAAGCAGTGGTTTACAAGAATTAAAAAAAAAAATCCTACTCGCAGGTAATTCAAACCAAGTTGGGATACCTACTAATATCAAGAACATTTTACTAGTAATACTAGTCTTAAGTTTCCAAAATACGCAGTAATGTATCTAATATTTTAAATGAAAAAAAAAAAAACAGTAAAACAAAACTTTATTAAAGACAAAATACAATACTTTACCGTTGTTAGTAAACGGTCACAGAATTGATGACGTAGAGAGAAAAATATAAACTGAGCCCGTAATAATTATTAAAGAAGGTGCAGATTCTTATTACAACAGTATCGGTGCATTTTTCTTTTCTCAGAACTATTATTAACAGACTTCAAAAAGGAGGAGGTTATTATGTTCAGCCACGGTAATATTATCTATACAGTATTGTAACTCGGCCGTATTTTTGAAATAAATGCCTACAGCCGCGCGGTACGTAAACATGCGATAGGGCTGCCCGCACTATGGCTGCCCGCCTCCAGCATTTTAATTACATTTGCCTACTTTGTGTTTCCATTTAGTTTTGTGATTGTAAATATACTTTTTTTTATATAAACAAATAAAATACTTTGTGAATTGAATAGGAAGTGTTCAATATTTGCGACCGAAAAATATTTGCGCCTCGGCTGAGACGTACCTACGAAATGCTTTATTATTAAATTTTAAAGTACAAAAATCCGCATTCTAAAGCTTAATTAAAATGTTTTGGGAAACATGGAATAAAAGGAATATCTTTTACTTGGTTATAGATAGATACCTGCAGCTACTTTACAATTTATATGTTTGGTTTTAAATGAAGAATTCATGCAACCAAAAACAGCACAATATATCCTACTCGTCATATTAAATATATAAATATGTACTTGAACTTATTTTTATTGCAAAAATCGCGCGGCACAGACGCGACTGTCTGCATCCCGAGCGCACCTCGAGATCGAGGCGCGTAGGTATAGCTCGCGTTTCGTCCATTTGTATGAAGTTGGAATACTGTATAGATAATATTACCGTGGTTCAGCTGTATGTATTTTTTTATGTATGTTCACCGATTTCTCGGTCGATTGTGTACCGATTTCGATCTATTTCATTGAAAGATTATTCTCTTGAATTGGTCCCATATAAATATTGTCATCATCAGAACTACCACCAGCTCTAACGTGAACCATCTGACAACCTAAACTGAACCGTTAAAGGGATGGAGCTATATAGGGTGTATATCTGCATCCCTCTTTCTCATAACTGACATTTTTACGCGTCTTAGTAAGAAACCTGATAATTAACTTCGAAGATACGGAACAGAACAGGAACTCCTCATAGAATCACAGCAGAACTGTCCTAACAAGTAAAATTGCTTTGTTTAAACGTGTAGTCGATGACTGACTGAAGGAAGAGGGGCAGTACATCGAACTGATCTGATGATGAACCCGAAAGGTAGGCACCGGGATTCTGTAATAACGGGTTATAAATCAATGTATCATAACCCTGTTTGGGCTAATTAGAATTGTCATGAAACACACTCTGGCTATAAAGTAAAGTACAATCGAACTGATCTGATGTTGGTGCCGGAAGGTGGATAATAAGCACGGGAACTCCGTAATAAAACAATGTATCCTAGTTGTATTTGGGTTAATTAGAATTGACATGAGACACACCCTGGCAATAAGGTACTTACTATCGAACTGATCTGATGATGGAGCCGGAAAGTGGAAGGCAAGCAGGGGAACTCGGTAATAAAAAAAATATATCCTAGCCGTGTTTTAGCATATTGGAATTGTCAGGAGATGATATGGCTCACTGGCTTAATTAACTATTATATAAACTAATATTATAAAGAGGAAAACTTTGTACGTTTGTATTTTTGTTTGAAATTAATAAATTTAAAACTACTAAACAGATTTTTTTTAAATTCTTTGTCCAATAGAATGCTTCTTTAATACTGAGTGACATAGACTACATATTTTCTACCTCCATGCGGACGAAGCCGCTGGCAGAAGCCAGTATTTTGTAAGTACCCAAGTCAGTGAAGTTACATTATCCCATTAATGTTATAAAGAAAACCTTCCTCAAGCCTAAATGAAGTCCGTAAACCACGTATCTATTAATAAAAAATTGTTGAGTCAGGTCGTACATTTGACCTGGCTCTAAAATTATGTCCTAATGATATAGCTCTTAAACCAACCTACCTATGTACATAGATGACAGGTAAGAATCCCATTAGTTATAAAAAGTCATCCATTAAATATTTGACTGGCCTGTTAGTCTAGTGGTCAGCGACCCTGACTGCTACGCCGGAGATCGTGGGTTCGATTCCCAACCAAGACAAATGTTAGTGTGATGAGCACGATCATTTTGTTCTGTGTCTGGGTGTAATTGATCTATAATATGTATGTGTTTAGAAATATATAAGTATGTTTATCACTTGTCTAGTACTCATAACACAAGCTCTACTTAGTTTGGGACTAGATGGCTTTGTGTGAAAGTTGTGGATTATTATTATTATTTGTTCATACAGAACTTTTGTAACTATGTCTGTCCGTTATTACTTTACTAAAAGTAATTCAATAGTATTTTTTTAACGATTTTATTTAACCTCACCTGTTTGTTTTTTTGGGTCAAATCTAGTGATTGAAATTTTACCCACTTCCTGTTGACAGATCCATCTGTTTTTTTTTTTTTTAATATTTGGTTAGCAATTATCGTCATCATCTTCCTGCCCTGGCCCCGTGTTATTTGGGGTCGGCGTAACACATTTTTTTTTCTTCTATTCTGACTATTCTCCCACCCTCCTCATAATCCATCCATCTTTTTTTTGGCCTCCCTCTCCCTCTCCATACATCTATATGTATACTTATAACTTTTTTAGTAACATGCGTTTTATCCGTCCTCTTCACATGACTATACCAAGACAGTGGTAAAATATTATATTACTTGGTCAGCAGGATTATGCCAGCCGGGAACTTAGAACACCTCGTCACGGATAGGCTGAGTTAGAAGGGGATGACGGTTGCTGCTATGGCCGAGCAAAGAGAGCGAACGAATCTCCATAGAAATAGCTCTGTGTCGGCTTATTTTTCTTACGACTGTCGCTGGTAGATGTGAGAATAGGTCTTATACTATTTTTTGTTTTCCTACCCCACACTCCATTTCTTTTTTACGGCAGAAAAATGTTTATTAGTTTTATTATAATATTCAAATTCAAGTCAAAATATGGTAAACCCGAATCACAATTTGCTGCTCTAAATTTTTTTTTGAATATATGAAAATATATACAAAAAAAAATATTTATAGGCATTTTTTGAATTGTCAATCAGTCAGAAAAATTGTGCTAACAGCACAATCCATAGCAATAGATGAAGAGAATGTGCAAGAAACTCTATCTCTCTTCTCTGTTTATTTATTATTAATCTTGTTGCAAATATCTCGGTTACATACCTATGTATTTGTTGTCGCTTCTATCGTGTGGAAACAATATAAATAAATAAAAGAACCATTCAAAATATAGAAATTAAAACAACCCACTGACAGCTAAGAGATGGACCAGTCTCAACTGACAGCGTCCGTTCACGAATATGACGCGTTTATCAGTATCACTCAGCTCAACCATTTTGAAGGAATATATCTGAATGATCCAACACGCGCGCCATCATCAGTGAAACATCATAATACCCAGCCAAGATCTTAGACTAAAAACCTTGCCATTTAAAAAAATATAGGTTGTTACTAAGATGTATAGCTTAAAATATATACTTACTTACATTATAAATAAAATAAAAAAACATGTACAACTCAATCACCTCCTACGCAGGTCGTGTAGAAAGCCGAACGATTTATTTTTAACTACATATTACGCCTAGGGATGCAAGGTTTAAAAAAATATCGATATCGAGTTAAGTCGATGTTGATATTTCGAAATATCGGTCTAGTAAGACAGTATATCGGTATTTCTTCTTTTTTAAAAACGTGTTAAAAATCTAATGTTAAAAATCTAAGTTATATCTAACGTTTATTGATTAGTAGGTATGTAATTTTTTATATGTACCTTACATGAAACTTATGTGAAAAGTAGAAAATTTGGATTTACAGGGTGTTTGGTGCATCGTGTGCCAAATTGAAATGGTCTACGGGAGGGGTCATCTGCTATCATTTCAGACCCCTAAAAACTTCTCATGCCCTGTGAATTTTTTTACATCGACTTTTTATTGTTTTATGAAAATAAGACCCAAATTTTTCATACAAAAACAAATTTTAAAAAATATATAAGTCGTAGACTCTGAATTTTTATTTTATTTAGATGTGTATTGTATTAGAGTACTTTTAAATTTAAAATTAGTGACATTAGCTATCTAGTTTTTTTTTTAATTGACTTGCAAAGTGTTGGACTTAAATTAAAGCTGTTCATGTTACAGCTACATACATGGCTATAAAAAAAAAAAAAAACAAAAGCGACCGGAGACTTCCAACTTCCTCAAAAATTCTCTAGTTTATCCTCTTGCTAGTGATGTGCCACATGCCATAAAAATCTTTTTATAACTTGGTAAATTCACTAGAATTGTGAATTAAGTCACATAAGACAAATATTCAAAATTATGATTTAAAAATTTTTTTTGCTTAAATTATACCTGAAAAACCTATTAAAAATGTTATCTCACTCTTATAAGGTAAAATCTGTCTCGTATCTCTCTTTTCGTGGGTTTTGGTAGAAATAAAAAAAAAGTACATTTTTAACATTTATTTCATAATTTTTACAAATCCTGCCCAAATTGTTGGCCTCTGTTGTAAATGCAGGCCCAACATCTGATTCATATTTCGACAATTGTTGTACGAAGTCGTATTTAATCGGCAAGGTTTTTAGTCTAAGATCTTGGCTGGGTATTATGATGTTTCACTGATGATGGCGCGCGTGTTGGATCATTCAGATATATCGATAAATATCGATATATTTAGACGTCGATATATCGATATTTATATTCTTGCATGCCTAATTACGTCATGCCTAAAGCGATATTTAGACAGACGACGTTTGATGTCCACAGTTCGATGCTCGGACGTTTTACAATGTGTTTTGGTAACATTACACGCTAAATGTATCGTTACATTTAGATGGCACAGGAATATCTCGATGGTAAAGTAACCCTGGCTTGCAGCCAAGTTTGAGGAGTCACCCCTTTGAAAACAGTTATATTTTGATATTAAGTATTACTGTTTTATAACTTTTGTCCAACAAAGCTAAACACGCCTGTAGCGACATCTATGATGCTTCATAGAAACTAAAATTTAAAATCCTGCATTATTAGAGTTCTCCGTGCGATTAGATCTTATACAACAGCCCGAATTCAACTCGATTATCATTAATTTGTTCTGTGTCTGGGTGTAATTTAACTAATAATTATTTGTACATATTTAGAATATATAAGTATGTTTATCAGTTGTCTAGTACTCATAACACAAGCTCTGCTTAGCTTGGGACTAGACGGCGTTGTATGATAGTTGAGGAATATTTAAAAAAAAAAGTCGGGCAGTAGCCTGGACCAGACACAACACTACTTGAGGATCCTCCTTTTTCAGTGGAGGTTTGCGGGTCTTTGCACCCTGTTCCTACCTCTAAATACCTTTTTGTGGCTTGGCTGTAGCGCGTTCGCATCGATACAGTCGCGATGCTGTAGCGCGTTAGTAGCGCGTTGGCATCTTTTCTATAGCGCTTGCAATTGCGACTAACGCGCGTTAGTAGCGATGCTGTCGCGCGCTTACGAAACGCGCGACAGCATCGCTACAAAAAGTCGCTGTGACCGAGGGGCCTTAATACTCAGTCGCAAGAGGCCGTCGTCGGAGGGTAGTTCAACGTAATCCGTGTAAATGGAACTCTGAAGCACCCCTTGATTGAAAAGTTTCGCACTCTACATTTTAAACACAAGTTGGTAACTTTTCTGTACCATACTTACGTGTTTTATAAAATAGGTATTCTGCTTCAGGATTTAAATATCATATAATAATAAAAAGAAGGAGAAACTGACTGAATGACATATCAACGCACATCCGAAACTACTGGGACTAGGAGCGTGAAATTTTGTACAAGGTTCTCTTTTATGACAGCATATGAATTTCACCCCCAAAGGGGATGAATCGGGGGTCCAAAGTTTGTATGGAGATACCTACTTTCACGCTGCGAAGCCGCTGGCAAAAGCTAGTGATGGATATTATGTCGCTTTTAAAACGGTGAAGTAAAACATAGCTGCACCATGAGGAAATGGCATAATATATCTTAGACCCAAAAATTCAAAGTTATGTCTGTTCCTAGGCAAACGTGCTCCATCGTCAACCACATTATCGGTTATCATCAGGAGAAATTGATGTCAAGCGTGAGGCTTGTATATATAATAATAATAAAGAAAAATCTACTAAAACCCACTGGGCCCGCGTGGTGGATTACGGCCCATTCCCTCTCCTAGAGAGAAGGTCTGAGTCCCAGCAGTGGGAACATTATACGGCATATTATGTTACATCATTTCCATCGTATATGATGGTAAGTGATGATATGATCGATGATGTAACGTAAACTTCTCCTTGGCCTAAGATCCTCAGATTATAACTATTAGTCGACACAGGCAATGACTACCCGAACTAGAGCTTAGTTTGACTTATTTTTTGGTTCTTGCAACCTATCGAAAACTTATCTGGTAGATATCTCCGTCAGCGATTAGTCCGCCATTGTACCCTTAGATTTAAGTTCGTGTAAAAAGTTGTGTAACTTATTTGGTAGATAATAAAGTTTTAATCATTACTCATACTCGGAAAGTATGTCTGAAGTTGCCTGAAGAGCGGGTTGAAAGTAATACTTTTCATCCCCAGTTTTTTTTTTCCCTTTTCGCTTTCAACTAACAGCTGTCAAATTATTAAAAAAAAAAAACTAGTTCTATTTCACATTTCTATTGAACCATGTCCACCATTTTTAAATAACATAAAGATAAGTAATAATTAAAGAATTAATTTTTTAAATGACTATTGTAATTTCTTTTCACATATTTCTTTAAAATAACATAGATTTGGGAAAAATATATTTTATTTTTATTATATTCGTAATGAAAAGCACAGTGTTCACCTTGGGTTAAAGCCTTATTTAGTCTTAAACTAAATAAGTTACTTTCACCCCTAGGGTAACAATGTACTAGGTATTGTTTATATTCTATTTTTCAGATGTTATCTCTCTGTGTTATCCTTAACACTTGAATACATTCATTCGACCACTTTTCACTTATATTCATTCCTACAATACAAATATGTATAAGTACCTACCTAGTCTACACAATACAAGTCTACCTTTAATTTCAAACTAGTCTATCAATTCAATTTCGTAACCTTTACAAAAATATTAATTTGCAGAGTGCAAGTAGGTAGCCATAGAGACGTAGAGGTAGAGGTGGAGCGGCAAAGGTGGAGAGGTATAGAGCCAGTGATAAATCATAGTAATGGACGACCGTACAATCACAAGATGTGTCCCGTAAGGTGACCACACTGTGTGGAGCCGTCTGCATTTTTAACATTTTGAAAATATTATGGTAGACTGGTAGACACTTTAAGAATGTGGGCTTTTAACAGGCACTTTTGGATTGTCAAGAAGTCAGTGAAAAATTGGGCAAGTGCGATACGATTTCACGCACTGAGGGTTCCGTACAAACTTACCTAGGAAAACAGTTCAGTTCCCGATTTGAGTTACGAAGATTTTTCCGAATCACAAAAAAGTTTTTTTTTTTGTGACGTAACTACGAATTTACAGTTTTCCGATTTTTTTCCCTATATTTCTGTTATGAGACCTTGCTTCATGCCAAATTTCAGGATTCTAGGTCAACGGGATGTACCCTATGAATTTTGATTCCCTTGAGAGTGTCGAAATACACGGTTTTTGCGACATAAACGGCCGTATCATTTTTTGTCGTTAACTCAGAAGTTTGATTTTTCACAGACAGACAGACAAATAGACGGAAAACAAAGTGATCCTATAAGGGTTCCGTTTTTTCCTTTTGAGGCACGGAAAAATGATGCTAATTGCACTTTCGTCGTTCACAAGCGTCTCTATGGAGAAGAATATGCAAGAAACTCTATAAACACAGTGAACTAACTGAGGGAACACAGGTAGGTTTTAGTCAGTAATAGTTTGACACTCTCTCTCGCTCCACTGAAACTTCACAGAGCTGGAGAAGTCATTTATTTTCCCACTAAAACAAAAAAAGACATTTTATGATTATTATTATCGTTTTGTAACTTCTTGTAATCTATTAAATTAGTAATTATATACTTCTAGATACTACCTACACACTACCCTTATTATATTAAAATAGTTCCTACACATTTACTAAATTATATAAGACTAGTTTCTGCCAACGGCTACGCCCGCGTTAAAGTAAGTTTCGCCATACAAACTTCCAACCCCCGTTTTACCCCCCTTAGAGGTAGCACCGCTGTATCCTCGTGGGGGCGATCGGCGGCAGCGATCTCTCGCGCCGGGCCTTGGTACAGGCCATGGTCCGGAGTGAGGAGGAGTGGCAGGCGGTTGCCTCCTTCTGCGAAGCAGTAATGCTAGCAAAGGAGGCGGCCGATCGCGTGAGGCAACGGTCCTCACGCCCCAACCGCCGCCGGGATTCCGATCCCGATTTCCGGCCACCGTAGGCGCGGGCTTGCGGACGGCGAGCAATGGGTCCGATCGTCCGGTAACTGTCCGGACCGAGCCCAAGTCGTCAACGGCGCGTAGTGTTCCACGCGCGCCTCAGGGAGATGTCAGCAACCGTAGGGGCCCAGCAGGGTCGAAGCCTACTGGGTGACGCGAAAGTGATCCTCAGGGCCCTGGAAAAATGGCAAAGAAGGAACAGGAGTGGGCTCCGCCCAAGAGCGGGGGTTGTCATTAGATGATATTCCCACCCGAAAAAAAAAACCCCTTAGAGGTGGAGTTTCGTAAAATCCGTTCTTAGCGGATGTCTACACCCTATAAGGAACCTACCTGCCAAATTTTAAGTTTGTAGGTGTTATAGTTTCTGAGATTTCGTGATTAATCAGTGAGTGGTATTTATATAGATTTAAGACACACAAAAATTAAATAAATATCTACATAATCATAAAGCCTCAAAAGGCTACAAAAAAATAAAGCAGCACTTTCTCTTCAAAAACGTCTGTTTAAACACAACATGGTCTATTACCTATGAAGGCTAAGCTTTCCCTTCACCGCTTTGTCATAATCAAAAACTCCATGACATTTGTTATTACTGTAGCCTTCGCTTTAAAAAGCTTAAATAACAAATAGAAAACAGACACATGACAGTAAATGTCTGATACGCCCTCTTACTCCACCCTAGAGCGCGAAAAGTCATTGGATGACTTCCCACCTCAAAAAAAAATGAAAACGGGTCACTATAGTGACTCATCATCACTCTGTTCCTGCACATTTTTCTCCATATAGATCTACGCTTTGAAATGTGCAATTAGCATCATTTTTCTGATTGACTGACTTGACAATTCAAAAGTGCCTGTAAAAAGAAGAATAAAATGTGACTTACTAAAGAATCTCGAAAAAAAGTAATGAAAGAGTGGAAAGCGTTATAGAAATTTGAAACTATAGAATCTTACAATATTAAATTTTGTTTGTTTCAAATCTCGAAACATGTCGAATGATAATTAAGATAAACTTGTGAATAATACTTTTATTTTTCTAATATATAAATTGTCTTTAATTATCTCACAGATGGTGTAAAAAGTAGAGTATCCAACAGTGGAATAAAGCTGTCTTTGTCTTGGGCAGCTTGAATTCCTCACTTCACTCAGGTTTCTATATTAACTCCCTCGCAATGCTCGGGAGTTAAGTATATAAATCGTTCACTAACGTTCGGGATTAAAATTTGGTAACCTTCGTTTGGT
The DNA here is from genome assembly GCA_905147345.3 of Mythimna impura. NCBI lineage: Eukaryota > Metazoa > Arthropoda > Insecta > Lepidoptera > Noctuidae > Mythimna > Mythimna impura. The sequence goes on along the minus strand of LR990355.1, from coordinate 2,970,455 downwards.
TCGGAATTCATCATGCCGCCCGCGACTTAAAGACAATGCTTTATCCCCTAGTCACATAATCTACTATTTTAATCCAGGAGTAAGTTCCCTTGGGATAATGTCTTACTTTGCTGCCAGAAGTTAGGTTTGAATAAGTTTCACAAAACTTTTTTTATTATTATTATTGAAAGGCTTGCGCTTAACCACTATCCACGCTTGCCTAGAAATAACCTATTGACTCATGACTTAAAGACCCCTAGGTCAATACTCTAGACTAAAATCATTCCATCTAATATGGGTCCCGACTGTTGCAGTCAATATGTTCCGTATTAGGATTTATTATTTAATTAATGCAATTAAATTGGTTTCTACGCTACTGGACTGGACTTGGTTTTTTTCTTTTCAGTTTTGTTAAAGTTAATTTTTGTAGTAGTCAGCAAACAGACTCCGGCAGAGGGCGCCGTCAGTTGAGACTGGTCATCTCTTAGGCTTCCATTACACGGTCATGCAAGCGTCAATCAAAACCATCAATCATGAATGATGTTTAAATGACGGAATTTTATCGCCATACGTTTTTCGTCATGCAAACGTCAGTCATCGCATTACACGGTAGGTTTTTCGTCAGTCAAAATATTTGACTTTGGCAAAACTGACAGCAAAACCTATCGTGTAATGGACGCCTTAGCTGCCAGTAGCTTATTTCTATTTCTATTTTTTAATAAAAAATAATTCATTATTTATCTACAGTATGCTCATATAACAGAAGCAACAAGAAATATGTAGCCAAGATTTATGTAATTCATAATATGATTTATAAAAAACTTTTTACAAAAAAAAATACAACCGACTTCAATGTAAAAAAAAAACACTGAAAAGTGCAAAATAACTTTAATTTCGGAAGTCGGTGTTTCTATAATAGTTTTGTCTCTTCGTTATTTAACACCGACTTCCGAAATTAAAGTTATTTTGCACTTTTCAGTGTTTTTTTTTTTACATTGAAGTCGGTTGTATTTTTTTTGTAAAAAGTTTTTTATTTTTCACTTTTTAGTCATGGTACCACCACTAAAAAGTACCACTTAGCCATACTTAAATACCTTATAGCCAGAGTGCATCTCATGACCATTCTAATAATACCAAACACGGTTAGATTAAATTAATTTATTACAGAGTTCGGTGCCTAACTTCAAGCTTCATCATCAGATCAGTTCGATATATTACCCCTCTTCTTTCAGTCAGTCATCGACTACACGTATAAACAAAGCAATTTTACTTATTACGACAGTTCTGCTGTGATCCCATGAGGAGTTCTGTTCCATATCTACGAAGTTCATGATCAGATCATAACAATATTTCTATGGGACCAACTTAAAAGCATAACCTTTCAATCAAAAAAATAATTTTCAAAATCGGTCTATAATTGACCGAGAAATCGATGAACATACATAAAAAATAAAAATAAAAAACATACATTCAACCGAACATATAACCTCCTCCTTTTTGAAGTCGGTTAAAAAGAGTGTCCGTGGAGTTTCTTGCACGTTCTTCTCCATAGAGATCTACACTTTGGAACATGCAATTTACGAGTAGCTTCTCTTTGTTGACTGACCGACATTTTGACTATTCAAAAGTAAATGGTCAATTTGAAATTAAAGTTTCTGAATTTTGAATAGATTTCAATAGCCGTCAAATAACCTTATTTCTAACCCTTCAAAGTTCCAGCACATCATAAACGTAGTAGGTACCCAAATCAAAGTCTCAAATATTCCCAAATCCATGGTTAACAAACTTTCAGACCACACCCCCTGAAGATTTTATATGATCCAAACAAAGGCTCCGCTGAAAGGGGCCCGCGCGGTATCGATCTACTCCCCCTCCCCCCTCCACTCGGAGCCGGTAGCTCGATACCAATACCACGGTGATACGATGTACTTAACAGAGCACCTCTAGTAGCGATATCGATGGTTTCATGTCTGTCGTATGGCGCTGTTTTTATGTGATGTTAGATGTTATTAGTTTGTAGGTGATTGTTGTTGCATTGATTTTAATGGTTAGTAAAATGTCGTGCTAGGGATTGTTACAAAGAGTTATCTTAGCCCTGGAACACAAGACAACTGAAGCAGCTCAAGTGGGTTTTAGTCAGTAAAAGTCTGACGCTACCTTTTGCGAAACCCAGAGCAGGAAAAAGTTATTTAATAATTCCCCCCTCCCCCCAAGGTTCATTTAAATTTTTGCGTCAGGATCGTATTACTTTCGAATTCCGAAGATTGACAGGTTTTCAAGCTAAAGTAGAGTTTGACAAAATACTCTCAAATTCTCAATTCAGAAACGGGGGTTATTTGTTTGTAGGTAATATTTTTATGCAGGCGTCATTTGTGCTCCATAGATACATTATATTGTCACTAATACTTGTACTATTTCTTATTCTGTGACTAAGATAGGAAATGTCTAGGATACAGAATTACTTTTGAAAAGGATACACTTTACATACATTATCATGTCGTATTGTTGTTGTGCACATATTTGTTTAGTTTATTTTTAAATAGGATTTAATTAAAGTAAGCTTAAGTTTTGTAGTGCACTTACAGTTCCCAATGAGCAAAAATTCTATTAAGATTTGCTATAAGAAAACCCATTGCTCGTAGAACAGATGATCGATGGGGACGAAAGGTTCTGGAATGGCGACCACGTACAGGAAGACGCAGCGTTGGAAGGCCTCCCACAAGGTGAACCGATGACCAGATGAGGGTCGCGGGAATCCGGTGGATGCGACACGCACAGGACCGGTCACTATGGCGACATTTGGGGGAGGCCTATGTCCAAGAGTGGAAGTCTTTCGACTGAAATGGTGATGATGATAAGAAAACCCAATTGTGAGTTAAGCTCACCTGTGAACATCAGCTGTCCTGATTAAAATTGTTTTCTTTGTACAATCACACTAACACCTATTATAAAGGCGAAAGTTTGTGCGTCTATAATTCTGTATGTTTGTTACTTCCTCACGCTCTATTGGCTGAACTGATTCCATGAAACTTATTACATGGATAGACCATGTCCTGAAAATATCTCGAAAGTATGTTTCCTTGAGACAAGTTTCTACCTTCATGCGGACGAAGCCGCCAGCAGCTGCTCTCCTATTAAGGAGTAAAGAAAGATGACGCAAGTACGTACCTACAAATCTCTTACAGTTTATCGGAGCAATGGGTAGCTCGCCGTCCGGACGAGCCCAAGTCGTCGACGGCGCGTACTGTTCCACGCGCGCCTCAGGGAGATGTCAACAACTGTAGGGGCCCAGCAGGGTCGAAGCCTACTGGGGCCAAGGGTCTGATTCTGAAAGGAAGACTCGGCCCTGGTACGATAGGCAACGAAGGAAAAGGAGTGGGTTTTTAGTCAGTAAAAGTCTGACACTATCTCCCGCTCCGCCCAAGTGCGGGGGATTTCATAAGATGTTTTTTACACCGAAAAAAAAACACCTACTAATGACATGTTTCTTAACCCTACAAATTCTACGTTCTCGAAATAATCTAACATTACTATTGCATAACGAAATGAAAAAAGAATACTATGAGAATATTTCCTAAAGCAATCATCATTCGACAGACAAGAGCGGGACACATCCTCAAAACACTCACACATCACAATGGCCTATTCTAAAAAGTAACGCGTCAAAAATCCCACGTCCCAATGAAGAGTTCAATCGTATAACAGAACTACATGCAACGAAATAATAAAGTATACAACAGCTACCTCCATGAATACAATATGCTATTTTGCATTTGTAAATTTGAAAGTAAAATCTTCTTGAGCTACTGTCTCGCAACATAGTATACACAGTTTTCTTTTAACAAACAAATCTTCAAGGAAAATTCACCTTTATTCCTTGACAGTTAACCGTGCAAATGCTGGCAGTGGGTTCAAATGACCCGTAAGCGTACATTTGTTCGGCAGACAATACATAATATGTCATGAAGCGCAGTTTACGGTCGCGAGGTATCGCTAGCGGTTTGACACATCGCTTAACGCGAATGATTTGTGAAGGGGTTAAAATCCTTGGGTGTGAGTGATCACACTGTGTGGTGTACCGAGAGGTACTATTGCTAGAAATTCTAGAAAATGTAACAGCAATTGAAATGAAACTATGTTGCTCATTTTATGGTCATGTAAATGCAACAACTTTATGACGGGAACTACAAGCTGATTGCAAAGACAAAAAAATAAATTGCTAATTGTTTCGTGTCGTCTCATTAACTTGTAGTGTTATTCACATTTCTTTTATTTTATAGATGTATAGAGACATTTATGGCATCATATAAGAACTAAAAAATACGAAATTCTGCATCGTGCAATTAGAATTCTCCGCGCGATTCGAACATACAGCCCGAAATCATCTATCAGGTAGTTGACCAGATCAGACAAAACACCCGTCTGGTCGGAGAGAGAGGATCCTCCCTTTTCAATGGAAGTGTGCGGGACTTCACACTGTTCCGCATACCTCCCAAGATGTAAAAACTTCCTGTCATAAAGAATTACATATTAAATTGAACAAAGAACAAATTCCTATAACATGAAGAGCTACATTAATTCCTGCACAGATCAATGTCTGCGTGCATTTTCCGCGTCAACTGCCTAACCCCCTCGTGCCCCTATAATCCGCGAAATAGCCACACCGCATCGCCGCATAACAAGAATGCCAAAAATGAAACTAGTGTGATCATAGAGACCGTAACCCTTGGCCGCTGGTGGCACGGTTAGTTAGGCCGGCACAGGGTTGAGCGTAATGGCACATGAAATCACCCGGAGTGCAGTTAAATGCGATGCAATGGCGACATCAAAGATGAATTTATGATTGTAATGGAGTTTTTGATGAGTTTTGTTTGATATTGTAGATAGGAATATGGATGTAGAATTTGTTTGTACGATTAAAATATTGTAATAAGTGAATGTATGTTTTCTCATTTTTTATTTTTTTATTGTTACTGACAATACTTTTTTCGAAACAAATGTTGCCCAACACAAGGAATTACTGTTGTAACGTGGATGCACTGACTGGACATCCAAACCCGGAACAACTATCTGTAGGCCAGTCAAATAATTATTATTATCATGTATGCATGTATTGCTATAGATCATGTTACTTATGCAATCCACAATAACAATGGTAGCCATATGAAACCTAATTTTTAATAATCATAATATTTCTTTATTTCAGACCATGGTGTCCAATTTATTAGTAACAATGTTCTTGTAGACTAGTGTTAGTAATACTTAAAACTACCCACAAAAAAACATGTAAATAAAAAGAACAACAATCACTATTGCGGCATTCCATGACAAATGGCGGAACAATGATGGATGTAGCCACAGTCCAGCCGACTAGCGATCATGCTAAGGAGTAATAATGGTTTAATGTCGTTTAGTTAGGCAAGATGGTGTAATTTCAAAGAAATCAAACAATCCGGCAATCCTTGAAGACACCCATGTCCAGCACTAAATGACATTCGGCTGAAATTATGATTATAATGGTATGGACATCCTTCAAAATCAAACCTCCCAAATGAATTCTCCAAAGCCCTTCAAGTTCAAAGACAGAGCAGCGCAGTCCACGATGGACGTCGCAGGGCATATTTATTAGCATGACAATGTAAGGTTCGCGAATAGAATACTGCGAGAGGTACCGGAACACCCACAAAGGGACGTTCGGCCGATGGCGACCAGCCTTCCGTCGTTACGCACTGTTTTGTTATCGGCTAGGCTATGGCCTGGGGTAAAGGAACAAGCGGGTGAAAAGATCCTACGATAAAAATGAATGGTACAGAATAGAACACTATTCTGAACCATTAATTTTTCAGAATCAACAACAGAATCAACTGAAAATGTTAGGTTGAAGAACACTTCAACTCAACATTTTCAGTTGATTCTGTTTTTAGTGTATTTGAGCATTATTGTATCTCGGGCTGTTCCTGTTGGCCGCAACTCCACGTCTAAAGCGCATATTTTGCGTACAGGTGGGACAAATGTGTCATTCGAGCGCCTTGGTGTTAGTAGATCACAGTGATCACTTCGCGAAGGGTACTTGTGTTCCCGAAGTACTTTGCCCTGCATTCAGCGACCACTGGGCATCTTAGAAGCACTGTCTACAGCTACTGTCTCATCCTCCTCCATACAGGCTCTGCATACTGGACTCTAATGTAAGCATTATTAAGTCAAGGAAATGGTATTTGCTAAAACCAGACGTTTCACTTTATTGTACTAGTGAAATCGTTGCATTATAATCCACCTGATTCTGGCTGTTCAAGTAGTACAGCTATAATAGTCCTTAAGTATAGCGCTATACTTAAGGACTATAATACATAGTTAGCTTTCACCATTATCTTCTTTTGGCGTCTTATCGACAGTATTTTTTCTTGGAATTTACTCCTCAAATCATCGTACGTACTGCCTGACTATTCGCTTCCTCCCATCCTCTGGACCACAGCTTAACCCCATACATTCCGCAAGCGTCCTTTGTTCAAACTGCAGTTTAGCGAAAGCAATTTCGTGTTTTATGCGCAACCAGCAGATACAACGCGGCGACATACGAGATGTGAATACTTGCTGCAACACCGAACTAGGGAAACTAGAAGAGAATCACTCTTTACTCAAACTAAATTTTTGAGGTATTTGGAACTCTCTCTCTCGTGTCACATACCTCCTTTGAAAAGGGAGGATTTTCCGACGGATGTTTTGTCTGATCTAGGCACCTGCCTAGATCAGACAAAACATCCATCAGTTACCCGAGAGATGATTTCAGGCTGTTGTATAATTATGTTCAAATCTCGCGGAGAACTCTAATTACGCGATGCAGGATTTCGTAGTTTTTTTTTAATTTATTTTTAGGGTTTCGTACCTCAAAAGAAACGGAACCCTTATAGGATCACTTTGTTGTCCGTCCGTCTGTCTGTCTGTCAAGACCGGGAACGTGTGGAGATATTGAGTTGAAATTAAAACCATATACTCAGGTCTGCGGTCTTTTGAGGCCGTGAAAAAATCAAACTTCTAAGTTAACGAAAAAAAAAAGATACGGCCGTTTATGTCGCAAAAAACGTGTATTTCGACACTCTCAATGAAATCAAAATTCCCGTTGACCTAGAATTCTGAAATTAGACATGAAGCAAGGTCTCATAGCACAAGAATAGGAAAAAATCTGAAAATTGTAAATTTGCGGTACTTCACAAAAAATAAAACTTTATTTGCGATTCTGAAAAATCTTCGTAACTCAATTCGGGTATTGAACTGTTTTCATAAGTAAGTTTGAACGGAACCCTCAGTGCGCGAGTCCGACTCGCACTTGCCCGGTTTTTTTTATTGTCGATAGGTTTGCGCTTGACTGCTACCTCACCTGATGGAAAGCGATGATGCGATCGACGATGGAGCGTTTAGTTTACAGTTTAGTGCATATGTGGCGCCATAGATGTCGCTACAAAATAATATTGCCTTTTATTCCAGATCTCATAAGTTATCACAATGGTTTTAAAGTTCTATTAACTAACGCGAACTTTGCGACTATAATGACATAGGTAACTCAAAAACCACCCAGCCAACCAATATCGAGGTAAAGGCCTCCTCCAACCTTTTCCATTCTTTCTTTTATTGGGGCACTCTGTTCCGTTATTCTTTTCACAAACTGACTAAAACTCACCTGTGTACCTTCAGTTGCCCTTTTCGTTCCAGGACCGCAGTAACTCTTTCGAACAATGCCGCAGCCCTCCACATGACTCTTACCACCTGTCTGATGTCGTCATCCTATCTTTTCTGCAGTCTACCTCATTTCCTTTAAATTTTAGTAAAATTTACACACAGTAACAGAGTTGTTTATTGTTTTCTTGAGGCAAAAATTACAGACCGCATAAGCAACAGTATATTCCGTCAAAAACACAAATTCCGGATATAGGCAACTCAGCCGCCAAACTAAAACTGGAACTAGGTCACATCTGCAACAAAATTAGGCGAATGTAACTACTGGCTGGATCTCGAACGGCAGGAACCGGCCAAGCGGTAGGCTTAGAAAAGTTGGCGTGACGAGCTGAACTCCTACCTAAAGGATTGGTCAAAAGTAAGCTCCTTAGCTCCACTCTTCTCAGTCTTTATAGAGAAAAGTAGGAGAATAGGATGGAGGCCTTTGTCTTGCATTGGGATAAAACAGTCAGCATGTCCCTAGCCTTTTCCCAACTAGTTTGGGGTCGGCTGAATACCTGTGTTTTACATGGAGTGACTGCTCAGACCTCCACAGCCTTGTTACTGGCAACACGATACTCCTTAGCTAGACTGACGGTCAGACTTTCTGGCGTCTACTACTACCTGTAAGGACTGTCCAAGATCTATGAAGGACAACCGGGACCAACGGCTTTATGAGCCTTCCGAAGCACGGGGTGTCTGGAATGTCCTAGATAAACTTAGAAAAGTCGATATACCTTCAACCATCGAGATATAAGTACTAACGTACTAGAGCAGCTACGTCAAATAACTGAATTGTCCTATTTTCGTAATTTGAATCTTTAGTTCGCTGCAGCGCTAAAATAATAACAATTCGTCTAAACCGTAACTAATTTACCACAGCGCTAGATTTGCTGCGGAAGTGTATTTATTCTCTGCAAAAAGGTCTTAAGCGCCATGTAAATCGCGGCACTTACGCGTTTTCTTCGACAAAGTGCGGCGCGATCGCAGCAGTTGAACGAGACAAAGTAGGAATTTACGGTGTCTTCTCTAGTACGTTAGTACTTATATCTCGATGCCTTCAACAGTCTCATTAATGTTCAGCCTTACTTCATATACTTAAAGAAATTGGTTCATCACCCATAAAAATCTGCATGGTGAAGGCCTTAATTGTTTCTTTGTCATCACACAGGATCCTGTCAAACAGGTACACCAACAAGATAAAAAGACACAACAAAACTCCTTACTAATCAATGTTACTTATTTGTATGACAGTCAGCCACTAATGATGGGTATTTATGCGATCACCCGTCCCCGAACAATGGGTGATTTAGTTGCGCGCGCGCCGCTGCACCTATTAGAGAAGCGTCGTCGTATTTCAGCGAGTGATTAGTTTATGTGACGGGTGAGCCGGTGCGCAAGAGTTGCGGTTTTGGACGTATTACGAGTTGGGAGATAAAGGTTTTTAAGTGGTGGCGAAAGGAAGTTTCCAGGGACCTCTAAAGGATAGCAATTCTCTAGATCCTATTGCTATGCTAAACAGGTAGTTAAAATAACAACGCCGCGCTTAAGAAGTACAATTAGTTATATAAGTATTTTATTTTATATTTAACTAGCTTCTGCCAGTGGCTTCGCCCGCGGATAAGGGTTCTCCATACAAACTTTCAACCCCCGTTTCATCCCTTTAGGGGGTGAATTTTGAAAATTCCTCTCTTAGTGCTCGCCTACGTCATAAGAGGAAGCCTTGTGCAAAATGTTAGGTTTCTAGTCCCAGTAGTTTTGGCTGTGCGTTGATATGTCAGTCAGTCAGTCAGTTTCTCCTTTTATATATATAGACTACATATATGTATTATTTTATAGTTTAGATTAAGATTCTATAAGAATATATAAGATAAGTCCGCCTTTGTACAGTGTTTACTGGAGCTTAAATCTTCAATAAATAAATAAATACCTATGTGCTATTCCAGGACATGGTCTATCCGTGTGCCAAATATCATCCAAATCCATTCAGCCGTTCGAGCGTGAAGAAATAACAAACAAACATCCTTAAAAACTTTCGCCTGTGTAACATAACATTAGCGTGATTTGTGCTTTTCTAATTATTTAAACCACCATTTACTATCTGCTTTAACACGTAATAAACCCCTCAATGGTTTTGGCACAAAGACAACATTCGTTCCCCCATAAATCATCGCTAAGTCTGCGGTCGGGATCAGACATGCGGTATCTCGCGACACTCCTCGGGTTATTGCCACACGTCAATGCTCTCACCAGGTTACTGGAATTATTATCTGTTTAAAAGAAGTCAAGTATGGCGGCTGAACACTGCCACCCAAAGCACAAGCATTCGCTTAGTTTGGGAGACAGTACCAGTACTTATAGCACATTACATTTACTTGTGTCTAATTATAAGTCACCTTATGAACTGTAACCTTGTGACAATAGAAAGACAGAAAGAAGAAAGAAAGAAAAACTGTTTATTCGCGCGAAACAAACAAACAATAAACATTATTATATGGGAAAGGAATGACTTTTATTTTGAACATACGATATAACAAGAAAAATATAAACACATAACTAATTAAAATTACATAATATATACACAATAACTCCTATCTAAAATATGGCGTCAAAAAATTCCTCCGCATAGCTGTCGACTGGAAGTGTGCCCAAAAGGCTGGCGGCATTGCCATGTTGTATGGCAATGCTTAATCTCTGACCGAGGTAAAAGCTAGCCCTTTGGTCACGCGAAGTGTCAACTTATTATATTATTATTATTAGTATTATTCTGTATAATTATTATGAGGATGTTTGTACCAAGCCAAGACAAACGTACATATAAAACCCGGCTTCATCAGCCAGAACAATCTTGCCATTCCTATTTATACTAATTTTAATTCACAGTACATGAAACCGGCAAGTAACATTTTTAATCATTACAGTCCGTTTGCTAACGGCCGTAAGTAACTGAGACAGATCTTCAGAAAACTGCAGCCTATCACCTTGGTCATGAATAACCAACCATCTTCTCGGTAGTTTGGTTTTCATCAGCGTGAATATTAATATGTGGCTATATCACTACTGAACATAGAACTTTTTCGTCAATTCCTCAAGGACTGAACGAAGAACTTTTTGGATAGCGTTGGAATACCTCCCAGTAAGAATTCTCCTCCCGACAGCAGTGGTGGCCGAGTGGTAACAACCCCGACTTACGCATTGTAGGTCGCGGGTCCAAACCCAGCCAGGCGCATTTGTGTAATTTATTTCATCACCACTGCTCTCAAAAACGGTGAAAGAAAACATCGTGAGGAAACCGGCATGTCCTAGAACCAAAAATTCGAAGACATGTGACATTCATCAACCCGCGCTGGGCCTGCGTGGTGGATTACGGTCCATTCCCACTCCTAGAGAGAAGAGGCCTGAGTCCCAGCAGTGGGAACAATAAAAGGCTGGTTAGATATATGCCTCCCACAAGGTGGATGGATGACTTGGCGAGACGCACAGGACCGGACGTTGTAGCGACGTCTCTCGACTAAAATGATGACGAAAAATCAGAAAGCACACATCACCTAAACCTGAAAACGTCTCACTCAACATTAACTTTTCAGTTACTTCCCACATAACCCCGGCAGTTTATTATAACAGTGATTACATCTAGTATTCTTCTGGGTGATCGCATTAGCGAAGTGCATTAGCATGCGAAAATAAACCAACGCACATGCTGCCTGACGCTCGCTCGGTTAATCCCGAGAGCTTCTGGCCATTGTTATATGCGGTACGATACGGGAAAAGCTTGAGAAACTGCCTCAAAAACATTATGCTGTACCTAATCCAAAAGGACACATTTCATTCCTGGAGACATTTTATAATTTGTCTAAAAGATTTTTTTTTAGACAAACTCGTCATATTGCTACACTTCTATTTGCAGACCCCCATTTAAGGACCTGCGCACACTTGAGACAAGACTGTCTTAAACAGACTTGTCTACGACGTCACAGACTTATCTACGACGTCGCAGACTTGTTTACGACACCACAGACTTGTCTGCGACAAGACTGTTTTGAGACGTCCAATGTTGCCAACAGTTCCACTAACTTACCACTAGAGTCAACTTTTAAAACCGCCAGGAAACCACTAACAAAAAATTATCCCACACACATAATCGCAAAATTTCCCAATAAAAAAATGTGTGTTGTACGAAATAAAATAAGTAGGCATATAGGTTATTAGTTTCCTTTAATAATAAGTGATAAAAATTAACAATCAGTTGATCAAAATACCATTTGTGGGTTAATTAACAGTAGTAGGTAAATCAACATACAAATTATTCAATAACAGCTATGTATTAATTCGTCTTCAGACGAATCATTTTTGTTTGCACCATCATCGTCGGTATCAGATTGATAATTATGGATTCTATGGTGCTGATTTACACCCGAGTGATCGCATTTTTAGTAAGAAATTGAATTTTACTAAATCACTAGAAAAATCCACCAGCCATTAAAACTAATATTTCGTAACTAAATGGGGGGTTAAAACCACCAGTTTTAGTGGAAAATCCACTAAGTTGGCAACACTGGCCGTATGCCGCTTGACTGTTTTGTCTTGATCATAGAAATATAATTGATGGTGTGCGCCTTGTCGTAGACAAAACAGTCTTGTCGCAGACAAGCCTGCGACGTCGTAGACAAGTCTGTATAAGACAGTCTTGTCTCAAGTGTGCGCATCAGGCCCTAAATAGTCATTCAAATAACTTGGATATATTATTATATATACACCACACATTTTTAATTAGTACAAATATGATCAGTAACGGGTACGGATAGAGCCGCATTTTTTTTGTATTAATTAAAAAATAGGGGTGTATATGTATGTAGGTATTAGAGTGTGATAAATAATATTTATTTTGCAAATAGGTTTTAAAAAACACTTTTACAAGTATTTTTTTTGGCAAACCAACTCAGGTGTCAAAATCTCTTTTAAAGTCTAATACAGCAAACATGTTATGGTCACAGGTGGCTTAAGTAGATTTGTTACTTACAAAAAAATATGTAGTTTTTTCACCGTACTGTAGTTATTCATAACGAGTAGAGCAGTCTTATTTGATAAGCAACGAAAAACTCTTCCCATTCCCTCTTTCTTCTTTCTTTCTTTTTTTCTTCTTTCTTCTAAATAAGTCCACTTCTTCTTGCTTTTACTTTTCATCCAAAAATTATGTCATATCATCAGGACCAAGCGTTTTGCCTCGTCGTTTATACCGCGTACATCGAGAGACTGGAATAATTTGCCTGCTGCGATTTTCCCGTCCGATTATAATTTGGGTCTCTTCAAGGCTAGAGTGAATAGGCTCTCAATAAATTAGTGCGCCTCACCATCTACGATTGCATTACCACTTACCATCAGGTGGAATCGCAGTCAAGCACTAGTTTATATCAATTGAAAAAAAAAAAAATATCGCCTATAAAAAAAATCTTGTTCACTCGTTCCGTAAGTCAATGCACACGCACCCCCGCAATAATTTCCCGCGCAGGTCCTCGCCCCGTTCGCATTAACATTCAATAAGCCATAATGCCTTGTAACAACAACACCACACCGCGAAAGGATTTGAACATAACATCAACAGCGCCGAATTAAATCTTATGAAGGAAAATCTTGGGGATGTATTTGAATATTTGGCGAGAAAGGTGTTAGTTGAAACAGCTGTTGACATCCCAAGGAAGAGAAAGTGGGATGCTTTTAATTAATAATAATATTCCACAACTTTCACAAAACGCCATCTAGTCCTAAACTAAGCAGAGCTTGTACTATGAGTACTAGCTAGACAACTGATAAACATACTTATATATTTCTAAATACATACATATTATAGTGTAATATTACACCCAGACACAGAACCAATGATCGTGCTCATCACACAAACGTTTGTCCTAGGTGGGAATCGAACCCACGACCTCCGGCATAGCAGTCAGGTCCACTGACAACTAAATCAACAGGTCAGTCAGTCAATCAATTTATATTTTCCTGCTGGTTTGTCATGGCCTTTGAATTGAACACATTTTATTATACCTGTATTGCTTCAAAAGTTCAAGACAATAATTTCATTTTCAGTATTTTATCCAATTCCTGAGGTTTCATTCGCTAATAGGCGTCCCACAGGGTGAACCTCTTCCACTTGTGCACGTGTGGAAGGCTTTCCCCAGCCAGCAGACATTTGTCCGATCGTCCGGTAACCGTCCGGACCGAGCCCAAGTCGTCGACGGTGCCTGAAGGAGATTTCAGCAAACCGTAGGGGCCCAGCAAGGTCGAAGCCTACTGGGGTCAAGAGATTGTTTCTGAAAAGAAAACTCGGCCCTGGGACGAAGACAAAGAAGAAACAGGGGTGGGTTTTAATCCGTAAAAGTCTGACACGCCCTCTCGCTCCGCCCAAGAGCGCGACATGTCATGGGATGATTTTACCACCTACAAAAAAAAAGCCAGTAGACATTTTTTTAGCTGAAATGATGATGATAATAAAACTAGAACTACACTGCGCACACGTGTGCCACACACGCCGATCTGGGCGCGTCGTCGGTCTCCAGACATTTTATATGGAAACTAAACTTGTAGAGCTACACTTGATCCACGCCACGCAACGTCGTTCTACGTACAAATCAGGCGTGTTACACGTGTGCGTCGGTCTAATGTAGTTCTAGCTTAAAATAGGTGTGCAGCTCCAAACTAAACTGATTTAATGAAAACTAGGTTCAATTAAAAGACATCAGAAATGATTTCATAAAAGGCCTTTAATACCTAATTCACCAGGGCTGTGAGACGCCAGGGCTTCGCTATTGTTCGAAATAGTAGGTACATGATGGACATCCAACCCATACGTACAAAGCGTTTTGGGAACACAGTCATTATGCATACAGCAAATGAGTGGGATTTCCTGCCGGAGTCTGTGTTTCCTGATAGCTATTATAACCTCAGACTAATTTTTATTGGTCTGAGGCTATAACCTAGGGGTCTTTCAAGTCAAGATTAATTTAATAGAATAGGTTACTTCTAGGCTAGCGTGCTCCATCGTCGGCCACATCGCTTACCATCAGGTGAGATAGTGGTCAAGAGCGAGCCTGTCCATAATAAAAAAAAGTTGCCGCGGCCCTGGAACGCGAAGAGCAACTGAAGGAACACTGGTGGGTTTTAGTCGGTAAAAGTATGACACTCCATCTCGCTGCACCTAGAGCGAGACAAGTTATTTGATGATTTACAAAAAAAATAAGTGCGAGTCGGTCTTGCGCACTGAGGGTTCCGCACAAACTTACCTATCAAAACAGTTCGATTCCCGAATTGAGTTACGAAGATTTTTTCGAATCGCAAAAAAAGTTTTTTGTGACGTAACTAAAAATTTACAGTTTCCAGATTTTTTCCTATACTTGTGCTATGAGACCTTGATTCATGCGAAATTTCAGGATTCAAGATCAACGGGAAGTACCCTATGAATTTTGATATCCTCAAGAGTATCGAAATGTACGTTTTCTGCCATATAAACCGAAGTATCTTTTTTTCTCGTTAACTTACAAGTTTAGTTTTTTCACAGCTTCAAGGGACCGCAGTCCTGAGTGTATGGTTTTAATTTCAACTCGATACCTCCACGCGTTCCCGAGATAAAGGGTCTTGAGAGACAAACAGACAGACAACAAAGTGATTCTATAAGGGTTCCGTTTTTTCCTTTTGATTTACGGAACCCTAAAAAGTACCCAACTCAGTGTCACGAGTATAGAAAACCTGATGATGAAGTTACAACATGATCTGGGCCATTCATAAATTTAAATTCACACAATGAATCTGCAATATCTATAGTGTTATACTTAAAGCTAGCTACTAACCCAACAATATAATATGGTAGGCCCACAGTCGCCCCGTCGCTGTCAGCTGTCACTCATCACCAGTAAGCGGATTTGTACTCCACCTTCTTGGGTGGGGCAAGTTATAAAAGTATCGCGGGTTTGGAAAGCGGTTTCAGTTTTACTATACGTCTATACCCCCCAGAAGAAGGGTAATGTTCTTCGAGAATTTGTCTACATGTATGTCTATGTCTTATGCACGCCCTGTAGCCTAAACGGCTGGATGGATTTCAACAAATGATGTATCATTAGATTACACACGACACAAGATAAACAAACATACCTGACATAATTTACTCATACTTATACACAGACGTAATTATTATAATGATGTACATACATAATTAAACGCATTACATTCTAAATACCTATGATAAATTGTATTGTGTTGTGCAATACTATTAAATTCCGTGAATTACCACTTAGCTCTCTTCCTCTCTCCTAACTTTGCTGTGCCCGACAGGGTCCATATTGATCTATGAAAATTTTTAACGCCATCTATGTATACATATGGATTGCAATAAAGTATTGAGTATTGAGTATTGGGTTTGACTATCAAAGTGACATAGAGTAAATAAATTTAAAAAAAGGCCGCCGTTAGGTCTTTTTGAGACAAGAGGAGATTCTAAAAAGATAACTCACTAAAACTTAAAAAAAGAATTGGTTGCAAGTATACTTGTGTGCACAGAGTAAACTATGTAACCTAGACTGTATAAGTATTTTTTTTTTATTATTTATTTTATTTATTATTAGACATACATACAGCTATCATTACAGACCAATCCAATGCGATAGTGTAGTCAACAATATAAATTACAATAATGATTTCATACAATTCCAATTCATAACATTTACAAAAATAAAATAACTTAGTCATTATAATAAAAATTAAAAATTAATATATAATTTAAATAAAGTATATGGCAAAAATTTTCCTCAACTATGCAAGCTCAGCTTTATGTTGGTCACTATTTTGGTGATACAATTTCAATAGAAGAAAGTGTAATAATGATCATCATCATTTCGTCCAAAAGTTAGACCTAGGCCTCCCCTACATCCGTCGTCTCCTTATTATCCCTCCCGCTACCAGCTTCCCGCTGCCGCTCATAACTTACCCCTCAACATAAACATATCACAATAGTAGTCTGTCGTTACGTTTTGCAGACTTTCTTTATGTGGCACACAATTACTTTCACTGTCGCGGTGTTGCTACTGACAATTTTCTGGTGATGTCACTGTGTAATTACTTTGGCAACACTAAAATAATAGCGCGGAGCGAAAAACACGAAATTTTGTTTTTTTTCTTTACTTTTTGTTTAGATTCATACCGTGACGATGGTTACGTCACATGTAAGAACAATATGATTGAGTTATTCTTTATTCTTTTATTGTACACAAAATATTAAAAACAATTTACATCAGGATATCTGATATAGGTACACAGACGAGCTTCATCATTTCAGCCGAAAGACGTCCACTGTTGGACTTAGGCCTCCCCGAAATGTCGCCATAATGACCGGTCCTGTGCGTCTCGCATCCATCGGATTCCCGCGACCCTCACCAGGTCATCCGTCCACCTTGTGGGAGGCCTTCCAACGCTGCGTCTTCCGGTAGGTACGTGGTCGCTATACCACAGACGAGCTTATATAACCATAATTAGGGTTTCTTACAGCAAACCTTAATGCGATAGGAATTTGGCACAGAAAGTCAACCACATTAATTAAATCCTCCCTAATACTATAAATAAACTAAAGAAATATGTGTACAGTACACTCATAATTTTATTCGAGATACACATCCATTTTGCTATGCTACGCTATGCTATACACAGCCATTACTTCTGGTAGTTTATTAAGGAGAGTATTTAATTTTATAAACATTATTGTACAGGATAAATAAATTCTAAAATGTTGCTCTCTGATCCGTAGGGATGGGAATACGAAAATAATATGCCCAACACTATCCAGTAGCTAAATAATGTAGTATTGTTAACAATCGATTTACTAATCTCCACAAGTTTTTACAAATTAATAAAGAGATTGCACTGTATATCAAAACGAGAGTGGTTTTCCTAATATTCATTATACACTACTAAACTACAAACTCTGAATCAAACCCTAATGTTGTAGCTATAAGGTTCACTTTACAATATTTAAGAATTGTTCACAAATTATATGCAAAAAGGAACTGATTTTGTGAGCTAGAGAAATCAAAACTCTATTTCGTTGCCGTAGCGATCTTAATGCATTTTACTACATACAAAAATTACCGTACACACACAAAACTACATGCATCACCTTTATTTGCATTAGCATAAGGTCTGTAATCGTCTAAAACTGCATCAATACAAGGGTAAAATTGATATTTCCCAGAATTGAAACACGGGGTGCCAGCTAATCGGTTGTGGGACTTTACTAAGCTCATCGGGTTACTAAAATAATGTTTATGTTTACTCTAAGCTTATATTTGCCATAGGGTCGCCATTAAAACCATAAACCCATACGATTCACATATAACCCCATGGAGACTCCCCTTGCCTTGCTAACAACAGCTCAACGCAAATCCATTTTGGTGAACTTTACTACTTAATAGATTCTGTTAAATTGAAACAGACGTAAATAAAATATAAGCATATTTGGAAATGTTTTTAGCAAATCCATTGCATAAAAAACATAACGAACCATCAATTAGTATGACTTTTGTACACGCTCTCAAAATTTATTGATTTCTGCAATAATGTATCAAATGCATTGTCCATATCTTTTTTTTTTGTAGAGTTAATCATCGCATTTTGCGTGTGGTCACGGCATTATGCTGAGCGTATGGCCATTTTTGCACGGACGTGGCGCATATAATTTTTTTTTTGCCCTGGAAAGTGTTTGCAATGTGTTAGTCTTAAGTTTGCGCCTTTTCCAGCAAATAAAAAGTTTTTTCTTGCTTTTTTTTAAATAACTCTTTCCGCTCTGTGTAGAGCGAGGGGGAGTGTCAGGCTTTTACTGACTAAAACCCAACCGCGTTCCTTCAGTTGCCTTTGACGTTCCAGGGCCACAGTTACTCTTTCGTATAATCCTGCAGCCCTGAATCGTTCATACTTAGGTATGTCATGGATTTTATTTCTAGAGAGATATCCAGAAAGAAAATTTACCAATGTATGTAGCCGAGATATTAAAGATAAGCATATTTCAGCAGTGTATTCAAGTTGAAGTTAGCTTAAAACTTAACGGCTCTAAGGGCGGGTTTCTGAATTGAGTATTTTGAGTTAAAAACGTCTCATCATCATCACCATTTCAGCCGAAAGACGCCCACAAGTCGAGTCATAGGCCTCTCCAAAAAAAAAATCGTTCGTATGGTGCGAGTGTCGTAAGAGGTGACTAAGGGACACACCAGAGAATGGGCAGCAGCATTCTCTGTGCATTATAACAACCACACTGTTTTCGGCAACCCGCCTGCCAAGCATGGCAATTACGGCCAACCCCTCCCCCCCTCCCCAAATGATAAGCAAAGAAATGGCCCCTAGTGCCCGGCAGCCCATCTATCCTTGACTCCGGTAGCGGTCTAAAACGTCTCAAACCCTACTACTCGTATATAGCAAAATTTTGATAGGTTTTCAGACTAAAACAGGGTTTGAGGATGGGTTTGAGCAATACTTAACTTCAAATGCTTTAATCAGAAATCAATCACTTCATTGAAATGAGATTTATAAACCTCACTCTGATATTCTCAGACAGACATAATAAGAGCTTAATGACACCTATGATAAAAAGAAACACAACAGCTTGTTACATCTTTCTTCTCAGTATTCTTTATGCTAAAATGGATTTAACAACAATGCCTATACGCAGATAAACTTAAATGCGGATAATCCGGCGAAATGTGTCAAACATCGCAGGTATCTGTGTCGCCAACAATGGCGGATTGTCCGTCACGCATTATGTGGGATTACTGAGGTGTTTATCTGGCTATGCGATGAAGCGTGATGGTGGGAGATAAAATATTAAGCAAAGCATGAGTAGGAGTAAGGAATGGATAGGTTTGATTAGAATTTAAGCAGAAAAATACAAAGATGGCCAGGATTTTTTTTAATTCATTGAAGGACTACATCTCAGTCTGATTAACGTCTCGTAGCGTAGATTCCAATTTTAAAGCCTGAAAACAAAATAATTATAAAATTCGTCATGAATAATTTAGGACTGGCTCGCTGATGTTTCATAAATAGTCATAAATAGTGATATAGAAATGTGATGGTGGAAGATGAAATATTAGGCAGAGCATGTGTGGGATTAAGGAATTGAAAGGTTTCAATTGAATTTTAAGAGAAAATACTAATGATGATTGAGATTTTTTCGGATTTGTTGGAGGTCGTTGCCCCAATCTGATTAGCTAATGTCTCAAGCGTAGCCAAGTCTGGAAGCAAACAAATAAATCAATTCTGACTCCACTGGTCAAGGTTTTTTAAACTGCAAAAACATCGAAAGTCCCATTTTCTTTAGTTCTTCACTCATCAAGGAATTTAACAAACTTATTTTTTAAAAGATCGGTGATAAAAATAAATGATTTTCAGTGTCATTATCTCCAGGATATTTTCCAAAGCATATCTTATTATTTAAAATCACTACAATATGTATGACATATCAATAGCTGAACCCTCCGCCGCGTGTGTGCGGACACTGCGGACATTATCCGCACTAAGCCTGTCTGCTGTCCATTATACGACTGCCCGACAACACAGCGGTCCGACCCTGTTCATAATTATTGATATTATACTCGCGTTTGATGCACCTGGTGAACTAAATGCTGGTAAGTATTAAATGTTTTGCTAGTATGCTTAAAACTAGCACTGCTAGCGACTTCGTTCGCGAGAATGAGAATGTATTAATAAAACTTTTTACACCCTTTGAACCGCATTTTGAGGGTAGTTTTGAAAATCTAATCTTGACAGTCTTTATATTCATTTTGATTAAAATTTGTGCCAAGTTTTTAATTTATGAACCCAAGGAATAAGATTCCCCCATACAACTTTTACCTATCTACTAAATCGAGAGTAAAATTTTGCAAACAAACGAATTTCCTCCATTTCACCCTCTTAAAAGTGGTATTTTCAAAAACCTCTTCTTGGGGTCGCCGCACACGGTCCACCGGCCACTACCTACCATAAAACGCCGCCACCGGCCATATTTCCTGTAGTTCTTATACATTTTAAATGGATTCGCCGAACACAGTTGACGCCAGTAGCCGCCAATCGCCGCTGCTCGCTTCTTGTGGCCCGCACTGGCCACTAAACGCCATCTAACACTACTAGCGCATTTAAACCTTCTTCGTCAGAGTCCATAATGATACTGCGCGTATGGGTTAAAAAGAATAGCAGCCACCGGCCACAAGTGGCATGTGGCCCGTGTGCGGCGACACTGAATGTCGCCTCACATTCAACCCTTCTTCGTCAGAATCCATAATGATACTGCGCGTATGGGTTTAAAAGAATAGCAGCCACCGGCCACAAGTGGCATGTGGCCCGTGTGCGGCGACACTGAATGTCGCCTCACATTCAACCCTTCTTCGTCAGAGTCCATAATGATACTGCGCGTATGGGTTTAAAAGAATAGCAGCCACCGGCCACAAGTGGCATGTGGCCCGTGTGCGGCGACACTGAATGTCGCCTCACATTCAACCCTTCTTCGTCAGAGTCCATAATGATACTGCGCGTATGGGTTTAAAAGAATAGCAGCCACCGGCCACAAGTGGCATGTGGCCCGTGTGCGGCGACACTGAATGTCGCCTCACATTCAACCCTTCTTCGTCAGAGTCCATAATGATACTGCGCGTATGGGTTTAAAAAAATAGCAGCCACCGGCCACAATTGGATGTCGCGCGCTTCAGCTTCCTTTGTGGCCGCTTCTAGCTTGTCGTGGCGGCGTTTGTGGCAGTGGCATGTGATCCACGTGCGGCGACACTTAGTGCTCGCCTACATCATAATAGGAAGCCTTGTAAAGTCACAACAATCACAAAATTAACGATAAATTAACCTTTTGAGTGCGTAATTAGAGACACAATAGTAAGACAATGGCGCGTGAATGCCGGCGTTAATGCGGGGATCAACAGCTTAAATAGCGTTAAAAACCAGTGTCTTTTGACATTTCCAAGACCTCACTCTACACTAGCGCCTCTAGCAAGCGGCGAAAACAAACGCGATAGCCCACTCATTAGGATGCCATGAATGAAAAATAGTGCCCATCACAAAAATGATTAAAATACATCTCAATTTGTAAAATTGTAAAAGCGTTGAATACCAAACACTTATTTTCACAAAAGCTTGTCACTAAGTTAACTTTTACTTATAAAACTAAACAATTGTATATTCCTGAGTACATCGTAAATGTGGTATGGGGTATACAAATTCATATGACAATCGGAAATGGCGGTCGTCCGATCCATTGTGAAATGAACAGAAGTACTCATACAATTTGTTGTTCGTGGATACCTTTCTTAAAATTTTCTTACGTTTCAGTTTGCTTCCTGTATCGCTCTTAGAAAATATGATTAGATTATTATTATTTTTTTGATTTAGCCTGTATTTACAGGATGCTCAAAGGTAGCCCGTGAAATTCAAATTTTCTTAATAAATAATAATAATAATTTTGTTTTTAATTTACTTATTGTGATTTTAATTTATTTATTATGATTTTAATTTTAAATTTATTTTATTTATTAAGATTTTAATTTTAGATTTAATATATTTATTGTCATTTTGATTTTAACCTTTTGAGTGCGTAATTAGAGACACAATAGTAAGACAATGGCGCGTGAACGCCCGCGTTAATGCGGAGATCAACAGCTTAATTTAAGATTTGATGTATTTATTCTGATTTTAATTTATGATTTGATTTGATTTAAGTATTTATTATGATTTCACTGTTTTTATTTTGATTTTAATTTTTTATGTACTGGCTATGGACACCTGTCTGATAATAAATGTTTTTTTTATTATTTATCTATTTATTTAATAAATCTTTCATATTGTGCACTTTTTCGCCAAACAGCCATTCTATGGGGTAAGACGAACTAAGAGGGTTGTATTGATGATTTTAATTCCATAAATAAATACGTATTACGACCGCGAATCATAACTTGATCAATATACAACTCGACTCTGACCTGCAAATTGCAAAAAACTTAAGAAAATGTGAGTTTCGCTGTCTATTCTACAAAGAAAGAAATAAAGAAAATGAATTTATTTGGTACAACACAAAGCAAACACACAATATTTAGTTTTAAGGGTTCCGTACCTCAAAAGGATAAAACGGAACCCTTTTAGGATCACTTTGTTGTCCGTCTGTCTGTCTGTCGGTCTGTCTGTCTGTCAAGGCCCTTTATCTCGGGAACACGTGGAGGTATCGAGTTGAAATTAAAACAGATTTCTAAGTTAAATGAAAAAAAAGATACGGCCGTTTATGTCGCAAAAAAACATATATTTCAACACTCTCGAGAGAATCAAAATTCACCATACCCTTGGGCCCAGAACGCTGAAATTTTGCACAGATGTTTCTTTTATAATTTGTACAAATAATCAGAAAAGGTTTTCCAAAATTCAACCCCTAAGAGGATGAAAAGTAAGTCGACTTTTACGCAAACGAAACCGCCGGCAGAAGCTACATGTGTAGGTACGTACTTACAAGAGGGATAAAAATGAGAAGCAAAAAAAACTCATTAGCCATTAAAAAACTCGTCCAGACGGAAAAAGTGAGTAATTTTATTTAAAGTGTCCTGATTTTCAAAACCACAGTTTTTTTTTTTAATTACTTACTTAATCTTAATAAAATAGGCCTAGGTTAATTTACAAAACTATAGCCACGTCAAAACAGCCATTATTCAGCCAGCAACTAGTAGCTAAGTAACCGGAGAACCTGTAGGAACCGGCTCGTACCGGAATTATCTGGTAATAGCGAGTAATTGGGCGGAATAACCACGTTAAACTGTAACTAGACCCACGCCTTGTTTAGCTAACCATCGGGCTTCGATTTACAATCACGAATTACCATGTGGGTGGACTGTTTTAACGAGGAACGGGGAAACAATGGTGTTTACTAGGTAATTTAATTTTAGTAGTGTCCGTTTGTTTTTAGGAGCTCTAAAATTAGCGTGTCCATTAAACAAGGGAAGGGGGGAAAGGTTAACGTGTTTCTCCGACCCCAGGTAACATGGGACAAGGGCACGGAAATGATAATCAGGAGCAGAAACATTAAATAACATTAGCTACATACGAATTTGCACCTTGGGGGTTTTTTACCAAAGGATATGGTTTTCATAAACTTCATACAACCAACCTATCCTATGAATAGAAACTAAAATTGCAAATGTTCTGACATTAGCTCGTTAAAATAGTGTGATTTTTAAATTCAAATGCAGTCTCTGATACATAATGACTTTAAACCTAGCATATAAAAATCATTGCAACATTTTATATTCAATCCCTTTCAAAAAATATAACTCCAGTAGCAAAACCGACTCCATAGAATAATAATAGCACCAGAATCGCATTACAAAAATCATATTTAACAAGTAACTTTCACACCCCATCGGTTCAATATGGCGGCCGCCCCTCCATGGTTCATGGCTACATAATTACGCGTTCACACAATGGGCCAGCACAATGGAAGCATTGAGATGTCGCCGACGGCTTTGGGGTTCCGGTGTTAGTTCAAAAGTAAATATGGCGATGTGTCTTTTTATATATGGTAACATTTTATTAGGTAGAAGGCATGACGGCTGAATCGTTTTTCGCAGGAAACAAGAAAATACGAGTAGATTCGCGACTATTACGAAATATAACTGACAAAATGTGGCTTTTATATTATAGGTAAACTTCTGCTTTTCCCTTCGAGGAATGCGGATTACGCAAATCTTGTAGAAACTCCCAAAAAAGTAGTAAGTATCTATTTCTAGAAATCATTGCAAGCTAATATTATCTACCTTTGGCACCCTTTACTGTGGAACTGTTCGAACGTGGCTTTGGAACCATCAACGATTGCATCACTACTTACCATCAGGTGGGATCGCAGTCAAGCACTAGTTTATATCAATTAAAAAAAAAGGAACGCAAAGAGCATCTGAAGGAACTAAGGTAAGTTTTAGTCAGTAAAAGTCTGACACGACTTTTCGACCCTAGATTAATTCCTATCTTAAAAAAACCACCGCTAAATCAAAAATCGTCAATCCTAAAAGTTGGAAGTAAAACCTATTTACGGAACTACATTATTATGAAAGGAATAATCTACCCTAGATAATTTCCCATATATTATATATATACCTTATCCCCACAACACATATGGACATCTGTCACGCGAGGACTTACGTAACAACTATAATAATAATTTAATTAATCAATTATTATCCCCATGAGACCTCGGCACGAACACTGTTCACTCTAGTTCGCTCCATGCCTGCTGAGACGCCATTGTTGCGAAACTTTGAGGAGTTTCCCGCCAAATGTTGCTAAATTGACATTAAGGAAGGTTGATAAAATTAAAATATAACTAAAAATAAAGGTATTTGCGTCACTAAACAAAAATAAAACACTAAACAGCTCTTGGCAAAATAATTATTATTATTAGGTATTATTATTAGATACTTTATTGTACACCTTAACTTAATACAGGACAAAAAATTATAAAATAATTGTACGTACAATATAAAGTCTTTTCGCACAGGGCAATTTCTTACAAGTCACCTTTGGATGGACTGAATGAAAGAAAATAGATTTAGGGCTGTCAAGGTACAACAATATACCTACTCGTAAATAATGTAAAAAAAAATGATACAATAAAAAATATATAAAACAAAAATACAATACCAAATAATATACTAATAAATATCAAAAATATACAATTGAGAAAGGAGCAGAATAATACAAAATACGTTCATTTTACAAGCATATTATTTCTAGCCTTCAGCGCCATTTTTCAGAAACAATCATTCGAAAACCACCAGCATTGAAATTTAAATGGCTTAATTTAGTGGGATTTTATAAACCGTTTGATTTTTTAACCATTGATTGGCTAGTAGATAAGCTAAATAACATTTTAGTTTAAATATAGCAGACAACAGCATGCCGTCGGGTAAATAAATTGCATACACGTTACGTTACCCTGGGTAATTCATACCATACCCGTAGTGCAAATAATCCTAAATTGCGGATAATGAACCCTCAGCATAAAAAAAAAACAATCAGCATTCCAAACTCAAATTATACAAAAAAAACCTCTAAACGTCAAATCAAAACTTTTTAAACTTGACAAAGCAATGAAACCATACACCATGCGGCCGCGCTCGGCCACAGATAATTGAGCATTTTTGTAAGGATCCTCAATTTTTGGATGTGTCGTATTACGAATTACCAATAGTCTATAGAGTAACCAGACACTACCGGGTGCTCTTGATTCGTTTACAATAGGATATGTCTAGAGGAATTATAGAATTTTGGGAATCTGATAAAATTATTAAGAAATTTTAGATTTTAAATATCTGGGTGCAGAACAGAAAATAATAGAGTAGTAGGTAAAGATGATTGTTATACCATATGTGTTATTAGATTAGATTAAATATTATTAATTTATTAATAAGAACATTATTATATTTTGAAGACCATTTTATTCCACACGCTTCTGCTGCTTCAGGTCGCCCTTCAAATGTATGTTACTAATAACCATCGATATATATTATGTACTACATAAGTCGATGCTAATAACACTGCTATTAACTGGCTAATTTTGCTATATTTCATCAATCCATCAAATTAATGACCGTCATACCTTATATCCGCATTAAAAGATTACGCTGAAAATCCAATACTTGTGCATTTTTATTTTTTTTACATTAGATCTGTATTTTTTCAGCCTTAACTAAGCGACGATATTTTTATAATTGAACATGAAACCAAGGCGTATATAAGTTATCTATATATATATAAAAGGAGTATCTAACTGACTGACATATTAACGCACAGCCGAAACTACGGCGACTAGGAGCGTGAAATTTTGCACAAAGCTTCCTTTTATGACGTAGGCGAGCACTGAGAGAGGGTCCTCCAAAATTCACCTCCTAACGGGATGAAACGGGGGTTCAAAGTTTGTATGGAGAAATCTATTTCCATGCAGGTGGAGCCGCTGGCAGAAGCTAGTTTTATATATGTACATCATCCATAAAATAATATGGCATTCATACTTCAATATCCGTTTCGTATATCCAAGTTGTAATCAGCCTGCACGCTCCATACACAGGTATATGTATTTTAACAATTATTACCCACACAATAGGTGTTCAGCGGTTCACATCGCAGTATTAACATTATGTATCATTACAAATGCTCTCATCAAGCCACGGTGACAAAGCGAGATCGGTAAATTACATCCGGATATATTATAATATCTAAATAATGGAGAATATTCAGGGTCAGATTTTGATAACGAATTTCAGGGCGAAATAAAAAGCTATACCTAAGAAAAAAACAAAGACGTCACGAATGAGCACGATAATACAGGAAAAACTTTAAAGGAAACTATTGTAAAATGGTTATCTTTTATTTTTAGGGTTCCGTAACTTTAAAGAAAAAAAAAACGGATCCCTTATAGGAACGCTTTGTGTCCGTCTGTCTGTCTGTCAAGACCCTATAACTCGGGTACGCGTAGAGGTATTAAAACCACATACTTACGTCGCAATAGTTTCGGCTGTGTGTTGATATGTCAGTCAGTTAGTTTCTCCTTTTATATATATAGATGATATCTTGAGCCAGCTTGAGCCAATTTTTTTTGTTGGTATTACATTTACAACGGTAAACAAACTATTCATAAAAAAATCATAGAAAACTATGTAACCGAAGTAATTATACAAACTAATCTTACTCTAATCTACGCACATAAGAACCCATCGCCCTCGAAAATCATCCGCCATGACGGATTGAAATCATTACCTACAGTAAGTAAGCTATATATTCAAAGTATCCACTGCTTTTAACACTTTTAATATTACCTCCATTTGTAATCTTTTAGATACATCTGCCAAACATGAGCATTTTTGTGTTTCTTCCAATACTAATACTGTGAAATTAAAAAAAAAATCGTTCTTATTTCAAATGTTGTGGCTTGTTCGTTTTATGAATCCGTATGTCACTGACGGCACACTCTGATATTATGCAGAGCTAAGCTAAAGCTTCAGGTAAAAACTTATTCTTGTCATTATCGTTTAAATTTGACGCAGCAGATATTTTTCCAGGTGAAATACCTACAACGGCTGTTTTAAATACCTATTCATAAATTGATTTAACTCGTTGAGTAGTGTAATTAGAGACACAATAGTAAGACAATGGCGCCCGAAAGCCGGCGTCCGTGCGGGGATCAACAGCTTAAAGCTTACCTAGTGGAAAAAAAATGTGTTTTTTCGTGTTTCAAATATCTATACAACTGGATAATAAATATATGAAACCCAATTTTAAATAGGTACCTAATGCAAGGGATATTTAGATAAATTAAAAATGCTCGTTCCGACAGAAATTATTTGCGGTTGCGACCCGAAACGATGGAGTCGTTCCCGCGAAATATATGCGCATATATTTATAGACTTAAATGTTCGTTAATCGACTGATATATTGAAGGGAAATTAATATTTGAATATTGTGGTGTGAGTGTTATTAGTTGTTAGTACAAGATTTTCAGTTTTAATATTAAGAATGCTAAGTAAGTGGATCGTGAATGATTTTATCGCACTTAGGTATGTCAACTTCATACACTTATAGTTTACACAAATGGAACTGTGATTATTACTATTTTTAAATCTGTTAAAAATGTTTTTTAGCCCTTATAGGATCACTTTATTGTCCGTCTGTTGGTCAGTCTGTCAAGACCCTTTATCTCGGGAACGCGTGGAGGTATCGAGTTGAAATTAAAACCACAATTACACTCAGGTCTGCGGTCCCTTGAAGCAATGAAAATATCAAACTCTCAGAAGTTTAACGATAAAAAAAAGATACGCCCGTTTATTTTTCAAAAAACGTATATTTCGACACTCTCAAAGGAAGCAAAATTCATAGGGTACTTCCCGTTGACCTAGAATCCTAAAATTTAGCATGAAGCAAGGTCTCATAGCACAACTATAGGAAAAAATCTGAAAACTGTATATTTGTAGTTACGTCACATAAAATAACTTTTTTTGCGATTTAGTAAAAAAATCGGGAATTGAACTGATTTCTGAAGTTTTTACGGAACCCTCGGTGCGCGAGTCCGTCTCGCACTTCCCTTTTTTTCTGTTTTGTACAAGAAATATTTTAAAATGTAAAACATATCAAGAAAAAGGATAAACAGAATAATTCCGTTTTCATCTGTACTAGCGAACACGTACCGAAATACACAGCGATTACTTGGAAATTAACAAAACTTATGCCATATCATGCCTAGATACATTTCTACAGTAGGTTAACAGTTAAACAAATTATTTCGTAGATATAATTGCGCCCTGAGAACCGAAACGTCTGTTCCCATTTTGTACCATTTTACCTCATATTCAATGTAGGTACTTACATTTAGTTAATTAAAACTCAAGATCTGATAAGTTGTAATGTTATAGCGCTGTCGAGTGCTTGCGGTTATCAGGTAATAGAGTTTTTGAGAGTATTTCATATTGTTTTAACTATCTGATAACATTTCTACAAGATACATCTTGCATGAAAAATTGTTGACTTTCACGGATTTTTTTCTTGTAAACCGTCTCGGATTACTTATTAAGAGTTTTTAATTTATTTAATTATTCATAATGAAGGTTTTTTTTAGATTAAACAGATAGCATGGTAGAATTTCTTGGCTTACAAGAACAAGATTAATACTCCAGATATCATACTAAGTACGAGTAAGTACCTATGTATCTATTTAAATAGGTACTTGATTACATTGGTACTGGTACAGATTGGTACTGTATTGCCATACAACGTGGCAATGCCGACAGTCTTTTAGGCTCATTTCTAATTGACAGCGAAGCGGGGGGAATTTTTTGACGCCATCTAAGTACTTATTAAGATATAACTTTGAAAGATTTTAATTTTTTGTTTAGGTATATATTTAGTAAAACATTTGCAAAGGCTTAAGAAATTGCAAAAATGACTTAAGTAAGTATATCAAAATGTTTTAAAAAAATCTAGTTAACATGCTTAAAATATCTATCCATCGTGGATTTCATGGAAAAGAGAATAATTTTAGAGTAATATAATGCAGAGTAAAACCACTCTGAATGCAAAAAAGGTCCTAAAATTGCGCTCCTGTACAATTGCAATAAGTAATTGCAATTGTACCCTTATTTTACCGAAGGTGCGATAAGTATATTATTATAGCTAGATAATTATTTTAATAGGTAATGTCTATATATATGATAATTATAAATGTAGAACGAATTTAAATATTTTGGTAATCTGAATTTACTTTGAATTACTATTTTACGCATATCAAAAGACCGAATGAAGTTTAAGTTTAGAAATATGTTCAACCGTTCATCTTGACAGGAAAAAGATCTAGAACAAAACCCCTCTCACCGTCGGAAATAGAATCGTGATCTAATAGTAAAACTGCCACCTGTCTTATCTGTTCCAAGCTCAATAAACAGCTCCGCCATTAAGATAAGAAAACTATTTAGTTTTTACTAGGATACTTTAGATAAAGAACTAAAGAGGTGAACTTTAACCCCTGTTAGTGCTTGTATCACGAAATACTTAAGTCCTCTTAAACCACAAAGTTTTGATATTGAATTTAATTGACTAATTAAGACATTAAAGCACCTACTAATGGCTGCTGGATTTTTGAAGTCATGACGCAAGACAAATTTTAGTATTAATTTTAGTTTTAGTATTGAAACGAAAAAAATAGATTATGAAAAACACATCCTTAAGAGTACATTAACACTGTCCACTACAGAAGCCATTAAACACTATGTTCAAACAAGTTACTAGACTTCTCCCTTCATCCACATATTGACACAAGCGCATAATAGGTGCGATCACGACCATCCCGACATGATAGCAACACCAAGTGTCCCGCAAATATTTGTCGCCAGCAATCATCGAGCCGATTTGTTCATAATCCGATGCGACGCCACAGACACCAAAAAAACATTATCGCGAACCCAATACAATGATGGGACAATGGCAAAGGGACAAAGCCATTCATCCCTACACTCTGGTACTATATTTATTTACAGTGAATAATATACAGATAATAAATAGTGTTTTTTTTTATCCGTGAATGCAGCCGTTGGGTGTCAGAATTGACGCCTGTCGCACTGTGGGTTAGTATCCCCAAATCAGAAGGTATTTTAACAGGATAAAAGATGATTTATTTTTATTATTATCTGCATTCATTATTTATTCACACTGTCTTGACTTGAGTTAAGATGCGCTTTAATTTGAATTATAAATTAATTTGTATTGCTTAATACCTAATGTGCATATTCGTTATTATATCTATTGTCAATCTTAAAATTAAGAACCTAGAAATCTTTTAAAATTTAGAATTACTATCTAATCTGTTCATTAAATACGAGTAAATCGTTTAACTTGATATAAAAGACATATCGTCTACTTACCTCTAAACTTATGAAGCATCCAATAATTACCAACATTCTACATAAGTTTCTCACTGAATGTACAGTTGGAGTAGGTAACTTTTAAGTCCTTGTTATGTCCCAAAAAATCCAAGAGCAGAGGTGTCACTATAAGACACGGGATTATTCCAAAGATATCGATCTTGCCCGATCAGCGGAGCCAAACATCGCCATTTGTGCGCTACCAAGACACAAAGGAGGATTACTTCACGATGTTTTGATTGCACCAGGGTCCCAACGTGTGATATTACACATTACCAATTTAAATATATCCCTGGAAAACAGCATTTTAAATCTTATTCTTTAGAATTTAAGGCGGTATTCTTCAGGGCGATAACTTTGTGAAAATTGACGGAGCGTAATGTTTTAACGACTCAACACTTCTGAGAAGATTATTTCAGATCTTTGTGGCAGCTTGTATGGTATTTTGGCTACTTTAAGGTTTAAGACCCTGGAAACAGGGACAGCAGATAAGATTTAACATGTGCATGTAACACTTCGTTTTTTGGAGTAAGTAGAGATTTAAGTGACAGATGCTGAAGGTGTGTGGTTTCGCATGTGCCAAGACTTACAGATTTGGAGGTAGATATTTTGTCAGCTTACGGAATCCAAGAATTCCAGTTACCCTAATCTAGTTGGGCACCTAATTAGTCAGCATGAAAAATAAAAAGAGTTCAGAAACTTTGTTTATTACCAAGATTCTTCAAAGCTCTTTAAAGCTTTATATTCCTCCATGGTTAGACAACTTAGTTTCCACATCCGTACACAAACTGGGACCACCATTATCTTTTCACAAAATGAAATCTCAGCCCAAAACATAACCCATCAACAGTCGTTACCATCAAATCTCCCAGCGTGAGAGAAATCGTGTCCAAGACAAAGGCTTGTCCAAACAGTAGCTAAACCAACTTTCACACAAAGAACTTTGCAAAAGTGATGCGCATTACCAACAATGGTGGGCCACAATACTAGCCTAAATCTTATCATTAGAGGGCTAATCCTTCAACGAAAGATGGCGATAATGGTGTATAATCCCCTGAACAATTCATTTAAGTGAATACGGGACAGGAAGACGAACTAAGGTGTATCTTTAGAGTAATGTTTGCTGCAGTTTTGAAATTGGTAGCTAGATTTGAGTGTGTGAAGGAACTGAAGACCTACCACAAGCTCAAGGGGATGCAACTCGACATACATTTTCACTGTTTTTCATACAACCGCTCTTATGCGATTATGACGTTATTACACATTTTTCATTAGATATTTTGGAAACACAGTATCTTGTGGATATTATCTAGGCTTCTATTGAAATCAATTTATAAATTTGTGTAAAACTAATCCAGTAAAGACCTCTGAAAATCTGCTATTTTGCATGAACTTTGACACTTCATAATTTACTCAAAAACTAAAAAAGTCAAAAAAGTATAACAATAGAAGCCTTGCATCAAGATTCTGAATGACGACAATTTTTTTTTCTTCCTGGAACAAGTTTTGTAAAATATTCGAGTAAATCACGGAATTACCGAATGCCAACAGAGTTTTCAGGCGTTCTCTCTTTTATCGCGTGGCCTTTTCGTCAAACATCGCATTGGATTGCGTTAGATGAAGTAACAAGCTTTTAAACCATGCTCGATGTTGACGATAGGCGAGTGAAAAAGGACCCTCTTAACGCGATACCATTTGACGATTTAAACTGAACTGTTAAAGGGATGAAGCTCTAAAGGGTGTGTTGTATAGCCTTTCCTCTTTCTCGCTCGGAAGACTGACATTTTCTCACATTATGGCAAGGCCCCAGAGATGAATATTACTAATGAATAGGTATGGATAGTTGAACGCATTAATGACCACGCTATTCAGATTTCTGAATTTAAAAACAGCATGCCCTTATACTTTGAAATATTTCACCATAATTTACACCGATGACAATACTACATTATTGAACTCACAAGTTGCAAAACCTGATATGTTAGCTTCAGGGCATACTAGGGGTCCACAACCTAACTATTGAATGTTGTTAGCTATTCCAGCATCCTTTGTACCGACAACACACGACGATGACAGTGGCACATTCTGCCTGCAAAGAATCTCTCAAAGAGTCTTCACAATGGGAAATTCAAACTGCAATTCTGGATGTTCCAAGAATTCCGCCTGTCAAAGTAGGTTACTAGCCGTTTGGACATAATCCCTATGTCCGGCATCGATTACTTGCGTGTTCACACAATGAATAATCCTTCTTTGTAAAAAAATATGTCAAAATAGTCTTTTGTTAAACCCGGAAGGATTAAAATTTAAAGATAGTTAGATAACGTTTTTAATTAAGCATTCTTCGTTCGTTTTTGCATAACATAATCGTCTGATAAGATAGTGATAACTTTCGAAGAATGACTGAGCATTTTTTGTGACGTTGAAAGTTTGTTTTTGTCTTATACATTCCTGCGTATGGTTAAGCAGGGGAGATCCTATCTATCATGTAATGTTTCATCCTTATGAAATGATCACACAGTCTGTTGATGGGAACTTATTTAGTTTATATCGATTGTTATGAACACAAAACCTGCTCCGAATTTATTTTTTTAACTGCAAAATTTAGTCCTGAGGCGTAGGTAGGGCCTCAGGACTTCTTAACACGATCCATTTTACGATCTAAACTGAATTGTTAAAGGAATGGAGCTACGCTAGCGGACGGCGAGCTACCCATTGCTCGCCGTCCGCAAGCCCGCGCCTACGGTGGCCGGAAATCGGGATCGGAATCCCGGCGGATAGGGCGCGAGGGCCATTGCCTCGCGCGTGCACATGCGGCCTCCTCCTTTGCTAGCATTTCTGCTTCGCAGAAGGAGGCGACCGCCTGCCACTCCTCCTCGCTCCGGACCATGGCCTGTACCAAAGAGCACTAAGTACTTTTGATTTAGTAATCCCTTCAATTTCCAGAGTTTACTTTCCAAATCCCTTCATTTTAAAACAAGTAGGTATTAATTACTTCGCTTTTCCAAGGAACATTTAATAATGATGACTTTCTAATTTTATTATTATATATTTTAAACATTCAATGGCAATATTAAATAGAAAAAGAAAAGAAATAAATACTACAGCCCATACAAAATCCCTGCGAAATCTATATGGCACGCCTTCGCATGGCAGGAGTGTGATTTTAGCCGGTAGGAGTCCGGCACTGCCCAGACTGCCTCCTTGAGACGCGGTCTGGGCGTCCATGATGAATTTCCCACTCCTGCCACTTATAAAAATTATTATTAGTTATGACTTTCAACAAGAATAACACACTAAGACCTGTACCATGACGTTTAAAGCAAGATTGTTTCATTCTTATTTCCAGTATGGGTAAGAGATGGCGCTAGACAACCTGTATAGCTCTGTCTCTTACCCACACCGAAATAAGAATGAAACAATCTTACTTTGAACGTCATGGTAACCCCGTAAGACCAGAATAATAATACTATAATTCATATCGAATATTTATTCTGAATATTGTTTTTAACTAAAATAAATTAGGTCCATTAACATTTGCAGTCGTGGTCATAAGTTCGAATGACTCCCTCTATCAACGCACATAGTAGGAGTATGGAGCATAGGCGTAGGCAGAGTAGGGGAGAGCGTAGTCGTATGTGCTGTAGGAGTAGGCGACGGGCGCGGAGTAGGCGGCCAGAGGGGCGCTGTAGGCGGCCACTGGGTAGTCGTACTCGAGGACCAGGGGCTTCGGCTTGGCTGAGGCGACAGCCAGGAGAGCAGCGAAAAGTACCTGAGAAGGAGAAATTGGGTTTATGAGTTAAACAGAAACTAGACGACACGCGTTTGCATCCAGAATATTGTTGTATGAACCAATAGCGAAAACGGACGAGAAAGAACAAAGTGAGAAATGAGTAGGTATAGATATTGGGGGAAGTTTAAAAGTGGCGCCAGTGACTGAAAAGTTGAAAGGGAATCGTCTGTCTTGGTATGGTCATGTGAAGAGGAGGGGTGAAACGCATGTTACTAAAAGAGTTATGAGTTTACATGTGGATGGATGGAGAGGGAAAGGGCCAAAGAAAAGATGGATGGATTGTGTGAGAAGTGATATGAAAGAAAAGGGAGTTAGTGATAGCGTGACGAGTGACAGGACAGAATGGAAAAAAAAGCTTGTTGCGCCAACCCCAAATAAAACGGGACAAAGGCAGGAAGATGATGAACCAGTAGCGAAAACACAGATCCAGCAGATGAGAACAAGAGAAATAATTAACCGTAGAAGAAATCTAACAAAGGTGCAATCAAGAATTGAACTCGGGACAAATATCTCATACACATAATTAACAATTTAAAAATCAATCAAAGAAATACTTACGAATTTGAACATCTTGAAGTTTGGTTGATTTTCGATACAAGAAACGATAGGACTCAAGATCCAATGTGTAATGATTAGTTAGACAATAGGGCCCTCTTATATATCATCGATCAAATGTGGACGTGTCTACTATGCGGCGGTACAAGCGGATAAACTGCTCAAATATCCTGCTACCGCGCATTGAGCACGATGATCACGCGCAGCCTTGCGCTGTGCCAGCGGGCGGAAAAAGTTATTAGACCAAGGACTTGTCCAACTCTTTTCTTAATAGGCTGCTGACCCTGTCTGTCATGCTGCCAAGGAATCACAGGTCACTTTGTATTTCTGTAACTAGGATCACTAGTACTAGTAAGATTACCGCTGAGTTTGTTTCGGTGTTTCTTCTCAGGTGAGTCGTGAGATGAGAGGTGATATTATTTTCTTAGTATCTAGCTTATGCCAGTTGCTTCACTCACATGAAATTCCTTGTCATCCCCTTAGGGATTGAATGTCCGTTCTTATTCCTCGTTTACATCTTAAAAACCTGTAAAAAATTCAGTTTTCTAGGTCCAAGCACTTAGAGGCTGAGAGTCAGGCCTTCTCTTGTTATATATTAGGTAGGTACCTACCTGTATGTTTGGTACCTATTTTAGATGATCTGTTTATTTAGGCATAAGATCCGTTTCTTCAAAGTTCCTTAGATGCTCAGTTGTGAAGGATTCAAGTAACAATTTTATCTGATCTTCAGCCATATGTTACAAGGTAACTAACAGATTCCCCTTCCAAAATTATCTCGTCAATAAACGATGGATCCCTATTTGAAACTTGACTCAACATGATTAGCCATCAATTTGGATAATACGAGCAAACCCGAGCTAACCCGAGCTCCATTTAATAACGAATTACGTCTAACGAACTCATGTAACAAAACTCCGTCATTTTGTCGTGCGATCCGCCATGATTAGTGACTTGGTGCCTTTCGCGCCATTTTCACAGTAGGTAATGGCGACATATACTCCCGTTACAGAGTAATTACCGCCCTTTGAGAGCTGAGCCGAGCATTGCCGGTAAACACCGGTTTTTCGATAGTTATCCAGAGGTTAGGGGTGTTTTGGTTAGGCGACGTGTTGCATATAGGTATATCGGACATATTTTATTTGAATAGATCACATTAGGATTTTATTTTGAAGATAAATTAATGCTCTATGTTTCATCTCTACTTCTATCATATTTACTTACTATATTATTTATATGTAATGTCAAATTGTACAAACAAACAGTTAATTCCTATTCATAAAGTAGGTAAAGGTGCCATAGGGCTGCGAATTATTCGAAGGAGTTAGCTACCGTGGTTTTAGTCGGCAAGTGTGACACTCCCTCACGCTCCACCCAGAGCAGTAGAAGTCATTTGATGATTTCCTACGTAAAAAAAAGGTGCCATGGAAAAATCTTAAAATTCTTAGTTGAATCAGAAGTTGGATTTAGAGTTTTTTTCTAGCCATTACTGTCCCACTGCCGAGCAAAGGCCTCCCCGAGTCATTCTTCTCCCGTGCCGTCTTGAACCAGTCCTCGCGCCGTGTCACCAACTCTTTGTAGGCCGGCCTCGATGGCGCTTTCCCTCTGCATGAACCCAATTCGGCCATCTACGAACAAAAAACTAGTTTCGGCTGGAATTTCCATTTCGCCCAGAAAGTGGCCTTGTCAGTTTTCGTTTCGGCTGCAAACCGTGTTTCGGTCAGTCACTAGTTGGATTATTAAGAAGTGTCAGTGCAGTGCCTCTGACAACACTTTCACGTTCAGCTCTTGACCCTGGTTTGACACATGAGGATAAGACATTGGCAGCATAAGTAATTAATCTATCAATATTTGGTATTCTATTCTGTATTTCCCGTCGCCAACGAAGGTACCTACCTAGATGGATGCTATTTACCGAAACAACACAGTCAAAACCAGCTGACTATCTAAACGCTTCGATCAAACCAATGTGTTTCATTTATGTATTTCACTTCATTCACTTGTAAAGTTTATGCATTTAGGTATAAAATCTTTTCAATTTTATTCACAAAACCGACTTGTAGCGACATCTTTGATAAACAATCAGCAATATTAAGACTACTAGATTAGTAATATGTTAACGAAATATGACACAAGATGGCAGTGTAAAACACAAATATTAAGGGAGAAAAAAAAACCGTATTTTTTATTAGTTATACTTATTTAATTGATTAATTTTACGTTATTATTCAATTAATATCATAGATGTAATTTATGTGTCTATGATTAATACAATATTTTTTTTTAGAACTCGTGTCATTGTCAAAATTGAATTGTCAAGTTGTCAACAACTCAGCTGTCAAAGTTGTTTGTGGTTTTCTCTCGGTTGTATTTACATGTTTATCATTTGAATTGATAAATAAACAACAACTTACAATGATCGGTGTGCGATTGAACACGTTTAATGACACTTCTGGTGAACCAGAACAGGATGCTAACTCTGCATTAACTGAGTTAGACAAAGGTATTTATAACCTAACCTTACTCTCAAATGCCTACTGTTCCGTTGGTTTATTAACTTACGATATATACCTTATTACAGGTCTTCGCTCTGGTAAAGTAGGTGAACAATGCGAAGCCATAGTCCGGTTCCCGCGTCTGTTTGAGAAATATCCGTTCCCCATACTTATCAACTCTTCATTCCTAAAACTTGCCGATGTGTTCCGAATGGGCAACAATTTCCTTCGCCTATGGGTGCTTCGCGTCTGCCAACAAAGCGAGAAGCATTTGGACAAGATTCTGAACGTCGACGAGTTTTTGAGGAGAGTTTTCAGTGTTCTACATTCAAACGATCCAGTTGCTAGGGCATTGGCACTTAGAACTCTTGGTGCGGTGGCTGGCATCATACCAGAAAGGCAGAATGTACATCATGCTATACGTAGAGGGCTTGACAGTCATGACAATGTGGAGGTAGACGCTGCCATTTATGCAACTACCAGATTTGCTGAGCATTCCAAGTAAGATTTTTGTCTTCGAAATATCCTACTATACAATAATTATGTGTACCTTACGTAATTTTGCTTCATGGTTTGCAGTTGATAGCTTTCTGTAGTTGCCACTTACTTAGAAAAAAAGTGTGACTTTATTTTATGATAAATCATAATTACCTATCTTATTATCCTTTCTTATTAATTATCCTGGATGAGCCTATACTTAATATAATAAAGCTGAACAATTTTTTTTTCATATGAATGTGTTAATCTCTGGAAGGTAGTTCCAGAACTCTGATTGGAAAAATAATATTTTTTTATTGGATAGTTAGATTTATAACAAATAACATCTTGCTACAACCCATGAATGCAGAGCAGTAATCATAGGCACAATGAAAGTATTAGGGATAGCTAATATTGTAATAAAACAATGGGCTTTTGAAAAGTCTTAAAATATTTACTTATTATTATATTAATATATCGACGCAAGAAAGCAATCTTGTAGTATCTCGAAAAGTTGAACTTTACACCAGAACCAAAAAACTGTTTAAAAAATTCATAACTCGTAAACTAGTTGAATCCGAGAGGTAATTTTTGGAACAGGTATTTCTTATAATGAAATTTATCAGATGGCATTAAAACTCATGTTAAACTTACTTTAGAATCCTATCTGGATTCTAAAGTAAGTTTAACATGAGTTTTATATTAGTTACAGCAATTGGTATTTCAATTTGAAGCATCAATATTGCTGTATCTTGGTAGTTGTAACATAAGGCACAACAAAGTAGCTTTAAAATTTTAGATAACGATTATGATGTATGTAATATGAAGTAAATTTGTGAGTCCTCGCATTTCGTTGTACTTCACATTCTTTTTAGAAGTTAATCTTGAATTTTGTTTCAAATACAAATAAAACAAATTATTATGTTTAATTAAATGCTGTATGTTTATTTAAACAATGTTATTTAGGAAATAATGTTTGACCTAGTTATAATTATTACATATTCAAATAAAAATTTAATCAGTCTCAAAATTAGAAAGCAATAAAGTTTACTGATGGCGACATTGTCAACTATAAAAAATGTCTTGAGCGATATTTTGGACGAAATATCTATCAAATGTAACGCAAAATTATTAAAAAAAAAACATAATTATGAATTGCTTAGGTACAAGTTTCTTAGATAGATTAGAGAAAAAAAGAATCAATTCGAAAAAAAAAATACTATTAAAGTTAGTAAAATTTAGGGGCTGAGTCACCTTCGTCCGAAGGAGAATACTCATTGTAAGTCCCTATACGTGGTCCCCGGGTGGTGCTAATCAGGTGAAACTAACTGGTGACAGGTCTTGACCGATGGTTTGCGACCACCCACTGAGCAAAGACGTACCGGCCTAGCCGTGTTCCGGTACGATGCTCAGTGTAGCCAATTTAGAGGAGTTGGGTCGAAGTAGTGGTTCCATTGCAGGCAGACCGACCAGGCTTACACTGATGTGGAGGTACCGGAAGACTAGTCGCGGAGGGTAGCGGGATCCGAGGCACGCGCGGGTGTATGTATGCACGCGCGGGTGTATGTATGTACGCCCGGGACGAAATCTGCTATCGGCGTCTCCGCAATCTTGAGGACTCCAGGTACTCCACGCTTGGGCTGTGGTGGACACTGACATAGATCAAATTGTCTAAGCTTGTGTCTACTGTTCGTACAGCGGTGATCAAAAGACTACCAGGCTCACACAGCACATTGGTGAGGCGGCGGATGTGGCTCAGCAGCGGTACCCTTCTGCCCAATTGGTGATACTACGGGATTTTAATGCCCACCATCAGGAGTGACTCTTCCCATACCAGTGCACAGTCCACGCTGGGCGAGAGACGCGAATCTCACCCAGATGGTTCAGGGGGCTACAAGAGTGCCGGATGTTGACTCATACATGGCCAATTGCTTCGACCTTCTGCTGACTACAGATCCGGACCGGTACTCAGTGTCGGTATCTTCATCAATTGGTAGTGCCGACCATTGTCTGGTGAAATCTGTATCCGTCTATTCCCTGCCCGATCCCAGCCCAAGAGGCACCCGGTGGGTTTGACGATACAAGTCAGCAGATTGAGATGGTATGCGATCTTTTTTCGCATGTTATCCTTGGCAGCCTACTTGGTTCTCTTCTGCTGATCCTTCGTTGTACGTGGACGCAGTGTCGGATGTGTTGCGGCGGGGGATAGAATACTACATTCCCTGACAAAGTTCGACCTTGGTTTGGTGCTGAATGTAATCGCGATGAAGCTCTAAAACACGCGGCATACCATACGTGGGTCGACGCTCCTATGCGCAGGGCTAATGGCGTGAGTCAAAAGAGGAGAGCCTATAATAGGGCTGCCACATCCTGCAAAAAGGTGATGCGTAGGTCTCGGTTTAACCACATTAGCCGAATTGGGAACAAACCTGCTTTATACCAGCAGGTAGTAAAGCGTTTTGGTCCCTGGCTAAATCGGTTGAATCGAATTTCAGCCGTCCCTCACTACCACCACTGCTGAAACCCTCGTCCCTCACTACCACCACTGCTGAAACCCGATGGGTCGCTGGCCCACACCGCTGAGGAGAAGGCTAATTTATTTGCCTCTCTTTTTGCGGAGTCTTCACATCTTGATTCTGACAACGCGCGGCCCCTTGCCTTTCCTGAGCGATGCGAGACGACTATGGCAGACATACGCATCCATCAGAAGGACGTCCGTAGGGTGCTACGTAACCTTGACGTGAACAAACCAGCGGTCCCGATGGGATACCGGCAATTGTTTTAAAAACTTGTGCGCCTGAACTGTCTCCGATCTTGACACGCCTATTTCATCTTTCGTTTGAGGCTGGAAAAGTACTGATGGCTTGGAAGCAAGCTAACGTACAACCCGTGTCCAAAGAAGGGTAGTTGGGCTGACCCTGCTAATTATAGACCTATCTTGGTAACGTCCATTCTATATAGGAATATGGATCGAGTGATCAATAATAAGCTCCTGGCATACCTAGAAGCTAACGACATCCTCAGTGATCGTCAATACGACTTTCGCCGAAATCGGTCAACTGGGGATCTTCTAGCGTATGCCATTCACATCTGGAGCGAGGCCATCCATATCTCGAAGGCCTTCGACAGGGTCTGGCACGATAGCCTTCTTGCTAAGCTTCCTTCCTTTGATTTGCCCACTGGTCTGTGTGACTGGATCGCAGACTTCTTGAGGGGGCGATCCATCCGAGTGGTTGTTGATGGCTGCTCGTCCGGTCAAATGGATATTAATGCCAGGGTCCCTCAGAGGTCGGTACTCTCGGCAACACTGTTCTTGCTGCACATAAACGACTTACTTAAACCCGGTACCTTTGAGTATGCTGACAATAGCACTGTTGCTGAGAGATACGAGTCCGATGTGCGCGCTAGTGGTTCACAAATCCAATCTTTCCGAGAGGCTATGGTTGAACGCTTGAACTTGTCCATAAAGGCAGTATCAACGGACGGCATTGCCGCGGCCGAATTCTGGGCCAGGCAAGGAATTTAACTAGTTTTGCCATCGATACGCTAAGAAGAAAAAGAAGGCAGTATACGGTTGGGTCGATGTCAATCTGGTCAAGTTCAATGCTGCTAAAATTTGCCCGGAGCCAGATCCACTCTCGTCGATCGGAGCGTGATGTTATATACTATTTCTCACGAATCTGGCTATCATTTATACAAAAAGAATTATTCCAATCGGACTGGTAGTCCCAGAGATTAGCGCGTTTAAACAAACAAACCAACAAAAAAAAACTACTGAGCTTTATTATATTATAAGTATAGATAGATAAAGTAAATAAAATGGCTAAATAACATGACTTACCTAGGATTCACTTTAGTTGAACACGTAAAACACACCCGAATTTCGCAGACTACATATTCGTGTTCTACATTGTGCGCTCGCACATCAACTGCGATACAATCGGGAAACGGCGTATCGAAGGGAAGACACGGAGGTGGGGTATGCTTCTTTAGCGTAATTAGAATTTTTCGCAAATTTCAACGCTATTATAAATGATTTATGGATAATATTTATTATAAAATGTGTAGAATGAAATGTAATGAAATGTAGTAAGTCTAAAGCTCATTCAAAACCCGAGCGATAGAATTGTAGTATCTCAAGCTGGAATAAAATACTGAGTCGGCGAAATTGCTGTATCTCAATAAAGTATTATTTTGTGACATATACATAATGCTGTAAGTCTTTCGTAGTATGTAAACGAGGACCGTGTATCTTGACATGGGAAAAAAAA
This sequence comes from Mythimna impura, assembly GCA_905147345.3. NCBI lineage: Eukaryota > Metazoa > Arthropoda > Insecta > Lepidoptera > Noctuidae > Mythimna > Mythimna impura. Next base: position 2,927,710 of record LR990355.1, on the reverse strand, counting down.
ATGTAACATTTTTGTTGTATCTATTTACCATTTCAAAATAGTTGATTTTATGGTATTTACAGCATTTTGAAGCATATTTTGTTAAAAAAGTTAAGAAAAAATCAACGTCGTATCATAAAAAAAAAAACGTCGTAGGAAAACGTTGATCAAACCATCCGACGCAGTATTTTTTTCTTAATTCAAAAATGCAATAAAAAGAAAATCCCATTTTTCGAGATACGACAAAATCGCTTTCCAGCGTCGATATTAAAATATTTACTTATTAAAAACTTAATTTTTCAATGTGATACTAGTATTTATTTTATGGTGATACCTGTGGTTTATTTTCAGTGCATTTGCAGTGGCCATGTGCAATAAACTCTGGGACATGGTAGACTGTGAGAGCACAGCAGCTGAACGCAGAGCCAAGCTTGTAAGGGCTTTAAGAACTGTGCATGGAGGAGGTGAGTTTACCTATGAAAAGTGTTAACTAATGGTAGTTTGGTAGGTTTCCGATTATCACTACTGTACATTTTTTTCTATACTTAGATAAAAGCAGTTACATTCTTTAGAATTTTCCTGTATTTAGTTTTGTACAATATTTTATAATAAACAAAACAACAAACAACACAAAAATAATCTGTTCTGAAAACAGCCTGTTAATTGGTTATTCAATGAAGCAACAACTAACCTACCCTATCCTAATGGTTGTGATATCACATGTTAGTTTGTGTTGTGCATCCTTTTTCTGTTACCTAACAGTTTCCCCTTCCAGCGAATTTAAAAAGTTTCTAATTTACTTAATTTAAATTAGATTTGATTTTTTTCTAATAACGATTTTAGAAAAAGTTACTTTTTGATGTAAATAATTTAAAAAAAATTGAGTTAACTGCCTAACATGCTTCTTCATAAAAATTTAGAAAATCTATAGATTTATCTCTGCACCAGGTTTCTTCTTCTCTTCATTGAGTTCTATAAAGTTCTTGAAAGTCCATCCTTCCTTCAATTACATCCTTTCCTCCCGTTACAATCCCATCATTTTTTTATTTATAAAAATCATCTACATAATTAACATCTAATGTTTTTTTTTTTGTTATTCCCTGCTATAATATAAGCTGTCAGAGCCCAAGGTGTACTGAAGCTGCTTCGTTCCTTACTTGAGCGGTTTCCATCGTCCAGCTCTGTGCGCGCCGCCATCGTTGCGCTCACGCATATCGCCGCGGATACCGTCGTGCATGTGCCTGATCAAGTAAGTACATATGTTATTTTGATGCAATGAATATTGCAGAACAGACATGGGATTAAATCAATAAGTATTTGGTCATATATTGATAGATAGAAAAATAAATACTCTTTATTGTTGGTTTTTCTTTGCTGAACAATATAAACAATCCTTTATGTAAGGACTTAAGGGCTGCAGGTTTGTTTGAATGAGTTACTGTGGCCCTGGAATGCAAAGGCCAAATAAAGGAATACAGGTGAGTTTTAGACAGTACAATTCTGACACTCCCTCTCTCCACTCAGGGCGGAAGAAGTTATTTGATGATTTCCCACCTCAAAGAAAAAATTTACCTATAAACTTTTCGAATTACATTTTATAAACAAAACGGTTATGGTTGGTATCTCCTTCTGTTCCTTTAATCAGCTGTCCATTTCAGGTTGAACTACTTCTAAGTATAGCAATGAATGACGCTCGCTCCTCGGTCCGTCGCGCCGCTCTCCTAGGCCTTCGCAAACTGGCCGAACATGCAGCCCTATGGCCGGCTGACTGCGTGGAGAAGCTGGTCAGAGCAGCCACTGATAGCCAGGAGATGGAGCACACTATGCTGTGTTTGCAAGTTATGCAGGTTAGTAGTAGATCTGGTCTAAATGGAACTTATGGCCCAAGGTAACTAAAACCTGGCCAACCGGATTCATGAGAGTCCTATAGTGCTTCTTGATTCAGTAAGTCTCGCCAGCTGTATTAGAATATCTAAGGTATGCACCAGATAAATTCACCATAAAGTACATTGACTTTTTCCTAATATCCTTGCGTAAGTACGCGAAAAACAAACAATTAACAGTGTTGATTACTAGAGGATGCAAAAGATCACGATGGGTGTCGATTTAAGACAGCTTTATGTCTTTATTCCCGTTTTTGAAATATAGAATGTCAATAAATGTAAAAGGGTTAACAACCGCTATAGCAACTTTATCTGGCTCCTACTATAATATAAACACAAGTAAAATATTTAGACGGTTTAAAATTCGGGCGGGCTGCACTGCAACACAACGGAAATTCTTTCTACATGAAGCCCGTCGCTTTTGTAACGTATATTTTCTATGAACCAACGCACACTACAGTCGGACCAAACAAACCTCTTGCAAATACTTCTGTATCATGGATGCGTTTGCGGGAACCTTTGAAAGAGTGACCGTGGCCCTAAAACGCAAAGGGCAACTGAAGGACATAGGTGGCTTTTAGTCAATTAACACCTTCTCGTTCCACCCTAGAGCGCGAAAAGTCACTGAATGATTTGCAAACTTACTACATTATTCTTTTTTTTTCGTTTTTCTATTGTATGCGAATATTTGAGGTCGTTTTGTATGCGCTGCTGAGTGGGTCGCACACACCTTGGGTGTTAGTTTGAAATGATAGTCAAAGAAGATCTGATTTATTGCGTAATCTTAACTACCACGTAACTTATGACCAGAGGTCGTAGAGTTAAACATGTACTTACACCGATTTCATACAGCGAACGAATAAAGTGGATATGCCTCAAATCCCGAGTTTTAAAGAGCAGATTTTTTTTTTGTGACAAAATCAGAAATATATCAGAAAAAAATACTTCTAACATTAATGACGAGGAGGAGGAAGTGTATAAATTAACCTCACCTCAGTTGACGTAGAGAGAGATCTTTTTCAATGAAAAATACTGTACGAGTCAGGCGTCGTACATGGCCCTCGCGTATTGCAGTTCAGCACTATTACGCCGCCTTGCACAAATTATATTGTAAAGCGACAGTACACAATTAGCATTCACAGACGGCTGTACTCATTAGCGATCATTCATATATGATAAGTTACGCAATAAATCAGATTCTTCGGATATCAGTGACTATCATTTCAAAGTAACATCCAAGGTGTGTGCGACCCATTCAGCAGCGCATACATCTTTTTGGTCCTTCGAGCCGGATCTCCGGTTTACGTGCTCGTTTGTGCAGTGTCAGCAACTCAACAGTTCGACAGAGAAAGCATCACCTGTACAGAGGATACGAACCGAGGAGATCATCATTCACCAGCAGTAGAGAATACGACAGACCACCGAAGTGCATCATCAGAAACAGACTTGGTGACTCGATTTTTTCATATTTTTCATCATGGAAGGAGTGATTGAAACGCAACATCAAATTATGGAGGAAATGCATAGGATTCTGACCAACTTCAAGAAAGATGGAGCAAGCCGAAAGACACCGGAAGGCATCCGGAAGAAATTGGACCATCTGGACAACTATTGGGCAGAATTCCAGAACAACCACCAAAAAATTTGCGAGCGTGAAGATCCTTCCCATAAATACTTTTTGCAAGAAACCTACGAGCAGACCCGACAATTCTACGAAAGCACTAGGGAGTTGTTTATCAAGGTTTTAACTCAAGAACAAAAACAACCGGCGTCCATATCAAAGCCGGTAGTTTCTACGGACAACCCGGTAGCAACGACTTCAAAGTTATCGGTGCCGAAACTCACTCATGAGTCAGGTGCAGGTGGAGTCAAACACGGAATCCAATCGCCCTTTTCTATAAAAATGCCTGAGGTAGCAGAGACCGCGAGCAACAACAAAACAGAGGAGATGTTACGAAAACAAAGAAGCAATATCAAGGCGTTCCAAAGAACCACAGCAAACATCAACGTGGACCTTCTAAAAGAAAATTGGCAGTTTGAAGATGCTTTAAAAATGTTAGAAACAAGGTGGAAAGCAGTTGATTCACTTTATTGGGACCTTGACAGTTTAGTCGACGAAGTCGACGTGCAATATGAGATGTCATACAATACATGCGAGCTCATTTACGACCAGATGAAAGCAAACATCAACACCAGAATGTGGTCAGTTACTCATCGGGAAAAGTCGACGCCGAAGATTGAAATTCCAGCATTTAGTGGCAGTTACGAACACTGGACCACTTTCAAGGATATATTTGTTGAGACGATACATTCCAATCCGTCGCTTTCTGACGCACAGAGGATGCAATTTCTCAAAAGCAAAGTGAAGGGCGAAGCCGAGAAAATTATCCAACATCTATCAATCAACTCGGAAAATTATGAGACTGCATGGGAGATACTCAACCACAGATACAATAACAAGAAATTGATCTTTTCTTCACATCTCAATTCATTGCTTGGGGTACCCAACACTCAACATTTGTCAGCAAAATCAATTAAAAAGCTCCACGATACAGCGAAAGAATGTATTAATGCGATCAAAAATCTCGGCGTAGACACGTCATCATGGGACCCAATATTGGTACATTTACTCTCGCAAAAGTTGGATGCTGTGACTCATAACGACTACCTGGAATCATTGGTGGAGCCGCGTGAACTACCTAACATAGCAGAATTCTTCAACTTTCTAGAAAGAAAATTCATATCATGGGAATCATCTCGTCGCAAACCAGAAACAGAAAGAACATCTCAGTCTGAGCCAAAACAGACAAACAAGAAGTTTGATTCATACAAAGCATTCAGTGCAAATCAGAACAAGAACAATAATTATAAATCAAACACATTCACAAAGGACAGTGAGGATGCAAAAAACTGTTTACATTGCAATCAAAACCATAAGTTGTTTTCGTGCAAAGCATTTCTCGAATTACAACCTGACGCAAAACGGAAAGCAGTATTGAAATACAATTTATGTAAAAATTGTCTAACTGTGCATACAAATAACATGGAATGTTTGTCAAGAAAAAGATGCCGCGTCTGCAACTCGGATCATAATACACTGCTTCACGACGCTTACAGCAAAGTGGGTGGACAGATAGCAAACAACAACTCAGTGCAGCAATCAACCACAAGCGCAGGCAGCAAGAAAACAACAAGCAACAGCATCAACCATGTGTCTCAAGAAGATGTATCAGAAACTCTGCTTGCCACAGCATTGATCAAAGTGCAAGCACATGACGGGTCCCTGATAACTTTACGAGCACTAATTGATCAGGGGTCACAAACATCCCTAATAACGGAAAAAGCAGCACAAAAGCTTCGATTACCGCGTGGCCGGTGCAAAGGAGTCATATTTGGTGTCGGAGCTAAGGAAAATAACTGCAAAGGTGTCATACGAATCACGTGCAGTGCCATACACGGGGATTATACATTTGACACCAATGTACTAATTATGCGCAATTTGATCAACAATTTACCAAACAAATCGTTCAATAAGCCAGAGTCATGGACATTTTTGGAAAATATAACGCTGGCTGATCCAGATTTTCATCAGAGTCGCCCAGTAGACATCTTACTTGGGGCCGAGGTATATTCTAACATTATACAAGAAGGAATCATCAGGCACGAAAGATCGCAACCAGTTGCGCAACAAACACGTCTGGGCTGGATTTTATGCGGAAACATGCAAACAACATTCCAGTGTAATGTGGTGATAAACGACATCGACGACATCAAACAATTTTGGACAGTTGAAGACATAGCAGAACAGTCAGTAATCTCACAGGACGATCTGTATTGCTTACAACACTACAAGAAGACAACAACTCGAAATGAAGAAGGGCGCTACATTGTTGAGCTGCCGTTCGAACCAAACTTTCAAGAAAAACTAGGAGCTTCAAAACCCATGGCGATGGGACAGTTCCGTCAGCTTGAAAGGAAATTCAGCAAACATGCAGAATTAGCAGAAACATACAAACAGTTCATTCACGAATATCAAGCATTAAATCATATGGTCGAGTGTACTAGTGACGCAGCACCGTCTTGCTACTTACCTCATCATTGCGTTCAGCGCGCCGATTCTGCAACTACAGCGTTAAGAGTAGTGTTCAACGCATCAGCGAAAACATCCACGGGTTGCACGTTGAACGAACTCATGAAGCGGGGCCCGAACTTACAGCAAGACCTCATGTCATTGATCTTGCGATGGAGACAATATCAGTTCGCGTATACGGCTGATATCGAAAAAATGTATCGACAGATACTTTGTAATACTGAACATCAAGCCTATCAGAAGATACTATGGAGGAGCTCTCCTGACCAACGCCTACGTGAATATCAGCTCACAACAGTCACTTACGGCATGAAAGCAGCTCCTTTCTTAGCCATGATGACTCTGAAACAGTTGGCAGCTGATGAAGGTCACAAATATCAGCAAAGCAGAGCAGCTCAAGCGTTACAAGAAGAGTTTTATATGGATGACCTAGTTAGTGGAAGTTTCACGTTATCATCTGCCAAGCAACTACAAGATGACTTGATCCGTTTGCTACAGTCGGGAGGTTTCAACTTACGAAAATGGTCATCAAACAACGAAGAATTACTTCAAAACGTCAGCAAAGCGTCTTCAAATCACTCATCCTTCGATTTCAAGCAAGCTGAGTCAACAAAGACACTCGGACTGAAGTGGGAAAAAATTAAAGAAGACCTAGAAATCATCAGTCAGTTCAGAATTCAAAGATGGTATCAGATTGGAGACCAAGATACCATTCAACTACACGGTTTCTGTGATGCATCAATAAATGCATATGCATGTGTTGTATATTGCAAATACGATACATACATTACACTCGTCGCTGCAAAAACAAGACTTGTGCCAGAGAACAAAAAGCTCACATTACCACGGCTAGAGCTAAGTGGGGCGCACCTACTTTCGGCGCTTATGCAAAAAATACAGCAAGCTCTCAACGGACGCAAAATCAAAGTATTTGGTTGGAGTGACTCCACTGCAGTTCTTGGATGGATTCAAGGCAATATCAATCGCTGGACACCATTTGTAGCGAACAGAGTCATACGAATCAAAGACGTCATACCACCAGACAACTGGTATTACATAAAATCAACTGACAACCCAGCTGACTGTGCCAGCCGTGGCATCACAACAGAACAACTAAGGCAACACAAGCTATGGTGGAACGGCCCACAATTTCTTCCTGGATTCGAAGAATCATCAGTAGTAGAGAAGATTAACTACGTCACAGATCAAGAGCAGCGAAAATCAATACAAATTGCAAAAGCCGGGGTCATAACACTGGATTCAAATTGCGTGATTAAGGGCGAAGACTTCACCGTTATTTCTCATAAGCTGCGACACTCAGAAATCAAAACTGCCGCTGACCTTGAATCACAGCAAATCCCACCTATCAATCACGTCATCAACGTTTCTTTGCCACAAATTGAAATCAACATAACTGATCACCAAACCTCATTGCGGCACATAAAGGAACAGATCGAGCAAATGAAAGCAGAAAACGCCATAGACACAAGAATGTCGAGCCATGATGTAGGGGAGAGTCGGATATATTGTACCATTTTTTAGTTTTGTCGAAATATCTCGTTGTTATATTAACTAAAACAAACTATTTATCAAATACCACATAGGTTAGAATCTCGTTTATCTTGTACTGCAAAGTCAACACCATACTTTTCACCATTTTCTCAAAATACGCGTTTTTCTAAAACTTTTTCGTTGGAACAATATACCCGACTAGTTGGTTTAATTGTACCACAGGTCTGGTAAATTGTACCAAGAAAAGTTAAGTCATAATAAATGTATAATTACTTAATAAAATGGTTTAAATTTAATAATACACAATATTATTAATGATGATAATATTTTAATAAAGTACTATAGAAAAAAGGCTAACAAAAATTAAATCAATATTTCTTCAATAAGTAACATTCATGTATGAAAAAAAATAACAAAAGTATCTATCAAAAACTAAACGAATTAAACATTTAACAAACTTAAAATTGTACGATTTCTTTTACTTAACATTATTATTTTGGTTAATCAATCTTACTTATCTAATAAATGTAATTTGTTTTTACTGAGATCAAATTCTTTAGGAATTCTCTTTTATCCTATTTTAATTTAAACAATTGTCGCAAATATCCGGATTCGATGTACAGGTATCGTGGACCCACCTACGACACGATAATAAAGCCCTTGCCAAGTCCTCCTTATTCCATCTATAATATTTTCTTCGATTACCATTCATCTAGAAAAAAAAAGCATCTGGTTGGGTAAATTGTACCAGTACAATTAAGGCAACTGTTGGTGGTACGTTTTATCGAACTAGGAGATTTGAAAAATATATATTTACCACAAAATAACCTTAAAACCTAATACGATAATTACTTTATAGTTTGAGAGGTGATTAAAGACCTGTTCAATAAAAAAATACAGTAAAACTCTAAATTACTTTTTCACTGAGTAATGTCCTTAGGTACATGCTTCAAAACTTTCATCAAACACTAACAAAAACGTTTTTATTTTCTCAGCATGAATGCTCTGGCCGGACGCCATTACGGAAAGAAAAGTAGTTGAGGGCGCCGTCAGTGCTTAGTTCTGTATTGCCAGAAATGAAAAATAGTGATATTTAGTAGGAAATTTTGAGGTAGTACAATTTATCAAGCAGTACAATATATCCGACTCTCCCCTACATCAATATACGGCAATCTACGTGTTACTGACAGGCGCTGTGCTAGCAGTGGCAGTTCATCTTGGTCGGTGGATTTATCGTCGTAGGCAGAGGAGCTCCAACCTACAGTCGAACTCGAATACGCAGCCACCGCAAGTGTCGGCACGTAGACAACACATGCCCCCCGTCATCGAGCCAACGTCACGCACCATAGAGGCAAATCAGCCACGACGAGAAGAGGGGGTCGAACTAAGGAACTTCTCAAACTTGCTCAGCAGCATTAAGCGCCACAAGAGAACACCTACACATGACCTTAGTGATTAACATTCAATTTATATCTAAGCATAGATTTAAGTCATACATTGTAACTTGTGTGAAATTTATAAGGGTAGCAATTAATGTAAACTCATCATCATCCACTCACATCTCTCTCGCTGGGAATATGTACGAGTCAGGCGTCGTACATGGCCCTCGCGTATTGCAGTTCAGCACTATTACGCCGCCTTGCACAAATTATATTGTAAAGCGACAGTACACAATTAGCATTCACAGACGGCTGTACTCATTAGCGATCATTCATATATGATAAGTTACGCAATAAATCAGATTCTTCGGATATCAGTGACTATCATTTCAAAGTAACATCCAAGGTGTGTGCGACCCATTCAGCAGCGCATACAAATACTAATAAAAATTGTATGTTAATTATCTTTGTTTTATTGGTGATAACTATCTCTGAGGTTTTTATTATTTATTTATTTGTAATATTGTTGGTCACACGGGATTTTTCGTTAGAAATCCCGGGAAGATCCATATTAATATTTCGATGCAAGTACATGAATACCTCTATTCTCTCTCTAGGGCCACGTACGACACATGACTCGTTCACGTTTTTCTTCCTTTTCTTTCTTTCTCTCATTACACAAGAAGTATTCATGTTGTTTTTTGGTGTACAGAAACTGGTATCGTGCCCAGCCGTATGCGCAGCAGCAGCGAACCCTACCGGCGGCTGCGCAGCCCTACGTCGTTACTGCAGTGAGGCTACTCTCTCAGTGGATCTCACTCGCGCCGCCACAGCCGCGGATGTACTTACTAGATTGGTAGTGCACTGGTGAGTTTTTCTTTTTAACTTCTGGGGGACATTTGTGGCTCATTTATTTAATTAATGACATGGAAAGATCCGCGGTGTATAGTAGGTAGAGTGGGACCCATCATACTGCCCTACGGAACTCCTGCCCGAATTTCGTTTAGTCCAGTTACTTCACTGCCTTGTTTCACAAAGAAGTACCTCTGTTTCAGATAAGATTAAATAAATATGTAATAATTTAATAGGAGTGCTTTTTTAATTTTGCTTAAAAGATTCTCATGCCAAACCCGATCGAAAGCCTGAGAAATGTCTAGAAAAGCAGTCGAACGGCATTGTTAATACGGTTAAAAATAATTAATGAGGGACACAAAAGCCTTCCTTTTCCTCCTTTACTTAAAAGGTGCCAACGGCGAGGAATGGTTCGTTGAAATCTCAAAGAATCTCATTTAAAGGAAGGGGATCAATGAAAATCTCACGTCAACTTTTTCTCCTATTATTTCTCATGGAAATGTAGAACGCTTTAGTACCTTGACTGGAGACTGAAACTTGTGACAAGAAGTGCATATTTGTCTGAAAAGATAGCTTGATTTGGCCCAGTCAAGTTGCCCTAGGCCTTCATCACAACCAAAACTGTTACACGGTGTCCTAAATAGGCGATTCAACGAAACGCGATCGCGAAATGATCCGCTCCGGTTTGCGGAAGTTCAACGTGATGCAGCGGCTTTATCCTACGTGCTTGCAAAGTCGTTTTCTGCGGTGGCTTCACACCCGCCGCAAAGAGGTTCCGCGAAAATAATATAATATTATAATAATATCATGTCCGCTTCGCTTTGCTCGTCGTCGCTCCGCATCCACGTGGTTTTTTTCCATTTACTTTGCTTGAATCGCCGCGCACATAGGACACCGCGTTAGAATTGAATGGCTAAACTCTTGTTTCAGCTACGAAGAATGTCTTCCAGTGGAGGGGGGAGACTTGATGTTAGCTTTAGAAACTTTGGTCATAGCAACCGGAGATAACAATAACCAAAACAACATCAAACCGCTTCGAGTCGCGCTGCGCTGCTTGGTAAGTAAATAATATTATTTATTTAGTACATGGAGGACTTACAGTTATAAATTAATTATTATAAATTGACATACATAGTAGTGGTTTCGGTAGTGCATCGGTTAGTTTTGTTTTCTGGATGTGTGTTTCTTGTTTTGTGAATCGTTTTCAGTTTTAGGAAGCTTCTTTCTATTGCATGTTCGCAGGACATGATTTTTTTTTTAACCCTTTCGGTGTATTACCAGGTTTGGCAGCCATAGGATAAACAAGGAAGAATACAGGAATCCGTTACGGTCTTTTTTTATTTCAGATCATAGTTACCTTTTTGGATTTCTTTATTCGACCAATATTTTTGACAAGTTTTTATTCTTCTATTCATTCTCATTATTGCTACTGTCGAGAGAAATAATTTTAACCAGATATACATAACTAGCTTCTAACAGCGGCTTCGCCCGCGTGAAAGTGTTTCTGCGTACAAACTTTGGACCCCCGTTTCATCCGGGGTGAATTTTGGAAAACCCTCTCTTAGTGCTCGCCTACGTCATAGGAGAAAAACTTGTGCAAAATTTCATGTTCCTAGTCCCAGTAGTTTCGGCTGTGCGTTGATATGTCAGTTAGTCAGTTTCTCCTTTTATATATAGATCGATAATAGTTCACATACTCTATTGTCGTTCCTTCTGTTGTTTTCTTGTCTTTTTTTAAGTCCGTTCGTATATTTTTTCATTTAAATGAGTTTTTATGTAGACCAACCTTTTGACTTTTCATGTTTAGGTTTCGTTGCATTGTTGCCGGTCTTGGGTTATTTCGCTGAATAGCGTGCTATTTTGACTGAACAGTGTAAGCTTCAGTTATTTGAACTATACATTTTTGTGCATAGGTGCAACTCAGCCGCGCCGAGGCCACTGCGTACGCATCTCGCACTGCCAACGTCGTGGGCACCCAGCTGCAAGCGTGCGGCAGCACGGGCGGGCCGCGCATGGTGGCGCTGCTGGAGGCGCTGGCGGCGCTGGGCGGCGCGCCGCACGCGCCCGCGCACCTACAGCCCGCTATGCCCGCGCTGCAGCATGCGCTACACCACCTGCATCGGTAAGTACAACGTCGTGGGCACCCAGCTGCAAGCGTGCGGCAGCACGGGCGGGCCGCGCATGGTGGCGCTGCAGACTTGCAGATGTCATATCTACGCACTGCTGCCTGGAACTCCAAGGAGTGGTCGAAAGAGTGTAAATGAGATCACATGGCTCCAACACGTGATAACGACTTAAATTATTATATGTTTGGGTATTGAATTATTATTATTTTAAATTTAAATTTGATAGAAACCATTTTCAATATTGAAGCCATGCTGCGCAAGCTTATGCACTTCATGGTCCAATTCAGTCGAAAAAAGGAGAGCAGTATCATTAGCGTAAGATATTATTATTAAGTGCTTTTGATTTGGATTACCAAGGTCGCAAAAACAGAGTAGGCCCTAAAATACTTCCTTGGGGAACACCAAAAACGTGGTTGTTTTTTTTTTATCTGCTCTGAGGACGATACCAATCTTGACGCTTTGGGTACCGTCTTCTAAATAACTTTTGAAGAGATTCAGCTGAACGCCTCTTATACCCACTGCCTCAAGTTTGCGCAACAGATTAGGTATGGAAACTGTATCAAAAGCCTTAGCAAAATCAAGGAAAATACCTACTAATTTACATGAAGTTGATGCGTTCATAAAAAATTATTGATTTTGTTTTAATCCCCGGATCTCGAGAACAGTTTTATTACTGTACATAATAGTTAATACTATTCATATTTGATCCTGGTGTAGGTGTTTAGGTTCAAAATTGCTTGACTGGATTTTTGTAAAATAAAATTCGTATATGCTTGACCACAACTTTAATGCGACTAACTTAACAATTGATTTGGTTACGTCTTTATAGTTAAACTCTCAACAGTTCCTAAAATATGAAAAATTTATGTTTTATTTTTGTTCAACTTTAGGTAAATTAGCCCTACCTATTCCGATCACTGATTATAACATAAATATATCGATATAATTGGTTTGGCAACTACACTTGCGGGATTTATTTATGCTATAAACGATTGAGTCCATCGCTTGATAAGAACTATTGCCTGTTTTATTTTATTTAGGCACTAACTTTCGGATTTGTACAAAAGTTCCATTGTCAGCATATGGGGCACTCACTCATAGAGACTATATTGGAGATGATAGACTTCGGAATTACAGAGTCACATGTGTGTCAAATAGCGAAGATCTTGCAACAATTGGCTGGTTGGGGACTCGAGCGCAACGCTACGCTCATGTATTTATAAAAGCGGAATTAAACGGATTTAGGTTGCTATATTACACAACAGAAACTGAACAAAGCCACCATAGCTGAAACTTCATAGTAGGGCATCGTTCCTGCCTGTGATGAGGACATGCACTGACAAATTTTCAGCTTTTATAAAATAATGAAAGTCTGGTAGCTACGGGCTCTTACTCTATCAGTTATTCGATAAAAAGAAATTTGTATCAGCATTGCAATTGCACCAGTATTGATGTGTCTCTCTATGTTCATAGTGACAACGCGATAGAGAACCCGCCCGATGACGGCACGGCGCTGGTGCTGCTGTGCACGGTGCTGTTCCAAGAGCGAGCCGGCAAGGCGCTTACACACAACATTAGTGCGACTTGGCAGCACACTATACTGAGCACCATTGATAAAGCAGATGGATGGGTGCGGTATCGAGTTGCTAGGGCGGCTTTGAGGTGAGTTTTACATATTTATTTGATGCTATTGATTTATTTTTTTAAATTATGGCAGAAATTAGCACAAGAAAGTGCTAATGTCTATACAATATTTTGTACTAAACAGCAAATAGAGCTAAAAATAAAATTTTGTTCTGAAAACCACATTATAATATTGGTTATAAAATGAAAGAAAGAAAAAGAAAAGAAAGAAAGAAAAATATTTATTTGGCACACGTACACAGATACACACAATGCAGAAACAACATGTAAACATCTAAGAAAAAAGCAAAAAAAAATACAAGCAATTAGTATTTCAAATATTTTTTATTTATTTATTTTGTACATGGAGGATTTTAATCTTTGAATCTGGCCCGCTAAAGTATAAGTTACTACTGCACGTTTTCTAGAGTAATGGATGATTAGATGGGTTCAGATCAAGTTTATTAGCCTGACAGTACTCTTCTAGCCGATGCAAATTAGCCTGAAATGCTAGTCTGTCTTCGAACGTTGAAATGGTGGCAAAGATTTTCATTTCATCAGCAAAGCATAGTAGTTTAGAAGAATGTAGGCAACGAATAAGAAAGGACCGAGCAACGAACCCTGAGGTACTCCACTAGGCACGTTTACCCAGCTAGACATATAATTGTTGACTACTATTGCCGGTGACCTGTTATTAATGTAAGAAGAGAACCATCTTAAGAGGTCTCCTCGGATCCTTATGAAGCTTAGTTTCTTTATCAGAGTATCGTGGTCGATCCGATCAAATGCCTTGCTATAGTCTGTGTTGTATTAAATCAAATCAAATTAGAAGTGGTAGACCGTCCTTTTAAAAATCCGTGTTGGAAGAAGGTAAGCAAGCTAACAAGGGCGGGATATAACTGGTTATAGACAATCCTCTCAAATATTTTAGCTGCAATGCACAGCTTGGATATGGGCCTATAATTAGTGACCTTGGTTTTTGACCCCTTCTTGTGTACACGTGTAATGAAAGCTGATTTCTGTCTGCTTTCATGAAGAAGAGTGGGCGTGTGGTGGTCGACATCTTGCTATCTCTTCACTAAGCGCGTAACCTAATGGCGGTGACGTCACATTGTAGTTTGTGCATCCTTGTTCTGTCACTTTACAGTTTGCTCTTCTGCCAGATTTGAAAGGTCTCTTCTTACTTACTTAATTTTGAATCTTACTTAATTTTGAACGGATTTCAAAATTTTTTTGGTGTCGATTTCGGATAAAATGATCTTTTATTACTGTACGGTGGTCACCTTACACCTTGTTGGTTAATGTTATGAGTACCGCGCCGCGACCCAGGTTAGGGAATTTGATTAAGTAAAACGATGTTTACTGTTACACGGATTTATTGGTACTAAATTGACAAATGGAACGCGATACACCGCATCGTGAGTTCAGCGTCAGCATTATTGCTAAACAATACAAAATGTACGGGTTTGCTCGTACATACTCCCCTACAGGAGAAATTAACAAGATACAAAATAAATGTTATCAGATCAAAGATCAAAATATTTGAAAACAATGTTTCTAGAAAATACAAAAAATAATAAATGTTATACAAAAATAATGTTGATATAATATAATGCTAAAAAGACTTAATTAACGATAAAGTAAGTATTGTCTCTAGTCGCATCAGTAAACTTAACGAACGCAAATAGGTGACGTAGATTTATTCACTCGCGCACTATTGAGATTAGAAACACTGCTCTGATTGTTGTCATTTAACTCACTAACACTGTGGTAAAACACTCGGTCACCGAGAATCACGCACGGGTTGTCGATGTTGTTGTGAAGAGGTGCAGGCGCACCCTGTGCTTGTACTGGTGTCGGCGCCGGCGCTGGTGCGGCCGGCACGCTCCAGGCGCGCACGCGACGCCACACGTACACCAGTCCCGCTATTCCCACGATGCCGACGATGATGTATATCAGCGTGTAGTGGTGTATATCATGAACAGAAATTCCTTCCGCTATAGCAGCATTATCTTTCAAGATCTTAATTTGCTGGCCAAGTTCTGCTAAGTCCATTTGATTCTGGTCAGTTTCTGAATCATTCATGGATATTATATGCGGGATCGTAATGTTGATAATATGATTTATCGGCGGTATCAGTGGAGTGTAAACATCAGGTTTAATTTTCAGTTGGCTAGACTGTTGTCTGTGTGCAATCAAAGTAAATGCTTGCGTCTTAATAATACACCCATTGTCTATAGCGACAAGACCCGCTCCGGTCAGCTGATGACTGGCAACTTGATCCTCGCACATTATACGTAAAGAGCATTGATGGCAACAAAAATAAATGTAGTTGTTTATTGAGTTACTTTCAAACCAGCTGTTTTTGCAGGGAGAGACCCTTGTCTCACACTCAAACTCTTCGGTCTGAGAGAAATCTTTATCTCCATTTAGATGATAAATAGGTCTCTGAATATGACACAGATATGCATCTGATATAAGACATGATGTTAATGTTTTCTCTGTCATGGTTAAATAGGTATCCTTCTTCAAGTTTATGGCCACATAATCTGATATTGGTTGGATGCTAACCATGTCAGTTCCTTTGACTTGAGGTATGGAAAATATTTTGAATATCTCAAAAGTGTCTCTACTGATAAGAGGAAGTCTGATTTCAAAGATGAGGTATTCTTCCAGCATCCTGGCTTTTACTTTAAGAAGCTTATATATTTTCCTTAAATCCATTTGCATATTGTCTACAGGCAATGTCACGTCCTTTGGGAGCTGACTAGCGATGGTACTCAGTTGATCTTGCAATTGAACGGGAGTCAAAAGGTGTGGATTAAACTGACCGTGATAGATGTCAGTGATAGTATCCAGCAAGGTGCCTTGTAATGACTTCAAGTTATGTAGCATGTTGCTCCCTATAATAGCTCCGACAGTCAGCTCGTTTACAATAGACATGTTTTGTGTTTCAGATTGAAGTTGGTTTAGCGCCTTTTCGATGGAAAATATATGTTGGGAAACCATTTTATGTTGCCTGTTCATGGTTTGCTCTGTTCGTTTGAGAAGATTATATTCAACCTCTATAATCGATGTTTGGTTTTTCCAGTAAGAGGCAATATGACGTTGGTTATCGCGTAGTATTAACGTTATGTCCTTGCGATATTGTTCGGCGAATCTCGTATCTAATACCCCGAAGAGGCTATTCGCAAGATATCCGACACCGTCGATAAGACCGCGCCGCTGTCTAGCGCGCTGCTCGTTCGAGTGCTGACCGAGCAACATCTGGTTATAGTATTCAAGTTCACCGAAGCCTTGAACCAGCTGTAATAATATGATATCACAGTTCATAATATTACGTATTGTTTTGCATGATTGTTCTAGGGACTTCGTGTATTTGTTGAGAGCTGTTATGCCTTCCCAATATGGTTGCATATCGTAGTAGATGATGAGCTTCCACTCGTCCCGTATAATTTGCATGTTAGATAATTTATCGAAATAAAGACTCTGATTAGGACTAAATCTTGTTGATTGGAAATCGCAGTGTCCTCTTGTTACGATTGTCATAAAAAATAATAAAGACGTAAATAATGTAGTTATGCTAACTCTCTTCGATTTTCTTTGAGGTTTTGTTTCTTCGCTGTTTGTTTTCAACTCTTCCTGGACGTTTTCAGACGAGTCTGATTGATTTTGGTTTACAGGTAACCTTGAAATTTTGGTAATTGGTCTTTTAAGAATTCCGTTCTTGGTTTTTAAGCTGACAACGCGAACGAATCCATCTGCTCCGGGATGTAGATCGACGACCCTACCCATAGACCATTTTCCAGGAGGTAAATTGTCATCGTGCAAAAGGACTACGTCGTTTAGGTTTATGTTTTCACAAGACTGTCGCCATTTGCTTCTTGTTGTTAGTTGTGTTAGATACTCAGAGCGCCATCTTTTCCAAATGTCAGCGAAAATTCTCTGAGTTAACTGCCACCTAGTCCTTAAGTCTCTTTCTGTTTCAACTAGGGTAAGTGCTGAACCGCCAGTCAAAAAGTGAGATGGAGTTAAGTAGTCCAAGTCCTCCGGATCTTCGGTGAGAGGACATAAAGGCCTAGAATTGAGACATGCTTCGATTTGCGTGAGGACTGTTGACAATTCTTCGAAAGAAAAAATTATTTTTCCTCGTTGTGGAATAATTAAAGGGTGTTGCATGTCTGCATGAATATGAGCATGTCTTAACCTTCCCCCAACACGGAGAAGCCCAAAGTTATCCAAAAATGGATTTAGATTTAGTATTCTGCTTTTGTTGCTGAGCTTTCCTTTCTCTCTTAAGCTTTTAATTTCTTCTGCAAACTCTTGCTGCTGTACTTGCTTTATGATCTTCATTTTGGCTTTCCTTATTTCTTCTAGCGTAAGATAGGAAGTTTGCGCATTGTTTTGCTTGCTTGTTAAAAATCTATACACCCATGCTAAAATGTGTACAACTTTGGTAAAAGAACTGTGACATTTCAACAAGTTCATGATTATACTGTCATCTTCTGTTTGATTCATGACAGTGTTAACTTGCTTCTGGTTCTTGGTTTCCAATGTCATTATGTAATTTATTTCTTCACTTCCTTCATCGGCTTTAAATGTTTGGAGCCAAGATGGCCCTTGCCACCATAAAGAATGTTGAATCAATTGCGACATTGATACGCCTCTACTTGCGCAGTCTGCAGGATTTTCGGCAGACTTGACATATCGCCAGCAGGTAGAAGGCATGATTTCCGTTATAAATCGTGTTCTGTTAGCAACAAAGGTTTGCCAACGGCCTGGATCTCCTTGCAGCCACCCCAGTACTGCTGTGGAGTCAATCCAGCCATAAATATCAATCTTGTAGTCAGTAAAAGAAGCCTTGACCTTAGCCATGAGTTTAGCTAATAGATGAGCGCCGCAAAGCTCCAATCGTGGCAACGATATTTTTTTGTTAGCCGGGATTATTCTTGACTTTCCGGCCACCAATATAATGCTTGTTTGTTTGTTATAAACTTTACAGTAAATAACACAGGCGTATGCCTTTGTTGACGAGTCGCAGAAACCATGTAACTCGACTCTTTGCTCGGGTTTTGTGCCCAACCATCTTGGTATTTGAACCTGACTTATTTGATCGAAGTCCGCCTTAAGTTTATTCCATTCTTTAAAAATATCTTCAGGTATCTGCTCATCCCACTGAATTTGTGAAGTCCAAATTCGTTGAAATAAAATTTTGAGTTTTGTTGTTGTAGGTGTGAGCCACCCCAAGGGGTCAAAGAACTTGGAGATATCGGACAACACGGATCGTTTTGTAGCTTTGTTGACTGTCGAATCAATTTTTGGCTCGAACGTAAAATTATCCTTGACAGGGTTCCAGCGAAGTCCTAATGTTTTAGTAGACTCCGGCTGTCGAAAGCTTTTGCTTTGTTGTTGGCATGGGATTTCATCGTGCAGTAAATGCGGATCATTAGAAGCCCATTTTCTTAGATTGAATCCCCCACGTTTCAGGAGTTCAATTAAATCTTGTTGAAGTTGGCGTGCCGCTGATACGCTGTGAGTACCATGGAGAAGGTCATCCATGTAGAATGACTCCTCGAGGACTTTAGATGCTTGTTGATATTCGGAGCGTTCGTCGTTCGCCAGCTGTTTCAGCGTCATCATTGCGAGGAAAGGAGCCGCTTTAGTCCCATATGTGACTGTGGTTAGCTGATATTCTTGTAGTTTATCTCTGGGACTATCTCTCCATACGATTTTTTGCAGGCTCTGATCTTCATTGTGGACCAAAATTTGGCGGAACATCTTTTCGATGTCTGCAGTGAAGGCAAATTGATACTGCCTCCACTTAAGTATCAATGACTGAAGGTCCTGTTGTAGATTTGGGCCCTTGTGCATCAGATCATTTAAACTTTGGCCACTTGATGTCTTCGATGAGGCGTTAAAAACGACTCGAAGTGAAGTAGTTGTAGAATCGTCACGTAGTACACAGTGATGGGGCAAGAAACATTCGAGTTTTTTGTTACAAATAGCTGGTTTCATATGTCCTAACGCTAGGTAGTCGTGTATGAATGTTTTATATTCTTTTGCGATGTTTTCATTTTTATTTAGTTTACGTTCCAAATGACCAAATTGTGCTATGGCCTTTGATTTCGAGTAGCCCAATTGTTCATGCAAATTTTTTTTTCAGAGGGAGCCTTACTACATATTTTCCATCTAGCAATCTCTTTGTTGTTGAGCTGTAAAATTGCATACACTCTTGATCATCTGATGAAAGCGAAGTGGACTCTGCACTTTCCTCCGTTTCCCAAAATTTTTGCAACTGGTCAATATCAAACTGTACGACATTGCATTGCAGTGTGTTTACGTTGCCGCACAGGATCCACCCAAGCCGAGTCTGTTGAGCAATGGGTGTTGTTTGTTCAAGTCTGCAGATTCCCTCCATAATAATGTTGGAATATATGTCCGCGTCAAATAAAATATCTACCGGACGACTGACGTAAAAGTCGGGATCTGCAATTTCTATGTTTTCTAAGTAAGACCAAGTTGGCTTTGCAAAGGTATAAGTTGGCAGATTTTTTGTTAAACTTTTCATAATGAAAACGTCAGTATTAAAAGAGTAAGACTCTCTTCTTGATGAGCAGTTTATGTTGATAACTCCCTTGCAGGCATTGTCCCAGGCTCCTATACCGGTTATTACGCCCTTGCATCGTTGACGGGGAAGTCCCAATTGTTGCGCCGCATTTTCGGTGATGAGTGAAGTTTGGGAGCCCTGATCAATCAAAGCTCGCATGTTAAGATAAGACCCATCACATTTTTGGACCTTAATCACGGCTGTGGACAATAATGTTTCCGGTACATCACGTTGTTGAGCCACGTGAGTCCTAAGTTGCTGATTTTGCTCAAGCAAAGTACGGGTATTTTCAGCTTTAGATATCGCTTGGTTAGGTGATATGTTTGAGGATTGCGCAAACGCATCGTGAAGTATCGTATTATGACTTCCGTCGCACTCATGGCACCGTTTTGTTGAAATGCATTCCTTGCCTTTATGGCTAAAAAGACAATTTTCGCATAGCTTGTTGTCAACGACGAATTGTTTTTTGTCGATTGGGGACAATCCAATATATTGTTCACAATGGAATAATCCATGACCATTTTTGCATAATGGGCAAGTTCGTTTGTTATGAAATTTTCCGTTCGATTTCGAAACGTTTTTGTTGCTTGAATAAGATTGTTTCGAATTACGATTGATATTTTTGTTATTAGGATTGCTATCCTTAGATGATTTTGCATTGGAATTTGGAGATTTCTGATCTTGTTTACGCCGCGATAACTCCATACTCGTAAACTTGGCTTCCAGGAAGTCCAAAAAGTCTGATAAAATGGGCAGTTCACGAGGTTGCTTGAGAGATGCGATGTATTCGGAATGCGTGTTAGCATCTAATTTGTTCGACATCAAATAGCAAATTACGGGGTCCCATGTGCTTACGTCTGCTCCCATGTTCTTTATAGCGTGAACACATTCGATGGTTGTATCGTGGATGCGTTTTATATAGTAGACTGAAGGTTGTTGCATGACCGGAAGATTGGTTAGAGTATTCATATGTGAGGTGAATATAAGCAGTTTGTTATTGTACCTATGATTAAGGATTTCCCAACATGTTGAGTAGTTTTCAGAGCTAATCTGAAGATGATGTATCAAACCCTCGGCTTCCCCTTTCAGTTTAGCTTTAAGGAACTGCATCTTTTGAGCTTGAGAGAGCGATGGATTGTTGTGGATGGCCTCCGTGAACAAGTCTTTAAAAGATACCCAGTGTTGATAATGGCCATTAAACGTAGGCACTTCCATCTTTGGTGTAGACTGTTCTCGGTGTGATACAGACCACAATTTGCTGTTCAGAGACTTCTTCATATTGTTGTACGTCATTTCATACGAGGTAAACTTGTCCTCATACGAATTATCTTGCCCGTCGAGTTCCCCTTCTAACTCCCAGTGAAGCATGTCAATGGCCGACCACCTCGTTTCCAATGTTTTCAAAGTATCTTGAAACTCCCATTTCTCAGTTATGGCATCGACGTTTATGTTCGCTACCGTTCGATAGAAAGCCTTAAAGTTGATAGTCTGCTTCTTCAGTAATTCATCTAACTTGCTGTTGGTGCCCTGAGACTTGAATTTCGGCGTTTCAAGAAAGGTCGTAGCCTCGATCTCCTCGGGATTCCTGTTCTTAAGAGTCCCGTCCATGCCGGCCCTGGATGTGCCAGCTAACGGTGTTGCGGGTCTTAAAATAGACGGAGGTCCTGCACTTTTAATAGTTTCACGCGTCGAAAGATAGAAAGCATGAGTTTGTTGATAGTGATTCAATGCAAAATACTCAATTGATTTGTTGCTAAAGGGGTTCAACTGTTCATGATTAGATTGAAACTCCTGCCAGTAGGAGTCTAAAGTTTCCAATCTACGTTTGATGTAGTCAGGAGTTTTGCGTTCCTGACCATCCTTCTTAAAGTTTGATAATAGTTGGTTCATGGCCACCATGATTTGGTTCTGGTTGGCCAGAAGATCCTCCATTGTTTGGCTCATATTGTTAGGTCAAGCAAAAAAAGGAAAGATCTTACTTTGATTCTGCTGACTGGTGGGTATGTTGATTGCGCTCAAGACTGCTGTTTACTCCCTGAACTGCAACTCCACCGCTGTTGCTGATATGGAACCACTCACACAAACTGACACAAAGTCCACTGATTGCTCGCGTTAATGATCCGGCTCGAAGGACCATAAAGATGTACGGTGGTCACCTTACACCTTGTTGGTTAATGTTATGAGTACCGCGCCGCGACCCAGGTTAGGGAATTTGATTAAGTAAAACGATGTTTACTGTTACACGGATTTATTGGTACTAAATTGACAAATGGAACGCGATACACCGCATCGTGAGTTCAGCGTCAGCATTATTGCTAAACAATACAAAATGTACGGGTTTGCTCGTACAATTACAAAAATAAAAAGAATCAATTAGGTACCCAATTATGAAACTTTAGATATTTTCTCATACCAAATTTAATTCTATTTCAAGTATCAATTTCATCTTTATGTTGATAATTTTTAATGTTACTTTGTCTCATACAAATTCTTTAAACCAATGATTTAAACTTTGTACCGAAAATAATAATTTAGAAGTAACTAAACTACTAACCAAATGCAACTGTGTGCGTTATAATTGTTTTTATGTATTTGACCACTTTTTGCCACTTTTATAAATAAACGATGATTATCCTATTCTTTTCTATTCTATTCTCACAATAATATCAATTCAGTCTATTAGACCGTATCTAGAAATGCTTATTTAGAGTTTTCTAATTCATCTACAATCGAGATCAGAATATCGAATGTACATGAATTAACTAATGAATTATTTTGTGACATTAAAAGAATCTTGTGTAGAAAAAGCCAATATTTGTTATGTTCAATAAGGTACGGTCACCACAGTCTCGCTGCGACCATATTGAAGCGTTTGTCGGAAGAAGCGCCCAGTGAGGCGGCGCACAGGTGGCTCACTGCGTTGTACCGAGCGGCTGCTGCTGACACCAAGCTTATCGAAGAAGGTAAGTTCATTTTACGCAAGTAGTATTTTGTGTAGCGTATAGAATAGCTCTACTGGCACTTAAGTTTCGGCGATTCTTCGGGCTATGTCAGCGGTAAATAGGTTCTCATCATTCCTAATTCGATCACACAAGGAAACTCTAAGCATAGCCCTTTCTATTACCCTTTTTGTGACTTTAAGCCTTTTGAGTGGCGACCGCGTAGCAGAAGACGCAGATTTCCATCTGGCAAATGAAAAATAAAGCCTAAAAGAAAAATGTATACCAGGTATCGCGGGTCTAGAAGAAGCCAGCTCGCTGTGGGAAGTGTCGAGTGGTTGGGGAGGTGCGGGAGGTACGGGGGGCGGCGGAGCGGGCGGCTGCGGCGGCGCCTGCCCCGGCTGCGGCGCGTGCGCCCCGCTGCCGCCCGCGTGGATGCGCGCGCGCGCAAGGGCGCTGGCGGCGCTGGCCCGCACTGCGCACGCCGCGCGCACGCTGTGCACGCAGCCGCCGCCTGCCATCGCGCATGTGTACTCACAGGTACGTCTCGCTCTGCGGCGCGTGCGCCCCGCTGCCGCCCGCGTGGATGCGCGCGCGCGCAAGGGCGCTGGCGGCGCTGGCCCGCACTGCGCACGCCGCGCGCACGCTGTGCACGCAGCCGCCGCCTGCCATCGCGCATGTGTACTCACAGGTACGTCTCGCTCTGCGGCGCGTGCGCCCCGCTGCCGCCCGCGTGGATGCGCGCGCGCGCAAGGGCGCTGGCGGCGCTGGCCCGCACTGCGCACGCCGCGCGCACGCTGTGCACGCAGCCGCCGCCTGCCATCGCGCATGTGTACTCACAGGTACGTCTCGCTCTGCGGCGCGTGCGCCCCGCTGCCGCCCGCGTGGATGCGCGCGCGCGCAAGGGCGCTGGCGGCGCTGGCCCGCACTGCGCACGCCGCGCGCACGCTGTGCACGCAGCCGCCGCCTGCCATCGCGCATGTGTACTCACAGGTACGTCTCGCTCTGCGGCGCGTGCGCCCCGCTGCCGCCCGCGTGGATGCGCGCGCGCGCAAGGGCGCTGGCGGCGCTGGCCCGCACTGCGCACGCCGCGCGCACGCTGTGCACGCAGCCGCCGCCTGCCATCGCGCATGTGTACTCACAGGTACGTCTCGCTCTGCGGCGCGTGCGCCCCGCTGCCGCCCGCGTGGATGCGCGCGCGCGCAAGGGCGCTGGCGGCGCTGGCCCGCACTGCGCACGCCGCGCGCACGCTGTGCACGCAGCCGCCGCCTGCCATCGCGCATGTGTACTCACAGGTACGTCTCGCTCTGCGGCGCGTGCGCCCCGCTGGCCCGCACTGCGCACGCCGCGCGCACGCTGTGCACGCAGCCGCCGCCTGCCATCGCGCATGTGTACTCACAGGTACGTCTCGCTCTGCGGCGCGTGCGCCCCGCTGGCCCGCACTGCGCACGCCGCGCGCACGCTGTGCACGCAGCCGCCGCCTGCCATCGCGCATGTGTACTCACAGGTACGTCTCGCTCTGCGGCGCGTGCGCCCCGCTGCCGCCCGCGTGGAGGTGCGCGCACGCTGAATAACTTATTGTGCTCTCCGAGATTTAAACCAAAATAGAAGTCATACGATTTACAATTTGAAAAAAAAAAACCTGCTTAATATACATGGTATATAATCGTCGTCGTTCCTCCATAGAGCAACCGCGACCCATCGCTAAAGGCGGGCGCATTCGCGGGCGCGATCCGCAAGGCTGCGCGCGCTGTGTCTGCGGTATCACAGAAGTACTCCGCCATCGCGCGCACCGCTTTCCACGCCGACGACTCCACGCTCCGCCACCTGCATATGTATCCTTTTTATAAATCCCCTACTTAGAAGTCATTTCCATTGAACACTGGTGGTTGATTAATAAGTCAATTAAGGACTCCCAGACAAAACTGCAATGCGATGCGACGCCGCATCGTAGAGACTCGCGATATGCGATTTGATGCAGCTAAGCATCGGTTCAGGTGACCATTCGATGTGCGATGCGAATTAATTCGCAAGTTCTTTCTATGCATCGTGCGATCTGGTACATTTTTACGATGCATCGCAATTTTGTATTTGAGCTCTTAGGGAGCTTTTCCACCAGAGATGTACTATGCAGCTATGCTGCGAGGATGTGAAAGAAAAGCTACGAAACTAGGTAACCGCTTCCACTGATGCTAAGATATGTAGCGAAACCAGTAAGATGTGCTATGAAGATGCACCCCGTTGAGGTAGCTGTGCGAAGTAGTTAGTAAGAAAGGCGCGCCTGATGTAGGTGAGTACCTACTACATACATTGCTCTACATAGCACGCATTAACATGTCGTTACAATTCCTACAAGTGAATAATTACAATTTCAAACATTTTTAATGAGTCATACATTAATTTATTTACCCTATTATAGCTCAGCTGAAAATTCTTAAAGATTTCCTGAACAAACACTCAGTTCTCAGCACACATACGGCCAACTAGCCCAGTTCCTGGACCGCATCGCGTCCACAACCCAGGAGCGGGCTCCAGAGCTCGACCACGTAGACCTAAAGCCGACCACCCTGGAAGAGATGATCGCTCTAAGAGCCAGTAACGCGCTCACTGATATATCTAGCAAGCTGTTCGATAACCCCACTACTAGCCCTGGGATCACTCATAGGGTAAGTAGAAAATCGAATGAAAATCTGTTTTATTCTGTATTCTTTTTGTACACCATGATAAGTTACAAAATACGTGGATATCAGAGTACAACGACACTTGGGTACGTAGTGTAGTGTATATTTCTAAGCAATTTACTTGGCGGAGACACTGCCTTACTCCCAGATGTTATGCACATTTGATCGTTGAAAATTCAGGCTTCTAAATTCACCCTCAACAAAGTTACAGGACCTCGGAAATGTCCAGAGGGGCTATTGCGTAACTCTGTTGACAGTTCAAGTGATGATCACTTGCTAACAATGTGCATCATTGAACTGTCAAACTGCTAGTTTCGTATTGCCTATCTTCAGTGACCAACTGCAGTGACGTCATTAGCCACTGGTGCCTTTGATAGCCACCGTAACACGTTTTGTCAGATGTTATTGTATTGATACTGTTAAAATTGCGATTGTGTAATCTTTTGTAGCTGTATAATAGTTGATAAAATTTTAGAGTGGTCACAATAGGCACCGTAAATTTTCATAATTCACCACATTTCCACCGTAGTTTGTTAGTCACTTGTGTGATACTCGTACGTAATACCAATTTTATGAAATTGTCAGTTGACAACTAAGTTCAGTGTGCAACGAATGCTAGTTGTCAACTGTTATTGAAAAAGTTAGCCAATAGCCCCCCTCAACTGCTTCGAGAGAAAGATGATACGATTGTACCTTTTTGTTCGACTTAGTAGGGCGGTGCTGTGTCCCCAGAACCGAAATGTCGATATGTTTTAACGAAAAGTATTTTTGTGCGGCATTTAAATTTGGTAAAGATCTGACGAAAAATTTTGGAGAACATCATGGAACTCTTCAATAAATGATAGCAACTCTTCCGAGATTGCTGAAATAACATGTCTATTTATTGTTAACACCATTTTATAACATGACATCACACCGTTACGCTCTGAAGAGGTACTATTATCATCTTCCTGCCTTTGTCCCATGTTTGAAAGTGGCGCCAGTAACTGAAAAGTTGAAAGGGAATCGTTTGTCTTGGTATAGTCATGTGAAGAGGAGGGATGCAACGCATGTTGCTAAAAGAGTTATGAGTATACAATATGTGTGACGAGTGATATGAAGAAAAGGGAGTTATTGATGGGTGACGGGTGACAGGACAGAATGGAAGAAAGAAAACGAAGAGCAGGAAGATGATAATGGTAGGTACCATTATCATCTTCCTGCCCTTGTCCCACGCTACTTGGGGTCGGCGCGTGCGTTTCATCCCACTTCACATGACCAAACCAAGACAAATGATTCCCTTTCAACTTTTCAATCACTGGCGCCACTTTCAAACTTCCACTTATATACATTTCGCACGTCCATTCTCGTCACACCACACATTCATCTCAACTAGAGAATTCTATCTCGAACCATTTTTCTATTCCCGGGATTTCGAGTTTATCTATAATAGATCCCGGGGTAGTACCGGGATTGTATTGGTAATGAAAAGTGGTAATAAAAAGTCAATAAAGCATGTCAAATTCAGTTTTATTTGCCTTTTGGCAACATTAATAATAAAAAAAAATGAAGTATACTTCAACTTTAATAGACTAACTAATAGGCACTTCTATAAATGATCTACAGAACTAACAAAACTTTCAACTTAGTAGGGAAATAACACAAAATGGTGTCATCCCCAACCAAGCTTCTTAATTTGTTGCACATTTTGTTAAACAGAGGCTGAAAAAGCACGTCTTGACTCTAAGTAATACAAATTAGAAATGTTTTTATTCCACATAGGCCTAAATGGGCACTAACAAAACGTCAAATTAGAAGCTAGTACATACTCGATGGAAAATGACTTCTTTTTCGACGATTACTTAATCGTCATTAAATTTTTATAGTCTTTTAATATCTAATTAATTAAGACGCTTTTATTAGCTTCACTTGTAACTATGTATGTAAGAAAATCTTGGAATCTTAATTTAACCCACTTCCCGGTCTTCGATTAGGATGAAATTTTGCACACGCTCTGAGTTCTGATGACAATACATGACTAGCTAAGAAAGGTCATTACAAATCCAATATGGCGGCCTCCCCAAGATGGCGGACAGGCTATTTGAAATGCACCCCCATGATATGGGTATCAAATGAAAGGGTTTGCTGTCAGGAATACGAAAAAAAAATAGTCACGTGACTTAAATCCAACATGGCGGACATCCAAGATGGCGGTTTGTAATTTTTAGTGCGTGCTAAAAGCGTGTTTTTTAGTTTTTTAAACTATTTCATATTTTAGTCTCTTCCAAATTATAGAAATAGTAGAATTTACCTCAAAGAGATTAATTTCCTGTTTAATGATTTTAGAGAAATCAGTTTCTTTATATGGTTTTGAGCTAATTTTTTCATGCTGTTTTTTATTTCGTGCTGAAGCTTTTCTATCAATGGTAAATCAGTTTCGGTAGTTTTTAAACGTAGATTCTACCTACACAAAATCTATTTCTTTATTATTGTTTTTGTTTTTATTTTTCATGCTTTCAGTTACCCAAATAATCTGTTTTTTATTTTTTGCCATCTTGCTTGGACTTTAAAACAAATCCTTCACATCATTTATTTATTTTATTTATACACAAAATAAAAGACAGAGAAGAAAGAAACAAAAATAGGTACAGAGGTGATGCTTATTTCTAAAGGTGATGCTTATTTGAAGTGCGAATCGGACTCGCACTCGCAGGGAACTGGTGGCGCCACTGTCACGATACGTATCGGCTCTGACTATATTTTCGTCAATAAAATAGTAATTGCATTCATCTAAACCTAAAATCACCACTAATCGAACAATTAAGTGCATAATAACCTGTGATAGTGTTATCTTAAAGAACATGTAAGAAATAGTGACAAAATTGTGACTGTGAATCCAGTGCTACTATTGCGACAATAAACCTAATTTTATAAAAGATAAACATATTGATTTTCATAATAATCAAAAACTATGAACAATGCAAGTGATCAAAAAGCAAAATTACTTTGAAACCCTTTGAAAAAGTGCCTAGAATGCAATTATTTCCAAGTTGTGAACGGTTACTCATCAAAAGTTTGAAGATCTGCTAAGTAATCAACGCATACAGTGACATCTAATTAAAAGATCGAACACTAACATCAGTAAAAACATTGGTCGATAAAGCAGTTCTTTTCTGTTCAAGAGGTCGAGTTTTACGACTGCTCTGTTAATGGTTTGGATAGCTAAGAATAAAGTGCTCGTGACCGACGTGGTGGTGGTCTTGAGTTCGATTCCGGTAAAGTCACTCCAATCACTTTTTGTATTTATTTCAAATTATAATGGATAATTACGACAACATTACCCAAAGAAGACAAAATATTCACAATAAAAATATGACATCTAGCGACAGTGAATATGATATGGATGTTTCATACCAAAGTTTACCTAACGCTATAGGAAATAGTAAAGAAATTGCGTTAATGAAGGAGGAGATCGAAAAATTAAAACTGGAGCTGCAAACTGCCAACTCAGAAATTGACAACCTAAACTTTGAAAATAATACACTCAAGAGTAATTTACTAGACTGCGGAAAAAAGATATCATTATTGAAATCAATAGGTATACAAGAAAGTTCAAATAAAGAAAACTTACCCAGGCAGTTCTACTCGCCCCAATATCAGCGGAGAGTACGGACATTATTAATGAAGACTGGTTTACCTAGAACTTTTTCTAGGGAATACACAATTCAGGCCTTAAACTTGATAAGCCCTAAAGCTGATGTATTAAACATTTCAGTGGCTGACAAAAATAAATCACCGGGTGTCGATGGCCGTCAAGCGTTCATATCTGCCACACCTATATCTGGAAACCTACAGGACAGTGTCTTAAACAAGAGCTTCCTAAATTTCTCCAATGGAGACAGTTGTGAGAATGATGAAAGTGCTAATACATTGCACACTCCTGTTTCTGAACTGACACATAACGTTACAAATACTAGAAACACTTTTCCACGCCAGGACAAAACAAAAAAGCGTGTAATGATTTTATGTAACGAACAAGGGAATGGACTTCGTCAATTACTCAGTCAGCTACTAGGATCTGATTATGCGGTATTTTCGTTCATAAAATCCGGTGCTGCATTCAGACACCTCCTTAACTCATCAAAAAGTGAAATAGCTCAATTCAATATGAATGACTATGTTATTGTTGTTGGGGGCGGCCATGAATGTAACCCATATGATACAGAAATGTACTTACATACATGGCTGTCATCCACTAAGAACACAAACGTGATTATAAGCGAAGTTCCATCAAACAAGTACCTTAATGAAGCCAAATTAAACTATATGCTAAAGTTTATCTGTGGAAAGTATGACAATGTTATTTTTAGGGATATGAATTACTCTAGATATCGGCCTCGAAAAACACAATTTATAATTAATCTATCTAGATCTTTATTAAGAGAAATCTTGCATTTGGACTATAAACTTAAATCAAAAGAATATCAGAACCTATTAATTAGACAAAATGAAAAAATATATGTAGAGAAATCTGTACAAACTGACATTACGTATCATACAAATAAAATAGAGACTGAAAATTTCCAAGAACATATTGTATGTGACAATAAATCATCTAGTAATAATAATAATCAGCCTTTGAGGGATTACACTGTTCTTTGTCTGTATTTTTTAGTAAATTAGAGCAACTATTAATATTACTAACAAGAAGGAATTGTAAGAATATTATTATAGCAGGCGATATAAATATTGACGTACTGAAAAATAGTAACATGACATCTGAATTAAGGAATCTTTTAACAAGTTTTAACATGACATTAGCTATAGATAAACCAACAAGGCTGCAAAGCCAGACCTGCATTGATAATTTTGCCCACAATTTCGAAAAAAAATGCAAGACGGAAGTGATAGAATTTGCCCTATCGGATCACACTGCGCAGCTGCTTAAGTGTCCCGTACCATTGAACTGTACTTTGAAATATTGGTATAAAATTCAACGAGACTATAGCACAGAGAATGTTATAAAATTTAGAAACTGCCTTGAGAACCTAACATTCTCTGAAATATATCAGATTGATGATCCAAATGATGCATTTAACTTTTTTACTGACCAATTTAAATTATTTTATGACTTATGCTTTCCCCTTAGACGTATTAAAATACCAACAAGCCAAAAACCGAAATGGATATCGCGAGGACTTAAAATATGCAGTCTTAAAAAAAGACAGTTATTATGGGCGTGTAGACTTAGACCTACACAAAAAAATAAAATAAAATATTCAAATTACTCAAAGACTCTAAAAAAAATAATTAATCTGACTAAACGATCACAAAATAACCATAACATTAAAACTTCTGACAATAAAAGTAAAATGACATGGAAAATAATAAAGAACTCTAAATTAAATCTACCTAATGACTCAATAAATACTATTCAAATTGACAATAAAACGATTAACAAACCTCAATTAATTGCTGAACATTTCAATGATTATTTTATAGAAAAAGTTATGCCAATACCCGGAGCAGGTAAAAAATCTATTACGTACCTCACAAATAAACCAAAATCAATGTTCATGGCTCCATGTCAACCGGTACAAATGTTTAACATCATAAAGTGTTTAAAAAACACAAATAGCGCAGGGTATGACGAAATTTCTACTAAAGTTATAAAACATGTTGCTGACTTAATTTCTAAACATTTGAGTCATATTCTTAATCTATGTATCAGCCAAGGTGTTTTTCCGGATCGTCTTAAAGTCTCCATAGTGAAACCTATTTTTAAAAAAGGTAATAAGCAACTAATGCAAAATTATAGACCTATTGCGCTTTTACCGATTTTTTCTAAAATATATGAGAAATATATATATAATGAACTATACACATACCTAGAAAAACAAAAGATTTTGTGTAATGAGCAAAAAGGTTTTCGGAAGAATATGACTATAAACATGGCTATTTATGACTTTTTAAATAAAATTATGACTAATATTGATAATAAGACACCTGTTTGCGCTGTGTACTGTGATATGACACAAGCCTTTGATTATGTTGACCACAATATCTTAAGAAATAAACTTGACGCCTACGGTATAAGAGGTAACATTTTGGACTTGTTAAGCACTTACCTAACAGAAAGAAAACAATTTACCGCTATTACAAAATTAAATTTTAAAACTAAAGAAGAAATAACATATCTGTCTAAAGAACGCACAGTATATTTTGGTGTACCACAGGGCAGTGTATTAGGTCCTCTACTGTTCTTAATTTATATTAATGACCTGCCCAAAGCTATAAACTTCCCAATATCACTTTTTGCTGACGATAGTACGGTAACAATACAATGTAATAAACCTGATTCATATGAAGCCGAGGTCAATAGCGCGGTAAAATTAATTATTTCTTGGCTTGATAATAATAATTTAAGAATTAATCTTAACAAAACACAAATAATGCATTTTGGCCATAAAAAACCTATATTAAAAATGAATGTCCAATATCAAAATAACAAAATTCACGATGTAGATAGTGCAAAATTTCTAGGTTTAATAATTGACAGACAACTTAATTGGAAGGATCACATTGAAGCGCTATGTAAGAAAATTAGTAGTTCATCCTATGCCTTGTATAAACTTGCCCCTACTGTTTCCATAGATGCACTACTTACAGCGTATCATGGCCTTGTAGCATCTGTATTAAGATACGGTATTATATTCTGGGGCAACTCAACTAATAGAGAAACTGCTTTTAAAGCACAAAAGCGGTCTATCAGAGCCATGTTCAAACTACAAGTTACGGACAGCTGTGAACCATTTTTCAAAAAATATAAAATTCTTACACTGCCGTCTTTATATATTTATGAAATTGCCTTATTTGTCAAATTAAACTCACACCTGTTTCCTAACTTATCCGACACTGTGAAACGTAACAGGCGGAATGATATGTTACGCGGACGTAAAGCCAAAACAGCTCTAATGAGGAAAAGTATATTTTGCATAGCCCCACAAGTGTTTAATAAAATCCCAAAATCGATTAAGGACTTAAATTTAAATGGGTTTAAAAAGGAACTTAAATACTTGTTGTGTAAAAAATGTTATTATAATTTAAACGACTATTTGAATGATACTTTGACATCCTAATTGAATTGTAATTTTATAATTTTTGACATCTCTCTCTAATAATTTTAATATTTTTATAAATTTTGACATCTCTCTCTAATAATTTGACATTGAATATTATTTTGAATTTAATCCACATTATATTTTTAGATGACATGCCATAAATTGTAAATTTTTGTTTCGTACTAACATAATAATAACTCATTACTAACATAATATTTTTGTTTTAAAAATGTATATGTTCCTACCAAATATTTGCACGCCACTCGTGGCAGAATGTGATGAGACCATTAATTTATTTTAAGACCATAATTATGTACCATATTCTGACGAAATAAATGAATCTTGAATCTTGAAAAAGAAATCTCTTCCAGCACACCTGCGAAAGAAGAGTTGAAAGAAAATAGATATGTAGACACCGTGTGTAACAGTAATAGGAAAATAAGTACATAAGTACAAAATAGTTATCAATAAAATAATATACAAAAAAAGATATACTATTATAATTATATACATACACATGGTAAAATAAATATCACAAAAATACATACTAAATAATATAATAAAACTTATACATACAAACTAATATGCAACTATGACGGTTCAACTAGGACGGTTGGGTTCAATTATAACGCCGAAGCACCTTACCGGTGAAGTGCTCACTATTTCATTTTAGTTGTGGAGTGGTAAACAAAAACAAGTAAAAAAAATACTGAAACACACATTTTAGAATGCAACAAACTTCCCATCAAATGCCTTAGTGTTGGTACTTTATGAGAGCCGTGGCAAATAAGAAGCGGTAAAAAAAATAACTCCTTCACTACAATTTATTGCTATAGGATGGTGCGGGTGACAGCTGTCGGATTATTACCTATAATTATTACCTATCATTTTCTCTCATGTTAAAGACGCTCCTGTTTCATCCTACCCCTTTTGCTATGTAAAAAAGATCTTGATTATGCGGTAAAAATGGTAATAAATATTTCAACATCACATTTGCACATGTCTATGATGTTTCATAACATTCATATCGGCAATTACTCTTACGAGTTAAAGATAAATATAGTTAACCTGTCAAAACATGAGTTCTATGGCCAATATGGCCAGCCGATTACCACTTCAATTTAGGAATACTGGTGAGCCGACAGAGAACTAAAGTTGCCGACATAGACAACCTTACTTACAGACAACTAAAGAATCACTTCGTTCCGGATTCGATCCCTCAGAGAGATTCGCAGCTTAGCCCTTTCTATAGCTTGCTGATCAACCTTAACCTTACGAACTAGCCATACCATCTCTGTCCATGTCTTAGCCCACCTTATCTAAGTCAAAACGTATTGTAGAACGCGCTGACTCAAGATCTTAGTCTTTAATCTTTGTGAAATAAGTAACGAGAAGAGTCAGCGAAGTTTCCTGTACGCTGGTGAGCTCAATTGAACAGTTTTGTTGCCCTCCTTCGTGTAGCACATGGAAGCCGTCCTGGCTGCAGTGCTGGCGTGCTCCGGCGGCGCGACCTGGCCGCGCGGCGTGTGCGCGGGGCGCTCGGGCGGCGCGCTGTGCCGCGTGTCGCTGTCGCCGGCGTGGCGGGTGGCGCCGGCGTCAGGCGCGCCGCCCGACCACGCGGCGACGTTGCCGCTGTCGCACCGGCTGGCGCTGAAGCTGGAGGGCGTTGTGTTGCCGCCGCTGCCGCTCAGGTGAGTGGAGCTGCAGCACAGTACTGGGGCGCTCGGGCGGCGCGCTGTGCCGCGTGTCGCTGTCGCCGGCGTGGCGGGTGGCGCCGGCGTCAGGCGCGCCGCCCGACCACGCGGCGACGTTGCCGCTGTCGCACCGGCTGGCGCTGAAGCTGGAGGGCGTTGTGTTGCCGCCGCTGCCGCTCAGGTGAGTGGAGCTGCAGCACAGTACTGGGGCGCTCGGGCGGCGCGCTGTGCCGCGTGTCGCTGTCGCCGGCGTGGCGGGTGGCGCCGGCGTCAGGCGCGCCGCCCGACCACGCGGCGACGTTGCCGCTGTCGCACCGGCTGGCGCTGAAGCTGGAGGGCGTTGTGTTGCCGCCGCTGCCGCTCAGGTGAGTGGAGCTGCAGCACAGTACTGGGGCGCTCGGGCGGCGCGCTGTGCCGCGTGTCGCTGTCGCCGGCGTGGCGGGTGGCGCCGGCGTCAGGCGCGCCGCCCGACCACGCGGCGACGTTGCCGCTGTCGCACCGGCTGGCGCTGAAGCTGGAGGGCGTTGTGTTGCCGCCGCTGCCGCTCAGGTGAGTGGAGCTGCAGCACAGTACTGGGGCGCTCGGGCGGCGCGCTGTGCCGCGTGTCGCTGTCGCCGGCGTGGCGGGTGGCGCCGGCGTCAGGCGCGCCGCCCGACCACGCGGCGACGTTGCCGCTGTCGCACCGGCTGGCGCTGAAGCTGGAGGGCGTTGTGTTGCCGCCGCTGCCGCTCAGGTGAGTGGAGCTGCAGCACAGTACTGGGGCGCTCGGGCGGCGCGCTGTGCCGCGTGTCGCTGTCGCCGGCGTGGCGGGTGGCGCCGGCGTCAGGCGCGCCGCCCGACCACGCGGCGACGTTGCCGCTGTCGCACCGGCTGGCGCTGAAGCTGGAGGGCGTTGTGTTGCCGCCGCTGCCGCTCAGGTGAGTGGAGCTGCAGCACAGTACTGGGGCGCTCGGGCGGCGCGCTGTGCCGCGTGTCGCTGTCGCCGGCGTGGCGGGTGGCGCCGGCGTCAGGCGCGCCGCCCGACCACGCGGCGACGTTGCCGCTGTCGCACCGGCTGGCGCTGAAGCTGGAGGGCGTTGTGTTGCCGCCGCTGCCGCTCAGGTGAGTGGAGCTGCAGCACAGTACTGGGGCGCTCGGGCGGCGCGCTGTGCCGCGTGTCGCTGTCGCCGGCGTGGCGGGTGGCGCCGGCGTCAGGCGCGCCGCCCGACCACGCGGCGACGTTGCCGCTGTCGCACCGGCTGGCGCTGAAGCTGGAGGGCGTTGTGTTGCCGCCGCTGCCGCTCAGGTGAGTGGAGCTGCAGCACAGTACTGGGGCGCTCGGGCGGCGCGCTGTGCCGCGTGTCGCTGTCGCCGGCGTGGCGGGTGGCGCCGGCGTCAGGCGCGCCGCCCGACCACGCGGCGACGTTGCCGCTGTCGCACCGGCTGGCGCTGAAGCTGGAGGGCGTTGTGTTGCCGCCGCTGCCGCTCAGGTGAGTGGAGCTGCAGCACAGTACTGGGGCGCTCGGGCGGCGCGCTGTGCCGCGTGTCGCTGTCGCCGGCGTGGCGGGTGACGTCACAGTAGCATCGAGTCGTCTAAGAAGTACCTGGGACTCTTTCTCGACATCCGGTGGAACTTCGTAGAGCATTTCCGACATCTGACTGGAGCGGGCCGAGGGTGCACTCAGTCGGCTCCTTCCCGATTTAGGGGTCTAGACGCCTCCTGCCTTAGGCTCGACGCATGGTTCGTGCCGTCCATAGTCCTTTACGGAGCTTTGGTGCGGGCGCGGTCATCATGTCCCAAAGGGTCACGACTATCCGGATGATGCGGGGATATCTCACGGTCTCCTGAGAGGCGGCGTGCTTCATTGCCGGCCAGCCGCTGTGGGATCTGGAAGCTCACACGTGCGAGTGAATGACACGTGGTGTTGCAATGCTAGGGCGAAACTCCGCTGCCGCGACTAATCGCGGGTTCTCATGGTGAGACAGCGACTGTCGCAACCAAGCGTTGGTGCGGCATTATTACGGTGGTAAAGCCTGCGAATTTTTCGAAAGACCCGTGGCCCAATCAAAGGACAACTGAAGAAACACTGTAGGTTTTAGTCACTGTGAGACTGACAGTTTCTCTCCTTACACACAGAGCGGGAGAAGTCATTAGAATATACTTATAATAGAATATACTTTATTGTACAACAAAGTAGTAAGAGAACTTATACACAAACGTAAGTTATATGATACATGGAAAAACCACGTAAAAAAAAAAATGCGTTACATACACGTATTCACGTACAACATACAGCCATGTCCATGACACCGCCACGCGCCATTTTTTTAACACTGCTTTATTGGATGAGCCCAAACTACAGAACGCTACTTACTACAATCCTTATAAACTCTTTGTACTTTCCCCAACAGCAAGCGTCAGCGTGTGCGTCAAGTAAAGGGCGTGCAGATCACTGTGACAGCCACACCGCACCCGCGCACTAACGAGAAAGTAAGTAGCCAAATATTGGTGGGTTGGTGATACATCTATTAACTTAAATATGTTAATTTGTCTTTATGTTAATTAGCTTCTTCCTAACAGGGCCCTGTACTCATTAAGTTAAGACTTGTCTGTTACTACAGGTAGCGGCAGATAAGTTGGCAAGAGTCGTTAGATCCGTAAGTCGTTTTTTTAGATCTCTTTGCTTATCAAGCGAGACGCGGGGAACGAGGTACCATCATTCCAAGCGCGCGATTGGTTGGTCAGACGAGGTACCATCATTCCAAGCGCGCGATTGGTTGGTCAGACGAGGTACCATCATTCCAAGCGCGCGATTGGTTGGTCAGACGAGGTACCATCATTCCAAGCGCGCGATTGGTTGGTCAGTTGACCGTTGTCCCTAGCGACACGTTTGTTCCCGATTTATACTTGCGTGCACTAAAGTTATATCCGATCAAACTTTAAATTATTTTACGACAAGAAACTTATATTTGCAGTAGCGTATTAGGTGGGCTGAAAAGTTTGTAGGCTGACTCATTGATAGTGTTACTAAAATAAAATCTGTATGATTTTCAGTTAGTACCAATCTACAAAAGATACGTGTTTAAACTACACAGCTGCCCAGCTGTCGTACAATTGGTTCTCGAGATATATGTAGAGTTGTACGTGAAGAAAAAAAGGCTTATTGTTAAAAAAAATATAAAAAATAATTTTGTGTGTTAATTAATATAAATATTCTGAACTTCACTCCAAAAAAACCCACAAGAAACTGGTAACTTAGGTAAGACCCAGTAGTTTCCAGTGGATTCCGAGTATTTTCCTCCAACATCACATCTCAAAAACGTCAATATGGCGAGGCGCGACGGTCAGCCTTTAAGTGTCCAGAGCCTCTACCACGACGAGTTCTTAACGCGATCCATTTTACGACCTAAACTGAACTGTTAAAGGGATGGAGCTATACAACATTACATTTAGTATATGCGAAACCTGAATATAGTTTGTTCAGAATCAGTAACTGAATGGATTCCAATAGTTTTTACACCATATATTTTTTCCCAAAAATATTTAAAAGAGTGGAATTCCTTGCCGGAATCTGTGTTTCCTGATGGCTACAACCCGGGAATCTTTAAGTCAAGAGTAAATAGGTTACTTCTAGGTAAGCGCGCTCCATCGTCGACCGCAACGTCGCTTTCCATCAGGTGAGATAGCGGTCTAGCGAACCTATCAAGAATAAACAAAAAAAAAAGAATTCACAAGTTGGACACCACCGACACTAAGTACAACTCAGGTCATAGCGGGAATTAGGCCAGCAAACAGCTGGGTTCAAGTGCAAAACAACTCCTCAGTCGCCTGGATGGCCCGGTGACTATACCATATATAACAAGCTTATAACTTTGTGATTTTTCATGATACAGTTATGTAATTTTGTACATAGATTCTTTACATAAGAATACTAGACACGTGTTTCGGGTTTCGCATATATTAAAACTGATGTTGTATAGTGTGTTTAACACCATCCCTCTTTCTCGTTCTCACGCCTGTCATTTGAATATGTCTTGGTAAGGCCCTTAATCTCTTTCCTTCCTCCCCACAGACGGTAGACCTCACGAACATCCCGCCAGTCCTCACCGCGGTACAGACAGTGACGCCCGTGCGCGACTTCTTCTCGGCGCAGCAGCTGGTGTCGGTGAACGCGCCCGGCCTCTACACAGTGGCCGTGGAGGCGGCCTTCGTCGACCATGCTGCACAGCTCTGGAATACTGGACCTAGGACTGCGATCGTAATTAAGGTGAGAAAGAGATGAAATTATGCTTACCGTGTAAAGAAAGACAGAATCATATGAAACAAGAGTCAATGATTGTAAAATGCTTGACTCTTCTTCGTACATTTCTTTATTATATTGCACTATATTAAGAACGTATTGTATTTTTAATAATAATAATTTTGAATATTCCACAACTGTCACACAACGCCATCTAGTCCCAAACTAAACAGAACTTGTACTATGAGTACTAGACAACTGATAAACATATATATATTTCTAAATACATACATATGATAAATAAATTACACCCACACAGAACAAATGATCGTGCTCATCACACAAACATTTATCTTGGGTGAGAATCGAACCCGACTTCTGGCATAGCAGTCAGGGCCACTAACCACTAGACCAACAGGCCAGTATGTGTGTCACACAGGTTTGTTTGTTACTAGGTACTTCACACTCAACAGGTAGACGGATTTGAATGTTTAGTACCAGGATATGTTATATTCTGGATTAAGACATAAGCAATTATTTATAAAGGTGTATTGTTCTTTTTTTATAGAGACTTAAAATTTTCAACTAAAACAATACTCATATTGCTATGAAAAGGTTGTAGGCGTTAAAATTTGTATTCTTGATTTCCTCGTTACGATGTACGTTGAAGATACATTCCTCTGGTAAATATCAGGTAACCATAAGAAATCTATTATATTCTTTAATTATCTGAATTCAACATATTCAATCTTGACTTAAAAACCGCTAGGTTGTTAGCTCGACCCTAACCTGGCTAGGCACACCATAATTATGGCGGTAAGTTCCCTCTTTGAGGAGTGGCTGGAAAGACCTCACGGTGTCCTCACCTTCCGCATGATACAGGTTCTCACCGGACATGGTCAGTCTGGGAAGTTCCTGCACCGGATTCTTGCGGAAGAATTGCCCGGCTGTCACCACTGTGTGGACCGCCCGGAGGGCACGGTGGAGCATACGGTAGAAGTGTGCCCCGCCTGGGCAGAGCACCGCCGTGTCCTCGTGGGGGCGATCGGCAGCAACGATCTTTCGCGCCGGGCCTTGGTACAGGCCATGGTCCGGAGCGAGGAGGAGTGGCAGGCGGTCGCCTCCTTCTGCGAAGCAGTAATGCTAGCAAGGAGGCGGTCGCACGTGCGAGAGAACGACCCTCACGCTCCAGCCGCCGGAATCCCGATCCCGATTTCCGGCCACCGTAGGCGTGGGCTTCCGAACGGCGAGCAATGGGTAGCTCGCCATCCGACCGTCCGGTAACCTTCCGGACCAAGTCATCGACGGCGCGTAGTGTTCCATGCGCGCCTCAAGGAGATGTCAGCAAACCGTAGGGGCCCAGCAGGGTCGAAGCCCACTGGGACCATGGATTCGCTTCTGAAAGGAAAACGGCCCTGGAATTCAAGGCAACGAAGGAACTATAAGTGAGTTTTAGTCAGTAAAAGTCTGACACAGCCTCCCGTCTGACCTGGCTATTTGGGAAACTGTGTAAATAAAGAGCTTCTAATATAACTGATAAAAATCTTAAACTCCTAGTCATTCTTCAGGTTTCACATTATTTTAATCCTTTTTAATATATCATTGAAATCAATATTGAATTGCATGATGTAATACAACCTCGGGTCTGTACAAGATCTGTATAATTGGCGATGACATAATGCGCGAGGTGCATGCCATCATCGTGTTTGTGTACAGTCGGAACAGTGTGACCATCGTATTGTTTGTTCCAGGCTCACGAAGACCCCAGCACGAAGGGAAGCGTCCAGGCAACGCGTGGTAGATTTTAAATAAATATCTACAAATTTTAATCCTAGTTTTTACGATAAGAAGAGTAAAATCCACGCGGCAACACGTTGATTTTAGTTATTATTTGGATATATCAGCTCTAATGGATCTTTTGACAACCCAAATCTCTGAATCATCATCATCATTTCATCCGAAATCCGTCCACTGTTGGACATATGCCTCCCACAAGTGTCGCCATAACGACCGGTCCCGTGCGTCTCGCATCTCTGATTAGTTTAATATAATATATTATTATAATTGTAATATTTTGTGTACGTATATTACAGTGAATTAAAGAACACAATACGCTTTTTAATTTTATAAGAAATTACTTTGGTTTTTGAACGTCAACGTCGTGTGATAAAAGACAAAGGAAATTAGGAAAATAACCGTAACAAAACAACAGGAAAAATACCTAATCTATGAAACATGAAACGTCTGACAAAGTCCTGCAATATTTCATATCAAACTTATTTCTAGTTGGCAGCTGAACACGTCGGTCACCCACAGTAAATAAAGCCGAATAAAAAAAAGATTCTCCATAAAGACGCAGTATTTGAACTAAATGTCCTACATGTCTATCAAGTGATAACCTTTCATTGTGCCGACACGCCAAGCAGTGAAATGACCAAATAA
Organism: Mythimna impura; assembly: GCA_905147345.3. Taxonomy (NCBI): domain Eukaryota; kingdom Metazoa; phylum Arthropoda; class Insecta; order Lepidoptera; family Noctuidae; genus Mythimna; species Mythimna impura. The sequence goes on along the minus strand of LR990355.1, from coordinate 2,886,583 downwards.
AAATATCGATAAGAAATTATCTTGCCGCGATAAGTATTCATACTTATCACTCAGTACCTGAGCCGCAGACGAAACAAAATGCTCGTCCACTTGCTGATTCTCGCACTAGTTCTGCAAATAAACTGTTCATCGATATGTGATAGTGATGTTTGTGTGTGCAAAAGATACCAAAGTGAACAAAATGAAGAATTTGTAGGTGAACAAATTCAGTGCGCGTACAAAGACTGGGACATCTTACGAAGCAATTACACGTTGCCCGATATAGCGCACTCATTGGATTTATCGTTCATAAACATATCTGTAGTGCATTCGTCATCCTTACTGAAGTCGAATACATTACTAGAATTAATATTAAACGATAATGTAATAACAAATATTGATGTCGACAGTTTTCAGCTACCAGCACTGAAGAAGCTAGATCTAAGCAATAATCGACTAGAATTTATAGACAAAGAAACTTTCAGAGGTGTGAAAAATTTGGAATATTTGAATCTACGTAACAATAGATTCACCACATTCACAAAGTTAATGTTCCATCATTTGAGCAGTCTCAACGAAATCATTTTAGACAACAACAACTTGGGACCAGTTCTAAGAAACTCCAATTTATTCGATAGAAGCGGTTTTGGACTGACAGACAAGATTAAAAACTTAAGTATTAGTGGAATCAATCTTACCACGGTTCCTGATAATTTCTTTGTTGACGCTTACGACTTGCGAAAGTTAATTATTTCAAATAACAGCTTAAGCGAAATGTTCGAAATACCTTACACTTTACAATACCTGGATCTATCGGACAATCCTATAACAGACATTTTCAGTGAAGATTTCACTGATCTGATAGCATTGAAGGTGTTAAAACTGAATAATTTGAAAATAAGAACAGTTCCTGAATCAACATTTCAGTATTTACCAGCTTTGAAGTCACTAGAACTGGAAAGAAATCAAAATCTAATTTCATTCAGTACGCTAACATTTGGACGAGAAGTTCTTAATGATCCGGACAATTTTGGACTAGAGAGACTGTCGCTAAAGGGATCGAGACTGTCAAAATTAGACAAAGCATTGTTGACGCCTTTTGGAGTATTGATCGAGTTGGATTTACAAGGGAACCCTTGGCAGTGCGATTGTGAAATCGTTTGGGTCAAACAGCTACAGATATCTGAAAAGGATTATGACCATTTAAGGTGAGTTTTCAAGATCTATTTCGTTGAAACAAGCTAGATTTATAAAAGAAACGAGGTCGTTATTAGTAGAACAGTCAACGTGCAATATTACCGTAATAAAACATAGGTAATTCATATAAAATGTAGGTAATAAAAAACGTATTTAAAAAGTGCAAAACATGTTATCAATGTCAGCTACAAGAAATAAAAATTATAATGTTAGTAACGCTAAATAGGCTCATTCAGAAATTGAACAGACAAACAACTAAAACATAGATAATACAAATCTAACTCTGTTTCTAAAGTCTTCCACAAACAAAAGAGCAAAAATAGCTCAGTGACGAGTCATTATTTTCATCTGGCTCGTAAGTTATGCGCCTGACCTTGTTGCGGCCCACCACAATGCATTTGAACCATAGACCACGGAATCTCCGCACCGGCGGAACTGGAGACGCCATTATATTTAAATACTGAATACGAAATGATAATTAAATGTTATAACAAACTTTGACGTACATGAAAAGCCCAAATTTCATTGAGGTAATACTTTGTTTAGGACCTTTTTAATACAAATGTTCATTTAAAAATCAATTTAAAATACACAAAGCTAAAGTTGAATTGGTGACACACACTGACACGCTTGGTTCGTATGGGAAGTATGACTCTCCGACTCAAGTCTCTTGATTGGAACGCACAATGCTACTGTGCCGGAGACATAATCTTCCTCATCACTGACGCATATGTGATAGAACAAAGGACCACTAAAGACTGTTTTCATACGATTATGTGGCATACCGCAAAGTTAGGTATTTGTCTGTATTTATTATTGTACCTACAATATTTTATATTACACAACAAATAACACTAAAAATAAATATTTTTTTTATAAAAACAGCATCAAAATTAGTTATTAAATGAAACAGTAATTATCATTTCATGAGGAAGATAGGGGCAGTCTATTTTGTACACGCGCAATCTAAAGGCGGTGACGTCACGTTTCAGTATGTGTATCTTTATGCTGTTTTTGACAGTTTCCCCTTCCACCAGATTTTAACGGTTTTTAACTCACTATTTAACAGATTAAAAAATTTCTTCATATTTGCGATTTTAGTTAAAGTTGCTTTGTGATAAAAAAAAACAGTCACCCGGTTTTTTTTGTTTAGGTGCAAATCATCCAGACTTCTCTCGCTCTAGGGTGGGGCGAGAGGACGTGTATACTTTTACTGACTATAACCCACTCCTATGTTCCTTCTTTACCTTGCGTTCCAGGACCCAGGGTTTTCCTTTCAGGACCCATGGCCCCAATGGGTTTATAGTCACCCGGTTTAAAAACCAAAGCTTTAGGTACAGTAGCCGTCGAAGCAACTCGATGTTCTGTACATTGAACTATAGATTATATTGTTTACAGTGTTCTTAGTCACGGCCGCGTGTTGACCGACCTTATCAGAATGCAAATAACTTTATTTCAATGGAGAAAAAATGTGATCAATATTTGTAGAGTTTGAGTGTTGTTTATGTTTGTAAATAGCACGTGGCTGGGCGCCTGGGCGGATAAATAAAGTGCTTTAGTGATACCGGGTATCTTTAGAGGTACCTAACTAAAGAATCCCCCACCCACTCATGGGTACCTACCCACTGATATGACATCTCTTAACTCCTAGTCAGTATACCTTCGTCTTTGGAGGTAAAAAGATTATTCCCTACATAAGCTGTCCTATTTATTATTTAAAGACTAAAGCCAGGGGATTTATTCCAGTTTTTTTCCTTACTTTTGTGCCATCTCTTGGCTTTTTCTCAAACGGTGATATTGTAGTAAATTCTATCCTAATCTTTGAATTTAAAGGCGTTTTTCGCATGTTATTGTGAAGTATCCGAAGTACATTTTTAGTTGTAACTGCACAAAATTAAACTGAATTTACCTTATGGCATTGCCTCCTTACTAAACTATTAGGTACCTACTACAATTAATCATTTAACAATATATTAAATAGAGTATCATTTAATAAATATATCGACCACATTGCCGCTTTCCATCAGGTGGGATAGCGGTCAAGAGCAAATCTATCAACAATGAAAAAAATAACTTCTGAAATAAACGCTTTCTTTCAATTTTTGTAATTTTTTTACGTTGACATTTAGAAGTTATTGGCAGTAATTGAGAGCAGTTAGTTTTTTTTATAGAGTTCATAAGACATTTGGATAAAAAAATAAGTTTACTAATAATCTTAATTATTTTTCAGGTGCGCAACCCCATCAAATCTATTCAACGCGCGCATATTCGACCTGAAGTCGAAGTACTTCACATGCACCGACACTCAACATCACATCGGCCTAACAGTAGCGGTCGTCACATTGTGTTCTATGCTAGCCTTGATCGCCATGTGGATCTTCATCTGTCTCCCTAGGAAACAGTCTAGGTGTAACTTCATCAAGAACATGTACACTCCATCAACAGCGTACACTATGCTTCCTATGGCCACCAGTTTCAATAGTGAAAATTTAAGATAGGTCTTTTTTGGGACCTTAAGATATATGTTAACGAATTTGAACTTTATGCCAGTGGAGTAAGAGTTCTAGTGCTAAGTGAATAGCAGTGGCTGTGGGTGATGAAATGAGTATAGGTTGGTATTTCATAAGTGTTGATATTAGTAAATTAATTTGTTATTTTGGTATATTTCTTTTGTTTTTTTTGTCCTATTTTTTTTAATATTATTTAAACTAGCGCTTGACTGCGATCCCACCTGGGTAAGCAGTGATGCAATCGTTGATGGTGAAGCGCACTAGTTTATTAAGAGCCTATTCATGGACCGCCCGGAGGACACAGTGGAGCATACGGTAGAGGTGTGCCCTGCTTGGGCAGAGCACCGCCGTGTCCTCGTGGGGGCGATCGGCGGCAACGACTTCTCGCGCCGGGCCTTGGTACAGGCCATGGTCCGGAACGAGGAGGAATGGCAGGCGGTCGCCTCGTTCTGCGAAGCAGTAATGCTAGCAAAGGAGGCGGCCGCAGGCACGAGGGAACGGCCCTCACGCCCCAGCCGCCGCCGGGGTACCGATCCCGATTTCCAGCCACCGCAGACACAGGCTTGCGGACGGCGAGCCCACAATGGGTAGCACGCCGCCTGGTCGTCCGGTCCAAACCGAGCCCAAGTCGTTGACGGCGCGTAATGTTCCACGCGCGCCTCAAAGAGATGTCAGCATATCGTAGAGGCCCAGCAGGGTCGAAACCTACTAAGGCCATGGGTTAAGTGAAAATGAACCCCCGGCCCCGGGGCCCAGAAACGCAAGGCAAAGAAGGAACAAACGAGTGGATTTTAGTCAGTAAAAGTCTGACATGCCCTCCCGCTCGGCCCAAGGGCGTGAGATGTCATTAGATGATTTCCCACCTAAAAAAAAAGAGCCTATTCATTCTAGCCTTGAAGACACCTAAGTTATACTCGGACGCTGATGCTGCAGGCAAATTGTTCCAGACCTTCAATTTACGTGGTATAAATGACGAGGCGAAACGCTTAGTCCGTACCGTAGAGGTGTCAAGAACATAAGAATGAACACTCGCCATACGTCGGGTTGTCCGATGGTAAAAAGGTGATAGCGGAATCAAGTCATGTCATTCCTGCGCACACTCCAAAATGCATCCTATAAAATACCGAAAGGCTGGCTACCCTACGTCTCGCCTTCGCTGGTGTTAAACAAATCTGGATAACCAATTAGCCTCTCCGCACGCCTTTCCTCTGAGTCCAAAGCTACTAGATGGCATTTTGCAGCACCAACCCATATGTGGCTGCAGTACTACACACACGATCGGACCTGTACTTTGTATAACATTAGAAGCTGTTCCGGTGTGAAGTACTGCCGGATCTTTGCAAGAACGCCGAGTTTCCTAGCAGCTACCTTAGCTTTGGTCTCAATGAACCGCCCAAAGTTTAGGTGTGACAAAATTTTAACTTCCAAGAGTTGTAGGAGGTCGGCGTACTGGAGGAATACATTCTGAAAAGCAGGAGCCGAGGTTAACGGGCTCCTTTAGGCGGTGAACAGACACGCTTGTGTTTTGGCGGCGTTGAATCCCACCAGATTGGCTTCGCCCCATTTGGAGGATGTCTGAAGTAAGACATTCTTACGCTCTGCCATAAGCCTCTCTTTCGAATTGGATTAGTTTCTTACTAGCCTGAGCACTCGGCAGGTAACTATAGGTATCTCTGTAACGGCCTGGTCACGATTTCGGTCTTAGGACTTGTGCACACCACACTTGTCTGTAGCGATACAGACGCGATACGCACGCGAGTCAGTCGCAGCCTGTAGACCTAGGATAAAAGCACGCCGTCGACGCACGTTTCTAAAACACGCGTCAACGGCGCGTTTAAAAAATGTGGTGTGCACAGGCCCTTAGCGGCGAGCGGGGCGCTATGAACAGCGTCTCGTGGCGTGCTTCAAAAATTTTCATACTTTTGATCTTACCGCTCGCCGCCCCGCGCTTAGCTACCGCTCATAGTGGCAAGGTTGTGAATGGGCCGTAAAACTGTGCTATCATAAAATAAAAATCATCTGCATACCCCGAGATACCGAGCATTAGCTGATCGCTGATATGCAGCAGGCAGTAGCAGAGAGAACAGACCCCTGAGGGACTTTTAGTTTAGTAACAATTACAAGGTCAATCTAAAAATGTGTTTAACACAAGTGACCCCTACATATCTCCACAGCATAATATTATTTCTGTGCATTATGGGAATAGGACATCACATCTGTTTTTAGGTTTATTAACAAGTATACAGGTGGTTACGAGATAGGATTAGCATAGCATAATCAGCCTTTTAATGTTCCCACTGCTGGGACTCAGGCCTCCTCTCTAAGAGGGAATGGGCCGTAATCCACCACGCGGGCCCAGTGCGGATTGGTGGATGTAACATGACTTCCGAATTTTTGGGTGTAGAACATGCCGATTTCCTCACGATGTTTTTCTTCAACGTTTTGAGAGCAGTGGTGATGAAATAAATTACACAAAGTAATGCGCCTGGCTGGGTCTGAACCCGCGACCTACAACTCGTTAATCGGGGCCATTACCACTCGGCTACCACTGCTCTCACAGAGATAGGATTACTTTGAATTAATGACTCAAAAAATGATCAAATCCAGTCATTGTGTTTCAGCATTCCAGAACAATGTAATGTTTATCGCTAGCTACAGATAACACCAATCTCGGTGACAAATTCAATGACGCAGTTATATCAGTATGAAGAAATGAGCAAGTTCCTGAAAAAAGAAATGGTTGAATATGATAACGATCAGTTACTGATACAACACGAGAAGGGAGCAAAAAGAAAATAATGATAAGTAGAGAAATTGGAGGCCGACAATGCGAGAATTTGTGAGACCATTGGACTTCCGCAGACTGCCATAGACGTCATAGACGTGCGGTTGACCATATTATACATAAAATCATTTCTATCCAACATCGTATTTTATAATCAATGCTTTGCCAATGACAGCGTCTTGTCGCAGTAAGGGCCATTTTCGAAGTAAAGTCAAGTGTATACACTAATGTTCGATTGACTCTAGTTTCTCATATTACTTACTATGACCTAGAAAATGTACCTTCTGTTCCTTTCTAGTTTATCGTGTATAAGGATGCAGCAGATGTAGCACTGGGAGGCCTCCCACAAGGTGGACCGATGACCAGGTGAGAGTCGCGGAAATCCGGCGGATGCGAGACGCACAGGACAAGTCATTGTGGCGATAATTGGGGGAGGCCTATGTCCAACAGTGGACGTCTTTCGACTGAAATGATGATGATGCAACTAACAGATGTTTAATAAAATAAAAAACAGAAATACAAAATTCACTTTATATTATTTAAAAAATACAAAAGTGTACAAATTGTTTTACAACGATTACGATATTGTGCATAGAATTACATCTATAGGCAAATACTTTGTGCATTGTATTGAGTCTCTTTCGAAAAAATATAACAAATCTATAAAATTAGCCTTTTGTTGAATTAATCATCATACAAATTAATTACTTTATAAATGCAGATGGCCACACATACTTGGAATTTTCATATCACTGGGCTATTACGAAAAAAAGGCGTCGTTATTAATAAATAACTTTTTTTCAAATACAAACATATAATTATTAACCACAATACTGTAAATTCGGGTTACTTTGGCCCAAGCTTATTAACCAATAGGAACTCAGTACTGAGTTTGGGCCAAAGTTATACCTTAGGGCCAAAGTAACCCAGCTATACGGTACATACTTACAAATATTGAAATAAATAACTTTAATTTTGCCAAAGTAGGTACAGGTTTCCTTTTCTAATCGACCATCAGCATAAACTGGCCTAATATTTCATTCAGTTCTCTTCCATTCCAAAACTATCATATAAAACAATATAAAATCATTTAAAAATGTCCTATTACACTAAATCATTTATGGAATAACTAGACATTTGCTAACAGTACAGTACTTAACACTACGCAGGCACAAGCATTTTACAAAAGGCTGCTATTTGAGCATTGGAGTTCACATCAAAATCCGCGTGGCTTTTGGAGGCTTAATCTCAAAATTGAATCAAAATAAAGAAGGTATATTATCTAATCATGAACTTTAAAAGAAACTTATGATCACTGAGTTTGTTTTTAACCCTCACTCTGACGCAAAAAAAGGATCTTATATGTTCTATGTGGGTGTGTCTATGTCTGTCTATGGTACCGTAGCTCTTAAACAAGTAAACCGATTTGCACTTTAGTTTTATGACAGCAGGTTTTCTAGCTGTGGTTCTTAGACATGTTTCAACAAAATCGGTTCAGCCGTTTACAAGTTATGACGGAGTGAAAGTTGGAATGAATAACCGAATATTTGCAAATATGGCCAAGTAGGATATAAAATTAATGGGTATAAGATGTATTACCAAACTGTATGATTAATGAAAATCGGTTCAACACATCAAATGCCGACTACGGATATTTCCGGTGACTGGCAATTAGTGTACGAGCAAAGCCGAAATCGCGAAAAAAATATCAGCTGTTTAGTACGTTAGGCAAACGTACTGTATGTGACGTACGCGCGTAATGTAAACGTACTGAACAGCTGATTTTTTCCGCGATTTCAGGTTTGTTACCATAGTAAAAGTTGTTGGTTATCATGAGCACAATCACGTGTTTCAGTATCGTACACTAATTGCCAGTCACCCTATATGGTTTCTATGCAGGACGCAGCAGGGTACCAAGGATGCCGTATCTACGTAATCATTCATATACGTATTTCCCCACCCGGAGTTTTTTTTTTGCTGCATTGATGCCATTTACGGATATATCCGTAAATAGACAAATGTATGGTGGCAACCGACTTTGGCCGCGTGACCAATTGGTATTCAATAGGTTTAAAATTATGGGAGCTTTATGGGTATGATTCGTATATATTTCATATTAATAATTTAAAAATTTGGGTCGGTGGTTTTCAAAATGTTATTCAGTGTTTCTCCTCAAAGCAGTCGGTCGGGGAACAGCGACCTCATCTAGATTAAATTAACATTGAAGTGTTATTTTTAACGAACTTAATAGATGTAACTAACACTAGATTCAACATTTCAAAGGTTATTGTAGAAGAAGCCACTTCAAAGCACTGATCGGCCTCAATGCAACATTTGCGATTTGACTTTACCGCGTTGATATGATATTCGATAAGGCTTTAAGAAATCGGGTCAATGTTTAAATAACAAGATAAGATCTTTGTAGACATAAAAAAATGCAAATAAATCATTCGCGTATTGACAGATTTTATTAAAAATTTACTTATGTGTAAAAATGTCTCAAATCTCTACTCTGTCATTCAAGCAAGCAAGAGATTTATTAATTTACAAAAATAGGTCTTAAATGTCTCTTTACAATTAATGCCTTTTTGACAAGACATTGGCAAAACATCCTAACATTTCTTTTAAATACTTTTAAGCCTATATAAGGCCATGAAAGCCAGAGTGACCAAAAATATTTTATCAAAACTGATTTTATTGGAAAAAGAAAATCAGTTTTTGTTTTGTCCAACATAATCAGTGTTGAAAAAATGACAATTAGGCCACTCTGGCCCATATGGCCTCATATAGTCTTTAAGAAATCGGTATGAAACCTTTAGCAGCAATTTTCCCTTCCTCCTAGTACATTTAAAGCTGCTACGATTACGTGCCAAACGATTATAAACCTTACGATATGTTACAATTAGCTACAAATTTCAAGCGCTCTTTGGTCAATTCAGCGACACGCATACACAAAAACATTCATAATTGTTCTAAACACAACCTCACTCACTTGCATTATGTAAAGAGTTCAAAAATGTCATAAAACCAGTCTTACAACTGTCTTTTTTTAAACTTTTGATATATTTTAAAATGTTTATTAAAAATAAAGCTAATAAATGTACTATCTCTTTTCAACAACAGCATATTCTTTTGCACAATAAATAATTATGGGAATAGTGAATCCTTTTGATAAATAAATAAATATGTATCAAAAACAATCACTATTCAATAAATAAATAAACATTTCAAAATACATCACTTAATATTAAACCTACAATTAAATAGCTGCCTTATTACGTATTTAATTACACAATAAATATAATATAATCCTATGATATGGTATTATTAGATTTAATATAAGAATATACAATACATATTCGAGATTCATTCTGATCCATGGGTAAAAGGTGGATTTACACTATGCATATTTAGGCATTTTGAAAACCGCCTACGTCGAATTAATCCGACAAACACTTTCGCGTCGATTTCGCCAGGGTCGCACATCCACGACCAAATACTCTATTTCGTCAACTCTTCTGTCACTTAAGGGAATTGAAGAGCTAAACAAGATGGAGTATCCAGTCGCAAACACACGACCCTGGCGAAATGGACATGAAAACAAGCGGTTAAAGAGTTAAGTACTTATTTTGTGACTTTTTAATACTCATAGAGCAATTTGTTTATGGGTGACATAATATTAGTGATATAATCCAAAAATACGCAATGTGTAAATCTATCTTGATTGATAATATTTATTTTAAAGTATTCCTTGTTACAAAATTGTGCTTAATACATTTTTTATTAAAATATGACACAATGTACAAATTATAACTATTAACTATAAGATAAACATTAAATGCAGTCTAGTCTTTTTTAATTTAACAAAATGGCGACTAATGTTTTTTACTTAAAATACTTGAGATTTATGTAAATTGAGATTCATTCGAGTTTTATAGTTCGATTTAAGTATTCATATAAAAATGGAGTATTTTATATCAGTTAAAATAATTCTAAATGGCTATGTTATTGGTACATATAGCTCAAAGAGCCCACTATGAGAATCCTGTCACTAACTTTTTCCTTACTATCTTAAAGAGCGCGTCAATTATACGTTTTCTTGATATAAATAAATAATTAAAATGTTCAGTTTTAGCATAACCTACATTTTGTAAGCTCGCACTGTGCTCGTTTTCATTTGCATTCAATAACAAAATTTTCTATCCAACCTTAGTCCTAGTATAAAGAAACTAAGAAAGTATTTATAATATTCAACATTTTCACAATCTCTCATCTTTTTTGTAAACTACTTCTTGTTATGACAATCTTTTGCATAGAAACAGCATGTTATGCACAGCATAACTCGATAGCTTTAATAAAATTACAGTCTAATATGTTAAATCTTTGCAAAAGCAACACCTCAGACCATACTGATCGCAAAATGATCTGTCTCATTAGAATAGACAATGAACAGAAGTTCAACTGCACCAAATTGAACACAAGCGTTGAGAAACATTCGAAGATTATTTAGCTAAATGCTCTATTTACATAATTACTACACAAGACTAATAATACATCAAGAGCTGCCATTAGAATACTATTATAACACTGAACTTTTGTTTTCGTTATAGTTGTTACATTTTACGAGCGCGTGTTATTCTATCACTGTCAATGTCAAAGTCAAATCACACGCACTCATAATTTGCAACGACTATACAAACACACACTGAACTTTGCAATCAAGATAAACTGTGAAAAAGATCTGCAAACGGTCACAAAACTTCTGTCCATTACCTAACCTAAAAGAACTCCGTATGTCATACGAGTCTAAAGTCGTCCCGACTACAATACTCCTCCTGTCAAACTGACGTTTCAGAGTTCAACCGTAAAATGAACCTGTTGCTCTTGGGGTCAACGACTTCTTCTGTCAGTGAAAACTTAGGAAGTTGCTTTATGGTACAAATAAGTGAGATGTCACCTTGTCTGAGCTGGAACTCCACGTTGTCAGCTAAAGGTCTTGCTAACAGTTCGTCAGAGATTAAAGACCATCTCTGTATAGGTCTGGTTTCCTGATCTGCGGCTAGGACTGGTCCTTCGACGAGGAATGGTTCGAGGAAAGCGCGGGGAGAAGCGTCTTGTGATAGGCAGCGCGCTAAGTGGGCGAGGACCTGAAATAGAGACTAAGTTATATTTTCTGTTTTTTTTTTATATATAGAAATTCAAGAATGGCTGTTTTGTGGTAAAAATGAACGGATTCTGAAGTTCTGAACTGTATAAGTATATTACCCTTTTCCCCAGACTAAGCTATTACGAAACTCGGACGCTACTGGCATTGTGTGAATCTATAATTTTATCTCTGAACATCACGTTAGACACATTGTGTTTCTTACAAATTCTTCTCCATAAAGGTCTATGCTTTGGAATGTGCATGATTTTTCTGACTGACTTCTTGACTTTTCAAAAGTGTCTTTAAATGGTTTATTTGAAATAAATGCTTTGATTCTTGATTCATTGTAATGGAAAGGACATTGCTCTGCGTCCATAGTCCATACATTGTTCGCCCTGGAGCCAAGAGCATCGGAAAATGATGTATTGTATTCTCTATCATTAGTAAACTCCTACAAGCACTTATTTTTATAGCGGACTAGCTGCAAAAACGATATAATTCAAAAACAGTATCAGATTTTTAGGTTATAATCGAACCATAACAACGAATATTAGGTATGTTTTTCACAGCTCCGAGTGGTTTTTAAGAAACAAAAAAAATCAACATCTTAATACAATTAGCCATTTTTAGTACCTATCTAGATAATAAGGTACTTATGTAGTTTTTTTTTCTAGCACAGGTAATTGGCTTAAAGGACTTAGTATCCAGTCCAAAATCATCACAAAAAAAAAAGCACAGGTAAGACTGGCTCTGACGATGACCACCATAGTTACGTCAAAAATAGGAATAGCAAATACGATACGATTAATCGATATTTCCTAAGTTACACATGGCAATACGTTACAAACTACCTTACATCAAATTTTGTCATACCATTAAAAGTATGACAATGTCTTATTTTACTTAAAATAACACTCTTCTATACTAGTTAATATTAATACATAATAACATCTGTATAAAGTTCGCAATATTGTTTTTTTTTTTTAATAAAATATTTGTTAGGTATTCAGTAAAAATAAATATTTTACGCGTAGCTTCATAGACGCGTATTCGTCATTATACGCTTGGTGTAACCTTGCGTGAAGCTTGCACACAAAACTGTGAAACTGTGTCGACGAAGCAGCAGCGTCGTGCCTTCGTGTCGTTGCAGCTTCGTCGACACAGTTTCTTAGTCTCACGCAGGTGTACATCAAGCATATAATTACGAATACGCGTCTATGAAGCTACGCGTCCGTGGAACCTAATCTTTTGTGAAGAGTGATGAAGGTGTAAAAGTAAGGATAAAGGCACACTACCGAGTCAGCGGAGTGTCGCGGCTGCTGGCGCGTGGCGCGGAGGTACTTCTGCAGCGCACGCGCTAGCGACGGGAACACCGCCTGCGCCGCCTCCCGCGGGCCCAGCGCTCCACCTGACAGGAGGGACAACCGGGATTTAGACAACATCTATATTTGTTGAGTCTCGTACCATTCATAATTTCAATTGTAGGGTAAAAATTGTGGCCTTGCAAACGCTAAATCATCCTATCTATGCTCCATCTCTTTTCAACGTGCACACTTTGACTAGTGTTTTCTCGGTCATCGCCGCTTGGGACAATTTTGGATGGAGATATACCACACTTCGCCTTGAGAACCGAGTCTCTAGGCTCGGTTCGGTTATAAAATATAGTGATTTGCGAGCTTTTCGATTTGCGATCTGGCACTGAGGCTGGACCTCCTGGGTCCAGCCTTCGGTCGAACGAAAGCTAGAGTACAGTGTGCATGATCCTAATCTAGTTTTCCTTTTAGACTGAAAACCTAATTCGTCGTCAAATTTTTTTCGCAATTACAAGGCCACGTACAATTACGCATTTCAACCACTATCAATACAGTCCATTTTTCCTTGTTTTGAACCAGCTTCCTGCGTCTTGGGAATCCTGGGATAGCCCCATTCAAGATAGACCTCCACAACTCGGTTACTGGGTAACTCCTTGGATAGAATGATATCTGTAACAACTACTGGAGGATTATTATTGTTTTCAATATAAGAGATATATTCACCATTGGTAGACACCCTGACACGGCGCACATGCGCGAAGGCGTCTTCGGCAGCAGTGAGCAGCCTCGCGCGTCGCTTGCGCACGCGTCGCTCTCGCTCGGCCTCCTCGTAGTAGCGCTCGTTGTGCGCCGAGCTCGAGTCGCGGCGCCGCGTGCTGCCGCCCCCGCACGACCCCGTCGTAGATCTACAACATCAACACGTTAGTTTTAATACAGCCTTATCCTTCAGTCAGAAGCACGTAGTGACCCATGCGCACCTCAAGGAGATGTCAGGGGCCCAACAGGGCCGAAGCCTACTGAAGCCATGGGTTCGCTTCTGAAAGGAACCGAGGTCCTGCCCCCCCAGCCAAGTCACAAACGATAAACGTAAACTCTCAGTAGTCTTTAATAGATTTTCAACTTTATGCTCTTAGGTATAAAGTTGAAAATCTATTGGAGATTACTAAGCGTTCACGTTTATCGTTTGCAACTTGGCTAGGGGGGCTGGAACGCAAGGCAAAGAAAGAACATTGGAGTGGGTTTTAATCGGTATAAGTCCGACACGACCTTCGCCCACTCGGTCCTAGTATCAATAGTTTCGGCTGTACGTTAATATGTCAGTCAGTCAGTTTCTCCTTCTATATTACACTAGCTTCTACAAGCGGCTTCGCCCGGGTAAGTAGTAGGTTTCCCCATACAACTTCCTTTGGACTTCCGTTTCATCCACTTAGGAGGTGAATTTTGGAAAATCTTGTCTTAATGCTCGCCTACGTCATAAAACGAAACCTTGTGCATTTAAATTTCACGCTCCGAGTCCCAGTAGTTTCGGCTGTGCGTTGATATGTCAGTCAGTCAGTTTCTCCTTTATATAATTATATGCGTAAGACTCTGGCTTCGATCCTCGGATTGGGTATTATTGGTGTTTTCGATAGTGGAATTACTTATTTTTTGATAGAAAAACATAAGCCACAAAAAAATATTAATCTCATAAAAAAAAAACCTTGACTTATGCCGTGAACTTGTAATTAAAATGAACTCGGAAGTCGAATCCGTGGCAGAAGCATTACAATTATCAACCAACCGAAATTCGGCAATCCGTTCCACTCTTTAAAATTCGATTCGACACAGTTTTTCTATTAGGCATAGCGATGGCTAATCCATTACGCCATGACGGAATACCAATCATTATTGACTTCCTAACTGTTTCATCTCGTCCAAGACGCGGTCTTTGTGACCTCAGAATTTCAGAGATAACTAGCTTGTGCCCACGACTTCGTCTGTGTTAAACTCGTAAAATAGCATAAAGCCATTTGGTCAAAATCTCAAGTATTTTTTTTGCGCGCAGATCCCTAATTCTTTTTCCAAAATACATGTAGCCTAAGTTATAACATCAGCCATCTATCAGTGAAATTCCCATCAAAATCGGTTCAGCCGTTTCGCAGATCAGCCGGAACAAACAGACAGACAAAACATTTAACAATTGCTTACTATGTATTTAGTCAAATAAAAATATTTTAATAAATATAAATAAACTTCAATTTTATTTAAATGTATCTGCATAGAAGATGTACAGATTATGTCTCAATATGTACCTACCTTACTGTAGCTTCTTTGTGGAAACAGCGAGATTACTAAACAGATGATCTGATATATTGCCTCAGTATAACAAGTTTATTAATAACTCACCTTGCTTGTCCAGGCTGTACATTAGTAGACCCATCCACTTCATAGAACTTTATACTAGACTGGGCTTTCCTCTGTGATTTCGCTATTGGAATCTTCTCCAAATACGGGTTATATATTGGGAACTCCGTGTAATACTTCTGTAGAACCCACACCGCAGCTCTCTGTATGCTCAACTGTCCAATAGCATAAGACCTACTTTCGCCATCAGGACTTCTCACAATCTTCACATAATACACTGGCTCTAAATGCCTGATTTCCATTAAAATAACAGCTATATAATGTATAAAAAGTAAAGTATCTGCAAAGCTGGATACGTAAGAGACTAAGGCATTGTAATCCATTGCTTCCTCGCCTACTGCAAGGGCTTTCGTTGCCTCAGTTATCTGCACAATGTAGAACAACCAATATGAAAATATACAGACAGCCAGAATGACTAATGTCATCGCTCTGAACACAAATATTCTTGGTAAAATTGCGTTTCTTGGCCTCAGAAATACTGCCCACACTCCTATGGCAAGTAATACAAGTTTGAAAGCTAAAGATAGCAGTATGCCTTTGCATTCAGCTGTGCATGATAGCAGCTGTATCCTTTGACTTGGCTGTATTGCAATGTTGTCTGATAATCCTGGAAAAAACCCAATCTTTGGGAGTACTACCATTGCTAACGGACTGACAAATGAAACAAAAGACAGTCCAAGAGCTACTGTTGTCCCAAAATATCTTGTACAGACAAAACCTATGCCATTGTCTGACTCCATGGGCCAGTTGCTCACATCCTCCATAGACTGGGACCCTTCAGAAGTGTTTCCCGTGACCGCAGTAGTGTTTTCTCCCCAGTTCTCATCCTGTGGCAAGATTTGGACCTCAATGACTTCCTGGCCGTCTCTACCTATCTCTGGGTTGATATTTACACTGGTTTGGAATGGTGCCATTGTGTTATCTGAAGATTCTTTTCTCTGTGACTTGGTGCTCCTGAAATTGAACATATTTTAAGGATCGTCCAGTATTTAATTGTTTTAATTTTTTCTTTTCTAATTTATAGTTTACATAATCTTTACACAAAAGGCTTCAATTAAAGGGCTAATAGAAGTATAGCAACTTCCTCATTGATCTCTGATGTTGTTTAGAAAAGAGGTCACAACATCAATAAAAGGAAACATTAAAAATTTCTTACATTTGATTCCCTTCTCAACACAAGTAACGAAAATAGTCCATGTATAATATGTATTTTATTATTCATACAGATTCTAAGAGATGTTGCATACAAAAACATCCTGGTTCTTGACCAAATATCCATGAAACAGTAGTTAGTTAACAGCATTTACATACACCTGCCATGCATACTTTATGTTTTACAATAATTCAAAACAACTTGAGAATATTAATGAGGACAATTTTATACTTGGGTCTTTTTACTTTTTGGTTAAACTTGCATAGCTCTAGAGCCTACTAACTGACAACATAGTAATGTAATTTGGTTGAAGACTTGTAATTATTTGATCATATCACACTGTAATTAACTTAGGGGAATTTCCCATTGGAATAGTAGTTAACTTTCTCAGTTTTAAAGGGAGAACATTGAACTATCACAGGATTTTTTATCTCAGCATCTTTAAACTTAAGAGCCAAGCTCGAAGGTCTATCATACCGGGTGCTGCGATGCGTATGCTGCCGGTGCCTCGAGCTTCTTCGCGACCGGCCGCTCAGCTCAGACCTCACCGACTCCGTTTCCATTGTACAGCCTCCACTCCCCTACCCTATCCATCAGCACTGCACCAGAAACACCTGCACCAACACACAATCATGAAACCACCAAAATTACTAGCAATTAAAATGCTTCACGGAGTATGAACACGGAGTAAAACAAGTTGTCACACAGAAAACGTATCGCTACACCAGTACAATATGACGGTAAACTTAATACGATCGATTTTAAGAAAGTTTTCATTGAAAATACCTTTGCATTATCGAAATAAACGGGAAAATTCCTATTAGAGCGTCTTTAACGAATGTCGATCAAACGGATTCATTCATTTTGTAAAAGCTAAACATGTTGAAGATATGCTGAACAGAAATTAAGTATCGGAAGTCTCTTTCCATCTCGTACCTGTTGCCATTTCTATCTCTCCTGTTGTTCCAAGTTGGCGGGACGCACTTAATCTGTTAGCATTATATTTTATTTCTTTCGCTTTCGTTCAGAAACTTACTACAGTTCAAAAAACATTTTTAAATATTTGTATTGGTCGTTCTTATTTTATTCTTCAATAAATAAACCAGCTGTAGTTGTTATCAGTTGCTACTCACAATATTATTTAGCAGCTTTGTTTGAAACAGTACCGAAAATCTAAGAATGTGCTTCAGTTGTGTTGTGTTGGATTAAATTGGCGCTGATTTTTAAAATATAGAGCAAGTGATTACGCCAAATGATAATGATAAGATAACACACCCATTCCACATAGATAACTAACTGACTACACGTATTTTTACCATGAAGTGATTGTTTTTGTGAAAATATCATGGAGGTCCAGCCAATTCCAACCATGAATCGTGTGGAAAGAGGTGAAAGCAGGGTAGACGATCTGCATTTGGACAGAGTGGTGGCCTCACAGCCTGAGATTGGACCAACACCACCCGATGGCGGGTATGGGTGGCTGATTGTTGTGTCTGCAGTGATATACCATGTATCAGTGCCAGCGTTGCTGTCGATGTACGGGCTCATCATCCTGAAGGCGATCCGTGAGGAAGGTCATGAGGAAGACGATGTTATGAAGATATGGGATGTGGATATCGCGCTGGTGCCAGTTATAGCTGTTGTGATAAGACTGTTACTAGAATCATGGTGTAGAGCCGTGGTGAAGATCTTCCACATGCCGAGGTTCATGGCTTTATCTGGCCTCTGCCTAACAGTGGCCGGGGTCTTGCTGTCCAGCTACTCGACGGATGCGGCAAGTAACGATCACATCGTGAATGTATTCTCCGGTTTACTTATAGGTAATTACTCTCGCTTTATTCTCAAGGCCAATGTTGAATACAATCAATAGAATAATAAAAACGTCTTTAAATGGTTTAGTGCATACTTAAGAGACAGAACGTGGTAATGAATAGTGAACTACTTTAAGTATTGGACAGTCAACCGCACAATACTGTTAATAAATTGACATTAACAAAACCTTATGTCGTAGTGGCACGGTTGATTTTTGTAGCACAACTTAGCGCACTTGTAACCATTGATGTGCGGTTGACTGTTCCTTTTTTACCTAGTCAAGTAGGTATAGTTTTTAGAATAGTCAATGAATGTATTGATCTAATCGTCCTAGATAGATTATGGTAAAGTTAGTTGACTGGTAGAATATACGTAAGGCATAACATCCGCATCCGCGTTTGTACCTAGGTACTTTTGAGAAGAGTCATCAGCAGTCTTAGTCATAGAATGGTCGCGTTACAAAGGAAACTCTTATGATGGCTAAAACTGATTGTGGTAGGGATGTACCGGAAGTACTTACTGATAATTATTCACCAGTTGGAGGAATTGGCTAAAGTCAAAAAGCCTTTCTTCGAAGAAAATTGCGCAAAACATACAATTTTATCTTCGTTTCTCGCAATATTTTACTTAAATTAGGCTGGACCACTATCTCCATTTAAGGTGCCACAACGGATTATACGCCGGTTTATCGTAATTGATAAAATCATTACAATCAAAACGAGAAGCATCCATTAAATTAATGTGTTTTCAAATTACGATGGTTTTACGTACGTCGTAGACATGTAATCTATGTAAAACAATGGATTTTAGTATGAATATCAAGATATACTTAATGTTGTTTATACAGTTGGTCAGTTATTTCATGGTTGAAATCGCATTTATTATTAAAACATGAAATCGTAAATCCTCATCTCGTTCCGGGAGAAGTTGACTTGATGAAGAGCTCTTGAGCTACATAGACACAGGTTTAAAAAGAGTAGTAGGTACCTATATGTAGGTCTAGGTAGGATATAAAGCAAAACAAAGGCTTACCACCTCTGAAGGTTTATTTCAAGAGGGAAAATGCGCTAGATAGAGCTGTACCTACTTACTTACTATAAGTAGGTAGGTACTGCTCTATCTGCTATCTCTATATTATTTGGGTAGATAACTTACCTACCCAAATAATAACTTGTAATAAAAACTTGTAAACAGTCTATAAATACCAGACCAATTAGTAAGTAGGACTTAGGTGGTACTTAATAATTCCAAGGTTCAAACGTCTTGTTTTAAATGTCAAATTCGTAGAAAATATTCCTATTTCCTACCCTATCACGCTATCACGGTCTGAGCTTTGTCAGGATCATCTGACAATTTTAGGGATGACCGGTTTACCCTCTGAAAGGTAGGTCCTCGAATAGAACTGTGGACTGCATGCTGCATGACTGCATGCCTGCTTCCATGCTGCATGCCTTCTTGCATGCTGCATGCCTTCTTGCATGCTGCAAGTCTGCTTGCATGCTACATGAAGTTAATGGGTAGGTTAGGTACCTATATTAACCATGGCGTAGGTATCTCAATACTGCGGGAATATTCGAAAGACTTACCGTGGCCCTAGAACACAAAGGGCCACTGAAAGATAAAACCCCGTTTCATCCACTTATGGGCCGAGTTTCGAAAATCCTTTCTTAGTGCTCCTTTGCCTCATAAAAGGAAACCTTGTGCAAAATTTCACGCTCCTAGTCCCAATAGTTTCGTCTGTGCGTTGATATGTCAGTCAGTCTGTTTCTCCTTTTTACCAGACTACGGCAAAGCCAAAGGAGGATTATGATTTTGACAGGCTATGTATGTATTCAACCTCAAAAAAAGCCCATCTCAATAAATTAGGTATCTTTAAATCTATATACTATATATTTAGCTTACGGTTTAAGTGTAAAGTGACACAAGTCACGAAAATTTTGCTAAGTAATGAATATTGGAACCACGGAACGGAGATGCTAAAATATTATCAATTAGATATAACGTCAACATTATGTATATAGGTACGTTAGAATGTCACCTATCTATCCTCGACGTATTTGTTTCTCTTATTTACATACACGGCGGAAGCACCTTGATGTGACTGTATTGGCACTGTTCACGTAGATAGGTGGAGAGATAGCAACTCTTTTCTATTTGCTAATCACGTTATCTTTTATCCAAACCAATTATAAAATGGGCCACACAGTCAGTTAACAATAGGTAGGATTAGAAGAGATTTTCTTGCCAAATCCTTACGCTGCCTGAACATCACAGGACAGTGGGGGGAGAGGAGTACTATTTGTCAAAGATTCGTACGCTGTAGACACTCGACAATGACCGATTAGATACGTCTACTTACACCGAACATCTTGGCTGCAAACAGAATTGTTTGTACAAAATATTTGAATTAGGTAGGTACCTATCGGTATCGAATCGTGGTTTCTCTAATTAACCGTGTTGCATTTGTTTCAATTCATTATCATTTACTGTATTCGATAAAACCTAATTTTTTTCAAATTACTTTGACATGGATATTTTTCGCCTTTTATCGGAAATTTACTATTGTTTTTCAGGTATCGGATGCGCTTTAACTGGGCAGCAGACCGAAGTAATCATAACCCACTTCTTCCGTGAGAAGCTGACCATGGCCCAAAGAATCGTTCGCATGGCACCCTCTGTCGGCAACTGCCTCGTCCCAATCCTCATCGGGTACTTATGCTCCGTTTACACCGGAGACGTGGTCGTCATGATTTACGGGGCCATAATCATGCAGAACTGCATCTTCTTAGCCTCTTACACAAGACCTATCTACATCGAAAAGGTCATAAGACACACCTATAATATGCTCAGAGATGCGGTAGAGGACGAAGATGAAATCATATTTTCGAATCAAGCTCGTCTGCATGAAAACAAAAACGCACAAAGAACGAACACTCAAGAGGAACCTTCTCAAAGTACAGCACAAGACGAAGACGGCACTGACGTAGTTGTCTTTAAATCTAAGAAGAATGCCAAAGAGATTCTAGATCCAGCAATCCAGTATAGGGAGAACAGATCAGTTTCAGCTAAAGAGTCGAGATTCTCGTCAGACTTTAGCTCAATCTACGACACAACTCCTAACCGGTTTTCATCAGATTTCGGGACTTTGGACATTACTAGTTATGCTCGAGGAGTCAATGGGTATCAGGAGTTGGAGAATATAGACAGACAGGTCCCTCAACCCTTATACAGGGAGACAACGGTAAACACGCCCGCAAACAGCGTTGTTTTTGCAGCAGAAGTATCACCGGGCACGGCTAGAAGGACAGCCTCAATGAAGAAGAACTTCATCACTATTACGAATATGCTAATGGACATCAACTTCTATCTGTATGCGCTGCTGCATCTTTGTACAACGTTCTCGATTCTGGTGCTGGGTGTGGTCTTCCCACCTTTGATTTGGGAGCAGAATCCATCGATGAATATTTGGTCGGTGAGTGTCCTATAATAATTCATCTTCTGTTCACATTTCTCTATCTCTATACTCACTGAATAAGTGGCTTGGTAATAGGTATAGTCTTCTCAGTAGCGCTAACTACTTTTGGACCGCTGACCACCTACTCTCTCATCGTCAGTTACTTCGAATCGTTTTAAAGTATATATGAAAATTCACAAAATGCACTATTCACCAGTATTTTTAAATTTATTAAAAAGTTTGTAACGTAAACTTCGACTACATCATGTTGTTTTCCATCTTGCAGGTAGCAACGCTGATAGGAGTGGCCCATGGGTCAGCATTATGCTTCATAATGCTCTGCGTCGTGCTGCCGAAGTCCATTAACGAGAAGGCAAGACTGTGCGCTGCGTTCTGCGTCGCTGGTGCTATGGGCTTTTACGGTAAGTGCCTGGACCCCACTAATTGCCCATACACAGATTTCATCCTTTTCAAGTCGATCTGTTATTCTTCTTCGTTGTCACGCTCTTCATAGAGCGGTTATTTTTATCACGTGCAGATATCACTTCTCTACGGACTTCTGATTGACTTCTAGCCTCATAATCATTTGGCACTTTCTGTGCTAACCAAGATCCAGTTGCATTTGTGCAAAGGACCAATTATGGCAAAGACCATTAATGGCAATTTCACTTGGTCTGATCTTCATTCGGGCGATTTTTCTCGCCCTCTGGCACCCTCTAATTCATCCTGCACGAGACGGATCGATCAATATTCGATAAGATTAGAGCGATATCCTTCGACATGTTCTGATCTCGGCAAGATTAATGTCTAATCTTGAAAGTTAAGTTAGTTTTGTACAAACTCACGTCGAGGCCAATCTTCCTAGGAGTTCAGTTTAGGCAGGATTTTCCAGAAGATTTCGCAAAAATGAAGCCCTGTTTTTTTTTTAAATTGGTATAACTATAAACTAGTGCTTGACTGCGATCCCACCTGATGGTAAGTAGTAATGCAATCGTTGATGGTGAGGCGCACTAATTTATTGAGAGCCTATTCACTCTAGCCTTGAAGAGACCCAAATTATAATCGGACGGGAAAACCGCTGCAGGCAAATTATTCCAGTCCCTCGGTGTACGCGGTATAAACGCCGAGGCGAAACGCGTGGTCCGGACCGTAGAGGTTTCAACAACGTAAGGGTGGATACTATACCTACCTTGTCCGATGGTTATCTCAGCCTTAGGGCTTAACAGCCATCTGAAAAACAGCTAAATTTATAATATTACGATAGAGTAGCGACAACTGTGCTCTAACTACCCTCCTTTTTCCAGGTATAACACTGTCAAGCAACAAAAGCTTATTAGTAGTATGGTGCATGCTTGCCAGTTTCGCGACCGCCGCCTCCAGCATACTCCAACAGCCACTTTACAACAGTACTCTGAACGAGTTTGACACAACAGCCACCATGACAGCTTCAAATACGATCGTCGCCATCTTTTTAATGGCGTGGTCTTTAGCCTATAATTACGATTACAGAACGTGTTTCTTGACGGCCAGTGTTTTGCAAACAACAACTGCTTGTATGTTCTTCGCTTTATCTTTTAGGAGGAGGCGGTAAATTTTGTATTTAGAACGCCTGTTTCATAGTTTGCTTTGGCAAAATACATTAGAAAAGGGATCGTTTTTTTTTATTATCATTTACTAAATAAATTCTGGCTGTGTCCGGAGGTGGTAAAATAATATTATAAAGATATAAGTGTATTTAAACGTACTCTTAAAAATAAAATTACGTTTAAGTATTTTATTGTACAAGGTATTTTTTAAGAGATGTATTTTTTCTATACAAAGTTATTTTTAGTATATGCGAAACCTCAATATAGTTTGTTTAGAATCCGTAACCGAATCGATTCCAAGAATTTTTACACCATGTTTTTTTTATCCCAAAAATATTTAAAAAAGGTCACAAGTTGGACACCACCGACATTATTAGTACAACACAGGTCATAGCAGGCATTGGGCGCCAGCGCACTGCTGGGTGCGGAAGCAAAACAACCCCTCAGTCGCCCGGTGACCATGTATTTGTGCTTACAACCAGGTAACAAGCTTATAACTTTGTGATTTTTCATGATAGTTATGAAACTTTGTACATAGATTCTTTAAAAATACTAGACACGTGTTTCGGATTTCACATATACTAAAACTAAATGTAAAAATATTTTTAGCTTGTATTGGAGCCAAATAAATTAGACAAATTGAAATGTAAAACCTAGACTAAGTGCTATTATGTAAATAACATAACTTTCTTGCCATACGTCATAAATAATAACATCATAATAATAAAAACAACATAAATAAATTATTAAAACCACAAAATTATTTAGTAAGTTGTTTATTTTTAAGAGATCACATCTGTTGCAGTCTGTGTAAATAAAAGAATAATCATGTATTACATAATTATATTATGGTACAAACGCACTAGGCAGAATGGCTGCCTACGCTAAAGACAATATGTCAATAGGAGTCTTCTACCTAGTGCATATCTACCACTTTCTACAGAATACCATGTGACAGAGGAATTTATACGATTTAATATCTTGTTGACATAAATATAAAATTGACTTTTCAATACAAGAAAAAACGTAGGTAGATTAGCGGTTTTCTGCTGTACAAAATAGTGATGCGGGAACTATCAATTATAAACTCTATTGACAAGACAAAAGGTTCCTAGTTAACCAAAAACGCGGAACCAAAGATCAAAGGAGTGGTTGTATTATAGAATGCCATAATTATAGTAAAGGCGTAGTGAAGAGTAAGTAGTCACCCTCCCCCTCCCACCCTTTAAATACTATAATACACGTTAAAACATTCCTATTCTACTTTATAGAAATAAGTACCATATAAGACCTCTACATCAAATCTTCGCTACGCCTATTATTGTAGACCTGTGAGTGAATTCGTTTGGTATGTTACTGACCACAGATCTTACAAACATTTTTTTTTTTGGGTTCTTAAAAACAGTGCTTACACTAAAAAGTATGGAATTAGCGAGTACTGATCTAGGCGAAGTTGTAATATCACATTGGTAGGTAAAGAAAATACTTTTTATATTTCGTTTTAGGTAAGCGTATGCTATAAAATCACTAAAACTGTGTCAGTTACGCAAAATGATGTATTTTTCTTCCAAAAGACCACTTACAGGACTTCAATAAATAATTCAGTAAATAAATATGATATGTTCGTAAACAGTAAATCATTTTAAAGACTATTCTATTTTTATTATTGTAATTTATAATTCGAATAAATAATAATTTTACAAAAGACGTCATTTTAATTAAATTAATGTGAAAGTACCCTCACTTTTGTTGCACCTAAATAATAATTAATTTCAAATGAATTAATACGTAAATATAGGAATGTGTTATTAAAAATAAATTAAAAAGCAACAGAAATTAAATGCAAGTCGTGAAATTTCATTTTAGTTTTACTTTTTTTTTCGAATTGTTCAATCGAACATCGAGCCTAACTTAATAGTGTGACGTCACTGCTTCGCAATTAGAATCACAATCCACAATTTGAATTTAGAACAATTTTGTCTGGCTGTTCCGAATAACTTATATTTTTAAAATTGTTTTTTAACTCAACAAGTCCATCATTTCGTTATCTGTTAGTTTTTTGACGTCACTATTAGGCGCCGAGTTATTGTTTGCCGTAGGGAGTAGAGATTCGAATGCGGACCAATCCTGTTTCGCTTTATTTTGATTTTGGTTGTTAGCCCATTTGTTGTTGAAGTTAGCGGCGCCAGCTGATGACGACGAGAGGTTGTCGAAACTTGCGAATTGGCTCTGATATGAGTAGTTAGAGGCCATAGACGGGCTGCTGTAAGTCGGGCTGCTAATTGACACCGCTTGGTTGGTCGGGTGCGAGATTGATGAAGGGAGCGGTTTCGCCAACTGGTTCAAGTTGGACTGTAGCAATGTTGTGGTTAGGTCCATCGGCTTCGTGATGGACTTTCGCGGACCTGGAATCGCTTTTGGTTGTGGCTGGGTTTGGTTATACTTTCTGACAATTTCTTGCTGATGCGCTATCCTGTAATAATGGAAATGTTTGGTTAAAATCGTATTCAAAATGAATTTTGTTTTAATACTTTACCCCACACTAGTAATTACACCTGTATCGTGGGTAAATTCACATACACAAGACACCCAAACAAATATTTGTTACGCGCAGGAATCGAACCAGCGACACACAACACAGCAGCCCAACCACTGCGCCAAAGGTTTTTTTTTTTTAGGTTGGAAAATCATCTAATGACAAATCCCGCTCTTGGGCGGAGCGGGAGATAGTGTCAGACTTTTACTGACTAAAAACCCACTCCTGTTCCTTCGTTGCCTTCGTCCCAGGGCCCGGGTTTCGTTTTCACACTACCCACGGCCCCAGTAGGCTTCGACCCTGCTGGGCCCCTACGATCTGCTGACATCTCCATGAGGCGCGCGTGGAACAATACGCGCCGTCGATGACTTGGGCTCGGTCCGGACGGTTACCGGACGGTCGGACGGAGGCGGCCGATCGCGTGAGGCAACGGTCCTTACGCCCCAACCGCCGCCGGGATTCCGATCCCGATTTCCGGCCACCGTAGGCGCGGGCTTGCGGACGGCGAGCGATGGGTTGTTCGCCGTCCGCAAGCCCGCGCCTACGGTACTGCGCCAAAGGTGCCGTCAATTTTACAGAAATGTCTACACTTGAGAGAGATGATAGCAATGCATACAAGTAAGTGTGTGTTACTGGTCAACTACTAAATTAATTTACGAATTTACCTAGAATCTTGACCAAAACGAGGATATTTTTGTTCTTTTTTCTTTTTGGACCTGGAAAACGATCCCACTATTGAGTAAGAACTAGTATTGGACAACTGACATGTTACTAATAATATTTTAACACTTGACTTGGGGTAGGGAGGGATATGTAACCTGAAGTGTAGAATATAATAGGTATGCTCTCTTATTTTAGTAAGTAAGTACACTCCTTTATATGTATGCTGAGTTAGCAATATACCTCATACGCGACGATTCGATGTATCATGCATTGCACTCAATAAATAGTACTTAACGCATGTGGTTGTTTCCTTGAGACCACCTTTAGGAACCCCAACATTACATGGCGACCCTGCCTTGGGACTCTGCCAAGGGGATTTTTAGTACCAAGTTTAAGTAGAAGGCTACAAATATAATGTGTCGGTCAACCGTGGAAAAGGAAGAGGTTTTCCTAAGTCAAAACGCGGCTGGAGGCAATAATGACGCCACGTTGAAGGAAATCGGAGGACACGTGGAACGTCTTAGCATCGTGACCTACATTGTTCTGGCCATCATTGGAGTCATAGCAGTATATGTTGGCTTGCGAATGTACAAAAGCTGTCATCGCACATGGATCCAGCATGAAATTGGGATGAGTACCATTCAGAGGATAAGGTCATCCATCAGAGGGCGCAGTGAAGGTACCCAAAATCAATTATAATTCAGTGAATAGTGGTTTAGTGTTGTGTAATTTATTTTAAATCAATTTGAAGAACTATCATATTTCATAACGCAAAAATATAAAGGCGCAAGAATCATGCACGGACAACTTGTCATAAGACACCAAACGGAAACAAACTGCTACGTCGGACTTTACTTCTTTTTTTAGTTTCTTCGCATTTATGTAGAATGTGTTTATGTATGCGATTCTATTATTAGATTAAGAAATCTGTATGCTATGATTGATATTCTAGAACAAAATTATAACTATTTAGTAGAGATACGAAATTATTTTGTAAAAAAAAAGGACAATCTAGATTTAAAGGTAATGTTATTCCAACAAAGTTGGAACAAGCAAAAAGTGCTTATGAAAACTGCTGTAAAATATTTTTAAAAATTGAAAAAAGCAAAGATACTCATCTATCATCGGCAATAGAACTATATGAGAAAATAAAACAAAAATACGAGGAAATAGAAAAATTGTGTATTTTACCCGTAGCAAAAGAATTAGATAAAATGGATTTCGACTTAAAGGTGGCGTGTAGTTTGATTCCAGTAATGGACGGTGTTGAGGGCACCACCAAGCGGTTGATAGACTCCGTGGAGTTGTATGCTGGCATGCTTGACGACCCAGGTAAGGCATTATTAATTACTTTCGTTCTAAAAAGTAGGCTGGATGAGAACGCAAAGCTAAGAATCTCAGGCTCACACAAAAGTGTACAAGAGTTAATTGATGACTTGAGGAAATATCTTTTACCCAAGAAATCATTTATAGCCATTCAGACGCAGCTTCAAAACATTCAACAAGGTTCGAGATCCATTGAAGAATATGGATCTGAGGTGGAAAAATTATTTACGGAGCTGACGATTACACAGGCGGATGGAAAACCTGAGGCATTTTCTATTTTAAAACCGATCAATGAAAGTTTTGCTATAAAACGGTTTTCAGATGGCCTGCGTAGCTCGAAGCTGAGCACCATCGTCTCGGCACGTGGCTTCAGCAGCTTAAAAGATGCCATACAAGCAGCGAAAGACGAAGAGTGCACGTCTTTCCAACCATCAGGTAATATTTTGCATGTATCTAGAAATGGACGAGTTTCACAATATAATAGGCGATCACAAAGTTATTATAGGGGTACTTTCCGTGGTCAATATGCTAACAAATACCCTCGTGGACACCAATCTCATAACAGTTACAACCGAGGACAAGGTTCTCGTGGAAATAATAGAGCAAATTATCACTCATCATTTAATAATAACCGGGGTAATAGAGGTTCGAGATATGCTAGGAACCGGGGACGAGGACAAAATACGTTCCCAGCAGAGCAAGTAGCAGACACGCGTCAAGGCAATAAAGACGAAAATACAGATACACCGCACCAGTTTTTTCGATCCTAAACATTTTGTGTTATCATACCAAGGAAATGCGAAGTACATAACCTTTTATATTAAAAATACTAAATATTATTGGCTTATTGATACGGGAGCAACATTGTCCATTATTAGAAATGAAGTGTTACCAAGTAACATTGTTGTTCATAGAGATAATACCCTAATAAATGGAATAGGTGGTCAGCGACGATCTCAAGGGTCTGTAAATTTATTATTAAAATACGATAATTTAGCGTTCCAGCATAACTTTCTAGTGTTTAATTCAATACCACTAAGGGCTGACGGTATCATAGGTTTAGATTTTTTAGAAAAAATTCAAGCAAAAATTGATATAGTTTCAAATAAGTTAACACTCTTTAACAATAATAAACAACATTGTCTACATTTTGTTGATGAACTTGATAGGATAAAAAATGCAATAATTATTCCGGCGCGATCGAAATCAATTCATTTTATTATTGTGAATGATAATGTAAATGGAGAAGTTGTAGTTTGTAGTAGAGAGATAGCGAAAGATGTGTTTATAGCAAACGCAATAGCAAAGGTTAGTAATAATAGAATTCCAGTCAGGATACTTAATGTTAGTGATAAAGAAGTGCGCTTGCCATCTTTAACACCAGATTTAAGAAATTTGGGTGACTACAATATTTGTCAATTTAATAAGACCAATATCGACGTTACTAGAGTTAAAACTTTGTTGTCTGAATTAAATCTAAATTATTTAGACGGAGAAGAGAAGCAATCAATAGAAGCAATATGTACAAAGTATTCAGACGTTTTCCATTTAAAGGGAGATAAGTTAAAAACAACGAATATTTATGAGCAATCTATAGTTGTGAAACAAAACTCTACTCCAGTTTACGTCAAGCCATATAGGTTACCACAGGCACTAAAGCCAGAAATAGCTAAGCAAGTTGATAATATGTTAGAAAATGATATTATAGAAGAGACAAATAGTGAATGGTCCAGTCCAATTTTATTAGTACCTAAGAAAGGTAGCGAGGGTCAAGAGAAAAAATGGCGTTTAGTTATAGATTATAGAAAAGTAAACCAAGTTATTTGTGACGATAAATTCCCATTGCCAAATATTAATGAAATTTTAGATACGCTAACTGGAGCCATTTATTTTACTCACCTTGACCTTCACCAAGGTTATTACCAAGTAAGTTTGGAACCTAATAGTCGTAAATTAACAGCATTCACTACAAATACAGGCCAATATTGCATGAAACGGCTACCGATGGGCTTAAAGATAAGTCCTAGTGCTTTTAGTCGTATGATGTCAGTAGCAATGAGTGGTTTAACTTTTGATAAATGTCTAGTATATCAGGACGATCTCATTGTATTCGGAAGAAATCTTTCTAGCCATAATCAAAATTTAATAAGTGTAATGGAAAGATTGAGAAAAGTAAATTTAAAATTAAATCCTAAGAAATGTGAATTTTTAAAGAAAGAAATTCTTTATTTGGGACATTTGGTTACAGATAAAGGTGTATTACCAGATCCGGAAAAAACTAGAGTATTAAAAAATTACCCTACTCCCAAAAATGCAGATGAAGTAAAACGTTTCGTAGCTTTCTGTAATTATTACCGTAAATTTATAAGACATTTCTCGGAAATTGCGATGCCCTTGAATAAGTTAAGTAGGAAAAATGAACCATTTATATGGTCTAATGAATGCCAGTACGCTTTTGATTTCCTTAAAAATGCTCTAGTGTCGTCACCCATTCTGCAGTATCCCGATTTTTCAGAGAATCATGAATTTATTTTACAAACAGATGCTTCGGATACTGCTATTGGTTCAGTATTATGTAATAAAGATCTTAGACCAGTTGCATATGCCAGTAGACCTTTGAATAAAGCGGAAAAGAACTATCCGACTATACAAAAAGAACTTTTGGCAATAGTGTGGTCTGTTAAATATTTTAGACCATATTTGTATGGAAACAAGTTTACCATAATGACAGATCACAAACCTTTGATATATCTATTTGGCATGAAAGATCCATCAAGTAGATTACTTAAATTTCGGTTAACTCTAGAAGAATATAACTTTAAAATACTCTATGTGAAAGGAAAAGACAATGTTGTGGCAGATGCTTTATCTAGAGTACATATAACGTCTGATGAACTTAAAAGTATGAATGAGCAAGTAATGGCTGTAACAACTAGGATGCAAAAGAGAAAGATGAATGAATTAAATAAGAGTAAAGAAAAAGATGAAAAGAAGGTTCTTAATAAATCCATTAACAACTGGACTGATCAACCAAGAGTTGTGGATATATTAAGAAAACCGCGTGAGTCAGTGGAAATGTGTTTGATTGAAGGTAACAAATTAAAAAGATATAAGGATGATGACATGATAACTGAAGAAATTGAATGTTTTGCATTTGTAGAGATTAAAAAGACATTATACATTAATCTTGATTTCAAGGCGCAATTCTCGCGAGCCGAATTTGTGCAGAAATTAAGTTATTTTTGCAAAAAGATACGTATCAACGAAGTATGTATAATTAAAAACAATGATAATATAGAATTTATTAAAAGTATTTGTGAAGAGATAACAACACTTCCTAATTGGTACGGACCACGAATATGTATATTACGAGGCGTAAAAAGAATAATCGATGATAATGAAAAGACAATAATTATGAATGACTTTCATTTATTGCCATCCAGTGGACATGCTGGAGTGCGTAGAATGGTCAATACCATCAAAAGACGATACTATTGGCCAAGTATTGACAAGGATGTTCAAGAATATGTAAAAAAATGTACGAAATGTCAAAAATCTAAACATTTTCGTTACATTAAAGAACCGATGGAAATTACCACAACGGCTTCCTCGGCATTCGAAAAGATTTATTTAGATGTTGTGGGTCCTTTAGACAGAGACGAAAGTGGTAATTGTTACATATTGACTATGCAGTGCGAATTAACAAAATTTGTACAAGCTATTCCATTACAAAACAAAGAAACGGTGTCCATTGCAGATGCATTTGTTAGACAGTTCATATTAAGATTTGGTATTCCGGAAACAATAGCTACGGATCGAGGCACAGAATTTATTTCTGCAACTATGGAACAGGTTTGTAAAATCCTTAATATTGAAAAATTATCTTCTACAGCCTATCACCATCAGTCCATTGGAGCACTTGAAAATGCTCACAAAACTTTGGGTGCATTTTTAAGGATCCAGTGTGGAAAGCATACGAATACATGGAGCCATTGGTTACCATTTTGGTGCTTTAGCTTTAACAACACAGTCCATTCAGAAACAAAATATACGCCATACGAACTTGTTTTTGGAAAACTTTGTCAGATACCTGATAGCATTAGCGATACCGTAGACCCATTATACAATATAGATAACTATCCATTACAATTAAAATACAGATTACAGTTAGCACATGTCGACGCAAAGAACAATTTGTTATCAAATAAGCATAAACGTAAGGAAATACATGATAGATCAGTTAATTCAACAACGTATGAGAAAGACGATTTGATTTTATTAAAAAATGAAACAGGTAGTAAACTAGATAACCTATTTGAAGGTCCCTATACAGTAGTGGAAGATATGGGTTGTAATGTAAAAATAGTTAAAAATAATAAAATTGAATTAGTACATAAGAATAGAACTAGGCCTTACTGTCAATAGATTAGATATAATATAAGATTTGATTTTAGATAACATTGCAATGTATAACGATAAGAATAAATAGGTACCAATTTATTTCGTATAATATCTATAATAAGCTAACAACTAGTGTAATTATATTTTTTATTAAAAAAAAAAAAGTTAACAAAATTAAAAGTAAGTTAAATTTAAAAGTAATTATGAATTAAAATAATTAAGTATGGTAAGAAAAAAAAAAAAAAGTTGTAAACTCATTTTTTTTTTTTTGCTGCCCCTGGGAGGTGAAGTGTAGAATATAATAGGTATGCTCTCTTATTTTAGTAAGTAAGTACACTCCTTTATATGTATGCTGAGTTAGCAATATACCTCATACGCGACGATTCGATGTATCATGCATTGCACTCAATAAATAGTACTTAACGCATGTGGTTGTTTCCTTGAGACCACCTTTAGGGACCCCAACATTACAAACCCAACCCGCGCAAACCCATGGTTACGGAGATATTCATGTTTAAAGTTTGAAGTTAGGTTAGGTTAAAACAATAATTTCCATCGATTTAAGGGTCGGGGTGGGGGGGGGGAAGCAGGACTACCCCACTGTACCATCCCCACCCCGCAGAACCCCATGGTTATGGAGATATCCATGTTTAAAGTTTGAGGTTAGGTTAAGTTAGAACACTAATTTCCATCGATTTATGGGGCTGTTTGGGGCCTAAATCATAATGGCTTTTAACATTAGAAGGGAATTTGGTCGTTGATGGTCACAATTCTAACTTAACCCAAATGATTCACTAACATTACAAGGGGGTTAGGTTAGGGTATTTTTCGGATAATTAGAATAAAACACAAGGGATATTTTTGTTGCCATGGTAGTCACACGAACGCAACTTGCAGGCAACAAACGAATGATGACTGAAATGACGACTATAAAAAAAAATGGGATCGCTTCACGTTCCGTTCCGTTCCTCAGTGAAAACAAATATTTGTTATTTTTTATGTAAATAGTCTCAGTCTTAATTACAACAACAGAATTAACAGTCCTCAGTCCATGACACACGAATCCATGACTCTGACATTGGATGTTGGTTGCTTAATCATGTGTCTGCTCACTTTCTTGTGATTTTGGAACATCGACATAGGTCTCTTAAAAAAATAAAAGAAATATTTACTGCTTACGTAATCACCATCTAGACCCTCCATCCCCCATGTCATCACAAATAAGCAAAGCAAAGACCCCCCCACCCCCCTGTAGTGCTTACTTGAATGCCCAACCAGCAAAACAGTCTCAGAACTCGCACTTTTTAAGAGTGGTAGGCTTAAAGCGCTCTTATATTTGTTTAAGAACATACCATCGATCCTATATTACTTTTAGACAAGCCGGTATGGCCTCATGAACGCTCAGTCTCATAACCAAGTCTCATATATGTATATAAGAGCATTTACTAAGACTAGTTTCACTTGAGATAAACTTGCTCTTATATGGGTATTTTCTAAGCTCGTTTGATTTTATATTAGACTTGCTAAATGCTATTGTAAGATGTCAGACTAATATCATCATAGCATAAGAGTACTATGAGTACGTGCATTTCTGATCTTATTTGAAACTAATATAAGATCAATAGCACTGGATAAGTATGATATTAGAGTGATTTTGGATCAACATATTTACAATACAAAAGCCGAATTCGTGTCCGTATAGCCTTAAGATTAAGTTCTTTTTTTCTCTCTGTCGATTTAAGGTTTTATGTAACATTGCGAGGAACCCCAATTTATTCCGATATGATAAATGATAAATGATATTTATTTTGTAAATAGGTTTAAAAAAACACTTTTACACGTCAATTTTTTTTTTCGTCATTTTTAAACTAGATGAAACAAACTCAGGGGTCAAAGTCTCTTTTAAAGTCCATACAGTAAATATGTAATGGTCAAATCACATGAGAACCATGCAGATTTGTCTGAAATGGTCTTTTGAAGAAAGAACCTTACAGATTTGAGTGGACCTGTCCAGTCAGTGCAAGCATTTGTCAGTATTCGTAAAGCTCAACTCAGGACTACTAAGGAGCTCAACTACTTGACGAACAATACCAAGGAAAGGACATTTGGGTAGGCCGCAGAAAATACTCAAATTGCCAGACATACGTTAAAATTACTGAAAAGGAAAAAAAAGCAATCAACATAGTCCTCACGTTCACAATAATAAAAAGAAAAATATTGTTTACAATACTAAGTAAACATTGATGTCAAAAATTAATGGAGAAAGAGAAAAAAAAAAAAGTCTAATTGCAAAATAAAAATAATCTACAATATCAAATTGTAATAAATAATAATAATAAAAAGCAAAATTGAAATTAAAAACAAAAAAGAAAAAAAATAATAATAAGACAACAGTTGCAGTGCGTACTGGAGCAGGTCAATCCCAAGCCTTTTGGTCCTCAACGTGGAGTGGAGTTATCTTTAGTATACCGAATGCTAAAATTAGAGTAAACAATCTTATATTAGTCTAATAGTGCGCTTGTAAAATGCAGCTATACTAATGGCGACACTAACAATACAAATTAACAAATAAAATAATTAAAAGAGAACAGGAAATACCTTATTTAACAAGGCGCATGAATTTTGAAGCGTAAAACGAGGTCTATTTAACAGTAAATAATAAATTCCAATACGATTACTTACTGTAAAACTACTTTTACTTTTAAACTAAAATATATAAATATATATATCTAGTATAAACATTAACTTCACGCAACTTTTATTTGTTTTCATTTAATTTCAAACCAACACTTTTAAGTTGGATCTAACGTAAAATTCTCAAAATATTCTAACCTTAGACCAATATAAGCCTATGCAGGCTTACAAGATACTTACGTAAAAGCAATATTAGCCTAAGTCGGCTTAAATTAATTTTGGCTAGATTTCAGTAAGTGCAAACAGCATTCAATTAGACTGATATTAGAACGATATTAAACTAAATATGCTTATAATTAGTGCCCAAACCCAGGCTTATATCATTATATAGGAGTGATGTAAGAGCAAAAAAACAGTACTCTTGAGATTGTTGTAAGCCTAGTTTTTGCTGGTTGGGTGGCCCCCTATTGGTCGTAGCGTTTGATTTATATTATATAGCCTTCCTCGATAAATGGGTTACCCATCACTAAAAAGTGTAATGTACGAAGGTGCTGCACTGTATAATAAATTACCAAATAATATTAAAAATGCAAAGTCAATGTCAATGTTTAAAAAATACTTAAAATTACACATCTTTAACAAACCAAGCGCACCTTAGTACATGCCGCTTCCAGTTGTTCGTACTCCGTGTATGTTTACGATTTAAGTATGCAACTATTTATCGACTACCCTACACTTTTTGATTACTCTCTTTAAATTGTAATTGAGACAAAACTGTTACTGTACGCTACCAATAACGTTTGTAAATTAATTTTTAAGTTTTCTCATGTAAGTGAATTGTAAATTCTTATGGGAAATAAAGATATCTCAAACCTCAAAATAATTTTTCAATTCGAACCTAGTAACGTTTTCGTAGTTCCTGAGATTGGTGTGTTCAACCAAACAAACAGAGGAAAACAAACTTATCGGGTTTTTAATAAATAGTACTAGCTTTTGCCCACGACTTCGTCCGCGTAGAAGTCAATAATGTTTCTAATAGATTTTTTTTATTGATTTTGTTTTATGATAATGAATAAATGATATTTCAAAATAAATATCATTTATCATTATCATTCACTAAAACTGATTGCAGATCTCGTAAAACCCATTTACCTCTGCTTATCTTCCATAGTAAGATTCCTGCCGTTATCATTGACGGTGGGCAACGCTGGTTCCTTGTCTTGGGGCTGGTTGAAGGCGAACGGGTCGATGCCTAGCCCTGTAAACATCTTGTCCAGGTCTGACGGAGGTGCTGGCGCATTCACCAGCGTGTCGTTTGATGGGGCGAGCGTATGTTCCATTATCCTGAAAAGAGGAATTAAATAATGAGAACAGAAGCTTTGAATGCTCTGATATATTGGTCACATGACGCTACAGCTGAGCATGAGGTCCTTGGTTCTTTAAACCCAGCTAGAAAGGTAAAAAATGTGTAATTGGGACCTTTTTTATTTTCTCTCGATCAGTATTTAAATAAGTGTAACGTAAGCGTATATCATGGAAAATAAATAAAAAATAAATATTTTACTATCCCATTTATAAATAAAAGTAAATAAAAAAGACCCTTAAAAAAAGAAGAAATAAAGAAAAATCTAACCGGAAAAAAGAAGAAGAATCTTGAATTAAAGAAAAAAGTCATTTTATTTATTTAAAAAAAAAGTCATAATTAGCTTCATTTAAAACAACTTATATTATTATTACATTAAATCCATATTATTATTATTATTTTATTTATCTCAGGACCCTGAGGTCCTGGACCTTTGGGAGGCGTACGAGGAGCCGAAGCCAACTCGCAGACGAGGAGCCGAAGCCAACTCGCAGAGGCCCTTTAGATAATTATAATGGAACATGATACCAACCGACGATTATCCCTGTACGCGCTATGCTAGTGCACCCAAGGACAACCCCCGGTTATTGAAAAACTGTTGCGACATATGGAGAACAAAGATAATAGGGCTATGGTTTTTGGAGTCTTAAGTGGACTGGTAACATGGAACTATGTCAAGACTATGGCCCCTGCCTGAACAAAGTTATTAATATGCATCGAAAAAAGGCAGGGGGTGACTTGCACACTCAATAAATGGGCCCCCAAAAACGGCCGCTAGCACGAAGTGACGTAGCAACAAGAGGGCAACATATCCTGAGGTGCTTGAGGAGTGGAGAGGTATACCACGGCTATCAGGACAATCCCGGAAGTACGGTCAAGATCCCTACCAGCACCTTACTGGATTATACATCCTTCTCCCGAGCACGTTTGCTCTTGCGAATCTTCACTCAAGCCAGCCAATAAAGGCAAGAGAGAGGTGGGAGCTCAGTTCCTCGTCAGTGTTCACTACGGCCGGCCAATAAAGGCAAGCCGGAGATGAAGAACAAGAATTCTCCCGGGAGATCGGGTCCGTGGGGTCGCTAATGCCCAACAGTTCGTCACAAAACTGCGCTGCATTGATTTGTATCTTGATATTTTGTATCTCTCTTAGTCTGGCCCCTCACCCTAGGCATATTACGGCAAAGCAAACTTTACCGATACAGACCTAGGGTATATTGGAGCACGCAAGCCCCACCACGACGTCAACGTAGAGATACGGCGATGGGGTTATTATTATTATTATATGTATCAGTATATCCCGGACCTTTTTTTTTTTTGGGAAAATCATCTTATGACATCCTCCGCCCTTGGGCGGGGCGGGAGATAGTGTCAGACTTTTACTGACTAAAAACCCACTCCTGTTCCTTCGTTGCCTTTCGTACCAGGGCCGAGTCTTCCTTTCAGAATCAGACTCACGCGATCGGCCGCCTCCTTTGCTAGCATTACTGCTTCGCAGAAGGAGGCAACCGCCTGCCACTCCTCCTCGCTCCGGACCATGGCCTGTACCAAGGCCCGGCGCGAGAGATCGCCGCCGCCGATCGCCCCCACGAGGACACGGCGTTGCTCTGCCCGAGCGGGGTCCCGGACCTTTGGAAGGCGTACGAGGAGCCGAAACCAACTTGCAGAGGCCCTTTAGTCACTTTTAATGGAATGTGATACCAAACGACGATTATCCCTGTACGCGGTATGCCAGTGCACCCAAGGATAACCCCCGATTGGTGAAAACCGATTGCGATATATGGAAAAAAAATCATATTATTATTAATTCATAAAATTCTTTAGGTAAAATAAAGCACATAATTATTTCATTTTCTTATGAGTTAATTTAAAGCTGCGTTTTATCACAATGAGGATCAGTCATGATTTTGTGGAGTATGCAGACTAGCGTCAAAAAATAAACAGTAAATACTGTGAAGAAATTATTTAAATCAGAATCAGACCAAAAATTACGAAGATACAGCAATTTTAGTGTAGGTATTAGTTCCAGAAACGCACCCGAGAATGAATACGATCAAGCCATTTGTCGCACGGATCATGACAAATGACGTCACCGTAAAAATTGGTTGAGAATAAAATTCTCAGCTCCATTTTACCGAAATCACGTCTGTTTCAATGATTCCACGTATTGTCCAGCTGTATAGACACTCGGATTTGCATTTTGCACAAAAACTCAAAACTTCTATGTTCTCAAATCTTCTATGTTCATAAAAATATGATTGGCGACCGTTAGAGAATGCCATGCCGTGGGGTTCAAACAAAAGTGGTGAAAGTGGTTATAATTATAACATAGGTAACTTTAGATGCATTTCTGCTTAACTCTTCGAAGTAATCAGGCGTGATGTTATGCACCCATTGTTTGATTCATTAAATAAATAAATGTTCACTCACTTGGCTTCATTGTTGATAGAATTCAACTGCTCCAACTTAGCTCTATGCTCCGTCTCCATCTTCGAAATCATCTGCTTGACCAAGCTTATCAATGCGTTAAACTGGTTCAGGGTGAGACCGTTCTCCACGCAGAGAGGGATGAGGAATGGGAGGACCTTGGTAGCTAGCACCTCTTTGGTGATGCCGAGCTTTGAGTGACTTAGAGCTAATTTGTATATACCTGGAAAGAAAGGCGGAAATGTTTATGGTTTCTGCTTTTTAAAACAGTTAAGAGCAAGTCAACAAACAGCCGCGGGAAGATTGAAACCCTTCTCTTTGTGTAGCATTTAAGGTAGAACTATATTGGGCCCACGTGGGCACGTTGGTCTCCATACATTTTATATGGTTATTATGGTAACTAGATTTGTAGAGCTACATGTATATGTGTTGTGACTGTGTGTCGACAGGCATTCGTGTTCGCACGAATACTTCGCGATTCGACGAACTACTCGGCCAAATGTAGCGATAACGCGAATATACGCTGAATCTCGATAGTGTAGCCACAACACTGAATATTTTGAGTAATTAGCTGTTGAAATGTAAATTATTTGATATTATGTGTTTCGTAGTTATATTTATACAACAATAAAACTTGTGACCCTGCTATGATAACAATCACGATTCGCTTTCTAAACATAGACAAGGTAATTTTTTATTTACTCTTCGCTGTCCATGACGGTAATGTTACCATTCTTTCTTTTCTTTTTTAAATAAACTTAGCGTCGCACTAGAAAATCTCCGGGACGCAAAATAGTTCTAAAACTACGCGAAAATTTTAAATTCGTGAAGAAGAAGAGCTCGTCAGTTTCAAATTCCCGCATCGCAATATTAGAGTTCGGCACACGATTAGAACGGAACTACAACAGTCCGAAATCAACTGTCGGGCAGTTGCACGGACCTGACACAACATCCGTCTGGTCAGAGGATCCTCCCTTTTCAATAAAGGTTTGGCTTGGAGACCCTGTGACGCATACCTATTAAGTGTTTAATTGTGTTTAATTGAGTTTAATTGTGTTAAGTTACTTTTTCTAAACAAAGAACATCAAAAAGTTATGTTTATTTTCATTGTTGACCTAACCCCATATCCCGTTTTGAGTTAAAAAATAAATGTCCAGGTAATACATACCCAATATTCCCATGAGCACAGCCGGTTCCCTCGACGGTATCTGCGGCAAGAACGGTATAATTTCGTCCAGCACCAACCATTTGTCCAAGTGCTCCAACAGTTTGCCCAAACACAGCAAACAATTGACTCTCACTGACAAGTAATTTGTACCTAAACATAACTTCTTAATTCGCGGCAGGAGCGCATTCTTCATCGCAGGGTAGTCTATCAAAGATGCGAAAGTCGGTAGCACTGACAGACACAGCTCCTGGATCTGCTGAGCATCCGATTCTAAAGCTCTATGCAACATTGGCAGGATATCCGTCTTAACTTCCTCCCCAGGTGTTAATTTTAAAAGCAACTCCATTTTCTGCATGAATATAAGCAAGATTTGTATCGGATCCTGTATCAACATCACTGGTTTTAAAGCTGGTAGAATATATTTGATATATTCCTCTTGGGTACTGTTTTCTGCAATCAGCAACACGTTTGGTAGAACGAAAGGAACCATTGGTGGGTTGATGAACTCTTTTGTTAGGCACGGCAGGACCCGGTAGATGCAAATACGATGCGGCATTTTTTGGATGATTTGAGGTAAACCCTTGTAGAATTGAGACTTTTGCAGGTTGTCCCATTGGAATAAAGAATCTAAATAGTTCAGGGTTTTAACGCCAACATCCTCGAAATATGGTATCTGTGAAAATAAAAGAAAAACAATTATTGAGTTTATTTTTACTGGAACATGGTGAAAGTTTTGTGGTTATCTCACTTACCTTCAAAAATTGATGTGAATCAGGTCTCAATTCCGGTGTAGCATTTAACATCAGCTTCACATACTCCCGCAAGCCGTCCGTGACACACAACAACCTTGTCGTCGGCAAGTTTCTGATCTCGTTTACAAATCTCTTATACTTTGAGTAATCA
Organism: Mythimna impura; assembly: GCA_905147345.3. NCBI lineage: Eukaryota > Metazoa > Arthropoda > Insecta > Lepidoptera > Noctuidae > Mythimna > Mythimna impura. The sequence goes on along the minus strand of LR990355.1, from coordinate 2,845,827 downwards.
TTTCCTACGTTACCCAGCGTCTGATGTCCCGTACTATGCAAGGCATATATCACCATCCCTAATGAGTATATGTCACTGCCAGGAGAGTGAGTAGCTGAAAGAACATACTCAGGAGCCAAATAATCGAGCACTGGTTGAGTTAACGCATGCATAGCGGGACAATACTCTTGGAACGGCCAATACGGAGCTGATCCCGGTCCTCTTTGGTTGGAAATACAGAAATCAAACCCAAATATCTTCCAAGCACCTTGTTGGTTCACAATAATGGACTCTGGACATAGGTTGTGATGGAGAAGTTTAACATCATTGTGTAGGAATGTCAGTCCTTCAGCTATCTGCATCAGACCATATTTAATTTCGAGCTCATACAACTTATAGTTAACAAAGTGGCTTGGTACGGGCTGTGGCATGTTTTCCATGTTGCCTAAAATATTAGCTAAGCTGGCGAAAACAGGTTCTGTGGCAAAAGCGATACTCTCTCTGCTTTCTTCAAGGCTATGCTGTACCGTGAGGATCTGTGGATGCCTCAGCTTCGTCAGCTGCACAATGCCGCGTTTCAAGGTTTCCAACATGATGTCTCTGTCAGATTTTGACCATCTTTCTAAGTGTTTCTTTTCGAAAACAAATATTGATGCTTCTTGCTTTGTTGATTTCTTGTAGCCTTTGTAAATTTTCCATAGTAGACCTATGGAACAGTAATGATGTCTATTATAAAGAAACTTTTAAACGCCTACTGCCGATATATCCGACAAACACTCTCGCGTTCACACATCCACAACCACATACTCCATCTCATTAGCTCTTCTGTCACCTATGGGGATTGAAGAGCTAAACGAAATAGAGTACCCAGTCACTCGTCGGACCCGACACAAGTGGTTAAAAAGTTAAACTTTCTTTGGATTTTTATTGTTTGTTGTTTTTTATATGGGTTATTTCCCATACTAATCTTGTAAATAACCTTTTTAGTTTGGAAATAAAATAAATGTAATATTGCATTCCAATGTTATCTTTATTTTAGTGTTTTGAAGATGAAGAATGGGTTTATTATAGCTTGAGATCAGTATTTTGTTGGTTTTAAGAAAGCCCCAATTGGTATCTCAGGTCATAAATGTGTATTTTATTAATTATTAAAAATAAAATACACATTGAATGTAATTACTTACAAACAGAAACATTTTCTATTTGTTTGTGTTTATGATCAGTGGTTTAGTTATCTGTTTACTGATATTATTATAAATTACTATTGAATTTTTTTTTATCTAGATATTCTGTGCCACGGCTGGACAAACTATTGAATATAATTACATTATTTCATGAACTAGTCCAGTATTCCGCAAACTTTTTGTGTTCACAGTACACCAAGGTCATTGGAAAATTTTGGAGGCCCACCACAAATGAAAATTTTTATTAATAATCACCAAAATAATGTTTATTGTTAACCAACAAAGCAATATTTATTAGATAATCAATAAACTTAAACTTTATATTGAAAGATATTTAATTCGGAAAAAGATTTACAATGCGTTCCAAATAAGAATGCTCGATTGTATGTTGTGACGTCACGTCATACTGTCAAATCGCAAGAAATTGGGCAAAATTGAAGAACTCAGAGATGAGCAAAATTGAAAAACTGGATTCTGATTAAACTATTTTCATTCACAGTTCGTAAATAAATTATATTTTAAAAATTTGTTTTACTCACCATATTAGTTCTTCGATTTGACAGTATGACGTGACGTCACAACATGGCAATCGATCCTATTCTTATTCGGAACAAGGCATTGTAATCGACTTACACGAGTAAAATCGCGGCCGGATTTGACATGGCCAATTCGGGAATTTCCTGTTTTGGGTTCTGGTGAAAGAAATGCCCGGGTGTCACCACTGTGCGGACCGCCCAGAGGACACGGTGGAGCATACGGTGGAGATTTGCCCCGCTTTAGCGAAGTACCGCCGTGTCCTCGTGGAAGTGATCAGCTGCAGCTTTTCGCACCGGGCCCTGGTTCAGACCATTGTCCAGTGCAAGAGGATATCAGTTTTCTTACACCCCATCCGCCGCCACATGAGACACCCTGGGTGTCGGCAGTCGCGATTTGCCCCGCTTTAGCGAAGTACCGCCGTGTCCTCGTGGAAGTAATCAGCTGCAGCTTTTCGCACCGGGCCCTGGTTCAGACCATGGTCCAGTGCAAGAGAATATCCGTTTTCTTACACCCCAGCCGCCGCCACATGGGACACCCTGGGTGTCGGCAGTCGCGGACGACAAGTGCAATCGGTAGCACATCATCATCTCTTTGTTGATCATCTTGAAGAGTACATTGTTTTATTGTGATAATATTAACACGCTTTTATTAGCTTCACTTGTAACTATGTCATGTATGTAAGAAAATCTTGGAATCTTAATTTGACCCACTTCCCGATCTTCGATTAGGATGAAATTTTGCACACGCTCTGAGTTCTGATGACAATACATGATTAGCTAAGAAACGTCATTACAAATCCAATATGGCGGCCTCCCCAAGATGGCGGACTGGCTGTTTGAAATCCACCCCCATGATATGGGTATCAAATGAAAGGGTTTGCTGTCAGAAAAACGAAAAAAATAGTCACGTGACTTAAATCCAATATGGCGGACGTCCAAGATGGCGGACAGGCTATTTGAAATGCACCCCCATGATATGGGTATCAAATGAAAGGGTTTGCTGTCAGGAATACAAAAAAAAATAGTCACGTGACTTAAATCCAACATGGCGGACATCCAAGATGGCGGATTGGCTATTTGAAATGCACCCCCATGATATGGGTATCAAATGAAAGGGTTTGCTGTCAGGAATAAGAAAAAAAATAGTCACGTGACTTAAAATCCAACATGGCGGACATCCAAGATGGCGGATTGGCTATTTGAAATGCACCCCCATGATATGGGTATCAAATGAAAGGGTTTGCTGTCAGGAATACGAAAAATAATAATAAGAAGACTCAAAAGTATAAAATAAAATAAAAGTTTAAAAAACTAAAAACACGCTTTTAGCACGCACTAAAAATTACAAAATAATTTGGACATAGTAAATATTAAATAAAGATGATTACCTACTTATAACCATTTCGCATAGGTAATTATTTATCGTTCATCACGAACTGAAATTGTTTATGTTTACCTGCGATCTAATGAAGATTTGGCAAAGGGAAAACTCTTGAGTCATCAAACTAAATGACCAAATTATTTTGTAATTTTTAGTGCGTGCTAAAAGCGTGTTTTTAGTTTTTTAAACTATTATTTTTGTAGTTAAAAATCCTGTGTCACAAAAATAGATCATTGCAAATGACAAAAGTATCTAAGCTATTACAACTTAGAAAGCAGATGACATTCATTTTTCACACATGGACAAAAAATTTAGAAATTTTTCTGTTTCTGAAAATTTTAATTTTACTGTGCAATTCCTTTTTATTTCAAACAAACAAGAAGTACCTGTTTGTCGTTTGGTAGGTTTCCAAAAGGAATGCCTCCGGTAAATGCATTTCAAACCCAGTCCATAGGTTGAATTAAATTTTTCTTCCGTCTATCTATTAACTTTATCTTCCGAGGCACACCAACTAATCTCCACGGTACACCAGTGTGCTGCAGCACAACGTTTGCGGAACACTGAACTAGTCCATGATTAGCTTAGCGTGATAAGCACTTCCTGTAACTATCCTGTTTAGTTAGATAAATAGAATATACTAGTACTTTGATTTTAACAACCACATGACCAGAAATTCATAAATCCTTAGGTATTTAGATCGAATTTGAGGGTTTTTGGGGGGGGGGGAGGGGAGGGGTACCCCTAAAAAGTATTTGTTTATTTTTCCTAACATTGAGACTGCATAATTACTTCTTAGAAAAAAACTTTTACAACAAAAAATTATGAGTTTCCAACTCACTGTCCTGTATAGTCAGTTAAGCCAATTTCAATTCAGGAATCACTTCCTAAATATCTAAATATGCAAAGCTAAATTCAAAATACCACGTAGTATCTTCAAATACTGCACTGTTTCCTACAGTAGGTCAACCAACTCACAGTTTGTTTAAGTCCATCCTAAAAATCGCCAATAGATTCAATACTGTTGACATACATAATTGTACACAAAACACAAATAGAACCAAATTTAAAGCACGCCCAGCTTACCTATATCACTGAACTGAGTAATCAAAGTGTTCAATATCAAAGCAAATAAGGTGCACAATAGACACCACCTGAGTCTGCATGCAAATTATAGATACATCAATAGTATTTTTACCTGGACCAGCGCTTGCAATGAATTGTGTAGCCTCAAACTCTCTTGTCACAGGATTTCCTGGTAAAACACCAGATAAATGCGAAACTGTGTTGCTGACTGACGAATAAAACTTGTTAAAGACCTCCATGTTCGAGTTTTTATACTTTTAACTTTTTATTGTATTGTAAAAATAAAAATCATTACGGAGCCAGACAAAAATGTACGGACATGAAATGTCACTTTGACATATTGATTAACATTTATATTTTGGTTCAGAAATTGTGTGTCGCTTTTGTTTCAGGTTGTATAAATGCCGTTTGAGTTTCGTTGGCAATATAAAAACCGAGGGGAAAAAAATAAAAGATTAGCCGCAGCTGTGAAGAAGGTAGAGAAAGGAGACAAGTACGAAGTATGAATCATTGGGTCTCGTGAAGTTACAAGTGAGGAGCTCAGACTTGTAAGAGATACTGCAAGTGAGCACAAATGAGCAGAATTTCCGAACGAAGCTTTCTTTGGATATTTACAAATATCGCTTTGTCAACCATTTTGATAGTATACTTGAAATATTAACTTACGACAGGTTTCTGTTAAAGAAATATGATAAAAATAAACTGCAAATTATAAGATATTGAATGTAATAAAAAATTGCTACATTTTATAAATATTAAAAATATGCTCAAAGTAAATCAAAGATATTAACTTGTTCAGAATAAACTGTAGCTATTTTTGTAAACGACTTAATGTCATGTCACTGCAAAGTGCAAAATGTTTACGATTACAATTTGTTTTTGTAAATGAATCATAGAAATACCTAATTCAATGTGATAAAGGAAAATAAACGCAAAATGTGGCGAGGACATTCTATAATAGTAATGTCCATATTCCTAACAATCATACCATCGATATTATCAGAGAGCGACCCATATTCGAAAGAACCATATCGACCTCTTGGTCCTTTAGTGAAATGCAATTTTTTACCGCTGGAATTCTTGGATTGTGACGAACCAATCGACCATAAAGGAAATTATACTGCCAGAGATGCTATCGGTCACGGCTGTGTGAAGTTTGGAGGCGTTAGATACGATCAGGTGAACAAAACGAGAGTGCAGTGTAAAGCTTTGGATGGGATCGAGTGTTTCGGAAGCAGGAGCTTTCTAAGAGACGGTTTTCCTTGCGTGAGATATTCTGGGCACTATTTCACGACCACGTTAATTTACAGCATATTATTAGGTTTCTTAGGAATGGACAGATTTTGTCTTGGGCAAACTGGGACTGCAGTGGGGAAGCTTCTTACATTAGGAGGTTTAGGAATATGGTGGATAGTGGATGTTGTTTTACTTATTACTAACAGCTTGCACCCAGAAGATGGAAGTAATTGGAATCCTTATGTTTAGAATTTGTAGCCAATTTATTTACAAGATGTACTTGAGGAGGATATGTAGATGAAACACAACACTTGAAAACAATATTGTATAAAATTAGTTATTTAAATGTAAATAATTGTCATGTGTTTGAAACTCAAGATTCTTTAAAGTATAGATGAGGTTTTCATAACAAGTAATTCTTTTTGGACCAATTCATCAATCATTGTTTACTATTCAGATAATATCATACACAGCAACTTTATTTTTATAATCTTTATAGGTCCCTAAGGGTACCTATAAACCTCCTTGATTCTTTTCCATTCCACTATTTGTGGTGACATGTATCCAGTCCTTGCCTACAACCTTTATAACATCATCAGCCCATCTTTTTCTCTGCCTTCCAACAGTTTAATGTTTTTCTGCTGGGCTGTCATTTTGTTGTTTGGAGGGCACCTTTTATCTAGGGATTGGCAGGTTAACTAGTAAGGTATTGAGATAAATTTTAATGTGGACCCTCCAAACCCTTTTTACCCATTGTCAATGTAACCTCCAGAATAAGAAAAACCCCGATTCACAGAACTTGCAGCAGTACATGATGCAAGAGTACTATAAAATTGAGGATCAGGAACACTCGTCTAGCCTGAATAGTTATTGAATTTTATGCTGTAACTATTTCAGGGGTGCAAAATTTCTTTTGAAAATAGTATGTTGGCTTACTGCAAGGACACATTACTGGACAAATACAAATTTAAGCTACTATTAGTGACTAAAAGCGACTTATAGTTAAAGTTTTGTATAGTCAGTTTTTATTTTGCAAGTACTTTGAATTTTAGTTACTAAAAGTGACTTTATTCAAAGTTTTGTATTTGTCAGTTAATGAGTCCTTGCAGTAAACCAATGAATATGTAATTAACTTAAAAAAGATCTTCTAAATTGGTATTTCCTAAGTTAATTGTGTTTGTGATAACTATTTTGTTTAAGTGTAAATATAATGATTATGTAAATAAAGAATTTTAACACTAATTTGAATTGTTTTTTTTTTTTACTCTGCAGCAGGTGATTTTTTGTTAGTGAAATGAAAGTAATGAAACAATAAAATTGGAAATTATATTTTATTATAACTTAAGCCACCAGGGCTGAAGCGGTGCTTGACTCATACTTCCAGTTAGGTGGGAGCACGCTCTTTGTCTTGTAGTAGCGGGCTAGCCTGTGGATTCTGGACTCGACGAGAATCAGCCTGAATTTGCTGTCCTTGTCCTTCCTGTTGCGTTCCAAGTGCTTCCTCATGGCAACAGCTTTCTTGATCAAGTAGTACAAGTCCTCTGGTAGGTCGGGAGCGAGACCCATGGCTTTCATGATACGCAGGATCTTTTTGCCAGTGACGAATCTGACTTGTGCGACTCCATGGGAATCCCTAAGCATGACACCTGAAATAGATGGAAACGGATGATGTTAATTTGACATTACAATAAAATAGTTTAACCACCGGATTAATATGGGAAATGTATCATACAAAATTTTTATTGAAAAGGAACTTTAAATTTCAAGAATCAATCCACTCATTGCAGCCTTCAGTTTTTTTATTAGAACCAAAACTATGATAATTCGTCGTAGTTGGCTATGTGAACACACGCACATACAAGCAGAGCGATGGTGGTCCTCGACACCAGGATGCAGGCAGGCCAAGGTGGCCCTGCCAAATCTCAATAAAGCCCTCACCAAAAGACTCCTAAATTTGGACAGAGGCGGCCTGCGCCTGGTGACGGGGACCATCACCGGACACTGCACACTGAATAAGCACCTCCACACAATAGGCATCACAGACAGTCCCCTGTGCAGAGCATCCTCGGAGGGGGAGGAGACAATTGCACATGTGCTCCTAAACTGCACAGGTGAAATGCACGCACTCGAACCTTAGGATCCCCGAACTCACTTAGTGATGCCCTGAAAAACTTGAGAGGCCTAATCTGTTTTTTGGAGAGGTGGGCTGGTTGGAATAAGCCCACCTAAGGTTATGACCGCCATGGCCCACGTACAATGGTCCACGTAGGACTAAGTGTGGAAACCAAACATAAATAGATAGATAGATGATAATTCGTTCAATGATATCAAAGGAATCTTGTACCTCAATAAATTAGACCGGAGACGAGGTACAGGCTCAGCCCTATCAATGGCTCAGGCCATACTGGGACTCATGAAGAAGGTGCACGGAGAAGGTGTACACTAGAGGCTGAGTAGACAAGAGGGAAATAGCACAAAAGATCCAGAAGGGTCGAAGTGCCCACAAGAAAAGTTAGGCCTTCAGTTTTTTATTAGAATCAAAATTATGCTAATTCATTCAATGATATCAGAGGAAAGAAAGCTGTATACTGGATGACAGCTAAGAGGTGCAAAATCACCTCCATCATCCATCATCTTGTACCTAAATAAATTAGACAATGTTCAACAAATTTTCAGCCGAAACTGAAACTGTAACCGTTAAGCTCCCATTTTAGTTAAGGCCATAATCAAAACTGACATGGTAACAGGAAAGCTGGCAAAAACTTATAATAATGTCTTATCTTGAAATAGTTTTAGACTATTGAAAAATCAGCAGGCTAGATCCTGGTAATCACAAGCCATACTGTTGACCTGTATGATATAAACTAGTGCTTGACTGCTATCCCACCTGAAGGTAAGCAATGATGTAATTGTTGATGGTGAAGCACACCAGTTATTAAGAGCCTATTCACTCTTGCTTTGAAGACACCTAAATTATAATCGGATAATTGTTTCCTATCGAACCTACATACCTGAATGAAAACTAATTTAATGAACACATATTTTCTATGATTTGATTGGGTCTGATAAACGAAAAGCTGTGTTAAAAAAATATTGCAAGTTCCAAAAGTGGTAGCAAAAAGCCCAGGTGGTGTGAAAATTTATCAACACTTCTAGCTGCTGTTGGGTTATGTTTAACATTCTAACTCCTTCAGAAAATGATCTATGCAACTGTAAGCTAAGACGACCCACTAACCTAAGATTCAAAACAGGGCTGCAGCCTGCAGCACCATGGTTCTGGTAAATTTAATACTTCCACAAATCTTATTATCAGTTTTGGGGCAGAATGTTTAATGATTATTGCTCAAAATCACCAAGAACTCATGACATAGTGTCACCAGAAACATTTTAATCACATTACAGAAGATTACGATCAAGCTTGGCACTTACCGATTTGGGAGGGAGTGAGGCCTTTCTTGCCAAGTTTGAAAATCTGTTCCTTTACATCATCAGCAGTCAGTTTTAACCAGGTCGGTACACTACGCCGGTATGGCAGCGCTGATTGGGAAATACCCTTACTGAAAACATAAAATGAACACTTCGCTGTAAAGCCATGTGGTGACCACTCAATCAGTAGGTTATGTTAATGTCACAAAAACTTCGTACAATGAAAAATCTATGCTAAATCATAAGTATGATATTATTCACTATAAATTACACATAAATTTACCCAGGTGCGTGCATACGACCCATGGCTGCGGCTTTTAATAAAAATCGCCGATCTGACAACGACAACAAGGGAACACGAAAAGATGGTTACCGGAAAGCGGTTAGTCATTCAATTCTCGTTCTTGTTACTTTATGATCGTTCTTCATTCACTAGGGTTGTAGCTGAAGAAAAACCGGTAAAGGAACTAAATTGTTTTTGATTGGTTCTGTTTGCTTTACCGTCTTTGATGTTACAGCATAAATTGTGATTTGTTATGTCATTAGTGTCAGAATCAAATGACAGTTGTCTATCTTTCCTAACCAAACTCAAAAGTCAATCAAACATTGGATTGGAGTTCTCAATAATTGGTCCCAAAAATGACGAACCCCTACGGCGTATCTGATGCTGAGTTCAACCTCATCAAGCAGCAAGCCGTAAGGCGCGCTGGACTCAGACAGGAGTTCATGAAACAGAAAACTAACCCATTCAAACATGCAACAGAAGCTGGCTATGTCGTGAGTATTAAATTACGTAATTTTATTATTGAAGAGTTCGAAAGTATACACAAATGATAACTCATAACAGACTAAAATAATGATACATGTTTAAATTTTCAGTTTGATCCAGCATTACAGAAGTTTCTGTCAATGAAAGTGACCACACTGGAACACTTCACTGCCAACACAAGGACTAGTTTGTTTGGAATCTGCGCTATTATAATTCCCATGTTTACTTACGGATACGTTATCTGGAAACACAGGACGGACCGTGAAGACCAAATAAGAAAAGGAGAACTCCGTTACAAGGATAGAATGTTCAAATTGCAGTAATGGTTGAATCCAGTGTAAGATAAAAGAATTGTGTAGAAATTAATAAAATCAAGTAACTGTTACATTGCTTTTATTTATTGGGGTAACACTTAAGTTACTTTTGTTATTTGTGACAAAAAGCACATAAATATGATTTAACCAAATTGATTTTTTTATTGACATATCATTAAAAATGCTGGCTGTTTTTCATAAAACACTTTAAAACTTAGAAAAATAAAACATGTTGTCAATGTCATATAGTTTCACTGATCGTTAGAGCAATGCATTGAATTTCATCATAATATTTGAAAATGGCTGATAAATATGGATTTTCTGATTTGGAGTGCAAAATTATGCTGAATCAAATTGAGAGGCGCGCTAAATATAGAAAGGAGTTTTTGAAACAAAGAACTGATCCTTGTAAACATTCTAAACAAGATGGCTATGTTGTAAGTTATTGACTCAGAAATATAGATTATTGTGGAGTAGTAGAAGTACTATTATGGTAAGAAGACCTCAAAACAAGACGTGTAATATGGCTTCCATGCTAATAGGTCTAGAGGGGTCACTCATCTAGTTCTGAGTTAACACTAACAGTCATTGGGTCCCAGAGCTAAATGCGAAGGTGTTTGTCCTTTTTTTTTTTAGGTGGGAAATCATCTAATAACATCTGCCGGGTGTGTCAGTAACTAAAACCCCACTCCTGTCCGTTCTTTACCTTCGTTCCAGGGCCCCGGGGTTCTCTTTCTCGCTACCCATGGCCCCAGTAGGCTTCAACCCTGCTGGAACACAACGCGCCGTCGACGACTTGGGCTCGGTCCGGACAGCTACTCATTGCTGCATCCGCACTCGCGCTTGCGGTGGCCGGAAATCGGGATATCGGGAGCCCGGCGGCTGGTGCGTGAGGGCCGTTCCCTCGGGTGTGCGGCCGCCTCCTTTGCTAGCATTACTGCTTCGCAGAAGGATGCGACCGCCTATCACTCCTCCTCACCTCACATCGGACCATGGCCTGTACCAAGGCCCGGCGCGAGAGATTAATGCCGCCGATCGCCCCCACGAGGACACAAGGTGTTTAGCCTGAATTGTCTGGTACTTTCGTGCGCTACGGTATAAAGACGTTTATACAGTAGTAAGGACGGTGTTTGTGTTTAGGTACTGTTGTGCATGTTTTAACCCCTCAAGGTATATTTATTATTTTAATAACTATATAATTATATACATAAAAATTAATCCCTATTTCCCTTGGTCACGCCATCACGCGTGGCTGGTCCGATTTCACTATTTTTGTTGTGTTTGTTGTTGTCAGAAGAAGGTTCTTATGAAAGAAAAAATTTAAAAAATTGGTAGTAGGGTAGACTATGGTAGAGTTGGGTAGAGCAGAATAGAGTACCTAGTCAGTTGACGGGAGCGAAGCCGCGGGCAAAAGCTAATAACTAATAAAAAGAAACTTGTTCGGCTGACATTACGCGGTTTTTCTCTGGTTGGCTTAGTGGTTGGTTGACCGATTGGCTGCTTCGTGTTGCGGGTTCGATTCCAGCACGGAAGAAATATTACAGAGATAGTTTTTCCGGGTCTGAGTGTCTGTATAAGTGAGTTAAAAAGTGTGAATGCATCCATGTTACAGCCTGAGTAACTCCTAACGTCGGGCTTTAAAACAAAATTACGAATCTGTAACTTTTTACCCGACTACGGAGGGTTATGATTTTGACAGGCTATGTATGCATGTAGTATGTTCATCTGTTCCCTCATAGCTCCTAATCTACCAATCGGAACTCGACATATGAGGTATCGTTAGAACCGTCTTCATTGTCCGCTGAACATAGGCTACGTGACGTGACACAAAACTCGACATGGCGCCCTCTAGCGGACAAAAAGTATGTGTTAAAAAAAAAAATGGAGATAAATACGCCGTGTTTGGTATCATTTGAAAGGGCTACATTTGTAAATTTCGAAAATATTGCTCAAATTTAAAGTGACGCCCTCTAGCGGACAAAAAGTCATGTGTTAAGTTTAACACCAAAATTGTTTAAATAAAAATAAAGTAAAAAACTAAAACCCGACATACGACAAAAAAAAACGACGCCGAAAAAGTATGCAACAAGATTTTCATACTTCGAACAGAACAAAAAGAAAAACCGTAGTCACACGTTATTAAAGTGTTTCGGTTGGTACCTATAACGTGTGACTGCGGCTTTTCTTTTTGTTCTGTTCGAAGTATGAAAATCTTGTTTCATACTTTTTCAGCGTCGTTTTTTTTTGTCGTAGTCGGGTTTTAGTTTTTTACTTTATTTTTTTACGGTTGATAAACGTGCACTCTAGACAGTACTGTAGTTGTACAGGACTTAGGTAACTGTGCTTTTTTGTTTGTTTGTTTAATCGCATTTTGTTACTGTAACACTTGGGAATGCCGGGATATACGGAGCCAGGGAATAAAACAGCTGAGTACGGATACACGTATATTGCAACTGAAGATGGTTACACAAAGACATAACATTATGTTAGCTTACCCACATTTATCGATTATAACTTATAAATAATATTATGTAGGTACTTTAATCCTCATACATTACACCTCACCACTTAATCTCATCTAAAATCTTATTTATACTATGTTACTTGAAATCTAACCACAGGTTTACGGGTACGTTTGGGTTGACCCACCGGCGATGACGATAGGGGGGGATGACGGGCCTCTGCCACAACTTGAGAGTCACTAGCAATATCTTGCCTCTCTTTTTCACCCTCACTAACCGGCTTCTGTTTGTTCTCCTCCCCTATATCGTCCCGTGCCTGAACGACATCCTCCACCCCTGATGTTCCAGTTGACGTTGGTGGCGTGCTGTCTGAGACTATACTATCAGAACCCATAAAGTCTGATAAACGGGATCTACGTTTCAGTTGGTCTATGTGTTTTTTGGATAGTCGACCGTCTCCGTTATTTACGAGATACTCACGAGTCCCTGCCCTAGCATGAACTATGCCTTTCACCCATTTATCTCCCGAGGCACGGTTTCTAGCCCACACTTCGTCTTGCGGTGCTAACTCTCGGTACACTCCCCCCGAATTTTGTACCTGCCGTTGCTGTGCCGCTCGCACCCGATCGTCAAGCGCGCGGTCGGCGCGTAATAAGTCTAACCGAGTACGTAATGCCCGTCGCTGTAACAACATTGCGGGTGTTTCCCCGGTCGTACATTGTACTGTGTTTCTATAACTAAGTAAAAATGTTTGCAAGGCTGCGTCTAAGTCTTTGTTCTCCCTATAAGCTTTTTTAATTGCAGCTTTACACACTTTAACAGCATTTTCTGCGGCACCGTTTGATGACGGATGATAAGTCGGCGAAAAGCATTGACGTATGCCATTGCTTTTTAGGAAGGAACTGAATTCTAAACTTGTAAAAGGAGGACCTTGGTCTGACACTAGTTCTATCGGAAGACCGAATCGGGCAAAGATGCTACGCAATACCTTAATTACCTGCTTGGCGTTTGTATGTGTCATTTCGAAAACTTCTAGCCACTTGGAGCTTGCATCAATTACAACCAAGAACGTGCTACCATGGAAGGGCCCTAAGAAATCTATGTGTACCCTGCTCCACGGCTGTGTGACGTAAGGCCACGGCTGTGGTGGCGCTCGCGGCGGTGCGTCGCCCTCTATCGCGCACGTCTCACAACTATTGCACAGCACTTCTACGTCACTATCAATGTGCGGCCACCAAACATAACTACGCGCTAATGACTTTGTTTTAACGATACCCATATGACTAATATGTAATTGTTTCAGGATATCTTTGCGTAAGATTTGTGGTATTACCATCCGATATCCCCACATTAAACATCCACAATCTACATACAATTCATGACGCCTAGTAAAATAAGGCTTGACTTGCTCATCTGTGCACGACAAAGGCCAGCCAGACTGCACGTAAAGTAGAATTCTATTTAATAATGCATCTTTCATCGTTTGTTTCCTAACTTCACTGTGCGTCACCGGTAGAAAATCCTCCACAAAGTTAACATACGTGATCTCTGCACTCACGCTCGATGGTCTACCTTGTGGGAGCCTGGATAAAGCATCAGCACAATTTTTTTTTGATGACACATATTCTATTTCGTAATTATAACCTGACAATAGTATTGCCCACCGTTGTAAACGAGAAGTTGCCATTATCGGAATGCCTACCTTATTACCGAAAATATGTGTTAGCGGTTTATGATCCGTCCTTAAAATAAACTTTCGCCCATACAAGTATTGATGGTACTTCCTTATACCAAAAATGATCGCGAGTGCTTCCCTGTCGATTTGTGAATAAGCGCGCTCGCTCGTACCTAATGATCGCGACGCATACGCTATGGGGCGCTCCCCGGCCGCGGAGATGTGCGAGAGCACCGCGCCCACCCCGACGCTGCTAGCGTCGGCCGTCAATACGAGTGGCAAGTCCGGCGAGTAATGCATCAGCACCTCATTTGAAGCTAGCTGCTGCTTAACTTTTTTGAATGCTTCTTCACACTCCTCACACCAGTTAAAAAGTACATCTCTCTGAAGCAATCTATACATTGGCGATAGAATTGTACTGACGTTTTTAAGGAATTTAGCATAATACATGGTCATGCCTATAAATGCCCGCAACTCCGAAACGTTGGAAGGGGCCGGTGTATCAATTATTGCCTTAACTTTGTCAGTGCATGTCTGCACCCCTTCTTTACTAATTATATGACCTAAATAACTTATTTTCTTAGCAAAAAAACTACATTTCTCCTTTTTTACTTTAAGTCCACATGACTGCAAACGATCAAAAACTTTATTTAAATTCCTGATGTGCTCTTCGGTTGATGTTCCCGTAATAATAATATCATCTAAAAATACGCCCACGCTAGGCAAATCGGCAAATAATTGTTCTAAACGCCTTTGAAATATACCGGGACTCGACGACAAACCGTACACTAAACGATTGAACATAAACATGCCTTTATGTGTATTTATTACGGTGTATTTCTTGGACTCGTCGAGTTCAAATTGCGCATATGCTTGGGATAAATCAATTTTGCTGAAATATTCCCCCCCATGTAGGCGTACCAATAAGTCTTCTACCCGCGGTAAAGGATAACGATCGACTTCCAAGACTTTATTTAAGGTTAGTTTATAGTCAGCACAAATTCTGATAGTACCGTCTTTTTTTACCACGGGCACGATGGGTGTGGCCCAATCTGAGCGGTCCACAGGCGTGAGGATGTCGTCCCGCACGAGCTGGTCCAGCGCGCGCTCCACCGGTTCGCGCAGCGCGTACGCCAACGGGCGCGCGCGCATGAACACCGGCCGCGCTCCCTCGCGCACGTGTATGCTCACTGCGCCGCCGGTGAATCGACCCAAACCATCCTCAAACACCTTACAATATCTGGAACTAAATTCAGAAATATTAAACTGTTTGTCCTGTATACTGTTTACACACACTACCCCGTGGTTTAAGTCACAAAATAATGGTATTTTTAATTCTGCCATCCATTGTCTACCCATTAATACAGTTTTTCCACCTTTGATTACAAATAAGTCTAACTTTTTACACTCGTTTTTATACCTAACTTCCGGTTTTATGACCCCAACAGGATTTACCATTTCTCCCGTATAGTATCTTAGTGTGATATTACAAGTATCTATCCGTAAATCGCTAAACAATCTCTTGTATGTTTCATAATTTATACACGATATCGCGCTTCCTGTGTCGCATTCCATTTTTAAATCACTGCCATGTACTTTTAGTATGAAATATATTGGTGGACACTGAGCTATGGATAAATTGTTTATGTCGGTAATCATTACCTCGTCGCTTCGCTCGTCGTCCGAGAAGCTAGCGTCCTGACGAACTTCATGAACGTGATGATGTCCTACTTCTAATGGACATACGCGGCGCAAATGTCCTTGTTTGTTGCATATCCGACACACATATCGCGTGAATTTACACCCTGCTGTGCCATGCAACCCTCCACATGCGTTGCACTGTTGGTCCCGCCGATCTCGCTCCCCAGGCGCAGATGCTGCCGGTGCCTCGCCAGTCGCCTACGAGGCGCGAGCTGCGCGCGCCGCCGCCACGCCGCTGCCCGCTCCATGCGTCCCGCCGCCTGTCGCCGTGCGCACTCGCCGCCGCCGCCGCCGGTCTATATTGTGTGCGCATCGCCGCGTCACGTCGCTTCGTTGTAACCATGGATAGACAATCGGTCGCTGTGTCCGTCTTGTCCGTGGACTTAGTACCGCCCTCGACCACAGCTGCATTTTTCTCTGCTGCTTCCATACTCATGGCCATACTGAAGGCCTTCGCGTAATCCAGTTTATCCTCAGCAAATAAACGTTGACGTATTGTTTCACTACTTATCCCGCACACGAACTGATCCCGAATACTTTCTTCTAGCCATGTCTCAAACTCGCATGATTTCGACATCTTTTTCAAAACAGCCATGTACTCAGCTACACTTTCGTTCGCGTTTTGTTTCCGTTGGTGAAATTTAAATCGTTCGGCTAACACACTCGGCTTAGGTTGCAGGTGTTTTTCCATTATGGCCGTCACATATTCGAATGTCTTTGTACTTGGCTTATGTGGTGTGCATAAGTTAACCAGTAACTCGTAACTTTCTGCTCCCATTACCGTCATCAACGTTGGCACCCGCAAATCGTCCTTGATGCCGTTTACAACGAAATAATTTTCAAGACGTTCCACGTACAACTTCCAATCGTCTGATTGTACTTTGAACTCCGCAATTTTACCGATGCTCATAGTTAGTTTTTTTTTGTTTTTTTTTTTTTTGTTTTACGGTCACCACAACACAACACGTAAGTTCGTTATAGTCCTCGTCGCCACTGTAACACTTGGGAATGCCGGGATATACGGAGCCAGGGAATAAAACAGCTGAGTACGGATACACGTATATTGCAACTGAAGATGGTTACACAAAGACATAACATTATGTTAGCTTACCCACATTTATCGATTATAACTTATAAATAATATTATGTAGGTACTTTAATCCTCATACATTACAGTTACATAGATAATCTTAATATAACATATGCCAAACTGCATAGCAGTTTGTCGGCAGTACGTTCTCGTGAATTTTGCATCAAACTCAATATAACACAAA
Source organism: Mythimna impura (assembly GCA_905147345.3). Classification (NCBI taxonomy): domain Eukaryota; kingdom Metazoa; phylum Arthropoda; class Insecta; order Lepidoptera; family Noctuidae; genus Mythimna; species Mythimna impura. Next base: position 2,828,807 of record LR990355.1, on the reverse strand, counting down.
AATTCATTGCGATACAGAAATAAGAATACCTACTTATACTAAACTCTGCTTATAAATAAGACCACCATCCGGTGGCGGACAGAGCTCAAGCGGGATCTCATGGCGAAGTGGCGACAGCGACTGTCGCGACCCAATGCTGGGCACGCCACAATTATGGCGGTAAGTCTCCTCTTTGAGGCGTGGTTGGAAAGATCTCACGGCGTCCTCACCTTCCGCATGACGCAGGTTCTCACCGAACACGGTAAGTTCGGGAAGTTCCTGCACCGGATTCGTTGTCGCCACTGTGTGGACCGCCCGGAGGACACGGTGGAAGTGTGCCCCGCTTGGGCAGAGCAACGCCGTGTACTCGTGGGGGCGATCGGCGGCGGCGATCTCTCGCGCCGGGCCTTGGGACAGGCCATGGTCCGATTCCGATTTCCGGCCACCGTAGGCGCGGGCTTGCGGACGGCGAGCAATGGGTAGTCCGCCGTCCGACCGTCCGGTAACCTTCCGGACCGAGCCCAAGTCGTCGACGGCGCGTATTGTTCCACGCGCGCCTCAGGGAGATGTCAGCAAATCGTAGGGGCCCAGCAGGGTCGAAGCCTACTGGGGCCATAGTGTGAAAACGAAACCCGGGGCCCTGGGACGAAGGCAACGAAGGAACAGGAGTGGGTTTTTAGTCAGCAAAAGTCTGACACTATCTCCCGCCTCGCCCAAGAGCGGGATTTGACATTAGATGATTTTCCCACCTAAAAAGAAAAGACCACATCCGGTCACCCCCCAAGTTTGTAGGTACGAACTCGTTGTAAGGTAAACAGATGCAGCCCCACAACACTAACTTACTGAGACCATCATAACGCAGCAACTATGGACACGTAGATAGATAATGTTTCAATAGAACATTTTTTAAATGGTTTGGTGCTACTACTACTATCTGCCTGCCTTTTCCAAACTGCGTCGGAGTCTGCTTTCAAACAAACTGGATGCAGCTGGACACCAATATTTAACATAGACCGGCTGCCTATCTGATCTCCACTATCTAGTAAGTGGGTAACAAGACACCCCTTGGCAAGACTAGTGCCAGATTCCCTGACTTCTGTCTTTCCGTAATGAAAGGTCCAAAGGTCTGTTTTCGGAAGCACGGAGGATTCATATGTTCACCCATCCACTTCGGCAAGCGTCGCTTAATCTTAGAGATCAACTGGTGCACTGGTATTATCTGAACCATGAATTTCTCAGCTCCCTGTGCTACTACAATTTCCTATATTTTAAGGGTAATTGTAATAGGTAAAGCTTGACGGTAAAACTTCTGATATTAGGTAAAGATTGACGGTAAAGCTTCTGGTATTAGGTAAAGTTCGACGGTAAAGCTTCTGGTATTAGGTAAAGCTTGACGGTAAAACTTTTGGTATTAGGTAAAGCTTGACGATAAAGCGTCTTGTATTAGGTAAAGTTCGACGGTAAAGCTTCTGTTATTAGGTAAAGCTTCTGGTATTAGGTAAAGTTCGACGGTAAAGCTTCTGGTATTAGGTAAAGCTTGACGGTAAAGCTTCTGGTATTAGGTAAAGTTCGACGGTAAAGCTTCTGGTATTAGGTAAAGCTTCTGGTATTAAGTAAAGCTTGACGGTAAAGCTTCTGGTATTAGGTAAAGCTTGACGGTAAAGCTTCTGGTATTAGTAAAGCTTGACGGCAAGGTTGGTAGTTGGTACACTGGTTGAGCGATTGACTTCTGCGCTGCGTGTCGAGGGTTCGATCCCTGCACGGAATAAATATTTGTATGGCCTACAGATAGGTGGTTAGGCTACAGATATGTGAGTTTACATAGTTGTGAACGCACCCACAAAGCAGTAAGCGAAACCCGGGGCCCTGGGATGAGTACAAAGAAGGAACAGGAGTGGGTTTTTAAATGATTTTCCCACCAAAAAAAAACCCACAAAGAAGTAATTCCTAGTGTGTGGCAGGTATTAGTAAAGCTTGACGGCAAGGTTGGTAGTTGGTACACTGGTTGAGCGATTGACTTCTGCGCTGTGTGTCGAGGGTTCGATCCCTGCACGGAATAAATATTTGTATGGCCTACAGATAGGTGGTTAGGCTACAGATATGTGAGTTTACATGGTTGTGAACGCACCCACAAAGCAGTAAGCGAAACCCGGGGCCCTGGGATGAGTACAAAGAAGGAACAGGAGTGGGTTTTTAGATGATTTTCCCACCAAAAAAAAACCCACAAAGAAGTAATTCCTAGTGTGGCAAAATTTAAAAAAAAAAGTTAAATTGTGTTAATGTTATACGCCTACCAAAAAATGCAGCGCAATTACTATCAAAGAGGTGTTACACTGAGAACGTTAATCAATCAATTATAAATTAATTAGTGTCCCGCCCCGGCTTCAAATTATATACACAAACATTCCTCGATTATTACTCTTTCTACTTATTATTGAAAACACGGTTGCCCGCGACTTTGCCCGACTCGTAAAACGGCACAATACCATTTAGTTACCATTTCAATTATCCCAGTGAAAGTCCTGTCAAAATCAGTCCAGCCGTTTCGGAGATTAGCTGGAATAAACAGACTGACAGACAAAAATAGATATTGAATTTACTTTCAGTTCATAATTAAGCATTTTGTTAAAAAAAATAAAAATTAAAACAGGTACTGGTAGGTACTTTAATAATAATTGTATCTTCCAATAATATAATTTTATTTTTTTAGTTCGACAAGGGGATCCAACACTTCATATCGATGAAGGAAACTAGTGTGCATTACTTTCCGTTTAACATGAGGACGATCCAGTTCGGATTGTTGACTATCGTGTTACCAATGACTACGTTGGGCTATTTATTGTACTCTTCCCGGACTCAACGCGAACGCGAGATACGCTGCGGCAGACTTAAACCCAAGGACCGGCCATGGAAACTAGCATAGAAAGAAAGAAAAATGCGGACTTTTGTGCTGTTTGCTCTGGGCATGGACATTTGTTTAATTATGTTATCAATGTGGAACCAATTCAAGCCTGGCCTTTTCCCTATTGGGGTTCGACTTGCAATAAAACCGGGTTCATGAATGAATGCCTACCATTATTTTATAAGGAGGGACTGCCTGTTTCGACTTCCACAACACTGTACCCTTTCGCAAGACTGATGTCACATGTTTTAGCTTCAGACACAACGAATGTCTAAGATATAAAAATGTCGACCAACAGCTTAACGAGATGATACGTAAAATGGCAGGAAACTTGATAGATTCGTTTGCCGTTTTAGTGGCATTTAGAAATAAATTTAATTACATTTGTGTTGAATTTATTGAACACCTTCGTGTATGAAATAGGGAAACGTAATGTAAATAAAAAACGTTATGTTAACTTAGTCTTATTATATTTTTTAAAAATATATTCTATTAAATTAACTGAAAGAGTTCATAGAACAATAGCTTGCTTATTTATTAATATTAGGACCTATGCACACGGCTTTTATATAGGGTGACTGGTAATTAGTGACCGATACTTAAACACGTGATTGTACTCATGATTAAAAACAACTTTCCCAAAAAACCTTTTTTTATATACTCACTAGTTTTGTCACAGTAACAAAACAGCTGTTCTAATCTAAGGCTGTGTGAAATACGCGCGCGCAGACCTATGGGTTTGCAAGCCGCGCGTGTGTTTTATCACTATTGTAGGTACGGCGGCGTCAAGCGGCTAACAGCTGAGCGGTTGCCGGTCGCAGGCGCGCGCGCGTATTTAAACAGCTGTTTTGTTATTGTGATAAAACGTAATGAGAATATAAAAAAAGTTTCTTTGGGAAAGTTGTTTGTAATCATGAGTACAATCACGTGTTTAAGTATCGGTCACTAATTACCAGTCACCCTATATACGCACGAAAAACACGCGCAAGTTATATAACGTACGTGTAAAATAACGACTTGTGCCTAGGCCCTTAGCATGGGATATAAATACTAGTAAAGCTAAATTAAAGCAGTTCAATTAGCGGTCGTCCAGGGACTTATCCCGGGCTATGACGGAGTCGTCAAACTTCACCATGTAAGTTGTTCCCTTGTGCCAGTGAGCCGTTACCTTTGCGGGCTAGAACAAAAGAGATACAAATTAATAATTTGTCTTAGACACACTTATTTCAATTTTAGATTGATTCTAATGATATTATAAAAATGTGAGTATGTTTTTTAATCAATTACACCTCAATGGCTGAACGAATTTGGATGAAACACATGGGTAGACCAGGACATTTGACGACGAGGAGTTAGATCGGCTCTTTGTCAGCACCGGCTCATGTACGTACTTAGTAACTATACCTCCCAATAAGTGTTTCTGTAGAATAATTTTAGAGTTTTGCCGGACAGAATAGAAGAAAAATCATGTTACACCTAGCCCAAGTAACAGCACAAGGGACAATGGCAGGAAGATGTTGTAATAATGTGTTTGTAGCTACTTGATAAAATTAAAAGGCCTCTGTCCTCTTAGCACTTCTCTCTATTTTGGGCCATTTGGAATCAGACTTTATCGAAAGATTAATCCTACTTAATTACACTAATATTGTAAAGGCGACAGTTTGTGTATGTTTGTTACATGTTCACGCTTGAATGGCTGAACAGATTTGGATGAAATTTGGCAAACTGGTAGACCACGTCCTGGAATAACACATGAATGTGTCACACTCCATGACAGGCATTACATCCACCTTTGTACAGTCTTTCAATAGTGCTGCAGTTATAAAAAAATAAATATGATACTTTTTATCCTGGGAAATGTTCTCTTGGGTCAATTTTTATCCTGGGATATGTTCCCTTGGGTCAATTTTTATCCTGGGCTATGTTCCCCTGGGTCAATTTTATTCTGGGATATGTTCCCTTGGGTCAATTTTTATCCCAGTATATGTTCCCTTGAGTCAATTTTGTACTTTTACGTGGACGAAGCCGCTGGCAGCAGTCACGCAAAAATGTCTAAACAGATTTAGATGAAATTTTCCAAACAAATAGTTTATTAGCTGGATTAACACAGGCTACTTTTTATTCTGGTAAATTACCAAGAGGCCAGAGGAGATAAATTGATAGCAATCTGTTTTTAATCACTCACACATTTTTAATTTCTCTCAGGAACCAATTCTAATGTCTATGTAGGCGAAGTCGCGTTCAGAAGCTAGTAACTAAATAATAAAGTGACACTTACAAATCCACTCTTAGTAAGCACCGCCTCTATGATCCCAGCATTGAATGTGGCACAGTTTAGAGAGCCCTTGTCCTTTGGCACGCTTATGAATTTGTTGATCTGCAATCAAGGATTTATACAAATTATTATCATGATTTAAAATTAGAAATAGATTTTTGTTAATTTACATATTGGTATGTAGGTATATTTAAACTTCTTGTTCTATTGACACTCCATACTACATTATCAAATTCAAACGTACGTTTGCCCCGCACGGCCCCTCAGAATCTGCGTTGTAGGTGTGCACCAAAGCAATGTACTCGCTTCTGGGAGTATATGTACCGGTTTCTTTTTCAATGTACCTCTATACTTTTGAAGAAATACGCAAAAAAAGGGGGCCGTGCCAGCCAAACGTTTTCAGCACGGCCCCTGTGTAACTTGAAAAATATATAGCGTATTAAAAAGTATCTTAAACTCAAGGAATGTACTCTAATAACACGTTATGTGTACCGCAACAGATATTATGAATTCGTAATAACAAATAATATATAGATGAGCATAAGGGGCCGTGCTGGAAAAACAAATAAAAGAAAATATCTAAAAAAGACAAAACAACCTGAGCCAAAAAAGTATTAACAACTAATAGATGTTTGGTAAGTAACATATGTACCGCATTGATTTCCTAAACAAATTGATGAATTTGAAAAATAAACCAATTTTAATTCATTCAGCACGGCCCTTTACAGTTGCCTATATCTTTTTAATTAAGACATGCTTGTTTACAAAATTCGACTTCCTGAAAGATGTGTAGGAGTACATTCGTTCCAAATAAATTGCGATTCTGCTTTAATAGTATTTTAAAAGATAAATTCTATCTAAAATATCTTACATTACAACTGATGGGGTGACCATGATTCCACAAGAAAATGGATAAAAAATCTGCTGCATCAGACTAACAACTCACAAAGCGGTTTTACCCGAGTCCGCCGCGCTTCTATTACTTATTCTATGGCCGCGGTTGCGGGCCCGCAGCTTCTGAAGTATGTAGGTACATATATACAAATACAAGGTTATTGGTAAAACACTGGCAACCTCTCAGGGCTATGTTAAGAATTTCATAAACAACAACTTTTGTTCAATGACTTTTCACAATGTATCGTACATCGATTCATCAGATTTTCATACAAAAATAAAATTATTTCAATTGACCGTTCTAAATGTTACGAAGTCTATGCGAAGCAAGCGATAGTACAATAGCGGAGAGGAGCGGGGATTGTGCGCGGGAGACGTAGGTAGGTACAGCAAAATACAGAGTTGAAATGTGTTAGATAGTTAAACAGAACAACGAAATCTTGAAGGTTTGTTTTTGGTAAGTGTATTATGTTTTGTAAAAAGTCATAAAACAAAAGTTGTTGTTTACTATGTCAGAATACAGTCCCGCAAGCATCGATATTTATACTACGCACTAGATTACGCGTGTCGAACACTCACTTCAATCGACTCAGGTGTAATGTAGTCCGTACACCTTGAACATTACACTATGTTGAACGAAACGCGTAAGTACCACGAAATTCATGGCGCTTAAGACACTTGGTCGCGAAAAAAGTATCCTTTAAAAGCTATTTAATGGCCCCGCTCACGACCTGGCCAGAGCGGCAGCGGCGAACGGCAGCGGCGAGCAGTAAAAACAAATGTATGAAAATGTTTGAAGCACGTATATTACCAAAGTACTCTGTGGAAGCACGCCATGACTCGCCGCTCATAGCGCTGCGCACATTTGTACCGATGCCGCCCCGACCGCCACGCCGCTCGCCGCTTAGACCGAATTCTTGAACAGGCCGTTAGCGCTGTAGTTCTGTTAGACGACATAATGCCAATGTAGCGCTGCAGCGAACTTTAGTTTTAACTTTTCAGTATTTCGACAAATAATTTCCATGAACTCTGAATATAAGTCGATGCCTGCAAGGTTGTTAGTGTTTTACAAATAACCCTGTATATGTAAAAAAATTAAGCTCATTTGACGTCGCGTTTTACGCCCGCGATGTGCCCGATTGTTTTTGTCTCCCGCTCCACCGACGGGCAACTAGTAGAATCGCATGGGCCACGGTCACCCGCACGCTCTGCGGTCGCTTGGCGACCGCAGTAGCCGGAGGGGGGCACAGACAATCGACAGTGTATGCACCCAGTTAAACGTTCTGGGTGCATACACTGTCGGCCTCTTCTTTTTAATTCTTCTGTGAGGTAAGTATAACGTAAAAGCTCGTTTGTGGGGTGTGTCCATGGCGGTTTGGAGCTCTACTGATAATTAACCGCCCATCTTGCGATTGTAACTCGCCAAGTTTACATCATAATAAATCAGTTCTGGAATAGTTTGTTCAACTAACTAATTGGTCTGTTGAAATAAACCAAACAAAGAAAATTAAATCATTATGGCCCCGTCTGCTTGTCAGCTTCCGATGCATCAAACAATTAGTAAAAGTTATTGATTGTACATTATTCTTTGATAAATATTGATGAATGAAAATGAACATGGTAGTTGAGAGTTTGTTATGCTCACTCAAATGTCTCACTTATGGTGTGTTAGACCATTCGGTTCCCTTCAAAATGGGTGAGCTGAGTGGATTCGAGTCATGTCCGTAAACGGGTGCTGTCAGTTGAGATTGATCATCTCTTTTCTGCCAGTTGCTATTTTAATATCTATATTTAGTTTTTTTATGATTGAAAAGAGTGTCCATGGAGTTTTCTTGCACATTCTTCTTCATAGAGATCTACGCTTTGGAATTTGCAATTAGCATTTTTTTTTCTGACTGACTTCTTGATATTTCAAAAGTACCTGTAAATGGTTTATTTGAAATAAAATGCTTAGAATCTTGAATCTTACTAATTAATAATGAATGAGCCATTTTATCAGATAATTCAGTTGTACAATAATAGTAATTTATTCGTCTATACGTGTAAACTATAAAAGCCGACGTGTTGTCAGTTTTTTTTTCTATATAAGTAAGACTTTTTAGTTATCGTTACCAAGGAAATAACATTGTAAGAATACTTTCTCTGCTCGAGTATTAGTACCACAATTTTAGGTTTGCTTATTATACAAAGTGCTCTTATTTCTGTGACCGTCCTGACCCAACCGCTGGTTCACAATGTTAAACAGTATTTAAGATTCTAGTAAAGGACTAGTTGCTAAAAATTTACTCATTAAACTGTAAAATGTTTAATAAGACATCAACACAGTTGTGACAGGGGCAAAGCGAGTAGGGGTGTAGCACCCACTCTTATCAAGACTCGGATGTCAACTGTTTCATAAACGCCTAAGTGAGGGTTGTTGAAATAATGATTTGCATATATTATATCTCGAAAACTAGACGTGATACCACATATGTATGTAACTTTTTATATGTAACTCATAACCTTTTCACTTCAGCTATCAGTTAAACGGGTACCAAAATCGTGTAACACAATTTATCAGTTGAGCTCCAGACCACTATGGACACACACCACAAGCGAGTTATTGCGTTATACTTACCTCACAGAAGAATTAAAAAGAAGAGGCCTAAAACGTTCTGGGTGCATCCACTGATTTTCGATTGTCTGGGTCCCCCGCCAGCTACTGCGGGCGCCAACCGACCGCAGAGCGTGCGAGCGCAACCTGCCGAGGCTGCGGGTGACTCAGGCACACCGCGAGCGTAAAACGCGACGTCAAATGAGCTTAATTTTTTTACATATATATGTACCTACATTCTTCAGAAGCTGCGGGCCCGCAACCACGGCCATAGGCCGGGACTCCACCAAAGCGGAGACGAGACGAGCGGAGTGGAGATGTTTTTTAAACAACCAATAGAATTGTGTTATTGACACATCTCCTCTCCGCTCAGCTTCAGTGGAGATCGCTGTGCGGAGATGTGTAATATTTGTATGGCGCGACCGCGCGACGGCTGCGGAGATGTGAGCTGTGCGCGGACGACGCGCAGTAGAGACGAGAGATGTGAGCGACATCGTCTACCTTTCGTGTCAGAATGCGTACTGAGCACTCAACGCCTCGCACCCGAGCTGAAAAACATCTCTTCTCGCACAGCACACAGCACACCGCACACATCTCCGCTTTGGTGGAGTCATCCGAGCTGAAAAACATCTCTTCTTGCACAGCACACAACACACCGCACACATCTCTGCTTTGGTGGAGTCCCGGCCATAGAATAAGTAATAGTACCGCGGCGGACGCGTGTGATCACAGCTTCATGAGTTGTGAGTCGGATTCAGCAGTTTTTTTGCCATTTTCTCGTGGAATCATGGTCACCCCATCAGTTTTAATATATGATATTTTGGATCGTATTTATCTGTTAAAGTACTAAAATAGCAGAATCGCAATTTATTTGGAACGAATGTACTCCTACACATCTTTCAGGAAGTCGAATTTTGTAAACAAGCATGTCTTAATTAAAAAGATATAGGCAACTGTAAAGGGCCGTGCTGAATGAATTAAAATTGGTTTATTTTTCAAATTCATCAATTTGTTTAGGAAATCAATGCGGTACATATGTTACTTACCAAACATCTATTAGTTGTTAATACTTTTTTGGCTCAGGTTGTTTTGTCTTTTTTAGATATTTTCTTTTATTTGTTTTTCCAGCACGGCCCCTTATGCTCATCTATATATTATTTGTTATTACGAATTCATAATATCTGTTGCGGTACACATAACGTGTTATTAGAGTACATTCCTTGAGTTTAAGATACTTTTTAATACGCTATATATTTTTCAAGTTACACAGGGGCCGTGCTGAAAACGTTTGGCTGGCACGGCCCCCTTTTTTTGCGTATTTCTTCAAAAGTATAGAGGTACATTGAAAAAGAAACCGGTACATATACTCCCAGAAGCGAGTACATTGCTTTGGTGCACACCTACAACGCAGATTCTGAGGGGCCGTGCGGGGCAAACGTACGTGTTATCGACTTTAGCACTGTGTATTTTAAGTTGACTTTTAGGTGACCGCCAGTAAATGTTCCATTCAGGCCACGTCGGACAATGGTGACCAACACGACATGCCTTACTTCGACTTATGTTTACAGATGATTAGTCTCATGCACATCATATGACAAAAAGGGTCGGAGGGTTAAAAACGAGCGTGTCCGATAGAGTGACTCGCGTGGCGCTATTGAAATAATTTAGCCGGTTCAGGCTGACTGCCAGTTGTAAATAAGCACTTATATACAAGTAGCTCCGTATATAAAACAAGTTTTATTTTTATTTTTTACCTTATCTTTATTAATAAACGTAATTTCCATTTGTTTTCTATGACATCACAGTTGGTGGTGTGTGTAAGAAAATTTTAAGGTCACATCCGAACCGAACACACCGAACCAATCGAAAGAATTTTTCTTTATGCTAGAGTCCTTCCAGATTCGGACGATTCGGCGCAGTTAGGTGTGCGGGGTTTCATCAGATTTCATATTAAGAAATTCTAAAATTCTTTTCTTTCGATTCGTTCGGTTCGGATCAGTATGCGTTCACCTTTAAACTCTAATATAGGCCAGCTCAAGGCACTAGGGCTGCGGTCCAGTGTTCGAAAGTTACTGTGACCCTGGAGAGGAAAGGGGAACTGAAGGAGCAAAGGTGGGTTTTAGTCAGTAAAAGTCTGACACACTTCATTGCACCCAAAGCAGGAGCAGGATTTGATGATATATCAACAAAAAAAATACAGGTCAGCTCAAGGTCAAGGTGTTACTACCAATGTGGTGTCTCTTGCACTAGTGGTAATTAAGGTAGAACTACACTGCGCCCACGTGTGCCACAAACGCCGATCTGGGTGCATCGCTCTCCATACATTTTATATGGCAACTAGACTTGTAGAGCTACACTTGATCCACGCCACGCGACGTCGTTATTCGTACAAATCAGGCGTGTTACACGTGTGCGTCGGTCTAAAGGCCTGCGCGGACTTTTTTGTCCACTAAAATAGATCGCTTACAACTGTATCGAGTAACGCAAACGAGGGATTGAAAGTACCGTGTACAAAAAGTTTCCCGATTAACCGAGGACATGCAGAGAGCGGACCGGACAAAAGTACGGAGTCGGAGTCCCCGAAAAAAATAGAACTCGTGTGACGTAGGTATGCACGACGATAAACGTGCACACCGTCACAGAATAAGAAATAGTACAAGTACAGAAATTGCACTGCTTGATAGCAAACATACGAATTTAAACCTACTAATAACAGCCCTAATGTTCATAATACATTGCACGGCACGGACACGACCTTGATTTTATTAGCCTACCAGATCCAGTGGCGCTCGTAACGAATCAAAATGCACCGTAAGTCCGCGCGACGAGAGTCTCTTTTATTATGCCCATTATGCGCCTTTGAACAGGCCGCTCTTGTTATAGGGTTAGGACTTGTGTGTTTTTGAAAAATGTGAAATAGGTACTTACTTACGTTTTACTACATAAAATATAATCAGATTTTCTAAAATTATATGGTAGATAGGTACCTACCTAATTGATTTCTACCTATTTACTTATATCCATATTTTAAAACAAATTTTTATAAGTCATCTCATAGAAGTGTCAAGAGATTTTACATTTAGTTAGGTATCTAAACAAATGAAATAGGTAATTAAAATGAAGTGTATACATATAACTTTGTTGGTTTTGTATGTCGTTAGCTTTGCGTTCATATATAATTTTTAAAAGGTAGGTCGTTTAAGACGTTTATTATACATAATAATTAACATTTTGTATAATATAATTGCAGTCTATGTTGACCTTGCATTAGTAAGGTAGTTACTAGTACTGGAAGGTCTACTAATATTGAAAGATCTTTAAGGTCATTGACTCGTTTACGTGAAAAATGTCGCAAATACTTGAAATAAAAACTCGATAAAGAATTCGAAAATAATTTTTGTTAGCGCGGGTCAAGCGGAAAATCGAACACGCGTGTGACACTCTACCGAATTTAGCCTCGCAAGAGAGGCCGCGGGCGTAGGCATATTTCTATACCTATAGTTAGAAGTGCGCCAGGCCTGACACCGTGTGCGTTGAGTTCGCGGTAAATCCGCGGCGGACTTTTTATTCGCGGAGCGTACTTTTATCTCCGCCGCGGAGAAAAGTCCGTCGTCTGCGCAGGCCTTTATGTAGTTCTAGTTTTACTGTTTTAAAATACTATAAAATGAAAAGGAACACGATAGAGGTCGGTTCTAGACAGCGTTTTTTTTATCTTTGTCTTTATTTCCGTTTTTTAAATTAAGAACGTAAATAAATTTAGGAAGATCATTGATTACTATTGCGTTTTTTTTTTAATATAAACTAGTGATTGACTGCAATCCCAGCTGATGGTAAGCAGTGATGCTGATGGTGAGGCGCACTAGTTTATGAAGAGCCTACTCTAACCTTGAAGACACCTAAATGATAAAATGATTAAGGCTTACAAGTCATATACCTGTAACCTGTACTTGATGGGAATTAGAGCAGTTGGAGGACTAAAGGGCCTAAGTATTACACCACTCAATATTAAGACAGTCTTAAGTAGTCTATGTTTACCTATTTACCTCATCGTTCTGTTTCATTCCTTTACACGACATGGCGTAAGTTGCTCTTTTTCTTGTGTGATGCTACATAAGTACATAGACTAAGACTGTCTGAATATCAAGTGGTGTAATAGGCGCTTATAAAACAAATGTTACTTACAAGTGCATCCTTCTCAATGATATAGTAAGTTCTTTCATCATCATTAGCATGCTCCAACTTGTCAGCTTCTTTGCCAAACAGAACCTGAAATCATTCACACAATTTATTGTGTACACAAGTTTAAATTGGAGAAATGGAGCATAGTCCAGGCATATTGCTTATATACAATACTATCAACTACATATTTATCATGTACATAATATTGTTGTATACCAGGGTTACTGATTCTGTGCTCAGAACTCCAACACCAACAAGAGGTAAATAGTGGATTATGGGAGTGGGTGGTATTATGCATATTTTTTGTATATAGTAATTTTCCATTTTATGCTTCGCTTCGTCGTTTATACCGCGTACATCGAAGGACTGGAACAATTTGCCTGCTGCGGTCTTCCCGTCCAACTATAATTTAGGTGTCTTCAAGGCTAGAGTGAATAGGCTCTTAATAAACTAGTGCGCCTGACCATCAATGATTGCATTGCTGCTTACCATCAGGTGGGATCGCAGTCAAGCACTGCTTTATATGAATAAAAAAAATAAATAAAATTATTATTTGAGCCAGGTAAGATTAAAACATTTTTTAAGGGAAAGAAGCTTGCACAGGGTGTTTAAAAGGCTAGTTATAATGCTACACTATCTTACCTTCCATAAAGTAGATTTCACAAAGAGAAGCATATTGAGAAGCTTAATTTCTCGCTTACTATTCCTCTCTCTTACAAAGTATAAATCCAAGAGTCTGCTTCCTACATCGTGACCAATGTCTGATAATCTGAAAGAACAGAAAATTCAAATGTTAAGTACGAAACCAAATACATTATTTATTTTATGATATTTTGAAGTTAGTTTTTAAAATGTATGGAGTCTCATAATTATGAATAATAAAAGAAACTATTTAAAATCGACAATATTACGTTTACCTACATTACTCATGAAGAACATATTATGATTAAATAATACATGATATTCAAGTATGTGATACCTTGGTAAAATTGTGATTATCTAAACATATTTGGCAGAAATGAATTTAAACTTACTTGGTTTGAAGTTCGTGAATAGAATGTGAACGATTCTGACAATACTGGACTATTTCTGAGAACAAAAGTGCATAAAATGATAGAGAAACCTCCCCTTTGCCTTTGCTGAGCGGCTTGTCGAGAATTGACGATTTTGATCGGCTTGACGACATGGTTTTTTCGATTTACACTTTAATAGATAACTAATTTACTTTGATTATGATTACAATAGACCTATTAATTTCACTGGAAAAATGTAACATCACAACGAAACGATTACTGAATTTAGGAATTCATTATGGTGCCAAAATAACGAGTTTTGGAACATTTCTCTGTTGTTATTGCACCTACACTCGTAGCGGACTGCGAAAGTAGTCTGTATGTTTATTACTTTCTAATGCAACAAATAATCAATTTGCTTTACACGTTCGGAACACAATTTCTTATTAGGTGGAGCGCTGTCAGTGTCAGTCAGACAGTCTGTCAATATGCCCCGTTCCGAATTGCGTCAAAAGTGATAATATCGCGAATCCGACCAACGTGCAACGTCACAATTATGACTCAGGCTATTAAATTATATTTTGTGACTATTAAATTTGGTCGGGTTTGCGGTTTAACCGTTATTATCGCAATTCGGAACGCCGTAATAACAGATTACAAATTAAAATTTTCGTTTGTGTTTATCCAGTGCAGTGGTGGCCGAGAGGTAACGGCCCCGACTTACGAATTGTAGGTCGCGGGTTCAAACCCAGCCAGGCGCATTTCTTTGTGTAATTTATTTCATCACCACTGCTCCCAAAACGGTGAAGGAAAGCATCGTGAGGAAACCGGCATGTCCTAGAACCAAAAATTCGAAGACATGTGACATTCACCAACCCGCACCGGGCCCGCGTGGTGGATTACGGCCCATTCCCTCTCCTAGAGAGAGGAGGCTTGAGTCCCAGAAGTGGGAACATTAAAAGGCTGACTATGCTATGTTATCCAGTGTTAAGTTTTATAAAAATCTCGGCTCAATTTTATCGAGATCACGCCTGTTTCAACGATTCCCAGTTGTGTAGGCACTTGACATAGATAAACGTTTTGATCGCGTTAACGTAAACACAAGTCGCACTCAGCACACTGAACCCAGCGGCGCTACCTGTTTTTTGATTGATTCCGATTTAATGTTACTCTATCTCCCTTAACCCGAATACATCGATGCAACTTTGTTAAAGTGATCATGTAGAAATCTTCGACCTTGGTTTTGCCGTTAAATACCGATGTGTATTATTGCACTTACGTACGTAGTTACGTATCATTTGAGTCCAAGACTTAAATCAATCAATTCCGTAGTCTGCCAAATTATTTACTAACAATAGGGTCAGCATCCTATCAAACTAGATGACCTATCTGGCTTCCACATTCTATAACAAGTATCAAAGCACAACGTTTTACGCTCAATAGAGTTACCGTGACTCTGGGACGCAAAGAGAATCTGCAGGAACAAAGGTGGGCTTTAGTCAATAAAAGTTTAACATTGTATTTAGAATTAGATGTTGATGATCCTCCCCCCCAAAAAAAGTCTTTACCAATGGTTTATCGTACCTACTCTCTGAGTCTCCGTATGAATGGATAGGATCCCATCCACAGATTGACCTCGGTAAACGTTGCTTATTATCAAAGATTGTCTCATACGGCTATTATTTCGAATTAGATAAATTGAGAAAGAAAATATTGAATTCAAACGTAGAACTTATTACTTACCTACCTATCAAAACATTCCCTACTTTCTACCCGATTGCAGCGAAGCCCAAAAAGAAGGTCAATGTTTTTTTCTATGCTGTAAATTAGGGACATCCGGACATCCCTAGTTACTACGGAGTCGGACAACTTTACTTTACTAGGGATGTAACGGAAGTGGTTATATCGTAACTGAATTTGAAAGCGGAGTTTCGGAATCGGAGGCGGAGGCAGAAGCTTCAAATGAAATGCTACTAAAACTAATAAAAAAAACACTCGTCTAAGTTATAAATGAAGCGCGAACTCACTATTATGCCAAATACAATACAAAATAGTCAAAGAGTAATCGACAGAAAACAGACGGCGCAAGGGGAGATGGCAAGATTATTTACACCTCCGATATAAGTTGCCCGGGTGCCACCATTGTGTGGACCGCCCGGAGGATACGGTGGAGCATACGGTAGAGGTGTGCCCCGCTTGGGCAGAGCACCGCCGTGTCCTCGTGGGGGCGATCGGCGGCAGCGATCTCTCGCGCCGGGCCTTGGTACAGGCCATGGTCCGGAGCGAGGAGGAGTGGCAGGCGGTTGCCTCCTTCTGCGAAGCAGTAATGCTAGCAAAGGAGGCGGCCGATCGCGTGAGGCAACGGTCCTCACGCCCCAACCGCCGCTGGGATTCCGATCCCTATTTCCGGCCACCGTAGGCGCGGGCTTGCGGACGGCGAGCAATGGGTGGCTCGCCGTCCGATCGTCCGGTAACCGTCCGGGCCTAGCCCAAGTCGTCGACGGCGCGTAGTGTTCCACGCGCGCCTCAAGGAGATGTCAGCAACCGCAGGGGCCCAGCAGGGTCGAGGCCTACTGGGGCCATGGGTGATGCGAAAGTGACCCCCGGGGCCCTGGAAAAAATGGCAAAGAAGGAACAGGAGTGGGTTTTTAGTCAGTAAAAGTCTGACACTATCCGCCCAAGAGCGGGGGTTGGATGATTTTCCCACCCGAGAAAAAAAAAACCTCCGATATAAGTTCCGATTAATCTGAACCGAAGGTGCAAAATTAAACGGAAGAGAACATGACTTTGCAATAGGTACACGTGCCCCGGATGTTTCTACACAGCCTCTTAATTTTTACCTGTGTTGAATAATTCACAACTGTTATATATCCTACTTTTAAATCATGCAATATGTTATCACACTACGTAACTTTTCGTCATGCTAGGTTAGCAGGGTGAACGGACAAGTGATTTAGATTACGGAAGGCCGTGTATTTTTTTCTTTTGGTTTTCTATCTAAGTAGATTAGGTTGGTAGTAGGATTGCTCGAAAGCAGCAGGCAGCAGGTTCAACTGAAGGAATACAGGGCTTATTTACCATGATGTATTATGTATTTTTTTTTTATTCATATAAACCAGTGCTTGACTGCGATCCCACCTGATGGTAAGCAGAGCAATTAAAGTGTCAGTCGCGCGAGCAAGAGAGAGGGATGGAGCTATACACCTATACAGCTCCACCCCTTTACCAGTTCAGTTTAGGGCGTAAAATGGATCGTGTTAAGAGCTCGTAGTGGCATTGCTGGTGGTTTCAGTCAGTAAAATTCTGACACTGCCTAGAGCTCTCCCTCCATCCAGAGTGAGACAAGTTGTCTGATGATTTTCTACCTCAGAAAAGGTTGGTATTGGTACAGGAGGCGACTTGAGATAGCGGCAAACTGACCCCTATTTTGACTGGCCTGTTGGTCTAGTGGTTAGCCTTGACTGCTATGTCGGAGGTCGCGGGTTCGACTCCCACCCAGGATAAGGTTAGCCCTGTCTGCTATGTCGGAGGTTGTGGGTTCGATTCCTACCCAGGGCCTCAAGTCTACTACATATTACAATAGTGTCAGAATGGTCTATCATTGATTTCATAATTGTTGATTTTGACAAGTTTGGCAATCTACTAATATAATGGCGTCATTATGACTTTACAGTAGTCAACCACTGACACTATATTGAAAGAAGTGGTAATCTCGTAAATATTGACAAATGAATGTGAGACATTCATTTATGTATTGCGGTAATCTGCAAAAATTTTGACAGTTCCTTTGATCAGTGATCTACCATTAGAACGTCATTGCTTTTAATAAGCTCCATATTGTCATTCTAACCAACTCTATTACGAGACCATTGTCCGACTAATGACCGATCATTATGAATTAGCAGATTACGAATTTTTAGCAAAATGACAATGGGATCGTGTTGGAATGACGAAATTATAAAAATAGCAAACTTGGGCCCCAGGACAAATTTTAATGATTGTGATGAGCACGATCAATTTTGTTTTGTCTGGGTGTAATTTATATAAAATATGTATGTACCTACTTAGAAATATGTAAGTATGTTTATCTGTTGTCTAGGAGTCATAACACAAGCTCTGCTTAGCTTGGGACTAGACGGTGTTGTGTGATAGTTGTGGGATATTATTATTGAATTGGGATACGAGCGAGAGGCTTTTCGCTTATGCTAGGTGGGCAAGATCATTGTGGCTCTCACTAGGTTCTATAATGTGCAAGTGTATAGGTAGTGGTGGCAGCTTCTTATAATGAGAAGCACATTGGTTACAAATTGATGATACCTATAGGTTCCTACTAGACTAATTATATTGTGTACTTACCGACACCTATTATCTATGTATACAATATGATAAGCTTGTGCATGCAGTTCTGTAGGTACAAATGTATTGATCTAATTATTAGTTATATCCGCAGTTGATATCTTTAATTTATTACGATCACATAATTGTTAGAAATTGGGTCACTTACTTACACTTACTCCCGAACAAGCCGGATTTCGTAAAGGCTTCAGCACCGTGGACCACATACATACGCTGCGGCAGGTTATACAGAAGACTGAGGAGTATAATCAGCCTCTCTGCTTAGCGTTTGTGGACTACGAGAAAGCCTTTGATTCGATTGAAACTTGGGCTGTACTGCAGTCTCTCCAACGGTGCCAAATTGACTATCGGTATATCGAAGTGCTGAAGTGTTTGTACAAAAACGCCACTATGTCAGTCCGACTACAAGACCAGACCTCGAAACCTATCCTCTTGCAGCGGGGTGTGAGGCAGGGAGACGTTATTTCTCCGAAACTGTTCACGGCAGCAATGGAGGATGTCTTCAAGGTTTTGGAATGGAGAGGGCTAGGCATTAATGTCAATGGCGAGTACATCACTCACCTTCGGTTTGCCGACGACATAGTAGTCATGGCTGAGACTACGGAGGAGCTCAGTATAATGCTTGGTGACCTCAGTAGAGCTTCCGAAAGAGTGGGACTTAAAATGAACATGGACAAAACCAAAGTCATGGTAAACAGCCATGTAGCACCCACTCCTATCAAGGTCGGGGACTCTACACTCGAAGTTGTAGACGAATACGTTTACCTGGGACAGACGGTCCAGTTGGGAAGGTCTAACTTCGAGAAAGAGATCAATCGTCGAATCCGACTCGGCTGGGCAGCGTTCGGGAAGCTGCGCGGTGTCTTCTCGTCCAATATACCACAGTGTCTCAAGACGAAAGTCTATGACCAGTGCGTGTTGCCAGTGATGACATATGGCTCCGAAACGTGGTCGCTTACAATGGGCCTCATTAGAAGGCTTAAAGTCACCCAAAGGGCAATGGAGAGGGCTATGCTCGGAGTTTCCTTGCGTGATCGAATCAGGAATGAGGATATCCGCAGGAGAACCAAGGTTGCCGACATAGCACGAAGAATCGCCAAACTAAAGTGGCAATGGGCAGGGCACATTGCTCGCAGAACAGATGGCCGTTGGGGCCGAAAGGTTCTGGAATGGCGACCACGTACCGGAAGACGTAGCGTTGGAAGGCCTCCTACAAGGTGGACCGATGACTTGGTAACGATTGCGGGAGTCCGATGGATGCGAGACGCACAGGACCGTTCGTTGTGGCGACGCTTGGGGGAGGCCTATGTCCAGCAGTGGACGTCTTTCGGCTGAAATGATGATGATGATGATGATGATGGGTCACTTACTTGACCCACTGTCTAGTAGTGTGCTGTATGACCTCAAACGACTAACACGTAGTATCTCAAAGATTGGAAAATAATTATAAAAACGTTAATTTTGGAGATTGGTCGCAATTTTCTTAGTAACAATTTAAACTTAAAACTAAGTGTTAGCGGCATAGGGAACTATCATCTTAACACGTTCGTGGACAGTAACGACCACAGGCGTCTAGATAGCTAAAAGTGATACGACAGTACGCCTGTCGACGTATCAGTTATTACTTGCATAAAATCAGTACGCCACACGACGCCCGATTTTTCATACTATCATAAGGAACGGCATGTTGTACTGTCATCACAGGTATAATTACGACTTTTGTACTGTCACTGCATTATTTACAAAAAATCGTCAAAGGAAGGTACTTCCACGCACACATTCATATTTTTATACCCCTCTCCCCGCGCACACTACGCCCGTGGGCGCCATGTTTGCATACGATCAGTCGAGTACTGCGCCGCTGCGGTGATCCCGCGTGTCGCTGCAGGTTTTCGCGCGCAATTGTTGTTTAGAAAGTGAGTATTTTGTTTCCAACGTAATTTTATTGTTTTACGCATACTGAATATACTAATTCAAGTCTAGTTGCTTATGTAAACAACATAATTATGTCGCTATTGTTCGATTTTGTTGTACTAAATTTGTAACGAATATTTTTGCAGATGGCGTCTCGAGACTCGTTCGAAAAAGAACAAAAACGACTTCAAGACCTATTTGATGCAGCTTCTACCCCTGAATCGAGTCAAGACCCATTTGCTGATGATGGTGACTTTGGGTCTGATGCTGACTACTTACCATCCCGTGCCGAATCCGTTCCGTGTATATCCGTTCTGTCATATCATAATGGTTTTTTAACCATGCGTTGTGACACTACGCCCCTGGGCAATGTATGAAAAAAAGTAGTGTCTCAGTAGCTGCAACCTGTAAGATAGTACTGTCCACGAACGTGTTAAGCTGGGTGAGATGCAGATGCCGAACTTGGGAATGTCTTTTTGACTGTGTGCTCTCGTATCCACCGCCCCAAGATCCAAGTCCCACCTGTCAGCTAGCGTTCTAAGGTACCATTCTTACTGGGGCTGGCGCGTACTCAGCATAGCAAGCCAATAATGGTGCACACCTTTCGCACATAATAACCGAAAAAAAATCGATATTTGCGTCATCCAACATACAGGACGCATCACAAATAAAACAAAGAACTCATCATCATCTTCCTGCCCTTGTCCCGTGTTATTTGGGGTCGGCGCAACACGTTTTTTTCTTCCATTCTGCCCTGTCACTCGTCATACTATCACTAACTTCCTTTTCTTTCATATCACTCTTCACACAATCCATCCATCTTTTCTTTGGTCTCCCTCTCTGTTGGGGGCAGAGGATGTAAATAATTACACAACACAATGGTCACGCTTGAAAGGCCTCAGCCAATTTATTTAACACGTATAAAAATACAGACTTCACATAACACGTGTAAATATCGAGTCCTTTACGTACATACGCGTGACGCTAACTCACAAATAGTTCACAGTTACTTTACAATACTTCACTGACTCTAATACGTTAGATAACTTAGGAAATCTGGAAATCTAGGGCCGCTCCAGGAGCGCAGGGTGCCAAGACAAACTGTCGCAGTGACGCTTCGAGTCGAACTGCAGAGAGAGAACGTCGTCTTCACGGAAAGTGCAGCTTAAGTACTTTTTCAGCCGGTCGCAAGTCGTGGGAGAGAGTCCCTTTTCCTCTAGTCTATTCCCTAATCCTGTTGAGGCCGGCTGACGTTCACCTCCCGACCCCCCGCATACGGCAAGCACACCATTGGTCATCAATAGTGGCGTGATTTTCCCCGTTGTAATCTACCAATAGAAACCCAGATTATTCTTAACGGTTTTTCTGTACTATTTACTTCTAAGAACCGCATTATGTACTTCTAAGAACTCAGTACATAGCCTTATAATTATACTATCCCAGTAGCTGATTGGACAATAGTCTGGCCTCTGATAGGCTTGCTCTCTATTATGTACAGCGCTTATGTACATACATTACGCGTCTGTGAATGACGTAATGTTGATTATATTTAGTGATTCTAAATTACATGCTCGTGTCCGTAACAGCCTCCCCCCGGCGTAGCAACGCGAGCCTAACTTCCATCGGCCAGGACAACGAGCCTTCTAACTGGGCGTCTGAAAACGCCTCCACGCGTCTGTACCTCAGCGCTGCGTATGACACCATCAGGTCCTTGTATGGTGCGCACTATCTTCCCATATGGCCATACATTTCGTGGCAGTTGACCATCCGCAATGACTACTATATTCCCCGGTGCGAGTTGCGTGCGTGAATCTCGGACGTCGCCGCGCGGTGTCAACGTTGGTAGGTATTCGTTTATCAAACGAGTCCAGAACTTGTCCGCTAGCGCCTGTGTTGCGCGCCATGTCTTTCGATCGGCGACGTCGCACTGCCCTGTGGTTGGTAATCCAGTAGCCGAGCCTAATAAGAAGTGGTTCGGCGTGAGCGCCTCCTCGTCGCCAGGTTCAACACTTACGTGTGTGAGGGGTCGCGAATTGACGGTGTGCTCGATCTCGATTAGCAACGTGGAAAGTACCTCCTCCTTTGGTGCGCGTTCCTTCAACACGGCCGACAACGCCGACTTTACGCTTCTTATTAGTCGTTCCCACGCGCCGCCCTGATTTGGGGCCCCGGGGTCAATGAACCGCCATTCCATATCTTGCTTAATTGCGAATTCATTGAGGTCATTCGCCCACTGCTTATATGCCTGTTGGATTTCAACGTCGGCTCCTCGAAAATTAGTCCCGTTATCGGACATCATAGTTTTAGGCCATCCGCGCCTAGCCGCCATTCTTCTTAGCGCTAATATAGCTGAATCGATGTTCAAACTTGGCAACAACTCTATATGTATTGCTCGCGTGACAAGACAGGTGAACAACATACCCCATCGTTTTTCATGCCGTCTTCCTATTGTGACTGTCATTGGGCCGAAACAGTCTACTCCGCAACGGGTGAACGACCGCAGGTGGGTGTCCAATCGTTCAATAGGTAAGTTCCCTTTGACGGGCCGTATTGGCGGCTTCCTTCGTCGCTTACATGTCACGCAATCTCTTATCAGTGCGCGCACTGTCGGTCGAACCTTTAAAATCCAAAAGCGTTCCCTCGCTTTGTTTACTATATATTCACGTCCCGCGTGATGATCCCGTTCGTGAATCTGACGTAAATATAGTGACGCCATCGGATGTTTGCCTTCCAAGATGGGTGGGCACTTCCTATCTTGAGAAACGTTCGCGGCATTTATGCGACCGTTTAAACGAATGACGTCGTCTTGAAAAATCGGGTCCAATCGGTAGAGTCGACTGGTCCTGTCTACTCTCCTACCTACAGCGAGTCGCGCTATTTCCGCTGGAAAACACTCTCTCTGAGCCTCCCTTATCAGTAGCAGCTCGGCCTCCTGCTTGTGACGCAACGTCAACTGGGTAGCGCGTTTGCGGCATTTGTCGACGAACAGCAGGACATACGCAGTCGTTCGTAGTAATCGTTCGTATGACGAGAAACGAGTCGTGTCGACGAGGCTGGTGATGCGCGCTATGTGCGCGACGATCTCATCACCCCCCTCTCCCTGCGCGATCTCCGTTGGCCAGATGTGTTCTGGTCCGCCCAGGAAGAGGGGACCAGTGGACCATCTGCTGTCGCTTTCCAGTTGTATCATTTCGGGCCGAGTTGCGTCATCGGCTACTTTGTTCGTGTACCCTTTTTCCTTGAGGTCATTGACCTGTGACACGTGTGCTTTTTTGAAGTCAGCTGACTTATCCATTTTCCTTTCAATGGTGTCGAGTCTACGAAAGGTCATATCGTGACTCGGTGGTAGGTGTGGCTCATCACTCCGCCACGGCAATCCTACCTCATGGTGACCGTTGACCAGCCGAGCAGTCTTCGTGAAAATATCCTGCGCCCGTTCGTCTGCCAGCACTGTTCTCGGCTGGTAAACTATCCCCTGAGCGTCGATCGAGATATGCGATGTGGTGAGGTCCTTTAACTCTTCGCAATCCTTGGATATTTCCTGTGGGTGCACGTGCAATGCTGTCCCGCTGCTCGCCTCGAATCCAGTTACGCGCCGTGGTACCGTTCCGTGTACCACCCATCCTAGCTGCGTAAGTGAAGCGGCTGGCTCGTTCTGCCGTCCCGTGAGCAAAGTTCGCGACACTATCAAATGCCAATTATCGGCGCCTATCAATAGGCGTGGCTTCGCATTCTCGTAACACACGTCACGTGCAGGTATACGTTTCATGTGTTCGCAGCGTAGATAGCTCGCTTTCACGGTCTGACTAATTATATTTAAGCGTTTAACAGTACGCGCGCGTATGTTAAAACACTCTGAGCGTTTTCCCTTGATTCCTATTTCCACGCAACGACTGTCGTTCTCTTGTCGCGTGGCCGTAATCCCGTGGACGCGTAACGCTCGCTTAGTTCCTTTCGCGCCCATTTCGTTAGCTATCTCTTCGTCGAGTAGCGTAACAGTGGAGCCCTCGTCCAGTAACGCATGCGTCTCTATTTCCTTGCCGTTCGGCCCCCGCAACGTTACTGGGCACACTTTGAGTAACACCGCGCTCATTTCGCTGCCGGCATGGGCAGATGCGGTGGTCGCCGATTCTTCCCTCACGCTCCTGGTCCCACAGTTGGTGGAGGCGCTAGCCGCGTCCGACGTTCGGTCGGCGGTGTGGAGTAGCCTATGGTGCGATCTACGACATTCCTGCTCTCCGCACTTCCTCGCGGTACACTTGAATCGACGATGTTTACTCGCCAGACATTTGAAACATGCTCCAGTTTCCTTGGCCCATTCCCATCTTTGTTGGACCGTCATGTCACCAAGTTTCTTGCAGCTTGGCGTGGCATGTCCCTCGCCACAGCACAAGCACGTCTTCTTAGCCCTCTCTCTCTCGTCCTCGCCAGGTCGCTCGGCGGCGGCGTACGTTGCGGGTACGCGCGCTTTGTTCCTCCTAATGACCGCTTGTGCTCTGGCGGGAGCTTGCTGACGCGTCGCTTCCTTTGACGTCGTAGTCACGGTCGACGAGTACGCGTATCTTACGGCCCGATCAGCTTCCCTCATTAGGTAGCGCGACAGCGTAACGATCTCTGCTTCCACGCGACTACCATGCTCTTGGGCGTAATCACACCAACGCGCGCGCATGTGTGGGCTGAGCTTCTCTACCACGTGTCTGGACAGCATTGGGTTTTGTAGGTACCCCCTATCATCCAGACACGATAGCACGCTGACGATGTTCTGCAGCTTTATCGCGAACGCGTTGAGTTCAGCGGCCGTCGTACCGAGTCGCGGTAATTTCCTTAAATCGTCGAGCGACTTGTCGATTATAATCTCGGGACGTCCGTAACACTGTTCGAGTGTATGCATTATCACGGCGGGGTCAGCAGCGGTGCAAAGTAGCGCGGACACGGTCTCTCTCGCTTCACCTTTCAGGCTGTTGCGTAGGCGCGCTAAGTTCTCTCCTCGTGAGAATCCATACTCTCGTGTCGAGTCTCGCATTGCTGACTTGAACAGCAACCACTCGTGCGGCGCTCCCGTGAAAATTGGCAACTCTAACGCTTGACGCGGCGGCGGTCGATAACGTGTCATCCTATTTAACGCGTCGGCTAGCTTATCGATATCTCGAGATCGAGATCGAGATCGAGATTTATGTCGCGACCTAGGCGGTGATCGGAACCTAGGTTCGCGGGGCTCCTTATTCTCTACGCGGGGCGGCTCCTCCCTCGGAAAGTACGCGTGTTCTCGCTCCTCATACTGTGGCGTACGCGGCCTCGTAAATTCCTGCCTACCCCGGGTGCGCTCGGCTACCTCCCCCCGTATGTGAACCGGGGCGGGTGCGCGTATCGCTGACGACGTTTGATCCGGCGGAGTCAGCGATGGTAATTCCTCGTCCCCCGTAGGCTGCGCGCATTGCAGCCAATTATCGATTCGATTATCGGTGTCCGCGACGTCCTGGGCTATATAACTATCTCGATCTGTTTCCTCGCGAATGGTAGCTACATCTATCGCTAATCTCTTCTTAACCAGCTCGGCTTCGAGTCGCAATTCCTGGCGGCGTATCGCGGCGAGGCGCTCCTCAGCATATAATTCTGCTTGCCTAATGCGCAGTACAGCACTAGCGGTGGATTGGCGCGATCGTACGGATTGGACGGGCGACCTACTATTTATCCTATCAACGGCGGGCGCGGGCGCTGGGATGGCGGTCGCGGCGGCGGCTGACGTTGTAGCATCCATCGTAGTGTTCTCGGCTGTCGGCGCGTTCGTAGGCACTGTTGCAGGAACTGGTACAGACGCGGGAATCGTAACGCGGGGGTTAGCGCGTGATAATATTGTCGCGCGGGACGACGGTGACGCGGGGGGATCTTCAAACACGCGGGCTTGCGTATCTTCGTTCTTCTGGCTTCTTGTAGTCGGCATCCTTCCTCCTCGTTTGGCACCCTAGCTCTATCAATGCCCTAGCGGCCCTATCAGACCTACCGGAGGGCCCTATGAGAGGGATATGCTCCGGCAGGGATGGAAAATGTGCAGGAAATGGAAAGGTGGGGACTACCCTGCAGAGAACTACACGCGCTACGAGGTGCTCAGCAACCGGTGGGAACGACCGGTTGCCTCGGCAGTGCCTACAGTCCGGCCCTCGCAACGTGCGCAGCCTTACAGGCGCAGTAGTGCTGTTCAACCACGTTTGGTTGGCGACACCGCACAATATGTCGCACCGCCTTGAAACGGCGTTAACTCAGGCACGCACCTTTGACACCGTTAGGTGGCACGTACCTGAGCCGCGGTCCACCCGCTTAAAAGGTTCTTGACGCGACGGCGTAAAGGACCCGTGGATCCCTCTCTGCAGCTCGACACGACGGCTTGACACGATGACTTGACACGACGGCTCGACACGACGCTGGCGGCTCGAAGTTCCCGACGTGGCGACAATCCTAAGCACCTACTGGGTCGGACTTGCTGCGTTCCTGTGTTCCTTTTCCCTCTTCAGAATAGGTATTCTTCGTAACGTGACTTGCTGCGTTCCTTTTCCCACTTGAAGTATTCCTTTTCTTTCTTGAAAGCTTTCCTCTTCTTTCTTGGAAATAGGTTTCTTCGAAACGTAACTTGCCGCGTTCCTATTCTTACTTGCAGCGTTCCTGTTCGAGCTTGAAGCGTTCCCTTCTTCAATCTTCGACACCCAACTGTATTTCTTCACGTCTCCCCAAAGACGCACAATAAGCCGCTCGATATTCCTTACCAAAGGACCAATATCCGGCTCTCGAAGGACCAAAGTTCCTCTGTTGGGGGCAGAGGATGTAAATAATTACACAACACAATGGTCACGCTTGAAAGGCCTCAGCCAATTTATTTAACACGTATAAAAATACAGACTTCACATAACACGTGTAAATATCGAGTCCTTTACGTACATACGCGTGACGCTAACTCACAAATAGTTCACAGTTACTTTACAATACTTCACTGACTCTAATACGTTAGATAACTTAGGAAATCTGGAAATCTAGGGCCGCTCCAGGAGCGCAGGGTGCCAAGACAAACTGTCGCAGTGACGCTTCGAGTCGAACTGCAGAGAGAGAACGTCGTCTTCACGGAAAGTGCAGCTTAAGTACTTTTTCAGCCGGTCGCAAGTCGTGGGAGAGAGTCCCTTTTCCTCTAGTCTATTCCCTAATCCTGTTGAGGCCGGCTGACGTTCACCTCCCGACCCCCCGCATACGGCAAGCACACCATTGGTCATCAATAGTGGCGTGATTTTCCCCGTTGTAATCTACCAATAGAAACCCAGATTATTCTTAACGGTTTTTCTGTACTATTTACTTCTAAGAACCGCATTATGTACTTCTAAGAACTCAGTACATAGCCTTATATACTATCCCAGTAGCTGATTGGACAATAGTCTGGCCTCTGATAGGCTTGCTCTCTATTATGTACAGCGCTTATGTACATACATTACGCGTCTGTGAATGACGTAATGTTGATTATATTTAGTGATTCTAAATTACATGCTCGTGTCCGTAACACTCTCCCTCTCCATCCATCCACATGTAAACTCATAACTCTTTTAGTGACATGCGTTTCATCTCTCCTCTTCACATGACCATACCACGACAAACGATTCCCTTTCAACTTTTCAGTCACTGGCGCCACTTTCAAACTTCCCCTAATATACTCATTTCTCACTTTATCCATTCTCGTCACACCACACATCCATCTTAACATTCTCATCTCCGCTACGTGCAATCTTTTTTCATCCGTCTTTTTCACAGCCCAACATTCTGATCCATACAGTATGACAGGCCTTATCACGGACTTGTAGATTTTACCCTTCAACTTGAGGGGCATCCGTGGGTCACAAGTTGTTCCCGTGACCTGTCGCCATTTCATCCATCCTGCGTTGATCCGATGTGTTACGTCCCGGTCTACCTCACCATCCCCTTGGACGAGTGACCCGAGGTACCGAAAGTCTGAGCAGATCGGTATGGGTGTTCCAGCGAGAGATAAAGGCAATGGATTGGAGAGACCGCCGAAATCGCAGAACAAGTATTCCGTTTTGGTTCTACTCAATTTCAGGCCAACACTCTCCAGTCTGTGCCACCATACCTCCAATCTGTTCTGGACCTCTAGGCCACTCTCGGCAACCAACACAATGTCATCGGCAAACAGCATACACCAGGGAGCCTCTTCCTGAATGTCCGACGTCAGAGCATCCATTATCATCAGGAAGAGGTAAGGGCTGAGAGCCGACCCTTGATGTAAGCCGACAGCCACATTGAAGCTGCCAGTGGTGCCCACTGTAGACCGGACTTGGGTACTGCATCGACTGTACATCGCTCGGATCAACTGCACATACTTCCCAGGCACACCTTTCTCCTTAAGGGCCCACCACAGAACCTCACGAGGTACCCGGTCGTATGCCTTTTCGAGGTCAATGAATACCATGTGCAAGTTTTTATGCGCACCTCTGTAAATAAAACAAAGAACTAATTAACAAAAAAAACTTTACTTCATATAAAGCATTATTATAACAGCATATTATAAGCTACTCCAATAAAACAAACATAAGATTAAAAAATAACAAATGTTAAATCATTCGTCCAAAAGTACATTTTCGTTACGACAATCCTAAATATTGTCAATCGACTACATTTTTGTTTGTTGTTATCTTTTAGTCTTATGTGATGACCTTAAAGTTATTTAAATTACAAGAACTCATGTTCAAATGGTTTTACAATATGACGGTCGGTATAATTCAAAGCGTATTAAACGTATTACCAGTGCCCAATATTCAAATGTTAATAAAAATGAATGAACATGTCAATTTTTTTTTTTTTTTTTAGAAAATATTAGATTTTTGAGAATATTATGACGTCCAGTACACGGTCAAGCAGGCGTCAATCAATTCCATCAATCACGATTGTTGTTTGAATGACGGAATTTTATCGCCATTATGTTTTCGTCAATCATCGCATTAGACGGTAGGTTTTTCGTCAATCAAAATATTGACTGTGGCAAAACTGACAGCAAAACCTATCGTGTAATGGACGCCTTACCCGACATTTAATAAGTGAGATGAAGCGCAGGATAGTATTTGTGCCGCGCAAACCTGTTAGGTTTATGGTAATTTTTATTATTTTGTCCATTTACCACATCCTACACTCGAATAAATCTAGGCGTTATAAAGACTATCATAAACATTAGTCATAATTCAGAACTTAAATTATTACCATCACGTTTAATTGAAAATATTTTAGACAAAGATTGTGTAGCGCACATAGATATTTGATAGTGTTCGAAACACTTCATTATATTTTTTTAGGTTTTAACTTAGGTTGCCTTCACATTAGTAGATTTACTATATCTCAAACTTAGGGTGTGCACACATTAGTAAAATGTACTTTATGTCCAAACTAAGGGTGCGTACATATTAGTAAATGTACTTTACGTCAAAGGTCATTGGGCGTTTCTGACCCACTTTATGAGAGTTCGCGTACACAGACCAAATTAGTTTTAAATTGAAGAATTCAATCCCACTATTCAAAATATGTATTTTTTTTTTAAGTATTTAATGGGAGAAAAAAGTTATTTAACATTTAAAAACTTAACTGACTGGCCTATTGGTCTAGTGGTTAGTGGCCCTGACTGCTATGCCGGACGTCGTGGGTTCGATTCCCACCCAGGACAAATGTTTGTGTGATGAGCACAATCATTTGTTCTGTGTCTGGGTGTAATTTATCTATAATATGTATGTATTTAGAAATATTTAAGTATGTTTATCAGTTGTCTAGTACCCATAACACAAGCTCTGCTTAGCTTGGGACTAGACAGCGTTGTGTGATAGTTGTGGAATATTATTATTATTTATTATTAATAAACTTTTGTTAACCGACTTCAAAAAAAGGAGGAGGTTATCAATTCGGTTGTATTTTTTTTTGTTTGTTACCTCAGAACTTCGTCGTTTATGGACCAATTTGCAATTTTTTTTCCTCTTATAGGATATCAGATTTGAGATCACCAGATCAGATTAGAGATCACCAAGCATTGTACGGAGGAGCTCAGTACAATGCTTGGTGATCTCAGTAGAGCTTCCGAAAGAGTGGGACTTAAAATGAACATGGACAAAACCAGTCATGGTAAACAGCCATGTAGCACCCACTCCTATCAAGATCGGGGACTCTACACTCGAAGTTGTAGACGACTACGTTTACCTGGGACAGACGGTCCAGTTGGGAAGGTCTAATTTCGAGAAAGAGATCAATCGTCGAATCCGACTCCGTGTCTCAAGACGAAAGTCTATGACCAGTGCGTGTTGCCAGTGATGACATATGGCTCCGAAACGTGGTCGCTTACAATGGGCCTCATCAGAAGACTTAAAGTCACCCAAAGGGCAATGGAGAGGGCTATGCTCGGAGTTTCCTTGCGTGATCGAATCAGGAATGACGATATACGCAGGAGAACCAAGGTTGCCGACATAGCACGAAGAATCGCCAAACTAAAGTGGCAATGGGCAGGGCACATTGCTCGCAGAACAGATGGCCGTTGGGGCCGAAAGGTTCTGGAATGGCGACCACGTACCGGAAGACGTAGCGTTGGAAGGCCTCCTACAAGGTGGACTGATGACTTGGTAACGGTTGCGGGAGTCCGATGGATGCGAGACGCACAGGACCGTTCATTGTGGCGATACTTGGGGGAGGTCTATGTCCAGCAGTGGACGTCTTTCGGCTGAAATGATGATAGGATATGCTTTCAGATTGATCCCCTTTTTTTAAAAAATCCAGTTCTGATGATGGGATCCGTGAGGAAGGAACTCCTCAAATATTATAGGCAACTATATAGTGATTTTGGTATTTTTATCGAGAACTTAAGCATTTACAGTCAAAAAGTAACATTTGATGAAGTGGAACTGATGAAGAAGACCAGAAATGGTCTACGGAACTTCATACTCACATAGATATCACAAGAAGATAGCGATATGACAATATAAATAAATGAATGGTACTGAATAGTTACGTTGAAAATGATATCATCGAAGTGATCTGATGATGATGATGGAGCCGGAAGGTAGGCACTGAAGCTCCGTAATTAATCAATGTAACCTAGCCGTGTTTGGATTTATTAGAATTGTCATGAGATGCACTTTAGCTATAAGATACTATCGAATTGATCTGATGATGGAGCCGGAAGGTAGAAGGTAGATACAGGAACTTCATAATTAAACAATGTAACCTAGCAGTGTTTGGGTTAAATGGAATTGTCATGAGAAATACTCACTCTGTTTATAAGTAAGCAACTAAAAAGTGTAAAATAAAAAACTTTTTACAAAAAAAAACAATCGACTTTACTAAAAAAACACTAAAAGGATCCAAATAACTTTAATTTCGGAAGTCGGTGTTAAATAAGAAACAAACAATACCGAGAAACACCGACCGTAGGGATCGTACCACTTGAGAATTGCGAGGTCATATTATTGCCACGAGCACATGCGTTTAAATGGAGTATGCCACATCGAAATATACCGGCATCGGCAGCAAGAAATTATCGAAAACAAAATACTAATATGAGGCCGAATTCAGTCGCGACACGTCTGTAGCAAACAATATTATACCTATATTTTAGTAGATCCCACACGAATTGGAAGAAATGGTATTGAACAGTATTACTGCTCGTGTATACACGGCCGCCGCACTGTTGGAAGCTGTGTGCATGTTGTAAGCGTAGTTTACTTTTTATCATGAGCCAGGCATCAAGATGTAATAGATGCACCTGCAGCCTTTTTAGATGAAATTACAATAGATTTTGATCAAGCTGAATAAAAATATTATTTAAGTAGAACTGGATTTTATTTTTATGTCCCTTAAATAAAAATATTATTTAAGTAGTACTGGATTTTATTTTTATGTCCCTTAAATAGTAGTAGTGGCTTTTGATAAAACTAGCACATTCTATTTTCTTTCCCGTGGGAATTTCCCCATAGGAAAATATCCGATGCCACTTAGGGATGACTAGCTTTCGACTGGAAAAAGTATTTTTGAAATCGGTCCAGTAGTTTTGAGTTAATTCATTACAAAAATGCTTTAAAAATGCCTTAATAATATTTTTTTTTTTTTTTCAATTCTCCCATTGCCCACAAGAATGCGACCCATACCACTGAGTTGCAGATACATTTATCTATATACCTTGCCCTATTTCGTTTGTGTACGCCGTGGGTCAAATCTCCGAACAAAATGCCCATTGACCTTTAGGATACATAATATACATACGTGAAAATGCACCTTATGAACACTTCGTTAACAGTACAGTACCTTCGTGAAAATACTACTAGCACATTTCGTCTAGACAAATTATTTTATCATATCGGTAGGTCAAAAGTTCAGCGCGCATATTTCAATGTATTTGTCTATCGCATCCTTAAAACAAATTCAAGTTTCATATTTTAAAGTTGTCCGTGCTAATGGACGGCTCAATTATTTAAATTTTAGAATGCACTTGTCGATGATTAACATCTTTATTTAAATGAACGTAGTCTATTTGCAGTTAATACAAGATTTTGGGGCCTAATTAAGTTTTATTATGTGGCTATTGTGAGTTTTATATTTACGTAGAAAAATTGTATCTACAGTCTAATTTTATGGTTTCGTTGAGAAACGTAATGGATAATCCTTTCAAAGGTTTCCTCTAAATCCATCTTAACTTCACATTTATATAGTACTCAAGGTAGAGGACGTTGCTATGGATCCATTCTGGAGATGGATTACCTTAAACAATTAGGTACAATGTTTATCTAAAGATTACATGGTGTTGCAGGTACAATATTTTTAACTTATAGTTAGTAAAGGTTAATGAAACAAGAGTTTATATCTATACAGTTTGAAAGAAACAAAATCGTAGGGATAATTTTCGAATTCTTTGGTTCAAATTACACGCGTAATGTATAAAAACGGTCCAAATGCCCCCTAGTTAGGCTATTGCGGGCAAAACTCCTATTGCTCGCAATTTTTGACTATAGCTAATCTTTTACAAAAAAGATGCGACATAGTACAAGCCACGATTACAAAGTTTTGTTTTATCTCTCGAATGCCGTTATTTATCATTTACATAAAAAAACGCGTGGCATTTGGATCATAAATATACTTTATGGGCATATATTTTTACAATATTTACATCGGCTCGTAAACGAGTCATTTAGCGAGAGCTAATTTATCTTTGTTTGTAAATAAAAAAGGATTCCTCAAAATATAGATATTTATAAGTTTTTTTTTTTTTTTTCGTAATAGAAAAGTCTATAATTTGCATTGCAATATTTCAGAGATTTTTAGAAGCTACATTTGAGACACATACTGTTTTTTTTTTAATGTGAACTTTATTGGTCTGAGATGTGAACATACATTTCTCAGGTGAGACTAGGTCAAGATAATTTTCAGTGTAATGCTGCAAAATAAATTGTTCTTTCACTTTTACATTTCGACGTTTTAAACGGCGACGTGTCTAACATTGTGTAGTACTACTGTTTTACCTTTTACAAATGAGTAAAATCGCATAATTCCTGTATTACCATAAATGAAACCTGTTCACTATAACTATATTTGCAATGCAAATGATATTTTTTTCTGATTAAATGTTATTTTTAGTGCTCGTTATCATTTCCTTTGAGCAAATTATAATAATCTTGTTTTTTTTTTTTACGTAATGTATGAAAATATAATTATGACTTTACTAGAAGAGTAGGTAGGTTATTTCACGTTTGCTTATAAACATTATCATTTAAAAATTGTGTACTTGGTAACTTCATATTAATAACAAAATATGTAAGTATGCGAAAAATGTCTGCTTGGAATTTGCTCTAATTGAAAGTAATTTGACAATTACTGTGTTTACACATTTTTCTATGTACCTACTAATAAAATAAATAATTAACAAAAAATATATAGACACAGTAGCATCATTAACTCTTTAACCGCTTACGTCGGAATATTCCGACAAATATTTTCGTGTCCCATTTCGCCAGGGTCGTATATATATTTTTTTATTTGGCAGGAGTGGGAAATCCTCATGGACGCCCAAACTGCCTCAGAAGAGGCAGTCTGGAACTCTTAGCGGCTAAAACCACACTCCTGCCTTTGCCATTGTCCTCTGACGTGATCAGATCCCTTGGTAAATACAAAATATTATTATTTGGGAGTTCGAGTGTTAATTTTTATTTTGCTCTGTGTAGAGATAATTATTCTGATACAAATAATTATGTTCTTTATTTATTTAGGGTCGTATATTTACGAACAAATACTCATCTCGTTGACGGAAGACGCAGTGTTAGCCCTCCTACAAGGTGGACCGATGACCTAGTGAGAGTCGCGGGAATCCGATAGATGCGAGAACAACCGTTCATTGTGGCGACACTTGGGGAGGCCTATGTCCAACAGTGGACGTCTTTCGGCTGAAATGATGATGATGATCTCATTTCGTTTAACTCTTCAGTTCGCAATGTCACTTATTGTAGGTGACGCACAGAAGAACTGATGAGATGGAGTATTTGGTGGTAAATATACTATAAGATTTGTCGGATTAATCCGACGTAAAAGCATAAAACAATTAATTTATTATAAGAAATACATATGCTAAAAGTACTCTATTGTTTTAATATTTTTAGTAGCTGTTGCCAAAAGTTGCCATATATTTTTGTTAGTAATAATCAGAGGTCGGAATTAGGTAGAGTTATTTATGTACTTATGCTGATTTCATACAGCGAAAGAATAAAGTGGATATGCCTCAAATCCTGAGATTAATTTTAAAGAGCAGATTTTTTTATGACACTCAGAAACAGCAGAAAAATTTCTTCCTGCATTAATGAGGAGGTTAACAAATTTATGCACTTCCTGTGCATAAATTTGTTAACCTCACCTCAGTGGAAAATACTAATAAAAACTGTATGTTAATTATCTTTGTTTTATTTGTCTTATCTATTTCTAAGGTTCTTATTATTATTTATTAGTAATATTGTTGGCCACACGGGATTTTTCATTAGAAATCTGGGGAAGATCCATTTAATATCAACATTTTGATGCAAGTACACGAATAACTCTACATAAATCCGACCTCTGGTAATCTACGTTAAATTACGCCACAATTTAAGTAAGTAGTAATTATTCTACAGGTCTAAAAATAGAATGATGGCCATAATGTCAACATGTTCTGAAATCTGAAGATAATCAAATTGTACTTACTTTTTGTTTGAATGCATTCTTTTTTTTCAACTTACAACCACCAAATAAAGTAAAATGAATGTTTATAAGTAAAAGTATAACTGTAAACTGAACAACCAGCTTTACCGCCACACCTTATCTATACAATATATATAAAATTATGCTTACACATTGTATATTACTAAACTATTGTGAGTCAAATATATACACTTAGTTTTTACTCTCCTAGCAACATGTGGACTGCACTGTCTCAGCTTCAAGGAGATTAAAGTCCATACCGTTGGGACGGTTGAAACCAGTCTTGATCCCGTCCCATCCATCTTCGACTTTGTATTCACCGGTTTGGATGCGGTTGTATACCTCTTGAGCGACTAGCACAAATGCTTCTTCTACATTCAGACCCGTTTTTGCTGATGTTTCTACATGATGTAGACCTAAAAATATGAGGAAAGTTGTAATAAAATAATAAATAATAATCACTGATTGGTTTCATTGCAGTGATTTGTCTTATCAATCTCATTGATAAAGCCTATATTTGATATTTTGTGTATGTTTCTTACACTAAACTGAAATGAACAGCCAAACAAGGCCAGAGACGAACTGTAGTGTGGGCCTCTTGGCCCCAAACAAATTATCAATGTAAAGTTGTACATATTGAACTAACAGTTTTGATAGTGTTAATTTTTTATTAAAAATATGGTAACTTTTTTCAACAAAAACTACTTGAATTTAAAATATCTGAGTCTCAGCAATGGGAACATTGTAAGACTGATTACTATAAAAAAGCAAAAAAACTGCAAACTTCTTAAACTTTTAGTGATACTTTTATCTTCTAATATATAAAATTCTCGTGTCACGGTGTTCGAACTTGAACTCCTCCGAAACGGCTCGACCGATTCTCATGAAATTTTGTGAGCATATTGAGTAGGTCTGAGAATCGGCCAACATCTATTTTTTTTTTTTTTTTTTTTAAAGTGCAAAACAACGTTTGCCGGCTCAGCTAGTCTTCTAATATATAAAATTCTCGTGTCACGGTGTTCGAACTTGAACTCCTCCGAAACGGCTCGACCGATTCTCATGAAATTTTGTGAGCATATTGAGTAGGTCTGAGAATCGGCCAACATCTATTTTTTTTTTTTTTTTATTTATATGGCAGAACAACGTTTGCCGGCTCAGCTAGTCTAATATATAAAATTCTCGTGTCACGGTGTTCGAACTTGAACTCCTCCGAAACGGCTCGACCGATTCTGATGAAATTTTGTGAGCATATTGAGTAGGTCTGAGAATCGGCCAACATCTATTTTTTTTTTTTTTTTATTTATATGGCAGAACAACGTTTGCCGGCTCAGCTAGTTTCTTATATAATATGTTGTGGGCCCGGGCCCCTGTTTTTTTGTTCCGTCTCTGGTGGCTGTCAACTGCTAGTTTAAGTTATGTTTATTACTATACTATGTGATAATCACATAGAAGATTCCTTTGTCATCTTAAACACTATAAATGAACTTAAATGACCATTTCCTGTTGACCTTTCATAGCCAATAAAAGATGTTGAGATAGTGTTAACAAGAATAATGATTAATTTATGAGACCAGTTTACAGTATTAAGTACTAAGATGATTGTAGGAATTTATAAATGAATAATTTATCAATATCTGTGCTTATAACACTGCCTAGTTTCAGAATTGGTTTCTAGTCCTTGAAATTCTATTATGTAAGTGTTTAATAGCACCTGTGTTAACATGAATATTGTACTAGGCTAAGTAAAATTGTCAGTACCACAAAAAATATAACATTACAAACCGCTCCCATTGTAAATTAAATTATTCACAAAACACACATATTAGGACGAATTAGCATACTTTACTATTGACCCACATTTAAACAGTGATAGATAACATACTGACCAAACAGAAACTATTTTTGAGATTATGAAATAGTTGAGCAACTCACCATTCTCTTCTGCAAACATTCGAGCCTCCTCACACGTTACTTCCCTCCTGGCTCCGTTCTTGTTGTCTGTGCCAACCAGGTCTATTTTGCAACCAACCAAAGCAAACACTGGCCGGTGAGGCTCTATGTGCCTCTTTGCTTCCATCATCCACAGGGGTATATGCTCAAAACTAGATCTATTGCACACATCGTATACTAGTAACGCACCAACTGAGTTTCTATAGTATGATTTTGTTATGGATCTAAACCTTTCCTGGCCAGCCGTGTCCCATAACTGCAATTTAATTCTCGTGCCATCTTGCACTTCTATAATCCTCGCGAAGAAATCCACACCCACTGTAGGATCCGACAGCTAAAATTTAACGCGCAGTTTAAATCACAAATTGTATAAATAACATCAAAACAAAGGCGATTGTATGTACTCACCTCAGCGAATTTCCCATCTGTGAAATATTTCAAGAGAGAACTCTTGCCGACAGTACTATCACCAATTAGGATCAGCCTAAATTGGTAATCGAATATTGGATCAACCATTTTTTAGATGCACTTTCAATAACATCAATTGATAGCAACAAAGGTCTCGTCCAAAAATTACGTATTTTAGAAAAAGTGACAAGACAAACAAGAAACATCAGTCAAGTCATATCATATCACTGCACGAGTTCTCTAGTTTGTCTATGGTAAAATGTAAATATTCCTTGTAAGTTTGTAGAAAAATTAAAATTAAAACCGTACGTCGTGTACAAGACCAAAGAAGTAAATGGTGAATCAATGTCAACCATTTTATGTTCATTAGGAAAAAAATTTTTTTTTACTATAGTAAAACCGTAAACTTTCTGAAGCAAGTACATACCTATTCATTTCCGTAAATTAAAAGTTGTTCACTAATGAGTGAATGTTTTCTGTTATGAAACAATCACTGTTTATGTCATTCAATGTTCAATCGTTCATGCCAGAATTTTTCAAGTGTTTTATAAAACTAAATTACGCGCTTATTTTGCCGCAGTAAACTGCAACTTCGTTATTTAGAGCAATACTTGTTGTAATTTTAATAGTTCAACGGTTGTAACGATAAAATGTTAACATAGTGTAAATGAAAGAGAAGCGATTAACCTATTTTCTTAAGGTTTTCGCTGCCGGCCATTCCAGCTCCAATAGTTTTTGGGCAAAGTAATTAAGTAAGTTTACAAACTCTCTATTGTATGTACAGAGGTTTGTCTCTATTTGACCCTTTTCTGTGTTATTTGTAAACTTTTTAATGCAACATAACCAATCTTTTTGTTATTGATTCGTAGAAATTCGATTCTATTTTCAATGAAGTACTTTTTGACATATTTTTTCAGGTAGTTGCAATAGTATGATGAATACTAGCCAGAGTTATAAAATGAAGGAGAATGCAACGGAGCACGGCGATAGTAAAGCGAAATCTACTCCCATTGGTAGGTTCTTATTTGAATTACAAAATAAAACAATGTCATATGGAGTCAGGTTTGTTTGCTCAGGAAATAATATTTAGTTCTATAATCAAGTGACAGCGTTTCGTGGCGAAAGATTTTGTATTAAAGCTATTGTAGATATAAAATGTTCAACCTGCTACTGTTTTTTAGTTAAGTATTTCAGTAGTTACCTTATCACGCAAAGTTTTGCAACTTTGTGAGTGTGATTGTACATTTGTTACTTTTTCACTCTCGAAGGGCTGAATGGATTTAGATGAAATTTGACACAAGGGTAGAACAAGTACTGCAATAGATCATAGATAATATTATTAACTCAGGAGTATTCTTTTTTCTTCAGGAGTATTTATAGATAATTTTCCTTGTTATAATTTTCTACTATCATGCAAGTGAACCACTGGCAGCCGATAGTACTGAAATAAAAACAACTAACTGAGGATAAGATTGTGTGAATTTTATCATTTACTTCCTTGCCTCCTAGATAATTAAATACAATATTAATTTCATAAAGTTTTGGTAATGCTAATGCCGCAAGGCTGAAGCAAACAACTGAATTAGAACAGATTATGACAGGTTCCTAGTCAACAGATTATAACAGGTTCCTAGTCAACAGATTATAACAGGTTCCTAGTCAACAGATTATAACAGGTTCCTAGTCATCAGATTATAACAGGTTCCTAGTCAACAGGTTATAACAGTTTCCTAATCAACAGAGTATAACAGGTCCTAGTCATTAAATTATAGTTTCCTAGTCAACAGATTATAACAGAATCCTAGTCAACAGATTATAACAGGTGCCTAGTGAACAAATTGATGAGTTAATACAAACATTTTTCAACAGCAATGGTGGCCCCAGAATTGAAACAATATGCAGATACTGATACAGAAATTACAAAAACTTGTGCAGTGTTGGGATGTGAAGACTTCAAGAATTTAGATGCAGAGTCTTTTTTTAGGTAAAGGTTATGAAAACTAGTTTGAGCGAATTAATATTAATACATTTTTTGACATTGTACTTAATCATCCTGCTCTAAATATATATAACGAACGACTTGCAATCCATCCAAACCTACTAGCAGTGCTGATGACTATTAAACTACTGCATAACTTTATGGTGTGGAAGAGAAAAATAAAAGTTATTTGTGCATGCTAGATGTTTGTAGTGTCCAAGATTTGGTGCATCAAGTTCTTTATTACATAAACGCTAGTATGCTCATAATATAAACAAACATGTTTTTTTGTTTATTTCCCTTAATTTTGTTACAATATTTTTAGAAAAAAAAAACATTAATTTTATTATTAAATAACAAAACTAGTGAGATTGTTAGTCCATAGTTTGAGGTTGAATTAGAAACTAGGGCCATGAGGTGCGAATGCTTAGCTAATTGGCTCTGCATGATCAGAGAGCTGGGCTTTTCTATGGCCAAAGAATCAGCACTGGTATTCAATGTGGCAATGCTGCCTGCGTTCCGAACACTTCCTATTGACAATAATGTGGTTGAATTTTTTGATGTGAAAGAACTCATTGATGAGTTCTCTAGATGGATGTGTGGTGTGACGAGAATAGATAAAGTGAGAAATTAGTATATTAAGCTGTTGATCCCCGCACGAACGCCGGCGGTCGTGCGCTATTGTCTTACTATTGTGTCTCTAATTACGCTACTCAAGAAGTTAAAGGAAGTTTGAAAGTGGCGCCAGTGACTGAAAAGAGGAG
The DNA here is from genome assembly GCA_905147345.3 of Mythimna impura. Taxonomy (NCBI): domain Eukaryota; kingdom Metazoa; phylum Arthropoda; class Insecta; order Lepidoptera; family Noctuidae; genus Mythimna; species Mythimna impura. Next base: position 2,788,371 of record LR990355.1, on the reverse strand, counting down.
GGATGAAACACATGTTACTAAAAGAGTATACATGTGGATTGGTGGAGAGGGAGAGGAAGAGGAAGGCCAATGAAAAGATGGATGGATTGTGTGAAGAGTGATATGAAAGAAAAGAAAGTTAGTGATATATAGTGACGGGTGATAGGATAGAATGGAAGAAAAAAACGTTTTTTCCTTTTGAGGTACGGAACCCTAAAAAACTTCAATCCCGCATGAGTAATCCCGCAGAAAAGGTGCGGGATGCCGCGCTTGCGGGATTGGATTCCCTAGATGATGCATTGTAGAAGTTTGTTTATATACCTATTAAGTTTGTAGCGATACGTATGGCGCCACATAGTAGCTAAAATTCAGAATCCTGCATCGCGGTAACAGAGCTCTCCGTGCGTTTAGAAGATACACAACAGTCTGAAAACAACTATCGGGCAGTTGCCCCTGACCAGACACAACACCCGTCTGGTCGGATGATCCCCCTTTTCAACAACGGAGGTTTGCGAAACTACAACTTGTTCCGCATACCTCTAAAACTGATGACCCTCGACTATGATCGTCAGCGTAACCTTCGTGCAACTACTACAACGTGACGTCAACATCACTTCCTCAAGCTTATTATTTTAGTTGTTTATAAGTATATTGTAGTTACTTCAGTTGTAAATAAAGAAAATAAATGGACTATTTTTATTTAATTACCTATACTTGTTTTGACTAGATTTCCGGAAGACGCGGGTCTCCGACAGATATGGACGGATCTGACGGGCCGCAACAACTGGACGCCGACCGACTTCTCCTATATCTGCATGCAACACTTCTCCATTGATTGCTTTAAATGTGACGAGGATGACCAGATGGTGCTGGTGGATAAGGCAGTACCTTCGCTAAAGTTACCCAGACATGTTTTAGAGGTGGGTACTTTTGTTTTCTGGTTTCGCTCTTGATTTTCTGGCCTTTTGTTATTCGTCCTTTTCTTTTGCCTTACGAGGGTCATTCAATAAATACTTAGCCTACAAAAAGTAAACGAAAATTTTGGAAAAGTGGCAATTTATTTTTCAACATAGTCTCCTTTTAGTTCGATACACTTAGCCCAGCGATGCTCCAACTTTTTTAACCCGTCGGAAAAATAATTTTTGTCAAACTCTGCAAAATAGGCCTCCGTGGCGGCGATGACCTCCTCATTCGATCCATATCTATTACCGGCGAGTGATTTTTTCAGATTAGGAAACAGAAAGAAGTCACAAGGGGCCAAATCTGGAGAATACGGTGGATGGGGCAGCAATTCGTAGCGTAATTCGACCAATTTGGCCATGGCAGCGGCAGACGTGTGAACCGGTGCGTTGTCGTGGTGAAACAGCACTTTTTTCTTCGCCAGATGGGGTCGTTTTTTCTTTAATTCGGCGTCGAATCGGCCCAATAAATCGGCATAGTAAAGCCCTGTAATTGTTTTACCCTTCTCGAGGTAATCAATGTAGATCACACCTTGTGAATCCCAGAAAACGGTGGCCCATAACTTTTCCGGCCGATTTTACAGTTTTCGCCTTCTTTGGAGCACGTTCCCCGGTCTGGATCCATTGTTTTGATTGCTCCTTGGTCTCTGGTGTGTACCAGTGGATCCAGGTTTCATCGACGGTCACAAAACGACGCAAAAACTCCGCTGGATTCCGCTTAAACAGCGCCAAACACGTCTCCGATGTGGTCTCACGGTTGCGCTTGTTTTCTGGTGTGAGTAAACGCGGCACCCATCGCGCCGACAGCTTTCTCATGCCGAGTTCCTCGTGAAGAATATAATGCACTGTTCCTTCTGAAATGCCTACAGTCTCAGCTAGCTCCCGAACCTTCAATCGGCGATCTGCCAATACGAAATCATGGATTTTTTTAATGTTTACCTCCGTAGCAGCTGTTTTCGGTGCACCTGGACGTGGTTCATCAAAAACCGACGTACGGCCACGTGCAAACTCGTTGAACCAATTCTTGACGGTGGCCATCGATGGAGAAGAGTCACCGTACACAGCATCCAAGCGCTCTTTGATTTCGATGCGCGTTCACCCTTCCAAAAATAGGAATCGAATCACCGAACGATATTGCTCTTTTTCCATTTTTGTAAAACCGATCGACACGTTCGCTTCCATAAGTTGTCAAATTAAAACAAATGAAGGGATTGGAATGAAAATTTGAAAAAAGAATTAAAAAAGAATGTGCTACACTGTGGTAAAACTCTTTTGAAACTACAGCGCCCTCTGGCGATGAGGCTAGGTACTTATTGAATGCACCTCGTATATGTTGAAAACCCATAAGTTGTGTTTTATTTTACCTGTCTCAAAAATTGCACTGACGTCTTCTGATAGACAACCAGAACTCGAATTTCGAACCTCTATATCCATGCTTTGAAGAATAATTTGATAAAGGTCAGTTACAAATACTGTTTCTTTTCTATTAATCTTTTTCATAAGTTAATTTTGTTGCAAGTTTAAATCTCATCCATCATTACAATGAAGCATGTAACCCTGTGTAACTAATGTCGTTTTGTATTAGGTTGAATACATAGATGAAGAAACATTGGAAAATGAAGAGGACGAAGACTACATGACCACCGATGAAGACGAGGGAAAGGCTGCCTCGGCCGCCAACAACACGTCTTTAGACCTCAATATACCTCAGGCAGAATTAGATAATATTGAACTGCTCAAACTGTTCACTGAAGTCCAAAGACTACAGAGACAAGCCGTCGGACTAAAAGACAAACTTAAATACAATATGAAAGTGCACAATAGACAAAACAGATTTCTTAAGAGAATAAAAGAAATCATTGAGATGAAGAAAAAGGTATTGAATCAGAAACGGAAGAAAAAATGCAGGATCCTACTCTCATTGCAGGATAAAATCAAAGAAGATTCTACAGGACTAGTCTTGGCTATGCCAATGAGACAGACAGAAGACTTAAAAAACTTCGCGTTGAGTATTTACAAGTACTCGCCGCAAGCATACATTTATATTAGGAACACGTTAAGAACGATGCTGCCAAGTACTGAAATACTGGACTCGTGGATCACGGCGGGTTACCAGCCCAGAAATGTGTTAGCCAATAGCAACCTGATAAAAGTGGTAGCCGAACAAACGGACACGCAACTGTCGTGTAAAGTAATGATAGGATAATAAGACAGTGTAAATCACGGAAATATTGTTTTTTTTTTTTTTAATAAACTAGGAATTTTTCCGGTTTTGTTGTTGTTTTATTGAATGGTTTAATTTTAGTTTGGTGCAGAAGGCACGATTCTCTAGGAGGACCTTGCATTCGTCCCTGTGGTATCCCTTTTTATTTTAACGATACTTTTGCAGAAACGCGTCCTTGCGGCATTTATAAATTTTTTAAAGACAACTACGACGCTAGGACACTTCCCTGTAGGACCCCTCATCTTGAGATCAGTATGTTTCCAAATATTCACCATAGGTATTTGCAAGACCCAGTTTGCTCTATCTGGTCGTGGAAAATATCAGACACTAAAAAATAATATCGTCTTTTTAGAAGCAGGTTTTCCATAAAAATACATAGTTTTAAAAGGTTACGATATTGTCGAATACAGCTGATAGGTCAAAAAAGACACGATTCAAGTAAAACCTGCTTTAGTGGAAGAGCAGTTTATGGTTTTTACTGGGAAAAGGATATTATTGCAACCTTCATATAACTTGTAAATACATCTGTGAAAATATTAAAACCCAAATATGGTGTTACTCAAAAGCGAAATATGTATATTGAAACAGTTGCCAACCACACATCATTATGACATCATTATAGAAGTAAAAAATAATGAAGGGTGCAATAATATAGTCCGGGAGTCATCTAATTGAGTTGATATTATTTATCAATCTATTTGTTTATCAGCAATCTACTCCTTACATACTGCTGTTATGGACGAGTGCATCAAAACAAAAAAAAAACGCTTTAATTCTTACCGTTCGATACAGTTCTCGCTAAATTTACATTGTTAAATGACATCTGTAGGAAAATGTTAACTTCAACAAGAACCATCCTTAACACTTGCTGCAGTAGGTACTCGCTAGGCTGTGTGATGATTCAACCAGTGTCCGTTAGGTGGAGCTGCCGTAAAATTCTTATTAGAAAGGGAAGGCGAAGTTTGAACCAAACAAACGCCGTGTTCCGAGTCAGTGCCGAGATTCCCTCCGCGTGCACGGCGGTACGGCGCGGTATCACTCCGCACGATCTTACGTCGCGCGTCAAACCAAAATAAATATCCCATCTGTTCAAATATTGTGCAAGTTTTTTTTTATTGTTTCCCCAAAAACGTACGTAAAAGGATGTGTGTGTTTTACGTTCCGCCATATGTTACACCGTAAGAGGCCCTAAGTTTTTGTTATTTTTGTGTTCGCAAAGTGCTCGAGTGGTTTTTGTTTCGTATTGTGAATGGATTTATAAACCCGATTATGAGGAAGGACGCCTCATAAGGTACGTTTTTCTTAAAAAATCTTCATTCTATTTTGGTTATTTACGTCGTCTACGATTGGTCGGCTGTATTCCTGTATGTTATAGCTAAAACAAGGTGAATTGAACATCTAAATTGTCTAGAATCCGAGTGTAGCGAGTCGCCAGTAACTGGACTTTCGCAATATTTATTCCTTATGCGTGTTTCCATGCCTTAAACGTAAGGCCCAACGCCATAAGAGCAGCGGCCGTACGCGCTTGACATACGTGTAATATTTTTAATGTTCACCATTATGCTGCTATATGCAATTATACCATATAATAAAATGTTAATGTCACATTCAAATCATGTGTCTAATAAATTTCTCCTCGCTTTTTATGGCCTGGAAGTAATTTTCTACTTGTTACGCCAATTGAAAGTATCCGTTTGCCGATTTCTTTTGTGTACAATTAATTACTGTATTGTTGTTTGGAGTTATGATTTTTTTAGGTGCAGTAACTAATGTTATTTTGCGCTCAACTGGTTTTCAAGTGGAGAACATATCTTCACGCGAACTTATTTCCGGGTAGACAACACGAATGGCTGTAGCAGCTACATTTGTTTCCTTCACTTCCATATTTAGATCAATGCGTATAAAATAGAAAATATATAAAAAGAAATATGGGAATTGAAGTAGCAGGCACTTACATCAAATTAATCCTCGTAGAGTAGTATCCAATTGAGATAATCTGCCTGAAGCGTTTCAGTACTCAATGAAATATTAAATTAGGTACAGCTTTCATTCGTTACATCTTTAAGTGTTTCAAATGCGTCTCCCCTATCTTATTAATCTTACATGGGGGATTAGCCGTCCTTATGTGCTCCCTCGCTTTGTTGCTCGACATCCGTATCGGAAACACTGCATGCCTCCATGCCCCTTCGCACTTCATCTATTTTGGATCGAAGCATTTCGAAACAAGGATTGCGGTCAACCCACTATCCGGAATTCTTTACTTTCGAACTAATTCCATTAATTAAACATAAAAAAATGGTTTCCATGAAAATTGTGGAATGTGTTATCAACGTATTTCCGATTTCTCAGAATCATCCCATGTGGGTGATGATTCGCACGAAAACATTTGCTCTGACGAATGATTTCTGATTGACCTATTTTGTCTGCATAAAATTAATTTTGGACTCGAAACGAAATGCAAATGGTTTATTACCGGAATCAGATTCATTGGCAAGAAAATAACCATCCTATCAAACTTCTCAGGTGTCGCAGATGATATGACCGTAGAACGGAATTAAGAAGTTTATTTGCCACATAGATAAACACATGAAGTAACTATCATAAAGAAACTTAAATACTAAGAATTACGTATACTTGAATTAAGTACCTAAGCGTGCCACCATCTTCCCATGGGTAGGTGAAGTAAAGGGCGATGATGATGACTATAATTCACTTCAAACGTTCATTGTAGTGCTCGATTAGGAGCGCCAAGTTGACCACGGGTCATTTACGGCTGACAAGCACCAGTGAATCGAACTTACCCAAAATGGCAACTATGCCGCATATGGCTACAAGCTAGCTATATATGCTTTGGCAATAACTTCTAAGTTCGACGTAATTTGTGGTAATTTACTCAGAAGTTTATCGAAAACAGAAATAATGTTGGAGTAGGTAATGGTACTTAGAATGCTAGAATTATTAGATCCATCGCCCACGTCTGCTAATCCGTTATTCTCCGATGACTCATGCAAAATTGCTATAAGAATATGGTAATTCCACAACTTGTTACGTTTTTTTGTTTGATTTATAAATTAATTTGCATCTACACGTGCAGAATATATTAATTTAAATCAAGATGCGTCTCATTTATCTCATTACATGTGTCTATTCATAATAGATTCCTAAGAGACTGCATTTCCGCTTTATTGTATAAAATCTCCGAAGCTCTTTAATGTTAGATGTTGAATGACTCCACAGAGATTATAATTTAGATTTCCGTGTTCGGACTTGTCTCAAATTCTCAATACAAGCTTCCCAAAAGACCTAGAAATAGAATATCCTTAGAACTCGCTCTATTAATTTAAATTCATTAGCAAATATAATATTATGATATGATCTCCTCTAAATATATATCTATCAGTTGAAATGAGTACAGAGAATAGAAAACTCATTTGGTGTTCTTAAATAGAACGTTTTGTGAGGATTGAAGATATCCTTGGGAGACTTAATATACATCCTTCTTGATGTAAGATTTGGAAGTTTATTTTCCCAGTCCAATAAGCCATATATGGTTCATGCCGACGTGGAACATAGCACTATACATACCAAACACATTGCATGTCTATGCGACACTCCGGAACTCTCAAAATGGCTCCGTATGTAAAAATCAATCAGTGTCGAAGTGACAAAAACTTGCTGCGGAATTATTCGAAAGAGTTATCACGGCCCTGGAACCCCATGGGCAGCTGAAGGAGCAGGGCTTTAGTCAGTGAAAGTCTGAGACTTCCCCTCTGTCCACCTAGAGACGGAGGAATTATTAAGGATTCCCACCATAAAAACTTTATTGCAAAATCAGAGCGGCAAAAAATATAGAACAAAGTAAGCAGTATCACAATTAATAACACCGATTAGGTTGTTATTAATAACAATCAGTGGGTAAAATCGATCTACAAAGTCATGAGCCGGCTACACCACGTCTCCGGCAGTCAATGCTAGAAATCGCCGCAAGTTTCGCAACGTCCACAACTCCACACGATGCCGTTAACCGGTTTAACTGGCCACTTGTTACTCGCAATCGTAATTTGAGGGACTATTTTTGGTTTGGGCAAAGCTGGAAACAATTGGGTAATTTGTTTTTCAGTTCTATAAATGGTGATTGTACAATTTAATGCCGAGAAGCCCGTTACATCATCGGGCTACAAGACATATGACGATGCGCCACCATTATGTGGTTCACATTCTAGAGAAATTCTCTGCCGGATTCAGTGTTTTCTAATAGCCTGGGGGTCTTCCAGTCAAGAGTAGAATAGGTTGCTTTTCTAGGCAAGCGTACTTCATCGTCGATGATATTTTGCCTACCTTCAGATGTGATGAAGGTTTTTTTAAAAGATATAAACTAGTGCTTGACTGCAATCCCACCTTATGTAAGCAGTGATGCAATCCTTAATGGTGAGTCGCACTAGTTTATTAAGAGCCTATTCACTGTAGCCTTGAAGACACCCTAAATTATAATCGGACGGAAACTGCAGGCAAATTGTTCCAATTCTTCGATGTATGTGGTATAAACGACGAGATGGATCACTTAGTCCGGACCGAGTGTTAACAGCGTAAGGGTGGACACTCGCCGTACGTCGGGTTGTTCCATGGTAGAAAGGAGATGGCTGAATCAATTCATGTGATTCCTGCGCACATTCTCCAAAATGCATCCTGCGAAAGGTCAAATGCGAACCTACCCTATTGGTCGGAAAAGAGTTCAGTTCACCATATTTTTTTGGCAAGTATCTGTTTTGTGTAGCTAAAGTTAAATGGCAGAATAGTGAGGCCTGACGGTTTACAGAATTTAGCCACATCAGTCAGTGGTCTGGCATAGGTTTCAGTGCTCCTAGCAAGACATAATCATGTCTTACTCATTCGCAGATGCGCTGGTGTGACAGAAATTAGGCAACTACTTAGAGCGTATTGAGAGATGCTAGTTTTGTAATAAAATTGGTTACTATATAACATCAAAAATCTTCCAAATCATAAAAATCGTGAGCGTGACAGGACTGCAAGGAAAGTGCAATATTTATTGCTAGGATTTATGATTAATTTGAGTGGGTGGGTAGTTTGACAAATAGTGTGGGTTTCACCTGAGACTGTTTCTAGGTTAATTAGCATAAAACTCGATGAGGATATGTAAAGTAATACAAGCTACTTTGTTCTACACGAAGGAATACACCAGTAGACGAGCTCGGGCTTCGGGATTATTCTAAAAAGTTACCGTGGTACTGGAACGCTAAGGGCAACTGAAGGACACAGGTTTAAGTCAGTAAAGGCTGTGAGTCCCTTTTGCTCCATCCAGAGCGGTGAGAGTTATTTGATGATTTTCTAAATTATTATTATGATCTGTTATGTCCCACTACAGGGCAAAGGCATTCCTTCCATCCTTCCACTCTTCTCTGTTCTTAGCCACTTCTGGCCAATCCTTCAAGTAGGACTCCAAATCGTCACGCCATCTCATTCTGGGCCTACCGCGTCGCCGGCTCTTGCTGTTCGTTGATCTTCCAAACGAAAACAAAGTACCTAAGACAAGCTCTTAGATCATACATATCAGTCCCATCGTTTCAGCTACCTATATAATCTGCCTATGTGTGAGGTTCTGCTGGAAATAAGCTCCTTTCAGCACTGACTTGAATACAGATAAGGTCTTGATATCCACAGTCTTGTGTTCGTCTTTGAAGCTTTGTTATATTGTCATGTCCTTCTCAATTGAGGGTAGGTAGAAACGTTCATGGAACCTTTGTTTTTTAATGGTCTAAATATTTTTTTTTTCTGTTATCTAAAACTAATTTGTTTTTAGACTTACCTACTTAGACCCAATTCCTAACTTTTCACATTCTAAAGCTCTCTATCTGTTGCAATTTCGGCTCATCTTTGTTTAGCAAACCGGTCTTGAGCCCGCTTGTACAAAACAAAAAAAAAACAGCTATTTTCATTTATTGCCAAAGAGTACAATAATGCGTTGACCTTTGAAAGGACATCAAAAAGGTCATTTAGTGTCCTTCTACGAGGTCACGGCGAAATGAAATTATAACTTGGCAAATTCGTTGTACAGAAGATGCGAATAGATCTACAGAATGATAGAATATGCATAATTAAAAGCATGCCGTCATTTTTTCATAAAAAATATGATTAATTACCGCAAAGCGAGCAGTTATAACGATAAATAAATCGTACAGCGTTCGTATATGAGCGTCATTCACCTACTTACCCACATAGTTTTAACGTAGGTTGTACGTACATCACCTGAATATTTATTTATTGCTGTCTGACTGGGTCAGCAGGACACCATGTGAATACTGTATAATTGAGCAGTAGGTAACCATAGTGAAAAACATAGGACTAAAATTTAATTAGGTACCGCATTTTGCTCTATTATGTTACTTTCATGTAGGTAGAGCCTTGACGGCACCGATGGCTCAGTGGTTGAGCAATTGGCTGCTGCACTGTGGGTTGCGGGTTCGACTCCCGCACGGATCAAGTATTTGTGTGGCGTACAGATAGGTGTTCGGGAGCTGCAACCACGATACTAGAATAATAAAAATAACTAGTGTGTTTTTTTACAAGCTTTTATTTAGTTTGACCTGCCCCTGTACCATGACGTTCAAAGTAAGATTGTTTCATTCTTATTTTTGTGTGGATAAGAGACAGAGCTATACAGGTTGTCTAGTGCCATCTCTTACCCACAATGGAATAGGAATAAAACAATCTTACTTTAAACGTCATGGTAACCCCCCTGTTCCGATGTTTGTATCTCTGTAATCAAATCTTACGAATTAAATTTGATCCACTTCCCGGTTACCGATTGAGCTGAATTTTTGCATGCTTTTGTAAATCAGATGACAATGCAAAATTATTATGACTTGGAGCTGATCTGATGATGGAACCGGAAGGTGGGCATAGGAACTCAGATAACCAATCGTGTTTGAGCTTGAGTTTGACGAGTATTAATTATGTTGGTATATACCGCGCTATGAAAGCTTGCTATGAAAAAAAAAAATGATTTTCATTGAAAACTTGTTTTAAAGAAGAGCCTACCTACCTAGTTTTTTTTTTTTTAAATCGTTCTTGTTTATCACCGTATTTGAAAAGCTAAAGCCGGGTTCCTGAATTGAATATTATGTGTCATGAACGCCACAAATTATACTTTAAAGCCAAATTTTGACAGTTTTGCAGGCGAAAGTAGTGTTTAAGAAATTCTCAACTTCAAATGCAATGCATTCAGAAACAAAGGATATAAATTAAAAAGTCGGTATCATCATCATTATCATTTCAGCCGAAAGACGTCCACTGCTGAACATAGGCCTCCCTAAGTGTTGCCACAGCAGACGGTGCGTCTCGCATCCATCGCATTTCCGCGACTCTCACCAGGTCATCGGTCCATCTTGTGGGAGGCCGTCCAACGCTGCGTCTTCCGATGCGCGGTCGCCACTCCAGAACCTTTCGGCCCCGTCCACCATCTGTCCTACGAGCAATGTGCCCTACCCATTGCCACTTAAGTTCGGTATAAACACAATAAAAATAAATAAAACACGTTCAGATTTACTAATAGCTAACTACACATAAATTACATGTTTTAAAAAATCGCCTATTTGTAAGTAAAATTAATGTATGTTACGAAATTATAAAATTAGGTCCACAGAGTTTAGACATTAAAGCTAGAACTACATTAGACCGACGCACACGTGGGCCTCGCCTGATTTGTACGTAGAGTCGCGTTGCGTGGCTGGCGTGGATCTAATGTAGCTCTACAAGTCTAGTTGCCATATGAAATGTATGGAGACTGACGCGCCCAGATCGGCGTACATGGCCCACGTGTGCTCAATGTAGTTCTAGCATAATTTGCACGTAAAGCCGCGTTACACGGCGTCACGTGGTGTGTATCTAATGTAGCTCTACAAGTCTAGTTGCCATATAAAATATATGGAGACCGACGCGCCCAGATCAGCGTACGTGGCACACGTGTGTCCAATGTAGTTCTACCTTAATTCTATATAGTACTCGTAGGTCAATCTAGATGGCCGATAACTGCCGGCTAGCCGCATGTTGAACATAATTACGTTAGGCTGTGGTGCGTGCAGGAAATTAAGTAGTTTTGCCTAGAAGATTAACAATTTAGACATGTCATGTTAAATAGGGACTGGGTGTCTAAATTTTAAGTAATTAGGCAGTAGGTAGTTCTGTGAAACTATAGACTAATTTTTGATTCTCGTCTAGCTAGTTTTCAAGCTTTTTTGGCTGTTTTGATTATATTAGGTCAAACTCAAAATTATTTATTTCACATAGGCATACAGCACAGGCACATTAAAAACGTCAGGCTAGCGCAAGGTTCCAATTAAGTAGTCGTTTTCTATGGAGAAGAACCGGCAAGAAACTCCATGGTTACTCTTTTAAAAAAAAAAGTTTTATTCTACAATATTTCCTAATTACAATACTAGCTTCTGCCAGCGGCTTCGCCCGCGTCAATATAGGTTTCTCCATACAAACTTCCAACCCCCGTTTTACCCCCTTAGGGGTGGAGTTTCATAAAATCCGTTCTTAGAGGATGTCTACACCCTATATGGAACCTACCTGCCAAATTTTAAGTTTGTAGGTGTTATAGTTTCTAAGATTTCGTGATTAATCAGTGAGTGGTATTTCGCTTTTGCAGAACGGTCAACTTTGTACCCAAAAGCACAATAAAAATAGTAATCTACGAATCCGTGGAGTCTAGGTCAGTACCTCTCGAATATTTAATAGAGAACACAGTCCACACACTCCAGTTCCACAGTCAGGTGACTGTGGAATATCTTAGAAGGTAGGTATCATAGCACGGGTAGTATCTAACTGTTCCTGTATTTAATTTATTCCTGTTCTACTACAAAGTATGCCTTTGTTCCACCAAGAATAATAATTGTGCATTAAAATATGCTATTCTGGGTGATTAAAAAAAATAACCACGAAAGGGATGGCAGGGTTTGTGTTCGCTCGCTCACTAGACCCCGCCATCCTCTTCTATCCTAAACTGTCCGAGTCGGGGTGCCCTAGGTCCCCTTAAGAATTCTAAAATTCCATTAATATTATTAGTGTAGATATAATATTGAAGAATAAGATTTTTGATGCACAGTTAAAAATATCCCATAAAATAATGAGCAAATGTGATCGGAATCGCTATATTATTTACTAGCTTTTGCCCGCGGCTTCGCCCGCGTACATAAAATATAGCCTATGCCACTCAGGAATAAAGCAGCTTTCTATCGGTGAAAAAAATTGAGCAATCGGATCAGTACTTCCAGAGATTACCTCCTACAAATAAAAAAACAAATTTGACCTCTTTATAATATTAGTGTAGATAAGAAGGAAGATGTTTGCCCTATAATTCAAGAGAACTGTGAGAAGATATTACTTATTCATTTATCAAAACGTCATGCAGCACAAAGGCAGGGGTGGACTTAATGCTCAAGGCATTCTTCACCAGTCGAGGAAGTGAGAATGTCATTGTCAATGACTCAAGGGACAATAGGTTATCGCATTCTCTTATATATTTACGACAGTCATTGAATTGGTATATCTAAGGTAAGAGTTAAAACTTGCTGCAATTTATTCCATTTGAAAAAACTGGGCAAGTGCGAGTCGGATTCGCGCACTAAGATTACCGTACAAACTATGTAAATAGTTCAATTCACGAATGAAGAAAAAAAGTTTCTTTTTGATGTAACAACACTGTTTTTAGATTTATTTCTTTATCTGTGCTATAAGACCTTGCTTTATGCCAAATTTTAGGATTCTAGTCAACGGGAAGTACCCTATGAATTTTGATTCCCTTGAGAGTGTTGAAATATACGTTTTTTTGCGACATAAACGGCCGTATCTTTTAGTTTGATTTTTTCACAGCTTCGAGGGACCGCACGCCTGAGTATATGGTTTTAATTTCAACTCAATACTTCTGCGCATCCCTGATATAAAGGGTCTTGACAGACAGGCAGACAGACGGACAACAAAGTGATCCTATAAGGGTTCCATTTTTCCTATGAGAGAGAGAGGTACGGAACCTTAAAAACTACAAATAATCTTGATCACTACGGACCGATTTACCATTTCGAATCTAGTCAACCACCATCAGATACCGAGGTACAAGCAAGCCGTATTTATTCAGACACTGAAGGTGAATCCTATACATCGTTAGGAGCTATTTGTAAGCTAAATTACGTTCCGGAGGGTATTTTTGCTCGCTTCGCTCACGTAAAATTAAGATTTCGCTTAGTCCCTAAGGAATCGCTTTTTTCAGAAGCAAACGATGGTCGAATAAACTGAACCTGTGGTTAGGAAGCGGGAATCTTTTTCGGATACACAGATTGCCGCCGAGGAGGGCGGACGAATTGAACGGCAAACGGGAATTGCAGTTTAATCAATGTTTAATAGGATTTAACGTAGATTAAGCTGCAGTTACTGGGGTTTGTTTTGGGAGAATTGTTTCCTGATAAAATTTGTTCTTTGGAATCGTTAAAAGTATTCACAAAACCATCTTTACCTTACTCTGCCGTGATAAATATCGGCAGGCGTTTAATAGGACTCATTTGGTGTTTATTTTTGCCCATTTTTCATTTGACATGCGACAAACATGTCCGGGCAGTCCCACTGAAGCTTAGCGGCCTTCTAGAGTTCTGGGTAACGTCCCTAATTCTGAGTTTGGCGCTTTGAGTTCCTCAGGGATTCGTTACTCGAAAATAATTTATTTAAAATAAAATTGGGCCTTTTAGTATCCGGTACAATTATCTACTGAAATCACATTGGTTCTGGTTTTAATAACTATCTAAAACAAAATTGAGGCTCTTTAATTAACAAAAACATTAGTTCCATTATCTTTTTCTAAAAACTGTTGATTAAAAGATAAATTAGTACCTACCTAAATATGATAATAAATTTATTTCACACAAAAAAGCAATTACATCATGAAACTATAAACGTAGTCTTAATACAAGGTCACAAATGTATAGGTAGGTACTCTTGACTCCTAGACTAGGTATAGGCCAGTAACTAGAAGTCAGTGATTTTCCGTAACAAACAAAGTCATATATTAAAAAGGGGACAATTCAACATTAAGCAAATGGTGGCAAAGAAAACAGAAACTAATTTATTTAAGAAACAAATAAAATGAGAAAATAAACTATATGGTGAGTGTGTGTAGAGATACATTAAGAATGAGTGTTTCCGTCAATACCAAAGCATTCATCCTTAGGGATCTAATTGGCCATCCTTTTATGGGGTTGCCAATTCAAGAGATGCCATCATGCCAACCCAATACATTGCCAAGTTCACGGATGAGTGTCACCCTACAATGGTACCTGTTGTGTAACTGAGTGCGAGACAGAATTACCATAAACATGTCTTGTTGCACGCCTGACTGGCTCTAGAAACAAACCGTATATTGTGAGCCAAGTGCTTCTCAGTGAAAATCGAGGGGATTTATATTATTGGGTCCATTGGTCGTAGCTTAGAAAAAAGAAGAGAAGGGGTTGTTAGATTGGTGTCTGTATGTGCGTTGTGGGAGTGTGAGGATAACCTCACACCTAATACTAATATTGAAAGTAAATTGAGAAGGATACCGTTGGAAAATCTTGGAGAACTTTTCCCAATTGTCAGATTATAACCAGACAAAGGTTGAGTAGCATTGTTGATCATAGAATACCATACCTACTCACGGACCAGCGGGGCTATTGCGTAACTCTGTTGACAGTTCAAGTGATGATCACTTGTTAACAATGTGCATCATAGAACTGTCAAACAGCTAGTTTCGTATTACATATCTTCAGTGACCAACTGCAGTGACGTCATTAGCCACTGGTGCCTTTGATAGCCACCGTAATTTTGTTTTGACAGATGTTATTGTATCGATACTTTTAAAATTGCGATTGTGAAGCTTTTGAAGCTGTATAATAGTCGATAAAATTTTAGAGTGGTCACAATAGGCACCGTAAATTTTTATAATTCACCACATTTCCACCGTAGTTTGTTAATCACTTGTGTGATACGTAATACCAATTTTATGAAATTGTCAGTTGACAACTAAGTTTAGTGTGCAACGAATGCTAGTTGTCAACTGTTATTGAAAAAGTTAGCCAATAGCCCCCCAGTATTTCTGATGCATGTTTTTGGCAAGGCGAGTAGTTTAGTAGTATCAAAATTCAAAGCAGGTTGCTAGCAAAAAACTGGCCAATTGCGTGTTGGACTCGCGCTCGAAAAGAAAGAAACATATTAGTCTGTTTTTAGTATTTGTTGTTATAGTAGCAACAGAAATACATCATATTTTGTGAAAATTTCAACTGTTTAGCTATCACGGTTGATAAGATACAGCCAGGTGACAGACAGACGGATGGATAGTGGAGTCTTAGTAATCGGGTCCCGTTTTTACCCTTTTGGTACAGAACTCCAAAAACCAGCTGTTTACCTCAAGACAAAGACACATTATGTACTTTCAGCTCAAAAATATTTCAGATGTAATTTTAAAAACCTTCTAAAGTGTTCAGTGACTCGTAGTAAAAACAAACATAGGTACTTAAGGGGTGACCAGACGGTTGCAAACTAGCGTTCCAACCAAGGTGACTTTGCTAGTTTCAATCCGTGTAGACAGTAGTTGTAATCTTCAACGCCCTTGGTTGGGAGGCCTGTTTTTCCAACTACCGAACGTGTTGGCGCGTAGTTTACATCCATGTAGCCGCATCACAAACCAAACACACAAACCAAGCTCCAACCAAGGTCACCTTGGTTGGAACGCTAGTTTGCAACCGTCTGGTCCACCCTTTACTGACATTCAGCTCCAGCGAACTTCCATTTTAAGTGCACATTACGAAACAGCAGGAACGCATACAAAAGAGCACCTGTAACAGATTTTTAACGTTGAAATGTTTCAGTAAAGGAAGAAAATTTCACCAGATACGCGACTTGATGGTCTCTTTTGAGTTTTCGACCCAAAGAGCTTCGGTTCAGTTTTTTTTTAATCTTATTTTGTGGGCAGTGAACACTTTGTGAAATTACTGGGTAGAATTTTGATCGAACCATGTGGTGTTAGATTTGCGATGGAACTAATCCTTATTGAAACTCATGGGGTATGCTAAAATACGTGTTCGGGCTTTTGCGATTATATTTAATATGATTATGAATGTGTTAAATATTCATTTGGGATATTAAATCGTGTGATGGTATTTTCAGAACTATTTATTTGGTCCGGAAAGAAAATCTCTTGTGATTTTTAATTGTACTCTGATTTGAGACATCATACTTGTGAACTATTTTTTTTTGTTGTTTTTTTTTGTAATTTTAGCAATCGGACCAGTACTTCCAGAGTTACCTCCTACAAATAAAATGATATCATTCCTTCTAACAGTAATCGCTCCAATGGCGTCGGTGCACCTCTCGATCCAAAGTCGATATACAGTTTCAACCAGCGTTTACCGGTTTTGACCGGTATCGGGCAGTAATTGTGTAATAAATCGGTGCATAGGCTATTTCAGGCACAGGCTACCTTTGTAGATGGGCTATCAATTAAGATATTAAGTGGCTACCTCAAACACTCGACTGTTGGGGCCTTAACATGACATCTTAAAATGTCAGGCGAGCGAGAAAGTGGGATGGAGCTATACACCCTATATAGCTCCATCCCTTTAACAGTTCAGTTTAGGTCGTAAAATGGATCGCGTTAAGAGCCCTTCCCCCTCGCCTATCGTCAACATCGAGCATTGGTTTATAAGCTTGTTGCTTCATCTAACGCAATCCAACGCGATGTTTGATGAAGAGGAAACGCGAAAAAAGAGAGATAACGCCTCAAAACTCTGTTGACATTCGGTAATTCCGTGATTTACTCGAATATTTCACAAAACTTGTTCCAGGAAATACGTGTTTTTTAAAACCTTTAAAAGTTTTTGAGAAAAATTGTCATTCAGAATCTCTATTAAATGTGCAAGGCTTCTATAGATGTGCCTACTTTTTTATATTTTTAATATAGCATAGCATAAGCATAGCATAATCAGCCTTTTTAATGTTCCCACTGCTGGGACTCAGGCCTCCTCTCTCTAGGAGAGGGAATATATATAATCTCTATTTTTAATATATAAGTACATTATGGAGGGCCAAAGCAGATTTTCAGAGGGCTTTACTGAATTAGTTTTACACAAAATGTTTTGATTTCTATAGAAGCCTAGATAATATCCACAAGATATCTGTATACCTATCCAAAATATCTGGAGAAAGATGTGAAATATAATCATAATCACGTAAGAGCAGTTGTATGAAAATGTACAGTCAGGGGTTAAAAGTGCAGTTCCACCTTACCAATGCTAAAATTTCTAAAATTTCTTTGTAGAAGAGGGTCAATGGTTCATGACTGATTTAATTGGTAGCATAGAATCTAAAGTATTGAATAAACTAGTTGTGGACTATTGAAATTCTACAACAACGAAATTTTAGACACTTTAGCATTGGTCAACTGCATTTTTGATCCCTGACTGTACCTCAGGGCCTCAAGTCTGCTATTACAAAAGTGTCAGAATGGTCTATCATTGACTTTATAATTATTAATTTTGACAAGTTTGGTAATCTACTAATATACTGGCGTCATTATGACTTTCTGATGGTCAACCACTGACACTCCATTGAAAGAAATGACATAGAATGGTAATCTCGTACATAATGACAAATTAATGTCTGACGTACTTAT
Source organism: Mythimna impura (assembly GCA_905147345.3). Taxonomy (NCBI): domain Eukaryota; kingdom Metazoa; phylum Arthropoda; class Insecta; order Lepidoptera; family Noctuidae; genus Mythimna; species Mythimna impura. The sequence goes on along the minus strand of LR990355.1, from coordinate 2,770,499 downwards.
GCGGTAATCTGCTAAAATTTTTACAGTACCTTTGATCAGTGTCCTACCATTATAACGTCGTTGTGCAGTCATTACTTTGAATTTGTTACGAGACAGCTCGATATTGTCATTCTACCACAATTCTATTACGAGACCAACGATCGATCATTATGAATTTAGCAGACTATGAATTTTTAGCAAAATGACAATGGGATCGTGTTGGAATGACGAATTTATAAAAATAACAGACTTGGGCCCCTGGTTGGCCGCTCGTGTGGTTAGGGCCCCTGGTCTATTAAGCTAACTGCTCTCGGACCCACGTTTCGCTACAATAAGCTTGCTTGCAAAAAATATTTGCTTTTAAGCAGAGTCAACTTATGAATATTCTTGGTTGGGTATTTTTATGCTGATATGGGAATATTAGAAAAAATGCGGACTATTCTGTTGATTCCCACGTTGATTAGAATAGGCACGTGAGACATTCAGTACAAAAAAGTATGACGGAGGTGTATTCCGTCCACTCTGTCATAAATTAAAAAAAAGGAAAATATTTATTTATTTATTAAAACTTCATGGAACACTAAGTGCAGAGGACTATTTCTTTCTTTGATATAAACTAGTGCTTGTCTGCGACCCCACCTGATGGTAACCAGTGATACTGTGATACAATCGTTGATGGTGAGGCGCACTAGTTAATTACGAGCCTATTCACTCTAACCTTGACGCTTTATTAAATTATTATCCAGTTAAAACTCCTTGAATAATTGTAGGTACCTATTTTACTAATAAACTTTAAATAAAAGGAAATTGAAAATCTTTCAAGAAAAAAATTTAAAGCGTAATTACGAACTTTACATTATATTTCGAGGGGACCAACAATTGTAGGTGACAAAAAAAAGAAAAACAACTCATGTTAATAGTTTGTTAACTGATTTAATGTTAACATAGAAATTTAAATTTGTTTTAACCCTTTTATTTGTCTCATAGAGTCATAAATCAGACCGTGGCGGCGAAGGAACGAAATTGATTTGTCACGTATCAGACTGACGTTGATATGGTTAAATAAGAGAGTTTACAGTTTACACTGAAGTAAAAACCAAAAACTATATCGAGAAACGACACAATCATTGATTAATGATTCGTGCTTTTGAGTACACTTTCATTCTTAGATGGTTGCATAATGTGAGTGTCTAGATCTATTCTAGCTTACTAACCACCAGTAAATTTTTATCACGCCACTTAATCGTATAATCACCAGCTAGTTTCAAGCTCTAAGTGATAAATTACAGTGATAACGTTATATCCACATGTTGAACAATGATGAGAATAAAACATAACCATTTCTGAGGTAGAGATGAAATATTATTACGATGTTTGCAAAATAAATGGTCGAAAGTGGAAGAAAGATTGTGTGGTAATTGGATATTCGCATGGATAAAGAGTTAAATGTTTTATATAACACACGTTGTTAGTGTCTGTGTTTGTAGCAGCTTATCTAGGGAGACATAAATCTGTCTGCGATTTAAAGGCTCTGGATTCGTTTTCCAGATAGTAAATTTAATGGAATTTTCCGGAAACGCAACAACTTTTTTTTTGTTGAAATAAGAATGTAGACTCTTGGAAATAGCCTTATTCTCTTCGATCAACAGTCGTAGTTGCCTCTCTATCGTCTAGATTAAAAACTGCAGTTGAAAATCAGCATCAGGTAGTGGGTTTAAGTCCAACCCAGAACAAACGGGTGTGTTATGAGTATGATCATTTGTTCTGTGTCTGGGTGTAATTTATCTATAATATGTATGTATTTAGAAATATATACAAGTGTGTTTATCAGTTGTCTAGTACCTACTCATACCACAAGCTCTGCTTAGTTTGGGACTTGATGGCTTTGTGTGAAAGTTGTGGAATATTATTATTATTTTAGCGCAGTCATGAGGCACACTATTTTCTTTATGCTTTCTTTTATATCTAACGATTGTTTATGTGCCTTGCCATTTATTCATTTTCTTTATAATTGTTGTTATTTTATTCAACAAATTACAATGGGCTACATCTGTTTCTTCATGGCTTTTAACATCCGTGAGCAGCTGACAAAAGTTACAGGCTATCTGTAAAGTGTACATGTATCTGTTCACCCCCAAATTACAAGTATTACAGTTATGTCAAACTACATCACGCAACGCATCGACATACGGTTTAACAAAGAGACTGATCGAGGAAAATGGTCGAGGAAACGTCTGATCCTCACAAGTGACATAAGACAGACTTGTGGGTTCAAGCCAAAGGTGAGAACAAAGGTTTACATTGTACTTCAGTCCTTGCGGCTCTCATATTTGTTATATGTCAAAGCGTCGAGCGCAAAAAGGTTAACTTTATAGGTAACCTACATCAGTGATGAAAATCCAGAATTGGGAGTGGTATATTTTACATAAGTAAGACCAATCCCCCGACAAACTAGGAATTAATCGTATATCTTGAAGAACAGCATACTTTAAATGGATTGACAGAGATTTATTAATTGTTAATAATAAGTAGTAATATGTCAACCAACACAGCTGCTTGTTGTCAGTTTTACCAAAGGGGGTCATCAGAGGATAGGTACCTTAAGCTAAAACTGACAACAACAGGATGAGACGATAATTTATTTATTAATTTATTTATTTATAATCATCTCATCCGGATGATTGGATTCTCACAAGGTGGACCGACGACCTGGTGAGAGTCGCGGGAATGCGGTGGATGCGAAACGCACAGGATCGGTCGTTGTGGAGACGCTTGGGGGAGGCCTATGTCCAACAGTGGACGTCTTTCGGCTGAAATGATGATGATCTCACCCAGTGATTATGATGTGTGTGGAGGTCAAATTGGTAGTCGCTTCATGTAAAATACTGGTCCCCAGCAGCATCCAGTTAAACTGGAAGCCGACCCCATCAAGATTGGGAAAGGGTAGACAGATGATCATGATGAGTTACCGTGGTCCTGGAACGAAAAGAGGTAATGAAGGAACATCGGTGGATTTAAGTTAGTGAAAGTCGGATACGCCTTCTTGCTCCACCTAAGAGCGAGAGAAGTAATTTGATGATTGATGATGATGCATGATGATGGATCCATTTGCTTCTACTTACAATAGAAGCCGTATGAGAGGATAAACTGAATTTTATGAACGGAAAAGGAACATGTAGTTATCTATTTGAAGAGTAAACGCCTAGTCACACGCCAATTCACCTTCACCTGTTGCCAGAGGCAGTCTAGCTGGGGATTGCGAATTGCGATACCTATGTTAAGAACTGAGAATTTTCTAGACCACTGAGAATTATTCAAGGAGTGCAAGACTGCCTTATACTTGTATCCTGGGGATGTTCAAGTCAAGAGTGAACACGAACAGCCCCCCCCCTAGCCAAGTTCCAACCGTTTCATTTCGATTCTCTTTTCGTTGATAGCCTCGCGTCGGCCACGCCTCCTATTCCTTTGTTCTGACCACGTGACTGAGAGTTGAGATGACGTCAGAACAAAGGAATCGGAGGCGTGGCCGACTCGAGGCGATCAACGAAAAGAGAATCGAAACGAAACGGTTGTAACTTGGCTAGGGGGGCAGGTTACTTCTAAGGAAGCGTGAGCCATCATCGCCCACATCGTCATTTACCATAAAGTTGAGACAGAGGTAAAAAAAAGAATGTGAAAAAAAAAGCATGCTAAACATATGACTTTCTTGGATGATTTCAATTTATAAAGATGTAAGTAGGTACTCGTAATAGCTAAAGTTGTGGGAATGTTCGAAAGAGTTATCGCGGCCTTGAAACGGAAAACGTTGGTAAAATACTGACACGTCTTCTCACCATATAGAGCGAGAGAAGTTGTTAATGATTTCCCACCTCATAAAAAAAAAAGAAATTACACACTCACTCTATTGTCAGTCTATTATTGTTCTCTATTGCTCTTTATTCTTTTCCGTACTTTAAAAGGAAAAACGGAACCCTTATAGGATCACTTTGTTGTCCGGCCGTCCATCTGTCTGTCTGTCTGTCAAGACCCTTTATCTCGGGAACGCGTGGACGTATCGAGTTGAAATTAAAACCATATACTTAGGTCGGCCCTCTCCTAGAGAGAGGAGGCCTGAGTCCCAGCAGTGGGAACATTAAAAGGCTGAATATGTATGTATGTATGTACTTAGGTCGGCGGTCTCTTGAAGCTGTGAAAAAAACAAATTTCCAAGTTAACGGAAAAAAAAGATATGAAGAGATATATTGTAGAGTACTTCCCGTTGACCCAGAATCCTGAAATTTTGCATAAAGCAAGGTCTTATATCACAAGTATAGGAATAAATCTGAAAACAGAAATTTTGTTGTTACGTCACATAAAATATATATTTTTTTTTGCGATTTGGAAAAACTTCGAGACTAATCAGGAATTGAACTCTTTACATAGGTAAGTTTGTACGGAACCCTCAGGGCGCGAGTCCGACTCGCACTTGCCAAGTTTTTTTTCCTAAATGGATTTATTTGATACAACGCAAGATACAGAAACACAAGTTAGGTTAGAAGAGAATAGCAATTTGAATGAGTCTTAGACACTATCTCTAAATAAAAGGATAGTAACATCGATTTTATAAGATAAGTGCAGCAATTTGAAGCAGGCAAGTCCCATCACAAAGCGATCCAATCCCGAGCAATCGTCGATTGTCAACCACAAGCAACACAGTCCACACACGACTAGTTTTCTCGCAAATTACATCTCGCAAGACGCTACACTTCCCGCCAATAAATCAGCTCACCCCAGCGCATTGAATTAATGGCTGACTTACTTACACTGGAGGGCAATAAAAGGTTAACGCAGTTACGTGGTGCTTGTCTTTTTCTGTTATAAATATTAAACGTGTAGATTGTAGACGTAATCTTGTTACTTTGTCAAGTTAAGCGTTGAAGTCCTTATTTTAATTTGCAAGGACACCTGTTTTTGTGAACTTAAGTGTAGTATTATTGTTTTTTTTTTGTTAATATGTTTTGAAAAGCTGAAGTGAAGTGGGAGTGGGCGAGGATTGTCACTCTATGGACGCCAGAGGGAGGTCTACGCCGACGAAGTCAATCGCGGTGAAGGTTGTGTAAAGATCTGAACATGATCGCGGGGCAAATTTGGCCAGAGATCACCCTAGACAGACAGGTTTGGAAGGAGAAAGGGAAGCCTTTGTATTAAAAAATGTTTCGGTGCTTGTACTTAATTAATACGTCAAGGAAAGAGGAAAGATTGAGGTAACTTTATTTCAATATAGGTTAGGTTATTCAAATACAAGCATAATTACTAAACTGATATCATAATATTTTCTAAAAGCATAATGCGGGTTTTCCTGCGATAACACATTCGTAGAATTAAAGATAATTTAAGTTCAAAACATTAAAAAGCTTACATCCTCTACCAACTGGATCCAATTTATATTTACGCAGAATAAAGCTTTGTAGGTAGATTACTTTTACGACTTAATTGTAAACATGGATGCACTGGGAAGTCCTCTCTATTCGGAGAATATAAAATTGTAAATCTCAATGATACAGTTAAATTCGTTTAAATATCAAAACAAGCACTATAAACCGTAGTTGTATTACAGGAATTTCGTTTCCACGTGCAGAGGTTGTGGTTAAGAGTAGGTAAGTAGTAGCACAGAATAAGTTATAGTACTTACGTAGTTATTATGATCAGGATCAAAATATCAAAAAAATAAACGAAAGGTACCGTCAAACGGGGTGAATAGGACTGCAGGGGTGAATAGGAACTACACTTTGGTTAGGTTTTTCACATTGGTATGTATTTCTATAATTGATTTCTATCAAAACATCCGTTTTTATTACAATTAGTGAATAAATAGGAGTACTTAAATGCAGGGAAAAATTGATAATTAACGCGAAGATCCCCTTCAAAGTTTTGTTCCTATTCACCCCTGCGGTCCTATTCACCCCGTTTGACTGTACCTATTGATAAAAAATCTACTTACCACAGTCAACACATTGATCTTGATCTAAACCACATTTAAACCTTACCATTAACGACTCCATTTTCGTTAATTTGACAGTTAATGTCACAACATGGCGACTTGGCGACTGGTCAAATAGACTTATTCTTAATTTGATTTCAAATTTACCGGAAGACGCAGTCAAGTGAACATTTGTACTGGCGAATACCTACAAATAAAATAACAAGGAATTAATAATATTGCGCTGGAAACTTTTCCTTTTCGTCGTTTATTTCACAGTTAAATGTCTGAAACAGTTGAGACTTGTTCAACTTCAGTAATTGGTTCCGCGGCTACCGTTACAACCATCCAACATTTAGTTCAGGGTTGACCGACTTTGTGATGTGATAGTGCACGAATAAAAAAAGAATCCATTTTACTATGATGAACCGAGCAATATTGAGGTCACTAAGATCTATGTTTGATCAGTCTATAAACAACAGTACTTAATAATTCCATGCTGTAAATCTGACTAACTTCATATCAAAGACCTTCGATTTTTAAAAATTTAATCAGATCAATGACCGAAACTCCAAAGTCTTTAAAAAATTGGTATCAATTTTAAAATCCTCTTTCAGATATTTACACGAAAAGCGGTCGTTCTTAGTAACATCATACTTCGATACGTTTTTGTTTTGTTTTTCCATTTGTGGAGCATCCCTAACCAGAACGGTGCTCTTATAATCTGTGCGCGGAATTGAAAAATGGAAGTCCAACCATCCAAGTGCGTAATTTAGTGCTGGAGACTTTAATATCTTGCTCGTTTCTAGCGAGAGGAAGTGAGTATCTGCTGCTATGAGCGACTAATATCTGTATAGCGAAGTCTCTGGATGGATGTCTGGAATTGTGGACTTCTTTTAGCTAGTCCCCTAACTTCGTTTTCTGTGGGTAGTATTTTTAGTGAATTGCTAGTAATAGTGAGCTACCAATCTTACTATTTATTTGATCCATGAGACTACATAATCGTACCATAGTCTAAAATGGAAGAAGTTCCAAAAAACCATCTGAGAATGGATCTGTAGGTTCTTGATCATCATTACACTCTGTCCAACATAAGACTTAATAAATAGGATAAGATCTTTTCGATGAAGTGGATTTACCGGGATCCTAAGGCAGGTATTCCCTTAATCCACACTCTAGGGAAATATAATAGTCATAAAATTACACATAGCATCTGAAAAAAAAAAGAAAAAAAGATAAGCATGGTCCACAACGAGTAGTAAGATAGAAAATACATTTATTTTTGCACATCTCACCAACTAATGCCTATGCACAAAACATTTTGGGAACACATTCACTGTGCGTATAGCTAAGGAGTGGAATCCGCTGACGGAAACTGTGTTTCCTAATACATAACTTCAACTTAGGTATCTTTAAGTTAGGTTTCATCTAGGTATCCCGTTCTCGGTCGTCGACCAAATCATTGCTTACCATTAGGTGAGATAATGGTCAAACGCAAGCCTATCTATAACAAAAAAAAACACGGAAGGTTTTCCAGTCTCGTCTTTACTTCCTATCTATGATTTCCTTGAACAATATTCATCCTCATTATTATTTTAAGCCCCTAGTAAGTAAGATAGTTATTTTAAGAATTCTAATGCTGAATATAGACAGGGATCAGCCACCTGTGTTCCGAGATCACTATAATTAGGTCGGTTTGAAGACGCGAGGGAGACAGGACTAAAACAAATCCCTTGAAGCTTATGGCAGGAGTATTATGGTGCCCTGACGTCATTGTTCATGTCTGGCTCCAATGTATTTCTAAATTCTTGTGTCTTTATACGAATATTGGCTATTTTTCTTGAAATGATTGAACGATTGACGAGTATTCGTAGATATCATTGATTGGCAAGTTTTTTAAGGATTCAATTTTCAATTTGGTCTTTTAGGAACCTTATCGCAGTTACTTTTGGCTCCTCTAAGTTAAGCAATTAAACTAACTACAGTTTTTAATTTTCTGATTTATTCTACTCAATTATAAGCCTGGCTCCATTTTCTAAATCATTTGCCATTAGCGGTTCATTTAAAAGCTAACTTTTTCCAGTATTGCCTGCTGCAAATTCATTGTTACCGTCCTGTAATTCAATATTTGCTTTGGTATTTCAATTAAAACCTGCTATATTTCCTATTTTACCTCGGTACGACTGTGGAAGTAAATCATTATTACCAGGGTCCTTTCGGTGTGTCCGAAAGCCGTTAGCAAACGTTCCCGCTCAACGTGATTGATGAAACGTAATGACACATTGCCTGACCACCGACGGGCTGACGGTTACACTGACTTCTGTGACGGCCATTTTTATTTTTCGCGCTAGACGTAACTGCGCGTAGCAACTAGCGTGTATTAGGTATCTTTATCAACCTATATGATTTCCGGGATGTTAAGCTCGTAGTTTATAATGACCAGAAGATAAATTGAATTTAGGCTTACAATTGTATGAGATAGAATACCGTCAAATAAAGAATTTTAAGTGCACGATTACCCTTTTAACCCAATAGTTGATTGGCAGGGAATGACTTGTTGTAAGTATTAAGTCCGCTTATGTTTCGCTTCTGTGCGTGAGTAGATAATAGGTCCCTATGAAATTACCGTTTTTTAACGGGTTAGTTTGAACTGTGATATCTTTGGATTGACTTCGAATTATAAGTCTAAATAAACGAATCGAGTTACGAAGATTTTTTTCCGAATCGCAAAAAAATATTTTTTTGCTACTTAACTACAAATTTACAGTTTTCAGATTTTTTCCTATACTTGTCCTATGAGACCTTGCTTCATGCCAAATTTCAAGATCTAAGTCAACGGGAAGTACCCTATGAATTATGATTCTCTTGAGAGTGTCAAAATATACGTTTTTTGCGACATAAACGGCCGTATCTTTTTTTCCCGTTAACTCAGAAGTTTGATTTTTCACAGGTTCAAGAGACTACAGACCTGAAATATGGTTTTAATTTCAACTCGATTCCTTCACGCGTTCCCGAAATAAAGGGTCTTGATAGACAGACAGACGGACAAGAAAGTGATCCTATAAGGGTTCCGTTTTTTTCCTTTTGAGGTACGGAACCCTAAAAACTAAAGATCATATCTTTAGTTTTTAGGGTTCCGTACCTCAAAAGGATAAGTAGCCAGTACAAAGTAACCCGTTTTAAAAAATGTAGGAAAACCCAATGATATTATAAGTAAATTACTTATAATATCATTGGGAAAACCTATTATTAGATATATTATAGTTATTATGGTGTTATGCCAATAGGTACCTTCTCAAGGTTCTGGTCGGTCAGATTTATCTACCAGGAAAAATATGGTAGGTAATGTCAGGTCATCAGACTACACGGGATATAAACAACGGATATCTACTTCCTGTGTTCTCGTTTATCTGTCAAGGTTATGACTTACACCACGGAGCTATGATTATTATAGTTTGGTACCGCAGGGAGTTTAGGAGTTTACTCAGTACATATATATAGATAGGCCGTAAAGGCTTTATAACAAGCCTGTTATGATGGGGGCACTAATATTTTGGAAAGGGTGGTACCTACAGCCCCCCTAGCCAAGTTACGACCGTTTCGTTTCGATTCTCTTACGTCGAACGCCTCGAGTAGGCCACGCCTCTGATTCCTTTGTTTTGACGTCATCTCAACGCTCAGTCACGTGGTCAGAACAAAGGAATCGGAGGCGTGGCCTATTCGAGGCGTTCGACGCAAGAGAATCGAAACGAAACGGTCGTAATTTGGCTAGGGGGCAGGTACCTCTTGTTATGTAAGCGGTGATGTGGTCGACGACGGAACATGCTTTCATAGAAAAACCTGTTCATTCTTGGCGTAAAGTGAAAGCACCAGGGTAAACCGCAAAATTCAAATTTTCTTAAGATTTTTTTATTTTGCAGGCCTGTGTCTGGTTCTATGTTCATTTAAAGTATGATTTGGGATAGTAACACGTATTTATTTACGTAATTACCTACAATCATTTCCATACAACCCTCTCCGCAGGAGAACCAAGGTCGCCGACATAGCCCGAAGAATCGCCAAACTAAAGTGGCAGTGGGCAGGGCACATTGCTCGTAGAACGGATGTTCGATGGGGCCGAAAGGTTCTAGAGCAGCGACCGCGCACCGGAAAACGTGGCGTTGGAGGGCCTTCCATAAGGTGGACCGACGACCTGGTGAGAGTCGCGGAAATGCGGTGGATGCGAGACGCACAGGATCGGACGTTGTGGCGACGCTTGGGGGAGGCCTATGTCCAACAGTGGACGTGTTTCGGCTGAAATGATGATGATGATGATACAACCCTCTCAGTTCAGCTAACTCTATTGAATTACTTTTCATGAAATAGCTATTCAATAGGGTTAGACCCCAGGTCAAAGCTATCGCAACCGCCCATGTCTTTGTATCGTATAATGCGATAAATAATAAAGTTAATGGTGGATGACAGAATAAATTCTCAATACAGATGTACAAAGTACATAATTGTCTCTTTCCGTGCATAAGTGTCGTGTCGTGACACGCAACAAAAAAGTAACAAAAAAAAAGTGAAATGGCAACAACGTCTATCCATCTGTCTATTAGGGCTAACGAACTTTGAGTAACGTAGAAGAGAAACTCCGGAAACTAGCAAGCAAATATATTTACTGATCGAATTGAACACGGGTATGATGAAGGCATGAGCAGTGGCGGGTATTCCAGTGGTAACGGCTCCAACTTACGAGTTGTAGGTCGCGGGTTCGAACCTAGCGAGGTACATTACTTTGTGTAATTTATTTCATCACCAAAGCTCTCAAAACGGTAAAGGAAGACATCGTGAGGAAGCCGGCAAGTCCTAGAACCAAAAATTCGAAGACATGTGACATCCACCAATCTGCATTGGGCCCGCGTGGTGGATTACGGCCCATTCCCTGTTCTAGGCTTATTATGCTATTATGCTGCTTATCCTATGATGAAGGCAGGCATCGTGAGGGACTCTTGGACTTATAATAATAATAATCCTTTATTATCAGGCAACTAAGGCCCATAGATAAAATACACAAATAATCTTACAAAATAATAAACTAATACATGTACATATGTGTAAAAGAAACTATAACAATTATTAAACTATATCAAAAAAAAAAAAAATATATATATTAAACTATACTATTGCACAAGAAGTGACGGCGTCGTGTTCCGCTGCGAGTTCGGTATCCTTCCACGAAATCGTCGATACACGACACCCTTCGGCCAAAACCCTCCTTTGAGTAAGGTCTCCAAATGGTGACCAAATGGCAATGGTGGTGGTATAACTAACCTAATTTCTGCAAGTGGCTTCACTCGCACGTAAGAAGAAAATCACCCTAAAGGATCATAGTATTGAGATAGGGTAGGTGCTTTTTCCCTATAGTGTTATTTCAGGACACGGCCTACCTGTGTACCACATTCGTTCAGCTGTTCAAGCGTGAATTACAAACAAACAACAAATTTATTATTATTACAAACGTACAATATAGAATCGTAGTGATAAATGCTTGTCTTCTCTGTTTAAGACGAGTCTAATCTACCTACAATGTGGCAGGTACTCTGACTCCTAAGTTACAGGCCCACACCTAGTTTAGGAGTCAGAGTACCTACCTACATAATTGTGACCGTGTAATAAGCCTATATGTTCATAGTTTTATGATGTAAATGCTGTTTTTTTGTGTGAAATAAATTTATTATTATTATTTTTTATTTTTTTATATATTTTATTTATCTCAGGACCCTGAGGTCCTGGACCTTTGGGAGGCGTACAAGGAGCCGAAGCCAACTCGCAGAGGCCCTTTAGATAATTATAATGGAACATGATACCAACCGACGATTATCCCTGTACGCGCTATGCTAGTGCACCCAAGGACAACCCCCGGTTATTGAAAAACTGTTGCGACATATGGAGAACAAAGATAATAGGGCTATGGTTTTTGGAATCTTAAGTGGACTGGTAACATGGAACTATGTCAAGACTATGGCCCCTGCCTGAACAAGGTTATTAATATGCATCGAAAAAAGGCAGGGGGTGACTTGCACACTCAATAAATGGGCCCCCAAAAACGGCCGCTAGCACGAAGTGACGTAGCAACAAGAGGGCAACATATCCTGAGGTGCTTGAGGAGTGGAGAGGTATACCACGGCTATCAGGACAATCCCGGAAGTACGGTCAAGATCCCTACCAGCACCTTACTGGATTATACATCCTTCTCCCGAGCACGTTTGCTCTTGCGAATCTCCACTCAAGCCAGCCAATAAAGGCAAGAGAGAGGTGGGAGCTCAGTTCCTCGTCAGTGTTCACTACGGCCGGCCAATAAAGGCAAGCCGGAGATGAAGAACAAGAATTCTCCCGGGAGATCGGGTCCGTGGGGTCGCTAATGCCCAACAGTTCGCCACAAAACTGCGCTGCGGATTGTATCTCTCTTAGTCTGGCCCCTCACCCTAGGCATATTACGGCAAAGCAAACTTTACCGATACAGACCTAGGGTATATTGGAGCACGCAAGCCCCACCACGACGTCAACGTGGAGATACGGCGATGGGGTTATTATTATTATTATTATAATTAGCACAGGGTGGTTTTAAGTAATTCGATTTGACAAAAAAAAAAAATTGCAGATCACAAACCTAGGTTTTACCTAGGGTTTGTGATCTGCAATTTTTTTATTTTTTTTTGATCCCACTATGAGGAATTTATTGTCGAGTGTAAAAACCTACCAGTGCTTGAGAGGGTAGCGCTTTTAGTGGTTTTGGATCATTACTGTCACCAAGAGTAAAAAATACAACTAAAATACATCATCGCTTACCATCAGGTGAGATGGTGGTCCAAAGCGAGCCTATCATTAATAAAAAAAAAAAAAAACCAAGGCCTGTACAACTAAGGCATCGAAGTGCAAAACGTTGTAAGACTTGTAATACATGGACAAAGATACAATAAAAAAATTTAGTTCCGAGTATGTTTGCCGATGACATATAGTCATGGTTGAGACTACGGAGGAGCTCAATCTAACGCTCTGTGACCTCAGTAAAGCCTCCGAAAGAGTAGGTCTTAAAATGAACATGGACAAAGCCAAAGTCATGGTAAATAACCATGTAACACCTCATTAATAATGTGGGAGCTACGTGAACCAACACACCGTATATAGTACCTATTAAAAATTATTGTAAAATTGTCTGAAACAACAATAAAGCACATAATAAAACAAATAATTATTATAATGGTTCCAGAAAAAAAAAAAAGTTGATCTCTATAAGTCCCATCATAAAGACTTCTATACTTAATATTCCACCATCACCAATACACTTAACATAACAGGAATTTTAATTTCTTTAATCTTTAAATCCGATGCGGTTTTCCAACCATCGCATACGTACTCATAGCACTTATCGCCTAGTGTTCAGATCACTACGGGGCAACTAGAGCGTGAAGCCATGATTTATATTGTTACTTATACACTTTATATGCTACACAAGTTACTCCAGATCAATTTCTACAACTGTTATAGCCTTATGGGCTATTATTCGTGCTCTGATTTTGATGGCTCGTAAACTAAACGCTGAGGGGAGATTGTGATCGATATGTGTCAACTTACCCCTTCTTGGAGGTGTGTGTTATGTCATGTTACCCTCTGTACAATTTGTGTCAACTTGCCTAATATGTGGTTTTATGTCATGTTGATAACTTGTAGTTTTGGTAGAAACGTAACCAACGATTTTCTCACAATATAAAAACATCTATCATTCCAAGTAAGTCTATAATTTTAGTTTCATATCTTGATGTCATTTTGATGGAACTACCATTCAACTTATAAGTTGAATAAGGAAGAAAAGTACCTGACGATTTTCTCACATCATTTATTTATTTTCTATAGGTAGGTACGAGTACCTTTTCCAAGTAAAATTTGAGTTAAACCGGCCAAAGTTTTAATCGGATTTAACGCTGCTGGATTTTGACGGTTTAAAAGATTAGAGCTCGATGAAAATGGTTTCAACAATACATTGCAGTTGCAAGGTTCCGAAAATCGACATTCAACGATCCAACTAAGGGAAATTGAAACTCTGAACGTCTTTGGTAAGACAGTGTTGACTCTACCAAGCCGTTTGCTAAGCGTGGTGGGATCAGCATTTACATAGCATTATCCTCTCATCTTCTGTATAATGTTGTACTAATATCGTCCGTAATAGTTAAAGGTTCTTCTAGCTTGTACTTACAAAAACATGCTTTTATACAATCAACATTACATCAAGCTTACTTATATTCTCTAAAGCGTTAGGCAATGATTATAGCAACAACCTAGGGGTCTTTAAGTCAAAATTGAATAGGTCACTTCTAGGCAAGCGTGCTCCATCGTCGGCCACATTATCGCTTACCATCAGGTGAGATAGTGGTCAAACGCGAGCCTATCAATAATAAAAAAAAATGTTTAAGATCCATGTAAAAATAAAGCCTTTAACCGGGTTTCTTCAATTACAGACACCAGATCGCTTCAGAAAAACAGCTGAAAAAAACCTAATAATATTTAACCGGGTTCCTACAATTCCAGATGCTTCAGAGAAATAGCTAAAAAAAAACTTAACAATATTTAACCCGATCGGAGAATCGAATTCAAGAACATTTCATGCTCAGCAGTAGCGTCGTTGGTCCTGCTACATTTATTGACATACTTAATTTAAAAAAAAAAAGTCAAAGCTGTCTTGAATCGATATCGTGATCTTTTACATTTTTTAGTAACGAAAATCAGTTAATTGTTTGTTTTTCGGGTACTTACGCAGATATATTAGGAAAAGGTACTTTAATCCAACTTTATCTGGAGCCTTGTACAGTAGATCGACGAGTTCCACAATATTTTATTAAAAAAACGCATTAAACACAAATATGCGCGTTTAAGAAAAATATGAGGTGTTAAAAACATTGTACCTACTGTGCGATGGGTCGTCCATATATTATGTCACGTGCACAACCTGAGGCAGGAGGGAGGGGGCGGGGAAGAACAATTGTGACTAAATGTGACATGAATTTGAATGAACGACGCATTCATAATCATAAAGGTAACATGTTTTAGTATGCGGAGTAATGTGACATTCGGCGGGTAATGGCGATCACGTGATCTAATCAGAGATTGAAGATTAGGAGTCTGAAGGGAAAATGTGACAGTGTTAAATAGACGCTGTTTTTCTTGTGAAGGGTTATTTTAGCACTGTTTAAGTATGCAGCATTCATAGGCAGTAGTTATTCAACTTTCAGAAAGTTTTTAACAGGTTTTCGTGTCGTATTTACAACTAGTGTCCTGCCCCGGTTTCGCATGGTTGCAAATATTGATAGGCTCGCGCTTGACCACCATCTCACCTGATGGTAAGCGATGATGTGGCCGAGCACGCTTGCCTAGAAGTAACCTATTCACTCTTGACTTAAAGACCCCTAAGTTATAGCTATCAAGAAACACAGACTCCGGCAGGGAATTCCACTCTAAAGCTGTACGCACAATAAATGTGTTCCCAAAACGCTTTGTCGGTATGGGTGGGATGTTCACAATGTACCGGTGGTGCAATACCGTACGTCTAGTGGTCCGATGATGGAACGGACTTGGTGGAATTAGATTGTGCAATTCCAGTGCACACTCCTCGAAATATAAACGATAGAAAACCGACAGGCTAGCAACTCGTCGCCGCCGCCGAAGGCTTTGGAGCTTTGACTGATGATCCTCTTGACTGTATAAAAATTTCTTCGTGTGTGTTTGGTAGGTTCGACAATAGATCATCTAGTTATATATTATAGAAAAATCTTCCTCGTTAATTGTTCTTTCTATAAGTGAAAACCGTATTAAAATTCGTTTTGTCGAGGAGCTAGTGGATAAACCAACAGACGCAGAAATCCATTTTGTTTTGAAGTTTGAACCTTTACAAGTCGGCGGTCAGCAAAAAAAGACATGAATGTCTTTGCTAATTTCCTGTCACTGAAAAGAAAAACGTTAAAAATACAACAGTGCGTGTTAATAATAGCTATCGTCCTAACCTTCGACCTACCTTCTAATATTTACAAGTCCCCAGTGCGTTAACCTCGGTCGAGGCCAAACGAACGACACATTAGGCTTATACAATCAATTGTTACTACACGACGCTTCATTAATTTCATTAATCAATTCTGCACGTACAGTCGCAGCGTATACGCACTGTACTAGCGTGCGGGTGTATCGTCGAGTACATCAATCATTCTATCGGCTGATTGATGTCCTGACGGCCGCTGACGTCCGACACGCTATCGGCTCGACCGTACGACCCGACCACGCGACTGTACCTTAGCTGATTTATGGATGAGCCTTCAGTTTCATGATCAATATTTATTTATTTACACACAAACACTTAAATTGAAAAGAAGAAAAAAATAATAGAAGAGCACAAAGGTACTGCTTATTTCAAATGAAATTTCTTCCAGCAGACCTGCGACAGGAGAGTTGGATGAGAGATGTAGACCTAGACACAATGTATACAAATAAATTAGAAAATTAAAAATATACTATATTATCTAAATTAAATCATATTTATTTAATTATCTCATATTTATTAGAAGTCAGAATCTGAAATCCTATAATATTAAGCCGTTTAAAGTAAATAAATACAATACTTAACAAAGCTCTGCTTCTATCATCTTCATCATCTTCCTGCCCTTGTCCCATCTTATTTGGGGTCGGCACAACATGTTTTTTTCTTCCATTCTATCCTGTCAACCGTCATGCTATCACTAACTTCCTTTTCTTTCATATCACTGTTCACACAATCCATCCATCTTTTCTTTGGCCTCCCTCTCCCTCTCCACCCATCCACATGTATACTCATAACTCTTTTAGTAACATGCGTTTCATCTCTCCTCTTTACATGACCATACCAAGACAAACGATTCCCTTTCAACTTTTCAGTCACTGGCGCCACTTTCAAACTTCCTCTAATATACTCATTTCTCACTTTATCCATTCTCGTCACACCACACATCCATCTCAACATTCTCATCTCCGCTACATGCAATCTTTTTTCATCCGACTTTTTCACAGCCCAACATTCTGATCCATACAGTATGACAGGTCTTATCACGGACTTGTAGATTTTACCCTTCAACTTGGGGGGCATCCGTGGGTCACAAATTGTTCCAGTGACCTGTCGCCATTTCATCCATCCTGAATTGATCCGATTCGATACGTCTCGGTCTACCTCGCCATATCCTTGGATAAGCGACCCGAGGTACCGAAAGTCGGAGCAGATTGGTATGGGCGTTCCAGCGAGAGCTAAGGGCATAGGACCGGAGAGACCACCGAAATCACAGAACAAGTACTCGGTTTTCGTTCTGCTCAATTTTAAGCCAACACTCTCCAGTCTGTGCCACCACACCTCCAATTTGCTCTGGACCTCTAGGCCACTCTCGGCAACCAGCACAATGTCATCGGCAAACAGCATACACCAGGGAGCCTCTTCCTGGATGCCCGACGTCAGAGCGTCCATTATCATCAGGAAGAGGTAAGGGCTGAGGGCCGACCCTTGATGCAAGCCGACAGCCACACTGAAGCTGCCAGTGTTGCCCACTGCAGACCGGACTTGGGTACTGCATTGGCTGTACATCGCTCGGATCAACTGCACATACTTCCCAGGCACACCTTTCTCCTTAAGGGCCCACCACAGAACCTCACGAGGTACCCGGTCATATGCCTTTTCGAGGTCAACGAATACCATGTGCAAGTTTTTATGCGCACCTCTGTATTTCTCGCACAGCTGGCGTATAGCAAAAATGGCATCCGTTGTACCCCGACCAGGCATAAAACCGAATTGGTTCTGTGAAATTTCACTCTCTTCTCTTAGCCTTCTTTCAATAACTTTCTCCCAGGCTTTCATAGTATGTGACATTAGCTTTATTCCTCTATAATTGTTGCATTCAAGCACATCACCCTTGTTTTTAAAGATGGGCACCAGGGAACTGTTGCACCACTCATCAGGTATGGCTTCTTCCTGCAACAACTTATTGAAGAACAAAGCTAACCACATCCATCCATCCACTCGCAGCAACTTCCACACTTCAACTGGTATTCCGTCTGGACCAATTGCCTTACCATTCTTCATTCCATTTATAGCTATTCTGACTTCATCCATACTAATCATTCTCACTAAACCCACGTTCACTGGTTTGCTCTCTAAAATCCCATTCCAGTTGTTTTCCTCATTCATCAGTCTTTCAAAATAGTCCTTCCACCTCTCTTTGATTTTACTATCTTCTGATAGAATCATTCCAGTTTCATCCCTTATACATCTTATCTGACAAACATCTCTCGCCTTTCTCTCTCTTGCTCTAGCAAGCCGGTATAGATCTTTCTGGCCTGCCGGACTATCTAGTGTGTTGTATAGTTTGTCCTGTGCTTTTGCTCTCGCTATTGCCACGGCTTTCTTGGCTTTTTTCTTTAAAGCATCATATTCACTTTTTTTCGCAGACTTTAAGCTAGTGTTTTCCGGATCTATACGCTGCCATTCCTTAAATTTCCTCTTTTTTTCTTTCAACACATTCTGTATATCTATCGACCACCACCATGTATCCCTATCTATTGTACCCTTTCCTCTCGTCTCTCCCAAAATATCTTTCGCTGCATGTCTAATACACTCAGCAATCTCATTCCAGCTTTCATTTATACTTCGATCATTCATGTCTCCCATTTCTATCATTTTGTCCACCACTCGCTCTCTCAATTTCTTCGCACAGTCACTCTTCTCTAGCATATGCCATTTTATTTTAGGAGGAGGACGCTCTTTGCTTTTTTTGTTATGTGTCTTGACTACTGACACCATAACCAGGAGCCTGTGCTGTGAGACTAGGTCTTCTCCTGGCAGCACTTTGCAGTCTTTGACGTGCTTTAGTTGGTTACGCCTAACCAGGAAATAATCTATTTGCGTCTTGTGGTTACCGCTTTTGTACGTGACCAGGTGTTCGTCTCCTTTCTGGAACCAAGTATTGGCTACTGCCAGGTCAAATGCAGTAGCGGATTGCAGCAGCGTCTCCCCTTCACTGTTCGGACTTCCAAAACCCCATCCACCATGTACTCTTTCATAAACACCTCTCATTCTTCCTACATGTCCATTAAAGTCACCTCCAACAATCAATTCCTCATGTACCGAGATGGCCATTAAAGCTCTATCAAAATCCTCCCAAAACTTCTCTTTCACCGTTTCATCGCATCCTACTTGTGGTGCATACACACTAACTACATTCAACATTACATTCTCTAACATAATCTTCACAACTATGAGCCTATCATTAATCCTTTGTACTTCCATCACGCTTTCTTTCAATTTGCTGTCTAACACTATTCCTACACCATTTCTTTTACCATCACTTCCACTGTAATAAAACTTATATCCCTCACCAATTTCTCTCGCTTTTGTTCCTCTCCATTTAGTTTCTTGTAAACACGCCACGTTTATTCGTCTTCTTTTTAATACATCCGCTAACTCTCTGGCCCTTCCAGTCATTGTTCCTACATTCCAACTTGCATACCTCAATCTCATTTCCCGAGCTAGCTTCTTACGTTGCCCCCGCCCGGGATGGTGCAACAACCCTAGTCCATTTCCCACAGGAGCCGGGTGCTGCCCCTGCGCGTCGCCTGTGGGGTGCGCCCTAACCCTATCGCGCATTCCATTTATACTCATCATGTTGTAAGAGATATGGCTACTGTTTTACAGTCGGCCGCCTGCCTGACACTAACCCTCCTTGGGAATGCTGTTGCTGGTGGTTTACCCGCCACCACGCGGTGACCTGGGGTGCTTAACAGTCTCAAAAATGTCCCTTAGTCGCCTCTTACGACACCCACGGGAAGAAATGGGATGGTGCTATTCTTTACGTCCGACACCATACAGTAGCTCTGCTTCTAATGTACTATATTTTTATTTTGCTCGACCCGGCTTCGCGTGGGTGTAATTTTAAAAATTGTATTGGTTTTCAAACATACCTTGTTCTAACAATTACGATCACAACAAAACTAATAATATTTATAATAACCACTCACTGGATTAAATTCATTAGTAAAAAAGGGCTATTTCTTAAATCACCATTTCTATGAAACCGATGTAATAATTGAAGGATATTTACTGGCAAAGAACTGGGAATCTCATTTTTTTAATATTTTGTACTGTTATCACAATATCTATGTGTATGAAAATTTGTTTTTCAACTACCAGTTTCCACGTAAAATAACATTACTGCAAACTTTGATCTTAATATAAAGAATTTAACTTCCAAACTTTTTTTTTTTTGATTAACGCGCTTGTCCATTTTCTCTGTTGATGTTTTGCGACGCTGTGGTCGACAGTGGAGCTCGCTTGCCTAAAAGTAACCTCGGTAAGTACTTTCGGGGAGTGTGCGTCGGAATTGCATAACCTAATTCCACCTAGCCCGTTCCATCATCGGACCACCAGGCTTACGGCGATGTGCCACCGGTACATGATGGACATCCCACCTATACGCGCAAAACGGTTTGGGAGCACGTGTACAGCTAAGGAGTGGAATTCCTTGCCGGAATCTGTGTTTCCTGATGGCTACAACCCGGGAATCTTTAAGTCAAGAGTGAATAGGCTACTTCTAGGTAAGCGCGCTCCATCGTCGACCGCATCGTCGCTTTCCATCAGGTGAGATAGCGGTCAAGCGCGAACTTATCAAGCATATAAAAAAAAAACCTTGACTGACGTATGGAATACCGCTTCTTAGCTGTACGCACAATAAATGTGTTCCTAAAACGTTTTTTTGCGTAGATATGGTCTTTAAAAGTGTCTTTTCTTAAAATCAGTCCATGAGGACATTCCCTGTTCTCTCCGACTAACCTTTTCACTAACCGTACCTACGTCTAGGATAAATCCGACAAACTCTCATTTTTATTCCATCAGAGTCGCATATCCACGATAAAATACTCCATTTGGTCAGCTCTTCTGTCACCTATGGGGGTCGAAGAGCTAAATGAGATGGAGTACCCAGTCGCTAACACACGACCCTGGCGAATAGGACACGAAAACACTTGTCAGACCAATACGACGCACATGCTTAAAAGGTTAATATAGGTATTCCTTCATTATGGGAATAGATAGACACCTAACTTTCTTCCTGCCGGGTTACCATGACGTTCAAAGTAAGATTGTTTCATTCTTATTTCAGTGTGGGTAAGAGACAGAGCTATACAGGTTGTCTAGCGCCATCTCTTACCCACACTGGAAATAAGAATGAAACAATCTTACTTTAAGCGTCATGGTACAGGTCCTGAATAGGAGACATCATCATAAATTCAGCTACCAAGTGCAAGCATAGCATGAAGGCAACTCAACTACGAAAATCATAGTAACACGATCCCTCTGCGGCTTTTCACTCACATTGAATGATACCAGTCGCCGATAGCGATTTTATTCCCTTGCCAGATTGAAAAAGGGGAATATTTTCTGAAATATCTTCAAAGGGACGGTCGACATATGCGAAGATTTGTATAGGGAGTGTTATTGCATGTTTTTTGGGCAAAGCTTAGTTTCGAACGTTAGCATCTGATTTACATTTTGTCGAGATGTTTCTTGTGACGAGTCTACTTGCTGACGTGTTGGAATAAATTGTTGGTTTTTGGTCTTCTGTTTTGTTAGTAGAGGATTTGTTATGGTGCTGTTAGTTCTTAGTAGTCTAGCTATGTGAATAATACCGTACCGTAATATTTTTATGCCTTTGTAGTGATATAAACTAAGTAAGAATCATCTGAGATATTACATTCTTTACTTATTACATTTCTAGATGCTTTGTCACAACTTCCAACTAATTTTTCATATTTTTAAACTCTTTTTAGGGTATGAGTTGAATTCTCCTAAAACCTGACGTTATTGTTTTTAGGGTTCCGTACCTAAAACGAAAAAAAAACGTAACCCTTATAGGTCACTTTGTTGTCCGTCCGTCTGTCTGTCTGTCTGTCTGTCAAGACCCTTTATCTCGGGAACGCGTGGAGGTATCGATTTGAAATTAAAACCATATACTCGGTCTTGAAGCTGTAAAAAAGTCAAAGGGCGGGCGTCCCGTTGACCTAGAATCCTGAAATTTGGCATGAAGCAAGGTCTCATGGCACAAGTATAGGAATAAATCTGAAAACTGTAAATTTGTAGTTACGCCACAAAAAAAAAAAAAAAAAATTGCGATTCGGAAAAATCTTTGTAACTCAATTCGGGAATTGGACTGTTTTCATAAGTAAGGTTGTACGGAACCCTCAGTGCGCGAGTCCGACTCGCACTTGCCCGATATTTTTTATCTTCATGTAAAAGTATAGACATACCAAGTACCAACAGCCTCTTAGATTATCTTAAGAGGGCCCTTCCCCACTCGCCTATCGTCAACATCGAGCATGGTTTAAAAGCTTGTTGCTTCATCTAACGCAATCCAAAATATCTGGAGAAAGATGTGTAATAACATCATAATCACGTAAGAGCGGTTGTATAAAAATGTACTTTGGGTTGGTCGCTCTTAACTCCAAAAACCGCTGCCTCATCGGGTGTTTAGGTGCGTCCCTGATTGAGTAAGAACTTTGTAAGTAGAACTCCAAACTTGGGTGATACAAAACTGCGAACATTTCCACCATAATAATGGATGATTTATAAAATAAAAGTTCCTTCCACCAGCGGTATTACTCGCGTGATAAGTAGAAAATAAAATTCTGTACTCAGTGATGAAACTGTACTGGTGAAAGAAATTTCAAAATCTGTTCAGTTGTTGTTGAGTGTATTCATTACAAAGTAAAATAAAAATGTTCCCTCTTTTAATAGTAAAGAAGTATAAATGGTATAAAACAGCCTTAAATAAATAGAAAAAAAAAGTATAGATTAAGAGCCTATTACACTACGCGATATTCAGACTGTCTTATTTTTTGTTCCGAGTAAGACCGGTCTAACCCTTATTACACTTCGCGACATCGACTAAGACTGTCTGAATATCGACTAGTGTAATAGGCCCTTAAATCATGCCTTTTGCAAGGCGTGGTGTGCAAGGTAAAATACATATATAGGGTGACTGGCAATTGGTGTACGATACTTAAACACGTGATTGTGCTCAACAAAAATTGTTTGTTATCAACAAACAATTTTTATTATGGGAGCAAAGCCGAAATCGCGAAAAAAATATCAGCTGTTCAGTACATTAGGCAAACATAAATGTACTGAACAGCTAATTTTTTTTCGCGATTTCAGGTTTGTTCCCATAGTAAAAGTTGTTGGTTATCATGAGCACAATCACGTGTTTAAGTATCGTACACTAATTACCAGTCGTATCGTACCCTATACATATACATAAGTACATTTTAATAATTGGATTCTCTTTCTGTCTGATATGTCTTCACTGGAAAAGTACTGCAAAATATTGACGCAGAAAAGGATTCTAAATTGCTAATAGAGATCTCTCTTTTTGATTAGTTGTATCTCAGTATTCTCAGTCTGTATTGTGTGGTTGAGACATCGAAGTTCCACCTTCAGGTTGTTTACGACGGACATCCTGGTAGTCAGACCCCCAAGTCCTCCATTGTTATTGGAACGGCATCGAAGCTTAAGGTCCTTGCTCCCATTTAGTGAAAATCTACCCTACTCCTCTTAGTAACGGCTGGAAATGATAAAAAAAAAATGTGGATTCATATTATAACTTTATCAACATATTGTGATTTTTTTCGTATGACTAATTCCTACTTTTTTTAACATCATGATATTTTTTCGCTTGTTTTCCCTACTCCTTTCAAACAGCTTTGATCTTTAGAAATATGTTTACACAAAAACATTGCTCTTTTATGAGGAACACTTACCTCAGAAAAGAAAATCATTTTAATGGTCAGCGTGGGCTCTATGCGGGCGTAGGCCAGATGTTCAAGGGACTATAAGTACGCCTTAAAACTTTTCTGGTCATTTGATCTTAAGGTCTTCTCATCACATGCCAACGGGAGATGCGACGTAAAACTCTCTTATACCAATAAATATTTAAACTGTACACATGGGTGCTCACATCACCGGCACAGTTGCGCAGCTTGCTATAATAACCTATAAGAAGTCAATAATGTCGATAACGAGATTGCTACTATGAATAGGCCCCATCCCTTTCCCGTGGGTGTCATAATGGGCACGTGTGAGCTACCTACGTCACTCGCTGTTTACCTAAAAAGGCTGCGTGGGTGTTGTAAACGGTAGGTTATCGAGAAGTGATCAATTGGTTATCATATAACACATGTTTAAATTTGGAGCCTCCTAGAATCGAGAGAGATCCTATTTGTCGAGGCATTGTTGAATATTGTCGAAATCATTTAAGTCTAAAATTGATACATGTCTGCTATAAATGTGATGTCAGGTTCTGTGTTGTCGTGAGTGATGACAAATGCTTCTGAAACATAGCTCACAATAGGCTTAAAGTCACCCAAAGGGCAATTGAGAGGGTTATGTTCGGAGCTTCAGAAATTAATAAATCCGCAGGAGAGCTAAGGTTACCAACATAGGCCGAAGAATCGCCAAACTTGAGTGACAGTGGGCATGACATATTGCTGCCAGAATAGATGGTCGATAGGGTCGAAAGGTTCTGGAGTGGTGCCCGGTATACCCACCTCCTACAAGATGGAGCGATGATCTGGTGAGGGTCGCGGTAATCTGATGGACGCATAGGACCTGTCGTTGTGGGGAAACTTTCGTTCCTTGTTTTTTTTTTTCGGGGTAAACCGTCAAAAGACGCCTGAACTTATGGGGAAAAGACCAGGGAGTGTGGAATTTTTACCTCACTAAATCCACCCCGGTGGTTAAATCGTAAAATACTTTTCGAAGCACTACCGATCGTCCAGAGTTGGGAAAACAAACTTAAACTATCAAACCACCTGGACAGACATCTCCTACGGTTACTGACGAACTGGGCAGGCTCCTCGGCAGTTTATGAAACCATAGCCACTTAGTTTTATGAGGCGCTATAACTAAACCCACTCAGAAAGTATCAACCTACTGATCCAATTACTAGAATTATTTTACTGATAGAAAGTTATACTATCGCTAACTCTGTTGCATAGGTCACGGTTACGAAGCCACAAGACTAAGTAGTTGAGAGAATAAGTAGGTATTGAAAAATGAATGAAAATATCAACACATATTATGAGAAACTGAGGGCTTGGACGAGATTTTCAGAGTCCTACAGACCATACCAAAGGCTGCTGATGCTTAAAACAAAAAGTCCAGGGCAGTGGCGTACCTAGATGATGAATGGCCTTAGGGCAAAAAAAAACTGAGGCCCCTTTTTTTCGTGGGTAGATGATCATCAAATAATTGCTTTTGCACTGTGTAGAGAGAGAGGGAGTGTCAGACTTTTACTGCTAAAACGAGTTGCTATAATTAGTGTTGCAACGTATTTTATTTAGATTTCGAAAGTGGGAGAATGAGGTGAAGTGGTGAGGTTTTCGCTCGTTCAATAAGAGGTTTGTTAATCAGGTTTGGGCCCTCTTCCAGCTTCGGGGCCCTGGGGCATTGCCCTGCCTAGCCCATCGGTAGCTACACCAGTGGTCCAGGGATCTCCAACGGATGACACTGATGTCATTCTTTGTGGATATCAAATAGCGGTGTTTGCAACTGACATACTTATACGAACTGTAAATATTTATGACAAAAATACAGTCCCGTTGACGGTATGCCACATAAAATGTGGAGTATATCAGCTGTTTAGTATTCCATGCGAGGAGGGTGACTCAACTCATTGACTAAGCATACTGCAGTGGGTTTGTTACCACAGAAATGTTAGTAGAGGCAGGTGGCTTATTCATAAGATACAGTTGGTTATTGTCGAACAAAGTGTGATATTGATTCAACATTTCTTAGTAAAATTGCTTACAAGGACGAAGGGAAAATAGTAAGTATGCATCGAACTTTGCCTAAAGGAAACCCGTGGTCCAGGCACGCAAAAGGCAACTAAGGAGACAGGTGTGTTTTATTTAGTAAAAGTCTGACACAAAAGTGGGAAAAGTATTGGATGATTTCCCATCTTAAAAAAGCACTGTCAGACAGTTAGAGAAGATTTCTATTGACGCTTCGACATTATCATATTTTTTATATTTGAAAAGAATTGTGCAAGACATTTAAAAAAAATGTAGGTACAAGTTGACCTTTGATTCATCCGACATTTGGTTGGTTTAAGATACTGCCAGATAAATAAACAATTCGCGCCTTGCATGTTGTAACAACGTGTTTATTTTTCTTAACAAAGGTCGCTTAGTGAATCTTATTTTTCTGCTGCTGTGAGCTGCATGTTCAAGATACCGTTTAGTTTTAATCGAAGCTCACTATTCTGGAGAGGTTCAGTTTTAATAGTTATTTACTCAGCCAGACTGAAGTTATTAAAACTCTTTGCTAAGCGCCCAAGCTTATATTTTCGTCCATAATTAGCGAAACTAAACTCTGCCCGTTTAAGCACCTACTATTACTCGTACTTCGTATTTTTTAAGCAAAATTAACTTAATAATTTAGTTAAGAAAAGCTTTCGAGAACAAAAGAAAATGAAAAGTAATTATTTTCTTTTGTAAACTGCTGTTAAAACGCTTCAAAAGATAGCGTAGGCCGGTTTTTGAAAGCGTAATTATGGCAATAAAAACATTGGAAAAAGTTATCGTCAATATTTACTTGGGATATTTACGCTTGTTTGATGGTTCCTGTTTGTTTTCCAAAATGGCTGACTTTTGTTAAAATTTAGCGGCCATTAAAAGGGTACTTCTAGGTAGTTCTATACATTTACATAATAATATCTAACATGAACAATCAATATTTTCTCGAAAACAATGAAACACCTAGACCCAGTTTATGAAGTATTTACGCTATAGTCCAAGAGGAGCGGACACAAGGAGTGTACGGTGAAACCATACACTAATAAATTATTAGAGTAATAATGCACTAATGCTTATTCGTGCATTTTTACCTCTTTTTACTAATTTATATTAGTCGAGCATTCAGTACACAATTAGCGGTCATCGCGTGTGCTCCCTCGCTCCTTTGTATTTCTAAACCTTTGGTCCGATAAATATACCTATTTAATTTAACTATTTAAGCAGCAGTATCATTTCATCAATTACCTAACTACTACAGGGAGAGTGATCGGGTGCTATTGCATCCTTTGGGCTTGGACCAAACTGAGTCTAAAATTCCAAATTAGGCAAAGCGGCGATAGCTTTGAACTGAAGAAGAATTGTGTTCACGTTTATTGTTTTACGTATCTATAGGTTATTTTCTTTTAATATACCGTTGAATAACTTTGGAAGTGTGTGTCGCGTTGTGGCAATAAAACTCTAGGTCTAAGATTAGACCTAGAGTTTTATAGATTTGGTACTAAGATTGTCAAGATATATAACTCACTGAGCGAATTCTTCGTTCCACGACATTTGCAGTCTTACAGTGTAGGTTCTAGTTAAAATAATTAAAAGTCTTGTTTAGTTTTAACTCGAGTTTATTAGCTAGTTATTTTCTCTTATTATTTGTTTTTCGATGTGCCGTTTTCTTTTTAAGGGTTCTAAAAGTAGGTCCTTTGAACAAGAAACATTAAGCAACAAATTTTAAGCTATGTATGCGGCTGAATACCCGTGGTTTACATGGAGCGACCACTACTGGGCAACACTATACTCCTTGTATAGACAGATGGTCAGACTTTCTGGCATCTGACTACCTGTAACGACTGTCAAACATCTACGAATGACAACCGGGACCCATGACTTTATTGAGCAAGTAAAGTCGTAGGTCCGAGGCCCTTTTCAGGAAGAACGTAAGCGACAATTTGCGTTTTGCGTTTTCTGCAGGAATACGTTTTCGCTTTCATAATTAAATAGTATTTATGAAAATCTATTAATAGCTATTTTATATAAGATCAGTATGAATTTATATTTTTTCTAGAATTATTTTATCAAAAATACCTATTTTTTAATTATCTATGGAAGAATAAAACCAAACAAACTGTCCCTTACGAGATTCTGCCTGAAAAGGTTCGATGAGTAAGTATATCAAATGTTTATTTTTTATTTTTTATAGAATGTTGGTCCTTTGAAAAAAGGGAACTAACAAGATCCACTTTAAAGTTAGGCCTTGAATATCTACTGGTTCTGGCTTAGCTACCGAAGGGCTGGGCGGGGCAGTATCCCGGGACGCCCAAGCACGGGGGTCTCCAAAACCCGATTAGCAACTCCTCTTACTGAACTAAAATTCTTTCAACTTCGAAATTTAAATAAAATAGATTGCAGCACCAATCATGGCAGCTCGTTTTAGTTAGTAAAAATGTGACACTTTCACCCACTCCACCCTGAGCAGGAGAAGTTTTTCACACGTAAAAATAAGGGGCCCCAGATCTTTTTTGCCCCAGGGCCGTTAGTCACCTAGCTACGCCACTGTCTACTGGCAATCCTAGTTGCACTTATCACAAAGATTTAGTCGTAAGTGCCGCGTATCCATTGAAAGGAAGATCAGCTGGGAATCTTTAGATAGTGAATGGATCGCAGCCTTAAGCACTTAGTGTTGTTTCCTTTGTCGAAGCTCTTGTTCTTAGCGATTGGAGCTTTAAAGTAAGTGGAGTGGGCACTTATTCTCTTAATCGATATATTTATAACCAATTCTTTTCTTCTTTGTACAGTCACGTCAGGGGTCAAAAGTGCAATTGCATTCTACTAATGTTAAAGTATCTAAAATTTCTATGTAGGTAGTAGAAGTTCAATGACAGTGTAACGTCTATGGCATCACATAAGAACTACAAAAAATAAGAAATAGCAATAGCCCGAAATCATCTATCGGGCAGTTGCCCAGATCAGACATAACATCCGCCTGGTCGGAGGATCCTCCCTTTTTAACGGAGGTTTGCGGGACTTTACACTATGTTCCGATTACCTTCAATACGGCACGGTTGATGCAGTGATTAAGCGATTGGCTTAATTAAAAGGGTAAATGCATAATTTAATTAGTAACCTAGAAGAAAAAAATCGAAAGCAATAAAGTCTAAACAAGCCTTTACTTTTCATTAACCTTAAAAATTGCAAAAATAAAAACCGGCATATTTTTTTGTTGGTAATCAATCGTGTGTTTCACACGAGCGGACCCGAAGCGCGCCGACTGCCGAAGCACCGATCAATCAGTCGCTATCTACTCGACACGAGACGATGCCGACACGACACGGCCCGACTGCTCGAGGCACGCACGACCGCCTCCAATACTCCAGCTTTCCTTCATTTCCCTCACTTTTCCCTTTGACTAAAGCAAGCAAAGGAAAAAATGCAAAAAGATTAAAAGTCCGTTTTTCCCTCAAAATGCGTCAAATGAGGTTAGATGGAAATATTATTAATGTTGCCTGTGCTTTTGTGATGAAAAAGGAATCTTTTTTTTTCTTAATTTTTGTTTGTGAAATATTGTGACTTGAGAATTTGTGGCGATAAAATATGCCACAGTCTCAACCGGATGTTATCTTTGAATTTTGTTGTTTGCAACTCATTTGTACCGACTCGTTTCTTTATCCACAATCTAATGTCATTCTTATCTAACACTTATAAAACCAAAGAAAGCAAGTCATTGAATGTACAAAGCAATATTTGCGGGTATAAAAGAAAGTGTGCCCGCCTTGGCATAATATTACGGCGCGGCGTCATTACGAAACATAAACAATGGCGGAAAAAAATAAAACGATAGAACGCAACCGTCACGGGTCAGTTGATTTAAATTGAGTGGGAACAATCTCCGTAATAAATTCTTTAACGCCATGGTAAAAGCATGGGCCATTCTTTGCCCAAAAACTGTCATGGTTCGAGTATTTCACAATAAAATGTATTGTTCAAAATTCGCATAATTTCTGCATGTGTGATCTTAAACAATTTTATTGTCTGTGGTTTTAGAATTGTGTGATTTTCGCGCTGAAATATTTATGTTCCTAATTCGAAAATGTCGTTTAAATTCGAGGCATCCGTTTTGCTTGCTTGTTACTCAAAAGCTTGAACCTTTGAATTGCAGCAGTAATAGCGAAAATAATGTAATATTTCCCACCACATTTTCCCCCTAATCGCCTGCAATAATAATTCAATATGATACGCACTTATCGTCGTTTAAAAGGATGCGGGTGATTCAAAGGAAAAATATCTGTAAAAGTTTTTGTATAGGTACCTGTTCAAAATACTTACCTACAGGAGGGAAATGTCATTATGTATTCTAAAAATTTTACGCGTCGTTTGCGTCCGGAATACCAATATTTTCACGTTGTTTCTCATATCCCTTACGAGTTTTTTTCGGATACATGATATTAAAATATTGATAAATCCACGTCCCGTTTTCTTTTTCGTGGTAAACAGCGGGCATAGTATTGCTCTCTTAAGAACCCAGGTAGGCGTTTACTTTTTGAATGAAAGTGAGTGGGTTTAATCCGTTCAGTAATCCTTTATGACCTACGTGGGTGTATACAACGAACCTTCTCAACTCCCACAGCTCATACATTATAAAGCTCTTTGTTTTTAAGTTGATTCCTAATGATATCTTCCGAATTGACGTTTTAATAATTCTGTACATATTTTAGCTGGATTTTTTTTCTCTCTTTGGATTGTGTATTATTTTTACAAGCCTCGATCTAGTCAACCTACACAATGTTAAATTATTCCACAATGAATGTAATTCTAATTTTCATACCCACACAAATAAAGCAACATTGAAGTCCTAAAAGGACCTCTTAATACAATATATTTTTCCTGCATGAATAACATACTTCTTCTACATTCTTACCACAGAGTATAGAAAAGCCATCGATCATGTTTTCCTCCATAGAAATGACATTTATCATAAATATTACGTATACGCATTGAGTCGGGATTATTCCGTGTATTCAAAGCGAGGGTCCATTTTGTATTCTTTGGGCCGGAGCCTTCAGTTTTCGACAGTCGCACAAAAATATTGGTCGCGTGCAGACGTGACCCAGTTACTGAGCCGAGATTTATTTGTTATGACGCGACAGTTGAATAACTTATGTTTATAATTAATTATTATGCGTTTGTTACAATAAAGGCTGTGTTCGAATTTTTTATGTTTATAGTATAGGTACTCGAGACTAGGGACGGGCCGGTTGCGGTTTCTGAATTGAGTATTTGGATTTAAAAACGTGCGACACCCTACGACACCGTACCTTGTTGCTAAAATTTAACAGGTTTTTAGACTCAAATAGAGTTTGAGTTGAATTTGGTTTGAGTTTGGTTGATGTATGCTCAGACCAATAAGTATGTATGTATCTAAGTATATATTTAATATTGTATTTCTTTACCTGCACCTACCACGTTGTTATGTTTCTGCACCACCCTAAGGTCGACTGGTATAAAACGCCTATGGCATTAAATCCACCTTTGTGTGTTTATTACTGGTGCATAAAGTTTTAATATAAATAAATAATCAATTTCGAATTCTTAATTAAAAATTCGGCTCTTAGTGTTTATGTTTTTTTTTTAAAAAAACTATATAAATAAATAAATACTACAGTAAGACAAGAATTTACAAAATTAAATGAAGTATATTACATACTTAATCAATAACGATTTTGATTCAGGTTTCACTAAAGATTGAATTCAGACAGCAATAGGAAATGGAAACTCGAGAACTGCGGCGGGGCTGCCGATTACAATGCTACCACATTTCGCATTGTAAATTAGATTTCCTCGCACTGTAGGAAGATACATATTCTACTAAAATGTAACAGTAAAAACAGAAATCTAAGCAAAATGTGTCTTTAACATTTTGAGGGCCCGGGCGTCAGCGCAAAAGAGGTCTAACCCAATTTTTTTTCATACCTTGCCTGGCCTGTTTACGATAAATTATTTAAAACTTGTTAAAATTAAATACAAACGCCATAACTCTTGTTTCTCCAATCGTCAATAGTCAATAGCAAAAAAACGTCAGTAGCAAAAGTAATTTTTGCATTTTTTTTCCCTCCAATAATAATGCAAAAGGAGCCTCAGCAATCAGCATAATATATTATTTCTCTCAAGCTTAGGCCACTTTTGCACTACCGGCTTTTCTGAAAAGAAATAAAATCGAGTAAGTATTACGTAACATCTGTATTCTGCAACTGACGTAGATTGGAATTTAATTTAAGGCGAAAATGCGATATGGTGGGCTGCACTTTCCTACCCATATAACTCCACTTTGAAACTTCAAAGCCCTCTTCAAACCTGTCTAGACGAGAAAAAAACTAATTAAATAAAAAGTAATTACACTTCTTAAGCTTGTTCAACTTGAAATTGATACAATTACGAACCATAATAAAAACTTTTTTTATATTTTCGTGCTTTGGGTCTTAAAACTTCAAAGACTGGCTGTAAATAAGCGTTCTCAATTCAAATTACCAATTATGCCAATTTAATAGACAAAAGGAATGCTTGAGTGGTCCTGGGTCACCTCGGGGTCATGAATGGGTGACCTTTGAGTTAAATTTGCTCAGAAGACGTTCGATTTGCACAAAAATTAGAACCTTCTCAGTTACTCCAAACTCTTTGCAGCCCACATCGTGAATGAAAGGGCAGGTTGCACGCTAACTACTAAGAAATAAGATTGACGTACGATAAGATATCACTAAACCAGCTACAAAATCTTAAACATTTTTCTTAGTCGAGTATTTCAAGGAACGAACTTCAACTAACGCAGTCAGACTAAAAGGCGTGATTAACGACCCCCGACACGACACGACTTTGCACCTTACTTCGTTTGAACACGGTTCTTTTTGGAACGTATTAAGGAAGGAATAGAGGGGTTACCCCATGGTTCTTGGGCAGGAAGTGACGACGGTAATAAGGAGTTTTTATGCATGTTTCATTATTTGAATACGGACTGTTTATTTTTAAGTTCGTGTGAAGCGGAGATTTTGTCGTGGCCCGCGTTTCCGTGCGTTTTAATTGCTGTGAGTTTATAGCCTTTTTGTGTTATGGGGCAAGCGCGACGTGTAATGCATGCACATGTATTCACGTGTGTCAGGAAGGCATTTTAAATATTTAGGAGCACGTACCAACTTAGAGAGCCAGTTTGTGACTGGGAAGGAAGTGATAAGGAATTATGAATTCTAGTCTAGATGTTTACGTTGAAACCTTTCCTATTCTTGTGGTTTTGGTCATATATAATAAGCATAATCAGCCTCATAATGTTCCCACTGCTGGGACTCAGGCCTCCTCTCTAGGAGAGAGAAAGTCAAAGTCAAAGTCAAAGTATTTTATTTGTTTAACATAGGTAATATGGTACATGGTATAAAATTTTCGTTGTATCACTATATTTTGCCTTGCAAGGCGTACAAATTAGGCGTAAAAGACTACAAACTAAATAAAACTGTTTTAAACAATAGTAACGTCGTAAACAATAAGAATAACAAGTGGATCGGCCATTTATTATTTTATGCTTCTATCATCTAAAAACTCATTGATAGAATAGTAAGCCTTTTCAATCAAGAATTTTTTAAGTTGCGATTTAAAATGGTTTATGCTGATCATGCTTTTTAGAGTTTTTGGTAGTTTATTGTAAATCTTTGGACCCATGCCGAGACAACTCTTTGAGAAAAGTGCAGTATTGTGTTTTTTTTTTATTTTAGTGTGCTTTGGTGACGTCTAGTATTAAGTTTTTCAAATTTAGACAGATTCTCCTTAATAAATATTGAAATTTCATAAATATAGAGGATGGAAGCGTAAGTATTTTTAAACTAACAAAAAATGGTTTACAACTTTCGGTGGTTTTTAACAAACATATGGCTCGAAGACATTGTTTTTGGGCCTTAAATGCCATTTCTCTATTGGTAGAGTTGCCCCAAAATATTATGCCGTAACGAAGAGTTGTGGTGACATATGCATGATATGCAGTAAGGACAGTATTACGATTTGCAACCTTATTCAAATTGTGTAAAGCATAACAAAATTGATGAATTTTTTTTATCATAGTCTCTATGTGTGTATTCCATGTCATGTTTTCGTCTAGCCAAATACCTAGAAATTTGGTTCGTTCCGTTTTAATAATCTTATTTTGGTCATAATTAATGTCAAGAGTTTTAGGATTAGTTCTTTGTTTAAATGTCATTATTTGAGTTTTTTTTTAAATTAATCTGTAAATTATTATTATTTAGCCACTGAATTATTAGACTTAAGCTACTGTTTATGTCATTTTCATATGAGTCACTATTTTTACCAGAAAATACTATAGTACAGGCATCAGCAAATAGGGTCATAGGATGTGGTATGGTTTTCGGAAGGTCATTTATATAGCATAAAAATAAGAGAGGGCCAAGCACACTTCCCTGAGGTACACCATAGTAAATTTGTCTCTCTCTCGATTGGTAATTAATTTCAGTTTTAGTTTGAACATCGACTGCTGAAATACTAGTTACCTGTTTTCTGCCAGTAAGGTTTGACTTTATTAAGTCTAAAACTTTGCCTCTAATGCCATATTTATATAGCTTATTTAGAAGGATTCCATGGTCAACAAAATCAAAAGCCTTAGTCATATCCATAAATAAGGCTGTTACAGGTATTTTTTGGTCCATATTTGTAACTATTTCATTGATCAATTCATAAATAGCCATGTTTATGTTTTTACACTTTCTAAAACCATACTGCTCTTTGGTTAAAATGCCATTTTTTTCAAGAAACATGTATATACTGTTATAAATAACCTTTTCAATTATTTTGGAAAATATTGAAAGAAGAGCAATGGGTCTGTAGTTTTGTATATTTTGAGGATCATCTTTTTTATGTAGTGGTTTTATTACGGACAGTTTTAAGTCTTCGGGAAAAACACCATGTTCTATACATAGGTTAGTAATAAAACAAAAAACCGGTGAAATTTCAACAGCTACGCTTTTTAACCGACTTCAAAAAAAAGGAGGAGGTTATCAATTCGGTTGTATTTTTTTTTTTTTTTTATCATCATTTTTTTTTTTTTTTTTTTTTATGTGTTTTACCTCAGAACTCCGTCGTTTATGGACCGATTTGCAAAATTTTTTTTTCGTTTTATAGGATATGCTTCCAGATTGGTCCCATTTTTTTCAAAATCCAGTTCTGATGATGGAATCCATGAGGAATCGAGGGAACTCCTCAAAAATTATAGGCAACCCTATGGTAATTTTAGTACTTTCATCAAGAACTTAAGCATTTACAGTCAAAAAGTAACATTTGATGAAGTGGAACTGATGAAGAAGACCAGAAATGGTCAACGGAACTTCATACTCAAATAGATATCACAATGAAGATATAGTTAAGCGACTATGACAATACAAATAAATGAATGATTCTGAATAGTTACGTTGAAAATGGTAGCATCGAAGTGATCTGATGATGATGATGGAGCCGGAAGGTAGGCACTGGAACTCCGTAATTAATCAATGTAACCTAGCCGTGTTTGGACTTATTAGAATTGTCATGGTTGGCACTTTGGCTATAAGGTACTATCGAACTGATCTGATGATGGAGCCGGAAGGTAGGCACAGGAACTCCGTAATTAATCAATGTATCCTAGCCGTGTTTGGGCTTATTAGAATTGTCGTGAGATGCTCTTTGGCTATAAGGTACTATCGAACTGATCTGATGATGGAGCCGGAAGGAGGAAGGTAGACACAGGAACTTTATAATAAAACAATGTAACCTAGCAGTATTTGGGTTAATTGGAATTGTCATGAGAAATAGGCACTCTGTTTATAAGTGTATCGCAACTAAAAAGTGTGAAATAAAAACTTTTTAGAAAAAAAAAATAACCGACTTCACTAAAAAAAACACTAAAAGGATCAAAATAACTTTAATTTCGGAAGTCGGTGTTAAATAAGAAACAAACAATACTGAGAAACACCGACTTCCGAAATTAAAGTTATTTTGATCCTTTTAGTGTTTTTTTTAGTGAAGTCGGTTATTTTTTTTTTCTAAAAAGTTTTTTTATTATTTAGTCTCAATGTCGTCAAAGCCAGAGCTATTCGTATTTTTCAGTCATAATTATTTTATAAATGTCAATTGGTGCTGTGGGTGATAGGAATAATGAATTCATGTTTGAATTTGTTACTGTTAGTTTATGGTCAGAATTGTTTGTTGGCTGTATTTGGTCAATAAAATGATTATTAAATAGTTCTACAATATCAGCTGGATTGGTTACGTATTTATTGTCAATAAGGAGTTTATAAGGACTGTTCCTTGGAATGTTATTTTTTGATGAGTTTATAACCCTCCAGGTTGCTTTAGTTTTATTTACAGCGTTATTGATAAAATGGCTATTTTGCGATTTTTGGGTCAATTTGATAATTTTTTTTAAACGTTTGGAATAGGAATGATATCTTTGTTTATTGACTACATTTGGATGCCGCCTGAAGGTCCATAGCATCTCACGTTTACGTTTAGAGCACAGTTTAATGCCTTTTGTGATCCATTTTTGTGGTTTAGTAGTTACATTTTTTATTTTCTTTAAAGGGAAGCACAGATCGTAAAATAATTGGAATAAGTTATGAAATTCTTTAAATGCATTGTTTGGATCTTTGCAGCTATAAACACTATTAAAACTAAGACTTTGGAGAGCCTCTTTAAATTTTTTGATATTTTCCTGGCAAAAATCGCGTTTATAAGAGAACCAGTGTGTGATCGTGCAGGTCTTAATGGGCCGTAATCCACTACGCGGGCCCAGTGCGGGTTGGTGGATGTCACATGTCTTCGAATTTTTGGTTCTAGGACATGCCGGTTTCCTCACGATGTTTTCCTTCACCGTTATGAGAGCAGTGGTGATGAAATAAATTACACAAAGTAATGCGCCTGGCTGGGTTTGAACCCGCTACCCACAACTCGTTAGTCGGGGCCGTTACCACTCGGCCACCACTGCTGTGGTTTTGGTCAATCAAACATAACTTCTTACATATTTAACTGAATGTAATTCCTTTGCTCCTGAATTAGTTAGAAACTGTTTTACAGAAGCCAGTGTATTTTCTTTATAATTATTTTGTCAACAAAATACTTACAACTTTAAATAAAATAAAGTGAAAACCGTAAAAAAAGTTTAAATTTAAAAAATATAAAATAAATTTAAAATTACGATCAATGTCAAATATTATCAAAATTGTAAATAATTGCTTCGTATCACATATGCATAGTCATTCTGCTGAAATAATGCCAAAACTTTTACAAGCTGTGGTAAAAGGAACAAATCTTTGTGTAAACTTCAAATTCAACGGGAGCCATCCATAATCCGTGATCACCATTCACTTTATATCCACAATTTCAACATAACTCGATAGTACACGTCGTGCTCGACTAAAATAGCATTACAATCGATCGACTAGCGCTCGCTCTATCAATTTTTCACAACACTGGTTCTGGGTTGCCATCACAAAATTTTACGGGCGCGTCTAGTCACAATGTTGCTAATATAATTTTACAGTGGCTGTTACGTCGCCTGCGATTGTCTTCCAA
This sequence comes from Mythimna impura, assembly GCA_905147345.3. NCBI lineage: Eukaryota > Metazoa > Arthropoda > Insecta > Lepidoptera > Noctuidae > Mythimna > Mythimna impura. The sequence continues at coordinate 2,733,097 of LR990355.1, read as the reverse complement.
GATTGATGTTCGGTTACATACGTTTTTATTAGAATTGGGTAGTAAATTCTGTCTGTTTTGTATTTTTATGTTTTCTTTCTTCGTTCTCCCTGTAAGCGGCGATGTTACGAGATATTGGTAATGCGTTGCCATTTTCTATTATTGACTTTCTTGGATCTGAAGATATAAAACGAGATAGAAACGTTATGTTATGGTAGGAGCAAACCACATGAAGGGGATCATGGATGGCGTATCAGCTCCCACGATCCTTGGTCCAAGTGTGGGAGGGAACACCGAGGTGGTTTTTAGTCAGTAAGAGTCTGACAGACCCCTTCGCCTGCCCCAGGCGAAGAACATCCATGAGGATTTTCCACCCCGGCAACAAAAAAGAAAAAAAAAGGAGCAAACCACATAAAGGTACCTTGAAGACTGAACTTAAATGTTACAACATTTTATCCTAAAGCCAAAATGTGGCCAGTATAGTGGAAAGTAAACTAAAATGCACCAAGTTACATCGCCGATTTCACTTTCTATTTCAATGACCACAATAATGTTCTTTTTTCTCAGATTTGCATTTTTATACGTACATACAAATATAATAATGTTCAGTATGCTCACCACGTAATAATTATCCGACGAATCTTAATAGTAGGTACTTTCACTATTACGATCTAAAGACAGACTAACCAGCAGTTTCAAATGAGATCGAACGTAAATATTTATTAGGACAAGACAAAGATTATGTAATAAAGTCGACAACATCTGCTTTTCAGTCATTACAAGTTTTGTCAAAAGGCTGTAAGATGAATTCCCTTTACCAAGAAGGCAATATTATGATCGGGTCAATTAAAGTAATGAAGCAAACCAACACCCAATTCATTCAAACACCTGGCGAACAGGAATTATGATAATTTTACGATTATCCTACAGAAATTTACTTTAGGTCTGTTGCCAGCAGTAGCGGATTAGCCACGTAGCTAGAGTAGCAGGCTCCGCGCATTGGAGGGCCCCCGTATGGACGTAAAAAACATATCAAGACACCTGTGTCATATGAATTCAATACAATGCCTATGAACCCATCGCTACCTAAGAGATTCAGTGACATTTATAAAGAACTAGCTTTTGCCCGCGGCTTCGCTCCCGTCAACTGACTACTATATCCAACTCTACCCAACTCTACCCTACACTACCCTACTCTACCCTACTCTACCCTACTCTACCCTACTCTACCCTACTCTACCCTACTCTACCCTACTCTACCCTACTCTACCCTACTCTACCCTACTCTACCCTACTCTACCCTACTCTACCCTACTCTACCCTACTCTACCCTACTCTACCCTACTCTACCCTACTCTACCCTACTCTACCCTACTCTACCCTACTCTACCCTACTCTACCCTACTCTACCCTACTCTACCCTACTCTACCCTACTCTACCCTACTCTACCCTACTCTACCCTACTCTAAAAAAAAAAAAAAAAAAAGTAAAGTAAAGTATCCTATGTCCGTCTCCTGGTTCTAAGCTACCTCCCTGCCAATTTTCAGCTAAATCGGTTCAGCCGTTCTTGAGTTATAAGTGAAGTAACTAACACGACTTTCTTTTATATATATAGATTAGGGGGCCTCTTAGTAGTAGAGTTTGCTACAGGCCCCACGCTAGCTTAATCCGGCACTGGTGGCCAGCACCAATACTTTGACTGTAGACGCAATAAATCAAAACATCAAAAAAAAAAAAAAAGAAAAGCAAAAAAGGCGGGAACAAACTGTCATGGCGTCTGACTAGACGATTTGTTTTTTCCCGTTGAGTGAAAGGTACCGTTGAAATTGTTTCAGTACGTTGAAATATGTCTTGAGTAAAATGTGTGGTAACTGCCTTACGAGCACAGTTAATGATAATGATTAATTAAACTTATGTAAACAACTTGCTCCATTTGCTTTATACATGCCTGCTGCAATTTTTCTTGCATCTTTTAAGTGTTAAGAAAACTGGCTTTATGAGTATTAATGTAATTATACTTCATTAAAACTCACGGAAGCCAAAAAATGTGTTGCATTTTTACGTGAGGATATTTCTTTATTTCCATTGCATAAATAAGAAAAACAATTTCGTGTTTTATTGCGATTTTGGCCATGAAACTGTACTTACGGTACGTTTGAACTGTCGTCTGTAGGTTCAAGTTATAGAAATAGCCTCACAAAATCGATGCGCTCAGACAACCACCAGACGGTGCAATAACAAACCAATTTGTCAGCCGAAACGCAGTTAGCAAAGACAAAGCTCAATTTATTATTACAATACAACATCATAGTCAATCCTTTAGAGGCGAATGAGTAGGCTGAGTTATAAATACGCAGTTAATACACATTGTTATTCAAAGAGCATACAAACGCGGAAACCCTTCACCGACCCACGAGAATAGCACAAGAATTACCAAGACAAATAGCCAAGTAATCCACTACACGAAAGTAACATAAGATTAAAGTTGCTAGTTAAAATAAACACGCCGAAAAAGCAATCAAACTAAGTGTTGGATAGCTAATCTTTCAACGAAGCGGTCAGATCAGAACGATCCATAGAGTAAACAGAATTACATCTGTCAGTAGTACAGATTACTAAGCGAAGCGATTTTATGTGCGTTGGCAACTTTTTTAATTAAAACATCATATAAAGAGCGCGATTTTTCTGCATTTAACGTTGGCTTTTTGTGGTCTGTTGTTCTGTTGGTAATCTGAGATAATGAGGGATAATGTTATGTTAATTAATGTTTGTAGCTATACGTTACACGTTTAGTTTTTGGATTTTGTTAATGAAAATTTAAGATTGGCTTTGGAATATAGGCAAGCATACATTTTTCGCCCCAACCTAGAACAGCTCATCGTCACTGGCGTTGATGGCAAACAACCGAGAGGCCGCAGGCAGCCCAAAAAGATGGACAGGTCTGAACCCCTACCACGAGCGCAATCTATTTTACGACCTAACCTGAACTGTTAAAGGGATGGAGCTATATAGGGAGTAAAGCTCCATCTCTCCTTCTCGCTCGCACGGCTGACATTTTAACACATCATGATAAGGCCAATATGTCTGCCTCTGTACTTGTGCGCATAAAGTGTTTCATCATCATCATCATCATCATTTCAGCCGAAAGACGTCCACTGTTGGACATAGGCCTCCCCAAGTGTCACCACAATTAACAGTCCTGTGCGTTTCGCATACATCGGATTCCCGCAACCCTTACCAGGTCATCGGTCCACTTTGTAGGAGGACTTCCAACGCTACGTCTTCCGGTACGTGGTCGCCATTCCAGAACCTTTCGGCCCCAACGGCCATCTGTTCTGCGAGCAACGTGCCCTACCCATTGGCACTTTAGTTTGGCGATTCTTCGTGCTATAAAGTGTTTAATAAATAAGGTCCGAAGGCTGGTCCACACTGGAAACCCAATTGCTCGTCACACTACAAGACACCAAAGACTGACACAGATGGCGAGATACCATCAGATATAGGCTGATCCAACGGTAACTTAATGACACTCAGTAATGAGGAATACGGCGCGACGAGGAGGAACTTTAAATTTGGAATCATCATCATCATCATCATTTCAGCCGAAAGAGTTCACTGTTGGACATAGGCCTCCCCCAAGCGTCGCCACAACGACCGATCTTCTCGCATCCGCAATGTGCCCTGCCCACTGCCACTTTAATTTGGCGATTCTTCGGGTTATGTCGGCGACCTTTTTGGGTGGCGAAATTTTTAATAAACAGTAACAATATTTATGAAATTCATGGCAACTATTCTGCCCTTTTAAAGTCTGAGAGTAGCTTACAAGAGAACAGTTTTGTTGAATTCCTTTGTTTTATAATTTTAATTTAAAATCGAGAACTTAACAAAACTAGGTTGGTCCTGAATCAGAATACCTTCAGAGGGCTATTCTTATGACAGTAATTCAATTAATGTTTATTTATGTAAAGTCATTTAAATAGTTGGACAGAAATCCCGACGGTAGTTAGATCTCAGGGATATGTCAGCAAATCGTAGGGGCCCAGCAGGGTCAAGCCTACTGGGGCCACGGGTAGTGTGAAAGTGAAACCCGGGGCTCTGGGAAGAAGGACACTCCTGTTCCTTCTGACAAAAACTTGCTGAGGAAAAATTCGAAAGAGTTAATACGGCCCTGGAACCCAATGGGCAACTGAAGGAACAGGGCTTTAGTCAGTGAGCCACGGGTAGTGTGAAAGCGAAACCCGGGGCCCCGGGATGAAGGCAAAGAAGGAAGAGGAGTGGGTTTTTAGTCAGTAAAAGTCTGACACTATCTCCCGCTCCGCCCAATTTGTCATTAGATGATTTTCCCACATAAAAAAAAAACGGTATTTAGATATTAAAAGAGGGCTTACACTGTTTGTGACAAGAAACTCTTCAAATTACACAGCTTTTCCACCTACCTCAAATCCACAAGTACATCACCCAATTAGAGACAGATCTTCTTACCTTATTTGTAAATAATAATGAAAACACTTCGTAGAAACAATGACTTATTCAACAGGCATCTATTAAGTAATTTGCAGTTTTACGAGTGTGAATTGATTAAAACGTTATGCCCATCTTCCTGTATGTCGACATGCAGTCGTATCCGTACATCAAGTAACTTGAACGTAACCTCCTGTACAATAACAACAATAAATACTTAACGACAATACATGAGCAAGTTTACAAAACAATAGAACATTCCATACATAATCTAAAAAACAATAACCCTTTAACATAGATCGCATTCAAGACCAGGGGCCCAAGTCTGCTATTTTTATAAATTCGTCATTCCAACACGATCCCATTGTCATTTTGCTAAAAGTTCGTAATCTGCTAATTCATAATGATCGATCATTGATCGGTCAGTGGTCTAGTAATAGAGTTGTGGTAGAATGACAATATCGAGCTTATTAAAAGCAATGACTGCACAATGACATTCTAATAGTAGGTCACTGATCAAAGGAACTGTAAAAATTTTAGCAGATAACCGCATATGTCAGATATTCATTTGTCAATATGTAAGAGATTACCATTCTATGCCACTTCTTTCAATGGATTGTCAGTAGTTGACCATTGGAAAGTCATAATGACGCCATTATATTAGTAGATTACCAAACTTATCAAAATAAACAATTATGAAATCAATGATAGACCATTCTGACACTATTGTAATAGCAGACTCGAGGCAGTCAAGGCCCACTTTGCTTACCAGCCACCATAGGCATAGGTTTGCGGACGACGAGCCATCCGGCCGTCCGCACCTAGCCCTAGTCGTCGACCGGCGCGTAATGTTGCACGCGCGCCTCAATGAGATGTCAGCAAAACCGTAGGGGCCTAGCAGGGCCGAAGCCTTCTTGGGCCATGGGTCAACTTCTGAAAGGGGGACCCGTGGTCCTGGACGTAAAGGGCAACTGAAGGAACATAGGTGAGGTTTTAGTCAGTAAAAGTCTGTCACGCGGCCCTAAAGCGCGGGAGAAGTCATTAGATGATTTCCCATCTTAAAAAAAGATCTGTTTGCTATTCCAAATATTTAAACCCTTAACTGTCAAACGACTGATCTTGCGCCACAGATTAAAAATACTTTTCAAGATTACGCAACGAAAACGGAAGCGTCCGATTCGTCGATTTGATTTAATGAAAATCGGGATAGTGATGTGCTTAACTGTAGTAGAGTAGAGGGGTCCGCAGCCGTCTGTTTTATTTTTAGACCAGAATGATAGCTGGCTTAAATTTTTAACACGCTCAGTTTCAACACGGAAAACTTCATAGGTATATATATAAACTTTTTGGTACACACTCGCGGTCTTTTTTGAATGAAAAGTTTCACATTGTTGAGATTATTTTCATTAACTTTTGAATGATGGTTTGAAAATATTTTTATTTTTTGCGCCGTTAATCCAAAAATCTGCTTCAGAGAAAAAAACTGGGCAAGTGCGAGTCGGACTCGCGCACTGAGGGTTCCATATAAACTTGAAAGGTAAATTGCGGTTTACGATTTATGACGTATTAAAAAAAAACTACTTACTAGATCTCGTTCAAACCAATTTTCGGTGGAAGTTTGCATGGTAATGTACTTACATCATATATTTTTTTTAGTTCACAACCACTTTGGAAGTGTCTCTCGCGCAAACTATTCAGTTTAGAAAAAAATTTTGATTTGATCTGCTGATGCCCGGTACCTATGGGTATGCAGATGATAGCACAGTTGTAGAGAGATACCTTCCAGGTGCTCGGGCTAGTAAGGAACTAATCCGGTCCGAACGAGAGGCTATGGTAGAGCGTACGAATGTCACACTTCAGGCAGTCTCCAAGTGGGGCGAAACCAATCTAGTAGAATTCAACGCCGCCAAAACACAAGCGTGTCTGTTCACCGCCAAAAGGAGCCCGTTCACCTTGGCTCCTGCTTTTCGGAATGTATCCCTGGAGTGCGCCGACCGCCTTCAGCTCTTGGGAGTTGAAATTTCCTCAGACCTCAATTTTGGGCGGTTCATTGAGTCCAAAGCCAAGGTAGCTGCTAGAAAACTAGGCGTTCTTGCAAAGGTCCGACGGTACTTCACACCGGAACAGCTTCTAATGTTATACAAAGCACAGGTCCGATCGTGTGTGGAGTACTGCAGTCACATATGGGCTGGTGCTGCAAAATGCCATCTAGCAGCTTTGGACTCAGTGGAAAGGCGTGCGAAGAGGCTAATTGGGGATCCAGATTTGGTTAAGTCCAATCTACAAAGCCTCGAACACAGGCGCAGGGTAGCCAGCCTATCGGTATTTTACAGGTTGCATTTTGGAGAGTGTGCGCGGGAATTGCATGACTTGATTCCGCCATCTCCTTTCTACCATCGGACAACCCGACGTACGGCGAGTATCCACCCTTACGTTGTTGAAACTTCAACGGTCCGGACTAAGCGTTTCGCTTCGTCGTTTATACCGCGTACATCGAAGGACTGGAACAATTTGCCTGCTGCGATCTTCCCGTCCAACTATAATTTAGGTGTTTTCAAGGCTAGAGTGAATAGGCTCTTGATAAACTAGTGCGCCTCACCATCAATGATTGCATCACTGCTTACCATCAGGTGGGATCGCAGTCAAGCGCTGGTTTATATCAATTAAAAAAAAAATATATTAGAAACCTCAATATCATTTTTGAAGACCATGCATAGATACCCCACACGTATGGGTTTGATGAAAAAATAAAATTTTGAATTTCAGTTCTAAGTATGGGGAACTCTCAAAATTTATTGTTTTTTTTGTGTGAAAATCTTAATGCGGTTCACAGAATACATCTACTTAACAAGTTTCAACAGTATAGTTCTTATAGTTTCGGAAAAAAGTGGCTGTGACATACGGACGGACAGATAGACATGACGAATCTATAAGGGTTCCGTTTTTTGCCATTTGGCTACGGAACCCTAAAAATGGTAGTAGAAGTGTATTTTTTAAATTATTTTCAGGGCTAAGTTGTAATTCATGTAGTTTTGTTCCTGCTGGACCTAAAAGCTTAATGTAATGACGTAATGACACCAGAAGAACTGTATGCGTTCTTTACTTCTCCCATCCATCACATCGGTCTCCTTACAAGATTTTCGGTACATCTTATGGGAGACCTTCAAAGGGTTCATCTTAATAATTTTAACCGCGAGATTGCTTTGTTCCGTCAGATAATTTTCCCACTCATTCAGTCCCCATTTCAAAACGGTCCAATCCTCCAATTAGATCTATTTCGCTCACAAAACACTCAATGCCTTCAGTCACAATTTACATTACAAATAAGAACCTAGTTTCTTCACGTCAGTTCTACTAAGAAATTACCTTGAAATTATAATTGCAGGCTTGAGCGAGGAGGGAATAAAAAGTAGGTCTAGGGATGTATAACAAAGTGAGGTAGGACGTCTTTGAGTTCCCTCCGTAATTGTGCGCGACTCGAGAGAGTTTGAAAGTCTCGCTAACGTTGCTCGGAATAGACTTTGGTGTAGTTGCACATTCAAAAATGTCGTTAAATTTAAATTCAATATTTAAAATGTAACGACATTTTTGATGTGATTTATGTTTGGGGTAATAGCTCAAAGAGTTAAGTTGAGTTCGGTTCTAGTTCGGTGTTACAGTATAGAATATGAGCTGCAGAAGGCATACGGTTTCGATTGATGCTGAAGTTTATATTTGTGATTTGAACTGTTTTTTTTTTGATGTGGGAAATTATCTATGGTTTCTTTCGCTCTAGGGTGGGGCGTAAGGGCGTGTCAGACTTTTACTGACTAAAACCACACCTATATTCCTTCAGTTGTTTTTTGCGTTTCGAGGACCACGAGGTGATGTGAACTGTTATAGTTTTAAATATTTATGAATCCTGTTTTGTTTGTACTGGAGATGAGTTTAGACCCAATCATCATTATTTGTGATTAATTTACAAATATTAAAAACATTTGAAACCATAAAATTCTCATCTGAAAGAAAGAAAGAAAGAAAAATATTTCATTTGGCGGAACAAGACGCAAATTTAGAACTAACAAATTACCTATAAGTATATTTTGTAAAAAATATGCGCCACATCCGCGCAAAACGGCCGAACGCTCAGCATAATGCCGTGACCACACGCAAAATGCGACGAGTCTACGGCGCTGGTTTTCAGCGTGGGCCGGTAACGGTATCGACATAAAACATCGGCACGGCATTGTCATGCAATATCATCTAATCATCCCGATTCCCACTGCAATGTCAACATATAAAAATAAACTTGAAAAATGTCACTGAAGCACAAATATTTTCAGTTTTCACGGCACACTTGCTCTATAAATGGGCGCCAAAATTACCATAAACAAACACAAAGGTTAGACAAAGCGTAGTGACATATCGTCATATCTGGAAACCCTGCGATCGGTCGGATTCACCATCGTTTAATCCGATAGATCGGGCCATCAGCACGAACTCAAACACAGAACTATCTGCGAACAATGTCGGTTTAGGATTTGTGGAGCTAACTTTTAATAACTTGCAACCCTTTATGGGTGTGATATGTGTGTGCTTACACAATAGGTTCTGTTGATACATTTGATACTGAACGATTTGTGAGCAGATCAGTGAACATTGAACCACATTCTAACAAATAAAGTGGCTAGTGGCTATTTCTGATGAGGAATACGATTGTGATGTTTGCTTAATTTTTTTTTTTTTAATTTTGTTTTATTGAGGGGGAAAGCATCCAACGACTTGTTTTTCTGTGTCTAGGGTGGAGCGAGAGACTACACTTGTGTCCTTTAGTTGCCCTTTGCGTTCTAGGACCACGGGTTTCCATCGGCCCTGCTGGGCTATACGGTTTTGCTGACATCTCTTTTAAGGGCGCGCCGTTGATGACTTGGGCTCGGTACGGACTACGAGCTACCCATATTGCTCGTTTATTTACTTATTTAACAGCCCCAACTTACGAGTTGTAGGTTGTGTGTTCAAATCCATTCAAGCGCATTACTTTGTGTAATTTATTTTAATTACCACTGTTTTAAAAAAGGCAAAGAAAATTATCGTAACTACATTCGAAGACATGTGGACACGTCTATCAACTTGCACTGGGACCACGTGGTGGCTTTCTTTTGACCGCTATCTCACCAGATGGTAAGCGATGATGTGTAATTCCTTTTGACTATCACGAAGCACAGTCCTCGCAAGGAATTCCATTTTCCCACTCTTAGAGAGGAGGCCTGAGTCCCAGTTGTGGGAACATTAAAAGGCGAATTATGTTATGTTATGTAAGTTAAAGCTAAAATCATTTAACACTAACATTTTCGAAATCTATACAACTTATTACCTGTAAAACGGTTACAAACTAATGTTGTAAGCTGTAAGAAGAACGTGATGTATTATTGAGTCGATCACAAATCAACAAAGAGTGTTACTACAGTTTAAAATTGAACCGTGTGACCCACTTCGTAAAATCGTTAATTGTAATCCGGAAAATGCTTGAAACTTTTATAGGCTGTTGAAATTAGGACAACTGGAAATGAAACAATGAAGCAATGTATGGTTTATGGGAATTTTTGAAGTAAAACATCTGGCACGGTTGTAGACGGAAGGGAAAGCCACGTGGCTCTTAAAAGGTAAGAGGGAACTGAAGGGATACGGTTTTTATTTTGAGGTGTGAAGTCACTGACTTCTCTCGCTCTACGGTGGACGGAGCGGACTTTTACTGACTAAAACAACACCTGTATCCTTTAGTTGCCCTTACGTTCTGGGACTGCCAGTTTCCTTTTCAGAAAATCTCTTAGGCCTAGCGGGCATCGGCCCTGCTGGGCCCCTACGGTTATGCTGACATCTCATTAAGGCGCGCGTGGAACATTACGCGTCGTCGTCGACTCGGGCTCATTCCAGACGGTTACCGGACGGCCGGACGGCGAGCTACCCATTGTTCGTCGTCCACAAGCCCGTGTCTACGGAGCTGGTAGTCGGAGTCGAGGTCGCGGCGGCTGGGGCGTAAGGTTGTCCGTACTCTCACGCGTGCGACTGTCTCTTTAGCTAGCATTAAGTACTGTTTTGCAGAAAGCGACCGCCGCCCATTCCCTCTTGCTTCTAAATATTTATAACTCAAAAGTCCCCAATCATATTATAAGCAATATACAACTTGACCTGAAATATATTTGAATTTTGTAGGCTACCCTGGCACTCACTTTAAGTTTAATAATTAAGTTTAATCGGTGACACTTTACTGACACGACGATTGTTTTAGAATTGAATAAATTTTATTGTAGGTACACCAAAATATAACAATTATACAGAAACTTAAATTTATGGGTACAATGGCGGTCTTATCGCTGACAGCGATATCTATGAGACAACCTTAGGAAAGTTTGTATGGAAAGTATTGAAGATGCCGTTCCTATTAGGCACAGCCGTCGAGGCGGCTTCTAGGTCCGTGAACGGGCGCTGTCAGTTGAGACTGGTCATCTCTTAGCTGCCAGTTGCTATTTTAATATCTATATTTAGTTTTTATTTTTACTTTATTGACATTGTTCTCACATGATAGCGACAAGAAACATGTAACAGAGATATTTGTAATTGCAAAACATGATTGAAAAGAGTGTCCATGGAGTTTCTTGCACATTCTTCTCCATAGAGATCTACGCTTTGGAATGTGCAATTATCATCATTTTTTCTGACCTCTAAATGCCTGTAAATGGTTTATTTGAAATAAATGCTTTTGATCTTTGAATCTTGAATCTCTGTGGCAGCTAGGCCTAATGGGTCCTCATAACAAATATTTTTTAAGGTTTTTTATTCAAAATAGGTCCTACTAGCATAGAATTAGTGCCTCGAGTGTAGGCCTCAAAAATAAAAATGAGATCGTTTATTGGAGCAATCAATAAGAGAATTTAAGGTTATGGATAACTTATTACGAATTTTGGTACATGTAGGAGCCCCTGTAGCTCGGGGGCCCCGTATACGGCTGATAGGGCGGTAACTACGCTCCTGCAGCTAACAGACCACTCATCAAACGAAACATTTCACTCCTCACTTAAAAGTTATACAATGCATTATCGAAGCTGATGATTAGTACATACTTATAGGTAATTGTTTGCGCAACAAATTTTAATTGATTTTCACGCATTTTTAGCGCGCGGTAATCGAACCGGCGTCCATTACCGTAGCTATCAGGTTGCGAAACTTCCGCTAGGTGTTGGGGAAACAATGTGGTTTACTGCTTTTGTTCGAGTGAGGTTTTCACGTGGTTTTGTCTGTCTGGAAAATTATTACCATAAAGTTAGCATTAACATTGGTAGCAGACCTGTCGTCTTAAGAGGGTCCTTTTACACTCGCCTATCGTCAACACCGAGCATGGTTTAAAAGCTTGTTAATACTTCATCTAACGCAATCCAACGCGATGTTTGACGAAAAGGCAACGCGAAAAAAGAGAGATAGCGCCTGAAAACTCTGTTAGCATTCGGTAATTCCGTGTTTTACTCGAATATTTTACAAAACTTGTTTAGGAAATACGTGTTTTTTTTAAACTCTTAAAGTTATTGAAAAAAATTGTCGTCATTCAGAATCTTGATTAAATTTGTATGGCTTCTATTGTAAATTATGAAGTGTCAAAGTTCACGCAAAATAGCAGATTTCAGAGGTCTTTACTGGATTAGTTTTACACAAATTTATAAATTGATTTATAGAAGCCTAGATAAATAATATCCACAAGATACTGTGTTAGCAAAATATCTAATGAAAAATGTGTAATATAATAACGTCATAATTGCGTAAGAGCGGTTGTATCAAAAACAGTGAAAATGTATGTTGAGTTGCATCCCTTTAATTTGAGTTTTTAGGGTTCCTCGCCGTCCCTAGACGGGAGAAGATATTTGATGACTTCCCACTTCAAAAAAAAAACCGCAACCATTATCGATGTATAGCGACCACAGCTTTCAAACGGCTTTAAGTTTATCCCACAGTTGGTACAGTTTATAGGTAAGTTTGTACGGAACCCTCGTTGCGCGAGTCCGAATAACACTGCAACAGGGTTCTTAGGTAGCTAAGTCGGCCAAAATGGAACCCTTATAGGATCACTTTGTTGGTCGTCTGTCTATCTATCAAGACGTATTTCTCATGAACGCGTGATGGTATGAAGCTAAAATTAATATCAAATATTCAGGTCTGCTAACCCAAGCATCAGTGAAAAAATCAAAATTCTAAGTCCACACAACTTATAAAGATAAGGCTGTTTATGCTCCGTTTAGGTGCATGTTTTGACCCTCACTAGGAAATCAAAACCTATAAGGTACTTCCCGTTGAACTAGAATCCTGAAAGGCAAGAAGCAAGGTCCCATAGCACAAGTGTAGGAAAAAATCCGAAAACTCTGTTGTTACGTCACAAAAAAAAAAACTTTTTGCGATTCGGAAATTGAACTACATAATTATTTAGATAGGTAAGTTTGTATAGAACCTGCGGTGCGAGAATCCGTCTGGTACTTACCCGGTTTTTAATAAAGCCCTCACCAAAAAACTCATGAGACTGGACAGAGGCAGCCTGCACCTGGTGGCGGGGTCCATCACCAGACATTGCACACTGAACAAGCACCTCCACACAATAGGCATCACAGACAGTCCCCTGTGCAGAGCATGTTTAGAGGGGGAGGAGACAATTGCACATGTGCTCCTAGACTGCACAGGTGTCACTGAAATATGCACACGAATCCTAGGATCCCCGAATTCATTTAGATGCCCTGAAAAATCTGAGAGGCCTAATCTGTTTTTGGAGAGAGGCGGGCTGGTTGGAATAAGCCCACCTAAGGTTATGGCCACCATGGCCCACGTACAATGGTCCGCATAGGACTAAGTGCGGAAACCATACTCAGATATAACATACCCGGTTTATTTTAACCAACTCGATCACTGTCTACTAAAACTGCATAAGCGCCATCTGGTGACATAATGGAAAACATTTTCGTCTAAAAGATTTGACACAAGCGAATGGTTACGTTAACTTTAGGCCCTCGTGACTTAATTGTCCATTAATATTAAACGAAAATAAAGGGGCCAGGATCGTAGCTCTGGGCAATTTGGGGTTATTTCAGTTGTACCTAATTAACGACCCTTATACCTGTTTGCCTCCCTCTTCTGATTGCTGTGAAAGAGGGTGGATAGAGAAAGAAAGTATAAAAAAATATATTTATTTATTTATACTGCATGTACAGTAGTGGTACATAGGCGGACTTAATGCAACAAGGCATTCTCTACCTTTGGGTTAAAAGAGACCACACTGTGGTAGGTGCACAATAATTAAATAACAGATATATCAAGTAGAATGCTGTATCATTAAATTAAGATATATGAGTATTTTATTAATTACAATAATAAAATACTCATATATACTAATATTATAAACTAATAAATACATTATAATTAGGAGAACCTAAAAAATAACTATTATGACGAAGACCGAACTAAGGTTGAGAGGACTTCAAGTAGTAGTTCCGAATTTTACGCTTGCAGGAAAATTTACTTTCGGATATCTTACCTCCTTATTATATTATCCTCCTCTTGTTGTGAGATTCAAGACAATTCCGTTGTTACACCAGAACTCCACGATTCAGGGTCTCAGGTTAGTAGTGGTTTTGTAAGATGGTTCGAAAGAGTTACCGTGGCCCTGGAATGCGAAGGGCAACTGAACGAACACGGGTGGGTTTGAGTTAGTAAAAGTCTGACACTCTCCCTCTGGCGCCATCAGAGCGGGAGGAGTCATATGATGATTTCCCATAGATAAAAAGGCCTGCACAAGTTTCATTTGAGATTGAAAAATAACCCTGTACCTATTGTGTATACAGAGTTACTTTTACTACTATACTTAGTCACTTAAAAACATTATTTCCTTTTAGGCTCCAGCGCAGACGAGGTTTGCAGTGGTGAGAGTGGATAAAGTGAGAAATGAGTATATTAGGGGAAGTTTAAAAGTGGCGCCAGTGACTGAAGAGTTGAAAGGGAATCGTTTGTCTTGGTATGGTCTTGTGAAGAGGAGGGGTGAAACGCATGTTACTAAAAAGAGTTATGAGTTTACATGTGGATGGATGGAGAGGGAGAGGGAGGCCAAAGAAAAGATGGATGGATTGTGTGAGAAGTGATATGAAAGAAAAAGGAGTTAGTGATAGCGTGATGAGTGACAGGACAGAATGGAAGATAAAAACGTGTAGCGCCGACCCCAAATAAAACGGGACAAGAGCAGGAAGATGAGTGGTTGTGAATAGAGTAGAGGCCTAGACCCACAAACAAATATGCCAGTACACTTTATACCATCGTATTTTAGTATTCACCTCAAGAAATCACGTTGTATTGAATTCATCTAACTTAATTATTCTATCTTTTCAGGTACATATTTTGGGGTCTGACCTGCTCAAATTGGCAGATGGATTCGTAATGTTTGCAGTAAAGTAAGTTGTTTAGGAGTCTACTCACTGCACCGTATCATACTATGACCGTGCTAGGAACGTATCAAGCACAGGAAGAAACATGATACGGCCTACTATGCTCATTAGAACTTATCATACGAGGGATGCGAGACGCGCAGGGCCGGTCATTTTTAAAAATTCTTTCACCATTAGAACTCTACTTTATTACTTAGTGACATAGGAACGCGGGCGTAACCGATGGCAGAAGCTGTCTTAAATAAAATACGTTATATTTCATATAGGCAACATGCAAAACGTATTTTATTTATTTATATGCAAAAAATTGGTATTTGTATTTGGTCGGATACAAAAAAGTTTCTCTGGAACGTGTGCCACATCACAATTGGACGCTCAGTTGCGTGATGTTGAGCAAAAGTTCAGGGTAAACAAACAAACAGCTGTTCCAATACTGTTTCTATTGAAGTGAGTTGTTACGTGTGCTTGTTGCTCAATATGCTATGGTTGGTTTGCGTTTATAGCAAAACTTACACGGTTTTTATTGGGTGGAAAATCATCAAACCATTTGCCTGCAGCGTTCTTCCCGCCTGATTATAATTTAGGCGTCTTCAAGGTTAGAGTGAACAGGACCTGTACCATGACGTTTAAAGTAAGATTGTTTCATTCTTATTTCCAGTGTGGGTAAGAGATGGCGCTAGACAACCTGTATAGCTCTGTCTCTTACCCACACTGAAATAAGAATGAAACAATCTTACTTTGAACGTCATGGTAACCTCGCAGGTTCTTAATACACTAGTGCGATTCAGTATCAACAATTGTGTCACTGTTAACCATCAGGTGAAATCGCAGTCAAGCATTAGTTTATATCATTAAAAAAACAACTTCTTTCAGTCTAGATTGGAGCGCAAGGGCTTGTCAGTCTTTTACAGACTCAAACCACACCTATGTCCTTCAGTTACCCTGTACGTTCTAGGACCACCGTAGCCCTAGCGGGCGTCGGCCCTACAGGGACCCTATGGTTTTGCTGACATCTCTTTGACACACGCGTGGAACACTACGTGTTGTCGACGATTTGGTATCGGACCGGACGGCTGTCCGCGCCTACTGTGTGAGTGAATTCCTTCAGTAGTTCTTTGCGTTTCAGGGCCGCGGTAACTATTTCAAAGCATTCTGCAGCCCAACCATTAATCATGCCTACAATAGTACATTTTGATACCACTGGAGCAAGTTTGTCGGATTCGCCCGAGCCGCAGGCGACTGTGTTATGGAGCCGAGTGCTGCAGTGACTAGTTTCTACGTGTATCAAACGATGTTTTTCAACACACTTATTTAAGAAATAAATAAACGGGGGTTGACTCTTGGGGGTCGCTTAGCACCAAGCCTGATACAATGATCATCATTATCATTTCAACTGAAAGACGTCCACTGTTGGACATAGGCCTCTCCCAAGTTTCGCCACAACGACCGGTCCTGTGCGTCTTGCATCCATCGGGTACGATACATACAATAAATTGTGGCGGCGGCGAGTTCGTGCACTTTTCCGCACTAGTGCAGAATATAGTAAATTGCATGCCTAAAAGCAATAGGGATAAGAGCGAGTTATGAGTAAGTGTCTTGAAAATATCTTGGCGTAGAGTTCATGTTTAGTTTTAAGGTAGAACTACTGCGCACACGTGTGCCACACACGATCTGGGCGCGTCGGTCTCCATACATTTTATATGGAAACTAGACTTGTAGAGCTACACTTGATCCACGCCACGCGACGTCGTTCTACGTACAAATCAGGCGTGTTACATGTGTGAGTCGGTCTAACGTAGGTAGTTCTAGCTTTACTCCAACAGACGAAGTAGACATAACAGTCAAGTGGACGCGTGATGTCATATTTTTATTACCAGTTTTCATCAAAGTTATAATTGGAACAGCTCTTTTATACCACTTTGATGAGCCGTCAGGTTTTAGGGTTCCGTACCCAAAGGATAACACGGGAGTCTTAGTAATACTAAGACTCCGCTGTCCGTCCATCTGTCTATCCGTCAGTCACCAGGTTGTATCTCATGAACCGTGATAGTTAGACAGTTGAAATTTTCACAGATGATGTATTTCTGTTGCCGCTATAACAACAAATACTAAAAAACAGAATAAAATAAATATTCAAGGGGGCTCCCATACAACAACGGTGTTTTTTTTTTTGCTGTTTTATAGATAACGGTACAGAACCATTCGCACGCGAGTCTGACTCGCACTTGGCCGGTTTTTATTTCTATATTTCGTTAGTTCTTAAATAGATGAGTCGTTCGTGAGTCTGACTAAAATAGAACTTAGATTAAGATAAAGGACATATTCATTCGTTTTTATTATTCTGCACGTTGCTTGGGAATGGAGGTAAACATTGCATCATCTGCCAACTGTTTTATTAACCACTAGAGGATGACGGGCCTGTAATTATATTGACACTAGGTGACTCTAAGGCCTGCTGTCCACAGACGCGTAGCTTCATAGACGCATATTCGTCATTTTACGCTTGGTGTATGCCTAGAGCTGTGTCGACGAACTTGCAACGACAAGACCGGCACGACGTTGCTGCTTCGTCGACAAATATTTATAGTTTTGTATGTAAGCTTGGGCAGTCTCCAAACACCACAGATATATGCTGGAACACTGTCACAGAGCTATGGGGAGAAGCATGCTGGGGATTAAAAAACTAGACAGAGAAAGGAACTCAGCCATAAGAGCTAGGACAGAAGTGACAGACATCCTCACTAAGATAGACCAACTGAAGTGGAGGTGGGCGGGTCATATGCTACGGAGTCCCCAAGACAAATGGATCAAAGTCCTGACAGAATGGTACCCTAGAAACGGTAAAAGAAATAAAGATCGACCACGCAAAAGATGGGAGGACGAACTTAAACTTACAGCAGGTCCAAACTGGCGAAGAGTTGCAAAGGACAGAGTACAGTGGAAGAAGTTAGAGGAGGCCTTTGTCAAATGGCACACTGAACTCCGGGACATTTTATAACCCAAATGATATATAAAATCAACATCAAAAAGTTAAACAACAAAGGAGTCTTCAGGATACAAGGGCTATTGAAATTGAAATTAAAATGTAAATTGTGAGCAGGCGTGCACCAAGCGTATATTATTATTATTATTTATCGTTGATTTCAGGCATTAATTAACCCATAGTAACATTATAGAATTAAATAAAGTTGTTATAACATAATAAATAAATAAAATTAAATACATTAGATTTTATAAATTACATTGATAAATTAATTCATAAAATTATTGTAAATTATTATCATTATTATTACCATTGAATAGCATTAACAAATCAATTAAATTAACAACGCCTAAGCACCATAACACACCATGGAACACTTCAGATACTATCCTATTGTTACACCGGGTCAGTCGAGTCAGGAAAGATGCCTTGAGTCTTCTCAAGAGCCTGAAATAATAAATAATGACGAATACGCGTTTATGAAGCTACGCATCCATGGACAGCAGGCCTTAAATGTAGGTAATATTTAAATAAAAACACAGTTTTTATACTGTCAAATAATGCAAAAATATTTAGGCAATAAATTAAGTGTCGCTTTGTGTAACTAAAAATATGTTCAAAACCTTTCAGTTAATTTTCAGAAGATATGAAAATAAAAATCAATTATATACTAAAATTCTATACAATTGCCAACATTATGTCTAATTGTTATCTTTTATGTTTTCACAATCCTATGTTAACTAATGTAAGTGGGCATATTGTACCGTTTTAATTAACTATAAATAAATAAATATTCTATTGTTATACTATTTGAAGACCCTTAAATTTTTCATTATATACACACGACTTTATTATTAAATACTTGTCCTATGAGACCTTGCTTCATGCCAAATTTCAGTATTCTAGGTCATCGGAAAGTACCCTATGAATTTTGATTGAGTGTCGAAATATACGTTTTTTGCGACATAAACGGCCGTATCTTTTTTTCCGTTAACTCAGAAGTTTGACAGCTTCAAGGAATTGCAGACCTGATGTATATGGTTTTAATTTCAACTCGATACCTCCACGAGTTCCTGAGATAAAGGGTCTTGACCGACAGACAGGCAGACAGACGGACAACAAAGTGATCCTTTAAGGGTTCAGTTTTTCCTTTTGACGTACGGAACCCTAAAAACAAAAAGTTTTGTCTTCCATCAGCAAAATATCTCTACATAAGTTTATGGTAGTTTTTTTTCCGATTCTCAAATGGCAGAACCATCGAAGTATTAAATTAGGTGATGATTCAGGGGTTAATTATCTAATAGCTATAGGTATTATTAGTGTTTACTTAAAGCTCATTTCATAATAAACCAAGTGACCAATAAAGAATAAAGCAAATAATAAAAAACACGCCAAGTACGAGTCGGATTCGCGCACTGCGGGTTCCGTACCATTAGCTAAAACCGGCAAAAAAAAAACACGGTTGTTGTTTGGGAGCTCCACTTACATATTTATTTTATTCTGTTTTCAGTATTAAAAAGTACAATGAAAAGATTTTTCAGGCATTCCATTTCCATATAAATACAACAACATTCGTCATGTTGTGTATTTACACCTTTATTAATTATTTTGATAACTTAATTAAAATAAATCCGTTTACATTATTCAGTTAATTTTCAGACGAATACGAAAATTAATTCAACTTGTGGCTGTATCAACCATTTATAATTTAGTTGTGTTACAAATATTAATTGTGCTGAAAACCGTTGATACATATTAATTTGTGTAAGTGTGGGTAATGTAAGTTGAAAGGGTCAAATTTAATTTAATCAGACTAATATCATAAAGGCGAAAGTTTGTTTTTGTGTTTGTTTAACGAATAACACACAATTACTTTGTATTAACCTACATAACATAAGAAAAATACTTGCAAATCTTGTAATATCTTAATGTTATGTGTTTACTTGAAGAAATCTAATTACATAATAATCAATCTTCGAACCAAGACGTGACTAATTGTATTACAAACTGGTTTCAGGTTGTAAACTTAGGTATGTAGCGTTCATCATATGAGTTACAATCTTACGGTTAGTCTATACTTCCATAAATTTTTAAGGTTCCGTAGGTACTTACGTTGGCAAAAACGGAACCCTTGTAGGACCACTCTGTCCGCTGATTTGTCTGTCCGTCTTTGAAGACCCTTTCTCTCAACAACGCGTGGAGGTATGAAGCTGAAATTAACATTGGTCTGTCACTTCTTGAATCAGTGAAAAATGTCAAATTTCTAAGTCAACGCATTCTAAAGAACCGTGTATACTTCCTCTTTTGACACTTTTTTAGGAAATCAAAGGCTATATATACGGTTCTTATATATAGAATTCTGAAATTTGGCATGAATCAAGGTCTCATAGCACAAGTTAAGGAAAAAGTATAAAAATTGTTAAGTATTTACTTAAATTTACGTTTCGGAAAATCTTTGAGACTCAGTTCGGGAACTGAACTATTTACAAAGATAAGTTTATACGGAACCCTCGGTGCGCGAGTGCGTCTGGGACTTGACGGGTTTCTTTTTTTGGATTCGCACGATGTGTGTGTCATTAGTAAAAATTATCCATAGTAATAGTAGAAGAACCATTTACTATCCTTTAGCAAACCTCCCATTCCGTCACAAAATAAAACAAAAAACGGTCTCAAATCGCACAATCTCCATCTAACAACATTGCTCTTCAGTTCCAGTCACTCATATAGTACCATTACCTACGCAGTTACTGTCTTACTGGCAACATTGATCGATAGTTTTATGAAACGGTAACACTAACTGTTGCCTCGAATACTCGCGTTTTATTACTGTTTGAGAATTTAAACACGGGCAGGGTTGGCAGGCGTATAATAATAACAGAAACTTTTTTTTCGGATAATAATTATATCGTAAGCAGTGTAGTGATAGAAATATAGTTCTTACGTCAGTTAGAGTTAAAAAAATTCGTATATACGTATGAAGGACGGGAATGTAAACTTTTTTGATGCGTGCTTGATGATATCAGAATTCAGAGTCGATACGAGACTTTGTCTTATGTTTTTTGTTATATATATTATATATATATTCTTTTTCGTACAAAATTTTACAATTAATTAAAAATTGGACAGCTGATGTACAAAGGCTTGATGTATGTGTACTTATAGATGTATTATTTAAGTCTTGTTATGTTGTGATGGTATGTAGATTTAAAAAACTATTTTTTTTAAAGTAAACTAATTTATTTATTAATTTAAAGTATTTTTTTTTATTACTCATTTATTTATTTTAAAGTACTTAAAAATCCTCAAAAAGATAAGGAAGTTAGTGATAGCATGACGAGTAACAGGGTAGAATGGAAGAAAAAAACGTGTTGCGCCGACCCCAAATAACACGGGACAAGGGCAGGAAGATGATGAAAAATCCTCAAAAAATTAATGTAGCCGGCGTTTTTACCTAATTTTACTTACAAGTCCAGCTAAACTTTTTCATCAGGTCTGAGACCCTACCAGGAGCTCTTAACGCGATCCATTTTACTAAAACTAATCTGAACTGAACTGTTAAAGGGATGGAGCTATATATGGTGTATAACAGAACTGGGGCCTTACAATGTCGTGTTAAAATGTCAAGAGAGCGAGCGAGAAAGAGCACTTTATTTATTTATTTATTAAAACTTCATGCAACACAAAGGTACAAAGGTGGACTTAGTGCCTCAGGTATTCTCTACCTGTCAACCAATGGAGTGAAGAGAAAACATGGTAGGTGACATACATAAATATTTAATATGTATAATACAAACCTACCTATATATAAATATATATTATTTATATAAGTAAAAATGAAAGGATTTTTGAGACTACGCCGCTATTTGTTTAGAAAATTAAGCCGCAACTTGCGCTTAAATGCATACTGACGACTGGTGGCCGTCCTGATGTCAAGAGGAAGCGCATTTCACAGAAGTATGGACTGCATATGAAAGGAAGAATGAACAAAGTCAGAAGTATGAGAAGGACAAAGCAGTAGAAGATTGTTAGAAGAACGCAGATTCTTAGCATGGCAAGAACATAGATAAATAGCTCCTTATTAACACGTAATTGTAAGTTCAGTTTTAGGACTGGGGGTTCTGAACAACGTGACATTCTACCGGTGTTAGCCAGTGTCGAAATGTAAAACAAAATGTGACCTTATGAGATTTCCAAGCGCATGCATTTTTTGTCTAATCGACAATCTTTTTCATTGAAAGAATACTTCTTTGTCTAGCTTTTCGGGCAACCCTAACCACGCTACATAAAAACAATTAACTATTATTTGAAGTTGTAATGTTGATTGTTGAGTTTATTCTGTAAATTCATGCTGTAATGCGCTTTTTTACGAGTGTTTAGAGGCTGACACTAGTTACCTAAATTTATATGAAAGTGGGTTTAGTTTGGATTATGTTGTTTCGTGCGTGTGTCAAAGTGTTCATAGATATAATTATTACTTTAGATTTTTCTAATCGATTACTGTTATAGATAGAGACTGACCTCTACTATATACCGCTGGACAGGCTGTTCCATAAGTTTGACAGCAAATTTTTTGTGGCTCTTTGAAGCGCCACTTGCGAGCGTCCAGAGAACTAATTTTGACTTATAATGCAAATGGCTGCAGAGAACTGTACAGTATTCTGAATTATTTTTGCATTTTGAATTAATTTCGTTCGAATTCCGTGTTATTCCTGATTCACGAATTATATAAAACCCATGAAAAATGAGGTCATGTGTATATTGTAAGTGGCGTGACATTATTAGTTTTAGTACCGTAGACACTCGCTACGACCGACAGCGACAAAATGGCGAATATCAAACGGGCACAAAAGCACTTTGACGGCCGCCAGTCCAGTGTGGTAAATAGTGGAGGTCAGGGTAGGAAGGTTAATGAAGGAAGGTTAACCTTGGAACCTCCATTTATCACGATTCCTTCTTCAATAGCCAGGCCTACTGAGGAAGGAATCGCCTAGTAAAAAGAGGAGCACAGGAATTAAATAAATATCAGAAAATTACTACAGAATGTTGGCGATTTTTCAGTGCGTCTTTCTACTGGAAGTTTCGTTTATTTTCTTGGAATTTTCATATAAGTGCGAGTCGGACTCGCGCAAGAAGAGTTACGTACCATCATCTATAATATAGAGCAAAAACGAGCAAAAAAATCAAGTCTATTGTATGGGGAGCCCCCTTAAATATTTATTTTATTCTGTTTTTTTTTTTTAGTATTACTTTTTATAGCGGCAACAGAAATACATCATCTGTGAAAATTTCGACTGTCTATCATGGTTCATGAGATACAGCCCGGTGACAGACGGACAGACAGCGGAATCTTAGTAATAGGATTCCGTTTTACACTTTGTCTACGGAACCCTAAAAAGTGGGTCAGGATCTGGTTTTAAAATTCCTCTCTATCCTTATTCTAATTGATTGTTTTCGCTTCCAGCAATTTCAGAAAATTCTCCCGTAAAAAAGAGTCATTTTACAAAAAGAATACAGATAAAAAGAAAACTTAATTAATGTAATAACAAATAAACAAAAGGTTATCTGATAGCAGTGTCGGGTGGGATCCCTTCCGTGATTTTAAATAAGAACTCATTACCTTTCAGGAATCGTGTTAAATAGCCCCCGCGGGTCAGGGCCCTCCAGCTTCAAGGGATTTGTTTTAATGAACACTACAATTGAGAAAGAAACAATTCAATTGAACTGGAAATAATAAAGCCGAGCCGTTTAAGTCGTTCTATTACCGAGGAGTGTGAAGGAATGGCGTCCTCGGCGTGAACAATAAACTGTTCATAGAGCAAATTGCGAGAAGAAGGGAAAATTACAACGAACAATTTTTAAACTTCTGCAATTTAAAATAGGGTCGAGAGTCAGACATACCGCTGCAAAGCACCTGTGACGTTTAAGGTGCTCCATAGACAACTGACAGCTTCCGTCAGTAATCAGGTCACGTTCCTTTTTTGAAATGCGCGCGGTTGTCGCGTTCGGTTCAGCGTAGAGAAATTCTATCGTGTGTGAGCCGCTTTGTGCGCTGTGTATGGGCTTGCCTAAAATAGATTTTATCGTGCCCTAATACGATTCGCGCGTTACTTTCATGGAACAGGTCTAGCACTTAACGCTGCGAAGTTACTGCGACAGTCGATTTAATTTAGTGTAATAGTGAGGAGAAAGGAAGTGAAGGCCTTCGGTGTCTCGGTTCTTTTATTCTGATTTTATAAAATGCTCGTCTTACTCGGTTCGCCATTTTCCGCGCCAGTGCCTCCATCCGCGGTGACACAAAAGCTGTGAACGATTATGGACGTGGAGCGGAATTCGCGGAGTGTAATGTAGTCCCCGACGCACTTGAGACTGCGCAGTCGAGGACGTCCCGTAATTGTCTAATTTTCGTCTTTTACACTCAAATGAGCATTGGGAACAGCTGTTAAGGATATAATTTCAAATAGTTTCAGAACGCCTTGAATATTTTAATAAGAATAAAGGGACAATGAATTTCGGAAGGATTATGTTCGTTGTAGCAATTCTGAACAAAATTAAATGTAAATGAGAGCTCAATTTGTGTTTTAAATCTTGAATTTTTAGGGGAATATTATTGCGTTAAGGAAATTGGAGCCTGAAATTTTAATCGTGTGGTATGCAATTTTAGCAGATTTCTGAATTCTTGATATTGCGGTTGTAGCCGGTTTTGTAAATTTCAAAGGGAGAGTTGCATTTTTTTTAAATAAATTAAGCAAGTGTCTAAGAATCTTACATAAAATTGAATAATTTAGAGTAGTATTTAAAGGAATTTAAGTACATCATTCAAAAGCGATCGAAGTAAAAAGAAAATGTAACTCAGAGTTACTTACTTTATTAAACACAACTCACCAAATTCTTCACTCAACAGTTACTTTCTCAACTAATTGTTTTCATTAAATGTGTCCGGAATATAAACAAACCTTGGTGCATTGACACATATACAATTTATGCGTGCATTCCTTTGCGTCCATGAAAGTACAATTGACGTTTAAACGAGGTCTTCTGTCGAATGAAAATGATTGTCCCCTGTCATTATGACAGCTCATTTTAGCGGTAAAGCTTGATAATAATTAATTCAATGAATAAAACAATATTGTTAATGTAAAATTAATACTAAAAATGCTTTTTTTGATAGTAAAGGATGTTCCGAAAATATTGGTTTGTGTTATTGGAAAATTTGGTTTAAATTAACTATCATTTGAACATGCTTTTGTATTCGTTCGGGGATAATTTCCTATATTAATATTTAATATTGTTACTTGTACGTGCTACAAAATAATTTATCAAATTGCAATCAAATGTTAATTACATTTCTAACATTATTCGTTGAACTAAACAATCTCTGGCGCTTGCAGACGCTATTAAATTCTCATCTGAACTTAAGACGTAGAAGCTGTGATATTATTACGACGTGTCTTTACGAGGTAATCAAACTACCAAGAGGAGGCATATTAAGTAATAACTTTGTGCTAAGACTCAAGAATTTCAATAACTACTGCTAAAATAGAGGCTGTTAAAGTGTCGCGAGGCAGCAGTGATCTCCCCTCTGTTAACTTTAGTGCTCGCCAGAAATCGGGGGGATGGCAGCTTAAACTTTATGGCATTTAAAACTTGTTGAATATTTTGAAAGTTTGTCGTTGTTGTTTTGAATATTTTGATGTTTAACCATGTGATAATGAGGTCTGGATGTTTCTTTTGTTTTCTATTTTAAGGTCTTTTTTTACATAACATGGATAGGATGACACCAGGACGAAAATATGCATCTTTAAGATGAGAGAAAAGGATAGGTAGCTACATTGTATGAATCCGACAGCTGTCACCCGCACCATCCTATAGCAATTGTAGTGTAGTATTGCTCGATGTTTGAAATACCTGTTAATTGTAAACTGTTTTTTGAGAGTTAGTATGGTCTAAGGCTAGCCGCACGTATATAATAACTAGCTTTAGCCCGCGGCTTCGCTCGCGTTAAGTATTATTATTAATTAGGTATATTTTTGCGGCACAAACTTTCATCCCCTATTTTATCCCCTTGGGGGTAGAATTTATCAAAATCCTTTCTTAGCGGATGCCTACGTCATAACATCTACCTGCATGCCAAATTTCAGCCCGATCTCTCCAGTGGTTTGGGCTGTGCGTTGATAGATCACTATGTCAGTCAGTCACCTTTGAGTTTTATATATTTAGATATTGTCAATAAAGTACATATTGACAATAATATATATAATGTCACCGCAATATTGGGGGGAGGCAGGGGTATTGCCAATAATATCATTGCGTAGTGTGCGGGGTCATATATTGATCAATATTTTTGTTAATCTTGCATTTACAATTTTATTGTGTGTGTGCAGTTAGCCTATAAGGAAGTGACATTTGAGTTTTTTTAAAGAAATGTTGCCATATACTACGAATTACTCCTGCATCGTGGTTGCGTTCACATACATGTAAACTCATATACACAAGACACCCTGACCCGGAACAAATATCTGTAGGCAATACAAATATTTGTTCTGTGCTGGAATCGAACCTGCGACACCACCACTGCGCCAACTGTGCTTTCGAAGTGCAGTTGGCGATTACTAGAGAAGCGTGGGGAAAAAGACAGAAGAAAGAGCTGTTGCGATTTACGACGTAAGAGAATAATACAATCTTCTGAAGGTTTAAAGTATTAAATATAGTTCCAATTTCCTCGGATAACTTTTATGTCATTAGAAAACATTGACATAAATTGTGGATAGAATTTCATGACGAGAGATCAAGAGAGAAAGGTATCTGGTACAACACCATCCAACCCGAACCATTAACAATTCCCTGGATAGATAATTATGCACTTAATAGAAAAGATATTGTTACTGCCATGAGGCTTCGATCTGGTCACATCCCATCGAGGAAGTTTACGTTCCTTAGGGGTGTCACATCTTCACCTAATTGCGGAAAATGTGGATTAATCGATGACGTACATCATATTCTGGTGGAGGCGAACGCCTCAGGAGATATTTGTTTAGCAGTCTAAATATGTTTGAAATCGGTATTTGCAACAGTGTATGAGTTAAGCCTACGTCACACGAATCGCCAAAGCAAGAGTTCTGTATACAATATATTACAATAATTTAAAATAACAAAAAAAAACTTTTTACGAAAAAATACAACCGACTTCAAAGTAAAAAAGTGCAAAATAACTTTAATTTCGGAAGTCGGTGTTTCTATAATAGTTTTGTCTCTTCGTTATTTAACACCGACTTCCGAAATTAAAGTTATTTTGCACTTTTTTACTTTAAAGTCGGTTGTATTTTTTCGTAAAAAGTTTTTTATTTTACACTTTTTACCACCACTAAAAAGTACCCCTCAGCCAAACTTAAATACCTTATAGCCAGAGTGCATCTCATGACAATTCTAATAATCCCAAACACGGCTAGGTTACATTAATTTATTACAGAGTTCCGGTGCCTAACTTCAGGCTTCATCATCAGATCAGTTCGAAATATTCCCCCTCTACTTTCAGTCAGTCATCGACTACACGTATAAACAAAGCAATTTTACTTATTACGACGGTTCTGCTGTGATCCTACGAGGAGTTCTGTTTCATATCTTCGAAGTTCATGATCAGATCATATCAATATTTCTATGGGACCAATTCGGAAGCATAAGCTTTCAATGAAAAAAAAAATTTTCGAAATCGGTCCACAATTGACCGAGAAATCGGTGAACATACATAAAAAATAAAAATAAAAAACATACATTCAACCGAACATATAACCTCCTCCTTTTTGAAGTCGGTTAAAAAATCAAAATTTGGGTATGATGGAGCGACATGGACATGGATTTTCCTTCAAGCGTAAAATTCGGAACTACTACTTGAAGTCCTCTCAACCTTAGTTCGGTCTTCGTCATAATTGTTATTTTTTTTTAAGTTCTCCTAATTATAATAATGTATTTATTAGTTTATAATATTAGCACATATAAGTATTTTATTATTGTAACTTAATGATACTACATTCTACTTGATATATCTGTTATTTATTTATTGTGCACACCTACCACAGTGTTGTCTCTTTTAACCCAAAGGTTGACTGGTAGAGAATGCCTTGTTGCATTAAATCCGCCTATGTACCACTACTGTACATGAAGTTTAAATAAATAAATAGTCAATATTGTGAAAAAATTCCTCAAAATTCGCGAAAGATTCGATGTTTTTAAACAACGAGCTTCTGCCAGCGGCTCGCTCGTATGAAAGCACGTTTCTCCTTACAAACTTTGGACTCCCGTTTCATCACCTTAGTGTGTAAATTTTGGAAAATCCTCTCTTAGTGCTCGCCTACGTTATAAAAGGAAGCCTTGTGCAAAATTTCACGCTCCTAATACTAGTAGTTTCGGCTGTGTGTTGATATGTCAGTCAGTCAGTTTCTCCTTTTATATAATTTCGATAAATAATAATAAATTTACTAAGACACTTTTCTTATTACCCTTTAAGCACAACAAAAAGAATAAAGAAAGAAGTCCCTAAAAATACTATTTAAAATAGAGATATTATCTAAACCACAGACCAGATAGGAGAAGAAAGTACTTCCGAACCGCATTTTCAATTGCGTTAGCCCACCTCTACGATTTGCGGAATGATAACGACCAAGTCCCATTGTAAATCATACCTACAGAGTCTGGCAACACTGCCTGTATAAGTAATTATGCTATGGGTTGCCATCCTATACATATTCATGGGATCCCAGGGAATCAGCAGAGTACCAATTAGCGCTGATTGTGCATTACGCTTTTCATAAATGTGGGGTTTAATGGCTATGGAACTCTTGTTTGCCTCGTTTCCTACTAATCTGTGTTTTTAACTTTTTTAATCTAAAACACTGAGCGTTAAAATTTATCGACTTTAAATATGATGGTGTAAGCTATACTTATAATTTTGTAAAAAATAAAATTGTATTACGATTTTTTTTAATACTAGGGTGGAGTTAAAGGGTGTATCCAGACTTTTACTTACTAAAACCTACCTGTGTCTTTCACTTGCTCTTTGCGTTCTAAGGCCCCGGTAACTCTTTCAGTTGCCCTTTGCGTTCTAAAACCACGGTAACTCTTTCAGTTGCCCTTTGCGTTCTAAGGCCTCGGTAACTCTTTCAGTTGCCCTTTGCGTTCTAAGGCCACGGTAACTCTTTCAGTTGCCCTTGCGTTCTAAGGCCACGGTATCTCTTTCAGTTGCCTTTGCGTTCTAAGGCCACGGTATCTCTTTCAGTTGCCCTTTGCGTTCTAAGGCCACGGTAACTCTTTCAGCTGCCCTTTGCGTTCTAAGGCCACGGTATCTCTTTCAGTTGCCTTTGCGTTCTAAGGCCACGGTATCTCTTTCAGTTGCCCTTTGCGTTCTAAGGCCACGGTATCTCTTTCAGTTGCCCTTTGCGTTCTAAGGCCACGGTATCTCTTTCAGTTGCCTTTGCGTTCTAAGGCCACGGTATCTCTTTCAGTTGCCCTTTGCGTTCTAAGGCCACGGTATCTCTTTCAGTTGCCTTTGCGTTCTAAGGCCACGGTATCTCTTTCAGTTGCCTTTGCGTTCTAAGGCCACGGTATCTCTTTCAGTTGCCCTTTGCGTTCTAAGGCCACGGTAACTCTTTCAGCTGCCCTTTGCGTTCTAAGGCCACGGTAACTCTTTCAGTTGCCCTTGCGTTCTAAAGCCACATTAACTCTTTCAAAAAATCCCGTACCCCTAGCGGGGTAGCATGAAATTAGTCCCTGAATATATATTTTAAATAGTCTTCTTGGAAGTTATATTTTCGAACCGTTTGGGGTTGAAACTCTCGGTTCGTGGGGTCCGAGTGCTCACAAGTTGTATAAAGATCTGTCAAAACGTCTAGTTGACACTTCGCGTGACCCAAGGGCTGGGTTTTACCTCGGACAGAGGATAAGCATTGCCATACAGCATGATAATGCCGCCAGTCTTTTGGGCACATTACCAATCGACGGCGATGTGGAAGAGTTTTTTGACGCCATATTTTAGTTTTAGTTGTAATTAGATTAGGGTTTTTATTGTTATTTATTTTATTTTATTGTAATTATAGTTAGTATTTTTAAATGTAAATATTTGAAAAATAAATGTCATATACTAATAGTCTTCTTACTTACACTTCTATATTAATTTTTTTAGGACCGACACAGAAAGCCTTCTCCATACTACGAAACCGACATCTTTATCGTATTCATATATTCGGTAAAAATATCGTAAATCTTGCCAAAGCGGATATGATCCGTATGAAATATTTTAAATCTTGCGTCAAACATTCACGGCGATGATTGACATGCTATTAAGTAGGTACGCTCTATTTACAAAAGGATTATATTATATAAGTACATAATATATAATCTCACAAGATATGGGGAATTTTGCCATTAGCTTTATATCTCATACTTTATTTTAGCTGATTCATTTCCTCACACCATTTTGTTTAAGGAAAACGGTTTTCTAAAAGGCATTTGATTTGTTTATTTATTTTTTTAATTATGGGTCTTGGGACTTTGGGATTTCATGATTTTTTGTCAGTCAATTCTGCAATAAAATTATTTAGTATAAAAATCATGACAAATATTCTTTGAAATGTCGTGCAAAGCTTTTTGATTAGTTGATTAGCTTGGTGGACTGCAGGTCAAGTTACGACCGTTTCGTTTCGAATCTCTTTCTACTATCGGTGACGCCTCTTGTTTGTTCTAACCACGTGACTTAAAGTTGAGAGTTTTCTATTAGCGTTAACGATTGTATATTATAAACTTAGTTACGCCTGCTGTTTCATCTGAAATAAAAGATTTTTATTTTATGGCTGGGCGCTGGCCGTTTTGCACGAATGTGTCCCTCATTTCCCTTTTTTGTATAATTTGTTATATAAGTATGTTATTTTTTTTTTAAGTTATGTGTCATGTTTGTGCAAATAAACTGTTTTTCTTTCTTTCTTCTTCTTATTTATTGGTGATCGACTTTATTTATTATCTTAGGTTCACTAAAAATTGTTCTCACTGAATACAGCAATATAATACATTTTTTTAAATTTGATTACAGCGCAGCGCAACAATTACTATAGGTAAACACCACATGTTAAAACAAGAAATTAGAGAAATAAGCTAACTAACTAAATATATAGCGCATTCAATTTAATTAAATTATAAATTGGAAATAATGAAAAAAGAAAAATGATTAAATTCATTAAAATTAAAATTGATTAATTTTTGACAATGAAAATTTTGACTTCTAAGTAATGGTCATAAAATCTTTAATGTACGGTCCTTACATTCTACATAGGGATTTATTTCTTTGTCAGACAAATGTACCTATAAAAGAAGCCTGCAAATATCCCGAATGGATTACAGTTATTTAGCATCGTATTGCAGTAAGTCTTGGCCGGGGACTTCACAGACCGCCAGGTC
This sequence comes from Mythimna impura, assembly GCA_905147345.3. NCBI lineage: Eukaryota > Metazoa > Arthropoda > Insecta > Lepidoptera > Noctuidae > Mythimna > Mythimna impura. The sequence continues at coordinate 2,701,785 of LR990355.1, read as the reverse complement.
GCGCCAAGACCGCAAACTTTGCGACACTCCTTATTGTGTTACACTGATAAGTCACAGATGTAGAGATGCATGGAACGACAAGGAATAAGCTAACGCAATGCACTATTTGTGCAGTTAGGTACACAACTTATTAAAACCAAATAATACATACAAAATTATAGATTGTAATAATAAAAAAATAACAATAAATAAAAAAAAAAACAATATATCAAAAATCGGTGCGAGGCCACAAAAGGTACCTACCTCAGCATCCACGGTGGACGCCATCATGCGCGTGCGAGCTCTCACGACGGGGGATGCGGTGGCCCAGGGCAGGTGTGTCGTGGCGGTGTCTCTGGAAATCGCCAACGCTTTCAACTCCCTGCCTTGGAGTAGCATTAGGAGGGCACTCCGGTATCACCGGACGCCCGACTACCTCTGTCGTGTGGTCGAGGCGTATCTGTCGGACAGGTACATCATCTACCCTGGTCACCAGGGAGAGTGGTAACGTCGAAGCCTACTGGGGTAGTGTGAAAACGAAACCCGGGGCCCTGGGACGAAGGCAACGAAGGAACAGGAGTGGGTTTTTAGTCAGTAAAAGTCTGACACTATCTCCTGCTCCACCCAAGAGCGAGATTTGTCATTAGATGATTTTCCCACCTAAAAAAAAAAAACCTACCTCAGCATATGTTCCGATATTTAAAACCGTGTTTAATATTCTTGTAGAGGCCGGTAATTCCTAATAATGGTCAAGTGAAATTATGCGATGAGATAAAACTACTGTCGTCGAAGACATCGCTCATCTTAACTTTTCTCGTTTACCTTAACTTATTTAAGTTTTCATTAAAAAAAAGTACGAACGCGCAGTATCGCAAAAAAGTACGAACGCGCAGTATCCATACTTCTCTATATCCGTGTAAGAAACTTTACAAAGTTGCCAATACGTGTGGTGTTCGAAATGTAATGAAAGACTAACTGGGTTAGTTAACAAATATCGTACTTTACATATAACATAATAACTAATCAGCCTTATAATGTTCCCACTGCTGGGAACATTTCATCGCGGGTTCAATCAAACCCAGCCAGGCGCATTACTTTGTGTAATTTATTTCATCACCACTGCTCTCAAAACGGTGAAGGAAAACATCGTGTGGAAACCGGCATGTCCTGGAACAAAAATTCGTAGACATGTGACATCCACCAACCCGCACTGGGCCCGCGTGGTGGATTACGGCCCATTCCCTCTCCTAGAGAGCCTCAAGGAGATGTCAGCAACCGTAGGGACCCAGCAGGGTCGAAGCCTACTGGGGCCATGGATGATGCGAAAGAGATCCCCGGGGCCCTGGAAAAATGGCAAAGACGGAAAAGGAGTGGGTTTTTAGTAAGTAAAAGTCTGACCAAGAGCGGGGGATGTCATTAGATGATTTACCCACACGAAAAAAAGAACCACTCCTCTCAAAACGGTGAAGGAAACATCGTGAGAAAACCGGCATGGCCTACAAATATTCGAAGATATGTGACAAGCTTTCCCGCACCGGGCTCGCTTGTTGGATTAGGGTCCATTCCCTCTCCTAGAGAGAAGGCTTGAGTCCAAGCAGTGGGGACATTATAAGGCATTGTATTCAATTTAAATAATTATTTTTTTTTCTTTTTACCTGTTCCTAGGGTACATCCAAAGGATGGTCCCTAATTTTATATGTTCGGTTGAATGTATGTTTTTTATTTTTATTTTTTATGTATGTTCACCGATTTCTCGGTCAATTGTGGACCGATTTTGAAAATTTTTTTTTTGATTGAAAGGTTATGCTTCCGAATTGGTCCCATAGAAATATTGTTATGATCTGATCATGAACTTCGAAGATATGGAACAGAACTCCTCATAGGATCACAGCAGAACCGTCGTAACAAGTAAAATTGCTTTGTTTATACGTGTAGTCGATGACTGACTGAAAGTAGAGGGGGAATATATCGAACTGATCTGATGATGAAGCCTGAAGTTAGGCACCGGAACTCTGTAATAAATTAATGTAATCTAACCGTGTTTGGGATTATTAGAATTGTCATGAGATGCACTAAGGCTATAAGTTTGGCTGAGGGGTGCTTTTTAGTGGTGGTACCATAACTAAAAAGTGTAAAATAAAAACTTTTTACAAAAAAAATACAACCGACTTCAAAGTAAAAAAAACACTGAAAAGTGCAAAATAACTTTAATTTCGGAAGTCGGTGTTAAATAACGAATTGACAAAACTATTATAGAAGCACCGACTTCCGAAATTAAAGTTATTTTGCACTTTTCAGTGTTTTTTTTACTTTGAAGTCGGTTGTATTTTTTTTGTAAAAAGTTTTTATTACAATCTAGCCATATATACAGACTAATAAGTAATTTAATTATATCCTAAACTAATAAATTGTCTTTACTAAGAATGTGTCCAATAGCACTTTTCTTATTGTCTCTATTAAGGCGAATACACTTCGTTCTTGTATTTATTATGTAGCAATTATGCTACATTACACTATTCACTATCACTAAACACTAACTCGAACGGTTTTGTTCTTTTTATTATTAGTCTTCTCACTATATTTGTGTGGTCGAGAAGCTGGATTGCCTCGATGTTCACATGCTGATGAAGTCCTTTTCGTGAGCTTCTGCAGATTTTTTTATCACTTTTTTGATGAACTCAACTTTTAGGTCCCGATGGAGGTCATCATTTCGTATGTACCAAGGTGCATTTACAATTTCCCTTAGTACCTTGTTCTGAAATCGTTGTATGATACTTATATTGGTCTGTTTGGTGCAGCCCCACAGCTGAATACCATAAGTCCAAACTGGCATCAGGACTTGTCTGTATAATAACAATTTGTTCTGTATAGATAACATGGAATTTCTTCCAAGCAGCCAATACATTCTTTTGAATCGTAAGTCGAGTTCATCTCTTTTCTTCTTGACGTGGGCTTTCCAGCGTAACTTAGCGTCAAGAGTCATACCCAAATATTTGACTGTATTCTCGTATGGGACTTGTTTATTATTTATATAAACTGGAGAATACTGGTGTTTCTTGTTACTAAAGTCTATGTGTACAGACTTGGATTCATTCAATTTATTCCTCCATTTTTTGGTCCAGTCATAGACTTGGTTGACAGCCATTTGAACCTTTTTAACTGCTTCTTCGTGGCTGTTTCCTACAGCCAAGAGGGCTGTGTCGTCAGCGAAGGTCCCAATGGTATTGTACTCTGTTTCTGGAATATCGCAAGTGTAAATTAGGTACAGGATCGGACCTAATACACTTCCTTGCGGTACGCCGGCTTTTATTTGTTTCAATTCTGAGTAGGCATCTTCTTGCCTTATTCTAAAGACTCTGTTTAGAATGTAGGATTCCAGGATATCTGCAAACTGCTTAGGTAACAGTCTCTTCAGTTTATTTATTAGACCTTCGTGCCATAATTTGTCGAAAGCTTGTGCCACGTCTAGGAACACAGTAGAACAAACCTTCTGGTCTTCAAGGGCGTGTTCTATTACGTTTGTGATTCTATGCACTTGATCGATAGTTGAGTGCTTTTCTCGAAAACCAAAATGGTGCTCTGGTATTATGTTCTTGCTATGTATTATTGGTTTAAGCCGTTTAAGTAACAGCTTTTCAAATAGTTTTGACATTATAGGTAGCAAGGAGATAGGTCTGTATGATGTTGTTTCATGTGCAGGTTTCCCAGGCTTTGCTATCATGATCACTTCAGCAACTTTCCATAAGTCTGGTACATATTTAAGCCTTAGTGCAGCATTCATAAGGGTTGTCAACTTAACCAGACCCTTTCTTGGTAGGTTATGAAGTATTTCTCCAGTTATTAAATCGTAACCTGGTGATTTTCGACAGCTTATATTTAGTTTTATTTCACGCGCGACTTCTCTCGGTGTTACTAGTTTAATATCTTCATATTCTGGTGTCATGTTAACCGAAATGCGGTCGTCAATGGTTTCTCCCTCGTTTGGTTGAAATATGTTTTCTAAGTGCTCTGCAAACCTCTTTGCTTTTTGACTATTAGTGACTGCCCATTGTCCGTTTTCACACTTAATGGGAGGAATTTGTGTGATCGGCCTTTTGAGATGCTTGGTAGCCTTCCAAAGTGAGTAGTCTGTATTTTGGTCGTTACTTAGTTCCTGAAGATAGGTATTAGTTGTTAAATAATTAATACTTAATGTTTTAATGTACTGTAATTTGATTTGTTTTTATGTCTTTTAATGTTAATGTAATTTGACTTGTTCGATTTTATTTAAGTTTTTTTTTGAGTTATTTCGTCCTAATCTGACTATACAGTGAGTTTATGTTAAATGTAAGATTATAGTTTTTAAGGCAGCAAAATTATTGTAGTTAGCGCTATGTACACCTTAATTTTCACGTGCATGAGTCATTTTGTTTTGATATAGTATTTTTTTTAATGCGAAATGTATTTGATGTGGCTGTACTTCATTTAAATTAATAAATAAGGCTCCTCTATTCGGATAAGTTTCACAGATAAATTAAGCATCACAAAATTTAAGTAATATTCAACAAAAATCTGTCACGGTGCTCCTTTTATATCCGCCCGAAGGTAAGCCGCCAAACAAGTCAGGTTTGAAGGCACGATCTGCTCATTATTTGTAACAAATCTTGTTATCTCGCCCAAATTGATTTTCTATGGTCAACCAGTCTTGACTATAGTCTGTGGGTTGTAATAGCTAATTCATTGTCAAGGCTTCCTGTGTAACTTGTATATTTGAAACCGGAACATTATTTGTCTAGGAGAATTCATTAATGAAGCTATTAGCTACTGCCTGTGACTTCACCTGCCTATAAGTAGGAAATTATCCCAAGGGTTCTATTCTAGGACATGGTTTTCCTTTCGTTCAGTCCATCCTAAGGTTGTCTGTAAGAGATTGGCCTTTGCTTTAATTTTTGTAAATGTTTATCCTATCCACATTATGAGGTGTATAATAAAGTGTATAAATTGTAGTGTGGCAATTTCATCAAAATTCATTCAGCCCTTTGAACGTAAAGGACTAACAAGCATACACACTCACTAGCTTTCGCTTTCATAATACGAGTATCATTATCCTATTTTGACAAATAAGTCTCTAAATTCTAAACCAGTCGAGGAGTCGAGGATAAGATATTTGGCAGGATTTTTCGAAAAGGAAAAAAGGAAAGGAACACTGGTAAGTTTTAGTCACTAAAAGATTGACACCTCTTGCTCAGCAAAGAGCGAGAGGAGTTGAATGATTTCCTACCTCAAAAATGAAGTACAAGACATTGTCTTTAGATTCTTAAGTCCTCGAAGAAAACACATAGTAAAGACGTAATTCTATTCCAAATTTCAAGTATTCATTCACATAGATAGAACTGTAATAAAATCCTGTTTACCTACCGCATTACTCCCAAGTTCGGCCAACAATTTGTGAGGAAACATTATTCCGGAGAAAAACCCGTCCCTATAGCCGGGCGAGCGCTTAATACCGGATTAACTGAGCTACTCAATGCTCGCTGAGTATTAATGAGACGAGCTTACGATATGCAAAGGAAAGAAAGAAATAATGAACCGAACCATGCAGATGATTCAGAATAGTAGATTATGTGACTAGGGGATAAAGCAGTGTCTTTAAGTCGCGGGTGGCGGATGTTGAATTCAAGCCACCCAAGACAAAGACAGCTTTATCCCCGTGTTGGATACTCTACTTTTTACACCATCTGTGAGATAATTAAAACACAATTTAGTAAAAGAAATCATATAATACAGAAATATAAGTATTATTTACGAGTTAATCTTAACTATCACTCAAAATGTTTTGAGATTTGAAACAAACAAAATTCACTACTCAAAGATTCTATAGTTTAAATTTTCTATAACGCTCGCGCTTGTTCATTAGTTTTTTTTAGAAACTTTTTTTATTCTGTTTTTTTTTTGTTAGTGTTTGAAATTTGAATAAACTTGTTTGATGCACTACATTTTAATTCACATAATGCTGACGGTTTTTCACGTTCCAAATTCCAATCTCATTATTCCCTAGGGATCGCCCATACTACATTATCTCCCTAGGGACATAATGACTTGCTTTAAGTGATGGTTGTATGACGTATAAAAGGGCATTATCGAGCAGGTGGTGTAAAAATGATTTTTTTATCAGACGCAGTGCATAGTGTAATGGAAAATACGTGCCTAGTTACAGAATAAGTAATGGTACATGTCCGACGGACCAAAAATGAGCGGGACACATGGTAACTACTTCCTACGAACTTTCAAAATCTACTTTTATAATCCATATAACATGCACGTAGCGGTAGGCACTTATAAATCTGCGTTGCGCGAGTGACGGGGGCCCGGCTTAGTCAAGTCAGTATTACGTGGGTGGTCTGAAAAGTTTCCGACCTCAATGTGAAGATCGCAGCATTCGTCAATAAAAGCTAGTGACTGTATTTGACTGTTACTCACCAAAGTTTCAGCCATTTTAGACGCGCAGTTGTTATTTGACGGTCATTTGAGCGAGTCGATGTGAGGTACAGAAAAAGTTTTGTTCCCTCATCTAATAATTGCACTCGGAGGATAGAGATTTTCGTCAAATGCGGAGGCAAACTTCGTGAATAATTTATTTTGAAGAGAAAAACGCCAACTTCTATTTGAGCGGGTTAGAGAGATAGGAGCATCGCTGGGAGAAGTGTGTAGAGTTACAAAGAGACAATGTAAACAAGTGCGAGTCGGACTCACGCACGGGTTCCGTACAAACTTATCTATGAAAACAGATCAATTTCCGAATCGAGTCTCAAAGATATTTACGAATCGCAAAAAAGTTTTTTTTTGTGAAGTAACAACAAATTTTCAATTTTCTGTTTTTTTACTATACTTGTGCTATGAGACCTTTATTCATGCCAAATTTCAGGGTTCTAGGACAACCCTATGAATTTTGATTCCCTTGAGAGTGTCGAAATCTACGTTTTTACAACATAAACGCCGTATTTTTTTTTTTCGTTAACTTACAAGTTTGATTTTTTTACAGCTTCATAGGACCTCAGACTTTAGTTTATGGTTTTAATTTCAACTTGATACCTCCACACGTTCCCGAGATAAAGGGTCTTGACAAACAGACAGACAGACGGACAACAAAGTGATCCTATAAGTGTTCCGCTTTTTCTTTTGAGTTACGGAACCCTAAAAAAGAAAAATATCATGTAAGGAAAAGTGTATCTTTGTTAGATCGTAAACTTTTCAGACCACCTGTGTACCTACTGATAAACGCAGTTTTATCACGTAAAACATTTAATTATAATTTGAAAAGTATAATACCGCGAAAAGGCGTGCAGATCGTACGTCAAAAGTCGCTAAAAGAATGAAACACGATGACAATAGGGATACGCTTATTCATTGACCTTTTGGTTTAAAACTAGATACGATTATGGAAAAACTATTCCGCGGTGTGGTATCGTGTTGATGTTGAATTCAGTAGTAGGTAAGTTACATAGCAGTTGAATTTTTGAGAGATTAAGCGGACGTCAAAAAATAGACAATAGTACATTATGATATAAGTGTGTAATGTTACCCTCTTATTAATAAACACAGACTAGAGCAAGAATAACTTTACTCCTAAGCTCAAGTTAAGAGTAATCAAATTCAGTATTAATAAACATGGAGCAAGGAAGGAGTAAGCTAATCTGAATCTACTCTCGTCGTAAAAGTTAATCCTTCGCGCTACCTAGTTTAAGGAGTGAGTAAGCATAGAACAAATGTGTATTTTGACATTTGACGGCATTCATAACCTACAAACCTCAGTTGAGTTTACTTCATTTTTGCTGCTTTGCGCGCGTTAATGTTTTGTTGTTGAATGTGTTGTTTGGTTAGCGAAAAGATGGATATTGATTATTTTATTGAGGATTTGAGGGTGATAGATGACATTACTGAGGTTGAAAACCTCATGCCATTGATGAGGAGCGTAAAACATTATAAAATACGTAGAAATCCCCTGGAAGAACTTCAAGAAGGTGAATTTAAAAAAAAGTACAGGTTTTCTAAACATACTGCTGTAATGATAATTGATATGGTGAAAAATAATCTAGCTGGTGATGCAAGAGGTGGCTTTATACCACCTCACCTTAAAGTATTGGCTGCAATTAGAACATGGGCCCGTGGAGAGGTAAACCTGATTCTTTATGTTTTATTTTATATATTATTTTCTAATCGTTGTAATCCAATCTCTAGTCATTTGCTAGTCATATAATAAATTCTTATATTCTTTTTATAAATCAGTTAATTTTTATGTTAACAGATTCAAGACGATGCAGGAGATCTTGGTGGCATGAGCCAGCCAACAATATCACTAATTTGCAAACAAGTAGCCTTAGCAATAGTGGCCCATAGAGCACATTGGATTAAGATGCCTCAAAGTGAAGTGGATCAAAATGAAGTTATTGCTGGATTTTATGCACTGTGTGGATTTCGGCAAGTAATAGGAGCCATTGATTGCACTCATGTAAGAATACCAAAGGTTGGTGGAGATGTAGCACAATATTACATAAACAGGAAGGGATACAGTTCCATTAATGTGCAAGTGAGTTATTTAGTATAGTAATAACTACTATTATTGCTATACTAGCCTTTCTTTGAAACAATTTCAATAATTGTCATCAAACTTATGTATTTTTGATACATTGTTTCAGGTAGTATCAAATGCAAACTTAGAAATAATGGACATAGTGGCACATTGGCGAGGCAGTACACATGACTCGAGAATATTTAACGAATGTAGATTGAAGCAAAGATTTGAACAATTGGAATTTAAAGGAAGACTTTTAGGTGATGCAGGTTATGCTTGTAGTCCTTATTTATTTACTCCGGTCCTAAATCCAAATACTCAAAAGGAGGAAATGTATAACCGAGCACACATAAGAACCCGTAACACTGTAGAGAGATGTTTCGGAGTGTGGAAGCAAAGGTTTCGGTGTTTACTGCGGGGATTTACAACAAAATTGGACAATACAAAGCTCTACATTGTTGCATTGGCAGTTTTGCACAATATTGCAATGCACAGACAAGATTTTTATGAAGAAGAAGAAGACGGTGATGATGAAGTTCCAGTGAGATGGGTAATAAGCAGTACTCGCACAGGCAATGCTGCCCGTGCAGCATTTATCAATGAGAATTTTTAGTTTGAACTCTATTTCTGTACATAAATAAAAAACATTTAAGTTGACAAAAAGTTTTATTTATAGAACTTAAAAAACATTTATCTATGAAGCCTCACGTGCTTTCCTTATTTCCAACATTTCTCGTTCCAGCATTGCTGCTTTTAATTTTTCTTGATTTATTTCTTTTTCAAGTATTGCTGCATTTAATTTTTCTTTATTTATTTCCATTTTAATTTTGTGTTCTTCTTCAGCCATTTCCATTCGCCTCAGATGTTCGTCATCTTTTAAAAGTTTACTATGGCTTAACATGCGGCTCACATATTCTTCTTGGTCCTTTCTGGGTTTTGAACTGTTACCCACAATGTTGTTCATATTAAGTTTCCGTTTGGGTGCCTTCTTTGCTTGATTTAGTCCGACACTTTTTGTTTTTGGCGTTTCGATGGTTGTATCATCTTCAGAGATCTTAATAGGCAATGAGTTCACACATTTTTCCATAGGAATGGCTGTGCTTTTATTATTTTGAAAGACCTGTAATTTTAAACAAAATGATAATGAACACCATGGTATGTATAAACTATAGGTACATAAATATACTAATAGATATAAAGGTTGACTGGTAGAGAATGCCTTGTGGCATTAAGTCCGCCTATGTACCACTCTTGTACATGAAGTCTAAATAAATAAATATAAGCTCACCGCTGAAGGAGTACATTTCTCAAAATCCACTTGAATATCAACATCTTCAATAGCTTCTATGGGCATGTTAGCTAGCTGCTGATTTTCTTTATTAATGTTTACATCACCTATCACCATTCCATCGGAATCATAAATATTAAAATCTCGCAGTAATTCTGCGGGATTTAATAAATCTTTAATTTCTATTAGAGAGTTATCTGGAGTTGCTGGCCTTGCACCTCCACCAGTTTTGTTTACTTCTTTTGTAAACGTGCTGCATACTTTTCTTGCATTTATTTTCATTGTCTTCCACTGGATTTTCAGCTGGCTAAGCTCTCTTGGTCGACTATTTAACTCATTAAACTTTTTGTGGAATTCTTCCCAAGCTTTAGTTTTATTTTTATTTGTATTTGTGTCTAGGCTTTTATTTTCTATTATATGCGCGTAATCTTTCAAGACTGCCCTGAATAATTGCTGGAATAATAAGAAAATATTAAAAATAATCAGAGAACCGCAAATAAATAAAATAACACGCAACATGCGTGGTCTTTTCAAAATCAACATGAGAATTACCTTTTCTTCTTCATCCCAGTTTATGGAACGATTGCGCTTTTGGCTCATTTTTTTACTGTATCAAGTTTAGGTTTTCGGATTAATTTAATTATCTTCGGACACACAAAATTAACTTTTTAAAAGACCTTTTGTTAATAAAACGGCACAGACGAAAAGTCAATGATTATGTCAACTTGACAGACAACTTCACGAGACGTTTAAGTATCATTCTTTGTTCATTCAATAGCTCACTCTTTTTACTTTTAAATTGACTGGGTTGCCATAGCATTCACACTAATACCGGTGTAAGGAATGTATTGTTACTACAAGGTTACTCCATGTTTATTAATATCAGTCTTAGTGCTTTGTTAATACTCCGTTACACTGGGATTAACTAGTCCAAGTGTAACGTAAGATGATCTTTGGAATAGATGATTTTTATTAATAAGACTGTTAGTGATTACCGCCGAGGCGGTATTTAGACCCAAGCCGTGGCGAGGGTCATAAGAGAGCCAAGATCGGTAATCATTAATTACTCACGTGTGTCATACGACGTTTTTCAATAAACTTGTGAAGAAAACAACAGTAAAACTAGTAAAAATTTCTGTGACATGGCGGTAAAAATCTGTTTTCCTAAGCGCGCGCATTTTTTTTTATTTACCTCTAGAGGAAGGCTAAGGTATTTTGATCATACTGCCTAGTCTTACGTTTATGTTTTCTTGCGTGAAAAGTTTTTACGATAATGTCTTTCGTAGTGACAATAGAATACGGATGTAACATCTTATGAACCTATGATCCACAATAAATGATTTGAATTTGATCATTTTCTAATGATTTTGTAGTATTTAATTTAATTTAATTAATACAGCCACTGAACTTCACTGGAATAAAAAAAAACGCCAAAACCCGCGCGCATCTTAAAATGGCGGCCATAGACTACAAAAAAAAAAAACAAATATTATTTGAATGTACGATTTATTTACTAAATGTTTTTTATTTAATAAATCGTTTGTACAAGTTAAATTTGTCCATTTTAACTTGTAAATTGGATGAAATAAGTAAGTAAGACACTACATAATTTAATGGGAATTTTATTCGAATTCAAAATTGGTTTTGCGAACAAAGAGGTTGAACAAAAAGGTTTTAACTACATTATAGCACTAGTGCGTAATTGTAATCAAAATGTCACAGTTTGGTAACGAGTGCCATTATATACCTAAGTGCAGTGCAATAAGAGTCACTTTCTGAGCAAGTGTGTTGAAAAAATATAAATCACATATGCACAATGAAATACTGTGGCATAGTTGTCCACATCGCCGCTCTATCCCTCATTCATACCCCAACCCCCGTCGCAGCAGCTCTAAGTCCGTACAAACTAATCCGAGGACAAGTTGACGCATTCATTGATGGCTGTGGTGGTGTCGTTAATTTGTTTTTTCAATCGAGTTTCCCTTTTAATTGTTACTGGAATAGATTTGGGTGCGGTTGTGTTTTGCGTTGAATAGTTCAAAGTTATTGTTTTAAAAGGGACGCGTTCGGAAGACCGACAGATAATTTAATTGTAAGTAAATACAATTAAATTATCATTATTATTACAATGTTCCGGTGGACTATCGTTCTTTTTTGTAATTCTTAATTCTTTATTGTACACAAAACACAAATTTCGGAGGAGTTCGATAACAAACACACTGACCACAAGATTTTTATTTTAGTAAACCTTATTTTTGCATATAAATCGTGAGTTTTATTTGCACTTAGCCTGGGAAAAAATAAAAAATGGTCTTTGTAAAATAACCCTGAATAATTTTTAAACCATCCGACACGGCTAACCGCCAAACCTAAGCCACTCCCACGCACAATTTTCTCATTTCACCAGCCATCCTTCCGCCATCCCCCTACTAATCCCTTCATCCACATCTCCATTGACAGGTTTAGACAGATTATCCCCCGTCGGAAAGTTGAGCGATTCGGCTTATGAGCTCCGATTGTTATCAACTTTTCTTTTAATGAAAATATTTTAATTAAAGTTCGGGAGAATATTTTCTTTGACAATGCGTCGGAATGTTTTATGAGTTGGTAATAGGAGTTGTTGAGGTGTGTTGCCGTCATGTTTGTTTTTGTTTTTAATGTGAGTTTGTTGTCTTGTTCCAAGTTTGAAGTTTGGAGTTTTAGCCCTTCTTGATGTTTTTTGATTGTATTAGTTTTGAGTTTGTTGATTGATTGAATGACTGATTGTCATGTGGTGATGTGAAATCTACAGTGTTTACACTTTCGACACTTTGCGCTTTTTGCAGGAAGGAGTATTTTCTTTCCCAATTTAAAAGTATTTATGTTAATATCGTTCTAAAAATGTTAAGACGTATTATTCGTAATACTATTCTAGATCTATTAGAATAGGCACTATTGACATATTATCATAAATCCTTTTTAGTTAGGAAAGAAAAAGCCCCTTCTTGCAAACGATTGTTCTTATTAAATTTATTATTATTTACTCTTTTGCCTAATTATTACTAATTTATTTGAATGTGACATGCAATTGGTTGTTAATTAAACTGTGACTAGTTAGAATTTATTTTAATTGTTGGAATTTTATTTTTTATGTTTTTTAAATGATTATTGTAAGTATTTTAATGATCACTTTGCAATTTATAAATATTACAAATTTGAATCATAACAATATTGATAATATTTGTATGCCTTCTGGCGTGATATTGTTAGGACATTATATGTTTTTTGTACAACATCTTTAACCATACCATATGTTCACAAATGAATATTTTATTATTATTATATATTTTGAAACGTATGTTACTAAAAGAGTTATGAGTATACATGTGGAGAGGGAGAGGGAGGCCAAAAACAAAAGATGGATGGATTGTGTGAACAGTGATATGACAGAAAAGGAAGTTAGTGATAGCATGACGGTTGACAGGATATAATGGAAGAAAAAAACGTGTTGCGCCGACCCCAAATAAGACGGGACAAGGGCAGGAAGATGATGATATTATATATTTTATTCCTAAGGCTCGATATGTATTATACAAGTGTGCACAACCTAATAGTAAAATTAATTTGGTTCTTATAGAAATAAACAAAAATTGTCAAGATATCTTTCTATTTGCAGACGTACGGTCTACCAAACTTGTGTCCATTCTTGAATACTGAGAAAAGTTGGAGGCTCCCTAAAGTTATGATTAATTTTTTGTAATATATTTTACTTCCAACAGATTGTAATCTCATCGCCACCCTTGGGTAACTAGTAGAGAATAACTAAGGCTACTAATATTTAAATTTTTGTACTCGCATCACACTGCCATCCCTAGATTTTTTAAGCGTTATCAATTTCTGAAATCATTTGCTTCCAGTAACAACTGTAAAACAAAACTGTTGTCCATCTACTGAAGTACGAGAGAAATATTATGAGCTAAACCTAAATATTATACAGACTTGCTGGATCTAGTCTGAACATTTTGACCCTGGACAGTTTGACAGGGGGAATTTCAATATTCTGCGAGTTATTCGCTTTGAACGATACCGCGCGACTGGGAAACTATTTGGCTTAGCGTGTGGACATGTTAATACCTTTTTTGTTTTGTTGTGGGAAATCGTTCAATGACTTCTCACGATCTAGGGTGGAGCGAGAGGGCGTGCATTCTTTTACTGACTAAAACCACACCTGTGTCCTTCAGTTGCCGACTTCCATTTCAGAAATTCTCCGCGATCCAAGCGGGTATCGGGCCTGCCGGACCCTTACGGTTTTCCTCTTTGAAGTGCACAGACACGACTTGGGCTCGGTCCGGACGGTTACTGGATGGGCGGACGACGAGTTACCCATCGCTTGTCGTCGAGATGTTAATACCTAGTGGTGGTTGGTGGACATCACAAGATGGGTGGTTGGCCCTAGAACGCAAAGGGCAAAGAGTCTTGAACTTTTTCCCAGTTTTTAGATTTATTCCTGTACCTGTGCTATAAGACCTAGCCTTATGCCAAATTTCAGGATTCTGAGTCAACGAGAAAGTAACCTATGAATTTTAATTCGCATGAGGGTGTCGAAATATACGTTATTGCGACATAAACCGCCGTAATTTTTGTTTTCGTTAACTTAGGAGTTTTATTTTTTCTCAGCTTCTAGGAACTCATACTTGTGTATATGGTTTTAATTTTAACTCGATACCTCCACACGTTCCCGAGATAAAAGGTCTTGACAAACAGACAGACAGACGGACCACAAAGTGATCCTATAAGTATAAGGGATCCTCTTTTTCCTATTGAGGTACGGAGCCCTAAAAATGAGTAACCAACACTGAAGACTATTGGAACGGGAACGTCATTGATTGCGTAGTTATTAGGTAGATTAGGTGGTCGTCAGCGTACAAAGAAACCGAAGGGTCTGGTGTCGCTACATTAATGTAATAATAGCATTGTTTGTTTACTTTTGGGAGGATCCCGTCGTTCCGTAATATCTAGAATATTCTTGGGTAAGCGGAATTTTTGTTTCATTCTGTTTATTTTTATGTGGTGGTATATTGACTGGTGTATTGTCCTCTCATCCATTCATTTCCGCCGAAAGACGTCCACTGTTGGACGTAGGCCTCCCACAAGTGTCGCTATAATGACCGGTTCTGTGCGTCTCGCATCCATCGGATTCCCGCAACCATCACCAGGTTAGCGGTCCACCTTGTCCTCTCATTGTGGCAACCAATCATTGAATATGGAAGTATGTATTGTAAAAAAAACTATATTTTTTTTTTCAAAGAGAAACCGATTAGTTTCTTTCTAGTTCTTTTCCATAGGATATGACCAATTAAGGAGGGAAGTGACAGACAATTTAATTCAGATGCATCTAGTAGGACTGGAAGCTAAGCTAAGCCGTTATATGTGAATTGGGATATCATCAAATAACTCCTCCCGCTCTGGGTGAAGCGAGAGAGAGTGTAAGCTTACTGACGTATTCCTTCAGTTGCCCTTCACGTTCCAGGGCCGCGGTAACTCTTCTGAACAATATGGCAGCCCCTGAAGCCAAATACCAAAGTTGGGAAAAGTATAGGCAGTCGATGATGAGAGTTTTGTTAAAACCTGATGAAAGAAGCGTTTTATCTCAAAGGGAAAATCAGAAACTTCCAAAGGGACTCGGAATAGCTTTGAGACATCCAACGAATCCCGCTTACCTGAAGATATTCCACCTATTACGATTCAACGGCCTCCTCCCAAAAGTTAGCAAGCAAAGCTATTAATACAATAATGTGCCGAAACCCTTCGGATCGTTTGTATGCTGACGACCACGTAACCTAATGTAAGGGCATAACCGTTGGTATGCTGCCCTCGCAAGTCAACAAGCGGTATCTCAAAATTTTCGATATTTCTGTTTTGTTTTGCTTCAGCTAGCTTGCAACATTCCGTTTTATACAGGCTCGTCAAAAACCCCGTAATTTTATTAGAACAATGAAAAAACACTATCCATATTATAATTTATTTTATAAATGCATAATGAACTTGTTTGTTTCAAAAGTTCGCACCTATAACGATCTTAATGAAACACTTTGGCTTTTTTACATGGAAAATTATCAAATAATTTCCTCCGCTCTTAGTGGGGCGAGAGGGAGTGTCAGACTTTTATTGATTAAAACCCACAGTGTTCCTTCAGTAGCCCCTTTATTGCGAAGGCTGTGGTAACTCCTTCGAATAATCCGCAACTCTGGCATGCATAGACATTCCCGTTGACCTTTAAGATACCTTCTATCAACATTACACGTGGGTGAAGTCGTAAACAGAAGCTTTGTTTAAATATATCATAAATAAAATAAAAAATAAATAAATAAAATTCATTTATTTCAGACTAATTTCAACGTCCACATTATTTTAGTGACTGAAACTTAAAACTACGTTAGTATAATATTCAAATGTATACATTAGTCAATTAGTTCATAAAAAATAATAAAAAAAATCATTCCAAAAACACAATAATCATAACATCTGTCACAAAACAAAAATGAATAGTTCATAAACATGCAGTTTTATAATTCTATCCCACACTGGTGACTCTGGGCTTTCAGCGATCATCTTAGGATTCGGTTACCACTACCTATTTCGAGGCATGAGTGAGGCTGACTCTAAATATTGACTAAAAATATTTTCTCGTTTTATTGAGTTACCGCTTTTGGGCTTCTGAGGGCTGTATGGCGGACGTGCTTTACCTGAATTAAACAATGACGCGGATTTTTGACGGTTATTTTAGGTACAGTGGGATGCTGAATTATATGTATGAGGTTTGCATGACTTAGTAAGTGAGATGGGTTGTTTGTATGTAGGACAAGCGATATGATGGTTTTGTTTCTACGTTACCACGGTAATTCATTCGAACAATCCGCAACCCAGGCAGGCGTCGGCCCTAACTGACCCTGTCAATTTCGCAACCATCTCTTTGAGGCGCGCGTGGAACGCGCTGTCAACCAGATGGTCGGACGGCGCTACCCGTTGCTTGCCCGATGGACAACGGTCTACATTCAAGCTGATTGGCTGAAAATGACAGATTTGAATTCTCTTCTGTATAAAGAAATACAGGGTCAGAAATACGAGGCGACTGTCAAAAGTCACCCTTTATAAAGAAAGAGAAATTATAAGTACACATTTCTTTATAAGCCACGTGGTCAAACTTCTCATTTTATAACTAAGCAACGGGAAAATTAGATAGTCTCTAATAAACTAATTTACTCTTAGTACAAGTACAAGCGATGCGAGCTCGGAATTGTAGGGTAGGTACTCCAACACGGACCGGTTAAGTCACAGAATAAGAAATAGTACAAGGTTAAGTTAGAAGGCTATTGCGGGAGCGGAGCGGAGCTCCCGCTTTAAACTTCGTGGTTATATTTTTATAACCACCCAAAAATAGTGGCTAAGACTGTATTATTCAGACGCTCGTTAGTTGTGGCTGACTTAGGGCGGAATTCAACAATAAAACTAATCGCGTTTTAACGTTTGACTCGCATAGTCGCGTTTAGCCGCTGTCACTAGTGTCACTTGTCTGTGTTTTTCTTTTGTTGTATTTTTACAAGTGACACTAGTGACAGCGGTTAAACGCGATTATGCGAGCCAAACGTTAAAACGTGATTAGTTTTATTGGTGAATTCCGCCCTTAGTAATTTAGAAGGCAATTTAGATTTTTAGAAACGAAAATGCTATTAAAAATTAGCACCCTTATAGAAAGGGGTAACTTTGTCAATAATGATCTAACTGGAAGTAATTAGTACCTTCTCCTAAACTATAACTTCTATTAAACTTATTACTTACATTTGTTTATTATTCATAAACCTAAAAGCATTCACGTCAAATTACATTGTATTTTATTATCTACTCATGCTAAACATCACACAACAATATTACGAATAATAAACTTTATACCAATTGTAATAATACAACTTGACACTCAATTTCGGTGAGAACACATTAGCGAAATGATATTATGTGCAAACATTCAGGGTTGCCGAACATGATCAAAGAAGAAACGAAGAAGTTTTCATAGAATTCCCATATTCATGCAATCACAAAATCGTCAAGTGCCCCTAGCCAAGTTACAACCGTTTCGTGTCGAATTCCGTTCTCCAATCGGTAACGCCTCGGTGTCGGCAATTGTAGAAAACGATAAGTTGGTAGCCATGTTGACGCGCCTGCCGCTCGTTCTATAATATCGTTCTACAATAACAAAAAAATGTAGCGTTGAACATTGTAGAAACGATAACAATTCATTCTAGCATTTTGAACGATGTGAACTTGGCTACGAATTTTCTATTCGTTTGTTCTGACCACGTGACTTGACGTTGAGATGATGTCATTTTCTACATTTGAATTGTTTTCGACTAGCTTTAACGATTGCAGATTATCAACTTGCCTAGGGGTGCAGTATCAGTCTCGAAGATCAGAATCATAAAAAAGTTTAAAATTATTTTGTAATGAAACTACAAATTTACGATTTTTTGACTTTTTCCTTTACTTGTGCAGTGAGATCTTGCTCCTGGACAAATTTCAGGGTTCTTATTAGAACCCTGAAATTTGTCCTAAAAAACCTATAAGAAAACCAAACCTAAAACAACCCAAAAACCTATAAGGTCCTCTCCGTTGCCCAATAGGGCATAGGACCTTATAGGTTTTGATTTCCTTGCCAATGTCAAAATATACGTCCAAACTTCAAAGACCTTAGAATTTGATATTTATTTCAATTCAATACCTGTTGACAGACCTGACCTGACCTGTTGTTGTGTTGTTGTTGTTGTTGTGTGTTGACAGACGGACAGACGGCCAATAAAGCGATCCTAGTGTTCTGTTTTCGCCGACTAAGGTATAGAACCCTAGGTATTTTCAATTTGGCAAGACAAAAAAAAAATGAAAGGTTAGAGCAATATTTTGTTATCTGGCAGCCCTGACCACGGCTAGTATTACTCGTTCAATCTTTAACAAAACAGTAATAACATTTACCTAGTATTCACGCTATTATGTGTCTGAAGGACGACAGCGAGGACACTGTGACAGGCCACGTGTAATGATGATCGCTCTGGACCTTTTTTGGAGCTGGGTTTTCATCTTATGACTTTTCTCGCTAGGGTGATGCGAGAGAGAGTGTCAGACTTTTACTGGCTAAAACTACACCTATGTTCCTTCAGTTGCCTTTTCAGTTCCAGGACCATGAGTATATGTTTTTCAGAAACAAACTCGTGTTGCTCGTTGTCCGTAAGCCCTATCGTTCTAGATCTAGATCGTTCTCTTATTTCTTTTGTTTTTAGGGTTTCGTACCTAAAAAGGAAAAGAACGGAACCTTTACAGGATCACTTTGTTGTCCGTCCGTCTGTCTGTCTGTCAAGAGCCTTTATCTCGGGAACGCGTGGAGGTATCGAGTTGAAATTAAAACCATAATATGGTTTTAATTTCAACTCGATACCTCCACGCGTTCCCTATAGTATATTATACTCAGGTCTGCGGATTCTTAAAGTTGTAAAAAAAACAAACTTGAGGAAAAAAATACTTCGGTTTATGTGGCAAAAAACGTACATTTCGACACTCTCGAGGAAATCAAAATATCATAGGATACTTCCCGTTGACCCAGAATCCTGAAATTTGGCATAAAGCAAGGTCTCGAGACTCCATTCAGGAATTGAATAGAATAATAGGTAAGTTTGTACGAAACACTCAGGGCGCGAGTCCGACTCGCACTTGCCCAGTTTTTATTACAGACCATCTGTACACCGTGTCTCAGACATCGACGCAGAAACGTGTGTAGCCCGGTGTAGAGCATGCTGGCCTGAAAATAACTTTTTTACACCACCTGCTCGATAATGCCCGTTTATATATCATACAACCATCACTTAAAACAAGTCATTATGTCCCTAGGGAGATAATGTAGTATGTGCGATCCCTAGGGAATAATGAGATTTGAATTTGGAACGTGAAAAACCGTCAGCATTAGGTATGTGAATTAAAATGTAGTGCATCAAACAAGTTTATCCAATTTCAAACTAGCCACTAACAAAAAAAAAAAAAGAATAATGTCCGGTTTACACGGGCTTTGTAGCTAAGTGCTTAGTAAATCGTGGTGGGGGTATCGACTTGTCGCTTAGTAAATAGGATCGTTTTCTATTCACTTGCAATAATCACAAATACTAATACTAAGCATTAATCAGCGTGTTTACATATGAGGACTTAGTATTAGTGACAAGTACTAAGCGCTTAGCTACGAAGCCCGTGTAAACCGCCCATAAAAAAAGTTTCTAAAAAAAAGTAATGAACAAGCGGGAGCGTTATAGAAAATTTAAATGATAGAATCTTTGAGTAGTGAATTTTGTTTGTTTCAAATCTCAAAACATTTTGAGTGATAGTTAAGATTAACTCGTAAATAATACTTATATTTCTCTATTAAATGATTTGTTTTACTAAATTGTCTTTTAATTATCTCACAGATGGTGTAAAAAGTAGAGTATCCAACACGGGGATAAAGCTGTCTTTGTCTTGGGCGGCTTGAATTCCTCACTTCACTCAGGTTTCTTTATTAACTCCCTCGCAATGCTCGGGAGTTAATTATATAAATCCCTCACTGACGTTCGGGATTAAAATTAGCAACCTTCGTTTCGTTCGGAATTCAACATGCCGCCCGCGACTTAAAGACACTGCTTTATCCCCTAGTCACATAATCTACTATTACGCTCTAGTCTTATGTAAAGACATCTTCTATTACTACTTCCAGGAAAAACCAACATCGTCAAGGACTTTCACTCCTAAGCCCTGCGCACACAATGAAAGTATTCCCAAAATGTTTTGTGCGTAAAGGAGGTTGATTGATGATTATTGATTTTTTAATGCGTGCGTATTGGTGTGATACCAATACGCATCTCCAACACAAATGGCGTCCAGATACTGACGCTATTTTTTTGGTAAAGGCAATTAAAAAATCAATAATCTTCACATCAATAATGTTCTTCGAGCTTTTTCATGAAATCAATATTAAGTTGCTGAAATATTTTCCGCTTATGTACCAGTGTGTGTGTATAACAACGCGCAGCATTGCATTGTAAATTAATTTTAATGCAAAACCGAGTCTTGATCCAATCGCCAGTCGTATTGCGAGATATTGGATGAACAGAAGCTCCACTGCCATGTGCCATTCCCTACCATTAACGAAATTTTGGATAGTTTTACTTAAGTTTAACTTAAGAGTTGCCCTTTCAGTTCTTTGTAGATACTGAATGAAAACAGAAAGCAATAAATATTGATCAGTCCTCAGACTTAATAGCTTGTCCTTTCTTATATTTATGTTATCTATAATTTTCAATTTCCGCGACAATATTATGCGTACCTGCCCCCCTCGCCAAGTTACAACCGTTTTGTTTCTATTCTCTTTTCGTTGATCGCCTCGAGTTGGCCACGCCTCCTATTCCTTTGTTTTGACCACGTGACTGAGCGTTGAGATGACGTCAGAATAAAAGAATCAGGGGCGTAGCCTACTTGAGGCGATCGACGAAAAGAGAATCGAAACGAAACGGTTGTAACTTGACTAGGGGGGCTGTTCAACTATTTCTTCGAGTAGGCCTTCTGTTGTTCATGCAACTCCCAGTGTGAAGCCAGGCAAGTGCCTCAAGTGGTCAGGTCAACCGTTGCGTATAATTAGGATCATCTCCTCAACACGCCACGTCATGATTGGCGCCGACTAAGCCGCACTTTATTCATGGTCCATTTCCTGTTCCCATTCATATTTTAATTTAATAAAATATTTCTTCAGACATGCCCCTGTTAGGTTCGTCCTTATAAAATTACGTTGGAAAGGAGATCTTTTTTGAGGACCGCTTTGTCTGAGTTCGTTGAAAGGAAAAGTTACAGTTTTATTTTTAGTGTTCTGTACTTCAAAAGGAAAAAACGGAACCCTTGTAGGTATGGTATCACTTTGTTGTCCGTCCGTCTGTCTGTCTATCTGTCTGTCTGTCTGTCTGTCAAGACCCTTTATCTTGCGAACGCGTGGAGGTATCGAGTTGAAATTAAAACCATATACCCTAGTCTGCAGTCCCTTGAAGCTGTGAAAAAATCAAACTTCTGACTTAACGAAAAAAAAAGATACGGTCGTTTATGTCGCAAAAAACGTAGGTATATTTCGATAGTCTCAAGGAAATCAAAATTCCTAGGGTAGGTACTTCCCGTTGACCTACGAGTAGAATCCTGAAATTCGACATGAAGCAAGGTCTCATAGTACAAGTATAGGAAAAAATCTGAAAACAGTGAATTTGTAGTTATGTCACAAAAAAATCTTCGTAACTCAATTCGGGAATTGAACTGTTTTCATAGATAAGTTTGTACGGAACCCTCAGTGCGCGAGTCCAACTCGCACTTGCCCGGTTTTTTTTGTCATGTTTTTGTTGATGTATGTACTATATTCTGAAACTTATTAACTTGTAGCGACATCTATTATCATTTTGCCACATAGGAACTAATTTGCATCGCGGCCTCAGGGTTCTCCGTGCGATTAGGACATATGTAATATACAACAGTCCGAATCAACTACCGGCCAGTTGCCCGGTCCATACACAACGGGTATTGTGTGTTTTTTTAATTTATAGCCTGTCATACATATTCAAGGGAAAATATGTTTTTTTTTAAATTATCACTATCTCACCCAACAGTAAGCGAAGATGTGGCCGACGATGGAGCACGCTTGCCTAGATGTAACCTATTCACTCTTGACCTAAAAACCCCAGGTTGTAGCTATTACAAAAAACCAACATCAGAAATCCGCTCCTTAAACTGTGTGTGTAATAGAGACTCCAAGTAATTAGAAAGAAGAATGAGAGAAAGAAAGAAAAAGGAAGAAAGAAAGAAGGAAAGAAAGAAAGAAGGAAAGAAAAAAGAAAGAAAGACGACAATCACCAGGATCATACATAACGTAAATCAAATAAAAATTGCTTGAAAGTCAATGAAAAAAAAAACAGCAATTACATTGTGTAAGCCTCACGGCTGCACCAAAGAGGTTCATTAATATAATAGTAACGATCCCTCTCATCTAGCTATAGTTTGCTTTACCAGAGCCCCATTTAAAACGGAACTCCCAATCTGTAGTCAGTTTGCAAACCCTGTGGGGTATCTATCACAAGATTGGGTCAATTAATTGCTTCCCTGTCACCCCTTGCTCAAAGATTAGACAGGACAACCCAACGAGCTTATTAAACACATTTATACTAGACTAGCTGAGCTCGTGGTTCTGCTTGGCAAGATTTGAATTATACGGAAAGGAAAAGTTGAATTCTCACAGACTAATTTTTAACAAAAGTCAATAAGTGAAAAAAAAATTAGCAATCGGACCAGTACTTCCAGATATTACCTCGTACAAACAAAAAAACAAACTTTACCTCTTTATAATATTATATATATATATATATATATATATATATATATTCAGCTTTGTAATGTTCCCACTGATGGGACTCAGGCCTCCTCTCTCTGGGAGGGGGAATGGGCCGTAATCCACCACGCGGGTCCAGTGCGGGTTGGTGAATGTCACATGTCTTCGAATTTTTGGTTCTAGAACATGCCGGTTTCCTCACGATGTTTTCCTTCACCGTTTTGAGAACAGTGGTGATGAAATAAATTACACAAAGTAATGCGCCTGGCTGGGTTTGAACCCGCGACCTGCAACTCGTAAGTCGGGGCCTCCACTCTGCCACCACTGCTCTCTTTATAATATTAGTGTAGATATTTTTTTGTCTTTACTCTCCCACTGTTCCCAACTTCTTCAAGGCATTATTTTCTCAAGCCACCTCGAACCAGCCCTTGCGATAGGTGTTCAGGTCGTCTCGCCACCTCTTCCCAGGTCAACTTCGGCGACGCCGTCCATCCTCAGGCACCCACTTTGTGGAGACTCATACATTAATAGTCAGATAAATTGTACCTGAGGAAAAAATGTGGCAGTTTGACAGCATTTCCATATAAAATCTGACTTTTGATTTATAACACTGAAAATCATTCATCATACTTTATAATCATGCAAAATAACCAGTGATAATTTTGAATGTTAGTTTCACCTTGCCGTAGAATAAAGCGTGACAAAAACAGATAAGTTTAACATACCGATTAACCTTAGATCGTTATTTTGTTAATCAATTGTCATGCAATCTATTTGCGGTGACAATTAACATTTGAATGGATTTCAATGTCATTCGGTCACGATATAAAAATACCTATTTGCTAATCTTAGTCGCAGTCTGTGACAAAAAAAAAACTATGATATCATAGACAACAATGCTAATAGACTTATCTATTGCCGGCTTGTAGGACCTTTGATAATTAACACGCAAACTTGCATAAACGTAGCATAATCAGCTTTATAATGTTCCCACTGCTGGGACTCAAGCCTCCTCTCTACTCTACCACGCGGGCCCAGTGCAGGTTGGTGGATGTCACTTGTTTTTCTTCACCGCACGATGTTTTTCTTCATTGCTTTGAGAGCCGTGGTGATCCCTATCAATTTCATTAAATTAACCGAACCTCTTACAGTCGATACCTTTCCTATAAGTAACATCAAAACATTCGATCCTTAGCCATCCCCTTCCAATTTACTTACCCACCTTAATAATATGCAAATCTCCACAAAGATCCGCTCTTGACACCCAAAGATTTAACAATTCATACTTGAAAAAGGAATCCCTAAAAAACTTACGTAAACTGAGCATTTTCCTTTCAGCACGTTCTCCGAATAAAAAAGGGATCAGAGAATTCGGATCTTCAGCAAAAGTTTTCTCACCTTCAAACAAAATATGGCATCAGGCTAAATAAAGCGATCTACGTCAAAATACCTGTCGTGTTTTTACATATTTTTTTTAAATTTGATGTAAACTAGTGCTCGCCTGCGATCCCACCTGATGGTGGTAAGCAGCGATGCAATCGTTGATGGTGAGGCGCACTAGTTTATTAAGAGCCTATTCACTCTACCTTGAAGACACCCAAATTATAATCGGATGGGAAGACCTCAGCAGGCAAATTGTTCCAGTCCTTCGATGTACGCGGTTTCAATTGCATAGGCGTAGAGTACTGACTGAGTAATACTCACAGAATTTATTACTCTGTAGAAAGAGACAGCAACTGCGTGACCAATACAATGGAGTGATGTAATTTTAATTTCATTTCTGTACGTAATCTATACTTGTACTTATGTAATTTGTAATTTAATAGGGGAATAATTTCCTGAATTAAATGATTATTATTATTAATACGCACATAAGCCCTAACACGAGCTTTTAACGCGATGCATTTGACAACCTAAACTGAACTGTTAGAGGGATGGAGCTAGATAGGAGCGATGATGGAGGGATGGAGGTGTATAGCTACATCCCTCTTTCTCGCTCCCACACTTGACATTTTAATACGTCATTGTAAGACTCCTGTTCTACTTGTCTCCTTTCTGTAGGTTGCCATTGATGACGAAGACACTGCAAGGTTGTGATTTGGGTCAATCAGAATAATAGTAAAGACAACTACTGGCCGCACGATCCACCTATTCACTTTATATCGGTTAAGCTCAGTCCATTCTTTATATCCATGCTACCCGATACAAACTTCTAGGATGTTCGGGGATCTTCGGGGAACTTCGTAGGTATACGATAGGAACATTAAAAGTGTCTCGTACGGGCACCTGTCACACGTCTGGACAATAAAAATGGACAAAGGTGGATATTGCGGATGCCAAGCATTCATGCCGTGGCCCACATTCATATGAACTCCTTTCTTTGTCCCCCTCCCGGCCAACCCGCCATATTGCTCTTTTTTATTTGCCCATGTCGAAATAAAACATTTGTCTTATTTATAGTGAATGGAATTGGCACGCTGAAGTTATTATAGTGTCCGGTGGGTTTTGACCACTTTTGTGATATGGTTTCATAAAATCGAATGGGTATTTATGATAGTTGGCTAGAGGGTAAGCCTATTGCTTACCCTCTATTACTGGTGAAGTGTGAGTTTACTATATTTTATAATACCTCCATGCTTAAAGGCCGATTCATACCGAAGTGGTTGTGAAATAATTTTAAACTTTATCTTCATCCTTAAAAGACCAGTATCGCTTGAAAGGTTGATAAAGGGCGTACAGTCGCCCGCGGTGCCTCCAGGCTGCTCGCTATGTGCGTCTTGTCAGCGTTTCTATTAGCGGGCGTGCGCGGCTACCACCAGCCGACCGCTGCCATTCCGCCGTGAATCAGCCTTATGTAGGCTTCAAGGAACGTAATGATTTTAAAGGATAGGTAAAGTTTTTCTTGTCAGTCGTGCACTGTTGACAGAGTGGTCGTGGTCATGTCTCGGTCGCGTCTTGTGCCATCGCTTCTCATGTGATGCGACGCCTTGCAGCTATGTGTTTGGTGGCAACTCCGAAGCCACCAAACAGCATTAAATGACGGAGGTAGTCGGGCACCTGGTGATACCGGAGTGCTCTCTTAATGCTACTCCAGGGCAGGGAGTTGAAGGCGTTGGTGATGTCCAAGGACACCACCACTACGACCTTGCCCCGGGACACCGCATCCCTAGTCGTGCATAGCACCCTCGTCGTGAGGGAGCTTTAATGCTGGAGTGTGTTACAGGTTTAATGAGATCCGTTTACTGTGTTGGAGAGCACATTATTTTAGCCACGAATTCCTCAGCTTTCTAACCAAATACAAATCATTTATTTGTTTGAGTACCTATGGGTAATACATGAGGTTGTAAAATAAAACATTCGTTCTTGGGATCATACCCTACCATTAGAAGTGTACAAATATTACAGCCTTAATTATATAACATTTTATAAATAAATAATATACATACATGCATTTACTTATTACAATTGATATTAAAAATAATTTAAACACAAAAACACACACTTTGATTATACCATAATTGAATTATTTAATTGCATTTTTCATTTAGATAATCTTTAATTTAATAATAAGCTTTATTTAAGAGATACGTTCTTAATTTTTAAACCAAAAAATATCTAAAAAAAAAACTTCGCTTCGGCTGTCCAAGTTAGCAGAATGGCAGTTCTTTAACTTAATCCTCTGGTTATTCATTCCCTTATAGCAAAATAAACTTTATTTTCAAAGTAAAAAACTAAAGAACTTTTTCTATATCATATAAAACTTTTGTCAACAGTTTATTTTGCCTGGCTTCATTCTGGGATGGGATCCAATCCGTTCCTCTAAAGAAAACTTGTAATAACTCGAAAGAAAAACTTAGTACATCAGTTTCTGTTCTGTAAGTTGTAACAACAGACTTACAACTTGCAATGAAGAGAACTTTCTAAAGGACGCTGATTAGTTTTCTTAGAGAGGTTACTGGTACAAGCCAATGAGATTTACAGAATCTCAGAGTCAGAACTTGTAACAAAGTTATTCGTAGATAGACGATCATTTGAAAGAGTTCCTAAAACGCACAGGGCAATTGAAGGACAGGTTCAAGAGGTGGGTTTCAGTCGGGAGAAGTCATTTGACGATTTCACACTTCAAAAAAAAAAATCATTGTGTTGATAAAGGTTTTAAACGTTTGTGAAAATGTACTGCTACACATTTTGATTCTACATTTGTGATACTTGTGATTGGTATCTGATCTTACTACCACATCTCAGATCACGAGGTCTTACTGTAAAACGTATATAATAAACGGCTTACTCGCAAAACGTCTCATTCGCAAAATATCTACAGGGAGGCCTCTGTGAGACCCACCTTTTGAGAAAGAGTCATTTTGCGAAAAAGGCATTGTGAGAAAGCGATCTATTAGAGAGTCATTCTGCGAAAGCGATATTATGACAAATTTAAATTTTATGAGCAGTAGACATTTTGCGACTAAGCCTAATAAACGGCCTATAACAATCATCGTCCATCACACCCCGCTTACCGAATTCAAAACATTCTACCCCGACATTTTCGCACTATTTTCCTCGACCGTAACTTAGGGGATAACAAGACTTTAACTAACTAAATTCACCCAAACATAACTAACTTACTGAAAATCACTTCCGAAAACTTAGAGTCAAGTGTGAACCTTTCCATAAAAAGGTCGAGTCCATCAAACCTCCGATATTGTCGTAAAGAGTGACTTTATTACTGAACGAGGCATAGAGTACGGAATCGTCTGAAGTATTGTTTGAAAGGCTCTGGACCGCCAAAGGCAACCGAAGCAACACAGGTGGGTTTCAGTCAGTAAAATTCTGACATTAAGTCGATATTGTGATGTTAAATACGTGTAGTTTTGTATATCAAGTGGTTACATAACTGGATCAAATGTAGAATCATTGAAACAGGCGCGATCTCGGTAAAATTGAGCTAAGAATTTTATTGCAAAATTGACTACCTCTGCGAGCTTGCTGAGAAGTCTAACTCGATGTACAGTCAGGGATCAAAAGTGCAGTTGCACTCTACCAATGCTAAAGTGTCTAAAATTTCTTTTTTGTAGAAGTTCAATAGTCCACAACTAGTTTATTCAATACTTTAGATTCTATCATCATTTCAGCCGAAAGACGTCCACTGCTGGACATAGGCCTCCCCCAAGCGTCTCCACAACGACAGATCCTGTGCGTCTCGCATCCACCGCGCGGTGAGAGTCGCGGGAGTCCGCGACTCTCACCAGGTCGAGATTAGGTTAGATTCTATGCTACCAATTAAATCAGTCATGAACCATTGACCCTCTTCTACAAAGGAATTTTTGACACTAGCATTGGTAGAGTGCAACTGCACTTTTGACTCCTGACTGTAAGTACCTATGTTCTGCCAAATATTGCAAAAAACAGATTGACGTTGCTCGCAGAACAGATAGTCGATAGGGAGGAAAGGTTCTGGAGTGGCGACCACGTAATAGAAGATACAGCTTCGGAAGTCCTCTCAAAAGGTGGACCGATGACCTGGTGAGGATGTGAGGTCATTTGGTAGAGCGAGACGCACTGAACCTGTTGTAGTGGCGATATTTGGAGGAGGCCTATGTCCAACATTGGACGTCTTTCGACAGAAGTTATGACAGCAAAAACATTAGATTGTGTTATTATCCGCATTGTAAAGGAATTCATCAAAACAACTCAGTGTCAGTAAAAACTAATTTTTTCCCGAGTACAAACAGAGTTGTGTGATCGAATCAGAAATGAAGATATCCGCAGGAGAATCAAGGTTGCCGACATAGCAAGAAGAATCGCCAAACTTAAGTGGCAATGGGCAGGGCACATTGCTCGCAGAACAGATGGCCGATGGGGCCGAAAGGTTCTGGAGTAGCTACCGCGTACCGGAAGACGCAGCGTTGGAAGGGTTCCTACAAGGTGGATCGATGACCTGGTAAAGGCTGCGGGAATCCGATGGATTCGAGACGCACAGGACCGTTCATTGTTGCGACACTTGGGGAGGTCTACGTCCAACATTGGACCTCTATCGACTGAAATGATGATGATGATGATGACAAACAGAGTAAATCAGAAAAACCTCTTCTTAGTTGCCCTCTGCGTTCCAGGGTCGCGGTAACCCTTCTAACAATCCCGCAGCCACGTCGCCTTACTCTATGGATCGAAGCAGAACCTCCGTCATACATGCAAAATATGCCAGTATTTTTTATTCTTCCACTAAAATGGTTTATGGACTTTTTATTGCGAATAGGTCCCGGATTATGAAGCTAAGGTAGGTTTATCACCTGCTTTTCATGGTGTGTTATGGAGTTAGTTTCCTTTTACAAACGATAAAATGTATATTGATATGACTTGTAGGGTTTTTTCACACCTGATAAAGCTTTTTATCATTGGGGTTTACGTACCTGGGGTTGTTCACTTGTGTCTAATTTTCTTGGTCTTATCTTTTACGATAGCATAACATAGCATAGTATAATCAGCCTTATAATATTCCCATTCCCACAGCTGGGACTCTTTAGGAGAGAGAATTGATCGTAATCCACTACGCGGTCCCAGTGCGGGTTAGGTTAGGTTAGGATGTGAATTTTTGGTTGTAGGACATGCCGGTTTCCTTACGATGTTTTCCTTCACCGTTTTGAGAGCAGTGGTGATGAAATAAATTACACAAAGTAATGCGCCTGGCTGGGGTTGAACTTGTGACCTACAACTTGTAAGACAGGGTAGTTACTAGAGGGTTACCACTGCTCCTACGATATGATATACGAATCTTCTACAATAGCTTCGTATAAGACAAGATTTTTTCTCTCTCTATATTTTGTTGCAATTTATCATTATAGATATTCAGCTATATCTATATTTGTAAAAGGAGAAACTGACTGACTGACACATCAACGCGTAGCTAAAACTACTGGGACTAGAAACGTGAAATTTTGCGAGCACTAAGAGAGGATTTTGCAAAATTCACCCGCTAAGGTGATGGAACGAGTCCAAAGACTGTATGGAGAAACCTACTTTGACGCGGGCGGAGCCGGTGGCAGAAGCTAGTGTTTCATAACGTAACAGCCCCCCTAGCCAAGTCACAAACGATAAACGTAAACTCTCAGTAGTCTTTAATAGATTTTCAACTTTATGTTATTGGATATAAAGTTGAAAATCTATTGAAGATTACATAGTGTTTTCGTTCGTTCCGGTCGCTAACGCTCAGTAGTCTTTAATAGATTTTCAACTTTATGCTCTTAGGTGTAAAGTTGAAAATCTATTGGAGATTACTAAGCGTTCACGTTTATCGTTTGCAACTTGGCTAGGGGGGCAGATTTGTACGCAAGCTGTCCAGTTACTACCCCGATCATACTTGTGACCTCCTAAATGAAGTCTTGAGGAATCTTTCTCTTTGATCTCCTAGCGACTGTCTGGGTGTCCATCAGGATTTCTGCTAGCTTGTTTGGATGTTTTTTTTTATTTTTTTTATTCCACAACTATCACACAACGCCGTTTAGTCCCAAGCTAAGCAGAGCTTGTGTTATGGGTACTAGACAACTGATTGACTGAACTGAACCTACTTATATGTTTCTAAATACATACATATATAGATAAATTACACCCAGACACAGAACAAATGATCGTGCTCATCACACAAACATTTGTTCTGGGTGGGAATTGAACCCACGACCTCCGGCATAGCAGTCAGGGCCACTAACCACTAGACCAACAGACCACTCAGGCCAGTGATTTGAGATTCGTTCTCTTTACGCTTAGTCCATTCTATTTTATCAGGAAGGACTAAAGATTCTGACGTTTTATAAGCACCAATGTAGGGCTATGTGCAATATTTTTTTTTTAAATTGAATTGAATTGAAGGTAAAGACATATTGCACCCTAACTAAATCACACTTCACAATATTACACTAGTATTTTAAAGGTGAAAGTTTGTATGTTTGTTACTTATTGACGCTTAAACGGCTAAACGGATTTCCATGAAACTTGGTACACTGGTAGATCATATCTTGGAATAAGGCATGGGGTATTTTTTATCCAGGTAGTATGTTCACTTGAGACAATTTACGTAACCTACTTGCATTTAAGTTTAGTTTATTCTTAAACATCATTTGATTTATTAGCTTTGATAAAATTGTATTAGCATAATACCGGATGGTCACAACGCACACAAATAGGTTTATTTGTTATTTTTTATCTGTTATTTATTTATTGTGCACACCTACCACAGTGTTGTCTCTTTTAACCCAAAGGTTGACTGGTAGATAATGCCTTGTTGCATTAAGTCCGCCTATGTACCACTACTGTACATGAAGTTTAAATAAATAAATAAATAAAATAGGCCTATGTTGTAATGTATAATAAAAATTTAATGTGCAATACTAATGACCAATAACCACATAGTAACGTAACAAGTACGGCACAGATGCGGTTAGCGGGTTGTGTTGCGAACCACCAGCGCAGGCGACCAGCCTGACCACTTTCATCCAAGGCCTGTCACTTTCTACCGATAGGAATTGAATCATGCCTGATGTGGAAGAAACATAAATTAAAGATCACTTTCAAAGGATCATAATTAATTAAGGAACGCCTTGATCCATGATTGGTCTTTTCATTTGTGTCTTATTGTGGTTACCCGGGTTCACTAATGTTTCACCAAAACTCCATTGACAAATTTTTAGTTAACAACCAACGTTTCGTATACTATTTATTTCACAAACAGTTCATTCCGCAAATGTTTTATTTAGGTATATAATCATAGCAATGATAAGTAATTAGTTGAAATTAATTAATCGATATAATAAATACCTATACAGATAAGAAAATTAACTAGGTACATATATTGCTGTGCCCTACAGGGTCCATGATTATTTCAATTTTTTATTATTTATCCACCTGACATGTACCTACATTATGGATTGCAATAAAGAATTTGCAAGCATTTTGCGTACAGCTAAGGAGTGGAATTCCTTGCCGGAATCTGTTTTTCCTGATGGCTACAACCCGGGAATCTTTAAGTCAAGAGTGAATAGGTTACTTCTAGGTAAGCGCGCTCCATCGTCGACCGCATCGTCGCTTTCCATCAGGTGAGATAGCGGTCAAGCGCTAACCTATAAAGAATAAAAAAAAAAAAGAATTAAGATTGAGAGTTTTACAAACATTCACTTAGCAAACTTTTTTTTGGCAAATGCCTCTTGATAAATGTTTTGGATGATATTTAATCATTTATCATGTACCTACCTAATAAATAAAATAAAATTTAAATTCTTTTGGAAAAATTACGTTTATTCTAAATATCATTTTCTATTGCAAAATATGCCTTTGTTCCACCAAAAATACAAATTATGGACTAAAATATGTTCTTCTGAGTCTATTTATGAGTGGAAGGAAGATAATTCCCCCTCCCTTATATTGCCGGAGGACCGGTCGACGGAGTCCCACTTCGCGGGGCTCCTACTTCTGGGTGGTTTAAAAAAAAAGCACGAAGGGGATGGCGGGATCTGTGTTCGCTCGCTTTACTCGCTCACTAGAACCTGCCATCCCCTTCTAACCTAACCTGCTCGAGTCGGGGTGCCCCTAGTCCAGTTAGTTCTCTGTGCCTTTTTACTTAGTGGATGAGTGTCGGGAATAATAAGGCAGGGTTGACAAACATTGATATCTTCATTCTTGATGCGATCACGCAAGGAAACTCTGAGTATAGCTCTTTCCAATGCCCTTTGGGTGACTTAAGCCTTAAGCTTTCTAATGACGGTTACAGTGTTACCAAATAAATATTTTTTCTTTCTACCAGAGCTAGAAACATGAATTACAAAATAATGTTTTTAGAAACAAAACACGAGTAGAACCCTGATTAAACCAAATCCAATCAGACAAATATGTTGTCCAAATACCCAAATCCCTTTCAAACATTATATTGTTCCCAATACGAAACGAAGTCGGTCCTAACACTCTGTTAATTATAAAATTCAATTATCTAACTCCATTATATCCTGGATTCGGTTACACAAAACGTTTCGGACCCTTTTTGTCCGCAATAAATGATAATTTGGATTATGAGGAAGGACTCTCGTGGCCGGTAAATCGTTTACTGCTGGACATGGGCTGGAGCATTTGCCAGCACAATGCTCATTAGCGACACTGATTGTAATCATTTTGCCCTATTAGCGGTTTCATTAGTTTACTGCTGGGCAAAGGCCTCCCCCAACTTCTTCCAGGTATTCTTTTCTCGAGCCTCCTCAAATCAGCCCTTGCGGTAGGCGTCTAGGTCATCTCGCCACCTCTTCCCAGGTCCTTTTTTTGCAACGTAAACAGCCGTATCTTTTTATTTCGTTAACTCACAAGTTTGATTTTTCCACAGCTTCAAGGGACCGCAGACCTGAGTATATGGTTTTATTTTCAACTCGATACCTCCACGCGTTCCCGAGATAAAGGGTCCTTGATAGACAGACATACAGACAGATGGACGGACAACAAAGTGAGGATCACTTTGTTGGGTTCCGATTTTTCCTTTTAAGGTACGGAACCCTAAAAATACATATCACTATCCAAACCCAGATCATGACAGCGTAAAAAGACTCGACACCATGACGTAACTACATAATGTACGCGTAACACATAATACAAAGATGGTACTTATATTAGCTGCAGGTTGACCTTAGCCCACGCGATGGCGATGGCTCGGTGACTCATACGCAGCATACACAATGTACCAGTAATTGTTATTTGTTAGTTTGTTACTGCTGTATTTTGGTGAGACTGGTTTTTGTTATGTTCAAAAGCACTGATGTGGATTAAATTGTATCTTACTAGCTTCTAGCAGCGGCTTCGCCCGCGTGAAAATAGATAATATATCTGTACTTCAGAGGTATACTCCACTTTTTTTGAAAATATGTATTTTCTATTTAATCTATTGTATATAGACCAAGATCCCAGAGCTGTCAGACATAATTTATTTTCACATGGATGAAACCTTAGGTTCTCAGTAGCGTCTCATGTGCTTTGAATACCTGTGTACTTGTGGAGCTCCCCCTTGGGGAACTTTGGCAGGTACGAGGTGAGAAAGGGAACTAAAAATAACGAGTTACTTAACTTAATGTTTTATGGCTGATTTTTATAGATATAAATGTTTTGTAGAATATTATTCTAAAGTAGTATCATAAGTGTCAGACACTTTCCATGGATCAAAACTTCTGTCAGACACTTTAAAGCTCAAAAAATAAATAAATGAACTTTACTTATTTTTACATGTCTGATTTTTAAATATGTTATTGAGGTAAATATTACAAAGTTACATTTCAGTAGTCAGACTAATTGTAGTGACCAAACTGACCGCTCTGGGATCTTAGTATATTAGAAAAGGTCCTAAGAAAGTAAAAAAATTGTTTACAAAGACATATTTTGAGGGTGCATTAGAATGGCATACAATATGATTCCGTCTCTTGTTAGTAATTACGTCGTTATAGGAAAGCGTGTTGTGCTGTTTTAATACTAAGTGCATTATAGAAAGCTGGCGCTGGAATGAATGGGAAGGAAAGGTTCAGTTGAAAACCAGTGTCAGGCAACTACTTGACTGGCATTATTGCTGAACTGGACCTATTTGGCGCAGTCGTGAGACACACAATAATACTTTTCTTTTTTTATACTTTTTTTTTCGGTGGGAATATCATCTTATGACATCCCCCGCTCTTGGGCGGAGCGGGAGATAGTGTCAGACTTTTACTGACTAAAAACCCACTCCTGTTCCTTCGTTGCCTTTCGTACCAGGGCCGAGTCTTCCTTTCAGAATCAGACACTTGGCCCCAGTAGGCTTCGACCCTGCTGGGCCCCTACAGTTGCTGACATCTCCTTGAGGCGCGCGTGGAACAATACGCATCGTCGACGACTTGGGCTCAGTCCGGACGGTTACCGGACGGTCGGACGGCGAGCCACCCATTGCTTGCCGTCCGCAAACCCGCGCCGTTGCCGGTTTTTTTATACTTAAGTTTCTACATGTTGTTTCTACACTGTGTACCTATCATTGTGTGTCAAATAAAATATTTTCGTGCTTTCTTTCTTTCTTCCTTCCTTTCTTTCTTTCTTTTTTTCTCATAATAGAAATACTTCAGAACTTACTCTCATAATAGCGCACACACACGCGCATAATAGCGTATACACACGTCACTCTCTATAACCCAGTTAACCAAATTAACTTTCTTATCACCTCTACTTCAGAGATGGACTTCAGACGTCTTATCAAATTCAATTGAGAATCAGGTCATTGAGTGGATGTTACGTCTACAGTAGCTATAGCGTCTTCAAAGACTCGATGTCAATTGATTGTAGAATTACTTCGGAAATCCTTATTATTGTAACAGTTGAAAGTTCTTCATTGTGAATAGAATGCAGTCATCTGTGTGCTGATAACAGTCTTTGGGGTATCTGTGTTCTCAGAGGTCAGCAGGTCATCCTGTTGGCATTGATTAGCCATGATTGGGACTGGAAGTAGTGGTGTGTGGTGTTCGTCATGGAGTATGCCGTGAGGATAAGACCACTCTACTAAGAATTAGATAATAATAATAATAATAATTCTTTATTGGCATAATATACACAATTTGGATCATAGGATTCCCTAACACCTGCGCTAGTAGAAACTGTATTGCAGGTGTTAGTGTCTTCCCTACAATAAAGTGCCATTAATCTTACGTCAGACAGTGTGTTGAGAAAGTAATAAAACTAAAGAAAAACATATTTTTTTTTAAACTAAAAGTAGACAAACATGCTGCCATGAGTGTGAGATGGTTTGGGGAAGCTGCGACTGCGTGAAATTGCTGATAGTTTCAAAGATATCAAATTCACATGACTTCTAATATTGATTATATGATACTTGACAGTATTCGCTATCAAATCCCCTTCAATCAACACCCGCGTATAATCTATGAAGGAGCTATACTCAGGTATTCATGACTTTATTTACCTAAGTAAATATTCACAGAATTTAGTTGCGTGAGAAGCATACGATTCTGGTTTCCGCGACTAGTTTGCCATTCGGGAAATCCCGACAAAGTACTCGTGAGTAAAACCATAACACGACAAAACAATTCAACACACAAAGGTATAATGTAAATGAAGTATATCAAAGTCTACTCAGCGTGTAAATGGAGAATTTCCCCTTACCCACGATACATCAAAACTAATTTGTCGTCACTTCCGAAACCGCGAAGCAAGTTCTAAAAGGTTAAACCTTGTAAAGGAAACGGAACAAGTTTCGGACTATAAAGGTTAACCGCGGCGACCTGTGGATCAAACTTTAACTCATAATGCTACCTGCTTATTACTTATAGTTCCAAGTAAGTTGTTATGTGGTTTACTTGAGGAATAGTTAAGTTTAAGGAGGCATGTACAGTAAGTATTTGATGAGACCACTATTGTAACCATGAGCATACTAAATTATGCCTATACTAGGGATGTTTTGGAGCTCCACAACCTTATCCGAAACTATCGGATATCTGAAGTAAAAAATATCCGTAACTGTTACCGCAATCGATATAAAAGTTTAGGATAGTTTCCAATAAAGGTAGAGACTAAAGTTTGTAGGAAGTAATTTCTGGAACTAGTGAACCAATTTAAAAAATTCTTTCACTAATACCAAGCTAATTCCTGAGTGACATAAGCTTTAGTTAATTGTAACTAATAATATTTCTATTATGCCAAAAATATTGCACGCCAGGCGAAGCTAGTTTACTTATATAACTGATTCTAAAAAACAAATGATAATCTAGACTACAAATAAAAAAAAAAAAAACAAATCTTGCTATTTATATTTTACTTTTATAATTATAATATCTATAATCGAAACTATCTGAAGCTAGCGGATAATCTGAAATAATGTCGTATCCGTAACCGGTATAATATTCCTATATGTTATGATATGAAATTTCGGACCTTGATACGGATATCAAGATCCGAAATTTCATATCTCTAACATTCCTGACCTATTTAATTCGCATCTAATTATTTTTATATTTTGAATAATAATTAATTATCTATCCATCTTTGTATGTGAGGAAACATTAAAAATAAGGCAGGTTATCATACATACCTTTGCTATATCCTCTCTGTCTATTTCAATCACTGTCATGGCGTATCTACCAAGCGAATTTCAATGAAATATGGCGGAAAATTTGAACTCAAAAACGAACGTAGATATATATCCAATAAATCTATAAAGCATCTCATAATATTGTCTGTCAGAGCTTAGCACAAAAAACATTAAACAGCATTGCTGCCAGGAGCAGAACTTTTGGCAATATTTTATTATTTTCCTGTAACATTTAGCCTATAACAAAGTTGGCACGCAACTGAAGCTTGCAGCTTCAAATTTTCAAAGCCACTTTACGAAGGCTTTCGGTAAAGCACATCACACACGTCAAAGGCAGACCGAGGCCTTTTTGTGCAAAGTTGTAGTACAGAGTGACCTGTGTTCCACAGGGTTTTCAAGGACCTGTCTGATTTACAAAAAATGTGTCCTTATATCGGCCTCATGCTTGCTATCGGATTATGTTGAAAGGATTTTTGGGATTTAGTTTCACAGTGTCAATTAGTGTTATTTTTTAATGAATAGCTTTTCAGGTTTTTTTAATTAATTCTGATTTGCATAAAGGCTACGATTTTGATGGTATTAAAATACATATAACAAAGATAACATGAATACTTAGAAAACTGTAATTTATCGCGTTCTAATGTACCTTTAAGTATTAATTTACATCAATAAGTTTCAAGTTGATTAAGCAAAATAGCACAACAAAGTTTATTTCAGAATTGAGACCCACGTAGACTATGAAAATAAATCGAGAACATTTAAAAGGTCCACACGAATATTTAACACTTGAATTAGACCCAGACATTAAACAGCTAAAGGTCAAAGTTCGTTTCCCACATTATCTCGACAATATACCCAGTCTAGATCGGGCCGGGTCCCGTCTAAACAGCTGACATTCACAGCCCTTTGAATTGTTTCAACTTTTCACTTAAAGGCCGGCTCGACATAAGCTGCTGATTGGGTCATTCCAACTTAGACGTATGGCATTCTGGCTATCTCGGATCAAATCAACAGGGTGCGAAATATTGTATGTTGGAACAACGGTCCAATTTTGATGTCGGTCGACTTTAGTATGGGGCCACTTTAGTATAGGGCCACTTTAGTATGGGTCCACTTTAGTATAGATACTAGTCTAAACTAATATTATAATAAAGAGGTAAAGTTATTTGTGTACATGGTCTATGGGAATACTGCTATATTTGTGAAAATTATATTCGCTAATAGAACGCAATATTATCGACCACGGAAGCCGAGCGAAACCGCGTCAGAATTGTAATCGAGAATAAAATGTATTCAAGATTATTTTTTTTGACTAGAGTTTGCCAGCGGCTCCGCCCGCGCGAATGTAGAAAATATACGCTTATGTTACTCAGTGATTACTAGCATTCTACTGATGAAAAAAAATGAAGTCGTTTCAGTAAAATTTGAGTTGATTCTTTACACATAAAAATACGAATCTTTCCTGTTTTCTTTTAATATTGTGACCATGATTTCCCGAACATTTTATTATGGCCTCGGTATTTTGTAGTAAAATGAATGTTGTTATTTGTCATTTTTGTTTTATTTTAATTGAATTGAACCTGACGTTGTATTATTATAATGTTTTTAATTGAAATCATTTGTTTCTTTTCTTTCTTCTCCAAATAGATTTACACTTTGGAATGTGCTATTAGCATCATTTTTCTGGCTAACTGATTTCTGGATAATTCAAAACTGTCTGTAAATGACTTATTTGAAATAAATGTTAATGATTTAGATTTTTAATCTTATCTCATTTTACTGTGGATATTCCAAGCCTAAAATAAACGAATTTATTATTATTCCTGTAATATTAACATAGAAAAAGGGTTACAAGTTTCAATTGTACTTTTGTGTACAAATATCTTTCTTTTCTTTCTAATTTTCTTCTTCGTCGTAACGATGATTTCAAAATTAAGTGTCTTCTGACCAAAATTCAGCCACGTCGACAGCGTTAGCACTTGTCTCGTAAAGGTCTTTCAAAGAGCAGGTGTATTTCTAAATGATAAGGTAAACACGTTGAATTAGACATTATCGAAGTACAACCTAGTCGAAGCTCTGTTGGCGTTTGGCCAACAGCAGAATGATAGATTGAAAGCTTCCAATGCAATGACGCACCTGATGCTTTCATAAGTAACATATAGAATTATAAAGTATGCATGTATTTTTTTTTGTAGGTGGGAAAATCATCCAATGACATCGCCCGCTCTTGGGCGGAGGTGGAGGACGTGTCAGACTTTTACTGACTAAAAACCCACTCCTGTTCCTTCGTTGTCTTTCGTACCAGGGCCGAGTCTAGTAGGCTTCGACCCTGCTGGGCCCCTACGGTTTGCTGACATCTCCTTGATGCGCGACTGGAACAGTACGCGCCGTCGACGACTTGGGCTTGGCCCGGACGGTTACCGGACGGTCGGATGGCGAGCTACCCAATGCTCGCTGTCCGCAAGCCCAAAGTATGCATGTATGTGTTCCACGCGCGCTTCAAAGAGATGTCAGCAAAACCATGGGAAGGCTTCTGAAAAGGATAATCATGTCTCTAGAACATAAACTGAAGAAACATAGGTGTAGTTTTAGTCAGTAATAGTCTGACACTCCCTCCCGCCCACCCTAAACTAAGAGAAGAAGTCATTGGATGATTTTCTACCTTAAAAAAATGTTTAAATGCTTATTCTAACCATAAGTATACTTTTGTACCCTTGTTTTATTAATATTTTCATTTTTTAAAGTACCATATTGTCTTTCCACCACCTTTGATTGACTAGTAGAGAATACCTAAGGCAACTTAATGCAATTCAAAGGTACAAATGCAAGCTTAATGCTTGCATTTGTACCTTTGAATTGCATTAAGTTTTCTTATTTATTAATAAAAAATTACATTGCGTTGAATTCAGGCATATATCTTCTCTCATCAGACTACGATTTTATGGAACCCTCTCCGTATGCGGTATGCTAACCTTCAGCTCGAGGGTTTCGCCAATATTATGCAAAGAATGTAAGAACGTTCCTACACTAGTAAAAGGTGCAAAATCAATATTGACTACACAACGGCATAGCCCCAATTATTCCCGCCGCTGTTATCATAATTCCTTCAACTTATTTAATATACTTCCGCAAGAGCTTCAAACATCACAGTAAATAGGTTACGAGCATATTCTTCTAAGCAAACATGTTTAGTCTATAAACTGTCTGTTGTAATTTTAATAAAAACAATAAACTTTAAACCAACTGGGTTGCGTTCACAAAATCTGTTCATACACTTACAATGCAGGTCAACGACCGGCTACCTGTCACATAAAACTATACTTATCCTACTCTAGCATGTTAATTTCTCTATCGTCTATACCCCTCTTTCCTTGACGTTGAACGTGTAACTGACAGGCATTGTTAGGAGTTCTTAATCGTTGTTTTCCAACAAGATACTTAGTTTCATGCTTAGTT
Source organism: Mythimna impura (assembly GCA_905147345.3). Lineage (NCBI taxonomy): Eukaryota > Metazoa > Arthropoda > Insecta > Lepidoptera > Noctuidae > Mythimna > Mythimna impura. Next base: position 2,661,038 of record LR990355.1, on the reverse strand, counting down.
GGCGGTTTATTCGGGATCTGTGTGAGAATTGGCACCGTGTCAACTTAGTATCAGACACTGTGTGGTTCTGATTGTGTGTATTAGTCTTAAGCCTTTAGGATTGATCGTTTTCCGTTTGCTGTTCTCTTTTGCGTAATTTTGTAGTCTAATTATTATTAGCTTCTTTGGATTTGAAAGAGAATCTTGTTCGCTGAAGTTTCAAGTCATTTTATAACGGGACTGGTTGTACGCTTTTGTAAACTTATGGCGGCAAGTTGTCACTTTATTGTGATTTTGTTATTATATGTTTCTTGTAGCGGTATTGTGCGGTACTGACGTATGTTTTGGTACCGTTTGTTACTTTACATACAATGTGTTATTGCGATTGTGCGTGTTAACCAAGGATTGGAATTTAAGTTACCGTGGTAATTTTAGTTCTTTGCTCGTGCAGTTATGCAGTTAGAGGTGAGGAGTTGGTTCAATTATTGTAGGTATATTTTTATTAGTCCACTAGTAATCCCGTCTTTAGTTACTGTTTTTATTTGTCGGAACCTTCCTTAGATAAGTTCGTTTAACTAACTCAACAAATAAATTCTACACTTCAGCTTTATAATATTAGTATAGACTATATTACAATTGCTAGGTGCGGGTGACAGCTGTCGGATTCATACAATGCAGCTACCTATCCTTTTCTCTCAGCTTAAAGATCCATATTTTCGTCCTGCTGTCATCCTACCCATGCGATGTACCTAAAAAGACCTTAGGCGTTAGTGAGAATGCGATGTATTCTGAAGATTAGTGATCGCTATCAGTAAAATTTTGGTTGGAAGTCATAAAGTAATTTTGTAATCATGACACAAAGGTAACTTTAAAGGAGATAATAATCATTTTCTCAACACCTCATGCAAATATTTATCTGCTTAATACCTACGATGACGACTATCTGTAGAAGAATTTTGTTCAGTAAAGTTTTTGGTATTGTTTGACCGTTTTTTTTTAATTTGTTTATTCATTTGCTTTTTTTTCAAATCCAAAGGTTTATTTGATAAATATAGTACTAAACCAAGACAACAATAACAAAATAAAAACATTTAACTAATTAAAACTATATAAACACACAAAAGGCAATAACTACTAGCTAAAATATGGCTTCATAAAACTACTCCGCATCGGTGTCGACTGGAAGTGTGCCCAAAAGGCTGGCGGCATTGCCACGTTGTATGGCAATGCTTAATCTCTGACCGAGGTAAAAACCAGCTCTTGGGTTATGCGAAGTGTCAACTAAGCGTTTGGATAATTCTTTATAAAGCTTATGAGCACTCGAACCCCACGGCCCAAGAGTTTCAACCCCAAACGGCTCAAAAATATAACTGCCGACGAGGTTGGTATATTTCCGCCGCTTGAGGTTCTCTGTAGCCGCAGCAGCAGCACCAGCACAGCACGATGAGCTAGTATGATGGGATGGCGCAATTTTTTCATTACTACGTTCATAATTTCTGCCAAACTGTGAAAGAGTTTGTCGCCAGTTGTTCTCGTTTCACATTAAATTTCACCTTTAGAAGTAGTTAGGTATTCTCAATCTGGATCATTAGGGTTTTTCTTTTTAATAAGTCTGTTTGACTGTTTGATCTAGGTGAGTACTAATTATGCCTGACTAGCTTTTATCAGCGGCTACCCCTGCGTCACCCCAAAGTAGGTTTCTCCATACAAACTCTGGACTCTCGTTTCATCCCTTTAGGAGGCGAATTTTGAAAAATTCTTCCCTTAGTGCTCGCCTATGTTATAAAAGGAAACCTTGTGCAAAATTTCACGCTCCTAGTCCCAGTATTTTCGGCTGTGCGTTGATATATCAGTCTGTCTATTTCTTCTTTATTAATAAATTGGCATTCTTAAAAGCATAAAATATTTACGTATATTATTCTCATCTATTTAATTCTTCAGCTTGTACCACGCATCCTTGTTTTGTAAATGAACATCTTTGTAGTATGTTTCATAATTGCAAATATTTACATACTAGGAATATATATATTTGTATGAGAGCGTGGTATTTTCTCCAGTAAAGCATATCTTGTTTGCATGTTATTACGACATAAGGGCCCGTAATGGTTCCTGACAGCAACCCGTAATATCTTACGGAAGTTAATGAATTAGTGGAGTTTGCAGCAAGATGGGTTGTTCATTTTATTTTTAGGGTATGTTTTCCAAACTTGGTCTATACAAGAAGGTAATTGTTTGTTTGTAGGAGGTAATGTCTTTTTCAGGTTTTCGTTCCCAAAAGGTAATAAACGGGACTCTATTACTATGTCTCTGCTGTCTGTCTGTCTTTCCATCTGTATCTCATGAACCGTGATAATTAGACAGTTGAAATTTTCACAGATGATGTATTTCTGTTGCCGCTATAAAAACAAACACTAAAAAAAAAACAATAAAATAAATATTTAAGGGGTCCCATACAACAAACGTGTTTTTTTTTTTCGTCGATTTTCGCTACGGACGATACAGAAACCTTTGTGCTCGAGTCCGACTCTCACTTGGCCGGTTTTTGCTGTTGTGTTGGAAATCATCAAAATACTCCTCCCACTCTGGAATGAAATGGAGTGTCAAACCTTTACAGGCTAACATCCACCTGGTGCTCCTTCTTCAGAGAGAGACGGAGTTATACAAGCCATATAGCACTATCCCTATCTCACAACAGATTCATAATAATTTTAAGAAGTCATGGTAGGGCCTCAGATTAGTACTTCCAGATCAGATTTCACAATCCTGAAGGGCAACTGAAGAAACACGGGTGGGTTTTTTCATCAGTAAAAGTCAAAAGTCTGACATTATCACTCCACCCTGAGTAGAAGGAGATATTTGATGATTTCCCAGCCTTAAGAGGGTCCTTTTTCACTCGCTTATCGTCAACATCGAGCATGGTTTAAAAGCTTGTTACTTCATCTAACGCAATCCAACGCGATGTTTGACGAAAAGGCAACGCGATAAAAGAGAGATAACGCCTGAAAACTGTTAGCATTCGGTAATTCCGTGATTTACCCGAATATTTTACAAAACTTGTTCCAGGAAATAAGTGTTTTTTTTTAACCCTTAAACGTTTTTGAAATACATTGTCGTCATTTAGAATCTTGATTAAATTTACAAAGCTTCTATTGTTATATTTTTTTAAAATTTTTGAGTAAATTATGAAGTGTTAAAGTTCATTCAAAATAGCAGATTTTTAGAGGTCTTTACTGGATTAGTTTTACACAAATTTATAAATTGATTTCAATAGAAGCCTAGATAATATAGATACTGTGTTTACAAAATATGTAATGAAAAATGTGTAATATGAAATAATATATAAATATGTAATATAATATGAAAAGTCCGTTAGTCGAAAACGTCACCGGCCCACGCTGAAAACCAGCGCTGTGTACACACACAATGCGACGAGTCCATGGACTCGTCGCATTTTTGCGTTGTGGACACGGCATTATGCTGAGCGTACGGCCGTTTTGCTCGGACGTGACGCATCTGTTATTTTTAATTAATTATGTTTTTGTCTTGCAAAATGTTTGCAATATGTTAGTTATGAGTTTGCGCCTTTTCCGGCAAATAAAATGTTTTTCTTTCTTTCTTCTTTTCTTTTTCTAATACCTAACGTCATAATCGCGTAAGAGCGGTTGTATGAAAAACAGTGAAAATTGTTGTGAATGTTGAGTAATTGAGTTGCATCCCCTTAAGGCTGGGAAATCATTATTCATTATTATTGTTAGATATCCCCAATACTGACTATCAACTCAAATATTTGTTAAGGTTGGGATATTACACTCGTAGATAGTTTATAGTAAAATATCCCAACAGGATTGCACACACGGAAACGTGGGTAGTTAATAATGCGTTGTTCAAACAGAGGTGCGTAATTTATGAATTTGTTTACGTATCTGAACGGAAGTGGGAGCGTAACCGAAATATTCAAAATAATTTTAGGCTTTGAAGCGGTAGGATTTTGGATGCTTGATTTATGAGTCATCATCATCTCCCTAACTTTTTCATCCAATGACTTTTCTCGCTCTAGGGCGGGGCGAGAGGGCGTCTCAGACTATTACTGACTAAAACCCACTCCTATGTTCTTTCTTTGTCTTCATTCCAGGGCCCCGGGGTCTCTTTCGTATAACCTATGGCCTCGGTAGGCTTCGACACTGCTGGTCCCCTACGGTTTTGCTGTCATCTCCTTGAGGTGCGCGTGAAAAATTACACGACGTCGATGACTCGAGCTCGGTCCGGACAGTTACCGGACGTCTGAACGGCGTGCTAACCATTGCTCGCCGTCCGCAAGCCCACGCCTACGGTGCATAGCATAGCATAGTCGGCCTTATAATGTTCCCACTGCTGGGACTCAGGCCTCCTCTCTACGAGAGGGAATGGGCCGTAATCCACCACGCGGGCTCAGTGCGGGTTGGTGGATGTCACATGTCTTCGAATTTTTGGTTCTAGGACATGCCGGTTTCCTCACGATGTTTTCCTTCACCGTTATGAGCCTATGGTGGCTTTTCCCAATTGGCTTGTGACTGGAAGTCGCCTTCCAGTCTGACTGGATGCGGCTGAATACCTATGTGTTACATGGAACGACTGCTTATCATGTTTCTACAATCCAATTACTGGGCAACATGATACTCCTTGGATACACTGATGGTCAGATTTTCTGGCATCCGACTACCTGTAACGACCGTCAAAGATAAAAGGTGATGATTATAATCTCTCCTAATATGTCTAACAGCTGCGTTATCAAGTGGAATTCGTCACAAATGAGACCAATTTCGTAGAATTTGACCTTTCTTTGTAAGATAGAAACTGCTCTTTATTTCGGTAACTGGAAATTCATCGTAAGATAGAAATTGCTGGTTAGGTACCTACGTAATAAATCGAAGTTGATGGAAGGTTATTTTTGAAGTTCGCAAAGAAAGAAATGAGAAAACCAACTAAAAATATTATAGAAACACCAGTTGTTTCGGCAGACGTTGTCTTGCAAGACGAGAATATTGAGAATTTTTTTTTATTAATGATAGGCTCGCGTTTGACCACCATCTCACCTGATGGTAAGCGATGATTTGGTCGACGATGGAGCACGCTTGCCTAGAAGTAGCCTATTCACTCTTGACTTAAAGACCCCTAAGTTGTAGCTATCGGGAAACACAGACTCCGGCAAGGAATTCCACTCCTTGGCTGTACGCATAATAAATGTGTTCTCAAAACGTTTTGTGCGTATGGGTGGGATGTCTACCATGTACCGGTGGCGCAACGCCGTACGTCTAGTGGTCCGATGATGGAACGGACTTGGCGGAATTAGATTGTGCAATTCTAGTGCACACTCCCCGAAAGAATATATAGAGAATATTGAGAACCCGATTGTAGTGCCACCTACTGGGTTTAATTACATTTTCAAACCATCCTGGGACCCACTCCAATACACATACAAAGTTTCATCCGAATCGGTCGTTTAGAAGGAGTTAGGTGAAAAACACACGTAAATAAGAATTATATATATAAAGCTAAATAGATTAGCTTAGTTAAATGTGGCGATGTTGTGCGACTGAGACAGGTGTCGCAACCTGGCGGCGAGGCGCTGCATAAATTACCTACTGCGCCGCGCTAATACGCCAGTGACAAGTGAATTATCGTGATAGACACTCGATTAGCTGTTCTGTTAACCTTCATAACATATACGGATAATGTAGGTACAGTCTAGTCATTTGGGGCTTACTAAGGGCGGAATTCACCAATAAAACTAATCGCGTTTTAACGTTTCGCTCGCTTAATCGCGTTTAGCCGCTGTCACTAGTGTCACTTGTCTGTATTTTTCTTTTGTTGTATTTTTACAAGTGACACTTGTGACAGCGGCTAAACGCGATTATGCGAGCCAAACATTAAAACGCGATTAGTTTTATTGGTGAATTCCGTCCTAAGAGATTTACCTACCTGGTAAGTTTTCCGGGACTATTTTGAAACAAAGAAAAATACGCTTATTTGGCGCACAGATACACACAATGATGTAACAATAACAATGTTAATAATTATTTATTTTATTTGGTTGTTGCTACTAAGGATCACTGACTCCTATGCCACAGAAAATTACCTTAATCATTATAAGCTTTTGTATAACTTAATGTCTAGGAATTTTGTAACGTAAGGTGTAGCTTTTGCCCGCCGCTTCGCCCGCGTACATAAAATATAGCCTATGTCACTCAGGAATAAATTTTAGCAATCGGACCAGTACTTTCAGAAAAAAAAAACATATTGTAGAAAAAAAATATTATTATTAATTATGTAGAATCTTAAATACATCAACATTATGTGTCTGACAGCTGCGCCAAATAGGTCCAGTTCAGCATCATGCCAGACCACTACGTAGCAGTTCACCGATGTGCTCTTTTATTTTTTGTTAGGATGTTCTCAATTATTGACAATAATGAACTTAAACTTTTAGCTCAATTTTACAATAAGGCGGCACGAGCAGTAAAGATACGACACAGCCTAATGTAAACACAAAAAGAGAACATTGAAATCTATAAAATTACCTATTTTCAAAACTCCTGGAAATCTTTCCAAGTAAAACTAGCAAATGATTAGTAGAAGACAATGACCTCTACTATTTACCACTGGACAGGCTGTTTCATATGTTTGACAGCTAATTTTTTATGCCTCTTTGAAGCGCCACTCGCGAGCGTCCAGAGAACTAATTTTGACGTATAATGCAAAAGTCTGCATAGAAGTGTACAGTACTCTGAACAATTTTAGCATTTTGAATTAATTTCGTTCGAATTTCGTGTTATTCCTGCTTCAAGAATTATACAAAACCATAAATGAAATCATGTCTATATTGTAAGCGGCGCGACATTACTATCTTTAGTACCGTACACACTCGCTACGGCCGACAGCGCCAAAATGGCGAATATCAAACAGGCACAAAAGCATTTTGACGGCCGCCAGTCCAGTGTGGTAAATAGTGGAGGTCAGTGGTAGGAGAGAAACTTGTTGACGTTTTGAGTTCAATTTTTGTTTTAAAAGTTAGTCAATGTCAAGTTTTTAAAGTATATCCGTTTTTAGAGTTCTTTAAGTTACTTTGAATTCCATCAGAATACGAATGTAACAAATTCTATTAATGTTTTTGCAGTATTTGGCAACAAATGTATCAATTCAATTCAAATCATTTATTGTGGATCATAGGTTCATAAGATGTTGTTTTAGTTACAGGTTCTGCTATTTCCGCCAATGAGGCATACAAAATTCGTATTATTAATTTGGTACATAGTTAATAAATAAAAATTTATCGAGTCAGCCTTTTCAGCAAGCTTCACTGAGATACTACAATTAAATTCTCGACTCCATTTTACCGACATTACGCCTGTTTCAATGATTCCACATATTGTCCAGTTGTTAGACAGTGCAGACACTTGAGATACAAAACTACACCAATTTTAAGAGAAAGAGAAATCAATTTGCGAATAATTAAAACAGCCACTGAACTTCACTCCAAAAACTCGAGTTTAATATTATGGTCGATTTTAGGTTGTAACTATTGAAAAAGGTAAAAATTTTCATTGACAATTTTCTTGTGGATTGGATTTACAGATAAAAACGAAATTAGCCGAGTGACACATTGAAAATACAATGAGCACGCTATAATCAATATCAGATTGGCCTGATTTTTATTTATCGTTTAAGCCATTTAATCAAAATAGACATAAAAACGACAGATGTGTTACAAATATGTCGGGAAATAAATAGACTGGCGCGAATCGGCAATATGGCGCCGTTTTAATCCGTCCTTCGAATGTCGTACCAGAAACAATTGCTCTGGCGAGAGTTTTTATTTAAAACAATTTACGGATTCCGCGCTGAGCGGAGCTTGTCCGTAGGTAATCCTTTCTCGCTGAAATGTTGTTTTATTGAAATAAGCACAGAAAATTAATATTTAATGTTCCGGACGTTCAAATGTCCTTTTGATGTTTATGTCTCTTTGATTATTATTTTGAAATGATTTAAAGCTGAATTTGACAAACGTCATAGCCTCTGGGATAAGAACTTTCTTCCACAGATAAGGGATAAACTTTGAGAACAAACTTTGCTTTTGTAGTACGATATTCTAAACGACTCTAAACCTATTTCAAACAGTGTTATAACATTCGGCTTTACACACAAGAAACAATATTCAATTACCAAGTTTCTGGTTCAACAGTCTGGCATTATATCCGACCCATTTATTCAAACCGACACTCGCTAAAGGTTATCTTAGCCTACTTTCCAAAATAACCTAATCTCCACTTTATCGAGTGGGCAAAAAAGCGCGCGTAAACAAAATGCCATCGCGAAAATGGCGTCCATTTTCATTCATATTTCGTCCGTCGCGTTCCAACGATTACGGTTTGTGAGGCAACGGTCGGGTTCTTTTTTCGCGGCAATTTGGGCGGTATTTCCAGTGGACTTTTTGCGGCCAGTTTTAATCGGTGTTGCCATTTTAGAGAGCTCGCCGACGAGGGCGTTTCATTTGTCTGTCCTTTTTTGAAGCGTTGTTGTTTGAATGTCTCGGATGCCTACCTTCTGTGGAATATTTTTAATTTATGTTTTTGCTTGATTTGTTTTTTCTATTGTTTCAGATGAGCATATCGTTGAATATGAGACGATGACGTGAAAGCGATGCTGCTGCAGCAGGCCTCGTCGTCGCCTGGTCCCAGCGGCACGGCGAGTCCTAAGCTAGCTCCCAGTCCCAGACCTAATCCAAGTCCTAGTTTTAATAGTAGAGCGACTGGTAGTCCAAGTTTGAGTGATGGAGCTTCAAGTTCGAATAGTCCCAAGTTGGGCGCCAATAGTCCCAAGTTGGGCGCCAGTCCGAAGTATGGGAGCCCGAGGTTGGGGACTGGGAGCCCGAAGCTTGGTCGCGCGGCGCTGGAGGACGAGGCCGCACTGGAGAGGCTGCAGGCTGAACTGAAGGAGGGCTGGACGGTGCACACGGGGAGAGATGGCAGACTGTATTATTGCAAGTAAGTAAGCAATCAGTCTCCATTTTGCATCCTGACAAAATTATTTATATTTCTGTGGATACTCAGAAAATTACAGTACATGCATAAATAAAAAAGAAAACATCAATTTTACAACGACAATTTTTGTAAATATTTTATTACACGAATTTTTTTTTATATGCGAAGTTATTTTATGGCGGCCCATAAAATCCTTTGCATTCATTTTAATACGTCAATTTGGTTGATACAAGGGTCTTAAAAACGTAAAATTTTAACTACGAAACTTATTGCTGCGTTGTTCATAAAATACGTACATACTTAAATACGTAACGTTAAACGTCCTGCCATATGGTTTAGATAAAATGACTATCTACTTGGAACCAGAGATATATGGGATTATCGATAGTCTAGCAAAAAATTAATTGGATTCTCTCTTAGGAAAAGTTTCAATTATTCCTGGGATCCTATAAGTAGCAAAGGAATTATGGCTATTAAAAACTCTATCTGATATCGAATTTATTAACCGTCTAGTAATCTAAACGATCTGAACTGCCTCATTGGTCTTGCAGTCGAGCGCGACTACTGAGCATGGGGTCCTGGGTCAGGCAAAAAGTGCTATTAGCTTTTTCCATTAGGAATTACTCTGTAACTGCTTGAAGTTTGGAAATTGGAGGTACAGATACCGGCACGGATCTTGAGCGCTGACTGCTACAGTTCTACTTGCGCAGAAGCACGCAGAACTGAAATATCGGGTCTCTTTATTGGTATGAAGATAGATGCGGGGGCGGGGAGTGAAATCCTTGTACAGTGATATCGTACGATGCGCAAAGCGATCCCCGCACTTTCGCCGAGCGCTCAAGATTCGTGCCGCTATCTGTATGATACTCCCGTGCCTTGGAAAGCACGTAAAGCCGTTAGTCCTGCACCTGATGACTCCCCGATCGTGTCGGATTGCCGTGTCATCGAACTATGAGAGTAAAGGAACAGAGAGTGCACCTTTTTTTTTTAATTGATATAAACCAGTGCTAGACTGCGATCCCACCTGATGGTAAGTAGTGATGCAATCATTGATGGTGAGGCGCACTAGTTTATTAAGAGCCTATTCACTCTAGCCTTGAAGACACCTAAAATATAGTTGGACGGGAAGACCGCAGCAGGCAAATTGTTCCAGTCCTTGGCTGTACGCGGTATAAACGACGAAGCGAAACGCTTACGCGCTTACCTGTGTTTACGCATACACTATATCTCCTGCGTACTTGGCTAATCTCAGTTAAGAGTGGTCACTGTGATCGAATACGGTCTGGAGGATTATAATCTAAACGATGTTAGAAATTTTGTAATATAATTCCAATAGCTTTCCCTCCTCTAATAGTTTTTAATTTTTTTTTTTTCAAAATTTGCTATCGTAGAATCCTTAGATATAATATCTACAGTGGATACATATACAAGGGGCAGGGCACGTTGCTCGCTGAACAGATGGTCAATAGAGCCGAAAGGTTATGGAGTGGCGACCGCATATCGGAAGACCCAGCGATGGAAGGCCACTTGCAAGGTGGACCGATGACTTGGTGAGGCTCGTGGGGATCCGATGGATGCGAAATGAAACAATTTTAGGAGAAGAAAGAGAGTACCATGCGAAATACCTATGTATTTCGCATTCACCGTTCGTTGTGGCAACACTTGGGGAGGCCTATGTCCAACAGTGGACGTCTTTTGGCTGAAATGATGATGATGACAGAGGTTACAAAATAGATAGACGAAAAATCATTACATAGGTTAACACAATAGGAGATCTTAGCGCTAAAAGCGAACTTAAGAAGGCATTTTTGGATGGATTTAAAATAGAGAAGGAGAGACAGTAAATCTTATAAAAATTTCTTCTGAATGATATATCTTGAAGATTTATTCCCTGCGCTTGCACCATTGTAGACAAAACCGCGTGTCTCAGTGAGCTAGAACAGATATCTGTTTGAACAGTGACAGTGTTCGAAGCCGAACAAGAGATCCAATTATCGAAGCAAATGCAACCGCACTCAACTTTCAAAGTTCAGTCGTAAAGCAACAGGGGACAGAAGGACCACGAAAATTGCTAACTCAAGAAGAGATTGGTGAAAAAGGACCAATTTTACGTTTGAAAATCCATATGGGAGAGAGTCCTGCTGACTTAAATGTTTTTCTTTTTCTTTCTTTATTTAGGGTTCCGTACCTCAAAAGGAAAATGAAAATACCGGAACCCTTATAGGATTACTTTGTTGTCCTTCCGTCGGTCTGTCTCTCTGTCAAGACCCTTTATTTCGGGAACGCGTGGCGGTATCGAGTTGAAATTAAAACCATATACTCAAGTCTGCGGTCTCTTGAAGCTGCGAAAGAATCAAATTTCTAAGTTAACGAAAAAAAAAAGATACGGCCGTTTATGTCTCAATAAATGTACATTTTGACACTCTCGAGGAAATCAAAATTCATAGGGTACTTCCCGTTGACCCAAAATCCTGAAATTTGGCATAAAGCAAGGTCTTATAGCACATGTATAGGATTAAATCTGAAAACTGTAAATTTGTTGTTGCGTCACAACAAAAAAAAAATAGCGTTTCGGAAAAATCTTCGTTTGTACGGAACCCTCAGGGCGGGAGTCCCGCTCGCACTTGCCCCGTTTTTTTATAAACGTTGCCCCAAACTAGGACGCAAACCTGGGTGTGTTTATAACAAATAAAGTAACAATACTATCTGTGGGCCAAATGAAAATTAGTACCGTGCGGGAATCGAACCCGTGACACGCAGAGCAGCGTTTAACCACTGCGCTAACCGTGTTCATCCCATGGTGTTTTTCGTCATCACTTCTAACTGGGGTGCAAGAACACATTAAATAGGTCAGTTCCCCTAGTTATTTAGCCCCTCACTTTCAATACATTTGCGCAACCACAATAAAAATCTACGCTCATCTCATAACAGTCTTCTTCAATGTTCTCTACTCATCGTACTGACTTCCTTCACTGTTCTTTCTTTGTTCAGGCTATTTCTCTGTAGAATGCTCTACCTCAGGAGATTAGGACGGCCACAACCCCATAAAAATTCAAAATTAAAGTTTGCGAGCATATTCGTAAGAAGTTGGCAGTAGTATCATCAAGAGATGTCAGCAAAACCGTAGGGGCCTGGCTAGGACGATACTGAAATTCTCCATGGCCCTAGCGGGGGCCATGGAGAATTTCAGAAAAGGAAACCACGGTCCTAGAACGCAAAGATCAACAGAAAGACACAGGTGCAGCCCCCCTAGCCAAATTACAACCGTTTCGTTTCGATTCTCTTTTCGTTGACCGCCTCAAGTAGGCCACGCCTCCAATTCTTTTATTCTGACGTCATCTCAACGCTCAGTCACGTGGTCGGAACAAAGGAATAGGAGGCGTGGCCGACTCGAGGCGATCAACGAAACGAGAATCGAAACGAAACGGTTGTGACTTGGCTAGGGGGGCTGGTTTGAAACACCCTCGCGATTCACGATTCACGATTAGAACGATAGAAGTTATTCAATGATTTCCCTCCTCAAATAAAAATTACAGTCCATCCAACTTTTATTCGGCCTTCCTCTCTCTCACTCTTCATCTACACAAATGACATAAACTTACTATTTAATAAATGTGAATACCCTTTTGTCTCATGCCCTCGGTATGGATTGATACTTCGGATCATAACGTTACGGTCCATATCTGCAACTCTGTGCAATATAACTTGCACATTCATTCGGTCGTCTGTCTAAGAATTCTGGCGATGCACACAATTTCAAGTGATGTAAACTTGACAGACGAGTGCATGTATTATATTCTGCTAATGTAACTGCTTTTCAAAGCTGCGGAAAGTTAAGTGTATCTTGAGCAAAGTTGAATATGAACAAGTTTGAACACTTGACTTTGTGAGTAGCGACTCGCTTATGACGCGCACCCGATGTACGCTTCTAATAAGGTGATATGTCAAAATATTAAAATTTCTGTGTTTCAATCATCATAATTTCAGCCGATAGATGTCACCACAACGACCCGTCCTGTGCTTCTAAGTTTCAGCGGTTCTGTACCATATCTCCATTTCTCGCACATTCTTCTCTATAGAGATCTAACGCTTTGGAATGTGCAATTAGCATCATTTTTCATTCTTGACAATTCAAAATTGCATGTAAATGGTAAATTTGAAATATATTGTTTGATTCTTATCTAATATTCATAAACTATACACAAAAACCTTTCGTAATAAAGTGCCTTTATGATGGTGAAAACCGCCAAAGACTTGTTAGTCTATTGCGCAGTAACTTTCCACGTGTATCAAACGATCTTTTGCAATACTCTTACGAATAATTAAATAAATTGGAATTGAACGCCGAATCGTGGGAGTCGCTTAGCGCCCAGCCTGATATAAATACAATTAATTGTGTCACTTTTCCGCACTAGTGAGGAAAACAATGAATTGTGAGTCTAAAAGCAGGTTACCGAGTTAGTATTAAAAAGGTTAGGAAAATTTTGGGAGAGAAAATCTGCAAAAAACGCTCATCTTTTTTTTATTGTGGTTTGTCCTGTGCGAGTCATAAAGTACTTCGACGCCTGCGTGTACTTTGTGTTTTTGTATTATATTTATGTACATAGTTAGGTTTTAGTATAGTTTAGTTAATATTTAAGTTTTTTCATGTAAGCGAGTCATAAATAAATGTTTTTCTTCTTTATTTATTCAATCTATTACATAATATATTCTTCATAAAAGGGGTCGATATATTAAGTACAGAAGGACAAATATTTGGTGATATTTCGGCAAAACTATTTCCATCATATCTTTTATTTATCTATATCTAACAAAACAACAATAGTTATGTGGAGACGGCAGTAAATAGAGGTCGAAAGAGCTGAGCTCGTCGGTTATTACCCGTGTATCGGTGCCCGCACATGATTTGATCGCAATAAGAGGTGGAACGTGTCACCAATATCGTATCGAACTTGCTTATGATAGCTATCGAATCGATTTATATACTTTGATGTGATTCTGCGATGTGCTCTTCGTATTGGCTACATTACATTTATGACTATAGTGGGTTTTTTAGGGTTTCGTACCTCAAAAGGAAAAAAAACGGAACCCTTTTACGATCACTTTGTTGTCCGTCTGTCTGTCAGTCAAGGCCCTTTATCTCGGGAACGCGAGGAGGTATCGAGTTGAAATTAAAAACATATACTCAGGTCTGCAGTCCCTTGAAGCTGAGAAAAAAATCAAACTTCTAAATTAAAGAAAAAGAAAGATACGGTAGTTTATGTCGCACAAAATGTATATTTCAACACTCAAGGGAATCAAAATTCATAGGGTACTTCCCGTTGTCCAATAATTCTGAAATTTGGCATAAAACAAGGTCCTATAGCACAGGTTTAGGAATAAATCTGAAAACAGTAAATTTGTTGTTACGTCACAAAAACTTTTTTTGCGATTCGGAAAAATATTCGAGACTCAGATTCGGGAATTGAACTTTACATCGAAGGTAAGTTAGGTACAGAAACTTCAGTGCGCGACTCCGACTCGCACTTGCCTAGTTTTGTTAAGGTAGCAAATTAATCATCTAATTACTTCTCCCGCCCTAGGGCTTTCACTGACTAAAAGGACACCTATGTTCCTTCAGTTGCCCTTTGCGTCCAGGACCACGGGTCCCCCTTTCTGAAGTCAACCCATGGCTCCAATAGGCTTCGGCCCTGCTGAGCCACTAAGGTTTTGCAGATACCTCTTTGAGACACGTTACCAAACGGCCGGACGGCGAGCTACCCATTGTTCGTCGTCCGCAAGCCTACGCCTATGGCGTTTCCGGACGGTCGGACGGAGAGCTTCCCATTGCTTGTCGTGCGCAAGCGAACCCTACGGTATGGATATTGTGCAAAGGGATGTTTTGCAAACGAGATCACTTACAGCAAAAAATGCCTCATACCAAAGAAACAAAGAAAGAAATGAGACCATTTTTGGACACAAAGGTTTCCCTTCATTTTCCATCGTTGCCGGTTTTGTGTCACTTCTTCTTCTTCTCATATCCTAAGGATGCTATCTTCTTCACCACTAGCACCAATCCTCAATGCTTCGCCTGTCAACTCTTTTTTATTTTTGAGGCGGGAAATCATCAAGTTACGTCTCGGTGGAGTGAGAGGGCGAGTCAGACTTGTTTCTGACCAAAACCTACCTGTGTTCCTTCATTTGACTTTTGCATTACAGCGATGACGTCAGAACAAAGGAATCGGAGGCGTGGCCGACTCGAGGCGATCGACGAAAAGAGAATCAAAACGAAACGGTTGTAACTTGGCTAGCGGGGCAGGGCCGCGCTAACTCTTGGGATATTTAACGATCTGCATTTTTTAAGGTAGAGTATCGAACGTGATGTCAAGTCTATAAATATCTGTGTTGTGTGCGTACACATAAACGCGTCTCATTACAATTAACAAACGTATCTAGACAACATTCCACATCACCCAACTATCGATTCCGCATCACTAGTTCACAATAATCGGGTGCGTTGGACGGCCGGCCCGCAACGAGCGGAGCGAGCTGCATTACCGCCATACGCAAGACAGGCACATCTCACCAAAACATAAAACGGAGAAAATCTATATATATAAAAGCGAAATACTACTCACGGATTAATCACGAAATCTCAGAAACTATAACACCTACACACTTAAAATTTGGCAGGTAGGTTCCTTATAGGGTGTAGACATCCGCTAAGAACGGATTTTACGAAACACCACCTCTAAGGGGAATTTTTTTTTTCGAAAATCATCTTATGACATCCCCCGCCCTTGGGCGGGGCGGAAGATAGTGTCAGACTTTTACTGACTAAAAACCCACTCCTGTTCCTTCGTTGCCTTTCGTACCAGGGCAGAGTCTTCCTTTCAGAATCAGACCCTTGGCCCCAGTAGGCTTCGACCCTGCTAGGCCCTTACAGTTGCTGACATCTCCTTGAGGCGCGCGTGGAAATGCACCGTCGACGACTTGGGCTCGGTCTGGACGATTACCGGACGGTCGGACGGCGAGCCACCCATTGCTCGCCGTCCGCAAGCCTGCGCCTACGATGGCCGGAAATCGGGATCGGAATCCCGGCGGCGATTGGGGCGTGAGGACCGTTGCCTCACGCGATTGGCCGCCTCCTTTGCTAGCATTACTGCTTCGCAGAAGGAGGCGACTGCCTGCCACTCCTCCTCGCTCCGGAACATGGCCTGTACCAAGGCCCGGCGCGAGAGATCGCCGCCGCCGATCGCCCCCACGAGGACACGGCGTTGCTCTGCCCGAGCGGGACACACCTCCACCGTGTGCTCCACCGTGTCCTCCGGGTGGTCCACACAATGGTGACACCCGGGCGTTTCTTCCGCACGAATCCGGTGCAGGAATCTCCCGAACTTACCATGTCCGGTGAGGACCTGCGTCATGCGGAAGGTAAGGACGCCGTGTTGCCTTTCCAGCCACTCCTCAAAGAGGGGACTTACCGACCTCTAAGGGGATGAAACGGGGGTCCAAAGTTTGTTTGGAAAAACTTACTTCCACGCGGGCGAAGCCGCTGGCAGAAGCTAGCATATAATAAAGATCTAAGAAGTAATAGAAAAGGCTATGCTCAGAGTTACCAACATAGCCCAAAGAATCGTCAAACTTAAGTGGCAGTGGGCAGGGCACGTTGCTCGCTGAACAGGTGGCCGTTGGGCCGGAAAGGTTCTGTAACGACCCGTACCGGAAGACGCTGCATTGGAAGACAAGTTGGACCGATGACTTGGTGAGGGTTGCGGGAATGGGATGGACGCGAGATGCACGGGACCGACACTTGGGAGAGGCCTATGTCCAACAGTGGACGTCTTTCGGCTGAAATGATGATAATGATGATAAAGCAAGAAAGGTAATTCTCGTATTTTAATGGAACGTTCGTATTTGTATCTCAGTCGCCATCTGGTAAAAAATATCTAACAATTTCATTACATTATAATTTGAGAATGGAATCTTTCAAAATACACTTCTGGACACATCTATTGGCCCACCTTGTATTATCAGTTTCAGTTTCGTTTGGTCCTAGCTAAAATTTAATATTAGGTCGAGCAAAAAGTTTTTATGCAGTTTTGAACCTGGCACATTCACAATTTCATTCAATAGTCTTTTTTTGAATTTCGAACACAGAATTTAAAGAAACAAAAGACAATTTGGAGCCTGTTTGTTGATATCAAACAATCGAATACTAAGAAAACTTGGTTTTATTGGTTTACTTGGATTTAATTCTTGAAAAAGTGATTGATATCTTTGGTTTTGCAACAAACATTACTTATTCTTAACATTAAGGTGAGGTTCTATCAATAATCTATGGATACTTCACCTGAAGTCGCCGCCCAAGCTGTGGCACTTATTCAGGCCGGACACAGCCAAAGAAACGTGAGTGCTCAACTTAATTTAAGTCGATCTGCGGTCCGAAATGTTTATCGGAGGTACCGAGAGACTGGCGGCTTTGTTCGTCGCCAAGGAAGGCCACGATCTCGGGTCACAACTGAAAGGCAGGATCGATTCATCGTGACGACCAGCTTGAGAAATTGTCACCTTACCTCCATTGAGATACAAAACCAACTTCGCGACTTCCACGGAGTATCTGTGAGCGCTCGAACTGTTCGGAGAAGGTTAAAAGAACGCGATATAGTACCACACAAGCCAGCTAATGGGCCCAAACTAACGCGAGCAAACCGAACAGCGCGCCTTCATTTCGCACGCAGTCATTTAAATTGGACACAGCAAGATTGGAGCCGTGTACTCTTTTCTGATGAGTCTAAAATTGTGTTACATGGCAATGATGGAAGGAAGAAGGTCTACCGACGTAAGGGAGAGCGTTTCGCACAATGCTGCTTTGAAGAGAGGGTTGCTTATGGCGGTGGCTCATGGACTGTCTGGGGCGGTATATCCGCGAGCGGCAAAACTCAACTTGAGGTTGTTACAGGACCACGGCTGCCAACATTAAATGCTGAAAGGTACATTCGTGAGTGCTTAGAACCTCACGTGATACCATACGCGGACTATGTGGGCCCAAATTTCCTTTTTATGCATGATAATGCAAGAGCCCATGTGGCCGGCATCGTCAGGGAATATCTTCGGGATGTGAACATCACAGTTATGGACTGGCCAGCCAGAAGCCCAGACATGAACCCCATTCCTCACGCCCCAACCGCCGCCGGGATTCCGATCCCGATTTCCGGCCACCGTAGGCGCGGGCTTGCGGACGGCGAGCAATGGGTGGCTCGCCGTCCGACCGTCCGGTAACCGTCTGGACCGAGCCCAAGTCGTCGACGGCGCGTGTTGTTCCACGCGCGCCTCAAGGAGTTGTCAGCATCTGTAGGGGCCCAGCAGGGTCGAAGCCTACCGGGGCCAAGGGTCTGATTCTGAAAGGAAGACTCGGCCCTGGTACGAAAGGCAACGAAGGAACAGGAGTGGGTTTTTAGTCAGTAAAAGTCTGACACTATCTCCCGTCTCGCCCAAGAGCGGGGGATGTCATAAGATGATTTTCCCACCGGAAAAAAAAAGACATGAACCCCATTGAGCACATGTGGGACGAGCTAAAAAGACGTGTTAGGGCTCGTCAGCCAGTTGCCCAGATGATGCAGGAGTTGAAAACTGCCATAGAAGAGGAATGGGAGATGATCCCTCAAAATTTCATAGAGCGGTTGATAAACTCTATGCCTAATCGTATGAGAGCTGTGGTAGATGCTCATGGAGACAACACGCGTTATTAAATTAAACTTTTATTTGATAAAACATGTTTTTTATTCAAAAATCAATTGCCTTAGGCGCATATCCGACTTGTTAGGCGTAGCTCCATGTCGTATGGTATTCTGAATTCAAATTTAAAACAATACGATCGAAAAAGATGGTAAAATGTATCAGGTTTAAAACTGCATCAACAGTTTTTGTTCAATCTAGCAATCATATTTCGGTAGGGGCCATCGAAACCTAAACTCTAAGGTGGGCCAATAGATGTGTCCAGAAGTGTATTATTAAATGCATTATGTTTAGAAAGGCTAGGTGCGTAGTATATGCAACCGGGTTTGTATGAACGTAAAACGTACTTCATAAATTGAACGATCTCTGTGCTCTTGAATAATTAAAACAATATTTTAAAGTGTCGGGCAATTCTCATGGGTAATACCAAGCCGAAACTTCGCGCATCCAAAAACTTACTTCTTCATATTCTTTGTTACTTACTGGGTTTGTCTAATGCTGTCTCTATCATGAAATTCATTTTTTACAGGGGTGAGCGAAATGCTCTAGGAGGATCGGGAAGGAGTGGGAGTGACCTTAGCGAGGGTCACAGTAACTCTTTCGAGCTATGTGCAGCCCCGGCAAGCATCGGACTGACTCTGTCAATCTTCCTGACATCTCCTCTTTGAGGGGCTCTTGTCTGTCTCCATACTGCTCTGTCCGCTGCCAAATCATCGAATCAAAAAAGTTCTCCCAACTTTTTGATGTTCTGTAAATCCAGAACGGGCAGTTGTGCCCGTTTTGCTATGCCCGCCAATACTACAATGGTACAACTGCGTCGCTGTCGGCTGTGAACACGCGCTTGTGACGTCAATATTTTCCCGCCATTGTCAGCTGTTAGGGTTGCTAGTGCTTAAAATCATAATTTGCATTAATCAAATTAGTATACGACGAGTTTTTCTAGAATGTCTGAGTTAGTCCAACAGTTTCTTATTTTGCAAGTTGTAGAAAAACGGGCTTAAATGTATTTTCAAATTATCGCTAATTTGGACACAATCGATCTAGAAAAAAGATTCCCCGAGGTTGCAAAAAGTGAAAAGATAAATTCTCAGCGGCGAAAAACGTGTCGTTTCGCTCCCGTAATTTCACTGATCGTTCTTTTCACTTTCCGACCATTTTCACTTGCTACAACTGAGTTTTTGCTTAGATTTGTTCCTTGACTCAAAGTGTATTTACCAATAAGTTATCTTTAGTAAAATTTTACCTGAAAAATAATTTACTATAGACCTAGATTTTCCCATTTCTTGGCAAACGCTTCCCTTCTTTCCTTCCAGCAGGCGCAGAATGTCTTTCCTGTTAGCGTTCCGTGAGTGGCGTGACAGGTAATATCATTGCCATACATTTTGTACTTAGCGTCGGACTCGCGCACTGAGGGTTCTGTACAAACTTAACTATGAAAACAGTTCAATTCCCGAATTAAGTTAAGAAGATTTTCCCGAATCGCAAAAAATTTTTTTTTTTTGTGACGTGACTACAAATTTACAGTTTTCAGATTTTTTCCTATACATGTGCTATGAAACATTGCTTCATGCCAAATTACAGTATTCTGGGTCAACGGGAAGTACCCTATGAATTTTGATTTCCTCGAGAGTGTCGAAATGTACATTTATTGAGACATAAACGGCCGTATCTTTTTTTTTCGTTAACTCAGAAGTTTGATTTTTTCACAGCTTTAAGGGACCGCAAATTTGAGTATATGGTTTTAATTTCAACTCGATACCTCCACGCGTTCCCGAGATAAAGGGTCTTGAAATCGCTTTTAGCGATAAGACCGCCCATTGTGACACCCTATTAATTTTAAGTTCCTAATTTAATTTGTATTTTTGGTGTACAATAAAGAATATATCTATCTTGACAGACAGACAGACGGACGGACAACAAAGTGATCCTATAAGGGTTCCGTTTTTTTCCTTTTGAGGTACGGAATTCTAAAAAGAAAGAAAAACTTTTATTCGTACCTCACATC
The DNA here is from genome assembly GCA_905147345.3 of Mythimna impura. Lineage (NCBI taxonomy): Eukaryota > Metazoa > Arthropoda > Insecta > Lepidoptera > Noctuidae > Mythimna > Mythimna impura. The sequence goes on along the minus strand of LR990355.1, from coordinate 2,640,320 downwards.
CTACACGTACAATATATATACAGATAATATTGAAAAGTACCATTAAAATCTGTGTAAGGCCAAAAAGGCGCCTAACACAGCATAAGCTGCGATATTTAAAATGATAAATAATAACATCATCTTCCTGCCCTTGTCCCATCTTATTTGGGGTCGGCACAACATGTTTTTTTCTTCCATTCTATCCTATCAACCGTCATGCTATCACTAACTTCCTTTTCTTTCATATCACTTCTCACACAATCCATCCATCTTTTCTTTGGCCTCCCTCTCCCTCTCCACCCATCCACATGTATACTCATAACTCTTTTAGTAACATGCGTTTCATCTCTCCTCTTTACATGACCAAGACCATGACCATAAAACGATAAATAACGAAAATAATAATAAAATCATGTGTCTAAAGGCCCAGTTCTCTCTGCCTAGTTATGTTTCAAATCAATCTTTACCAAAGGAGTCCCACTCATACCGCCATACATCACTTAGATCCAAATTAAAAACACATAAAACGAAAACTACCTACTGTCACCGTCACAAAGACAATAAACAGAAATCCGCCAGCTTGTATTAGTTCCGCATACAAGCCAAGTGTTGGCACAAGATTTGAATGTGATTGCACGAACGTTGGCAGCGTGCTATTTCATTCAATTTGCATGCAAATACGCGTCGGTGAGTAAATAAACACGTGTTGGTTGTTGGCTGCCACACTATGAGGTGTGGTTCTTCGGCTATACGAGTTTAGGACAAGGTTCAGGGCTGGTCTTATTGCTAAGATTCCGTCTTTATGCAAATCTAATGAAGCTGTAAATCTTCTTTCCTTTTTCAGCAGTCAATAAACCAATCAATCAAATCAATTATTTCAAATAAACCATTTACAGGTACTTTGGAATTGTCAAGAAGTCAGAAAAATTATGCTAATTGCACATTCCAAAGCGTAGATCTCTATGGAGAAGAATGTGCGAGAAACTCCATGGACACGCTTATAAATCATGTTACTTAGTACAAGTATCTCGGTTACATATTTTATGTCGCTTTTATTATGTGAGAACAATGTAAATAAATGAAGTGAAAAAAAAACCGGCCAAGTGCGAGTCAGACCCGCGCACGGGTTACATACCGTCCGTATCAAAAAACGGCAAAAAAATCACGTTTGTTGTCTGGGAGCCCCCTCAAATATTTAGTTTATTCTGTTTTTTTTAGTATTTGTCCTTATAGCGGCAACAGAAATACATCATCTGTGAAAATTTCAACTGTCTACCTATCACGGTTCATGAGATACAGCCTGATGACAGACGTACAGAAAGACGGACGGACAGACAGCGTCTTAACAATAAGGCCCCGTTTTCCCTTTGGGTACGGAACTCTACTCAGCAGAAATGAAGATATCCGCAGGAAGCCAAACTTAAGTGGCACTGGGCAGGGCACATTGCTCGTAGAACAGATGGTCGATGGGGACGATAGGTTCTGGAATAGCGACCACGTACCGGAAGACGCAGCGTTGGAAGGCCTCTCACAAGGTGGACCGATGACCTGGTGAGGGTCGCGGGAATCCTATAGATGCAAGACGCACAGGAACGGTCATTACGGCGACACTATGTCCAGCAGTGGACGTCTTTCGGCTGAAATGTTGATGATGATGGTGATAACGGAACTCTAATAAAGTAAAAAAAAAACAATTCAAAATATAGAAATTAAAATAAGCCACTGGCAGCTAAGAAATGACATTTCTGCTAGCGTCCGTTCACGGACATGACTATTATTCACTACTCAGCTCAACAGTTTTGAAGGGAACCGAATGATCTAATACACATGCCACGATCAGTGAGACATTTGAGTGGCTCTGGTAGTGAGGGAAAGTGGGGTATTCACGATGCGGATTCCTTAGTAGATGATACATACGATATCACAAACATCTTCAAAGTTATGATTTGAGATTCGTCGCCACTAGGAGGACATGACGGTCGAGGAACTGCCTCAATTCTGCAGTGCTTTGGGCATGTTTGTTGAAGCGTGCACCGACTGCTTCCACACCACCATGCGCAAGCGGTGCGCGTCCCTAGTTTGCGACGCAGCTCCAATACAGTTCTGGCGATGATTGCCGACTTTGTTGCCCTTATATCGGACCTTGCTTTAAATAGACACGCAGCTGACTGTGTCTGATAGTATAATTGTTTTACATGTACCTGTTTAAAGTTGCTGTATGGATGATATTGTTAGCCTGAAATAAATGCGTTTTATTTTACTTTATATATTATTGCTTATCTCACTAAACTTTCCATTTATACAGAGCTTCTCATCAAATAAACTTTTGCTGTGTTGTAAGAACACTGTAGACTCCACGAATTCTTAGACTACTTCCTATTACGACTCACTTTTTTTTTAATATGATTATTTTTATTGTGCTTTTGGGTTCAATATTGACTAGTCTACACTATTTTTACATAATATCTATTAATACTGTAATATGAAAATATTGTAATCAAACACTTTTTTTAAAAGAGTAACCATGGAGTTTCTTGCCGGTTCTTCTCCATAGGAAACGACCAATTTGGAACCGTGCACTAGCTTCTGACGTTTTATAAGTGCCCATGTAGACCTATGTGAAATAAAAATATTTTTGATTTGATTTGATTTAAAGACTCATCGGTTATGCAAGTGTGAGTCTTTAAGATCTTTCCGGACATATTATCCGCAACGAAAGCTTAGTGGAACGATGGAAGATAAGAGGGTCAACGTTCTCGCGGCCGATCACCCACCAGATGGACTACTACTCATTAAATCATCTAATAAGTGTCAGTGAGAAGTCTCGCAAAAGCTACAACTAACTTATCAGACGATACACGATCACATCACGAGGAATGTACCACTAAAGAGAAAAATATCACATTATGGCTTAAAAAAAAACTTTTTATTTTAGACATATTTGATCCATTCTATTGTACTGATAAGGTTTACCTTAAAACTATATTACTTTTACATTATTGTTTTATTTCATCATTAAGTATAAAATTAATTTAAGGGTATGCAACTCGACATACATTTTCACTGTTTTTCATACAACCGCTCTTACGCGATTATGACGTTATTACACATTTTTCATTAGTTATTTTTGAAACACAGTATCTTGTGGATATTATCTAGGCTTCTATTGAAATCAATTTTTAAATTTGTGTAAAACTAATCCAGTAAAGACCTCTGAAAATCTGCTATTTTGCATGAACTTTGACACTTCATAATTTACTCAAAAATTAAAAAAGCCAAAAATGTATAACAAGCCTTGCAAATTTAATCAGGATTCTAAATGAAATTTTTTTCAAAAACGTTTAAGGGTTAAAAAAAAAAAACACGTATTTCCTGGAACAAGTTTTGCAAAATATTCGAGTAAATCACGGAATTACCGAATGTTAACAGAGTTTTCAGGCGTTAGCTCTCTTTTTCCGCGTTGCCTTTTCGTCAAACATCGCGTTGGATTGCGTTAGATGAAGTAACAAGCTTTTAAACCATGCTCGATGTTGACGATAGGCGAGTGAAAAAGGACCCTCTTAAATATTTGCCGCCCTCTGGGACCCCGGGCGCACACACTTGAGTTTTAACCCAGTGCCCCAGAAGGGGCTGTCTAGCTTGTAGCTCTTAAATCCTATCAGTCTACAGACATTTCAGTCACATTCCGCACGAAACAAATATTTGTATGGATTACTGATACGCGATTCCCGATTTTGGTGTCTTAAGCATGTGACTTTAAATGTCTGTCAATGCACCCACGACATAAGAGTAATTTATACAGTGGTGCAGTTAAATTAATTAAAAAAAAAATGTTTATTTTTCTATTTGTAGAGTTGCAACCCTAATCCTAAGCCATCATGGCGGACGCGCGTCACTCGTTCCCGCCTTCATTAGACGGATTGAATTGAGACAATGTACGCGATATCCGCTTGTAAATTATACGCACACATCCGCCTATAGCTAAATAATACACTTTTGATTATAGTTTTCCTGCTATGAAACAATGGATAGTGATATACTCTCGTTAATGGATGTGTTGCAAAAGTTGTTACGTTGACAGATGTCACATTGTCACGGCTCTGTGATTGCGCGGGAAAATTTTGGTGGCATGTCCGCCATATTTTTTCGCTGGGAATTTAAAAAGGTTTTTATTAAACTGCCATAGTTTCGCGATAGTATGGCAGTTTAATAACGTTATAATTTTAACAAAAGGTATGATTTAAAGTTCTCGTTAAATAGAGTTGGATAGTTATAGTGTTACCAGTTTGACAGGTTTTATTTTTTAAGAATTAATGTTGTTTAAAATTATGTTTGTAATATAATGATGGGCCTGTTGGTCTAGTGCTCAGGGGCCCTGACTGCTATGCCGGAGGTCGTGAGTTAGACTCCTACCCAGGACAAATGTTAGTGTGATGAACACGATCATTTGTTCTGTGTCTGGGTGTAATTTATCTATCATATGTTAGTATTTATAAATATATATTTATGTTTATCAGTTGTCTAGTACTCATAGCACAACCTCTGCTTAGTTTGAGACTAGATGGCGTTGTATGAAAGTTGTGGAATATTATTATTATTAATGATTATAAAAAAAACCAGCTGCTGCCAACGGCTTTGCTCGCGTGTTAGTAGTATCTTATGTGCTATCCTATATTCATCATTATTTTCTTTGTTTCTTTCTTTCTATCCCAGGACATGGTCTACCCATGTACCAAGTTTCATCGAAATCTGTTCGGCCGTTCGAGCGTGACGAAGTAACAAACACACACACTCACCACCTTTCACCCTAATAATATTAGTATGATATTATGTATTCAAGAAACAAAGCTAGAGGTAATGAATGCTCTCAACACCTATGCCTATGTAGCTATGTATTGTGACTTGGTAAATATAATATAAAAGCATAATCAGCCTTGTTCTCACTGTTGGAACCCAGCCCCCATAGCCAAGTTACGACCGTTTCTGACCACGTGATGACGTCAGAACAAAGGAATCGGAGGCGTGGCCTATTCGAGGCGTTCGACGCAAGAGAATGGAAACAAAATGGTCGTAACTTGGCTAAGGGGGCTGGCCTCCTCTCAAGGAGAGGGTATAGACGAATTAGCCGTAATCTACCACACGGGCCCAGTGCGGATTGGTGAATGTCACATGTCTTCGAATTTTTGATTCTAGTACATGCCGGTTTCCTCACGATGTTTTCCTTTTCGTTTTGAGAGCAGTGGTGATGAAATAAATTACACAAAGTGATGCGCCTGGCTGGGTTTGAACCCGCGACCTACAACTTGTAAGTCGGGGCCGTTAACACTGGGCCACCACTGCTCCTTAACTATAAGATAAAAAAGTATGATTATTCATTTCCTTGCTTATATTGAGCCTTCAACACCTTCCTTCTGCGAAGCAGTAATGCTAGCAAAGGAGGAGGCCGCACGCGTGAGGCAACAGTCCTCACGCCCCAACCGCCGCCGGGATTCCGATCCCGATTTCCTGCTACCGTAGGCGCGGGCTTGCGGACGGCGAGCAATTGGTAGCTCGCCGTCCGACCGTCCGGTAAACGTCCGGACCGAGCCCAAGTCGTCGACGGCGCGTACTGTTCCACGCGCGACTCAAGGAGATGTCAGCAACTGTAGGGGTCCAGCCAAGGGTCTAATTCTGAAAGGAAGACTCGGCCCTGGTACGAAAGGCGAAGGAACAGGAGTGGGTTTTTAGTCAGTAAAAGTCTGACACTATCTCTCGCTCCGCCCAAGAGCGGGGGATGTCATTAGATGATTTTTCCACCGAAAAAAAAAGCCTTCAACATCTTCTTCGTAAAAAGTTATTAGTTTCTCATCATTTTCTCACTTGAAGGGAAGCATACAAAGCAATGCGAGAGGAATGCCAATTCATACTATCACTAATGCGAAACTCAAAGGAAAATATGGAAGACATGTTTTAATATCCCCGGCGCTCGGCGATCATGGTTTTATTATCGTTCCGAGTTATATGTTTATTGGAATGATGTATCTGAAGTTGGAAGAAAATACAATCAAGAAGATTACCTTTTTCTTCCTTTTAATATTGCAGGGACATAATAATAATAATTTATTTTATCAAATCAAATCAAATCATCTTTGTTGTTGTAGATCATAGGTAATTGTACATAATACAGATGGTGTTAATTAATTTCTACGAACGGCTATGTCCCACCCTTAGGGCGTACAATACTTACAATGTATAACTACATTGTAAGTATTGTAAGTAGGTACCTATAGTGAAATTACATGCATGTCAACAATATCAAAACACATTCAAAATTATTACATTGTTGGAGCAACAAATTTCAACAAACAAACATTCATTCATTCATTTTCATTTATTTATTTGCCAGAATGTAGGTGTACAAAGTAGTATGATCTTAATTTTAATTAGGCCCATTTACATTCTACCTTAGCTTGTGGTGTGCAAATAATAATACAGTGTTCATCAAATTTTATTAAAAATGTCGTATTCATATTTCAGTCACTATAATAGCTACAAGATGTCTGATTAAACAAATTAATTGTAAATATTTAATTTCACAAATCATTAATTAAAAATGTCGTAATAATGTGACATCAGAGGTTACCAATACCTGCTATCACTATAAAATAATTAAATGGTCCATGCATATTGATAAAATGTCAAAATAATAAAAATTACATTAATATGATTACGAGTTACCCTTACATTGTTAACAGCTCTACAGTCCGGACTAAGCGTTTTGCCTCGTCGTTTATACCGCGTTCATCGAAGGACTAGAACAATTGGCCTGCTACGGTCTTCTCGTCCGATTATAATTTAGGAGTCTTCAAGGCTAGAGTCAATAAACTAGTGCACCTCATCATCAACGATAGCATCATTACATCAGCGGGATCGCAGTCAAGCACTAGTTTATATCATATAAAAAACTAGGCAAGTGCGAGTCGGACTCGCGCACTGAGGGTTCCGTATAAGCTTACCATGTTATTTTAAATAAACAATTCCCGAATGGAGTCTCGAAGATTTTTCCGAATTGCAAAAAAAGGATTTTTTTTTTGTGCCAAAACTACAAATTTATTATTTTTTTACTTTACCTGTCTATAAGACCTTGCTTCTTGCCAAATTTCAGAATTTTGGGTCAACGCGAAGTACCCTTTGAATTTAGATTCCCTAAAGTGTCGAAATATACGTTTTTTGCAACATAAACAGCCGTATCTTTTTTATTTGTTAACTTAGAAGTTTGATTTTTCACAGCTTCAGGGAATCGTAGATTTGTGTATATGATTTTAATTTCAACTCGATACCTCCACGCGTTCCCGAGATAAAAGATATTGACAGACAGACCGACTTAGGGACAACAAAGTGAACCTATATGGTTACGTTTTTTCTTTTGAGGTACGAAAACCTAAAAAAAACACGTATAGCTTTTACTTTGTTGTCTATTGAAGACTATGGCCCAAAGTATGTGCTACTTTGGGCCACAGTCTTCAAATTGATGGCCTGAAACAGTGCGACGGGTTCGCGGCAGACCACGAAGGAGATGGTGAGACAAATTAGACAGATTTCGCCAGGACTGGCGAGAGGAAGCGCGGGCTTGTGAAAGATTGAAGGAGTGGAGGGAGGCCTTTTTCCAGGAGTGAGACAAAACAGGCTACAAAATAAAATGTAGACTAGCTTTTTCTAGCGATTTTCCTCTCGTGAAAGCTACAAAAAGACAACAGAATCAACAAAACTTATGAATTATATTGTAATAAGTATCTATTAGGTACTTAAACGGGTTATTTTTTATAGAACAACTTTAGCAGGTATTGACTCACGTAATTTCTGAAAGGGAAACCGTGGTCCCAGAACGCAAACGGCAACTGTAGGGTTTTTGTCAGTAAAAGTCTGACACGCCACCGTCTCATTTCACCCTAGAACGGGAGACGTCATTGGAAAATTTTCTAACTAAAAACAAAAAAGCATCATTGACTGACTTTTTCGTTACCAGTCTAAAGATAGGCATTCTATTTTTAAAACTTCACTATAACTGCATAATATCTGAACGTAAAAAAACTCTATAATGTAGTGGGTATCGGAAAACGCTCTGAAACTGTTATCTAGGCAGTTTTGACGCTAAACCGCGCTCGATTATGCAAGCTTGTTCAATCCGCCATGAAAAACGGTATGTTTTCGATTTTCAACCACACAACCCTAGACCTGCTTTATTAATATTTTAATCGACAAAATGTTTGCTGGACGGATAAAGCAAATATTTTCAATAGGTTTTTATGTTGGAATACCATTTTTAATCAGATGAAATATAAAAAAATAACACATGAATGATTTTGCTTTATCACAAAATGGGCCTTTATTTTTGATGTGATTGTGAATTAAGAAGGGATTTTTGTATTTTTCATTTTTGATATGTATGAGCTTCATATTTAATGAATACTGAAAAATAAACTGAATTTATTTATATTTTCTGAAAAATATATTTTAAAATATATAGCTGACCCGGCGAACTTCGTACCGCCTAACAGTAAATGAATGTAGTATATCTTTCGATATAGTCAACCAATTGCTATGAAACAAAGCCTAAGTAATATATCAACTTACACACAATTTTAATGTAGAAAAGTTATCTACATCGATTTCGTACATTTTACGTGATGCGCGCACATCTCAAAACTATATATGGTATGCAATAAAGTATATATAAATAAATAAACTTCTACAGATTTATTATGTGTATAATTAACTTGTGTCAGTATATTCGGCTACGTAAAATTATAAAATTAAAAGTTTACAAGGTATATCCTGAGATATTAAGCAGTGCGGGCGTTAATGATTAACAAAAATCAATATTCTTTTCTTGAGCCACCTCGAACCAGTTCTTGCGGTAGACATCTAGGTCGTCTCGTCATCTCTTCCCAGGTCGACCTCGGCGGCGTCGTCCATCTTCAGGTACCCACTTTGTGGAGACTCTTGCCCAACGGCAACGGTCAATGCCCCTGATGTGACCCGCCCAATCCCATTTTAACCAGGCAGCCTTTTTTCCTACGTCTATAATCCCCGTCGTTTGACGCAGCGTGGTGTTCCTCATTCTGTCGGCTCTTTTGACACTCAGAATGCTGCGCTCCATTGCTCGTTGGCAAACCCCAAGGCGAAAATTTTGCGATTCGGTGAGCGACTATGTCTGGGCACCGTAGGTTAGGACGGGCAAGATACAATCAATGAGTTTTTGCTTCAGGGAGATCGGTAGGTCTCCCTTCATTAGCGTCTTCATGGACCAGTTGGGACAGGCCTCTGCCCAGCAGTGGGACAGTACAGGCTATTAAAAATAATTAACCATACTAGTAATATGTTTAAACTGGCTGCTGCCGGCAGCTTTGGCCGCGTGATAGAAGAAAATTCTCCAAAGGGAATATACTCCCTGGATAAAAAAGTATCCTATCTGCCATTCCAAGATATACCGTACATAATGTACCAAATTCCATCCAAGTCCCTTTATTAATTTCAACGTGAGTATTGTGAGTAAGAAACATACACACACAGACACATTCACAAAACACGAAAAGCCTTTATAATACCTATTTGATTGTATTATACATAGGTATAACTGTATTATAAGTAAGAAGTACGACATCTGTTCTACTACATAAGCTCATCTATAAAAAAACTCACTGTAAATATTCTTCCATCTGGCAACACTAGCCTTATATTTGGAGTGTTGCCAGTTAATTACCGCGTCGCGAACAGACGACAATCGTACACAATGTGCCTGTGTTAGGGTTCACTGACGTTTCAATGTCGTTACCGAATCTCGGGAGTTAGGGCTTCAGCTGATATATGAGGCACTAAAGACCTCAATGAGTCAATGAACTAGCTTTAAGCATATATATGGATTTCGACGTTTGTGTTTGTTAGCAGACTGAACACAATGTTCAAAATGTTTGTGATTGACCACGTCCCGTTACCATTGTTAGTTTTTAATACAAGCATTGATACCATTTGCTCTCATGAGCTAATATTAGAAGACCCAGTTCCAGGGCTTGAGGCGCTGCGTGCCGAAATACAGGCTCCAAGCCTAGTTCGGCAGCACAATTTTTATGGATTGTAACAATAATCAAAATTATGAGCACAGACAAATTCTGTAATATGTATTTTTTGGTGTAACAAATCATTAATATTATTATTGCAACCATACCTTATGTATGAGTTTTTAGAAAATCGATTTCAATAAAGGAATGTAGTGATATTATTTCATTGAATACACCACTAGTTTTTAATTAGTAAAAATACTTAAAAAGGGCTTATTAGAAAAGGTCTTGTTATTATTTAAGTAAAGTCTCAATAAATAATATTCATAAACAGCAAAGTTATTAGCGTTTGTTTATATCCCAAAATGTCACTCAATTTATGGAAATAGTGTACAGGCCTGATTATGAATGAATAAATGACGATGAAAATGGAAAAACACTTGGCATAGTATTTTCTAGTAAGTAGAAATTGTTATGAATTATTGATTCTATTATGAATTTACCAATTAAGACAAATTTACGTGGACAATTTTTTTTTTCTTTTTTTTTTTTTTTCCTGTGGGAAAATCATCTTATGACATCCTCCGCTCTTGGGCGGGGCGGGAGATAGTGTCAGACTTTTACTGACTAAAAACCCACTCCTGTTCCTTCGTTACCTTTCGTACCAGGGCCGAGTCTTCCTTTCAGAATCAGACCCTTGGCCCCAGTAGGCTTTGACCCTGCTGGGCCCCTACAGTTCCTGACATCTCCTTGAGGCGCGCGTGGAACAGCACGCGCCGTCGACGACTTGGGCTCGGTCCGGACGGTTACCGGACGGTCGGACGGCGAGCCACCCATTGCTCGCCGTCCGCAAGCCCGCGCCTACGGTGGACGGAAATCGGGATCGGAATCCCGGCGGCGGTTGGGGCGTGAGGACCGCTGTCTCACGCGATCGGCCGCCTCCTTTGCAAGCATTACTGCTTCGCAGAAGGAGGCGAACGTGGACAATTTTGGGATTTCGTTTTTTTTTTTTTACTTTTGTCTACAAAAATATGATCAGTAACGGGTACGGATAGAGCCCCATTTTTGTACTATATAAAAAATAGGGGTGTATAGATTGTCTATGCCCACTTAATTTAAAAAGTCCTAAACAAAGAGGATTCGAGTTGTTGGCGGGACTCGAATGAAGTTCAAGGGCTCTTTAATTATTTGCAAATTGATTCCTAGTAGATATTCTGATGGAAAGTTGGTGTAGTTTATATCCCAAGTGTCTACAAAACTAGAAAATATGAAGAATCGTTGAAATAGGCGCCATTTCAGTAAATTGGAGCTGAGAATTTGATTTTAGTTTGGACTACCTCAGCGAAGCTTGTTGAGAAACTGACTCGATACATTTACTGCCATAAATACTGCAAAAATATTAGACTGTGTTAGGATCCGGATTCTAATGGAACTTAAAGTGACAGTTAAAACTTAATACTTTCTAAACTTGACATTGACACTGGTTAAATGCACAAATAGTGCGAAGCAAAAAAAAAAGATTATTTTCGAAATTCAAACGGCTTGCATTAGAATCTCAACTTGAAAAGCCAAAACATGGTAGGCAAGTGTGATCAATGGACGTACCTTCTCTATTCAAGACACTGACCTCCACTATTTACCACACTGGACTGGTGTCCGTCAAAGTGCTTTTGTGCCTGTTTGATATTCGCCATAGATATTCGCCATTTTGGCGCCGTCAGCCGTAGCGAAGTAGGTACCTATCTACGGTACTAAAACTAGTAATGTCGCGCTGCTTATAATATATATGTCGCATCAAGGGTGGCCGAGATGCGAAACATCGGGTCTTCATACGTTCCGACATAGTTCTTGGTAGGTGTGGGCACTGACATGGGTACTCGAACGAAAGATAATTTGAATCAGAATAATTTTATTTTGATAACGGTTTTACAAAAGGAAACAAACACGTGCGTTGGTACTGAACGCATGCCGAGACTGTCCGAGGTAGAATGCCGCACTTCTCAGGCTTCCCTCCAGTCCTCGCTGCATCCCCTCTACCGACGATCGTGTCCAAGCGGTAGGGCGCCGCTTGCGTTTCCGGTGACGATATTATTAGTTTACGGAACTAATTGTTAGACGGCGCTGTCCGTCGCACCCTTGCGCCATCAATCCACGACACGGCCATCCCTGACTAGCACCCGTCCTCGGGTGTAGTACCTGGGGACAAAATATGCTCAGAGAGTAAACTAGCTCGGCTATCCTGCCAATACACACAAAGGTGGCTGATTCTCATTAGTACTTTATTTCTTCTAAATCTAAGTACAATAATCAACTTTCACACCTTAAAATGCCTCGTAATTAAGCTTACGTACACAGTGCTCCCTGCACAATATAATTCACTAGAAATGATCCGACCACCAAGTTAAAAGGAATAAACAAGGTAATTCTAACAATTCTGTTTCTTTACCATAATTCATAAGCAAAGCATACTCAACTCATTAACTTTCCCTACATTCTATGCACCAACACAGACCCGAATCGCACCAACGATTCGTTACAGACCCATCGCCTCATGTCACTCATGAGGTGCGGTCTAAACACACATTGAAATCGCACCAACGATTCCTTTCAGACCCATCGCCACATGTTACTCGTGAGGTGCGGTCTAGAGTTTCGAGTATGAGTATACAAGCCATTCTTAATCAGATTTGGTTTCACTACCACTGTCATCAACTATGACATCCAATTCTCGAGAAACTTGGTGATCAGGGATCTTCCTCACACGATCATGGGGGTTTTTGTAAGTTCGCTTAGAGTCAAGCGCCCTTGGTAGGTATCTATCCCCGTCTAACAAGTCAATAATCTTAAATGGACCTTTGAATTTAGGATCTAATTTTGTTTGATTTCTTTCCTCATTTTCAATCAAAACATAATCATTAATAGCCAACTTAGAAACCTGAGATTTTTTTGATCAAATCGATTTTTATCATAATTTGCATTTTTCTCAATATTCTGTGTCGCTTGCTCTCTAAATTAACTCTCATCTAATCTCATCTAAATTAACCTCTGTCACATCATCATCGGCGGTCACTCATCTCGTTTACGCACCAACGTAAACGAGGATAACTCACTACAGGCGTCGCATCAACGACTCGTCTCGTTTACGCACCAACGTAAACGAGGATAACACACTACAGGCGTCGCTACAACGACTCATCTCGTTTACGCACCAACGTAAACGAGGATAACTCACTACAGGCGTCGCTACAACGACTGATCTCGTTTACGCACCAACGTAAACGAGGATAACTCACTAATCGTTCCTTAATTCTAAAGCAGCAGTGATTAAATAGTGCCATGATCACTTTCCCCACCTACTTCCTATACATCTAATTCAACCGGAACCTCATGTTTTAGTATCCCTCTCTCTGTAGGCCATAAGAACTTCTGCCCCCTGCGGGAATCGAACCCGCAACGCGCAGCGCAGCAGTCAATCGCTCAACCACTGCGCCAACCGTAAATTATGAAGGTTCAACAAAACTCGAGATGTATCGAAACTCTAAATTTCTTTTAACTAACCTACTAATTCTCACTACTGTTCATAGTACTGCTAAGTAAGTTCAATTAAAGAAAATAGATTAACATCAAAATTTCTATATCGTTTCAATATCAAAATCAATAATCAGAAAATTCAAAGCATAACCGTGAATTAATTATCATGGTAACTTCACCACGAAATCAATCAATCAAACTAATCCAAAACACTAAACATTAATCTCTGCACGTGATCTCTGGCTACTAATAGCCCAGTAACCTCTAGTCACTCAACCATTCCTGCGCATCCCTCCAGGATTGCCAAGTCTCTCACGACTTAATGGTTTCCCCACATTACGTCCCAGGTTTGATCGCAATACCGCGTACTCACGGACTACTGTGACCACTAGATACCGATTTCTATTAAGCTACGGCTACAAATCAAATCTGGTATAGTCCGATCATCATGTAAACTTAATAATCTCATTATCTCTACAACTTTACTCTACCCACATTGTTAATTAGTTCACAGTAATCTTTGCTCATTATATCTGACCGGTCGAGTTTTTAAGTCAAAAGAGCTAAACTAACAAACACCGAATTACTCGGTCGAATAATATTTGCACGCAACCATTCATCTACCCGCTCACGCATTATTTTTAATTTTTCCGCGCCAGGCCGCTATGGTCGTCTTTATACAGTCAAATAAGAGTCAATTAAACGGATAAGTTTACTTTTTGCAACACGCGTTTGTACGAGTAGCATACCGACACACGTCACACGTCAGTGTCAATAACGTCAAAATTATCTATGGAGGAATTATCACTGTCATAAAAAAAATCGAAACGGTACTGCATCTAATGAGGGTAATTGTGATTACAATTGTTTACGTCGTGAACTTTAGCAATTTTTACTATTTGAACTGAACCCTTGCACCAATATTCCACGGCCTAAATATCACTTCGCAAATAGATCTGATGTTGGGCAAAGCATGAAATAAAATCTCAATTAAACTACGCAAGTAATCTGAACACACAAAACCTATCCCTTCAATGTAATAACAGTGTTTACGTTTGCCGTGAAATAGTGATTACAGACTTTAAAGTTAAAGAGAGACAACACTCAGCTCCAGTCGTTAATCATAACCTCAGATAAAATTTGTAGGGTACTTTGCAAACTAATATGGTCGATAGTTCGATACCTATCACAATGTTATTTACACTAAGCTTGCCACTAAGTTTTGACGCAACAAAATCTTTGATGAGAGCCTATTCGACACCAAAATCATAATGAAATGGATATGACTCACCAGATTCATCAGCGTACTGCTGGGATTGCCAACATAGCAAACTTCAACACGTCTCGTTGCGCTTTGCTGCCGCAGACGCTGCCCCAGAACTCCTCGGGCCTCCAGCCGTACCTCCATTGTTGCTTTATGGCATCAGGAACAGACGACGTCCGAAGGCTGCTTTGGTCTTGAAGAACTTCTTCCTTGGTCTCAAGTGGTAACATTGGTTGCCTTGCCCAAGGTGATGATCAAGGCACTTCCTTGAAGCGGTACCTCAGATAGGTACAGATCCGCTGTCGTATGCCGGGCACGTGCGTCTGCATCCGGCTTATCTGGATCAAATTCAGGCAAAGAAATACGCTTGGTACTTGCCGGGCCCTTGATGGATTCTATCAGGGACATCATATTCTGGTTTTGAGCAGCCAGCAGCGTGCGGAGTAAATTCTCGTTGCACCGTGACGTCATGACTTCATTCTGCAATATTTCTTGAGTTTCTTTAGTTCGAGTGTATCCCACTTCTGATGTCGCATCAAGGGTGGCCGAGATGCGAAACATCGGGTCTTCATACGTTCCGACATAGTTCTTGGTAGGTGTGGGCACTGACATGGGTACTCGAACGAAAGATAATTTGAATCAGAATAATTTTATTTTGATAACGGTTTTACAAAAGGAAACAAACACGTGCGTTGGTACTGAACGCATGCCGAGACTGTCCGAGGTAGAATGCCGCACTTCTCAGGCTTCCCTCCAGTCCTCGCTGCATCCCCTCTACCGACGATCGTGTCCAAGCGGTAGGGCGCCGCTTGCGTTTCCGGTGACGATATTATTAGTTTACGGAACTAATTGTTAGACGGCGCTGTCCGTCGCACCCTTGCGCCATCAATCCACGACATATACATTTCATTTTTTATAGCTTTTATACGAAAATCGAACGAAATTAATTCAAAATGCAAAAATAGTTGTTGTAGTCTAGTCTGCTGCCTTTTGCATTATACCTACGTCAAAATTAGTTATCTGGACGCTCGCGAGTGACGCCTCAAATAGTCACAAAAAATTAGCTGTCAAACATATGGAACAGCCTGTCCAGTGGTAAATAGTAGAGGTCAGTGATTCAAGAAGAAAACAGTTCAAGCCACTTAAGAGTAAAGTTTCTTACGATAATAATCTTCGAGCACTACTCTATTTTCGTCTGTATTTTCCCGCTACAGCGCGTACGTACTGACAGTACAGGCGAAGGATGGGTGCTGGTTAGGGAGGGGTAGAGAGAGGGAGTGGGAGGCTGTTTACGGCTCGTTAATTAAATCTTTGATTGCTGTTATTACAACGCAAATAGTTGCTTTCGTAACTTATTAGTTCTAGGCGTAGGCGTGGAGAGCAATGGTGGCCCAGCCTTTTTTAAGAGGTTATGGGTTCGATCCCCGCTAGGTACTTTTTTTCTAGCTGTTACTGTCCTACTGCTGGGTAAAGGACTCCCCCAAGTCCTTCCAGACATTCTTCTCCCGCGCCATTTCGAATCAGTCCTCATGGTACCTACGCGTCTTGATCATCTCGCCAACTCTTTCTAGGCTCTCCTCAACGGCGTTTTCCCTCTGCATGAACCCCCTGCGTGGCGCCACTTGCCTAGTGGTCTCTGTGCATGCGGCTGACGAGAACCGCCCAATTCCATTTGAGCCTGGCAGCCTTTTTGCCAACGTCTATTATGCCCGTTAATGTCATGTACTTTGTGTAATTTTTTTTATCACTACTGCTCTTAAACCTCCGCATTTTTTTTATTCATTTTTTTGTATGACGATTTTATTCTTTATGAAAATTGTGATGTTTTGTATGACCATTTTATTTTAGTTTTATATGACAATCTAATTCTATGTGACAATTTATTTTATATGACATTTTATTTTGTATGTTTGGTGTTTGGTTTTACATTTTTATTATTTATTCTGTTTGGCTAATTTGTTAATAACAATTGTAATTAATTCCATTTTTGTTGCGTACTTGCTAGTTATAAGCGTTTTGGTCCCAGTACTGTTAGCTTATAATGTATTTCAAATAAATAAATAAATACGAACTAAAATTTAAAATCCTGCAACGCGGTATTAGCGTTCTCCGCACTTTAGACTGAAATATGAGTACCCACAAGTTTCTCATTCTATCGCTGTGAATAAAGTCCTCCCACACAAATACAAATCGACATCGCAAATCGAGAGTTCTGAGCCCATTCGACAACAATACAAAATGGTTGGCACAATAAAGTATTTCGATATGATATTTATCCGATAGGGATTCTTCTAGGCAGAGAATAGTACAGAAGGTCCGCTATGTACAACGAGTAAAAATGCAGCACGCCTCGCGTACAATGCGTTCCAAATAGGAATAGGAATGACGCCATGTTGTGACGTCACGTCATACTGTCAAATCGCAAGAAATTGGGAACTTGAAGAACTCAAAGATGAGCAAAATTGAAGAACTGGATTCTGATTAAACTATTTTCGTTCACAGTTCGTAAATAAATTAAATTTTAAAATTTTCTTGTTTTGCTCACCATAATAATTCTTCGATTTGACAGTATGACGTGACATCACTACCTGTCAATCGATCCTATTCTTATTTGGAACGCATTGTATATCCAGTGCAAGCGCACGAGCACTTGAGAGTCACGGTCGGAATTTGGTTGAAATCAAGATAGAATTACATTGGGCACACGTGGGCCACGTACGCTGATCTGGGGGTGTCGGTCTCCATACATTTTATATGGCAACTAGACTTGTAGATCTACATTAGATCCACGCCACGCGACGCCACCCGTTGCGCCGCTACGTACAAATCAGGCGTGGCCCACGTGTGCGTCGGTCTGATTTAGTTCCCGCTTCATACGTAACGTACGCGTCTGTGTGTGTGCATATGATTTCGCTCCTTACCCTGGATCGCAAAAGGCAAGTGAAGGAACACGGAAGGGTTTTAGTCAGTAAAAGTCTGACACTTCTTCTCAGTTTACCAAGAGCGGGAGTTATTAGATGATTTCCCACCCAAAAAATAGTTTAAAAAAAAAACATCTTGGGTATAATAATAATGATGTATAAATAAGTGAAATAAACAAATAATAATAAATGCTTTTAATATGATTTTCAAAATACCTGTATTTAAAAATGTAACATATTATATGTTTAAGAAATGAATAAAGGAATTAATAGAAATAATTCTTTAAAAGAATTACAAATTTTGACTTTATTTTTGGCTTTTTTGAGATTTTTCCATTTAAGACTTGTAGTTCTTCGCGTCTGAAACCAATTATCGGGCAGTTGCCGCAACGCCCGGCAGTTTGAGAGTCGCCGTAAGACTGGAAATCCATCCAATCATGGTTTCCCCAACTATGATTGGGTGGATTTCCAGTCTTGAGGCGACTTTCAAACCACCTTCTGTATCCATCTTTTGTGTGCCACAATCGAGCATTACAACATCTTTTCATCTCACTGACAGCTGCGGTGACCCACATGTGTCAGTGAGTGTTCGCAATGACGCACGTCATAGTTTTGCGGTTATGACGTGTGATCTATAAATGAAGGAATTTATACTGTTTTGAATTGATAACTGATTCGTGGAATATTTGGTTGTAGTTTGGGATGAGACTTGTCAATCAACATTACAGATACAAAGTAACGTATACATTTATAGATATATATTTTATTATTTGTCTTAGTTTAAAAAAAAAGGTAGTGCGGTTGCTAAGCTGCGGGTAAAAAGATAAAATCCTTTTCACTCACAGTTTAGCAACGCACTCCGGCAGAAATAAAGCCTGAGTACTTATACATAATGGACTGACATTGCTTGTAATGCGGGGACAGCAATTTTAAAATTCGAACGAATATTTGGAATATTTTTATTTTTAAGACCAAATGTTTGTTAGATAATAAATTGTTAAGAAAATAAAGTTAATGTTAGATTTTACGATCATTTTCATTTTTAGATAAATTTTATCCTGAATAATAATTCTATCGATTAGTATACTTAATAAAATAGCGACTGTTTTTTTTTTATTTTTTTTTTCTTTGGTTCGAGTCCCGGGCAAGCGAGTTTAAGAAAATCTTCGAATGCAGTTTTGTTTCTTTTTAAAAATAAAGGAATGTCTCCTCTAAGTAAAATGAGCCAACTTACGGATTTAAGGTAGTTTCCCTCCAGAGCCCGACTTATTTTTCCACACTGTATATAAATCCGGGAAATCGTCATATTTATGATTCCGGGGTTTCTAAGTAGGTATTATCAATTCTATTACTTAATTCTTCGAACTTTGGGTACTTAAACATAGGTACTAGGTAGGTAGGTAGGTAGGTAGGTAGGTAGGTAGGTAGGTAGGTAGGTAGGTAGGTAGGTAGGTAGGTAGGTGGTGACCTCTGGTCATCATGAAAAATATAGAACTTCCCAAAACCGTGCTACAATGCACACGCACCTTTCGGAAGCTTTCATTGTATCAAACGGTTTTGATTCAGTGCCGACACTCCTATACAGGAGAGTACATACGTAGTTTGTATGTACGTACAAACTACGTATGTACTCGTTAGTAGAACGTTGCGTGAACCGAGTGGGATGACCACAATGTGAATGGACACTATTTATAGAGGAAACAATGGACTCGTTTAGATCACAACTGTTCGGGTTTGTTTGTTATTCGATTTTTTCTTGTGTTCTCTTTTTGAATCGGCTAATCGTGAATTAGAATGTGTCTGTTTGGCTGTCACAGAAGTTTTTCACCGAAATTCATTCGGTTTTCAGTGGTTACAGTGATTTTTACATAATTATGATTGAAAATAATATGGACATCGACGCACTACATTGGTAGCGCATTGGTGTGGTATCTACGCACGCACACACAAACACGCTAGTGACGCAATCAAGATTTATGAAGAATTCATTTCTTAAAATAATTCTTAAAAATGGTTGAGCTGAGTGAGGCTGATGCACGCGTCATGCTCGTGAACGGGTGCCGTCAGTTGAGACGGATCATCTCTTAGCTGCCAGTGGCTTAATTCAATTTCTATGTTTTTAATTAGTTTTTATTATTACTTATCTACATTGTGCTCACATATTAGAAGCGATAAGAAATATGTAACCAAGATTTATGTAACTCATAATATGATTTTAAAGAGTGTCCATGGAGTTTCTTGCACGTTCTTCTCCATAAAGATCTACGCTTTGGAACGTACAATTTAGCTTCACTTTTTTTCTTTTGACTGACCGACATTTTGACAATTCAAAAGTGCCTGTAATTGGTCTATTTGAAATAAACGTTTCTGATTTCTGATTTCTTGATTATTTAGGATAAAAAATACATATTTTAAAGATTCAAGATTCAAAGATTCAAATGTATGTGTATGCTCATAAAACACTAGGGAATATCGATTCAATGAGAGTCTGTATCAAGCTAAATTTTTATCGTTATCCATTAAAAAATGAAGAAGATCAGTTCAATACACTAACTTGATTGATTGATATATCGATCGATAGAGATAAACTCTTGAATGAGGGTTATTTATAGAGGTTCAACAAACGGATCACTCGTTACTATGCGACGTTCGTTTCGTTTGTACTCGTCATCGGTAATTTTAAGAATTGTGAGAAATGCGGGCTTACTTCTGGGAAATTTTATGTAGGTACCTACCTACTAGCGAGCTAGGCTGTTCTGCTATATAGATTATCAAATAAAAAATGGGGGATAAAGAAAAAAAAAATAGAGGAAAATGACCTAAACTCGTTAAAAAAATATAAGGCCCATTTTGAAAGACCCTAGAATGTAACTTGGAACGAAAATTTTTAAAGGTATAGAATTTGGATTATAAAATTCGATCAGTTAAAAATTTACAACCAGAACGTCAGGGGTATCAGGTCAAAATTGAATGACATTATAGAACGGTCGCCAGCTGTTCATGCGATATTATTATCTTTTGTGTAATAAATCATGATTTTACAATATTTACGTTTTGGGAACACATTCATTGTGCTTACAGCTAAGGAGTGGAATTCCTATTCTTTTTTTTTATTCTTGATAGGTTCGCGTTTGACCACTTGACCGCTTCCTTGCCGGAGTCTGTGTTTCCCGATGGCTACAACCCGGGAAACTTTAAGTCAAGAGTGAATAGGTTACTTCTAAGTAAGCGCGCTCCATCGTCGACCGCATCGTCGTTTTCCATCAGGTGAGATAGCGGTCAAGCGCGAACCTACCAAAAATGAAAAAAATTTTTTTTCAAAACTCTCATTCCGTGATAATCATTCAAACTACGAGTTCTACAAATCGTACAAAAACCTACCGCTCAACAAACAACTACCAACCAAACAAAAAAGAAAAAAATATTCACAAAACTTTCCACAAATACATTTCAAACTTTGGCCACATGACGAAAATCACGGTAAACCACAGGGAAAGTTGGTAAACAGCAAACCAGCCACTGTTACTGGAAAAGCACTGAATAATTCATGGTCCGCCTCAGCTCCCTCCAATACTTTAATACCAGCTATCTACAGGAGCAGGGCAGGAGCTTATGAGAACAGAGGTTAGGTTAGAATAGACTACAATGCATTTCAAATAAGAATAGGAACGTCAATGACCTATATCTGTCAAATGTTACTTGAAAAGTACGGTTTGCAAAAAAATTATTTTGCAAGTAGGTTTTTTAAAAACATTTTTACACATCAATTTTTTTTGTCAATTTAAACAAGACAGACACTTCACACAGTGATGCAGGGATGAGCAGAATTGAAGATCTAAATTCTGATTAAACTTTTTCGTTCATGATTCGTAAATAAATTTAATTTTAAACAAATCTGGTTTTGCTCACCCTACTTAACCTGTTGAGTGCGTAATTAGAGACACAATAGTAAGACAGTGGCGCGTGAACGCCGGCGTTAATGCGGGGATCAACAGCTTAATTGATTCGATTTGATAGTTATGACGTCACAACATGGCGTCAAGTCGATCTTATTCATATACAATAGAACGCTTTTTAGGAATTTGCGATTTCAAGGATGTATGGTGGGGACAGTAGAACCTAGTAAATTTGGCTTTGCTTAAAGCCTGCTTAATGGGCCTACCACACGTACAAGCTTCATCATAGTTTTGCCTGTGCAGCTCGACACGATTGAAATGTTTACCGCGTTTGGCTCTCTGATTGGTTAAGAGGTTTGAGTGGGCCAATCGGAGCGCCGAACGTCATAAACGTGTCCATCGTATTAACGTAAAATAAACTTACACTAGGCACTCCGGCCGATTTGTATACGGAACACCGTGCGTATGTTTGATAAAACTCATACAGTTTGACACGGTAAAAATAATATAGATACTCGAAACAAACTAAGCATTACAATTAAGATAACTTAGCAATGATGGATCGTAAGTTCTCGTCACGTCATAACAAGGTCCAACCCGTCACCCCTGTCATCCCTTGAGCACATCACTACGGGGAAACACATGTTGAATGGCTCGTGTGTTACGGCCTAATCCAGGGACTTCAGTAACATAACACCTTGATGGAATGTATACGGATTTGGAACAAGCGTTTATTGGGAACTGTGAAGAATGAATAAAATTTTTGGTTTGATTGAAAAATGGCATATTTGTACTGCCTGATCAAGTGATCAATCAGGCAGTACAAATAAATTAAATTAGAATATAATTACGTACACTATCTATCTGTATCTGTAGTAGTGTACCTAATTATAAACTAATTTATATAATTATGATGTAATTTATCTGACATAATTTTATTGTAATTGAAATAGTACCAACTAGTGATGTAACGAATGCTAGATTTCTCACATTCGCGGAGGCGGATACGAATGTTAACTTTCAAACAAAGTGCGCGCAAAATGTCATACAAGTTTGACATTTCGTGGACCAGCCAAATTTAAATCGAACATAACAAAGCTGTTACAGACTGATTGAACGAAGCTTATATCACATTAAGTTCATTCGAAAAGATTTGTTATGTTATGATTTGAGGTTAAAATGTTGTTTCATAATTTGTGACACTGCTAGTGTGAAATGCAAGTTGTGTAATAGAAAAATGTTAAAGTAAATATAAAATTGTAAAATTTATTGTCATTTTATATCCATTCAATCAATATATTATTTCCTTTTTGTTTGTCAGAAACATTAGCATGTTTCTTGCGAATACGAATGTGAATGCGAATGTCAAAAAATGTGCGAATATTCGCGAATGCGAATTTTCGTTACATCACTAGTACCAACCTTAACCTTAACTTTTGTCTCAACCTTAATTCGGTTTTTATTTTTATTGCCACGTTGTATGGCAATGCTTACTCTGACCGAGGTAAAAGCCACTCTTGGGTCACGCGAAGTGTCAACTAAGCGTTTGGATAATTCTTTTAAAAGAGTATGAGCACTCGGACCCCAACGGCCCAAGAGTTTTATCCCCAAACGGCTCAAAAATATAACTATCAATAATATATTTAAATCAAATATTTATTTATTGATCGGGATGTTCGTGGTATCAACTCTTTCGTAATGAAGTCGTTTCCATGTATAACTGTTTCCACTTGTGCTGGATATTTACACAGGAAAATTGAATGTCAACTGTTTATTTAAAACATAATTACGGTTTGTTTGAATTATATATAAAACTAGCTTCTGCCAGCGGCTTCGCCCGCGAGATACTCTGTTTCTCCATACAAAGTTGACTGGCCTGTTGGTCTTGTGGTTAGTTGCCCTGACTGCTATGCTGGAGGTCGTGGGTTCGATTCCCACCCAGGACAAATGTTTGTGTGATGAGCACGATCATTTGTTCTGTGTCTGAGTGTAATTTATCTATAATGTGTATGTATTTAGAAATATATAAGTATGTTTATCAGTTGTCTAGTACTCATAACACAAGCTCTGCTTAGCTTGGGACTAAATGGCGTTGTGTGGATACTTGTTGTTGTAGTTGAATATTATATTGTATTAAAGTTTAGACCCCCGTTTCATCCCCTCAGGGCGTGAATTTCGGAAAATCCGTTCTTAGCGGATGTTTACACCCCTTATGGAACCTACCTGCCAAATTTTAAGTTTGTAGGTGTTATAGTTTCTGAGATTTCGTGATTAATCAGTGAGTGGTATTTGGCTTTTGTTGAGAAGTGTAAAATGAAATTGGAAAATGGATTACGTTATTAAGAAATGGATCTCCGATAAGGTGACAGAAAATCGCCTTCGTTGGTAAGCACACGTCCAAAAACTTAGTGAGGACCACGCAGTTCAGATCGCTCTGCGCCTACCAGAACAAAAAAGAGGTAGAGGAAGCCTGCCATCGACCTGGGGCCTTACGATGAGTTAAAATATCAGGCGTGGAAGCGAGAATGAAGACTGGAGCTATGTAGGGTGTATAGCTCCAGTCCTCTTTAACAGTTTAGTTTAGGTCGTCAAATGGGTCGCGTTAAAAGGTAGGTACGGTAGGTGGTGGAGTTTCTGGTGTTTTTTAGGTGGGAAAATCATCTAATAACAAATCGCGCTCTTGGGCGGAGCGGGAGATAGTGTCAGACTTTTACTGACTAAAACCCACTCCTGTTCCTTCGTTGCCTTCGTCCCAGAGCCCCGGGTTTCGTTTTCACACTACCCATGGCCCAGTAGGCTTCGACTCTGCTGGGTCCCTACGATTTGCTGACATCTCCCTGAGGCGCGCGTGGAACAGTACGCGCAGTCGATGACTTGGCCTCGGTCCGGACGCTTACCGGACGGTCGGACGGCGAGCCACCCATTGCTCGCCGCGCCTACGACGACGGCCGGAAATCGGGATCGGAATCCCATACTTTCTGAGATTTCGTGATTAATCAGTGAGTGGTTTTTCGCTTTTATATACATATATATATAGATTCGTGTTATTTAATCAATCCTTGTAAAGTTGAGAAGTGTAAAATGAAATTGGAAAATGGATTACGTTATTAAGAAATAGATCTCCAATAAGGTGACAGAAGATCGCCTTTGTTGGTATGGACACGTCCAAAAACGTAGTGAGGACCACGCTGTTCAGATCGCTCTGCGCCTACCAGAACAAAAAGAGGTAGAGGTAACGACCATTTAGTATCATAGAAATGGCTGAACTAGTATTTCATTTTTAATCATCAATAAATCAATTATTATAAATAAGAATTGTTGCATCGCCGCACTTGTCTACGGGTCCCACTTTATTAAACAGTATTTACGTAGATTATTTTCCATTTGCGTGATATTTTGTAGTATTTTTCTTTCATTATGAATGCCATGCGGGCTCGAGATACAGAATTAGTATGACAAAGCGGTTTATTCTCGTATAAAACGAATCTGAGTTCCGTTGTTTTATTTGGCGTCTGCTGAGCTGCGCTTACCGAGGATCAACTATGCTGCTGTTCTATCAATGGGCAAAGTTGTATACTGTGTTACTCTACATTTATTTTGTACCTGCCTTCTGTAGTTCTGTTTATGCATGTATTCTGAAAGATGGGAAATAGTAAAAATCAAATTCAATACCGTAATCAGAAATCAGAAACGATTATTTCAAATAGACCAATTACAGGCATTTTAGTATTGTTAAAATGTCGGTCAGTCAAAAAAAGTGAAGCTATATTGCGTAAGGTACTTTGGCGCTGAGGTATAACTACGACTCGAACTCATTAACGAATAGAAACACTGTATACACAGTTTCCCATGTTCCTATTGGTTAATAAGCTTGTGCCAAAGTTATACCCCAGGGCCAAAGTTACCTCTCTTTACTGGGTACCGTAAACCTCGTAGTTGCATTTTGGACCTCATAATCTTCATTTCACCCTGGAATACAAAGGGCAAACTAGTAAAAATCTGACTCGCTCTACCCAGAGCGGGAGAAATTATTTCATGACTCAAAAAAAAAATCCACGATGATGTCCACTGCTGGACATGTTATCTCATAAGTGCTTTCTTAATATCTCTATCTACAGGCTAAATTATATTTGGAGCCATGGGTTGACTTCTGAAAGAGAGCGTAAAAGTCTAACACCGCTCCCCCTAGAGCAGGCAACATTTTTTTTTATTATTATTATTGATAGACTCGCGTTTGACTACTATCTCACCTGATGGTAAGCGATGATGTGGCCGACGATGGAGCACGCTTGCCTAGAAGTAAACTATTCACTCTTGACTTAAAGACCCCTAGGTTGTAGCTATCAGGAAACACAGACTCCGGCAGGGATTCCACTCCTTAGCTGTACGCATTATGAAAGTGTTCCCAAAACGCTTTGTACGTATGGGTGGGATGTCCACCATGTACCGATGGCGCAACGCCGTACGTCTAGGGGTCCGATGATGGAACGGACTTGGTGGAATTAAATTGTGCAATTCCAACGCACACTCCCCGAAGTGTAATCGATAGAAAACCGACAGGCTAGCAACTCGGCGTCGATGCTCAAGGCTTTGGAGTTTTGATTCGACAAGTGCATCATCACCGATGATCCTCTTGGCTCGCTTCTCAATCGACTCCAGAGCATCAAGCTGGTATTTGGCAGACCCATCCCAAAGATGAGAGCAGTATTCCATACACGATCAAACTTGCGCTTGATAAAGTTTGATCAACTGTTCCGGCGTGAAGTACTGTCTCACCTTAGCTAAGATCCCCATTTTTTTGGCAGCCGCCTGTTGAGCTTTAGCCTCGATGTAAGAGCCGAAATTGAGGGTAGACGACAACATATATTTTTTTCTCTCTCTCTCTCTCCACTGATTTAAAGCGCCTCTATTACACAACTCGATCTTCTGACAGTCTTAGTTGATGTCGCGTAGTTTAAAATAAGGGTTGAACCGGTCTTACTCGGAACAAAAAATAAGACAGTCTGAATATCGTGTGCTGAATATCGCGTAGTGTAATATGCCCTTTACTTTGTTTTATTACTTCTCTTGTATTTGTTTTTGATTTGCCCGATAGTTATGTTAAATTTAGTACTTATTAGTCATTCTAGTGATTTTATTTATGTATAAAGAGACCAAATTAAGTCTTATTGCTATTTTTTTACATTTTTTTTTACCTACGTGTGGTTTCAGAAATTAAGCTGGTATTATTATACCTATTAGCTAAAAGTGCTTTGGTGTACCTAATGTTGATGAATTTATGTGTTCTACTTAACTCAGCTCATTTGTGAAAATGAGGGCAAATGGAACAATGAAAGTAGCCATTTCCGTAAACATCAACAAAACTACAAAACTACCCACATAAATTATCTCCCTTTTTACAAACAGAACCATCTGGTATCAATGTGAGTGCGGTGCGGTATTTATTTATTTATTAAGGTTGACTGGTCTGTTGGTCTAGTGGTTAGTGGCCCTGACTGCTATGCCGGAGGTCGTGGGTTCAGACTTTTACAGACTGAAACGCTGTGATTCTTTCAGTTGCCCTTTATTGCGAGGGTGACTATCGTACTTGAGTGCCCCAAGTGCCCATACTCAATGAACGCCAATTAATTAGAAATTGAAACTTTATAATAAAGTATTATTTTATTTAAGTACACATTATCGTCACTTACGCGACTACTTCGGGTCCTGTTCAAAACCAGCGTCAGAATAATAGTTGTCATATTGAACTGGACCTATTTTCGCGAAGCTGTGAGATACACTATATTTTATTTAATTGTTTTCTTATCCGGTTTATTTTGTTTTCTTATTTTTATTTATTTATTTAAAATTTCAGTAACAACACCTTAACAGTTCACACCAATGCGATGCTATTACATACTTCCGTATTTTCATTATAAATTAATAACATATAATACAAAATTTATACAAATTAAAAAAATAACAGTAATAAAAAAAACAAAGTACAAAACAAACGTATGTGGTCGTTATCACACTTTTTAAAGCTTTTTGTACTTCATTGTACACGTGCAGCCTATGGGTTTCCTACACACAAGCGGTTTACAGTGCCCTCCGTATCCAATATAATAACGCGTTCAGGGCGGTGTTGGGGCTGCCCCGCTTCTGTAGTGCCTCGGGCATGTTTGCGGAACCGCGCACCGACTGTTTTCACACCACCATGCGCAAGCGGTGCGCGTCCTTGGTGCGCAGGGTGCGGGGCAGATCCAATACTGTTCTGGCGATGATTGCCGGCAGATTTGATTGCCCTTATATCGGACATTGCTGTAGCAGACATGTTGCTGGCTATGTGCGATAGTGTAAAATGTGTATCTCTTTATGTGTGTGTGTTCTGTTTTGTGATTGTTGTATGGGTGCTAAGTTGCCTGAAATAAATGCTTTTTTTTATTTTTTTTATTATTAAATGTACAAATAAAAGTCTTTTGGTTTTTTTTTATTACTATTTTACTTTTAATTTTTTTAAACGATGGTGACCATTGTTAGTTCCAGCTGTAGCCCATGGTATTCTACATTATATACCAGACAATTTCATAAATAGTTTCATTAAAATTTCCACATAACCTTCGTATCAAGACTAATAAATACTAGGCTTAAACTTTCTTGTCCTACTAAATCAAACACGAACGACCCATTAGAGGACTGACAATACTTATCGATGGTCATTGTTCAACGTAGAATTTTGTAAAAAAAAAATGAAGCGAAAACTCATTTCGTCTCAAAGGCTTGGGGTCCAATATCCTGTTAGTATCCTCTTTAATGGTGATATTGCCTGCTATGACGTGAAATAAAGATGTTCACAAGATTGATTTTAATAGACAATATGGAATCGGATTTTTATATTGGTAGATTTTATTGAACAGTGAAAATGGTAACACAGATACGCGTTATTGTGAGAAGACATTTAAATAAAAAAAAAAAAACACATTTAAAGTTTTTATTTCACATATATGCCTCTCCATGGGCACTTATAAAACGTCAGAAGCTAGTGCACGGGTCCAATTGGTCCTTTAGGTCGTTCCAAAGGTTACTCTTAAAATTCATACATTTTGATACAAGTGCAGAAAGTTTGTCCTTGCGACCACGGAATATAGAGTACACTGGAAATAGTAAGTAGGCGTGACAGTGTCGCCGCTACTTAGTACCGCATTACGCACTCGCTGTTCAAGCGCTCTCATTCGCAAACCAGACTGCGTCAACGTACAATTTAAGTTAAATAATATTAAAATGCCTTATTGTGCCATTTTGAACTGTAAAAACCATAGTCGGACTAAAAGTCCAACTCATGGAGGTGTATCTTATCATCGAGAAGTATTATTTTCGGATTTATTTAATAAAATGAAAAAATAAAATTTCGTCAAACATTGCACAAAATATACAAACAAAAATTGTCCTTAATTTTATGACTACAAAGTTGATTTTCTTTTCCCGGTTATTAGCCTTTCTGGAATATTCGCTTGTCTACCTATACTTTTGACGCTATCCAAATAGTGCGTGACTTTATCGACAAAATCAATCGACATGTATTACGTTGCCTTTTTAAAATAAAAGTATTTAAAAATAATTATAGTATGCAAGTAATTATAATACAGATAATTATTAAATTAATAAAGTTAATAAAATAAAAATTGTAGGATGATATTCGTGATATAATTTTAAATACATCTAGCTAAAGAGTTAGGTACAACACAGCAGTGGACGATGACGATGATTTCAGCTGAGATGATGATAATTGTTAGATTTTATTTTCCTTCCTTAATAATTTCAGTTTTCCTAATGTTCCAATTTGTAAAGAGATATGGATCTACACTACTGGGAGCAAAAAAAATACCCTTTTTAATACGTTTAAAAATTGCCCTACGAAATATCAATTTCATTATTTTGATACTATCACATTACCGCATACAATATTTTTTTCGCATTATATGTTTTAAATACGTTTTCGTACTATCGATATTATTTCGATCGAATTAGGTTACATCACTATTTGAGTAGCAACCTGCTTTCGTGTCAGTGATACGCCATTCAAATACCACCCTTATTTTTACGTAATTACAGTTCATACTGAACAGTGCCATCTAGCGACGAGTGGCGGTACTTGGTAGTCCAATATGTATTTCTTTCTAGTTTTTGCCAATTTGATTTATGGACTGTTGATATTAAAGTTGCATTTCGTATAATATTTTGTTTGCATTTCGTTTACGCCCTTATTTTTTTTTAGCCAATCGTATCTTCCGGTTTGCAGTAAGAGTAAATCGTAAATGTATGAGTTTGGCGACACCGGTTCTGGTACAAACATTTTCTCAAGCTACTTCCAGTGTACTCTATATTCCGTGCTTGCGACCGAGGCGGAATTCGCACGAGCCGTAGGCGAATGTGTTCTGGAGGCGAGGGCTGCATTGCACACTTGCAAACTTGTTCCAGGAAATACGTGTTTTTTTTATTTCAAAAGTATTTGAAAAAACGCCATCATTCAGAATCTTGATAAAATGCGCAAGGTAAACATATCTTTCTGATTTGTTTAAATTTATGAGTACTTTATGAAGGGCTCACATATACAAAGTTCACGCTAAATAACAGATTTTCCGAGGTCTTTACTGGATTAGTTTTACACAAATGTATGATTTCAATAGGAACCTAGATGATATCCTCAAGATATCTGTGTTTCTAAAATATCTATAGAAAGATTTGTAATAACGTAATAATCACGTAAGAGCGGTTGTATGAGAACTGTACCTCGGGAAGGACGCTCTTAAGGTAAAACCGCCAGTGTAGCGCGCAAAATTCATTTTTTTTAAGTTTTTTGCATTTTGTAGTTCAGTGTCAAGTTATATGTTGAATAACATATGATTGGCGATCATAAAATGTATTTATTTACGGAATTATAATCATTAAAATCACCAATACAACCATCTCAGTTCAGCTTACTATATTGAATGACTTTAGCCATGAATTTCGCGGGCTGTCTTGGAGGTTCCCCCTTAAGTGGCACTTCTGCTCACTATATTTCAACGTTAAACCCAAGAGACCTCTTAATCTGTCGATCAGCAACTCAGTAATGTTTCTGAGCATATTGATTGGCCATTCAAGATGTTTCGGACCCCTATCGACTTGCTACGGTACCTACAGTATATTTTAGTAATTTATTGTGTAAGGGCTCCCAGTTCTAGTGTGGGATAAGTACGTATGTATTTTTCGTGTAAAGGAGAATGCGTAAGATGTGGGTTGTTAGTTTTTATTTGGATCTTCTTTCCTGATGTAAGCTTGTCAATTTGTTTGAGGGGTCGTACAAGGTGACAATCGGATTTTGTCACGGGGATAAGTATCCTAGTGTCTGTCAGCTCTATAACAGTTCGTTGTATTCTGTTTGTAAAGCTTTGTTGTTACGGCAATTGGGTGTTATTGTGTATTTATTTTTGTACAATATTTTATACCTCAAATAACACTAAAATTGATTATTTTTCTGAAAATAGCATCAAAATTGTCTCATCATCATCATCATTTCAGCCGATAGACGTCCACTGCTGGACATAGGCCTCCCCCAAATATCGCCACAATGTCCTGTGCGTCTCGCATCCATCGGATTCCCGCAACCTTCACCAGGTCATCGGTCCACCTTGTAGGGGGCAAAATTGTCTAAATAAAGCAAAATTTTGCATTTTAAACGTTAATATTATGAGCTGGAAAATTGGTTATTAAATGAAGCGACAATTCTTCATTTAATAAAGCAATTTTCCGTGCGAGCGTTGTGGTAAAATCTCGCTATTTTTTTTCTACACACATAACAAATACGGTGGTGACGTTAAATTTCAGTTTTTGCAAGCTATTTCTGTTACTCGTCAGTTTCCCCTTCCACCAGATTTAAATGGTTTAAAATATAACTAACTTGTTTTATACGATTATTTCAAAAACACTTATGTAATTAAAACTATATTAATATATATATATACACTAAAGGCTATTCCTAACTAAAATATGGCGTCATAAAACTCCTCCACATCGCTGTCGACTGGAAGTGTGCCCAAAAGGCTGGCAGCATTGCCACGTTGTATGGCAATGCTTAATCTCTGACCGAGGTAAAAGCCAGCCCTTGGGTCACGCGAAGTGTCAACTAAGCGTTTGGATAACTAACTTAATTTTGAAAGGATTTTAAAAATTCTTTCTATTTTTGATTTTGTATAAAGTTACTTTTTGATATAAATGATAAAAAAATGCGAGCTGGCGTTGTCGATGGCGCCTAATATTCCACGGGCGCCTCAAAGAAATCTCAGCAAAACCATAGGAGTCACGATGAATTTCGGAAAAGAAAACCGTAGTTTGTAGAACTCAAAGGGCAACTGAAACACACAGGTGTGATTTTAGTCAGTAAAAGACTAACACTCCCACTTCTACCTAGTGCGTAAGAAATCATTGGATGATTCCACCTCAAAAAAAAGCCCAAACCTTAAATACCTATACAATACCTATCTGCCAAATAGTATAGTATTTATAACCAGCCTTATAATGTTCCCACTGCTGGGACTCAGGCCTCCTCTCTAGGAGAGGGAAGTTAGGAAGGGAGGGCTCTCCGCCAAATAATTTCACAAAATTCGTTCCATTTTTGCTGTCGTCATATATCGTGCCGTGAATGATAAATGATAAATGATGATAAATGATATTTATTTTGTAAATAGGTTTAAAAAAACACTTTTACACATCAATTTTTTTTTCGTCATTTTTAAACTAGATGAGGCCGGTGTTACCTAGCTGACTACCCTGAGAAGAAACACCGAAACAAACTCAGGGGTCAAAGTCTCTTTTAAAGTCCATACAGTAAATATGTAATGGTCAAATCACATGAGAACCATGCAGATTTGTCTGAAATGGTCTTTTGAAGAAAGAACCTTACAGATTTGAGTGGACCTGTCCAGTCAGTGCAAGCATTTGTCAGTATTCGTAAAGCTCAACTCAGGACTACTAAGGAGCTCAACGACTTGACGAACAATACCAAGGAAAGGACATTTGGGTAGGCCGCAGAAAATACTCAAATTGCCAGACATACGTTAAAATTACTGAAAAGGAAAAAAAAAGCAATCAACATAGTCCTCACGTTCACAATAATAAAAAGAAAAATATTGTTTACAATACTAAGTAAACATTGATGTCAAAAATTAATAGAGAAAGAGAAAAAAAAAGTCAAATTGCAAAATAAAAATAATCTACAATATCAAATTGTAATAAATAATAATAATAAAAAGCAAAATTGAAATTAAAAACAAAAGAAAAAAAATAATAATAAGACAACAGTTGCAGTGCGTACTGGAGCAGGTCAATCCCAAGCCTTTTGGTCCTCAACATAGTCCTTTATAGTGTAAAAAGCCTTTTGGCAAAGTTTTCGCTTTACAAATAATTTGAATTTATTAAGGCTTAGTTGTTGAATATGACTAGGAAGTTTATTATAGAAGTGTATGCATTGGCATCTAAATGAGCCCCCTATTTTTTTCAGCCTGGTTGTAGGAACCACAAATTTGTGTTTGTTCCTAGTATTAAAATTATGAACATCACTGTATTTTTTAAACATGTTTATATTTTTATGTACATACAAAATATTCTCGTAAATATACTGTGAAGGTACAGTCATTATATTAATTTCTTTAAATTTATCTCTGAGGGAGTATCTGGGACTTAATTTATAAATCGAACGAATAGCCCTTTTTTGCAAAACAAAAATTGACTGTATTTCGGCGGCATTTCCCCACAGTAGAATACCGTACGACATGACACTATGGAAATAGCTAAAGTAAACTAAACGGGCAGTCTCTACATCAGTTAAATTTCGAATTTGTCTAACAGCGTATGCTGCAGAGCTAAGTTTTTTTGATAATTTGTCTATATGTGGGCCCCACTGCAGCTTAGCATCTAGAGTTATGCCCAAGAACACTGTATTATCTTCAGGACTCAACTCTTTACCTTTTATTAGCACACTAGTTTCTACTTGCCTAACATGAGGCATGGTAAACTTTATACATTTAGTTTTTTTTCATTAAGTAGAAGGTTATTTACATCAAACAATTTAAATCTCTTTTATGTCATGAGCTGTTTATAAACCAGCATTGTATAGAATTATATCGTAAACAAAGTAAAACAAAGCGTCGTTTGTACGTATTCTATCGATTGATATGTTTCCTTTGTGCGGAGTTCATTGACTTACTTACATACAATCGAATAATAATCCATGTTCCGGTAGTAATCATTAAAGTTCAATTAAGTAGTGTACAGCTTTGGTGTATATGACGATTTGAACATTTGACGGTATATTGAACAAACAAAGCAATGCCACTAGTGTTTTTGATCTACCTCGAGTGGCCCCGCTGGATCGGCCAATGGCCAAGACATCATTAATTTTACGTCGACGTCCATTACTGGACATAAGCCTCCCCCAAGTGTCGCCACATCTCGTTCTCGCGTTCATCGGAATCCCACGACCCTCCAAGGTGGACACACTTTGTAGAAGGCCTTCCAACGCTGCATCTTCCGGCACGCAGTCGTCACTCCAGAACCTTTCGGCTAAGACTATATTTGCCCAAAAATAAAAGATAAATTAAACTCTTATGGATGAATTCTCGTGCCTTTTGTTTATCTTTGCACTAGCTGGACTATAACTGGCTGGTATTATTATTGTACCTTACGTTGGGAAGCAGTAGGTGGTCTCTATCGCCTGTTCAAAACCCAGGGAGGTGCTTTACGGCCTGTTCACGACCTTGCCGCTGTGAGCGGTAGCTAAGCGCGGGGCGGCGAGCGGTAAGAACAAAAGTATGAAAATGTTTGAAGCACGCCACGAGATGCCAGCCGATCATAGCGGCGCGCGCCCACCTTCCGATGCCGCTCCGCTCGCCGCGCCGGCGCCGCTCGCCGCTAAGACCGAATTCGTGAACAGGTCGTTAGTTTGTGTATTTCATTACTACTGCTCTCAAAACGGTGAAGGAAAACATCATGAGGAAACCGGGATGTCCAAGAACAAAAAAAAATCGAAAATTACGTGATATCCACCAATCCGCACTAGATCCGCGTGGTGGATGCGATCCATGCCCTCTTTTATAGAAGAGGCCTTAGTCCTAATAGGAGAAGTGCTTAATATGTATGAAATATCATTAGGTACTTTTTTTGTTTAGGTTGAAAAATCATCTACTGACAAATCCCGCTCTTGGGCGGAGCGCGAGATAGTGTCAGACTTTTACTGACTAAAACCCCACTCCTGTTCCTTCGTTGCCTTCGTCCCAGGGCCCCGGGTTTAGTTTTCACACTACCCATGGCCCCAGTAGGCTTCGACCCTGCTGGGCCCCTACGATTTGCTGACATCTCCCTGAGGTGCGCGTGGACCTATACGCGCCGATCATTAGGTACTGCATTTATAATGGAAAGAAGTAAAGTTAAATTATTATCTGTAGAAACAATTACCACGATTAAAATTTTCACAAACCCACTTCAAACAAATGAATTCATCCCATCTTAAGGTCAAACTGATAGTCAGTTAAACTGAACTACTCCTTGGTAGATAACTATAGTAATTTGACGTAACCGTAGCCCAGTTTAGATAACAGAAGGAGTTTGTAATTGACGTTATCAGATCAGTCGGTTCCACAGAGCAGTGAAGCACCTTAGTGGCTACAGACATAATTAAAATCTTTTACTTCTAAGTAATATTCAGATGTGAGAACAGCCTGCTTTGTCTCCATTTCGTTAAGGCCCTAAGTCCCGAGCAGTGCTATAAAACAGTGTCTTTCTGAAGCCTACTTCTCGGTAACGGCTAGGTCAATAGGTTTGGAAAAAAAATATGTTTATTATAGATTCATGTAAGTACAACATTATCAACACACGATTTTTTCATAAGACTTTTTCCAAAAAAAAAAAAAACAATAATATTTTTTCGCTTGTTTCCCCTTTCAAATGGCTTTGATCTTTAGAAATATGAAAAAATTGCTGATTAAATGTTCTTCAGAATGTACATAGCATATGTAAATCAATCACTATTTCGCAAAGAAAGTGGATTTAATGGTCAGCGGGGCTTCATCCAGCCAGATATTCAAGGCACTACACGCCTTAAAACTGCACTACTTCGCTGGAGTGTATACAACATGGCTCCGGTTATTACAAAGAGACGGCCTGACTATAGATGTAAACCGATTAAAAAAGTTTTAATTAAAATGTTACCGTTTTAAACCCCAAATAAATCGTTTTAAACGGTTAAAAACTCGCCTATAAAAATAAAAGAACTGTTTTATATTTGCTGGCAACGTTGCGTCGAGTCACCACGAGTGATAACGTTAACGAAAATGTGAGTTTGGTTTTAACCCGAATCAAATTGTTTATATATATTATATCGTTTGAAAAAAATGTTTATTTACTAACACAGCATAGCATAATAAGCTTTTTAATGTTCCCACTGCTGGGACTCAGGCCTCCTCTTTAGGAGAGGGAATGGGCCGTAATACACCATGCGGACCCGTGCGGGTTGGTGAATGTCACATGTCTTCGAATTTTTGGTTCTAGGACATGCTGATTTCCTCACTGTGTTGTCCTTCACCGTTTTGAGAGCAGTGGTGATGAAATAAATTACAAAAAGTAATTCGCCTGGCTGAGTTTGAACCCGCTACTTACAAATCGTAAGTCGGGGCCGTTACCACTCGGCCACCGCTGCTCTACCAATACAAAGTTTTTAACTTATTAATAGAGTTTTTATAACTTAGCTTGGTCGGACAGACCAAGTAGAACTAAACTCGCTAAGCATATCAATATCAGTATATCACACATTTAAAAATTTGTACACAGTTTATAGGTACTCCGTTATATCCCTACCTCGGCAAAATCAAGAAAACATCATCAAAATCAACCGTTTTAAATCGTTAAAAATGATTTATTTCAATTTTGAACGGTTTTTTTTTTCGTTTTAAACTGATTAGTTTGATTGGTTTATTTGGGTTTAAATGTGCCTAACATCTATAGGCCTGACCTGACGGAAACTATACACTAGATAAGCTTGTCTATTCTATAGTTTCCGTGTTCTATGGCGCTATCAGATCGGTCGGCTCCTTGTCTTGTCAATATCCCGGAGTCTTGGAGTTTACGAAACTTCGTCTAAATTGAAAGTTATTTAGTTTAAATTGAACGTTAACTGTTGTGTTTTAATTGAATTTAATGAATTGTTATGCTTTCTTTGGAGATTAGGTAATTTAGTAGCGTGTTTAAATTGTTGGTTAATGAATTGGTAGATTTTATAGCTTAATGCTGGAATATATTATATGTTTCAAGAATTAAACATTATGTGGTGGATTTTTTGGCTCATTTCTTTAAACCAAAAGTTGTCCTACCCTTTGATAGTTGTATAAATACAGAAAGTTTTTTTAACAATTCAAACAAGACTGACTGACTGTTAATCTCGACATGCCTGTTGGTCTAGTGGTTAGTGGCCCTGACTGCTATGCCAGAGGTCGTGGGTTCGATTCCCACCCAGGACAAATGTTTGTGTGATGAGCACGATGTTTTGTTTTGTGTCTCGGTGAAATTTATCAATAATATGTATGTATTTAGAAATATATAAGTATGTTTATCAGTTGTCTAATATTCATACCATAAGCTCTGCTTAGTTTGGGGCTAGATGGCGTTTTGTGAAAGTTGTGGAATATTATTATTAGC
The DNA here is from genome assembly GCA_905147345.3 of Mythimna impura. Taxonomy (NCBI): domain Eukaryota; kingdom Metazoa; phylum Arthropoda; class Insecta; order Lepidoptera; family Noctuidae; genus Mythimna; species Mythimna impura. The sequence continues at coordinate 2,602,987 of LR990355.1, read as the reverse complement.
TTTGCTCGCGGCTTCGGTCCCGGCAACTGACTACCTACCTAGTTATCTACTCTACGCTAGCTAGTTACCTACCCTACCCTACCTACCCTATGTTACCTACCTACCTACCTAACCATTGAGTTTGAGTTTGTCATGGAGCAAATTCCCTCAGTTTTTCGACATAGTATTTGTTATACAATGTCACTCTGTGTAAAGCCTTTTAGAGATTGAGTTGCAACGTTACGTGTGCAACTCAGTACGTCACATATTGTGGTAACCGTCACTAATGCGGAACACTAAACCGAAACACCGAAAGTTTTGCGGTCAGCCCACATTACTTTGTCCCTAGATTCGTGTGCAACAGCACACAGTTTTGTTACTTCGCCGTAAATATTGTTGAGGGCGGAAAGTAGAATAGAATAACTTAATTGTACTTACATACATACATACATATTCAGCCTTTTAATGTTCCCACTGCTGGGACTCAGGCCTCCTCTCTCTAGGAGAGGGAATGGGCCGTAATCCACCACGCGGGCCCAGTGCGGGTTGGTGGATGTCACATGACTTTAGACGCACAAGAGTTTTTTATTAACAGTACGCTGCTACTCAGCCTAAACTTATTGTCTGGTAGATATCGCTGTCAGCGATAAGACCGCTAATAAGTTATACAATTATACAACATCACAACAAAACACCGAAAAAAACCACCGGAAAACATCGTGAGGAAACTGGCTTGTCCAAAACCAAAAATTCGTAGACATGATGTGACATTCACCAACCCGCACTGGGCCCGCGTGGTGGATTACGGCCCATTCCCTCTCCTAGAGAGGAGGCCTGAGTCCCAACAGTGGGAACATTATAAGGCTGATTATGTTCGCATTTTACAATGAATTGCAAAAAAACGGGCACCTAAGGAAGTTTGCTTTCCAAGGGCAATGAATTTAATTTGTTTGACGTAGTCTGTATACTTATAATCTTGTAAGTATATTATTAATATATCACATGTACCTACCTAATAAATTTTGGCAATTTTATGAATTCAATAAAAGCGAAGTGCACATCCAAACAATAAGAAGTGGTCAGCAATAAATACAAGAAGGTTTTTAGTATTTTTATTTAAATAAAGATATAAATGTAAAAATCTGCAAACACGTATGACCTCTTACCAAAATCACAGCTTGCATCCTTCTGGGCCTGTTTTTCACGATATACGTAGAAGACGCTCTAGGTTTCGGAAGTTGCAGGATATTAGCTTGCGGACGGCGGGCAATATGTAGTTCTCCGTCCGATAAGGATGTGTCGACGGCGCGTTGTTTCACGCGCGCCTCAAAGATATGTCTTTAGAAGCTTAGATTATCAGCAGAATAATGTTTTTCTTTAATGAAGATGTGTATTTTCCATCTCGTATTAAGTGTGAGAAAACTTGCTAATTTGTTCGCGTTAACGGTATAATTATTACATGTTTATTTAACATTCTCTGTTGTTCTGAATTAACATAAGTCTTTATTCAAATCAGATTCCTATCCTCCATATTGGTTTTCGTTTTAGGTGGGAAATCACCTAATGACTTTTCTCGCTCTTGGGCGGAGCGAGAGGGCCTGTCTGACTTTATCCTATGTTCCTTCTTTGCCTTCGTTACAGGGCCCCGTGGTTCACTTTCGCACAACCCATGGCTCCAGTAGGCTTCGACCCTGCTGGGCCCCTACGGTTTTGCTGACATCTCCTTGAGACGCTCGTGGAACACTACGCGCCGTCGTATTTTAACCCTCCTTAAAAAATTGAATATAAATAGTTATGACTTAATTTCATTCGATTTGAATAAAAATCGTTTAAACAACACCATCAGACACGCTTATTGGTCATCTTTGTTAACTTCGTAAAGCTTCGTGCTTATTCGGCAATGTTCGGTACGCGGTAATAATTATGTCTCACTCACACCAATGCTATTGGTGTCTTTTTCGTGTCACTATCTCTGTCTTGAGTACATACTGTTGCAAAAGTTTTCGTTGTTTGTTAATATTATTAAATTGTTAAGTTTTTGTGTAGTGTTAAGTTTGTTTCTATCTAAGTTATTTTTGTAGTTTTCTGTCTGAAAGTGTTTTAATATTTATTTTTTTACTTGTCTTAGTAAATTTTTATTCGTATTTTGCGCTAAAGTTCGCAGAACCTGTGTTCAGACTCGCCAAGTTACGTCGGCCGTATTGTACTTCTATGAAATTGCTGTGCCCAACAGGGTGTATTTTTAAGATCATCAAAAACACAGTCATGTGATATCGCAATAAAGAGTTGAATTGAACTGAGTTACTGTCACCTCGCAAAGGGCAACTGAAGAAACACTGTAGGTTTTAGTCAGTAAAAGTCCGTCTTTCTCTCTCGCTCCACCAAGAGCGGGAAAAGTTATTTGATGATTCCCTCACCCAAAATAAAGGTACCTATCGATGACTCCGGATCGTTGTAGATACTACAAAAGGATTTCTAATAACTTCTACTATCTCATCATTTTCCTGCCCTTGTCCCGTTTTATTTGGGGTCGGCGCAACAAGTTTTTTTCTTCTATTCCGTCCTGTCACTCGTCACGCTATCAGTAACCCCCTTTTTTTATATCACTTCTCACACTACCTATCATTAACTTCTATCTACCCCAATAATATTGCTGGATGAGAACTCTACAAACTTACAACAAACACCTGGTTCACAAATCTATTTGAAGTTAAACGCAATGTCCGGATTAAAACTATGTTGTGAGTTAATCTGACGAAGTAACTGCTCGTATACCAACTCAGCTTAGTAGCTGATTACTGTCAACAATATACAGGGTTAGAAATATACAAATAGTAGATAGGTATCTATCATGAGTGCTGGCAGAACTAATAAAAGTAAAATAAAATAAAAAAGTGAGAAAAGGTCGCTCCCTTCTGCCAAGCAGTAATGCTAGAAAAGGAGGCGGCCGCACGCGTAGGGGAACAGCCCCAGCCAAGTTATAATCGTTTCGTTCGCGCCGAACGCCTCGAGTAGGCCACGCCTCCGATTCCTTTGTTCTGACCACGTGACTGAGCGTTGAGATGACGTCAGAAAAAAAGGAATCGGAGGCGTGGCTTACTCGAGGCGTTCGGCGCGAACGAAACGATTGTAACTTGGCTAGGGGGGCAGACTTCCTCACGCCGCAGCCGCCGTGATCCCGACCCCGATTTCCAGCCACCTTAGGAGCAGGCTTGCGTACGACGAACTATGGGTAGCTCGCCGTCCGTCCGTCCGGACCGGGCCCGAGTCGTCGACGGCGTGTAGTGTTCCAGGCGCGCCTCAAAGAGATGTCAGAAAACCGTAGGGGCCCAGCTGGCCCGAAGTCTACTGGGGCCATGGAAACCCGAGGTCTTAGAACACAAGGCAAAGGAGGAACATACTTCTCTCGCTCTAGCGTGGGGTGAGAGGGCGTGTCAGACATTTACAGACTAAAACCTGTGTGTTCAGTTGCCCTTTGCGTTTTGGCTGGGTGGCTGTAAGTAATTCTGTCGGATATTCCCGCAGCTAACATTCTCCCCCACGGGTACGACGAAGGCAATGAAGGAACAGGAGTAGGTTTTTAGTCAGTAAAAGTCTAACACTATCTCCCGTTCCGTCCAAGAGCGGAGGATGTCATTGGATAATTTTCCGAACCAAAAAAAAAGCTAACACTCGCCCCATACAGAGATAGAACTAAAAAGAAAGATCACAAAGCGAGCTTGAAGATTTTTTGGTATATTTTTTGGATATGGTATTGAAAGCTAGGGTGGTACTCCCCCTTTTCCTCGCCTCTCGGCGCCCATTGTATGTAAATATATTTTTAGTTGAAATACTGAAAAACGCAGGATCAATTGATGCATATTTTTTTTTTTTTCTGTCAGGAAAATTTTTATAATCTGCCTTTTTCCAACTAAGTATATGTATATTCGGTTTTCAGAGTTAACAGAATAAGTACCATTGAAAAACATCGAATTTACAAATAAAATTGGAAGCTAAAAAAACTATTTAAGTACTTACAAAAAAATACGTCGGTGTTTCTTTTTTTTTTCTCGTCATTTTTTGACACCGACATCCGATTTTTTTTTAGTTTGGTTTGAATTTGTGTGTAAGTTTTGTAACAAAGTTTTCAATTTTTTCTTTTCAGTTGTGGTATTAACTAAACGTTATAACTTTGATAGAAAATGTGGGTGTACCTTGATATACTGAATACATCTGCGTAACCTCTCGAAGTGAACAGGCGTGATGCTATATTGTTTGATTGCGTAAACAATGCATATTTATGCGATAGCAACAATCCCGGTTGACTTTCTGTAAGTTTTTTAAGAATTCCGTTGTCTGTCTCCCATCATCAGATATACATGAAATTTAAATGGGAGCATTTACTCATTTCGTACAAAAAAGAAATTTTGCAAATCCGTTATTCCCGAACAAAACATAAAACAAATATAAACATCCGAATGGATAACCTTCTCCTTTTTGAAGTCGGTTAAAACTAGCGTGTTCTCCAAATAACATCGAACAAAATCACGAAAACAAACTAGTCCATCTTACGTAAAACAAATCAAAGCTAAATTCACTCAGAAAAAAGGGAGCACGTCTTTACAAGGCGCATGGCGAAACGACGTGAACCCTTTCAAGTCCAAACAATCTCTATGCATTTAATCAGGTGGCCTACGTGCTGACGGGGTGGGCAACTAACTAGATAGGTGGCTAGGTAAAGGGTGATTTACACTGACCTAGTGTTGAAAGAAAGAAAAAAGACAAGATGGATGGATTGTGTGAGAAGTGATATGAAAGAAGACGGAGTTAGTGATAGCGTGACAGAACAGAATGGAAAAAAAAAACGTGTTGCGCCGACCCTAAATAAAACGGGACAAGGGCAGGAAGATGATGAGTAGGTATAAAAAGAAAGGAAGAAAATGAATTTATTTGGCACAACACAAGGTACCTAGTTTATCAGAATCAGAATCAGAAATGGCGGTCGGAGGAATTCTGTCAGCGGTTTTGCTCTACTTCTAGGCAAGCATGCTTCATCGTAGAGAACATCGTCGCTTAATATCAGGTGAAATAGTGGTCAAACGAGAGCCTAACTAAAATATACAGAATATTAACTAATCTATAAAATATAAAAGCGAAATACCACTCATTGTTTAATCACGAAATCTCAGAAACTATAACACCTACAAACTTAAAATTTGGCAGTTAGGTTCCTTATAGGGTATAGACATCCGTTAAGAACGGATTTTACGAAAATCCACCCCTAAGGGGGTAAAACGTGGGTTGAAAGTTTGTATGGAGAAACCTACTTTTGCGCGGGTGAAACCGCTGGCAGAAGCTGGTATTTAAATATAACTTACAAAATTTAATAAAACCCTTGCGAATTCACTTATATGGCTCGAAAATAAGTCAGTCCTCTCATGCATTTTGTTTATCAGAATCAGAATCAGAATCAGAAATACCGCCATTTCTGATTCTGATTCTTCGGAGGAATTCTGTCAGCGGTTTTGCTGACGTGAAGTTTGAAAATTATCCCAAGGGAACATGGACATGGTCTACCCGAGTGACAAAGTTTTATTCTAATCTGTTCAGCCCCCCTAGCCAAGTTACAATCGTATCGTTCGCGCCGAACGCCTCGAGTAGGCCACGCCTCCGATTCCTTTGTTCTGACGTCATCTCAACGCTCAGTCACGTGGTCAGAACAAAGGATTAGGAGGCGTGGCCTACTGGAGGCGTTCGGCGCGAACGATACGATTGTAACTTGGCGAGAGGGGCTGATGTTAAGACGTAACAGATAGGTTAGATTTACTTTCAGTTATAATATCACTAGATGCTGCCAGGCGTCATCACCCGCGCGACAGTCGAAAATTGGCCGAAAGGAACGTACTCTCGGAATAAAAAGTATTCTATATGCTATTACAGGACATGGTCTACCCATGTGCCGAATTTCATTCAAATCTGTTGAGCCGTTCAAGCATGAAGAAGTAACAAACATACACACACTCACAATATTTCGCCTTTATAATATTACTTTGATAGTGTGGATTACAAACATGTTGTGCCGACCCCAACTAAGATGGGACAAGGGCAGGAAGATGATGATGATGATGATGATAGTGTGGATTACATACTCTCCTTGCATAACCATGTTTACCTACTACTTGGGGTTGTGTAAATCGCCCTTAACTTGGGTGGGTAGTTGGCTAGGTAGGTAGGAGTGTAGGGCATCGAGTGGTTTGTATTCATTAGCGGGTGGTTCGCCGGCCGATACTCGGTGACACACGGCTTGGTTAGGTGGGCAGCTACGAACTTGTTGAAAAATATCTAATAATATTTTTTTTCATTTTGCTATAAGTTTGCTGTTACACAATTTTGATTTATTGCGTTCCGATACCAAAAACTAATACCACTTGTATTTTTTTTTAATCATTTTTATTTTCCATTCCGAACGAATACCAACAACTTGAATTGGTTACAGTCAGTCAGCTCAGTCAAACCTAATCAAACTAAATTTTAAATATGAGTCCAAACAAATACCAGTGGTATTAAAATGTTATTGGTATTAAAATGGAATAAATCAAAATTTTGATTTAGGTCTAAAAAAATCCCATTCCATCTTCTCGACCCAGACGAGGAGAAATTATTTGATGATGATTTTCCAACTCAAAAAAAGAGAAAATATAGTAAAATTTAAATATTGAAATTAACCAATCTACAATATCTATAAAAGCCTATTCATAATTCGCTACCCATCTTCCTTCGCCGTATAACCTGCATCACCCCCACCGGCCACCCTCTTTGCCACCTACTCATCCCCCAGAAATTACCTGGTTCACGACTGAAAAGAAATTCTCCACTTTTCACAGCGAATTTAAATGATTTGATAAAGTTATGTCGAAGGCTCGGGCCCTTTCATTTGTACTCTTTTAAGTACCACTTTCGAGAGATTAAGGGTGCCTTCCTATCAGATACTAGGCGGTGCGAGGATGTGAATATTTCGGGGAGAGTGCGTTGGAATTGCATAACCTCATTCCGCTAAGCCTGTTCCATCATCATCGGAACTTACTGGACATCCCACCCATGTGCACAAATAGTTTTGGAAACACATTCATTGTGGATTGGAATTCCCTGCAGGAGTCTGTTTCCTGGTAGCTACAACATAGGTGTCTTTAAGGTCTATATTTCACCGGGACATCATGGCGGCGCGACCAGTCGCCGCTACCAACAAAATGTATACAGCTCTATAGAGAGTTACTCAGCTGGTGTCTGTTTTCTGGTGGAATAGCACCCTTAAGGTTACTTATCTGCAGAGTACCGCCGTGTCCTCGTGGGGGCGATCGGCGGCATCAATCTCTCGCACCGGGCCTTGGTACAGGCCATGGTCCGGAGCGAGGAGGAATGCTAGCAAAGAAGGCGGCCGCACGCGCGAGTGAACGCCCCTCACACCTCAGCTGCCGGGATTCCGATCTCGATTTCCAGCCACCATAGGCGCGGGCTTGCGGACGGCGAGCAATGGGTAGCTCGCCGTCCGACCGCCCGGTAAACGTTCGGACCGAGCCCAAGTCGTCGACGGCGCGTAGTGTTCCACTCGCGCCTTAAAGAGATGTCAGCAAATCGTAGGGGCCCAGCCAGCTTACTGGGGCCATGTATGATGCGAAAGAGAACCCCGGGGCCCTGGAACTAAGGTAAAGAAGGAACACGCCGTCTGATACGTTGTCCCGCCCCGCCAAAGGGCGGGAGATGTTATTAGATGATTTCTCACCCAAAAAAAAGCCTACCTATTATCTCATGACATTGTATCCGACTTAGATAATTATCAGTGATGAGCAGTGAGACGTTAGTCCAATCTGTCTTGTTCAAATGCACGCAAAAACCGTTCCGAACTATTAGACGGTATGTAAAAAAGTACGATTAGTGCTTCGAAAAATCAAGTTTCATGAAAAAAACCATTACATAAATCAATTACAAATAATTTTTGTTACTTTTTTACACCTAAAGTTGCGTTAAAATTATCAAGAAAAACTAAAGTATGTTGACTCATGTCTTTTTATTGGTTTTTCTTTTGTTTTCTGTTTTCGCACAGACAAAATTAATCTATATATATATATATATATAAAAGCGAAATACCACTCACTGATTAATCACGAAATCTCAGAAACTGTAACACCTACAAACTTGAAATTTTGCAGATAGGTTCCTTATAGGGTGTAGACATCCGCTAAGAACGGATTTTACGAAACTCCACCCACAGGGGGGTAAAACGGGGGTTGGAAGTTTGTATGGAGAACCTACTTTTACGCGGGCGAAGCCGCTGACAGAAGCTAGTAATAAGATAAAACTATATAATGTTTGATTTTGTATGTACAATGTCAAACTGTGGAGTTCTTACTCCCTCGAAATTTATATGGAAAAACATCGACTAGTGTAACCTTAACGTGCAAGATTCTCTTTATTTCAAAACTTAGATTATAATAGGATTTATATTTAAAATGGCGATAGGTTTGCCCTCTAGACAGGGGTGAGAAAGTCAATGAAATGCGTAGGTTTTTCTTTATAAAATAAATTGTGATTTTATTGAATGCTTGCTTCAAATCCATACGTATTTTAATTTGCGATCGCCTACTGTTGTTTCAGCACGCGAATATGTCGAAAAAGTTCTTGGTTTTATTTGGATTGGTAAAAAATAAAAAACTGATATGGTTACGAGTTCTAATACTAGAAAAACTAGAAATGACGGTATAGTTGGCGCAGCGGGTGACCGAGTGTCTGTTGCGCTGTAGGTCGCGGGTTCATTTCCGCTCGGAACAGACATTTGTAGGGCCTCCTGTGCCTAAACGTTTAGTAGTTTCGGGTTTGAATGCACTAGCACTGGTGCACTAGCTTCTGACGTTTTATAAGTGCCCATGTAGGCCTATGTGAAATAAAAATGTTTTGAATTTTTGATGTCTTAGAATGTAAGCCTATAATTATGGTTGCAAACGCACCCACGATACAGAGAGAGATTATTATTATATTATCTCCAAAGATCAAAGGATCATTAGAGGTATTTCCGGTTGTTTTATTTGTTTTAAATAACTATTAAATATTTACGCTTTGTCTAAAACATTCTTATAATCTTTTGATCTTAATCTCAAACCAATTCACGTAAAAAATAACTCAAAGAGTTTCTGAAACTTAGCAAACACGTCTAGGTTTCGATAAAATTGATCGTCAATTTGGCCTGAATTGTTATTATAATACGAACCTTTGTTCATGTACTAACAAAAGTATTTTATTTTTAAAGATCCGTCTAATATATAAATAAATTTCTATTTAAATAACCTAATACTTACCTAAAGTTTATCAAAGGCGTTGTCTTGTATTTTTATGAACAAACAACCAATATTAAGTTTGTTATTAAAAAACTGAAGAGCTCCTTGGAGACGGATCTTTAGGGCCCTGGTACACTGGTATTCTGTCGTTGTACCGTTTTATTTGGGGTCCGTGCAAAACGTTTTTTTCTTCCATTTTGTCCTGTCACTCCATCTTTTCTTTGGCGTCCCTCTCCCTTTGGCCTCCATCTATCCACATGTATACTCATACTTTTTTTAGTAGTCATCATCCCTCCTCTTTACATGACCATACCAAGACAAACGATTCGAACGAACGAGCCAGTGACTGAAAACATGAACGCACCCTTCAAGTTTTCAGTCACTGGCGCCACTTTCAAACTTTCTTTAATATTACTCTACTACCAAGAATGACATAAAAAAAAAAATAAAGTACAGAAAGTCTGCCCCATTTTCACGCGCCATAAAATTGCTGTACATTATTTCTTACTGAGATATTTAAACAAGTATTTATATTTCACTGCAGCCTACTGAGGTTCACTGCAGTAGTACTGAAGATAATTGAAAGTGGGTTCTAATTTAATATCTTATAAGTATATATTTTTTTAATGTAACTTGTGTTAATAATAATAATAATAAATAATAATCTGTGGCCCGCCTGTCAAGCTGTCAGTCATATTTTTTCCGATATTTTTTCAATTTTATTTAAAATATTAAATCATGATAACAATAGTGCAAATAAGACTAGATAAAACAACGAAAAATACGTATCAATCATAATTACAATTCATAATGCAACAATAACATCCGAAAATGACTATATACAAACTATGAAATATGCAAAGGAAATATGACAAACTGATATGCTGACTAGAAGCCGGGCAAAGAAAGCAAACACACACCCAACATCTTCGGGTTCGTCGCTCAGCTCCGCCTCGCAGCCGCCGGGACCAGCGCCAACCGTGAGTCCAGAGATTCCGGTCGCTGCAGTTGCGTCGAGTTCGAGCGACGAATACTTCTCGCCGCCGACGACACCACCACCTGCGCGTCGGCGAGGAAGAGGCCGACCTCCGGCCAGCTTGGGATCTCGAGGCCCACCGGCCTCTGATAGGGTCCTCGCTGCCGGTGGAAGTGTGCAGCGCATGCGATGGACACAATCCATTAACGAAAATGTCATGCGCTCATACTTTGGGGCTACAGAGGGGGGAAGTAACCTGACTGCGTACCGTGGTCGGATGCTCTCTCGGTTTCAGGTGCTTGAGCCAGCTGTCAACGTTTCGGCCCAACGACTATCGGATCAGGTGCGGGTCATCCAGCGTAACCGTATGCTGGATGATGCCGTACTTGATAGACTTCGCCTCGAATCACGGAGTAGCCGTGTCTCACCTGCTTCGCCACAGGCCGCGGTGCAACTGCAATCCAATGTTTCACTGCGACCCGACCACGTTGGAGAGGATGATGATGACGGGGCTATATCCGTGAGTAACCAGTGCAATGTACGTTTGAGGAGCGCTTTGGAGGATGCATTCCGGGAGTACCGCTTCACACCGGCTGAGCTTAGACCTCGATTACCTCGTTTGCCCATGCATAAGAAAAATAGGGCGCTGGTGTGTGCTCTGGATTCGCAGCTATCAAATTGTTTTGATAGCAGCGAAGACCTTACTGATACCCACTCGATCTTGTATTGTGCTGCTGTAGCGGCATGTCGTGTAGCTCGAGTCAAGTTTCCTAACAGTGACCGAGTTACACGACCAGCTGTACCAGCTTGGCAGTGCAGGATCGAGCGCCGTATTGGTGAGGCCAGAGCACTCATCGGCAAGCTTATCTGCTTCAGGGAGGGCAACACTCGCCCTAGGGTGATGCGCTTTGTGAGACGGGCGTTCTCGGGGACAGATATTAGTCCTCGAGATTATCTACCCCATATCACAGAGCGTATCGACTTCCTGAAGCAGAAGGTCTATGCATGGGCAAACCGTATTCGACGGTACAAGCGGCGAGTGGAGCGGTACACCCAGAATCGCACGTTCCAAAGAAACGAAAGGTGGGTTTATAGGGCTTGGGAGCGACCGGACCAAGGTGTGATTGATACGCGCCTACCGGATGATGATGCCATGTGTTCATTTTGGCGCAGCATCTGGTCGGTGCCTGTCAGTCACACCGAGGGTGATTGGATTCGGGAGATCGAGCGAACGTGCGATCTTATACCAGAAATGGGGGCAATTACCATCAGCCCCCAGGACGTAGCTCGTGCAGTCCGTCCGTTGCCTAACTGGAAATCTCCAGGACCGGACGGGCTGCACAACTTCTGGCTTAAATGGTTTCAAAGATCGCATGCTCGCTTGGCATCCCAATTCCAATCTGCCTTAGAGTCAGGGTCGCTGCCCCAGTTCCTTACGACAGGAATAACCCACCTGCTCCATAAATCGGGTAGTACTGCGGAGCCTAAAAATTATAGACCGATCACGTGCTTGCCGACGGTCTATAAAGTCCTTACATCTATTCTGAGAGCCAAAATTAATAGTCATATTGAGACAAACTCCATCATGTCTGCTTCTCAGAATGGATGTAGTAACGGGTCCCGTGGTACTAAGGAGCTGCTCCTCATTGATGTTGCCATTAGCCAACAGGTTCGTCGCTCTCGAAGAGATCTGTCGACATGTTGGATAGATTATAAGAAGGCCTATGACTCAGTTCCGCATACATGGCTCATGAGGGTGCTGGAGCTGTATAAAGTTGATGCAACTCTTCGCACCTTCCTGATGTCGTGTATGCGGCAGTGGAGGACGGCCCTTCACTATCCAGGATGTCGACAAATCCGAGAGAGCAGCGAACCGATAAGGATCGAGCGTGGCATATTCCAGGGCGACAGTCTGAGTCCACTGTGGTTTTGCCTTGCTTTGAACCCTCTCAGCACACTGCTGGAGGGTTCTGGCTTAGGTTACCGGTTGAGAAGAGGTGGTCATGTTATATCACACCTCCTTTACATGGATGATCTGAAACTTTTTGCCTCCAACAACTTGCAACTGATGGAGCTACTGAAGGTAACTGAAACCTTCAGTAGTGCCATCAGGATGGAATTTGGTTTGGACAAATGTGCAGTCATGCATGTAAAGCGAGGGGAGATTATGGAATCCGTGGGTACCCAACTCTCGGATTCCATATACATTAGATCCCTCTGCTCAACCGAAACTTACAAGTATTTGGGTATGTCGGAAGCGTTAGGCATCAATGCTGCTGACATGAAACAATCGTTGAGGGAGCGCTTCTTTGGCCGCCTGAATAAAGTGCTGAATAGCCTTTTATCGGGCGGGAACAAGGTGCGCGCCTTCAATGGTTGGGTCATGCCGGTTTTGATGTACTCTTTCGGCATACTCAAATGGACTCAGATGGAACTCGACGCCCTGGATAGGAGGGTCCGCTCACTACTTACCGCAAATCGGATGCATCACCCACGGTCATCGGTGATGAGGCTGTATATCCCGCGGAAGTGCGGAGGTCGTGGTTTCTTGAATGTTAAGACCCTGCACAACCGTGAGATATGCAGTCTCAGGGAATACTTCCTGAAAACTGACGTGGGGATGCACCGAGATGTGGTTGCGGTAGACAAAGGCCTCACCCCGCTCTCCTTGGTTAACGAGAACTGGCGCAAACCTACAGTAATGGATACTAATGAACGCAGGGCAGTATGGCAGGGCAAGGAGCTTCACGGGCGTTTTTACCGGGCCTTACATGGGCGTCCGTATCCTGGCTGCGCTTTGGTGATCTCTTTGGAGAAACCGAAGGTTTTGTCTTTGCAATTATGGACGAAGTTATGATGACGAACAACTACCGGAAATACATTGTGAAGGACGGGACGGTTGACATCTGTCGGGCATGCCACCGACCCGGAGAATCAATCCGACATATTATTTCTGGATGTTCTCATTTAGCTAACGGAGACTATTTGCATAGACACAACCTTGTAGCCAGGATTATTCACCAGCAACTTGCTCTTAAATACAATCTTGTGGAATGAGAAGTACCGTACTATAGGTATGTGCCCGACCCAGTTCTCGAGAATGGCGGCGTCACATTGTATTGGGATCGATCTATCATCACTGATAGGACTATTGTTGCCAATAAGCCTGACATAGTGGTGATAGATCGACTAGAGCGTCGCACAATGATTGTTGATATAGCGGTCCCTCATGACGAGAACCTCGTGAAAGCTGAGAAAGATAAACAAACTAAATATCTTGACTTAGCTCGCGAGGTTGTCGACATGTGGGAAGTGGATAGAGCAATCATTGTGCCGATAGTCGTAACGGCCAATGGCTTAATAGCTAAGAGCCTCGAACAACATCTGAGGAGGCTCTCGTTGGGCAGCTGGATTAAGGGCTTGATCCAGAAAGCGGTACTCCTGGACACGGCGCGCATTGTTAGGAGATTCCTCTCTCAGGAGCCCTGACCACCGGTAGCTTGGACCCTGTTCCCGATGCCGGTGGGCTACTATTTTTTATATTTTTAAATGTTTTTTTATTATGTTTGTTTTTAAGAAATATTTAAAAATGTAAATAATATGTATATATAGAAAATAAATGTAATAATAATAATATTCCACAACTAACACACAACGCCGTCTAGCCCCAAGCTAAGCAGAGCTTGTGTTATGAGTACTAGACAACTGATAAACATACTTATATATTTCTAAATACATACATATTATAGATAAATTACACCCAGATACAGAACAAATGATTGTGCTCATCACACAAACATTTGTCCTGGGTGGGAATCGAACCCACGACCTCCGGCATAGCAGTCAGGGCCACTGACCACTAGACCAACAGGCCAGTTACTTTCTTGGTGTACAGTAAAGTTTACAATGCGTTCCAAATAAGAATAGGATCGATTGCTATGTTGTGACGTCACTTCTTACTGTCAAATCGAAGAATTGCTGACATCTCCTTGAGGCGCGCGTGGAACAGCACGCGCGCCTCAAGGAGATGTCAGCAACTGTAGGGGCCCAGCAGGGTCGAAGCCTACTGGGGCTAAGGGTCTGATTCTGAAAGGAAGACTCGGCCCTGGTACGAAAGGTAACGAAGGAACAGGAGTGGGTTTTTAGTCAGTAAAAGTCTAATACTATCTCCCGCCCCGCCCAAGAGCGGGGGATGTCATAAGATGATTTTTCCACCGGAAAAAAAAAGTCCAAAGGTTTGACAGGGCGTTGATAAGTCAGAACTTTGCCTTTTAAATGCACAGATTTATTAAAAAGTAATTTTATGAAGTCACGGTCCCTTACTATAAATCTAAGCAAAGTGTAATTTAGATCGAGTTCATAATGATCTCCCATTAAACCCAACTGACCGCAACAGTAAATCAATCATTAATCCTGTCAGGCAATCAGCATATTTATCAATCGACTGGGCGCTCCCGATTTCCACCACAACATCAACTGAGTTGGTTGATTGCATCATAAGTACTAGCAGCGTGTGGTATTGGCACGAGATATACATACATATACGTATAAGAATAATTTATTAATTTAAATTTTTGAGTTCGTTTCCCACCCAGGAAAAATGTTTGTGTGATGAGTTCGATCATTTGTTCTGTGTCTAGTACCCATAACACAAGTTCTGCTTAGTTTGGGACTAGACGGCGTTTTTGTGATCGTTGTGGAATATTATTATTATTATGGTTTTTTAGGCAATTTTTCTTAGGCTAGTACCTGGTGTTCTTTTTGAATATCACGGGTGTGATCCTATTTATTGGTTTAAGATGGTAAAAGACTTTGTACTGAATTTAAATTATTATCTAAGTCCAGTTGTAAAAATTTTCTAACTATACGACAAGTTTTCAAAATAGCCGTTTTTTTGTGATGTGTATTTTGATAGATTGAGAACATTAAAAATATTGAATATTTGTTTTGGAATAACACCTGTTGCTGATATTACTATTGGGACTATTGTGACTCTATTATTATTATTTATATCCTGGTGGTAAATAGCTAGTCGTTGAGGAGAGAGAGAAGGAGTAACAGAGAGGAAAAGATCTAAAGGATCTGTCAACTTGTCAAGTACAAAACGTCTGAGATTTATCTGCAATGACAAAATATCATATGGACTTGGGGAGTCCAGAATCCTGTACTGGTACCGTGGTATTCGTTTATGCGTCGATGCCAAATCACCAGGACATGCTACCCACCCAAAAATTGCTATTAACAGTAATAATAAGAACTGGCAACATATACTAATAGCTAATTCCTAATTCCATTAAACCCGTAGCAGGCCGACAGAATGTATCGGCGAGTTATCTTTTCGCGTCAGCAAGAAGGGTGGCTAATGGTGCCTGCAGGCTACGCGTACCTGTAGACACTGGCACAGAATAGAAAGCTGCAGAAGGCCAACTCTAAACACGAACAAGAACGTCCCTGAGAAATGCGTGCACTGACTGTTCAATTGCAAAGAATTTATTTTATTATTTTTTTTATTCATTGTAAACACCATATAAATTACATTTTTAAATATTTTTTTAAAACATTATTATTTTTATTATTAGGCTCGCGTTTGATTGTCTCACCTGATGATAAGCGATGGAGCGGATTTATTTAGTTATTTTTTATTTTATTGATATAAACCAGTGCTTGACTGCGATCCCACCAGATGTTAAGCAGTGATGCAATCGTTGATGGTGAGGCGCACTAATTTATTATGAGCCTATTCACTCTTGCCTTGAAGACACCTAAATTATAATTAAATTATTTTCTCAAAAGATCATCTTCAGCTGTGTAATATTCATTTTTTTTTATAGTAGGTAATCATCAAATGGCTTCTCTCGCTCTAGGGTGGAACGAAAGGGCGTGTCAGACTTTTATTGACTAAAATCCACTCGTGTTTTAGCGTTCTAGCGCTACGGTCATTCTTTCAAACGTGTAGCCCTAGCTGTCATCGGCTGCTGACATCTCTTTAAAGTTCGGTCCTTGTTGGACGACCTGACAAATCCGTCCGTTCATTCACGTTTGCCGCCATCTCTTTCGCTTCGCATTACTGCTTCGTAGAAAGAGTGACCGCTTCCCATCCTGTCTCGCTCCACTCCAGCCAAAACGTTGTTAAGTGTGCATGCGTTTTCGCTCTTTGTATGGAGTCATCCTTCTGTGCCTATCTATTCTGTGGTACAAGGGCGATGCTCAGCTATAGTAAAGGATTGGTACATAGGTATGTTACAGGAAAAGGGACGGGGTAGGTATTAGGTAGTTCCGGTTGCGAGGGTGAAAATTGGGCAAACGAGTTCTGTGTTATTTGGTATGCGTGATTTAAGTGTGGCAGTGTTTGGTATGGGAGAAGTAACTAATTACTACAATTCTTCTTCTTCTTCTTTCGTGTTGACTTAACTCAAATTTTGTCCGACTAATATGTAGCCAGTAGCCACCTGGATAACTCTGTTGTTGGCCTTGTGGAAGTCATGGAGGGTGCAGGTGTTGTGCATGGCAAGCAGGAAAAGAGGAGACACATATCCTGTAAATTCTTCAAATCTATTTCCATACCAGGTTGCCTGGAAGAGATCGCGGAATGCGATAAGGCCGCCAATTGTATGTTTTTTTTATATTTTTTATTTTTGATAGTTTCGCGCCTGACCGCTATCTCACCTGATGGAAAGGGACGATGCGGTCGACGATGGAGCGCGCTTACATAGAAGTAACCTATTCACTCTTGACTTAAAGATTCCCGTTTGTAGGCATCAGGAAACACAAATTCCGGCAAGGAATTCCACTTATGTTCACGTGTTCATGTTTTTAAATATAAGACTCAAATGTATAATTTATTATCATGGTGTACAATAAAGTAGATATAAATAAATACATAAAATTGGTGAAAAACAACAATCTACATAATTGTTACGGCACCTTGTGACTTCAAGAATTTTTTATTCTTGCAGCACCGTTTTCAAAGTTACCTGAAAATAATGTATCCTATTATACGAGTATATAGTAGAAATTGGAATTTTAAGCCATATTTTTTTTTAAAACAAAACTTTGCCCCACATAAGGAATTACTCCTGTATCGTGGGTTCGTTCACAAACGTGTAAACTCATTTACATTAGACATCAGTCCCCCTACCCAAGTTACAACCGTTTCGTTTCGATTCTCTTTTCGTCGATCGCCTCGAGTAGGCCACGCCTCTGATTCCTTTATTCTGACGTCATGTCAACGCTCAGTCACGTGGTTAGAACAAAGGAATAGGAGGCGTGGCCGACTCGAGGCGATCAACGAAAAGAGAATCGAAACGAAACGGTTGTAACTTGGCTGTAAGGCTATCTGTAAGCCATAAAAATATTTGTTCCATGCGGGAATCGAACCCGCGATACGCAAAGCATCAATCTAATCGCCCACCCACGCCAAACGTGCTGCCAATAATAAAATTAACGGACGCCATTATTCCAAAGTAATTTTCTTGAAAATTAAATAATTATAGGACCTAAATTAACAGCCATTATAACTTTTAACAAGGTTAAATTATCTTTTATCCGAAGAGGAGACTTAATCTACACTAATAATATTAAGAGGTAAAGTTTGTTTTTTTTTGTTTGTAGGATATAATTTCTGAAAGTACTAGTCCGATTGCTAAATTTTTTCATCGATAGAAAGCTGTTTTATTCCTGAGTGACATAAGCTATATTTTATGTACGCGGGTTAAGCCGCGGACAAAAACTAGTGTAATATATAAATAAACTAACACATTTCCAGCGACTTCGTTCGCATGTTTGTTTTCGTAAAAACTTTAACACCCCATAAACCGTATTTTGAGGGTAGTTTTTATTTATCTTTGTTATTCAAATCTATTAGCACACAATACCGTGCCGACGTCTTTATGTCGATAGACCGTTACCGGCCCACGCTATAAACCAGCGCTGTAGACTCATCACATTTTGCGTGTGGTCACGGCATTATGCTGAGCGTTCGGCCGTTTTGCGCGGATGTGGCGCATATTTTTCACATAATATACCTACTTATAATTTGTTAGTTCTAAATTTGCGCCTTGTTTCGCCAAACAAAATGTTTTTCTTTCTTTCTTTCTCTAATGACAGTCTTTATTATTAATTTTGATTAGAATTTGTACAAAGTTTCAAGATCAAAGAAATAAGAATTCTCTATACAATCTTTAAAACCTAATAAAAATGATTCTATTGGGGATAGTTCCGAAAACAATTAATGACACTTCATTATTTTTTTTGGTTACTATTTGTGTTAACTTCCAAGTATATTGGTACACTGAATGATATTTTGCATACAAAAGAAATTTCCTCTTTTCATCCCCTTAAAGGCTGGATTACAATGATATACAGAAGCCTGATGCAAAATTTCATGTTCCTAATCCTAGTGGTTTCGGATGTGCGTTGATATGTCAGTCAGTTTCTCCTTTTCTATACATATAACAGTAAAATTATTTTGCGATGGTATTAATTGGCGCAAAAACTACTGAACCGATCCTGTTCAAATTTTGCATACATAATCCTTATAGGTCAGTGCATCTGTTAGGCTATAAATTATCACGCTATTTGCTATGGGGGTGAGCAATAATCCAAAACGTCCGTGTTGAACGACATTTGCCGCGAGTTCGATTCCCAGCTACAGTTAAAATTTTTGTCATTATTTTATCTTCTTTTTTGTAATAAAATAACTTTTACCATTTTTTCAAAATAAAATTGTCATTTCTATTCAATATCTTCTAATTATATATTGTAAAAACTAATCAAAACACATAATAAAATCGAATTAGTCAAATATGGCACCACACGCAATTCAGATACTCGCAACGCCATCTAAAGACTCAAAGTAGAAATAATGATGACAATGACAGTTGAACTTTATATTTGATAGATGGCATTGTGTATTTTACGTAATTTTCTGAATGGCGGAAGAATGACCTTCGCCCACGTTTGCAGACAGTTCTTTTGTTCAAAATTGGAGGAAAATAGTTATGGTTAAACTGGTGTTAGACGGAGGCATTTTTAACAATCCTACTGCTTTTTTTTTCCATGATTGTAACAAGATAATTGACCATGATTATTCAAGGGATACGAACCAAAAAAGGCGATAAAAGTAAACAAGTATTAACAAGTATATGTATTTAGTTATTGATTTTAAAATAACACGGCCAAATTTTCGGAAGGGGTTGCATGGCACCTTGTGTTGGACACATGTTGGTCATCGGTCTACCTGGGGGCCTCCCCAGGTAGACCGATGCCCTGGTGAGGGTCGCGGAAATCCGATGGATGCGAGACACACAGGACCAGTCATTATGGCGACACTTGGGGAGGCCTATGTCCATGATAATGATAATGATAATGATGGTACTTTTTTTTTCTTTTTTTAAGAGTGGAAATCATCCAATGACTTCTCTGGTTGGAGCGAGAGGGCGTGTCACACTTTTACTGACTAAAACCACACTTGTGTCCTTCAGTTGCGCTTTGAAACATCTCTTTGAGGAGCGCGTGGATCACTACGTGCTGTTGACGACTGGGCTCGGTTCGGTTAATTACCGGACGGCCGGACGGCTAGCTACCCATTGTTCGATGTCTGCAAGCCTGCGTCTACCGTGGCTGGTCGTCGGGGTCGGAATCTCGGCTCGGCGTGAGGACGTTCGTTCCCTCACGCGTGCGGCCTCCTCCTTCGCTAGCATTGCGGCTTTGCAGAAGGAGGCGACCGCCTACCATTCCTCCTTGCTCTGGACTATAGCCCAAACCAGGCCCCGGCGCGAGAGGTGACTGACGCCGATTGCCTCCACGAGGACACGGCGGTGATCCGCCCTTGCGGGACACACCTCTGCATGCTCCACTATGTCCTCCGGGATGGCACCTTGCGGCCTAATAATGGCGTGATTTATTGTTTGCAGTTTCTGCTCCATATAAAACGGGGTCGAAAGTGGTTTACGTTCCTGATCACTGATGTATCTCAGATTCCTGGCAGCCTTGCGTCGACATCTGGACGTTACCTCCTTGCAGTGAGTGGTGACCAACACTGGAACAACCCTCTGAGGGAGGCCAGTCTCAGGGATAACACTAATCGGCTGCTACATTTGTTTACCGTAATTTCATTGTTTTATTGGGTGAACCGCCGTGTCCTCATAGAGGCAATCGGTGACAGTGACCTCTCGGTTTGGCCATCAATATGCGAGTTTGATTGGGCGGGGATACACGCACTCAAGATTTCGCCGAAATTCATTCAACGGGGACGTCAGTTAAATACACACCAAAAAATCCTAGGTAAATGAACAAGTAATTTTTACGCCCAAAATGAGCAAGCTGCAACAATCAATGCAAGCATGCTCTCGCAAATTCTTCATAAGTACTGTTGTGGAGGAAGATAGTTGATGATGATGATGGTAGTTTTTGGATTGACTGGCTTTTTGGCTTTGCACTATCAGTGCACGTTATTCAGCTGAAGGTCGGTGTCCCGATTATGCTCCTTTATTCACCTCTACCAAAGCTGTCTAACGGCTTAAACTCTTCAGTGAAAAATTATTGAGGTGAAAATTTTACGGGAGGTAACTCTTTCGAACAATCTCGCAGACATCACCCTAGAGGGCCCTATCCATTTGCTGACATCTCTTTGAGTCCGGTGTAGAATACAACGCGCCGTCGATTCAGGATTGCTTTGACGAGACGGCCGGACGGCACCACCGCAATCCCGGTTTGCGATGGCTGATAATCGCCCTGCGGCTTTCAACACCCGGAGCATCACTTGCAGTGAAAGTTAAGGAGTCAGAATGTCCCTCATAGTTTCAGCCACCTTCTTCGATCGTAGTGCTTCACTGAAGGAGGCTACTGGTTGACATTTTCTCCACCAATCGCCTCCATGAGGACACAGCGGTGCTGGCGCTCCGACCAAGCGGGACCGACTTCCACCGTATGCTCCATCGTATTCTCCAGGCGATCCGCACAATGGTGATACCCGAGTGTTTCTTCCCGTTGAATTCGATACAGATACCTCCCAAAACACCCACATCCGGTGAGTCCTGCACAAAGAGAGGATGCCGTGACGCCTCTGTAAACACTCTTCAAAGACAGGCATTACCGCTGCGATTGTGACGTGCTCACTGTGGCGAGGGGTTAAAATCATACAATTTGTATCATTGTTTCACCAGAACAGAAACCAGAAACATACATAAACTAATTTCTTTTCTTTTGGGGTAGGCAGAAATGCCAACTGCTACGACCCTTACATACTCTTTCTATTCATTGACATTCATACATTTGGATCTGGACGAGTACATAACATGTTTCCTGAAAGTAATTTGCGTTTTTACTTTTAACCGTTTTATGTTAAAGTACAATAAATAATTGCGTTGCTTTCAGAATGAATTGCAAGCTCAGAATGATTGTACGTTTTTACAAACTTAACGCAGACGAAGTCGCGGGCAACAGCTAGTATATTATATAAGCATAATCAGCCTCATAATGTTCCCACTGCTGGGACTCAGGCCTCCTCTCTAGGAGAGGGAATGGGCCGTAATCCACCACGTGGGCCCAGTGGGGTTGGTGGATGTCACATGTCTTCGAATTTTTGGTTGTAGGACATGCCGGTTTCCTCACGATGTTTTCCTTCACCGTTTTGAGAGCAGTGGTGATAAAATAAATTACACAAAGTAATGCGCCTGGCTGGGTTTGAACCCGCGACCTACAACTCGTAAGTCTGGGCCGTTACCACTCGGCCACCACTGCTCTACTCGCTATTACTTTATATATATAAAAGATAAATTGAACTCAGAGTCAATGTTCCCTTTTAAGCCATCGTCAAAGAAAACTAAACCCTAAAACTGAATTAAATCCATTATAATCTGTGGACGCTATCAGTCCTGCCAACTTTACCAAACTTGATTATGATTACGTTAATACCAACCAAACAATGCGCAAACAAATATTTTCAATGAATTTACAAAGTTTTTGGCAAATTAATTTAGCAGTTTCTATTACCTGGCTTGATGGAGTCGTAAAGGATTTAATATTTTGTGTTTGATACAAGGGATAAGCTTATAGCGTTTTAATTAATGGGTATTCGAATAAAGCGAGAAGAAACTTCGGCTTAAAATTTAACTTAGGCCCAATGTATTTTAATTTTATTTATTTATATACCTATACTAGCTTCTGCCCGCGACTTCACTCGCGTGAATGTAGGTTTCTCCATACAAACTTTGGGAATCCCCCTTCATCCCTTAGGGTGTGAATTTTGGAAAATCCTTTCTTAGTGCTCGCCTACGTAATAAAAGGAAACCTTGTGCAAAATTTCACGCTCCTAGTCCCAGTAGTTTCGGCTATGCGTTGATATGACAGTTAGTCAGTTTCTCCTTTTATATATACTATAGTGTGAAAATTTTGCACATGGTTTCCTTTTATGATGTAGGCGAGCACTTAAGGGGCACCCCCTAAGGGGGTGAAATGGGGATAGCTAGTACTTTATAATAAATATTACAATTTGACCTTAAACTTAAAACATACAATTGGTGGCCTTATCGCATTTTGCGATTTCTTCCAAGCAACCTGGAATGGACAGAAATTGGCTGGACATAAAATGGGGTTGCGCTTGGTGCATTTCAAAACTAAAAAAACAAAGTACATACTTAACACTAAAATAGATACATAAATACAGACATATTTATATCTTGAAAATTTTTTTTGATTATATTTTATTAACAATATTGTTTTCTTCTTTCAGGTAAGTAAAGATTCAAGATGGCGACTGCGTTCGAGATTACAGATAAGTAGTGTAATATATTATGAGTATATAAATCAGTCTAAACCTTTCAATTTGGTCGGTGCAGGACAGCTAAATAAGACGTCAAAGTAATACACCATTTATTTTTCGTGTGAATTTTGTCAGCAAAAGTCTGAAAATCCCTTTCGCACCACCCAGAGTAGGGAGAGTTATTTATTGATTTATCAATGCAATAAAAGATAATATAGAATAGAGGCTCTACTACGAGCTCTTAAGGCGATACAATTGACGACCTAAATTGAACTATTAAAGGGATTAAATCAGAAATCAGAAACGTTTATTTCAAATAGACCAAAATGTCGGTCAGTCGAAAAAAAACAAGTGAAGCTAAATTGCACGTTCCAAAGCGTAGATCTCTATGGAGAAGAACGTACAAAATTCCATGGACACTCTTTTAAATCATATTATGAGTTACATAAATCTTGGTTACATATTTCTTGTCACTTCTAATAATTATGTGAGCACAATGTAGATAAGTAATAATAATTAAAAAAAACTAATTAAAAATAAAAATTGAATTAAGCCATTGCCAGCTAAGAGATGAGCAGTCCTAACTGACGGCACCCGTTCACGAGCATGTCGCGTGCATCAGCCCCACTCAGCTCAACCATTTTGAAGGGAATTGTGGAGTTATATAGCTCTATCCTTTTTTCTCGCTTGCACGCTTGACAATTTAACATGCCATGATAAGGCCCCTCTTTTCCTATTATCTAAATACCTCGATGGGAGAGATTTTTTAATATTAAAAGAATCGTTAAGAAACAAGAAAAAGACCGCACAATCTTCAAACCATATCAACCAAGAACCAGTCTAACATCAACCAGTTCGTAACCACAAATCGCTCGTAGCTTGTGACTTGCGTCGCCATGTTTTAAGTTTCCTCTAACTAATTTACGTGACGAGTTGACGAGATGGGATTAATAGAATTTCAGGGCGAGCCGCAATACAATTACGTCTGTCTACGGGAACCTTGGAAAGTGGAAGGACCTTCAGATATAATGGATTAAAAAGACCTTGGAATTTTTATTTTTAGGGCTAAGTTTGTGAGAGCTTTTTTTTCGGTTTGCTTTCGCATGGTTTGTGCGTTGAGCCAGTTTATACAGTATCGTTAAGTTACTTTGGTTCCATTAGAAATGGCATTTTATAATTTGTTTGCATTATTTGACAGAAAATATGTATATCGAGCAAGCCTTCTTGGCAAGCTTCGTAGAGGTAGTCAATACTACAATACGATACTCAGAAGTCCATTTTTATCGAGATTGCGCCTGTTTCAATGTTTCTACATATTGTTCAGTTGTGTAGATATTTGAGTTATAAAACTATACCAATTTTACAGCACAATTGGATATTGTGCTGTAAAATTGGCTAGGATTAGTACACTAGGATTATTTACAGACCCACACACAAAACTGCAATGCGACGTCGCGACATTGAATTTGTTTCGGTGTTTCTTCTCAGGGTAGTCAGCTAGGAAACACCGGCCTCATCTAGTTCAAAATGACAAAAAAAGAATTGTCGTGTAAAAGTGTTTTATAAACTTATTTGCAGAATAAATATCATTTATCATTTGACATAAAAATCTACAAGCTTCAACGACGCATCGCAAGAACTCGCTGATTGATTCACATCGGACATTGTATGGTCACCTGAACCGATGATGGCATCACAGTTTTGTGTGAGAGCTCTTGAACAACCACTGAACTTCACTCAAAAAAACCCCGAGATAAAATTATTTCGGTTTAAGTTTTATTTTAATACTGAGGTGGACTTTAGTGTTATAAGCAGGGGTCGGAATTAGGTAGAGTTATTCACGTACTTTCATCGAAATGTTGATAATTATATGGATCTTCTCGGGATTTCTAATGAAAAATCCCGTGTGGCCAACAATATTACAAATAAATAATAATAAAAACATCAGAGATAGATAAGACAAATAAAAAAAAGATAATTAACATACAATTTTTATTAGTATTTTTCATTAAAAAAGATGTCTCTACGTCAACTGGTAAGGTTTACAAATTTATACACTACCTCCTCCTCGTCATTAATGCAGGAAGAATTTTGTTCTGGTATCTATACATATTTCTAATAGTGTCATAAAAAAAATATTCTGCTCTTTAAAATTAATCATAATAAATAATAATAACTCTTTATTATCAGGCAACTAAGGCCCATAGACAAATACACAAATAATAATCTAACACTAATACATATTTAAAAATAAACAAATCTATGTACTATTATTAAACTATTGCACACGAAGTGACGGCGTCGTGTTCCGCTGGGAGGTCGGTATCCTTCCACGAAATCGTCGATACACGACACCCTTCGGCCAAAACTCTCCTTTGAGGAAGGTGTCCAAATGATGAGTCGGCACCCGCACCACAAACGACTTGAAATTAGTGTTTTGGCGCGGCTCCAACTGCTTGACTCTCGCAATCTCGCTAATCTCGGGATTTGAGGCATATCCACTTTATTCTTTCGCTGTATGAAATCGGTGTAAGTACATGTTTAACTCTACCTAATTCCGATCTCTGGTTATAAGGCAAATCAGGAGTTTGTTTCTATGATGGGGAATTATACTTTTCTGAAGATTAAGTTCTTCTTAGTGTGGTGGTCGAGGTCGGCCCAGAAAAAAGAACAACTAAAAGAAAACGGGTGGGTTTTCAGAGTCAGTAAAAGTCAGATACCCCCTCTCCCTCCACCTAGAGCGAAAGAAGTACCTATTCTTTAAAACAACCTTATCTTTAGAAAGGCATTCTTGTTCACCTCTTTAAACTTATTTAAAGGCTATTTTACCTATATCACTCTACCCTATATAACTCAGAAACCGTTTAAAATCCATTACCGCGTGCCGATCTATCACCAAAAGCTCCCATTCAACATGACGGACATTCCAACACTACAAACCTCGTTCAATACAAACTCCTACAACGAGAACATCAATAACATTTTTCCATTTAGCCCTAACATCGATCATTCGGTAATCCCGGCTAGAAAATCTTCAAACGACTCGAATACGCCATATTAATAACTACTAACTTCTGCCGGTTTTTTTTTTTTTTTTTTTTTCGGTGGGGAAATCATCTTATGACATCCCCCGCCCTTGGGCGGGGCGGGAGATAGTGTCAGACTTTTACTGATTTACTGACTAAAAACCCACTCCTGTTCCTTCGTTGCCTTTCGTACCAGGGCCGAGTCTTCCTTTCAGAATCAGACCCTTGGCCCCGGTAGGCTTCGACCCTGCTAGGCCCCTACAGTTGCTGACATCTCCTTGAGGCGCGCGTGGAACAGCACGCGCCGTCGACGACTTGGGCTCAACTTCTGCCGGTGGCTTCACCCGTGTGATAGTTTTTTTTTTTTTTTTTTTTTTTTTTCGGTGGGAAAATCATCTTATGACATCCCCCGCTCTTGGGCGAGGCGGGAGATAGTCATCATCATCATCATCATTTCAGCCGAAAGACGTCCACTGCTGGACATAGGCCTCCCCCAAGCGTCGCCACAGCGAACGGTCCTGTGCGTCTCGCATCCATCGGATCCCCGCAACCGTTACCAAGTCATCGGTCCACCTTGTAGGAGGCCTTCCAACGCTACGTCTTCCGGTACGTGGTCGCCATTCCAGAACCTTTCGGCCCCAACGGCCATCTGTTCTGCGAGCAATGTGCCCTGCCCATTGCCACTTTAGTTTGGCGATTCTTCGTGCTATGTCGGCAACCTTGGTTCTCCTGCGGATATCCTCATTCCTGATTCGATCACGCAAGGAAACTCCGAACATAGCCCTCTCCATTGCCCTTTGGGTGACTTTAAGCCTTCTAATGAGGCCCATTGTAAGCGACCACGTTTCGGAGCCATATGTCATCACTGGCAACACGCACTGGTCATAGACTTTCGTCTTGAGACACTGTGGTATATTGGACGAGAAGACACCGCGCAGCTTCCCGAACGCTGCCCAGCCGAGTCGGATTCGACGATTGATCTCTTTCTCGAAGTTAGACCTTCCCAACTGGACCGTCTGTCCCAGGTAAACGTAGTCGTCTACAACTTCGAGTGTAGAGTCCCCGACCTTGATAGGAGTGGGTGCTACATGGCTGTTTACCATGACTTTGGTTTTGTCCATGTTCATTTTAAGTCCCACTCTTTCGGAAGCTCTACTGAGGTCACCAAGCATTGTACTGAGCTCCTCCGTAGTCTCAGCCATGACTACTATGTCGTCGGCAAACCGAAGGTGAGTGATGTACTCGCCATTGACATTAATGCCTAGCCCTCTCCATTCCAAAACCTTGAAGACATCCTCCATTGCTGCCGTGAACAGTTTCGGAGAAATAACGTCTCCCTGCCTCACACCCCGCTGCAAGAGGATAGGTTTCGAGGTCTGGTCTTGTAGTCGGACTGACATAGTGGCGTTTTTGTACAAACACTTCAGCACTTCGATATACCGATAGTCAATTTGGCACCGTTGGAGAGACTGCAGTACAGCCCAAGTTTCAATCGAATCAAAGGCTTTCTCGTAGTCCACAAACGCTAAGCAGAGAGGCTGGTTATACTCCTCAGTCTTCTGTATAACCTGCCGCAGCGTATGTATGTGGTCCACGGTGCTGAAGCCTTTTCGAAATCCGGCTTGTTCGGGAGGCTGGAAGTCGTCGAACCTGCGCGCGAGACGATTCGTGATGACTCTGGAAAACAGCTTGTAGACATGGCTCAGAAGCGAGATGGGCCTATAATTCTTAAGCAGGGCATTATCGCCCTTCTTAAAGAAGAGTACCACCACGCCTCTGCTCCACGCCTGTGGCGTTTTCCCCTCGAGTATGACGGAATCAAATAGCTTCTGAAGGGCCTTAAGGACCGGTTTTCCACCCGCCTTCAGGAGTTCGGCCGTAATTCCGTCCTCACCCGACGCCTTGTTGTTTTTCAGCTGCTTCAGAGCCATCCTAATCTCGTACAGGCTGACGTCCGGGATATCTTCGGTATAGTGTCGAGTCAATCTAGCTCTTGGGTCGTTTACTAGATTTACAGCGGGTTTAGCGGTAGACGTGTATAACTGTCCATAAAAAGCCTCGATCTCTCCCAGAAGCTCCGATTTGGCGGATATGACTCTGCCATCGTCGGTCTTCAGTTTCGTGAGCTGGCTTTGCCCAATAGACAGATCTCGTGCAAATACTTTAGAGCCCTTATTCCGCTCAATCGCATCCTTAATCCTTGCGGTATTAAAGCGGCGAAGGTCACGTTTCAGGGACTTCGAGATCTGTCTATTGAGCTGCCGGTATATGCACGCATCGTCTGAAGACTGCAGAATCATCTCACGCCTCTTCTTCATTAGCTCGAGGGTCGGATCGGAGAGCTTCTTGTTTTTATTTGTACGGTGAGTCTTGAAAAACTTAGACCCGACCGTATGGACAGTTTCCACGAACCCATCGTTATATTCATCCACGGAGCTTCCTAGGCACTCGAAACGATTGTGGAGTTTGAGCTGAAAGCACTCGGGGTTTTGGATCTGGATCTGTGCTGGACGGAGCGTAGACTTCATCAGTCGAGACCTTTCAAGCTTAATGTTAATATTCAATGTGCCTCTTACGACGCGGTGATCACTTCCAGTTTTCACCGCGTTGATCACAGAGACATCATTGAATATTTGCTTTTTCGTCGACAGGATGAAGTCAATCTCATTTCTAGTTGCACCGTCAGGACTTTGCCAGGTCCACCTTCTATGCTCACGCTTTTTGAAGAAGGAATTCATCATATAGAGGCCCTCCTTCTCCATAAAGCTAGCCAGTAGGTGTCCCCGGTGATTCCGACGTCCAAATCCAAATTGCCCCACTCGCAGCTCGTCACCGTCTCGTTTGCCCAGTTTCGCGTTAAAGTCCCCCATGACCACGGTGAAGTGAGTCTTAGAACCATGCATGGCTCTTGATATATCCTCATACATGGATTCTACTTCGTCGTCGGGATGTGTCGAGGTCGGGGCGTAGACCTGTATGACCTTCAGCGAATATCTTGATGATATTCTGAGTATAAGGTACGCCACCCTGGTCGACACACTCTCGATCCTCACGACATTGTTCACAAGGGACCTGTGGACGATAAACCCGACACCACCCTGGGACTGCTGGTCACCCTCCCGGAAATAGAGCAGATTACCGGATTTGAGAATTATCGTATCCTCCCCCTGTCTTCGGACTTCAGACAATCCCACAATACTCCATCGCAACCTGCTCAATTCCTCCTCCAGTTCGGTGATCTTCTCGTCAGTCCTCAGTGTACGCGTGTTGAAAGTTGCCAGGTCGAGTCGTTTAATAGATGGGTAGCCAAATCTCATCCGGAGATTCTTCGCACCCCTTGCCTCGTCGTGGCCTTGACCGCTACCGGAGTCAAGGGTAGACGGGCTGCCGGGCACTAGGGGCCATTTTTTCCTTCTGTTTTTCATGTTGGGGGGGGTTGCCATAATCGCCACGCTTGGCAGACGGGTTGGCGATCGCAGTTTGGTTGTTGTAATGCACAGAGGATGCTGCTGCCCATTCTCTGGTATGTCCCTTAGTCGCCTCTTACGACACCCTCGGGAAGAGATGGGATGGTGTTATTCTTAACGTCCGAACACCATACGGAACAAGTGGGAGATAGTGTCAGACTTTTACTGACTAAAAACCCACTCCTGTTCTTTCGTTGCCTTCGTCCCAGGGCCCCGGGTTTCGTTTTCACACTACCCATGGCCCCAGTAGGCTTCGACCCTGCTGGGCCCCTACGATTTGCTGACATCTCCCTGAGGCGCGCGTGGAACAATATTGTCCTAGGGAACATACTCCCGGGGTAAAATGATATTATCCCCAACTAGCAAAATATCTCTTATAACACACTTCTAAAAGTTTGTAAGTATGGAATTGGGCGCACCTTGTAAGATTATTTGCCCTTATAGTAGTTGTATGATGGTTTCGTTAAGTGCTTTTTCATCTTACATTAATCTTGATAATGCTTTTGTAAGAACAAATACACTTACAAGTGTCTTTTAGCACAATACATCTTATAAGATGCCTTTATAAGTTACACAATCTTTGCAAAGACAGATATAAACATTTTATAAGGTCTAAGCTCTTATTACGGATTATTCTTATGGCTATTTTGCTAGTTGGGTCATCATCATCATCATTTCAGCCGAAAGACGTCCACTGTTGGACATCGGGCTCCCCAAGTATCGCCACAATGAACGGTCCTGTGCGTCTCGCATCCAAGTTAAAAAGCTATCCTTCGTGCTAATCTAGGACATTGTAATTTTGGTTATATTTGCATATTTTTTATATTACTACTAGTTGACCCGGCGAACTTCCTACCGCCTTAGTCAATGAATGTTGTGATACCTTTGAGTTGAACTGTCAACATATAACGCCATCTAATGGCATTACCAGAACCAGCATAATTCATTTTAGAATTACATTTTAATTAGAGATGGCGTTGCGTAGTAATTGATTTTTTTTTTTCGTGAATTTTTCCATTTTTGCTCACCGTTTAAACCTTCCTTGGACTGTCACAAATATTTCAAGACCATAATTAGCCAAAGCGGTACCGCCGTTATCGAGTTTTAGCGAGACTAACGAACAGCTATTCATTTTTGTTGTATATAGATTATTTCTGTACTCTGATACTTTTTAATTCTTTCCTGCATCTGCTCTGTATATTGTAGTGTTATAGTGTACCACATGTAACTTTTAATCAGCCTATACCTACTGCTAATAAGTCCTGGGCCACCAAGATACAGGCCTAGTTTGGGCCCACGGCCACATCTAATGTGTATCCTATTTTTTTTTTCATATTGGTACCTATATATTTCTTATTTTTCTTTCAAACTTTGTGTGTGTGTTAATAAATAAATAGTTATTAATTATTATTATTAAATTGTCTACCCGTGTACCAAGTTTCATCGAAATCCGTCCAGCCGTTTGAGCGTGATTCGAAGGAGTAACAAACATACACTCACATACTTTCGCCTTTATAATATTAGTGCTATACTATAAGTACGTTTGTATAACGATTCTAGAAATTCCCTTACATGAAAATGATATTTAATTAGTGTTGAATTTGAGCTTAATATAATATTTGTTTTATTAAGAAGTTAATTAACTTATTTAATGTGTTGGAATCTACAGGGCTTATTAATTATGCTGGAGGATATTTTAAGTCAACATCACGGTTGTGGACTCCGAATGGGTCGGCCTACTGGAGGGTAAGTGGGGTGGTATCTACTACACCCACATTTGTGAGTTTTGTTAAACACCCACGTAAAAGGGGCGACTCTATTTCCTTTTCGGGGAAAAATCTAGAGTCAATGATAACAATTCTATTTGATTTTGATAGCGTCTCTCTTGTCATTTCTTCTATCTTTAGCTACTGGTTTCCCTGAGGGTCATAGCCTTGGTGCGGGGATACCGCACGGTCTCCTGCGAAGCGATGGTTGCCGGGCCTGCCGCCGCTGCCGCGGGATTTGGAGGCAACAGTCCTTGCACACACGCAGATATCGCTGTCAGCGATAAGAGATTAAAGTTTTTTTTTTTTTCGGTGGGAAAATCATCTTATGACATCCCCCCCCGCCCTTGGGCGGGGCGGGAGATAGTGTCAGACTTTTACTGACTAAAAACCCACTCCTGTTCCTTCGTTGCCTTTCGTACCAGGGCTGGGTCTTCCTTTCAGAATCAGACCCTTGGCCCCAGTAAAAGAAAAGAAAAGAAAAAAGAAAGAAAGAAAACATGTTTATTCTGCCCAAATAGACGCACAATAAAATATAGTCAACTGTCGGCCCATGTGCAAACCGAGCATAACTGTGCTGCACTAGTAGGCTTCGACCCTGCTAGGCCCCTACAGTCACTGACATCTACTTGAGGCGCGCGTGGTACAGCACGCGCCGTCGACGACTTGGGCTCGGTACGGACGGTAACTGGACGGTCGGACGGCGAGCCACCCATTGCTCGCCGTCCGCAAGCCTGCGCCTACGATGGCCGGAAATCGGGATCGGAATCCCGGTGGTAAGTTTATGTAAAAGTTTTGTTATTGGCCCTGGCGTAGCTACCGACAGGCTAAACGGGTAAGTGCCCTGTGGCCCCCAAGCACGGGGGCCCCCAAGCACGGGGGCCCCCAAAGCATGCTAAGCAATCCTTTTTGAACCAGCGAAATATTCTCCCACCTTTGAAATCTAAATAAAATAGGTGTCAACACAACTTTTATCATGGCAACTTTTTTAGTCAGTTATAGTCTGACAATCCCTGCCGCTGCACCCAGAGTAGGAAAAGTTTTTGATAATTTTCCACGTAAAAAAGGAGGCCCCAGTTTTATTTGCCCTAGGGCATTTGTCATTTGTCACTCTCCATCTACACTAATATAATAAAGAGGTAATCTCTGAAAGTACTGGTCCGATTGCTAAAATATTTTCACCGATACAAAGCTGCTTTATTCCTGAGTGACATAGGCTATATTTTATGTACGCGGATGAAGCTGCAAGCAAAAGCTAGTTCAAAAAACATGAATTAAACATCAAAATGGTTGACACTGCCTGTACCTCTACGAGAATAATCATAATCATAAAGATAAGTCAAAGCTCATCAACGGTACAGAAATACTCGACTACGGAGTGAAGGGAGGGGGAGGGAATAACTAGAGGGACTCGTCATTGGACTGTATATTACGTCACAGTTTCTTACTCTAACAGGGGATTATCTCGCGGCCCGCCTCTGCTTAGAGCTCTTTTGAGCCAGATTGATGATATTATTTACTCCCAGCTGTGACATTTATTTGAGAGATAGAATAAAAAGAAAAATAACGAAATACTTGCCAAGTGTGAGTCGTAGGGACTCAACTGAGTGGTGGGTTCCGTAGTGAAATATTTGAGAACTAACTTCTGACAGCAGGCCGCGTGAAAAACGGCAAAAAGGGGATAAGGTGTTAACTAGTAAATAGTTTTAAACGAGTCATGAGCGTTTAAAAATAATAAATATATACTTAATTGATAGATCTTTTCCAAGCTTCTGTAATTATGTAACAAATTAGAATTGACGTGTTTTAAGTTCATGAATCGATTTATTATCAGTTAAAACCCATGTACATATAAAAAAGCCAGATGTTTTGTCCTTTGTCCGCTTTGCTCTTGATAAAAGACGATATTATTATATGACGTATTCTTCCAAGAAGACATACGTCACTGAAAAAAAGTAGGTATGTTAAAATCTATTTTTTTTAATCAAAATTGGTTCTATGGTTTAGCCGGGCAAGTGTGACAAAATACATATATGCATATATATAAAGTGCCTTTCGCAGTTTCGCATTAAATTGAATTATTTATAAATGATAATAAACTCATGATACCCTCAAACCTCAAAAGCACAATGCATTGTGCAGTGCTCTCTAGTGGTTTCGATTGGCAACTGAACTCCATACCGACAGGTAGTAATTAACTGCTTTTAATTATGTATAAATTTAATTTTATTATGTAACTCGCTTTCGCCAGCGGTTTCGCTCGCATAAGAGCAGGAATTTATCCCAAGGAAGGGTACATACTCTTTGGATAGATAAAATTCGTTGTACTATTCCAAGGTACTGACCTACCCGTGCGCCAAATCTCATCTAAAACCAATCAGCCGTTTGACGAACATACACGTACATAAAAACTTTCACCTTCAAAATATTAGTGAGATGTTTGACTGAAATATTAATAGTAGGTAAATGTTTTCGGTAAAGACTGATAATAATGGAGTGAAAAAAAAATGCAGGTTTAAAAATATTTATGTAATTAATACTCTAAGCATTTTTCATTAAATCGGTTATTATCAACATATTTTATGTGTCTTATAACTATTATGCAAACTGTGTAAGTTCTCGGCACTCTTCTAATCAATATACCAATATAAAGGAGAAACTGACTAACTGACATATCAACGCACAGTTGAAACTACAGGGCCTAGGAGCGTGAAATATTGCACAAGGGTTTCTTTTACGATATAGGCGAGCACTAAGAATGGATTTTTCAAAGTTCGCTCCCTAAGGGGATGAAACGGGGGTCCAAAGTTTGTACGGAGAAACCTACTTTCAAGCAGGCAAAACCGCTGCCACAAGCTAGTTATCCATAATTTGTTATCCTAAAAAGTAGGACATAGCAGGCTAATAGTTGCGAGAGGGCCTTGGGCCTCAAGTCTGCTATTACAATAATGTCAGAATGATTGATTTCATAATTGTTGATTTTGACAAGTCTGGTAATCTACTAATATAATGGCGTCAATATGACTTTCCAATGGTCAACCACTGACACTTCATTGAAAGAAGTGGCATAGAATGGTAATCTCGTATATATTGACAAGTGAATGTCTGACGTTGCGGTAATCTGTTAATTTTGACAGTTCCTTTGATCAGTGACCTACCATCAGAACGTCACTGTGCAGTCATTGCTTTTAGTAAGCCGTTATTCTAAATCTACCACAACTCTATTTAGAGACCATTGACCGATTAATGATCGATCATTATGAATTAGCAGACTACGAACTTTTAGCAAAATGAAAATGGGATCGTGTTGGAATGGCGAATTTATAAAAATAGCAGACTTGGGCCCCTGGTGACTTGTAATACAGGTTTTATAGAGACCTATCACAGGCACCTCACAATGTTAATTCCTTTATACAAAAGTTTTAGCAGCTGGAGCCGAACTAGAACGAATCTGTATTTCGGCTTACAGCGCCAACCACCAACGCGGGAGGCGTTACATTTCATACTAAATCTTAAATGCTCTTTGCATTAAGTAACTTGTGTAGAGAAAATAAACGATTATTATTTTAATATCAACTTTTAATTGAGATAAGACTGTAATACGTACAAAGTACATATTTTTAGTGAGGCGAGCCCATACGCTAACATTAAAAAAAATGGTGAAGGAGCATTATCTACACTTTAGTTTTTCTTCTCCTTCTAAATTTTAG
Organism: Mythimna impura; assembly: GCA_905147345.3. NCBI lineage: Eukaryota > Metazoa > Arthropoda > Insecta > Lepidoptera > Noctuidae > Mythimna > Mythimna impura. The sequence goes on along the minus strand of LR990355.1, from coordinate 2,567,992 downwards.
TGATTTTTTATATTTATTAGTATGTTGTTTGGTATTTTATTTAAGTATTACTTATATTTATATTTTGACATCTTTAGATTGTTACTTATGTTGTTGTACACTGACAACCCTAAATATTTTATTTTCGTTTAGTCCATTCACAGGGCAATTTCTTACAGCAGGTTGTGTGCGACAAGATCGGCTATTGTACACTTATTTTTCTAAATGTTCTGTGTTTGGTTAAAGTGTGCAATAAAGTTTATAAGAATAATATTTTTAGGTTTAGTAAAATTCGAAGTCTGGTCACGGAACCCCAAAAATAAAAATCCAAACAGACGCATTTAATTTCCGACGTTTGAGGTTTGGCCTCTTTAAATGATGAAAATAAACGTCGCCATTTCCCGGCGCTCTTTTTAAGGATAATAAGATGGCTAAAATGTGGGTGTGTTTTTAAAACATGTTGAGACGGTAATAAATAAGGATTTTTTTAAGAGTTTCGTGAAGATTTAATGTATACCTAATGGTAATTGTGAGTAAGTTATGGAGTGAGGCTTTTCTGAAGTAATTCGTTTTCTTTGCTTTTTATAGAATGAATCTCTTGGGTTAAATAACCAAGAAATTCGACCTTGAATCCATCACGCTTGTCTACTGCTGGTTTAAGGGTGAACAGTGAACATGCTCACTCGGTTTTTTTTTATTGATTTGGTTGGAGTGTCAAATCCTCATGGGCGCCCAGACTGGCTCATCCAAGACGCCGTCTGGGCATTTTTTTTTTAGTTGGGCAATCATGCATTGTGTTCGTGGAGCGAGAAGGCGTGTCAGACTTTACTGGCTAAAACCCACCCGTTGTCCCTTCAGTTGCCTTTTGAGTTCTAGAACCACAGTATTTAAATAGATAGATAGATAAACGAATTCAGACATTGGTAGAGGCGTCAATGATTGCGTTCAAAGATGGTTCAATGACATGGAATCTAATGAGATAAAAGAGGATTATGGATATTAATACAATTAGTTTCGAGTCATAACTTAGGTATATTCAGTGAATTATGATAAAATGAAGCATTGAAAGGGTGTTTCGAGTGAATTTTAACCGTTCTGCGAGATTATTCGAAAGAATTACCTCGGTTTTCTTCAACTACTTTTTCGGCAACTAGAGGGCGGTAGGTTTTAGCCAGTTAATGTCCGACGCTCCCTTGAAAAAATAAAATCGAAGACATGTGACATCTACCAATCCGCAAGAGGCCCGTGGGCTGGATTACGGCCCATTTTTTCAAAGCCAAGCCAAATGCCATCAACCAATCCGCACTGGGCCTGCGTGGTGGATTACGGCCCATTCTCTCTTCTAGAAAGAAGGCCTGAGTCCCAGCAGTGGGAATATTAAAGGCTAATTGCTATGCTATGCTTTAACTTTAAATGAGACAGTGATTAAACCCATAGTTCCAACAATTTCTCCGTTCTAAATACACATTATTGCCAAACAGTGCAATTCCCTAGTCGCCTGATGTTTCGCATTGGAACCGGAAGCCATCCGGATTTGCAATCAGCGCTGGTTACCATAAATAAATATTTAAACTGCGTCCCTGTCCCTTGGTGCTACCTGTGATGTTGTGGCACGGAGTATCGACAAATGGAGTACTCGCATGAACTTCTGAACTATATAGTCTATTGGTGTTAAGAAAATCGTGACGCGTTAGTGCAATTGCAAAATAAAGGCGTATTCATATTGGGTAAAAATTAGATCATTAATTTTAAAGCAAATTTTCACAAGACAGTATTTTCAAATAATAATATTAAAAGCTAGCTTTTACCCGCGGCGTCGTCCACGTACATCAAATATAGCCTATGACACTCAGGAATAAAGCAGCTTTCTATCAGTGAACACATTTTAGCATTCAGACTAATACTTTCAGAAATTACCTCCTACAAAGAAAAAAGGCCTTTCAAGTGCATACAATGCCTTTCAAATAAGGATAGGAACGTCAATGACCTCTATCAGTTAATGTTACTTCAAAAGTACGGTTTGCAAAGAAAACTTATTTGCGTATCAATAACGAGTTTTTTTTTACTTTGTTTAACCGAGTCTTGGTTTAATCTAAGTGAAGAAAAAACGTTATTGCTTAATCTAAATTAGCTAAATATTATAATTAAAATTAAAATTAGTATAAAAAAAAGAACTATTTTTATTCTTGGCAACAATTCATCTTCTTCCATTCGCCACTACTCAGACATTTCACACTGTAATGCAGAGAGGAGCAGAATTGAAGAACAAAATTCCGATTATTTTTTTTTCGTTTATGATTCGTAAATTTTAATTTTAAAAATATCTTGTTTTGCTCACCCCACCTAACAGATCCGATTTGACAGCTATGACGTTACAACATGGCGCTAAGTCGATCCTATTCTTATTTGATTCGCATAGTAATTATTAAGTATTCCATTTGCTAACCAATCAGTGGTCTAACAGTTTTGGTTCCCAGTCGGTAGCTGTACCCATGTTGAACACCAGAGTATTAACATTTGTTACCGTAAATTAAAATGACATCTGACTTTGTTTCTGGCCAAATATTATTATTATTAATGATTATTCATTTTGAAAGTAACTAGGTATCAACTTGTTGTATTTAGCTGATTTTCGTGGTTTCGATTGTGATCACCATAGGCATGTATTATGAATTTATGATAAAAGCGTCTTTCTCGCTTCAATTCTTACAATAAGATTACTTTTGACAGCGGCGCTCATTTTTCTATTATTTCCATTGCTTCGGTACGGGGCCTCTACTGTTTGCTGACATCTCCTTGAGGCGCGCGTGGAACAGTACGGGCCGTCGACGACTTGGGCTCGGTCCGGACGGTTACCGGACGGTCGGGCGGCAAGCTACCCATTGCTCGTCATCCGCAAGCCCGCGCCTATGGTGGCCGGAAATCGGGATCGGGATCCCGGCGGCTGGGGCGTAAGAACCACTCCCTTGCGCGTGCACGTGCGGCACCCCTTTGCTAGCATTACTGCTTCGCAGAAAGAGGCGACCGCCTGCCACTCCTCCTCGCTTCGGACCATGGCCTGTACCAAGGCCCGGAGCGAGAGATCGTTGCCGCAGATCGTCCCCACGAGGACACGGCGGTGCTCTACCCAAGCGGGGCACACCTGCACCGTATGGTCCACCGTGTACTCCGGGTGGTCCACACAGTGATGATCACCCAGGCGTTATTTCCGCACGAATCCGGTGCAGGAACTGCCCGAACTGACCATGCTGGTTCTCACCAAGAACCTGCGTCATGCGGAAGGTGAGGACGCCGCGAGGTCTTTCCTGCCACTCCTCAAAGAGGGGACTTATTATGGTGTGTCCAGCTGGCAGCAGCTAGCGTGAGGATACAACGTAAATATTACAAACTCACAAACATTCGCCTTTATAATATAAATGTATAATCTATATATATAAAAGCGAAATACCACTCACTGATTAATCACGAAATCTCAGAAACTATAACACCTACAAACTTAAAATTTGGCAGGTAGGTTCCTTATAGGGTGTAGACATCCGCTAAGAACGGATTTTAAAAAACTTCACCGCTAAGGGGGTAAAACGGGGGTTGGAAGTTTGTATGGAGAAACCAATTTTTACGCGGGCGAAGCTGCTGGCAGATGCTAGTATATTATATAGGGTGACTGGCAATTAGTGTACGATACTTAAACACGTGATTGTGCTCATGATAACCAACAACTTTTACTATGGGAACAAACCTGAAATCGCGAAAAAAAATCAGCTGTTAAATACATTTATGTTTGCCTAATGTACTGAACAGCTGATATTTTTTTCGCGATTTCGGCTTTGCTCCCATAATAAAAATTGTTTGTTATCATGAACACAATCACGTATTTAAGTATCGTACACTAATTACCAGTCACCCTATATAATGATAGGCCTTTTATTTCATTCCCTTAGTCCTTTATTGACACTGACAGCTATCGGGGAAATCTTTCGGGAATGGAAAAGTGGAAGTCAATCTTAATTTGTATATTCGAGGGGATTAAAAGCTAAGTCTGGTTTATTCTTTTCTTTGTTTGTTTTTTTTAAACGTTGCTCCACCCTAGGAATTACTCTTGCATCATGGGCGCGTTCACAAACTTGTAAACTGATATACACAATGTATAGCTTAGGGGTACCTACCTACAGTACCCGGTAGTTGTTACCTACTTAGTTGAGTTGTTGTATGTGAGTTGACGACTCTGGCCCAATCCCGATCTCTAGCCCAGCCAGCGCTGCGAGATTGTTCACCACAACCCGACAGTGAAGAGTTTACAAGGACCTGAAACGCAAAGGGCAACTGAAGGAACTCAGGTGGGTTTTAGTCAGGAAAAGTCCGATACTCCCTCTCGCCCACCCAAAGAGGGAGAAGTTATTTAATGATTTATTTCCACTCAAAAAAAGGTCATCCCTAAAAATACTGAAAATGGATCACTTCTGAGTCTCGCTGTGCACGTGATCACTGTACTACTCTGATCTCCATCTTTCCTGGAATCACTTGAAGGGTAAGCGGAGTGACTAATGTGAGTTTGTTATACGATGACGCGATCGACACGTTAATGACGTATATTTTTTTTTTTCGGTGGGAAAATCATCCAATGACATCCCCCGCTCTTGGGCGGGGCGGGAGGGTGTTCCTTCGTTGCCTTTCATACCAGAGCCGAGTCTTCCTTTCAGAAGCAGACCCTTGGCCCCAGTAGGTTTCGACCCTGCTGGGCCCCTACGGTTTGCTGACATTTCCTTCAGGCGCGCGCCGTTGACGACGGCTCGGTCCGGACGGTTACCGGACGATCGGACGGAGAGCTACCGATTGCTCGCCGTCCGCCTGCACGGTGGCCGGAAATCGGGATCGGGATCCCAGCGGTTGGACGTTTATGACGTTTGGCGTTCCGATTAGCCTGCTCCAAGCTCTTAACCAATCAGAGAGCCAAACGCAGCAAACGTTTGCAACTCACACTCAGTGCACTGTTAACATTTTAAATGTTCGTAATTCTAAAATACTAACTAAAACATTAGAGTATTTAAAAAGCTGTATTAGTTACTTTTTAGTTATATAAAAATCTGTAATACAGTTCATGTACCAGTAGGTAAAATAATCCCACGTACACAGAATATCCATTAAATAAACTTCTGAAATCTTTCATCTTTCTTTGAATATTGTGTCCTTAAGCAATCCCCGAGATACAAGAAGAAAAAAAAAGCATATTTATTCAGATAAATCCTGCGGAGAATTAGAAAATGCCCGGAGTCTATACACTCGCTCGTTATTATCGTTCATGCAATCGCAGATCGTTACGGTTTTGCAAACAGGGGGAAGCGAGGCAGACTTGCTGAGAGAAGGGCAGTGGATCTCAAAGTTAAAGGAACAGCACCCCTAGCCAAGTTGATAATCTGCAATGGTTAACGCTAGCGAAATGTATGGGAATGACATCATCTCAACGTTAAGTCACGTGGTCAGATCATGTTACCGATTGGAGAACGGAATTTGACACGAAACGGTTGTAACTTGGCTAGGGGGGCAGGACTCCAAAAGGATTAAGAGAGGAGTGAATGTATGGGATTGTAGAATACACTGTACAGTGTACACCAAAATAGTAACACAACTTTAACACAAACTTTAATCTATGGGTACAATGATCTTGATCTTATCGCTGACAGCGATATCTACTAGACAACCTTAGGAAAAATACTATTACCACTACCATTACTTACCTTATGAGTAAATGATACTCGGTTGGCCTTTTGAATACCGAGTTTGGCTGAAGAACGTTGAAATGATATACTTTCGTAAAATTTAATTTGGTATGATGACAATAAATATAATAAAAGATATAGATAGATGTCATATAGGAACTAAAATTCTAAATCCTGCATTTCTGTATTAAAGTTTTCCGCGTGATTAGTACATATACAACAGCCTAAAACAAACTATTGGGCAGTTTCCCAGATCAATTAAGATCTGAAAATTAGTCGTAGGAGTCAGTGGCTATATAGATAAATTACTGCAAAATCAATTAAGGGCTAGATTTTTTGTAATCTTGTCAGGAACTATATCCAAATCCGGTGCTTAACTCAAATACTGCCTCAGACATGGTTCTCATTTAGTTTTGACTACCAATTGTTTGAACTTAACTTTTACCTCCGAGTTTGTTTACCTGTTTTTTTCAGTGTCAACTAGAAAACATCGGCCTCATCTAGTTTATTTTGATAATAAAAATTTACATACAAAAATTTTGTAACTTGTACACAAAAAACTTTGGGCACCGCTGCTGCAGACGAGAAAATAAAAATATGAAATACCTTTATTGGAGCGGCTTTGGTTACGTCGTTTGCGAATGTCACGTTTTTATTGGATCCTAGATAAACAGAGTTAATTTATTCCATAATTATTGTCTAACAGACGGAAAATAAACGTTTTGTGATATTGTTTTGAGCTGGAAAAGATTTTTGTTAGAATGATAGCAAAAAGTTTTTTTTTTGTGATTAATGTCGTATTTAAATAGACTTTTATGTTATACTTGAGCGACGAATGTAGGTATTCTTTTTTTGCTGTCGCAGATAACAACGTCCATTTACAAATATGAAGCATGTTGTAGTTAATAGAGGGCCTATTACACTACTCGATATTCAGACAGTCTTAGTCGATGTCGCGTAGTGTAATAAGGGTTAGACCGGTCTTACTCGGAACAAAAAATAAGACAGTCTGAATATCGTGTGCTGAATATCGCGTAGTGTAATAGGCCCTTTAGTTTCGCTTGATCGTTATTAGTGTGTACTATTTATCAATACAATAAGAAAGGAAAGTAAAGAATGTCCTAGAATAACATATACGATACTCTTTATGCCAAGAGTACCTATATGCTAATAACACATAATAATAATATTTATTTGTTTTCTCCCACAAGTAAAACCTTTAATTTGTATGAAGATGGGAGACAGGAGGTCCATCAAAAATATTGTAGAGAGCCATGTTTAGGATTTTATATAAATTACAGTTAGAGTGCTTACAGGTTATCTATAGGTACTAATATTATAAAGAGAAAAGATTCGTATTTTTGGATTTTTATATCTTTGTTTGTAACGAATAAACTCAAAAACTACTAGATCATCATCATCTTCCTGCCCTTGCCCCGTTTTATTTGGGGTCGGCACAACATGTTTTTTTCTTCAATTCTGCCCTGTCACTCGTAATGCTATCACTAACTTCCTTTTCTTTTATATCACTCAAAAACTATTTAATTTATTCTAATTCTTTCACCAGTAGAATGCTATTTTATCACTGAGTGACATAGGCTATATACTTAATTGTCTACTCATGCGGGCGCGCTGGCAGAAACAAGTGAATGATAAAATGTTATATATAAATTACAATTAGAGTACTTACAGGTTATGAATGATAAAATGTAATATATAAAAATCTCATCTTAGTGTTTGTTATCGAACTCCTCCAAAACGACTTGACCGATTTTTATGATATTTTTAGTGTATGTTTGGTAGGTGTGATGTGAGAATAGGTCGTAGACTATTTTTTAGCCTCCTACCCCACCACCTTCGCCGCCGGGATTCCGATCCCGATTTCCGGCCATCGTAGGCGCAGGCTTGCGGACGGCGAGCAATGGGTGGCTCGCCGTCCGACCGTCCGGTAACCGTCCGGATCGAGCCCAAGTCGTCGACGGCGCGTGCTGTTCCACGCGTGCCTCAAGGAGATATCAGCAACTGTAGGGGCCTAGCAGGGTCGAAGCCTACTGGGGCCAAGGGTCTGATTCTGAAAGGAAGACTCGGCCCTGGTACGAAAGGCAACGAAGGAACAGGAGTGGGTTTTTAGTCAGTAATAGTTTGACACTATCTCCCGCCCCGCTCATGGGTGGGGGATGTCATAAGATGATTTTCCCACCGAAAAAAAAAACCCACCACCTATTTTTTCTTTGATATATAATTTATATGGTAGAACAACGTTTGCCGAGTAAGTTTAGTAAGAAAATAAAATTCTTCTGGAAATGCTTAGTCCTTAAATCAGTAACTACCCTTTACCCTCATTCATCACAAAAATCTCGACCACTTGGTTACAAGCTAACCGCACCCCCTAGAGGCCATTATTATTATTAACATATTATTTATACTTTCTTCACCTCAGCCACAGAATAAGAAATAGTACAACCTCAGCTGGTGCTCAACCTTTTGGGTCGCTAAACAAAATAATTTATTTATGAACTGTTCGCGGACGGAATGAGGAAGTTTGCGTTTCATTCAAATATTTTTGGTGTGCTTCTAAAACATTACTTGAAAATTTAATCAAGAGATCTTTTGAGCATTTTTAGGAAATCATCTCTCGAGTTACTTAATTAAGGTGAAAATCTTGTAAAGAAAATTGGGAAAATTCTGTAATTTTAACAGGATGTGGCCCGCAATGGCCGAATACAGAAAAGTAGTGTGTGGAAAAAGAAGAGGTAGGCCTTAGCCCAGCACTGGGACACATAGTGGACTAATTTGATAGATAAACAGTAATTTAAAATCAATTTTATAGTCTGAAAACATCGTTTAATGAAATGGACACTTTTTTCGCCTAGAATTGATCGTCGGAAAGTAATTTCTTGATTGGCCTGTTGGTCTTGCGGCTATTGGCCCTGACTGCTTTGCCAGAGGTCGTGAGTTCCTTTCTCACCCAAAACAAATGTTTATGTGATGAGCACGATTATTTGTTCTGTAAATTAGACCCAAATTTATCTATAAAAATATGTGTGTATTTAAAAATATATTAGTATGTTTATCAGTTGTCTAGTACTCATAGCATAAGCTCTGCTTAGTTTAGGATTAGATGACATTGTGTGAAAATTATAGAATAGAAAAAAAACTTATAATAGGTAGCAGAAACTAAAACATCAATCTAAAAGATAAAATGGCAAAACAGTAAAAGGTATAGTATGTAAAGTAATTAGCGGGGGTTTGGCGCCGCGCCAGTAGTAAGCTCACAGCTCTGGCTTGTTGCAGTAGGTACATGATGCATACACTGGTAGCAGCCAATGGTATTACTATTAGTGATATTTGATCGAGACGTGAGGGATGCTGAGGGAAAAATTATGAATTAGATAGAAGAATAGAACAACCTACACAGTATAAGCGGGCCCTAACAGAATACCAGCGTTGCGTTATTTCACGTTTTAAATAACGTAGCATATGCTGAGTTAGGCGCCTTTTTGGCCTCGCACTGATTATAACTTTCTTTCTTTTTTCATTGTGTATTTTTAGTTTATATATACGATTTTGTGAGGTACGAATAAATGTTTTCTTTTTTTCTTTCTATAAGCATCCATGGGTTGTCCGAAAGGGAAGCCCTGGGACCTGGGACGCGAGGTAAAGAAGGAACATAGGAGTGTGTACTGACTAAATCAGTAGAAGTCTAGCACGACCTCTCGCTCTGCCCTAGAGTGGGAGAAGTAATTGGATGATTTCCCACCTAAATAAAAAAAATAATATTATAAACATAATCAGCTTTATATATTTCCCACTGCTGGGACTCAAAAACTTTCTTTCTATGAGATTGATAAAATGTTAGAAATAAAAAAGAAACAAATCAGTGATTGAACCATAGGTATAAATGAATACCAGCAACTAACTTCTCATGCTCTTCACTTTTCAAGCTGAAAAGACATTTTATATAGCTTGAAAAGTGACTTGTTTGGGGCTTTTTAGTCGCTTTTATGGATTGCGTTTTTTTTATGCAAGTAATTATTTTACAAGTTTTAGTTCTCGGGTTCAAACCCAGCCAGGTAAATTACTCTGTGTAATTTATTTAATTAGGTACCATTGCAGCACTGCTCTCAAAACGGTGAAGGAAAATATCGTGAGGAATGCGGCATCCTCTAAAACCAAAAATTGATAAAAAGAGTTGTGACATCCGCACTGAGCCCACATGGTTTATTACGGCTCATTCCTTCTCCGAGAGAGGAGGCCTGAGTCCCAGCAGTGGGAATATTATAAGGCTGATTATGTAGATATGAGTGAATATAAGTATTAATGTTTATTATTTATATTGAGAGAGGTATGTACTGAATTGTCATTGAGAAATCGATGGAGAATTCGACCTGAAACAGGACTTAAATACTTCTTAGATCCTGTTACCAATATCGCAACTGATTGACTGCGCAAAAAACTTCACAAGACACATTCACAGTTAATTACTTGAACAGAGGAATAAGATGACCTTATAAGCAATGAAGCAATCTGGGCTGCACAGTAAATACCACTCCCGTTACACTTCCAACTTGTAACAGTTCCTACTACACAGAAGTACGTAGGGATTAGGGTTGCCATGGAACTTCGCCTCCGCAAGTAATAAAATACCTTAGTTACTTGTAGACAACAGTTATTTAGAGTCAAATAGGGTGAATAGTACACATGGGAGAACAGGTAAAAATAGTACACATGGGAAAAAAATTAAGGGGATTTTCACGTTATTTGTCAATTTTTACCAGCATTTAAGTACTCTTATTTATTAATTAAGTGTAATAAAAAACAATGCTTTGATGAAATCAATAACATAATTAATACCAAAGTGAAAATCCTAATCAAACTTTGGTATTACTGAAATAAAACTATTTCAAATTTACCCCGCAGCATATCATGAGATAGGCCTTTTTGGCTTGTACCGATTTTTATGATAGATACTTTTTTTAAATTCGAAATTATTTTTGGTTTACTTAACCATTGTAAACGCAGTGCTACGATAAAGAGGGATGGAGAATTCTTGCAGAAGCTGTAAGCAAGACTATGGCCACGACAGATTCTTAGTTTTGATAAGTTGTGTAAGACAAGCATACTCTTAAAGAATTTTTATTTCTTTCTTAGGGTTCCGTACCTAAGTTAGCAAAAATGGAACCCATACTGGATCGTCGATAGAACTTTATTGTCCTTCTGTCAAGACCCTTTTTCTCAAGAACGCGTGAAGCTATGAAGCTGAAATTATTACCAAATAATTAATTCCGGTCGCTCGGGGTAGCAACCCCTTGAAGTAGTGAAAAATCAAATTTCTAACTCAACTTAATCTAGAGTTATGGCTGTTTATGCTCCGCTTAGGCGCATATTTTCATACTCGCAAGATAATCAAAACCTTTAGGGTAGTTCCCGTTGACCTAGAATCCTGATATTTGGCATGATATCAAGGAAAAAGTCTGAAAATTGTAAAAAATTTGTAGTTACGTCATTTACATAGGTGGGTTTGTACCTACGGGACTCTCGGTACACGAGTCCGACTCGTAATTGACAGGTTATTCTTTTTTTATAGCTTTTGTTTTTTCCTTATTTTTTCCACCTCCGCAGCCAGCCACGTAGCATCCCTAGAAGAAATCTAGATAAAAACCTAGGTTCACCTAAACAAGCCAGTATAAAGTGTCGCCCTGGCTTGCGGCCAAGCAGTCGCGGGTCCCACCATCTTTGTTTTACCTCTATTAAATCAACATTTTGTTCGCGCTCATGTTTTCGTTTTGGCAACCCTCTGTAGTTTGGTAGAAGCGGTAATTCATATATATGTTTGTAGTGGATTATTTTAATATTTGATCTCAATTATAATATGTTTTCAGTTTTTTTTTCTTTTTCGGTAGGAAAATCATCGTATGACGTCCCCCGCTCTGCGGAGTGGGAGATAGTGTCAGACTTTTATTGACTAAAAACCCACTCATGTTCCTTCGTTGCCTTTCGTACCAGGGTCGAGTCTTCCTTTCAGAATCAGACCCTTCGCCCCAGTAGGCTTCGACCTTGCTGGGTCCCTGCAGTTGCTGACATCTCCTTGAGGCGGTCGTGGAGCAGTACGCGCAGTCGACGACTTGGGCTCGGTCCGGACGGTTACCGGACGGTCGGACGACGAGCTACCCATTGAAGGGTTCAGTTTCAGTCTTAGTTTTTTTTTAATACTTTATTTCACAGAGGCTTTCATGGGCACTTATATAACGAAGCTAGTGCACGCTTTCAATTGGTCGCTTCCTAAGGACAAGAATACGCCATTCTTGCTGACATCCCTTTGAGACACACGTGGAATATAACTCGCCATCGAACCGGGCTTTGTTCTTTCCCGTTTTACTAGCTTTACATCTTTTAAGTATAGCATAGCTTACAGCGTGCTCAAACTTATAGCTATTATAACTTCATGTGTGAGCGTGTTATGATGACCATTCAATAAATCTGCTACTTTACGAATGTCTGTGTTCACGCAAGAAGTTTGTTTACGTTACTTTGGTATAAAACAGAACATATTATTATTTGAATGATTAAGACATGCAGTAGATTTATGCGCTTATTATATAGGTTGGTGTACACTCAGAAGCATACTTAAACTGCGAAAATCGTCTTTATTGCTTCAGATTAAGGATGCTATCACTTACAAATTATGACGATGGACGTGGAGTTGACTGTACTATCGCTTTGTGTGGTCCAATAGGTATCTGGATACATTGTTATGGTGTTGGTTTGTGATGTGGTTTTTATAACACTACTAGTTGCTGCCATTGACATCGTCCGCGTGAATGTAGGAAATAATTCCAAGGGAAAATAGTTTCAGGGGAAAATAGTCCCAGGGGAAAATAGTTCCAGGGGAAAATAGTTCCAGGGGAAAATAGTCCCAGGGGAAAATAGTTCCAGGGGAAAATAGTCCCAGGGGAAAATAGACCCAGGAGTATCCCGGAATAAAATATATCTACTAATTTTATCTGAATCATTCAATTTTTTTTATGTTAGTAGAAAGTGTGATATTACTTATTTGTTATTTATTTAATGGTGCGTTTACACGTAGAACCCAGCCTCGGCCAATCGCCATTGTTTAAACGAGGTTTTCCCGTTTACAGAATGGCTAGGGATGGCATAACAATAATTCATGTACCATGTACAAACATAGAATAAAAGACAAGAAGAAAGAAACACAAAAATAGGTACAAATGAGATGCTTATTTCTACAGAAATCTACCTACACCTAATATAATCAATTCTCCTTCACATGCCTGCGAAAGATTTGATTATCTAGGTGTAGGTAGCTACTGGGGTACCTACTTAAAGACTTTTTTTATTTACGACTAAGAATATGTTGGTTGTACCTACCTACTAACTTATACATATTGTTTTTCAAGTGATTCTTGAGTAATATGAGTTAGCTGAAATATAGCACATTTTCTAAGAAAATTGGAAGATTGAATTTGGCCCATCGTTCTTACAATATTTTGTCTATAATATGTATTTAGAAATATTTAAGTTTATGTTAATGTTTATCAGTTGTCTAGTACTCTATGTGGATGGGTGGAGAGGGAGAGGGAGGCCAAAGAAAAGATGCATGGATTGTGTGAACAGTGATATGAAAGAAAAGGAAGTTAGTGATAGCATGACGGTTAACAGGATAGAATGGAAGAAAAAAACGTGTTGCGCCGACCCCAAATAAGATGGGACAAGGGCAGGAAGATGATGATGATCAGTTGTCTAGTACTCATAACACAAGCTCTACTTAGCTTGGGACTAGACGGCATTGCGCTTTGTGTGAAAAAAAAAAATATATATATGGCTGACTTAGAATTCATATTCTGAGTATGAAGGACCTCCTCTCGACTCAATGGAATGGTACTGTCCATAATAGTAAGTAAATATACACGATTTATTTTAAGTCCTGTGTAGAGATTTAGCTAGTACACGTACTACAACCGTAGGCGTGGGTTTACGGACGACGAGCAATGGGTAGCTTGCCGTATACCCGTCCGATAAGGACCGAGCCCGAGTCTCGACGGCGCGTAGTGTTCCACACGCGTCTCATAGAGATGTCAGTAAACCGTAGGAGACCAGCAGAGCTACGGGGAAAAGTTCTGAAAAGGAAACCTGTGTTTTTTGACTGCTAAGGTCAACTGAAGGAACCCACCTACATGCGTTTTAGTCTTACTGACTCTGTCTGAGACACCCTCTCGCCCCAACCTAGGGCGAGAGAAGTCATGAAGTCATATAGTCATGAGTCGTGTGATGATTTTCTACCTCCAAAAAAAAAACACGTTAAAATGCTATTTTTAGGGTTCCGGTTTTAAAGTACATAAGGAAAAAGGGAACCCTTATAGGATTACTTTGGTGTCCGTTCGTCCGTCCGTCTGTCTGTCTGTCAAGACCCTTTATCTCGGGAACGCGTTAAGGTATCGAGTTGAAATTAAAACCATATACTCAGGCCTGCGGTTCCTTGAGGCTGTGAAAAAATAAAACGCCTGAGTTGACGAAAAAAAAAGATACGGCCGTTTATGTCGCAAAAAACGTATATTTCGACACTATCAAGGGAATCAAAATTGATAGGGTACTTCCCGTTGACCTAGAATCCTGAAGGCATGAAGCAAGGTCTCGTAGCACAAGTATAGGAAAAAAAATGAAAACTGTTTTGTTGTTACGTCAAAAAAAAAAACTTTTTTGCGATTCGGAAAAATCTTCGTAACTCAATTCGGAAATTGAATTGTTTTCATAGGTAGTTTGTACGGAACTCTCAGTGCGCGAGTCCGACTCGCACTTGCCCGGTTTTTTTATTATTATACAGATACACTAGGGCTTGACTGCAATCCCACCTGTTGGTAAGCAGTGATACAATCGTTGATGGTGAAGCGCACTAGTTTATTAAGAGCCTATTCTCTCTAGCCTTGAAGACACCTAAATTATAATTGAATGGGAAGACCGCAGTAGGCTAATTGTTCCAATCTTAACTTTAACAATAAGAAAATCTCCATCAAAATAGGTAATTGTTCACGTCACATACAAACACAACTCTACTATTTAATTGCCCCACCCCACAATTAATCCCGACCTTGAAGCCTTCAGCCCCAGATTCGCGGTCAATTCAATGTCTACAGAGAAATTAATTTTCCGCCTTCAAGGAACTCGAACTTGCCCGAAGTTGCCCGAAGTGGGCCGACGCTGCCCGAACCGCTTCGTCAAGTTAAAGCCACAATGGCTGATGGACGATTGTATTTGATCGCACTAATTTGACCTTTGGAGGTAAATCAAGATGAATGTGGAAAGATCTTTTATTTGGTAAAGGGTTTATAGGTGGGATGGGTAACAAAGAGGATTAGACCCGTATTTGTGTCCATGGGAAACGACAAATTAGAACCGTTCAAGTTGGTACATATATTACTAGCCTCTGCCAGCGTCTTCGCCCGCCTGAATATAGGTTTCTCCATACAAACTTTGGACCCCCGTTTCATCCCTTTAGGGGGTGAATTTCGGAAAATCCTCTCTCAGTGCTCGCCTACGTCATAAAAGGAAACCTTTAGCAAAATTTTACGCTTCTAGCCCCAGTAGTTTCGGCTGTGCGTTGATATATCAGTCAGTCAGTTTCTCCTATTTTAAGCACCGGAATTCGAATTTTGTTAAAGTTTCTGTCTAGTTCATCATCACCATCATCATGTCAGTCGAAAGACATCCACTGTTGGACATATGCCTCCCCAAGTGTCGCCACAACGACCGGTACTGTGCGTCTCCCATCCATCGGATTCCCGCGACCCTCACCAGGTCATCGGTCCACCTTGTGGGAGGTCATCCAACGATGCGCCTTCCGGTACGTGGTCGCCAGTACCTTTCGTCCCCATCGACCATCTGTTCTGCGTGCAATGTGTCCTGCCCTGCCCACTGCCACTTAATTCTAGCAATTCTTCAAGCTATGTCGGTAACCTTGGTTCTCCTGCGGATATCTTCATTTCTGATGTGATCACGCAAGGAAACTCCGAGCCAAACCCAAAAGGCAATGGAAAGGGCTATAAATAACCCTTTCCATTGCCTTTTGGGTGACTTTAAGTCTTCAAATGAGGCCCATTGTAAGCGACCACGTTTCCGAGCCATATGTCATCAATGGCAACACGCACTGGTGTGGACTTTCATCTTGAGACACTGTGGTATATTGGGATACCGGGTTGGATTCGACTATTGACCTCTTTCTCGAAGTTAGACCTACCCAACTGGACCGTTTGTCTGAGGTAAACGTAGTTGTCAACATCTTCGAGTATAGAGTCTCCGATCGTGATAGGAGTGGGTGCTACATGGATGTTTACCATGACTTTGGTTTTGTCCATGTTCATTTTAAGTCTCACTCTTTCGGAAGCTCTACTGAGATCACCGAGCATTGTACTGCGCTCCTCCGTAGTCTCAGCCATGACTACTATGTCTGCCTAGTTGATATAGTTTAAATAAATAATGGTTTTCTAATTTATCGATTTACTTAAGAATTAATTTAATTTTCGCTATCTCAAATGATCCGTTTTAGGTTATTTTGTTAATTTTTGGTTATAACTTAACAGTGTTTTGTTATAATTATGGAATAATACGTTAAATTTTTATATAAATTAATTTCAGCCCATGTCATCATATATTTACGTCCGTCGCAAAAAAAATACAAAAAAAGATTTTTTGTATGGCGTAAAAGACAGGCCTTTGAGAATTACAAATGTGTCCGATTTTTTTTTTGTTTAAAGAAAATAGTTCTTTTATGTCCCAACATGAAATAAATAAACTCAATAAATTTTGGTCCTATGGGCGATGTAAGTAATGGGATATACTCCAGGGCTAGATATTGCAGACCTTTTTTATATGTGATAGAAGAGAATAGAATAGAATAAAACTTTATTGTACACCAAAATAGTAACAAAAACTTATAAACTAACTTAATCTATGGGTACAATGGCGGTGGTGGTGGGTGGTGATCTAATATGTCTACGACAAAGTTTTTCACCTTTGAGCCTAAAAATCTTTATTTTCTGAAATTCCAGCGGGCAAAGGCCTCCCGTCTTGCCAATTCCTAAGAAAGACATCTAAGTCGCCCCACCATCTCCTTCTTGGTCCGCCGCGACCCCGTCGTGCGATTTTAGGGCATCAACTTTATGTTTTACCGGCCCACCGCTCGATCGGCATGCGGCAGACATATCCAGCCCAGTCCCACTTAAGCTGGGCCATGTCAACGATCTTTTGTAGACCTTAATTAATAAAATACCCAATTCAAATTCAATTCAAAATGTTGTTATTTCACATAGGCCTTATTAAACGTCAGAAGCTAGTACAGTTGTCCGTCAATCCTTGATTAAACTGTGTAGTTCTTCTAAAAAGTTGTCAGATTCTTTCATATCTTTGAGTTTCACGCTCTATTTGAAAATGTACAAAAGTTATTCAAATATCAATATCTATACCCGTCAGTGTATTCAACAGTATCGACAGCATTTTCTCTTATTGATATGCCCGCATGGCTGTGCACGATTGTACTTGCTTACAGGCACAGGTTCACAAACACAGGTACACTTCAACACAACACGGTCTGAACAGGTATCTTGCGAACTACCGGATGCGTCCCGCTCTCGACGAGACTGTTAGCAAATATTGTACGTCGACTGTACTTGTTGTATTTGTGTTAGATTGTATTGTGTATTGCAGGAAAACGTATTGATATAAAAGAATTCTCGTTAAAAATAGGAACGTGATGTATTGTTGTTTACAATGGATTTTATATTTCGACATTACTTTTGTATCGAAAGCTGTAATGACTTAAGAAATGTAGATATTCATGATCTCATAACCTTTTTTTAGGCAACAAGCAAGTGGGATAAGTTTCCAGTTAGCATAAAGTTGCAGGAAGATATGGATGGAATTTGTTTTAGCTCTAGTGTAGATATGTGTTGTTTTTAGTGCCTTTAGAAGCTCAGGTTGTGAGAAATGTTACAGTAGATATTGTAAACACTAAAACACCTCTTTTTTAAGTGGAAATTCTTAAACATAATCATATATTCTGCAAACATGGATTTATCTAGTACAAAGGTGGTTTTTTATAACAGAGTCCGCCATATTTTGCCATCACATTGGCATGCAAATTTTTTCAATTTTTTTAGCAATTAAAAAAATATATATTTATGTAAAAAAGGTCAATACTCTCGCCCTGGGTGGAGCGAGAGGGAGTATGAGATTTTTTTCCTGACTAAAACCTACCTGTGTTCCTTCAGTTGCCCTTTGCATTTCAGGACCGCGGTGACTCTTGTCCCCGCAGCCCATTTAAATTTGTGATTTTTTTTCTGAATAATAGACTTCTTAGTCAATACTACGATCAAATTCTCAGCTCTATTTTGCCGAAATCGCGCCTGTTTCAATGATTTCACATATTGTCAAGCTGTGTAGACATTTGAAATAAAAACTACACCAATTTTAAATCATGATATCCACTAGGAACCAATTTGCGTATATTTAAAACAGCCACTGAACTACACTAGAAAAAATCCTGCTAAAAACTCTCAAACATTGCATATTTAAAAATATGACATCTTATGAAATATAAAAGTACAGCCAACTAAACAGATAGGTATGTTCCTACATGCAACACTAGTCTTGTCGCACACGCGCCATCTAGTGTTTATTGTAACGAAACAAGCAAGTGGAATAAGTTTCCTGTTAGCATAGCTGTTGAAAATAAAATCGTATTGCATATAGTTTGGAAAGAAATTTGTTTCAGCTCTAGTTTAGTATGTGTTGTTTTCAGTGTCTTTAGAAACTTAGAGAGAAATCGTTTGCGTCGTACATCGGAATGGCATAATAACGTTGCGCCACCGGTACATTGAAAATCCTGCTGAAGTGCTTCTTAATAGCTACAACTTAGGTCAAAAGTCAAAAGAGAATAAGTTATTTCTAGGCAAGCGTGCTCCATCGTCGACCACATCATCACTCCGGCGGACCAACAGGTGAGAATGTGAGATAGTGGTCAAACATGAGCATAATAAAAAAAATATATAGAATATTGTAGAATATTATTATTATTATACATAAAAAAAAGCTGAAAGTAAATTTTCCTTCAAGCGTAAAATTCGGAACTACTACTTGAAGTCCTCTCAACCTTAGTTCGGTCTTTGTCAGAATTGTTATTAATTCTTTTAATGATTTGATATTTTTCATAGTATTTATTAGTTTATAATTTTAGCATATATGTATTTTATTATTATAAATAACTTTTTTTCTGTTTGAAGTATCTGTTATTTGTTTATTGTGCAAACCTACCACAGTGTTGTCTTTTTTTACCCAAAGGTTGACTGGTAGAGAATGCCTTGTTGCATTAAGTCTACCTATGTACCACTACTGTACATGAAGTTTAAATAAATAAATACACACACTCCCTAACTTTCATCTTTATAACGTAGTAGTAATACTCCTAAATCTCCTTTGAGATCGTATATACCTGGTACTTTCTACTAAATAAATAAACGGTAACTAAATAATATTATGCCAGGAACAGCCTGTGGCTGGTGGAATTCACGTTGGCACCCGCGTGCGACGGAGCTAGCAACATGGAAGACAGACACGTGACGAAACTGAAACTAGCAGCTAGCAGCTAGCAGCCGGCAGGGACGGATCTTGAGAAAAGGGCCCTAGGCAACCAAATATTTATAAAGTAAAAGTCATCTAAAATTGATCAATTTACGAAGATGAGAAGAAAGATTACACAGATTACACTTTAATAAAACTTTACCTTAACAATTTTGAACTGGAATTTTAAATCGAATATTTTAACTTCGATTCTAAATATTCGAATCTGTCCAAACTCGGTCCAACGACCACATAGAGCGTCATTGAGCTCTGATATTATTTTCAAGAGGGATACTCAATCCCTTAATTTTTTTTTTTTAATTTATTAATCTAAAAATTTGGATTTTTATAATAATTCTTCTGTAACTTTAGTTCTGAACACTCGAATCTGTTCAAACTTAGTTCAACGTCTACTTAGAATGTCATTGAGATCTGATATTATTTTCAAAAGGGATACTCAATTCCTTCTATTTTTTTTAAATTTATTAATTCATGAATTTGGATTTTTATGATAACTCTTCTGTAACTTTAGTTCTGAACACTCGAATCGGTTCAAACTTAGTTCAACGTCTAAATGGAGTGTCCTTGAAGTCTGATATTATTTTCAAGAGGGATACTCAATTCCTTCTATTTTTTTTTAATTTATTAATTTATGAATTTGTATTTTTATGACAACTCTTCTGTAACTTTAGTTCTGAACACTCGAATCTGTTCAAACTTATTTTAACGTCTACTTGAAGTGTCCTTGAGGTCTGATATTATTTACAAGAGGGATACTCAATTCCTTCTATTTTTTTTTTAATTTATTAATTCATGAATTTGGATTTTTATGATAACTCTTCTGTAACTTTAGTTCTGAACACTCGAATCTGTTCAAACTTAGTTCAACGTCTACTTGGAGTGTCCTTAAAGTCTGATATTATTTTCAAGAGGGATACTCAACCCCTTCTATTTTTTTGTAATTTATTATTTTACGAATTTTGACTTTTATCATAACTCTTCTGTAACTTTAGTTCTGAACACTCGAATCTGTTTAAACTTAGATCAACGCTTACTTGGAGTGTCTTTGAAGTCTGATATTATTTTCAAGAGGGATACTCAATTCCTTCTATTTTTTTTAAATTTATTAATTTGTATTTTTATGATAACTCTTTCGTAACTTTAGTTCTGAAAACTCGAATCGATCCAAACTCAATCCAACGTCTACTTAGAGTGTCATTGAGCTCTGATATTATTTTCAAGAGGGATACTCAATCCCTTCTATTTTTTTATAATTTATTATGTTAAGAATTTTGACATTTTATCATAACTCTTCTGTAACTTTAGTTCTGAACACTCGAATCGGTTCAAACTTAGTTCAACGTCTAAATGGAGTGTCCTTGAAGTCTGATATTATTTTCAAGAGGGATACTCAATTCCTTCTATTTTTTTTTAATTTATTAATTTATGAATTTGTATTTTTATGACAACTCTTCTGTAACTTTAGTTCTGAACACTCGAATCTGTTCAAACTTATTTCAACGTCTACTTGAAGTGTCCTTGAGGTCTGATATTATTTACAAGAGGGATACTCAATTCCTTCTATTTTTTTTTTTAATTTATTAATTCATGAATTTGTATTTTTATGATAACTCTTCTGTAACTTTAGTTCTGAACACTCGAATCTGTTCAAACTTAGTTCAACGTCTACTTGGAGTGTCCTTAAAGTCTGATATTATTTTCAAGAGGGATACTCGACCCCTTCTATTTTTTTGTAATTTATTATTTTACGAATTTTGACTTTTATCATAACTCTTCTGTAACTTTAGTTCTGAACACTCGAATCTGTTTAAACTTAGATCAACGCTTACTTGGAGTGTCTTTGAAGTCTGATATTATTTTCAAGAGGGATACTCAATTCCTTCTATTTTTTTTAAATTTATTAATTTATGAATTTGTATTTTTATGACAACTCTTCTGTAACTTTAGTTCTGAACACTCGAATCTGTTCAAACTTATTTCAACGTCTACTTGAAGTGTCCTTGAGGTCTGATATTATTTACAAGAGGGATACTCAATTCCTTCTATTTTTTTTTAATTTATTAATTTATGAATTTGTATTTTTATGACAACTCTTCTGTAACTTTAGTTCTGAACACTCGAATCTGTTCAAACTTAGTTCAACGTCTACTTGGAGTGTCCTTAAAGTC
The DNA here is from genome assembly GCA_905147345.3 of Mythimna impura. Lineage (NCBI taxonomy): Eukaryota > Metazoa > Arthropoda > Insecta > Lepidoptera > Noctuidae > Mythimna > Mythimna impura. The sequence goes on along the minus strand of LR990355.1, from coordinate 2,546,478 downwards.
TGATATTATTTTCAAGAGGGATACTCAACCCCTTCTATTTTTTTGTAATTTATTATTTTACGAATTTTGACTTTTATCATAACTCTTCTGTAACTTTAGTTCTGAACACTCGAATCTGTTTAAACTTAGATCAACGCTTACTTGGAGTGTCTTTGAAGTCTGATATTATTTTCAAGAGGGATACTCAATTCCTTCTATTTTTTTTAAATTTATTAATTTATGAATTTGTATTTTTATGACAACTCTTCTGTAACTTTAGTTCTGAACACTCGAATCTGTTCAAACTTATTTCAACGTCTACTTGAAGTGTCCTTGAGGTCTGATATTATTTACAAGAGGGATACTCAATTCCTTCTATTTTTTTTTTTAATTTATTAATTCATGAATTTGGATTTTTATGATAACTCTTCTGTAACTTTAGTTCTGAACACTCGAATCTGTTCAAACTTAGTTCAACGTCTACTTGGAGTGTCCTTAAAGTCTGATATTATTTTCAAGAGGGATACTCAACCCCTTCTATTTTTTTGTAATTTATTATTTTACGAATTTTGACTTTTATCATAACTCTTCTGTAACTTTAGTTCTGAACACTCGAATCTGTTTAAACTTAGATCAACGCTTACTTGGAGTGTCTTTGAAGTCTGATATTATTTTCAAGAGGGATACTCAATTCCTTCTATTTTTTTTAAATTTATTAATTTGTATTTTTATGATAACTCTTTCGTAACTTTAGTTCTGAAAACTCGAATCGATCCAAACTCAATCCAACGTCTACTTAGAGTGTCATTGAGCTCTGATATTATTTTCAAGAGGGATACTCAATCCCTTCTATTTTTTTATAATTTATTATGTTAAGAATTTTGACATTTTATCATAACTCTTCTGTAACTTTAGTTCTGAACACTCGAATCGGTTCAAACTTAGTTCAACGTCTACTTGGAGTGTCTTTGAAGTCTGATATTATTTTCAAGAGGGATACTCAATTCCTTCTATTTTTTTTAAATTTATTAATTCATGAATTTGGATTTTTAGGATTACTCTTCTGTAACTTTAGTTCTGAACACTCAAATCTGTTCAAACTAAGTTCAACGTCTACTTGGAGTGTCCTTGAAGTCTGATATTATTTTCAAGAGGGATACTCAACCCCTTCTATTTTTTTATAATTTATTATTTTACAAATTTTGACTTTTATCATAACTCTTCTGTAACTTTAGTTCCGAACACTCGAATCTGTTCAAACTTAATTCAACGTCTACTTAGAATGTCACTGAGATCTGATATTATTTTCAAGAGGGATACTCAATCCCTTCTATTTTTTTAAATTTATTAATTCATGAATTTGGATTTTTATGATAACTCTTCTGTAACTTTAGTTCTGAACACTCGAATCTGTTCAAACTTAGTTCAACGTCTACTTGCAGTGTCCTTGAGGTCTGATATTATTTGCAAGAGGGATAATCAATCCCTTCTATTTTTTTTTAAATTTAATAATTCATTAATTTGGATTTTTATGATAACTCTTCTGTAACTTTATCATAAAAATACAAATTCATAAATTGATAAATTTAAAAAAAAATAGAAGGGATTGAGTATCCCTCTTGAACATAATATCAAACCTCAATGACACTCTAAGTAGACGTTGGATCAAATTTAAACCGATTCAAGTGTTTAGAACTAAAGTTACAGAAGAGTTATGATAAAAGGCAAAATTCGTAATATAATAAATTATAAAAAAATAGAAGGGATTGAGTATCCCTCTTGAAAATAATATCCGACCTCAAGGACACTCCAAGTAGACGTTGAAGTAAGTTTGAACAGATTCGAGTGTTCAGAATTAAAGTTACAGAAGAGTTATCATAAAAATCCAAATTCATGAATTAATAAATTTAAAAAAAATAGAAGGGATTGAGTATCCCTCTTGAAAATAATATCATATCTCAATGACATTCTAAGTAGACGTTGAACTAAGTTTGAATACATTCGAGTGTTCAGAACTAAAGTTACAGAAGAGTTATGATAAAAGTCAAAATTCGTAATATAATAAATTATAAAAAAATAGAAGGGATTGAGTATCCCTCTTGAAAATAATATCAGATCTCAAAGACACTCCAAGTGGACATTGAACTAAGTTTGAACCGATTCGAGTGTTCAGAACTAAAGCTACAGAAGAGTTATTATAAAAGTCAAAATTCGTAATATAATAAACTATAAAAAAATAGAAGGGATTGAGTATCCCTCTTGAAAACAATATCAGACCTCAAGGACACTCCAAGTAGACATTGAACTAAGTTTGAACGGATTCGAGTGTTCAGAATTAAAGTTACAGAATAGTTATCATAAAAATCCAAATTCATGAATTATTAAATTTAAAAATAATAGAAGGAATTGAGTATCCCTCTTGCAAATAATATCAGACCTCAAGGACACTCCAAGTAGACGTTGAACTAAGTTTGAACAGATTCGAGTGTTCGGAACTAAAGTTACAGAAGAGTTGTCATAAAAATCCAAATTCATGAATTAATAAATTAAAAAAACATAGAAGGGATTGAGTATCCCTCTTGAAAACAATATCAGACCTCAACGACACTCCAAGTAGACGTTGAACTAAGTTTGAACAGATTCGAGTGTTCAGAACTAAAGTTACAGAAGAGTTATGATAAAAGTCAAAATTCGTAATATAATAAATTATAAAAAAATAGAAGGGATTGAGTATCCCTCTTGAAAATAATATCAGACCTCAAGGACACTCCAAGTAGACGTTGAACTAAGTTTGAACAGATTCGAGTGTTCAGAATTAAAGTTACAGAAGAGTTATCACAAAAATCCAAATTCATGAAATAATAAAATTAAAAAAGAAATAGAAGGGATTGAGTATCCCTCTTGAAAATAATATTAAATCTCAATGACATTCTAAGTAGACGTTAAACTAAGTTTGAACAGATTCGAGTGTTCGGAACTAAAGTTACAGAAGAGTTATCGTAAAAATCCAAATTCATGAATTAATAAATTTAAAAAAAATAGAAGGAATTGAGTATCCCTCTTGCAAATAATATCAGACCTCAATGACACTCCAAGTAGACGTTGTACTAAGTTTGAACAGGTTCGAGTGTTCAGAACTAAAGTTACAGAAGAGTTATCATAAAAATCCAAATACATAAATTAATAAATATAAAAAAAAATAGAAGGGATGAAGTATCCCTCTTGAAAATAATATCAGACCTCAAGGACACTCCAAGTAGACGTTGTTCTAAGTTTGAACAGATTCGAGTCTTCAGAACTAAAGTTACAGAAGAGTTATCATAAAAATCCAAATACATAAATTAATAAATATAAAAAAAAATAGAAGGGATGGAGTATCCCTTTTAATATCAGACCTCAAGGACACTCCAAGTAGACGTTGTACTAAGTTTGAACAGATTCGAGTGTTCAGAACTAAAGTTACAGAAGAGTTATCATAAAAATCCAAATACATAAATTAATAAATTTAAAAAAATAGAAGGGATTGAGTATCCCTCTTGAAAATAATATCAGACCTCAATGATATTATTAGTAGACGGTGAATTAAGTTTGAACCGATTCGAGTGTTCAGGACTAAAGTTACAGAAGACTTAGGATAAAAGTCAAAATTCCTAACATAATAAATTATAAAAAAAATAGAAGGGATAGAGTATTCCTCTTGAAAATTATATCAGACCTTAATGACCCTGTAAGTAGACGTTGGACCGAGTTTGGATCGATTCGAGTGTTCAGGATAAAAGTAACAGAAGAGTTATCATAAAAATCCAAATACATAAATTGATAAATTTAAAAAAAATAGAAGGGATTGAGTATCCCTCTTGAAAATAATATCAGACCTCAATGACAGTCTAAGTAGACGTTGGATCAAATTTAAACCGTTTCGAGTGTTTAGAACCAAAGTTACGGGGGATTAGTTATAAAAATATTATTTAATTTGCAATTAAAATGTTTGGACTTATTACAGGAATCTTATTATCTGCGTAAATTTATTGTTTTAGCTGTTGAAACAGTACCATACAGCTCTATTTAACTTTACATTGACAATTTGGTTCTGGGCCTAGGGACCCACACTAGATCCACCCTGACTTGTTTGGCTGCTAGCTTCAGTTTCGTAGACACGTGTACTGTGAGACCTTCTTGGAAACTTGGATAATATTGCTATATCGATAAACTAGGTCCAACCAACGACCTCATCTGAGTGAAAGTCGGGAATTATCCCCAGTTATAAATGAACTATTTCAGGATACGGTCTGTCTGTATGCCATTTTTCATATTTATTTATTTATTTATTTATAGAACGGCCGAAGCCAATTACACTATTTAAACTTATACCTAATTTTTAACTCAGTCATGCATCCTTCTCACAAAAATTCAAACATTCTGACATTATCAGCTTCCATTCATCCGCAAACACATCAAGACCTGTGTTTGAGTTCAGGAGAGCGTTAATGGCGGCTATTGTCCGAGGAATAGGCGACTTGGAATGTGCGATAGTACGGGAAGTTGGAACAGCCAGTAAACGATGTTTCCTGCCACGACAGTAATTGTCTGGGACGAAAATAAAAATAATAATAATAATAATAACAAATCAAGTATATTGACTTGGCTCACGAGGTTGTCGACATGTGGGATGTGGACTCGGCGATCATTGTACCGATAGTCGTGTCAGCCAATGGCTTAATAGCCAAGAGCCTCGATCAACACCTTAGGAGGCTCGCGTTAGGCGGCTGGATCAAGGGCTTGATTCAGAAAGTGGTACTCTTGGACACGGCTCGTATTGTTAGGAGGTTCCTTTCTCTGGAGCCCTGACCGCCGGTAGCTTGGACCCTGTTCCCGACACCGGTGGGACACTATTTTTTATATTTTTAAATGTTTTATTTTTTTTATTTTTTAATGAAATATTTAAAAATATAATTTATATGTATCTATACGAATAAACGAAATAATAATAATATTCCACAACTATCACACAACGCCGTCTAGTCCCAAGCTAAGCAGAGCTTGTGTTATGGGTACTAGACACCTGATAAACATACTTATATATTTCTAAATACATACATATATAGATAAATTACACCCAGACACAGAACAAATGATCGTGCTCATCACACAAACATTTGTCCTGGGTGGGAATCGAACCCACGACCTCCGGCATAGCAGTCAGGGCCACTAACCACTAGACCAACAGGCCAGTCAGAAAAGATTGCATATTTCATTATGCAAATCAGGATCATCAATAATCCCCCTAAGAATTTTAAATACTACAGTCATCTGATCGCGTGACCGTCTTACTTCTAGGGAGTTGAAATTTAAGCAACCCAACAAGAATTTAGTGGGGTACAAATAGGGATAAAACCCGTACGAGTGCTTGTAAAGGTACCTGAGGAATGCTTTTTGTACTTTCTCTAAAGCTAATACATACTGCTTCTCATACGGATTCCATACGCACGCACTAGACTCAAGCTTGATACGGACTAATGCCCCAAAAACAAGCTTGATAACGTGGGAGTTGTGGAAATCACGACAGTTCCTTAAAACAAAACCAAGGCAAGGCGCTTCAGGCGCCTTGCCTTGGTCTCATGAGGACTCCTTGGCAGTAGATGTGATGTGGTCGTGAAAAGTGAGCTTGCGGTCGAATATGACTCCCAGGTCTTTCATGGAATCAGTTCTTGTAATTGTATCTCCATTCAGTTTGTATAGAAAGTTGACTGGGTGCCGCATTCGACCGAAAGACATCACGTAGCATTTTGATTTATTAAATTCCCTTTTATTTTCTAAACTCCACTTATATACTGAATCAATGTCTGCTTGCAGGACTTGGCAATCGAGCTCAGATTTTATTTCATAAAAAAGTTTTAAGTCATCAGCATATAAAAGGGATCTAACATTCGCAACCACATCGGGGAGGTCATTAATCATCAAGATGAAAAGGAGAGGGCCGACTACCGAACCTTGACTCACACCTGAACGAGTGTGGTATGGGAGTGACTCGTACAAACCTAATCTGACAAATTGTTGTCGGTCCCGCAAATAATCTGCAAGAAGCCGTAGAAGCCCTGGAGCAACACCTATCGCGCTAAGCTTTGATAGCAAGACGTCATTGTTTACTCTGTCGAACGCCTTTTGGAAATCAAAGTAAACAACGTCTACCTGGCGTCTGCGATCAAGACTAGTTGAGATGTAATTAACTAGTGTAAGTAGGTTAGTAGTGACGAATCTTTTTTCGCGAAAGCCGTGCTGCTCATTGCACAGGTACTGTGTCACTTGCTTATAAATTTCTTGGTGTAGGACATTCTCGAACACTTTCGCGGGAGAACACAGTATCGCTATTGGACGATATTCATCGACTGATGATTTATTTGAAGATTTCGGTATGGGAGTCACACGTGAAATCTTCCATGGTGGTGGATATACTCCGGATTTTAAAGATAAATTAAATATGTGTTTTAGGGGCTGAATAAGAAATTCCTCTCCCTCTTTTAGGAACCAAGGAGGAATCCTATCAGGACCAATTGAACTGTCGGGCTTTAGTTTCTTTATTTCGGTACTTACATCACTTTCGGCGAAGCTTAGAATGTTAATGTAATTACTAATATTACTGTTGCTTGGGTTGGCTATATTCCCGAGGTCTAACTTTGGCACTTCGTTTTGGAAGACGCTCGCGAAATATTCTGCGAATGCCTCAGCAGCTGCTACACCACTGTGTATTTTACCTTTGTGGGTAACGCTAGGCTCAAACCCGCCTTTTGATCTAAGGTTAGAAATATGCTGCCAGAACTCTTTGGGGTTTTTCCTAATGTTCCCTTCAATGCGCCTAATGTAGGTATTATAAGCAGTCGATATCCGAGACTTTAGACTAGACCTACAATCAGAGAATTGCTTGTATATTAGTTCACATTTACTCTTTTTCCAAGCAGAATGTAATTTAATTTTTTTCCGGATGTCCCGAATAATATCCGACGTAAACCAGATAGGATATCTTCTAGTTACCTTTTTGTTTCGGCGTTTTTTAGGGATACAAGCGTCAAATAAGCCGTAAACGATATCATAGAAAGCCTGAGTGCTAGTGCGAACGTCGTTCGATGATATAACTGCATCCCAAGACACCTCAGAAAGCAGTTCGTAAAGCAGATTACGATTACATTTTTTGAAATTCCAGTCCCTACTACGGTCCACATTACTGGGTTCAAGCCTTTCACTTTCATCGGATGACTGTAGTTTTACCTGGATGTCCAACGGTGGATGGTACGCATCGGGGGGTACTAAACCTTCGACTTCTGATACAGAAACGTCATGTAGGCGTGCACTCTCCTGAACTAAAACAACATCCAGCATTCCCCCATGCATGTTTACAATAATATTTCTTTCACACATATTAGAAAATGCTAGGAAATAAAAATAATAATTACGAACATTTAAGGAAGCACTGTTTAAGTTTAAATCACCTAAAATGATAACTGTTCCTTTTAAGTTGTTTATAAAACTTTCCACTTTTGTAAACCAAGTCATGTAATCACTGTCAGTGGCACTTGGTTTTATATAAACAACACACAGATAAACAGGTGAACCATGCCACGTAAAACTCGACCAAAGATCCTCACTACTGTCGGTCTCAAGCTCACGTCGACGGCGAAGGACTATGGGGTTGCGTGCCATAAGTAGCACTCCTCCACAAGGCGTAACTCTATCGCGCCTTAATACGTTCCACTCGCCGTTGGTGAGTTCTGTATCTTCAACCGAGGTATCCAAAAACGTTTCTGTGGCCGCTATTAAATCTTGTTCGGCTAAGTGCAGATTGTTGCGCCATATTCGGAGTTTTGATTTAATTCCACGAACATTCTGGTATATACAATTTATTTTTGTAGTTCTGGTGCTTGTCCTGAAAGCTGCTGTGGGGTCGGCCACATTACCATCACTATGCTGCCTTGTCCTCCTTTGTAAGCTGTTCATGAAAGGGCTGCAGGGCAACTACATATACATCCGTTCAACCGTAAAGGCGTAACAAACTCACATTTGCATTGATAAATTAATCTTTTATAGCATAGCATAGCATAGTCGGCCTTATAATGTTCCCACTGCTGGGAGTCAGGCCTCCTCTCTAGGAGAGGGAATGGGCCGTAATCCACCACGCGGGCCCAGTGCGGGTTGGTGGATGTCACATGTCTTCGAATTTTTAGTTCTAGGACATGCCGGTTTCCTCACGATGTTTTCCTTCACCGTTTTGGGAACAGTGGTGATGAAATAAATTACACAAAGTAATGCGCCTTGCTGGGTTTGAACCCGCGACCTACGACTCGTAAGTCGGAGCCGTTACCACTCGGCCACCACTGCTCTACATAAACTCTAATCTTTAATAATCAGTATGTATTATTGCGATATTTATTCTAATATGAGTATCTATATATTTATGATAGTATATTTTTATATTGTATATTTTATTGATTATTGTTTTATTTGTACTTTTCTTTTTTTTTTCCTTTCACTTTTACACACGGTGTCCTACATCTCTTTTTTCCAATTTTCCTTTCGCAGGTATGCTGGAAGAGATTTCCGTAGAAATAAACATCACCTATGTACCTATTTTTCTGTTTCCGTCTTCTTTTCTTTTATTATATAAGTGTGTACATAAATTGTAAAATAAATAAATAAATAAAAGTTAAGATGGGATTGTAGTAAGGGTTCACCTACATTGCGATGGAATTACGACGTACGGCGGCGATACGTCACAGGTGCATGGTGGACAACCCGAGGATTATTCCCACACAAAACATTTTAGGAACACATTCATTGTGCGTAGGTAGCTAAGGAGTGGAATTCCCCGCCGGAGTTAGTGTTTCCTAATAGCTACATCCTAATTGTCCTTAAGTCAAAAGTGAATAGGTTACTTCGAGACAAGCTTAAAAATACCTCGTTTTTAGTGACTATTATAAGGAGATAGGCGGTCGAGAAGGTTTATTTATTTATTTAAGGACAACCAACAAAGCATACACCATTATACATGCTAAAGATTCAGTATTCTTACATTATATAGTGTAGCCTCAATTAAAGGCTGCCACGGCATGCATTAAACATAAAAGGAGTTATGAACTAACGTATCTATTCACATTTTGTTCCACGTTAGCCAACCAATAAAAAAAGAAATATGACAACAACAAGGTTAGAGATATGATATCAGTCGTCTAGCAAAATTAACAATAGTCTTGTTTTAGGAAACGCTTCTCGTAATTCCAATTCTAAGGCAGAATAGAATAGAGATTCGAGAGTTGAAAAAGACACAAAATCACGTGCAGATAACAAAAAAATCATATCTTCTAAAGCCTAACAATACACCTAGTTCCCTTACATCATAACAACCGTACCAGCGAACGTTCCACGCAATATTGCTCGCAAGTATGTAGCTCGTGAGTTTGAGAGCTATTCGCGGTCCAGTTCCACAACTATTCCAATCAGATAAGCCGCCATGTTCTGCCGAAGAGTTTGTATGTGTTTGGAGTGGACGGAGGAAAGAGGATTTCAATGTTGGAAATTGGAACGGAAAATGGCAGGCAACCTGTTACGTTGGATATTGTTAGGAAGGTCAGATTAAATGTTTTGTCGACTTGTACCAACCAATTACACCGTCAGTTTATGAACAAACGTGTAACATTGTGAATTCTTTACTATACTAATATTATAAAGGCGAAAGTTTGTGTGCGTGTGTGTGTATGTTGGTTACTACTTCACGCTCGAATGGGTGAACGGATTTTGATGAAATTTGGCACACGGGTAGACCATGGAATAGCACATGCGATTTTATCCTGGCTATTCTACGTTGAAGAGAGCGAAGCTTCTGGCAGCAGCTAGTCATAAGCTGGGGTCGGAATTAGGTAGACTTATTCATGTACTTGCATCGAAATGTTGATATTAATATGGATCTTCTCTGGATTTCTAATGAAAAATCCCGTGTGGCCAACAACATTACAAATAAATAACAATAAAAACCTCAGAGATAGATAAGACAAAAAAAAACACAGATAATAATTAACATACAATTTTTATTAGTAGTTTTCATTGAAAAAGATCTCTCTACGTCAACTGAGGTAAGGTTAACCAACTTATACACATCCTCCTCCTCGTCATTAATGCAGGAAGGAATTTTTCTCTTAGTGTCATCAATTTCTGCTCTTTAAAATTAATCTCGTGATTTGAGGCATATCCACTTTATTCTTTCGCTGTATGAAATCGGTGTAAGTGCATGTTTAACTCTACCTAATTCCGACCTCTGGTCATAAGACTCGGATAGTCATTTTAAATGATGAAATTTATAAAATTTCGCGCTAAACTACGAAAGAGATGGCGGGATGAACTAAACCGATTTCGTGGAAACTGGAAGGGGGGAAGCGCGGAACCGCGAGAGATGGAAGGAGTGAAGGGAAGCCTTTGCCCCGGAGTGGGACAGAATAGGGCACAAAAAATACTTGGACAAAAAAACCATGTAATATACCTATATAAACGACTTAAATAATTATTAACTATGATATAATACATCTGTAGAAGTTTTTAGTTATGCGCGCATCACGTGAAATGTACAAAATCGATATATTTTTTTTAATATTTGTGTGTAACTTGATATATTACTTAGGCTGAAAACGTCTGGCAACCTGTGTTATATAAAATATCATCAAGAATATCAGACAAAAAAGCCGGTTTCGTCCACTCATCCCAATCATTATTAAAAAGGGCTGTCCATGTTTTGTTCGTGATATTAAGTTATAAAGGGCCTCCCTGTAGTACGGTCATCAAACAAGAAGGGTCGACCGGCTATTCTTATATCAATCTACCTAATTATAATAACCCAATATTGATTGTATCCCTGGGCATACTACTTGAACCTTGAATTCTAAAATCACCACTTTGGGAACGGCGACCTTGCAGTCTAATAGAATAATGAGGTTTTTACTATTATGAAGTAGCCCTGAGGCCGTACCACAAGCTCCATTTTACTGAACTGTTAAAGGAATGGAGCAAAACATATCTAATAAGGCTCTTCGATATAATCATTTATCCATACATATAAAAGCGAAATACCACTCACTGATTAATCACGAAATCTCAGAAACTATAACATCTACAAACTTAAAATTTGGCAGATAGGTTCATTATAGGGTGTAGACATCCGTTAAGAACAGATTTTACGAAACTCCACCCCTAAGGGGATAAAACGGGGGTCCTAAGTTTATTTGGAGTAACCTACTTCTGCGAGCAGTGGTGGCCGAGTGGTAACGGCCCCGACTTACGAATTGTAGGTCGCGGGTTCAAACCCAGCCAGGCGCATTACTTTGTGTAATTTATTTCTTCACTACTGCTCTCAAAACGGTGAAGGAAAACATCGTGAGGAAACCGGCATGTCCTAGAACCAAAAATTCAAAGACATGTAACATCCACCAACCCGCACTGGACCCGCGCGGTGGATTACGGCCCATTCCCTCTCCTAGAGAGAGGAGGCCTGAGTCCCAGCAGTGGGAACATTAAAAGGCTGAATATGCTAACCTACTTCCACGCGGGCGAAACCACTGGCAGAAGCTATCTTCAAATATATTATATAAGTAATTTACAATTGTATAAATCCGGGGATTTAATCATTATGTTTATGATTCTCTGATTTTAGAGGTGTTATCAACTCTATGTTACTTACTTCCACGAACTATAGGTAAATACACTCTGCCTATTCCGACCCCTGTGACTAAACAACATTAAAAGGCACTACTAACTTGTCATCTTTCTGCTTTATTCTAATTTGTCTATGGTTTGCGCAGCACGTCTTCTTACATTAGGTTCGCTATACAGTCATCTTACCCAAAGATGGCCCTAAATATAAAACGTAATTAATAAGTATAATTGGCCTTGTAATATTCCCACTGCTGGGCTTCAGGCCTCCTATTACGGCCTACTCAAATGCCCGTTCCTTGGTATTGTTCGTCAAGTCGTTGAGCTCCTTAGTAGTCCTGAGTTGAGCTTTGCGAATACTGACAAATGCATGCACTGACTGGACAGGTCCACTCAAATCTGTATGGTTCTTTCTTCAAAAGACCATTTCAGACAAATCTGCATGGTTCTCATGTGATTTGACCATTACATATTTACTGTATAGACTTTAAAAGAGACTTTGACCCCTGAGTTTGTTTCGGTCTTTCTTCTCAGGGTAGTCAGCTAGGAAACACCGGCCTCATCTAGTTTAAAAGAACGAAAAAAAAATGGACGTTTAAAAGTGTTTTTTTTTTAATATATTTGCAAAATAAATATCATTTATCCTCTCTAGGAGAGGGAATGGGCCGATGATCCACCACGCGGGCCCAGTGCGAATTGTGGATAAAACTACAAAAACCATAAACGCAATTGTGTTTCAATAAATCGTCACTCTTTTTTTTAGGTGGGAAATCATTAAACTACTTCTCACGCTTTGGATGGAGTGGGAGTGTCAGACTTTTACTCACTAACCTACTCGTGTTCCTTGAGTTGGCCTTTACGTTCAGGGACCACAGTGTCTTTCGAATTCAAATTATCAAAAAAAAAAAAATATTAAAAAAGCAGCTTTCAATACCATAATATAGTAATAAGAAATCACAAAAGTGATGCTTGTAATATAATTCATCACCATAAAGCCCAAAAATCATTTTTATAATCACGTTTCTAGCTTTCTCCCACAAAATACCAAAATAAATCTTTCATCCCTCATCGTATTGTCCGAACAATTCCGAGACAAATCCTTAATATCGTTGATACCGGAAAATCGTCCGTGATCGTTGGAATCCGCAGGGGATGTCGACCTACTGATCGTCCTGCCAGATATTCTGGCCGTCTGGCAAACTCTTATCGCGTTAGAACCGTATGCCATGTTACTGGCAGATTCAAATTGAATTCTTATGAATATGGGTATATATAACCTAAAGCGCGGTCTCTCTTGTACTGCACACTTTCTTTTTAAGCGACTTCAAAAAAAGGAGGAGGTTATCAATTCGGTTGTATGTTTTTTTTTCTATGTGTGTTAACTCAGAACTCCGTCGTTTATGGACCGATTTGCAATTTTTTTTTTGGTTTTAGAGGATATGCTTTCCGATTGTTCCCATTTTTTTCAGAATCTAGTTCTGATGATTGGATCCATGAGGAATCGAGGGAACTCTTGAAATATTATAGGCAACCATATAGTGATTTTGGTATTTTCATCGAGAACTTAAGCACTTACAGTCAAAAAGTAACATTTGATGAAGTGGAACTGATGAAGAAGACCAGAAATGGCCAACGGAACTTCATACTCACATAGATATCACAATGAAGATAGTTAAGCGACTATGACAATACAAATGATTAACAGTTTCATTAATATTTTGTAATATAATAATGACTCTCTGCACGTGTTGGTTTCGACTGTAAGTGCAGAGAGTACCTGTCATAAATAAATAAATAAATGGTTCTGAATAGTTATGTTGAAAATGCTGTAACCGAAATGACCTGATGATGATGATGGAGCCGGAAGATAGGCACCGGAACTCTGTAATTAATCAATGTATCCTAGCCGTGTTTGGGCTTATTAGAATTTTCATGAAATGCAGTGAGTGCAATCTGAGAGCCATGTCCCCTGCCCACTGCCACTTAAGTTTGGCGATTCTTTGGGCTATGTCGGTAACCTTGGTTCTCCTGTGGATATCTTCATTCCTGATGCGACCATTAAGCCTGATGCATTAAGTTTAAACCTACTTACTTGGTAATAGCGTGTGTGATGCTGTGTGTGTATTCTCTAGTTACTTGTTTGTTCTATCAATCAATTTTGGCTCTTCCACATCAAACTTAATATGCGAAAGAGTACCCGCGCACTAAACACACAAACGGTATATTTAAGTACGTGAATATGTATGAGAATAGTCCGTACTTCAAACTTATTTCAATTATAAATCCTATCAAAATTTTAACGGGGGTTAAATTGCCCTCCCACGCATTCTGTGTATGTAAATTATATTTTAATGAATCTCGTTCACGAGGAGGTAGCGAAATTATGGCTTTGCTACCTTCTGTTCGCGGCTTTATCCGAGTGAACCGTGTTTTTTTATTATTTTAATTTATTTAATTTGATATTAACTTATTTGATTTGACTTTAATTGTATTTTGCTTTAATATAATTGGTTTGGTTTATGATTTAATGAATTTGTTTTTACTTATTTATTATGCAACGTTTTATTTTGATTTTATTTTATTCTATTTCATTATTTTATTGATTTCGTGATATTTTATATATGATAATGGCAATGGGTAAATAATAATGAATATAGATTTCATCAAATCAAATCATCTTTATTGTTTTGGATCATAGGTAATTGTACATAATACAGATGGTGTTAATTAATTTCTACGAACGGCTATGTCCCACCCTTAGGGCGTACAATACAATGTAGGTAAGTACCTATAGTGAAATTACATGCATGTCAACAATATCAAAACACATTCAAAATTATTACATTGTAGGAGCAACAAATTCCAAAAACAAACAGTTTACAAATTAATGGAGCCTCTCGTACACAAAACGCATTATGACCCAGGCAGATTATATTTTAAAAGTGATTTGTCGGCAATAAGTCTTTAATAGAGTAATAGCATTTGTTCACTAACAGTTCATCGAGTTTCTTTTTAAATGATTTTATTTCAGTAATTGCTCTTATAGGCCTTGGAATATTATTGAATATACGCGGAGCCGAGCAGAAAATACGTGCAAGAAATGAGTCTTACTAGGAACTATGTCTAGCTTGTCCTGATGCCGTATACGCGCGTTCATCTTCTTATTATATTTTTAATCTGTGTACAGTACTACTACATATTTTTTGTACAATAAAGATTATTCTATTCTTTCTATTCTAATAACATATTAACCATTTGACCTGAATATAATAATATAAACTGATAATTATTATTTTCTATTTATACATTTTCTATAATTTTTTAAATATTCATTTATAAAAAATAGTAACCCACCGGCATGGGGAACAGGGTCCAAGCTACCGGTGGTCAGGGCCCCTGAGAGAGGAATCTCCTAACAATTAGCGCTGTGTCCAAGAGTACTGCCTTCTGGATTAAGCCCTTGATCTCACTGCCCAACGAGACCCTCCTCAGATGTTGGTCAAGGCTCTTTGATATTAAACAATTAGCCGTCAGGACTATCGGCACAATGACTGCTGTATCGACTTCCCACATGTCTAAAACATCGCGAGCCAAGTCAAGATACGAGTACCTACTTATTTTGCTATCTTTCTCAGCTTTCATGAGGTCATGAGGGAGCGCTATATCAACAATTATTATGCGACGCTCTAGTCGATCTATCACTACTATTTTCACTGGTAGGTAGCTGATGTTAAAAGGAGAAAGTTAGGTTACTTCTATTTTAGAAAAAGAATTGGGTTCCATGTTAATAAACTTCTTGGAATTGTGTCCAAATGGTATTGTGCTGTTTGCATAACTAGTGCAAAATAATAAAATTTCAAATCTTTCACACAACGCCATTTAGCCCCAAACTAAGCAGAGCTTATTCTATGAGTACTAGACTATTGATAAACATACTAATTATATATTTCTAAATATATACATATTATTGATAAATTACACTCAGACACAGAATAAATGATCGTGCTCATCACAAACATTTGCCTTGGGTGGGAATCGAACCCACAACCTCCAGCATAGCAGTCAGGGCCACTAACCACTAGACCAACAGGGCAGGCATAAAATAAACACCTAGAATTTAACATTCACATATATTCGAAGGATTCAATGACTGTGACGACGAGAATAAAAGAAAACATACGATGTTTGATCCAAAATACGGAAATAAACGGGATCCATGTGAAAATTGAGACATCGCTGTGAAACGCCGGAGTTGAGCTGATCCCAATTCCAGATAACTGCGATTACAACTAGACGGATGACTGTCCGGTGTCCGGGATATGTCCGGCCACCGTCCGGACAGCGTTCGGGTACGGTAAAGTTACGGGCAGAAGTCCCAAAAAACTTTTAATACTAAAAATGTAACTAAAGAAAATTGCACGGATGAATTTGAAAACTTTAGTTATTCAATATGTTCCGATTTTACATACTTTCTCAACCTTTTATAGCATATAATACCATAACAAGCCTTATAATGTTCCCACTGCCGGGACTCAAGCCTCCTCTCTCAGAGAGGGAAAGCGCCGTAATCCACCATGCGGACCCAGTACGGATGTCGCATGTCTTTAATTTTTGGTGTTAGGAGGACATCCTGGTTTCCTAACTATGTTTTCATTTACCGTTTTGAGAGCAGTGGTGATGAAATAAATTACAATGATTAGTAATGCGCCTGGCTTGTTCAGTTTTTACTAATTTATATATTAAAAATAGGAAAATAGAGATGAATATATAAAAATAGGCAAAATACATGACGCCTCAGTGTGAGTGGAGCCGAAGCCTTATTTAGAAAGTACAAGACATGTATACACCACTATTTTTTAATTAGTACAAAAAAAATATGGGTCTCTATCCGTACCCGTTACTGATCACATTTGTGTAGTTAAAAGTAAAAAAAACGAAATGCCAAAATTATCCACGAAAATTGGTCATAATTGGGAAATTACAACAATACGGGTTCCGTCCTAAATCGAACACCCTATCAGCCACGTTAGATTTAATCACCAAAATTAAAACATCAATTGATAAGAAACTTATAGGTTTGGGTATCTTCATTGATTTAAAGAAGGCGTTCGATACAGTTTGTCATTCTCTCTTGCTAAAAAAACTCAGTAACGTGGGAATAACGGGATCGGCATTCAGAGTGATGGCATCATATCTTACAAACCGGTTTCAAATAGTTAAAATAAATAATTACGAAAGTACACCAGCAAAATTAAATTGCGGAATACCGCAGGGATCAATTTTAGGACCTCTGCTTTTCCTTGTGTATGTAAATAACATAAAAAACGTTAATGTTACCGGCGACATCACGCTGTATGCCGATGACACTTGTCTCTTTTATTTTGGGAGTGATATTCAAGAGATTGTCAGGAAAGCGCAAGCTGACCTATATTCACTTAATGAATGGTTCAAGTACAACTTATTAACCATTAACCCGAAAAAAACCTCGTATATGGTCTTTGCAGCAAAAAATAAAAAAATACCTAGCGATATTAAACTATCCATAGACAATGAATCCCTACAAAAATCAACAAACGAAAAGTATTTAGGCTTAACTCTGGATCCAAGACTATCATGGTGTAACCACATAAAAAACATGCGTGACAAAATTTCTTCACTCACGGGGGCATTACGTAAACTTTCCGGTTGTATCCCACATAAAATCAGACACATGATATATAATGCGCTCGTAAAACCTCACCTAGAGTATCTAGTTGAAATTTGGGGATGTGCTGCTAAAACTTACATAAATGACATCCAAGTAATACAAAACAGACTTATTAAAACTCTTTACAACTACCACTACCTAACACCAACTAAACAAATATACAACGACACTA
The DNA here is from genome assembly GCA_905147345.3 of Mythimna impura. NCBI lineage: Eukaryota > Metazoa > Arthropoda > Insecta > Lepidoptera > Noctuidae > Mythimna > Mythimna impura. Next base: position 2,528,935 of record LR990355.1, on the reverse strand, counting down.
AGATATACAATATAGAGCAACTATATACATTCAAAACATGCATTTTAATTAGAAAAATAATATTAAAGGCCGCACTCTCAACTTACTTTCAAAAAAAGAAATCATGGATACCACACCCGAAACCGTAACAAGTTAGAACTCAGACCACCCAGAACCAATTACGGGAAGAAAAATATTTTATACGAGGGAGCGGTGTTATATAATAAATTACCAGATGATATGATTAATGTAAAAAGTACAAATATCTTTAAAAAAATGTTAAAAGTTTATGTGTCTAAAATTTTATAACAAAGCATGTGTACCTACTTAAATTCTTTAGAACCCTATTAATATATGTGTAATTTACGTTATTTTCTATCTAAATCGACTCACGGAGTCACGATGTGCTTTATAATAACTGCATGATTTGTTTGTAATCTCATATTTAAGTGAACTATTTGTGTTCTTTATGGGAATAAATATCTTTAAACCGAAATTCATAATTGAATCAATACAACTCATAACATTTGCTACTCGAAAATACTACGCGCAGTTGTTTTTCCATTTTGATCGCCATTTATTCATTCACAAGCGATAGCCTGTACAATATTTCCGTAAATTGAGTGACATTTTGGGATATAAACAAACGATAATAACTTTGCTGTTTATGAATATTATTTATTGAGATTTTACTTAAATAATAACGAGACCTTTTCTTATAAGCCCTTTAAATATTTGTACTAATTAAAAACTAGTGGTGTATAGGTGCAAGTTGAAATATTTTATACGTAAAGCTGTTTTTCCATGATCTGCGGATCCCAGGTTGGGACACCCGGATCTAAAACTATTTTCCTTTATTTGCCCTTTGCCTTCCAGGGCCACGATGATTCGGTCTCCATGCACGTATGCCGTGTTTTTAGGGTTCCGTACCTCAAAAGGAAAAAACGGAACCCATATAGGATCACTTTGTTGTCCGTCTGTCTGTCTGTCGAGACCCTTTATCTCGGGAACGCGTGGAGGTATCGAGTTGAAATTAAAACCATATACTCAGGTCTGTAGTCCCTTAAAGCTGTGAAAAAATCAAACTTCTGAGTTAACGAAAAAAAAAGATACGGCCGTTTAAATTGCAAAAAAACGTATATTTCGACACTCTCAAGGGAATCAAAATTCATAGGGTACTTTCCGTTGACCTAGAATCCTGAAATTTAGCATGAAGCAAGGTCTCATAGCACAAGTATAGGAAAAAATTTGAAAACTGTAAATTTGTTGTTAAGTCAAAAAAAAAAATATATATATATTTTTGCGATTCACAAAAATCTTCGTAACTTAATTCGGGAACTGAATTGTTTTCATAGGTAAGTTTGTATGGAACCCTCAGTGCGCGAGTCTGAATCGCACTTGCCCGGTTTTTTTTTAAGTAGAAAATCATCCAATGACCTCTCGCTCCGCCCTAGCCCGCTCTAGGGTGGGGCGAGAAGTCGTGTCAGACTTTTACTGACTAAAACACACTCTTATGTTCCTTCTTTACGTTGCGTTCCAGGACACCGGGTTTTTCTTTCAGAAGCGAACCCATGGCCCCAGGACGTGAGGAAGTCCGTTGCATCACGCGTGCGGCCATCTTTTCGCTAGCAGTACTGCTTCGCAAAAGTAGGCGACCGCCTGCCATTCTTCCTCGCTCCGGACCATAGCCTATGCACATACCGTGTTGAGTGGACATTCTGCCTCATTCATTTCACAGGTCCGCAGTACTAATGGACTGTGGGGAATCTTTATAGATTTAACCTGAGATTTCGTGAGGTCTACGGTTGGCAGGTCAGACGAATTGAATGGTTCGTCATTTCACTTGAGCATCGAGTTTGAGTATTTGGAGAATCGATTTGTGATGGCTATTTTAGGCTTGACTTTATCTGTCATGTTTAGTTTCGTGCGTTACTCTTCAATTGAAATTGTTTTGGTGGATTATTTATTTATTTAAACTTCATGCAACACAACCGTACATAAAAGTTGAACGTTTTGTATGTGAGTATGTTGGTTACTCCATCACGCTGCAACTGTCTGAATTTTACAGTAATATAGGATATACATATGTATAAGTTTACACGGAATAATATATAGGCTGTCACATCATTATAATATTTATTATAGTGTTATGTATACTGTGTTTTTTTTAGATGAGAAATCATCCAATGACATCTACCGCCCTTGGGCGTAGCGGGAGGGCATGTCAGACTTTTACTTACTAAAATCCGCTCGTTTTTTCCTTCTTAGCCTTCGTTCCAGGGCCCCGGGGTTCTCTTTCGCACAACCCATGTCCCCAGTAGGCTTCGACCCTGCTGGGCCCCTACGGTTTTGCTGACATCTCCTTGAGGCACGCGCCGTCGATGACTTGGGCTCGGTCCAGACGGTTACCGGAGGGTCGGACGGCGAGCTACCCATTGCTTGCCGACCGCAAGCTTACGCCTACGGTGACTGGAAATCGGGATCGGTATCGCGGCGGCTGGGGCGTGTGGGCTGTTCCCTGGTGCAAGCGACCGTGGCCGCCTCTTTTGCTATCATTACTGCTTTGCAGAAAGAGGCGACCGCCTGCCACTCCTCCTCGCTCCGGATCATGGCCTGTACCAGGGCCCGGCGCGAGAGGTCGTTGCCGCTAATCACCCCCACGAGGACACGGCGGTGTTCTGCTCAAGCGGGGCACACCTCTACCGTGTCCTCCGGGCGTTATATATACTGTGATGCGATAGTTTGTTACTTCTTAACGCTCGAATGGCTAAACGGAATTGTATGAAGCTTAGCATACGGCTAAACCATGTTCTGGAACAGCACATATGATACTTTTTATCTCGTGAGTATGTTCCCTTGGGACCATCTTCCACTTCCACGCGGGCGAAGCCGTTGTCAAAAGCTAGTTTGTATGTTACAGATCAGCCTACTGAAAGTAACTACCTACTCAATTTGTACTTACAGAGATAAGTCTTGTTGGTGTAGGTACACTATCTTCAGCTTTAGACAAATGTTAATCCATTGTCTTACTAATGGATCGCGGTAATCTGCCCAGGTTTACCCGAGGTTGGAGATAAAAGCACCTAAACTGGTACATTAGGACTAGAGTCGGCAGGTCTACTGTAGATTATGTTGGCGATTTCGCGCGTGGAAAGCCTACAAATGTTATTTAGTAGAATGTAACTAAGACTCTTAACAGTAGTTGTTGAAATGTTTTTACGACTGTGGAGTTTTCTCGGCCGATATTTTCTGCCCCGCGTTTTATAAGTCATGAAATATCTTAAAACATCTATGTATGCTACAGTCTTTATAGCACAATGGTTAAGGCACCTGCTTCTCATGCATGAGGTTGCAGGTTCGAAACAGGCAAGCCATTGCCCGACACGACTATCGGTACAATGATCGCCGAGTCCACATCCCACATGTCGACAACCTCGCGGTATGGCCCACCTATCAGCTAGAGTGCGGTCGCGTTAACTTGGCGCGTAGCTGGGGGCGTGCCCTACAAATATGAATTTCATATTATATACTTTTCTAAGTTTATATAGGACTTTACTGACACCTCGTGCCTCGGAAAGAACGTAACACCGTTGGTCAAGGTTGTCATTCGTAGATCTTCCACATTTGTTACAGGTTGTCAGAAACCAGAAACTCTGACCCAAAGAGTACATTTTTAACCGACTTCAAAAAGAAGGAGGTTATATGTTCGGTTGAATGTATGTTGTTTATTTTATTTTTTTGTATATTATTTATTTATTTATTTTATAATTCATGTACACACAAATATACAGAAGAAAATAGGTATCTTAATATAAAGTTTGTACAAAGTTACTGCTTATTTCAAAAAGAAATTTCTTCCAGCAGACCTGCGAAAGGAGAGATTAGAAGAGATGTAGACTATAGTGTGTAGAAAATAAGCAAAGAAGAGTATATTGACATTCTGACCATCCAGTCTATCCCAAAAGTATTGTGTTGGCTAGTAACAGGGTTGTGGAGTCTGATGGGCAGTACCTAGCTCCATGTAAAACACGGGTATTCAGCCGAATTCGTTTAGACTAAAAGCCGACCCCAAGCTAGTTGGAAAAAGGCTATGGAGATGTTGCTTTGCTAGTTTACAGCTACGTATAACAACTCGGCAGTCAGGTGACGCGGAATTGGTGACCCCGATGTGATCCAGTATAGGAGGAACAGGGTGTACAGTCCCACATACCTCCATTGAAAAGGGAGGACCTTCTTCTTAGCGTGTCGATGGCAAAACTAGTTGTTTTTTGTTTTCAAGTTAAATTCCTTGCTTGGCCCAGTATTCGGCCACGGCAAACCCGAATACTGGGATAATCAGACCAGATGGGTGTTGCGTCTGGTCCGGGGCCTGATTGATCTTTCATTTTCTTTAAAAAACGTTGCCTTCACACTAGAAATTTCTCCTGTATCGTGCGTGCGTTCTCACACATGAAAACTCCTATACACGACACCCAGACCCGGAACAACTATCTAGCATAGCATAGCATAGCGTAGCATAGCATAGCATAATCAGCCTTTTAATGTTCCCACTGCTGGGACTCAGGCCTTCTCTCTAGGAACAAATATCTAGTTGTAGTTAATTTCGGACTGTAGTATATGATTTTAATTGCGCGGAGAACTTTTATACCGTGTTATTGGACTTTGAAGTTTTAGTTCTTATTTGGTAATATAGATGTCGCTACATGTTCTCGGTAGCGAAAGTATTAAACAACTATAATATATTTCACAACTATCACACAACGCCATCTAGTCCCTAGTAAACATACTTGTATATTTCTAAATACATACATATTATAGATCAGTGGTTCTTAACCGGTGGTCCGCGGACCACTGGTGGTCCCTGGAAGCATCCCAAGTGGTCCGCGGAGCCATCCTAATAAATAAGAATGGTCGGAAATAAATCTTTAGAAATTTTGGAGTCAAAAGGCAATTTCTTTACAAAAGTTCGAGACGTTGATATGCGTTACCTACCTTTATTTTCATCGATATGTCTATGTGAGCAGTTTTTCTTGGCGCTTCTGATTATTAAAAACAAGCACCTAAATCGGTTGGATACCACTGCCGATATGCGTTTGGCTTTGAGTAGCACTGAACCAAGGATTCAGAAGTTAGTAAAGAGTATGCAGTCACAAAAATTGCATTTAAATCGTAACTGTAATGTCGTAAAGAAAATTAAAATACTGAGGGCTTTAAATAATTTTATGCGTGTTTTATTTATATATGAATTGGAAAAACCGTTCATTTATTTACATTTAGGTACTTTATATTAACTACAAACTAATTAACCAACTTGGTGGTCCACGGCAAGACAAAAATTTTGTGATATGGTCCCTCATGACCATAAGGTTAAGAACCACTGTTATAGATAAATTACACCCACACACAGAACAAATGATCGTGCTCATCACACAAACATTTGTCTTGGGTGGGAATCGAACCCACGCCCTCCGGCACAGAAGCCAGGGCCACTAACTGCTAGACCAACAGGCCAGTTTAATACACGTTACTTACTCACTCTAAGACTACTCAATAAAGTTTGGAAAAGCCGAGTCAAGGCAGATTGATACCGACTAGTACTTCGTTACTAATGGTTGCCTGGAATCCTCTCAGGTACAGTCGAGGTTCGAGTTAAAGTACCTAAAGTGATGAATTAAGCTGTCTGCAGGATGCGCGGATTTCAGCTGATAGAATTAACAGCCTAGTAGATTATGTTGCGATTCCCTACGTGGAATGTTAACACATACATAGGTACACGAATTAAATATATTGTTATTTGCCTTCAACAAAGCAAGGCTTCTATTGTTATACTTTTTTGACTTTTTTAATTTTTGAGTAAATTATGAAGTGTCAAAGTTCATGCCAAATAGCAGATTTTCAGAAGTCTTTACTGGATTAGTTTTACACAAATTTATGAATTGATTTCAATAGAAGCCTAGATAATATCCACAAGATACTGTGTTTCCAAAATATCTAATGAAAAATGATTAATAACATCATAATCGGGTAAGAGCGGTTCTATGAAAAACAGTGAAAATGTATGTCGAGTTTCATCTCCATAATTAAACAAATAGTTATGATCTGTAGTTTTGATACAACTAAATAAAATGAAACAACGGCCTCTGGGGATTAATAGTTGTTGGCACACTGCAACAGTGAGCCAATTTGGTTATAAAACAACTTTTGCGTGCGATCCCGTCTGTCAGCGGCTTGTAGTGATGTGTGTTGTGTTATCGATATCTACGTAGAAATGTTGGTTAACTCCGTACAATGTCCATTAGAAGTTGCTGGAAAAAGTATTAGATTGTGGGGTCTTTAAGTCAAGAGTGAAAAGGTTATTTTTAGGCAAGCATGCTTCATTGTCGGCCACATCATCGCTTACCATAAGGTGAGATAGTGGTACAACGTGAGCTTATCAATATAAAAAAAAGATGATGTATTTTTGATCACTTCAAAAATTACAATAAAAATTAACGGCGTAGTCTTAATGTTTTTAGCCATTTTTCAGGTTTTTTCCTCGTTCATAATTCAATGACAGCCAGACAATAACTAAAATTAATGGTTTTTTTTTTCTAAAAAAATAATTTAACATATAATTAATATGTTACAAAAATAATAAAAAGTAATTAATTAATTAAAATTAGTTTATTCAACATATTCAATTATACAATTTTCTCTTATTCTAGGTTAACAAGCTCAAATGATAATGTCGATTTTACGTTGAATTGTGATTGAAGAGAAAATTGTTATTGTATTTATTTCTTTATTGTATACCACATAAACAAAAATACAGGACAAATATAATTAAAAATAAGTGTACAATGGGCGGTCTTATCGCTCAGGACATTTTCTTACACACAACCTTTGGATGGACTGAAAGAAAGGAGATAAATGATGTCTCGATTATAAAAACAATATTACAGATGCATGTACTACCGGTCCAAAAAATACAACGTGTCCGGGTATAAAGATTAATTAAAACTTTAAACAGCATTAACAAACATTCGAATTCACAAAGAAACATTATTTATAATACAAAATTAGTGGTGTAAGTATGTCTTGTCTTTGAACAGTTTGCTATTTTTTATATATTTTTTTTATTTGATATAAACTAGTGCTTGACTGCGATCCCACCTGATGGTTAGCAGTGATGCAATCGTAGATGGCGAGGCGCACTAGTTTATTAAGACCCTATTCACTCTAGCCTTGAAGACAGCCAAATTATAATCGGATGGGAAGACCGCAGCAGGCAAATTGTTCCAGTCTTTCGATGTACGGTTTAAACGAGGAGGTGAAACGCTTAGTCCGGACCGTAAAGGTTTCAACAACGTAAGGGTGGATACTCGCCGTACGTCGGGTTGTCCGATGGTAGAAATAAGATGGCGGAAATATACAATTCCCGCGCACACTCTCCAAAATGCAACCTGTATAATAATTTGTGAGTAACATGCTACTCCTATTATCTAAGTGCCGAGATCATTGTATTCTATATCATCATCATAATCATTTCAGCCGAAAGACGTCCACTGTTGGATATTGACCTCCCCCACGTTTCACTATAATGACCCATCCTGTGTGTCTCGCATCCTTACCTATTCTTTATTAAACAATAAAAATAGGGCATCCATCGTATTCCCGCGACCTTCACCAGGTCATCGGTCCACCTTGTGGGAGTCCTTCCAACGCCGCGTCTTCCGGTACGTGGTCGCCACTTCAGAACCTTTCGTCCCCATCGACCATCTGTTCTGCGAGCAATGTGCCCTGCCCACTGCCACTTAAGTTTTGCGATTCTCCCGGCTATGTCGTTAACCTTGGTTCTCCTGCGATATAGTTATACTAAATAAAAGTAAGATAGGAAGAAGATTAGGATAATACAAGGTCGTCAAATTATACACTAGCGCATACTGAACCCGTACTTTCTTATCATTATTTTAAAAGCGCACTTCTATCTTAGTTCGATGGCGATTTAATCGAAAATCAATGCATGCAAGGCGCGTCGATTTATGGCAAAAGTTTTGGCGTTGGAAGCCATCGCCATTTAAAGTGCTGCACTGGTGGATAATCTATGGGTTTTAATTTTTAAGTATTCTTACAGAAATCCATGCTATATCTATCAATTGAAAAATCTTTTAAAATGATACATTATTTTCTGAAGTTACACTTATATAGGTGTATTCCGTTGCTTTCTTTTTATGTAATAGGTACTAGTTTTCCTACGTATGGTTCCTTTTTCGATATAAAAATGAATGTATCCGCTTAAGTGCAGCGGGGTACTACGGTAAACGGAAAAAAAATACTACCACAAAATGCAATAAAAAATCGTTTTCTGAACTATTCAGCTTTATAAATGTATTATTTATTTTGTTAACACTTGTAGTTTGCGATCTAACCACGTGGACGTGGACGCTGCGTGTCCGGCCTGAAATAGTCGCACATGAGTCGCCATGCAGCATTATACGAGTAAAAGCATTTTTGCTTGCTTTTTATTAATGCTTTTGTTAAGATATAGCAACATCTTAACTTAAACTGTACCACCTTTTATCGTTATTACAAAAACATCGATATTTTGACGCTTCCCATCACTATATCGCTGTCGACAGTCAAGTATTTAGAGAGTCAAGTACTGCGCATCGCTTCTCGTCAGAATTTCGAGCGCGTCGTCGCAACTTCATACTTCTATGTTACGGGGATAGGCACGCAGCCGGTGCTTTAAGTACCTGAAGTATCGATGTACTGTGAAATATTCGAGGTTCTGGTAACTGCTACAATGTTGCTAAGACTTGCGAGTTAGTGAAATATTTGTACTGATTATGAATGCCTATCACAACTTGCTTTTGAAATGCGGTCGCACAATAGCTTTTATCAGAAGACTTAGTCACCCAAAGGGCAAGGGCTATGCTCGGAGTGTACGTTTTTTGCGACATAAACGGCCGTATCTTTTTTTTTCGTTAACTTAGAAGTTTCATTGTTTCACAGCTTCAAGGGACTGAAGACTTGAGTATATGGTTTTAATTTCAACTCGATACCTCCACGCGTTCCCGAGATAAAGGGTCTTGACAGACCGACAGACAGACAAACGGACAACAAAGTGATCCTATAAGGGTTCCATTTTTACCTTTTGAGGTACGGAACCCTAAAAAAAAACCAATTGCCATGCTACGTTGCGTACGGCTACGAGTATTCTTGTGGCAGCGGCATCAACGTCCATGCGCTGGAACCATACATCCACAAAGGTTTGTCTCCACGGCTTGAATGAACTGGTGCAATGGAACAATGTTTTTGTTGTTTTTAATAGTGTCACTACAGTCAGGCTTGTTAATAATTCGTTCAACTCGAACACTGTGTTTTCCTATATCTATACCTATATATGTATAAAAGGAGAAACTGACTGACTGACATATCACGCACAGCCGAAACTACTAGGACTAGGGGCGTGAAATCTTGCACAAGGTTTCCTTTTATGAAGTAAGCGAGCACTAAGAGAGGATTTTCCAAAATTCACCTCCTAAGGGGATGAAACGGGGGTCCAAAGATAGTATGGAGAAACCTTTCCTGCGAAACCGCTGGCAGAAGCTAGTCACGTATATTATAAGGACTCTGTGTATATCACCTAACGACGACTGGTAAATTCAAAACGAAAAGTTTATTCCCCGTTTCAGTAAACACATGGCATTTTACACGTTCAATTAAAGGAAGCGAGAAACTTCCTCTCATAAAATACTTACTGAAAACCATTTATTTGGAAGGAAGCCGCACGTACCCACAATTGTCGTGGTCCTATAAAATACACTGGGAATAAAACTTAAGGTCAACCTGTTGCTTCAACGATTCTACTTAAATGTAAAAGACTATAAAAATGGAATGATTCTTTGAACTGTATTAGGTTTTATTACTTAATTCTTGAGTTGATTAAAATCACGGTATTTTTAGATAACAACTAGCTTCTGGCAGCGGCTTCGCCCGAGCGAAAATTAATTTCTCCATACAAACTTTCAACCCCCGTTTTACCCCCTTAGGGGTGGAGTTTCGTAAAATCTGTTCTCAGCGGATGTCTACACCCTATAAGGAACCAAACTGCCAAATTTTAAGTTTCTGAGATTTCGTGATTAATCAGTGAGTGGTATTTCGCTTTTAAATATTTATGTATATGTAGAAGAAGATTGAGTTTTTTTTCAAGACAACTTTAGAGGTCTTCTGTATAAATTGTCTCTAAAATTTATTTAATTTTTTTTATGATACGTTGCTTCATGTTAAATTTTAGGATCCTAGGTCAACGGGAAGTAAGGACCCTATGAATTTTGATTCCCTTGACAGCGACACTCTCAAATACACGTTTTTTGCGACATAAACGGCCGCATCTTTTTTTTTCGTTAACTCAGAAGTTTGTTTTTTTTACAGCTTCAAAGAACCGCAGTCCTTAGTACCTATATGGTTTTAATTTCAACTCGATACCTCCACGCGTTCCCGAGATAAAGGGCTGTGACAGACAGACGGACAACAAAGTGATCCTATAAGGGTTACGTTTTTTTCCTTTTGATGTACGGAACCCTAAAAAGAAATAACCGAATTGAGAACATAAGTGGTTCTGTTTTTTGAAGTCGGTTGATAAAGCAACGAAGGGTAGATAACAAATTACTCTCAAATGAAGTACATAAACAATCTTCATGGAAAATCCCATGATAGGGACACAATCAAAATTCTCTCCCCGTTTTCAAAATAGCGGAATGTTGAATGCAAATAATCTGGTGATCGTAGCCATCAAAGTATGGCAATAAATATAAAATCTTTATGCTCTCAAGGGGACTCAATCGGATTGAGGACGGGGGCTAGGAGGCTGCCGTGTAGCTTGGTTTTAATAAGTAAATAATCACAGTACTTATAAAACATAGGTATATCAGCAAACAACTGGTCGACTCTTCGCGTGGCCAGAGGGCTGGGCTTTTCTTCGGACAACGAATCAGCATTGCTATCTAACGTGGCAATGCTGCCAGCGTCCTGGGCACTTTTCCCATTGATATCGATGTGGATGAATTTTCTGATGCCCAATAATTTCTTTTCTACCCGTTTGTAAGAGCTCGTGTTAGAATTGCAGAATCGGCTACTGAATCGATTTCAGTTGTTCTTAAATTAGGTAACTTTTTTACCCTTCTATAAAATAACCAAGATTTATTTTAGGATAAAAAGAAATGATTTCTAAGATAAAATTCTTGATTGCGTCACTAGTGTGGTTTATGCAGCGCAATAGCCAATCGCACAACCACTGCGTCAACTTTGCCGTCTAACATAACTCAAGGGGCCAAACTTACATAACAAGACACCCAGACTCGGATCAACTATCTATAGGTTATACTAATATTTGTGCCATACTAATCGAACCTTCGACACGCAGCGCAACAGCCAATCGCACAACCATTGCGTCAACTTTGCCGTCCAACAGATCTCAAGGGACCAAACTCACATAACAAGACACCCAGACTCGAATAAACTATCTATAGGTTATACAAATATTTGTTCCGTACTAATCGAACTCGCGATACACAGCGGAACAGCCAATCGCACAAGCACTGCGTCAACTTTGCCTTCCAACATAACTCAAGGGACCAAACTCACATCACAAGACACCCAGACTCGAATCAACTATCTATAGGTTATACAAATATTTGTGCCATACTAATCGAACCCTCGACATACAGCGGAACAGCCAATCGCACAATCACTGCGTCAACTTTGCCGTCCATCATAACTCAAGGGACCAAAAACAAACTGACGAGCCTAATATAATATTAATAATTTATAAAAAATACACTTGAACTAATTAATTCTGGCCTCATTAAACTCACATAGTCTCTACGCATGACGAATTTAAGGGCAAGTCAATTCGTAATTTTACGTCACTTAAACGTTAAAATAATTCAGGCCCCGTTCAATCATAAAGTGGGCTGTAAATATAAAATGTTATGTTCTCGGAGGGGCTCTTAATCAATGGCTGAACATTATTGCTGGAAGTAAACCGCACAATACCGTTGTGAGTACAACCTTTTATTTCATATGGTGTAAGGAGGGAGAGGAAGAGTTTTATGAAAAACTAGCTGTCCCCTGCGTCTTTGGTTACTGCTCAGTACCCGTGGGTTTTAGCGTGATGTTACATAGCCTATGGCCTTCCTTGATATATGGGGTATCCAACTCTAAAATATTTTTTCAATTCGAACCAGTAGCTCCCGAGATTTGCGCGTTAAAACAAACATAGAATCTCTTCGGCTTTATAATATATTAGGATAGATAGATTGGTGTGTCAGTATAAGTATCTAATAACCAAATATCAATATTTAGTTTATGTATATACATCGATTCTTTCCGCTTCAAAAGTCGTAACTATACTTTTTTAGCAAAAAATTAATCAAACAAGTGGTAGAGAGTTTTTTTTTTCACAGTGCAATATTAAATAGTCAGATGGAAAAAGTGTGAAATACTGAGGATGAGAGCATCATTTCTCTAACCTTTTACCAACTACTTCGGCTTTCAATCTGAGGGTCAACGCAGCGTTAAGCGGGCGCACGCGCGTGACTATACGCGTGTGTCGTATGCGGCGTTCCCCGTAGCGGAAACCAGATTATTACCTGCGCAGTGTCGCTGGTTCAACTTTAACGGTGTGCATGTAGTCGTGTCGATGGAGAACTTTGATCTAATATTACATAGTAAAACGGGCGCGGGGCGCGACTGACCGCGACGGGTGCAACGACGGGTGTGACGGGTGACGGGTGGGATGCGACTGACTCGTGTTTTAAATGGGGCGTATATCAGATCTACACGATCCAGTTACTGGGCAACACGACAGTCCTTGAATAGACTGATGGTCAGACTTATTGGCACCATTAATTTTTTTTTCCCTTAAAATATCATCATTAAATTTAAAAAAGTACAGATTTTTTTTTAAATTAGGGAAAAGCCGACGAAAAATTTCACCATTGGGGGGTCCAGAATCATGTACTGGATCTGTGGTATTCGTTTGTGCGTCGATGTTAAATACACCGTGTGGATGTCATTTTACAATCTTCCTCGCGGTGCGCGTGCGCAAAGACGCACCTGCTTTCGAACCAAAATCAACAATGTTCTCATTCCCTGTTTTCATTAATAAAAAATCTATTTAAATAAAAGCGAAATACCACTCACTGATTAATCACGAAATCTCAGAAACTATAACACCTACAAACTTAAAATTTGCCGGTAGGTTCCTTATAGGGTGTAGACATCCGCTAAGAACGGATTTTACGAAACTTTACCCATAAGGGAGTAAAACGGGGTTTCAAAGTTTGGATGGAGAAAGTTACTTTCATGCGGGCAAAGCCACTGGCAGCTGCTAGTTCCTAACCTTTTAAAATCTCCCGCTCATCTTTCCTAACTCGTCCCATCTCTAGTCTCATAAAGAAGTGTATTATGCCCACTTGTCTTTCCTGAATCGTTCCAGCTCTGTGAGGCTGCACGAGGCTTCTTTCTGTGAGCCCTGATGAATGGAATTCAGCATTTAATGATGGGGCAAATTAATGTGCCTTTTTTACTGAACTGAGCCTTTTGTGTGGTGTATGAAAACCGCCCAAATTAGGTGGTTTGTGGCAGGCTGTTATTTTGTTTGGAGGAAATGTTTTGATGGATGTGTGGCACAAAATATTGTTTGGGGGATTTTTTTGATAGGCACAAATTATTCCAAATTCAAAATATTTTATTTCATATAGGCTATTCTACATAACTATGGGTTGTTCGAAAGGGAACCCCTGGGACACAAGGCACAGAAGGAACATAGGAGTGGGGTTTAGTCAGCAAAAGTCTGATAAGTCCTACCGCTTCGCCCTAGAGTGGGAGAAGTCATTGGATGATATCCAACCTAAAAAAAAGGCACTTATAAAATGCAGAATTTAATACATAGTTCCAATTCAAAATCCAATTGGTCGTTTCCTATGGAGAAGAACCGGTAAGAAAGTCTATGGTGACAACAAAGTGATCCTATAAGGGTTCCGTTTTTGCCAACTTAGATACAGAACCTTAAAAAAACCGGGCAAGTGAGAGTCGGACTCGCGCACTGAGGGTTCCGTTCAAACAGTTCAATTTCCGAATCCGAGTCTCAAAGATTTTTACGAATCGCAAAAAGTTTTTTTTTGTGACGTAACGACAAATATACAGTTTTCCGATTTTTTCCTATACCTACTTATGCTATGAGACCTTGGTTCATGTCAAATTTCAGGATTCTAGGACAACGGGAAGTACCCTATGAAATTTGTTTCCCTTGAGAGTATCGAAATATACGTTTTTTGCAACATAAACGGCCGTATCTTTATTTTTCGTTAACTTACAAATTTGATTTTTTCACAGCTTCTAGAGACCGTAGACCTGAGTATATGATTTTAATTTCAACTCGATATCTCTACGCGTTCCCGAGATAAAGGGTCTTGACACACAGACAGACGGACGGACAACAAAGTGATCCTACAAGGGTTCTGTTTTTATCCTTTTGAGGTACGGAACTCTAAAAAGGATAAAATACAATATCTGTACTGAAGCTGTGGATGTAAGATTTTATATTCAAAGCTAAACATCTGTATCGGTGTCGATGTCAGCTCAATAGTATTTTAAAAGTCACTCAATATTTGTTGAAAACCACACCAAAATTCGGCACGCCAGTGTAAAAATACCTAAACCAAACCCGAAACTGTGTGCCCCAGTCTCGCATGGTTCCCGGCGCGAAATACCGACGTCATTTAGAACCCTTCAACAACGAGTTCATTTAAACTTGTGAAATATTCGCACAACTTCATAAACTTCTGTTTTTCATTGAAAACACTCCCTTTCTCGAATTTCGTTTTGTTTGATTAAAATGGGGTTATTTTTCGGAGCTGCCAGTGTTTTACGGGTGTTGGAATTTTGGATAAGTGATTAGGAAAAAGGTAAAATTTAAATTACCAAGAAATTAAATGAACACAGTGTAAAACAGACTATGACTACATCTGCGCCCGCGCGTTCCACCGTTTTTCTGAACTATAGATAAATGTGTACTTTTTTATTTACACTTTTTTGGAGTTTACTATAATTGTTATATGTTTAGTATATTTTATTCTTTTATTATCTATATATTAACTTATTTGTCTCTGTGTTCCGTGAGTGTGTCCGTGTTATCACCAGGCCCTATCAGAATACCAGCGTTGCGTTATTTTACTTTTTTGTTAAATATCGCAGCCTATGCTGAGATTTGAGAGAGCCTTTTTGGCCTCAAACACAATATTAAAAGATTACCTGACCTGTCTTTTATTTTTAATCTTTTAATGTTGTTTTTTTTTTCTCATTTGTTTTTTATTTTAAGTTAAGTATTTATAGATTAAGTAATTATTTTTAGGCCTCCCACAAGGTGGACCGATGACCTGGTGAGGGTCGCGGGAATCCGATGGATGCGAGACGCACAGGACCGGTCATTGTGGCGACACTTGGGGGAGGCCTATGTCCAACAGTGGACGTCTTTGGGCTGAAATGATGAAGTAGTTACTTTTTATTTTATTGCTGTTTGTCCTATGCGAGTCACAAATAAATGGTTTTCTTTCTTTCTTTGTATTGTAATATGGATTGCGGGAACATTATGAGAGTTACCGTGGCACTGGAATGCAGAGGGCTACTGAAGAAAAACAGAATAGGTTTTAGTCAGTAAAAATGTGACACTCTCTCTCGCTCCGCCCAGAAAAAAAAACAGCTTTTTTATGCTATTCATCGATAAAAATTTATACAAATACAAATTTATTTATTGCTTGTTAGAGATAAATGGGCAGTTCTTATAATTATTATTTACTAGATTTTGCCCGTGGCTTCGCCCGCATACATAAAATATAGCCTATGTCACTCAGGAATAAAGCAGCTTTCTATCGGCGAAAAAATTTTCTCAATAGGACTAGTACTTTTAGAGATTACCTCCTACAAACAGAAAAAAACTTTACAAACTAACCCACGAGGTGTAATATGTCAATTTCAATTAAAATAAAATACATGTACGGGCAAACCCGTACAAATCAATTGTATGTATTTTTTATCATGCCATCGACGTGCAGCGATTGAATTAAAACTCACATTAGTTGCATAGCATCATTGAAAGGTTGAAAGACTCATTCGCATTTAACTCGATACCCAAACTGAACTTAAAAACAGTTTATCAATATAAATATATGTTACCCGTACAATACAATATCTACCGGTTACAATACATATATTTATTTGAAATTAGAATCAGATAATTAGTATATAAATTAAGCATATTATTATGGTTCGCGTGTTTTACAAATTAAAGTGTCTAGGTGTGTTGTTGAATACTTTCATTAATTTTGTATTAACAATGTTTTTATCCTTTTTTCAGGTAAGTGGATTTTCCAGATTTACTCATTATGTAAGTAAGGACATCGTGTAGTCTATGTCTTTTTGACTACTGTTTTTTTTTTTTGTATAAATATCACATATTTTGTAGAACAAGGAACGCATTTGTCAAAAATTGCAAAAGTAACCAGTAATGCCAAAATGCTTCAAAAAACCTTTGTTATCGACATGTTTAAAATAATTACTATAGTGGATAGTTTATTTCATGGAAATGAGAATAAGTTTAGAGAAATACAATTCTGAATAAAACCATTTTGAATGCAAAATTTAATCATTACAAATATGCCCTTGTTTTCTCAAAGGGGCGATATACTTATACATTCATAGTCCCACAGCTGGGCTAACCTTCCTCAATTTCTCCCATTGGTCCCTGCCCTGGGACATTTTTTTTAAAATTAATTTTAATAAATGAACAAATATAAAGCAGCCGATCCTTCTTTTGCACGAAATCCCAATAACCAAATAACTTTTTCTTTAATTAAATCCCATAAATTACTGAGAAAAACAATCAGACTGACAATGTATCCATTCGTTGAGTTTTTGTCGATTTTTCCCGACACCCCCTATTTTCGTGAGGATTAATTTTCGTTCGTTTTTATCCCCACCCGGATATAAACGGGCACCAGTGACCCGGATAAGTTATCGCCGTGGCTGCTACTAAAATGTTACTTTTAATTTGTTGGTTTTTTTTTTCGAAATCCCTATAATGTTTACGGTTAATTTTGAAGACTTTTAGAGCCAACGATTTTCTTATTTATAAAGTATCGTTCGCAGTTTAGAAAGATAC
The DNA here is from genome assembly GCA_905147345.3 of Mythimna impura. NCBI lineage: Eukaryota > Metazoa > Arthropoda > Insecta > Lepidoptera > Noctuidae > Mythimna > Mythimna impura. Next base: position 2,511,750 of record LR990355.1, on the reverse strand, counting down.
GTCCGACCGCTTTGAATGTAGGTGTTTAATATAATTCTGAAAACTTAGCAGCGAAGCTTTATTAAAATTACTATGAAACTTAGCTGGACTTTTTAGTCCAGCTAAGTTCTCTACTAGCGGCTTTTGAACATACTTCCAAAATAAAAAATAACCTATACAGCAGTATTCCCGTCCGATTATAATTTAGGTGTCTTCAAAGATAGAGTGAATAGGCTCTTAATTATTTTGTTTATTTTTCCAAATTTCTTAATTTATATTACAGATTTTTTTTGCCATACAGCGAAAACTTCTCAGGGTTTATTTGTGTGATGGCGAGCCGCTCATTAATTTAATATGTCATAGTGACGTTATAAATGTAACAATAATAACCTACCTGATTATACATTAAACTTTTGTGTAAAGAAACATTTTGATTTATAATTTTATACTAATAATATTTCGAACTCGTTTTATATAATGTTAGTAAATCTTCGAAGTTTATTATGAAAGTAAGGCACTAATTATACATACACAAAAAATAACAGATTGCTGCTTACCATCAGGTGGGATCGCAGTCATCGCAGCCTACCTGTATGGTAAATTTTATCCAAATCCGTATTGGCTGTTTGAGCTTGAAAGAGTAACAAACATTTTTACACCACCTGCTCGATAACTGCACCTGATCGTTTATATGTCATACAACCATCACTTAAAGCAAGTCATTCTGTCCCTCGGGAGATAATGCAGTATGGGCGATCCCTAGGGAATAATGAGATTTGAATTTGGAACGTCAAAAACCGTCAACATTAAGTGAACTAAAATGTACGTGCATCAAACAAGTTTATTCAAAATTCAAACTGGCCACTAACAAAAAAAAAACAGAATAAAACGTAGCCGTACTGCGAGGTTCGAAAAAAAAAGTAATGAATAAAAAACTTTTTACAAAATAAAATAACCGACTTACCTAAAAAAACACTAAAAGGATCAAAATAACTTTAATTTCGGAAGTCGGTGTTTCTCGGTATTATTTGTATCTTATTTAACACAGACTTCTGAAATTAAAGTTATTTTGATCTTTTTAGTGTTTTTTTAGGTAAGTCGGTTATTTTTTTTTTTGTAAAAAGTTTTTTATTTTACACTTTTTAGTTGTGATACACTTATAAGCAGAGGGCCTATTTCTCATGATAATTCCAATGAACCCAAACACTAGGTTACATTGTTTTATTATGAAGTTCCTGTGTCTACCTTCCACCTTCCGGCTCCATCATCAAATCAGTTCGATAGTACCTAATAGCCAAAGTGCATCTCATGATAATTCTAATAAGCCCAAACACGGCTAGGATACATTGATTAATTACGGAGTTCCAGTGCCTACCTTCCGGCTCCATCATCATCATCAGATCACTTCGATGATACCATTTTCAACCTAACTATTCAGAACTATTCATTTATTTGTATTGTCATAGTCGCTTAAGTATCTTCATTGTGATATCTATACGAGTATGAAGTTCCGTTGACCATTTCTGGTCTTCTTCGTCAGTTCCACTTCATCAAATGTTACTTTTTGACTGTAAATGCTTAAGTTCTCGATGAAAATACATAAATCACTATATGATTGCCTATAATATTTGAGGAGTTCCCTCGATTTCGCCAAGATTCCATCATCACATCCCGACTTGGTGACTATGGGACCATTTGGGAAGTATACCCTTTCCAACAAAAAAAGATTTTTTCAAATCGGTTGGCAAGCGACGAAGTTATGCGCGAACAAACATAAAAAAAAAATACAAACATCCGAATTGAGAACCTCCTCCTTTTTTAGAAGTCGGTTAAAAAGCGGGAGCGATAAAGAAAATTGAAACTAAGTGAATTTTGTTTGTTTCAAATCTCAAAACATGTTGAGTGATAGTTAAGATTAACTTGTACATAATACTTATATTTCTCTAATATTTGATTTGTTTTACTAAATTGTCTTTTAATTATCTCACAGATGGTGTAAAAACATTTACACACATAAACGTCCCTCACGTCATATCCTTAGGTCCAGTTGAAAAATCAGCGTTACTAGTTGTTTGGCATTTATGCTGAACTGGACCTATTTTGGCGCAGCCGTGAGTCACACTATTTAATTTTGTGTTTCTTTTCTTACGTTTCTTCCTACACTACAATTGCTATAGAACGGTGCGGGTGACAGCTGTCAAATTCATACAATGTAGCTACCTATCTTTTTTTCTCATCAAGATTCATATTTTCGTCCTGCTGTCATCCTACCCATGTTATCTAAGAAAGACCTTAGTAACTTGTAGTATTTGTGTGCCTTGTGTTATGTCAAATAAATACATTTTCAATCTTTTTATTTTCTATCTAAATAGGTACCGTAGTGAAGATTGCCGGGTAGGCTGACTTGTTATATTTCTGGCCAAATACTGAAGACATTCGAATGAGTTACATCCGCATATTAATGGAATAGAAAGTGATTGTATCCTGTGTCTAAAACTAAATATTTTTTTATTTTTTAGGGTTCCGTACATCAAAAGGAAAGAACGGAACCCAGATAGGACCACTTTGTTTTCCGTCCGTCTGTCTGTCTGTCAAGACCCTTTATCTCGGGAACGCGTGAAGGTATCGAGTTGAAATTAAAAGTAGTGTAGTGGTGGCCGAGTGGTAACGGCCCCGACTTATGAGTATGTAGGTCACGGGTTCAAACCCAGCCAGGCGCATTACTTTTTGTAATTTATTTTCATCACCACTGCTCACAAAACAGTGAAGGAAACCGGCATGTCCTAGAACCAAAAATTCATAGACATGTGACATCCACCAATCCGCACTGGGTCCGTGTTGTGGACGATATACGGCCTATCCCCTCTTCTACAGAGGAGGCCCAAGTCCCAGCAGTGGGAATATTATCTAGGGTGATTATTCTAGGTTATGCTTATTTAGTTTGTATCTGCCTTTTATCTGTGCCGTAACGTGATCGTGTCGTAAATAATAAAAAGTTTTATTCAGCCATTAAAATATGCTCTGTATTCTAAGGAATAGACCGTATTAAGTCGAAAAGAATTTTAATTCCCTTTATTATTAACGACGCCAACATTTATTTTAACTTTCTTAAAGTTTCTTTTAGGAAAACATAATTAAGTAGAATGGGCAAAAAATAAGCTATATTTCTTTATTAATTAGCTTTGGTAATTACTGTTAAATATTGCTTTATTTTATAAAGTAAGTATCTAGTAATTATTATAAAAGTGAAATTATTAACCGACTTCAAAAAGATAGAACGTTCTATGTTCGGCTGAATGTATTTTTTTAAAATACATAATATTTTTACCGATTTTTCGGTCAACAGTGGACCGATTTTGAAAATTATTTTTTTGATTGAAAGGTTATACTTTCGAGTTGGTCCCATATAAATATTGTTATGATCTGATGATGAACTTCGAAGATATGGGGCGGAACTCCTAATAGGATCACAGTAGAACTGTCGTAGCAAACAAAATTGCTTTGTTTAGACGTGTAGTCGATGACTGACTAAAGGAAGAGGGGGAGGGGATATATCGAACTAATCTAATGATGAAGCTGGAAGGTGGATATCGGAACTGTGTAATAAATCAATGTGTCTTAGCCGTGGCTTGGCTTTTTGGAATTGTCATACAATGTTTTAGTGAAATTCTATTGGTAACTTACATACATAGAACTTGCACACTTGACTGAGGGGTACTTTTTAGTTGTGGTACCGCAACAAAAAGTGTAAAATAAAAACGCACAAAACGTTTTGAGAACACATTCATTGTGCGTACAGCTAAGGAGTAGAATTCCTTGCCGGAATCTGTTTCCTGATGGCTACAACCCGTTAATCTTTAAGTCAAGAGTGAATAGGTTACTTCTAGGTAAGCGCGCTCCATCGTCGACCGCATCGTTGCTTTCCATCAGGTGAGATAGCGGTCAAGTGAGAACCTATCAAAAATAAAAAAATAAAAATAAAAAACTTTTTATAAAAAAAAAGTTTTTTTTTGCTTTCAAGGTGTAAGCTGTTGATCCCCGCACGAACGCCCGCGTTCGTGCGCCATTGTCTTACTATTGTGTCTCTAATTACACTACTCAACCAGTTAATAATTAAATAATGACAGTTGGAAAACTATATTTTTTGTTTATTGATTTTTCAAACATTTTTCATCACACGCATACCTACAAACTTATTGTCTATAGAAAAAAGATACAGACAAAATAAAACTTACTTACTTTATTAATAACTTCATACTTAGCCAATGTACAGTCAGGGAAATAAACCGATAAACAGATTGACCATGACAATTATACACATAATAACATATTACTGTCAAAAAATGACATTTACAGTTTTACTAAACAGTCAAATTCAGTTGAATATCAATATTTGCTTGGCAATAATTTTCCTTGACTTTACAGTTTTACAAATAAATTATTTTATAGTAATCTCGATTAAAGTTTTATAAATACATCTGGGTACAGTTAAAAAAAAAACAATTATAAATATAATTATGATTATATCTATACAATTGCAAAAAACAATGTCTGATTTTAAAATTGTCAAATCACACAATCACATAACTCTGAAATATTATAAAGACGAAATTTTGTGAATATGTTTGTATTTTTGTTACTTCTTTACGCTCGAACGGCTGAATGGACTTGGACGAAATTTCGCAAACGGGTAGACCATGGCAGTGATAATGATAAAGTATAAATGATAATGATAATGACAATGACAATGACAATGACAATGACAATGACAATGACAATGACAAAGACAATGATAATGATTTTTATTATTTATTTTTTTTCTAAATATTGTATTGTAATAATGACTCTCTGCACGTGTTGGTTTCGATTGTAAGTGCAGAGAGTACCTGGCATAAATAAATAAATAAATGGCCTGGAATAGCACATAGGACCCTGTGAGTATTATGATAATCAAAATGTGTTAGCGTTTAAAGCTAAATGAATTATGAATTAATTGTCCAAGCTGTTTCTGTTCGTGACCTGCACTGTGCACGTTTATTAATTAGTTTTTGACAAAGTTGCTTTACATTGTATAAAAAATGTAATTATGAGTGCCGTATGGCGTCCTTTACATGATAGGTTTTGCTGTCAGTTTTGCCACAGTCAATGTTTTGATTGACGAAAAACCTACCGTCTAATGCGATGATTGACGTTTGCATGGTACTGACTGACGAAAACCATTATTCATGATTGATGAAATTCATTGACGCCTGCATGACCGTGTATTGGATGCCTTAGGTTTACAAACATCGACAAACTTTAGCTAGTAGCTTACCAATTTTGTAACTACAACTAATGTTAATAAATCTTTGGAAGTTTTTTTCATTGGTATAATCCAGTGCTTTTCTGCGATCCCACCTGATGGTAAGCAGTGACGCAATCGTTGATGGTGAGGCGCACTAGTTTATTAAGAGTCTATTGTCTCTAGCCTTGAAGATACCTAGATTATAATCGGACGGGAAGACCGCAACAGGCAAAGATTTCTAGTCCTTCAATGTACGCGGTATAAGTAATTTTTTTTTTTACGAAATTGTGGTATAATATACATTCCTCTGCCAGCAGCTTTACTTGCGTGATTAGAAAATAATCCCAAAGAATCATTCTCCTAGTACTTGGATCAGATTTTATCCTAGTTTGAAGGATAGTGGTCTTATTTATAAAATGTTACTGCCATATGGAAGGCTTGTCTACGCTGGTGCGCATTTAAAAAAAAATACTTTGGCCATATTTGTTGACGTAGAGGAGACTCCATCGAACGCCTTGTTATACAAAGAAAGGTGGACGGAACAAGGCCGCGTGGCAGATCAGCGATGCGATGTACCGAACAAATCAAAACGGCTCATTGAACGAGTGCACCCGTTTGACTGCCAGCAGGCAAAAATGGCGGGAAGTTGTGTGACGTACCCTGACGGCTTCTGGAGAGCTACCTTCGTGATGGCCACGACCACTCTGGCAAGAGTGATATGACCAAGAAGAAGACTGCCATATTTGAAGTTTTAGCGTTGGTGATTAGTGGCAGCTAATCCTGTTCAGGCTTTTGAGCGTGAGGAAGTACCTAACATAGAGCCACGGGAAATTTCTAAAAGGGATACCATGTTCCTGGAATGCAACTGGAGGACACGAATACTGACAAATACTTGCACTGACTGGACAGGTCCGCTCAGAACTGTGTGGTTCTTTCTTCAAAAGACCATCTCAGACTCCAACCTGCATGGTACTCAATACTCAATACTTTATTGCATTCCATATTATGTACATAGGTACATAATATGGGTACTCATATGATTTGAGCATTACATGTTTACTGTATGGACTTTAAAAGAGATTTTGACCCCTGAGTTTGTTTCGGTGTTTCTTCTCAGGGTAGTCAGCTAGGACATACCGCCTTCATCTAGTTTAAATTGACAAAAAAAAAATGACGTATAAAAGTGTTTTAAAAACCTATTTGCAAAATAAATATCATTTATCACGGATGGGTTTTTGTCAGTAAAAGTCTAACATTCCCTCTCGTTACAGCTTAAAGGGGGAAAAGTCATTTGATGATTTGATGACGAGAGGGCGTGTTAGATTTTCGTTCCGTTGCCCGTTGCGTTCTGTACAATATATAGAGAGATATAATAATTAAGTAAAGATATATACATAAAACTTAGTTAGACCTTTGTGTCTTTTTACGCAGATAGAATGATATGAGGAAATTCAGCCTAGTAACGCAGGACTAAAAACGCAGCGTTGGAAGGCCTACCGCAAGGTGGACCGACGACCTGGTGAGAGTCGCGGGAGTGCGGTGGATGCGAGACGCACAGGATCGGTCGTTGTGGCGATGCTTGAGGGAGGCCTATGTCCAACAGTGGACGTCTTTCGGCTGAAATGATGAATTTTCAAAATGTCGGTCAGTCAAAAAAAATACAAGTGAAGCTAAATTGCACGTTCCAAAGCGTAGATCTCTATGGAGAACAACGTGCAAGAAACTCCATGAACACTCTTTTAAATCATAATTATTATGAGTTACTTACATAAATCTTAGTTACATATTTCTTGTCGCTTCTTATGTTCATGAGCACAATGTAGATAAGTAATAATAATTAAAAAAAAAAAAAAAATTAAAAAATAGGAAATTGAATTAAGTCACTGGCAGCTAAGAGATGACCAGTCGCAACTGACGGTACCCGTTCACGAGCATGACGCGTGCATCAGTCCCACTCAGTTCAACCATTTTGAAGGGAACCGAATGACCCAATAACACGTGCCACCATCAGCGAGACATTTGAGTGAGCATGACAAACTCTCAACTGCCATGCTCGTAATGTCAAACAAGTTGTAACCTAATAAAAATGCTCCATGGTACTTCACATTCACTAACAAAAACTTGAAAAACAAAGCAAAACAAACAAACTGACAGCAGGTATCATTGTAATATCTTAATAACTCTTCTATAAACTAAGATTGGTCCTGACGCTAGCTTCCGAAAACGTGAAATGTAGGTCTTGGTATGTCTCGTCTGGGTACAGCATAATAAATCTGAAATGACAAGAACATATTAAATGGGACTGATATTTTCTTGGAATTTCGCCTTCTTGTTATAGTTATATTAGAGCTGGTATATGAATAAACCTTTTAGATATTATTGAAATCCTTCAGACATTAGATGATTTCTTTATTGGCCATGTGATCAAACTTTGCATTTTATAACTAAGCTTCGGGAAAATAAGATAGCCTCTAAAAACTTACTCTTCTTTTTTACAACGCCAACTAAATATTTTTAGTCACAAAGTGAGCGAAGCGAGCTCGGAATCGTAGTGCACTACGACACGGACAGAGCTTTGGTGGTTGTTTGTTTTTATAACCACCCAGAAAGTGGCTTACATAAAAGATAAGATAAGATAGTGGCGAAGATAGTATCATTCAGACGCTCGTTAATTATGGCTGACTTAGTAATTTAGAAAGCAATGTAGATTTTTAGATGCGAATAATGCTATTAAAAAGACAATGTAGATTCCGGAAGGTGGCGTAATTAAGAATTATATTTTTAAGTTTGTCGTTGGTTATGATTTTTAGAGAGAAGAGCTATTAAAAAGAAAGTCTGTTTAATTAGCGCCATTCTGTTATTAACAAGTTTTGAGCCTGATGCTATTAATATATACAACAATTGTTATTATTAAAAATCAGATTCTTGATGGGATTCTTTACTTTGTGGTTTGTTGTTTTGGGTAGCTTCGTATTTTTGCATTGATCCTTCGGGGTAAAACTCATTTCAATTAAATTGCAAATAAAAATTATCGATACCAGTTCAGAGGGCTTACCCAAGTTTACAATCTACAATCGATAACGCTAGTAGAAAACTCCAAATGTATGGGAATGACATCATCTCAACGCCAAGTCACGTGGTCAGAACAAAGTAATCGGAAGCGTTACCGACTGTAGAAAGAAATTCGAAACGAAAGGATTGTAACTTGGCTAGGCCTGCAGATACTCTTTACAAAAATAAGTACCTACATATAAACACAAAAACTCATATTAAAACAAATTAAAAAAAAACACATCTCAAGAACAAAGTTTACTAAACCATGCCTACAGTCTTTAAATATAATCTGACCTCAAATGACCTTCAATAAAATGTTCACGAGCGAAAAGCTCTTCTATTTTAACGGTTATTGTAATGAAATATGGCTACTGTCAAACCGAGTTAACCTCTAAAACTTTGCCTTTGTTATATCGGTGTTATCTATTTTCATTGGCAGCTTAGCCTTCAAAACAGTTTATAGTTATGACCTTTCGTACTTGAGCTTTAGTTTTCCCAATTTATCTGTTGTTTTTAGGTTTACTTTGAAAGAATTTTAAGTTGGTAAACTTTCTTTTTAGCGTCAAAAACAAGCCTGAATTTACTTGAAACATGATCGGGTCACTGAATGTGTAGGAGTGCTTATTGAATACAAAGTGTTTTGTGAAAGTAGATACGTACTGAATTCATTAAACTTTTAGAACAAATATTGTTTGGACTCTTGAAGGTTATTGCTCTAAAAACCTAGCTTTTTAAAAAGAATTTATTTATTTATTTAAACATCGTACAGTAGAGGTACATAGGCGGACTTAATGCAACAAGGCATTCTCTACCAGTCAAACATTGGGTTAAAAAAGACAACACTATGGTAGGTGTGCATAATAAATAAGTACTAGTTATAAAAAAATTGAATGAAGTATCATTTAAATTAGGTGCCTATAATAATAAATAAAAAAAAAGTAAAAAACTAAAACCCGACTACGACAAAAAAAAAAATGACGCTGAAAAAGTATGAAACAAGATTTTCAAGATGCTGAAATAGACAAGGTAACTGGAAAAACAAGAATAGAACAAAAAGAAAAGCCGTAGTCACACGTTATAGGTAGGTACTAATAACGTGTTTCAGCGTCATTTTTTTTTTGTCGTAGTCGGGTTTTAGTTTTTTACTTTTTTTTTTATTTAAAAGATTTTGGTGTTAAATCACTGTGCTTCTTTACTATTTATTTTGGTATGTACAAGTAAAGCCCTTTCAAATGATACGAAACACGACATATTTATCGTTTTTTTTTTAATACAATACTTTTTGTCTGCTAGAGGGCGCCACATTGAATTTTGATGATATTTTTTGATAAGTACTAGCGAAGCCCTTTCAAATGATATCAAACACGGTATATTTATCTTATTTTTTTTTAAACATGACCTTTTGTCCGCTAGAGGGCGTCACTTCAAATTTGAGCAATATATTGGAAATGTACAAATGAAGCCCTTTCAAATGATACCAAACACGGCGTATTTTACTCCATATTTATTTTTAACACATTACTTTTTGTCCGCTAGAGGGCGCCATATCAATTTTTGTGACACGTCACGTAGCCTATGTTCAGCGGACAATTAAGACGGTTCTAAAGATACCTCATACATCAAGTTCCGATAAGTAGATTAGGAGCTATGAGGGAACAGATGAACAAACTCACATACATACATAGCCTGTCAGTCTCCGTAGTCGGGTAATAAAAATACATGCATATTCTAAAATAATAAACTAATTAATACGGGTATAAGATAAATATCAGTATAATTAAGAGAACTCAAAATATAATAATTATGATGAAGACTAAACTAAGGTTGAAAGGACTTCAAGTATCTAGTAGTCCCGAATTTTACGCTTGAAGGAAAATTTTCTTTCAGCTTTTTTGATAGAAAGGCGAAGCACATTCCAGAGTTTTGTTCAGTTGAAATTTTCACAGATGATGTATTTCTGTTGCCACTATAACAACAAATACTTAAAATAGAATAAAATAAAAATTCAAGTGGCCCCACTTGAAGAGAGAGAGAGAGCCCTAAGAGCCCTCTCATACAGTAAACTTATTTTTTTGCCGTTTTATACTACCTTCGAGAATGTGTTTCATTCTAGAGTTTTATGGTAGAGACAGTGTCAGAATTAGATATAAATCCAGTGCGGCGAGAAGGAATATGAAAAAGTAAGTTTTTGGGTGCTCGAAGGTTAAGAGAAGGATAGATGGCTTAATTAAAAAATTTAATTTCTGTAGATTATTTTTCCTGTTTTATAGTCTTTACTTTTGTTTTTGAATAAAAACGTTACTCCTGTCGGATGTGTTTACAAATATGTAAAGTCACATTCACAATGAAAATATTTATGCTTTCAAGACTTCAAGGTACCTATTTGAATAAAGTTTAATGCCATTTTTAAGGTTCCGTACCTCAAAAGGAAAAAAACGGAACCCTTATAGGTCACTTCGTTGTCCGTCCGTCTGTCTGTCTGTCTGTCAAGACCCTCTATCTCGGGAACGAGTGGAGGTATTGAGTTGAAATTAAAACCATATACTAAGGTATTTAAACTGCGGTCCCATGAAGCTGTGAAAAAATCAAACTTCTAAGTTAACAAAAAAAAAGATACGGTCGTTTATGTCGCATAAAACGTATATTTCGACACTCTCAAGGGAATCAAAATTCATCTAGGGTACTTCCCGTTGACCCAGAATCCTGAAATTTGGTATAAAACAAGGTCTAAGCACAGATATGGGAATAAATATGAAAACAGTAAATTTGTTGATACGTCACAAAAAAAAAAACTTTTTTGCGATTTGGAAAAATCTCCGAGACTCCATTCGGGAATCGAACTATTTACATAAGTTTGTACGGAACCCTTAGTGCGCGAGTCCGACTCGCACTTGCCCAGTTTCTTTTAGATATTATGGACCTGTGCTTATTGAAATATAATGTTTTGAGTTACTGCCCTCCTACTATGACGTGTCTTTACATATCCCGATACAAAAATACTAAAAGTGCTATTTGTTTTGTATAGCTTCATCTTTGTCGCACAACGACATCAAGATGTCATTGACACATCGTAGTAGGAGGGCTGTTCTTAATAAACATTGACCTGTGCAATGGCAGTTTCCTCATGATGGTCCGCAGCTGCGTGGTGTACGGCAATGCGAAGTATTCTGCGGCGTCCACGTGCTGTATCACCTTGTAAGCCCACTCTGACCACTCGTACAGCTTACCTGGGGATGAAGAAGTAGGTTTAGAGCCTCTAAAGTTAGACAGGATTGACTTAATGATTTAATGGAGAAAACACGTATTTTAATTTTTTTAGGTGTGTTATCATCTAATGACTTCTCTCGTTCCTGATCTCGGGTGGAGCAGGAACGTGAGATCGTGTTAGACTTTTACTGACTAAAACCCTATCTGTGTTCCTTTAGGTACCCTTTGCGTTCCAGGAACACGGGTTTCCCTTTCAGAAGTTAACCCATGTCTCCAGTAGGCTCCAGTCCTGCTGGGCCTCTATGGTTTGGCTGACATCTCTTTGAGGGGCGCGTGAAACACTACGCGCTGTCGACGACTTGAGCTCGTTCCTTATGATTACCGGACGAACGAACGGCGAGCTAGCCATTGCTCATCGTCCGCAAGCCCGCGCCTACCATGGCTGGTAGTCGGGATCGGAGTCTCGGCGGCTGGGGCGTGAGGACGTCCGTTTCCTCGCGGCCGTCTCCTTCGCAAGCATTATGGCTAAATGAGGATGATAGTCATTATTCAGCCACGACTTCCTCATAAGTGGATATGGGCAAGTTACCTTCAACTTCACTCTTCTGATTGAAGTGTCCCAGGTCTGGAATGTCCAGGATCACATCCAAGTTCTCGTCTTCCAAGTGCATGAAGGTATTTTTCTTCTGATATTTCAGCTTATATGGGTACGTTATGCCGATGGTTGCTGGGAAAAGAAAGACAACTATGAGTTATTTTCATTATTATCATCAACAGAAACGTTTCTGGCCGAGCGTTGGTTCGCCATACCTAATTTACCTTTTAATGTTCCCACTGCTGGGACTCAGGCCTCCTCTCTAGGGAAGGGAATGACCCGTAACCCACCATGCGGGTCCAGTGCGGGTTGGTGGATGTCGCATATGTTTGAATTATTGGTTCTGGGACAAGCCGGTTTCCTCACGATGTTTTTCCTTCATCGTATTGAGAGCAGTAGTAATGAAATAAATTACACACTTGGCTGGATTTTAACCCATGACCTAAAACTTGTAAGGACTGTTACCACTGGGCCACCATCTCGCAATATTGATCTTGATTAACACATCATCACAGTTTAAGCTATCTTAAAGCCTTTCTTTGAACGTTTTAATTTAAAGTTTGCATTACATGTGAGAATGTACATTCGAGGACAAAAATGTTCAACGTGTTCAAATGTTCAACATGTTCAAATGTCAAAAATGTTCAACATGTTCAAATGTCAAAACTGTTCAAATGTAAACTGTCAATTATTAGATACTAGCAGCTGTCAGCGGCTTCGCCCGCGTGATAGTAGAAAATTATCCCAAGGGAACATACACCCGAGATAAAAAGTATCCTATGTGCTATTTCAGAACATGGTCTACCCCTGTACCAAGTTTCATCGAAATCCCTTCAGAAGTTTTTGCGTGAAAGAGTAACAAACATCCATATATCCAGACATCCATACACACAAACTTTCGCGTTTATGTAGTAGGAGGATTTGTCGTGTGAAAAGTTTAAATATTCAACATTACTGTATTTAATTATCACGAACTGCTGACCTGGCTCGTGTAAATTGATACGCATAAAATTGTAACAAATTTTTTGAGTAAAATTATATTATAAAAAATAAAATAAATATTATTATTTCTTATTATATCCAGCGTTTGCTGTTGTGATTTTATATTATATTGTTGATTGTATAATGCAAAGGCGTTCATTACACGATAGGTTTTGCTGTCAGTTTTGCCACAGTCAAATAATTTGATTGACGAAAAACCTACCTCTAATGCGATGACTGAAGTTTGCATGACGAAAAACGTATGGCGATAAAATTCCGTCATTCAAACATCATTCATAAATGGACGCCTAAAAATAGGAAAAAAATGTTTTACAAATTACGAGTACTTATAACATTAACAATTACAAAAATGGCTCTCCATAAAGAATGCTCTTTTTGCCGTACGACCTTGGGAGGTATCGAAATATTATAAGGATTCAAATATAATAATAAAGAATAAACCTTATTACTAATTCAACAATAATTTAAGCAGAACAAAGCGAATTGGTTTTGGTAATTGCCAATGTTGATGAAAGTTTTCCAACTGGAATTAATTTTATTTAATAGTAAACAGACTATTGTGTGATTGTGATTTTTGGATTTAAATTGTGGCTTTTGCTTATTATAATAGATATTATTTTATGAATGAGTTTACTATTCTATACTGTGTTATTACAGGTCCATTATGATTGTTAGTAAACATTGTCTATTTGCACGTAATTAGTTTCGCCTAGCTTTCGAGACTTGCTAACTATTTCAATCTTCAAATCTAAATTAAAAGAGCACTATCTTTCCTCTCTAGTGTGATAATTATATATGTATATATATTGTGATAATTATATAAGTATTATTACTTTAATTTAAGATTTCACATACTCTTCTTTTAATAGTACACACTATTGTCTACATTTCTTCCTATTTCTCCTTTCGCAGGTCTGCTGGAAGAAATTTCTTTTAGAAATAAGCAGTACCTTTGTACATTTTTTATAACAATGTATCTTCTTTTGTATTTATGTGTGTACATAAATTATAAAATAAACTATTTATTTATTGTTTTGTGGTAGCGTAGCTGGCCATAACAACAACTAATATAGCATCCACGGAGAATTTCTGAAAAGGAAACCTGTGATACGAGAACCAAAAGGGTAACAGAAGGACACCGGTGTGGTTTTACTTAGTAAAAGTCTGGCATGCCCTTTTGCTCCAACCTAGAGTGGGAGAAGTCATTGGATAATTTTTTACCTAAAAAAATATATAATACAGCATTTGCTTCATAAAATTGTTTTTAAGAGATGACAAGAGGAAAAAAAAACTTTTTATCCATTCGGCCATTTTCTTGAACTTTTTGAAACACTCCAAGTACCCATTTGAAATTTAAGAACAATCTAGACATCCTTTTAAAGTACCTTTTCTTACAAAAGCTACGTATCACCTCTTATATCAAGTTTTAATCTTTATAAACTTTTTTATAGGATACCCTGTGCTCTTGATAACAATGGGACTTCTAAACAATGGGCCCCAAGGCTGAAGGGCTCACAAGATATTCACGGGGGCTCATTGAACTGGCACCAATTAGTGTGTGGTTGGACACGAACAACGGGACACGTGTATATGGTACGATGGTGTATACATGACTTGTATATTGGTATAGGATTTAGGAGTACTTAGAGCAGGGATGGCGAACCTATGGCACGCGTGCTTATGATGGCAAATTATTCTAGCCGAAAGGCGTCCACTGTTGGACATAGGCCTCCCCCAAGTATCGCCACAACGAACGGTCCTGTGCGCTTCGTTTCCATTGGATTCCCGCGACCCTCACCGGGTGTTGGTCCACCTTGTGGAAGGCTTTCCATCGATGCGTCTTCAACCTTTCGGCCTCATTGCCTACCTGTTCTGTAAGCAATGTGCCCTGCCTACTGCTACAAAAGTTTGGCAATTCTTCGGGCTATGTCTCCTGCGGATATTCGTCTTTAGCCGCCGCTGAAATCGCGTTTAGCCGCTGTCACTAGTGTCACTTGTCTGTATTGTATTTTGTGTCATTTTTCTTTTGTTGTATTTTTACAAGTGACACTAATAACAACGGCTAAACGCGATTATGCGAGCCAAACGTTAAAACGCGATTAGTTTTATTAGTGAACTCCGCCCATAATTGTTTAAAACTGTTACATCTCGTTTACTTTTCCACCAATACCAATTTTGATATTATTTTCACAGTTAGTATTTTACAAATATTTTTGTATTGATAAACTTGTTAGATAACAAACATTTTTTCATGCATATTTCCATTTTATAGTACGAATGTTGGTTTTGCAAATAAAGTACATAACTAGTTCAGTTAATAAGAAACTAGTTTAGTTTTTTTTTCAGTAAATCGCCTAGTTGGAAAACCAGAGTCAGACAATATTTTTCTGTTTGGCAACATTGCTGAAATCCAACATTTTGGAACAGCCGTGAGGCATAAATTATGTTATTGTTTTTTCATTGACTGTCACTTTTTATTTTAATTTAAGTTTTGTGATTCTGGTGACTGTTCGCAAATAAATATTTGTTTCTTTCTTTCTTTCTAATTAAGATTAAGATTCTTCGGCGGCACGTCATGTCCGCTTCATTACATTATTTTATATTTTTTATTTGTAAGCACGATTATTAACAAAGGTTCGCCACCCCTGACCTGTAGGATGCTAGGTAGAGACAATGCTTGGAGGTGTGTACTATACTTGGACATGGTTCATCCTCTCACATGAATTGTGTACACGTGTTAGAGAATTGAACTTTGGTCCCTTTATTTAGCAAACAATAGTTATTGATTCGTGATCCTACTGAATAAATAAGTGTCTATATAAGAACCTCTTTTTGAGGTGGCAAATCATCCAATGACCTTTTCCATACACTTACTCGAAAACCCGGTCTTATTCCTACCGCTTTTAGGCACGCAATTTTCTGTTTTCCGCACTAGTGCGCCCTTAATTTACCGTATCAGACTGGGCGCTAAGCGACCCCCACGAGTCGCCGGTCAACTCCCGTTTATTTAGTTCTTCGTAAGTGTATGATGCTCTAGGGTGGAGCGTGAGGGCATGTCAGAATATTACTAACTGAAACCCAGCTGTGACTTTGCGTTCTAGGACCACGGTATCTTTCAGAAATCATCCCTAGCCCTAGCGGGCATTTTTTTTTCTCTGAGAAAATCATCCAATCGCAACCTCCGCTCTTGGGCGGAGCGAAAGGGTGTGTCAGACTTTTATTGACTAAAATCCCACTCCTCTTCCTTCGTTGCCTTTCAGAAGCATGCCCATGGCCCCAGTAGGCTTCGACCATGCTGGGCCCCTACGGTTTGCTGACATCTTGAGGCGCGCGTGGAACAGTCCAAAAGTTTCAAAATTTTTCCAAATGAATATTGTTCTCACTTGGAAGCGTGCAAAAGTATAATAATCGATTTACCCGAGCTCTTTGAAAACGTTCGCCTGTAGTTAATAAATTAATGAATAAATTGACGTGTAAAAATGTTATTTGAGAAATAAATATCAATTTTATTATTTATTTAGTTATTTATTTAGTACAGCAAAATAGCCATTAATACTAAACTAATTTAATCCTTTCACTCTGTCTTCTCACAGAATCGCAAACTTTCTAATAATATTGTCTTCCATTCATCAGCAAACAAATCCAATCCAGGGTTGGTCTCCACGAGCGCGTTGAGCATCGTTAGCATACGCGGTATAGGGGAGGTGGATCGAGCTACAGTGCGACAAAATGGGACATTAAATAATTTATGCTTTCTAGAGCGATTGTAATTATTCGGAACAAATAATTGACACAACTCGACATGTAAGTCGGACGCATCAGTGTAACCATTAATAATTTTATAAGCCGTTGTAATTTGGTCAACAGCCCGCCTAACCTTTAGTGAATTGCAATTTAAGCATCCTAAAATAAACATAGTAGGATACATATACGGATAGTATCCAAATAATCGCTTATATAGGTACCTGAGATAAGCTTTTTGTACTTTCTCCAGCATGAGTGTATATGTAACTTCATGAGGATTCCATACACAAGCGCTGGTTTCAAGTTTGCACCGAACTAGAGCATTATACAGAAGCTTTATAACTGCTTGGTTTTTAAAACCTTGACAGTTGCGTAAAATAAATCCTAAACGTCTAAATGATTCTTTAGCCAGACTTATTATGTGCGTATGGAAAGTCAATTTGGTGTCAAATTATACACCGAGGTCTTTCACTGTCGAGACTCTGGTTATAAGACCATTGTCCATACTGTAGTCGTACTGTATAGGATTCCGCATGCGGCCAAAGCTCATTATTTGGCATTTGGAGATGTTAAATTCCATCTTGTTGGTGGTGGCCCATTCACTCAGGGCATCTATATCATGCTGGAGAGCTATACAGTCCGACACAGAGTTAACATTGGCAAAGATCTTAAGGTCGTCGGCATAAAGTAAACATTTTGCATGTTTTATTATTTGTGGAAGATCGTTAATCATAATTAAAAATAGCAAGGGACCTAAAATGGAACCCTGACTCACGCCTGATCGTGTATGATAATTATCATACACGATCAGGCGTGAGTCAGATAAGCGTGTGAGTTGTAAGAGCCAAGACGAACAAATTGCTGGCGGTCCCGAAGATAATCAGAAATAAAAAGAAGAAGACTCGGTGAAAATCCTATGGCGCTTAACTTACGTAGTAAAATGTCATTATTAATTCTATCAAAGGCCTTGCGGAAATCAAAATACAGCACATCCACTTGCTGTCCGCGGTCCATTTGAGTAGAAATAAAGTCAACTAAGGTGAGTAAATTGACTTTATAGCTATATTTATATAGCTTGATTGTAGAATATTTGTATTTTTATTGTAGAATAGATTATATAGCTTGATTGTAGGATTCAATGGTGTGCTATGTTTAATTGGCAATTCACATTTAATTACTAGCGTAGTCGGCCTTATAATGTTCTCACTGTTGGGATTCAAGCCTCCTCGCGAGGAGAGGGAATAATAGGCCATAATCCACCACGCAGGCCCAGTGCGGGTTGGTGAATGTCACATGTCTTTGAATTTTTGGTTCCAGGACATGCCGGTTTCCTCACGATGTTTTCCTTCACCGTTTTAAGAGCAGTGGTGATGAAATAATTACCTACACAAAGTAATGCGTCTGGCTGGGTTTGAACCCACAACCTACCACTCGTAAGTCGGGGCCGTTACCATTCGGTCACCACTGCTCCAAACTGCGCTAATACAAAATGAATTTGTCTTTTTTTAAGCATTAAAACATTATTTCATCAGCGTTTTTTAATTATTAAGTAATCAATAAATTTTAATAACACTCACCATTTCCTGTGAACCTCATCAGGGAATCTGGAATTATATTTAACAGTTAATTTTTCATCATATCATCATCATCATCATCATTTTAGCCAAAAACCATACACTGTTGGACATACGCCTCTCCCAAGTGTCGCCACAACGAACGGTCCTGTGAGCCTTGCATCCATCGGATTCCCGTGACTCTCACCAGGTCATTGGTCCACCTTGTGGGAGGCCTATCAACGCTGTGTCTTCCGGTACGCGGTCGCCACTCTAGAACCTTTCGGCTGCAACGACTACGACGTTCTGCGAGCAATGTGTCTTGCGATTCATCGGACTATGTCGGTAGTCTTGGTCCTCCTGCGGATATCTTCATTCCTGATGCGATCACGCAAGGAAACTCCGAGCATAGCCAAAGGGCTATGCTCGGAGTTTCCTTGTCCTTTGGGTCCTTTAAGTCTTCTGATGAGGCCTCTATATTCATCCTATAAAAAGGTAAAATATAAAATTCGTAATGACTGGCAAAGATCTATAAATAACAGCCGAGACCAACGGTTGGGTGCGTACGTGTGCGTTCTAAAGCTTGGATGTTGTTATGATGGCCACCAATCCACGAACAGGCCTCGGCCAGCGTTGCTTATCCTTGAAGATCGACTCAAGCAGTTGTTATATTGAGATGGATGTGTGGTGTGACGAGAATATTGAGATGGATGTGTGGCTGTGGTGTGACGAAAATGTTGAGATAGATGTGTGGTGTGACGAGAATGTTGAGATGGATGTGTGGTGTGACGAGAATGTTGAGATGGATGTATGGTGTGACGAGATGGATGTGTGACGAGAATGTTGAGATGGATGTGTGGTGTGACGAGAATGTTGAGATGGATGTATGGTGTGACGAGATGGATGTGTGACGAGAATGTTGAGATGGATGTGTGGTGTGACTAGAATGTTGAGATGGATGTGTGATGTGACGAGAATGTTGAGATGGATGTGTGCTGTGACGAGAATGTTGAGATGGATGTGTGGTGTGACTAGAATGTTGAGATGGATGTGTGATGTGACGAGAATGTTGAGATGGATGTGTGGTGTGACGAGAATGTTGAGATGGATGTGTGGTGTGACGAGAATGTTGAGATGGATGTGTGGTGTGAAGAAAATTTTGAGATGGATGTGTGGTGCGACGAGAATGTACATTATAATGAGAAATGAGTATATTAGAGGAAGTTTGAAAGTGGCGCTAGTCACTAAAAAGTTGAAAGGGAATCGTTTGTCACGCATGTTAGTAGTAGATTATGTGAGAAGTGATATGAAAGAAATGGATGTTAGTGATAGCGTGTCGGGGCAGAAAGGAAGAAAAAAACGTGTTACACCGACACCAAATAAAACGGGACAAGAGCAGGAAAATGTTATAAAAGATGATGAATATTTTAGCTAATAAAACAACAATCTAATAAACTTACGCGTCTGTGGTTTAGTGATGTTGAAGGCTGAAACAATAAATGTTACTTGAAAATGAATAAAACATCAAAATTTTGCTTTGAGAAGTAAATTGAGGTTGTTAGTAAATAGCCCTGTTCATCTTCGTGTTTATTTATAATAAAGAATAAGTAAATAAACAACTACAAAATTACAACTTGTACGTGGGTTTTGAGTTTTTTTTTTTCGCTCCATTTAAGTAATTCTTTATTGTATTTATTTATTTAAACTTCATGTACAGTAGTGGTACATAGGCGGACTTAATGCAACAAGGCATTCTCTACCAGTCAACCTTTGGGTTAAAAGAGACAACACTGTGGTAGGTGTGCACAATAAATAAATAACAGATAAATATCAAATGAAAAGTAGTATCATTAAATTAAGTTACAATAATAAAATACTTATACATGCTAATATTAATACTTGTATTAATTTTTTGAGAGTAGAAAAGTATTTCGTGTTCGGTCTGACTGGAAGAGCGGGAGCGGGGCGGGAGCAGCGCGGCAATCTCAAACATAAGAACTTCATTTGAGTCTCCATAGCGGGCAAGCGGGCGCGGGAAGCGGCGCGGGTTGCTCAACGCGCAACTCACGCCATAGGTTGTTTATACAAGTGGCCACAATGAGTGCACGGGCGGCGAGCGGAAACCCTGCACCCGCATTGCTCCCCGCACCCTACTGCCAGTCTGGCCAAGCTACATGCGCGCGTTCTCGCACCCGCGCCGCTCCCCGCACCGCGCTGCCAGTCCGGCCAAGCAACATGCTCGCGTTCTCGCACCCGTGCCGCTCCCCGCACCGCGCTGCCAGTCCGGCCAAGCAACATGCTCGCGTTCTCGCACCCGCGCCGCTCCCCGCACCGCGCTGCCAATCTGGCCAAGCTACATGCGCGCGTTCTCGCACCCGCGCCGCTCCCCGCACCGCGCTGCCAGTCTGGCCAAGCTACATGCGCGCGTTTTCGCACCCGCGCCGCTCCCCGCACCGCGCTGCCAATCTGGCCAAGCTACATGCGCGCGTTCTCGCACCCGCGCCGCTCCCCGCACCGCGCTGCCAGTCTGGCCGATCACTCCAAGGTAATCCCGGAATAAAAAATTATATCTTTAAATATTATGTGCTATTCCAAGACATAATCTACCTGTGTCTCAAGCTTTGTTTAAACCCGTTTAGCCATTTGAACGTGGAGAAGTAACAAACGTACACACGCACAAATCTTTATAATGTTAGTGCGACGTGATGCTTGGGTCTCTGCAGGCCACCTTCGTACATACTCGTACGTAAATTAAAATTTAAGTTTTGATCGATCACAAACGACCAAAACTAAATTGAATTTAACAATCTACAAAAGAATGGCTTCTTCTTTATTTAGCTGTCAAATATAACTCACGTTTTAGAGGCTTGGCGCAGGGTTTCGTAGTCTCCTTCACTTGTTGGATCCTCAGAGGAAGTTCTATCACCAACGTCAATCTTTTCGCCGTACTTAATAAACTGCAAATCGAGTTATTTGATATTAATTAAATTAAAACAAAGATGGACTAGTTAGAACAAGAAAAATAATCACTTTACTACTTAAAACTATATATATAACTACACTAAAGACTACACTAATCCTAGCTTACAAATTTAATGGCGTCAAAAATTCTTCCACATAGTTGTCGACTGGAAGTGTGCCCAAAAGACTGGCAGCATTGCCACGTTGTATGGCAATGCTTAATATCTGACTTACCGAGGTAAAAGCCAGCCCTTGGATCACGCGAAGTATCAACTAGACGTTTGGATAATTCTTGTAAAAGCGTCTGAGCACGGCCCAAGAGTATAGTTGATTTGATATTTTCGCGAAAAATCTGGCGGTGCGGTAGCTTGTTTAAAAAAAATTGCGGATGAAATTACGACTTCGCGCGCACATAGGACAAAGCCGCCGTGTCGCGTGGAATTCGCGTAAACCACATCGGATCGCTTTGCAATCGCACCTTAGTGCTCGTTTACGGAGACGCAGGACGTCACGCGTCGCAATCGTTTTCACTGTTTACAGACAAGTGGCGCGTCAAATGTTTGTAAGGCGCGTGCGACGCGGTGGTGCCATCTGTGGGCACCGATTGCATTTCAAGCAAACGCGTGTTATATCACTTCTCCGTATACGCTCCCATGGAAAGCCATATGTTTGAACTTAGTGCGGGTCGCGCCGCCCAACGCGACGCGCAACGCCACGCGTCTCCGTTTCCGAGGCCTTAGGCTTACTGTAGAAGTGTACACATTTAGAAAGAGGCAGTCCTCATCGGCCCCAAGGATATACCAGTCTGTGCCTACTTCTGTTAAAAAAAAAAAACTAACGTGATAGCCGCCAGTTCGCTCTCCTGCAAACCCGCCAGCTTGACACAAGTGCCTCCACCATATGCGAAGACATAATCAGCGTACTTGGGTATGCCGAATCTGACGTTACCCAGCAGGACATTGTCCCGCAAAGCTTTATATTGTCGCTTGAAGCACTCGAAGTCAGTCGTGTGGCAGCTGATGATGTACCGGTCTGGAAAGACAAAGAAGATATATATGTCGAATTCGGAAGTTGATTTGGCAACTAGAAGAACTAGAGTTGTCAGGCTTTTCTTTTGCTACGAAGTTGAGGCGGACCCGTTAGGACGGCGGACACTTTCAACCAGGCCGTCGCAGCACGAAGGCTCACTGAAATACTATCCTACGTTTTGTTATTACCTATCTAATACTAGTTCACTGTATCGAATTGTATTGAGAAGCAAAATGATTCAATTCCTAGTCATCCTTATTTATTTCACGATACCCACATAGGCCCACCTGCCCCTCTAGCCAAGTTACAACAGTTTCGTTTCGATTCTCTTTTCGTTGATCGCCTCGAGTCGGCCACGCCTCCTATTCTTTTGTTCTGACCACGTGACTGAGCGTTGAGATGACGTCAGAATAAAGGAATCGGAGGCGTGGCCGACTCGAGGCGGTCGACGAAAAGAGAATCGAAACGAAACGGTTGTAACTTGGCTAGGGGGGCTGGTGACTGATTGTAGCTTGAACCATCCTGAATTCCTGACGATCCGTAATGATATGTATATATGTAACTGCGTGTATATTTGACTGACCTGTTGGTCTAGTGGTAAGCGGCTCTGACTGCTATGCCGGAGGTCTTTGGTTCAATTCCCACCCAAGACAAATGTTTGTGTGATAAGCACGATCATTTGTTCTGCGTGTGTGATTTATCTACAATATGTATGTATTTAGAAATATATAAGTATGTTTATCAGTTATCTAGTACTCTAACTCAAGCTCTACTTAGTTTGGGACTAGATAGCGTTGTGTGAAAGTGAAGCGAGAGGGCGTGTCAGATTTTTACTGACTTAGACCCACCTGTATCCTTCAGTTTCTCTTCGCATTCCAGGACCACGGTATCCTTTTCCAAAATTCCTGTGGCCCTAGCGGACAACGACTTCACTGGGCTCCTACGGTTTTACTGACATCTATAAGAAACGCGTTTGGAACTCTACTCGCCATTGACGACTCAGGCTTGGTCCATACTGGTCAGTCTACGGTAACCAGGGATCGCCCCGCGAATCCTGACGCCCGGGGCGTCTCTTGTCGCGGCAGCTGGAGCGTGAGGATGTCCATTCTCTCAGGGTTGCGGTCGCCTACTATTGCTACGCATAGGAGGCGACTGCATCCCATTCCCTATCACTCCGGACCACGGCCTGAATGAGAGCCTGGCGCGAGAGATCGCCGTCGACAATCGTCTTCACAAAGCACCAGCAGCAACGTTTATGAAAAAAAAAAACTGGGCAAGTGCGACTCGCGCCCTGTGGGTTTCGTACAAACTCACCTGTTTAAATAGTTCAAAATTTTCCCGAATCGCAAAAAAAAAGTTTTTTGTGACGTAACAAAAAATACTATTTTTCAGATTACCTGTGCTATAAGAACTTGCTTTATGCCAAATTTCAGGATTCTGGGTCAACTGGAAGTACCCTATGAATTTTTATTCCCTTGAGAGTGTCGAAATATACGTTTTTTTGCGACATAAACGGCCGTATCTTTTTTTTTCGTTAACTCAGAAGTTTGATTTATTCACAGCTTCAAAGGACCGCAGACCTGAGTATATGGTTTTATTTTCAACTCGATACCTCCACGCGTTCCTGATATAAAGAGTCTTGAAAGACAGACAGACGGACAACAAAGTGATCCTATAAGGGTTCCGTTTTTTCCTTTTGAGGTACGGAACCCTAAAAAACTGTGACTGAGATAGTGAAGACTAAAATATACTATAGGTATATTTTGTACACAGAAAGTATTTATTCATTGCTTCTACTGAATTTATATGAATGAACTGAGAATTTTACGAACAGCGATTTTATTCATTGAATGGGTATCTATTCGTAGAAGACGTCTCGTCTACTAATAGTGCGGAACGACTAATTTTAGACAATAATTAAACTGTCTAGACGGGTGTAAGAGGGGACCCCCTACTTCTCCTGTGAGTCAGTGAGTTAGAGGGAATAAGAGTATTTTAGGTTACGGCTGTATTGTTAACTTGGAAATTAAAACTCGTTGGTTGTAAAGAATAAAAACTAGCGAGTCAGACCAGCACACGAAGGGCTCAGTATAACATTATTAAATACGAGAAAAAAAAACGCCGATAAAATAACGTTTCTTATATGAGAACTCCCTTTAATTTTTAATTTTATTATACAGGCTGTTTGGTGCATCGTTTAATTTTTAATTTACTCATAAACTTTGCGAGTAAATTAAAAACTAGATAGCTAATGTCACTAATTTTAAATTTAAAAGTACCTACTCTAATACAATAGACATCTAAATAAAATTAAAATTCAGAGCCTTATATATTTTTTTTAATTCGTATTTGAATAAAAAATTTGGGTCTTAGTATTTAATATAATATTTACACAACTATCACACAACGCTGTATAGTCCCAAGTTAAGCAGAGCTTGTGTTATGAGTACTAGACAACTGATAGAAACATACTTAAATATTTCTAAATACATACATATTATAGATAAATTACACCCAGACACAGAACAAATGATCGTGCTTATCACACAAACATTTGTCCTGGATGGGAATCGAACCCACGACCTCCGGCATAGCAGTCAGGGCCACTAACCACTAGATCAACAGGCCAGTCAATCTTATTTTCATAAAATAATAAAAAGTCGATAAAAAAACATCCACAGGGCTTGAGTTTTTCAAGTTTTTAGGGGTCTGAAAGGATAGCAGATGACCCCTCTAGTCGACCATTTCAATTTGGCACGCTATGCACCAAACACCCTGTATTTTGTTATACATATTCCGTGTGTATCCACATGAGATTACTTTTTAGTGGGGGATGTCATTAGATGATTTTCTACCCAAAAAAAAAAAAACACGTAAAACACATACATGTCAATCATCGATAAATAATGATGTTATTTAGCTTTCTACTACAATAATGAGACAAAATAAGTATATAAGTACTTCTTTCAAACGACCAAAAACAAAAAGTATATAATATTGACACAAAGAAAATGTCTTTAACAAAAAGAACTTCATAAAAAGGATGAAAGTATCAAAAGTCTACTGATGACTGGCAACATTTCGTACGTCAAAATTGATGTATTTTTACGTATTGTCACCCAGGAAACGGCACGAAAAATACAAGGAGAGCTTTGTGTGTATCGCAATGATAGAGTTGCCACTGTTATTTGTAACAGGAAGCGGATGTGCTTTGGGAAAGATCGTGTCTGTTTTGTTGCGTTTATATTTAACGATATTCGAATTTTGAAACGTACAAATACAAAAAGTTTATTTGTGCACACAGGTACAATTTAGATGTTACAATTATTTGTATAGTGTCTCTGTGTTCTACCACAGTGGCATACAAATTAATAAAATGGGTATTTTGAACGGTGAAGGAAAACATCGTGAGGAAACCGGCATGTCCTAGAACCAAAAATTCGAAGACATGTGACATTCACCAACCCGCACTGGGCCCGGGTGGTGGATTACGGCCCATTCCTTCTCCTAGAGAGAGGAGGCCTGAGTCCCAGCAGTGGGAACATTAAAAGGCTGATTATGCTTATGGGTATTTTGTTCTACAGATTATAAGTACCCACACGGGTACACAGGGTATGCTTATTCATTTAAACGGGTCATCTGTAGACAACTCTTTCTATTGTTAGAAGTACATATTTATATTTATTATCTAGTTAGTATCTATTATATACAAAGATGCATATTTACCTACTTCATTTACATTAACGTAACATTATGCCTGTATTTCTGTAATCTAAGGCGTAAGGGTAGATGCACATTTGCACGTTATGCATTTTTCGACCATCACACACTCAAAAAAAAGTTTCTTTTTCCTACAATTTTAAATTATATATGTATGTTTATTTTGTATATATATATATATATATATACCTACATACTTTTGAACTGTTATTTTCTAAATATTCTTTTGTATTTTTATGCACCTGCCACATTTTCTCTTCACCACCCTAGGTTGACTGGTAGAGAATGCCTAAGGCATTAAGTCCGCCTTTGTACTTTTGTGTTGCATGAAGTTTTAATAAATAAATAAATAAATAAATTTTTAAATAAGAATAAGAATAATGTTTATTGTTCATTGTTACAGTAAATAAATAAAGAATACCTTAAAACTATTACATAATGACTAATATTGTCTGTAACTAATTAGTAATTATACATAATTATATTTGGATGGTGGTCCCCAAACTAGGTAGAACCTGTATCTTGGGGACCTGAGTTGAGATAACTTTAATCTATATTAACATTGTACCGGGCGGACATGTAGAAATTCAGTTTTTTATATTTATCAAAGAGGTTATTGTAGTAAATGTATTTATGTATAATTATAGTTTAAGATATTTTTTTTATTTAGTGACATTTACGTGATAAATAATATAGTAAGTGAAAGCAATTATTGCCCAAACAGAGAGTGTTTCGCCCTTTTTGTCAATTTTTGTCGTTTTTTTTTTTTCAATACTTAAGTTATTATTTCTGAAACTCCATGAATCTTATTCATTTCGAGTCTCAACGATACTCTTAATAAACTTTCATGTGAGTACTAATTTATTTTGGTTAACTGTGCGGTTTTTATCATATACGAAAAAATATATAATAGTACATTCACGATTCACGTGACGCTAAAGGGCCTATTATACTACGCGTCTTATTTTTTGTTCCAAGTAAGACTGGTCTAACCCTTATTACACTACGCGACAACGACTAAGACTGTCTGAATATCGTATAGTGTAATAGGCCCTTAAGCCAGAGTTTATATTTCCATATAGCATGGACGCGCACAGTGAACCAGAATAAATTAGCATGAAAGTTTATAAAGGGCTTAAGAATAGTCGGAAACAGAAACTTTTATTCTTGAGTATATGATATCAACTTTCCTCCTTTGCGAAAAATGCTTTTGAGAAAAATGCAAGCTCCTATATGCCCTTTTCGACCCTAGAATGGAACTTAGGACTCATACCAGCGGGATTTTTCGAAAGAGTTATCGTGACCCTCGAACGCAAAGGGCAATTGAAGACACACCGATGAGTTTTTGTCAGTAAAAGTCTGACACTTCTCACAAAGAAGTCATCTCATAATCCCAATCCAAAAAAATAAACATTTGAGACTACTATACCAACGAGATAGTTCATCATATGATACACTTCTTAAAGCACTACATTCTTCCTTTGTTTGTTTTCTAACAAAATCCCATCTTGATCCGACACCCGATACGCAAGCTTGCCATCTGTTCGTGGGAGCAAGTAGTGCCTGCCCTGAGTATACACTCATGTAAGTGATATGCTTGTAAACAAGATATTTATACAGTTTTATGTAATGAACACGTTGTGGATATTGGACTAAAGATAAGTTTGTTTGCGAATGAATAGAAGAAGATAAAGTTTGTGGTTCTGTGCCAAAACTTAGGTTAGAATCTACTTAATTTTGTGTTTGTAGTTTTTAGGGTTCCGTACCTCAAAAAGAAGAAAACGGAACCCTTATAGGATCACTTTGTTGTCCGTCCGTCTGTCTGTCTCTCTGTCTGTCTGTCAAGACCCTTTATCTCGGGAAATTTAAAGCTACGGTCTAAGTCTGCGGTTTAAGTCTACGGTTCCTTGAAGCTGTGAAAAAATCAAACTTCTAACTAAACGAAAAAATAAGATACGGCCATTTATGTCGCAAAAAATGTATATTTCGACACTCGTATGGGAATCAAAATGCATAGGGTACTTCCCGTTGGCCTAGAATCCTGAAATTTGGCATGAAGCAAGGTCTTATAGCACAGGTATAGGATTAAATCTGAAAACAGTTTTTTTTTGTTACGTCACAAAAAAATAAACTTTTATGTGATTCGGGAAAAATCTTCGAGACACATTCGAGATTGGACTATTTACATAGGTAAGTTTGTACGGAACCCTTAGTGCGCAAGTCCGACTCGCACTTGCCTAGTTTTTTGTTTAAAACATTCGCTTTCCGCGTCTGTCTTTCTGTTTATCTCTTTCTTAATCATAAAACGGATTTTAATGCGGTTAACACTAAAACGTTCTGTTCTGTATATATAAAAGGTAAAAGTCCTAACTCACTCACAGACTCATCACCGTCCAGTCCAAACCCTTGAACCTGAAACGCTGAAATTTTGGACAGAGGTTTTTTATGATGGTATATAAAGAGTAAGAAAGGATTTTTCAAATTTCACCCCCTAAGTTAGGAAAATGGGGGTACTTTGACGTGGGTGAAAATAGTCGATAAATAAATAATAATTGAGGAAAGTTTTATGGATATTATTTTCTTCGCTCTTAATAAGTGTTAAAAATTAACTATTAACTATATCTACAAGTCCGTGATAAGGCCTGTCATACTGTATGGATCAGAATGTTGGGCTGTGAAAAAGACGGATGAAAAAAGATTGCACGTAGCGGAGATGAGAATATCAAGATGGATGTGTGGTGTGACTAGAATGGATAAAGTGAGAAATGAGTATATTAGGGGAAGTTTGAAAGTGGCGCCAGTGACTGAAAAGTTGAAAGGGAATCGTTTGTCTTGGTATGGTCATGTGAAGAGGAGGGATGAAACGCATGTTACTAAAAGAGTTATGAGTTTACATGTGGATGGATGGAGAGGGATGATGGATGGATTGTGTGAAGAGTGATATGAAAGAAAAGGAAGTTAGTGATAGCATGACGAGTGACAGGGCAGAATAGAAGAAAAAAACGTGTTGCGCCGACCCCAAATAACACGGGACAAGGGCAGGAAGATGATGATGATGACTGTGTAGCTAAACATGTGGACATTGTATTTAAATAAGACTAACACCATTATACCATGTTTAAGGCAAAATAAAGACTTATCTTATCTTATCTTATTTAAACAAAAGACGCCTTTCTAGCTATGGTGTAACCACTTCAATTTTAATTTCATTAATAAATACGTCTAGAAGCAATAGTAGGTACCTAAATACTCATACACATATTTTGCCGTTCGTTATTGTATTTTATAAATCTTTCTCCTCTTTTGATAACACAAATATATGGAGAATTTGGAATAAAATTTTATTATGCAAACGTCTTTAAATTAAAACTGAGATCATCAAGCATAAACGTAAACATAAAAATGCAGCAGAACATTGAAAATATTGGTATTTCCAGCTCTCATTACCATCCCATTTCGTTTAAAATGAAAAAAAAAGAAACGTGAATTTTCCAAACGGGATCAAATGACACGCCGACAGATAATATCCTGTTTAAAAGGCAAAAAACAATCGCCTCACGAATTGAATGAACGTTAACAAAGGGTGTTTGAAAAATAAAACAGCTCTGGTACCGGTACCTACTCATAAATATTTATTGCTCAGGAATTTTTGATATCGGCCCCAACGAGGCGTAGGACCAACTTCGTTTATCACTCCAGCCTTACCCCCTTAGGGGATAGATTAATAATATATGCCGCAAAATCCTGTGTACCTATGCATGCTTAAATTCAGATTAATTTAATCTACAAACCCTTTTCTTTTCCCAGTCTTCCCGGGAAATATGTTGTCCGGATCAAGTTTGGGTAATTCCGTTTTTGTCCCGTTTTTCTTAGAGAATACGAAATAAGGGGATTGAGTTTTTGGGAGGGTTGAATAATATTTTGTTTCGTGAAACGGATTAATAATAAAAGATAGGGAAATGGGAATTTGTTGTTGATGAGAATTTTCTCAGCTTTTATGATT
Source organism: Mythimna impura (assembly GCA_905147345.3). NCBI lineage: Eukaryota > Metazoa > Arthropoda > Insecta > Lepidoptera > Noctuidae > Mythimna > Mythimna impura. The sequence continues at coordinate 2,481,619 of LR990355.1, read as the reverse complement.
GAAGGGCGTTGATTGATGCTGCGTGAAAGTACTGTTAGCAATCCTACTGATATTGAGATGTAAAAGTTCCTGAAGAGGGCCACCGCTGTCGAAACCGGCCTAGAATGAGATAGTGAGATGATCTAGACGTGTTCTAACTACGAGGATTGGAAGGATTTGGGTAGGCCTTAGCTCAGCAGTGGGATAGTAACAGCTCTGGGAAAAATGGGTATGACAGTGAGACGGGATCGCGGAAGATCACCCAGGTGATGGTAAGACAAACTGGACGGATATTGCTAGAACTGAAAATGATTGGAATGAAGAAGCTTTTGCTCAGGAGTGGAACAAAACCGGCCAACAAAATAAAGCTGAGTGACTCCTCAATTCCTCAATGGTTAAACAGATCGCAATGATTGATACACTGGTAGATCAAAGTCAAAGTCAAAAGCATTTATTTCAAATAGACTTTACAGGCATTTTTGATTAGTCAAATGTAGGTCAGTCCAAAAAAAATGTGAAGCTAAATTACACGTCATGATCACGTCGATCATGGCTTTTTTTTTAGGTGGGAAAATTATCCAATGACATATCCCGCTCTTGGGCGAAAAGGGAGATAGTGTCAGACTTTTACTGACTAAAAACCCACTCCTGTTCCTTCGTGACCTTCGTCCCAGGGCCCCGGGTTTTAGTTTCATACTACCCGTGGCCTAGGCTGTGGTGTGTGTGCGGTGGTGAGCCTACTGGGGAGTAGGCTTCGACCCTGCTGGGCCCCTACGATTTGCAGACATCTCCTTTAGGCGCGCGTGGAAAAATGCGCGCCGTCGATCATGGCTTGGATTAGGACATGGGATATTTTTATTTCATTTTTATTTTTATTATTATTCCCGTAGGATAATTCACGACTATGACTCGGGAATAGCTTAACTAATTTTGGAATATGTCTTATCATTTTTATAATAAACATTTAATAACAAAAGAAATATCTAATGCTACACACACAAATAATTCCTATAAGGAAACACACTTCCTCATCTATAAAGAAGGTCACAAACTATTCAAGGAAACAAGTTCAGCGTTAATATATGAAGTCCTAACAAAGTTATGTCCGAGGATCGTCGTAACTATGTTAATACTGTGACGGGGTATTTCGTGTCCATCATCTTCATCATCTTCCTGCCCTTATCCCATCTTATTTGGGGTCGGCACAACATGTTTTTTTCTTCCATTCTATCCTGTCAACCGTCATGCTATCACTAACTTCCTTTTCTTTCATATCACTGTTCACACAATCCATCCATCTTTTCTTTGGCCTCCCTCTCCCTCTCCACCCATCCACATGTATACTCATAACTCTTTTAGTAACATGCGTTTCATCTCTCCTCTTTACATGACCATACCAAGACAAACGATTCCCTTTCAACTTTTCAGTCACTGGCGCCACTTTCAAACTTCCTCTAATATACTCATTTCTCACTTTATCCATTCTCGTCACACCACACATCCATCTCAACATTCTCATCTCCGCTACATGCAATCTTTTTTCATCCGTCTTTTTCACAGCCCAACATTCTGATCCATACAGTATGACAGGTCTTATCACGGACTTGTAGATTTTACCCTTCAACTTGGGGGGCATCCGTGGGTCACAAATTGTTCCAGTGACCTGTCGCCATTTCATCCATCCTGAATTGATCCGATTTGATACGTCTCGGTCTACCTCGCCATCTCCTTGGATAAGCGACCCGAGGTACCGAAAGTCGGAGCAGATTGGTATGGGCGTTCCAGCGAGAGCTAAGGGCATAGGACCGGAGAGACCACCGAAATCACAGAACAAGTACTCGGTTTTCGTTCTGCTCAATTTTAAGCCAACACTCTCCAGTCTGTGCCACCACACCTCCAATTTGCTCTGGACCTCTAGGCCACTCTCGGCAACCAGCACAATGTCATCGGCAAACAGCATACACCAGGGAGCCTCTTCCTGGATGCCCGACGTCAGAGCGTCCATTATCATCAGGAAGAGGTAAGGGCTGAGGGCCGACCCTTGATGTAAGCCGACAGCCACACTGAAGCTGCCAGTGTTGCCCACTGCAGACCGGACTTGGGTACTGCATTGGCTGTACATCGCTCGGATCAACTGCACATACTTCCCAGGCACACCTTTCTCCTTAAGGGCCCACCACAGAACCTCACGAGGTACCCGGTCATATGCCTTTTCGAGGTCAACGAATACCATGTGCAAGTTTTTATGCGCACCTCTGTATTTCTCGCACAGCTGGCGTATAGCAAAAATGGCATCCGTTGTACCCCGACCAGGCATAAAACCGAATTGGTTCTGTGAAATTTCACTCTCTTCTCTTAGCCTCCTTTCAATAACTTTCTCCCAGGCTTTCATAGTATGTGACATTAGCTTTATTCCTCTATAATTGTTGCATTCAAGCACATCACCCTTGTTTTTAAAGATGGGCACCAGGGAACTGTTGCACCACTCATCAGGTATGGCTTCTTCCTGCAACAACTTATTGAAGAACAAAGCTAACCACATCCATCCATCCACTCGCAGCAACTTCCACACTTCAACTGGTATTCCGTCTGGACCAATTGCCTTACCATTCTTCATTCCATTTATAGCTATTCTGACTTCATCCATACTAATCATTCTCACTAAACCCACGTTCACTGGTTTGCTCTCTAAAATCCCATTCCAGTTGTTTTCCTCATTCATCAGTCTTTCAAAATAGTCCTTCCACCTCTCTTTGATTTTACTATCTTCTGATAGAATCATTCCAGTTTCATCCCTTATACATCTTATCTGACAAACATCTCTCGCATTTCTCTCTCTTGCTCTAGCAAGCCGGTATAGATCTTTCTGGCCTGCCGAACTATCTAGTGTATCGTATAGTTTGTCCTGTGCTTTTGCTCTCGCTATTGCCACGGCTTTCTTGGCTTTTTTCTTTAAAGCATCATATTCACTTTTTTTTGCAGACTTTAAGCTAGTGTTTTCCGGATCTATACGCTGCCATTCCTTAAATTTCCTCTTTTTTTCTTTCAACACATTCTGTATATCTATCGACCACCACCATGTATCCCTATCTATTGTACCCTTTCCTCTCGTCTCTCCCAAAATATCTTTCGCTGCATGTCTGATACACTCAGCAATCTCATTCCAGCTTTCATTTATACTTCGATCATTCATGTCTCCCATTTCTATCATTTTGTCCACCACTCGCTCTCTCAATTTCTTCGCACAGTCACTCTTCTCTAGCATATGCCATTTTATTTTAGGAGGAGGACGCTCTTTGCTTTTTTTGTTATGTGTCTTGACTACTGACACCATAACCAGGAGCCTGTGCTGTGAGACTAGGTCTTCTCCTGGCAGCACTTTGCAGTCTTTGACGTGCTTTAGTTGGTTACGCCTAACCAGGAAATAATCTATTTGCGTCTTGTGGTTACCGCTTTTGTACGTGACCAGGTGTTCGTCTCCTTTCTGGAACCAAGTATTGGCTACTGCCAGGTCAAATGCAGTAGCGGATTGCAGCAGCGTCTCCCCTTCACTGTTCGGACTTCCAAAACCCCATCCACCATGTACTCTTTCATAAACACCTCTCATTCTTCCTACATGTCCATTAAAGTCACCTCCAACAATCAATTCCTCATGTACAGAAATGGCCATTAAAGCTCTATCAAAATCCTCCCAAAACTTCTCTTTCACCGTTTCATCGCATCCTACTTGTGGTGCATACACACTAACTACATTCAACATTACATTCTCTAACATAATCTTCACAACTATGAGCCTATCATTAATCCTTTGTACTTCCATCACGCTTTCTTTCAATTTGCTGTCTAACACTATTCCTACACCATTTCTTTTACCATCACTTCCACAGTAATAAAACTTATATCCCTCACCAATTTCTCTCGCTTTTGTTCCTCTCCATTTAGTTTCTTGTAAACACGCCACGTTTATTCGTCTTCTTTTTAATACATCCGCTAACTCTCTGGCCCTTCCAGTCATTGTTCCTACATTCCAACTTGCATACCTCAATCTCATTTCCCGAGCTAGCTTCTTACGTTGCCCCCGCCCGGGATGGTGCAACAACCCTAGTCCATTTCCCACAGGAGCCGGGTGCTGCCCCTGCGCGTCGCCTGTGGGGTACGCCCTAACCCTATCGCGCATTCCATTTATACTCGTCATGTTGTAAGAGATATGGCTACTGTTTTACAGTCGGCCGCCTGCCTGACACTAACCCTCTTTGGGAATGCTGTTGCTGGTGGTTTACCCGCCACCACGCGGTGACCTGGGGTGCTTAACAGTCTCAAAAATGTCCCTTAGTCGCCTCTTACGACACCCACGGGAAGAAATGGGATGGTGCTATTCTTTACGTCCGACACCATACAGTACAGTAGATAATTAAATATATATCATCTACATATATATATAAAAATGAACCCCTAGAATGGCGGCATTGCCACGTTGTATGGCAATGTCTAATCTCTGATCGAGGTAAAAGCATAGATATGAGAAATCTATGGGTAAAAGCCAGTCCTTGGGTCACGCGAAGTGTCAACTAGGCGTTTGGATAATTCTTTAATGAATGTTGTACTAATAGAATAACTTATATACAACGTTTTTTTTTTTATATGAGAAACCTGAATATATGTAGTTGGTTCAGAATCAGTAACCGAATCGACTCCAATAATTTTTAAAGCATGTTATAATTTTTCCCACAAATATTTCAAAATGTCACAAGTTGAGTCGGTAGTGTCCACCTACACTAAGTACAACACAGGTTACGGCAGGTCGTAGCGGGCATTAGGCGCCAGCGCACCACTGGGTTTTTTTTTTTTCGGTGGGTAAATCATCTTATGACATCCCCCGCTCTTGGGCGAGGCGGGAGATAGTGTCAGACTTTTAGTGACTAAAAACTCACTCCTGTTCCTTCGTTGCCTTTCGTACCAGGGCCGAGTCTTCCTTTCAGAATCAGACCCTTGGCCCCGGTAGGCTTCGACCCTGCTGGGCCCCTACAGTTGCTGACATCTCCTTGAGGCGCGCGTGGAACAACACGCGCCGTCGACGACTTGGGCTCGGTCCAGACGGTTACCGGACGGTCGGACGGCGAGCCACCCATTGCTCGCCGTCCGCGAGCCCGCGCCTACGGTGGCCGGAAATCGGGATCGGAATCCCGGCGGCGGTTGGGGCGTGAGGACCGTTGCCTCACGCAATCGGCCGCCTCCTTCAGCGCACCACTGGGTGCGGGAGCAAAACAACCCGGTGACCATGTGTTTGTGCGGACAACCAGGTAACATAAGAAGTTTATAATTTTGTGATTTTTCTGTTATGAAATTTTGTACATAGATTCTTTACATAAAAATACTAGACAGGTGTTTCAGGTTCCGCATATAGGTACTAAAAATAATGTTGTATAATAAATTTAATATAAACAAGACTCCAGCCCCATCTGTAGACTTGTATAGGCGGGGCTAGGAGTGTCGTATAAATTAGTCTATGGTCCTGCGTCATCCGAGATCTAATTACAGTGTACTGTCAGGACGAAGTTAGGACAATACAGCTCTAGACGACTGACGGTTTCAATTTGGATGTACCTAATTCATTGTGTTGTTGTAAATTGTCAGTTTAGCACTTTTGCTGAACTGACAATGAGGATCAATCACATTATAGCAAATTCGATTTTTACTAAGTACATCATATGTGTAATAATTTACTGAGCATTTAATTTTTTTAATTATTAAAATCCGTCAAGAAATGGTGGATTTATTAAAGTTTTTCTGAACGGCTACTTGGAAACGCGCGCTCTCGCTGGACTGTTTACGATGACGTCATCTGTCATGATCCGTGCGACCGACGAACGGCTTGATTGTATTCATTCGACGCTGGAGACCGATTATGACAGATGACGTCACAGCGAGTCGCCTCAATTTCGGGCGCGTTTCTGGACTAAAATTGCTGTATCTTCGTCATTTTTGGTCCGATTGAAATAATTTCTTCACAGTATTTACTGTTTTTTATGACGCTATAAGTCTGCATACTCCACAAAAATCAAGGCTGATCCTCATTGCTGATTATTTTGCTTTTGCTACACACGTACCAACACACACAACAGCACAACAATCAACAGCTTGACCGATTTGAAAGTAATATTATACTTGAGTGAAATAAAATACACAAAGTAATGCGCCTGGCTGGGTTTGAACCCGCGACCTACAAACTCGTAAGTCGGGTAACGGCCCCGACTTACGAGTTGTAGGTCGCGGTAACGGCCCCGACTTACGAGTTGTAGGTCGCGGGTTCAAACCCAGCCAGGCGCATTACTTTGTGTATTTTATTTCATCACCACTGCTCTCAAAACGGTGAAGGAAAACATCGTGAGGAAACCGGCGGCATGTCCTAGAACCAAAAATTCGAAGACATGTGACATCCACCAACCCGCACTGGGCCCACGTGGTGGATAACGGCCCATTCCCTCTCCTAGAGAGGAGGCCTGAGTCCCAGCAGTGGGAACATTATAAGGCCGACTATGCTATGCTATGCTATACTTGAGTGGGTCTATGGATGGTTTGAAAATACAATTGGACCCGGTAGGTGGCGCTGCAATAGGGTTCTTATTTTTTTGCTGACAACTTGTCAGATTTCGTGTAGGAAAACCTCTGCCGGGACTGTTAGTAATAATAGAATATTATTCTGAATGAAGCACATGAGGCTAAAGTATGATCGTGTTGAAGAAGTTAAGGCTGGCGAAAACTGAACCGTTTCTCTGAATGAATTATTAAGAAGATCTGGTCAGATCAAATCGACCCTAAGTCATATATAATAACTGACTGATGGATTTCTTTTCAAATTCAGTTACTTTGTTCCCAGTGTTTATGTTTGTATATTATTTTATACTAATAACAAACAGCCCTAAAAAATACTTTTTCTGAATACTTACAGCATCAAAATTGGTTATTAAAAGAAGCATCAATTATCATTTCAAATATTGGTATGAGGAAAAATGAGGGCGTGGTGGGAATATTTCGCTGCGTCTTTTTACACACGTCAAATTGACATATGACGTCACATTTCAGTGTGTGCATTCTTATTCTGTTGCTTGACAGTTTCCCCTTCCACCTAATATGTAATATAAAAGATTCTAACTTACTTTCGATAAAATAAATTCTTTCTACATGCGACTTCGGGTAAAGCTACTTTTTGGTTCAGATAAGCAAAATTACGTGAACTACCAAATGATTCTAGGCTACGAATTTCAAGCCAGGTTCAGGCATATCCTCTGGAATCAGAACAGCCCATTAATCACATCATAAACTCCACCAAATTCTCACACACTCAACAATAACAATAGTGCCACATTACTCTAGCAGCTCAACAAAGCTCACAGAGCTCAACACTTAGCCTTGAGCAATATTACAAGATAATTGCGTCGGCATTGCTCCAGCCGGCAGGCTGAGGAAGGAATAATCAATCTACGGACGAGGATTAAAAGTGATTGCCTCTCGATTTGTGGTCCCAATCTGGTAAGGAAGGAGTGCAGACGCAGTTTATATGCGATAGTGTACCATCCTCGGACCATAAGAAGTACGGCGATGCGCCACCGGTACATGGTGGATATCCCACCCATACGCAAAAAACATTTTGCGACCACATTCATTGTGCGTACAGCTAAGGAGTGGAATTCTCGCTGGAGTCTGTGTTCCCTGATAGCTATGAAGTAGGATCGTAATTATCGCATTCGAGGTCTTCAGGGACGGGGCCGTGGGGAGTTGGAGTCCTCAGAAAATAACCCGTATCATCACAGCAGGTTTTTTTATAGTTGAAAAGAACAACCTGACTGAAAATACCACTTACCAAAAAATTCGTTCTTGCTCTTCCGCGCACAAGATACAACTGACAAAATGACTAGAAACCACACAAACATGTCTACTGATCCGAATAAACGCATTTATTAAACAAATAATCACCACTTCGAGATGGCGAGCCTCACTTATCAGCACTGGTGACTAATAGTAAAGTACTTATTCATGGCAGTGAAAGATCACTGCGACTCCGAACCTGCGCACAATTTGGAGGCATATCACGACACGATACAGACGTCACATTTAGTGTAGTGGTTGAGCGAGTAAACTGCTCCTGTCGCGGGTTTGATTCCCGCACCGAACCGATATTTGTATGGCCTGCCCTCCTAGCCAAGTTACAACCGTTTCGTTTCGATTTTCTTTTCGTCTATCGCCTCGAGTAGGCCATGCCTCCGATTCCTTTATTCTGACCTCATCTCAACGCTCAGTCACGTGGTCAGAACAAAAGAATAGGACGCGTGGCCGACTCGAGGCGATCAATGAAAAGAGAATCGAAACGAAACGGTTGTAACTTGGCTGGGGGGCTGGCCTAGTTAGGCCGCTCTCCTACTGGCGTTTTTCTAGCGTTAGCGTTTATCGATCGTTTGACCAGCGACAACGTTACGTTAACGCAACGTTCACGTTACGTCGCGAGTCTTTTGTAACATGCACAATCACGCCGTCTGAGTCTGCCCGTTTTATAGTTGGAATATTTTTAACAGTCTGCGGATGCGCAAAGTTAACGTCGCGTAGCGCCGTCGCTGAGCAGACGTTGCCTAAACGCCAACGCTCGTAGAACGCTAGTGGAATAGTGGTCTTAGTTGTTCCGGGTTCGAGTGACTTACTTTTTCTTGTTGTCTAGTAAATTAAGTCAAACAGGGTCACTTTCCTAAACATAAATCTATATATAGAAAAACTGTCTGATTGACATATCAACGAACAGCCGAGACTCGAGGGTCTAGGGAGAAGAGGAGGAAGCTTCAAAGTCTTGAGCATCGACGCCGAGTTGCTAGCCTGTCGGTTTTCTACCGGTTGCATTTCAGGGAGTGTGCGTCGGAATTGCATAACCTAATTCCACCTAGCCCGTTCCATCATCGGACCACCAGGCGTACGGCGATGCGCCATCGGTACATGGTGGACATCTCACCTATACGCGCAAAACGTTTTGGGAACACATTCATTGTACGTACAGTTAAGAAGTGGAATTCTTTGCCAGAATCTGTGTTTCCTGATGGCTACAACCCGGGAATCTTTAAGTCAAGAGTGAATAGGTAACTTTTAGGTAAGCGCGCTCCATCGTCGACCGCATCTTCGCTTTCCAACAGGTGAGATAGCGGTCAAGCGCGAACCAAAAAAAAAAAAACGAAAAATTTGGCGCAAGGTTTCCTTTTACGAAGTAGGCGAGCACTAGAGAGGACTTTTCAAAATTCTCCACCTAAGGTGATGAAACAGGGTTCCAAAGATTGAATGGATAGAAATACACAAAATTCTTCCTTGTAAATGATCCTGAGAACTCCTTAAACAGTAACTGACTGACTAAGCAGGCAAGATGGGCTCCAAGATAATGTCAGTGTAAATTCCCTCCATAATATATGTAAATAGGGGTCCCTTACATAATTCTGTAACATACGTGAGGACATGGCCTGCATGAGAAGGTCGGCCTGAAACTTGAAGGAATTTGTGACCCAGACAGCTTGGGAACGATTAGGGACGATATAGGATCACAATAAAAGTTATTGCGAAGTCGCGAGATGGTTTTCAAGCGGACTTTTGAATTTTAAACGGGATATTTTTAACTGTGCATCAAAAATCTTATTCATCACTAAAAATACTAATAGTACATCAAATATTAATGTACTATTTATAGTTTTTAAGGGACTAGGGGCACTTCGACTCAGACAGACTAGGTTAGAAGGGGAAAGCGAAGCGAGGAAATATAGACCCGCCATCCCCTTCGTGGTTATTTTTTAAACCATAATGAAAAGTATATTTTAGCGTACAATTAGTATTTTTGATGGAACAAAGGCATATTTTGTAGTAAAAAACCGGAATAAATTAACGAACAGTTAAATAATACCCGTTTGAAACTAGTATAACACTGGTCACAGAAATTATGCATGGATCGGTATCCATGACCAGTGTCAGTTGACTTGGATTTCTCCTTCATGTAGCATTAGAAAAAACTACATATACGAGTAATGCGATCCTGAACCAATGTTTCCTTTGTTGTGTGTCTATTTCTTGTTTTTGTATTAATAGCTGCTTTTAGCCGTTTTGCTGTAGTGATAGTTAGTAGATAATTATCCCGATGAAAAATACTACAACGAATAAAAAATGTGCTATTTCAGGACATGGTCTACGCGTGTAGGTTCTAGATTTCATCGAAATCCGTTCAGCCGTTTGAGCATGAAGAAATGACAAACATACACAAAAAAATATATATAGGTATTTGAAAAAATACTTGCATGCATGATTATAATAAATAAAGATTTTAATTTATCTGAAATAAAATAAATTGAACTGTATTGTATAATTTAAACTATACAAGAAAAATCGTAACTTTGAATTGACATAAAAAAAAAACAATATTTATCAGAGAATAAGTAGTTTTCAATTCAAATATAAGATTAAAATGTCAAACTTATTTTATTGCTGCAAAGTATTGAATCAATCTAGAACACATGCCAAACATGCCAAAAAATTGTACCCAAGTCCACAGTAATTGCAATTCTTAATTCGTATTGTGAATAGAATAGAAAACAATAGTTAATAGTAAACACTGATAGTAATACAACAGTCGGTTCACTGATAAACAAACAGCGTGTCATGTATCTTATGAATGAGTGAATGATATCATTTCGATATATACATATATATGGTGACTGGTAATTAGTGTACGATACTTAAACACGTGATTGTGCTCATGATAACCAACAACTTTTACTATGGGAACAAATCTGAAATCGCGAAAAAAATATCAGCTGTTCAGTACATTGTGCCTAATGTACTGAACAGCTGATATTTTTTTCGCGATTTCGGCTTTGCTCCCATAATAAAAATTGTTTGTTATCATGAGCACAATCACGTGTTTAAGTATCGTACACTAATTACCAGTCACCCTATTATATACCTACATTTTGACTGAATATATATTTTTTTGGGAGCTTTTGTATTCTAAAGTGAAATAGTAAATTATTTATGTGACTAGGGGATACAGCAGTGTCTTAAAGTCGCACGCGGCATGTTAAATTCCGAAAGAAACGAAGGTAGCTAAGTTATAATCACGAACGCAGTGAGGGATTTATATAATTAACTCCCGAGTTCTGTGAGGGATATGTAAAACAAAATAAAACCAAAATACACTATTATGTATACTTTTTACCTCATTTATATAGTATAGCACAGCATAAACAGCCTTATAATGTTCCCACTGCTGGGACACAGGCCTTCTCTCTAGGAGAGGGAATGTGCCATAATCCACAATGCAGGTCCAATGCGGATTGATGGATGGATGGTCACATGTCTTCTTCGAATTTTTGGTTCTAGGACATACCGGTTTTCTCATTATGTTTTTATTCACCGTTTTGAGAGCAGTGGTGATGAAATAAATTACAGAAAGTAATGCGCGTGACTGGGTTTGAACCCATAACCTTCAACTCTTAAGTCGGGGCTGTTACTTTTGGGCCACCGAGGCTACCAATGCTCAATTAACTCGCTCTCTTTTTATTACCTCAATAATACATAAACTGATTATTCATATAATATTAATGTACTTATACTCTCTTTACTCTACTAATGTTATAAATACAGAAGTAATTCTGTCTGTCTGTTACCTCTTCACGTATTAACAGCTGAATGGATTTGGATGAAATTTGGCACACGAGTTAACCATGGTCTGGATGGAGCATTTTTTATCCCAAGTCTGTGATCCCTTTGGAAAATATATGATTTTTATATAAGAGAAGAAAATACTATTTTTTTTAGTTTTCCATTTAAGATCCAAAAAAAAATATTTGACATAGGCCTACATGGGCACTTTTAAAACGTCAGAAGCCAGTGTACGGTTCCAAATTGATCGTTTCCTATGGAGAAGAACCGGCAAGAAACTCCATGGTTAGATCTTTTCGATATGAGGAATACTAGTAGCATTGTCCAATTTGATTCTAGTATGCAGCTGCATAATTAAAGCTTTCATCTTGGTTCTAATTATGATCACAATCATGTTTGTTCAGAAAGATTGTCGGATCATTAAACAAGTCATTAATCTAAGAACATTAATATCCTGGCTAGCCGGGTCTCCACTGACCTCTAGCTCTAACATAGTGCAGAACAGTACTATGCTAATAGTCCAATATTTTTTTATGATTGTTTTTTCTTTTAATGTGGGATATCTTAGATCTAGTTACCTATAATAATAATAATAATCTTTATTTGTTCAAAACGTTAGTACAAGATACACAAAATTAGGTACATCAGTTGACTTATAAATTAAAATAAACAATGTCTCTGGCCTCCACACTAGGATACCTTGTGTCGTGAGGTCCAGTCCCTTCCGTAAATTTACAAATTAATAAATAAATGCAGTTTTTGTGTAAATTTTGTTATTATTATTCTTCTTTATTCTTCGAATTTAAAAGAAAAAAATAAACAAAAGGAAAAAGTTAGGTACTCAAAAAAAGTATAAAATACTCATATATCTCTATATTGTTCGTCCTATGGAGGATGCGCAAAGGTAGCTCGCGAAATTCAAATTTCCTTAAGGTTTTTGCATTTTGCAGGTTACAGTCAAGTTGTTTATTGATTAAATTTTGGCGGCCTAATCATCAATGTAACCCTCTCAATGCTTCTTACCCTTTTGACCCTTCAATAAGGTAAGACGAGCTGAGAGGAACAATTTTTAATTTCGTGGGCTACCCTTGCGCGTTCACCTTATACAATGTTTTCACTTTATAAGTGTAGCTTTTTCTACCTACACTACCTATAATTCAAAAGGTGGGTCCACAACCTTCAAAATATCAAATTCCACAGCCTGTCAAAATTCCATTAGTGCTAATGTGCGATGGTGGCTATCTTTGCTATGCCAAATATTTAGTTTCTAGAAAGTGTACTAAAATGATTGGTACATATTCATCTTAAAATTTAGTTCAAAATACGAATATCATACCAAAATATACAAGTAAAAAAACCTTGTTTTTTGTTTTTGATAGGCTCGCGTATAACCACTATCTCAGCGGATGGTAAGCGATAATGTGGACGACGATGGAGCACGCTTACCAAGTTACCTATTCACACAGTTTAGAGTACATTAGTAAAATAAACAATTCGAATAAAACAAATATGTATTAATGTAACAGATGGAACGGAATGAAATAAACGGACAGTCAAAGTTAGCATTTTTTAAATCGGAAATCATCAAATAACTTCCCCTGGAGGGAGAGGGTGTTCAGACTTATACATACATAGTAAAACCCACCTGCGTTTCTTCAGTTGCCTTATACATTCCAGCAGGCCTAGCCAAGTTACAACCGTTTCGTTTCGAATCTCTTTCTACAGTCGGTAACGCCTCCGATTCCTTTGTTATGACGACGTGACTTAACGTTGAGATGATGTCATTCCCATACATTTGAAGTTTTCTACTAGCGTTAACGATTAAACTTACCTTTAGTATAATATATTATGTAAGGATAAAACCATCCTGCAATGTTATTTGCCAAGTGCCAAGTGTTTACTGCAACGCATAGTATAAGTAATATGTTGTAATCAATGGATACTTGGCAGAGCTATATTTCAATCCGAGTTGCTTGTCCAAGTTAGCGGCGCCAATAACTCACGGCTTGACAGGGGCGAACTTGGCACTCGTATGTTTAGGATGTGGCCACACTATCGTTAAAAGTGAGGCCTGATGAAACCATAATTTTATTTTTCTCTCTAAATTTTTTTATATTTAATTAAATAGAATTTAAATTGATATATAATTGTAATACTGCATAAAATTATATTTACGGTATTTATTTCTTGATTTTGAATAGGTAGTATCAGAAATAAAGATAACTTTTATTGTATTGTGTATTATAAAGAAGATTTGAAAGAAAAAGGAGTTAATGATAGCGTGAATGATGACAGGATAGATAGTATGAAAGAAAATAACGTCTGGCGTTTGTTGGAAATGATGAAATAGAGAAAACTTTTTTAAAAGTTTACCTAATTTCTATTAGTTACCCTTTAACAACGTTACGTACCGCAAGACGTAGCGTTGGAAGGCCTCCTACAAGGTGGACCGATGACTTGGTAACGGTTGCGGGAGTCCGATGCATGCGAGATGCACAGGACCGTTCATTGTGGCGACACTTGGGGGAGGCCTATGTCCAGCAGTGGACGTCTTTCGGCTGAAATGATGATGATGATGACCCTTTAACAAAAGAGTCATTGTTTTTTTTAACCTTAAAAAATTCAAAAGATTTTATTTCACATAGGCTACTACATGGGCACTTATAAAACGTCAGAAGTGAGTGCACGTATTTAAAAGTGCTAGTACTTAAAAGATTAAGTCCTAAAAAAATTATCATGTTTTGTAATAATTGTGACAATACTTTGCGATAGCAAGACAAACCCTGGAAAATATAATAAACTAAAGAGATTGTCGCTCCGCGGGAGACAAACGGATATTCCTCAATGAATAATAAAGAAAACCGTGTTTTACTGCAAGTTATGTCAAGTAAAGTGCTCTCAACATCCACGGACGTCGGTTTTATACAGTAGTATGTCCATACCCTTATAGTGAGGGTTAAGGAATGTTTGTACTTGCCTTAGTTTGCGCTAAACTGTTCAGATTAATGCAAGTTATTCTTGTTCCGGGGTTGTAGTTATTGATAAAATATAAGTATAATAAATTAGAGGGTTTCAGAACATGGCTGTGAGAATATTTGAAAGAGTCGCTCGAGGAGGAACAAGGGTGGGTGACTTAAATTCAGTACCTAAAAGTCTGGCACGCCCTCTCACTCCGTGGAGAGTGGGAGAAGTTATTTGCTGATTGCCCACCTCAAAAAAAAAATATTAACAGGACGGAATGGAAAAGAACACATGTAGCGCGCAGGCCTGAGAAAATGATAGGTAATCTGTTATAATCAAAGATCGGAATTAGGTAGAGTTATTCATGTACTTATACTGATTTCATACAGCGAAAGAATAAAGTGGATATGCCTCAAATCCCGAGATTAATTTTAAAGAGCTTATATTTTTTATGACACTCAGAAATATAGCAGTGTGTTATGACCATAGTCTGGTGGTCGATCGGGCTTGCGATATGATGGAAGGAGGATGGAAGCAAGACAAACAAAATTAAGCAACGGCTTGAGTTTACCTACAGGGTTGTACATATTGAAATAGGTGCTCGAGTCCCTCAGAGTTAAACTGTTGAACAGATTAGCGATAGTTCTTGTTGTTGTTCCAGCTTCAGTTTAGGGTTATGTACTTTAATTATGTGTGTTGTTTACAGTGAAGGGTTGGGCGATGAAAGTCTTGTTATTAGGTGCTTTATAAACGGAGCCTAAATTGGAAAATTATTTATTTATTTAAACTTCGTGTACAGTAGCGGTACATAGGCGGACTTAATGCAACAAGGCATTCTCTACCAGTCAACCTTTGGGCAACACTGTTGTAGGTTTGCACAATAAATAAATATTAGATATTACAAATAGAATGAAGTATCATTAAATTAAGTGGCTTATAATAATAACATCTATAAAAGTGAAATACCACTCACTGATTAATCACGAAATCTCAGAAACTATAACACCTACAAAGTTAAAATTTGGTTCATTATAGGGAGTAGACATCCGGTAAGAACGGATTTTACGAAACTCCACCCCTGAGGGGGTCGTGTGGAGAAACCTACTTTCACGCGGGCGAAGCCGCTGGCAAAAGCTAGTACTTATATTATATGTTAAAGTTACAAACTGATAAATACTAAATCATTATAATTAAGAGAAATTAAAATATAACAATTAAGATAAAGACCAAAGTAAGGTTGAGAGGACTTCAAGTAATAGTAAATTATGTACATAATGATGTATAGCAACACGTCCCAGCTTCCGAGAGAAAAACTGAGAATTTACCACTCTGTCTGTTGATAAAAACTGCATGGAAATTCGTTTAGTAGTTTTCGAGTTTAATGCGTTCATACAGACGGATCAGGTGTCTCCACCTGATCCGTCTGTATGAACGCATTAAACTTTGTTTTATAATATGTTAGGACTTTTTTTTTTGGTGGAATTTTACCAATGACATCCCCGCTCTTGGACGGAGCAGGAGAGTGTGTCAGACTTTTACTGACTAAAAACTCAATCCTGTTCCTTTGTTGCCTTTCATACCAGGGCCGAGTCTTCCTTTCAGAAGCAGACCTATGGTTTGCTGACATCTCCTTGAGGCACGCTTGGAACACTACGCGCCGTCGACGACTTGGGCTCCGTCCGGACGGTTACCGAACGATCGGACGACGAGCTACCTATTGCTCGCCGTCCGCAAGCCCGCGCCTACGGTGGAATATGTTATAACTAGCACTTTGATACTTTCGTTCGCGAGAATGTTTTCAGAAAAACTTTAAACTGTATTTTGAGGGTAATTAAAAAAAAAACTAATTATAAAAGTCTTTATTATTAATTTTGGTTAGAATTTGTGCCAAGTTTCAAGTTTATTAACCGAGGAAATAATAATTCTCCATACCATCTTTAAATTGTTGTATTGGAAACTAGTTTGGAAAAACAAATAATAATAACCTTTATTGTTTACTTAGGCTAGTATATGAGCTAACTTAGAAGTAAATTAGCACACGGAATAAGATTTTGCCCTTCAGCCCTTTAAAGGATGAATTTCCAAAAATCCTTTCTTAGTGCGTCATAAAAGGAAGTCTTGTTTCTAGCCCCAGTAGTATCTGCTGTCTGTTGAGAAGTCAGTCAGTCGTTTTCTCCTTACAACCTATTAACATATTAAAAGCATATCCTGAAAATAGTATGTTCAAAATCGGTTACCTACTGAATCGAGTTCAGCTAATTTCAAAGTAGGTAATTTTTTTTATTCTAAAATAATTCTTGATTATTTTAGGATAAAAAATTATCTATTAAGATAAATCTTGATTGCTACTAGTGTTTGTGTGTGCGTGCGCAGATACCAATACTGATGCTCTAGTTGTGTAGTGAGACAATTACAATTTGCCTAGAATTAGGTAAACTAATTAAAAAAAAACACTGCCTAAATGCATTTAAGTAAAATTTTAGTGCTTGAATTATGATTGTTCATTTTTTAATTGGGGTGTATGTGTTTGAATTATTCCAGTTACATATTGTAGTAGTGACATCTATGGCGTCACATAGAAAGTAAACTACGAAATCCTGCGTCGCGCAATTAGAGTTCTCCGCGCGATTTGAACGTATACAACATGCCGAAATCATTTCTCGGGCAGTTGCCCAGATCAGGCATAGCACCCGTCTGGTCGGAAGATCCTTTTCAACAGAGTTTTGCGAGCGGGGAGGAACTTTACACTCTGTTCCGAATACCTATAGATAGAGGGAAAGTAACACATAATACACCTAAACATTATCACGAACCTTCCTCCCTGTAAGAATATCTACGTGTATGTGGTAGATTACCGACGCCTGACTGCGTCTTGAACAGAATCCCAAGCAGAGCTGACATGAAACGTATTAACGCCCCCCACTGACGAATACGGATAACGTGTCGCGAATAACGTATGGGGAAACCACATTTTCACGCTTTTAGTTTATTTTGTTAATGGAAGGAAAAATAGCTATTTTTCTACGTGAAAAAAATTGATGATGTAAGTTTTACCTGTATTTCGCCTTTTGCTATCATTTTTTTTGCATCATACTATCGTTGTATCGTGCCTCCTCATAAACATACGTCCATATACCTACTCTATTTTTTTAAGTGGGAAATCGTTCATGACATTTCTAGCCCTAAGGTGAAGCGAGAGGGCGTGTCAGACTTTTACTGATTATCACACCTGTATCCTTCAGTTGCCCTGTGCGTTTTAGACGTCCGTTAGTTTAAAGGACGGATTTTCAAAAGTCTGATTTTTTTCCGAGTCATTGACAGTGAGTAGCATTCCACGCACTTTTCAAAGATATGTTAGCAAAATCGTAGGGCCGATGGCCCGCTAAAGACATGGGCATTTTTGAAAGGGATATCGCGCTTCTAGAACGCGAAAGGCAACTGAAGGACGGAAAGGAAATGAAGGAGCATAGGTGGGTTTTAGTCAGTAAAATTCTAAAACGCCCTCTGGCTCCACCGTAGAGCGAGAGAAGTCATAAGATCATTTCCCAACACAAAAAAAAAGAAATAGTTTGCATTGACAACCTGTACCCTACGTAGGCACCATTTTAATTACTTTTTCTTTAACTCCAATTTTTAATACCTTTTTTCCAAGAACGTCCATAATAAACTAGGTGCCATAAAAGAATAAAGAGTAATTTCTTCTCACAACCATGACACGAATATTGAAAACCAAGAGCAGCTCAAATAAAAATCTATCGAAGCTCGATTGTGTATGCATGGAAAAATTCTAATATTCTCGTAAAAAGAGATGGCGAAGAAAAAATATTAAAATGTGATACTTGGCGACGTTTCAATGGGGTAGTGCCGAGGCCGGAGTCTATGGGTGTAAGGAGCTCTTGGCCTTAGAGCTTGTAGCTCATACATATTTATGTCGGACATAATGATGCATCGTTGCTCTTGCCTTATAAAGGCTATTACACCCTCCTGGAAAAGTGTAAAAGGCCGACGCTGCGTTAAGCGTGCGCCCGCGATGGGCAACCGTCGTGTGACGTCGCGCGTGTGTCTTGGGCGACGGTCCCCGTCACGGAAACCGGATTATTACCTGCGCAGTGTTGCTAGTTCAACTTAAACGGTGTGCATGTAGTCGTGTATTACGTAGCAAAACGGGCGCGGGGCGCAGCTCCCTGCGACGGGTGCCTGCACGGCGAGCCTCGACTTTCGACCCTAAATCAGGAGAGTTATCAGTAGGTTCTATGTGTGTGTCAGAGCTGTCTTGGTCTGGCTGGCTGGTCCAGTTTATGTTTCAAAATCATCCCAAGACTAAATACTTCCGGGATAAAAAGTATCCTATATGCTATTTCACGACAATGTATATTCGTGTAGCAAGTTTCATCGACAACACACACACTATCACTCTCACCATCAATATTAAACTCAATAAACAAAAATAAAAGGCCCGTTTTGACATATGAGAAAGACCCTAGAATGTAACTTGGAACTTTTTCATGGGTGTATTCCTGAAAGAAATGATTGTATTCTATTAGATATAATTATATATAGCAGAGCATAGTCGGCTTTATAATGTTCCCACTGTTGGGACTCAGGCCTCCTCTCTAGTAGAGGGAAAGGATATAATTATGGTTATATGCTTTTTTTTAAATTGTTATAAACTAGTGCTTGACTGCGATCCCACCTGATGGTAAGTAGTGATGCAATCGTTAATGGTGAGGCGCACTAGTTTATTAATTTTACTGGTAATTAATTGAAAATCATTTTGGCAATCTATTTCATTACCGGTCATTCTCTAATATGAGATTAGTTTTCTGGTATTGTCGAAACTTGACAAAGAGCCTTATAAATAGCAATCTGCTCGTGCGATTATATCATCAAGGTAGACTGCTTCCTATTAATACTTGAACAATCTGTAGAAACACAAGGACACTGCAGTATTGTAAATATAGATACCAATAATGTATTCCCTAAGATGCCTATATCATAGTCGTATGTGCCTACCTCGTAAGACAATACAAGCGTGAAGACTGTTTGAAGCAAGCCAGTTTCAATATTTACTCCAATGCTTCCAATATTCTACCCAAAATGGTTGACGACATTAAGGGCTGGCGCAAATAGATGAACAGAAATAAAGTGATCCACATCAGATGTAAATAAAGTATTAAAATTAGATTTTCGGACAACGCAAGTTGGATATAATATGGATCGATTTTATTTTACGTTTGGTCTTTCTAATATTGGTTTTTATCATTATAATATTTCAAAGGTGTTGGTATACAACATCTAATTTAATAAACAATATCCTAAAGGTAGTATGTCTCGAATCGGCTACTGAACCGATTCCAGGTATCTTTTATTCTAAAATAATCAAGAATTTAGGATAAAAAGGGGATGTTTCATTTTCGGCCATCAGATGTACATTTATCGAAAAAGAGGAAAAAATACCACAAATTGGGGAAAAATATTCTCTGGTGAATTTGAGCCTGATTTGTTGTGTACAAAAAATAATAGTTTTTCAATTATTGCCATGTTTTAATCAACATGGCGTCTCGTTTGCTTGCAGACTTCATTCGTTCTGAAATCATGTCTCATCAAATCAATGTTACGTAGAAAATAATTAAAAAATGCGTGTATTCTTGTAGTGTTAAAAATAAATTACTATTATTCTCTTATACATATTTTTGAGCAAACATAATTAATGTGACCATTTCATCGTTACAAAAATCTTTAGTCTCCATTTTTGAAGTGTGTTTCTAAATGAATTCAAAATAACCGCCCGAACGCACAAAGTGACTTTTGTCCCTTTTTATTCAAGAAATGATTCAAAGATTTGATCGTGCTTTAGTGAGCCACTTTTGTCTAATATTCTATTAGAAAGATCTGATCTTAGACTACTTATGAGTTTAGTTCTGATAAACAAAAACAAAACAATTCTATAGGTTAAGTAAACGTCATCTCTACGACCTGTCATGGCTGTCATAGCTCTTAGGACAAACGTCAAACATTTTTAATTTTTATTTTGTACATAAAAACCATTTGATATTATGAAAAAAATGTTACTTTATTCTATTCAGGGGTAAGTTTCCCAGCTTCGCTAAAATGTACATGTTATGGCCGGAGCCCCATACAAAAATGAAACATCTCCTTTACTAATTTTCATTTTTTTTTTTAAATTCTTTATACATTTTATTTATTTATAATATATACTTTATTGTAGGTAGTTACGAAGAAGACATCCGCAGGAGAACCAAGATTGCCGACATAGCACGAAGAATCGCCAAACTTAATTGCTCGCAGAACAGATGGCCGTTGGGGCCGAAAGGTTCTGGAGTGGCGACCGCATACCGGAAGACGCAGTGTTGGAAGGCCCTTACAAGGTGGACCGATGACCTGGTGAAGGTTACGGGAATCATGGATGAGAGACGCACAGGACCAGTCATTGTGGCGACATTTGGGGGAGGCCTATGTCCAACAGTGGACGTCTTTCGGCTGAAATGATGATGATGAATAGATACAAAGATATAAACATTTGCTGTAATATCTTGTTTGCGTGATACCGATGTACTACCAATGTAGTGTAGTCCCTCCGGAATCTCTCCACCTTCGCCTTAATCTGCCGCGTTGTTGCCTTGCGTTTAATGGGACCCAGTATCAGTACACGGTTCTTCTAGCCTACAGTTTATCCGCCATGAGGCAGACATTTCCAGCCGAATCCCACTTTTATTACAAGCTTTTATTTAGTTACACTTGTACCGATGTTTGCTTGTATGTAATCAAATAACACAAATTAAATTTGATCCACTTCCCGGTTACCGATTGAAATGAAATTTTGCATGCATGTGTAAATCAGATGACAATGCAAAATGATTATGACATGGAGCTGATCTGATATTGGAACCGGAAGGTGGCCATGGCCATAGGAACACAGATAACCCTATCGTGTTTAAGCTTTTTGGAATGGTCTTGATGAGTATTAATTATAAATTTATTTAATTAATTAATAAAAAGCTTTGCAGCACAAAGGTAAAAAGGCGGACTTAGTGCCTTAGGCATTCTACCAGTCAACCAAGGGTAGTGAAGAGAAAGCGTGGCAGGTGCATAAAAAAAAAGATTAATAAGGAAACAAGGGAAGAAATCTATTATAATATGTAGGTATATGTAAAATAGAAATACATAGATATTTAATATAATATAAACCTTTAATTGACGATTGACATTAATGTATTGTTAATTACTTTATTTATTATTATTATTTGGATGTGTTTTATGTGTCATTCACATAATTTTTATTTATATAAACCTACATATATATAAATATATATCATTTATATAAAGTAAATGAAAGGAAATTTTGAGTCTACTCTGCTATTTGTGTGTAGTATTAATTATATAGGTATATATTTTATTTTATTTTATTTTATTTGGGAAAAAACGATATTACATATTAGTAGGTATACAAAACAAAATCAATTTAATAACCACAACATTTTCCACATATTAACATAGAAGTATGCTATGATGAGGACTAATGGGCAAGCTAGGTATTATTATTATTATATACCGTACTATAAAACCTTGCTATGAAAAAATGATTATTTTCATTGAAAACTTGTTGTTATGGAAGGTTTATCACCGATCATATCACCCTGTATAACTCCATCACTGTACTAAATAAATAAATCATTTCATTTATGTCGCTTGACACAAAGCGACTGGATGCGAACGTAATTTCGTTTCACATCGCGCTATTGGCTTCGTACAGAAGAGCGAAGTAAACAGATTGCTGATAAAGAACTTCGTTATTTAATTTCAGCTGTAAAGCTTCAAGAGTTGCTCACTGTGTAAGAGTTACTCTGCTTATTTTGTTCAAGACTAGCTTTTACTAGTGGCTTTGCCTGAAAAACTCATCATCTCCCTAGCGAGAGGGCCAACTACAACCCGGCATCACAGCAACAATAAAAGCGTATTCGTGCATCAAGATCTACTCAAGTGCAGCCACGTTTTTATCAGAACAGATGCAGTTAAGAAACCATTACAGACTCCGTATGAAGGTCCCTATCAAGTACTAAGCCGGACAGATAAAGTTTACACCATACAACTACCCAATCGGCAAGCAAACATATCGATTGACCGACTGAAGCCTGCATACGTCATCACAGAAGATACCAGTAGTCTATCACCAACCACATCAAGTTCTATTACCTACACCTCACCATCAGCCAAGAATACCAAGCACAGTACTACACCAACCGCTATCAAGGAAACCCAAGTACCACATACAAGCATGACGTCACAGCCTGCTAACAACAGAAAAACACGTCGGGGTCACCACACGGGTGTTATGTCTGGTGGGCAGCTGCCCGTCTGGTCGGAGGATCCTCCCTTTTCAACGGAGGTTTGCGGGACTTTACTCTCTGTTCTACCTACCTCCAAACTTGTAGCTTGGGGCTCAAAGGTTTCCTTTTCAGAAATTTCCCGTGGCCCTGGCCAGTGCCGGGCGCCTACGGTTTTGCTGAAATCTCTTTGGAGATAAGTGGAACTGAGAGTAAAGTCCCGCAAACCTCCGTTGAAAAGGGAGGATCCTCCGGCCAGACGGGTATTATGCCTGGTGGGCAAATGCCCGATAGATGATTTCGGGCTGTTCTATATGTTCAAATCGCGCGGACAACCCGACGTACGGCGAGTATCCACCCTTACGTTGTTGAAACTTCAACGGTCCGGACTAAGCGTTTCGCTTCGTCGTTTATACCGCGTACATCGAAGGACTGGAACAATTTGCCTGCTGCGATCTTCCCGTCCAACTATAATTTAGGTGTCTTCAAGGCTAGAGTGAATAGGCTCTTGATAAACTAGTGCGCCTCACCATCAATGATTGCATCACTGCTTACCATCAGGTGGGATCGCAGTCAAGCGCTGGTTTATATAAATTAAAAAAAAAAAAAAAAAAAAAAAAATTGCGCGATGCAGGATTAGTTCTTATGTGACGCCATAGATGTCGCTACATCTCTTTGAGGCGTTTGTGGTACACGACGCGCCGTCGATCACGGTTTATGTTTCATAATTATCCCAAGGAAACATACTCCCAGGATATCATTTATGGGATAGGAGATAAGAGTTGCACACTGTCTAATTCCACCAAGTCCGTTCCATCATCGGACCACTGACGTACGGCGTTGCGCCACCGGTACATGGTAGACATCCCACCCATACGCACAAAACGTTTTGAGAACACATTTATTATGCGTACAGCCAAGGAGTGGAATTTCTTGCCGGAGTCTGTTTCCTGATAGCTACAACTTAGGGGTCTTTAAGTCAAGAGTGAATAGGCTACTTCTAGGCAAGCGTGCTCCATCGTCGACCACATCATCGCTTACCATCAGGTGAGATGGTGGTCAAACGTGAGTCATTAATAAAAAAAATAAAAAAATAAACTGTGAAAGAGTTACTCTGCTTATTTTCTTTAAGACTAGCTTCTGCCAGCAGCTTTGTCCGGAAAACTCATAATCATCTCTCCAGCCTTTTCCCAACTAGATTCTTGAACGGATTTGACGATTGATATACAAACTTTTCCTTTTATAAAATAAAATAAAAAAAATATTTTGTTAGAGTTGTTAAATAGAAAAAAAAATTAAAATAAGAAATGTATTTCTTTTAAGAATTTAAAATTCAAATTATATATTTTAGTGTAAGATGCACCATAGTTTTTGATACTAATAAATATAGTTTGATTCTATAAAATATAACAAAGGTAAATACAATTTACTTAATTTACTATATCAGAATAATCCTTTAATCAGGCACTTTATTTTTTAAAAAAAGGTTATTCCTTTATAGTTGGGGTATGAACCCAAAAGCTTAAATTTAGCTTATTTTTTTTTTATTTTTTTTTATCTAGGCTTTTCAGGAAGAACACCATGTGTAAAAATAATAGGAAAAATAAAACTATTTACTTTAAATATAACATACAATATACCTACTTATTCCCCAAGGAAAATACCTGTATACCGTGTACCCACTTATCTCATATTCGTTAAACAAAATCTTAGCTCGCAATATGGCCGCCGAGTGATCATCTGTTTACGAGCGGATCCCGCGAATACGGCGGATATTCGCGCCAAACGGCCCGCAGGCGGTTATTAGCTACCTGTTCAAGCTAGACGGCGGGAGAGGGTTAACATGGATACTAAGCAAGAGGATACAGAAGGATTACTTACTGTGAATGCTGAGGGAAATCCACACATTGATAGAACTTCAAAAATTAGTGGTTAGGTACAGTTAAATGGAAAATCCTGGGTCAAGTCATAGCATATAATAGCATAGCATAATCAGCCTTTTAATGTTCCCACTGCTGGGACTCAGGCCTCCTCTATCTAGGAGAGGGAATGGGCCGTAATCCACCACGCGGGCCCAGTGCGGATTGGTGAATGTCACATGTCTTCGAATTTTTGGTTCTAGGACATGCCGGTTTCCTCACGATGTTTTACTTCACCGTTTTGAGAGCAGTGGTGATGAAATAAATTACACAAAGTAATGTGCCTGGCTGGGTTTGAACCCGCGACCTACAACTCGTAAGTCGGGGCCGTTACCACTCGGCCACCACTGCTTTAGGTCAAGTCACTCCTGGTCAACAGTAATAAATGGTGTTGTGGTGTAAAAAAAATAACTTTTTATTAATCAACTTCATGTTAGAGGTCTCACAGCGAGTCAATCTGTGCAATTAAGATAAAAAACCGGGTAAGTTCGAGTCGGATTTGCGCACTGAGCGTCCCGTACAAAACCTATGAAAACAGTTCAATTCCCGAATTGAGTTACGACGATTTTTCCGAATCGTAAAAAGTTTTTAACTAACCTAACCTAACTACAAATTTACAGTTTTCAGATTTTTTCCTATACTTATGCTATGAGACCTTGCTTCGTGCCAAATTTCGGGATTCTAGGTCAACGGAAGTACCCTATGAATTTTGATTCCCTTGAGAGTGTTGAAATACATGTTCTTTGCGACATAAACGGCCGTATCTTTTTTTCGTTAACTCAGAAGTTTGATATTTTTCACAGCTTCAGGGACCGCAGACCTGAGTATATGGTTTTAATTTCAACTCAATACCTCCACGCGTTCCCGGTCTTGACCGACAGACTGACAGACAGACAGACAGAAGAACAACAAAGTGATCCTATAAGGGTTCCGTTTTATCCTTTTGAGGTACGGAACCCTAAAAATCAAGTCCACTGACTGCTGGCTCAAATATCAGTATAGTTAGGCATTTGGTTTTTGCATCAGTGATTTTTCAGAGGCGAGAAATGATCAAAAACTTCCCCAGCTCTGGGGAGTGAGCGAGTGAGCGATGTGCCTTCAGTTGCGTTCCAGGGTGACGATAACTTGTTTGAACGATCATCGTGCCTCCTATGTGAGCTGGGGCGTGAAGATTATCTTCTCCTTACACTTTCCACCACCTCCTTCGCACGCATTACTGCTTCGCAGAAGGAGGTGACTTATTACCTGTGTTTAAAGAATGAGTGATGCTTCTGTACCATTCTGTACTGGTACAAAGGGAAGCATGGTTGTGAAGTGTTGAGTGCGTTAACTCCGTGCTCGTAGGAGTTACGCGGGGATCAAGCAGCCAGTAAGCAGGTGATCACACACCATGCAGCTTTGAGGATTAGGCCGTTTGTAGTTGGAGGTTATGTTCGTTTGAAGGTTCAGAAGGCCGGTAAAGGTTCAGAGTTGGGATTTGTTTTGTGGTGGGAGGAAAGGAGAGGAATAAGGTGTAAAGATAAAAGTAAATACGCTGATGTTTTTGTAAAGACAATTGTTTAATTAAATTAGACAACGCGCATTTTAATTAAAAAAAATAAGACGCTCAAGGAAAAACTAAGACAAGATAATATATTTTATTTTTCTAAAATGTGGTTTTATTTTTGTATTTTATCTTTATGTCTTATATTATTATAATTCGCTAAGGGACTATATTTTTTAGGGTTCCGTACCTCAAAAGGAAAAAACGGATTCCTTATAAGATTATTTTGTTGTCCGTCCGTCTGTCTGTCTGTCGATCAAGACCCTTTATCTCATGAACGCGTGGAGGTATCGAGTTGAAATTAAAACCATATACTAAGGTCTGCTGTTCCTTGAAGCTGTGAAAAAATCAAATATCTGAGTTAACGAAACTAAAAGATACGGCCGTTTATGTCGCAAAAAACGTGTATTTCGACACTCTCAAGGGAATCAAAATTCATAGGGTCCCGTTGATCTAGAATCCTAAAATTTGGCATGAAGTAAGGTCTCATAGCACAAGTATAGGAAAAATTCTGAAAACTGTAAATTTGTAGTTACGTCACAAATAAAACTTTTTTTGCGATTCGGAAAATCTTCGTAACTCAATTCGGGAATTGAACCGTTTTCATAGGTAAGTTTGTACGAAACCCTCAGTGCGCGAATCCGACTCGCACTTGCCCAGCTTTTTTTAAGTCAGCAGTTTGGACAAAATAATTGGGTGTCTGCTTAGTAGTCAATGCTCCAGATATAACGTTCATCCTCTAAAAAACTGTTGTAATTACCAAAAATCGGTTATTGAATTCAGATTTCAATTCTCTACTAATGATTCAAACACTTTAACTATAATTTGAATATTTTTTATAGTGCAACATTAAACAACAAAAAGCACGACGGGTTCCATACCGTCCTTAGCAAAAAAGGGCAGAAAAAAAATCTGTTTTTAGTGTTTTTTATTATAGCGGCAACAGAAATACATCATCTGGGAAAATTTCAATTGTCTAGCTATCACGGTTCATGAGATACAGCCTGGTGACAGACGGACGGACAGACAGACGGACGGCAACGACAACAGCGGAGTCTTAGTAATAGGGTCCCATTTAACCCTTAGGGTACGGAAACCATAGGTAACGTTTTAACATTGAACCTTCAAATAAAATTATTACTCGATTTTAGATATATTTCACAATTCCTAATTCTAAAATTTCAGCACCTGTTCTCCGAAAATCCCAACCACAATATCACCAAATCTCTTCCCCGACCTCCATTGTGAGGTCGATCCACACACCTCGAATCTCAAAAAGACATTCCTGAAATATTCCCGTTACCCGGCTCGTAGGTAAATTACGACGACATAAATTACTGTCAGACTACGTCCTGTCTGGGTTTCGTGATGTGTAAATCGACCCTCATCTGGGAGGAATGGATGTATGCTAGATGCTTCGGATCAGGTAAGGTAATGGAATAGGAAAAAAACTGGGCAAGTGCGAGTCGGGCTCGCGGACTGAGGGTTCCGTACAAACTTACCAATGAAAACAGTTCAATTCCCGAATTGAGTTACGAAGATTTTTCTGAATCGCAAAAAATGATTTTTTTTTGTGACGTAACTACAAATTTACAGTTTTCAATACTCCTGATTTTCCTGAAACATTTACTTTAATATATTTTCGGCAAAAACGTATTTACAGCACGTATTCTTTTCCGCCTGAAAACGGCGCGAAGAAATTTTAACACAACAAATTGAAAATGGTGATTGAAAATTGTGTACATGCTCATATTTTTCATCTTCAAAGTCCCCCACGCAAACAAGAACAAAAAAAAAACAATTTCGCAGTTTCTTTTTAATTAATTCTCTGTGCGGTCGTTTTGCAGCGTCGCGCCGATCCGTCTACCGTACCATCGGTGACAAAATTCGATCATCATTTTTAACCCACTTCATAAATGCAGGTTCTGTATTTTGATTATAAAGTGTCTTTTAAAGTTTGACGGAGCTTTCGTATTTAAGTTAGTTTTTTAAAGATATCAAAGATGGTCTTAGTGTTGATGACGTGCGTCACGTGACTAGCACACGACACTCTGGTGCAACACTGAGTGCTAGTGCAATATAAGTTGACGACGGACGGGTATGACTCGGAATCGCATGTGCATCGCTTTTGTTGTCGTGTCTTAATTTGTGTGCAAAATTATTGTGTGATTATTTTATGAGAACTAAAAGTAAGAT
This sequence comes from Mythimna impura, assembly GCA_905147345.3. Lineage (NCBI taxonomy): Eukaryota > Metazoa > Arthropoda > Insecta > Lepidoptera > Noctuidae > Mythimna > Mythimna impura. Next base: position 2,453,000 of record LR990355.1, on the reverse strand, counting down.
TACAGAGAAGTGCTAAAATTTAGTTATTTGATTTGTAACGAGTATCTATTCCTTTCGCCAGACCAACGAAACCTTATTACAAATCGAATTTTGAGATTATAGACTCGATTGACTATATACTCATTGCTGATGTGGCTATCTAAAGTAGCGGTGGACGTTTCAACGACGAACTGTTTTCAAGGACCGTTTTTTGTTCTGCAACGTAACAACCGTTTTCCATCCTGAGACCAAACAGTCTTCGTTGCACAAACCAGTCTTCGAATTACTGTATGCGAATTGTTATCTTACTGTTAAGAAAATAAGGTCGAGAATCCATTGCTTCAACTATCACACTCGTCGCGTCGTCGTTTTTAAAACCAGTTATTGCAATGAAAAATGAATTTTATCTCTATGGTCATAAAGTTGATTTTTCATTGTAATAACTGGTTTTGAAACGACGACGCGACGAGTTTAGAGTTAGTTTGAGGACGGTAATAAAATCTGTACTCGTCAGATTTTATTACCGTCCTCAAACTAGTTGCAACAACGAACGTTTTCTGCAACTACTTCACTCAACGATAGTTTCGTCTTCAAACCAGTTGCGACGACGACCGTTTTCTGCAACCGTTTTTGTCGTCGCCAAATAGGTTACGTCTCGTCCGTCTAAAATTCGACAACGACCCACCACTAATCTAAAGCCTTCAAGTTTAATTTTTCCAAAGAATCCATCTATCTATCCCGTGAAAAGAGTTCCAGTTTCCACCCAATTGAAAACCAGCGTCAGGCTCTAGTTATCTGGCATTTATATTGAACTCGACCTATTCTAGCGCAGCCGTGAGGTACACTATTTTATTATTGTTTCTTTGTTGTTTATACTTTAACTTATGTTTGTGTATCTTGAGTAGTGCTAAATAAGTCTGTTTTTTTTCTTTCTTTCTTTTCGTCATATTAAGTCTTAGCAGGTATTCTGCAATCCTGTTCAGTTATTAATAAATAATTTATTTATGTGCACATAGGGAAGCTGCATTCTATAATTAACATTGTAAATATGAGTAGGTACAAAGTGCTCATTTCTAGAAAGACAAAAAGAGAACCCATTAGAAGTAACCGTAGGCCCTAAACTAGACACAGCCTGTATATTGGCGGCCCAAAGTTAACTATATACCTAATACTAAAAATAATAACATAATTATATAAAACATTAGCTAACAAGTTTTCATTCGTAAATCTCGTTTTAAATTTTGCGTAGCGTTAACCTACTTCTGTCGCCGATTGTACACTAGGGTAGCAATATTCCCCGTAATTAAGAGTTCCGGCACCCCAGCCTTCCCGTACATTTATCAGGGAAGTTCAACCTTCGTGCGGCCCCCAACAATCATCACGGTATTGCATCAAGCAGGTTAATTACTTTGGGACTTGGAAGAAGTGGTTCTTTCTGGTTGTTTACGCACTGTATGGTGTAATTAGAGAGGAGGAATATTCATGGAGGGCACTGTAGGTTGAAACAAAAGAGATACGTATTCAATTAGGTATGCGGTCTGGACACGCCATAATTATGGCGATAAGTCCCCTCTTTGAGGAGTGGCTGGAAAGACCTCACGGCGTCCTTACCTTCCGCATGACGCAGGTTCTCACCGGATATGGTAAGTTCGGGAGGTTCCTGCACCGGATTAGTCAGTAAAAGTCTGACACTATCTCCCGCTCAACCCAAGAGCGGGGGATTAGATGATTTTCCCACTTGAAAAAAAAAATTAGGTATGTGGTTAGACTCTTTTTGTGCCTTTTGAGTTGTGTGTGTAAAGAGACATAGAGAGATAGTTTTTACTAGTAAGATCACGACCAGAATTGTATTTTTTACCTGCATTATTAGTACTTTCATACTTTTAAGTTTATCTAGGACTTTACTGACACCCCGTGCCTCAGAAAGCGCGTAAAACCGCCGCAGTCAGACGTTACCAGAAGTTTGACCATCGGTCTATCGAAAGAGTATCGTGTTGCTCAGTAACTGTGTTGTGAAGGACTGGAAGCCGACCCCAAGCTAGTTGGCAACAGGCTAGAGAAATTATTATAGGTACTTTTATCAGTCCGCTGTTTTGGGAAAAAAGCAGCTTGAAGTAACTTTTACAGACTGCAAAATATAATAATAATAATAATAATTCATTTATTGTTAGTTACAGGTGTATGGTCAGTTCTTACAATTATTTGTTGTTTATCGCTGTAACATACCCATGGGGCTTACAATATTTATATGTCAAAAATTGCATAAAATAAAATACGATACTGGTTATAATTAAATCGGTTACAATATTCATAAGTATGTCATTTTCAATTAAAATTAAATAGGTTAATAGTCACAATGACACTGGTTACAATATTTATATGTCATTTTCAATTAATCTAAAATAACTGCCTGGTTACGATATTATTTACATGTCCATTACAATTCAAATAAACGTCACTGGTCACCTTTATCTTCTATACATATATGCACCTCTATAGTGCAAAATTCATACGCTTTTTTAGAGAAATTGATTATGGATTTCTTTCAAGTCCTTCAAAATGGTTTTATCTGTTGCAAGCAGTACTAGGCTTTTTTAATATATTTTTACATCACTAGACCTCAAAAAATCTTTTTCTTAAAACTCTCCTGACAGATTGTACAGTGCTAAAAATCCTTCCTAATTAAATTGTAAAAAAACTATCAAACTCTTGTTCAGAAACAGAAACTTAGCCACTTTTATACAGACGAAGCGAGTAGTGAGGACAAATGGAAAAACTTGGCGCAACCCGGATGGCCCTCTGCTGCGAGATCATATTTCTTGGCGTACTTCAGGGGAGATTGCTTTTAAACTGCCTTTTCTTTACGTTACAGTATTTTTCTTGTGAATTTCACACGTATTTTTAGGGTTCCGTACCTCAAAAGGAAAAAACTTAACTCTCATAGGATCACTTGGTTGTCCGTCTGTCTGTCAATACCCTTTATCTCGGGAACGCGTGGAGGTATCGTGTTGAAATTAAAACAATATACTCAGGTCTGCGTCCCTTGAAGCTGTGAACTTCTAGCAAGCAGCAAACTTCTGAGTTAACGAAAAAAGTAGTTACGGCAATTTATGTCGCAAAAAACGTATATTTCTCTCAAGGGAATCAAAATTCATAGGGTACTTCCGTTAACCTAGAATCCTGAAATTTGGCATGAAGCAAGGACTCATAGCACAACTATAGGAAAAAATCTGAAAACTGTAAATTTGTAGTTACGTCACAAAAAAAAAACTATTTTTGCTGTTTGGAAAAATCTTCGTGATTCAATCCGCGACTTTAACTGTTTTCATAGGTAAGTTTGTACGGAACTCTCGTTTTCTCACCGTTTAAACCTTCCCTGGACTATCACAAATATGAAAGAGAAAAATTAGCCAAATCAGTCCAGCCATTCTCGAGTTTTAGCGAGACTAACGAACAGCTATTAATTTTATAGAAGGTAGATAGATTATGACAGTTCTTTAAAATCAGCTGTAACATCGAATAAGTCTAACAGTAATATAGGTACTGTTAGATTTATTTAAAGTCAATTTACTCGTCGTACCATTTATTCATCAGCACAGTTTATTGAATTATCGACGGAAGTCTAACTTTTGTTGAGACTTCCGCCTTCAAATGTTTATCGACTAAAGTTGAGCTAGTTGAGATTGCTACAAACTTTACTTTGCAAATAGAAAAACAGTATCTTTTCCAACGCAATAAGGAAAACACGAACAGGTTTATTTGGTAAACTTGATCTTATTTAGGCATAGACACTTAACGAACAACCTCACATTTATCTTTAAAAGTACTTTTTTGATTATGTTTGTCTTCAGAAGTTTAATGATTGTTTTAAGTCTAAATACATGTCCTGTCAATCGAGTAGAATTACTTTAACAACTGGGCACGTCACAATTACAGCCGTAAGTCCGCTCTTTGAGGACTGTCTAGAGGGGCACCAAGGCGTCCTCGCCTTCCGCATAACGCAGGTCCTCACCGAACATGGTAAGTTTGGGAGGTTGCTGTTTAGGATTCAGGCGGAAGAAACGCTAGAGTGTCACCATTATGCGGACCCCCCGGAGGGGGCAGCGTGTCCGCGACGACAGCGGCGTCCTTTCGCGCCGGGCCCTGGCCGTAACAAGAGGGAATGAATGTTGTCGCTTCCTTCTACGAAGTAGTAATGCTAGCGAAGGAGATCCGGCAGACAGAACGGACAACCTCACGCCCAAGCCGCCGCGACAGGAGATCCCCCGGGTGTCGGGAGTCACAGAGCGATCTAGGGCCACCATAGGCGCGAGCCTGCGGACGACGAACAATGGGTAGCAAGTCGTATAGCTGTCTGATAAGGACCGAGCCTGAGTTGTCGAGAGCGCGTAGTGTTCCACGCGCGCCTCAAAGAGGTAGTGTAAAACTGTAGGGTCCCAGCAGGACCGATGCATGCTAGGGCCACGATAGGTAATTTCTGAAAAGAAACTTGTGGCCCTAGAACGCAAAGGGAAACTGAAGGAAACAGGTGTGGTTTTAGTCAGCAATTGCGAGCAGTCATTAATTGCGAGAGGTCAAAATAACACTGTTTAGGGCCTACTGCCAGTCGCTGTACACGTGCGCCCTGTGGGTCAGTTATACACAGGGCTCGTACAATGCTCTACGAGTCCAATATAATAACGCGTTCCGGGTAATGCTGGGGTTGCCGCGTTTCTGTAGCGCGTCGGGGATGTTCGGGGACGCACGAGTTCCGGATTTCGGCTCACTACTGTGGCTGCGAATCGCATCACTGATGCGTCGGATGCGCGACAGCCCCAATAGCCTCGTGGCTACTGTAGCCGGCAGGGTGGATGTGGATGGCCTAATGGTGTCTCACTGGATGGCGGTATACAGACCGTCTTTCAGGTATGTGAAGTAGTCTGACTTATTGTATGTCTTTTTGTTTTTATTATTTAGTTAGTATCAATTTAATGTAACTGAAACTATGGATCTCTGGTGTGATAATAATAAACTTTATTATCAGACCAGAGATCCATAGTTAATTAATATTATTATTATTAAATGATTTCTACTGAAATGATGACTTCCAGGAAAAAAAAACCTTTCAACTTGTTGTTTTAGAATTACATAAGGCTGTATGTAAATTACCATCTTCTCAAATATAATATTTACTAGAATCTCCAATGTTTCATCTCAATACCTTCACCATCTACAACTGACCAGAAGCCATCCCATCAATTTCCAAATCAATCAGTTCCAACCCGCTTCAATCCCCAAATCTTCCGCCAATACTATTTTCAATAACGTTGCGGCCACACTACCGTGGCGCGTCTCGTTGACGCGGGTACGGGTACGGGTACCCGTCGGACGCGCCGCGTCACGCTATAATGAATAGTTCCCGCAAATCACGCACCGAGCTAGCACGCAGTCATGTCCAGTATTAGTCGGGATATACGGGAAATTGAGTGAGAACCGGGAACGGGCTTTATGTTGAATGGATTTATTTTTTTCGTGTTTTTGTGAATCTGTAGGCAGTTATCGGTTATCCGATCAGTTTTTTGCTCGATATGTTTATGGCGAAAGTTTGTATGCGTGTTTATGTAAGTTAATTACTCCGGCACGCTAAAATAGGTGATCAGATTTTAATAAAATTTGGCTGTCTGCTCATGTGCCATATCTGTTCTGGAATAGAATATAAAACACTTTTAATCCCTTGAGTGTGTTTCCTTAGGTTAATTTTCGACTTTCACACGGGCAAAGCTGCTGGCGGAATATTGTATGCTATGATTCTGGTCTCATTTCTAGAAAGTTTCTATTGATGACTAAGACAATACTCATGTTGTGCTTCAATGTCTTACAAAACAAACGACATCCCGAGAGGCAGAGCTTAGGGTTATTCTGTTGTAATTTGATTTTATTGATACACACCAAAAATAGTAGCTGAAGTATCAGTCACTTAAGGGCAGGGGGCTGGGCACATTGCTTGCCTAAACCTAAGAACCCTAAGAACCTTACCGGAAGACGCAGCGTTAGAAGGCCTTCTACAAGGAGGACCGATGACGGTGGGGCTTGGTTTTATAAAAAGTTCCTTTTAAACATCGGCTCAGCAAGAGAGAGTGCACTAAGAATTCTTTACTTCTTTTGCGTCTTCACAATAAGCAATAATCTAATTCAATCAGTCAGTCATCCTTCCAGATTTATAATCACGCATCACAGATCGAGGTTGTGCGAAAAGAACTATCCTAATTCGGTCTGAGATTTCTAGATCCGTAATTTCACGGATATGGATCAGATTTGAATCGGACTTAGTGCTAAACTACTCTTAAGGCCACATAAAAAGACACATGTATCTAAGTCTACGCTCATACTATAACTACCCTATGTTTCCAACCCTACAACCGATACGGGATGCCCGCTCATGTTTAATGTAATGAGCAACTACGCTGCTAGCCGCACGAGACCACGCGCTCCATTATTAAAAACGGTAATTATGCAGCTATTATAATTAAGTATGAAGAACACTCTATGATTTAATTATGGTATCGTTTAGTTGTAGGTAGAGCTTCTTGTGGAACGGGGTCGTCTAGGAAATGAACTGTTTATTACTTAGGTATTACTGTAAGCTTATTACCGTTAAATACGAATACCATTGCTGATTTTCCATTTCATTTTATTTTTATTGCTTTTGTTAGCAGTACACGCAACTGAAATGCGAATGCTTTGTTAGTCAGCAATATGTAATAAGTACATAAGAGGCAGTTTTAAAGTTACACCGATAGTCGACCAACTCAAAGAGAAGCGTTTACGCTGGCATGGTCACGTGCAAAGATGCCCGGACGATCATATGATGAAGTTTGCCCTTGAACTGCCTACGACGTAGCTCACGCGTGGAAGACCACCCTCCACTTGGCTGACAACGGTCCAAGGAGACCTTAAAGAAGCCCATCTCGACACAGAAATGGCACAAAAACGTGCTCAATGGAAAATGAAGATAAGGGGGTCTCCAAATAAATAGGACAAGGTCTAGCCAAAAGATGAAGTTTTCGTGAACAGTGCTGGCCTGATGGTAACGGGTCTGCCTCTTTATATTACCACTGGACGTTAAGAGTTGTTAGTTCAAACCCAAACAGACGCACTTTTTGTAATTTATTTCATCACCATTGCTCTCAAAACGGTGAAGGAAAGCGACATGAAGATCAAGGGTACCATTTAAAAACATGTGACATCTGCCAACAAGCATTGGGCCCGCGTGGAATACAGTCCATTCTCTCTCATAGAAAAGAGGCCTGAGTTCCAGCAGTGGGAACATTATAAGGGTTTTTTTCTTTTTTTAATTAATCCCCGATATTTTATTGATTTATATCTTAACTGTTAAATATCTATGTACAAACGGGTAGAAAAAGATGCTAGCAGACTGGTCGCTGATCGACTCTTCGCGTGACCAGAGGGCTGGGCTTTTCTTCGGTCAACGAATTAGCATTGCCATCCAGCGTGGCAATGCTGCTAGCGTTCTGGGCACTTATCCCATTGACATCGATGTGGACGAATTTTTTGATGCCGTATCAGTTCTTTTTCTATCCGTTTGTACATATTATTATTTTCAGTTTGTTTAAATACATATAAGGTCGGTTTTTTATGTTAATATAGACAATTCAAAGTTTTCGTTGTAAGGTTTGGACAGAAAATTACCTTGAAAAAAATTGTGCCATTGAATTATATTTTTCTGCAAAATTTTCGCAGAAAAATAGAATTCAATGGCACAATTTTTTCAAGATGTTTTTAAAGTACTGTGAGAACTTTTGAGATCCAAAATAAGCAAAATAAAACTAAGTAAAAGATTTTCCCTTCTTTATAACATAAAACGTCAAATAATAAATTCCTGGCTAATCTCTCTTGAATCTTTTCTTTTTCTTTCTAAAAGGATTATATCCGACGTCTTTATGTTCACGGCTTTGCAAGCAATTAAAAGTTTCACTTAAGATAATCGAGTCTCGGTGTCCGGGAGTCCGGGGGTCCGGGCCGGACGGTTCTGGGTAAGAGCCGGACGAGACTTTTCCCGACTTTACACTTTAGGTGACGCATAATGTGGAAGTGGGATTAAATGGAGTTTAGAAAGATGGTGTGGATTAGCATAACTTTTTACGCGCACTTTCAAAGGTAAATCTATTAATGTATTATTTAACCGAAGTCGTTATTTCTCTTTCGATCACGGTAATGATAGCGTACGCAGGAGATATTACGGCAATCCGACACGGAAAGAAAGAGATCAGGTGCAGAACCATTAGCTCTACGCACTTTCCGAGGCACGGGAGTGTAAATGTGTTGCAATTTATATTTTCATTTTTCTTTTTTATGGTCTTAATATTCCCAACGAGAATGCCCTCCTTTTTGTGTTTTCGTATTTGGTTTTTAATTCAGTCTTATCTGTCTGTCAAGACCTTTTATCTCATATATAGGTACTCAAATCTGCGGTCCCTTGAGGCTGTGAAAAAATCAAACGTCTGAGTTAAACGAAAATAAAAAGATAAAGATGCGCAAAAAACGTATATTTCGACACTCTCAAGGGAATCAAAATTCATAGGGTACTTCCAGTAGACCTAGAATCCTGAAATTTGGCATAAAGCAGGGTCTTATCGCACAAGAATAGGAATAAATCTGAAAACAGTAAATACTTTTTTGCGATTCGGAAAAATCTACGAAATACCATTTGGGAATTGAATTATTTCCATAGCTAAATTTGTACGGAATCCTCAGTGCGTGAGTCCGACTCGCACTTGCCCAGTTTTTTTTTCAGACTGCTTCTGTTCTTTTTCCGTATTATATTTCTTTAACTCGCAAGAACCAGCACATACAGCTATTTTGGATAAGTATAGGTACTTAAAACACATAACATAATCACCCTTATAATGTTCCCACTGCTGGGACTAAGTCCTTATGTCTAGGAGAGGGAGTGGGCCATTATCCACCACGCGAGTGCATTGTGGGTTGGTGCATTTATACAGTATGGGTACATAATTTATACCAACAGGTCCACGGGTAGTGTGAAAGCGAAACCCAGAGAACGAGAAATAGTAAATTTTGATATAAGTGGAGCACTCGGCTCCATAACACCCTTCCTACGGCGCGGGTGAATTCTGCCTCGGTCGCAATTACCAATTTCCACGTGTATCAAACAATGTTTTTCAATACACTTAGGAAGAAACAAATAAACGGAAGTTGACATGCGACTCGTGGAGGTCGCTTAGCGGCCAGCCTGATACGAAAAATATAGTAAGTACATTGTGTGGGAGCGAGCACCAGCTCTTTTCCACACTAGTGCGGAAAACAGCAAATTACGTACCTAAAGGCTGTATAGTGATAAGAACGAGTTTTCGAGTAAGTGTATTGAAAAGTTATTTGCCTTCTCAGAAGTTTATATTCTTTTTTCCGTAGAAGTTTTTCTTGTTACTAAACAAAGACTGCAGTGTCCTATTTTAATTTCCTAAGTGTTGTTAGCGTGTTTTAATGCAATAAGGATCACTTATTGTGTAGGGATCGATATAGCGTCGCACTGCGCATTATGGTGCATGCAATCGTTAGAACACCATGCTGGAATAATTAGCCAGAGTGATTTATTAAGGGGGACCGTCTCACCGTCATTATAGCCTGAGCTATGGAAATAAGTACTTACCTACACAGTTTGAGGAAAAGAGATTGTCATCTTCCTGCCCTTGTCATATATTACTTGGGGTCGGCGCAACACGTTTTTTTTTTAATTGTCATAAACTAGTGCTTGACTACGATCCCACCTGATAGTAAGCAGTGATGCCATCGTTGATGGTGAGGCGCATTAGTTTATTAAGAGCCTATTCACTCTAGCCTTGAAGACACCTAAATTATAATCGGACGGGAAGACCGCAGCAGGCAAGTTGTTTTAGTCCCTCGATGTACGCGGTATAAACGACGAGGCGAAACGCTTGGTCCGAACCGTAGAGGTTTCAACAACGTAAGGGTTCGTCGGGTTGTCCCATGGTAGAAATGAGATGGTGGAATCAAGTCATGCAATTCCTGCGCACACTCACTAAAATGCATCCTGTAAAACACATGCAGCCTGTGCTCAAGGCTTTGTAGATTGGTCTTAACCAGATCTGGATCACCAATTAGCCTCTTCGCACGCCTTTCCACCGAGTCCAAAGCTGCTAGGTGGCATTTTGCAGCACCAGCCTATATGAGGCTGCAGTACTCCACACACGACTCTTCGACTCCCGGCTCTTTTTTCTTCCATTCTATCTTGTCAGCGGTCACGCCATCATTGACTCTCTTTTCTTTCATATCACTCCTCACACAATCCACTCAACTTTTCTTTAGCCTCCTGTCTTCCTTCCCCCTGTCCATCCATCCACGTGTACATTTATAATTCTTTTAGTAACATACGTTTCATCCCTCCTCTTCACATGACCATACCAAGACGAACGATTTCCTTTCAACTTTTCAGTTACTGGCACCACTTTCAAACTTCCTGTATTATACTAATTTCTCACTTTATCCATTCTCGTCACTCCAAACATTTATCTCAACATTCTCATCTCCGCTACCTGAGACGAAAAGAATATTGACAGGCTTGCGTTTAAACACTATCTCTCCTGATGGTAAGCAATGATGCGGTCGTCGCTGGAGCGCGCTTACCTAGAAGTAACCTATTCACTTTTGACTTAAAGACCCCCAGGTTGTTGCTATCAGAAAACACGGTCATTACCCACTCAGGAATTTACATGGAATTCCGCTTCTTAGCTGTACACACAATGAATGTGTTTCTATTTGTTTTGTGAAAAAAAGTTACCTATTCCTTTTATTTGTTTCCCTAAAAGCGGATTAGATGTCCTTTTAACTTCAAGAAAACTTGTTTATGAAGGCACTCAATGCTGAATAAAAGAACCGCAGCCCCAAATAAAAAATGCAGGCATCTTGAAACTTCCAACCTCACTTGCAACACGTACTAAAAGCCGTCCCAGTAAACACAGCACCTACCTAATCCACGTTGAATTTCAAATCTTTAGTAAATACTTAATCCTGCGTTTGTGGGACTATCAATTTGATCGCATCCCCGAGGCCACTCAAATCTGCTCGGGTCGCATATAAGGAGCGAGCTTAACAGAACTTATGAATAAAAGATGGCCGCCGACCACTCCAAAGCTGGACTTTTCGTTCTTAGTGCGATTTTAGCTTATTTTGTTGGAAATTCTTGGTTTTGAGAAAGGGTTTTAAATTGTTGATTTTTAGTATTTTTTTTAATTGATATAAACTAGTGCTTGACTGCAATCCCACCTGATGGTAAGCAGTGATGCAATTTTTGATGGTGAGGTGCACTAGTTTATTAACCTATTCACTCTAGTCTTGTGTTTTGTGTTTCCTTGCGCGATCGAATCTGAAATGAAGATATCCGCAGGGGAACCAAAGTTGCGATATAGCACGAAGAATCGCCAAACTTAAGTGGCAATGGGCAGGGCACATTACTCGCAGAACAGATGGCCGTTGGGGCCGAAAGGTTCTGGAGTGACGACCACGTACCGGAAGACGCAGTGTCGGAAGGCCCCCTACAAGGTAGACCGATGACCTGGTGAAGGTTGCGGGAATCCGATGGATGCGAGACGCACAGGACCGTTGATTGTGGCGACATTTCGGGGAGACCTATGTCCAGCAGTGGACGTCTATCGGCTGAAATGATGATGATGATGATGATGACTCTAGCCTTGAAGACACCCAAATTATAATTGAACGGGAAGACCGTAGCAGGCAAATTGTTCCAGTCCAGTTTGGGGTTTCTACTATCAAACCTTTTTTTTTAAGAAGAATATTGGACTGTTTGCATTTTTTGTAGTCAGGGTTTTTTTTTCTTTCCTAATTACTTATTAAAGGGTTTTGTGATACCTTAACAAAAAGGCTTGTTAATCACAAAACTATTGATCTATGACATAGTTCCTATTAACATATTGTCATACTGTCATATTGTTTTGACTGGCCTGTTGGTCTAGTGGTTAGTGGCCCTGACTGCTGTGCCGGAGGTCGTGGGTTCGATTTCCACCCAGGACAAATGTTTGTGTGATGAGCACGATCATTAGTTCTGTGTCTTGGTGTAATTTATCTGTAATATGTATGTATTTCGAAATATATAAGTATGTTTAACAGTTATCTAGTACTCATAACACAAGCTCTGCTTAGTCCCAAACTAGACGGCGTTGTGTGAAAGTTGTGGATTATTATTATTATTATACTAACATCTTTATGGTCTTGATGTTGATATAAATTACTATTCAGGTTAAATGGAAGCGTAGTATTTTGTCATTCTTCGAGCTATGTCGGTGTATGTATTTCTGATTCGATCACGCAAGGATACTCCAAATATTGCCAGGGAACATAAGAGATTAGTTAACTAATATCGTATGTTCCCTGGCAATATTTGGAGTAGGGAACATAAGTGAGAGTAGGTATTATATTGGAGTTGGTCGATTAATACCAGATAAAAGTTATGTGATGCAGTTCTTTCTGGAGGAATTCCACGAATCCATTTTTAGGGTTCCGAACCTCAAAAGGAAAAATCGGAACTCTTATAGGATCACTTTGTTTTCCGTCTGTCTGTCTGTCAAGACCCTTTATTTTGGGAACGCGTGGAGGTATCGAGTTGAAATTAAAATCATATACTCAGATCTGCTGTCCCTTGAAGCTGTAAAAAAATCAAACTTCTGAGTTAACGAAAAAAAAGATACGGCAGTTTATGTCACAAAAAACGTAGATACCTATATTTCTACACTCTCAACATCAAAATTCATAGGATACTTCCCGTTGACCTTGAATCCTGAAATTTGCCATAATCCAAGGTCTTATAGCCCAAGTATAGGAACAAATATGAAAACTGTAAAGTAGTTTACGTTATACAAAAAACAACTTTTTTTTACGATTCGGAAAAATCTTCTTGACGTAATTTGGGAATAGAACTGTTTTCATAGGTAAATTTATACGAAACCCTCAGTGCGCGAGTCCGACTCGCAATTGCCCGGTTTTTTTTAGTTGTGAGAGTAGTAGTAATGCGAGAGCGAGTGTCAGATTTATACTGAGTAAAACCCACTTGTGTTTGCTGTAACTCTTTCGAGTAATCTGCAGCTTGATTCCACTAATTCCTTTTATTTACCATAATAATATAAGCATCTTCAAAGATAACTCGAATAAGTTATATCAATTCGACCGCATTAAATTTCACTGCAGAACAACAAATCAATAGCCTAACTATCAACAACACAAACCTCTTTTAGCACAGAAAGAAAACAAAAGCGAATAAGAAAACAATGCACTAAAAGTCAACAACCCCGAAACACCCCATTAATTCCACCAGCACCTAATTCTTTTACCCACAAACACACACAAAGCCGGCAATAGCCATGTGTCTCAATTTGTTAGTCTACTGCTTCGCTGAATATTCCTACCAAAGAGCAAGGAATCGCTTCGGCTAGATGCGGTAATGTTTAAGTTTTTCATACTAACCAGCCTCCCTAGCCAAGTTACAACCATTTCGTTTCGATTCTCTTTTCGTTGCTCGCCTCGAGTCGGCCACGCCTCCTATTCCTTTGTTCTGACCACGTGACTGAGCGTTGAGATGACGTCAGAATAAAGGAATCGGAGGCTTGGCCTGCTCGAGGCGATCAACGAAAAGAGAATCGAAACGAAACGGTTGTAACTTGGTTAGGGGGCAGGAGACAGTGCGAGCGAGAAAGAAGGATGGAGCTGTACACCCTATATAGCTCCATTCCTTTAACAGTTCAGTTTAGGTCGTAAAATGGATTTAACCATGGTGATGTGGCCTGTAACAATTCTGAATCTGGAGTTTTTGGTGCGATTTTTTGTTGAAATTCAGTGGCTGTTTTAATTATTCCCAAACTGATTCCTGGTGGATATTGTGATTTAATATTGGTGTCGTTTTATATCTCAAATATCTACACAGCTGGATAATATGTGGAATGATGAAACAGACGCGATCTCGGTGGAATGAAGCTGAGAATTTAATTGTAGTATTGACTACCTCAGCGAAGTTTGCTGAGAAGTCTAACTCGATTCGACATTTGCGTCAAATAATGCAAAAAAAAATAAAAATAATTTCGCATTTAAATGAAAAAAAGTGACTGAATTTTGTATCAAAAGCTAAATACTTTCTGAACTTGACACTGGCCAAATGCACAAACCGACTCGACGTCAAAAGAAAAAAAAAACTGTGTCTGGCCGTGACAGCCGAGACTTAGGGCCGAGTCACACCATAGCAGCGACGCGGCGAGCATATTTAGTGTAAATTAATTTTAAACTATATCTACATACATAAAAGACCAGTATCGCTTGAAAAACATGAAAAGGTCGCGACGCCGCGCGCCGCCTGCGGTGCCGCGAGCGGCGAACGACCGACATTTCTAGCCTAGCCAGTCGCTGCCGGCCGCTGTCATTCCGGTGTGACTCGGCCCTTACACTCGGCGCACATCGCGTGGTTCGAATTTTATTAGTAGACTAACTTCTGCAAGCGGATTTACCCGCGTGAAAGTAGGTTTTTCATACAAACTTTAGACCCCTTTAAACCTCTGTGAAAAATTTCAGCCTTCTAGGTCTAAGACTTTGGGCTGGGCGTTGCTGATTCAATGAGTGACTCAGGACTTTACCTTTTATATATACAGATACCTAACTATGTAGCGGCCTGCAACGGCATACCTATAGTGTTGCAACAGAACTCTGCTTCCGCTTCCGCTTCTGCAGAAGTTCCGCAAGTTTTTTCACTTCCGTTTCCGCTTCTGCTTCCGCAAAATTTATAAGAAAGTTCTAAACGGAAGAATACAGCGAGGAGCGCGGGGGTGGGGGGTGCGTGGACGACTGGACACATCGGTAGAGGCGCGGGGGCTGTACACAAACGTGTTGCAACGAGTTTATTTATTATTATATTTTTTCCCTGCCGGAGTCTAGCTACAGCCTGGGGGTCTTTAAGTCAAGAGTGAATGGGTTATTTCTAGGCAAGCGTGCTCCATCAGCGGTCATATCATCGCTTTTCATAAGGTGAGATAGTGGTCAAGCGCGAGTCTATCAACAATAAAAAACCGGGCAAGTGCGAGTCGAACTCGCACACTAAAGGTTCCGTACAAACTTACCTATGAAAACAGTTCAATTCTCGAATCGAGTTACGAAGAATTTTCCGAATCGCAAAAAAAGTTTCTTTTTGTGACGTAACTATAAATTTACAGTTTTCAGATTTTTTCCTATACTTGTGCTATGAGACTTTGATTCATGCCAAATTTCAGGTTTCTAGGTCAACGGGAAGTACCCTATGAATTTTGATTCCCTTGAGAGTTGTGAAATACACGTATTTTGCGACATAAACGGCCGTATCTTTTTTTTTCTTTGACTCCGAATTTGATTTTTTCATAGCTTCAAGGGACTACGAACCTGAGTATATGGTTTTAATTTCAACTCGATACCTTCCCGCTTTCCCGAGATAAAAGGTCCTGACAGATAGACAGACGGACAACAAAGTGATCCTATAAGGGTTCCGATTTTTTCCTTTTGAGCTACGAGAAACAGACAGACACTGAAAACGACTTTGTTTATACTAAGTAGAGACGTCGTTTCTAGTCGCTGCTGACGCCTGTGATTCTTACTTTCCGTATTACCATATTGTGGAAGCTAGGTGTTTGTGTAAGAGGCAGTTTGTTCCGGATGCAAATCTACCACAGACGTAATATATTGGGTGAGAATACCTTCCTTCTATTTCTATAAATAGTGGAAAACAAATTCGCTTTTTCGCTTCTGTCTACGTGCGTGTGTAGGTCTTGTTAACTAGGGAGGTTCCCTGCTGTGGTAATAATAGGCCTTCACTTATGAAATTGCCGTTTTTTAAAACGGGTTATTTTGAACTGTGATATCTTTGGTCTGATATGATCTTTATTCCAAATCAGTCCGAAGATATCGCAGTGTAAAGTAACCCGTTTAAAAAAAACTTGGCAAGTGCGAGTCGGACTCGCGCACTGAGGGAGAACAAACAAACTTACCTATGAAAACAGTTCAATTCCCGAATTGAGTTACGAAAATTTTCAGTTTTCAGATTTTTCCTATAATTGTAGTATGAGACCTTGCTTCATGACTAAATTCAGACAGACAGACAGACAGACGGACAACAAAGTGATCCTATAAGGATTCTGTTTTTCCTTTTGAGGTACGGAACCCTAAAAACTTTTGAATTTTGCGGGATAACCTGGCGCTTTTCTGGCTTCTCGGGGGCAGGAAGTTGAACCTGGCGCTTTTACTTTAAACATTTTAGGAGCTTTAACACACATTACCTAATACCTTAGCTGCAGCCTCTGCATACGTTCAGGACAGCTTGACTGCTTGTGCTGTCCATCGATCCGTCTCCACCAAGTTAGTGTCCGAACTTGTAACCACAGTTACTTCGTTAGCTGCTAATGTTATACTAGACTTGGTTAACCAAGTTACAGTTTAGTCTAGTTGTCTATGGAGATTGATAGGGTTTAAGTTCAAAGATAAACTTGGCTTCAAGATTTTTTGAAACATTAATGTATATTTTTTTTTTCAATTCAACTTTAGGAGTTTTAGGAGTTTTTTTTTTCTGAAGTTCAGTGGCTGTTTTAATTATTATTCGCAAACTGTTTCCTATTGCATATTGAGATGTAAAATTGGTGTAATTTAGTATCTCAAGTGTATAATCAAATGGTCTATTTAGAATCATTGAAACAGGCACGATCTCGATTAACTACCTCTACCAAGCTTGCCGACAAAGCTATTACGACTCGTTAAATTTGCTGACAAACACAAATTTATAAATAATATAATAATAATAATATTCCACTATCACACAATGCCACCTAGCTCCAAGCTAGGCAACTGATAAACATACTTATATATTTCTAAATACGTTACATATTAGTGATAAACTACACCCAGACACAAAACAAATGATCGTGCTCATCACACAAACAGTTTTTCAATACACTTACTCGAAAACCCGCTCTTATCCCACCGCTTTTAGGCATGCAATAGACTGTTTTCCGCACTAGTGCAGAAAAGTGCGCATGTTCTTCCCCGCCGATTTCGATTCCCACCCAGGAATAGTACATTTTGATACAAATGTACTATTCCTGGGAGGGAATCGAAACCACCCAGAAAAAAAGAATATGAATTTTGAAAAATTAGAATAAATCTTAGAATATGTTACATCTACATTTTAATGGATTTCGTCCATGTTGCTAATCCTGCTGGAATAATCTCCCTAAATTATTACCAGAGCAATTCCAAGCGACGTTTACCATAGACAATTTGTCTAATTCAGCTAGTCCCAAAATCTTCTTGGTCAGCTTCGTTCCCAACTCAATTTGTCTTCACTCTAGTTAGATTTGATTATGGTACAGAGCGAGCATGGGGCGGACGTAGCCTTCACTTCAAATACCACTTAATCTACTAAGTATATTACAGTTATCCGTTAGTTTTCGTTCTGTCCATCCCAAGGTGTCAATGTCTGGTAGATATCGCTATCAGCGATAAGACCATCATTATAATCATATAATCACATCATCATCATCATCATTTCAGCCGAAAGACATTCACTGTTGGACTATACTTCCCTTAAGTGTCGTATTCCCGCAACCCTTACCAGGCCATCGGTCCACCTTCTAGGAGGCCTTCCAACGCTGCGTCTTCCGGTAATTTTTCGCACCAATGCGAAAAAAAAATTGCGCGCGGTAGGGATAAGAGCCAGTTTTCAAATAAGTATATTGAAAAATAATTTCTAACATCTGAATACTTTTGCAAAGAAAAACCTGTGCGTTCACTATGTCGTCGATAACTGTTATACCCAAGTGAGTTTTTTGACTAATCGAAAAAAATCGAAGTAAGGCGTGCTCAAACGCTACCAGCCTTTAAAACAATGGTCAAGGAGCATTACCTGTCACTAATATTTCTTTATTCTCCTTGCTCAATTTTAATTTTATATTTATTAGTATATTTATTGATATTGTTTAAGTGTATTTTTATTATTATGTGTAATTAATATTAACGCCGGAGAGCAGTGGTGGCCGAGTGGTAATGGTCCCGAATTACGAATCGTAGGTCGTAGGTTCAAACCCAGCCAGGAGCATTACTTTGTGTAATTTACTTCATCACCACTGCTCTCAAAACGGTGAAGGAAAACATCGTGAGGAAACCGGCATGTCCTAGAACCAAAAATTCGAAAACATGTGACACCCACCAACCCGCACTGATTACCTATATGATTTTTTTATACAATGACCGCCCCAAATCTATCTCCTTTCGTTCAGTCCATCCTAAGGTTGTCTGTAAGAGTTTGCCCTGAGCGATAAGACCGCCCTTTGTATACTTTGTTTTTGTATTATGTTTATCCTGTCCACATTATGAGGTGTACAATAAAGTATATGTCGGCGCAGGGTGCCGATCATCATCACATATATAATAAATAATTCATCTGAACAGTGTGATATTGTTTTACGAGAAGGTTGTGCGTGACAAAACACGTTGTTTACCGTTTATGGCGGGTTTATACTTCACTGTCACGGTACGGGATAACCTTTATTTATTCAAATAACTGCTATTCCGTACTTTTTTACATGAAAAACTGATACAAGGCTTTATCAGAGTAAATTATGTAAATAATAAAATAACGCAAATTGGATCACGTAAAATCTTATAGAATTATTTAAAATAAAACTGGCTAAGTGCGAGTCGGGCTGCGTGCAAAAGGTTTCGGACGATACATTTTTTTGTTTTTACATTAAAATAACATAAACTTCTTAAAGATTTTCTTGTAATCTTAAAATATTGTAAAATTAATTCCTGTCGTTTAAGAGTTACCGTGGCCCTGGAAAGCAAAGAGTAACTGAAGGACACAAGTGGGTTTTAGTCAGTAAAAGTCTGACACACCCTTTTGCTCCGTCCTAGAGCGAGCGCGAGAAGTCATTTGATGATTTTGCACCTCAAAAAAAGGCACTAGGTTAGGTCTTAACAAACCAAAACTAATGCTTGCTAACCGTAATACTGTAGACAAAAAACATTTGGTCCATTCTACTCTACATTCAAATCTCTATTTTAAAATTCTGTTCCCTTCAAAAGTATCTTGTCCAATTATCTCAAAAGCTCTTAAAAGCCTCAAGTTCTATTCGAGACGGTCCTAAAATGTTATTCCGTAATACTGACGGTAATATTAAAGGATTGAGATCCGTGTTTTGAATCCAGATAGTTTTATTTGACGTCGGAGCTCCGGATTTTAAAGCTGATTTAGAATTAGAGAGCAATGTCAGAATGAGAATTACGGAAAAGTAAATGGTATAAGGAGAATTAAGTCAAATGTTTAGTTGGTCGGTGTTAGATGACAGATAATAATGTCCGCCATGCCTCTTATTGTATTAAGTCTGTGGTCCGTGAGTATCAGCGCTGCGTTATATATTTTTTAATTAATTGGTGCACATGCTGGGATAGGAGCCTTTTTGGCCTCGCACTAGTCTTTCTTTTTTGATTTTTAAAAGTAAAGATAAACATAAAATGGGCATCTTTCCAAACTTACACTTAGTTATTCTTACGCTAAAGTCACGCACTAAAAATATTTGCTTCTGCTTATACAAGGACAGTTCGGACCCTAACATTTACCCAATATTTAATGTCTGTTCTTTTTCTTTGCAGGTAAGTGTGACCCAGTTTCCATGTCAGCTGGGGTACTGCTGGTGACACCTGGGACCCTTTCAAACGTGAGCACATCTATATTTACGAATACCTTCGCTTTGAATCGTGATACTGATTGTGGACACCGATATTCTTTAGACTGTGGTAATATTTTTTTACAAATTTAGAGGTTACCTCCGTCGCTTATTTCAGCAAATGGTAATTTAATTTTGGAGAATCTATCAGTTCTTTATGAGGTAGTCAGTAGATAACGCTTGCCTTTCGTATTGTTTGAAAAACACTTTTAAAAAATGATATTTAAAAGTAATTCTAATTTGCCGCTTGCATGATAAACATTATTTTTTAACTGCTCTCAAAACGTTGAAGAAAAACATCGTGAGGAAACCGGTATGTCCTCAAATCAAAAATTCGAAGACATCCAGCAGCTCGCACTGGGCTCGCGTGGTGGATTACAGCCTCTCCTAGAAAGGAGGTCTGTGTCCCAGCAGTGGGAACATTATGAAGCTGATTATGCTTATCATATGCTATTCAATTCTAAGTTTTAGATAACTAATCCTAAGAGACTTGTACAACCCCGTAGATGTATCATGTTTGTATATATATAAAAAATATATATATATCTATTGTAAACGAGTACTTAAGTAAATGTATAATACTGTTAACACTTGCTTGAACTTGGTACGACGGATTTGGTCCGGACATACCAAGGTCGAGCGTGACTCGGCTTAAGTTTGGTCCATTGCACCAAGTTCGAGTGTGTTTTAACACTATAATACCTTTTACTACTCGTTTATTTATATGTACGTTTTTTTACATACGTTATTTATTTATTTATATATACTTTATTGCATACCAAGATTACAAATTTACAAATTGAAATTTTAATACAAAAAAAAAAACATACAATTGGCGGCCTTATCGCACTCGGCGATTTCTTCCAGGCAACCCAGAATGGATAGAAATTGCCTGGACACAAAATGGGGTTGCACTTGGTGCAAATATAAAAGTAAACAAAAACTTAATAGAGACTTAATACTAAAATAGATACACATATATATACATACATAGACACAAAATATAAATATATAAGCAAGAGAATAAGTGATGAAACGAAGACATGATCACAGTGACAAGTAATGATCCTTCACAAGCCTTTTAAATACAGGCAGTGTTTGTGCACGTTCTATTGCCACAGGCAATGCATTCCATAGACGAGCGGCCTGGACAGGAAAAGACTTATCCAGGAAAGTAGTCGAATGCATTGGCATTTTAAGTTTCAAGTTATCTGATGACCTAAGAACTCTCATGTGGGAGTCGCAAAGAAATCGGAAACTTTCTTTGAGGTAACGAGGGGTAGAAGGGGAAAAGAGCACATTATACAAGAGGGAAAGAATATGAGCATTACGGCGAAGGCGAATTGGCAACCACTTGAGTTTAACACGAAATTCAGAAACATGGTCATAATTACGCAAACCGAATATGAACCTTATACAAAAGTTTTGAAATCGCTCAAGTTTATCCAGTTGTACTTCAGAGAGGTCAAGATAGCTGGCATCAGCATAATCAAGTATGGGTAGAAGAAGAGATTGTGCATAATCTTGGTGGCAGTCGGCAGAAATTTACGTAGTCTTCTCAACGATCCAGCAGATGCAAATAACTTGCGGCTAACTTCTTGTAGTTGGGCAGTCCAAGAGAAATTCTTGTCGATGAATATCCCCAAGTTCTTAACTTTCTCGCTAAAGGGAATTACTGAGCTGTCAAAAGAAACTTGGGGAAGAGTCGTCAACACTATTAATAGATACTAATTACGCTGATTCACGATCGACTACTTTTCTCTTTCTATACAAAACTCTAATTCGTTCCCAGTTGGAATATGCGGTGCCCATATGGTGTCTCTTTTATAAGAAATATAAGAATCCCATAGAAATGGTACAGAAGAGGTTTCTTCGTGCCACCCACTACAAGTGTTTCCGTACAAAAATATCCTATACAGATTTGTTAAAGCATTACAAAATATTGAGCTTAGATTCTAGACGTTCATTGATCATGGTTATGATGCTATATGGTATATGCAACAACAAGTTCAACTGTATTGAACTCTCCAACGATCTATGTTATGTAGTACCTAGAACTATTTTCCGGCGGGAGGTGCGCGTACCTCGATGGTTCTATACTGCACGTTGTAGGACGAATGCTGGGGTGCGGGCGCCTCTCCGCCAACTAGTGGCAACCTATACCTCACATTTTATAGATTTAGACATTTTCGCGCTTTCTCAATCTAAATTTAGAAAAATGGCTTGTCATTTGCTGGCTCACCGCCCTTAAAATAGACTCATATGTATTTGCTTCTCTTATAATAATTGTAAGAGTATTTAAACGAGTACCTATACTTTATCACTTTTATTTAACGCGCGTCCGTTATCCTATTTCACGTGTTATTTCGTGGACAATGGTGTGGGTTATACTTTTTTTACTTTTCTGATAAAACTACTGTATATTGATTCTGTATCGTATAACTGTTTTTTGTCCCAAATAAATAAAATAAAATAGACTGTAGTACAGACTGAGCACGACCTTGGTACGGCGGACCAAAACCATCGTACCAAATTGGAGCGTGTTTTAACTCTATAAGTCGATACACTTGTTTTAAAATCCACACAAAATCAGCTTAATAAAATCACAATGTCTGACAATCACGGATCACGATTTAAAGTTAACAACATTAACATTACAAATACATAATAACTTAGTTGATCATTATTGACAGGCTTGTAGCGTTGTTCATCAAATTATGGTATGTAGTTACCACTAAAACCACTAGTGTAGTGCCCGCCGACAATATGCATAAATAATGTCGATGCTAAATCAAGCGTCGGTAAATAGGTATGTCGGCGTATTGGCATACCACTAATTCATATCGGCTGTCACAGCTTAATCTGTCGACCATCTTATAGTTGGTTGTAGAAAGCTGGTGAATTAGACGCGTATTAAAACGCATATGTTATGGCGTATTATATCAAAGTTTGCAGAAAGAAGCCTGCATTTCGGAAAGTGTGTGTCTTATAATATAGTAATAACAAAGTGATAATCTTAGAGATAATATTATACCTAAGCATCACTGTAATTATGGTAGGGCTGTGCCATTGTTTGTTTTTTGTATTTATAATTTATCTAAATAAAATTAGATTTATTTAACTATTCTATAAGCATATAAATAGTACCTATGTAGCTATTCCTAAAAAATAACTGTCTTGATTAACTTAAAAATGTGTCTTAGGTATAATTCAATATCTAAAGAATATCCTGATCTCATAAAACCATATTCCCAAATACATTTGGAAGTAAGTTAGCCCAATAATTTGCGACGCGACGTGCCGAAACCCCCGTGAAACTCCCGCCAAGGATTAACACGTCGAATAGTTGGAAATTAAGTTTGTCGTACAAAGCGAACGGAGACGGGGCAAACAATTAGTTTTCGTGGCTATGTTCATATCCTTAAGCCGTGATGGCGAATTTCTGTGTTTAGATAGTAACTAGATTCTGTAGCTTCGCCCGAGAAAAATATATAGGGTGACTGGCAATTAGTGTACGATACTTAAACACGTGATTGTGCTCATGATAACAAACAATTTTTATTATGGGAGCAAAGCCGAAATCACGAAAAAAATATCAGCTGTTCAGTACATTTATGTTTGCCTAATGTACTGAACAGCTGATATTTTTTTCGAGCACAATCACGTGTTTAAGTATCGTACACTAATTACCAGTCACCCTATATGTACGAGTATATAGCTTATGTCACTCAGTGATAAAATAATAGTAATCATTTTTATTCAGGTCAAATATTGATTGGTTAAATATTGCCATATTCATATAAAATATCGCGATGCCAATAACACAATGAAATAAAGTCACAATAAAATAAAACCCAATGAAATAAATCAAAATCAATAACACAAAGTTAATAAATTAAAATCTGAAGCACGCTCGTTGACTCAATTTTTTTGTGTAAACATATTTTCTAAAGATCAAAGCCGTTTGAAAGGAGTAGGGAAAACAAGTTTTTTTTTTTTCAAAAGTATTAGTTTTACGAAAAAATCATATACTTATTATGTTGTATAAATATATAAATATATGATGTTATAATAAACATATTTTTTTCAAACCCTTAACCTAGCCGTTACCGAGGATTGCTACAGTGGAGGTTGCTACAGTGGTTGAGCGATCCTCCTTCTGTGAAACAGTAATGCTAGCAAAGGAGAAGGCCGCACGTGCACGCGCGAGGCAATGGCCCTCGCGCCCCTGCCGCCGGGATTCCGATCCCGATTTCCGGCCACCTTAGGCGCGGGTTTACGGACGGCCAGCAATGGATAGCTCGCCTTCCAACCGTCCGGTAACCGTCCGGGCCGAGCCCAAGTCGTCGACGGCGCGTAGTATTCTACGCGCGCCTTAAGTAGATGTCAGCAACCGTAGGGGCCCAGCGGTATCGAAGCCTACTGGGGCCATAGGTGATACGAAAGAGATCCCGGGGCCCTGAAACAATGGCAAAGAAGGAACAGGAGTGGGTTTTTAGTCAGTAAAAGTCTTACACACCCTCGCGCACCGCCCAAGAGCGGGGGATGTCATTAGATGATTTTCCAACCCGAAAAAAAAGTGATTGAGCGATTGGCTGCTACGCCGTGTATCACGGGTTCGATTCCGACGTTCGACTAAGTTGTTCCGGGCCTGGGTGCCTTGTAATTGTGAGTTTGAATGTTTCTGAACGCACGATACCGGAGTAATTGCTAGTTTGGGGCAAAGTTTTTTTTTCAAATAATCTATCACGAAACGCAGACACCGGCTATGATATGATTTCGACTAAGCAGTCGAAATCATCAGCTTAAAGCTAAGCAGCTTTAAGCACAATGAATGTATTCCCATATCAACGTGCGTATGGGTGGAATGTTCACCATGTAACATTGGCGTAATGCCTTATATTTAATAGTCTGATGGTGGAACGGGCTTGGAGGAATTTAATTACGCAATTCCGACACACAAGCCACAAAATAGACAGGTACAGAAGTCAATCTCATGTATGTACATCACTTTTCATACCTACGCTCGGCGATCGCGCTAGGGTCAGCGCGTGGCGCCGAACTGTCCGGGGCGCGGTGATAAATGCCTACCTAATCTGAAATCTGATTTGTAAAAATTTACATGGCCACAAAATCATCTTCTCTAGGCACGGGGCCTGTTCTGTGTTACGTTAAAACAAACCATCAAAATACAAGCAAATATCTACTTACCTCTCTGAAACAATTGGTAGCCTAAAAAACAGGTGAGATAGTGGTCAAACGCGAGCCTATCAATAATAAAATAAATAATAATAAACGTCAATTCACTGTTTAATGTTTAATTTAAACAACCGTCCACTGAACAGTTAGAATAAGGTTTTTTTTGTTGATCCATTTTTCCACAAAAAAGTTCACGGACGCGTGTCTCAAACGGATAGCACTCGAGCTCGCATTGAGCTGAATTGAGCCGAGATAAATAATAATAATAATAATATTTTTTTTTATTAATTTAAATTTTTTTTAATTGCTCGAGCGCGCTTTGTATGTAGAATGACTTCTGTACCTATCTATTTTGTGCACACGCTCCCAGAAATGCAACCGATACACACACCCTATTTGGTGCAGGCGCGAGACACACAATTTTAGTTATTTTATTTTCTTATTTTTTTTATCTTAAGTGTTTACATATTGTTTCTGCATTGTGTGTATCTGTGTACGTGTGCCAAATAAATATTTTTCTATCTTTTCTTTCTTTATACAAAACCGACAGACTAGTAAGTTTGCGTTTCAGTGTTGCGGTAACTGTCGAACCATCCTTCGATGTAGATTAATATCTTATAGATCCCCTTCTTCTCCAGCAACACATCTGCAGCTTATAATAGGTATAGCCAAGTTCTCAGCCATTTATTCCATAAATTATGTATTACTCAATTATGCTAATGTTATTACACTATAATAACCGAATATCAGTCAGATGGAATTTGATATGTTGTGTCAATTATGTAACTCATGACGAGATGACAAACTGCGATAGTATTGACACATTATGGTAATTTATTGCTGATATATAAGTGGGACAATATCTTGAGGTACCTATAAGTGTTGTTCTATATCACGAAAACGAGATTTTTACAAGCTTTTATTTAGTGTCTTTCCTGTCCCGATGTTTGTTTGTCTATAATCAAATGTTGTTATATTTGATCCACTTCCCGGTTACCGATTGAGCTGAAATTTTGCATGCATGTTTAAATCAGATGACAATGCAAAATTATTATGACATAGAGGTGATCTGATGATGGAACCGGAAGGTGGCCATAGGAACTCAGATAATCCTATTGTGTTTGAGCTTTTTGATATGGTCTTGTTGAGTATCAATTATATAAATATACAGTGTGGAAAAATAAGTCGGGTTCTGGAGGGAAATGCGGGACAGCAATTTTAAAATTCGAACGAATATTTGGAACATTTTTATTTTTAAGACCAAATGGTTGTTAGATAACAAATTGATAATAAAATAAAGTTAATGTTAGGTTAGAGAAATTTTATCCTGAATAATAATCCTATCGATTAGTATAATAAAATAGCGAGTGTTTGTTTTTTTTTTTAAATTTTAGTTGGTTTGAATCCCGGGCGAGGCAAGCGAGTTTTAGAAAATCTTTGAATGCAGTTTTGTTTCTTTTAAAAAATAAAGGAATGTCTCCTTTAAGTAAAATGAGCCAACTTAAGGATTTAAGGTATAGTTTGCCTCCAGGGTCCGACTTATTTTTCCACACTGTAAACCGCGCTATAAAAGCTTGCTGTGAAAAAGTGATTTTTACTGAAAACTTGTTTTTCTTTGAGGTGAGAAATCTTCACACAATAATTCACACTGTTACCCACTAAAACGTTCCTGTTACTTCAGTTTCCCATTGCGTTCCAGAGCCGTGGTAACCCTTTTCAACAATACCGCAGTCTTATTTACCTCTACTGTTAAAATTGTTTAAAATTAAAAAGAAACTGGGCAAGTGCGAGTCGGATTCACGCACAAAGGGTTCCGTACACACTTACCTATGTAAATAGTTCAATTCCCGAATAGTTTCGAGGATTTTTCCGAATCGTAAAAAAGTTTTTTTTTTTGTGACGTAACAACAAATTTCCTATTTTAAGATTTATTCCTATATTTGTGCTATAATACCATGCTTTATGCCAAATTTCAGGATTCTGAATCAACGGGAAGTACCCTATGAATTTTAATTTCCTCGAAATACGTTTTTTGCAACAAAAACGGCCGTATCTTTTTTTTCGTTAACTTAGAAGTTTGATTTTTCACAGCTTCAAGAGACCGCAGATTTGAGTATATCGTTTTAATTTCAACTCGATACCTCTACGCGTTCCCGAGATAAAGGGTTTTGACAAACAGCCATACAGATAAGAAAGAAAAAGTCGTTTCAGCGCAGCATAACTTTCCTTATCAAAATCTCGAGGTGCGAAAACAAAGCCATTCAAAGAAAATACTTTTCTTTAACTTACTCGACGACTGCAGTCGTTGGAAAACTAAGTTTTTCTAGAGGTGTCACATAAAAGCCGACTTCAAAACAATTCTCCTTTGTTCGCTGTTCAGATTTCTTAATGACTGACAAGGAAAATAATGAGACAGATTAATTATTTAAATCGTAATACGTCCTCCTAACCCATTTTCATAATTACTTGGCACTTAAAAAGGCTTTGTAGGACTCTATACCTATAAGCTCGAAGAAATCGGCAAAACTTATGCTAACACGTAAATGTTGCCAATTATTATTATATATGGCCCGTGTTTTTAGTGTTCCGCACCCAAAGCATAAAAACGGGACCTTATTGCTTTCACCGTTCGGTTTCGTATAGTGTCCGGACGTGTTCCGTATGGTGTCCGGACGTAACGAATAACATCATCTCATCTCTTCCTGAGGGTGTCGTAAGAGGCGACTAAGGGACATACCAGAGAATGGGCAGCAGCGTCCTCTGTGCATTACAACAACCAAACTGCGATCGCCAACCCGTCTGCCAAGCGTGGCGATTATGGCAACCCCCCCCCCCCCCCCTCAAAAATGAAAATAAAAATGAAAAAATAGCGCCTTTGGGGGAGGCCTATGTCCAGCAGTGGACGTCTTTCCTTTCGGCTGAAATGATGAATGATGATGATGATTGCTATCACTACTCCGTCCGTCTGTCTATCACCAGGCTGTATCTCATGAACCGTGATAGCTAGACAGTTGAAATTTTCACAGATGATGTATTTCTGTTGCTGTTATAAAAAAATACAAGAAACCGAATGAAGAGCTCCCATACAACAAACGTCATTTTTTTGCCGTTTTTTGCTACGGACGGTGGGGAAACCTACGTGGGTGAGTCTGACTCGCACTTGGCCAGTTTTTCTTGTGCTGTGGTCCATGTAACAGGAAACAGCATAAATGCGTAATCGGCTTTATAATGTCCCTACTGATGGGACTTAAGCCTCCCTTCTAAGAGAGTCTTTGTGTAACTTATCTCATCACCACTGCTTTCAAAACGGTGAAGGAAACATCATGAGAAAATGCTGGTTTCGGTTGAACTAAACATTCGAAGACACGTGATATCCACCAAACCGCACAGGGCCCGCTTGTTGGCTCATTCCCTTACCCTAGAGAGGAGGCCTGAATAGCAGTGGGAACACTATAACACCTCCCAACTTACCTATCCTCGGAATTCCCCCCAAGGGTGTTAATATAATCTGACCACATTAATCTCAACGCCAGTTTCCGACGCTAGCTGCAAACTGGTTATAAATCAATTACAGTTATCACCCGCAGCCGACTTATGTTAATTTGTAGCCCGATTTATACGACGCGTGTTTGTGACGTCTATTGACGTTTGCCCTGCGTACACAGGCACTGATATATTATTTATAGTAAGCGCCAGATAAATTTGCAAAAAAGTACATTGATCTTTCCTTAATACCTATCTCCGTGTACAATTTGCCTGCTGCGGTCTTCCCGTCTAACTATAATTTAGGTGTCTTCAAGGCTAGAGTAATAGGCTCTTAATAAACTAGTGCGCCTCACCATCAATGATTGCATCACTGCTTACCATCAGGTGGGATCGCAGTCTAGCACTGGTTTATATCAATTAAAAAAAAACAAGTATGTACACGAAACATAAACAATAATCAGTTTTTCAATGCTAGAAAATGTAAAGGATCACGACAGATGCAAAGAGTATAGTAAATATATGGGGAAGACAGATGTCGATTCAAGACAGCTTTTAAATGTCTTTATTTTAAATTAAGAATGTCAATAAGTGTAGGAGGATCAATGTACTTTATTCAAAATTTATTTGGCACCTACCATAGAGCTTTTAGTGATTAGTCAGTGATTCGATAGCCAAAGAAAAGCCCAGCACTCTGGTCACGTGACGAGTCGATTGTTTGTTGGTACCTCTCGAAGAACTCGATAAGCGCTCGGACCCCATGGCACCAGTGTTTCAACCCAAAAATATGACTCCTGATAAGATTAAGGCCTAGCACAGCCCGCCGTGCTAAGAAGATGGCATGGAACAAGGTTGTGGACATGTGTTGCATCCCACCAAAGGCCCACCCAACTTTCAAGGCAAATGGTCATCCCGCCTGACCTCTACTGTATAACCTTGACTGCACGAAATTGGATATTTTCTTATATTTTGTAAGTATTTTACATTAGACAAAAAAAAACACAAAAAAAATATTCTTAAACGACGCAGCAATTAGCATTTCAAATATTTGCTTGAAGTTCCCCCTTGTTCCGTGGTTTCGTGTGCTGGGATTATCTCACTATCTCTTTTGTACACACGTAATCTAATGGCAGTGACGTCACATTTTAGCTTGTGCTTTTTCTGTTACTTGACGGATTCCCCTTCCACCAGTTTTGAAAACTTCTATTTTGAACAGATTTGTAAAAATCTTTCTATTTGCGATTTTGGATAACGTTATTTTTTGACAGACTTAATTACCATTACATAGCATATATAGCACATACAGCCTTTTAATGTTCCCACTGCTGGGACTCAGGCCTCCTCTTTAGGAAAAGGAACGGGCCATAATCCACCACGCAGGCCCAGTGCGGGTTGATGAATGTCACATGTCTTCGAATTTTTGGTTCTAGGACATGCCGGTTTCCTTCATGCTGTTTTCCTTCACCGTTTTGAGAGCAGTGCAGTAATGCGTCTGGCTAGGTTTGAACCCGCGCCTACAACTCGTAAGTCGGGGCCGTTACCACTCGGCCACCACTGCTCTGCCATTACATTTATTTGAAATTGATGGCCTAAAAAGTGCCCGTTCGTACTTTGTATCATTAAAAGCACTTGATCCACAGTTATATAATTAAAGGTTAGTGTCTACTTGGTTTTTGCAACCCAGACTAAAATAATGCATGTTATCTAAAAGCTCTGCAGTCGTCGTTTCAACGCATTAAAGTTATTTAATCTGTCTAATGTGAACATAGATTATAATGGAACGGAGTGGGTTGTGGTAATGCATGGCTGCCTTTATGAGATGTGAAATATGAGTGTACCTGTAGTGCATGATTGTACTGAGCGCTTGAATATATCGAGTCTTTTGTGAAAGAACATAGCGGCGACAGTTTGGTCTCTTTGTAGAAAGGGGTTTTATCTATATAAATAAAAGCGAAATACCACTCACTGATTAATCACGAAATCTCAGAAACTATAACACCTACAAACTTAAAATTTGGCAGGTAGGTTCCTTATAGGGTGTAGACATCCACTAAGAACGGATTTTACGAAACTCCACCCCTAAGGGGGTAAAACGCGGGTTGGAAGTTTGTATGGAGAAATCGACTTTTACGTGGGCGAAACCGCTGGCAGAAGCAATAGTCTATAAAAAAAAAAAAATAATAGTACATTTTGATACAAATGGAGAGAGTTTGTTATTGCGACCGGAGCAGAATTCGCCCGAATCGCAGGTGTTATGGAACCGAGTGCTGCCGTGACAAATTTCCACGTGTATCAAACGACGTTTTTCAATGCACTTACGAAGAAACATATTAATGAGGGTTGACCGGCGACTCTTGGGGGTCGCTTAGCGCCAACCTGATACGATACATACAATCAATCGTGACGGGGGCGAGCTCGCTTTTCCGCACTAGTGCGGAAAAAAGTCAATTGCGTGCCTAAAAGCGGTAGGGATAAAAGCGAGATTTCGAGTAATTGTATTGAAAAGTATGTATGACAATATGTTAATAGGAGCTATTCTAAATCAGTTCAAATCATATTTTATTTGAGTATGGTATTGTTATTAATACCTACTGCGAGCAATGTGCCCTGCCCACTGCCGATGTAGGTATACAGACAGCTCCTGTAAACAAACCGACAATCAATGTTTTTTTATTATTATTTCTATTGTTAGGCTCACGTTTGAGGACTATCTCACCTGATGGTAAGTGATGATGGAGCACGCTTGCCTAGAAGCTACTCTTGACTTAAAGACAGCTACAATTTGGGAGTTTCAGCTATCAGGACCACTGACGTTGGCAGGAAGAAAGCTCCAGTTTAGCGTCTACATCCTATTGCACAGCTAAGGAGTGGAATTCCCTGCCGGGGTCTGTGTTTCCTGAGAGCTACAACCTAGGGGCCTTTCAGTTAAGAGTGAATAGTTTACTTCTAGGCAAGCGTGCTCCATCGTCGACCACTGAAAGAAAGGCAGACTCGGCCCTGGTATGAAAGGCAACGAAGGAACAGGAGTGGGTTTTCAGTCAGTAAAAGTCTGAAACACCCTCACGCTCCGCCCAAGAGCGGGGGATGTCATTGAATGTTTTCCCACCGATAAAAAAAATCGTCGACCACATCATCTCTTAGGTGAGATAGTGGTTAAAGGCGAGCCTATCCATAAAAAAAAACTTATTAATTAGATTTATTGTGAAGTGATGACTACTGATGACTAAATAAATCTAATTTTTACGCGATTCATTCGTCTTCACTAACAATTACTCGTAGTACACGCTTTATTCACCATTCCCGACAAATACTCTTGGAATTTCCTTGTAATGTATTCAGCGTGAGTTTTTCTAGCCGTCCGTGGGTGTCGGCTAGGGGCCTCATTAAGCCACCATTTCAGTAATTAGAGGGCAACTTAATTACTGGGGCTCTGGGTTGCCTCGGTAGCGACCTGCCGTCAAGGAAATAGGGGTAGAAAAAAGTAATAAATAAAAATCTAGCTAATCTAATTCAATTAAGATTTAATAGGTTAATTCTCACTCTCAGTAGAGCTTCCGAAAGAGTGGGTCTTAAAATGAACATGGACAAAACCAAAGTCATGGTAAACATCCATGTAGCACCCACTCCTATCAAGGTCGGGGACTCTACACTCGAAGTTGTAGACGACTACGTTTACCTGGGACAGACGGTCCAGTTGGGAAGGTCTAACTTCGAGAAAGAGATCAATCGTCGAATCCGACTCGGCTGGGCAGCGTTCGGGAAGCTGCGCGGTGTCTTCTCGTCCAATATACCACAGTGTCTCAAGACGAAAGTCTATGACCAGTGCGTGTTGCCAGTGATGACATATGGCTCCGAAACGTGGTCGCTTACAATGGGCCTCATTAGAAGGCTTAAAGTCACCCAAAGGGCAATGGAGAGGGCTATGCTCGGAGTTTCCTTGCGTGATCGAATCAGGAATGAGGATATCCGCAGGAGAACCAAGGTTGCTGACATAGCACGAAGAATCGCCAAACTAAAGTGGCAATGGGCAGGGCACATTGCTCGCAGAACAGATGGCCGTTGGGGCCGAAAGGTTCTGGAATGGCGACCACGTACCGGAAGACGTAGCGTTGGAAGGCCTCCTACAAGGTGGACCGATGACTTGGTAACGGTTGCGGGAGTCCGATGGATGCGAGACGCACAGGACCGTTCGCTGTGGCGACGCTTGGGGGAGGCCTATGTCCAGCAGTGGACGTCTTTCGGCTGAAATGATGATGATGAGGTTAATTCTAGCGTGCTCCATCATCTACCACATCATTGTTTACCATCTGACGAGACAGAGGTCAAACGATAATAATTAAAAACCGGTCAAGTGCGAGTCGGACTCGCGTTCGAAGGGTTCCGTACCGTCCGTAGCAAGAAACGGCAGAAAATCAAGTTTTTTATATGGGAGCCCCTTAAATATTTATTTTATTCTGTTTTTTTTTTTGTGTTTGTTGGTATAGCGGCAACAAAAATACATTACCTGTAAATATTTCAACTGTCTAACTGTCACGGTTCATGAGATACAGCCTGGTGACAGATGGACAGATAGACAGACAGACGGACAGTGGAGTCTTAGTAATAGGGTCCCATTTTACCCTTTTGGTACGGAACCCTAAAAATAAATCTAGTTCTAAATTATTTCCGTGACTTCATCCGCTTAGTAATTTAAATGGATTAAAATTCGAACGAACCATCCCATTCTACCTCTTTTTTAAAATTTGAGGAATTGGAAATTAAACTATCAAGCCACATCTCCAAGATATTGCTCTGAATTTACATAAAAAGGTTTTGATAATCAAAATTTACTTCTAAAATCTTGTTTCAAATGTGAGCGTAATATTTTAAAACGCAGCATTTAGACTAAATTCCGGAACGACAAAATATCAAAATAATTCTGTTCTGAATACCGACCCCCAACATGACACAAACAGAGATGACTCGAGCCCTCTCTATGCCTCTATATTCACATACACACCCTTACATTCGGCTAACTGTGGAACTATTCCGAACTAATTTGTGAGCAGTCCCCTTTCTAAGCCCCTGTGTCGGTGGACAAACCTGTCTGAGACAGGTATAGCACGACAAAATTTAGAGGTTTCATCGATTCCCGCACTGGTTCTGGCCATGGTATGGTGGAAACAATTATACAAGAAAAGGAGACGGCTGAAACTGTGAGGCAGAGAAGATCCTCACGCCCTGCCTTCCGCTGGTGACGACGTTGGCGTCGGAAGTCACAGGATGACTACCGGCCACCGTAGGTGCGGGTTTTCGGACGGCGAAACATTTGTTGCTCGCCATCCAGTCATCCCGTAAGCAAAATTGTAAGGGCCAGTAGGGTCTGACGCCTGCTAGTGTTGCGGGTTATTTGAATGAGTTACTGCAGCTCTCGCAATAAAGGACAACTGAAGGAACACTGTGGGTTTTAGTCTGTAAAAGTCTGACACTTCCTTCTTCTGGGGGGGGGGAAGCTAGGGTATGGTCTTGGTGGGAATCGTTGTTAGTGAGGACAACATTACCGATAAAATGCCAAATAACCATCTGCTGTGCTCGTGGCGGAGTACCGTATAAAGCAGAGCCCTAGCCAGTCCGAGTCATCCACGTCCCCGCCGTCCTCCCTGGGACCTGCTGCAACCGCGCCGCCGCGCGTCCGCCACCCTGAGTTGCAGCTGAGCAAACGGATGCAGGGCGAAGGGCGAGTATTCTGCGCCTTAAAACAGAATCGACTCACTAGGGAGGATACCTGAAACAAAACCGGGCACATCCGTAGGCTCTAAAGCGGCAGCCCCGCTAGCGGATTAAGGCATAGTGGGCTAATCACTCGCTTGCCCGACAATCATAGATTCTTGAAACCGAAACAGTAAGAAACCGGACCGATTCTTCACAGACGACTTTTGGCATGAAAACACGGACACGAATTGCTTTTTGGAATGTACGTACGCTTACCGGCGACAGTCGACTAGCCCAGGCTGAAGCAGTGATGATTAATTACAACCTGCAAATTCTCGGTCTAAGCGAAGTGAGGAGAAATAGTTTTGGCGAGATGAGAACGTCCGGGGGCTTGACTTTGCTATATTCGGGCAAAGAAAGTGAGGAAGATGTGCATGAGTATGGCGTGGGACTCCTCCTTTCTAATGCAGCAAGGAAAAGCCTTGTGGACTGGAAACCAATTTCAGACCGGATCATGTACGCCCGTTTTAGCTCAAGAGCCCGGAAGATTTCTATCGTACAGTGTTACGCCCCAACCAATGCATCATCGGAGGATACCAAAGATGACTTCTACAATGCCCTTAACGCCACCCTTAGAGGCATAAAAAAGCAAGACATCGTCTTCGTCATGGGGGACCTAAACGCAAAGGTTGGGAAGATAAACACTAACCGCGAGCGGCATATGGGTACGCAGGGACTTGGAGTATGCAACGAGAACGGCGAACGATTTATCGAGTTTTGTCAGAACCACGACTTGACCATCGGAGGTACATTATTTATCCATGGCGACCACCATAAGTACACGTGGAACTCACCCGATGGAGTCACCAAAAATCAAATTGACCACCTTGCCATTAGTTCCAAGTGGCGTTCTTCATTGCTCGATGTCCGTAACCGCAGGGGTGCCGATATTGATAGCGACCACCATCTGGTTGTTGCTGAAGTCCGGCTTAAAATTGCAGTGGCCCGTAAAGTTGGAGGACTGGGTAAAATAGGAAGAAGGTTCGATGTGAGCAAATTGTATGACTCCGACATCCGAAAAGCTTTTCAACTCGAGTTACGCAATCGTTTTTCGGTACTCGAAGCTGCTACGGACTCACTGGACGAGGAGTGGAACCGTATCAAAGTGGCCTATACAGAGACCAGCGCCGTTGTTTTGGGACACAAATCGAACAATTCTCGCGAAGACTGGATGTCACAGCGTACGTGGAGCCTGATTGAAGACAGACGAAACCTTCATCTGAGACTGCTTGAGACACATAATGATACCGTAAGAACCGACCTTAATATGCAGTACCGCCAAAAGCGCAAGGAAATTTATCGCAGCACCCGCAAAGATAGGAGACAGTGGGCTGATGGTATTGCGGATCGTGCTCAACAAGCTGCGAACTCCGGTAACCTAAGGGAGTTATATAACGCTACCAAAACCTTGACAGGAAACAATAAGTCAAAAAAGAAGCCACTGAAGTCCAAAGATGGTCAGCTCATTGTGACGTCAGAAAAGCAGCTGCTTCGCTGGCGTCAACACTTTGAAGAGGTCTTCCGTCCATCCGCAGCATTGACCACGGACTCGTTGCAGACTGTATCTCCACCAGCCCGGTTGCTCGACATCGATACGGAACCACCATCGGCCTCTGAAGTTGCTAAAGCGGTCCACTCTTTGAAGGCAGGTAAAGCGCCAGGACTTGACCTGATTACGGCGGAAATGCTACAAGCTGACATATCCTCTGCCGTCGATGTTCTGACGCCCCTTATTGAAAAGATCTGGACCGCCGAAGAGCTCCCGGACGAATGGAACAAAGGTCTTTTAATCACTGTACCCAAGAAAGGTGATCTTAGTCAGTGCAATAACTGGAGAGGTATCACGTTGCTCTCAATTCCCTCAAAAGTGTTCTGCAGGATTATCTTGGATAGGTTGTCTAAGGCCGTGGATCCTCTCCTACGCAAGGAGCAGGCTGGTTTCCGCTCTGACCGCTCGTGCACGGACCAGATCAACACTCTTCGTATCATACTTGAGCAGGCAGCAGAATGGCAGAGGGAGATTTATCTGACTTTTGTCGACTTCGAAAAAGCCTTTGATACGCTGAAGTGGTCCAGCATCTGGTCTCGCCTACTGAGCATTGGAGTACCACCGAAAATTATCCGTCTTCTGGAGGCTATATACAGGAAGTATTCTTGCAAGGTTACGCACGACGGCCTCATCTCTGATGACATCGCAGTTCACGCTGGTGTCCGCCAGGGCTGCCTACTCTCGCCGCTTCTCTTTCTTGTGGTTCTTGACGGAATAATGCTTCGCATCTCCAATAACAGGCGCCGCGGGATTGAGTGGGGTTTGTCCGACGTCTTGGAGGACCTAGATTACGCCGATGACCTATGCCTCCTGAGTCATACCCACGCCAACATGCAAGCAAAGTTGGAAGATTTAAGTCGGGAAGCTGCAGAAACTGGCCTTAAAATAAACATCCGGAAGACACAGGAGATGAGAACGGGTGTGAGGAATCCCGCACCGTTAATGTTGAACTCAGAGGTAGTGGAACGCGTACACAAATTTACCTACCTGGGAAGCGTCGTTTCAGAAACCGGAGGTAGTGAAGAGGACATCACTTCACGGATCGCTAAAGCTCGAGCAACCTTCGCACAGCTGAGACCTGTTTGGCAGTCGCGGAAATTGACCCGACGGATAAAACTTAAAATCTTCGGGTCAAATGTCAAATCTGTACTGCTCTACGGGTGCGAAACATGGAAGGTCACAAAGGACATCTCACGCCAAATCCAAGTTTTCGTCAACCGCTGTCTCCGTCGCATCCTCGGAATTTACTGGCCCGAGACGATATCCAACGTGGAACTGCTGGAAAAATGCCACGAGAGCCCGATCGACCGCCAGATCAAGCGTCGCAAGTGGAGGTGGATTGGTCACACGCTTCGAAGGAATTCCGATCACATACCCAAGCAAGCTTTGGACTGGAATCCGCAAGGAAAAAGAAAGCGTGGCCGTCCCCGTCAAACCTGGCGTCGCACCGTATTGGCAGAAGCGGCAAGCAACGGAATGACGTGGAGCGAGGTGAAGCGTGAAGCTCAAGACCGTTCGCGATGGAGAATTACTGTGGACGCCCTCTGCCCCATCTAGGGGACATAGGACATTAAGTCAAGTAAGTCACTGCAGCTCTCGCAATAAAGGACAACTGAAGGAACACTGTGGGTTTTAGTCTGTAAAAGTCTGACACTTCCTCACGTTCCACCGGAGAGCTAGAGAAGTTACTTGATGATTTCCCGAGTAAAAAAAATAAGAGGTTTCGTCGATTTAATAATCATATTCTTGCGTTTGTTTGGGCGATACATTTTCTTCTACCACTCCCTCCTGTCAAATGTCACGCCCCCCTCTCTTTTCTTACACTTAATTATTTAATATCCCTCTCAAAAATTAAACGTTACAAGCATTTTTTGTTTAATTACGCTCGCGTGTCGATGCTTGGTCATGACAATGCCGGTTTATTTTCGAATCGATATTACTTTGGAAATCCAAAGACCCTAGTTAATTATCTAGGGTTCTATAAGGGATCACGTTAATCACAGCATTTTTAAGTAATCATAATTTCCATACTAAGTATTTTTATTTTTTTTGTTTTGTAATTTGAATCAATTGCTACTTTCGTTTCTTTCTACGTATTAAAATTGTTAACGAAATGAAATGTAATTTAATCTTATTTTACCATGCATATCCTAAGCCTGAAATTAAATGAATTAATTATTATTTTTGGACAGTGTTTTATTCTTCTCAGCTTAAAGTTAGTTTTAAACTAAATTTACGAGCCGAAGCCAAGTAAATGCAGCGTGTGGTGTGTGACTAATTTAGTTTTCATCTGTTTGCATGAATTTTCTGTCGATTCGACACGTATTTATGATAACGGCTTTTTGTAAACTATTTATTATTATTATTAGAAATACTTGGGACACTAACGCAAGTAGGTCTTATTCTGGTTAAGGGCCCAAACACAAAACTGCGATGCGTCGTCGCAATGTAAAAATCTGCGAGCTTACACGACACGTCTTAAGAACTTGAGAATTATATGGTCACCTGACCCCCTAGCCAAGTTACAACCGTTTCGTTTTGATTCTCTTTTCGTCGATCGCCTCGAGTCGGCTACGCCTCCATTTCCTTTGTTCTGACATCATCTCAACTCTCAGTTATGTGGTCAGAACAAAGGAATAGGAGGAGTGGCTGACTCGAGGCGATCATTGAAAAGAGAATCGAAACGAAGCGGTTGTAACTTGGCTAGGGGGGCTGAACATCGTAGTTTTGTGTGGGAGTCCTTTATAGTTAGACCAAAGCATTAACATTAGGTAATAGACAGACCCACAATAATATCCCTTCTATTTCAATTTCTTTCCTAATGTAACATCTAAGTTGAGTCGTACTATACGGCCATTAATTTGTGTATATGCCGGACACCTAGTAGCCTCACTTGACGGTAAACTTTGATTCAAATCTGGTTGTTTGCCGTGGGATGGTATTTTCATTGGTAGAAAGGATTTTATACAGGTTAGTGATGAAAGTTAGAGGTTGTATTTGTACCTGTGTTTTTGCAAAGCGTAGATATAAGTTGGGCTAAAGCAAACTTTGTTTTTCATTATTTTAAGGGGTTAGGCGTAGGACTGTATAATTTTTTTTTATCCGAGATCTGGCTTTTCAACGAGGACACTGCGTGTTTATTTACTCGCCGTGATCTCTCTTTAATTCTTTGTTGTATACAAAAACTTTACATTTACAATGATTTGACAATTCATATATAAAAGTGACTTAACTAAACAATGAGTTTTCTCCTAGCAAACCAGAAAAAGTGACAGAGGGAGATACAATTATTTACTGGTCTTCTCTTATTTTAAGCGAGAGAGAGTGTAGTCTGGCACTCTCTCTCTTTACTGATTAAAACCCACAGACGAGGGCCACGGTATCTGCTTCGAAGAATCCACAGCCCTGGCAGGTATCGCCACTGTCTGGTCCCGTCAATCCTGCTGATATTTCTTTGAGGGGCACGTGGATCACAACACGCTGTCAATCCACATTGTTCGCCGTCCTTAAGCCCTCGCCTACGGTGGCCAGGATTCGATCTTCTACTTTCGACGCCCCAGGTGTCACCGGTGGGTATAGGGCACATCCCTGAAGAGACTAAAGGGGTCTCCCCAAGCCTCGCTGTGCACAGAAGCACGTGAACACAATGCCACCGTCTTCCTTGGAATTACTGATCGTTGGGCGTTCAGACTCCCCACTCTGAACGCCTGTGACACCATTACCTACCTACGAACAAAATAATCAAACCCTAACCTAAAGATTGGTAGAACATGCCTTATGGCATTTAGCCCGTCTATGTATCGTTTTGAACAATATTAACACATTGAATACCAGCTGCGAGATGTCACGTAGATATTTTCTTCTCAGATGCCACATACGAGATATATCATAGGACTTCTGGTTGTAGATGGCCTGTAATGAAAGTAATAAAATTGCTGATGCCTAGAAGAAGAGATATCTCGTATACGATATACCACGTATATGAGCATTGTTAGTTAACTTGATTAATAAAGACAACACGCGCGAGGCAATGGCCCTCGCGCCCCAGCCGCCGGGATTCTGATCCCGAATTCCGGCTACCGTAGGCGCGGGCTTGCAGACGGCGAGCAATGGGTAGCTCGCCGTCCGACCGTCCAGTAACCGTCCGGACCGAGCCCAAGTCGTCGACGGCGCGTAGTGTTCCACGCGCGCCTCAAGGAGATGTCAGCAACCGTAGGGGCCCAGCAGGGTCGAAGCCTACTGGGGTGATGCGAAACAATGGCTAAGAAGGAACAGGAGTGGGTTTTTAGTCAGGAAAAGTCTGACACGCCCTCTTACTCCGCACAAGAGCGGGGGATGTCATTAGATGATTTTCTCACCCTAAAAAAAAAAGCTATGAGATTTCTCGTATTAGCTGACGATGTTCTGTGTGAACTAAATTTTACTCCTTGAAATGATTGGTTGAGAAATCCACATAAAAAATATTTCCAACAACAAACTCATCCATATAAAAATTAAACTAATACGACCCTTTTCGTAAAAACACTACTTACATAAATAAAAGAAAAACTACACAATATGTAAGTAACCCTTCTCGTAAGCCAGCCGCTAGGACCCGTGTCACGAAGACTGCCTATCTTAGCATGGGGCTTGAATACTGAGTTGCCGAGATTCCACTATATTACCGAGATTCCACTGTGTTTTTGAGATTTAGGGTTTTGTTGGTTCTTACTTAGGTCAAGGGTGCGAGACGCTCGTACGTATTTGAATATTAAATCCTTATGGTAGTGATATTTATTCTTATTGTGTTGCAGACACAGAACAAATGATCGTGCTCATCACACAAACAATTGTCTTAGGTGGTAATCGAACCTAAGACGTCCGGCATAGCAAGGGCCACTAACCATTTGACCAAAAGGCCAGTTTTTCAAGATGACGCTCAGTGAACAAGCTCGCAACTCACATTTACCTTTGTAATCATCATCATCATCATCATTTCAGCCGAAAGACGTCCACTGCTGGACATAGGCCTCCCCCAAATGTCGCCACAATGACCGGTCCTGTGCGTCTCGCATCCATCGGATTCCCGCATTTCATCGGATTCGGAGTACCTTTGTAATAATATTAGTTTAAAACTATCCTGATCCAGTTCCAGACATTCTCCTTCAATAAAAATGAACTGCTTATGAGAAGTTTTCGTCCGGAAGGCACGTGTCCACGAAAATCATTACGCCAAGTGGTCCGACCACGAAATGCCACTTGGACGTACTTGAGTACTCGCCAGGCTCTCAAGTACCGTAATACTATGGTATAAGATTTTTTACAGGATGATTTTATCTGGTAGTATCTGGGAAAATTCAATTTATGAGATGCCTACAGGAAAATTTTGTTAGGACCTATTGAATAAAAGGTATTAGGACTTCAGAATTGACTTTGGACTTTAAAATGACATGTTGTCCTTACACAAAACATATGTATTTTATTATTTTAAGTACGTAATATTAATGATACTAGGCTCTATAAATATACATAAAAAACTTAAATTATATTTGTTAGCACGAAGAATCGCCAAACTTAAGTGGCAATGGGCAGGGCACATTGCTCGCAGAACGGATGGTCGTTGGAAGGCCTCCTACAAGGTGGACCAATGACTTGGTAACGGTTGCGGGAGTCCGATGGATGCAAGACGCACAGGACCGTTCATTGTGGTGACACTTGGGGGAGGCCTATGTCCAGCAGTGGACGTCTTTCGGCTGAAATGATGATGATGATAGTCCCTTGAACCTGTGGCCGAAGTTAAATGCACACCATTTTCTTTGTGAAATATTGATTGATTTACATAATGTACATTCTGAAGATAAGTGTTCTTCTTCTATACTGATGATGATGATGATGATATTTGTTAAACTAAGTAAAGTAGGGTATGGTTATACCAAGTATTTATACCAAACCCAACGATGTACATATATTCAAAATCACAAGACACACACGGTCGTCGACGAAGTACTCCTCCACATCGCTGTCGTCCTGAAATGTTCCCAGAGGACTTGGCAGTATTGCCACTTTAAATGACATTGCTAATTCTTTGAGCAAAGAACGAGCCAGCCATAAAATTTATTTGTAGCTAATTAAAAAAACTGGGCAAGTGCAAGTCGGATTCGAGCAGTAAGGGTTCCGTACAAACTTACCTATGAAAATAGTTCAATTCCCGAATTGATTTACGAAGTTTTTCCGAAACGCAAAAAAACGTTTTATTTTTGTAACTTAACTACAAATTTACAGATTTCAGATTTTTTTCCTACACTTGTGTTATGAGACCTTGCTTTATGCCAAATTTCAAGATTCTAGGTCAACGGGAAGTACCCCATGAATTTTGATTCCCTTGAGAGGGTCGAATACACGTTTTTTGCGACATACACAGCCGTATCTTTTTTTTCCGTTAACTCAGATGTTTCAAGGAACCGCAGACCTAAGTCATCATCATCATCATCATCATCATTTCAGCCGAAAGACGTCCACTGCTGGACATAGGCCTCCCCCAAGCGTCGCCACAGCGAACGGTCCTGTGCGTCTCGCATCCATCGGACTCCCGCAACCGTTACCAAGTCATCGGTCCACCCTGTAGGAGGCCTTCCAACGCTACGTCTTCCGGTACATAGGGGCCATTCCAGAACCTTTCGGCCCCAACGGCCATCTGTTCTGCGAGCAATGTGCCCTGCCCATTGCCACTTCAGTTTGGCGATTCTTCGTGCTAACAAATATAATTTAAGTTTTTTATTTATATTTATAGAGCCTAGTATCATTAATATTACGTACTTAAAATAATAAAATACATATGTTTTGTGTAAGGACAACATGTCATTTTAAAGTCCAAAGTCAATTCTGAAGTCCTAATACCTTTTATTCAAATCTAATGAGGCCCATTGTAAGCGACCACGTTTCGGAGCCATATGTCATCACGGACAACACGCACAGGTCATAGACTTTCGTCTTGAGACACTGTAGTATATTGGACGAGAAGATACCGCGCAGCTTCCCGAACGCTGCCCAGCCAAGTCGGATTCGACGATTGATCTCTTTCTCAAAGTTAGACCTTCCCAACTGGACCGTCTGTCCCAGGTAAACGTAGTCATCTACAACTTCGAGTGTAGAGTCCCCGACCTTGATAGGAGTGGGTGCTACATGGCTGTTTACCATGACTTTGGTTTTGTCCATGTTCATTTTAAGTCCCACTCTTTCGGAAGCTCTACTGAGGTCACCAAGCATTGTACTGAGCTCCTCCGTAGTCTCAGCCATGACTACTATGTCGTCGGCAAACCGAAGGTGAGTGATGTACTCGCCATTGACATTAATGCCTAGCCCTCTCCATTCCAAAACCTTGAAGACATCCTCCATTGCTGCCGTGAACAGTTTCGGAGAAATAACGTCTCCCTGCCTCATACCCCGCTGCAAGAGGATAGGTTTCGAGGTCTGGTCTTGTAGTCGGACTGACATAGTGGCGTTTTTGTACAAACACTTCAGCACTTCGATATACCGATAGTCAATTTGGCACCGTTGGAGAGACTGCAGTACAGCCCAAGTTTCAATCGAATCAAAGGCTTTCTCGTAGTCCACAAACGCTCATCCGGAGATTCTTCGCACCCCTTGCCTCGTCGTGGCCTTGACCGCTACCGGAGTCAAGGGTAGACGGGCTGCCGGGCACTAGGGGCCATTTTTTCTTACTGCTTTTCATGTTGAGGGGGGGTTGCCATAATCGCCACGCTTGGCAGACGGGTTGGCGATCGCAGTTTGATTGTTGAAATGCACAGAGGATGCTGCTGCCCATTCTCTGGTATGTCCCTTAGTCGCCTCTTACGACACCCTCGGGAAGAGATGGGATGGTGTTATTCTTAACGTCCGGACACCATACGGAACAGACCTAAGTATATGGCTTTAATTTCAACTCGATACCTTCCCGAGATTAAATATCTTGACAGACAGGCAGAAGGACGGACAACAAAGTGATCCTATAAGGGTTCCGTTTTTTCCTTTTGAGGTACGGAACCCTAAAAAAGAAATAAAATCAACATTAACTGTCTCACGGCAGCTCCAAATAGGTCCAGTACCTCTACCATGAGTTTAAAGCAATAAATAGTATTCGTCACTACTCGATATCGACGCCGTAAATATTTTGTGTGGCAAATTTTGCAGCGCCTCTAGCGGTCACGGTAATCACGTAAACTGTAATTTTATCTAAATCTATAGATACTAACACCCCGTAATTGATTTGGGTTCGGATTCTCAGTTACTGTTCAGCTATAATTCATCCGGTAGGTAGATAGTCCTGTTTATTTCCGGATTTAAAAGAAAGATAAAAGAGCAATACCAAAAAAAGTATATTCTAAGCAAACGAAAGGTAATTTCCTGTACGTTCAGCGATAAATAATAATGATAATATATTTAAATACAAATTCAAGCTGTCACATGAAAGTCTTGCGACATTTTCTTTCATATTTCTTCAGAGTTTTT
The DNA here is from genome assembly GCA_905147345.3 of Mythimna impura. Lineage (NCBI taxonomy): Eukaryota > Metazoa > Arthropoda > Insecta > Lepidoptera > Noctuidae > Mythimna > Mythimna impura. Next base: position 2,408,774 of record LR990355.1, on the reverse strand, counting down.
GAGAGGAGGAAATAAACATGATTGGGTAAGTGATGTGTGTATGTTGCTCGTTTCAATTATATTAATGTCAAATGTGCTTATAAATTCGCATCTCGTGCGAAGGGAGAAGTATTTTGTATTTTAAGATCATTTTTTAGGGTTCCGTATCTCAAAAGGAAAAAACGGAACCCCTAATGGATCACTTTATTGTCCGTCCGCCTGTCTGTTTGTCTGTCAAGACCCTTTATCGAAGGAACGCGTGGAGGTATCGAGTTGAAATTAAAACCATATACTCAAGATCCCTTGAAGCTGTGAAAAAATCAAATTTCTAAGTCAACTAAAAAAAAGGTTACGGCCGTTTATCTCGCAAAAAACGTATTTTTCGACTCTCAAGGAAATCAAAATTCATAGAGTACTTCCCGTTGACCCAGAATCCTGAAATTTGGCTTAAAGCAAAGTCTTATAGTACAGGTATAGGAATAAATCTGAAAACAGTGTTAAGTCACAAAATAAACTTTTTTGCGATTCGGAAAAATCTTCGAGATTCTATTCGAGAAGTGAAATATGTATTTACATATGTCAGTTTGTACGGAACCCTCTGTGCGCGAATCCGACTCGCACTTGCCCAGTTTTTTAACAGTTAAATCTGGCACGCAGCAGTGGTTTACTACTTCGTACTTCAATGTCTAAACAAAAAACCCGAGTACCGAAATAGACAGATATAATTCTGAATTATTGACCAATATGAGTTTAATTGTTCAAAAATGAACTGAATGAATTGTACTAATCGATAGAAAAATAATATCTCCCGGACCCTCATTCAAAGATTTTCAAAGATTCAAAGCATTTTATTTCAAATAAACTTTTGAAATGTCAAGAAGTCAGTCAGTGAGAAAAAATGATGCTAATTGCACATTCCAAAGCGTAGATCTCTATGGGCTATGGTCCGGAGCGAGGAGGAATGGCAGGCGGTCGCCTCCTTTTGCGAAGCAGTAATGCTAGCGAAGGAGGAGGCTGCACGCGTGAGGGAACGAAGGTCCTCACGCCCTAGCCGCCGTAATTCCGACCCCGACTACCAGCCACGGTAGACGCGGGCTTGCGGACGTCGAGCACTGGGTAGCTCGCCGTCCGGCTGTTCGGTAATTAACTGGACCGAGCCCAGTCGTCAACAGCGCGTAGTGATCCTCGCGCTCCTCAAGAGATGTCAGCAAACCGTAGGGGCCCAGCAGGGCCGATGCGCGCTAGCTAGGACCGCGGAGAATTTCTGAAAGGGAAACCCGTAGTCCTAGAACGCAAAGGGTAATTGAAGGATACAGGTGTGGTTTTAGTCAGTAAAAGTCTGACACGCCCTCTCGCTCCACCCAGAACGCGAGAAGTCATTTGGATGATTACCCACCATAAAAAAAAAAGATCTCTATGGAGAAGAATGTGCAAGAAACTCCATGGACACTATTTTTAATCATGTTATGTAATTACAAATATCTCTGTTACATGTTTCTTGTCGCTATCATGTGAGAACAATGTCAATAAAGTAAAAATAAAAACTAAATATAGATATTAAAATAGCAACTGGCAGCTAAGAAATGACCAGTCTCAGCTGACAGCGACCGTTCACGGACATGACGCTAATATTAGCACCACACAGTTCAACTGTTTTGAAGGGAACCGAATGATTAATTAAATAAAACCAGTAGAAAGCACTTAACTGGAGCAAAAATAATTAAGAAAACTTTCCCATCTATTTTTTTAATCAGAACGTACCTCAAAAGATTTTTCTTTTAATTTCCCTTTTACTGTACGTTAACTACAGCTTACCAACAAGTATAAATTATACTGCCTTTCAAGTATAAAGCTGAGCTTTTCAATTCGCAAGTTTCCTCTTGAAACTTAGTAAATTTCAACTTGTTCATAAACTAGGTACATTTTTAACTTTGAGCAAGTAAAGTTTTATAGAGAACTTTATAAGGCGGTATAAGACCTCTTTCGTACGTTAAACTGGATATATCTGGTGTGAACTGGCTGTAAACTGGTGAGAAGTGGTTCGGACTAAATCTTTCGATTGCCTTTGAAGAGAAGTGTTTTTTTTTTTTAAATATTTTATGGGATCACGTGGTTTTGTAGCGTATCGATAGTATAATGTAAAAGTTATTAGGTTTTTCGGGAAAACAATATATGATAGAGGTGATTACAACATTGTATTTTCTTTTTTACCTCAAATCACAATCAACATTTTTGATTCTTAGCTATGAATAAAAAATGTTGATTGTGAAGCATGAAAAAATGGTTCTATTTGATTGGCAGTACATATAAATCGAGAGCAGTTATGGCCGAGTGGTAACGGTCCCGACTTACGAGTTGTAGGTAGCGGGTTCAAACCCAGCCAGGCGCAATACTTTGTGTAATTTATTTCATCATCACTGCTCTCAAAACGGTGGAGGAAAACATCGTGAGGAAACCGGCATGTCCTAGAACCAAAAATTCGAAGACATGTGACATCCATCAACCCGCACTGGGCCCGCGTGGTGAATTACGGCCCATTCCCTCTCCTAGAGAGGAGGCCTGAGTCCCAGCAGTAGGAACATTAAAAGGCTGATTATGCTATTATGCTATGCTACATATAAACCTGTTAAAGCTTACAAATTTTACGATGGAAATTTAAGTAGTTGACTAGTAGAAAATACCTAAAGCATTAAGTTTGTCTTTGTATAGTGTTTTTAGTAATGCATAAAGATTTAGTAAATAAATAAAGATGCTCTACTTCTACACGTAGACCTTCCCCCAAGTCTCTTCCCTCAAGCGAGGCGTGTGTTTGTTCACCTCTTGACGTTTAATATCCGCCGGAAACGGTGCCTCATATGCACACACTTATTGTTAGCCACTAGACAAGGAGGGCAGAAGGACCAGACTTTATAGGAGACTATATTATGCTGTTGTTAGATTAACTGCCTTAAACCAGTCCCACCTGATGGTAAGCGATGATGGAGCACGCTTGCCTAGCAGTTACCTATTCACTCTTGACTTAAAGACACCTAGGTTGTAGCTATCAGCAAACACAGACTCGGGCAGGGTATTCCCAAAACATTTTGTGCCTATGAGTAGAATGTTCACGATATCAACTCTGGTGAGGCCCACTAGACATGGCGGATCGGTATCAATAGGGTATGCGCAAATTTACTTAGATTAGGAGTCTGGCATAATGCACCATTTACATTATTTTATTTTATTTTATTTTATTTATTGAGTAGGCACCTCAACGACTTACTCACTAAAACACACAAAAGAAAAAGAAAAACAAACATTTTTAGGCATAGTGAATTCGTCACTTACAGAGGTGCACAGTACTGACAAAAAGAAAAACTTAACAATTAAATTACAACAAGTACAAACTTAAATATATACAAGACACAAGTGAGCTATTATCCGAATTCAATGAGAAAACAGAAAAATTTAATACAGTGGAAAGAGAATAAAAAAATATAAAAAAATATAAAGAATACCTACATTATCTACTTATATTATATGATTGTTCGTGTCACCCTGAGGTTCCAAGCTGGTTAAAAGCTTCATTATGCCAGACTCACCACCCATTGTACACTATTATTTTTAATAATGTTTGTCCTGTATTTTTTGTGTGTTAAGAAGTCTTAGGTTTTCTGGATTGGGCACGCCACAATTATGGCGGTTAGGAGGAGTGGCTGGAAAGACACGCGTCCTTATCTGCCGCATGACGCAGGTGCTCACCGGGCATGGTATGTTCGGGAGCTTCCTGCACCGGATTCGTGCGGAAGAAACGCCTGGGTGTTACCATTTTGTTGACCGCCCGGAGGACACGGTGGAGCATACGGTAGAGGTGTGCCGCCTGGGCAGAGAATCACTGTGTCCTCGTGGGGGCGATCGGTGGCAACGATCTCTCGCGCCGGGCCTTGGTACAGGCTATGGTCCGGAGCGAGGAGGAGTGGCAGGCGGTCGCCTCCTTCTGCGAAGCAGTAATGCTAGCAAAGGAGGCGGCCGCACGCGCGAGGGAACGGCCCTCATGCCCCAGCCGCCGGGATCCCGATTTCCAACTACCGTAAGCGCTGGCTTGCGGACGGCGAGCAATGGGTAGCTCGCCGTCCGACCGTCGGTTATTGTCCGGATCGAGCCCAAGTTGTCGACGGCGCGTAGTGTTTCACGCGCGCCTCAAGGAGATGTCAGCAAAACCGTAGGGGCCCAGCAGGGTCGAAGCCTACTGGGCCAAAGGGTTTGATTCTGAAAGGAAGATTCAGCCCTGGTATGAAAGGCAACGAAGGAAAACAGGAGTGGGTTTTTAGTCACAAAAAGTCTGAAACTATCTCCCGCTCCGCCCAAGAGCGGGGGATGTGATTAGATGATTCCTCACCTAAAAAAAGACTTTCTGGATGACTCCGAAAAATGAAACATGAAACCAGTTTGTGAGTTACAATAGGAGATTTATCTACTTATGATTTACCGTTACAATCATTGGTAGGACGTAACTGTACCACAGACAAAAGAGAAAGACTAAGGGAAAGTGAAGGAAGGATAAATGAGCAAATAAATTTACCTTCTTGAAGTTCTAAATGAAAAGTAATGGCACAGAACAAAAAGTTATTTACGAAGGGATTTAGGAAGGTTTTAAGAATAAGAGAAGAACAGGTACCCTACTTCATGCTTTGAAATTATTATTAATGATCATGTTTCATCAACGAGCGTAAACAATATAACAAACACAAACTGTCGGCTTTATATTGCGATAGTTTTAATTATGGAAAATGTATGCTACGATTGTCAATTTTTTTTTAATGATTATAGCTGAATGCCTCGTATTATTAAGCTTCACTGATGAGTATGAGGTCGTGGGTTCAATTCTCGGTGGGACAAAGTGATATTGGGTTATTCCATCTTTATTTTTTTCGGTGGGAAAATCATCTAATGACATCCCCCGCTATTGGGCGGTGCGGGAGATAGTGTCAGACTTTTACTGACTAAAAACCTACTCCTGGTCATTCGTTGCCTTTCATACTAGGGCAGAGTCTTCCTTTCAGAATCAGATCCAAGGCCCCAGTAGGCTTCGACCCTGCTGGGCCCCTACGGTTGCTGACATCTTGAGGCGCGCGTGGAACAACACAGTACGCGCCGTCGACGACTTGGGCTCGGTCCGGACGGTTACCGAACGGTCGGACGGTGAGCTGCTCATTGCTCGCCGTCCGCAAGCAAGCCCGAGCCTACGGTGGCCGGAAATTGGGATCGAAATCCCGGCGGCTGGGGCGCGAGGGCCATTGCCTCGAGCGTGCACGTGCGGCCTCCTCCTTTGCTAGCATTACTGCTTCGCAGAAGGAGACGATCGCCGGCCACTCTTCCTCGCTCCGGACCATGGCCGACACTAAGGCACGGCGCGAAAGGTCGCCGCCGCCTGGGTTATTCCATCTGGCATTTCTCAGAAGCATTCCGGGGTCTGGGTATTTTATATTTCAAAGTTGTCCTACTGTTAATCCTGCGTCGTGTAGTGTTCATCCCAGATATTATTTGCACAAGCATCATCCTAGTATCGATGTTTGAAGAACTTGCATAAATAAATTAAATCTGGCAAACTGTAGGCTTCCTTGTTTATAATATATATATGTAGATATAGGGCCGATAAATATACAGACGCGGAGAACTCTAACAGAACTCTAATTTCACAATGCAGGATTTCCGAGTTTAGTTCTTATGTGGCGCCTTAAATGTCACTAAATTACTTCCCTTCAGATCTGGCACACTATAGGCACAAAATAGATGGGTACAGAAGTCAATCTCATGTATGTTCTTCACTTTTCATACCTACGCTCGGCGATCGCGCTAGGGTCAGCGCGTGGCGCCGAACTGTCCGAGTGCGACCGAGCGCGGTGATAAATGCCTACCTAATCTGAATTGTAAAAATATTACATGGCCACAAAATCATCTTCTCTTTCTCGGCGAGGGGCCTGTTCAGTGTTACGTTAAAACAAACCATCAAAACACAAGCAAATATGTAGTTACCTCTTTGAAACTACTGGTAGCCTAAAAAACGTCAATTCACTGTTTAATGTTGAATTTAAACAACCATCCACTGAATAGTTAGAATAAGGTTTTTTTTGTTAGTCCATTTTTCCACCAAAAAGTTCACAGACGCGTGTCTCAAACGGATAGCACTCGAGCTCGCATTGAGCTGAATTGAGCCGAGATATCGTGTCCGTGAGCGATGTCTATGTGTGCGTAGCTCGAACGCACTTTGTATTTAGATTGACTTCGGTACCTATCTATTTTGTGCTATAGGCTTCCATGTTTAAAATATGTCGATATAGGACCGATAAATATACAGGTGAATTTTAAAAGTGTTGTGTAAAAATTATATACTCAAACTAGTCTCGGGCTAGATTTTGTCGAACACTGAAACTGCATTTTGTGGAATGGATTTTGAAAAAATCAATAATTTGTAAAAAAGAAACTCTATATTACTATACCCTCCGATAGTGTCGTTAGGCTATAATGGTATATGGTATTATTTCCAGGGGTAAGGTAGAGTTTCTTTGATTATAGAGACATGATTTGAAAAAAAAATCTCAGTGTAAAATCAGCTGTTTTGTCGACTGGGCCAAAGTATTGTGAACAGCGGTTTTTTTATAGACAGTCAATCATAAGTCAGGCAGTACCTAAAGCTTAACAATATATACATTTACAGTGACTTCAACCCATCGCCTCTTTATATTTGAAAGATTTTTGTTTTTTCAAAAACTGCTGATAAAAAGATGACATGAAATAAAATAACACCAACACGAGAACGTCTTCCGTGGTTTTAAATCAGGGGCCTTAGTATTAAATGTTAAAATGTCAGGTGTGCATTAATGAAGAAGAAGGTTGGAGCTATACATCCTATACAACTCCATCCCTTTGACAGTTCACTTTAGGTCGTCAATTCGAGTTAAGCGCTCGTCGCAAGGTCTCAGTTCAAAAACAACACGGAATACCGTTGAAAATACCCCGTACCTACTGTTAAGAAACGTTCACAATCTGTCACAAACGCCTCCAATTTTTAATAATTTTGACAAAATGCGTTTGCGTAAACGAATCTTCACATTCCGGCAATTGGCACCCAGCTGTTCGTTTGATTAAATGCATCCTAGAATTAGCCCTCTTCCAGATATACAAGTTAACAGATAGCCTTAATAAAACTGACAAAATATCAAAATTATTAATTCCCCAATCAATAATATTGAATAGGTAATTGCGTTGACTAACTCTCGTCCCGCCAAATTAAGTAATAACTTACATTTCCGTCAAACATCGACTTATCTGTTACATAAAAAGGGCTATATTTCTTGGCGTAGCAATAAATTAGCTTGCTGAGCAATATCGTGGGTGCCGGCAATCGGCAATTAACTGGGGAACAACATTAACTTGACGTATAGCCGTTCTAAACTTCGGAGTTAGCGGGGAAACTATTTACTATTTACCTTTAACTTCTTGTATTAATTAACTAATTATGTTAATTAATTGCTTTATTTAAAGTTAGTTGTTGGCAACAAGGTATTTTTAGAGAAAGGGTGAGCTCTGCAGTGGGATACAATTAAGACTTCAAAAACTAATCAAGAATTCTCTGCGAAGCAGTAATGCTAGCAAAGGAGGCGAGTAATGGGTAACTCGCCGTCCGACCGTCCGGTAACCGTCCGGACCAAGCCCAAGTCGTCGACGGCGCTTAGTGTTCCAGGCGCGCCTCAAGGAGCCGTCAGCAAATCGTAGGGGCCCAGCAGGGTCGAAACCTACTGAGGCCATGGATTCGCTTTCGAAAGAAAAATCCGGCCCTGGTATAAAAGGCAAAGAAGGAACAGGTGTGGGTTTTTAGTCAGTAAAAGTCTGACAGTCTGTAGTGGTGGCCGAGTGGTAATGGCCCCGACTTACGGAATTGTAGGTCGCGGGTTCAAACCCAGCCAGGCGCATTACTTTGTGTAATTTATTTCATCACGTCCACTGCTCTCAAAACGGTGAAGGAAAACATCGTGAGGAAACCGACATGTCCTAGAACCAAAAATTCGAAGACATGTGACATCCACCAACCCGCACTGGGCCCGCGTGGTGGATTACGGCCCATTCCTTCTCCTAGAGAGGAGGCCTCAGTCCCAACAGTGGGAACATTATAAGGCCGACTATGCTATGCTATGCTAAAAGTCTGACAAACACTTCCGCTCCGCCCAAGAGCGTGAGATGTCATTGGATGATTTTGCAACCTAAAAAAAAATCTATGCATAAGGTCACTTCTTTTTTTTCCTAGCCATTACTGTCCCAGTGCTGGGCAAAGGACCCCAAATCCTTCCAGACATTCTTCTCCCGCGCCGTCTCGAACCAGTCCTCGTGGTACGCGTCTAAATCATCTTACCACCTCGTTCTAGGACGGTCTCGACGCTTTCACTCTGCAGGTCACTGGGCTGAGAAATTGCTGTAAAGGGTATCGGCCATGGAACGCTAAGGATAACTGAAGGAACACATGTAGGTGTGTGTTACACTGTGTGTCATATTATTTAACAAACAACAGACACACAAGACAAAACACGTGATAGAAATATAACTTTGATGCAGAGTAAACCTCACCTACCAGAAGCGCTTTAGAAATCTTTTAAGCATATCTAAAGGTATAAAAATGCAGACCAAACGTGAGGCCAAGATATTTCACCTAGGGGTTACTGCCGCCCTCGAACGAAAAGGGCAACTGAAAAAATATGGGTGGTGTTTTCTATACATATTCAAAGGGGAAACTGATTGACTGACATATCAACGCACAGCCGAAACTACTGGGACTAGGAGCGTGAAATTTTGCACAAGGTTTACTTTTATGACGTAGGCGAGCACTAAGAAAGGATTTTCCAAAATTCACTCCCTAAGGGGATGATGCGGGGGTGTAAATTTTGTATGGAGAAACCTACATTCACGTGAGTGAAGCCGCGTAGTCTTTAGGAGTTTAACACTCCTTCTCGCTCCAGTCCAGAGCGATAGAAGTTATTTCTTGATTTATCACCTCAAAAAAATAAATAATGTAAGCTCACTCTCATCTATTGCTAAACGCGAATTTTTATGTGGTGAAGTTTATTTCTGGAGTTTTCCACACAATTTTCTCAAAAATAAAAACCAGGTAATACGAGCCACAGTATACAAAACATACTTCAAAAAAGTGTTGTACAAAAATCTGTATAAATATTTGTATACACAGTACACAAGAAAACAAGAAATCCTGAACTACGAACTTGTACAAAATACGAGTAGGTACCTAACAAAATACACAACAAAGCACTTATTGCTTTTTGCTGAAAGTAAACAAATATAAGTCTTATAACAACGAGAGAAGAGCTAAATAAACTTTATATATTTGTACTCAAGTTGTATGTGACAAGTGAAGTCTGGCCTGTCATAATGTGAGACATTGTGAGGTAAGATGTAAGACTACGTGGAGAATGGACTGAGTAGTATCCTCACAAAATAAAACCACTCTGTACAAAAATATATTATATGCAAAATATCTTTCATTTTAGTTTTACTTGCAGCACAAAGTTAGCCAAGTTTAAAAAAGAAATAAAAAATTAAAGTACACAATGATACGTGAAATCTTAACTGTCCGTTGTTTCCGTTGGCCGTATGTACTTAAGAGGGACATGATCTGTTGTCCCCATGTTATTATCTCGACAAAGTTTATGGTTTGATGGCGAAACTCTTTCAGAAGGTCGTAGTGACTTGATAAAAGTGACACTGTGACGTGGCTTTCAGTTTCAATATCTATGTTCCTCACACGCCACGGATCTGTGTTCCTCTAACAATCGCCTACTTCTTTTTTTACCTACTTCTCATGTTTCTGATTTTATTCATTATTTTTTTCATATACCTACAGTTCATCTTTTTGTGGAAATTGCTACATCTCTATATCGAGACGGCTATCTGTCAGTATACATTTAAGCGGAAGTTGCGGAATTGTTAGAAACTCCTTTCCATTACTTTTTATAAATAATTATGTATTATATTATTTATAAAGGTATGTATGGTTATTTTAACTTGTATAATACATGTACACTCGCACCCATCGTTGTCTTAATAACACTTTCCTTTAGGATAGAATGGAATATAATAAACATACTCGTACAAAATAGCAACAAAACTTATACCTACACAAAGTTAATTTTTAAGGTACAAGGTAGTGTGTCTTTATAATTTAAGAAATAAAAATCTATTAGCTGCACTATCGTTTTTTATTACACACTTTTCTTCTCGTATTCACTTTATGACAGAGAAAGCTCAATCCATTCTCTTTGTCTATAAATATAAGAAGTCTTCTTTTCGTTTCGTGTCGATGTTCTCAAACTAGATTTTTTGTGACCAGTATTATTTCTCAAACTCAATATAAGAAGTATAAAAAATATTTACAGAGAAGGAAAAAATGTAGATTAGTATGTTTTACAAGTCTGTCGCAAGAATAATTTCAAGGGTCATTAATAAATGTCTACAATTCAAATCTATACTTTTTAGGGATCCGTACCTCAAAAGAATAAAAGTCTGTCTGTCAAGGCCCTTTATCTCGAGAATGCGTGGAGGTATCGAGTTGAAATTAAAACCATATACTCAAATCTACGGTCCCTTGAAGCTGTGAAAAAATCGAACTTCTAAGTTATCGAAAAAAAAAGATACGGCCGTTTATGTCGCAAAAAAAGTATATTTCGACACTCTCAAGGAAATCAAATTCATAGGGTACTTCCCGTTGACCCAGAATCCTGAAATTTGGCATAGAGCAATGTTTTATAGCACAAGTATACCTATATATTTATATCAATCTGAAAACAGTAAATTTGTTGTGACGTCACAAAAAAAAATTGGTTTTAGCTAAAAATCTTTGAGACTTCATTCGAGAATTGAACAATTAACATAGGTAAGTTAGTACGGAACCCTCAGTGCGCGAGTCCAACCAGCACTTGCCCAGTTTTATTTTCTTTTATAATGACAGATGTCACCATTTCCGACAGCTTTTCAGGAAATTAAAATCAGAACATTAATGTTTCTGTTTTAGGTTTGTTTTTGTAGAAATAAAAAAATAGTCTCATCTTATACTGCAAACAAACTTTTCTTGTGGTTATCTCCCTTATATCCCAAAGGAGCGAAGTATAATCATATAATTTTTCGAGGGAAAAAGTAGCACATTCAATCATAGAGTTTCTTTTGTTCAGTAAGAAAACTTCATAATCGAATCAGTACTTTAACACGTTGACAGTGGCACTCATTTTTGTATTATTTCCATTCCTGCGATACGGGGCGTTTAAGACCTCGTTTGAAAACTATAATTATAACGGTAGGGGGTTTTAGATCCCGTAATGTTTAAGAAACTAAAAGCTTTTTTTTAGTTAAGTGCGAAGTGCGGTACGAGGTCAAAGTGACCCCGTATTAAAGTAGATACACCCTGTATTCTGTTTTAATAATCATCATAATATTTTCAGCCGAAAGACATCCACTGCTGGACATAGGCCTCCCCCAAGCGTCGCCACAACGACCGATCCTGTGCGTCTCGCATCCACCGCACTCCCGCGACTCTCACCAGGTCGTCAATCCACCTTGTGGGAGGCCTTCCGACGCTGCGTTTTCTGGTGCGCGGTCGCCACTCTAGAACCTTTCGGCCCCATCGACCATCCGTTCTACGAGCAATGTGCCCTGCCCACTGCTACTTTAGTTTGGCGATTCTTCGGGCTATGGGCAATTGAAGTTCAAATTGATGTTACGGCCTCCGCACAACAGATAAGACAATGTTTTGCTTAGCCGCGTACGAGGCGTATTAGACCCCGTTCTACACTGAAAATGTTAAGAGTTTAGATATTCTGCAAATAACCTATAAAAACGTACTTTATTATATTAGAATTCATATGCACTGTTTATTACAGAATGTCAACAGTTTTCATAGCTATGAGTAAACGTACCTAATGTCAACCAAACTTCAACAGAGACCCATTATTAAATATTTGCACTACACAACACAACACGAAAGTTATCCAACAAGAATATTTTTATGAAAAACATTTTACATTTTCACAGAAAATAAAAAAGTTGCTTGATCTTCATATCGTCCCGACTCATTATTCTGAGCGACGACATTTTATTAAAATTCTTGCAACGAGATGTGGACGCAACTTTGCCTTTTGTCATTCAGATTCTAGCTGGTAAGTAAATATGTGGCGAAGAGGCAGAAGTCTGCAGAAGCTTATTTCATGAAAATATATGAAAAATTGTTGTATGTTTGCATTTTTGAGAACGTCTGTGGACATTTCTATTGGCGTATTAAGAAAAATTTGGACGACATCTTATTCTTAGAAAGCAGTGGTGGTCCAGTGGTAACTGCCCTGACTTACAAGTTGTAGGTCGTGGGTTCATACCCAGCCAGACGCTGTTAATATGGTTATTACTTTGTGTAATTTATTTCATAACTACTGCTCTCAAAACGGTGAAGGAAAACATCTTGAGGAAACCGGCATGTCTTAGATCCAAAAATTCGAAAATATATGACATCCACCAATCCGCACTGGGCCCGCGTGGTGGATTACGGCCCATTCCCTTTCCTAGAGAGGAGCCTAGATTTCCAGAAGATTATGTTTATTTTTAGCTTATATTAAAACAATTTATACCTATTAATTAGTTGTAGTTTTTATGCAACATATCACAATAGCAAAATTATATTTTTATTTACCTACAAAGTGTCATATTAACATTAGCGAAAAAGCTCTATAAATAAACATTTAAAAAAAAGTTAGTCTCAGATTAGATTTCTCAAACCAAAGAGTGTCAAAAGAAATCTTAGTCCCTTTTTGTAAGAAAATTGAGATTTTATTATTAAATAACTAGGTACCTATTTCATACAAAAAACGAACATAAATAAAAATAATTTTTGAATTTTAACAAATTGTCGCTACAATTCCCGCCAAAACCGTAGTAATCTCTCATATCAAACCATAAATTGTAGAACCACATCTCGTTGACGTGTTACAAAATGTCTGCCAATTCCCGCGCATTCCCGCGGCGCCATCTTTTTTATTGGAGTTGCCGAGACTTGGCAGTTGGCTGAATGATGTTACATTTGCTTGTAAAAAAGTTTTGCAGCACTTTTCACCTGGTTTCTTGGGATTAATACACGAGTGTTTATTTTTATGTTTGTGATAAAAAAAAAATGTTGGGTGATGCCTGTTGATCATGTAGTTTGTGACAAAGTGAATGTTTGCGTTTTTTTTAATAACGTAGGATTAAAACTTGCTAGGGCTGTGGGATTGTTCGAAAGAGTTATTGTGGCCCTTGCAAAGGGTAAATGAAGGAGCGTAGGTGGATTTTAGTCAGTAAAACGTCTCCCTCTCGCTCCACACCCCAGATCCGCGTGGGATCTCTTTGATACTCTGCCTCTGCGTGCCGGCCTTTAAAGACTGTCCTGGGGGCCCTCTTCATGCCTTCAGACCTCCCAGCCTCCTCGTGACAACACGCTTTCTACTTATTTATGTATTTTAGGAAACTCAACAGTTTATTTATAAAGTTCAATTTACTTTACATTCAAGAATAAGAGCTTGCGCGAAATGAGTTACGGTACAATTTGTCTACTAAACAATATCTGCTTAACTTGTTTCCGATATGATAGTTTGGATAAATTAAATATATCGACATTTTCAAAATACTCAGAGTATATGCGAGGCAGTCGGGTCACAGCGTTTCTCCCATATTTTTTAAAATAAATTAAGTATAAGGAACATATTTTTATTATTTACCTCTCCCCCTCACACCTTTCTTCTAAAACATACCTCTACCTCTCATAACATTACACCTCCTCATACAACGTTACAGAGTTTAAAAAGATAGAAATCCGTCATTGTAGTTACGAATAAGGATTGTAGATTACTTTTAGTAGATACTGTCATAGTTAAAAGGGCAGCCTGCCAGTCTTCTGTCATTTTACACTTATAATATTACTTGGTTATTAATTATTAGATACCTAGTTATTTCGTTTCGATCACGCAACACGCAAGGGAACATCGAGCATAGTCCTCTCCATTGCCCTTTGAATGTCCGAGCCTAAATTTACTGAATATATATAATATATTAATAATAATATTCTTTATTTCGAGCAACAAGACTCATTTAGTGTTAGTAAAAAACAAAACAAACTTACAACTATGTTGGTGACACAAATACAACTAAAAATTACATACACACTCACAATAAAACAATCATTGCCTCAGCACCCCAGCAGAGATACTGGAGCAACGATTTAAAATACAGCAGTCCAGTCTGTCAGCAATCATGCTCAAGATGCCGCTGGGACTGGCTCGCACCCTGCGCACCAGGGATGCACATCTTTTACGCATATAGCCCGAAGAACCGTTAAATATAAGTGGTAGTGGGCAGGGCACATTGGAGGTAGAACTGGTGGTGGGTGGCGCCGATAGGGGTCGCGGGAATCCGATGGGTACGAGACGCACAGAACCGGTTGTTAGGGTGACACTTGGGGGAGATCTATGTCCAACAGTCTGCGGGAATTTTTCGGCTGAAATTATGGTTATGACTTATTTTATAAACTGACCCGACTGATTTTTGGTCAACAGCAAATAATATACCTTTTTTGAGATCTGTTAACGTTAAGTAACTCCTTCACCTCGGTGGAGCGAGAGTGTGTCAGATTTTTCCCGACTAAAACCCACCTGTATTCCTTCAATTGCCCTTTGCGTTATAGGGTTCTGGTAACTTATTCGTACAATCACGCAGCCCTTCCAAACATTAGCCGTACTACGGCTAGAGCCAGACCGAGTACATTTTGATACAAGTGGAGAAACTTTGTCATGTGACCAAGGCGGAATTCGCCCGAGTCACAGACGAGGGTGTAATGGAACCAAAGGCATAAATAGCATAAGCATAATCAGCCTTTTAATGTTCCCACTGCTGGGACTCAGGCCTCCTCTCTAGGAGAGGGAGTGGGCTGTAATCCATCACGCGGGCCCAGTGCGGGTTGGTGAATGTCACATGTCTTCGACTTTTTGGTTCTAGGACATGCCGGTTTCCTCACGATGTTTTCCTTCACCGTTTTGAGAGCAATGGTGATGAAATAAATTACACAAAGTGAGAGGAAGTTAAGAGCAGTGGTAGCCGAGTGGTAATGACCCTGACTTACGAGTTGTAGGTCGCGGGTTCAAACCCAGCCAGGCGCATTAACCAAGGGCTGCAGTGACAAATTTCCACGTGTATCAAACGACGATTTTTAATACACTTATGAAAAAATAAATAAACAGGGGTTGACCGGTGACTCGTAGGGGTCGCTTAGCGCCCAGACTGATACGATAAATACAATATATTATGGCGAGGGCGAGCTCGAACACTTTTCCGCACTAGTGCGGAAAACATTAAATTGCGTGCCTAAAAGCGTGGATATAAAGAGCAGATTTTCGAGTAAGTGTATTGTAAAGTAATATACATAACAAATCGTCTGCCATTCAGCAAACAACAGTATTGCCTCCGCTAATTGCATACTCATTTAGGTACCTATCAACAAATTATTCCAACGAAACCATATCAAAGGTATTCTGGTTTATTGAGTTCGATGTTCGGCAATCGAATACGAATAGCATTCGACTCGATTATTTGAAAATCGACTAATTAGTCGATTGACGTTCGAATCGAACTGGTTTTCGTAATGAATGGGGGTTCTCTGTTTTCTCTTGTATTCATAATTCGAGTTTGTGTTGCATTCAATGATGGGTGGGTTCATGCTGTTTGTGATGTAAATTGGCATGTTAATAGTACATTTCGTTGTTGAAACTTCAACGGTCCGGACTAACCGTTTCGCTTCGTCGTTTATACCGCGTTCATCGAAGGACTGGAACAATTTGCCTGCTGCGGTCTTCTCGTCCAACTATAATGTAGGTGTCTTCAAGGCTAGAGTGAATAGGCTCTTAATAAACTAGTGCGCTTCACCATCAATGATTGCATCACTGCTTCGGGTGAGATCGCAGTCAAGCACTGGTTTAATTGAATTTAAAAAAAAAATGGTGCAAGTGGGCAATGAGTGTGTGCATCTGAGGCCGAGAAATTGAGCTGAGAAACTGTAACGACAAACTCACAATTTACAAGTCCTTATACTATATTTTATGAAGGGTTATATTATATAACCAGAAGCTTACATTTTGTCACAAAAATGATTATGAACCCGATTGTTGCGCCACCTGCCGGGTCCAATTGTATTTTCAAACTAGCCAGAGACCCACTCAAATATACAGACAATTTTTTATGTGTTTTGTTTTATTATTATCCAAATCGATCAAGCCGTTAAGGAGGAGTTAGATGATGAATGAATGAGATGAATGAGAATTATAAGTATAGATTATAAGCATGAGGCTGCTATAAGCTAAATGCTTGTCTTATAGTAGTAGGCCTAATATAAACAAAGGTACTAAACCAATAAACATGAAAAAAATTGTAGAGACCACGTAAAACAATTTTTTACAACCCACACACTACATCACAGAAACTCCTCAAAATTCAGTCCAAACCAACAAAAACTGTGAACAGCGACAAAAGTAAATTACAGCGAGACTTGTGCTAAAAAAATTCATTCATACACGGGAATAACCCAGTTCGTGAGTTGACGGCAGGGTTGCCAACCCCGCGGTTTTTACTATGGTAAAAACCGAATGCTTCATTCATGGTATCCCGCGAAATCCAAATTTTCTTAAGTTTTTAGCATTTTGCAGGTCATTGTCAGGTTCTAAATTTATTATATGATTTGCGGCCGTAACAAATCTAGCTTTACGGATATATAATCATTAAGCCTTTGCCTCTACGAGTATATAATATCTATATAAATAAAAATGATTAGCCACGTGTTGTGTGTATGACGGAGCATCATTTGAGAACAGCTCTACAGATCTGGCTGATTTTTTTCTGTCTGAAAGATAGTTTTTTGGGAAAAACGATTATACCGGGAATTTTTTGTGTAATTTAATTGCACCAACGCATACGAAACCGTGCTATATTCGTTAATCTGATTAAACTTTGGATATATATAAAAAAATATATAACAAAAGTTTATTATTAAAACCAGCTTCTGCCAGCGGCTTCACCCGCGTGAAATTAAGTTTTTCCATTCAAACTCCCACCCCCACTTCAACCCTTTAGGGAGAGAATTTTGGAAAATCCTCTCTTAACGCTCGCCTACGCCACAAAAGGAAACCTTGTGCAAAATTTCACGGTCCTAGTCCTTATAGTTTCGCCTGTGTGTTGATATGTCAAACAGTCAGTTTCTTCGTTTTATATATATAGATAAAAGATTAATTTAACTTTTGTAGATTGTAAGTTTTTTATTAGGATAAGGTTGGCAACCTTAGTTGAGAGCTCAACATACATACATACACTCACTCGCGGGCGCACTCGACGGAACTGAGAGTTTATTTACATTTGTACTTGTTAGTTTAGTCTGTGAGGGCTTTTTATGTCGTCCTGTTTTGATGCTTAATTGTTTTGGGGGTAGCAGAGCTGTGAGTGTGTGCTGTGTTTAATGAGGAGTGAGAAGAAACAAAAAGGTACATTGTTTAATTGTCTGTGAAGTTTTGTAATAAATGTAATTTCTCTCCTAGCACTATAAAAATTGCGATCCCGTCTCATATGCATGAGGTTACGGGTCCGAAACTGGACAAGTACCAATGTGATTTTTTCATTTCATATAAACTTTTCAAGTTTATCGTAGATCTTTAACGGTCGTTACAGGTGGTCAGATGCCGAAAGTCTGACCATCAGTCTATCCAAGGTGTATTTTGCAGGCCTGTTGGTCTAGTAGTTAGTGGCTCTGACTGCTATGCCGGAGGCCGTGGGTTCGATTCCCAGCCCAGGACAAATGTTTGTGTGATGAGCACGATCATTTGTTCTGTGTCTGGGTGTAATTTATCTATAATATGTATGTATTTAGAAATATTTAAGTATGTTTATCAGTTGTCTAGTACTCATAGCACAAGCTCTGCTTAGATTGGGACTAGACGGCGTTGTGTGATAGTTGTGTGAATATTATATTATTTTATTGGCCAGTAACCGGGTTGCGGAAGTCTGATAAACAGTCGCTCCATGTAAATCTTGGGTATTCAGCAGCATCTGGATACTAGTTGGGAAAAGATTAGGGAGATAATAATGCTCTATAAAAATTACGGATGCCAGAAGTTTATTTTCTGTATGTATAAAATGCAACCGTTACTGTCTGATTGATCTATCAACACACAGCTCAAAATACTAAACAGATTGCGCTAAAATTTGGCATGCAGATTGTTATTATAACGTAGGTATGCGGTAAGAAAGGATTTTCCAAAAGGGGGTCCAACTTTTGTATGGATAAACCTACTTTCACGTGGGCGAAGCTGCTGGTAGAAGCTAGTCTACGTATATTAGTTTTAGTATGTGCGAAATCCGAAACGCGTGTCTAGTATTTTTATGTAAAGATGTACAAAATTTCATAACTGTATCATGAAAAATCATAAAATTATAAGCTTGTTATGTTACCTGGTTAACCGCACAAATACATAGTCACCGGGCTATCCAGGCAACTGAGGGGTTGTTTTGCTCCCGCATCCAGCTGTGCGCTGACACTTAATGTGTTGTACTTTTTTTTTTTATATATATGATAGGTTCGCGCTTGACCGCTAACTCACTAGATGGAAAGCGACGATGCGGTCGACGATGGAGCGCGCTTACCTAGAAGTAACCTATTCACTCTTGACTTAAAGATTCCCGGGTTGTAGCCATCAGGAAAAACAGATTCCGGCAAGGAATTCCACTCCTTAGCTGTACGCACTATGAATGTGTTCCCAAAACGTTTTGTGCGTATAGGTGGGATGTCCACCATGTACCGGTGGCGCATTGCCGTACGCCTGGTGGTCCGATGATGGAACGAGCTAGGTTATACAATTCCGACGCACACTCCCCGAAATGCAACCGGTAGAAAACCGACAGGCTAGCAACTCTGCGTCGATGCTCAAGACTTTGAAGCCTCGACTCAACGAGTGCATCATTGCCAATGATGCCAACTTAGTGTCGGTAGTGTCGAACTTCTGACTTTTTAACCGACTTCAAAAAGGAGGAGGTTATATGTTCGGTTGAATGTATGTTTTTTTTTTTTTTTTATGTATGTTCACCGATTTCTCGGTCAATTGTGGACCGATTTTGAAAAATTTTTTTTTGATTGTATGGTTATGCTTCCGAGTTGGTCCCATAGAAATATTGTTATGATCTGATCATGAACTTCGAAGATATGGAACAGAACTCCTCATAGGAACACAGCAGAACCGTCGTAACAAGTAAAATTGCTTTGTTTATACGTATAGTCGATGACTGACTGAAAGTAGAGGGGGAATATATCGAACTGATCTGATGATGAAGCCTGAAGTTAGGCACCGGAACTCTGTAATAAATTAATGTAATCTAACCGTGTTTGGGATTATTAGAATTGTCATGAGATGCACTCTGGCTATAAGGTATTTAAGTTTTGCTGAGGGGTACTTTTTAGTGGTGGTACCATAACTAAAATGTGTAAAATAAAAATCTTTTTGCAAAAAAATACAACCGACTTCAAAGTAAAAAAAAAACACTGAAAAGTGCAAAATAACTTTAATTTCGGAAGTCGGTGTTAAATAACGAAGAGACAAAACTATTATAGAAACACCGACTTCCGAAATTAAAGTTATTTTGCACTTTTCAGTGTTTTTTTTTTACTTTGAAGTCGGTTGTAAAAATATAACATGGTGTAAAAATTATTGGAATCGATTCAGTTACTGATTCTGAACAAACTATATTCAGGTTTCACATATACTAAAAATATTGTTGTATATTTTATGTCGGTTCAATCAAATAATGACACGCAGTTTGTTGTAAGTCAAGAGGCATTGAAAGTTCCATATGAACCTTGACATGTAATGTTAGATGACATGTATATTGGGGTTACAGGATCGGAGAGAGTCACCGTGACCCTGGAAAGCAAAAAGCAAATGAAGGAACACGGGTAGAGTAGGGCAGAGTTGGGTAAAGAAGAATAGAGTAGTCAGTTGACAGGAGCGAAGCCGCGGGCAAAAGCTACTATGTTGTATAAAAACCTTAAATAGGAATAATTATGAACGTAAACAGAAAATACAGTACTGTGAAACTAGTAAACGTAGTGATTTTAACTGGAAAATGTAAATAAAACTAAGCACAATAGAAGTGCACTAACGAGCCAGCGTGTGAGGCACGTGCTTTTACAAATACATATATATAATGTAGGTAGACTTATCCGGACATGTCATGTGTATACAGACATACACGTCATACTGGACATAGAATGCTACCATTAAATATTATGTCCGTTTGAAATACTAATATTTCTTGCTGAAACTGATATTTGTGCTGCATCATGAGTTTTTATTCGAGGTGTGAAAGGCGAGAGGGAATGTCACACTTCTACTGACTAAAAATCTTTCGTGTTCCATGAGTTTTCCTTTGCGTACCAGGGTCACGAAGAATGACTAATTTTTCTGCTTTCATTTGTTCAACAATAGAGTTATAAACAGAGGTCGGAATTAGGTAGAGTTGTTCATGTACTTACATCGAAATGTTGATATTAATATGGATTTGTAATGAAAAATCCCGTGTCGCCAACAATATTACAAATAAATAAAAAGAGAAACCTCAGAGATAAATAAAACAAATAAAACAAAGATAATTAACATATAATTTTTATAAGTATTTTTCATTAAAAAAGATCTCTCTACGTCAACTGAGGTGAGGTTATCAAAATACACATTTTCCTCCTCGTCATTAATGCAGGAAGAATTTTTTTCTGCTATATTTCTTGTAGTGTCATAAAAAAATCTGCTCTTTAAAATTGATCTCGGGATTTGAGGCATATCCACTTTATTCTTTCGCTGTATGAAATCAGTATAAGTACTTAAATACCTATGGTAATAAAGCAATGCTGCGATACAATAAAAGTGCACTTGCAATTAAGTAGCTCAATGCTGGTATTTTAGAGCGTGACTAGAGTTTTTAACTTGTGAATGTGAAAATAAAAACATCGGGCCCATTTGCACGACTTCACTGTTCACTAAATACCATTCAATGACTGGCGCTTTTCGAGTTTTTGTTTCGTGGCAATTAAAAAAAACGTCCTGTACGCCTCTGTTACAGGATTGTTTAAATACAATAGGACTAACGCATTTTTAATACGTTGTTCAGTATGTATATATACTTTAAATGATTGACACAAATATCGCCTTGAATTCAATGCGACTTTATTGGACACCATAACATCATCATCTTCCTGCCCTTGTCCCGTGTTATTTGGGGTCGGCGCAACATGTTTTTTTCTTCCATTCTGCCCTGTCACTCGTCATACTATCACTAACTTCCTTTTCTTTCATATCACTCTTCACACAATCCATCCATCTTTTCTTTGGTCTCCCTCTCCCTCTCCATCCATCCACATGTAAACTCATAACTCTTTTAGTAACATGCGTTTCATCCCTCCTCTTCACATGACCATACCAAGACAAACGATTCCCTTTCAACTTTTCAGTCACTGGCGCCACTTTCAAACTTCCCCTAATATACTCATTTCTCACTTTATCCATTCTCGTCACACCACACATCCATCTTAACATTCTCATCTCCACTACGTGCAATCTTTTTTCATCCGTCTTTTTCACAGCCCAACATTCTGATCCATACAGTATGACAGGCCTTATCACGGACTTGTAGATTTTACCCTTCAACTTGAGGGGCATCCGTGGGTCACAAGTTGTTCCCGTGACCTGTCGCCATTTCATCCATCCTGCGTTGATCCGATGTGTTACGTCCCGGTCTACCTCACCATCCCCTTGGACGAGTGACCCGAGATATCGAAAGTCGGAGCAGATCGGTATGGGTGTTCCAGCGAGAGATAAAGGCACTGGATTGGAGAGACCGCCGAAATCGCAGAACAAGTATTCCGTTTTGGTTCTACTCAATTTCAGGCCAACACTCTCCAGTCTGTGCCACCACACCTCCAATCTGTTCTGGACCTCTAGGCCACTCTCGGCAACCAACACAATGTCATCGGCAAACAGCATACACCAGGGAGCCTCTTCCTGAATGTCCGACGTCAGAGCATCCATTATCATCAGGAAGAGGTAAGGGCTGAGAGCCGACCCTTGATGTAAGCCGACAGCCACATTGAAGCTGCCAGTGGTGCCCACTGTAGACCGGACTTGGGTACTGCATCGACTGTACATCGCTCGGATCAACTGCACATACTTCCCAGGCACACCTTTCTCCTTAAGGGCCCACCACAGAACCTCACGAGGTACCCGGTCGTATGCCTTTTCGAGGTCAATGAATACCATGTGCAAGTTTTTATGCGCACCTCTGTATTTCTCGCACAGCTGGCGTATAGCAAAAATGGCATCCGCTGTACCCCGACCCGGCATAAAACCGAATTGGTTCTGTGAAATTTCACTCTCTTCTCTCAGTCGCCTTTCAATAACTTTCTCCCAGGCTTTCATAGTATGTGACATTAGCTTTATTCCTCTATAATTGTTGCATTCAAGCACATCACCTTTGTTTTTAAAAATCGGCACCAAAGAGCTATTGCACCACTCATCAGGTATGGCTTCTTCCAGCAACAACTTATTGAAGAACAAAGCTAACCACGTCCATCCATCCACTCGCAATAACTTCCACACTTCAACTGGTATTCCATCTGGACCAATGGCTTTACCATTCTTCATTCCATTTACTGCTATTCTGGCTTCATCCATACTAACCATTCTCACTAATCCCACATTCACTGGTTTATTCTCTAACACCCCACTCCAATTATTTTCTTCATTCATCAATCTTTCAAAATATTCCTTCCACCTCTTTCTGATTTTTTCATCATCCGATAGAACCATTCCAGTTTCATCTCTTATACATTTTACATGACAAACATCCCTCGCCTTTCTCTCTCTTATTCTAGTAAGCCGGTATAGCTCTTTTTGGCCTGCAGGACTGTCCAGTGCGTCATATAGTTTTTCCTGGGCTTTGATTTTGCTATTGCCACGGCTTTCTTGGCTTTCTTCTTTAAAACGTCATACTCACTCTTTTTTTCAGCTTTTAAACTAGCGTTTCCAGGCTCTACACGCTGCCATTCCTTAAATTTTCTCTTTTTTTCTCTCAATACACTCTGAACTTCTGTCGACCACCACCATGTATCCCTATCTATTATGCCCTTTCCTCTCGTCTCTCCCAAAATATCTTTCGCTGCATGCCTGATACACTCAGCCATCTCATTCCAGCTTTCATTTATACTTCGATCATTCATATCTCCCATCTCTATCATTCTGTCCACCACTCGCTCCCTGAACTTCTTCGCACAATCATTCCTCTCTAACATATGCCATTTTATTTTAGGGGGAGGACGCTCTTTGTATTTGGTAGACAGTATTTTAACCACTGATGTCATAACCAGGAGTCTGTGTTGTGAGACTAGGTCTTCTCCTGGCAGTACTTTGCAATCTTTGACGTGCTTTAAGTGGTTGCGCCGAACTAGAAAGTAGTCGATTTGGGTCTTATGATTACCACTTTTGTACGTGATCATGTGTTCGTCTCTTTTTTGGAACCACGTATTGGCTACTGCTAGGTCAAATGCAGTAGCGGATTGCAGCAGGGTCTCTCCTTCACTGTTCGGACTACCGAAACCCCATCCCCCATGTACTCTTTCATAAACACCTTTCATTCTTCCCACATGTCCATTAAAATCACCTCCAACTATCAATTCTTCATGAACAGGGATGTTCATTAAAGCTGTATCAAAATTCTCCCAAAACTTCTCTTTTACCGTTTCATCACATCCTACTTGTGGTGCATACACACTAACTATATTCAACATCACATTCTCTAACATAACTTTCACAACTATAAATCTATCACTAATCCTTTGTACTTCCATCACACTTTCTTTCAATTTACTGTCTAACACTATTCCTACACCATTTCTTTTTCCATCACTTCCACAGTAGTAGAACTTGTATCCCTCACCAATTTCTCTCGCTTTTGTTCCTCTCCATTTAGTTTCCTGCAAGCATGCTATATTTATCCGTCTTCTTTTCAATACATCCGCTAACTCTCTGGCCCTTCCAGTCATAGTCCCAACATTCCAACTTGCATACCTCAATCTCGTTTCCCGAGCTAGCTTCTTACGTTGCACCCGCCCGAGGTGGTGCAACAACCCTTGTCCATTTCCCACAGGAGCCGGGTGCTGCCCCTGCGCGTCGCTTGTGGGGTACGCCCTAACCCTATCGCGCATTCTATTAAAACCAAACATGTTGCAAATGGGATTTGGCTAGTTTTTTTTTTAAAGTCGGCCGCCAGCCTGACACCAACCCTCTTTAGGAATGCTTTTGTTGGTAGTTTACCCGCCACCACGGGATGACCTAAGGTGCTGTAGTATGCACAGAATCTAAATATCCCTTAGTCGCCTCTTACGACACCCACGGGAAGATATGGGATGGTGCTATTCTTTACGTCCGACACCATACAGTACTTATTGGACACCATAACAACTTATAAAATAAGCGGATAACAAAGTTCATGTATATAGGCGAGCTTAACTCAAAGTTGAGTTTTCTTCCAGCAAACCATTGAGTGATAGAGAGAGATCACAATACAGGGTAGGATTCCAGTGTACAATTTTAACATTACAAATAATACGAATAAAATAATAAATAAATATACTTACACACATACACATACGCAGGAGAACCAAGGTTACAGACATAGCCCGAAGAATCGCCAAACTTAAGTGGCAGTGGGCAGGGCACATTGTTCGCAGAACACAGATGGTCGATGGGGACGAAAGGTTCTGGAATGGCGACCACGTACCGGAACACGCAGCGTTGGAAGGCCTCCCACAAGGTGGACCGATGACCTGGTGAGGGTCGCGGGAATCCGATGGATGCGAGACGCACAGGACCGGTCATTGTAGCGACATTTGGGGGAGGCCTATGTCCAACAGTGGACGTCTTTCGGCTGAAATGATGATGATGATGATGATGACACACATACACCCCTATTATTTAATTATTTTTTAAAAAATGGGCTCTATCTGTACCCGTTACTGATCATATTTATGTTGTCAAAAGTAAAAGAACTAAATCCCAAAATTGTCCACGAAATTATGTCATAATTGGTAAATTCATTATAGAATTAATCATTCATAACAATTGCTACTAGAAAATACTACGCGCAGTGTTTTTCCATTATTTTTCATTCATAATCAATAGCCTGTACAATATTTCCATAAATTGAGTGACATTTTGGGACGTAAGCAAACGCTTATTATACCTTTGATGTTTATGAATATTATTTATTGAGACTTTACTTAAATAATAACAAGACCTTTTCTAATAAGCACTTTAAGTATTTGTACTAATTAAAAACTAGTAAGAGCAGTGGTGGCCGAGTGGTAACGGCCCCGATTTACGAGTTGTAGATCGCGGGTTCAAACCCAGCCAGGCACATTACTTTGTGAAATAAATTCATCACCACTGCTCTCAAAACGGTGAAGGAAAACATCGCGAGGAAACAGGCATGTCCTAGAACCAAAAATTCCAAGACATGTGACATTCACCAAACCGCGCTGGGCCCGCGTGGTGGATTACGGCCCATTCCCTCTCCTAGAGAGAGGAGGCCTGAGTCCCAGCAGTGGGAACATTAAAAGGCTGATTATGCTTATGCTATGCTAAAAACTAGTGGTTTATATACAGGGTGTCTTTAACATCGATGCACAAACAAATACCATCCAGTACATGATTCTGGACTCCCCAGTGGTGGAAATTTTCGTCGGTTTTTTTCCTATATTTTTTTTTCATCTTTACTTTTTTAAATTTAAACTGTGTAAAATCGTTATTCTACTTAGTGTAATTTATTTCATCACCTCTGTTCTCAAAACCTTGATGGAAAACATCGTGAGGAAACCGGCATGTCCTAAAAATAAAAATACTAAGTTATATGGAGAGGGAGCTTGAGCCCCAGCATCTTTTTTTTAGGTGAGATATCATCCAATGACTTCTCCCGCTCTAGGGCGAAGCGCAAGGGCGTGTCAGACTTTTACTAAAACCACTCCTCACTACAATACCAAACATCTTTTTGACTAATCTCATAAAAAGATGATCAAAAGAATATTTGCACGCTTTATAAACAGAATGTTTTTATTAAGCGTGCAAAGTATTCATTGATTTAACTTCGAAACGAATCAATCTAAACGAACCCACTTAAAAAAAAGCTACCAATAAAACCAAGGATCATAAACACTTCGCAATAAAATGGGAAGTTCACTACAATCCAATCAGCAAGGGAACTACTAACTACGCCGTAGCTCGTAGCTCGTAGCCGCGCTACGGATTCGTAGCACGCGCCGAGTTTCGTAGCGAGTTAGTGACGTGAAACATGAGGTAATGGAATTGTTTAGATATCATATTTGTTACGTGTTTTTTTTTTATACGTGGTGGGCTTTTTGATTTATCGTTTAGGTTATATTTTTATAAGGTGATATTGAAATAAATGATACCCGTATTATTACAATTAGAAGAGCTAGGTAAATTGAGTGTCAAAATGTCATGTGACATTTCCGTAATGTCAACCTAAATCTTGTCACTATTTGACAGTCGTTATTACACTAATATTAAAATAAAGACGAAATTTTGTATATCTATACTTATAATATTATAAAGCTGCAGAGTTTGTTTGTTTGTTTGTTTGAACGCGCTAATCTCTGGAACTACTGGTCCGATTTGAATGATTCTTTCAGTGTTGGGTAGTCCATTTATCGAGGAAGGCTATAGGCTATGTTTTTTTTTTCAAAATTAGGGATCCGTAATAAAATTGATATTTTATAACACAAGGTGTAAAATCGAAAACCTATTTTTGCGTGCGCTGCAAAAACTATTGACAATAGAACAAAATGATGTACTACGGGTTTGGTAGTTGGTACTTTTTTGTAGGTCTTAAAGGGATCTACCCTTTAAGACCTACAAAAAAGTCCGCGAGAACATATATCTAGCTTTCATGGTTTAATCACAATAACCGATTTTGTGTTCAAAATAATTATTAAATCGTCTGAAGAAAAAAAAACTACGTTAAATATGTATCGTAATATTAATCTTTATCGAAATTAAGCATTATGTTATCAAGAGTATTTATGTAGAAGTAAAATACTTTTTGTTTCATCTCAATCGGATATTTCGTTTAAAAGTTATAACGTGTGTAAGATGTTAAGAGTTGGCACATAATAATGAGTTATGGGCCATAGAGTTTTTTATCAACATAAAATCCTGTAATAATCTTTTTCGAAATATATTTGTTGATGAGATCAAGAAGATGCAGTCCATTATCCACAGGAATTTCTTAATTCTTTAAACCCGAGTGGCCTCCCCCCACATTCTCTCAAGTTAAAAATTGGTGCCCCAATTATTTTACTTAGAAATCTTAAGCCACCAAATTTATGTAACGGGACTCGACTTCAGGTTAAATTTCTTCGCAATAACGTGATCGTTGCAACAGTTTTGACTGGTCCAGCGGTTGGTCAAACAGTACTTATACCTCGGATCCCAATGATTCCAAATGATTTGCATTTTCATTTTAAAAGAGTCCAATTCCCAATTAAATTATCTTTTGCCGTAACGATAAATAAATCACAGGGGCAAACATTTAAATATGTAGGATTAGATTTACGGCAAGACTGTTTTTCGCACGGCCAACTATATGTCGCGTTGTCAAGATCAGGATGCGGAAACAATCAATATATTAAGAAAATAAAACGAAAAATATAATTTACTCAGAAGTACTTTAAAATAATATTTTAACCCGGTTTAAAGTGGACGGACACTCCCGCCTATAGTCGTAATTCTTATGTGTCTGGCTGAATGTCGAACAGATAGACAGCTATTGCCTGCGACTTATACAATTTAACTTAATCTATATTTTTCTTAATATTATAAAGCTGAAAAGTTTGGTTGTTTGTTATGAACGCGGTAATCTCGGGAAATACTGATCTGATATGAAAACTGTTTAAATATTCAATAGTCCATTTATTGAGGGAGGCTATATTTATCTCGGTATTTCCACGGAAACGAGAAAAACGCGGGTGAAACCGCGGGGCACAGCTAGTGTGTGATATTTGCTATTCTTCACGCTCAAAAGGCTGAACGGATTTGGAAATCAGAAATCAGAAACGTTTATTTCAAATAGACCAATTACAAGCATTTTTGAATTGACAAAATGTCGGTCAGTCAAAAAAAGTGATGCTAAATTGCACGTTTCAAAGCGTAGATCTCTATGGAGAAGAACGTGCAAGAAACTCTATGGACACTCTTGTAAATAATATTATGATTTACGTAAATCTTGGTTACATATTTCTAGTCGCTTCTAATATGTGAACACAATGTAGATAAGTAATAATAATAAGTAAAAAATAGAAATTCAATTAAGCCACTGGCAGCTAAGAGATGACCAGTCTCAACTGACGGCACCCGTTCACGAGCATGACGCGTGCATCAGCCCCAGTCAGCTCAACCATTTTGAAGGGGACTGAATGACCCAGAAACACGTGTTACCATCAGCGAGACATTTGAGTGAGCATGACAAACTCTCAACTGCCATGTTTGTAATGTTAAACAAGTTGTAACCTAATAAAAATGCTCCATGGTACTTCACATTCACAAAACTTGAAAAAAAGTGCTTCTACATTATACAATGCTATTGTTTCCAAATACAAAAGGTAATAAATTATAAGCTCTATTGAAATAAACAAATGTGGTTATTATTTAGCACACGTACTGGAATAGGACGAGATACTTAATTGTTTCGAGATAAATATTGTTTTTCTTTTGTTTTTTTTTTTGTTTGTAGGAGGTAATCTCTGAAAATACTGGTCCGATTGCTAAAAAATTTTCACCGATAGAAAGCTGATTTATTCTTGAGTAACACAGTCTAAATTTTATGTACGCGGGTGAAGCTGCGGGCAAAAGCTAATTTCATATAAACTGAGAAATGTTGACGTAGTTGATATGAAGACAATGAATACCAGCACAAAATTTGAAAGGCAACGATCTTGACGGCCTATGTCCAGCAGCGGATGTCCTTCGGCTAAAACAATGATGAAGATGATATGCAACCATCGTATTCTCACCAGGACTATTGGCCCACCTTGTGAAAGGCCTCTCAACGATGCGTCTTCCAGTACGCGACAGCCTCTCTGAAACCCCTATCGAGCATCTGTTCCGCCAGAATTGTACTCTGCCCATTGCCATTTACGGGTGCTGTCATTTGAAACAGGTCATATCTTAGCTGCCAGTTGCTATTTTAATATCTAAATTTATTTTTTATTTTTACTTTATTCACATTGTTCTCTCATGATAGCTTCAAGAAATGTGTAACAAAGATATTTGTAATTACATAACATGATTGAAAAGAGTGTCCATGGAGTTTCTTGCACATTCTTCTCCATAGAGATCTACGCTTTGGAATGTGCAATTGGCATCATTTTTTCTGACTGACTGACTGACTTCTTTATATTTCAAAAGTGCCTGTAAATGGTTTATTTGAAATAAAATGCTTTGAATCTTTGAATCTTTAATCTTGCCACTTTAGTTCGGTGATTCGTTTCATGATTCGATCACACAAGGACACTCCAAGCATTGTCCTCCATTTGGGTGACTTTAAGCTCTCTGATGAAGCCCATTGTGAGGTACTGTATAAGGTCCCAAATAAATCGTGTAATTAATGAATACGTTGATTTTCATCAAGCCATGCTTGTAAGAGGCGTTCAACAAGGTCAACTAATTTTTTGGCAAATTAATGAGTCCGTTCTTAATTAATGAGTCCGCTCTTAATTAAATTCTGTCTCGCAATTAATTAATGATTTCACGTATCGAACAATTTTTTTACGGATTTTTCGACTTAATCAGCCCTTACTACTAACATATAAATTATTGTGTTTTTTTTTTATGTATACAGTGTGATTTTGCAATAATCTTTAATTAAAGAAATAAAAATGAATTAAAAATGCTCATTAAGGCCTCAGACCTTAATTAACGGATAATTAGACTAGAATAGAAGAAAGAAAATAGAAAAGAAAGTTCAAAAAGAAAAAGAAGAAAGAATAGAAGAAAAAACAAAAAAAGAAAAAGAAGAAAAATAATAAGAAAATAGAAACAAAGATAGAAAAGAAAAGAAAGCAGAAGAAACAAGAAGAAGAAGATAGAATTTTTTACTATGATGCGGGTGAATCCGCTGCCAGCAGCAAATCATCAATACAACCCTCTCAGTTCACAATACCTACCTTATTGAATGGCTACTTCATGGAGGAGCGTCCCCCTTAATGAACGGCGCGTCTTAAAGAGACCACAGCAAAACCGTAGGGGCACAGCACAGCCGATGCCTAATGGGGCCATGGCTCGACTTCTGAATAGGGAACCCGGGGTCCTAAAACGCAAACAACCGAAAGAATATAGATAATTATGATTTTATTCAGTAAAAGTCTTATAAGCCCTCCCACTTCGCCCTAAAGCAGAAGAAGTCATTAGACAATTTCCCGCCTTAAAAAATCCCTCTTATTGAAAACCGAATCAAAATCCATTGGGTGATTTAGAAAAAGTTTGCTGATAAACAAACAGACAAAAAAAACACCACTGTAAAAAGTTAAAGAAGCCATTTTAAATACAGTATCGTAAGTGCAAAAGCGCCATCTACCACTAAGTTGTATCAAAGAGCACTTTGCAGTTTCTACTTAAAGTTCACAGATTCTTAATTGCTATTTCTCGTTAAACAACATTGATCGTTGACATTTTCCATTTTGTACTGTAATATTAAAAACAAAATTAATTTCTTGTTTCCTCAAACTTCCTAGTATTGATTCTGGAACGTGATTGGGTAGCTGAGAGGAATTATTATTGCGTCTCGCTTGAGATCCCCTGGGGTAGCGTGTCGGATGGAAGTCGCTCTTTGACTTCTTTCTAATAACCTTTCTACAGTAACCAAGATCAGAAGAGACTATTTTTAGCGTTTGGACGATAATAATCTTCAGAATCGTGCAACGTTTGATTTTCTTTAAAGCTGTGTAAAGAACAAGCCGTGTGGACAAAGTTACCTTAATTTTTAGTTGGGAAAATCATCTAATGACAAATCCCGCTCTTGGGCAGAGCGAGAGATAGTATCAGACTTTTACTGACTAAAAACCCACTCCTGTTCCTTCGTTGCCTTCGTCCCAGGACCCCGGGTTTCATTTTCACACTACCCACGGCGGATGGCCCCTGTAGGCTTCGACCTTGCTGGGCCCCTATGATTTGCTGACATCTCCCTGAGGCGCGCGTGGAACAATACGCGCCGTCGACGACTTGGGCTCGGTCATTTTAGGTGAGAAAATTTTAAAACACTTAGTACAGGCGTCTTAAAATTAGTGACCGACTGAAACACGATTTACAGCCGAAACCGTGACCAAATATATCAATTTCGGACGTAACTGAAACTAACTTGGTAACAGAAAACCGGTCAAGTACGATTTTGACTAGCCATTGAAGGCTTCTGTATCATTATCTATACGACATCGAGCAATAAACAGCAAAAAAATCACGTTTGTTGAATGTGAGCCCCCTTAAATATTTATTCTATTTTTATTTCATTATTGATTTTTAAAGTGAATATACAACTAAATATTCTGTGAATATTTCAAGCGTCTACCTGTTGCCGTTATTAATATCGAGAAAAAAAAAAGGCAAAAAATCACGTTTATTGTATGGGAGCCCCACCTAAATATTTATTTTATTCTGTTTTTACTATTACATCCTCTGTAAAATTTTCAACTGTCTAGCTATCATGGTTCATGAGATACATCCTAGTAACAGACAGACGGACCGTGAAGTCTTAGTGATATGGTCCCGTTTTTACCCTTTATATCTATGACAACCATCAACTCAAAGACGGTAGTTTTGGTCAAGCCGAATATTCGGCCCCTTCTTGGCCGAAACCGTAACTCAAGCCGAAACCAGCTTAATTGGCCGGCTCTCTCTTCACTTACAATCATTGTAAGTCTGTTGTGAGATTGCGACAGAGCTATATAAGCCGTATAGCACTATCCCTTTCTCCGCCGGATTCCTCATTATTTTAAGACATCATAGCAGAACCCATTACTCACCTTCTTTATATCAGGAACTTTAGAGCAAAATGTCGTAGTTACATAGAACCAACGGATTAGGATATGTATTGTCAATACTTTACTTAGTAATTAATTCAATACTTTAGTTAAATATAATGATAATGTTCCCACTGCATGCTGGTTTTCTCTAAAAGAGAGAATGGACTGTACCTACTCCACCACTCGGTCTCAGTGCGCGGGCTGCGAGCAATGGGTAGCTCGCCGTCCGACCGTCTGGTAACCGCCCGGATCGAGCCCATTCTTCGACGGTGCGTACTGTTCCACGCGCGCCTCAAGGAGATGTCAGCAAACCGTAGGGGCCCAGCAGGGTCGAAGCCTACTGGGGC
The DNA here is from genome assembly GCA_905147345.3 of Mythimna impura. Classification (NCBI taxonomy): domain Eukaryota; kingdom Metazoa; phylum Arthropoda; class Insecta; order Lepidoptera; family Noctuidae; genus Mythimna; species Mythimna impura. The sequence goes on along the minus strand of LR990355.1, from coordinate 2,376,230 downwards.
CAAGGGTCTGATCCTGAAAGGAAGACTTGGCCCTGGAACGAAAGGCAACGAAGGAACAGGAGTGGGTTTTTAGCCAGTAAAGGTCTGACACTATCTCTCGCTCCGCCCAAGAGTGGGGGATGTACCCACCTACAAAAAAAAAGGCTGATGAATGTCACATGTCTCCGAATATATGGTTTTAAGTTATTATGACGGTTTCCTCACCGTTGTGTGAGCAGTGATTTTATCATCACTGTTATAGTACATTCAATTTAATTTAAATTATAAAGAAAAGTGACTGCCGCGGTTTGAACCCACGACCTATAATAACTCGGGGCCGTTGCCACTAGACTACCACTGCTCCCATATCAACCACTAAATAAGAGCCAGCGCGCACTGGTGACTATTGTCACCGTGACAATATATATTTTGTAATTTTTTACTCAAGTGTCACGTGTTCAAGTGCGCGCACCATATGTTGGGTTCAAAAGTCACCAGTACGCGCTAGCTCCAATAAATTCGTATTTGTACTTGCATTCATTCGTATGACAATAATTATTTTGTACGTGTGAAGATGGATAGGAATTAAACATGGACTAGGTGGATTAGGATCGTCCTAGATAGTTCTATAGTCCTAGATAATTAGTTTTCAAAGGTTCCGTCCCCTTAGCCTGACAAACTAAACTTTATAATTAAACCTAATTGTCTGTATTATCCGTGTGGGTAGTTTGTTTCAACAATACTTTTCTGTAACAAAAGAACGTAGTATAGTACCCCGGGTTTGAATAGGAACAATTAGATACAAAATAAGGTCAGTAAAATGTTATATCTTTAGAGGGCCTGTCTTGTCAAAACTTTTCCAAGAACAAAACTGAAATTACCAGTTTTCGTACTTTTTTCATTCCGCGCTAAAAAGCCTGTCAGAAGTATACAATTACCATAAATCACAAAACAAAAAAAAACTCACGCAAACTGAAACTACCACTTCGGGAAATATTCGAAACGCTGCGAATTCCAAGAAATTCGTGAAAATTATGAATACTTTGTGAAGTAACAAATTATGCTAATATCCATTCACTTTTCGCTTTCAACGGAAAACTACGAACTTTAAACGTGACCATAACAGAAATGCCATTAATTTGAAACTGCAGTGAAATCTTGGGTTTTGTCTGTTGCAGACAGAACACGTCTTGTTCTTGACGACTTTGTCTGAAACTGTTATTTTCATTCAGTATAGGCTACCTGTATGAGCGGTGGGCCCAGTGGAAACAGCCACGACATACGAGTTGTTAGATCGTTCTTTGTTTTTTTTTCATCATCAGTGCTCCCAAAACGGTGAGGGAAAACATCGTAGTGTTCACTAGAATCACTAGTTAGGGATTCGGGTTTACAAATTAAACAACTAAATTATCAGTAAGTAGGCACAAGTCAAGAAAGGCGTCTGCTCGTTCTCGGGGACGAATCTAGTGTCCACGACGTCACTACTTAACTTGGTCTACATTTAATGTGTATACCACATCTTAGGAAATCGGCATGTCTTAGAACCAAAAATTTTAAGACATGTGACATCCACCAAACCGTACTGGGCGCGCGTGTTAGATTACGGCCCACTCCCTCTCCTACAGAGGAGGCCTGAGTCCCAACAGTGGGAAAATTATAAGGCTAATTATGCCATGCTGCCTGAACTGACTGAATTTGTACACAGCCCTAAACGTATTGTTATTTTTTAACCATATAGGTTGAAAAATAACTGTCTCAATGACTCCCATACTCATTTTCCCAATCGTTGCTTTCTCCGACCGATCACGTAAATACCTGTAAGTTGTCATAAAATTACGATAGCACTAGTTGCTGCCAGCGGCTCCGCCTGGGTAAAAAATGATCCCAATGGAACATACTCCCGGGATAAAAGACATAGTTTTTCCGTCTTTTATCCCGGGAGTAAAACACGTGCACCAAGTTTCAATCAGAATCCATTTAGCCACTCTAGTGTGAAGAAGTAACAAACATAAAAATATTAACACACACAAACTTTCGCTTTTATAACATTAGTGTGATAAGTGTGATTATAATCTTAACTTAAAATTATAATACTAAGCTTAAACAGTTAATACTTAGAACTAATTAGTTTACAAATCATTAAAATCCAGAATTCACTTAATATAATTCAAATATTTGCCCAAGAATATTTAATTCAGACAAGTCAAATCGTTTAGTGGCATCGCTAAGAAAGTTTTGTGCCTAACTAAAGAGTACAATGTCAGGGGGAGAACAGGACTGTCGTGTTTTGGTAAAATGGCGAATTGATGTTATGGATAAAGTTTGAAGTATAGTGGCTGTTGCCGTCGTCTCAATGTTATGAAATGTCTGAATGAGATAAGAGGTGTTAAAACACGTTGGAGGGAAGATTCTTCTAGCGAAATTCAAATTTTCTTTAGTGTTTTTTATATTTTACGTTGATTAAAATATGTTTTGCGACCATAACACGTGTTATACTTATTTATTTGCGCCTCAGGGAGATGTCAGCAAATCGTAGGGGCACAGCAGGGTCGAAGTCTACTGGGACCATGGGTATGTGAAAACGAAACCCGGGGCCCTGGGACGAATGCAACGAAGGAACAGGAGTGGGTTTTTAGTCAATAAAAGTCTGACACTATCTCTCGCTCTGCCCAAGAGCGGGATTAGTGATTAGATGATTTTCCCATCTAAAAAAAATAAAAAAATAAATGGTTATTTCATGGGAAAGTTTTTCAATATGCTTACTTAGCTTATTATTTATTGTTTCTATGTTATTATAAAGATTCAAAGACTCTAAGCATTTCATTTCAAATAAACCATTTACAGGCACTTCTGAATTGTGAAGAATTTAGTCAGAAAATTGATGCTAATTGCACATTCCAAAGCGTTTACGCTTTACAGAAACTCCATGGACACTCTTTTTAATCATGTTATGTATTACAAATATCTCGCTTACATGATTCTTGTCGCTACTATGTGAGAACAAAGTAAATAAAGTAAAAAAAAAATATAGTCTCATCTGACAGCGCCCGTTCACGGATATGACCCGTACATATATCAGATCCACTCAACTCAACCATTTTGAAGGGAACCGAATGATTCCACACATGCGCCACCTTCATTGAAACATTTGATTGAGCATGACAAACTCTCAACTGCCATACTCATTTATAGGTTGTCTTTTGCCATTCGATAAATAAATTAACGGTACCATTCCGAAATTACCCACTTACTGATAAATTCGAATGCTCAGTAAAAATCAAATCAATTCGCAATCACATCAAATAAATAAGTAACCGAACAGTTTATCGCCCCACAGAGGTTTACGACAAAAACCGAACCGTTTCAGCGTTAAACTGAAATGGCAGTAATTAAACGTTCTTAATGGAATGTGATTGAAATCGATTTTCCAAGCGTTCGTATAAAAAATTAAGGTGTCTGTAGGTTCCATAGAGTACCGTGTTTTGAGAGGAAAATTGGACTCCTTCGTTTATCATGCTTCTTTTGTTTGCATCATTATTTTGTGTGCTTGCTGACCCCCACAGACGTCGATTTCTCATAAATTGGACTACAATGGTCCTCTAATTTTTTTTTTTGTTCTGGCTTCGTTAAAGCTAATACGACCTTAAATAAATTTGAACAGTGATACAGTAAACCATGTGGATGGATGAAGAGGAAAAGGGAAAAAGGGAGTCAGTCATAGCGTTGACAGGAGAGAATGGAAAAAAACGCCATCCGCTGACCCCAAGTAAAATTGGACAAGAGCAGGAATATGATGACGAATGCTAATGTTACAGGTAAAGGCGACATTTAAACCAGTTGTAGGGAAAGAGCCTGGGCCTGGGCTTGGTACTCTAAGCTAGTTTGAGCTTAACTCAGATAATGTCAGGCATCATACAAACATGACAAAATATCTACCTACTTACTCTAACTTAGGTTGGCTCAAACTTGATGCGCTCGAGTTAATTGAAAAACGAGCCAAGAGGATAGGTAAGGATACACACATCTAGTCGAAGCTTCAAAGTCTTGAGCATCGACGCCAAGTTGTTAGCCTGTCGGTTTTCTACTGATTGCATTCAGGGAGTATGCGTCGGAATTGCATAACTTAATTCCGCCAAGCCCGTTCTATCATCGGACCACCAGCACCGTAGGCGCAGACTTGCGGACGGCGAGCAATGGGTAGCTCGCCGCCCGACCGTCCGGACCGAGTCCAAGTTGTCGACGGCGCGTAGTGTTAGTGAGACGTCAGCAAACCGTAGGGGCCCAGCAGGGTTGAAGCCTACTGGGGCTACGGGCAGTGTAAAAGTGAAACCCGAGGCCCTGGGATGAAGGCAAAGAAGGATCAGGAGTGGGTTTTTAGTCAGTAAAACTCTGACACGCCCTCTCGCTTCGCCCAAGGGCGGGAGATCATCATCCCATGTCATAAGATGATTTTCCCACCTAAAAACAAAAGAAAACATCGGACCAGGACGAGGACGAGGTACAGCGATGCGCCACCAGTAGGTACATGATGAACATCCATTGTGCTTACAGCTAAGGAGTGGAATTCCCTGCTGGAAGTCTGTGTTTCCTGATGGCTACAAACTAGGGATCTTTAAGTCAAGAGTGAATAGGTTACTTCTAGGCAAGCGTGCTCGCAAGGCATCGCTTACCATCATCATCATCATCTTTCTGCCCTTGTCCCGTGTTATTTGGGGTCGGTGCAACACGTTTTTTTCTTCCATTCTGCCCTGTCACTGGTCATACTATCACTAATCACTATCTATATACTATATATCTTTGAATCTTTGAATCTTTGTAGGCATCGCTTACCATCAGGTGAAATAGTGATCGTGCGCTTGAACACTACACACCGCGCTTGACACCTATAAATAATAAAGAAAGAAAGAAAAATATTTTATTTGGCACACGTACATAGATACACACAATGTAGAAACAGCATGTAAACACTTAAGATAATAAAATAAAATAAAACTAACATTGTGTGTCTCGCGCCTGCACCAAATAGGTCCAGTTCAGCAAAAATGCCAAACAACTTCGTGGTAGTTGCCAGACGCTTATTTTCAACTGAACCTTATTGAGAGTGTACGGTAGAAAAGTTCGATTATTTATTTAGTTGTTAGTGTTAGGTTATTTACCTTACACACATATATACATGTAATAATAAAATAAGTATTATAATAGTTAGAACATTTTCTTCTAATGTAAGCAACTTATTGACACACAAAAATAGTGGCACAGCAATCCAGTGACACCACTTCCAATCAAGTAAATCGTAGGAATGTTTACCAAATAAAAACCGACTCGCACCGAAGATGAAAAAAAAGGGGATTACAAACATGCCGAAAGATTATTCTTCTCTTTTATTGTATCATCGGAAACCTATTCTCTCCACATTGGATATTAAATTCCGATCATTCAATAGGGAGCGAGATAAAAAATAAATGATATAAAATATTTCTGAGAACCGGCCGCCGTGTTTTATGCCCGGGGCGCTTCGAGAGCCTTTAATAAACTGTGAACGAGCTCGGTCCGGGGAAATGTATGAAATACCGGTTTTTTTATATTCCTTTAGGTACCCTAAATTTTCCTGGTGTAAAGGGGCTTGCGTGATCGATTCTGGCAATCGCCTTTTTGTGTTAGTGATGTTGATTTAAAATTTTAACTTTTAAATTCTTTGTTTAGGTATTTTAATCGTGAAAATTTTACATTCACGTTTTGATTTTAAGAAAACGAGTTGAGGTTGAGGTTTAGTTTACAGCTTGGTAGAGACAGTATTTAGCATAATCAGCCTTTTAATGTTCCCATTGCTGGGACTCAGGCGTCCTGTCTCTAGGAGAGGGAATGGGCCGTAATCCACTACGCGGGCCCGGGGGTGAATGTCACATGTCTTCGAATTTTTGGTTCTAGTACATGCCGGTTTCCTCACGATGTTTTCCTTCACCGTTTTGAGAGCAGTGGTGATGAAATAAATTACATAAAGTAATGCGTCTGGCTGGGTTTGAACCCGCGACCTACAACTAGTAAGTCGGGGCCGTGACCACACCGCCAACAATGCTCTCACAGACAGTATTTCTATGATGTTTATTACATCAACTTTCCCCGTTTATTACTATATCTATTAATGAATTTACATGAAAATCTGTTGCGTGATTTAGAAGGATTTAGCGGTAGAACTACGCAGAAAGTGACTTTTTTTTTTTTTTTTTTTAATTGATTATAAACTTTGTAGACTTTGTATGACGCCACATAGGAAAATCCAAAAACCTTACATCGCATATCATCGTGATATTAGAGTTTTCTACGTGATTAGAATATAGGTATACAACAGCCCAAAAACAACTAAGTATCGGCCAGTTGCCTTGACCAGACACAACACCTGTCTGGTTGGAGGATCCTCCCTTTTCAACGGAAGTTGACGGGACTTTACATCCTGTCCCGTATATCTCTAAAACTTTGTTTAATACTATTTAAAGATGTAACCAGGTTCATTTTTACTACCAACGTACGATGCCCAAAATACAACGCTCTGTGGGCAGTGCCTGCGGCTCTAATTCGATATCTGTGAAGCGTTCCGCGGCTAGCCATCCGAATTGCGGTCTCTATCAATAACACACAAATACAACAACATAGACATAAGGTAGGTTCGAGTAATTATTTACTTTTGTTACTATTTGTGCTAACCCGGATCTACTTTACATAAATATTTACGTGTAGGTATAATACCTCGATGTATAGCCTACTGAGAAACTGTGAAGGTTTTACGCTAACAAGCATATTTAGGTCATACTATTGATTATTAGAACAATATATTTATGAAATCTGATGGGCTGTCGGGCTGCGGATCTAATATTTTAAGAAAGAAATACAATTCTTAGTTTATTTTCGCTCAAATCAAGGCAGAAGAAGTTTATTATAATTTGAAAAACCGTGCTTCAACTTTTACGGCGTACCTTTATAATCGAAACACACGACATCTTGTTCGTAAGTCTTAAATGCGCTACCTTTCCCAAAAGGCTAATATAACTTCACACAAGCAAAAAGTTTCCCTGTCTCGAGCAACACGTTACTGTAACAAGTTCGCTGCAAAGTTTCGAGCAGCTAATAACTTAGAACTACCCTCGAGCCTTTTAACATACGTCTATTGTAAGTTTTTTTTATCAGAAAGCTTTGCTGGAGGACATTGATAAAGTTGGAATAAAGTATTACTGTTATGGACTGGCTGGCGTTATGAACTGGACGTGAGCTGGGTATTTTAAATAAATTTTGCAGGGAGTTCGTGGAATTAAAATTGTTTTTGTTTAAAACAGTATAGTAGAAATCACATAGGCACAACAGTCCCCCTAGCCAAGTTACAACCGTTTCGTTTCGATTCTCTTTTCGTCGATCGCCTCGAGTAGGCCACGCCTGCGATTCCCTTGTTCTGACGGCATCTCAACGCTCAGTCACGTGGTCAGAACAAAGGAATAGGAGGCGTGGCCGACTCGAGGCGATCAACGAAAAGAGAATCGAAACGAAACGGTTGTAACTTGGCTAGGGAGCAGGTTCTTAGTTTTGTCGATGGCGCGTAGTGTTCCACGAGCGCCTCAAAGAGATGTCGCCAAAACCGTAGAGGCTCAGCAGGGCCGAAGCCAGGGTATTCCTGAAAAGGAAACCTGTAGTCCTAGAATGCAAAAGGCATCTGAAGAACACAGATGTGGTTTTATTCAGTAAAATTCTGACTCGCCTTCTTGCTCCACCCTAGAGTAAAAAAATAATAAATTGTATAATACAAAATGGAAACGAGAAACGTCACCAGGGCGCCATCGCACACATAGCGCTTAACTAGAGGTGTGCCCAAAAGACTGGCGACAGTGCCACGTTGTATGACAATATTTAATCACGCGAAATGTCAACTAAGATCTTTTTTACATGCATGGGTAGGATGACAGCAGGACGAAAATATGCATCTTTAAGAGACAGAGAGAGAGAGACAGAGAGAGAAAAAACTGGTCAAGTGCGAGTCGGACTCGCGCATTGAGGGTCCGTACAAACTTGAAAGGTAAATTGCGGTTTACGATTTAAGACGTATTAAAAAAAAACTAATTACTAGATCTCGTTCAAACTAATTTTTGGGTAGTAGTTTGCATGGTAATGTATATCATATATTTTTTAGTGTTATCATTCTCTTATTTTAGAAGTTACAGGGAGAGGGGGACACATTTTACCACTTTGGAATCGCCCAAACTATTCAGTTTAGAAAAAAAAATATATTAGAAATCTCAATATCATTTTTGAAGACCTATCTATAGATACCCCACACGTGAGGGTTTGATGAAAAAAAATTTTTGAGTTTCAGTTCTAAGTATGGGGAACCCCCAAAATTTATTGTTTTTTTTTTTATATTTTTGTGTGAAAATCTTAACGCGGTTCACAGAATACATCTACTTACCAAGTTTCAACAGTATAGTTCTTATAGTTTCGGAAAAAAGTAGCTTTGACATACGGACGGACAGACAGACAGACAGACATGACGAATCCATAAGGGTTCCGTATTTTGCCATTTGGCTACGGAACTCTAAAAAGAATAGGTAGCTACATTGTATGAATCCGACAGCTGTCACCCGCACCATTCTACCCTGATAATGGTATAGACGCTAGAATAAATCTTTTGGCTTTTACCCTGTTTAATGTTTGTCATCCTTTAATCAAGTTTTAAATCAATTTCAAAATTAATTGCATAAATAAAATATGTCATATATAAAGTACAAACTGTTACAACCAACATACGTGTCAACATAATACGTAGGTTTTTATGCTAAAATTAATAAAGATCGACGTTTTAATGCGTCAGCGTCAGGCACTCGCGTTAACGGCGTCAAACGCTGTATTTCACACATTCTGACGTCATTCAATGTGTTATAATTTCGTCAAATTACGAGTGCTTGTCGCATTAATAATTATTTTAAAATTAATTAATTACACTGCCATGCGAACGGGTTTCTGAAAGGTAAAAAGTAAAGTAAAGCGATGTACGGGCAAAACGTAGGTACGGTCCCCTAATATTCTAAGTAATTTCTTCTCAATCGAATTGTAAGTTATAACTTGTTATTTATTTACATTATAAAGGGGGTTTATTTCCATTGTCATGGGAAATGAGTCGATTGGATCAGAAGAAGTTTTCTTTAAAAGAACTTAATATTTGGGCCTTCACACCTATGTTCCTTCAGTTGCGTTGCGTTCTGACACCACGGGTTTTCCTTTCAGAAGTTGACCCATTGCTCAGTAGGCTTCGACCCTGCTGGGCCCCTATGGTTTTGCTGCACGCGTGGAACACTACGCGCCGTCGACTCAGGCTCGATCTGGACGGTTACCGATCGGCCGGACGGCGAGCTACCCATTGCTCGTCGTCCGCAAGCCCACGCCTGCGATGGCTGGTAGTCGGAGTCGTGAGGATGTCCATTTCCAGGTGAACCATAGACCGGCCAGGGATCCCTCTAACGAGGATACGGTAGTGCCCAAGCGGGGCACGCCTCCACCGTATGCTCCACCGTATCCTCCGGGCAGTCGGCACAATGGTAACACCCGTGCGTTTCTTCCGGTGAATCAGGTGCAGGAAACTCCCGAACTTACCATGTCCGGTGAGGACCTGCAACATGCGGAAGGTGAGGACGTCGTGACGTCTCTCCTGCCACTCTTCAAAGAGGGGACTTACCGCCATGATTATGGCGTGCCCAATTTGGTTAGGTTAGGTGTCGAATTCAGGTCCTTTATCTTGAGGTGGCAAATCCTTCCAAACCATCGCGCAGATTTCAAAATCGAACCTATGTAGTCTATGCTGTGTTATTTTGAAAACCCAGCAAATTTGGAATAACTTAGCAAAAGCATAAACATTGTATCATGTTCATTGTGCACACGATAGCAACTTACATGCGCAAACAATTTGTGCAACACTTTGTTTAAGTGAACAAAAAGATCTAATCACGTATCTCGACCAAAATTTAGGCCTACAAACCCAACTTAATAAGCTCAAAAAATACTGTGAAGGCCTGTGGCCTAATTTCAACCAAGGATTTAGTTAATTATAAGGGTACGACACCAAAATATCAAACACTTGTGTCGTCACAGATGCTAGCGGACCCACAATATCTCTTTACTTCTTTAATAAAACAAAAATGCTTAGAAATAAACTGGAAAGAGTTACATAACTAAGTTACAGACAGACAGGGCGGTGTCCGATCCGTCCGTGTCCGGGTAATTTAATATTTACGCCTCGGACAGGTGTCTGGTTTCCGCTGTCCGGACCGCGTGTAAACCTGTTACGTTCTTTTGTTTTTAATGGTGCGTTTTTTAATAATGTTATAAGAAGTTGGTTTTTATTTCGTTTTAGATTTTGTGTTGGGTCGATTGTGGGTTTGTTTGCTTGTTATGTGAATAAGGGACTCGTGTTGGAATGGCAAAATGGTTTTAGCAACTAGTACCTGAAAAGTAGATATCGTGCCGATGAATAACATTTTGATCTTGATAATAAGTTTCCAAACCATTCATTTTTTTTTTACTTATCTGACAACAAATTCGTTTTGGGGCAAATCTAGGATAATGACCTAGATTTATTTACCTAAGGTAAAATTTTAGTTACTTAAAATAAATCAATAGTTTCCAACCTGTAGTCCGCAAGAGCTCACCCTTTATCTCGGGAACGCGTGGAGGTATCGAGTTGAAATTAAAACCATATACTCAAGTCTGCGATCCCTTGAAGCTGTGAAAAATCAAACTTCTGAGTTAAAGGTAAAAAAAAGATACGGCTGTTTATGCCGTAAAAAACGTTTATTTCGATACTCTCAAGGGAATTAAAATTCATAGGGTACTTCCCGTTGATCTAGAATCCTGAAATTTGTCATGAAGCAAGGTCTCATAGCACAAGTAGGTATAGGAATAAATCTTAAAACTGTAAATTTGTAGTTACGTCACAATTTTTTTTTTGCGGTTTGGAAAAATCTTCCGAGACTCCATTCCAGAATTGAACTATTTACATAGGTAAGTTTGTACGGAACCCTCAGGGTGCGAGTCCGATTCGCACTTGCCCAGTTTATTTTTTATTATTTGTATCAAAAAGTAACTTTACTCAAAATCGCAAATAAAAAGATTTTTTTAACTTTTTGAGTGCGTAATTAGAGACACAATAGTAAGACAATGGCGCGTGAACGCCGGCGTTAATGCGGGGATCAACAGCTTACACCCGTTCAATATTAAGTAATTTACAAACCTTTTAACTCAGGCATAAGAGGAAACTGTCAAATAACAGAATAAGGATGCACATACTGAAATATGCGAAGCAGTAATGCTAGCAAAGGAGGCGGCCGATCGCGTGAGGCAACGGTCTTCACGCCCCAACCGCCGCCGGGATTCCGATCTCGATTTCCGGCCACCGTAGGCGCGGGCTTGCGTCCGACCGTCCGGTAACCGTCCGGACCGAGCCCAAGTCGTCGACGGCGCGTGCTGATCCACGCGCGCCTTAAGGAGATGTCAGCAACTGTAGGGGCCCAGCAGGGTCGAAGCCTACTGGGGCCAAGGGTCTGATTCTGAAAGGAAGTCTCGGCCCTGGTACGAAAGGCAACGAAGGAACAGGAGTGGGTTTTTAGTCAGTAAAAGTCTGACACTATCTCCCGCCCCGCCCAAGTGCGGGGGATGTCATAAGATGATTTTTCCACCGAAAAAAAAAACATTCTGAAATATGACGTCATCGCCATTAGGTTACGTGTGTACAAAAGCGATATCGGAAAGATTTATTTTTAGTTTTATTAATTTGTTGTTTAAACTATATATATAAAAGGAGAAACTGACTGACTGACATATCAACGCACAGCCAAAACTACTGGGACTAGGAGCGTGAAATTTGGCACAAGGTTTCCTTTTATGAAGTAAGCGAGCAGAAAGGGGGGTCCAATGTTTGTATGGAGAAACTGACTTTCACGCGGGCGAAGCCGCTGGGAAAAGCTAGTATAAAATATTGTACAAAAACAGACGCAAGTACTCAATATGCAATTGACGTTCGATCGTTGACAGTTCAAACTCACCACCTATCTTTTGACAAACCGATGTTCCTTACGTTCAACTATAGCCTGCTGTCCCTTTGATTATTCTAAAACACAAGAGAACCTTTTTTAATTACTCCTTTAATTAAATATAGGTCGCTACTTTGTAACTGAAATGCACTTTGAAATTACAACATGTTTATTTTAAAGTACAAATAGAATAAAAGTGAACTCAGGACAGAACAAATAGTGTGTCCGAGAAAAAGGAACGTTAATCTGTGCACGTGAGAACAGAACTGAGCACTGTGTGGCTGTGTAGTGGGTATATGTGTATGTGTAGTTAGTTGTATACGAGTGTGCAGTTGGGTGAACTTTGTGTGTGGGAGTGTGTTTGCAATGTAATTGTTAGAAAGTTATTAAGTTTAAGTAGAGTAGAATGTTGATTTCACTTTATGCTGCTGTAAACAGAAATAATACCGTGCTTTGTGGCTTTACTCTTTTTTAGTCTGACTGCGCATTGTGCGATGATGCAGCAGTAGTATTTAATCATTTTTTTATAAGGTTTTATTTGTTTTTTTTTTTTGTTTACTTCAGTGATCCCCGATGGTCTCCTGGTCAAAAAAAGATTAGGAATCTTCTCTTGATCGGGGACCACTTTGGTTTTTTAGTTGATAGCAGAGTTAGAGACTTGGAAGAGTCCAGAAATCCAAAAGAAACCTTAACTATGATAATAAAAAACCGGGCAACTGCGAGTCGGACTCGCGCACTGATGTCCTATGATCCTATAAGGGTTCCTTTTTTTCTTTTGAGGTACGGAACCCTAAAAATGAATCAACTATCCAATTAAAACATTGTAGTGACATCTATGACATCACATATGAACTAAAAAGAGAAAATCCTGAGCCCGAAATCAACTATCGGGCAGTTGCCCAGATCAGACAAAGCACCCGTCTGGTTGGAGAATCCTCCCTTTTCAATGGAGGTACGTGGGACTTCACAGTTCACACCCTGTTCCATGCTCTAAACTTCAACTACGAAAGTCAGCGCAGACTTCGTGCAGCTATTATATCGTGACGTCATCATCACTTCCTCAAGCTTTCGAGCAGTGAGTCATACAGCCAGCACCCACGGTTTTAAAGACTGCCCTGTTGGTCTAGTGGTTAGTGGCCCTGACTGCTATGCTGGAGGTCGTGGGTTCGATTCCCACCCAAGACAAATGTTTGTGTGATGAGCACGACCATTTGTTCTGTGTCTGGGTGTAATTTATCTATAATATGTATGTATTTAGAAATATATAATTATATTTATTAGTTGTCTAGTACTCATAGCACAAGCTCTGCTTAGTTTGGGATTAGATGGTTCGTTCACGTACTTGAACTCCGTACATCTGATCTCCTGTCTCATTATATCAAATTTTAATTAAATAATATTAATAACGTAATGTAACGAAGCACCGAGCTGGGTCTATGTGTAGGTATACCTACTTACAGTGCCGGATTGAACCAGTGTGGGGCCTGTAGCAAATTCTACCAAAGGGGCCCCTAAATCTTTATAAATGAAAACAAAATAAAACTTCTATAGGTAACTTATTTTTCTAACAGGTCGCAGGGCCCTTATTTTTTCAACACTTCGTTTCAAAACGAGAAGTGAGAGAGTGCTTACTTCAGCCGGTTGCGCAGGAAGATGACTTGCGGTAGGCACTCGCGAAGCTTATGCTGACCGGTCGAGGGTCTCGGCGCGTACACGTCGCCCAGCTTGTCCAACATCCATGCTTTTGGAGCGGCTAAGTGCTTCAAATATAAATAAATAAATAGTACGGTTGCGGGAGTCCGATGGATGCGAGACGCACAGGAACGTTCATTGTGGCGACACTTAGGGGAGGCCTATGTCCAGCAGTGGACGTCTTTCGGCTGAAGTAATGATGATGATGATGAAGTGCTTCAAATGCTGTTTAGGTCCGCGTGCTATGTAGGACACAAAATGGCTATAGGTTGAAGTGGCCTCCATTGCCATTATGGAAACTGTGGAACTGGTTAGATTTCCTATGGCACCTATCTTGACTGGTTTTTGTGCAAGCGGGGCCCATCCAGTCTGTACTGCTCTACGGGTGCGAAACATGGAAGGTCACAAAGGACATCTCACGCCAAATCCAAGTTTTCGTCAACCGCTGTCTCCGTTGCATCCTCGGAATTTACTGGCCCGAGACGATATCCAACATGGAACTGCTGGAAAAATGCCACGAGAGCCCGATCGACCGCCAGATCAAGCGTCGCAAGTGGAGGTGGATTGGTCACACGCTTCGAAGGAATTCCGATCACATACCCAAGCAAGCTTTGGACTGGAATCCGCAAGGAAAAAGAAAGCGTGGCCGTCCCCGTCAAACCTGGCGTCGCACCGTATTGGCAGAAGCGGCAAGCAACGGAATGACGTGGAGCGAGGTGAAGCGTGAAGCTCAAGACCGTTCGCGATGGAGAATTACTGTGGACGCCCTCTGCCCCATCTAGGGGACATAGGACATTAAGTAAAGTAAGTAAGGGGCCCATCCAGATGCGCGGGGCCCGTAACATTTGCTACTCTTGCTACGTAACTGATCCGGCCTTGTCTATTTAGTCGTGACACATGGGAATTATGACAGCCTAACATTTTCACGTTCGTATTAAATACTTTATATATTAATTCTGCAAATGATATCACTCCACGACAGATATTAATGAATTGCTATGAATATTAATATCTTTACTGATTTCGGAATTTAAATATTTACATATTCCGAGTGCAAGTATGATATCGCAGTCCGGATGTCGACCTCGAGTAATCTGGGTTTTTACAGCGGAAGGACTGAACAAACAAGCGGTACGATTTAAAAGCCAGATTTTTAATTGTACTTATTAAAGAATAATATTATGTCTCTTCAATGGTATGTTATTTATAAAGCACATAAGAAATAACATCCTACTAACATTATAAACGCGATTGGTATGTATGGATATATGGATGTATAGATGTATGGATGTATGGATGTATGGATGTATGGATGTTTCGAATAAAATTTGGCATACTGGTGTACCATGTCCTGGATTATCACATAGGATTTTTTTTATCCCGGGAGTAGCTTTTCTTGGGACAATTTTCTGCTATCACGCGGACAAAGCTACTGGCAAGAGATAGTGTTCTTTATAAAGTTCATATGGGTAACTGATTACAAAGTGGTCTCGGAAACCGAGTCAGCATTGTTTGCAGCATTAGGAGTCCATTTTCAGCAATGTAAGTAATAATAATAATAGAATAATATTCTACAACGCCATCAAGTCTCAAACTAAGCAGAGCTTGTACTATGAGTACTAGACATCTGATAAACATACTAATATAATTCTAAATACATACATATTATAGATAAATTACACCCAGACACAGAACAAATGATCGTGCTCATCACAAAAATATTTGTCCTGGGTGGGAATAGAATCCACGACCTCTGGCATAGCAATCAGGGCCACTGACCACTAGACCAACAGGCCAGTCGTGAAGAAAGAAAAGAAAATCGCAATAATGCATTGTATGAATTTCAGACCAGCAATTTTGAACCAGTGATTTCTCAAAACGGTGAAGGAAAACATCGTGTGGAAACCGGCATGTCCTAGAACCAAAAATTCGAAGACATGTGACATCCACCAACCCGCACTGGGCCCGCGTGGTGGATTACGGCCCCTTCCCTCTCCTAAAGAGGAGGCCTGAGTCCCAGCAGTGGGAACATTATAAGGCAGAATGTTATATGCAAACCAGCATTGGGCACGCGTGATTTTTTTTTTAAAGTAAGTAATTATCAAATAACTCCTCCTGCTCTGGGTGGAGCGAGAAAAAATGTCAGACTTTTACTGACTAAAACCCACCTGTTCCTTCAGTTCCCATTGACGTTTTAGAGCCGCGATAACTCTTACGAACCATCCTGAAGTTTTCTAAAAAGGTTTAAAACAAAATGTTTATTTATTTATTTAACAATTTATGTACACACAAAAATAAAAGAGAAGAAGAAGGAAACAGAAGAATAGCACAAAGGTGATGCTTATTTCTAAAGAAATCTCTTCCAGCAGTTAAAGTTACAGTTTATAAACACACATTAACCCTTAATTTACATCCCATAATACGTGCCTTATATAAGAACAATATGTGCGCATTTAATATAATAATGTTCTCCTAAATTTTGACGCCATCGAGAAAATTAATTAATTAATTAACCTTCTCATATATTGAGTTTAGTATCTAATTAATTTGAGATTTAGTTAAAGGCACGCTGATCTTTGCTTCTGTCGGAGAAATCTTACTTTGTGAGGAATTCATCTGGTTTCAAACGCCTCATTTATTCTTGTGGTTGAATTATTCGACGCAGGTCTTGAACAGCAAAACTACACAAATAATTTTGACTCGAAATATGTATTAAACGTTAAAAAATAAACGAAGAAATGATTGAATAAACGTTTTCTTTCTTTCTTTTCTTATTACTAGCACTTAACGTTCGCGTAAATATTTTTATAAAAACTAACATCAAGGGATGTTAGTTTTTAATAACCCATAATTTCTTAATAATTTGACATTGGTTTTATTATAATTTTCTTAATTAGTAAACTAAATCAATGAATTATTTTCTATAACTATTTCATTAGGGATTCTAGTTATTGGTTTGTATTTTTTGTTAATTAATTCTATTACAACTGTAGAAGTTGTCAAGCTTCGAAATTGACTCTGAAAGTAAAATTAAAAAGCTCTATTTACATATGTGAATATAGTTCACAAGCGTGCTATTAATTTAAATAAAATCCTGCTTAACTGTTTAGACAAGAATATTTCCTAATGTTATTAATAAATCACATGTTTGTACAATAAATCATTAATGGATATAAACGGGTTTGAGAATCATGGTTTTTGGGCCAGATAGCGCGTAATTTCGAGTGAACGCTCTTAAAGTTCTCCATCGATACGACTACATGCACACCGTTAAAGTTGAACTAGTGACACTGAGTAAGTAATAATCTGCTTTCTCTATACGAAAGATAAATTATAAATGATATTTATTTTGTAAATATCATTTACAAAATAAATATCATTTGTCATTTATCTGCTTTCCGCAACGGGGACTGCCGCACAAGACACACGCGCATATTTACGCGACGGGTGCCCGCTGCAAGTTCTCCATCGATACGACTACATGCACACCGTTAAAGTTGATCTAGCGACACTGAGCAGGTAATAATCTGCTTTCCGCTACGGGGACTGCCGCACAAGACATACGCGCATATAGTCACGCGACGGGTGCCCGCGCGGGCGCCCCCTCTTAACGCAGCGGCAGCGTTGGCCCTAAAACTCCATAAATTGTTCTATTGGGGATAGTTTTGAAAACAAATAATAACCACCTTTATTATTATACATGGTGGACATCCCACTCATACGTACAAAGCGTTTTAATCTAAGTATTTTTTTTTTATTTTTTATTATAGACAGGCTCGCGTTTGACCACTATCTCACCTGATGGAAAGTGATGATGTGGCCAACGATGGAGCACGCTTGCCTAGAAGCAACCTATTCACTCTTGACTTAAAGACCCCTAGGTTATAGCTATCAGGAAACAGACTCCGGCAGGAAAATCAACTCCTTAGCTGTACGCATAATGAATGTGTTCTCAAAACGCTTTGTACTTATGAGTGGGATGTCCACCATGTGCCGGTGGTACAACGCGGGAAAGGATTTGGCGGAATTAAATTGTGCAATTCCAATGCACACTCCCCGAAATGTAAACGATAGAAAACCGACCGAGACCGAGAATTTTGAATGTTTGTGTAGTTTTGTAAGTTTTAGCCAGTAAAAGCCTGACACTCCCTCTATCGCTCCACCAAGAGCGAGAGAAATCATTTGTTGATTGCCCAGGGAAAAATACAAGTCATCCTTTTGCGGCCCGCATTGCCGCCTTATCCAGCCCCCCTAGCCAAGATACAACCATTTCGTTTCGATTCTCTTTTCATTAATTGCCTCGAGTCGGCCACACCTCCTATTCCTTTGTTCTGACCACGTGACTGAGCGTTGAAATGACGTCAGAACAAAGGAAGGGGAGGCGTGGCCGACTCGAGGCGGTCGACGAAAAGAGAATAGAAACGAAACAGTTGTAATTTGGCTAGGGGGGCTGGAATCGCTCAAACAGTTTAAACTTTAATTACGTCGTCGCCGTATCGTGACGTTCCGGTACATTTAACACGTTACCGGAACCAAGCCGGCTGGCCGATTTACGAGCGACAAACGGCAAGGAAACTATTGCTAAATATAATATGCCACCGAATCACTTTAATTTTGCTACTTATTTGGTGTATTGTTGTACACTGACAGCCCTAAATCTTTTCCTTTCGTTCAGTCCGTTCAAAGGTTGTCTGTAAGAAATTGCCCTGTGCGACAAGATCGGCTATTGTACACTTATTTTTATAAATGTTTGTCCTGAGATTTAAGGTAAAGTATATATAATGTCTTTGAATTTTTGGTTCTAGGACATGCCGGTTTCCTCACGATGTTTTCCTTCACCGTTTGGAGAGCAGTGGTGATGGAATAAATTACACAAAGTAATGCGCCTGGCTGGGTTTGAACCCGCGACCTACAACTCGTAAGTCGGGGCCGTTACCACTCGGCCACCACTGCTCTAAGTTCAAAGACATGTGACATTCACCAACCCGCACTGGGCCCGCGTGGTGGATTACGGCCCATTCCCTCTCCTAGAGAGAGGAGGCTTGAGTCCCAACAGTGGGAACATTAAAAGGCTGATTAAGTAAGTATATATAATAATATATGTTCTTGAGATATGGTCGCGCGAATGACCTCTACTTTCCTTCAATTCTTCGCCTGTTTTCAGTCCATCCATGGGTTGTGGTGGGAAATTATCAAATGACTTCCGCTCTAGGGTAGATGACAGGGAAATATATTATTGTTAGATTCCCTGGGGGTACATCCGTACAACACAGCAGTTTCGGGTAGCAAGCTCGACTCAATCAAGATTTTAAATTTTTCATCCAAGGCATTTAATTAAACAGCTGATTAAACTATTTGGTTGGATGGATGAAGAGGGAGAGGGAGGCCAAAGAAAAGATGGATGAATTGCGAGAAAAGTGATAGCGTGATAGGTGTCAGGACTGTGAATGGGCTGCGCCGACCTCAAATAAAAATGGACATGAGCAGGAAGATGATGACGTAAACATTTGCCTGCGACACATATAATATGCAACACTAGTTTTGCGCGGGTGTAGAAAATAAATAAATAAAACTAGTGAGTTTAAAAGTATATCACTGCTCTAGTGATTCGGTTAAAAACATAGTGAAAACTATCTCCTAACAACCTATCCTATCTCCGAACAAAACAGTCTCCTATTCAGAGCTCATAATGTACAGAAAAACTCGTTCTGACTCGAGACAATTTCGTTCTGTGCAGTGTTTTGTTTTTAGGAAAGCATGTTTCACCCAGTCTGGATATTCGCTAGTGTTTTGTTCGTTTGCTAGCACTTCTGTTTGAATAGGTGTTATTAGCTTTTTCATGTCCCTTCAACTGAGTAACCGGATTATTGCAAACAATGTTATTTTAAAAAACGTCATCATTTCAGCCGAAGGACGTCCACTGTTGGACATAAGTCTCCCCTAAGTGTCGCCACAATGAAAGGTCATGTGCGTCTCGCATCCATCGCATTCCCACGACTCCAACCAGGTCATCGGTCCACCTTGTGGGAGGCCTTCTAACGCTGCGTTTTCCGGTGCGCGTTCGCCACTCTAGAACCTTTCGGCCCCATCGACCTTCCGTTCTACGAGCAATGTGCCCTGCCCGCTGCCACTCAAGTTTAGCGATTCTTCGGGCTATGTCGGCGACCTTGGTTCTCCTGCGGATATCTTCATTCCTGATGCGATCACGCAAGGAAACTCCGAGTATAGACCTTTTCATTGACCTTTGGGTGGTGGTTTGGGTTTTAAAAAAGATTTTGTGATAATACAAACACACGTCAAATTGTAAACTGGGCACTGATTGCTCGTTAGTTCAAGTTCGATCACAATTTTTCGGTAATACAGAAAGATCATCAAATAATTTTATACAGGCGAAATTTTGTGTGGCGTGTGTATGTGTGTGTTACTTCACTCTCAAACGGCACAACGGATTGGAATGAAATTTGGCACAAGGAACATGTCTTTTTTTTGTAGGTGGGAAATCATTAAATGACTTGTCGCGCCCTAGGGTGGAGCGAGAGGGCGTGTCAAAAATGTTTACTGACTAAAACCACCTTTGTTGTTTCAGTTGCCTTTTTGCTTCTAGGACCACGAATATCCCATTCATACGATTTCCCATGGCCTTAACAGTCATCGACCCTACATGCCCCCAGTAAACCGTAGGGACTTATCCCTACGGTTTACTGACATCTCTTTGAGGCGCGTGTGGAACATGC
Source organism: Mythimna impura (assembly GCA_905147345.3). Taxonomy (NCBI): domain Eukaryota; kingdom Metazoa; phylum Arthropoda; class Insecta; order Lepidoptera; family Noctuidae; genus Mythimna; species Mythimna impura. The sequence goes on along the minus strand of LR990355.1, from coordinate 2,355,763 downwards.
TCGGTCTTTATAGGACGAGCGGACGGCGAGCAACCCATTACTCTTCGTCCGTCGTACATGAGGACGCCGTGGCACCTCTCCTGCCACTCCTCAAAGAGGGGACTTACCGTCGCAATCATGGCGTACCCAGGGTAGACTATATCTTGGAATAGCAATTTACTTTTCACCCCGGGAGTACCTATGTTCCGTTGAGACAATTTTCAATTTGCACGCGGGCAAAGCCACTGAAAACAGTTAGTAAAGAATAAAGATAGAATAAACCTCTCCAGCATGAATATTGCTATTGTCGCCAAAAGCTATCATTCAAACCACTTTAGCCACATAATCTTCGCTGTATACCGCAAACTATTCACTTCTAAATCCTCAAAAAACTTTGGTCTTACATGTAATCCCCACCACAATACATCTAACAAAGAGATAAGGTATTTAGGGACAGAACTTGGCAGTATTACCATATTATAACTTAGCAGTATTAGGGAGCTTTGCAATCAGAAATGTGCGAGGTAGCTGGGCGTTACGGTGCAGTGAATACGTGTGATTGCTTCCACTAAAGCTATGCGAGGGGCTTGCGCGGTGAGAGGAAGCGTAGCGAAGCTATGAAACTGTAAAACGGTAAATGATGGACATCCCATCCATACGCACAAAGCGTTTTGGGGACACATTCATTGTGCTTATAGCTAAGGAGTGGAATTTCCTGTTTTTTTTTTCGTGTGGGAATATCATCTAATGACATTCGCCGCTCTTGGGCGGAGCGAGAGATAATGCCAGACTTTTACTGACTAAAAACCCACTCCTGTTCCTTCTTTGCCATTGTTCCAGGGCCCCGGAGATCTCTTTCGCATCAACCATGGCCCCAGTAGGCTTCTACTCTGCTGGGTCCCTACGGTTGCTGACATCTCCTTGAGGCGCGCGTGGAACACTACGCGCCGTCGACGACTTGGGGTCGATCCGGACGGTTCCCGGACGATCGGACGGTGAGCTATCCATTGTCGCCGTCCGCAAGCCCACGCCTACAGTGGCCGGAAATCGGGGTCGGAATCGGCTGGGTCGCGAGGGCCATTGCCTCGCACGTGCATGTGCGGCCTCCTACTTTGCTAGCATTCCTGCCGAAGTCTGTGTTTCCTGATAGCTACAACCAGGGGATCTTTAGGTCAAGAATAGATGAATAGATTACTTCTAGGCAAGCATCGTCGATCACATCACCGCATTCTATTTGGTGAGATAGGTAGAGGACAAGCGCGAGCCTAACAAAATAAATAAAATAAAACTATGCGTGGCGGAGTAGCATGAGGATCTGTAATGAACTCTTACTTCAAAATGTGTAGCAATGATATTACCTGCAGAGTAGTCACGAGACAAGTGACGTGACAAGTAATGTCATTGCAAGGTACTTACTTAGGGTTTGGCGACAACGCTAATAGAAAAGTCATTTCTAAGGCTTCAGCTCCGCTAGTCCTTGTCCACGGAGCTGTGCACAGTCAGGCTAGATAAATGAAGTGGATCTCATTGGTGATTTACCTCCTTGCACTCCACCTAGCTATCTCGGTAGCAATGGGTAGATTGCTCTCGAGATCTGGCCGCCTGGTAACAGTTCGTAGTTACGTATTCTTCCACGCGCGCCTCAAGGAGATGTCAGCAAAACGTAGTGGTCCAGTAGGGCCCCATGGGTTCACTTCTAAGGAAAATCCGGGGCCCTGGAACGCAATGGGTTTTAATTTTCCGCAAAACCTAGCTATCTCGTTCGCCTCTGGTGAAAATCACCCTTATACACAACCCTGCTAAATCCCATTCATATTTATATTTTCTGGCAAATGTGCGCCAAAGTGCTAAAGTAATAACTGTGGCTCGTTCAGGGATGCCTCATGCGGGGACCAAGTTTAAATTAGGCAATTATGTAATATATTTTGAAACTAGAGCTAATTCAATGTTATAATATGTTTAATATGACTCGCTTTATCCTACAAAGAAGATAAGTGGTTGAAAGTTCAGCTAGAATGGGCTATTACTTTGTTTAGTTGGTAATATTTGCATTTAAGATACGTTATAATCATTCCTCTTTAAAAACATTACAGTTCACTTTGTTAGTATGTGTATGTATGTTTGTTACTTCTTAACGCTCGAACGGCTGAACGGATTTGGATGAAAATTGGCACACGGGTAGACCATATCCTGGAAAGATACAGCATATAAGAGATTTTTTTATTCTGGGTGTACGTTTCTTTCGGATAATTTTCTACTTCACGCGGGCGAAGCAAATATTATGACAATCCTCCCTACTTACCTATGTAGAATCGTACTGGGCTCGTCGAGCCGCATTCAAAAATGTATGACAGTACTATGTTATGAGTATATTTAAGGTCTAAAATACTCGATTAGGTTTGATTATCCCACCGAAAAAAAAAAAGAAACCTAAAAAAAAAGGTTAGGTTAAAATTAAAATAAACCCCATATTTTGAGGTATGTCGCCATAATAAAAAAAACTCTATTCAACAAGACGCTTCGAATGACATCTGTTTCAAATCTGTTGGATGAGAGGGACGGGTCTCATACAAATTTGATCATCGTTCTTTCGATCGTGGCTTTGGCTATCTCAACGGACTTACGTCAGGTACGCAGGAGATATTATACTACAAACACAGGTACACTCCTAAGGTAGCCGAAATACAGCATAAGATGCAGGAGAGCCGCTTGCGATGGTATGGGCATGTAATGCGCAGAAACGAAGACCACTTGACTCGACGCGTTTTAGCCATAGTAGAGGGCAAAAGAGGAAGAGGTCAGGTCGGCTAACAAGGGGCCTAACGCCAGAAATGACGCAAAATCGCCTAGAATTGCGTAAAAATATCAGGAGGGCTGACCCCAAATAGGGAACAAGCCAGGGGATTGATTGACAGGTGCACTCACTGTTCCTTTACTCTCGTAGTTCAAAGAATCCGAATTCGAAAAATTCCGCGGCTGTCGATAGAAAATTTTTATTCTGAGTTAGTCATTACCCAGGCTTATAATGATCCTACTGCTGGGACTTGAGCCTCCTCTCCAGGGGCGAGAATGGACCGTAATCCAACACGCGGGCCCAGTGCAGATTGGTGAATATCGTATGTCTTCGAATTTTTGGCGGCGTTTCCTCACGATTTTTTCAAGCAAAGGTTTAAAAGCAGTACTCCTAAACTAAGTTCATTTAAATAACAAAAGCTTTCTAATGGTTGTTTGCCAGCCCTAGAAATAATCTTAGTCGTGCACAATAGCCTTACGATCTAGCTAATCCGGCATTGTTCAGCTCTCAAGCTCTAAATGTGACCGCGGCCAGGCGATACCGTTCATTCTCACATTCTAATCCCCCTTTTTGAATGCCAGGGTCCCCCGGTCGCAGGTAAGTAGGGAGTTTAAAGCAATCATAGTGCTTAAGTTTAAAGAGGGCATTTAAGAGGACTACTGGAGCTAAACGCGAGTTTTATAATGCGCAAAAGTATATGATTCACTGCAGAAAACAGAATCTGAAAGATAAATGTTATTTTTCAGGATAAATGCTGGAAACCGTACCGTGTCCGGCAGTAAAAAATAACACCAACCCATCTCTTCCCATAGGTGTCGTTAGAGGTGACTACTAGAGACACACCAGAGAATGGGCAGCAACATTCTCTGTGCGTTGCAACAACCACACTGCGATCGCCAACCCGCTTGCCAAGCGTGGCAAATATGGCAAACCAAAATATTTGAGGCAGCCCTATGTCCAGCAGTGGACGGCTGAAATGATGATGATGATGAAATGCTAGATGGTAGTATGTTCAAAACATTATACAGCTAATTTAGTATACTATAAAAAAAATCATGAAGATGCTTCTAAAAATTACTTATATCAATTAAAAACCAGACTAATCTACATGCAATCATTCTAATTGTTTGTCAGATTATTATAAAAGCAACGTTTTACCGTTATAGTGTTTTAATTTTATAATTAAATCTGTAGATTTTAAGTAAATCTTTTTAATATATGCTCATATTTTGCCAGCATTGTATCTTTGCGCATCACTCTTTTGTAAGCAGTCCGAGAGTGAGCGCGCTTGAAGTCCTATAGTCCTCTTAAAGAGGATATTTAAAGCCTTTTGTTAGGCATTTTTATTTCAAATTGTTATATTTTTACCCGACTGCTGAGGGTTTATGATTTTGACAGGCTATGTATGTATGTGAGTATGTTCATCTGTTCCCTCATAGCTCCTAATCTACTTATCGGAACTCGACGTATGAGGTATCGTTAGAACCGTTTTAATTGTCCGCTAAACATAGGCTGCGTGACGTGTCACAAAAATCGATATGGCGCCCTCTAGCGGACAAAAAGTAATGCGTTAAAAATAAAAAAGGAGATAAATACGCCGTGTTTGGTTTTATTTGAAAGGGCTTCACTTGTACATTTCCAAAATATTGCTCAAATTTAAAGTGACGCCCTCTAGCGGACAAAAAGTCATGTTTAAAAAAAATTATAAATACACCGTGTTTCATATCATTTGAAAGGGCTTCACTGGTACTTATAAAAAAATATCATCAAAATTCAAAAGATATTGTGTTAAAAAAAATAAGATAAATGCGTCGTTTTGGTATCATTTGAAAGGACTTCACTTGTTCATACCAAAATAAATAGTATAGAAGCACAGTGATTTAACACCAAAATCTTTCAAATAAAAAAAAGTAAAAAACTAAAACCCGACTACGACAAAAAAAAAGACACTGAAAAAGTATGAAACAAGATTTTCAAGATGCTGAAATAAACAAAGTAACTGGAAAAACAAGAATAGAACAAAAAGAAAAGCTGTAGTCACACGTTATAGGTAGGTAATAATCGAAACACTTTAATAGCGTGTGACTACGGCTTTTCTTTTTGTTCTATTCTGGTTTTTCCAGTTACTTTGTTTATTTCAGCATCTTGAAAATCTTGTTTCATACTTTTTCAGTGTCTTTTTTTTATCGTAGTCGGGTTTTAGTTTTTTACTTTTTTTTTGTTGTGGTTTTATAAAGCTCTATCTGAATTTTTATGAAGAGTTTAGGTAAATAAATATCTACTCATGCAAGTTATTCTTTAGCCCTCAATAAATATAAATAGGACAAAATCTGCCAAACATTTTCTAAATGGCTTATCTGACCTTCACATTCTAGGTATCACACTAATATTGTAGCAACATCTATGGCGTCACTTGACAACTAATCCTGCATCGCGCAATTAAAGTTCTTCGCTTGATTTGAACTTAAAGAACAGCCCGAAATCATCACCAGACATAACACCCGTCTGGTTGAAGGATCCTCCCTTTTCAATGGAGACTTGCGGGACTTTACTCTCTGTTCCACATACCTCCAAAAATATTATAAAAAATTATGATGACGCGTGTAAATAGCAATCACCTGAACGGGTGGAGTTTTAAGACTACCAATATGGCGGTGAAATTATGGTTATATTACACAAAATTAAATCCCTGTTGACGATTCCCTGCGAACCAGAATCTAGCGACATCTATAGCAATTCAGAGCCCACGTACCTTGCTAATCCAGTGACCCCACTCGTCGTCAGGAAAGCGCTTCATCCACGGACGCGTGGTCTGTCTGCGTGCTGCCGGCCGGCGAGCTAAATCTTCATCCATCCACCGGTGGGCTGGTCAGAACTCGTGAAACCAACACTGCACCCTAAGGTCTCAATGTCTCACAGGAGCAGATACACTTATTCCACGAAAATTCTCAGGTCTTCAACAGATATGGGATTTAATCCGCGGAGCGGTTTTTATTCGACGCAATGTCGATTTGCGTAGCGGACACAACTGTTTTGTTAGCGGGTTAGACGCCATCTAGCGGTCTTTAGCGAGCGTCTCAAGAAAGCATTCGATACGTCACCAGTGGGCGTTGCGGTCGTAGATATTGGTGAAGGAAATCGTCAACAGAGACTCAATTAACTTAGAGAATGCGGGAAAGGGAACTAATTTATATTATTTATTCTCTAAAAATACATATACCTTAAGAAAAGGCATTGACGCTTCACCATGCTCCCCCCCTTGAAAGGACGCAAGTGCTTTCAAAGGGAAAGGTGAAAATTGTAAAGATTTACTGACCTAGATCATGATCAGAAAGTCTAAGCTTTATCACTAAATGCGGAAAATAAAAATCATTTAGAATACTAATCCTAAAAATGCGGAAAATAAAAATCAGTTAGAATACTAATCCTAAACCTTAAAAAACTACGAGTATCGTTAAAATGAAATTTTATTGCGTTGGAATAGGATATAGTTTTGTGACAGAGCGTTTAAAATTACCGAACCTTGTCCTCACCATTGCAACGCGAGCGACATTGTCAGTCCCTTTATAAACCTCAGTTATGACTCCTAATGGCCAACACAGAGGAGGCGAATTGTCCTGTCCCACGAGTACGACAGTTCCGACTTCTACAGGCTTGTCCGGAGTTGCCCATTTTTGCCTAACTTGCAGCGTATGCAGATACTCTAGATGCCACTTCTTCCAGAAGGATTGCACCATACTATCTAACAACTGTTTACGTTGGGACAGATTTAAGCGCTGATCAGACAAACCGGCTGCCGGCAAGTACTGCAATGGAGTCGACATCAAAAAATGAGCGGGAGTAATAACTTCAGGATGCGGATCAGAAGACAACACGCTCAGAGGGCTTGAGTTCATAATGCACTCTATTTGGATGAGTACAGTTTGTAACTCTTCATAAGTGAGAAGTTGACTTCCAATCACGCGATAAAGATGCGTTTTTAATGTTTTTATATTGGCTTCCCACATAGCGCCAAAATGTGGGGAGCGAGGTGGAATCATTTTCCACTTAATGCGGTGAGTTGATAACTCATTTAAAAGAGATGAATTGAGGTTTGACCTCATTAAGAAATTATAAAGTTCATCCAATTGAGCCTTAGCACCAACGAAATTGGTAGCGTTATCCGAATAAAGACAGGATACTGGCCCTCGACGCGAGATAAAACGTTTAAACGCGGCTAAAAAGGCGTCGGTAGTAAGTTCAGAGACTAACTCTACATGGACAGCCTTGGTTACCAAGCACACAAACAAGCATATATAAGCCTTCTGAGCGTGTTGACCTCTGCGACGAGAGAGAGTTATGCGTATGGGACCAGCATAATCCACTCCAGTATGGACAAATGCCTTTGATTCCGATACACGGTATTCAGGAAGGTCCGCCATCATTGGAGTGGGATGCGTCGGATTAACTCTGAAGCATGTGTTGCATTGTCGCAACTTGGACCTAATGACAGTCCTGGCATCTAGTATCCAAAATCGCTGTCGTAAAATAGACATAAGTAGCCCTGGCCCAGTGTGACAATTCATCACATGGTAATGACGAATTATCAAATCCACAACAGGATCATGTTTGGGAAGTAAAAAAGGATGCTTAGCATCAAAGGGAAGGTATGACTTTGAAAGTCTTCCCCCAATGCGTAGTATACCCTCTTCATCTAAAAAGACAGATAAACTGCGAAGTTTCTTTGGTAACAATTTACCAAATTTAATGAGCTTAATGTCATCTGCGAAATGAACAGATTGCACAGCACGAATCATAACTCGTTCCGCCGCTGACAATCCCTGCGGCGACCGGGGTTCACAATGAACCTTCGGTCTAGCGAATCTAAGTACATAAGATACGATGCGCAACAGCTTATCCCATGATGAGGTGCGCTGCGCAAGTTGACAAAAAAGGGGAAGTTCTACTTGCGTGGTCACAGTTAAGACATTTGCCTTATGCTCGGGGAGTTCCCCACAGTCAGCGGGACAGAACGGTTTGACAGGCCAATCTTCAGGAGCACAACGAAGCCAAGAAGGGCCGCTCCACCAAAGATCATGTGACACCAACTGCGAAGGCAGTAAACCACGAGATAGGCAGTCGCTTGGATTCTCAACACCTGCTACATGGTAGAAATGTTGAGAGCCCAGGTTCTCCTGACATTGAGCTACTCTATTGCTGACGAAGACTGACCAGCGATGCGGAGAGGAATGAATCCACGATAAGGCTATCGTGGAGTCTGAAAATGCGTAAATCCCTGCAATAGGAACACGTGAAGCGTAAGTATCGCGAACAGTCTTCACCAACTTTGACATGAGCACGGCTGCGCACAGCTCCAGACGTGCAAGAGTTGTGACTTTGGTAGGTGAAACCTTTGATTTCGCACAAAGCAAGCGAACTACGACACCGGACGGGCTAGTAGAGTGTATGTAAATGACACAACCGTACCCACCCATACTGGCATCGGCGAATGCGACTATACGAACACAACAATCATCGGTAACACCCACATGACGTGGTATCCGCAAGGAATCCAACAAGGAAAACTCCTGCATGAGAATCGAAAAACGTTTGACGATTTCGTCAGGAGCGACATCATCCCAACCGATATTGCTCAGCCATAACTCTTTGATGAGCAACTTGGCGTAAAAGATCACGGGAGCGACTAGACCGAGAACATCAAATAAGCGGGCAACCATCGAGAGTATATTTCTCTTAGTACATTTCTCGGCTACTTGAGCGGACGTGAAGAAGAACTTATCCTGAGAAGGTTCCCATGAAAGACCTAGAACCCTGGACACATCATTGCCCTCGTGAAACTCGAGTGGCTTACGATGTGAATCAGGTAGGCTGTTTAAAAGCGCGGGCGAATTGCTACACCATTTTACAAGGTCAAAATCGCCCGACTTAAACATTTTTATGAGATCATGCGATAGCTGTATAGCGTTCTCTTCGTTATTCACCGAATAGACCAGATCGTCCATATACAAGCTGGTCTCTGCTACTTTAGCAGCTTCGGGATAATGCGGACTGTCCGAGGCCAGCTGTCGCACAGTGCGCATAGCTATGTAAGGACTCGACTCCAGTCCAAAAGGTAAGCGGTTAAAAGCGAATGTCAACACAGGATCATTCTCACTGAATCGAAACAAAATGCGTAGGTATTTACGCTGCTCAACAGGTACGCAAATTCGTAAATACATCTGCTTTATATCAGAATTTATAGCGATAGGAAGTAATCTAAAATTGATTAAAAGAAGAAACAAATCTGTTTGTAAATTTGGACCAATATGGAGTACATCATTTAAAGATAAACCGGTGTGAGTCCTGGCACTCGCATCCAATACAACGCGCGGCATCGGCTTGTCTGGCCGAACGACAGCGTGATGAGGGATGTAGTATCCGTCATCCGAAATGGCGGATTCGTCGACTGGACTTAAGTATCCATTATCTATGTACTCTTGGATCACTGCGTTATAATTTTTCCGCAACGTCGGCGATTGGCGGAGTTTTCTCTCCAGCGCAACCAGTCGACGGTGCGCGGCGGTACGGGAGTTACCCAACTCGCTGGGATCCTTACTAAAGGGTAACGCGACAGTATAACGTCCCGCATCGTCACGTGACACGGTCGAGGAAAAAATATTCTCACATTCGGTTTCCTCAGGAGATAAAAAACGTTTATTTTCAACTTCTTCCAATTCCCAGAACTTTTGTAATGAATCATTAAGGGCTAATGCTGTGAAAGAAGAGCTAGGTAAATTTAAATTATCTTTACTAGGCGGAAAATCACCCATAAGGACATACCCGAATGTGGTCAATAATGCGGGTGGCGCATTTGAACCTAAGTCTACCCTATTACCCAAATAAATATACGGAAACAGTTGAGCGCCTAACACTATGTCAATATCTCCTGGAATATTCCAGCTTAAATCAGCGAGCGGAAGCGAGTGGAAGTCCACATGACAATCCCACTTAATATGGTGCGAAGGTAACTTGTCCGTAATGCACTCAACTACTAACGCGTAAATAGTATATTTTTGATGCGGGTATACGCGAGACTCGATATCTAGATTCACATAACCTATTATCGGCCGCGACACAGAACCAACTCCTTTGACAAAAGAATTATTCAAAGGAATTATTACTAAGTTGAGTTTTCTACAACAATCTGTAGTTATTAAATTATTTTGCGAACCATTGTCAATTAAGCACCTAACTATTGTTTTATGGCCCGAACTATTATTGTTAGCGCGCGCATAAACCTGAGCGGTCGACAACAAGACTGCCGACTTAGCCCTCGTATCTGCAGCCAATAATACGGCCGTGTTATGGGTCGGACATGTTTGAGCAACGTCACCCGAACCACAAGACGCCGCGCGGGGCGGGAGGAACGCGGGGGGCGCAGTGGCCAGCGGCACAGCCAGGCTGGACGCGACGGCCACATTGCAATTCGTCGGTTTAACATCAGCTACATGCGATTGTTTATTATTTTTCTCAAAATGTAATAAAGTATGATGGCGTTTTTTACATACGTTACAGACTGAGGTCGACTTGCAATTACTCAAACCGTGCGACGTGCTCAGACAATTTACGCAACCATATACGGATTTAATAAACTCAAACCTAGTTCTAGGAGTCAACGCGGATTGAAACTTAGCGCACTTATACAAATGAACATGAGCGTTATCTTTACAATACGCGCAGACGGAGCGGGGCGGAGCGGGAGGAGCGGTAGAATTAGGCGATACATTCACAACAAACGCTTTCGTTTGCGTGCGAGGCTCGCGAGATGCGTGACTATGAGGTTTATTATAATTATTTTTCGCGTTCGAATGAGATAAATTCAAGCGTTCTAATATCTTAGTCTGATCTTGAACAAAGCTAATTAACAATTTAGTTGTAGGTATTTCAACATCGCGAACGGAAAGTTCAAACGATTGACCAGTCTGTGAATCTATTTTTCTCATAGCACAATGCAAGAGAATAAAATCCGCAAGATCCGGAATACCAAGTTGTTTCAAGGCAGAAATACTTGCACTAAATGTTTCAATGAAAGAATCGAGACTATTTGCGTTACACAAACAACTTTTTAAATCTAATATATTATTTAAATAGTGTATACCTAATGTACGCTTATCCTGGTATTTATTAACTAAGCTGTCCCATAGAAAATGATAGGTATCAGCCGTAGGCACAATACCGGCTGTAATCTTTAACGCGTTATGTGTAAGTCTACCTACTAAATACTGCACACGCTGCGAGTCAGTCAGCTGATCATTGTCATGAATATTCGACTTGAACGACTCATAGAAAACAGGCCAATTCTCAGGTTTCCCGTCGAAAGATGGCAATGCAATCGGAGGCAGCTTTATTTTTAGTGGTTCAAAAAGCGTTTTCGGATTACTACATTGAGATAACTGAGATTGACTACTGTCGATTTTATTCCTAATACGCTTAATGCGAATAAACAAATCTTCAAAGGATTCTAAACAAGCATAGTCGGGACTCGAACCAGGTTTCAAATTAATGTTTATGTGGTTAATTTGATCGACATAAGATTCAAATTTATCACGAATGTCGTCAATAGTTTCCGATTCAGTCATAAAACTTTCACTATTTCTCGTATCGAACGACGAAATATTTTTCGATAATTCATATAATCGATTAAGGCGTTTGAATAACAATCCTTTCTTCTCATGAAGGATAGTCAGTAAATCTTCCGGCTTTAATTGTTTCTCAGTCATTTTGTTAAGTTAATATCAAGAGCAATATCTAAAAATATGCGCGGGTAAACTTATCAGGCGGTTAGCAATCGTAAAATATCCTCCCGCTCTGTGGCGGTATCTGAATAAAAATCACTAATACGCACAAAGCCGAAATGATGTGAAACTACCTCCTATTATATGTTATCAAAGTGAAATACGTATCACATTAAATTCTATGAAACAATATTGACAGATTTACCAAAACCTACGTAGAATCTATTGTCAATTATGTTTATGTTATAGCGGAGAGCGGTTTATAGGCAAGAATAATTTACCAAAGGTTTACGTAAATATCTATAACCTATATATACCTATTATGATTTTCACCAAATATTACGTAAAAATCTAACTAGGGAGCGGTTACCTGGTTATCTATCCAGGCTCGAAAGGACCAAAATAATTGTGGTGAGGCGTGTAAATAGCAATCACCTGAACGGGTGGAGTTTTAAGACTACCAATATGGCGGTGAAATTATGGTTATATTACACAAAATTAAATCCCTGTTGACGATTCCCTGCGAACCAGAATCTAGCGACATCTATAGCAATTCAGAGCCCACGTACCTTGCTAATCCAGTGACCCCACTCGTCGTCAGGAAAGCGCTTCATCCACGGACGCGTGGTCTGTCTGCGTGCTGCCGGCCGGCGAGCTAAATTTTCATCCATCCACCGGTGGGCTGGTCAGAACTCGTGAAACCAACACTGCACCCTAAGGTCTCAATGTCTCACAGGAGCAGATACACTTATTCCACGAAAATTCTCAGGTCTTCAACAGATATGGGATTTAATCCGCGGAGCGGTTTTTATTCGACGCAATGTCGATTTGCGTAGCGGACACAACTGTTTTGTTAGCGGGTTAGACGCCATCTAGCGGTCTTTAGCGAGCGTCTCAAGAAAGCATTCGATACGTCACCAGTGGGCGTTGCGGTCGTAGATATTGGTGAAGGAAATCGTCAACAGAGACTCAATTAACTTAGAGAATGCGGGAAAGGGAACTAATTTATATTATTTATTCTCTAAAAATACATATACCTTAAGAAAAGGCATTGACGCTTCACCAAGCGAAAGTTTGTGAGTGTGGTGGAGGTGTTGGATGAAGTTTGAGACACTGTTAGACCATGTTGTGTCGTGGAATAGGACATGTACAGTGTGTTTGTTTCCGTAAAATAATTTTCTATTCTCACGCGTGCGAAGCCGCTGATAGCAGCTAGCATATTCAATATTAATAATTATAAATACGAAAGTTTGTAAGTTATGAGTTTGTTTGTGAGTTATCAGTTTACATGTGGATGGATGGAGAGGGAGAGAGAGACCAAAGAAAAAAAGAAAAAAAAAGAAAGAAAAATGAAGATAAAAAGATATAAAGATATGAAGATGGATGGATTGTGTGAAGAGTGATATGAAAGAAAAGGAAGTTAGCGATAGTATGACGAGTGACAGGGCAGAATGGAAGAAAAAAACGTGTTCCGCCGACCCCAAATAACACAGGACAAGGGCAGGAAGATAATGATGATGATGACGAAAGTTTGTAAGTGTGTGTGTGTGTGTGTTTGTTTTAAGTACCATGGGAGGACATGCGCAATACACGAGGTACATCCGAGGACCTTTTCGTACGTCCTCGTATGGCCCGGACCAATTCATCGTTCGATTTTGAGCCTTTCTATATATTTAATAAGGAAATCTTGATATCAACCTTGGTGGACCTCCGTTTGGTTGTGAAATTTGATGCTCACACACGATCGTGTGTAACCGCTAGTCGGCGCCACTTAAAACTTTTACACACCACTTTTAACACTTCAGCCGTGTTTTTAGTACCTTGCGGAGTACCTACAAGTGAGAATTTTCTACATGCACGCGAGTGAAACCGCTAGCAACTACTAGTTCACAAAATAACATACGAAACCTTTCTCAAAACACACCATTCTAAATGGCCCTGTCTACCCAGACTTCTCACCTAAATTCTAAGTATTTCAACAACAATTTTCAGGTCAGTTTTCAAGCATTGTACCTACACTTTCACAGGCTCCATAGTCTCTCGGGGACGCTCGACGATACGACACGAAATACCCGAGATGCTGGTAAATATAATAAAGTTTTACCACGGAAAAATCTGTGGAGACATTTTGTAGAGACATGAATGAAGATGCAAAAAGTATTTGATGATTGAGTGGAGATTTTCTTGTTATTTTTTTATGTGGATTTTTTTCTTGTCAGTCAGTGTAGAGCTTGGTTTATTAAGTCTCAACGGGATTGTGTGAAAAAAATACCGAGGCTCTGGAACACAAAGGACAACTAGAGGAACATAGGTTTTCTTTTTAAGGTGGTGAATCATCTAATGACTTGTCTCGCTCTAGGGCGGAGTGGGAGAGCCTATAAGAATTTTACTGACTAAAACCACATCTATGTTCCTTTTTTGCTTTACGTTCCAGTTCCCCGGGTTTCTCTTTCGAAGGTCAACCCATGGCCCCCGTAGGATTCGGCCTTGCTGGGCCCCTACGGTTTTACTAACATCTCTTTGAGGCGCGTGTGAAACACTACTCGGTGACTCGGACTCGGTCCGGATGGCTACCGGAACGCCGGACGGCGAGCTACTCATTCACTATCGGTCTCGTCAGCTGGGGCGCGAGGACGACCGTTCTTTCACGCGAGCGGCTGCCTCCTTCGTAAGAAAGCAACCGGAGGGCTCCACCTTTTTTTTTCAGTGGAAAAATCATCTAATGACAAATCGTGCTCTTGAGCGGAGCGGGAGATAGTGTCAGACTTTTACTGACTAAAAACCCACTCCTGTTCCTTCATTGCCTTTCGTACCAGGGCCGTCAGACCCTTGACCCCAGTAGGCTTCGACCCTGCTGGGCCCCTACGGTTGCGGGCTCCCCTTGCGCTTTCCCCTTAAATTGTTATTGTGTGAATCATTTCATTACACTTATAATATTTGTGCAGTGTTAAATTAATTTTCTTATCCAATCTCTTTTCTAAACACACATTTCCAAATACGATTACCTAAACACAGTTGCCTAAAAATCTTCCATCATCCCGCCCCTTTCACGTCCCCTAAATTGGTCTAATCTAGTAATGGTCCCTATTCTCTACGCTCCTCGATCGAGCCGGACTCAGATGAATACAATAACAGTCACGTGTTTGAGGGGGCACAATCAGCCGTTACTACGTACTCGTTCGGGGACCAACGTCCGGTCCATTCATGCTGTATGGGGACCATGTTTCGTAGAAGATTGAATGGATTGTGCAGGTTAACGATCCGATTAAGAAAATTCTTTCACTAATGATTAAAATTATATAAAATAATTACTTAATTATAAACCAGATCATCATCATCATCATTTCAGCCAAAAGTCGTCCACTGTTGGACATAGGCCTCCCCCAAGTGGCCAGTGCCAAAACGATCGGTCCTACGCATTTTGCATCTATCGGATATGTACTCGGTCGCCACTCCAGAACCTTTCGGCCCCTTTGACCATCTGTTTTACGAGCAATGTGTCCTACCCAACCTTGGTTCTCCTGCGGATATCTTCTGAAATTATTTAATTACTAGATAAACGTAATTAAAACTGCAAAAATAGGTACTATATTACACGATGTATTTGACTGCTCAAACTTCAAATGTAAGAAAGAACACAATTTAGTGACAGCTCTTTTAGAACGAACCAAACAACATAAAAACATGAAATTGTACGTGTTAAAATCCTTACAAAAGCGCGCCAAACGAAAAAGTTTAAAAAACGAACGCGCCAGTCCTCACTAGAATTTCAACATGGCCGCCGTACGGGGTCGTTTGGCCGTACCTGCAATTTGTCCGGTCCCCCAGGTCGGTTCCGGCAACGGGACGGTTATTAACCGTTTACCGCAGCCGCTTGGTGTTAACCGCTTTTTAGATTACTTTGCTTTATTTGTTTTTAGGCTGAAACTCAGGTACGGAAAAGTTTTGAGGGCAGGCTTTTTATTAAAGCGTTTTGATTTTAAATTGTGCTGGCTTGTTTACTCAGCTAGCACATAGTCACTGCAATTGACTTTGTTTTGGGTTTTGGACTTTTTTTTCGGGTGGGAAAATCATCTAATGACATCCCCCGCTCTTGGGCAGAGTGGGAGATAGTGTCAGACTTTTACTGACTAAAAACCCACTCCTGTTCCTTCTTTGCCATTTTTCCAGGGCTCCGGGGATCTTTTTCGCATCACCCATGGCCCCAGTAGGCTTCGACCCTGCTGAGCCCCTACGGTTGCTGACATCTCCTTGAGGCGCGCGTGGAGCCCAAGTCGTCGACGGCACTACACGTCATCGACGACTTGGGCTCGGTCCGGACGGTTACCGGACGATCGGACGGCGAGCTACAAATTGCTCGCCGTCCGCAAGCCCGCGCCTACGGTGGCCGGAAATCGGGATCTAAATCCATACATCCATAGGGCTGGGGCAGTGTGAAGATTAAATAAATAACAACTTCAATTATTGTATTCAACAGGCAATTCAGGGAGGGAATTGCCTGTTGAAAACACTGGCAATAATGAAATTAATGGATCCGATCTTATTAATTTACTACTAAATCTAACCTTAGATTAGTTGGTCGGGATTGCTCGGGGAATTCCACAGAGTATCAAATAGTTTACTGTAAACGAATCAGAAATGAAGATACACGCAGGAGATGTTACTGTTGGGGGTGGAAAGCTCAAATGAAAGGCTTTATGTTCTTCGAGTAGGTATTATTTAGATTATAGCTCTTTCATTCTATATTTTACATATCAAATATATATGTCGACGTTCCTTGACGTCTCCCTTTCTTAGTCATAGGAACGTCAGTCCTAACTAAACTTTTTATTACGTAAACCTTAAAAGTCTAACATGCCAGTTTTGCAAGTTAGTAATTAGTAGTGGAACCTATACGGTTGCCACATTACCGACGTAGCCCGAAGAATCGTCAAACTTACGTACTTACACCTTACTCGCAGAACAGATAGTTGGTAGGGCCGAAAGTTGCTGGAATGGTGAGCACGTATCGGAAGACGCAGCGTTAGAAGGCCTACCCATAAGGTAGACCGACGACCTGGTGAGGGTCGCGGGAATCCGATGGATGCGAGACGCACAAAACCGGTCATTGTGGCGACACTTAGGGGAGGCCTATGTCCAGCAGTGGACGTCTTTCGGCTGAAATGATGATGATCATAGACGGCATTGTATATATTTAAAACTGGCTGTCTTATCGCTGACAGCGATTTCTACCACACGACCGTAATATTTTCCATGTTTTTTTTTCATAATTTTGTGGCTTAACTAAATATTCCTTGCTCTGAAGAAAATTCCGTATCACTATGCTTTTCATTTAGATTGCTGATAGCAATATAAAGACAGGTTGGAAAGGTGCAGTTGTCAGTTGTCCATCTATTAGATTGGATTCCTCTTTACGACAGTTATACAACGAAGAGCGTGATCTAGGAATAGGCGTAGATAACGAAATAGAAATGATGTAACTATGAAATAGTTAAAGAAAGAAAAAGATAGGTACGTGGTGACATTCGCCACTGGGTATCTGGATATCGCAACAGCAAAAACTGGGCAAGTGCGAGTCGGACTCGCGCCCGGAGGGTTCCGTAAAAACGTAACTATGAAAATAGTTTTAAGTTATTCCCGTATCTTTCGAAGATTTTTCCGAATCGCAATTTTTTTTTTCACGTAACATTAAAATGACTGTTTTCAGGTTTATTCCTATACCTGTGCTATAAGATTTTATTTTTTTATTTTATTTATTTATTAAATAAACACCTATCTTTACAGGCTGAACCTAATACAATAGTGGTTCCCAAACCCAAAAAAAAAAAATTGAAAAAAGTCATCATCTTACTGCTAACATTTACCTAAAAATCTAAAACAACACTAAACTCTATTACAATATATATTAACTATAAAAACCGTTGTACATATATTATTTTCAGTTCGTGTATATATTTATTAAGTTATAATATTTAGTAGTTAAGATGTATATATAAATTAATAAATATTTTAATAGTTAAAAAAAAAAAAAACTATAAAAACTAAAAGAAGTACATAAAAAATAAAGCAATGTTACCAGATAGTAATTATGACTGATATTATCAACGAAAATTGTGTAACCACTAATCCTGAGCTCTATTTATAAATTAGCACCTATAATAAAATTTATAACTAATAAGAGCCAGGGAATTTTATTCAGATAGATACTAATTATCTTTATTGTACACCACAAAAAATTACAATAGGAGCTTAACATTAATTGGGTATAACAATGTGCAGTCTTATCCCTAAAAACGATTTTACAAAAGATAAGTATGTCGGCGTAAAGATGCCGATCATCGTTGAAGCTCTGTCCAGGAACTCTATTTTGTGGGCGATGGCTGGGTATCGACCAATAAACAAAACTATTCCAGATCAAACAACTGATTTATTATGAGCCAAGCTTTAGGTATTCACTTCACACAACGAGCCGTGAGACAGTCGCCGAGAATAGACGTTGTTCGCACGGCTGCTGACAGAGGAAAGAGCTCCGGACCTCTGTGGTCAGCACTTTTATCTGCTCGATTCGTGCAAACGTCAGCGCGGATTCTGTCAAAGTGACATGTGTCACTTTTCACTTAGCTCGTTCATTTGTTCTCAAGCTGCCGTACTATTGACTTCACCGACAAGTACATAACATTGTAATAAAAATAAGCAAAAAAAAAAAAAACTTAATGTAAGAGTCAGGTATCTTGAAAGGTGGGAAATATTAGAAACGGCCTCTAGAGCATTGCTTAAGAATTGACATTTGACATATTTTAATGTCCCTTGTTAGAGAGGGGCTAAAACTTAAGGAATATGTTTACTGGGTAAACAGAAACAGGGCAACTAATGAATATCAAGGTGAAGTAATCATCCAGATGAAAATAACTTGTGCTATGAGACCTTGCTTCATGCCAAATTTCAGGATTCTTGGTCAATGGGAAGTACCCTATGAATTTTGATTTCCTTAAGAGTGTCAAAATACACTTTTTTTAAGACCTAAACGGCTGTATCTTTTTTTTCATAAACTCAGTAATTTGGGTTTTAATTTCAACTCAATACCACGCACCACGCGTTCTCGAGATAAAGGGTCTTGACAGACAGACAGACAGAGGGACAACAAAGTGATCCTATAAGGGTTCCGTTTATTCCTTTTGAGGTACGGAACCCTAAAAAGGAAGAAAGAAAGAAAAACAGTTCATTAACGCGAAATTACGCAATCTTAAAACTAGCTAACAAAACAGATAGGGAAGATATGCGTCATTTCCGTGCAAAACGGCCGAACGCTCAGCATAAAGCTGCGGCATCACGCATAATGCGATGAGCTCACAGCGCTGGTTTTCAGCGTGGGCCGGTGGCGATGTCGACATAAAGACGCCGGCGCCGGAACGGTGCAGTGTGCAAATAGATTTGGACAGAAAAAGGAAATAAAAAATATAGATGAATTATAAATTAAAATAAATAAGGTGACAAATACATTTATATAAAGTGGCAACACCACGACGCGTCCATAGCACAATTTGTGCAACTCGTTTTTATAGTCTGTGGCAATTTGCATAGACGTTATACATGATTGGACGCGACCGCGATGCTGTTGACGACAAAAGGATAGTGTGAATATAAATCACGCACAGGCATCAAACTTACTGCAGCAGACCTAAAATCTTTCTTCATCATTCCTTAGATTCCTCTCTCTAATATTACCTTTATAACTGTCAAGAAAACACCTTAATGTAGCAAGCCTAGACACCGCAAGCTTACACATTTTTAATAAAAAGAAAAATTGCCTGAAAAAATGCCACAACAATTAATGGGCATCATGATTTTCTTAGGAAATGTTGCCATCAACAAAATGTAAGTTAACCTTTCTAAATAATGAATGTAGATAATATAAAAAGTGCGACCTTAATGGTCCTGATGTGAACTTGAGGTATGTCGCAGATCACCGGGAAACTTTGTCTCATGTGGACTCTTGGAAAACTCTTGTGAAGAACCCTTTTTCCTTATTAAGGTTTCCTTTTGAACGCAAACAAACATCGTGCATATTTAAATAGACACCTAATCTATTCCTCGTTTTCCGAATTAAGAATTATTTGGGGAAGAGTTTTAGTGAAGCTTTAAGCCTGGAAATCTGACCAGCTGTGGAATCAAAGTAAGTAGTTTAGTACAGTACACGTTCGTATCTCATCATCATCCTAAAGCCCGCTCGCTTTATCCCGAGATATCTAGCGGTGGACGTATTTTGGCTAGAGCTACCTTAAATATTTACTTTATTCGGTATTTAGTATTTCTTGTTATAACGGCAACAGAAATAATAATAATAATATTCCACAACTATCACACAACGCCGTCTAGACCCAAGCTAAGCAGAGCTTGTGTTATGAGTACTAGACAACTGATAAACATACTTATACATTTCTAAATAGATTCATATTATAGATAAATTACACCCAGACACAGAACAAATGATCGTGCTCATCACACAAACATTTGTTCTGGGTGGGAATCAAACCCGGCGTAGCAGTCAGGGCCACTAACCACTAGACCAACAGGCCAGTCAATACATCATCTGTGAAAATTTCAACTGTCTATCACGGTTCATGAGAAACAGCCTAGTGATAGACGGACAAACAGACAGACTGACAGAAGGACGGACAGCGGAGTTTTAGTAATAGGGTCCCGTTTTACCCTTTGAGTGCGGAACCCTAAAAAGCTTTATAATGTTCCCTCTATTAAAGACTCTTGGGGAGGAAATGGACTAAAATGCGGGCCAGATGAGAGCTTGGATGTCATTATGTTTTCGAAGTTTTGGTTCTTACTAGTTTCTTCGCGATGTTTTCCTTTATTCACCATTAAGAGCAGTAGTGATAATCTTCATAAATATCACTACTGCATTATATAAATTACACAAATTAATGCGCCAAGCTGGGTTCGAACTCTCCACGTACAGCTCGCAAATTAGGTCCTGTACCACTGAACCACCATTTCTTGTAAATATCTGTATAAAAAAAACTCTAAATCAAAGAGTGTAACCCTAAAGTATCTAATTAAATTCATTAACAAGTAGGAGAACGATCAGTCGCGGATTATCCATGTAGCAAGAGTAGCATAAGCTACGGGCCCCACGCATTTGGGGGCCCCGCATGGACATTAAAACATGTCAAGATACCTGTGTCATATGAATTGTAACCAGTTGCCAGATTTTAAATAAAGACAGTACCTGTGGACTCATCGCTACCTAAGAGCTTCGGGGCCTGTTTGAAAATAAGTTAAATGACTTTTAAAATTCGGTGTCATTTATAAAGATTTAGAGGGCCCCTTGGTACAATTTGCTATAGGCCCCACGCTAGCTTAATCCGGCACTGAGAATGACTTTGGAAGCAGTGGGCATGCTCATTATTTAATTTGATCTTGTATGAGCCAATAATGCTCATACAACAAAATACGTTTTACTGTCATTCGAAGAACCCAATGCGAACTAGATTTGAACTATAATTATCTTTAGTTTTTTTTTTGTAATATAAACTAATGCTTGACTGCGATCCCATCTGATGGTAAGCAGTGATGCAATCGTTGATGATGAGCCTTTTCACTCTAGCCTTGAAGACACCCATATTATAATCGGATGGGAAGACCGCAGCAGGTAAATTGTTCCAGTTATGAAACTTTGTTTTTACTTATTATTATTATTATAGATAGATAGATAACTTAAAATTAATATGGTGTCACAATGGGCGTTCTTATCGCTAAAAGCGATTTTTTACAGACAACCTTTGGATGGATTTGACAGAGAAGGAGAAAAAAGATACGCAGGTAGTTCGTGGTGTACTATTTACATATATACAATACATAAACTAATAAATTGCATATAATAAAAACAATATAATATATATAATAATTGTGAAAGCAAAGACATAATGTACTTAATGACGATGTTCAAGAGGAAAAGTAGTGATCCTTAACCATATTTTAAAAATTGTGAGTGTTTGATTATTCATCTATTTCAAGAAACAGAGACTTATTTTACTTAAAAATCATTAACATACAAACAATACATATCATAAACTCGTATCGTTATTTTACTTTATACTCTATTTAACTCTTAACGCAATCAATCTTTCCATCGGGAATTCGGGAGCATGTACGATAATAATGCTCATACAGCAAAATACGTTTTACATAACTAATAAACTCAACTATTTTAATTAGTCGTAACACGCCTCCGTTACGCGGTAATGTATCGGTAGTTATTGTGGCTCAGATAACTAAACATAACTTTACATATTAACAAAACAACATTAAAATGTTTTACTTAGTGGTTTGGTTTTATTCTAATAAGTCTATAAACAAGCGTATATTAGTAGTAGTAGTATCTTTATTCATAACAACATAATTGTGTCGAACAGATTGATAATTATAAATAGGTCCTTTAAACTAGATTAATTTAAATTCTAATATAAATAAAATCATTGTCATAATTATCACAAAAATCATTACATTGTGTAGTTTTTGTTACTATTTTGGTGTACAATAAAATTTTATTCTATTCTATTCTATTTTATTGTCATCATAGTTATCACAAATACCAAGTATATAATATATTAATAATAATAAACGATTCTCATAAGTTAAATAATAAAATAATGTCAAAATAATTATAATTGCAAATTCCGACTCAAAATACATACAAATTAGCAACCTTTCTAGACGACGTAATAGATGTATTTATAACGTAATAAGATTTGTCTAAATATTTGGATATGCTCCCAATTAACAACTGATCAAAACATCATTCTGCAAAATTAAACTAAGTAAAGATGTTTGTCCAATAAATAAGTTAATTATTGTGCTCCGACTTGAAATTGCGATTTTCGTAAAACATTGTGGAAAAAATATCCGTAAAACTCGTGTATCGCCCCAGGGTAATAAATAAATTAGGAAATAAACCAAAATCCTTCTCCGTAATTCGGAGCAAACACCTTAAGCCGGTGGTGTTGCCACAATAATTTGGCCGGCATTACGGAGCGCCCCGCGTAACGCGTATAAACGCGTAATGCGTGCCGTTACGCTAGATTATGTCGTCTAACGTAAATATAAAAAGTTTCGACGATGTCTGTAATTGCGGTAAAGCTGGGGTCGTAGTGGTAGCGAGACACTTTAATGTAAAAAAAAAACGAGCAAGTGCGAGTCGGACTCGCGCACTGAGGGTTCCGTACAAACTAACCTATGAACAGTTCAATTCCCGAATTGAGTTACAAAGATTTTACCGAATCGCAAAAAAACAGTTTTTTTTTGGTGACGTAACATTAAATTTGCTGTTTTCAGATTTTTTCCTATATGTGTGCTATGAGACCTTGCTCAAAGCCAAATATCAGAATTCTACCTAAATCAACGGTAGTACTCCACGCGTTCCCGAGATAAAGGGTCTTAACAGACAGACGGACCGACAAAAAAGTGATCCTATAAGGATTCCGTTTTTCCTTTTGAGGTAAGAAGTCGTTTTCGGTCATAGTCGGCCGGGCGACTCCCAGTTATCATACGCACGGGCTTACGGACAGTAAGCAGTGGGTAGCTCGCCGTCTGAAACCGAGCCCAGTCGTCAACAGCGCGAAGTGATCCACGCGCTCCTCAAAGAGATGTCAGGAAACCACAGCGGCCTAGCAGGGCCGCTAGCTAGGACCGCGGGGAATTTCTAAAAAGGAAACCCGTAGTCCTAGAACGCAAAAGGTAATGGAAGGACATAGGTGTTGTTTTAGTCAGTAAGAGTCTGACACGCTCTCTCGCTCCACCCAGAGCGCGAGAAGTCATTGGATGATGTTATTTTGACCTTAACAACAAAAAAACCCCTGTGTTTTCTAAGGACATAAATCTCACTCGCTATTCGCTGGTACTGTGACCACACCCCACCCTCACTGGCTACAGGTTGGCGGACGAGCGGACGTTTCACTCCTACCTACATAAATTTTATCATGAATAAACTTTATCTCTTGGTAACCAGTTATTTGATCAACGTAATATTCTATGTTGTTTAAAGATGAAAGGAAAAAACCCCTTTTTTCTTGTCGTAATTTTCCTTCGTATAGTTGTTCCTATATGTTTAACATACGTGTACGTTTGGCATAATCTACAGGATTTCTAAAAGAAGTTATAGAGCTGCTAATCATTGTATCTGTATTGGTTCTTACATAAATTACGTTCTTACGTATATGTATTAGTTTATTGTTATTTTTGTTTTTGATTTGTTTATTCAATGATTTTAAGTATATATTGTGTAATCCTTGCTGGCCGATCAGCATCTCACCGTCGACGACGGCTGGTGCTGAAAATCAGCGCTGAGGCTCTGTCTTACACGAGCCCCAGCATTTTGCTGAGCGCTGGCCGTTTTACGCGGATGTGACGCATAACCTACCACTTATAAATAAGTCATTATTATTATTTTGTATGCGTCATATTTGACGTAAATAAACCCTTTTTCTTTCTTTCAAATAACACTAAGGGTCCAGCAGAGTGGAAGCCTACTGGGGCCATGGGTGGTGCGAAAGAAATCCCCGGGGTCCTGGAACAAAGGCAAAAAATAGGAGTGACCTCTGACACGCCCTCCTGTTCCGCCCTAGAGCGAAACGGAAGGGCGTCGCGTTTTGCATTTTGTATTGGCGTTGCGCAACCTCTAAATATTAACCGATTATGGTGATCTTTGGTATGTGAACACTGTGCATGAGTGGTATCAAGAATTCGAGCAAAATCAAAAAACGATTTTTTTTAAAAACACCCTAATAGTTATAGTAGATATAGATTGTATTAGAACAGAAAATGTAGCTTATTTAGTATTAGTAATTGCTTCGCATCGGCCACTATACCTCACCTGATGACAAACAGTGATGTGGTCTATGTATATGCACTCTTAGAAATGTGACATATTCACTCTTGATTTAAAGACCCAAAATTTATAAAAATCAGGAAACACAAACGCGGACATAGAATTCCACACCTTAGCTGTACTCACAATGAGGAATTGCTGGTGAGCAAGTCACACTATTGAGTAAAAAAAAAACCTTTTTACAAAAAAAATACAACCGACTTCAATGTAAAAAAAAAACATCAAAACGTACAAAATAAATTTAATTTCGGAAGTCAGTGTTTCTATAATAGTTTTGTCTCTTCGGTATTTAACAGCGACTTCCGAAATTAAAGTTATTTTGTACGTTTTAGTGTTTTTTTTTCATTGAAGTCGGTTGTATGTTTTTTTGTAAAAAGTTTTTTTTATTTTACACTTTTTAGTTGTGGTGGTAGCACAACTAAAAAGTACTCCTCGGCTAATCATCATCAAATTAGCTTGATGGTGCCAGAGTGCATCTCATGACAATTGTAACAAATCCCAAACACAGTTAGGTTACATTGATTTATTACAGAGTTCCGGTGTCTACCTTCCAGCTTCATCATCAGATCAGTTTGATATACCCTCTCCCCCTTATTTCAGTCAGTCATCGACTACACGTCTAAACAAAGCTTTCGTTCCGTTCCATATATGTAAAAAAAATACATTCAGCCGAACATAGAACCTCCTTCTTTTTTAATTCGGTTAAAAAGGCGATCGTGGGGCTCTTAATCAAGTTTTCTTGGCTGAATTAAAAAGTAAGATGGATGCCACCAACCCATCACCGTGATTCGGAAGTTTGGCCTGTGCCCTCGTTGCATCTTTCAGTATAATTTTGGTAATCATTTGATCAAGACGTGACTTCAGGCTGAAAGAAATGTGTTATATTAATCATATATTTCAGAATGCTGTTATCGTGAATGGATAGACACTTTTAAATTTTTATTTATTTAAACTTCAAGTACAATAGGGGTACATAGGCAGACTTAATGCAACAAGGCATTTTTTACCAGTCAACCTTTGGCCTTTGCTTTTTTTATATTTTTTCTTTAGACACGTCTTTTCGTGGGAACCCAAATTACCATAAGCTACTCTTTACTTAGCATAGACCAGGGATGGCGAACCCTTGTTGGAGAACGTGCTACTAAAAATATGAATCTTGACTTTGTAATTTAATGGACCAACTTTGATACTAAATACTGTGAAAGCGAAACCCGGGGCCCTGGGACGAAGGCAAAGAAGGAACAGGAGTGAGTTTTTAGTCAGTAAAAGTCTGACACTACTTTCCGCTCCGCCCAAGAGCGCGATTTGTCATAAGATGATTTTCCCACCTAAAAAAAAAAAAACCCCCTTTTGAACTTTTAATTTGCAAGTCGTTATCCATATCGTAATTCGAAATAGTTCGTAGTTCTTCGTAGTAATTCGAAGACATGTGATATTCACCAACACGCACTGGGCCCGCGTGGTGGATTACGGCCCATTCCCTCTCTTAGAGAGGAGGGACACTGCTGGTACTCAGAGTCCCAGCAGTGGGAACATTAAAAGGCTGATAATGCTATCCATATCGTAATGTTTACAGTTGTTTGTTTATTTAATTAAATTAAAAAATAGTGTGATTACTACAGTAGCAGAGCGCCTAAATGTTTTACATCTTACAGTGGCGTACTCGAATTATGTTGCCGC
Organism: Mythimna impura; assembly: GCA_905147345.3. Taxonomy (NCBI): domain Eukaryota; kingdom Metazoa; phylum Arthropoda; class Insecta; order Lepidoptera; family Noctuidae; genus Mythimna; species Mythimna impura. Next base: position 2,329,638 of record LR990355.1, on the reverse strand, counting down.
GTGACACCACTGGCACGCGTGCCATAGTTTTGGCATCCTTGGCATAGACAATACAACAAAATAGATTATTGAGTCGGTCTACTTTCCCATACGTGTAATATAATAGAAAGTCATACAGTATACAGTTTTAAATTAATAAAACGTTTTTTTCCACCAGGTGCTTGGTTTGAGGGTTGTATTAGCAATACATCGACATAAGTCCTAGGTTATATAAATGCTAGACATTTTTCAGATCCACTCTAGAGTCAAAGTGGATAAAGAATATTTTTAGGTAATTTAAAAAAAAAAATAGTTCTTAATATAATATTCATTAGTAATATGTGTACCCATTTAATTTTATTCAGTAGGTATGACTATAATATAAGATATTTAATGCGGCGTATTTCTACATCACATATTATTTATAATATTACCACCTTCCCCTCTAAACACACTTATATTTCACTAATATTTGTATTCGACTTACTGTGGCAGAACTCAGAGACACTTATATTATTGTAACATCTAAATTGTTGAAACCTGTGCACAAATATACTTATTTGGTTTGATTTGCTTAGAACTGTAAATACACTGTATCAATTAAAATGGCGTTGTTTATTAAATATCATCCCAAAAAGCCGTGATTATCCCAAAAAAATATACTCAAAAGGCGACGAAGTAACCGCTACACTTGTTCCGAAGCATAACGTTTTTATTCCTTTATCTCACTCATTGTAACGGGCCACAAAGGATGCCGCCACATTATACAGGCTTCAAGAACTCCTGATAAGGGTTTCAGCTGTTTTAGCGTAGGTTTATAATCTGTGGGAGGTTTATTGTTGTTTTTTTAACCGTGTTAAATTGTGGAGAGATTATTAAGCGTAATAATGAGTGAGTTTGAAAAGGTAAAAGTATAAAACTTAAAATAAATATTTAAAAAAACACTAACCTAGTTTTATAATGTCATTGTACATCTTGTACCCCTTCATTTGATATCCCACTTGGCCATATTTACAAACATTCGGTTGTCAATCACAGTTTCACATCACCCCCTTCCCCCTTAACCGATTTAGATAAAACCAGTCAGTCTCATTGACCCTTTCTACCAATGAAAAAATGTTCGTAATCGGAGCGGTACAAGTTACAACATACCTATGCGATAAGACCACCCAATGTACACTTATTTTTAATAATGTTTGTTCTGTATTTTTTGTTTATGTGGTGTACAATAAAGAATTTAATAATAAATAAATATCTCGATAAATCGAGGGACTTTTTACAAACATCTAAACAAATAAACAATTATTTTTGATATAATTGGATTATTTTCATTATTTTATAGCCTTTTTTTAAACGTTAATTGTTACTTTTTAATAATAATAAAACAATCTTCGGGACAGTTTTTTTTTTTCATTATTGATAGGTTTGCGTTTGACCACACCTGATGGTAAGCGATGATGGTCGACGATGGAGCACGCTTGCCTAGAAGTAACCTATACAATCTTGACTTAAGTACAGACCCCTAGGTTATAGCGGTCAGATAACACAGGCTCCGGCAGGGTATTCCTCTCCTTAGCTGTACGCATAATCGGCGTCAACGATCTTTCGCGCCGGGCCTTGGTACAGGCCATGGTCCGAGGCGAGGAGGAGTGGCAGGCGGTTGCCTCCTGCGAAGCAGTAATGCTAGCAAAGAAGGAGGTCGCACGTGCACGTGCGAGGGAGCAACCCTCACGCCCCAGCCGCTGGGATCCTGATCCCGATTTCCAGTCACCGTAAGCGCGGGTTTCGGACGGCGAGCAATGATAGCTCGCCGTCCGACCGTCCGGTAACCGTCCAGACCGAGCACAAGTCGTCGACGGCGCGTACTGTTCCACGCGCGCCTCAAGGAGATGCCAGCAATCTGTAGGGGCCCAGCTAGGTTGAAGCCTACTGGGGCCAAGGGTTTGTTTCTGAAAAGAAAACTTGGCCCTGGGACGAAGGCAAAGAAGGAACAGCTCCGCCCAAGAGCGCGGAATGTCATTGGACGATTTTCCCACCTACAAAAAAAAAGCTGTAGGTACGCATAATGATCGTATTCTTTTCATTGTTTTCTAAACACAATCTTTATAATATACTAGATGCTGTCAGTGGCTTCGCCCGCGTGATGGTAAAAAATTGTCTCAAAGCAACAGAGCTATTCCAGTACATTGCCTATCCGTGTGCCAAATTTCATCCTTATCCGATCAGCCGTCCAAGCGTGAAGAAGTAACAAACAAACACAAACTTACGCCTTTATCTATGTGTGATTGCAATTATTCTTTAAAAACACATTGTTTCTATCATATCAGTCATTCAAGTTCCGCTACCTTCGGTGGAACAAGGCCAACAGTTCTGCAGTAAGGAAGTGCAGCCAGGGTCTCTGGCACTTCGCCACACGGATAGCATCCTCGTCGTTTTAAATAACCCCTATTTATTCAGCCATTATATTCGCTGGTTAGCTCTTTGCGAATGATTCATGATAATTTTGTCGTTTGTTTTGTTGTTTAGTTTTCGTCTGTAGACTACGAAGTTAGTGGGATACAGGTTATGGTAATGGCGTAATTTTAGTGTACACGATATAATCTTTTAGTATTTTTTATTTCGAAATCAACCCAAATACCTTACGAATGATAATTGTTCGTACACGGTCCCATGGGTTATTTTAGCGAACTATTTTAACTTTTTAGTAATTTTTCATTTCTGTTTGGTGCTAGACGACCATTAAACTAATAGTTAGTTTAACGGAACCAATAACTGTATGACTTAACGGTCTAAATTAAATGGCTGGTGCCTGACTTGGTCCGCATCAAGCCAGTTGGTCACAACTTCAAGAAGTTTTTCTTTTTTCACGCAATACTCTTTCTATTATAAAAGTAGCCTCAGAATTGGTCCCATCATTTCGGAGATGTCCTATCCCCCTTCTGCCCTGCGCTCAAAAATGAAGTTAGAGTTAACTCTAATGACGTCATCAGGGTAGATAGGTCAATGTCAAGCAAGTGTCATTTATGGCCGCTTACACCAACCTACCCTGCTCCGGAGTTAGTTTGGTTAACTAAAGGGTAGCTACTCGAGATATAAAAGGACGACCCTGGGTTGCAACTCGAAGTATTTTTGAACGGTTGGAGTAGCGACTCTACTCTACTCTGGTTATTTTTGAACGCAGGGCTGGAATTAATGCTGCCAATGATACAACTTTTCGGTCAACCTTATTTCTACATATCCATCAAAAGACAATTATAAAATCGAAACTTTCATTATAATAACAACTTCTCTTTTTTTCCAGCCACATCACGCGGACAGCTAGCTGGCTGCCTCCGGCAGAGAGCTGGCCCACCGGCAAGGAAGGCAGTGGTAGCGGCAGCGAACACGATGAGGAGGAACTGCCATACGGGTGGGAGCAGGCGCTCGACTGTCACGGGAAACCTTATTATGTCAAGTGAGTTCTTCCCTTAATTGAAAAAGAAGGTAACTGGATCCCATTCCCTTTCCCTCGCGCCCCAGCCGCGATTCCGATCCCGCAATGGGTAGCTCGCCGTCCGATCGTCCGGTAACCGTCCGGACTGAGCCCAAGTCGTCGACGCCACTTGCGCCTCAAGGAGATGTCAGCAACCGTAGAGCCTACTGGGGCCGTGGGTAATGCGAAAGAGATCCCCGGGGCCCTGGAACAATGGAAAAGAAGGAACGGTTTTAGTGAGTAAAAGTCTGACACGCCCTCTCTCTCCGTCCAAGATGATTTTCTCACCCAAAAAAGAAAGTACCATTCCCTTTCGCCCCGAATCAGAGCCCGGCGCGAGAGGTCGCCGCTGCCGATCGCCTTCACGAGGACACGGTGGTGCTACACCCAACCGGGACACACCTCCGCCATATGCTCCACCATGCGAGGGTATCGCATAATGGTGACACCCGAATGTTTTTTCCGCCTGGACGACAGGAACCTTCCGAACTTACCATGCAAGGCGAGGACGCCGTGGCGCCTGTTTAGTCACTCCTCGAAGAGAGGATTTACCTCCACGATTGTGCCGTGCTCAAACTGAACTTTCAAATTCACTTTCACGCGGTTGTTGTTGCAGTGTATGTAAACACAGGTATACTCTCTTTTCCTTTACTCCCACAGTCCGATGGTATCATCGACTTGCAGCCGATGTTAAGCTGCGTGTCACGCATTCTATTCTTGCACTGAACAATATGTACAGATAGTTGGGTCTGGATGTCTTGAATATGTAAGTTACCAAGTGTGGGACGGGCAATTTAAAAAAATACTGGGCATGTGCGATTCGGACTCGCGCACTGAGGGTTCCGTACAAACTTACCTATGTAAATAGTTCAATACCCGATTGCAGTTTCGAATTTTTTTCCGAATCGCAAAAAAAGTTTTTTTTGTGACGTAACAAAAAATTTACTGCTTTCAGATTTATTCCTATACCTGTGCTATAAGACCTTTATGCCAAATTTCAGGATTCTGGGTCAACGGGAAGTACCCAATGAATTTTGATTCCCTTGAAAGTGTCGAAATTACAGACATAAACGACCGTATCTTTTTTTTCGCTCAAAGATTCAAAGAACTGGTACGGCCGGCAGGTACGGAACCCTAAAAAAAAGAGAGGGCGCGGGATCAACAGTTTTATGTACTTTTCGGAGCACGTTCTCTCTGCTTTGACACTTTGGCACAGGTTTAAACCTTAGTGGTTTTTGGTTGCTATTTAACTTAGACTATCCTGTATTATTTTGTATTAATAAAAAATAAATGAAAAAAAAAAAACTTGCCCACTCGCCCCCCTCCCCCCCCTCCTATATACGCCTATGATCATGCATAGCCCAGTGCTAAGGTAAATACAATACCGAAAAACTATAGCGTAGTAAAAAAAATAGTGTCACTACGTTACCACACATTTTCAATGTCGATATTAAAGTCTCGTTAAAACTCACAACAATTATATTATTTGTTTGCATTGTTTCTTTCATTATTACCTTCTGTCATACAAATATTAAATCACTAGCTTCAGCCAGCGGCTTCACCCGCCTGAAAGTCGAAAATTATCCCAAGGAAACTCATTTCAGTGATAAAAAGTATCCTATATCCTAATCATAGACTACCTATGTGCCAAGTTTAATTGAAATCTGTTCAGCCGTTAAGATGTAAAAAGGTGACTTAACACCGCCTATGGTAACACCCTATTATTTTTAAGTTCTTAATGTAATTTGCTGTGGTACAATAAAGATCTATTCTATTTTTTAACCGACTTCATTACACCACCTACTCGAAAACTTTATGTATCATAAAAACCTCGCCTAAAGTGAGTTAGTCTGTCTTTACGGATCTAGTGTAGCATGGCCGTTCCCTAGGTAATAAAACCCTCGCAGTGCTCGGGAGTTAATTATATAAATCCCTCACTACATTCGGGGTTTAAACTTAGCAACTTTCGTTTCGTTCGAAATCCAACGTGCCGCTCGCCTACTGGGCCATGGGTTGTGCGAAAGTGTACCTCGGGGCCCTGGAACTAAGGCCCAGTTTTACTCAATAAAAGTCTGACACGCCCTCCCACTCCGCCCAAGAGCGCAAGATGTCATTGGATGATTTTCTACCTAAAAAAAACGTACCGCTCGCGACTTTAAGATACTGCTTTATCCCCTAGCCACATAATCTAATATCATTCTAGAGGTAACAGACAACAGACAAGCAAACCGTTTGACAAACGGACAGATGGTTGTTTTTTTATTTACAATATCATTGTGAAAATATGAATTTGAAATCGTTTTCTCCACTTTTGCAGCCACGTCAACAAAACCACGACGTACGTGGCTCCGGAAGGCTGCTCCTGCGAGTCTCCCCCAGCTCCAAGAGACGTGGTGCTGGAGAGGGACCTTGAGCTCGGCTTCGGCTTCGTGGCAGGGTCGGAGAAACCTGTGCTGGTGCGGTTTGTGACTGATAACTCGCCTAGTGTGGGGAAGGTAAGGAAATTGATTGAAATGGTTTTTTATCATAGAAAGTACTAAATAAAATTAGCTGTGTGACCACTGTCTTGGGGAGGCCTTTGTCCAACAGTGGACGTCTTTTGGCTGAAAAATGATGATGATGAGCAGTCTCACCTGATGGTAAGCGATGATGTGATCGACATTGGAACAAGCTTACCTAGATGTAACCCATTTAGTTTTAAATTAAATACCCCCAGATTGTAGCTCTATCACAGAGCAGCTATTCTGGTGGCTCGCCCTTGCTAGGACGCTCAACTTTTTGGCAGCTAGTTGAATTGCCTCAATGAAAAATAAAGGGCCAAAATTGAACATAAATGTCAACGTTACACCAAGAAGTTCAATTGGTTGTGTGCTAATCAACATCCGACACCGCCGTTGCCCTAGTAACACAGGGTCTCTTTGACATCGACGCACCCCCCCTGTGGTGGAATTTTTCGTCGGCATTTTCCTAATTAAAAAAAAAATCTTTACGTTTTTTCACCTTTTGAGTACCATAATTAGAGACACAATAGAAAGACAATGAGCGAGCGAACGCATTCGCTTGGGGTTTAATGAATATCTGAACTGTATAAAATCATTGGGGGGTCCAGAATTATGTACTGCATCCGTGGTATTGGATTATTATGGATGCAAAAGATACCGTGTATAAATTAGTGATACTCTGCGGAGCAGGTGATCATATGATTTTCATTACAGAGATGCCATTGTCAGCACTTTCTATGAAAAGCAAGTGTGACACTGAGAGTATCATTAAACTCCCCATAACCATTCTCTCGTTGCTCTCGATATATGACAGTCGAAACTTCTGTTCTCTCTTTAGCATAACTTCCGCGGACACGAATGTAATTAGTAATTGCGTCTTGTTGCTGGCGACTATTCGCTTGCGTTGTGGGTCAAGTTAAGCTAAATTCATCATTATCATCATTTCAGCCGAAAGACGTCTACTGTTGGACATAGGCCTCCCCCAAGTGTTGCCACAATGAACGTTCTTGTGCGTCTCACATCCGTCGTTTGTGCGCAATCTTGCGTGCTAAATTCGGGCGTTAATAACCAAATGTATTTCAAAAACACTACGAAGGAACTATGGATCTGCGCTTGGATGTCTTCTAAATATCCTCATTCTTAAATCACAAGCCAAGCAAAATAATGTAATGTAACCAACCTATTAAATCCTATACTACCAAATTTCAGCTGGAACCCGGAGACCAGATCCTCTGCGTCAACGGCGAGGATGTCAGCCTAGCGGCTCGAGAACACGTCATCACTGCAGTGCGAGCCTGCACCGAACGGGTCACCCTACGGGTCTGCCAGCCGGCCAGGAGTGGGAACCCTGCTAGGAGATCAGCCCTGCTGTCGGCTGCTAAGAGGGCGCGGTTAAGGGCCAGGCCTCCAAGGGTCAGGTTCGCGGATTCTGTGCAGCTGAATGGCGCGCCTATGTATCCTGTAAGTGTACTTTAGATATTGAAATAGTTTTAGGAACATGAATAACAGCTTTTAAATAGGGTTTAGCAACGCTAGCTATTTTTGATCCGTATTTCATCTTAACAGCCACCCCCTACCCTAAATAGCCTTATCTATCTATCTTTCTATCTTAACAGACAGACACATAGACAGACGGACAAAAAAGTGATCCTACAAGAGTTCAGTTTACCTACAGCAACCCTAAAAACACATTAAATTTGGTGTGCCAACTATCATCCAAATCCGTGCAGCCGTTTGAGAGTGACATATATAGGGTGACTGGTTATTAGTGACCGATACTTAAACACGTGATTTTACTCATGATTACAAACAACTTTCCCAAAGAAACTTTTATGATTCTAATCAACTAAGTTTTTTTTACATTATTTCCTATTATTAAAATCACCTCGCTTTCCGGGGTGACTGTTATTTTACCTACGTCACTACTGCATGGCAACGTAGGTACATTGCTTACTTTATCGATAACGCGGGCACGGGACAGCTGATCGGGTAAAAGCGCGCGCGCAAAGTTTAAAGTTTCAAACAGCTGTTTTGTTATTGTGATTAAACTAAGTGTACAAAAAAAGTTTCTTTGGGAAAGTTTTTTGTAATCATGATACAATCACGTGTTTAAGTATCGGTCACTAATTACCAGTCACCCTATATACAGACAGATACAACTTTCACCTATAATGTCAGTGTGATGAAAACGTTATGATTGATTTAACTATTAATAGAAATGTTGACGTTTATTGAATTCGGTTACTTGTTTTAGGTTACGTCAAGCGGTTAGCTAATTGATGCGGATTATATGCGACACATTACAATTAGTGTACGTAATTATCAATTATTCGCTCTAATAGATTGTTCATTATTAATTAGGAATCTAAGTGATATCGAGAATGTGGTTGAGTGAATTTGTAATGAGCGTTTAAGGTTGCTGTTGATCCCCGCACGAACGCCGGCGGTCGTGCGCCATTGTCTTACTATTGTGTCTCTAATTACGCTACTCCAAAAGTTAAGATACAAAAACCGGCCAATTGCGAGTCGGACTCGTGCATGAAGGGTTGCGTACCGTCCGTAGCAAAAAACGGCAAAAAAAAACACGTTTGTTTTATGGGCCCCCACTTAAATATTTTTTTTTATTTTGTTTTTAGTATTTTTTGTTATAGTGGCAACAATACATCACCTGTGAAAATTTCAACTGTCTAGCTATTACGGTTCATGAGATACAGCCTGGTGACTGACGGACGGACAGTGGAGTCTTAGTAATAGGGTTCCGTTTTACCCTTTGGTTATGGAAACCTAAATAATTTGACTGTCTCGTTGGTACCTCGGCAGCAGCGCTTGTGGCCACGCGAGTGCTACTGCCAAGGTCCTTGGTTTGATGCCCGGGTCGTACAATGCTGTAATCACTGTTGGCTTTTTTTAAATTTATTGATATAAACCAGTGCTTGACTGCGATCGCACCTGATGGTAAGCAGTGATGCAATCATTGATGGTGAGGCGCACTAATTTATTAAGAGCCTATACACTGTAGCCTTGAAGACACCTAAATTACCATTCCATTTGAAATTTCTCAGCAATAGCCTGAGCCTGGATTTCTGTAAAAACTATCTATATTTAGGTGTACCTATAATACCCTTTTTCCCCATAGGGCTATCCTTATGGGGAATACAGGCGTTATGCAAGTTACAGGTGTATCGTAGTTACCATGGTCTTCGTTAAATTACGCTGAACTCTAGTGAACTTATAGCCTCAAAGTTAGCATTGCTGCAGCTGTGTTCTAGTTTCGAAGTTAGGGTATAGTTAGCATCAAAAGCAGAAGCATGCGGAACATAAACTAAAGTCCCGCAAAATATCATGGAAAAGGGAAAATCTTCCGAACGATGGATGACGAAAATTAATGTCGTGTCTGGTCTGGTCAAGTACCCGATAATTGTTTTTTAATACATTTAATCGAAAACCTACTTTTATCCCTAGCGCTTTAGGCACGCAGGTTACTGTTTTCTGCACTAGTGCGGAAAAGTGTGCAAGCTCGCCCCCCCCTCCACAATTTCTTGTATTTATCGCATCAGGCTTGGCGCCAAGCGAGCCCCACGAGTCACTGTAAGTAAAAAAGTTATATAAATGTCGTGGCCAGATCTTAGAAATTGATCACTTTATGATATGACCAAGTAAAACTGGCCAGATCGTTTTAAACGTTTAATCGTTTTAATATTGACATATCCTCGTTAAACGACCATATGCTGATAAAATTTTCACTTTTCCTGAATTTGCCTACATGAAGGTATGAAGGTCGGTTTCCCCCTAACGAAGGGATAGGGCCCCACCACCATCCTACCCTGTGGTTCTCATCCTAGTGACTTGGACAAACCTCCACTATTACATGTTTACTGTATGGTCTTTAAGATACTGAACTCTAAGGTTGTTTTGGTGTTTCTTCTCAGGGTAGTCAGCTAGGAAACAACGGCTTCATCTAGTTTAAACTGATGAAAACAGTTGACGTGTAAAAATGTATTTAAAATATATTTGTAAAATAAATATTATTCATTATTTCTTTTTGGCGATATCGGGGCTGATCGTATTCTAAAAGTTGGTCATAATAATGAGTATTGCCGGTGTTTTCACCTATTGTCGTGTTTCTTATTCATGTTGTTTAAACAAGCCAACTTCCTATCAATGGGATGTTTACAAATATTTTTTTAGAGTGATGATATTAATTTTATACTGGATACTAGCACTAGTTTCAATAGTTTTGTTGTGTATATTGGTTTTCTTGGAAGTGAAAAATATTCAACAGTTTACCTGCATACATCGAAAGTGCTTCAATTTCCAAACGGTCGTGTAAGAGCCAGTTGTAGTCTGAATATTTTGTAAGTACTGGCTCGGGTCTATGTCGACTTCGCAGCCCCGAATTTTATTTTTATAAAAAACAAAACATAGGAACTATTCCAGATTTTTGTTTTTGCCTTTTAAAAAACAAGCTTTATTATTTTATGTATATTATTTTATTGAATAAATGACTATGACTATGACTATGACTATGTAATTTTCAAAGATTTCCGTGACGTAATTTCGTAGATATACACCTTTGGAATCGTAAATTAGGGTCAAATTCGTGATTTCTTTTTTATTGAGACAACTAAGTCATATCATGTTTTGCTTTTTACTCAGCGGTTGGTCATATGGTAAATTTTAATAAAATAATTTTTCATGGAGGTCTCTTTTATATTTGTGGTTTCCCAGAGGTACAAAAATGTTCAAAATTAGTACAACCTCGCCTTAAATACAAAAAAAAATAAAATATTTTCTAAGTGCATTCAGTGAAAGCATGATAGGTTCCTAAAGTATAGTAAAAGTATATTTTGTAATGTAAATTTAGTGTGATCATTATGTGTAAACTAATGACACTAATTGCTGTGTATTTTTTTTTTTTGTAAATCTTTATTTATTTATTAAATACTTTATGCACAAACGTACAGCAGCGGACTTAATGCCTTAAGCATTTTCTACCAGTCAACCTTAGGGTGATGCAGAGATAAATAGTGGTAGGTGCAATAAAAGAGAGAGAAAAGGCGAATAGGTACAAGAAAAGATATACTAATAAACCATAAATATCATACACAAATTAATAAACTATCTACATATATACGAGTATCTACACTAATAAAGACCTTAACTTTTTAGCTTTATTAAGGAGCTTTGTCAGAATATTGACTATGTCGCTCCATCATAGCCAAATTTTGAATTTTAAGTTATTTTAAATGATTATAATATATTTTATAGGTATAGAATGGGAGCTACGTCTGCCAACAAACTGCTAAGCAGTTCGGTTGAAGTATTAATTTATTGTACAATTGCTTGAAACAACTACAAAGCACTTATGATTATTATTATTTGAGTACAAAGCGCGCGCCTATCTGTTGTTGGCTGTACCGGTAATAACATTGCAGATATTTTAACTTTGTACCTAAGATATTCTCAAACTTCTTATCAAAAGTTTTCTCCAAGAAAGCCCGCGAAATTTTAATTTTAATTTTTTTTTTGTAATTTTCAGCTCTGAATCTGATAGTATGGTAACAAAAATAATATTTACGGTAAAGACTACATTTATTCGTATCGTTTTATCAGGGTGCCAATAGGACTGTATCTATTACTAAGCCTCCGCCTGTCTGTCCGTCCGTCTGTCTGTATGTCTGTTTGTCAACGGGCCGTAAGAGATAGATTGGTAGAATTTTCAATAAAATTAAAATAAAGTTTAAAAATTAAAGGAGTTTTTCATACATGAAACCATTGTCGGCGTTTTTCGATTTTAATATTGTACTCTTCGTGTGTGAGTTCGATTCACACTTGGCCAGTTTTCTAATTAATTTATTTCTTCTTTATTCCAGCCATCAGCCTTCTCCCTCGGCGATCTCTGCTTACCCCCGATGGCGAATGTCCTAAAAGTATTTCTGGAGAATGGTCAGACGAAGTCCTTCAAGTATGATACCACGACCACGGTGGCGGATGTGGTGACCAGCCTCAAGGATAAACTGTGCATCACTGCAGAGGAACACTTCAGTCTGGTGGTGGAACACGTCAAGAGCTTGAGGAGGAATAAGCTGACGTTATTGGATCCCAAGGAATCTTTGGCTAGGGTAACTATAATTAAAATTTATAATATAATCTGACCAAGAGTCGAACCATGACGATGATAATGCAAATAAATTTGACCAAGGCTCGAAACTAAATGACATTCTATTAGTGATGACGATTGTCAAAACGATCAAATGACATTCTATTAGTGATGACGATTGTCAAAACGATCAAATGACATTCTACTAGTGATGACCATTGTCAAAACGATCAAATGACATTCTGCTAGTGATGACGATTGTCAAAACGATCAAATGACATTCTGCTAGTGATGACCATTGTCAAAACGATCAAATGACATTCTGCTAGTGATGACCATTGTCAAAACGATCAAATGACATTCTATTAGTGATGACGATTGTCAAAACGATCAAATGACATTCTGCTAGTGATGACCATTGTCAAAACGATCAAATGACATTCTATTAGTGATGACGATTGTCAAAACGATCAAATGACATTCTGCTAGTAATGACCATTGTCAAAACGATCAAATGACATTCTATTAGTGATGACGATTGTCAAAACGATCAAATGACATTCTGCTAGTGATGAACATTGTCAAAACGATCAAATGACATTCTGCTAGTGATGACAATTGTCAAAACGATCAAATGACATTCTATTAGTGATGACGATTATCAAAACGATAAAATGACATTCTGCTAGTGATGGCCATTGTCAAAAAGATCAAATGACATTCTATTAGTGATGACGATTGTCAAAACGATCAAATGACATTCTGCTAGTGATGGCCATTGTCAAAAAGATCAAATGACATTCTATTAGTGATGACGATTGTCAAAACGATCAAATGACATTCTGCTAGTGATGGCCATTGTCAAAAAGATCAAATGACATTCTATTAGTGATGACGATTGTCAAAACGAGTCGGCTTGGAGTATTTGGCTGAATTTTTTCGAGTGAAGTTCAGTGGCGGTTTTAATTATATTTCGTCGCTTCATTCGAAGATATAATTATAGGCGACTGAGAGAAGAGAGTGAAATTTCACAGAACCAATTCGGTTTTATGCCGGGTCGGGGTACAGCGGATGCCATTTTTGCTATACGCCAGCTGTGCGAGAAATACAGAGGTGCGCATAAAAACTTGCACATGGTATTCATTGACCTCGAAAAGGCATACGACCGGGTACCTCGTGAGGTTCTGTGGTGGGCCCTTAAGGAGAAAGGTGTGCCTGGGAAGTATGTGCAGTTGATCCGAGCGATGTACAGTCGATGCAGTACCCAAGTCCGGTCTACAGTGGGCACCACTGGCAGCTTCAATGTGGCTGTCGGCTTACATCAAGGGTCGGCTCTCAGCCCTTACCTCTTCCTGATGATAATGGATGCTCTGACGTCGGACATTCAGGAAGAGGCTCCCTGGTGTATGCTGTTTGCCGATGACATTGTGTTGGTTGCCGAGAGTGGCCTAGAGGTCCAGAACAGATTGGAGGTGTGGTGGCACAGACTGGAGAGTGTTGGCCTGAAATTGAGTAGAACCAAAACGGAATACTTGTTCTGCGATTTCGGCGGTCTCTCCTATCCAGTGCCTTTATCTCTCGCTGGAACACCCATACCGATCTGCTCCGACTTTCGGTATCTCGGGTCACTCGTCCAAGGGGATGGTGAGGTAGACCGGGACGTAACACATCGGATCAACGCAGGATGGATGAAATGGCGACAGGTCACGGGAACAACTTGTGACCCACGGATGCCCCTCAAGTTGAAGGGTAAAATCTACAAATCCGTGATAAGGCCTGTCATACTGTATGGATCAGAATGTTGGGCTGTGAAAAAGACGGATGAAAAAAGATTGCACGTAGCGGAGATGAGAATGTTAAGATGGATGTGTGGTGTGACGAGAATGGATAAAGTGAGAAATGAGTATATTAGGGGAAGTTTGAAAGTGGCGCCAGTGACTGAAAAGTTGAAAGGGAATCGTTTGTCTTGGTATGGTCATGTGAAGAGGAGGGATGAAACGCATGTTACTAAAAGAGTTATGAGTTTACATGTGGATGGATGGAGAGGGAGAGGGAGACCAAAGAAAAGATGGATGGATTGTGTGAAGAGTGATATGAAAGAAAAGGAAGTTAGTGATAGTATGACGAGTGACAGGGCAGAATGGAAGAAAAAAACATGTTGCGCCGACCCCAAATAACACGGGACAAGGGCAGGAAGATGATGATGATTCGAAGATATAATTAATTACTAAGTAGTCCCTTTAACCTACAGGCAAACACTGCACGTCTATAAAGAGATTACGTAAGAAAAGAAAAAAAAAAGTGTCAGTTAGGTATTATGCGCCGTCAGTGTCAAGATCGTCATTCCTTTTTCGTGCAAGGAAACGAGCACAAGCGCCTATGCAAAATGCCGAAGCGCAACGCACAAGAAAAAGTAGGTACATCATTACGAAAAGAAGATACCTACGCAAGTAAATGAGGAAAAAAGAAACCGTGTAACGTCGGCGAATTTAATGTTTAGATTCATCGGAATAGCGATCGAACTTCACTTAGAAGTTCGTTTGATCATCTATTATTGGCAAATTGATTTTTAGTCGATATTTTAATGTACAATTGGTGTAGTTTTGTATCTCAAGTGGCTACTCAACTGGAGATTATGTGGAATCATTGAAACAGGCGCGATCTTGGTCAAATGGAGCTTAGTATTTTATTGTAGCATTGAGGTAATCAGCGAAACTTGCAGTAAAGGCCGACTCGTTTTTGCTGCCAAATACTGCAAAAGCTAATGCTTTTAAACCACCTCGTTTTAATGGAAAAAAAAAACTGTAGTATCAAAAACAAAATACTTTCTTTTGACACTGGCTAATCGCATTTTTTTCTATTTTTTAACAATCGTTAACACTTTTTTGCCTCGTTGTTTGATAGTCTTGGTCTCTTCATACGTGGTCATGTCTAAACTCTTGTATTTTTGACCGAGTTGAGGTCTTCCGGTGCAAAAATGCAATTTTATTCCTATAATTATGGTTGTAGCGCTATAAATATCTTAGGTCAGTAAATCACTAGGATACTAGTGGCGGCGCAACCAGTCGCATCACCAAGAAAATATATTTACCTTATAAAGGGTACCTCACCTAGTGTCCGCTTATTTCTGAATATACTATGACCGCACCACCACTGGTGCTCTAGTGAGATATTATAATAATAAATATAAAACGTTTATTTTTTTCATCACAAAGTTACTTACTTACTTATTAATAATGTACACATCTATGGCGTCACATAAGAACTAATCCTAGATCGCGCAATTAAAGTTCGCCACGCGATTTGAACATACCTATAGAACAGCCTGAAATCATCTATCGGGCATTTGCCCACCAAACATAACACCCGTCTGGTCGGAGGATCCTCCCTTTTCAACGGAGGTTAGCGGGACTTTACTCTCTTTTCCGCATACTCCAAACTGGTGACCCTCGACAAAGAACGTCAGCGCAGCCTTCGTGCAGCCGCTACTTCCTGACGTCATCATTACTTCCTCAAGCTTTCGAGCAGCGAGCCACACAGCCAGCACCCACAGCTATAAAGGGTATCCACCATCCAGCATGCCTACCTGGTCAGCGACCTTGGCTAAGCACACCGCACCTTCGGCCAGTCACATGAAGAGCTATGAAGAACCTCTTCTGGTCGATGCCAGCAGTCTAGCCACTACGTCGCACAGCACCGCTCCGACTCACTGGAGCCAGCACTACTCCGGCTCACTAGAGCCTGAGAACCATCCCGACTCGTCGTCTCGTCTAATGTGACGCCATAGATGTCGCTACAATATAATAATCCTGCATTACGATATCATAGTTCTCCGCGCGATTAAAACATATACATCAGTCCAAAATCTATATCGGGCAGTTGCCCCGGAGCAGACACAACACCCGTCTGGTCGAAAGATCCTCCCTCTTCAACGGGGGTTTGCGGGACTTTACATCCTGTTCCGTATACCTCTAAACTGGCATACCGCGATGCAGGATTTTTATATTTTAGTTCCTAATTGGCAAGATAGATGTCGCTACAAGCCTGAATCGTTCCTAATTGGCAAGATAGATGTCTCTAGCCAAGCGCAAGCCTGAATCTACTTTTTTCCTTTCTCTGTGTCCTCACATAACTGAGTCTTGTTTTCTCTTTTGAGGGCTAAAATGATCTACATAATAATAAGTACTACTCTATCATACCTAAGTTGCCAGATGCTAAGATTACGTAGTTTCCCGCAAATAAAATGTTTTTATTTCTTTTTCTTTCTTTCTTTCCCTACCCATACATAATAATCGTGTATAACAGCAATATATTTCTCATCCCCAGGTAATCAGTTGGGTAAGTCATGTAGTCCTTCAAATAATAGATTAATTTATGGGTTTTATGATTTTCAATATGGTGACGGTTTAGCCATTCCTAAGACTGAATGGCTGTAGTAAAACCATTAGATTAATTTTTGCTTTAAATCTTAACAAATAGTTCTACATTTATAGTATTATTCCACTCGGCGTTGGAATACTTCACATTGAGATCTGCAGGCCTAGCCAAGTTACGACCATTTCGTTTCGAATCTCTTTCTAAAGTTGGTAACGCCTCCATTTCTTTTGTTCTGCCCACGTGATTTAATGTTGAGATGATGTCATTCCCATAAATTTGACGATTTGTTTCTACAAGCGTTAACGATTGTAGATTATCAACTTGGCTAAGCCCTCTGAGGTTGCACTAGTCGGCCACTCAAACTTGTAGAAATGGCCGAGACTAAAATACTATCTCATCCATAGATATCCGTGACCTCATCCAACATCATGGTGAAGATTAAAAACGCCGTGATGACCAATGCAAAGCTATTAAGCACATACGAATACACTCCCAGAATATATGTACAAAGAGAGCGAATAAAGGTTTATGAACAGACCTTTGAGCTTAAGGGTAAATGTGTATTACAAAAAACCTACTGAATTTATCTGTTCATAATAAAATTAATTGAATTTTGAACAGATAGTATATATAGGATGACAGGTAATTAGTGTACGATACTTAAACACGTGGTTGTGCTCATGATAACCAACAACTTTTACTATGGGAACAAACCTGAAATCGCGAAAAAAATCAGCTGTTTAGTACATTTATGTTGGTCTAATGTACTAAACAGCTGATATTTTTTTCGCGTTTAAGTATCGTACACTAATTGCCTGTCACCCTATATAAGTACTATTTTACCATTTTCATACACCAAATTTTTTTTACGCCTAAAGATGCGCAATTTAGAGTACCAATCAGGAAGTTTTGACGGTTATAGCTTCCACAAACTTTTGCTTGCAATCTTGCATACAGGGCTATATATATAGATAATGACAATACAAATCTATAACATTTTTTTGGTTTCAAAATTACACCGAACAGTAAAGTAAACGCCATACTACGTTTGTACGGAAGAATGACCAACTAGGGCACCCTTACGTAGATTTTTTTCTAGTAATTTTGTACTTGGGGAGAAGGTGAACTAATTAAATAATAGTAAAACAATAATGCTGGTGAGCCTAATAATAATGATGACAGACAGAAAGGCAAGCACCACCTTTCATAATCTAATTAAACTCATTTAGTGTATTCATCATCATCATCATCACTTCAGCCGAAAGACGTCCACTGCTGGACATAGGCCTCCCCCAAGCGTCGCCACAGCGAACGGTCCTGTGCGTCTCGCATCCATCGGACTCCCGCAACCGTTACCAAGTCATCGGTCCACCTTGTAGGAGGCCTTCCAACGCTACGTCTTCCGGTACGTGGTTGCCATTCCAGAACCTTTCGGCCCCAACGGCCATCTGTTCTGCGAGCAATGTGCCCTGCCCATTGCCACTTTAGTTTTGCGATTCTTCGTGCTATATCGGCAACCTTGGTTCTCCTGCGGATATCCTCATTCCTGATTCGATCACGCAAGGAAACTCCGAGCATAGCCCTCTCCATTGCCCTTTGGGTGACTTTAAGCCTTCTGATGAGGCCCATTGTAAGCGACGACGTTTCGGAGCCATATGTCATCACTGGCAACACGCACTGGTCATAGACTTTCGTCTTGAGACACTGTGGTATGTTGGACGAGAAGATACCGCGCAGCTTCCCGAACGCTGCCCAGCCGAGTCGGATTCGACGATTGATCTCTTTCTCGAAGTTAGACCTTCCCAACTGGACCGTCTGTTAGTGTATTATTGTGGGGCAAAGCCCTCCCTCTCCCTTTTTAATGATATAAACTAGTGCTAGACTGCAATCCCACCTGATGGTAAGCAGTGATGCAATCGTTGATGGCGAGGCGCACTAGTTTATTAAGAGCCTATTCACTCTAGACACCTAAATTATAATCGCACGTGAAGACCACAGCAGGAAAGTTGTTCCAGTCCTTCGATGTTCCTTATCCACTTTTAACAGTATCTTCTCTTTGGTTTTCCAGATCGCAGCCCGGCCCGGCTCCTACAAGATGCGCTGTCTCTTCCGCATAGTCTTCATGCCCACATCAGCAGCAGAACTAGCTCAGCGAGACCTGGTAGCATTGGACTACCTCTACATGCAGTGCTGCAACGACGTGGCTCAAGAGAGGTTAAAAAAAATACCAATTTATTATAAAAAATCTTACCTAAAGATTTCACATAGGCCCCGAATCAGGCTAGCCTGTTGTGGTTTTACCACTAAAGAATTATTCTAAAATAGATTCAGTGAAAGCGCCAGGATAGCCAGCGAAATTCTAATTTTATTAAGATTTTTACACTTTGCAGGCCATACTATTTCATGGTAAGTTATTCAATATGGGAAACTTATTGATGATTTTAATGAATAAGTTTAATTTCGTAAATAAATATGTGTTACGGTCTCAAATCTTGGATCAAACTGGGTGTAATTTATGTATAATATGTTTGTATTTTGAAATATTTAAGTATGTTTATCAGTTGTCTAGTACTCATAACACAAGCTCTGCTTAGCTTGGGACTAGACGGCGTTGTGTGATAGTTGTGTAAAAAAAAACATATTTTAATCAAAATATTACTTAAAACTGACCTGCAAGATGAAAAAAACTTAAGAAAAGTTGATTTTTGCGGACTACCCCGGCTCTTTCACCTTAAGCCCAATTTTATTTTAAAAGCGCCATCTAGCGGGAATATGGCCACGCTCTTACTCGGAGCTTACGCCTTATTATAGAGTACCTACACAAAATAGGTAATGAAGCTAAATTATTAAACAGAACTAGAATTAATCTTTTATTAATGAACTCCCACTGTGTTTTAATGTGAATAATACAGTATATGGTTTTAAACATGAAAGTGACAGATTTGTTCAAGCATTACACCATACTAGCTGACCCGGCGACCTTCGTACCGCCAACAGTCAATGAATGTAGTATATCTTTCGATATAGTCAACCGATTGCGATGAAACAAAGCCTAAGTTATATATCAAGTTACACACAATTTTAATATACCTACAACATAAGTTTTAGTTTACGCGAAACCCAAAATACGTGTCTAGTATTTTTATATAATAATAATAATAATAATAAATCCGCAGTGCAGTTTTGTGGCGAACTGTTGGGCATTAGCGACCCCACGGACCCGATCTCCCGGGAGAATTCTTGTTCTTCATCTCCGGCTTGCCTTTATTGGCCGGCCGTAGTGAACACTGACGAGGAACTGAGCTCCCCCACCTCTCTCTTGCCTTTATTGGCTGGCTTGAGTGGAGATTCGCAAGAGCAAACGTGCTCGGGAGAAGGATGTATAATCCAGTAAGGTGCTGGTAGGGATCTTGACCGTACTTCCGGGATTGTCCTGATAGCCGTGGTATACCTCTCCACTCCTCAAGCACCTCAGGATATGTTGCCCTCTTGTTGCTACGTCACTTCGTGCTAGCGGCCGTTTTTGGGGGCCCATTTATTGAGTGTGCAAGTCACCCCCTGCCTTTTTTCGATGCATATTAATAACGTTGTTCAGGCAGGGGCCATAGTCTTGACATAGTTCCATGTTACCAGTCCACTTAAGACTCCAAAAACCATAGCCCTATTATCTTTGTTCTCCATATGTCGCAACAGTTTTTCAATAACCGGGGGTTGTCCTTGGGTGCACTAGCATAGCGCGTACAGGGATAATCGTCGTTTGGTATCATGTTCCATTATAATTATCTAAAGGGCCTCTGCGAGTTGGCTTCGGCTCCTCGTACGCCTCCCAAAGGTCCAGGACCTCAGGGTCCTGAGATAAATAAAATATAAAAAAAAATAATAATAATAGACACAACCTTGTAGCCAGGATTATTCACCAGCAACTTGCTCTTAAATACAATCTTGTGGAATCAGAAGTACCGTACTATAGGTATGTGCCCGACCCAGTTCTCGAGAATGGCAGCGTCACATTGTATTGGGATCGATCTATCATCACTGACAGGACTATTGTTGCCAATAAGCCTGACATAGTGGTGATAGATCGACTAAAGCGTCGCACAATGATTGTTGATATAGCGGTCCCTCATGACGAGAACCTCGTGAAAGCTGAGAAAGATAAACAAACTAAATATCTTGACTTAGCTCGCGAGGTTGTCGACATGTGGGAAGTGGATAGAGCAGTCATTGTGCCGATAGTCGTAACGGCGAATGGCTTAATAGCTAAGAGCCTCGAACAACATCTGAGGAGGCTCTCGTTGGGCAGCTGGATTAAGGGCTTGATCCAGAAAGCGGTACTCCTGGACACGGCGCGCATTGTTAGGAGATTCCTCTCTCAGGAGCCCTGACCACCGGTAGCTTGGACCCTGTTCCCGATGCCGGTGGGCTACTATTTTTTATATTTTTAAATGTTTTTTTATTATGTTTGTTTTTAAGAAATATTTAAAAATGTAAATAATATGTATATATAGAAAATAAATATAATAATAATAATTAATAATAATGTTCCTGATATCATGTTCCTTTATAATTATCTAAAGGGCCTCTGCGAGTTGGCTTCGGCTCCTCGTACGCCTCCCAAAGGTCCAGGACCTCAGGGTCCTGAGATAAATAAAATATAAAAAAAAAAAAAAAATTTTATTTGATCCAAAAACATCCAATTAACACACAAGAGCTAAACAATATCGGGTTAAAGGTAGGTACTTAATAAATATAGATTGAGGACAGAATCTTGTGTACAAAACTGTTGCATCTTTTAGTTTAGTCAGTAGGTACATATATTTAGTTGAGACCATTTGGATTCCAAACTAGGCAAGAAATGCCTGTATTTTGGAAGTCCATTGATTCCTCCTAAATCACAATGCTTATTCCAATTTATAACATAAATATATATTTTTACATGCTGGCTCTTATACTTAGAACTGTCTATCCTTATAGTAGGTATTCTTTGAAACCGTAAAACAACCATGAAGCTACTTTACAACAGCGAGAAGATCTTCAGTCGCTTCATATGTTAAGTCCTGTAACCACTTACTAATCCTGGATTTTAAATGAAATTTAGTAAAGGTGTAAATATTTAATTTTGTGTTTATTCTATTGTAGAGGCGTGAGCTTAGTGCTTTAAATTGGCGACTTGCAAATGTTGTTCGACACCTGACAGGATTGCAGACCGGGAGTCCTCTGCGTCTATTAAGAAGTTTGTCGTCAAGGGGGAGCTTAGAATGGCAGCGTAGGATAGCGCGGAGAATGAAGAGTTAACGGACAGTAAGGACTTTGGATTCGGAGTAGAGCTGGGCAGTAGGGTAATCTCTGCGTTTAAAGAGCATAACTTTCAGAATAGCCCTTTGCGCTCGTTCTGCTTGGAGTAATACGGTTTTAAAGGTACCACCCCAAGCAGTTACACAGTAAGAAATAATTGAAACACAGAGGCTTTGGTAGACGAGAAATAGTGTTGCAGGATCAGCTGAGTATCGAAGCTCTCTGAAAATATATATTAATTTCCTCATCCGGGCTGATAATGCCTCGATATGAGGTCGCCAAGTCAGTTTCTCGTCAATAATCACACCGAGGTACTTTGTGTTAGGAACTAGGGACAGAGTGAGACAGTTGCAGGCACCATTTATGGTCTGTTCTGAACATGTATGAGCGTTTATCAGAAGAGAATCTATTGGAGGCAGGTTTGTGTTACGAAGCGAAAAGCAGACAACCTTTGTTTTCTCCACATTCAGCGTTAAAAGGTTTGAGGAAAACCAGTCCATCACTAGACGAAGAGAATGTTCTGTACTTAGCCTAGCTCTCTCCCAGTCATCACCATGAACGATCAATGCCGTGTCATCTGCATAC
Organism: Mythimna impura; assembly: GCA_905147345.3. NCBI lineage: Eukaryota > Metazoa > Arthropoda > Insecta > Lepidoptera > Noctuidae > Mythimna > Mythimna impura. Next base: position 2,307,329 of record LR990355.1, on the reverse strand, counting down.
GTAAAAATGTCACAATTTGGTATGTTCAAACGGCATAGATCGTTAATGTAGACCAGGAAGAGGGTAGGTCCTAAAATACTACCCTGTGGAACGCCAAAGGTAATATCCATGTCGTCACTATACAGTTCACCGATTTTCACGCACTGGGTGCGATTTGTGAGATAGTCGGTGAAGATTTTAAGTGCATTTCCTCGAACTCCTATATTCTCCAACTTTTTAATAAGAATGGAGACAGAAACTGAGTCGAAAGCTTTGGACAAGTCTAGAAAAGCTCCATAGCACTTTCGATTTAGGTCCAGATTGCTTGTGACGGTATGGGTGAGATCTATGACAGCATCTTCCGTGGAGATTCCCTGCCTAAAACCGTATTGATTTTTAGAAATAATATTGAACTTTTCAAGATAATCGGTAAGGCAGTTGTTAAGAATTCTTTCTAGGATCTTTGATAGAGTGCTCAACACAGATATAGGTCTATAATTGGTTACATTAGTTTTGTCTCCACTCTTATAGATTGGGTGGACTATGGCTTTTTTAAAGGCTCTCGGAAAAGAGCCCGAGTCTATAGCACGGTTGCAGATATGCGCGATGGGGCCAGTAAGAGCAGTTATGGATTGCTTCAAAATCTTAGCAGGTATATTGTCGTGTCCGGTGGAGCAGTCACTGCGAAGATTGAGTATAAGCCCGTGTACTTTCGCTTCGTCCACTGACATGATGCTAAATGAGTTGCACTGGAGGGGCTGAGATTGACGCCCCAGATGAGGCATGCCGGGAGTCTTAATTGCTGACGCAAGATTTTCACCTACACTGACGAAAAATTTGTTTACATTGTTTAGGGCCGCTTTTGTATCACCACTATCTAAAAGGTGAGTGCTCAAGTTCTGCGGCGGATTGTTGGTGTTGGTGATTGATTTAATGGCCTTCCAAGTGGCTTTGATGTTGTTTTTGGCCTTTAGCAGCTCATTTTTTTCAAATATTCTTTTTAGCTTTCGGAGCAGGTTTTTTAAGAAATTCCGGTAACGAGTATAGGTAACAAAAAGAATACTGCAGTCAGGAGAAGACTTAGACCTTTTATGGAGCATGTCACGATTCTTGATACACCTAAGTAGACCTGGGGTCATCCAGGGCTTGATTATCCTACACTTTTTTGGAATGTGTATAGTGTGAGAATGCTTATTGATTGTGGATTGGATCATAGATACAAATAAGTTAGTGGCGATGTTACAGTCGGATTCAGTTGTGACTGGTCCAAAGTCCAGCCCGTCTATTTCATCCTTGATGCGGACATAATCATACCTAATAATGCCAACATTAGTAGTAACAATAGATTTATTTTTAGAGAGTTTAAGGCACAGGGCAACAGGTAGATGATCGGTTATGTATGTATCAAGGACTGTCACAATTGCAGGGGCTTTCGTTTTTATGAGTACATGATCAAGGCAATTGCCTAATCTAGTAGGTAAGGTGTGTCCAGGCAAAAGTCCCAGGGAATAATATAATAATATCACACAACGCCGTCTAGTCCCAAGCTAAGCAGAGCTTGTGTTATGGGTACTAAACAACTGATAAACATACTTATATATTTCTAAATACATACATATATAGATAAATTACAATTATTTTATGTAAAGAAATTATGTACAAAATTTCATACTTCTATCATGAAAAATAACAAAGTTATAAGCTTGTTATGTTACCTGGTTATCCGCACAAATACATGGTCACCATGACTGACAGGTTGTTATGCTCCCGCACCCAGCTGTGCGCTGGCGCCTGATGCCCGCTATGACCTGCCGTGACCTGTGTTGTACTTAGTGTCGGTGGTGTCCAACTTGTGACCTTTTTTAAAAATTTTTGGGAAAAAATAAAATGGTGTAAAATGATTGGAATCAATTCAGTTACTGATTCAGAACAAACTATATTCAAGTTTCGCATATATACTAAAAATAATTTAGTATAAAAGTTATCTACATCCATTTCGTACATTTTACGTGATGCGCGCACAACTAAAAACTTCTACAGATTTACTATATGTATAGATTACTTAGGACAGTAGTAGTCCACGGACGCATGGCTTCATAGACGCGTATTCGTCATTATACGCTGGGTTACGGTTAGGTTTACGTTATAAAAAGTTTAGTTAGATTGAGGTTCGAATGGAAGAAAAAGGAAGACGACATATTGATGAACGTCGATATACGAGTAGATTTTATATTGAAAATATATAATGAAATAACAGTCTGAAGAACATAAAGCCTTTCATTGCGCTTCCCACCCCCACAGTACGCCTGCTCACAGCTTACATACAAAACTATGAAACTCCGTCGGCGAAGCGGCAAAGACACGACGGCAAAACGTTTACACCAAGCGTATAATGACTAATACGCGTCTATGAAGCTATGCGCCCGTGGCATTAGGCCTTACTGTTTCTGCTAAGTCATATTATAGGTTTAGCAGCCAGGAGGTTAGTCTATTTTTTGAAGTTTGGTCTCTTATGTATGGCACTGTTTGATCAGGTTATTATTTCCAGGTTTGCACCAGAGTTGCAGCCGGACGTGGCGCTCAGGTTGGCAGCACTGCACATGCATCAACATGCGCTGGCGAACAATATGTCGCCGGCCAAGCTCACAGTTAAAGCTGTCGAGTAAGTATGCACTCCATCTTTTTTTTTTGGCAGATGAAGTAACTAGGAAGCCGTTCATTTAAATTAATATTTGTATAATTAACCTTTTGAGTGCCAACCTGTGCCGAACGTACGGCGCTAAGTACCCTCTTTGAGGAGTGGCTGGAAAGACGTCACGGCGTCCTCACTTTCCACATGACGCAGGTCTTCACTGGACATGGTAATTTTGGGAGGTTGCTGCATCCGATTCGTGCGGTAGAAACGCCCGGGTTTTATCATAGTGTGGGCCGCCCGGAGGACACGGTGGAGCATACATCGGAGGTGTGCCCAGCACCGTCGTGTCCTTCTGGAGGCGATCAGCGGCAGGGACCTCTCGCACCAGAACCGAACGCGATGTGTCCTCAAGCTCCAAGCTATACATTTATAACGAATACAGTTGACTAGAAAACGAATGACTTAGATACGCGTTCTATTTTTTTGTAACAATTTAGTGACTTTATTCTTCATTGATTCTAGGAGAGAGTTCGGTTTAGAGCGCTTCGTTCCCAGCGGTCTACTGGAGAGTATGAAGCGCAAGGAGCTTCGCCGGCTGATCGCGCACTTCCTGAAGATGAATTTGCAAATGACTGGCAGCCAGCGACAGCTCACGCAGCTGCAGGTAAACTGTTCAGACTGAGACCAAACATTACGTTTTAGGACATTGGGCAGACGATATATGGCTGCGGGATAATTCGAAAGAGCTACTGTGACCCTGGAACGTACAGTTTTAGCCAGTAAAAGTCTGATACGTCCTCTCGCTTCACCCAGAGTGGAAGGGTGTTATTAGATGATTTCCCCCTCAAAACAGGTACTTATACGAAACAATAAGCTCGGCTCCATCATCATCATCATTTCAGCCGAAAGGCGTCCACTGTTGGACATATGCCTCTCCCAAGTATCGCCACAACGAACGGTCCTGTGCGTCTCGCATCCATCGGATTCCTGCGACTCTCACCAGGTCATCGGTCCACTTTGTGAGAGACTTTCCAATGCTGCGTCTTCCAGTACGCGATCGCCACTCCAGAACCTTTTAGTCCCATCGACCACCTGTTCTACGAGCAATATGCTCTGCCCACAGCCACGTGTCTCTCCACGCCTCTCTCTTTTATTATTTACCATCTGTTCGTAAAAGTTTTAGCTTATTGCTTTCATACAACTTGCAGGCTAAGCTCCACTACCTGGACATCGTGGCTGGTCTGCCGAGCTACGGCGCCAAGTGCTTCAGCAGCAGCAGACCAGAGCGAGTGCTGCTCGTGTCGCCACGGTTCGGGCTCAGTCAGATCGTGGGCAGGAGTAACTCTGTGGTAAGTTACATCATTCAACTTTAATACAAGTTATCTTCATTCCTTTTAGAGAAATTTGATGATGGTAGAGACGCCTTGGGCATCGGGAGTAGCTGGACGATTTTAGGCCAGCGTAGGCACGGGCTTGCGAATGGTGAGCAATGGGTAGCTCGCCGTCAGGTACGTCGTGTTCCACGCGCGCCTCAAAGAGATGTCTGCAAAATTAACGGGGCCCGCTGGGGCTGAAGTCTGCCAGGGTTGCAGGATTGTTCGAAAGAGTCTCAAGAATAGTGGTATTTTAAGAAATATATCAACGGGAGTGGCGAATGTAACTACGGAGTCCGATTGACTACTGATTTATTTTCACACATATTAAATTTATCCATATACCCCACATTAATTAATAAAATAAACATCACAACAAAATAGAACAAAACCAAACTAAATCATTACATTAATTTAAACTAAACCAAAAATAATTACATTCAATCAACGACTCCCCCACTCTCCGTCTCTTCTCTTTGTTAAACAACACTCGATTTGCATACAAACTACGTAACAAGCCAGCCATACCTACATAATTAATATTGGAGAAGGATGGTTCCCCTTTCCAGCCTCAACCCATCGCCTCTCTAGAAGAGGTGGAAGGCATAAGAGTGAAGCGCGACTGGTCCAGCGGCGGCGCGGATGTGGCCATCTTCCTACAACGGGACCGAGTGCTGGCGCTGTTGATGGATGAGAAGGATGCTGCTGAGATGCCGCTTATCATTGCTGGGTATGTTTTTTTCCTTTTACCGTTATTCATTTCAAACACAGGCTCTTGGCTTAGTTTAGGATGCAGCAGTTCGCATTTGTTTGTAACTGAGTACTACGAATTATTATTATTTATTATTATTATTATTTTTGAGAGCAGTGGCGGCCGAGTGGTAACGGCCCCGACTTACGAATTTGTAGGTCACCGATTCACACCCAGTCAGGCGCATTACTTTGTGTAATTTATTTCATCACCACTGCTCTCAAAACGGTGAATGAAAACATCGTGAGGAAACCGACATGTCCTAGAACCAAAAATTCGAAGACATGTGACTTTTACCAATCCGCACTGGGCCCGCGTGGTGGATTACGGCCCATTCCCTCTCCTAGAGAGAGGAGGCCTGAATCCCAGCAGTGGGAACATTAAAAGGCTGATTGTGCTTATATGTACTTATTATTATTTATTAGAACTAAATAACACTGCACAAAGGCGGACTTGATGCCTTAGACTCGACCCTAAGGTCTACTGGTAGAAAATCTACCACGACCTTAGGGTGGAGCTGGAACATACCATGGTAGCTGGTGCAACTTAACAAAATAGACAAACCGAAAAGAAGTAATTATAATAATAAACACATACTTGTTATATACCTACCTACATATAAATAAGCAACGTTATCGTGAGAAAACAAATCCAGCTATTAGAAAAAAATCAGTCATTTCATGTATCTTGTAAAACAAATAACGCCACGCAAAGGCAGAATTTGCTGAATTACACTAAAAGAAAGAAAGGAATAATGTTTATTTGGCACACAATGAACAAAAACAAGTATGTAGAAACTTAAATTAAACAAAAAAAACTGGGGAAGTGCGACTCGGACTCGCGCACTGAGGGTTCCATACAAACTTACCTATGAAACCTATAGATGAGATAGTTGACGGTAGTTGTCAATGCTAACTTCGGCTCCGTAATTAATTTTGTTTTTAAATCATCTAAATGCTTTTAAAGTGTGAATAAGTAGGGAAATAACATCAGTGTATCACGATAAATAAGTGACAGTGTTAGCAAACAATTCTGTCAGTGAATACTAGCTTTTAAAGTAAAACTATAAAACAGTGTAAACATAGTGTACATAAACTAAAACTTTCGTTAAAACATAAACAATCTTTGTATAAATAAGGAGTTTAAAACATACAGTGCTACTGGTGAATTTTTGATCGTCCTAAGTTAAAAAACATAAAAAGCAATAAAAACAACTTTTTTCAAATCGCGGTCAATATAAACAGCAACAGGGAAAAAAAACGGTCAAATCAAAATTCAAAAATATCAAAATAAAGACAGAACACTATTTTCGTCATCAAAATTAATGATCATTTGGCTAAACTGGTAAAAGGTGTCTCTTTAGTCGAGGTGCACGCTTGAGGTCCGAGTTCAAATCCAGCCGAAACGAGAAATTCTTTTACTATTTATTTCTCGACGTTTATCAGTTACTAAAATGGAATTCTTAGAAAATATCACATTTCGGATAAGAAATCGCGCCACATCGTTGTCAAATGATACAATACACGAAAGTACGCTTAATAATTCTGCGAATTCGCCGCTAGATGGCACATCTAGTAGCCTGCCTCCTAACATATCCGATGACGAAAACGACGAAGAAATCTTGCAGCTTAAAAATGAACTACAAAAAGTTAATTTACAACTAAGCGCAGCTCATGATGAAATTAATAATTTATCATTAGAAAACATGAAGTTAAAACAAGAAATTAAAAATTTAAACTCAAAAAACAAGATAATGAAACAAGTTACAAGTAAATTAACATCTGAGATAACCGTTACCCCGAAGAAAAAAGCTAAAAAGACATTGGCAAAATTATGTGCAAATGTACCTACAAATCCTCCAGAAATTGACATTCCTTCACAGTCACCAGCAACCAAGGAAAACTTCTCTGTACAAAATAGACAAACCGAGGCACTTCAATCTCAAAAAACAGAACTATTTATCAAACCTAACAAAAACATTAAACATAAACTATGTATCGTGAGTGCAAATAAAAATAACAAGATTTTATCTATAGCCGAGAATACATTTCAAAACTGTGAAATTTGCCATTATCTTTCCCCTGACTCTGGCACGGTGCAGCTTATCACCAACCTGGAGAAGAAATTAATAGAATATACAATAAATGATTTCTGCATTATTCTAATTGGAGAAAAAGACTTTCATAAAACGGAAAACTATGTGGATATAATTATAAAAATGAGAGAAAATTTGCAGAAAATACAGCACACGAATATAATAATATGTGTACCTACTTTTAAATTAAGTGACCATTCAACTTTGTATAACTGGCGCATTGAAACTTTTAATAATCTACTTCATTTAGACTTGCAGACGTTCAACTATGCAACGGCGTTGGACTCTAATTTAGACTTGTGTTACGATTTTACAATGTTCTCTAAGTACAGTAGGAAAATAAATGATCGTGGAATGCAAAATGTGTTCTATAATCTGTCGGTAACTATAGCAGATTATGTCTCATTTTCTCAACAAGATAATATACACCGCTGTGCTGTGACGGCGTAATTGTGCATGTGCATCATTAGTGCAGTTCGCGAATTTTTTCGCGCGCAAATTTCGCTTCAATTGGCGCGTCTGATTAAAACGATGATATCTTTGAAACTCCGTTAGTTAGCTGGCTACGAGTTATATCATTAGAATCGTTATTAAATTACCTAACAGGATATTTATGGATTAGTATAGTTTTGCCTTGTAATGTATTCGTAATTGTCATGTATGTTCACTGTGAGGGAATTTTTTACCAGTTTCTTGTGTTAAAGTAATTTTAATTAAAAAAATAGACCATATATTCATAAAGTTACTGTTTTCTTTTCACAAATACACTTTAGTTAACATATAAAAAAACAAAAGAACAGACCTTGGCATACATTTTTTTCATATCACAAGCTTAACAATAACATCACGTAAGTTATATGATGTAAGAATGCCGACGGGTTTTAAAATCAAAGAACGCGTTTGTTTACGGTTCTATTTTCTGATAACGATGAACGTAGTGGCTTGAGTTTCATTTTAATAATAATGATTGGTACACATTCATAACACAGACAAAGGCTCAGCAGTTAGAAGTGTTTAATTTATTAGTATCGGATATCCAAATGAACCACTTGAAAATGGGCGCAAAAAACTACCTACTCGAGCTTTGGATCACTGTTTAAATTCTGTTGACTAAATTTGAAATCTAATTCAACATCCTACATTTTGAAGATATCTACAAAACGTTAATCACATAAAAAAGGCATGCTGCTTAACAAAAACATTACACAAATACGTATTAGAATTACGTATTTACCTAACGTTTTACGTAATTCTAATTTCAAAATGTACACAATAAAAATACGATAACATTCAAATTAAACGCCTAATATCTATAGTAATATACATAAAAACTTACGTAATAGCCATAATTTGCATTTCTATCAATATTTATCGCCAAAATATCGCAAAATGTTTAGTCAACAGTAGTAACGGTTTTTCATGTTTGTTGAAATGACCATTTCTGATCGAAATATTTATCAACTACACTGTTTGTGCAATGAAAAAGGTTTAATACTTACCCAGGCATTGTCGACATCACTCACTCACTGACACAATCACTATTTGTCACTTTTAAACCATTTTTCAATCGACAGCAACCATCTTTCGACCGAACCGCGCGCGAGCATAATGGCGACTGGCAAGCGACTGGTTTATGACGTGATATTTTCTGTTCGCTTAGCTTATTTATTCATTGGAAGATGGAATAGAGCAAATATATCTGTCTAGTTTACTCTGTGCAATTTTGAGCGGGATTAACACAGGTTTAATAAGCTTATTACGTCAAAAAATGAATGACAGATTTAGGGGACCGGAGCGGTCCTCTCACAGACAGCCATTTTTATAGGGAGCCGCAGCGGCGCCGCGCCACAGACAGGGGGTTGTAGTTGACAACCAAACAAGCTTAACGTCTCAACGATGCGATTTTTTTCTTTAATCATGTAAATATAATGCATCAAAATATTGCCGGTCTTCTAAGCAAGTCCGACTTACTGACTATTTATGTGCAGGAATTGTTAAGTAAACAAATTAATCTCGATGTTATATGTATAACCGAACATTTCATAATGTCTGGCCAAGAGAAACTTCTACATATACCAAATTATAAGTTAGCAGCATGTTATGCTAGACAAAACATTAAGCGCGGTGGAGCCTGTATCTTAGTTAAAAAAAACATCGAATATAAAGAACTGCCTGACATTGTGAGACATTCGGTAGCAGGTATTATTGAATGTTGCGCAATCGAATTACCTTCTCAAAAACTTACAATCCTATGTGTGTATAGACCTCCAAAAATAACTAATCTACACCAATTTTATGAAACCTTAGATATCATACTTAAAAAGATTTCGAAACCAAGCAAAAAAACAATTATGTGCGGAGATTTTAATATAGACATTCTTAAAAAAAACAGAATCAGCATGGATTTTGAATATTTTCTGATGAACTTCGATATGAAGCTAGAAATAAATAAACCGACCAGACCCCTCAGTAAAACTTGTCTAGATAATTTTGCTCACAATTCAAAACAAAGCTGTCAAAATGAAGTAATAGACTTCGGATTATCCGACCATACGGCTCAAATATTTACTATGAAGGTTAATAAGTTTCATCAAATTAAAAAGTGGAAAACATCAAGACGAGACATATCTGAAGAAAATTTAATTATCTTTAGTAATCACCTGAGTAACTTATCATTTTCAGATGTATATAGCACAGAGGACCCTAATGAAGCCTATGATAATTTTTTAGAAATATTTCAACTCCTGTATAATCTATGCTTCCCCTTTAAAACAGTAATATTAAGATCTGAAAAAAAAATCAAATGGTTGTCTAGAGGTATCAAAATCTGCAGCAAAAAACAACGCCAATTACTTTGGAAACAAAGATTTAATCCTACTAGTAAAAATAAAACGACATTTAAAGAGTACTCTAAACGATTTAAAAAAATTATCAAACTGACACAGAGAGCACAAAACAACTTTTTAATTAAAAATTCTAAAAATAAATCAAAAACATCCTGGCAAATAATAAATAGTACAAAATCTATAAGTGAACCCATAACAAGAATAAAAAAACATGATTTAATATTAACTAATCCTAATGAAATAGCTCAATCTTTCAACGATTTTTTTATTGATCAGATCTCAGACCCACCCCTGAACACAACTAAAAATACTGCTAGAATAACGTATAACCCTCATTCTATTTTTATGGCCCCTGTTGTCCCTCAAGACATTATAAGGGTGATTAAATCTTTAAAAAACAAGAAGAGTTATGGATATGACGGTATTTCAACTAACGTTATAAAATTTGTCTGCTCTACTATAGCTAACCCTCTAAGCCACATTATTAATGCAAGCATATTCTCTGGAACATTTCCCGATAGTCTTAAAACCACAATAGTTAAACCACTCCTCAAGAAGAACAATAAAGAAGACATGACTAACTATAGGCCAATAGCTTTAATCCCCGTTTTTTCCAAAATCATTGAAAAAGTCATTTATGAGTCATTTTATTCATTTCTGTCAAAATATGATATATTATGTGAGGAACAAAAAGGTTTTCGTAAAAATAAAAATATTAATATGGCCATATACGATCTAATAAATAAAATAATGGTTAATGTAGATAAAAAAATACCGATTTGTGCCATTTTTACCGATATGACCAAAGCCTTTGATTATGTGGACCATGAAAAGCTTTTGAGCAAACTTGAAACTTACGGTATACGAGGGAATGCTCTACGTCTAATAAAATCATATTTAAGTGGACGTGTTCAATATACAGAAATCTCTAAATTATGCGCCAAATCAAAACGTGAGATTAAATATTTATCTGGTCCAAGGGAAATTAAATATGGCGTTCCACAGGGCAGCGTTCTAGGGCCATTATTATTCTTGCTATATATTAATGACTTGCCCCGACAGATCCCGTACCCTTGTGTGTTATTTGCCGATGACAGTACGGTCCTAATTGATTGCCTCAATAAAGAGCTTTATGAAAATGAAATAAATAATTCTCTAAAATTAATAATAAACTGGCTCATCAATAATAATCTTATCATAAACCTTAATAAAACAAATATAATGCATTTTTATCAAAAAATTCTTCCTTTAAACCTAAGCATTAATTATAAGGGACAAACTATTGATAGTGTTAACGTGGCTAAATTCTTGGGTATATTGATTGACGGTCAATTAACCTGGAAACCACAGGCTGAAGAAATTTGCAAAAAATTAAGCACGTCTGCGTATGCTCTCTACAATCTGTCCAAGAAAGTTAACATTGATACTTTAATGGTGGCATATCATGGTTTGGTGGTTTCTGTTCTAAGGTTTGGTGTAATATTTTGGGGTAATTGTTCAGAAAGAGAATCTATATTTAAAGCCCAAAAACGGTGCATACGGTCTATTTTTAATCTCAAGGTTACAGATAGTTGCATTCCATTTTTTAAGAAACACAAAATACTTACTTTTCCTAGTATATACATTCTCGAAGTAGCTATATTCGTTAAAACTAACATGCCTCTATTTCCTGCATTGAATGATACGAGGAAGCGAACTACTACTATGAGATCAAAATATCAGGGTTTATTATGTACTGGTAGTTATAACACTGCATTACTTAAAAAAAACATTATTGGTATGGCACCTATTATATTTAACAGATTGCCAAATTGTATTAAGGATCAACCCTTAACAAAATTCAAAAAACTCTTGTCATCTTTGCTAACAGAGAAATGTTATTACTCTGTTGCTGATTTTATTAATGATGAATTGTAATTTTTGCTTACCTTTAACTCTGTACCTAGTTTTTATAATCTTTAAGTTAATCTGTAAGTTAACCTATATTTTTGTATGCCAACCGGCAGAATGTACTGGGTATACACATATCTGATCTAACACCATTATTGTAACACCTGCATTCAATACAAATAAAGAAAAAAAAAAAAAAAAAAAAAAAAAAAAAAAAAAACATTTCAATTCCCGAATTGAGTTACGAAGGTTTTTCGAATCACAAAATATTTCTTTTTTTGTGACGTAGCGTAACTACAAATTTACAGTTTTCAGATTTTTTCCTATACTTGTGCTATAAGACCTTGCTTTATGCTAAATTTCAGGATTCTAGGTGAACGGGAAGTGCCCTATAAATTTTCATTCCCTTAACGTAGAAGTTTAATTTTTTTTCACATCTTCAAGGGACCAAAGATTTGAGTATATTGTATTAATTTCAATTCGATACCTCCACGCGTTCTAGAGATATAAGGTCTTGATGGACAGACAGACAGACAGACGGACAACAAAGAGATCCTATAAGGGTTCCGTTTTTTTTCCTTTTGAGGTACGGAACCCTAAACAAACCAACAAACAATAATGTTCTCACGTCTGCGCCAAATAGATCTAGTTCAACATAATGCCGGACAATTGATGGCATGGCTGGCGTAAGTATCAGTTAAGCAATTGACTGCTTTTTTTTCTTTTTCTTTTTTTTTGCTCTGCGTTTCGCGGTTTCGATTCCTGCATGGAACAAATATTTGTATAGCCTACAGCCTCCCTAGCCAAGTTACAAACGTATCGTTCGCGCCGAACGCCTCGATTAGGCCACGCCTCCGATTCCTTTGTTCTGACCACGTGACTGAGCGTTGAGATGACGTCAGAACAAAGGAATCGGCGTGGCCTACTCGAGGCGTTCGACGCGAACGATACAATTGTAACTTGGCTAGGGGGGCTGATATGTGATCCGGGTCTGTGTGTTTTATGTGTGTTTGTGAACTCACCCACGATACCGGAGTAATTCCTAGAGTGTTGCCCCACTCTGTTTGAAAAAATAATAATTACTTAGCATTTATCTGACACTGGTTTACATCAAAAGAGGTATACACATGGCTCTTATTCTATTTATTTATTTATTTATGTACAAACACTTAAAATCGAAAAGAACAAATACAGATATAGGAGTACAAAGGTGCTGCTTATTTCTAACGAAATTTCTTCCAGCAGACCTGCGACAGGAGAGTTGGATGAGAAATGTAGACGCAGTGTGTATAAATAATATAGAGAAGAATTAAATAGACTAAAATTATATTATTATCTAAAATAATTCATATAATACATACATATATATCAATAACAGTAAATAAATGTACACATAAATAGATACATAAATTAAATTATCAAAATACATGTAACTATAATATATAACTTACGAGATGGTAGAGAGAAAATGTTCTTTGACTAGCTTTTTGAAGATAGATATATTTTTAGCATCACGGATCTTAGCTGGAAGTGAGTTCCATAGGCGTACCGCAAGAAAAGAGAAGGAGTTAGAATAAAAATGGGTTTTATAGGCTGGGAAATTGAGATGGTGTTTAAGCTGTTGATCCCCGCACGAACGCCGGCGGTCGTGCGCCATTGTCTTACTATTGTGTCTCTAATTACGCTACTCAAGAAGTTAAGGTGGGATCTGCATGGGGCAATACAGCTATCATTACATTCTATCAATACAGCTGAATATTTTTTCTTTTGCAGGTATTATCGCTTAGTGACTGGTCAAGATTTGAATGTCGAGCAAGAAAGGGAGCCCATGACAGAAGATATAGGTAAGTAAACTAGATACTAGACGATGCTATTCTTTGAACTATGTGCCAATGTTTGTTGGAGTTTGGACGTAAGTGGAACAGAGAGTAAAGTCCCGCAAACCTCCGTTGAAAAGGAAGGATCCACCGACCAGACGGGTGTTATGTCTGGTGGGCAACTGCCCGATAGATGATTTTGGGCAGTTCTATATGTTCAAATCGCGCGGATAACTTTAATTGCGCGATGCAGGATTAGTTCTTATGTGACGCCATAGATGTCGCTATATGCTAAAGTTTTGCAAAATTCGGTAGTATTGCTTAATATGTACTAAACCTCTTTTCTGTTCCAGCTCCACCATACTTGTCGCAACACAACGTGGTGCCAGCTAAATGGAGCTACCTCCACTACGACGACCCGAACATTCTCTCCAAGAAGCACTACGCTATCTTCAGCATGCCTCCTCCCTACCACTCTACGCCCGACCAGAACAAGTCGCTCGACACCAACATGAACACTAACATCAACAACAGGAACCATTCCAACAACTCCAGCCCACTAATAGGCTATGACTCCAAATCTGGTCTCTTAGGACACGATGTTCACTTCGAGAAATGCAAGAGGAACGATGACTTCAGACTCTTCGATCCTAACGATGCCTGCTACCTCGACGACGGCATGGGCTTCGACCTTCAAAGCGTTCTGTCCATGGAACTCTTAGAGAATGCGTCGAACAACCCACGCCTAGTAGAAGCCAAAAACGAAGAGGTGCTGAGAAGAGTAGCAGAAATGCAAAAACTAGTAGAAAACTCCGAACAATATTTGACTGAGAATTGTGATTACGATGCTTATCATGAGAATTTAAGAGATGAGCTAGTTGGTAAAGAAACTTGTGTAGATAATGTAGAAAGTGATACAGAATCTAATACTAGTAGGATGACGGATGACGCGCCCGGTATATTGAGACATAGTGATTCCTTGCTTTTGCTGACTGAAACTATAAATCAAGGGCTGAACGGTTTAAATGTACCGGAGAGTGGAAAAGACAATAATAGCTTAACCACGCGTCAATCACAAGGTCTTAGTGCTATTCTTAATAACTGTGGACTGACTGATGCTTTGATAGCTTTGAACAATGATATATGCCACTCTGAGAGTGATAATGATTCGCTTTATACACCCACAAGTAGTCCGATACGTAAACATCAAAACAAAACGACCACAACCAAAGGTGTCAGGACTAGTTTTGGTCTAGTTAGCCCTGATGCACCGGTAGACAATAAGGAACCAAATCTAAAAGAATATTTGAAGCAACTTAGAGAAAAGAGTAGTAAAGAGGAAACGAGACCGGCTGAGTACCCGTATCTATTTCAAGAAAGCGTAGTTGATAATGATGCTGAGCTTATAGATTTAACTTTGATACCTCCCCCACAAACGCCCGATGAATTAGACTGTGCAACGCAAGTGCCTCAAATTTTACCAGTAGTTCCACCGTCGTTCGCTGATGACAAAGTAAGTTCGCAAGAAAATTTGTCAAATGCACCAAAAACGAATGCGCTAGAAGAATTTATAGCTAATGTTACAATACAACCACCGACAGTGAAGGTCACGCCAGCTATAGAGTTGACTCCAGAAGAAATAATGTCATATATCATTCCACCTCCACCGGCTTCTAACTCATCCACGTTAGATAGAGAACAAGTTAGTTACGCTAATCATAGTCAAATACTTAAAGCAAAAAACGAACAAGCGAATGCCGAAGCAAAACCGGCCAACGGTGATGTCGTGAAGGGAACATTAAGCGTCAGTGAGATTAGGAATATGTTTGCAGCAAAAAGCCTTAGCGACGCTAGAAATAGTCTCCTTCTCAAAGATAAAAACAAAGTCTCAAATCAAACGAAATCAGACTCGCCTAAAGGGAAAAGAAAAAGTGTGTCAGGTGATAAACAGGCGAACGGTACAGCGCATGTTATAGAATATCCAACAGTTGAGAGGAAAGGAATGTTCTCTTGCTGTAGTAAAGACAAGAATAAGTCTGAAGAGAATTCAGACGAAAATGAGCAAGTTGAAACTAAAATACAGAACTCAGATTCCATTCCCGACGTTTGTGAAATTAGACCACCGCCGAGGAGAAAAAACTCTGACTGTAGGAAAGCGCCTGAAAGACCACCGAAAACGCCGCCTGTACCTGCACCGAGACCTCGGTCCAACTCGTTTACGTGTCTCAACAACGAGCTTACAGCTGTTGAGATATCTAACAACCACTTCAGTACTTTGACTAACAGAAAGCTGAACTACAAAGTAGTCTGTGATATAAACGAGCAACATACGCAGAACGCACCACAATTGCCTCCAAGATTAGAAAACAAAGCTCTGTCACCACCACCTCCAATACTGCTACCTCCCAAAAAACCGCCACTACCTCCAGTACCAAGCATCGAAGTTCTACGACTGAAGAATTCCCAGAAACAGTCACCTATTAGGAATCCAGAGCAACGATTAGCCAGCATTGGCTCCCCACACTTTCAACGTAACCTAAACACGTATAGGAACCTTGAAATCGAGAACAGATTGACTGACGAAGAAACTCAAAACATCCGATCATCGCCGAACTACAGTTCCATGACTTTGCAGACACGTCATGTGAGATCAAACTCGGAAACAAAGAACACCATTTTGAAGAACAACACAGCATTATCCCTGTGCTCACCACAGATGAATAGGCGGTTCAGTAACCGGCCGGACTTATTGAACGGTGCACCTGGCGAACGTGTCTTCAGTCCACCGTTATCTGAGCGACAGTCCTTCCGTCGCGACAGCGCCAGTCCCACTCCAAAAGTCCAAAACCATGTAAGATTCAAAGATGACGTGGTAGATGACATTCCGACCCCACCTTCTCCTCCTACGGTGAAGTTCCCAGAGTTTCAGTCAGGGAACAATGGGCACGTGTCGATAGAGAACCTGTTGTGTAAGACGGAGGTGGCGGTGGATGGGCTGCTGCAGAGGCTGCACCAGGTCGCGCAGAAGTGCTCGCACCAGCACGCGCATGGAGGGGGCGAAGATATTGATGAGGCTAAGTTTCAGGTGAGTTGAAATAGTTGATTATTATAATAGAATACGCAAAATTTCCCCATGGCGCATTTATTTGTATATTGTTGATTAAAGCCAGGTATCCAATATGTTCGCGAAACCTCTTGCGCTCCACGTTTCTGCAACTGCTCTACATAGTGGATACGTTCGGGCTCCGAGCTCAGCGCTCCAATCAGTGACGGTTTTTGGGCAAACACAAAGGAGAGCTCAGTCTGTTCATGGACGCGAGCAAAATATCACGTTTAGCAGTACGTGTCGTGTACCTATCACGCTCCACGCGAGGATAAATGGAGGGGTCGGATGAAAAATGTTCGCAAGGGGACTGTGGAGCATGCGTGTTTCTTATGGTAACATAGATGCGCGTACCGTCGCCATCAGAGCGGTTGCAGTTAGTTCGCGAACATAGTGGATACTGAACAGAGTGCATCATGGTCATCAACATCTTTAAAAAGTTCAGTTCAGGTTACAGGGTTTTTTTTTTTTTTTTTAGGTGGGAAAATCATCTAAATGTTAATCTAAAGGTTACAGGGTAAATTTTAATTGAAATCCCATCGTAAACTTTACTTCATTTATGAAGTTATTTTATGTTCGTGATGCAGCGTGCCCGCAGCGAGCTGACGGCGTGTGCCGTGACGCTGGTGACGGCGTCCCGCGCGCTCGTGGGGGCGCTCGGGGGCGCGCAGGGGGGGGCGGCCGCCACGGCGCTCGCTGACTGCCTCACGCCGCTGAGACGACTGTCTGACTTGGCACAGGTGAGTGATCAGGGAAGATGAGGACATGGAGCGGCTAGATGGAAATGGCTAGCTGAAGATTGATTGAAATTATGTGTCACTAACTTTTAGCAGTGGTGGCCGAGTGGTAGCGATCCCGACTTACGAATTTGTAGGTCGCAGGTTCAAACCCAGTCAAGCGCATTACTTTGTGTAATTTATTTCATCACCACTGCTCTCAAAACGGTGAAGGAAAACATCGTGAGGAAACCGGCATTTGCTAGAACAAAAAATTCGAAGTCATGTGACTTCCACCAACCCGCACTGGGCCCGCGTGGTGGATTACGGCCAGAGAGGAGACCAGAGTCCCAGCAGTGGGTACATTAAAAGGCTGATTATGCCTATGCTTATATATGTCACTAGCTTGTACCATGCAGTGGCTTCGCCTACGTGACAATAAAAAATGTCCCTATGTCATTTTGTAGCGATGCTGTCGTAACGCGCGTTAGTCGCATTTGCAAGCGCTATAGAAAATATGCCAACGCGCTACAGCATCGCGACTGTATCGATGCGAATGCGCGACATCATCGCTACAAAGAGTCACCGTGGGCTAGGGCCCTTAGGGATAAAGTAGCATTCTAGTAGTTTTGAGTTTATATTCATTACAAAGAAAAATACAAATCTTTCCTCTCTATAATATTAGTACATTTTTTTTTTTTTTTTTTTTTTTATTTATGTTCAAGATCACAGCACTTATACATTTTTTTTTAATATTAAAAACCACAAAAGCCTTTACTGGCTTATATATGGCTAGTGAGTTCGGATAAATTACAAATAAGTTAGGTAGTAAGTTTTACATTTTAAAGATTATATAAATAAGTTAGTATGACTAAACTAATTCATTCAGTTGCAAAAAATGCTTTTTTAATTCACATTTTGATTTTTTAGGGTTGCAGAGGTATTTATTTTGTATGTCCACAGGAAGTTCGTTAATTATTTTTGGCAGTATGTACGTGTATGTTCTCATACCATATATGTTGTTCCATCTAGGCAAGGTAAAGGTGTTCATTTTCACTAACGTTCTTAGTTTTGGATGACGTGTATTCTTATTTAAATTATTTATGTTAATTATTTCGTCTTTTAGTATAGAAAGTTTAACCATGTTGTGAACTGGCAATATGTTGCAATAATGAAATAGGTCTGAGTAATCGTCTTTGTATTTTGTTTTAATTTTAAGTGGTACTATATTTTTGAGGATTCGTTGTTGTAATTTGTAAATTTTGTCTAAATGTGTTTTATAAGTTCTCCCGTAGCTACTGAGACCATAGCCAATTATGGAGTCAGCTAGAGCTAGGTATAATAGCCTTAAGGTTTTATATGGCATTTTATGTTTAAGTACAATTATTCGACCCAGGATAGATCTTAGTCTATCACATAGATAGTTAATGTGGGGGACCCAGTTGAATTTGTCATCAATTATAAGACCAATATACTTGTGTTCTTTGACGAACTCTAATGTTTCACAACTACAACTACTGGCATATACTGCGTGCAGACAGCCATGGTTATGGGCTTTGATGGAAGGTGTGTAGGTGGCTTTATTATGTGAAGAATGTATGTGCATGGCTTTGGTTTTGTCACCATTTATGACGAGACCAACGTCGTGCGACCACTTGCACAGTAAGTCAAAGTTCGTTTGAAGAAGACGCTCGGCCCTTTCAGTACATATAGTATAGATTGGTAAAGGTATCTTTGTGTAAACTATAAAAGGAAAATATTTGTTGTGAATTAAAGTAAAGTTAAGTATAAGCTGTACTTTGCACGTAATTTTGCTAATTTATTGTCCTATTACTGTCAGCTAAGTGTCAAATTAAGGTTGAGCTACATCTGATAGCAACGAATCGCAAATTCTCCTATATTGCTATCCTTTTCTGTCACTTAAAACCATAATTTACTTACATAAGTGAGAAAGAAAGCGAGATCGCGTTCGGATGCAGCGGAATCTAGACTTGTAGAGCTACACTTGATCCACGCCACGCGACGTCGTTTTTCGTACAAATCAGGCGTGTTACACGTGTGCGTCGATCTAATGTCGTTCTAGCTTAAGCGTTCGGCAACACGCTCTTGGTATGACATGTAAATCAACCCTAAAGGCACGAAAACAATGTTATAGTCCAAGTATGAGCTAACCAACGTGTCGATCACGACCAGCAAACCAGCGATTTATTTTTATTTAAGTTGTTATTACAGTTTACACTATACTAACTACTCCATTTTATTTCCAGGCCCTAGGCAGACACACATCAGCGCCACTTCAAACCCGAAACCTAGTCCTTCGAGTCCACGACGTAACAGCGGCCTTCAAAGAGCTGGCTGGTGCAGAGATGGCACAAATCATCCACGAGTACAACGCCAAGAAGACCCAAGGTCAAGGACAAGAGAACAACTCCACCTTGGAAGGTCAACTGGCACTGAGGGCTGAATGTCTGGCTAATGTCCTCGCGACCTTACTGAGAAGCCTTAGGGTATTTTCTCCGTAAGTCCAAAAGGACCAATTTTCGTCTTTTGAGTTTTAAAATGAAATGAGCATAATATTAATAAGAAGGGAATGATGGAAGAGTAATTTAAGTGCAATGATAAATGGATGTGTGGAATTAGATAGGAATGATACTAATATTTGTATAGCGCAAATCATGACGTACAATCCGCTGGCGCACGCGTCGTTCAGCGATTTATTTAAAAAAAAAACGATTTTAGATTTTATTTCGAATTAATCGACTCACAAATCGGTTACTAAACCATGACAGACCAAATGACAAAATTTCTCTTGAGTGAGTAGAAAATAATTGGAGAATAAATCTGAAACAAACGAATAATTTTGACGTTCAATAATATTGAACAGTTCCGATATAGGAAATCAAAAGAGCAGCTACTAAATACGTATAAAACAAACTGTAAATCCATTCTATGTATAGATTTAATTTGTTAATCGATTTCTGTTGATAAATAAATAACCGTTACTAAAATGAGACCAAATAAATTTAGGTACGTTTTTTAAATAATTCGAAAGTTTTTTCGTAGTTGGCAACATTTGTGTTTTTATGGCTCCTGTATACAATGACCCATCCTCCGCAGATTGGAATAAAATTATTATAGCTACGTGCTTCTATGATGGACTTTCTTAATTTCTTCGCAAATTAAGGAAAAAAAACGTTACTTTGAATGTTGTCACTGTATATTGGAACCATTAGTTCGTAGATTGTAAATTAAAATGTTAATGTTCACATTTGTTGTTAATATAATTTTCGTGAAGTAATTTTAATTATAATTATCGCTTATTTTTAACTTGATGCATAGTTTCGAACTTGTGGTTGATATTAGATCAGTCTTTATGAATCTCTTGTTTATGATTCTTAATAAAAACAAATCATATCGCGTCTAGGTAAAACTCTTCCTAGAAATTATATAAACTATATCAAAAGGTACTATATAGAATACATAATATAACTTGAATCTCAAATCCTATTTTTTGTGAATAGGAATAAACCGAAATATAAACCTATGCTTCACGTTAAAAAACTTCTCAAGCAGAAAAACAAAACTACAGAGAATATCAGTTTTTCTGACTTTTATTATCTATGATTCCGTAGACAAAGTGTTACCATAGTTTAATTAATTTTACCTTTATGACATATCTATTTATACAAGAATAAAATGTATATTTTCTATTGTAAGATGTGTGATTGGATAAAAGGTGCGAGCTCTGTAATCATTCAGTGTCTACTTACCATATCTTAATATTTTAAGCATCTGTAATCAAAGATACCACTAATACGTACCTATACTGTTATTCAGTGCATATTATCTCTTCGTTGTTTTACACCTTAATGTACTAAATTTCTTAAGAAATACTCCAATAAGGGTTGTAATGATATTATCGCGCGAATTTGCATAAAGTTTGGTGTTGCTAGCTATTAATTTGTTCAACAATGTTGCCAGCAATCGTTTTTTGGTACACACGATGTGCTGATATTAAAATATTGGTGCTATTTTGAAAAAAAAAGTGTACGTTTTCGGTATTGTGATCGGTTGAACTGTAATAATTATTTGCGAGTACATAAATAATAATTATGTAATGCACCAGCGATTTGAATTTTTTATGTAAATATCAAGTAAGGTTGTTTTTGCAACGCAATATACTAAACTAAGGCAAAGTAACGCAAGATGTATTGATCATAATCTGTTTCTATTTCCTCGCCTGTTTAGTACAATTTTGTGTTATTTTCTCTGCTGGTATCCCAAAGCTTTTATAGGAACCAAAGACGAGAGTTTTCATATATTTTATGTTGTTTCTTGGTTTTTGTTTACGAGCATCGTTCACTTTTGGCTTCATATAAATTTCTTCATGTATTGAACAGACTATAGTTCTGAAATGTTGAATAGATTCTCTTATTTGTTGATTTTGATACACATGTCGAAAAGAAATCATTATTGGATTAAGTTCCACGTTCTATTTTTTTTTTTAATCGAATAACCCAGTGTCCACTATGGGACAAAAGCCTTACCCATATCTTTCCAGACACTTTTCTTGCACCACTTCTAACCGGCCTTAACGGTGCGCGATCAGGCCATACCGCCATCTCTTTCTGGTCCATCCTCTGGCATCAAATGTCTGGTCATATTTACCCAGCAGTCATTATGTAGGTATACGTACGGCGATGCGACGCGCCTGACCCGTTCTAAAATTAAATACGTAATAGATGTTTAATTTTCGCTGACTCGGCAAACGCTGTTCTGCAATCTAAATTAACAAAGAAAAAAATGGGGAGTGGGGTTAGGAATATAAAAATACTTATTCTCAGACTTCAGTACCTTTATTCATTTTATTTTATACGAGTATTAACTTTTGCTCACAGCTTCGTACGCGTACGTAAAATATAGCCTATGTCACTCAGGAATGAAGCAGCTTTCTGCCAGTGAAAAAGATTTTTGCAATCGGACCAGTACTTTCAGAGATTACCTCCTACAAACATGAAAACAAATTTTACCTCTTTATAATATTAGTGTATAAAACATAATCAGCCTTTTTTAATGTTCCCACTGCTGGGACTCAGGCCTCCTCTCTAGGAGAGGGAATGGGCCGTAATACACCACGCGGGGCCAGTGCGGGTTGGTGGATGTCACATGTCTTCGAATTTTTGGTTCTAGGACATGCCGGTTTCCTCACGATGTTTTCCTTCACCGTTTTGAGAGTAGTGGTGATGAAATAAATTACACAAAGCAATGAGCCTGGCTGAGTTTGAACCCGCGACCTAAAACTCGTAAGTCGGGGACGCTACCACTCGGCCACCACTGCTCTCTATATTAGTATAGATTATTTTATATTATCAGACATGTTACTAAATAAGCTAATGAACGAACTTTTAATTGTTTTCATATTTTTTACTGCATTTTTTGTATCATGAGTAACAGATCAACACCACAATTTAAACCTGAACATTCCCATGTGTATCAATTCAACAACAGTTATGTGTATAAAATGGTTGCAAACATAGTTTATCGTTATACAAGATAACACACCAGTTTATTTATTGTTCTCAAGTAACAATGCAATGCATTTGATGTAATAAACGATATAAATATTTATTGCAATTTTATTTTTTACCTCGACATTCTGTCATTTTTAATAGGTCAAAGGAGAATGGGCAATTTATCCTTAGTGCTATTTCAAACGGTGATATTTAGGGTGCGTGAAAGAAAGTTTTGGGTAGGATTTCTTCGAATGAATTTCAGTGACTGTTTTAATTATTCGTAAATTGATTCCTAGTGGATATTGTGATGTAAAAGTGGTGTAGTTTTGTATCTCAAGTGTCTGCGGAACTGAGCAATATGTGGAATCATTGAAACAGGCGCGATCTCGGTAAAATTGAGCTGAGAATTATTTTATTGTAGTGTTAACTACCTCAGCGAAGTTTGCCGAGAAAGTTGACCTGATACATTTGCTGCCAAATACTACAAAAACATTTGAACATGTACAAAGTACATCTGTATACTAATGGTAAACAAATTAACTATTCATACGTACACATGGCTTAAAGGACTTGGTATCCAAGCCAAAACCATAAACAAAAAAAAACAAAGGATATAATAACAGGCTCATTTCAGCAAAAATACAAATCTCATCTCCCTAGCCCTTTCCCAACCAGCTTGGGGTCGGCTTCCAGTCTAACCTGATGCGGCTGAATACACGTGTTTTACATGGAGCGACTGCCTATCAGACCTCCTGTTGGGGTTGGGTGTAAATAAGTGGACTGTATCTTATAAGTGCTGGTATATTGCCGTTAACCAATACTTTCAAAAATACAACGATCCCGGACAAACAGTAATTATTAAATTAGGTTCGAGAGGTGTCGTCCGTCGCGGCGGTGTCCGTGGGAGCGAGTGTCCGCGGTGCGCCGGACAGCCGTGTCGCCGCCCGCGTCTCCGTTCCCCACTGCCGATGACGTATATATGCACGCCACCTGCGCGTGCAGACCGCGTCATCGATCTGTTGGGTTTGATTCCCAACACCTCCACAACCCAGTTACTGAGCAACACGATACCTACTTCATGGATGACGATTGGTTAGACCTTCTGGCGTCTGACTACCTTTAACGACTGTCATAGATCTACCGAAATCGAATCCCCTCGCGCGCGGAGGGTTAATATTATTACGTAATTGCGCGTTTTTTAGTAAAATCATTAAAAAAATAAGCTTTTTCTGATTTTTTCCAGGAAAAACGAAGTTATAGAGACCAAAATTTTGGGCCAAATAAATTTCGTACATCCGTGTATACTGTACAACCGTTAAGCGTTTTTCAAGGTCATTCAAGTTGTACCACCGTAGGTACAATCGGCGCTCGAGGGGTGCTAGACTGTATGAGATGGTTGGCACTGAAGACTGAGCCCTTGCAAAACGCCCCTTTTACCTGTGGCTTTACATCATTCATAATATATGTACCTACCTAAGGAAAAAGCAAGGACCAAATATTAAAGATACTTATTAATCCACACCCAACAGTAGGTGTAAAAAATACTATCGATAATCATTTTATATTCATGGCTTCGTAAATACTCACTTAAGGTAAATGTTCCAATGTAGCCCGCAAAATTCAAATGTTAAACGTCGGATAAGGTAAGTATCGAAGATCGAAGTAAGGTAAAACGTCGAGTATTTATTAAAATGGCACATTTTAGCTTTTCTCTAAGCTAGATAAATGATATTTATTTTGCAAGTAGCTTTAAAAAAACACATCAATTTTTTTCATCAATTTATACTAGCTGAGGCCGGTGTTTCCTAGCTGACTACCCTGAGAAGAAACACCGAAACAAATTCAGAGGTCAAACTCTCTTTTAAAGTCCATACAGTAAACATATGTAATGGTCAAATCACATGAGAACCATGTAGATTAGTGTCTGAAATGGTCTTTTGAGAAAAGAACCATACAGATTTGAGTGGACCGGTCCAATCAGTGCTAGCATTTATCAGTATTCATGTCGCTCAACTCAGGACTACTATGGAGCTCAAAGTTCAGAGAGTTATTATTTTGATTTTAAAGTGCAAATATAACTTTTGTTACCATACTAACCGATACTGAGCTGAAAATTGCCAAAAAAAAACTTTCGATAATTTGAATTTCACGTGGTACCCTGAAGCATTTCATCATCATCATCATTTCAGCTGAAAGACATCCCCTAACGGGCATAAGCTTCTCCCAAATGTTGCCATAATGACTGGTCCTGTCATGCGTCTCGCATCCATCGGATTCCCGCGACCCTCACCGAGGCCTCAAGTCTGCTATTACAATAGTGTCAGAATGGTCTATCATTGACTTCATAATTGTTGATTTTGACCAAGTTTGGTAATCTACTAATATAATGGCGTCATTATGACTTTCCAATTGTCAACCACTGACACTCCATTGAAAGAAATGGTATAGAATGGTAAGCTCGTACATAATGACAAATGAATATTGATAACTGCCAAAATTTTGACAGTTCCTTTGATCAGTGACCTACCATTAGAACGTCATTGTGCAGTTATTGCTTTTAATTTGTTTCGAGACAGCTTGATATTGTCATTCTACCACAAGATCATTGACCGATCAATGATCGACCATTATGAATTATCAGATTACGAACTTTTAGCAAAATGACAATGGGATCGTGTTGGAATGACAAATTTATAAAAATAGCAGACTTGGGCCCCTGGTCATCGGTCCACCTGGTAGTATAAGGGGGCCTTCCAACACTGCGTCTTCCGGTACGTGGTCGCCATTCCAGAACCTTTCGTCCCCATCGACCATCTGTTCAGCGAGTAATGTGCCCTGCCCACTGCCACTTAAGTTTGGCGAAGCATTTACCATAACAAATTCTCTTTAGCTTAAGACGATTTCTTAGACCTTTACCGATAAATGGCATTGACTTTTATCCATCGCTCGACCTAGAAGTCAAAAGTTCCATTAAACTAGATAGTGGAACAGCAATGGACGTTACTCAATAGCTTTGGATAGCCAATACCCATGTAGTAAAATCAATTTTGCGAGACCGATACGCTAGTGATATCTATTTAATTTCTCATTCTGATAAAACTAATGTATGTTAGGATAGGACAGCCATCTGTTGTTAGTTCGTGTTGTTCCAGATTCAACTATCTACCTTTATGCCCTGTTTATTAGGGTTAAAAACGTTTGTTAAAATAAATAATCGAAACAGAATGCTAATTCGAATATTTTAAGTTTAATATCCCATCCTATTAAGTGTGAAATATGGAAGAAAATTGAGTGACAGAACAGATAAAAACGTATTTTTCCGACCACAAATCACACGGGACAAGGACAGGAAGATGATGATGATGATTTATATGATTGTTAGTTAATCAAACATGTAGAGAGTGATTTCTAAAAAAATTAGAACCAAGATATGACTTAGATTCGGGTTTCCTTCGTGAAAATTTCCGACCAATAAGCGAAAAAAGCAAAAACTAATGTGAGATGTTTAACAAATGCCTTTAAGAGCGTCCTTTTCGAAGTACATTTTCATACAACCGCTCTTACGTGATTATGATGTTAATACACATCTTTCTCTAGATATTTTGGATACACAGCTATCTTGTGGATCATATTATCTAGGCTTCTATAGAAAGCAAAACATAAATTTGTGTAAAAGTAATCTAGTAAAGACCTCTGGAAATCTGCTATTTTACGTGAACTTTGGCCCTCCATAATGTAGATACTTATATATTAAAAATATTAAAAAGTACATCAAAGAAGTCTTGCACTTTTAATCGAGATTTTGAATGACGACATTTTTTCTGAAAAACTTTTAAAGGTTTAAAAAATAACACGTATTTCCTGGAACAAGTTTTGTGAAATATTCGAGTAAATCACGGAATTACC
The DNA here is from genome assembly GCA_905147345.3 of Mythimna impura. Classification (NCBI taxonomy): domain Eukaryota; kingdom Metazoa; phylum Arthropoda; class Insecta; order Lepidoptera; family Noctuidae; genus Mythimna; species Mythimna impura. The sequence goes on along the minus strand of LR990355.1, from coordinate 2,280,705 downwards.
GAATACCAACAGAGTTTTCAGGCGTTATCTCTCTTTTTTTGCATTGCCTCTTCATCAAACATCGCGTTGGATTGCGTTAGATGAAGCAACAAGCTTTTAAACCATTCTCGATGTTGACGATAGGCGAGTGGAAAAGGACCCTCTTAAAAAGGCTTACGGGTTAAATAAGCCAGCCATTTATGCGGGAAGGAGTAAAAAAACATACTTAAGTACATATAATTTTCCTCTTCTTTAAAATTTGTGGGATAACATTCGTTAAATACCGTAAAGAGCAGGGAACAACTTCAAAAGATCTAAGATACTATAAAAAAAACACTCCATAAATTCCTACTACAAAAAGCATATTATAGTATTAATGAATATTTAGAAGATAAGTGACAAACTTTTCCTGACTCCATATTCTCCAATTTATTTAGTAACAGCCTATTTCAGTTACTAAAAATTGTTATAAGCGATTTTTGTTTAATTTTTAAATTTTATTTTGTTTTTTTTTTGTGGTGCGTTATGCTACCTAATGTTAAACTAAAACTGTACCAGCACAGTCTATAACTATAGTTAGCTAAACAATATTTGTATGCCCAGTAAGGCAACACATAGTGAAACGATATTTTGTAACTAACAACATGTACCATAACATTATACCTATGTGTAACAAATAAATATAATTTGACATTGACTTCGACGATTTAGGGGCTAACGAAAATTCTGAGTTCGTACAGAAGGACCAATTGTTCTTTTTGTTCTGTTCATTGGTGGTTCTGATGTAATTAAGAGCCCTATACCACACCACTAATTAATTGTAATCCGACAAAACTTATTTGTCTTATTTAAATTACCGATTAATCGGCAGAATAAACATAGATACTTAAATGTATTCTTATGCCAATTAGCAACACAACTATTTCTGCCGGCAATAAACCTGAATTCTAGATACAAAAATAAACAAAAACTTGAAGAGAAGAGAGATGTTTTAATTTATACAAGTTGATACGGTAAAGTAATTGGTCTTGGTAATTTAATGGTTTTGATAAAACTGTACATTGTAGGTACTAATTAATAGGTGGGAATGGTAAGACCGATATGTTGGGAGATCCGAGACCCTACCACGGCCTCATAACGCGATCCATTTTACGACCAAAACTGAACTGTTTAGGAAGCTATATTTTATTTATTTTATTGTAATATCTTCGGAAAACTTACTTCTAGGATACAAGAAGACCACTTACAAGTTTTCACAGATAGTATTAGAGCAGAACAAGAGACAGTAGACAGATAAAAAAAACCGGGCAAGTGCGAGTCGAAGTCGCGCACTGAGGGTTCCGTACAAACTTACCTGTGAGAAAATAGTTCAATTCCCAAATTGAACTCGAAGATTTTTCCGAATCGCAAAAAATGTTTTTTTTTTATGACGTAACTACAAATTTACAGTTTTCAGATTTTTTCCCTTATTTGTGCTATGAGATCTTGCTTTATGCCAAATTTCAAGATTTTAGGACAACAGGAAGTACCCTATGAATTTTGATTCCCTTGAGAGTGTCGAAATATACGTTTTTTGCGACATAATTTGAATTTTATAAAAAAATCAAACTTAATAAAATTAAGTTTTCGCAGTTTCAAGGGACCGCACACTTGAGTATATAGTTTTAATTTCAACGCGATACCTCCACGCGTTCCCGAGATAAAGGGTCTTGACAGACAGATAGTGAGTAAATAAAAAAACTCGCAATAGGTTCTTTGAATTAAAGAGTCTTAGGCTAGCTATCTGGAAATAGGTGCGGCAGTGATTTCCGCTTTTATCATCAATTGACAATAACATACGTAAATATTGTCAATCGCAATTAACCGTTTCTAGGACCCGTACAGATTCCGGTTTTCGACGCTCTTTTGCTTTTGTTCAAGACAAGTTATTAATTTTATTGTATGCTACTAAAGCCTATAATAATTACCAGATCTTTCCTTTTTAACCATCTGGCCAGTTGCGAACAATCAATCACTTTTTGCGTCAAGTTAACACCAACTTCATTAAACTCGAATAAAAATATACTTAATCAATGAAATCGCTCGATATCGCAGACGATAAAACTGGCCATACACCTTTACAGAAAGAGACCAATTCAAGTGTGGAATACTCATGTATTATTTTCGCACCTTTAATTGAAAAATATGGGGTATCATTGATAGGTGGTTGACCAGTCTGAAGCAGAGCCGGGGCACATAACCTACGTTCCTCGCTCCACACGGCCGTGGAAGGCGTTTGTCACGGCCACTAGTACTGGCAGAAGCGTAACTAAGCGTGGGTGAAGTGGCCCCTCACCCAAAGGGGCCTCGTGCAAGCGAGGGCTCTTTAAGAAAAAGGATTTTTTTTTTTAAATCGATAGACTTACGCTTAACCACTATTTCACCTGATAGTAAGCGACGATGTGGTCGAACACTGGGTTGCGACAGTCGCTGTCTCGTTTTTGAATTTATGAAAGCCCAACGGCGAAAGCGCATCAGCGTGGCATTATTACTTCGCTGATGCGCCTTCGCCCACTTCTAAATTAGCCCACGCTACGCCCCTGAGTACTGGAGCCTGTATTATTTTCACACGATTGCTTACGACCGGTTATAGCACATATAGAAAAATAAATTCAATAGAATAGATGCTAGATCGGAAGAAGGGTTCTGTAGGGATAGATTCTAGATCTGTGTATACGTGAATGAACAAGTTGGAGAGACAAACTAAATTAATGCATTAAGAGCATCTAAAAAATCTCTTACAGAAGTTCGATTCCGATTCTGAAAGTTCGAAACTTCCGATTAATTTTGCACCTTCGATTTAGAATTCGGTTCCGATTAATTTTAATCGGAACTTATATCGGAGGTTCAAACAAGTTTATGCTGGTCGCACGAGGAACCTCCCTTCCCCCGAGCCTTCTGTCGATTGCTTTTTCTTTTGTTGTTTTGTTTCATATTTGGAATGTTGTTAATAAAGAAAGAAAGAAAGAAAACATGTTTATTCTGCCCAAATAGACGCACAATAAAATATAGCAATCGGTCAGGCCTGTGCAAACCGGGCATAACTGTGCTGCACTATAGACACTAGACAATAAACACAGTTGACCAAATAGCCGCAATAGTTGTCAGTTGCCGTTGTTTAATCATTTAGACTTATCCGAATATTTGATTAGTTTTATTAGTGTTTCATTTGACGCTTCTACTTCCACCTGCGATTTCGGTTTCGCAACCAGATTTCAAACTCCGGTTCCGAACTCAATTCTTATATAACCACGTCGTTACATCCCTAATTAGAAGCATACAAGAATTTTAGACTCCACTGACTGGTCGATCATCATCTGATTTATTCGCTGTTAAAGCTGTCTTTATCTATGTTTTCTTCTATTCATTAGGTTATCAGATATGTTGCTATTAGTAAAAGGAAATAAGCAGCTCTGAATATCCCACATAAAGAAAATAAGAAGAGTTAAATGATCTTTGACAATTGTTACAGGTAGTCATAGTCTATCCAAGAGTATCTTGTTGGCCAGTAAATGGGTTGTGAAGGTCTGGTAGGCAGTCGCTCCATGTAAAACACGAGTATTCAGCTGCATGTGGTTAGACTGGAACCTGACCCCAAACTAGTTGGGAAAAGGCTAGAGATATGATAATGACTGAATAGTGCTTCTTAAATTATTTACGACATATTCTGAAAAAGAAACAACAGATAGATGTCTCCTTTATAAGGGTTTTTTTTAATATCGTTCGGTTTTCATCACGCATTCGGATTTGCTCCGCATTCAGAAAATTTCAAAATGTATAAAAAAACGCGACCCGCGTGCGTATTCCATTCCACGCATTACAATAAATACTATATTTATTTATATAGTCATAGTGAGGACTTGAATATTAATAACTATAAATACTTTTATACTAAACCTAACTATGTACATATAATATAAATTATACTTGTATGAAATCCGCAGGATATTAAAAAAAACCCTAAGCAAGAAAATAACTATAGGTATCAACGATTTTTATAAAAAAAAATTGAAGTGAAGCAAAGTATTTTTTAAATACATATTCAGAATAAACGGTTCAATGCTTATTAAATCAACCGTTACTAACACAATAATTGCTCGTTTGAACCAACATTAAGTACACAATGTTGCTAACTAGAAAAATAATCGGTCTACGGATCTCCGATCAGCCTGCGACTACGCTTACTAACAAAAAGATGCCCACGATCGCCCGCTAAAGAAACTGTCGCACAGTCAAAGCTATGTTTTATAGAAAAGAAAACTATATTTTATGACCAAAAGGAAACTACCTTTTTGCCTTATGAGAAATGGGTGTTAAAGTTAGTATCGACTAGAACAGGCGTGGATCGGAAATTGATGGAGGTGGTCCTTGCCAATAAAATAGATGTGAGTTTCTTGAGTAAAATTAATAAATATTTATTGAGGAACATTAAATTTATGACTTCACACTCTGGCTGCCTAGTTACTTTGAAAATAAATTAGCTGGACTCAACAAAAGGACGTTCGTATGATGAGTTTCGCAAAGTGTTGTAGTTTTCTTTAATGATTTGAGAATGGTTTTAATGGATATTGGCAAGATGAAGTTAAAATTCGGAGAAATATGGAAGGATGGACTATTGCCTATATGTCAGATATTCAGGCTTATTTAGGTAAACGTAGGTATTGTTTTTTATTGTTTACGTTTTAGACGGTATATTCTCGAAAATCACTTCATGAAATCATAATTATGTACTTATGTGAAGTGAGATGTTTCTTTCTTTCTTAAAACTTACTTCACTGTAGTTTTCAATAAGAGACTTTTTTAGAATTGCACATATGTGCTCATTATCCTCTCATCTGTTTTAATATCATCATCTTTTAATTTTGTGTAGGATATCATCGAATAATTTCTCGCGCTCTGCGTAGAGCGAGGCGTAGTTTCAGACGTTTACTGGACTCTAAACCACCTGTATTCCTTCAGATACCTACGTTTTGCGTTCCAAGGCAAGGTAAGTCTTTCGAACAATGCTGCAAAATATCTAATTGTTTATTGGCCATGATGCTGCCAGTCTTCTGCCCCCCCGGCCCCTAGCCAAGTTACAACCGTTTCGTTTCGAATCTCTTGCATCGAACGCCTCGAGTCGGCCACGCCTCCGATTCCTTTGTTCTGACCACGTGGCTGAACGTTGAGATGACGTCAGAACAAAGAAATCGGAGGCGTGGCCTATTCGAGGCGTTTTATGCAAGAGAATTGAAATGAATCGGTCGTAACTTGGCTAGGGGGGCTGGGCACATTTCCGGATGACAGAGATTTGGAGAAGTACTTCGACGCCTGAGTATATTTTGTAAGTACTCTTTATGTAAGTACATACTTATATTGATAAAAATCTTTGCAATACATCTCAAATACTTCTATTCTAATAATTCGGTTTCATAAATCGCACATGATAATCTTCTCATAACCAAATTATAGCAACGCAAACACACTATGAGCCCAGCTTTAAATATCGGGTGCCACCAATGTTTACAAATAAGGAGAGCTGGCCTCCGTTTGTTCAACCCTATGTTTTATATCTTATTTCTCTAGTTACTGGGCCTAGATCTAGAAAAACAATACGTTTATAATATAAATGTACCTACATTCGTACATCTAATGGCCGTTCTGAGAAGTCGAAAAGACCTGTTTGTATTATTGTTGGGTTTGATTCACCTAGCTAGTATTTTTTTTAAATTATAGGCTAGCTGGAACCCGCGACTTTGTCTGCTTCAGATTCGTAAAACAACACAATGCCATTTAGTCACAATTTTAAGAAGATTTTTTTATTATTATTATTGTTATTAGTTACTAGTGAAAGTCCCTTCAATATCGGTTCAGCTGTTTCGGGGATTAGCCGGAACAAAAAGACAGACCGACGAAAAACATTTTTTTTTTTGGTTTTTGGTACCTATCCAGTATAAAGTATACCTATAACACATGCATTTAGTTTCATATGACAAACATACATTTCAATTTTATTTATACTATAGATGTATAGTTAGGTTCGCGCTTAACCACAATCTCATCTGAAGGTAAGCGATGATGTGGTCGACGATGGAGCACGCTTGCCTAGAAGTATCCTATTCACTCTTGACTTAAAATAATCCCCTAAGATTTTTGAAAAACTTGTTCTCTATAATAATAATAGGTCTTTTACAGGTCTTTACATATGAAATTGCCGTTTTCTTAAAACGGGTTGCTTTGAAGTGATAGAGGTATCTTTGGATTGACTTGGAATTATAAGTTCAAATAAATATTAAAGGTTTTTCATTTTTTTGTCTGGCCTGTTAGTCTAGTGGTCAGTGGCCCTGACTGCTATGCCGGAGGTCGTGGGTTCGATTCCCACCCAGGACAAATGTTTGTGTGTTGAGCACGATCATTTGTTCTGTGTCTGGGTGTAATTTATCTATAATATATATGTATTTAGAAATATATCAGATGTCTAGAACTCATAACACAAGCTCTGCTTAGCTTGGGACTAGGCGGAGTTGTATGAAAATTGTAAAAAAAAAAAATTTTTCAAAATTAGGTATTTATTGGTTTCTTTGTGTTTTGTGTTTTCTGTAATATCGTTTTCTGTAACATGACATGTAATTTTCTGTGACATGAGGTTCAAAATGGCGTCTGTAACTAAAGCAATATAATTATGAGACAAAGTTTTGTCACCAACACGTATTGACAACACAAAAGTCTTTCATCATTTGGACAGCTTCCTCAAAGCAGAGTTTTGGCCGAAGGGTGTCGTGTATCGACGATTTCGTGGAAGGATACCGACCTCGCAGTGGAACACGACGCCATCACTTGGTGTTCAATAGTTTAATAATAAGTTATAGAATATTTTATATGTACTAGTTTATTATATTTTGTGAGATTATTTGTGTATTTTATCTGCCTTAGTTACCTGATAATAAAGGATTATTATTATTGTAAAAGTTGTCAATTTTTGTTCAGTGGAGTTCGGCTTAAAGGATGCATGAAGTGAACCGGACAGGATAATTGACCCAATTTTTTTAAAGAATTTTGTGACCAGGTGCCATATTGGACGGCACGGTTGGCGCAGTGGATGAGCGATTGGCTACCACGCAGCCTGTCGCGGGTTCAATTCTAGCACGAAACAAATATTTGTATAGCCTACAGACAGTCTTATGTACATAATATCCACGCTGAAAACCAGCGCTGTGAGCTCATCGCATAATGCGTGAGGCCACAGCTTTATGCTGAGCGTTAGGCTCTAGACAGACGGACCGCATTTCAACTGCAATCCAACCGCAAATTGCAGTTCGGATGCAGTTTGAATGCAGTTGACAAGACTGCAATAGAACTGCAAACCAAACGTGCAGTCCGATTGCAGTTCAATTGCAGTCGGCGTGCAATCGTGTGAACTGCACACCGACTGCAATCGAACTGCACGGTTGGTTTGCAGTTCTATTGCAGTCGTGTCAACTGCATTACAGCTGCACTACTACTGATTCTATGCGCGGGGGGGGGGGCGGAGCGTTAAAGTAGTGCGGGCAGGTGGGTATGGTTCAGTTCGGATGCAGTTTGAATGCAGTTGACACGACTGCAATATAACTGCAATTGAACTGCAATCGGACTGCACGTTTGGTTTGCAGTTCTATTGCAGTCGTGTCAACTGCATTCAAACTGCACATGAACTGCAATTTGCGGTTGGATTGCAGTTGTAATGCGGTCCGTCTGTCTAGAGCCTTAGGCCGTTTTGCGCGGATGTGACGCATATCTTCCCTATCAATTGACAAAGTTTGTTTGCCAGTTTTAAGATTGCGTCATTTCGCGCGAATAAAGTTTTTCTTTCTTTCTTTCTTTTTCTATATGAGTTAACATGTTAGTGAACGCACCCACAATACAGGAGTGCTAGCAAAGGAGGCGGCCGATCGCGTGAGACAACGGTCCTCACGCCCGAACCGCCACCGGGATTCCGATCCCGATTTCCGGCCACCGTAAGCGCGGGCTTGCGGACGGCGAGCAATGGTTGGCTCTGCTCTGCTCTGCTACTGGGGCCAAGAATTTGTTTCTGAAAGAAAAACTCGGCCCTGGGACAAAGGCAAAGAAGGAAAAGGAGAGGTTTTTAGACAGTATAAGTCTGACACGACCTCTCGCTCCGCCTAAGAGTAGGGGATGTCATTGGATGATTTTTCCACCTACAAAACAAAACCCACAATACAGGAGTAATTTCTAATGAGGGGCGATGTTTGTTTATATATATAAAAAAAAAACTTTTTCTAAGGATCACATATTATTACAAGCTAAATGCTAAAATCCACAGCATCCCTAATTGGACGATAAAACAGTCATTCGAGATGAATTACTCGAATTAATATAATGACAGTAATTTCGAGAGATACATAATTCTTATGATATAGCTATTATGTGGACATGTCGGTATTTATATCGGCAAGCTCATTTGTCAAGCTGTTGAACAAGCTGATGTAATATTTAAGGTATATAAAAAAAAAATGGGCAAGTGCGAGTCGGACTCGCGCACTGAGGGTTCCGTACAAAATTACCTATGTAATAGTTCAATTCCCGAATGTCTCGAAGATTTTTCCGAATCACAAAAAAAGATATTTTTCGGACGTAACAAAAAATTTCGAAATATAATACGTTTTTTGCGACATAAACCGCAGACCTGACTATATGGTTTAAATTTCAACGCGATACCTCCATGCGTTCCCGAGATAAAGGGTCTTGACAGACAAACAGACAGACGGACAGACAACAAAGTGATCCTATAAGGGTTCCGTTTTTTTCTTTTGAGGTACGGAACCCTAAAAAAAAATGGCGAACCCTAAAAAAACGACCCCGACTTACGAGTGGTAGGTCGCGGGTTCAAACCCAGTCAGGCGTATTACTTTGTGTAATTTATTTCATCACCACTGCTCTCAAAACGGTGAAGGAAAACATCGTGAGGAAACCGGCATGTCCTACAACCAAAAATTCGAAGACATGTGACATTCACCAACCCGCACTGGGCCCGCGTGGTGGATTACGGCCCATTCCCTCTCCTAGAGAGAGGAGGCCTGAGTCCCAGCAGTGGGAACATTAAAAAGCTGATTATGCTTATGCTAAGTTATATATAATATTTATTAGTTTAGAAATTTATAAGAAGTTACATAGTTGTGTTTATAACAATAAATGTACGATTTATTTATTAAATATCTTGTTTATATAATTATAATAGCATTGTGAGGCTGTGTCTGTATTAGAGTAATTAAGTGGATGAGTTGGGGGTCCAAAATTAGTATGCTTTTACACGGGCGAAGCCGCTGGCAGAAGCTAGTAAACAAATAAAGAAATATAATATTATTACCAGAGGTCGACAAGACAAGACAAGACTGTCTTAGACAGAATTGTCTACGACGTCGCAGACTTGTCTACGACGTCTGCGACAAGACTGTTTTGTCTACGTCACGGCGCACACTATCAAGACCACAGAATAAGTAATAGTACAAGGTACAGAAATTTCAATCTTCGAAAGAAAACATTGCGAATATAAACCTACTAACAACGTTAATAATGTTCATAAAACATTGCACGGCACGGACGGACGCGTCTCCCGTTTTATGGTTGGAGGGCATTTTGAAGCGAGAGCAAGTTGCACATTTCGGTGAGTCCGCTTTTTTTGAGCACTCGGACATCGGGTGTCCTGTCTCACCGCAGTGGCCACACGTTGAATTGACCTCTCTACAGGTTTTTGCTGCATGCCCATATTGCTGGCATTTGTAGCATCTCGTAACCAGGGTGAAGTCCCTGACTGGGCAGGACGTCCAATTTATGAAAATCCTTGATTGGGAAATTAGAGCTCTTCTTATGTTGGCTGGAACTTCAATCACGTAGTTACAAGTCTGCGAATCTTTTTTCCCCGATTTGTGACTTAATTTCACCATGGTCAAAAAGGACTCCATGGGAATCGTTGGAAACTTTTCGGCTACATTCTGTTCGTAAATGCACCTGAAGACTTCAGTTTCAGTCAAAGAGGATGGTACTCCTACAACCACGATCCTGGGTTTGCGCTTGGTGGGTTCGTCGGCGGTAAGTCCGGATGCAGATTGCTGGACTGCGTACTTAATTTTATCCGCGTCATCCTTTGTCTCTGTACTGATAATAACGCCTCCGTTTTTAGTCTTACGGACACCACGTATATGCAGCTTGACTTGATCTGGTCGTATCATCTTTTGCACAAGGACTTTTGTTTCGTCACTGGACTTTAATTTGTTGTTGGGATATATGGCCACGGAGTTTAAATTGGTTGGTCGAACGAAATCATTTGACCCCTTCTTCACCATGTCGGCAAACGAAACAGTACCAGAGTCCTTTATCGTCTTCGTGAGGTCCAAGATGTGGTCCGTCAAGTTGCATTTTTCCATTAGATCTTCATTGAGGATGCGCGCTTGGACTGCTTTCTGCTTTAGCGATTGATATAGGACTGCCATCTGTGAGGCAGTGGAAGTGTTAATAGTTCGCAATGGAAGTGTCTTAACTGAGGCGGAAACGGAAACAGATGTCAAAAGTAAATCTTTGCTGATGCGGAAGCGGAAACGGAAGCGGAAGTGTTAATACTATAAAAAAAGATGTGTCCAGTCGTCCACGCGCCCCCACCCCCGCGCCTATAAGCTATTTTTTGTTCTTCAAGATCATCATTCATTTTGAACTGAGGGGCAAATCTTGTATTTTCAAGGAACAATCCTATTTGCATCTCAGTCGCAAACGGTTGCCACAAATTTCCATAAATCATAATTCATAAAAAAAACCTGTAAAATTTTTAAAAGCGTAATTACGTCATTGTTAAATGAGCGATATGTATTATTGGAAAGTACAGTAATAATTGATCAAATAAAATAAAAAGATTATCATGTAACAGTGGACACTCTCGCATACTCTCTCACAGATGAAGATGAAACAGGAGAAAAGGGAGCTATTCCCAAAAAGCTCACCCCGTTTTTTTTATAAAGTGACGTATGCTTCCCGTCACATTTCAAAAAGTTAATTATTAGTATCTGCGGTGAGTCGGCAAGGAAAGTTCACGCGACTGACATTTAGATAATAATATCCTCTATGTTTAATTAGCTGTAGTGACCTTTGGCTGCGAGGGGTGGTCTGATGCAAAAACTGACCGAATAACTGACACGTTGACTTTTAAATACCCAATAAGTAATACGACTAGGAGATAGATATGTGCAGAAGTACCAAGTATCGTTTCTGTTAGTATTGTACTTACCCAAAATGGTTTAGTCCCTCGACACCTTCCCATCCTATTCGATAAATGAATTTTCAATACACTTACTCGAAAACCCGCTCTTATCCCACCGCTTTTAGGCACGCAATAGACTGTTTTCCGCACTAGTGCAGAAAAGTGCGCGTGCTCTCCCCGCCACAATTTTATTACATGTATCGTATCAGGTCGGTCGCGCGTACCCCACGAGTCGCCGGTCAACCCCCGTTTATTCAATTCTTTGTAAGTGTATTGGAAAAAGTCGTTTGATACACGTGCAAATTTATCACTGCAGCCCTCGGCTCCATAACACCCTCGCCTACGGCTCGTGCGAAATCCGCCACGGTCGCAATGACAACCTTTCTGAACTTGTATCAAAATGTACTATTTTAGGTGCCGAAATGGGGATAAACCCACAAAATAACATGTAATGGAAAGTTTCAGGACAGAAATGTTTTTCGTCAATTTGCTTAGATACAAGTTGAATCAAATAATAATAATAAATCATTTATTTTCAGGTATCTTGCCCCATAGATACATACCTTACAGATTAACATATTTATATAGAGTAAATACAATTTATCCTTAGTAAATAAGACTTAGGACTATGTTAGTAACACTTCACATTGCACTAAGTTCACTTCGTGCTGTTCTGTGGCACCTGTCAAACAAAGATTGAACTGTTGTGCTAGAAGGATTGGCTAACACTACCACACAGAAAGTACTTAAAAAGTTATTGTGTGCTAGATGTTCAGTACGTAGTTTTCTTTAATACCAACTGTAGATCAGTACAAAAAAGTGTGACGGAGGCGCACTTTGTCTACTTGGTCACGCAAACTAAAAAAAAAAGTGATAGTAGATTATTCACCAAGGGGATAAAAAAGGATACCTTATGTCACGGGTATATTGTAACCCGAGTGTCACTAAGGATTCTGGGGGATAAACCCCGAGCAAAGCTAGGGGATTAAGTGTTAACTCCTTCGCTTTGCTCGAAAGTTAAGCTATGAATCCCGAGTGTAGCGAGGGAATCAAGCCAAGACGAAGGCACCTTTATCCTCGAGGAGATTACTCTACTTTTCACATCCACTGTGTGAAAATAAAAATATTATAATAAATTACTTTAGAAATCCGATTGTTTTATAGCTTTTTTGTCAATGCTTATTTTCGAGGACGGTTGCGAATGGGCCTTCTCCTGTGGCCTTCTCCCTTATTAAAAGCTTTCAATAACTGAAAAAACACAGTTTAAAATTGAATTGTTTAATTCTATAAAGCTCGATATTTTAAAGAAGTTAAGGGAAATAGTAATTACATTCGAATTGATTAAAACAATTAATTACTGGCCAGCGTATCTACTTATAAGAAGTTATCGCCGTCATAATTATGAACTTTAAATATGACGATAGATAGATAATTATGACGGCGATAACTTCTTATAAGTAGATACGCTGGCCAGTAATTAATTGTTTTAATCAATTCGAATGTAATTACTATTTCCCTTAACTTCTTTAAAATATCGAGCTTTATAGAATTAAACAATTCAATTTTAAACTGTGTTTTTTCAGTTATTGAAAGCTTTTAATAAGGGAGAAGGCCACAGGAGAAGGCCCATTCGCAACCGTCCTCGAAAATAAGCATTGACAAAAAAGCTATAAAACAATCGGATTTCTAAAGTAATTTATTATAATATTTTTATTTTCACACAGTGGATGTGAAAAGTAGAGTAATCTCCTCGAGGATAAAGGTGCCTTCGTCTTGGCTTGATTCCCTCGCTACACTCGGGATTCATAGCTTAACTTTCGAGCAAAGCGAAGGAGTTAACACTTAATCCCCTAGCTTTGCTCGGGGTTTATCCCCCAGAATCCTTAGTGACACTCGGGTTACAATATACCCGTGACATAAGGTATCCTTTTTTATCCCCTTGGTGAATAATCTACTATCACTTTTTTTTTTAGTTTGCGTGACCAAGTAGACAAAGTGCGCCTCCGTCACACTTTTTTGTACTGATCTACAGTTGGTATTAAAGAAAACTACGTACTGAACATCTAGCACACAATAACTTTTTAAGTACTTTCTGTGTGGTAGTGTTAGCCAATCCTTCTAGCACAACAGTTCAATCTTTGTTTGACAGGTGCCACAGAACAGCACGAAGTGAACTTAGTGCAATGTGAAGTGTTACTAACATAGTCCTAAGTCTTATTTACTAAGGATAAATTGTATTTACTCTATATAAATATGTTAATCTGTAAGGTATGTATCTATGGGGCAAGATACCTGAAAATAAATGATTTATTATTATTATTTGATTCAACTTGTATCTAAGCAAATTGACGAAAAACATTTCTGTCCTGAAACTTTCCATTACATGTTATTTTGTGGGTTTATCCCCATTTCGGCACCTAAAATAGTACATTTTGATACAAGTTCAGAAAGGTTGTCATTGCGACCGTGGCGGATTTCGCACGAGCCGTAGGCGAGGGTGTTATGGAGCCGAGGGCTGCAGTGATAAATTTGCACGTGTATCAAACGACTTTTTCCAATACACTTACAAAGAATTGAATAAACGGGGGTTGACCGGCGACTCGTGGGGTACGCGCGACCGACCTGATACGATACATGTAATAAAATTGTGGCGGGGAGAGCACGCGCACTTTTCTGCACTAGTGCGGAAAACAGTCTATTGCGTGCCTAAAAGCGGTGGGATAAGAGCGGGTTTTCGAGTAAGTGTATTGAAAATTCATTTATCGAATAGGATGGGAAGGTGTCGAGGGACTAAACCATTTTGGGTAAGTACAATACTAACAGAAACGATACTTGGTACTTCTGCACATATCTATCTCCTAGTCGTATTACTTATTGGGTATTTAAAAGTCAACGTGTCAGTTATTCGGTCAGTTTTTGCATCAGACCACCCCTCGCAGCCAAAGGTCACTACAGCTAATTAAACATAGAGGATATTATTATCTAAATGTCAGTCGCGTGAACTTTCCTTGCCGACTCACCGCAGATACTAATAATTAACTTTTTGAAATGTGACGGGAAGCATACGTCACTTTATAAAAAAAACGGGGTGAGCTTTTTGGGAATAGCTCCCTTTTCTCCTGTTTCATCTTCATCTGTGAGAGAGTATGCGAGAGTGTCCACTGTTACATGATAATCTTTTTATTTTATTTGATCAATTATTACTGTACTTTCCAATAATACATATCGCTCATTTAACAATGACGTAATTACGCTTTTAAAAATTTTACAGGTTTTTTTTATGAATTATGATTTATGGAAATTTGTGGCAACCGTTTGCGACTGAGATGCAAATAGGATTGTTCCTTGAAAATACAAGATTTGCCCCTCAGTTCAAAATGAATGATGATCTTGAAGAACAAAAAATAGCTTACCGAATTCAAATCACGTAATGATAAAATGCGTTAATATTCGCTTCTTGTCAGATGTTTTTAGGCTGTCGGTTAGTGGTTAGAAAGTTGCAAAAAACGCGACTTTTCAAAAAGTCTGGTATGAACCTAATTTCTGATTTAAGCATTTGAAAACCGGCATTTAAGTAGGGTTTGAGATGTACTTAGCTCAAATTACTCAATTTGGAAACCCGTCTTACATCTTTCATTTCATCTAACCAAAATATCAAATAGAAAAAATCTTTTTACAAAAGAAAATAACTGATTTCACTAAAAAAAAGAAATTATAGTGTTTTTTTAGAGTTTTTTTTTTGTTTTTTTTTTCACTCTTTTTAGTTGCGATACACTTATAACCAGAGTGCATATTTCTCATGACAATTCCAATTAACCCCAACACTGCTAGGATACATTGTTTTATTATGAAGTCTCCGCGTCTACCTTTCACCTTCCGGCTCCATCATCTGATCATTTCGATAGTACCTTATAGCCAAAGTACATCTCATGACAATTCTAACAAACCCAAAATCGGCTAAGATACATTGATTAATTACATAATTACAGAGTTCCGGAGCCAATCTTCCGGCTCCATCATCATCATCATCAAGGTCACTTCGATGATACCATTTTCAACATAACTATTCAGAATCATTTATTTATTTGTATTGTCATAGTCGCTTAACTATTTTTCTTGTAATATCTATATGAGTATGAAGTTCCGTTGGCCATTTCTGGTCTTCTTCATCAGTTCCACTTCATCAAATGTTACTTTTTGACTGTAAATGCTTAAGTTCTCGACGAAAATACCAAAATCCCTATATAGTTGCCTATAATATTTGAGGAGTTACAGAACAAGATTTAAAAAAAATGTGAAAAATAACAATAAATAAATTCAACCGAATTGATACCTCCTCCTTTTTTTGAAGTCGGTTAAAAACTATCAAGAATATACTCATTATCTCCTTCACTTGTTTCCCAGCATACGGACAAAACAAAAACCTAATTTGTATCTGTAATCGTTGAATTACCATTCTAGCCTTCTCTTTAAAAACCACCACGTCCATGTTTCCCAGTGTAAAACCTAGACTTTAAAAAAAGCATCTAGCTTCACCTAATCCAGTCTAAGCAGCATATCTGAACCTCATGACCGATGTCAATGAATCCCGCTTATTTTATCGCTAACCCCCTAGTCTGCAGCTAACATTCCTTCAAAACCACACGTTAGGCACTGTAAACTATATTAGAAACTATTGCAAAACCTCAGGGAACCACGTTTCGCTGACTTGGAGACTTGAATAGATTCCTCAAGTCTTAAACTGCAGTTGTCGTAAACGCGCGCGTTTAGGTCTAGTATCTTAGGGTTCATGGTAAGGGTTGAGTCGGGAACGCATTCTGGAGTCGAGTTTAGGAGTTAGCGAGTGCAATGCGCCGCTCATGCAGTTCCCTAACCGGTTTCTAATCGTTGTATTTCGCCGCCGCCGATCGAGCTTTGTGTGCCTCGGAGAAAAAGTTAAAATAACTTCAATGAAAATGTTCCAGGTTGTTTCTTCGCTAACCGAAATTCTAACAATTTTCAGTCATAAATTGAAGCTTTGAAAACCTACTTTGCATGAAAATTCTATACCTTCAGCCGCCTTTTACCTAAAAGAATCTTGCGGTAATAGAAAGGTATGTGGGTACCGTTCGCTGGCTTGCAGTTATAGCTATTGTACAAAAATCGCAATGACACCTAGAGAAACAAATGGCTGGCTAGCAACACACGGGGCCTTCTATAGCATTCCTTAAACGTAATAATGTACCTGACGACGATACGGAGCTGTAGTAAGTACACGTTTAAAGTCTTGGCATGAGCACCGCAGTCCTAGACAACGTTCGACTGAGGTAAATTTCGTGGTTAAGCGAATGGAGAACTCTGGAAATATTGCATCCTTTAGGTGGATGCTACAGGGTAGCCCGCAAAATTCAAATTCTGCATTGAATGGCTATTACATGAAAAAGTCAATTCAATAAGGTTAGCTGAACTGATAGGGTTGTATTAAAGATTTTGATGATAATAATTCCATTAATAAAATACGTATTACGATTGCCAATCATATTTAAAATAACATACAACTTGACATTGAATTGCATTGCATAGTGCAAAAAATTTAAACTTAACCTTATCTAATACAAAAGTGGCAGTATACTGAACTTTTCTGATCGCAATTTTAGGTAAACTTTTTAATTTAGCGAATACAACGCATTTGTAATCCGATTATCAGTCTTTGTTTGTTCATGTTCCTCAGTAATTGATTCGCAATTTATTATCGAGTAAATATGAAAACTATATGACGCTCATCTGAAAGCTACCTATGTTTTTGGTCTATTCCTACTTTCTCATCACTTTCCAGTGGGACTCATCATCTTCCTGCCCTTGTCCCGTGTTATTTGGGGTCGGCGCAACACGTTTTTTTCTTCCATTCTGCCCTGTCACTCGTCATGCTATCACTAACTTCCTTTTCTTTCATATCACACTTCACACAATCCATCCATCTTTTCTTTGGCCTCCCTTTTCATCCTCTCCATCCATCCACATGTATGCTCATAACTCTTTTAGTAACATGCGACTATTCCCACTTTTTTAAGGATGCGTTATACTTAGGTATTGTTGCGAAATTCAATACAACTTGTACCAGTTAATGCAGTATTCTTATTACAATTGTAATTACTTATAGGAAACAAATTTCTATTGACTGTTTGCCCTAGAGCGGATTGTCTAAATAAACCCATGGTTTCTATATATAACAATTATTATTATACGTCTTCTAGCAGCTTGAACTTAGCTTCCGAAGTTACATAAGTGCTCATGTAGGTATATGTGAAAAAAAAATTCAAATTGAATTTTAAGGCGGAAATAAATTGTAACCTCAGATTTATCTAGGATTAGCTTTTGCCCACAACTTCGGTCGCATGAAATGTCAGTTATAGCGGACGCGAAGTCGAAGTCAAAGTTATATAAAATATAGCCGTGTAAGCATAAGAGACAAAGTTACTTTCACATTTATAATATTATAGTACGGATTCTTGAACCCACCAAAACCTCCACAGAACGTACCTCGATATCCAACTCAATATCCGTCGATCATAAAACATTCTAATAGCCAATCAAATCGTCAGTTATTATAAGTTAATCGTGGTTGCGCCGGCGCACGGCCAGCGCGGACTTTCGCCCGCTCCGCATCGGCAGCCCGCCGCATTTCTCCCCAAGGACATTGGAACCTGTCCCTGTGCCGACAGATGAGATTGTCCATGAAGTTAAGCTGCATCGAGGAGTATATGGCAGTCATAAATTAGGAGTTTGTTTAGATTAAATATGGCTTTTCTGTAACGTTTTTGTATTTGTGTTTAAATTTTACATGAAACAGAGAACTGAGCATTAACTATTTAGCTTCCCTCAGCGACTTCTACCGCGTGAAAAGGTAAAAAATTATCCTATGTTATTAGTGTGTGATCTCTAGACTCTATAATATAATATAAATATATGCAGGTATTAGAATTGATCACTTTATGATATGATCAACTAAAACTGGCCAGATCGTTTAAACGTCAACGTTTGATGATATGTCCATCCAAGTTTGGCCATATCATTAATGTCAAATGTGTGTAAAAGGATTTCTATGATAAAAGATCTAAAGAAAGAATGAACTTATGTATTGCTCTTGTAAGAACAAATACAAGCTTAAAATTTAATTTAAAAACTCAGCATTCAAATAAAAAGCCAATTGCAATTAAAAGGGATATTTTCAATGACATCAAAAATCTTATTTTTCACTAAAAAATACTTATTGTACACCAAATATTAATAGTCTTTTTACAATTACTACGGGACATGGGGCACTGCTAGTCGGACGGGTTAGGTTAGAAGGGGATGTCGGGCTCCAGTGAGCGAGCGAAGCGAGCGAACACAGACCCCGCCATCACCTTCGTGGTTATTTTTTTAAACCACCCAGTAAAACATATTTGGTAGTTAGTATTTTTGATGTAACATATTTTGTAGTAGAAAACAGGAATACATTGAGAAACAGTGGACACTAGTGGTGGAAAACGTAACTATTTTACGATATGATTAGCCATGATTGACCATATCATGAAATAAATCATGCGTTCAGCTGAAATAACACCATTTCATGAAATGGCCGGTCACATTATGAAGTGAACAATTCTAAGATTTGACCACGACATATAGGTATATCTCACCAATACCTATTATAAAAGCGAAAGTTTGTATGTATATATGTGTAAATTCGTTCTCATCAACGATAACCATATTCGAAAAGGCCAAAATATATAGAACTGGCATACGCTACCGTCAAGTCACGTGGTACTTTGATAAACATCAGAAATAATGCCCGTTGGTGTAAAACCCAAAGAGAGGAATTCCTCCGCCGCAGTCGGTGTTCCCTGATAGCTGTTGACCTAGAGGTCTTAAGATTAAGAGGGAATTAGTTACTTCTAAGCAGGCGTGCTCCGTCGCCGAGCACATTATAGATCGCCATCAGGTGTGACGGTGGTCAAATGCGAGCGTGTCATTAATAAAGATATTTGTTGAGATTTTTTGTTTTTTTTTTTCTATTGCAGGACTGTATGTTACGTTAGTATACCTTTGTCACCATAGCAATATCCCTAGGTTGGATTCCTTGCCAGCTTGCAACGAGAGATTCTGAGTGTTTCTATCTTATGCAGGAAAAACCTATTAAATACATAATAACTAGCTTTAACCCGCGACTTCGTCTGCATAAAATAGTTACTTTGCCTTTTTTATTTTTTACCCTTTAATCGCTTACATCGGATTAATCCAACAATATTGCAGTACCTAATATTGCAAATAATACAAATAAAAACTAACTAAAATATCCGTAAATATCTTATTTTATAAATTATTTTGTTTTTCCAATCATCGCCAATACAGTTTAAAAGTAAAGAGTGTGAAGTCCCGCACACCTCCATTGAAAAGGGAGGATCATTCGACCAGACGGATGTTTTGTCTGATCTGGGTAACTGCCCGATACGTAATTTCGGGCTATTGTATACGTTCAAACCGCGCGGAGAACTCTAATTGCGTAATATAATAGCATAATCAGCCTTTTTAATGTTCCCACTGCTGGGACTCAGGCCTCCTCTCTCTAGGAGAGTGAAAGCGCCGTAATCCACCACGCGGGCCCAGTGCGGGTTGGTGAACGTCACATGTCTTCGAATTTTTGGTTATAGGACACGCCGGTTTCCTCACGATGTTTTCCTTCACCGTTTTGAGAGCCAGTGATGATGAAATAAATTACATAAAGTAATGCGCCTGGCTGGGTTTGAACACGGGACCTACAACTCGTATGTCGGGATCATTAACACTTGGCCATCACTCAAGTCCATTTGCGCAATGCAGGATTTCGTAGTTTAGTTCCTTTGTGATGTCATAGATGTCGACACAACAAAGATTTAGCAACAAAAACGCAAATCATTATGTTTTATCGTCTCTCCATGGGTCTCGACAGCTATCGGTGATGCGTGACACTCAGCATCTAAAACCCGACGGTCTAGAAGGTACAAATAGGAACAAACAGGTTTCATTATGCAAATATTTAGCATGTACATATGAACATACAGAGATAGTAAGACGAATTTTTCGGTATTGAATATACTATAGTACTACAGTTCTTATATTAAAACTAAGAAAAACATTTTGTACCATTGGGACTCGAGAAAAAAAAATCCCGTTCATCCCACCGACAAAATCAGTGGAGGAAAAAAAAAATTACGAATTCCCGTTCGTCCCATTATAATAGGGCCTAGGGGGACGAAGTTCGTGAGACGAACGGGAACACACTAAAAACTACTATTGTCTAAGAAAGGCCCTTCCTTGATTTTAAACACGCTCTGTCTTCTCAACGATGTCAGTTGCCCAGCTAGGTGAGCAACCACCCAGGGGCTTAAAAAATCTGGGGCCCCTTTTTTACATGAGAAATCATCAAAAAACATCTCCTGCTCTGGGTGAAGTAGGAGGGAGTGTCAGACTTTTACAGACTAAAATGAACTGCCATGATTAAAGTAGTGTT
This sequence comes from Mythimna impura, assembly GCA_905147345.3. Lineage (NCBI taxonomy): Eukaryota > Metazoa > Arthropoda > Insecta > Lepidoptera > Noctuidae > Mythimna > Mythimna impura. Next base: position 2,259,952 of record LR990355.1, on the reverse strand, counting down.
TCAACTTATTTATTTAGATATCGAAAGTGGGCAAAATTTTAGGTAGTTCAATAAGAGGTTAGCTAATCAGGTTTTAAAAAGAAAGAAAGAAATCACAATTAATTAACGCGCAGACACACACAATGAAGAAACAAGCATAGGCTTATAATTTGTTAGTTCTAAATTTGCGCCTTGTTCCGCTAAATAAAATGTTTTTCTTTCTTTCTTTCTCTCTTTATTTCTTTACATAGAAACTTAAATAAGAAAATAAAGCAACAACTTAGTGACTAACTCCGGGGCCCTCAAACTCGGGGGTAGGGGGAGGCCCCTACCCCCGAGTTTGAGGGCCCCGGAGCACTGCCTTACCTACTACCCCTTCGATATCTACGCCACTGTCCGATGTACACAGGTACCTCAATAAACGTTGTTTACGCTGATATTCTATAAACACAGGTGCTCCATTTATTGATCTACAATTCATTCAGTTTATTACCTGTAGCTAGCTACTATTGCCAATAAACTGAACTGTAGAACATGGCGAAATCGTAGTTCACAGCTTTCTTGATCAAGTCATTAAATTAATCAATAAACTATTCACTCACAATACACCATTTGCGGGATTTTTTTCAAAGTACAGTGGCTGTTTTAATTATTCCCATATTGATTCCTAGTGGATATTGTGATGTGAAATTGGTGTAGTTTTGTATCTCAAGTGTCTGCACAACTGCCCCCCTAGCCAAGTTACAACCGTTTCGTTTCTCATTTCGTCGTTCGCTTCGAGTAGGCCACGCCTCCGATTCCTTTATTCTGACGTCATCTCAACGCTCAGTCACGTGGTCAGAACAAAGGCGGAAGAAGGAACAAGGCGATCAACAAAATGAGAATCGAAACGAAACTGTTGTAACTTGGCTAGACGGGCTGTACTGTACGTGGAATCATTGCAACAGGCGCGATCTACGTATAATGGAGCTAACAATCACTAAACGTGCGTGATAAATATCACTAAACGTACGGCATTGCGCCACCGGTATGTACTTTACATGGTGGACAGTCCACCCGTTTCTTACGTTGTATGAAACGTTTTGGGAACACATTTACTGTGCGTACAGCTAAGGAGTGGAATTCCCTGCCAGAGTCAGTGTAGCCCTACTGATAATTATAATCTAGGGGTCTCTAAGTCAGGAGTGAAGCGGTTACTTCTAGGCAAGTATGCTCCACCGGAGACTGTCTGTCTGTCTGTCAAGACCCTTTATCTCGGGAACGCGTGGAGTAGGTATCAAGTTGAAATTAAAACCATATACTTAAGTCTGCGGTCCCTTGAAGCTGTGAAAAAACCAAACTTCTTAGTTAACGAAAAAAAAGATACGGCCGTATAAGTCGCAAAAAACGTAGGTATATTTCGACACTCTCAAGGGGATCAAAATTCATAGGGTACTCCCGTTGACCTATCCTGACATTTGGCATGAACCAAGGTCCCATAGCACAAGTATAGGAATAAATCTGAAAACTGTAAATTTTGTAGTTACGTCACAAAAAAAAAACATTTTTTGCGATTCGGAAAAATCTTCGTAACTCAATTCGGGAATTTAATTGTTTTCTTAAGTAAGTTTGTACGGAACCCTCAGTGCGCGAGTCCGACTCGCACTTGCCCGATTTTTTTTATTATAGATAGGCTCGCGTTTGACCATTATTTCACCTGATGGTAAGCGTTGATGGTGAGGCGCACTAATTTATTAAGAGCCTATTCACTCTAGCTTTAAAGATACCCAAATTAAAATCGGGAAGACCGCAGCTGGCAAATTGTTCCAGTCCTTCAAAAACCTTAAACCTTATTTGTATAAAACATATTTTGATAATGTGATAGAAAAATAAACTGAGGGACTAGTATAGGTACTTGTTTAATCATCATCATCATCATTTCAGCCGATAGACGTCCACTGCTGGACATAGGCCTCCCCCAAATGTCGCCACAATAAACAGTCCTGTGCGTCTCGCATCTATCGGATTCCCACAACCTTCACCAGGTCATCGGTCCACCTTGTAGGGGGCCTTCCAACAGAACCTTTCGGCCCCAACGGCCATCTGTTCTGCGAGCAATGTGCCCTGCCCATAGCCACTTAAGTTTGGCGATTCTTCGTGCTATGTCGGCAACCTTGGTTCTCCTGCGGATATCTTCATTTCTGATTCGATCACGCAAGGAAACTCCGAGCATAGCCTTTCCATTGCCCTTTGGGTGACTTTGAGCCTTCTGATGACTTATTTAATATGCCTTATAAAAAGGTAACAATCCGTTATGGAAGTTATACTACTTAGATTAAATTATTGGCCCGGTCAATAACTACAGCCGTTTCCAATCATTCAGATTGTTGTTGCAATTTTACGGTACCTAAGCAGCCTGGAGGTTGTAGCTGTACTGCTTAATGTAATGCGCAAGAGACGAGCCAAATAACTTAGTTTAATATTATTATTCTGATACTACTTAGTCTAATAATTCATTAATATTGTGTCTATTAACTGCTCCATCTTTGTTTTAATATATATACATTTTTTTTAATACATTGTGTTTGCAATATTAAATTATTTAGACTTCAACTACCTTAAATTCGTTAGTAATTTATTTTGTTAACATCTCATTTATTGATAGTTGTAATTATAATATTTTTCTTGCTTTTTTTATATAGCCTCTTTTTTTGTAATTTCAATGTGAGAACACTGTAGACTCCACGAATTCTTAGATTAGGTAATCATATTAAAAATAAAGTGAGTCGTAATAGGAAGTATCCTATTACGACTCACTTTATTTTTAATATGATTGTTTTTATTGTGCTTTTGGGTACAATATTGACTGGTCTACACTGTTCTTACATAATATCTATTAATACTGTAATATGGAAATATGGAGTTTCTTACCGGTTCTTCTCCATAGGAAACGACCAATTTGGAACCGTGCACTAGCTTCTGATGTTTTATAAGTGCCCATGTAGGCCTATGTGAAACAAAAATCTTTGAATTGAATTGTATTAATTTTCATCATCATCATCATCATTTCAGCCAAAAGACGTCCACTGTTGGATAGGCTTTTCCCAAGTGTCACCATAATGACCGCGGTCCTGTGCGTCTCGCATCCATCGGATTCCCGCGACCCTCACTAAGTCATCAGTCCACCTTGTGGGAGGCCTTCCAACGCTGCGTCTACCGGTACGCGGGCGCCCCTCCAGAACCTTCCGGCACCATCGACCATCTGTTCTGAGCAATGTGTCCTGCCCACCGCCACTTAAGTTTGGCGATAAATATACTGCCTTCTGCAAAGCTCTGCTGGAGATACTCGTAAAAGCAAGTGTCTATAAATTCATCATCTTTACCCTTCTTTACAGCAATCTTAACGCGTTTAACAATACGAGGTCTAATATGCCTCGTATCTATGTGTCTTCCTTGCGGTGCGGCTAAGAAAAACATAGTCTTATCTGCCGTGCGGAGGCCGTAACTTCAATTTGGTTTAGTTTAGAAAAGAGACGAATATATACGTAAGATGCAATGAAACAGAATGCAGTGGTTTATCTACTTAAACACGGGTTCACTTTGACCTCGTACCGCACTTAGCCAAAAGAAAGCTTGTAGTTTCTTAAACGTTACGGGGTCTAATGAGCCCCATACAGTCATATTTACCGTTTTCAAACGTGGTCTTAAACTCCCCGTACCCCCGTACGTACGTAGGATGTATAGCGATTTCGTACCTTTGCTTCTCCTTCAACCTGCAAATGTTAAGCGCGGGAAAAAAGAAAATTAAATCTTATTATCTTATTAATATTGTAATATTTGTGAAAAAAAAAACAGATTTATGTTTTGAGGCAGAAAATGCTTGGAAACAGGCTACCGGCGGCCTGTTGCAATCTAAACCAAAACTAAAATGTACGGAAACTTTAGAAAATTTTCTTCAGTGGAAAATTAACAAGAGCACGTTGTCATTTTCAGAGAAAGTATTTCTTCATAAGTGTATTAAAAAATGTCGTTTGATACTCGTGGAAATTTGTCACTGCAGCACTCGGCTCCATAACGCCCTCGCTTACGGCAAAATGACAAAGTTTCTCCACTTGTATCAAAATGTACTATTTTTTATGCTGAACTGGACCTATTTCAACGCAGCCGTGAGGCTATTGCCTATTTTATTTTTATTTTTTTTGTTTCATTTATAACCAGTACCAATTTGTGTGGCTTGTATTGTGCTAACTGTCAAATAAATCGATTTTCTTTCAAATAAATGGAAATATTTCAGAGGAGGATGCATTATTCAAATGAAAAAACAAGCAAACGACTGCAGAGCAATAGCCTCAAGGCACAACAGTTGACAAATTCTTATACCGATCATAAAATATATTGCCCACAAATTCTAGCCAGAGGCTACAAGGAGATACAGTCTAGGTTCCAGACGCATCAATATCTTTCCAATTAGGGACGATTTGTTAGACTCATGAAGACTTTGGAGTACGATGTGTGTTTACATTCATTGCAGAGGTAAGCACAAATGGTGGCACATTAGTAAACTACATTTATGCACCTATGCACACGAGAAATTTTGTCGTGTGGGATTAGAGTTTCAACCGTGAGTTGATGAAAAGGTTTTTCAAATTTCTTATTAAAAAATCTTGTTAGATTTTGTTGTTATCTCTATGTAATATTTCAGTAACAAGACTTATGGCTTCAAGGCTTTTTTTATGGTTGAGGTGGAAAATCATCAAAATAAAAAAATGCTTTTTATTTCACTAAGAACACACTAGAAGCTAGTGCATGGTTCCAACTGGTCGTTTCCTATAGAGAAGAACCAGCAAGAAACTCCGCGAGAGGTATTAGACTTTTACTGACTAAAACCACACCTATTACCTTTTATTTATTCTATTCTATTGTATTCTATATCCTTTAGTTGATCTTTGCTTACTAGGACCACAGTTTCCCTTTCAGAATTTCCCCGTGACCCTAGCGGACATCGACCTCGTTGAGTCCCTGTCCGACGTCTGTAGGTTTTGCTGACATCTCTTTGAGGCGCGCGTGGAGCACTACGCTCTATCGACGACTCAACCTCGGTCCTCATTGGACGGTCAGACGGCAAGCTACCCATCGCTTGTCGTCTGCAAGCCAGGCAGCTTCAGGGCTACGGGATTATTCGAAAGACTATTATGCTATGCTATGTTACCGCAGCCCTGAAAAGCAGGACAATAGAAGAGACACAGGTGGGTTTTAGTCACTAAAAGCATGATATTCCAATTCCAGATCAAGGACACTAGAGCAGGAGAAATCATTGGATGATTTTTCCACCTAAAAAAGTGCTTTAAGGTCTTTTTTACATAGCATGGGTAGGATGACAGTAGGACGAAAATATGCAGCTTTAAGATGAGAGAAAAGGGTAGCTAGCTATATTGTATGAATCCGACAGCTGTCACCCGCACCATCCTATAGCAATTGTAGTATAGTTTGTCTCTTTCGCGACTGAAATATAATGTATACTAGAGCAGTGGTGGCCGAGTGATAACGGCCCCGACTTACGAGTTGTAGGTCACGGGTTCAAACCCAGCCAGGCGCATTACTTTCTGTAATTTATTTCATCACCACTGCTCTCAAAACGGTGAAGGAAAACATCGTGAGGAAACCGGTATGTCCTAGAACGAAAAATTCGAAGACATGTGACATTCACCAATCCGCACTGGGCCCGCGTGGTGGATTACGGCCCATTCCCTCTCCTAGAGAGAGGAGGCCTGAGTCCCAGCAGTGGGAACATTAAAAGGCTGCATAAGCTAAGCTAAGCTAGCAATTAATTGACCATGGTGTATTAGCCACCAGCTGAAGGCTTTAAGCCTATTTTAGTTTTATTTTTGGGCTGATATATTATTATATATGGCCTGATACTATATTCTGCTTAAGCTTAAGCTTATGCAGCCTTTTAATGTTCCCACTGCTGGGACTCAGGCCTCCTCTCTCTAGGAGAGGGAATGGGCCGTAATCCACCACGCGGGCCCAGTGCGGATTGGTGAATGTCACATGTCTTCGAATTTTTCGTTCTAGGACATGCCGGTTTCCTCACGATGTTTTCCTTCACCGTTTTGAGAGCAGTGGTGATGAAATAAATTACAGAAAGTAATGCGCCTGGCTGGGTTTGAACCCGTGACCTACAGCTCGTAAGTCGGGGCCGTTACCACTCGGCCACCACTGCTCTTCACTATATTCTGAACCGCGAAAAATCTTAAAAGTATGACTCGATCAAAAATTCATAATTACTTCTCCTCCATTCAGAGTCAGACCCTATCCAGAAAAATCCCTTACTAATTACCATAAAAATGTCTCCACTCCCTTCGTCAAGTGGAAAACAATGCGATAATCATTACAAATCAAAACGACGAACAATAATCACGTCCAACAAACTACCTGACTGCCAGCCTCGCTAACACAAGAACTTGCAGCCTCTGAGTACCAAACCACCACACCACATCTTCAATCATCATACAAACTGACCACCCCATCGAAAACCCGACCTTCCTACGTCGAGTTTAAGTGTGATTTTGATGGGCAGGTAAGTGGTGGTTACGGTGTTCGAGTCGATGAACCGTGCTGGTCAATAAATGTATGTAAAAAAGTCCTCAGACTAAGACGACATTCTTGTGAAGAGTCGGTGAGACGTTAGCGACATCTAAATGGTTAGGACGCTGGCCTTAGTCGGCTGTGCAGTATATTATGAACATTGTTATACCATTCTATATCAATTGCTCTTGATTGGCCATAGTTTCTCATGTTAGTTGAGATGTTTCCACGTTCTAATTGTATTTTAAATTAGAACGCCCATTTTGTCCTTTTATTAATCCGTAATGGGTCTCGCTCGGCTCACCATTCCCAGTCATTTGATATGGTTTGCAATTAATTATGTGTCTATGATTATCCTTCAATTACCTCAGATGGACCTTAAATAGCTGGGTACAGTGACGGTTATTCATATTTTAAAAAACAACAAACCAATTTTGTTAATCACCGTGTCGTCTAGATACACCCATTTAGTTCTCAGACTGGAAGTTATAAATAAATTGCAACATAAACGAAATATCAAGTTATATTTCACGCAATTGCAACTCGACATGCATTAGAAGCATTTAACTCGAAACCAACTATTCCCACAAAAGTTTGTCGCTTACTATTTAGCTATCCAGTCTTACAAGCCCAATTTAACACGGTTCTAACTCGAGGCTAAGGTCTAAGACCTACAACAAGACGAATGGGACGCTACAGGACCTTATAGGGCGTATGTCAATTTATTGAACTTACCCGATCGCTCGTTCCCGCGCATTCGATCCAAGATGGCGATGGCGGCCATCTTTTTTACGCTTTTTATCATTTTATAATATATCTCTGTTTATTATTAGATACGTGTGGTGTTTGGTTGGTGCTAATGCAATTAGTAGCGATGTTATGTTTAATAAAAATATGAAAAACTTATTTTTACCGATGTTTATTTTATTTTTTTTGTTTTGTTGTCTGCACTGTCGGTTAAGAAACTGCTGCTGTGAATTATAATAGAACTGAAACCAAAAAGAAACGGGATTACGTTCTTCTACGCAGACATAATATTTGTAACAGATTTCTTAATCATGCAAAAGCACCTTTTATGAAAAACTAACATAGCATGAACCGACGAGCGATGGAATTGCAACAACAGAATTTTCGCGCGAGGTAACAAGTTCCAAACAGATATTTATATTCAATATATTCCGGTGTACTTCTGAACCTCACAGGGTCCTAGGATCACAATAGTAAAAATGCAAAAAAGAAATCAAAAGTGTCAATTGCCTATCTTCCTACACGGATCGTTAAAACTGCCGAGGGCAACGGCCAAATCGTAAAAAAGGTACAAGATATGAGTACTAGCACCTCTCTATTTAAGGCTTTATCGCATATAACCATTTGATTTATAAATAAGAAGATAACGTTATTTTATCACGGTAGAGTAAGAAAAAACAGCGTGAAAGACTTTCTGAACTATTTTTAAAGTGAAATGATTCAGTGATTCTTATAATTCAAACAGCGCTTTTCAGTGAGACAGAGCGAACTATACTTTATCTGTTTAGGTAAATAAACAATCAAAACAAACAATAAAAACAAACAAAAAAACAATAAAAAACAACAAAAAAACAATCAAAAACAAACAAACAAACAATCTTAATAATTATGACTATTTATTTTTAAAAAATCGTATAAAAGACACAAAGATTATTTAAATTTAGGTAATTACCAAACATCGGTATAGGTAAATAACAAATAGTAAACAACAGATGGAGTATAGACAGTTTATTATCTTCCTGATACATTCAGTATAGTTGCGTTCAAATGTACCAGCCAGCTTTCATCATCACCATCATCATTTCAGTCTAAATACGTCCGCTGTTGGTCATACCCCCCCCCCCCCCTTTGATATAATATAAAACTAACAATTCCAATGTTAAGGCTTATAGTCCCTTGAACATCTGCCCTCCTAGCCAAGTTACAATCGTTTCGGAAACTTTCCGATCACGTGACTGAGCGTTGAGATGACGTCAGAACAAAGGAATCGGAGGCGTGGCCGACTCGAGGCGATCGACGAAAGAGAATCGAAACGAAACGGTCGTAACTTGCTCTTTGTTGGCTAGGCCTGCTGGCCAGAGTTAAATGCACACATACTACCGCCTGCGCCCGCATAGAGCCCCCGCTGATCTTTAAAACAATATTCTTTTCGAAATATTGATTGATTTAAGTACGTATGCTATATTCTGAAAAACACTTTTTTGTGTAAACATATTTCTAAAGGTCAAAGCCGTTTAAAAGGAGTAGGGAAAACAAGCAAAAAAAAAATATCATGTTGTTAATTTTTTTTTTTGACAAAAGTTTTAATCATACGAAAATATATAGGGTGACTGGCAATTAGTGTACGATACTTAAACACGTGATTGTGTTCATGATAACAAATATTTTTTATTATGGGAGCAAAGCCGAAATCGCGAAAAAAATATCAGCTGTTCCAGTACATTAGGCAAACATAAATGTTCTGAACTGCTGATTTTTTTTCGCGATTTCAGGTTTGTTCCCATAGTAAAAGTTGTTGGTTATCATGAGCACAATCACGTGTTTAAGTATCGTACACTAATTACCAGTCACCCTATATTGATAATGTTGTACATGAATTTATAATAAATATATATTTTTTCAAACCTATTGAACTAGCCGTTACGGAGGAGTAGCCTTCCAAAAGTCACTGCACGGGAGTTAGGGCCTTAATGATATTAAATACTAATGTACCTACATCGAATGGAAGCCGGCACGATAGCCATAAGTCTAATAAAATACTTACCAAAAATAATGCGTGATATAGATCCGAGACTTGTGACGCTCCTAGAGACAGAGACACGCGCCCAGAAATGGAACGTTTTGAGAACACATTCATTGTGCGTACAGCCAAGGAGTGGAATTTCCTGCCGTAGGTCTGTACTCTCTGATAGCACGCCTACACGCTTGCCTAGAAGCTACTTCCAGGCAAGCGTGCTCCATCGTCGAGCACATTATCACTTTCCATCAGGTGAGATAGTGGTCAGCGAGCCTATCAATAATAAAAAAACTGTGCAAGTGCGAGTCGGACTCGCGCACTGAGGGTTCCGTACAAACTTACCTATGAAAACAGTTCAATTCCCGAATTGAGTTACGAAGATTTTTCCGAAACGCAAAAAGTTTTTTTTGTGACGTAACTACAGATTTACAGTTTTCAGATATTTTCCTATACTTGTGCTACGAGACCTTGCTTCATGCCAAATTTCAGGATTCTAGGTGAACGGGAAGTACCCTATGAATTTTGATTCCCTTGAGAGTCTCGAAATACACGTTTTTTGCGATATAAACGACCGCATCTTTTTTTTTCGTTAACTCAAAAGTTTGGTTTTTTCACAGCTTCAAGGGTCCGCAGACTTGAGTATATGGTTTTAATTTCAACTCGTTACCTTCACGCGCTCCTGAGATAAAGGGTTTTGACAGACAGACAGACAGACAACAAAGTGATCCTATAAAGGTTCCGTTTGTTCCTTTTGAGGTACGGAACCCTAAAAAGACAGAAGAAGAAGATGCATAAGTACCACATCACTTCAAACAAACGAAACTTAAATGCAGTTTAAACGAAAAATCAATCAAAACTTTTTTTTAAACACTGGTCCACACCAGAAATTATATACTCCGGTATCATGGTTGCGTTCACAAACACAAGCCACTAACAACTAGTGGAAACATGATTTTTTGAGGTGCTATACCGTGTACGAGCGTCGTACGTAAGACCCTGTTAACTGACCATTAGGACTCATAAAAACATTGGCCCCTAAGGCCATAGTCCTAATGGTATTGGTATAAGTCCTAATGATAGTATTGCAGGGTCAAACAAGATTCTTTTGCGTAACACCAGGGACATAAAACTGATGGCACAAAGGTACTTACGTTTGACATGTAAGAAGGTACTGCGCTCAGTATTGCCGCAGATAATATGGTAACAAAAAAATATATTTGTGGTAACGAAATAGTATGTATTTATTTACATTAAGGTAAGAACTACATTGCGCACAATTGGGCCACGTACGCCGATCTGGGGCCCAAGTCTGCTATTTTTATAAATTCGTCATTCCAACACGATCCCATCGTCATTTTGCTAAAAGTTCGTAATCTACTAATTCATAATGATCGGTCAATGGTCTCGTACTAGAGTTGTGATAGAAAGACAATATCGAGCTTATTAAAAGCAATCACTGCACTATGACGTTCTAATGGCAGGTCACTGATCAAAGCAACTGTCAAAATTTTAGCAGATTACCGCATACGTCAGATTTTCGAGATTACCATTCTGTGCCACTTCTTTCAATGGAATGTCAGTGGTTGACCATTGGAACGTCATAATGACACCAATATATTAGTAGAAGATTACCAAATTTGTCAAAATCAACAATAATGAAATCAATGATAGACTATTCTGCCACTATTGTAATAGCAGACTTGAGGCCCTGGGCGCGTCGGTCTCCATACATTTTATATGGCAACTAGACTTGCAGAGCTACATTGCCACGCAACGCGCTGCTACGTACAATTCAGGCGTGATCCACGTGTGCGTCAGTGTAGTGTAGTTCTCACTGAATACTCCTTAATATCATCATCACAACCAAAGACATTAAATACATACTACCAATAGACATGACATAGCGAACAAAATCGTGCTCCGATACTTATTACCTAGTGGTCATAAGTCGCTCAGTCTAGTATGACGCCCCTACACGTCAAGTCGTGTTTGTATCCGCTCTATGCATTAAAAGAAAATCATTTTCTGAGAAAATATGCCGAACTGCGCATTACGCTATTGCAAATCTTGTTATGATAAAATTACTGGACCTAACTTCGGTTTATTTTCGTAAATATTTTTGGTATTTACGAAGTAATTAATTAAAATTCAATAATTTTGAGAAATAGTTCTAGAACATTGGCTGGTTTTGTGATAACGCCATCTATTGCTGAAAAGCTTAACCTTACCTTTATCACACACTGAGGCTCTACCACGAGCTCATAATATGATCCATTTTACGACCTAAACCGAACTGTTAAAGGGATGGAGCTATATAGGGTGTATAGCTCCATCACTCTTTTTCGCTCGTACGACTGACATTTTAACATTATCATGGTAAGGCCCCTGGCCACCTACCGAGCGATAGTTAAATAATTATAAATTTTGACAAATTTAATTCGCGTGTTTGCTATTCAAAGCCAGATGGCGTCACTGAGACATAGGATGACAGTTTTTCTTAAGACATTTGTTCTGATAGCCGCTCTATTGTATCTCTTTAAATCTCTTTGATCACAACTCTCTAACTTAGAGACAAGATAATACGTTATTTTTTTTTTAAATGACCCATTTGAGCTCTTTTCTAAGTTAGAAAGCTACGCTTATGGTTATAATGAGGATAATTGTGTAAATACATTCATGTCATTACCGCAAAACATACTTTTCTTACTATCTGATACTGAACAGCAAATTGCGAAAAACGTACGAAAATTTTAATTTCGTTGACTACCCTGGAGCATTCGCCTTAAAAGCTAACCAATTTGATCTGTAATATTAGACAAATATTTTAAAACCGGGCAAGTGCGAGTCGGACTCGCGCACTGAGGGTATCGTAGAAACTTACCTATGAAAACAGCTCCCGAATTATATTTATTTTTTTACAAACACTTGTACAACGTTACGGAGGATGTCCAAGGCGTTGTACAGTAGAAACTTACAAACTAAAAAAATACATTTAATAAAAACAATAATAAAAAATAAATAAAAAAAATAAAAAAATAAAAAATAAAAAAAATCTTTTTATTTCAGACATATTTGGTCCATATAGTTACATTTTACATTTTCATTATTATATTATTAATTGATTGATTATATTCTGTATTACTTTAAATAGTTATTATATTAATCATTAAATTTAATTTATTATATTAAGTATATTATTATTATGTCATATTGTTATTATATTATTAATTTAATTTAATTTATTTTATTGTCATCATTATATTATATAAAAATTAATTTAAGTTAATTTAAGTATTTGCCGCCCTCTGGGGCCCCGAGCACGCGCACTTGAGTTTGAACCCAGTGTCCCAGAAGAGGGCTGTCCAGCTTGTGGCTGAGCACGTTCAGGATGGTGTTGGTACTCCCACGCGTACGGAACATCAGCGAGGCGATGCGGCGCCGCAGCACAGTGTGAAAACCGTCTGTGTGCGCGTGCGCAAACATCGCAGACGCACTACAGCAGCGTGGGAGCCCCACCAGCACCCTGAACGCGTTATTATATTGTACTCGGAGAGCGTTGATGGCCCGCCGCGTGTAGTTGACCCACAGATTGCAGGTGTAGAGAGTTTGGCAGAATGCTTTAAACAGAGTGATCTTTACCTCTAAACTACACCTCGCAAATCTGCGTGCCAACATGTTACAGCGGACCGCCATCGCCCTCCTCTCCCTTTCTATATCCCTATCATCTTTTAAATCCTCGGTGACCACATGGCCGAGGTATTTAAATTCATTCACTCTACGAAGAGCGACAGCGTTAAGCAGCACAGGTGCCACATCCCCCAGTTTACGACCCCTGGCTTGAAATACCATGAGTTCGCTTTTCCGCTCATTGTACATTAGACCGTGTACTCTGGCATACTCCTCACACACGCCTATCAGCTTTCTGAGCGCGGCTACTGATGGGCTGAGCAACACCATATCATCTGCGTAGCTGATACTGTTGATACTGTGACCATCAATCGAGCAACCCACTCCGATGTTGCTCAGCTCAACAATTAGCCCGTTCACGTACAAGTTGAAGAGTGAAGGAGATATTAACCCCCCCTGTCTCACTCCACACTCCAACCCAGTACTCATCAGAAAGCTCGCCAAGCCATTTGACCCTGATTAGTTTGGTGATCATACCAATATTTAAACATATTAATTAGCTCACCCGGCACACCTGTACTCTTTAATTTACACCAGAGAATATCATACCTAACCAGGTCAAAAGCCTTGGAGAGATCAAGAAAGGCTGCATACACAGGCGTGTTCCTGTCTGTGTAATACCTGACAGTCTGCTTGAGAGACATAACTGCGCATTCTGTCGAAAGTCCTGGTCTAAAACCGAACTGTGCGTCGTTTAAATTTAAGTGTTTCTTAAGCTGTCTCTCAAGCAGCCCATCAAGCACCTTGGCTGTGGTCGTAGCCAATGATATCGGGCGGTAGTTGCACTTATCAGAATTATCTCCAGTCTTGTTTTTAATTATAGGCACTACCACCGTCTTCATCAGCTCATTTGGCAGGTAGGAATGCCTAATACAGAGCGTGAAAAGCAGTCCCAGGAGCCTCTGGAGGTGTGGCCCCGCATGCTGAAAATGTTCGATGCTGAGGCCGTCGTGTCCGGGCGACTTCCCTCGAGTCATGCCCTTTATTATTAGAGCAACTTGTTTTGCTGTGACACGCTCAGGCACCGTTGACACGACGACCTCCGCATCCCTAGTCTGCTCACCTTTTAGCGGAGACTCCACTTGAAAGTGACACCGAAACACGTTTGCAATGTCTTTTGGTTCACAGATGCCGTTGACACTCACAGGGACGCTAGGTTTTGGGTTTAACTTTTTTGTTTGTTGCCAAAATCCTTTAAAATCTTTGTTCTTATGTTTTGTAGCTAAAATATTCATTTTTATTAATTCTTGGTTATTCTGACAATAGTGTAGTTTGCTTTTGAATTTTTTTCTAGATTCATACATTTCATTATAAAACTTACCACTGTCAGGTCGACCGTAACTCACCCAGGTTAAAAACTTTTGCCTAGCCTCCCTGTGAGCGTCACGAACATACTTGTTCCATCCGACAACATGACATGATATAATAACCTAATAACAAATCCATATACATTGAAGAAAAAAACTTACATGTACTTTAGAAATAAGAATTGAGTTACGAAGATTTTTCCGAATCGCAAAATAAGTTTTATTTGTGACGTAACTACAAATTTACAGTTTTTAGATTTTTTCCTATACTTGTGCTATGAAACCTTGCTTAGTGCCAAATTTCAGGATTCTAAGTCAACGGGAAGTAGGCCCTATGAATTTTGATTCCCGTGAGAGTGTCGAAATACACGTTTTTTGCGACATAAACGACCGTTTCTTTTTTTTTTCGTTAACGCTGAAGTGTGATTTTTCACAGCTTCCATGGATCGCAGACCTGATTATATGGTTTTAATTTCAACTCGATACCTCCACGCGTTTTCGAGATAAAGGGTTTTGACAGACAGACAGACAGACGGACAACAAAGTGATCCTCTAAGGCACAGTATAAATATGGAATTCATTTATCTTTACTGTGTCTAAGGGTTCCGTTTTTTTCCTTTTGAGGTACGGAATCCTAAAAACAGTCAATCTAGCTGAGACGACTGACTCGATACACTTGCAGCCGAATACTGCAAAAACATTAGCATGTGTTACATCAATCAGCATCCGCAAGAGTACCAAAGTTACCGACATAGCCCAAAGAATCGCCAAACCAGAACAGATGATCGATAGAGCCGAAAGGTAGTAAGTAAGTAAATCCATCCTCCATTTTTTTTTATTGAAGCATTCATAAATAAAATTATATTTGTAAATTGTAATAAACAACATACGTTTGTTAGACATCGCGACAACTTGCGCGAGCGCAGGCGCATCGCACATGAATTATTGAAGGAGCTACAAATTATACTTGTCTTTGCAGTTTGATAGATGCTTTAGTTATTTTAGTATTTGTGTTAAATGTGGGCTTGAGCGAAATAATAAAACGAAAACCAAGAGAGTGGACAGACAGATATACAGTCAGTATCTTAGATCTCATCCAATTTAAATAGAAAAATCCATCTAAATTGGATGAGATCTAAGATTGTACTGATTTTTTTATTCAGCTGTTTTTTCGACCCCCTACTAGGAAAAGGCCGATCGTTGTGGCAACACTTGGGGGAAGCCTATGTCTAACAGTGAACGTCTTTCGAAATTATGATGTTGACGATGATAAGCCTTTTCCTAAGCCCTAAAACGAGCCCTTGCAATACGTGTAAATACAGATATGAATTACAACTCAAACCCCAAGCGAACGCCGGTGTTGGCGCGTGATTTCGCGCCATTCGGTTAAACACCAAGCGAACGCCGGCCGTCCGCATAGATTATAAAATATTGAGCGTTTTATTTATAGGGTATTGATCCCAGAACGTAAATAAGAAGTTTTTCATAAAGTAGTCTGTATATATCGAAAATAAGCAAACCTTTCCATTATTCTCCATATACACCTACCTATATGCGAGGGCTGAAAAGTTAATAAAGAAAAATCACCTAAAAGTCACAATTATGCCCTCCATAACACACAAAATAGCACAAAGAAAATTTTGTTTAGTAGGTAATTTTTATTTTGTTCCTAAAGTTCCCCTTTTCAGTTCGAAGTTTAGGTAAACCGGGTCATTTTGCCAAAACAGTATAACCAGGGCTGGGCAAAATACATGCTTTGCTTTAATTGAAATACAAATTACAAAATACAGTATCGCAAGTAATTAAAATACAAAATATCTTTAAAGAAGGTATTTGAAATATAAAATACAAAATACATTATTTTAGCTATTTTATATTGAAATACAAGATACAAATTACATATTACAAAATAAGTAATCTAGACCAGCATGAGCTGAAAAGTAGAGGAAAACAAGATTAATTAATCAGCAAAACCAAAGTTTCCTTTCGTGAACATTAGATTTTTAAATGTAGGTACCTACTGTCAGACAGTGTCAGTTTATTCACTCTCCAACAAGAGGCTGTTTCTCTTGTTGGAGAGTGAATAAAACCTGCTAAAGAAAACAATCTTTCTTGAAGGTTAAATGTATTTTAATGTTAAAATGTATTTTGAAGCCTCAAGTATTTAAAATACTAATTACAAAATACTTCGCCGTCAGGTATTTGAAATACGAATTACAAATTACATTTTAAGGAAGTAATTGAAATACAAATACCAAATACGTATTTGTAATTCAATTACCTACGTATTTTAATTAAAAGTAATTCAAATACTGCCCAACCCTGAGTATAACATACTTTTCTGAAATTTCTTATTAGTTGAAGAGTCTGGTGATAATTACCAGGAATTTTTACAAAAATATTTGAACCTAACGGCTATACGTTCTAATATCGAAAAGGACTGAAGATGACCTTCAACAAACACCGACAGTTAGTAAGTTATGAAAAATCAGAAAAACAGAATCCGTCACCATCCATAAATTCACACTCACATAAAATCATAAACAACAACACACATTTTTTTCTATGCCTTCTCACCACACAAACTGATAAATAAGAGCCCCAGCAGGTTGATAGAATATTTACAATCGAGTCGGGATCGGTAGTCAGCCTGCGGTCAAGCGCGAGTCGCGAGTCCAGCCCTTAGCTCAATGCTTGCATGCATTAATCTAGGATACTTATAAACAACTACTTATAACTTGAAACTTATCTATGGATAAGCTCCTGTTAAGGGTACTGCATGTTTGCAGAAAAAACGCTACGTTTTTTGTTGTAAAGGACACTGGATTCTGGTTTTGCTGTAGATATCTACACTAATATTATAAAGAGGTAAAGTTTGTTTTCGTGTTTGTAGGAGGTAATGTCTGAAAGTACTGCCCCCCTAGCCAAGTTACGATCGTTTCGTATGCGTCGAACGCCTCGAACAGGCCACGCACGCCTGCGATTCCTTTGTTCTGACGTCATCTCAACGCTCAGTTACGTGATCAGAACAAAGGAATCGGAGAAGTGGCCTACTCGAGGCGTTCGACGCAAACGAAACGATCGTAACTTGGCTAGCCGATAGAAAGCTGCTTTATTCCTGAGTGACATAGGCTATTATTTTATAATAATAATAATAATAAACGTTTATTTCGGACCTTTCCGTCCATATGTAACAATTACAGCATTTTTACAACACACACAATATTACAAACAACACACAACAGAAAAAAAAAAGAAACAGTTACACACATATACACAATTAAACAAAAAGAAACACATACAAAACAAAAAACTACACACATTAAGTGCGGTGAGGGGGAACTGTCCAGTACTCACCGTACAGCGTGCAAGCTTATCCAGTGGTGCAGCAGTGGAGAGTCCCACCTGTCCGCAAACACGTTCACAATATTGTTGCTACTGGTTCTAACACGGCTCATCAGTGACGCACATTGCTTCCTAATAAGGGCATGAAAGCCATCAGTGTGCGCTTCAGCGAACATGGCGGAGGCACTGCAGAACCGTGGTAGCCCCAGCAGCACCCTAAATGCGTTATTGTATTGAACACGTAAGGCGCTATATGCTCCCAGTGTGTAGTTAGCCCACAGGCTACACGTGTAAAGTGTTTGACAGTAAGACTTAAAAAGCGTAACTTTCACTTGATTACTGCTATGTGCGAACCTGCGGGCCAACATATTACACCGGACAGCCAACGCCCTACGTGCTCTCTCAATGTCTGTGTTGTCTCTAAGGTCTTCGGAAACCCAGTGGCCCAGATACTTAAACTGCGTGACTCTGTTTAAAGCAGTACCAGCTAAGGTGACTGTGGGTACGGTTACATAACTTTTACCAAGCCCCTTAAAAACTAGCAGTTCACTTTTCTTAGCGTTGTATCTGAGCCCATGGGCTTCCGCATAAGACTCACACATTCGAACCAACTTACGCAATCCACCTATCGATGGACTCAGCAGTACCATGTCATCTGCGTAGCTGATATTGTTGACACATACACCATCTATATAGCACCCGACATTGGCACTGCTGAGCTCACCGACGAGTCGGTTTATGTATAGATTGAAGAGCTTAGGTGAGGTCAGGCCACCCTGCCTCACCCCGCACTGAAACCTATACTCATCCGAGAAAGAGCCTGCCCATCTGACACAATTTTTCTGATTGTTGTACCAATATCTAAAAATAGAAATAACTTCCGGACTGCAATCAGTCTCAGTCTGCAGCTTCTCCCATAGCTTGTCATACGACACCAGGTCGAAAGCTTTTGAGAGATCTAGGAAGCATGCATAGATAGGAGTCTTGCGATCACTGTAATATTGTACAGTCTGCTTGAGACACATGATGGCACTTTCCGTAGATAAACCAGATCTAAATCCGAATTGCGCGTCATGGAGCTTGATATGCCTGCTCAGTTGTTGGTCAAGCAGACTGTCCAGTACTTTTGCTATAACCGAGGCCAATGAGATTGGTCTATAATTTAAGACATCAGAAGTATCTCCAGTTTTATTCTTAGCTATTGGTACCACAACAGTGTACATCAAACTATCAGGTAAGTAAGAGTGGCTAACACAAAGATTAAAAAACATGGCCAAAACCCTCGGCAAGTGACAGCCTGCATTTTGCAGATGCTCGATACTGAGACTGTCGTGACCAGGAGATTTACCTCTTACCATATCCTTAATAATGTGCGCCACATTTTTGGCTGTAAACCTAACTTTAAGGTCTCCAGCACTGCAGTCAACATCGATCATCTGCGACGTCGTACCCAAAGGAGACTCCACTTTAAATTGCTGTTGAAAAAGATTGGCAATCCTTTGTGGTTCATGTACGCCAGCAACACTCACAGGATGACCAGGCTTCGGATTCAACTGATTCGTCTTTTTCCAGAAACCTTTAAAATCCTTCTTACAGTGGTGGTCTGCAATGATTTCCATTTTAATTTTTTGCTCGTTTTTCTGACACCACTTTAATTTGGACTTAAAAAGCTTCCTGGATTCGTACATTTCTTCATAAATATTTCCAACAGGCGGTTTTCCATTTATCACCCATGTCTGATAACAAAGCCTGGCCTTCGCATGAGCCTCCCTGACGTACCTGTTCCACCCAGCTATGCTACATTTCTTACGTGTCTGTTTAACAGTTGCTGAACATCTAGACGCATATGTTAATATACTCACTATTTCATCGTATAATTTATCTAAACAATGCCTATGTTTTATATTAGAACACCTTTTATCGGCACAATTACTCATCTCCGCCGGAAAATCAACCTTTTTCAGTTTATTATGACACAGTTTATTATATTCATAAATTTGACTTTGGGCCCTCTCACCCCAGGCTACTAGATTTTTACTAAAATTAGTTGGCATTATTTTAGGTTTAATTAAGGTAAAATCACACTCCAGTAGAACAGGGTAGTGGTCGGACCAGTAAATGTCATAAAGAACTGACGCACCTACAACGGTAAGCCGCGCGGCACTAGTCACAACACAGTGATCTAGCCAGCGCCTCGTCCCATGCGCGTCGCTTACAAAAGTATATGCGTCCGACGGCAATAGTTCCCTGTCGACACACGACCACAGCTGATCATCACAAAAATGTTTTAGTTCAATGTCAAAAAGCTCACCTGGATGTGCGTTGAAATCACCCAATATAAACACAGATTCCACATTATTACTTTCTATTATTGCGTTAATTTCACATAAGCACTCGGTAAATTCTATCAAATTATCTGTTGAATCAGTAGGCATATAAACCGAAAAAATTATAATAGCACGATCACTGAGCTCGACTTTTATTGCTATCAGACGCACACTAGAGCATGTTATCACTGATACTGTGGGGAACGCACTCTTTCTCCACAAGATAGCCACTCCTCCAAACGGTCTACCACGAAGGATGCCAGCAGAAGTATCTACAGCAGAGTTACCGACGAATCCAAAGTCGCTGTCGATGCTGCCAAGGTACGGAATGTCATGGGGTAGTAGCCAAGTTTCCTGTAAGGCAATTATATCTGCCGTCTTGCAAAGCTGTCTTATGCATTCTACCGAACGAGTCACACTTTTACAATTATTTTATGTACCCGGGCAAAGCTGCGGGCAAAAGCCTAGTTGTAAATAAGAATATGCTCATTATAACATCAAATTAATGATGGCCTATGAGTTTTATTTCTACCCGTTTGAACATATATCTATATATATAAAAGAAAGTCGTGTTAGTTACTTCACTTATAACTCAAGAACGGCTGAACCGATTTAGCTGAAAATTGGCAGGGAGGTAGCTTAGAACCAGGAGACGGACATAGGATACTTTACTTTTTTTTTTTTTTTTTTTTTTAGAGTAGGGTAGAGTAGGGTAGAGTAGGGTAGAGTAGGGTAGAGTAGGGTAGAGTAGGGTAGAGTAGGGTAGAGTAGGGTAGAGTAGGGTAGAGTAGGGTAGAGTAGGGTAGAGTAGGGTAGAGTAGGGTAGAGTAGGGTAGAGTAGGGTAGAGTAGGGTAGAGTAGGGTAGAGTAGGGTAGAGTAGGGTAGAGTAGGGTAGAGTAGGGTAGAGTAGGGTAGAGTAGGGTAGAGTAGGGTAGAGTAGGGTAGAGTAGGGTAGAGTAGGGTAGAGTAGGGTAGAGTAGGGTAGAGTAGGGTAGAGTAGGGTAGAGTAGGGTAGAGTAGGGTAGAGTAGGGTAGAGTAGGGTAGAGTAGGGTAGAGTAGGGTAGAGTAGGGTAGAGTAGGGTAGAGTAGGGTAGAGTAGGGTAGAGTAGGGTAGAGTAGGGTAGAGTAGGGTAGAGTAGGGTAGAGTAGGGTAGAGTAGGGTAGAGTAGGGTAGAGTAGGGTAGAGTAGGGTAGAGTAGGGTAGAGTAGGGTAGAGTAGGGTAGAGTAGGGTAGTGTAGGGTAGAGTTGGGTAGAGTTGGATATAGTAGTCAGTTGACGGGAGCGAAGCCGCGGGCAAAAGCTAGTTATACATATATGTACATATTGTACATATATTATTTTCAGTTTGCTTATATATTTACTAGCTTCTGCCCGCGGCTTCACTCGCGTGAATGTAGGTTTCTCTATACAAACTTTGGACCCCCGCTTCATCCCCTTAGGGAGTGAATTTTGGAAAATGCTTTCTTAGGGCTCGCCTACGTCATAAAAGGAATCCTTGTGCAAAATTTCACGCTCCTAATTCCAGTAGTTTCGGCTGTGCGTTGATATGTCAGTCAGTCAGTTTCCCCTTTTATATATATAGATTAAGTTATAATATTTAATAGTTAAGATGCATATATAAATTAATAAACTAAATATATTGATTGAAAACCGGACTAATATACATGGAATCATTCTGATTGTTTGTCAGATTATTCTACGAGTAACGTTTCACAGTTACAGTGTTTTAATTTTATAATCAAATCTGTAGATTTTTAGTAAAGCACTAGAATATTTGCAAGCATTGTGTATATGCTCATCCCTTTCTTTTAGGGTTCCTTACCTCAAAACGAAAAAACGGAACCCTTATAGGATCAATTTGTTGTCCCTCCATCTGTCTGTATGTCTGTCAAGACCCTTTATCTCGGGAACTTGTGGAGATATCGAGTTGAAATTAAAACCATATACTCAGGTCTGCGGTCCCTTGTAGCTGTGAAAAAATCAAACTTCAGAGTTATTATATACATAGATTAAATTAAAACCATATAGTCGTTTATGTCGCAAAAAACATGTATTTCGACACTCTCAAGGGAATCAAAATTCATAGGGTACTTCCCGTTGACCCAGAATCCTGAAGTTTGGCATAAAGCAAGTTCTTATAGCACAGGTATAGGAATAAATCTGAAAACTGTAAATTTGTTGTTATGTCACAACAAATGCGATTCGGAAAAATTTTCGAGACTCCATTCGAGAATTGAAAGTTTTTTTTTTTTTGTTTATAACCCACCCGTGTTCCTCCAGTTGCCCTTTGCGTTCCAAGGTTACGGTGAATCTTTCGAACAATCCCGCAACCCTGGCAGCCGATTATCCCTAATACTATGTCTCAAATTTCCGCCCGGGGGACAGGGTAGTGTGCCCCGCTTTGGCGGAGCTTCTCGCATTGGGCCCCTGTTCAGGCCATGGTCCGAAAGGAAAACACAAGGAAAGAGATGCGGTCACCTCCTTCTGCAAAGCAGTAATGCTAGAGGTAATCTCCTTGATGGCCGCAACTATGAGGGAATGTACATTTTCACGCCTCAGCCGCCGCTACAGCAGACGTCTCGAGCGTCAGGAGTTGTGAGGCGATCCCCGGCCAAAGTAGGCGCGGGCAAGCGGACTACAAGCAATAGGTAGCTCAAAACCGTAGGGGCCTTTAGAAGCGATGCCCGCTAGGGCCATGGGAATTTGTGAAAACTAAAAGACTCAGGTGAGTTTAAGTCAGTAAAAAATTAATATCTCACTCCACCCTCGAGTGGGAAAAATCGTTGGACGATTTCTCACTGAAAATTCACAAGTTTGACAGCCATTTGCAAAAAAAAAATCGCCGCACCAAAAACGCAACGTTTCCTCGGCTCATGTGTCCTCTCCCCTACATCCCGAGAACGTGGTCAAGCCGCCTTAGAACCTGTCCCCTGGCAGTTATTAGAAGTTATTAAAGAGCGCACTTTTTGCCCCCTGTCGCTCGCACAGCCACCAGATTGCGCGTCTAATTGCTCGCTGCGTGAGAATAACAAGAGCAAGTGCGCAAAATGGATCGCTTTTCAGGAGCCTTATTCATGAACCTTGCTTACAGGTCCGGGAATCGTGCAGGTAACTTCTATATCCCTAAAAAACGTTGACATGTGAACGTTGAGGCAATCTAGCTGCTAGACAACATGGACCTAACAGTGTGTAGACTAAAGAGAACTAAACCTTTTGGAGTTAGTGTAGTGTTTAAAATTAGTGTATAATAGTAATAAATGCTGTGCAATACATATAACACATGAACAAAGTATTTTTTGTCAAAACTATATGCTCGGAGAAAGTGCTAGAGACTTGTGTAAAGTGCAAAAGGATAGAGTTCTTCTTAATTTTAAGATCTTCTTACAATTTATAATAATACGTTAGATTTAAATTACTTATTAGTCTTTAAGGCTTGATTGTACTCAATTAAGTTTGTTCTTAATAATATATGGTTTTCTCTCTTTCAGTGATGATTCCAGACCTGGGCAAACACAAATGGGTGAGATACAATGTTGGAGCGAGGGGGCTGTACCGAGTGGCTAGGATAGGACGGAGTAAAACAAAAAAAAAATTAGAGACGTTAATTTGGGAGATTATATGTCTCGCGTACTCCTCATGCCTGGTTGACTGGAAAGGATGGAAGAATAAAAGGTTGACACTGACCTCAAGTAATATGGAACGAAGCGACGGCAAAAAATAATGTCTTAATTCAATAACAAACCATTAGTTATTAGAGAAGATAGGTAGAAGAGATGGAGAAAGACATTATAATAGAGTGAAGAGAGAGTAGATTAAGAGAGAAGTTAAATTTTAAGCCCTTTTTTGTACTATATTTGTTTACCTAATGGAAAAAAAATCTAGGCAATTGGAAAATTTATTTGAAAAAAAAAAGATCATTCTAGTTTAAAGTCGGTAAGTATACTCTATCAGCCGGGAGAAGAGATGTCTCTTCTCCTGGCTATAAGTACAGGCTATCTTAAAGATGACTGATGGCAACGGTCCTCACGCCCCAACCGCCGCCGGGATTCTTATCCCGATTTCCGCCCACCGTAGGGGCGGGCTTGGACGGCGAGCAATGGGTAGCCCGCCGCCCGACCGTCCGGTAACCGTCCGGACCGAGCCCAAGTCGTCAACGGCGCGTATTGTTTCACGCGCGCCTCAGGGAGATGTCAGCAAATCGTAGAGGCCCAGCAGGGTCGAAGCCTACTGGGGCCATGGGTAGTGTGAAAACGAAACCCGGGCACTGAGACGAAGGCAACGAAGGAACAGGAATGGGTTTTTAATCAGTAAAAGTCTGCCACTATCTCCCGCTCCGCCCGATTTGTCATTAGATGATTTTACAACCTAAAAAAGAACGCTTCGGAAGTGGGACGTCATGTTTAAAAATATGGTCCCGTTTTTACCCTTTAGGTACGGAACCATAGAAAGAAAATAACAAACAAAATACTTCTATACTTTTTGAACACATGTAAATAACACATCTTCATACATTCTCATAAATAAAAACTAACTTAATTATGCGCTTAGCTGTTAGGAGTTTTCTTGAGAAAAACGTAATGAAATGCGGGACAAGTAGGCACCCTGTCGAGACCTGTCCTGGTACAGACTTGTTGGGGCTTGGTACGTTATCAGCGCCTGTAACGCTATTAGCAGGCAAGCAAGCTCACGCAATCTATGCAACGTTCATGATATTGTGTGACACGCGGATTTGTCTGTCACATTGTCTGTTGCAATTTAATGGCACGGTTGGCGTAGTTATTGAGCGATTAACTGCTACGCTACATGTCGCAGGTTCGATGCCCGCTGGGAACAAATATTAAGGGTGTTTTTAATATCATGCGGATTTCATCACGCATGCGGGTTTGCTCCGCACGCGTAACCCCCGCAAATGTCCATTTCATACAAGTATTTATTGTAATGCATGGAATACGCACGTGAGACGCGTTTTTTTGCATTTTGAAATTTTCTGTATGCGGTCCAAACCCGCATGCGTGATGAAATCCGCATGACATTAAAAACACCATTATTTTATGGCCTACAGATAGGTGTTTCGGCTCTGGGAGTGTTGTGTAGATGAGTTCATATGTTTGTGAAGGCACCCACGATATACGAGTAAGTCCTAGACAGTGAGGGCCAACTTAAAAAAAAAAAAAAATTATAGCATAATCAGTCCTATAATTTTCCCACTGCTGGGACTCAGGCTTCCCTTCTAGGAGGTCCCACATACGTCTGCATGAGCACTTACAAAACGTCAGCTAGTGCACTGTTCCTATTGGTCTTTTCATATGGAGAAGAACCGGTAAAAAACTCCATGAATACTCTTTTAAAAACAATTACTTATTGTTTTTTATAATTTTTCCTTAGTACAATGTTAGTAGGTATGAGAGTGAGTGTGCTCGGAGTTTCCTTGCGTGATGGCATCAGGAATGAAGATATCCGCAGGAGAATCAAGGTTACCGACATAGCCCGAAGAATCGCTAAACTTAAGTGGCAGTGGGCACATTGTTCCAAGAACAGATGGTCGATGGGGCCGAAAGGTTCTGGGTGGGTGGGTTCGACCGCGTACCGGAAGACGCAGCGTTGGAAGGCCTCCCACTGGATGAACCGACGACCTGGTGAGGGTTGCGGGAATCCGATGGATGCGACACTCATAGGACCGTTCGTTGTGGCGACACTTGGGGTGGGCTTATGTCCAACAGTGGATGTCTTTCGACTGAAATGATGATAAGAGTAGAGTATAGAACAGTCAACATAGGACCAAATAATTCCAATAAAAAAAAAGATTACTTAAATGTTCCTTTTTTCAACGGAATCAAATACAGTGACTACACAGCTAAAACACACATACAAAAAATTGGCTATAGTATATTCCATAGCACCTATATGAACACATACAAGTTCTTTAAATTGAATCTCAACAAAACTTAGGGTTTATTACATAGTGACAGACAGTAAGATATATTTTATATGATCTAGATTAAATATTAGAAATACACAGCACGACGCTTCTCGTATTATTAATAACACGACCTACGATGCTCAAACTTTAAACTGCAGAAACTGAACGCGACTCAAAGGCCAAGCCCACGACGACTTTTTGTAGCGATGATGCGGTAAGCGCGCGACAGCATCGCTACTAACGCGCGTTAGGGTCAACTCACACCAAAAGAGCGTCGAAGCGCAGCGAAGCGGAGCGCAGTTTCAGTGTCATATGAATTTTAACTTTATTTTCATTGCTATAATACTTATTATCGCATGAGAAACTCGAACGAGTCGCGCGGATGGAACTCGCCGGAATTCCCGCGGCGCCGCGGGCATCCGCGCGACTAGTTCGAGTTTCTCATGCGATAATAAGTATTATAGTAATGAAAATAAAGTTAAAATTCATATGACACTGAAACTGCGCTCCGCTTCGCTGCGCTTCGACGCTCTTTCGGTGTGAGTTGACCCTTAGTCGCATTTGCAAGCGCTATAGAAAAAATGCCAACGCGCTACTAACGCGCGACAGCATCGCTACAAAAAGTCACCGTGGGCGAGGGGCCTAAATACCTACATAAATAAATATGGAAGAGTGAGATCTTCAGTCACGGATACTTAAAAGAAGGCCTAGAGTTCTTCTGCAAGGCTTCTTCTAGAGGTCTTCTGACGCATTAGCAAGCATTTCGTAGACAAAATTTCTTACGATGCCTGCGATTGCTTGCTGCAGTCTTCCCGTTCGATTATAATTTAGTTGTCTTCAAGACTAGAGTGAATAGGCTCTGAATAAACTAGTGCGCTTCACCATCAACGATTGCATCACTGCTTACCATTAGGTGGGATCGCAGTCAAACACTATAAAAGTTTCTATGATTAAAAAAAACGTATTTATTTGTTAATCTCTGTTGGGATTAGCTACCGTGATAGAAATTCAGTCGGGAGGATAAGGCTATACGTAGTTGTCGTCAAAATGAGTTACAAAACCATTTTATCGACTGTTTACATTACGGTCCGGACTAAGCGTTTCGCCTCGTCGTATACCGCGTACATCGAAGGACTGGAACAATTTGCCAGCTGCGGTCTTCCCGTCCGATTATAATTTGGGTGTGATCAAGGCTAGAGTGAAGAGGCTCAAGGATTTCATCACTTCTTACCATCAGATGGGATCGCAGTCAAGCACTAGTTTATATCAATTTAAAAAAACTGCCAAATATTTTTTTTCTTTCTTATTTCTTTCTTTCCTTAGGTTATCAAGACTATAATATATTTTGGTTTATAATACCTACGTATGCACACTTGTAGTTGTATCTATGGATTGTGCCTTACGCCCCTCAAGCTGTTAAATCAAAAGCATGACGAGCATACAATTAAGATTGTATTATTTAATTTTATCGTAAGTGCACATAAACTGAAATTAATTAGGGGGAAATATATGAGCCCGTTTAATATCTGTGACTTGTGCTTGTAAGAAAGGAAATTCTCACGAAATAAATTAAAGAAAGGAAGGAATAACATATGCTCTTTACTTATACAATGCTACAAATCAAACCCTTTCTTTTTAACCGACTTCTAAAGGAAGAAGGTTCTCGATTCATCTGAATGCTTTTTTTATGTAGATATCGTGTGTGGAGTACTGCAGTCACATAGGTATATTATGGGCTGGTGCTGCAAAATGGCATCTAGCAGCTTTGGACTCAGTGGAAAGGGGTGCGAAGAGGCTAATTGGTGATCTAGATTTGGTTAAGGCCAATCTACAAAGCCTCGAGCACAGGTGCAGGGTAGCCAGCCTTTCGGTATTTTACTGATTCATTTTGGAGAGTGTGCGCGAGAATTGCATGACTTGATTCCGCCATCTCCTTTCTACCATCGGACAACCCGACGTACAAGGGGTATCCACCCTTACGTTGTTGACACTTCAACGGTCCGGACTAAGCGTTTCACTTCGTCGTTTATACCGCGTACATCGAAGGACTGGAACAATTTGCCTGCTGCGGTCTTCCCGTCCAACTGTAATTTAGGTGTCTTCAAGGTTAGAGTGAATAGGCTCTTAATAAGCTAGTGCGTCTCACCATCAATGATTGCATCACTGATTACCATCAGGTCGGATCGCAGTCAAGCACTGGCTTATATCAATTTAAAAAAAATCTTTTTCAGCGATATCCTTGCCAAATGTGAACCGATTTTGATGTTTTTTTTTTGTTTTTTTTGAAGAGTGTTTCTAGTTCGTAATTTCGGAAGTCGGTGTCAAAACACGAACAAACAAAACCAGAAACACCGATTTCCAAAATTAAATTTATTTTGTAATTTTCTGTTTTTGTTTTTTTAAGTCGGTTGTACTTTTTTTTCGTAAAAAGCCTTTTTTACATATCAAAATTTAACGACATCAAAAAAATATTTTTTTAATAGTAAGTATTTCAGATTTAACTAAATAAACTGTGTAAAAATATATTCAACTAGTATCTGCCAGCGGCTTCGCCCGCGTGAAAGTAGCTTTCTCCATACAAACTTTAGGCCCCTATTCGAAACCCGGGGCCCTGGGACGAAGGCAACGAAGGAACAGGAGTGGGTTTTTAGTCAGTAAAAGTCTGACACTATCTCCCGCCTCGCCCAAGAGCGGCGGATGTCATAAGATGATTTTCCCACCGAAAAAAAAAAAAAAAAAAAAAAAAATCCCCTTAGGGTTTTTTTTTTATTGGGTGGAAAAATCATCTTATGACAAATCTCGCTCTTGGGCGGAGCGTGAGATAGTGTCAGACTTTTACTGACTAAAAACCCACTCCTGTTCCTTCTCGTTCTTTCTTCGTCCCAGGGCCCCGGGTTTCACTTTCACACTACCCGTGGGTCCCCTTAGGGTGTGTTCTATATTCGACCCATTCATAAATAAACAATAGGTAATATCAGGAATATTTCTATTCTATATCAGAAGATTTCTATTACCAAATTTTAGTAAAACTATATTTTTAAAAGCAAATTTATTAAAAAACAAATCTTTGACAACCACTTCCAGATTATCTCCGTTGATTAACCTGTTGAGTAACTCTTAGTTGACTAGTGAGCAGTGACTGCGCCGAGGGAAGGCCACACCGGTCTAAGGGTTATGTTATCACCACTAATTATATCTGCTACATTATAAGCTTTAATTTGTTTTGTAATTACGTCATAAATGGATTTGGATAGATTCGTGAGAGATGGTCAGATCTTGAATAGGTTGTCTATGACCAGCGATGGATGAAACAAGGTTGTGATGATGTCTGGTGCCAATAATTTACAAACTGGTAAAAAATAGTAGGTTTCTACAATTTGGGGCTGCACGGCCATTCGTGGATTGCAGCCTGATACGATACATACAACGGGAGCTGCCAGACGACTTTTCGCTCAGCGCCCAGCCTGATACGATAAAAACAATAGGTAAATTGTGTCAGGGGCGAGCTCACGCACTTCTTTTTTTATTCTTGATAGGTTCGCGCTTGATGGAAAGCGACGATGCGGTCGACTATGGAGTGTGCTTACCTAGAAGCAACTTATTTACTCTTTTCCGAACTAGTGTGGAAAACAGTTGCGTGCCTAAAAGTGGTTGGGATAAGAGCGGGTTTTCGAGTAAGTGTGATTACTTTAGAAACTGTAAAAACCTGAATACGAAAGTTACTGCAAATCTACCATCGATTTTTTGTTTTCTACTTGCCGTGGACACCATTCAGTTTACTTAATATTGCTCGAATTCACAAAAAGAACTTGAAATGTTGAATATAGCGCCATCTAGCGAGGACAAGACCACACTAAGACCCGTAGTTTTCTCTATAAGGTGACTCCCGCCACGGTGGCGCGCGAAGTTCAAATTTTCTGAAGTTTTTTGCATTTTGCAGCTCAGTTTAAAATTGTATATTGATTAAAATATGACTGGCGGCCGTAACACGTATTTATTTACTGAATTATAATAATTGAAATCATCAATACAACCCTTAGGTTGGTTTGGTTGGTTGTTATTACGCTAAAAATTCATTAAACCAAAAAGTCAATGCATATTTATACAAGGGGAGAAACTGACTGACTGACATATCAACGCACAGCCGAAACTACAGGGCCTACGAGTGTGAAATTTTGCACAAGATTTCCTTTTATGACGTAGGTAAGCACTAAGAGAGCATTTTCCAAAATTAACCCCTAAAGGGGATGAAACGGGGGTCCAAAGTTTGTATGGAGAAACCTACATTAACGCAGGCGAAGCCGCTTGTAGAAACTCATCATCATCATCATCATTTCAGCCGAAAGACGTCCACTGCTGGACATAGGCCTCCCCCAAGTGTCGCCACAATGAACGGTCCTGTGCGTCTCGCATCCATCGGACTTCCGCAACCGTTACCAAGTCATCGGTCCACCTTGTAGGAGGCCTTCCAACGCTACGTCTTCCGGTACGTGGTCGCCATTCCAGAACCTTTCGGCCCCAACGGCCATCTGTTCTGCGAGCAATGTGCCCTGCCCATTGCCACTTTAGTCTGGCGATTCTTCGTGCTATGTCGGTAACCTGAAACTAGTATTATATATTTAATCAGACATCATATTGGTCCATTCAATACAAGAAAATTGTTGGTATGATCTTAAAACACTATGTTAGTAATATTAATAACTAAAAGCGACTTAGTCCTCTGGGTAAGGTCAGTGACGGATTACGAGTAAGACTTCTTGATGCCCTAAGCAATCTACGCCTGTGGGCCCCCCTATCCGTATGTCAACTAGAATCGGTGTTTAAACCTTTACCGCCTAAAACATTGATGAGATGTAACGTACCTTAGAAGTAGAGTAGGTGCGACAACAATAAAAACCAAAGCATAATTTATTATGCCCGATACACACATGGCCTGTCAGGGAACTTGGTTTTTGTATTTTTGAAACGAATTGTGCGTCTATTCAGGCAGAATAAACATGTTTTCTTTCTTTGTTTCTAATTTATTTATTAGGGGTTAATCTATTAAATTGCCGATTTGTACTGAAAAATTGAAATTCGTTTTTTTTTCATTTAACATATTTATTTAATCAAAATAATTACCATTATTATCTATACATTGCTTCCATCTAATAGGAAGGTCATTTATGCCTTTGCGATAGAACTCTGGTGATCTAGATTCGACAAACTGTGTGAAAGCATTTTGTACTGCCTCCTGAGAAGAAAACTTTTTATCAAGTAGAAAAATGTAAAATTACGAAAAAAATGGTAGTCCGTTGGAGCAAGGTCTGGCGAATACGGAGGGTAACGAATGGTTTCTAATTGCAGTTCCTGTGGAGTTAAAACGGTTTCTCGTGCTGTATGAGGTCTCGCGTTAACATGGAGCAATAATGGTGAAGATTGACTCATGAGTCGGGGCTGTTTCACTTCTAGTTTTGCTATCATTGTTCGGAGTTCGGCACAGTAGGCATCTGCAGTTATTGCTTGACCAGATCAGAGAAAGCTATAGTGAATAACACCATGCTGAGACCACTAAACAGTTACCATTACCTTTTTATTGGTAAGCTTTGCTTTAGGACACTGTTGAGGCGTTTGACCTGGGGTCAGCCATTGCATTTTTCGCTTACGGTTATCTTAAAGAATCCACTTTTCATCACATGACACAATTCAATCCAATATTCCTTCATTTCTGTATCGATTCAACAAGGCAACACAAATTTCAACACGCATTTTTTTCTGCAGATCAGTCAAATCATGAGGCACCCATCATCATCATTTCAGCCGATAAACATCCACTGCTGGACATAGGCCTCCCCCAAATGTCGCCACAACGAACGGTCCTGTGCGTCCCACATCCATCGGATTCCCGCAACCTTTACCAGGCCATCGGTCCACCTTGTAGGGGGCCTTTCA
Source organism: Mythimna impura (assembly GCA_905147345.3). Lineage (NCBI taxonomy): Eukaryota > Metazoa > Arthropoda > Insecta > Lepidoptera > Noctuidae > Mythimna > Mythimna impura. The sequence goes on along the minus strand of LR990355.1, from coordinate 2,228,122 downwards.
ACACTGCGTCTTCCGGTACGCGGTCGCCACTCCAGAACCTTTCGGCCTCAACGGCCAGCTGTTCTGCGAGCAATGTGCCCTGCCCATTGCCACTTAAGTTTGGCGATTCTTCGTGCTATGTCGGCAACCTTGGTTCTCCTGCGGATATCTTCATTTCTGATTCGATCACGCAAGGAAACTCCGAGCATAGCCCTTTCCATTGCCCTTTGAGCCTTCTGATGAGGCCCATTGTGAGCGACCACGTTTCGGAACCATATGTCATCACTGGCAACACGCACTGGTCATAGATTTTCGTCTTGAGACACTGTGGTATATTGGACGAGAAGATACCGCGCAGCTTCCCGAACGCTGCCCAGCCGAGTCGGATTCGACGGTTGACCTCTTTCTCGAAATTAGATCTAGCCAACTGGACTGTCTGTCCAAGGTAGGCGTAATCGTCCACAACTTCGAGTATAGAGTCTCCAATCTTGATAGGAGTGGGTGCTACATGGTTGTTTATCATGACTTTAGTTTTATCCATGTTCATTTTAAGACCCACTCTTTCGGAAGCTCTACTGAGGTCATTGAGCATTATGCTGAGCTTTTCCGTAGTCTCAGCCATGACTACTATGTCGTCGGCAAACCGAAGATGAGTGATGTACTCGCCATTGACATTAATGCCCAATCCACTCCAGTCCAGAACCTTGAAGACATCCTCCATTGCGGCCGTGAACAGTTTCGGAGAAATGACGTCTCCCTGCCTCACACCCCGCTGCAGGAGGATGAGGCACCCATTTTTCATATTTTTTTGTTGGTAAGGTAACGTTAAACCATGCTGCTAATTCCTGGGTAGTTTGGTGTCGGATCAGCTTCTACCATCTCTTTCAATTCATTGTTATTCACCTGTGTGGGCAGTCTTCCACGTGGTTCGTTTTTCAAATCAAAGTTTCCATCACGAAAGCGTGTAAACCAAAATTGCACGGTGCGTTCATTAGCAGTCCCCTCTCCAAAAGCAACATTGATATTGCGAGCTGTTTCTGCCACGTTAGTTCCGCGTCGGAACTCGTATTCAAAAAGCCTTGAACATCGACGCCGAGTTGCTGGCCTGTCGGTTTTCTATCGATTACACTTCGGGGAGTGTGCGTTGGAATTGCACAATTTAATTCCACCAAGTCCGTTCCATCATCGGACCACTAGACGTACGGCGTTGCGCCATCGGTACATGGTGGACATCCCACCCATACGTACAAAGCGTTTTGGGAACACATTCATAATGCGTACAGCTAAGGAGTGGAATTCCCTGCCGGAGTCTGTGTTCCCTGATAGCTACAACCTAGGGGTCTTTAAGTCAAGAGTGAATAGGTTATTTCTAGGCAAGCGTGCTCCATCGTCGGCCACATCATCGCTTACCATCAGGTGAGATGGTGGTCAAACGCGAGCCTATCAATAATAAAAAATAATAAAAAAATAAAATAAAAAAAACACTCGAATTTTCGAAGTATCCTTCTTTCTTGTCTTAGTTGAATAAAAAACAACTGAAAATCGATATTTTTTAAAAGAAGAACTTCATAGGCACCATGTGAAAAAGTTTCACTCAAAAATCTCAAACCATGAAGGTTTTATGTCAATTCGAACCTATTATAATAAATACTTTATAATACGGCAATTTCATACTTTAATCCCTATTATTACGTATGCTTAAATGCATAGAAGCTCAAAAAACAAAACATTTGACTGACACAGATTTGCGGGATCGCCAGGCGGGGGGGCCGCGGGGTAGGGGTGGTTTGTGATTGGCTGATCGCAATTCCGGTGCATTTGAATTGCCGAATGCACTAGCGGGCAGCGAGTGGGCAACTCTAGGCCGGACTCTATGTCAACTAACGCGCGAATTTTCAAATTAGCCCTAGAAACTTTTTTTGGTTTGGTTTTTGGTGACGTGAGAGTGAGACGTGTTGCCCTAAGGACGGATTTTTTTGTGCTTCTTCTGGTGCCCCCCCAGACGTGATGCCCTAGGCAATTGCTTAATTTGATTAAGGGTTAATCACTGGGTAAGGTTCCACACCAGGGCCTCAAGTCTGCTATTACAATAGTGTCAGAATGGTCTATCATTGATTTCATAATTGTTGATTTTGACAAGTTTGGTAATCTACTAATATAATGGCGTCATTATGACTTTCCAATGGTCAACCACTGACACTCCATTGAAAGAAATTGCATATAATGGTAATCTCGTACATAATGACAAATGAATATTTGACGTATGCGGATAACTGCCAAAATTTTGACCGTTCCTTTGATCAGTGACCTGCCATTAGAACGTCATTGTGCAGTCATTGCTTTTAATTTGTTTCGAGACAGCTCAATATAATCATTCTACCACAAGATCATTGACCGATCAATGATCGACTATTATGAATTATCAGATTACGAACTTTTAGCAAAATGACAATGGGATCGTGTTGGAATGACGAATTTATAAAAAATAGCAGACTTGGGCCCCAGAGGGCTGTCAAACTTACAGGCTATCATTATAGCTTAATAAGAGTGACTTTTCATTTATTTAAGGAATGCTCTAGTGTAACCTACTAAACCGCTGATCAAATTTTGATGAATTTGTTATGGAGATAAATTAAAGAACCATGAAAAAGTATAGAGAAAACTTTTTATGTCGGGAGTTGGCACAAAGTTGCTGGCTAAAGCTAGACTACGCTACGCTACTATAAGATTATATAATTACATCGTAACTCTTACTCAATTGGTTAGGCAGGGGCGCCGACTCCGTGGGTGCTCGGGGGCTCGAGCACCCATGAGAAATAAACAGTGGGTGCCGAGCACCCCTGAGAATAGCCATCAAGAAACAGATCAGTAATTTAGTTACGTATAAATTATAATATTTCTTGATACTAAAAACCTGCAGTTTCATTTTTATTTATTGGTTTCATTTTATATATTTTTTATCAAACATTTGTAATTATGTACGCAGTATCACTGCGGCAGTATGTAAGTAGGTCATTTATTTATTTCTCGGTCGATCAGTGTGCATTTCTCTTCTCACACTTCGCCACTTTTTTGAGTCCATTAAATGAACATGAGCACCCATGAGGTTTTCTAAAAGTCGGCGCCCCTGTGGTTAGGTACTTGCCTGTGTTTTTGTACAATATTTTACACTAAACAACAAACTAACAACACTAAAAAGAAATCTTTTCTTGAAAATAGCATCAAAATTGGTTATTGTATGAAGCAACAATTAGTATTTCAAATATTGTTTTTAAAAAAGTGGGGTCGCGGTAGGAACATCTCTCTATCTATTTTTAACCGACTTCAAAAAGGAGGAGGTTCTATGTTCGGCTGAATGTATGTTTTTTTTCTTATGTATGTTCACCGATTTCTCGGTCAATTGCGACCGACTTTGAAAAATTTTTTTTGTTTGATTGAAAGGTTATGCTTCCAAGTTGGTCCCATAGAAATATTGTTTTTATCTGATCATGAACTTCGAAGATATGGAACAGAACTCCTCATAGGAACTGAGAACAACTAGAACTGTCGTAACAAGTAAAATTGCTTTATTGATACTTGTAGTCGATGACTGACTGAAAGAAGAGGGGGAATATATCGAATTGATCTGATGATGAAGCCTGAAGATAGGAACTCTGTAATAAATTAATGTAATCTAACCGTGTTTGGGATTATTAGAATTGTCATGAGTTGCACTCAACACAAGGTATTTAAGTATGGCTGAGGGCTTTTTAGTGGTGGCACCATAACTAAAAAGTGTAAAATAAAAAACTTTTTACAAAAAAAAAATACAACCGACTTCAATGTAAAAAAAAAACACTGAAAAGTGCAAAATAACTTAAATTTCGGAAGTCGGTGTTAAATAACAAAGACAAACCTACTTCCGTAATTAAAGTTATTTTAAGATTTATTTTTAGTGTTGTTAATTTGTGGTTTAGTGTAAAATATTGTACAAAAATAAAAAACTTTTCGAGGGTTCCGTACAAACTTTCAACAAATTCAATTCCTGAATGACGTTTCGATGATTTTTCCGAATCGTAACAACAAATTTACTGTTTTCAGATTTATTCCTATATATCTGTACTATAAGACCTTGCTTTATGCCAAATTTTAGGATTCTGGGTCAACGGGAACTACCTTATAAATTTTGATTTCCTTGAGAGTGTCGATTTCGACACTCTCAAGGAAAAAACAAAAAACGTATATTTATACGTTTTTTGTGACATAAACGACCGTATCTTTTTTTTCGTTAACATAGAAGTTTGATTTTGTCACAGCTTCAAGGGACCGCAGACCTGAGTATATGGTTTAAATTTTAACTCAATACCTCCACGCGTTCATGAGATAAAGGGTCTTGACAGACAGCCGGACAACAAAATGATCCAATAAGGGTTCCGTTTTGAGGTACGGAACCCTAAAAAATTACTTAAGTACCCAATTCTCTCCAAAGATATACCAAAGGGTTTTGACGTACCTACCTAACTTAACCCAACCGTCTTACGAAAACCTGTGCAATATACGTTTAGCCATTTCCTGACAGCAAGCACAGATCCATCAAGACAGCGTTCTCTCATAACCCATGGGATTTACGTTGCGTCTCGGTAAACGTAATTACGATTTGTCATTTACATAGAAGTCTTGAACTAGCTGAGTTCGATGCGAACCCTCGCAGTGGCCGTGTGTTACACCGATGCGTCGGGAGAGAGGGGTTCGCGAATGTTCGGTGTTACACGGTCTACTGATCAATATTTTTCTGTTTAAGTATTTTCATAACTTTTAATGGTATCTATCATTAACTGGTTAGCATGGTTTGTCAGCACGGTTAGTGCAGTGGTTGAACAATTTGCTGCAGCGCTGCGCGTCTCGGGATCGATACCCGCGTGGAAAAAATATTTGTATGGTTACCAAACTTTTAACACACATCAAACAGATAATTTCAAATATAACAAAACCCATCCTAGTTCTATAGTTTGCAATATATCCTTTCCGTTTCTTTTGTTTTTCATTGTCTTTTTTAACCGATTTCAAATAAAAGAGGAGGTTATCAATTCGGTTGTATTGTTTTTTTATGTGTTTTACCTCAGAACACCGTCGTTTATATACCGAATAGCAAATTTTTTTTTTTCAACTTTCAGATTGGTCCCATTTTTTTCAAAATCCTGTTCTGATGATTGGGGTCCATGAGAAATCGAGGCAACTCCTAAAATACTATAGGCAACCACATAGTGATTTTAGTATTTTCATCGAGAACTTAAGCATTTACAGTCAAAAAGTAACATTTGATGAAGCGGAACTGATGAAGAAGACCAGAAATGGCCAACGGAACTTCATACTCACATAAATATCACAATGAAGATAGTTAAGCGACTATGACAATACAAATAAAAAGATGATTCTGAATTTATGTTGATAATGGTATCATCGAAGTGACCTGATGATGATGATGGAGCCAGAAGATAGGCACCGGAACTCTGTAATTAATTAATGTATTCTAGCCGTGTTTGGGCTTATTAGAATTGTCATGAGATGCTCTTTGGCTATAATACTATCGAACTGATCTGATGTGGAGCCGGAAGGTGGAAGGTAGATACGGGAACTTCATAATAAAACAATGTATCCTAGCAGTGTTTGAGTTAATTGGAATTGTCATGAGAAATAGGCACTCTGGTATAAGTGTATCGCAACTAAAAAGTGTAAAATATTTTTTTTTTATATAAAAAATGTAAGTCAGTTATTTAAAAAAAAAGTTTTTTATTATTATATACACTTTGACATTGCTGTTTTTTTTTTCATTTTAGTTTTACAATTTGATATTTTTGAAAAATAAGTTTGACATGAATTTAATTTGCAAAGTATACACATTTTTTTTTATTCTACTAATAATATTAGGTATATACTTATTTTACCTACTAACTTACTAATAATATAAATTCTTGACATAGTGTGTGGATTCCCATATTATTAAAAAATTTGGACAACTAATTTCTTAAAAAAACACTTAAGTAAAACTTCGATTGTAGAAACTACGATTGGAACTTATTATTCTAATTGAGGTGTACAAGAGTGTGCATTTTTCTAATTACATGTTCTATATGTATATTAATTAGCAGATGATAGACAATCTTCAATTAGGGATTTCAGATTTTAATGGATTTCGTCGCAATTTTACCAGTATAAAAATATGTTGGACAGCTATCAAGCATAGATCTGCTGACGGAACCACTTAATTTCCGTTTAATTTTCTAATAAGCACTTTCTTTATTTACTTCAAATACCTACTTTCTTCAACAAAAAAAAATACTAACAGCAACACTTCGGTGTGACATGCATCTCCGCAGCTGTGTGCGGTGTGTACTTAGGCCACTCACACACCGACAGCATTACGTGAGCGAACATAATAAAGGCGTACACACACAGCCGCGCGCCGGGCAACGTCCCTAACTCGCTATGTGTACCTACCCGGCCGCGATAGTTATGTTTTATTTATACTTTCTTAGCTTAGGGGGTACGGGCAAGCGGCGGTGACTGAGAATTCCTTAGTGCCAATGTCCACTTAATGGAGTTTGAATTGAGCCGCATAGAATCGTTGAATTTTTTTATATGAAAATTGAATTTTGGATGGATTTAGTTTCATTATTATCACAGTTTTGTAAGTATGTAGTATTTTCAAATTAACTAATATAAAGCTAATAAGAAATATCCTAAGCATTTTTTATTAGATTTTAATAAGAACAGTAAGCTTATTGTACTTTTTTTTTAGGTGGGAAAATCATCTAATGACAAATCCCGCTCTTGACACTATCTTCCGCTCCGCGAGATCAGATTTTTACTGACTAAAAACCCACTCCTGTTCCTTCGTTACCTTTCGTACCAGGGCCGAGTCTTCCTTTCAGAATTAGACCCTTGGTCCCAGTAGGCTTCGACCTTGCTGGGGCCCTGCGGTTTGCTGACATCTCCTTGAGGCGCGCGTGGAACAGTACGCGCCGTCGACGTCTCGATCGTCGGACTCGGTCCGGACGGTTACCGGACGGTCGGAAGGCGAGCTACCCATTGTTCGCCGTGTCGCAAGTCCGCAAAGCTTACTGTACTTAGCAAAAACTAAATTGCTCCTTATAAGTCGTTTTCAAATTACCTAATTGGCTGAAAATATTTACTAAAAATCAAGGTTCCCTTTTTACATTTTATTGTATATCTGTTAGAACAATTCCTTTCAAATATCTTACTAATTAATTATAATCTAGTCTGAAATACTGTAACTTATTATTATACGTTTCCCCTCCGTGTCTGTCTGTCTAGTCGCGATAAACTCAAAAACTGCTGAACGGATTTTCATGCGGTTTTCGTCAATAGACAAATGATTCATAAATAATGTTTTTGTGTATAATATATGCGTAGTATTGTTGAGAAAATCCGAAAATTTCAAATATTTGTAACACCCGTGTGAAGCTAGGAAAAATTCAATAGTGTTTACCTTAACTTTACGAGTACTTCTAAACAAAATGTAATAATCTATATATATATATAAAAGGAGAAACTGACTGACTGACATATCATCGCACAGCCGAAACTACTGGGACTAGGAGCGTGAAATTTTGCACAAGATTTTCTTTCATCACTTAGGCAAGCACTAAGAAAGGATTTTCCAAAATACACCCTCTAACGGGATGAAACGGGGGTCCAAAGTTTGTATTGAGAAACCTACTTTAACGCGAGCGACGCCGCGGGCAGAAGCTAGTTCTTTGTATAAATGGTTTATATCTGAGGGTTATTTTTATTTCTAATACGCTACAGAATTATTTAACAGTATTTCTATAATTTTATAAGAATCCAACAAGAAAATATTCTCTTACGAAAAAAAATAAAATTTCACTAGCGCCATTTTTCCTTGACATTCACATCGGCATTAGGAGCGGCGTCTGTGTCACGTCTCCCGGCGCTTGTGTCTGTGTGTGGTTATGTATGTGTGCGTGAGCGACTCTTGCGCAGGTAACCGGGATCGTCTGCGGTGCGCGGGATAGGCAGCGTCCATACCACTCGGTACTAAATTGTTAGATTTTTTTCGTCTTAAAAGATTCTTAGTGGGTTGGCTATTTAGATCTACTTTCAGAATTTGTGTTAGAATCCCTGCTATTGCAAAGTGAAGTAAAAAGGAAGCGTTAAATAAAGCAAGGTGTGAACTAAATTAATTGAACTTGAAGACGAGAATGCGCTTAGACTACTATAGTGAATACATCTATATAACGTGTTCTTTCGCATGAAATAGACATTCAGACTATTTCTATGTAGTTAACAAGTTTATTACACAATCAATTACGTCCCTTACAACAATAAAAATCTTTTCATTAAATTTTATTAACAAAAACTACATACATTTACAAAAATTAAATCATTTAAAAATACTTCCAACGATACGCACTTGAAAAGGGCTACCCATTATCGCACGAAAGATCATTTATTAAAAAAAAATCGCATCGCCAAAAATCTTACAAGAAATTAATTACAGAAAAAAAAAGAAAGGGGTGTGCTCGGCCAGTGTGCGCGCTGACGTAATTTCACTGACGGCGGGAGTGCGCCGGCGCAGTGGCCGCCTGGCCCTCACGCGTCCCGGACGAGCGTTGAGTGCAACGCAACATAACCTTACAACTTGAACAAAATATCCTCACATCAAAAAAATTTAGTAACCATTGACAACCACACCATTATGTAAACGATTTTTTTTTCTAAGTTTTATGTTTTTTTTTTTTGACGTTTTGTTTGATGTGTCGATATTTTCTTCAGCCACACATCACTCCACACAGTGTTGCACATCGCCGGTGCACGTGTGGTGACGTCAGCAGCGGCCTACCCGGAGGGAACGAAGTAAGTTTTTTTTTTTATATTTCTAACACCCTTTCTAATAAGTTCCTAGTAAGTCAGTTGTTGTGTAAGATTTCTGGGAAAATTAGTACCTACATTTATAAATTCCAATTTTGATTTACCTATTTTTGCAGTTTTGTTAAAAATCATGTTCTTTCTCCGAAATACTTTTTGCTCTTAAAGGTATTAGATAACACATTTGCTGATTTTTTTCTATGAATGTGTAAAATAAAATTTACCTAGGCACCTATTTGAGAAACAAAACCCTCATTGTTTTATGTTATTTCTAGATTATTTAAATAAACATCTGACATAACTATAACTTTTAATAGTTAGGTACCTACTTACCTAAGTTACCTCTTTCAATACTTTATACATCATCTCATATTTAAACTTGTAATATTCAATAATAAAAAGTAGGTACCTCACTAATTTTACCACCTAGGAACGGACGATATTTTTTTTAAATTTTCCTAAACACGTGACAGAGAATATCGTTCAAACTTTATTTTAAAATTCGAACCTACCATAAACAACGGCTACCAACATTAAAAACTCTTTTAAAAAAAGCATTTTTCCCGGCAATTTACCATTAGAAAATGGCGGCAAGACCACGTCACCGCTAGAAGTGACGCGCGGCCTAACCTAGGCCAACATAGTCGATAGGAAGCACAGGTCAATACACCCGGTCATGGTCATGCACTTTCCCGGGAATAGAATTATTCTTGTTTAGTCTTATGTAGGAATTCTAATTAGACGCTGAGCGCGGCAGACGGCGTACGGGTATTGTTTCTGTTTTATTGTAAGTACCTACTAACAGTTTGTGTATTGAAATTTTTAGTTATTTAGTTGATTGTGTCGAATCTTTTGGGGGCTTTAGAAAATTTTGTGAAATAGACAGAAAAAAGAAATAAATCAGTCGATAGCTAGTTAGAATTTTATTGATATCTTATTAAGACAAACCTTTCTTAATGAGAACTAAAAAAACTGCCACAAAATGACTAGGTAAGATTTAATCTAAGTAGGTAAATATATTTTGGTAGTATTTTTTGTATTTTGTTTTTTTTTATTATTGGTGTACAATAAAGAATATATCTATCTATCTATTTATAGTAAATAAAACAAGTTGGAAAATAATAGAATTCGATTTTCTCTAATCCAAAACTAAAACACGCCAGCATTTTACTAAAATTCAAATAAAAAATGTAAAAAAATCTACCTTAATAAATAAAAGTTATTTATTTATTTATGTACACACAAACACTTAAAAATAAAAATAACAAAAGCAGACAGAAGAGCACAAAGGTACTGCTTATTTCAAATGAAATTGCTTCCAGCAGACCTGCGACAGGAGAGTTGGATGAGAGATGTAGACACAGTGTATACAAATAAGTTGTTTCAAGTGTAGTTTACAAAAAAGTCCACACCCTTTTTTATTTTTAAATAAATTAAAAATAAGCTTAAAATTAAGAATAGCTATCAAGATTTAGACAAATTCCTTTTTTTTATGAATTTTACATGTTTTTATTCAAAAAGCCTAAAAAAACAAAATAAAATTTCAACATTCCAACTCACACAAAGCGAAAAGCAAGTCCACACTGCCAACCCTAGGCTGTGTTAAAAACAGTTTCTAAGACTCGAGCGCACTCATAGTTGCAATGGCATGTTATCCTAGGTCACTGGCACGAGCTTTCACGATCATTGACGAAGGCGCCCGACGAGGCCCGAACGCAGACGCCAGTGTCAAACGATAGACGTGCGATAGTGTTCGTAGTAAGGTGACTAATTCATTCATAACTTGCTGGAGATATTTGGAATGGGTATTACTTTTTGGTAAGCGGTCGTTTAGATGCCACGTTGGCAGTTTAGGCATTCTTGTAATGATACGGCCACGTTAGCAACTAGGTACTAAAGCTTTTCTGCTTACTTCCTAAGGCCACGTTGGATGCACCTACGCTTCTTTCATACATTCCTTCTCAAGATAATATATGATAATGATATCTTCTGAGAACGAAATACTTAAACATACTCGTAGATATAATAATATGTTTATTTCTAGCTGTCCCCTGCGGTTTATATTATTTTAAAAGAAAAAAGATGTCTACCAAATCGCATCGAAATCTGTTCAGCCATTCGAGCGTGAAGACGTAACAAACATACATACAAACGTCCTCACATGTCTCTTGGTGCAATTTTGTGCGGTTTACAAGCTGATAGTCGACGGAATTTTCCTACCCTTCCAGTTCCTAGAAACAGAAAAAAAAGCCCATTAAAGTAGTCTATACTTTATCGGGCTTTTTTACAATAATAAAGAAAACAGTAGCTTCACTATATCCTGCAATCAACCAGTATTTGTCTTCGTAACCAGTTTCTCTGTCGTCTGTCAATTTCTGAGAAAATGAGGACCTGTTTCACTTGTAGTGCCTTCGTGTGTCAATTTTCTAACTACTAGTCTAAAAAGCTTTTTTTAATTAACTATATAAACTTGCATCGCTTTAGAATTCTGTCCTGTTGTGTTGTGCATGTACCTACACATAAATAAATAAATTTACTATGGCTGGAAAAGTGTGGAAATGCGGTTTTATCTTCTGTCCTTGTCCCGTTTTATTTGGGGTCGGAGCAACACGTTTTTTTTCTTCCATTCTGATCTGTCACCCGTCACGCTATCACTGCCGCTAAAACTTCCTTTTCTTTCATATCACTTCTCACAATCCATCCATCTTTTCTTTGGTCTCCCTCTCCCTCTCCATCCCTCATCAATTTTTACTAGAAAACAACACTACTAATATTATAAAGGTGTAAGTTTGTGAGTGTGTTTGTTTGTTACTTTTCTACGCTCGAACGGCTGGATGGATTTCGATGAAACTTGGTGCACGGGTAGACCATGTCTTGGAACAGCATATAGATAGGATATTTTTTGCCCAGGGCATATGATGGCTATTAATGTAAATGCGGTTTTTTGGTGAAAATACCGAAATGAGTTTTTACGAGAAAACAGTAAGAAATATATTTTAGAATTTTATTTTTAAAATGTCTAGAAAATATACGCAAACAATAAACGCTATGGTAAACATAGATATTTTTATGTAAGCAAGAAATAGTAGCTATGTTATTATGTTGAAATGGTTTTTAAATGAAATATCCAACTTTCAAAGTATCTGTTAATTTGATACATCCAACAGAAAATATTATTTGGTAATTTTTTTTTTATGACTCTAGTTTCGGTTTCACCCGCGTCTTTGGTTATCGCTCCACACTTAATGGTCACAGCGTGATGTTATATTAGTTGTAGTAGTTAAACTTTGTCGATAAATAGGCTAACCAACTGACTGCTGGAAAGTTGGCTATAGGTCAGAAAAAAAAAATTGTATCCGATTACAGTGCCACCTACCGGGTCCAATTGTATTTTAAAACCACCCAGTGACTCAAATATATACACGAAATTTCATCCAAATCAGTCAAGCTGTTTAGAAGAAGTTAGTTGACAAACACACGAACAGAAAAATTATATATGTTTGGCATTTAGCGCCGTCTAATTTTACTAGCGAACTTGAAATAAAAGGCGGTATTGTTAGGCAAATTATATTCGTCTAAACCGCCAAAAGTGAGGTCTTGTGTAGTACCAAAGAGAAGAAAAATCATAGAGAAAATCTTTGATTATACCACAGACTAAATACTGTTTCAAATGATGGGTCCCACAAATAGTACTGTAATTATCTTACAATATAGATGTTAATACAGTGTGATACAACTATGTGGGACGCCACATATCTATTTAAATAGAAGGAGAAACTGACTGACTGATATATCAACGCGCAGCCAAAACTGCTGGGACTAGGAGCGTGAAATTTTGTCTAAGGTTTCCTTTAAGACTTAGGCGAGCACTAAGAGAGGATTTTCCAAAATTCACCCCCTTAAGGGATGAAATGGGGGTCCAAAGTTTGTTTGAAAAAGTTACTTTCACGCGGGCGAAGCCGCTGGCAGAAGCTAGTGTATATAATTATATAAAGATTACAATCCTCAGAAGTATGTCATTCCTAAGACTAAAGAAAAAAGTTAAAAATAAAACACTGCACAAATAAACACAAATGAATCCTAATTATCCAATTCAAATTCCACCGTTTGACATTCGCCACCATATTCCGCCATAATGGTTTCAACTTACTTAAAAAACTAACGTCAAAAGGCCAGTTAAGGGTTACATGTGGACATAAACTATAACAATTTGTCCCTGCGAGGGGCGGGTGTAGGCAGGGGGAGGGGGGAGGGACCCTACCTGGTGAGGTCATGAGTGACCACCAGACAGGTTTTTTGTTTCCGACACTAGGGATGGGGGAGACTGTCAGCTGTTTGAGTTGAGATATCGATACTTTCGAATAAAGTTGTGCATTTGGATTTTCGGAAGTTTAAAGTAATAATCTTCCTGCCTTTGTCCAATTTTTAGTTTGGGTCAGCGAAACTCGTTTTTTTCATAACGTCTGTAATAATTAGTTGCATATACGATAAAATAAGTTATGGTAGACGGTAAATTTTACTGACCCCTAAAACACACATTTTGTATTATGCAAATTGTATTAGGTAGGTATTCGATTTCGCAAAATTATTATTAAGTATGCCATGGTTAATTGATCTTTCGCTAATAACAATCAACAAGTCTATTTACAATATGTGTTTCCTAATGATCTATTGCTACATTTCTTAAACATAAATAGAGAAAATTCAAAAATCTTCAAAACAGATACGAACTTTTGTACATCAAGTTGTAAACGCTAAGTCCTATACTAGTCACGGACGCGTAATTTAGCGGCAACGACACGATGACACAACGTTGCCGATTCGCCGACAGAGTTTCATAGTTTTGCATGTACCTAAGCTTCACGCAGACGAACACCAAGTATATAATGACGAATACGCGTCTATGTAGCTACGCGTTCGTGGACAGAAGGCCTTAAGGTAGAACTACATTGGGCACACGTGGGCTACGTATGCCAATCTGGGCGCGTCGGTCTCCACACATTTTATATGGCAACTAGACTTGTAGAGCTACATTAGGCGTGGCCCACGTGTACGTCAGTCTTATGTAGTTCCCGCTTTAGTTAGGTCAAAAAATGCACCGACGCTAAAGGGCCTATTACACTACGCGATATTCAGCACACGATATTCAGACTGTCTTATTTTTGGTTCCGAGTAAGACCGGTCTCACCCATATTACACTACGCGACATCGACTAAGACTGTCTGAATATCGAGTAGTGTAATAGGCCATTTATCGACATCGGCACATCCTTACGCACACATGCCGACAGCCGACGTTTCACTGCCAAGGTCCCGCCACCCCATGCTCTATAGAACACACATTATAATATCGTCCAGCATTTTATTGTGGCCTTTGATGCCAGCCTATTGAAACACGAAGGCCGGGATATAGTTTTCATGGCGACACGTTTAGGTCAATGTGTAAAAGTTAAAAGGATTCATTTTTAGCTGTTTGGCAATGCTTCACGTTTTTACAAGACTTTGGAGAGACGAAATTGAAGTTGCGCGTAAATATCTCGCTTGCAGTTTGCGGTTCAAACTGCCTCATTCTTTTTAATTTCATTCTTTCCGAATACTTTCCGTCTGGCGTTTTAGTGGTTCCATATAATTTTTATTTTATCTATAAGTTACATACATATATCGATACTTTTTTTAAGTAAACTTGTATTTTAGGAATGTAAAATAAATAATATTGTTTCACATTACATCTAACGTCTGGTGTTGTAATCTTATTTTTTTTTGCAATTCGGAAAATCTTTGAGACTCCATTCGAGAATTGTATTTTGTACGGAACCCTCAGTGCGCGAGTCCGACTCGCACTTGCCCAGTTTTTATTTATTTATTGATAGGCTCTCGCTTGACCACTATCTCACCTGATGGTAAGCGGAGATGTGGTCGACGGTGGAGCGCGCTTACCTAGTTGCAACCTATTCACTCTTGATTCAAAGAACCCAATAGAATCCCGGCAGGGAATTTCACTCTGTACGTTTCCAAAACTTTTCATGTATTATAGTTTTTTTTTTTTGAGGTGGCAAATCATATCTAATGACTTCTCCTGCTCTAGGGCAAGAACGAGAGGGCGTGTCAGCCTTTTACTGACTATCTATGTTCGACCCGAGGCGTCTCCTCTCGCGGTGGCTGAAGCGTCCAAAACTGTACTCCTTATGGGTAATTTTTGCTTGCACAGCCAATACAGTAGCGCCTTTGTTCCTCATCCACCAATAGCAGCCGTCATCATTCAAACCAACAACGGGTTTTTTGCTGGACTCAAAAATATAGTTAACACAAAACGTACAAAAGTATAGCTTTCTCTTTTCCAATCCTTGTGTTTCTATGGTAGGTAAAAGAAACCCAAATGTCCAGATGTTCTATGGGCTGATAGCCAAAATGATCACAGGTCCAGATGATCGCAAAACCAAATGTTAAGTAAACCATTTCCGTTATACATTTTTCATCCTTTTTATTCCACTGTTATTGGTTGAAGCAAAAGGGAACGGAAATCAGACTTGGTCATCTGTTGGGCGTGCAATGGGTGGCTCGCCGTCCGACCGTCCGGTAACCGTCCGGACCGAGCCCAAGTCGTCGACGGTGCGTATTGTTCCACGCGCGCCTCAAGAAGATGTCAGCAAATCGTAGGGGCCCCGGCAAGGTCAAAACCTACTGAGGCCACGGGTAGTGTGAAAGTGGCCCTAGGACGAAGGCAAAGAAGGAACAGGAGTGGGTTTTAGCCAGTAAAAGTCTGACACTATCTCGCGCACCGCCCAAGAGCGGGATTTGTCATTAGATGATTATCGCACCTAAAAAAAAAAATTGTTCATCTGTACATGGGATAGTACAGTACGTGCCCTCACTATTGCGGCCGCCTCCTTCACTAGCATTATTGCTCCTCCCTCTCGCTCCAAAACATGACCCGTAATATTGCATCTATCAGCATATCTGCTTTCGTAAAGATCATCCCCAAAATTCAAACAAAAAACTGCACACATCCCAAATTAAATTTTGACGCACAGCTAACAGTAGCATTTAAGGCGGGCACCCCACAGCCCTCGACTCATAAACAGTGTTTGTTGTACGAGTATGTTGTGACTTTAACACATGGCGGAAACAGATGCCAGGTTATTAGTAGATACAACGCGTTATTACTTTAATTTCGGTAATTACTTGTCTTAGAAGATGTTGCTAGTAATAGGAATGAGGGTAAAGATGATCTTAGGCAGCAAGGGCGGATCTAAGATTCTTTTCTGGGAGTACAAGGGGCGGACGGGCAAAAAAAACAACTACAATGGTTAGAAATAAACTTTAAGTATCGTAGTTCAAGTTTATTTCTACAAGTTCAAGTATGTATAGGTAAAAAATTCTCAATTCCAGCCAGAAATAGACAAGAGTTTTATTCGTGTTGTTTCTGTTATTTATTATTATATATTTTAACAACTCTGATAATCTAATTTGCTTCTAATTATGTACTGTGAACAGGGATCTCCTAAGTACACAAAAAGTACCGTCTAGGGGGCACGTGCCTCCGTGCCCCCCTCCTTTTGGAAAAAGTGTCTATAAACTATTTAAAACACTAGCATCAGCTAATAGCTGCTTTTAAAAAATATATTTAATATTATAATTAGTGGTAGTCCAAAAAAATTTGGTTTTGATGATTTGGAATGATTGGCCTTTCTCTAGTTCATATTGAATCTGAATCTCTGTGAAAAAAAAGCGGCGTTGATAAAAATACAACGATATTCGAGCTTGTTCCAAGCCTCAAAGCCTGTATGGTCGTTGTTCTAAGCCCATGTTCAATACAGCCAACTACCCCATGTTTATTTAAAAAATCGATACCAACCTACAAAAAAAAAGCGATTAGAACTAAACTCGTAAACGATCCCCATTTACAAACCTCCACGCGTTCTATAAATTCAAATGATTCCAACTGATACTACAAGCGACTAAACATTACATTTTTATATTCAACTCTCAACAAAGGGCACAGTCAGGGCTCTCAGTGTGTTAATAACCACTCGATAGGGATGGGATGGCACAGAAACCGGTATCACTTGATACCAAAAAAATAGACCGCTTTAAACAAGTCTAAGGGCTCAAAAAAGTTGGATACTTTACAATAAATGACTGTTTGTTATTGAAAGTATGGACAGGACTGAGCTGATGATGTTAGCTTGAGGTAATAATAATACTTACGATTTGTTCGAATAAATTAAATTAAAAAAAATACTTTACTAACTATAATTACATTAAAATCAAATAATAATAATAATGACCCTAAACTAATTAACACTAACTAAAAGCAAACTAAAATATGGCGTCAAAAAACTGTTCCACATCGCTGTCGACTGGTAAATAAAAATAGATAATAAAATAAATGTATCTGTTTGATATCTTAGTAATCTTGTATGAAAACTAATCGGCTCACCATCAGTTAATCTAATATATAAAAATCTCGTGTCACAGTGTTTGTTACTTAACTCCTCCGTAACGGCTTGTCCGATTTTTTGTACATATTTGGCAGGTCATAAAATATTGGTCGTAGGCTATTTTTTACCCACCCCCAATTGTTTCTTTGGTAATTTTTGTGGCAGAACATTTGTATATAATGTATTTGGCAGGTCTTAGCCCCACCCACCCCCTACTTTTCATTAGTAATTTATATGGTAGAACGTTTGCCACGTCAGCTTACAGAATTCCACTTGACAGTTCATTTGTAAATAAAGGTACCACAGCAAGACTTAAAAGAGACAGAACATAATAAAATAATTGCTTTTACTAACCCTTTTATTGGTATAGGTACTTCGGTAACATATAAAATGATTAAAATCATTGCAATTTTCATATCTTCTTGTTTATTCTTAGTCATAATTACATGGAACTTAATTTTAAACATGCGTGCAAAAGTAACATACTCGTAAAATTAACAAGTTATTAAATAAAATTATTAAAAGGACCAAGAAGAATAGGAATAATCCTTATTCATTGCAAAATTATTGGTACTAGAAACGACCACACCGAACTGGTATCGGTGTAAAGATACCAAGTTTATAGCACTATTTTTTTACTTAACAGCCTTGATATAAATAGGAGTATAGAATATTAATACTCATTTAACATCATTGCAAGCCATTTTTATGATCAGATCAATTCATTATTTGACTTTCTATAGTCGTGTTTGATAATAAGGTTCATGTTTTATGAGCTTATTGTGTTAGTATGTAACAATACCTAGCTAGTGGGCTGCGGAATTGCTCAATTTCGAAGAGTAACACAAAAGGGCAACTGAAGATAAATTTTAGAGGTGAGTTTTAGTCAGTTAAAGTCTGACATTTCTTCCCGTTTTTAATTTCCAAACTAAAAAAAGAACCTAACAGATTATTCTATTATCTGTGCGTTTAAGGCCCTTACTCTCATTTAGTGCCATAAAACAATGACTTTCTGAAGCCAACTTCTCGGTCAGGGCTGGATTAATAGATTTGAAAAAAAATATATTTATAATATAGTCATTTACAACATTATCAACATAATTATATGTTTTTCGTATGGCTAATACTTTCGCCAAAACAAAAATTACCTACATTACATTTTTTTGCTTGTTTTCCCTACTCCTTTCAAACGGCTTTGATCTTTAGAAATACATATGTTTACACAAATAAATTGTTGGTTAAGTGTTCTTCAGAATAATAATAATAATAATATACCACAACTATCACACAACGTCGTCTAGTCCCAAGCTAAGCAGAGCTTGTGTTATGGGTACTAGACAACTGATAAACATACTTATATATTTCTAAATACATACATTAAATAGATAAATTACACCCAGACACAGAACAAATGATCGTGCTCATCACACAAACATTTGTCCTGGGTGGGAATCGAACCCCTCCAGCATAGCAGTCAGGGCCACTAACCACCAGACCAACAGGCCAGTCAAAAGTGAGAGAAATGTACAAGCATATGTAAATCAATCAATATTTCGCAAAGAAAATGGTTTTAATTAAAGGTCAGCGGGGTTCTATGCGGGCGCAGGCGGTTTGAGTACGTGTGCATTTAACTCCGGCCAGGAATAAAGTCCCTTGAACAAAGGGACTGTACTCAAACAAAAGGCTAGGCAGTTTGTCTTTCGTAGTTTATGTCTTTCATTACTAATAGTTTAAGCTGTTGATCCCCGCATTAACGCCGGCGTTCACGCGCCATTGTCTTACTATTACGTCTCTAATTACGCACTCAAAAGGTTAAATTAGCACTTCTGCACTCATAATTATAGCATAGACTAAATAAAAGAATTTTCTAACAATATTTTTTTACAAAGAAAAATGTATATTGTACATAAGTATAAGTAATAGTTATGTATTACTTATACTTACTGCGAATTATACGTTTAAACGCAATACGTATACGTCACTGTTAATTTGGCACTAATATTTGAAACCTGTTACAATTGAATTGCTTAATTTAAGGTAATATACTCCCAAATATTGAAACCGCAATCTGTACCCGAAATATTGATTCCGATACCGAAACTAGGGCTTAGTACCTAGCTATATAATTGCATCACTACGTACTCGCTCAAATATAGGAATCTATTTTCAAACAGGCAATTTTTTTTTTAAATTTCAACCTCTTACTTATATTTGTATTACGAACAGATTATTTTATAATATAACTTCGAGTTACAGTTAATAGTTTGTATACCATATTTCTTAGCTTTTTAAACTGTGGGTTAAACTTTCTAGCCCAATATAACGTTTAAAATATCTCCGGATACTTCAAATAAGAACCCATTTAGAACTATCCAAAAACAACCACAAATTCAAATCCTTCTAATATTTATACAGCTTCAAAACTGAGCTCACTAAAACCTGTCCCAAAAAACCTTTCACTAATAAAAATATTCCCAATCGGAACGCATCAGGGCCGGCCCTTTTACCGGTACCGTGTTAAATTTTATATCGACATTTACCGTTTCACCACGCTTCTAACCTGTCCCTAGAGATAGACGTTTGAAATTCGAACGTAGCGTATTGAATGGGAATTCCTAATCGATTTCCAAGTTGTAAAAATTTTTAGGTATGAAAATTTTAAATGCTTGGCAACAAGGGACAGTGTGTGTAGAAATTGGTTTGACCTATTGCCTTATATATAGATAGATATTATAACTAAACCAGATATTTTATCTAAAGCATACCCTTGCTAAAATGTTTCAACATACACTTCCAGAAAACAGTCAGGAATCATGAAAAGGCAATTATCTAGCTCTTATTAGTCTCTTATGATTTTGTATTTTCTCTACAACGAATTTAATGCTTATTCTCTTGAAATCCAACAATTTCTTTGATGCAATACATTTATTGTTCCTATTCATATGATATTTCAGCAGAACTAACCGAATGTAATCGTTTAGTATAAATTTCAATCTCAAAGGACAGGAACCATTTCAAACAGGCTTTGATCTGGATTTAGCTTTCACAGAAATCCAAACTTATAATTATTTTATCACTAACTTCTATCAGCAGCTTCGTCCGCGTGTCTAACCGTGTTCTAAGTTTCATCGACATCCGTTCAGCTGTTCGAGCGTGAAGAAGGAACAAACTTACAATCACACAAAGTTTCGGCTTTATAATATTAGTGTGATTTTAAACTAATTAAATTATAAATGCTAAATTAATTTTGTTTAAGTATTAACTTTTTACGACTGAATAGTTGATCAGATTTGGATGGAACTTGGGAAACGGGTAGACCATATGCTGGAATAATGAGACATGGATACGTTTGACCCCGGGAGTATGTTTCCTTAGAATAAATTTCGACAATCACGCGGGCAAAGTCACTAACAGAAACAACTAATGAATAAAGCATAGTTCTAATTAAATTCACCTTCAATTAAGTTCTCTTACATTTATGTCTATAGTCATAGCTTGAAATGATTTACTCACAGTATATCATTCCCCAGTGAACATCTTGATACCATTTAAAAAGATAATACAATTAAGCTTGTTAACATCAACCTGACACAAGTAAATAAAACTAGTACTGCCTATTAAAAATACATTCATACCCATTTTATTACAGACTTTAAAAACACTTCATTTATTCTGCATATATCAGTTTTAATAGTATTTTTACATCAGCTCTCCTTATATAGCAGAGATGCCATCTTAAATTGACGTGAATCAAATTCCGCATTCCCAATGGGAAAAGGGAAACAATAGTGGGACCTGTCCCGACCCTATGCTAATATACATTGTAATTAGAATCCAGTCTAGTGTAACAGCTGTTTTATATAAGAATTTCAACCTTAGCGTTTCATATTTAGAGTTGCTTTTCAAAAGATAAAAGTGTATGAAAAAGTTATAAAAATGTTATCGTCTATCTTTTTGAAAGTGATTGTAAATTTTCTGAATATATTCTGCTCATTTTTATCAACGATTTTAATTACTTCGGTTTTAGGGAGGGGTTTAATATAATTTATAAATTCGTATTGCGATGGCGTATCGGTTGGGAATTTATCTATTTTATTTGAATTTGGAAAGTTTGATTGAGTGTGGTGATTTCTTCTTTTTGTTTTAAAATTTTTCTTTTTACAATCAAGTTCATTCCAGCCACTGGTCCAGCTTGTAGGCTGATATTTGCTTAACGTTCAAGCTTAATTTCAAGTTCAACATTCAGTAGTGTAGCTAGAGTCACGTTCAGTAAACATAATTCTTAATAATGCACGTTGAATGGTAGGTTCAAAAGTTCTTGTACATTTCTAGAGGACCCCATTTTGCTACCAGTTGCCTCCGTATTGTATTTTTTTTAGCCTTTTTTGCTACTGTGTTAGTTATTGAATCTGTAACAAGTTTTGCTGAAGATTTTACTGTACGTAAGTAATAATTTGTTTCTGTTCTGGACTAAAAGAGGCTGACTTACTTTACAATAGGAACATTTTATACTATACTCAGCAAAATGCTGAAGTAAACCATCGTGAGGAAACCGGCATAACCTAGAACCAAAAATTTGAACACATGTGACATGCACCAATCCGCAATGGGCATGTGGTGGATTACGGGCCATTCCTAGAGAGGAGGCCTAAGACCCAACAATGGGAACATTTTAAAGTCAAAGTCAAAGTCAAAGTATTTTATTTGTTTAACATAGGTAATATGGTACATGGTATAAAATTTTCGTTGTATCACTATGTTTTGCCTTGCAAGGCGTACAAATTAGGCGTAAAAAACTACAAACTAAATAAAACTGTTTTAAACAATAGTAACGTCGTAAACAATAAGAATAACAAGTGGATCGGCCATTTATTATTTTATGCTTCTATCATCTAAAAACTCATTGATCAAGGCTGATTATTCCAAGGTATGCTACGTTTTATTGGGACATAGGATATTTGCATAGACTGCCACATCATCGGGTTACAGGCAGATGCTAAATCTCGAAAACAAATGGACGTGGTAACTATATTTCACGATATTTTGAATACGTTCGTGTCACTCACATGTCAGTCTTCAGCAGTAACGTAAAATTGCCCAAAATAATTAGACTACGACCCTTTTCACACGTGTCGTTGTTGCTGTCAACATGTCCAAGTTTGATGATACAGTAGGACTTTTTGTGACAAAACTGAGACGTGATGTGTGACTTGACATGTGTTTTACACACGGCTACATAATTTGTGACAAACTCAACCACTAGACATTCTGTCTGCATATAATATCTATTGTCAGAATATTTGGTTGCTTTATTTTGGTTACATTAGATTTTTCGCAATGGAGAATATATGTGCAATTTTTTTTGCCAAATTTATTAGTTTTGGTAAACAAATATGAAAAAATATATATACCAAGTAATAAAGCTTCAAAGCTGCTGTTATGAAAGAGATGTTCGACATGGTCTTTGTCGTCAAAAGCCATGACATTCGTACGGCCGCCATACAAAACGGCGTCTTGGCGAGGGAGATAGGTATGTATATTTGTTTAAAATAGTTATATTTTGTTTGCTTTCCTACCAATTTTGATATTATTTTCACAATTAGAATTCTATTTTTGTATATTTATTGATGAACCAGTTACTTAACAATTTTTTTTATATTCTTATTCCCTAACGCGGAGTTGTAGGTAGCTGTTACCAAACCATCCGATTATTTTTATTCTAATTTTACCCTCGTGTGTCGGTTGCAAATCAGTTTTTTTTATTATCCTCTATTAGATTAATAAAGGAGTCTCAAGTCTTAGTTATTTTCAACATACAAGCGGTTTCTATGTTATATCAGACAAAGGCTAAAGTGATGGTTGATTTCAATTATCTTCAGATGCTTCCTGCTTCTATCATCATAAACCAAGTGGTAATTTTGTAAGTTTCTGATAAACAGGTTCATCATCTTTCCAATAGAGCTCATATCTATTAAGGACACTTAAATCATGCCAATTTGGAGTGCAGTTCGTTCAACTGTTTGCTAACAGTGTATTTTCCGTGATTCCTGGGAACTTGCCTCTTTGCTAGTCAATAGGTGTCTATTAAGGTGCCAACGTTTTCCTCATTCCTCATTGGAACATGCTGTTAAATCTTTAGGACACCTTGATAGATTGATTTGTTACTTGGGTTTCCAACTCTCGAAAATTCTTATTGGATTTCTGATTCTATATGCATAGTATGGTTAAGAAGCGCGTCTTTAAGTATGGTTTCATGTTTTGGTGTTTTTTTTTTTTGGTTATTTGTTTCAAGAACGTCTTTTGAGACAAAAGTTTTGATTGCGTTTGTTACAGGCTCTTATAGCCGAAAATTCTGTTATTCGATAAAGTATTTAACTTTCATAATAAAGGATCATAGTCCCTCAATTGAACCATTACCACAAAAAATATTCTCTGGATCTCCAACAGTAATGCAGACGTACCTACTCGTATAGTTAGGACATAGGTATAGTCATCGCTTCCAATAGTCATCTTGGTCAACATGTCACCTAGCAACACCAATTCTACCGGCTATTGGTTCAAATCTCGCCCAAAAACAGTCAAACACAAGAAGGACGAAACAAGTTTTACCAAAAACGGGTAGCCGGCACAACACAGACATACCTCCCATATTTGTTCCACCATTCCACTTGACAAGAGCAAATACTATACAAAGACGCTGGAAAGTGGAAAAAAAGATAATGAAAGAAAAACAAAAGAGAGTGTGGTGTGGAATAAGAATAGGACACTGTGTGTTAGTGAGTTTTATAAAATAAATCATTATGTATTCCAGCCACGAACGCTTAGCAATAATAATAGCGCAGCACGGGGTGGACACAGGGCTGTCCAAGAACTCGCTCATGAAAAATAGTTTCAAATGTTCCAGAATAAAATACATATTTTTGAATTTTTAATGAAAGAGAATTTTGAACAGGTTTCTGTTTTTGTAGATTTGGCAAGAGTCTGTGAAAGCATCTATAGCGGCTCAGGCGGAATTATTGAAACAGATTATACAAATTGAAAGTAGAAATGACTGAGATGAAATATTAGGTACGAAAACTGAAAACAGATAATAAAATCAATGCTTTCTGAAACACAAGTAGTAGTAGAATGGAAGCAAAGTATTGTTGTTAACAGTGATTATATTTAAAAATTGGAAATTGACAGTATCTTTTAAATAAAATGATTTTGTTCTGCAATATAGACTTCGCACATATTCCATCAATACTGACTTTAAATGCATATTGCAAATAAATTATGATACAATAAAAGTCATATAAAAGTTTATCAATCAATAACTTTTTTTTATTTAACTCAGAATTAGAATTAAACACCAGTGGTGCCCTGGCTCTTGTACTAAGATTAGACTTATGTGAAGAGTCATGTGAAGACATTCGAGAGAGGCAGCCCTACTCAACTATCACATGGCTAATAATATTTGTAAAACTTAGAAAACGTGTAGTAATGAAGTATTAAAATACCAACATACATTAATGCCAGCAAGTTCGTTCAATTAACAACAAAAAGCTTGCATGAGAGCTTTATAAAAAGCTGACACCCCTAACGATCCAGTTGAACAAACGACGCGCGCCGTTGCGCTTGCGCCGCCCTCTCATTGGCCGATGCAACTCGCTGCGGCGGGCGTGCGAAAGAGATGCCGCTACCTTTCAGCTGCAGCGAGAGTGAGATGGAGGAGTGCAGTCGACGGATGCGAGGGTTTCCGATCATTGACTCCTTTCAAGGCCACTGGCAAGTAACTTTTTTGTTGTATGTCATCGTAACGTTTGTAATATGGACTAAAGTGACCTTCACTACTTTCTTTTGAGGTCGTTTTGGGGACGGACGCCTTTATATTTAAAGATGTTATTAATAAACCAATCCTTGAGAAAGTGTTGCAATGAAAATTGTGTCACTGCATTTTGTTGGATTTTAAAGTTGATTTTAAATGATTGAGACTATTTTTTTATAATTGTATCTAGCTGATCGAATTTCCGTTACTAAGCTCATTGCACCCCAGGATTATTAGGTTTAGAAACAGGGGCATAGCTAGGTAGCTACGTCTAAAAATATAACTTAAAAACTTTGTTAAATAAAATATTTTTATGTTGTAAACAGCCAAAACTATGGAGAAGTGGAGTCCAGGCTCCAATCATAAACTAATCTGAACTAGTTATAGAAATAAAATATTTTAATCCAAGGCCACCAGGTTTCAGGGGCCCTGACTTATGGAAGCATAAAATCGTAAAATTTATCGACAAACCCCATTTCTTATTACTGACAGGCTTTGGAATTGACCTGCCTTTTAACATTTCGGTGCTAGTTGAACCTATTTCGCTATAGAAACTTTATCTCTTTCGGTTAAAATAGTTTCTTCAATTTTGACTGGCCGGTTGGTCTAGGGGGTTAGTGGTTAGCCGGGGATCATGGATGGCGTATCAGCTCCCACGATCCCCGGTCCAAGTGTGGGAGGGAACACCGGGGTGGTTTTTAGTCAGTAAGAGTCTGACAGACCCCTTCGCCTGCCCCAGGCGAAGGACATCCATGAGGATTTTCCACCTCGGCAACAAAAAAAGAAAAAAAAAAGGGGGTTAGTGGTCCTGACTGCTATGCCGTGACGTGAGTTTAATTCCCACCCATAACAAAGGTTTGTGTGATGAGCACGATCATTTGTCTCGAGTCTGGGTGTAATTTATCTATAATATGTATGTATTTCGAAATATATAAGTCAAAATCTAGTCTAGTACTCATAGCACAAGCTTTGCCAAAATAGTAACAAAACTTTTACACTAACTTAAATCTATGGGTACAAAGGCGGTCTTATCGCTGACAGCGATATCTACCAGACAACCTTAAGATGGAATGTAAGAACTTGAAATAGAAAAAGTGTAGGGTAGGGTACCTACAATATTGGTTGCATAGCAACAACCTACACTACGATACCAACCGAAGATTCCAAAATAACGTAACCTACGACACACGCTTTCGTTTCACACGTCGCCGTCGCCACAGCCTATTCGAGCCTATCCCAATTCCGGTTCCCCATAAAAATAGATAAGTAACGTAAACAGGGGTAGGTAGATAGCACGGTCTTCTGTCGAGGTCAATGGTTTCTTATCTGTACCAGTTTAGTCGAGTTTTTAGAGAGATTGATTCATCATTTTCATTGTTAAAGTTGTGCGTTTTAAGCTAGAACTAAGTACACGCCGATCAGGGCGCCACGCGACGTCGTTCTACGTTCAAATCAGGCGTGTTACACGTGTGCGGTCAGTCTAATGTAATTCTAACTTTAATATTTTTTGTAAAAGAGTTAGATGATAATTAATCATTTATTATTTATACACTGTCTTCTGGCAGCGGCTTCGTCCGCGTGAATGTTGATTATTGCACGCGAAGTCGCTGTCGAAGATGGATAAAAAGCCCATATCCATCCTTGGAGTTCAAGCTTCCTTCGTACCAAATTTCATCAAAATCGGTTCAGTAGTTTAACCGTGAAAGCGCAACAGACAGAAAGACAAAATTACTTTCACATTTATGATATTAAGTATGGAAGTATGGATTACATGGTCTGAGGTTTAAACAGTGACTTGTTGTTTGATACATTTTCTATTAGTACACCGCAGACTACCCCCTTTTTTTTGTTTAAGTTCTTATAATCCATCCTGAGGTTGTCTGGTAAATATCGCTGTCAGCGATAAGACCGCCATTGTACCCATAGATTTAAGTTTCTGTACAACTATGTTACTATTTTGGTGTACAATAAAGTTTATTCTATTCTCAACATATTTTACCACATGCACATTGTACACCACAATGTCCATGTGGAGATATTTAGGTATTAAGTAGGTAGTTTACACCTTTTTAAAGTCTAGCTGAAAAAAATAAAGAAATTATAAGACAAGAGAAACCAATAACTAGACTATGTATATATTAGTAGGTGTACATTTTGGAACAATTGATCTATGTGATTTGACTGAAGAATATCAATCGTTTAATATTTTGATTTTACCAGGTTCTGGCAGCGGATTTATCTACGTGAAAGTAAATAAAAATCCCAATAGAATATATACTCCCAAGATAATAATCGTATATGCTTATTCCAGGATTTGTATAACAAATTTAATTCAAATCCCTACAGGCGTTTGAGCGTGACAGAGTAACAAACACACACACATACATACAAACTTTCGCTTTTATAATATTAGTGTGATCCTTAAATATTTATAAAACAAAGTCCCTCGTAGCGTCTGTCATTCTGTATATTCGTAATAAACTCAAAAACTTTTTCCACCAATAGAAAGAGTGATTCATGAGGCAGGTTTAGGTATATAATGCATGCATAGAAAAAAAAAAACTGAAAATTAAAAAAAAATATGTTTTTTTTTAATTTTAAAATTCCTGCGAAGCTATGATGTATCGCTAGTAACGTATAAATATACGCATATTATGATTCCAAAATCACATGACTACTCCGACATAGATAGGAAAAGTAAGCCTAAAGAAAACATAATAGATTTCAAAGGAATTGGTTAAATCCCATAATATTATTACTATAGAAACTGACATAATATCTATAGTTAAAACATATGCTGATGCACCTACACTGGAATCTTATCATACTCAAGTCAAACGTGGCGTACAAAGACTTGCTCACGCTACTTCTGTTTATAATAACTTTCTCAGTTTTATAGGAAATTCCTTTGTTTCCCTCATTCAACATAAATGAAGGCATAGGTATCGATACCGTCATCGCGAAAGAATTCAAATCTATTATCCTTTGATTCAGTCCTTGTTGATTAAACACTGTTCGTGTGATGTATTTATATAGAAACTGATTATATTATAGTATAGTAATATCTCGGAAACACGTGTTCATTTTCAATAAGAAGACATTCTTGGATTCATAATATATTTGTGGTAAGGCTATTTTATAGCCATTCATCATTGGAGCCCTAACAGGGGAGTGCATACAGGTAAGGGAAGTAATAAGTGAAATAGTAATAATTCTTTGTTAACCAGCTTGCCAAGAAAATACTGTGGTAATTACAACAATAACCTTTATAATTTCATTGCTCGTTGTAGCGCAGTAAGGGGAGCCTTCTTTATTCGTTTTTTTTTTTTTTAGGTCACGGTATCATACACTTGTACTTAGAAATGGGGTTAATTAAAACTTGAAGCTAATTTGAATTTAGTATCCAAAGAAATGACTTTTTTTACTCGTTTTTTTTTTAAACTTGGCCTTTTATTTGAAGACATCTTGTTATTCCTCGGTAGGTCTTTGTCAGTGACTTAAAAGACCTCTTTAATTTAAACTTTATGAACTGTGTGTACATAGAAATCAGTCCTAACCTAAGATAATTTGAATTCAGTTCTATTAGAAATAATAGGTGCTAATCATAACTCAGACAACAAGAATTTAATCAGTGTACAATTCTATCGAGCCTGCCAAACGATTTGAAACCCTGTTACAATAGCTATAAGTTTCAAATAACTGTCCATTTATAACAATTCAATGGCCGTTGATGCGCCCACGCTAAAAAACTGTTGACTCACAATGTGAAATGAATTTAGTCGCACCAGCGCAGCGTTACAATTTTATCTTATTGTCATTTAATATTACTAACCTACTGCTAGCAGTCAAGTACATGAGACGGTTAATGTCCTACGTCAATAAATTGGAATTTGATAGTAATTACTCATCAGCTAAAAAAAACTGTAATTAGCCTGGGAACAAAGCAACATAACTTACATTGAAACCTCTAGAATTCGCCAGACTTAAATCAAGATCCAGATCTCCAAGGAGTGAAAAATCTTACAAAAGCATTCGATACGGTTGCTACTTGCTTCTAGTACCATTTTATACAGTAAATAAACAATTTTAACATTCAGAAAAGAGCTGTTAATCTTATTTACTTATATTTCACTCAAGTACACGTTTATTAGGTAACCTGCTTGTTGGAAGTCTTTAGTCGAAATAGGCGTGCTCTAAGTATCCGTTCTTGGCCCCTTACCGTTGCCTCCCTAGAAAGAGATATTTTGTGATAAAAAAACCTTTTTCTTTTTTTAGTCGGTGTTAAATAAGGAACAAACAATACCGAGAAACACCGACTTCCGAAATTAAAGTTATTTTGATCCTTTTAGTGTTTTTTTTTAGTGAAGTCGATTTTGTTTTTGTAAAAAGTTTTTTTTTTGAAGCTGTGAAAAAATCAAACATCTGACTTAACGGAAAAAAAGATACGGCCCTTTATGTCGCAAAAAACGTGTATTTTGACAGTCTCAAGGGAAACAAAATTCATAGGTTCCGGTTGACCTAGAATCCTGAAATTTGGCATGAAGCAAGGTCTCATAACACATAAACAGGAAAAAATCTGAAAACGTAAATTTGTAGTTGCGATTCGGAAAAATCTTTGTAACTCAATTCGGGAAAGTTTGTACGGAACCCTCAGTGTGCGAGACCGACTCGCACATGGCTAATTTTTTTGAAGTTGATTAAAAACACATAATTTCATATACATGTAGATTTAAATAACTGTATCGTTGTTTTCTCAGGCTAAAACTAATCCTACCGCAGCTCAGAATTTCTGTTCCTACATTATTATAATGTAATATCACCTAAGAATCTTATGGGAAAAGAATGTGTGAATGACTATCTAATTTACTCGACTATCCAGAGCCTAGCTTGTGAGAGATAATACGGCACATATTATTTAAGTAGTGCTTGTTACAATTTTACCTTAGTATTCTGTGGGAAGCGGTGTAAATGTTTCTAGGAAGTTAGGCCTTCCATCTTGTTACCTAGGTTCTCTAATTATAGTAATTGCAGAATAACTTCTTCATCTTCATGCCTGCTGGTTCTATTTGCTTATACAAAAGGACTAAGGGAGTTGTAAGTGTTCTTATTAGCTGTTGTGGTTAACTAGTTAACATTTACAATCTTTATTATTTGAGTTTAAACTAAAATTAGTTTTTAGAAATGCAAGGTACTAACGGAAGATTATAGAAAATAAGTTTCTGAATTGATATAAATACTTACGTATGTCTTGTCAGTTAGTAGAAGTGTCCACGGAAATTTATTCTGACTATTCTCAACCGAGTTCCGATGAGTGCCGTGTCTAACGAATGATATTCATAATACTTTTTTTTTACATTTCAGATATTCCTGTCCCCAAGATCATCGTGCTTCTGTGTGGGAACAGTTGGATCTGGATACCTACATTCAGTCTTAAAAAGATTTAAGTATCTTCTTTTTCTTTTGTAAGGACTATGAGTACTTCGTAAGTCTATTATTCCACCATCTTTAGTTCAAGTTCTTCTCTTTGTCCTTTAATCACAAAGGAAACGAACGTCAAAACATGTGTAACTACTAACCTACTTTTATTGCTCAGACTATAATTAAATCGCCCCCAGTATTCCGCCCTTCCAACCAGCATGAAAATAAACCACAATTAAACACCCTCCTAATAAATAGTTCACATAATCAATTTAGATCGACACTCGGCAATTTATTTACGTGCCATCGCTATTACTCAGGCGCTTCGACATGAATTAGCTAATATAATTCCACAAAGGCTGCATACAATTATTAGGGCATTATTTTATATCCTTTAGAAACTGAATAGGTCCATGAATTAAACAAACGAACCCGATCCAAGATGGCGTCCAACTCGAGCGCAGCTTTTTCGTTCCTTTTTTGAATTTTGAATAGGCGGTCGTTGTGAAGGGGTGAGGGAGAGAGCAGATCGTATTCCAGTTAGTTAGAAATATAACACTGTGTCTAACTTGAACGTAGGTTTCCTATACCAGTGAATAACGATTTTTTTTTTGTGTTTGTACTCGTTAAATTTTGTTTGAATAAAAAAGGATTAAATTTGATGTGTTGGCTATGAAGTTTTATCAAACGCATTTTTCATTAATGTTTTTGGTTTGGATATTGTAATGTGTGAGGACCTCATTCATGTCTCGTCCCTTGACTCCAGCTCAGTTCCTCATTTTTGTTGCCGTTTCTGAGTCTTTTTAACCTTCTGTTTCCTACTGGGCTTCATTAGAATATGGATGTACACATTCTAATGTGTTTGTAGTATTTGGCAGCAAATGTATCAAGTCAACCTTCTCGGCAAACTTCGCTGAGGTAGTCAAAGGTCAGCACTACAATAAAATTTTCACCTCCATTTTTGCTAAGATCGCGCCTTTTTCAATGATTCTACATATTACCATTACTGAGCAGTGGTGCCCGAGTGGTAACGGCCCCGACTTACAAGTTGTAGGTCGCGGGTTCAAACCCAGCCAGGCGCATTACTTTGTGTAATTTATATCATCACCACTGCTCTCAAAACGGTGAAGGAAAACATTGTGAGGACAGCATGTCCTAGAACCAAAAATTCGAAGACATGTGACATCCACCAACCCGCACTGGGCCCGCGTGGTGGATTACGGCCCATTCCCTCTCCTAGAGAGGAGGCCGGTGGGAACTTTATAAGGCCGACTATGCTATGCTACATATTACCCGGTGGCACAGACAGTTGAGATACAAAACTACACCAACTTCACATCACAATATCCACTAGGAATCAATTTGCGAATACCTAAAACAGCCACTGAACTACACTCGAAGAAATCCCGCCAAAAACTTTATCCAATGCAGTTGAAGACATTATTATGTCGTGGCCAGATCTTAGAATTGATCAGTTCATGATGTGAGTAATCATTTCATGAAATCGTGCCAAATCAGCTAAACGCAAGATTATTTCATAATATGGTCAAACATGGCTAATCATATCGTGAAATAGTTACGTTGTCCACCAGTAAAGTTCACTGTTTCTCAATGTATTCCTTTATTTACTACAAAATATGCTTTTCTTCCATCAAAAATACTAATTTTGCACTAAAATGTGCTCTTCTGGGTGGTTTAAAAAAAATAAACACGAAGGAGATGGCGGATTCTAACCTAACATGTCCGAGTCGGGGTGCCCCAAGTCCCTTAAAAATTGTAAATAGTCCATTAATATTTGATATAGTAAGTATTTTTAATGAAGAATAAGATTTTTGATGATATGGCCAAACGTGGATTGACATATCATCAACTTTTAAACGATCTGGCCAGTTTTTAGTTAGCCATTTCATCATGTGATCAATTCTAAGATCTGGCCACAACATATAGACTATTAAAGTCTGTCCCTTGTCTGGCTTTTCAATAAAACGTACCCACGACTTGTCAATGAAGTTAAAATTATAGCTTACGCAGTCAGAGAGCCTATTAGCCACAAGGCCACAAGTGCCACATCACCCTAATAGCTTACGTGTTACGGTCACTTGACTCTTCCCCAATTTACGCGAAATAATAAACGTTGTAACCATTACTGTTTCCGGTAAGTGAAAGTTTACGATCCCTCTTACCGTAAAGTGTCATAAGGGGTGTATGTTGACTTATGGTTATTAATGAAATAAAATTAAATATTTTGTTGGCCGATTTTTCAATAGTCGTATAACTTTTATCAGAAGGTCAAATATGACTGTTTGACATATTTTTTATGGAAAAGCTGTCAAATCGCCATTTTTATTCCTCGCTAGATAATATAAGTCAATGAATGATGTGATAACTAACTGTCAAAGGATAACACCATCTACTGGCATTACCAGAACAGCATAACTGATGTTATAATGACATTTTAATTTGATGGCATTGTATTCGGATTTATTTTGTTCGTGAATTTTTCCATATTTTCTCTTCGTTAAAACTAACCTTCCCTGGACTATCACTAATATTTCAAGACGAAAATTAGCCAAATCGATCCAGCCGTTCTCAAATTTTAGCGAGACTAACGAACAGCTATTCATTTTTTTAAATATATACTTAGATAGAATTGAAGATTAAAAGTTATCCGACTATTGAAAAATTGGCCTTGAATCTATGTATCAGTTAATTCGATTGTCTGTCAATAATCAACGCATTAATAAAACAGTAGTTACTCAGTGGTAACAGCCCCGACTAACGAGCTGGGTCACGGGTTCAAACCCAGCCAGGCGCATTACCTACTTTGTGTAAGTTATTTCGTCACCACTGCTGTCAAAACGGTGAAGGAAAACATCGTGAAGAAACCGGCATGTCCTAGAACCAAAAATTCAAAGACATGTGACATTCACCAATCCGTACTGAACCCGCGTGCTGGATTACGGCCCATTCCCTCTCCTAGAGAGGAGGATTCCAACAAACAACATTATAGTGAGTAGTGAGAACATTATAAGACGGATTGTGCTATACTATGCTATGCTATGCTATGACTAGCTTCTGGCAGCGGCTTCGCTCGTGTGAAAGTAAGTTTTTCCAAACAAACTTTGAACCTCTGTTTCATCCCCTTACGGATTCCGTAGGCGCGGGCTTGCGAACGGCGAGCAATGGGTAGCTGGCCGTCCGACCGTCCGGTAACCATCTGGATCGAGCCCAAGTTTGCAAAGAAAAAACAAGAATGGGTTAAAGTCAGTAAAAGTCGGACACGAAAGGGCGGGAGATGTCATTAGATGATGTTCAAAACATCCTTTCTTATTCTTTGTATCCATCATAAAAGGAACAAAATTTCAACGTTTTAGGTCCAAGGCTATGCCGGGTCGGGGTACAGCGGATGCCATTTTTGCTATACGCCAGCTGTGCGAGAAATACAGAGGTGCGCATAAAAACTTGCACATGGTATTCATTGACCTCGAAAAGGCATACGACCGGGTACCTCGTGAGGTTCTGTGGTGGGCCCTTAAGGAGAAAGGTGTGCCTGGGAAGTATGTGCAGTTGATCCGAGCGATGTACAGTCGATGCAGTACCCAAGTCCGGTCTACAGTGGGCACCACTGGCAGCTTCAATGTGGCTGTCGGCTTACATCAAGGGTCGGCTCTCAGCCCTTACCTCTTCCTGATGATAATGGATGCTCTGACGTCGGACATTCAGGAAGAGGCTCCCTGGTGTATGCTATTTGCCGATGACATTGTGTTGGTTGCCGAGAGTGGCCTAGAGGTCCAGAACAGATTGGAGGTGTGGTGGCACAGACTGGAGAGTGTTGGCCTGAAATTGAGTAGAACCAAAACGGAATACTTGTTCTGCGATTTCGGCGGTCTCTCCAATCCAGTGCCTTTATCTCTCGCTGGAACACCCATACCGATCTGCTCCGACTTTCGGTACCTCGGGTCACTCGTCCAAGGGGATGGTGAGGTAGACCGGGACGTAACACATCGGATCAACGCAGGATGGATGAAATGGCGACAGGTCACGGGAACAACTTGTGACCCACGGATGCCCCTCAAGTTGAAGGGTAAAATCTACAAGTCCGTGATAAGGCCTGTCATACTGTATGGATCAGAATGTTGGGCTGTGAAAAAGACGGATGAAAAAAGATTGCACGTAGCGGAGATGAGAATGTTAAGATGGATGTGTGGTGTGACGAGAATGGATAAAGTGAGAAATGAGTATATTAGGGGAAGTTTGAAAGTGGCGCCAGTGACTGAAAAGTTGAAAGGGAATCGTTTGTCTTGGTATGGTCATGTGAAGAGGAGAGATGAAACGCATGTTACTAAAAGAGTTATGAGTTTACATGTGGATGGATGGAGAGGGAGAGGGAGACCAAAGAAACGATGGATGGATTGTGTGAAGAGCGATATGAAAGAAAAGGAAGTTAGTGATAGTATGACGAGTGACAGGGCAGAATGGAAGAAAAAAACGTGTTGCGCCGACCCCAAATAACACGGGACAAGGGCAGGAAGATGATGATGAGGTCCAAGGCTTTGAGTTGAGCGTTTTTTTTTAAGTGGAAAATCATCCATTAATGACCTCTACCGTTCTGGGGTGGAGCGGTAGAGCGTGTCAGATTTTTAGTGACTAAAACCCACTTCTATGTTCGTACTTTGCCTTGCGCCCCAGGACCCCGGGGTTCCCTTTCGAGCATTGATGAATCAGTGAGTCAGGAGTTTGCCTTTTAGACAAGTAGTTAGTTTTAGTACCTATATGCAAAAACCGAAACACGTGTCGAGTATTTTTATGTAAAGAATCTGTGTACAAAATTTCGTAACTGTATCATGAAAAATCACAAAGTTATAGGTAAGCTTGTTATGTTAACTGGTTGTCCGCAAAAATACATGGTCACCGGGTCATCCGGGCGACTGGGGGGTTGTTGTGCTTCCGCAGCCAGCTGTGCGCTGGCACCTAAAGCCCGCTATGACCTTTGCTGTACTTAATGTTGGTGGTGTCCAACTTGTGACCTTTTTAAAATATTTTTAGGAAAAAATATAACATGGTGTAAAAATTATTGGAATCTAATAATATAGTTACTGATTCTATACCACAATACAAACTATATTCAGGTTTCGCATATACTAAAAATATTGTTGTATATAAAGAGATTGTGCTCTATGGTTCCGTACAAACATACCTATGAAAACAGTTCAATTCCCGAATTGAGTGACGAAGATTTTTCCGAATCGCAAAAAAAGTTTTTTTTTTTTGACGTAACTACAAATTTACAGTTTTCAGATTTTTTCCTGTACTTGTGCTATGAGACATTGCTTCATGCCAAATTTCAGTATTCTAGGTCAACGGAAGTACCCTATGAATTTTGATTCCCTTGAGAGTGTCGAAATACACGTTTTTTGCGTCATAAACGCCCGTATCTTTTTTTTTCGTTAACTTAGAAATTGATTTATAACTCAGAATATTGATCCTATAAGGGTTCCGTTTTTTCCTTTTGAGGTAGGTACTTTCGTACCACCAGACGGACGACGACGGACGGATGGACGGACGGTCTTTGGACGGTGTGAATTAACACCGTCCATAAAACAAAATTACAACCATCCAGACATTTACATCGTTCAGAGACTACCAGTAAAGTATATCTCTTGCTTTATCAACAGTGATAGTAAAGTCAGCCAACCGTGCCATGTAGCCACTGAACGGAAAGCACCAGCTAATCGCTGAGAAAATTGTTTAAAGCTAAATGCGGGTTCCGGCGTTCTGCGAAACAGAATATTTTTTTTAAGGTTCCGTACCCAATCCGTAAAAGGGGGACCCTATTATTGCTATCATTCTGCTGTCCGTCTGTCTGTCACCAAGCTGTATCTCATGAACTGTGATAGACTGTCGAAATTATCACAGATTTATTTCTGTTACCGCTTAAACAAAAAAATACTAAAAACAAAATAAAATAAAAATTTTAGTAGGGCACACAACATGCGTTTTTTTTTCGTTTTTGCTACGGACGGTAAGGAACCACTAGTGCGCGAACCGACTCGCACTTGGCCGATTTTTTTTATTGTTTTCCCACAATAGGATTAACTCCTGTTTCGTGGGTGCGTTCACAAACATGTAAACTCACATACACAAGACACATATACATATACATATTTGTTCCGTGCGGGAATCGAACCCGCAACACCGCAACCGCTTAACCACTGCGCCAACAGTCCCGGCAAATAAAATATTGAAATTATATTTTACTATTTAAAGGCTCACTTTTAGTCGCTAATCCACCACGTTCCCGTCAATGTTCACCCCGTCCCTTGCTCGAGCCAGCCTGCGCCACTAAGACTGTAGTAGTGTTGAAGTTCCGCAAGCTTTTTCACTTCTGTTTCCGCTTCTGCTTCCGCAAAATTTATAACAGAACTCTAAACTCATATGACTCACATATGCGCAAAAGTTTACGTAAGGCACTGATGACCGCTGAACTCAGCAACACTAATGTTGCTTGTTCCATAGACGGAGATGAACAACATAAGTTACGCGGATGATATGGTGTTGCTGAATCCATCGATCAGTGCCTTACGTAAACTTTTGCGCATATGTGAGTCATATATGGAGGCCCACGGGCTCAGATACAATGCTAAAAAGAGTGAATTTATATTGTTCAAATCTGGTACCAAATGTTACTCTTCTGTACCTCCTATCACTCTTTGCGGCTGACTTGACTGTGTGTATTAATTATTGTGTTTGTATAATTTGGTATGTTAATGTGTATTATTTCATTTATATGTAGCGACATCTATGGCGTCACATAAGAACTAATCCTGCATCGCGCAATCAAAGTTCTCCGCGCGATTAGAACATATAGAACAGCCCGAAATCATCTATCGGGCAGTAGCCCACCAGACATAACACCCGTCTGGTTGGAGGATCCTCCCTTTTCAACGAAGGTATTTTTCAGGCTTTACTCCCTGTTCCACATACCCCTAAATATATTTAATTTAATTATATCTATTAGATGACATTTTGTATGTAATTTAATTGTATGTAACATTGTGTAGGTACGTAATTTGAATGTCTATTTTTGTCAGACAGACGGACAACAAAGTGATCCTATATTGGTTCCGTTTTTTTCCTTTTGTGGTACGGAACCCTAAAAAAACAAAAATTAGTTTCCCTGTCAGGCCATGTGTGCCAATAATTTGACTAAGTTCAATAAAGTGGAATATCCGATTTTCACATATAACTAAAAACAAAGTAAACTAAAAAATACTTGAGATCAGCGCCATCTAGCGAAGCTCGCCGGTATCTGTTCACCCTCAGTTCTTAGTTCCTCACACAATACACTCATTTTATCTTTGTCCTCTCTCTCCCTCCATCTATCAACATTTATATTGCAAACTCTATTACTCACACTATCAACTTATACCAACTTATTTGATTCTCAAGTCATGTCTCATTTATTTTTCAGGGTTATTAAAATTTGCAACGTAACGCAACTTTCTTGAAGGCACTCTGCACTTGGACCATCTACACGTCACCATATGAAGATCTTCGTCAACACATTCTAGGGTGTACCGCCTATCAAGTTCACCATCAAGATCGTCTCCTAAAGAAGATCTTCGTCAGTACATTCTGGGGTGTTCTAGAGGCATCTAGAAGTTCTCCAGACGTAACTGGGCTTGGTAACTCCACCACCGTTGGCTGTGCTCATGCGCCAACGGGGGCGAAGTTCCTACTCCTAGTTGCGAGGTTCAACGTGAGAAGACAGAAGATTCAGAAGACAGAAGATTCAGAAGACAAAAGATTCAGAAAATATAAGATTAAGAAGACAGAAAATTCAGAAGACAGATGATTCAAAAGACAGTAAAAAACTGACCTTGATGAAATGTATACCTATCGTTGTTGTTAAACTGTCTTAAGTTAATCAATGATTTAACAGTTTCAATCACCTGCATTAAAAGTTTTATTCTGTTGGCAGTTTATTTGGGGATTGGAAGCCCCGAAGTCTCTTAAAAATCGACTCAGAAAATAGCAATTGAGTGAAACTGTTACGAAATTTTATGTGTTTGCTATCGCAGTCTGTTTTGTCTTATGTAATATATAAGTATATATAAAGGAGAAACTGACTGACTGACATATCAACGCACAGCCGAAACTACTGGGACTATGAGCGTGAAATTTTGCATAAGGCTTCCTTTTATGACGTAGGTGAGCACTAACAGAGGATTTTCCAAAATTCAGCCCCTAAGGGGGATGTGATCGTGGTTTTAGTCAGTAAAAGTCTGACACGCCCTCTCGCTCTACCCAGAGCGGGAGAAGTCATTGCTTGATTTTTTGAAGCTTAGCGGCTGTATCTATTTTTTCATTAAGTTAGAAATTTGATTTTTTTACAGATTCAAGAGACCGAAAACTTGAGTACCTATATGATTTTAGTTTCAACTCAATACCTATACGCGTTCCCGAGATAAAGGGTCTTGACAGACAGACAGACAAACGGAAGGACAACAAAGTGATCCTATAAAGGTTTTTGAGGTACGGAACCCTAATAAATGAGCACTAGACCCGAAACAACTGACAACACGGTTGGCTCAGTATTTGAACAATTAGCTGCTGCGCTGCATATAGGGTGACTGGCAGTTAGTAAAAAAAATCAGCTGTTCAGTACATTTATGTTTGCCTAATGTACTGAACAGCTGATATTTTTTTCGCGATTTCGGCTTTGCTCCCATAGTAAAGATTGTTTGTTATCATGCGCACAATCACGTGTTTAAGTATCGTACACTAATTACCAGTCACCCTATATATGTCGTAATGTCGCGGGTTCGATTCCCGCATAGAATTTGTAAGGCTTACAGATAGTTGTACCAGGTCTGGGAATACTGAGTCTTATTGCTTTTTTTAGCGACATTTTACTTCCAGACGGAGCTAGCCTAGTTTGTAGGTATTATTAGGTACTTATGCTGTGTTAATTTTAATTAACATTAGATTAAGCATAGCATATAAGCATAATCAGCTTTTTAATGTTCCCACTGCTGGGACTCAGGCCTCCTCTCTAGGAGAGGGAATGGGCCGTAATCAGTCAGTGCGGGTTGGTGAATGTCACATGTCTTCGAATTTTTTGGTTCTAGGACATGCCGGTTTCCTCACGATGTTTTCCTTCACCGTTTTGAGAGCAGTGGTGATGAAATAAATTACACAAAGTAATGCGTCTGGCTGGGTTTGCACCCGCGACCTACGACGTAAGTCGGTGCCGTTACCAGTTTACCACTCGGCCACCACTGCTCCAACATTGGAACATAAGATTGTTATAGTTAAAAGATAACTTCTTACCTATGTATGACCGATAATGCATAAATTGTATGAGCTATTAACACTGGAGAATAATAAAAAATAACTTGTATATCTGTATCTACCATTTAAGTAGATTGTTGAGCGTTGATCACCAACCTGAGTTTTAGTCCAATCAGAATTAAAAATAGAAGCTGAAAATGTTGATGATGAATTTATTATTGTCTATGTTCTTTCAAGGAAAAAGAAAACGATTATTTGAATTTAGAACGTATCAGTTTGTTGACAATCAAAATGTGAAAAAATGTCTTCACTTGTCTTAGAAATTTCGTTTGTATAACGTTTTTTTTTTTTTTTATTCTTGAAAGGTTCGCTCCGCTAACTAACGTCATGACTGTTTGGACAGTTTTATATTAATTTAATTATTTAAAAATGTTTTAGAGTGTGTCTTTGAAGAATGTGAAAGTACAATAAATTTTGAGTCAGATATTTTTGAGTGCGTTTTTGTGATTTAAATATCGGATCCCATCAATTTTACACCCGGAACAGAAAATTTGTACAAATATTTATTTTGCTAAGTATTCTAAATGTTACCTCAAAGCCTACGCAGACCGGGACAGCATGGCAAAGAATTAAAGTTTTTACCAATGGACATTCAACCATATAGGAATAGAAATACGACACAAATTCCTATGCTTTAAAATTATCCCGTGCCATCGAAAGGGATATTATCGCACGGTATTGAAAGACGCATCACGGGCTCCCGCGGCAGGATGACGTGGCGCGCTGTGGTAGGGGACGGCGTGCCGAAGGACGCCGGCGCCCACCAACACTCTATCAAACGCTTCTTATGACTGAAACATGTATCGGGCAGTAGAAGCTGCCGTGGCATACTTCGACATGACGCGGCATGCCGTGGCAAGGCGCTGGAATGCCGCAGTATCTAAGTGGCTAGTGTGCGCTGACTGGCGGTAAAATCCTTTGCCATGCCGTCCCGGTCTGCGTAGGCCTTCAAAAGTCGCAATAAATATCGTGTAGGAGGTACGCGAATCAAGATTTTCAAGGTTTCTTCGAGTCTATCTAAAATCCATATTTTCTTTGGCTTCTCTCTCCTTTCATTACTCATAAAGGTAATGAAGTAGTTTATTAGTTTTGGTTTAAGCTGTTGATCCCCGCATTAACGCCGGCGTTCACGCGCCATTGTCTTACTATTGTGTCTCTAATTACGCACTCAAAAGGTTAGGAAAAGAATAAGTAATCTATAGGTACATATAAAAGCGAAATAAAACTCGCTGATTAATCACGAAATCTCAGAAACTATAACGCCTACATACTTAAAATTTGGCAGGTAGGTTCCTTATAGGGTGTAGATTTCCGCTAAGAACGGATTTTCCAAAATTCACCCCAAAGGGGATGAAACGGGGGACCAAAGTTTGAATGGAGAAACCGACTTTCACGCGGGCGAATCCGTTGGAAGAAGCTTGTGTGATATAGTGCTTTACAGATCGTAGTTTATTTTACATCTTATTTATTTTTTGTTTATCTAAGTTTTATGTTCTTTTTATTAAATAAATCAAGGGACGTAATGTTACCACAGCTAGTCTTTTATTAACACGCTTTTATTAGCTTCACTTGTAACTATGTATGTAAGAAAATCTTGGAATCTTAATTTGACTCACTTCCCGGTCTTCGATTAGGATGAAATTTTGCACACGCTCTGAGTTCTCATGACAATACATGACTAGCTAAGAAACGTCATTACAAATCCAATATGGCGGCCTCCCCAAGATGGCGGACTGGCAGTTTGAAATCCACCCCCATGATATGGGTATCAAATGAAAGGGTTTGCTGTCAGGAAAACGAAAAAAATAGTCACATGACTTAAATCCAATATGGCGGACGTCCAAGATGGCGGACAGGCTATTCCAAATGCACCCCCATGTTATGGGTATCAAATGAAAGGGTTTGCTGTCAGGAATACGAAAAAAAAATAGTCACGTGACTTAAATCTAACATGGCGGACATCCAAGATGGCGGATTGGCTATTTGAAATGCATCCCCATGATATGGGTATCAAATGAAAGAGTTTGCTGTCAGGAATAAGAAAAAAAAAGTCACGTGACTTAAATCCAACATGGCAGACATCCAAGATAGCGGATTGGCTAATTGAAATGCACCCCCATGATATGGGTTAGTATCAAATGAAAGGGTTTGCTGTCAGGAATACGAAAAAATATCATAAGAAGACTAAAAAGATTTTTAGTGCGTGCTAAAAGCGTGTTTTTTAGTTTTTTAAACTATTATTTTTATTTTAGTGTTATAATCTACTCGTTTTACTTACAAGTTTTCCGTAATGATGTAATGTCCACCTAGGCATTGCGTACCTACCATAACTACCTATATATATAAAAATGAATAGCTGTTCGTTAGTCTGACCGATTTGGCTAATTTTGGTCTTGAAAGATTCGATATAAAATATGAAAAAATTCACAAAAAAAATATTCGAATACAACGCCACCTCTAATTGAAATGTCATTATAAAACTGAATCATGCTGTTCTGGTAATGCCAATAGATGGCGTTCTACTTACGATTAGGCGGTACGAAGTTCGCCGGGTCATCTAAGTAGTAATTATATATTTAACAAGTTATAAGTCAATGTAAAATTTTTGATTCAGAAATCCGGAGATCAGAGTCAATCATCTCTTTAGGATATGTAGGACAAGAACCCAAGAAAGTTAACAATATAATTATTTAAGTTAGGTGAGCCTTTGTTGTAGCCATCAGTGGATGAATAATAAGATACAGTTGCTGATAAGCAACCAACAAAACTGGCATAAGGACACGAAGGTGTCGATTGACTAAAACAAATAAGAATCATCATTTTTCAGCAGAAAGATACTCCATACCCACTGTTGGACATGGGAATCTCCAAGGTAAGCGTCACCACAACGTCTGGTTCTGTGTATTTCGCATCCATTGGATTTCCGCGACCGTCACTCACTAGGCCATCCGCCCAACTTGTAGCCTACCAACGATGCGTGTTCCGGTACGCAGTCAAAACGCCAGAACCTATGAGGGCCCCTTCGACCATGTTCTATAAATGATTTGCCCGGCCCACTGCCTCTTCAGTTTGTAGTAAGTACATTCTTCTTTCCTGATTCGATCACGCATGGAAACTTAGAGCATAGCCCTCTCTATTGACCATATAATCTATAGCATAGAACATAGAATAGTCGGGCTTATAATGTTCCCACTGTTGGGACTCAGGCCTCCTCTCTAGGAGAGGAATGGGCCGTAATCCACCATGCGGGCCCAGTGCGGGTTGGTGGATGTCACATGTCTATGAATTTTTGGTTCTAGGACATGTCGGTTTCCTCAGGATGTTTTCCTTCACCGTTTTGAGAACAGTGGTGATGAAATAAACTACATAAAGTAATGCGCCTGGCTGGGTTTCAACCCGCGACCTGTAACTTGTAAGTCGGGGCCGTTACCACTCGGCCACCACTGCTCTACTCTAATCTATAAGTACTTATAATAAAGCAGTTTAAAAAATATGGAGCGACGTTTTCAATTGGAGCAAAAATATGGAGCGATGTTTTCAATTGGCGCAAAAATATGAAGCGATGTTTTCAATTGGCGCAAAATATCGAGAGATGTTTTCAATTGGCGCAAAATATGGAGCGATGTTTTCAATATTGGCGCAAAATATGGAGCGATGTTTTCAATTGTCGCAAAAACTATTGAAACGTTTCTATCTTTGATTATATACTTGGTTTCTATTCATATTTTACACACAATCATATAGGATTAGTCAAAATTTAAGCTATACATTTTCATGCTATTTACCACCTATTCACTATGGGGCGTAAGCAATAAAGTTCATAAGGTCTGGAAGCGTCAGGAAGAAGTGCTGATTTAGAGTACACCCGCATATCAACAGTTATTACATTTCACTATACCTACCTACGTACAAAATGTTTTGGGAACACATTTATCGTGAGTAGTTACAGCTAAGGAGTGGAATTCCCCGCCGGAGTCGGTGTTTCCTGATTGCGACAACCTTCGTTGAAAGGATGGTTCTTAAGTCAAGAACTCAAGAGAATGAAAAGAATAGGTTACTTTTAAGCAAGAGTGCTCCAACGTCAACCACATCATCGCTTACCGTCGATGAGATAGTAATCATAAAAAAGATATGAAGTCCCTATTATGTATGATCTATGTCCTTGTATTTGCCACCCAGGTATAAATCTAAAGTCCAATGCTGCTTCTGAGAAATTCCAACACTTTGTCCAAGTCTGTAATCGAAGGATCCTCAATTATAGCAGTAGCGTTGGTACGCCACTGCTAGCTGTAAAACGCTTGCCTAGCAAAGTCAATGAGCGGTCTGCGATCTTGCTTCCAGCCCCCCCTAGCCAAGTTACAATCGTATCGTTCGGCGCGAAGGCCTCGAGTACGCCACGTCTCCGATTCCTTTGTTCTGACGTCATCTCAACGCTCAGTCACGTGGTCAGAACAAAGGATTCGGAGGCGTGGCCTACTCGAGGCGTTCGGCGCGAACGAAAAGATTGTAACTTGGCTAGAGGGTGCAGATGTGGCCAGAGCTACGATCAAAACCGCTTCGTGGCTGTTGCGGTATCAGTCTCTCCTAGAAGAAAACCTGTCATGACTTTAGTCTCTTACCGTTCTGGTTTCGTTAAGGATAGGTCAGGTAGGTATATTGAATGTTTGAAGGCCAATAATTCTCGTTCATATAAAAGTCACAATGTCATCACCGTGACAACTTGTCAAAATTTATAGAAAGTGGCCATTTTGACAGTTTATGGCTTGTGAGATTATTCGAAACTCACTACGACCCTGGAAAATAAAGGCCAACTGAAGAATCACAAGTGA
This sequence comes from Mythimna impura, assembly GCA_905147345.3. Classification (NCBI taxonomy): domain Eukaryota; kingdom Metazoa; phylum Arthropoda; class Insecta; order Lepidoptera; family Noctuidae; genus Mythimna; species Mythimna impura. Next base: position 2,183,406 of record LR990355.1, on the reverse strand, counting down.
GTTTTAGTCAGTTAAATGTCTGACACACGCTCGCTCTACCCTGAGGGGGAGAACCGGAAAAGTTACTTTAGATACTAGATTTCCACCTTTAAAAAAAAATATTCGCTACTGAACGTTTTTCCAGGTTTTAAAAAAAGACTTATCACTATGTTATGCCTCCTACATGTGCCCCTCACCCGGAGGACACGGTGAAGCATACAGTGGAGGTTTGTCCTGCTTGGGTGGAACAATAGTATGTTATTGTGGTGGCGATCGGCGGCGTCGACCTTTCGCGCCCGCAGTGGTCAGGCCATGGTAAGGAGTGATAGGGAATGGGAGGCGATCACCTTCCTCTGCGAAGTAATAATACAAGCAAGGGAGACGGCTGAAACTGTGAAGTGGAGAGAAGGCTCACGCCTCGACCCCCCGGAGAAGTTATTTCCCTCGTCAAAGAGGCATGTCCCTAAAGGGTCACAACAAAATGGAAAGTTAAATGAAACATGTTTAATGACTTCTTTTATTAAAAGTATACTTCTATTCTCACTACCATTAGACAGCCCTCATAGTCTGCTACAAAATCCATCCGCATTTGTCAGTTTCTTACTTTTCTTAGTGAGTGTTCCCACTGGGTTGTGACAATTGTGATCTATATTTCTAAGAGATAGGATTTAATTTACCATGACATGATTCATCCGAGATACGATATTTTATGTATGTGATGTTTTATTTTTTCTGACGTCACAACGCAGTGGAAACGTTGCCTCAGCGTACTCAAATACTCGCTATGATACAGCAGATTATAATTATGGCTATGACTCATGATTATATATCAGTTCTTGTAACTAAATCTATGACAAAATATATTATAAATATGTATTATTTTCCAATATAAGTTTTGCTAGTCTCTTCCAACGCTTTACATACAAAATATCTCCTTATATCTTCCCTTCTTTTAGCCACCTGTTTTATTTTTAAACATACAAACTAAAAAAAAATATATTTTTCGTAGTGACACCCCCAAATTGACATCATAATACAAACGTACAAAAAGGAAATGAAAACAAAATAAACTTGGCACCTCGACGATACTTTGCACACAAAAAGTAACTAATTTGACATCCGCGTACTACGTACTAGGCACGGATTGAGCAAAATATGACAATTCTAAAGTTGTCAAAAAATAATAGGCCCGTTTTGACATTTGTATTTTAACTACCTAGCGGCTTGTCCGGTGTAGTGTAGCTAATACTAAAATAGCTACTACTACACCGCACCCCTAATTATTATTTTATTGTTTCTTTCAGTTTCGTTCCAAGTTACATTCTAGGGTTTTTCTTAAATGTCAAAACGGGTGTTTTATTTTTTTTAACGACTTTATGTAGCGACTTTCAGTACACTCTCAGGGCACAAAACCATAATAACCCAACCAAAGGATACCAGACCTGCGGGATGGTTCGAAGGAGTCATTGCGGCCCTAGTGGAATAGACAAATGAATTTTCTTTTATCGTCTTAAGTCAAGAGTGAATAGGTTACTTCTAGGCAAGCGTGCTCCATTGTCGACCACATCATCGCTTACCATCGGGTGAGATAGCGGTCAAACGTGAGCAAACCCATAATTTAAAAAAAAATCGCCAAGTACATTATGTATGGCAATGACATTGTTATGTAACTCATGATTTAAAAAGTTGTCCATGGAGTTTCTTGCACGTTCTTCTCCATCGAGATCTACGCGTTGAGAGTTTGTCATGCTCACTCAAATGTCTCGCTGAAGGTGGCACGTGTTATTGGATCATTCACTTCCCTTCAAAATGGTTGAACTGAGTGGGCCTGATGCACGCGTCATGCTCGTGAACGGGCGCCGTCAGTAGAGACTCGTCATCTCTTAGCTGCCAGTGGCTTTTCTATTTTTATTTTTAAAATAGTTTTTTTTTTCATTGTTTGTATACATTGTGCTTACATAATAGAAGCGACAAGAAATATGTCACCAAGATTTATGTAACTCATAATATGATTTAAAAGAGTGTCCATGGAGTTTCTTGCACGTTCTTCTCGTGCAATTTAGCTTCACATATTTTTTGACTGACCGACATTTTCAAAAGTGCCTGTAATAGGTTATCTATACAGGGTGTTTGGTGCATCGTATGCCAAATTGAAATGGTCGATGGGAGGGGTTATCTGCTATCCTTTCAGACCCCTAAACATTTCTCAAATGAATTATGCTTTTCTGGTAATGCCAGTAGATGGCGTTATCCCTACTATTAGGCGGTACGAAGTCGGGTCATCTAGTTTGAAATAAACGTTTCTGATTTCAGATTACCTGCGGAGATGTCACGTGAAATGTGACCTGATAGGTAATTACCTATTGACATTTCATTACCTATTGACATTTCATTGCCATACATTTTATACTTAGCATGCTAACAGAAAAGTCATTTGTCCTATGCTGCTGGAACGCAACTGAAAGAACACGGGCGGGTCTTAGTCAGTCAGTGACAAACCTCGCTCCACTCAGAGCGGGAGAAGTTACTTGATAATTTCCCACATCAAAAAATATATAAAAAAGGATACCTAGATATATTTATTTTAAACTGTATAAAATCGTTATCCTTGTCAAACCTAATGACATTTTTTATTTAAAAAGTAGTTAACTCACTGTTTTCATTAAAAACACTATATAATTAAAACTAGAAGGCAAACTGGAAAAAGCGAATTAAATACTTTTTGATTACAAATGTGGATTTATAAGAACAACGATTTTATATGCTCTAAAATAAAAAAGGATAGTTTTTTTTTAATTTAAAACGCCGACGAAAAATTTCACCATTGGGGGTCCAGAAACTAACAAAATAAAAAGATTGTTAGAGAAGACTGCTAAAGCACTGCACTTCATAATAACTTACGCAAAACACTTAACATCCTATAAATGATATTCGTTGAAAGGAAGTCGAACCAGCGACTTACACTAGCCCCTTACTAGGGAATGCTATCCGGATATTCGAATTATCCGGATATTAGACCTATATAAAACTATTCGGATATCCGAATGATATGGATATAAGTCATATATCACAGTATCTGGATATCCGAATTGTCTGGGTATCAGTGAAATATCAATGTATCCGGATGTCCGAATTGTCTGGATATCCGGATAAATTACCCGGATATTAGACCAATATAAAATCCAGATATCGTTTCTACTATCCGAATAAAATTGATACTAAGCAACATAAACGAGGAATAAAGTTCCACATACATTTGTAGAGGTTTGGCATAACTTAACTACTCAAATATTATAAATGGGTAGAAGTAGATGAAGAGTTGGCGATACCTTTATGGATATAAAAAAGAATGCTCTTCATTCTACGCAAGTTAAATTAAAATATTACACCTAAACCCTAAAAAAATGGAATATACAAATTCATATACGTCGCATCTAGTACGTAGCACAGAAACGTCTGAGTATAACTTAAAAAGGTGGAAAATAACAATAACGCCGTAGTAATAATTATTTGTAATAATGTATATAATAGCAACTATTTACAAATGACTCGAAGTGATGATTACAATGTCTCTTATTGACCGCGCTCCTATAACGCCTATAAATATTGTTTAATAATTTATTTTCTGGTGTTACCTGAAATGAAAAAGGGTATTATTATTATGAGGAACACCGACGACATATTAACAAGATGCTATACGGGTAGGTAATTTTATAGACATTCGGTTCTGTGCAAATATGTCAATTGAAGGAGTCCACAGCTTATACAATTTGACAACACATATAAAATTATTATTTTATAAATTAAATTTAATTCATATTGGATACTAGCTTTTGCCAGTGGCTTCGCCCGCGTCTAAGTAAGTTTCTCCATACAAACTTTGAACCCCTGTTTCATACCCTTAGAGGGTGAATTTTGAAAAACCCTCTCTTAGTGCCCGCCTATGTTATAAAAGGAAACCTTGTGCAAAATTTCACGCTCCTAGTCCCGGTAGTTTCGGCTGTGCGTTGATATGTCAGTCAGTCAGTTTCTCCTTTTATATATATAGATAAATTAGATAAGATTTGATAAGATTCTGGAAATACATTATTTGACAAGTATAAAATATATAGTTCGAAATATTTAAATTATTAAATAAAATTGTATTGTATTCATGTGAGCGATAAATTAGAGTTAGAATTAAAACAAATAATTAATTTAAGGGTATATTTGAATAGTGTCAAACACAGTAACAAAAATAAAATAAAAATTTAAAACAGACTAAATAAGGAATTCTTACTTCTTGTAAATATTGCTGTGAAAAAAGACGGGATGAAAAAAGATTGCATGTAGCGGAGATGAGAATGTTGAGATGAATGTGTGGAGTGACGAGAATTGATAAAGTGAGAAATGAGTATATTAGAGCAAGTTTAATAGGGAATTGTTTGCCTTGGTGTGGTCATGTAAAGAGGAGGAATGAAACGCATGTTACTAAAAGAGTTATGAGTACATGTGGACGGATAAAGGGAGAGGCTAAAGTAAAAATGGATGCATTATGTAAGGAGTGATATGAAAGAAAAGGAAGTCAGTAATAGCGTAACGGTTGATAGAACAGAATGGAAGAGAAGCTTTTGTTATAGCTGTTGGTACTCCTATGATTAAATAATTAAATATTTACCTAAGTAGGTCTGCAGGCAGGAGAGTGCAGGTCCCGGTCGGCTCCACCCGCGAAGCTGATGTTGAGGAGCATGGCTTCGAAGGGATCGCTTCGCATGCGCTGCTGGTTCGCTTGTGCTGCCGACCCTGCATCGCGGATTATGCGGGTCTCTTCTTTACCGTCCTGATGGTGATAGAAATGTCAGAATATGTAGTACTGTTTGTTAAAACTTTGTTTCCTGATAACTCCAACCTGGGGATCTTTAAGTCAAGAGCAATGTGATGTCACATATAGGAGCAACAAGAACATGAACTTGATTTTGTAATGATGTGAAGTACTCGTTCGGTAATATGTGAGATACCTGGTATTTTGTTTTTAGGTTGGTGATGGCTGTCAATCTATCAGCAATGTTAACAGTATTTTAAAAGCTTTTTCTATGTCTGGTAGGCACTGATCTCTACTATTTACCACACTGGAATGGCGGCCGTCAAAGTGCTTTTGTGCCCGTTTGATATCCGCCATTTTGGCGCTGTCGGCCGTAGCGAGTGTCTATGGTACTAAAACTAGTAATGTCGCGCCGTTTACACTATACACATGACCTCATTTTTCATAGGTTTTATATAATTCCTGGAGCAGGAATAACACAGAATTCGAACGAAATTCATTCAAAATACAAAAATACTTGAGAGTACTGTACACTTCTCTGCAGCCATTTGCATTATACGTCAAAATTAGTTCTCTGGACGCTCGCGAGTGGCGCTTCAAATTGGTACAAAAAACTGGGCAAGTGCGAGTCGGACTCGCGCAATGAGGGTTCCGTACAAACTTGAAAGGTAAATTGCGGTTTACGATTTAATATTATGACGTATTAAAAAAAAAACTATTTACTAGATCTCGTTCAAACCAACTTTCGGTGGAAGTTTGCATGGTAATGAACTTCATATATTTTTTTTTAGTTTTATCATTCTCTTATTTTAGGAGTTACAGAGGGGGGGGGACATTTTACCACTTTGGAAGTGTTTCTCGCGCAAACTGTTCAGTTTCAATATCATTTTTGAAGACCTATCCATAGATACCTCACACATACGGGTTTGATAAAAAAAAATTTTTGAGTTTCAGTTCTAAGTATGGGGAACCCCCAATTTTTTTTTTCTATTTTTGTGTGAAAATCTTAATGCGGTTCACAGAATACATCTACTTACCAAGTTGCAACAGTATAGTTCTTATAGTTTCGGAAAAAAGTGGCTGTGATATACGGACGGACAGACAGACAGACATGACGAATCCATAAGGGTTCCGCTTTTTTGCCATTTGGCTACGGAACCCTAAAAATTTGCTGTCAAACATATAGAAAAGGCTGTCCAGTGGTAAATAATAGAGCAGTGCTGGAAGGCTACTCTGTAATGATTACTCTAATGACGAAGCCCAACGACAACATTAGCAATAATTGAACAGTTTTCCATCTAAATCTATATTTTGGAAAATGCCTTAAGTTTCTGACTAACTGACAGGCTCTTTGACAGAAAAGTGCTTGTAAATGGTTCACTTGAAATAAACATTGCAACCACTAGAAGAGTTGACTTCAGAAACACGTTTATGCTGGTACATATTGTAACACAGAGGCCGATACACTGCGGCCTATGTTAGCCCAGGACAGTAGACTAGGCTTTTTTGTTCGGTGTTTTTGGTGAAAATCCTCATGGATGTTTTATCACCCTGAAGTGGCAGGAAGCGGAGCTGGGAAGAGTGGAGAAGAGCAGTGAAAAGTGTCAAGTGTTTCCATTGATGTGGAGCGGAGTTGAGCTACCCTCCGCTTCGTACCACAGCCTGCCCGACTCCGTTCTGTCCGGCTCGAAGCAGCGTGTTCATTTTATTTATTTGAAAGACTGCTCAGCTTCCCTCTTCTCCACTTACACTGTTTCTACTGATTCGGAGTGGAGATTTCGAGCATTGTACGACAAATGCGCGCATGGAACACTTCGCGCCACCGTATAGGCCCAGATGATGTCCCCTAATTCGTCGCCCCCGGACCTTTTTAGAGGAGTTGACAGGGGGACTTCCACGACGTCCGTTGCGCCTGGTATGGGGTAGCAGAGAACTCCTAGTTTCCCATTCCCTTTCCACTACCTAATTCTGCGACGGACTTCGCTAGGACTGCCGACCAAGGACCGAACACACGGTTAGCAGCGACAGGCCGTTCCGATTGCCGCAGTAGCTTTTACTGGCCCAACTTCCCTTACCGGCCCAGGATAAACGCAACCGCTAATCAATCAAGTTTTGGAACTGTCTGCGGTCAGCAGTACAAGAAGACTTATAGATTGAGTGGGGTACCTCAGGGCGGGGGCTCCACAGCCGCACGACGGTCTCGATGCCGCTGGTGGCGAGCAGGAACATGGAGGGATGCAGCTGGATGCAGTTGAGGATGCTGTCGTCTCCGCGGAGGCAGCGGATGATGTTGCCGGACTTGCGGCACCAGATGAACAGGCTGCCGTCGTCCGAGCTGAAACAAAAAATATATTATGAATACGTCAATACTTACATACAGTTTACACAATATTAGTAGTATTCGGAAGCAACTGTTTATTACGGTTTTATACACATTGAATGCCAAGAATTTCAAGGAGTCAAATTCTCACCATACATCGTCAGCCTAAACGAGAAATATCATAGCCGCTGTCTCTGTTAGGGTGCGTTTCTATGGCGCAGCTAGGCGGAGTGGAGCTGACAAGAGCAGTGGCAAGTGTTGCGGAGCGGGGGTGGAGTAGATTTAAGCTAACCTCCGCTTCGTGGTGTCCGCTCGGCTCGCGACTCCGTCCTGTCCGGCTCGGGGCCACGCGGCCATTTTATTTATTTGAAAGTCCGCTCCGCTCCACTCACACTGTTTCCAATAATACGGAATGGAGATTTCGAGCACTGTAGTTAGCCAATTCAGGGTCCGCTCCTCTCCACTCTGCCCAGATCCGCGTCAGTGGAAACGCACCCTTTATCAAGTTAACTAGTAGTGCCTATATTAATATGAATACTTTCATTAGAGGCCATCTGATCTACGAGAAAACTTGAAAGACACTATGAGTTTTTTGGTGACATTTTAGAAGAAATCATCTACGAGATATCTCGTAGCTGACTCCTAACATGAAGCTGTGTTTATTACACACAGCTAAAAAAGTAAAAGGGTTACAAGTATTATTTTGTAGATTCTATTCTCGCTACAATCTCATACCGCGTCGTAAGGATCACCTTGCAGTCAGTCGGCAGATTGTGGATTTTAATCAAATATTTTTCCTATAATATATTCGTGTTAAGAAAATAGTGACTCATCAGTGCAACCGCAAAGTAAAGGCGTCTCCATACTGGGGTAAAAATTAGACTATTAATATCAAAAAAAACTTTTCATTACACAGTATTTTCTAATAATAATTTAAGTAATTATTTAAAAATTTAATCAGAATCGTCAGGATTTTCAGTTTTATTTTTATGAATAAGTGAGATACCTATTCATTTTTAAAATTGATAAAACCGCTTTCGTACTGTCTGAAGTGCTTATTTCAACTGGTCATTGTGAACACGGCTTTCTATTTTACTATGATCTGATTGGTCAAGGGGAGTGGCTAAGCTGAGTAACAACGATGACATAAATCATTTATTTCTTTGCAAACTTGGTGATTGATACATAGATATTTTCTTATACTTAATTATATTGAGCTCCTACATATTCTACCGTCGCATGGACATGCAAATAAATGATTTCATTTATCAATTATCACATTCACAAATTTTCAGAAAAAAAATATAAAATTATATTGATACTGAATAAGTTTAAGTCTATCAAAAAGTAAATAAGTTTTATCAAAATACTAAAAAAAATTCAGACTAATAACAGTGGTACAATTTTAATAATAATGTCAAATAGAATAATAAGCATGTCATCAGGAAAAAAAAATCAGAAAAGTGATGTCAAAAAATAAAAAAAATACATGTCAATCATAATAAGTTTGTGAATGATGACGTCACTATTTTCTTAACGCGAAAACGCCATAGTTCACAATGTGGATATAACTCACCCGGCTGCGATATAGTTTGCATCAGGGCCCAGGAAGCTGGCCTCCTTGATGTCAGTGGTGGTGTTGCAGTGTCCCAGGAACCGCTGCGAGTAGTCCAGGGCTGCAGTGCGGAGCTGCCTCTCTAGAACGCTGGTCGGTTGGCTGTCTTCGGATTCCGCGGCTGCTGGAGTCGGAAACAGAAGTTAGAATATAATATGTCACTAACGGGCTACTTCACGCTTTATTTCCATTACAATTGGGTAGTAGACCCAATTGTTTTTTAATTATTTGTATATGCAAAACAGCAAAAAAGAAAAAAAACCCATTCAAAAAAATTTAAACTGGTGGAATGGAAAACTGTCAAGTAACAGAATATAAATGCACTGAAATGTGACGTCATCACCATTAGGTTACGTGTGTACTTATACAATGTGTTGTTTTTGATATCACATAACTAAAGGTGTATATTTTATAAGGAAAAATAATACTAAAAGTCCTAGAATATGTGGTCCAAAACTGCATGGATCATAACCATCAATCATAATTAATTTTGGTTAAAAATTTACACCCGTATGACAAATCTTAAGTAAACTAAAAAAGCAATAAAAAAAAAAGCTCAAAAGTAATCTTAAGTTTTTGTTACTATTTTGGTGTACAATAAAGTTTTATTCATCGATATATATGTACTACGCACTAGATTACGCGTGCCGTACACTCACTTTAACCGACTCAGGTGCAGTGTCTTCTATGCACCTTGATTTTGATGACATTAGTGTAGTTTTGACGTTCATGCAGTGTGAGAGCGGCGCTAATAAATTAAAATCAAAGGTAATCTGGACGTAAATAATAATTCTGTACTCATGTAAGTAAAATTACTGGTTGTTCGAACAATTTAATAGCTTCTAATATCGTAATAGTATGTTAGAAAATATATTATTTGATTTTAAAGCCTTTCCATTTTATAATCATAGACTAAAACATGCAGATGTTCCCTCCCATAAAAACCCGATTTTTACCTAAAACTGGTTTAATGAACACAGACTTTGCATGGTATTTTATTCCGTTTGTTTTTTTTTTGAATATTTTATTTAATGTTTTTCTTTTTTGTATAAATAATATCAATGAATTCCGTCAATTTCAGAAATTATGACGACGTGCGTTTTTCGATACTGTAAAAACTCAGCAAGAAATGTCAGCAAATCATCGGGTATTATAATTTACACCGAGGACTATTGTTCAATTTTGAAATAGAGTGTTATTGTAATAAAGTATTGTAGGCAAAAAGCTGTGTCGCTTCTGCGGTATAAAAATCTATATGGATAACATGTCATTACACTATGTTGAACGAAACGCGTAAGTGCTACGAAATTCATGGCGCTTAAGACGTTTTTGTCGCGAAAAAGTATCCTCTAAAAGCCATCTAAGCGCTGTATGTTTTAATAGTTTTATTAGACGACATAATGGCAATAAAGCGCTGCAGCGAACTTTTGTTTTAACTTTTCAGTATTTTGACAAATAGTTTCCATGAACGTGCTTGTCTATCGCTAGAATATAAGTCGATGGTTTTATTCTATTCTTTACTTTTGTGACGTTGCCAGTCACCGATGAAATCTAAAGTAGTTAAGTAAACAAATGACATTACATATTTACGCTGTCATATTTCACGTAAGAGTGTTTTACATAATCGTGAATTTATCGAATTATTTTGTATGGAAAATGAAAACAAAAAAAAAAGATAATTGAAAAATAATTCATATACCAGTTGATTCTTTGATAATTATGGTCTCATACCCTAAAGTTATGGGATATAAAAAAACACGTTGTGTAAGAGAGCGAGATGAATTTATCGAATTATTTAGTATGGAAAATGAAAACAAAAAAAAAGATAATTGAAAAATAATTCATATGCCACGTTGTATAAGAGAGCGAGATGTCTCCACCACGCTCCACACTCTTCCTTTAAGGGGTGACCAGATGGTTGCAAACCAACGTCCCAACCAAGGTGACCTTGCTAGTCTCAATCCGTGTAGACAGCAGTTGTAAACCATGATCTTCAACGCCCTTGGTTGGGAGGCACGTTTCCCCAACCACCGAACGTGTTGGCGCGTGGTTTACATCCATATAGGCACAACACAAACCAAGGTCACCTTGGTTGGAACGCTAGTTTGCAACCGTCTGGTCAACCCTTAAACCATTATTTGAAATACTAATTACTGCTTGATTTCATAAACCAATTTTGAGGCTGTTTTTAAAAAAAGTTGTTTTTTTTTGTATTTGTTTAGTATTAAAGAGAGTATGGAGAGCAGTGGTAGCCGAGTGGTAACGGCCCCGAACTACGAGTTGTAGGTCGCGGGTTCAAACCCAGCCAGGCGCATTACTTTGTGTAATTTATTTCATCACCACTGCTCTCAAAACGGTGAAGGAAAACATCGTGAGGAAACCGGCATGTCCTAGAACCAAAAATTCGAAGACATGTGACATTCACCAAACCGCACTGGTCCCGCGTGGTGGATTACGGCCCATTCCCTCTTCAAAAGAGAGGAGGCCTGAGTCCCAGCAGTGGGAACATTAAAAGGCTGATTATGCTATGCTATTATGCTAAAGAGAGTATGTTTGTTACTTCTTCACGCTCGAACGGGTGAACAGATATCGATGAAACTTGGACATGGTGTCCACGGGTACACCATCTCCTGGAATAGCACATAGGATAAGTTTTAACCCGGATGTTCCACAATCACACGAGCGCAGCCGTTGACAGCAGTCGTACTATCTGCAAATAAGGTAATATTCCATCCAGAAAATACCCCCCTACCTTCATCAGGCGTCGTCTCCATACTCTCCAGAGCGACGTTGATGTCCTTCTGCAGTAAGAACACTGCATGGCTGGTCGCATGCCTGGGGAACTTATCTTTGAAGTACAGGAGACATTCATGGGCCTCCCGGGCTCTCTTGAGGTCCATCAGGCCCTTAGCCAGCCGGAAGTGGGACTTGACGTGCGAGGAGTCCAGCTTGATAGCCTTGTAGCAGTCTTTTATTGCGGCGTACGTGTCGCCCGACCTGGCGAGGAGAGAGAACGGCGATAGTTATTTGTTCAGAATATTGCGGGGATTTTATTTAAAGTATTGCAAGTGGTAGTTCAGAAAGACCAATGATGAAATATTATAGTCGTATACCCGTTTTCAAAAAGTTTTAAAAGGCGGAATGATAGAGGAATCACGGTAACAACGGACTTTAATTATAAAAATGATCTGTTCGTTGATATTGCGTGCGACCGTTTACTTCGCTAGCATTAGGTACTGCTTCGCACGCGGAAGCGACCGCCTGCCATTGCTTCTCGATCCAGACCATGAGCTGTAACAGGGCCCGGCGCCAGAGCAAGCCGCCGCTATGAGCCCCCACGAGGACACGGTGCTACCCCGCCCAAGCGGGCACACTCCACGGAGGACACGGTGGAACATATGGATGCTCCATCAGGCGTTTCTTCCGCCAGAACCAGGTGCAGAAACCTCCCGAACTTACCATGCCCGGTGAGGACCTGCGTCACGCGGAAGGTGAAGGTGCCAAGAGGCGTCATCTCCAGCCACTCCTCAAATACCCCACTTACCGCTATGATTATGGCGTGCCCAATGAAATGCGACAATGCGGTCGATGATGGAGCATGCTTGCCTAGAAGTTACATTCACTCTTGACTTAAAAATCCCCAGGGGCTTTACCAAGACGTGTTAAGATGTCAGGTGGGCGTCCGAGAAGGAGGGATGGAGCTATATATAGCTCAGCATCATATAGGGTGACTGGTAATTAGTGACTGATACTTAAACACGTGATTGTACTCATGATTACAAACAACTTTCCCAAAGAAACATTTTTTATATACTCAATATCTTTATCACAATAACAAAACAGCTGTTTGAATCAAGGCTGTTTGTAATACGCCCTATATGATGCTGAGCTATATATAGCTCAGCATCATATAGGGTGACTGGTAATTAGTGACTGATACTTAAACACGTGATTGTACTCATGATTACAAACAACTTTCCCAAAGAAACTTTTATATTTTTTTATTTAGTAGTTAACAAAAAGCATTAAGCATTAAGTCCGCCTTTGTACTTTTGTGTTGCATAAAGTTTTAATAAATAAATAAATAAATAAACAACTGAATCGTAGGTACATACACTGATGACGTACACCTATGGGTTTGCAAGCCGCGCGGGTGTTCTATCACTATTGTAGGTACGGCGGCGTCACGCGGGTAACAGCTGAGCGGTCGCTGGTCACAGGCGCGCGCGTATTACAAACAGCCTTGATTCAAACAGCTGTTTTGTTATTGTGATAAAGCTATTGAGTATATAAAAAAATTTTCTTTGGGAAAGTTGTTTGTAATCATGAGTACAATGACGTGTTTAAGTATCGGTCACTTATTACCAGTCACCCTATATAGCTCCATCCCTTTAACAGTTCAGTTTATGTCGTCAAATGTATTGCGTTAAGAGCGTAGTAGGGCCTCAGATCAATGGCATTTTTACAGTTGGAAACTTAGTTTTAAATTTTTTGCGGACCATATTTTAGCTTTTTTCATCTTCGTCATTCATCAACTTTTCAAAACAATACCGTAGACTTACCATCCACGCCGCATGAGCGCGGCCGCCCTGTTCGAGTAGAGGATGGCGCAGTCGGGGCACGCGGCGATGGCCTCGTTGTAGAACTATCTGTAGACTTACCATCCACGCCGCATGAGCGCGGCCGCCCTGTTCGAGTAGAGGATGGCGCAGTCGGGGCACGCGGCGATGGCCTCGTTGTAGAACTATCTGTAGACTTACCATCCACGCCGCATGAGCGCGGCCGCCCTGTTCGAGTAGAGGATGGCGCAGTCGGGGCACGCGGCGATGGCCTCGTTGTAGAACTATCTGTAGACTTACCATCCACGCCGCATGAGCGCGGCCGCCCTGTTCGAGTAGAGGATGGCGCAGTCGGGGCACGCGGCGATGGCCTCGTTGTAGAACTATCTGTAGACTTACCATCCACGCCGCATGAGCGCGGCCGCCCTGTTCGAGTAGAGGATGGCGCAGTCGGGGCACGCGGCGATGGCCTCGTTGTAGAACTATCTGTAGACTTACCATCCACGCCGCATGAGCGCGGCCGCCCTGTTCGAGTAGAGGATGGCGCAGTCGGGGCACGCGGCGATGGCCTCGTTGTAGAACTATCTGTAGACTTACCATCCACGCCGCATGAGCGCGGCCGCCCTGTTCGAGTAGAGGATGGCGCAGTCGGGGCACGCGGCGATGGCCTCGTTGTAGAACTATCTGTAGACTTACCATCCACGCCGCATGAGCGCGGCCGCCCTGTTCGAGTAGAGGATGGCGCAGTCGGGGCACGCGGCGATGGCCTCGTTGTAGAACTATCTGTAGACTTACCATCCACGCCGCATGAGCGCGGCCGCCCTGTTCGAGTAGAGGATGGCGCAGTCGGGGCACGCGGCGATGGCCTCGTTGTAGAACTCCACCGCCGCGGAATAGTTGCCTTTGTTCACGTAGTCATTCGCCTGCAAGAATAACAAAGAAAGACTATTCATAACTGTATGGAAAAATTAGACGAAGATTTAGCGAGAGTATATTCGCGTTAAGACAATAGTGACGTCATCGTTGTTACTCAGCTTAGCCACGCCCCTTGACCAGTTAGATCATGGTAAAATAGAAAGCTGTGTTGAATTTTCATTTTTATTTATATGGATAGGTGAGTTATTCATTTTTAAAATTGATAAAAGACGTGTCCGCACTCTCTGAACTTCAACTGGTCAATATGAACACGGCTTTCTAATTTAGCATAGCATAGCATAGTCGGCCTTATAATGTTCCCACTGCTGGGACTCAGGCCTCCTCTCTACGAGAGGGAATGGGCCGTAATCCACCACGCGGGCCCAGTGCGGGTTGGTGGATGTCACATGTCTTCGAATTTTTGGTTCTAGGACATGCCGGTTTCCTCACGATGTTTTCCTTCACCGTTTTGAGAGCAGTGGTGATGAAATAAATTACACAAAGTAATGCGCCTGGCTGGGTTTGAACCCGCGACCTACTACTCGTAAGTCGGAGCCGTTACCACTCGGCCACCACTGTTCGCACTTTCTAATTTACTATGATCTAATCTAAAACAGTACAGACGCACTTACACTATTCACAGTCCAAAAGAAACTAATTCGTATCCTAGTTAATATACAGCAGACAGATAGCTGCAAACCCCATTTTATAAATCTGAATATTTTAACTTTACCTAGCATATATATACTTGAAATATGCAAGTTCGCTCACAAACACAAAGACTTTTACACTAAACGAGAAGACATACAATCAAGATACACACTCCGACACAAAACACGACTCAACATACCAACATCCCGCTTAAAAATACACTCAACAAGCCCTCTAGTTATGTCAATCAAAGTTTACAATATGTTACCCGAAGCAATACGAGAAGAAAAAAAACATCATTTATTTACAAATAAATTAAAAAAGCTATTAATAAGAAAATGTTATTATAGTGTTGACGAATATTTAAATGATAAATCATTGAAACGCATTAGAATTGATTAAGCTAAACTGTTAAATTATAATTTCCTTTGACTTATTTACGTATAATTTGCATTTTAAATATTGACATAATTAATTATTAATATTACAAATTACATTTTAAATATTGACATTATTAATTATAATTATTACAATTTGCATTTTAAATTTGACATTATTATTATTACAAATTACATTTGAAATATTGACATTATTATTATTACAAATTATTATTATTACAAATTATTATTATTATTAATTAATTATTTCGTAAAAATGTATTTATATTAAGTTAGATTATAAGATACCGAAAATAAGTCCTCTTCTCCGCTTATTATATCCTTCTTTTGCTGTGCCCGACAGGGTCCATGATTGTTTCTTTTGGCAAATATTTACCACCTAAGTCTACATTGTGGAATGCAATAAAGAATTGAATTGAATTAATTGGCCAAGGGGCGTGGCTGAGGGACAACGATGAGTCACTATTTACCTAACGCAAATACACTATAGTATTTTAGTTCAAATTACCAATTGTGACTAATTTCTAACTGTCCCCTAAAGAATACAGAACACCATGAAGTTGCCAGCATCATTTGATGATATTTGCACACAATCCTCCGCAAGTTGGCTTCTCAAAAGCATGCTTTGGCAAGAATAGATATTGTGCTAAGAGAACTCTGTACTGCCACCGATAACCCCTTCTATCTATAAAAAACTGGCAACCACTCAGGACTATGTTACTAACATCATAAACAACTTTTGGTATATGACTTAAAAATGTATCAATCATGTTTTACTTCATCAGATTTTCATACAAAAATAAAAATATTTAAATTGAACGTTCTAAATAATACGAAGTCTATGCGAAGCAAATAGCGGAGGGGAGCGGGTAGGCTTGATGCGCTTGCGTAGCATCATATAGACGTAGGTAGGTACAGCAAAATACAGAGTCCAAATGGTTAGATAGAACAACGAAATCTTGAAGGTTTGTTTTTGGTAGATGAATTATGTTTTGTAAAAAGTCATAGAACAAAAGTTGTTGTTTATGATGTTAGTAATACAGTCCTGCAAGGTTGTTAGTGTTTTACAAATAGCCCTGTATATCTATTGGAATTCGGTGGACCATTGTGTGGGCTATGGAGGCCATTATTTAGCAACTTTATTCAATCCAGCCCATCTCGCTCCAAAAGCAGATAAGGCTCCCAGGTTTTTCAGTGTCTATGAGGCGATAACTTGAAATGGTGAAGTTAAAGGTAGTGGTGGTTAGTTAGTGGTGGTCAGTTAGTGGTGGTCAGTTAGTGGTGGTTAGTTAGTGGTGGTTAGTTAGTGGTGGTTATTTAGTGGTGGTTAGTTAGTGGTGGTTAGTTAGTTGTGGTTAGTTAGTGGTGATTAGTTAGTGATGATTAGTTAGTGGTAGTTACTTAGTGGTGGTTACTTAGTGGTGGTTACTTAGTGGTGGTTAGTTAGTGATGGTTAGTTAGTGGTGGTTAGTTAGTGGTAGTTAGGTAAGAAAATAATTCATGAAAAAAACATTTTTTAAGAATGTCCCTTGCATCTCACCCTCTCCTTGAGCTGTCGCACCCTGTCGGGCAGCTGCTGCGGCGGCGCCAGCGAGGCGTGCGCGGCACTAGTACCGTTCGTACCGTTGGTGCCGTTGCGCGGCGATTGCTTGCTCTCACCGGCTCGGTTGCCGTGATTGTGCTGGATGATGAAACTTTCCACCAAGACTGGCCTCCGTGCTGAGTTTATGTCGAACAGGTATACCTAAGGTAAAAGAAGTTGTTCTTTTTTCAAAATTCATTCAGAGTTGTTGATGCACAAGAAGTTAAGACACACAGTTTGAAATTAAGACATAGAACTGTCTTGATTCGACATCTATCGTGATCTTTTACATTTTCCAAAATTGAAAAAATGTTCATTGTGGACTTATATGGCACTATTTTAATTTAATATTGAAAACGCTACCAAGTAACCGTATATATGGCGGTTACCAAAGTTCCGTAAAATGTTTTTTTTCGGTGTAGTGAAAATATGGTAAATAAATCATTTGGCAAATGAAAAAAGTTCAAAAGTTATTTTTTAATTCGGCGAAATATAGTTCGGTAAAATAATACCTATGACACATGATACTTCGATGATCTAAAAATATGTCAAATAATGCATATAGCAAAAAAGACGTCGGTCAATTATTTTTTGGTAAAATGAAATTTGAACAAAAAAAAATCGGAAAAATGATCGGTTCCCGTTCATTGTTTCAATGTCAATGTATTTTATTCCCAATGTATCGGTGCCTACTATAATTACCTGTTCGGAGCCCAGGTTGACGAGTAGCTCATTGCCATCGTTGCTGAACGCAATGTATGTAGTCGCCTTTTTGGGGAACGTGTGTTCGTTGGGCTCCATTGAGAGGTGTCCTGTAAACAATGATGAGTAAGTCTAGTTTCGAAGCAAATTGACATTAAACTATGCGCCACTGTCGCTTGTCCTATTCAGATGCAGGTTTTCATTCATGGGGATGACATTGAACATTTTTATACGTGTCTTTCGCTAATCTGGAGAAAGGTATTTGTCTTAGTTCCTCTAAGTAGTCGCTAGGTAGCTTGGGTCATCCCTTAAACCAATCAAGTCAAGTCAAAAAGTTTTTATTTCACATAGGCCTACATGGGCACTTATAAAACGTCAGAAGCAAGTGCACGGTTCCAAATTGGTCGTTTCCTATGGAGAAGAACCGGCAAGAAACTCCATGGTTACTCTTTTAAAAAAATGGTTGTTTACAATATTTTCATATTAGAGTATTAATAGACATTATGTAAGAACAGTGTAGACCAGTCGATATTGTACCCAAAAGCACAATAAAAATAATCATATTTAAAAAAAAGTGACTCGTAATAGGAAGTAGCCTAAGAATTCGCGGAGTCTACAGTGTTCTCACATTCACATTATAGAAAAAGAGACTATATAAAAAAGCAAGAAAAATAAATAATTACAATTATCAATAAATGACTAACGAATTTATGGTGGTTGTCGTCTAATAATATAAAAAATATTGCAAAAGCAATGTGTTAGAAGAAAAAAAAGGTAAGTATATATTACAACAAATGTGGAGCAGTTAATAGATGCATTTACACAATATTATGAGTTACCAGGGGGCCACATGTGCAGAAGCAGTCATTGCCAAACAAGCGTGTCTTCAACATAGTCTTTAACCTTGTAATACGCTTTTTTAGTTAAGACACGCTTAATATGGGTTTTGAACTTTGTAATAGGCATCCCGATTTTCTAGCTGTCTTTCTGGGTCTATATTGTAAGTATTAAATTAAATCGTTATTATAATTGTATATTACATAACTAGTCAGCAGCTTCTTCTAAATAATATATCCCAAGAGTACATACTCCAGGGATAAAATCATCCCATGACCTATTCCAAGACACGCTCCACCCATGTGCCAAATTGGTACAGACGGTTGAATAAGATGAAGGAGTAACAAACACACCTACAAATAAACTTTTGACTTTATAATCTTATCTAATATCTCTTTTCCACACACGTCTGTCTTCTGCCATTGCGGGCCAGGTAAAAGTCAAGTTCATCTCTCCGCCTTCGTCTTGGTCTGCCTTTATAATATTAGTATGATAATGTTATATAGCAGCGCAGCTTCATGCTTGCGATTATAGAAGTGTTACAGACTTAATTAAATTAGTCTTTTTAACTGTTTTTTTTTTTTTACCAAAAAAAAATACCATCTTGGTAGAAGAAGTTTATAGTTCGACGATGAAAGTAATGTAATTCAAATATCTCACCAGGCGCAAAGTAATGCACGGCGGCGCGCGGGATGTTGTTGTCGGGGTCGCCGTGTCCAGCTCGAGAGCAGCGCATGTTCTGACGCTCCCACATCTGACGGGAGGCTGGAGCGTTTACCTAGGTAAAAAAGATCCATCATCATTATCCTCTTCCCATTATCCTTCTCCCTTCTGAAGAGAGGCGGTCTGGATGGAATGAAGGCCACCATGGCCCACACACAATGGTCCACCAAGGACTAAGTGCGAAAATCACAAAGAATAAGTAAGTATAAACTTTCATCATCAGCTCTCACCTGTAACCTAGCTAGCTTGATCATCCTGGTGTCATACAGGCGCACGTAGAAGTCGTTAGCCCCCACAGCCAGCTGGTACGGGCGACGAGGGTTTACGGCCACGCACTTGGCTTCCGCGTACCGCCCCAGGTGATTCAGAAGGTTAACCAGCACGTTGGCTGAGTCAGGGTTACAACTGTGCGAAGTGCGAAGGTCGTGTTGGCTGGGGAAGAGGTAAAACTTCGTTTTTAGTATTGAAAATCGTTTTGTGATGGTGGAGAATACATTTGGAAGAAGTAGTAAAATATACAGGCCCCCTAAAATCTTCATTGGCGATGAGCAATAAGGTTGTAGATCAGCCCCCTTAGCCAAGTTACAACTGTTTCGTTTCGATTCTCTTTTTGTCGATCGCCTCGAGTAGGCCACGCCTCCGATTTATTTATTCTGACGTCATCTCAACGTTCAGTCACGTAGTCAGAACAAAGGAATAGGAGGCGTGGTCGGCTCGAGGCGATCAACGAAAAGAGAATCGAAACAAAACGGTTGTAACTTGGCTAGGGGGGGCAGACTTTTAGAAGTTTTATCTTTGTCTCTTATAATAATAGATAAAAGAAATTGCTAGTCAATGGGGATAAAATGCAGCCATTTTGTATCCAGGCAATCTCTGTCCATTCTAGATTACCTGGAAGAAATCGCCGCATGACAATTGTAAGGTGTTAAAAGAAGGTTGCCAATTGTATGTTTTTTAGTACATTTGAGATTTCCTTTTTGTAAATTGTAATCTTGGTGTATAATAAAGTATATAAAATAAATAATTCTTTGATTATGATCTTATAGATCATATTATTATTAATAATAGAATAGAATAAAATAGAATAAAACTTTATTGTACACCAAAATAGTAACAAAAACTTTTAAACTAACTAAACCTTTCGTATGCCGTAATTAGAGACACAATTAAAAAGCGATTGTGTCTCGCGTGGATCCGCGCACCGGGCTTTCAATGAGTTAATCTATGGGTACAATGGCGGTCTTATCGCTAACAGCGATATCTAGCAGACAACCTTAGGATGGACTGTAAGAACTTATTAACATAAAAAAGGGAATAGACTGCGGTGTACTGCAAATTTAATTTAATTAAATTAAAAATATATATTAGACTATACATAGGTACAAAATTATATTATATAGCTATTATATATAAAAGACAAAAAAACAAACTCATGAATATTATATCATGGTCTGAAATAAAGATTATTATTATTGTAATATAAGGTATTCATTCTCTCCCGCCGACTATAATAGATGCGGATTGTCGTGTGTGGCGGTGAGATGCTTGAAATTGGCACAGTGGCAAATGCACTGCAGCAGCAGAGAGATGGAGCGTATGCTGTATGATAAGATCACTTACAGTATGAGGTCGTCTTTCCCGCGGACCAAAGAAATGCGGGTTCTCGAGCGCGTTGGCAAGCCGCTTAAACTTGGCACAGTGGCATATGCATTGCAGCAGCAGAGAGATGGAGCGGATGCTATATGATATAATCACTTACGCGCATGACCACTATCTCACCTGACAAAAAGCGATGGTATGGTCGACGATGGAACGAGCTTGCTTAGAAGTAACCTATTCACTCTTAACTTAAAGATCACTTACAGTATGAGACCGTCTTCTCCCGCTGACCACAGTAAATGCGGGTTGTCGGGCGCGGTGGCGAGCCTCTTGACTCTGGCGCAATGGCAGACGCACTCCAGCAACGGAGAGTTGGCGCGAATACTGCGAGCGCGCACCGTGCCGTCGGCCGCACATGTTGCTATCACGTCCGGAGACAAGAACTGGAAATAACGGATGTGGAAATTCTTCTTTATCTAAAGATTCAGTTTTCTATACATATAACATATAAGTATTAATAGCAAGCTTCTCGTGATGGTGTTTGTGGCTGTCGTGTGACCCGTGTGCGTCGACCCTAAAGAATCACAGTTGGGTTCTAGTCAGTAAAAGTCTGACATTCCCTCTCGGTCCGCCCATAGCAAGAGAAATTATTTGATGACTTCTCACCAAAAAAACAAGCGTGGATTGAATGATCAGAAATCAAAAACACGCAAGCAGTATGACATAGGTAGCATTTCTATCATACCTTCTGTATTATATTATTTAGAAAACAGATTAACAAAACACGTGACAGAAAATATATATTCGATGTTGAATATTAGGCCTACCACACTCACAAGCTTCACGGACCATCGTGTAAAACTATATAAATTTTATCAACCACACGCACGGTGTTCCGTGTACAAAACAGCCTACGCAGACAATATTGTGGTGAAGCTTGCGCGTGTGGTAGGCCTATACGCCTCCAGTGGAGCCAGAAAACCGTGATGATCCAGAAGAAGGCCGCCGAGCGGAACCGTGAGGGTCGGGGAGGCAATCGCCTCGATGCCTAGTACGCCGAAATCCCGCTTGCATCATCCAATGCAGGTGGGACTTTGGAACCACGGGCGCTCAGAGTGGGGACTGTGCTCGCCCATCGAGTGATTCCAAAGAAGATGGAGGCACGGTGATCTCGTGCTGCCGTGCACAATGAGGCTCAGGGGCGACCGATGTACAGTCTCCTCAGGGATGTGGTTTAACAGGCACATAGCACTTTTTGCACAGAGGACCTTTCCGAAATGGTCTTTTAAGAGGTAACGGCGCTCATTCCATATGTTGATGGTGATCACCGAGGTGGTTTTAGTGAGGTAAAAAATCCCCTAGATATTATTTTTTCAATATGAATTTTTGTCTTGTTACTAACACAGTCCCATTAACGTAATCAGAGATTACCAGATTAGAATTCAACTGAATCACTAAATAACGAAGATTATGATTAGTTTGCAATTTACTTTTACATTTTTGGTGTGTTCAAATCCAGCCTGGAGCTCTAAATTAAAGGCCTAGGCCTAAACATTTTTATTATTATAGGTACCTTTGGATGGCGTGCGACTAAAGCTAGAACTACATTAGACCGACGCACACGTGCAACACGCCTGATTTATACGTAGAACGATGTTGCGTGGCGTGGATTAAGTGTAGCTCTACAAGTCTAGTTTCCATATAAAATGTATGACCGACGCGCCCAGATCAGCATTTGTGGCACACGTGTGCGCAGTGTAGTTCTAGCGTGCAACCGTCGCGTGACGAAGCGCTTGTGTCGTGTGCGACGGTCCCCGTCGCGGAAACCGGTTTATTACCTGCGCAGTGTCGCTAGTTCAACCTCAACGGTGTGCATGTAGTCGTATCGATGGAAAACTTAATATTTATTTCGTAGCAAAAAGAGGGCGCGGGGACCGGCTCCCTGCGGCGGATGCCCGCGCGGGTCCTCGCAACAGAGCACTTTTGTAGGGGACCGCGCGGGCGTCCGCTTAACGCAGCGTTGGCCCTTAAAGGTATATCCCTACACATCGGTGCCGTGTTATGGACGGGGCAGGAACGTGTCCGTTACAAGACAGGTCATCCGTGTCCCGTCAGGGGTTGTCTGTTCACACACGTCATTGACGTGACAGTGCCGTGGACAGGCCGACGCCTTCCCTTACTTCATTCTGTTTCCATGTCCGAGTATAGGTAGCCTATGTGTAGTGTGCCTATAATTATGACATACCTTCGCAGTCTAATTTTCGTCCGATTTCATTGCATATTTAGTTTTTATACTTATTTTTTTCGGGTGGGAAAATCATCTAATGACATCCCCCGCTCTTGGGCGGAGCGGGAGATAGTGTCAGACTTTTACTGACTAAAAACCCACTCCTGTTCCTTCTTTGCCATTTTTCCAGGGCCCCGGGGATCACTTTCGCATCACCCATGGCCCCAGTAGGCCTCGACCCTGCTGGGCCCCTACGGTTGCTGACATCTCCTTGAGGCGCGCGTGGAACACTACGCGCCGTCGACGACTTGGGCTCGGTCCGGACAGTTACCGGACGATCGGACGGCGAGCCACCCATTGGTTTTTATACTTGCAATCCATATATTTCGGGTTAGACAAGTCGTATAATAAACGTACAGTCTCTATTAACAACTCATCATACATTTTTGCCATCAATAAAGTCGACAAACTGCAAGAAAAAATTATAAACACGGCTACGCCGCGGTGTGGAATCGGAACACTCAAACACGTCACGGCGTCACTGACACTCCGTTACCGGACGGTGATATTTTTTAGACTCCTGACGAAACATGTCCCTGACACGGCACTGATGTGTGAGGACTGGGGATAGACCTTTACGAAGGGCCGAAGCCAACTAACAGTCGAGAAAGACTAAGAGAAAGCTCTTGTTATGGTTTTAAAAATCAAAGAAATTTTAGACGTAGGCCAATGCGATTCTATCAATAATAAAAAAAAAGATCTGCCCCCCTAGCCAAGTTGCAAACGATAAACGTGAACGCTTAGTAATCTCCAATAGATTTTCAACTTTATACCTAAGAGTATAAAGTTGAAAATCTATTAAAGACTACTGAGCGTTAGCGACCGGAACGAACGAAAACACTATGTAATCTTCAATAGATTTTCAACTTTATATCCAATAACATAAAGTTGAAAATCTATTTAATAGATTTTCAACTTTATGGACTACTGAGAGTTTACGTTTATCGTTTGTGACTTGGCTAGGGGGGCTGTCCACAACACCCATTACAATGCGTTCCAAATAAGAATAGGATCGATTGCCATGTTGTGACGTCACGTCACACTGTCAAATCGAATAATTATTATGGTGAGCAAAGCAAGAAATTTTTTAAATTTAATTTATTTACGAACTGTGAACGAAAATAGTTTAATCAGAATCCAGTTCTTCAATTTTGCTCATCTCTTTTTCTCAATTTTGATTTGACAGTATGACGTGACGTCACAACATGACAATAGATCCTTTTCTTATTTGGAACGCATTGTAATTGTCCTTCTCCATACACAAAGTCGCCTACTTAGCTGGATTGTTCAATGGGGCTCACATTTTTTAAGCTGAATGCTCTCCAGAGTGATTAAGTTTTCTTTCTGTAATAGAACTTTTCTAAGCCACTCAAATTCAGACAACTTTGACGAATCATTATCATCTTTCGTTGTCCCATGTTACTTGGGGTCGGCGCAACACGTATTTAGGGCTCTGTACCTCCAAAGGAAAAAAACGGAACCCTTAAAACTTTGTTGTCCGTCTGTCTGTCTGTCAAGACCCTTATTATATCGGGAACGGGTGGAGGTATCGAGTTGAATTAAAACCATATACTAAAGTCTGCGGTCCCTTGAAGCTGTAAATAAATCAAACTTCTAAACTAAAGAATATAAAAGATACGGCCGTTTATGTCGCAAAAAACGAATATTTCGATACTCTCAAAGGAATCAAAATTCATAGGCTCTTCTCGTTGGCCCACAATCCTGAAATTTGGCTTAAAGCAGTCTTATAGCACATGTATAGGAATAAATCTGAAAACAGTAAATTTATTTTTACCTACGTCACAAAAGAAACTCTTTTTCAATGCGGAAAAATCCTCGACTCCATTCGGAAATTGTAGTTTGTACGGAACCCGCAGTGAGCGAGTCCGACTCGCACTTGCCCAGTTTTTTTTTACCGTTCTATCCTGTCAAACGTCACGCTATCACTGACTCCCTTTTCTTCCATATCACTCATCACACAAATCATCCATCTTTTCTTTAGCTTCGCTCTCTATTCATCCACATTCGGAACTCTTGACGCATTAAAACGCATGATACTAACGTTTCAGGTCTCCTCTTCACATGACTATACCAAGATAAACAAACAATTCCCTTTTAACTTTTTAGTCACTGACGCCACTTTCAAGCTTTCTGTAATGTACTATTTTTCTCTTTATTAATTCTCGTCATTCCACACTTCAATCTTAACATTCTCATCTTTACTTGCAATATTTTTTCGTCCGTCTTTTTCACAGCCTACTAAATAATTTATCACAACAAATACCTAAGTAAATATTCCGTTGTGCTACAACACCCATATTATGTAGAAGAAATCTTATATACAATCGCTCTATGCGGCATTGGTACAATTGCTATTGACACATCAATTGGTTTTGAATGGAAGTGACTCCGAACGAAATATTTAACTTATTGCTATCTCAATCAGTCTTGTTCTCTCAATCTGTCCATTGAATTTGGACACAGCATTCAGTGCAAATTGAATTTATTTGTTATTCATCTTTCTTTGACATCAATTCTATAACTTCTACACACTTAAATGGGCAATACTTCTTAGGATCATTTAATACTATGGGATTATTCGGAAGCGTTACCGCGGCACTGGAATACAAAGGGCAACTGAAGGAACCGAGGTGGGTTTTGGTCAGTTAAAATCTGACATTTCCTCTCATTACACTGAGAGTGCCACTGCTCTCAAAACGGTGAAGGAAAACATCGTGAGGAAACCGGCATGTCCTAGAACCAAAAAATTCGAAGACATGTGACATCCACCAAACCGCACTGGGCCCGCGTGGTGGATTACGGCCCATTCCCTCTCCTAGAGAGGAGGCCTGAGTCCCAGCAGTGGGAACATTAAAAGGCTGATTATGCTTATGCTTATGCCACTGAGAGTGGGAAAAGATCAAGACCAGGGCCCATACCAGTTTGGTTTTGGTCTTTACGGAGATGTTGCGATCCCTCCCGATTTTGTCAAGCTGAGACATGGCACTCTTAGCCATGCCAATTCTCCTGCGAACTTCCTTCTAGGACGAACCATCGTTACTAATATTGGAGCCCAGGTAAAAAAAATTGTCCACTATTTCTAGGTCCAATGCGCCAGTGAGCTCCAAATTCCCAGATCTGTCTACCACCATAACGTTGGTTTTGGACCTGTTTATGGAAAGCCCCATCTCCTCGCTAATCCATTCCATTCGGTCTAGGAGTGCAACCAGTTCCGACTCATTTGCTGCAAGAAGAGTAATGTCATCGGCGCCGGCGTAGCGAAGGTTGGTGAATTTTACGCCACCAACTGTGATACCTCCCTCCCAGTTCTCGCAGGTACGTTTCATAATGTATTCTCCATAGATGTTGAATAGAATAGGCGATAAAATACATCGCTGGCGCACTCCTCGGCGAAATTTAACAGGTTTTGAGGCTGTATTATCAACTCTTAAGCGACCATTACAGGGTCATGCAAGCGTCAATCAAAACCATCAATCATGAATGATGTTTGAATGACGGAATTTTATCGCCATAGGTACGTTTTTCGTCATGCAAACATCAGTCATCGCATTAGACGGTAGGTTTTTCGTCAATCAAAATATTTTACTGTGGCAAAACTGACAGCAAAACCTATCGTGTAATGGACGCCTTATGACTCCCTGGCTTGAGCCATACACACATAAGTCCGTACTCTTTATTTACCTCCTTTTAAATCAGATATACTCTACTTCATCTAATAAAAGTTGGCAATGCTACCTATACCCAGTGGTGGATGATTCAAGACTGATATAATGACTCTCCCAAGCAGTAACAGACAAGCAGTGACAGTAACAAACTGGTAAAATAATTTGTAAAATGGAGGGTGAATTATTGCATAGCATTTATGTAATTAAAAAATTAATAGAGATGTGTAGGTCATGATGAATCATCATGAGTTATCAGTACTCAAGTAAACACATCATTCTCTTTATCACAGACATAACTAGGTTATGAGAATATTTTTACAATCAAGGGAAACCTACAACTGGCATGGACCATAGACACAGACTAAAACCAGCCGTGACTGCATTGATGCTTTTAAAATGTGCTTTCCACACAAATATATTATAATACGTCAATCTTACGCGAATTAAACATCAACTAGACTAAACTTGTAAGAGCAGAGTGCTAGAATTTTTTGGTCAAATAGCCAGGAAAAATGGCCACAACCTAGAACAACTCATTGTAACTGGCATGGTTGATGGTACACAACCAAAAGGCCACAACCCAAAAAGGTAGGCAGATCAGGGTTGCTTCACACTGTCGCATTACATGACGCCTAAGGCTGACATAGATGGTGAGACAACACTAGCAAGAGGCTGATCCAACAGGAACCTCATGACCCACTGCAATGAGGAATACAATACGAATATTTTCCTTTTAATTAAACTTTGGTTACTTCTTTGATACTGGAAGCCATTTGGACTACTTAGTTTATCAACCCTGCAGACATTCCCACAATGATCTACATTCAAGGTCACCTGGGCCTCAAGTCTGTTATTACAATAGTGTCAGAATGGTCTATAATTGATTTCATAATTGTTGATTTTGACAAGTTTGGTAATCTACTAATATAATGGTGTCATTATGACTTTCCAATGGTCAACCACTGACACTCCATTGAAAGAAGTGGTAATCTTGTACATACTGACAAATGAATATCTGATGTATGCAGTAATCTGCTAAAATTTTGAGTTCCTTTGATCAGTGACCTACCATTAGAATGTCATTGTGCAGTCATTGCTTTTAATAAGCTTGATATTGTCATTCTACCACAACTCTAGTATGAGACCATTGACCGATCAATGATCAATCATTATGAAATAGCAGATTACGAACTTTAAGCAAAATGACAATGGGATCATGTAGGAATGACAAATTTATAAAAATAGCAGACTTGGGTCCCTGGTCCTACAAAGTTTTTCAGTCAGATAGTTTATATGCTGGTTTGATATTGTAATCAGGTATGTAAATCTAGGAACCATCTCAGAGGCTGAAAAGGTAGTGTAAGATTACAAGACCAGAGGACTACAGGCTCAGCCCCATCAAGGCCATACTGGGACTCATGAAGAAGGTGCACGGAGGGCTGGGAGTTGAGTAGAAGGGAGGGGGATTAGCAAAATAGATCCAGAAGGGTCGAAGTGCTCTGGTTTAGGGCCAGCCCCACTAGAAGATAAGTGTAAGATTAACATAAATCAATTTTGTACATAACACAATTGTAATTTCTTTGAGTGTGTATAACACTTTGCCAATACACATAATATTTATATAATTTGCAATACCATACCATTTTATATTTCATAATGATTCTAAAGGGAGCATTAGATGATAAAAAGATTACTACTTTTACCACCTGATGCTCCAATTATTAAAAATATTTACTTTATTAGATACAGCAAGATAATTACAATAAAAACATGTCTACTCATTGTTGTGACAAAATATATGCTATTTGAAATGCTGAGTCACTTATTTTGATTATTGGAATTAATCATTAATAATTAGAAATGTAACAGTGAGGCTCCAATAACATTAATTTATTAACGCTCAGGCGGTAGCCGGCGTCCGCAAGCCATTGTCTTACTATTGTGTCTCTAATTACGCACGTCAAAAGGTTAAGCATTGAAATTAATAAAAATCCTATGACTGATTAGTAATAGTTGGAATATTGACATAAACAAATGTTTTATGCTGTCATTTACAGATGTATGAGTAGGTATTTTATATTATACTGACTCACCTTTACAGAGAATATGTTCCCAGTGTGTCCAGTAGCTATGTTCATGAGCTCTTTGTAGCGGAAAGGATCCCACAGCATTACGTGGAGATCATCAGATGCTGATGCCAGTATTCTACAATTATATTCAGGATTTTTGTACTAATTTACAAAAGAAAAGTGCATGAGTGATAATTTTGCTATACTTACGATCCATCGTGGTTCCATTCCAAGCAATTAACGCATCCCATATGCCCGTGAAGCTCCTTTTCCAGGCCCAATCTGTCGATCATAGGTCGGGTTACTGTAAGCTGAGTCTGAAACTTCCTGTTCAATTGCCCCCGCTCCCTGGCTGCCACCAGCCCCACGGTGTTGCTGGCCCATGCGGGCTCCTCTCTTCTGCCCATTTTCGCTAAATAACTCGTCAATATGTCTGATCAACCATCACAATCAGACGATTCATCAAACTAACTGCGGATCAATCTATTTATAGTCTTAGACATCCTCCTTTACATTACTAGTGATGCACGCGAATATATCCACGAAAATAATTAATAGTTCAATGCGAAATGCACAATGAACAAACAAATACAATCAACAAAAAGCTTTATTCTCGAAAGAAGATATTTCTTACGAAAATAAAAGTGGAGCTGTCAAACAGCTGTCACCGAGTTGCCAGCGAATTCATTTCTTTTTTTAGTCTATGGAAAAATAGATAACAATCATAATAACAAGTTGCATTATATTTTGGCTGTATTTTTATTGTCCATTTCTACTCTAAATCAAACAGTTTAGTTTAAAATAAAATTACTGTGATAGAAAATAATTATTGCCAAACATAATTAGCGACACTAACACTACTTCAACTGGTTTTTGGGGATGATGCAGAAAGCAGGCTAATTCCTCCATTTCCTATTTATTTGGCTGACAACACTGAATTTGACTTTCGTTCGTGACAGTGTCAAGTCAAAGTTCTATGTAATTAGCGATGGGCTTACTGGCATTTTCGACCACTCGAGTAACTGGAGGTGCAATTCGATTCAACTCGACACGATGGATCTCGACAAAGCTCGGTTGGCCCAGTAAGCTTGATCGACCGACTCAATTCAAACTCAATCCGCCGAGTCCACTTGGTCCACTGAGTCAATTCGATAACGAGTTAATGATAGTATTGCAAGAAACTCGAGTCCTCGAGTCGTAATTTTAAAGACTCGACTCAAATAAGCAAGACTCGGTGTGCTAAAAAGGTTCGGAGTCTAGAGTCAAGCCGAGTCCGAGTCATTTAACAACCACTTGTGTCTTACAAAAGGACTCGAGTCTTAAAATGAACTCGAGTCTTCAAGAAAAACTCGAAGCATGAAGATGAGACTTGAAACTCATCATTCGAAAAGACTCGAATAGGTGATAAGTTTATATTAGTGGTTATGTAATTCTGCACTAAAAAAAAAAAAACTGACGAGACAAAATCATTACAAATCAGCTAAAAACTCGCTTCTATGAAAATAGAGATGTGAAGGTAAACTGGCTTTATATTTTGAGATACTACCCTCTAAGTTGTTAAAATTTTAGATAATTGAGCACAGCTTAGGTAACGGATCAGGCACGGATCTTGAGCGGTCGGCGACAGAGTGGGGATCGCTTTACGTACGCGTTTTTTTTTTAAATGTACACCTATTTGATTTTATTTTTTCTTTTACCTACTAGGTACTAGGTTAGGTTAGCTTTTCATATTCTGAGTATTCCGGCAACGAGTGTGCCAAGCGAGCGGGCATTTTCAAGATCCGGCAATTTAATAACAAAAAAAAGAAACCGTCTCGGCAATAAAACTATACAAGTTTCAATGTGTCTCGCATCATGGCTGTACTTTAATTAAAATTACCCATTTTTTATGATATTTAGATATGATTAAAAATATCCTTAATCAATGCTGTTATTTTTTTATCTGAGCCTTTCTCCCCGCCCAGTAAATGTAACAATTTAATTGCTAGACTCATACACGAAAAGAACTTGAGTACGGCTCGCCGCATAAAAAGGACTCGAGCGCACAAAGAGACTCGAGCTCTCATGTCACATACAAGGGCTCTTAGAGAACTTAGTTCTCTAGTCTTGGAGTCCTGTTGTAATGAGTCGAGTCTTGTAATTCATCATCCGAGTCCGTTTATATAGGACTCGAAGACTCGAGTTTTTTGCAACACTCTTAATGATTGTCGATCCAACACCAGAGCTGAGTCACATCAACAGAACCTAATGTGCCTAATCTTTTTGACTCGTAAGACTACTAAGGGCGGAATTCACCAATAAAACTAATCGCGTTCGTTTGGCTCGCATAATCGCGTTTAGCCGCTGTCACTAGTGTCACTTGTCTGTATTTTTCTTTTGTTGTATTTTTATAAGTGACGCTAGTGACAGCGGCTAAACGCGATTATGCGAGCCAAATGTTAAAACGCGATTAGTTTTATTGGTGAATTCCGCCCTTAGTGAAAGAAGAAAGGTTGACAAGAGGCATTTTTCATCACCCATCACACACTCCTAAAATAATTCTCTTTCCGACTATTTTTTGATGCATTTTTATAATTAAAGATACATTATATTTTTATTCAGTGACACTTACGTGATAAATAATATAATCATCATCATCATCATCATTTCAGCCAAAAGACGTCTACCTGCTGGACATAGGCCTCCCCCAAGCGTCGCCATAACGACCGGATGCGAGATGCACATCTCGCACCCAAGCCCAACGGATTCTCGCGATCCTCGCCAGAGGGGCTATTGGCTAACTTTTCAATAACAGTTGACAACTAGCATTCGTTGCACACTAAACTTAGTTGTCAACTGACAATTTCATAAAATTGGTATTACGTATCACACAAGTGACTAACAAACTACGGTGGAAATGTGGTGAATTATAAAAATTTACGGTGCCCACTCTAAAATTTTATCGACTATTATACAGCTTCAAAAGCTTACACAATCGCAATATTAAAAGTATCGATACTATAACATCTGTCAAAACGTGTTTCGGTGGCTATCAAAGGCACCAGTGGCTAATGACGTCACTGCAATTGGTCACTGAAGATAGGCAATACGAAACTGGTTGTTTGACAGTTCAATGATGCACATTGTTAACAAGTGATCATCACTTGAACTGTCAACAGAGTTACGCAATAGCCCCGCAGGTCATCGGAAAAAATATACTGTGTGGTATCGTCGTGATCACGTACCTATTTTTTTCCGTATAGAATAGACGTGCACAGTGAACCAAAATAAATTAGTACTCGCATAACAGTTAATAAAGAGTAGTATCATTGAGACCCAAAATTACTTTGGTTCATGGAATGCTTGTTTCAGAAACAATAACTTAAGTAATCATAAAAATCACTCGAAAACAGGTGAAACACTCACTAGTTGGTATCACGTAAACGTCACTGAAAAAACACAATATATCTTTAACTATACAAATGCATTTAAAAATTGTCGGAAACAAAAACTTTTTTTTTTTAATATGATGAGCGAAAAATGCCTCTTATTAATCCTCCTCCTTTCTGCTTTTAATCGTTTCATATTAAAATAGCACTTTGCCTGTTAATTCGCTCATGCAAATTTTAAATAATTTTATATTATATTAATTCAGTTAGGTAGTCACGTTAAGTTTATGGGCATACGACCGGGTACCTCGTAAGGTTCTGTGGTGGGCCCTTAAGGAGAAAAGTGTGCCTGGGAAGTATGTACAGTTAATCCGAGCGATGTACAGTCGATGTAGACCCAAGTCCGGTCCACAGTTGGCCGGACTGAAAGCTTCAATGTGGCTGTCGGTTTACATCAAGGGTTGGCTCTCAGCCCTTATCTCTTCCTGATGATAATGGACGCTCTGACGTCGGACATCCAGGAAGAGGCTCCCTGATGTACGCTGTTTGCCGATGACATTGTGCTGGTTGTCGAGAGTGGCCTAGAGATCCAGAACAGATAGGAGGTTTGTTCCAGCTTTTAGAAAACCTCATGGGTGCTCATGCTTATTTTTGATGACTCGAAAAAGTGGCGAAGTGTGAGAAGGAGAAATGCACACTGATCGATCGACAAATAAATAAATGTCCTACTTACATACTGCGTACTTAATCACTAATTATGTTTGATAAAAATATAAAATGAAGCTATTATATAAAAATGAAACTATATCAAGAACTATCAAGAAATATTATATTCGTAACCTTAATGTCGATTACTGATCTGTTTCTTGGTGTCTATTCTCAGGGGTACTCCGCACCCACTGTCTATTTCGCATGGGTGCTCGAGCCCTCGGGCACTCATGGAGTCAGCGCCCCTGGGAGGTTTGAGATTGGAGTGTTGGCCTGAAATTGAGTAGAACCAAAACGGAGTACTTGTTCTGCGATTTCGGCGGTCTATCCAATCCTGTGCCTTTAGCACTCGCCGGAACGCCCATACCGATCTGTTCCGACTTTCGGTACCTCGGGTCGCTCGTCCAAGGGGATAGTGAGGTAGACGGAGACGTAACACATCGGATCAACGCGGGATGGATGAAATGGTGACCGGTCACGGGAACAACTTGCGACCCACTACGGATGCTCCTCAAGTTAAAGGGTACAATTTACAAGCCCGTGATAAGACCTGTCATACTGTATGGATCAGAATGTTGGATGAGAAAAAGATGGATGAAAAAAGATTGCATGTAGCGGAGATGAGAATGTTGAGATGGATGTGTGGTGTGACGAGAATGGATATAATGAGAAATGAGTATATTAGAGGAAGTTTGAAAGTGGCGTCAGTGATTGTAAAGTTGAAAGGAAATCGGTTGTCTTGGTATGAAGAGGAGGGATTAAGCGCATATTACTAAAAGAGTTCTGAGTATTATATACATGTAGATAGATGGAGAGGGAGAGGGGAGGCCAAAGAAAAGATGGATGAATTGTATGAGGAGTGATATGAAAGAAAAGGGAGTTAGTGATAGTTTTACGGGTGACAGGACAGAATAGAAGAAAAAAACGTGTTGCGCCGACCCCAAGTAATATGATAAGGGCAGGAAGAAGAGTCACGTTAAGTTTATAAATACAAAGAATAAGATTATTTAACAAACCTAAAACATTTGGCGTCGCGACTCTCGTCATCTAGCTTTTAACCGTCTACTGATCTACTACCGAGTTACTGACCGAGTCAAGAAAAAGCAACTTAAGTTGACTCGTTACTTGTTTAGCTCGAGTAACTCGATTAAGATTACTGGATTCGCCCATCGCTAAAAGTAATTGACACTTGTTGACAGTTGACTGACAGTGACACTGACATTTTGATAATTTTGTTCGCATTGCGGAGTTTTGAGAAATTCATTCATCAAATTACATTCATATAAAATTATATTACTGAATTTGTCCAAACGATATAATTAAGATTTTATAAAACTCAAGAAGTGTTTATAAGGTACATTTCTACGCCTTTTAGTATGATAAATAAAAAAAAAAACGCCAATAAACCTGATGAAATGAGACTGCATATTATTACAAAGTACATTGACAAATAACCTGATCTTCACAATTGCAGGCTAAAAGATGGGTGAACGTAAGGGCCAGAATCTTTACTACCCCCCTGACTATGACCCTAAGGTCGGGGGGTTGAACAAGTTCATGGGAACCCATGCTTTACGAGAGAGGGCTAGGAAGATCCATATGGGGATTCTGATCATCCGTTTCGAGATGCCGTACAACATCTGGTGTGATGGCTGTAACAACCACATTGGTATGGGAGTGAGGTACAACGCTGAAAAGACCAAGATTGGAATGTATTACACTACTCCAGTTTACCAGTTCAGGATGAAGTGTCATTTGTGTGATAATCATTTTGAAATCAAAACTGATCCTGGTGTAAGTATTATTTGTGTTGAAATAACATTATGACCTTAAGCTGTTGATCCCCGCATTAACGCCAGCGTTCACGCGCCATTGTCTTACTATTGTGTCTCTAATTACGCACTCAAAAGGTTAATATGGTATAACATGACTGTTTCATTAAACCCCAAGTGAACGCTCTCACTCATTCACTCTCTCGTTGCCTTTCTATTGTGTCTCTAATTACGGAATTCGAAAGGTTAAACATTGCTTGATCTTGAAGTATGCAGTAATGAGGTTTCAATTATATAATACATTACTAAAACTTCAGTGTAGACTTGATCCTAATCCTAGAATCAGTTGGGAAACTGAAACTGAAACAACAAGTATGCATTATTATTTATCTTCTATTCTTCTGTATGTGTGTTTGTCACCTAAGTCCTCCTTTAAGAAACTTTGGGTGTATAGTTGAGTGGGTCTTTGGTTTGAAAATACCATTAAACCTGGTAGGTGGCAATACTATTGGGTTCTCAATTTTCTTTTCTGATGAAAAACCAGTTTTCAGGCAGGACAATGTCTGTCTGCCGGGACTACTATTTACAATATACTTAAATTTACACCTTGAAAAAATACATATTACAAATATTTAAGTATCAATCAAAAAACAAGACTATTCTTGTAAATTATTAAAATATCCATTTTTTTCAGAACTTAGATTATGTCATTGTATCTGGTGCAAGACGTCAAGAGAATAGATGGGATCCCACAGAGAATGGCCAAATTGTGCCAGAAACTAAAGAGACCCAGAAGAAGCTCTTTGATGATGCCATGTTCAGGCTGGAACACAAGACAGGAGACGAGGATGCTGCTAAACAAGATAAACCGAGGCTGGGGAGGCTGGTGGGCAGGAATGAGTCTGTTTGGAAAGACGATTATGAAGCTAACTGTTCTTTGAGGAGAAATTTTAGAGTGAGTTATTATTTTACCTAATTGAATAACCTATTAACTCCATCCTTAATAAGATTTGGTAATTAGCATAGTCAGCCTTATAATGTTCCCACTGTTAGGACTCAGGCCTCCTCTGGCCCATTCCCTCTCCACTGTAGGAGAGGGAATGGGCCATAATCCACCACGCCGGCCCAGTGCTGGTTGGTGGATGTCACATGTCTTCGAATTTTTGATTCTAAGACATGCCAGTTTCCTCACGATTTTTTCCTTCACCGTTTTGAGAGCAGTGGTGATGAAATAAATTACACAAAGTAATGCGCCTGGCTGGGTTTGAACCCGCGACCTACAACTCGTAAGTCGGGGCCGTTACCACTATTGGGCATTTAAACAACTCTTTTTGACTGTCTTTTTAACCAATTTTGACTTCTAGACATAAGAATGGCATTAAGAGGGTCCTTTTACACTCGCCTATCGTCAATATCGACCATGGTTTAAAAGCTTGTTACTTCATCTAATGCAATCCAACGCGATGTTTGACGATAAGGCAATGCGAAAAAAGAGAGATAACGCCTGAAAACTCTGTTAGCTTTCGGTAATTCCGTGATTTACTCAAATATTTTACAAGACTTGTTCCAGGAAATACGTGTTTTTTTTAAACCCTTAAAACTTTTTGAAAAAAATTGTCGTCATTCAGAATCTTGATTAAATTTGCAAGGCTTCTATTGTGTTCTTTTTTTAATTTTTGAGTAAATTAAAAAGTGTCAAAGTTCATGCAAAATAGCAGATTTTTAGTGGTTGTTACTGGATTCGTTTTACACAAATTTATAAATTGATTTTAATAGAAGCCTAGATAATATCCACAAGATACTGTGTTTCCAAAATATCTAATGAAAAATGTGTAATAACGTCATAATCGCGTAAGAGCGGTTGTATGAAAAACAGTGAAAATTTATGTTGAGTTGCATCTCCATAGAAGTAAAAAAGTGGTTACAATATCAACTATTTACTGCAGTTTCCATTTGTCATGCCACCAACGCAATAATTGCGAATGGAGTATATAGGTGGTGAGAAGGCCTAGATAACTGCTGCAAGGGCTGGTTAGAGGTGGTTTAAGAAAAGAGTAGGTACCTGGAAGAAGTTGGTGAGGTCTTTACCCAGCAGTAGGAAATAATAGGCTAAATAAAAAGAAATGAATAACTTTTCATGAATCTTCCACTTGACAAGAACAGATAAATTCAATACTGTTGTTTAACCTTTCGTGTCTTTTAAACGAGGATCCACGCGAGACAATCACTTTTTAATTGTGTCTCTAAATACGAAAGGTTAATATTGTTGAAAGGACTCCATTTTATTAATTTGTTTTTTCATTCATATTATTCATAAAATAACTGTGCGTTTGCATTGCTATCTAGTGCTATCTACTGATATGGAAATAATGGTGTTAAAAATATTTTTTTTTTAATCATGATTGAAGCTAACATTTTTATTTTATTGTGTTACTCTGAAATATGAGCAAACAGTGAAATTAATTAAGACTTCACAAGTAACCAGCAAAACATGCTTGAGTAAATAAACAAAATCATGCTTGTATTCACATTATACTTTACAAGGTGTAAAGTCCCTTATTTCCATTGAAAAGGGAAGATCCTCCAACCAGATGGGTGTTATGTCTGATCTGGGCAACTGCCCGATAGATGATTTCAAGCTGTTGTGCATGTTCAAATCGCGCGGAGATCTTTAATTATGGGATGCACCATTTCGATTTTTTATTTATATCCTAAGTATGTGCCCCAAAGATGTCGCTACCATACCTACCAACATTTTACAGTTCATAAAACTAAGATTTTATTCTTTGTAGTAATAATTTTATTTAATTGCACATTTCAGAAAAGAAGAAAAGAATTAGAAGAAGCATCAATCAACGACGGCCTACTGTTAGCCAAATCATCTCTCAACATAAATCTCCTGCCAGAAAATGACGATGACAAAAACATGGCTTCCCTCCTGGCCCTCAGACCTTCAAAAAGCATAGAGGAAACCCAAACCAATACAAGAAGTAAGATCCTCAATATGCCAGCTTTACCCAGCTCTAGTGGACTTCTAACCAGCTTTGGAGGATTAAAAAAAGAAGAATCTTTAGGTAAGAGCACTTTGTTGACTAGACAAACTTTAGGCATCACTTTTAAAAGAACTAAGGTTGATAATAATAGTCATTTGCATAAGTCAAAAGATGCAATAAGTGAAATGTCAGGAGATAAGAGTGCTATTGAAAAATCAAATGATGTGACATCCTCAGAAAAAGTAGCCCAAGGTGTACTTGATGATGATGAGAAAGTTAAAGAAAATATTATAGTACACAGAAAACTTCCAATAAATGATCCTGATATAAAATTTGAAATAGATAAGAAAGAAACAGACAAGTTGACTGCTGAAAAAGATGAAATTAACAATGATTCAAAAGAAAACAACACTATCAAAGAAAAAGAAACAAAAAAGATATCCTTAGTTTGTGATTACAGTTCTAGTGGAGAAAGCTCTGAAGGATAACTTGAAGTAGAAACAGTGTTGAATTTATTCACTGCAATTTGAAAGCAAAAATAATGAATATGGGTTTATGCAATCTGATAAATCAGTTTACTAGCCACTGCTTTTTCTCCTAGGCGGGATGAGACTGGAAGCTGGACTGAGACATGAGAAAAATATTGAATAAGTAAGGGAATGTCAGACTTATACTGACTAAAGTTCAGTGTGTAGTGATTAATCTCGCAGTCCTAACCTATAAGGCCTATTTACGGTACCCCATAAAGCTAAGAAAATGATAAGGAGAAGGTACTATTTATTTATATGACGTTGTGAATTACTATCTATATAATAATATATAAAAATGAATAGCTGTTTGTTAGTCTCACTAAAATTCGAGAACGGCTGAACCGATTTGGCTAATTTTGGTCTTGAAATATTCGTGATAGTCCAGTGAAGATTTAAATGGTGAGAAACTATGGAAAAACTTACGAAAAAAAATTTGAATACAACGCCATCTCTAATTAAAATGTCATTTTAAAATGAATTAAGCTGTTATGGTAATACCAGTAGATGGCGTTATCCTTTGACAGTTTAGTTCAGAGATATCACAACATTAATTTACTATTAGGCGGTATGAAGTTCGCTGGGTCCGCTTTTAATAATATAATAGTGATATTGGTTCTATGTTTGATAATAGTGTATAGGCCCAGCAATGTCCACTGAATGCTTTGCGATTATAGTCTTTATGGCTAAACTTCTTAAGTATCATTATTTTGTTTATATAGATTATAGCTATTCCCTATTCGCGACAAGAAAATAGTAACGTCATCAGTGCTACTGCAAAGTAAAGGCGTGTTCATACAGCGGTAAAAATTAAATCATTTTTTTTTTACTATAAATGTTAATATTTTCATAAACATTTATAATAAAAAGAATCCCATAACATTGTCTAAGTCCCACATGGTTTTTTTCTTCATTAACCACATGGTCCATCATTTCTTCCATTTGTTGTCTATTATTGCTATGTCGTCCTAAAACAGCTTTTCTACACCTTTAAGTTCCAATTTTACTTCAACTGATCAAAGTGAACACGCGGGTTTCTAATTTACGATGATCTTATTGGTTATGGGGCGTGGCTTAGCCGAGTGACAACGATGACGTCACTATTTCTTAACGCATATGGGCTATAATGCCCCTGTTAAATAAAGGAATTTCTATTATGGAATGAATATGATTTATCACAATATTAAAGTTGTGATTTGGCCATCAAATTATTTTGTTTCTTATTTATTGATTATTGGTATAGGAAAATAAAGTTCAGATACCTACCAATCAAAGGTTTACTGTCTTGTATAGTCTGCATGTACTGCATTTAGTCTGGCCGCCTTTAGGGCTGAAACTGTGTAAAGCGGGCGCCCGCGCGTTCCCATATAAAAGTGATCCGATGCGGGCATCCGTCGCAGCTCGCGGGCCCCGCTCCCTTTGTGTTACGTAATAATATATTAAGTTCTCCATCGACACGACTACATGCATACCGTTAAGTTGAACTAGCGACACTGCATAGGTAATAATTAATAATCCAGTTTCTGCGACGGGGATCGTCCGCTTTACGCAATTTCGGCCCTAATACTGTAATCTTTATTTAAACCTGCGTTTTATTTATGAACAGAGCGCCTGATGAATTCTATGAGTATAAAAAAATGTGTGAAACACAAAAATTATGTATTTATTTACTGAAATAAATAAAAATGCCAAACATCAGAATCACATTTTATTTTCCCATTTAAAAAACATTCAAGTTTCATGATTTAACTTTCGATGTAAGCAATGTACCCTTAACTCGCGTTGGATGAAGCTTCCTTACGTGTGGCCAGCCTGTTAAATAAAATTGGAAACATCTACACTCCGCCAAGCATTCTCAAATAGCTCTATAGAAAGTGGGTCTACAATTTGCTGCTAACTTACAGAAAACGTGGGTAAAATGCAGTTAAAATCATCTCTACTAGAATAATAATAAGATTAGAAATGGCGACGCCCCATTGCTCTGTCCTTCATACATCTCTCTGACACTTTATTCCCAAGTGACATTTCACAAAACCAAATCTAAGCCAGAAAGCAGCATACCAGAAGCAATACGATTTTTTTATCTCACTGTCCACAATTAAAATAATCTACATTTTGCAATTTCTAATAATAAGTGCTCTTTAATAGGTCTAAAAATGTGTAATTAATTTAAAAAATTCAATTAGGGAATATGTACGAAAGAAATATTTGTTAGCTAAGCTGTTTATCATTAAATATACAAAAATAGAATATTAACAATATAAAAATTGGTAGAAAAACAAATGAGATATAACAATTTTAAATAAATATAACTGTTTCTCGCGGCCATATGGGCGTGAAGAACTTTGACGTCAAAGACCACGTCGGACTTCTCTTTTTAATTAGCAGCTTTGAAGCTTTATAACTTTCTTGTTGATGAAGATATTTTAAAAGTTCTTTCATATTTGTTTATTACAACTAAAAATGATTTAATTTAGCTAATAAAAAAATTGTAAGCATATTCTTTACTCTGCTCCAACCACGCCATATACCCATACCCATATAAAACTTTCACTAAAGTATGGAATTATTAAGTGCAACCTAATATACTTCAATAACAACTGTGCCTAAAGATGAAAACTAGATGAGAAATGCTTGATGGAGTAAATTAAAACATATTTTGTGCATCAAGACAACACATTTGTCTACTTTGAAACACTCAGGACACAAACGGACATCTATAGATTGACACCAAAGAATCGAGAGACACCCAACCTCTGGTCACCCTATGGGCAAACAGAGTACAGTACCCAGTTGGTGATATGGTACATCGAGTTTTATGGCAAGATTCACAAATTGCATTTAAGTTAGCGCTACATACGAAAATAGACCTTATTTTTAGGTCTAAATATGATTTATATTCGCATGAAAATGCTTACTGCTTGCTTACTTTCGGGATTGCGAACGCTAACTTCGCAAAGTAAATTCATCTGTGAAC
This sequence comes from Mythimna impura, assembly GCA_905147345.3. Classification (NCBI taxonomy): domain Eukaryota; kingdom Metazoa; phylum Arthropoda; class Insecta; order Lepidoptera; family Noctuidae; genus Mythimna; species Mythimna impura. The sequence goes on along the minus strand of LR990355.1, from coordinate 2,142,338 downwards.
CCTGCAAAAGAAAAAGTTCGGCTTTACAGAGCGTTGTTTCAAATATAATATACTAGTTTATGCCAGCGACTTCGCCCGCGTGAAAGGTTTATTCATACAAACTTCCAACCCCCGTTTTATCCCCTTAGGGGTGGAATTTCGTAAAATCCGTTCTTAGCGGATGTCTACACTCTATTAGGAATCTACCTTCCAAATTTTAAGTTTGTAGGTGTTATAGTTTCGGAGATTTCGTGATTAATGAGTGAGTGGTACTTCGCTTTTATATTTAGAAAAGATAAAAACCCAATACGCCATATCAACATCTGGGTACCTACTTTTAGAAGTCGAAATACTGGTAGGTAACTACTCTAACGGCAAATGATTATATGTATTTATTTATTAACAAATAACGAGCTTATATACTAAAGCCTAGAGATCGAATACATAAAATAATATAATATAAATATTTATGTAATTTATTATGAAAATACTTTAAATTTAACATTTATTACAATATCAGTGAGTACTAAATTAATTAGGCAATGAAATTGCACAGTTTAATATAATTTGCGCTAGGTGGTGACTCTCTCGTCGCCGATAGATTCTACAAATTCGTTTTTACAACATCCAAGTTACAGATCACGACAATTAGTTAATTTAATTATTTGTAGGATGTATTTATTCCGATGTTTAAGTGCTATGCAAAAGCTGGCAGCGAAATTAAAAAAAAAACTGTCTTTTAGCTGCAGCTTAAAAATATTATTTGGCGTCAACATCGCAAAAATATGCTTAAAAAAATCATAGGTAATCAAAATAAAAGTAGGTACGCTGACTAGACTTCGAGATCAAAATATATAAGTTAGGGTAGAAATGTTTTTCAAATTATTGTCGTTATAAAACAGACGTAAGGCTCAGGATGTTCTGATATGTCCCCTGCTTTATTCCAAACGAAAGTCGATGAATAAGTTACAAATTATATATTTTAACAATCAAATACGAGATGATTTTTCATATAATATAGAAATATCCCTGTTACATTATTCTATGTGTTAAACAATTTATATAAACACCTATTTCAATTTGGCAGAGGAATTGTTTGCCTTAGTTATTTATTTTCTGTTCATAAACAATTTAATGGGGGCGTAGTACCTAGAAGATTCACTAGGAGGCGCCACTGGTACGTGAGGTTTTTTTAGACATCATTTTAGATTTCAGGAGTGCTTCTGGCTCCGGATTTTTAAGTTTTCCATATAATTGAAGCACCTAGTGATTAAGACCCAGTTTCGGGAAAGAAAATTGCCACAAAAAGGAATGTGACAAATTATCATACGCGTTCTACACTACTTACAATTTTTGTAGGATGGTGCGGGTGACAGCTGTCGGATTCATACAATATAGCTAGCTATCCTCTTCTCTCAGCTTTAAGATCCATATTTTCGTCCTGCTGTCATCCTACCCATGCTATGTAATAAAGACCTTAGATCGTGCAGGTTGAATGAATTTTCAAAAGCCAATCGTACGACTTATCTGGCGTTTAATTTATGATTCGCTTATAATATCTTTCCAGAAACCGGAGGTAAGTACTAGCCACCATTTCCAAATACAATATCAATATTAAAAAGTTTTCTTAGATTTTATTAGGTTGGTAGTACAAATCGTTAGCTACAATAGTACCACCCGTATAGTGTAGTTTATAATCAGTGTAGTTGTGTGTTAGTGTTTTTTTATTCATTTGATGCACAGCGTTTGTCTTCCAACGCGATGTTTGATGAAAACGCAACGCGAAAAAAGAGAGATAACGCCTGAAAACCCTGTTAGCTTTCGGTAATTCTTTGATTTACTCAAATATTTTACACAAGACTAGTTCCAGGAAATATGTGTCTTTTTTTAAATTTTTACTTCTTATTGTTATACTTTTTTGACTTTTTTAATATTTGAGTAAATTATGAAGTGTCAAAGTTCATGCAAATTAGCAGATTTTCAGAGGTCTTTATTGGATTAGTTTTACACAAATTTATAAGTTGATTTCAATAGAAGCCTAGATAATATCCAAAAGATACTGTATTTCCAAAATATCTAATGAAAAATGTGTAATAACGTCATAATCGTGTAAGAGCGGTTGTATGAAAAACAGCGAAAATTTATGTTGAGTTGCATCTCCTTAAAAGTAAAAAAGTGGTTACAATATCAAGTATTTACTGCAGCCGCCATTTGTCAAGCCACCAACGCAATAATTGCGAATGAAGTATAGGTGGTGAGAAGGCCTAGATACCTGCTGCAAGGGCTGGTTAGAGATGGTTGAAGAAAAGAGTACCTGGAAGAAGTTCACCGTAGGCGCGGGCTTGCGGACGGCGAGCAATGGGTAGCCCGCTGTCCGACCGTCCGGTAACCGTGCGGACCAAGCCCAAGTCGTCGACGGCGCTTATTGTTCCACGCGCGCCTCAGAGAGATGTCAGCAAATCGTAGGGGCCCAGCAGGGTCGAAGCCTACTGGGGCCACGGGTAGTGTGAAAATGAAACCCGGGGCTCTGGGACAAAGGCAAAGAAGGAACAGGAGTGGGTTTTTAGTCAGTAAAAGTCTTACACTATCACCAACTAAGAGCGGGATTTGTCATTAGATGATTTTCCCACCCAAAAAAAAAACCTGCGAGAAGTTGGTAAGGTCTTTGCCCAGCAGTAGGAAATAATAGGCTAAATAAAAAGAAATGAATAGCCAAACATGCTTGAGTAAATTAACAAAATCATGCTTGTATTCACATTATGCTTTACAGGGTGTAAAGTCCCATATTTCCATTGAAGGGGGAAGATCCTCCAACCAGATGGGTGTTATGTCTGATCTGGGCGACTGCCCGATAGATGATTTCGGGCTGTTGTATATGTTCAAATCGCGCGGAGATCTCTAAATATGCGATGTACTATTTCGATTTTTTTATTTATATCCTATGTATGTGCGCCATAGATGTCGCTATCATACCTACCCAGTACCCACATTTTACAGTTCACAAAATTAAGATAATTCTTTGTAATAATTTTATTTAATTGCACATTTCAGAAAAGAAGAAAAGAATTAGAAGAAGCATCAATCAACGACGGCCTACTGTTAGCCAAGTCATCTCTCAATATAAATCTCCTGCCAGAAAATGACGATGACAAAAACATGGCTTCCCTCCTGGCCCTCAGACCTTCAAAAAGCATAGAGGAGACCCAAACCAATACAAGAAGTAAGATCCTCAATATGCCAGCTTTACCCAGCTCTAGTGGACTTCTAACCAGCTTTGGAGGATTAAAAAAAGAAGAATCTTTAGGTAAGAGCACTTTGTTGACTAGACAAACTTTAGGCATCACTTTTAAAAGAACTAAGGTTGATAATAATAGTCCAAAAGATGCATAAGTCAAAAGATGCAATAAGTGAAATGTCAGGGGATAAGAGTGCTATTGAAAAAGCAAATGATGTGACATCTTCAGAAAAAGTAGCCCAAGGTGTACTTGATGATGATGAGAAAGTTAAAGAAAATATTATAGTACACAGAAAACTTCCAATAAATGATCCTGATCTAAAATTTGAAATAGATAAGAAAGAAACAGACAAGTTGACTGCTGAAAAAGATGAAATTAACAATGATTCAAAAGAAAACAACACTATCAAAGATAAAGAAACAAAAAAGATATCCTTAGTTTGTGATTACAGTTCTAGTGGAGAAAGCTCTGAAGGATAACTTGAAATAGAAACAGTGTTGAACTTATTCACTGCAATTTGAAAGCAAAAATAATGAATATGGGTTTATGCAATCTGATAAATCAGTTTACTAGCCACTGTTTATTCCCCTAGGCGGGATGAGACTGGAAGCTGGACTGAGACATGAGAAAAATATTGAATAAGTAAGGGAATGTCAGACTTATACTGACTAAAGTTCAGTGTGTAGTGATTAATCTCGCAGTCCTAACCTATAAGGCCTATTTACGGTACCCCATAAAGCTAAGAAAATGATAAGGAGAAGGTACTATTTATTTATATGACGTTGTGAATTACTATCTATATAATAATATATAAAAATGAATAGCTGTTTGTTAGTCTCACTAAAATTCGAGAACGGCTGAACCGATTTGGCTAATTTTGGTCTTGAAATATTCGTGATAGTCCAGTGAAGGTTTAAACGGTGAGAAAATATGACTTAATGCCTAAGGCATTAAGTCCGCCTCTGTACCTTTATGTGCATGAAGTATTAAATAAATAAATAAATATGGAAAAACTTACGAAAAAAAATTTGAATACAACGCCATCTCTAATTAAAATGTCATTTTAAAATGAATTATGCTGTTATGGTAATACCAGTAGATGGCGTTATCCTTTGACAGTTTAGTTAGGTATCACAACATTAATTTACTATTAGGCGGTATGAAGTTCGCTGGGTCCGCTTTTAATAATATAATAGTGATATTGGTTCTATGTTTGATAATAGCTTATAGGCCCAGCAATGTCCACTGAATGCTTTGCGATTATAGTCTTTATGGCTAAACTTCTTAAGTATCATTATTTTGTTTATATAGATTATAGCTATTCCCTATTCGCGACAAGAAAATAGTAACGTCATCAGTGCTACTGCAAAGTAAAGGCGTGTTCATACAGGGGTGAAAATTAAACCATTATAATATTATAGCAATTTTTTTTACTATAAATTTAAAAATTTCATAAACATTTATAATAAAAGAATCCTGTTCCGCGAATCCCATAATATTGTCTAAGTCCCACATGTTTTTTTTCTTAACCACATGGTCACAGCATTTCTTCCATTTGTTTGAGTCTATTCATCTATAAGTTCCAATTTTACTTCAACTGATCAAAGTGAACACGCGGGTTTCTAATTTACGATGATCTTATTGGTTATGGGGCGTGGCTTAGCCGCGTGACAACGATGACGTCACTATTTCTTAACGCGAATGGGCTATAACGCCCCTGTTAAATAAAGGAATTTCTATTATGGAATGAATATGATTTATCACAATATTAAAGTTGTGATTTGCCCATCAAATTATTTTGTTTCTTATTTATTGATTATTGGTATAGGAAAATAAAGTTCAGATACCTGCCAATCAAAGGTTTACTGTCTTGTATAGTCTGCATGTACTGCATTTAGTCTGGCCGCCTTTAGGGCTGAAACTGTGTAAAGCGGGCACCCGCGCGTTCCCATATAAAAGTGATCCGATGCGGGCATCCGTCGCAGCTCGCGGGCCCCGCTCCCTTTGTGCTACGTAATAATATATTAAGTTCTCCATCGACACGACTACATGCACACCGTTAAGTTGAACTAGCGACACTGCATAGGTAATAATCCAGTTTCTGCGACGGGGATCGTCCGCTTTACGCAATTTCGGCCCTAATACTGTACTCTTTATTTAAACCAGCGTTTTATTTATGAACAGAGCGCCTGATGAATTCTATGAGTATAAAAAAATGTGTGAAACACAAAAATTATGTATTTATTTATTGAAATAAATAAAAATGCCAAACATCAGAATCACATTTTATTTTCCCATTTAAAAAACATTCAAGTTTCATGATTTAACTTTCGATGTAAGCAATGTACCCTTAACTCGCGTTGGATGAAGCTTCCTTACGTGTGGCCAGCCTGTTAAATAAAATTGGAAACATCTACACTCCGCCAAGCATTCTCAAATAGCTCTATAGAAAGTGGGTCTACAGTTTGCTGCTAACTTACAGAAAACGTGGGTAAAATGCAGTTAAAATCATCTCTAGTAGAATAAGAATAAGATTAGAAATGGCGACGCCCCATAGCTCTGTCCTTTTATACATCTCTCTGACACTTTTTATTCCCAAGTGACATTTCACTAAACCAAATCTAAGCCAGAAAGCAGCATACCAGAAGCAATACGATATTTTTATCTCACTGTCCACAATTAAAATAATCTACATTTTGCAATTTCTAATAATAAGTGCTCTTTAGTAGGTCTAAAAATATATAATTAATTTAAAAAATTCAAATAGGGAATATGTTCGAAAAAAATATTTGTTAGCTAAACAGTTTATCAATAAATATACAAAAATAGAATATTAACAATATAAAAATTGATAGAAAAACAAATGAGATATAACAATTTTAAATAAATATAACTGTCTCTCGCGGCCGTATGGGCGTGATAAACTTTGACGTCAAAGACCACGTCGGATTTCTCTTTCTAATTAGCAGCTTTGAAGCTTTATAACTTCCTTGTTGATGAAGATATTTTAAAAATTCTTTCATATTTGTTTATTACAACTAAAAATGATTTAATGTAACTAATAAAAAAATAATTGCAAGCATTATCTTAACTCTGCTCAAAATAAAGTCACCCACATAAAACTTTCACTAAAGTATGGAATTATTAAGTGCCTAAAGATGAAAACTAGATGAGAAATGCTTGATGGAGTAAATTAAAACATATTTTGTGCATCAAGACAACACATTTGTCTACTTTGAAACACTCAGGACACAAACGGACATCTATAGATTGACACCAAAGAATCGAGAGACACCCAACCTCTGGTCACCCTATGGGCAAACAGAGTACAGTACCCAGTTGGTGATATGGTACATCGTGTTGGCAAGATTCACAAATTGCATTTAAGTTAGCGCTACATACGAAAATAGACCTTATTTTTAGGTCTAAAAAGGAAACTGCTTACTGCTTGCTTACTTTCGGGATTGCCAATATGAACATTTTAAACTGAACGATTATAAGGTTTTGTTATTCGTAGAGAACGCTAACTTCGCAAAGTAAATTCATCTGTGAACCCTACAAAAGAAAAAGTTCGGCTTTACAGAGCGTTGTTTCAAATATAATATACTAGTTTATGCCAGCGACTTCGCCCGCGTGAAAGGTTTATTCATACAAACTTCCAACCCCCGTTTTACCCCCTTAGGGGTGGAATTTCGTAAAATCCGTTCTTAGCGGATGTCTACACCCTATAAGGAACCTACCTGCCAAATTTAAGTTTGTAGGTGTTATAGTTTCGGAGATTTCGTGATTAATCAGTGAGTGGTACTTCGCTTTTATATTTAGAAAAAATAAAAACCCAATACGCCATATCAACACCTGGGTACCTACTTTTAGAAGTCGAAATACTGGTAGGTAACTACTCTAACGGCAAATGATTATATGTATTTATTTATTAACAAATAACGAGCTTATATACTAAAGCTTAGAGATCGAATACATAAAATAATATAATATAAATATTTATGTAATTTATTATGAAAATACTTTAAATTTAACATTTATTACAATATCAGTGAGTACTAAATTAATTAGGCAATGAAATTGCACAGTTTAATATAATTTGCGCTAGGTGGTGACTCTCTGGTCGCCGATAGATTCTACAAATTCGTTTTTACAACATCCAAGTTACAGATCACGACAATTAGTTAATTTAATTATTTGTAGGATGTATTTATTCCGATGTTTAAGTGCTATGCAAAAGCTGGCAGCGAAATAAAAAAAAAACTGTCTTTTAGCTGCAGCTTAAAAATATTATTTGGCGTCAACATCGCAAAAATATGCTTAAAAAAAATCAAAGGTAAGTAATCAAAATAAAAGTACGCTGACTAGACTTCGAGATCAAAATATATAAGTTAGGGTAGAAATGTTTTTCAAATTATTGTCGTTATAAAACAGACGTAAGGCTCAGGATGTTCTGATATGTCCCCTGCTTTATTCCAAACGAAAATCGATGAATAAGTTACAAATTATATATTTTAACAATCAAAATACGAGATGATTTTTCATATAATATAGAAATATCCCTGTTACATTATTCTATGTGTTAAACAATTTATATAAACACCTATTTCAATTTGGCAGAGGAATTGTTTGCCTTAGTTATTTATTTTCGGTTCATAAACAATTTAATGGGGGCGTAGTACCTAGAAGATTCACTAGGAGGCGCCACTGGTACGTGAGGTTTTGTTAGATATCATTTTAGATTTCAGGAGTGCTTCTTGCTCCGGATTTTTAAGTTTTCCATATAATTGAAGCACCTAGTGATTAAGACCCAGTTTCGGGAAAGAAAATTGCCACGAAAAGGAATGTGACAAATTGTCAAACGCGCTCTACACTACTTACAATTTTTGTAGGATGGTGCGGGTGACAGCTGTCGGATTCATACAATATAGCTAGCTATCCTTTTCTCTCAGCTGTAAGATCCATATTTTCGTGCTGCTGTCATCCTACCCATGCTATGTAATAAAGATCTTAGATAGTGCAGGTTGAATAAATTTTCAAAAGCTAATCCTACGACTTATCTGGCGTTTAGTTTATGATGCGCTTATATAATATCTTTCCAGAAACCGGAGGTAAGTACTAGCCACCATTTCCAAATACAATATCAATATTAAAAAGTTTTCTTAGATTTTATTAGGTTGGTAGTACAAATCGTTAGCTACAATAGTACCACCCGTATAGTGTAGTGTAGTTTATAATCAGTGTAGTTGTGTGTTAGTGTTTTTTTATTCATTAGATGCACAGCGTTTGTCTTCTAAGGCCAGGATGAGGGCGCACTCGATCTTGGATTGAAGCCATTTTAAAACTTCTGGATCTGATACTTCTATCACTTTTTCATCCGTTGAGAAGTAGTTTACAAGCTCATCCTGGAAATATTAATAAATAAACATTTTTATTTCAGGTCAATAACAAAATTCAAACAAACCAAATAAAACAAAAATAAAACTCAATCCCTCAATAAATTAAAATCAAAATTAAATCAAAGTGAAAAGATCCAAATCTAATTAAACGAAATAAAATAAAATAAATTAGGAAATTAAAGAAATTAAATTAAAATCGGATTACATAAATTAAAATCATCTGATTTTAATTATTTAACAAAATAAAAACAAAATAAATTAAAACTTTAGTAAACATACACTTGAAAAAGTTCAAATGAGAGTCGAATTTGCGCACCGAGGGTTCGGTACAACATTAAACTTATACTCGCAAAAAAAGGAAATATTTTGTACTGTAACTACAAAACAGTTTTCGGATGTATTTCTTTGCTTGTGTTAAATGGCATTGCTTCTTGCCAAATGTCATAATTCTAGGTCAACGATAAGTCCCCTATAGATTTTAATTCTCTAAAAAAGTTAAGGCTACATCACCACAACTGAACTCATTGCCTGGCACTGTTCTGAATCCATCAGACAGCTTGTGGTGGATCCAGAATAGTGTCACGTGGGAGATAACCCCTGCAGGCCTAGCCAAGTTACGACCGTTTCGTTTTGTTGACGCTAGGGGTGCTGGTTTTATTTCCAAGAACTTGTACCTCGCTACACATCTGTTGAATGGTAACGCTCCAGCCCTAGATCCTTGCCTATATCTGGTAAAAGACCTAACTAGCTAGACAAACAGCCAATGCTGACTCCATAAATAACTAGTACCTATTATAATAACCTCTCGGACAGTATGTCAGACTGGTGCGCAAAAGCCTTCTCCAAGTGCTCTACATCTGTCTCGTATGAGTCCAAGGCCCTTTTCAAAAAACTACTAAGTTAACAGGGTATCTGGACAACTACCACAAGAAACTGACTGACTTGTCATACTAGGTATCATCATCGTCATTTCAGCCGAAAGACTTCCACTGTTGGACATAAGCCCCCAAGTATCGCCACAACGACTGTTCCTGTGCGTCTCGCATCCATCGGATTCCCGCGACCCTCACCAGGTCATCGGTCTACCTTGTGGCAGGCTTACTAACGCTGCGTCTTCCGGTACGCGGTCGCCATCTCAGAACCTTTCGTCCCCATCGACCATCCGATGCCAGGTTTAGTCTGAGGCTTATACGAACCTGCTTAATGTTAAGTAGTAGTTTCTCGTTGGTGAGGATGGGCGAGCCGATGACGTCATCCAGCTTGACCGCCCACTCCACGTGCCAGGAGCCGCTGGTGCCGCTCGCGCGCACCATGAATATGTGTCTGGAAGTTAAGAGCCGGTTCTAGTCACAGAGTATTTTGTAGGTAGATACTCCGCCTGGGCCTATGTCGACTTCGCAGCCCCATAACAGCGATTTTTTTTTTTTATAAAAAAATAACATTATTCAAGATTTTTGTTTTTGCGAGACCCTTTTAAAAAACAAGCTTTATTATATTATGTAACTTTTAAACATTTCCGTGACGTAATCTCGTGGGTCAAATTCGTGTTTTTTTTTTTTTATCGAGCTAACTAATTTATATCATGTTTTGATTTTTACCCAGCGGTTGGTCATAATGGTCAATTTTAATAAAATAATTTTTCATGGTGTTCTCTTGTTTGGTGCTTCTAGGATCTGATGTTTATGAAAATAAATTCAGGGCATAATATTACAATTTGGAGGTATATAAACAGAGAGTAAAGTCCCTTATGAGGCCCGTTGAAAAGAGATGATCCTGCGACCAGACGGATGTTTTGTCTGATCTGGGCAACTGCCCGAGATAAGATTTCGGGCTGTTGTATATGTTGAAATCGCACGGAGAACTCATTTCTCGATGCAGGATTTCGTAGTTTAGTTCTAAAGTGGCGCCATAGATGTCGCTACAACAATTTATCCAAACTAATCTTTATTTTTTGGGTGGGAAAATCATCGAATGACATCCCGTGTCAGACTTTTACTGACTAAGAACCCACTTCTGTTCCTGCTTTGCCATTGTTCCAGGGCCCCAGGGATCTCTTTCGCATCACCCATGGCCCCAGTAAGCTTCGACCCTGCTAGGCCCCTATGGTTAATGACATCTTTTTGAGGCGCGCGAGGAACACTACACGCCATCAAAACTGACTTAAAACATTACGTAAAATTATTTTCCTATAAAATTTAAATAATATTCTACACTTGTAAAGGTACGTTACTCATGCGATCTCCTTCGATATCACAATACTTACTGTGTGGATACAAGCAGCGTGCAGTTGGAGGTGGGTCCGAGGTGCGCGTGCGCGATGTAGGCGTCCGTGTCGGCGTAGTGGCCGCGCCCCAGCAGCGTCAGCAGCTGCAGCCCCAGCGCGGCGTGCTGGGAATATGGCCGTACGCCCTGGAATGAGGAGATAGACGGTCCATCATTATAATAAACTAGTGCGCCTCACCATCAATGATTGCATCACTGCTTACCATCAGGTGGGATCGCAGTCAAGCGCTGGTTTATATCAATAAAAATATAAAAATAAAAATTATTTCAGCCAAAAGACTGCTAAAGGGCTTTTTTAAACGACGCTAACCTCGCCTGGTCCTGTGCTAGCGGTCTTCATTAGATCATCAGTCCTTGTGAAAGACTTTCCAAAGATGAAAAAAACAAAGAACCTAAATATGAGTAGATGTGCCAACAGTTTCACCGCGAGATATTTGCAAACCTATCCTTAATTTCGAAAAAAAAAAAAAATATAAATGATAATGCCTTGTTGCATTAAGTCCGCCTATGTACCTACCACTACTGTACACAAGTTTACCTAAATAAATAAATACTGTAAGTGCCTTTTTAGGTGTTTCTTAAGAACTCTCCTCTTAACGATAACGTTCGGATTAGTGACGTCTATATCAGGTTATTTATTTATTTTACTTATCTGTCAGAATAGGTATCTATCGTTACTCAATAATTTCTAGAACCTCACCTCAATAGGATCGCAGTGTCTAGGCAGCCGGCGTCTCGCCAGCAAACGTCCTCCGCTTCGTTCCACGCAGGCCTTCAGGGCACTTTCAGCACTGCTGACATTCAGCTGCCTCGATAAAGATGCACGTGCAGCCTCTCGGCAGACATCTGGTAAATAGTGCAAGACAGTGCAATGATGATTACCAAAGAGAAACACAGTCTTGGGGTGCATTAAGATAGCTTATAGGTCTCATTCGAGTAGCGTTACTTTAATCCGTCCGCAAGTGCGGAAACAATCCGCATATTAACGGGGATATTTGGGGGTAGGTACTTGGGCTATACGGTATTTCGTGTGCGAGGTACCTAATAGCTAAGCAGTAAAGCTAAGTTACGAAACTACAGTGTCATCTCCACCTTAGTTAAGAAGTGTAGCGGAGCGGATAAAATGAGCTGAGAAGATGCGCTTTGCACGTGTATAAAGACTTAGCTTCGTTGAACCCTTTTTTATCGGAGCTAAACTATCCTTTGAGAATCATACGATCCGATTAGTACCTATGTCTTATACTCAGTGTAGCTTAGCACATTTAAGACCTACGCAGACCGAGAAGGTATGACAAAGGATTTAAATTTTTACCGGTGCACATTTAACCATATCGCAATAGAAATAAGACATAAATTCCTGTGCTTTAAGATGATCCTAGGCTTCGAAAGGGATATCTGAAGGTTGCGTCACGGCGGGATGCCATGGCACGCTGCAGTAGGCAAAGACATGCCGCTCAAATGCGCGCGCGCCATGTCGGTCAAAAATTCGATAACGAGTCACCACTGTATCGGGCAGCAATTTAAGCTACCGAGGCATACTTAGACGTGCCGTGGCATGTCGTTGCCCGTGACAAAGCGCTGGAATACCCCGGTATCTAAGTGGCTAGTGTGTGCTGACTGACGGCAAAATCTTTTGCCGTGCCGTCCCGGTCTGCATGGGTCTTTACGGTAAGTAGAATGCACAATTTAATTCCACCAAGTCCGTTCCATCATCGGACCACTAGACGTACGGCGTTGCGCCATCGGTACATGGTGGACATCCCACCCTTACATACAAAGCGTTTTGGGAACACATTCATTATACGTACAGCTAAGGAGTGGAATTCCCTGCCGGAGTCTGTGTTTTCTGATAGCTACAACCAGGTTACTTGTAGGCAAGCGTGCGCCATCGTCGGCCACATCATCGCTTACCATCAGGTGAGATAGTGGTCAAACGCGAGCCTATCAATAATAATAATAAAAAAAAGAATGTCAACTTATGACGATCACAAAACCTAAAGCCACAAATTGACATATCTGTGTCTAAAGCGCTATAAGCGCATCCAACCTGAGTTTATTTGTCTTGTTCAGCTAGCACTTGATTAATATTAATAAGTAAGTACATCATGCTCATAATAAATAATAACAAAGCAAGTAGTTATGCGTGCACTACGATACTCACTTCTCACGACAACACAGTCGTCATCTGTCCGCATCGCAGACGAAAACAAACGAGAAACACAGTTAATTGACTACATACATACATACAATAATTACAGTAATGTACGAGTATTGTCGCCGGAAAATTGTAAATGTCGTAAGATTGTAAAATATCGCGAGAAATTGTGAACTATTTTTTCTAAAAAAACATAACCCTTCTTGGCAGTCGGGTAAGAAAAAGGGGTCGGAATTATAGGTAGAGTTATTCATGTACTTGCATCGAAATGTTGATATTAGTTAATATGGATCTTCCGGGGATTTCTAATGAAAAATCCCGTGTGACCAACAATATTACAAATAAATAATAATAAAAACCTCAGAGATACATATGACAAATAAAACAAAGATAATTAACATACAATTTTTATTAGTATTTTTTATTGAAAAAGATCTCTCTACGTCAACTGAGGTGAGGTTAACAAATTTATACACTATTTTTACACGAGGAGGAGGAATCCTCGTCGTTAATGCAGGAAGAAATTTTTTCTGCTATATTTCTGATAGTGTCCTAGAAAATTTCTGCTTTTTAAAATTAATCTAGGGATTTGAGACATGTTCACTTTATTCTTTCGCTGTTTGAAATCGGTGGAAGTACTGTATGTTTAACTCTATCTAATTCCGACTTCTGGTAATAAGACACAGTTATATATGTTGGAAACTAATCTACTATCTTATACAAAACGAACGGGACCCACTTTACTGTCAGTCTTTCTGTCACCAGACTGTATTTCACGAACCACGATAGCTAGACAATTAAAATTTTCACAGATGATGTATTTCTGTTGCTGCTCTAACAACACATAACCGTATTACTATATTAAATTGAGTAAAAAATCACGTTTCTTGTATGGGAGCCCCCCCCACTTAAATATTTATTTTATTCTTTACGGAACCCTTCCGAGTCCGATTTGCACTTGGCCAGTTTTTTTCATAATTTATCGAGAAATTATAATCTAATAAAGGTTAGTTACAATCTGAGTTTTTAATTTTCCGGTGACATGACATACACATAAATTAGTAAAAAATAAATCGTTAGATATCTTTCAATAAAATACACCCATGCATTTAGAGATAAAATATTAAATTTAACGTAATTTTTTTACAAATATTTAACAAGAATTCCAAAAAAATTACATGCATAATAGTTAAGAAAGAGTGGAAAAATATAAGTCTAATCTACTATATCCTTTAACCATAATTTAAAATGAAAATGGTTTTTCCGGTTTCAAAGCTATGATGATTATGGCATACGTAGATTTTTTCTTATATCTTCAAAATAAAATTGTTAAGGGGAGCGCTCTAAGGTAGCCTACGAAATTCAAATTTTCACGACACTATACACCCTACTTATATAGGGTGACTGGTAATTAGTGACCGATACTTAAACACGTGATTGTACTCATGATTACAAACAACTTTCCCAAAGAAACTTTTTTATATACTCACTAGTTTGTAGGTACATTACGTACACCTATGGGTTTGCAAGCCGCGCGGGTGTTCTATCACTATTGTAGGTACGGCGGCGTCACGCGGCTAACAGCTGAGCGGTCGCCGGTCGCAGGCGCGCGCGCGTTTTTAAACAGCTGTTTTATTATTGTGATAAAACGAATGGGAATATAAAAAATGTTTTTTGGGAAATTGTTTGTGATCATGAGTACAATCATGTGTTTAAGTATCGGTCACTAATTACCAGTCACCCTATATAGCTCCATCCCTTTAACATTTCCATAAATCAATTATGCGATGAGGGATGCTCACAGATAGGCGTCTTAAAATAAAGGAACAACCAGTATCAGTCTCAATACATTCCTTAAATACTTTGTAAATAGATAAGCGGTTAGCTCGGTCTCTGATGCGATGTTACGCACGTTCACTCGACAATTTTGCGTCTTATTTACTTATACTCTCTTCGGATATAATTATGTTTGATCTAGGATTTGATATTTTGTGTTCTAGTTAGGCAAAATCTTGTGTCGATGATTGTGATGCACGGTACAACTCTAATGAGTTTATGATTTGCATCATCTGTATTGTACCTATTACTTGTATAAATTTAGAACAAATAAATGAAAAAAAAAGAAACAGTTCAGTCCAGTTCGTCAAATATATCGCGTTAAGAAGTCATGATAGGGCTTCAGTTTACATATAAAACAATAAGATTGAGTTAAGAAGAAAAAGTAAATTATGAGTTAAAAACGCTCCAGACTCACCAAAAGTAGGTCTTGCAACCAGAGCAGTGAGGGCTAACGCGATGCTTGCTTGATTACAGCTGTCCCCTTCGATCACGCTTTCAGGGATGTCGTTGCTTAGTTGGGGAACTTCACCTGATGAACAAGTTCAAGTGATAAACACTAGTTTCATTTATGGAGCTTGGAAAATAACATCGTCAAAGTCAAAGATTTATTTGCAGACAAATATGGTTACAAAAGTTCTTACAATGGTTATATAATAGTTGCTTAACATATTCAATCATAACATAGTGACATGCAAATTTTTTGTTGTAGGTAAAATTTGATCATTTAGATTTAAACTGAAGGAAATCTTAAATCGTATTTATGATAAATGATATTTATTTTGAAAATAGGTTTTTAAAAACACTACACGTTAGATTTTTTTTGTCAATTTAAACTAGATGAAGCCGGTGTTTCCGTAGTAGGTAGTCAGCTAGAATACCCTGAAAAGAAACATCGAAACAAATCCAGGGGTCAAAATCGCTTTTAAAGTCCGTCAAAGTCTCTTTTAAAGTCCGTCAAAGTCTCTTTTAAAGCCCGTCATAGTCTCTTTTAAAGTCCTTCAAAGTCTCTTTTAAAGTCCGTCAAAGTATCTTTTTAAAGACCGTCAGAGTCTCTTTTAAAGTCCGTCAAAGTCTCTTTTGAAGTCGGTCAAAGTCTCTTTTAAAGTCGGTCAAAGTCTCTTTTAAAGTCGGTCAAAGTCTGTTTTAAAGTCCGTCAGTCTTTTTTTAAAGTCCGTCAAAGTCTCTTTTAAAGTCCCTTTAAAAAAAAAGTATAGAAGTGATTCTCAATTAACCACCTGCGTAAAGCCCTTCTGAAGCGGGCCATTGGAAGTTCTTTTATTTGGTTTGGAACCATAATAAAAATCTGAATACACTTCTCCTATATAATCATCATCATTGTCATCATATAATCATCAATTCAGCCGAAAGACATCCACTGCTAGACATAGGCCTCTCCAAGTGTCGCCACAACGATCGGTCCTGTGTAGAAAGTAACACTAAGTATATAAAGGTTTTTTTAAGGTGGGAAATCGTCTAATGACTTCTCCCACTCTAGGGCGGAGCGCAAGGGTGTGTCAGACTTTTACAGACTAAAACCACAGTTCATTTGCCCTTTGCGTTCTAGGACGGATCCATGGCCCTAGTAGGCTTCGGCCCTGTTGGGCCCCTACGGTTTTGCTGACATCTCTGTGGGGCGCGTGTGGAACACTACACGCCGTTGAAGACTCGGGCTCAGTCCGGACGGTTACCGGACGGCCGGACTGTGAGCTACCCATTGCTCGTCGTCTTCTTGCTAGATGCCGCTGAACTGGAACAATTTGCCTGCTGCGGTCTTTCCGTCCGATTATAATTTATGTGTCTTCAAGGCTAGAGTGAATAGGCTTTCAGTAAATTAGTGCGCCTCACCATCAACGATTGCATCACTGCTTACCATCAGGTGGGATCGCAGTCGAGTACTTTTTTTTATCAATTTCCAAAAATAAACTCAATATTATTAGTTCATTTTGTTTTTAGTGAGAGCATTATTAAGTCAAGGGAATGGTATTTGCTAAAATCAGGCATTCCAGTTCATTGAACGTAGTCAAACTGTGACTCTAACTGTAGTTCTAAGTATAGTCGCTTATAGGGAGGCCTATGTCCAACAGTGGACATCTCTCGACTGAAATGATTATGATGATGAAGAAGAACAAACCTGGTTTCCTTCTAGGTGTCTGCGGTTTAGGCAGGTCGTCAAACATGGCGTTGGTCCTAGTACTGGGACTCGCTCGCAATCCTAGCAAGGCAGCTGCTCCATCTTCTAGGCGGGAAGCCACATCCATCACCTTGCGACCAAGGGCTGTGCCCTGGGCAGGAAAAAACGGTTATTCTAAGTATTTAATAGCTTCGTTTGGTCAGATGCCACTCAGAAGCCCACGCTCAGAAGTCATTTGATCGTGCAAGGATTCCGTGAGGGATCGATTTCTGCGTCTGGTGCACTGTACTTAAAAAAAAATCTGCTCAGTACCGTAACTAGGGCGTTGCCAGCGGTGCTCAAGCACAGGGTGCAGAACCAGGAGGGGTGTAGAAATTATCAAGCTAGAACCAAGTTTTGGATCATGCTTGGTAGTTAAGTACCTAGCTTTTTTTTTTAGTTATTTTAAGGGTTCCGTACCTCAAAAGGAAAAAACAGAACCCTTATAGGATCACTTTGTTGTCCGTCTGTCTGTCTGTCTGTCAAGAACCCTTCATCTCGGGAACGCGTGAAGGTATCGACTTGAAATTAAAACCATATACTCAGGTCTGCGGTCCCTTGAAGCTGTAAAAAATTAAACTTCTAAGTTAACGAAAAAAAATATACGGCCGTTTATGTTGCAAAAAATGTATTTTTCGACACTCTCAAGGGAATCAAAATTCATAGGGTACTTCCCGTTGACCTAGAATCTTGAAATGTGGCATGAAGCAAGGTCTCATAGCACAAGTAGGTATAGGAAAAAATATGAAAACTGTAAAGTAGTATTGTCACAAAAAAACCTCATTTTTTGCGATTCTATCTTCGTATCTCAATTCGGGAATTGAACGGTTTTCAAAGGTAAGTTTTTACGGAAACCTCAGTGCGCGAGTCCGACTCGCACTTGTCCGGTTTTTTAAGGGGGGCAGTTATAGAAGCTCGCACCGGACTTTTAAAAGGATAGTTACAGCACTAGTTCTCTTTTATAAAATTCAGCTGAGATGTGCATAGGCTGATAGATGATAGACACTTGGCTAATGGTAATAAATAGGCTTAAATTGGTCATGGGATTAAAACAGGATCAGAAGTAGGTATTTATCTCCACCTATATAGAAATACGTATATGCGAGATTTGATACCCTTCATTAAAAGTACCTAAATCTTTAAGGTAGAACTACACTGCGCACACGTGTGCCACACACGCCGATCTGGGTGCGTCGGTCTCCATACATTTTATATGGCAACTAGACTTGTAGAGCTACACTTGATCCACGCCACGCGACGTCGTTCTACGTACAAATCAGCTCCTAGGCAAGTTACGATCGTTTCGTTTGCGTCGAACGCCTCAAGTAGGCCACGCCTCCGATTCCTTTGTTCTGACGTCATCTCAACGCTCAGTCACATGGTCAGAACAAAGGAATCGGAGGCGTGGCCTACTCGAGGCGTTCGACGCAAACGAAACGATCGTAACTTGGCTAGGGGGCAGGCGTGTTATACGTGTGCGTCAGTCTAATGTAGTTCTTTCTAGCTTTACTGTTTTAGGGCAAGAGACGTGTAACTCCTTAAAATTACTATAGCTATTTAAGCTCACCAGGCACGGCTCATAATATTGCTTCAGTCCCCTGGAGAAATCTCCAATGTTGCTGTACGGGTTCCCGAGGATGTTGAGCCCGAGAACCAGGACATAGAACTGCTGCACCAGCTGCGTCCAGTAGTGGCGGGAGGCCTGGTCTACCAGGGTGCAAGCCGAGATGGGAGCATTGCGGAACTCCAGGTAGGACATTCTGGAATTATCAATATGAGTTAAGCATGTGTATCGTGTCATCTAATAACTGAGTCGTGGAGGTGAGGTAGGCAGTCGATCCATGTAAAAAACTAGTAGGTATATTATAGAGGGCTTAGCCAAGTTGATAATCTGCAATCGTAGAAATCGTACGCTAGTAGAAAACTTCAAATGTGTGAATAACATCATCTCAACGTTAAGTCTCGTGGTCAGAACAAAGGAATTGGAGGCGTTACCGACACAAAGAGATTCGAAACGAAGCGGTCGTAACTCGGCTAGGCCTGCAGGTCAGCAGAATTAGACTGGATGACGACATAGTTGGGAAAAGGCTAAAATACTTACTTTTTTTTGAAGTGGGAAATCATTAAATAACTCCTTCCACACTGGGTGGAGCGAGAAAAAGTGTCAGACTTTTACCATGTAAAACCCACCCACATTCCTACAGCTACCCCGGAGCGGTGGTAACTCCTTGGAACAATCCCGCAGCCCTGGTTGATGATGATGATCGTGCCAATTCAGGACTAAAACTATGTACTCACACGGAGAACCAAAGCATTAATTAGTCAGCGACACTACATATATTAACGTTGAAGAGCAGTGGTGGCCGAGTGGTAACGGCCCCGACTTACGAGTTGTGGGTCGCGGGTTCAAACCCAACCAGGCGCATTACTTTGTGTAATTTATTTTATCACCACTGTTCTCAAAACGGTGAAGGAAAACATCGTGAGGAAACCGGCATGTCCTAGAACCAAAAATTCGAAGACATGTGATATTCACCAACCCGCATTGGGCCCGCGTGGTGGATTATGGCCCATTCCCTCTCCTAGAGAGTAGGTCTGAGTCCCAGCAGTGGGAACATTAAAAGGCTGATTATGCTACTGTTCCCCGTGGTTCCACCCCAATCTCTGGTTACTGTTGCGCTCCTATCCACACTGCATATTAGCCGCTCCTATTTACGTTCGTAGGGTGATGTTATATATACTCGTATATATAACATTATAGTCTATAGCCGTCCACGATATATGATATATATACCTAACATTAAAAGATTTTTCTGCGTCTAAATAATTCGATTCGTGGTACAGGCAATTTTAATACATACCTATTATTTAATTTTTGTTTATGATTATTGTTTTTAGTTTCACAAAGTGATGAATTGGTTTTGTTGTGTTTTTATATGTGCCTCAGTCTGCAGAATCTCTGGCTGACGCCGTGTGGCAAGAGGAAAAGGGCGGGTTAGGCTGCAGCTGCAAGGGCTGCCAAAAAGCATGAGAGGCGGCAGTGGCGAAAGAAAAGGGTCATCGAGGGTAGGTTTCGCGCCCCGACATCCGCAGCCGTAGTAATTACGCTACAGCCGGCTGCAGAAAAGAAAGGCGTGACCTAGTCGAAACGTACCGCCCACTTTACCTTCATGAGGACCTCCTTCATGAAGGTAAAGCGGGTGGTGAACCTCACTGAGCTTAGAGCCGCCCTCATTCGAAAATCAATCCTTTTGGATGTAGGTCACCGCGACCGCGGCCCGCTTGCTGGAAGTCCCTATTGCGGACGTTCTGGTAGAAATCTCAATCGATTAGGAGTAAATATTTTAAATCTCATTTGCAAGATTTGACCTAAACAAACATAACACGAGCTTGTAAAAAAACCACTTACTTTATAACTACATCCTTCATATCACACAGAGAGGATCCCCAGGAATTGAACAGATACTCCAGCAAGTCACTGTTAAACAGTTTAGGCCTATTCTCCTTCTTGTTGCCAAATTTCGTCTTACTAGGACTGCTGGCAGTCTCCGCAGAATACCCTCGAGATGACAGGCTCAACACCAGCTTTACAGGAGATAGATGAACATACTCAAAGAGTACATTCTTCTGCGCATTTATCTGGCTCTTTGTAGCGATCATTGGCAATGGCATATGAACCAACGCAAGGTCCGCCCTCAACCTTACAGCAGGCTTCTCCTGAATCTTCCAGTGGTTCAGAATATCAAAGACGTAGTTCACAAAACCACGATCTAAGTTTACACAGTACTCCTGCACTAAAATCTTGACATATTTGTATACGTCCTGGTTTAAGCTCGGTCGGTGTTGCTTTGAAGCGACTATCTCTATGCAAGGTTTCAGACCTTTGCTTGACCTGACATCGTTGGGTATCGGTGCTGGATATAAAACACTTGGAAACACAGCTTCGTGTAGCTGATTGTCGATTTGTAATCTCTGGCATTTCAAGTGACAGTAGGTGTAAGTGTCAGACTTGCGTAACTGCAACCAAACGCCAGGGTTATACGTCCTGCGTAGTTCAGAGAAGAATGGTTTCGTCATTTGCATCTTCTCCAAATCTAAATGAATATATTCCTTTAACTGGCATTTCTTCTGCTCCGTTTGGTACTTATCTTCGATCCAGGATGTTAAGTCTGGAGATAACTGTTTCCATTTATGGTTAACGTTAACTTCCCATCTGGGTAGAGAGTCAGTCATGCTGACATACGCCAGCTCCTTCACTCCAGTGTGTGTTGGCACGCAAACTGACAAACTGATTCCTGATAGGGACATGTAGACCTCATAGTTACTCCTTTCTGCGTTGATCCGCATCCTGTACTGATAAGCTATTCGTTCGTCTTGAGCCAAGGCAAAGACTCTCTGGTATCCATCCATGTATGATATCCAGTACACTATAACCTTGTCTTTCCTCATTTTCTTAGTCTTGGCGTGTGTTTCTGGGAGATCTGAGCTGTCAGAGTCATCACTGCTAGAGGAGCAAGGTTCTGGAGACTTGGGGGTTAGTCTCTTGAGGGTAGAAGACAGTTTCGATGTGACGCTGCTGGTCGCTACTAAGGTTGAGTGCTTCACTGAGTGGAAGCTTACTTTTTCTTCGCCATATCTGAGAAATATAAAATAGGTTAAAAAGTTTATTTACTTTGGAAGTTGTATCAATTAATGTACCAAACTATCAGCCAGACCACCGCATGTTTTTAAAATTGTGTTCCCACAATAGTTACTAATTAAAAACTTAATATCTACACTCACCCATCCTGCCCAAAAGCAGCATCATAACCTTTCCCCTTATTGTTATAAATATTCCACATCAGCTTCCTATCCTTAGCCGGATCATCCCAAGTATAGAGCAAGGACTGATAGGGACTCAACAGGGCTACTTGGCCGGAGTCAGCCTGGTGCAACTTCAGGAACAGGTCGTCACATAAGTTGTCTATGCGGACTGGCGAGTCCCCTACAGTGTATGGCTTGAAAGTTATGGTGAACGGACGGTCTGTCCCACCTGTTACTTCTACGCAGATAGCCGTCTGAAAAGAAGAATATTCCATGAAATGCTGTTGATGTTTTGTTTAGAAGATAAAGAGTATAGTAAAGATGAAGCAATAAGATCAAATCGGCAGACAATAAAATAAAGACTGTGTGGAAAGTTATTAATAATGAAACTGGTAGGAATAAAGTGCGCAATACGGATTTTTTGTTGGAGACTTCACATGGTCCCAAAAGCTCTAACATAGAAGTAGCCCAAGAGTTTGTGAATTATTTCACCGATATACCTCTTAGGACAACGGAAGCTCTAAATTCCTCCCCTGAAGATTCAGTTGCTTTATTGAAAGCAAACTTGCCAGGCTGTCCGGTTGAATTTCAATTCAAACATATAAACCCTTTGACAGTCATAAAGGCTTTCCGGCAAATAAAAGTCAAATTAACCGAAGACCTATGGGGAATGTCTGTTAAAGTATGCACATCTATAATTGAGACCATAGCACCGTACTTAGCTTTAATATTTAATTTGTGTGTGGACCAAGGAGTCTTTCCAGATATAATGAAGTACAGTAAGGTTATACCACTTTTTAAATCCGGTGACCATAATGACACTAATAATTACAGACCTGTATCAGTATTGCCGGTTTTCAGTAAGGTGTTTGAAAAAGTTATGCTTAATCAAATGCTTTACCATTTTAACAGCAATAAAATCTTTCATGATCAGCAGTATGGTTTCACCAAAGGACGTTGTACGACTGACGCTGGTGTCACTTTATTAAAACATATATTTGCAGCGTGGGAAGAAGCCCAAGATGCGGTAGGAATTTTTTGTGACCTCTCAAAGGCTTTTGATTGTGTTAATCACGAAACCTTGCTTTTAAAGCTAGAACATTATGGACTAGGTAAACTTGCACTCAGCTTGGTGAAATCTTATTTAATTGACAGGCAACAGCAAGTTCAGATAAACGGTGTCAATTCTCCGGGTTTGAAAGTCAAAATGGGTGTACCACAAGGCTCAATATTAGGTCCTTTCCTCTTTTTAGTATATATAAATGATCTACCGCATCTATTAAAAAAACAACCACATATTGTATTGTTTGCTGACGATACGTCGTTAATTTTTAAGATCAATAGACGTTCCACTAATCTTGATGACGTAAACGATGCTTTACAGCAAGTCCAAAACTGGTTTACTGTTAATAATTTAGTGTTAAATGGAAAAAAAACTAAGTGCATAAGATTTGCGTTACCGAATGTTAAAAGTAATTACTCCGACATAGTATTGAACAAGGAGAAACTTGAATTCGTCGAGAATACGGTTTTCCTAGGGATCACGCTTGACTCGAGGCTACAATGGGGTCCTCATTTAACATCTCTGGCAGGTCGGCTTAGTTCAGCAGCATATGCTGTCAGAAAAATCCGTCAATTTACTGATGTGGATACTGCGCGACTAGTTTATTTTAGTTACTTTCATAGTATCATGTCTTACGGTATTTTGCTATGGGGACGGGCTGCAGATATAGAGTCTATTTTTATTCTGCAGAAAAGAGCTATCAGAGCCATATATAATCTTCGCAGACGCGATTCTCTTAGGGAACTATTTAAGGAAATAAACATCCTGACGGTCCCTTGTCAATACATTTATGAAAACATTATGTATGTTCGGAAAAATATTCATCTTTTTACTAAGATAAGTGACAGGCACAATTTTAATACTAGGAACAGGAACAAATTAGATCAACCTCGGTTCAGATTGGCTAAAGTACATAGTTCTTTCATGGGGTACTGTGTAAAATTTTATAATAAAATACCAGTTGAGATTCTACAACTAAATGAGTCCAAATTTAAAGCATGCATTAAACGCACACTATGTAGACAAGCGTATTATAAACTGGAAGATTATATCCTTGATAAAAGCGCTTGGCTAAATGCCGGTCCTGCTCCACAGCCACAGCCACTTTTACCTTCAAATTAGTTTTTTTTTATAATTTTGGAAGAGAAACTGTTCCCCTTTTTGTATTGTTGCTTTAGAAATGTTTTTTTTATTTTATTTTATTTCAATAGAGTATATGATAATTTATTATCTTTTGTATTTGGAAACAGTAGCATTGTATGATGTAGAAGCACTTTGTTTTTCAAGTTTTGTGAATGTGAAGTACCATGGAGCATTTTTATTAGGTTACAACTTGTTTGACATTACGAGCATGGCAGTTGAGAGTTTGTCATGCTCACTCAAATGTCTCGCTGATGGTGGCACGTGTTATTGGGTCATTCGGTTCCCTTAAAAATGGTTGAGCTGAGTGGGGCTGATGCACGCGTCATGCTCGTGAACGGGTGCCGTCAGTTGAGACTGGTCATCTCTTAGCTGCCAGTGACTTAATTCAATTTCTATTTTTTTTTATTTAATTAGTCTTTTTAAGTATATTTTTTTATTTTAATTATTATTACTTATCTACATTGTGCTCACATATTAAAAGCGACAAGAAATATGTAACCAAGATTTATGTAACTCATAACATGATTTAAAAGAGTGTCCATGGAGTTTCTTGCACGTTCTTCTCCATAGAGATCTACGCTTTGGAACGTGCAATTTAGCTTCACTTGTTTTTTTTTTTGACTGACTGACATTTTGACAATTCAAAAGTGCCTGTAATTGGTCTATTTGAAATAAACGTTTCTGATTTCTGATTTCTGAAGAGGCTGGGAGAATGGGAAGTACAAGATATATACGTTTAAATACAAAATATTACTTGTAACACTTATGTAAAAGACTACTTTATTCGTAAGCTTAACTTGAAAATCATCAACGGCAAATATTAACATAATCCAAATGAAAAGATATTATTATATTTGACACCCTACTTCCCAACTTCGCACACAAATGACAAAAAATGACCATGTAAACAATTCACATATCCGCGTAATAATACGTAGATCATAACATGTAACATAAACATGAAAGCCGTGACGTAACGGTTACATCAACGCGACCGCAGCCGGGGCGCGAGCACTAACTCAATTAGCACTTTCCACTTTCATCTCAACTTTTATAAGACCCGCACACAAACACACTTTCGCTCAGTTTTCAGTAGACTACAGTAACACAATGAACCAAATAGTGTTATTCCTAACATTCTCAGTGTTGTGTGTGGTTAATACGCTAAGTGAAGATGGATGCAGACACTCAAGAACGTACACAAGAGTCAAACGAGGGAGGTACCCCGGCCCACCGATAAGATTCTACAATCGACCGCCCTTGACCTTCCCTATTAAAGGGGCCTTCTCCTACACACCCCCGCCGTTCATGCTGGATGATGAACCTCCGTACCCTGGCAGCAGACCCTACAAGGTTAGTAAACGGCCCACTAACCAAGGTTTAGGGGATGATGACATAAGTAAACTAGTCAAAAATTTATCTAAACAAGACTTGGACAAGATACTCGAATTCGCTTCCGAGAAAGATAAATATTCTTACAAAGGCAAAGATATGGACTTTGAATACAGCCGACCGCATAAGAGAGAGAATACACTAAGACCGACATATACCAAAGATTTTTATAAAGGAAATATTGATGCCAAATATCAAGCAGAGAAACCTTATGAGATAGAATTTAAAAAATATGTAAACTATGTGACCGAAGCAACTCCTTACACGCTACAAGATGACAGGAGAAACCCATATTCAATAGAAACAGAATCTAATCAAGTGAGTTTTTATGGACCTCAGAACGATGGGCCGCCACCCTTTATAGCATACACTGAACAAGAAAATGCACGACCGCCATACCGCATTGATCCTCAAGAAGAAGGACCTACTCAATACAATAACGTTGGTTCTCAAGACAGTCAATCTAATCTATACAAGCCTTTTTTATTTCAAGGTCATCAACCAACTCAATTTAAACCATATGGACCACAAAACGAACCTATATCTCCTGCATCAATTCCTAGTGACCTTCAAGAATCTAACGGTTATTCAAGCTTGAGTAATTTAGATATTCCTGAGACAAATGAAGAAGAGAAACTTCCACCACCAACAAACATGAGAGAAGAAGATTTCGATGTTTCTTACACAAATAATGTGCCTACAGTAGTGAAAGCAGATTCAGATTCGTATCAAGTGCAGAGTTTCGGTGATCTGCCGCTGATGAACTATAATTCTAAGTTACATTCGGTCAGTTCATATCATGTGCCGCATTATACTGTAAGTATTTGAGATTATTTAAGGGGCTAGACAAATTAATGTATACGATACTAGCATCTGCTATCAGTTTCGCCCACATTAATGTACCAACACATAGACAAAAGCACAGAGGCGGACTTAATGTCTTAGGCATTTTGTACCAGTCTACCTTTGACTGATGAAGAGAAAAATAGTAATAGGTGCAATATAAAAGAGAGAAAGGCGAATACAAAGATTTATAAATAAACCATAGATACAATACAATAATATTATAAAACTAACTTCTACCAGCATCATCACCAAGGGATCATACTCCCAGGATGAAAACTTCAAGCGTAAAAAAGTAACAAACAGACAATATCGCCTTTATAAAGTGTGATTAATGTAACGTGACCACCTATAGAACTGACCTCACCTACTAAATTATTGACTAACATGTTCAAATTAATTTAACACAAAATGTTTCTCGGTAGGTATCAAATAAAATACGGTTCACACCTGTGTTTCACACGGTCAGATTACAATAAGTTATCAGATATTTCTTGTGATAATGAAAGTTAAGTAGGAGTCGGCCGGTACCCGTGGATTAAGTCATGAATGAACATGAAGTTTTTTGAAACAATTAAAAATTTAATGATCAAGTATAGCAATATCAAATAAACAAGATATGAAGAAAAATAATGTGAGAACTCGAAAACCCCAAGACAAGAACTTGAACATTCTCTAAAAGATTTCTTTGTCTTAACAATCTGTTATTTTGTTCCAGGTAACACAACCAAAACCAGAATCCCTCTCGTCAGCACCATCGTCATTATCCGCATCATCACAATCTTACTCCTCATCGACTGGCCTGAAGCTATCACCAGCCGCTGCCTCCATCAAAGCCCCACCTTTCGAACCAGCCCCACCGGTATCAGCTGCTAGAGAACAAAGCGACGCTCATCTGAAGGCTATCAAGATCTGGTCTCATAAGTCTAAAGGAGCGGCTTATACGTTGCATGATGATGGAACCTTGACGCCGGAAAGGCCGAGGCCACCAAAGTATGGGAAATAATGTGGTTTTTAAGTTATTAAATTGTAATTATAGTTAATTTATTTCTTTAGTTTGTTGTTTTATTTAGAGCTTGGAGTAGTTTTATAGTATAGTCTATTTAAAAGTTCTCACGTTTTGGAAAACATAAAAATCGCGTAGTTAACTACGCGATTTTTATGTTTTCCGTTCAGAGAAACTTAAATCCACCATTTCTTGACGGATAATAATTTAAAAAATTAAATGCTCAGTAAATTATTAAATGTACTTAGTAAAAATGGATTAAATGTGATTGATCCTCATTGTAGAATAGCATAGCAGCAATATAATGTAGTCATTTTTACCCAGAATTTTGTTAGTATTGAGGAAACTGTTTGCATTCTGGTGTGATTTAAATTCAACTGACCCACGCTTTCTGCCTATGCGTTTGATCCCATCGAGATGTACATTATTGACGTTATTGTTCGTCAAAAACATACAAAATTTAATTGATTGTAGCCTGAAGTCTGTTCATTTTTTAATGACGCATGAACGATATATGAAGGGTTAAAGATATCTTATTCTGATAGTTCTGTTTTTATACGAGTATATCCAAGAGTTACAAGAGTCACTAGAGGGATAATATTGTAGTTTACGATCCATTCCTGCTTAAAAATGAAAGAAAAATCTCGGCGCAACACGTTTTCTCTTCCATTCTATCCTATCAGCCATCACGCTATCACTAACTCTCTTTTCCTTCTTATCACTTCTCACACAATCCATCCATCTTTTCTTTGGCCTCCCTCTCCAGCTATCCAAATGTATAAACAGCGTAAAAAGTTACTTGATGATACTTAAATTCTTTTAAAAAACCTAGAAATACAAATTTGACAGTCATAAAAGTAAACTCACCCCCTTATCCATCCTCAACACAGTAAAATGGTTCCTAGTGATCGGGAAGTGTTGCGACACCACCGTCGAGTCTCGGTACTTGCAGTGCATCGACATGGAGTCTGTCTGCGGCCAGAACGGCGTGCACTGCTGGGGAGACAGGTCGTTCCACAAGTCTGCTGCTTCGTTCTCCTCCATGAAGCGCAGGTGGCGCTTTGTGTCGTTGTAGACTAAGAAGTATGGGAGGAGAGTCACGATTTTTGTGAGCTGGGGACACAGCTCTGATAGGGTTACCTGTGAAAAGAAAAAAGAAAATATGTATCTGAGATGGATGCAAATATTTTTGAGCTCGCATTGCTCACTCGCATTGCTTATTCGAAGACATGTGACATCCACCAACCCGCACTGGGCCCGCGTGGTGGATTACGGCCCATTCCCTCTCCTAGAGAGAGGAGGCCTGAGTCCCAGCAGTGGGAACATTAAAAGGCTGAATATGCTATGCTACATGCTATTGCTCACTCGTATTCTGTACGTTTGCTTTTCTACGTAAATTGTAAGAAATTGGAAAGGTAACCGATTTCCTAGACGGGGGTCTAAAATTGTCGAGTCAGGTTCTCTTGCACTTTCATTTGACATTCTCTTAAACTTTTCTGTATATCAGGACTGTGACCTCCATTTGGTCTTGTTACCCAGGGCCCTCGATCTATAGTGTATAAGGGATAAGAAAGGTGACGTCATCGTTGTCACTCGGCTTAGCCACGCCCCTTGATCTATTAGATTATAGCAAATAGCCGTGAAAGCCGTGTTCACATAGACCAGTTGAAGTAAGATTACATTAGATACATGATTATATATTTTGCTAAAACATGAGTAGAACCTATACACATAAATGCAAGATGTTACGTCTTTAACGTTTGCTTCCACCCTTAGACAAATGCTGGGTTCACCTAGGCTACACCTACAGTATTTATTATCAAGGCAAAATAAGAAGAGCTTCAGAACTAACATTGAGTAGCAGCCTGTAGTTAGTCCGCCTCTCGGTGTGCGGGCACACGACGAGGCCGGGCGCGGCGGCGGCGAGGCGTGCGGCGCGCGACCAGGCGGAGTGGTGCGCGCGGAAGCGCACGCGCGCGCCGCGCCGCCGCCCGCGCGCGCCCGGGCTCCACAGCAGCGGCTCGTCCGTCACCTCGTACCACGTGTCCGACTGACCACCCTGCCAAATACATTGCAGTTTCTCACATAAAGAAACCTCATCTGCCTAAAGGGAAAACGAAAAGAAAAATTGGTAAAAAAAGAAAACAAATTAAAGTAACAAGCAAAAAAAAGGAAAACAAAAAGTACATGAAAAAATAATACTTGCAAAAATTAAAACAAAAATGAAAACGGAAAAAAGAAAACAAATTCTAAAGTGAGATCCGAGTCCGCACGGGATAAAGAAGGGCAAGAGAACGCGATAAACGCTCGTGCAAATATTTAGTATTTAATAAAATCTATATCTAAACTATTAATTTGAATTCATAGCGACTTATAAAATCCGAATATTCCTAAAACACCCCATTGGGACTTGAATACCTTGCAAAAGTATTATGTATATATTAACAATGTATAAGAGTGGATTGACATGCATACCAAAAACAATCTTGTGAGTGTGTAAAGAGATTCTTTTTTATTTTCCCTAGTTTATACTGTCCCATTGCTGGACAAAGGTCTGCCCCAAGTCTTTTCAGGAACTCTTTTCCTGCGTTTCCTCAAACCAGCTCTCACGGCACCCGTTCAGTGCGCTGTTTTCGTTAACGCCATCGAAACGTTTGCCGCATTTGCCTCTCTGATTGGTTAAGAGCTTCATCATCATTTCAGCCGAAAGACGTCCACTGTTGGACTTAGGCCTCCCCCAAGCGCCGCCACAACGACTGATCCTGTGCGTCTCGCATCCACCGCATTCCCGCGACTCTCACCATGTCGTCGGTCCACCTTGTGGGAGGCCTTTCAATGCTGCGTTTTCCGGTGCGCGGTCGCCACTCTAGAACCTTTCGGCCTCATCGACCATCCGTTCTACGAGCAATGTGCCCTGCCCACTGCCACTTTAGTTTTGCGATTATTCGGGCTATGTCGACGAGTTTGGTTCTCCTGTGGATATCTTCATTCCTGACGCGATCACGCAAGGAAATTCCGAGCATAGCCCTTTCCATTGCCCTTTGGGTGACTTTAAGCCTTCTGATGAGGCCCATTGTAAGCGACCATGTTTCAGTGCCATATGTCATCACTGGCAACACGCACTGGTCATAGACTTTCGTCTTGAGACACTGTGGTGCGTTGGACGAGAAGATACCAAGTATAAGTTGGTTAAGAGCTTGGAGCGGGCCAATCAAATCACCGAGCGCCGAACGTCATGAACGTGTCGATTGCGCTAACTTAAAACAAGCTCACAATAGGCTCTCTGGTCGTCGCAACCTCTACCGTGGTCAACGTTACTTTAATTCAAATCCTCTTTGTTGTTTAACCTTAAAAGTAGAGGACCACGTTGATTGTAGCATCAGCACCATCCCTCAGGATTTTGTTATACCAAAGGTGCAAGTGAACGGGCACGTAGAACAAGTGGGATATAGACTGATAGAAGCAACACACCACCGGGTGTAGATTACGTTATAAGCAGTGTACGCACACCCGCACATTCATATAATTAAGTAGGTTATGCAACTGCAGCGTTTGCATACGCGCGACCATTTAGTATAATAGTAAATCAGTGATTTTTCTACAATCAACACGGGCGGTTTTATTATCATCCCCGGTTTCTATCATTTTACCATAAGTGTGCAGACTATCGTCGTTCAAGCGGAGATCGGAATATGCAGAGTATACTCGTATTTACCTAAAGTTCATGGAAGTAAGTAATTTAGAGTTCATTATGCCTCCTCTAAAATCATAAATATGACGATTATATCCCGGGATTGCAAATTACTTATTGCGCTTTGAATACGTTTCATCACTGGAATCCGATTGAAGCAGCGGACGTCGGTCGTTTGGCTGAAGTGATGATGATTCCGACCCACGTCAGTCTTACCTTCATCTGCAGCGGTAGCCCCGTCTTGTTGATGAGCCAGTGCTGCGCGTGCAAGAACACCTCCCAGCAATCGTTACGTTCCACTGTCACGCAGACCTGGACTTGCTTGTTACCGCCTTCTGTCTCACAATCACTGCTCAGAGTAACCGTCTTTTCGGTTACATCTGTAAGAGGATACCCTGTTATTCCCAGTATAATTATAAGTACAGTGGATCTCTGCGTAACAACACGCCATATTACAAGTTAGCGTACCGGATTGAAAAACGTCGCTGTTTTGTAATGCGGTTACCTCATGTTCAGCCAGATATCAATTCGGCTAAAACAAACTACGTCGCATTGAATGCGCACTTCGCATTCGTTAAAGCGGCTTAACATTGACAGTTTAAGATTTATAACAAAAATCTGCAAAATTTAGCTTTGTATCAACATGTTATCACTTCGAGATAATAAAATTGTGTAGGTACATTACATATATATGACTCCTCGTGTTTTTTCTATAGGTACCAATCTATACGTTTTAGTGTCGCCAAAATCTTATTTACTAGTTTTAGATGTTTTAATATGAATTTGATAACATCTGTAACCTTATTTTATTATGTATAGGCTCACGTTTGACCACTATATCACCTGATGATAAGCGATGATGTGGCCGACGATGGAGCACGCTTGCCTAGAAGTAACCTATTCACTCTTGACTTAAAGACCCCTAGGTTATAACTATCAGGAATTATTTATATTTCGAGTCATAGGAAACCAGAGTTGTACAGCGCCAGCGGCGGCATCATGCGGGTCAAGTAGTTGGGGATCGAGCAGCTGTAGCATACTCACCTGGAGACAAGGTGAAGCTGCCAGTCCACGGCAAGCCCATGTATTGCATATTGATGGTGATCCTATGCGGCACGGTGAGCGCCAGCGTGTACGTGTGCGCGCGCTCGCCCGCCTCCACGCGCAGGCTCCAGCCCGCCGCCGCGCACGACGCCTGCATGGCGTACGGCAGACGGTTGTACAGCGCCAGCGGTGGCACCACACGGATCAAGTAGTTGGGGATCGAGCGGCTGATCTTTTGGGATTGGCAGCCTAGGAAAGGGACAAAGTGGTTAAGGTCCTTTATTCTGCAGTGGACCCACGTGGTTAGTGGTTATATACTACAGTCCACTCTCTCCCATAGATCCATGGCCTAAATTCCAAAAGTAAGCATTAGCGTCCGATTTGGTTATGGATACCGAAGTTTTTCCAAATAATGTATTTTAAGCAAAGTTATAATAAGAACAAGTGCGAGTCACACTTGCGCACTGAGGATTCCGTACAAACTTACCTATGAAAACAGTCAATTCCCGAATTGAGTTAAGAATATTTTTCCAAATCGTAAAAAAAAGTTTTTTTTTTGTGATGTAACTACAAATTTACAGTTTTCAGATTTTTTCCTTGCTATAAGACCTTGCTTCAAACCAAATTTCAGGATTCTGGGTCTGAATTTTGATTCCCTTGAAAGTGTCGAAATGTACGTTTTTTGCGACATAAAAGGCCGTATCATTATAAAAAGATACGGCCGTTTATGTCTCAAAAAACGTATATTTCGACACTCTCAAGGAAATCAAAATTCATAGGTTACTTCCCGTTGACCCAAAATCCTGAAATTTTGCATAAAGCAAGTTCTTATAGCACAGGTATAGAAATAAATCTGAAAACTGTAAATTTCTTATTACGTCATAACAAAAACTCCATTAGGGAATTAACCTGCTTACATAGATAAGTTTGGACGAAACCCTCAGGACGCGAGTCCGACTCGCACTTGCCTAGTTTTTTTTCCTTTTGAGTTACGGAACCCTAAAAATGATATAACTTTACTTTTGTATGAAAAGACAATAAACAAACGAAAAAATTCAGTAAAGTTTTACCACTAAATCCGGCGACCACAATGATATCTATATAATAATTATAGACCTGTATATATCCGTGTTGCTGGTGTTCAGTAAGGTGTTTGAAAAAGTAATGCTCAGTCAAATGCTTTAACCATTTTAACATCAATAAAATCTTACACGACCTGCAATGTGGTTTCACCAAAGGACGCTGTACGACTAACGCTGGTGTCACTTAAATAAACACATATTTGCAGCGTGGGAAGAAGTCTAAGAAGCAATAGGAATTTTCTGTGACCTCTCAAAGGCTTTTGTTTGCGATAGTCACGAAATCTTGCTTTTAAAGCTAGAAAATTACGGATTAGGTAAACTTGTACTCAGCTAGGTGAAATCGTTCTTAAATGACAGGCAGCAGCAAGTTCAAATAAATGGTGTCTATTCACGAGGTTTAAAATTCAAAATGGGTGTACCACAAGGCTCAATATTGGGTCCTTTCCTGTTTTTGGTATATATTAATTATATCCACCGCATCTATTAAAAAAACAACCACATATAGTGTTGTTTGCTGACAAAACATCTTCAATATTTAAGATCAATAGACGTACCACAATTATTAATAGTTTTGGACCTGCTGTACAGATCAGCAGGTCCAAAACTATTAATAATTTAAATGGAAAAAAAACAAAGTGCATAAAATTTGCGTTAACGATTGATAAAAGTAATAAATCTGAGATAGTATTGAACGAAAGAGCGTCCATGGAGTTTCTTGCATGTTTGTTTCCATAGAGATCTATACTTTGGAATGTGCAATTTAACTTTACTTTTTTGACTGACCAACATTTTTACAATTCAAAAGTGCCTGTAAATGGTTTATTTAAAATAAACGTTTCTGATTTCTGAATAAATCTAAAAGTCTAACAAAAAATATTATAATCTAATGACTTCTTACCCTCAACAGGCAGTATCCTCATGGCAAATATCCTCTTGTCTTCTCCATCCTTGGCGGGACAGATCATGTCTTTTGGTGTGCCCACTTCGTTAGCTAACTCCATCCACCAAATTCCTTGAGTTGCTGTTTGGTAACTCCTGAATAAAGAAACGTACTCAGTTTTCTAATTCCTCATCTACAATTTTTTTACGTGACATAATAACTCTTTGAACGCACCCTCGATGCTAAACGATTCATAGGTGTTCTTAGGAATTTATCTTGTATCGAGGGTGACTTTTCGAGCATCTGCTTAAACCTGATGTAGTTAAGACAATTTCAAAATAAAGCTCATATTGTGTAACAGCAGTTATTCTTAAAGCCAACATTATCATCTTCCTGCTCTTCTCTCATGTTACCTAGGGTAAACCTTCACGATATCACTGATACCCTTTTCTTTCACACAATACATCTATCTTTTCTTATACTCCTTCCATCCACAGTTCATCAGTTCTTCTCCAAGGACTCACTCTCTCTTTGAATAAATTACTTAGTTAAAGAAACAACTTACTCAAAGTTAGAAGGCAGCAAGAACAGCTTACAATGATAAGCGATATACAGTGGCACGTTATAGGTCTCCTGCGGTGCGATGACCGCGAGCCGCATCTTGTCGTCGAAGGGGTTTGTGAGGGAGCCTATCAGCTCGGCGCCAATGGCTTGCAGGTCTGTCTTCTTATAGAAGAGTTCTAGGGCATAAGAGGTTTCGTTGCGGATCTGGAAGAAGCAGTAAGATTAGAAATGAATTAATATCTGCTGTATACAGCAGTGTTTTGTTTGGGTGGAAGACGAGTGAAATCTTTGACTTCAAATTATATGGTAGAAGTATAGCGATGTTGATGATAAAGAAAAAGGTACAATCTCTGTTGAGATTTGTCATCTGGATTAAGAGTCAGTTGGGAGCATTATTATAAACAGAGTAATAAGTCTGTTAGAAAATTAATATGGAGACACATATGAAGACAACACTAAGTATAAAAAAAAATGTGTTGCATTTAGGGCCGGATTTCTTTTGTTGGCTATTATTTAGCTAGACTTGAAACAAGTGTATTTGTTAGACTAAGAACTTACGAAGCGGTTTTCACCCGCCGCGCCCGCCGCGCTGGAGGAAACAGCTGTTTTATTTCAAAATCCACGAGATCGGAGTTTTGTGTAGTTACGCAGTCATCGCGATTGCGATTATCGTTCGTAAACTTGACGGGTGATAATCGCAAGACGGGCGGTTAATTACCAGTTGAGCTCCAGACCACCGTGGACACACACCAGAAACGAGCTGTTGCGTTATAATTACTTCACAGAAGAATAAAAAAAAATAAGACCTAAACAGTTCTAGGTGCATCACTGCATCCACAGATTTTTCGATTTCGCGTTCTATACCCCCGATTCGTCGATTGGCGCCTACAGTGGCCGCGCCGACCACTGCAGGCGCCAACCGACCGCAGAGCGTGCAGGCGCAACCCGGGTCGGCTTTAATTTTTTACAAGTATATAGATCTGCATTCTACAGAAGCTGCGGGCCCGCAACCGCGTTGGACGCGGGTGAGCCTAACAGCACCTAAATGCTTAACCAGCCTAAGTAGGTCGCAAGGTCTAAAAACAAGATAACACAAACCTGTAATGGAGACCTGACAACAATTTTCTTGTTGTTATACTTGGAAGTCCTTTCCACTGCGATGTAGTAGCGTGTGGAGTTCTTGCTGGGATGCAAGACGTGAAGCTTGGACACGCTGCGTTGAGGGCATAGGATCTGAAGCAGTATCAGAAATTACGTTTTGGTCCTTTAATTAACTTGTACGGTTCTCGTAAATGCGCATAGAGAAAACAATCAGCAGCATAAATATTGTACATTTATTATAGTTATGTTCTTCATTTCGACAAAATTTCGCACGCAGAATCCAGTCGAATTGATAACTTCTTCCCTTCTTCAAGTCGGTTAAAAACCACTTCTGCTGCTGAGAGATAAGAGCGTGCAAGAGCCCTATGTCAGCTAGTCTTTTTTTTTTTTAAATGAGTGTAATTACTGAATAGTAGGGTATATTTTGCCTAGTTGTCGTTGTATCCTTTTTCGAATGGTAGGAAACAGTAAGATGATCAAACAGACCAGTGAACTCCGTACGATGAGCAGGAGGTGGCGGAGGCGCTGGAGACCATGCACACTTTTCTGGAAAAGATATAGCTTCACCAGGGAATCCTTCATCGTTACATATTATTGTAATACTTACAGTAAGATGATCAAGATCGTGCAGTCATGCGGTGAGTTTCAGACCAGTGACCTCCGTACGTTGAGCAGGAGGAGGTGGCGGGTACGCTGGACACATTTCGCCATGCACACATTTCTGGAGAAATATATAACTTCACCACGGAACACTTCAACGATACTTACAGTAAGATGATCCAGGTCGTGCAGCCGTACAGTGAGCGTGAGGTCTGTCAGTTTAGTGCGCAGTGCCGGGGGCGGCGGAGGTGGCGCTGGTGACCACGCGCACGCTTCTGGGGGTGACATGGCGCCACCAGGGAACCCGCCTTCAAAACTGTATAAAACATAACATTAATTAATCAATAATTGTGCGGTAAACAATGCGGTTTCGCCAAAGGACGTTATATAGTTGACTCTGGTGGTGGGTGGGAAGAAGTACAAGATGCGATTTGGATCCTCGGCGACTTATCTAAGACGTTTAATTTCGTAAATAATGAAACATTTCTTCTGCAACTTGAACGTTACGGACCAGAGAAAACAGCATTATAAGCTTATTAAAATTTTATTTGAATGATAGGTTCAATCATAGATATATGGTGTTAATTTCAACTCGATATCTCCACGCATTCCCGTGATAAAGGGTCTTGACAGACAGATAGACGGACAACAAAGTGATCTTATAAGGGTTCCGCGGCGGCGTGACCATTTATAATTTCATTTAATGACTTCTCGCGCTGTAGGAAGGCGTAGGAGGGCGTGTCAGACTTTACTGACTAAAATCCACTCCTATTTTCCTTCGTTGCCTTTCATTCCAGGGCACTGGTTTTCCTTTCAGAAGCGAACCCAACGCCCCAGTAGTCTTCGTCCCTGCTGGGCCCCTACGGTTTTGCTGACATCTCCTTGAGGCGCGCGTGGAATGCTACGCGCCGTCGAAGACTTGGGCTCGGTCCGGACGGTAACCCGACGGCTGGACGGCGAGCTATCCATTGCTCGCCGTCCGCAAGCACGACCTTTGGTGGCTGGAAATCGGGGTTGGGATCCCGGCGGCTGGGGCGTGAGGTCCGTTCCCTCGCGCGTGTGGCCGCCTCCTTCGCTAGCATTACTGCTTCGCAGAAGGAGGCGAACGCTTGCCATTCCTCCTCTCTCCGGACCATGGCCTGTACCAGGGCCCAGCGCGAGAGGCCTTTGGCGCCGATCGTTCCCACGAGGACATGGCGGTGTTCTGCCTAAGCGGGGCTTACTTTTACCGTATGCTCCACCGTGTCCTCCGGGCAGTCCACACAATGCTAACACCCAGGTGTTTCTTCCGCACCAATCAGGTGCAGGAATCTCCTGAACTTACTATGTCCGGTGAGGACCTGCATCATGCGGAAGGTGAGGACGCCGTGACGTCTTTCCAGCCACTCCTCAAAGAGGGGACTTACCGCCATAATTATGGCGCACCCAACACCGGGCTGCGACAGTCGCTGTCGCCATTCCTCTATGAGATCCCGCCGGAACTCTGTCCGACATGCGGCGACTTGTCGCGGCAGCGGAGTTTCGCCCTGGCGTTGCATCTCCATGCGCAAATCGTGCATGCGTGCAAGGACTGTTGTCTCCAGATCCCATGATGGCAGGCCAGTAAGGAGGCTCTCCGCTTCTCGAAACCGTGCCGTATCCCCGCACCATCCGGATGGCCATGACCCTCTGGCATGCGTTCAGCTTGGCCGCCAGTCGCTTTCTCAGCGACGGCGCACACACCGGAGCTCCGTAAAGGGCCATGGACCGAACGA
The DNA here is from genome assembly GCA_905147345.3 of Mythimna impura. Taxonomy (NCBI): domain Eukaryota; kingdom Metazoa; phylum Arthropoda; class Insecta; order Lepidoptera; family Noctuidae; genus Mythimna; species Mythimna impura. The sequence continues at coordinate 2,104,311 of LR990355.1, read as the reverse complement.
TATCCACGTAGAGGACGGAGAGGACGGATGGAGGCGTTTGGACCACCTAGGTTGGACAGGAGCCAGACTCATTAGCGATCCAGTTTGGGAGCCAGACGTCGGAAGTGCTCCTCGAAATTCTATCAGCTGTCGAGGACGAGTCCCAAGTACTTCATTGTCGACTCGACGCTGATGTGAACCTCCTCCTACCGTTATTTGGGAACCAGATGGCGGTGCGTTTCGAGAGCCATGAAAATACATGGCCTCGGACTTGTGTAATGCCACCTCGAGTCCTCTCCACGACTGTCACAACCCCACGTGTCCCCAGTTCGACCGCCGCCTGGTACGACTTTCCCTATGCCGGGGCCAGCATGTACTCAGTCAGGGAGGTCGCAGCGCAGCACGTAGTCGTACCCAATGTTCCACAAGGGCGGTCCTAGTACCGATCCCTGCGGAACATCACTCGCCGTTTCCACTCTTCCTGGTGACCTGGGTAAATGATGAATTGGTCCGTCAGGTAGGCCTCGATCATACGACGTTCACTTCGACTGGAATCACAAACTCGACTAAGCCCTGTACCATGAGGTTTAAAGTAAGATTGTTTCATTCTTATTTCCAGAGTAGGTAAGAGATGGCGCTAGACAACCTGTATAGCTCTGTCTCTTACCAACACTGAAATAAGAATGAAACAATCTTACTTTGAACGTCATGGTAACCCCGTAGATCGTGTCACGTCGAATGGCTTAGATATCCCACAGACACCGTGATTTTTATACTTTTTTTTAATCAGATCATTACCTCTTTGAAACAAGCAAACAATGTTTTATGTATTAAAAAAACTTTTTACAAAAAAAATACAACCGACTTCAATGTAAAAAAAACACTGAAAAGTGCAAAATAACTTTAATTTCGGAAGTCGGTGTTTCTATAATAGTTTTGTCTCTTCGTTATTTAACACCGACTTCCGAAATTAAAGTTATTTTGCACTTTTCAGTGTTTTTTTTACATTGAAGTCGGTTGTATTTTTTTTGTAAAAAGTTTTTTATTTTTCACTTTTTAGTTATGGTACCACCACTAAAAAGTACCCCTCAGCCATACTTAAATACCTTATAGCCAGAGTGCATCTTATGAAAATACTAATAATACCAAAGACGGTTAGATTAAATTAATTTATTACAGAGTTCCGGTGCTTAATTTCAGGCTTCATCATCAGATCAGTTCGATATATTACCCCTCTTCTTTCAGTCAGTCATCGACTACACGTATAAACAAAGCAATTTTACTTGTTACGACAGTTCTGCTGTCATCCCATGAGGAGTTCTGTTCCATATCTATGAAGTTCATGATCAGATCATAACAATATTTCTATGGGACCAACTTGGAAGCATAACCATTCAATCAAAAAAAAAATTTTCAAATTCGGTCCACAATTGACCGAGAAATCGGTGAACATACATAAAAAAAAAAAAAAAAAAAACATACATTCAACCGAACATATAACCTCCTCCTTTTTGAAGTCGGTTAAAAAGATTAAATAAACTACAAATACTTAATTATAATTATCTATATAATTTTCGTTATTACTAAAAACATGTTAAACATACCTACTCAGTCGATAAAAATTGTTTACTTATAAAATTAAACATTGATTAAGAAAAACACGATTTAATATCGTATAATTTTTAGGGTTTTAAGTCGTAAAAAGGAAACGTTTATAGTATTATCCTGTCCGGTTTGTCTGTTTATCTGTCCGTTCATATGTTGTCAGCTACCTTATCGGAGAGTACTTGTTTTGTATTTTAGGTACAACTTACTAGCCAGGATTATCCATCAGCTACTGGCTCTAAAATATTCTATTGTTGAATCGGAAACTGGGTCGGGCACATACCTGTAATACGGCTCTAAGTAGGTATGTGCCCGACTCAGTTCTTGATAATGGCAATATCATATTGTACTGGGATTGGTCCATCATCATTACCAGAACTGTTGTAGCTTGATATAGTGGTGGTGGACCGAAGCGAAAGGCAAGCAACGATTGTTGTGGTTACATGATATGTCCCGCATGATGAGAACCTCCTGAAATCCGAAAAATATAAGCAAATCTAGTACATACTCGTATAGAGCCAGGTATATTTGTATGTAGATAACATACAAATATACCTGGCTCACGAGGTTGTCGACATGTGGAATTCAAGCTCGGCGATCATTGTAGGTACCGAGATAGTCTTGACAGCCAATTTGACCAACACTTTAGGAGGAACTTGACAGGGACTGGATTCAGAAAATTGGACACGGCAAGTATTGAGGAGGTTCTTCTCTTTGGAGCCGGACCGCTGGTGCCGTGGACCCTATTCCCGGTACCGGTGGGCTACTATTTTTTATATTTTCAAATACGTATGTTTTTTATTTATTTATTGTATTTTTTTTTTTCTAGGTGGGTAAATCATCTAATGACAAATCGCGCTCTTGGGCGGAGCGGGAGATAGTGTCAGACTTTTACTGACTAAAACCCACTCCTGTTCCTTCGTTGCCTTCGTCCCTGGGCCCCGGGTTTGACTTTCACACTACCCGTGGCCCCAGTAGGCTTCGACCCTGCTGGGCCCCTACGATTTGCTGACATCTCCCTGAGGCGCGCGTGGAACAATACGCGCCGTCGACAACTTAGGCTCAGTCCGGACGGTTATCGGACGGTCGGACGGCGGGCTACCCATTCGCAAGCCCGCACCTACGGTGGCCGGAAATCGGGATCGGAATCCCGGCAGCGGTTGGGGCGTGAGGACCGTTGCTTCACGCGATCGGCCGCCTCCTTTGCTAGCATTACTGCTTCGCAGAAGGAGGCGACCGCCTGCCATTCCTCCTCGCTCCGGACCATGGCCTGTACCAAGGCCCGGCGCGAGAGATCGCCTCGCCGATCGCCCCCACGAGGACACGGCGTTGCTCTTCCCAAGCGGGGAACACCTCCACCGTGTGCTCCACCGTGTCCTCCGGGCGGACCACACAGTGGCGACACCCGGGCATCGCTTCCGCACGAATCCGGTGCAAGGAACTTCCCGAACTTACAGTGTTCGGTGAGAACCTGCGTCATGCGGAAGGTGAGGACGCCGTGAGGTCTTTCCAACCACGCCTCAAAGAGAGGAATAATTGCCGCCATAATTGTGGCGTGCCCAATTTATTGTGTATAAGAAATATTTGAAAACATAAACCATATTATCATATGAAAATGGTTATACGGAATAATTTAATAATAATTCGTTTATTTGTAATTAATAGGATAACGTGCCTTCTATGAACCACCGAAACTTTGCCCATTGTGTTTCAGGGTCACGGCAACTCTTTCGAACAGTCCCGTAGCTCTAGCAGGCATCGATCCTACTGGGCCCCATCCAATTTGAGGTGCGTGTAGAATAAAACGAGCCGTTTTGATTTACGGACGCCGAGTTACGGACATCGTGGCTTGCCTAGCGCTGGGTTGCGACAGTCGGTATTTCGATAGGCTCGCGCTACCTGCTTTTTTATTTTAATATCCATACCACGGGCGCCACTTCAATTAAAATATGCAGGGATACAGAAAGGCGAGCATCTTTAATTCATCAATCTCATCACTGGAGCTCATTTTGGGGACTCGTGACGCTTGTGCATTTTTTGTTGTCCTATCTGCAGTCGATTGGCAAAATGGCGGACGTGACACGCTACAACTGCAAACGCCACGTCGATGGCAACCGTCGACGCTTTGTCGGTTACAGCCGACGCGTTGACGGCAGCCGCAAACAGGTAGTGACGGCGACAGTGGTATCTACCGTCGACGTTTTGCCGGCTACAGCCGACGGGTTGACGGTGGTGATGGTGGCAGTGGTATCTACCGTCGACGTTTTGCCGGCTACAGCCGACGGGTTGACGGTGGTGACGGCGGCAGTGTTATCTACCGTCGACGTTTTGCCGGCTACAGCCGATGGGTTGACGGTGGTGACGGCGGCAGTGGTATCTACCGTCGACGTTTTGCCGGCTACAGCCGACGGGTTGACGGTGGTGACGGCGGCAGTGGTATCTACCGTCGACGTTTTGCCGGCTACAGCCGACGGGTTGACGGTGGTGACGGCGGCAGTGGTATCTACCGTCGACGTTTTGCCGGCTACAGCCGACGGGTTGACGGTGGTGACGGCGGCAGTGGTATCTACCGTCGACGTTTTGCCGGCTACAGCCGACGGGTTGACGGTGGTGACGGTGGCAGTGGTATCTACCGTCGACGTTTTGCCGGCTACAGCCGACGGGTTGACGGTGGTGACGGCGGCAGTGGTATCTACCATCAACAAAGCGCTGGGGCCTTACCACGACATGTTAAAACGTCAAGCGTGCGGCGAAGAAGAGGGATCATTTGTTCTGTGTCTGGGTGTAATTTATCTTTGTATAATATGTATGTATTTAGTAATATTTAAGTATGTTTAGCAGTTGTCTAGTACTCATACTACAAGCTCTGCTTAGTTTGGGACTAGATGGCGTTGTTTTTTTTTTAATAATATAAACTAGTGCTTGACTGCGATCCCACCTGATGGTAAGCAGGAGGTATGTGTGAAAGTTGTGAAGTATTATACACCCTATATAGCTCCATCCCTTTAACAGTTCAGTTTTAGTCGTCAAAGAATCACGTTAAGCTATTGGTGGTGCTTTGGTCGTCTGTATCAGCACTTAGCTAAACGTGCGCTGTCATCGAACCCAAGATTTGACGCATACATACTAAATAACAAGTTTTTTTTTTATTATTATGTATAGGCTCGCATTAGACCACTATCTCACCTGATGGTAAGCGATGATGTGGCTGATGATGGTGCACGCTTGCCTAGAAGTAACCTATTTACTCTTGACTTAAAGACCCCTAGGTTATAGCCACGGATTATAGATATCAGGAAACACAGACTCCGGCAGGGAATTCCATTCTTTAGGTACAGCTTAAGAATGGAATTCCCTGCCGGATAATGATATAAATAAAAGCTTGCAATGAGCACTATGCTTGATACTAAAGGATCAAGAAGTTATCTGTGGCGACTTGGGGAAAAAACATTAGGTAAGTCGTTTTTCCCTCACAGATAACCTGAGGTTGCCCTTCAGCACATTTTTATCATCAGTATTTCTTATCACCAAGTCTTACTTTATAAATTAGCAAACTTTGTGTTAATTATATCCAAGAGCGGTTACCAGAGTAGGACGTCCCGTCTTCATCTGTTGGAACAACTTTGTATTACTAAAATATAAAATGTGTAAAGTTCAGAGGGTGCTATGGTTGGTAGCGCTGTGTGTGGGGCTGGTGCAGTCTTGGGGTGAGTCTAAATATAGTAGTATTTTTTTTTTGTTTTATGAGCGTTCTTTTCAATGTACATTTTCATACAACCGCTCTTACGTGATTATGATGTTATTACACATCTTTCTCTAGATACTTTGGATATACAGCTATCTTGTGGATATTATTTAGGCTTCTTCTATAGAAATCAAAATATAAATTTGTGTAAGACTAATCTAGTAAAAACCTCTGCAAATCAGCTATTTTACGTGAATTTTGGCCCTCCATAATGTACTCATATATTAAAAATATAAACAAGTACATCAGTAGAAGCCTTGCACATTTAATCGAGATTCTGAATGTTGACAAATTTTCTGAAAAACTTTTAAGGGTTTAAAAAAAACACATATTTCCTGGAACAAGTTTTGTGAAATATTCGAGTAATCACGGAATAATCACGAATGCCAACAGAGTTTTCAGGCGTAATCAATTTCTTTTTTGCATTGGCTCTTCATCTAACATCGCGTTGGGTTGCATTAGATGAAGTTACAAGCTTTTAAACCATGCTCGATGTTGACGATAGGCGAGTGGGGAAGGACCCTCTTAAGCATCTGCCAGCGGCCTCATCCGTATAAAAGTCGGTTTTTCCATACAGACTTGGAACCCCCGTTTCATCCCTTTAGGGGGTGAATTTTGAAAAATCCTCTCTTACTCACTCTCACCTTTTTCACGTAAAGTTTCACGTTCCTTTTCCCAGAAGTTTCGGCTGTGCTTTGATATGTCAGTCAGTCCGTTTCTCCTTTTATATACATAATATAGGAGCTAGTGGTTGTCTGCGATCCCACCTGACATTACGCAGAGATGCAATCATTGATGGTGAAGCGCACTAGTTTATTAAGAGCATTGAAGACACCTAAATTATAATCGTCGTATATATCATAGGGTACTTCCTGTTGTCCTAGAATCTTGAAATTTCACATGAAACAAGGACTTAAGAATAGGAAAAATCTGAAAACTGTTTTGTAGCTACGTCACAAAAAAGAAAAAAAACTTTTTTGCGATTCGTAAAAATTTTTGAGACTCGATTCGGAAATTTAACTGTTTTCATAGGTAAGTTTTTACGGAACCCTCAGTGCGCGAGTCCGACTCGCACTTTGTGTTTTTTTTTTAATTTATGAGTACAAGGCCAAGGGCAAAAGTTCACGCAAAATAGCAGATTTTCAGAGGTCCTTACTGAATTATAGTTACATATTTATGATTTGATTTCAATAAAAACCTAGGTAATATCCACGAGATATCTGTGTTTTCAAAATATCAAGAGAAAAATGTGTAATAACGTTATACTCAGATAAGAGCGGTTGTATAAAAATGCACCTCGGGAAGGGCGCTCTTAATTAAAGGCTGCCACGGCATGCATTAAACGTAGGAGTTATATTATAACATAAAATTACTCGAGCACAGGCGCAGGGTAGCCAGCCTATCGGTATTTTACAGGTTGCAGTTTGGAGAGTGTGCGCGGGAATTGCATGACTTGATTCCGCCATCTCCTTTCTACCATCGGACAACCCGACGTACGGCGAGTATCCACCCTTACGTTGTTGAAACTTCAACGGTCTGGGCTAAGCGTTTCGCTTCGTCGTTTATACCGCGTACATCGAAGGACTGAAACAATTTGCCTGCTGCGGTCTTCCCATCCAACTATAATTTAGGTGTCTTCAAGGCTAGAGTGAATAGGCTCTTAATAAACTAGTGCGCCTCACCATCAATGATTGCATCTCTGCTTACCATCAGGTGGGATCGCAGTCAAGCACTGGTTTATATCAATTTAAAAAATATCTATTAACATTTTCTCTGTCTATGTGTTTACATAAATAATTGAATAAATATGTCTTTTTCTCTTATTTCAGATGTTGCTATATCTAAAGAAGATCTACTAGAATTTTATATAAACAACACTAAAACGGTCACAGTACGTATTGAGACACAAAAACTCGCAGCTTTAGCCTACGATCAAGTTCACAACATAATGTTATACGTCGACAAACAGAATGACAACGACGCTATATGTACTTTTAACATGACTTCCATGCAATACAAATGTTTAATAGAAAGAAATGGCAGAAACATTCGCGGTTTAGCCTTCGACCCCGCCACGGAATTAGTATTCTTTACGGACACTAAAGAAAGAAGTATTAATTGGATTTCGTTAAAACCTGAATCTAAAAACAACGTTTACGGAAATGTTCTAATCAATATGCAGGATGAAATTCCTACTGACATCGCTGTTGATAGCTGTAGAGGGTATGCAATCTTAACTTATAAATTTTATTATTTTTTTCTCATATATGTACAGTCAGGGGTCGTGTCCTCGTGGGGGCGATCGGCGGCGGCGATCTCTCGCGCCGGGCCTTGGTACAGGCCATGGTCCGGAGCGAGGAGGAGTGGCAGGCGGTCGCCTCCTTCTGCGAAGCAGTAATGCTAGCAAAAGAGGCGGCCGATCGCGTGAGGCAACGGCAACGGTCCTCACGCCCCAACCGCCGCCGGGATTCCGATCCCGATTTCCGGCCACCGTAGGCGCGGGCTTGCGGACGGCGGGCAATGGGTGGCCCGCCGTCCGACCGTCCGGTAACCATCCGGACCGAGCCCAAGTCGTCGACGGCGCGTATTGTTCCGCGCGCGCCTCAGGGAGATGTCAGCAAATCGTAGGGGCCCAGCAGGGTCGAAGCCTACTGGGGCCATGGGTAGTGTGAAAACGAAACCGTGGCCCTGGGACGAAGGCAACGAAGGAACAGGAGTGGGTTTTTAGTCAGTAAAAGTCTGACACTATCTCCCGCTCCGCCCAAGAGCGGGATTTGTCATAAGATGATTTTCCCACCTATAAAAAAAAAGGGGTCTAAAGTGCAGTTGCACTCTACCAATGCTAAAGTGTCTAAAATTTCTTTGTAGTAGAAGTTTCATAGTCCACAACTAGTTTAATCAATACTATAGGTTCTATGCTACAAATCAAATCAGGCATGAACCATTGACCCTCTTCTACAAAGATATTTTAGACCCTTTAACATTGATGGAAGTGCAATGCACTTTTGACCCCTGACTGTACATACTTCGTGAAAGCCAACTATGATTTTCAATTTACAGGTATATTTACTGGATCAATACAAACATCGCAACGCCTACAATAGAGAGAGCTCGATTTAATGGATCCGAGAGAAAAGTTATTATAAATCTTATTGCAATGCCTTTCAACACCACTTACAAATTAGAACCCCACAGCTTAGTTATTGATCAACAGACACAACAATTACAATGGGTAGAGTATACGAGTATTTCTGCGTACCAAGCTTATGTTGCAGATTTAGAGGGAAACGGAAAGTACGCAAGATTCTATCATTATTTTGGCATTGGAAGATTCTCACACCCGGTAAATAAATTGGCCGTATCAAAAGAATCACTATATGTATCGTACTCTGATGTGGTCGTTTGGAACGTCTCGAAAAGTACGGGACCCATCTTGAAGTTCGACGTTAACACTAACTTGGATTATGAAATCCCTGTTGGTATAGCTAGCAACTACAATATCATGGACCAAATCCCAGAATCACAGGATTGCGAAGCACTAAAGAATCTGGTACGAAAAAACCCAGAAAATGAAGAGAAATTTTGTGTTCATGGCACGAAACTTAATGGACAATCTCTTTGTGAATGCACACCTGGGTACATCGGAGAGCGATGTGATGTTTCAGTGTGTGACAACTATTGTATCCAAGGCAACTGTAGTTTCAATGATAAGGGACTGCCTGAATGCAGGTAAAACAATGATTTCACCCCTTTTGTTGTAGTAAGGACATGACTTTTTACACTTTCATTAACTTTGTCTTGAGTGTTTACTTTTTAAAGTATTACTTTATTTTATTTTATGTCCTTTTTTGTTGTCAATTTGTGGATGATGTGGATTATTCTTCTTTTCAGTAGTTTTAACGTTTGTTCTTTCTTTGGCATTGTTCATCCAATCGTGAACTCCTTACTAGCCCTAAGTTGAACTATAGGAATACTGACAAATGCTTGCACTGACTGGACAGGTCCATTCAAATCTGTGTGGTTTTTTCCTCAAATGACCATCTCAGACACTAATCTGCATGGTTCTCATATGATTTGACTATGACATGTTTACTGTATCATATGGACTTTAAAAGAGACTTTCTCAGGGTAGTCAGCTAGGCAACAACCTCATCTAGTTTAAATTAATAAAAATAATTTACGTGTAAAAGGGTTATTTATAACCTATTTGCAAAATAATTATCATTTATCATTGTTTCAGTTGTGACACCGGTTATTCTGGTAATAGGTGTGAGATCAACATGTGTCATGGCTACTGCATGAACAATGGTGAATGTTCCCTTAACGAGGAAGACGAGCCGTTCTGCCAATGTGTTGATGATTACGAGGGATCAAGATGTGAAGCAGTTACAAGTCTCAACCAAGCTGATATATAATATTAAAATTTTATAGAACCCTGTTTTAAAAGCTACCATTACTGTTGAATCTAATTGATTAATATTCTGTTGGAGTGATTAGTCCGCGACCGTCAAATGGATTTAAATAAGCGTTTGGCCATCATTTATTAATACAGTTGCCAGAAAGAAGTTTCAGTCTAGCTTTTGGTAATCGAAATTACCTACGAATTAGTTTTCTATTTAAATTATAAAATAAACTGTACTTTTCGTGTTTTATTTTGTAGACTTTTGACAAACTTATTAAGGAAACTAAACACAGTAACATATCTCATCATCTTCCTGCCCTTGTCCCAAGTTATTTGGGGTCGATCAAACACGTTTTTAACCGAACCGATTTGGCTCGTTTTTTACAGTCAGTAAGACATCTATTTAGAAATAAATATATAAAGTCAAAGTCAAAAGTTTTTTATTTCACATAGGCCTACATGGGCACTTATAAAACGTCAGAAGCTAAGTTCCAAATTGAGTATAAATACGTAGTAGTATATATGTCATACATACGCAGTAGCTCTGTAACCGTAACCGAAACTATCGGATATCCGAAATGAAACATATTCGTAACCGTAAGAGCCGACGCTGCGTTATGCGGGCGCCTGCGCGGTCCCATACAAGTGTTCCGTCGCGGCTCGCCGCGGGCAGCCGTCGCAGGCATCCGCGCCCCGCGCTCCATCGACTCGACTACATGCACACCGTTAAAGTTAAAATAGCGACACTGCGCAGTTAATAATCCGGTTTCCGCTACGGGGATCGTCGTAAGTATTCCACCCATAGCGGGAAAATTTATTTGATGGTTTTCCAAGTAAAAAAATGTAACGTTCTGAAGAGTAACATAATTAACCTAGATTCTATGATGTGATATACACAAACTAAATAAAGTAAATGAGATGGGAAGTTACTCACCAGTCCCACTCATCACTAACGTCGGACATCATCGGTTTTGACTTCTTTAGCTGCTCGTCTAGAAGTTCTGCCGACGATGTGTCACAACCTAGACACAAAGATAGGAAAGCAGATCAAGGAGAAGTAGTAACTAGGTTTTATTAATCAATGTTTCCTACAGTTTTTCCAGCCCCCCTAGCCAAGTTACAACCGTTTCGTTTCGATTCTCTTTTCGTTGATCGCCTCGAAACGGTTGTAACTTGGCTAGGAGGGCTGGATGTTGTTGTTATCGTCGTTGTTAGTCTATCATGTCCCAATGCTGGGCGAAGGCCTCCCTCTCCCTTTTCCACACACGTCTGTCCTCAGCCATTGCAGGCCAGTCCCTTCGCTAGTTGTCAAGCTCATCTCTTCACCTTCGCCTCTGTCTGCTGCAATGTTGCCTTACATTTAATGGGACTCAATAAGTGGCTCTCTAGCCCACCGCTCATCTGACATGCGGCTGATGCGGCAGATATTTCCGTAGTAGTGTGTGTCGTTGTAGTTTTTCGGGTAACATCTTTTATCTTAGTTTTGGCGCGCAGTATTGTGTTCCTTACGTGGTCGGAAATTCGAACCCTCAGGATACTGCGCTCCATGGCTCGCTGACAAACTTCGGGCCTGAATTATTTTTCTGAATTATCTTCTCTAATTTATAACCACAATGGAGGTGCCCGAGGATAGACGACGTCGACGAGGTCGACCTGGGAACAGGTGGCGAGACTTCCTGGATAGTGGACACCTACCACAAAGGTTGGTTCGTGGTGGCTCGAGAAAAGAATGCCTGGGAGGATTTGGGGAAGGCTTTTACTCAGCAGGGGTTAGTTCTTTTTTGTTATTGACTAGCTTCAGCTAGCGACTTTGTCCACGTGAAAGTACGTTTCTCCATATAAACTTTGGACCCCTTTTCAAGGATGAATTTTGGAAAATCCCCTCTTAGTGCTCGCCTAAGTCTTATGTGGAAACCTTAGGCAAAATTTCATTTTCTTAGCCCCAATAGTTTCGACTGTGCGTTGATATGTCAGTCAGTCAGTTGTTCCTTCTATAAATATAGATAGGCTTGCGTTTGACCACCATCTTACCTGATGGTCAGCGATGATGTGGACGACAATGGAACACACTTGCCGAGAAATAACCTATTCACTCTTGACACATACATATAACCAGTTAGCTTTTAGTTACCTGGCGTGCTTGGCCGGCTTGTATCCACATCATAATCAGCAATGGCTATAATTCTCTCGTTGCCTGCCAAATCTGTCTCCGCTTTAGTTTTCAAATGGACAGTAGATCCAGGGCCTGCAAAAAAAAACAACCATTAGCTTATTGATACCTTTATCTGTTTGATGGATTTTTCTTAAATTTTTCATATAAGCTAATGCTTACGCTGTTATCATGGCCAAGTTATTGGTCGAGACTTATTATAATTGTAACGACCTGCACCCCTAGCCAAATTACAACCGTTTCGTTTCGATTCTCTTTTCGTTGATCGCCTCGAGTCGGCCACTCCTCCTATTCCTTCGTTCTGACCACGTGACTGAGTGTTGAGATGACGTCAAAATAAAGGAATCGGAGGTGTGGCATACTCGAGGCAATCGACGAAAAGAGAATCGAAACGAAAAGGTTACAACCTTTACAACAACTTACAACTTGACTAGTTTACAACTTGGCTAGGGGGGCTGAAATTCTCGACATTTCTCAACTATGTATATTACATATACAATATTATGCACCTTTACCTTCCTCATGAATCACTCTATCTATTGGTAGAACCTGTGGGTAGAACTATGTGAAAATTCATTCAGTAGTTTTTGAATTTAACGCGTTCATCAAGACAGTAGGAGAGAGTAGGTGACTTTGTCTTATGATATACTAGCGACTCGCCCCGGCTTTGCATGAGTGCAATGCTGATACTAAATATACTGGGACCACAGACTTGTCTTTATATACAACGTTCAAAACTTTTTTGTCATTATACAATACAAACATGTTTTCTTTAGATGTTACTCTTGAAAGAGCGACCCAAAATTGGCCATGTGAAAAACACTCGACGCTCAAATCTAAGCTTGCGAATTGAAACCTCTAAAATTATCAGTGTATTTCTACTATATTATGAAAGAAAGAAAGCAAAAGAAAGAAAGAAAGAAAACATTTATTTGAGACTCGCACAGGACAAACAACAATAAAAGAATAAAAAAAAAGTAACTACTATGCACTGCACTATGCTATGTACTGTTATGCATGTATTATACATATAAACTTTCCTCTTGAATCACTCTATCTATTAAAAAAAAATCGCATCAATCCGTTGCGTAGTTTTAAAGATCTAAGCATACATAGGGAAAGACAGCGGGAAGCGACTTCGTTTTATACTATGTACTTAGTGGCTATTTAAGGACATGACTTCTCCGCGAGTAATATTATTGCCGTACATTTTGTATTTACCGTTTGGCGGGAAAGCAAATAGAAAAGTTATTTGTCTAATCCTGCAGGACTTATCTCGACACTCACCTATATCATTGACCATTAACAGGCCAGTCTCTCCAGTCACGATAGCAGTGACCACAGCAGTCCTATCAGTGCAGGCTGCAGCCAGGTCCAGTAAGGCCCTGGCTCCAGCTGGAGTTACAGTCAAATTGAGCATGTCTCTGGCTTCTACTGCTATGTATGTGCAGGACTTGTCTACGTAGCTCTCTGTCTCGAGGCCGGAGTCTACGCTGTCTTCGCGGACGACAGGGTCCTGTGGCAAGAAAATTTGTTGTTTAAAAACCGCAATTTGTAAAGAATAGTTGTATGTTGTACAAATTATATAATTCGTTAGAACATCACCATCATTTTAACTGGATGGATGTCCGGACGAAAGCCTCCCACAAGTGTGCGGTTGTCTGTGTATATAAACGCCTCAAAAACTTCATACTTGGGCTATGATTTAGAATTTCTTTTAACACTTTTTAACGAGAAAATTCTTGTTGCCACTAATATTAGATAAATTATCATTTATATTGCGTACTGTTTGAGACGCATTATTTTCACGGTAGTGCTCATATTAAATAATAACTTAGGTTTTATACTTATTACGAGAAAACAAAACCCTAAGAGAAAAATAAAAACTAATTAAAAAAAAATAACATGTCTTAAATATAAAAGATAATTTTTTTTTTAGTTAAAATTAAAAGTATTTGAGCTTTTAATTAAAAGTCGATAAATTCGGATCAAACACCCAACTCATGATGAGGCATAATTAATGTAATCTTTACTGAATCCCCGTCCTCTATCACTATCACCTCATTCATCAAGTTTACCTGCAGCGTCACAGTTTTATGCTCTGTCTCCTTCTTCCCCTTGACTTCTCCATCCGTAAACGTGACAGCCTTTTCAGTCTCGTCATGATCACTGCCAGCTTCGACTTCACTATGTTCTGGTGCTGAAGAATCTTCTTCATTACTCATCTCTTCGGCACTTGAGTCGCTGGACAAAATATTATTTATCATTAATTGAAAGGTATCTATCACAACAGGACATTGGAGCAACTAACTTTGATAGGAATCTATTTGATTATGCTTAAAATTATTTAGTATAAGTATTCGAGTCTTTATTGCAAAAAAATTTCGTCATATTTAAGAACTAATTTCTACCAGTGGCTTCACCCGTGTGAAAGTATAAAAAATATCACAAGGGAACATGTCGATCTTTATCAGAAAAAACATCGTAACCGACAGTTTGAGCATAATGTAGAAGAAGTAATTTTTTCCTAAATTTAAAAGTATGATAATATCGTTCTATAAATTTAAAAACTTGTTATTCATACATCCACTGATCTATTATAATAGGTAATATTGACATAATATCATAAATACTGTTTAAGTGGGAAAGAAAAAACTCCTTACTGGAAAAATTTGCTTACTGTCGCTTATGATGTTCTTCCATCATGTACCAAATTTCATTCAAAGCCGGAAGCAGTAACAAACATACACACACAAAAATGTAAATACAAACTTTCACCTTTCGAATAATACTACGATATGAAAGATTAATAGTTAAGCTAACACATATTTCGGGAAATAATTTATTGCTATGATAGAAAGATCTGACGTCTTCTCAACGCTCAGTCACGTGGTCAGAACAAAAGAATCAGAGGCGTGGCCTACTCAAGGCGTTCGGCGCGAGCGATACGATTGTAACATGGCTAGGGGGGCAGATCAGATACAGATAGTATGTTAAATTTTCTATTGGATCTCGATAATAGCTACAATCTCATCAGGGGTCTTGGAGTCAAGAGTGAATAGGTTACTTCTAGTCGAGCGTGCTCCATCGTTGGCCACATAATCGCTTGCCTGCAGGTGAGGTCAAGCGCGAACCTATACATAGCAACAAAAAATATTCTGAGCTACAACTTACTCAGTAAACAGATGTCCGATAGCTGTCGCCAGTTTATCCATGAGCCCGCTCTCATTCTCCGAATCCGATTCATCAGCATCCAGCAACCCCAAGAAAGACATATGTCCAGCGCTGAAGTCCACGTTGTAATGCTTACTCTCTCTGCCATTAGGGTTCCGTATAAACGTCATCTCATTATCAGTGTCGCACTCATCTGCCGAGGTTTCAGATTCGAAGCCGTTTCGCTTTTTTGGTCGCTTGGACTGGTCTGATGAGATTGAGGAGTCGGCTTCTGTTTCTTGATGGCTTGAGGTGTCTAGGCGGGATGACATTGGGTAAGCTTTAGCCTGTTGAAAGGAATTGATAGATGTTAGTCTGCAAGTCTGTATTTGAATAATTGAATTAAAAACCAGTGATATGTACGTGATCACCAAGTTATGAAAAATAATCTTGGTGTTATATAGCTTGCGATATACCATATCTGCATGAGCTAAGAACCGCGCGTGAACGGCGAAATAGCCGCGCGCGTGCCTTTCGTACAACTTACATGCCGATTCCTCTCGCCGCCATTCGCACCTCGGGCTTCTACTCAGTTTGTTTTCTGTGAGACGGTGGAGACGTATTTGCAATGGAAAGGACAATTTCCGCTTTTTTTAAGAATTTTTTAAATAAAAAATTGAGGGTTAGAAATAGCAGTGAACTGCCGTGCATGCACGTAAACTGCACGCGCGTGGTACGCATGCAACTCGCGTGCACCATACGAGCGTGTATAAGTTGCACGCGAGAAGTGCACAAACAGTCCCCCTAGCCAAGTTACAATCGTATCTTTCGCGCCGAATGCCTCGAGTAGGCCACGCCTCCGATTCCTTTGTTCTGACGTCATCTCAACGCTCAGTCACGTGGTCAGAACAAAGGAATCGGAGGCGTGGCCTACTCGAGGCGTTCGGTGCGAACGAAATTTTTGTAACTTGGCTAGGGGTGCAGGTGTAGTACTACTATACTTGTTTGTGCGCGTGAAGCACATATTCAGCGCAGTCGCCAAATCTGTAGCTACACCCCTTTAACAGCAAATACAAGTATTTTAATAAAACAAACCTGAAACAGTGTAGCAGTAATCTCCCAAGGTCGGTAAATATTCTCATTCTGAACCACGGGTTCAATAAGAGGTTCCCAAGCGTCCACGCGTTCGTTATAGCAAGAGGCTATGAGGCTCAGGGAGGCTGTGCCGTGCAGCTGCTGCGACCAGTCGTGGAGGGACACCTCGGATTTCATCTAGCAGAAAATTTTGAACTTACTTATCCCGTAGAAAATTAAAAAATATGTAGTCAATATTTTGAAAGTTACTCATTACTACAAGCCTGTTACACAAACTCAAAATTACTCTTGTAACTGATACATGAACTTTATGAGAATTAGTTTCGGTCAAATTATCTTACAAATAATTTTATACAAAATTCTATCATTTTTTTATTTATCTGGAGAACGGGCTCATAATCTGTGGGCTTTACAAAGGTGGTTTAGCAGGCAAGAAGTCCAAAAAACTTATTAAACTAAAAAACTTATAAGGCCTAGCAGCTTAGACGACCACTGCCTCTGAGAAATTCAGGTGTGATTGTATTTAATTTATACAAAACTGGCTTCTGCTAGCGGCTTCGTCCGAGTTAATATAGAAAATATATAGCCTTTGTGACTCACTGATAAAGTAGCATTCTACTGGTGAAAGAAATTTTAAAATCGGTCCAGTAGTCTGTAGTTGAAGAGTTTATACATTACAAATAAAAATACCTCTTTATAATTAGTATAGTTATAGATAATTTGTAAACAAACCTTCATCATCAACACAGGAACCCTGATCGTCTGTTCCATCTCAAACATGACCCTGACACAAGGCACGGACATAATAAACGTCTCAGAAGGCCTCACACTCGGGTACTTTGGCTGTACGTATCCATCCTCAGGGTTGATCATGACGTAAGGCGTCAGCTTCTTTGGAGACCAGAGATCTTCTTCCTGTTTCTCAGCTTTAGGGTTGTATGTGGCGAAGTTGAATGGCTCCTTTTCTTCAGGGATTGTTAGTTCTGATGTTACTTCTTCGATGATGTCTGGGGAAAGAAAAGCTGGTATAGAAAATGTTACACGGTGTTCTACAGACATAAGTGATTCAACGACGCGGCGCAATAAGAACAAACCGTGACCAATCGCACGTGGGTGCGGTGCGGTGGTAAGCGAAGCGAAGTGGACGCAATCAGTTGGATTGATATTTTCCCGCGAACTCTTGCGGTGCAGTGAGTTGTTTTATATAAATGGTGGCTAGAGACAGTGCCGCCGCTTCGCCTTGTATTCGCGTGAACCGCATCGGATCGCATCACCCACATAGGACGCTGCGTTAGGGACCTAGCTAAGGACTAAACTAAAAGCAATGGATTGTAATTTAAAATGACTTAAATAGGTACAATAATGATATCGATGTTGGGAAGCGTCGTTACACTCGCCGCCACCTTCCGCTATCTCACGGCAGTAGCCGAACATTGCCGAATGGTAAGAGGCGCTCGAACAGAAAGGTTTATGTATGGTTTGGTGTTGGAGGTAATTGTCTCATCTGTATAACCTTTTCTCAACTATCTTGGGGTCGACCAGATGGGAGAGAATACTGGCTAGGCATACCTACTACCAAGGGCAACTACTTAATTACTCGAGGTATCATGAGCACTGGTCGTATCCACAATCATGGCTACTAATGCCATAAAGACCGTATCTTGCCGCTCGTGCTAAACTAACCAGTACTCAATAAGCGTAAGGTCTCTAAGATGATCTCCATAGCAAAAGCATAAAATCTGATACAAGCAGCTGAAGTTAGGTACTCACCCATAATAGTATGAACGGTAGTAGCTGCAACATGCACTTCGATTTCCGAAACAGACATCTTAACCCTAACCCCCTCCTCAATATTCTTGAAAGCTTTTGAAAACTCTAAATCACAAGGCTTCAAGACCAGCTGTGGGGGCAGATTCTTCAGCTTCGACTGAAGCTTGGACATGATCTGAAGCCCTGCTAAAGAGACTACGAAGGACTCGCTGTTGGAATGACAGGAGTAGTCGATGAGGAGTTCTGTCCTAAGGAGGAGCGCGTGACCCTCGGTCTTCGTTAGGTCGGTGAAGAACATGATCTCTGGTTGACGGAACTGGATCGATATTGATAAACTCTGCTGTTCTTCTGAGACTGATGTTGCTGCAACAAATCAAAAAGAAATGACAATTAAATCGTTTCTTTTTTTGGTGAAATTGTTAAATTCAACAATTTAACCTTCAAAAAGGAGCAGAGAAAAGATTCAGACCTGTAGAAAAATATCCGCTGGTAGAATCACTGGAGCTGGGCAGCCTAGCAGCACGGTTGTTGTTCCCAGTCTTCGAAGGATGTACATCACCCACGTAGCCGTGGTTTACAACTCCACCGTCCATTGTCTTTTCACCTGTTAATATAAAACAGTACTGAAGAATTTTTATGTGAGCACTCATCTGGCTGTCTATGAACCCTTTTTTTTTCAAGAATGCATGGAGGCATCAAGTGAAAATTAATTAAATACGCGGTTTGTGAAAAATTAAACCTAAAGAGTACGTTTGGCAAAAAGGTCATTGACTTGGTCAAAACAAAAGTTTGTTTTGGGATTACAAGCTTACATTTTCAGTTGGAAAATTTACCGTGACGTACATACTTCAACCAACTTCCAGGAGAACCGGAGTCCTCTGTCCTACTTCTTTTTTTATGGATGTCAATTTCTTGGTTTTCGGGACGGTTTACTACGGAACAGTTCTATGTGCGTCACACGACACAAATTTGGTCAGTTTTTTTTCTTTTTCAAGCAAATCAGATCAACTTTTCAGATCAACTTTGTTGTTGAATGAAATATACCCAAATACGCTAAGCAAGTAATTTGACATCTATCTTGGTTGTAATTTAGTGAATGTTCGAAATTTTTTCATAAGGGGCCTGGTGTTTCAGATCCAGATGTCTTGAAACCCATTTTAAAATGTCACCTGGATGCACGAATCCTCCGCGTCCGCGCCACTGCCGCCTTGATACTGGATGATCCTGTGCGATATGTCAATGTTACCTGGCATAGCATCCAGCAGCGTTCTAGCCAGCTGCAGCAAGAACGGCAGCGCCAGGTTGAACCTGGTGCGGTCGACGCGCACGTCGGCGTGGCGAGCGCGCGCGCCCGTCACGCGCAGGCTGGCGTCGATGAGCGGCGGCCGCCGCACCTGGATGCACGAGTCCTCCGCGTCCGCGCCACTACCGCCTTGAGACTGGAAGATCCTGTGCGATATGTCAATGGGATGTAAAAATTATAGCTTCCCGAGCCGTTAAAAGTTACTCAGTAACCGGAAAGCCCCAACTGAGAGGTCTGATCAAGAGAGATACAAGGAGGGGTCGCTCCTGATCGGAAAGGATATGATCTTAGCGAAACGATGTAGTCGCACCAATGGATATCTCTCCTCGAGTGACAAATCCATCGATACTTGGCTTTACTACCTTTTTTTTTTGTTGCCGGGGTGGAAAATCAAAACCACCTCGGTGTTCCCTCCCAGACTTGGACCGGGGATCGTGGGAGCTGATACGCCATCCATGATCCCCGGCTAGTGCCGCGGGCCACCTCAAGCCGGGGAGAGTGTGGCTTTACTACCCGGCCCAGGAAGGATACCTCTAGAATATAAAACCACCTACCTAAACCAAAGTTTCTAAGAGCGGTGGAGTTCAATAGTTAGCATCTCCCCTAACCTAACGGCCGATAAAATGACGGATGATATCGCAGAGGAAGAAAAGCAAAACGCAAATGACTGGCAAGGTATCCACTGGTCAAGCCATTGGTCTATCGGAGTCATCTGTGGCTTTAGCAGCCGTTTCGGGTAAGAGACAGATGAGAACTCTGATACCACGATGCAGGATTTCGTACTTTAGTCCCTATGTTGTGTCATAACTATGTCGCTATAGAGAAATGGAATCTTAGTTTAAAAGTTCGACTATTTAGAGCCTGCTACGTAAAACTGTGTTAATTTAGACATATCTATTTTCAGTTTTTTGTTTGTGTCTTGTGATAATTATAATCTGACTATCACACTGAGGTTGTCACGCATGTTACTAAAAGAGTTATAAGTTTACATGTGGATGGATGGAGAGGGAGAGGGAGACCAAAGAAAAAATGGATGGATTGTGTCAAAAGTGATATGAAAGAAAAGGGAGTTAGTGATAGCGTGACGGGTGACAGGACAGAATGGAAGAAAAAAACGTGTTGCGCCGACCCCAAATAAAACGGGACAAGGGCAGGAAGATGATGATGACTATCACACTGAGGTTTGCTGTAAGAAAACCCAAATGCTGAATTAAGCTCGCCTCTGTATATAAACTGTCCATTTTTATTTTTATGTTTTGCGCGATTGCGGTTGAGAAGCGATCTGAAGCGGTTCACGTGAATTCAACGCGATGCGGCGTTTTTGTCCTACGTGTGCGCGAAGTCACCACTTCAGCTGCTATTTATATAAAACAACACAACCGCAGCGTAAGAGTTTGAGTTAAAATATGAAACCAACAGAACCGGTCCGCTTCGCTTCGCTCGTTGCCGCACCGCTACTACGTGCAGTTGTTCATGTAGGCCACCGCAATAGAGTATCAATTGTTTGTTCATTCAAATAAAATATTTTTCATAGGCAACCTCTTCATTCTTATAAAACAGTCTAGCTACTCTATGACCGCCGATTTTATGACGTCCGCGGTTTTTCGCGTGATTTTTGATTTTATTTCGAGTGAAGTTCAGTGGCTGTTTTAATTATTCGCAAATTGATTCCCAGTGGCAAAATGAAGCTGAGAATTTTATAGTAGCATTGACTACCTCAGCGAAGCTTGCCGAGAAGGCTGACTCGATACATTTGTTGCCAAATGCGGCAAAAACATTAGAATGTGTTGCATCCGCATTACATATTTATTACTGATGTCGAGGTGATATGGTCTAAAGACCTTGGCCTGCCCAAATGGAGTGAAGAAGAACAAAACAGATTCAATTTTTTACCGCAATAACACAAAAAAATAGTACATTATGATATAAATGTGTAATGTTAGTGATTACCGTCGAGGCGGTATTTAGACCCGAGCTGTGGCGAGGGTCTTATGAAAGCCAAGAATTGCGTCCAATAACTTAATGGGAATTTTATTCGAATTCAAAATTTGTTTTGCGAACAAAGAGGTCGAACAAAAAGGTTTTAACTACATTATAGCACTGGTGCGTAATGGTAATCAAAATGTCACAGTTTGGTAACGAGTGCCATTATATCTGCCGGTACCTAAGTGCAGTGCAATAAGAGTCACTTTCTGAGCAAGTGTGTTGAAAATCTCTTTTACTAGTTTTGCTATTGATTAAATTGTTAATTAAATTATTTTTCTTTAAAAACGTCGTATGATACACGTGAATATTGGTGATTACCGTCCTCGGCTCTCTTAAGACCTTCGCCTTCGGCTCGGATCTAAATACCGCCTCAGCGGTATTCACCAACATTATACACTTGTATCCTTAACTAATGTACTATTAAACTTTTAATATCATTGTTACGCTTACGGAACAGAGGTCAAAATCGGTTGAACGGACGGTAAAAAAGGTATGTTTAAATAAAGAATCTTATTTAAAATGGAGTTTAAGTTATGAAGATTCAAGTTTATGTATCGTCCAGTTTCAAATATCTTTCCATTTGTATACACCATTGCTCTTGAAACTCACCTCTTAATAACAATACCAGGATCTGGCCTAATATCTTCAACGAGCACGCTCTGCAGACTAGCCTTGACCTCCAGACTACCATCGGAGCTGTACTCCATCTGCAGCATCGTTTCTCCAGCCGTCAGCTTCGCCAGGCCATGGTTTAGGTCTCTGACGGGGGAACTCAGGATTTCGTCCATGTCCGAGAATAGTTTTAGTTCTATGCCATCTAGAATGAACCTGAAAGCAAATAGTTCAGTTTAAGACTGTGGTGACCTCTGTACTGCCACATAGGAGCTACATGTGACGTCACAGAAATCCTAAAAATTAGACTACACACGGTTGGCACACTGCGCTGCGTGTCACAGAATCCATTCCAGCGCGGAACCATCGACTTATATTCTACGCGGAACTAATATTTGCAAGGCCTAGGTATCTTATGTATGTGACTTTACATGTTTGTACAAATAAACAAAAAAAAATTAACAAATAAAAAACTGGGCAAGTGCGAGTCGGACTCGCGCCCTGAGGGTTCCGTACAAACCTACGTAAACAGTTCAATTTCTGAATGGAGTTTCGAAGATTTTCCCAAATCGCAATTTTTTTTTTTCCGATTTATTCCTATATCTGTCCTATAAAACCTTGCTTTATGCCAAATTTCAGGATTCTGGGTCATCGGGAACTACCCTATGAATTTTGATTTCCTAGAGAGTGTCGAAATATACGTTTTTTGCGACGTAAATGACCTTATCTTTTTTTCTAGTTAACTTAGAAGTTTGATTTTCTCACAGCTTTAAGAGACCGCAGATCTGATCTCCACGCGTTCCCGAGATAAAGGGTCTTGACAGGCAGACAGACAGACAGACAGACGGACGGACAGAAAAGTGATCCTATAAGGGTTCCGTATTTTCCTTATGAGCAGAGGTCGGAGTAGGTAGATGGATTTTATATACTTGCGTCAAGATATTATAATATGGACATGCCATTTTTTAAATAATGTGCGGGAAGGCCCTGTCTAAGTTTTGTCTCATACTGTCAAGCGTCATTTCTAATTCAACAGTAAGGGACAAAATACGGTGTAACTATTCCAAGGTATTTTTGTATAAAATAAAATACTGATTTCTTTCACCATTAGCTAACACTGGCAGCGTAGATTGATATTATTAATACGTTTTTCACCTTAAACACAAATTCGTGCTAATTTCAAAATTCCGGAACAAATATCACAATAAATATGAAGTTCCGGTATTTTGGAGGCATATCCATATTATCATCTACGTTTGACGTCAACGACCTTAAATCAATCTACCTACTCCGACCTCTGCTTATGAGGTACGGAACCCTAAAAATGGTTCGAACCCTCCAGACGAAACTAAACAACTGTTTGGTTGGAGCCCTTTCCTATCGAGGACGAGCCTGATAAGGATGATCTTTCCATCCTGATCCTCATACCCCTATAGCACTATAGCACTATTCTGCTTGAAGCTATAAACAAGTTAAAATTTATTTTTATGGTCTTAATTAGGTAATTTAGTACTCTTTCCTCACCTGACAACAGCTTCCTTCCTGATCGGTTCTCCTTGAGCGAAGAAAGCTTGCAGTTTCTTGACTGATGAGTCTGAAGGTGCTGCGTCGACTGGAGAACTTGGAACTATACTTCCTGCGTAAAACCTCTATAATTAACAGCTGTTCATTGAAGAACAATCTTTAAAATAAACTAAATTATGTACTATTAAATATGTAGGCAGAGAGTTTTTAAGAATCGTGTCCGGATTGTCGAAGTCTTTAGATATGTCAGAGAGACCAATTCTCAATTAAATACATGTTTTTATGTTTTAAAATACTAGGCTAGATTGGCTAAGACTTCTTTGAAAACATTAAACCTTTCGCTTGGTCTATTAGGTGATAAGACGTACAGTCGCATACAACTGTTTTACCAAATTATAACGTTAGGTTCTAATTTACGTTAGAATAATAAAACTTCTGTTGTTCACTAGGTGCCCTAGTTTTTGAGATACAAATGTGGGCAAGCTGGGGAGGCTGACCCTGGATCGGCCACCTATAAACCCTTATAACTTTTGAACCAGTGACCGACAAATTCTGATATTTTGGCAACAAATTAGCGACTAAATTTTCGTATTATCAAAATTAAGATGCGTGATGGTAGGTAAGCCAGTGTCAGCCATACGGATTATACCGGATATTATATAGAAAAAAAGAAAGAAAAACCATTTTATTTGGCGGAACAAGGCGCAAAATTTAGGACTAAATGTGAAAAAATAAAAATAATATGTAATGTCTTACCAATATAATGTCCCTCGCTCAAGTTATCAGTCCAGACGGCGAGCATGGTGGCCAGGTCCTTCTGCCCCACGTTGAGCAGCACAGTGTCTACCGCTACATCAGCCTCACAAGCCAACAGCTCACGGTATAAGTTGATGCTGACGAGCTGCTGGTAGGACACCGCGCGCTTCATGTCACAGCGCACGGAGACGGGCTCGAGGATCGGTTCCTGAGACATCGGTATTTCAGGTTATATCATCTTCTGTCTTCATCGTAGAAAACCAATAGGGGCCTTAACATGAGCGAGAAAGAGGGGTGGAGCTGTATAACCTATACAACATTATTTTTAGTTTATGCGAAAACTGAATATAAATTGTTCAGAATCAGTAACTGAATGGATTCCAATAATTTTTACACCATGTTATATTTTTTCCAAAAATATTTAAAAAAGGTCACAAGTTGGACACCACCGACACTAAGTACAGCACAGGTCACGGAAGGTCATAGCGGGCATTAGGCGCCAACGCACAGCTGGATGTGGGAGCAAAACAACCCCTCAGTCACCCGGATGGCCCGTAACCAAGTATTTGTGCGAACATAACAAGCTTATAACTTTGTGATTTTTCACGATACAGTTATGAAATTTTGTTCATAGATTCTTTACATAAGAATACTAGACACGTGTTTCGGGTTTCGCATATACTAAAACTAATCTTGTATAACTTCATCCTTTTAACAGTTCTGAGGCTTTACCATGACGTGTTAAAATGTCAAGCGTGCAAGCGAGATAGAGGAATGGAGCTAGTACTCCCTATATAGCTCCATCCCTTTAACAGTTCAGATTAGGTCGTCAGATGTATCGCGTTAAGAGCTCACGGTAAGGCCTCAGTTCATTTTTAACCGACTTCAAAAAGGAGGAGGTTTTAATGTTCGTTAGGTTTACTCGACCAAGTGGTCCACTATTAAAGCCGAGTAACCTTAATACTTGCCGGAGATGTGATGATGCATAAACGTGACATACGCATATGGTCTAAGTGATTTACTAATCTATATATGTAAAAGGGGAAATTGACAGCAAGCTAAACGTTAAGTTCGAGTTTATGGTATCTACACCTGAAGACAATGAGTCTTCATTTTATGCATGAATGATGTTTACCTAGGGTAGGGTCATAAATTAACAACACCGGATATAAACAAAGGAATTATTACTTATTTGCTTCACCCACTGTGAATTTTTTTTGAAACCTCTTAATTGTTTCCATAATGACAAACTTATCATGAAGTTATATATCATTAAATAGGTAATATACCTTTTTGGTAAAATTGAAAAACATATTAGTAGGTATTTTATAAGCTTCATTTTCAATTATTTTAACACTACGGTTAGGTATTCCACAATTTTCTATGTTAGGTCCTTTGTAGACACTAATACAAAAGAAACAGTTTGAAGGAACATAATAAAATGGTGACAGACCTGTACTTCTAAGGTACCAGATAGCGTCATGACGGCTCTGGAGAAGGTGATGTTGACGAGTTTGATCAATATGTTGTCTATGATCGCGTTCTGTATGGGACTGGTTGGTTCATGGCCAGTGTTCAGCTGTTTGAAGAAGTTCTCTATCAACAGATCACCTGAAAAGAGAAAACTTGCATAAGTAGTTAAGAGGTAACACCATTTGATGGACTAGCATATTATGATATAACCCACATGGGTCTTTAATTAATCAAAACAGTGCTCTTACCCATATTGAGGACAAGTAGATTTGGTGAAGATGGTTTTTGTGGCAGTAACAGCACAGGAGCATGGATCTGAGAAATAAATATTTAATATAGACAAAGAAGGAATACAAACACGATAATAGTCAAAAGTCAAAGAAGAGGTCAATTGAAAAATGAAAATGAAGCAATAAAGAGCACTAATACATAACAAAATCGAAAAACTCCAGGTGGACTAGACAATTATATGTGTATACCTCAATGACAAGATTAAGCCTCGTGCTGCAGGAGCGCGCGCCCTGCGCGTGGCGCTCGGCGGCGCGCTCGGCCGCCTGCGCCGCCGCCGCCGACACCGCGCTGGGGAGCAGCGGCTCCAGCAGTTGCTGGAAGGGAATACAACTATTAACAGCACCAGAAAATATGCCTATTAACTTTCTAATATGCTCACTTTTGATACACAAAGCGACTAGTATACAAAACGTATTTTTTTCTTGCTCCTTTAGGTAAATCATCTATATCGCCTATGTGTGACACTACTCGTAACTAAAGAAGTGACAGTGTGGACAATATGAGAAAAAAGATTACATACATTTAAAAATTAGGAGAAAGTTGACGTGACAACGTTTTATAATAACATTCGTGTTTCTGCGTAAAGTTTCAACCAATCAATCTTGGATTTCACCAAGCCTTTTGATACACTTTCCATTACAATTCTGTTGCGCATACTTGATACAACGGGTGTTAGAAGCATACAGCAGAAACGCTTTGAACGTTACTTAGAAGACCACGTGCGTGAAAATTGACAAAGTTCTCAGCGCAGACTAAACATCAGGTCCCTTGGAGTTCACCAAGGAAGTATTTTAGGACTTACTCTGTTTTTGTTATACCTATGTAAGCGAAAGCTGTCTAATTTTATATCTTACGCAGTCGCCAGTTCTTTTCTTCTTATTTTTCCAATACTGTATTGTTTTCCCATATAACTAAAATAAATGTTAATTATTTATTTTATTTACCTGCAGATGATGCATCACGCAAAAGAACATGACGACGTGCAGCCTGCCGACATAGATGCGCAGCTCCCCGTGCGCCTTCATGGACTGTTGTTCGCTGGCGCCTACACCGTACAGCCGCGCGGCTGCTCGGACATATTTTATCTCGAGGACTTTGTCTTCGTCAGGCCATACCAGCTAAAAAGTACAAAGATAAGCAATTTTTAACAATTAAATTTTTAATTACAATAAAATTTTCCTATTTAGATTTAATACTGATTTGCAAGTTACACATATCTACGTTAACTTTCCGAAAGTTCAGAGAAGTAAAGAAAATAGCAAAAGTATAATATTTTCGTTGAAGTTAATATGCTAAGTAAGTGGTTTGTTTGGTAATATTATCTATAACAAAGTTTACCCAAGTTTAAATTTTCGAAACTATTAACAGGTACTTCCAAAAATACTATTTTCTTAACTAACGTTATAATACACAAACCATATAAACTTTTAACCAATCAAACTCAAGTTTGCCTTAGATTTTCACTCACCCTAGGATACAGAGTAGCTTCAGCCAGATCATCAATCTGCAGCGAGCTGAGATAGAGTTTGAAGATCATGCGATCATTAGCTCTGAATACACAGTCACTCTCCAAGGAACCTAACCGCATCTCCATGACCGGGCTCTCCAAGTGGCAGAGTTTTAATGATACTGATGATGCTCTGGAAAGAAATTGTTAAAAAACACTGATCAGAATATGGTACTGATACCAAAAATCGTGAGCAAAAGGAAGTAACCCGTATAATGCAAAGTTTTAAAGAAAATCCCTCAGTACAAGTCACATGCCAAAGCATACGTGCTTTAGAACCTACCGACCAAAAACGTAAAAAGTGAAAGAATTTTTTTTTACACCTTCTCCACTGATAAAACGAGTTAGTTTTAACTACATAGAAAAAGTGAAACCCTGTCTCCTTGGCTCATGGAGATGGTTTTTTTTTTCTATAAAACAATAAAGAATTTATTATAACCTATTATATTGAATTTTGTCTTTACAAATCACAGGACCCTTAGGTATTGGACCTTTTGGAAGACGTGCGAAAGGCTGAAGCCAACTCGCAGAGGCCCCTTGGGCACTTTTCATGGAACGTGGTACCCACCGGCGATTATAACTATACATGAATTTATTATTATAACACAAATTTATCTTATTCACCAGTTCCGTAGGTAATATTCAAAATTAAGCGCATTAATAATGTTGTCTTCTATACTAACCGTCGATCTGATGATTTCTGATTTTCCCCTAATTTACTCCACTCAAATACCTATACCTTATGCCAATTTTCAACTTTTAAGTCCCCTGGACATCATTATCTTGTGACTAAGGAATTTTTTATTCAAAATTGCGACTCAGTTACTAGAAAAGGTTTTACTATCTATGCAAAATTACAAGTTTGCTGGTCAAACACATTTTAAATAATGGAAGATAAGGTAAGGTAAGTCGAAATAATTCGTGTAATATAATCCACGGCCAGTGTGTCCCTTTTGCTTCGTAAACTCGGATAGCACACTGACTGTATGTCTGCTATTCGTCAATTACGACGCATAAAGTACCAACACTTAAGTTCTGGTTCAAAATAGTTATATTATTTATTCAGAGTAACTTTCTGCTCTAAAATACCTTAAAAATACTAGTAATTGCCAAACTGTGCTACAATAAAAGATTCACCTGACGGAATAACTGAATTTAGTAGCTCCAGGCGGCACAGGAGGGTCTGCTTCGGGCTGCATCAGGTAATCCCACAAAGACTTGGACTTTGGCAGGACTACGCCCTTCAGGTTTATCGAATGTCGGTTCTGAATTCTAGAATTAAGACAAATACAGTTTAGTAAGAAATGAACACTGACGACACAGAAAAGCGTTATTATAACCTTTTCAATACGTATCTGCTGAATCTGTAGCGATATTATAAATACGAATTAAATTGACGTAGTTAACCAGTTTATTATTATATAAATTAAGAAACCAAACCTCGGGCAGTAGCCCATTCTGCCCACCAAACAAAAGATGCATCTGATTAGAAGAATCTTCCTTTTCAAAAGGAGGATGGTGAACTTTCTACTCTAATCCTCAAACACTCATGGACATATTTAAAAACAAACGTATAATGCACAAAACGTTTTAGGAACACATTTATTGTGCGTATCAGCTAAGCAATAGAATTCTCTGCCGGAGTTTGTGTTGCTTGATAGCTACAACCTAGAGGTATTTAAATCAAGAGACTAGAGACTTCCAGGGCAGCGTGCTCCATCATCGACTACCTCGTCGCTTTCCATCAGGTGAGATAGTGGTCAAACGCGAGCCTATTTCATCATCATCATTTCAGCCGAAAGACGTCCACTGCTGGACATAGGCCTCCCCCAAGCGTCGCCACAGCGAACGGTCCTGTGCGTCTCGCATCCATCGGACTCCCGCAACCGTTACCAAGTCATCGGTCCACCTTGTAGGAGGCCTTCCAACGCTACGTCTTCCGGTACGTGGTCGCCATTCCAGAACCTTTCGGCCCCAACGGCCATCTGTTCTGCGAGCAATGTGCCCTGCCCATTGCCACTTTAGTTTGGCGATTCTTCGTGCTATGTCGGCAACCTTGGTTCTCCTGCGGATATCCTCATTCCTGATTCGATCACGCAAGGAAACTCCGAGCATAGCCCTCTCCATTGCTCTTTGGGTGACTTTAAGCCTTCTAATGAGGCCCATTGTAAGCGACCACGTTTCTGAGCCATATGTCATCACTGGCAACACGCACTGGTCATAGACTTTCGTCTTAAGACACTGTGGTATATTGGACGAGAAGACACCGCGCAGCTTCCCGAACGCTGCCCAGCCGAGTCGGATTCGACGATTGATCTCTTTCTCGAAGTTAGACCTTCCCAACTGGACCGTCTGTCCCAGGTAAACGTAGTCGTCTACAACTTCGAGTGTAGAGTCCCCGACCTTGATAGGAGTGGGTGCTACATGGCTGTTTACCATGACTTTGGTTTTGTCCATGTTCATTTTAAGTCCCACTCTTTCGGAAGCTCTACTGAGATCACCAAGCATTGTACTGAGCTCCTCCGTAGTCTCAGCCATGACTACTATGTCGTCGGCAAACCGAAGGTGAGTGATGAACTCGCCATTGACATTAATGCCTAGCCCTCTCCATTCCAAAACCTTGAAGACATCCTCCATTGCTGCCGTGAACAGTTTCGGAGAAATAACGTCTCCCTGCCTCACACCCCGCTGCAAGAGGATAGGTTTCGAGCTCTGGTCTTGTAGTCGGACTGACATAGTGGCGTTTTTGTACAAACACTTCAGCACTTCGATATACCGATAGTCAATTTGGCACCGTTGGAGAGACTGCAGTACAGCCCAAGTTTCAATCGAATCAAAGGCTTTC
The DNA here is from genome assembly GCA_905147345.3 of Mythimna impura. Taxonomy (NCBI): domain Eukaryota; kingdom Metazoa; phylum Arthropoda; class Insecta; order Lepidoptera; family Noctuidae; genus Mythimna; species Mythimna impura. The sequence goes on along the minus strand of LR990355.1, from coordinate 2,074,095 downwards.
TCGTAGTCCACAAACGCTAAGCAGAGAGGCTGGTTATACTCCTCAGTCTTCTGTATAACCTGCCGCAGCGTATGTATGTGGTCCACGGTGCTGAAGCCTTTTCGAAATCCGGCTTGTTCGACAGGCTGGAAGTCGTCGAACCTGCGCGCGAGACGATTCGTGATGACTCTGGAAAACAGCTTGTAGACATGGCTCAGAAGGGAGATGGGCCTATAATTCTTAAGCAGGGCATTATCGCCCTTCTTAAAGAAGAGTACCACCACGCCTCTGCTCCACGCCTGTGGCGTTTTTCCCTCGAGTATGACGGAATCAAATAGCTTCTGAAGGGCCTTAAGGACCGGTTTTCCACCCGCCTTCAGGAGTTCAGCCGTAATTCCGTCCTCACCCGACGCCTTGTTGTTTTTCAGCTGCTTCAGAGCCATCCTAATCTCGTACAGGCTGACGTCCGGGATATCTTCGGTATAGTGTCGAGTCAATCTAGCTCTTGGGTCGTTTACTAGATTTACAGCGGGTTTAGCGGTAGACGTGTATAACTGTCCATAAAAAGCCTCGATCTCTCCCAGAAGCTCCGATTTGGCGGATATGACTCTGCCATCGTCGGTCTTCAGTTTCGTGAGCTGGCTTTGCCCAATAGACAGATCTCGTGCAAATACTTTAGAGCCCTTATTCCGCTCAATCGCATCCTTAATCCTTGCGGTATTAAAGCGGCGAAGGTCACGTTTCAGGGACTTCGAGATCTGTCTATTGAGCTGCCGGTATATGCACGCATCGTCTGAAGACTGCAGAATCATCTCACGCCTCTTCTTCATTAGCTCGAGGGTCGGATCGGAGAGCTTCTTGTTTTTATTTGTACGGTGAGTCTTGAAAAACTTAGACCCGACCGTATGGACAGTTTCCACGAACCCATCGTTATATTCATCCACGGAGCTTCCTAGGCACTCGAAACGATTGTGGAGTTCGAGCTGAAAGCTCTCGGGGTTTTGGATCCGGATCTGTGCTGGACGGAGCGTAGACTTCATCAGTCGAGACCTTTCAAGCTTAATGTTAATATTCAATGTGCCTCTTACGACGCGGTGATCACTTCCAGTTTTCACCGCGTTGATCACAGAGACATCATTGAATATTTGCTTTTTCGTCGACAGGATGAAGTCAATCTCATTTCTAGTTGCACCGTCAGGACTTTGCCAGGTCCACCTTCTATGCTCACGCTTTTTGAAGAAGGAATTCATCATATAGAGACCCTCCTTCTCCATAAAGCTAGCCAGTAGGTGTCCCCGGTGATTCCGACGTCCAAATCCAAATTGCCCCACTCGCAGCTCGTCACCGTCTCGTTTGCCCAGTTTCGCGTTAAAGTCCCCCATGACCACGGTGAAGTGAGCCTTAGAACCATGCATGGCTCTTGATATATCCTCATACATGGATTCTACTTCGTCGTCGGGATGTGTCGAGGTCGGGGCGTAGACCTGTATGACCTTCAGCGAATATCTTGATGATATTCTGAGTATAAGGTACGCCACCCTGGTCGACACACTCTCGATCCTCACGACATTGTTCACAAGGGACCTGTGGACGATAAACCCGACACCACCCTGGGACTGCTGGTCACCCTCCCGGAAATAGAGCAGGTTACCGGATTTGAGAATTATCGTATCCTCCCCCTGTCTTCGGACTTCAGACAATCCCACAATACTCCATCGCAACCTGCTCAATTCCTCCTCCAGTTCGGTGATCTTCTCGTCAGTCCTCAGTGTACGCGTGTTAAAAGTTGCCAGGTCGAGTCGTTTAAGCTGTTGATCCCCGCACGAACGCCGGCGGTCGTGCGCCATTGTCTTACTATTGTGTCTCTAATTACGCTACTCCAAAAGTTAATAGACGGGTAGCCAAATCTCATCCGGAGATTCTTCGCACCCCTTGCCTCGTCGTGGCCTTGACCGCTACCGGAGTCAAGGGTAGACGGGCTGCCGGGCACTAGGGGCCATTTTTTGTTTCTGTTTTTCATGTGGGGGGGGGGGGGGTTGCCATAATCGCCACGCTTGGCAGACGGGTTGGCGATCGCAGTTTGGTTGTTGTAATGCACAGAGGATGCTGCTGCCCATTCTCTGGTATGTCCCTTAGTCGCCTCTTACGACACCCTCGGGAAGAGATGGGATGGTGTTATTCTTAACGTCCGAACACCATACGGAACAACACCATACGGAACCTATTTGCGTTCCTCTAAATATGTCAATGAGTGTATTTTCCAAATAGCTAACACAAATGACCAAAGTAGGTCTTGCAGTTGTAACTTTCGAGAAAGAAGAAGTAACTTACTTGTCAGCAATATATTGAAGATACTTGAGTAGCGTGGGCAGCGCATCAGCATGCAGCAGTAAGGCCAGGTACCCGACGTCCACCACCAGCGCCTGCTCCACGCTGTGGAAGTGCGAGCGGAACTCCGGGCAGTCGGCACGCACCTGCACCAACAAAACTGATTACGAGGAATACTAGACTAGAAGAGAGATTTTCGTTTCTGCTAAAATAGAGACCACTCACAAATAACTGTTTATACATGGAAAGGGAGATACTTAAGAAAATTTGGAAGGATTGAGTGAAGAATGATATGAAAGAAAAGGAGCGAATTATAGATGATGCAGAATGACGGAACAAAACGTTTTGCACAGACCTTAAGTATCATGGAACAACGGCGGGGAGATGATAAAATAGCAACTTAAATGCTTTAGTACCAACCAACGTGTTAACGGGTCAAAAAAAGTAGGTAGACCATCTAGGATTTACAAGAAAAAAAAGTTTGCATGCCTTCGCTATCATTCATTATTTTAAGGTAAGAAGTCTTTTTCTAAAACTTGTAATATTACGTCATTTGAACAGCAGCTTCACACTCGGCTCCATAACACCCTTGCCTGTGACTCGGGCGAATTCTGCCTCGGTCGCAATGACAAACTTTCTCCACTTGTATCAAAATATACTATTTCAACTCTTTCTCACCTTCCTATATAATAAATTGAAAAGTTCTCCGCCACTGGTAATCAGCTCAAGGTACTGTCCGCTGCTGCTGTGGTGCTGCTTGTCGGTCAGTAAGACCTGACTGACGGATAGCTGGATGGCCGGCCCGAACTCCATGAGCGCCACGTCCAAGCACACCTTCATGATGCTCAGCATTACATATGGCTTCTCCGTTTGTTCCGTTGAACGAGAGAGGTTGATTACGATTTCACCTGAGGACAAAAATGTGAATAAAGATTATAAGTAGCATCTAATCTCATCAATAACAAGCAGGAATCATTATGTTATTGTTAATAAAAAACATGTGTCAGCGAAGTCAATAGAACGGTAGTCAGCATGATAACGGGACGAGAGCGGTGTGTGACGTCACCGCTTGACAGAGTCTAGATTTGGGTTTGCGTGAGCCGAGCAGATAAAAATTTAAATCGCATGGACGTGGTCCCCATTCCTCTGTCGGCAACCGCGAGGATAACACTGTGTGTGCTTTATGCCAAAGACTTGTACAAGGACGCAAGGCTTAACAACGTTTCATCGTATTCATCAATGCTAAAACACTCACCCACAATGAACCGTAGTAATGTATTGATGTTGTTGCTGGGCGACACGTTGTCATCGAACCCTGGCAGATCCACAGTTCTGGCGTAAACTTCCATATCCTCATCGCTATGCTCGGATGCTGCTGATGCTTGCTGAGCTGCCTGGAATCCGAGCTTAGCTGTTGCTACGTCGAATGTCGTTTCTGCTGCCCTAAAGAGATTATGAGAAAAGGTTACAACATTTATGAATTGTCTTAGTGTAATTAGTTTAAATTACGTAACATTCACTACCGAGAAAAGCAGCTAAATTCAATTATAATATATCATAAGATTCAAGATTAACCTTTTGAGTGCGTAATTAGAGACACAATAGAAAGACAATGGCGCGTGAACGCCGGCGTTAATGCGGGGATGAACAGCTTAATTAATCAAATGTTATCAGTAAGATTTCAGTTGTAAAATCTCAAAAAAATAAACTGGCCTTCCCTTGTGACCTGCAACACTACTAAAAACTTCATCTAAAAACACCGCTGCAGATATGTTCACTAATGAGCTGTTTTGCTAAAATGTTGGTCCTTCGAGCCGGATTTTTGAAATTGTCAGTCAGTGACAATGCGGATTCTTTGTACAACAAAAACGCAGGTATTTTTCACTACTTACTTGCTTCTACTCAAATACGCCGCTACAATCTTTTGCCTCAGATTCATCAGATCTTTATACTCAGGATCAGCAGTCACCCGGTCGATACTCAGCAGTTCTGCCAACTCTGGTTCTTCTACCTCTTCAGTATAGTCTCCAGAGTCCATGAAGGAAACTGGCACGGTGTTAGGAACGGGAACTGGGAGATTGTCGCAGAAGTCGAGCAGTTGGGCGATGATGCGGTCTGATAGGTTTAGTTTGATGCTTGAGAGGGAGATATTTAGTTTGTACCTGGTGAAGATAATTGCTTTTAATGAATTCTTGCTTTAACTTGTAGCAATGGCTTTTGAAGAAAACAAGTAATAATAGCAGAATAAAAAAATAAAAATACACCGCAGACATACAAAATAATAAAAAAATATTTCTAATTAAGTACATTTACCAACACAGATATCAAAGAAAATAAAATGTTGTTTTGTAAAAGGCTACTAACAACTCCAGTCCCTGTTATACATATAATTTTTCATCTTAATTAACCAATCACAGCAGAGGTTAAAATAAAATGTGACGTTTCATGCAAATATTGCTAGCTACCTTTTAGAAAACAGGTTTTCTCGAAATTTTTGAAACCACAGTACAGGATCGTGTTTCTGTAAGCCTAAATTGCTGGCTTTTTTGTAAACAAAGAAACAGAGAACTAACTTGGGCAGCAGTTTGTACTCCTTCTTGATGCTATTGGAGAAGACCACTTGCATCCTTATCCTGGGCACGATGTGCAGCTCGGAGTCGGCGTGGCGCCGCGCCTCGCGCCACGTGTCCGAGCTCTCGCTGAACAGGACCTGACGATAGTATACAGTGAATAGAATATATGTAATATATACTTTTATTCGGGACAGACACAGCACAACGGTTACAAACACAAAGTAAAAAAGAAAAAAACCGAGCTCGCGCACTGAGGGTTCCGTACAAACATGCCTATGAAAACAGTTCAATTCCCGAATTGAGTTACGAAGATTTTTCCGAATCACAAAAAAAGTTTTTTTGTGACGTATCGTGGATGGATTGTGTGAACAGTGATATGAAAGAAAAGGAAGTTAGTGATAGCATGACGGTTGACAGGATAGAATGTAAGAAAAAAACGTGTTGCGCCGACCCCAAATAAGATGGGACAAGGGCAGGAAGATGATGATGATGAACGACAAATTTACAGTTTTCAGATTTTTTCCTATACTTGTGCTATGAGACCTTGCTTCATACTAAATTTCAGGATTCTAGGTCAACGGGAACTACCCTATGTATTTTGATTCCCTTCAGAGTGTCGAAATACTCATTTTTTGCGACATAAACTGCCGTAACTTTTTTTCTCGTTAATTCAGAAGTTTGATTTTTTCACAGCTTCAAGGTACCGCAGATTTAAGTATATGGTTTTAATTTCAACTCAATACCTCTACGCGTTTCCGAGATAAAGGGTCTTGACAGACAGACAGACGGACGGACAACAAAGTGGGGTTTCGTATTAGGGGTTCCGTTTTTCTTTTTGAGGTACGGAACCCTAAAATTACTAATTTGGTGACTAATGAGAAAAACTACCCCAGAAAAATGCTACACTTCTGAAGTTGTATAGATAGCTATAATAGTTTTTTTGTAACAGCAGGAGAACACCTTTTTCATTCGATTTTGTATTACATTTTTTTGCGATTCAAAAAATCTTTGTAACTCTATTCGGGAATTGAACCGTTTTCATAGGTAAGTTTGTACGGAACCCTCAGTGCGCAAGTCCAACTCGCACTTGCCCAGTTTTTTCTACATTGGGCCAATTTTTATAAGTTTATCACAAAAATAAATATTGGTTTGACAGCTTTTCTAGGTATCTAGACAATATTAAAAATTGTCATATCTATTCCTCAATTAAAAAGTAACTATTATCAAAATTTTCATTTTGAAGGTCCTAAAAATCAGCCGTATATTCGCGTCTGATTCTACCAATGATCATGTTCATATGCAACTCGTTGAGGAATTGATGGTTTTAGTTAGAGATCTTGGAATCCTAGCGATAAAGCTTCTATTCCCTCGGGTAGTCTGTTACCTGGCAAGAGCATTCAGCATGCAGCCTGTCATACAGCCTCTCTTCTAGTTCCATGCAGGTGGCGTCCTCAAGGGTCAGGTTGGAAGGCTGCAGGTCTGACTTGACTATGATGCGGCTGATGTCTAAAATCATTACCCGCCCGTTCCTGTGAAGCACCATAAAACATTTAACAAAAAAATCATTTCTAAAATAATTCGAAAATTTTGATGACGCCTGCCACACTACCCACTTGCTCACTGCACCAGCTCCCAGAACTGCCCCTGATAGTTCCACCGCCAACTCCCCGACAGTCATCAAGTTCGATTGAAAGATGTTAAGTAAACTCTAATGATTCTTACTTATGCACACATCCATATTCCGGTACGAGGATGCAGGGCCCCTTGACGTCCACGTTGAGATGGAACACCTTCCGCCGGCTGATGGCGTAAGCCAGCACCGACTTGCTGACGGCACCAGCTTTCAAAACTGCACCTGACACCTCCACTGCCAGCTCCTCGGCAGTCATCGAGTGGGTTTGGAAGAAGTTGATGAGCTCCGTGAAGGAGTGCTGCGAAGGTTAAAAAAATATTGTATTTTTTTTTAAATAGCGTGTTTGTTTGATTATGATAAAGTTTTTGGACCAAATCATAGAGTTGTAGAAGTTCTAACTAGAAATCGTTTGTGTTTTTTTTAATTGGAGGTACCATATAGCCGCCCAGGTATCCATATACGGTATTTTACAGTCAGCTTAGCTACCTGTAATATCACGACTTCTTAGGTCTATATCTCGCTAGGTCGTGGAGGCACCGCCAGTCGCGCTGCTGGCGATACATATTTTTTTTTAATTGATATAAACCAGTGCTTGACTGCGATCCCCCTGATGGTAAGCAGTAGTTTTGCACAACTAAGCGGACATGTACAATTGTATATCGATAACGCGAATGGTTGTGCCGCTACTGGCGTTTTAGATATATTTTTTATTGTATACCATACAAAAAAGTGTAACAATGGGTGGTCTTATCGCTGCAAGCGATTTTTACAGACAACATTTTGACAGGGAAGGACAGTTACGCAGGTAGCTCGTTGTGATATATAGGCCTTAGTCAAATATCTACCTCATAAACCTCTAGAACAACTGTAAGGATTCTTGGAGACGCCACAGGTTATATCAAATATCCCAGTATCTTCTTAATTAACTACTTAGTGCAATATACTCACCTCAACGTAAACCAACTCCACGGGTTCCATCAGACAGCACAGTCCATAATCAGCCTCATTGCTGCAGGGGTTCTTCTCCAGATCTATCGCTAGTAGGTTGGAACTTGTGAGGCCGATTCCTCGCTCCGGGGTCAAAAGGGGAACTAAATCTCCATCTGATGTTACTCCTTCGATCACTACGCTTTCGGCTCGGGCTGATAGCTGTGAGAATGGAAGTAGAAATTAGACTTAGGCTTAGTCGAAAACGATGTGGACGAACAGTTCGGAGTCATGTTTTAGCTTTTTTTATTTATTCTATATTAATACCAACAACTAATACTACTGATATTTGTTAGGACAGGACTCATATTTAAAATTTATTTTGATTAGGTTTGCTGGCTTTTGGCTGGTTTGGCTGCTGTTGTGATTTGGTTTGGCTGCTGTAAACTTGTACCAAAGTCAAGTTGTTGGCATTCGTTCGTTACGGAAAATAAATATAAATATATATTTTTTTTAAATACTAGTGGTATTAGTTTTTGGTATTAGAACGCAATAAATCTTTTTTTAGTGTAGTTATTATTATTAAGCTTCACTTTTTTGACTGACCGACATTTTGACAATTCAAAAGTGCCTGTTAATGGTCTATTGGAAATAATGTTTCTGATTTCTGATTTTTATTACCGAGTAAGAATATTTTTTTTTTAACCGACTTCAAAAAGAAGGAGGAGGTTCTTAATTCGGTTGATTTTTTTTTATGTTTGTTACTTCTGAACTCTGTCGTTTATGGATCGATTTGACAATTTTATTTCTTCTAAAAGAATATGCTTCCAGTTTAGTCCCATTTTTTTCAAAATCCAGTTACGGTGATGGAATCCATGAGGAATCGAGGGTACTATTCAAATATTTTAGGCAACCATATAGTGATTTTGATATTTTCATCGAGAACTCGAGCATTGCAGTCAAAAAGTAACATTTGATGAAGTGGAACTGGTGAAGAAGACCAGAAATGGCCAATGGAACTTCACACTCACCTACTTATCACAATGAAGATAGTTAAGCAACTATGGCAATACAAATAAATAAATGGTTCTGAATGGTTATGTTGAAAATGGTATCATCGAAGTGATCTGATGATGATGATGATCTGACGGAAATCTGTAATTAATCAATATATCCTAGCCGTGTTTGGGCTTATTAGAATTGTCATAAGATGCACTTTGGCTATAAGGTCAAACTGATCTGATGATGGAGCCGGAAGGTGAAAGGTAAACACGAGAACTTCATAATAAAAACAATAATGTATCCTAAGTGCTCGGCCACAGTGGAAGCGCGATTTGCGTGGCCACACTGGCAGCGCGGTGCGGACAGCGGCGCGGGTGATAGTGTCTGTCCGAAGTAGGCTTGTTGAAAAAATATCGATATTTTTGCTTCGATATATCAAAATTTTCAGTCTATATATTTTTATCCGATACATCGATATATGGATACAAAAATATTCAATATCGAAAACGATTTTTTTTTTCATACTACACTGTGGCCGAGCACTAACAGTGTTTGAAACACTGTTGCACACCCAGACAATTCTGTCTTGAGAAATAGGTACTCTGCTTATAAGCATAAGCTGGGTTGGCAATAAGTGTACCACAACTAAAAAGTGTGAAATAAAAACCTCTTTTTTTTTAAAAAACTGGCTTTACAACGTTGGTTCAACGGGAAATACCCTATGAATTTTGATTCCCTTGAGATTGTCGAAATTTACGTTTTTTGTATCATAAACGGCTGTATCTTTTTTATTAGTAAACTTAGAAGTTTGATTTTTTCACAGCTTCAAGGGACCTCATACTTGAGTAATGATTTTAATTTCAACTCGATACCTCTACGCGTTCCCAAGATAAAGGGTCTTGACAGACAGACGGACAACAAAGTGATCCTAAAACATTCCGGTTTTTTTTCCTTTTGAGATACAGAACCCTGAAAAGAAACACTTAAACGATCAAAATAACTTTAAGTTCGGAATTCGGTGTTCAATAACAAACAAACAATCAAAGAAATACCGACTTCCGAAATTAAAGTTTTTTTGATCGTGTTTTTTTTTTGTAAAAAGTTATTTTTTAGTGAGTATTTTTTAATTAATATTATAAAACACCAACAGAAAAATAAGGATTTAAGAGAAATGAAAGCATACACATGAATTATTTTTATCTTACTCCAGTAATGTACTGATAACCTAAGACAAAACAACGCCGGGTAGATGCTGATGATGACCAGTAAAGAAATTTCAAATCAAACGAATATCAAATACCACAAAAATGTTTATAAGCTTGTTAAAATAATGAATAATACCTTATATGCTTTTGCTGAAGGTCGTGTCTCCAGAGACGCGAGGAACTGAGTGAGGGTCACCACCAGAACCTCCTTGCTTCTATTCATTAGTGTCAACGAACAATTCGCCAGCGTCAGATTTATTTTGTGCTCTGAAATCATTCAAGAAGATGACTATATATTTTGATATAGCAGTTTCATATACGGTGATTATGACTGGTAATCCTGGAGGTAAAAGAATGCAGTCATCAGCATTTACTCTGGCATAACTCTCTGAAATAAAGGGAACTGTAGTTTTTTTCGAGATTTCAAAGTTGGTGTCATAGACGTTCCTACCACATCTTTCAATGTGGTAGGAACTCAAAAAAAAAATGAGATTTCGTATCCTATATTTAAATAAACAAAGTTTTGAGATTTTCCTTTAAATGTCGGAGTAGGTATCATTTCTCAGTTCATGCATAGCCGATCCAAACTTGAGGCAAAAAGTTACACCAAACGCTACATACTTACCAATATACTGCTTCGACTTATCTTTCTGCGGCGCGCCCTCCACATAACCAATCAGTTCGCAGACCTTCTTCTTCTCAGGACTAGATAAATGACTCCACAAAGTCTTGCTCCTCTCAGTCTTCACGCACAGTTCCACATGGTTCTTCGGCACTTCGGGCTCTTCAACTGTTGGAGAATTCGTTGGTTTCCACCAGTCGAATTCTGTTTCTACTACTTCTATACGTTCTGGTTCTTGAGCTAGTAACTGAAGAAAAATAAACATTATTGAAGGATGATCAGAATACTTTGGTCAGTTGCTCCTGAAGTCCTGACCCGCTGTGGCCTAAACGTTATTGTAAGGGACCTGACAGGTTTTATAAAATTTAATGTAAATTTTGTTATATTTTATCTAATAAGTAGTGTTTAAAAGAAGCTGGTACTCATATATCATAGATATGGTTAAAAGGTGACGAGACGAAAATCTTCAAGATCTAATTACTAAAAAGCTAAAAAAAATAACAAAAATTTTAGATTGATGAAGAGTACAGAATATTTATGCGAAACAGGCCGAAAAGTCCTGCATCCTCCATTGAAAACCTTCTAAAGGACAATTGTTGTATCTGGTGGAAGGATCCTCCCTTTTCAATGAAGAATGCAGAAATGCCACAATGTCCGGCAAGCTATACTGGTGACCCCAAGCATAAACGTTAGCGCAGCATTCGTACGGCTGGGCTAGCTGAATATTATTCGAGAGAGTTACCATGGCCCTGGAACGCAAAGGTCAGTCACGTCGAGTCAGTAAGTATATCATTTCCTCTCGCTCCACCCAGAGAAGAAGGCGTTATTTGAAGATTCCCAACTCGAAAAAAAGAAGAGTAAAAGCCTTCGTACCTAGAAAAAATGGAATACGAATTAACTTACTTCAAATTTCGCCTGCTCCCTTGCAATAATGACCGACACTATCGGCAGACTATCTTCACACTTCTGAAGATCCAGCTTCAGCTCAATATCATTGGGACTCCTCAAAGTACTCTTGTATATCTGCTTGTACACGTTGTAGTTCTCTCTGTGCTTCTTGATGGCTGCCCAGGTGTAGGGCCTCACTCTCTGTTCCACTACCACGTTGAAGGCGTAAATCCACCACTTTTTGATGTTCTTGGAGAGAGGTATCCCTGGGTGGAGGTGACGGTATTTTCTGCAAAGAAATTCATGGACAAGTTGGTATTTATAGATAGATAGATACATTCTTTATTGTTCACCAATAATAAAATCATAATATAGTATGTTTATGAATGAGATAGGATGCAATTCTTTTTTCACATCCTGTTTTTACCAGCCGCCCTGCTAGAGCGTTGCTCCACGTAGTCTGCTGGCCAAAGAAGGTTGGTCGATTTACTTTCTAAACTCAAGTACGGAAATATCTCTCCTTTCTTCCAGTCTTACAATATGGTAAGTAAAAAGGTTGATTAAGGCTCACCTGTTCAGCTTAATCCTGTCAAATGAAGCCAGCAGATTATTTATTGATAAGTACTGTCGCCGGGACAGCTGCAGTGCACTATCCTGAAGGACTGCATCCAACAGCAGTCGAGGAACACGTGCCTCACCGGAACGGTTGATGAGTACCTTTACTTTGCAGGTTACTGGTTTAAGCACTGTGAAAATAAGTTGAGGGTTAGTTAATCACAGCAGTCTGGTGTAAAGCAATGTTGGTACAGAAGAGGCTCTAAGAGTTTCACCAGCGTCTTTACAGCTTTGCTCCCGTGGGTGAAACATGATGTTATATAGCATTTAGCCCTTTTACTATAAATGGGCTATCCACACTAAAGCTAGCACTAGCGCGTTCAAACAAACAAACTGTTCAGCTTTATTATTATAGTAAAGATAATGTTGATGCTTTTGACCATCTCAAGGCATAGAATAAAGGCCATGCCATTTTTAAAGATTATATTTTTAAACAATTGCAGTGTTACCAAACAATAGAAAAATCCACTCACAAAATTCAAAGTCCTCATGATGCATCGAGAACTTGTCAAGCCCAGTGAGCATATAATGCTTCCAGTTGTAGTACTGCATCGGCGTGATGTGGGCAGTCTCGTTGTCGTCCAGGGCGGTCGCCGTGGGGTTCCAGTAAGCTGACATGGACTCTATGCGCATCATCTGGTACACGGTTGATGCGTTCGCTGGAGTAACTGAAGGTTTCCATTTGCTGGAAGACGATAATCACACTAATATTATAAAGGCGAAAGATTGTGAGTGTATGTTTGTTACTTCTTCAAACTCAAACGATTGAACAGGTTTGAAGGCACACGGGCAGACCATGTCCCATGTGCTAATGCACATAGGAATCCCAGGAGAATGTTCCTTTTGGAAAATTTTCTATTTAGGGTGTTTTAAATATCGTGCTGATTTATCACGCATGCGGAATTGCTTCGCTTGCGGGGCTGCTGCCTGATATCACGCCCGCGTGCGTATTCCACGCATTACAATAAATACTTGTATGAAAAGAACATTTTCGGGGGTTACGCGTGCGGAGCAATATGAAATCCGCACGATATTAAAAACACCCTTACACGTGGCCGAAGACGCTAGCAGCAGCTAGTCTGATTATGATTCAGGGATATTTTCTCTAGCCACACTATAATTATGAAGTCGTGTACCGAATATTAAGAATCAATTGTTGAGAACTAGGGGTTCTTTAAGAGCAGTGGTGGCCGAGTGGTAACGGCCCCGACTTACGGAGTTGTAGGTCGCGGGTTCAAACCCAGCCAGGCGCATTACTTTGTGTAATTTATTTCATCACCAATGCTCTCAAAACGGTGAAGGAAAACATCGTGAGGAAACCGGCATGTCCTAGAACCAAAAATTCGAAGACATGTGACATCCACCAACCCGCACTGGGCCCGCGTGGTGGATTACGGCCCATTCCCTCTCCTAGAGAGGAGGCCTGAGTCCCAACAGTGGGAACATTATAAGGCCGACTATGCTATGCTATGCTAGGGGTTCTTTTTATTGAGCATAATATGTAGTTCAGAAATTCAAAAGTTTTACACATATGAAAGAAAGTAAAATACGTTACAAAACCTAACTCACCTGTTGGTAGTCTCAATAGACAAGCTCTGAAGACACAGTCCACATGCGAGAGGCCCATCCTTAGAGCTGATTGAGTCCTCATACCTGATATGGACATTCCTCACGTAAATCTGTAGATTGTTCACAATCGCTGTGAACAAATGCTCGAAAAAGTTCTGAGGACCTTTGAGGACCTCACTTTCTGCTTCTAGATCTTGAAGTATCTTTCGTTTGGCGGCTCTAGTGAGCCGTCTTTCCCTTTCTGGGTCGAAATGACTGTTGGAGATGGCTGGGCCGACTAGTACTAGCACATCTTCAATGTGGACGACCACAGGCTGGGTGTAGAGGCCTGACCATGGTATCTGCAGGGCAATGCGCCCTATTGTGCCGATTTTGACATCAATTGGTAGGTCGAGTTCGTACTGTGAAAGATGAAAGCTTTTTATTAAGTGCCTCTCAAGTTCTGATAATTGAATTGATTGATAGATAATAAACATAAACATTCAGAATGATTAGTAGTCCCATTTTCAAATCGAAAAATTTGACTACTATCAAAATGAGCATTATTAATATGTTCGAGTTGCATGGATTCCTTACCAAAGCCTCAGGCTTAAGCTTCAAGTCGCTAAGGTTGACATTTCCGGAGAAGATGCCCACGTTTAAGTTCTCGGTGTCCAGGTCCTGGACATACTTGCCCAGCAGCCGGTTGAGGATGCCGGCGACGGCGCCCTCGAACATGGTGACGCTGGCTGATCAGCAACTGGAGGGAATAGAAACAGTTTATTTTCCAGATAATACGGTGACACACAGGTTAACACTAATTAAGATGATAGAAGCATAGCATAGTCGGCCTTATAATGTTCCCACTGCTGGGACTCAGGCCTCCTCTCTACGAGATGATAGAAGAAGCTTACAATATTACTTGAGTAAGAAAATAATTCGTTGGCAGTAAGCCCAAACTAGACAATTAGTCTGTATTTTGAGGTAACGATTTCTTAAGTGGAGACTACTAGACAGATATTTCAAGTGGTGTTGCGAATAAACACAAACATATAAGTTTTATACTGACAACCCTTCTCAGGACCGAAGAATTTGCCAAGCACGACCTACCCGCGGTACAACATGCAAAAGAACCATATCCGGACTTTCATACTAAAGGTCTGTCCTATGTCTGTTTTATTAGTGACCATCACAAACATATTGCGAAGGGTGAAGCTGGTCGTGACCCCGGACACGGACGGAGCACGGAGGCGTCGTCTAAACTAACCTAACCTACCCCCCTAGCCAAGTTGCAAACGATAAACGTGAACGCTTAGTAATCTCCAATAGATTTTCAACTTTATACCTAAGAGCATAAAGTTGAAAATCTATTAAAGAGTACTGAGCGTTAGCGACCGGAACGAACGATAACCCTATGTAATCTTCAATAGATTTTCAACTATATATCCAATAGCATAAAGTTGAAAATCTATTAAAGACTACTGAGAGTTTACGTTTATCGTTTGTGACTTGGCTAGGGGGGCTGCTGCGCGAGGCGCCGCTGACAAGGGCGCTCCGCACTCTCAACCTCATCGCCGATGACGTCGACATATTCTCTTGTACTTTGAGTACATTCACTAGGATAGCTACATATAAAATTAGCTACGGTATAAACAGTGGCACTATTTAAAATAAGGAAACTACAATATCGCAATTTGTAATTTTTTGAAATAAATAAATCACAGATGCACAGACCTATAGTAGCGAGGTCAGTCACACACAGGTTTGGCATGATTAAAACAAATTGTTTAAAACACATGTTTAAAAAAGTGTTTAAAACAGTTAGAATTTAAACCGTGTTTTTCATTACATGTTTAAAAACACAGATTAGAACAAGTTTTATGCATTGTATAAAACAATAAGAAAAAAACAAATTTTAAAACTACTTTTCATGTTGAATGAATGGATATAAAACGAAATTAATTAATATTAAGGAGTCTAAATAGCTTAACATAAAACCGGTTGAGTTTATGATTGGCATAATGCAATTTAATATTTTTGAAGTTTTATTGGCATTGCAATTAAATAAACCATGAATTTTGTGAGAAGTAATTTATTCAATCAAACAAAGATCTAAGTACCTATGAGGATTTGTATGGGACATGATAACACCTACTTATTTCTGAAAGTTCAATTTGAAATAATTTAAAAAGCCGTTCGGAAAGTCCCAATGTCGCCCAATTTAAAAATCAACATTATCTAGATCATACAGGGTAAATATAAAGCGTTCAGTATTGACTAGAGATATGCAACATAAATGTTTATCCATTGATCGTTTTTTGTATTATATTTAATTTACTATGGCGAATTTGAAAAAAAAATAAAAAATAAAAAGAACACTTGTTTAAAACAATTTGAACCGATTGTTTTATTAACTTTTTAGTTTATATATACATCTTAACTAACAAGTATATAAACCAAACTTAAACATAACTTAATAAGTATATAAACAAACTGAAAAAAAAATATGTGCAAACGGGTAGAAATAAAACTCATAGGGCATCAAAAAATTCGTCCACATCGATGTCAATGGGAAAAGTGCCCAGAACGCTGGCAGCATTGCCACGCTGGATGGCAATGCTGATTCGTTGACCGAAAAAAAGCCCAGCCCTCTGGTCACGCGAAGAGTCGACCAGCTGTTTGCTGATATCCCGAACAACTCGATGAGCGTTCGGACCCCATGGCCCTAGTGTTTCAACCCCAAACGGCTCAAATATATAACCTCCGATGAGGTTATTATATTTACGCCGTTTGAGGTTTTCTGCACCTGCAGCAGCCGCCCCAGCACAGCCCGCTGTACTCAGAAGATGGGATGGTGCAAGGGTGTCGACACATGTTGCATCCCACACTAAAGGCCTACCCATTATTGTTTTATTTAATTTAAAAAAAACCTACCCTGGTCACACATAGCCTGCAAGGATGCCCACGAGCAAATCCATGAAATTCCCGGCATGGAGTATGACACTTTGTTCAAAATTAATTGAGCAGACAACCCCAGACAAGAAACACAACATATAAGTAAAGAAACAATCATAGTTATAGAACTTTTAACAGCACATCAAACAAGAAAGTTACCTTATAAAAGTATCTTAGTTAATTAAGATAGTATAGTTATTGTCCTCTGCTAAACACGACTGGTTTTTGTATTGATAACAATCATTCGATATCGATTCAATACGTGGGGATTCCCCTGAACACTTAATTCTACTAAATAAACTTAAATCAATATTCTATCTAGGTATGTAATATACGTCCATTCAGCTTAGTAGCGTCTCTTCTATAAAATGTATTTTTATGATCGTGAAGGGAAAATGCCGTGCAGTGCATTGATAATGTTTATTCATTATTGGTACAAAAAGGTTTTATATTCAATTCAAAAGTATTGTATTCACTTCCATTTCTTTATACACTCGTGAGCAACCAAATCGACTCAACATACAAGTGCGCACTTGCAGATGGTTTCTTCAAAGTATACTGAATTGTTTTAAAAAAATTATTACCGTTGGAAAGCCTAAAACTTGATTTTTTAATTGGTAACATTATTATAAAAAATGGTTGGGTAATTTTTGTAATAATTAAATTATTGAGCACGTAAGAATAGAATCATAACATTATAAAAACGAAAGGAAAAATATCCTATTATTTATTAGGTACAAAAAACATTGTAAAGGGAGAAGTCACAAAATGATAAGCAGAAAAAAAGGGATTAAGTAATGAAGCACGATTTACTTAAGCTCCACGAACCCTGAACTTTGTTGCCCTCAATAAGTTTAATCGTGGCTGCAGTCGTGGACTCGTGGCTAGCTACTAACACTAAATGTCATCGATGAATAATCTATGGCAGTACTATTTTTCCCTAACAGGGTGATGCATAACTTATGAAGCTTGCTGCTTGTGAAACTGTTACGTGAAGAAAATAACATCGTAACACGTAACAGCTTTGGGCACGCCATAATTATGGCGGTAAGTCCCCTCTTTGAGGAGTGGCTGGAAAGGCAACACGGCGTCATTACCTTCCGCTTGACGCAGGTCCTCACCGGACACGGTAAGTTCGGGAAGTTCCTGCACCGGATTCGTGCGGAAGCGACGCCCGGGTGTCAGTCACTGTGGACCGCCCGGAGGATACGGTGGAGCATACGGTGGAGGTGTGCCCCGCTTGGGCAAAGCAACGCCGTGTCCTCGTGGGGGCGATCAGCGGCGGCGATCTCTCGCGCCGGGCCTTGGTACAGGCCATGGTCCGGAGCGAGGAGGAGTGGCAAGCGGTCGCCTCCTTCTGCGAAGCAGTAATGCTAGCGAAGGAGGCGGCCGATCGCGTGAGGCAACGGTCCTCACGCCCCAACCGCCGCCGGGATTCCGATCCCGATTTCCGGCCACCGTAGGCGCGGGCTTGCGGACGGCGAGCAATGGGTGGCTCACCGTCCGACCGCCCGGTAACCGTCTGGACCGAGCCCAAGTCGTCGACGGCGCGTGTTGTTCCACGCGCACCTCAAGGAGATGTCAGCAACTGTTGGGGCCTAGCAGGGTCGAAGCCTACCGGGGCCAAGGGTCTGATTCTGAAAGGAAGACTCGGCCCTGGTACGAAAGGCAACGAAGGAACAGGAGTGGGTTTTTAGTCAGTAATAGTCTGACACTATCTCCCGCCTCGCCCAAGAGCGGGGGATGTCATAAGATGATTTTCCAACCGAAAAAAAAAAAATGACACTTTTATGTAAACTTTACTAGTACGGCATTAGAAGAAATGTCTTAAATCTAATAAAATCATAACTTACTAATCGAAAGCAATGCACAGAAATATCAAGGATGTGTGTGAAAACTAAACGAGAACACAAATATCTATCCGGCTATAGAGAAGTAAAATATGGTGTACCGCAAGGACTTGGACCTTTATTGTTTCTGTTATATATTAACGACTTGTCTCGCCAAATTCAACAACCTATAATATTATTTACAGTACAGTAATAGTAAAATTTGGCAATATAAAAAACTACGAAACTGATATTAATAATACATTGAAAAGCATAATAAATTGGCTCAATAGAAATTATCTAGTTATAAACATAAAAAAAAAAAACAAAAGTGATGCATTTTCATCAGCGTCTAGGAGTTGAAAATTCTGATGTTGAATATGATGGACAAAAAATAGACTCAATTACAAAATTCCTTAGTATTTTAATTGATAATAAATTGACCTGTAAGACAGAGTGTGTTGGAAATATTTTTTACAATATTAATAATGATAATTTATAAATTGACCTGTGTTTTAAAATTTAATGACATGCTACATTATATAGTATGATGATAATTTAAATTTTCCTTTTGATACATAAAAAATACATAATTTATGAATAAAAATTTGATAACGAATATTTATAAATTGATCTGGTAATCATTTTTCTTTTTTTTAATGTGATAAAAACGATGTAAAATAATTTAAATATTTGCATGACGAATGGTAAAATGTGGCTGAGCTTTAATGTATCAAGAACTGTTGTGTATTACCCATATTTGCAAAATAAAATTCTAATCTATTCACAATATTTTCTTTAGCTTCTCCCTTTCTTTCTATCCCTCCTTTTCACATGACCATACCAAGACAAAGTATTCCCTAATTATTTTTCGAACATTGGTGCAAACTTTCCCTATATACTCATTTCTCACGTTATCCAATTTCGTCACATCACACATCCATCTCAACATTCTCATATCCGTTACAGGCATCTTATTTCATCCGTGAGATGATTCTGCAGTCTTCAGACGATGTGTGGGTTAGCAGGATGGAGGGCAAATATCGGCAGCTTAATAGATGGACTTCCAAATCTTAAATTGGAAATTCTGGGAGTGATCGAGACATTCTATGGACAGTTGTACACGTCAATTACTAAACCCCACTGCAAATCTAACGAACGACCCAAAAGCTAGATTGATCCGACACTATACCGAGAATATCCCGTACGTCAGCCTGTACGAGATTAAGGTGGCTGTGAAGCAGCTTAAAAATAACAAGGCGGTAATGAAGAGAAACTCCTGAAGACGGATGGAAAATGCCACAGGCATGGAGTGGAGGTGTGATGGCAAGCATAATGATAAGCATTACAGGCCCATCTCATTTCCGAGCCATGTCTACAAGTTGTTTTCCAGACTCATCACGAACCGTCTCGTGCGTAGGTTTGACGACTTCCCACATTTTTTTACCTCTTTATAAATTAAGATGGTGATGCAGGGATGTGAGATTATTTGAAATAGTCATCGCGACCCTAAAATGCAAAGGGCAACGGACGAAACATGGGTCGCTTTTAGTCAGTAGGTAGGAGAAGCTATATGATAATTCCCTGACACGCAGAAAAAAAGTATCTAATAGTCATTTATAACAAGTAAATTCGGAAAGAGAACTATAGAACATTTGGAATCCTAGAAGACAGAGTTAAACGATTACGGATACTTTCCAAGTCGCGTTTTAATTGACATAGATTACGTTCCATAAACAAAATAAAACCTAGAAAATCACAGTGAAATTGGAATCGTACAATGTGCCCTTTCCTTGCTGATATATCATGTAAAAAAACAGCTGCCCACTTTCCCTCGGATCGTAAGTTGCAACGAAAACAATTTATTATTCGGAATCGATGCGGTCGACTATTTTAAGAACGGCTGGTGGTACCAATACACCACTTTTCAAGTTGAAATGGATAAATAAGACAAAATAAATGTTTCATGATTTTGATAAATCTAAACATGGATTAGTTTGGCGATTCTTCGTGCTATGTCGGTAACCTTGGTTCTCCTGCGGATATCCTCATTCCTGATTCGATCACGCAAGGAAACTCCGAGCATAGCCCTTTCCATTGCCCTTTGGGTGACTTTAAGTCTTCTGATGAGGCCCATTGTAAGCGAATGGGCAGGGCACATTGCTCGCAGAACAGATGGCCGTTGGGGCCGAAAGGTTCTGGAATGGCGACCACGTACCGAAAGACGTAGCGTTGGAAGGCCTCCTACAAGGTGGACCGATGACTTGGTAACGGTTGCGGGAGTCCGATGGATGCGAGACGCACGGGACCGTTCATTGTGGCGACACTTGGGGGAGGTCTATGTCCAGCAGTGGACGTCTTTCGGCTGAAATGATGATGATGATGATGATGAAACATGGATTTCGATACCTTAGGTTAGCATCTTTTACTAAATAACTTTAAACTAAATAAAAAAAACTGACCAAGTGCGAGTCGGACTCGCATACGAAGGGTTCCGTAACGTCCGTAGCAAAGAGCGGCAACAAAATCACGTTTGTTGTATGGGAACACCACTTAAATATTAATTTTATTCTGTTTTTATAGCAGCAACAGAAATACATCATCTGTGAAAATTTGAACTGTCTAGCTATCACGGTTCATGAGATACAGACAGGTGACAGACAGACGGACAGAGGAGTCTTAGCAATAGGGGGAGGTTTTACCCTTTGGGTATGGAACCCTAAAAAAGAACCGACATCCAAGGGGTTACCATGACGTTCAAAATAAGATTGTTTCATTCTTATTTTAGTGTGGGTAAGAGACAGAGCTATACAGGTTGTCTAGCGCCATCTCTTGCCCACACTGAAATAAGAATGAAACAATCTTACTTTAAACGTCATGGAACAAATAAGGTCCAATACATAATACAGGTCCAAATAAGAAACAAACAATTCTAAAATGACATTCGCTGTGGGATTTTTCGAAACAGTTACCGTGATCCTGTCACGCAAAAGGTAACTGATAGAACACGGACGTGTTTTAGTCAGTCTGACATTTTCTCTTGCTCCACCCAGAGCGGGGTTAAACTTCGCAAGTCAGTGTTTAAAAAACGAAATAAACAAAACCAGAATCACTTTTTTTTTCTTCTTTTTTTTACATAAGTACTCATTTAGGTAACAGATACCGGGAAACCGGGAGTAAAAACTGGCAACCCAAGTCTAGTTCCAATTTCAAACATTGCCCGAGAACGTTGCGAAACTAATCTCCATCTATCTATCTCTATTTCCTTCTTTGATTTAATTCCGAAGCGGCCATCACTTCAGATTAACATATCGATGAGTAGGTGTACTAGGCATGTCCTGTACAGGATGACTCTTAGGGGTCCATTACACGATAGGTTTTACTGTCAGTTTTGCCACAATCAAATATCTTGACTGACGAAAAACCTACCGTGTAATGCGATGACTGACGTTTGCATGACGAAAAATGTATGGCGATAAAATTCCGTCAGTCAAACTTCATTCATGATTGATGGTTTTGATTGACGCTTGCATGACTGTGTAATGGACCCCTTAATTCACCGTTAATATCTTTCAGTGGGTAGGTGCATATGAACAATCTTAACGATAGGATAAATTTGAAAAAAAAATCTGCAGCTTATCTAAATTTAAAAATGTCATATGTTACAGTGTTTGGTCAAGCCGTTTCGGAGGATTTTCATAAATCCTCCGAAACGGCTTGACCGATTTTTATATAAAAAATTCTGTACTTATATTTGGTATGTCTGAGAATAGGTCGTAAGCTATTTTTTATATCCGTAGGTGATAAGGGATGTCCTCTCCAGAAATGATTTATAAGGCAAAACCAGCCAGCCGGGACAGCTAGTACATTTAGATTCGCATTTTATTTACTATTGTTAGGCTCACGTTTGACAACTATCTCACCTGATAGTGAACGATGATGTGATCGACGATGGTCTAGAAGTAACCCATTCACTCTTGCCTTAAGACCCTCAGGTTTTATCTATCAGGAAACAATTTCCTGATGGCTACAATCCAGGAGTCTTTAAGTCAAGAGTGAATAGGTTACTTCTAGGTAAGCGCGCTCCATCGTCGACCGCATCGTCGCTTTCCATCAGGTGAGATAGCGGTCAAGTGCAAACCTATCAACAATAAAAAAAACACAGACTCTCACAGAGAATTCCGACTCGTAGGGAACAGCTGATTTTTTTCGCTATTTCAGTTTAGGTTTCATAGAGTGATTTGAGTTGTGTTATAATGTGAAATATTGCTTACTAGATTACCAGACAAACGTAGTCCTGTCTAAACTTATGAGTTCATACAGAAATGCAGCCATCTTTTCTATCCTTTTTATTTTCTGAAAACTTTACTCATGTCAGATTATTTAAATATTACTAATTTATAAAATACTTTATCAGTTCTTACAGTACATCTTAAGGTTGTCTGGTAGATATCGCTGTTTGCCGATTTATACAAGACCGACATTGTGCCCATAGATTTAAGTTTGGGTAAAAGTTTTGTTACTATTTTGGTGTACAATAACGTTTATTCTTTTCTTTTCTTCGTTATGAACACACTAGCTTCTGCTAACGACTTTAGCCGCGCGAAATTAGGTTTGTCCATACAAAATTTGGACTCCCGCTTCATCCCCTTAGGGGGTGAATTTTGAAAGATCCTCGCTTACGTCATAAAAGGAAACCTTCCGCAAAATTTCACGTTCCTAGTCCCAATAGTTTCGGCTGTGCATTGATATGTCAGTCAATCAGTTTGTCCTTTTATATATATAGATTTTCTACCAGTCAACGTTTGGGTGATACGGAGAAAAAAAGTGGTCGATGCAATAAAAGAGAAAAAAAAGCCAAATACAAGAAATTTATACAAACAAACCATAGATCAGATACATACAATTATACTCGAATGAATAAAAAACTAAATACACGAACGTGTAAATGTACCTATACACAAACATTGGTTCAAATCGACAATTGCAAAACATTAACGCTGTGATAATACTACTGCTAACTTCTTACGAATATGCTTGCAAAATTTTGAATGTTATTTGGATAATAATACTTATTATTAGAAGAATTAAAAACCTACCTGTATAAGAGCGTACTGAAGGACTAGAGGTATTATAGACAGTTGCACCAGAACTAATCTAGATTCAAGAGCAATTTGCGATGACACATCATATTGACGAGCATCGTATAACGTATTGTAGTTTTGTCATGCACATATGCGCACGTTTGTTAATATGCCGAGCTGAATTTAATATTAAAAAAGTATTTAAAGAATGAGAGATAAAGAGTGTAAGGCGATTTATGACCGGTTCCAATTAAAATCGTAAGCCTAATTAACATAATTTTCGGGCACGAGATATCTGAGGCATTGTTTTATTCTGTTGATTAAAATAAAAGAATTATAATATCTATTTAGCTGAATCATCTTCCTAGGTTTTTTCCAACAAGCTTGGGGTCGGCTTCCAACCTAGCCGGTTGTACTTAGTTGAATACGCGTGTTTTACATAGAGCGATAGCCTATTAGACGTCTACAACTCAGTTATTGGGCAACACGATTCTCTTTAGATACACTGATGGTAAGACTTTGTGGCGTCTGACTACCTGTAACGGTTACGAATGGCAACCTAGTAAGAAACAAACAATATTTAGCTCAATAACCGTTCAAAATAATATATAAGAAAGACCTAAACAGACTATGTCCTGAAAAATAATGCAGATCATCAGATCTACTAAGCCTGTTCCCAACTAGTATGCAACCGTACATCAGTATTTAAGCAACTGCTAATCTGATCTCCAAAACCTGGTAAACGTTAACAATACACAATAAGTGCCTCTAGGTAAGACTGGTCAAAATTCACAGATAAAATTAATAATCGATATAAACAAAAGATTTACCACAAATCCTTGCGTCGCTCGATACGTCTCAACTGGATGAAGAACAGCGTACGATTCGCGCGTTCCTAACAATAACAAAATCAATATCTCCGATTGGTCGCCGAGCTAGTAAACAGCGGACATGCTTGCTCTCGTAAACGCGTGTTAATTCTGTATCGACGCTTTATCTCGAGATAACCTATCTGGGGAATTATCGATGCGTTGTATGACGTGTGTGATGGTGTGTTTGGCTATGTATGACAAGGAACTTACTTTAATTTTATTAGTCAATAGCTGTAGAGCCATCTACACTTTGGAGGACCTAAAAAACGCCACTGACGCTGCTATAAACGTGGCTGCCTACTGGGTCCAAAAACTTTGAGGGAAGAGAAAACCATCGATTCGAGATGAAGAAGTAGCTGTAGATAGCCATCGACACGAATGCAAGACAAATTTACTGAACTGTCAAGACATGAAGTAGAAAGAATGCTGACAAATTCTTGCACTGACTGGACAGGTCCGCTCAGAACTGTGTAGTTCTTTCTTCAAAAGACCATCTCAGACTCCAACCTGCATGGTTCTCGTATGATTTGACCATTACATGTTTGCTTTGGGACTTTAAAAGAGACTTTGACCCCTGAGTTTGTTTCGGTGTTTCTTCTCAGGGTAGTCAGCTAGAAAACACCGGCTTCATCTAGTTTAAATTGACAAAAAAAATTGACGTGTAAAAGTGTTTTTAAAAAACCTATTTGCAAAATAAATATCATTATATATCATTTAAAGCTATGATTGCCGGTATATTACACAATATTTGCTTTGATAAAATCTGTTAGCCGTTTCCTAGATATTGGTTTAATCATAGGACATTAAGACTGCACACTTATTAAGACTGCAGAAAAGACTACTTTTTTCATAAGCAGACTGTCGTGGGGTTCTACAGCTGATGTAGAAACAATTTTCATATTGCAAAAGAGAACAATCCGGCGGCGTATTTATAAAATGGGTCCTCGCGAGTCCCTTAGAAATACATTCAAAGAAATCGACGTACTAACTAAACATTCTCTTTATATTTTGAAAAGTATTTAGTATGTTCGTAAAAACTTAGGACTTTTCAATTAGAAACGATTGTCATAATAAAAATACGCGTAGTAAACACGCCATTGTAATACCCCTAGATGTAGTGAAAGTACTGGTCCGATTGCTAAAATTTTTTCACCGATAGAAAGCTGCTTTACTCCTGAGTGACATAGGCCATATTTTATGTACGCGGCCGAAGCCGCGAGCAAAAGCTAGTTCCTCACAAACAGCATACGCTTTTATAACAAGCTGCCAAAGTCGGCAACAAAACTTAGAGATGGAAAGTTCAAAACCCACATCAACCAAAAAAGTGTACAAGATAACAACCTCGTCGGTAGTTATATTTTTGGCCGTGGGGTCCGAGTGCTCATAAGCTTTTCAAAGAGTTATCCAAACGCTTAGTTGACACTTCGCGTGACCCAAGGGCTGGCTTTTACCTCGGTCAGAGATTAAGCATTGCCATACAACGTGGCAATGCCGCCAGCCTTTTGGGCACACTTCCAGTCGACAGCGATGCGGAGGAATTTTATGACGCCATATTTTAGCTAGTAGTTTTTGTCTTTAGTGTATATATAGTTTTAATTAGTTAAGTGTTTTTATTAAAATGAAAGAGAGTTATTCTGAATAACACTGAAAATTAAAATGAATTAAAATTTTAAGATAAAAGACTATGTTGAAGACACGTTTATTTGGCAATGATTGCTTATGCACATGTGGCTTGCTATTTTTTTCTTTAGAGAAACCACGAGGGCGAAAACGCTGGTAAAAGCTAGTAATTATAGTCTATAAATAGTTAGTATAATCCAATATCAAAATATTTTCCAAAACAGACATTTATAAGAAAAAAAGCCTCTGTCCACTAATTGCCAAGTATTCTTTTCCTGACATCTCAGAAATGGGAGCTTATTTTTATTTTAGAAATAAGTAGTCCCGGCCCACCTGTCCTTCTAAGTAGCTGAAGTGGGTAGATTGTGTGTTTGTGGAAGGCCATAATACAAGTCAGAAGAAATTTTATTTATTTCTGGCAAAGATTTTGTAAATAAATACGTTGTATAAGCCGACTAAGGAACATCAAATCTTTTGAGAGGTAAGCCTTTAGTAGACCTCTGTTCGCAAAAATAAAACAAGATACAATTGACAGTCGCTTTGACAAGCAAGGTAATTTTAACACGAATATAAAGGACTGCTCCATGAGCTATACAACCACAAACCAAGTGACCGAAGGATAGGTCTGCGGAATTGTTAGGGCTACGAGATTGTTTCAAAGAGTTAGGTGCCTCGGCCAAGGAACACAAATGGCAACTGAAGGAACACAGGTGGGTTTTAGTAGGTAAAAGTCTGACATTCCCTCTCGCTCCATTCAGAGCGGCAGAAGGTATTAGATGATTTCCCACCTATTAATTTACCATTTATTTCATTTTAATTTGCCGAGCTCGGAGTCACTGGGGGCTTCCGGATGCGGCATACCGCGACCGGTGCCCTTATGCTGGAGGTCCCCGGGGCGAACAGCGGCCCCACTGCAGACGCCCTGGCCGAGAAAATCAGGGCATCCTTGGATGCGGAGGAGGCCCGAGTATCCAGGCCCACAAAGTGCGTTGACATGCGCATTATGGGCCTGGACGACTCCGTGACGGTAGATGAGGTTGTGGCCGCCGTCGTCAGGATGGGGGGGTGCCTTACCAACCAGGTCCGGGCAGGCGTCATCCGTGCTGATGGCACGGGCATGGGGGCGGTGACGGTGAGTTGCCCCGTGTCAGCGGAGAGGAACATCACCGGGGAGGGCCGCCGGCTTTTGGTGGGCTGGGTCTCCGCACGGGTAAAACTGCTGGAGCCCAGACCTCTGCGTTGCTATCGCTGCCACGTGGGGCACCACGTGGGGGCCTGTTGTGCAGCGGAGGTGGATCGCAGTGACCGCTGCTTTCAGTGCGGTCAGCCCGGTCACAAGGCCGTCACTTGCAGTGCAGCGCCGCACTGCTACGCATGTGCGGCGGCAGGCAAGCCAGCCGAACACCGGGCTGGGGGCAGGTCCTGCGATCCCCCCGCCAAGGCCAAGGGCAAGGTCCCGAGGCCCATCCCCGCGAATGTGCTCGCCGCTGCGGCCGCCAAGTTGGCCGCCGCCGCCGTCGCTTCCGCAGACGCCGCCGCCACCGCCGCAACCACCGCGGCAGGGCCCTCACAAGGGGCTCGGGAGGAGACTATAATGGATTGTCATTAATGGCTCCATTACGTCTCCTCCAGGCGAATGTCAACCACTGCGCCCCCGCTCAGGATCTGTTGCTCCAGAGCATGGCGCAGTGGTCGATAAACATCGCCATAGTCTCCGAGCCGTACTACGTCCTGCCCAGGGCCGACTGGGTGCAGGACCTGAACGGCTCGGTGACCATAATTTCATCGACCGCCGCCGGTACCCCGTCCCTCGAGGCCGTCACGAGGGGGCAGGGTTGCGTAGCAGCACGGTTCGGGGACATTGCAGTGGTAGGCGTCTACCTGTCCCCGAACAGAACTCTCGCCGATCTCCACATCTCCCTTATGGAGCTGAATGCCGTCGTCGCTGGGTTTGGTTCCCTCCCCGTGGTTGTTTGCGGGAACTTCAATGCCAAGAACTTGGCTTGGGGTTCCCGGTACACAGACCAGCGGGGTCGGATGGTGGAGGACTGGGCTCTGGAGACAGGCCTGGTTGTCCTAAACCGGGGTTCTGTCCCCACGTGTGTGCGGATGCGGGGCGAGTCGGTGGTGGACATTTCGTTCGCTAGTCCCGCTCTGACACCGCGTGTCGTCGACTGGCGCGTCATGGCGGGGGTGGAGACGTACTCAGACCATCGATACATCCGGTTTGACGTCTCCGCCCAGTCCTCAATCGCGCCGGTCCAACAGACCCCTTGTGGTCCGCGTTGGGCGCTGAAGCAGCTGGACCGGGAGCTCCTCCTGGAAGCCGCGATGGTACAGGCCTGGGTGCAAGCACCGGACAGGCCTGTCGACATCGACGTCGAGGCAGAGTGGTTCCGGGAGGCCATGTCGCAAATCTGCGACGTGGCAATGCCCCGAGTCCGGCCAGGACGTGCCCGGCGCCAGGTGTACTGGTGGTCGCCAGAGAACGCGACACTGCGTAGCGCGTGCAATGCCGCGCGGCGCCAGTACGCCAGGCACCGCAGGCGCCGCATCCGTCCGCCGGATGCGGAGGCCAGAGAGGCGGAGCTGTACGAGGGATACAGAGAGGCGAGACGCACCCTCCGAGCGGAGATAAAGCGGGCGAAGGTAGAGGCCCGCAAGGTGTGGCTGGAAACTCTGAACGGAGACCCATGGGGGCGCCCCTACAAGGTGGTGCGAGAAAAGCTCCGCCCCTGGGCTCCCCCGCTGACGCAGAGTCTCCGGCCCCAGCTTGTGGAGGGTGTGGTTAGCGCTCTGTTCCCCACGCGAGGGGAACACTCTCCCCCGCCTATGGCTCCGCCACCTGCGGTGTCCAACGTGGACCACGACGGCGACGATGACGACATTGCTCCAGAGGTGACCGAGGTAGAGATGCGAGTGGCGGTACGTAGGCTTAGTGCCAAAAATACCGCCCCAGGACCCGATGGTCTGCCTGGAAAGGCCTGGGTCCTGGCCATGGAGGAACTCGGGCCTCGACTAAGAGGGCTCTTTAGCGCATGTATGGAGAGGGGCCAGTTCCCACTTCGCTGGAAGACGGGGAAACTGGTCCTCATTGCGAAGCCGGGGCGCCCTGCGGACTCACCGTCCGCGTACCGGCCCATCGTGTTGCTCGACGAGGTGGGCAAGCTCTTTGAAAGAGTAATTGCAGACCGCCTCGTCGCGCACCTAACACGGGTGGGGCCGGATCTTTCAGACGGCTAATTCGGCTTTCGCAGGGCGCGCTCTACGGTGGACGCCATCATGCGCGTGCGAGCCCTCACGACGGGGGATGCGGTGTCCCAGGGCAGGTGTGTCTTGGTGGTGTCTTTGGACATCGCTAACGCCTTCAATTCCTTGCCCTGGGGTAGCATTAGGAGGGCACTCCGGTATCACCGGGTGCCTGACTACCTCTGTC
This sequence comes from Mythimna impura, assembly GCA_905147345.3. NCBI lineage: Eukaryota > Metazoa > Arthropoda > Insecta > Lepidoptera > Noctuidae > Mythimna > Mythimna impura. The sequence goes on along the minus strand of LR990355.1, from coordinate 2,044,979 downwards.
ACGTTGTCGAGGCCTACCTGTCGGACAGGTACATTATCTACCCTGGTCACTTAGGAGAGTGGAAACGGCGAGAGATGTCGTGCGGTGTTCCGCAGGGATCGGTACTAGGACCACCCTTGTGGAACATCGGGTACGATTACGTGCTGCGCGGCGATCTGCCTGACGGGGTCAGCGTGGTCTGCTACGCAGATGATACGCTGGTCCTGGCGCGGGGAGAGTCGTACCAGGCGGCGGTCGAACTAGTGACACGCGGGGTTGCGACAGTCGTGGAGAGGATCCAAGAGTTGGGACTCGAGGTGGCATTGCACAAGTCCGAGGCCATGTGCTTCCACGGCCCTCGGAACGCGCCACCATCGGGTTCCCAACTAACGGTAGGAGGAGTTCACATTGGCGTCGAGTCGACGATGAAGTATCTTGGACTTGTCCTCGACAGCCGATGGAATTTCGAGGAGCATTTCCGACGTCTGGCTCCCAAACTGGATCGTACAGGGGCTGCTCTCAAGCGGCTCCTGCCCAACCTAGGGGGTCCAGACGCCTCCTGCCGGAGGCTCTATGCAGGAATCGTTCGGTCCATGGCCCTTTATGGGGCGCCGGTATGGGCGCCGTCGCTTCGAAAGCGACCGGCGGCCAAGCTGAACGCAAGCCAGAGGGTCATGGCGATCCGGATGGTGCGGGGATACCGCACGATTTCCCGCGAAGCAGCGAGCCTCCTTGCTTGCCAACTACCGTGGGATTTGGAGGCAAAAGATCTCGCACGCATGCACGATCTGCGCATGGAGATGCAACGCCGGGGCGAAACTCCGGTGCCGCGCCAAGTCGCGGCATGGCGGAAAGACTCCCGGCGCGATCTCATGGTAGAATGGCGACAACGACTGTCGCAACCCAGTGCTGGGCACGCCATAATTATGGCGATAAGTCCCCTCTTTGAGGAGTGGCTGGAAAGACCTCACGGCGTCCTTACCTACCGCATGACGCAGGTCCTCACCGGACATGGTAAGTTCGGGAGGTTCCTGCATCGGATTCGTGCAGAAGAGACGCCCGGGTGCCAACATTGTGTGGACCGCCCGGAGGACACGGTGGAGCATACAGTAGAGGTGTGCCCCGCTTGGGCAGAGCACCGCCGTGTCCTCGTGGGGGCGATCGGTGGCAGCGATCTCTCGCGCCGGGCCTTGGTACAGGCCATGGTCCGGAGCGAGGAGGAGTGGCAGGCAGTTGCCTCCTTCTGCGAAGCAGTAATGCTAGCAAAGGAGGCGGCCGATCGCGTGAGGCAACGGTCCTCACGCCCCAACCGCCGCCGGGATTCCGATCCCGATTTCCGGCCACCGTAGGCGCGGGCTTGTGGACGGTGAGCAATGGGTGGCTCGCCGTCCGATCGTCCGGTAACCGTCCGGACCGAGCCCAAGTCGTCGACGGCGCGTAGTGTTCCACGCGCGCCTCAAGGAGATGTCAGCAACCGTAGGGGCCCAGCAGGGTCGAAGCCTACTGGGGCCATGGGTGATGCGAAAGTGACCACCGGGGCCCTGGAAAAAAATGGCAAAGAAGGAACAGAAGTGGGTTTTTAGTCAGTAAAAGTCTGACACTATCTCACACTCCGCCCAAGAGCGGGGGATGTCATTAGATGATTTTCCCACCCGAAAAAAAAAAAAAAAAAAAACCTATTAATTTAAAGTAAGAAAAAAGAAAGTAAAGTAAGGTAAAAAAAAAAACAAAGGAAGAAAGTGTTAATTTTAAGCTCCTACTGTAAATTTTATGGTGTTGGTCTATCTCAAAAAACCGGGCAAGTGCGAGTCGGACTCGCGCACTTAGGGTTTCGTACAAACTTACCTAGGAAAATAGTTCAATTCCCGAATTGAGTTACGAAGATTTTTCAGAATCGCAAAAAAAAGGATTTTTATTTGTGACGTAACTACAAATTTACAGTTTTCATATTTTTTCCTATACTTGTGCTATGAGACCTTGCTTCATGCCAAATTTCAGGATTCTAGGTCAACTGAAAGTACCCTATGAATTTTGATTTCCTTGAGAGTGTCGAATAATACTATACGTATAATATATATACGTTTTTAGGGTTCCGTAGCCAAATGGCAAAAAACGGAACCCTTATAGATTCGTCATGTCTGTCTGTCTGTCTGTCTGTCTGTCTGTCTGTCTGTCCGTCTGTCCGTCCGTATGTCACAGCCACTTTTTTCCGAAACTATAAGTTCGTCAGTCGTCGTTCGCGCGCGAATGTGAGCGTACGTACTACTAGCGTACCTTTAATATCGGTGCAATGGCGTCAAATATTGTCAAATGTGCAAATTGTGATGTGGTGATAAACGAGCTATTAGCGTTTATACAAAATAAGGCGGATGTTATGGATGAGGTTTCCCTCACTCGGTTATGCAGTGATAGTTTTGCGGACAGTGAAATTGTTGCGGCGAAGAAATTGCTTTTCGATTCAGTTCCGAATTCAAAAAGAAAAGTTCGCAAAAGCAAAGGAAAAAGTGCTCGAGACATCGAGGATATCATATGTCTTTTGAAGCTAACTGATCCAGAGTTAGTGCCCATATTTGTAGCGCGGGACCTACAAAAACTGCCACCGGTTACGTTTGACCACATAGACGTAACGACACTACTGAAGGATATTCTCGTGCTAAAATCGGATATCAAAGTCCTAAAAAATGACAGTGCGACAGCGTCTCAAATATTGGAGCTAAGAACAGAATTAGACAATTTGAAAAGTGCCTCAATTGTGCACAATAACTTTGACTTTGTTAATAGACGGCGAGGCGCTTTTATTGAAGACTTGCATAACTTTGACAGTGGTCCAATGGCTTTACAACAGCATTCAAATTCGAAGAGTAATGAGAAATCACAGAAATCTAGGTCTCAATCAATTATTAGTGATTATTTTCCAAAATATGTGGGTATACAGAAAAAACTTATATCTACACCAGAGACCGTTACCGAGGCGAAACGATCAGCTGATAGTGCGAGCGCGCCGGGTGACGTAAACCTGTGCGACGCGGTCTCGCTCACACAGCGGCTCGACAACTTTAGTGAGTCACAATAGCGAGCTACCGACGAAAGGCAGCCGAGTAAACAATGCATTACCCCTACCGCGAGTTCAAATCTCATTAACTCGAATGGTAACGTAGATAATACGTCGACCGCACCGCGAAGAAATGAGCGTCAGTCGATGGCAGATGTATTGAAAGCGAGTGACCAATGTAAACATATAGTAGGGGAAAAGTGGAACGTTGTCACACATAAAAAGCACAAAAAGCCCTCATCTCGTGGAAGCATGGGAAAAGCGTACGTAGCTCCTGATGGGAAATTTAAGGCCGCTATCATCAAAGTACCGTTATTTATCTCCAATGTGTGTAAAACCACAAATGAAAGCGATATTAAGGCGTACATCAAACACAGCACACAAGAAGATGTTACACTGTTTAAAATTAACAGGAAAATAGAAAAGCGGTACAACTCTTTTAAATTATATGTTCCCAGAACGAAACTAGAACTTTTTCTAGATAATAAGTTGTGGCCCGATGGAATTACTTTCAGACGTTTTGTGAATGAAACTTACAATACGAAACCTGGCGTAATTAAGCAAACATTGACATAATACTAATGGATAGCAACGATTATCAAATAAGTAAGTTTGTAAGTTTTAACTGCAAATCGGTGAAGCGGTCTGTTGAAGCAGTTAATTTTCTGTGTCAGTCAGCGGACATAGTTGCTCTGCAGGAAACATGGCTCCTACCCCATGATATACCCTATCTTGGGCAAATTCATAAGGATTTCGAGTACACTGGAAAGTCAGCTGTTGACACCTCAGCAGGAATACTGAGAGGGCGACCGTATGGTGGTGTTGCGATCCTGTGGCGTAAGCGAGCCTTTGAGTCAGTGACGGTGCTCAGCTGCGTTAGTGCGCGTTTAACGGCGGTTAAAGTTTCGCTCGGAGACAGAAGCATAATAGTGTTCAGTGTCTATATGCCTACTGACTCGAGTGAAAATCTGGCAGAGTTCACAGAGTGCCTAAGTGAAGTGAGTGCGATTGTCGAAGCCAGTAACGTTGAAACGGTTTACATACTTGGCGATTTCAACGCACACCCCGGTGAGTCTTTTTTTTGTTGTGAACTTTTACAATTCTGTAATGAACAAAAGTGGAGGGGTGCGGACATTGAAAAATTGGGTTTAGGATCAAGTAGCTATACCTTTGTCAGTGACGCGCACGGTTGTAGGCGATGGCTTGACCATTGTATAGTAACACAATCTGCTTGGTTAACGGTTACTGAGATAGGTATAGTGCATGATGTATATTGGTCTGATCACTGCCCTATATTTGTTGAGTGTAGGTTGGATAGGATTAAACCTAAGTTAATCGATCATAAACCATCACATAACAAAGTAATCTGGGGAGAGAGGGACAGCGATCAAATAAGCGTATACTATGACTTATGTAATAGTAAGTTAAAATTAATTGATTATCCCCAGGAATTTGGTATGTGTAGTAATGGACACTGTAACAATGCTGAACATAGGCAAATTCTTGACAAGATGTATGAAAGTATTGTCACTACTTTGTCAGAGGCCGCGGTACAGAGCCAAGTGGAAACTCGACCTCGTAGGCATGTTGGTCGTGTTGTCGGGTGGAATAAGCACGTGCGAGCCGCGCATGCGATGGCGAGGCATAAATATCAGCTTTGGGTGTGGCACAATAAACCAACTTCTGGTGATGTCTACAACGACATGTGTCTCACACGAAAGATATTTAAAAGTAGGTTGGTGTGGTGTCAGACTCATCAAGAACAAATTAAGCTTGATATTTTAACTTCTCTCCGTAAGGCCAACAATTTTCAAAAGTTCTGGAAGGCCACTAAAAAACTGGATGTTAGGCCTGGCCTTCCTGTTAGTGTCAGTGGTGCTGATCAGCCGGACAGCATCGCCAACATGTTTATGGACCACTTCAAAGTGGAGTCACCGCTGGGCTCATCGTTGCGAGTGCTCGATGACGGATGCTGTCGTGACTCGGATCTGGTCCGATTTTCGGCCAAGCAAGTGTCAAGCACGATTAAGAAAATGACGAGAGGGAAGTCCCCCGGTCACGACGGTTTAAGCATTGAGCACTTGCAGCATGCTGGTCCTCACATAGCTAGAGTGCTCGCTATGTTTTACTCGTTGTGTATGTGTCACTCGTACCTCCCTTGTGATCTCATGCGAACTATTGTCGTTCCTATTATAAAGTATACTTGGGGCATTACGTCACCGACGACCTTAGTGATCAACAGGATATTGAGAGGGAACGTAGGGCGCTGGCAGTTCGATGTAACATGTTGGCTCGCAGGTTTGCACGGTGTAGCAGACCAGTTAAAATAACACTTTTTAAAGCCTACTGTCAAGTGTTTTATACGTGCAGTCTGTGGACCAACTATACACAGCGGACTATCAGCGCCTTGCGGGTCCAATATAATAACGGGTTCAGGATGTTGATGGGGCTGCCCCGTTTCTGCAGTGCATCAGGTATGTTCGCAGAGGCACACGTCGACGGGTTTCACGCCATCGTCAGACAGAAATCTGCATCTTTGCTCTGCAGAGTGCGGGCTAGCTCCAACTCCATCCTGAAAACCATAGCGGGGAGGTACGATTCTCCTCTGTTAGGTGATGTTGTTCACAGATGCATCATGAACAACCACCTTGTTTTAAAATAAATAGATAGATTGTAAGTTTACTAACATAGGTTTAAATTTTTCTTATTTGTTTACTAACCCATATGGATGTCACTTATCCGAAATAAAGATTATTTTATTTTATTTTTTTTTTTTTTTTATTATTTATTTATAAGAGCTATACTGTTGAAACTTTGTAAGTAGATGTATTCTGTGAACCGCATTAAGATTTTCATACAAAAATAGAAAAAAAGCAATAAATTTTGGGGGTCCCCATACTTAGAACTGAAACTCAAAATTTTTTTTTTCATCAAACCCATGCGTGTGGGGTATCTATGGATAGGTCTTCAAAAATGATACTGAGGTTTCTAATATCATTTTTTTCTAAACTGAATAGTTTGCGCGAGAGACACTTCCAAAGTGGTAAAATGTGTGTCCCCCCCCCTCTAACTTCTAAAATAAGAGAATGATAAAACTAAAAAAAAATATGATGTACATTACTATAAAAACTGCCAACGAAAATTGGTTTGAACGAGATCTGGTCAGTAGTTTTTTTTTAGTACGTCATAAATCGTAAACCGCATTTTACCTTTCAAGTTTGTACGGAACCCTCAGTGGGCGAGTCCGACTCGCACTTGCCCAGTTTTTTTTGTTTTCGTTAACTTAGAAGTTTGATTTTTTCACAGCTTCAAGAGACCGCAGATTTGAGTAGGTATATGGTTTTAATTTCATAAATGATAAATGATATTTATTTTGTAAATAGGTTTAAAAAAACACTTTTACACGTCAATTTTTTTTTTCGTCATTTTTAAACTAGATGAGGCCGGTGTTTCCTAGCTGACTACCCTGAGAAGAAACACCGAAACAAACTCAGGGGTCAAAGTCTCTTTTAAAGTCCATACAGTAAATATGTAATGGTCAAATCACATGAGAACCATGCAGATTTGTCTGAAATGGTCTTTTGAAGAAAGAACCTTACAGATTTGAGTGGACCTGTCCAGTCAGTGCAAGCATTTGTCAGTATTCGTAAAGCTCAACTCAGGACTACTAAGGAGCTCAACTACTTGACGAACAATACCAAGGAAAGGACATTTGGGTAGGCCGCAGAAAATACTCAAATTGCCAGACATACGTTAAAATTACTGAAAAGGAAAAAAAAAGCAATCAACATAGTCCTCACGTTCACAATAATAAAAAGAAAAATATTGTTTACAATACTAAGTAAACATTGATGTCAAAAATTAATAGAGAAAGAGAAAAAAAAAGTCAAATTGCAAAATAAAAATAATCTACAATATCAAATTGTAATAAATAATAATAATAATAAAAAGCAAAATTGAAATTAAAAACAAAAGAAAAATAATAATAATAAGACAATAAAGATAATAACATTTTCAGTGCGTACTGGATCAGGTCAATCCCAAGCCTTTTGGTCCTCAACATAGTCCTTTATAGTGTAAAAAGCCTTTTGGCAAAGTTTTCGCTTTACAAATAATTTGAATTTATTAAGGCAACAACTAATGTTGAATATGACTAGGAAGTTTATTATAGAAGTGTATGCATTGGCATCTAAATGAGCCCCCTATTTTTTTCAGCCTGGTTGTAGGAACCACAAATTTGTGTTTGTTCCTAGTATTAAAATTATGAACATCACTGTATTTTTTAAACATGTTTATATTTTTATGTACATACAAAATATTCTCGTAAATATACTGTGAAGGTTATTAATTTCTTTAAATTTATCTCTGAGGGAGTATCTGGGACTTAATTTATAAATCGAACGAATAGCCCTTTTTTGCAAAACAAAAATTAACTGTATTTCGGCGGCATTTCCCCACAGTAGAATACCGTACGACATGACACTATGGAAATAGCTAAAGTAAACTAAACGGGCAGTCTCTACATCAGTTAAATTTCGAATTTGTCTAACAGCGTATGCTGCAGAGCTAAGTTTTTTTGATAATTTGTCTATATGTGGGCCCCACTGAAGCTTAGCATCTAGAGTTATGCCCAAGAACACTGTATTATCTTCAGGACTCAACTCTTTACCTTTTAATAGCACACTAGTTTCTACTTGCCTAACATGAGGCATGGTAAACTTTATACATTTAGTTTTTTTTTCATTAAGTAGAAGGTTATTTACATCAAACCAGTGTACTATTTTTGAAAGTGTTATATTTATATCGTCAGTAACCGGCTGCTGACGTTTAAGTTTAAACAAAAGTGAAGTGTCGTCTGCAAACAACACTATGTTATGGTTATCCTATAAGAGGTAAGGTAAATCGTTTATATAAATAAGAAACAAAAATGGGCCAAGAATTGAGCCCTGGGGGACACCCATTTTTATTACAGATCCAGGAGATCTTTTTCCGTTTACATCAACTCTCTGAATCCTTTCACTCAGATATGATGTAAGAAGATCCAGGGAGGAGTTCCGGATTCCGTAATGGTGTAGTTTCCTGATTAATGTTTCATGGAGAACGCAATCGAAGGCCTTTGACAAATCGCAAAAAATGCCCAGGGCATCGCATTTGTCTTCCCATGCATTATAAATATGTCCTAAAAGTTCAACACCGGCATCGGTTGTTGAACGACCCCTTGTAAAACCAAATTGTTTGGTATGTAATAATTTATGTCTGTTAAAAAATCTTTGTAGTTGCTCTAAAATAAGTTTCTCAAATATTTTACTAAAAGTGGGTAGCACTGAAATGGGTCTGTAATTCGTGGGGTCAGATGTACTACCCGTTTTGAACAATGGAATTATTTTACTATTCTTCATTAGATCAGGAAACTCACCGCGATCAATACAATTATTAAAAATAAAAGCTAAAGAAGGAGCTATAATGTGGATTATAGACTTAACAACTTCCACAGAATTACCCCATAAATCTGCAGTCTTTTTTACATTCAGGGAGTTAAACGTCTTAAAACGAGTTAAACGTTCAACTCGATATCTTCACGCGTTCCTGAAATTAAGGGTCTGGACAGACAGAGAGACAGACGGACAACATAGTGATCCTATAAGGGTTCCGTTTTGGTCTATTGAGGTGCGGAACCCTAAAAAGATGCGACCGGTGGGTATGGTACCCATCGACAAAATATAATGATGAATTTCTATAAGTACAAATCTCCAACCCCTATTTAACCACTATAGACGATGAATTTTCAAAAATCCTTCCTTAGATCTAACCTGCATTACAAGTATACCTTGTACAATATATCATGCTTGTAGACTGTAACTCAATAAATGAATTAGGGAATTTAATTAAACAGATAGGTACTGTACGATGATATCGTGTCTATACTCTTTTCACGGTTCTTTGGTGGGCTGTAATAGTATAATTTCTTTACTAAGGCTATTGATCCGCCGTGAGCGGACTTCGTAAGTGAATTATTACTTAGCCTTACTTATAGTATAATAAAGACCTATTTGCAAACAACTATGCCTAATTTTTTAATTTCGTAAAGTGACGGCGGCATACCTATATTTTAATTTAATCACAGATTTAAAATAATTCTTGATTTTATAAAAATTACTTACCTATTTAAAAAATAGCTGAAATCGATTCTGTACCCGATTCTAAACATTCTACTTTAGGATTCGTTTATTATGTCACCGGAAAATTGCATATGAATATAACAAATCTTTATTAAATTGTAATTTCGCGATATATTATGAATAACTCGTTTTTTTAAATTATGATAAATCTCATCCAAATTCATTAATATCCAACATAACCGTGTCTTATTTAGAAAAAATAATTTACAATTTCTCGCGATATTTTACAATTTTATTGGAGCAATTTTCCAGTGACATAAGAACCCTCCTTTGCGTCGCTCAGTCGTGTAAAAAATACCCAAGCACCGAAAATCCTTTGAATATAGTAATCCGATTGCCCATCAGTGCTGTTAAGAACCTGCCTATTTGAGGGATCTCGTCTGTCCGTTCATACGAAACAATTTAATCCGAGATTAAGAACGGACCGCCAGATAGGTACTTAACGATACTTACCTGGAGTTTGACAAGTTGTCCCACGTTTCTCGACGTCTTCAAATCGTTATGAATCTGATGTGAGAAAGAAACGGAGCTATACCTACATTATGAATTAATGTCCATAGAGTTTCTTGCACATTCTTCTCCATAGAGGTCTACGCTTCGGAATGTGCAATTAGTATCATTTTTCTGACTGACTGACTTCTTGACAATTTGAAATTGGTTTAAATGCTTTATTTGAAATAACTGCTTTGATTCTTGATTACACTGACCCTTTCTCTCATCAGAATTTGGTACTTGCCTTGCTTATTTCACAAAATCTACACTAATATTATAAAGAGGTACAGTTGGGCTAGGGGACTGGACTGAACTGTTAAAGGGATGGAGTTTTATAGGGTGTTTAGCTTCATCCCTTTTTCTCGCTAGCACCCTTGACCTTTTAAAACCTCATAGTAAGGCTCCAGTTCGATACTCGGACCACTGACGCTTAATTTATGCTTATCTTGTTGCGAGAATTAGAAGGCTATCCTTATATTATATACATATCTCAATTCCTGCACGTGATTACTACCTTGATCTCAGATGCCAGCCTTGGTTCTTCGGAACGTGACCTGTTTATTCCAGTACTAAGGCAACCAATACCCCCTTGAAGAAACTTATTGCCAAACTTGTTATTAGATGGTTATCAATGAGTACAAGTACCTAACTCAGGTACGACTTTCAATAACTTAGTAGTGCCCAAACCCTATTACTACGAGTATCCTGTAATTTGTAAAAAAAAGGTAAAACGGGCAGTGGCGAATTAGCCATGTAGCAAGAGTAGCAAGTGATATAGGCCCCGCGTATTGGGGGGCCCACGTGTTCGGGGATCTTACATGCAAAAAAAAATCTAGTCAAAGTCTAAATAATATATGAAAATTCAATTACAGCTAATTATTTAGTTGAATATGATAGTCAATCTCTTAGATATACATTACTCAATCTTAAATCCACAGATTTTTTGGTGATTGAGAATAAGATTGAAAATAATAGTAGGTATTAGGTCTACACAGAGGCCCCTTGGTCGAATTTGCTATAAGCTCTGCGCTGGCTTAATCAACCACTGAAAACGGGACCCTATTTCTAAGACCCCGCTGTCCGTCCGTCTGTCTGTCTGCCTATAAGCCTGTCCGTCTGTCACCAGACCATCTCATGAACCGTGATAGTTAGACAATTGAAATTTTCACAGATGATCTATTTCTGTTGCCGCTATGACAACAAATACTAAAAAACAGAATAAAATAAATATTTAAGGGTATGTTATATATAATTATATAATAATGTATGGGAGCCCAAACAACAATCGTGATTATTTTGCCGTTTTTTGCTACCTTCGTGCGCGAGTCCGACTCGCACTTGGGCGGTTTTTTTTTTTTTAATTATTGACTAGCTGTTGTCCGGAACTTCGTCTGAGACAAACTCGTAAAACACTGCGCACTATTTCAAGAAGTTTTTTTTTTGCCCGGAACCCTAAGTTTTTTGTAAAATAAAATTAGCCTAAATTATTTCATATAATATCAGCTATCTAGCTAGTGACAGCCTCGAATTTTTCAATCGGTCGAAAATACTTTTATATTTATTTAGCACAAAAAAAAGTATTTTGATATTGCAGACACTTAACTTTTATTCATATGTATAATATAAGATAGGATCGCGTTTGACCACCATCTCACCTAATGGTAAGCAATGATGTGGTCGACGATAGAGCACGCTTGCCTAGAAGTTACTTATTAAATTTTTAAGACCTTGAGGGTGCAGTTTTCAGGAAACACAGACTCCGGCATGCTCCACTCCTAAGCTGCTCTGTACGTACAACGAATGTGTTCCTAAAACTTTTTGTGCATATAGGAGGACATCGCCATACGACCCGAGGTTCGATGACGGAACCGGAGCAGGCTGCTCGACGCGGGACGCGCGCGGGCTACTCACGCCTTAGCTCGTTCACACAAGTGACCGCAGTGTGTGCGCGGGCGGCGAGCGGCAACTGTGCAGGAGTGGGCATCTCAAACTAGTTCCAGCTAACCGCGTGTGTTGTTGTGATGGCTCGACTTCGGACCGGCACAACACGCTGCCAGTCTGGCTAAACACTGAAGCTTTACAAAAAAACTGGGCAAGTGCGAGTCGGACTTACGCACTGAGGATTCCGTACAAAATTCCCTATGTAAATAATTCAATTCTCGAATGGAGTCTCGAAGATTTTTCCGAATCATATTTTTTTTGTGACAACAAAACTGTTTTCAGATTTAATCCTATGTCTTATGCTTCACCTTGCTTTATGCCAAATTTCAGGATTCTGGGTCAACGGGAAATACCGTATGAATATTGATTTCCACTGCGCCAACCGTGTTGTCTTTTACATATTACATATAATAATATACGTATTTATATAGGTGTAATAAATATTTTTATTTTGTCTGTATTATTACATATTTGTACCCCTGTTTTCACAATAATCCTTTCTTTTTTTTATGTACCTGCCATGTTTTCTCTTCACCACCCATGGTAGACTGGTAGAGAGAGCCTAAGGCATTAAGTCCGCCTTTGTAAGTACCTTTGTGTTGAAGCTAATGAAGTTGTAATAAATAAATTAAAGTAAAATGTAAGTATATTCTAAGACTTTATCTCAGTAAAAGTTTCCTCACTTCTTAAGAAACGGAGCAACTTGAAAACTTACTATTTGTATAGAATGGAAGTGTTTTCCTGCTTCGTGTTATGTAAACGGGATCACTTGCGTCCGGATCTCTGGTTCCGGGAATAATAGCTGTCCCGGCGTAATGAGGACGGATCCAAATAGAAATGTAGGAGGTACATTATGTTACGGATATTTTTCTCCATTTTATTCGTAAACAAAGCCACACACAAACAAGCGTGCCTGGCTTGGTGGGACTTCCGATTGGCAACAATTACGTTAAGCACCTTTGAGCTTTGAATTAGAGTCTGACCGAAATTAGTTTACTCGACTGAAACCGAATTTCGGCTTCGGGGTCAAATTCGGCCGAATCCATGACCGAATTTCGGTTTCGGAATTCATTTCGGCCGAAACCGTGACCGAACATCGGCTTCGAGTTCAGTTTCGACCGAAACCTTGATCGCATTTTGGCTTCGGGGACAGATCTGGCCAAAACCGTAACCTGAATCGTTTACTGACTAAACCCACATGTCTATGTTCCTTAATTTGCCCTTTGCGTTCTAAAGGCACAATAACTTTTTCAAACTTTCCCGCAGTCACAAGGAACAGTAAGTTTCATACTAGCTGGCCCGATACACATTGTCTTATCTCAGCAATTAACTGTCAAACGCGCGAACTGTCAATGCTCAAAGTTTAAATAGTCGTAGTGTTCATTTGTTTTCTATTTTTCTGCACAATTTTCTTAATTTCTCTTTCAGTAAGAACTTTCTCCTCACAATAACAAACACAATAAAATAGAGTTAGCGAAATTCGTCCAGCCGTTCACGCGTGATGACGTGAACAAGGGAAATAGGGATTCATTTTTATTCTATAGATTATCTACAAGGGCTATGCTCGGAGTTTTCTTGCGTGATCAATTCAGAAATAAAGATATCCGCAGGAGAACCAAGGTTGCCGACATAGCACGATGAATCGCCAAACTTAAGTGGCAATGGGCAGGGCACATTGCTCGCAGAACAGATGGCCGCTGGGGCCGAAAGGTTCTGGAGTGGCGGCCGCGTACCGGAAGACGCAGTGTTGGAAGGCCTCTACAAGGTGGACCGATGATCTGGCGAAGGTTGCGGGAATCCGATGGATGCGAAACGCACAGGACCGTTCATTGTGGCGACATTTGGGGGAGGCATAGGCCTCCCCCAAATTACATGACATATGCAATTGATGCTGGACATAGGTCCAGCAGTGGACGTCTATCGGCTGAAATGATGATGATGATGAGATTATCTACCTATCTCAGATTAACACCATTCCAACAGCTTGTCTGTACCTAGTTTGTGAAGGACAGCTGCTGTCTGTGTAAATATGTTGTTTTTCCCCGGTGCTGCAAGTAATAAACTTCTCAATAAAAACAAAAGAGTTTCTTGTTTTCCTTGTAACGCTCAATGAAACAAACAATATAACTGCAACGAAATGAAATTCATTGCTCTATATTACTTGTTTTTTTACTTCAATGGAGAATTTATGTAAACAAACGATCGTGTATTCAGGAGTAATATTGCTTTATAAATTATCGCTATGTATTTAGTTATTTATTTATTATTTATTGATTAAAACTTTATAGGTAAGTACAACACAAAGGTACATAGGCAGACAATGTCAATGTCCCATAGATTAAGTTAGTTTAAAAGTTTTTGTTACTATTTTGGTGTACAATAAAGTTTTATTCTATTCTATTCTATTCTCTTAGGCATTTTCTACCAGTCAACATAGGATAGTTTTTTTTTTTAAGTGTGGAAATCATCTAATGATTTCTCGCGCTCTGGGCAGAGCGAGAGGGCGTGTCAGACCTTTACTGACTAAAACCACACCTGTGTCCTTCAGTTGCCCTTTGCGTTCTAGGACTACGGGTTTCCTTTTCAGAAATTCTCCGCGTTCCTAGCTAGCGGACTTCGGCCTTGCTGGGCCCCTACGGTTTGCTGACATCTCCTTGAGACGCGCATGGAACAGTACGCGCCGTCGACGACTTGGGCTCGGTCCGGACGGTTACCGGACGATCGGACGGCGAGCTACCCATTGCTCGCCGTCCGTAAGCCCGCGCCTACGGTGGCAGGTGGCCGAAAGGGCCATTGCCTCGCGCGTGCACGTGCGGCCTCCTCCTTTGCTACTATTACTGCTTCGCAGAAGGAGACGATGGCCTGCCACTCCTCCTCGCTCGGGACCATGGTCTGTAGCAAGGCCCGGCGCGAGAGATCACTGCCGCCGATCGCTCCCACGAGGACACGGTGGTGCTCTGCCCAGGCGGGGCACACCTCTACCGTATGCTCCACTGTGTCCTCCGGGCGGTCCACACAATGGTGGCACCCGGGCGTTTGGACCCTGCATGCGTGCAGGAACCTCCCGAACTTACCATGTCCGATGAGGACCTGCGTCATGCGGAAGGTAAGGACGCCGTGTTATCTTTCCAGCCACTCCTCAAAGAGGGAACTTACCGTCATAATTATGGCGTGACCAGGGGTGCAACCAGTCGTGCTACAGTTCTGAGCAACCAAACGGACACCAAGTGAGGTACCCCCGTGGAGCTATACACATATTGTTGGGAACGCAATTGCTTACGCCGCCACTGATGTCTTAGTGACATACCTATGTATATATAGGGTGTGTCAGACATCGATGCACTAACGAATACCATGCATCCAGTACTGTATGATTCTGGACCCCCAGTGGAGGAATTTTTCGTCGACTTATTCCTAATAAAAAAAAAATCTGTACATTTTTAAATTTAAACTGTGTAAAGTCGTTATTTTAACATTTTTAGTGAAAATAATGAATTTATTACTTTTTAATTAATTATTTTTTCCACAAAAAAATTCATTGATTTTTGATAAAATCGTTATTTTAATTAACCCTGATGACATTTTTAATTAAAAAGTAATTAATATTTTTATTTTTGGTTGATTAGAATAATGATTTTATACGGTTTAAATTTAAAAAAAAACTAAATATTAAAAAAAAAACAGAATCATACAGTACTGGGGCCCAAGTCTGCTATTTTTATAAATTCGTCATTCCAACACGATCCCATTGTCATTTTGCTAAAAGTTCGTAATCTGCTAATTCATAATGATCGATCATTGAGCGGTCAATGGTCTCGTACTAGAGTTGTGGTAGAATGACAATATCGAGCTTATTAAAAGCAATGACTGTTCTATGACGTTCTAATGGTAGGTCACTGATCAAAGGAACTATCAAAATTTTAGCAGATTACCGCATACGTCAGATATTCGTTATCTTCTAATCATCATCAAAATGCTTAACACTTTTGTAGGTGTGTGTGTGTGTGTGTGTGTGAACTATACACTCTACTCGCAAGCGTTAGACTTGACACTCACACTTTTTTTTTAATTAAAATAAATGAGGAGCTCATCCTCATTTATTTTAATTTTTATTATAATTGTGGTGAGACGAATGAAGTTTTAAAAAAAGACTTAAATTAATAAGTTGTATGAGAAGCTATAAAAATATGTATTTAAAACATTAAACCAACAAAATACTGTTATTTTTTCTAAAATACTGTTTAATATTCTTCTCAAATAAAAAAATACTTTACTTCTTAAAAATACTTTATTTCTTGTAAAAAAAGGTTGGCAACCCTACCCGTGTGCCAAATTTCATACAAATCCGTTCAAGCGGAAGAAGTAGCAAACACACACACTCACAAAATTTCGCCCTTATAAAATTAGTATGATAAGCCTATAATTATAACTATACCTACTCAATTCTTGAGTCTTGGAAAATCTGGAACTACCCATAAATTTTAAAAGTCAACAAAAGCAGAATGGTTCCTATAAAATATCGCTGCATAAAAAGCACGTAGACTATAAAGCTGAGTTGCCAAGTTTCATGAAACATTTCTCCCACACAATAAGCAGTTTCATGCAAAAAAATAATGTCCATTAGCCCAGGGAATGTTGAAGCGCGTAATATCCCACAATTTGGTGCTAACGCCTCACCGAGAGACCGAAATTCATTTAAATGCTAATGTCCGCCCCGAGCGAAGTACTAATGAAAAATAAAAATAAACACGAACACGCCATCTTGGATTCGGATCCTTGGTAAATTGATGCGAAGATGTATTTAGATTAGCTTCAAATCATCAGGGTTCTGAGTGTTGGATCACTAGTTAAAACAAACCCACAACCAACATTGTTTCAAACAACAAGTTTATTTCAATACAGTTTACAGCTTCCAAAGTTCCAAATACTAATAATAAGGGACATTTTGCGATCAGTAATGGCCATTGGCATAGGAATTCATAAATTATTGCAATGATGTAATCACTATCGTCTGTATGGATTAGTCTTTATTTTTCTATTAATATTTACCAAATAATTGTATCTATCAGTATAAAAATATATAAAACTAAGTACGTTCACAAATGTTACCAGCTAAATTGTAGGTATAATATAAAGTACCGAATCAACATAATTAATTAAAATGAACCAGTATTTGACAGTTATCGTTTTAACATGAGAAATATATTGGTAACGGCATGAAATATGCATCTGCAGGATGTTCAACTAGATTAGAAAACCATACAATTATTTATATGTTATTGAAATCATCGATCACCGATCATCGATAGCGTGAGGCATTTCACTGTTCTTTATTAAAATAGCAGTGAAATGCCTTACGCTATTAGTAATTTCTCTGGTAAACATTAACTGAAAAAAAGACATTACACAAGTAAAAAAATATTTTTAGCAGGACATACAAGACATCCAATTAAAATTCTTGTAAAAGGCGGTGATGCTCAATAGTGTTTGTGGCTTATCCTCGAGCAATTTTATCTCCCAGTTTACCTACGATAAGTAGCAACCTAAGTAAGTATATTTAGGGCCATTTCGTTTAACCAAATCCTCCCACATAATGTGGCATATTATGAAACTCGGTAAAATTATGTGAATATACGAATTTTGGATATATTCAGCCGAAAAGGATCCGAGATGTAATTCACAATGGATTTACCCCGAAGTGACTCGGGATTCAATCAATTATAGGGTTCAAGGGATCTGCTGTAGTCAACCGAGATCCAACATATTAATAACATTGAAAAGACTCCCTGCAAATGTAATCTGGATCTTGGATTTTTTAAATCAATTTGTGCGGAAATGCGAGAAGTATCATACGGCGAAATATGACCTTCTATTCCTGTGGCACCCCGACAGTGAATTTCCCACACCATGAAAATCCCCACCAGTGGGGATTGTTACTTTATTTTCCAGAAATCCCCACTAGTTAAACGCGTACTGTTCCGCGCGCACCTCAAGATGTCAGCAACTGTAGGGGGCCAGCAGGGTCGAAGCCTACTGGGCCCAAGGGTAGTATGAAAACGAAACCCGGGGCCCTGGGACGAAGGCAACGAAGAAACAGGAGTGGGTTTTTAGTCAGTAAAAGTCTGACACTATCTCCCGCTCCGCCCAAGAGCGAGATTTGTCATTAGATGATTTTCCCACCTAAAAAAAAAAAAAATAGAGTTTTAGCGAGACTATAAAACAGCAATTGATTTTTATATATTTAGATAGACTTTTTTTTTCATTCTTGATGTTAGCCACCTCTCCAATCAATGAAGTTAATACTGTTGTAAGTCCCTTAAACGACAAAGTAATCCGGAGCAAAGGTCACGACTTAAAAGCTTGCCAAAGCTGTAACATTAATGAGTTGTGATGACTTTGTAGCAAGTTTCTTTTTATTTAGATTATTTACAGCGCGCCGCTGTTCAGCCCTGGAGGGATGATCAAGATATCAAAGAGGATTATATTGCTGTGGTGACGGCGCTTAAAGAATGTTTAAGTTAAAGGAACTTTCCAAATTGGCCCCAGGAGGACCACATTATTCTTAGTACACAATCAATCTTCATCTGAGTAAGACTTTTCCCTACTATTTGTTTTTTTTATGTGGGAAATCGTCAAATGATTTGTCCCGTGCTATTGCGGGACGTAATGGAATGGTACCCTAGAAATGGAAAAAGACAGAAAGGACGTCAAACCAAAAGATGGGAGGATGATCTGCTGAAAGGATGGAGGAGGATAGCTCGTGACAGAGATAACTGGAAGGAAATGGGGGAGGCCTATGTCAAAAGACAACCTGACTAAGTTGTTGCAAAAAAAAAGGATTATGTATATTCAAAAGTAGGATTACATTAAGAATTTTGTTTTATATAAGTAGTATAAGTCAAAACTGTAATATGGTCAGCGAATAAAGGCTTTTATTATTATTATTTTTATATATTTTATTTATCTCAGGACCCTGAGGTCCTGGACCTTTGGGAGGCGTACGAGGAGCCGAAGCCAACTCGCAGAGGCCCTTTAGATAATTATAATGGAACATGATACCAACCGACGATTATCCCTGTACGCGCTATACTAGTGCACCCAAGGACTACCCCCGGTTATTGAAAAACTGTTGCGACATATGGAGAACAAAGATAATAGGACTATGGTTTTTGGAGTCTTAAGTGGACTGGTAACATGGAACTATGTCAAGACTATGGCCCCTGCCTGAACAACGTTATTAATATGCATCGAAAAGAGGCAGGGGGTGACTTGCACACTCAATAAATGGGCCTCCAAAAACGGCCGCTAGCACGAAGTGACGTAGCAACAAGAGGGCAACATATCCTGAGGTGCTTGAGGAGTGGAGAGGTATACCACAGCTATCAGGACAATCCCGGAAGTACGGTCAAGATTCCTACCAGCACCTTACTGGATTATACATCCTTCTCCCGAGCACGTTTGCTCTTGCGAATCTCCACTCAAGCCAGCCAATAAAGGCAAGAGAGAGGTGGGAGCTCAGTTCCTCGTCAGTGTTCACTTCGGCCGGCCAATAAAGGCAAGCCGGGGATGAAGAACAAGAATTCTCCCGGGAGATCGGGTCCGTGGGGTCGCTAATGCCCAACAGTTCGCCATTATTATTATTATTATTTTATTTATCTCAGGACCCTGAGGTCCTGGACCTTTGGGAGGCGTACGAGGAGCCGAAGCCAACTCGCAGAGGCCCTTTAGATAATTATAAAGGAACATGATACCAACCGACGATTATCCCTGTACGCGCTATGCTAGTGCACCCAAGGACAACCCCCGGTTATTGAAAAACTGTTGCGACATATGGAGAACAAAGATAATAGGGCTATGGTTTTTGGAGTCTTAAGTGGACTGGTAACATGGAACTATGTCAAGACTATGGCCCCTGCCTGAACAACGTTATTAATATGCATCGAAAAAAGGCAGGGGGTGACTTGCACACTCAATAAATGGGCCCCCAAAAACGGCCGCTAGCACGAAGTGACGTAGCAACAAGAGGGCAACATATCCTGAGGTGCTTGAGGAGTGGAGAGGTATACCACGGCTATCAGGACAATCCCGGAAGTACGGTCAAGATCCCTACCAGCACCTTACTGGATTATACATCCTTCTCCCGAGCACGTTTGCTCTTGCGAATCTCCACTCAAGCCAGCCAATAAAGGCAAGAGAGAGGTGGGAGCTCAGTTCCTCGTCAGTGTTCACTACGGCCGGCCTATAAAGGCAAGCCGGAGATGAAGAACAAGAATTCTCCCGGGAGATCGGGTCCGTGGGGTCGCTAATGCCCAACAGTTCGCCACAAAACTGCACTGCGGATTGTATCTCTCTTAGTCTGGCCCCTCACCCTAGGCATATTACGGCAAAGCAAACTTTACCGATACAGACCTAGGGTATATTGGAGCACGCAAGCCCCACCACGACGTCAACGTAGAGATACGGCGATAGGGCCATTATTATTATTATTATTATTGCGGGGCGAGAGGGCGTGTCAGACTTTTACTGACTAAAGCCTACTTTTGGCCTTTAGTTCGCATACCAGGACCACGATAACTTTTGAAAAATTTCATCGACCCTACTGGGCGCATTCGTTTTTGCTGACATTTTTTGAGGTCCTTACCGGACTTGATTAGGATATGATTTTTAAATTATCAAAACATGAGTACAGCTATTAGAATTGGAATGAATACCGAGGAAGATCAAAAAACTTGTGAGTTGAAGTATTTTCGTACATTGGCCATTGCCTGAGTGGTTGAAAACGACTTAAACTGATGATTAATCACAATAATATTATAAAGGCGAAAGAGTTTTTTTTTTCGGGTGGGATTATCATCTAATGACATCCCTCGCTCTTGGGCGGGGCGGGAAATAGTGTCAGACTTTTACTGACTAAAAACCCACTCCTGTTCCTTCTTTGCCATTTTTCCAGGGCCTGAGGATCTCTTTCGCATCACCCATGGCCCCAGTAGGCTTCGACCCTGCTGGGCCCCTACGGCTGCTGACATCTCGTTGAAGCGCGTGGAACACTACACGCCGTCGACGACTTGGCTCGGTCCGGACGGTTACCGGAAGATCGGACGGTGAGCTACCCATTGTTCGCCGTCCGCAAGCCCGCACCTACGGTGGCCGGAAATCGCAAGGGCCATTGCCTCGCACGTGCACGTGCGGCCTCCTCCTTTGCTAGCATTACTGCTTCGCAGAAGGAGGCGTCCGCCTGCCACTCCTCCTCACTCCGGACCATGAGGCCCGGAAAGCGAAAGAGAGAATAGTATGTTTGTATGTTTCTTACTTCTACACGCTCGAACGACTAAATGGATTTGTATGAATTTAGACACGTGGGTAGACCGTGTCCTGGATTAGCACATGGGATACTTTCGTCCCGGGAGTATGATCCCTTGAAACACTTCCGCTGGCTGCAGCTAGTCCTACATATCAGGAAAAGACGTGTCTTGGAAAAAAAGGGCAAGTCCGAGTCGGACTCACGCACTGAGGGTTACGTACAAATTTACATATGAAAATAGTTTAATTCCCGAATGGAGTCTTGAAGATTTTTACGAATTGAAAAAAAAGAAATTGTCACGTATCTAACAACAAATTTAAAGTTTTCAGATTCATTTCTTTACCCGTGCTATAAGACCTTGCTTTATGCCTTTCAGGATTCTGTGTCAATGGGAAGTACCCTATGAATTTTGATTCCTTTGAGAGTGTCGAAATATACGTTTTTTGTAACATAAATCTTTTTTTTTCGGTAATTTAGAAGTTTGATTTTTTCACAGGTTCAAGGGACCGCAGATTTAAGTATATGGTTTTAATTTCAACCCGATACCTCTAAGCGTTTCCAAGATAAAGGAAGACCCTTTTAGACAGACAGACTGACAAACAGACAGACGGACAACAAAGTGATCCTATATGAGTTCCGTTTTTTCCTTTTGAGGTACGGAACCCTAAAAACGAAATGTCGACAACCGTAATGCGCGGTACCGCCCCGCTTGAAATTAAAAAAAATATGCTTATTCTTTTGGTGAATTTTTAGAATCATTTTCAGATATTACTCCTAAATTTTAGTTACTTATATATTGTATTATACATTTTCGGTTTAAAGATATTTATTCCCATAAAAAAACACAAATAGTTCACTTAAATATGAGATTACAAACAAATCATGCAGTTATTATAAAGCACATCGTGACTCCGTGAGTCGTCATTTTACCTCTTTATAATACAATATGAAGGAGAGATATCTTCGTAGAGGAGGAATACAATTATACCCTATTCAGGGAGCCGTGTGATAAAAGGTAAACAAACCATTTATAATACTACTAAATTATAGACCACAGATACTGCAAACATTTTACATAAAAATGTGACGTTTTGTCATCGGGCGGGTTATAATCCGCCATCTTTTTCACTATCGATCAACTTGTTGATATGAGATATTTTCGTTGAATTCTTGTTATTCGCCGAAGAAAACGCGTGCAACGAAAACTCCAGTGCAATCAACAGAAAAGGAGACTGTTATTAATGTATTCAACAAACACGTCGAAAAACTTGATTGAAGGTACATACTTTGTTTTCTTTGTTTCAATTTTGTCTCATGCCCAGATGTTTAGTGAATTGTGAGGTTTAGTGGAAGTAGTTTAATTGGTTTCAGACCTAACTTGTCAACGGATAGTGCAATTTTATGCCTTAAGCAGACTGTCCAATATTATACAGATAGAAAGACTCCTTTTATAGCATGTTTCTTGGATTTATCGAAGGCCTTCGACCTGGTCAATTATGTCCCGGCTGATGTGATATCACTGTTTAGATATTGGTACAGTAGTCAAAAGAATGCAGTTGAGTGGGCTGGTGCTTATTCTGATATGTATAGACTGGATTGTGGGGTGAGGCAAGGGGATTTGAGCTCTCCTCGTCTTTTCAACCTATACATAAACAAACTGATAGGTGAGCTCTGTAGCACTAACATTGGTTGTCATGTCGACGGTGTTTGTGTGAACAACATCAGCTACGCTGATGACATGGTGTTGCTGAGCCCATCTATCAGTGCAATGAGAAGGCTTCTTAAAATTTGTGAAAGTTATGCGGTGGCTCACGGGCTCAAATAGGTACAATGCCAATAAGAGTGAATGGTTGGTTTTTAAAT
Source organism: Mythimna impura (assembly GCA_905147345.3). Lineage (NCBI taxonomy): Eukaryota > Metazoa > Arthropoda > Insecta > Lepidoptera > Noctuidae > Mythimna > Mythimna impura. The sequence continues at coordinate 2,022,172 of LR990355.1, read as the reverse complement.
CGGGTACTTTAACTTACAAACAGCTGCCTGAACTCTCACTCTCTGGGTCTCCTTTAACTCGTGTTTTGAAGTTCAAGTATTTGGGTCACTGGGTCACTGATGACTTAAAAGATAACGTTGATATAGACAGGGAGCGCAGGTCGCTGGCTGTCCGTTGCAACATGCTGGCCCGCAGGTTTGCACGCTGTACTGACTCTGTTAAAATAACGCTTTTTAAGGCTTTCTGCCAGTCGTTATACACGTGCAGCCTGTGGACCAAGTATACCCAGCGGGCACACAGCGACCTGCGCGTACAGTACAATAACGCATTCAGGGTGCTTTTGGGGTTGCCGTGGCGATGTAGCGCGTCAGGGATGTTTGTGGACGCATGTGTTGACGGGTTTGCCGCGATCATGCGGAAGCGATGCGCTTCCATGTTGGCGCGCCTGCGTTCCTCCTCCAATGGCATCCTGAGTGTGTTTTCCGACAGGTGGGACTCCCCCCTCTTACAAAGGTGGATAAGTGTCCAGACACACTTATCCAATTAAACTAATGAACCATTGAACTGTTCGTACAATGGTTCATTGGTTATTTTTTATTATTATAATTTAATTTAACACTAACATTAGGCTAAGTTGTAACAATACTAATACATATAGATGTTTATCTGAAATAAATATTTTGAATTTGAATTTGAATTTGAATAGCAGATATGCGTACATCACCTTGGATCTATGGCAGATAATTAGTTACAAAATGGTAATTAAGGCCCTAGCGCCTGAGCAGTGCCATAAAACAGTGACTTTCTGAAGCCTACTCATCAGCTTTAAAAAAAGATATGTTTATTATAAACTCATATACAACATTATCAACATATGATTTTTTCGTATGACTAATACTTTTGCCAAAAAAAAATTAACGAACTGATACTTTTTACTTGTTTTTCCTACTCCTTTCAAACGGCTTTGATTTTTAGAAATATGTTTACACAAAACAAAATTTGGTTAAGTGTTCTTCAGAATGTACATACGAGTAGCATATTTAAATCAATCAATATTTTGCAAAGAAAACGGATTTAAAGGTCAGCGGGACTATCCGGGCGAATTGCAATGGGTCTAGACAAAGTGTCATGCTGTGTCCTTCAATCAGCAATAACTTTTCTCACCAAAATATTTGTATAAATTGTATTTGTAATGTATGACATTTTTTTTGTATAGTCATAATGGGGATTTAAATATTATCTATAAATACTAATAAACTAAACCTAATTATGTACATATAAATACAAATATACAAAATACACTCTTGCGTCGAAGAACGAACCAGCCCTCTGGCCACGCAAAATGTCGATCAGACGGCGTGAAATTTCCTTTAAAAGGATATGCGCATTCGGACCCCATGACCCAAGCGTTTCGACCCGAAACGGCTCAAAACTGTATTTGCGCCGTTTGAGGGTCTCAGCAGCCGCAGCGGCAGCGCCGACACAGCCAGTCGACTAAGAACATGGGATGGCGCAAGGGTGTCGACACAGATTGCGTCCCACACCAAAGGCCTACCCACCTTCCACGGCACCAACGTCATAACATCTGGTCTCTTCCCATCGTCACGTACCATAAACCGCTTAGTTTAATTCTAATACGGCAGGTACGCCGGTGACGAGAGCTCGACGAATAATGTCGTTGATGCTAGCGTGCCGTACTATGCGGCCTACGCTCCTGCACCAGGTCAGGCCATGGTGTCCGAGGCTGTCGACAGCTTCGCCACAGTGGCACCGATGTGGAGCAATACAAGGTACGCCTAAGCGTAAACAGATTGCGAGTCGAAACGAGGCGTCATCCATCATAGTGCCTATGGTGGATGACTGGAGTGCCTGAAGTCACTAACCCGACTCCCATTCCCCTACAGCCAGCAGACGCGCACGCTCAGCAGTACTTAACGACGTATTCATTAGATTGTTCCGTACAATACTGCAGAGCGGCACATCCCACCGTCTCTGCGAGAACAAGTTGTCGGACAAATCCCAATTGGAACAAGCCATTTTCCAAGCGTTCAACGCATCGGACAAGCACGGTACCTCAACATCAACCAGCGAGGAAGATAAAATATTCCTGGTAAAGTTTCAGTACTCTGCACCAAGGAGAGGAAAGCTGGTAACCTAGCCGGATAGGAAGAGTGGTTTGCTGCCATGCTCGCTCGTCAAAGGCCACATTTAGGATCGAAAATTGTGTGTTCCTAATAATTTGATCGACTTTTCCAAAAGTTGTGGGTGTTTCCAACGATGGGAGGAGCGAAGGCTATATGTAAATTTTGGCCCAAAACAACAGTATCGAATGAGTGTAAAAGCCAAATGCAAATTAATTTTGAAAAGTCTTTCCAAGACATGTAATACATGTACGAGTATAATGTAATAAATAATAAAAAGGTACAAGACAAAAACTTAAAAAATAAAAAAAAACAATAATATACAGAATAAGGAATTATTAATAATGAATTGCAATAGAAAAAAAACTGGGCAAGTGCGAGTCGGACTTGCGCCCTGAGGGTTCCGTACAAACTTACTTATGTAAAGAGTTCAATTCCTGATTGGAGTCTCGAATTCTTTAAAAATTGAAAAAAAAATGTAATTATAATTAACAACAAATTTTCTGTTTTCAGATTTATTGCTATACTTGTGTTATATAACCTTGCTTTATGCAAAATTTCAGGATTCTGGGTCAACGGGAAGTACTCTAGAATTTTGGTTCCCTTGAGTCGAAATATACGTTTTTTGCGACATAAACGTTCATATATTTTTTTTCCGTTAACTTAGAAGTTTGATTTTTTCACAGCTTCAAGGGACCGCAGATTTTAGTGTATGGTTTTAATTTCAAAACGATACCTCTACGCGTTTCCGAGATAAAGGGTCTTGACAGACAGACAGACAGACAGACAGACAGACAACAAAGTTATCCTATAAGGGTTCCGGTTTTTTTTTCCTTTTGAGGTACGGAACCCCAAAAACCATTAAAATAATTAATTTAATTTAGTCAAATTAAATTAGATAGGTGGGTTTATAATGTTATTGATCTACGACTTGCTGCAAAAGATGTTTCCGAAACTGAGCCAAAGTGTTGGAGAAGATGTCAATGCTATTGATGCGAGAGGGACTTTCGTTATACGTTCTCATCATGCGGTTCAACGACGCCAATCTTCCGAGGTTTGTTCGAGCTGCAAACGGCAAAAACAAATCCAATTCACAGTCAGACCTGGGATGACAACTTCAGGGGACTGATAGGTTTATGTCATCCAGTAGTTTAGGTACATGGATCAGACCATTGACAATTTTGTATAGCGTATAGCTTAATAATTTTGTCCATAGTTTTTCTGCGTTCTTCTAGAGTTGTCAATTTGAAGTGGCTTAACTTATCAGGGTAAGTACTAGTAGCTGTGTTAGGACAGCTACTTGACTTGTACCGCAGATACTTGGTAAAACCTCTTTGGACCCGTTCGATTCTATTAATGTAAACTCTATAGCTAGGATTCCACACCTGCGATGTGTAGTCCAGCACACTCCTGACGTGGATGACGTAAAGAAGTTTAAGAGCACGCACGGACTTCAAGTCGCGGCAGAGAAGCTTCAGAAACCCTAACATTTTGGCAGCCTTCTTGACGATATTGTCTACGTGTGGATTGAAAGTGAGCTGACTATCAATGTACGCATCCAGATGAGTGTGCTACATAATTCAGAGAAGTGTAACATCGAATAACACGTTCCCGTAAGTTTACTAATCCGAAACACTTAACAACGAATGCACGTTACCACGAAAAACTTAACGCCGTAGCCATGCATCGCGAATCGTGTTAACCTTCTGAAGAGTTAGACCATTCAGAGAATACGAGGATGGAAATGTATTCTGTTTCCTAGTGAAGGTCATGTGGTAACACTTTTCAACATTAAGAGTCATCCTGTTCTGTATGCACCAATTGTGTACCGAGTTTAGATCCTCTTGTAATAAGGATATGTCTCTAGCTTAGTTTATTTGCTTGTAGAACTTGACATCGTCTACAAAAAGTCAACATTCACTATGTTTGATACAGTCCACGATGTCGTTGACTAATATTAGGAACAAAATCGAATCCAAATGAGACCCTTGTGAAACTCCAGAGGTTGAATAATAGAAGGAAGATTAATGCCCCTTTGCGACGACTTTTTGCTTTCTTTCAGTCAAGTAAGATTTGAACCACTGGTGAAGTTGGGTTTTGTATAGGAAGGGTGTTCACCATGTACCGCGCCACATCGCCGTTCGCCTGGTGGTGCAATAATGGAACGGGCGCAGCGGAATTAGGGTATACATTTCCGACGTACACTCTCCGAAATGCAAACGATTGAAAACCTACAGGCTAGTAACTCGGTGCCGATTCTCAAGACTATGAAGCTTGGACTCGACGAGAAGCTCAAACGGCTGTATGGATTACCACATAGGATATTTTTATCTCGGTAGTATATTCCCTTGGGATAATTTCCTACTTGAACGCGAGTGAACCCTCTGTCAGGAGCAAGTAGCGAAATAAAGCCGTGATTTTGTTAAAATAAAAAAAAATAACGCAATTTTCTTTTCTTATATGGCTATATAGATAAGACAGTTGTAACACACGCAGATGTTTAATTTCCCATGACCACTTCAAAGTATTTGTATAGTTTTAAGACTTCAAAGACAGATAATAACCGAGCAGCGAACATTTGTAGACAGTTCAGTGTCAGATAGTGTATAAAGTGCAATATTTATCAGTTTTTTTTACTAGTGCTTGACTGCGATTCCAGCCGCGATGATCAGCAGTGATGCAATCATTGATTGTGAGGCGCACTAGTTTATTAAGAGCCTATTCACTCTAACCTTGAAGACACCTAACTTATGAATGAATGAAAGGGAAGACAGCAGCAGGCAAATTGTTCCAGTCCTTCGATGTACGCGGTATCAACGACGAGGCGAAATGCTTAGTCCGGACCTTAGAAACTAGACCTTAGAAAATAGAAAAGGTGTCAGCAACGTAAGGGTAGACACTCGCCGTATGTCGGGTGGTCCGTTGGTAGAAAGGTGATGGTGGAATAAGTGATGCAATGCCTGCACACAATTTCTAAAATGCATCCTGTAAAATACCGAAAGGCTGGATAGAATACCCTACGCCTGTGCTCCAGGCTTCGGAGATTAGTGTTAACCAAATTCTAGGGATACAAATTCACCATGTCATGTTTGTTATTGATTTGTAAGTCGTGGTTTATTAGCTGCGAGGCAGCATTATTAACATCCTACACATGATTGCCGCTAGGCCAGACTGCCCATTCCAGAACAAATATTCATTTATTTACATTTTACGAATATAAGGCAGCTAAAAGTAGAACAGTTAAGTGTAAGTAGTTTGTATTTACTCTATATATGTTAGTCTGTAAGGTATGTATCTATGGGCCAAGATGCCTGATAATAAATGATTTATTATTAAATCAAGCATATTTGGTATGAATAACGGATTTTACGAAACTCCAGCTCTAAGGGGGTAATACGGGGGTTGGAAATTTGTATGGAGAAACCTATTTTCACGCGGGCGAACGCATTTTTCATTAGATATTTTGGAAACACAGTATCTTGTGGATATTATCTATCTATTGAAATTAATTTATAAATTTGTGTAAAACTAATCTCCTACCTCTGAAAATCTGCTATCTTGCATGAACTTTGACACTTCATAATTTGCTCAAAAATTAAAAAAGTCAAAAAAGTATAACAATAGAACCCTTCCAAATTTAATCAAGATTCTGAATGACGAAAATTTTTTTCAAAAAAATTTAATGGTTTAAAAAAAACACGTATTTCCTGGAACAAGTTTTGTAAAATATTCGAGTAAATCACGGAATTACCGAATGGTAACAGAATTTTTAGGCGTTATCTCTCTTTTGTCGCGTTGCCTTTTCATCAAACATCGCGTTGGATTGCGTTAGATGAAGTAACAAGCTTTTAAACCATGCTCGATGTTGACGATAGAGGCGAGTGACAAAGGCTCAAACCTTTTTAAGAGTGCAAGCTTGAAATAAATGATATTTTATTATTATTATTATTGAAGCAAGTACTTTAGTGGCTCTTTATCGTCACCAACCGAGGATCCACCGATGTGGATAGGCATGCCAACAATCCTAATAAGCCTTGTGACGTCACACTTTCAGGAGCTGATGATGTTACGTTTGAAATTTTTGTGTGCGCAAAAACCAACATTTAACAGGTTTATTACTAGTGTTTGCCCCACGGCTTTGCCCACGTGGAACTATACATACACTGTACAAAATATTGGCCAGGGCGTCATACATTTTGTGAACATCTCCTTTGTAGGAATGCAGTATATCGATTAAAAGCAGGTTCATACTCCGATTCGCATTTGGCCGATTTTCGGGTGGCAACCTGAGGGCCTGGGCCTCAAGTCTATCATTGATTTCATAATTGTTGATTGGCAGGTTAACCAGGTTGGTAATCTACTAATATAATGACGTCATTATGACTTTCCAATGGTTAACCACTGACATTCCATTGAAGAAAATGGCATGGCAATGGTAATCTCGTACATAATGACAAATGAATGTCTGACGAATGCGGTAATCTGCTAAAATTTTTACAGTTCCTTTGATCAGTGACTGACTACCATTAGAACTTCATTGTGCAGTCATTGCTTTTAATTTGTTACGAGACAGCTCGATATTGTCATTCTACCACAACTCTATTACGAGACCATTGACCGATCAATGATCAGATTACGAACTTTTAGCAAAATGACAATGGGTACGTTTTGGAATGACGAATTTATAAAAATAGACTTGAGCCCCCTGGATCCGAGCATGTTCACCATGATGATGTCAGGAAAGCTATCAGGGGCCCTAGTCTGCTATTTTTATAAATTCGTCATTCCAATACGATTCCATTGTCATTTTGCTAAAAGTTCGTAATCTGTTAATTCATAATGGCCGATCATTGATCGATCATTGCTCTCGTAATAGAATTGTAGTACGAGCTGTCTTGTAACTAATTAAAAGCAATGACTTCACAGTGACGTTTTAATGGGAGGTCACTGATCAAAAGAACTGTCAAACTTTTAGCAGATTACCGCATATGTCACACATTCATTTGTCATTATGTACGAGATTACCATTCTGTGCCATTTCTTTCAATGGAGTGTCAGTGGTTGATCATTGGAAAGTCATAATGACGCCATTATATTAGTAGATTACCAAACTTGTCAAAATCAACAATTATTAAATCAATGACAAACCATTTTGACACAATTGTAATAGCAGACTTGAGGCCCAGGCCGAAAGGCGGAAATATTTTTTTTACACCACCTGCTCGATAATGCCCTTTTATACGTCATACAACCATCACTTAAAGCAAGTCATTATGTCCCTAGGGAGATAATGTAGTATGGGCGATCCCTAGGGAATAATGAGATTTGAATTTGGAACGTGAAAAACCGTCAACATTATGTGAATTAAAATGTAGTGCATCAAACAAGTTTATTCAAATTTCAAACTGGCCACTAACAAAAAAAAAAGAATAAAAAAGTTTCTAAAAAAAAGTAATGAACAAGCGGGAGTGTTATAGAAAATTTAAACTATAGAATCTTTGAGTAGTGAATTTTGTTTGTTTCAAATCTCAAAACATTTTAAGTGATAGTTAAGATTAACTCGTAAATAATACTTATATTTCTGTATTATAATATGATTTCTTTTACTATATTGTGTTTTAATTATCTCATAGATGGTGTAAAAAGTAGAGTATCCAACACGGGGATAAAGCTGTCTTTGTCTTGGGCGGCTTGAATTCCTCACTTCACTCAGGTTTCTTTATTAACTCCCTCGCAATGCTCGGGAGTTAATTATATAAATCCCTCACTATCGTTCGGGATTAAAATTAGCAACCTTCGTTTCGTTCGGCATTCAACATCCGCCACCCGCGACTTAAAGACACTGCTTTATCCCCTAGTCACATAATCTACTATTTTATAATATGTAATGTAAAATGTTATTTATAGGAATAAATCGTACACTAATGCACTATTAAGCCTTTTTTTATCTCCGATCCGTACGGTACTGTGAGATTCACGAAAGTATCTGGGGATCGAGCGACTTTGTAAATAATAGCATCATTGCTTACTATCAGGTAGGATAATTGTCAAACGCCTATCAATAAAATGAAACTAAATCGGCTTATTAGTTTAGGAGCTACGAAACCACAGACAAGCACCTTTTAAACTTAGAACACCCTATTTTTTTCGATTGGAAGTTATAAGATTTATATTTACATTATTGTTCGAAAATGCACCGTCAACCTGTGGATCTCTGTCTGATCGTCATGACCTGCTCTTAAATTTGAATAAGGATCTAAATTCAGCCAGAACTATTTCTCTGTCAGCCTGGATGCTGTATTGATCCCCTCAGCAGGCAGGCTTAACAATAGCTATAAATATAAATTGAAATAGAGATTCGCCTAAGCTACGCACGTACGAGTATGTTAGATAACTTAGAAATTCTCAATTTTTCTCAACTATAATATGCATGTTCTATACCCTTAAACCTTCCTCATGAATTACTCTGTCTATTGGTAAAAACCGCATTAAAATCCGTTCAGTAGTTTTTGAGTTTATCGCAAACACACAGACAGACATGCGTGAGGGACTTAATAATCAAAGTAAATTCTGTCTGAAATAGATAGCATGTTTGGAAGCTACATTTTCTTCGGCCTTCGGCGCTTACTCTGATTTTACGATTCTCTATGTTCTATATTTTTTATGATGTATGCAGATCAATCTGCTGTTTCGTAACTTCTATGATAGAGTCGGCTTCTAATCTAACCAAATGCAGCTAAGTACGATTACTTTACATGCCCTGATACGCCTCTGCGAGACTGGTGCAGTGAATGCTAAAAATTGAAGAACAAAACTCAGAAAAATGAGAGAGAACGACAGAACGCTTATCACGAAAAAAAATTAGGCTTACCAACAGAATCGGAATTATAAAGATTAACCATCCAGGCCATTCATACTAAATATATATATTCATTGTGATTTAGAAAGTTAGGTACTCTGAAGAGGGGTATTAAGAGGAATATATTAATATTTTCTGTGCATTATTTCACTGGAATGACGTCCACTGTTGGATATAGGCCTCCCCTAAGTGTCACCACATCAAGCAGTCCTATGCGTCTCGTATCCATCGGATTCCCGCGACCCTCACCAGGTCATCGGTATTTTCTGTTACTTTATTATATGCATAGTAGGTAAGCACAAATCGGAATGATCTCTGCACATATAAAACGGCCATGATTTACAGAAATTAGTTAGTTAATGTAATAGCTATCGATGAAGATCAATGAAGTGCCTTTAATCAATTACCATCAAATCAGACAAGTTAAGATTAAAGGTCATGAGACACGCGCAATATCAGTCATATACCTACAGGTACGTAAAATTGTTATCACATAAACCATTGGGCTATTAATAGACCGAAGGCTGTCCTTATCTACGTCTCAAGTTTATTCATCGATCGATGAAAGCGTAGACAGAGAAAATTGAAAATAAAAATAAAAATGTGCGATGAATTTTTTTACGAAAGGAGATTAAACCATCGACCTTTTAAAATACGAATCACCCACCTATACGGTACCTATAAATTTCACGAAAACGTTATAAAATTCAGAGTAACAATAAAAAAAACTATTTCTAAGAAATGAAATTTAGTTTTCCACTTACCAAATTTACATGTTTCACCAAAATGCACTTGGATTTCCCGTACTTATGGATGCGGTGACGTCAAACAGTACACGGCACTGGGGAGGGACAGACTGATTTTGACAGGTGTCAGAGAGGGCACCCGGCGGGGCGCATGCGCGGGACAACCAGTGGAAAATTATGGAGAGGGCGGGAAACCGTGGGTGGGAAGCGCTCGATAAACGAAAGGATATGACGTGGCGCAGGAAATTGAAGCCTCGATTGGAATTAGTTTTAGTTTTATTTGCTAAAACTTATGAATTGCGTTTTATTACTCGTTTTATTATGTGGCTTTGAAGGCGGATTAAGTTCTTTAAAATTAAGTGAAAGGACACGTAAGGTGGCTTTGTCATTCCAATTATAGTGGATTTCATTTCGGTTAATATCCTAGTTTCATTGCAGCTTTTTGAAAATTACAGATTTATTTCGTATCTTCGCTAAAAGTTTTGTAGAGTTTAATTTTCTTCAAATTATTCCATGGTCAAAACTTTAATTTTTTCTAAACTTTTTATACACCACGGGAGTTGGCCATCGTGGCCCAATGTGAAGAAAATGGCATCCATCGTCGGCCATCATACCACGTGTTGGATTTTCTAATGCCTCGTGTTTTCTGTTTTCCCGGAAAAGTCTTATAAATATTGAATTTCAACGCTTGTATTTTGTAAGGTTACTCCCCTTTACGGTTTATAAATAACTTGGTCGATTGTTAAAATTTTTGCACGTTTTTAGGAGCGAGTTCGATTACCGGCTGGTTCGTTATTTTTATCAATCCAACTTATGACGTCATTGGTGACCTGTCTTCATTGACCGATATTTTTTTTATGGTGGGAAATTATCCAATGACTTCTCCCGCACTTGGGCGGTGTGAGAGGGCGTATCAGACTTTTACTGACTAATACCCACTCCTGTTCTTTCTTTGCCTTTGTTCCAGGGCCCCAGGGTTCACTTTCACTTAACTCATGGCCCCAGTAGGCTTCGACCCTGTTGGGCCCCTACGATTTGCTGACATCTTGAGGCGCGCGTGGAACAATACGCGCCGTGGGCGACTTGGGCTCGGTTCGGGCCGAACGGCGTGATACCTATTGCTCGCCATCCGCAAGGCTACGCCTACGGTAGCTGGAAATCGGGATCGGGATCACAGCGGCTGGAGCGTAAGGGCCGTTTCCTCGTGCGTGGGGCCCCCTCCTCCGCTAGCATTACTGCTTCGCAGAAGGAGGCGACCACCTGCCATTCCTGCTCGCTCCGGACCACGGTGTGTTCCAAGACCCGGCGCGAGAAGTCGTGGCCGCCGGTCGCCCCCACGAGGACATGGCGGTGCTCTGAACAAGCGAGGCACACCTCTACCGTAAGCTCCACCGTGTCCTCCGAGCGGTCCGCACAATGGCGCAAACGCCCGGTTGTCACCCGGGCTTTTCTTCCGCGCGAATCCGGTGCAGGAACCTCCCGAACTTACCATGTCCGATAAGGACCTGCGTCATGCGGAAGGTAAGGACGCCGTGTTGACTTTCCAGCCACTCCTCAAAGAGTGGAATTACCGCCATAATTATGGCGTGCCCAGCACTGGGTTGCGATATTCGCTGTCGCCATTCCGCCATGAGATATGTGTATATAGATATACAAGTATGTTATTTAATTTTTTTTAATGTTAATGTTTACTAAGGTAAGTACGACAATTTGTTCTAAGTTACCTGTTTGTTGGTTAGGTAGGTAATTTAGGACAAATTGTTGTACACTTATTTCATGAATGGCAGAAATTAACATGTCTTAGAAAATGTGACAATGTACCTAATGACTTTATATATATAACTCTTCTGTACGTGTGTTTGTCACCTAACTCCTCCTAAACGGCTTGACCGATTTGGATGTGTGTGTTTATTTGAAAGGGTCCCTAGATGGTTTGAAAATACAATTGAACCCGGTAGGTGCTGCAATCGGATTCTCAATTTTTTATTCAGACGAAAAGCTAGCTTACGGACAGGACAACGTCCGTCGGGAGTCGGGACCGCTAAGTACATAGATTCAAAGAGATTCAAAGATTCAAAAGCATTTATTTCAAATAAACCATTTACAGGCACTTTCGAAAAGTCAAGAAGTCAGTCAGTCAGAAAAAATGATGCTAATTGCACATTCCAAAGCGTAGATCTCTATGGAGACGAACGTGCAAGAAACTCCATGGACACTCTTTTCAATCATGTTTTGCAATTACAAATATCTCTGTTACATGCATCGGTTACATGTTTCTTGTCGCATATACAGTGGTGGTCATATAATTAAGAACGACTATTTATAAACAAGCTTTTTTTCAAACTTACGAGAATTACACTTTTTACATGTCTTTTTTATCTCTCTCGGTATCGCAAAATGGTTCCACATTGTCGTAGCACACAGTTATAACATGATTAATTCGATAATATATAGATAAACGTTTTATATTAAACCTTAACATATTATTGCAAACTTGCTGGCTGGCCACATAATTAAGAACGCTGGATAGTTTATTTTTTTATTCAAATTTAAATAGAGAATACTCTGTAAATAAGCCATCGTGTAATTTTGGCGCCATTTAAAAGTTGATTATTTCACATAAAAACAATGGGAAGTGATAATAAAACTTCGCGATAAGAATTGGCCATATAAAAAGATAGCCGATCACCTGCAGTGCTCAAAAACGATGATATTCCACGCTGTGAAGCATTTTAACACGTATCAAACAACTTCAAATATTCCACGTGTACTTAACAGAGAAATTCATCTCGGCGAGACGATAGAAATATCGTGCGTTTGGCTAAACAATACCCTTTTAAGGGGTCTAACGAGTTGAGAAATAGTACATTTTGATACAAGTTTGTCATTGCGATCGAGGCGGAATTCGCATGAGCCATAGGCGAGTGTATATTATGGAGCCGAGGGCTGCAGTGACAAATTTGCACGTGTATCAAACGACATTTTTCAATACACTTACGAAATGAATAAACGGGGGTTGACCGGCGACTGGTGGGGGTCGACACTCGCCCAGCCCAACGATAAATGCAATAACATTGTGGTGGGGAGAGCACGCGCACTTTTCTGAACTAGTGCGGAAAACAGTCTATTGCGTGCCTAAAAGCGGTGGGATAAGAGCGGGTTTTCGAGTAAGTGTATTGAAAAAAATATTTTGGTGGAAACAACTCTTCAGCGATCTCAGCGCGCACTATCTGAAGGCGTTTAGTAGAAGTTAAGTTGCACGGAAGGATAGCAAGAAAGGTACCCATGTTGAAACGGCGTCATAGGCAAGCCCGGCTTGCATTTGCTAGGGGGTATAAAAGCTGGACATTTATATGTTCTGATGGGAAACGATATGTTCGACGCCCTCCCAATACAGCATTCGACCCCAAGTATCCAAAAATGGCATTAAAGCATGGTGGTGGAAATATGAAAATTTGGGGGTGCTTCTCTGGTCATGGTGTTGGACCTCTTAGATTGATAGAAGGAAACATGGATCAATTCCAATACAAAAATATACTGGAAGAACTGGAAGAAACAATGTTACCATATGCTGAAGACGTGCTTCCGATTATTTGGACATTTCAACACGACAATGATCCCAAGCACACTGCACGCACATTGCTCGCAGATCAGATCAGATTAGATCAGATTGCTCGGATGGCCGTTGGGGCCGAAAGGTTCTGGAGTGGCGACCGCGTACCGGAAGACGCAGTGTTGGAAGGCCCCCTACAAGGTGGACCGATGACCTGGTGAAGGTTGCGGGAATCCGATGGATGCGAGACGCACAGAATCGTTCGTTGTGGCGACATTTGGGGGAGGCCTATGTCCAGCAGTGGACGTCTATCGGCTGAAATGATGATGATGATGATGATGACACTGCAGGCACGGTTAAAGAATTCCTCACCCCTCAATCAGTTTCTGTCTTACAATGGCCACCAAACAGTCCAGATTTAAATTCCATAGAGTATCTTTGGTGCAAAGTTAAGAAAAAGATTTCAAATCGACGGTGTGGTAACCTAAGTGAGTTATACAATGTATTTTTAGAAGAATGGCGCTCTATTTCTCTTGAAAAATGTCAAAAATTGATAGAGATTGACTCTATGCCTCGCCGGTGTAAGGCAGTCATCAAAAGCCGTGGACACGCTAAAAACTATTAACTTAGAATAAAATGTATTAAATTGCAATTTTTAACATTATCACCGTCTTATGTAATGAGATTTTTAAAATCTAAGTATTGTGACGCCCAGCGAGCACGGCCAGATGTTTACGCAGCCGGGCGCCTTCGGAAGACAGAGCCAAAACAACCAAATATGAAATTGTTTGCTTAAGTTAATTTAGGCTAGATTTCACTGCAGAATAATTTATTGTTGTTATTAGTAAGAGGAAGACGCCCTCCGGGCCTCCCTTATGAGAGGATAGCTCAATAATCAATTTGTGCTAATATCAACTTTGCAAAGAGAGTCTAGTTGACTCTAATGATTTAGCTATGATGAGAGTTATTTAATAGTAGATTATGTGACTAGGGGATAAAGCAGTGTCTTTAAGTCGCGGGCGGCATGTTGAATTCCGAACGAAACGAAGGTTGCTAATTTTAATCCCGAACGTTACTGAGGGATTTATATAATTAACTCCCGAGCACTGCGAGGGAGTTAATAAAGAAACCTGAGTGAAGTGAGGAATTCAAGCCGCCCAAGACAAAGACAGCTTTATCCCCGTGTTGGATACTCTGCTTTTTACACCATCTGTGAGATAATTAAAAGACAATTTAGTAAAACAAATCATATAATAGAGAAATATAAGTATTATTTACGAGTTAATCTTAACTATCACTCAAAATGTTTTGAGATTTGAAACAAACAAAATTCACTACTCAAAGATTCTATAGTTTAAATTTTCTACGACGCTCCCGCTTGTTCATTACTTTTTTTTAGAAACTTTTTTTATTCTGTTTTTATTTTTTGTTAGTGGCCAGTTTGAATTTGATAAACTTGTTTGATATACTACATTTAATTTCACATAATGCTGACGGTTTTTCATGTTCCAAATTCAAATCTCATTATTCCATAGGGCATTATCGAGCAGGTGGTGTAAAAATAATCTTTTTACACCACCTGTCGATAATGCCCTTTTATACGTCATACAACCATCACTTAAAGCAAGTCATTATGTCCCTAGGGAGATAATGCAGTATGGGCGATCCCTAGGGAATAATGATATTTGAATTAGGAACGTGAAAAACCGTCAGCATTATGTGAATTAAAATGTAGTGCATCAAACAAGTTTATTCAAATTTCAAACTGGCCACTAACAAAAAAAAAACAGAATACAAAAAACCGGCCAAGTGCGAGTCGGACTCGCCCATGGAGGGTTCCGTAGCAGCAAGTAACATAATAATGGTTCACGGTGTATGTACATAATTATAAGGTTTATGTTTATGAAATTAATTTTTTTTTTTTTATATTTGAGTTGATTGAATGAAAGGTAAAATGCGGTTTACGATTTATGACGTACTAAAAAAAAACTACTGACCAGATCTCGTTCAAACCAATTTTCGTTGGCAGTTTTTATAGTAATGTACATCATATATTTTTTTTAGTTTTATCATTCTCTTATTTTAGAAGTTAGAGGGGGGGGGACACACATTTTACCACTTTGGAAGTGTCTCTCGCGCAAACTATTCAGTTTAGAAAAAAATGATATTAGAAACCTCAGTATCATTTTTGAAGACCTATCCATAGATACCCCACACGCATGGGTTTGATGAAAAAAAAAATTTTGAGTTTCAGTTCTAAGTATGGGGACCCCCAAAATTTATTGCTTTTTTTCTATTTTTGTATGAAAATCTTAATGCGGTTCACAGAATACATCTACTTACAAAGTTTCAACAGTATAGCTCTTATAGTTTCGGAAAAAAGTGGCTGTGACATACGGACGGACAGACGGACAGACAGACAGACAGACAGACAGACAGACAGACAGACAGACATGACGAATCTATAAGGGTTCCGTTTTTTGCCATTTGGCTACGGAACCCTAAAAAGTTTCTAAAAATCGTAATGAACAAGCGGGGCGTTATAGAAAATTTAAACTATATAATCTTTGAGTAGTGAATTTTGTTTGTTTCAAATTTCAAAACATTTTGAGTGATAGTTATGATTAACTCGTAAATAATACTTATATTTCTCTATTATATGATTTGTTTTACTAAATTGTCTTTTAATTATCTCACAGATGGTGTAAAAAGTAGAATATCCAACACGGGGATAAAGCTGTCTTTGTCTAGGGCGGCTTGAATTCCTCACTTCACTCAGGTTTCTTTATTAACTCCCTCGCAGTGCTCGGGAGTTAATTATATAAATCCCTCACTGACGTTCGGGATTAAAATTAGCAATCTTCGTTTCGTTCGGAATTCAACATGCCGCCCGCGACTTAAAGACACTGCTTTATCCCCTAGTCACATAATCTACTATTATTGTTTATCAACTATAAACGCATATTAACGATCTGCTGATATCCGGTATCTATGGGTATGCAGATGATAGCACAGTTGTAAAGAGATACCTGCCAGGTGCTCGGGCTAGTAAGGAGCTAATCCGGTCCGAACGAGAGGCTATGGTAGAGCGGACGAATGTCTCACTTCCGGCAGTCTCCATGTGGGGAGAAACCAATTTGGTAGGATTCAACGCCGCCAAAACACAAGCGTGTCTGTTCACCGCCAAAAGGAGCCTGTTCACCTTGGCTCCTGCTTTTCAGAATGTATCCCTGGAGTGCACCGATCGCCTTCAGTTCTTGGGAGTTGAAATTTCCTCAGACCTCAATTTTGGGCGGTTCATTGAGTCCAAAGCCAAGGTAGCTGCTAGAAAACTAGGCGTTACTTCACACCGGGACAGCTTCTAATGTTATACATTTTAGCACAGGTCCGATCGTGTGTGGAGTACTGCAATCACATATGTGGGTGAATTGCCCAAGCAAAAAAATACACGGCAAACCTGAGAACGGTAGTGCAATGTGCTGATTATTAATTTTATATATTTTTTCTCAACAACGTAAGTATTTCTCTACCTTGGCAAAAAAAATCATTGGTATCTACCCTCTAATATACCCAAAAAAAAAATTACAAAGTGTTATTTTATCATCACGGTGACCTGTCCTGAACCCAATTCCGCTCATAACATACCTTCTCCTGCAAATACATTCGTAATATGGATTTAAATTGATTTTGTTATCATTAAATTATAATATATTCGATCAAATAAAACAATTTTTGTTTGTTTATCTTCTTTCTCATGGATTTAATAATAATAATAATAATAATAATAAACTTTATTGTCAGACCAGAGATCCATATTTTCATTACTAACAATTGATACCTACTAAAGACAAACAAAAAGACATACAATACAATACAAAACAAAACAATACAATACAACACAATACAGTACAATACAAAACAAAAAGCCTACTTCACATACCTGAAAGACGGTCTGTGTACCGCAATCCAGTGAGACACCATTAGGCCATCCACCCTACCGGCTACAGTAGCCACGAGGCTATTGGGGCTGTCGCGCATCCGACGCATCAGTGATGCGATTCTCAGCCGCAGCAGTGAGCCGAAATCCGGAACACGCGCGTCCGCGAACATCCCCGACGCGCTACAGAAACGCGGCAACCCCAGCATTACCCGGAACGCGTTATTATATTGGACTCGTAGAGCATTGTACGAGCCCTGTGTATAACTGACCCACAGGGCGCACGTGTACAGCGACTGGCAGTAGGCCCTGAACAGTGTTATCTTAACTTCACGCGTACACCGTGCGAACCTGCGAGCCAGCATGTTACACCTGACAGCCAACGCTCTACGTTCCCTCTCTAAGTCAGCGTCATCCGACAGACTATCGGTGACCCAGTGTCCCAGATATTTAAAACGAGTGACTCTTTTCAGAGGAACTCCGCCCAAGGAAACCGGTGGAACAGTGCCACATATTTTATTTTGCCCCCTAAACACTAAGAGCTCGCTTTTTGTTGAGTTATACCTGAGACCATGAGACACCGCATAGTCTTCACAGGCAGGCAGGCAGTCAACTTTTGTCTGGAAAAAAGTTATCATTTCAGAGGACAGTAAGTTTTAGTAGAATAGCCACATCAACATTGCGTTGTTACGCCCCTTTCACCTTTTCTCACTCCGGATCAGTCCGGCTTAAGCTCTCGGCGCGAACGCACCGGTCCCAACGTCTTGCGGTTTCCCGCCAAAAAAGTAAGTTTATCATTTCAGTAATATGGGGACAAAAATAGTTTCATTTCGGTGGCTGTTATAACTCGTGCTAGATTTGTTTAATTTGTTTCAAAATTGTGTATTAAATTCGCAGTAAGTACTGTTTTGTTTGAGTAGTGTTCATATTTTTTAAATAATTTTTTTTCGGAGTTAAATGTAGAACTAACCTCTATTTTATCATCTCAGTGTTATCATTTCAGTGGATTCGGTGGACTGTTATACCAATTACAGTCCACCGGAATTAAAAGTATCTCCGAAATGATAAAAACATAAAGTTTTAGAGATCCTGGTGTCAAATACAAAGTCATAGTTTTGTAATGTACCTACTTTTACCTAGAGTGTCGATTAGATTATTTAGGTGTATTTGTTGTGTAATATTTGTGCTTAAGATATATAATATATACATATATCTATGTAGTTAGTACATGTTTACTATACTTTAGATACACATTTGTTCGGCTCAACGAAAATGTGATGAGTGTGTGGGTCACCACAGTGTAGATTATTATACCTACTAATTGTCAACAAAATAATTATTTCGAGGGTTTACCTTCAATATAAGTCACTTACCTTTATTTTTATATCATTTATTACGAGTAAATAACAATAATAAATAATATTTGATATAATTACAAAATTTCTTAATTTTACAAGATATAACAAATAAGTTAAAGAGCATTTAAACGTTATATGAAAAAAAAAGAGATATACCTATGTGATGAGAAATTGCCTGTGAGAGTGTTTGTCTGAGTCAATGCAAGAGAGCTAGTGTGTGAGCGCGTGGTGTATCTGAAGGTATAGTATTTTATAGGATCATAGTATAGTGTGTATGAATGTATGTCTGTGGATATGAGAAAGAAGAAAATTGAAAAGCGTGTATTTTGATTTTAGGATGCCGCGGCCTAAGCAACAGACTAGAGAAGAAAGGTTGGAAAAAAGGAGGTTGTATGAAAGAAGAAGAAAAGAGAGAATTAAGAGCAATGAAGTCTCACGCGAAGAGTTTTTGAGAAAAGACAGAGAAAGGTATGCCAGAAAAAAAGCAGCGGGATTAATTGTTTCAAGGCATCTAATGACCCCTAAAAAATTAAGAATCCTAAGAAGAAAAAACAAAATAAGTGCTGCTGCTTATTACCAAAGAAAAAAAAATAGAGCAGCTCCAGCTCCTATAGCGGCTCGTGCTAACCCTCTGGATGAGACAATTGGGGATCAAAGTGATGGTCCTGGACTAAGCACTTCCTGTCACAGTTCCTTCTTGCCTACTTTACGGCGCAGCTTACGATTGAACAGCAATAGTATTAGTACGAATATCCAAATCCAACGTTCTAATACTACAGAAGCTAGAAGCTTTCATCGGGTATACACAAGCAGTCCACGACAAACCCTGCTATCAACGCATCAAAATTTTGTAAATTTTGACTATAGCAATCCTGGTCCAAGCACTTCTCGTCAAGGGAATCCATCTTCGGCTCGGCGCTGCTTGCCGATGAATAGCGATAGTACAATTGGTTCCAATATTCAACATCATATTGATGACAATGTAGTAACTGGCACTCATTGTGTACAACCAAGTGGCGTACAACGAATAACATGTCCATCAAATCTAAGTAGTATCGAGTCAACATTATGCCCCAACAGCCCTGTTTCAGACTCGTCAATTACATCTGTAGAATTCAAGCGAGGACTTAAAGACAAATTTCGAAAATATCAAAAAACTAAAACTAAGCTAATAACAGAATTACAAAACAAATTATTACAGGTCACTAAGGAAAAAGAAATGTTCAAAAAAAGGTGTAACAGACTACAAAGCAATTATATGATTTTGAAGAAAAGTACCCAAAAAGGAGAAAAACCAGCAGTAGAAGTCATAAAACCTGATGAAAAAAAAAATCGAATTCTCAGGAGGGTGGTGAAATTTTTAGAAGATGATGAAAATTCAACACTGTGTCCTGGAAAAAATGACACCATATCTAGACATGGATTAAAAAAACAAAAAAGACTATTGACAGACACACTTAAAAATTTACACTTGAAATATTTGGGATCAGGAGAACCACCGATAAGCTATTCAACATTTTCAAGAATGAAGCCTTTCTGGGTCACTCAACCAAATGTGAATGCACGAAATACATGCCTATGTGAAAAGCACGAAAATATGAAACTTTTGATTGAATCTATGAAAAGAAACCGCCTTATCAAAGAAAATACAATATCCGACGTTTTAAGTAGCCTATGTTGTAGTAAAGATAACATCGATTGTCTGCAAAGAATATGCTCAAGTTGTAAAAATAGACACATTGATTATCAAGAGTTTAATAATGAAGTGAACATAGCGTATTGGGGTTGGGAGAAGAATAAAAGCATATATGTCAAAAATAATGTAGAAAAATCTGCTATTAAAGTTGAAAAAGTAAGGCGTTGGGTGAAACCACTAGATTTAATAAAAAAATTCGAAGATAGCCTGAAACCATTCCTTAAACATTGCGTCAATAATAAAAATCAAAATCAAGCTTTCAAAACGTTAAAAGAAAATATGACTACGGAAGACTGTATTATACAAATTGATTTCAGTGAAAATTATAATGCCAAATATGGATCCGAAATTCAATCCCTTCATTTTGGTGGTAGCAGACAACAGTTCACTTTGCATACTGTCGTAATATATTTCAAACTCGACAACGAAACTTGCAAAACTCAGTCATTTTGTACTGTAAGTACCTCTTTAAGGCATGATGCTGCTGCAGTATGGGCACACCTCATTCCTGTTTTGCAAGAAATTGAGATAACTGCTCCTCTGGTTCGTAAACTTTACGTTATTTCTGACTCACCGTCTGCGCAATACAGGAATAAAAATATATTATATATAATAACTCAGTTATCCTCCTATTGTCCGATGCTGACCCACATAATTTGGAACTATTGTGAGTGTGGTCATGGAAAAAGCGCAGCAGATGGAGTGGGTGGAGTATTAAAGAGAACGCTAGATAAACAAGTCTCATATCAACATGATATTACCAATATTGAATCGCTGGTACAAAACCTACAGTGTTATGTTAAAGGTGTGAAAATTGAAACAGTTGAAGATTATCAGGTGACAGAAAAAGATTGGCTCTTGCCCAAAGACTTAAAGACTTTTCCGGGAACTATGAAAGTTCACCAAGTTGTTTGGTCTAAAGAGTCAGGAAACCGTTTGGCACTTCGACATCTGTCCTGTATTGAAAGAGAATGCCTAAATAAAACTATTAGGTGCCCTCACGGCAAGCATTTAGGTTTTCATGACTTCACTGGGATTCAATCAACGAATTTTGCAAATAATACAAATATAGCACATCTGCGTCCAATTCAACTGTCAGAAAAATTAGTACTACGTCCCAAGCCATTCAATGAAAAGAATCTTTCCAAAAAATTACAAAGGAATAGTTTCATACATGAACCACACACACACTCAATCACAAACATTGAAATATCAATTATTAAGCCCTCAACATCCCATTCCTTTGATGGAATGAATAATCAAAAAGGAGAGAATGAGCAGGAATCATCGATAATACCCAAATCATTGCTCGAAAAATATGAAAACTTCAATGAATTTAGCACTCCATCGTGTTCATTTTTTGAAAACAATGATACTGAAATTATTGAAAAGTATGAACGGACAAGAAATATTGACAGCGAAGAAGAAATCATGATTACAGCCAAGAAGAGTAAAGTAAGAAGATTATCTTCGTCTTCGTCCAGTTCTGATTTGAATATTTTTTGATTTTTGTTATTGTATATTTAGTTTTTTAAATATTTGCTGTCATTTAATGGCATGACTTGTTTTAGGTAGGAAGTTAAACTTATTAAAGAAGACTGATGACTATAATAATTATAGTAAAGACGTGCTGTGGTGTGATAATTAAAGAAGATTTGTTTATTAGGTACATATCTAAATTAAAAACCTATATTTATAGTCATGAAAAGAGGCTGATTAGTGAATTTGAGAAATAATTGTGTGATTTAAAGTGACATGATGAAAAATTAATCTTTAAGCTACATACTTGAACCTACTCGTAAATACGTACCCAGAAAGACTGTTTTATTGGAATAACTATAATTCGCATTAGGTATAAGAATTACTTATACATAATTGCGAATTATAGTTATAGGTAGAACAAAACTTTGTTGTTTTTTGTTCTATTTAGATATGTACGTTTCTCTATTGTTGTAGTAATTTAAGAATAAAGTGATCTCAATCTCAGGTTTCTGTTATGTTTCATACGTTTATGTAAAAGGATTAAAAGTACTAAGCTATTACTACTAAGATATTTTTATAATGTTTCTTATTCATTTATTGTATTTTAAAAATATAAGAGTTGATTTAATTTTAGAAGTTTTACTGATATACCTGTAGAAACACTATTCTCCTCTCGTTACCAATTTAACTAAATTATACCTAGCATTTTTCTCTTAGTGCAATAGGTAGACATTAGGTATTACTATTAATGGCATAACTTACAAATGCAACCATCATATTAATCAGAAACTTTAAGCTTTCTAATCGCGATACGTTGATTCTTTTGAAAATATATCAAGTAAATTAGTATTAGTACATAAACAAGCAAAAATATTTATTTAAGGTTACCAGCATTTACGATAAAGTTTTCCAACATTTTCACACAACAACAACCACAAAAATTACCAAAGGTTATAAAAGTAAAGAAACTATTCATTCATATCATAATAAACATTACATTACATTAATATCATTCTTTGAGGTTATTGTAACCTCAAAGAATGATATATGTAATAATACTAACTGTAATATCTGTATATTAATGATGATATTAAAAAAACTGTGTACTGTCCTGTCTCAGTGTTTATCTAAAATTTGTGGAAATCAAACCTAACAAAGTACGGAACCCTGGCTGGGGGCACGGTTGTTCTTAGCTGTATCATTTCGGTGGATTTATCATTTCGGTGGTAATTTTTATCATTTCGGTGGACACTTTTAATTTCAGTGGACTCTTAAAACTTTATCCTTAAATATTTATGTAAGTTTTGATAATATTTGATGTCCACTCACGCACAATGTTATAAAATAGACTAAAGTATTATTTGTCACTAAAAATATATAGATTGCATTGAAATAAAAAAATCCCACCGAAATGATACATAAAAATCTCTTGTTGAAATTCACCCATGTGCTGGTCCTGCAAAATGCCATCTTTGGACTCAGTGGAAAGGCGTGCGAAGAGGCTAATTGGGGATCCAGATTTGGTTAAGTCCAATCTACAAAGCCTCGAGCGCAGGCGCAGGGTAGCCAGCCTATCGGTATTTACAGGTTACATTTTGGAGAGTGTGCGCGGGAATTGTACGACTTGATTCCGCCATCTCCTTTCTACCATCGGACAACCCGACGTACGGCGAATATCCACCCTTACGTTGTTGAAACTTCAACGGTCTGGACTAAGCGTTTCGCTTCGTCGTTTATACCGCATACATCGAAGGACTGGAACAATTTGGCTGCTGCAGTCTTCCCGTCCAACTATAATTTAAGTGTCTTCAAAGCTAGAGTGAATAGGCTCTTAATAAACTAGTGTGCCTCACCATCAATGATTGCATATATCTGCTTACCATCAGGTGGGATCGCAGTCAACCACTGGTTTATATCAATTAAAAAAAAAAAACGAGTGAATTCTAATAATGATATCCTATAGGTGATCCAATGCAATTATGGCTCTTTGTCCTCTGGCCCGATAAGCGTCTGTTGGAACTAAAGTCATGGCGGTATTGGGTCTTAGAGTGTAATTTGGGTCTGGGTGGTTGTCAGTTTGGCATCCTAGGTTAACAGGGCGGTGCGCTGTGGCTTTTAGTGTGGTTTTGCTGCAGTGAAGTTTAAGTCAAACCAACGTTGATTAATGAGTGTGGATTGACACACAGTAATCATGTAAGAATTTTATGATAATTATTTATCGTTGGCTCTGACTTAAGCTCGCTTTATAAAGACGTACGCCATTACATAAGTTTTCATCCACACACAGATAGGGACATCTGTGTTAGGTTTAGGTAGGTCATGCTTAATCCTTCGAAAGTTTTTTTTAGAATATAAATGTTTGTCGCCTCGACATTTCTATTTATTGGGGCGTAGCTCATGTGATATCGAAAGGAGATCGCACGAGTTAGGCTAACGAAATGGCATGTAAAATATACTTTTAAGGATTTTGTAGTTCTAGAATAGGTTTGAAAATTGAGTAGAACAAAGAAATGTCTAGTTTTTTGAGTTCGGACATAACCATTGTAGCGCGATGAGCTAATATTGAATCTTGAAGAAAAGTATAAGGATTTTTATATGATATCAAGTATTTCATTGAAGAATAGTCCCGAACCTCAAATCTACCGTCGCAGATTGCGACAGTATCTACTGACACAACTCTCGAACAGTATAAGAATCGTTCTTAATTATTTGTCCAGCTTTATTACTATTTGAAATTGTAACTGTCGATAATAAATTAAATTTGTAAGGTAAATAGTAAGTGATTTTAATATTTACTCTTTATACCGTTTACTCTATCCATGTAGCTATTTCATAACATAATTAATTACTTTTGAGAAGGAACATAAAAGTACATATGACATTGTTTTTTTTTTAAAAATGTCTGGTACTACAAATCGTTCTTAATTATATAACCACCACAGACCACTGTATATATCAATATATACAGGTATAATACTCGTATATATATTACTGTAGCTTCTGCCAGCGGCTTCGCCTTAAACTTTGGACTCCCGTTTAATTCCTTTAGGGGGTGAATTTTGGAAAATTTCTCTCAGTGTTCACCTACGTCATAAAAGGAAGCCTTTTGCAAAATTTCACGCTCCTAGTCCCAATAGTTTCGGCTGTGCGTTGATATGTCAGTCAGTCAGTTTCTCTTTTTAACCGACTTCAAAAAGGAGGAGGTTCTATGTTCGGCTGAATGTATTTTTTTTTTATGTTTGTTAACCGATTTCTCGGTCAATTGTAAACCGATTTTGATTTTTTTTTTATTGAAAGGTTTTGATTTCGAGTTGGTCCCATAGAAATATTGTTATGATCTGATCATGAACTTCAAAGATATGGAACAGAACTCCTCATAGGATCACAGCAGAACTGTCGTAACAAGTAAAATTGCTTTGTTTATACGTGTAGTCGATGACTGGCTGAAAGAAGAGGGGGAATATATCGAACTGATCTGATGATGAAGCCTGAAGTTAGGCATCGAAACTCTGTAATACATTAATGTAATCTAACCGTGTTTGGAATTATTAGAATAGTCATGAGATGCATTCTGGCTATAAGGTATTTAAGTTTGGCTGAGGGGTACTTTTTAGTGGTGGTACCATAACTAAAAAGTGTAAAATAAAAAACTTTTTACAAAAAAAAAATACAACCGACTTCAAAGTAAAAAAAAAAAACACTGAAAAGTGCAAAATAACTTTAATTTCGGAAGTCGGTGTTAAATAACGAAGAGACAAAACTATTATAGAAACACCGACTTCCGAAATTAAAGTTATTTTGCACTTTTCAGTGTTTTTTATTATTATATACATATATATATAGATAGAAGATTGTACATGACTGTACATACCTAAGCTGAGTCAAATCTTCAACACCGCTTGTAAAACATATTACTTCATTAAGAAATAATTAAAACAACAACTAATTATCAAAATTTTACACATTTAATCATCTCACTGTACAGGCTGTCGGAGGCTATTTAGACTGTTCTTGGCTGCAAGTAACAAGCGTTACAGGAGCCGAAAGGCACTTGGGGGCTGAAGCAGTCGCTCGGGCAGACGGGGCAGGCGGCTGCGTAGGCGCGGGGGTACGAGCATGATGCTGAGCTCGACCATTGAGTTGGGGTAGCGTGCTGGAACATATAAACAAGTTATTATAGCCGATAGATCTCTGGACTCTTTTTAAAAGTGATGGAGTTCAGAACGTAACATCCTCGTTAAAGTTAAAACAAAAAAATGGCAATGGACCATTTTTTATCGAATTAAAAAAAAACCGGCCAAGTACGAGTCGGACTCGCGTCCGTAGCAAAAAACGTAAAAAAAAACACATTTGCCCCACTTAAATATTATTTTAATATTTGTTGTTATATCGGCAACAGAAATGCATCATCTGTGAAAAATTCAACTGTCTATGCTTGTCTATGTCTAGCTATCACGGTTCATGAGATACAAGGCCTGGTGACAGACGGACAGACAGACAGACGGATGGACATCGGAGTCTTAGTAATAGGGTCCCGTTTCACCCTTTGGGTGCGGAAGCCTAAATATGAGGTTTTCAATTCGACTGATTTATTTTTGTCAAAGCTGTCTGGTATGCCATAAACAACACATAAATACATTTTAATCCAAAACAAGCTGCTTGTCGGCAGAAGTAGGTATGGTGGAGACATATCTGTGGGTGGAGAAAACATTTTATGATTTATTCCCATCTATCCATGAATTTATTCATCGTTCCCGCGAAAAATTAACATATTGGCATTTCATTCCATGGGTGCCGAGATGGGACTAAATCATAAAATCTATTCTCCAGAATCATCGATTAAACCGATTTTAGTTCAAATAGACATTAGTTCTTCTGCAATCTCTATTCCCTGAATTGAAGAATACGTTGGTGTAACTTCTTCTTTCGTGTCTATGGCAGATACTTGATAAATAAACTTGTGCAACTAATTATAGCTATGAGTATAATATGAGAGCAGTGGTGGCCGAGTGGTAACGGCTCCGACTTACGAGTCGTAGGTCGCGGGTTCAAACCCAGCCAGGCGCATTACTTTGTGTAATTTATTTCATCACCACTGCTCTCAAAACGGTGAAGGAAAACATCGTGAGGAAACCGGCATGTCCTAGAACCAAAAATTCGAAGACATGTGACATCCACCAACCCGCACTGGGCCCGCGTGGAGGATTACAGCCCATTCCCTCTCGTAGAGAGGAGGCCTGAGTCCCAGCAGTGGGAACATTATAAGGCCGACTATGCTATGCTATGTATAATATGAATCGAGGGGTCCTTACAGACTGACTTGGAAAAAGTCTTGGCTAAATCTTGACCAAGAAGTCTGTATAAAAACCAACTCACCTTAATGAAGCTGCTGAGCACACAGTGCGTGACATCATACGCTGGGCAGTTGAGGAAAACCCCCTGGGCCTTCAGCTCTGGCCCCAGGCAGGCAGTCTTTGCATACTGGACGGCCGGCCCCCACTCGCTGTGGTCCGTCTCGAACTGGTCCAGGTGTGCTGACACCTTGGTCTTGTCCACCGCCGTGCCGTCCAGCCATTTTGATTCGCGAAAGACGCACGTCAGTTTGTCGCACTGGAAATATTGTATTGACAGTTTGGTACGTAGGCATTATGAAATAATACAAAGATGAGGTATGAAATTTCTTCCAGCTCTTACAGAGCTAGTGTCTAAATGGTTACTGCTAAAGTTTGACAGATATCCAGGTTAGAATTTGCCAACAGTTTTCAACAAGGCGATGCGCCACCGGTAGGTACTTGGTGGACATCCCATCCATACGCATAAAGCGTTTTAGGAACCCATTAATTGTGCATACAGCTAATAAGGAGTGGAATTCATTGCCAGAGTCTTTGCTTCCTGGTAACTACAACCTGGGGGTCTTTAAGTAAGGGAAGAATGAATAGGTTACTTCCAGGCCATCCTGAACCTTATCGATACTGAAAATATGAAACAACGTAGGGACATTTACCTAAAATGTAACAATGTACCTTATGAAGATTGATATAAGCATAGATATCCGTGGATATAAAGGTATTTTCGCAAAACGTAAAAATGTCCTTTACGTTGATTCATACTTCTGCCCCCCTATCCAAGTTACAACCGTTTCGTTTCGATTCTCTTTTCGTCGATCGCCTCGAGTAGGCCACACCTCCGTTTCCTTTATTCTGACGTCATCTCAACGCTCAGTCATGTGGTCATAACAAAGGAATAGGAGGCGTGACCGACTCGAGGTGATCAACGAAAAGAGAAACGAAACGGTTGTAACTTGGCTAGGGGGGCTGGTATCGATATGGTCGCTTACCATTAGGTAAGACAGTGGTGACAGTGGTAAAGTGCGAACATATCAGAAATGAAAAAGAAGAAACTGATTTATTAATTCTGAGTTTGGTCATTATTTTTTACCTAGAACTTACTTATTTCGGTAGTTATACAAATACGTATATAATTGCTTTAAACTTGTTAATCGTTAAAAATGTACCCCGATGGTTTACATAATATTAGGAACATAGGTACCTAAATGATTACATTAATAACTTACAAGGTTTGGTTAAATCAGTGTGGAAAAAATAATCATTGCAATACATGTAAACTCGTTAAAAAATAAAAGGCCCGTTTTGACATTTGATTAATACCCTAGAATGTAACTTGGAACGAAACTGAAAGAAACAATAAAATAATAATTAATTACACAGTGTTTAAAAAAAATACGTAAATTTTTTTGACGCGTTAAATAATATGATGGAAAGATGGAATACTTACATTGCAAGTATTCTTTTTGCGTTTTTAAGTATTCGTTTTGACAGATGTCAAAGGGGCTTTTATTTTTTGACAACTTGTACATAAATGATAAATGTACATGTCAAAACTTACCTCATTTTCATACTTAGAACCGGTACATTTGGCGGAAACCTCCGCACTGATCACCTTTGGAGAATTGAGGCATTGGTAGATCTGCAAAAGTTTAAAAACAAACCTATAAGTACACAGCTACTCGTATAAGTAGTGTATTACATCTATTAAGTCGATGGCTAAGGTGAAAGCGCCAGGGTAGCCCGCGTAATTCAAATTTTCATGATATAGTCTAATATATTTTCTCAGGCCGTGGATGGGTTTATGTCTCTGATTTTTTTTTTAATAAATGTAAATTCTCGGTTGTCATTATTTGTAGATAATCACAAGTCAGGAAATATGAGACTAATCTTGTCAAGGGATATCGTGTTACCCAGTTACTATCTTGTGAAGAAGAAATATTGTAATAGGTATTACTGACTGCAACAAGATATCACGGTTGCTCTTCGGTTAGCGTTTACAACTATGGGCTAAAAACGGTGACAAGTATTCTATCAACAAAAATGTTTGCAAAGATCCTAAAAATAATAGATTCACGTGACACATCAGTAGCGCTGGAATCCCATAGGTACATTATGGAGTTTCTATCATCCGTCATTGCTAATATGTCTCCGTGTCTACTTACGGCCCGTGCACACCACGTTTTTTAAACGCGCCGTTTACGCGCGTTTGTAGCGATACAGACGCAATACGCACACGAGTCAGACACAGCATAAGATAAAAGCGCGCCGTCGACGCACGTTTCTAAAACGCGCGTCAACGGCGCGTTTAAAAAACGTGGTGTACACAGGCCCTTGGTCTTGATAGGTTCGTGAAAATAATTATTTTCATTTGCGTAGAATATGATATGTAGGGTATATAAAAGTAGGGTTTTTTTTAGGTGCACGCTCTTAGGTGGAGCGAGAGGACGTGTCAGACTTTTACTGACTAAAAACCATTCCTATGTTCCTTCTTTGCTTTTGTCCAGGGTCCCGGGGTTAACTTTCTCGGATGCCATTTTGTTTGAAAGAGTTACCGTGTCCGTGGCCCTGGCACGCAGAGGACCACTGAAAGAACACGGTTTTAGTCAGTAAAAGTCTGACAATCACTCTCGCTTCTACCAGAACGGGAGAAGTATTTTTTTTATAATTTATGTACACACATACAGAAGAAGATATCTTATTAATAAATTTGTACAAAGGTACTTATGTCAAAAAGAAATTTCTTTCAGCAGACCTGCGGAAGGAGAGATTAGAAGAGACGTAGACAATAGTGTGTAGAAATAAGAAAATAAGAGTTTGTAAAATCTTAAATTAAACTAATAAATACTTATATAACTATACTTATACTAAAAATAAATACATAATACATATATGATTATCACAAAAGGAGGAAAGATAGTGCTCTTTTACTTGAGTCTTAAAGTAAAAAAAATACTTAATAACTACCGACCTCAAAAAAAAGGTCCATAAAAAGTCTCAAATATAAATTGTCCCACATATGTTGCTTTATTAATTTTTAACTCTTTATTGTATGACAAAATGCAACGCGATGAAAATGCAATTTACTTATTTTCAGCCTATAAATAACTTAGGATGACTTACTCCAGTCGGTGTCTCTCCACAGTAGGTGCCACCACCTCCTGGCGCCCCGTAACTGGCCTGAAACAAAAACATGTACCTAAGCATATGTTGTAGTGGAGTGCCGCAAGGCTTAAACCTCGGTCCCATGTTTCTGCTGCACGGATTTTTGTAAACACTTAATTCTAAAATGTTTTAATGATTAAGCGTACAGGTAAAGAATACAATAGAATAAACTTTCTTGTACACAAAAATACATAGTAACAAAACTTTTACACAAACTTAAATATACGGGTACAATGGCGGTCTTATCGCTGACCGCTGATATCTCCCAGACAACCTTAGGATGGATTGTAAGATCTTAAAATAACTCGGTTTAAAATTAGGTACTGTACCGAACATAGGTGGGCTTTAGTCAGTGAAAATCTGACACGCCCTCTGACTCCTCCCTAGAGCGCCAGAAGTCGTTTAATGATTACCAAACTCAAAGAAAAAGCTGGGTTACACCTAGAACTGGCTACAACCTACGTAAGTTTACAGTAATTGTGTGCTATTTCAATCGTTTCAATGGCCCCCTTCGTTAAATATTTAAATTACGCCCCCAACTTGTTATTGCTCCATCCTTTATCTCGCCCCAGAAACTGAAGATGTTATCTGAATTGTAACACAATGAAAACAAAGTTAGATGAAATACCTATTTAAGTTAATTTGTGTTTATCTCTCCGGGGAATAAAAACAAACTCAACGGCAAATATATTAATTAGGTGCTTTAGGTTCCCGGCTAAAACGAGACGTTCCAAGAATAGAGGTTTTTTTTTTTAATTGATTTAAACTAGTGCTTGACTGCGATCCCACCTGATGGTAAGCAGTGATGCAATCATTGATGGTGAGGCGCGGAGACTGGTTTATTATGAGCCTACTCACTCTAGCCTTGAAGGCACCTAAATTATAGTTGGACGGGAAGACCGCTGCAGGCAAATTGTTCCAGTCCTTCGATGATGATGCGGAACAGGGTGGAAAGGTTCCATAATCTGGCTTAGCCAATAGGGGTATGCTGCAAATCTTGCAAATATGGAATGACATGAATCTTGATGAAATGATGTTCATATTTATCTGACTGTATAAATCCCTTTGTACTTTTTACATTAATTTCACATATTTTTATTTCTAATTGGTGCTATTCGCCCCTAAAATATATTTACCTCTTTATTTATGTACACTTTAAGAACAGTAGTGGTACATGGGTAGACTTAATGCAACAAGGCATTCTCTACCAGTCAACCTTTGGGTTAAAAAAGACTAGATTGTAGTAGGTGAGCACAATAAATATTTTATTTTTTTATATAATTAAATTATGAACATATAAACACTTAACTAATTAAAATTAAATAATATATACACAATAACTCCTATCTAAAATATGGCGTCAAAAAATTCTTCCGCATCGCTGTCGACTGGAAGTGTGCCCAAAAGACTGGCGGCACCAGGCACTGCCACGTTGTATGTATGGCAATGCTTAATCTCTGACCGAGGTAAAGCCAGCCCTTTGGTCACGCGAAGTGTCAACTATATTAAATAGGCATTTCAGTATCATTAAAATTAGCTAAAATAATAAATCTATATAAATATATAAAAGCGAAATACCACTAACTGAGTAATAACGAAATTTCAGAAACTATAACACCTACAAACTTAAAATCTGGCAGGTAGGTTCCTTATAGGGTGTAGACATCCTCTAACAACGGATTTTACAAAACTCCATCCCTAAGGGGGTAAAACGGGGGTTGGAAGTTTGTATGGAGAAATCGACTTGTATGCGGGCGAAGCCGCTGAGAGAAGCTAGTGATAAATATTAAATCATTATAAGCTCTTAATTATAATGCTTAATAATAATGACGCAAATTAAAATAATGCGGACTCAGGTTGGGCCATTGACCCATCGGCCATCGTTGGCCTCGACCCATCTCCTACACAGAGCCAGTGTCAAGTGTGGAGCCGCTTTACACGACACGCGGCACCTACTATGCTGCCCATTGTGCACAATTAACCATCAACACTTTTCCGGATTTAAACGAGTTGCGCCGACCTCAAATAAGACGGGACAAGGGCAGGAAGATGATGATGATGACTTTTCAGGATTTATACGAAGCCAATAACAAAGCTGTACACTGTAGGTACAGGTTGCCAAATATTGGTCAGAAAAAAAAAGTAATGTGTTCATCGACATGAAAAGAAGAAGATAACAACTATGTCGGAAGACCAAACTAAAGTTGAGAGGACCCCGCCCCGCTTATCATGTTTGTGTCAACTTCTTTCAGACACATTCAGATACAGGGGCGTTCGCCTTTTAGAAAACCTCATGGGTGCTCATGTTCATTTGATGACTCGAAAAAGTATCGAAGTGTGAGAAGAGAAATGCACACTGATCGACCGACAAATAAATAAATGTCCTGCTTACATATCATAGCATAGTTAATTAATAATTATTAGTAATTATGTTTGATAAAATGTAACCATTTTATAAAGATGAAACTAGTTTTTATTATCAAGAAATATTATAATTGATACGTAACTTAAAAGGCGATTACTGATTTGTTTCTTGATGTCTATTCTCAGGGGTGCTCGGCAACCGCTGTTTATTTCTAATGGGTGCTCGAGCCGCCGAGCACCCGCGGAGTTGGCGCCCCTGCTTAGATAATAACCTATGAATAGATCGTCGTCGCATTTCGACGGTAAATGACAGTAGTGAAGCCCCACTACTCGTTACCAAGAAATGGCCGTGGGCCTCCCAATTGCTGTTGTGAGTAGGTATATGCCTTTGGATCACAACCCCAGCGCAGTGGCTAATCGATTTGTGGGTGCAGGTTCGTTTCCAAAACACAGACTCCGGCAGGGAATTCCCTTAGCTGTACGCACAATGAATGTGTTCCCAAAATGCTTTGTACGTATGGGTGGGATGACGTTTGTAGTCTGGTTGTTTGTGTACTTATACGATATAGAAAAATTTCCTTTGTTCGGGGCACCACTTTTAGATGTTTTGGTGACATAATCACAACAGGCATGTTTTATTAGCAGACAAGGTCGCACCGTTCGCACGTGATAGGAATCACTGACAAGGCAGTCATTTTTTGTCAGTTTTAGATTCTAGAAGAACAGAAATCTCCTTTATTAAAGGTAAAGGAAGAAAATGAGGTTATCAGGAAAGTAGTTCTAGCAAGATTTGAACACCGCGATTTTATATAAAACTAGCTGTGCCCCGCGGTTTCACCCACGTCTTTTGTAACTGCTTCGCTAACCGTGACAACTTTCCTCTAAATCTATCTATCCAACACTAAAAGATTTTTTTTTCAATTTGAATCAGTAGTTCCCGAGATTGTGCGTTCAAACTTTTCAGGTTTTTTAATATTGGTAGGACCTAGCTAGCGTTGTCAGGCGTCCGGATAAAGCCGGACAGGGTCAGGCTTTTTAGTTGCATGTCCGGCCAAATTAGGCGGAGTCCGGCCTTTTTTAATTATTTTTTTTTTTTTGGATTTGTCATGTCTTCTACTTTATCTTGTATCGCTAGTGTAAGCGGAGCGGACTAGCAATTATAGTAGCCAATTTTATTGTGGTTTCATTAGAATTAAAAAATATATATGCCTATTATGGTCATTATTAAAAAAGTCAAGTTTGACTTTAAAAAAATGGTCGGCCATTTTACTCAAATGTCGGCTAAATTGGCTGGTCTGTCCGGCTTTTCGGTTTGAAGACCTGGCAACCCTAGACCTAGCTAAAGATGTTAAACGTGTCTATTGTTTGGTGCCGTGTAGATTTGATTTAGTTATAGTTTCAAATGTAAACACGTAATTTGACTTCATATTCATAAAGTCCACCGTAACCTACGTTTATAATTTAATGAGGACCAATTGACCATGTCCTGACTCTTCAGAAGTACAGGTTATCTCAGTCAACACAGAGTACTTTTTTTTTAGGTGGGAAAATCATCTAATGACAAATTACGCTCTTGAACGGAGCGGGAGTTAGTGTCAGACTTTTACTGACTAAAAACCCACTCCTGTTCTTTCGTTTTCACACTACCCATAGCCCCAGTAGGCTTCGACCCTGCTGGGCCCCTACGATTTGCTGACATCTCCCTGAGGCGCGCGTGGAACAATACGCGCCATCGACGACTTGGGCTCGGTCCGTACGGTTACTGGACCATTGCTCGCCGTACGCAAGCCCGCGCCTACGGTGGCCGGGAATCGGGATTGTAATCCCGGCGGCGGTTGGGGCGTGAGGACCTTTGCCTCACGCGAGAACACAGGGTACTACAGTATCTGTCTACAGACAAGTCTCCATGTATTTGGCCAGTCCTCGTTTAATTAACATAAATGACATAATTATGAACTCATTGAAGAATACGTAGGAATACCTACCTACCGCTTGTAAGCCATAAAAATAGAATATACGTCGGTCTAGATTGAATACCTCTGCAAGGAGCCAGTCACTAACATAAATAAACTACTGTGTTCAACGATGTGTCATCTCACAGGACATCTACAATTTATTTGAATATCTAACTGAATGCTGGTTCTTAGATTTATCTGGCTATGATTTAACCACAAATCAGTAACTAGTTTATTTGGGGTTTTGTTTCGAGTGAAGTTCTGTGACGGTTTTAATTATTCGCAAATTGAATTTTAGTGGATATTGTGATGCGAAATTAGTGTATTTTTGTATCGCAAGTGTATAGTAAGACGGTCAATAGAAATGACTGAAATAGTCGCGTCCTCGGTATAATGACGTACCTACCTAATACCGTGACGGACTGACGGTTGATAGGATATTAAAATGAACGAAAAAAACATGTTGCGCCGACCCAAAGTAACATGAGTAACGGTAGGAAGATGATGATAAAAATGATGAAGGAGCATTACTTTTCACTTTGATTTTTTCTTCTCCTGGCTCAATTATATATTTAATATTTATTAGTATATGTTTTCTTATATTGTATGTATGTATTTGTGTTATTATGTCTTATTAGTATTTTTCTGATGTTGTACACTGACAACCCTAAATCCATCTCCTTTCTTTCAGTCCATCCAAAGGTTGTCTGTAAGAAATTGCCCTGTGCGATAAGACCGCCCATTGTACACTTATTTTTTATTATGTTTGTCCTGTATTTTTGTTTATGTGGTGTAAATAAATACTTTTTTATTTTTTTTCCCACACTTTGAATTACCTGCTCCTGTATCTATCCTCACTGCGTTCACAAACATGTAAAGCCACATACGCAAGACACCATATTCCTTACAAACATGTATTTGATCCGTGCAGGAATCGAACCCGCTCAATCACTGCACCAACCATGCCGTTTAATTACCTAAGTACCTAAGTAGGTATGTACTTTCATTGTGTGTCTATGTGCTAAATAAACATGTTTTCTTTCGTTCTTCTTTTCTTCCTAAATTTCTATACATACCGCCGAGAAAGCTGACTCGAAAAGGTAGTGTTGCTACTAAATACTGCAGACATTACAATTTGTTACATCCGCATTCTAATAGAAAACAAAGTGACTGTATTGTGCGTCTAAAACTAAATAGGTACCTACTTTGTTAACATGACCCTGGGTCACCGTGTAAAGACAAAAAAAGAAAAAAAACAGTATGAAACCACTAAACTTTGGCTAGAAGATGTAAGACAGAAAAAAACAAAATAATGTTTTAATGACAGCGCAAATAATAGGAGTTACCAGTTACCTCTCTAAAATTGAAAACGATAACGAACTCATGATAAATTGCGAATATCGATTAGGGTCCCCGAAACAGTCAATTGCGATTGACTAAGTATATTTACGTACGTGATTGACACTAATTGATGTACAAATTGATCGTTTACTTTAAACGATTGACGTTTCCATTCACGTAAACATTGTCACTCGTAATTTACCGTTTCTGCGATCCCATAGGTTGGTATTTAGGTAATAGGTATCTACCTATTTATCTAAGAACCAAGATAGGTCCAATATTTTGGAAAGGACTTCATCGCATGATCTCTGTCCACGATACCGACTTCTTTGGTGACAAGGATATCTCCTAGGTAAACACGTAAGTAGGAACCTGCCTACCTATTGTAAAAGACTAATCCCAATCTACAAATGAATACCTACCTATCGCATACCAACACAATAATCGCGTAAAATGTAGTTACTTATAGAACTTACCGCAACACAGAATGCAAGAAAAACACAAAACTTAAACATTTTCAAAACACGATCGTCCTTGCCAGCTCTAATAAGAAGACTGGAGAACAATAACGAAACAGGCTCTGAGATAATCAGGAAGGTCAAGTCAGAGGCCGAGATCGCACGATGATAGTGCTGTCATAACAGTCAACAACAATTTTTTGGACCTCTTGGCAACGCCAAAATGTAGATATGTGCAACGTTCGATTAAAGTTTGAGTTTTCTTTTATTTTTAATGTATAAATAACATTCTTTGCACCTATTTGTTACTCTGGTTTAAATTGAAACGCCTTACAGCCACAAAAGTTCTGTAATGGACCTTATTTTGACAATGATCACTATGATCAGACCAATGACTTCACAGCAAATTATGTAGGTTTTTCTGGCTCAGTAATGGATCCATAACTAAAATTTAGGGACAACGATATTTTTTAAATGATCATTATCTAGGATAAGCCAATCTAGCCAAAACTTTTCATTTTGTTCCCGGTTTGGCAGCAGGCAATTTGCTCGTCAGGTTGCTAGTTACTAGTAGTAACCGCTAGATGGCACTGGCCACCAGATTGTTAAAGAGCTGCAATTTTGTTTTTGCTCGTTTGCAAGTCCTAAACGTAATCTTTTTTCTGTTAATTATTATTCTTCAAGGTCTGTCTTGAAAAATTAAAACAAGCAGAAGACACTTCTCTTTTTTATTTATTAGCCTTCACTAGAACAATTAAATCCACCTTATAAAATAATATTTGAATATGTGTTTAAGCTTTGTTTTTAGATACCAAATGAACACTTTATGCACTTCAAAAGCGATTTTTAATATAACCACCAACTTTATCATTTATATTTTATAATTTGTTCATAACATGCTTTGTGAATTTCATTCATGCAGGATCGTAACGACCTCTGTGGACACTACGAGTAAATGGTGGCACAGATTAACAAAATGTCGAGACAGCAAGATAGGCATAAAACTCGTTTCTTATAACTGCATATTGCGTTTTGAAATCAGATTTCATGTAACTTATTATTTTATCTGATTAGCTTTCCTCAGCGTTTTAAACCGCATCTTTGGTTACTTATTGGTCGTAACGTGATATTTTATAGCATATAGCCTTCCGCGATAAATAGGCTATCTAACACTAAAAGATTTTATTTTTTATATTCAAACCAATACTTTCTGATATTAGCACGTGTTAGATAACAAACTCTCCAGGTTTGTTATATTACTATAGAAGACAAAATGTATTAATATTAGACTAAGTAAATTTTGTCATTAATTCATTAACGCTCAGGCGGTAGCCGGCGCCCGCAAGCCATTGTCTTACTATTGTGTCTCTAATTACGCACGTCAAAAGGGCATGAGTTAACATAATTACATATACACAATGTTATCGATTTGTTTTTTCATTATTTTTTATTTATTTACTTTTTTACCAATATCCAGGATTATAGTAAACAATCATAAGTATTGAAAAGTCGTAAACATAGCTAAAATAACCCAGTATTCGCGGAAGAAATAGGATGCGATGTAGCAGATTCTAGAGACTCATATTTCATTATTTAATTATTTTTTTAAAGTCCTCGTGTTAGTAGGCCACAATGCACTTCATTGAAAGGGAGAATGTTGCATTTTTGTCGGGCCAAGAATTCGTTATGTTTCTTTGATTTGGTTGCCATTAATCGGGCACAAATCTAAACTCTGAATCAAAACTTGGTCTGAAATGCTCATTGCTTGACTGGGCTTGACGTAGAATAGACTAAACTTCGTTGTACATTTAAATTGTAACATTTCCCTTTTACGTTAATTTTACGTCCCAGCTTTCTGAGTAGGTATCAGAAAGTCAGAATATAAATATAAATAAATTGATCTTTTCACAACTACTAAGTTGTGTCACTTCTGCGAGTAGAATATTATCTTTAGTACTACTCTTTGTTCTGATTGACGTTCCATTCCAAGATGGCAGACATGCCGCTTGAGCCATGATAGTATGGAATCGTAGGATTACGATTTTTAGGTGTGTCTTTCTAAATATCGAACTAGAATGTCTTCGAAATTCTTGACTAATGTCTTATACGAATGTTCTGACGATGTGAAACAACTCGCTTGCGTTAAGTGCGCTAGTTTTAGGTAACGTTTGTGCCGGGACATATGTAATAAAACGGTGATCGAAATTGTGTTTTTCGGTGTGTCGTGTACGATAAGTATTCTGGTTTGATGTTAAATTAAAATGTGGAATATGATGTGCGACGTGATGCCCACTATATCGGAGGACAGTATCAGTCAAAGGAGTTCGCAGTTATCCGGTGAGGATGCGAACTTCGAGCAGTTGATGGTGTCTATGCTCGATGAGCGCGATAAGCTGGTGGAGAGCCTGCGGGAGACACAGGAGCGGTTGGGAGACTCCGAGGTGCGCCTCAAGGAGGTGGAGAAGGAGCGTGATTCGCTGCACAGACAGATCGCCGCCAATTTGCCTCAGGTCAGTGACATGAATGCTAATGCCTAGCTGCTTATGTAAAAGCGGATATTATTTATATGGCAGGTAGTGCTCAATTACTGTTACGTTATATACAGGCTTGGGGTTATATTCAAGTTCATTTCTACTATATTTCAAAGCCTTTTGAATGCTTTTTTGCTTGTAATTTTTACTTGGAACTGTATAGTTGAAAATCTCGAACAAAAAT
The DNA here is from genome assembly GCA_905147345.3 of Mythimna impura. NCBI lineage: Eukaryota > Metazoa > Arthropoda > Insecta > Lepidoptera > Noctuidae > Mythimna > Mythimna impura. Next base: position 1,983,077 of record LR990355.1, on the reverse strand, counting down.
ACACTAAAACTTGAATACTAACAAATAAATCTTCCTTAAACCATTAATTATCCAATCCAACAATGGTGCCAGTCTATTGTATAATCAGAATGAACCAGACGCCGGTGACTGTACTCGACAATTACTCTATTTATGTGCTATTGTTATTTTTATTGCTCCGTAACAATGATTAGGACATCTTTGATTGACATTTTTGAGCTTCCAGTATTGTGTTAATTCTGCAATACTGCATTTAAATTTTTTGTTTGTGTGAAATGTATTTTTTATAGGCTCAGGTTAATTAAAAGTTACCAATAATCATAGCAGATTATTATACATTCCTGAAATATTGAAATTCCCTTTGAGCATCATGTGAATAGAGTCATCTTGAGGGTGGGTTGGCCAATTTGATAAATGTTTTTGTTGGATAATTGAAGGACAGTGAACATATAAAATATCAATTATTTTTGTCTGTTTATTCTCAGATCATTTGCAGTATTGATCGATAATGCCTTAAAAAAATATCCATCAAGAACCATTCATATTTTAATTTCCATGTTTGATTAAGATTTTAATTTAGTAAAGTAGATCTTAGTGTAATGACACTAAGATCTACTTTACTCACACACCCATAAATAAATTGAATGCTTAACATCTTTCCAACATCTTCAAAATAAAAAAAAATAAAAATAAAATAAAATCTTCAATCAATTAACAAAAACAGAAGCATTCTTAAAAATTGTTTTTTTCTGCAGCACAAGCATCGTTGTCAATGTCAGTTGCAACTGACAAAATTATATTTCAGTAATCACAACATTCACAACTATATTATTGACTCAAGTCAATACAAAACTGATATGTTGTTTCTTTATCTTAAATAATATAGTATGCAGTGGCAAGCAACAATGAATATTGTTAGTGTGCAGACCGTGTCAAGGAGAGTTGCAGACATAATGCTCAGCCTGCGGAACAGAATTAAATAAAATGTACATTCTGTAACTGAGATGACGAGTTATATTTATTATGGCCTTGTTTTGTGCGGTAATTACTAATATTTGAGTTATTTTGTTTAGCATTTAAGTAATGAACAATTCATAGACATTTTACTGTGGTGTTGGTGATTATTCCCCATTTTTAAAACCATGTCTTGACATCTCAGAGAATTTAATTATGTGTTTTTTGGGTTTTTCTTGATAACCGAAAAAAATCTGGATGATAGATGATTTCTCAATGTGTAGTGTGTCTCAGAAAAGCATACATGGTGACCTTAGTGTTTTCTAAACCTAAAGGCTAGATTCTTGATCTAGAATCCAAATGGCATTATTTACCAATAACACTAATTGTGTTTTTATCAAAGCAATACATAAGCATTAGCAACCTTATCATTTACCCCTTGCTGGCGTTCAGGAGTCTATTATAGGAGAGGGAATGAGGCCTTATCCACCATGTAAGCCCAGTGTGTGTTAGTGGGTTACATGTCTTCAAATTTTTGGTTTCAATATAATGATAGATGCTGGTTTCCTCACATTGTTTTCATTCACCGTTTTGAGAGCAGTTGTGACGACGAAATTCATCATCATTTCAGCTGAAAGACGTCCACTGTTGGACACAGGCCTCCCCAAATGTCGCTACTAGGTCACGGGACGGTCCTGAGCATCTCACATCCATTGGATTCCCGCAACCCTTACCAGATCATCGGTCCACCTTGTAGGAGGCCTTCAAACGCTGCGTCGGGTATGACAGCATAAATTACACAGTATTATTACAGTTGTTTTTGTTTGATCAAGTCTTTGTATTATGCTAAAAACAAGGAATAGGGACTTTACCCATTGTGGTCGTCCATTTTAAAGAACAATAACATTGCATAGTCAGTAGGTAGAAATCAATTTATTATTATGCTATGCTTATTCCTTTTTTTAAATTATCATTTGGCTGTATGATGAAATGTAAGGAAACTTAGCTCAATTATAATTCACAAACTAAGCTTAACATTATTAAAATTGTTTAAATATTGACATTAGGTCAGCTGTCATTCACAATATACAAGTAGATAAAATTTGTCATAGGCTGAACACTATGTAGAATCGTCATGTCACTGATTACATGATGTGTAGTCGGAGTTTCATTCTTTATGTTTTGTCAAAAATTCCTAACAAATTAAATCTTCAGTAACATTTAAACTGTTTAGCTGCCCAGAAATAGACTTTAGGGATAATGTACGAATTTTTAAATAATGTTGGCATTCCAAAAGTCTCACTCATAATTTATTATCATAATTTTTTTTTTTTTTGATAATTGGCCTTGTCATTTATTATGTGATAAGTATTTAATGTCTCTGACTGTACATATAGTTTGTGATAATGAATATTCATTCTAGTCTATGACAACAGAGCCTGAATTAAGTAATCACTGTTATCAAATCACTATCACTGTAACTGGTCAGGCCAAAATTTGATCCTTTGTGAATTAGTAGCTTATTTGTGTTTGGACTATTGTAAGAGCTTTGCATTATTATTATAATGATTGGGCATTTTGCAGTATTGTATTGGAAAATCTAGAGTGCAGTTGATGTCTGATCAATGTAAAAACGGCTTCTTTTTTCTTCATTTTATTTTCAGATTAATTGGTCAGTGTAACTGTTTCCATCTTGTTTGTAAACCAAATCTTACAAACTCCCTGTATTTTGATAGTACCAAATAGCTCACGATTCGTGCACACGCGATGTGCGTTCAGCACAAGCTTTGGTTTTCAAGCTACAATCATAATTGGCGTCACTGACTTGTCAATCTGTGACGCCATTAAATCATATCGTAAGTTCTAACACTGCACCGAGTCTAGGTCTAGTAGCTTTACACTTCTTCTTTCCAAATCTTTAGATAGACACCCAGATCGTCCCCCCATCTTATTCGTAAAGCCAAGGACACCTTGGCCCCGTGTCGCTTTGTCTGCGCACCAATCCTGTGTTTTACAAGCCCACAGCTTGTCAGACAGCTTTTGGAGAGCTTTCCACATCAACAATAATTGCGTTTTGAAGCGCAGTGTATGTCAAACGTGATCTGTTAACACGCAGTATACTGCACTCCATAGCACGCTGGTAAACCTTGAGTGTGGCCTTTTGAAAAATTCAACAGGGTCCAAGCTACCAGTGGTCAGGGCTCCAGAGAAAGGAACCTCCTAACAATGCGTGTATCTAGAAGTACATACCGCTTTCTTAATCAAGCTCTTGATCTAGCCGCCTGACGAGAGAAGACCAAGTCTGTGCACCATAGGTCAGGATGGGGAGAATACACTTGTCCACAGGAACTGTTGTCCTCAATCCTGCCTTGTCAAATAAAACTGAATTTAGTTTACTAAAGGTCTTAACCAATCGGTAAGCACTTCAAATCAATTAATTCAATTTTAGGAGAATGACGTAAACATCACCAAAAGCAATGTTTTCTCGCCCACGTTTCCCGTTCAACAGTTGTGATTTGCATCAGTTTGTTTTGATTCAATTCCGATACAAATTAAGCAGGTTTCTTGCAGTTCGATGCCGAAGTTTTAGTCAGATGGCGTATCTTATGGGATCAGCTTGTATTTTTTTACGCCATGTCACGTAATTTCATTTCAGCAGATTTGCCCGTCAACGTAAACCCTTTTGTTACTAAACGCAGAGTAAATTGACAACCAGTCTTAAGCGTGGGCCACACGGATGCAATCCAGCGTCTAAACAGATCTCTGTCCTCACCTCGGTGGGAACTTGCAGATTGTAAACCTAGCCAAGCATTGTGGTGATTGCCGGTTTGTCGAATCGTTGGATTACATTTGCTGGCTAGATGGATTGCAACAAGCAAGTTCATCTATGTTGAGACGCTGGATTACATCCGTATCTTAGAAGTAATAAATTGGCATAGCTTTACTGCGCGTCTATTAACACTTCGAGTGCCAAGATCATACAATAATTCGTTTGTGTACGACTGTCCGAGTTGTTGTTGTACGTTCCTAATATTGACTTGTATTTATGCCCAGTAGCTGATTATCGAGTCCAAATCACATCGCTGTCATATCAGCACTTTGAGTTGTCTATGGGAGGCTTAAATATGACCACTCATTCTCGTAGACCGCACCATTGAACGGGTTCTTATCAAACTTAATACTACTACTAGTAAGTAAATTTTTGATTTCTAGTCGAAGATGTTGCTGCCCATCCTCTCTGCTTAATATTATATTCTTTGCATCAACCTTTTGACAGGAACGTTCGATCCCAAAAAAATTAACGGCTAGATTCTTCCCGCGAATCGAGCATTTTTTAAAGAATATTCAAAATTGGTTTATTTATTACTGCCAAAGATTACTTCCTTAATACTTTGTAATACTTGTACACACCGTATAAAAATAATACGAAATCATACCTGAGCATAGGTCACCTCTTCACTAGTCAAGTGTGATGATTACTGCGCCCTTGATCGATCATTGAAGCGGTATGAAATTCTCTGCTCACGACTGTCTAGCCAGACCGATCGATTTCGCACCCACGTTATCTAAAAAACGGTTAAAAATAGGAGTGGCGTTACACTTTTATTATCATTAAACAAATAAACCTGTTTCTATTGGGTTATCTTTGGAATCCTGGGCTAAAAAAATATTGACTGTTCGATCACGATAAAAGCTATGCTAAAAAATCCTTCAAATTTTAAGATGTGTTCCGGGATGTTACGAGCTGTATCATACCAATTTCATTTGTAATGACAGTGTTCCGATTTGCAAAGGTCCTGCTCGAGTTATGATGTCGGTTAGGAAGTCGTGTTCCGTTAAACAATGAATATTGCCTTCAAGAAGACACTTATCTATGGGTCCGAATATCGTACTGAATTACCCCCCACCAACGTTTCCAACTTTTTAACTAGACAGGCTCCTTAAATCATGAGGAATTTATTATTCAAATGCAATTTACGGCCATGTAAAATGATCGATCACCTACGACCCCCAAAATTTAAAGGGAGCCCGCACTCCCACCAAAAATTCGCTCAGGTTTTTATATTCGCCCAAATAATTGTGTTGAGTTTATACGAAGTAATTTGCTTAGGGAATGACTAGAGTTTTCCTCACAGTGATTTATGAATATATCCGTAGCGCAATTAGGCTGGATTGTCAGCGATTTTGCATGAATTAACCAAGCCTAAAGTACCTGGAGGTAATTCGGTGGAATTTTTCAGCAAAAGAATGTTGCAAAGCCGTGAGGGGTTCAAAATGGAGTGTTATTAACTTTGGAATGGTTTAAAAAGGTTTTAGAAGGTGTCGAGGCTGTAGCAGCTTTGTTTAATGAAGATATTTATGATTATGAGCATAGTTCGGGCTGTGTCATAAAAACTTTTTAACAGCTTTCTGAACGCTATTATTAGCGCTGTCTTGTTGGCGTGAAGCGCTGTGATTTGTCTCTAATGTTGCTTAATGTGTTTAATCCTTAAATAAAAGACAAACTTAACTGAACAATATATGTAACAGAGCCTTATAATTGTCAAAGAAGATCTAATAACAACATTTTAACCTCGTTCTGTCACGGAGATCCTAACAAAACTATCTGTTTTGCCTCCTCTATTCTCTCAAGCATCCCGCCCGTCTCCGCCTACATTTCGGATAATCAATGTCTTCCTAGAATGCGACTACACATTTCCGGAAGCATCTATTTCGGTCAGCAGCGTGGCCGAATCAAAATATCAATGAACTTCTAATGTCCCCTATATTTAGAACGGAGATAATTTTGAACGCTTTCTACTAATGTCGGTGCCGTCAAACGGCAGCTATTACTGGGGTTTATTTTTGATTATTTTAATTATTGAAAAACTATTATGTTGTTTTAGATCGTTTGATAAAATCCGTCACTCTGTATGTAATTGGTTTAACTGTCGAACTATGGTGTCCCCTATGAATCAACTCGAGCATTCTATTTCTAGATCTCTCGTTGTTGGTCAACTGTGGTTCTTCTCTTCCTATGTTCGGTTAGTCTTTTATAAATTAAGTAATGCAGTTCTTTTTTATTTGGTTCTGCCTTAGTGATTTTGGCGTGGGGATATCCGTTCCCTCACGTTTGGGGCCATCTCCTTGGCTAGCATTACTGCATCGCATTTCCTCTCTCGCTTCGGGCCATGGCCTGAACCAGGGTCGGGCACGAGAGATCGCCGCCACCGATTGCCTCCACGAGGACACGACGGTGCTCCACCCAAGCACTGAGCAGGGCGCACCTCCACCGTATGCTCCACCGTGTCCTATCTCTTGGCAATACTAGTGTCAGCTTTTCGGAATTCTGACTACCCGTAATGACTGACAAAGATCTATAAATGGCAATCAGGACCAATAGCTTAAATCGCTATCAGAGATAGACTGAGGAGTGAGGACTCTCGGTTTGTTAAGATGGTCACCCATATACATTCCGACCTTGGCAACTTGTTACAAGGCTACTACTTGGCAACTTTGGATATGCTGTTATTGTTTTAGCCACGAGGTCTTACAAATAATCATAATCATCATTTCAGCCGAAAGGCATCTGACCGGTCCACCTTGTGCTCCCACAAGGTGGACCGATGACCTGATGAGGGTCGAGAGACGCACAGGACTGGTCGTTATATCCTACAATTATAACAAAAGAATTAAAAAAAAAAATACAAAGTTTAATTGATAGTTGAAAGACATACTTGTAAGTGTGACCCGACTAACGGTGTGGGACAAGTACCGTTTTGCGTTTAATAGCTTGTGGTTTAGAAACTAATTAGCTAAGCAACGCCTGCCTGACTGCTTTGCGTAATTAGTTTTTTCTGCAAGATCTATCCGGCACACAAGAATGAATTACCGAAGCAAACTTAGAGAAGTAAGTAATTAAAAGGAATTCTTCTCTGTTGGGTTCGATATTGTGTCGTCGTTTGTCACACAACTCGAATCACATGTAGCTACTTAAACATCTGGATTCGGAACACATCTGTAGGCTGTAGGCCTTGCAAATACAAATATTTGTCGCGATGCCGCATTCGGACTGCCGACCCTGTGCAGAAGCGGCCATTCTGCTAGTACGTTATTGCATTAAAAAAAAAAAAACTATTTTGTAAATAGAAAGATTTTTTTTTAACCCGTTTAGTCTACACTAATAATATTATAGAGAGGTGAAGTTTGTTTTTACCCGACTGCAAAAAGGGTTATGTTTTTCGCGCGTATCTTGTATGTTTTTTTTTTTTGTTTGTAGGAGGTAATCTCTGAAAGTTCTGGTCCGATTGCTAAAATGTTTTCACTGTTAGAAAGCTGCTTTATTCCTGAGTGACATATGCTATATTTTGTGTACGTGGGTGAAGCAATGGGCAAAAGCTAGTATTAAATAAGTTAGAAACCTTTCAAATCTGCTGGTAGGGATAAATGTCAAGTAACAGAAAAAGATGCACATACTAAAATGTGACGTCATCACCATTATGTTACATGTGTAGTATGTTATGTAGTAGGTACGACACTTTTTTTCTGTTCCCACTCACCTTGGTGAGATAGAAAAACTGTTCTAAATAAAACTGAAGCGAACTAATTTGTTTTTAATTTTCTTTGTTTGAAAAACATGGCCTTCCTGTAAAATTATTATTAAGTTTACAAATTGAAAGACATTACGCTTTGACATGCGGACGTAATCATGAAACTTAAGGTTTCTTTTTGTCATTTTGCGGATCATCACATCATCATCATCATTTCAGCCGAAATACGTCCACTGTTGGACATAGGCCTCCCCCAAATGTCTCCACAATGACCGGTCCTGTGCGTCTCGCATCCATCGGATTCCCGCGACCCTCACCAGGTCATCGGTCCACCTTGTGGGAGGCCTTCCAACGCTGCGTCTTCCGGTACGTGGTCGCCATTCCAGAACCTTTCGTCCCCATCGACCATCTGTTCTGCGAGCAATGTGCCCTGGCCACTGCCATTTTACGGATACGGATAAACATTGTTGATATTCTGAGACCATCTATTTTAACCTGAGGTCCTTCTACGAGCTCTTAATACGATCCATTTCATGACCTGAACTGAACTGTTAAAGGGATGGAGCTATATAGGGTGTACTAGCTCCATCCCTCTCTCTCGCTCGCATGCTTGTCATTTCAACACATCATAGTAAGGCGATCAGGGCCACTAATCAGACAAGCAGCTACGAGTATTTCGTAAATTAAATATACTATTATTAAATATACTCAACAAATTTATTCAATGTAAACTTCACTTGACAAGCTTTGTTTGCTCTGCGGGGTCCCGTGAAATCAGTGGAAGTTGTGATGTAACCCAAACTAACTCCAACAAACAAGCCTTTCAACACGGTGTTAGGTAAATGATAAAATTCCCCGATCTCAACCCGTTTCGACCGCTCCGAATTTGTCCAAGTCTCCGTTCCCAGTATGCCGAATATTCAAGCTATCTCCTTGTAAACTTGTCTCGCCTAACCTGTGTAATTTGACAATTTACGAGCAAATATGAATGTTTGATGGTTTTGTTGGCATAACTTTTATTGCTAAACTTTTTAACGTCGAACTGCTGTAGTGCTTAAAGCATTAATGGCGCAAGTCTAGATCTGCCAGCATAATATTTTCTTTAAGTTCTCTTACGTAACTGGCTGACTGGTTGCGCATCTTTAGGAAACTAGTTTTTTTTTTAATTCATATAAACCAGTGCTTGACTGCGATCCCACCTGATGGTAAGCAGCGATGCAATCATTGATGGTGAGGCGCACTAGTTTATTAAGAGCCTATTCACTCTAGCCTTGAAGACACCTAATTGTTGTCGTGTCATGCTTTAGTAGATACAACGCATCTAGATACCTGTGTGTGCTCAATAACATAATATTTCCATCGTAATGACTCAACATCTACACCGAACATTGGTCTCAAGCTTTCCCGCCCTTGAACAATGTCACGACCACAATTATACATTTATTTATTTGGAGCATTTAATAAACACGCTAGTAACAAAGTCGATATGAAAACATCCCTATTGGCTTTGAGCCAGTGAGCGTTAGAGCGCGAACGGGCACATAAACTTGTACACAATCCGCCATACTCTTTTACACGACGCTGAAGTTTATGGCTGCAGATATTAGGTTAAACGGACACGTTATTGTTGGGGTTTTGAAGATGTATCCATGATTGTTTGTGTTGTCGTTAATACTCACGAGATCTGTAATTGGTGAGTATGGATCAAGTGTGTGACGCTAGTAACCAAATGACATACACAGCTTTGTTAGAAAACTTCTCAAACTGATCCTACTGCGTTAAAGATCGTAAAGTCAAAGTCGTTAAAAGTAGAAAGTCTTAAACGTTATTACTGTTAGTGGTAATTAAATCCTTACGTATTACAAAAACATAGTTTCAAATGTAATCATTATGGAGAAGAGAATCGATAGAAGAATGCTTCTATTTGTTAAATGAGAAATATCTTCATTCAGAGCTAGTCATGCGTTCAAAAGTGTCAAAAGAACCATTTCTTTGAAAACGAGTTTCCTAATAATTGTCGCTCCAAATAAACGAAAATTTCAATCGAAACTTTAACGCTTTTTTTGTATTCTTTCAATGACACATTTTCACCTAAAGGTCAATTCACTTACACTACTATCCAAAACATAAGCAAAAACTAATTTAAAGAAGGTAAAAATTAAACATACATTATGAAAATTAAAATAAATTGTAGCTTCATCGAAGTGTCCATCTTTTGTAGGGTTCCGTCTTGTTCTGGCACGGTTCATAGATCGAATTGTTAATTTGCGTTTTTAAGCAGCAACGCAACCTCTTAGTGCTGATTTCACCATCTCCGGTTAGCCTATTCGTCAATTAAATTTTCAGTTTTTTGACAGTTGTTGTATGAGTTTGACAGTTCTTATTTGACAAATAGGCTATTCGGGACTTTAATAACAGGTGGTGGAACCGGCCCTTAGTCTCCCAGACACTAAACGTCTTTAAACCGTTGTTATTGTTATGGTTGCGGTTAGCATCGACGCCGTACTAATCTTAATGAAGTTATTTATCCTCATGATTTGTTGTGGATTTGGGTCTACCAGATCTTTTTATATTTTCATTGCTCCGAGTTTCTTGTTTTCTAGCAAGTCTATAATGAATATTTCTATAAGAAATTCCGAACTTTTTTGCGATTTGACGTTCACTGTATTCTTCCTCACGTTGAGTACAAATAGCGCTTCGCTGTTAATTTTGATTTGTATACGTTTTGCCATTTTCAAAAGCAAAGTACAGTCAACGTAGCTTTCGAATACAGACAATGTTAATATCACAACTTTCGTGTGCGTTGGCACGCGAAAGTGCTCAAGTGCGACTAAATAAGGTCCAAAGAAGTTAAAACCGTATTTGTTTAATATAACCACACTTACAACAGACAGCACTCGACGGATTAATCTTAAAACGCGTGTTTCGTTAATATCAAGGAATTGTTTCAAACTTGATGATTTTTGTGTAAATAATCCTAAAAAGCCGTAAAACTTAATTTTATTGCTAATTTTTACCGTATTTTGTTTAAAAATAGATATGCTTATACATTTTTGAACGGCAGTGTAAGTATAATTTATTCTACCCCAGTGAGGATAAAATTTATTCTGCCAACCATCTTCCGTTCTCCATGCGACTAAACATTCTGTCTAAATCTTTTTCCAAGCACATCGGTTTTCTCTGTATGTAGACAATAAGCTGCGCCTGATTTGCAAACAACGTCCACAAACGTTTGCACAGGAGGAAAGTGAAATGGTGACGAGTGCGTAATGAAATATCGCACCTTTAGAATTGAAGTGGCTTAACTAAAAATTTTAAGAAAACGACTTTTACACTTCAAACGACTTAAAAACATGTAATCTATCAGTTTATTAAACATAAACAGACACTTTTAGTCCAGAAAAGGACAAACGTACTGTTTCCGTCTCTTTCAAATCATGCGCTTACCCCGCGCCCCTCGGTTTTGAAGGAGCCTCTTCAGTGTTGCGTCGACAGTGCTAAACGTTGGGTGTCGCGCGGTTGCTGCGTAAACGACATAAACTGCAATCCGTCGTTTTAATACTAAACGCAAGGTAAGTTATTAGTACGATATTTATTTTTATAATGCCTCTTTTTAGTTTAGGGCGCTTTAATACTAAATGATAATAATATTTTGGTTTCGTATTTGAACTGCCGTCATTTTATTACTAAACATTGCTTATATAAATGAGACTTATTTTATGATATAGCTTTACTTTACAAACCAATTTTGTGACTACGAAGACGTATACAGAAATATGTTTATTATTTACTGAATACTGTGTGGCCTAGCGAGCTTTATTGTGATTGAGTCTTTTTATTTTTATTTCAGTTAAAGTTTAAGATTTAAAATGAAAAGGGCAGACCACATTTTGCAGCTAATAAATAAGCAAGTTCGGTCCAGTAGCACATCGTCATCAGGTTCTTCTACGTCATCATCGACAAGCTGCAGCACGTCGTCGTCGTCATCGCAAACGAAAACGGATGAACACGAAGGGACCAGCGACTGCATACCAGGTACTCCAGAGCCGTCGACTAGCAAGAGACATTTAAATAAAGTAATAAACTACTGTCAGTCACCCGTGAATTCCGAGGAATCAGACGTTGATCTGAGTGATGCTGATCCGACGTATAAAGATTCATCGCTACGACCACCACGTCGGATTAGTTCATCAACCACCATGTCGGACGGTGAAAATGATGAAAGTAACGTAATTGATTCCAGTGAATTACTTCCACAGAACAAACAATCTAGGAAGCGGCTGCGCAATCCATCTCAGTGGAAACAAAACATTGTAAAATCGCTTCGAAATAGTGGGAAAGCCTACCGATCACTCTCAAAATCTAATAAAGAGGTACCTGAAAAAAAAATAAGAGATAGTTGTGTTTGTAGACTTCGTTGTTTTGATAATGTAATTCCTGAGAAGAGAGGCGAAATATTTGACTGTTATTGGCGGCTAAGTAATTTAGACTTGAAGCGATCTTTTATAAAGTCATGCATGATGGAGGTAAAACCCAAATATAAGTATACTAATGCTGCCAATCCTCGTAAACCAAACACGGCATTTTATTTTACTGTTGATGGCCAAAGAATTCGCGTATGTAAAACTTTTTTTATCAATACACTTGATATTACAGAGAGGCAAATAAGAACTGTGAAAATGAAAACTAATTCTACTGGCTTTATAGAAGAAGATCTTAGAGGGCGTTCTAGAAGCCGAGCACCGATTGACCCAAGTCTTGTACAAGATATTAAAGACCACATTAATAGTATACCGCGCATAGACTCTCATTATCTAAGATCTTCTTCTACAAGACAATACATTGATGGCAGCAAGAGCGTAAAGGAATTATGTAGGGACTTTAACACTAACCAAACCAAAGAAAATAAACCTCACGCTGCATACTGGATTTACTACTTGATATTCACAACTGAATTTAATATTAGCTTTTTTAAACCTAAAAAGGATTTGTGTGATCAATGCACAAGATACGAATTAGCATCAGCAGATGAAAAATTAGTTATTCAAGAAAAGTATGAGAAGCATATTAAAGAAAAGAATCTTTGTAGAGAGGAAAAAAGAAATGATCGTTGTAATATTAACGAAGCGAATATTTGTGCTGTTTACGATCTAGAAGCTGCAATGACTTGTCCCAGGGGAGATATTTCATCTTTTTATTACAAATCAAGACTTAACTGTTATAATTTTACCATAGTTGAATTAGCTTCTAAATCAAAAGATACCAATAACCAGATAAATGATAGTGACTTAGGCGCATATAAAGAAGTATATTGCTACTTTTGGAATGAAACACAAGGTAATAAAGGGGCAATTGAAATAGGTTCATGCGTTTTTGATTATTTAAAGTCTATTAGTGAAAATAATGCTGACAAAATGATCAATGTAATATTTTATTCGGATAATTGTAATGGTCAAAACAAAAATAAATATATTGCTAGTTTATACTCATATGCAGTGGCCCATTTTGAAAATATTCAATCAATAACGCACAAATATTTTATTAAAGGACATACGCAGAACGAGGGAGATAATGCACACAGTTTAATAGAAAAAGAAATAAAAAGAAACTTAAGATCTGGTCCTATTTATATACCTCAACAATATGTGCCTTTACTAAGAGGTGCTAGAAAAACGGGCAGGCCATTTAGAGTAAAAGAGTTAGATTACAATTTTTTCATAGACTTAAAGGTATTGCAGAACGAATGGGGATATAATTTTAACCAGGATGTCGATAAAAATGCGGTAGGTTGGAGGGACTCAGATAGCGAGATAAAAGTGTTGAAATTTGTTAAAGACAAATTATTTGTATTTTACTATAAAACTACATACTCCGAAGAAGATTTTAAGGAAGTAAATATGCGCAATAAAAGAAATAAAATGAAAGAAGCATGTGAAATTACACTATCGAAGGCTTATAATAACAAAATAGAGCTTGCAGAAAATAAAAAGAAAGATTTGAGTTATCTTGTAAGAACTAAAGCAATCCCTAATACATACGCCTGGTTTTATGACACAGTTTTGTAATTTGAATGACTAACAAATCGATTTCACTTTAGTGATGAGGAAAATTTTTGATGTCAAAAAGGTGTATGTTTTTGTGTTTTCTTAATTATTTTTTTAATATTTTTATTTCAACATTTTATGACCAGTTATTCCAGTTTCTATAACTAAATAACTTTTGGTTTATTGTTATTTTCGTTCTCTTATTGACAAGAGTGTTTTGTTTTTTATTTTATATTCATTTATCAAAGAAAAAGACTGCTGATTCCTATAAACTTACTTGAATTGTTTACCAATTATGTTAAGAAAAATTCTAGTTTCTATAACTAAATAACTTTTAATTGATTGTTATTTTTCTTCTCTTATTGACAAGAGTGTTTTGTTTTTTATTTTATATTCATTTATCAAAGAAAAAGACTGCTGATTTATATAAACTTACTTGGATTGTTTACCAATCATGTTAAGAAAAAAAAAACTCTATTAAAATAGAAAAGGTAAATAATACCTAGTGTGAGCTGACTGACCTTAATACTAAATATTGTAAATTAAGGCATTTTTAAAGACTGATTATTTCTTTGTTTATTTCATAATAGGTAATAGATAAACAAAAAATGATTTTGTGGATGGACAATATGAATGTCATCCACAAAATGTTAATTTTAGTACTTACCCATGGTTGTGATTAGTATCTAATGATGATAAATGAGAAAAAATACCAAAATAAATGATTAAAAGTATACTCTGTTTTTCACTTTCTTATATTTTTGCAAGTTATCAGTTATTAAACTAGCATATTCCAAAATTAGTCACCAAGCATCAATATACCATTAGAGATTAACCGCCTCTTTATTAAATAGTCATATTTTGTTTTTGTATTCTTAAGTAGCAAATAGACACAAAACTAAAGAAGTCAATTATATTTTTTTTATTTTCGGAAAATAAGTGACATATTTTTTTACTGATTAATTAACAAGGGTTTTAATTAGTTATACTTACATGTTTAGTTACCAATCGTTAAAACAATTCCTACCCTACGGTTAAAAACAAAAATAGCGATGTCTAAGGCTTAACGTAGGTATTACAATCGAAAAACTAAAAAATGGCTAATTTTTCATTTACATTTTTAGCGTTTACCAAAAAACAAGAATTTCAGATTAAGCCACTTCAATTCTAAAGGTGCGATATACTGAGGTGGTGGAAGTAGTAACGTAGTGGAATAGTGTGGTTAGCTGTTTTAATGAACACACCAATAGAGAGATGGAGAGTTAGTTTGAGGACGTATCTTGAGTTAAAGAAACCTAAGACAACAAAAAAAATTTGGCTTCTTCCAAAAAGGTGCAATCGATCCCAGAATCATCACCAGAGTGAAACTGTGGCACAGTAATTTGCAAACAAAAGAACGTACCGACGCCTGCGCGGTTAATGAATTACATGCTAAAGTAATGACAGTCCAATGACGTGCAGAGTTATTGCGTCATGCAGGTCATTAAGAGGAATCTATAGGTTCGTTATAATATTATTTAATACCAGCTTTATTGGATACGAACTTCAATTCTTGGATCTGTCAGAACAGGCCAATTAGGGAAGAATGATCTGAAAATAATGATTGAAGCTCGTGGATCAAGTTACATACACCTTCTATAGACTTACAGTCTGTCTGTTGGTATAAGATCAACGCAGCTCATGGAAATCTGCCATACTAAAGTCATGGCACATATATTTCTATCCTAAAGACAAATCCATCAACATTCTGACATCCCAGAACCATTTAACGTCAGTCACAATTTCTTGTGACTTTTCTGATTTGCAGACAAAACAAAATAAAACTATTTGACGTAATGAATCTGTAGTAATGGAAGTCGAACGACTACAGAGTTATTACATCAGTGTAGTAATATTGCGTAATGCAGCTGTAGTTAGAGAACACATAAATAATATTGGATGTCGTGAAATAACTTTCTGCTAGTAGTTGGTATATAAGAGGAACCCGAAGGTGATGGATACATTGCAGCGCATGGTAAAACTGCAGATAGATTCTGAAACACTGTTTTGTGGTGTGTAAACAAAAATGGTAACTACTAACTCTTAAACTAGATCCATGTTCCATGTTTGTTAACTGAATTAGTTACATCCCTACTCCTCCTTGCGTCATATTCCTTAATGCTGAGGGTCGTGACCTCCCTGCTTCATCACTTTAATTTTTATGATGTTCCTCCATCTATTCCTGTCCTATAAGTCCATCGGTTCTTATTAGTGATATCAGTAATGCAGATATATCGACCGAAACGAATCTTTTGACAGACGGATTAGGAGACCGGAGCTCTTAACCAAAAAGAAGCTTTACCGTAGCTTCAGCTAAATTCGGATATTTACAGGGGATTTGGCCTTCAAAGCCGGCCACTTTACTGAAGTGAAGATTAAATACTGAAGTGACTGAGAGTCTTGAATTTAACACAGCGATGTATAACTAAAGTAAACCTAAAATTCACTGTGCAAGAAATGAAATACAGCACAAAAACAGCCAAAAACGTAATTAATTTTCCATTCCACGTCCAGAGCTTTTTCCCAGTATTGGAGCCAGTACTTTCACGTTTCCAAGTGGAGCCATATCAAAATCCAATTGCCATTTGGTACGATGTCGTAATCATAAGTTGAATACCGCTTAAGTTCATCCGTGCCCGCATAAACCGCGCACCGGGATGTTTCTACGATTATGGCTCCCTGTATGGGATTATTGATCCTGATATTGCACTTGCGTATTTGAGGATTATATGGATTTATCGTTATTGTTTGCGGATTGAGATGAAATAGCATTTACCTAGATGACTTACCCTCGGTTTCTGATTTAAGCATTCGAAGTTGAGAATTACTCAAACTCGACTTTGCCCTGAAAACCTGTCAAAATTTGGCAGTTAAGTATGGTTTGAGACGTTCATAACTCAAAATACTCAATTCAGAAATCTGCCCTTAGTATGACGTCTGTCTGAGTAGCAGAGTCCCATGTTTTATGGCTTCTTTCGAGGAAGAACTGCTAACCTTACCTATAATATTTCAGCCTCGAAGCAGCGTTCGTGTGTTCATGTTTGAGCGATTGGCGTGCCTGTGTAATTGAAGGTGCATGAGATATTTCTCATTTGTCTCTAGGATGGCAACGCATCCATCCGTAAGGCTTTTGGAATTGCAGTTGTTCATAGAAAGCGGTGACCATTTACCATCAGGCCATTCCTGCTGTTTTGATATAATATGAAACAAGAACCTGTTTTTTTTTATTGATGATAGGTTCGCGCTTGACCGCTATATCTCCCCTGCCCTGATGGAAAGCGACGATGCGGTCGACGATGGATGTCTTATTCGATTGGAATGATGGGTTCTTTTTTTTAGTCTGGCTACCTCCAACGTCATTGGAGACTTTCTTGAGACTAGACTTTTATTCTTCATACTTTATTTTTCTTTTTTTCGTCATAATTTATTCATAACTTAATTTTAATCTTAATTTACCAATTTGTTTCTTTGTATTTCTGGTTTTGGAAAAAATAATGGTTGGACTAAAGCAGCGGGTGATAGGTCGTGGGTTCATCAAACCCAGCCAGACGCGTTACTTTGTGTAATTTATTTCATCACCACTACTGTCGAAACGGTGAAAGAAAATATCGTGAGTTGGAATTGAACTGGAATGTCCTAGAACTAAAAATTCGAAGACATGTGACATCCACCTACACGCATTGGGCCCGTGTGGTGGGTGTATTACGGCTCATTCCCGCTCCTAGAGAGAAGGCCCGAGTCCCAGCTGAGGGAACATTAAAAGGCTGATCATGCTTCTGCTATGTAATGATTGTTTTTATTTGATTTTTGCTCTTACTTGACTGATGGGTTCAACACTATCCAGACCCTTGTGAAATCGAAACATCCCTCGATACTTCAAGTGTTGTTCTCGGTTTGGTGGGCGCTCGGTTCTCAAGCAACCTGTTGTCATAATTCGATCCCATCACGTTCCTCCAATCAAATTGTCACGGTTCTAGTGGAGCTAATCGCTATTCGTTCTGGTTGATATCGCTTGGAAATCTCTTGGTCAATTAACGAAAGTATTTAACATGGTGCAAGTTTGTGTCTAATTTGTGTATTATGTTTTAATTACAAGTTTTAGTAAGGTTTTTTTTTTAAGTGGAGAATCATCAATAACTCCTCTCGCTCTGGATGGAGGGAGAGGGAGTGTCAGACTTTTACTGACTATTCTATCTGTGTTCCTTCAGTTGCTCTTTGCGTTCAAGGACTACCGTAAATCTTTCGAACAATCCCGCGGTTCAAGTCTTAGGATGACAGTAGAAAGGTACTTAATCGTGAATGTCGTCATCACACTTAATATTACGAGTATAAAGGCGAAAGTTCGTGTCTGTCTATGTTTGTTACTTCTCGCCCGAACGGCTGAACGGATTTGGATGAGATTTGGCACACGGGTAGATCATGTTTTGACTGGCCTGTTGGTCTAGTGGTTAGTGGCCCTGACTGCTATGCCGGAGGTCGTGGGTTCAATTCCTACCCAGGACAAATATTTGTGTGATGAGCACGATCATTTGTTCTGTGTCTGGGTGTAATTTATCTACAATATGTATGTATTTAGAAATATATAAGTATGTTGATCAGTTGTCTAGTACTCATAACACAAGCTCTGCTTAGCTTGAGACTAGACGGCGTTGTGTGATAGTTGTGGAATATTATATTATTATATGTCCTGGAATAGCTCATAGGATACTTTTTTATCCAGGGTGTAGGTTCCCTTGGGACAATTTTCTACTTTCACGCGTTCGGAGCCGCTGGCAGCTGGTAGTATAACAGAAATTAAACAGTCAATCTATCTAGCTTTTTCCTAACGTATATTGGAGTCGGCTTCTAGTCTCACTCGGTGCTGCTGAATACTAGTATTTTACTTGAAGCCACAGCCTATTTAACCTACTGAGTAGATCAACTTCAAAAGCACAGTTCGCGCTGTAGTTGAGCGATTGGCTGCTGCGCTGCGACGAGATGGTTCGATTCCCGTACGGAATATAAATTTTGTATGGCCCAGTGAAGATTTTTCCTGGACTGGGTTTTTTTTTTTTTTTTTCGGTGGGAAAATCATCTTATGACATCCCCCGCCCTTGGGCGGGGCGGGAGATAGTGTCAGACTTTTACTGACTAAAAACCCACTCCCGTTCCCTCGTTGCCTTTCGTACCAGGGCCGAGTCTTCCTTTCAGAATCAGACCCTTGGCCCCAGTAGGCTTCGACCCTGCTAGGCCCCTACAGTTGCTGACATCTCCTTGAGGCGCGCGTGGAACAGCACGCGCCGTCGACGACTTGGGCTCGGTCCGGACGGTTACCGGACGGTCGGACGGCGAGCCACCCATTGCTCGCCATCCGCAAGCCTGCGCCTACGATGGCCGGAAATCGGGATCGGAATCCCGGCGGCGATTGGGGCGTGAGGACCGTTGCCTCACGCGATCGGCCGCCTTTCCTGGACTGGGTGACTTGTGAATTTTTTTTTTGGAGATGGGAAATTTTCTATTGGCTTCTTCCACTCTAGGGTGTAGGAACGTTAAAAAAAATTTGCACAAGGTTTCCTTTTATCATGTAGGCGAGCACTATTAAGAGAGGATTTTCCAAAATTCACCCCCTAAGGGGTTGAAACGGGGGTCCAAAGTTTGTATGAAGAAACCTTCTCATCCGCGGGCAAAGCTGCTGGCAGAACCTAGTATTTGTATGGGTATGGGTTTGGATGCCTTATGTATGTGAGTTTCCATGTTTATGCTAACCTAACCTAAGGTACAAGAGTAATTCTTACTCAAGTTATATTGTAAATCTTGACCTATACGCTCACGGTTTGATAGACGAAAACATTACGAATCGTGAAGCTCTGTTTGTATTTTCTCTCAAATAAAGAACCGTGTTGAGTTCTGTTTATCGAACCTATTTTAGTAATTAGTGAGCCGTGAGTCCGTGATGAGCATAGACCGGAATCTTGGGTGCTACTACTATCAAAAATATGGATATGACCTAAAATCGCAATTGTGAAGTGTTTGATAGTGCTGTTCTAATGCTTTTCCTTTTAATACAGTATTATGTTCTATGTTTATCTTTCTTTAAAAATAGTAAAAAACTGGGCAAGTGCGAGTCGGACTCACGCACTGAGGGTTCCGTACAAACTTGAAAGGTAAATTGCGGTTTACGATTTATGACGTATTAAAAAAAAACTAAGTACTTACTTACTAGATCTCGTTCAAACAATTTTCGGTGGAAGTTTGCATGGTAATGTAGAAGTTACAGGGAGGGGGGACACACATTTTACCATTTTGGAAGTGTCTCTCGCGCAAACTATTCAGTTTTGAAAAAAATGATATAAAACTTCAATATCATTTTTGAAGACCTATCCATAGATACCCCACACGCATGGGTTGGATTCAACAGTATAGTTCTTATAGTTTCGAAAGAAAGTGTCTGCGACATACGGACGAACAGACAGACAGACATGACGAATCCATAAGGGTTCCGTTTTCTGCCATTTGGCTACGGAACCCTAAAAAGTAGCTACCTATAAATTACATTGACGCAAGATAAGTACTGTTTCGGTATTAAAACAATATAAATGTTTTAGGCCATATCCATATTTTAGGTAGTAATAGCACCCAAGATTCCGATCTATGGTGATGAGAGAAATTCTAACAGAAATGGTACAAATGAACAAAATTACGGAAAAAAATCAACTTAAAAACAACTCAACTCAACAAAACAACAAATAAAACAACCAACTCAACAAAACAACAACAACCAACTTAATAAAATAAAATAAAATAAATAAATAAACTTCGAACACATTTTTAAAAGTCCGGTTTGTCTATATTTTCTATATCAAGTAACATGATTAGACTACTATTGTATACGCTTCATTATGTTATTATAAAAATATGGTACTATAAAAAGTGAGTGGGTTTGGTGGTGAGCTTAGAGATAAGGTATGGATGTGTGTTAATATGTATGTAAGTGAAGATACGACGACCTGGTGAGAGTCGCGGGAATGCGGTGGCGTTGTGGAGACGCTTGGGAGAGGCCTAATGTCCAACAGTGGACGTCTTTAGGCTGAAATGTTGATGATGAAGTGAAGAGAGAATAATGTCAGGGTGAGTATGTGAAGTTGTAAGGGTGTTTGTGTGAGTGTGTGTGGTGTAGTGAGTGAGGAAAATGTATGTGTTACTGTGGAAGGTAGTGTTATACTTCTAATGTCTACCTACAGACATTTTCAGAATAAGTGAAATCACATAACGGTTAATAGTGCAAACAAATGTTATTATGATCGTGAGAATATACGCATGGCCGGACAATGGTCACTCTTCAGCAGCACTGTTGATATTATCGTGAATGCATGATGTAATTGTTGGATAACCATTTTAGAAAACATCTTTACCTGCAGAATTATGAATGAGCGTAGAAACGCTGGCTTTGTTTGTTTATTGCTGATTTGTACTACGTACGACATAAGGCGAGTTTCCACCTATACATTGTTGACACTTCTCGTTGGTCTGGGCTAAGCTTTTCGCCTTATCGTTTACTAGCTTCTGCCTGAAAGTGGGTTTCTCCATACAAACTTTGAACCCCCGTTTCATCCCTTTAGGGGGCGAATTTTGGGAAATCCTACCTTAGTGCTCGCTTACGTCATAAAAGGAAGCCTTGTGCCAAATTTCACGCTCCTAGTCCCAGTAGTTTTGGCTGTGCGTTGATATGTCAGTCAGTCAGTTTCCCCTTTTATATAATTAGATAACGCGTAGGTATATCGAAGGACTGGAACAATTTGCCTGCTGCGTTCTTCCCGTCCGATTATAATTTAGGTGTCTTCAAGGCTGGAGGGAAGGCTCTTAACAAACTAGTGCGCTTCACCATCGACGATTACGTTACTGCTTACCATCAGGTGGGATCGCAGTCAAGTACTAGTTTATATCATTTAAAAAAATCTGTTGTAATATGCCAAGGTTGTTCCTGGGTCCGATTTCACATCTAGACTGTATGTCTCATCTTGATGCAAATTCATAATTATGCCCATTACCCGTAGATGTAATTAAGACTTGTAAAGCTAATTGGCTTTTATGTTCGTCAGTTCTTATTTCAAGATTTACATTATTTTGTTATTCGGCTTTGCTTTTTACTAATTTCCTTTTTTGTTACCTATCTTTTTTTTGGTGGGAAAATCATCTAATGACAAACCCCCCCTTGGGCGGAGCGGGAGATAGTGTCAGACTTACTGACTAAAAACCCACTCCTGTTCCTTCTTTACCTTCGTCCCAGGGCCCCGGGTTTCACTTTCACACTACCAGTGTTTCTTACTTCTTTATTCTGTAATACCTAGAAAATGCTACCTTTTATGTCTTGTACCAAATTCGTAGCTGCGCCCATGTCGCTGCGAACTAATCAGGGCGCGACAGCTTCTTTCATAGCCACTGACGTTCTAGACTGGCCGTGTCCGTACTTTGATCTGTAAGGGCTGGGCGATTCTGAAAATAACAGCTATTAATGAGATGTTATCATGACTGCTAAAATGTTCATCGAATACTTCTGAGAAATTAAGTTTCCCACAAAACATCCGCTAGTACTTATTTTTGTCCTCACCGTCGTAAAAATGACATTCATATCGTTATTAAAAAATAAATTGCCATGCTGTTCCGAAAATATTTAGCACGAGCTCTAAAAACCAAATAAGAATCTAGCTTTTGGACGGTAGCCCACATTATGTGCACAGCTGCAATTTTATAACGCCGTAGAATGTGGGAAATTTTATAAGCCGCTTTTACTATTAAATTCTGGAATTATTATTCATCCAATGAAATAAAGTAGCGAGCAATGAACTATTGACGAAACTTAGCTCTACGATCACTAATATAAAATGGAGTTTCCGATCGCGTCCATCTGCCATTGTAGATACCTATATTCAGATGTATTTAAACTTAATTTGGATTTATCATTTAAGGGGTGACCAGACGGTTGCAAACTAGAGTTCCAACCAAGGTGGCTTGGATAAGCCAACACACATAAGTGTTTGGTTTGTGTTGCGGCTACATGGATGTAAACCACGCACCAACACGTTCGGTGGTTGGGAAGCGCGTTTTCCCAACGACCGAACGTGGGGGTGCGCTTCCCAACCAAGGGCGTTGAAGGACGTTGGTTTGCAACCATCTAGTTCTGCAAGCATCTAGTCACGTCTGTAGTTTTCACCACCACTGGATCTTTGCAGGGAAACAAAACAAATCTAATATAAATTCAGAGTGAAGCCGGTGTGACTCGTGTAGACAATATTCTCACAGATTCCGTGCCGCTCAAAGCTTGCACCATTCGCGTCTAGCAGATAATCAGTGCGCAACGGGCGTTCCCTTTCATACAAACGTTCACTCGGATATTGTTACGCGTTTCAGTCTTCACAGCAACGCCGCCGTGTTGTGTTAGGTAATGGCTGAACTCAACTACGGTAGCTGTGTTAGCAATCTAATTAATTAGTTCAGCTTTGCCATTTACATCAAGGAAACGCGAATTTGCCAATTCCATGATTGCTTCAAAGATTTTAGGTGGTTTCTGATTGCTGCGTTTGAATAATTATTTCACGTTAGGGTTCCAGAGATGTTCTTTCTTCTTGGCATAATAGTTTTACTTTCTATTATCGTAAACTTGAGACAGGCCTTATGGCGTCTCATCTCAGAAGCTTAATCGATTCATTTACGATCACAGTATTCAGAATCTACGACGGATATCTAGTCCACCAATAAAATGTCGTCTCGGTTCAATGGTTTTATCGAAAGTCAAACAATGCCTACGCATCCTTTATTTCTTTACTGTTTAGAGATAAATTGATGAAAAGTTTGAGTTGCATTTTCCATTGTAGCTTAACTTTTTTATACAAAAAAAAACCATCTTTCATGCTCTTTGGCATTGTATGGTTGTGTCGTTTTAATTGCTGTCTTTGTATTATAAACAATGCTTTGAATTGAGACAGGCTTTGTTTACATAAAACAATAATTATTATTTCTTTATACTGTTTTTCTTCAAGTTAAGCAAGCTAAACCCAAATCTGTCCAAATATATCAAGAACAAAATTATAAAACATTTCATAAATCCCCAAAAGAAAATCCACCCTATATTGTATTACTTAAAAGCGATTCTTGTCCGGGTAAATAATTGATGTCCTGTATATAGGGTAATGCACCTCTTTTGAACACCATTAAATATGAATTAGATCTGACCCATTACAAAATCAATGTTTCGGGTGCCTTGTGAATACATAACACTAAGCTGTCGATAGCGTCAGTTTCTATTTCAGGACTAATCTTGAATGTAACTGGCTGGATTTTGGTACGGTTAACGCTCGAATCGGCTATACGCATAGGAATGTGTGATTCGTCAAGGCTGCTGAAATAAATTCAGAGAGTTGTCGTCGCAGTTTAAATGCTGGCACTTAGTTTTCCAAAAAGTTTCCTACCAGCTATGGCTTAACTCGGGATTGTCATTTCTTGCTACATTTTCTGCGAAATCTGCGTTTCTTGCTTCTTAGATCTTTATAAATTCTCATTCTAATAAATCCTTTAAGTTTAGCTAGAAGCTACCCAATTTGGTGGCTTGGTAACAGTTGGCAAAGAAATAGATACCTACGATAAATTTTCCAAATAAGACTATTTCAAAATTTATTGCTTTCCCAGCTTTACCTTAATTTACCGATACGACAGTCTTTGGAACTGAGCCCCAATCTATTTGGAGACTAATTGCGCGATATGAATATCTTCCTTCAAAACTTATTCTCCAGCCACTTATTTACCGTAACTTTGTAGTCGTTGACTTAAATATCGTTGATAGTATATTCTTTGATTTAAATACGTAACAACATCAAATATCGATTATCGCTCCTTCGATGCAATGAGGCAAGGTCGTTAGGGTAGACAAAAATCTTGGAACCACTTCAATTGCAATTTATACTTAAGGGCTTTAAGAAAAGAATTAGATTTCTTTCGCAATGTCTTATTCATTTTCTACATGCCGTAATGGTTTTCATGATAAATGGGGTATTATACGAATCTTGTTCTTTGGTATGTCGACGGTCGATGAACCTGTCTCTTTCTCTGACGTCTTCGAATCTACTTTGGTTTATTACGGTTTTTAATCTTGAAGATGTTTCTCGTTAACTTTGTCCTGTATCAGATTTGATTTGTGATGTTTTAATTAGAATGTTAAAATTTCCTTATCATTTGTTGTTGCAAAATGTTATTTGATAGTACATATTACTCAAGCTTTCGGTAGCCAAATACAATAAACGATACATCTTTTATGCGAACCAGATGCGGAAACGTAATACAAAGCGAAACTGCTTCTTATGAATCTCTATATTGAAGTCAATGAATTTCAAAAGCACTTTTTATAAACAGATCTTGAAAAGGCTTACAAAATGCTTCAGCTACAACATCGCAAGTTTTTCCTGATGTTGTGTCCATAAAAATTAACGAACCAATGCCAATATGACAGACTCCAACGCCTCTCTCCCGGGAGGACATGTATTGATTATGTAACTGATTATCCGACCATGTGTACCATAAGTAATGACACACGACACTGAAGGGAATTGCTGGCCCAACAATATACCAACTGTATTTGCTTCGATGTTTTACGATCTTTATACTCCGATAATATTGTACGTGTAACGGGACATGATAAGGTTTACGCAATTAAAAGTTGAGGATTTAGTTTCAGAATTCAATAAGCTCTGAAAATAGTATCGGGGCTAATTATAATGCCACTACTAAGAGTACTAAGGTCTCTTGGTTGTTTCTGTTTAATGGGTCAATTAGTGTTGGTGGTATTTATTCTAGTAACCTGTTGCTTCATCAAAGCCATCATTCATGTAGCTACATCTGTTAGAACGACTGCTGCATCATATATTACTAGAATAAAGTCGAGGTTTTTTACTCCACAAGATAATTTACCAGTATCTTCATTTTATACATTCCATAAATTAACATACGCAATTGGAAACCCACCTTATGTTTACTATGGGCTTGTCTATTTATTTATCTTTAAATCTTAAGATCGTTTTCGGTAATTTAGGATTGTTTATTATGTACACAAAACGTATTTTACCGGCCGTATCGATTGTATAAACAAAATTCTAATTTGTTTCGAGGAATTCCTTCACAATTTTCTGTATTAAGACGCCTTTGCCAAAAGTATTTTAGTTCATTAGTAAGAATATTTACCAAAACTATTCATCAAGGACGAATTTTATTAATTACGAGGAAAATGGAACTCAATTTACCACTTCGGCGTTTTGGCGCCCAACTGAGACCATTTTCAAATCATTATTTCGTAATGATAGCTGACAACTAACTGAATATAAATATGTAAGGCGTCTACAGATTGAAGCCAGAAAGTAATATTACTTGGGTAACAAGAAAAAGATTACCAAAGTGAGATAAATTTTATTTTTGCCCTCTAAGTTAGAAGAGCAAAGGTCATCCCGTTGCCATGATGGTAATTGAGCTACGTCGAGTTAAACGCTTTGTTATTTCAAGTACTAAATAACATCAAAAACACAATTAGTTTCTTCTTTACTCAATTAAAACACCTACTACTTTCAGTCTATTTGAAACAATTGAAAATTTAACTCAATACTAAACAGAGAGTACAGAAACATCAACAAAAGCGGGTTACAATCTTTGAGAATTAAAATATGTTTCTTGCAATACGGTAACCGGTAATAAGCACTTACCTTTTCAAAGCATCAGTATAAAATTTATCGCCTCAATATCGACGTTCGTTTGCGAAAATCAATAATATGCAAGATTGTATTGCTTTGAACTGTGAAGCGCTTTAATTTAATTTCTCGAGGCAACGGTCTGGCCTGGCACCACCTACTCGTGCCTTATTGAAGCCGTAAGTGAATCAAGAAAATTTGCCGCGTTCGGGAATATGCTTGCCAAGGTTTGGTTTCAAAGTATTGGTAACTAATATATATATTAGACTAGCTTCAGCCAGCGGCTTCACCCGCGTGAAAATAAGTTTCTCCATACAAACTACCAACCCCCGTTTTACCCCGTTGGGGTGGAGTTTCGTAAAATCCGTTCTTAGTGTATAAGGAATTTTAAGTTTGTAGGTGTTATAGTTTCTGAGATTTCGTGATTAATCAGTGAGTGGTATTTTGCTTTTACATAGATTATATAGATTACCTATTTGTTGAAAAAAACTTCAATGGTTAGAAAATTAGTGGCTATTGGGATCGCGAAGACTAACTATGCTGACCCCAATAAATTGCAATGAACACAGGGGGCTGATAATCCCTGCCCCGGAAAGCACCTAAAGCAGTTGGTCCCAGTTATCATTCGTAGATCTTTGACAGTCTTTACAGGTAGTCACACAACTGAATGTCTGACCATCAGTCTATCAAAAGAGTGTCGTGTTGCCCTGGGTTGTGGAGTTCTGATAGGCAGTCACTCCATGTAAAACACGGGTATTCAGCCGCTTCAGGTTAGACCAGAAGCCGATACCGTGCTAGTTGCGAAAAAGCTAGGGAGATGATGATAATGACAGACTCACTGCAATATTTATTGGCTCCTACAAACATTTTAATAAGGTCTTATTAGTATTTCATATAGCCTCTCTCACGAATGTTTTTTTGTTAAAAAATGGTATAAAAGATTTTTAAGAGAAAGACATTTCGATTCGAACCTTGACGGTAAAATAACTTGGACATAATATATTTAAAATCACGTCAGTATGCCTAGAAGAGTAGCAGATAAGTATAGGGCCCATGTAATATTATGGTGGACAAGCTTACCGTTATCAGTCGTGCAGAAAACCAAAATCAGATTAGAGAATTGAGGACTAGCTCCTCTGAAAGAATACGACTAAAAGCTATAAATAAAAACAAATACAACATTCCTTTTGGCACAATATGGGTACGGTCACGCTGGTCACGTTTTAGGGCGGTATTTGCATATTATGTTAAAATAGTATTGAAGATTAAAAACTTATTGGTGTGGTCGGACTTCGGAGGATGCCAGGGATAAAGGGATCTTTTGCTGTTCTCACAAACATTTAGTTATTGAAAACAGTTTCTTTTTTAGTGGAATGTATCCCTATTTTATCGACAGCAACAATAACGATGATTAAGTTTTTGAAGAAATAGATTATAAGATGTATTGTTGACTTATGATAATTACATAAAACGAAATTTATATAAAACGTTTAGTTTGTTTGCCCAATTAAAGTGATAAAGTCGTTTTTCAGGCTTTAAAATAGTGTATATACATCTAGTATTGTAACCGAGTTCGTCAGTCGAACGGTTACCATGTCAACAGCCACAATAATGATCGCAGTTCACTGGTGGAAGCTTCATTTCTATTCAAATCAGGCGTAACTATTCAGAAACATAAACAGCAATTTTCCGTAACTAATTAGATTCACGAACTGAACCCTACCTAAGCTGTATTCACGGTGATTGAAATTGATAGAGGGATCCGCAGCTTCATCAATCAAACGTTTTGTAGAACGTCCCGCCTTAATTAGGGGCTTTCTCCAGATTTCTCAAGTTTTTTTTACAAGCTCAATAGGTATGAAAAATCGAGTCCGAGATTTTATGGGCTCTCAAGTAATGTATTTTTGGATGTTCTTGAGCGGTTCAGCTCTTCAAATAAGAGTCAGTAAGTAATCATAAAACAAATATATATTTTTTAAGTATAGTTTGTTCTTGCAAATTGCCTTTCAATTAGTCTTGAATGAACTTAACCCACTGGCTAGTCCATCATATTGTGCCAAAAGGTCATATGAGGCAAGACATCACTTGATACTTTTCTTTTTATTCGATGGAATGTGTTCTTCTTCTTGGTCTTATACATCAGATTATAAGCAAGTGTGTTTGGGTATATTTCAATACGTTTGGCATAAGATTTGAGCATTTCTTTCTCCTGCTTCATCATTGGCATCTTCAGGTCGCGGTGTAGTTAATTATTGGTAGAATACCATGGCCCATTCGTTATCATGCGCAGTGTCTTTGAGTGGAAACGTAGAATTTCCAGGTATGAGTCGGTGGCAGTTCCCCACAGATTCACAACGTATAACCATATTGGCTTCAATATATATAAAAAATATAAATACGACATACGTTTGAAAAGTTAATTGAGACCGGACAAATATTACTTGCAGAGTTCTTAGTCAAGTATCGTGACATCATGACATGTGTAGGTTGTACCTACCAGTTACTGGGCTCAGCTTCACATAAATGTTAAGGGCGTCTTTACCGACCTTACGTGTCCTGTGACTTGACACCTACTTATATGTACATTGTTAACCTGGATTTTATTACACAAAATATATCCGAATGGAAATCCTCAATATTATACTTAATAGGGATTCCGTCCCTACCCTTCAGCACGAACCGATAATGATTAGATAAAACTGGCGCGCCATTGATTGCGAATCAATACAGTTATCACCTTCCAAGTTTCGTGAATTTATAAAATAAAATCCCTATTCATTGTGGCGCCCTTAAATTTTATTATCTCTACCCAGCAACGACTTAATGTCGAAAAAACAAAACAAATACGTTTTATTACAGCAAAACGGTTATATTTCTGTGGTATAATAAAATTGAAGGCTTCAAGTTATGAGCGGCTGAAAACGTTTTGTAATAGAGTAGCAAGAATTGTTAATTTGTCTGAGAAACGTTGTTTTCAACAGAAACAGCAATTAATTATTAACAGCAACGACAATGAGTGGCCACTACCCGGTACTCTGCCCGGGCAGAGGCTGTGTTTTTCAAGTTATGTTGTAGGCACGTTACTCACAATTGAAACTTCTCGGAAATTGTGAAGGTCTCGTTTCCTTCCCTACCCCTCATCTATTCATTTCTCTTGAAATATTGAAGCTCTATTGAAAACCTGTAATCGCAAGAGACTCGTGTTCCTAAATTATTTTATAATTACGTAAGTTTCTTGTTCGTAAAACATAAATCGTTCATCGTTCACACCGTCCCGCTTACCTTTCATAAAAAAGTCTCTCTAATCATTTTATACGTCAATTTACAAAATTTTGTGAATACCCAGCAAGGAGGGTTGGTCCAAATTCGCAGGTCCCAGAGCTCGTTTAGGTCAGAGGGCCTCTGGCCGCTGTAATATTTAAAGGAAACACTCAGCACGGCTTCCCCAAAGTATTTACCAGCTGTTTTTGTTTAGATTTATTCATGTTCATCGTATGCCTCGGGTTTACAGTGTTATGTTGTCAATTTTGCTAATTATGTAATGCCGGGCTAGATATTGAGCGGATGGCCAGGAAATTGTGTTGGAAGCTGAGCTAATAGACTATTCCTGTTTCTATTTTCTGTGACACATGATTGAATAATGTGGCTGTTTGGAGCGTGTGTTGCTCGTTACCCTCCTATTTGCTAGGGCTACGGAATTGGTAGAAAGAGTTACTGCAACCCTGAAACGCAAAGGGGGAACTGAAGGAAAACAGGTGCGTTTTAGTCAATAAAAGTCTGACACTCCTCGCTCCACCTAGAGCTAAAAAAATCCCTCCTATTGAAGTAGTTCGATTATAAAATAGTCTTCATATCAATAAGCTGCAAGGTTACCTTATCCTGAACATCATTCGTATATCCTTAAAACTTGACCGTATTTTGGATCTTGTCGACCTCGTACTTGACCTAATTTTCAACCACTTGTCATTCATTCACTCCAGTCGTGCTTCAGTTGTTTCTATGTTTACGAGTAGACACTTTTCTGCAGTCAATTGAACGATCTAAATATCAAACAAAACCAATCCCGATTTTATCTAGGTTATCAGGTAATGTAGTCGGAAAATATTACGATTCACTTTTGATAGTAAATTCGAAGACGAGATAAATTCAAAGATTTTCTATCTTTGAATTTATCTCGTCGATTACGGCATGTCTGGATAGAGATAAACTATCGAAATGAGATAAAGTGCAGTAAAGTCAATACCCTGGCCAATAAATAAACAGTACGGGGAAATAGTAATAAACGTGGATTGCATTTACTTGGTCTGCCTGCGTAGACGATGTGTGGGCAGTATGACCTTTTTTTTGAAGCGGGAATTCATCCGATGACTTGAGAAGGGCGATTCTGACTTTACTGACTAAATCCACCTTCAGTGGAAAACTATGCGCCGTCATCGACTTGGGCTCGGTCAGGACGGATACCCGACGGCGAGCTACCCGTTGCTCGTCGTCCACAAGTCTGCGCCTACCGTAGCTGGCAGGGGTCAGGGTCACGGTTGCTGAAACGTGAGGTTGTCCGTTCCCTAACGCGTGCGGCTGTCGTCTTCTCTAGCATTACCTACTGCTTCGTAGAAGGAGGCGGCCGCCGCCCATTTCTCTTCGCTCCGGACCATAACCTGTACAAGGGCCGGGCCCGAGAGGTCGCCGTCGCCAATCGCACCCACAAGGACACGGTGGTGCCCCGCCCAAGAGGTGCACACCTACACCATATGCTACCGTATCCTCTGTGCGGTCCGCACGATGGAGACACCCGGGCGTTTCTTCCGCCTGAACCAACCAACCAACAAAACAAATGAACTTACCTTGTCAGGACCTGCGTCATGCGAGGGTGAGGACGCCGTGATGACTCTCCAGCCACTCTTCAAAGAGGGGACTTACCTCCATGATTATGTCGTGCCCAATTTGGTGGTGAAGCTTTGCACGTTACGCCATAGATAAATCCAGATTCCTTTAGTAAATCTGTTAGCAATTTATAGATCTATTTTATTTAATCTGTGATAGACAGTTTCTTAAAAAAACTTGTTGCGCCGACTCCAAGTGATGTGGGACAAGGAAGGGCAGGAAGAAGAAGAAGAATCAGCTTCTTATTTGTTGATATAGAACCGTTTCTCAATATTGATCGATACGTCGCATTATATCACACAATGTTAAGTATGCAGTCTATAATATTGAGTTTAATATCTATATATAGTTGATGTACGATAAGTATGTTTACCAAGTTATAACCCTTGGCCTAAATGAAATATGCAAGTAATCCTTATATCAACTCTGAATGAATTCAAACCAACTTTTAAGACCAGTTTTAAAGACCTATCCATTTCTAGACTTAAACTTGTAATTAAATAAAAAATAAACTATATCAATGCCGACGGTTATAATCGTGTGGGGCTCTCCGTAGGGCCGACACCGATATAAATAGCCTGGTCGATACTCACTCCAGACTCGATGGTTGAAATCAGACCTAAATGCGTGCTACAACAGTCTGCTTACTTTGGAGACTAATAAATACTTTGTTGGGACACAGGATAAAATAAACCAGTAGGTCGATGTATCGTACATTTATTTTGTCTATGGATTTACTGGATAGATCGACTGTGTGGTTCTTATCGTGGATCTAATTTAGTGCAGTAGTAGGTAGTGCTAGTGCATTAGTAGCATAGGTACACTAGACTAGATCTAGTGTATGCCACTACCTCTTGCCCGAGGTTGATGAAAGCATTCTTTGCTGTTGTAATTATTTTAAGTAAGACCTTTTTGACGTGACAAAGTCTTATAATTCCTTATGATGGAGCCGGCTGCACGCACGAAATAGGACGGAAGTATGACGCATGCGGCGTTACCTCGCTCTGAGGCGTTCCATTTAAGGATTGAAGTGCAAGCGAGAGCGCGTTCGGCCCCCGCGTTCGGCAGTGTTCGACATCTGTCTCTCTCCTACTTGAGTGAGCGATGCGTCTGCGTCGTGACAACTGCTATAGAATAATTAATACGAGTACATTTACATGTTTTCGTCAAGTTTAAAGTGCAGTGAAAAGTGAATGTCGTGTTAATTGTTTATTTGTATTTATGCGTACAAATAAATGTAACACGTTGTCACGTTCAACTATCGTCAGTAAACCGACTTTACAGACAACCGATTTTTTTTTTATAGATTGTTACATCATATTATTAGAAGTCTATACCTACTAATATTATAGAGAGAAGTAGTTTTTTTTGTTTCATTACAAACAAAAATAGGTACTTCTCTTTATATTACTTTATTAGAGTGACATAGTCTATATATTTTGTCGGGCGAAGCCGCTGACAGAAGCTAGTAATATTAAAAAATAACTAAATATAAACGTACTTCACTAGTAACGCTTCTACCAAGTTTCTAGTCTGTGGTAATCTCTCGATATTAAATTACGTTGCAAATTATTTTCACTTGCTTTAATTAAATCTACAATAACACACAGATAGGCCATGTTTTCACCGATTCTCCCATGTCTCGGGAGACTTAAAATTAGCATTCGGGGTATACTCATAAAAAATAATAACTTTTACTATGAAACCAAACTTGAATATGCGGAAAAAATCATCATGGTCTCAAGCAGTCGCGCTTCAATTCAATTCGCACACAAGACACTCAGATCAAGGAATCGAACCCGCGACACGCAGTGTTCAGTCAATCGCTGAACCACTACGCCAACCGTGCCCTGTTGTTCAAAAAATAATCTTACAGATTTAGCTCTGAAGTCTTCCTCTTCGTCCTCTCCTGTTCCCATTATTTGGACTCCAAATGGGCGCCAGGATATTCTATCCAGATTTAACCCTGACGAAGCAGTTTAATTAATTTCGTTTTAAGCTTTAGAGATATCTTGAACTGATTGAAAAAATCCTGACATTTAATTTCAAAAGATTGACATTATCAATCAATGTTATAATTAAAAAGGATCATTACAGGCCAATCTGATATTTTCCAATAATGAAGTTGCTAGCCATCCACGTGGTTTCACCCGCGTCTTTGCTTACTGCTCTGCTCCCGTGGATCATAGCTTGATGTTATCCTTCCTCGATAAATGAGCTATCCAACACTAAAATATTTTTTCAATTCGAATCAGTAATTCCTGAGATAATCGCGTTCAAACAAACTCTTCGGCTATCTATGTAATATTAGAATAATATAATAAGATTATGAATAGGAAAGATTTGTGTTTTTTTTTATTATTGTTAGGTCCGCGTTTGACCACTATCTCACCTGATGGTAAGCGATGATGTGGTCGATGATGGAGCACGCTTGCCTAGAAGTAAGAAGTTTTGTTTGTATTGAATAAACTTAAAAACTACAGGACCGATTTTAATTATTACTTCACCAGTAGAATGCTACTTACTTTATCACTGAGTAACATACTTTCTACATTCGCCGCCGTGAGAAACTATTTTCAAATCGGTTCCTTTGAGAAACATAATTCATCGAGAAAACCAAGAACCTACACAAAATGTAGAATTATTATTGTAAGTAAGAAGAAACTGTTCAATAAATTCGAAAAAGTTTTTTATTTAATAATTTAATTTTAATATTATTTTAATATTCCACAACTATCACACAACGCCGTCTAGTCCCAAGTTAAGCAGAGCTTGTGTTATATATTTCTAAATACATACATATTATAGATAAATTACACCCAGACACAGAACAAATGATCGTGTTCATCACACAAACATTTGTCCTGGGTGGGAATCGAACCCACGACCTCCGGCATAGCAGTCAAGGCTGGTAACCACTAGACCAACAAGCCAGTCTAATTTATGACACGTGTAATGGAAGTAACAATTAAAGTTTATTTACGTAAGTAATAATTAAAGGCTAGTTACATTACTAATAGGGGGTTACTCACTAATTGACGGGTAGTTTTACGTTAATTATTTAGTTTATTAGGAGTTAATAGTCCCTTCGCATCCGTTCCGCTTTCTTTGTCTTTTATATCTCTTTCATTTGAATTGACAAGTTGCTGTTTATTTAATCTTTTTTCGTTGTTCAAAAGTTACTATAAAATGGAGCTGATAAGAGTATGAATAAAGTTTATTTGTTCATTGTTAAAAAATAGCATATCATAGTCGGCCTTGTTCCCACTGTTGGGACTCAGGCCTCTCCAGGAGAGGGAATGGGCCGTAATCCACCACGCGGGCCCAGTGCGGGTTGGTGGATGTCACATGTCTTCGATTTTTGTTCTAGGACATGCCGGTTTCCTCACGATGTTTTCCTTCACCGTTTTGAGAGCAGTGGTTATGAAATAAATTACACAAAGTAATGCGCCTGGCTGGGTTTGAACCCGCGACCTACAATTCGAGTCGGGGCCGTTACTCGGCCACCACTGTTCTGCTCTGCTGTTAAAAAATACCTTAAAACTATTACATCATCATCATCATCATCTGTCTGCCCTTGTCCCGTGTTATTTGGGGTCGGCGCAACAAGTTTTTTTCTTTAATTCGTCTGCTATCACTAACTCCCTTTTATTTCATATCACTCCTCACACAATCCATCTATCTTTTCTTTGGCCTCCCTCTCTCTCTCTCCCTCTCTTTCCATCCATCCACATTTATACTCGTAACTCTTTTTATTAACATGCGTTTCATATCTCCTCTTCACATGACCATACTAAAATAACAAATGTTTTCCCTTCAACTTTCTAGTCACTTGCAAACTTCCTCTAATATACTTATTTCTCACTTTATCCACTCTCGTTACACCATCATCTCAACATTCTCATCTCCGCTGTTTCGTACTTTTTTTTTTCATAGCCCAACGTTCTTTTTTTAAACTATTACATATTCATTAATTTTATATATTTAACTTCCATTGAAAAGGGAGGATCCTCCGACCAGACGTTGTTGTGTTTGATCCCGGCAAGTGCCTGAATTTCGATCACAGTGGCCAATCTCAACTGAGATTAGTCAAGTATGCAGGAGACATTATAGTGCACAGGTGTGTGCATCACAGGTGCACTGTCTGTTCCTTTACTCTTTAGCCCGATGGGACGACAATCCGACCTGACCTAAGAGAGATCAGGCGCAGTACCAACGGCTTTACGTGCTCTCTGAGGCACAGGGTGTCACACCACCAACTTGCAAACTCCAAGCTACAACAGAGTAATTCTTTTTAGAAAAATCCAAGAGCATTTTTTGCCCGACACGGGAAACGAACCTAGGAGAGATCAATGAGGCAGTAAAAAAGTACCCGTGGATGAGTTATAATCCATAAGCAATTGATAAATACGAGTATATAAATAATAACATACTAAACCTACACCGTGTCTTGGAAAACACGTTAACCTGTTGATCCTGGATATAACTCAAGTAGATCTATTACAGTTGACTAGTCAGAAAAACTGACACCAGTCTGACTAAGGATCGTGTGACCCAGTTACTGGGTTGTAGAGTTTAGAATGGAAACTGACCCCAACAAAAAGTAAGACAGACTGATTCAAAACTGCGCTTCATCATGACATCTACATCTTTCATGCGTCTAACAAATTTAACTGCAATACAAATGTATGCATAATTATCAGATAGAATATTACCCTTTTCCCGTTTAACTTTTTTATATTATATGTATGAGAGTGCTGTTAAAACGTTAACAGCAAACTCATAATAATTGTCCAACACGATTGTGTACACAGTTATTAACAAAGTGTGATTTAATTACCTACTTCAATTAATCATGCCGGGTTTTGTACGAGTACGTTACCTACTGTCCACAATATAGGGACACTAGAAGGTCCACTACATTTAGCACTGGGCAATAGCGTGATAGTTCGAAAGAGTTACCGCGGCCCTGTGCCCTTAGAAAAATGACTGACCTGCGGAGAAGTCACGTGACAAGTGGCGTGACAAGTAATGTAATTGCCATACATTTTGTACTTAAGGGCATCCAACACAACATACATTTTCAGTTTTTCATACAACCGCTCTTAAGCGATTATGTCGTTAGTAGGTACACAATTTTCATTAGATATTTTGGAAACACAGTATCTTGTGGATATTATCTAGGCTTCTATTGAAGTCAATTTATAAATTTGTGTAAAACTAATAAAGTTAAGACTTCTGAAAATCTGCTATTTTGCATGAACTTTGACACTTCATAATTTACTCAAAAATTAAAAAAAAAATAACAATAGTAGCCTTGCAATTTTAATCAAGATTCTGAATGACGACAATGCTTTTCAAAAACTTTTAAGGGTTTAAAAAAAAACACGTATTTCCTGGAACAAGTTTTGTAAAATATTCGAGTAAATCACGGAATTACCGAATGCTAACAGAGTTTTCAGGCGTTATCTCTCTTTTTTCGCGTTGCCTTTTCGTCAAACATCGCATTGGATTGCGCTAGATGAAGCAACAAGCTTTTGAACCATGCTCGATGACTGATGGCGAGTGGAAAAAGAGCCTCTTAAGGTAGCTTATACACGCTAGGGCTATACCTAGGGCTATAGCTAGCTACCTGACAGGTTTACCTGCACAGTTACACCTGTCAGGTAAGCTTGTGTGGAAACCTGCACAGTTGTGCAACATACACGCTCCGGTTTACCTGTATAACTCAACTGTACGGGCAAACTTGTCTGGTATACCCTAGCGTGTATGGCTTACCTTTAGCGTTTGTGTGGGAATGATAACTGAAAAGTCAATTGTCTAAACTACGTGAGACGCAAAGGGGTAACTGAAGGAATGCAGTGGAGTTATAGTCAGTAAAAATCTGACACTACCTCCGCTTCACCCACAGCGGGAGGAGTCAATTGATGATTTCCCACTGAGGAGAAAAAGACAAATGACTGCTAACCACTGTGATAACAAAATTTAATTTTTATACGCTCTGTTCATCTAACGCCGTGATGGCAGAACTATTTATTTATTAAGCTGTTGATCCCCGCACGAACGCCGGCGGTCGTGCGCCATTGTCTTACTATTGTGTCTCTAATTACGCTACTCAAGAAGTTAATTCATACAAACTAAAAATGAAATGAACAAGTACAGATAGAAGAACACAAATGTGCTGCTTATTTCAAATGTAATTTCTTCCAACAGAATTATGTGATGAGTGAACACAACTAAAAAGTACCCCTCAGCTAATCATCATCAGATTAGCTCGATGGTACCTTATAGCCAGAGTGCTTCTCATGAAAATTGTGATAATCCGAAACACGGTTAGGTTACATTGATTTATTACAAAGTTCCGGTGTCTACCTTCTAGCTTCATCATCAGATCAGTTCGATATATCCCCCCCCCCCTTTCAGTCGGTCATCGAATACACGTATAAACAAAGCCATTTTACTTGTTACGACAGCTGCTATGATCCTATGAGGAGTTCCGTTCCATATCTTCGAAGTTCCTCATCAGATTATAACAATATTTTTATGGGACCAACTCGGAAGTATAACCTACCACTCAAAATTTTCCACCACTCAAAAAAATATACGTTGTTCCGACACCTATTAAATTTGCCTTTTCTTGTTCGGTTCGAATTCGAAATCATACGTTCGTTCAAACAACTCTTCTCCCGGTTGGACCGAGAGGGAATGTCAGACTTTCTAACTAATACCCACATGTGTTCTTTGATTTTCCCTTTGCGTTCCAAGGTCACTCACGGTAATTCTTTCGAACAATCCCGTAACCCTGGCTATCAAATTGACCTAAGAGAATGAGAATGATGGCGATATTCTGTTACCGCATTAATACAACAGTAGATTGCGGTCAACTGCGTTACAATTGTTTATTGTTCGAAATGGGTCTACTGTAGCCATCCATTCTGTGGCTAACGTTGATGTGAGTTCACCATTATCTGCAACATCAGCGTGAAATATTGGGAGGAAGTTTAGTTTTGGCGTGTTTTAAGTGCGCAGTACTTAAGGTGCTTTGTTGTAGATGTTACGCTATACGTCAGAACGAAATATTTGCTCTTGAAACATATGAAGGACGAGGAGAAAAACTTTCTCCGAGTTATCGCTGGGTAGACCAGTTAGAAATGTTTGTGTTTGGAAAGTCTGGTTGCTGATAAGGAAAATAGAGGCCAGTGTTAGTAGCGAAATCCGTTTGTTATAATATTGGTCTATTGAGATGAATACTGATCAGTGGTGGCCGAGTGGTAATGGCCGCGACTTACAAGTTATAGGTTGCGGGTTCAAACCCAGGCGCATTACTTTGTGCAACTTATTTCATAACCACTGCTCTCAAAACGGTGAAGGAAAACATCGTGAGGAAACCGGCATGTCCTAGAACCAAAAATTCGAAGACACGTGACATCCACCAAACCGTACTGGGCCCGCGTGGTGGATTACAGCCCATTCCCTCTCCTAGAAAGGAGGCCTGAGTCCCAACAGTGGGAACATTATAAGGCCGACTATGCTATGCTATATTGAGATGAATGAGGTTGCAGGTCCGTAACAGGGAAATTAACAATGTGATTTTTTTCAATTAATATGTACTTTTTTAAGTTTATCTAGGACATAACTGCCACCCCGTGCCACGGAAGGCTCGTAAAGCCGTAGGTTCCGGATGTCATTCGTAGATCTTTGATAGTCTACAGGTAGATGCCAGAGCATCACCGTGACCATCAGTCTAACCAAGGAGTATCGTGTTGTCCGGTAACTGAGTTGTGGAGGTCTGATAAGCCTATCAAACAACTGCCGTTGCTTCATGTAAAACACGGGTATACAGACGCATCCGGTTAGACTGAAAGCCGATATCAAGCTAGTTGAAAAATGGCTAAGGAGATGTTGTTTGTGGAGAGGTCTTAAAAATGTTTTTGTACATAACATTTCGCCTTCTTATCGAAAATCTTTTAAAATATTAGTAATCGGCACGTAATTCATTTAACTAAACCGCATAAAACAGCTCAAGCTTCGGAAAAGCCCCATATTAACACTAATCTAACCAGCGACTGATCAAGAGTTCTGACCGCCCTAGGCTAATTATGAGGACGCGCCCCCGCTAGGAAGGGTTTTTTTTTTCTTTTCCGGTGGGAAAATCATCTTATGACATCCCCCGCTCTTGGGCGAGGCGGGAGATAGTGTCAGACTTTTACTGACTAAAAACCCACTCCTGTTCCTTCGTTGCCTTTCGTACCAGGGCCGAGTCTTCCTTTCAGAATCAGACCCTTGGCCCCGGTAGGCTTCGACCCTGCTGGGCCCCTACAGTTGCTGACAACTCCTTGAGGCACGCGTGGAACAACACGCGCCGTCGACGACTTGGGCTCGGTCCAGACGCTTACCGGACGGTCGGAAGGCGAGCCACCCATTGCTCGCCGTCCGCAAGCCCGCGCCTACGGTGCCCGGAAATCGGGATCGGAATCCCGGCGGCGGTTGGGGCGTGAGGACCGTTGCCTCACGCGATCGGCCGCCTCCTTCGCTAGCATTACTGCTTCGCAGAAGGAGGCGACCGCCTGCCACTCCTCCTCGCTCCGGACCATGGCCTGTACCAAGGCCCGGCGCGAGAGATCGCCGCTGCCGATCGCCCCCACGAGGACACGGCGTTGCTCTGCCCAAGCGGGGCACACCTCCACCGTATGCTCCACCGTGTCCTCCGGGCGGTCCACACAGTGGCGACACCCGGGCGTCGCTTCCGCACGAATTCGGTGCAGGAACTTCCCGAACTTACCGTGTCCGGTGAGGACCTGCGTCATACGGAAGGTAATGACGCCGTGTTGCCTTTCCAGCCACTCCTCAAAGAGGGGACTTACCGCCATAATTACGGCGTGCCCAGCACTGGGTGGCGATAGTCGCTGTCGCCATTCCGCTAGGAAGGGTGGCAAACCATTTTTTAACCTGACATTTTTTTTTTTTTAAATATTTACACTTCTGTTATTGTTAAAAAAAGAGGAGAGGCATCATCTAAGTGAAACATTTTTGCAACTGATTAATGATTTATTTGAAAATTATAGTAATTAAGTAATTATTATTAGATTATACAAAAGTCCTTTTTCGTGCTTTAGCGTTTGCAATTCTTTCCACAATTTTTTCAAATTTAATAGTTTGTAAAAATTCACTTTCTATAAACATTAGCGAGAGCGCTGCAAGTTTTTGCTGGCGGAGTGTGAAGCGCAAGTAATTTTTTACTCTTTTAAGTGCTGAAAAAGACCTTTCGCCGCTGCAGTTGGTAACACTCATTGTCAAAAAAAATCTTAATATTATTTCCACATTCGGGAACATTGAAATATTAAAACTTTTTATTAACTGCAACAAACCCTTTGGGGTTCTGGCTGAAATAGAGTGCTCGGCCTCGGTATCAGATTTTAAAAACAGCGCCAAATGGACGCATTCTTCTGCAAAGGTTTCTTCTAAATCAGTAGCATATAGTTGTTTTAACTCCTTTGCTTTGCTTCTAATAATTTCACTGTCGTCTAGTTCATGCAGTTTCCAAAAGAAACCAAACTTTGTATTTACTGTATTATAAATAATTTGTCGGTTTTTTAAGTGCTCTTTAAGACAATCAATAGCTGCATAATAATTATCAACGATGAAAGATCGTCTCCCTTCTAACTCAATGTGCCCCGTTTTAACTTCATCAAAATGAAATTTTAGTTTCTTTCTTCTTCTTACATCTTTTTTGTATGTGTTCACTTCGCATCTCTTGATTGCCTCTGATTCAAAATCCGAAGTAAATAAGTGAAATAATAAGTGAAATAATGTAAATATTTTTATTTATTTTGATTATTTTACAAAGTAGTAAAGAATTACGCAAGCAACTGTCGTAAAGTAAGTTGATTAAATTGTAGTTAAGTTAATTGTCGGAGGACTATTTTTTGGTTTCGGATATCGTATGTTATGCCTTATCTTCGTGTTATTTCCTTGCTTTTTTCCGATTTTGATATTTTCACTTCCTTCTTAAAGTCTTCAAAAGCTTCGAATGCGCTACAATAATGGGCATGATTCAGAATATATTAACGACTTTTGCTTAAAATAAGGCATCATGTTCTAGCTCTTTATTTAACAAGTTCTGTACTATGTGTTTTTCTAACAAAAGCCTTACATGGTGAGGTTTAGCAGTACCTTAGGTAAAATGATATAATATTATTTTATGTTTTCAATTTCCCGAAAGACGCAATTTTAAAAAAGCAATGGATTGATGCTACTGGAAGGCCACCTAATTGGTTTTCTAAAAAAATATAGTATCATATATGCTCAATTCACTTTAAACCAGAAATGCTTTAGCCTCTAAAAAAATAACGCAGTCTTTTTAAATGGGAAATCCCTAAATTAAGACTAGACCTTATTTTTGTAGAAGTGAGTTAAAGTTTTTTTAGTAACTGAAAGCTTTTTCATGTAAATAATTCATAATATAAGTTATTAATTAAACTTTTCAGGATTTTAGAGAACCAGGACACGCACTTGACCGATTTTTAGTATTTGATATTGACGTTCTAAAATACCGTAATAATGGCCTAATGCGGGTAAATTGTTAGAGTTTTTGGGTTTTATGGAAACAATTTTTATTATTAATAATTATATTATTTTCGGGACATATTGATTTTGTTTTTGGGACCCAAAAGAAATAGCACAACAAGAAATGGAAAAATCGATAACTTTTCTATTTAGTCAATCACTAGCGTAAATGTAAAATAAATTACTTTTGCATAGCACATCGACATTTATGTGTGCGTAAGTTGTACGGTGCATGGAAAATACACGCTGTTTTTAGGGCTAGGCACTCTGTTGCTAGCTCACTCACTCGCTCGACCACCGACCGATTAGTAACAAGTCAGTGTTTGTCCTATGCGCGCC
Source organism: Mythimna impura (assembly GCA_905147345.3). Classification (NCBI taxonomy): domain Eukaryota; kingdom Metazoa; phylum Arthropoda; class Insecta; order Lepidoptera; family Noctuidae; genus Mythimna; species Mythimna impura. The sequence goes on along the minus strand of LR990355.1, from coordinate 1,941,041 downwards.
TTTTAAAATTTGTTGTTAAAATCAGGGACACTCAAGCGCATTTAATTTTAGTGTTTTGTCTCGGTCTAGTTGAAATATGTAGGGTAGATGCAATGATGCTAGATTAGTGCATGCAAAGACACGATTTTAGCGCGCCCCCCCCCGATCCGCGCGCCCTAGGCTGCAGCCTAATTAGCCTAAGGGTTAATCAGGGCCTGAATCTAACCCCTGTTCCTAACAACAGTAGTCACCTAAAAAACCAAACGCTATAACGTAAAAAAGCGTCACCGTTCTATGAATGAGTCGGTCCCACGGTATCGCGTTGGACCGGTCGCAGCGACCTTGTCAAGGCGAGCCGGTTACATATCGCACCTTGCCGAGGAATGTTAATAGTCATCTCTATTTGGATGCCTGCGTTAGAGCAGTGAAGGGACTGATCGAGCAGATGTTTTGTCTCATCTGTAATGTGCTCTTGATTGGCTAATGGGATTTCTAATTGTGAATCTATTGGGAAATGTTCGATTACCAAAGAGTTTAGACAAAATGACATTCTTTCGGGAATGAAGATTTTCTGGAACTCTTTTTCACACTTTTGCGATTGCCCTTTTCTGGATGTCTACAAGAGGAAAACTAAAGAAGACTTCCTTGCATAGTTGTGGCAATTTATTTATTAGTATGTATATTATGTACAACCAGTGGCTTCGCCCACGTGGTAATAGAAAATCCCAAGGGACATATTCTGGAAAAAAAGACCTGAAGAAGGCACACGCACTCGAAACTTTCGCCTTTATAATATAAGTGTGATATATTAGACTTATTTATGTAGGTTTTTATTGTACATTGTGTTGGCTGCCCTTGAATGTGACCTCTCTTTATAACTCAAAAGGTTTACTAGGAGAAAATTCATTGTTGATTTAAGCTCGCCTTTGTACATGAATTGTCTAATCCCTGTATACTATACGATAAGTTTTGGTGTACGCTAAAGAGTTAAGAACATGAAAAAGTTCAAAATGAATGATTATAACTTTTTATTTTTGTTTCTTGAAGATCGTTATCGCTGATAGTATGGCACTATGTCTTGTAGATCCTTGAGTCTAGTTAGGTAGGTATTAACTAATTTAGATTGTACATATATTATACAGCTATTATATTTTAATAATTTACTAGAAGTACACAGCAGACGCCATTCTAATGCCAGTCCATCCAAAGGTTGTCTGGTAGATATCGCTGTGAGCCATCGTACCCTAGTTGTGTAACTGCTTTGATGTGTAATAAAGTTTATTCTATATATCTATCTACGTGTGTCCTTGAAGATATCAAAGCTAAAATTCAATAGAAGTTTTCACGCTTATCTTCAAGTAATCTAAATCAGATAATTTGATTAGAACAAGGTACATCTTCAGTTCATCACATTAACAGAATACATCTCTCTTTACTTATCTCATCGTACACTTTCATTTGGGAATACTACGTTTCCTCATCTCACAAAACAGGTCTCTGAAATCTGTATGTTTCTTGTTCTGGGGCACCAAATCTTTTGGCCTAGATCTGTAACTTAATTAACAAACCTACATAATCACGAGATACATTTTGTATTTGGTAATTATTCAAACAATTTCGTTCGTAATTAAACAACACAAGCACTGAGAATTGCACGCACACAAGATCTTGCAAACATAATCAAGATCACGGTTTGCAAGCTAAGTAATAAAAACATTAAACATATTCATAAGTTTATAAGGCGTTACTTTAATTATGTATGTAAGAATTAATGGAACAAGGTCTCAGTTCATGGCACAATATTCTAGAAAACAAGATCAATAAAGCATTCTGTCAGCCTTTATCTATCTTTTGTTACTATTTTGGTATTCTATTCTATTCTCAACAGAAACGTTTGTAGTGTTTTTGGTCTTAAGATCTTGAGATCAAAAAGAGGCTTCTCAATCAATCTATATTTGTGTTATATTTTCAATAGAAACCAAGGTAATAACCACAAAATATCTGTGTTTATTTACTTAGGTTCACCCACAACACATATATACACACATATAAAAACAAATCATAGGTACAGTTCTAATATACATGCCAATTACGAGTAAACACAACATTTACAGTACACATGCCAGTTTATCGCTTAGTTTCTAACTTAAGTTTTTTGTACAATTGTGACACAAAACGAAAAACAAAGGACAATAAAGGAAACTTATAATAGGTTACTTCTAGGTAAGCGCGCTCCATCGTCGACCGCATCGTCGCTTTCCATCAGGTGAGATAGCGGTCAAGCGCGAACCTATCAAGAATAATAAAAAAAAACAGGTTCCAAGTAAAAAATAAATAAAATAAAAAACAGACAAAAACAAAACAAATAGAGTAAGTATAAGAATTTCATCACGTAAGAACGGATATGCAGTATCGACGGATTGAGCGCTCTTAAAGATCAAGCGAGTTAACCATTAGTATCATCCCTATGAGGTCAAAGACTAATCTCTCTGCTCAGACACGCCTACGCTAAAACTATTAAACAAAACTGCTAGTATATAAGAACAAGTATAGATATGTCTTATTCAAATGAAACTCGATTTATTTGTACAAGCGCACCGCGAAATACATTTACCGACATTGCGTCTGCCGAAATTCTGATTAAATCATCGAGAACTCAATTTTGGAAGTACCTACATATGTTTCACTGACGTCATGCGAGCCCAATGTTCTAGATGGGAATATTGGCATACTTGAATAATCAAAGCTTTTAGGTAAACATGTACCGTCTTATTACAAAAAAAATGGTTTAGTACTGCAGTACTAAAGCATTTTTTGTTTTGTATTTTTTTTTTTTTTTTGAGTAAAAGGTCTAGGCTTGTTATATTAAAGGCTCATTTAGACGGATTATTAATTAATCATTTATTCATTACTCTTATTACTGTGACTGTTAAGTGTTACACGTTGGTAAACAAACCAACATGTAACATTTAATTAAAATTGCTTTGTAAAAGAACCACTGTTTTTTCGTCAAAACGTTTCTTGAACCTATACTTGTATATGCAAAGTCTTCGTTACTCAATTCAAACGAATTCCCATGATAACAATGTCTGTAAGATCACCGAGACGTTTCCAAAATATTCAAATCTTCCAGATCGATCAAGTCAATCATATTCAAGATCCATTTTTAACGATTTTTATATGGAATAACACACAATAAATAATCAAAGCTTACCTTAAATATACATATTAGTACCGAAGTTGATACCATAGTTAAACTAAGGGTTTCGGCTGTCTAACTTTACTACCATACTTAGATAGTTCAGTTCTAGACAGTTTATTGAACCGGTTTGATTGAAGCCATTTTCTAAGAGCCAAAATTTCCCTGTTGCTATGGAAGAGTCTTGAGTTGACCTGTTTTCTTTGAGTGGGAAGTCATCAAATTATTACTCCCTCTCTTAAGTGGAACGGGAGAGAGCGTCAGACTTTTACTGACTAACTGACCATTTCCACTTTATGTTCTAGTGCCACGTGCACTCTTTCTATTGATAGCCGTCATAAGGGTTGGTCCAGAAAACTGATTTTATTACGTAATATCAAGACCTAATTTTTTTTTAGATGGGAAAATCATCTAATGACATTTCACGCTCTTGGGCGGAGCGTGAGATAGTGTCAGACTTTTACTGACTAAAAACCCACTCCTGTTCCTTCTTTGCCTTCATCCCGGGGCCCCGGGTTTCGCTTTCACACTACCCGTGGCCCTAGTAATCAAGTCCTAATGGATTTAATATTTAAAATCTTTGTGACTTTCGCCTCCAGAACAAAAAAACACAAAATTCCACCGTCCTTCAGAAGAAAACACAGTAGGTACTTAATCATTTTTTTTCATCGTCTATTCATTCATCCTTTAAATATGTCCTGTGTGCTACGCTTTACCTAATTCTTCACCTTGACAGCTTTATACTAGTATTGCCGCGTAAAAGATATAACAGAAGGATCAACCATAAGAACTGTCAAACCAAGCTCACATTAACTTGATGCTAAATGAAACGTAAACGTTAATAAAGTAATAGAAATCAAGGAAAGTAAAGTGTATTCACATTGTTTTTATTATGTTCGGTCAGTGGGTCGTCTTAGGGGCGGATTTCTCACAAAATCGTTTTGCACGTGTATACACTTCAACTGTTCGACGACAACTGAACTCACCAACCAAGTGTGCAAGCGCTCGCACTACTCCCCACTCCCCACCACATGCTTATTATACCGGAAAAAGCACAGGTTGACATATTGACAGAAACGTACCGGAAGTAGTTCGTGCGATTATACATTAATGTTGTAAAAAAAAAAAAATATTGCCATCAGTTTATAAATATTATTAAATTGAAATTCAGATATTACTATTATTGTTTATTCACTATTTTAAACATATAAATTATATTTTTAAATATTTCAATTAAAAAAAACATTTAAAAATATAAAAAAATATTATTATTATTAATAATAATTAAAACATAATGTAAATAATTTTATGTCTGATAAAATAAAAATCATTTAATCAGTGCTGGTAATAAAACTCTTGACACTAGTGAGAACAACAGAGACTTTGAAATCATATAACGTGAGGATCTTTTTTTAAAAAAATGCGTTTGCTTTTATAATTACAGAGTGTTATCTTATTCTAGAAATTTAGATCTTATAAACTCTTTAGGAGAATGTAAGATATCATCATCATCCCGTAAAGAATGTGCTATTGTCTCACGCACAACTTGACTTTTTTTAAGTGAGCAATCATTAAATAACTCCTCCCGCTTTAGATAGAGTGAGAGAGAGTGTCAAACTTTTATTGTTTAAAAGCCTCAGCAAAGGAGGAGGCCGCACGTGCCCGCGCGAGGCAATGGCCCTCGCGCCCCAGCCGCCGGGATTCCGATCCCGATTTCCAGCCACCGTAGGCACAGGCTTGCAGACAGCGAACAATGGGTAGCTCGCCGTCCGATCGTCCGGTAACCGTACGGACCGAGCCCAAGTCGTCGACGGCGCGTAGTGTTCCACGCGCGCCTCAAGGAGATGTCAGCAACCGTAGGGGCCCAGCAGTGTCGAAGCCCACTGGGGCCATGGGTGATGCGAAAGAGATCCCCGGAGCCCTGAAAATATGGCAAAGAAGGAACAGGAGTGGGTTTTTAGTCAGTAAAAGTCTGACACCAACTCTCGCTCCGCCCAAGAGCGGGGGATGTCATTAGATGATTTTCCCACCCAAAAAAAAACCGTGTTCCTATGTTCTTTCAGTTGCCCTTTGGGTTCCATGGCCGCGGTAACTACTGGTACCGACATGCAATCCAGTCCATATTACATGATATTTTCATCTGTGTGACTATCTAGGCCTTCTGTTCCTCATACAGTGCTGGTAAGTCCATTAGCCAGCATACGGGCACTCAGCGAAAATTTAAACGCATTTGCCAGTCGGCTGTGCGGTTATATCTAGTGACCGTAATGTTGTAAATAACTAATGTGTTCTCTGAAGGATGGGGTATGGCGGCGCGAGAGCCGCAGAGAGGCCCGAAATGGTGCTCAAAGTGGGTAGTTGGAAATTTTCAGCTTATTGAGCTGTAGATAGCATTTTTACTAATAGATTTTTGATGTAATGAAAAAGTTCTTTTATATACATCGTGTGTACAGCTAAAGAGTGGAATTCTCTGCCGGAATCTGTGTTTCCAACAAACTGGGGATCTTTAAGTCAAGAGTGAGTAGGTTACTTCTAGGCAAGTGTGCTCCATTGTCGACTATAACGTTGCTTTCCATCAGGTGTGATAGTGGTCAAGCACGAGCCTAAAAAAAAGTTCTTGTTTAGTCTCCTCATAATTTTCATCTGTCGAGCCTTTTCAAGAAGAACATCCTAAGCGATAATTTGCGTTTTTTTTTGCACGAATCAGTTTTCTTATTCATAATTAAAAAGTATTTAAGAAGAATCGTAATTATTCTTAGATCAGTAGTCATTATGAATAATAAGTTAAATATTTTTTTAGAATTATAGTAACAGTTTTTAATTATAGAATAGAAAACCAATTCCTGCAAAAAAGATGACTCGCTTACGATGTTTTTTTTTATGGATTTGCAAACAAAAGCTTTACAAAAGATTAAAGCTACGCACACAAACATAGGTAGACTTACTGAAGGATGCCCATAAATATTAATACTCAATCCAAAACACGCGCTCAATCAACAAATTGTGGCTTGACCTTTTTGACTAAATTACAATGAATTAATTATTTACCATAAAGAGCATACAGGAAAACACTGAAATTAAAACTTTTACACTTTTACTTTTTATTACATGATTAAACGATCGTTCCTTGAAATGAATAGCTCTCTCTCTCTATCTATTCTCGTTTGTACTCCATGTGGCACGGTTAGCAGATTACTCAGTACTTAGCTACGTTTATAATAGCTAATTACTTATGAATTTGTTATTTCAAGTTGATAGCTTGCTACACGATTTGTGAGCCAATGTCTCACATACATACGGATATTCCGTTAGCTATGATATGGGTGCTCATGTGGAGTTTCATGAAATCTTTGTTCGATGTTGTGAGTTTTGGCCCACTGACAAAAGTATTGCTTGCATGCCAGACTTTATGTCTAGCCAGTTTTCAGAACAGCCTTTCTATGTAATTCTCCTGGTTTTTAGATCCCATTGAACATTGTACTCGATGAATTCGTGCATTAACATCATGAGTTTTAATAAGTGTTAACTACCCGTGTTCTTTCAGTTGTCTTTTGTGTTCTAGAGCCTGGGTAACTTTTTCTAATAATCCCGCAGGTCATGGGTAGATTCTTCTTTGACTAAATAAAAGTTAATTGGTAATCAAGATGTGGTTCGTAGGCCACGTGCAAGATGTAAAAAAGTTGTTATATATAACCTCGGCACGAAGTCTGGGCAGCTTTCGGCTCTAACACATGTCTACGTCGGCGCCTACACGAGCTTTATATTGTAGGGTAATTTTAATTTCACAAAGCTTTCAGCCAAGTTCTTAGTACACAACTTTTTCACATTTTTACCTTGTAGTTTTATTTTTAGACCCTTTTTTTCGGTCAAATAACGAAGCAGGCTAATTTTAATGTCAGGTTTCAAACTAATCAAAATACTTATTTCGAACAAAGAAAAACAATAAGCCAAGGAACTTGCAAATTGTAAAAAGAAGTTAAATATAATCGCGATGGGCGAACTCAGGCCAGCCGTAAGCTTCAACACAGACGTCTCTGCCCACTCCTGTTTTAACTTCCATTCCCTTTAAAAGTAAGTTATTTTTGGCCAAGTTGAACACTCCTGGCGTTCTGTTTGCTAAATTATTAATTTATGAAACTGTAATTTATGTTCCTTTTGCCAAACTGATTTATGAATGACTGAACTATCTCGGTTTGCTGGGATACTGCAGTGGTGTGGTTACTGTGAATGCTCATAACTTGAGCTACTTGTCACGCCATACAAGTAATATGGACGTGTCTTGTATTTGAAATGACGTTTATAATGGCCGGGTTTGATGTATTGGCAGGTATAGGAACTGTTCAAGCTGAGATATTGGGTTTACTTACCATTGAACTATTTAAAGTAGATAGAAGTTGATTATATTGGAGGTATTTGATGTATTCATTTGGGCTTTGAACTATCACTACTTGAATCTCATTGGAGAAATGTTTTAGCTGACCAAAATAAAATAGTCTCTAAATCTATCGCTTTTACGTAAATTCTCACTTTCAATTTACTCGTACATAAAGCATAAGGCTTATCGGCTACATACACTTTCGCAAACGTCGTGAAAGTCTATTGAGAGGAACGGGTTACTTATGCGTCATGTAACATGTATTGTAATTTCTAAAACTAAAACCTGATAGACTTGGCTGTAAAGGTCCAACATTTTTCGCAGGAATTTAACTCCCCACATTCCCTAAAGGCAACATTGTCGAAGCGTCTTTAGTGATAATCTTAGCCTGTTCAACAACTGTGATAAATCCATACTTGATACAAGCGTACTCATCCTAATTGGGGTTAACATCAAAGGCATGAAGCAGTAAATTGACAGATTTTCTCCTTTGACAAGATGTACTGCTGCGACAAATAAAAACTTTTCTGTTTGTTTTAGGCCAGTAACGTTGTCCGTAGATGCGAGAAAACTGTTCTATTATCTTACCAGATGATTTGCGGTGATGAAGCCTCTAGGTTTACGCTCAACGAAGTGTTTGTTTTAGGCCAGTAACGTTGTCCGTAGATGCGAGAAAACTGTTCTATTATCTTACCAGATGATTTGCGGTGATGAAGCCTCTAGGTTTACGCTCAACGAAGTTACTTTTCTTACTCTCTGGAAAAGTCCTGAATGGCTTCGATGCTACTGTGACCCCAGAAATACCGGGATGTTTCAATGTTTCCTAGCTTTAAAGGCTTAGCACTAATTTGAGTTTTAAATTAGATATTTGCCAGCTCGTCACCTTGAAAAGCAAAGATGACGACGAAAATGCGAAAAAGAAAAAAAAAAGGATGAATGAAGGATATAATAAATAAATAAATAATAAATAAAATGAACAGTTCTACAATGCTTTCAAACTTTTCCCTATGGAATCCCTTGCGACCCACTGATCTGCTAATTTGTATTCGCAGTTAAGCCTGTTATACTGTTTGTTTGTTTCAACCATGTTATACTTTTTATGCACAAACTTGGACGTTTTGTAAATATTTGTGTTTTGATCGTGTTTTTACGTTTAACGAGTGTTTGTTGTGTTTCAGTCGTTTAAAGAAATTGTTGATGTTATAAAACACAATACTATTTATGTTCGAATTAAGATGCTGGTTTACGGAAGTTATGTCTGAAGTATTTTACGTTGTGGTTTTAATATTTTATCCTAATAAGAAAAGCGCCTTCTTCACTTGAAACGAACGAAACTTCTTTCTTATTTCACTTAGTAACGACTTACTTTACGGGTAATAACTTTAATGAAAAGCAGAATTATCAAAGAAAACTTTCAAGATAATGCGTAGATCTCATCCGTATCTTGACTATTACCTAGTTTGTTATGATACCGGCCTCAGCATTAGAGCTTTAGCATTGTCTTATTCCCGATTCAATTACCTAAAACCATTCTCTCTTCAATACTCATAATCACCAAACTCATCTTATTCAAACGAACGTCTTCACAATTCCGTTGTTCTAACTCGGAACTGGTTTCATCCGGTGCGATCCGCCGTAATCCGGTTATATCCGGCCGGCGGATATAGGATACAATTCAAAAAAGCTCAGAAGGCTCGGTTCTCATTAGATTTAATGAGGATATTAATTAACGATTGAGTAATGAGTAGGTCGATGAACGCGAAGGTCGCGGGAATCACGGGTTGGATTTAAAAATCACAAGGCTGATCGTTGTGGCGTCGCTTGTTGGCCTATGTAATCATTTTTTTTTTTTTTTTTTTTTAATAATAAAAGTTTTATTCAAGTATAAAGTAAGTAAAATTATGATTTACATTAAGTGCAATCGAGAAAAAAAAAAGTAATTCTAACAGTAACGTAGACCTGCCTGATCTAGGTTAATGAAAACCTGTGTTTCAGGCCAATCATGACCAGCAGTAGACGTGCTTAGGCAGAAATATTATTTATACGTTGTTGGAATACTAAATGGAACCCATATTACAGCAGATGATCATAACCCATAGTTGCACAGAAACCAGAAATCAGTCACTGTAACCGAAATTGGCAAGGGAATATGTACAATAAATGGAACCCTTCTATCATTTACTCATTTTGCCGGTCTGGATTTAGAGGTAAGCGGAACGGTCGGATCCCGCAAATCTTCATTGAAAAGGGAGGATCCTCCGACCAGACAAGTGTTGTGTTTGGTCGGGACAACTGCATAGTTGATTTTGGGACTGTTGTATAATGTTCTGATTGCGCGGAGAACTCGGATACTACATGGGTTTTGGTAGTATTTATTCGTGTTAAAGTAACTTGACCAAAGAGAGATTAAACTCGTTCCCAATTCTCGTTCTAAATTTCCGTTGTATTATCTGACAATTATTTCCGAGTGACGAGTCTGAGTTAAATCATTGTATGTTTAATTCTTAATCTGTTGAGCCTGAATCTCGCCTTGCATGAAATTGATCTTCTCTACTTGTCTATTGTGTGTATTGTACGCCGGTTAAGTTAATCGTTACCGAAGTAAATGGCTTTTAACAATCGACACCGAACTGTAAACAGGGATACGGTTTATTGGATAATTTAATTTATTTTTGTTCGCGCCTGTCCGGTTCTGGGAAAGCGTGGAGTTTATAGTGTAATAGTACTGGGAGGAATTATATTGTCAATTTAACTTAGATGTATTGACCATAACTTGAGAGAGTAATCGGTTCAGCTGTTATCACTTACTGAGTGGCAATTGGCACTGTTTTATTTGTTGTTACCTCTTTCGTACCCTTAGGTACATCTATTTATATATTATTTATTTCTATTTCACGTGGGCTGGCGGACGATGGGTAATGGGTAGCTCGCAGTCCGACCGTCCGGTAAAGACCGAGCCCGAGTCGTCGGAAAAAGATGTCAGCAAAACTGTAGGGGTCCAGGAGGGCCGATGCCGTTAGTTAGAGGCTCTTGATAAACTAGTGCGCTTCACCATCAACGTTTGCATCACTGCTTACAGTGGTTACCATCAGGTGGCATCGTAGTCAAGCATTAGTTTATACCATTAAAAAAAATTTTTTTTTCACCAATTCAAGTGCCGTATAACTGACTCTCCGTGTTGTAGTCAGTAGGTACGAAACCCGCAAGCCATTTGTCGTGATATCGCTCAGTGATCACAATTGTGTCAATGAGCAACCCAATTACCCATTCCCCACAATTGGCTTATCTCGTGGGATCACGAACATCTTGAGGTGCACAAGAGATCATTTGTTATTGAGAATTTATATGACGACGCTCGCCGCAGGTTCCATTATACAATCATGGTCGACATTTTAAGTCTATTCACGTTTGCTATCTGTTTCTTGACAGCTGTTAGTCTGATTTCGTCTTGGTGTTAGCCTTTTCTGGTGATGCGCTGATCTAGCGTGTTTTTATGTATCATGATTTCTTTTATTCTTTTCAGGTTTGTGATTATTATTGTAGTTTTGTTATTAATGTTTCTTACATCTCTTTTTGTATTTATTTATTTATTTTATAATTTATGTACACACATAAATACAAAAGAAAATACATTGTTATGAAAAATTTTTCTGCTTATTTCTAAAAGAAATTTCTTCCAGCAGACCTGCGAAAGAAGAGGTAGGAAGAAATGTGTGTGTAGAAATAATAAAAGAAGAGTATGTGAAATCTTAAATTAAAGTAATAAATACTTATGTTATTAATCATTATATAATTCTCCTATACCCGCTGTGCGGTGACGGCGTAATTGTGCATGTGCATCATTAGTGCAGTTCGCGAAATTTTCGCGCGCAAATTTCGCTTCAATTGGCGCGTCTGATTAAAACGATGATATCTTTGAAACTCCGTTAGTTAGCTGGCTACGAGTTATATCATTAGAATCGTTATTAAATTACCTAACAGGATATTTATGGATTAATATAGTTTTGCCTTGTAATGTATTAGTAATTGTCATGTATGTTCAGTGTGAGGGAATTTTTTACCAGTTTCTTGTGTTAAAGTAATTTTAATTAAAAAAATAGACCATATATTCATAAAGTTACTATTTTCTTTTCACAAGTACACTTTAGTTAACATATAAAAAAACAAAAGAAAAGCCTCGCAATACATTTTTTTCATATCACAAGCCTAACAATAAGATGACGTAAGTTATATGATGTAAAAATGCCGTCGGCTTTTAAACGAATGACGTGTTTGTTTACGGTTCTATTTTCTGAGAACCATGTACGTGTAGTGGCTTTAGTTTCATTTTAATAATAATGATTGGTACACATTCATAACACAGACAAAGTCTCAGCAGTTAGAAGTGTTTAATTTATTAGTATCGGATATCCAAATGAACCACTTGAAATGGGGCGCAAAAAACCACCTACTCGAGCTTTTTGGATCACTGTTTAAATTCTGTTGACTAAATTTGAAATCTAATTCAACATCCTACATTTTGAAGATATCTACAAAACGTTAATCACATAATAAAGGCATGCTGCTTAACAAAAACATTACACAAATACGTATTAGAATTACGTATTTCTACCTAATGTTTTACGTAATTCTAATTTCAAAATGTACACAATAAAAATACGATAATATTCAAATTAAACGCCTAATATCTTTACTAATATACATAAAAACTTACGTAATAGCTATAGTTTGCACTTCTATCAATAATTATCGCCAAAATATCGCAAAATGTTTAGTCAACAGTAGTAACGGTTTTTCATGTTTGTTGAAATGACCATTTCTGACCGAAATATTTATCAACTACACTGTTTAAGCAATGAAAAAGGTTTAATACTTACCCAGGCATTGTCGAAATCACTCACTCACTGACACAATCACTATTTGTCACTTTTAAACCATTTTTCAATCGACAGCAACTATCTTTCGACCGTACCGCGCGCGAGCATAATGGCGACTGGCAAGCGACTGGTTTATGACGTGATATTTTCTGTTCGCTTAGCTCATTTATTCATTGGAAGATGGAATAGAGCAAATATATCTGTCTAGTTTACTCTGTGCAAGTTTGAGCAGGATTAACACAGGTTTAATAAGCTTATTACGTCAAAAAATGAATGACAGATTTAGGGGACCGCAGCGGTCCTCTCACAGACAGCCATTTTTATAGGGAGCCGCAGCGGCGCCGCGCCACAGACGGGGGGGTGTGTTTGTTACCTATCTCTTAGGATGAAACTTAAGTCTGGACGGTTTGAAAATACATAGCCAACTTTTGCGCTGGACGTCTGTCGGGACAGCTGTATATTTTTTTTACGTTCTGTTAAAAAATATTTAAAAATGCATTATATAAATAAACGGAATAAGAATTATTCTTATAAATTAGTAATAATAATTATGATTTATTTTCTCACTATGTTTATACAATTATGTTTATAGGAGGATATTGTAAGAGGCTGGTGCCTAAGTTAGGCTCTAGGCGTGTCTCATGATACAAGATTCCTTCCTATTATAGCTTAGTAGTTTTATATCCTATTATATCGGCACGAAATCTGTTTAATTTAGTCACAATTATAGTCTATTTTATTTACGAGGTGGTTCCGTGATCTGGTACATGAGACATATTAGAAGATTTTAGGCAAAATTTTTCTTTGGTCGATTCAATCTTTCTCAGACGCGTTCACTTCAAGAAAATGTGAACATCGTATCACTAGTTTTTACGTGATTAATTTTCACGTTAGCACGTATGTTTTCTATATTTATGAGTATCCTGTAACTTTATATCCTGTGTAATAAACTAATCAACCGTTGTCTCGACTCCTATTACATTCCTTTACAATTTTCTACGTGACTTGGTTCACATCCACGTGTTCACCTCCTGCCCCCTAAGAACGCTACTGCCACCTAGCGGGTAATATGGCAACTGTTCGCTGAAGCAACAGGGTGTAAGTTCAGTGACGAGGTTGTTTGTTTCGTGACGCCGCCCTCGTTTTAGTTCCTCTACCCTCTGATAGATGGCGCTACCAGTGTCATCTTTGAAATCGTTTGACTTTTGTGTGGTTTTTTTAAAGCAAATCTCTAATATCAATATTAACATTAAACAATTAATCGACTGATTGATTGTTACAGTTTTCTATAAAAATAAATTCTCGTAGTTAATTAGATTATACAATTAATTACCTACTAATTGTATCGTCGAAGAATGCTTGAGTTAATTTACGTGAGATTACACGATCAAGTAATTAATCTTCCATGTTTACAATCAAACATAAAAAAAGCTTCTAATCATGTAACACCTCATCTTCATACAATAACTCTCTTCATTATTAACTCCTCATTTTCCATACAATAGCGATTAGTTCCCAAGATAATATTTACTTGTGTCCGTCATCGACTGCTCCGCGTAAACTGCAATACAATTATGACGTCATTCGGCAGTAACGAGTACTTACGAGCCGGTTATTATAAACAATGCTGGCAGATGGCGCGTGCGGAGTGACGTCACAGGTGTAATATTAAGTTATAATGGCGGGGAATGTGGAGGTCTAGACGAATGGGTATTTCGCACCAGTAGTTCTATGATTTGATACTAGATGGCGTTAGGTTTGTTGGTGAGAAAACTTTTCTTGTGAGCTTTTACTGTAGTATCGGGGAGTTAGACTAGTCTTTTCACGTCACTTGTCATGTGATCTCCGCAGGTAATGTCATCGCCATACATTTTATTATATACTTAGCGTTTGGCGAGAATGCTAACAGAAAATACATTTATGTGCAGGTAGGTATTTACATTCTGTACATAGCCAGAACACATCCATAGGAAACTGCTCGCGTCGGTATACATTGTAGTGCAGTTTTTAAATTTGCGATTACAATGTATACAAGAGTAGTACGCAAATACTCGCGTATACTTCGTAGTGACCTAACTACTTAACTTTATTCCATAATATACAGTGCCAGTACGAATATGGACTAATCGTGCGTAGATCGGAATAATCGCGCCTGGATTAGGTCATGTTAGAATAGTGACCATTAGAACTCGATGGCGATCATGTGGGTTAGGTTAAGTTAGAACAGTGACCATTAAAGCGTGAAGGCGGGCGAGCGCAGCGAGCGTGCCCCGGCAGCGGCCGCCGAGCGCCAGATTCCCTTCTAATGTTAGTGAATCATTTGGGCTCTCAGCTTGCACTTGATAATTACTTCAAACTTTTCCGTAGATTCAAATTCAAACAGCTTTGTATTCACCACATTTACTCAATAAAAACTCTTGCTCTTCTCTTTGGTAATCATTTTTCACATTTGATTAAGTAAACAAACGTATTTACCACTTGTTTATAATAAATTATGCAGAGACAACAAAAAACCGCTAATCAAAACAAACAGCACGTGCCGAAAGATGATGCAATGTTTAGAATAGATACGCATACGCATGATTACCATATAATAGAAAGAGAGGTCAACAAATCAAAATGGCGAGCATGCAACTGCTCGCGTATAGTTTGGAATCTAGAGTTTTTCGCGCCTATTCCGATCTATAAACGATTAGTTTGTATGCGGACTAGCACTGTATATTATGGAACAAAGCTAGTTACTTTGGCTACTACAAAGTATACGCGAGTATTTGCGTACTACTCTTGTATACCTACATTGTAATCGCAAATTTAAAAACAGCACTGCGATGCTTTCTGGCCATGTATAGAATGTAAATACGCTGCAGGCCTAGCCAAGTTACGACAATTTCGTTTCGATTCTCTTTCGTTGATCGCCTCGAGTTGGCCACGCCTCACGGTTGTAACTTGGCTAGGGGGGCTGACCCCCCTAATACTACAGTAAATGCTCATAAGAGAAATCATAGAAAATTTTCTAAGCCTGCTGTATTGAATTGACTTATTTCATGAAAATCTGTAGGTAGTGTTATTCCGTTAAGATTTCATCATGATATGGATTGTACCTACGTTTAAGGCGAGGTTTTAACTGAACAGACAGGCCGGCTGGTTTAACCTTTGAGCCGGTTTAACGTCAGATTCATCATCATCATCATTTCAGCCCAAGTGTCGCCAGAACGAACGGTCTTGTGCGTCTCGCATCCATCGGATTCTCGCGACCATCACCAGGTCATCGGTCCACCTAGTGCGAGGCCTTTCAACGCTTCGTCTTCCGGTGCGCAATCGCCACTCTAGACGTCGGACGTCGAGTCCATTTCACCAGGGTCGCGACCAAATACTCCATCTTGTCATTCTGTCACATATAGAAATTGAGATGCCAAATGTTTCATGAGCCTTTAAATTCATCAGCACACTACAAATCATAGCTTTGCTGCTTGGTAGCAGAAACAAGAGCCATGACAAATTAATAAATTATATTCAAATGAAAGCACATAATTTGAATCTAAAATCCGACACCAATGAATCGGGGTACTTACTTGGAAACTGATGATGCGGACATGTTATATTTGTCAATGTTTCCTTGTACATGCAGAGGATAGTGGGGGGAGAGGGGGATACGTTTATTGGGTGTTAAGTGTGAACACGTGGTGGTACAAGCGTCCAATTGAACTGTTCTTGGTATCAGATGAGTGATACGCGTTCAGTGTTAACAAGATCTTGTACAGGTCCAATAAATTTATTTAAACTTCATGTACAGTAGTGGTACATATGCGGACTTAATCCAACAAAGCATTCTCAACCAATCAACCTTTGGGTTAAAAAAGACAACACTGGTAGGCTTGCACAATAAACAAATAACAGATACTTCAAACAGACAAAATACAATAAAGAATAAGTTATTTATGATAATAAAATACATATATTAATTTATTTTATTATACATATATAATAAAATACATGCTAAAATTATAAACTAATAAATACTATGAAAAATATCAAATCATTAGGAGAACTTAATAATAATTCTGACGAACGAGAGGACTTCAAGTAGTAGTTCCGAATTTTACGTTTGATGAAGGAAAATTTACTTTCAGCATTTTTGATGTCAAGGGGAAGCACATTCCAGAGTTTTATGGTGGAAACAGCGAATGAGTTGGACATAAAGTCAGTACGGTGAGAAGGAATATAAAGGAACATGTTTTTGGATGCACGAAGGTTAAGATTATGAGAACTGCCCAACACTTTAAAATATTGTTATATAAATGGTCTTGTTTGATTCAGAACTTACAGAAATTGAAACTGTGATGATATATTTTTTACGTGGGAAATCATTAACTCCTTAACCGCCTACGTAGGATATATATGCGATAAATACTCGCGAAATCAGAAACGTTTAATTTCAAATAGACCAATTACAGGCACATTTGAATTGTCAAAATGTTGGTCAGTCAAAAAAAAAAAGTGAAGGCAAATTGCACGTTGCAATGAAAGAAGAATGAAATAAATAAAGAAAAACAGTGTATTTAAGTCAAATATGGCGCACACCTTAAAAATAAAAGAAATAACAATAACGACTTATTAATAATTGGAAGGTTATGCGTCACATCCGCGTAAAACGGCCAGCGCTCAGCAAAATATTGGGGCTCGTGTAAGACAGAGCCTCAGCGCTGATTTTCAGCACCAGCGTAGCGTAGATCAGGGTTCCACATCCACGACCAATTACTCTATCTCGTCTGCTCTTCTGTCACCTATGCGATTGATGAGTTAAACGAGAGGGAGTACCCAGTCGCAAACATACGACCTAGAACAGGACGCGAAAATACTCGTTGGACCAATCCGACGCGGGCGGTTAAATGGTTAAATGATTCCCTCTCGCCCCACCCAGAGCGGGAGACTCACTGACTAAAACCCACCTGAGTTCCTTCAGATGCCCTTTGCGGTGCAAGACAACGGTAACTCATTCGAAAAATCCCGCAGCCCCGGCATTTGTAATGATATCTGAGTTTAATTTATTATTTTACTCATAAAAACTATCTAAGCATGTCTGAATTTTTACGACGAATAGTAAAAGGTAAATAAATAACGATTTCTTTTTTGTTTTTCCAGGTACGTTCCTTTCACGTGTTCGAGTTTTGAAAGAATCTAAAGCCAAAGATCAAAGTAAGTATTCCCATTAATCATTAAACAGTTTTTAAACGTTTACTAAAATAAACTTACAAAAAAATCAAAGAATTTAAAGTCTTAACACACGTAACATCGACGTGACAGAGGTAAACACGATTTAGAATATTTAACAAAATCAATAACATTCGTTTGGCAAACCGCCTGAGGGTCACGGCACTATTTTTAAAAGCGCGCACGCATTTAGAGTTCATTCATTCACTGTTTAAAATTAGAACGTGACGTTTCCCGTTGTACTCGGTCAGTTCGTGTCGAGCTGTGGGCGTGTGCGGTTGTCATCCCAGCTAATTAGATAGGCGATAACTATTTCGATAAATACTGTTTCCTTCCGTTTTATGTTGACTTTACACTATTTTAAGACGCTCTGGTAATTGGGCGTGAGTTTGAACTAAACGATGATGGAATTATAGCACCAGCGTTACCGTAACTGGTAAATATCTGGTCTAACCATGTTATTTCTAGTTCAATTAAACTATTATACTTATCAGCTGTTGAACACCCCACACGCATTGGGTCAATTGATGGGTCAACAATCTAATATGTTAGAATTAGATGTGACTTGAGCTGAACTGATACAATTAGGAATGGCAAAATTGAGATTTATCTGATGCAAATCGTCGCGTCGGTAGGAAGACAATCATTGTATATTTGCTACTAACTACTATGGCCTAAAAATATTATTGAACAAATTAGTCTAAAATCCGACAGATGACTACAAATTCACTCAAAGTGAATTTTACTTCTGAACCTTTAAAAATGATGGAAAACTTTCAAGGGTTTTTCATCATTTTTAAGGACCGTCGTATTTTTTTCTAAGATCCTCATCTGTATAAAAATTACCTAATCCCTATCTCCCTTGATCACGTCATCACGCGTGAACGGCTGGACGATTTTCTTATGAAAGAAAATATTAAGAAAGTTGCGCAGAAAATTAGATAATTTCAAAAAACTGCGACGACTATTTTATTTTTGCGCGTTAGTGCATAACTAAGACGCTATGAAATGACAAACGCGCGAACTGTCAAATAAAACTGGCCGCTAGTCCCTGATCAATTTTTACAAGGGGTCTACTCATTCTAGGATATTACAAAGGTCACACGTGAATCAGCATTATAGCCCTCAAGATCAGAATCCAATTAAGTTGTCATTAATCCTGAGAGCAGTTGGTCACCTACATCGATAGGTACACATAATATATGTTACCCGTCATTCGGACACCGAACCCCTTGTCCGCTTGATTGCTCTGTCACTGTTCGCAAACGGTGTTTGCAAACATCGAATATAATTGTACGTAAATATGATTATGGTCTAACGGAAATCGTATTTATACTGGCCTTCTATTAATTATTTTTGCGTAAGACTAGCTTTTGCAAGCGGCTTCGCTGTCGTGAAAGTAGAAAGTTATCCCAAAGGAACATACTCCCAGGATAAAAGTTATCCTATGTGTTGTTTCAGGACAGACGGGTAGATCAACCCATGTGCTAAATTTCCTCCAAATACGTTCAGCCGTTTGAGCGTCAAGGAGTAACAAACATACATACACATTCATATATAGCATTTTATAGGTGAAAGTGTGATAAGTCTTATGTATTAGGCTAATGAAAATTATAATAATTATTCAAGCTGCTGTTCCTTGACACATTGAATGCCAACTACGAGATATGTCGTAGATGATTTATTCTCAAATGCCACCTAGGAGGAAACTCGCAAGTGTTTACTAAGAGTTTTCTAGTAAATGTCCTCTATTGAAAGTATTTATATTGCTGATGCCTAAGTACGAGATATGTTGTAGAGCCAGCGATACTTCTCGTATAGGCTGACGATGTGTGGTGGGAATTGGGAACTTACCATGGCGTGTTAAAATGTCAGACAGAAAGAGGGATGGAACTACTCCCTATATAACTCCATCCCTTTAACAGTTCAGTTCAGGTCGTCAAGTGGATCGCGTTAAGAGCTCGTGGTAGCACTCATGTAAAAAAATTATCTACTAACATTTTAGGATAATAATAATATTATAATAATTTATTTATTTCACAGACAACAAATTATCCATAATGTTAGTAAACAATTATCTTAACTTAGTGTTAGTCTTATATTATAATTATCTACATATACTATAATAATAATAATAATATTTATTCTCAAAAAAAAAACTTAGTACTATATTACATTTCATTTGGCAATACATTTAGTGACTAACAAATGAATTAAGCATCTGTAACTGAACTAGGCTAAGCCTGTATTTCAGTTATCAGCGCGAAATCCCCTCGTTTTAGAACAGCCAACAGTAAAAATGCAGAATTATTGTACTATGGTTCGAAGCATTTTTTTAAATAAAACTAGGTTAGTATTACAAAAGGCATTTTAGAATATAGTAAATTTAGAAGGTGTGTCCTCTTAGCTGTGTTTGGTGATGTGTACGTGGGTGAAATGTGTAAGAGGGTGTGTAAATGTATGTGTAATGTGAGATTTTGTGTGATAGTTTTGTTCCTAACTTTCATTTATTTAACCAACTCTAAGTAAGAGTTGCTCAGTTTCTTCATAATCAAGGGTCTGTAGGTATTGGTTTACTTTCACTTTGCATTGTTTTTTATTTAAGGAATATATATCTAAAGTTTTGTTTATCTTATTATATAAATATGGTCCTAGAAATCCAGCAAACCTTAAACTAAACTTAGTTTTATAACACATTGGTTTCCTGCATACCATATGCCTCCGACGTTTCTCCAGCAAATGTGTATTATAGGTCAGTTCCGAGTGCTGTATACTATTTTAAGCATTCAGTACAGTAGATGACTCCAGTTTCATCTTCTCCACAAAATACCCAAAAAAGGGAGAAAGCACACTCTCCGCGACTTTTTAGAATGCTGTTGCCACTGGCCCGGGTTCGAGGTTTCTAGCATAATGCAGATGATGAAGTCACAAATTTTGATTGTTTGTGTAACTTGGCCCTTGGCACTTGTCTGTTTCAGTTTCAAATAATCAGACTCTAAATAAGCCTTTCCCAAATTGCGCCACAACCAACACTTCCTAAACCGCCAATTGTCTATGCCTGTAATAAATTCTATGTAACGAACAAGCTGTGCATACTTCAGCAACACAAATGCTGCGTGACAATAGAATCGGTTGTACAAACACTATGTGGGTTACTGCCTGCCCCACCCACATGGAGGTATGTGACCATATGGGGCAGATGGACTGTGTCTATTGTCATACTTCACCATTGAATTGATCGAGTATCTGTCTAATTAAAACTGCGATCCATAACTTTGGCAAGTTGACAATATTGATGCGGAAGTTAGCGTTGATTTTTATTCTTAATTCCTCCAAGTGCGTTCCAACATCGGATCACCAGACTTACGGCGTGAGGCCGCCACAAAACGTTTCGGGAACACATTCATTGCGCATACAGCTAAGGAGTAAAATTTCCTGCCGAAGTCTGTGTGTCCTTATAACTTCAACTTGGGGGTTTTTAACTTAAAAGTGAATAGGCAAGCGTGCGCCATATTTGTCCACATCATCGCTTACGACCAGGTGAAATAGTAGTCAAGAGTAGTAAAAAATATGTTATATTAAGATATGCTCCTAGATAGATCTCTTTTGTAACTTTTACTTTGAAATATTGATGGATATTATGTACAGTGCGACGAGTTATTACCGCGCGGATAAATTGACCGGTTTAGTACGAATTAAGGATATAACGGAAGTGTTTATATCGGAACCGAATTTGGAACCGGAGTTTTTAAATTCGGTTGGTCGGAATCGAAATTGGAGGCAGAAGCGTGAAATGAACAACTAATAAAAAAGCTCGGATAAGTAAAATGAAGAACAAACTCGCAACATTACAAATATGGTATAAAACAAATTTAATAGTAAACGAGAGAAGGTACGGGGGAGGGAGGTTTATTTATTATTTCTAAAATGATTTATGCAATCAAAAGTACTGAGGCGAACTTAATTCCTTTGTCATTTTCTACCAGTCAACTACGATAAGTATAATCTAGTTTGTACCTCCGTTATAAGATCCGATTAAAATTGATCGGAACCGAAATCGAAAGTGCAAAATCAATCGGAAATCCTACCTTTCGGAATTGGAACCGCACCTCCGTAAAAAAGTGGAACGGAACCATACAACAGTATGATAGATATTTAATTCCAAAACGAAAGTATCTTCGTAAGCTTGACAGACAAGGTTGTCATTTCAAGGAGTCCCTTAAACATGTTTTAAGAGGCTTTTTCGGGACTTGAATTTATTTTCTCCACGTGTACTTGTTAACATGTCGATGTGTTCCGCACCCAAGCGTTTCCTACTTGAGCGGTACTTCGTAAGAGCTTCCTAATCTTGACTGACACGCTTCGGTGGTTTTCGGTCAAGGTTGAGACTTTGAAGTACTTTAGAATTCGACAGTGAACTTGGATGATTGACTGGGGTTCAGTGCCGATAACATTTGACTGTAAAGTATTATCATAGAGTATAAAGCTGAATTTGAAGCCTGAAGGAAGTAAGTTATGA
Organism: Mythimna impura; assembly: GCA_905147345.3. Taxonomy (NCBI): domain Eukaryota; kingdom Metazoa; phylum Arthropoda; class Insecta; order Lepidoptera; family Noctuidae; genus Mythimna; species Mythimna impura. The sequence goes on along the minus strand of LR990355.1, from coordinate 1,918,881 downwards.
GTACTCAGATTAAGAACCAAGGAGGTATATGCTGCCTAAGCGAATAGATAAACTCGCAGTCGGAGCGCTTGGCAACGGCTAAACTGCGTTAGCGTTTAGACTGGCACGAACGATAGGCATTAAGAACTCCAGCCGCTTACAGACGAGACTTAGGTACTTACATAATCTTACTCGCAATGTTTTTAGCAATGCACAGGAAAAGAAAAAGCGAAACTCAATCAAAGTTTCTTGAAAATGGGGATTTTGATTTCTGTCGTTAAAAAAACCAATATTATAAGGCGGCTTCGCCCGCCTGGATTTTTGATAAAAAGTATCTTAAGTCTTTCTCCAAATCCAAGACAATGTTAAACAATTCATATCTCGAAAGAAATTAACTGAGATACTTTCGCATTTCATCTTTCTGCCCTTGTCCCATACTACTTGGGGTCGGCGCAACGTTTTTTTTTTCTAATCTGTATCTACTATCTATCATTGACGCTATCATTGACTCCCTTTTCTTTCATATCTCTCCTCATACAATCTATCCACAGTTCTTTGCATTTACAATAAAGAAGTATGGATTTGGGTCGACGCAACACGTAGGTATTTTTCATCCATTTTGTTCTGTCACCCGTCACGCTATCACTAACCCCCTTTTCTTTCATATCACTCCCTTAAGTCCTCACGCAGTAACTCAACAGAGCAAAATATTCCCCCCATCCCCGTCGCCTGATCACCGCTAACTGCAAACAGCGATAAGTTCAATACACCTGGTATTACGAGTAGGTACATGCAATAGCCTGCATTGCGATAAATCTGTCCCCGTTCACAATATGACACAGCCTGCGCCGTCCGACCAATTGCCAAGCATAAATCAATTGTGCTACCGCCAATGTTTTGGATTTTCGCTGAATACCTTATTAGGCTGCGGTCACAAAGTGCGACTGCCGAGCGTCAGGTCCTGGGTTCGATTCCCGGATTTTGTAAAGTGTTATTGGGTTTTTAATTCATCGAAATCCGTTCAACCGTTTGAGCGTAAAGAAGTAACAAACATGTATACACCAAACTTTCGCCTTTATAGTACACTAGCTTCTGCCAGCGGCTTCGCCCGCGTGAAAGTCGGTTTCTCCATACAAACTTTGGACCCCCGTTTCATTCCCTTGGCATTCCCCGTTCCATCACCGTGGCATCATCGCGGGCCCTAACAGAATACCAGCGCTGCGATATTTATCGTTTTAAATATCGCAGCATATGCTGAGTTGGGCGCCTTTTTGACCTTGCACAGATCATACTGTTATTTTTTGTTTTCTTTTTATATGTAGGTACTTAATTCTACAATATTTTAATTCCTATGTATTCTACTGTATTTTTTTTTAAATTTTACTGTATGTGTGAGGTACGAATAAATGTTTTTTCTTTTTTTCTTTTTCTTTCTTTCTTTCCCCTTAGAGGGTGAATTTCGGAAAATCTGTTTTTAGCGGATGTCTACACCCTATATGGAACTTACCTGCCAAATTTTAAGTTTGTAGGTGTTATAGTTTCTGAGATTTCGTGATTAATCAGTGAGTGGTAGGTATTTCGCTTTTATATATATATAGATTATTATTAGCTACCTCTTCAAAAGTAGGTTCCATCCAAATGATCGCCGTCTCCTTTAAGCTTGGCTTTCAATCTCACCAGATGTGGCAAAATTTGTCCCGCTTAGCTGAGCAACAAAACAAATATCATCCGTTTCGAGATGTTTTTCTTATCGTGAAAGCCCTGAAACATGAGCTTCGATAATATTTTCGCTTTCGAAATAAGAAAAATGGATCTACGGTTGTTTTATTTATCAAGTTGATTCTTCTTGTTTACGTAAGATTATATCCTGACGAAAGAGCAGTGGTGGCTGAGTGGTAACGGTCCCGACTTACGAGTTGTAGGTCGTGAGTTCAAACCCAGTCAGGCGCGTTACTTTATGTAATTTCATCACCACTGCTCTCAAAACGGTGAAGGAAAACATCGTGAGGAAACCGGCATGTCCTAGAACCAAAAATTCGAAAACATGTGACATCCACCAACCCGCACTGGGCCCGCGTGGTGGATTACGGCCCATTCCCTCTCCTAGAGAGGAGGCCTGAGTCCCAAAAGTGGGAACATTATAAACCCGACTATGCTATATCCTGACTGTCATGTATAGAGTTTTTATCAAGAAAGTATAAGTACATATCTACATTTGTTTATTTTTTACTAATTGTCCCGACAGACGTCGTTCTGTCAAAAAGCTAATTTTATAACTTGAGAATCGAAAGAATTCAGTCTCAGATACATTAGGGGACAACATTGGAGGGCAACTTGCGGGACACTGGGCAACGTTACAGCGTCACGTAGATTGAGCGTGGCGCATATTGTTGCCTGTCGGCCTCATAATGTTCCCACTGTTGGGACTCAGGCCTTCTCTCTAAGAGAGGGAATGGGCCGTAATCCACCACGCGGACACTGCGGGTTGGTGGATGTCACATGTCTTCGAATTTTTGGTTCTAGGACATGCCGGTTTCCTCACGATGTTTTCCTTCACCGTTTTGAGAGCAGTGGTGATGAAATAAATTACACATAGTAATGCGCCTGGCTGGGTTTGAACCCGCAACCTACAACTCGTAAGTCGGGGCCGTTACCACTCGGCCACCACTGCCCTTGGGGGACATATTGACCCATAATGTTTCGGAGGCTTAATCTTAACGCACTACCTGTCAAACCCCCGATTTCTGATTTAAGCATTTGAAGTTGAGTATTTCTCAAACTCTACTTTAGCCTGCAAACCTGTCAAAATTTGGCATTTAAGTATGGTTTGAGACATACTTAACTCAAAATACTCAATTCAGAAACCCGCCTAAAGGCAAACATGATAAAAAGAAAAAGTGTCAAATCCACGAACGTATTTAATAGTAGAGATTGACAGCTAATGCAGAGATGCAAAGAAACTGTGTTTTTTTTACCTGTGTTTACCACTTCTTCTACATAAGGACCTAAAGAGTTAGTTATAGTTTATCCAAATTGGTCCAGTAATTCTCGTGTGTTGGGCTTATCATGACATTTGGCTATTCATTTTTATTTATATAAATAGATAGATTGATTTTAGTAAGTGTGCTAGCAAAGAAGCAAAACATAATGGAAACATAAGGATTATCGTGTTGTGTGGTACGCTCACAGTTCTCGATAACGGAATTCAGTCCTATAGTCCCGTATTATAGGGGACCGGCCTACAGCCATTAAACGAGCGCCATTCCTTTTCAGGGCTCATATAATTGTAACTCTTTTCCTAACAGAAAACAAACGGACCAAGTTTCTGCGAGCCGCGAAATTAAGATAGTGCCATGTTGTCTCAGGACCGATATTAAACGTTATAACAGTAGCTGCCTAGCACGTTTTTAATACATAATCGTTATTCGTGGGTTTTTCTGTTTGATTATTTCTTTGACTAGCTTCTGCCAGTGGTATCACCTGGGTGAATGTAGAATATAAGCCTACAAGCTTCTGCCGGCGGCTTCACCCGCTTGAAAGTAGGTTTCTCCATACAAACTTTGGACCCCCGTTACATCCCCTTAGGGGGTAAATTTTGGAAAATACTTAATGCTCGCCTGCGACATAAACGGAAACATTTTGCCAAATTTCACACTTTTAGTCCCCGTAGTTTCGGCTGTGCTTTGATATGTCAGTCAGTCAGTTTCTCCTTTTATTTATTTAGATTTCACTCAATTTTTCTTCTTCTTTCCGCTTAGTCCTTTCCTGCTCCCAATAGTTGGGGTCGGGTCTCCTCATTAATCGGCGCCAGGATATTCTATGCTGGATTGCCGGCTCTGGCAAATGAGCTAAATTGAGGTTTCTCTCGCGACCTCTGCCTTTCTTTTGTTCTGGCAGGTTTAGTGCATTTTTTTTATAAAATAGCATTCTACTGAATGTTTTAAAATCGGTCTTTATATTATTAGAATAGATGAGTGCCTATACATAAATATCAGTAAACCCCTGACCAGGAAACTTTCCCTATTTTATCATAAAATGTCATATCACTTTTCACGCAATGAAATAACCATGGGATCTTAGGTACTATCAGGACTTTGACATTATTCCAAGAGTCACCGCGGCCTTGAAACGTACAGGGCAATTGAAGGAACAAGGGTGGTCAGTAAAAATCTGACACTCCCTTTTACTCTACCCAGGGAGTTTTTTGATGTTTTCCTACTTAACAATCCATCATCATCATTTCAGCCGAAAGACGTCCACTTTTGGACATAGGCCTTCCCCAAGCGTCGCCACAACGACCGATCCGCGACCCTCACCAGTTCATCGGTCCACCTGGCGGGATGCCTTCAAATGCTGCGTCTTCCGGTACGTGTTCACCACACCAGAATCTTTCGTCTCCATCGACCATCAGTTCTGCGTGCAATGTGCCCTGCCCATTACCACTTAAGTTTGGCGATTCTTTGAGCTATGTCGGTAACCTTGGTTCCTTAAAAATCCATCCAGCCATAATTAAAAACATATTTGTAATAGAGTTAATCTATATATATAGATTATGGGAGCAGTGGTGGCCGAGTGGTAATGGCCCCGACTTACGGAGTTGTAGGTCGCAGGTTCAAACCCAGCCAGGCGCATTACTTTGTGTAATTTATTTCATCACCACTGCTCTCAAAACGGTGAAGGAAAACATCGTGAGGAAACCGGCATGTCCTAGACCAAAAATTCGAAGACATGTGACATCCACCAACCCGCACTGGGCCCGCGTGTTGGATTACGGCCCATTCCCTCTCCTAGAGAGGAGGCCTGAGTCCCAACAGCGGGAACATTATAAGGCTGACTATGCTATGCTATGCTATATATATAAAAGCGAAATACCACTCACTGATTAATCACGAAATCTTAGAAACACATACAAACTCAAAATTTAGCAGGTTCTTTAAAGGGTGTAGACATCCGCTAAGAACGGATTTTCCGAAATTCACCCCCTATCGAGATGAAACGGGGGTCCAAAGTTTGTATGGAGAAACCGACTTTCATGCGGGCGAAGCCGTTGGCACAAGCTACGAGTAGTAGTATAATATTTATCAAACATTTTAAGTACTTTATAAAAAATAAGAACTTCTTTAGATTTAAACCCTACTATTAAGTGTACTCATCTCTCATCAAGAAACAAGACAGAAAGGTCGTGAGGTCATCGTGTAGTTTCACAGTACATTTGTTTGTCCAGACGCACTTACACCGATTTATAGTCGGCCCGTTAGCCGCAGAAGACATGGCTGAAACATACGGAAAATTAAAGAACCTTTCATTCACTGTACTTTTTTACATGGCTAATCATCTTTATTCTCCTGCTTTGAGTGCAGCGAGAGATAGTTCAGATTTTTACTGACTAAAACCTATCTGTGTTTCTTCAGTTGGCCTTTGCGAGGGCGATGATATTTCTTTCGAACAATCTCATCCTGACTGACCATTTCAATAGGATTATATGGTGAAATTTATATGTACATCACGCCTGCTGGCAAGGATTAGCGATCGTCTTATTATATTGTTTAGTAGACAGGAATATAGCTGAACATTCAATTTATCAACTATTTCCTCAGTGGTTTTTTGTGGTGGTCTACTGGGGCCACGGGTAGTGTGAAAGCGAAACCCGGGGCCCCGAGATGAAGGCAAAGAAGGAACAGGAGAGAGTTTTTAGTTAGTAAAAGTTTGACACTATCTCGCGCTCTGCCCAAGAGCAGGATTTGTCATTAGATGATTTTCCCACCTAGAAAAAAAGTGTATTTTTGGATATTTTTTTCAGTCTTTTTTTGTGGGTGGGAAATCATCCAATGACTTCTCATGCTCTAGGATGGAGCGAGAGGGCGTGTCAGACTTTTACTGACTAAAACCACACCTCTTTGCCTTGCGTTCCCCGAGTTTACCTTGGTTTTCAGTAGTCAATCCATGGCCCTAGTAGTAGGCTTCGGCCCTGCTGGGCTCCTACGGTTTTAACCTATTCACTCTTGACTTATAGTCCTCTAGGTTTCATCTATAAGGAAACTCCGTCTCTAATTCCATTGTTAGTTAATTACAATCTCATAGCAATTCGGCTTAATACCCAATCAATTTTTATTGTTCTACTCTATTGGCGAATTGGTGTGTATACGAAATAAAAATAACCGTCCAATACAGCCAAAACATGGATTAACCGTTTTATTGCATAATTGGGGATATACGACGGTCAGCGATTAATTTCTAATTCCACATGTGCCTTTGCGTCAGTTAAAAACCTCACTTTGCACGTTATTTTAAGCAGCTTTTAAGAAATATCGGAAGTGAACAAGTTTGACGTCTGTAAATGGTTTAAAAACTTCTGATGCTACTCATTTCGTGGCCCTATTTCAGTTTTAGCTGCGTCAGCTTTTACGAAAACAAACCTGGATTTTACTAGAAGCAACAGATATCATTTACTTTTGGATTGTGTTGTCTCACTGCAGAGCAAAGGACTTCTTTCCATTCATCCTGGTTTTGGGAAAGTGTGGACCGGTCTTGTCTATTTGTGGCAGACTCGTCCCGACATCTTCGCTTGGGTCTACCATTATTTATCCAGACACTTTAGTAACTGCCCCAGTAGAGTAGACCGACATTGTAGTAGATTTAGATCGTCGACATTCGTCAAAATATTTATGTGACTGGCCCTGAAAGATATCACTTTAAAAACCTACAAATAAGAATTCTCACAGAAGTACACTCCGTATGTTTCCACACACTCACTGTCAGAAGTTCACATTAAAAGGTTAAACTTTCAGCCATTGTCCACTCATCACCGGCAATAAACATTGTTTTTAGAAACTTGAGTAATTAAGAACATCACCACTGTTTAGTTCTAAAACAAAGAGGTAGTTAATATCTTGTTTAATGGGTAAACTGTTCAAAACTACTGCATTTATGTCGTTTCTTTAGGTGTTTTTTTAAGTACCTTACGACCAGAGACACGAACTGTGAAGGAATAGATATCCCACTCCTCCAAACTTCATCTCCCTGGCAGAACATTTACCACCTGGTCAAGAACTGCAGTGGCCAATCTGGAAGTCTAAACCGATTACGGGCTCAGGTTAGTCGCTACCGAAGGAATCTGGTCGAAGGGGATATCCTTGCCCCATCGCAAACACTGCCAGTCTGCGGCCCCTTACAGGATATGCGTCACCTCCTTGCCTGCCCAGCATGTACAACCACGTGTACTTTACACAACTTTAACGAGGCCAACGACAGAGCTATCCAAGTGGCTACATAATTATTGTTCGGTCAAATATTGAGGCAAATCGACATTAAAGTAGAAGAAGTAGCTTTCGTAACCTTGATAGCTAAGGGTGGCCATAAACCCTTAGCTATTAAGGTTTTGATTGACTGAGATGTTGTGCGTCTTTAGAGAGGCCTCCACAAAATGCTTAATTTTAAATCTAGACTATTTATTTTGTTATTTAACCTTAATTTTGAAGTATTTCTGACATAATAATGTATTTACGAAAAGTGGCGAAGACACTGGTCCCTATGATACCGTTTACACTAGTTTATGGACCAGGGGATTCATTTCTATGTAAAACCTTTATGTCAATAAACTTTTATTATTATTGGAAAGTGTTTTTTATTCTCAGCTCTTTGGCTGGTTTTTAACTACATTTACGAGTCGAAACCAAGTAAATGCAGCGTGTGGTGTGTTATGTTGAGGGTGTGTTATGATGGGGACCTAATTCGTTTTCATCTATTTGCATGAACTTTCTAACAATTCGACATGTGTTTAGGATAACAGCTTTTTGTAAGGTGATATAGAGAGTTTCTTTTAAGTTTAGTGATTTCAGACTATGTAGTAGACAATTCGGAATGACGCCTGTTGTGGAAAGGACGATCGGGACCACATAAACTTTTTCTTGACTCCATATTCAGGCAACTTCATCCTTGAGTTCTGTGTGTGTGTGTGTTGTGTGTTCTCAGTTATTGTTTTCTTTATATTATGTGTGTTAGGTATAGCAATATCTATCAAGTATGTAATTTTATTTATTTTATCTTGAAGGGTCTGTTATAATGAATTGTTCTATTTTATTATTATTATCAACACTTACGTCCTGCCAATCTCATGCTGACTTTATTCCCCTACAGAAGGTTCTATCCAATCTATCTTCATCCCATTTCACAAAGAACAACAAATTTCTAGAGCTAGGATCTGAAATCTAATAAAAAATCTTACACTTGCATTGTTTTCGAGATTAAAAAGTGTAAATAAGAAGAGTAGAGGAATAAGACTCGCATATCGCGAGGGATAGACGCCTCGCAGCACAGAGCGCCAATCAAAGCAACTGCCTCCGGGCGGCTATTCAATTAGAAATGCCCCTCTACAGTTTTTGTGGCAAAAGGGATAGGAGGCAGCGAGGTTCAAGTTTTAGGGGTCTAAGTGTGGAAGCTGGGTTCGACTTCGACATATAGCTATTACGTAAAATTTATTGGAGGACGTGTAAGGAATTCAGTAACGCGTTTCATAAACTCACTGCCGCATCATTACTTTTGACCGTTTGTCGCATTTACAACGTGCAGGTATTTTTTCTTTCTAGTCTATTTAACGTTCCGTGAGTATGTCCGTGGCATTACTGTAGGCCGCAACATAATTATGCTGAGTTAGGCGCCTTTTTGGCCTCGCACTAATTATAATTTCAGGTTTTCTTTTTTTGTGATTTTTCTATTCTATTCTATTGTGTGAGGCATAAATAAACATTCTTCCATCCTTGTTTTTGATTTGCGTTCGTATCGACAAACGCACGACTGTTTTGGTGGTGCACTTACACGCGACTCTATCGAAGCAAAAAAAAAAAAATAGCGACAATGGGCGTTTGCTGGTATAATCACTACAGAACACGACTGTATCGATACTGCGTCGCATAAAAAAAAAAATCTTGATTCGCAGCCCTGGCTAAAACGCCAGCCCACGACATGATAAAATGTTCTAGTAGGTGAGCTCTAGGGTTGCCAACTTTTATTAGAAGAAATAGAGTATATCTCATTTCAAAGCAGGTAAATAAAGAGTATGGACTTTTTTTTATTTTAATAAGGTATTTTTTGGTAATAAAAACTCAGTTTACATAGATCCATTGAGGTATTAAAAAACCCATAGATCAAAAGTTTATTTTTAATCAATTTCAATGATGCCATGTTCCTCTCTTCTCGCCACTTCACATTCATGAAAATAGTTGACTTTATTTGGTTACGATAATAGGTATGCATCATATATGTGTAACTGGCACGAGTATAGTAAACAGTGTAAAAAAAGAGTATTTTAGCGTCCTCTATTAGTGTTATAGATTATAGAGTACACTTACATGATATAGAGTACAATACTCTATTTTAGAGTACGGTTGGCAACCATCAGGTCAGAAAGAATTGCATGTGCAAAAGCATTTCTCTAAGGTCACTTCACCTTAGAGAAATCGCTCTCCTCTTAAATCTCGCGTCGCCCGCTTACAAAATGCTCTATCAGACGGGCAGGCGGGACGGTCGCGGTGTGTACTAGGTACAGCGATAGGTGAATCGGCTCCCGACACATAATACTTCTTTTTGCAAACCCCGCTTACATTTTCACGTCCAAACGACCCCTTTATTTTATTTTTTTATTATTAGAAATCCGTTTAATTCCTATTTCAAAGGGGAGGCAGTAGAATAGATTGTTGGCGTTGGTTTCGTGGTGAATTATACATTAATGGAAGGGGTCTCTTTTGTGGTAAATGGGATTTTCTTAATACTACGTAAAAGTTGATGAGGTAACGATACTGTTAAATTACCTAAGAAACGCGAATTGAAACAGTCTCAAAATGAAGACGTAAAAAAAAAATCAATCTAGCGAAGTGACAATTACGGGGGACATGCGACTGAAACATTCGCTGTTTCCGCGCGTCAAACGCTTGTTCAATCTTCAGTCAACTTGATAGGCAAATCTCCCTGAATTCCCAAGCCAAATCAAAGAAAAGACAGCCTTCCTTCCTCGCATACTCGTAGTAAAGTAAAAAAAATAACAACAAACGATTCCCAACCTTCCTACAACCGTACAAAAGTGTAAAGAACAATTTATTTTTATGTGTATACTGGTATCAATAAGGTATAACACGACAGGTTTGTTTACGAGCCTGGGCGTGCCGAATGTGGTGTGTTTTGGCGGTTCCACGCCGTGTTAGTGCATGGTTACATGTCGTTGAGTTATAGTTTTACTGGGCTGTCACATGCGATGGTTAAATGGGCAGACAATGGTGGGTTTGTTCGTCAATGTCAGAATATTGAATTGATAAAAAGGCTTTTGAGCTGTCTGCTTTTAACTCGCGGTTAAGGCCCGTGTTTCTCTGGGACGCCATGTTGGTGCAGCCAAGAAAATGCATGCAGCTGTATGGTGTGTACCTCACCTGGCCCCTGGTGGTTATGCAGTTAACCATACATTTTTGTTGTTGTCATGACCTGGTTACACCGCCATGGAACCCAAGTGAGATATGGCCGTTAAATGCATGCAGCTCTATGGTATGTAGGTATCTCACCTGGTTACTGTTGGTCACGCAGCCAACCTTACATTTTTTTGACATCATGACCTAGCTTCGCCACCATAACATCCCATTGAGCAACGGACCAAAAGCGTTCTCCGGTTTTTCTTGCAGTTTGTATAAGAATATTGGTCCGGTACACGTGTACTTTCTCCCTTGTTATTTCCCCTGGGAATAGTTGACGGTCATTTAAAAGTGTGTTAGTGTTCTCATAGCCTAGATCCAGAATTTCATAGATCTAGATTACTCTCCAGGAAATGTTGCACTTAAAATAACAGACGAGAACTTTGTAAAAATACAAGCCAAGTGAAACACGTTCCCATTATCTTCCCTCGCCTCAAAGGCTAAATATTTTCACGGCTGCTTTAAAGATAGACCTTTATAATAAAATAATATAAGAAGTTAAGCGCGGGGCTTCCGAAGTAAAAGTTTATCTTAGTTGATAAGCTTTGATTTTTGTTCATCTTTTACGTGGCTTGGATTCTTTTAAGTAATAACAATGGAGTTCAACAAACTTTTTTCTGTTCAATTAGCGGTTTTACATACCAAGCTAATATGAAATTGCGACTATCAATCCGCCTGCAAAGTGAGATTGGCTATACAGATACATTCCAATATCTATAAACGTGGTTCCCCATCTTTGAAAAGATTTGTAAGACTGGAAACTTTAACCATTACAATTCGAGCTAAATGACAAAACGGCTGAATGCCTCATCGATATAACTGTCCGATTTAAGTATAGATCCCTGCCAAGCATCGCAATAAATCATGAACATTATGATAGCCTCTAGCAGTAGCCATATATTCAGCACTTAACGATGTTAGTGTATCTTGTGTCTAAACTTAAAATATTCATCAATATCTTGGTAGCCCGCTAATATCTCTGGATCCGATATCCTGCCCTAATGTATTCCATAAGCGATCCGTCCTTTTAACTAATCTAAGTAAGTTTGTAGCCCGTCAAAGTAGCTGACAGCCTCGCAGAACGTCCTCCGAATAGTAAATATTTCATATTTTTTATTCGAAACTGGATTAGAGGATCTACGCTTGAATGGCCGGTAATGTCTTTCTTTTGTTTTCGTTTTGTCTGCTCTGAGGAACGAAATGTAGGTCAGTAATCTAGAATATTTGAATAATCTTTATTATTTTATTCACAATTTTTATATTTTCTTATAAATCAATATTATACATAAAACAAAGTTGTGTTAGTTACACCATTTATAACTCAAGACTCCTACCCCCACCCTCCGTTTTTTTCTTTGATATTTTATGTGGCGTAATAACGTTCGACGGATTAGCTAGTATTTTTACATTCTACGATTTGTTTATTTTTTTATGTTTTATTTTTTTCTATATTTCTATCTAAACTTAGAAACTAAACGATTCTCCTTAACAGTAAGAGCACCTTCCCTTTAAAGGATAAACAGCTTATGAAGAACCCTCATTAGTTAAAGTTTCGCGATCTCGCCGCGCCCTCGTTATTACATCGAGGCTTTTATTACGCCTTTTTTCTCCCCTCGGACAAAGGATTAGATGTTTTCTTTGTGAAATCATTCCTTCCTGAGGAAATATACGGGGACCAAGATATAGCAGGCACGCTCTTAAATAACCTGTCTCGTCTTAACCTGGTAAATTATGCTTGGAGATAAAAAGTCCTAACTTTTTGCCCTAGAAATAATATCACGTTTGCAGGCGTGGTTTCATCACGCACAGATGTACATGATAGATATTCCACCCATACACCCAAAACGTTATGTGAACGCGTTCGTTGTGCGTTCAGCTAAGGAATGGAATTTCCTGTCGGAATCTGTGTTTATTGGCATTACAAAAAGAAAAAACGGAAACAGCTTAAAATTAAACAAATAGTAGGTACATTGAGTAATGCCAAAAGGGCCTCAGCTCAGCATAGTGTCAAATGGTAACACAAGGCCACCCCCTGACGCTCATTTTCAACTGCAGCCCTTGGGTGCAATATACTTGAAAATATGAAATATTCATTAAAAACTAAAAGGTTCTGTGCAGAAACCAACTAAAAGAAGTGAATAGGTTACTTCTAGGCAAGTGTGCTTCGTCGTCGAGCATATCATCGCTTACCGTCAGCTCGGATAGTGGTCAAGCGCGAGCGTATCAATAATACATAAATATGTAAAATACACCCACATTTAACCAGTTCATTTTAAGTTCCAAGAATTAAAAAATAAAAATGACAGAATTGGTGCCCTGGAATCGTACGATGGGGTCGCGGCAGACCCAGAAGATGGTGGGACGACTTAGATTTCTTCCTTAGGAATTAGCAAGAATTCGCTCAAAGCCGGGAACAATGGAAGGTATGAAGTGAGACCTTTATACCCAGCCGTGAGACAACATAGACTAAATATGATAATAAAGCAATATAATAATGATAAAATAGCTGACTGTAGGATTTATATATAGACAGATAGCCTCTCCCTCACGCTTTTCACCAAATACTTCGGTCGCGTTACTGCTTCGCAAAAGGAGATGACTGCTTCCCATGCCCTCTGTCTCTGTACCATGGCCTGGGTCAAACACTGGGCCGGATGCGAGAGATCGCCTCCACGAGGGCACGGCGTTGCTTCGCTTAAGTGAGGCAGATCTCCACCATTTGATCTGCCTTGTCTTCCGGGCAATCTACATTATGGTAATCCCTGGGTATTTCTTCTGGCCGCGATTGTGGCCCGCCCATCATTTTTAATCCTGACGTGTTTATAAAACCGGCCCGTTCTAATTTGTGTCCAGTATGTTTTTACAATAATATTGTAACGCGTTTGTTCAGCGCTCAAGAGCACTGAGGCGTCACGGTGGCAACTGTTATAGGCGGCTTTGTCAAAGCCTTGCATGAAAATTGAGCGTGTCAGTGAGTGTAACCGTTTACTCAAAGAAATTGACGGCCAGTGACAATTCTGACTATGACTATGACAATATAAACTTGTCGCTTAATGTACACGAATATAGCGTTAATAATGGCGTCTGAGAGCATTGTGACACAGACGTAACGACTCCGAATTACGAGTCGTTCGAGTAGGTCGTGGGTTCAAGCCCAGCCAGGCGTATTTTGTGTGTGTGTATTTATGTGCAATTTATTTCATCACCGCTGCTCTCAAAACAGTCAAGGAAAATATAATTAGGAAACCGGCTTGCACTATAACAACAAAAAAACCGAAGACATGTGACATCCACCAACACTCACTGGACCCGCGTGTTGGATTATGACCCGTATCCTCTCCTAAAGAGGAGGCTTGAGTGCCGTCAGTGGAAACGTTATTAGACTGATTATGTTAAGTATTATGTTTTAATGGCTTCTGTAGTGACTTACTGGCATCGGCACAGAGACTTCGTTCTCCGCGGTTCTGCCCCTTTTGCCAAACAATTATTCTTGTGACGGTTAATGAAGCCGGTCAAAAGATTTAAATAAGGATAGTCTCAAGTTTACCCGCGACTTAATTAAGTTGTTGGTTCTCTTCCTTATTTTTGTGGGGTTTAAACATGCTGCTGACGTTTAAAAAGATTTATAAAATGCTGCCTCGACGAAGAAATGCCTTCACAAAGTAATAAGAAAGCCATGTTTATTCAGAAAGGTGTCTCCGAGAATACAGTACGTCGAGATTAGAAGGTTCGCACAATAGTGAGAGATCGCTAAGAACTGCCATGATGAAACATTATCCACATATATGCTACATAGTAGTACGTTTTCATATTTTCAATATATATATATTTATTTATTTCAAAACTACAGATATATTTTTTACAGGCTAGACCCGATGCGATATTGTAGTTTCCTTATTTTATCATTTAAATACCACCATAAATAGTGCCAGTTTTTATACCGTAGCTGATTCTATATGTCGACGTCTTCAGCGATGAGGTTGAGACTGCGGAGCGCATATAAAAGGCCTGATTCACTCCACTAACACATCAACGCCCAGTCCAAAAGCGACAGAAGCTAGTTTTTTAATACAACTCACTAAAAGTTCAAGTCTAACAAAATGCACTTGTGCTGGACACTTTAAACGCCCGGGTTCTAAATCATGCCCGGCCCACTGATCTAAAGTCTATACTTACCCGTTCGGCCATTATCGCCTCAAAACTTCGTAATAGTTTCCAAGCCGAACGCTGCACGTAATATGTGGCCACATAAATTGCACACTGCACATAATTCAATTCACTGAACAAAATTTTCGGTCATCATTAATTTAATTTTAAATTTTAACATTGATAGTATCAATTGGTTCAATTTATCAAATTGGTTATCGAGCGGAAAACCGATACTTTTATCTTGCTCCGAATTCGGCAACGAACAAATAAGTGGGTAGATCGATTTCTTCTTGGAATCAGAAAGTACACTTAGTGTGAGGGCTTTCGTCAGTCGTCAGGACTTGACGGGTGATTGATTGCTTCGAATGGGATCAGCAGTGGACGTGATCGACGGTTCCTTGGATTCGCACAAAGAAAAAAAATTAAAATCTCGTTATACGGCCCTCTTCAGAGTTAAAAAAAAACTTTCATATGCGTTTCATTTGGTTATGACTGCATGTTTTTGCCTAAGAGTAGTACGAGTAAGTATAGTCGAAGCACTATACTGCGCGCCAAAACCTGGATAGTTGATGTGACTCAAAAGGCTGTCCAATTGAAATGGTTTTGGGCTGAACATGTCCGCCGCATGCCCAACAAACTGTGGGCCAAAGTAGCATAAAGTTGGTGTCCTGACACAATGCGACGGGGTCGAGGCAGATCACGAAGGGGATGACGGGACGAACTAGATAGACTTCGCTAAAACTGGAAGGAGGCCCGCGAAAGATGGAAGGAGTGGATCCCGAGGCTTTTGCTCACGAGTGAAATAGCAAACAAAAAAAAAAAGTAGTAAGTCACACTTATGAATGTAATAAAGAAAATATTTTCAACCCATTTCTCTCACGAACAATCTAAAGGAATCGGAAGACCCAAAACGTTAGCCTAAGGCAAAATCCCGCTATAACATCGCACGATCTCAGATCAGAACTTCCCCATACAATCATGGATCACATGAAATATTGAACTTAGATCTTGAAATATGAATATCACTTCATGACTTTAGTACTTTCAAGAACTGCAGTTTCCAATCCTGAAGAGTTAGCTGGGTTCTGCTTTATGATAGTAGGAATTTCATTTCAGTGTATCTTGCATTGCAGAGGTATATTCATTTTATAGAAATAGGGTAGGTCTGCTGTCTATTTTATCTACCTTTACATAGAATATCGTACGTTATAACAGCTGTTGTAAGTTATAGTAGTAATATTATTTAATAACTTAGCCGGATTCGAAATGGAAATGAATTTTTAGACAGCGATGACTTATCCGACTTCCAAGCGTGGTAGCACTATGTTCTGATCTATATTTTTAACTAAAAACTTCAAGTGTGTGTTACATTTTCGGATCATGTATCAATTTTTTATTATTATTATTGATAGGCTCGCGTTTGACAACTATCTCACTACGCACGCTTGCCTAGAAGTGACGTATTAACTTTTGACTTAAAGAAGTTGAAGCTATCAGGAAACACAGACTCTGGTAGGGAATTCCACTACTTAAGAGGCTCCTTTTTCACTCGCCTATCGTCAACATCGAGCATGGTTTCAAGCTTTGCTTGTTACTTCATCTAACGCAATCCAACGCGATGTTTGACGAAGAGATAACGCCTGAAAACTCTGTTAGCATTCGGTAATTCCGTGATTTACTCGAATATTTCACAAAACTTGTTCCAGAAAATACGAGTCTTTTTTAAACCCTTAAAAGTTTTTGAAAAAAAAAAAAGTTGTCATTCAGAATCTTGATTCAATTTGCAAGGTTTCTTTTTTAATTTTTGAGTATATTATGAAGTGTCAAAGTTCATGCAAACTTTACTGGATTAGTTTTACACAAATTTACAAATTGATTTCAATAGAAGCCTAGATAATATCCACAAGATACCGTGTTTCCAAAATATCTAATGAAAAATGTGTAATAACTTCATAATCGCGTAAGAGCGGTTGTATAAAAACAGTGAAAATGTATGTCGAATTGCATGCCCATAACTGTACGCACAATAAATATAGTACCATACGTCTAGTTCGATGATGGAACGAATCTCTCAGATCTATGAGACATTAAGTAATACCAATGATGAGATAATCAGGAACAGGGAAGAAATTCGCCCTCTAAAGATCTGAAAAACTTCCGACGGCAACTACAACAATAGGACATCAACCATGGATCGGTATGGTTAATGTCCTATTGTTGTATACCAATTTCGTTGATAACTTTTGTTTGTTATTAATAGGGTTGCGGTTTGTCCACTCTCTCACCTGAGATGAGCTGGTCGGCGATTGACCACGCTTATCTAGAAGTATCCTATTTATTCTTCTTCATGGAACCTGAGAAGAACCTTTTTAGGTGGGACAATCATCTAATGACAAATCGCGCTCTTGGGCGGAGCGGGAGATAGTTTCAGACTTTTACTGACTAAAAACCCACTCCTGTTCCTTCGTTGCCTTCGTCCCAGGGTCCCGGGTTTCGTTTTCACACTACCCATGGCCCCAGTAGACGACCCCGACGAGTTCGACCCCGCTGGGCCCCTACGATTTGCTGACATCTCCCTGAGGCGCGCGTGGAACAGTACGCGCCGTCGATGATTTGGGCTCGGTCCGAACAGTTACCGGACGGTCGGACGGCGGGCTACCCATCGCTCGCCGTCCGCAAGCCCGCGGCTACGGTGGCCGGAAACGAATTTCGTTATGGTAACATTCCTAGAAACCAAGAAACCTATTTTAGAACAGCAGCACTAAATCCGATGGGCACTGCTTAACATTAATTGACTCTAGTCCTTTGAGTCCACTTAAACAAAATTAACTCTAAAATGTGTTCTACATTTTAAGCTCTTGAAAATGATTTTCTCAATATGTTGCTACTGCCATGTATTTTGCCACTACCGTTACAGTAATCCCCTCAGAAGGTTACAACTCTATGTAAGCTTTTAGTAGGATTTCTGTGGATATGTTTCAGTTCGAGTACTTGCCAAAATCCCAGTTCATGTCATGTAGGCTTCTAGGCAGGCCTATGCTTCCAGTTTTGTAACTGTCGCCATAAATGTAGGATACTTCTACTTGTAACGATCGACTTTACGACCGGCTTAAGGGATATTTATTGGACCCTCATACGTCATCGAAAATATTGAGTTGGTGCTTTAAAATGTAAGATACTAAAATGACATAGTTCTTGGGCAGAGCGGGAGATAGTGTCAGACTTTTACTGACTAAAAACCCACTCCTGTTTCTTCTTGACATAGTGGGGATGCCTTCTGCTATTCTCTTTCTAATAATAAAAGTAGTAGATATTTGATATCATTGTTGTGATTGGGTAGCTGGTAGCAGCTGGATTAGAGTTGTTGACCATCGAGATGAATGGCATGAATTTGGAGCTATTGGCCTATGCCCAGTAGACTACTGCAGGCTATCTTTCTCCAAAGTCAAAGGTGGTTCCTCAGTTGTGACTGACAAGCATATCTTTGATGAGTGAATAGGTTATTTCTAGGTAAGCATGCTCCATCTTCGACCACATCACTGCTTATCATCAGCCCCCCTAGCCAAGTTACAATCGTATCGTACGCGCTGAACGCCTCCGATTCCCTTGTTCTGACGTCATCTTAACGCTCAGTCACGTGGTCAGAACAAAGGAATAGGAGGCGTGGTCTACTCGAGGCGTTCGGCGCGAATGAAACTGAAGCTAGCAGCCAAACAGGTCAGGGTGGATCTAGTGTGGGTCCCTAGGCCCAGAACCAAATTGTCAATGTAAAGTTAAATAGAGCTGTATGGTACTGTTTCAACAGCTAAAACAATAAATTTACGCAGATGGTAAGATTCCTGTAATAAGTCCAAACATTTTAATTGCAAATTAAATAATATTTTTAAAACTAATCCCCCGTAACTTTGGTTCTAAACACTCGAATCGGTTTAAATTTGATCCAACGTCTACTTAGAGTGTCATTGAGGTCTGATATTATTTTCAAGAGGGATACTCAATCCCTTCTACTTTTTTTTAATTTATCAGTTTATGAATTTGGATTTTTATGATAACTCTTCTGTTACTATTATCCTGAACACTCGAATCGATCCAAACTCGGTCCAACGTCTACTTACAGGGTCATTAAGGTCTGATATAATTTTCAAGAGGGATACTCTATCCCTTCTATTTTTTATAATTTATTATGTTACGAATTTTGGCTTTTATCATAAGTCTTCTGTAACTTTAGTCCTGAACACTCGAATCGGGTCAAACTTAATTCAACGTCTACTAAGAATGTCATTGAGGTCTGATATTATTTTCAAGAGGGATACTCAATTCCTTCTATTTTTTTTAAATTTAATAATTTATGTATTTGGAATTTTATGATAACTCTTCTGTTACTTTTATCCTGAACACTCGAATCGATCCAAACTCGGTCCAACGTCTACATGGAGTGTCCTTTAGGTCTGATATTATTTTCAAGAGGGATACTCTATCCCTTCTATTTTTTTAAATTTATTAATTTATGTATTTGGATTTTTATGATAACTCTTCTGTAACTTTAGTTCTGAACACTCGAATCTGTTCAAACTTAGTTCAACGTCTACTTGGAGTGTGCTTGAGGTCTGATATTATTTGCAAGAGGGATACTCAATTCCTTCTATTTTTTTTTTTAATTTATTAATTCATGAATTTGGATTTTTATGATAACTCTTCTGTAAATGTAGTTACGAACACTCGAATCTGTTCAAACTTAGTTCAACGACTACTTGGAGTGTCTTTAAAGTCTGATATGACTTTCAAGAGGGATACTCAACCCCTTCTATTTTTTTATAATTTATTATTTTACGAATTTTGACTTTTATCATAACTCTTCTGTAACTTTAGTTCTGAACACTCGAATCGGTTCAAACATAGTTCAACGTCTACTTAAAGGGTCATTGAGCTCTGATATTATTTGCAAGAGGGATACTCAATTCCATCTATTTTTTTTTTAAGTTTATTAATTCATAAATTTAGAATTTTATGATAACTCTTCTGTAACTTTAATTCTGAACACTCGAATCTGTTCAAACTTAGTTCAACGTCTACTTGGAGTGTCCTTGAGGTCTGATATTATTTTCAAGAGGGATACTCAATCCCTTCTATTTTTTCATAATTTATTATATTGCGAATTTTGACTTTTATCATAACTCTTCTGTAACTTTAGTTCTGAGCACTCAAATCTGTTTAAACTTAGTTCAACGTCTACTAAGAATGTCATTGAGGTCTGATATTATTTTCAAGAGGGATACTCAATCCCTTCTATTTTTTTAAATTTATTAATTTATGTATTTGGAATTTTATGATAACTCTTCTGTTACTTTTATCCTGAACACTCGAATCGATCCAAACTCGGTCCAACGTCTACTTGGAGTGTCCTTGAGATCTGATATTATTTGCAAGAGGGATACTCAATTCCTTCTATTTTTTTTAAATTTATTAATTCATAAATTTGGATTTTTATGATAACTCTTCTGTAACTTTAGTTCTGAACACTCGAATCTGTTCAAACTTAGTTCAACGTCTACTTGGAGTGTCTTTGAGGTCTGATATTATTTGCAAGAGGGATACTCAATTCCTTCTAATTTTTTTTAAATTTATTAATTCATGGATTTGGATTTTTATGATAACTCTTTTGTAACTTTAGTTACGAACACTCGAATCTGTTCAAACTTAGTTCAACGTCTACTTAGAATGTCATTGAGATCTGATATTATTTTCAAGAGGGATACTCAATCCCTTCTATTTTTTTTTTAATTTATTAATTCATGAATTTTGACTTTTATCATAACTCTTCTGTAACTTTAGTCTGAACACTCGAATCTGTTCAAACTAAGATCAACGTCTACTAAGAATGTCATTGAGGTCTGATATTACTTTCAAGAGGGATACTCAATCCCTTCTATTTTTTTAAATTTATTAATTTATGTATTTGGAATTTTATGATAACTCTTCTGTTACTTTTATCCTGAACATTCGAATCGATCCAAACTCGGTCCGACGTCTACTTGGAGTGTCCTTGAGCTCTGATATTATTTTCAAGAGGGATACTCAATTCCTTCTATTTAAAAAAAAAATATAATTTATGAATTTGGAATTTTATGATAACTCTTCTGTAACTTTAGTTCTGAACACTCGAATCTGTTCAAACTTAGTTAAACGTCTACTTGGAGTGTCCTTGAGGTCTGATATTATTTGCAAGAGGGATACTCAATTCCTTCTATTTTTTTTTAAATTTACTATTTCATGGATTTGGATTTTTATGATAACTGTTCTGTAACTTTAGTTACGAACACTCGAATCTGTTCAAACTTAGTTCAACGTCTACTTAGAATGTCATTGAGATCTGATATTATTTTCAAGAGGGATACTCAATCCCTTCTATTTTTTTTTTTAATTTATTAATTCATGAATTTTGACTTTTATCATAACTCTTCTGTAACTTTAGTCTGAACACTCGAATCTGTTCAAACTAAGTTCAACGTCTACTAAGAATGTCATTGAGGTCTGATATTACTTTCAAGAGGGATACTCAATCCCTTCTATTTTTTTTTAAATTTACTATTTCATGGATTTGGATTTTTATGATAACTCTTCTGTAACTTTAGTTACGAACACTCGAATCTGTTCAAACTTAGTTCAACGTCTACTTAGAATGTCATTGAGATCTGATATTATTTTCAAGAGGGATACTCAATCCCTTCTATTTTTTTTTAAATTTATTAATTCATGAATTTTGACTTTTATCATAACTCTTCTGTAACTTTAGTCTGAACACTCGAATCTGTTCAAACTAAGTTCAACGTCTACTAAGAATGTCATTGAGGTCTGATATTACTTTCAAGAGGGATACTCAATCCCTTCTATTTTTTTAAATTTATTAATTTATGTATTTGGAATTTTATGATAACTCTTCTGTTACTTTTATCCTGAACATTCGAATCGATCCAAACTCGGTCCAACGTCTACTTGGAGTGTCCTTGAGGTCTGATATTATTTGCAAGAGGGATACTCAATTCCTTCTATTTTTTTTTAATTTATTAATTCATAAATTTGGATTTTTATGATAACTCTTCTGTAACTTTAGTTCTGAACACTCGAATCTGTTCAAACTTAGTTTAACGTCTACTTGGAGTGTCCTTGAGGTCTGATATTATTTTCAAGAGGAATACTTAATCCCTTCTATTTTTTTATAATTTATTATATTACGAATTTTGACTTTTATCATAACTCTTCTGTAACTTTAGTTCTGAACACTCGAATCTGTTCAAACTTAGTTCAACGTCTACTAAGAATGTCATTAAGGTCTGATATTATTATCAAGAGGGATACTCAATCCCTTCTATTTTTTAAATTTATTAATTTATGTATTTGGAATTTTATGATCACTCTTCTGTTACTTTTATCCTGAACACTCGAATCGATGCAAACTCGGTCCAACGTCTACTTGGAGTGTCCTTGAGGTCTGATATTATTTTCAAGAGGGATACTCAATTCCTTCTATTTTAAAAAAAAATATAATTTATGAATTTGGAATTTTATGATAACTCTTCTGTAACTTTAGTTCTGAACACTCGATTCTGTTCAAACTTAGTTCAACGTCCACTTGGAGTATCCTTGAGGTCTGATATTATTTGCAAGAGGGATACTCAATTTCTTCTATTTTTTAAAAATTTATAATTTATGAATTTGGAATTTTATGATAACTCTTCTGTAACTTTAGTTCTGAACACTCGAATCTGTTCAAATGTAGTTCAACGTCTACTTAGAATGTCATTGAGATCTGATATTATTTTCAAGAGGGATACTCAATCACTTCTATTTTTTTATAATTTATTATATTACGAATTTTGACTTTTATCATAACTCTTCTGTAACTTTAGTTCTGAACACTCGAATCTGTTCGAACTTAGTTTAACGTCTACTAAGAATGTCATTGACGTCTGATATTATTTTCAAGAGGGATACTCAATCCCTTCTATTTTTTTTTAAATTTATTAATTCATGAATTTTGACTTTTATCATAACTCTTCTGTAACTGTAATTATAAAAAAATAGAAGGGATTGAGTATCCCTCTTGAAAATAATATCAGATCTCAATGACATTCTAAGTAGACGTTGAACTAAGTTTTAATAGATTCGAGTGTTCAGAACTAAAGTTACAGAAGAGTTATTATAAAAATCCAAATTCATAAATTAATAAATTTAAAAAAAATTAAGGGATTGAGTATCCCTCTTGAAAATAATATCAGAGCTCAATGACGCTCTATGTGGACGTTGGACCGAGTTTGGACAGATTCGAGTATTTAGAATCGAAGTTAAAATATTCGATTTAAAATTCCAGTTCAAAATTTTTAAGGTAGAAGTTTATTAAAGTGTAATCTGTGTAATCTTTCTTCTCATCTTCGTAAATTTATCAATTTTAGATGACTTTTACTTTATAAATATTTTGTTGCCAAGGGCCCTTTTCACAAGATCCGTCCCTGGCGGCCGCTAGCTGCTAGCTGCTAGTTTCAGTTTCGTTCGGCGCGAACGAAACGATTGTAACTTGGCTAGGGGGGCAGGAGAGATAATGGTCAAACGCGAAGCTATCAACAATATAAAAGGTAAAAATTAACCTAATGTGATTAAGGTAAGTAAGTATGCACTCTGTGTTCACTGCTCCTTCGCTGTAAAGTTACAAAGTTACCATATACTGGCTAGATTGACGTAAGGTAAACTATTTTCGCCCCCTAAGATTTATATCTTAAAATAGAATTCTCAGTTTATGACAAGTTATAAACATAAAATGCTGGAGAGAGAACCTCTAAAAAGCTTTTAAAAATCCTTTCCTACTTTCAAAATTACATTTTAAAACGGAAATTTGAAAGTTGCTGAAAGAAACGGCTAATAGGTACGTTACTTTTCTCGACGAGGGAAGGTTTCAAGGTTTGTGTGCTTGCAATCTTAATGGTAAATATATACGACGAACTAAAACTGCGAAGACAGTTGAGATAAAACCTTGACTTAGTTCTGAACTCGCCTTGACGGGATAAGATCAGAACTAAACTAATATCGCGCCTGCTAATATAAAAAATAATAATTTAAAAGCAACTTTATTTAAGTTACACTATCTTAAGGCGTCTCTTGAACATCTGTTCGGAGTGAAATGCACACATACTCGTACTGCTCCCTGCGCCCGCTTAGAGCCCCGCTGACCTTTACGACCATTTTCTTTGCGAAATATTAATTGCTGTGTACATTCTGAAGAATACTTAACCAGCATTTTTTTTGTGTAAACATATTTCTAAAGATCAATGCTGTTTGAAAGTAGTAGGGAAAACAAGCGAAAAAATAACATGTTGTTAATTTTTTTTTTTTTACAATAGTATAAAAAATTATGTACCTATTGATAATATTATATATCTGTAATAAATATACGAGACGACCGATGATCTGGTGAGGGTCGCGGGAATCCGATTAATGCGAGACGCACAGGACCGGTCATTGTGGCGAAACTTGGGGGCAGGCCTATGTCCAACAGTGGATGTCTTTCGGCTGAAATGGTTATGATGATGAGTAAATATATATTTTAAACCTATTGACCCAGCCGTTACCTAGGAGTAAGCTTCAGAAATTCACTGTTTTATGGCACTGCACAATGAAATCTGCAATCTGTTCGTCCCAGACAATTGCTGTCGTGACAGAAAACACCGTTTACTGGCGGTTCCAACTTGCCGTATTTTGCACACTCCAAATCGCTTATTTAGTCCCAGTCTTCAAGTCGATTTTATTATTGGTGTACAATAATGAATATATCTATCTATCTTATTCCTCGGACATTAGCTGCTATTAAACGCTATCTTGAACTCATACACAGGTCTTAATATGTTTGCGGATGAATGGAAGATGATAATATCAGAATTTTAGATTTTTTGTGAGAAGCATGCGTGACTGAGTTAAATAAATTAGGTATAAATTTAAATAAACCACCCTTACATTGTTGAAACTTCTACGGTCCGGACTAATCGTTTCGCTTTGTCGTTTATACCGTGTAAATCGAAGGACTGGAACAACATGCCTGCTGCGGTCTTCTCATCCGATTATAATAATTTAGGTGTCTTCAAGGCTAGAGTGATATGGCTCTAAAACTAGTGCGCCTCACCATCAACGATTACATCACAGCTTACCATCAGGTGGGATCGCAGTCAAGCACTGGTTTATACCAATTAAAAAATATATAGTGCAGGCATAGGTGGTATAGGTTTGGTGGTGTATAGGTAGGCTTCGGCCGTCCTATTTAAAAATAAATAAATAAATCACCTCAACAACTTTCAGAATCACCTGAAAAATATATTAAAGACTAACTCAACAAAGAGATTAACGATAATTAATCTTCCCAGCAGAAAGTTTTAATTATCAGCTCGTTAAACTAGAGGCGCTCAATGAACGAATGATTAGCTTCGTTCAGTCTCGCTCACTCATAGGTCGGCTCACAACAGAATTGGCAATTTGCGAAATAGTTGACCGTAGTTAGACAACCGCTTTAGGAAGCCACAGGATTATAATGTTAACAGCATTTTGATGACAAACCGAACTCGCACAAAATATCGAATTTTCATGAACAAAATGCTGATTCTAATAATGTAGGTACTGTGTGCAAAATTCGAACCAGGAATACATTTTTAGTGGCAATAAAAAGTTTAAACAGCTCGGAATTTTCTCGCTATGTTGTCGCAACTTAATTTCGACAAAAAAAAATAGTTTTATTTCCATGCGGAAGGCTAACCGGCCAAAACATATAAATGGATCACATCACGTGCTCCGAATACTTCATAGTTTGACAAATCATCTCACTTATATCGTACGACTGATTCGGGATTTCACATTTTTGGCCTGACATGGGAAAAATCGTCTTTCGGCCGTTACGTCATATTCGGCGCGACCTTTCGCGTCGCATTGCTACGGTCGAGCTACGCGCGGCTCGTAGTGGTCGCGTAGCAGTGACTACGGGCGCGTCAGACGCGCTGGCTGAATGCTACGAAGCGCTACGAAAGCGTAGCGGGTGAACTTGACGTAGCGTGGAACTGTGAAGTTTGCGTTTGTTATTGAAGTGACGTTTTGAATAAACAAGTGCGAGAAATTATTATTTAACTTCAATTAAAATATTCAATTACCTGCAGCTTATGTTGATCAATAAACATCATTTTAATTAATAATAAATCTCATTAATTTTCCAATCGTGTCTTTTATAAAAGTGTTCCATCATGTGATCGCTTGCTATGGGTGAGGGCTCATTGCCGGGGGTGTTCTTCTGTGCCGGGGAGAACGGCAACGGGTACAGACTGTCGGTGCAGGGCATCAGGACGCTGCAGGGCTTCCTTCGGGAGCATGGCGCTGACTGCGTCAGGCAGTTTATGCAGGTACGCGACCGTAAATTGTACCTCAAAGTATTTTGGTAAGCAAGGAAGCTGAATTGAAGGTTATTCTTGCTAATAAACGTCTATAATAGAGGCATCGCGAGTGATTTCCAGATCGAAGCATCACCATCTCGCATACCTGTTATCATCGGCAACTATACCTTTTTAAATTTAAACTATGTAGTGCTATGATTGATAGAACAGAGTAGATAGAAAAGAGTAACCATGGAGTTTCTTGCCGGTTCTCCTGCGTATGAAATGACCAATTGAAACAGCTTTTGACGTTTTTTAAGTGCCCATGTAGGCATATGTGAAATAAATAATTTTAAGTTTGAACTTCAACTACTAGTTGATTCTTGAAGTGTGAATTTTGTTAGATGGGATAAATATTTCTTTAGTGATATCACTGCTGCCATGGAACTCTAATTACAAGCTATACCCAGTATAGACAAAGTTTTAATTAGAACGCTCAGTGTAATAACCTTAACATTATTGTCCGTTTGTTCTCGCATACTAATGGCTTTGTTTTTTTTTTTACTGAAGTCGATACCTTTTTGTTTTTTCGAATCTTGTACATTTTATTCTTTAAAATGTTTTTTTTCTGAATCTCCTTAGCACTGAACATGTTTTATTTCAAAATTACATGTTAACTAAAGGTGCTTGCCACAAAATTCACATGCCGTTGCAGGCATATGTACTTAGGCCTGGCTTTTGTATAATAGCACCAGCTTGCTTAAAAGTATCATAGGTATAACTATCTATATATATAAAAGAAAGTCGTGTTAGTTACACTATTTATAACTCAAGAACGGCTGAACCGATTTGGCTGAAAGTTGGTGGGGAGGTAGCTTAGAACCAGTAGACGGACATAGAATACTTTTTTTTTTTTGAGTAGGGTAGAGTAGGATATAGTAGTCAGTTGACGGGAGCGAAGCCGCGGGCAAAAGCTAGTTATATATATACTACTACACTACTTATATTACTACAACTACTACTTAAATTATTTATACTAGATATACTACTACTTATAGTGTATTCCTAAGCTAAGTAACTCTGTTGCCACCCTTCATTTACGGAACTCAAAAAAAAAGGAATTCATAGAACGTCTTAAGTCCTTCAACTCCCACCCTTAAATAACCTTATCTCCCTTAATGAGTCCACCGCTTTAGAAAAGCAGTACTTACCCTCTCCAAACTTCAACACAGTTCTTTGGTCTTCGTACAGTCACAGATAAAATAGGTCCGTCAATTTAAAGTCTACGGTTGAATCTGCTTTAGTGATTCAGTATTGTCATTCTGTCAATCACAAAATGACAATAGAAACGCTGTCACAGTAAATTAAATAAAACCATTTTTTAATTGAATTAAACTATTCCTTGACTGCGATCTTACCATAATATACATATATGTATATTATGATTTATCACACTAATATTTTATAGAGGTAAAGTTTGTTTTTTTGTTTGTAGGAGGTAACCTCTGGAAGTACTGGTCCGATTGCTAAAATTTTTTCACTGACAGAAAGCTGCTTTATTCCTGAGTGACATATACTATATTTTATATACGCGGGCGAAGCCGTGGGCAAAAGCAAGTTAGGTATAAAGGCAAAGTTTTTTGTGTAGCATAGCATAAGCATAGCATAATCAGCTTTTTAATTTTCCCTCTGCTGGGACTCAGGTCTCTCTAGGAGAGGGAATGGACCGTAATCCACCACGCGGGCCCAGTGCGGGTTGGCGAATGTGAAATTGTGAATGTCACATGTCTTCGAAGTTTTGGTTCTAGGACATGCCGGTTTCTGTTTGAGGAAATAAATTACACAAAGTAATGCGCCTAGCTGGGTTTGAACCCGCGACCTCGCGACTCGTAAGTCGCGGCCGTTACCACTCGGCCACCACTGCTCATCAAGGCAGAGTTACTTGTGTGTGTTTTAATTTTTTTTTTTTAATTGATATAAACCAGCGCTTGACTGCGATCCCACCTGATGGTAAGCAGTGATGCAATCATTGATGGTGAGGCGCACTAGTTTATTAAGAGCCTATTCACTCTAGCCTTGAAGACACCTAAATTATAGTTGGACGGGAAGATCGCAGCAGGCAAATTGTTCCAGTCCTTCGATGTACGCGGTATAAACGACGAAGCGAAACGCTTAGTCCGGACCGTTGAAGTTTCCGTATTCCTTCACGATCAAACGGCTAAACGCTAAACGGATTTGGATAACATTTGACACAAGGCTAGGTTACACACAGGATACTTATTAAGCTGGGAGTGTGTTACTACCTTATGATATTTGTCTATTTTCATGCAGAGAAAGCCACTGGTAGAAGCTAGCATTTCATCAAATGGCCAGTTCACTAAAAAGGTTTTAGTTTTATGTCTACTTGACTTTATGAAAGTTTTACGCTATTTTGAGCTCGGTTTTCAAGTAATAAAGTATGGGCTTCTAATGATGGATTATATGGTAAATTGGGTCAATATTTATTATCAATTAGTTGCCGCCTGTGGCTCCACCCCTGCGTAACTGTTTTATGGGCTTTCCCTATTTTTTTCTTCAAGAGGGGTTTATATTAGAGCGAGCAAAACAAAAACAGAACTATCCAAATCGGTCAAGTTGTGTTTTGAGTTTTAGTGAGACTGACGAACAGCACTTGATTTGAATTCATAGTATGAAATCGTGAATATAGTTATGTCTTAAAACACAGGTTTACCTCCATTTATTGAATGAATCAAAATTAAAATAACATAATTCCCACAAACTTACTAAACAATTTACTTATTCAGCGCAAAGTGACTGGTGTATGTGTATTTCTAATTAAATGCATTTGATGCTACATTACAATAGTGACTATTAATAGTGTTTTATAATATTATTATTATATCTAATCTGTATTGTCCCACTGCTGGACAAGGCCTCTCTTCATTCCTTCCATTGTTCCCCGCTCTGAGCCACTTCTTACCAATTCCAAAGGAAGACATCTAAGTCGTCCTGCCATCTCCTTCTTGGTCTTAAATGGGACTGGGAAAATGCAAGTGTTTATCTCGAAAAATGTTACGATGAATTGACACTGCACCGTTGATATTGTGATACGCAAATGAAAAGGCTTCACATAAAGCTTACCATAAACCTTAAAAGTATAACATGCCAGTTTGCAAGTTAGTATTATTAGTGTGGCCTCCATGGTCACCACAATATATACCTAGATTGAAAACGAGATGAGGATTTCTACAGTGAGTTTACTCAGACTTGATAAAGCAAAGAAATTGAAAACTGACGAAGACATAAACGATTAGACTGTACATGCTTCTCAGTAGGGTTAGTACTAGGAACTCGCGAGTTAGATGTATTTTCTACACGACGGCGACCAACTGACGTCTCGTCGACACAAACGAGAATGAGAACTTGTCAAGGAACATGGTTTTATGACGAATTATGTAAATAGGACCTTTAGTAGGTCTAAGAAAGTAACGCATTTTCTATTATTCAGTGAAGTAATAAATATAATAAGTTCTTCGGGCATATCACCCGTAACGAGGACTCGATGGAACGATTGGTGGGATCACGTGGACGCTCTCCAACACGGTGGACGGTCCTCATCAAATCGGTGACACACTGCAGCGTTAATGGAAACTTCCAAGCCGCCAAACACAGAGCTTCATGGCGTCGTATTGCGAGAGCGGCAGTGGCGCAGGACTCGACCGAGACATGACCACGACCACTCTGTCAAGAGTGCACGACTAAGAAAAAGAAGAATAAATATAATAAGTAAAACGAATTAGACCGATTCCGCCAGAACTGGGTAAGGGCGGACTCGCAAAATTCTTGCCGATTCTTTTCCATAGGAAACGATCAATAGGAAGCATGCATTCGCTTCTGTCGTTTTAACGAGGTTTTTTTTTCGTGCCAATGTAGATCTGAGTGAAATAAAAACATTTTGAATAGTGGAAAGAGTGGCCTAGTCTAGGAGTGAGACAGAACAAAAAGTCAACTAAATAGATGGTTTGTTTCCTTAAGTTAAATTAACTTGAATATGTCAAGTGCTATAAAACTCTATTGACACTACTACATAGTTATTTTCTTCATATCGCAACTATCTTCGACTCATAAAATCATTCATCCTCCTTTTGGAATAGTCGGATAATGAAAATATAATCAGATGAATGAAATAAACATCTTATGGTTCATACTTTCAATAAAATTTACTTTATTTAGAGCTGTCATTAATGTTCTATCGGTCTAACATATTTCGTTTAAAACTAAAAGAACAAATACAGTTAGAAGAGCATAAAAGTGCTGTACTGGTGGTGTGATTGCAGTTTTATTGTTGTTTCTGACAATTTAACAGTAATTTAATACTTCTGCCAAACTAGTAGACGCAGCTTCTATATTATTAATATTACAATTATCGTTAGTATACCTAAATAATGATCATAATATATAATTTACATCCAAAATATACGTATACGTATACGTATACGTATACTTTAAGTGACATGATAGGTATCATATAAAAACAGATTACAGAAAAGTGATTACCTACATTTGAAAAATTTCTGACGTACATATAACAGAAATTATGGTGTTTAATGAGTATTCACTCAATATATGTACACATAATATACATCGTATCATAAAAATTCGAAGACATGTGACACTCACCAACCCGCACTGGGCCCGCGTGGTGGATTACGGCCCATTCCTTCTCCTAGAAAGAAGGCCTGAGTCCCAGCAGTGGGAATATTAGAAGGCTGATTATGCTTATAATAATATATATCAGGTACTCACCTAATTTACGTTTCTTTTCCTCCCTACCTTAAATTGTCTCCATTAAGATTACCCTCAAGAATTTTCTACCCAACCCAAGACACCGGACACTTGAGTAGGTATGCTGGTGTCCGGTTCCCATTTACACAAATCTGAGCCGTCCAGAGCCCCATTCATCTTCGCACTTGATAGCTACCGATATAATTAGTACTCCGGCTACCGTTTCATAAATTGCCGAAATATTTACACTACTAGGTGTATTTGAGCTCAGATTTTCCTTTGAGTATTAAAAGCGTTTGCATTTTAATTTCAGGATTAAGAATGTCCGGTTTCGACGTAAATTTTCAGTGGTTTCACGACGAAAGTACATAAATCAGGTATTTATATAGGGTGACTGGTAATTAGTGACTAACAACTGACCAAACAACTTTCCCAAAGAAAATTTTTTTATATACTCACTAGTTTGTAAGTACATTCACTGATTAGGTACACCTATGGGTTTGCAAGCTGCGCGGGTGTTCTATCACTATTATAGGTACGACGGCGTCACGCGGCTCACAGCTGAGCGGTCGCCGGTCGCAGGCGCGCGCGCGTATTTAACCAGCTGTTTTATTATTGTGATAAACTAATGAGAATATAAAAATGTTTCTTTGTGAAAGATGTTTGTTATCAGTCATGAGTACAATCATGTGTTTAAGTATCGGTCACTAATTACCAGTCACCCTATATACTTTCGTCTTGAAATCACTGAAAATTCTTTTTTACCATCTGGTAAAAAAGAATTTTCAGTGATACCATACAAGTTCATATTTACAAGTTCATTGTTAATACAATGCCCAATAATCCCTGTAGAAATGTAAAGTACAATCGCTGGCTAATTGGGAGCTGGGCTACAAATACAAATTAATATAAATGGCAACTGACAGCTTAAATAATTGTTGTTATTAATTTTGCAACTGGTCATACCTCGAAATATTAATTTTATTTTATAATATTAATAGGTATATAACAGGTAATTTCAAAGCTGTCTGTTGGTGTGACAAGATTGCTGCGAAGATGATTTCAAAAATCACCGCGTCCTTAGAACGCAAAGGGCAACCGAAGGAACACGTATGGGTTATAGTCAGTAAAAGTCTGACACACCTTTTTGATGGCATGGTTGGAGCAGCAGTTAAAGTGATGGCTGCTGCGTTGTGTGTCGCGGGTTCCATTCCTGCACGGAATAAGTATTTGTATGGGCTACAGATAAGTGTTCCGCGTCTGGGTGGGTGTCTTGTGTTTTTGAGTATACATTTTTTTGTGATAGCACCCACGATACAGGAGTTATTCTTAGTGTGGTCTAACGTTTAAAAAAAAATACCCCTCGCTCCACCCAGAGCGAGAGAATTTATTTAATAATCTGCAAAAAAAAAACTGACAAATTTCATATACTAAGCCACTAACGAAGTACACCGTTAATAAGATTTCATAACAGAGAGCACCCTCCTTCATAATTTATAAATGTAAACCCCTAATTCCAGGATAGGTACTTAACTAACACACACACCACACCAACTTTAAGTGGCTAAACTCCTACACTATCTAAACCTAAATTAGTCGGAAGCTGTGTTGATAAATAATTAGCTTTCAGCGAACACTAGAACCACACGACTGACGTTCTCAGATGCATCTCGAGAGCGAAGCTGTGAGCGGAGGGAGCCGAGCGAGCTGTACTCTTATCTTCGAGCGGATTGACTTTGATCTATCGTTCGCTTGTGTTTGTACTAATGTGTGTCTGGATTTGGCACGAGTGGGTCTTAAGGGTGGGAATGTTGGATTGTATGGTTACGTTTTGTGATTTTTATTGGGTTAGCTAGCTTTCGTAAAGGCTTCGTCCGCGTGATTTTCAAAACTTACTCACGGAAATATAAAGGGTTTTTCATTAAAAACAATGAAATAAAACAAACAGTTTAAGTGATATTGCTTCAATTGTTTTTAATTTTAAACTAGCGATCCACTCCAGCTTCGATCAAAGGTGGTGTTGAGGAGGTGTTAGAAATTATTGAAATTTTCGTTTTTTTCTCTACTATAATATGGATGTATTAAAACACCCAAATCTTCCTCATTATTCACTGTCTATTGCTGAAAACTACATGAAAACCCGTTCAGTAGTTTTTAAGTTTATCGCTTTCGTATTGACACACAGACGCGGCGAAGGACTTTGTTTTATAATATGTAAAGATATGCATTCGATAAAATTTTGTGTGGAATATAATGTCTAGTCAAAGGCTGCGAGTCCACTGTAAACACACATCTTAGTGGAACCATTTCGGATGCCATCTTTGGGCCCAATTTCTTGAAAGAATGCATATTATTTTGGCATTTAAGGCAATCTTATGGTTATTCGAAATATACCAGAGATATCATAGAAAGAAGTCGAGGGTCGTTAAGTCACATGTGAGGATAGTGATTGCAAGTACAGAGGAATTGAACGCAGCGGACTCAAGAATTAGTTTTAATAACAGCTATAGCAGAATAAAGATGGCCGCTGTATACACTGTCCAAGTTCGAACGTTGTAAAACTACGCTTCCGGGTTAAAGTCATAATTCAGGCTATTGTCGATCAATACGGTCAGCCAATGAAGCGTGATTAGTTAACAATCATTTAGTTATTTATTAAAAGTTCAGACAACACAATAAAATAGAGGCGAACTTAAAGCAGACATAGGAAGTAGTAGTACAGACTTTTACATTAACAAAAAGCATAATTGAGTGAAATTACAGCTGCTTTTAAATTCACTTTTTTTTTCTTCTAACCCTTACTACCACACTGCTGGGAAAAGGCCTCTCCCAAGTCCTTCCAGTCATTCTTCTCCTGTGCCGTCTCAGACCAGTCCTCGCGGTATACGTCCAGATCATCCCATCAAATTTCTTATACATGGTGGAGTTTTTGTGATTGACTGAATTAGTTACAGTAAATATTTTGTAATACAATCTAGTCTTAGTCCAAAGGTAGATTGTAATTCAAAATCAACTTGCAAACGTTCATTCTTCAATAAATTGCCTTACAGCTTTTAAAAGCTAAGCGTTTTAAAAGCTTGTCCACTTCGAATTCAACAGATTAACATATCGAGAAAAGATTATGCAAATCTAATCACAGCTTCTTACAAAAATTTAAACGGATCGAAGTCTCACTAAAATAATGTACTGAAATCTTTTACCAATACCAACTTCCCTTTGATCGGTTCTATACAAAATGTAAAGTTAACCGCGCGTCTGTTGTAACAATTTGGCACTTACATCGTCTTTATGTCGTAGAAGTAAAGGCGGTTTTCGGTTTTCGTGATGCAAGTTTAACCACCGAAGTACGGTATGAAAACGCCTTAACAAGTGGTAGCTTTTAGTCGTTCACACTGTGTACACCACAGAGTACGATAAGGACTAGAGTTGGACGGACCTTCCGTGATTAAAAGATGACGCTTAATAGGAATTGTCACGGAACGTTTATTTTTATTAGTAAATGGTGGCACTCCCTGATTCGCGTAGTTAGAACAGAAAGTATTTGGTCTGTAGCAGTGACCGCCATGGTGTTTCAGAGCTCCATGTTATAAACCGTGCCCCGCAACCGTGAGTGAAAGGGCAGCCTCACGCCCCAACCATCGCCTAAGGAGATGCCCCTTTCGTCTAGAGTCGCAGGGCAATTACCGACCACCGCAGACGACGAGCAATAGGTAGTTCACCGTCCGGTAAGAATCAAGTCCGGCACAATGCGTTGTGTGCCACGTAAAAGCAGTTGAAAGAGTGACCGTGGCCCTTAAATGCAAAGGGCAACTGAAGGCCACTGGTGGGTTGTTGTCAATAAAAGTGTGACACGTCCTCTAGTTCCACCCTAGAGCGGGAGAAGTCATTTTGATGGTATCCCACCTCAAAAAAATAAAACAGTGGCCACATAGGCGTTCACTGCTCTATGGTGTAAACCGTGTACCGATGTTAGTGTGTTTGTCAAAAGACTACGTCACATCGATTTTTGTGACCGTATCGTGTTACGCTGGCCTGGGAAACCAATTGGGGACATCGGTTTTTATGAAGGGTAACTGTAGATCTGTAGGCTGAAATATTATGTTGTGTATACCTAAGCTATGAACTATTTATTTATTTTATTTTATTTTATTTTATTTTATTTATTTATTTATTTTCCCTTCACAAAGTTTTCTTATGCTAGTTTTTAACAATGCTTACAATTTAGAGCTAACTTTGTGAGGGACTGGTGCCTGATGTAGGTATGTACAACAACCTGTATTACAGGTCACCAGGACCCTCCCGCGGTTAGTATGCTAGAAAGAGTAGTATGCATTTCACAGCAAGCAAAGGTGGAAGCTAAGTTAAAATAAAAAAAGACAAAAAACTAAATCTTAAACAAATAATCTTAAAATACATTTAAAAAAAAAAGACAATTTATATTTTATATTAATTCCAGGATGTAAGTGTGAGTGTGAATGCTTAAGTTAACGTGTGATAAACTGTATGTGTAAATGTATGTGTTTGGATGCGCGCGTGTGTGCGTGTGTCAGAGTATAAGTTTAACTCGCTTTAAAATATCTATTTGTTTCTTATGAAAGCTTAGACGTTAAAAATTGACTTCAATTTTCAGTCTGTCATTATAATCAATTATACAAGTTTGTTTCGCACATAACGGCCTTGTGAAGATTCAAAAGCATTTATTTTAAATAAACCATTTACAGGCACTTTTGAAATGTCAAGAAGTCAGTCAGTCAGAAAAAATGATGCTAATTGCACATTCCAAAGCGTAGATCTCTATGGAGAAGAATGTGCAAGAAACTCCATGAACACTCTTTTCAATCATGTTTTGCAATTAAAAATATTTCTGTTACATGTTTCTTGTCGCTATCATGTGAGAACAATGTCAATAAAGTAAAAATAAAAACTAAATATAGATATTAAAATAGCAACTGGCAGCTAAGAGATGACCAGTCTCAACTGACAGCGCCCGTTCACGGACCTGACGCGAATATTAGCTCAACCATTTTGAAGGGAACCGAATGATCCAACAACAGTGAGTCAGCTCAACGTTATATTGATACTGTTATAAGTCAGATACTTGAACATAGTTCCAAGAAAAAACCCTTAGTACCACCTGGTATAGTTCTGATAACTTTAATATGAACATTCCAACCGCTTGCAGCCATTGCCAAAAGTTACATACATAGCGACTTCGTCTATGTGATAATAGAAAATTATCCTATGAGGACATACTCTAGGGAATAAAATGCCCTAACATTTTATAATTGAGGACACCAATGGAAAGACTGTTTTAAGGATTTCAATAATATCTGTTTATTATCCTTTTCTTTATATTGGAAGGTGTGTTTCAGTAATGTTACGTGAGACGTGTGCTTTAGGAGCACACGTCTCACGTAACATTACTGAAACAAACAAGGCTAAAGGAATACAGTAACTGTAAATATACTAGGGATTTTAGTCAAGCGCTGACAAGGGGTTTAGACCAATTAAATACAATATTTATTGGCTAGAAAGAGAAAGACCATAGTGTTGAAGTAGGATAGATTTGTTTTTGTTATACTCCGACAAAAAAAAAGTATCCTATATATATGTATTATTGTAAGTTTTTGTTACTATTTTGGTGTACAATAAAGTTTTATTCTATTCTATTCTATTCTATTCCAGGATATCTAATTTAATCCAAATCAAAGTGAAAGAATAACAAACAAACTTATACACACATGCAACTTTCAACTTTATAATACTAGTGTGAAGTTTGCTATACCAAAAAACCTACCTACCATTTCTATGTTTAGCTTTGTCATACTTTGGAGGTGCAGGAATTTATGGCACCCATATAAATGTGCCGAGTATTGAAATACAGTCCTTTCATGTATTATTGAGAAGGGTTCAAAGGTAAAATTGTACCCAAACAGGATGCAGCTTTTAGATTTACATACTTTGCTTATTTAATAAGAATCACAAACATATACGAGTTTTGCTTGTGCCTGCGTCATATACCTACCTATGCTCACGTATATACTATGTGTCACTAGTAATTCCAACATCCGTTATTTTACAATAAATCTCGTAAAATTATAAACACTTTCTTCTCGGTAAGACTGGTAGAGTGTATTGAATTTTGTTGGGTTTTATAAAATTGGAATTTGTGTCTTTACAAAATATGGGACGTTCCACATATCGCAAGATTCATCTACAGTCTTACAGAGTTTGCAATAATTCGGTGTAATTAATGAGTTTTGATGCCTACCAATACTTACAAAATTACTGTTTTTGTTACAGGTAAACAGTGTGAACACCTAGCTGGAGATCGGTAAAAGATAAGAGTGAATAGGTTACTTCTAGGTAAGCGCGCTCCATCGTCGACCGCATCGTCGCTTTCCATCAGGTCAGTTAGCGGTCAAGCGCGAACCTATCAAGAATTTAATACTAGCTTCTGCCAGCGGCTTTGTCCACGTGGAAGCAGGTTTCTCCATACAAACTGGACCCCGTCTCATCCCCTTAGGTGAATTGTGGAAAATCCTCTCTCTAGTGCTCGCCTACGTCATAAAAGGAAACCTTGAGCAAAATTTCAGGCTAGGCCTTGTAGTTTCGGCTATGCATTGATATGTCATTTTCTCACTTAAGAGAATGCTTAAAGAAGATCTTCAAGGAGAATTTAAAAGGAGTGTTTA
This sequence comes from Mythimna impura, assembly GCA_905147345.3. NCBI lineage: Eukaryota > Metazoa > Arthropoda > Insecta > Lepidoptera > Noctuidae > Mythimna > Mythimna impura. The sequence goes on along the minus strand of LR990355.1, from coordinate 1,881,423 downwards.
TGAAAATGCCAATGAAATTTCTATGATGCCGATCACGTCTCCGTACTTAAAACTACATCGAATATTCGCGACTTGTTTTCAGAAAATTTCTTTGAATATCCATAGACAGTGGAACATAAAGTTGAAAAATAATTATATAACAAAATGTAACGCAATCGTCTAGTTATATTAAGTATATGCCTAATTCATTTCAGAGAAAGACAGACAGTAATTTTAGAAACCTATATAGGTTACATAACAAAATAATAAGTTCTGGATAAAGGAAGCCAGCAAAATACTTAGTATAGATGGACGTGGTCTAGAGAGAGACTCGTATTCTATTTTGGCAGTTTGATATTGGATGTGCGTGTTAGCTACACACACACAAAGGGCGTTTTCAATTTATGCGCTTTTTGACGGCCTGCTGCGGTGCCGATGCGGTGCGTTTGTCGTACTGCGTACGGACGATTGCATTTTTCATACAAAGCGCGTGGTGCGGCGAACGGTCGACAACGGACGGCAACGTCACAAGCACCATGTGTTCAATTCGGTGTTGAATAGCGTATCACTGGCATATAAAAGCAAGGCAGATACGTTTTCAATTTAGGCGCTTGTTGTCGGACTACTAACGTACTGCAACCGGCCGGCTGCCGCAGCAGTTCGACATGAAACGTCTAAATTGAAAGCGTCCTAAGGTAAGCTATTTACTATGACACCGAACGCTCCCGAGCTTACACACACAGAAAAACAGTGTATGTGAAGCTTTTTTTTTTCACGTGGAAAATCATAAAATGACTTCTCCCGCTGTGGGTGAAGTAAGAGGGAGTCCTTTAATTTCCCTTTACAAGGACCACGGTAACTCTTTCGAAAAATCCGCAGCTCTGATAGGCATCGGTCCTAATTAGGGTGCTTTTCCACTAGAGATGTGCTATGCTATGTTGCTATGGATGCGTTTGATATCCACCAATCATATTCATTGGTGCTAAGACATGTTTTTTATATGGAAGTTTGCGTGCTATACTGCTTTGGATGCGTGCTATGGATCCCTACTATCAATACATCACAGCTCGAGCTGCGCATCTTCCTCGTGCAGCTACTTTGCTTCGGCGCATCTTCATAGCACATCTTACTCGCACCGCTACATAGCTTAGTATCAGTGGAAACGGTCACATAGTTTCACAGCTTAGCTATTAGCATAGCACATCTCTGGTGGAAAAGCAGCCTAACTGACTCCGTCAATCTTGCTGACATTTCCCTATGGCGCGAGTGGAACACAACGCACCGTCGCCGCGACGACCCGGGCTTGGTCCTTACCAGAAGGTGAGCTACGCATTGCTCGTCATCCAAAGCCTTTGTGCCCACGCCTACGGATGCATGGAAATCGCCCGGTGGCTCCCGACGCCTGGGGCGTTTCCAGCGGGTGGTGTACGTGAACAACGATACTTCCCTTCGTTTGAGATAAATACTAGAAAGTACAGGTCCTAAGATGATCATCTCCGCAACAAACATATCCTCCATCAAGTCCCTAAGATGTTATTGTCGATACATTCACTTAATATTCCCCGGGTATGAGTCTATATGGTATATTGAATAAACCATTTCCTCGCATACAATGTAAAGTACTTACGTTCATACACCGAGCATAGTGGGCGTCACATAATCTACAATTTGTCGATACATCGGATTTTTTTGCCTACCTCGAATCGTTATGCGTATAACACGTACGTATATTTGCCTGCCAAGAATGCTCGATATTCTCGATGACATAAGGTTCCCCTATTAATATGTATGTATGAGGAGTCGTACCTAATGCCTTCATATTCATGTGTGAGGAGAGCACATCAGCGTTGACCCTAAGCTACTGAACTGAACTAAAGGTTGGAGTTCAGTAAATGGAATGGTTCAGTAATGGGATCGCGTGAGTTTGTCACTAACTGTCGAACCCTAGACTCTGTGAACTTTATTCACTATACCATTTGAATTCGTTAAAGCTTTAGTACGGTCTACTGAAAGGTTTCATCATCCATTTAAAAGTTGGTACACATAGAATTACGCATTTGCCTAACTCGTTCACGTGTTCAAGGTAACGCATACTTTTGTGGGACAGTTTTCCACAAGAATTCAGATTTAATAAGCGACCTGAGAATTCCTGAAATTTTTGTCGGCGGAACAATTTTCACTTTGAGATGTTTACAAAGCTAGGTTAAGCCAGCTGTGTAAAAATCCGGAGCTGATGATGATTGTCATGATAATATCACATCACATTAATATTATAAAATACTAGCTGCCACCCTGGTGAAATCAGTGAGTAGGTACTTCTCGCCTTTAAGAAGCGATTCCTATACAAAATTATTATTATTGAATTATGCTTATGGGTTTTACTTTGTACTGATTGATTCCTTCTCTGAATTTTAAAGTTGCTTTGCGAGTTAAAAGCTATCATTTCACAGAAACATATAACAGACAACCTTTTTTTTGTGAGATTTCATCTAATTACTTCTCTCGCTCTAGCTGTAGCGAGAGGGAGGAATATCAGACTTTTAGTGACTCAAACCCACTCTTCTTCCTTCATTTGTCCTTTACGTTCCAGGGCTGCACTTACTCGTTCGAACATTCCCACAGCTCTACTGTACTCCTTCAGTTTAACAGACGTAGCCTGCCATTTGCCTCTAGTGGATGATCGCGCTGTTACGCTAAAAGGTAACAAGTAAACGTTTTACTTCAAATACTCTTTCGAACCGGTACCTATTATAAAACGTTGTTATCCATCTCAACTATACAAAAACAAAGGTAGCTACCATTTGTTGTTCTATCAAAGTTTCCCCCTACACCAAAAACTTTTCACCATCTTCAACATATTCTGCGCTTTCCAAAATTGTTTTCCTTGACAACGTTTAGAAGTCATCATGGAAACATTTGCTAAATTGGAGCAGTTTCTTGGTGAACAAGTCGTGTTTAGATAAGAAAACAAAAACAATGGAAACTAAACAAGTAAAATTACTTATATGTTCAATTTATCTCTGGAAGTGGAGACTGATCTGGTTATGGTCATTTTTTTTTTGTTGATTAACTCGAGCTGACCACTATCTCACTTGATGGAAAGCGATGATGTGTTCGACGATGGAGCACGCTTGCCTAGAAGTAACCTATTCACTCTTGACTTAAAGACTCCCATTTTACTGGTAGAAACAAGACACTATTGTTGAGTTTGACACCCATGGACTTATTTTAATGCCCTGGGATGAGCTGTGGGATCTTGTTCCCGCGGCTCATTTCAGATTTGCATATAATTTATTTAATGTAACAACTTTTTTACAAAAAAAAAAAATACAATCGTATTGCAAAAAAAAAAATAAATTGCAAACTAACTTTAACTTCGGAAGCCTTCGTTTTTTGACACCAAATTTTTTTTTGTAGATAAGTTTTTTTATATAAATATGTGATCAGGATTTGGTTGTATAAAGTTATCACCCCTTTTAAAAACTCCGTAATTCTGCTGTCCCCAAAATATAATAAGTTTTTCTGGGAAACTTTTCAAAAGTCAACATGACAACACTTCTTACTTTACTGTTGCTTTGTGAAAACGCTATTTTTACAGGGGTAACCAAAAAATACGGAATTAAGGGCTTTTCTATTGATACAACAACTTTTAAGTACTTTGAAACTAACGATACGGTGTTTTACAAGCACATTAGTTATTCGTTTTTAATGTCGATCGGTAAAAAAATATATTGATTCGTGTTTATGTTGCACGCCATTGCTTTATTAACGTGGTTGCTCATAATTTGTTTTAATGGCATTCCCTTGTATCATTGTCGTAGTTATGACTATCATGGACGTGGCAGAATTGACCGTTCATTACTTACATTTGTATTAAACCTCATAGAGCCTTCAATATCAACCAATCAATATAATTATGGTATTTTGTATTAATTTCATCATGATAACTTAAGTGAATTCAGCTATCAATTCCAAGCATCAGGTGGAATATCAGGTCACTTTATCCTTAAGAGCTTTCACGGTTTTTTAAAATTATTCCGACATTTCTTAGTTGCACCAACAACTGTAACGATTAGATATAACCAAATGCCTCATCAAACGTTATATCTCTGGTTAAACAAAATACGGGTTACACCACAGGGTTATACCAATTTAGCAATGGTTTAAATGACGCCATGACGTCACAAATAACGATAACATTTGTCACTCAAATTCGGGCAGCTAAAAATCAAAAATGTAAAACGATTTATATGATACTGCAACAACAAATGGAAAATTCAATGGTATTAACCATTGAATTTAATTTTTTTTTAAATTTTTTTTTTATTTTAGCCTCTTATTATTATTTTTTATTTTTTATTTTGTTACTGTTATTTACTAACTACTACTAACTTTGACGGAAATTGACACGTAGCTCTTGGTGCAACTCACTCTTATCTGCTTAAAGTTAAACCAGGCTGACATGTAATAAGCATCTTGTAATAACAAGATGCATATTACATGCCAGCCTGACCAGGTCGGCAACTGAAAAAGTTTTCTATAATGTATCTGCTTTTAAATATATATTTTCTTAATAAAGTTTCCTCAATGTACCAGGTAAACAATCAGTTTGTATTTCAATTCCAACAAAAGAATTTCACAATATTTGTCAAACTAGTCCCGATAGGATCCCGAAGAAATCCAATTTGAATCGTTGACCCGGATAGAACGCACAAGTAGTAATATTGTATCCGAAAAAAAAAAAACATGTATGTGAAATAATGCCAAGTTCTCTATAACGGGTTCGCCTTGTCGCGCCTTGAAATTAGGAGAACTAATTTAAAAAGAAAACTAAAATTAAAAGTCAATTGTGTTTTTACTTGCTAAGTCTATAGTTAATTCGGAAAAAACATGGGTACTTATTTTGCTCTGCTGACGATAACTTCATATGGATAGTCAAATTTGGTTTTTGGGAATTAATTGTGACTTTAATTCATTAACGCTCAGGCGGTAGCCGGCGTCCGCAAGCCATTGTCTTACTATTGTGTCTCTAATTACGCACGTCAAAAGGTTAAGAAGTTGTTAATTTATATGGACAGAAGCAGTATCTAAAATGTGACACATATCCGTGTACACCCTGTATACGTCCAATAACCTACCATCACACAAATTTTCAACTTCTTATAACACCTGACTGTAAAATCAAATTTCAATATCTCGTGAATGGATTTTTTCACTGTAGTTTGTGATTGGTGGTTAGAAAAGCGTCTTAGGCATGCAAAATTACAAACATGTAGATCTAATAGATTTAATATTATAATTGGCCAAAATTGTTCCGAAATGGTTCGTGTAATATAGCCCACGGCTGGAGTGTCGCCCTTTTGTTTTGCGAACTTGACTGCCACACTGCCGTGTTCTAGATGTTATTTATTTAGAATCATACATGCTATAGTGAACAATGTAAATAAAGAGATCAAATTGTTTTTTTGCCTAAGGTAAGCTCTAGAAGACTTATCCGATTACGCGTTAGGCCACCAACTCTCTTGTTGGTAAGCGACGATTTGATCGACGATGGAGCACGCTTCCCTAGAAGGAACCTATTCACTCTTGACTTGAAGGTTGTAGCTATCAGGAAACACAGACCCTGGCAGGGAATTCCACTACTTAACTGTGCGCACAATCCCAAAACGTTAGAAAGCAACACTATCGGTAAGTGCCATAGGACTACTTTACCGGTTAAATGCTCGGTGCCCGTGGGAGCGGCTGCGAGAAAAAACAGGTGACATAAAAAGCTTTTTAGCAACATCTAGCCAATAAGAAAGGTACCGGTGTGTGACTGGACGGTGTCAATAAGAGCATTTCTGTAAGGATGGGCGTCCTTGTGGCTTTAATTTCATGGCATCCTTTTTTCATGAAAACCTTACGAACAAAACAAATTTCCCCACCGCGTCAATCTGTCTGTCTGTTCGCGATAAACACAAAAACTACTGAACGGATTTTCATGTAGTTTTCACCAATAGATAGAGTGATTCATAAGGATGGTTTATGTTTATAATATTGTGATAGAGAAAAACAGAATTTCAAAGATTTCTAACACCCGTTCGAAGCTGGGGCAAATCCCTGGTATTGTAATAATTTTGAATATTGTACAGTGTACCGGGTACAGTCCTCCCTACGTAATAGATTATCGTAAAATAGTATTGTTTGCTGATCCACTTGGCATATAGTCGTGTCCTGCTTGGCATGCATACAACCTTGAAGGCAGACAGTCTGGAGACTAGATCTAGTATCCAGTGGGTCAATATTGAGATGCGCTCAGAGTAAAATAGGTTACAGGGACAATCATCTAACTTTAGAAAAAGTTCTTTACTTTTCACGAGTGGAAATTGATACCATTTTCATTTACATAGCATATATTTCATTATATCTACAGCTGAGCAACCAGAATGGTTTTTATCTTAGGTTACATCTAAGGTTTTAAATAGTTTATATTTTTTATAGTCGAAACTTGTCTGCGAAACGAAACCTGTTTCCAGCGCCATCTGTTGCATAGTTCTCAAACTACGAGCTTGGCGGCGAGGCGTTGTATTTCCGCTATTCTCCGCAAACATTGAATCTAGTTTAGTTACGCCTATGTTGATGCTCGCTTGAGGATATTTGGCGTTATTTTTTTGGAAATGCCTTTCATTATAAAAAGCTTAGGCCTTGACCTTTTAGAATTTGAAAGGAGAGTAACGATAGAGCTGTACAGCATGCCGAATATTCTTCGAACATGATTTAATTTTGATTCCGTAGTCAATCGATGCGAAAAGACGGAGAAAAATACTCTAGCAGTGTGTGCTCCTCATCATCATAAACACTGATCCTTCAGTTATTGCGTCTTCTCATATCTACTGTATTTGCATTTCCCTACTTATAATAAAGAATTTCCTTTATTCAAACTACGAGTTGAAGATAGAAAAAATTTCGATTTCCGTACAGACAACTCCTTTTAGCCTAAAACCCGTTTTCATTTTATGTTTAAAAACTTTCCCTCTCAGTCTGAAAGGGTTACAGTCTTCAGGAATAGGAATTGGTTTAGGGTCCACATCCTAAATCATTTGTAAGGTCTAGCCGGCTGGAATATTGTAAACCTTAGAAGTTCGTTTAGATTCTGTACATAAATAATCTTCTATGTACTTACGTCGTGTGATTTGCGATAGTTGTCGGACCAAGAAGGTGGTTCGTTTGTTATTTTACCGTTTTTGGTACATGTTTTATTTATTTTGGAAAAAGAATACACTTGGGGACACCTTTTTAAAACGATTTTTGCCTTGTCATTTTGCTATTTAAGGTTAAGGCGGGGTGCCTCATGCAAGAGTTTGCGGGTTCGAAACTGGGCAAGTACCAATGTGATTTTTTATAATTCATATGTACTTTTTTTAGTTGATCAAGAATATTACTGACATCCCGTGTCTTGGAAAGCACGTGAAGCTGTTGATCCTGGTTGTCATTCGTAGATCTTTGATAGTCGTTACAGGTAGTCAGACACCAGAAAGCTTGACCATCAGTCTATCCAAGGACTATCGTGTTGACGAGTAACGGGTTGTGAAGGTCTGATAGGCTGTCGCTCCATGTAAAACAAATACATTCAGCCGCATCCGTTGAAACTGGAAGCCGACTACTCCAAGCTAGTTGGTAAGCCGTCTTGTAACCGTCCGAACAGAGCCCGAGTCGTCGACGGCGCATAATGTTCTACGCACGCCTTAAAGAGATGTCAGCAAAACTGTAGGGGCCCAGCAGGGCCGAAGCCTACTGGGGCCATGGATTGACTTTCGAAAGGGAAGCCCGGGGTCCTGAAACGCAAAGCGAAGAAGGAACCTGGGTGTGGTTTTGGTCAGTAAAAGTCTGACACGCCCTGCCACTCCACCCTAGAGCGAGAGAAGTCATTGGATGATTTACTACCTTAAAAAAATAAATAAAAAAGCTAGTTGGGAAAAGGCTAAGGAGAATCAGATGATCTTTCACTTCTGGCTGTTGGCAAAGAAAACATCAAATCAATGGCGTGCAATAGCAAACGAGAAAATACGCACTAGTTAAGCGATTAATATAGGAAATTGGGTACTTAAAACGTATATTTTACCCAATATTAGTGCTTATCTTTCCTAAACCGTAAGCACAGTAAACCTCACAAATCTTGTATAACCGATCACCCAATTAAAGCGACCATAATTCTGTTGTTTTCGTTCTAATCGCTTTAACACAGCTTATTACATATTCCTTATAAACTCATAAATGCGTTCAGAAGGACCACAATAATTAATAAACATCAGATTCGGTCGACTTAAGACAAAAACCAGTTTTTGCTTTTTCGTTTTTTTTTTCTTTTTTTTTCGGTGGGAAAATCATCCAATGTCATCATCCACTCTTGGGTGGAGCGGTAGATAGTGTCAGACTTTTACTGACTAAAAACTCACTCCTGTTCCTTCCTTGCCTTTCGTACCAGGGCCAAGTCTTCCTTTCAGTAGCAGACCCTTGGCCCCAATAGGCTTCGACCCTGCTGGGCCCCTACGGTTTGCTGACATCTCCTTGATGCTTTTTCGTTTAAAGATTTGCCCACGATATCGTTAGTGTACGGTTTAGAAAAAAGGAAAAAACCGATACTTGTAATGTTACTTTTTAGTAGAACGTAAACGTTATTATCTTTCTCAAATCAACTATAATAATAACTATCCTAAACAATTTTATGGTAGAGAAGTTATTACTCGTCGCTAGGTATGTTTTGTTTTTCTTTTTTCCTGCACACAATCTCTAGACTTTATTTTGAGGATAGGTAATCATTATTTTTCTTGCTCTGGTGGAGGAAAAGAGAGATTGGGCAGTAGTCTTCGGAAATGGTTAAGATCGACAATAACGTGTTGTAAGGATCTTAGTCATCTATTGAGATGGCCTTAGCTATTTGTCGTGTGATAGGAACAATTTATTTCTATGATTGATATGTTATTTTTTTTTGGAGGTGGTTAATTACCTAATATCACCTACCGCTCTAAGTGGAGCGAGAGGGAGTGTGTGAGTTTTCAGTTGCCCTTTTTTCCGGTGAGAAAATTACCCAATGATATCTTCCGCTCTTGGGCAGAGCGAGAGATAGCGTCAGACTTTTACTGACTAAAAACCCCACTCCTGTTCCTTCGTTGACTTTCGTACCGGGTTCAAGTCTTCCTTTCAGAATTAGACCCTTGGCCCCAGTAGGCTTCGACCCTGCTGGGCCCCTACGGTTGCTGACATCTCCTTGAAGCGCGCGTGGAACACTACGCGCCGTGGATGACTTGGGCTCGGTCCGGACGGTTACAGTTGCCCTTAGAGTGTACCATGGTTACGATAACTAGAACAATACCGCAGCCCTAGTAGGACTTAGCCTTCTATAGTTAACTCGTCACAAACTGTTACAACAAGGTTTCCCCCATAAATATTAACATACACTAATAACGGGGCGTCGTCTCTAATCTGGCGCCGCCGATATTTCTCACGCTCCGCCGAAGGGAATGATGAGCACCATCGAACGCTTGTTAATAGTTTGCCGGTAAGTAGTAGTTATAGATTAACGAGGCTTAGAAGGTTTCAATTAGATAGTTCCTGTTAATTTTAAGGCAGACTGTCTGGAGTGTCGTAATGTGGAGATAGATTGGAGGTATTAAGTTGCGTGTGAGAAATGACGGGGCGATGCCAAAAGCCTACGTTGATTTTATACATTAGCCTATTTTATTTAATTCTATACAATAGTCCGAACTATCTCAATAGTCACCCTTATTTTACGTTGCTAACCGCCCACGACAAATATGATACTTTATCGACAACTTGTAACTCCCTCTTACGATCGCAACAATATCTGACAAGACAATGGACGAGAAACTTTATCTCGCACCCTTTTGTTTAACAGCCTCGTAAATATTGATATTTCTATTGTCACTATTGTAAGCGTAATGGGGGTAGTTTGTCGAAATACATATATCAACCTGCAGATCTTTTCCAACTATGTTGGGATCGGCTTCAGGTTTGAAGGCACGGTTGGCGCAATAGGTGAGCGATGGGCCGCTACGCTGCGGGTCGCGGGTTTGATTCCTGCCCGGAACAAAAATTTGTATGGCCTTACAGATAGCTGTTCCGGATCTGGGTGTCTTGTGTATGTGAGTTTACTTTCATGTTTGTAAGCGCACCCACGATACACGAGTACCTAATTTCTAGTGTGGGGTAACGTATTTTTTTTTTTTTTAGAAAAAAAAGAGACCTGAGTCCCCGTATTTTACACGGAGCAACTATTATTCCGTTTGTTTGTTTTTCTTGACATATCTTAAAAGAACTTACAAAAAAATAGTTTCCCACCGGTGTCAGGAGCAGGGTTCAAGCTAGGTACCGGTGGTTAAGGCTCAAGAAAGAGGAACCTCCTCACAATGTGAGCCGTATCGAAGAGTACTGCCTCCTGTATCAGGCCCTTGATCAACCAAGAGTAACCATAGAGTTTCTTGTCGGTTCTTCTCCGTAGGAACCGTGCAATAGGTTCTGACGTTTTATAAGTGGGAATAAAACGTCAGAATCTATTGCACGGTTCTATTGTAAATTCTGTTTTTGTTAATTTCTGATAGACATGGGCAGTTCTATACCTGAAATAAAAAAAAAAATTGAATTTGAAGTGATCCAACCGCGCAACGACAGTTTAGATTAGACATATGTTCGTCGAGTCTTTTGTTCATCAGGCCGTTGGCAGTCACGACAATCGACAAAATGAAAGCCGAGCCGAGATTTTCCAGACATCATACTTAGTTTTTGTTAAGAGTAAGCAGGAAATACTTTAGTACATTCAATTTCCTCTGAACGGTTTTCTATCTAATGTAAAAGTGCTTCGAAGCGGAATGAAGTCACCTAATTTGCTTGCTCAGAATTGTCTAATGCACTTCGAGTTCTGTAGAAAGCTCGTTGGATAGTTAGAAAGAAGAAAGAAAGAAAGAAAGAAAGAAAAACTGTTTATTCGCGCGAAATGACGCAATCTTAAAACTAGTTAACAAACATTATCAGTTGAATAGGGAAGATATGCGTCACATCCGCGCAAAACGGCCGAACGCTCAGCATAAAGCTGCGGCCTCACGCATTATGCGATGAGCTCACAGCGCTGTTTTTCAGCGTGGGCCGATGGCGGTGTTGACATAAAGACGCCCGAACGGTGCAGCGTACAACGAGATTTAGACAGAAAAAGGAAATAAAAATAATTACAGAATTACAAATTAAAAGGAAAATTAAATTAAATTAAATTAAAATAATAAATAAATATGTAACGTGACAAGTATATATATAATATAAAGTGGCAACACCACGACGCGCCCGTAGCAGCACTCGTTTTTATAACAGGAACGGGGATCGAGTTAAAAACATGAAACCTATTAGTGAACTGGCTTCTTATAGACTTGCTGAACCTTCGGCTAGCGGTCTTCCTGTAAGGGTAGAGATTCTTTTAGAGATGAGTCATAGCATGCTAAGTGATGAGTCATGATTGGTGAGAGTGAATAGGCTCTTAATAAACTAGTGCGCTTCACCATCAATAAATGCATCACTGGTTACCATCAGGTGCTTCGAGCGTCGCAGTCACTAGTTTATATCAATTAAAAAAAAAATGTACTCAATATGCTATGATGACTCGACTCTAAAATAATGTATAGCCTTATAAAGCAACCGTTAGTCAGATGACTCTGTAGCTCTTTAAATAATACGTGGTCAAATCGTTGTATAGTTTCTGCACCCATTCAACTAAAGACGAGAATGTCTAGTTTTAAACGTAGGCCTCTTCCAAGCTGCAGACTGTCGCAGCTACCTGAAATAACCATAAACCTTTCAAAAAGTAAATACCAACTTCATATAAACACGCATAATACCGCTTAAGGGCTGATTCACACCGGAATGACAGCGGCCTCCCAACACCACTCTTGACTGGTTTAGTCACTACATTCGGCAAGGAAACTCATGTGTTTATTATATCACCTATTTATTACTAACAAAGGAAAAAAGGTATCCGTGAACTTTTCAAGCGGTAGTGGTCTTTTAAGTATGTAGATAAAATTTAAAATTATTTACACTGAAAATCCTCGCCGCGTCGCTGCCAGCCGCTGCTGTTTCGTTATTAATCGGCCCTAAAGGCACACACCTAACTAACTCCAATCGCGTACCTCATTATCAAGACGTACCTATCTCCTAAAATACGTGCCGCATTCAAAAAAAACGATCCCGGCTGTCCCAATGTCAAACCGTGTCGCGTTATCACCTTGCCTGTAGTAATCCCTCGGGAGGAAACACACGTACCGGTGTTTGAGACGGGGATGTGGCATGCTGACTTGATAAGAGGATTGGTCTGTCAGTGCTCATCTAGGAAAATTATAGATGAAGTTCCGGGGTGCGAATTCAATTTATTGTGAGAGGTAGATAAGAAACCTCAGCAGCTCTTAATTTACTAACGTAAAATAAAGGTGTCAAGGCGTCAAGAAATTACTAAAGTTAGTCAGACACAACCAATAGGGAATATGCAAAAATATTTGTTATTTAACCAGTTTATCAATAAATATTTATAACAAAATAGAAAAGCAAATGAGATAATATAACAATTCGAAACAAATATCTCTCGCCAAGATGCCCTGTTTCTATGGCCTTTGACGTCAAAGACCACGTCGGATTTCTCTTTCTCATTAGCAGCTTTGAAGCTTTATAACTTCGTTGTTGGTGAAGATTTTTTAATTATTTATCCCTATTTGTTAACCAGAGCTAAAAAGTATTTAATTTAGCAAATAAAAAAAATTACATTCATGCAGGATTTGTTTCCGAACTTAAGTTTGTCGATCCATCAGCTGACAATGACTTGATTATCATTAACTAGACGCAATTTAAGGGACTATGTCTACAAGTCTTGTACCTCACTGTGACTGGACTGATGGTCTAGTGGTTAGTGGCCCTGACTGCTATGCCGGATGTCGTAGATTTGATTTCCACCCAAGACAAATGTTTGTGTGATGAGCACGATATTTTTTTCTGTGTATGGGTGTAATTTATTTATAACTAACTAACCCGGCGAACTTCGTACCGCTTAACAGTCAATGACTGTAGTATATCTTTCGATATAGTCAATCGATTGCGATGAAAAGAAAAGCCAAGTAATGTATCAAGTTACACACAATTTAAAAGTATGTAAATTATCTACATCAATTTCGTTCATTTTACGTGATGCGCGTACAACAATAAACTTCTACAGATTTATTATATACCTAATGTAGATATGCATACATATATTTAGAAATATAGTATAGAGTATTTTTATCAGTTGTCTAGTACTCATAGCACAAGCTCTGCTTAATTTGGGACTAGATAGCGCGTTGTGTGATAGTTGTGGAATATTATTGTTACCTCAATATGAAGATTTATCACTTGAAAAGTCGAGTCGTGTTAAAAAAAAAACCTTTCCCTGCGAGCTCTCGGTTGTCCCAACGTCAAATAGCGTAGCGATATCACCTTGCCTACATTAAGTCGTGGGAAGGAAACATACGTGCCAGAGTTTGGGACGGGAAGGTGGCATACTGACGTGGATGTTTGATCTGCAAGTTTATGTATAAGAAAAACAGGGATAAAGTTCCGGAGTACGAATTCAATTCAATGATGAAAAAAAATATGTTGCCGAGCATGTATTTGTATCCGTACATTTAAGATATCGTATAGTCCAAAATTTAAATTAGAAAAAAACTTTTTACAAAAAAAAAAATACAACCGACTTCAAAGTAAAAAAAAAACACTGAAAAGTGCAAAATAACTTTAATTTCTAAGTCGGTGTTTCTATAATAGTTTGGTCTCTTCGTTATTTAACACCTACTTCCGAAATTAAAGTTATTTTGCACTTTTCAGTGTTTTTTTTACTTTTCAGTGTATTTTTTTTTTGTAAAAAGTTTTTTATTTTACACTTTTTAGTTATGGTACCATCACTAAAAAGTACCCCTCAGCCAAACTTAAATAGGTACCTTATAGCCAGAGTGCATCTCATGACAATTCTAATAATCCCAAATACGGTTAGATTACATTAATTTATTACAGAGTTCCGGTGCCTAACTTCAGGCTTCATCATCAGATCAGTTCGATATATTCCCCCTATTCTTTCAGTCAGTCATCGACTACACGTATAAACAAAGCAATTTTACTTGTTACGACGGTTCTGCTGTGATCCTATGAGGAGTTCTGTTCCATATCTTCGAAGTTCATAACAATATTTCTATGGGACCAACTCGGAAGGATAACCAATCAACCAAAAAAAAAAAATTCTAAATCGGTCCACAATTGACCGAGAAATCGGTGAACATACATAAAAAATAAAAAACATACATTCAACCGAACATATAACCTCCTCCTTTTTGAAGTCGGTTAAAAATAAAGAGACACCAAGCAAAAATCATTAACAGGATTTAAGTTTAACCTTAACTTTTTGGCCAAGTCATGTGCCTTCGTCCTTAGTGACAACTATCGTAATCATCATGGATTGTGACCGGACTCCCACGTCCCTTCCACCGTCACCGCACATACCAGGTATTTCGCCGGTGGGATCTTTGGCGAGGTCTAATCAGTTGTTACAAAAATAAACTTGAAGGGAGGATTCTAACGGAGCCCTCGACGACCTCTGGGCCCGACGTCAGACCTAACTAAACATATTCCCATAACGTTTTGTGCGTATGGGTAGGTATTTTGTCTTAGCCGTGATTTTTAAAACGAAACACTTTGTACGCCCTTACTTAACTTTCATCCGTATACTCCCACAATTTCCATTTGTCGCCGCTTCTCAGCCCAGGTATAAATGCGTTGATCTAATAATTTTCATTTCATCTGCGACGCCACTGCTAACGAAATGCTGTCTCGAAAGACTTGCTTACATTACCTTAGTAAGTGACAAGCGTTACTTAAGTTATGCGTGATGAGAAAGGGTCGGGATTGGGTGTGACGCGGGAGAATGTTTTAAGATGAGACCCGAAAAAACTGTGTGTTTATTATAATTCATTGAATGATCAGAATATGTGGTAATATCTCATTGAAGGTCCAGGTCATGTTGATTCGTTTGCCGGGGTCTGTGTTTCCTGATAGCTACAACCTGGGGGTCAAGAGTGAATAGGTTACTTCTAGGTTAGCGTGCTTACATCGTCAACCACGTCATCGTCTAGAAATAATTAAGAATAAATTAATCTCCTTTTTTCACGTGAGAAATCATAAAATTAATTCTCCTGCTCTAGTGGAGCGAAAGGGAGTGTCAGACTTTTGCTGACTAAAACCCACCGAACGTGTTGGCGCGTGGTTTTACCTCCATGTAGCCGCAACACAACTCAAACACACAAACCAAGGTTACCTTGGTTGGAACGCTAGTTTGCAACCGTCTATTCAAACCTTTAATCTACAAATCAGAGGATCTGTCAGAGTTAGATAAGCGAACTTATGTAGTTTCATAAATTCTTAGGAAACACTTTATTGTCTATTTTACAAAACAAAATAATGATCCAACCTACAAATCTTTAACATCATCGTCATCTTCCTGCCCTTGTCCCGTGTTATTTGGGGTCGGTACAACACTTTTTTTTCTTCCATTCTGTCCTGTCACCCGTTACGCTATCACCGACTTGCTTTTCTTTCATATCACTATTCACACAATCCATCCATCGTTTCTTTGGCCTCCCTTTCCTTCTCCATCCATCCATATGTATAATGCGTTTCATCCCTCCTCTCCACATGACCATGCTAAGACAACCTACAAATCTTTAACAAATTACATTAATTTTCCTGATATAAAGAAATTCCCAACTACAATTTTATTAAAGACATTTTATAATTTAAACTACTTCCTTTTAACTTGAGCCGTCGACTGACATTGTTAAGTGCAGTTTTTCGTTATTACCAACCGGCTAGCCAGGCTGAAGGCGTCGCTGGAAGTTGTCATGAAAAGCTGAGTAAATCTATTGTTAACTACGCTCTGCTGTTGGACTGACGTGGCAGAAATATTGCGAGGCTGAATAGGAAAGAAGTTTAAATTATAAAACTCGTATTTTATTGCTTTAGAGGTGTTGCGTTTATAAAGAGTTGTGATAATCTAAAGACGACGTCATAAAAGCTCACTGTATGACATTTCCCCTACCCGGTCCGTCTACCGTTAACATGAGCATGATTGAACAGCTTGTTGTTTTACTCAACGCAATGTTTGATAAACAGGCAACGCGAAAAAAGAGAGATAGCACCTTAACGCCTTGGGCGGGGCGGGAGATAGTGTCAGACTTTTACTGACTAAAAACCCACTCCTGTTCCTTCATTGCCTTTCGTACCAGGGCCGAGTCTTCCTTTCAGAATCAGACCCTTGGCCCCAGTAGGCTTCGACCCTGCTAGGCCCCTACAGTTGCTGACATCTCCTTGAGGCGCGCGTGGAACAGCACGCGCCGTCGACGACTTGGGCTCGGTCCGGACGGTTACCGGACGGTCGGAAGGCGAGCCACCCATTGCTCGCCGTCCGCAAGCCCGCGCCTACGATGGCCGGAAATCGGGATCGGAATCCCGGCGGCGATTGGGGCGTGAGGACCGTTGCCTCACGCGATCGGCCGCCTCCTTTGCTAGCATTACTGCTTCGCAGAAAGAGGCGACCGCCTGCCACTCCTCCTCGCTCCGGACCATGGCCTGTACCAAGGCCCGGCGCGAGAGATCGCCGCCACCGATAGCCCCCACGAGGACACGGCGTTGCTCTGCCCAAGCGGGACACACCTCCACCGTGTGCTCCACCGTGTCCTCCGGGTGGTCCACACAATGGTGACACCCGGGCGTTTCTTCCGCACGAATCCGGTGCAGGAACCTCCCGAACTTACCATGTCACAAAACAAAACATGTTCACTGACGTCATAATCACGTAAGAGCGGTTGAATGGGAAGTATCACGGATTGGGCGCTCTTAAAAGTAACAAAGGAAATTCTTTTGTTACTTTTTTTCTGGCAGGCGAAAATAATAAGGTTTTACTATCACAGAGACTTACATTAAATCAATGCCTTGACGGAATGCTGAAGCAAAAAAAACTGCAGTAAAGTACCTACATAATATACTCACAAAGTACAGCTGAAACAAACACTTGTAAGCATATGCGGAAAATACACACATAGCTAATACGTTACCCTTTGCCAAGGTTCTGCTTATGGCACCTTTTAGCTCGAACAAATCGTACCATGCAAGCCTCGACGACGGTAACATAGGCCACTTAATGCAATACACATATAAACATATAAGCCACATAGGAACCTGGGCTACGTATGACACAATGCTAGCTTTTGTACCCAGCTTTGGTACACACGTCATTATAATTAGGACTGGTTTGATTGTGTTTGTATTTCTTTTTGACTCAAAACTGCTTGGCGAAATGAGCGCATTTTTCAACGATTTTTTTAAATATATAATATACTAGCTTTTGCCCGCGGCTTCGCTTCCGTCAACTGACTACTCTACCCTACTCTACTCTACTCTACCCTACTTAAAAACCATCCTTGAACTTCAACGAACATTTAAAAAAAAGAATTGGCCAAATTGGTCCAGGCGTTGTTGAGTTATGCGCTTACCAATACGCGATTCATTTTTATATTATAGATGTATTATATGATTAAATATAGAAAATATAGTATATTTTAACTTTTCTAACTTATTTATATTCACTGTGTCTACATCTCTCATCCAACTCTCCTGTCGCAGGTCTGCTGAAAGAAATTTCATTTGAAATAAGCAGCACCCTTGTGTTCTTTTATCTGTATTTGTTCTTTTCATTTTCAAGTGTTTAAGTAAATAGATACTTTTTTATCACAAAAATTATCATTTTTAGAGAGTTTTCTGTGACATAATACTGATAATCTTCTCACACAATAACCATTTCCTAACACCAAAATAAACGATAAGAAAAATTCAAATATCCCCGAAACAGCTAGATGAAAACGAAAGCGTTTATTACAATACGGCCATATTTCCATTTCAGAGCACATTTTGGTCTTATTGGCAGTACAAACGACACCCTACCTGTAAAACGCGAACAACAGACGACCAACACAATAGGATTTCAATTGCCGACAAAAGTTAAGGCCAGGTGGCGGAGACGTCGCGGTTCGATTCCCGGCTCGTGCATGTAAATAGACTCATTCAACGCGTCTATACTTCTGTAGTTTACAGCTGTGTAAAGAGAATTTAAATAAAGAAATATTCTGATGAAAGTTTGTGCTTTGAACAACGCTGTTTTTATTTGGTACTGGCTTCTTCCACCGGCTTCGCCCGCGCGATAGTAGAAAATATATAGCTTATGTCTGCTAATTTGATTTGCAGAAGTTAACCATCTTCTAACAAGTTCAGTAGTGTTTGAGTTTATTCCATACAAATAAAAATACAAAATTTTCTAATCTTTCCTCTTTATAATATTAGTATAGATATTATAATTATGCTCATTATCTTGCTACTCATGTCCCCCCCTACTACCTTAATATCGGTACGTATACACTTAGCATAAGCATAGCATTATCCACCAATATTCCCACTGCTAGGACTCGGACCTCCTCTCTAGGACAGGGACAGACACAAACCCGCACTGGGCCCGGCCGATGGGCCGTAATCCACTACGCGGGCCCAGTGCGGGTTTGTGGATGTCACATGTCTTCGAATTTTTAGTTCTAGGACATGCCGTTCCCTCACAATTCTTTTCTTCGTTTCGTTTTGAGACCAACAGTGATGAAATAAATTACACAAAGTAAAGCGTCTGGCTGGGTTTGAACTGAAAGTCGGAGCTGTTACCACTAGGTCTAACACTGCTCTACATGGTACACACGAGCCAACCGATATATTTTATACTAAAGACCATAATTATCGCTCATTGATAAGCCATCAAGCCTCGGCGGGAAACCTGACAATGACATGACAAGTGAACTGTCAATTATTTGATAAAAAAAAAACATAATGACAGCCTCAAAATAATTATTATTATAGTACAAAAACAAATTTTGATCCTTCCAGTCGATTGAATAGTCGCCTAGGAAAAAGTTAAATCGAATAGAAAATCGGGATGGTAAAGCTAATGGTATTATTATAACTGAGTTAAACCTGTTGATGTTATTCTTGCTTAACTTTGTGCCGTAGTCATCAAGTTTGTTAAGTTAATTCAAATGCGATTTTTCTTGGTTTACTGTTTATTAAACCGTGGATTGTTTTGAAAGGCAAATCAATTGGTTTGATAGCCCCATTTGTGTTGGTCTTTCAGTAATGCAGTCTGTTAATATCCGCAATACAACTCAAAATAATTTTAATGAACACCACTAATTTAATTAAAAACCGTCACTGAAGCCAAAAGGAACATTTTATAAATATCCCTTTTAGCAGTTTTAGCGGAACTGTAATTACTTGCCAAAGCAATGAATCCGCCCATTCTGTCTGAATCCTGACTATCCCGAATGCTTGTGAGCTGCTGACGTCATTAGCGAGTCAAAACTGTACCCCCTCCCCGTCGCACTACTCTTTAGTGTAACTAGTAGTACGCCGCGCCATCGTACGTATAGCGTACGTTTTTGTGACGAAGTCTGGTTTAATCCAATTCGAAGCAGTTGCGACCCGATTCAGCCGCCTCGTTCCGGAGTTGAATGCATTTATTTTGTTACCGCTTGTAATGGAATTTACTTACCTACAGCATTGTTACTGTAATATTTGTACTCATTATTTTAAACGACTTTTTTAACAGATGTCGTGGAAGGGAAAATGTATTTTTCTTCTTTTCTAATTGTATTTAATTTAACTGTTGTTTGCACATTTTATACGATTCTTTGTTGTTGACGACAAACATTTCGAGATTTCATAACACACAAAAACTCATAAAGAAATTCTCAAACAGTTGAAACGTCAAGAGGTCGGGCCCTTTTTAATTTTTGCTCCCGAAACGATAAATCTTGGATTTATTACGAACGTTTCCTTCATTTGGGTAAAGTAAGCGTGTTTTACGTATAATTGTATCCTTGGAGGGAACTGAGGGAAATCCAAAAAGCTCACCACTTTACTCATAAGACACTTTACACTAGGGTTTCGTATTTTGGAACTTATGAAAACTGCTGTAACGCTAACGTCTATTTTTGAAACTGTTATAAACCCATTGAATACCGAAGTTAACCATTAAATAACAATCAGTGGCCACCATTCATATGGCCTGCTACGTTATACTTCGTAGTTGGTATCACGTATACCAATTTATAGAAGGATGCCGTAGTACTACTGTCCATAGACGCGTGGCATCATAAGACGCGTATTCGTCATTATACGCTTGGTGTACGCCTGCTCACAGCTTACATACGTCGGCAATTATTGAAAAATATAAATATTCACATTAAAAAATTTCAAAAAATAAATTATTATACTTACAATATGTTTCATTAAAAATATAAAAAATCCCTATTAATAATGGTAAAGATACAAATAATGTATAAAGGTGGCGTCGTGCTGTCGTGCCGTCGTGTCGCTGCCGCTTCGTAGACAGAGTTTCATAGTTTTGTAAGTAAGCTGTGAGCAAGGATCGGAATTAGGTAGAGTTATTCATGTACTTGCATCAAAATGTTGATATTAATATAGATCTTCCCGGGATTTCTAATGAAAAATCCCGTGTGACCAACAATATTAGAAATAAATAATAATAAAAACCTCAGAGATAGATAAGACAAATAAAACAAAGATAATTAACAAACAATTTTTATAAGTATTTTTCATTGAAAAAGATCCCTCTACGTCAGCTGAGGTAAGGTTAACAAATTGATACACTCCTCCACTTTGTCATTAATGTAGGAAGAAATGTTTTCTGCTATATTTCTGATAGTCACAAAAAAAAATCTGCTCTTCAAAATTAATCTCGGGATTTGAGGCATATCTACTTTATTCTATCGTTGTATGAAATTGGTGTAAGTACATGTTTAAATCTACCTAATTCCGACCTCTGATAATGAAGAATACGCGTCTATGAAGCTATGCGTCCGTGGATAGTAGGCCTAATATTGCGTTGGTTGGCACCACTAACATTTATTTTATCCAGGTTACTTTGGTTGATTTAGTGAAGTCCTACGTAGATGAATAATACGTAGTTGGGGTAATGGGGTAAGTAATATAGTAAAGGTCCAATACAGAAAGCCGTGATTTGAATATTATTCTCCAACATTAGGGAATAAAGGCCAACTCCTTAATGCGTAGGATAAGCAAGGGCTATGATGATTAGGTAAGATAAAATTGTAGTTTTACGTTTCCCTTTTAGTTGCTAGGGACATCCGGACCTTTGCTAGCAGATTTAGTCCAATAGGCTTAAATTAAAACCTCTTTTACTGTATGTTTGAGCCTTTGAGGTATAGTACCTACGGATGTATTCATGGTAATTTATTTATTGGAGATCTCCAAAAAGATAATTAGGAAATGGAGGATGAAACGCATGTTACTAAAAGAGTTACGAGTATAATGGATGGAGAGGGAGTGGTCGGTCAAAGAAAAGATAGATGGATTTAGTGAGGAGTGATATGAAAGAAAAGGGAGGTAGTAATAGTGTGACGGTTGACAAGACAGAGTGAAAGATAAAAATGTATTGCGCCGACCTCAAGTAACATGGGAGAACGGCAGGAAGATGAGGTTTATATTAGTGCACTTCTTCAATCATAGGAAGATGTGGCTTCCTATGGTTGTGCTGTGTGATCAGTTTATATCTATTTGAAGCTTATTCAGCTTTTAGTTGTCTAGGTAGTCTAATTTTGCGAAACTTAGTGAACCTACGTCGTTCATGTTCATTTATTTGCCATTCCACAAGTATATTTGTAGGTATTATAAAGAAGTTATCAAAAAGCTACTAAGCTTTTTAGCACTAGCTAAGTAACATTGTAGACGCTATTACAAAACAGTTACTTATAGGTACCTCAAGGGTTTATTCAATCATACCACCAAATTTCGCAAATAAAATAAATCTACTTATAATTGAGCAGTGGTAGCCGAGTGGTAACGGCCTCGATTTACGAGTTGTAAGGTCACAGGTTCAAACCCAGCCAGGCGCATTACTTTGTGTAATTTATTTCATCACCACTGCTCTCAAAACGGTGAAGGAAAACATCGTGAGGAAACCGGCATGTCTTAGAACCAAAAATTCGAAGACATTCACCAACCCGCTCTGGGTCCGTTAGTGGATTACGGCCCATTCCCTCTCTTAGAGAGAGGAGGCCTGAGTCCCAGCAGTGGGAACATTAAAAAGGCTGATTATGCTTAATGCTACTTATAATTATAAAAGCTGAAGAATTTGTTTGTTTGATTGATCGCGGAATTATTGATTCAAATCTTAAAATTCTTTTTCTGTTGGGTAGTCCATTTATCGAGGAAGGCTTTATAATATCACGCTACGACCCACGGGAGCAGAGCAGGACCTTACTAAAGATGCGTCTGAAACCGTGGGGGTCAGTTATACTTAATCATCATCATCATTTCAGCCGAAAGACGTCCACTGCTGGACAAAAGCCTCCCCAGGTGTCGCCACAATGAACGGTCATGTGCGTCTCGCATCTATTGGACTCCCACAACCGTTACCAAGTCATCGGTCCACCTTGTAGGAGGCCTTCCAACGCTACGTCTTCCGGTACGTGGTCGCCGTTCCAGAACCTTTCGACCCCAACGGCCATCCGTTTTGCGAGCAATGTGCCCTGCCCATTGCCACTTTGGCGATTCTTCGTGCTATGTCGGTGACCTTGGTTCTCCTGCGGATATCCTCATTCCTGATTCGATCACGCAAGGAAACTCCGAGCATAGCCCTTTCCATTGCCCTTCGGGTGACTTTAAGTCCTTTGATGAGGCCCATTGTAAGCGACCACGTTTCAGAGCCATATGTCATCACTGGCAACACGCACTAGTCATAGACTTTCGTCTTGAGACACCATACTTAATAATAATAATCCGCAGGGCAGTTTTGTGGCGAACTGTTGGGCATTAGCGAGCCCACGGACCCGATCTCCCGGGAAAATTCTTGTTCTTCATCTCCGGCTTGCCTTTATTGGCCGGCCGTAGTGAACACTGACGAGCAACAGAGCTCCCACCTCTCTCTTGCCTTTATTGGCTGGCTTGAGTGGAGATTCGCAAGAGCAAACGTGCTCGGGAGAAGGATGTATAATCCAGTAAGGTGCTGGTAGGGATCTTGACCGTACTTCCGGGATTGTCCTGATAGCCGTGGTATACCACTCCACTCCTTAAGCACCTCAGGATATGTTGCCCTCTTGTTGCTACGTCACTTCGTGCTAGCGACCGTTTATGGGGGCCCATTTATTGAGTGTGCAAGTCACCCCCTGCCTTTTGTCGATGGATATTAATAACATTGTTTAGGCAGGGGCCATAGTCTTAATATAGTTCCTGGTAACCAGTCCACTTAAGACTCCAAAAACCATAGCCTTATGTCTTAGTTTTCCATATGTCGCAATAGTTTCCCACCAACCGGGGGTTGTCCTTGGATGCACTAGGGATAATCACCGGTTCGTACCACTTTCCATTAAAAGCGTCTAAAACGGCCTCTGCGAGTTGGTTTCGGCTCCTCGTACGCCTTCCAAAGGTCCAGGACCTTAGGGTGCTGAGATAAATAAATGTATAATAATAATAATAATGATCAAGTATATTGACTTGGCTCGCGAGGTTGTCGACATGTGGGATGTGGACTCGGCGATCATTGTACCGATAGTCGTGTCGGGCAATGGCTTAATAGCCAAGAGCCTCGACCAACACCTTAGGAGGCTCGCGTTAGGCGACTGGATCAAGGGCTTGATTTAGAAGGCAGTACTCCTGTACACGGCTCGCATTGTTAGGAGGTTCCTCTCTCTGGAGCCCTGACCGCCGGTAGCTTGGACCCTATTCCCGATACCGGTGGGGTACTATTTTTTATATTTTTAAATGTTTTTTTTTGTATGATTTTGTTTAAAAAAATATTTAAAAATGTAATTTATATGGTGTTTACAATCAATAAAGAGAATAATAATAATACTTTATTGTTCTAAGTATAGTTTTACATTAATATGAAACATTTAAATCATTGTTAAATTAAATAGTAAACAGTAGTAAAATAGCAGTGTGTACAGTAACCTGAAACTGAAACAACGTTACTCTGCTAAACTATAATCCTTTCAACGTGTCGACACATTGTGTAGGGCTGCTACAAAAAAATAACGAGTCAAGAGCCAAGCGTGCTCCATCGTCGACCACATCGTCGCTTTCCACCATCTGACATTTCGGTCTAGTGCGAACCTATAAATACAAAAAAAATATATATATACTATTCTGACCTATATATAATAAAATCTCTGTAAAAACCAATGTGTTTTTAAAAAATCAAAAAAAAAAAATACATTTGTTTTTATTTCACATAGGCCTGCACTGGGCACTTATAAAACGTCAGAAGCTAGTGCACGGTTCCAAATTAGTCGTTTCCTATGGAGAAGAACCGGCAAGAAACTCCATGGTTACTCTTTTTAAAAAATGGTTGTTATTACAATATTTCCATATTACAGTATTAATAGATATTATGTAAGGACAGTCTAGACCAGTCAATACACTATTATACTTAGTTATACTTAAAAGCACAATAAAAATAATCATAATAAAAAAAGTGAGTCGTAATAGGAAGTATTCTAAGAATTCGCGGAGTCTACAATGTTCTCACAGTGTGTCTGGATTTGAACTGTTCAGGTTCAGCAAGCGGACGCCATCTTTGGACACATCGTAGCTTACCATCGGTTGAGACAGTTGCCAAACGCGAGCAATATAAAAAGATGATTTCGTCAGAGAGTGACAGGCAGTTCATTTTATAACCTCATTCAATGGATATACCTGCCTACTTGGTATACTTTTACTCTTTTGGGGGAAATCATTAAATTTCTTCTCCTGCTCTGGATGGTGTGTCAGACTTTTACTGAGTAAACTCCTCCTGTTTCTTCACAATCCCGCAATCCTGGCAGGTAACGGCTTTAGTGGGCCTCGTCAATATCGCAGTACTTAGAGATACTCGTGGAATACAATGCGCCGTCGACCCAGGCTTGGGCTATACTGGACGGCAAACCACTTATTGCTCGCCGCCCGCAAACCCGGCGCCTACGGTGGAGGGCATTGCCCTATGACTCCCGACACCCAGAGCATCTCCTACGGCGGCTGGACCGTGAGGATGTCATCTCTCTCACGCTTTCCGCCATCTTCTTCACTCGCAATACTGCTTTGCAGAAGGTGACTCCTCCCTCTCCCTCTGGACCATGGTCTGAACTGTCACTGCCGCTGATCGCCTTCACGAGGACAGTGTGGGCCAAGCGAGACAGACCTCCACCTTCTGCTTCACCGTATCCTCCAGGTGGTGATCCGCACAATGAGTACACCCGGGTGTTTCTTTTCACCGAATTCGAAATAGGAACCTCGTGAAACAACCGTGCCCGGTGAGAACTAAGAACAGACGACGGTGAGGACGCCATGGCGCCCCTGTATCACTTTACCACTCCTAAAAGGGCGTACTTACCACCGCGATTGTAGAGTGCCCATACTTGGTTTACCCTGTTTATAAACTTCAAAATACTTTTAACACGGCAAGATCATCAGTACAAACTGATTTTTAAACATAGCATCAGTCTTTCAAATGCCTACATTTCAGTTGATAAGAAAAACTGCAAGGTGCTCCATCTTATAAGTCGTAAAAGTTTCTCCGATGTTTTCCAAGCAAACTTGCCCCTTACGCACTTTTAAAGTCTACAGCTCCAACCGACCCAGCCCTAAACTGCCACAGATGCGAGTGCCGACCTAAACTAGATTTATAGCTCTTAAGGTAAAGTTGCGCACTAGGCGGGGAGTACATGAAACCGCTATTACCACGGGGGCCTGGCCCTACCTTTTGTTTAGCGCTTTGCATATAAAATTGCACCGTTCAGTTATCCGTTAAATGCTGAATTATCTTTGCAGATTGCTGCGGTAATCGGGTTGTGGGGAAACGTACAGCGGTTTTATGTTTCGTTTTGTGGGTTCAGTGTGATTGAAATTTAATGGAAAAGCTTTTTATTATGCAGGTGCAGGTTGTATTACAGTTCGTCTTTAATTAGTCACTTAGGCCAAATCTGAACCATATTTTCGATAGTAAATTTTTACACCTAAAGGCGAAGAATACAGTACAAGAGTACAAAATCTGGTGGGCTCTGGATACCTGAGAACCTACAGGTTATCGATATAAAATGTAAACCTTAATAAAGGATTTTTTTGTGTCTAGCGTCTTAGCCCAATAACCTCTATTATTTAAGAGAATTATCTATTATTTTGAATATCAGGTTTACAAAGTAAGTATGTGCATTAGATTTACTTCGCGAAGCCCTCTGTTAATGAGACAATGCCATTTTAAATCTGGCTATACGGGGAACTGGGTAAATCAAAACCCAGTGATAAAAAATCTAGATCCATTAACATCTCACTTAGCTAGGTTTTATAGCCATGCTGTATTGGAATCGCTTTTGGAGCTTTATAAAACTACTTCATAATGATAAACAGATTCCTTTCAAAAATCCCTACACGATAGAAAATAATAATTACTTAACTCATTTTAATGTCTCAGAATTCCATAGGATTAAACTTTTTCTGATATATGTTAGTACTGATGCCTAAATGACGCACTTGGGTAATGTGTAAAATTACACGTAATGATAGATCAGCTCAGCGTCTATGAATATAATCAGCCATTTCCCATTATTAACTTCTTGGAAATTGCGCAAGAACACGCCAGGCTGATGCACTAATGTTTTTGTTGTTCTAACCTGCCTTTATAACGGTAAAAATTATTATATTCATTCACTAAGAACTCGTTCACCAATATTTTGTGTTCAAACCTTACTTAGATTTCAACATAAAGCATTATCGGCCTTGTAATGTTCCCACTGCTGGAACTCAGGCCTCCTTTCTAGGAGAGGGAATGGGCCGTAATCCACCAAGCGGGCCTAGTTCGGTTTGGACACATATCTTCGAATTTTTGGTTCTAGGACGTGCCGGTATCCTCACGATGTTTTCCTTCACCGTTTTGAGAGCAGTAGTGATGATATAAATTACACAAAGTAATGCACCTGGCTTGGTTTGAACCAGCGACCTAAAACATGTAAGTCAGAGCAGCTACCACTGGGCCACCACTACTATCGGCTTCAACAGATAAGCTACAATTTGGTTTTTTCCATAAAGGTAACTACACTGCGCACACTTATTGTGCCACGCAAGCCGATCTGGGCGCGTCGGTCTCCATCATCGAGATATAAGTACTAACGTACTAGAGAAGCTACGTCAAATAACTTAATTGTCCTATTTTCGTAATTTGAATCTTTAGTTCGCTGCAGCGCTAAAATAATAACAATTCGTCTAAACCGTAACTAATTTACCACAACGCTAGATTTGCTGCGGAAGTGAATTTATTCTCGGCAAAAAGGTCTTAAGCGCCATGTAAATCACGGTACTTACGCGTTTTCTTCGACAAAGTGCGGCGCGATCGCCGCAGTTGAACGAGACAAAGTAGGAATTTACGGTGTCTTCTCTAGTACGTTAGTACCTACTTATATCTCGATGGTCTCCATACATTTTATATTGAAACTAGACTTGTAGAGCTACACTTGATCCACGCCACGCGATGTCGTCTTCTATGAACTAATCAGGCGTGTTATGCGTGTGCGTCAGTCTAATGTAGCTTATGATTGACGTCAAAGACACAATTTCCACGAAGCCACTAATAATTTACATACAAACGTAATCTAAGCTATTACACCTGTAAAATAATTTCTAGGAATTGGATAGGACAATAGAATAAGAAATAGAGTAGCGGTGGCCAGTGGTAACAGCTCCGATTTACGAGTGGTACGTCATGGGTTCAAAGTCAAACACAGGCAGGTGCTTTACTTTGTGTAGTTTATTTCATTACTATTGCTCTCAAAACGATGAAGGAAAAGATCGTGAGGAAACCGGCATGTCCTAGAACTATAAATTCGAAGATATGTTTATTACGGCCCATTCCCTCTCCTATAGAGGAGGCCTGAGTACCAGTAGTGGAAAGGATGATTATGCTTATGTCTGGTTGGACAACACTTAGGGCGCCTTCAATTTTTGCGTTTTTTGACGGCCGGCTGCGGTACCGTAGCGGTGCGCTGCGCACGAACGATCGTTTTTTTTTTCATACAAAACTCGCGGTGCGGCAACAGCGCGGCAGTGACACGAACGCTCGACAACTTGATGATTTTCAACAAGAGCACTAACAGTAATGTTTCTACGTCAGAGTCCAAGGCTTGACACTTGAAGTCACTGGTATACAAACACACGGTAGTCAGATACGCTTTCAATTTAGGTGTTTGGTGTCGGACTGCTACCGTACGGCAGCGGGCCTTTTTTGTTTTAATATTTCTTATTTAGTAGGTCTTAATAAGGAATTGCCGCTTTGAAGAATTAACAAGAAACGTCTTACAACATCCTCACGTGTACAACACGATATAACTGGTAGTTAGTTACGAGATATTCGTGTCAAAGAGATGAGAGCTCAAGCCGTCTTTGATATACGATACTGTTATTCCGACCGAGTGTTTCATATGGAAACTACGTACTTACCTGATGTCCAAGCTCATTAGGCACACAATCCCGCTTTAGGACTACAAATTAACGGAGCAATCTGTCTATCCTCGTAAGTTTTTGCTTCGAAATAATAATCAGCAATGCTACCATGGCACGTTGATCTAGTAATGAGCAAGTGCCTCTGTTTTAAGCGTGGGGACCTTTTTGTGAGTGAGAAAAATGGTGAGAAATAATAACTTTTGCTGAGCGGGTTACTGACTAAAGCTCACCTGTGTTCCTTCAGTTGCCCTTTGCGTTCCAGGGCTACGGTAACTCTTTCGAACAATCTTGCAGTCCAAGCGTGGGATGCTGGGGACTAATTTCCATTAAAAAAACAGCCAAAAACCGCCAATGATTCTGCTGAATACAAGTATTTCACGCCTATTACCTAAACGTTTTTTCTTTTCTTTCTTTCTTTCCTGTTTGATCTCAACAACCCAGTTAATGTGTTACACGATACCTCTCAGTACAACGGTTGTCCGGGCAACTATATGTCTCGTGACGACTGTCAAAGATCTATAAATGACAAAAAAAATTTTTTTTTTTTTTTTTTTTTTTTTTTTTTTTTTTTTTTTTGCCAAAAACAATTACAATAAATTTTACATACATATGTGGTGCGGTAAGTAAATACAAAAACATAGTAGCATCTGTAGCCAAACTAGGCAAAGCCTGTATTTTGGCTATCAGAGCAATTCCCCTCGAATAGCTAATACCTGTATTATACACAGTAGTCATAATCAACACTTAGCAAAATTTCCAAAAATAAACAAAATAAAAAAGAAACTTTTTTTTTTATAATAAAAACATGCATTCCCCCTTTTTATGTGAAGAGGGTTGTGAATGAAAGTGTTATGTGAGAGTGTAGTGTGAGAGTGTAAGTGTAACTTGTGAAGTGTTATTGAAGTGTTAGTGTAAGTGTAACTTGTGCGGTGCTATTGTATTATGTGTAGAAGAAGTTCGGTTTCATCATAATCAAGTTTTTGGAGATACTCAGAAACTTTTTTCTTGCATTCACCTTTTGTAAGAGGGTATATGTGTAAAACTTTGTTAATTTTATTATAAATGTGTGGTCCAATAAACCTAGTAAAGCGATTGCTAAATTTTGTGTTAAAAAGAGTCGGTCTGTTACAAATCAAATCTTTCCTACGTTTTTGTAAGAGCGACGGGTCATATGTCTGTTTACTATGCTGCAAGAGAGTAGTACTTAGAATAAATAGTTGTCGGACAGTTAAAACCTCACAGAACTGGTATAATGCTTTGGTAGGAAAAAGGTACGGCTTAAAAGTACATACCTTTAATATTGCTCGTTGGGCGATCTCAACAGGCTTTAGTAAGGTTTTCAAAGCGCCTCCCCAGGAAGACACGCAATACGTTAGGAGTGACTGACATAGAGCATAATATATCCGTTTCAGCAGTTCAGGATCTGAGACGTGCCTTAGTTTTTTAAAAATGTATATCAGTTTCCGAAGTCTGCCGCACAGGAGTTTTATATGCTCTTTGAAGCTTAGATTACTATCTAAAGTAACGCCAAGATATTTAATAGTATGCACAAGTTCCAATGCGGGACATGTGCAGTTTTCTCCGGATTGACAAACGTGTGATATGATTTTTCTATAGTTACTGATGCCATTATTGTTTCTTATGCTAAAACAGATATACTTGGTCTTGTCTACATTTAGTGTAAGAATGTGGCTCTGAAGCCACTCTCCCACCATACGAAAGCCCAACTGAGCAGCACCAAGAACCTCATCCCATGTATCGGCAGAGAAAAACAAGGCAGTGTCATCTGCAAAAGATATTATTTCGCCCTGGGCAAGTTTTAGACTTGTGAGTTCGTTTATGTAAACGAGAAATAATGTAGGTCCCAGTATGCTGCCCTGCGGGACTCCGTGAGTAACCCCTAGATAATTGCTCTTAAAACCACCCACACGGACAGACTGAGAGCGCCCAGTAAGATAACTTGCAAAAAGTTTTAACTGCATTCCTCTGATTCCGAGCCTTTCAAGCTTTTCCAGTAAGTTGGAAACAGAAATCGTATCAAACGCTTTTGCCAAGTCTAAAAATATAGCAACACACTTTTTCCGCCTATCCAGGTTTGTTGAAATATAGTCTATAAGTTTACTTACGGCTTGTTCTGTGGACTTGCCTCGCCGAAATCCGTACTGGTTTTCAGAAAGCAAATTGTTATTTTCTAAATAATTTATTAGTCTTCCATTTATTATTCGTTCCAGTATTTTTGATAAGGAGGGTAAGATAGATATTGGCCGGTAGTTTTCGACACGACTTCTGTCTCCACTCTTATGGATTGGACATATTTCTGCTTTTTTGAAGGAGTCAGGGAACACTGGGTACTTCAGTACCTAACATACAGAAATTACTTAGCAAATCTTACACCACTATCCCCAAAGATTCAACTACTTGGTATAGACCCCGCCAAACACGAAACTAATGCCAATTGAGCTCATTCTACCAAAAATACGGTAACTATGATCATAAAGGATCCAACAAAGCTCTCCTAAACAGCTTGTAACTGTATTAATTAAATTATAATTGAATATTTAGCGATGTGCAGAGTATCCCGCGGGAATCATACCGGGAATTGAACACGACGGACGCTTGTACGACAGCGTATGTTGTATTATGTTCATACATTGGTAATGAGCTGTGGTACTTATGTGGCTTTAATTCTTCGCAAGCCGTTTAGTAGACATCAGATTTTGGGCACGCCACAATTGCGGCAGCAAGTGAAGTAAAGAGGGTTCTTTGAGGTGTGGTTACAGAGGCACCTTCCGCCTGACGCCTCAACTCCTGCGGAGCAGTAAGGCGAGTAAAAGAGATGATCGCAACCGTAAGGAAACGGACATCCTCACGCCTCTGCTGTTGCAGGGTGAATCCCGGCCTTTGTAGGCGCGGGCTTGCGGAGAACGAGCAATGGGTAGCCGTGGAGGCCGTCTCGTAAGTTCCGATCCCAAGTGTTCCACTCGCTCCACAAAGAAATGTCAGCAAAACCGTAGACTCAGTTGAGTCGCGGGAATTTTTGAAAGAGTTACCGTGGTCCCGAAACGCGACTAAAAGACAAAGACTAATTTTAGTCAGAAAATGTCTGACACGCCCTTTCGCCTCACCCTAGAACGAGACAAGTCATTTGATGATTTCTCACTACATATTATATTAAATTAGCTTCTGTCAGCTGCTTCTCCCGTGCGAAAGTAGAAAATTTACCCAAAGGAACATGCTCCCGGGATAAAACAGAATGTGTTCCACCCTTATACCAAATTTCATCTAAAAAAGTTCAACCGTTCGAGCGTAATCTATATACTTATAATAAAACAGTAAAATTATTTTGCGATGGTATTAGTTGGCGCAAAAACTACTGAACCGATCCTGTTCAAATTTTGCATACATAATCCTTATAGGTCAGGGCAACTTATAGGCTATAAATTATCACGCTATTTGCTATGGGGGGTGAGCAATAATCCAAAATACCGATGTTGAACGACATTTGCCACGAGTTCGATCCTCAGCTACAGTTAAAAATTTTGTTATTATTTTATCTTCCTTTTTGTAATAAAATAACTTTTACCATTTTTTCAAAATAAAATTGACATTTCTATTCGATATCTTCTAAATATTTTGTAAAAACTAATCAAAACACATAATAAAATCAAAGCGGCGAGTAAAATCACGTACTAAAATGTTGTAAATATGGCACCACACGCAATTCAGATACTCGCAACGCCATCTAAAGACTGAAAGTAGCAATAATGATGACAATGATAGTTGAACTTCATATTTGATAGATGGCATTGTGTATTTTACGTAATTTTCTGAGTGGCGGAAGAATGACCATCGCCCAAGTTTGCAGACAGTTTTATTGTTTAAAATTGGACGAAAACCGTTCTGGTTAAACTGGAGTTAGATGGAGGCATTTTTAATCCTACTGCTTTTTTTGCCCCGTGGTTGTAACAAGCTAATTGACCGTGATTATTCAAGGGATACCAACCAAAGGCGATAAAAGTAAATACTTATATGTATTTAATTATTGACTTTAAAATAACACGGTAAATTTTCGGAAGGGGTAGCAATATGGGACCTTGCGTTGGAAGGTCCCCAGGTGGACCGATGACCTGGTGAGGGTCGCGAGAATCCGATGGATGTGAGACGCACAGGACCGGTAATTATGGTGACACTTGGGGAAGCCTATATCTAACAGTGGACGTCTTTCGGCTGAAATGATAATGATAATGATGGCACCTTTATTTTTCTTTTTTTAAGGGTGGAAGTCATCCATTTTTCCCACTCTGGTTGAAGCGGGAAGGCGTGTCAAACTTTTACTGACTAAAACCACACCTG
The DNA here is from genome assembly GCA_905147345.3 of Mythimna impura. Classification (NCBI taxonomy): domain Eukaryota; kingdom Metazoa; phylum Arthropoda; class Insecta; order Lepidoptera; family Noctuidae; genus Mythimna; species Mythimna impura. The sequence goes on along the minus strand of LR990355.1, from coordinate 1,848,444 downwards.
TGTCCTTCAGTTGCCCTTTGCGACATCTCTTTGAGGAGAGCGTGGATCACTACGCGCTGTTGACGACTGGGCTCGGTCCAGTCAATTACCGGACGGCCGGACAGCTGTGGACGACCCATTGCTGGATGTCCGCAAGTCCGCGTCTACCGTGGCTGGTCGTCGGGGTCGGAATCTCGGCTCGGCGTGAGGACGTTCGTTCCCCCACGCGTGCGGCCTCCTCCTTCGCTAGCATTACGACTTTGCAGAAGGACCGCCAACCGCCTGCTATTCGGGATTGCCATTTCAATTGCCTTGCGGGGCACTCCTCTGTGTGCTCCACTGTGTCCTCCGGGATGATGGCACCTTGCGGCCTAATAATGGTGTGTTTTGTTATATAAAACGGGGTCGAAAGGTTTGCGTTCCTAATCACAGTTCAACAACGTATGATGTATCTCAGATTCCTTACAGCCTAACGTTGACATCCGTACGTTACCTCCTTGCAGTGAGTGGTGACCAACACTGGAACAACCCTCTGAGGGAGGCCAGTCTCAGGGATAACACTAATCGGCTGCTACATTTGTTTACCGGAATTTCATTGTTTTATGGATACACAAGCTCAAGACTGTTGAGGGTGTTTCACGCGGTTTCTGTTTTGGATTCGGTTGGAAGTACCCTGATATTACCATTTTGCGAATCGCCCGGAGGACCCGTTGTAGCATGCGGTGGAGGTCTATCCTGCTTGGGTGAACCGCCGTGTCTTCATAGAAGCAATCGGCGTCAGTGACCTCTCGGTTTGGCCATCAATATGCGAGTTCGATTGGACGGGGATACACGCTTTCAAGATTTCACCGAAATTCATTCATAAGTTGGAGACTCTTCATAGGGTAGTTCCCACTATGGAATAACATTTGTCTGATATACGAGGCCGTCAGTCAAATACACACCAAAAAATCCTAGGTAAATGAACAAGTAATTTTTACGCCCCAAATGATCAAGCTGCAACAATCAATTCAAGCATGCTCTCGCAAATTCTTCATAAGTACTGTTGTGGAGGAAGATAGTTGATGATGATGGTAATTTTTGGATTCACTGGCTTTTTAGTTTTGCACTATCAGTGCACGTTATCCAGCTGAAGGTCGGTGTCCCGATTATGCTCCTTCGTTTACCTCTACCATAGCTGTCTGACGGCTTAAACTCTTCAGTGAAACATTATTGAGGCGAAAATTTTACAGGCGGCAACTCTTTCGAACAATCTCGCAGCCTTAGCAGACATTGGCCCTAGAGGCCCCTATCCATTTGCTGACATCTCTATGAGTCGCGCGTAGATTACTGCGCGCCGTCGATTCAGGATTGCTTTGACCAGATGACCGGACGGCTCCACCGCAATCGCCCTGCGGCTTTCAACACCTGGAGCATCACTTCCCTCATCATCCCTCATAGTTTCAGCCACCTTCTTCGATCGTAGTGCTTCACTGAAGGAGGCTACTGGTTGGCATTTTTTCCACTAATTGCCTTCATGAGGACATGGCGGCGCCGGCGCTCCTACCAAGCGGGACTGACTTCCACCGTAAGCTCCATCGTATTCTCCGGGCGATCCGCACCACGATTGTGACGTGCTCACTGTGACAATGTTGTTTTACCAGAACATAAACCAGAAACATACATAAACTAGTGCCTTTTCCCTTGGGGTAGGCAGAAATGCCAACTGCTACGACCCTTACATACTCTTTCTATTCATTAAGCTCTGCTTAGCTTGAGACTAGACGGCGTTGTGTGATAGTTGTGGAACATTATTATTATTATTATTATTGACGTTCATACATCTGGATCTGGACGAGTACATAACATGTATCCTGAAGGTAATTTGCGTTTTTACCTTTAACCGTTTCATGTGAAAGTACAATAAATAATCACGATGCTTTCAGAATGAATTGCAAGCACAGAATGATTGTACAGTTTTACGAACGCAGACGAAGTCGCGGGCAACAGCTAGTGAAGTACCTAATAAACATAGGTACACACAAACACACTCAGATACACAACGCTTGGACTTAATTATTAATTATCTGTTTCATCAAACGTATTTCAATAGGCATTTAAATTATTATTAACTAATTATTATTATAATAATGAAATTTAATTTATTGTTTTGATTTTAGCATTCTAAGTTACACTGACATTGTAATTTTGACATTTTAATTTATCGATCATTTTAGTCCATTTTATTTTATTGTTTTCGTCTAGTATTATTTAAATTTGATGATTAACTAATATACATAATTGTAAAAATTACTAACAGATTTCGTGGACCAAATGTTGTCTTATTAATAAATTATTACTATCATTTTACCGTCTCCAGAAGAACAATGAGTTTATCGCAGTCTAATCCAAATATCAGCAAACTAGTTTTAAAAGAAAATAGTTTAACTGAACGAAAATAGTTTAACTGAACGCAGCCGAGCCGATAGCCGAGTTGATAATCCAATTTAGTCAGCGCGCATTTTAGAATTTTAATCGGAAATATTTCCAATCGATGTCTTATCAAACTGCGTTGTTTTCTTGTTTTTCTTTCACAGTAACTTTTAACAGAATTAATGTAATTCTGTTGTGATTTATCAACTTATCATTATTTTAATTTTCAAGCTTGTGTTTCCACTTCTGCCAGCGGCTTCGCCCGTGTGACAGTAGAGAATTATCCCAAGGGAACATACTCCCGGGATAAAAAATGTCCTAATATGCTTTTCCAGGACATGGACTGCCCGTGTACCAAGTTTCATTGAAGTCCGTTCAGTCGTTCAAGCGTGAAGAAATAATAAACATACTCACAAACTTTCGCCTTTATAATATTTCGCGCCGGGCCTTGGTATCGCGCCGGGCCTTGGTACAGGCCATGGTCCGGAGCGAGGAGTGGCAGGCGGTCGCCTCCTTCTGCGAAGCAATAATGCTAGCAAAGGAGGAGGCCGCACGTGCACGCGCGAGGCAATGGCCCCCGCGCCCCGGTCGCCGGGATTCCGATCCCGAAAGAGATCTCCGGTGCCCTGGAACAATGGCAAAGAAGGAACAGGAGTGGATTTTTAGTCAGTAAAAGTCTGACAATATCTCCCGCTCCGCCCAAGAGCGAGGGATGTCATTAGATGATTTTATTTATTATTTATTTATTTATTATTTATTATATTCTTTATTGTACACCACATAAACAAAAATAAGGACAAACATAATTAAAAATAAGTGTACAATGGGCGGTCTTATCGCACAGGGCAATCTCTTACAGACAACCTTTGGATGGACTGAAAGAGAGGAGATGGATTTAGGGCTGTCAGTGTACAACATCAGAAAAATACTAATAAGACAGAATAATACAAATACATACATTACAATATAAGAAAAAAAAAAAAAATATACTAATAAATATTAAATATATAATTGAGCCAGGAGAAGAAAAAAATCAAAGTGAAAGGTAATGCTCCTTCACCATTTTTTTACCACCAGAAAAAAATACTTTCGCCTTTATAATATTAGTATGATTATGTGATATGTCCTATCAGCGCTGCGGGATCATTAAAAAGAACACCACGGCCCTGGAACGCAAAGGGTAAGTGAAGAAACACGGGTGGGTTTTACTCAATAAAAGTCTAACACTCCCTCTAGCTCCACCTAGAGTGGGAGAAGCTATTTGATGGTTTATCATCCCAGAAAAAAAATGCTTTCTCTATCATCTAATCTGCCTACAGACAATAACGATCTCCTAACCTTTTGGGGTCGGTTTAGAAATTCCTCGCAGCAACAAACTTGTAAAACGGACTAGTAATCATTATTAGCAGCGTTTAACCTTCGTCCTATGTCCTTTACGACTGAAATGATAATGACTTCAAAGTTGAGGATTCCTCTGCCTACCTTAGATCTATATATCACCTTAATATCAGCTGGAAAACAAATTGTTGCTGCCAAGTTTCAAAATCATGGCGCATTTCGTATACAATTGTGTATATTATCCTTACTAAATCAACGGTTGAATTTCTATTAAGAAACACGGTATGATAAATCAATCAATAAAGATATTCGTACATTTTCTGCATCCACCTGAAATGTTTCCGCTGAAAATCTAAGCACAAGTGTAAGTTGAACGCTTCCACCAAAACATTGCTTCAAAAAAAGCGTTATCAAGGATATAAGGGATCTTGCAATGCGTACAAATTACTGCTAGGATATAATTGTTAGAGACGACGTTAACAGCTTGATCCAAAACTTGAAACCCGTTTTTAGGGTTCCATACCTCAAAATGAAATAACGGAACCCTTATAGGATCACTTTGTTGTCCGTCTGTCTGTCTGTCTGTCTGTCAAGACCCTTTATCTTGGGAATGCGTGGAGGTATCAAGTTGAAATTAAAACCATATACTCAGGTCTACGGTCCCATGAAGCTGTGAAAAAATCAAACTTGTAAGTTTTCGAAAAAAAAAGATGGCCGTTTATGTCGCAAAAAAACGTATATTTCGACACTCTCAAGAGAATCAAAATTCATAGGGTACTTCCCGTTGACCTAGAATCCTGAAATTTGTCTTTAAGCAAGGTCTCATAGCACAAGTATAGGAAAAAAAACTAAAAACTGTAAATTTATAGTTACGTCACAAAAAAAAAACTTTTTGGGGACTCTGAAAAAATACTTTGTAACTCGATTTTCGGAAATTGAACTGTTTTCATAGGTAGTTTGTACGGTACGGAACCCTCAGTGCGCGAGTCCGACTCGCACTGGCCCGGTTTTTCCCAAAATCGTAGTCGTGTCTAATAACATGTCATTCCACACGCGTTCATTTATAATCGATCTGTATCAATCCATATAAAGTAAGTATACTGTTCTTCGTGATGACATATGGCACTGAAACATGGTCGCTTACAATGGGCCTCATCAGAAGGATTACAGTCACCCAAAGGGCAATGGAAAGGGCTATGCTCGAAGTTTCCTTGCGTGATCGCATAAAGAATGAAGATATCTGCAGGAGAACCAACGTCGCCGACATAGCCCGAAGAATCGCCAAACTGAAGAGGCAGTGGGCAGGGCACATTGCTCGTAGAACGGATGGTCGATGGGGCCGAAAGGTTCTAGAGTGGCGACCGCGCACCGGAAGGCGCAGCGTCGGAAGGCCTCCCACAAGGTGGACTGACGACCTGGTGAGAGTCGCGGGAGTGCGGTGGATGCGAGACGCACAGGATCGGTCGTTGTGGAGAAGCTTGGGGGAGGCCTATGTCCAGCAGTGGACGTCTTTCAGCTGAAATGATGATGATGACTGTTCTTCAAGATACAGGATTAAGTATCTGTTTCCTGGATTGGAGGACGGTGGTTGTCAAATAATCACTCCCATTTATGGAGTTTCATCACTGATGTTTCCTATAGGGTAATGTTTATGTGCAATAAACGATTACTTTTACTCTACACTCTTTTACTTGTTTACAAAATGCAGACGACAACAAAAGATTCATTTTTTTTTTTCCTGAAAAAATATTTTTTTTAATTAAAAATAAATATCTCTTTAAATCTTTACGTAGCTGAAAAGTTTTGTTTACGGTCCTAATTAAAGTTATCGGAAGCATGATGATTACAAATCACGTGCCTAACACAACAGTTATTTTTTGTTACCTAGTGTTATTTCTTCTCGACAAACCTGTTTCTAGTCAAACGAGAACAAATACTTACAGACAGGTAACAAGCATCTTGCTTCAAATGCATCTAGTGTTACTAACTACGGACATTGTTAAGCAAACGTCCATCCAGCCAAGCGTACAAAGAGATGTACAGCCAACAGCATCAATGGACCTTGAAAGCAACTTTATCTCGAAGGATTAAGGATGGTTTTCGTAATTCGAGGGTTACTGATGTGTAGTTGACTCTACCTATTGCTAATAACTTGGTCCATCGTATATTGGGTTTCTGTGTTGTACTGGCCGTCTTCAGGTGCTAAGGGACACGCATTTGGACGCATGGATGGCTAAAGGTAGAAGTACACTGCGCATACGTGTGCCACGTACGCCTATCTGGGCGCGTCGGTCTCCATACATTTTATATGGCAAAGAACTAGACTTGTAGAGCTACATTAGATCTACGCCACGCGACGGCGTTCTACGTACAAATCATGCGTGGTCCACGTGTGCGTCGGTCTAATGTAGTTCTAGCCTTAATTTCTGTAGTAGGTGTATAAAGTACTCTATTGTGTTACAAATAATATAACTTTAATCGTCAAGATCAGTAAGGGCTGTGGCATCGTTCGAAAGAGTTACCGTGAACCTTGACTGAAAAGGGCAACTGAAGGAACACAGGTTGGTTATGGTAAGTAAGTCTGATCCAACCTCTCGCTCCCCACAGATTGGGAAAAGTTATTTGATGATTTCCTACCTAAAAAAAAAAACAGTAAGTGTGTTTTTGCATACGAGATAACACTACGTTATTTATTGTTTTAATAAGCGCCTTTTTGGCCTCGCACAGATTTTTATTCTATTTTTTTAATTGAAAGATGTGGAGTGTTGAGGCACAAAACAAATATTTTCTCTTTGTTTTAGACTACAGTAGTTCCTATTCACCCCTGCGTTCCTATAAACCCCGATTGACTGTAGGTACCTATATATTTCTTGTTTCGGTGATCGCTTAGGCTCAATTTCAACAATTGAACAAGAAATTCTAGAGCCATCTTTCTTGTGCTAAAGTTAGCCTTCCATCGCGCCATGTGGTAGTGCGGTCGGTATAAGCATTTGAGTAAACTACCGGAATTGGGAACAGGGTCAAAGTCAAAAGGTAGTAAGAGCTCTTAAGTAAAAAATCTAACAAAATAATCGATACGAATTATCGTCTTAATGAATGCTGTATTCACATCCTACGTGTATGTGAATACAGCGTTCACCTCCACCTGTTTGTGAAGTTGGTTAAAAAGGGATTATGTAACATTTGCCATTAGTATATCAGCGATCATCTTGCATTACAAACGACAGCGCTAATCACATGTACTGCAATATAGGTACCTACAAACGTATAATTATGGTACATATACGAGTACCTACGTACGTATTCCATCAATCTTACTCCCCGGATCGTCTTACCTTACCGTCACAATTTCACTGACAAGCAGATTTATCCTTGTTTGTATTCATCTTTATGGCGCAGTGTACTCGTTTGTTTACTTGTGAGTCGTAAGAAGACAAAAAAAAACCTTGTCTACACTAAAGGTGCGTCCAGACCTGCCCCCCTAGCCAAGTTACAACCGTTTCGTTTCCTTGAGTAGGCCACGCCTCCGATTCCTTTATTCTGACGTAATCTCAACGCTTAGTCACGTGGTCAGAACAAAGGAATAGGAGTCGAGGCGATCAACGAAAAAAGAATCGAAACGAAACGGTTGTAACTTGGCTAGGGGGGCTGGCAAATGCGCCATTCGCGAGCCGCTTGCGAACTGCGCGCGTGCATTCCATGTTCGTACGAAACGCGTGCTGCGCAAGAGCTTCGTACGAACGAGCCGCGCGCGAAATGCACGCGCGCCGTTCGCAAGCGGCTCGCGAGCGGCGCATTCGCCAGGTCTGGACACACCATAATATTATAAAGAGGTAAAGTTTCTGAGTTTGTAGCAAATAATATCTAAACTACTGAACCGATTTTGAAAATCCTCTCAGCAGTAGAAAGCAGTAACCTAGAGGTCTTGAAATCAAGAGTAAATAGCTTACATTTTGGCAAGCGTGCTCCAACGTCGACCACATCATCGCTTACTATCAGATGTGATAGCAGTCAAACGCGAACCTATTATTTAGTTTAAAAAAAAAAACTACATTATTCTCGAGTGATATACTGCTGTCGTAATTTAAAAGGGCTCAATTAGTTTTTTTTTTTTAAATGTGTTCCTTGTATGTACCGGTCTTATTATGGAGGTGAACTTTTGGATACGAAAAATTTGGTATTTGTAACATATTATAAAACAGGAAATGAATTTAAATCTAACGTTTGTTGAATCTCTCATGTAGGTAATATTATTTTAAGAAAGAAAGAAAAACTGTTTATTCGCGCGAAATGACGCAATCTTAAAACTAGCTAACAAACATTATCAATTGAATAGGGAAGATATGCGTCACATCCCGCAAAACGGCCGAACGCTCAGCATAAAGCTGCGGCCTCACGCATTATGCGATGAGCTCACAGCGCTGTTTTTCAGCGTGGGCCGGTGGCGGTGTAAGACAGGTTTACATGAAGCAATACTGGCTTAGTATTGGCTCCTCGTAAATAAAATATGCTTGCTACGCCAGCAGTGTAGCTTTCTATATTTCTAGCCTGTTTAGTCGTAAATTATGATCATACCTATCCATTTTTCTTGGTTTCCCTCCAAGCCAGTAGGTAACTTCTGGTCGCGTCGCCCTCATCCCCGCACCTGTGGCTAGACCCACGTAAACGTATAGGCCTAGTCGCTGGCTTATCTTTATTGAGATGAACGTAAGTTTACCACAAAAATAAGCTGGCCCTCTACGAATGATACAAGGAAGACTAGTACTTGCAAGTCTGTACTACTAAAGCCAGTCCACTCGCTCCGTGTAAATGCGTCGTTTGTACCGTTTGTATGTTATTTCTCGATGTTCTTATTTTATGCACAGAAATAGTGCTAGATAGCTGCGTCTCCCGTCACAGTATCATAAATCACATTTAATCTAATTAAACAACTTCACTTTGCCCCAGCAGCACCGCACTGTTCGTTTTATTGCCTGCAGTAATAAAGCTGCTACAAACTTACTCTAATTTCCATCTAATTATTCTTAGTTGGAGCTCGTATAACCACTAACTATTAACTGTCTGCTAATGCTTAGATAATTACTTCATTGTACCTTTTCTCTTCTCATATTTATGAGATAACATTACGTATATTCTTTTGCTCGCTATAACTCACAAAAGGTTGAAGTTTTTCAATTACGAGGCATGGGGAACCTTTTGTTTTGTTGAAACATTACTTTGCTGAAATCAGTATTTATTCCGTTTGGGAAGTTATCGATTACGGGAGGATCTGATATATGATCTTATAAACACTTTAAGCCTTATTGATAACGCTGTTTATTGCCGCTATAAAGTCAAGTTTAAAAATTATAGGGTTGTCTAACGCGAATTCAATGGAAATGCTTTTTATTTTAACTATTCCACCACGTACTTTGTACCATTTACTTTGCGACTAGACTGTTTTTCAAACATATCTCTGTACTAATATTTTAAAAAGAAAAGATGTATTTTTGTTTGTAATTAATATAATCAATAACTACAGGACCGATTTTAAAAATTCTTTCACCGGGTCCTGATGACGAGACTTAAGTAGATGGTGCCTCAAGATTAGGCCGCGTTTCCACCTGCAAGCAAATTGCATGCAAGTTACGTTACATTGCTGACTACCGAGGTACGATGTGATCAAGCGGTCGTTCGTACCACGCAATGTTATTCGACTTGCATGCAATTTGCTTGCAGATGTAAACTCGGCTTTAGGAAAGCCGACCGCACGTTACGGGAAGAGGCGAGGGCTAAGAAGAAGTAGAATGCTACTTACGTGACATTTTTAATTTGTTGACACAGAACAAGATACGCCATCTCTTTGCAACTAGAAGAACTAGAGTTGGCGAACTTGTGGAAGAGTCAGGCGCTTCCGTTTTGCTTCGAGGTTAAGGAGAACCCGCTAGGATGGCGTACACTCACCCAGGCCGTCGAAGCAGGAAGACACACTAACTGTCCTACGTTTAGTTCTTTGTACCTACCTAATACTAGTTCACTGTATCGAATTGTATAGAAAAGTAAACTGATTCAGTTCCTAGCCATTCTTATTTATTGCACGATACCCACATAGACCAACCTGGTGGATGATCATAGCTCAAACCATACTGACTCCGTCATGCATATATTTTCTACAACCACGCGTTAAATAAAAATCAAACCTAACTCACAAAACGGCAACCAATTTCAATACCCAGACAGTTATCAGAAGCCCTAAAAATCAAACTTGTATGTTCTCCCAATCACGGTGACTGGTAGATAAAACAAGCAATGTAATCAGGAGTCCTATCAATATCAGTATCTAATCACAGCCGAATCCTATAGTGCTTCTGAAAGGGATGGCGCTCGTCGCTATGGCAACTGACTTGTATGTGAATGAAGTAGGTGAAAAAAGAGAGCGTGTACGAGAACTAATGTGGTTTTTATACCGTGTTTTTGGTGACATAAAAGGTAAAAAGCTGCTCGACTTGTAAGATTCATGAAGAAGAGTTGCACAGTATGGTGTATTGGCTATGTACCCCTCAAGCATGGTGACATGGTGGTATTTGACACGATTCAATGTCCATCTGGCGATTGACTGGAGCAGTTGTGTTGTGCAAATATATGTGTGTCACTCTGTTGGTAAGCCGTAAAATACTCCAGAACGCAGTAATAATAATAAATAATTATATTAACTAATAAATTTCTGTCAGCCTTATTTGGTACAATCGTACAATGGATTACTGTCAAGAAAATCTGGTATTTTGTCACCACGTTAGGCAGACGCAATTACTCGTAATTGCGTCTTTGTCTAATCCTTTCGTCCCATAATATGGATAGGCAATTGTCGATGTTGTCAGAAGTAGCGATCTAGGAAAGATTTTGTCTCTAAAGTATCTGAGAAACTGACTGACTGACATATCAACGCACAGCCGAAACTACTGGGACTATGAACATAAAATTCTGCACAAGGGTTCCTTTTATGACGTAGGCGAGCACTAAGAGGATTTTCCGAAATTCACCTCCTAAGGGGATGAAGGGGGGTCAAAAGTTTGTATAGAAAAACCTATTTTCACGCGGGCAAATCCGCTGGCAGAAGCTAGTCAGGTATATTCTTAAAAGCATTTTATTATCACTATATAAAAAAAAAACTGCTTGACAGCCGACCTGACTCTTCTGACATTTAAAACAATCTGTTTTTTTCTTCCTATCAGATTCAAACACCTATTTTATTAATATAAAACATAAACCTTATAAAGTATCATTATTTTGCCAGTTTGCCAGTTAATAAGGGCAATAACAAAATGCGACTTCTATCGATCTCACAATATCTGCATAACGTACAACATGTTTGTGTGTGTTGTGGTTGTTATTTGTATACTCTCTGTCTACCTATGCGTACCAAATATTTTTTTCTTTTTTTACATTATTCAACAATCTTCCCACCACTGCACAGTCCTACTAAAGAAGAGTGTGCGCGGGAATTGCATGACTTGATTCCGCCATCTTATTTCTACCATCGGACAACCTGACGTACGGTTGTTGAAACCTCTACGTCGTCTCGACGTTTATACAACGTACATCGAAGGACTGGAATTGCTTGCTGCAGTCTTCCCGTCCGATTATAATTTAGATGTCTTCAAGGTTAGAGTGAATAGGTTCTTAATAAACTAGTGCGCCTCACCATCAACGATTGCATCACTGCTTACCATCAGGTGGGATCGCAGTCAAGCACTAGTTTATATCCATTATAAAAAAAAGGTGGACATGAATTGATAACCGATAAATGACGTTTTATTTCAATAAATATTAATTTCCAGCACATATCGTGTCCATAACGTTTTACCGGTATGTGGGTTAAATCAATTAAGCAGTTAATTAATGTCGCGCCACACTTGTCATGCCGCATATATATTCCTTTGTAGAATTGTCAGAAGTGTACTATATTTGTGTTTTATTAGGTATTTTCCATTAATTGCCACAGTATGTCATGATTTATCTTAAGAAAGCAGTGTCAATTTGAAATCTGAAATTATTTAGTCCTATTGACTTTTTTTGCATGCTATAATTCCAGGCCAGCTCTTCTGTCACCTATTTGAAGAGTTAAACGACATTTAGAGTATTTGATCTTTATGAGCCTGGTAAAACGGACACAAAAATATTTGTCGGATTAATCCGACTTAAGCGGTTAAAGGAGCGGTTAATTTTTGTTTTTCTTTTTTAATTTTTGTTTGCATGTTATAAATTAAGTATAGCATACAAAATTTCGCCTGCTTAATATTTGTGTGTCTTCTATTTTATATGAACAACTTTATATCTTTTTAATCTTCCGATTTGAAAAATAAAAAACTAATAATAGAATATTTTTGTTACAGGTAAACTCCCTCTCAACGCAAAAAGCAGCTTTTTAGCAGAACAAGTTTGAAGATCAAAAATACCTTTTTCCTTACCGACACTAACTCGAATTTCCTTTTGAATGCGAAAACTTCCAATGCAGCAGACACGTAAGTAAACACTGAAGCATATGTGCAGTGTGTCCTGTTCAGTGGAAGCACTTGCGAGGCGATGACCGCCGCCCCGGTCCGACCCTGACCCCGATCAACTGCTGATGCAGGGCTGTCGGAAAGGGAAACAAGGAAATTACTCATTTATAATAATAACTAGCTGACCCGGCGAACTTCGTACCGCCTATCCTACTCTATCCTACTCTACCTTACTCTACCCTACTCTACCCTACTCTACCCTACTCTACCTTACTCTACCATACTCTACCCTACTATAAACCTCACGGAGCCCGAGACCTTTCCAACGAATGCAAAACCGTGGAAATCGGTTCGTGCGTTCTGGAGTTATAGCGTCAGGAAGGAAAACCCGACTTATTTTTATATAGTAGATAATGGACCATGTTGCCGATGCCGGTGGGCTACAATTTTTTATATTTTTAAACTAGCTGACCCGGCGAACTTCGTACCGCCTAATATAGTCAATGAATGTTGTGATACCTTTTAGTTGAACTGTCGACATATAACGCCATCTACTGGCATTACCAGGACCAGCATTATTCACTGTAGACTCCGCGAATTCTTAGATTACTTCCTATTACGACTCGGTTTTTATTATGATTTATTTTTATTGTACTTTTGGGTATAATATTGACTGGTGTACGCTGCCTTTACATAATATCTACTAATACTGTAGTAAGGAAATATTGTAAGAACAACATTTTTTTTTTTTAAACGGTAACCATGGAGTTTCTTGCCGGTTCTTCTCCATAGGAAACGACCAATTTTGAGCAGTGCACTAGCTTCCAACGTTTTATAAATACCCATGTAGGCATATGTAAAAAAAAAAGATTTTTTTGAATTTTCGTTTTTAAATGACATTTTAATTAGAGATGGCGTTGTATTCGGTTATTTTTTGCAGTTTTTTGTCACCGTTTAAACCTTGCCTGGACTATCACGAATATTTCAAGACCAAAATTAGCCAAATCGGTCCAGCCGTTCTCGAGTTTTAGCGAGTCTAACGAACAGCTATTCATTTTTATATGTATAGATGTTTTTTTATATGATTTTGTTAAAAAAATATATTTAAAAATGTAATTTATATAAGTTTAAAAATAATAAAAGAAATAATAATTCTAGGTAGTGTCTAAAGGGCCTCTCCTCTCCTCTCTCGAGTTGGTTTCGGCTCCTCGTACGCCTTCCAAAGGTCCAGGACCTCAGGGTTCTGAGATATATTGATACTGATAATAATAATAATGAATCTTTATTGCAGACCATATCCATAGTTGTTACTATTATAGCTAAACAATTTGGGCACGAATAAATATTAATTCCTGTTTATCTGCAATGACCAATTTATGAGTAGAAATTTTTGCATAGCCTTGTAACATGTCAAGTTTTATCTTCATACACGGAAAATACATCAATTCCATCAGACCATTATCTCACTTGCTGCTAAAGTACTTTAGCTCATCAAGTGAGATAGTGGTCAAACGCGATGCTTTCTAAATATTAAAAAAAAAAACCTAAAAGTAAAACATACATCTATCTACATATACATATAAGTAAAATTGAAGTGCCTGTTTGTAATATCAAAATAATTTTTTAATGCATCAATAATGCAATTTTTTACATTTTTACGATTTTGACGGGACTTTCACTGGTAGTAGCTGATGTTATAAAGAGTAACTCAGTCTAGAATTAGGGTTTAGCAAAAAAAAAAAAATTAAAAGAAACTTCTTGAAATTGTAACCAAACAGCGTTATGCCGTTTTACGATTCTGACACAAACGAAGTCACGAGCACCATAGCATATAGTCGGCCTTTTAAATGTTCCCACTGCTGGGACTCAGGCCTCCTCTCTAGGAGAGGGAATGGGCCGTAATCCACCACGCGGGCCCAGTGCGGATTGGTGGATGTCACGTGTCTTCGAATTTTTGGTTCTAGGACATGCCGGTTTCCTCACGATGTTTTCCTTCACCGTTTTGAGAGCAGTGGTGATGAAATAAATTACACAAATTAATGCGCCTGACTGGATTTGAACCTGCGACCTACAACTCGTAAGTCGGAGCCGTTACCACTCGGCCACCACTGCTCTCAACGGGCACCAGCTAGTCTAAAATAAAAATAGAGATTACGAGTTACTTAAAAGTTTTCAACAATTTCTACCTTTTCACTTACATCCTAGATTCCAGTACCAAAGCCTTTACAGGCATGGATTTCTCAAGATATAAAAGTATAAGCTACATTACACGCAATCCTACAGAAGCGGCGAAGCAAACGAGATTGTTTTGAGCAAAAAGTACGTAACAGAGCAAGTGGAATTGTGCCTCCCTCATCTAATCTTAATACCAAAGTTTTTACGCTTACGAGATATTCGGACCGGGTAAATCCTACTTAGGAGTACCGCTTAGTTTTTGTTAAAACTGTTAGATAAAGCAACACTTATTTATCTTAAACCATTTTAACAAAAAGTAGGCTAGGTGAAGATTACACTTGTTAGATTTATTAATACAATAGAAGCATTTTAAGTTCATGGAATTTATCAACAGCAATAATTGTACTGATTCTTGAATCAAATATTGCATAATTGATATTTAACTATTTTTTGCCTGTGGCTTAAACCGCGTGAAAAGAAACATTTATTATGCGTACAGCCAAGGAGTGGAATTCCTTGCCGGAGTCTGTGTTTCCAGATAGCTACAACTTAGGGGTCTTTAAGTCAAGAGTGAATAGGCTACTTCTAGGCAAGCGTGCTCCATCGACCACATCATCGCTTACCATCAGGTGAGATGGTGGTCAG
Source organism: Mythimna impura (assembly GCA_905147345.3). NCBI lineage: Eukaryota > Metazoa > Arthropoda > Insecta > Lepidoptera > Noctuidae > Mythimna > Mythimna impura. Next base: position 1,833,415 of record LR990355.1, on the reverse strand, counting down.
ACGCGAGCCTATCATTAATAAAAAAAAAAAACAGTAGTCAACATATAGCCTATGACCTACCTATGTCACGCAATGATAAAGTAGCATTCTGCTGGTGAAATATTTTTTAAAATCTGTTCAGTAGTTTTTGAGTGTACTTATTTATTACAAACAAAAATACAAATCTTTTCTTTTTATAATATTAAATTATACTAGTTGAGCCGCCAAATGTTGTGCAGCCATATCTACATCTACACTAATGTTATAAAGGTAGAGGTAAAGTTTGTTTGTTTTTTTGTTTGTAGGAGGTAATCTCTGAAATTACTAGTCCGATTGCTAATTTTTTTTTTCACCGATAGAAAGCTGATTTATTCCTGAGTGATATAGGCTATATTTTATGTATGCGGGCGAAGCCGCAGGCCAAAGATAGTAAATTGTAAAAGAAAAAAAAATGGGGGGTGGGGATAAATAACCTACGACCTTTTCTCAGACCTACCGAATATGCACGAAAAATTTCATAAACATTGGTCAAGCTGTTTTGGATAAGTTCGATAACAAACACTGTCACACGATATTTTTATTTATTAGATAATTATTATTAATATAGTCTACAAAAATGTACTAAACTAGCTACTGCCAGCGGGCTTTGTCCACGCGAAAGAAGGTTTCTCCATAGAAACTTTGGACCCCCGTTACATCTCCTTAGTGCTTGCCTACGTCATAAAAGGAAACCTTGTGCAAAATTTCACTCTCCTAGTTCCAGTAGTTTCGGCTGTGCGTTGATATGTCAGTCCAGTCAGTTTCTCCTTTTAAAAATAGGTTAAAGAATCAGAAATTTATAAAGTTATCTTCGACAACCCTACCTACTTGTCCAGCCATGAGGAATGCTTTGAACAAGTTGACCATACTATGCCGGACGTATGCGGATGTGCCTGCATCCTTTTTAATACTATCTCGTAACTCAAAACAAAACAGAAAATATGCGAGGATAAGTTTGCACTGTAAATAAAACTACTAGTTGTAGAAGGTAGATACATTCGAATATGACTGGGTATCCCTTCTCTACAACATAAAATAAATTTGTTTATCCGCTAACTCTTCTTAAGAGGGCCCTACCCCACTCGTCTATCGTCAACCTGAGAATGGTCTAAAAGCTTGCCGGTTCATTCATCCAACGCAATATTTAATAAAAAGGCAATGCGAAAATAGAGAGATTATACCTGAAAGCTCTGCTGGCACTCGGTAATACTGTCATTCACTCGAATATTTCACAAAACTTGTTCCAGAAAATACGTGTTTTTTTTTTAAACTGTAAAAGTTTTTGGGAAAAAATTTCGTCATTCAAAATCTTGATTAAATTTGCAAGGATTTATTGTTATATTTTTTTGACTTTTTTAAGTTTTGAGTACATTATGAAGGGTCAAAGTTCATGCCAAATAGCAGATTTTCAGAGGTCTTTACTGGATTAGTTTTACACAAATTTATAAATTGATTTCAATAGAAGCCTAGAATAGTGTTACTTTTTTGGTGTACAATAAAATTTATTCTATTCTAGATAATATCCACAAGATATCTGTTTCCAAAATATTTTATGAAAAATGTGTAATAACGTCATATTAGCGTAAGAGCGGTTGCATGAAAAACAGTGAAAACATATGTTGGGTTGGCTGCTCTTAAACCAAGCAATGCATTTTGGTGCAGTTTTCAATAATAGAATGAGCGAACAACGAGAATGGTTTCATGGATATGATTCGCACCTGTGCGAAGCCGGGGCGGATCGCTAGTTTTCGATATTTTAGCTTGTATCTACGTCTTCTCTTCGTTGTTATTTTTACGCTAATGGTGATCGAAATATAATGTTTAGTATTGACCACGTGACCCCCATTTATAATTGGCTTTTCACCAGTCATTATTACTTAGAGAATGTCACTTTGTCTAAGCTCTAGTCTCCCATTGAAAAGGAATATTAGCAGTGGATAGCGACAACCTTGTTCTCTAATTGTAAACTACACTCTAGATTTACTTTAACACGACGAATTATGTAGGTACTAAACCAGGCCAGGTGTAGGCGACTTACATCATCTATCCTGCTTCATCCTCCAATCATATCTAATACAATAACACTCGGACTATCCGGTGAAGATCCCTGGCACTATTCCCTTCTATTGTCTTGCCGATGACATAAACATATCTGAGGATACATTGTGTCATTTATTTCCTTTGATCCTCCGCACGAATGTAATGCTACACTAGTTTCTATGGCAGATTTTCGACGATATATTCGTCTCTGAAATATTTTGAGAAGTATCAAAGAATTGTTTGTGTTTCACTGATATGAAAAATACGGTGCCATTTTCTCATGGGAAATGCAATACGTCATATTTTCCGTTCCATCTGTTGCTCCTCCAATTATATCTCGCGTGACACATTCCGACAAGCCTCTCGAATATTTGCCTAGAACATTCTGGAATGCCAATTTTTTTCTGATGCGAGGAAAATTACCTTATTTGTGTATTGGTTTTCCTAGAAACATTATAGCGTGTGCATCTGCTATGTGCGCGCGGGGTCACGTTGATGGCTTCCATGCTATCTTTAGTCAGAAATCTACCTCAATGCTTAGTAGAATGCAGGCTAGTTCCAGCTCAATCCTGAACATCATAACTGGAAGATACGATTCTCAGATAGTGCATAGCATTACTAAGAGATGTATCTCTTAATGCACATTACCACAGTGTTGTCTTTTTTAACCCAAATTTTGTCTGGTAGAGTATGCCTTGTTGCATTAAGTCCGCCTATAATATAATGATTCTAATGAAATCTATGTATGTATTTAAACTTCATGAAGTTTAAATACATAATCTTGTCGCAAAGTAATAATATTAAGTTTTACTAACATGGTTATAAGATTCTTGCCTACTAACCCACTGTTTCTACTGTAATTTTCCGAAAGAAAATTTATTTTATTTATTTATTACCTATTTCTCTAAGATGTTAGTGAAGAATAGGGTTCCTTTTATTTTTGTGGTGAAGGCATTGGGATCCGAGATGCACAGGACCGGTCGGTCTCACAACGCTTAAAGCTTATGTCCAGTGATGGACGTCTTTCGGCTGCGATCATGGTGGCCAATCTCAACAGTATGCAGGAGATAATTTATTTATTTATTTAATATGTTTTAACAAACACATAAAGGTACAGAGGCGTGCTTTAGGCATAGAAAAATAGTGGTAGGTTTTTTTTTTTTTTCGGTGTGAAAATCATCTTATGACATCCCCCGCCCTTGGGCGGGGCGGGAGATAGTGTCAGACTTTTACCGACTAAAAACCCACTACTGTTCCTTCGTTGCCTTTCGTACCAGGTCCGAGTCTTCCTTTCAGAATCAGACCCTTGGCCCCAGTAGACTTCGACCCTGCTAGGCCCCTACAGTTGCTGACATCTCCTTGAGGCGCGCGTGGAACAGCACGCGCCGTCGACGACTTGGGCTCGGTCCGGACGGTTACCGGACGGTCGGACGGCGAGCCACCCATTGCTCGCCGTCCGCAAGCCTGCGCCTACGATGGTCGGAAATCGGGATCGGAATCCCGGCGGCGATTGGGGCGTGAGGACCGTTGCCTCACGCGATGGGCCGCCTCCTTTGCTAGCATTACTGCTTCGCAGAAGGAGGCGACCGCCTGCCACTCCTCCTCGCTCCGGACCATGGCCTGTACCAAGGCCCGGCGCGAGAGATCGCCGCCGCCGATCGCCCCCACGAGGACACGGCGTTGCTCTGCCCAAGCGGGACACACCTCCACCGTGTGCTCCACCGTGTCCTCCGGGTGTTCCACACAATGGTGACACCCGGGCGTTTCTTCCGCACGAATCCGGTGCAGGAACCTCCCGAACTTACCATGTCCGGTGAGGACCTGCGTCATGCGGAAGGTAAGGACGCCGTGTTGCCTTTCCAGCCACTCCTCAAAGAGGGGACTTACTGCCATAATTATGGCGTGCCCAAGTGGTAGGTGATAATTATAATGCATAAGACAGACTGTGTGCGCCACAAGTGTTCCTTTACTCTCATAGTTGGATGGGACAGCAATCCGACACGACCAGAGAGAGATCAGGTCCAAGAACTTTACGCGCTTTCCGAGGCACGGGGGTGACACACTACCAACATCCAAACTCCGGGCTGCTACAGAGTAATTCCTAATGAAGAAACTCAATAACCCTTTTTACCCGACCCGGAAATCGAATCCGAAAACGCACATCCAACAATCGTGCTGGTGACCAAGAGACCAAGAGATTGTTGTAAAGATTACAAATGTCACACATCTCATCATCTTTTGGCAAAAAAAAACGTATTTATGATGCAACCCTACAGCCGCCCCTACTTTTACACCGTACTACTCCTAAACCATATTTATGATTGACCAGCCTCTTTCCCTCTTGTTTCCTCCATATAAATTAGGACCCATTAACTTTGACAGGCTAAGAATGGTAATAATACCTCAGGGTTGTTTATTAAAGGTATTTTTTTTCACGACATACTTTGACCTTATCTTACATAGGTAAGTTTTCCCGATAGCATTTTGCGTCGAATTTTTAGCGCTTTATTAAAATATCAGAATGTTGTTTTATCGAACAAAAAAGTCTACTAATTTTTTTTGTATACATCAATAAATAAGAAGTGTCTGTTTGTAATATCAAAATATTACTTTTACCTATAAAAAAAAAATCAATTTTTGGTGGTCTTTTTTTTATTTCGGTTAATCTCAGAAACGGCGGGACCGATTTTAACGGAACTTTTACTGGTAGATAGCTGATGTTATAAGGAGTAACTTAAGCTAGATTTATTTTAGAAAAAGAATTAGAGATCCGCGCAAAAAAAAAGAAGCAAATGGTATAATTGTGATCTTTTATAAGTTTGACGTGGACGATTTCGCGACCACCAGTTAGTCTAATAATATGTATATATTATTATATTTTAAATTTATTATGATCACATACTGATTTTCATGCGATTGAATATTTTTTTTATTACTCTCACTATATTTTATTATCAGCTCAAGTCCACTTTTGGAAATAGACCTCTAGAATCACGCACCATTTATTTCGATTCTATGGTTTTGTAATACCGAATTTGCCGATTCGAATGCTAATCCTACAAAACATTACATTACCAAACGTTGATTAAAACTAGATCATAAATTAAACGTCAATGCGTTTTCATTAAAGCTTACAAAGCCGGTGGTTTAATTAAAAGTTTTAGGTACAATAGGTACTTCCAAAATTAGGCTCGGCGATAAAACTGCCTATTCTACTGGATATAAAAACGTATGGTATAATGAGTAGGGGTGATTGGACCACGGTCCCAACTTCCACCAATATATTTTAGTAGTATTTTGGGACCACACATAAAATAAATACAGTTTTTTTAGTTACTGTAGGTACTTTAAACATTAGGGGTCTTTAAGTCAAAAGTGAATGATAAATGATAAATGATATTTATTTTGTAAATAGGTTTAAAAAAACACTTTTACACGTCAATTTTTTTTTTCGTCATTTTTAAACTAGATGAGGCCGGTGTTTCCTAGCTGACTACCCTGAGAAGAAACACCGAAACAAACTCAGGGGTCAAAGTCTCTTTTAAAGTCCATACAGTAAATATGTAATGGTCAAATCACATGAGAACCATGCAGATTTGTCTGAAATGGTCTTTTGAAGAAAGAACCTTACAGATTTGAGTGGACCTGTCCAGTCAGTGCAAGCATTTGTCAGTATTCGTAAAGCTCAACTCAGGACTACTAAGGAGCTCAACTACTTGACGAACAATACCAAGGAAAGGACATTTGGGTAGGCCGCAGAAAATACTCAAATTGCCAGACATACGTTAAAATTACTGAAAAGGAAAAAAAAAGCAATCAACATAGTCCTCACGTTCACAATAATAAAAAGAAAAATATTGTTTACAATACTAAGTAAACATTGATGTCAAAAATTAATAGAGAAAGAGAAAAAAAAAAGTCTAATTGCAAAATAAAAATAATCTACAATATCAAATTGTAATAAATAATAATAATAATAAAAAGCAAAATTGAAATTAAAAACAAAAAAGAAAAAAAATAATAATAAGACAACAGTTGCAGTGCGTACTGGAGCAGGTCAATCCCAAGCCTTTTGGTCCTCAACATAGTCCTTTATAGTGTAAAAGGCCTTTTGGCAAAGTTTTCGCTTTACAAATAATTTGAATTTATTAAGGCTTAGTTGTTGAATATGACTAGGAAGTTTATTATAGAAGTGTATGCATTGTGTATGAATAGGTTACTTCTAGGCAAGCCTGCTCCATTGTCGGCCACATCATCGATTACCATCAGTAAGTGGACGATAAGGCTGCCTATTCTACTGGATATAAAAAAATGAGTAGGGGTGGTTGGACCGCGGTCCCAACTTCCACCATTTTTTTTTGTAGTGATTTGGGACCACACATAAAATAAATACAGTTTTTTTAGTTACTGTACTTTAAACATTAGGGGTCTTTAAGTCAAGAGTGAATAGGTTACTTCTAGGTAAGCCTGCTCCATTGTCGACCACATCATCGCTTACCATCAGTTGTGATGGTGGTCAAACGCGAACTTTTTACCTTGCTGTCCCAAAATACTATTTAAAAAAATATATGTAAGTAGACGGTAAAGCTGCCTATTATACTGGATATAAAAACGTATAACTTCCACCTATATATTTTTTTTAGTAGTATTTTGGGACCACACATAAATACAGATTTTTTAAGAGTGAATAGATTAATTCTAGGTAAGCCTGCTCCATTGCTGGCCACATCATCGCTTACCATCAGTTGAGATGGTGGTCAAAGGCGAGCTTTTTACTTTGCTGTCCCAAAATACTATTTAAAAAAAATATATAAATGTGGACGATAAAGCTGCTTATTCTAATGGAATCCAGTACTGTAGTTCCAGTTACTGATTATACGTTTTTATATCCAGTTACTGGATATAAAAACGTATGGTATAATGAGTAGGGGTGGTTGGACCGCGGTCCCAGTTTCCACCTATTTTTTTTTTTTGTAGTATTTTGGGACCACACATAAAATAAACACAGTTTTTTAGTTACTGTACTTTAAACATTAGGGGTCTTTAAGTCAAGAGTGAATAGGTTACTTCTAAGTAAGCCTGCTCCATTGTCGGCGACATCATCGCTTACCATCAGGTGAGATGGTGGTCAAACGCGACGCTTTTACATTGCTGTCCCAAAATAGTAATTTTTTTTTAAATAAGTGGAAGTAAGGACCGCGGTCCCGGTCCAAAGAGCCCCACGACCCATAACGAGTAGTAATTAAACGTGGCTATATAGTGGTTCAGTACACAAGCAAAACAATATCCAGTAATTAAGGTGCGCCGGTGAATAAAATAGATGGGAAGAAAGGGAAGTATGGAACTAGAGTCACGGTAATATTATCTATACAGTACTGTAACTCGGCCGTATCTTTGAAATAAATGCCTACAGCCGCGCGGTACGTAAACATGCGATAGGGCTGCCCGCCTCCAGCATTTTAATTATATTTGCCTACTTTGTGTTTCCATTTAGTTTTGTGATTGTAAATATACTTTTTTTATATAAACAAATAAAATACTTTGTGAATTGAATAGGAAGTGCTCAATATTTGCGACCGAAAAATATTTGCGCCTCGACTGTGACGTACCTACGAAATGCTATATTATATTATTAAATTTTAAAGTACAAAAATCCGCATTCTAAAGCTTAATTAAAAATTGTTTTGGGAAACATGGACAAGGTGGAGAAAAAGGAATATCTTTTACTTGGTTATAGATACCTGCAGCTACTTTACAATTTATATGTTTGGTTTTAAATGAAGAATTCATGCAACCAAAAACAGCACAATATATCCTACTCGTCATATTAAATATATAAATATGTACTTGAACTTTTTTATTGAAAAAATCGCGCGGCACAGTCGCGACTGTCTGCATCCCGAGCGCACCTCGAGATCGAGGCGCGTAGGTATAGCTCGCGTTTCGACCGTTTGTATGAAGTTGGAATACTGTATAGATAATATTACCGTGCTAGAGTTATGTCATTATTGCCCCGATTAAAAGGGGCGGTAAAACTGTCATGGTAATTTATCATTAGGAATTTTAACGAGACAGCTTTAGCTTTAAAGTGGAACTCTAAAGCTTACTTTGATTTGCTTTAAAAAGTTGATGAATTGAGCCTTTTAAATGACGCAACTTTTTAATGATATTTTACTCTACACCTGACATTTTAAAAGCCCCGTAATGTCATTATTAACAATATTAAACTATTATTTTAATATTTTGCTTTCGTTTAAAAAAAAAAGTTTTTTTTTTATATCCCATAACTCCAGGGTATGAATGAGACCATATCAAATAATTCGATAAATTCAAGATTATTTATGTAAAACACCCTTACGTGAAATATGACAGCGTGAATATGTATAATGTCGTTTGTTTATATACACTTTAGATTTCATCGATGACTGGCAACGTCACAAAAGTAAAGATTTGTCATACGGGTGTAAATTTTTGACCTACATTAATTATGATTGATGATATGTTCGAAACCATGCATTTTTGGACCACATGTTCTAGGACTTTTAGTATTATTTTTCCATATAGAATATAATAACCTTGAGTTATGGGATATTCCTGAATAAATACATTTTAAACGCTTTTTTTCGATAATTTGATTTTTTAGCTGTGACAGTATTTGAGCGAAGGTGCGACATTTAAAAATCGATACTGCCAATTTAACCATTCACCATCGTCACTCCAATTGACGCCGGTATAGATTTTATCATCCGTTTGTTAGCAGTATCGATAGATAATTATTATTGTGGGCAGACGGGCAGTCCGTCGCATGTCGGTTTAATGTCCGGGTGACGTATTACGAAGCCGCACAAATGGTGTGACACCCCTGGGAGCAAGGCAGGGATGTGCAATCACTGGGTGTATTATATTGATATGATTGAGTTACGGCCGACGTTATGGAGATGGCAGGTCGAAGAAATTTTGTATTGATTCCACTTTGACACCTACAATTTTTTGTAGGTTAGTGTATTGTGGATGAGATTGGTACAAGAATGCGGAAATTGACACAAAAAAAGAGAATCTTAGTAGTGGGTGAAGCGAGATAGTTCGTAATAATCAAAGACATTAAATATATACTCTTTAAATCTCTTTGGTAATAATGATGTGTTCTAAAAGATAAACTTTCTTTCAGCCATCACCTGTAATTTTTTATTCTGTACATTAACTTCACCCTTAACATTCATAAATGATGACATTTTGGCAGTTATTCTTAATGACGCCATTCATATACGGATGAAGAGGGTTTTTGTAAAGCCCCTTGGTCACTAAAGATCTATTATTACTACCCTTCCAAGTCCCAATCCAATTATAAAATTCACTACTTACAATCTTTTCGACAAAACTTTATGAAACCTGTTCAGGCTAGATCTTTTTGAGTAGGTAATAAATATTCGTTGTTTCTTCTCCGTTCCGAAATTCGCGTGAAAGTAGATTTTTGCGCGTTCAAACGGAAATTCGTTTGCAATTGAAGGCGCCACGATTGGAATGATTGGCGTGGATCAGGACAAGGTCGAGGCATGTTACTGATAAGAACCCAGCGGTGGGTAAATACGGGCTCATTAGCGTTAGATAAAATATATCTCTTCGGAGTGTATGTAGAACGTATGGATATGTGTAATGGTGTCTGTATTCAACATATAACATATTAAACGCACATCCTGAAAGTAGTATTTTAGTATTAGGGGTTAAAGTATGAAATTGCCGTTTTTTAAAACGGGTTGCTTTGAAGTGTTATATCTTTGGATTGACTTGGAATTAAAAGTTCAAAGAAACTTTATATTAAAGGTACGTTGTTCTTTTTCCGAAATTAGGTATTTATTGGATTCTTTGTGTTTTGTTTTGCTGTAATATCGCAGAAAAAAAGAAACCAATAAATACATAATTTAAAAAAAAAGAATAACGTACCTTTAATATAAAGTTTATTTGAACTTATAAATTCAAAGTCAATCCAAAGATAATAACACTTCAAAGCAACCCGTTTTAAAAAGCGGCAATTCCATACCCCTAATATTTTCTAATCAAGTTTTCTGAAACTCTAAATAAGGTTATGCGAGAACATCTTTTGACAGAATACTTTTACTTTTAAATAACGCCCTACTAGGAATTAGCCCAGTATCGTGGGTGCATTCGCGTTCACAAACATGTGTCAGTAGGCCATAGAAATATTCTCGAACCCGCGACATGCATTGCAGCAGCCATGCAATCGCTCAACTATTGCGCCAACCGTGGCATTCATAATGCTCCTACCTCTTTCCGATTTATTCGTGATCGTTGCATCACTTCTTGTGTTCCAAAAAAAATCTTCGTTCTATATACCTATGGACGGAAAGGTCCGAAATAAATGTTTATTATTATTATTATTATTCTGAAGTGTTCTTTTTCTCAGCTCATTGCTGGTATAAACTACATTTACGGGCCAAAACCAAGTAAATGCAGCGTGTTTAGTGTTTTCATAATGGGGGTGTGTTTTCATCTTCCAACTGCATGAATTTTCTAACTATTCTAACTTATTATTATTATTATTATATGTAGGTACACATACATGAAACAGGTGTTAAAGTATTTCCTTGTCCAAATTCACCTAAACGGTTAACACTCCAGGGATTTGACCTGCACTTGCGTCCGAACGCTCAGGCTAAAGGCTAAACACACTCTGTACCACAAACATCGCTCTGCTATTTCCTGCAACACTTCCAGTAGTGAGTTTTCGAATGCACTACCTGTTCAATGATACAGGACACTTACAGTGGTTAAAATAAGGGCTGAAAGTTGTGTTTTTGCTTGTGGGTAAAAGAGTACATATACTATATTATCAGGATAGGATGGTGCGGGTGACAGCTGTTGGATTCATACAATGTAGCTACCTATCCTTTTCTCTCACCTTAAAGATGCATATTTTCGTCCTACTGTCATCCTACCCATGCTATGTAAAACAGTACATTATAAAAGTAGTTGTGTGGGTGTACGTCTCATAAGCATATCACTTATATTAAGAAGGTGAAAGTTACACGGTGGACGGCCCACCTATACGCACAAAACGTTTTGGAAACTCATTCATGGCGCGTACAGCTAAGGAGTGGAATTCCCTGCCGGAGTCTGTGTTTCCTTATGCCTACGCGTGCTCCATCGTCGACCGCATCGTCGCTTTCCATCAGGTGAGATAGCGGTCAAGCTCAAACCTATCAAAAAAAAAAGTTTGTGAGTCTGTTTGTTGCTTCTTTATGCTAAAACGGCTGAACGGATTTGGATGAAATTTGTCACACTGGTAGACCATTTCCTGGAGTAGCACATAGCAACTAATTTTATCCTGCGAGTATGTTCCCTAGGGATAATTTTCTACATTCAAGCTGCTGGCAGAAGTTATTATTAAAAATACTAACATAGCAACACGTTGGGTTAAAAATAGTCGGGAAAAGTTATGAGAATAATGCACCGAGTAATTTCCAAGATGACACTGGAAGACTTCAGCTGAGTGCCCGCTAAAAGCATTGAATATAGTGCAAAATGCGGCCACTTCAAAGCTTTGTCGCGTTCCTTATCATATACAAACAAATGGCTGCACTATCAGTTGCCTTTCATACATCACACTACGTAATATTATAAAAGCGAAAGCTTGTTACTTCTTCACGTTCGAACAGCTGAACGTATGTGGATGAAATTTGGCACACGAGTAGACCATGGCCTGGAATAGTATACAGGATACTTTTTATCTCAAATTTAAAACAATTATGCTTTCACGCGGGCAAAGCCACTGGCAGCAGCTGATTTTTAACCGACTTCAAAAAGAAGGAGGTTCTATGTTCGGCTGTATGTATTTTTTTATGTAGGTTCACCGATTTCTCGATCAATTCCGAGTTAGTTCCATAGAAATATTATTATGATCTGAAGATGAACTTCGAAGATATGGAAAGAAAGAAAAGAAAGAAAGAAAGAAAAACAGTTTATTTGCACAAACATGACACATAACTTAAAAAAAAATAATAATAACGGAACTCCTCATAGGATCACAGTAGAACTGTGGTAACAAATGAAATTGCTTTGTTATTATAGACGTTTAGTCAATGACTGACTGAAGGAAGACGGGGAGGGAATATATATCGGAACTGATTTAAAGTTGAAGCCGGAAGATGAGCATCGGAACTCTGTAAGAAATCAATGTAACCTAACCGTGTTTGGGATTATTAGAATTGTCATCAGATCACTATAAGGTTTTTTTTTTTTTTTTTTTTTCGGTGGGAAAATCATCTTATGACATCCCCCGCCCTTGGGCGGGGCGGGAGATAGTGTCAGACTTTTACTGACTAAAAACCCACTCCTGTTCCTTCGTTGCCTTTCGTACCAGGGCCGAGTCTTCCTTTCAGAATCAGACCCTTGGCCCCGGTAGGCTTCGACCCTGCTAGGCCCCTACAGTTGCTGACATCTCCTTGAGGCGCGCGTGGAACAGCACGCGCCTTCGACGACTTGGGCTCGGTCCGGACGGTCGGACGGCGAGCCACCCATTGCTCGTCGTCCGCAAGCCTGCGCCTACGATGGCCGGAAATCGAGATCGGAATCCCGGCGGCGATTGGGGCGTGAGGACCGTTGCCTCACGCGATCGGCCGCCTCCTTTGCTAGCATTACTGCTTCGCAGAAGGAGGCAACCGCCTGCCACTCCTCCTCGCTCCGGACCATGGCCTGTACCAAAGCCCGGCGCGAGAGATCGCCGCCGCCGATCGCCCCCACGAGGACACGGCGTTGCTCTACCCAAGCGGGGCACACCTCCAACGTGTGCTCCACCGTGTCCTCCGGGCGGTCCACACAATGGTGACACCCGGGCGTTTCTTCCGCACGAATCCGGTGCAGGAACCTCCCGAACTTACCATGTCCGGTGAGGACCTGCGTCATGCGGAAGGTAAGGACGCCGTGTTGCCTTTCTAGCCACTCCTCAAAGAGGGGACTTATCGCCATAATTATGGCGTGCCCAGCACTGGGTTGCGATAGTCGCTGTCGCCATTCCGCCACGACGGGGTCTGTCGGAGCTCTGTCCGCCATGCCGCGACTTGTCGCGGCAGCGGAGTTTCACCCCGACGTTGCATCTCCACGCGCAGATCGTGCATGAGTGCAAGGCCTGTTGCCACCAGATCCCATGGTGGCTGGCCAGCAAGGAGGCTCGCCGCTTCACGGGAAACCGTGCGGTATCCCCGCACCATCCGTATGGCCATGACCCTCTGGCACGCGTTCAGCTGGGCCGCCGGTCGCTTTCGCAGTGACGGCGCCCACACCGGCGCCCCATAAAGGGCCATGGACCGGACGATGCCTGCGTAGAGCCTCCGGCAGGAGGCGTCTGGACCCCCGAGGTTGGGCAGTAACCGCTTGAGGGCAGCCCCAGCCCGATTCAGTTTGGGAGCCAGACGTCGGAAGTGCTCCTCGAAATTCCACCGGCTGTCGAGGACCAGTCCCAGGTACTTCATCGTCGACCCGACGCCGATGTGAACTCCTCCTACCGTTAATTGGGAGCGCCGATGCGGCGCGCTCCGGGGGCCGTGGAAACACATGGCCTCGATCTTGTGCAGCGCCACCTCGAGTCCCAACGGCTGGATCCTATCAACGACTATCGCAACCCCGCTTGTCACCTCGTCGAGCAACACAATGGGCCGATACGCGGACGGAGAGTCCGCAGGGCGCCCTGGCTTCGCGATAAGGACCAGTTTCCCCGTCTTCCAGCGAAGTGGGAACTGGCCCCTCTCCATGCATGCGCTGAAGAGCCCTCTTAATCGAGACCCGAGAGCCTCCATGGCCAGGAGATCACTATAAAGTGGTAAGATGACTATAAGGTACCATCGAACTAATCTGATGATGGAAAGTAGGCACGAAAACTCCGTAATAAAACAATGTATCCTAGACGTGGCTTGACTTATTGGAATTGTCATGCAATGTTTTAATGAAATTCTAACCTTACCATACCATAGAACTTGCACACTTTAAGTTTGACTGAGGGATACTTTTTTACGTAAATATATTTTTCTGGCTAAGTTTTGTTGGTATATTCCCATGAGCCGTGCCTTTTCCAGTGCCTTTTTTGCAGTGGTGGCCGAGTGGTAACGGCCCCGACTTAAGAGTTGTAGGTCGCGGGTTCAAACCCAGCCAGGCCCATTACTTTGTGTAATTTATTTTCATCACTACTGCTCACAAAACGGTGAAGGAAAACATCATGAGGAAACCGGCACATCCTAGAACCAAAAATTCGAAGACATGTGACATCCACGAATCCGCACTGGGCCCGCGTGGTGGATTACGGATTACTAGAGAGGAGGCCTGAGTCCCAGCAGTGGGAACGTTATAATATGAGGGCTGTTTATTATGCCTTTTCCGGATACCGATTGCACTCATCGATAATTCCGTCAGTGGAAAAGTTTTCGTAAATCATAACATTATTCAAGAGGTTCCTCTTACAAACAAGCTAACTTCACCCCTCTAGCTAGAGTCTTAGTTTCGGGCCTGGGGCCTATCTATGACGTGTTAAAATGTTAAGCATTCGAGCGAAAACGAGGGATGGAGCTTATAATACACCCTATATTGCTCCATCCCTTTAACAGTTCAATTTAGGTCGTCAGATGTATCGCGTTAACAACTCGAGGTAGGGCCCTCTGGATCGCCAAAGGCAAAAGAAGGAGCACAGTAATCAGAAATCAGAAACGTTTATTTCAAATAGACCAATTACAGGCACTTTTGAATTGTCAAAATGTCGGTCAGTCAAAAAAAACAAGTGAAGCTAAATTGCACGTTCCAAAGCGTAAATCTCTATGGAGAAAAACGTGCAACAAACTCCATGGACACTCTTTTAAATCATATTATGAGTTACATAAATCCTGGTTAAGTACATATTTCTTGTCGCTTCTAATATGTGAGCACAATGTAGATAAGTAATAATAATTAAATAAAAAACGAATTAAAAAATAGAAATTAAATTAAGCAAATGGCAGCTAAGAGATGACCAGTCTCAACTGACGGCACCCGTTCACGAGCATGACGCGTGCATCAGCCCCACTCAGCTCAACCATTTTGAAGGGAATGACCCAATAACACGTGCCACCATCAGCGAGACATTTAAGTGAGCATGACAAACTCTCAACTAAATATAAATAAAACTGTCAATAAAATTCTGACACTCCCTCGCTCCACCTAGACCGGGAGGAATTATTTGATGACTTACCTCCCTAAGTTTTAGTTTAGTAAACAATGTCACCACCAGAATTCTATTAACCCCAAAACTCCAACACCGTAAAAGCAACTTGAGTCATTCACGGGAACTCCCTGTAAAAAGTCGATAACCCAATTTTGAGCATTTCAGTGGTAAATCATTGAAATGCATTTGGGCGTGCCGCGAGCCCCTTTTCAACGAATGTTCATTAAATGCTGAAACCTCATTACCTTTGCTCACGCACGATGTTGAAGAATGCTGTCAATGGATGCCTTCGCTGCGAGCTGATGAAATATGGATGCGGTAATTTGGGAAATTGTAAATGGATTTACTTTTGTGTGTTTTTTCTTCTATAACTCACATTTTATTTTTTAATCATTATTTTTTGACTAACTGTTACCAGCGACTTCGCCCGCGTGCGATAAAAATTATACTTTATTCCAGGACATGGTCTACCCGTGTGCCAAATTCCATCCAAATCTGTTCAGCCGTTCGAACGTGAAGAACTAACAAACATACACACACGCTCACAAACTTTCGACTTTATAATATAAGAAAGAAAGAAAGAAGAAGGAAAACATTAACACACACACACACACACATTCATTTTTTTTTTTTTTTTTCATTTTATAAGTGTGATTTATATCATCACACACGCATGTATCGCACATTACAGACATTTTAATTATGTATCTATCAATACATAATTAAAATGTCTGTAATGTGCGTTTTGTGTGTATACAAAAGTGTACAGAATAATCAATTTTTAATTATTTCTAATTTTTGTCCAATTTAATTTCTGAAATGTATTTAGCTAGTTGTGATGGGTTTGTAGTTCAACCACTTAAAGCACGTCAAAGATTGCAAAGTACTGCCAGGAGAAGACCTAGTCTCACAACACAGACTCCTGGTTATGACATCAGTGGTTAAAATACTGTCTACCAAATACAAAGAGCGTCCTCCCCCTAAAATAAAATGGCATATGTTAGAGAGGAATGATTGTGCGAAGAAGTTCAGGGAGCGAGTGGTGGACAGAATGATAGAGATGGGAGATATGAATGATCGAAGTATAAATGAAAGCTGGAATGAGATGGCTGAGTGTATCAGGCATGCAGCGAAAGATATTTTGGGAGAGACGAGAGGAAAGGGCATAATAGATAGGGATACATGGTGGTGGTCGACAGAAGTTCAGAGTGTATTGAAAGAAAAAAAGAGAAAATTTAAGGAATGGCAGCGTGTAGAGCCTGGAAACGCTAGTTTAAAAGCTGAAAAAAAGAGTGAGTATGACGTTTTAAAGAAGAAAGCCAAGAAAGCCGTGGCAATAGCAAAATCAAAAGCCCAGGACAAACTATATGACGCACTGGACAGTCCTGCAGGCCAAAAAGAGCTATACCGGCTTACTAGAATAAGAGAGAGAAAGGCGAGGGATGTTTGTCATGTAAAATGTATAAGAGATGAAACTGGAATGGTTCTATCGGATGATGAAAAAATCAGAAAGAGGTGGAAGGAATATTTTGAAAGATTGATGAATGAAGAAAATAATTGGAGTGGGGTGTTAGAGAATAAACCAGTGAATGTGGGATTAGTGAGAATGGTTAGTATGGATGAAGTCAGAATAGCAGTAAATGGAATGAAGAATGGTAAAGCCATTGGTCCAGATGGAATACCAGTTGAAGTGTGGAAGTTATTGCGAGTGGATGGATGGACGTGGTTAGCTTTGTTCTTCAATAAGTTGTTGCTGGAAGAAGCCATACCTGATGAGTGGTGCAATAGCTCTTTGGTGCCGATTTTTAAAAACAAAGGTGATGTGCTTGAGTGCAACAATTATAGAGGAATAAAGCTAATGTCACATACTATGAAAGCCTGGGAGAAAGTTATTGAAAGGCGACTGAGAGAAGAGAGTGAAATTTCACAGAACCAATTCGGTTTTATGCCGGGTCGGGGTACAGTGGATGCCATTTTTGCTATACGCCAGCTGTGCGAGAAATACAGAGGTGCGCATAAAAACTTGCACATGGTATTCATTGACCTCGAAAAGGCATACGACCGGGTACCTCGTGAGGTTCTGTGGTGGGCCCTTAAGGAGAAAGGTGTGCCTGGGAAGTATGTGCAGTTGATCCGAGCGATGTACAGTCGATGCAGTACCCAAGTCCGGTCTACAGTGGGCACCACTGGCAGCTTCAATGTGGCTGTCGGCTTACA
Organism: Mythimna impura; assembly: GCA_905147345.3. Lineage (NCBI taxonomy): Eukaryota > Metazoa > Arthropoda > Insecta > Lepidoptera > Noctuidae > Mythimna > Mythimna impura. Next base: position 1,815,939 of record LR990355.1, on the reverse strand, counting down.
TCAAGGGTCGGCTCTCAGCCCTTACCTCTTCCTGATGATAATGGATGCTCTGACGTCGGACATTCAGGAAGAGGCTCCCTGGTGTATGCTGTTTGCCGATGACATTGTGTTGGTTGCCGAGAGTGGCCTAGAGGTCCAGAACAGATTGGAGGTGTGGTGGCACAGACTGGAGAGTGTTGGCCTGAAATTGAGTAGAACCAAAACGGAATACTTGTTCTGCGATTTCGGCGGTCTCTCCAATCCAGTGCCTTTATCTCTCGCTGGAACACCCATACCGATCTGCTCCGACTTTCGGTATCTCGGGTCACTCGTCCAAGGGGATGGTGAGGTAGACCGGGACGTAACACATCGGATCAACGCAGGATGGATGAAATGGCGACAGGTCACGGGAACAACTTGTGACCCACGGATGCCCCTCAAGTTGAAGGGTAAAATCTACAAGTCCGTGATAAGGCCTGTCATACTGTATGGATCAGAATGTTGGGCTGTGAAAAAGACGGATGAAAAAAGATTGCACGTAGCGGAGATGAGAATGTTAAGATGGATGTGTGGTGTGACGAGAATGGATAAAGTGAGAAATGAGTATATTAGGGGAAGTTTGAAAGTGGCGCCAGTGACTGAAAAGTTGAAAGGGAATCGTTTGTCTTGGTATGGTCATGTGAAGAGGAGGGATGAAACGCATGTTACTAAAAGAGTTATGAGTTTACATGTGGATGGATGGAGAGGGAGAGGGAGACCAAAGAAAAGATGGATGGATTGTGTGAAGAGTGATATGAAAGAAAAGGATGTTAGTGATAGTATGACGAGTGACAGGGCAGAATGGAAGAAAAAAACATGTTGCGCCGAACCCAAATAACACGGGACAAGGGCAGGAAGATGATGATGATGGGTTTGTAGTTAAGAGCTCGCCTATCATGCTTGTGGTCGTGGCTTTAAATCCGAGTACACCAACGTGACTTTTATAATTCATATGCATGGAAACTTCGTGAGGAAACTTGGACTTATTGTTATGACTGAAATCAGCAACCCGTCGTTAATATGGTGATTAATGGTGCCCTCTCTGTATGAGTAGAGGCGTTTACCCTGCTATGGCACAGTTACAGACTGGTGAAACTAGTTTCGGCCGAAAGTGGAACCGAAACTATGGAAGGTTTGGTTCCGTATTCAGCCGAAACTGAACTGAACTCAAGGTCATGTTTTTGTGGGGGAAAAAGTCAGTCTTAATCAGTTTTTAGAGGCAGAACAGGGTGTAAAGTCGCGCAAACCTCCGTTGAAAAGTATAGTAAGGGGTTATATCTTGTCCGGGCAATTGAACGACAGTTGATTTCGGACTGTTGTATAAGTTTTATCGCGCAGAGAACTACTAAGGATTTTGGATGTTTTAGTTCCTATGTGGCGCCATAGATGCCGCTACAAGTCAGTCTCTGATATTTGAGTCCTAAAACAAAATTGTCGACGTGTACGATTTTAACTTCTTGAATTCAGTATCGATTTCGGTCGTAGTTATGGCGGCAACTAAGCCGAAACTCGTTTTTTTTTTTTTTTGCTGAAACTAAAAACGTACTCAAAAGCTGGGTCCGACACTACTAGCTGGTATTAATGTTCTTGATTATCGGTTGTGCATTTTCACTTCTGATATATATTTACCCAGTAAGGCCGAGGTTTTAAGAAAACCCTCTGCAAACTTGTTATCTTCATGTAAACACCAAAAACGTAATTGCCACGTTAGTAAAGGAAAGAATATTATTTGTATTCATCAATTCGAAAATAACGAACTGACCAAGCCTGTAGAAAATCAATAGATTAAGCAAATATATAAAAAATATGACGAAATTATTCCGAGTAGATTTAGAATTTCGTTCGCAAAAAACTGTTCCAAATCGCTTTTATCTCGCCACTTTTAAACGGTTACGTAATTTAGTATTTCTTCAGGCTCCCGTCCATCAGACGATTGACACTTCTTCTCAAATAAGTAAGTACCTACCGCGGTGAACCTTAAAGACATTATGACAAGGGGACGAGCACTCTGTTCACTTAATTGCACGAAAGGGGTGCAACCCCATGGCCACCTTGAAAGTGTAGATGGTTGACTATTTTTATAAGGAAAAGGGGCTTTAATTCGGCAAAGGGGGGCACGAATGTGGGTAACGATACAAGTTAATACTATTTCTGTTGATGAAAACTGCTAAAAGTAAATTTCCCTTCAAGCGTAAAATTCGGAATCACTACTTGAAGTCCTCTCAACCTTAGTTTGGTCTTCGTCATAATTGTTATATTTTAAGTTCTCTTAATTATAATGATTCAATATTTATCATAGTATTTATTAGATTAGTAATTTTAACATATATATGTATTTTATTATTTTAAACCAGTTAATTTAATGATACTTCATTCTATTTAAAATATCTATTATTTATTAATTGTGCACACCTACTACAGAGTTGTCTTTTTTAACCCAAAGGTTGACTTGTGAAAATGCCTTGTTGCATTAAGTCCGCCATATTCCACTACTGTACATGAAGTTTAAATAAATAAAACTTAGCATCAAGCCGTTGTGTTGTGCAAAATTAACCGGACCGCAAAAATGGAGTTTATGTGTGTAATCATATCCCTAATATATTTGATTAACTAATATAACATTTAATAGCTCATATGTCACAACATTTAGCATTTTAGCCGGTCCGATAAGTCTGCAATGTTTTCGTACGTCACCGAGGGCGGCGAGCCCGTCAGATGGGCGGGAAGAGCGAGCCGGCCGCCCGCCTCGCGCGACCCACGCGCCGCGAATAATTACCCCAACCAACGGACCACCGAATTCAATTTTGAAAATAGAATAACGGTTTTATTCTTTTTCCATTTGTGATTGTTGACAGCCAGTGTCACCTGATTTTAGTGAAGGGATGTGTGAAATAGTGGAGTTCATAGTGTTTCAATAGTGAATTTACTTAACTTTTTAATCAAATCTTGTGCCAATTGAATTTAGTGTTTTTTTTTACAGTGGTGCTAAATTGTGTTAAGTGTACCTATCGTCTGCTATCTTCGTTTAATTAAGTTGTTCTGGTAAACGGATAAATTTGCTGGTAATTGAATATTATTAGGTTTGTAGGCGCAGTCTTGGGATAAAGTAAGACTAACGAGGTGTTTGATGTCGGTCTTTGATGTTTGATGACATAACATAAGTTAGTTAAATTAAGTAATAGGCTTAATGAACGCGTTTAAATGAATCGAAACCGAATAAGCCGATTAGTTAACAATCGTTTCATTTATTACGGTTCGTTATAAGGAATTTGATACTCCGTATCTCATTTTAGCTGTTTTCAGATGGATAAGCAAGAATAGGCTTTTCTTATGTTCTACATAATTTGACTCAGTCTAGGTACGGATAGCGTCATTGATTAGTTACTCTCTCTTTTCTAAGATATCTTAATGTGAGAGATACCCAATTGATGCACTTGTTACCCAATTGATGCACCATTAAAATCGCTTCCATAAATACTAGGCTTCATAGTTTACAAAATCTACCACATAACTACACTATCCTCTCAAAGAGTAACCATAGAATTTCTTGGCGGTTATCCTCCATAGGAACCGACCAATTGGAACCATGCACTAGCTTCTGAATTTTTATAAGTGCCCATATAGACCTATGTGAAACAAAATGATTTTGAATTTGAGTTTACTATAAGTAACGTTGGAAACCTGTCCTGTGACCCAATCTAATCGTCTATCCAATCTAGTCGAAGCGTTCGAGTCTCATTAAAACTCTTCTGAGAAAGGCATGAGCCTCCAAGCTCGGATCCAGTATTACAATACGTCCTAATTGAACAACGCAATTTACAAGCCTCTTCTCCGAAGTCATACAAATTGTATTCCATTTCCTAACATCCGAAGGAAGGTATTTCCTGTAGGTGTCTATCAGGGTAGTTATGGAACTCTGTAATCGTTACAGAAACTACGAATATCCGAAATAAAGAAAATATCCTTAACCGTAATTAAAAAAAATTAATTTTTATAACACGAATATGTAGTCGCTAATTTGTCGAAATTTGTCTCCAAATATCAAAATTTGTCGGTAACTGGTTCAAAAGTTATAAGTGTTTATAGGTGGCGTGAGATTTAAGGTGCGTGATGCGTGGTGGGCAAGCCAGAGTCAGCCTTACCCCTCACACTGCTCTGGGTTTATCCAGTCGTCTTTTTTTGCCCAGGTGATTTTTCTTTGGATTGTGCTCCCTCAGAACGTCAGGATGGCAACAAGCCGGTTTTCCTTTAAGGTTAAGGCACGTGAACATATTCGCAAGAAGTTGGTAGAATTATCACAGCATTGATTGTTTTCTTTTCACAATAATATTGCTTATATATATCTATGTATGTATCTGAGTATGTATTTATAATTGTACTTATTTCTTTTCTGTTTGTATATTAAGTTGCACCTGCCATTTTATGTTTCTGCACTATCCTAATGTCGACTGGTAGAAAATGGCTAAGCAAGTCTGCCTTTGTATAGTGTTATTTACTAGTGCGTATAGTTTTAATAAACAAATAACCGAAACCGATATAAAAGTTTCGGATAAAGGCGGAGATTTGAAGTGGTTATATTTACTCTTAAGACTGATTGTAAAATTAAATAATATCTCGACTACAAATAAATGTTAAATCTTAATTTTTGTATTTTACTTTTAAAATTCTATTATCCGTAACCCAAACTAATCTAGCGGATAATTCGAAAAAATGCCATAACCGTATCCAAAACCAGGTAGTTTTTTTTTTTTTTTTAATAATTAATAGGCTTTCGTTTGGCTACTACATCACCTCACGATGCGATGTGGTCGACGAGGGAGTACGCTTACCTAGAAGTAACCTTAAGTTATACTTGATATTATTCCTAAATCCGTATCCGAAACTTAATATCTATAACATCCCTGGTATCTATTCTGGGGTATCCGTCGAGATTAGCAACAGGCACCCGTCATTACCAGGGGGGCAATAAGACGGGGGTTAACGCACGAGCTACCAAAAAAATAAGAATTACTACACAGACCCTACTACGAGTTCTTAACGCTATCCATTTTATGACCTAAACTGAATTGTTACAGGGGTGGAGCTATATAGAGTGTGTAGCTCCATCCTTCTTTCTCGCTCACACGCTTATTTTTTTTATTTTTTTTATTTTTTTTATTTTATTTTTTTTTATTATGATAGGCTCGCGTTTGACCACCATCTCACCTGATGGTAAGCGATGATGTGGCCGACGATGGAGCACGCTTGCCTAGAAGTAACCTATTCACTCTTGACTTAAAGACCCCTAGGTTGTAGCTATCAGGGAACACAGACTCGGGCAGGGAATTCCACTCCTTAGCTGTACGCATTACATTATACTACGTCTACTACTCAATACTTTAACACGTCATGGTAAACCCGCAGAATTTAATATCTATTTATTGAGTTTTTATTTTTACTTTATTTACATTGTTCTCACATGATAGTAGCGACAAGAAACATGTAACCGAGATATTTGTAATACATAATGTGATTGAAAAGAGTCCATGGAGTTTCTTGCACATACTTTTCCACGCTTTGGAATGTGCAATTAGCATCATTTTTCTGACTGAATGACTTCTTGACAGTTCAAAAGTAAATGGTTTATTTGATAAAAAAATGTTTGTTTCCACTAACCAGATCTTTTCTTTTGCCACTTTTTGTGTTATCCGCTCGTCAGTGTAGAAACCGTTGTTCTTAATTTTCGCGAATGTAGGTAGTTTTGGTGTAAAAGCTTTAATATAGCAGCGGCGTCGAAGAATGTAATACCGTGTTTGTTCAACCGCTGGAATGTCTTTCATTTAATCTTGAAAGAAATCGAATGTCTTCACTGTTCTCGCTTTGTCTTGAATAATGGGACTTTCCAATCACTGCTTTTTGGGCCCCCGGCTTCGTCTTTACTAGGAATAACAGGATCTATCTGCTTTCAATTTTCGCCTTACATTTAAAACCAATTCATCAAGTATTTTATTTGTTAGCTACTATGGTTGACCCGCATCCACATCGCTGAGCATTAAACATAGTTGGCATAAAAAATTATTACATACATAAATAACTATTAAATACATATTTAATAGTTCTAGTAGTAGTTGTTGTAAGTGTTGTAGTTACACAATGCAGCTCAACTGGTAAAAGAATTTTCAAAATCGATTTAGTAGCTCCAGAGATTATTACTTCCTACAAACAAACTCACAAACATCCAAATCTACCCTTAGCATAATCAGCCTTTTTTAATGTTCCCACTGCTGGGACTCAGGCCTTCTCTCTCTAGGAGAGGGAATGGGCCGTAATCCACCAGGCGGGCCCAGTGCGGGTTGGTGAACGTCACATGTCTTCGAATTTTTGGTTCTAGGACATTGCCGGTTTCCTCACGATGTTTTCGTTCACCGTTTTGAGAGCAGTGGTGATGAAATAAATTACACAAAGTAATGCACCAGGCTGATACCTACTTCCACGCGTTCTCGAGATAAAGGTTCTTAACAGACAGACGGACAACATAGTGATCCTATAAGGGTTCCGTTTTTTTCCTTTTGAGGTACGGAACTCTAATAAAAATGTCATTTGATCACATTTTGGAGAAGTTTTTTTGCGCGGAACTCTAATTATAATTATTTTTCTGAAATAAAAGTAGCCTAAGTTACTCCTTATGACATCGGTTCTTTATCAGTAGAAATCCCGTCAAAATTGGTCCAGCCGTTTCAGAGATTATCCGGAACAAACAGATAAATATTTAAAAAGTTACAGTTTTGTTATAGGCATCGAATATACTTTCTAGGCATTTAATAAAAAATAAATTGTTAGACTCTGATGCTTCAATTTTGTTTGTGTTTAGATTAGTGTAAATGTCGTGGCATTGATCACTTCATGATATGGCCAACTAAAACTGGTCAGATCTCTTGGGTTACTTTCTCTAGACCTTTTATTATCATAGAAATTCTACATCAATGATATGGCCAAACGAGGATCGACATATCATCAAACTTTAACGTTTAAAACGATCTGACCCGTTTTACTTGGCCATATCTTGAACTGATCAATTTCTAAAATCTAGCCGCGACGTAGATATCAATGCCAATCAAATATTAATATCCTGTTTATTTGACTACGTTATAATCTGAATATTATGACGATTACAATGTCAATGTCAATGTCAAAGTTATACAGGGTGTTACGGAAAGATACGGTCATAATATTTTAAAACGAATCCCATCGAAACGAATATCTATCTTCAAGGAAGGAAGTAAAAAAAAATCTGTATTAGCTGATGATAACTTTATACAGACAGATTTTTAATACATTTGTTATCTATATATAAAATTGATGTGTCTGTTTGTAATAACCAAAATAAATTTTATAACTAAATACATATGATAGTACAATCGAAACCCATAATAAACATGCAATTTTTAAAATGCCTGTCTTTCTGTTTGTACCGGCTAATCTCCGAAACGGCTGGACTAATTTTGACGGGACCTTCACTGGTAGATGTCGGATAAAGAGTAACTTAGGCTACTTTTATTTTAGAAAAAGAATTACAATTCCTCGCAAAAAAATTAAAATTTTAACCAAATGGTGTTGTGCTGTTTTATAAGAGTGACGCGAACGAAGTGGCGGGCACCAGCACCTATAGGATGTACATACCTATATTTATGTGCAAGAGTTTTTTTTTTAATATGTCCACCACTTTCCGTTACTCCCTGTATGGAAATGGTAAAGGTTACTAAATCATATATGCGTGTAGACTTGTTGGCGTACACGACATAACGACTACCTAGCTACGTAATAATTGATATAGAAGCCATGAAATATTGTCTTCATTGTTTTAGGAGAACAGTTTTTATTTTTATGATACCTACAGGAAATTAAAATTTGAATAAGCTTTTTGTAAAACCCCGGTTATTTACATACGATTGTGTACAGTCGTCCAGTGTATTAAAACACTCATATATGTATTATCATTTTCATTTAATTAAAACCAACCAGCGGGGCTATTGCGTAACTCTGTTGACAGTTCAAGTGATGGTCACTTGTTAACAATGTGCATCATTGAACTGTCAAACAGCTAGTTTCGTATTGCCTATCTTCAGTGACCAACTGCAGTGACGTCATTAGCCACTGGTGCCTTTGATAGCCACTGTAACACGTTTTGACAGATGTTATTGTATCGATAATTTTAAAATTGCGATTGTGTAAGCTTTTGAAGCTGTATAATAGTCGATAAAATTTTAGAGTGGTCACAATAGGCACCGTAAATTTTTATAATTCACCACATTTCCACCGTAGTTTGTTAGTCACTTGTGTGATACGTAATACCAATTTTATGAAATTGTCAGTTGACAACTAAGTTTAGTGTGCAACGAGTGCTAGTTGTCAACTGTTATTGAAAAAGTTAGCCAATAGCCCCCCTGGTCAAGTGCGAGTAGGACTTGCACAGAATATGTTCCGTACCATAAAAGGTTTATTTTTTTATTTTAGCAGGCGGCAATAGAAATACGCATTGTGAAAATTTCAGCTCTCTACCTATTGCGGTTCATGTAATACCGCCCCCTGACAGACAGACGGACAGACAGCTGACAACGGAGGTTTAGTAATACGGTTTCGTTGCTTACCTTTCTGGCAGGAAACCCTAGAGAATTCTCTCATTTTTAAAGGATCATGGTGTTTTGGTAACATTGTGTGTCGTGGCCAGATCCTAGATTTGTTCACTTCAAGATATGACCAACTAAAACTGGCCAGATCGTTTAAACGTTCGATCGTTTTACCATGACAAGTTATGCAACCAATCCGTGTAACTAGACTACGCTCTACGCATGATTCGTCCCACTAACATTCATATACATCGCTACCGTCACTACTTCCACTATGGCAGTATTCAAACTCAATCAACTTTGCCGTTTGAAGCGTAGTAAGCTGAGCAGTCTGAGTGGAGCTTGGAAGTTTGTGATGTATTCTGTTTTAACTTTATTGTACACCTAAATAGTAACAATTTTACAGAAACTTAAATCTATGGGTACAATGGCGGTCTTATCGCTGACAGTGATATCTACCAGACAACCTTAGGATGGACTATAAGAACTAAGAACAGAACTGGATAAGGGGATGTTGAGGCCGGCTGACGTTCACCTCCCGACCCCCCGCATACGGCAAGCACACCATTGGTCATCAATAGTGGCGTGATTTTCTCCATTGTAATCCACCAATAGAAACCCAGATTATTCTTAACGGTTTTTCTGTACTATTTACTTCTAAGAACCGCATTATGTACTTCTAAGAACTCAGTACATAGCCTTATATACTATCCCAGTAGCTGATTGGACAATAGTCTGGCCTCTGATAGGCTTGCTCTCTATTATGTACAGCGCCTATGTACATACATTACGCGTCTATGAATGACGTAATGTTGATTATATTTAGTGATTCTAAATTACATGCTCGTGTCCGTAACAGGGGATATTCAATTAATTACTCGTATAATAGTTGTGACTGAAAGTGTTATTAACATAAATGTAGATAGAGGGAGAGGACAAAGAAAAGAATGATAATAATGAAAGTGGAGTAAGTGGTAACGTTTGACAGGACAGAATGGAAGAAAAAGACGATAGGCAGACCCCAAGTAACTTAGGACAAGGGCAGGATGATGAGTTTTATGACGTGGTAGTAAGGTTTAAAGAAGAAGAGGTGCTTGGGCAGGAAATCTCCTCGTTTGGTCGACCGATAAGGGCCAAGCCTGGGTCGACGACGTGTTGAGTTCTCCGCGCGCATTAATTAGATATCAGTAAGATTGATAGGCCCAGTTATGGCCGATGCCTGCCAGGGCTAGGGATTGTTCGAGGGAATTACCGTAGCCCTCGCAAAGGGCAACTGAAGGATTACTGTGGCTTTTAGTCAGAAAAGTCTACCACTACCTCTCGCTCCATCCAGAGTGGGAAAAGTCATTTCATGGTTACCCAAGTAAAAAAGGAAAAAGGTATAAAGAAGAAGAAAGAAGTTATTTACTTAGAATTGAGTTAAAATAAATTGACGTTAATGGCAAACTTAGATACATATAAAGTGTAATAAATTGTGTTTCTAGTAAATCATTGCTAGAAGACAAAGATGTGCAGAAGTTTCTATTGTAACTAACATCCAATTCATAAACTATTATATACTTTAAAACTCATCATCATCATCTTCCTGCCCTTGTCCCGTATTATTTGGGGTCGGCGCAACACGTTATTATATACTTTAAAACTAAAAACAATAAAATATGGTGACAATAAACTCCTCCACATCGTTGTCAAAGTGTTGAATAATTAATGTGCTTAAAGGACTGGTGGCATTACCACATTGTATGGCAATGCTTATTTTTTGTCCGAGCTAAGCCAATTACAAATCTACATTTAAGACAGAGTAACAGCAATAAATTTCTTAATTTTCCATCAATAGATTGTCAGCTTATAATGTAACCTATATCCGCAGAGTAATTGAAAATGATTATCGTCACATTTTCATATTTAGGGGAGGCACGGCCCGATGGGGATATCAATTTTTGTTTCCTTTTGGCTCTCTGGTGTCATAAATTAATCACTTGTTGCAAAAATGTGCTTTTTGGATCAATTTTCAGGGGTCTTACCATGATGTGTTAAAATGTCAAGTGTGCGAGCGAGAAAGAGCGAAGCTATACCCTATATAGCTCCATCCCTTTAACAGTTCAGTTCATGTCGACAAATGGATCGCGTAAAGAGCTCGCGGTAGGGCCTTAGGTACTTAATTGAAAACAACTGCATACTTTACTTAAGCAGGTAAAGCCATTGGTCACGGTTGTCATCCGTAGATCTGTGACAGTCGTTACAGGTAGTCCGACGCGACGCCTGAAAGTCTGACCATCGGTCTATGCAATTAGTATCATGTTGCCGAGTTACTTGGTTGTGGAGGTCAGATAGCTCCATGTAAAATACTGGGGTTCAGCTGCATCCGTTTAGACGGAAGCCGCTGAACCCGCCGCCGACCCCAAGCTAGCTGGGAAAAGGCTAGGGAGTTAGGGAGATGATGATTAACTGAATATTTAATCTGAAAGTCCATGTATAAAATTTGCCAAACTATACTTCAGCCCTGTCAAACTTTAGTACTCTTTTACATCTGACGTACGACCGCCTCAGATTATGTATTTTATTATTGACTAGCTTTTGCCCGCGTCTTCACCCGCGTACATAAAATATAGCCTATGTTACTCAGGAATAAATCAGCTTTCTATTGATAAAAAAATTTTAGCAATCGGACCAGTACTTTCAGAGATTACCTCCTACAAACAGAAAAACATACTTTACCTCTTTTATAATCAAAAAAAATAGTGATCCTCGCGCTCCTCAAAGAGGTGTCAGCAAACCGTAGGGGCCCAGCAGGGCCAATGCCCGCTAGCTAGGACCGCGGAGAATTTCTGAAAGGGAAACCCGTAGTCCTAGAACGCAAAGGGTAATTGAAGGATACAGGTGTGGTTTTAGTCAGTAAAAGTCTGACACGCCCTCTCGCTCCACCCAGAGCGCGAGAAGTCATTTTGATGATTTCCCACCTAAAAAAAAAAAAAAACCTCTTTTATAATATTAGTGTAGATTTCTATCAAAGCAACCGTTTTTATTACAATTGAAGAATAAACAGGAGTACTTAAATGCTGGGAAAAATTGTTAATTAACGCGAAGATCCCCTTCAAACTTTTGTTTCTATTCACCCCTGCGTTCTTATTCACCCCGTTTGACTGTACTTATTATGTTAATCGTGAATGTGTGTGTGTCTACTGACCAGTGTAATTTTAATAGTATATATTTGATTAGTTATTGATCTAAATAACTTTAGACTTTTATTGTACTTTAGAACACGCAGTCGTATAGTCGTACAAGTATTAAAATGTATCCATGCCCACAACCGAAAAAAACTGAATCCAGCTCTTGATCTCTCATAACGATAGTATCCAAACAACTTTCAGATGGACGATAGGTCTTTTATCTAGTCTTTTATTGAGAATTTTCCTAAGCCCTGCTGTAACTACCATTTTCGAAATAGAACATCCTGTCTGACATAATACATACAGTTATAAAACCTTCGTATCCGCACTTTTATTGCCTCGAGCGTACTTTATAGCGATATTTAATACCGCCCTTGGGATTGACCGATTTCGTTACGTCACTACCTCCCTATGTTCGTTTGAATGTTAAAAGTATTGGGACAGCCTGTTGGAAAACTACCTACAAGTATTTTGATCTACTACAATTTTTATATTAACTTGCGGTCCCGGCAGAAGTTGTCCTGAAAGCTGGCTTTCATCAAAATAATTTAAACCTCATTGCAGCACCACCTAACAATTGTAGTTTTAAACTATCCAGGGCTCTACTCAAGTATACACACAAAATGTCGTCCAAATCGGTCAAGCTGTTTGGAAGAGTTACGTGACAAACACACGTATCGAAGAATTATATATATATATATATATCGTGGCCAGATCATAGACATTGATCACTTCATGAAATGGCCAAGAAAAACTGGCCAGATCGTTTTAAATGTTAAAGTTTGATGATATTTCAATCTTCGTTTGGCCTATTTTCTTTAGACCTTTTATTATCATTGAAATCCTACATTAATGATTTGGCCAAACGAGAAATTACATTGTTAACGTTTATACGATCTGGCCAGTTTTAGTTGGCCATATCATGAAGTGACATGAGTGAGTGGGGGCAGTGGTGGCCGAGTGGTAACGGCCCCTACTTACGAGTTGTAGGTCGCGGGTTCAAACCCAGCCAGGCGCATTGCTTTGTGTAATTTATTTTATCACCACTGCTCTCAAAACGGTGAAGGAAAACATCGTGAGGAAACCGGCATGTCCTAGAACCAAAAATTCAAAGACATGTGACATTCACCAACCCGCACTGGGCCCGCGTGGTGGATTACGGCCCATTCCCTCTCCTAGAGAGGAGGCCTGCGACCCAGCAGTGGGAACATTAAAAAGGCTGATTATGATGATATGATTATGATCATGAATTGATCAATTTCTATGCTCTGTCCACGACATACATATATAAATACCTTATAGTCCTCATCAATCACCGGTATGGCTACTGACATATCTCAAAGATTCAAAAAGTGTTTGTTTGCGTGTGTAAGGTATTTTTGGAAGGATCACTGTGTGCCTGATTAAAAATAAGTAGTTTATGGTCAGATACAAGTCTTTTTTCCCTCGCATTTTATATTATTCATTATTATGATTAATTAGTCATCATTTTATTTGGTTGTCACTTCAGTCAGTTTATTTTAAGTCACAAATAAGCTTCTAGAATATGTACGATTTCTGAGGGATAGGATATGTGGGCGAGATCGCGGGAAAAAACTAGTATTAAATTATCAAACCCTAGCATCAGCGGTCTATTCATCCAGCTGATAACAAAATGTTTCTTTACGACTCAATAAAATGGGATGAACTTTAAACTTAAGATCCCGACAACTTCCTTTAAATAGGCTGTAATTTTGTAAACTGCTCAATTTTATACGTTGACTTAAAGCTGTCTTTATTTGTGATTGATTACACTGTAGAAAAATATTTAATTATCTTAATGTAACACATAATTTTCCTTATAGGCTGTACAGTGTGCCCGGTGTACTATTTCTTATTCTGTGCTTTGACAGAGGGCAGTACTTACGAAGAAGATCAACGTTCGGTCTGCAAATAACACTGAAATATTAAAAAGTTGTTATTTGGTGATTCTCACACAATCTAATGTTATTTTATGAGTAGGTACTACCTACGTTCTATAAAAGTTAGTACAATCGATAACTGGACACTCGGATTTAAGTAGGTACTCCGTAGTAACATAGAGGGTCACACCTTGCATTTCTCCCTCCTTTCCATCCCAAAGCGATTGTCGATTAGAACCACGTACAGCATTGAGTTTCAAAGTTTTCTTAGAGTGCACTACACACAGGAACATTTATTGTTCCAAACACAATAAAGTCGATATTTCAAAACATCCACTAGAGCACGCTATTCTTACATTTAATAATGGCTTTTCCGGCGACTTCGCTTCCGTGGACACACTAAAGGAACTGTGCTGTTTTTCGGAATCGAAATTTGTGAAAATGCAGCTTTCTATCGCAAGAAATAATTGTATTTTTTTTTAAGGTTACATTGTATAATTTAAAATCTTGGTGTATATCTGTCAATAAAGGATATATAAATAAATAAAGAACTGTCGCAGATGTACAGTAGCTGTTTTAATTATTCGCAAATTGATTCCTAGTGGATATTATATTCCAAGCCAAAAACATTAAGTAACAAAAAAAAGAACTGTTACATTAATGTCATCATCATCATTCGAACCAAAAGACGTCCACTACGTCCCCATCCCAGTCATGATTACCTCCTAAAACAAACATATGGACAAACAATAAAATTTACCTCTATACAAAACTAGTTTAGACGGCAGTTTGTCCTGAATATTATGCTTTTGTTATTTCAGGGTCCAGGTCAGTTTTGATTATATTAGACCTTGTAAACAAGATCTAATATATTCAAAACTTAGGATTAGGCTTAGGAATGTGGTGGACTTAAGGACCCGTTGGGATCTGAATATAAATTAGGATAAGCTAAGTATTTTTGTTACGATAATGGAATAATTAGAATAAAAATATTCATGTTAAATAATTGTACCGCTACATTGTTACAGCAACATGTTTGTATGTTCCTGCAACATTGCAAACAGTTTTATTTGTTAAACATAGCGCCATTTAATTGATGGCTGGACTGTAAAAAAGATGAGAGTCATGTGATGCTGAAAATAGATGTCCGCAATTAGTTGAACCAGTAATAATTAATTATTTACTAAGTGATCAGATTACGACTAATAGAGAGAGAGAAGTATGGAAGAGGACACATTGCGCCGACCCTCTATAAATTAGTGTATGATCATGACAAGCTCCAAATTTGCCACGAGTCCTACGGGGCTGGAAGCAGCCTATTTCTTCGTGGTTTGAACAAAAAACAATACACTAAAGTTTTATATATACAATCGATAGATTTTAACGAGATCTGACGATTGAATTTTATAAAATGGTCGTCGTATCTTCTCAGAGTCGACAGTAAAACTAAATGGAAATCTCGAAACGCAGCAAAATGACCTCAAAATAATGCCGCTTTTCAGACCCGGAACACCTATCTGCCATACAAATATTTTTTCCATGGGGGGATCAAACACGAGACCAGCAAAAAACAAACACAAAAAAATTAAGTAAAAAAAAAAAAAAGGCAATATATGGTAAATGTCAATAATAACTTAGAGTATCACCTTCCGTACACCTGTTTCTACTAGTTTCAATTACTACTAATATTAGTCAGCCTTATTATGTTATCTAATTCGGCGCACCTGACTAATTGGGTATCTACATATGATGTCCTAAAGCTACTTGATATCTATATTAGCATATTAATAGTTACAGTTTCCGAAATATCGACTGTGAATTCCATAGGTATGTGAATACAGAATAGTGCAGATCGCTAATGGCATCACTTGGCTAACTGGTCGCAATTAGGAAATAATTAGTTCGATGCATTATGGTTGTTGTTATTTGGAGCTTACCAATCATAGCTAATTGATAACTATACTTTTCAAAATCAAACTTACTGCAGCCAAGGTTTCCCGTCAGCAAATATGATGGATCTTTAATTTGTACATAAAATCTTTTGTTCCTTATTTAACTCAAAAATCTTTCATATTCGTTATATTACCAAATATTTTACAAGAGTTCTTGCGACTAGCTAAACCCATCGAGTTTGGCTATAGGTACGTTATCTGTCAATTTTAATAATAAAGATATTTTTTTCCCTAAAATATAAAATGACTCTGAATATATAAAAACTTCAGTGCTAAAAGAAGTCTAAAATGCAGCTCAAATTCTGACATAGACAAAGTAAGACAAAATTGATTTTCACTTTAAAATTCGCCCATCACAAACCAGGGGTCAGTCTGATCCAATCTAATCTCCGTCTCGAGAGAAGTCCCAAGATGATTCACTTTAATATCGCTCACCTATCAATCCTGCAGTCCAATTTACTCGACAATAGCTCGGCATTCACTCAACTCCATCGAAAGTCCCACAGCAATTGTACGAAGCCTCACAAATGTGTTGAAAAGTGTTTAAAATTCAGACTGAATTGAATGCCATGTGCAATGTTCGGTACGGCGGGAGTCGTCAACTTGTGCGGTTATTCGCAAACAAACTGCGCTGTGATCAACGTTAGGTACTAGTTGGTCGAGTTTTGGATGGATGGGTAAATAGAGGTAGGAAAGCCGCGCTCTTTGATGGTTAACTTTACCTACATGTGGATGTAAGTAATGTCACAGAACAACTCATATTTTGTTTAAATTTGCTCGTAGATCAGATAATCGATTTTCCCTGTCAATATTTATGTATTTATTATATTTTATGCACACAAAAGTACAGAGGCAGACTTAATGCCTTAGGCATTTTCTACCAGACAACGACGAATAGTGTTAGGAGCAATAAAAGAGAAAAAGAATGCGAATACGAGGAAATATACACAATTAATAAACCATAGATACAATACAAATGTATAATACATATATATTATATACTCAAATGAGTAAACTAAATACACTAATATAGGTACTCAAAAATTGGTCCAAATCGAGAATAAACATTACCGCTGTGATGATACTACTGCCAACTTCTTACGAAAATGCTAGCGAACTCTAATTTTGAATGTTATTTTATATTGTCTCTTTGGAGGTCACTAGAAGTTTACAATCATACAGAACCACATGCAGCTGGTTTCATATAAAGTATTTTGCTATAGACAGATCAGCCACGTTGATCCGCTTCCCGAACACCAAAAACTTTACCAACATCCTGTACCCTAAGCGACTAACGACATAACACAACAGCCCTTCAACCCCTTAAATCCGCTAAGATTTAGGCAGTGCTGTTCAACCTTCGATAACAATCGCACACAAAGGCAATCCTTATCAATAAAATTGACATAACCAGCCGCTAATAGTAAGTAATGTGACGTAAAACCCGTTACGGCAAGAAGCTCGCCTAACGGAACTGTTATTAGCATACTAAGTCCTCCCCAACATAACGACTATGGCGCAACACATCGGAAAAGTTCTCAAACTTTTATTTTACTACCCTCAGATCAACAGATAGGGTGATTGCTTTGTTATCTTTCTCATCTTTCTTTCTTTTCCGGGTGGGTATGCTGAAGCACATGAAGCTATTAAATCGTTCGGCACGCATACGGCGTCTTATCACACGCTATACGTATTTTTTGTAACTTCCCCCTCGAAATATATGCCAAGGAGTAAAGCTTTCTTGGATCGCCTAAAAGGTGTTTTTTTACAAGTGCAAACAAGGTGTTTGATTATACTGTAACGAATTAACTCTGAATTATTTACTCCATACATATTTAATGGCACCCCTTCCTGCTTTAACACAATTACCTTTCCGCTACAAAAAGTAGCCTCTGAACTTCATAAAACGTTTAAAACCCACAATGGACCATTAAAAGGTCTCAACAAGTCATCAACGTAGTCAAAGGCACTAAAACTCAACACTTCTAATCGATGACCTGAATGCCGACATCTCCCCGTGATCAATTCTATCTAAATCGGTCCATCTGACCACCGCAGATCAATAGCAGCCATTACAGGCTACAAATTATTAGGCAATTGGGAGATATGAAGCCCACAATGAAGGAGGTTCTAACTAGCGGAATAAACTCATTCGTATCGGAAATTGGTGTAAATGTTGAAGGCTTGAGGATTTTGTATCTGTCTTGGGATTTTAGTGGTTGGTTCTATGTTCCTGGAAGATTTTCAAGACATTTCTGTTTTTCTTTGGCTATTTCTGACATTTTTTCCCCTTTTAAAAAATTAAAATTAAAAATTAAAATAGTTTATTTCTGTAACTTTCTTGTACAATATTATTCTGTGGCTAGAACCTCCCAGGAAGCATATAGTAATGCTTGTATTGGGTGGTTCTGCTCCTCCCTCGGATCAACATATTTTGGCAACTAGATAACTAAACTATTTTAAGTAAATATAAACAAGTACACAATGAATGAAAAGTTAGAGATACTGGTATGAAAATACAAGCATTACTATATGCTTCCTGACCTATGCGACCTTTTATTGAGAAGGAAACACCAAATCACTTGTAAACATTTCATTAGCAGTATAATCCGTATCTTAAAAAGCATATTTCGACAATTTTATCGAATTCCTGTCCCTTACCATGACAGACGTTGATTCACAGTGATGATCTGAAAACCGAGCACAGTCCACTAAACCTCGGACAGCTTGACCACAAACTGGTTGTCTGTAACCGCGGAGACATCTCAATCAATAGCGGCCATTAGCTCATGTCAAATCCTGCGCTCATTAATTCAGATCACGCGCGCCAGCCCGGCTCGCTTTCACATGCAAATTGTTCATCGAGTTCTGATGGAATATGGAGCCCTAGTACCCAAGTACCCCAATTTTTCTCACGTATCCGAGAGTTTTAAGTTAAAAAAAGTTCATAAGTCGAAAATTAATAATTTTTTGTAGATATTTTTTTACTGAAATGATTTTTTTTTACGGAAATTGATACATCGCCACAAATATTTTGGCCGAGTTTTCCCGATTCCTTTGATTTACGAAGTCCCAAAAATCTTATTTTGAAGGTAAAGTTAAAATCAAATATTGGATTACCTTTACTTTGGGCAATCGCTCAAAGGAAGCCTTTGATTGGAGAGAAAACAGGACTTCGAAATAAGCAAAAGATCTGTCTAAAAAGTGAAATGTAACATGGACTTTCAGTAAACTCACTTGGAGTTATTGCCGCTTTCATAGTTTATTCAAGCTTTAACAAGCTCACCGCAACACAAGGACATTTATCTCGAGGATCCACCATTACACTAACGAAGCAGTCAGTTTCAGTTTCTATAACAAGACTGCCACTCTGATCTACGAGCAACTCAGCGTTCAGAATATTATCATATTGTTCAAAGCACGGCGAACTGGCTAATTTCTAACTCTTGTATAATATCGTAGCTTCTCTAAGAAACGTTAGTTTGCGCTGCTGAGTGAATTAACTGGAGTTGGAACAGCAAATAGTCGGCTGGCAACGCAAGCTCTTCTACGAAAAGATGGCTGTAGTCTCAACGTTATTTATTTCTTCAGAAAGATGACAAAAAAGGTTTTTGTTATGGAAAGAGCTATTGAATTAATCCGAAAAGCAATCTAAGAAAGGAAGCCCGCCAAAACTTCCAACTTATTATTTCAGAAAGACTTAAAGCTGACCGCATCGCACCCGAAGTCAAACTTACCACCTATGCATTCAATAACTTTTCCCTCCATAATTTAGTTTACAAATCTCCGTAAGTTTTTCTTGTTTGCCGAAAAACTTCTTGCTAGCGTGATTTAGAATACGAAATGAAGCCCAAGACATCCGGACACCTCCATTGTAGGTCTTGGCAATCATTTCGCTTGGCCTGTGGAACTTAGGACCGTTTTTAGCGACGACATCTTTGTTTGTCTAGATAACTTCAAACGCCTAAATTCGTCCCAATTTACCTGCCGCTGTTTTTGTTTCATAGGCCGCAGTTCTCGGGGGCCTAGTTTGCTGAATGAATAGAATTTATGACTTGGCTGTAAATCTTGAGAACGGTGGTAAGGATGTTTTTGTAAGTGGAGGCAGAGGAATTAATGAAGGGCGATAAATGTAGGTTCGTAATTTATGTTATACCAAAGGTCATTCATATACCAATAGAGGATATATGTTTGAAGTCGACTTCTAAATGGGATTGCTTTTGTTTCGTAAAATCCGATTTTCTTTTACACTTCATTATCGCGCAATTATTTGTGTCGCGATAAAAACATCGTATTTGGATATACGCTATTTTGTTGTCTTCTTTAGCGGTCAATTGCATTTCTATGCGGTTGTGTAAGTGTCGACAAGTATTCGTGTCGGCCACATAAGTCGCGATAAAGCGAATATTCGCCGAATCTCGATAATATAGCCATAGCATTACTGAATCTCCAGCTAATTTGTGTCTTAAAATGTCGTCACGTCGTTCAACAAAGTGTACCTCTGAGTTAGTTATCGTCGCGTTTCCAAACATTTACAGAAGCCTGTTACGTAGCTGTTAACTTAAAACATACTCCAGCGGTTTCCCTAAAACTTGCCTCCAAGCCGCTTGTTATTTTGCACATGCATACATTTCTCATTATGCATATTTAACTTTGCAGTTGGAAGTTTAGCTTAGCTAATGCGCCTTGCCAACTGACGGCTTGACATCACTTTGTAGTTTTATTTATAATGGAAATTGGTTCGTTAACTTTTCTATCACCTTCACCTTCCAAGTTAGCCGGTGAGATCTAGTTAGCAGCTTTTAGTTCATTGTAAAAAAACTTCTGTTCAAAAAGTTTTCTTTGTGTTGTGTTCGACTCGCAAATGCTTTTTAAATAATCAACCGGACTGGTAACTAATTTGTCGTTACCTGTTGATAGTTAATTAACGTTCCTAATCCATAAACGACGCACGCTGTCGTCGCCAATTAAGTATTTTTATCCTCCACCAACAAACCACTTCCCACAGGAATATATGTCTAAATTAACCGCCTTCCCTTTTATAAACTCTTCAACAAACAGTCGGGCAGACATGCCAAGCCAGACGTGCCGTGAACTATTAGTTGAACATTTTTAATAGCTTCTCTCGCTCTATTTTGAGCCCGTCTATTAGAGGGATCACGCGACCAAACTTTAATTTAATTTTGAATCCGCGACTTCTGAGACGCCCATAGTTCACTTGCAGCGTTGTGGTTTCACCGTCCTTTGACTCAGGAATATAATTTAAGTTGTCTAGCTCAAAAGAAATTGTATTTGACACTAGCGACCGTCCCAGCTTCGGACGGGTGTTAGAAATCTTTGAAATTCTCAGCTTTTTCTCTACTTTATTATACATGTATTATACACCTAAAACTTCCTCATTAAACACTCTGTCTATAAGTGAAAACCGCATGAAAATCAGTGCAATAGTTTTTGAGTTTATCGTGAACAGACAAAACCTGACGCAGTGAAGGGGACTTGGTTTTATAATATGCGAGGATATAGATGGAGACATTTTGTTAGTTTGCCAGTGGTGTCTTAAACATCTAATATAGGATAGTCTTCCAATATACTTTAAGACAGCTTGCTTCATCACTGTCTAATAATACCTTTTTCTGCTTTATTAATACAACTTGAAAACAACGTGACTTTTTTCTGTCGCAGATACAAACGCTTTAGCCAAATCAACTTTCCTTAAAACTTATTTAACTCAATCTCTCGTCCGTTCATCATTCACAGAGTTTAAGAGGGGTCTCTTAAACTGTGTCGTTCGTCAGCGGCATCGTTAATGACCTGTAAAACTTCTGTCACGTGAGCTATGCGGATATAGTAATTTTTCTCTTCACTTAAATTAATTAAAGCGCTGGGGCAGGTTGTTAACGTTGCTAGTGGCAGATTTTTTGACGAGAAATGCATAAAATATAAAATGATGCAGTTTAAACTGCTTAACAAATTTTCACTTTTTCACCTTCTTTTAACTTAAAAATACTAGCAAATAATTTTACGTCACGCCGCTTTTTTTTTCTATGGCTATCATTTTTTCTAAGGTGAAGGCTAAAGTTTGATATTAATTTATTCGATTAAAATATTAATTAGCTAGTTAAAAAAAGTAGTTTAAATAAAGTTTTATAAAATCCCCCACCGCGTCTATCTGTCTGTATGCTCGCGATAACTACTGAACGGACTTTCATGCGGTTTTACCAAACCCAGCTTCGCATGGGTGTTACAAATCATTGAAATTTTCGTCTCTACTATTATAATATGCATGTATTATACACCTAAACCTTTCTCATAATTCACTCTGTACATTGGTAAAAACTACATCAAAATTCGGTTGTAGTTTACCGACAGACGCGATTAGGAACTTTGTTTTATATTAAAGGATAAATACTAATTTATTAACTCAATAAGCATGATAATCAGACTCATCTCGCTCGCATAACTTACCATCAATGCACAAACCCCTTTACTTACACAGCAAATAATACTTCAAATAAATCATAGTTAAGTTTCAGATTTCGTGCAGTATTTCAACAAAGAAGTTGAAAGTTGTAATGCATTTTTCAAGGAATTATTGCCTCGTCCAGACATTGAACCCGCTGCGTTCGTGTGGCTAATCATTTCAGACACGAAATCACGTTTTGCGTTTGGCCTGTTCTTGGTTTGTTGACAAGGAATTCGTTAATTTGATTATGTTGAATTCTCTTATTAAGTTCTGATTTATGGATGGGAATTCTGGTTGAATTTACATTTCAAATTATTTCCAGATATTCTAAATATCCATTGGCAGCGAGATATAACTTTGTTGATAATATAATAACATCTATATTCGCTTACCTGTACCTTACACACGGGCGGTTATTAATTAAACTTATAATCACACTAATATTATAAAGGCGAAAATTTGTGAGTGTGTGTGTGTGTGTTTATATTCTTCACGCTCGAACAGGGTGGACCATGTCCTGGAATAGCACATAGGATAATTTTCTACTATAATGCGGGTGAAGCCGCTGACAGCAGCTACTACTTAATAGTTTTAAATAATATAGATATAGACATAGAAATTTACAATAATATCAGCAAGAGCTTGAATATCAAAGACCTAAAGAATTTTACGTGTAAAAAAACCTTAATTAACTGGCTTGCTCTTTTATCGTACCAACAGACAGAGGAAATTTTAAAGTAACACAGAACTACTCCAGTCAAGCAATAAACAAAAACAATACGGCAATAGTATTTGACACATATAAGTACACACATACACTGCACACATACACTACACACGTACACTACACACGTACACTACACACGTACACTACACACAAAAACCTTTATTTTAAGTTAGATTGTTTTTATCCTATTTTTACTTTTTATTATTCATTTTGTTGTTTCATTGTTTACAACAACCTCTTTGATAAATATAAAAAGCCGAATTTCTACATGTCCGCCCGATACAATGTTATTATAGATTAAAGTTATCTCAACTCAGGTCCCCAAGATACAGGTTCTACCTAGTTTGGGGACCACCATCCAAATATATGTATAATTACTAATTAGTTACAGACAATATTAGTCATTATGTAATAGTTTTAAGGTATTCTTTATTTATTTACTGTAACAATGAACAATAAACATTATTCTTATTATAGACAAACCAAAACATCGCCTTATGATTTCCTGTAATTATTATAGTTTGTGTTACTGGAAAATAAATAAAGCTAGCAAAGATGAGTAGGAATATACTGCATAGCTGTAGAGCTGAATCACATCTAAAAAGGGCCTGGAAATAGGATTGCGAAGATCAAGTTTCTAATGTTAGCGGAAGCTGGGAATATATGATGGCCGAGGATGAAGCGCGACTAGGAATGTTATTTTAGTTTGCTTGGAGTTAGCTTCGCGAGGCAATGGTTTGATTGAATACTGTAAAACTTTATACGTAGTATTTGTAGTAGGACAAATACTATCCTACTATTCAAGTCTGATATCATCTTATGTATAAAAATCTTGTGTCATCAAAGTAGCAGCAAAGTCATCCAAAAAAGAAAAATTACAATCCTTCAACCCGTTTTTGTGTTAAATGATAAACGATTTTTTTTTGCAAATAGTTTAAAAAAAATACTTTTACGGTTAGCGTTAGTGTTTTCGACTGTTAAAAATATATGAGCCTGGTGTTTCCTTGCTGATTACCCTGAGAAGAAACACCAAAACAAACTCGAGAGGTCAGTTTCTTTTAAAGTCCATACAGCAAACATGTAATGGCCAAATCATATGAGAACCATGCAGATTCCGAGATGGTCTTTTGAAGAAAGAACCACACAGATTTGCGTGGACCTGTCCAGTCAGTACAAGTATTTGTCAGTATTCGTGTAGTTTAAGCTTAACTCTGGACTACTAAGGACCTCATTACCTTTCAACCGCGTGAAAATTGGACATTGCCCAACGTATCGTACTATCGGGATTAAAACACATCCTAAGTCCTCATCCTGGCCTTGGTCTATCTGTGTACCCAATTTACTCCAAAACCGGTCATCCGTTCAGGTTTGATTGATTAACAAAGATCTTAACCCAACACATTTACAATATTAGGGCAGGATAGGGCAGGATTACAACAATATGAGATGATATCCTTAATAATTGCGTTTCTGGTACAGTCAACAAAATAGATAAGTAACCAGGTTCGTCAGGTATTGTTGAAGTTTTCATGGAAATAGTGAGTGAAACATAAATACATCCATCGTAAGAATTATTTGGCACACAACTTAAATTAAACATAAAAAAATAAATAAAGATAAAATTTAAAAATATCATATCCATCCACCGGTTTCCACGAGAACTTCAACTATAACAGACAACCCCACCGTTATCTCCTTTGTTAACAGTGCCTACGTATGTTAGAAGGATACATTGTCAAACTGTCATAGCCTATTCTCTGTTAGGATCATCATTTGGTATGCAAACACAGGTTCCTAAGTCTTCATAGGTAACTGATTGGACTGTGCTTTCAGTCCAATCAGTCTCTTGACTTAGGTAGGGAACTAACTGATTGGTTGTCTTTCTTTTGATGCAGGTTTTGTTGAAGCTTTGGTATGTGATTTTTATCAAGTTTTTTGGGTCCATCGCACTAATACATAAAATAAAGTTTGTATGTATTTATTTATTTAATTCTTTATGCACACAAGAGCACAGAGGCGGACTTAATGCCTTAAGGCATTTTCTACCAGTCAACCTTTGGGTGATGCAGAGACAAATTGTGGTAGGTGCAATATTAACATTACATATTATAAAATTCTTTATACAAATACATACCTATACACTACAAATACACTATATATAATTATACTCATATTTACTCAAACTACAAAGAAAAGAAAAAAAAATGAAATAGAAGAACACACGAATCTATTGAAACAATTGGTGCAAACAAATAATAAGGAAACAAATTAGCGCTGTGACGAAACTATTGCCGACTTCTTACGAATGTACTCGCGAACCTTCACTTTGAAGGTCAATCGGTTGGTTGCCATCCTGATTTCCTGGGGGAGTGCATTCCAATGAGAAACAGCTTGGACATAGAACGAATTGTGAATGAAGTCAGTACGGTGAGTGGGACAAATGTATGTGTGTGTGTTTGTTACTCCTTCACGCGCAAACTTCTGAATGGTTTTGGCACACGGGTAGATCATATCTTGGCGTAGCACATAGGATAGAACTTTTTATTCCAGGTGTATGTTTTTTTGTGGAAATTTTCTACTTTCACGGGGGCAAAGATGCTGGAAGCTAGTATATATTTCAAAATATATACCCAGACTGAACAAAATTTTAATAAGTTTTAACTCTCTAACAAACTTTTGTCCTTTGCGAATTAATTATTACAAGTTGGAAAAAAGAAATAAATTAGTTTACTTTCAGCCAGTTTTCATGTTCCTAGAAATTTGTAGATACGTTTTTAGATTGGCTGCTAGGAAGGATCAAAGTTTCAGCACTATAAAAAAATACTGAATTAAAATACGAGACTTAATCTACTTCTAGGGAGAGGTGCATGGACTGAGTACGGAAACCAAACTTCAATAAATGGATAAATAGATGGATAAATTAATTTATTATATAAATAATCACAATTTATTATATTAAAAATTCTTTATGGTGTTGACATTCAGTGGCGTGCCTAGGGTTTCAAAATAAGGCAAGCCCAATAAAATTTTAACCGATTTCAAAAAAAGAAAGTTCAGTTTTCGACTGAGTATGTAGGTACCTACGTATGTATCATCGCAATTTTCTCACAAACTACTGATTAGGTACAATAAATTAAAAGCCCAAAAGACAGTCATGAATTTCATATAAAATTATATCTGAGAATCAAGCACAGTTGTTTTCTATGACTAACATCGGGGGTTTCGTCAATAATAATTGAAACAAATTTTGTTTGCCTAACTTCGTAATCGATGCAAGTTTGCATCACATCGGCTACGGAATGAATAATATCGTTTTGAATTTTGTTAGATAAATAACTCGGCCCCGGTTTGTCACTTTTCTAATGCTGCATATGCTTTTCTAAAACGACATCGTATTTTGAAATTAACGAGACCAGTTCTAAAAAATTGCCTTTATTTTTGAATATTTAATTTCGTTATTTTAAAAAGTCGCTAGTTTATATTGTTGCTAAATCTTAAAAAAAGTTTCCAAACTCGTTAAAAATCTCCAAGATCTCACAACGTCGCTAAAACGGCAACACTGCAGAGTTGGCAAGGTGACAAGATCACGCATACGCGAGCAACTTCATACGAATGCAACTTCATACGAATGCCCGGCTTAAATCTTCCATACTGATCGATTTGTAGTCGCATAAAGTTCTAACTCGTTATACGGCACATCGCTATAAGTGCGAAAGTGACAGAGATAGTATTTGAAAGCCCGGTAAAAGCCGGTACGTGTAAGCGAGATAGATATAGCTCTCGCGTAGATGCTGCCAATGCGAAACTCTGCGCGCGCTGTGTGTGTGGCATAGGTAGATACTTTGTGTTATTTTGATAAGAATTAAAGCGCGCGAACTTTTAAATAGTTCGGGTTTGATATTGATTCTCTATCGAGCATTTTAGTAAGGCATGCCTGGCTTTTCTGCTTGTATGAAGGTACCGCCACTGTTGACATTGTATATAATAAATTATTACCCCTTGAGAAGAAACCGCGAAATAAGTACCTATACGTTTCTATGACCTCTTTCGCGTGGGCTGTTCGCGGTGGGAACTTCCTGCCTTCACCCAACAATTTTAACACGCCTTTGTTTGATTGATTTCACCGCCTAAATTAGTAGTTGAAATAACAAGAGCGAATATAACCTTGTTGAACTTTCAAAGTTTTCGTATTTTGCTAAAATATTTTTTTTTAGCACTTATGTTTAACACAGCTTTCGTGTGTATAGCAATTAACAATTTTTATTTTATTCTGGTCTTGGGAAATTTCAGTCTTTGGCCAGGTTTGGTTTAAATCAGATTAGTTAGATATTTCTTTTTAAAAAAATACCAACATATATGAAGTCACTAATTGGGTCCCATTAAACGCAATGCGAAAAAACGGCAGACCAAGACGAAGGTAAATAGGTGAACTTGACTCTCACCGGAGGGACTGGCTCGCAATGGCAGAAAAAATTATCTAATGACCAATCACGCTCTTGGGCGGAGCGGGAGATAGTGTCAGACTTTTACTGACTAAAACACACTCCTGTTCCTTCTTTGCCTTCATCCCGGGGCCCCGGGCCTCGCTTTCACACTACCCGTGGCCCCAGTAGGCTTCAACCCTGCTGGGCCCTACGATTTGCCGACATCTCCATAGAAGACAGACGTGTGTGGAAAAGGGAGAGGGAGGTTTTTGCCCTGCTGTGGGATATAATGAGTTAATTAGGTTAAATTATGCCTCGAAAAATTTTGTCTTTTAGTTCTGGTATCCATTTGCTTACAGATTTTGTGCACTTCTTCGCACTCCTTTGATGCATAACATAAACTATATTATTTCAAATCATTGGTGATAAGTGAAGTTCAGTATTTATACAAACTATCGTAACAGCTATCTGTCTAGAATTCATCCAGAGTTTCAACTACCTATGAATACGTTACTGATCTAAGGTTATCTAGATTATACGTTGTTTTGACTGCTCCACCGAAATCGCTCAGATTTACATTATGATAATGTTATTATATTACATGAATTGCTTAAATCGGGATGCCCTATATTATAGATATCCGTTTTTCCCTCAAACTAAAACTCATTGCTCTATCCCGCTTGTCCATGTGAAAATAAGTCGTCTTTTGTTTAGAAAAGCAATGTGTTAGATCACTAATTAAAATAAATTATATATAGAATGATTTATTCAATACAAATTTACTTCTACTTATCATATAAATGTTAACAATAAGGGTTACTTCGACCCTTCAACACAATGACACGAACAGTAATGGCTGCTGGCTTAAAAATCGGCTTCATTATTTATACTCATGAATCCTGTTTTAACAAAAATATAATGAGGAAAACATAAAAAAAAGTCCACTGTCTGAAATCAAACTTATTGCAAAGATATAAATACGTTCAATACACTTACTCGAAAACCTGCTCTTTTAGGCACGCAATTTACTGTTTTTCGCACTAGTGCGGAAAAGTGCGTGAGCTCATCCCCGCCACTATTTATTGTATTTATCGTATCAGACTAGCCGCTGCAACCCCCACGAGTCGCGCATCAATCCCTGTCTATTTATTTGTTCGTAAGTGTATTTGTGGTTTGTCACCTGAGGTAAATACCTCAGGTAAGTATTTACCTCAGGTGACAAACCGGAACCACATGATCATGATGATCATGTGGTATTAACCACATGTATCAACACGTGGTTTGTCACTGCAGCACTCGGCTTGATAACACTCTCGGCTCAGGCGAATTCCACTACATTTACAATGACAAACTTTCTCCACTTGTATCAAAATGTACTGCTCTTTCAAAAATAATTATCGACTATATTGATTTATTATGATTTAGTATCAGTGTACAAATATATAAAACTAAGTACGTTCATAAATGTTACCAGCTATTATCACAATGCTCTTATTGCATCCCAAACTTAAATCCAAAATGTTGCCACTAAACTAGAAGTACGAATACGCCCCACGAAATTAGTGATGTGTAATTCCTATGATAGTGATGACAGTTGACACAGCGGGGTATTCTCGAAATATTTGAATAGTGTGCGAGTTCGCAATATTTGTACTGATATAATGTTATTGTAATCTTGGCTGTTGACAACCATGTAGCATGGTATGTGTTTATTGACATGAAACATGAGATAAACATTTTTTTGGTTTGTAGGTACACTATATTTTTCATGAAAATAGTAATCTTTGTCGACTATGAGAACGGAAAATAATGAGAGAGGCATTGTGTTAGTAATTGGCAATCTATTGTTCCCTCGTAAAACTGATACCTACCGCTCATGATATAATGAGAAAGCATTTGTAATCATACTCACTAGGTAAACGATACCAAGGAATCAAAAACATTAGTCTGTGTGATAAAACCGCAAATTGTACACTTATTATCATTACATTTCAGCTCGGTATAACCTACAGCTGGATACAAAAGCCCTTAGCTTGTACCCAGATGTAGTTTATTCTCCCATACTTTCAAGTGTATCTACCATACAGGATACCAGACTTTGATATCGTCAAACCAACTCGCTTGTTTGGACGGCCCTGGTTTCCTTGACCCATCCTTGATTACTATTCAATCAGTCTAGGCTTTTTGGTAAGCCCAACAGATGTCTAGTCCAACTTCATTTGAAGCCCATCACAGTGGGAAAATTCGGGCTTTAATACTACGATCTCTCTTAACAAAACAGTTATTACGATATCTGCTTTGTTAAGACTCCGTCCTTTCAGTTTAAAACCAGGTCACAGATCGCTGTGTTAAAATAAACAGTAAAAGATAGCAAAGTGCAAGTTGCCTAACTATTCCCGCGTTCAACTATGAAGTTGGCAACTTTTGCATAAAGCAAGCAAATTACGTATGAGATCTTATTAGCCTGAACTAGCGAGCTCGACTAACTTGATAACTTATAAAAGTACTATATTGATACTTAAATAAAAGCTGTGTACGAAGATTCTTGATGTGCCTTTTAAAACGAGAGTAATGTGGATTTTGATATATTAAATTTATTAACAGTTGAGAAATCTTAATGGGAATGGATTTAAAATTAAGATTTCATTTGAGCTTTTAAGTAAAACAGTTGATACTAAAACTCGAATTTTAGTGAAGAAATAACAGTTTGATAACTAGAGATATTTGGCAAGTCTTTTAGTCTTTCAGAATAAATAAATTATTGTTCAAAAACGTAATCCTGAACAGTATACAGTCCAAAATAATCCAATTAAAGTGCTTTTTCTTTCTCATTATCTAAATATTATAACATTGACTTGTGTTCGTCCCAAAAGACCATTCGCAAATGAAACATTTACCATTTACGTAATTACAATAAATATTTCACCAAAAATGTTATTATGACAGTTTTATTGCTCCCACTTCTGATAAGCCAGCTTTAACTGTCTGAAATGTCCCAAACTGAAAAGTTGAACAATAACGATCAATACAGGGAGTATTGTATCCTTATTGCTATGCCAAACTACTAAGTAAACATTTTTGTAAGAAAATCCGTGCCTTTTCATAAACAAAGTAGTTTTCAGTTCAAATCTAAACCCGTTGAACCGCACTAATCATGAATAATAAAGAAATATTGCTCATAATATCGAACGCAAGGCTTTGCGCCATAGTTTAAGCATTATTTTACCTTAGGAACATTATATTTCTACCTGTAGTTCAAGTTTAATAACGACTGTGCGACTACGTGGCATGCAAACAGCAAATAAACGTATTTCAGTAATCGAGCTACCTGTAGATTTGTATACGTACCTACTGATTATTAAAAAGGGTTTAAACTATATAGGCCTTTTCTATCACCCTCAAAAAAGAAAGAAGTCAAATACCCGGCTGGAGTTTGTGTTTCCTGATAGCTATTCTGGGGGATTTTAAAGCCAGAGACACAGCTGTGCCAGAGATTAGAGTAAGTTATTTCTGAGGCAGCTTGCTCAATCATTGACCACATTGTAGCTTATCATCAGGTGAGAGAGTGGTGAAACGCATACCTATCAGTAATGGGCTGCGGAATTGTTTGGAAAAGTTACCGTGGCCCTGGATCGCAAAGGGCACCTCAAAAAACATAAGCGGGTTTCAGTAAAACTCTTGACGATCCCTCTCGCTCCACACCAACACCCTATTGTCAATCTTAACTATTTCCGAAGTCCACTTTGCGCCCCATCGCGTACCTCTCAACTTACACTTAAGTTAACTTTCAGATCCTTAATCCTTTACGCCATAACTCCATTGTCTATTCTACTGACAGAACACACCATCAAATTAATCCTGTGACTACTCCTTAAACTTCATCATAAGTCTTCTGTAAGTACGGTCAAGATGCAGAGATGTAATGTCGCACTGAAACTCCACAAGTCGGCTCAGCTGTATAACTAAAATCTAGCTATAATTTAGTTTATAGACTAAGCTAGAACCATGTTCCCTTAGAGACGCGTAAGTCACATTAAGGTTTAAGTTAGTGCTTTTGAAGTGACGTATTTTGTAATATGCCCGTTAAAACTTTCCCGTTTGCTCGCAGAATTAGTTGAAATTATCTATTAAACTTAGGTCGGATAGGTAAAATGTAAGCTGCAGCTTCGGAAACTGATTAATCGCCTTGCTCTATTTTCATGCGCTGTGACCGCATTTCCACCCGTGTAGATTGAATTTTTCTATTTTACGGTAGGTATGTTACCTGAAAAGTACGGAGAATGTATTTCGACGTCTTTTTTTTTGCACTGAGCTTTATCCTGGTCTTTTTTAGGGTTTTGCACGTAAGTCGGCAAAAACGGAACCCTTGTAGGATCACTATGTTGTCCATCTGTTTATCTGTTAAGACTCTTTTTCTCAGTAACGCGTAGAGGTGTTAAGCTGAAATGAATATCAAATACTCAGGTCTGCTACCCCTTGAAGCAGTGAATAATATCAAAATTATTTGCATAGGTAGGATTTTTTTTGTTTTAGGTGGGAAATCATCTAATGACATCTCCCGCCCTTGGGCGGGGCGAGACGTGTCAGACTTTTACTGACTAAAACCCACTCCTGTTCCATATTTGCCTTCTTTCTAGGGAGTAGTAGTAGGAGCCCAGTAGGCTTCGACCCTGCTGGTTGCATAGGTAGGTAAGTTTGAAACCCTCGGTGTACCCTCGAATCCGACTCGCACTTGACCGGTTTTTTTTTAATCTGTTTGGTAGTTGGCTACGAAACGCACCAGACTTAGATTTTTGTAGTACATTGTCTAAGTATTCCTCTAAAGATCGAAGATCATACATAACAAATAAGGGAAATATTTCCATACCCATTGCATGGTGTTACCTTCCACCGTCTCCCCACGTTTTATGCGAGCGACGTGACGCCAAGGGCCGTCATTTGTGGCGCGCGATTTATACGCATACCTTTGTACCTATTTTACTGGCTAAAAGTGCGACATTTACCGCCTTAACGATTTTATTTTCATTGTTAGACGAGGAGTTCAGGGTGAGGTACTTAAAACAAAAAAGCTTATAAATCATAGTTTGATTTAGGATTATCATTTCTTTTACCAAAAGAAAGTACTCAAAAGAAGGAGGCTAAAGAACATATGAATGGATTGTGTGAGGTGTCAATAATACCACAGTAATAGTGAAACAGCTGACAGACTGGAAGAAAAAAAATAACGTGTT
Organism: Mythimna impura; assembly: GCA_905147345.3. Classification (NCBI taxonomy): domain Eukaryota; kingdom Metazoa; phylum Arthropoda; class Insecta; order Lepidoptera; family Noctuidae; genus Mythimna; species Mythimna impura. The sequence goes on along the minus strand of LR990355.1, from coordinate 1,783,447 downwards.
GCGCCGACCCCAAGTTGCATAAGAACATAGCAGGAAAATTATAACTCACAGTCACAGTGTTATTGTGTGCTTCGTCATAATTATTTTATTCTGAGTTCTCTTAATCTTAATGTTTTCATATAGCATAGCATAGCATAGGCGGCCTTATAATGTTCCCACTGTTGGGACTCAGGCCTCCTCTCTAGGAGAGGGTTTTCATATAATTTACATATAAGTAATTATAATATTATAAGTATGTAATCTTGATGTTACTTAATTCTATTTCAAATATTATTTGTTCATTGCGCAGACATTGTGCAGGATTTTTAACCCAAAGTTTCCCTGGTTGACAAACGCGTTCTTGCATCAAGTCTGCCTATGTACCACTATTGTGCATAAAGTCTATACATAAATTAAAGATTTTTATTTTCAAAGTTGTTTTGGAGATTTTGGTAATATAGTTTGTGTGGTAATTTGCAATAGCATTTCTCATTTCTGAGCCCCCTTTATTCATTAGCACATCGACCGCTACAATTCACCTGGAACCTTTCCACCCCACAAATCATATCCAGCACACGATCATAACTCAAGACCTAAACAATTCACAGGTAAACCTCACCTCCATAATTTATAGTCTCATCCATTGCCTACCGGTTAGCCTAGTCATCTCCTGTTCGCACTGATACCTACCAGAAGAAAGACGTCATCGTGACGATCTGAACTGGAAGACACGTAATTTGTATTGTTTCTGATTGCTATTGTAAGGCTTCTTATCTAGAAATACTTAGGTATAATTTGTAGATACCGCGACCGAAGGTTCGGTTTCGTCTAAAAAGGAGCGAATGTTCGACTCGACCGAAACTATCGTCTTTGAACTGACTGTTTTTTTTTTTGAGTTGGGAAGTCATCTAATGACTTATCCCACTTTAGGCTGACTTTTAAATTACTGACTAAAATCACACCAATGTTCCTTCAGTTGCCCTTTGCGTTCCAGGAACACGGGCATCCCTTTCGGAAGTTTACCCATGGCCCCAGTAGATTTCGGCTCTGTTAGGCCCCTATGCTTTTGCTGACATCTCTTTGAGGCGCGCGTAGAACAGTACCCGCTGTCGTCGTTTCGGGCTCAGTCCGTTCCCTCACACGTGCTGGTTAGCTGATGGTTGTTATAGATACCATTTTTTTAAATTTAGTTCTATATTCAGTCTGATTTTCTGTTACCACCAGTTTCGGTTACGGGCGAAACTAAAAGAGGAACCGAACATTTGGTTATGGTTTCGGCAAATCGTATTTCGGTCGTTCAGTAGTAATTTGTTCCATTGCATGACGTGAAACAGACATAGAGACTGTACGCGGTATTAAATACTGTCTGCGCTATGTTCAAATTAACATAACACCGTATATTTTCCATTGTGCCTGCCTAAAAGGCTGTGTAAGTGAAATGTCCAACGCCCAAGTTAAAGAGATGATATACGACGCGAAAACATTAAGTCCAGTGTCCTAGCCACACTTCATATAAAATAAAATATTCGTGTTGTCGCTTCCAGTATTCGCGCGATTTGTTGGCGTCCCAAACCCCAACTCCATGTTGCATACTTGCCGATTTATGCCACAAATGCAAGCCTGCATATCTCGCTAAGCGAATTGTAACACACATGCCTTCTCTCTGCTGCATTAATCTAGTAGAATTCGAAGAATATTTTGATCAGTAGAATTCGTTTCGTTAGCGTACCAAGTCTGAAAATCCATTTTGAATTAAATCTGAAGTCTCAGATATTCGTCATCTCGAGATATTCGGTCATATATTTGGAAGCATTTCCTCTCACGCATAAAGTCCGCGCCTGTCATTGATATAAACGTAATAAACTCAAAAACTACTGAACGGATTGTAGTTTTTACCATTAGACACGTTGATTCATGAAGAAGGTTTAGGTGTTCATATACCTATGAAGAGAAAAGTCGAGAATTTCAAAGATTTCTAACACCGGTGCGAAGCTGGGTCGGGTTGCTAGTGATTTTAAAACATACTTTGAGTTTTCTGACCCAGGTAACAAGGTTTCTTTTACTGGTAAGAATTTGGATGAACGATCTCAAACATTTTAATAATTCACATGATAGACTTTTCTTAAGATTTAACTAACAAACAATGCGCTTACGGATATAAACAAACGTTGATTGTGCCAAAATTCTATCTAAGTTAATAATATGCGGTAGGCCCAGAAGAAAATGCCGTGACGAGTTGGACTCCTACCTAAAGGATTGGCCAGAAGTGGCTAAGGACAAAAGAGTGGAAGAATGGAAGGGAGACCTTTGCCCTGCAGTGGGACACAACGGGCTCATAATTAAATGACGTGCAATAATATAGTTGGAATTAATGATAGCTACAACCTTTAAGAAGTTCGAATAGGTTACTTCTAGCGTGCTCCATCTTCGATCACATCTTTGCTTACCATCAGGTGATATAGTGGTCAAGCACGAGCCTATCCACAATAAAAAAAATATCTTCATTTCGTTTTTTAATTAGCCCAGATTTTCCCAATATACAAAACATTTTATTAACACTTTCTTCCCTAAAACAAACTAAGAACCTAAAAAAATAAGTAGGCACAACAGCATGAACTGAAGTGTGCAACCGCGCCAGCTCTAATGAACCGATGGCTCCAAGCTCCGAAGGTAATTAATTGTATGGAAAAATTGTGCAATCCGACCCCGACACACCCGCCTCTCGGGCATCACTAGTTAGCGAACACTCTCCAAGCGAGAAACGAGAGAAAAATAGGGGACAACTAATTTGACGTCTTTTTCTAGCCACGTAATAAGCTATGTGATAAAACTAGGAATACGAGTCCTTCTGATAAATCGATAGCCAGAAATGGAAAATAATTATAGTAGTTTATAAAAATTATGATATAGAGCAACGTTCAGGTAAAAAGGAAACTTAATAAAACCCCACATAACGAATGGTTATAGTTTAACAAGTTTCTATTAAAAAATTCAAGAAAGAAAAAAACGGCCAATTGCGGCTCGGACTCGCACACTCTGGTTTCCGTACCAGAAAACTAAAAATTCACGTTTCTTGTGTAGAGACCCCTATAATTCGATTTTTGTTGTTGTTTTTATAGCAGCAATTGAAATACACACTGCAAAAAGTTCAACATCGACTTGGTTTATGAGATGCAGCACGCTAACAGACAGACGGACGGACAGCGGAGGTTTAGTAACAGAGTTCTGTTGGTTATACCCCCAGGAATCCTAAAAACCAACGAAGAAAGAAATAATTAAATTTTTCTGTTTACGGAAACAAGAAATAATAAACAACAATTTTCCAAGATGAAAACTAAAAGCGTGCGAAAACAACGCTTGCTGTGTGGTGTGTATATTCAAATACTGGCTTCTGCCAGCGGCTTCGTCCGCGTGAGTGACGGTTATTACGGACGCGAAGTCGAAGCCAGATAATAAGTAACCTATGTCCTTCCTTGGGGTTCAAGGTTACTCCGTGAATGCGTAACAAACAGACAGACAGAGTTACTTTCGTATTCATAATGTTATTAGAGAACCTTTATTGATTATAATTGAATCGTGTCGAGTTTTATGCTTCATGTGAGATTACCCTTTGAGTGGGTTGGTCATATTTTACCAAACTTTACTTTTATAGGTACATTGATATCGCATAAAAAAATATATATTTTCAAAATTCTAACTGAAAAAACTCAATCAAAACCATTTTTTTTTTTCATATAGTTCTACATGGGCACTTATGAAACGTCAGAAGCTAGTGCACAGTTCCATTATTGATCATTTCCTATGGAGAACCATCAAGAACTTCCATGGTTACTCTTTAAAAAATTTCCACATTAGAATATTAAAACTTAAAGGTTAATAGTATTAGTAATCAACTACTAAAAAGTTCCAATGATTTCCCAATTCATAATCCGTCGAATGCTTCAGACGCATTGCGGTGACTGTAGGTACAGCATTCAGCGACATTATTATAAAAAGGTAACACAGGGTCGAAGTGAATGCGTCCTCTCACCGTTGTAACTCTTCATAACTGTGCAAGCCGTGATTCTAACGCGATATTATGTTTCCAAAGGATGAAAGTGAACGTTTAATTTCATTCTGCCTGTGCATAGCTTAATCTTCACTAAGCGTGCTGAGCGCTAGCAAACCTAGTTGTGGCTATGGTTAAAACTTCATCAACGCCGTTTAATAACCGCAGCTCTATTAGCTGTTGTAAAATGAAACAGTTCATGCTATACTGCTTCCTCTTACGCGGACGCAGAGCCAACTCATTCGCAAAAGCATATTCTGCAAAGTCCCGCTTTATAATAAAATTCCAAAATCAATTTGACCGAGTTTAAGAAGAAATTTAACCCTTTGAAACGCGCAAGAGAAGTATGCTCTCTACGCCAAGCCTTTTATTAGCTATTAAATACCTACAAAATGCCAGAGAATGAATAGTACAAATATTTAGCTTAATTTTGGTTCTATTTAGTTAAGTGACATACGGAGAAGAAATTTTTTTTTTTTTCTATAATAATTTTACCTATTTTCTATAATATCACTTCAGATTATAATATAGCACATCTTGCACATCCTACATATGTTTCGCTTATAATCGTAAAGGGTTAAAGATTTTTTTGTAACAAATCTATATATATAAAAGCGAAAAACCACTTACTTATATTAAACACGAAATCTCAGAAACTATAACACCTACAAACTTAAAATTTGGCAGGTAGATTCCTTATAGGGTGTAGACATCCGCTAAGAACGGATTTTCCGAAATTCACTCCCAAAGGGGATGAAACGGGGGTCCAAAGTTTGTATGGAGAAACCGACTTTCACGCGGGCGGAGCCGCTGGCAGAAGCTAGTATAGTAAAATGACACTTTGACATCTTAATTCAATTATTTATTTATATGATTTTATTTTGACTGACATCTCTAAACAATTAAGTATTAAATTAACTAAATTGAGAGCAGTGGTGGCCGAGTGGTAATGGCCCCGACTTACCGAGTTGTAGGTCGCGGGTTCAAACCCAGCCAGGCGCATAACTTTGTGTAATTTATTTCATCACCACAGCTCATGTCCTAGAACCAAAAATTCGAAGACATGTGACATTCACCAATCCGCAGTGGGCCCGCGTGGTGGATGACGGCCCATTCCCTCTCCTAGAGAGAGGAGGCCTGAGTCCCAGCAGTGGGAACATTAAAAGGCTGATTATGCTTTGCTTATGCTCTAAGCAATTGAAACTACGAGTATAATATTATCTCAATGTACTTAACTTTATCAATATTTCAACGCTCATGTGGTAGAACGTGCCGAGACTAAATGTTTAAACCTAAAACCATGTAATGTACATACTTAACATGTTCTGAAAAATAAATGATTATGATTGCCTTCAGTATATTATATTTTTTACATTCATGTCTTTCATTCTGTAGTCATAAATCAGAAAAGTTTATTTCAAATAGACCATTTACAGGCACTTTGGAATTGTCAAAATGTTGGTCAATCAAAAAAGAAAAAGAAGCTAAATTGCACGTTCCAAAGCGTAGATCTCTTTGGAGAAGAACGTGTAAGAAACTCCATGGACACTTTTTTAAATCATATTATGAGTTACGTATAATCTGGGTTACTAACATATTTCTTGTCGCTTCTATTACGTGAGCAAAATGTAGATAAATAATGAAAAAAAGGTTAATTAAAAAATAGAAATTGAAACAAGTTGTATATCCTCCGCTGTGCTATTATTTGTCAAATATGTCTCTACTTTGCTGTTCATTGTCTGTCACATCTAATAAGCTCTTTTGATTGTTAGCCACCGGCTTACCTTAAGTGAAATGTTATAGGACATTTCACTTATTATCCATCACCGCTCAACAAACAGCTCAGCTCTCGCCACTGAACATCGGAACACTTGCGACACTCGGTACACACTCACAGACCTCATCTCGATGGCTCGGTGTCCAGTTACTTTTAAAAGCACTCTCCACGCTGTTGTCATTTCCATCGTATCCAGGCTTTTTAAACTCCGCTTGTTTTGATTAAATTTCTTCACTGTTAATATTTTTTAATTGTCATTTTATTTTAAGTTGAGAATTAACTTCAAAGTAAAAATGATTAGGTTTCGTTCAAAGAACCTTATCAATATTCATTAATCCTTTTATCTTAAACACTCTTTTCACAGTCAAAGAAATAGCAATAGACTGTTTTCTTTTAATTTGCCAGCTATTAGTTGTTACCGGGGCCTTACCTTGGGGCCCTACGTGTTATAATGTCAGGCGTGCGAGCGAGAAAGAGATGGAGCTATACTCCCTATATAGCTCCATCTCTTTAACAGTTCGGTTTAGGTCGTCAAGTGGATCGTGTTAAGAGCTCGTGGTATGGCCTCAGTTCTACCTAATCATTCTGAGTGAAAGGTAATTTATCATATCTTTAATACGGAAATTCATAAGGTGTTTGTATAATTCAACGGAAATTCGCTTTGAGGTGAAAATGAACACGAATTACGTCATAACAACGATGAGGAGCAACGAAATGACAGGATACGTAACATGTAAAACAATCCTGAAGCACACGTTACCGATGAGGATAATAATAATGCAGTCGAGGCTCACAAAAGTTAGCTGAACAGTCTGACAAGCGGAATAATAAAGCTGTACTGGTAAGTTGTAGCTAACAATAGGATCAGTACAGTTATGTATGACTAGCTCTCCGCCCCATCTTCGCATAAGTCTTACAAATCTTTGAAATTCTCGGCTACTTTAACATATATGTATGTCCTCATGAATCACTCTTGTCTATTGATGAAAACCGCATTGAAATACGTTCACTATTTTTGTCGCCGTCAGACAGATGAACAGACGTGGTAGCGATTAATATGTAAGATAGGATATTGTTGAAAAGGTGACTACTGTGATGGCGACAAAAAAATGGAAGATACCATGATGCACCGAAAACGAATAATCCGAGTAAGGGCAGAATGATGATTTCTAAAATGGTGAAGTATCTGTAATTAAGAAATGAGCATAATCATGCACCAGATGTTAGTTTAACAGCTATAATTGATAAAGCATGTGATAAGTTAGTAAAACTAAGCTATCAAAATTAAATTCAAAGTTGAAAGTGCATCGAGCAAGAACAACCGGCAGACCACTGCTGCTGCTGAACAATAAACCAATTATAATAGCTGTACTGTAATTTTAGTTTTAGATTGCAATACAATTGGTTTCAGGATCTATATGTCCCGCTTGTTATGCGGAGAGATCTTAGTGGCTAAAGTTGCAGGGTATCGTAGGAAGGATGGTTTGAAAATATCCTTTCTTACATGCTATAAAACGAAAGTCCCCCATCGGAGAGAGACAGACTCTCTGTCTGTTAGCGATAAACTCAAAAACTACTGAACGGATTTTCATGCGGTTTTCTGCAATATTCATGAGGAAGGTTTAGATATATAATCATCATTATCATCATCATTTCAGCAGAAAGACGTCCACTGTTGGACGATATATAATAAATGCATATTACATTTAATTTCGAAACTTTTAACTTAATCACCCGTTCGAAGCTATCGAAGCCTGGCTTGGTATTTCAAAATAAAATACAATAAATAGCCAATATTTTTGATCTCATTAACTTGACAGGTTTTCATCTAAGCAACTGAAATTTTAGGAAGCCAGCCCACCGGAACTGAGATAAAATCTTGTCAGGTAGGGGTTCTAAAATGTCCTACGCTTTTGGAAGCACCATCCAAAACATTTTTCAAGTCGGCTTGTGTTTCCACCAGTCAGCTTATTCTCACTCACCTCGATTTGGCGAACGACACACAAAATTGCCACGTCTATTTTTGGGACTAGGAAGAGGACTGAAATTTGGTCTATATTACTGGTTACATCAATTACTTAGTTTATTCCTAACTTTTAAATAGCATAATCAGCCCCCTCTCTATGAGAAGGAATGAGCCGTAATCCATCACGCGGGCCCAGTTCGGATTGGTGGATGTCGCAGGTCAGGCCTCCCTCTACCTCTCCATCCATCCACATGTATACTCTTAACTCTTTTAGTAACATGTGTTTCATTCCTTCTCGTCACATGACCATACCAAGATAAATGATTCCCCTTCAACTTTTCAGTCACCGGCGCCACTTTCAAACATGCTCTATATACTCATTTCTCACTTTATCCATTCTCATTACGCCACACATCCATCTCAAAATTCTCATCTGCGCTACATGCAATCTTTTTTCATCCGTCTTTTTCACAGCTCAACATTTTTATCCATACAGTATGACAGGTCGTAACACGGACTTGTAGATTTTACTGTTCCTTGACTGACACAATACTATTACCGGAGATTAAAATAAAAACTAACAAACCAATAAAGCAATTTTGTAAATCCTGCGATCACCGGCCACCTCATCTACCTATACAATACTTTGATGTGGTCGCTCTGTAAATCCTCTGTATTGCTACCGAGCACGGTATCTATACAGCCATTTCTTATTGTTTTCATTGCCCCAAGCGATTAAACGAGCTTCCATTGAAAACGTATCAGAAACAAGGGGCTTATTGCTTCATTTTTCTAAAGACAAACGGCGTATAATATCTGCTAAGAATATTGAAGATTGCTTTTTTTTTCTTTTAACTGTAGAATATTCATGAATAATGGTTTTAGGGGGATTGTTTATTCCTTTTGGGGTGACATAAAGTGAAGTGCCTTTGTGAAGATGGGGGGAAAATATTGTTAGGATGTGAATGACTTCTAGGATGATGCCATTGAACAGCATTATCATAATTATGATGTTTTTTAATGAGTGTGAATTTACTCAACATGATGGCTAGTAACAGTCCCAACTTTCTTATGGTGTGCAAAAAACAGAAAAAACAATGTAGGTATTTACGGGGAAATGAGGTTATCTTAAGTCTAGCTACCAGAACGGTAGTTTAGAACTATAAAAAAAGAGCTGCAAGAGCATTTTTATGATAATTGAAAATTAACCCAAGGGAACATACTCCTGGGATAAAAAGCCTACCTTATCTGTATTCCAGGACATGATCTACCTATGTACCAAGTTTCATCGAATCAGTTCATCCGTTAGGGCGTGAAGAAGTGACAAACATACATACTCAGAAATTTTCACCTACATAATATTAGTGCGATGTTTTGTTAGGATGAAAATTCAATTTAACAGAATCCAAAAGGGACAAATGCTAGTATAATCCACAAAGAATACCTCGCAGGTTGAGTTCGAACCAAGAATTTTTTGCACCCCAAGATTGCCCTTTCCGAACAAACAATCGGCAAACAGCAAGCAACAATTTTGACATATCTCATTAATACTGCAGCCGGTTCCTGGCGGTGGTCGTGTTGGGGGCCAATAGGGGCCCGATGGGGGTTGTAGCTAGTAATTGGCGTGGTTTACGATGCTCTGCCCCCGGTACGCCCGTGAGGGGTTGGAGCGAAAGCTGATAGATACATGTCCGGATTAAGGCGATTTGTTAAACGACGCGTAAAGGAGAATTTGAAAGTGAAGGATTTGATTTCTATAGGTTTTCTTTGCAGTCGTGGTAAATGATTTACTTGAGTCGAAAGAATTTCGATGCATTTTCATTAATATTATAGCCATATTTCTTGATAGCCATTATGTAAGTTTTAATAGGGCTTAAGACGAACAAGATTGTTTTAGATCTTCAAATTTCGATCCTTCAAAGTTTTCTCTTAATGTGTCGAGCCTTTTCAGGAAGAACATCGTAAGCGACAATTTGCGTTTTTTGTAGGAATGGGTATATTCTTCCACAATTAAAAAATATTTGAGAAAATGTATTAAAAGCGACTATACTATTAAATCAGTAGTTATATGATACTCAAATAAAATATGTAATGTTGTGATAAATTTATATTTTAATTTAACAGTGTAATCTTTTTTTCTTAATAATGAGTATGTCAATTGGCAAAACAGGAATAGTTTTTAATTATGGAATAGAAATAAAACCCAGTTCCACAAAAAAATACAATCTGTCGTATAAAATATTCTTCTTAAAAAGGATAGATATTGTTGTTGCAATTCCTGATTCAAATCACTACCTCAATTTATAATTGGCATCTCCGATAAGACGTCCCTCCGCCACTACAGGTACAGACAATCCATTCAATAAAACATGAGCGCGGTAACTTGCAGTCGGCACCTGGTTTAGTGGCCGACTGAGTCCGATAACGAACCTGTCTGTGGTATTGAACCGTCTTACACTTTGTTTCTCGTAGTTTAGGGTTTGAACAATCCAGATGTAAGGGTAAGGTATCTTTGTAGAGGCTGCGGTATTATTCGAAAGACACTAAACGCAAAACGGCAACAAAAGAAACACGGGTTAGTTTTAGTCAGTAAAAGTCTGATAGGACCTGAGTTATAACTCTTTTTGTAAAGCAAGAGAGAGAATAGATTAATTCTGAGGCAGCGTGCTCAATCGTCGACCACATCATAGCTTACTATCAGGGGAGATAGTAATGAAACGCATACCTAGGTATTATTCGAAAGAGTTACTGTGGCCTGTGGTGTGTGTGTGTGTTGTTGTGGTGTGTGTGTGTTAGCTGTAGCGCAAAGGGTGACTGAAAGAACACAAGTGTATTTTAGTCTAACACTCCCGCTCTCACTCGACTCAGAGTGGAAGGAGTTATTCGTTGATTTCTCAGCCAAAAATGGTGTCTTTGTATGCTTTTGGTTTTGAGTCTTAATTGAAACATTTTCAGGTTTAGAATAAATGTAATGTGTATTTTCACTATCACTAAGGCACAAGTTATTTTCTACAATTCTTAGATATATTCTAAATTTCAAGTTCGGCAAGAATTTTCTTAATTGCTCCCAGCAGTCACTTAATTTAATCAATTGAGATAAAATGAATTACCTAGTTGAAAACATTTATTTCAAAATTAGTTTGATCTGTAGGTACCTACCGTCTTCGAGAGGTTTACATAAAACATCATGTTTTATCGTTTGAAACATTGATTTTTACACTGAAATGAGATATGGAGAGATGAAGTAAGAGTAATTATTTCATTAAGCCTTATTCAAATGTTCATAAAATCATCTTTTAAACACGAAATTTATACTTAAAAAACTATACAATTTAATTTCTATCAACCACCAGTGACCCTAAAACCTCAGTGAAAGTGCAGTTACCATTATAAATGCTGATCTAAGAACATTTGCGCGTTAAGAACGCGCACGAGGGATGGTCGCGCGCGATGAAGCGCGGCGGCGGCGCGTGCGCGTGGCTCGGCACGCCCTGCGCGCGCAAGAATGGCGCCGTGTGCGCGTGCCGCGTACACACTGCTCTGCTGCAGGTACATATTGTAGGAATATTATCTTCTTATAGATGCTGCCGTAAACACTACGCTTGACAAACAAATTGGTAATAGCTTTTGAAAGGTAAAAGGTAAAAAGGTAGTAAGATTGACAAGAATACTTGTCAATCTGTCATCAATAACCCTTTCGTTACAATGACGTGTGAGATATGGTAAGAAAGAAGAGAAAGAGAAGCTCTGAATATAAACTCAAGGATCACTTATCATATCAAATGCTAAAGTTCCCATTTTGTGAAATCTTAGGACCCTAGTGTGCTACCTAAGATCCGGCTCGAAGGACCATTTGATTCAGGTTCTATCATAAAAGGCACACAAACATCTGAATTGGTTTAGCTATTTAGTTGGCGACCAAATACAAAGATCGATAATGATTGTCTGTCTGTCTGCCAAGATCCTTTATGTCGGAAACGCGTGGAGGTATTGAATTGAAATTATAACCTTATACTCAGGTCGGCGAAAGCTGTGAAAAAATCAAACTTCTGAGTTAACGAAAAAAAAAGTTACGGCCATTTATGTCGCAAGAAACGTGTATTTCGACACTCTCAAGGGAATCAAAATTCATAGGGTGACTTCCCGTTGACCTAGAATCCTGAAATTTGGTATAAAGCAAGGTCTCATAGCACAAGTATAGGAAAAAATCCGAAAACTAAATTTGTAGTTATGTCACAAAAAATCTTTTTTTGTGATTCGGAAAAATCTTCGTAACTCAATTCGGGAATTGAATTGTTTTCATAGGTGAGTTTGTACGGAACCCTCAGTGCGTAAATCCGACTCGCACTTGCCCGGTTTTTTTTTACATAGCCTTACATGAGCATATGAGAAAGCAGTTCAACTATGTAGTTAACATGCATGATTGAAGGCCTGTCCTTATGTTATAAATACTTAAAGATGACGATAAGGTGCAAAACACTTTGAAGTAACGTGTAAGTCTATAATTACAACGCGTATGTAATTAGGTCGTTTTCTGAACGCGTGTGTTCCTGTGAAAGGTCTTGGTACTCAAACGTGAATTAATTTCCCACCTCGAAAGTCGAGGCTGAACGCTTCGCTTTTATGCTAATAAGAATGAGTATACAGAGAAAAACTTTAAGCGTATCCATTAACGTTTATTTTTGTTAATAAGTTAATGTTTTAAGAAAATTAATTACAAAGAGGAACGAGGTCTTATATGTATATTTTGTAATGTATCCGGATCATCATCATAGTCAAGTGTCGCTATAATGTCCGGTCCTTTGCGTTTCGCATCCATCGGATTCCCGCGACCCTCACACAGGTCATCGGTCCACCACCACTTCTTCCGGTACGTGGTCGCCACTCCAGGACCTTTTGTCCCCATTGATCATCTTTTCTGCGAGCAATGTGCCCTGCCCACTGCCACTTAAATTTGACGATTCTTCGGACTATGTAACCTTGGTTCTCCTGCGGGATATCTTCATTTCTGATGTGATCACGCTAGAAAGCTCTGAACATAGCCCTTTCCATTGCCCTTTGGGTGACTTTAAGTCTTCTGATGAGGCTCATTGTAAGCGAGCACGTTTCGGAGCCATATGTCATCATCACTGGCAACACACACTGGTCATAGACTTTCGTTTTGAGCCACTGTGGTATATTTGACGAGAAGATACCGCACAGCTTCCCGAACGCTGCCCAGCCGAGTCGGTTTCGACTATTGACCTCTTTCTCGAAGTTAGACCTACCCGAGTGGATCCGGTTGTTAGTGCAGATTTAGATGTAGCTCGGCTTTGCAGAGAGCCGTCATTACGAGTGTGTGTGGCATTTTTTGTCTCTCTTCTACCAGAGTTCTCTTTTCATTTTTAAAATGGCATCTATTTCCGTTTTTCATGGCAAAATATCATAGACAGCCAAGGGTATAAATCAAATAGAACTTCATCAGCATACAGCGTACAGGAGAGGCCTATGTTCTGACGTAAGTAAATAGATATTCAATAAAACATTTGTTAGTAAATCTAATATATAAAAATCTTTGTCGTCAGTGTTCGTTATCGAACTCCTGCGAAACGGCTTGGCCGATTTTTAAGATTTTTTTTGTTTATATTTGGTAGGTCTAAAAATAGTCGTTGGCAATTTTTTGACCTCTTACCACCACCCCCCATTTTTTCTTTGATTATTTATATGGCAGAACGACGTTTGCCGGGTCAGCTAGTATAAGTATAACAAACACGCTTGGCGGCATACATAATATATTATGTATAACCAGCCACTCTGTACCAGTTTGATTCAATTTGACGCGCGCACTGTCGCCGGACAATAGTTAGTTCCACTACTGCTAACAAATAACAACTTCTGAACACTTTTCTTGCACAATCTTGTTTAGAATTCTGAAATTTTCACCAAAGTTTAGTCTTCAGTGATGCAATTTAATATTGACTGACTGCACCACCTGTGTATTTTGTCTTTTGGAACAGAAGAAAAATAAAAGCTTTGTAAGTTACTTAGAAGGTCAAATTAAAGTCTAAACGATTATTGCAAACAAAGTATACAATGTTGGTATTACATTATATTAGTACTTATGACTTAGCATCCCTTTACAAGCATTGCAATTATCATTCACCTGCCCTTATCATCCCAAATTAGCATGCAATTAAACGTTAGGTATTATTACTTAAGTATATTATATTAGTACAATTAAATTGAGAAATCATAGTGTCTGTAATAATGAATTTAATACAATTATTGAGCAATATTACTGACATTGAAATTATAGTTATGTCAAAATTAAATGTCAATAACAATATTAACAATTAATTAAATACAATTATTCAGCAAATGTCCCCAAAATAATTCAGTGATTTTTCAAATATCTATGTTTTCAAGTCGTTACGTATCTGGAAATCTACCATGGTGAAACCCAGACAAAAGTCATCAGTGATAATAGATGGGACCTTCCCGATGGGATTAAAAATATTTTTAACGAAACCAATAATAAACTCATACATATTTAATTCAGCTCTGAGGCAATCTGGTAACAATCCGATTGCCAGTGGAAGTGTCGACAGACGGACTGACCTGAAATAGATCACAGTGCTCCTCTAACTAAGGAATTGCATGTTTCAGTAGCATTAATGTTTATTTCGTGGTTATCTATCGTGTGAAACTGGATTTTAAAGAAGCTTCCGTTTTCATCAGTTTGAATATAATTTTTTTGTATTAAGTGTAAAAAAAAATATATCACACACTAGCTGTTGTTACCTATGGTTTTACCTGCGTCTTTGATAACTACTTCGCTCCCGTGGGCCATAGCGTAATGTTATAACTTAATGGCCTATTCAAAACTAAAAGATTTTTTCAATTCGAACCAGAAGCTCATGACATTATAGCATTCAAACAAACTCAAGCAGTTTTATAAAATAACTATCTATATATTTATGGAGGAACGGCCTTTGAATATTCAAGAACTCAGGAAAACCTGTATACCTAACGGACGAAAGATAATAGAAAACTTTGACAAAGCACCGCTAAATCAAATGCCGTGAAAATTAACGCTGAGGCACGGCCAAAGGTAGTTTGAGGAATAATAACCGCAATAAATAACCATTGCTAGTTTAGCATAATAGCAATTCTCAATCTACACAATTAAATTCCAGTTGGCCACCACCACAAAACCTCGGAACACTTTATTGAAAATCCATTTCCTCAGATTATCTCAGAATATAATTTAACGAACCACAATTGGAACCACTATAGCACTAACAAAATACACAGTTTCACAGTAGTACAGTCAAGGGCAAAAATGTAAGGAGGATCAGTATTCTCAAAGTGATGAAAACTAAAAAAAAAACTGGATTTTTATTTTTCATACAAAATGGATCTTTTTCTCGACCTCATCTGATGGAAAGCGATTAATGAGTTCTACGAAGCGTGATCCATCGTCGACCACGTCATCGCTTACCATCAGGTGAGATGGTGTTCAAACGCGAGCCTATCATTAATTTAAAAAAAAATAAAAAAACGATGTAACAAGCTTGCCCAGAAGATGTCTGTTTACTCTTTCTTTAACGCCTCAAGTACCTATTTAATACTAAATCTATGCTTATGAACCTACAGTGTTCGGTTGACGGTTCGAGCGTTGTCGTGAGCGAGCTTAAAACCTAAGCGGTATCATACGACATTTGATGGATCAAAGACTAACACTGCTTGTATAGAGCTTTTCAATAGGTACACTCAAACTTTGACAGTGTCTATTGGCTATCCTAGTTCAACTATAGTTGTGAAATATTTATTTAGTTTTCTCATTTGACCATTGAACGATAAACGATTCCACAACGTGATAACTCTTCTCTATCCATATTATAATCCTTATATAGTCTATTCCGAGAAACCACAGAAGATTGCCGCCTATATAATAATGCGATATGACTCCCATTTTTCAAGAAATTGGCCCCATTTATGCGTATGTCATATACAAAATTTGTTCCGCGACATCCTTTTACTCGAAATTATATTCCACGCATTTCTTCTAATGTATGATAAAATAAAAATGTACAACTATGTTACTTACAACTGTTTCTTTAGTTTAACTTTGAGCGCTCTTAACGAAAAACCCTTCCTTTTGATATAATTTATTTCAATAATTGTTCAGAACTTCTGATAATTTAGAGCCCTTTCTGACGTTGCCTGTACAAACCACATCATCTCAACGCTCATTCCGCTCCAAAGCCGTAAAAATGGATCGGGAGCGTTCCGGAAAACCATTGTGTGTCGAGTGTCATGTTTAATATTATATATTTTTTGTTTCGTATCGCCGGAAATTGATTCGGTTGAAACTAGCGGGCTGCTAATTGGAACAACTGCCGCGATATGTTTGTAGAAGGAAATTGAACTTATGCGGGGATGTGGCAGCGAGTCTTGGTGGAAAGTGGGCGATAGTAACTGTGTGTGGGTTCGGTTAAATGGTTCTGTAACGTTTTGGCTACGCTGAATATTCTTTGTACCATTTTCAAGCCTTGTCTAGATCTGCAACACGTAGATGAAATGACACACAGAGATTTTTAGTCAATTTTATGGATACAATTTCGAATACCCAAACGGGAAAGGTGTTGTCGTTCACTGCTAAAGTAGGATAGTATCAAGGTTAACATTTCATCCTGTTTATAAACTTCTAATTAAAATGCGAACTATTCATACTACATTCTAGCTCCGAAGGATGACGTGTTAATGAAATTCCACCGGTTTCACTTCGAGGACACGGGTCAGTTAGATCACCTACTTGGACTTGACCCGTCACCCAGCCATCGTGATGTCATCTATCAAGATTTGTAGATTTTCACCTGGAAAAGGTATAGCCGGATTTATGATAATGTATTTTTTGACAAATGGGTTACGATGCGAGGCCATATATCATCGAATTTGTCGTTTGTGATCGATGGGACAAAAAATGAAACTATTAACTGATTTCAACGTACGGGAATATTTTGTTCGTCAACGGAAATACCTTCAGATTATTGACACCTTCCTGACTTGCGAAAGTAACCAAATATTATTTACATATTCAAGCCACATATAAAGAATCATCCTCTGCAACCCGAACCACATCATCATCATCTTCTTGCCCTTGCCCCATGTTATTTGGGGTCGGCGCAACACGATTTTTTTTTCTTCCATTCGGTCCTGTCACCCGTCACGTTCACACTATCCATCCACATGTATACTCATAACTCTTTTAGTAATATCTATTTCAACCCGAATTACACGAACCGATCTAAATATCATAAGAGCTCGACTAAGCACAATTGCATAATAGAACTATCATCAACCGATACCGAAATCTTCACGTCAGATACGCGGTTTATCGCTACCTCTGAACATGTGTTTCAGGTGTTACGTTCTTGGCAAGACGCCAGACACACAGTTTTCTACCCAGACACTACTAGAATTTTCAATTGAACCAACTTTCTAGAGGTGAACCAGTGAGACTAACGTTTACTTAGTTCACTGAAAGTCTTAATGATTTAGATAACTGGATAAAGCTTAGAAAGAATTTTCAATTAACTCGAGTCGATTAAAAGACTGCAGAGAAAACTACAGCTATTTCACGAAGATAATACAAGAAGCTTTTAAACTATTATAAATATCTAGCAAAGCAAACGCGTAGAAAAGCATTACTATAATGAAAAAAGCACAAAATCATCCACTCTTCGAATAGATAACCAGTGTTCGCCATCCATAGCCCCATGAGAAAGACGACAGACAAATGAAAGCGAATAAACAACTCAATAGATATGTAAGGCTGTCAATACAACACGGCAACACGGTGTGTCACATAACAGAAGAATCAGAAGACCAACAAACAATGTGTGCTACAGGACTCAGTAAGAATGTTGCTCTGTTGTGTAGATGACTTATATTCTCATATATTCTGCCAGCGGCTTCGCCAGCTTGAAAGACGGTTCCTCCTTATAAGCTTTAAAACTCCATTTTGGAAAACCCTCTCTTAGTGCTCACCTACGTCATAAAAGAAAACCTTGTGCAAAATTTCACGCTCCTAGTCTCAGTAGTTTCGGCTGTGCGTTGATATGTCAGTCAGTCAGTTTCTCCTTTTATATATATAGATTATTGAGAACTAGCTTCTGCCAGCGGCTTCACTCGCGTGAAAGTAAATAACAATCCCAAGCGAACATACTCTTATACTAGGAGTAGAGTATGTTCGAATAGAATAGAATAAATTGTATTGTACACCAAAAAAGTAACACAACTTATACAAAAACTTAAATCTATGGGTACAATGGCGGTTTTAATAGTTTCTAAGATATTATGGTAATCGAGCTCTGGTAGGAAGGTCTTGGTTCGTGTACTCGTAATAATAATTTAAATATTCTTTTTCTTCAAAATAATTATAATTGCAAAAATCACTTTCCTTCTAAAATAAGAAACTATTCTTTTATCTATCAATTTCAAAACCTATTCTAAATTTGCAAAACCTAGCCGATCCGCTAGCTAATAAGAAAAATAACTGATGCGTCCTCCTTCGATATTACGATATGGTCTACCCGTGTGCCAATTTTCATCCAAATCCACGCACTCGACAGTGAGAGTAGTTATTTGAAGATTCCAAAGGAAAAAAAAAATGGCCGCTAGTACTATTATCTAGTCTAGTCTTTAAAAAAGTGTTCCTTCTTTATTTATCTATTGAGAGCTGTCGGGTTACGCCGCAGGGTGCAAAGTGCGGCGTGGACGATGACACCGGGGGGATGGGAGGGTGGGTGGACCACCCACCGAGCACTATTACTAGGAATAGGATCAGCAGAATTGGCCCAATGAAAAGCCGATCAATTGCTGAAATGTTTATTGGGATGGATGGGTGTGGGAGTTTGGTGGAGCGGGGAAAATGGAATATGGAAAGTCACTGCAAAGCCTAAGCCTACCATGGATTTCGAAAAAATGATTTAGGATTTCCATACTTTAGTGAGTATTTTAGATAACGAAGAAAAAATCAGGGAAATGTAAAACTTCGAGCTAAAAGCTATGCGATTCCAAATAAATCGGCATTTGTTGTAATTAAATAATGTAAGCTTTGGTGTAGGCTTCTGTGAGTTCCTAACTATAACGTGACGGAAAAGGAAACCCATTACTTTAAATTTCATTTTTACATACCAGCACAAACTATCGCTGGTTTAACAGCCGTATTTTTTCATCTGCCAGTTGCCAGTTCTTCTATTTTTGTTTCATTTCTCTGTACGACTATGTAGGTATGACTTTACAAAAAAGTAAAAAAGTTCTGCAAAATATCCTTCACTAACACTGTCCAAATAATATGAACGTCGTTTTCATCTCGTAATTCAACGAACGACAGTTTGTTGTTGAAGGTAAGAAGCTACACTCCCATGTTGCTCTTTCATTAACTGGCTCAGACAGAAAGCCAAAATGGACGACTTCTTAAAGAAACACTTACTTTTAATAATGTAATACAAATTAAATTGTTATTTTTTAAGATCTCTTAAAAATTTTGCTTAAAATGCCTTTGCCAGAAAGAAATTAAAAAAAAAATAGAATACGGCTTGAGAACTTATTTTTACTAAATAAATAAACTAATTTTCATCCGTACGCTCTCAATAAGGTTCAGTTGAAAACCAGTTTCTGGCATTTTTGCTGAACTAGACCTATTCGGCGCAACCATGTAAGGTTTCTTTTTTTAATCTTCAGTTTCTACATGTTTTTTCTACACTGTGTGTATCTATGTATATATATAAGCATAATCAGCCTTACAATGTTTCCACTGCTGGGACTCAGGCCTCCTCTCTAGCAGAGGGAATGGGCCGTAATCCACCACGCGGGCCCAGTGCGGTTTTGGCGGATGTCACATGTCTTCGAATTTTTTGGTTCTAGGATATGCCGGTTTCCTCACGATGTTTTCCTTCACCGTTTTGAGAGCAGTGGTGATGAAATAAATTACACAAAGTAATGCGCCTGGCTGGGTTTGAACCCGCGACCTACAACTCATAAGTCGGGGCCGTTACCACTCGGCCACCACTGCTCTCATGTATGTGTATGTGTGTCAAATAAAATAATTTCTATCATTCTTCTTTTCTTTTTTTAACAAAAAAAAAAAAAAATAGGAATAAAGTTAGTTATAATCCATCTTAAAACTTTTCATTTATTAACGAAGACCAGTCGGTCTCCGGTAGTATCAAAATTATTGATTACTAGCTAATAAAGGTAAATAATGATATTATTTAACAGGTGCATAAGCTCTTACTACACATACACATAACCATTAGACACTACGTTATTATATTCCCATACATACATACTCGTATACGCCATATATGTATGCGCAGTTAATTGAATGTCAGTCAGTATATTGAATGCTTGACTCTGACAACGTGTTGGGCGAACACAATAGCTACATTAATTGTCTACATGAAAAGGCTTTTAAGAGCAAATAATTACCGAACAACAATTCGAGACCTCGAAAAAGTTCTACGAACGGTTTCCGATCTATTTTTAACTAATTTTACAGTAAAAGGACTACAAAACTTTACAATTTCGCTGAAGCCATTATAGTAAATCTCATATTCGCATACGAAATATAACTGCACACATGAAATACCTTTTTACCCCTCCCTGGTCCCAGGCTTTATCTATAGACGTGCCAGCAGACAGTAGGATTTTGTGATATCCTGCTTAATTTACAGCTTCAAGTGTGGAGCCAAGATCGATTTATTGGAAGGATATATAACTTAGCTACATTAGATCGACTGATAACAAATTGAAGTGGAGTCAAAGGCTCCGCTAATTAAGTTACTTTCTTGTATACCTATGTGGGAACACGGTAGTATATTATATGCGTCTACAAAGATGTTTTCGCTGTCGTAAATCTCGGGACACCGATTTTTGAGGTTTATGCAGATAGAGGTCTTAAAATAGTCGTGTCTTCTGTCGGTGCTTATGAGTACGTTTGTAGATGGAAGGGTAACATATAACAAGTGTGATTTAATAGAAGAATGTCAAGAAAATTGTTTATTGTGTATGTTGTGACGATGTTAGTTGATATACCCTCCTATTTCTTTTTATTATCATATATTCTGATTCACACTTAAGGAGTAGAGTTCCCTGCCGGAGTCTGTTTTTCCTGATAGCTACAACCTGGTGATCTTTAAGTGAATAGTTTACTTCTAGGCAAGCGCGCTCTATCGTCGACCACATCGTCGCTTTCCATCAGGTGAGATGGTCAAGGTCGAGCTTATCAACAATAAAAAAACCCTGATTGGTCCCTGAATCGTATCCATCAATTCAGTTCTCTGCACGGCACAAGCCAAACTCGTCTGAAAAGCCTCGTTTTCAGAACATAAACCACTGTCCAACATGTAGTGCACAAAGCGATGGAGAATATTTTACTACAACGTACATTGCAAGACGACTATAAAACTGAGACGTGCAGCCACTAAAACATACCTCCATGTACTGTGATCTAGGAAATGCACTCGTTGTTTGTGTTAACATTTCAAGAGGCCACATGAGGAATTGGAAGATGGCTTTACAATGGAGTTAAATAAATAATTTGGTGGGCTTGACCTACGTACTCCATGATTGGCTTTCCCAAATGCTTTCAGTTATTTTTCTACAATAGAGGCTAAAGAAGAGTAAAGTCGATCTATATGATGCAACTGTAAATCACGATACCAACAACGATTGATAAGGCGATACTCAGATCTGATGAAATCGCGGGACGATCCACGCTTCTCTTCAAATTAATCTATAAACTTCTTTGGAAAACCGTCTTCTTCTAGAAATAATAGCTCAAACCTTTGCTAGTCAGAATAATGCTGAAATTCTGGTTAATACACTGTGTAGTTATTGTCCATTATTAAAATATTAAGGAGTAGCGCTAGCTTCCTGTATAATTCACGGAGATACAAGGGAGATGGTTAATTAACTGCTAGAATATGCGAGGTCTACTTGCCAAGTTTATGTCCACAGCAGTCCGAAGGTCCTCTCAGTGAAATTATAGTCAAATAAAAAAACTGGGCAAGTTCGAGTCGGATTCGCGCCCTGACGGTTCCGTACAAACTTACATGTAAACAGTTCAATTCCCGAATGGCATCTCGAAGATTTTTCCGAATCCTATTTTTTTTTTGTGTTGTTTTTTTTTTTGTAACAACAAATTTACAGTTTTCTGATTTGTTCCTATACTTGTGCTATAAGACCTTGCTATATGCAAAATTTCAGGATTTCTGGGTCAACGAGAAGTACCCTATGAATTTTGATTTTCTCGAGAATGTCGAAATATACGTTTTTTGAGACATAAACGGCCGTATCTTTTTTTTTCATTAACTTAGAAATTTGATTTTTTTCACAGCTTCAAGAGATCGCTGACTTGAGTATATGGCATCGAGATATAAGTACTAACGTACTAGAGAAGACACCGTAAATTCCTACTTTGTCTCGTTCAACTGTGGCGATCGCGCCGCACTTTGTCGAAGAAAACGCGTAAGTGCCGTGATTTACATGGCGCTAAGACCTTTTTGCCGAGAATAAATACACTTCCGCAGCAAATCTAGCGCTGTGGTAAATTAGTTACGGTTTAGAGGAATTGTTATTATTTTAGCGCTGCAGCGAACTAAAGATTCAAATTACGAAAATAGGACAATTCAGTTATTTGACGTAGCTTCTCTAGTACGTTAGTACTTATATCTCGATGGTATATGGTTTTAATTTCAAATCGATACTTACCTCCACGCGTTCCCGAGATAAAGGGACGGACAACAAAGTGATCCTATAAAGGTTCCGTTTTTTAACCGACTTCAAAAAAAGGAGGAGGTTATCAATTCGGTTGTATTTTTTATTTTATTTTTTTATCATCATTTTTTTTTTATGTTTGTTACCTTAGAACTCCGTCGTTTATGGACCGATTTGCAAAATTTTTTCCCTTCATAGGATATGCTTCCAGATTGGTCCCATTTTTTTCAAAATCCAGTTTTGATGATGGAATCCATGAGGAATCGAGGGAACTCCTCAAAAATTATAGGCAACCCTATGGTAATTTTGGTATTTTCATCAAGAACTTAAGCAGTTACAGTCAAAAAGTAACATTTGATGAAGTGGAACTGATGAAGAAGACCAGAAATGGTCAACGGAACTTCATACTCAAATAGATATCACAATGAAAATAGTTAAGCGACTATGACAATACAAATAAATGAATGATTCTGAATAGTTACGTTGAAAATGGTATCATCGAAGTGATCTGATGATGATGATGGAGCCGGAAGGTAGGCACTGGAACTCCGTAATTAATCAATGTAACCTAGCCGTGTTTGGGCTTATTAGAATTGTCATGAGATGCACTTTGGCTATAAGGTACTATCGAACTGATCTGATGATGGAGCCGGAAGGTAGGCACAGGAACTCCGTAATTAATCAATGTATCCTAGCCGTGTTTGGGCTTATTAGAATTGTCGTGAGATGCTCTTTGGCTATAAGGTACTATCGAACTGATCTGATGATGGAGCCGGAAGGAGGAAGGTCGACACAGGAACTTTATAATAAAACAATGTAACCTAGCAGTATTTGGGTTAATTGGAATTGTCATGAGAAATAGGCACTCTGTTTATAAGTCTATCGCAACTAAAAAGTGTGAAATAAAAACTTTATACAAAAAAAAATAACCGACTTCACTAAAAAAAAACACTAAAAGGATCAAAATAACTTTAATTAAGGAAGTCGGTGTTAAATAAGAAACAAACAATACCGAGAAACACCGACTTCCGAAATTAAAGTTATTTTGATCCTTTTAGTGTTTTTTTTTAGTGAAGTCGGTTATTTTTTTTGTAAAAAGTTTTTTTTCTTTTGAGGTACGGAACCATAAAAATAAAGGACGAGAATCTCTTTGTATTTGAAAACTGACGGTTAAGACGACTAGAAGAACATCGCTTTTAGATACTAATATCTTAAAAGTGATAAAATAACGTATAATATTTTGTTTATACGGTTTGTAATGATCACAGTTTGACGCATTCTACATACATGGCCCGCCAAATCGCGCTCCAGCCTACCAGATTTCCCGGGTGTCACCATTGTGCGGATCGCTCGGAGGACACGGTGAAGCATACGGTGGAAGTCAGCCCCGCTTGGACAGAACACCATCGTGACCTTATGGAAGCGATCGGCAACGCAACCGGCTCTGGTTCAGGGCATGGTCTGGAGCGAGAAGGAATGGGAAGCGGTTACTTTCTTCTGCGAAGCAGTAATGCAAGCGCAGGAGGTGACCGAAACCGTGAGTGACAGGACATCCTCGTCTCAGCCGCCCAACTCGCAAGGCGATTCCCGGCCACCTTAGACGTGGACGACTATGGGTAGCTCTCCTTCTGCCCGAGTCGACGGCGCGTGGCGTTTCACGCGCCCTTCATAGACCCAGCAGTAGAGCCGATGCCTGCTAGGGCTACGGAAATGTTCGAAAGAGTTACCGTGGCCCTGGAACGCAAAGGGCAACAGATGAAACACAAATGGGTTTTAGTCAGTAAAGTCTGACACGCCCTCTTGCTCCACTCATGGTGGAAGAAGGTTTTCAATAATTAACCAACTCTAAAAAACAACCAGATTTATTTTCCACATCGTGTTCCTATTTTGGAGCGTATTGTAGTATTTATTACTTAGCCTATAACTTCACCATGATAAAGCAATAGGTTCAAATTGTCCATTACTTTCAACTTATTGGCATGCACTACTATTAACACCAACTATTGTGTATATCGTTTCATTTATTCCACGAACACATTTAATATTTCAGTTTATACAAACATCCCAAAAGCCAGCTTTTAATATTCATCAGTTTTACGGAACGTAATCTGATTGCGTACCGCTAAAATAATATCGATACGTGGAAATTAATCCGAGTGCAATACCTACATCTGTTTCGCGAACCACTTGCTAAAATCGACGGAATTCATTCATCTATATTCATATTATATAAAAGGAGAAACTGACTGACGGACATATCAACGGACAGCCAAAACAAATGAGACTGGAAGCGTGAAATTTTGCACAAAGTTTTGGAAAATTATGGGTCCTAAGTTTGTATGGAGAAACTTATTTTCACGCGGGTCAAGCCGCTGGCAAAAGCTAGTTGTGCCATGCAAATATAGTCCAGTCACCTTAGGCTATAAAAGGGGTCGACCTCGGAATGAAAGATTCGCAATAAATATCATGTGCGCGTTTTAATATATTCAAGGGCAAAGGTCGGAATAAATTTTTCGTTAATATCTCACTTCCTACGCTCTAAACTTTCCTCCTTCCCTCTCCTAGAGAGGAGGCCTGATTCCCAGCTGTGGTATCATTAAAAAGGCTGATTATGCTCTAAATCGAATGCGCTTTTATGACCAAAATTATAGAGCATTGAATTCTCTTCAAAAGATTGTTATTACTTTCATTCCAATTTCTTGTATCTTTCATTCCAAGGTTCAATCTCTAAAGTGACAGGACTAATAGTACTATAAGCTGATGAGTTCATTTTCGATTGCATTTTTCAAATATCGATAGTGGAAAGGTAAAATCGCTTAACCGCCACTTTGGTCGAATATAACTAATATAATATAACTTATTTCACTTAAAATAAATTACAAAACTTATTTTCGATCAAAGTGGCGGTTAAGCAATTTTACCTACTGTCGATATGTCAATAGTTTTCAGTCTACCATTAAAAAAAAACCACACAGCAAATTCAATTTCGGCGAGGTTTCCCATAATTATAATATGGTAATGTCCAAACGCCCATTAAAAAGCAAGTTCTCCAATTTGCATGTTGAAAACTCGAGCAAAGTCAGCCCGAGTTGGAAAAACGTACGACTGAGAGAATTTGTTTTAATGATTTGAACTACTTCGAAGTTGGATACCAAAGGTTTGTGTTGTTTTTCGATCTGATCGTGTTATGGAGTAAGTCTCACTGGGGTACTATTGGTTTGTAAAGTCCATCCGCTATAGTACAGCGCCTTGAAAATTATTTGAAAGAAATATTTTTATCTCGTGTGTGCCTAAGTTATTGTTTGTTTGCACCATCACTATTGGAGCGGATAGACGTTAAACCCCCGCAAGGTGCTGACGTTTCGTGCCGTGTCAGTACTATGACCTCGTTTATCCTCCTGAGGCTTAAACTTACTTTGAGGTACACCTGAGCCCCGTCTAGACTAGAATCTTCTAAGCCTTACTTCGGTAAAGTGATTTTTACAAGTTCCTTTTACAAATTCTGCGGATTTGTACTAAAGTGTTCGATGTCTTATGATCGTAAGATATCGTCAATTTCATAAATTCTTATCATCATCACTTCGATTTAATACAACGGAGTTACTGTTATTACAAGTTATGTTCTCGGATTTCATTGCCTGTTGACTAAGAGTAAAATAAAATATGAAATTGAAAAATTACGACAGTTAGAGAGGCCATTATGTCTGTATTCGTAACAACACGACCGGCCAAAGGCTTTTACACGATTACTTTAGACAATTTCCTAATGTTATTATTTTTCTTTGTCTGCAGGAATTCGCGACTCTCACAAAAGAGCTCAACCAAGCACGAGAACAGCTCCTCGAAAGGGAAGAGGAGATCTCAGAGCTCAAAGCGGAGAGAAACAACACCAGGGTAAGTTAGACAAACTTTTGAAAGTAGAGTTATTAGGAAATGGTTTAAGTATACTGGCTTTTTAGGGCAGTTAAGAGAGTAGTCCCAGATTCCCAGAGAGACTCGATGTAAACATTACCCCTCTTAAAGGTCAGCCCCAAGTCTGGAATTGTGCCTGATTAATGACATTAGCTCAACACACCTTAACCACAACTTAAAAATAATATTCGGAATGCCGAGCGTTTAATTGAAGCCAAAATATCAGAATGGAAACTTTCACTTTCGACAACCCCAAGCTAAGATAGCTAATAAAGAAAAATACTAAAGTATAAAGCTGACACGGCAACGACACAGTTGTCCTCTGGTCCGGATGAAGAGTGCACATCACGTAAATAACTTTAGAGAGCAGGCGAGAAGCCGTTTAGAACGCTCACCCGACCAGACGCGGTGCACTCAGCTAGCTTCTTTAACCAATCTTACGATTTTTATACAATTTGTATTTGTGGCGCTTTTCATAGCTGGTTTTGTTATACGAATTAGTTATGGCCGTCGATTACATTCTTAGTTACCTCATCAATTTTAACGACGCTATTGGCTCAATGGTCGAGCGATCGGTAACCCATTTTCGTCATCATCATCATCATTTCAGCCGAAAGATAGTACACTGGATCTCCCCCAAGCGTCGCCCTTTTGACCGGTCCTTTTGCGTTTCACATCCAGCAAATTACCGTGGCCTTGACTAGGTCATCGGTCCACCTTTTCGGAAGCGTACCAATTTTCCCTTAATATAAAAAATACAGTATGACTTTGCATGTCTGAACATATCACTCTTGGTGATGTGAAATACCTGGTTGTGTTTTAAAATCGCTTGAAGGGTTGCAGCGCACACTACATTTTCGGTGGCGACCATTCATAGTCTCTTCCTGCACACGGAATTATGAAAGGTTCTCCATTGTCATTCATACAATGAACTGGATTTAACCAACGTTGTTAATTAAATGCGATTTTTAATTGGATTTATTCATTGATGAAGTCTCGTTTCGTGATCTCTAAAATGTCTGAATCCCATTGGATTCACTGAATTTTTGAAGAAATTAAATTACAATCTGAACCACTCGAGCAGTAATAATGTGCACATAAGTCTTCTTTTACGAGCACTTTAACAATGAGATTTTACTTAGCTCTGGAATACCTAAAAAGGGATCATAGACGCTATCATCGTTATCATTTTCTTATCCCTATTTGTCTGGGCTCGACGCAATAACATGTCTTCTTCCGTACTTCTCTAGAAGTCTAATCTCAGTAGTTACCTCCTTTTTGGCCATATAATATTTCTCATTTATAGGCGCTTTAAGAGTCTCAAACTTGATCAGTATCGTCAATACTGTTGTTAAAAATATTCAAATACATAACTATTCAATATTAAAATAAAGTAACAATGTATCCGACATACTAGTATACTTCTTACCTTAATACCATCTACAAACATGACATTAGAATATTTTCCCCTATATCTTAGTGCACCATATAAAAGGTGCTCCAGCGATTCGCTGAAAGATGTTGAATAATTCACGATGTTCCTCGTCTAGACCGTGTTCGGTCTTGGCTCTCTGGGGCTTTCAGCATTTGATTGAATCTTATGTGCTAACTAGATTAGCGCTTATCACGTGATCCCTTTTGAAGTATTCTGCCCTAAAAGTTTTGGTGTCAAATGTTTCGAAGGCCTAACCCAATTCTAAATCGATAGTGGATGATTGGTAGTGGACTGTTCATTTTTATGTTAACTTTATGGCTGGTTTGTTTTTTTATTATATATTTATTTTATTTTAGTTACGGTAATTATTTTCAAACCCAAGATATAATCGATGTTTCTAATACAACCATCATAAAGTTTCTTCAACTCCTGAAGCGTTGCTTGTTTAGAGTCCTGCAAACTTATGTTGAAAGGGGATCATCCTCCGGCCTGACAGGTATTGTGTCTGGTCCGTGCAACTGCCCGATAGTTAATTTTTGACTATGGTATATATTCTAGTACCACGATGCAGGACTTTGAACTTTAATTCCTATGTGGCGTTATAGATGTCGCTATACTCGTATAAACTACAATACAACTACAACCATTGTCTATAGTTACTTTCGCCTTCCTAATGGGGCTATTTATGTTTCTTGTCTACTCATGTGGATACAGGCCTCTCCAAATATCTCCACAAGAGGAATGCACGTGATATCCCGTCTCCTGTTTATCTCAAAGTCTCCTCTCATAGTGAGGGGCGAGTAAGCTGCGATCAGCCACTAATCTCCTTATCTCGAGCGTGTCGTTGACCCGGCTTCCCTCGGTCAAAGTGTCTCCGAGTCGACTCGTTTAGTTTCGTACTGTTTCACTTTGTAGCTTTTGTTGTGTTTGCTAATTGACTATTATAATGTGTATCTCTTGTCTTGCAATGATTTGAACCAAATCTTTGTCAAATAAAGGATATTTGATATATTGTTGTTGGGCGTTTACGAGGGTCAGAAATGGTCTCATCGCTAAGCCCGGCTGTCAATGAGGTAGACACAAATGGGTTATTTATTCAGGAAATCCTTGAAAATCTTTAAGTATTAGTAGCCTTTCTAATATATCCCTTACTTACATGATAATTTCCTCTGCGTAAAATAGGATTATTATTTACATAAACTATAAAAGCCAAATTGCTTAAACAAATAACAACCCGTTTATTTATATTGTAGATTAATTTAAAAACAAACTCGTTTCGAAAAATTGTTTGAGTGTTCGTTGAACCTTTGCAAATTTCAATTGCACGTCTATTTACTAACCAATAGGTACCTACTGACTTTATGCATCAGTGAAATCAGTAACCATAATTATAAAGGCCTGAAATGTAGCATTATATTAATTTATATTTCATCGCCATTGTGTGCACAAAATGGTGTAGGAAAACTTCATGAGGTAACCAGCATGTTTTTTCACAAATTCGAAGTCATTTGACATCCGAGAACTTGCACTGGTGTCGCTCGCTTTCTATCTTCTCGGTGATTAAGGTCTGTACGGGGATAGGCCACCTTTCACACCAGTTATAAATAGAAATAAAATAATGTTTATTTAGTTTAGTAACATCCCGGGTTAGTAAACAATTAAGAAAAACTTATACATCTATGAATAACGGCACCTAACAGAATCATACCTCCCCGCAATAGTCTTTAGAATAGAGCTGGAGCTAGCCCGCACTCTGCAAATCAACGAGGCTGTGTTTCCTGATGGCTACAACTCGGGAATCTTTAAGTCGAGAGTGATTAGGTTGTTTCTAGGTAAGCGCGCTCCATTATCGACAGCATCGTCGCTTTCCATCAGATGAGATAGTGGTCGAGCGACATTAACAAGAATAAAGAAAAAATGGCAGATTTCTGTCAGACGATGGTGTGGAAGCCATCGACGTGTGCCTCTGACACACATATCTGATGCATTGCAGAACCCGGGCAGTCCCATCGACATCAACACCATATAGTTATAGTGGAGGATTTTAATCAAGATTTAGTCAAAGTTGAAAACCAGCGTCAGCCAGGCAACTGTTACGTAGTTATCTGGCATTTTGCTGAACTGGACTTGTTTGACTGTCTTTGCATTTGACTGATTTGGCGCAGCCGTGAGACACACATTATTGTTGTTGTTTTTTCCTGTTAAATTTAAGTTTGTACATACTTGTTTGTTCAATGTGTGCCGAATAAACATGTTTTCTTTCTTTCTTTTTCCAAAGTTTTGTTTCTTTTCCAGTTATTGCTAGAGCACCTAGAATGCCTGGTATCAAGACACGAGCGCTCGCTGCGCATGACGGTAGTGAAGCGACAAGCGGCCGCGCAGTCCGGAGTCTCCTCAGAGGTCGAGGTTTTGAAGGCACTCAAGAGCCTCTTCGAACATCACAAGGCGTTAGACGAAAAGGTAAGATACTCTAAAATTCAAGGATCAATGTGTGTTTGAAGTTCGAGATAGATCGGCGTGAAAGATTAGAGACTATAACCATCCAATCTCGTAGGTTCTAAAAAAATCTAGGCACAGATCTAGAAAATTAATCATTACAAATTGTTTTGGGCTCACGCTACTACGTGATGGTAGATTTGTCTAGAAAGACCTTTTCCAGGCTCACAAGATTTGGTCATGGAGGCAGACAAATAAAGGTAGAACTACACTGCGCACACGGGTGCCACTTGGCGCCGATCTGGGCGCGTCGGTCTCCATACATTTTATATGGAAACTAGGCTTGTAGAGCTACACTTGATCCACGCCACGCGACGTCGTTCTACGTACAAATTAGGCGTGTTA
Organism: Mythimna impura; assembly: GCA_905147345.3. Lineage (NCBI taxonomy): Eukaryota > Metazoa > Arthropoda > Insecta > Lepidoptera > Noctuidae > Mythimna > Mythimna impura. Next base: position 1,752,723 of record LR990355.1, on the reverse strand, counting down.
CACGTGTGCGTCGACCTAATGTAGTTCTAGCTTTAATCTCAAGTAAACTGAAACATCATCATCTTCCTGCCCTTGTTCCATATTATTTGGGGTTAGCGCAACACGACTTTTTTCTTGTATCTATCCTGTCAGCAGTTTCTCTATCACTGACTCTCTTTTAAAGCAAAGAGAGTACATAACACTCCTCACACGGTGTATCGATTGATACACCTTTAGTTTTGAATCCCTGTACCTATAATCTTCTTCTTCTTCTTTTCGAATCATTGGTAAGGTCTTTAAACTGTTTAGGCCCAATAGGTGGCAACGTTAATAGCAGCATCGGTGGCACTCATCAAATCCTCCAAAGTGCAGGTGTATGGGCATTTGGGGCATTCTAACGTGTGGCTTATGTTTTGAATAGGAGCACCGCACTCACATTGAGTATCCGACGGGTCTATAAAACCCTATTTCGCCAAGTTGTGTTTGCAGCGGCCTACCTGGGTGCGCAACCTGAAACTGAAACATAAACATTACCAATACAATCAGCATAACGGCTGAATAGTTTCGCCTGGAGCTCGAATTGCGTAAGAGAACATCACGAACGATCAACACGTATCAAAAACTTATCGCTATTACTTATTCCCAATTTCCCTAGCAATAGAAAACGTTTTCCTCTCCTAGATATGTTCCCAAATACCGTTATTTATACATGTGTTTCTTACAAAGTACCTAAACATTTTCTTTGCAAAGATACATTTATTTACGGTTACAAATAGGCGATTCTGTAGTAATAGGTCCTGTATCTGCGTAGGTTAGAGTTACCAGGGGCCTTACCATGAAATGATAAAATGTCAGGCGTGCGAGCGAGAAATAGGGATGGAGCTATACACCCTATATAGCTTTAACAGTTCAGTTTAGGTCATGAAATGGACCACGTTAAGAGCTCGTGGTTGGGCCTCAGGTATCTCGATTTATGCGGGACATCCCACAAAACAACAGATTTTTTATGTCCCGCCGATACATGTGTATATCCCGCGTTATGATATTTTTCAGTTATACAATGAAACAAAACAATCAAATAGTAATCTTTCAGAGAATTTACGTTTTTATCACGTATATTCATACAGACAATTGTTATGAAAAGCTAAAAATGGTGTGAAATCCGCAAAGGTATATTAAAACATAAAAGTATTCTTTTTTATCTACTTATCGTTTTTTGTTTTTTGCTGTCCTGTATTCAAATTCTAAGCCTCGATTTTTTATTGAATTTGATTACGTGTCCCGATTTTTTTAAAACAATAACTGGCAACCCTTGTTCCATATACGCAAGACAATACAACACTTTGGGATAGGCAAACTGGACCTTTCTTTTTCACTGTCGATTCAAGTGTCTGAAAATTAGTTAATTCATATTTTTTTTACTGAAAACCAGACTAAATACAAAGTTATAAAATATTCATAGATAAGGAAAATCGCTTATAACAAGTTTTCTGTTCGTGTATAATCCATACTTATTAATATTATAAGTGTGAAAGTTACTCTGTCTGTTACGCTTTCACGGTTAAACTACTGAAACGTTTTGATGACATTTGGTACGGAGTAAGCTTAAATCCCAAAGAAGGACCTATCGTGGGCAAAAGCTAGTGTTAGATATTTTTCTGCTGTTGTCCACAAACCGAGATACGAGGAAGCCTGCTACTGCATTTTAATTAGCTCTGCCGCTTGATTGACAGGGCTAGACAGAGACTTTTAATTGCGTTTCTGTCTTATGAGAGATCCTCTAGGGCGGGTATCCCGCAAAATTTAAATTTTTTTTTAAAGTTTTTATTTTTTTTTTCATTTTGCAACTATTAAATGAATTCGTGACCCTTTTTGCAAAAACCAACTATCTGCAATTTTTTTACCCATATTAAGTTAAATATAGCTATAGATTCGTCTCCTCAAGACGAATCTACAGATACAACCGGTTATTAGCTATGACACTTATTTACAAAGATAACTTCGGCAAAAAGTAAATAACCTACAGATTTGATTGAATATAATAATAATAATATAATATAACACAAAAATGTTGTGCATTTATTTGGTTTTTGCATTAAGAGTACGACTTCATGAAATGGCACTTCAATAGGGTTAGACGAACAGTAACTGAGAAGGTTGTATTGACGATTTTAATGGAGCACACGGTAGAGGTGTGCCCCGCTTGGGCAGAGCACCGCCGTGTCCTCGTGGGGGAGATCGGCGGCAGCGATCTCTCGCGCCGAGCCTTGGTACAGGCCATGGTCCGAAGCGAGGAGGAGTGGCAGGCGGTCGTGATTATGATTCAGTAGGTAAATAAATACGTGTTACGGTCGCAAATTATATTTTAGTCTACATATATAACTTGACACTCACCTGCAAAATGCAAAAACCTTAAGAAAATTTGAATTTCGTGTTCTACTGTGGAGAAGAAGATGCATAACAGAAGTGTTCACTGAAATCCATCGCCTTTTAAATGGTGTACAGACGCTAAGGAATAGTCGATGATAGTTATGAGTTTAAGTTTAAATAGATATCATAAATATCGGAGTTTTGTATTTATATGTGTCTGCTGTATATGTTTCAGGTGCGGGAAAGATTACGTGTTGCGTTAGAGAGGAACACGGCGTTAGAAGAGGAACTAGCGCTCACTAAAGAAGAAGTAAGTAGTTATATTTAGTTCTTAAATACTCTATCATAGCGAAATGAAATATCATCTCGCTATCTTTTTCTTAAGAGGCCGTGCAGAAAATTCACTCGCTAGAGTTTAGGCAAATTCGCTGCAATGTTATGTTTGTGTGCATCGTGCATGCAGCTACACGCACACACGCGTAAAAATCGAGCTTGGTGGCCGCTCAAACAATTTTGATCCTCTATAAGATATTTTTCTGAGTTACAAAATTATAAAGTAAGTATGGTTTGTAAATAAAAATCTGGAACGTGTATATATTTTATATTTGTCACAATTCACACCAAAATTATTCAATTTTGTGTTAGATGGATGTTGATACATTTAGACAATTAACTAAATGATAAATACAAAACGATGATACAATGATATTTATTTAAGTAAAATAGTTGTAAAAAACACTTTCCATGTGTCAAAAAAAAATTAAGTTTACGAGATATCTCTTTTAAAATTCAGATATGTAATCTCGGTAAAGGTGTATGCGGACAGTGTATACTAGTGTCTGAGATGTTCTTTTGAGGATGGAACCATACAGATTAGAGTCACGGTAATATTATCTATACAGTATTGTAACTCGGCCGTATCTTTGAAATAAATGCCTACAGCCGCGCGGTACGTAAACATGCGATAGGGCTGCCCGCACTATGGCTGCCCGCCTCCAGCATTTTAATTACATTTGCCTACTTTGTGTTTCCATTTAGTTTTGTGATTGTAAATATACTTTTTTTTATATAAACAAATAAAATGCTTTGTGAATTGAATAGGAAGTGTTCAATATTTGCGACCGAAAAATATTTGCGCCTCGACTGAGACGTACCTACGAAATGCTTTATTATTAAATTTTAAAGTACAAAAATCCGCATTCTAAAGCTTAATTAAAAATTGTTTTGGCAAACATGGACAAGGTGGAGAAAAAGGAATATCTTTTACTTGGTTATAGATACCTGCAGCTACTTTACAATTTATATGTTTGGTTTTAAATGAAGCAATATTTATGTGAATGAAAAACAGCACAATATATCCTACTCGTCATATTAAATATATAAATATGTACTTGAACTTATTTTTATTGAAAATATCGCGCGGCACAGACGCGACTGTCTGCATCCCGAGCGCACCTCGAGATCGAGGCGCGTAGGTATAGCTCGCGTTTCGTCCGTTTGTATGAAGTTGGAATACTGTATAGATAATATTACCGTGTTAGAGTGGACCTGTTCAGTCAGTGCAAGCATTTGTCAGTAAACGTATAGCTCAACTCAGAAATTAATTAATTGACAAAACAATACCAAGTTGAGGTCATCGTTAAAAACTACGTAAAAAAAGGAAATAAAAAGACCTACATATATACCAAAAAATTCGCAGCAAATACAATAAAAATAAGACATTTCACAAACTTCATTGTCTTATTGCATAAAGTAGATTATGTGACTAGGGGATAAAGCAGTGTCTAAGTCGCGGGCGGCATGTTGAATTCCGAACAAAACGACGGTTGCTAATTTTAATCCCGAACGTCAGTGAGGGATTTATATAATTAACTCCCGAGCACTGCGAGGGAGTTAATAAAGAAACCTGAGTGAAGTGAGGAATTCAAGCCGCCCAAGACAAAGACAGCTTTATCCCTGTGTTGGATACTCTACTTTTTACACCATCTGTGAGATAATTAAAAGACAATTTAGTAAAACAAATCATATAATAGAGAAATATATGTAAGTATTATTTACGAGTTAATCTTAACTATCACTCAAAATGTTTTGAGATTTGAAACAAACAAAATTCACTACTCAAAAGATTCTATAATTTAAATTTTCTCTATCGCTCCCGCTTGTTCATTACTTTTTTTAGAAAGTTTTTTTATTCTGTTTTTTTTTTGTTAGTGGCCAGTTTGAAATTTGAATAAACTTGTTTGATGCACTACATTTTAATTCACATAATGCTGACGGTTTTTCACGTTCCAAATTCAAATCTCATTATTCCCTAGGGATCGCCCATACTGCATTATCTCCCTAGGGACATAATGACTTGTTTTAAGTGATGGTTGTATGACGTATAAAAGGGCATTATCGAGCAGGTGGTGTAAAAAAATATATTCATCAATGTCAAGTATTCGAATTGAACCAAAAATATCGGAATAAAAAGGAAAGCAAACAAAATAAATAAGAACATCACCGTATTTTTAAAAACAGATATATTTTTTTTTTTTGAATATTTAAAAGATGAGATCAGTACAGCTCTATACACGATCGAACTTGTGCTTGATAAAGTTGGAGCAGCTGTCTGTTCCGGTGTAAAGTACCGAATCACCTCAGCTAAGATCTTCAATTTTTTGGCAGCCTGCTGAGCTTTTGCCTTGATATAAGAGCCAAAATTGAGGGTAGACGACAACGTTACCCCAAGAAGCTCAAGATGGTCGGTTATCGGCACGGTTACACCCCGGAAATATGGAGCCGTGCGAAATTGTCTCCGTTTAGCAGAAAAAGACACGCCTGGGTTTTAGCAGCATTGAACTTGACCAGATCGGCATCGTCCCAATCAGATACTGCCTTAGGACCAGTTCAAAGTCAAAGTCAAAAGTTTTTATTTCACATAGGCCCACATGGGCACTTATAAAACGTCAGAAGCTAGTGCACGCGTTCAAGCGTTCAACCATAGTCTCTCGGAAAGACTGGATCTGTGTGTCAGACACGTATCTCTTGGCAACAGTGTTGTGGTCTGCATGCCCAAAGGTACCGGGTTTAAGTAGGTAATTTATGTGCAGCAAGAACAGTGTTGCCGAGAGTACCGACCCCTGAGGGACCCCGGCTTTAATATCCATTTGACCGGACGAGCAGCCATCAATAACCACTCATATGGATCGACCCCCTCAAGAAGTCTGCTATCCAATCAGACAGACTCCAGTAGTGGGTAGACCGAAGGAAAGAAGTTTAGCAATAAGGGTTTTGTTCCAGACCTTGTCGAAGGCCTTCGAGATATCAAGAGAGACTGCAAGTGCTTCTCCATACTTCTCGATAGCCTCTCTCCAGATGTGAATGGCATACGCTAGAAGATCCCCAGTTGAACGATTTCGGCGAAAGCCGTATTGACGATTACTGAGTTTTATTGGAATTTGCCCGTATTTAAAAGGAATTGTTCAGAAATCAGAAATATTTTGTTTGTTGACTTCCATAGATTTACCAATAATTAAACAAAATACGTACGCGAAATGTCACGACGAGATAACAAAAAGATGGAAATAGGCCGAAGAATAAGTATGCAAGCAGCATCAGCTGTTACTGATATTGATGGTATACCTGATGGACTCACACTACCTCTTTCCAAAGCCATAAAAGCTTCTTTTTTTTTTATTAATGATAGGCTCGCGTTTGACCACCATCTCACCTGATGGCAAGCGATGATGTGGTCGACGATGGAGCACGCTTGCCTAGAAGTAGCCTATTCACTCTTGACTTAAAGACCCCTAAGTTGTAGCTATCAGGAAACACAGACTCCGGCAAGGAATTCCACTCCTTGGCTGTATGCATAATAAATGTGTTCTCAAAATGTTTTGTGCGTATGGGTGGGATGTCCACCATGTACCGGTGGCGCAACACCGTACGTCTAGTGGTCCAATGATGGAACGGACTTGGCGGAATTAGATTGTGCAATTCCAGTGCACACTCCCCGAAATGTAAACGATAGAAAACCGACAGGCCAGCAACTCGGCGGCGATGTCCAAGGCTTTGGAGCTTCGACTCAACAAGTGCATCATTGCCAATGATCGTCTTGGCTCGCCTCTCAATCGACTCTAGCGCATCAAGCTGGTATTTGGCAGACCCGTCCCAAAGATGAGAGCAGTACTCCATACACGATCGAACTTGCGCTTGATAAAGTTTTAGCAGCTGTTCCGGCGTGAAGTACCGTCTGACCTTCGCGAGGATTCCCAGCTTTTTTGCTGCTAGTTGAGCCTTTGCTTCGATGTATGGCTCGAAGTTGAGAGTTGACGTCAGCGTAACGCCAAGAAGATCAAGATGGTCGGTTATTGGCACGTTCACACCTCGGAAAGATGGAGCCGGGTGGAATTGACGCCGTTTAGCGGAAAAAAGACACGCTTGGTTTTACTTGCATTGAATTGACCAGATTGGCATCGCCCCAATCGGAAACCGCCTTCAAGGACGAGTTCAAGCGTTCAACCATAGCCTCTCGGGATGACTGGATCTGTAACCCACTAGCGCGTGCGTCAGCCACATATCTCTCGGCAACAGTGCTGTCGTCTGCATACCCAAAGATACCGGGTTTAAGTAAGTCATTTATGTGCAGCAAAAACAGTGTTGCCGAGAGTACCGACCCCTGAGGGACCCCGGCATTAATATCCATTTGACCGGACGAGCAGCCATCAACGACCACTCGGATGGATCGATCCCTCAAGAAGTCTGCGATCCAATCACACAGACCAGTGGGTAGACCGAAGGAAGGAAGCTTAGCAATAAGGCTTTCGTGCCAGACCCTATCGAAAGCCTTCGAGATATGAAGTATTGAACAAGGAGAAACTCGAATTCGTCGAGAATACGGTTTTCCTAGGGATCACGCTTGACTCGAGGCTACAATGGGGTCCTCATTTAACATCTCTGGCAAGTCGGCTTAGTTCAGCAGCATATGCTGTCAGAAAAATCCGTCAATTTACTGATGTGGATACTGCGCGACTAGTTTATTTTAGTTACTTTCATAGTATCATTTCTTACGGTATTTTGCTATGGGGACGGGCTGCAGATATAGAGTCTATTTTTATTCTGCAGAAAAGAGCTATCAGAGCCATATATACTCTTTGCAGACGCGATTCTCTTAGGGAACTATTTAAGGAAATAAACATCCTGACGGTCCCTTGTCAATACATTTATGAAAACATTATGTATGTTCGGAAAAATATTCATCTTTTTACTAAGATAAGTGACAGGCACAATTTTAATACTAGGAATAGGAACAAATTAGATCAACCTCGGTTCAGATTGGCTAAAGTACATAGTTCTTTCATGGGGTACTGTGTAAAATTTTATAATAAAATACCAGTTAAAATTCTACAACTAAATGAGTCTAAAATTAAAGGTTGCATTAAACGCACACTATGTAGACAAGCGTATTATAAACTGGAAGATTATATCCTTGATAAAAACGCTTGGCTAAATGCCGGTCCTGCTCCGCAGCCACAGCCACTTTTACCTTCAAATTAGTTTTTTTTTTACCCGATTACGGCATAGCCAAAGGAGGGTAATGATTTTGACAGGCTATGTATGTATGTGAGTATGTTCATCTGTTCCCTCATAGCTCCTAATCTACTTATCGGAACTCGACATATGAGGTATTGTTAGAACCGTCTTAATTGTCCGCTGAACATAGGCAGTAATACAGTCCTGCAAGGTTGTTAGTGTTTTACAAATAACCCTGTAAATGAATATATTATTGTTGGTATATTATAAGTACATTATTTATTTTTATACGATATAACATAATAAACGCAAAACATCCTGTGTGGTCTCTCGGACCAAGAACTTACTAAATTTCACTTTACGAGTTAAGTTTAGAGAAAAATATGAGACTTTCAATATAAACTGAAACAATTAGATCACCATAATATATAGTACAACTAAAACAAGTTATGAATTTCTAAAAGTAGGTCTTGCGTTTATTTATTTACACCCTGTACGTAACACAATGGTTATAATTACCATGAATAGTTCAAGTTGACACATATTGTCAACTTTATTAGTGTCCATAGTCGTTTCAGAATTTTCATTAGCATCTATTTCCTAAAAATTAGCAACATTGTCAATTAGTATGTACTGGTAAATGCTATTTCAATACACTTACTCGAAAACCCGCTCTTATTCCTACCGCTTTTAGGCACACTATTTACTGTTTTTCGCACTAGTGCGAAAAAGTACGCGTGCTCGTTGCCACCATAGTATCAGGCTGAGCGCTAAGCAATCACGGAAAAATGTATCAATCAGCAGCACTCAGATCCATATAAAACACTCGCCTACGGCTCGTGTGAATTCGTCCTCGGTCGCAATGACAAACTTTCTCCACTGTATCAAAATGTACTATTTCACTTCTACTGCTGATCGAAGAAATCTTACATGTTCTGGAAACGAAACCGTAGCCAGTGCATTGGACTTGCGTTCTTTAAGAACTTGTCTTGCACGTATCAGCCCCACATTTTGTTTTTTTTTTTCCTTTTAGTGACGCCTTTATAATGCGTCCTTTTCTTTCGACTCATTATCTGCAAAAAAATCAGGCCATTAACGACGGAGTTCTGAGGTAACAAACATAAAAAAATGATTAAAAACATACAACCGAATTGATAACCTCCTCCTTTTTTAAAGTCGGTTAAAAATATCAACTTTCTGTGGATGGTAATATAGCTGCCATTAACCATTGTAGATGGCATTAGTGAAAGAATTGTAATTTAATCATAGTAGTAGAGTAATTCCGCAGATAACCTTTACATACAAACATACAACAGTTACCTCTAAGTACTATTGAAGTCGAAAGAAATTTAAACAATCTTAATAAACAAAGTACATAAAATCAAAAATAATACTTACTGGATCACAACGTGATAGTCGGCGTACAAATTTGGGAATATATTCAAGTAAATTTCGTGAGCGGCTCCGGAAAAAAGTAGTACGTGCTCTCGCTGGGAGTGCCCGATCGTTACTGACGCGATCGTGTTTGCGCGGTCGATAATATAGTTCAATTTATTTGTAATTTACGAAATGAAGGTATTGTTTATTTATAAAATAAATTTTAGATTCTATTAACAGATTAACTTAAGATTATTGTGTAATTTTTAAATTTTCTTAAAAGTGTTTCTAAGGTATAGAAAAAAATACTTATTTGTACAGATGTTTTCCAAGAATTATGTTTTTTCAACATTTTTTTTCTGCTATATTTCCTATTGAAGTCAATAATGTTTTCAACCCATCTGAGAGTAGACCATATAATGATGTTACTAATATTTTTTTTAATGTTATAAATCATTTGTAGTTTGTGTAAAACGTAGCCAAACTTCACTCGATCGATACTTTTGCGAGAAAAGGGTTTTGAATATGGGTAATTGCCATTAATACACACATTATTTTAAAAAAATAGTCAAGCCAACTGAGAGAATAAGAACTTGACTTTCATAATCCTAAAAAATAAGGTTTAAATTCTTCTTACTTTTCTCACAAACCATGATCAAAAAGGTTCAAAATGAGATAATTCTGTGCACGGAGCCTTAAATAGCTTGGGGTCGGCTTCTATCAGAAATCAGAAACGTTTATTTCAAATAGACCAATTACAGGCACTTTTGAATTGTCAAAATGTCGGTCAGTCAAAAAAAGAAAAGAAGTGAAGCTAAATTGCACGTTCCAAAGCGTAAATCTCTATGGAGAAGAACGTGCAAGAAACTCCATGGACACTCTTTTAAATCATATTATGAGTTACATAAATCTTGGTTACATATTTCATGTCGCTTCTAATATGTGAGCACAATGTAGATAAATAAGAATAAAAACTACTACTACTATTCTAACTGGATGCATCTGAACACCTGTGTTGTACATGGAGCGTGCCTGTGCTGTGCATGCCTATTAAACCTTCACAACCCAGTTTCTGGGCAACACGATACTCCTTGAATAGCCTGTTGCTCAGATTTCTGGTGTCTGACTACTTGTAACGATCGTCAATGATCTACGAATGACAACCGGGAACAACGGCACAACAATGAATCCTGACGCACACACACACAAAAACAACAAACAGAAATTAATCCAGTTGTTATTTTTTCTAATTTGGATGCTCTTTCAAAAGTGGTTTGTATTCTTGGGCTCCCGGGAGTGGAATGTGTATGGACATACACATTTCACTGGCCTGTACTAAACTTATTACTAACTGTATTAAACTTTTTTCAGAAGCAATCGCTTGTAATTATTATTCTTGTCTTTTTTGTTGCATTTGTAGGTATCTCCATGCTTTATTACGATCGAACTATTAAGTCATTTGACTATCACAAGAAGTATCTGAAATGGTTACAGCAGTTGTACAAATGTGTGATAACATCACACAACGAAATCTAGTTTCGCAAACAGCTCGAAACGCATCCATATCCCTGATTGCTCATTATGTAAAACAGAGCTGAGCATCATAGAAGCTGTCAACAGTAGTCAGATTAAGCGCTGCTAACGAACTGCCCTGCCAATACTCACGGTTACAATCACGTTGTTTTGGTGCGCTACACATAATTATTAGTGTTTCGCGGGAAAGCTGGCTATTGAAGACTTGGTAGAAACGCCCCATTCCAAAATTTTGCTCTTTACGTTACTCTCAAGTGGGTTTTGGCATTATTTTCTTTCTTTCGTTGTTTTTATACAACTTTGCCCCACATTAAGAATTAGTCCTGTTTCGTGTAAACACAACCTGTAAATTCATATACACAAGACATCCAGAATGCGAACAACAGTCGAGGGCTAATTGAGCTTAACTAACTATAGTTTTTTTTTTTTTTTCCGGTGGGAAAATCATCTTATGACATCCCCCACCCTTGGGCGGGGCGAACTATAGATAAGGACTTCATTAGCCGTACTAAGACTCCGATTCAGACCGTGGTGCGTGAGGGGTCCTGGCTAACATAAGCAACTTCCCTGAAGTAGTATTAAACGAACCTATACTCTTATTAATTATGGAGTGTATGAATTTATTCCTTCCCCTAAACGTATAATAAAATGTGAGTTATGTATTTAGTACGACATACGTTAGCGTGTTGTGAGTAAGCACTGCGATCCTTTTTTTTTATTGTGTGTGTATGGAAAGCCATCAAATAACTTCTCCCGCTTTTGTTGGAGCGAGCAGAATAATTTTGCCCACCCGTATTCCTTCAGGTGCCTTTTGCGTTCCATTGCGGTAACTCTATCAATTAATCTCTGAGTTCAATTTCTGCTTTAAACAAATCTAACAAAGCTGCTTGCAGTGTAAGGGTGTTTTTAATATCATGCAGAAAATTTCAAAATGCAAAAAACGCTTCCGCGTGCGTATTCCACGCACTACAATAAATACTTGTATGAAATGGACATTTGCGGGGGTTACGCGTGCGGGGCAATCCCGCATGCGTGATCAAAACCGCACGATATTAAAAACACCCTAAACGTATGTGAAACGAACTTAATCTAAGTAATTATAACTTAGCTTCAAGAACGAAAAGCAATTTATTTACGCGTAATGACGAATCTTAAGACTATTTTTCAATTATTGTAATCATTCTTTATGGAAACTAGCGTAAAATGTAAGCAAGGCGGCGTTGAACGCGCAGCATAATGCTATGGCCACAAGCATAATGCGATGAGTCCACACTGATTGGTTGGATTCTAACATGTCTATCTATCTATTGGAGTTTGTTTTCTGCACTTAACCCTTTGACCATTGTGCGTGGGTCATGGCGGCCATCATTTGGCAGGATTTTTCCGTCAGCTTTTTTCTAATATGAAATTATGTATCAGTTACAGCAGTACAAGTCGACGCAAGACGACAAACCCAAGGAGAACGGCACCGTGCCCACCGGCTCGCCCGAACAGAACGGGGAACAACAAACTACTAAGGTAGGTGCACACTGCACATACACTACGTGTTACGCCCAGTTGCGGGGCTATGTCAAATATTGTATAGTGGGTGTTGAGGGCTTGTCTGTAAATTACGAGATAAAAGTGTGCCTATATATAGCGATTACATATATTTTTGAATCTATACTGTAGAACAGGAATGGCGAACCTTTGTTGGAGACGTACCACAAAATATACAAAATAACTAGCTTATGTAAGTAGGTTTCTCCATACAAACTTTAGAACCACGTTTCATCCCCTTAGGGGCTGAATTTTGAGAAATCACTTCTTTTTGCTCGTCTACGTTATACAAGGAAACCTTGTGCAAAATTTCACGCTCCTAGTCTGAGTAGTTTCGGCTGTGCGTTGATATGTCAGTCAGTTTCTTCTTTTATATATATAGATAAATATGTTAATGACGCGTGACGTGCCACCAAAGAATCTTGGTAAGAAATATAACAAGACTCTTTTAAGTCTAAGCCGAATACTGGGCCAGGCAAGGATATAAATTAAAAAAAAAATTGTTTTGCCATCAACACGCTAAAAAGAAGATTAACTCTTAATTTGCAACCCAAAATTCGTATAACGCAATGTTTATAGTTATTTAATTAAATAAAACTAAAAGATAGTATGAATACTGCTATTTCAGATAACCTAGATGTTTAAACATCTTGCACTGACGAATTCGAATTATTTTTCCGCATGCCACCAACTGGCATCGCGTCCCATAGGTTCGTCAATCCGGCTCTAGAATAATAATAATAATTGAAATCATCGACACGAAGAAGAAAAACACATTTACTTTAAAAAGAAAAACTGGGCAAGTGTGAGTTGGACTCGCGCCCTGAGGGTTCCGTAAAAACTTACCACTTAAACTTACTTAAAGAGTTCAATTCCTGATCGGAGTCTCGAAGTTTTTTCAACTACAAATTTTCTGTTTTCAGATTTATTCCTATATTTGTGTTATAAGACCTTGCTTTATGCAAAATTTCAGGTTTCTGGGTCAACGGGAAGTACTCTAGAATTTTGGTTCCCTTGAGTGTCGAAATATACGTTTTTTGCTCCATAAACGGCCATATCTTTTTTTCCGTTAACTTTTATGTTTATGGCGCATGGCGTATATGGCCGCACACCTAAGTATAGGTTATAATATCAACTTGTTACGTCCACGCGTTCCCGAGATAAAGGGTCTTGACAGACAGACAGACAGACGGACGGACAACAGTGATCCTATAAGGGTTCTGTTTTTCCTTTTGAGGTACGGAACCCTAAAAAGAAGTAATGCTGGTTCTTGGAAGAAAATAATGCCATTGCTAGTAATGTCACGTTTTTAGTACCTATACATTTTCTTATAAAATCTACCTACTACGAAGTAGGTAGATTTTCGTTTGTAACGTAGGTTCAAATGAAGATACTTGGGCACATTTTTCCTTAAAATGTCTAGTTGAAAATCAAGTAATTTGCAGACAATCCTTAACAAAATCACGGGGAAATAATACAAAGCACCAAAGATTAAAATAATTTGTAAAAGATTCTGATACATACACACAGTACATAACACTAACAGAAAATATTTTAAAAAAAAAACACACTCAAAAGAATATGTGTTACTTCTTAATTCCCTTTAGATGCTTCGGCTGCGAATTTATTAACGGCTAACAATTTTTTATTATTACAATTTACAATTTCTAACAACTCTCGGCTAAACTCTCCTCCGGTCAAGGAATACTTTTCACATTTAAATGAAAAACTTCTAAAGGACAACACAAGAAATCGTCCATAAAAAGAACCTTTTTTTATCGTCCGTGATTCTTGTCATTGCTTCAATTAAAACTCTGTAAAAAGTTCGAGGTGTCGAGAAGTTAAAAATACTTTTTAACAATTTCCCGATATTTCGACGTTTCGTAGCCGTTGATGTGTTCGCAGCCTTAATTGGTGATTGTGCTCTATTTTTTAACATACCTTTTCTGATATTTTTGAAAATCTCATTTTAGTGTCCAATGAAACTCTTACAAAGTACTTTGGCAATCTATTCTATCAGAAAAGGCATGTGTGTGTTGTGTGTATTAATTTTTTTGATTGAACAAAAATGTTTTACTCCATTCGTAATTTGCAAGTACCACAGTGCATCTTGATTTGGTTTAATCTCCTAGATTTTACAATAACTTTGAGCAAATTATGAATTAATTTAAAACATTTCTAGAAAAAAAAAACCGCTTAAAACAAACTAAAGTGAATAGCGTTTAGTTTACTTTAAATTTTGTTTTTTGATGGACGACCCAGGATCCAAATAATGTAAACGGCGAATCGGAGACGACAAGGAAAATCAGTGAACTCCAAAATACGATCGCCAAGCAGGTTAGACACATGCTGAATACGAGCATCATGCTGTACTGACGATTAGGTGGTGTTGAGGACTTGGCTCTGTGGCCAGGGAGATTGGACATTCTAGGGGCATATTTTTGGAAATCATCAAATAACTCCTCACGCTCTGGGTGCAGTGGAAGGGCGTGTCAGAGTTTTACTGACTAAAACCCACTGGGGTTCCTTCAGTTGCCCTTCGCGTTTCAGGGCTACAGTAAAACAGCTGTACTTTACTTTAAGATTACGTAAAAGGCAAACATATTAGGATATTTAGGTTTTATTTTTGGTAGCTATTTTTTAAACTTGTTCCGATTTTTTTTTTCTTGCTATGACAAGCGATAAACGTAATAACGTAATCGTGCTCATCATACAAACATTTATCCTGGGTGAGAATCGAACCCACGACCTCCGGCACAGCAGTCAGGGCCACTAACAACTAGGCCAACAGGCCAGACATTTTTATTATGTTCATACATATTTCCTATTTTATCGTAAAAAGCCGTAGCGGAGCCCCAACAAAAATATGCAAAATAGCAAGTACTAAACATTTAGTATAGCTTTTCGTGTTACAACGACATACACATATACATCATATAACTATATCTTCCTTCCGCTTCGGTGAAATTTTCATCAAAGTTGACCGTGACCCCAAAGAGGCGAGACACGTATCTATGTAAGTCTCATTAACCCTGTCTGCCCTTGTCATCCCTTTTCGGGTTAACAGGGCCCATCATTTTTAGTCAGACAAAGAAAATAATATGAGGTTTAGCTCATCCCAGAGGGGATTATCTGTTTATCTTTAAGCTAAGTTAGTCTACTGCAAGTTTAAATATATAAACTTGAATAAAGAGAAACTTAAGAAATTCAAGCCAGTTTTAAGTGCGATTATACGAGTTTTATTTCAATAATGTTTTTTGAAAACTAAGTTTCGTTTCAAATTAAATTTTATGGGTAAGTTATTTAGGTGTTTTTAAAAGCATACATACATACATGGTTACTTTTTTTTAGGTGTAAAATCATCTAATGACAAATCCCGCTCTTAGTAGTTGATAGTGTCAGACTTTTACTGACTGAAAATTCACTCCTGTTCCTTCGTTGCCTTTCGTACCAGGGCCGAATCTTCCTTACAGAATCAGACCCTTGGCCCCAGTAGGCTTCGACCCTGCTGGGCCCCTACGGTAAATGTTTACCACCTGAGAGCTTTAGAATATGTACTGCTAGCTAGCAGGTGTGGCGACATCTGTGACGCTATATAGGAACTAAAATTTAAAATCTTTTATTGCGGTATTAGAGTTCTCCGCGCGATATAAAACAGTCTGAAATCAACTATTGGGCGGTGGCCCGGACCAGACACAACATTCGTCTGGTCAAAGGATCCTCCCTTTTTAACTCTCTTTTGAATTGTAAATCTAAAGATAATTACTTAACAACAATTTGCCTGCTGCGGTCTTCCCGTCCGATTATAATTTAGGTGCCTTCAAGGCCAGAGTGAATAGGCTCTAAAACTAGTGAGCCTCATCATCAACGATTGTGTCAATGCTTAGTATCAGGTGGGATCGCAGTCAAGCATTAGTTTATATCTATTTAAAAAAAGAAATATGAAGAACATTAAAGAGCGTATTTTTTTTAATAATAATTCAGCCTATTAGAAGCCCGTCTCCCCCAATAGAGCCTTGTTTCGCACACCACCAAATCGAACTAACAGGCCCCTAACACCGCGGCCTGGTCGCCATTGCACGGTCGCGTCGCCATCTGTACCGCATACATCGTACTAATACGTATATCCTCTTGTACTATTGTATATTGCTAACCGAACCGTATTTAGTTCTAACACCTGCTAGTTTAAGTAGCACTAACCTTGAAGTCCTTTCGGCCATTGTATCGTATGTAAAAAAAAGTTTTTGATAGTTATACTTTCTTACAGCTGGTCAATTTCTGCCTATTAAAGTGTTAAGCTATTTTGAACCCTGTGCCCTTCTACTAATAAATTTTCGCTTTGACTTGTCTTGCAAAATTATTATGGAACTTACTAGATTGAATCAGTGCCACCTTTAAGCAACTTTAAATCTTTTACTGACCAGCAAAATCTATAATAACTTGTGTTGAGTGTTGTTCACAAAACAGCATATTGTATAACCAAATGTTTTGTTATAAGCTGTACTGAATGACACTATTATTAGTCTGAAAATTATATTGCACCTGTAAGGGATATAAAGTCTCTATAATATATAAATAAATATATATCTTAATATAAACTTCAATAAATAGATAAATACCCCATATAGGTGGCATTGAATTTTTCCATCTACATTTTCTCAAAAGAAAAAGTCTTTTAGTCTCAATTTGGCGTTTTCTCATCATATTTTTTTTAACTGATAATACGATGCAGTGGTCAGAAGACTCGTACATGTTAAACATAATAATAACCTATCAACATACCTACGGTACGTTAGTTTAGTTTCATTTGTAAATAAATTACAGCAACTATATTAATCAAACCGTTTGTCAAAACTGGAATCACTACCGTGCAGAGTGTAAATTGCAGTAACTGTGTTATTGAAAGTTGAAACTTATCTTCTGAGTATTCATATAAAGGATATTGCCCATTCTTGTATAATAGTTGGACCAAGTGCTACCCAGTCTATAAACCAAAGCTAGTCAAAATCTATTCCAGGAGTTTTGGGAAAATAGATCAAACTACATGAATCCTATGTATGGGCAGCATTTAGTCCAAAGCCGGTCATTGTCCTTCAGTTACTGCTCTCGAAACTTCGCATACTATACATCTATTAAGATTGATTGATTGTCATGATTTTCATAAAGTGGATCAAACTAAGGCCTTGGTAGGCACGAATGAAACAGCATGCTGCCTCCCTTATGGCTTATATGTTACAATATCGCTTGCTACTGCTTGATATTAAAGACAATTTGCTTTGCTCCCCAAATACACTTACCTATGTAGAAATTAAAAACAGTTTTGACAAATGGTATTTATTGGTCAGACTTGAGTAATCTATCCTTTCTATTCTTGAAGAATATATTGTTCAAGTTTTTTTTGTACCTGCACAAAGGCGAACTTAATGACTTAGATATTATCTACCAGTCAACCAAGGGTGGTGAAGAGATTCAAACTAACTTACTAGTAGCATGCAAACCCATAGACTAACCATCGGCGCGCACTGACATCACGTAAAACTACCATAGGAGCATAGGATCACAATCATAACACTAACACTGACCATCACCGGTGTACCACTGTAGTTGGGATACTCTATGGTAAACTGTATTATATAACCTCTTTACACAATGGCTAACTGAGGCTTCGCACGGGCCGAGAGCAGAAGATTTTTTGCGTTATAGAGCTAAATAACGTAAAGATATGAAGGGACTTTTCAGCTGTCCCCGCGTAGTTTATATTGCACTATTAATACAGTTAATAAAGTATTTATTTCAATGTCATAAGAAAGTTCTCTGCACTCAACTGCTTTCGGTCTGTGCGTTCAGCCTAACAGTTACATCCATAGCTTCAGTTGCATTTAAAAGCTAATATATCAATGGTAGTTAGTATAAGGAGCGGTGGATGTAACTTGATAAATTAACTAGCCAATGTGTAATGTCAGAATGTAATTTTACGGTAAGTTTTTGAAACTAAAAATAATATTATCTCTTAAATCCACAACCAAAAGAAATGTCATATAATGGAAAGTAATTCAGAATCGATCATTTGTACAACTCTAAAGTAACCCAAGTATCAAAACTTTTAGGCCGACATCTATTGGCGTATTTTGACAGTTATATGTCACTAGTCACAGTGACTAAATACCGCTTATTGATCTCGGCCGTAGATCCTTTTTCCACCATGTCTAGACCCTTTCTCTCTCCAAACATAATCTAAGACTTTGTTCGTCAAACAGTCAGCAGAGCTAAGCTCGTGGCAGCGCCGAGTGGCAGAACTGAACAACAAAGTGTCGGAACTCGAGGACCGCCTATCCAAGGGGGAGAAGGAGCTCGCGAAGAAGCAGGAAGAGTGCGTCAAGCTGCAGAGGGATCTGCGGGAGAACGTGGCGCAGAAGGAGGACCAGGTGAGTGACCTATTCTCTCGTAGTAATAAGGCTCTTTGTTGAAATGGTGGTAGTCTCCATTTATTTCTGCCGCCAAGCTAACCGTTAAGCCTCGTTATTTATACCTCGTACATTGACGGACTGGAACAATTTGCCTGCTGCGGTCTTCCCGTCCGTTTATAATTTAGGTGTCTTCAAGGCTAGAGTGCTCTTAATAAACTAGTGCTCTTCACCATCAACGATTGCATCGCTGATTACCATCAGGTTGGATCGCAGTCAGGCACTAGTTAATATTTTTTTTCTTTTTTTAAAAGTAGCACTGCGATTCTGTTTAAAAGGTATGTCAGCCAGTAACAAATTGAAAAATAATACAAATCAGCTTAAAAATGTGACAGCTTTACTTTTGTGTGTATAGTGCAAGTTTGTTTTACGTTAACGGGATCGACACGTTTATGACGACGTATGATTAAGAGCTTGGAGCGGGCCAATCGGAGCGCCGAAAGTCCGATTGGCCCGCTCCAAGCTCTTGACCAATCAGAGAGCTAATCGCGGTTAACGTTTCAATCGTGTTAGCGTAAAAACAACTCACACTAGACAATTTCTGGTACAGATACTAGTGATGATTTACCATCAAATGAGCCACCTGATTAATTGCTACCTAACTACAAAAAAAAAGTTTTTTATCTCATTCTTACTATTCCCAACAACAATTATTTTCTGTGTCACCTGCATTTTTTGCGTTAAACATGACCACTACATGTCCGTCTCTGTCCAGGAGGAGCGTATAACGACCCTGGAGAAGCGCTACCTGAACGCGCAGCGTGAGTCCACCTCGCTGCACGACCTCAACGAGAAACTGGAGCAAGAACTCAACCATAAGCAGGCGCAGCTTAAGGTAGGACAGGGATATAATACAGATATGATTTAAGAAAGAGACGTGGGAGGTGTGGGAGACGGGGTCGGATGCCACATAAAGCAGAACTTTTTTTTAAACTCTGTGTTGGTTGAAGTGTGGGCAAGCTGTTGCTAGGATCAAATAAATCATGCGGTCTTATAAAGTAGTTTGAAAAGTAACCTTAACAGGTAGGTAGGTTAACCTTTTGACCATCACGTCAAAAAGCGTGCTTTCGGCGCCAACGGGCAACTCGGCGATTTCATCACTTAACAAAACAAATACAATATATAAATAAATAAATAAACACAAATAATAAAAACAATACTTTCTTATAAGATTTATTAGTGTTTTAGTCTGCCATGTAGTCGTGACCGTGGCGTGCTGGACACATCTTGCTTTGTCATGTATACATGACTGTGGCGGTCAAAAGGTTAAAATAGTTCTTGCATGAGAGGTATCGAATTCAAGGGATTATCGGAAGTAGCAGACTAAGTTGTATTCTAGTATTGGTTTGTGGTTTTTCAGAAAAATAAATATACTCTAAATTAATTAATAATGAAGTAAGAATCCAGGTTTGCTGAAAAGAAAACCAGTTGTGGTTAAGCTCGCCTGTGCACAATCAACAAAAGGGATAACTAAATAGGGTCATCAGATATGGTTGAAGTTTTCATGAACGATGGATTTTTTTTTATTTCGTAAATTGATGCAGCGTCTAAGACACTGAAAAAAGCGAATATTTGTACGATAATTTCCTTGTAGTTCAAGACTTGTTACTAAAAGAGTTATGAGTATACATGTGGATGGGTAGAGAGGAAGAGGGAGGCCAAAGAAAAGATGGATGGATTGTGTGAACAGTGATGTGAAAGAAAAGGAAGTTAGTGATAGCATGACGGTTGACAGGATAGAATGGAAGAAAAAAACATGTTGCGCCGACCCCAAATAAGATGGGACAAGGGCAGGAAGATGATGAGTCAGGTCAATTCATAATCTTAGTTGAATATCTCCTGTGGTACGTAGTAAATAACTGTCGAGTGTAAGATTGGGTAAATACTGGATTATTTACCAACCCACAAAAAATCCTAATCCATTTTTTTTTAGCAAAGCCTTGTAACTAACATAACTAACCTAGCCCGGCTTCCCGTAGTCAGCACACTCATAGACCATGCCACGTCATTCGCATTGCAGTTGCAAGAGGAGAAGATCGCCGCCATTGAGGAGAAGCTGGAGCTCTCCACTCAGAAGTTGGCGCAGATGTCCTCACTGCCGGAGATGGAGGAACAGCTTAAGGCCAGGATGGAGGCGCTTAGCCAGGTGGGTTGAGGATGGCATGTGGTCGATGTAGATTCAGGGTGGTGTAGGCCAGCCGGCTCTTGCATGACGTACACAGTAACTGGGTTGTAGAGGTCAGGGGTGAAAAATACAGGTAACTACAACTTTGTGGTACATTGGAAGACCATCCCAAGTTGATATAAACTGCACAGGTCTTTGTTGAATGACTCTGTTAAATGATTGAGCTGCCAATTTATATCGTCTTTGATATTCTTATAGTCTATCGTGTAGTTGTCTGATATTTACCGCTTTCAGCGATAAGACCAAAATGATGGTACTATTTTGGTGTAGTATAAAGGTTATTCTATTCAAACCTATTCAGCATCTTTGCTTGATCTTGGCTGAGAGCATTTTAAATCAACAGATTGAGCCATTCCCAGTGTGTCGTAATAAAATGTCATGAAAGCTTTAGTGAGATGTTGTGGTTGATCAAACCAAGATAACAAGAGACCTTCGTCATAATAAGTTCTAAGCTGGCAATGAGACTTGATAACAGATTTGGCTTTTAGAGACCTAGGCATGGAATGATAGATAAACGAGGGCAGTACTATTGCTTTTGAGCCCCCTTAAAGGCAATAATAATTTCGCGGGCTACACTAGAACATGGGGATGTTCTAGTGTAGGCCGCGAAATTCAAATTATCTTTAAGTTTTTTGTATTTTCCAGTGTGAAGTTGTATGTTCATTAAAATATGATTAGCGAAATACACGTTTTACGGTTGTAAAACGTGTATTTACGAAATTATAGTCATTAAAATCATAGTTGACAGTGTTGGCTATATCAAGAAAAAGTCATTCAATAGAGTTAGCTGATAATAAGATATTTCATTCAATATACAACGACTGACCTACAAAATACAAAAAACTTAAGAAAATTTGAATTTCACGGGTGCGATGTTGCCTTAACATGTAAAGTTATTTTGATTGTGGTCAGAATCAGAAGCTGATTTATGTATTTTTTTATGTTATACTAACGGTAACGGTTGTGCTTAATGCTTCTCATGTTCCATTCCCATTGTACCTAATCTTTCAACATTTTCCATGTAAAGTGGAATGACTCCTGAAACAATTTTCTTAATAATTTCTTTTGCAGTTGCTTTTTTATGTTTGCTAACTAACTAAATAACTTAACGTTAAATGGTCTGTTTATTTAATTTTGTAGATTTTATGATTAAAACACATTGGTCGCCACGAGCATTTGCTTCGCGAGTTAGTTATGCGATTATTCATCGTGCGAGCTTTTGACAGTGAGCATTCGTTCAAGACACGAACAATAAAGAAACAAGTACATGTGTGGAAACTTAATAAAAAAAAAAAAAAAAAAAAAACAACAACATTGTGTGTCTTCTCACGGCTACGCCAAATACCAGGTCTATCCCACGGCTGCACTTCCGTGACCTTCTATCCCGCACGAACCATAAATTTTTCCGGGATGATAAAAATAGGCTGTGATTTAACAATATTGTAGCTTTGTGTCAATGTAAGAATTTCAGCAGCAAATCAATATTATCTGAGATTATTTTTTATTTTACCTTTTACAATCAAACAAACAATATATGGCTGAAAAATATTTGTTATCTGACCAATTTTTTTAGTAAATATGCAAAAATATGATAGAGTATTATTAACTGTGAAAAGAAAATTGAAATTATTCGAAAAGGAAACGAGATGTAACAATATAATTATCTGTCTCTCTCGCAAAAACGCAGTTTTCTATGGCAGCCATATTGATATGACATCGTACGACTTCTCTTCATAATTATCAACTTTGCAGCTTTCTAACTTCGTCGTTAATGATGATATTTTTAAAAATGTTAATAAGTATTTTATTTTATACATAAAAATTGCATGCGTGTTCCATATTTTGACTTTGAAATTATTTATAATATTAGTTAAAAGAAAAGTTTATGTGAATAACGTTAATTTTTGTATAACGCAGGTTGTTTGTCCGCAGGCTCAGGAGCGGCACGGCTCGGCCGAGGACCGCATCCAGCGCCTGGAGGCCAGCGTCGAGGAGAAGAACGCGGAGCTCATGCGCCTCAACCAGCGGCTGCGCATGAACGAGGACCACAACACCAGGCTGTCGGCCACCGTCGACAAGCTGCTCTCCGAGTCCAACGACAGGTGCCTTCATACACTACATTATATGTACACTGACAAACATGAACGAGGACCACAACACCAGGCTGTCGGCCACCGTCGACAAGCTGCTCTCCGAGTCCAACGACAGGTGCCTTCATACACTACATTATATGTACACTGACAAACATGAACGAGGACCACAACACCAGGCTGTCGGCCACCGTCGACAAGCTGCTCTCCGAGTCCAACGACAGGTGCCTTCATACACTACATTATATGTACACTGACAAACATGAACGAGGACCACAACACCAGGCTGTCGGCCACCGTCGACAAGCTGCTCTCCGAGTCCAACGACAGGTGCCTTCATACACTACATTATATGTACACTGACAAACATGAACGAGGACCACAACACCAGGCTGTCGGCCACCGTCGACAAGCTGCTCTCCGAGTCCAACGACAGGTGCCTTCATACACTACATTATATGTACACTGACAAACATGAACGAGGACCACAACACCAGGCTGTCGGCCACCGTCGACAAGCTGCTCTCCGAGTCCAACGACAGGTGCCTTCATACACTACATTATATGTACACTGACAAACATGAACGAGGACCACAACACCAGGCTGTCGGCCACCGTCGACAAGCTGCTCTCCGAGTCCAACGACAGGTGCCTTCATACACTACATTATATGTACACTGACAAACATGAACGAGGACCACAACACCAGGCTGTCGGCCACCGTCGACAAGCTGCTCTCCGAGTCCAACGACAGGTGCCTTCATACACTACATTATATGTACACTGACAAACATGAACGAGGACCACAACACCAGGCTGTCGGCCACCGTCGACAAGCTGCTCTCCGAGTCCAACGACAGGTGCCTTCATACACTACATTATATGTACACTGACAAACATGAACGAGGACCACAACACCAGGCTGTCGGCCACCGTCGACAAGCTGCTCTCCGAGTCCAACGACAGGTGCCTTCATACACTACATTATATGTACACTGACAAACATGAACGAGGACCACAACACCAGGTTGTCGGCCACCGTCGACAAGCTGCTCTCCGAGTCCAACGACAGGTGCCTTCATACACTACATTATATGTACACTGACAAACATGAACGAGGACCACAACACCAGGCTGTCGGCCACCGTCGACAAGCTGCTCTCCGAGTCCAACGACAGGTGCCTTCATACACTACATTATATGTACACTGACAAACATGAACGAGGACCACAACACCAGGCTGTCGGCCACCGTCGACAAGCTGCTCTCCGAGTCCAACGACAGGTGCCTTCATACACTACATTATATGTACACTGACAAACATGAACGAGGACCACAACACCAGGCTGTCGGCCACCGTCGACAAGCTGCTTTCCGAGTCCAACGACAGGTGCCTTCATACACTACATTATATGTACACTGACAAACATGAACGAGGACCACAACACCAGGCTGTCGGCCACCGTCGACAAGCTGCTCTCCGAGTCCAACGACAGGTGCCTTCATACACTACATTATATGTACACTGACAAACATGAACGAGGACCACAACACCAGGCTGTCGGCCACCGTCGACAAGCTGCTCTCCGAGTCCAACGACAGGTGCCTTCATACACTACATTATATGTACACTGACAAACATGAACGAGGACCACAACACCAGGCTGTCGGCCACCGTCGACAAGCTGCTCTCCGAGTTCACTGACAAACATGAACGAGGACCACAACACCAGTATTTTCAAACCTTCCAAGGACCCACTCAAATATACATACAAAGTTTCATTTAAATCGGTCAAGCCGCTTAGGAGGAGGTGACAAACACACGTACTACTAAGACTAGCTCTGCCAGCGGCGTCGCCTTCGTGAATAGATTTCTCCATATCAATTTTGGACCCCTTGTTTCATCGCCTGAGCACTAAGAGAGGATTTTCTAAAATTCACCCCGTATTTTAGAAAATTCTCTCTTAGTGCTCAACTGCGTCGTAAAAGTAAACCTTGTGCAAAATTTCCTAGTTTCGGCTGTGCGTTGATATGTCAGTCAGTCAGTTTCTCCTTTTATACATATAGTTTAGCTTTAATAGCGGCTTCGCCCGCGTCAAAGTAAACATGATCCCAAAGGAACATACTCCTGGAATAAAAAAGTATCGTATGTGCTAATCATAATGAAGTTCCAACTATACCAGCTCAAATTCCAAATATAAAATATATTTCAGGACAGGGTCTACCCTTGTGCCAAGTTTTATCCTCATCCATTCGAATGTGCAGAAGTAATAGTACGAGTACTATATTCAGTTAATTAGACCTTGACAATTTATAGCGCGTTGACCAATTGTCAGGTTGTGGCACGCTGAGACTGACCCCAAGGGTCTAATTGTGTGCCTTTTCTAAATTTAAGGAAAACCCTTCTTTTTATAAATAAATCTCTCTTTGCCTAGCCTTATCCCATTTCATTTGGGGTCGGCTCTCCTCGTCATTTTTCGCCAGACATTTCGGTTCTGGGTCGTCGAGTGATTCACTTGGGCTTTCTTTAGGTCATTGCTAATTACAGACATCCAAGTTAGAAAGAGTCTACCACGCTTTTTTGGACCTGTATTTATGTGTAGGACTTGCCTAGTCATATGTTCTTCAGATCTTCTCATTACATGACCATACCATCTGAGTCGCGTCTCACTGAGTTTTCTCCAATTGGGCGGATCTTAAAACTTCCACGGATATGTTCGTTTCTAACCCTATCGTTGAGAGTGACACCTCCTGCCTATCTCAGCATCTTCATCTCAGTCGTGTGCATTTTTGCGGCATGGGTTTTTTTCAGGGGCCAACATTCGGCACCGTAGATTAGAGCCGGACGGACCGGGGTTTTGTAGACTTTGCCTTTGACACGTACTGGCATTCTGCTGTCGCACAACACACCTGAAAGCTGACGCCACTTCATCCAGCCAGTGTTAATACGATGGGTTACATCGGCGTCTTTGTTTGTCGTGTTTTTATAAATAAATAAATAAAAAAAAAGAACAAACGTACACACACACATATTTTCGCCTTTATAATATTAGTGTGATTGCCATAAAGTTTAGTTAACATCGATAACCGTTTATATTCTCAGGCTACAAGTGCACCTGAAGGAGCGCATGCACGCGTTAGACGAGAAGAACGCGTTAACGCAAGAGTTGGAGAAGACGCGCAAGTATGCCGACGAGCTGCTGGCGGAGAAGCAGGAGATCCTCAAGGAGCTGGCCAAGTGGCGCATGGAGACCGAACAGGTACGCATCGCGGTGGCTATTGTTCTTCTTGGTCGTTTCACTCTTGCCAGAGTGGTCGTGGTTACCACGAAGGTAGGTCTCCGGAAGCTGCCAGGGTACGCCGCATGAGTTCCCACCACATTTGCCTTGTGGTTATGCGGGCGCACTCGTCCAATGGTGGCGGCGTTAGCAGCGACACATATCTCATCATCATCATCATTTCAGCGGATAGACGTCCACTGCTGGACATAGGCTTCCCCCAAATGTCTCGCATCCATCGGATTCCCGCAACCTTTACCAGCCCCCCTAGCCAAGTTGTTGCTAGACTAAAATGTGCAGTGTGCGGGTTTAAAAATCATAAAACAATCGAGTGTCGGTTTAAAAATTTCAGCTGCCGGAAATGTGGTCAGAAGGGTCATTTACGTCGCATGTGTTCTAAAAAAACAAAGTGCGTGAAACAAGTTAAGGAAAGTTCCGAGAGAGAAGGTATGGTTATTAGTCATATTCGTTGTGAGTCAGATACGATGCCAATGTACGTGCGCGTTCTAATTAACGGTGTAAGTCTACAGTTTGAAATCGACACGGGAGCGGCCGTTACTGCTATTTCGGATAAAACATATTACAGTCATTTCGCCGACGTACCCTTATCACATGCGACAAAGACGCTGAGAAGTTACGGTGGGGGAAGGATCATAGTGATAGGCGTGATACGAGTGCCGGTAGTCTATTTAAGACAGACACACTCCCTTACAATTTACGTAGTGCGCGATGGTGGACCACCGTTATTAGGAAGGGATTTCATAAAATGTTTTAATTTAGAAATTTCCCAAATCAAATATTGTGCTGCGGAAAATAATGATATAATAAACAACTTAATGAGCGATTTCCCATCAGTGTTTTCAGAGGAACTAGGATGTTTCACGAAATATAAAGTTAGGTTAGCATTAAAACCCGACGCTAAACCGGTTTTCCGCAAAGCACGACCAGTGGCATATGCGCTCCGGAGCAAAATAGATAACGAGCTAGACCGTCTTATCTCATTAGGCATCATAACGCCTGTGCAGTATTCCGACTACGCATCCCCCATAGTCCCGGTTTTAAAAAAGAACGGAGAAATCAGAATTTGTGCAGATTACTCGGCAACAATAAATAAACAACTTATTATCGAGAAATATCCATTGCCAACCGTTGACGATTTATTTGTGGGGGTAAACAGTTCTCAAAATTAGATTTATCAAGCGCATACAATCAGTTTGTATTAGCGGAAGACGATAACACGCAATTGTATACGTGTATAAATACGCATAGAGGTCTGTTTAAGTATACGCGGTTAGTATTCGGGTTGTCTAGCTCGCCCGCCATCTTTCAAAAAGCAATGCAAGGCATTGTCTCAGGAATAGATGGGGTTCTTTGTCTAATGGATGACATTTTAGTGACAGGTAGCAACAGATCAGAACACTTAGAAAGATTAAGAACGGTACTGAGAAGATTAGAAGAAGCTGGGTTGACGTTAAGGAAAGACAAGTGCGTTTTCTTTCAGAGGGAAGTTAATTATTTAGGTCATGTTATCGATGAAAATGGAGTGCGTAAATCACCGGACAAAGTAAAAGCTATTCGCGAGGCTCCGTGCCCTAAGAATGTAAACGAGTTGCAATCGTTTTTAGGGTTAACGAATTATTATAGAAATTTTGTACCTAGAGCGTCAACAATCTTAAGCCCCTTGTATGAATTACTAAACAAAAATACTAGGTGGGTTTGGTCCGATAGTCATCAACAGGCATTTAATAAAATTAAAGAACATTTAATATCTGATAACGTGTTAGCTCATTTCAATCAAAACGCAACTATTATCCTCACAGTTGATGCGTCACCGTATGGTCTCGGCGCGGTGTTATCACAGATAGACAGGGACGGACTCGAGAAACCAGTATCGTTTGCCTCGCGATCATTAACGACAACAGAAAAAAGGTATTCGCAAATTCAGAAAGAAGCCTCCGCGATTATTTTTGGGGTTAAACGGTTTCATCAATATTTATATGGAAGGGAGAATCCGTTTATACTACGAACTGACCATAAACCACTTTTGTCAATTTTTGGGTTTAAAAAGGGGATACCAGAAGTGACAGCAAACCGATTGCAGCGGTATGCAATGTTTCTGGCGGCTTATAATTACAAAATATTATATGTCCGAAGTGCAGATAATGTAGCTGATTTTTTGTCGCGTTCTATTGCATGCCCAAGTACGTCCCTGTCTGAAGAAGGGAACGAGCACGAGGACCGCGCCGCGTATGTTAACTTTATCGTAGAAGGTGATTTACCAGTCACATTAGCTCAGTTACGCGACGCCACCGACAGGGATATAATCTTAAAAAAGGTTAGGGAATTCGTCCAGAACGGTTGGCCACCCAAAAATAAGGATATACAGTTAAAATCTTATTATCAAAGCTGTGTCCTACACACAGCTATCTCTGGAAAACGGTATCCTAATGCGTGGGCATAAAATTGTAATTCCAGAGGAATTATGGGAAAAAATCATAGCGGAACTACATAGCTCGCATTTAGGTATAGTTAAAATGAAAAGCGAAGCGCGCTCGCGACTGTGGTTCCCGGGCATCGACGCGGCACTCGAGAGCGCGGCGCGCGCGTTCGCCGTCTGCGCACAGCTGCGCCCGGCGCCGCCGCGCGCCCCGCTCGCACCATGGCCACATCCACCACACGCATTCTATAGGATACATATTGATTTCTTGGGGCCGATGCATGATCGAATGTATCTAATAGTTGTTGACGCTTACTCGAAATGGGTCGAATGTTACACGATGAAGTCCACAATTTCTTCAGACGCAGTGATCGAGCGCTTATACGAATTAATGTCTAGGGTAGGGGTACCGGCGACCATTGTTAGTGATAACGGCACATCATTTACTTCTCAAAAATTTGCTGAGTTTTGCAAATTAAACGGCATTCGTCAAGTATTTTCACCCGTCTACCATCCAAGCAGTAACGGTCAAGTCGAGAGCGCTGTAAAAATAGTAAAAAGGGGAATTAAAAGTATAATACTGTCAAGCCCAGATAAGAAAAATTTGTATAGTAAAATTAACAAATTTTTATTTGACTATCGTAACTCGACTCATAGCTCGACAGAACGCACGCCGGCTGAACTTGTATATGGCCGACAACTTAGAAGTAGATTAGATTTGCTAAAGCCAACGCCGACGCCTTCTTTATCGGAACTTTCATCAACGATAGAACACAAACAATCGTTACAGAGTAAATATTATGGGGGTAAGAAGAGTAACGACTTTGCAACGAATGAAGAAGTTTTAATAAAAAGATTTGAAAATGCAAAGAAGTACTACTGGATTAGAGGAACTATAGTTAATAAAATCGGTAATGTTTTATATAAAGTTTTTGTACCGGAACTGAACTCCTATGTAACTCGTCACAAAAACCAAATAAGGAAACATCATCACAGTATCGCTGTATCAACATGGGATATAGAGAGTTTACCCGATATTCCGGAGCCAGAGGCGGCACCAGTAAGCGCAAAATACAGACTGCTCATCATCATCATCATCAAGGGACCAAGCACAAGAGTCTAATGTCAGGGAGGAGGAGACCGGGAGTAACACGGTTGCCAGGGATTACCTGGCACCAACAGACGCACCTCAAGACTCATCTTCTGCGTCTCCAACAATAAGTAAACGCAATCGTCCTAGGGTTAATTATAAGCAGTTTTATTAGCAAGTCAGAGTTAATGTATATTGTAACTATAGGGGGAGGGATGTTATATATGTATAAGTAAGTAAGTGCGGGCTGCGTCCCCACGCTCGCCTGTCTTAATAAACCAGTGCTAGTGCTAAGCGACCTGTCGTTTCAATCACACGTACCGACCCACATACCTTATTATACATATATAACACAAACGATAAACGTGAACGCTTAGTAATCTCCAATAGATTTTCAACTTTATACTTAAGAGCATAAAGTTGAAAATCTATTAAAGACTACTGAGCGTTAGCGACCGGAACGAACGAAAACACTATGTAATCTTCAATAGATTTTCAACTTTATATCCAATAGCATAAAGTTGAAAATGTATTAAAGACTACTGAGAGTTTACGTTTATCGTTTGTGACTTGGCTAGGTGGGCAGGTCATCGGTCCACCTTGTAGGAGGCCTTCCAACGTTGCGTCTTCCGGTACACGATCGCCACTCCAGAACCTTTCGACCCCAATGGCCATCTGTTCTGCGAGCAATGTGCCCTGCCCACTGCGACTTAAGTTTGGCGATTCTTCGTGCTATGTCGGCAACCTTGGTTCTCCTGCGGATATCTTCATTTCCGATTCGATCACGCAAGGACACTCCAAGCATAGCCCATTATTTATTTATTTTATTTTTGCCCTTTGGGTGAATTTAAGCCTTCTGATAGCAGCGACACATATCTACGACACGCCAGCAATGTTATCCGCGCAATCACGGACCTTATCATAATGAGTTCAAATGTCATGCGTGCGAGCGAGAAAGAAGGATAGAGCTATACTCCCTGTATGACACCTCGAGCGCAGGCGCAGGGTAGCCAGCCTATCGGTATCCTACAGGTTGCAGTTTGGAGAGTGTGCGCGGGAATTGCATGACTTGATACCGCCACCTCCTTTCTACCATCGGACAACCCGACGTACGGCGAGTATCCACCCTTACGTTGTTGAAACTTCAACGGTCCGGACTAAGCGTTTCGCTTCGTCGTTTATACCGCGTACATCGAAGGACTGGAACAATTTGCCTGCTGCGATCTTCCCGTCCAACTATAATTTAGGTGTCTTCAAGGCTAGAGTGAATAGACTCTTAATAAGCTAGTGCGCCTCACCATCAATGATTGCATCTCTGCTTACCATCAGGTGGGATCGCAGTCAAGCACTGGTTTATATGAATTTAAAAAAAAAAATAGTTTCATCCCTACAACAGTTTAGTTTAGGTCGTCAAATGTATCGCGTTAAGAACTCATGGTAGAGCGTGTGTACCTATAAGAAAGCTTGGAAACAAACGTTGAGTAGTTGCCCCCCCCGTGTCAACTCCGGTCGGAGGATCCTCCTTTTTCTTAATATTACATTTTTACACGGATAGTTTAGGAGCTAATATTATGTTAAATAATAAGCCTTGCTAGTTGTTCCAAATGATTGAATCTGATATCAGTGACAGAAAAACATTGCGTTAATTAAAGACCAATTGTAAGTCCGAACGATATGTCATCATCATTTCAGCCGAAAGACGTCCACTGTTGGATAAAGGCCTCCCCAAACGTCGCCACAACGAACGATCTTAAACGATATGTATACCAGTTACAGTTATCATCGAAAAATTTATTATCCACCAGCGTATTTTAAAGGAAAATGAAATATTTTAAGATTATTCACGCTAGCATTAAAATCTGTATCTATTTCCCTTCTAGTTAAAACGTCAAATGTTGGAACAAGAGATTGCCTTCAACATCCAGCAGACCGACGCACTCACACGTTCTCTGTCACCCGCCACACAGCCGCAGGCGCCGCAGGGACTCTTCCAACCCAAGGTACGTAGCTCAACTTACCTACTGCGTAACACTTATCTATTGTACGACATGTCAATCAACTGCACAATGACTTAAGCATATTATGGTGAAAGCTACGGGCCCGAACGTCGGTAGTCCCAAGCAGGTCCTCGTGAGGGCTCACGGCGGCGGCTAGGTGTCGCTCCGGGCCCTGCTACAGGCCATGGTCCTCAGCGAGGGGGAATGGACGGCGCTCGCCTCCACGTGCGAAGCACTCATGCTAGGTGTCGCTCCGGGCCCTGCTACAGGCCATGGTCCTCAGCGAGGGGGAATGGACGGCGCTCGCCTCCACGTGCGAAGCACTCATGCTAGGTGTCGCTCCGGGCCCTGCTACAGGCCATGGTCCTCAGCGAGGGGGAATGGACGGCGCTCGCCTCCACGTGCGAAGCACTCATGCTAGGTGTCGCTCCGGGCCCTGCTACAGGCCATGGTCCTCAGCGAGGGGGAATGGACGGCGCTCGCCTCCACGTGCGAAGCACTCATGCTAGGTGTCGCTCCGGGCCCTGCTACAGGCCATGGTCCTCAGCGAGGGGGAATGGACGGCGCTCGCCTCCACGTGCGAAGCACTCATGCTAGGTGTCGCTCCGGGCCCTGCTACAGGCCATGGTCCTCAGCGAGGGGGAATGGACGGCGCTCGCCTCCACGTGCGAAGCACTCATGCTAGGTGTCGCTCCGGGCCCTGCTACAGGCCATGGTCCTCAGCGAGGGGGAATGGACGGCGCTCGCCTCCACGTGCGAAGCACTCATGCTAGGTGTCGCTCCGGGCCCTGCTACAGGCCATGGTCCTCAGCGAGGGGGAATGGACGGCGCTCGCCTCCACGTGCGAAGCACTCATGCTAGGTGTCGCTCCGGGCCCTGCTACAGGCCATGGTCCTCAGCGAGGGGGAATGGACGGCGCTCGCCTCCACGTGCGAAGCACTCATGCTAGGTGTCGCTCCGGGCCCTGCTACAGGCCATGGTCCTCAGCGAGGGGGAATGGACGGCGCTCGCCTCCACGTGCGAAGCACTCATGCTAGGTGTCGCTCCGGGCCCTGCTACAGGCCATGGTCCTCAGCGAGGGGGAATGGACGGCGCTCGCCTCCACGTGCGAAGCACTCATGCTAGGTGTCGCTCCGGGCCCTGCTACAGGCCATGGTCCTCAGCGAGGGGGAATGGACGGCGCTCGCCTCCACGTGCGAAGCACTCATGCTAGGTGTCGCTCCGGGCCCTGCTACAGGCCATGGTCCTCAGCGAGGGGGAATGGACGGCGCTCGCCTCCACGTGCGAAGCACTCATGCTAGGTGTCGCTCCGGGCCCTGCTACAGGCCATGGTCCTCAGCGAGGGGGAATGGACGGCGCTCGCCTCCACGTGCGAAGCACTCATGCTAGGTGTCGCTCCGGGCCCTGCTACAGGCCATGGTCCTCAGCGAGGGGGAATGGACGGCGCTCGCCTCCACGTGCGAAGCACTCATGCTAGGTGTCGCTCCGGGCCCTGCTACAGGCCATGGTCCTCAGCGAGGGGGAATGGACGGCGCTCGCCTCCACGTGCGAAGCACTCATGCTAGCAAAAGAGATGGCCGCAAACGGGATCGGACATCCTCACGTCCCAGCCATCGTCGGGAATCGCAGGGACGTCAATGTAGTAGTAGCTCGTCGTCTGCCGGTCCAGTATGGACCAGGCCCTAGCCTATCTTATCGCTTGTCTTATCTAAAGGAAACTTGAGTTCGATCCTCATTCGATGCGTTGTTATTTAGTTATTCCATAGTATTTTTAGTACCCGCGGTAAGTTGGGCCACAGAAATGAAATGAACCATCAGATTGTTACTGTACCATAATTAAACAAGCAATTGATATAATGAGGATGTTCTTCCTACTCTCACAGAGCTAAAAGGGTGTGACCTTAATATTCTTCATAGAATTGACGATGTGATTGTTTGTCCCCAGCTGGACAGCTCGTGGGAGAAGCTGCAACAAGCTCACGTGCTGGCCAACGTGCAGCAACCCTTCGACGTGTCCAGCGACGCCGAGGTCAGTTCTCTATACGAAGTTAGTTGTTTTGTCTTTTTTATTACATTACTTTATTTTTATTATTACTTAAAATTAACGCAGGCCTGCAAATTTTCGTGACAATGGTACCGTAGCCCTGGAACGTTACTGCAGGTACACTAGTGGGATTTAGTCAGTTAAAACTTGACGCTCCTTTTCGCTTCTCCCATAGCAGGAGTTATCTTAGGGCCAACCTTAAAAAAAAAAACGGATCATATCCAAGTTGTTCCGCTATACTCCTTTCTGGTCTGCCGCAACCCCTGGCCGCAGTGTTATCGCACGTTTTCTGGGCCCACTGTTCAGGTTCAGGCATGCTGCAGGCGTGTTCTGTCCAGTTCCATTTATGCTGGACTGTAATTTAGAAGCTAAAAAGCTCTCAAGATAGTGGTGTATAAAGTATTCGATGAGTGCAAATAGGGTCGATGTTACAGTATAATGTGGTTCTCAGAACGACGAGTCTGACGGCGGCGTGGAGGGCGGGCACACGGACGCGGCGGCGCTGGCGCTCATGCTGCAGGAGCAGCTCGACGCCATCAACACGGAGATCCGCCTCATCCAGGAAGAGAAGCAGACCACCGAGGCGCGCGCAGAGGAGCTCGAGTCTAGGGTGAGCCGCATTCTGTTATGTGGGGTACTAGGCGGCCATGTAGGGAAAACGTGTTAAGATAATATAGACTTTAATCCACGACCGTTCATACGGCTCTAGGTTATATTATGTACTAGCTGACCCGGCGAACTCCGTACCGACTTACAGCCAATGATTGCAGTGATACCTTTTTGCTAAAGTTAATTTTAATTGGAATCCTCGGAATGATTGTCTTCGATCAATCGCTCGATGGAATGATTGACCGAACGATGGAATGACTGACTGAATGAATAATGGAATGATTGACTGAATGTTGGTATGATTGACCTTGTTATGGAATGATTGAGACCAATGTATTTGACAGTTGCTGTAATTTTTCGATGTATTTGGATATTTGTTTTTATTACGTGAATCTTTCCGATATTTTAATAGTTTTTTGCTATTCGAGGCGGAGCCGGATCTTACACTATTCGTCATGAACCTGCCTATCACATACAGAAAGATTTTTTCCAATCTGACTGAAAGTTCCCGAGAATAGCGTACAAAAAAAACTCTTGCTTCATTTTCTTTTAATATATAAAAAATTTGTGTCACAGTGTTCGTTATCGAACTCCTCCGAAACGGATTGACCGCTTTTTATGTTTGACTGGCCTGTTGGTCTAACGGTTAGTGGCCCTGACTGCTATGCCGGAGGTCGTGGGTTCGATTCCCACCCAGGACAAATGTTTGTGTGATGAGCATGATCATTTGTTTTGTGTCTGGGTGTAATTTATGTATAATATGTATGTATTTAGAAATATATAAGTATGTTTATCAGTTGTCTAGGACTCATAACATAAGCTCTGCTAATCAGTGGCGGTACCTTAATACAAGCAGAAAAGCCAGGCATGCCTTACTAAAATGCTCGATAGAGAATCAATATCAAACCCGAACTACAGTGAATTTCGGTTATAACGACGGCGGAGGGACCACTTTAATATTGTCGCTATATCCGGAGGTCTCTGTATCCGAAATAATAAAAAGCCATGTACATATGTATTTACCTATCTCCATTTTTGAGTCTCGAAATGATGTCCACTTTTTCTTTAACAGTAAATGTACGTCTAGAAGCCATATTTATAAGTTTAAGAAACATTGTTCACTCACCGATATTTGCTATCTAACTGATTCATAAGTTTAACTTCGTACACGTGCTAAGCAGTCCTACATACAAACAAAGCATTTGTTTGACCATCTGTGAATGTAAACAAAGGATAAGAAAGCTTAATAGTTTTATGAATGAGTCTCTGTGCCTTTGCCGACTCAGTCGCAATATCCGCAAGGGATTTCTAGGAATCGGTTATAAATGATTCACAAAAACAAGTCGCTATACCCGAAATTGACGCTATATCCGAAGTCGCTATTACCGAAAGAATTTGTTACGAAAGTATGCTTTAAATTCAAGGGTCGTAAGTTTGACGTCGCTATAACCAAAAAGTCGTTATAACCGAGGTCGTTATTAATGAAATCCACTGTATTTAAAAGTTCGCGCGCTTTAATTCTTATCAAAATAACACAAAGTATCTACCTATGCCACTCTACTACACAGCGCGCGCAGAGTTTCGCATTTGCGCCATCTACGCGAGAGCTATATCTATCTCGCTTACACGTACCGGCTTTTACCGGGCTATCAAATACTATCTCTGTCACTTTCGCAATTATAGCGATGTGCCATATAACGAGTTAAGACCTTTTGCGTCTACAAATCGATCAGTATGGAAGATTTAAGCCGGGCATTCGTATGAAGTTGCTCGCGTATGCGTGACCTTGTCACCTTGCCAACTCTGCAGTGTTGCCGTTTTAGCGACGTTGTGAGATCTTGGAGATTTTTAACGAGTTTGGAGACTTTTTTTAAGATTTAGCAACAATAAAAACGAGCGACTTTTTAAAAAATAAAAAAATTGCGACATCTAGCTAGATTTTTCATATACCTGGCGACTTTTTTTTGCCTAAATGACAACACTGCAACTCTGCGTAAGTAGTTTCTGACACCCGTTTGCAACTCACTTCATTTTCATTTGCTTGAGTGGGAAAAGTTATTTAGTTAAAGTTTTTTGTGTGTTTTCTTAGATTTTCTCAGTGATACAATTGTTTTGGTGACTTACCTACAACAATGGAGGTAATTGTACCTTGTGAGGATTTAAAATGCGTTCTAGTTTTGATTGGCGAAGATAAGGTCTTCTTCTTCTTGTCATCTTTAAACTTTGCTTAGAAAAAACAGTTAATTTCTTCATTAAAACCGACGCCTAATCTGTGTATTTCTCAGACTAGTAAATCGCATAAACGAAAATTTAATAGATCAGTGTATAAAACTAGTTGGATTGTTGGCTGTTCGCACACTAATAAGTTGTATTGCTGGTGCTGCATATTTTTTTCGAATGAAGATTCCGTTTGGAATACATCTGGTTATAATGATTTAAATAACATATCTGGCGCCATTAAAAGGCACGCAAATTCCCATAAACACCTGTGTGCAATGGTTTCTTTCGGTAATTTTGGTAAACAACGAATTAAGACATCTATATCACGCCAGTTATCTGAGGAAATTTCAAAATATAACACGCGCGTTGATAACAACCGTAGTGTATTTCAAAGATTAGTCGATATTGTTTGTCATTTAGCACAACAGGAACTTCCTTTAAGAGGACATGATGAGTCCAAAACTTCATTAAATAAAGGCAATTTTTTAGAACTGGTCTCGTTAATTTCAAAATACGATGTCGTTTTAGAAAAGCATATGCAGCATCAGGAAAGTGACAAACCGGGTCCGAGTTATTTATCTAACAAAATTCAAAACGATATTATTCATTCCGTAGCCGATGTGATGCAAACTTGCATCGATTACGAAGTTAGGCAAACAAAATTTGTTTCAATTATTATTGACGAAACCCCCGATGTTAGTCATAGAGAACAACTGTGCTTGATTCTCAGATATAATTATAAAAATGAAAGTCATGACTGTTTTTGGGCTTTTAATTTATTGTACCTAATCAGTAGTTTATGAGAAAATTGCGATGATACATACGTAGGTACCTACATACTCAGTCGAAAACTGAACTTACTTTTTTTTAAATCGGTTAAAATTTTATTGGGCTTGCCTTATTTTGAAACCCTAGGCACGCCACTGCTCTGCTTAGCTTGGGACTGGACGGCGTTGTGTGATAGTTGTGAAATATTATTATTATATTGTTTTTTTTTTTGTAAATTTGATTGGAGTGAGAATAGGTCGTAGGCTATTTTGTACCCCCCTACCACCAACCCCTTCTTCTTCTTCCTGCCCTTATCCCATATTACTTGGGGTCGGCGCAACACGTTTTTTTCTTCCATTCTGTCCAACCCCATTTTTTTCTTTAATAAATTATATGGTAGAACAACGTTTGCCGAATCAGCTAGTATTATAATATACATAGTATAGTGTTATTAGTTTATATTATATACATAGATTTGTCATATTTACGACTGGGCATTGTTTCATAGTGCTAAGATTTCTTTTTTGGGATTTTAGGGTGTAATAAACTCGAAAATGACAAAATAATCAGAGAAATACTAGAGATTTATTTAAAGTCCTAACCAGCATTTTTAAAGTTGTACAAGATTTTTGTGATCTACTGGTGATAGCAAATAGCGACATCCTGAAAGTAGGCATCGATGGTAAGATTCATATGGTGGGGGTAGATCAGTCTAAAGAATAGATCCGTGGTTCGTTTCATCTTGTTAACGAATAAGATATCTTTGGTTGTGGACAAATAACACAGTCGACGTTTGTGTATCATAAATTGTATTCAAATGTTTCAGCTTTCATTCTGCTTATCCACACAACTTTTATTTTTAAGTCAAATAATAATAGAATTCTCGGTGATGGGTCATCCAGTCTATTCACTTCATGGGTTTAAAATGGTTTTCAGTCGTGGCGGTGCGACGGTAAGAGCTCATACAGAGCGGCATGTTGCCAACGGCAGAGGTAACAGCAGCCGTCGACCTATAGTGACATTAGACACACACGACGGCCGCCGCTGATCTTTGATATTGGAATGTCGACGGCTGCCGTTGACGCGTTAACAGCTGCCACCGCCGCGTGTCGACGGCTGCACTTACCTCTGTCGTTGGCAACATGCCAATCGTGTGTATGAGCTCTTATTCCAACATTATGGTATCCTTATCCATCAAAATTTTAAATATATAGGGTGACTGGCAATTAGTGTACGATACTTAAACACGTGATTGTGCTCATGATAACAAACAATTTTTATAATGGGTG
Organism: Mythimna impura; assembly: GCA_905147345.3. NCBI lineage: Eukaryota > Metazoa > Arthropoda > Insecta > Lepidoptera > Noctuidae > Mythimna > Mythimna impura. The sequence continues at coordinate 1,713,940 of LR990355.1, read as the reverse complement.
TAAAGCCGAAATCGCGAAACAAAATATCAGCTGTTCAGTACATTAGGTAAACATAAATGTACTGAACAGCTGATTTTTTTTCGCGATTTCAGGTTTGTTCCCATAGTAAAAGTTGTTGGTTATCATGTGCACAATCACGTGTTTAAGTATCGTACACTAATTACCAGTCACCCTATATAATATTGACGGCAATAATCTAAGGGTTACGCACCGCCACTGGATTTTAATTTCATCTTAGTGGGTTTTTAGAAAGGTTTCGTAATAACTCCATCGCCTAGAATCACTCCTCTAGCTACCGATCACATATTCGTACTACATACTCATCGCGATAGAAATAAATTTAGTAATGGAGTTTTCTGGGAATATCGAAATGATGAAAAAAAGTCTCGCACTCAATTTTGAGGTCCATCTTTATAGAAATGAGACTAAAAATGAGAATAAAAACAAATAAAATTTACAAGTTTTTTTTTGTTCTCTTAAATTTTGTCTGCTATGCGCTTACGACTGCGTATCGCGCCCTGTGTCACTAAATTGAGGAATTTGAAAAAAAAAAATACAATATTCAATTTATGATTGTCTCAAATTGTTTTTTTTTTTACTGTTGATAGGCTCGCGCTCGACCAATGTCGAACTTGATAAAAAGTGACGATATGGTCGACGATGGAGCATGTTAATACCTATATGACCTCGATTTTATTTAAAATAATACGAATCGAGGTTTTACAATCAAAATTTTACCACATTTTGAAACCTTGCAAAATTGTCTTTTCATATTTCTCAGAAAACTTTAGAGATTTTCGCGCTCGATGATATTAAATAAGTAACCGTTGTAGTAGTGGTATGTGTGGTGTGCATGAGGTCCGTGCTATTAACAGGATGTATATAAGCGGGTGTGGTGTGGGCAGGTGGGCAGCTACGAGCACATGAACGTGCTGGCGCGCCGCGGGGAGTCCCCGCCGCGCGCCGCCTCGCCCCAGCGCTCCATGCAGCCGCCGCACCACAAGTACCACACCGTACGTACCACGCAGCTCTTACACAGCCACCTACAGCCTCACACCATCGACATCCCTTCAAAAATCTGCGATTGCGTCTACATTTTCTCGACGCGAACAAAATTGGTAACAAAAATGGATAATGATCAGGCTGTATTACTATTTACTTGGGATATTTACTAACAAGCATATTTACTAACATTATCAGGATAAGCCAGCCTTGGTTTTGGGATATAATTTCATACATTTGTATTACTAACCTAACTGTAAAACTTAGTGACAAAATGATGTTTATACAATAAGTTGTGTAAGTAACTAATAATTAATTTTCGGAAAAAAAAAATCAGTTTAAATACAGGAAAAAATTGCTTTTTATATGTATATTTCCTTTTAAGTGTTAACTGGAGAGATAATAGAACATTCTTGTGTCATCATTTCATCAAAAAAGAATTTCTACATCTCATAAAAAAATATTCAAACTGTAACTCTGGAGATAGGCAAAAATACACAACGAAAATAATATATAACATTTAAAAAGTTTTGTAAAATAATATTACCAAGCCTTGTATTCGAAAACGTATTTAGGATTAGATTAATATGTGGAAACCAACTATAAACCAGTTGGGAAAAGGCTAGGGACATAATCCATATTGAATTTTGTATAATCATAAGTCATTCTAAACTAAAACTATAAAATAAAATCCTTTCGCACTTATTATACTTCTGACAGCAACCAAAATGCGACCTTATTGCAATGAACGTAAAGGTCACTATGATGCAAAATCAGAGATGAAATGAGTGCGAAGGGAGTGTAGTAGTAAGATGCGCTCCCACCCACGTCACTAACCCGGCCGCTGCGCAGGCGCCGGCGTCGCTGTCCCCGGCGCACCACTACCGCGCGGCGCCCGCGTCCGAGAGCCTGCCCGCCAGCCAGGTCCGTCGCTATACTGCCGACCAGTACCCTACTGCCAACTGTACCTCCAAACTACACTTGTTACTCAACTCTAAGAACGCTTGTACACACTAAGAAATTTCACCGTGTCTGCGGCAGATAGGACCCATTCACCATGTACACAATTCGACGTAAATAGACACGAAATTTTATCGTGGTACCCCTTCACCTACTCCGCCCCCTACCGCACCATGGCAACTTCACGTTGGATCTAGCGCAGACAACATTTTTTTCTTAGTCAGCGCCAAAGCCATGTGTGCAGTTCGTGTGTAAAAACGACACGAATTCTTGCATAGACCCGACGACTGTTCTTATGCGTACAAGCAGTCTTAACACTTACATTTAAATGCCAATAGTTTTTTATCAAACTATCTTCATTAGGATACTACGCTGTGGATTTGTCACATTCCACAGTCCTTGTGGGTCAGTTTAGTGGTACATTCGGTACAAGAAAAGTATGCACGCGTTCACAGGAATGGCTTACAGCTGTGTGGAAGTTTGCGTCACTTATCAACATATCAATGTACGGTGTAATAGTCTGCTAGAATATGTGTAATTAATTTGTTTTATAAGTACAAATAATAGGTTTAATTTACTTATGTAATTGTCGTTTTATGAAACCAGAACTGTCATGTCTTCAGATTGACTTGGAATTATAAGTTTAAATAAACTTCGTCCAACATTTTTATTTTATGATCTACTCTCGCTCTAAGATGGAACAAGAGGGCATGTCAGAATTTTACTGATTAAAACCACACCTGTGTATGTGTCCTTCAGTTGCCAATTTGCCATTTACGTTCTCGGGCCAGGGTCACTCTTTCAAACATTCCCACAACCCGATCATTTGTAACATTTGTTTTTTTTTTCTTTAATATCGTGTACTACAAAAAAAAACTTTTTCTATATTATGAGTTGGTTTGAACTCCTAGTCAATTTGAAGACATTTATAGTCTACAATTTCATAAAATTTCAATTTCATAGTTAAATATTTAGATGAATAGATACTTTTTAGTCGTAGAACGCATTAGCGACTATGAAATCATTGATTATGATCATATTGTTGTAATTTTTCTAGTTAAATAGCTATTGAGAAAGTAAGGTGGCCATTTTGTTCTTACAATATAACACTAGCAACTTTTATCAAATCTTTCTGACAAAATAAAACTGCAGGCTGTTTCACCCAAATCCCTTATAAAATGCGAATGTTCTACAAGTAGCTTATATTTATTAGAAGCTATTAATATGTAAGTAAAATGTAAATATATAATTATGATATCCTAGCATTAGCATGACACGCCCTTAAACGATATATTATATACATTGTACTAAATATATCTTCGACTGCTATTGTTCACTATTATATGCCTTATTGTCAAATACATATTTAAGATTGGTTTTGTCACAAATCGCGTCAATTTTAAACGCATTATATAATAGTCAGCACGAATGACTATTCTCATAGAAATTCGTGCCTTTATGATTGTAGAAGAAATATACTTTTAAAGTTCATTAAATAACTAAAACCAATCTTTTATAATTATTCAAACAGCGGCATGCCAGCTAAGTCCTAAAAATATACATCTATGTACTTATAATGTAGTATATCTTATAGCTGAATACATAATAAATGAAACAATCTTGTTATTTACGGCCTACTGTCCATGGACGCGTAGCTTTGTCGGCAGAGTTTCATAGTTTTGTGTGTAAGCTGTGAGCAAGCGTACATCAAGCGTGTGATGACGAATACGCGTCTATGAAGCTACGCGTCTATGGAACGTAGGCCTAAGTGCACAGCACTGCTTGACGCAAAGTAGATACTAGGCGACGCTTATATGTGAAAGGTATATGTATGTCTATTAAAGGACGATGATGCAGTGGTACTCAACCTTTGATTACAACAGCCTATGCGCTTTGTTGGTCATTGTTTGTGATTTTCAAAAAAAGAAAAATTTAGAAGAGACAAAAGTTTGAGAATCGCTGACTTATGAGATAAACAAACTGCTGAACTGTAATGCATAATATAATACGTTAAATATACCTGTTTAGTTTGTTTTCTAAGAGCTTTGTCAAGTTATTTAGATTATTAGATACTTATTTATTTAGATAAAAAATGTTAATTGTAGCAAAAATGACTGATAGAGTCCTAAAGATTTTCCAATAATAAAAACTAAAGTTTATTTAATAATAGCTATAGTGAAATTATAAATAGACTCATCAACACTTAACTACTCCTTTAAGTAATTTTATTAGTTTTAGAACATCACTGTATACAAATATTTTTACGTATAATATTTATTTTCGCATGTAGTTTTAGTTTCAACAGAATTAAGACTTTTCTATTGTCTGGATCAATTAAATCTTATTTTTCAAACATACATAACAGCTGTTATTGCACTAACGTTCGTACATTTCTTGCGGCTCATAACCTTTCGAACGGCACGTCAAAAAAGAAAAAGCGTGCTCAGCACCAACGGGCAGACCCCCTATTTGGTCCTTTAACAACACAAATAAGAATAACAATACTTTCCTACAAGATTTATCAGCAGTTAAGTCTGTCATGTAGTCGTGACCGTGGCGTGTTGGACACATTTTACTTTGACTGTGGCGGTAAAAGGTTAAATGTTTTATTAAGAGTGCCCGTATAAGGGCTTGCAACCGTATGCGGGCACGAGAAAAATTTGCATCTTAAGAGGGTCATGTATAGTTTCCGCTGCGTTTGTTTAGACTGAAAGCCGAACCCAACGCAGATGGAAATAGCAGATGTGTGAGCGCCGCGTGTACGAATGTTAGTGCTATCACCACGACTGTTATTTTGAACCTTGTGGCATCTCCATCCAGCTCCAACTGTGCGAGGAGGGCGGGGGGCCGGTCGTGAGCGGCGAGGGCGCGGAGTCTCCCCTGACGGCGCGCTCGCTGCGCCTGGAGAGGGCCGCGCGCGCCATACACGCTGAGAGAGACAGACTGCGGACTCATTACCAGCCTCCTTATGACTCGTGAGTATTACCAGAACATTGACCTAACATTCTATGAATAATATTGGATGATACTCCAAAATATAAAAAGGTTAGTGGACCTAGCATCCGCCTATTCGTCGTATCTTTGTGGAGGCCATCGGCGGCGCCTGGTCCTGGTTCAGGCCATGGTATGGAATGAGAGGAAATGGAAGGCGGTTACCTCCTTCAGCAGTAATGCAACCAAAGGAAGCGACCAAAACCGTGAGGCGGAGATAAACCTCACGTCCTGATCCCCGCCGGGAGTAACAGGATAATTTCGGACGGCGAGCCATGGGTAGATCGCCGTCCAGCCGAAAAGTTCAACTGAGCAAAACTGTGGGTTTTAATCAGTAAAAGTCTGACACACCCTCCGCTATTTGATGATTATCCATGTAAAAAAGCATCCGCCTATTAACCCTTCCAAGTTTAATGTATTAAATAAATAAAATAAAATTAAAATCTTATTGATTACGTGTATTCTTGTATTATGTAACCAATTCTATTAATAAAAACTGGCCAACTGCGAGGGTTCTGTACAAGCTTACCTATGAAAACAGTTCAATTCCGTAATTGAGTTACGAAGATTTTTCCAAATCGTACATAAATACAGCTATTATTACAGAAACCCAGATCCATTTAAAATAATGAGTGTACGTTTTACTACAACTGTCACTTTCGTTTATAGAAGCCAACACAACTCTCAATGACAATGATTCTTAGTGTCTACAAGAGAGAACAATAAACTGATATCTAACAAATAGTGTAACATGTGTATTTTAAAATTTTTAGCGACAGCTATAATATTTGAACTAAAATGTATGTTTTAACGAAATAATCTACAATCTAACAACTTTCCATTCCACGCTGCCAGGAGTTCAATAATGTCGGGCAGCCTCGCTCGGATCCCCATGCACAGGTCTCCGCATTTACTCCACCCGGGTCTCAAACCCGCGTCCCACCCGCAAGTGAACTTAGCTCACCTGTGGTGCGATTGTCCCGACACCTTGTTCAACTATGTGCCGCACAGGCTCTGTCTCAAGTCCAGTATGTATAGGATCGTTGACAGCTATCTGTTTCATCATCCGTGTTTGGTGAAATCGGCTAGTTATATCTGAATTTAAATGGGGGTAGATGAAAGAGTTAGATGCATACTATGTCAGCCTTGACAAGTTATATAAGCACAACTTGTTGACATATTCAAAGCATTTTATTTTAAATAAACCATTTACAAGCACTTTTGAAATGTCAAGAAGTCAGTCAGAAAAATGATGCTAATTGCACATTCCAAAGCGTAGTTCTCTATGGAGAAGAATGTGCAAAAAAACTCCATAGACACTCTTTTTAATCATGTTATGTATTACAAATATTTCAGGTCCATCTTTATTGTCGCTACTATTTTGTGAGAACAATGAAAATAAACTAAAGATATTAAAATAAACCACTGGCAGCTAAGAGATGATCTGTCTCAAGTGATATGGAGACTGGAGCACTCTTTGGGTTGATATGACTTCTTATATTACACAATAAATTACATCAAATAAGATGACTTATTATAATCAATTTTATATCAATTCGTAGGAGAACAATGTGTCTGGAGATTCTGCTAATATATTGTATTCTATATATGCATGTTTTGTTCTTTTCAGAGAATATTGTGTTACATTTTTTTCCTATTTTTTTTACCCTAATAAATATTTAGGCATGTTACAAAATGGAATTACTAATTTTCTCCACCCAATCACGTCATAGAAATGGGATGATATGGGATTATAATTTTATAACGGTATGTTTTTAATTATTTTTATGTGTGATCCCCGATTCCATAGTAGAGATCGATTTGTGGCTAAAGATATTTTTAGTAATTCCATTTTAGCTAGAACAATAACCACTGGCTAAGAAAACACCAATATTTTTAGATTAGCGACACTCAAAGTTCATGTTGCTCTGCGAACTTTAAAAGTTTCGCGAGGATACGACTAAACGATGAAAATAACTTAAATAATAAGTTGTATTTAATATCCCCTTCATAAAACATAATATTGTTTGGGATTTGACTATTTTATTTAACATTTAAAAATGAAAAGGAATATAGTATTTAGACTGACCACATCACATAGAACAGCTAACCTTTTGAACAATATCTGCTACGAAATAAAAAAGGCTTAGTTGATTTTTTGTTGCATGTAATAGCGCACTACAAATCACTCAAGATATAAATCTAATTTATTATTCTTGCTCAAATTATGCTTAGACTGTGTGCTGGTTTCAGTAATTTAGTCCTCATTTTTAATCTTAAATGCATTTCTCGCTCAAACCTAGCTATATAACCCTGTACTATTACCAACTAACTGACTGTAACATTTCTTTACTTAGCAATATTTCATCCAGTTCAAGCCAAGAGTCCTTGGGCGGTATGTCAGTCCCCCTGGGCGGTGGCATGGCCAGCACTTGGGGCGGCGGCGGGACTACCAGAGCGGGTGGTTCGGCCGCCGCGTCACTGGCGTCCATGCACCAGCAGAAGAAGAGGGGCATCAAGAGCTCGCTCGGCAGGTTCTTTAGTAAAAAAGAGAAGGCGGGGATGCCGGTGAGTTGATTTAGAACTTATAGATTGTTCTAGGGATTTCAAATTACTGCCTAAATTAGGGACTTGCAAATTTTTTTTCACTATTTTATCCATAAACTGCTATTGATGTTGTATTTCAGCAATAGGTATGCGTCATCAAAAAATATTAAAACTTTCTGTTTATGAAAGTCACACAACGACAATACCCGTATTTTAAGAATGAATACGTAACGTCCTTCGAATCTCAGTCTCAATTTGTCAAAATTACCTTTAATTTTGGACAAACTTTCTGACCAGATTTGGATTAACTAGTAAACTTCTGTAACTGCAAATTAATAATTATTAGACTTTAAAGTTTAAGTAAATAAAACCACAAAAAGATTTCTAGTTAATGTGCACTTGTTCTATCTCCCGAAGGCAGGTTGATATTTGTTGAGTGTGTGGATTTACGTACACATTGCATGCGTAATCTATTTTCTATGTCACCGACAGGCTTAGAAAAATAAGTTTTCTATTAGCGTTCCAGCCAAACGCTAAACACAGTATGTATGGCGTATGGAAACGGTAATTGAAAAATCATTTGTTTAAGGCTGCTGGTGAGATAGAACAACTTAACTTTCTATGCCTTTCGTTTATATAATACGAGTGTTTCCCCCTTGTACAGCAAGGACAGAGTCCCCGATCCCTATCGTCAGTATCGTCACTGGGCCTATCGTCGCTAGCGGACGACCCCGCGTGCAGCGACGCCATGACGCCGCACGCGCCCATGTCGCACGCCCCTATGTCGCACCAGGACTACGCCAGGAGCAAGAGCAAGTCAGTATATAACGTTAACTGTCTGACACGATATTGAGAGGAAAGTCTCCATTCTTATTAAGCCTTAAGCCTCGAAAACACGACGCGAAAGTTTTCTTGCGGCATTTATTTTGCAAATTGGTTACAAATTGTACTTTTAGGATGCGCTTCCTTGGACGCGTAACGGAGCGGAGCAGAGAGGAGCGTACTGAGAATTAGCCAATCGCAGTGCTCGAAATCTCCACTACGCATCAGTGGAAACTATGTTAGTGGAGCTGATTGGAGCAAAGCGGACTTTCAAATAAAACAAATGAACACGCTGAATGGAGTCGAGCAGGCTGTAGTGCCGAGCGAAGGATATTTCCACTCCGCCCCGTTCCGCATCAATAGAAACACTGCAGTATTTTTTTTTTTAGCTCAAAACACTTTCAAAGTCGACAGAATTACCCCATATTATAATGCCATTACGCAGAATTAATGGCACATAGCCGTGGTATGCATATAGTACCGCATTAACACTAGCCACACGTGTAAAACGAATACAAATCTATCTATCTTCTTACATAAGTCATCAATATGAGATTTCCAGTTACAGTTTTTATCAATTATTATCCCCAAGAATTTTCCGTAATCGACCTCTTCTATTGTCTCGTTTCCATATTGTATGTTAAGCCGTGGGCGCGTACTGTTATAAGTATGGAATTGTATCATTTTTGTTTTATTAATGTTAATATGAAGAATGTCATGTTTTATTTCATTTTGATACTCAACAAAGTCGTCATTTTAGCGTATAATATGATGCAGTTGTGGGAAATTACATCAGGCAAGTCATTAATATAGAGTAAAAATAAAGGTGGCCCTAGTATGGTTTCTTAGGGAACACCAAAGTTATTCTCATGATACCGAGTGCTATATGCGAGCTTTTGGTTTCCTGTTAGTCCCGAAATTTCAACACATTGCTGACGATTTTTAAGGTAGCTTTCGAGCCACTTTAACGCGTTTCCCCTTATGCCATATCGGTTTTAGAAAAGCACTGCTTGACAAACGCAGATATCGCAGAACATGGCAAAGCAGTAGATTGACTGAGGAAAAAAAAAATTCTACAGAGCAACAAAAGATCTAAAGGAAATGCTGCGGGATTGGCACAACAAAACTATGGAAGACCGTTTGGAGTCGTTGACAGCCACTGCATCTACCAACTATTCGCTGTGGAAATTCACTAAAAACTTGAATAGACCTCAAATTGCTAATCCCCCGCTTAAAACTGCAAGAGGGTGGGCGAGAACACCACAGGAGAAGGTAGATAAATTTGCCCAGCACCTGGAGCAAGTCTTTACACCGAATGAGGACATGGACTCACAAAATCAGGAACAAGTTGACAACATCCTCGGTCAAGCTTTTCAAATGACACTTCCGCCTCGCCCAATAACAGTACGTGAGGTCTGGAGAGTAATCTCAAAGCTACAAGACAAAAAAGCTCCCAGGTACGACCTACTTACCAAAGAAATTCTCAAACATCTTCCTCGAAAGGCTATAGTGTTCCTAACGTCACTCTTCAATGGAATTCTGAGGATTCAGTATTTCCCATTGGCGTGGAAAGTATCCCAAATCATAATGATACATAAAGTAGGTAAACCGCCAACCGAAGTATCCTCATATCGACCTATAAGCCTGCTGCCTATCTTGTCAAAAGTATTTGAAAAGTTGGTGAAATACCGCATATCGCCAATCCTAAGCGAAAGGAATGTGATTCCTGATCACCAGTTCGGTTTCAGACAGGAGCACTCCACCACAGAACAAGTCCACAGAGTCTGCGACAAAATTAGAAAAAGCCTGGAGGAAAAACAATACTGTTCTTCGGCTTTTCTCGACATCCAACATGCTTTCGATAGGGTTTGGCACAAGGGCCTGCTCTGTAAACTGAAGATGAGCCTTCCCCATCAGTATTACTTACTATTGAAATCTTACCTCTCGGAAAGGATCTTTCAAGTAAAAATAGCAGAAACGAAGTCTAGATTCTACGACATAAGAGCTGGAGTCCCTCAGGGCTCAGTTTTGGGACCTATTCTTTATACACTCTACACTGCTGACCTACCACAGGTTGAAGGAGTTACGACAGCAACTTTTGCTGATGACACCGCAATACTAGCAAGCCACACAGACCCTTCTATAGCGTCAGAAATGTTGCAGGAAGGTCTCGATAAAATAACAACTTGGCTACATAAGTGGCGAATAAAATTGAGTGCAAGCAAATCTGTTCACGTCACCTTCACGCTGCGGAAAGGTGATTGCCCACCCGTGAAATTGGATAACATCACGCTTCCTCACCGAGACACTGTAAGGTACCTTGGATTACATCTCGACCGCGGTCTAACGTGGAAACATCATATAAAGACCAAGAGGCACGAGATCAATATTCGATACAAAAACCTACACTGGATAATGAGACGCAATAGCATATTGAGTGTTGACAACAAACTCCTTATCTACAAAGTAATCCTTAAGCCAGTGTGGCTCTATGGAATTCAACTGTGGGGAAGTGCCTGTAAATCAAGTATTACCATAATACAGAGAATGCAAAATATGATTTTGAGATCTATTTCTGATGTTCCTTGGTTCATTACCAACACCGAAATCCACGACGAACTAAAAATGAATACTGTGTCGGAGGAAATACAAAAACACTCACAAAAATACCAGGAGAGACTGGAAAGACACCCTAATGATCTGGCGGCTGCGCTTAAAACCAGAAGTTACTCGAAAAGACTGAAAAGGAAAGACATAACATAGTCCATTTGCTAAAGTGGACTCAGCAACTGATTGGGTTGGAGATGGCTCACTGGAGTCACGCTCATCCCGCCACGTATTCAAACTCCAACACACCTGCTAAAAGTAAAAACTGATTGCAGATTGAGAAAAAAGAAAAAAAAAATATCGGTTTAATTTATTAATTAACAGTTTATGGTTCACAAAATCAAACGCCTTGGACATATCAAGAAAAGTAGTGGAAATTGGTAGTTTATCATTAATGCTTTTGGTTATTAATTTTAATAGAGTGAAACAAGCTGTTGCAGTAGATTTATTTTTTTCTGAAACCGAATTGATCCTCATTTAGAATTTTGTATTATGTTTAAAAACCGGAAAGTTTTCCATGTATAACTTTTTCAAAGATCTTTGATAATATAGGTTATGGGGCGGTAGTTGTTCATGTCACTTTTGTCGCCTTTCTTGTGGACTGGTTTGACAATTGAGAATTTTAACCGTGAAGGGAACAAACCTTGCATAAATGATAAATTAATAATATGGCAAATATGAATTGATAATATTTAATCTAATAAATAATGTTGTATAAAGATCTGTCAAAACGTCTAGTTGACACTTCGCGTGACCCAAGGGCTGGCTTTTACCTCGGACAGAGGATAAGCATTGCCATACAGCGTGGCAATGCCGCCAGTCTTTTGGGCACATTACCAGTCGACAGCGATGTGGAAGAGTTTTTTGACGCCATATTTTAGTTTTAGTTAGTTGTAATTAGATTAGGGTTTTTATTATTATTTATTTTATTTTTATATATTTTATTTATCTCAGGACCCTGAGGTCCTGGACCTTTGGGAGGCGTACAAGGAGCCGAAGCCAACTCGCAGAGGCCCTTTAGATAATTATAATGGAACATGATACCAACCGACGATTATCCCTGTACGCGCTATGCTAGTGCACCCAAGGACAACCCCCGGTTATTGAAAAACTGTTGCGATATATGGAGAACAAAGATAATAGGGCTATGGTTTTTGGAATCTTAAGTGGACTGGTAACATGGAACTATGTCAAGACTATGGCCCCTGCCTGAACAACGTTATTAATATGCATCGAAAAAAGGCAGGGGGTGACTTGCACACTCAATAAATGGGCCCCCAAAAACGGCCGCTAGCACGAAGTGACGTAGCAACAAGAGGGCAACATATCCTGAGGTGCTTGAGGAGTGGAGAGGTATACCACGGCTATCAGGACAATCCCGGAAGTACGGTCAAGATCCCTACCAGCACCTTACTGGATTATACATCCTTCTCCCGAGCACGTTTGCTCTTGCGAATCTCCACTCAAGCCAGCCAATAAAGGCAAGAGAGAGGTGGGAGCTCAGTTCCTCGTCAGTGTTCACTACGGCCGGCCAATAAAGGCAAGCCGGAGATGAAGAACAAGAATTCTCCCGGGAGATCGGGTCCGTGGGGTCGCTAATGCCCAACAGTTCGCCACAAAACTGCGCTGCGGATTGTATCTCTCTTAGTCTGGCCCCTCACCCTAGGCATATTACGGCAAAGCAAACTTTACCGATACAGACCTAGGGTATATTGGAGCACGCAAGCCCCACCACGACGTCAACGTAGAGATACGGCGATTTTATTTTATTGTTAGTATTTTTAAATGTAAATAAATAAACGTTCATAAACAAAAAAAAAAAAAAAAATATGTCGAGCATAATTTAATTAGTGTTAAAAAGTGTTAATGTCATCGTAACCTTAGTTTTTTAACCGGAGTTTATTATTTTACAAACTTCAGTGACATTAAAGTATAATCCTCCCTGTTACCATTGACAGAGACCGCGACTACCGGCACGAGTTGCTGGGCGAGGCGATGCGCGCCGGCACGCCGTTCGCGCTGTGGAACGGCCCCACCGTGGTGGCGTGGCTGGAGCTGTGGGTGGGCATGCCCGCCTGGTACGTGGCCGCGTGCCGGGCCAACGTCAAGTCGGGGGCCATCATGTCGGCGCTGTCCGACCAGGAGATACAGAGGGAAATCGGTACCTAGTATTACTTTATGAAATAGTTGTTTCTGCCCAGCAATCTTGGGTTGTTCACCAACTGTATTGCCAATATGAGGTTCAATTATATGTACCTGCCTATTATCAAATACAATTAATTTTATTTTACTAATTTTACTATAAACCATTAAAACTACATGTTGTGATCATCACTGTTAAAAACATTCAACTAGATAATTAACTAACTTTTGTAGACTTCAAACCCTGCTTCAATTGCAACTACGATGGCCAAAGCAAATACAAAATTCAAAGGAAACATCGTTAGGTATACTAACATCCTTTCCTGTAGAAACGGACATCTGGGTTGGGTTTGGGGTGGGTTGGTTATTTTTATAAGTATTTTATTATTGTAACTTAATTTATTGATACTACTTTTCATTTGATATTTATCTGTTATTTATTTATTGTGCACACCTACCACAGTGTTGTCTCTTTTAACCCAAAGGTTGACTGGTAGAGAATGCCTTGTTGCATTAAGTCCGCCTATGTACCACTACTGTACATGAAGTTTAAATAAATAAATAAATAAATCTGGGACTGTTTGCACTAAACTCTCAATCACAGTTAGCGTAAATATATATAAAACATCATTTTATTTCTTTTAAGTTTGATTTGGTTCCATTTATGGTGCAAATGGGCCCTGAAGCTCCACAGCCAATACTTTAATGACAATTTTATTGTACAGGTATTAGTAACCCCTTACACCGGCTAAAGCTACGGCTAGCAATCCAGGAGATGGTGTCTCTGACGTCACCTTCAGCCCCGCGAGGCACCGCGTGCGCCGCGCTCGCCTTCGGAGACATGAACCACGAGTGGATAGGCAATGTGTGGCTGCCCTCCTTAGGTGAGTTATATAGAGTTATATAGTAATACAAGAGATGTGTCTCAGACGTCACCGTCAGACCCTCGAGGCACCACCTACGCTTACTTACTATGTAACAAAACGCGATTAAAAAATGAAAAAAGAAACTATAGTCTGTTTGCGTTAAGAAGATAGTGACTCATCAGTGTAACTGCAAAGTAAATGGCATATTCATGGTAAAAATGAGATCATTAATATTAAACTTTTCACAACACAGTCATCATCATCATTTCAGCCGAAAGATGTCCACTGTTGGACATAGGCCTCCCCCAAGCGTCTCCACAATGACCGATCCTGTGCGTCTCGCATCCACCGCATTCCCGCGACTCTCACCAGGTCGTCGGTCCACCTTGTGGGAGGCCTTCCAACGCTGCGTTTTCCGGTTCGCGGTCGCCACTCTAGAACCTTTCGGCCCCATCGACCATCCGTTCTACGAGCAATGGGCCCTGCCCACTGCCACTTTAGTTTGGCGATTCTTCAGGTTATGTCGGCGACCTTGGTTCTCCTGCGGATATCTTCATTCTTTATGCGATCACGCAAGGAAACTCCGAGCATAGCCCTTTCCATTGCCCTTTGGGTGACTGTAAGCCTTCTGATGAGGCCCATTGTAAACGACCATGTTTCAGTGCCATATGTCATCACTGGCAACACGCACTGGTTTTCGGACTTTCGTCTTGAGACACTGTAGTATGTTGGACGAGAAGATACCGCACAGCTTGCCGAACGCTGCCCAGTCGAGTCGGATTCGACGATTGACCTCTTTCTCAAAGTTAGATCTACCCAATTAGATTGTCTGTCCCAGGTAAACGTAATCGTCTACAACTTCGAGTGCAGAGTCTCCGATCTTGATCGGAGTGGGTGCTACATGGTTATTTACCATGACTGGTTTTGTCCATGTTCATTTTAAGACCCACTCTTTCGGAAGCTCTACTGAGGTCATCGAGCATTGTACTGAGCTCCTCCATAGTCTTGACTACTATATCGTCGGCAAACCGAAGGTGAGTGATGTACTCGCCATTAACATTAATGCCTAGTCCACTCCAGTCCAGAACCTTGCAGACATCCTCCATTGCAGCCGTAAACAGTTTCGGAGAAATGACGTCTACCTGCCTCACACCCCGCTGCAGAAGGATAGGTTTCGAGGTCCGGTCCTGAATTCGGACTGACGATGTGGCGTTTTCGTACAAACACTTAAGTACTTCGATGTACCGATAGTCAATCTGGCACCTTTGGCGAGATTGCAGTACAGCCCAAGTCTCGATCGAATCAAAAGCTTTCTCGTGGTCCACGAACGCTAAGCATAGAGGCAGGTTATACTCCTCGGTCTTCTCTATAAACTGCCGGAGCGTATGTATGTGGTCTACGGTGCTGAAACCTTTTCGGAATCCGGCTTGTTCGGGAGGCTGGAAGTCGTCAAACCTGCGCGCGAGACGATTCGTGATGACTCTGGAAAACAGCTTGTAGACATGGCTCAGAAGTGAGATGGGCCTGTAATTCTTTAGCAGGGCATTGTCGCCCTTCTTAAAGAAAAGTACCACCACACCTCTGCTCTATGCCTGTGGCGTTTTCCCCTCAAGTATGACGGAATCGAACAATCTCTGAAGGGCCTTTAGGACCGGTTTTCCACCCGCGTTCAGGAGTTCGGCTGGAATTCCGTCGGCACCCGACATAAGCCATCCTAATCTCGTACAGGCTGACGTCCGGGATATCTTCGGTATAGTGCCGGTTTAATCTAGCTCTTGGGTCGTTTGCTAGATTCGTTATGGGTTTTATGATAGACGTGTACAGCTGTCCATAGAATGCCTCGATCTCTCCCAGACGCTCCAATTTGGCGGATATGACTCTGCCACCGTCGGTCTTCAGTTTCGTGAGGTGGCTCCGCCCTATAGAAAGATCTCTTGCAAAAACCTTGGAGCCCTTATTCCCCTCGATCGCGTCTTTAATCCGTTCGGTATTAAAGAGGTGGAGATCGCGTTTTAAGAACTTGGAGATCCGTCTATTGAGCTGCCGGTAGAAGCACGCATCGTCTGAAGACTGCAGAATCATCTCACGCCTTTCTTTCAAGAGTTCGAGAGTTTGATTGGAGAGCCTTTTCTTCTTTGTACGACGAGTCTTAAAAAACTTAGACCCGACCGTATGGACAGTTTCCACCGTCCGTCACAACACAGTATTTTCAAATAATGATATCAGAATAAATAGGTGAGGTATTCATTTTCAAAATTGACTTCAAGTCGATGTGTTTTGTTAGATTGATCAAGGGGCCTGGCTAAGCTGAGTGACAATGATGAGTCACTATTTTCTTATCATAAACTTACACTATAGTTCTTTTATAAATGATAAAGAATACAAAACTAATTACAAATAAACTTATATAAATAAATAATCATAATATTTTTTTCCAAGTTTAGTTTTATTGTAATCTAATGCGTTTTACAGGTTTACCGCAATATAGGACGACGTTTATGGAGTGCCTGGTGGACGCGCGGATGCTGGAGCACCTCACCAAGAGGGACCTGCGGACGCAACTTAAAATGGTCGACAGTTTTCACCGGTAAACTTGTTTAATTTCCATAAGTATTATGTGCTAGTTAAAGATAAGAAAGGGCTAAAGTAAAGACCTTGTTGAATCCCTGTACGTCAAGTATTTAAATATTGCGATTAAAAGAAATCTACGTGGGTGATCTGAAAAATGCATTTTTATTTATTAAGAGTATAATCTTTATTTTCTATGTATGAATTGTGGAGACGATGATGATGTAGAGAAAGACGGCGTTTTTATTTTAACTCTAAGAATATTATGCTCTTCCTTGTCAAATGCCTTTGTTAGGCCCAAAAATTTGTTTTCGGCAAATGAGTCATATTTGTCTTTTTTTTCTATAGATAGGCTCGTGTTTGACCACTGTCTTACCTGATGGTAAGCGACGATGTAGCACGCTTGCCTAGAAGTAACCTATTAACTCTTGACTTAAAGAACCCTAAGTTGTAGCTATCAGGAACTAAGACTCCGGCAGGGAATTGTAATCCTTAGCTGTACGCACAATGAATGTATTGACAAACCGCTCGGTGGTGTGGATGTCGGCAGGACGTCGCTGCACTTCGGCGTGGCGTGCCTGAAGCGCGTGGGCTACAGCGTGCGCGCCTTGGACGAGAGGCGCCGCGCCGCCGACCACACCAGCCGCGACGTGCTCGTGTGGACCAACGAGAGGCTGCAGCGGTGGCTCATCGCTATTAATCTTAAGGTACACAACATTTACTTTTAACCTTCCATTGTCACTTATGTATCTAAACATGAACAGATTTCCTCAGTCTCAAGTTTTTTCATAATCAGTCAGCAACCAATTTTTTATTCCCACTGCTGGGACGCGCAGAGCTACACTGAGTAGACGGTTATGTCCCATACACAAGTCTCTGGTCATTTATTTGTGTCCTGTGTGGTCTGAAACGAAAACTTTTTTATATCTGGATCGATGACGATACAGATGTAACATAATCAAATATTACTAAAATCAGAAACGAAAACTTTTTTGATTGTCGGCATCAAATGGTACCAAGTTCTAATGCCTTATGAAGCGATATTAAGCTTATGGCCATTTTCCAGGAGTACGCGAACAACTTGTCAGAGAGCGGAGTGCACGGCGCGCTCATCGCCCTGGACGACAACTTCGACGCCAACAGCATGGCGCTGGCGCTGCAGATCCCCACGCAGAACACGCAGGTACACGTACTCACTATAGCGTATTCACGTTAAGCTAATAGTGACGAATTGTTGTTACTCTGTTTAGCCACGCCCAATGAGATGACTAATTAGATTGTAATAAAATAGAAAGCCGTTTTCACAATAGCCAGTTGGAGTAAATCATTCAGACAGTACGGACGCGCTTTTGTCAATGCCTCACATATTTTTTATTTTTTTAAATTATATGAACTAGTGCTAGACTGCGATCCCACTTGATGGAAAGCAGTGATGCAATCATTGATGGTAAAGCGCACTAGTTTATTAAGAGTCTATTCACTCTAGCCTTGAAGACACTTAAATCAGTGGCGGTACCTTCATACAAGCAGAAAATGCCTTACTAAAATGCTCGATAGAGAATCAATATCAAACCCGAACTATTTAAAAGTTCGCGCGCTTTAATTCTTATCAAAATAACACAAAGTATATACCTATGCCACACTACTACACATCGCGATTGTTCGCGCGCAGTTTCGCATTTGCAGCATCTACATATAGCTATCTCGCTTACACGTACCGGCTTTTGCCGGGCTTTCAAATACTATCTCTGTCACTTTCGCACTTATAGCGATGTGCCGTATAACGAGTTAGGACCTTTTGCGTCTACAAATCGATCAGTATGGAAGATTTAAGCCGGGCATTCGTATGAAGTTGCTCGCGTATGCGTGACCTTGTCACCTTGCCAACTCTGCAGTGTTGCCGTTTTAGCGACGTTGTGAGATCTTGGAGATTTTTAACGAGTTTGGAGACTTTTTTTAAGATTTAGCAACAATAAAAACTAGCGACTTTTTAAAATAACGAAATTAAAAATACAAGCAATATCTTAAAAATAAAAAAATTGCGACATCTAGCTAGATTTTTCATATACCTGGCGACTTTTTTTTGCCTGAATGACAACACTGCAACTCTGCGTAAGTAGTTTCTGACACCCGTTTGCAACTCACTTCATTTTCATTTGCTTGAGTGGGAAAAGTGGTTTTGTGTGTTTTCTTAGATTTTCTCAGTGATACAATTGTTTTGGTGACTTACCTACAACAATGGAGGTAATTGTACCTTGTGAGGATTTAAAATACGTTCTAGTTTTGATTGGCGAAGATAAGGTAAAATCTTTAAACTTTGCTCAGAAAAAAACAGTTAATTTCTTGCATTAAAACCACAGGGTACATTATAATTTAATAAAACCGACGCCTAATCTGTGTATTTCTCAAACTAGTAAATCGCATAAACGAAAATTTAATAGATCAGTGTATAAAACTAGTCGGATTGTTGGCTGTTCGCACACTAATAAGTTGTATTGCTGGTGCTGCATATTTTTTTCGAATGAAGATTCCGTTTGGAATACATCTGGTTATAATGATTTAAATAACGTATCTGGCGCCATTAAAAGGCACGCAAGTTCCCATAAACACCTGTGTGCAATGGTTTCTTTCGATAATTTTGAAAACTGAACTTTCTTTTTTTGAAATCGGTTAAAATTTTATTGGGCTTGCCTTATTTTGAAACCCTACACGCCACTGACCTAAATTATAATCGGACGGGAAGACCGCAACAGACAAATTATTCCAATTCTTTGATGTACACGGTGTAAATGAATAGGCGAAACGCTTAGTGCGGCCCGTTATTTATTCGTAAAAATAAAAGTGTAAATTCTGATGGTTCTGATTGAAATTCAATATTATTATTAAAAAAATTCAAACTAAAATTAGCTGCACCTATAACTCATCTCTGCAATACCAGCTTCTCTAACGGTATATTTCCAGCTACATTCAAGAAAGCTGTCGTTATCCCCATTTTTAAAACTGGTGATAAAAACATTGTAAGCAACTACCGACCCATCTCTCTACTTAGTACATTATCCAAAATCTTGGAAAAACTTGCTAATAAAAGGTTAACAAAATACCTGGAGTATAACAACATTCTGTCAGTTAATCAATTCGGTTTTAGGGCCAATCGATCCACCAATGACGCTATTCTAAAACTCACCGAAAATGTCACTAAATACATAGACAAGGGAGAAAAATGTGTCGGGCTTTTTCTTGATCTACAGAAGGCATTCGACACAGTTTCTATTCCTATTTTATTAAGCAGATTGCATAATGTTGGAATCCGTGGAGTACCTCAGGAATGGCTTATAAGTTACCTATCGGGGAGAAGCCAATGCGTTAGAATCGCTAATATGACTAGCGATGACGCTTCCTGTACATTCTGCGTTCCCCAGGGAAGTACGATTGCCCCCACTCTATTCCTGGTGTACATTGATGAACTTTGTGATGCTAAAATTGAGAAAGCCGACGTCTTGATGTTCGCTGATGACACAGTCCTTCTGTTCCATGACAAATCGTGGACTAGCCTAGAATCTGTATGTGAAGCTGGGCTTTCTCAAGTAACAGCTTGGCTTGAAGATAGTCTGCTATCACTAAACACCACGAAAACGAAATACCTCTGTTTCAGCAAAACAAGAGCAGGTAGCCCCAAAGACTTTAAAGTTACCATTCACACCTTCCCCTGTAATAGGAATAGTGCATATCTTGCCTCTTGTGCATGCCCGGAGCTAATTAGAGTGGATTGCATCAAATATCTAGGAGTAATTGTCGACGAAAATCTCAAATGGACACCTCATATCTCTGCCACAGCCAAAAGGGCCCGCAAGCTCATTCACATTTTTAAAACCCTTAGACATGTTGCAAATCATAAACTTCTGATGCAAACATACAGAGCCCTATGCCACTGTATCTTGGGTTACGCTATTTGCGCATGGGGTGGCACCGGTAAAACTCACATGATTGAGGTCGAGAGGGCGCAGCGAGCGGTTCTAAAAGTCCTTCTCTCTCTAAGATTCCGGACGCCCACCACTGTTGTTTACGAAACCGCCAAAGTTCTTAGCGTCCGAAAGATCTTTATTTTTGAATGCTTGCGCAGATATCACCGTTATGTCGTCCCAGGTTTGCCAATCTCGTCCAAGCGGATTGATAGATGTCCAGTGGATAGGTCTAAAAGTGTCTTCGCTAACAAACACTATCACTTCATTGCTCCACGACTTTACAACAAAATCGGGCAAGAAAAGGGGATGAAACATCTTAAACTTTTAAACAACTTTCAATTCAAAAAAACATTGACACAGTGGTTAGACACTTTTAACTACGAACAAATAGAAATCTTAATCGGAACTGTAACTTAAATTTTGACACCCAATCACCTACACCTTACACTACACAGTTACACACCCTAACTCCCTACACACACTCTGTATTATTCCTATTGTTATGATTATCTTGCATGCTATATATTTTTTTGTTTCTTATTTTTTTTTCCTGTTTTTTTTTTTTTTTTTTTTTTTTTTTTTTTTTTTTGTCTACTTGTCACTCCTGTATTATAATCACTGTATAGTGAGAGGTCTGGCTCTTGTGATACAGAATATCCTAGTACAAGAGCCAGGGCGACACTGATGTTTGTATTTTGAAGTGATTTTAATAAAATATTATTATTATCTCTTTATTGATTGTAAATACCATATAAATTACATTTTTAAATATTTTTTTAAACCTAATCATACAAAAAAAAAACATTTAAAAATATAAAAAATAGTACCCCACCGGTATCGGGAACAGGGTCCAAGCTACCGGCGGTCAGGGCTCCAGAGAGAGGAACCTCCTAACAATGCGAGCCGTGTCCAGGAGTACTGCTTTCTGAATCAAGCCCTTGATCCAGCCGCCTAACGCGAGCCTCCTAAGGTGTTGGTCGAGGCTCTTGGCTATTAAGCCATTGCCCGACACGACTATCGGTACAATGATCGCCGAGTCCACATCCCACATGTCGACAACCTCGCGAGCCAAGTCAATATACTTGATTTGTTTATCTTTCTCGGCTTTCACGAGGTTCTCGTCATGCGGAACGGATATGTCAACAATCATTGCACGCCTCTCGCTTCGGTCCACCACCACTATATCAGGCTTATTGGCTACAATAGTCCTGTCAGTGATGATAGACCGATCCCAGTACAGTGATATGACCATTATCAAGAACTGGATCGGGCTCGTACCTATAGTACGGCACTTCCGATTCCACAAGAGAGTATTTCAGAGCAAGTTGCTGATGGATAATCCTGGCTACAAGGTTGTGTCTATGCAAGTACTCTCCGTTAGCTAGACGAGAACAACCAGAGATAATGTGACGAATTGATTCTCCCGGACGGTGACATGCCCGACAGATGTCAACCGTGCCGTCCTTCACAATAAATCTCCGGTAGTTATTCGTCATGATAACTTCGTCCATAATTGCACAGACAAAACCTTCGGTTTCCCCAAAGAGGTCACCGGAACGCAGCCAGGCTACGGACGCCAATTGGTCTACATCGGGCCCGTGAAGGGCCCGGAAAAAGCGTCCGTGAAGTTCCTTGCTCTGCCATACTTCCCTGCGATCGTTAGTGTCAAGCACTACCGGTTTGCGCCAGTTCTCATTAGCCAGGGAGAGCGGGGTGAGTCCCTTGTCCACTGCCACTACATCTCGATGCATACTCACGTCGGCAGCTAGGAAATATTCCCTGAGACTGCATACCTCGCGGTTGTGTAGGGTCTTAGCATTTAAAAAGCCTCGACCCCCACACTTCCGCGGGATATACAGTCTCATCACCGACGATCGTGGGTGATGCATTCGGTATGCAGTCAGCAGTGTGCGGACCCTTCTATCCAGGGCGTCAAGTTCCGTTTGAGTCCATTTGAGTACGCCGAAAGAGTACATCAATACCGGCATGACCCAACCGTTGAAGGCGCGCACCTTGTTTCCGCCTGAAAGAAGGCTATTGAATACCTTCTTCAGGCGTCCATAGAAACGCTCCTTCAACGATTGCTTCATGTCAGTGATATTGATGCCTAGAGCTTCCGACATACCCAAATACTTATAGGTTTCGGTTGGAGAGAGGGATCTCAGGTTTATGGAATCCGTGAGTTGAGTGCCCACGGATTCCACAACCTCCCCTCGCTTTACATGCATGACCGCACATTTGTCCACACCAAACTCCATCCTGATGGCACTACTGAAGGTTTCAGTTACCTTCAGTAGCTCCATCAGTTGCAGATTGTTGGGGGCAAAAAGTTTCAGGTCATCCATGTAAAGTAGGTGAGATATTACCTGACCACCTCTCTTTAACCGATAGCCTAGACCTGAATTCTCCAGCAGTGTGCTTAGAGGATTCAAGGCTAGGCAAAACCAAAGTGGACTCAAACTATCTCCCTGGAATATACCTCGCTCGATCCTTACAGGTTCGCTATTCCTCTGGGTATGTCGACATCCTGGATAGCGGAGGACCGTACTCCATTGCCTCATACACGACATCAGGAAGGTGCGTAGTGTTGTATCTATTTTATACAATTCCAGCACCCTCATGAGCCATGTATGAGGAACAGAGTCATAGGCCTTCTTATAATCTATCCAACATGTCGACAGATCCTTTCGGGAACGTCGAACCTGTTGGCTAATGGTCATATCAATGAGGAGCAGCTCCTTAGTACCGCGGGACCCGTTCCTACATCCATTCTGAGAAGGTGACATGATTAAATTTTTGTCAATGTGACTATTAATTTTGCTTCTCAGTATGGATGTAAGAACTTTATAGACCGTCGGCAAACACGTGATCGGTCTATAATTTTTAGGCTCCGCAGTACTACCTGACTTATGGAGCAGGTGGGTTATTCCTGTTGTTAGGAACTGGGGTAGCGACCCTGACTCTAAGGCAGACTGGAACTGATATGCCAAGCGAGCGTGCGATCTTGTAAACCACTTAATCCAGAAATTGTGCAGCCCATCCGGCCCTGGAGATTTCCAGTTTGGCAACGGACGGACTGCACGAGCTACATCTTGGGGGCTGATGTTAATTGCCCCCATTTGTGGTATTGGATCGCACGCACGCTCGACCTCTCGAGTCCAGTCACCCTCGGTGTGACTGACAGGCACCGACCAGATGCTGCGCCAGAATGAACTCATGGCGTCATCATCCGGGAGGCACTCATCAGTCACACCTTGGTCCGGTCTCTCCCAAGCCCTATAAACCCACCTTTCATTACTCCGGAATGTGCGATTCTGGGTGTATCGCTCCACCCGCCGCTTATACCTGCGGATACGGTTTGCCCATGCATACACCTTCTGCTTCAGGAAGTCGATGCGCTCTGTGACACGGGACATATAGTCTCGGGGGCTGATGTCAGTCCCCGAAAACGCCCGCCTCACAAAGCGCATCACTCTTGGGCGAGTGTTGCCCTCCCTGAAGCAGATTAGTTTGCCGATGAGTGCTCTGGCCCCACCAATACGACGCTCGATCCTGCACTGCCAAGCCGGCACGGCTGGTTTCGGTCGTGTAGCTACGTCACAGTTTGGAAACTTGACGTGAGCTACACGGCATGCCGCAACAGCTGCGCAGTACATTATCGAGTGTATATCAGTGAGATCTTTGCAGTCATCAAAATAGATTGACAACTGCAAATCCAGAGCAGCCACCAGCGCCTTATTCTTATTATGCATGGGCAAACGAGGTAAGCGCGGCCTAAGTTCGAGCGGCATGCTGCGATACTCCCGAATAGCACACTCCAAAGCACTCCTCAATTCATTGTTGCACTGGGTACTTACATGTGTAACCATGTCAGTAATCGCTTCGTCAGCATGGTCGGAAAGATGGTAGGACGGTGGTACCATCACTGGTACCACAGACTGCGACGAAGGAGCAATGGCATGGTTACTCATTTCCGTTCGGAGGCGATCAAGTACAGTATGGTCCAACATATGATTACGCTGGATAACCCGCACCTGATCCGACAGTCGTTGGGCCGAAACGTTGACGGCTGGCTCAAGCACCTGAAACAAAGAGAGCATCCGAGCACGGTACGCAGTCAGGTTGTTTCCTCCCTCTGTAGCCCCATAGTATGCGCGCATGACGTTTTCATTGATGGATTGCGTCCATCGCATGCGCTGCACACTTCCGCCGGGAGCTGGGACCCTATCAGAGACCGGTGGGCCTCGAGGTCCTAAGCGACTCGGCGGCCGGCGTCCTCTCCGTCGACGCGCAGGTGGTGGTGACGTGGGCGGCGAGTAGTACTCGTCGCTCGAGCTCGACGCAGCTGCCGCGGCCGGTGTCACAGCACTCACAGTGGTGCTGGGTTTCGGCGGCGGCAAGGCGGAGCTGAGCGACGAGGCCGGAGGTAGTGGGCGTGCACGGCGAGCTGCGGCTCTCGTCAACATGGTTGTATGATTTTCATTTCGGCTAGGTTTCGTCTATTTTATTGTCGATCATGCTGGTGACATATGTCATCTGTCTGGTTTATGCATTTTTTCTCTTCTCTTCTATGTGGTATTGAATATATATTTCTTTTAGTTTTTATATGTAGTGAAATCTTCCTTGTTATCTTTATTGTTGAATTTTGATTAGAATGGGTCCAGAAATCAATATTTTAAAATTTATAACTGTGATTGAAAAAAAATACAGCTCCTGTTCCTCCTTATTATTATTATTTTTATATATTTTATTTATCTCAGGACCCTGAGGTCCTGGACCTTTGGGAGGCGTACGAGGAGCCGAAGCCAACTCGCAGAGGCCCTTTAGATAATTATAAAGGAACATGATATCAACCGACGATTATCCCTGTACGCGCTATGCTAGTGCACCCAAGGACAACCCCCGGTTATTGAAAAACTGTTGCGACATATGGAGAACAAAGATAATAGGGCTATGGTTTTTGGAGTCTTAAGTGGACTGGTAACATGGAACTATGTCAAGACTATGGCCCCTGCCTGAACAACGTTATTAATATGCATCGAAAAAAGGCAGGGGGTGACTTGCACACTCAATAAATGGGCCCCCAAAAACGGCCGCTAGCACGAAGTGACGTAGCAACAAGAGGGCAACATATCCTGAGGTGCTTGAGGAGTGGAGAGGTATACCACGGCTATCAGGACAATCCCGGAAGTACGGTCAAGATCCCTACCAGCACCTTACTGGATTATACATCCTTCTCCCGAGCACGTTTGCTCTTGCGAATCTCCACTCAAGCCAGCCAATAAAGGCAAGAGAGAGGTGGGAGCTCAGTTCCTCGTCAGTGTTCACTACGGCCGGCCAATAAAGGCAAGCCGGAGATGAAGAACAAGAATTCTCCCGGGAGATCGGGTCCGTGGGGTCGCTAATGCCCAACAGTTCGCCACAAAACTGCACTGCGGATTGTATCTCTCTTAGTCTGGCCCCTCACCCTAGGCATATTACGGCAAAGCAAACTTTACCGATACAGACCTAGGGTATATTGGAGCACGCAAGCCCCACCACGACGTCAACGTAGAGATACGGCGATGGGCTTATTATTATTATTATTATAAAATACTGTTGTGAAAAGTTCACTTTAATAATAATAATAGTTTATTCTTTACCCCAGTCTGGATACGCATACAGTTGCACTGATGGATCACTATTTTCTTGACGTGAATAGACTATAGTAACACGTTCATGTACAGTCTCTAGATTTCCCTTTTTTTGAGTTTCGGGATAACTAAACTTCGCCTACATAAATAAAGCAGGTGCATAAGTGTAACCGGACGCTGGGCGCGCAACGGCCACGTGGCTTGGCGAGGCGACGCCTCAAGCTCAAGCGTGCACTTCGAACGCATTAAAGACACGATTGAACGAAATAAGGGCTCTAAGGTCTGTCAAGAAACTGAAGATCGAAGATGACGCCGTCATATCTGTCAAATCGGAGCATTCTATATAGTTCAGAATCACGCAAGCGCGGGATTACTTTTATTTAAAAAAAAAAATGAGTTGAGATGACACGCGCGTTCTGATTATTTATTAGAATTATCACTAGATGATTTTCCCACCTAAAAAAAAAGCCTTATTAATAAATAATTTAATAACTTTTCATGTTTTTTTGACTTTTGAATACTATAGAATTTTAATTTTGTTTTCAATTTTTACCTTACAGTTAAATAAATCTTGAATTTCTATTTTATGTTGCGTGAGTCCAACATAATCAATGTAAGCTATGGTACTCTGTGACTAGGTATTCGTCTACAACATGTGAATTTACTTTCCTACATCGTAAGAGAACTCAAAATATAATACTTAATTATGAAGAAGACCAAACTAAGGTTGAGAGGAGTTCAAGTAGTATTTCCGAATTTTATGCTTGAAGAAAAATTTACTTTCTGCATTTTTGATGTCAAGGGTAAGCACATTCCAGAGTTTTATGGTAGAGACAGCGTAGGAATTAGACATAAACCCAGTGCGGTGTGTTCGAAGGTTAAGATTACGAGAACCGCCCAATACTTTAAAATATTGTTTTAAATATATTTAGATAGTTCATTATTTTAAGAGCGTGCAGAGGGATCTGAGGAATCTTCTGTGACGCATTTGCAGCCATTTAAGCTGAGAACGGAAGGAAGAAATGTCATCATATTTACGAAGGACAAATGTGAAACTAATGCAGTTGTTGAGACTTGAGAAGTAGATCCAATTTATTTAGAAGTTCTTGAAATAGATAAGAGTAACAAACATGAGTCAACAGAGTCAATTATAGGTAACATAAGCGATTGGACCAAGTGGTTTCAGTGCTTGATGGAGGGAAATTCTTAAATCTATAGAGAGATCGGAGTGAAGGTTTATTTCTGGCTAACCTAAGCAATCTGCTTATTCCAACCTAACCTATCGTCAATATATAAGCCTAGGTCTTTAACATGTGGCGAAAGATCTAACTGTATTGCCGAAGATAAGCGGCAGTAGTCGGCTAGTGTCCAAGCTTTGTGAAAAGTATGAATGAACCGATAAATAAGGATAGCCTGCCTGTACTGACATTGACAATAACCCCAAATCTGCTTGACTAATCACCAATAATCAGAAGGTCAGCATTTATTAAGGAGTAGCAGACATCGAGGTTGTCAATGTCAGTTTGCGCGTAGAGCTTGCAGGTCATCAGCATACAGATGGAAAGAGTATTTGAGGATCGTAGTGATAGAATTAATAAACAAAGGAAATAAGAGTGGACAGAGTATACCGCCCTGTGGAACGCCGCCGGTATGCGATTCCCACCAGTCAAAAAAAATCTGATCAACATCTACCGCTTGTTGATGTCCACGAACTTATGATAAAAATTAATCCAGTGCCAACGAAGAGACCCCAATTTGAGACAAGAAAGTAAGAAGAATATCGTGATCAACGGTGTTAAAGGCATTGGAGAAATCTATTAAAACTAACACCGTTAACCTCGAGTTCTTCAAGCCATTCCAGACATCTTCTATAAGCAAAGCTATGGTTATACTGTGGGCAGATCGAAAACCGATTGGATAGAGGATAACAGTTTATTCCTAAACACAAAGGAAGATGTTTGTTTAAGAGCAACTGTTTCCAGGATTTTAGATATTAGAATGGAAATTGGTCTAAAGTGATTTGATAAAGCGGGGCTGAGAATTTCAGAAAGACGGATAATGAAAGACTTACGCCAGCTTGTAGGAAATACCCGTCTGAAGGAAGGAATTGATGATGTGTGTGATAGTAGGGAGCAAATTTTTAATTAATCATGAGGGATAACATAGATCTGCTGGCTTCATCACAGCCTTGGACTTAATCGCAGAGAAAATTTTGAGGATCTCCGGGTCAGTCACTAGGGAAAAAGAAAAATAACTGTTAGGTAAAATTGGTATGGAAGTTATGTTATGAATAGAATTATTTTTGACAGGAAACGCAAGCATAACCGGCGATGAAAAGTGTTGATTCAAATCATTCAAAGATATATTAGAGGGGGACCTAGGCCGAGTGATTTGAGTAACTTCCAAATATCTGCCGGTAAAGATTTGTGTTGAGAACATTCTCGCAAATGTCCTAGCTGTAGCTACTAAAATAATACTAATACTTATTCACTTGCCTCGGCTTTACACGAGTACTAATTATATACACCAACCTTCTTCGTGTGACTGAAACCGATTCAAAATCCATTGTTTTTTTTTTTTTTTGCTTGTTGTATCTGCAATCAGCATTAGCTATAAGCAGATGCGCTGTAGGTAATGGCAGTTCCAGTGAGCCCTCCAGTGAGGACATCTCCTCTTAATTGGCTATATTTATTTATATAGCTATAACATCCTTTCGCTTTAGCCTCTTAGTGTAGCTTCTGGTTGTCAGGTTAGCAGCCAATTGGTTAGAATGATTTTCCAACCTCCCCAGGTATGTCATTGCAGTTTTGAGGATTTCTTCCTTCACAGTGTTAATTTCAAGATAGAGATGTATTTCTGTGTTTGTGATAAACCATGGGACATTGCTCAGGTTTCTCAGTATCATATTTTGTATTCGCTGTAGTATAACTATATTAGAGTCACTGGCGCTGCCCCAGAGTTGTTATGTACACCATACATCCAGACAGGTTTCAAGATGCTTTTGTAGATTAGCAATTTGTTGTCGACAGATAGTTTGCTATTTCGGCCCAGTATCCAAGATAGGTGGTTATACCGTAGTTTAAGCTCTTGTCTTTTTGTTTTGATGTGGTGCCGCCATGTTAAGCGCCGATCCAGGTGTAGACCAAGATATCGTACACTATCCTAGTGAGGAAGTGTGGTATTTTCTAATTGTACTGGAGGACAGTTTCCTTGGCGCAGTGTAACGGTAACATGCACAGACTTTGAAGCGCTAGCCTTTATTCTCCATTTTTGAAGCCACTTGGTCACATCGCTCAGATTTTTTTGCAGTTTCTGTGTTGCAATCACAGGGTTTCTGTCGCTTGCCAAAATAGCAGTATCGTCAGCAAATGTGGCTGTAGTGACATCTTGTTCTCCTGGCAGGTCAAACGTGTATATGATGTACAGTACAGGTCCCAAGACTGACCCTTGCGGCACACCGGCCTCTATTTGGTAAAAGTCAGATGTAGACTCAGCTTCCTTCACTTGGAAGAGTCTCTCAGAGAGATAAGACTGGAGCAACAAGTAGTAGCTGTGAGGCAGGTTACTCTTGATTTTGCTAAGGAGGCCCTTGTGCCAGACCCTGTCGAAGGCCTGTTGGATATCAAGGAAGACTGCAGAGCAATACTCCTTCTCCTCCAAAGACTTTCTTATTTTGTTCACGACTCTGTGGACTTGTTCCACTGTTGAATGTTTCAGTCTAAAACCAAATTGAAAAAATCAAAAATCCATTGTGTGTTAAGAAAGTGTAAACGGTAAAAAGACAGAGGTTGACAGCTTTTTTATACTATTTAGAGATATAGATGTGAATTGTTATAATAAAATAATTTACATTTGGATAATTTAAATTTTTGTTACTATTTTGGTGTACAATAAAGTTTATTCTATTTGGTTCCAGGCGCGACAGATCCTGGAGCTGGAGTTCAGCAACCTGCTGGCGGCTGGCACGGAGCGCACGGCGCGCCTGCAGCACGACCACGCCGCCTCCTGACACCACACGCTCAACTAGGTAAGTAAGGTTCCAGGCGCGACAGATCCTGGAGCTGGAGTTCAGCAACCTGCTGGCGGCCGGCACGGAGCGCACGGCGCGCCTGCAGCACGACCACGCCGCCTCCTGACACCACACGCTCAACTAGGTAAGTAAGGTTCCAGGCGCGACAGATCCTGGAGCTGGAGTTCAGCAACCTGCTGGCGGCCGGCACGGAGCGCACGGCGCGCCTGCAGCACGACCACGCCGCCTCCTGACACCACACGCTCAACTAGGTAAGTAAGGTTCCAGGCGCGACAGATCCTGGAGCTGGAGTTCAGCAACCTGCTGGCGGCCGGCACGGAGCGCACGGCGCGCCTGCAGCACGACCACGCCGCCTCCTGACACCACACGCTCAACTAGGTAAGTAAGGTTCCAGGCGCGACAGATCCTGGAGCTGGAGTTCAGCAACCTGCTGGCGGCCGGCACGGAGCGCACGGCGCGCCTGCAGCACGACCACGCCGCCTCCTGACACCACACGCTCAACTAGGTAAGTAAGGTTCCAGGCGCGACAGATCCTGGAGCTGGAGTTCAGCAACCTGCTGGCGGCCGGCACGGAGCGCACGGCGCGCCTGCAGCACGACCACGCCGCCTCCTGACACCACACGCTCAACTAGGTAACCTCCAACCACCTACCTCATATATTTAGCAATCTGGCCTTGGTGGTCAGGTCAGCTGAACCGAGCCAGTTCAAACCCAGCCAGACATTAGTTATTGTGTTATTTATTTCATCACCATTGCTCTTAAAACCGGTTAAGGGGAATATCATGAGAAAACCGACATTTTTTTTTTAAATTGTTATAAACTAGTGCTTGACTGCGATCCCACCTGATGTGTCAAAGTACCAAAAATTTGGGAACATGTGACATCCACCAACTCGCACTAAGACCGCGTGCTGGATTACGGCCCATTCCTTCCTATTGAGGGGGTCTGGGTCCCAGTAACGGTAATATTACAAAGCTGATTATGTTATGCTATATGCTATTACTCTAGGTGAACAGGTGATCACAATAATAGGAATTAAACGTAGGGGCCCAGCAGGGTCGAAGCCTACTGGGGCCATGGGTGTTGCGAAAGAGAACCCCGGGGCCCTGGAACGAAGGCAAAGAAGAAACAGGAGTGGGTTTTAGTCAGTAAAGGTCTGACACGCCCTCGCGCCCCACCCAAGTGCGGGAGATGTCATTATATGATTTCCCACCTAAAAGACATAGCAAATCAAACATGTAAACCAAATTGAACCTGGTTATAAACCCATAGGAGTACACGAACCTAGTGGAGAAACAACTATTTAAGACGTCATAAAACTATTGGCAGGGCTGGGCAAAATACATGCTTTGCTTTAATTGAAATACAAATTACAAAATATAGTCTCGCAAGTAATTAAAATACAAAATATCTTTAAGTAAGGTATTTGAAATATAAAATACAAAATACAGTATATTAGCTATTTTTAATTGAAATACAAAATACAAATTACATATTAAAAAATAAGTAATCTAGACCATTAGCCATGCTGGGCTGAAAAGTAGAGGAAAACAAGATTAATTAATCAGTAAAACCAGTTTCCTTTCATGAACACTAGATTTTTAAATGTACTGTCAGACAAACAGCCTCTTGTTGGAGAGTGAATAAAACCTGCTAAAGAAAACAATCTTTCTTGAAGGTTAAATGTATTTTAATGTTAAAATGTATTTTGAAGCCTCAAGTATTTGAAATACTAATTACAAAATACTTCGTCGTCAGGTATTTGAAATACGAATTACAAATTACATTTTAAGGAAGTAATTGAAATACAAATACCAAATACGTATTTGTATTTCAATTACGTATTTTAATTACAAGTAATTCAAATACTGCCCAACCCTGACTATTGGTGCTGGAACTGATGATATAATTATCAAAATACCAAAGATGGCGTGATGCTGATGATTGGCATGTTTTACACATTGTATAGGCTACAAACCTATTTCTAAGTCTTTAATTGCACATTTACAAACATGGATAAATTTCAATATAGTTCGCATTTGAATCTCAGCAACATGCTTCTAACGTTCGAGGCATACGAGGCATGCCTTTTCAGTTTTGTCGTTTGAAGAAAAAAACACAACTAGAACCTTATAGTACTTTTATTGTGTGTAACCTAAAAGATTCCAATCAACGCTGTGACTAAACAATAGCATTAATCCTAATACGATCAACTGTTTTGAGATTCAACATTTAAACACTAGAATATAGAACAGTTCCAAATTCAAAATTGCCGGGAAATATGGAAACGACAGAACTTAAAAGGCATGCCTAGTACTGGGACCGATGCTTACCGGGGTTAGGGGATTGTTCGAAAGAGTTACCCGGAACGCAAAGCGCAACTGAATGAACACAGGAGGAGTCTGACATTCCCTCTCGCTCCGCCTAGAGCGAGAGGAGGGGTTATTTGACTATACTAAAAAAAAAGCACCCTATAAATGAATGTTCAATCCTAAAAGTAATGGTTTTATTTGCAGGCCACGTCGTACCCGCGCTAGCCGGGCGGACAGATCAGTGACGAAGCGAGTCGGGAGGCGAACCTATAGTCATACGATACGCAAATACACAACTATTTATTTGGTACAAACGTTGAGCTCGCGCGACCGCGAGCCATATGGCGGCATTTTATAGTAACGCTTCACTCATTTAAACAAATCTTTACATGTTCATTATGTACATACTTCAAGGTTAGCTGGTGTATATATCAGCAACCATCACTGCTTCTTATAAACTTGTAAGTATCTCGTCGCCACAATATCTACCAAAGTACTATAAAATGCTATCATAGTTGTAAGTTGTTGATACAATAATATTCTCCGTAAAGTGTTTATTGAAGTAAACAGTCGTAGCGAAGGCTTCACTATAACAAACTGCTCTGAACTCTGTAGACTATGTACTTAACTTGTAATCTGATATTTATTAATTGTAACTTGGATACAAATGTAGCGATGGCGCGCTGTACCGTGTTTTATATGATACGCTAATGTAAGTATTACTCGCCTTAAAGTATTCTCTTAGATGTACAGTATACTTGTTATGAAGCAATATCGGCTGTTACTTGTGACACTATTCATCTGATAAACAAAACGTGTCTACATTAGAAAATGTATATAGTTTGATGATATGAATAGTGCTGCAACCACCTATACAAAATATTTAAACAAATAGTCTTATATCGCAATAGTTATAGTGTCGGTCTCTTAGACTATCATCTTGAACGGTGATAGCCCAGGAGTCTGGCAGTCTTCGCCATTTTAATTCAATGTTGACAAAGCACGGTACACGCAAATAAACATTGTCATACTCTGATGCCAAATATTAGTTATATTTTAACTAATATATACATTTGTATATTGTCGATAGCACAGGCTGCAAACAAACATAAAAAAACCTTGTTTCTTTTTCTCTAACTTAAGCATTTCTTTTCTATGGAAAAGTTTAATCAAAACAAATAAACGACTTGAAACTGAGTCATAACATAGTTTATTTGGTCAGGAATAGCATTTTTTGATAGTGCAGTTACAAAAACGGCAAAGAAAAATCATCCTTCCACCAAGCTGTGTGTAGTTGAAAGTTGCCTGTATACATATTCTTTCCATCTGTTTTGTTGACTGTAGCTGTAAAATTTAAAAATCAAAACTTATGACCTTCTAAATCAACTCTCTTCTATCTCCAACTAAAACAAGGTAAAAAAAAATATTTCTTTCTTTCAACCAAGGTCAGTTTGCAGTCCGCGTTATCGGCGAGCTAATCGTAAAGTTACTGTGTTGTGAGAGATGACTGTATTGCTGCGGGCGCCGCGCGAGGCGCCGCATGCGCGGGTTCCAACTGTTGCGGCACTGTGATTGTGTTAACGTTGTGGACACAGACCTTGCGGTATGTTTGACAGTTGTATCTGTTCATGAGAATGTGCTTTTACAGTTATTTTAACTCTTAACTTGAGCATAAAGGTCACTTTAAACGACCGTAGTGACTAAACTGTTGAATCTTTATGCGATTTCAATGTTGCTATCGAGTTAAAAACTGTCTTTTAATAATGAAAATCGTAAATTACTCCCTTCTATGTATCTTACATTTTCGAGTCGGTTAACCTTTCGACAGTTCCATTGAATTTTTGTAACATTATTACCATTGCTAGAAGTACAATGTGTGACATAAAAACTCATTATTTACAACATATTATATCTTTCGTATTTATGAAAGGAACATGGTAGAACTATCAAGTATACCGAAAAGTTTTTGGCTGTTATAATAGTTGGAATACATGCTGTCTTTTTGCGTCACACAAACTGCCTCATTTCCGGTTTAAATATATCTCTGAATTACACTACTATGTAATTAATAAAGATATGGCAACAAGATGCCTTTAAATGATTAGTTCTCAGTCAGGTTGTGTGACACAGCAAGACGTTTCGTCTAACCTGTCTACCAAGTGCCTCGCTGAGGTGTGTATATACATAGCTTTATGTAGTTGAATGTGTGCCTCCGATGTCAAGCAGACACGAGTGCACGTTACTAGTCTTATGTACAGTGTTATTACATTGTTTTGTAATCTTCTATTTTATTAACTCGCTATTAGATCAGCTGAAACTTAGCTAGGTATATTTTTGTTAAGCGTTTTACAAATATCCTGATGCGTGTCGGCGCGAGGGCACGTCGGGCTCGCGGCCGGGCGCGCCGGGACATTCGTGTTGGAGTTTTATTTGGTACGGCGACGCGCGCTGTGCGACTGATAAATAAATTGTGATGATTGGACTGTTGTAATGTCACTGTCGTCACTACCACGCTCACAACTATATTGGCAATGTTGCCGAGTATGTGTTTTTAGATAAATTACACAATTATAATAATACTAATGTTTTAATTTTTAATCAATATCACCCGCACACCGCGCGCCGCCCTCAATAGATAATGAAATAAAACTGAATGAAATGTATAGCTAAAGCGATTTTAATTTGAAAAGTGAATCTTTTTAACCAGTAGCAAATATATTGTAAATATTATCGTTTATATATCATTTCTATCGACTGTAGGTGTAATAGCAATATTTAGCTAAGATGTGTTCAAAACTGAAGGATTTTTATTGTATTATTACTTTGTAATGATAACCGCTTATTTATTAACTAGATTTTATTATTTATTAAGTTATTATAGGAAATGTATTAAATATACCGGTTTATTATAAAAATTACCTCAATAATGGTTTGTCTTACGGTTGTCGCGTATCACAAGCAAGCCGCTCGGCCTCAGCGCAGCGTGTACAGTTATCGAGTAACAGTATTAATAAAGTAAGTGAGGGACGGCGCCACCGGTGTGATTTTTTTATAAAATTAATTAATTTTTAATCGTAGATAAACATTTGGATATATACTTGTCGGAGTAAGTCTGCGCTGCCGTCAAATGTTGCAAGACATCAAAAATATACATAATATACATGCATAACATAATATACAGTTCGCGCCTTTCCTATTCAGCATATTGCTCATAATCCTTCAGGTGTCTTGCAGTACTTGACGACGTGCATTTTCAAAATTTGTCATAATAAATTGGAAAGTGAATGGTATCTACTTTGTATTGCGTGACAAGTTAACGTGACGGTATACGGCGCTGTGAGGGACGTGTCGTGACTGCGTTCGTTATAATATATTGTTAATGTGGCCGTAGCCAGGAGAGGAGCTTCAGCGATTACAAATCGGAAATACCCTCGATACAACAAGATTATATGTTTTTAGGCGAGCAAAACTAAATGCCATACAAAATACTATCGACTTGCAAATATATTAGCTTTTGTAACTACTGTGCAATAGACACTTCACAAAAATTATTATTTGAAATGTGGGTACTTAGTTCTTTATTTACCTTCAATTCCGGTCTTGATGCTCTGAAAATAGATAAATAAAAAAATAAAACAACAGCTATCAGCTACTGCTTGAAGTGTCTCCCTGGCTTGGTTTCATGTCTATCAGCCACACGTAGAGAACTGCGGCAGCTAGTCAACGCGTTGCAGTGGCTAGGTTAGTTCGAACCATAGGAGTACGGAACGGAAGAGTTTTATCCTTCATCCCCATTGGGATAAATCCTTAGCGAAATGTAATCTTATTGAATTTATTCAGACAACTTCAAGAAACTCTTAAGTCACAAGAGTCACCGTAGGCGAGGGCTTGCGGACGGCGAGCAATGGGTGGCTCGCCGTCCGATCGTCCGGTAACCGTCCGGACCAAGCCCAAGTCGTCGACGGCGCGTATTGTTCCACGCGCGCCTCATGGAGATGTCAGCAAATCGTAGGGGCCCAACAGGGTCGAAGCCTACTGGGGCCACGGGTAGTGTGAAAGCGAAACCCGGGGCCCTGGGACGAAGGCAAAGAAGGAACAGGAGTGGGTTTTTAGTCAGTAAAAGTCTGACACTACTTTCCGCTCCGCCCAAGAGCGGGATTTGTCATAAGATGATTTTCCCACCTAAAAAAAAAAAAAAAAAGTCACAAGAGTCAAAGTTGAAAAAAAACGATGGATAAAGGAGAAAACTAAAGTATCAAGACTCATCGTTTCGTACTTTATTAGTTCGTCGTTCTGACGTCTCGTCAAAAAAGCCTGACTCAATATCATACGTACACATCATCGTTTCATTATCAAAATATATAAATAAATTATATATATTAGCTACATAAAGTTTGTATACAATGCAAGTATGGAGGACTATGGAGATGGTTATTAGTTGACTGTTAGCGTACTTATAGCTTTTCGACGTAGCTAATCAAGTTTTGTATAAAGTTTGGATGACGTAGTGTAGCCGGAGTGTTATGGCCGCTGTGCGGTCCCTTTAATCATACACTTTTATATGTTCCCGTCAGATAGCGTAGATAACGTCCATCGTCCGGTTCCTTGTGCCCGCGTCCGGACAGTGCGCGCCAACACTTTGTAACGTTCGGTTACGAGTGCGTAACGTGCCTTGTTACTGTTACACTACACCACTTGTTTGGATGACTCCACTTTGTTCTATGAAGTTACGTTTGTTGTAATCATTGGAAAGAATCACTTCTAGTGGACGTGTATTGTCCACTGAGATTTTGGTACATTAAGTACAGTAGTTATTATTCTATTGTTAATGAAAGAAGTTACATATCTGATGTTACAAGGGCGTGGCGCGGCCGGGCGCGGCATGTCGCCAGTAGTGCGAAGTGTCGTGTGTCCCGTGTGCAGACGTGTGTACTCCACAAGTGCCAAGTAAGCTCCAGTCTGGAACGGACGCGACCGAACAATAACTAGAATAATTTTATCACATTCCAACTCCGATCCCGCACTATCGGACCCGTATCGAACAAAAACAAATTAAATATTTTTCCAAGATTTTAAGTCCCAGTGGCTCGCGCTACCAAAGAATAAAGTTACCTTCACGTTAAGGAATTAATGTAAAATATGTTTATTAGTGAAAACAATTGGATATGTATATAATTTGGCCTGTGTGTGCATAGCTTGTTATAGTGACGGGAGTGTATCGAGTCGCGCGCGAGTTGAGTGTCTCGTCACCGTGTTACATTCCAAGGCTTTCCGTCTTACAAATGATCGCTTTGGCCCTCGACTAGATAATCGGTATATCGTTACAGGTGAACCCTTCTAACGGCCATTGTTTTGATGTCATAACGAAATTGTTAACTAGACAATGTTTATTTTGACCAATGTAATCTGTACTAATGTGTAATCTGTACGTTTGTAAAAACGTTTATCAAAAGTGCGATGACGGCATACGTTGTGCATAATGATAAGAGGTAAATACAATTTACACGATACAATGCTTTGTTTTATTTACTTACTTAAACTTTCCTTTTTTTGTTATCGAGGAGAAAACTTCCAAAAGCGCCTGGACTTAGGGGAAAAACCAGGGAGTGTGGGATATTTACCTGACTAATACGAACACGATGACCTCTTAGGGTCAGCGCAGACAGAGAGGAGTGCAGCGGAGAGGATTTTATTAAGGCACTCGAAAATCAACTTTAAAGTTATTGAAATAAAGTGTATAATTATATACTTGAACCTGACAAAAACTGCTCGCGCGTCCTCGAAGATACGCGGGAAGACTGCCGCGCGCGGCGTCGGTTCGACGCCCGCGGCATACGTGCAGTGTTGTCACTGAGTTCAAAGAAGGAAAACATGTTTTTTTTTTTAGATTTTTAATCGAAAGTACCTAATCATATCCCAGTCAAACATTGTTGACGAACCGCGACGAACTGGCATGTTTTGGTAGAATGGTCGGTCACCCAGAACGGTTTAATCGCGCAGGCTCGCGAGGACCCGCGCATGCTCGAGCATACGCGTTCCGTTAGAAAATGCCCGAGACCGCGCGAAAACTATTCCTCTTTGTCTGCGCTGACCATTTTATCCCTCTTCGGAACCCCTTCTGTGCTCGCCTATTCGGACACATCCCTGGGGCGACTGCAAAATGACCTCCCATGAGCGTCGCTGTGTCTTCCCTAAATGCACTTTGTTGGCGGACCGGCCCCACTCTGAGTGCCTGCAACCTCTGCAGTTCCGCCTGCGTCAAACTATGCGACTTAAACCTATCATAATGTTTCTCAAAATCTTCTAAACTACCTACTAGCGTCTAATTTTTTTTTCAATTATCTACTAATTCAGTCCTAGAAGCGATTGGCGACGGTGTGCCGGTCGACGGCAGTCATAGGCATAAGAGAGCACAGGCAGTAGGTACTATCTTCCATCAGGTTGATGCACCTACTAGGCATATGGGACAAGAACCACACTAGTCCCTACGCTGCGCGCTGGCATTCTGGACCAGGCGATTGAGTACAACCTCTCATCGCTGCCCTGTATGATAGAACACCGAATGAATCTATATTCATCAAAAACTATAAAATAGGAATATTAGAGTAAGATCTACGCATTTATGCAGATGGCCCAAAAACGGTTGAGGGTCTGGCGTACACTCCCTTGGACGTTTTTTGAGGGTTGTTGGTATAACTTCTGCTCTGGGGTCCCGAGGAGCCAACATCAACTTTCAGATACTATTAGGCACACTGTTTAGTCTTCCAATGCGAATAAGTCGCTTACACTAGCGTTTTATTGCGAACAACGCCGTAAAGCTTTTAGGTTTAGGAATTACTACGGCTACGGAATTAGATTCCTAACTGACTGTACTCAAAGCCCCTAGAAAACCAGCGATAAAATTTTTGCTACCTCACCCTGTGTAGGGTATATCTTTACACATACTCTTTGGTTATATCGATGTCCAACTATCGATGGGGAAACTACACTTTTAATGGGAACAGCCTGAAAAACATGAATGTTAAAACAAAACTCTAACACCTCACTGTCTGTCTGTTTGTCAGGGGGTCTAAAGTTAAATGGTCCACTTGCAGTTCCCAATGAAACATTTTATAAAACATTATGCTGATGCGTTTCGAAAGCCCTTAATAAATCATGAGTATGTAATTAATAGATAATGCTAATGTCATATTGTTTGATAGCTTATTTTCAATCAATGATGAACTCTAACACTACTAAGTCCAAGTTCGGGAGGTTCCTGCACCGGATTCGTGCGGAAGAAACGCCCGGGTGTCACCATTGTGTGGACCGCCCGGAGGACACGGTGGAGGTGTGCCTCGCTTGGGCAGAGCAACGCCGTGTCCTCGTGGGGGCGATCTCTTGCGCCGGGCCTTGGTAAAGGCCATGGTCCGGAGCGAGGAGGAGTGGCAGGCGGTCGCCTCCGCGTGCGAAGCAGTAATGCTTGCAAAGGAGGCGGCCTAGGCAGCGGTCCTCACGCCCCAACCGCCGCCGGGATTCCGATCCCGATTTCCGGCCACCGTAGGCGCAGGCTTTGGGCACGCTACAATAATGGCGATAAGTCCCCTCTTTGAGGAGTGGCTGGAGCGGCAACACGGCGTCTTCACCTTCCGCATGACGCAGGTCCTCACCGGACATGGCAAGTTCGGGAGGTTCCTGCATCGGATTCAGGCGGAAGCAAAGCCCGGGTGTCATTATTGTGCGGACCACCCAGAGGACACGGTGGAGCATACGGTGGAGGTGTGCCCCGCTTGGGCGGAGCATCGCCGTGTCCTCGTGGAGGCAATTGGCGGCAGTGACCTTTCGCGTCCGGCCCTGGTTCAGGCTATGGTCCGGAGCGAGGAGGAATGGCAGGCGGTCGCCTCCTGCCAAGCAGTAATGCTAGCGAAGGAGGAGGCTGCACGCGTGAGGGAACGAAGGTCCTCACGCCCTAGCCGTCGTAATTCCGACCCCGACTACCAGCCACGGTAGACGCGGGCTTGCGGACGTCGAGCACTGGGTAGCTCGTCGTCCGGCTGTTCGGTAATTAACCGGACCGAGCCCAGTCGTCAACAGCGCGTAGTGATCCTCGCGCTCCTCAAAGAGATGTCAGCAAACCGAAGGGGCCCAGCAGGGCCGATGCCCGCTAGCTAGGACCGCGGAGAATTTCAGAAAGGGAAACCCGTAGTCCTAGAACGCAAAGGGTAATTGAAGGATACAGGTGTGGTTTTAGTCAGTAAAAGTCTGACACGCCCTCGCGTTCCACCCAGAGCGCGAGAAGTCATTTGGATGATTTCACACCTTAAAAAAAAAAAAAAACCGGCCAAGTGCGAGTCGGACTCGCCCATGGAGGGTTCCGTAGCAGCAAGTAACATAATAATGGTTCACGGTGTATGTACATAATTAAAAGGTTTATGTTTATGAAATTAAATGTTTTTTTTTTTTTATATTTGAGTTGATTGAATGAAAGGTAAAATGCGGTTTACGATTTATGACGTACTAAAAAAAAACTACTGACCAGATCTCGTTCAAACCAATTTTCGTTGGCAGTTTTTATAGTAATGTACATCATATATTTTTTTTAGTTTTATCATTCTCTTATTTTAGAAGTTAGAGGGGGGGGGACACACATTTTACCACTTTGGAAGTGTCTCTCGCGCAAACTATTCAGTTTAGAAAAAAATGATATTAGAAACCTCAGTATCATTTTTGAAGACCTATCCATAGATACCCCACACGCATGGGTTTGATGAAAAAAAAAATTTTGAGTTTCAGTTCTAAGTATGGGGACCCCCAAAATTTATTGCTTTTTTTCTATTTTTGTATGAAAATCTTAATGCGGTTCACAGAATACATCTACTTACAAAGTTTCAACAGTATAGCTCTTATAGTTTCGGAAAAAAGTGGCTGTGACATACGGACGGACAGACGGACAGACAGACAGACAGACAGACAGACAGACATGACGAATCTATAAGGGTTCCGTTTTTTGCCATTTGGCTACGGAACCCTAAAAAGGCGCAGGCTTGCGGACGGCGAGCAATGGGTGGCTCGCCGTCCGACCGTCCGCTAACCGTCCGGACCGAACCCAAGTCGTCGACGGCGCGTGCTGTTCCACGCGCGCCTCAAGGAGATGTCAGCAACTGTAGGGGCCCAGCAGGGTCGAAGACTACTAAGGCCAAGGGTCTGATTCTGAAGTCGGCCCTGGTACGAAAGTCAACGAAGATGATTTTCCCACCGAAAAAAAAAACACTACTAAGTCCACTAAGAGGTAAGACTAGCCCTGTTGCTACATTATTTATGACAGTTACTGGGGTCGTCAGGAAAGTCAAACACAGTTTTACAGTATTCACAACTGAGGTTTCTTTTTATTACCAACTTTACTTAAATGTCTACATATTTTCTTCTTCAATTCCTTCTGTCGTTTCAGTTTCCTCCATTCCTCTTCTTCTAGCTGTTTCTTATGTTTCTGCAATCTTTGTGCAGTGGCTTCCTTCTGTATCTCTTTCTTCTTCTCGTAATTAGTCTTTAGCATCTTCATGACGTTTGATACCTTTTGTTCTTCAGGGTTCTTAATAACTGCTATTCTGTTCTTGAATTTATCTTTCGGGTTTATACCTGACAGTGTTGTGGATTTATCCTTTGGTTTGAATCTGTACGGCAAACCCTTTTGAAGATTCTTGGGTATAACCAAAGGTTTGAAAACTTTGGGTGCTCTGTTCACTTCTGTATACATTGAATCAGTATTGGCATCATTCTGGATATTTTGCTCTCTCTTGAGCTGCCCTTTAGTCTTCATTCCTTGCCAGGCGTTCTTAGCTCCAGCAGGCAGTAATAGGTTAACAACCGGCGCATAGAACTTAGTAACGTCGACTTTGAACCAAGTGCGACAAAATATGATGTCACTCATCAGAATTTTGTCTTCAAAAGTGGCTCGAAATGCACCTTCTGGCTTGTTCAGGGCTTTCTTTATTTGGCCTCTAATGCCCGAGACTGTTTTTATTCTAGCTCCTTCGAACTTTGCTACTTCCAAAGTAGTGGTGAACATATCCTTGATAAAAGCAGTTTTCTTGTAGATTTTCAGTGGGGTCCCAACTAATTTCAGTTTCTTGACTATTTGAGTTGACTTATTTATTTCGTTCACACTTCCAGTAGCAGCTATCCTGAAGCCTACTTGTTTTATTTCATTAGTATTGTTATTGACTGTCTGTAAGGCAAGAAAACCTGTGTTCTGCGGTGTTATAGGACCATAGAAATGCATATTACAAGTGACATGCTCAGGTGTATACTTCAAGTACCTGCATTTCATGTCATCCTCTATCTTGGAATAGATGGGTAAGGTCTGGAAACGTCGCCACCCTAACGAAATGATCAGAGGATCGTTGGTCTTCAATATTTTTTTATACCATCTGTGTTTCTTTACTTTACATGATACAAAACCTATGTTTTGTTCAGCCATATTCAGAGCTCCAATAAGTATTGGGTAACTAGAATCGAAGTTGGTCACAAATTCTGATGGCATGTTCTTGAATAACATTCTGACATACAATCCTGGTCTAAAACCTTCAACTTCAATCCTCAAACCTTGGTCTAAGTTATCAAACACTGATTTGTTGAGTTCTGACTGTTTCAAAGCTTCTGCTTTCAAGTTTTCGTAGTAGGAATGATCTCCCTTAATTCTATGGCCGTCAGGATTATCGTATTCGGAATCAAACTTAGCTTTTAACTTCATCTTTTTGTCTAGTATTTCAGATTTAGTTAGCTCTCCTTTACGTTTCGTGCCAGTTTCTTGAGTTGTCTCTGTATTTTCTTCAGCTTTATGTTTCTCGCCAGTTTCTAAATCTTCGAAATCACCGTAAAGTTCTTCGTCTTCACCATCGCTGGCATCATCTAGTTTCAAAAGTTCTGATGCATCTTCGTCAGCCGACCGTTTACCAGTTACGAAACTGTTGATCAGAAATTGTTTATTTGATTCACTAGTCCAATCTCTAAGGTTTGGTTTGTCCAAGGCGTAGAAGAATGAGCACTCATCTAAATCTAATATTTCCTTCTCCTTGTGCTTCTTCTTTTGCGTATCTGTTACTTTTTTAAAGAGACCACCAAGCTCTTCTTCTTCCTCTTCAGTATCTTCATCTTTCTTGTTTTTTGATTTGTTTCCTATTTCAAATTCACCATAAACAAGCTTCATGATGTTCTTGGAGGTTTTTTGTCTGTCCAAGTATGCTTCCGTAGCCTTTTCTCCTAACTTTTCTTTCCATTTCATACCAAAATCTTCTTCATTCTGTGGCTCTTCACCTGAGTCACTATCGTCTTCATCATCATTTACATCTCCTTTGTGTTTGTCATCCCCATCAACACTCATTTCTCCATCATCATTGTCTTCTCCTTCTGAGTCACCTTCAGAGTTATTATCCCAAGGAAGTTTATTTTTCTTCTCTTCTTTCTCACTTTGATCTATTCCACTATCATTATCTGAATCACTATCATTGCCCTCATCTTCGGAATCAGAAGCATCTGACTCAGCTTTCTTATTCTGTTGTAAATATTCATCATCTTTGATCATGTCAGGATAGATGACTGCACCACCACTGAACAATTGGAACCCTGATTCCTGCATCTGTTCATCAACTGTCTCTTTTGTCTCCACAACATTTTTGAGTAGAGCTTTCTTTTCATTTGTTTCTTCATCTTCTTTCTTGTGTGAGTGAGAGCCTTGCAACTCTATGTAGACAGCATCCTTGTCATAGACAATGCCTCCAACACCAGCGAAGGGAGCATATATCTGCCTCTCTCTTTCCATTAGATGCCGTTTCTTCTCTTTGCTGGGGAGTGGACATGGATCTGGCAGGTAGGATAGCTCACTGATCTTCATGTCTCCAACACCTGGAAAGATTGAAACAGGTACTTTACTAGGATAACTATTACATTATACATACTAGCTAGCCTGACAGCGTTGTTCTGTGTGTCACATAATTTATCAAGAAAATGAGGGGCGGGGGTAAATAATAGCAAACAATCTATTCTCAGAACTTTTGCTCGACGCCCGCA
Organism: Mythimna impura; assembly: GCA_905147345.3. Classification (NCBI taxonomy): domain Eukaryota; kingdom Metazoa; phylum Arthropoda; class Insecta; order Lepidoptera; family Noctuidae; genus Mythimna; species Mythimna impura. The sequence continues at coordinate 1,669,453 of LR990355.1, read as the reverse complement.
AGTGCGCGTCTACCGTGGCTGGTAGTCGGGGTCGGAATTACGGCAGCTGGGGCGTAAGGACCTTCGCTCCCTCACGCGTGCAGCCTCCTCCTTTGCTAGCATTACTGCTTCACAGAAGGAGGCGACCGCCGGCCATTCCTCCTCGCCCTGGACCATAGCCCAATATTCTCAGACCTACTAAATATACACAAAAAAAATTATATAAATTGATCTAGCCCTTTCAGAAGAGGTCGATAAAAAACACTGTGACACAAGATTTTTATATATTAGATTAGAAGAAAATAACTTATGAACTCTAAACTGTAGCTGAGCACAACTTATACAATTTTTCTCTCTCTGCACTTCGGCAATCTGTTGAACACAACAATAAGCCTACTCTGTATGATAGCTTGTACTTGTTAAGGCATTTTAGCTTGTTGAGACACCTACCAGGTAGTGACTCAATCCATCCGGACAATTCTATCCTGTAAAGTTGGAACACAGTGCCTTAGTATTGTTGCCTCGATGTTATTCAATATGAACGTAAGATTTAAACTATGTGTGTACGGCAAATTTGATATGGGCTACTAGTTTTGTTGTAAAAACATTATTGTAATTAAAACTTCAATATTTTACCTGCTATATGAACTGAGGACTCTTTCATCAGCGGCACTCCTCTCACATATCCATACAGCACCACATCCCTGTTCACCTTGTCATCCTTCCTGATCAACTCCTGACTGGTTATGTCCTCCAAACGATCCGCCAACACATAGGCATGAGTCATTCTCCAACTTAGTGGTCTGAACTTCATCACAGAGATGAACCTGGACAAGTTCTTAATCTCATTCCTCAAATACTCCCCATGTACGATACCAGACAAATAGAATAGCTTGGCTCCAGAATACACTTCTGTCCAGAACCTATGTTTCAAAGTTTTCTTGGTAGTTTTAAGTGTTTTAGCATTCTTTATCATGTCAAGATGAGTGAGAACACCCATGATTTTAGGCATGCCATGCACCTGGCAAATGTTGAGGAACTCGAATATCTCCATTTCGAACCCAAAGCTTGCGTCGCATAGTAGCAAGACGAGATCTGCGCATTTTGCGATGTCGATCATAGAATTGACATCGTTGTTACATTCTATTAGTGTAATGCGCCGTTTCTTCGATGTAACGATAGTTATGGGACCGTTTGTGTTCGTCACATTGGTTTTTATAAAACTCTTGATCAAGTTATTGATAAGGGTGGTTTTACCGACTCGAGGTGGACCGACAATCGCCACAACAATGGGTGGTGGTTCCAGAGGGGTTTTGTCAACTTGTGGGATGTGCTGCTTCTTCGAGATAACATCTTCTCGACGACGGAACTGCCTTTCAGCTCTCACTGCAGACTGGATAGCAAAGGCTTTAGGATTCCTCTGTCGAGCACTTAGGTTAGATTGGTCAAGCTTGGTTTTGTTTTTTTTCTTCTCAGCTTTGCGCCCGGCTTGTTTAGCGCGATGCGACTTTTTCTTATCAAAAACAGTTTCATCTGCCATGACTAAATTATAAATTAACTGCGAGAACACATCACAAATATTTCAAAATATAAAAATAACCTCACGTGTTACATTTACATGTCGAACTCAGTCGAACAGAGTGGAACAGAGTGACACTGACAGTGACAACCAGTGACAACTGACATTCCCTGCGTTCCGAATTGCGATAAAAGTGATTATATCGCGAATCTAACCAATAGTCACAAAATACTTACAAGACCTATTGAGTAATAATTGTGACGTTGCGCGTTGGTCGGATTCTGTACTGTACTGTATGGTGTCGGACGTAAAGAATAGCACCATCCCATATCTTCCCGTGGGTGTCGTAAGAGGCGACTAAGGGATATTTAGATTCTGTGCATACTACAGCACCTTAGGTCACCCCGTGGTGGCGGGTAAACTACCAACAAAAGCATTCCCAAGGAGGGTTGGTGTCAGGCTGGCGGCCGACTTTAAAAAAAACTAGCCAAATCCCATTTGCAACATGTTTGGTTTTAATAGCATGCGCGATAGGGTTAGGGCGTACCCCACAGGCGACGCGCAGGGGCAGCACCCGGCTCCTGTGGGAAATGGACAAGGGTTGTTGCACCACCTCGGGCGGGTGCAACGTAAGAAGCTAGCTCGGGAAACGAGATTGAGGTATGCAAGTTGGAATGTTGGGACTATGACTGGAAGGGCCAGAGAGTTAGCGAATGTATTGAAAAGAAGACGGATAAATATAGCATGCTTGCAGGAAACTAAATGGAGAGGAACAAAAGCGAGAGAAATTGGTGAGGGATACAAGTTCTACTACTGTGGAAGTGATGGAAAAAGAAATGGTGTAGGAATTGTGTTAGACAGTAAATTGAAAGAAAGTGTGATGGAAGTACAAAGGATTAGTGATAGATTTATAGTTGTGAAAGTTATGTTAGAGAATGTGATGTTGAATATAGTTAGTGTGTATGCACCACAAGTAGGATGTGATGAAACGGTAAAAGAGAAGTTTTGGGAGAATTTTGATACAGCTTTAATGAACATCCCTGTTCATGAAGAATTGATAGTTGGAGGTGATTTTAATGGACATGTGGGAAGAATGAAAGGTGTTTATGAAAGAGTACATGGGGGATGGGGTTTCGGTAGTCCGAACAGTGAAGGAGAGACCCTGCTGCAATCCGCTACTGCATTTGACCTAGCAGTAGCCAATACGTGGTTCCAAAAAAGAGACGAACACATGATCACGTACAAAAGTGGTAATCATAAGACCCAAATCGACTACTTTCTAGTTCGGCGCAACCACTTAAAGCACGTCAAAGATTGCAAAGTACTGCCAGGAGAAGACCTAGTCTCACAACACAGACTCCTGGTTATGACATCAGTGGTTAAAATACTGTCTACCAAATACAAAGAGCGTCCTCCCCCTAAAATAAAATGGCATATGTTAGAGAGGAATGACTGTGCGAAGAAGTTCAGGGAGCGAGTGGTGGACAGAATGATAGAGATGGGAGATATGAATGATCGAAGTATAAATGAAAGCTGGAATGAGATGGCTGAGTGTATCAGGCATGCAGCGAAAGATATTTTGGGAGAGACGAGAGGAAAGGGCATAATAGATAGGGATACATGGTGGTGGTCGACAGAAGTTCAGAGTGTATTGAAAGAAAAAAAGAGAAAATTTAAGGAATGGCAGCGTGTAGAGCCTGGAAACGCTAGTTTAAAAGCTGAAAAAAAGAGTGAGTATGACGTTTTAAAGAAGAAAGCCAAGAAAGCCGTGGCAATAGCAAAATCAAAAGCCCAGGACAAACTATATGACGCACTGGACAGTCCTGCAGGCCAAAAAGAGCTATACCGGCTTACTAGAATAAGAGAGAGAAAGGCGAGGGATGTTTGTCATGTAAAATGTATAAGAGATGAAACTGGAATGGTTCTATCGGATGATGAAAAAATCAGAAAGAGGTGGAAGGAATATTTTGAAAGATTGATGAATGAAGAAAATAATTGGAGTGGGGTGTTAGAGAATAAACCAGTGAATGTGGGATTAGGGAGAATGGTTAGTATGGATGAAGTCAGAATAGCAGTAAATGGAATGAAGAATGGTAAAGCCATTGGTCCAGATGGAATACCAGTTGAAGTGTGGAAGTTATTGCGAGTGGATGGATGGACGTGGTTAGCTTTGTTCTTCAATAAGTTGTTGCTGGAAGAAGCCATACCTGATGAGTGGTGCAATAGCTCTTTGGTGCCGATTTTTAAAAACAAAGGTGATGTGCTTGAGTGCAACAATTATAGAGGAATAAAGCTAATGTCACATACTATGAAAGCCTGGGAGAAAGTTATTGAAAGGCGACTGAGAGAAGAGAGTGAAATTTCACAGAACCAATTCGGTTTTATGCCGGGTCGGGGTACAGCGGATGCCATTTTTGCTGTACGCCAGCTGTGCGAGAAATACAGAGGTGCGCATAAAAACTTGCACATGGTATTCATTGACCTCGAAAAGGCATACGACCGGGTACCTCGTGAGGTTCTGTGGTGGGCCCTTAAGGAGAAAGGTGTGCCTGGGAAGTATGTGCAGTTGATCCGAGCGATGTACAGCCGATGCAGTACCCAAGTCCGGTCTACAGTGGGCACCACTGGCAGCTTCAATGTGGCTGTCGGCTTACATCAAGGGTCGGCTCTCAGCCCTTACCTCTTCCTGATGATAATGGATGCTCTGACGTCGGACATTCAGGAAGAGGCTCCCTGGTGTATGCTGTTTGCCGATGACATTGTGTTGGTTGCCGAGAGTGGCCTAGAGGTCCAGAACAGATTGGAGGTGTGGTGGCACAGACTGGAGAGTGTTGGCCTGAAATTGAGTAGAACCAAAACGGAATACTTGTTCTGCGATTTCGGCGGTCTCTCCAATCCAGTGCCTTTATCTCTCGCTGGAACACCCATACCGATCTGCTCCGACTTTCGGTATCTCGGGTCACTCGTCCAAGGGGATGGTGAGGTAGACCGGGACGTAACACATCGGATCAACGCAGGATGGATGAAATGGCGACAGGTCACGGGAACAACTTGTGACCCACGGATGCCCCTCAAGTTGAAGGGTAAAATCTACAAGTCCGTGATAAGGCCTGTCATACTGTATGGATCAGAATGTTGGGCTGTGAAAAGGACGGATAAAAAAAGATTGCACGTAGCGGAGATGAGAATGTTAAGATGGATGTGTGGTGTGACGAGAATGGATAAAGTGAGAAATGAGTATATTAGGGGAAGTTTGAAAGTGGCGCCAGTGACTGAAAAGTTGAAAGGGAATCGTTTGTCTTGGTATGGTCATGTGAAGAGGAGGGATGAAACGCATGTTACTAAAAGAGTTATGAGTTTACATGTGGATGGATGGAGAGGGAGAGGGAGACCAAAGAAAAGATGGATGGATTGTGTGAAGAGTGATATGAAAGAAAAGGAAGTAAGTGATAGTATGACGAGTGACAGGGCAGATTGGAAGAAAAAAACATGTTGCGCCGACCCCAAATAACACGGGACAAGGGCAGGAAGATGATGATGCGTTGGTCGGATTCGCGATATTATCGCTTTTGACGCAATTCGGAACGTAGGGAGAAAGAAAACATTTTTTGGTCCAAATCAAACAAAAAAAAAATTAAAAATATGGGCTGGGCTTTCAGGTTTTGTAGACATAATAACAAATTTAATCTTTTTTATTTTATTATTTTACTGCGGGACAGCAGCAACGACAGAAAATCAGTCATTTAATTTTAATTCACCGAATGCTTTGATTTTATACTTGTCTAGATAGAGCAATGCAAACATACGACGCGCTAAAACTGTCTCCAATTGTGTGACATGTGTGAGTACCGCACATGTACTTATTGTCGTCAAACTGTCAAGGTGTGCGTGTTGAGGGATGCCTGCTCCAAATTATTAACTTTCCTTTTCTCCATTATTTATTATGACGAAAGTTTAACAAAATAGGTTCTGAATGAAATAATTATTTTAGAGAGAAAGAAAATACATTTATTTAGCACAGACACACAATACTCCACAACACAGTTACATGTAATTACATAAAACCAACAAATAAAAAGTATATAGTCCGATGTAAGGATATAGTAGGAATGTGTGCCTCACGGCTGCACCAAACAGGCCCAATTCAGCAAAAATCTGAAACCCAATTATTAACAAAAACAAAAAAAAAAATATTTAGTGCATGACGTCATGAGTTTCATTTTTTTGTAGGTATAGATAAGTTATCATTTACTGATCAAATAAATAATGTAATTTTTAAAATAATAATGTTCTCCTTATCGAAATATGATGTAATGATATTTGTATTTTGTCTCCCATAGTTTCGCCAAATCTCCCTAGTAATAAACTGACAACACTGGCTAATAGGAATGACATACAAAAAAACGAATTAAAAAATCGTGTTTTCTCTAGTAATAGTGGTTAAATAACAAAACTTACCGATGAAAAGTAATCTTAGTGTTATTATATTGTTTTCCCACATAATTACGGCACAGTCTGACAGCACAAACCGGCATAATTAATTATTTTTCGTGAGCACATTATCCTTAGTTGTTTCAAATGACACTGACGTAAGGGAGAAGCGAGTCTACCAATTTTAGTAGACTTTATTTGGGCCGTTTTGTACGGTCAATGTGGCATCTAGACAAGTTTAAAATCAAAGACCGAATGATATTTTTAGAAATCCAGCATCCAGTAAATCTAATTGATAGAGGTCACTAACATTTTTAATTACAGATGTTTCTCGTATTTACATGGCAACACTGAGTCCAGTTGTCATTGACTACAGCTAAAGAAAGAGATCAATTTTATATTTTTGTGCAAAAAATCCATTATTTGGATGATGAAAGCAAAAAACGCAGCTGGTAATGATAGCTCACTAGTGGCAGAAACTAAAGTGAACTAACCTGGACTGTTAACATGACTTCTTCGGAGCTAGACAGCCGAAACATCGCCATATCGATGTGAGTAATATACGCATTTTTCCTAATTATAGAACGATTGTGTTATTGTATTCGTCACTGGACATTGTTTATGTTGTTTACTAGTTAGTACTAGTTATTGAAAGAAATCAGAGATCTGGGATACGTCAAAACAGTCTCATAGGTGATGATAGGTCGATGATCTTTATGCTCTGTCTTCCCCGCAATGCAGATGTTAAACACCATCACCAGCTCTTTATGGACCTTAGAAACGTCCGTCCAAAACCGTATTCCTAGTTAAAATATTCTTAGTCATTTTTATGCACTATGTACATAATCACTCTAAACTGTTTGCCTCTATTTAGGCTTCTAAATTAAGCTTACCGAGATCAGTTTTTTACAGTTATATTTAACTGCAACTCAGACTAATTCACCATTGTTTTCGTGTATCTAAACTTGGGAAAAATCTTATCTTAAATGGTGTTAAATTCATAGATATTTAGAAACAATTATAACTTAAGTTTGATGTTGTGAATGACAAATGAATGAGTTTTAATTTTTTACTGTGTATTTCAGTAATAAATATACCTAATGTCATTAAATAATGTTCACAACTATTATTTTACTGGATTTATAAATAATAATTGATTATTCTGATACTATTCTTATAAAAACAATATTCAAATAAGATCAACCTTTATATTTGTGGTAAATTCAAGTAATATAGTATGTTTATTATAGCTAGATTTTATTCTAATGGTATGGTAATTTATTTGGTGATTACATATGCTAATTCAGTAATATTAATTTACTTATCCTTATTCAAACTTGTTTGTATTTTTTATTTTTTTATAACTAAGTAGATACAATGCTATGAAAACTATAATTGTAGTGTGCTTCTATTATTTGCATAATAAATTTTGAGCATAGTTTTAAAATATACTGATATAAAAGTATCAACAAATTTTTTCCCCCAGCCAAACAATTATTGATAATCTAGACTAGAAGTAAAAGTCAAAACTTGCTATTAATATTTTACTTTTATAATTTTAAATGTATCACATCTGTAGCCAAAGTTATCCAATAACCTGAAATAATTTCATATCAGTTACCGAATCTGAAATTGGTATAATTTCCCTATATCTATATCCAAAATTTCATTTCATATATAATAAAAAATTACCCTGACAGACTATTAGGCTGTCCATCTGTTAATTCCTATATTATTCTCAAAATATTTATTTTTCACAACCCATTGTGTAAATTCTAACAGCTTAAATATTTAACAGGAGAAAATCAGTGGAGAACCTGGTGATATCATCTCAGGATGCCATCGGGCAGAGTATCAGCCAAGCCCTGACATTCTCAGGTGTGATCACGCAGCATGCTAACAACATCATACAGGAAAATAGGTAAGATTAGCTAAAGCAATGGCAGTAAGACAACTTTTATCATTCAGTGGGTATCAAGTTATTAAGGGTACTTTTTTTTATTTCCGACTTATAATATAAACTCTGAGTTTTAACTAGCTAAAAAAGACTCATATTCTAGATGATTCTCAAAACTACAAACCTGAAAAATGTGTTTTTTTTTTTCATATTTATAATGTGCCACCAACAATGTAATTTAAATAAAACTCACATATACTTTTCTATAAAAAGAAACAATTGTGTAAATTATAAATATTTTCAAACAATTATTAAAAATCATTAATTGAAGTGTTTTCTGCTAACAATAAATTGACCTTGCCTAATTTATTAAAACATACTTTTGTTAATTTAATAAAATTTCATGAATGTTAACCCATTATTATGTACAATCTACACTAATATTATAAAGAGGTAAAGTTTGTTTTTTGTCTCTTCTCTGAAAGTACTGGTCCGATTCCAAATTTTTTTTTCACTGATAGCTGCTTTATTCCTGAATGATATAGGCAATATTTTATGTGCGCGCGCGAAGCCGCGGGCAAAAGCTAGTAATTAATATTATGGGTTTTGTAATTAACCTTTTGACGTGCGTAATTAGAGACACAATAGTAAGACAATGGCTTGCGGGCGCCGGCTACCGCCTGAGCGTTAATGAATTAAAGTAATTTTCTAATTCTAATGTTTGCCACATATTAATTTAGATTAATTTCATCTTGTTGCATTTATTTAACACCTCAGACCCGGCTTGACCAGCATAAAAGTCGAAAATTATCCCAAGACAACATACTCCCGGGATATCCTATATCCAATTTGCCAAGTTTCACCCAAATCCGTTCTGTCACTGAGGGTATTAATAGGATATGTATATGGTACAAGAAAGAGTTAATTCCAGCATGATGCATTTACCAATCCCAGCCAACCTGGTCCTCTTTTACTAGACTTAGTACAAAAGGACCTATTTTTACCTGACTGCCCCAGAGAGGGAGTAATGTTTATACCTGTGCTACACTCATTTACACAGTGTTACTGTAGGCAGGCCCGGCGCACTCTCGGCGCGCGCTTGAATTTATACCTAAGTCTCGGGGCCTCTTTTATAGGGCTAGTTCAGTTGAGTGTCACACGCGTGTTCGAACTGCCGCATGCCGCTTGACGCGCGCTAAAAAAAAAATATGTTCGCATTTCTACAGAGGTTTTATTATAAATATGGGCACGCAAAAAGCCAAAAGATACTTGCATAGCATATGGGTGCATGACTATCAACAAAAATGTGACTTTTCATTCTTTACTCTTCCAAAGGATCCCAAAAGGTAAGTAAATACAACATTTTCAACACTCATAAAGTGGCTCTTATTTTATGATAATTATTATGTAGGTATAACAGGTAGGTTATTGTTGCAGTTTATAGACACGAGGACGATTCGTGTTCCTTTTCGTATCATCATTTTTCGCTATTAAGTAGATTTGTAATTTTTTGCTGGCGCGGCGGCCGGCGGTAATGTTTTTTAAATAATCGTGTTACTAATCGTGAACTACCTACCATCTTTTAAAAATTACCTACGAACGCATAGCCGAAACATAAAATAGATACTTAAGTAATTTTGTGGCCGAAATCAACAAAGTTATATTACAATATCCAAGTATCTACCTAGCTACCACTTGACTTTACTTTTGTTCCATTTGTTTAGTTAGACAATTAGATACCTAACTAAAACTAAATGTAAACAATCATAACATGTCTCTCTATAAATACATTTTAAAGTATGGAAATTACTACATATGTACATGTAAATCAATTTTATCTACCATGTAATTTTATCTACCATGTAATTTTAAAAAAACTCAATTTATTTTATGCTATAAAACGTAGTGTACCTACTACTAATTTCGCATTTTACGAAAATATATTTTGTAGATAATATAGGTACATACCTACTTTAAAAGGCATTTCTTATCAAGAATGTTTACATGTAGTAAAGTACCTACCTAAACAAATGAACTCACGACCTTTTTTGGTGGAAAATCATTTCTTCTCCCGCTCTATGGCGAAGCGAGAGGCGTGTCAAACTTTTACTAACTAAAACCACACCTATGTTCTTCTAGTTGTCCTTTGCGTTCTAAGACCAAGGGCTTAGCCCCTGTTGGTCCCAATGGACTAATGACTTTGTGTCTCACAACAACTCACAACCCTACAACAGAAGCGGCTTGTTCAAAGGTTCATAACGGGCATAATAAAAGAAACTCGTTGCGCGGACTTACGGTGCATTTTGATTTGTTACGAGCGCCACTGGATTTGGTAGGCTAATAAACTCAAGGTCGTGTCCGTGCCGTGCAATGTATTATGAACATTAGCGCTGTTGTTATTAGGTTTAAATTCGTATGTTTGCTATCACGCAGTGCAATTTCTGTACTTGTACTATTTCTTATTCTGTGCTGTAGGCACAGTATTGTGCCTACATTGTAGATCAGTGAAATTTGTGTGAAGGTTGCTATAAAATGTGAAAGGTCACGCTTCGGCAGTTCGTATGTATAGGATCAATCTACAAAACTGATAATGTATTTGTTCAGGAAAATTTAACGGTTGGGTTTTTTTCATCAAAGCCTTTATTAAGGGATAGGAGTTGGTCCTTCTAGAGCAGACATTTCGCGCTATTCTGTCTGTGATTGCAGGACGAGCTAGACAAAATTAATGATCCATGCTAGTCATAGACTGAAACTGATTGAAATTGTCAAGCAGTTGGGGGACAGAGACAGTCAGTACCTAATCATTACGAGCTATTATATAGATTTTTAAAGCGAAAACCCCCTCATGTTATGGTAATAGACAGTTACAGCAGGCCCGGCGCACTCTCGGCGCGCGCTTGAATTTATACCTACGTCTCGGGGCCTCTTTTATAGGGCTAGTTCAGTTGAGTGTCACACGCGTGTTCGAACTCGAACTGCCGCATGCCTCTTGACGCGCGCTAACAATAAATATGTTCGCATTTCTACAGAGGTTTTATTATAAATATGGGCACGCAAAAAGCCAAAAGATACTGCATAGCATATGGGTGCATGACTATCAACAAAAATGTGGACTTTTCTTTCTTTACTCTTCCAAAGGATCCCGAAAGGTAAGTACTCGTAATTATAACATTTTCAACACTCGTAAAGTGGCTCTTATTTTATGATAATTATTATGTAGGTATAACAGGTAGGTTATTGTTGCAGTTTATAGACACGAGGACGATTCGTGTTCCTTTTCGTATCATCATTTTTCGCTATTAAGTAGATTCGTAATTTTTTGCTGGCGCGGCGGCCGGCGGTAATGTTTTTTAAATAATCGTGTTCACAATATTACTAATCGTGAATTACCTACCATCTTTTAAAAATTACCTACGAACACATAGCCGAAACATAAAATAGATACTTAGGTAATTTTGTGGCCGAAATCAACAAAGTTATATTACAATATCCAAGTACCTACCTAGCTACCACTTGACTTTACTTTTGTTCCATTTGTTTAGTTAGACAATTAGATACCTAACTAACTAAATGTAAACAATCATACCTTAACATGTCTCTCTATAAATACATTTTAAAGTATGGAAATTACTACTTAGGTAAATCAATTTTATCTACCATGTAATTTTTTAAAAAACTCTGAATTTATTTTATGCTATAAAACGTAGTGTACCTACTACTAATTTCGCATTTTACGAAAATATATTTTGTAGATAATATAGGTACATACCTACTTTAAAAGGCATTTCTTATCAAGAATGTTTACATTTAGTAAAGTACCTACCTAAACAAATGGACTCACGACCTTTTTTGGTGGAAAATCATTTCTTCTCCCGCTCTATGGCGAAGCAAGAGGCGTGTCAAACTTTTACTAACTAAAACCACACCTATGTTCTTCTAGTTGTCCTTTGCGTTCTAAGACCAAGGGCTTAGCCCCTGTTGGTCCCAATGGACTAATGACTTTGTGTCTCACAACAACTCACAACCCTACAACAGAAGCGGCTTGTTCAAAGGTTCATAACGGGCATAATAAAAGAAACTCGTTGCGCGGACTTACGGTGCATTTTGATTTGTTACGAGCGCCACTGGATTTGGTAGGCTAATAAACTCAAGGTCGTGTCCGTGCCGTGCAATGTATTATGAACATTAGCGCTGTTGTTATTAGGTTTAAATTCATATGTTTGCTATCACGCAGTGCAATTTCTGTACTTGTACTATTTCTTATTCTGTGGTTACAGTAAACAAAAATATCGTGTAACTACATGACCCAATGGGCAATAAAGAGGGCTATGCTCGGAGTTTGGGATCAGAAATGAATATCTGCAGGAAAAACAAAGTTACTGACATAACCCGAAGAATCGCCAATCTTATGTGGAAGTGGGCAGGGCACATGCACTTGCGAAATAGATGGTCGAGGGAGCCGAAAGGTTCTGGAGTGGCGACCGCGTAACGGAAGACATTGCATTGGAAGGCCTACCACAAGGTAGACCGATGACCTAATGCGAGTCGCGGGAATCAGATGAATGCGAGACGGATCGGATCGGCCGTTGTGGCAAAACTTGGGGGAGGCATAGGCCTCCAGCACTGAACGTCTTATGGCTGAAATTATGATGAAAACATGTAAACGACCCCTTTACACTTTCTCCACAGCCATTGAAACTTGCAATCTATTGATAACAACCTCCACACCTAATAAGCAGTTTGCCTGCAATAATTTCCTCCCAATAGAACAAGGTTATATTTATTATTGTTACACTTTCACCCAAAGACAATAGACCGCAGCGCGATGGGAAGGTCAGGGGTTCAATTTAGTCGGCAATATTATTGTTTAGCTGTGACAACTCGGCAAGCTTGTGCATCTGCTGTTTCCTTTCGTTATTTGATCAATATTACACGGATCTGTCAACAATGAGAATCAGAAGAATCTTGCTAGTTTTCGAGCTTACGAGTACGTTCTCAAAAGTGGTGTGAATGGGACCGGGCCTTTTTATTAGGGGAGTCTGTCAGCATACAAGGACTTTTGTTAGGTTCGCGCTTGACCGCTATCTCACCTGATGGAAAGCGACGATGTTTGTTTGTTTAACTGCCTTGTGTTTCGTCACAGTATAGATATATGGAACAGTACGGAAACTACCTACAAATGTTCGAAACGGCTCACTCACACAAACATACGCATCGACGAGACTCCTAAGCGGCATTCGCTACTGACAGGACCGCGAGAAACGCTTAGGAGTCTCGTCGATGCGTATGTTTGTGTGAGTGAGCCTTTTCGAATATTTGTAGGTAGTTACCGTACTGTTCCATATATCTATACTGTGGTTTCGTGGTCGCTCGGCAGTTAAGCGTGCTATATTATATTCGGCGCTTAGATGGATCCTTATATTATGCTCTAGCAAAATATAACTTTATTTTTTCATTAATAATATCCGGCTGGCTCTCCCACCTTAATACATGAAACTAGTAGTTCTAGTTTTAGTTCTATTCTAGAACTGACGAAAATATAATATATTTAGACCCTCTGCCTGATCTTTTAGGAAATATAGGATAGCATAATCAGCTTTCAATCCCATTACTGGGATTCAGGTCTCCTCTCTAGGAGAAGGAATGGCTCCACCACGCGAGTCTAGTGCGGATAGGTGGATGTCACATGTCTTTGAATTTTTGGTTCTAGGACTTATCGGTTTACTCACGATGTTTTCCTTCACCGTTTTGAGAGCAGGGGTGATGAAATAAATTACACAAAGTAATGCGCCTGACTGGGTTTGAATACGCTTCCTACAACTCGTAGGTTGGAGCCGTTACCACGGGACCACTACTGTTCTCACTGCACTCAAATGGACCTCGTCCAACTCAATCCTACAAAGAGAAATCACCCATTTTGCCTCTGAATCTCGAAACAAGTATCGGTCAGGGTGACGGCATATGACCTAATTTAAAATTAATGGCTATTCACCGTCAAGTAAACACTTCCTGTCAATTTAATTGACGTGCCGGACGATTTAGTTTTGTACTACAGTCTAAAATGTCTATTGTCCTGCTTACGTTTACTAAGCCGTGCGTGAAGATACACTAATGCGTGGAGCTATATTACTTGAAGCGTGACTCTATCCTCAGTAATACTCGTTTCGTTGATTATAGTAATTGTTTAATTAAAACAAGGACGAAAAGAATTACGATCTTTAGCAATCTGTATCTAGACTTGTGAGAGGACTTAGTTTAATCACAGCAAGATTACTACTTTCCGTTTCTATTCATTTTGCGTACAGCTAAGGAGTGGAATTCCCTGCCGGTGTCTGTTTCCTGCTAGCTACAATCTAGAGAGGGTTTTTAAGTCAACGCAGCATCCAATCGCTAAAACACCGCGCCTATTATCGTGCCGTCAAAACACTAGTACTGCGCTGCGCTTCGCCGCCGCCGGTTCGATTCCCACATTGAACAAATATTTGTATGGCCTTTAAATAGTAGTTCCGGATTTGAGTGTTTCATGTTTGTGAGTTAACATGTTTGTAAACACACCCTAGATACAGAAGAAATACCTAGTGTGAGGCAAAGTTTAATAGAAAAAGAAACAATATACATAAGTTCTGCCGGAATAGATAACCAAAATAGCATAGAGTTTGAACATAACACGATCCCATAGATTAAAAAAAAAATACTTTTATTTTTTTCAGACCGTGGTCCATATTATGTTAGTAATCACACACTTTAAAAACTATGTTAGTAAAAGATACAATAGGAGAGAGATCTGAATTTAAATATCTTTTGTGTACACGTTCATCAGTTTCTGTAAAATTGTTCCTATTTCGGTGTACAATAAAGTTTATTCTATAACTGGTGAACCTCTTTCTGATGATAATGGACGCTCTGACGTCGGACATTCAGGAAGAGGCTCCCTGGTGTATACTGTTTACCGATGACATTGTGCTGGTTGCCGAGAGTGGCCTAGAGGCCCAGAACAGATTGGAGGTGTGGTGGCACCGACTGGAGAGTGTTGGCCTGATATTGAGTAGAACCAAAATGGAGTAATTGTTCTGCGATTTCGGCGGTCTCTCCAATCCGGTGTTTTTAGCTCTCGCTGAAACGCCCATACCGATCTGCTCCGACTTTCGGTACCTCGGGTCACTCGTCCAAGGGGATGGTGAGGTAGACCGGGACGTAACACACGGATCAACGCAGGATGGATGAAATGGCGACAGGTTACGTTAAGTTCTCCGCGCGAATTGAGCATATACGACAGCCCGAAATCATCTATCAGGCAGTTGCCTACCAGACATAACACCCGTCTGGTCTGAGGATCCTCCCTTTTCAACGGAGGTTTGTGGAGTTTACATTCTGTTCCGCATGCCTCCAAAATGATATTATGATAAAAAGATAAATTGACCAATTCCGAGAGATTTGCGGTAATTTATTACAGACTTCCGTTGTCCGAAGTTCGAAGTTCCTCCGGAAAATATCCTACGGAAATAATCAACAATGGGTTAATTGGTGGCGTTATCACTTAACAAAATAAAATAAAAAATGAAGTTTAAAGTCCACACATTTCTATCGGCGTTGAGTCCTAATTCCCACACACTTAGTTGAAAATTAAATAAATGATTTTTTCAACTGCGATGGCAAGACCCTAATAAATTGTATGCGTTATGTTTTTTTAATATCGCAACATTATGCTGTGATAGGCCTTTTTGCCCTCGGACAAGTCTTTCTTTTTATTCCTATTATTGTTTTAAGTTTTTTTTTTATTATTATTATTGATAGGCTCGCGTTTGACCACTATCTCACCTGATGGTAAGCGATGATGTGGCCGACGATGGAGCACGCTTGCCTCGAAGTAACCTATTCACTCTTGACTTAAGTTATTCGGTAGAGATAGTTAAGATTTTTTTTTATTGTTGTTTGTCCTCAAAGAAATGTTTTTCTTTCTTTCTATATGTCACAGTAAGCCTGTCTTCCGCAACTAGGTATTAAGGGAGCTAAGTTTCCGCAACAGTCCGTTATCAAAGACACAGGTGGTTGCTCCCGCCGGTTGATAACACTATCTATACTGCCTCTTACAACAGACGAGGTACCGGGTCACTTATTAATACTTACATGGTCAATTTGAATTATGAGATAAGGAGGGATGAAATGTATGTAACCAAAAGGGAGAATAAAATGTGACAAAAAGACAGGAAGATGATAATTATGATGATAAATTAAAATAATGTTAATTACGTGCAGGGTTGCCACCTGTAGGTATTATAACGTACAATATTTTAGTAATTTTTGTACTTTATATTATAAAAAAAAAACAGCCGAACATAGAACCTCCTTCTTTTTGAAGTCGGTTAACAAATACACAAAGTACTATATTTTCATCGTTAATTCAAATATGTATTGAAAAGTATTTACTAAAATCAATAAGACCAAAATTAAATACGTTAGTAAACCACAGTTTAAAGGGTACCAAAATATTTTCACTCGTTCTAGCATCCCACCCACACTCACACAAACAACACATATTTCTCAAACTTTACTGCATGAATTCACAACTTTACTATTTTTGTAGGAACATCACTACAGCCTTTGTCCATCATTAGTTAATGTTCAAAGGTTTAATATGAATAACAAAAAACTAAACATAAATGGCAGGTACTATTTTTCCCTGATTTTTCCAAAAGTACTACATTGTTTGCAAATATTTATGAAAAATACTAAGTATATTTCACGAAAAAAGGTGGCAACCTTATCTTACGTTTTACTTACCATAGGGTATCACCGGCGTTTGTTTTACTAAAAGCCAGGTGAAAAGGAAATTGTTGACAGCTTCTTGGAATTCGGAGATAACGAAATTGCAGTCTTCACCGGTAGTAAATTGTAAACAAACTCGATAAGGTCTTCTGCACACAAACATCCTAAACGCAGTATAATTCGAATCAAGTTCAAAGTTAACGATATACAAAACCACGATTGAATCCTAATGATCCACACGCTCTTTTTAAGTTTAATTTTAATAACACAGTTAAACAACAAAGAATTGTAAGAAGCCGAGTCATTTGACCTTCTGTTCCAACTGCACTGCGCACCTATTGTTCGTTAACACTAAATAATATAATGAAGATAAATTAGGAATCGTTTATCATCGGCACTTTCGCACCTTTCGCTTTGGTCATCGAATTTACCAAGCTTATAGATTAGCTATCACGTTATCTATGTGAAGAGAACTTACTCGTTCACATTCGGATGTGTTTGTGTTATGCGAGGAACAGTTTTTCCTGTTTTTTGTGATGGAAGCTGAAAAGTTTTACGTTCTGTACACGCAGTGGGAGTCTCTCAGTAAAGTTTTTATAGTCAGGTAATTTTTTTGGCTATGTTTTCATTGTTTATCAGTCTCGTACGCACATTGCGTAGCGAGTGTTCATCAATCTAATTTTGTTTAGTGATGGTTGCCCTAGATAACGGGTAACTCTTCAGTACAACATACTCCTACAAAAGCTATATTAAAATTATCGCGTCTATGTGCTTGACCCGCGGTTATTCGATAAACGCTTTGCAAGGCGGTGTTGGATTATCCAATTTGTCAGCGTATAGAGTACTGTCACAGATCCTCTGCCCGGTACGTTTTTTAAAAGATTACTTTAATCCAACAAATTACATACGTACGCGTTCATACTTATAAATAAGGTAACAGCAAATCTATTGTAGCTACCTACTAGGTACATAATATACAACATAGCAAGTTAAACAACACAATAGATAGCATAATGTTTTTTTTTTAATATCGTCAGTAACGGCAACTTCCAAATAAAAACAAATTGCAAAATAAATAGAGATGTGTCGTCTACTCGCCGATTAGTCGGTAAGGTCACTTTCGTGGTCGGAAAGTTCGGCGACTATTCAACAAAGATTATATGTATTTCTCAATAAATTGTTTAAAGGAGGAATTCAAGATCACAGAACCTAGATGAGGTAATTACTTATTAGGGTTGGATATCAGTACTTATTTGATATGGTGGTTCGTTCTCGTAGTATTTGCTATTTTCCCTGCCTACTATGAGAAATTGTCATTTGGCTCTGGTTAAATTTGACTTTACCGGAATCATTATCAAATTGATAAAAAAAAAAATGATCAGAATTTAAATTGAACTCGTTGCTGTCTATTTTTTACACAAAAATAAAGAAATAAGCGACTACACATTCGAGAAAGCTACAAAGTCGCACCAATCTCCTATAAGATGGCAGAAAATCACCTCGACATGTATGGACACGTCTAAAGACGTCGTGATGACCACGTTGTTCAGATCACTGCGTCTACCAGAACAAAAAAGAGGTAGAGCCCGCCCTCATCAACTTGGTGGTCCAATATAGAGTGGGACCTCAAGCAAGCCCAGTTGACAAAAAGCAGTCGTAAGCAGCGGTTGCGTGTTGCGCGTGAGTCAGCTGTAAATGAAGCGACACGGAGATTACCGAAAATCCCCGAAAATACAACCGTTGACACGTCGTCGAGCTAATTCTTAGCGGACTAAACTACATAAACCCGCGCCTATGGTGGCCGGGAATCGACATGCGACTCCCGAGCTGAATTAAAATCCTGGTCTTATTTTTGAAGTCTGATAATATATATATATATATAACTATATATTAAGAAAGTCGTGTTAGTTACACTATTTATAACTCAAGAACGGCTGAACCGATTTGGCTGAAAGTTGGTGGGGAGGTAGCTTAGAACCAGGAGACGGATATAGGATACTTTTTTTTTTTGAGTAGGGTAGAGTAAGGTAGAGTAGGATAGAGTTGGGTAGAGTAGGATATGAGTAGTCAGTTGACGGGAGCGAAGCTGCGGGCAAAAGCTAGTATTTAATTATTTATCAGTATCACTCATTTATACTGTTATGAGTATGAGCTTGTCGGATTATAAAAGTGGGCCGGATTACCGCAGGTCAACTATACTCATTTGAACAGATAATTGGCGTAATTATGACGCTAAATAAAATAAAAATATGTTGCGTCATCATGTAGGTATGTTAAACTAAACAAAACATTACAAAATCTTATCGAAATAGTCAGTAGCAACAATTTTCACGTCAGGCTTGATGATAAGTAGTATCTTACGCGTAAATCTACAAGCTGGCTTATCAGACTACAGCCATGTTGACTTGTAGTAAGCTCATCACTAAGATAGAGTCATAGACCTATTGGGAAGGGGCTTGTCCGTCGTGAAACTATAGGTACTACAAGTAAACCTATTCCTGTAGCTATTCCAGCTTGAAAGGTATAGCAAGATAGATAGCAACTATGCAACACGTAACTGGAATAGTGCACACCTTTATAGGTACACCCCAATTGGAAAATTTTGTTTATACCGCGTACATCGATAGAGCAGTGGTGGCCGAGTATTAACGGCCCCGACTTACGAGTTGTAGGTCGCGGGTTCGAACCCAGCCAGGCGCATCACTTTGTGTAATTTATTTCATCACCACTGCTCTCAAAACGGTGAAGGAAAACATCTTGAGGAAACCGGCATGTCCTAGAACCAAAAATTCGAAGACATGTGACATCCACCAACCCGCACTGGGCCCGCGTGGTGGATTACGGCCCATTCCCTCTCCTAGAGAGGAGGCCTGAGTCCCCACAGTGGGAACATTATAAGGCCGACTATGCTATGCTATATATACATCGAAGGACTGGAACAATTTTCCTGCTGCGGTCTTCCCTCCCGATTATAATTTAGGGGTCTTCAAGGTTAGAGTAAATACGCTGCTAATAAATTATTTTGCTTCACTATTATAACGATTGCATCACTGTTTACCATTAGGTGGGATCGCAGTCAAGCACTAGTTTATGTCATTAAAAAAAATACCTAATTTAAGTATTATAGTAAAGTTTTTTTTAAGAAAATAGTTATCCTAAGGCTGACCGCACACTTGAGATAAGACAGTCTTAAGACAGACTATTACTTTACAATTAGTAATAGTCTGTCTATTACTTTACAATTTTACAAAACATATGAAGACGCGCACACTTGAGACAAGACGTCTCATAGACAAAATTGTCTAACAACAACAAAAACTGCACAGCGACAAGTCTGTCTAAGGGTGAACGCACACTTGAGACAAGACAGTCTTAGACAGACTTGTCTACGACGTCGCAGACTTGTAACTGCAACAAGACGGTTTTGTCTACGACACGGCGCACACCATCAAGACAAAACAGTTTAGCGGCGTACGGCCAGTGTTGCTAACTTAGTGGATTTTCCACTAAAACTGTTGGTTCTAACCCCCCAATTTAGTTGCGAAATATTGGTTTTAGTGGTTTTTCTAGTGCTTTAGTAAAATTCAATTTCTTACTAAAAATGCTATCACTCGGGTGTAAATCAGCACCATACAATCCATAATTATCAATCTGATAATATGATGATGATGGTGCAAATTAATACATAGCTGTTATTAAATAATTTGTATGTTGATTTACGTACTAATGTTAATTTACCCACAAATGGTATTTTGATCAACTGATTGTTAATTTTTATCACTTATTATCAAAGAAAACTAATAACCTATATGCCTACTTATTCTATTTCGTACAACACACATTTTTGTCGTACAAAACAGTTTTGTCGTAGACAATTCTGTCTCAAGTGTGCGCAGGCTCTTAATCTTTGTGTTACCTACAAAAACTCTGGTACCTACTACTTTCGGATGTGCGTCTATTATACAATGTGCATGACACATAATAAAGTAATATTATTATAGTTAAAAGAATACTGTGGGTTTGTCAGAAGAAGATCAATCTCATAGTCTATTGCTAATCAGTAAATCAAATAATTACAACCATTACAACTTTCTAAAAAACAACAGTCTATACACTGTCAGCAAAAACACTTTGTTTACATTTCGCGATAGTTCCGGAAAGATCAAAAATCGATTACGTCTTGAGATTGTTGCTTTTTTACATGAAAACGCCACGTTAATTTGAAAAACTGATTGGAATCATGATTGTCTCACCCTATCTTTGTACTACCAAATTGCTAAATTACGTGGTTTTTTAATTATTTTTATTGAGTGAGTCAGAAGTAGTGTTGTGGTAAACGCCGCTGTCAAATAAATGTCGCAACTTGTGTTTTTTCATAGTGCACCAACGGACCGTGAACGGGCGCCTGGTCAGAACACTGCGTTACTTTGTAACTCGAAAATGTGTTTTGTGAACGAAATATTGGTGTCTAGAAGATGTGTGATCTTGTGATGTGTTTAAAATGTAATGTGCAAGTGCTGGTGAAAAGTGCTTTTTACGATATTACGTCTCAGGATTTTTACTTCCTGCTAGGGCGAAATGGTATTGGCTCATTGCCCATCTGGATGTTTTTGGTAGCAGCTTGGAATCTGGAGTTGTATCCGTCTCATGGCAACAGGCATGTCGTCCCCTGTTAACTCATGAAGTGATTAATACATAAGTGACGAAATGTGAGTGTTCTATAGCTACAAATTTGTTTAGCCTTTCTGGGGATACAATACAAGCATAATGTTATTTTTTTTTGGCAGACGATACTGAATCGATAGGGGTGGGACCGCGGCATCGATAACTAAGGTCTTTTTTACATAGCATGGGTAGGATGACAGTAGGACGAAAATGTGCATCTTTAAGATGAGAGAAAAGGATAGGTAGCTACATTGTATGAATCCGACAGCTGTCACCCGCACCATCATATAGCTATTGTAGTGCAATAAAGAAGCGTTGAAGAGTTATTTATTAGTGATTGATGTCTTTTGATCAAAATGTAACTGCTCTAGAGATCCATACTGATATGTGGTAATTACATACCGATACAAATTGTGGCGACGCTTGGGGAGGCCATGTCCAACAGTGGACGACTTTCGGCTGAAATGCTGATGATGAAAAAATATCGCACCTTTAATCTAATACCGTCTCTAAACGAAATTCTTTAAAAAAACAGTTTTTAACGCAATATGTTTGCTGAGCGCTAACTTTACAGATTGCGTTAAAAACTGTTTTTTTGATTAAAGGCCTGACGGTATTGGATTAAAGGTGCGTTATGTTCTATTTTCGAATTTTATACCATTTAGGTATTTCGAAGGAAAGTGTTCCTACAATAATATTGATTCTAAGGACAATAGAAGTTTCTTTTATTCAAGCTGTCATGTTTTCAAATTCCGCATTCTTTGCAACCGTTCAACTGTTCCATTCATTACAATATTTTCAAATATACTTAACGGATGTTGTTGAGCGCGCACGCTACAGGGTCAGGTTAGATTAGCTAGCGAAACTTCACGAACGATATAGGTACCTACACTACCATTGCTATAAGATGGTGCGGGCACAGTATAGATATATGGACGAGACTCCTAAGCGTTTCTCGCGGTCCTGTCAGTAGCGAATGCCGCTTAGAAGTCTCGTCGATGCGTATGTTTTTGTGAGTGAGCAGTTTTGAACATTTGTAGGTAGTTTCCTTACTGTTCCATATATCTATACTGTGGTGCGGGTGACAGCTGTCGGATTCATACAATCTAGCTACCTATTCTTTCCTCTCATCTTAAACATGCATATTTTCATCCTGCTCTCATCCTACTCATGCTATGTAAAAAGACGTTAGATAATCTAATGGTCATCAATCAAACAAAAAAAATTATGATTTCAGTTAAGTTCTGTATGTTCTCTCCGATGTCTCTTCGTCCGGTGACCTATGTAGTGAGCTGTAGTTACTTGACACTATCTATTTACACAAACCTACCTCGTTTATTGTTCTTTCTATTAGTGGTATATGGTTTTGTATCACAATAGGTTACGTACTTTAGGATGAGTGAACGGAGAAACAGGCAGACAGCGATTTTGTTTCATATGCATATACCATTTAGAGATAGAGATAGCCAGCCTAATTTAATTGTTTCTATACATACATATAAATAAAATTGAAGTGTCCGTTTGTAATATCAAAATATATTTTTTACTAAATGCACATGAAATTATATTCGGTACCTAACACAAAACAAACCTTGGTATTTCCTTCATGAAACAAACAACACAACAAAAATTCTCTCTGTCAGTTTGTTCCGGATAATCTCCAAAACGGCTGGACCGACATGGACGGGACTTTCTTTTGTAGATAGCTGATGTTATAGGGAGTAACTTAGGCTACTTTTATTTTAGAAAAAGATAACGGGTTTCGCGCAGAATAGAAACTACTTAAAAATGGTGACCCATATAGCATTGTTTTATGAGTCTGACGCGAGCGCGAATGAAGAAATCAGAAACGTTTATTTCAAAAATACCATTTACAGGCCACTTTTGAACTGTCAAAATGTGTAGATCTCTATGGAGAAGAACGTACAAGAAACTCCATGGCACTCTTCTAAACCATATTTTATGAGTTACATAAATCGTAGAAGCCGCAAGCACCCAGTTATGCCTACTATAATTCAAAGAGCGTAATGTACTATTTGGCAGTAGAAAACGCCAGTTAATCTATTGATATCAAACCGACCTCCAATCGTAAATGGCCTCTACTGCAGTCATTAAATTTAATTAATTGAACAGTACAACTATTAAATTTGTTGCTACGCGTGTGCGTGAGGCACTTGTTACAATTTTTTAACCACGAAAAATTATTTCTTGGAATTCTCTGAGTCATAATCACAGACCGTATTAGGAATAGTATACTTTCGTTCATCATCATTATCTTACCTTTTTTTAAGGTGGGTAATCATCCAATGACTTCTCTCGCTCTAGGGCGGAGCGGGAGGGCCTGACAGACTTTTACTGACTAAAACCACACCTATGTTCCTTCTTTGCGACATTTAATATTTTGCGATATTTAATTTAATATTCACACAACGCCGTCTAGTCTCAAGCTAAGCTAAGAGCTTGTGTTATGAGTACTAGACAACTGATAAACATACTTAAATATTTCTAAATATATACATATTATAGATAAATTACACCCAGACACAGAACAAATGATTGTGCTCATCACACAAACATTTGTCCTGGGTGGGAATCGAACCCACGACCTCCGGCGTAGCAGTCAGGGTCACTAACCACTAGACCAACAGGCCAGTCAAACTCTGCCTTGCGTTCCAGGATCCCGGGTTTCCCTTTCGAAAGTCAACCCGTGGCCTCCGTGGCTCCGGCCCTGCTGGTGGACCCCTACGGTTTGGCTGACATCTCTTTGAGGCGCGCGTGGAACACTGCGTGCGGTCGCCGACATGGGCACGGTCCGGTAGGATACCGGACGGCCGGTATCCTAGGTAGGCCTACCAAATCACAGACGTAGCGGACTGCCACCCAACCGGAGACGCTTTGCGCGTCAGGAGACGCAGGAGGATTTCCGGCCACCGTAGGCATGGACTTGCGGATGGTGACCAATGGGTAGCTTACTGTTCGGTAAAGATCAAGCCAACCAAGCTGGGTCGTGTTCTACGCGCGCCTTATAGAGATGTCAGCAAAATTGTCGGGGCCAGTTTGGGCCGATATCTGTCAGGGCTGCGGACTGTTCGAAGGAGTTACTGTAGTCCTCGCAAAAAAGGGCAAGTGAAGGAACACTGTGGGTATTAGTCAGTAAAATTCTAACACTAGGAGTAGGAGAAGTTATTTGATGATTTCGCGCGTAAAAAAAGGGGACAGCCGTGAAGTTAAAATGGAGTTGGGCAGGTCACTTGCTGCCGCCTGTCGCAACAGAATTGGACGAAATATTGGGTTCCAAATAACCAGGTACTGGCGACGTGATAGGCAATCGCCTCGCAATCTCTACCAAAAAAATTAGGCTCCAATTCCTAAACATACGAAATCTACTAAGGCCATGGTTCGATTTCTGAAAAGGTTACCCGTGGTTCTAGAATGCAAGGGCAACTGAAAGAACATAGGTGTGGTTTTTGTCAGTAAAATTTTGACACGCCCTCACGCTCCGCCCGAGAGAAATCATTAGATGATTTCCCACTTGAATAAAAAACATACATAAACCTTTTTTCTATTGTAGGATACCATAGATATCCGTGTAGGATACTAACAAATAAAGCGGGAGAAGCCCGCTTTAGACGGAAAGAGAAACCCACACGTGTTCCTCCAGTTGCTCTTTGCCTTTCAGAGTTTATACAGATTATTACAGATTGTTCGTAAAAGTTCCGCGGTAACTTTTACGAACAATCTCGCAGCTCTACATACATAAACTCACGTTCCCATTCATGCTCTGGATCCGGGACCTTATTGGTTCTGTCATTCTATAGCCAAGGGCAGGGATGGCGAACCTATGGCACGCGTGCCAGTGGTGGCACGTGAGAAAATAATTCAGCTAAATAATTTGCAACAGTAGTAATCATACACAATTTCTCTTTTATTTAACTAAATAAATAAACAACTGTAAAAATTACGATATACGAATTTCAGGTTGTAAATTAGAAATTAATAATAGCATCTGGTTTAACTTTCTGTTAATCAAACCACCAAGTCAAAATTCATGGCAGCACGCTTTTATTTGGTGGCTCGTTCGCCAATAAAGGTTGGTCATCCCTGGCCTAGGTGTACCCTACCGAATTGCCTCTCAAACCTGCCTTGCTCAGATTGCCAAACACATAGAAAAAAATAGGAAGGGATGCCTTTGCCTTTGTAGGGCAAAACAAAACGTTTGTTTAGCGCCAGTAACTTGTTCCACGATAACTGCTCCCTTGGGTGTGTGTACGCCGTGGTTTACGCCGTCATCAATAATTTATGCTTCTGGCACAAATGGAAAATCTATGAGGAAAAAGAAATAAGTAGGCCAAAATCAGAACACGATAAGTTTTTTTTTTTAGGTAGGAAAATCATCTAATGACAAATCGCGCTCTTGGGCGGAGCGAGAGATAGTGTCAGACTTTTACTGACTAAAAACCCACTCCTGTTCCTTCGTTGCCTTCGTCCCAGGGCCCCGAGTTTCGTTTTTACACTACCCATGGCAACACGATAAGTTGGAGAAAACATTTGGAACTTAAACCGGGACCTAATAGAAGATTTCCAGTTGAAAAAGGCTCTAAATCAGGAGATCAAGATCTTACATTGGAACAAATCCAATGTCTGATCTTGATCTCCTGATTTTGAGGTAGCCTGTATGGAATAGTACGCTAGGCCCATTTGGGGTCGTAAACCATACAACGTGTTAAGCAACATCTGGTGCGGTTGGTACTTGGATGGATGACCGCCTGGGAAAATCGAGTTAGCTTTTATAACTGTGGAATAGAATGGACAAAATTGATTTAAAAAAATAAATAAATCATTTCACAGATGCCTGGCGTTGTAAAAAAGTATTCATAGTAACCTACCAGGAAAAATAAATAAATCCTTCATATAAATAACATGCAGGCGTTTATTTAATCAGTACAAACCGTTTTATAAAATTTTCTTTTGTTTTTCTTCAACACTACGTCGTGTAATTGAAAGATAGCTGCTAATTAGTAGGCTAAAAAAATAAGCATTGATATCAACAATGGAATTATGACTATCAGCCGTTTGAACGACATTTATCACGCACAAATACATTGTACAAATATGGTAAACTTATTCGAACTGGTTTGATGTACGAATTCGTGAGCACAAAGTGAAATAATAATTAAATTTTTTAATGTAACACCGGTATCTTTAATAGGTTGTGAAGTAATAAACTGTTTTTTAACGTATTGGTTTAGAATAGGCGGGCCTATTTAGAGCTGTGCTGTCGTGTGTTAATTGTTTATTTCCTATTTTAAGTGAATGAAGGTGGGTGTCTTCCTAGCCATGCCAGCTAACTGGGCGAGGTATTGTATTTTATAAACACCTTTACATAATACATTATTTTGACTTAGGATATAATGTTATTCTGCAGTCGTCCTCATGTCGTCGAGGATTCATGCTGAGGGCAACGCGACCCATTTTGTTTTTACACGTTCATTCGTTTAATTCCCTCATTTAGACATTTAAATTAGTCCAACTCTTTGTTTATAAAACTGCGAATTAACATGTTGGGAATGTCGGCATGTGTTGCACAAGGCATTGGGAACCATCAAGCCATTTTGTTGAAAGAGGAATTGGAAATTGAGTGAGTTTTTAGCGAATTTTATCGGTGTGTGATGTAACGAAGTGGTTTATTACACTGGTGAACAAGGTTTTTGTCACAGGGATTGTGTATTGTTATTCTTACTTATCTACCTATCCTCGTTACAAAACGCTAACATACTATGTTTCTATCACGTACAGATTTTTTGTGACAGCCACTTAACTTTTACCGAATTTTCCACTACGTACGGTCGAATTGCAACAAGTTTTCCTGTAAAATAGTGGTCAACTGTGAGTTTATGATGCATAAGCCAATCGCCGTTTGTTTCTCTCTATGCAAAGGAGGCGTGTCGTTCACCCTTACACTTTTTACTATCTATGTGGTGAACCAAATTCTAAAAGTCAATGAAGAAATTTTGCTGAACTTGTGAAGCAGTGTTATCGTGATTGTTTTAGCTTTTCCGTGGTTCATCAAGATAAATTGGACGTAATACTACAAACAATCGTAACATATGGTTTAAATGTGTTTTCAAGCATAATTGTAAGTAGTAGTATCAAAATCTTTCATGAAAAAGTTAATTTTGTTGACCAGTGTTATCTGTTATTTCTATAACAATATCCTGCTTTTTATGGCCATACAATTTTCCCACGACTTCACGTTTTATTGTGGAGCTTAATGACATGACATGCTAGCTCTAGCGATGGTATATTCTGAAGAGAGTACATCTACTCTGCAGAAAGACGTAGGCTGCTGGACTGCTCCCCAAGCATCGCCACTACAACGTATTTGTAACTAGATTTTGCCCACGACGTCGTGCGAATGTCGGTTATAGCGGACGCAAGTCGAAGTCGAATTAAACCTATGTCCTTCCTTGAGGTTCATGCTTACTCCATACCAAATGTCATCAAAATCGGTTGAGTAGTTTAATCGTGAACAGGTAACAGAGAGACAGGGTTACTTTCATCATCATCATCATCATCATCACTTCAGCCGAAAGACGTCCACTGCTGGACATAGGGACTCCGGAAGACGTAGCGTTGGAAGGCCTCCTACAAGGTAGACCGATGGGTTACTTTCACATCACATTAATATTATAAAGACAAAAGTTTGTAAGTGTGTGTGTATGATTGTTACTTCTTCACGCTCGAACCGGTGAACGGATTTTGATGAAACTTGGCACACGGGTAGATCATGTCCTGGACTAGCACGTAGGATATTGTTATCTCGGGAGTATGTTCCCTTGGGACAGTTTCCTACTTTCACGCGGGCGAAGCCGCTGGCAGCAGATAGTTAATAATATTAGTATGAGTGTTCTTTTTAGGGTTCCGTACCTCAAAAGGAAAAAACGGAACCCTTATAGGATCACTTTGTTGTCCGTCCGTCTGTCTGTCAAGACATTTTATCTCGGGAACGCGTGGAGGTATCGAGTTGAAATTAAAACCATATACTTAGGTCTGCGGTCCCTTGAAGCTGTGAAAAAATCAAACTTCTAAGTTAACAAAAAAAAGATACGGTCGTTTATATCGCAAAAAACGTATATTTCGACACTCTCAAGAAAATCAAAATTCATAGGGTATTCCCGTTGACCCAGAATTCTGAAATTTGGTGTAAAATAAGGTCTTATAGCACAGATATAGGAATAAATTAGAAAACAGTAAATATGTTGATACGTCACAAAAAAAAGTTTTGCGATTCGCAAAAATCTTCGAGACTCCATTCGGGAATTGAACTATTTACATAAATTTGTACGGAACCCTCGGTGCGCGAGTCCGACTTACACTTGCCCAGTTTTTTTTTTAGGTAGACTTTAGACTGGTTCTGGGCATCTAATGACTTCTCTCGCGGTGGAGCGGGAGGGCGTGTCAGACTTTTACTGACTAAAACCACACCTATGTTCCTTCTTTATCCTTTGCGTTCCAGGACCATGGGTTTCCCTTTCAGAGTAAACCCTTGGCCCCAGTAGGCTTCGGCCCTGCTGGACCTCTATGAATGTACTGTAGTGTTGGAACTATATCCCGCCTCCTATAAAATTCAGTAAAAGTTGCTCGGCATTCAAATCAGCGTCAGGTGGTGACCTTGTGTTACCATTTGGCATTATGCTGAGCTGAGACCATTTTGGCATTATTCAGTGTACCTACTTTTTGTTTAATTTTAAGGTGTTTCCGTTTTTGTAATGCCAATAAACGCAATTTTCTGAGGAGTATTCTGTCAATCTAAATAAATATTTGCATGTTCCAGGAGCGTGTCCCGGTCGCCGTCGCCGTCCCCGTCTGGTCGCGACTCGCTGCGGAATACAGACAGCGCCAGTGAAGCATTGGACAATGACAAGGTATATACATAATATATATACTAAAGGTTGTAAGAACAGACTCAGTGTTATACATACTTCTGTTATTTTACTCCTGTGATTTTATGAAGTTCAAACAACTCCGCAAGTAAGTAAAATGATGACAAAAGACAAATGCCCCGGTTGTTTCTGAACCTTAAATGCTTAGAGAGAGAGTTTCTTATCAAACAAGGAGTTACCTTTCAAATTATCATGATTCTAGTTAGCTTTATTCCAAACATATATTTATTATGAGGTGTACGTGATTCGGGAATAAGTTACGCAGTATACACTTAAAGGAAATTACTTAATTAAATTAAAATACGAATTTACTGTCTAAAATCCGTATTCCTTCAGTTGCCGCTCGATCCCGCGCCCCTGGCCTCTTAAAGGCCTGGAAAAGACCTGGGAAACGCTAATTTTCTTATGAAGTAATTACTCCCAATATAAAGTTCCTAGCTAGTTCCCAGCATTTAACTTAGGACTCTGATGTTTGCAGACCAGCGAGAACTCCCTGCACATCCCATGCCACGCGGGCGGCGACTCCGTGTCTATATCGAGCGGAGAGCTCGCCGTCACCGTCGTCAGCGCCGCGCAGAACAAAGGGGACAATCCCAGGGTGAGCGGTAGCATACTTACCCTTAGCACTACTTGGCTTTGGCCCGGGGTGGTTGACTGTGAACCACAACCAATCTGCCTTCTTTTTTTCTTGAGACAAGTACTACTTTGTGCCTTTCTAGCCCTGGCAGGGTGCTGTTCTAGCCTGCCGTCCAGTAGCATCTTTTTTTTATAATTCATATAAAGTATCTAGTGCTTGACTGCGATCCCACCTGATGATAAGCAGTGATGCAATCGTTGATGGTGAAGCGCACTAGTTTATTAAGAGCCTATTCACTCTAGCCTTGAAGACACCTAAATTATAATCGGACAGGAAGACCGCAGCAGACAAATTCTTTTTGGCATCAATTTCTCTCTGGCAAAAGAAAATCTAAGTCATTCGAGCCGGAGCCCTACTATGAGTTGTGTTCCTGAGTAATAGAAAATAAACCAAAACTGCATCAGTACACTTATGGTACAGCAAAACGTGATCTTTCTGTGAGAGTGTACTTACATGCATTGGTTGCCATGTTTCTATCAAAACATTTAGCTAAGTCAAGAGGTATAAAGGTATAAATATACATATAATTATGTGATAGTTTGGTTCTTATGCTCTGTGTGCCGTTAACACCCTGACGGGTCTATGTTTTGGTATCTAATAGCGATATAATTAGTGACTGCAATGTGCCCAGAAGACAGGCAGCCTTGCAACATAGAATGGCAACGCTAATTTTTTGGGCGACATGTCCTCTGGTCACGCAAAGTGTCGATCAGTCGGTGAGACACATCTATAAAAAGATAGGTTTAAAGAATTTATTCTCATAAGAACAATTACAGTTCATTTAAAATGAGATACAAAGAACAGCATAAAAGTATTGAAATATTCACATCTGGTGTGTTGGTGACGTCATATTATGTTATATACATGTTTTGAAGAGAGATGAAGTGCACTCATATCTAATGATGTTCGGTCAATGAAATTTTAGCGTAAAAACCAGGTTCTTCAGCTGAGGTCAAATACAAGCTGCTAATTTTGCAGAAACGAATACCAGGAAACCATAACCTCAGAAGATTATATAATTAACGTTGGACAGCACGGTTGTCGCAATAGTTGAACGATTGGCTGCTGCGCTGCTTGTCGCGGGCTCGATTCCCGCGTGGAACAAATATTAACAAATAAGTGTTCCGGGTTCTAATGTATCCTAGTTTAATTGTTTGTGAACGCACCCACGGTACAAGAGTTAGTGTGGAGCAACGTTTTTTTTAAATAAATAATAATTAAATACTAAGAGGATCTCTATATCTACCGGTAGATTTTCTTGTTTTTTTTTTAGGGCTCCTATTACTAAGACTCCTTTGTCCGTCCGTCTGTCACCAGGCTGTATCTCATGAATCGTAATGGTTAGACAGTTAAAATGTTACACAGTTCACAGATGATGTATTGCTTTTGTCGCTATGACAAAAAATACTAAAAAATGCAAAATAAAATAAATATTCAAGGGGGATAAGAATAGTACAGAACCCTTTGTGCACGAGTCCGACTCCGCACTTGGTGGGTTTTTTATATCCAGCAGAAGATCCACTTACAGTTTGCTCTTGGCAGCAAGCCCCTACCATTTTATGTAAATAATTGATACTGACGCGGCAGCTGGGCACCCCGGGGGCGAAGGGGCTGGACGGCGCGCGCAAGAAGAAGAGCTGGTACAACGCGCTCTACCCCACCTACAAGAGCAAGGCCGACGACTTCAAGCGCCTCTTCAAGGACCTGCCCGACGATGAGAGGCTTATTGTTGGTTAGTGGCACTTTTTTATCATTTACATAACCTATACTTCTATAAGTACTTATATTAGCTGTCTCGGCAAGCGTTGTTCTGCCATATAAATGTCTAACTTTTGCCCGTGGCTTCACCTGCGTACATAAAATATAGCCACATAGGCTATATCCACCGGCCACTCAGAAATAAGGCAGCTTTCTATCGGTGAAAAAACTTTTGCAATCGGACCAGTACTTTCAGAGATTAACCTCCTACAAACAAAAGAAACAATAAAACAAACTTTACCTCTTTATAATATAAGTGTATATGAAAGGAAAAATTGAAAATACCGCCTACTAAGTGTCGAAACTGAATGCGCTTTTTGAGCAGTTTCTTACATTTACAATCGTGTGAAAAGTTCTCTAAAAGACGATAACTTGAACGCAATGACTTTTCTAGTTCTGAATAACTTTTTCACTTTTATTTTTTAAAACAAGCCCTTTATCTCGATAATATTAGTTAATCAATAAAACTCGAACTCCGGAATTGAAAAATAATCCGTTATTTGAATAGCTCGACAGGTAAACGCAGGGTAAAACCATACTACACTTGCTCCACATGGTTAGACTTAGAAAAAGACTACACTGATATTATCAAGAAGTATAGAGATTGCGACACGATTTATAATTTAAATATCAGAGCGTCAGAGTTAAGAGGATCAGAACATCCGGTTACACATTTTTATTATTATTGATAAGCTGGCGCTTGACTACTATCTCATCTAATGGCACGCGATGATGTGGTCGACGATGGAGCACGCTTGCCTAGAAATAACCTATTCAGTCTTGACTCAAGACCCCCAGGTTATTGCTATTGGGAAAAACAGACTCTGGCAGGGAATTACACTCCTTAGCTTTAAACACACTGATGTGTTCTCAAAGCGTTTTCTGGATATGGGTAGTAATTAATACTAATAAAGTCCAGGACCTCAGGGTTCTGGGATATAATGGTGGCTTCGCCCGCGTTGAAGTATTAGTCTCCATACAAACTGGACCCCCATTTCATCCCCTTAGGGGGCGAATTTTGGCAAATCCTCTCTTAGTGCTCGCCCACATCATAAAAGCAAGCCATGTGCAAAATTTCACGCTCCTAGTCGCAGTAGTTTCGGCTGTGCGTTGATATGTCAGTCAGTCAGTTTCTCATTTTATATGTATAATAGATAATATGAAAAAGTTGTGGAATATTAATTCTACAACTTTTTCACACAACGCCATCTAGTACCAACTAAGCGGAGCTTGTGGTATGATTACTAGATAACTGATAAACATACTTGTGTATTTCTAAATACATACATAATATAGATAAATTACACCCAGACACAGAACAAATAATCGTGCTCATCACACAAATTTTGTCCTGGGTGGGATTCGAACTCACGACCTCCGGACCAGCTACCACTACCACACCACCACCACCACTAGACCAGCAGGCCAGTCAGACCCAGAATAATAATAATATTCCACAACTATCACACAACGCCATCTAGTCCCAAACTAAGCAGAGCTTGTGCAATGAATACTAGACAACTGATAACTGATTTTGTCCTGTTCATTCGTCAGATTACTCGTGCGCACTCCAGAAGGACATCCTGGCGCACGGGCGCCTGTACGCGTCACAGAACTACCTGTGCTTCTACGCGAGCATCTTCGGCTGGGAGACCTGCATGACCACACGCTGGAAAGACGTCACCGCTATCACCAAGGAGAAGACTGCTCTTGTTAGTTCAATTACATCATTATTATATCTATAAATTGAAACTACGGCACGGTTGACGCAGACGTTGTCGGATTGACTGCTGCACCGCGGGTCGCGGGTTCGATTCCCGCACATGTTTTTTTTTTTTTAAATTATATAAACTAGTGCTTCACTGAGATCCCACCTAATAGTTAGTAGTGATGAATTCGTTGATGGTGAGGCGCACTAGTTTATTAAGAGCCTATTCACAGGTTTTATAAACCTAGCTCGGGCAAGTCGCTACTTATACATAATTCTAGGTTTAAAGTTGAAGTCCTTAAGTCCTTAAAAATTGATAATTTAGTTATACTCGTAGTTATTCGTTGGGAATTAGCATATTTATATTTTGTTTAAGATTTACTTGTGGCTATTACATGTAACAATATTGTATAGAAGATTAAATAAAATATTCAATCTAGCTTTGAAGACACCTAAATTATAATCGGACGGGAAGACCTCAGCAGGCAAATTGTCTCGTTTGCAAATTGTTGTAATTAACCACTGCGGTTGCTTGATCACTTTTATTCGATTCCATTGTCAAAAAATAATCTAATGCTTAATCGCTATAATACACTCATTTTCTTTTTACGCCACCTGTTCGATAAAATCCATATAGAAGTCGTACAATTCTCAGCTAAAGCAAATCATTCTATACCTAGGGACTTTTTAATGTTATATGGGCATTCTCTAAAGATTTAAAGTGATTTGAATTTGGAACATCAAAACCGTTTGAAAATACAACCTTGCACTCAGCGGCCGCCGCTCGGCGGACTGTCCACCTCATACGTAGCAGGTTTGGTTTAGATTAGAACCTTAGTAGGTAGTCATTAAAATGTATGTGAAACAAAAGGGTTCATTCGAAAATCGAATTAAAGAATAAGTGAGAGCGATAAATAATACTATATTTAACTAATAAATAGTTTGTTTCAATACATTATTATTTTTTTATCTCGCAGAAAGTGTAAAAAGTAGAGTATCCAATACGGAAATAAAACTGTCTTTGTCTTGGGCGGCTTGATTTCATGTGCTCGGGAGTTAATTAAATAGATCCCTCACTGCGTTCGGGATTTAACCTCAGTAATCTTCCCTCCGTTCGAAATTCAATATACCATTCGCGAATTAAAGACACTACTTTATCCCCTAGTTGCATAATCTACTATTATCAAAGTGAGACCTATTTTTTTATTCCTCCAGGTAATACCAAATGCCATCCTCGTGTGCACAGAAGGCGAGAAAAACTTCCTCACATCGTTCTCGGGGCGCGACAAAGCATACTTGATGCTGTTCAGGATCTGGCAGAACGCGCTCATGGACCAGCCCATGAGCAGCCAGGAGTTCTGGCAGTGGGTGAGTAGACTATCAAGTTGATTGTAAGAAGAGCTTTGGAGTTATGTTCGCGAACTAACTGTGTTCCGCGCATCTGTAACCTCTCTGATGGAGACGGTATGCGCATCTCTATAAGAAACACACGCTCCACAGTCCCTTTGTGAACATTGAGCGACTATTTCGTCACCATTAGCTATTGTAACATATATTTTATTTGCTTTTCGAAGACTATAGAATATTAGATTCCCAAAAGCGAAGAGGGCTTCCTCTTCGCTTTTGGGAATCTAATATTTACAAGAAAAAACGTCCGGCGACTTCTATTAAATCTTTATTTTTTTTAATTCTCATCCCGGGGCAGCACAGTATAGTTTCGGTGCAACTCGATTAGAGTTAAACATTTCATTCGACCACTCCATTTATGCTTGCGTGGAGCGTGATACACGAACTTGGTATTTTGTTCGTGTCCACGAACAGACTGAATTCCCCTTAGTGTTCGCCACCGATTGGAGCGCTGATTGCACTGCGGCACGCTGCAGGAGCGCGAACGTATACACTGTGGGAAGCTGTTGCAGGAGCGTGGACGTAAGAGGTTCGCGAACATAGTGCATACCCGGCTTAACGATGAAAAAGAATAGCCCATAGAGGTTTGCGGAAAAGGTTGTAAAGTTCGGCAACGAATTTTTGGCGTGATTTTTTTGAGTTTGAATTTGCGAATAATTCTGAACTTTGAATTATTCGCAAATTGATTCCTAGTGGATATAGCGATGTAAAATTGATGTAGTTTCTTATCTCAAGTGTCTGCAAAACTAGACTATGTGTGGTATCGTTGAAACCGCGCCTGTTTCAATCTAATCTCGGTTAAATGAAGCTGAGAATTTTATTGAAGTATTGACTGCCTCAGCGTCGTGATGGCCCAGTGGTTAAGGCATCCACCTCTCATGCATGAGGTTGCGGGTTCGAAACCGGGCAAGTACCAATGTGAATTTTCCATATCACATCATGTACTTTTCCAAGTTTATCTAGGCCATCACTGACACCCTGTGCCTCGGAAAGCACGTAAAACCATCGGGTCGCGGTTGTCATTCGTAAATCTCTGACAGTCATTGCAGGTAGTCAGACGGCAGAAAGTTTATCCAAGGAGTATCGTGTTACCCAGTAACTGGACTGTAGAGGTCTGGTAGGCAGTCGCTCCATGTAAAACACGAGTATTCAGCTGCATCTGGTTAGAGTGGAAGCTGACCCCAAGCTAGTTAGAAGATCGCGAGGAGGCTGACTCGATACATTTGTTGCCAAATACTTGCTGCAAAAGAATTAGTTCGTATCAAAATTAAATACTTTCTGAACTTGACAGTTTGGTTGGCTATAATGGTGAAGATCAAGAGTGTTGACCAGGGTGGTGTACTTTATTCTCAGAATATCGTCAAGGTATTCGCAAAGACGAAGCAGAAACCATTTATGAGGATATATCTAGAGCCATGTAATGCTTTCTTTTCCCGAATCAATGGTTTCCGTTTCCCTCAAAGTTTTTGAGTCCAGTAGGTGGCCACGTTTATAGCGGCGTTTTTAGGTCCTCCAGAGTGCATTTTTAAGTTTCATGCATACGTAAGTTATTGTTTAAAAAATAAACAACGTCACACCTATATTTTCCGATGGGTGGCAGGAATGACATTAATTTTCTTAAACCAAAATACGAATAAAAATTTCCTAATACAGGAACCAAGTACAAAGAAAATAAATATTAAAATACTTTGAGACAGAAACCTACAAAAATAACTTATGAATTAAAGAAACAAACCTAACATTACACAAAAAACTTAACAATATAATAATAACAACCAACGAAAACTTTTGTCACCGCCTGTGCTCAAGAGAGAGACAGCGACACGAAAATAACACCAATGCTAACGTGTGAGTGAGACATATTACTGCCTACCGAACATTGCCGAATAAGCACGAAGCTTTACGAAGTTACCAAAGACTGATGTCCAATACGCGTGTCTGAGGGTGTTGTTTAATCGATTTTTTTTTAATCGATTGAAATTATGTTTATAAAAATATATTTATATTCAATTTTCTTTGTAGGTTTAAAGTATTCTCAAACAGTCGTTATTCTAGTAGTCATTTTATAAATAACTGATATTTAACTAAATCATGTCTTTCAACCAAGAAAATAAAATTGTATTAGTTTATTTCTTTATTAAAGTTGAAATCTCGTTTACTAACGACAACATTCACTATGTTTGTAAATCTATTTCGTTAAATATCTCATAAAAACAATAATTAATAAATTCCAAATCGATAAAAATTGATTGCGATATTTGATTGAATAAAGCGTCGATTGTGTTTCATCATCATCATCATTTCAGCCGAAAGACGTCCACTGCTGGACATAGCCCTCCCCCAAGCGTCGCCACAACGAACGGTCCTGTGCGTCTCGCATCCATCGGACTCCCGCAACCGTTACCAAATCATCGGTCCACCTTGTAGGAGGCCTTCCAACGCTACGTCTTCCGGTACGTGGTCGCCATTCCAGAACCTTTCGGCCCCAACGGCCATCTGTTCTGCGAGCAATGTGCCCTGCCCATTGCCACTTTAGTTTGGCGATTCTTCGTGCTATGTCGGCAACCTTGGTTCTCCTGCGGATATCCTCATTCCTGATTCGATCACGCAAGGAAACTCCGAGCATAGCCCTCTCCATTGCCCTTTGGGTGACTTTAAGCCTTCTGATGAGGCCCATTGTAAGCGACCACGTTTCAGAGCCATATGTCATCACTGGCAACACGCACTGGTCATAGACTTTCGTCTTGAAACACTGTGGTATATTGGACGAGAAGATACCGCGCAGCCTCCCGAACGCTGCCCAGCCGAGTCGGATTCGACTATTGATCTCTTTCTCGAAGTTAGACCTTCCCAACTGGACCGTCTGTCCCAGGTAAACGTAGTCGTCTACAACTTCGAGTGTAGAGTCCCCGACCTTGATAGGAGTGGGTGCTACATGGCTGATTGTGTTTACATAGAGTCAATCTCTAGCGTAGACCATCGCCCCGCGCGCGTCGCCTCATGCCACCATTGGTTCCTAAAAAACGTTCGTGCGCAACCTTCTGCGCAAAGTTCGGGTTCGCCAAGATACGTCGGCCGTATTGTACTTATGGTGCACCCGCATTTCGCCAGTTAATTTCACTTAATAGGCGGCAAGTCTATTGGCATGAACCGGACACTAATCTAGACTCTGGTCTAGACCACAGTCTGAATTAGTGTGTGTAGTAGGTACTAGTACCTACTATCAAAAACAGATGAAAAACCAAATAATACTGCTTGACCCGGACATCAAACCCAGTACCTCTTGATCAGCAGTAGCGCATTAGGGATAGCAATCTGAGACTCATTAATCGAAGAATGGATTTTATAGGTAAAAAAAATATATTTTTAAATCCGTATAATAGATCGATTCACAGAATCGATCTCAGATTCTTAAAATCGAATTTCATTTTATTTTTTCCCTGCAATCATATTATTATTTAAAAACGTTCAAAGCATTTATTTTTTTCAAGCTAATTTTTAAGTAAATTTTCCGTGCACCCGATTACTCGCCAGTCATGAAACGCATGTGCACCGTGGGATCATCAGTACCGTGCTTCTTAGGACTCAGTACCTACACGGTAACCAATAAATAGATCGATTTTTAGGAAGAACTAAAAAAAAAACTATTTTTTTTAGGAAGAATCTCTATCCCTTAGCACTTGTGACATGCGACGACTAGACCAGAGAAGCAGTTTATTTTTAACTATATATTTTAATAAATAGTATACCTACAAAGCGATTTTCTATTTAGACACCTTGGACAAACACATTGAGCCATAAAATTGAACATTCAAATAGATTCGGAAAGCCACGACACACATTGAGTTATTAATTCTAAATCATGCGCATAGCTGAATGCTCTCAAATAAATATTTATGCTAAAAGTGAAAAACAAGGGGTGGCGTGCCTTGCCAACTTGTCGGTTTGTGTTGCCAGTTACAAAAAATGGAAAGGTTATAAAAATTCCTTTGTTTCTTGTAGCTATTAGTGGTGTGCACTTTTCTTGGGTAAAAAAGGCAATCAAATCAGGCAAAATTTTATATTTTTAGCAAATCGATACAAGTATGGGTATGTATGGGTACCTACTCGTAGATCAAAGTGGTTTATAAATTAATACTCGTAAATTCCTCACACGTTTGTTACAATTTAAGCAAAAATCAACACTCGGGACATTCCCCGAGGGTTGATTTTTGCTTACATTTAGTCCTAAATTAATTAATTTAGGACTAAAATAACCGCCCATTGTACACTTATTTTTAATAATGTTTGTCCTGTATTTTTTGTTTATGTGGTGTACAATATAGAATATAATAAATAATAATAAATAAACGAGACAAAACACAATTCTAATAAAAAACATGTCATTAGTACGTTTTTTTTTGAAGTGGGAAATCATCAATTAACTTCTCCTGCTCCGGCTGGACCGAGAGGGAGTGTCAGACTTTTACTGACTAAAATCCTCCTGTGTTCCTACAGTTGCTCTTTGCGTTCCAGTACCAAGGTAACTCTTTCGAACAGTCCTGCAACCCATGCCATTAGCACATACTGTTGATTTTTTTATTTTATTGTTGGCAACCCGAGATTGGCACAGATTAGAAATTTAAAATAATTCAAATATGTTTGACCTCAAAGCTAAACTGGCTGAATTCAGCGGACACATAATTTAATATTAAAAATATTTTGTCCTTTTTGTGTAAAATATATTGTGTGTTCAAAGATTTTTGCCACATTCGGTACCAGTATAACTCCCTTGTAAACCTTAACGCTATACTTATTTCTGCAACCAAGTAGCATATTTTTTTAAGATCTAATTTACGCATCTATAAACCGGTGATGTTTTTTTTTTATTGACAGGTTTGTGATTGTCCAGTATGTCCCTTGATAGTAAACATACAACAACAACAACGTTAACACAACGTTGTCATCAACGTTAGTGGCACGCTTACCCAGAAGCACCTTATTCGGTCTTGTCTTTAAGACCCCTAGGTCGTATCTATCAGGAAATACAGACTCCGGCAGGGAATCCCACCCTCTTAGCTGTACGCACAATGAACGTATGCCCTAAACGTTTTATGCAAATGGGTGGGATGTCCACCAAAAACAACAGTCAGAATGTCGTTTTGTTGTTAATTTGTTTGCTACTAATATCTTAGTCTTTTCCCGACTATATTGGGAGCGGCTTCCAGTTCCAGTTCATGCATCTGAATACAATATTTTACATGAAGCTACTGCCATCCAGTTACTTAGTAACACGTAACATGAGACCTCTTTTTTGATGTGAGAAATCAAATTACATACTTCTCCCGCTTTGGAAGGAAGAATCTGTGACTAAAACCCACCTGTGTTCCTTTTGCGGGCAGACTTCGACCGTGTTCTCTGGACAATCCGCTCAATACCTCCCGAAACACTCATGTCCGGTGAGGACCGAACAGGATACCCCTTGGAAGGTCCAGTACAGTGTCAACACGTCTAAATGAGAATAATAAAGGAACTAAGAATTGATCGTCCAATTTCGATCTTTGATAACCGATATCAATCACTACAACAACATATCTCAACTACAACATTCCGTGTCCAGTCCAACAAACGAAAACATTCCATAATCCGTTTCATTCATAAAAATACTGATAAGTGATAACAATAAATGTTTATTCGATTTAATTTATGTTAAGCTGTTATTTTTTTGAACAATAGGATATTAAAACATAGTAGGTAGATTTGTAAGGGAGGGAATCATCATAAAATGTCTTCATTTCATTTAATCTTAAAGGCATTGAATACTATTTTAATAATGCGCTCTGATTTAGCAGGCTGTCTGGTAAAAATGCCACAGGAGATAAAATAAATTTCTCTTATGCAACTAGTTTATTTTTGATAGGCTCAGGTTTGACCACTATCTCACCTGTTGGTAAATGATGATGTGGTCGCCGACGGAACGCCTCTAGTCACTCTTGACCCCCAGCTTAATCCTATTGGATATATGCAAGAAAAAAAAATTTGATATCTAATCATTTTAACAAATATACAAAAATAGAATACATATTGTGAAAATAATTTCAAAAAGCCAACGAGAGGTCGATTCGGCTGGGCAGCGTTTGGGAAGCTGTGGGGTATCTTCTCGTTCAACATACCACAGTGTCCAGTGTACCAGTGCGTGTTACCTGTGATGACATATGGTTCCGAAACGTGGTCGCTCACAATTGGCCTCATCAGCCCTTTGGGTGACTTTAAGCCTAGTCACCCAAAGGGCAATGGAAAGGGCTATGCTCGAAGTTTCCTTGCGAGATCGAATCAGAAATGAAGATATCCGCAGGAGAACCAAGGTTGCCGACATAGCACGAAGAATCGCCAAACTTAAGTGACAATGGGCAGGGCACATTGCTCGCAGAACAGATGGCCGTTTTTGCCGAAAGATTCTGGAGTGGCGACCGTGTACCGGAAGACACAGCGTTGGAAGGCCTCCTACAAGGTGGGCTGATGACCTGTTAAAGGTTGCGAGAATCCAATGGATGCGGAACGCACAGGACCGTTAATTGTGGCGACACTTGGGGGAGGCCTATGTCCAACAGTGGACGTCTATCGGCTGAAATGATGATGATGATGAAACGAGAGTTTAGACAATTTTAAACAAATATAGCTGTCTCTCGCCAAGACACTGTTTTTAATGGGGTTCGTACGGGTGTCATGGCCTTTGACGTCAAAGACCATGTCGGACTTATCTTTATTACCTTTGAAGCTTTATCACATCGTTGTTGATGAAGATATTTTAATTATTTTTTCCAAATTTGTTAACCAGAGCTAAAAAGTATTTAAATCAGCAATTAAAAAAAATTGCATGCATATTCCTTATTGTTAAAATCGTGTATTTCCAACGATATTAAAGAGTAGAAAATTTTCAAGTAAACACTCTTAGAAGAGTTTCTCTCACGTTGGTCCGGGAGGCTGTTCATTATAAAGTTGATGAGTTGTCGGGCTGGGCGCGCGTGCGCACGACACTTGGTTCTGCCCGCGGTCGGTCAGTGCGACACGGGACGCGGTGCGGAGTGCGCGGGATTCCGGGGGCAGGTATTAACTATACATGTCGATAAATGTACCAAGATTTATGATCTGTGATGCGTTGTTTTTTAATCTTGTTTTTTTTTTTCATTCAAGTTATAGAACTAGGTAAATCACTGGTTTTCAGCTGTCCGGTTAGGTTAGAAGCCGACCCCAACACAGTTGGGAAAATGCTAGGCATAAATTAAATACAATTTGTGTTTGACAAAAAAAAAATCTAACGATTATATTTATGGAACTATGTACGTTTCAAAACAATTTTATTCTTTGTTGAAATGTTTCACTTTATTCGTTTAGAAAATAGGAAAAATAACTGCATAACTTCTTAGAATATTGTTTGCATAAATAAACAATAATCCAGTTACAGTGGATATATGGCGAGTTATGCTACTAATCTAAAAAAGAAATACATTTTGTTTATTTATTGAAAAAAAAAAGTAAATATATGCATTATTTTTAATATTTTAATGGTCTAAATCCATCTTCGCATTATTTGCCTTGCACACCAGTTGGATGGTTTCAAAGTCTATAACGAACATAGGTAGACACAATTTTTTGTTTTCCTAAGTATATTAGGTTAAAAACCACCAATTCATAAGAGAATCTGTCGCATAAACTTTAGTAATAAATAGAGATTTTTAACTTTACACTTCCGGAGATTTCATGAGCCGGATGCGACTATTCTGCCAGGAGAGTTATTAGTTAGTTAGCCCACTGCTGGGCGAAGGCCTCTCTCTCCCTTTTCCGCTCACGTCTGTCCTCTCGGCCATTGTGGAGGGCCTGGCCCTCCGGTAGTTATCCAGCTCATCTCTCTACCTTCGCCTTGGTCTGCCGCGATGTTGCCTTGCGTTTAATGGAACCCACTAGGTGGCTCAAACATGTTCGGCCCAATACCACTCCAAAATTAACTTCAAGCAAAATTGTAACTATACATTTTTGTTGAATTTTTCTTATTAGTTCGCATATTATATAATTATCCCAGTGAGGAAGGGAAACCTGTTATTAGCCTTAGTTTACTGTATAGCACTTACTCTGTAACATACGTTGTGTATCGCTGTTGGTTACCTAAATTAAATAAAATTTGGCTTGCATGGACTGCATTCACTGACGGACTGATGTCACATGCCAACCCCTACGTTAATTTGTTGTTGTAAAACTTTGTTTATTAATATGTTTTCTGCGTTGCTTGGAGCGCGGCCAATGCACTTGGAGTTCTGCCCGTCCACAATATACCTCTCATTTACACCAGTGTCAAGATATAATAATCATATGATTTTGATTGAAATATCCTGCAATTTGAACACAGTGAAGTTCCCTTATCGTTTAGATGAGTTTTTGTGAAAAGATATATTCGGTAAAGTTAATATTTAATTACTGTGATAAGTCATTTTGATTATTCTTCATCTTGAAGTTGTGCTAGTCATTGTCTTCCCAATTGTCTGTTCCATCCATTGAAACCTTGCGTACACACTGGCTTTCATTGGTTGTTGTTGAGGATATCCTAGTGTAATACTATAAATATATCTTTGTGATTAATGTACTATTTTGTCGGTGGTAATTTGTGGAAAAGCAGGACAAAACAGGTATTTAATTAGTACTTGTTATTTAACATATAATAAGTATTAATTAAGAAAGTCAGGCAGTGCTGGATATGGTGGTAGGGATTAGTATTGGAGAATCTGTTGGACCGCACTTGATTTGTTGTTAAAAGTTGATTGATTGTTTATTAAGAAGAATAATGCGCAAGTTTACAATAAGTGCGGCCTTAAACTAGAACAGAAATGGTATAAAATAATAATTAGATCTAACCTACACTAGGATAACCCTGTACCTCAGGTGTCTTAAAAGCTAATAATTTTATTATTTACGTTAATATTACCTAAGAATACTTATACAAAACAATTAATGGCAATGAAAACCAAACTTAAAATTAATTAGCTGTGACAGCCAATAACTTTTCTGTGTTGTCATAACACAAATTTTGAAACCATGTTGATATAAATATATCATGTTTTTGTTTTTTGTAGTTAAATTGTCTGTTCGTGTGACATCTCTGTTCTTCTAAATTATTCCAAGGGTTCCTGCTCCAACTGGGGATTGTTTCTGGGGACACTTGCATAGTGTGTACAGGTACAATCGTCAGTTATTTCTTCATGCCATTCAAAGAGTTGACCCCTGAGCCCAAGGTTGTAAGACCAAGGAAATATAAAACAATTAGCTGG
The DNA here is from genome assembly GCA_905147345.3 of Mythimna impura. Classification (NCBI taxonomy): domain Eukaryota; kingdom Metazoa; phylum Arthropoda; class Insecta; order Lepidoptera; family Noctuidae; genus Mythimna; species Mythimna impura. The sequence goes on along the minus strand of LR990355.1, from coordinate 1,625,444 downwards.
TAGCCGCGACTTCGTCCGCGTTAGACTCATAAAACAGCACAATGCCATTTGGTCATAATTTGTAAAAGTTTTTTTTATGCGTTGAACCCTAATTCTTTTTCTAAAATAACTCTCCTCCCTCCTCCCTCTATGACATCAGCTATCTACTAGTGAAAGTCCCGTCAAAATCGGTCCAGCTTTTTCGGAGATTAGCCAAAACCAACAAACAGACAGATAGAAAGACAAAAAATTATTTAAAAATTAATTTGCTGCATTTTTATATTACAAATAGATACTTCAATTTTATTTATATGTATAGATAATAAATAATATGTGAATGTTTGCGTTGCAGGTGCACAGCAGCTACGGCGAGGAGCTGGGCTTCAACTCGGACGAGGAGGGCTACGGCCGCGACGCCATCGACGACGTGCCGCCTCTGCCGCACGACCCCGACTCTGTACGTAACACCACCTCACTCCTTACTGCAGTCATAGCATAGCATAGCATAATCAGCCTTTTAATGTTCCCACTGCTGGGACTCAGACCTCCTCTTTCTAAGAGAGGGAATGGGCCGTAATCCACTACACGGGCCCAGTGCGGAGTGGTGAATGTCACATGTCTTCGAATTTTTGATTCTAAGACATGCCGTTTTCCTCACGATGTTTTCCTTCACCGTTTTGAGTGCAGTCATAGGCCACAGAAAAAAAACAAGCAGCCTACACCGAATGCTTATCGGAACCAGTCTGCGCGGATAATTGGCGTGATGCAGAGTGTCTATCATCATCATTTCAGCAAAAAGACGTCCACAGCTGGACATAGGTATACACATACATACCGATCGTTGTGGCGATACTTGGGGGAGGCCCCAAGTATCGCCACAACGATCGGTCCTGTGCGTCTCGCATCCATTGGATTCACGTAACCCTTACCAGGCCATCGATCCATATTGTGGGAGTATCTATACAATGTGCCAAACCAGAACCGATAAGTGCCGAACGTCTCCGACAGGTTCCGACACACTCGAGTCAGCGCTAGCACCGCCATTTGTTACTTATTTTACTACAAATAACTTGGACATTTCGCTTGCTACTCAGACCATTTACAGTCCGTGCTAGTTAACTTGCTTGCTTTATGTATCTGAGTGTACCAGCGTCGGTAGATCGGCGCAGGCTGCCTGCTTTCTTTCTCCATAGGCCTCCTGCAAACATGGATCTCTAAGACAATACAAATGGAACCAATGTTACCTGTTGGATGAATATACGAATGGAAATGAGTGTGAAGATAATGGTTGAAGACAGTGCTTCACTAACACCAAGCTTCAACAGCAAGTCGAGCATTTTATTTCCCGTCTAGGGACATTGCATATTATGGCGAATTTAATCCGTGTTCTAATTGTTATGTGTCCCCTAACCATCGAGCTCTGTCTTTGACAACTAGCTTAATTCGCCATTCAGTCAACAGCGTAGCCTAATGACCAGGGGTCGGAATTAGGTAGACTTATTCATGTACTTGCATCGAAATGTTGATGTTAATATTAGTATTTTTCATTGAAAAATATCTCTACGTCAACTGAGGTGAGGACACGGTGGAGCATACGGTAGAGGTGTGCCCCGCCTGGGCAGAGCACCGCCGTGTCCTCGTGGGAGCGATCGGCAGCAGCGATCTCTCGCGCCGGGCTTTGGTACAGGCCAAGGTCCTGCTAGCAAAGGAGGCGGCCGATCGCGTCAGGCAACGGTCCTCACGCCTCAACCTCCGCCGGGATTCCGATCCTGATTTCCGGCCACCGTAGGCGCGGGCTTGCGGACGGCGAGTAATGGGTGGCTCGCCGTCCGGCCGTCCGGTAACCGTCCGGACCGAGCCCAAGTCGTCGACGGCGCGTACTGTTCCACGCGCGCCTCAGGGAGATGTCAGCAAATCGTAGGGGCCCAGCAGGGTCGAAGCCTACTGGGGCCACGGGTAGTGTAAAAGCGAAACCCGGGGCCCCGGGATGTAGGCAAAGAAGGAACAGGAGTGGGTTTTTAATCAGTAAAAGTCTGACACTATCTCCCACTCCGCCTAAGGTGAAAAAAAGGTGAGATTAACAAATTTATACACATCCTCCTCCTCGTCATTAATGCAGGAAGAAATTTTTTCTGCTATATTTCTGATAGTCTCATAAAAAAAAATCTGCTCTTTAAAATTAATCTCGAAATTTGAGGCATATCCACTTTATTCTTTCGCTGTATGAAATCGGTGTAAGTACATGTTTAACTCTACCTAATTCCGACCTCTGATAATGACTCCGTTCAACGAGCGACCTAAATGATGAACAGAGCCCCTACCACAAGCTCTTAGTTTAGTTTAACGACCTACACTGAACTGTTAAAGGGATCCCTCTATCTCGCTCGCACGCCTAACAATAAAACACGTAACGGTAAGGCCCCCGTTTGCTAATGCTAAGCAATTCATACAATAGAGTGATCGTGTCACGAAAAAAGACTAAGTACTAGGCTACTTTTTGTCTGGCGTACACTTCGCGTTCACAATAACCGATATTCACGAGAACAAAGACGCTAGAAAAAGCTAGTATGAAATATTTATATTTGGTAGTTTACGAGATGGCAACTTGCATTAATCTATCTATATATATAAAAGAAAGTCGGGTTAGTTACACTATTTATAACTCAAGAACGGCTGAACCGATTTGGCTGAAAGTTGGTGGGGACGTAGCTTAGAACCAGGAGACCGACATTTTTTTATTTTTTTTTTTAGTAGGGTAGACTAGGGTAGAGTAGGATATAGTAGTCAGTTGACGGGAGCGAAGCCGCGGGCAAAAGCTAGTATAATATAAAAGGTGAAACTGACTGACTGACGTATCAATGCACAGCCAAAACTACTGGGTCTAGGAGTGTGAAATTTTGCACAAGGTTTCCTTTTATAACGTAGGCGAGCACTAAGAGAGGATTTTTGAAAATTCACACCCTAAGGGAATGAAACGAGGGTCTAAAGTTTTTTTTTTTTTTTATTGATAGGCTCGCGTTTGACCACCATCTCACCTGATGGTAAGCGATGATGTGGCCGACGATGGAGCACGCTTGCCTAGAAGTAACCTATTCACTCTTGACTTAAAGACCCCTAGGTTGTAGCTATCAGGGAACACAGACTCGGGCAGGGAATTCCACTCCTTAGCTGTACGCATTATGAATGTGTTCCCAAAACGCTTTGTACGTATGGGTGGGATGTCCACCATGTACCGATGGCGCAACGCCGTACGTCTAGTGGTCCGATGATGGAACGGACTTGGTGGAATTAAATTGTGCAATTCCAACGCACACTCCACAGTTTGTATGGAGAAAGCTACTTTTTCACGCGGACGAAACCGCTGGCGGAAACTAGTCATCCATATTTTACTACGCCTTTAAGATAAAACAAACTGAGTCACGCAATAAACAAAATAATCGCGTAAACGATAATCTTCAACACCTGTGCATCAAAATCCAGCGTTACAAAAAAAAAAACTATGACTACAACAAATGTCAGCTTTAAGTACATAAGAACAACGATAATTTTACAATGATAAAGGAAAAGAAAAATGACGTAAATATAAAAATAATTAACACGAAATCTAAAGCTTTTCTTTACAGTTTTAAGGTTCAAAATTCTAAAGCATGTTTATCCTTTAAAGCGCCATACGTATAGATAAGACGCGATAACTTTAGAAATACCGAAAAAAAAAATCAATCGGTAATGGCTTCATTGTCCGTATCAGTCGATAAGTGATAGCGTGATAACAGCACGTGCGCACCACGGCCATGAGGTATCCCGGCAAGTCCAAGAAAAAAGTGAGTTCTATCTTGTTACATACTCCATTCCCACACTCTAAGAGTACTGCCTGTGTTAGTAATTTTTTTTTTTGCCATAAACTTGAAGTACAAACCATCAGATAAGACTTGAAAACAAAGTGTTTTCATGTACAATGTTTATCCCCGTATATTAATTTCGAAATGACATTTCTCCTGTCTGTCATTTGTCTTTACGGGTATTGTAAAGTCCGAAAATTCGACCAGTCTTGCGAATATCAAATCAAATCAAATCAGTTTGTACAGTGGTTGGAACTACAATTAACAGTTTTTCCAAACATGCACCCTGTTAGGACAGTGCAAAACAAATGGGAATAAATGGGTGTCGTCATGATAATAAATAGGTAACTAGATTATGGAGGGCAGATAGTCAGACACTGTCTAAAGTACTGTTATTCAGCAGCATCATATTAGAGTATAAGCCGGCTGGGCAGATGACGTTATTTTTATTTAAGGGCATGCGACATACATTTTCACTGTTTTTCATACAACCGCTCTTACGCGATTATGACGTTATTACACATTTTTCATTAGATATTTTAGAAACACAGTATCTTGTGGATATTTTGTATGAACTTTGACACTTCATAATATACTCAAAAATTTAGAAAGTCAAATATAACAATAGAAGCCTTGCAAATTTAATTAAGATTCTGAATGACAACAATGTTTTTTAAGAGTATAAAAAACACGTATTTCCTGGAACAAGTTTCGTGAAATATTCGGGTAAATCACGGAATTACCGAATGCTAACAGAGTTTTCAGGCGTTATCTCTCATTTTTCGCGTTGCGTCTTCGTCAAACATCGTGTTGGATTGCGTTAGATGAAGTAACAAGCTTTGAAACCTTGCTCGATGTTGACGATAGGGGAGTGAAAAAGGAGCCTCTTAATAATGTTCTTAGTTTTCAATTTATAAATATATTTTTTATTAACTATTTTATTTATTTATTAAAACTTCATGCATGTATGCAGATAAAGTAAACATACATACATGTATATTGACGTGTAAAAGTGTTTTTAAAAAACCTACTTGCAAAATAAATATCATTTATTTAATAAAATATGTACCTACATACTCGTATATATATATATTTTAAATTCCACTTGAAATCAGAGATAAGTTTGATATGAGATAAAGTTTATAGTATAGTTAAATAACACATAGTATGTATATGTATAGCGTTAGACATTTGACAGATATAAAAATTGTGGAAAAAGATAAAAACTGGATGAGTCTTATGCTGAGATCATCATAGAAGCTGTACCAAGCATCAGGAATACAAACTATTAATGAAACAGTCCATGAGTCCATGTAGGTAGAGTTTTTCGAGCTGTTTAAAACTAAAAATGGAAACAATTTTTAATGTATATTCTAGGGGTCTTTAAGTCAAGAGTGAATAGGTTACTTCTAGGCAGGCGTGCTCCATCGTCGGCCACATCATCGCTTACCATCAGGTGATATAGTGGTCAAACGCGAGGCTATCAATAATAAGAAAAGAAAAAAAAAATTCCTTAAAAAATTTAGTGTGTAAACACTTAATTTTTTAAGGAAATTAATATTAATCAACAGTAAAATATACTTTTTATTTAACACAATAAACATTTCAAGTGCACTATTAGGTTACCGATTTCAAGAATACAAGTTCGACCTAATAGATTCACTACAGAACATCTCGCTTGAATTCTCCAAAGGGTCAAACAGAAGTGTACTTTATAGTACACATAGAATATTTTAAATATTACAATAAGAATCCGGGATTGCCCTGATAGCTGTGGTAAACCTCTTCACTCCTCAAACACCTCATGATATGTTGCCCTCGTGTTGCTACGTTACTTCGTGCTAGCATCGTTTCTGGGGCTCATTTATTGAGTGTGTCACCCCCTGCTTTTTTATCGATGTCTATTAATTACATTTTTCAGACGGAGCCCGTAGTCTTTACATAGTTCTTGGTAATCAGTCCACTTAAGCCTCGGCTCCTCGTACGCCTTCCAAAGGTCCAGGACACCAAGGTCCTGTGAGATACAATATAATAATAACAAGTCAGGTCAGCTAATGGCTTAATAAGCCATGAGGCTCGACCAACATTTTAGGAGGCTCTCGTTAGGCGGCTGGATCAAGGGCTTGATTCAGAAAGCAGTTCTGGACACGGCTCGTATTGCTAGGAGGTTCCTTTCTCTGCAATCCTGTTCCTGACACCGGTGCGATACTGTATTTAATTTTTTTATGTGGGTTTTTTTAAGAAAACCAACTTCTGCCGATTTCGTCCTCTTGAATGTCGGTCATTGCGGATGCATAGTCTAAGTCGAAGCCAGTTGGAAAGTAGCCTATGTCTTTTCTTAGGGTTTAAGGTTACTCCATACCAGATTTCATCAAGTCATAACAGACAGACAGAGATACCTTCACTTTTATAACATTAGTCTGGATATAAAGAATAGGTATAGAAAAACCTATTCTTTATATCCAGTAATATACCTATTCTTTATATCCATAAACAATTAAGGAATAACATTTATTAATAAAAGAATTATTAAGTTTTACATTGACCCCAAACAAGGCAAGCCTGTATCTTGGGTGCCAAGTAAGAGTCACATCACAAGTCAGGAAATATAACTGCCTACCACAACACATAGACACTGACCTTCCATGGCGGTAATAAGTCATAATGATTAGCTACGTAACAACAGTAACAGGTGCAATTAGCGAATCGGAAACAACTGATCGGAATTATCCTATAAATAGCAAGATTTTGAAATTTAAAGATTTTCGTCTAGTTTAAGTTTCAGTCATCATTTTCAAAATATTTTATTTCACATAGGCCTACATGGCATATATAAAACGTCAGAAGCTAGTGCACGGTTCCAATTGGTCGTTTACTATGGAGAAGAATTCGCAAAAAAAACTCATTTACTCTTTTAAATATATATTATTTTTACAATATTAATACGTATGAGAGGACAGTGTAGACTAGTGCTGGTCAACATATACCAAATAATAGAAAAGTGAATTTAAATAAAAAATAATCTATGAGTCTGCGGAGTCTACAATGTTCTCACATTCACATTATAAAAAAGCTATATAAAAACTAATAATAAACCAATTAATAAATGACCCTCTCAGGACAAAAGGTCTGCACCAGCAAGCAGATTACACTAACTACTACCAAAGTCCCATGTTACTGGGTAACAGTCTTCCCAGTCACTTGCAACAGCGTTCCTATGCCAAATATTGGTAACTCTGCACCCAAGTGAGGCGCAGCAAAGACGATCTCCACAGACGGTTCTGATCTTCAGTGTTTGTGCGGCGTCTCTACGCAGACCATGTCCCACCTTCGATCCTGCATCACGTGCCCTGTTACCGGTTCACGTAGGGACCTAATGACAGCATCAGCGGACGGCATTGCCGTGGCCGAATACTGGGCCAGGCAAGGAATTTAACTAGTTTTGCCATCGATATGCTAAGAAGAAGAAGTTTGGTTTCCATGCAGCTAGACATTATTTGTTGTAGGAAATCATCCAATGACTTCACTCGCTCTAGAGTGGAGCGAGAGGGAATATCAAACTTTTACAGATTAAAACCCACCTATGTCTTTCAGAATATAATAGAATAAACTTTATTGTACGCCTAAATAGTAACAAATTTACATAAACAAATCTATGGGTACAATGGCGGTCTTATCGCTGACAGCCCAGCATCAGCAGCACCAGCTTCAGTTACCCTTTGCGTTCTGGGAATACTGTTTCCCTTTCAGAAATTCCCCGTGACCCTAGCGGCCATCAACCCTGGGAAGCGAGCTCCAACATATTCAAGAATAGACTACACAGATAATGATACTGTCAGCCCCATGTAATAACATGTTATACACAATATACACATCTCTATGTGTACACTTAGTGTAGGTATAGAGATACCTATGTTTTCAATTTGTACCTACGCTAAGTTTGCTGCCCTGATTATTGTATAATGGTTGATAAGGATAGAGATTACAGCGATTAGTGTTAGATAATTAAATACACCTGCACAAAATATTCGTCACACAAAGAGTCCTACTATTTTGTGAACTAACCCTCGAACTAAATAGAAACAAATCAGCAACATCTAATTCCTGCCCTGGTCCATTCTTATCCTGGTCATTATTTTAGGTTGGGTCTTTTCACCTTCCTGCGTCAAGTGGCCCTCTCTTGGGTTATCAGTTCTGGCAATTAGGCTTGCTTTAGGTCTCTCTCTATATTTATTTAACCACCAAGACAATGTTTATTAACTGCTTCATCTCACTTATTAACTTCATTAATGATTTATTATTTTAATATAGTCATGCCATTTTTTTTGTCATGAGATTGTGAGAACACTGTACACTCCTCAGGCTTATAGATTATTTTCTATTTGCATTTACTTTTCTATTTTATTTTCTCATATCTATTAATATTGTGATGGCAATAATATAAAATCGATTTTGTTTTTAAATAGCGTGGAGTTAAATGTCGGTTCTTCTTTATAGGAAACGACCAATTAGAACCGTGCGCTAGCTTCTGACGTTTTTTCAAGTGCCCATGTAGGCCTATGTGAAAAAATATATTTTTGAACTTTGAACTTTAATGACAGATGTCGATCAGTATCTTATTAAATGTTTATGTTTATTTTGTATGTAGCTACATGTCAGTATCAGTTCATTTTATGGTAATTTTGTAACAAAGGCTCATTAATACAGCTTCTGTGTGTGAGTCATGAATACACATAATACATATTTCTAATAGTGTTAACAGTTTTACTTAGTACGTATCTTAGCCACTAGTTCAATTTGTGATTTTGTCGCGCGATCAGCTCTTCAAGAGCTCCGCTTTAATTTGAAACTAGTGGGGTAAACTAAAATAAATGGACCAGTTTTTTATACATAGCCCGTTCTTAACTACGGTACGGTTTTCAGGGTTTTTAGCTGCAGATAAAATTAGTTGGGAAATATGAATGTGTGGAGACTTGCTGCCGCCGCCGTGCCCGTGAGTCTCACCTTTCTCTCGATATCCTTCGTCTTAGCGCGAGTTTTTTTGATCCACTGTTAATTCAACCAGTAGTTAAAGCCAGTTACCAATTGTCGCCGCCGTAGGCGCGGGCTTGTGGACGGCGAGCAATGGGTAGCTCGCAATCCCGACTGTCCGGTAACCGTCCGGACCAAGCCAAAGACGTCGACGGCGCGTAGTGTTCCACGCGCGCCTCAAGGAGATGTCAGTAAACCGTAGCGGCACTGCAGGGTCGAAGCCTACTGGGGCCATGGGTTCGCTTCTGAAAGGGAAACCCGGCCCTGGCATGAAAGGCAAAGGACTGTTCCTTCTTTTCCTTTAATACCGGGGTGTTTCATACGAGTGGGTTTTTAGTCAGTAAAAGTCTGACACACCCTTGCGTTCCGCCCAAGAGCGCGAAATGTCATTGGATGATTTACCCACTTAAAAAGAAAAGTTACTAATTGTTAAATTTCGATAAAAACGCGTTGTTAAGTCAGTTATAACCTCTACCAATGTATAAATAAATAAATATTTGTCAAGACAAAAGACGAAAATAAATAGACTGGCTGCTCTCAGTGGCTTCGCTTGCGTAAAGAAAATTCGGGTTACAGAGTATCCTATGTGCCAAATTCTTGGGTTACAAAGTATTTTATGTGCCAAATTCTCGGGTTACAAAGTATCCTATATGCCAAATTCTCGGGTTACAAAGTATTTTATGTGCCAAATTCTCGGGTTACAAAGTATCCTATGTGCCAAATTCTTGGGTTACAAAGTATCCTGTATGCCAAATTTTCGGGTTACAAAGTATCCTGTATGCCAAATTTTCGGGTTACAAAGTATTTTATGTGCCAAATTCTCGGGTTACAAAGTATCCTATGTGCCAAATTTCGTTCATATCCGTTTAACCGTTTCAACGTGAAGGACTAACAAACATACAGATACACACACACACACACATTTTTACTGTGATATTAGCGTTATTTGACAACGAGTTGCTGCCAGCGGGTTTGCCCATGTGATAGTACTAAAACCTAGGTACGTACCAACTCCTGTGCGTCCAAGCACGAAGGCGTACAGAACTCAATATCAGGTCTCATCATTTGTGGAAGATAATAACATAAGCGTAATCATTCCACAAGTACTCAGTGGAGCACAGCCCGGTTTCTTGTCCCTTACACACACTGTCGTCAGGTCAGGCTCATGTCACAAGAGCAGCTAGAACAATAAGCTTGTTTTGTAACTTGGTGTATGTCCCCCAGGATTTGGTGGATGCGTCGTGCATGGAAGGGCGCGGCGGCGCCGACGAGCCCCGCAGCGCGCGCCACGCTCTCCCGCGCGACTCCTCGCCGCCCCTCGGTCAGTACACAGGTACAATATCACTCATATACAACAATGGGTTTTAGGGGATAAAACTACAATCCTGAGCCTAATTCTAGCTCTTCATGTAGTTCAGCTGTAGTGCTTAAATATCGCACTATCATCATTCAACATCATTTCATCCGAAAGACGTCTGCGTTGGACATAGGCCTCCCCCAAGTGTCGCCACAACGAACGGTCCTGTGCGTTTGGCATCATCAGATTCGCGCGATTCTCACTAGGTCCACCTTGAGAGAAGCCTTCCAACGCTGTGTTTTCTGGTGCGCGGACGCCACTCCAAAACCATTCGGCCCCATCGAACATCAAGTTCTGCGAGCAATGTGCCCTGCCTACTGCCACTTGAGGTTGACGATTCTTCGGGCTATGTCCGCAACCTTGGTTCTCCTATATATTGGTTGGAATAAAGATATCTTATTCCTGATGTGATCACGCAAGGACACTCCGAGCATAGCCCTTTCCATTGCCCTTTGGGTGACTTTAAGCCTTCTGATGAGGCCGCAGTATCGCACTACACATAAGCGCTATAGTTACAGACAATGAACACTTGGAATCAGGATTATTTTGAGCCAGTAATTTGACTTTCAATAAAGTGGAATATCCGATTTTAGCAAATAAATTTTTCTTGACTTAATAATGCTCCCATACACTAAAAACAAAAATAAATTAAAAATGTTTGAGTTCAGCGCCAAATTATCAGGAAGATGCACAGCGCCAAATTATAAGTATGCACTTACCTGTTCAATACCAAGAAATGAGAAAATGTACCTACCTGTAAAATCTTATCAATTTTATTATTCTTGAAGATTTTCAGTAGTTTGTCTTCTTTAAGATTAGGTTTTGCGGCCCACCTAGTTTAAGGCGGTCTCCATGCTTTTGGTCCACCAATGACTTTGAGTTTGACATGGCTGGTGTAAGGTCAAGGCTAGCGCACTGCGCGCATAACGCCTAACGCTAGACGACTCGCGGAAGGCGACTCAACTTGGTATTGGTAGGCTCTAGGCGCTAAGCGAACCGCTGTCAGTGTGTTTTCGGCCTAAGGCATGCTATACTTGGTGCAATTTATTTCAAACTCCCCTGGAAATGATTTAAAGACATGGGATATCCACCAGCTCGCACAATTTTTGCGTGATGAATTATAACCATTATCTCTCACAGATAAGAGGCCGGTGTCCCGGCAATGTGAAAAAAATATTGTCTATACTTATCGTAAACAATATTCTGGGATCCGTAAATTATGTTTTGTCCCGCGGTTCGTTATCTCCCAATAAGTATAAACAACATTAAGTCATTCGATCGTATCGCTTGCGGGGACTCCCAACTAATGAAGAGGTTTTTGTCTTGAAATACGTCGGTTCTGTATTTAAACGTCTATCTTACCATAAAGTAATGGTAAATCCCCGATACTTCTTTAATCAAACGAGTTGGAATACCGACATAACTTTTTTTAATTATATAAACCAGTGCTTGTCTGCGATCCCACCTGATGGTAAGCAGTGATGCAATCGTTCATGGTAAATCGCACTAGTCTATAAAACCTATTCACTCTAGCCTTGAAGACATCTAAATTATAAGCAGATGGGAAGACCGCAGCAGGCAAATTGTTCTAATCCTTCGATGTATGCGGTATAAACGACGAGGCGAAACGCTTAGGCCGGACCGTAGAGGTGTCAACAATGTAAGGGTGGACAATCGCCGTAAGGTGATAACGGAATCAAGACATGTAATTCCTGTGCACACTCTCCAAAATGCATCTTGTAAAATACCTAAAGACTGGCTACCCTACGCCTGTGCTCCAGGCTTTGTAGATTTTAACTTTAAATCATAATCAAGGGATGGATTCTGTGTCCGAATATAGGAAATAGTTTCCCGGTACCTAAACCTCCACTAACAAACTGTAATCAGTAACAAATATGGTTATAGTTATCTATATATAAAAATGAATCCCTATTTCCCTTGGTCACGACATCACGCGTGAACGGCTGGATCGATTTCACATTTTTTTTTGTTGTGTTTGTTATTGTCAGAAAGTTCGTATGAAAAAAAAAAATTAAAAATGTAGAGTAGGGTGGAGTAGGGTAGAGTTAGGTAGAGCAGAATAGAGTAGACAGTTGACGGTAGCGAAGCCGCGGGCAAAAGCTAGTTAATAAAATAAAAATATACCCACTATTACAAACCACACCAAAAATAATATTGTAAACATCCTTAATGTTTACCAACAAAACTACAAAAGATTAATCACACTCATAATGTTGTAAAGGCGAAAATTTGTATGTGTGTATGGGCTGCGGGAATGTTTGGAAGAGTGACCGTGGCCCTCGCAAAAGGGCAACTGAAGGAACACTGTGGGTTTTAGTCAGCAAAAGTCTGACACTCTCTCCCGCTCCACCTACTGCGGGTGAAGTCATTGGATGATTTCCCACGTTTAAAAAATGTGTTGTTCATGAGATTTAGATATTTAAGTCGTAGAATATGAGTTATAAGATGCTGTGAAAATTCTGAATAAACAATAGTTGTTTGCTCAACTCAAAGTTAATTTATTCCAAGAATTGGCACTCTGAACGTTTTCTAAGTTAAAACACAATTTGTAAAATGCTTAGACATCATTTTTGAGTAGTTGTTGTACTTAGTAAATTTGTTAATTACCGCTAATGGGATATAATTTAAATGAGTACTTTCATTATTAATTGATAAACAGTAGTGTTTCTTGTGTCATTATCTCTTAATTAAACTAATAACCAACAATTAAGTGACTTAATATTAATTGACCGCGAGCTCAAAATGTGACAGTACAAGCATTGTGGTGACTGGTGAGGTTCACAGTGTAAACATTATTTAGTTTGTAAGTTTAGTAGAAGGAAATGACATACTTACTAAGAATAAATTAACGTGTTATGTAAAGTCTTCTGTCGGTCAAGAAACGTCAACAACAAAAGTGCTTTAAATAAATATGAAGGATGAAATAATTGCATATTCAGATGAAGAGTTTATGGTGTGTGAAATATTTGATTTTGAATACGTTGAGTTCGATGCGGTTACTCCGGATGTGCCTGGTAATTTCATACTATCTGTCTACAAGACAAGCTTTGCAATTTATAATAACACTTTTGTTATTTTCTTTCTGTCTCAAAGGAATTTTAAGAAAAAAAAAAAATAGTTTGTGCAACGGTTAAAACAAAATAAAATGTGACCGCTATACGACGTATCCCGTATTTTCATAGGATCTCATATAAACAGAGATCTAGAGAGCGACTTTACTACCAAATCATACAAAACACGTCATGAAACTACAAGCGATACTGATCAAATTTTTTATACGAATATGAACAATAAATCTTACGAAACCTCATTCCGTTGTAATACATCAAAACCTATGGTTAGTTTTTTATTATTATTGATAGTCTGTATTGACCACGGAATATAGAGAACACTGGAAATAGTAAGTAGGCGTGACAGTGTCGCCGCTAGTCAGTACCGCATTACGCACTCGCTGTTCAAGCGCTCTCATTCGCAAACTAGACTGCGTCAACGTACAATTTAAGTTTAATAATATTAAAATGCCTTATTGTGCCATATTGGACTGTAAAAACCATAGTCGGACTAAAAGTCCAACTCATGGAGGTGTATCATACCAACGAGAAGTATTATTTTCAGATTTATTTTAATAAAATGAAAAAATAAAATTTCGTCAAACATTGCACAAGATATACAAACAAAAATTGTCTTTAATTTCATGACTACAAAGTTGATTTTCTTTTCCCGGTTATTAGCCTTTCTGGAATATTCGCTTGTCTACTTATACTTTTGACGCTATCCAAATAGTGCGTGACTTTATCGACAAAATCAATCGACATGTATTACGTTGCCTTTTTAAAATAAAAGTATTTAAAAATATGTATGTAAGTAATTATAATACAGATAATTATTACATTAATAAAATAAAAATTGTAGGATGATATTCGTGATATAATTTTAAATACATCTACCTGAAGAGTTAGGTAAGAGTACAACACAGCAGTTGACGATAATTGTTAGATTTTATTTTCCTTCCTTAATAATTTCAGTTTTTCTAATATTCCAATTTGTAAAGAGATATGGATCTACGCTACCGGGAGCAAAAAAATACCCTTTTTAATACGTTTAAAAATTGCCCTACGAAATATCAATTTCATTATTTTGATACTATCACATTACCGCATACAATATTTTTTTCGCATTATATGTTTTAAAGACGTTTTCGTACTATCAATATTATTTCGATCGAATTAGGTTACATCACTATTTGAGTAGCAACCTGCATTCGTGTCAGTGATACGCCATTCAAATACCACCCTTATTTTTACGTAGTTACAGTTCATACTGAACAGTGCCATCTAGCGACGAGTGGCGGTACTTGGTAGTCCAATATGTATTTCTTTCTTGTTTTTGCCAATTTGATTTATAAGCTGTTGATATTAAAGTTGCATTTCGTATAATATTTTTTTTGCATTTCGTTTACGCCCTTATTTTTTTTTTAGCCAATCGTATCTTCCGGTTTGCAGTAAGAGTAAATCGTAAATGTATGAGTTTGGCGACACCGGTTCTGGTACAAACATTTTCTCAAGCTACTTCTAGTGTTCTCTATATTCTGTGGTATTGACAACTATCTCACCAGTGATGATGCGATCGATGATTGAGCTCGCTTGGCTAGAAGTAACGTATGTTGATGTTTACAGTGACGAACGGTGATGCGGAGTACCGCGAGGAGGAGGCCGGAGACACGCTGCCCACCGACATGTCCGACACCAGCGACAGCGAGCCCGACAAGCCGCATAAGTAAGTATTTACAAAATACACATTTGTCTCAATCAATGTACTCAGTCAAGACGTGGTTTGTGTCCAGCAGTGGTTTGCGAATAAAGGCCTGAAGTTACGTCACAACACCCGCACCACAATTTTCACCCTTTCGCAAAAAGAAGTTTTTTTCAAATCTGTGCAATATTGAATAAGTTAAATACCTTTAAAATCTTGTGAAAAGGGATCTGTCCAGTAACAGAATAAAGATTTGATCGCCATTAGATTACGTGTGTACAAAAGAAATAACAATAT
The DNA here is from genome assembly GCA_905147345.3 of Mythimna impura. NCBI lineage: Eukaryota > Metazoa > Arthropoda > Insecta > Lepidoptera > Noctuidae > Mythimna > Mythimna impura. Next base: position 1,610,168 of record LR990355.1, on the reverse strand, counting down.
ATACCCAACAGTCCCTCACTCTTTCTCATACTGAGAAATGCTAATTGCTGCTTCAATTAATAGTCAATTATAGGAAGGTATGATTCGACGCTGACAAACGTAGCTCAACCCTAAGAGTCTGTCTTAGGGTTGACGGCTCAACCCTTAAATCCAACCCGTCTGATTAGGTCACCAATCTGTTTAACCCTGATCTCCGCTATCTACTCCAAGGCTTCTCTGCTCCTAAAGACACAATATCTGAACATGTACCTAGCCATTTATAAGACATTATTATTTTCCAAATGCTTACTTATTATTAATTTGATTTCAATTTATATTATTTCCTAGTTAGATTTTTTAAATCGTTTCAAAACACACGTGATTCTTTTTCTGTCAGTGGCGGCGATGCGGAGAAATGCACGGCGCTGCACGACGGGAAGCTACTCCTCCGCCAAGAGTTCCCCTTCAACATCGACCAGATGTTCACCATGATCTTCACCAACTCCAAGTTCAACCTGGAGCTACTGGCAGCCAGGAGTACCACAGATTATGTGCAGGTAACCGCTGAAGTTAGTATTATAATTGCACGAGTTTAGTTAGTGGTTGCACAACTAATAGTCTAGTGTTGTTGGGTGTCGTACCTTTCATAATTTCTATTGTAGGGTAGAAGTGCCTTGCAAACCCTTTCCAGCCCTACGTTCAAAAATAACCAGAGTAGGGTTTTTTTTTAGGTGGGAAAATCATCTAATGACAAATCCCGCTCTTGGGCGGAGCGAGAGATAGTGTCAGACTTTTACTGACTAAAAACCCACTCCTGTTCCTTCGTTGCCTTAGTCCCAGGGTTTCGTTTTCACACTACCCATGGCCCCAGTAGGCTTAGACCCTGCTGGGCCCCTACGATTTGCTGACATCTCCCTGAGGCGCGCGTGGAACAATACACGCCGTCGACGACTTGGGCTCGGTCCGGACGGTTACCGGACGGTCGGACGGCGAGCCACCCATTGCTCGCCGAACCAGAGTATGGTAGGTTCGTTACTGTAACCGTTCCAAAATGCTTCGAGTTGCAACCTAGGGTCGTTCTTTTATAACTCGAGTAGCTACCCTAGAGTTAACCCAACTAACTCTAACTCCGATCAGGGTACGTTGGTGTAAGCGGTAGGAATGACAGTTGCTTGGCATTGACAGTTGAACTCTATGTTCGCGTTCAAAAATGCGAGCTTAGAGTATCTACCATGATGACGTCATTAGAGTTAACATAGAGTGCATACTTGTCTAGTGTTTTCTCTCTCATCGCCGCAATTTGGGAAAGAATATACCTCACTTCACCTTGAGAGTCAAGCCAGAATGTAGAGCTTACTATTTTGGTAACTGGCGAACTAATACGCGTGTGAAACCTAGCTGTTATCCAAGAACATTACGAAAAGTTCGTTTATACGTGTTGTACGACATATGTCGTGGGTCCTGTTCGTGTGCGCTGTCCCGGAAAGATCAATCCAGGCGGTCCAGCCTTCGGTCGACAGATGAAAGTCAGGTCAGTGTACATGCTCCTAACCTAATTTTCCTTTTGGACCCAAACCTAATTTCATTGTCCTATTTTGTCGCATTTACGATCAGGTCACGTACACTTACGGCACATTTCACTAATACTACCAATACTGCGTATTGGGATAAACACATAAAACAATATCATCTGCTGGCAACACTGGCCAAGTAAACAACTCTTTCGCGGCTCCTGAACTTTTAATAGTTTTTAACTGTATTTAAGAAGAATAGTGGATAAATTTTCATTGTGATCCCGAAACATAACCTCAATACTGTGACATAAGAAACAATCTTCAGTACCTGCACTGCTTTTCGTGAGTTAATTTATAATAATCCGATTTGGGAAACTGTTTGAAATTTTCAAAACGCACTCACACTAAGATAAACAGCTGATTCACAGCTGTTTTTGAGATTGCGCATACGCATGATAAGCACTCACACAACTAGTAAATAACATCACTGTTTTTGACATTTCACTAAGGCAGCTAAGGCTGCGTTCAGTGGTGGCGCACTAATTGATACTTGAATAGCGAATAATCTGTTGCGTTCAGAAATTAAATAATTTTAACGATTAATCGACTAACTGATTCGATCTAACGTTAACATGTCGAAATGTGCACGCACTCCACCTCAAGCGTCTACCAGGTGTAATATGGCCTCGGAGTCAGATGAAACAACCCAACAAAGTACTGAAAAATCAGGAGACTCTAATGTATCACGTCGGTATAAGCGGAAAGATAGACCCTGTTGCTCTCCGAAGATTGATTATAATGAGTTTAAAGAAGAAATAAGGGAGATGCTTCAATCTTGGAAAATCGAGCATGATGCAACTCTCTCTAAGTTAGCAAGTGATATGTCAGGCCTAAAAAATAGACTTCAAGAAGTTAAAAGTACGTGTGCTGAAGTCGAGAAAAATATTATTTTTATAGATCGTAAATATGACGAGATGCTGCTAAAGGTTCAGGAACTGGAAAGGGAAAGATCAAACTATTTGGATCAGCTGAAGGCCCTGGAACAAACCATTTCCGACCTCCAAATGGGTCCGCGCTCATCCACCATTGTTCTTCGTAACGTTCCCGGTGAAGAAAAGGAATCCTCTGAAGACTTAAAGCGTGTTCTAACAAAGTTTAGTGATGTTCTCCAAACGCATATAAATTCTTCGGAAGTGCGTGACATCTATAGGGCTCCAGGAAAAACGGGATCGTCCAAACCTATCGTGGTTGAACTGACGTCAGTCCAGGCTAAGAGTGCAGTATTGGCTGCAGCTCGGAATTTCAACAAGAATAAGTCAACTTCAGAGAAACTGCACTCAGAACATCTGGGCTTCGTCGGAAGTCGAACACCTGTATATGTTGCTGATTATCTGCCTCCTAGCAAAAGGTTACTTTTTTATGAAGCCCGCCAATTTGCAAACGCAAATGGCTATAACTATTGCTGGACAAAAGAAGGAAGAATTTACTTGCGCAAGAAAACCGGAGATAACCAAATCCTTATTAGGGATACTCGCGCTCTCAACTTGTTGAAATCATCAACAGCGTGACTGTTTTGTGTTTCCGTTGATCCTTTTAATTTGCATGTCTTTAAATTTCCTTTGTATTTTTATATATTTTTTATGTTTTTCTGTAATATTGATACTCGTAACATACTCTGTATCTGCTATAATATTTTTTTGTTAAAACCATACTATTTAAACACTACACATTCCTCTAAATACCGTCCGCATACAAAAAAGAACACATTCCTTAAAGTACTCTGTTACTGTTCATACCCGATAGACTCTATCAGAGGTATCGTCTTACAAGTTGTCACATTTAAATTAAAAAGAGTAAGACTTACCTTAACGAAAACCTATAACTTCCATTATTATTTCAGACTGGCAAACCCGCAATTGCATCATGAACATATTAAAAAAACAAATATCATTTTTAATTTACATTCACTTGGAAAATCTCAGCCTGATCGTCTGTGTTACTTCCGTACCAATGGCTAACTTTAATGATTTTTCAAATAACATAGATGATTTCGCTATATCGGAGTCTTTCGAGTGTGAAGTCAATGAGTGCAAAAAATTGTTTCCATTTCATTCATCCTTGTCAGTTATTTCTCAAAATGTGCGCAGCCTGAATTGTAATTTTTCAGAGTTTCAGATCCTTTTAAGCAGATTTGGTTTTGATGGTGACGTCCTCATTTTAACTGAGTGTTGGCTGTCATGCCTATCATCTATACCTAAAATCGATGGTTATTGCGAGTTTGCGACCACATCAAATACACTTCAAAATGATGGTGTTGTCGTGTACATAAAAGATGAACTTTGCTATTGCATTGAGGAACCTGAAATGCAGAACTGCAATAGCCTCTTGATTAAAATCGGCAATGACACTGCGTTGCTGGCTATCTATCGTTCCCCATCTTATGCAAACACCGAACCATTTTTGACGTCGCTTGATGAAATTTTGGCAAGCTTATCAAGCTTTAAAAACATCGCAATAGTAGGAGATGTAAATTTAGACATAATTGCCGAAAATATGAGTACATCTACTGAACACTATCTTGCTCTTACATCATACCACGGTTTATTGCCAGCGCATCATTTTGTCACACGAGACGCTAGTGGTACCTGTATAGATCATGTGCTCTTAAAAACTAAGACTCCTTCTGTAACTATTGTACCACAGTCTACTCTAACAGACCATAAATCTGTTATATTCTGTTTAAAAAAGCAACAGTCTCGCTCGTATGCCGAGTTAACGCGAACCAAAATTGACCAAGAGTGTTTATCAAAGGCCATAAACCAAATTGACTTTAGCCCAATTTACACAACTGATGACTGTGATTTTGCAGTTAGCTATGTCATTGGAGAACTGAAAGCTGCTTTGAGTAGGAATTCGGAAACAGTTATACTTCCACGACGCAAAAGGATAATCAAACCCTGGATAACTCAAGGTCTGCTTCGCTGTATGCGCAATAGGGATCTACTTCACAAAAAGTCGAAGTCATTCCCAAATGACCCAATACTTAAAAAAACCTATATGCGGTACAGAAATTTTTGTAGTTCAATCATAAAAAAGGTTAAACGTAATTATGAAAGAGAACTTGTTCAAAAAGCTGGCAAGAATTGCAAAAAGTTGTGGGAAACAGTCAAAAATATCACGAATACATCAAAACGGGATACTTATCCAAAGGAATTACTAACAATATCTGACACTCCTCTGAACTCTGTGAATCAAATTAATTCGTATTTTTCCAATGTTGGCAAATCACTGGCTGAACAAATAGCGCATAACCAATCTGAGGAGCGCACAAATATGAAAGCACCTTTTGAACAAAACGGTAATTCAGCTGTATTCCTGAACACAGATGAAGTTGAAGTTCGAAACATAATAGCTGCTCTTAAGAGTGAATGTTCTGTAGGGTGGGATAATCTCTCAAATCAGTTCCTAAAAGACCATGGGGATATTCTTGTGCCACACTTAACCTACATCTTTAATATGTGTCTAGAGAAGGGTAGATTTCCCAGAGCTCTCAAAAAATCACAAATACGACCAATACACAAGGGTGGGTCCAGGGACTGTGTCAAGAACTTTCGGCCTATTTCTATCCTGCCTTCACTGTCAAAAATTCTGGAAAAGATTATTAACTGCCGTTTAATAAATTATCTCGAAAGTAATCACATTTTATCAGATAACCAATTTGGTTTCCGACGTGGTAAATCTACTGATGACGCAGTTAGTAGTTTAACGGGCTTTATAACCTCAAATCTTGATAAAGGTAATAAGTGTGTAACAATATTCCTAGTCTAGCTAAGGCCTTTGACACAGTTTCTGTTCCGATCCTTGTACATAAACTGGAAAAAAATGGCATCAGGGGTAATCAACTTGGCTTATTGACCGATTATCTGTCAGATAGGACTCAGTGTGTCAAGGTGGGTCCGTTCATTAGTACTGATCTTCCAGTAACCTACGGCGTGCCGCAGGGTAGTATCCTGGGGCCTACCCTTTTTCTCGTGTATATAAACGACCTCTTTTATCTAAACTCATTCCATGGTAAAATAATCACATATGCAGATGACACTGCCCTCATTTTCGTTGCTAAAACATGGAATGAGACTTACCAGCTAGCACAATGGGGTTTTGATTTGGTGAAGACGTGGCTTCATGATAATGTACTTACTCTAAATGTAGATAAAACGAAATACCTGGCTTTCTCAATCCGTGACTCATCACAAATCAATCTAGATATAATTGCACACAACTGCTCCTCTGAAGCTTTGTTTGATGCGAAATGTTCATGTAAACCGTTGGAACGTGCAAAGACAATTAAATATTTGGGTGTAATTATTGATGATAACTTTAGCTTTAAAGCTCACATTCAAGTACTCAGTAAGAGAATTCGTAAGCTTATCTACATTTTTAAAACTCTGAGGCATGTAGTCACCCCTATAGTCCTAAAACAAATTTATTTTGCACTCTGTCAGTCACTGATCACATACTGCATTTCGTCCTGGGGTGGTGCGCCAAAGACTGTAATAAAGCAACTTGAGGTATCACAAAGAACTATATTAAAACTTAGTACCTTTAAACCTTTTCGTTACCCTACCGCACTACTTTATGAATACTGCGAGGTCCTGTCAGTTCGCCAACTATTTGTCGCAAGCATTATTACTAAACAGCATGCTAACTTGGAATATGATCAGAGTCTGTTAACAAGGCGGAGAGGTTTACCGGTTTGTAAGAGGATATCACACTCGAGAACTACTTTTATTCATCGATTTTTCCCATTTCTGGGCCCATTTCTGTATGACAAAGTTAACAAAACTCTTCCAATCTATTCGTTGAATAGATTGACACTAAAAAAACAGTATCTGAATGGCTTTGGAAATTAACATACGATCAGACTGAAGAATTGCTGACCATATTAAAGTAGTGATGTTGGATGGTATCAACTATTATTCTAAGTATGCCAAGAATTCAATGATTGACTGTATTGAATGTATTTAATTTAAACCTTACACACCCTCTGACACACATACACTCACCCTCTTCAGCGTATACATCCAGAGGACAGTTACACCTATTATTAAAACTATTTTTTATTTTTATTTTATTTTATTTATAATTTTAATTTAGTGCTTTTTCTTTTACTTTTGTTAATAATCCCTAAACTTAATTAAATACAATTACTGATACCATTTGCTCATGAGCTGATACTAGAAGACCCAAATACCAGGGCTTAACGCGCTGCATGCCGAAATACAGGCTCCAAGCCTAGTTCGGCAGCACATGTTAATTTAGGCACAATTTTTAAGTATTGTAACAATATCATAATTATGAGCACAGACAAATTGTGTAATGTGTATTTTTTTTTTTTTTTTTTTTGGTGTAATAAATTATTATTATTATTATTATTATTATTATTATTAATATAAGTTGCTTCGTTGTTGGTTTGGAGTTGGTTGGTTGGTTGGTTGGTTGAGTTAATTGGTTGGCGGTTGGGTTGGGGTAGGTTGGTTGGTTGTTAGGCTGAGGCTACACTAGACCGCGATGCGATCGGCGATACATGAGCGATTAAAACAAATAATTGAAATTCACGATATTTGATTTTTGTAAGCGATTGGAACAACAGTATTGGAATCATAGCATCGACTATATCAAATTATCAGCGAAAGCGAAATTTAAGCGAATTTATTAGATAATTTCTCACTTACGCGACAAGTTCAACAGTGCTACTTAATATGTCTATGGTTACTCGTAAATAATATTATGTGGCTACACTACTTGTGCGAATTTAAATCAAGGAGCGATTTTTTTGCGTAAAGTTCAAAATGACCATTTTAGACGGTTCGCTGTCTAGTGGCTACATTATCGCGCTAAAGATGGCGATCGTTCACGTCGCGGCGACGCCTTCAAATCAGTTTGTTTTGATCGCTCGTCGAAAGAACGTTTTTATTTACAATAGACGTTGATTTTTTTGTGGCCGAAGTACAATTGCGTTCTTGTATTATTCATGGAATGTTTCTGGATTTTGTTTTTGTTTATGTACCACTACTGTACATGAAGTTTAAATAAATCTAATATATAAAATTCTCGTGTCACGGTGTTCGAACTTGAACTCCTCCGAAACGGCTCGACCGATTCTCATGAAATTTTGTGAGCATATTGAGTAGGTCTGAGAATCGGCCAACATCTATTTTTTTTTTTTTTTTATTTATATGGCAGAACAACGTTTGCCGGCTCAGCTAGTAAATAAATAAATAAATTAGTGCAGGTCTTTATTTATTCTATGAATCCAAAACAATCTCTTTTTCAAATTTAGTTCGTACTTAAGTTATGAATTTTCTAGCAAAAACACAAGGTTTGGTTTTGCCAAAGCTATTCAAATAATACACGTCTTCACAAAGCCGACAATGACTGGGCGAATGCCGAACCAAACGAGCTCCCCCTCGCGCGTCGTGTACCTCGCCTCTGTACCGCTTCTATGTAGCCGCTTTGTCGCGATTAGTAATAATGCGAATTCGCTGTCTTTCTCCTTTTACAGTGTAGCCGCATGAATTGTTCATCTAATTCGTTGTAAAGCATATGTGCAATGTAGCCACATTATCGCCAAATTTTCGCTTCTAATGTAGCCACACCATATTTAACTCGTTTCTGTCTTCCAGTCGCATCGCAAATCGCTGGCCACTGTAGCCTCAGCCTTAACTTGGAGTTTTGTTTTTAGTTTTTTTTTTTCAGTATAATTTTTTTTTTTTTAATTTTATCAGAATCGTCATAATTTTCACTTCTGTTTTTTACGAATAGGTGAGGTATTCAATCTTAAAATTGACAAAAGACGCGTCCGTGCTGTCTGAAGGGCTTACAATGTGAACACGGCTTTCTATTTTACTACGATATAATTGGTCAAAGGCTGAGTGACAAAGATGAATCTCTATTTTCTTACACTTTTGTTCACGTATAAGGCTCAAAATTGGAATTCAAAACTATCCGAGAATGCTCAAAAAGCAGTAATGAATAAACGTATTTTTTTTTTGTAATTTTTAGCTTCCAACAGTCTTATTTATTTTATTTATTTATTAAAACTTTATGCACTAGTAAGAAACACTGTACAAAGGCGGATTTAATACCTTCCTTTTACCTTACATTAAGTGCTCAACCAGACTGGCAGCGCGGTGCGGAGAGCCATCATAATATGCATTATTACGAAGTTAGCTTGATCTAGTTTGAGATACTTAGTCCCTCGAGTACCCCGCGTGCGTCCCGCGTCCCGCAGTCCGCACCGGATCCCGCGCCCGCGTGCCCACTATGGACACTCAAATGAAGTTCTTATATTTGAGCGCGCCGCGTCGCACGCACCCGCTCCGCGCCTGCGCTTGCAGTCTGGCCGAGCACTTAATATTATCACACCAATTTCCTTAAAAAAAAAAACCATTACCCTTAACATGAACCAATTAAATTTCTTTCTTGTGGCATACAATAAAATTGAAGCAACAATGTGGCTTGTATCGTCTAAACAGCCGCGTTCAGACGATCGATACGAGCCACTTTGCAAATCTATATTCATTAGCGACTCTTTTTTCTTCTATAATGTAATAACCAGATGTTGTTATGCGCAGTCGCCGTGGCAAGCACAGGGCGGCCTCAAGTGTCGGCAGATCAGCTACACGCTCGGCCTCACGTCCGGACCCATCGGACCCAAGGAGGTGCAGGTCACGGAGACGCAGGTACGGGATATTGCACTTGACTAGCGCGCACACAAGCGTGCATGATAACGTCCTCTCGTCGTTAAGTCTCCAGAAAAGCTGATATTAACGTTGAGACTCCTAGAAGGGTGCTTAAAATGTCAGTTAACTTGCAGGTAATGAACAAGTGTTCGAAACCCGGCGTCTTGTACTCGATCGACTCAACAAGTGAGAACGCAGGCATTCCCTACGCCGATTACTTCAGCGTACAAGTACACTACTGTCTACAGAGGGTGACGGAGTCGGTCACCGACCTGTCGCTGTACGGGCACGTGCACTACAAGAAGAGCATGTGGCCCATGATCAAAGGTACGTCACGCCCGAGTGCCCAACTACTCGTGTACAAAGTTTCATATAAATACCTTCAGCAGTTATAATAATAATAAAATTCCACAACTTTCACACAACGCCATGTAGTCTCAAACTAAGCAGAGGTTGTGGTATGAGTACTAGATAACTGATAAACATATTTATATATTTCTAAATACATTACATATTATAGATAAATTACACCCAGACACAGAACAAATGATCGTGCTCATCACATAAACTTTTGGGGAGGGAATCGAACCCACAACCTCCGGCATAGCAGTCAGGGCCACTGACCAACAGGTCAGTTATTCATCGGTTGCGTGAAAGAGTAACAAACATACACACTTACAAGCTTTCGCCTTTATAAATATCAGTGAATCGAGTTATACTTATCATAAGTCCACCATGGTAACATATGTATGTAAAATTAACTGCAAACTTGTTTTATCAACAGCATTCCTAGAAAAGAACACAATATCAGGTCTGGAGGAGTTCAGCCGACTGCTGGAGGCGCGCCTCACGACGGAAGCGGAATGCGCTGTCCCTGCGGCCAGGAAGGCGCGGAGACATCGCCGGGTCACCAGTATGTATACTTTGAGCTATCATTCAATGTGTCGTTGTTTAGTGTTCTGTCTGGCATGAATAGTTTTGATGTCATGTATCCACACAAAATAAACATATGTCGAAAACTTTGATAAACATTACAGGGTGAACCCCGTAAACTACTAGCTTTATAATCTACTAGCTTTTACTCTCGGCTTCGTCCGCGTACATAAAATATAGCCTATGTCACTCAGGATTAAATAAGCTTTCTATCGGTGAAAAAAATTTAGTATTCGGACCAGTACATCCAGAGGAGGTAATCTACAAACAAGAAAGCAAACTTTACCTCTAAATAATATTAGTGTAGATATTATTTATAATGAGAAACTGACTGACTGACATATCAATGCACAGCCAAAACTACTGGGACTAGAAACGTGAAATTTTGCACAAGATTTTTATGACATCACCTATGTCATAAAAAATCTTGTGCAAATAGTATATCAGTAAAAGAGGATTTTCCAAAATTCACCCCCTAAACCGCATAAAACGTAGAGCTAAAGTTTGTATGGAGAAACCTTCTTTCACGCGTGCGAAGCTGCTGGCAGGAGCTAGTATAAACGGTGTCTGACATCGACGCACGAACTAATTCAATAAACACAACAAATTAAAGTTCTGTAATTTTTATAAAGTTTGCGATACATAAAGTTACCTGTACTGATTCTGATCGTGTAACGAATCTTAACCTTCCAAATCATGTCTATAGGTCAGACGTAGGTCCTCCATTATCACCGTCCTCTTGCACTTATCCCAACTTATAAGTGATTGTCCTGAAAGACCAGCTCTCATTTTGGTATTCACCCACTTTTCTAGCCATGATCGTCTTTCTCATTATCAGTTTATCATTCCATAGTTCTCTCTCTATTCTTAAGCTTCGGTTTCTTTATCGGCACGCAATGTTGCTGTATGGGGTGCCAGACGTTTTAATAATCCTCCCCACCGCAGGATTGTTCTAACCACTCTTACATAAATATATACAACATTAAGTAGTTTTAGTATATTCGAAACCCGAAAACACGTGTCTGGTATTTTTATGTATAGAATCTATATATAAAATTTCATAACTGTATCATGAAAAATCACAAAGTTGTTTTGCTCCCGCATCCAGCTGTGCGCTGGCGCCTAGTGCCCGCTATGACCTGCCGTGACCTGTGTCGTACTTAGTGTCGGTGGTGTCCAACTTGTGACCTTTTTTAAATATAGTTAGGAAAAAATATAACTTGATGTAAAAATTATTGGAATCGATTCAGTTACTGATTCTGAACAAACTATATTCAGGTTTCGCATATACTAAAAATAATAATGTATATATTGCAAAGCAGGAGAAGTTATTTGACAATTTCCAACCTCAAATAAAAAGCCGGTGGCGCAAATTGCGACAAGACAAAAGATGAAATTCTAGGTGTATTTCATATACGTGTCCGGCACCATGTGCTGTAGTGTTGTGCATTCCGATGAAGAGATGAAAGCTTTATAGCAGAGAGGTTACGGAAGTGGTTATATCATCGGAAGCGGAGTTTTTAAATTTGGTTTGTCGGAATCGAAATCGGAATCGGAGGCGAAGGTCGGAGCGGCAAATGAATCACTACTAAAATTAACAAAATGAATATGAATGGAGCACGAACCCTCAACATGCTAAATACAAACTAAAACAACAAGTGAAAGAGTAATTGTCAGAATGCACAGGAGGTTTCCCATGCGACGTAATTAATACAGGCTTGTACGTGCTGCTCGCGGCCGCCACAGCCGATGTGCATCACCCTCCGATATAAGTTCCAATTACAATTCATAGCAAACGGTGCAAGATCTTCGATTCCGATTTCGTCCAAAGTTTCGGAATCGGTATCAATCCTCCGTAAGGCTGCGTTCTGAGTTACGGTGCATCGCGTATGTGGAACCCGCCGCGCACGTAACAAATACTCGATATGTTTGAACCGGTCCGAACTGCGAGCGCGCGCGCACACGATCCGGCGCATTATGCAGATCCGCTCGACAATATGCGTCTTTTGATTTTAACTAGCGGATAGTGCATTCATATGACTTATAATGTCGATTGAAGGCTTTCTTGTGGAAGATTTTATTACGGCGGAGATGAAAAAGACTTGGATGAAAGGCTTATAAGGCTGTCTCTTCATGTCATGGATAGAATTTCGTGCTTTCTTTTTTTGACACTAAACATTATGTCATCAGTGAAGACTACTTCTTTCTAGATACTGTAAATGTTTAATTTTTAAAGCTACATTTTAATATTTAAATATGAAATGCACAGCACTATACGCGTGCGAACGCTGCGCTGGTGCTCTCCAACGTACACTAAGGACAGTCGGATGCACCGTGATTCAGGACGCAGCCTAACATCTCTGCTTTATAAGTATCGAAATGACAGTTACAGCAGTCGTGGAATGTGGTGGCATGACGTGTGTACTGACATGTGTTGTTTGTCCCGCCAGCGTGGAAGCTCGTGACCCCGTCCCGCGTGCCGTTCCCCACGGCCGGCCTGTTCGCGCCGGTCGCCTCCGTCGCCACTGTGGTCTTCCCCATTACTTGTCCGCGTAGAGCGAGAAGTCACTAGATCTTTTATAACAGTACCCTTTAGTTATTAAGACACATCCAATTTTGGAAAGATGCCTTTAAGTCCCGGTTTCTGGAATTTTTTTTTTCACTATAATGAAGGCATTTCGTGTTTAAATTGTATAGTCGATAATATTGAAAACTGATCCATCATAAACGCTGTCCGGCCGTCCGGTAACCGTCCGGACCGAGCCCGAGTCGTCGACGGCGCGTAGTGTTAAACGCGTGCCTCAAAGAAATTTCAGCTAAATTTTAGGGGCCCAGTAGGGCAGAAGCCTACCTACTATGGATAGACTTCTGATAAGTCTGACACACTTTCTCCCTCCGCCTTAGAGCGGGAGATGTCATTAGATGATTCCGGTCTCGGTGGAGCAAGAGGGAGGGGGACTTTTACTGACTAAAATCACCTAAAAACTAGGACCACAGTAACTTTAGGGCTTCCAGCAATATAATACTCAGTGTTTTAGAAAAAGAAAAAAGGATTTTCAAACTGAACACACAGCTGTGGCAAGACCCATGTTGACGCGTTATTAATAATAATAAGAAGATTGTTTCGCCATTGGAGCACACTTGCCTAGAAGTAACCTATTCGATCTTGACAGAAAGACCCCCCAGATGGTAGCTATCAGGAAACACAGAATACGGTACGGAAATCTTTAGCTGTACGCTTAGTGAATGTGTTCTCATAAAGTTTTGTGCGTATGGGTGGATTGTCCATTATCTTTCTACCGGTGGCGCATCGCCTAACACTAGTGGACCGATGATGTAACGGGTTTGGCTGAATCTATGTAATTCCGATGCACACTCCTCGAAATGTAACCGATACAAAACAGACAGGCTAGGAACTCGGCGTCGATGGACGGAGCTTTGACTCTACCAGTGAATCATTGCTAGTGATCTTGGCTCGTTGACTGAATGGGTCAGCTTTCAATATTGTTGACACTGAAGCCACATAACAGCAGGTGGATTTTTTGGTGGAATATGTTCGAGTGAAATTCAGGGGCTCTTTTAATTATTCGGTAATTGATTACTAGTGGATAATTGTGATATAAAATTGATGTTTGTTTTCTATCTCAAATTGTTTATACAATTTGACAATATATTGACTAAATCAGCAAAATCAGCCCAGAACACTGACTCGATACATTTGCTGCCAAATACTGGAAAAAAGAAACCGTATTATTTGAAAACAAGTGATATTACTGTATCAAAAGCTAAATATTTTCTAAACATGACAGAAAATTAAAAAAAAATAGAGTGATCGTTAGCTTGTTCGTCATTCAATACCATTCAATATTAACCGGATAAAAAAAACAATTGTGTACAAAGGAAAACGTTTTTCTAAAATTGGATGTGTCACATTTCCGGCTGGTACTGTAATGTATGTCACACGTAGCACAGCTATGCCTTGCTGTTCACATTGTGCTTGAGTCGCTAACATTACTAAAAATATTAAGCTAAATAATGCACTCGTTACAGCAAAGTAAAGATTATGTTGCGATTTTCTGGAATGAACATTTATTTCAAGTTGATGACTTTTCGCTTTACAAAGACTTCGTAGAGTGTAGACCTTGTCTTCCCATTTATGTCTAACGTAGAGGATAATCAATGTATGTAACATCTAAAAGCATGACTGTCCATTCGACAATCAGAAATATTTAATCCTTTTTTCACTTTCAGCGTCTTCACAGGAGCCAGGCATACCCACCGCGGTGAAGCTTCCTACAGCTAGTTTGGTAGCGCCCAGGGCTTCGGTCTCGCGGGTACATAGGCCTCCAGGACGCTCCGGGACTTGGCTTGCGGTTTTGCTAGCTGTTTTGCTGTTTATCAACGCGGCGCTCTACTACAAACTGTACTATACGGACAGAAGTGGCTACGGGTTAGATTTGGATGACTTACAGAATAGGTAAGGGTCTTATAGTATTTTAATATTTTTGATAATCGGATGTTTGTTTTTATAATAATGTCGACACCTAATTCTACAGTGTCGCGAATAATTAACGCTATTTTCAGCAGCAGCATTCTCGAACGAATAGCCAGCATATATTTATAGGTATTTATTATCATGGCTTCATCTTTGATTTGAGAATCATTCTTAAATGTTCATCGCGTTTTGGATTGATTGACTGAATTTTAAAAGCTTACGTGCTAACGGTTTGTTTGGCCTAGAATAGCGTTTTGATCCTGCTGATTGTTTGCCTCTTACGCCTTAATGAGTGTTGTTGTTCCGTCGCAGGATGAACAGCGTGAGCGGGTCTCAGATGGCAGACTGGTCGGCTCTGCTGGAGCAGCACACGCACCGGCAGCGCGGACAGCTGCTGGCGTGGAGGGACGCGCTCGACAGGACCGTCGCGCATCTCGCACAGGTATACACTCCACTAGACTGGTCGGCTCTGCTGGAGCAGCACACGCACCGGCAGCGCGGACAGCTGCTGGCGTGGAGGGACGCGCTCGACAGGACCGTCGCGCATCTCGCACAGGTATACACTCCACTAGACTGGTCGGCTCTGCTGGAGCAGCACACGCACCGGCAGCGCGGACAGCTGCTGGCGTGGAGGGACGCGCTCGACAGGACCGTCGCGCATCTCGCACAGGTATACACTCCACTAGACTGGTCGGCTCTGCTGGAGCAGCACACGCACCGGCAGCGCGGACAGCTGCTGGCGTGGAGGGACGCGCTCGACAGGACCGTCGCGCATCTCGCACAGGTATACACTCCACTAGACTGGTCGGCTCTGCTGGAGCAGCACACGCACCGGCAGCGCGGACAGCTGCTGGCGTGGAGGGACGCGCTCGACAGGACCGTCGCGCATCTCGCACAGGTATACACTCCACTAGACTGGTCGGCTCTGCTGGAGCAGCACACGCACCGGCAGCGCGGACAGCTGCTGGCGTGGAGGGACGCGCTCGACAGGACCGTCGCGCATCTCGCACAGGTATACACTCCACTAGACTGGTCGGCTCTGCTGGAGCAGCACACGCACCGGCAGCGCGGACAGCTGCTGGCGTGGAGGGACGCGCTCGACAGGACCGTCGCGCATCTCGCACAGGTATACACTCCACTAGACTGGTCGGCTCTGCTGGAGCAGCACACGCACCGGCAGCGCGGACAGCTGCTGGCGTGGAGGGACGCGCTCGACAGGACCGTCGCGCATCTCGCACAGGTATACACTCCACTAGACTGGTCGGCTCTGCTGGAGCAGCACACGCACCGGCAGCGCGGACAGCTGCTGGCGTGGAGGGACGCGCTCGACAGGACCGTCGCGCATCTCGCACAGGTATACACTCCACTAGACTGGTCGGCTCTGCTGGAGCAGCACACGCACCGGCAGCGCGGACAGCTGCTGGCGTGGAGGGACGCGCTCGACAGGACCGTCGCGCATCTCGCACAGGTATACACTCCACTAGACTGGTCGGCTCTGCTGGAGCAGCACACGCACCGGCAGCGCGGACAGCTGCTGGCGTGGAGGGACGCGCTCGACAGGACCGTCGCGCATCTCGCACAGGTATACACTCCACTAGACTGGTCGGCTCTGCTGGAGCAGCACACGCACCGGCAGCGCGGACAGCTGCTGGCGTGGAGGGACGCGCTCGACAGGACCGTCGCGCATCTCGCACAGGTATACACTCCACTAGACTGGTCGGCTCTGCTGGAGCAGCACACGCACCGGCAGCGCGGACAGCTGCTGGCGTGGAGGGACGCGCTCGACAGGACCGTCGCGCATCTCGCACAGGTATACACTCCACTAGACTGGTCGGCTCTGCTGGAGCAGCACACGCACCGGCACACTAAGTACGCGTCTATGAAACGACGCGTCCGTTGACAGTAGACTTCAGTTGTATACATAATTTCTCCGGCCCATCAATCAGATATTAATATTATTCCTTTGTTTTTTTCTAGACGGAGCAGGCGCTAACGAAGCTATTAGAGACGATAAAGCCTTCACTGGAGAGGGCGCAGAAAGAAGCGGAGTCGCGGGACGAGCTATGAGTGAAACGCGTATGTCACTCCTTTGCCTGTATGATTGTATACACTGACGTGTAGGGAGCCACGGAGACCGTTAGCTGAGAACATGAGGCACGAACATGATGTAGCTGAGTGTCCAGGTGGATAAAGTTCAGTGGCGTAACTATATCATCTGAGGCCCTTTGTAATATCATTGAATGGGGCCCCAGAAAAATCGTCACGTTGTGATTTAATTTTAATAAATTTTGTAAAATAGGTTAGGTTAGTTCTTCTGAGCTTGCGGCCTTTCGGACCGGGGGCCCCGTTGGATCGGAGGCCCATGGCATTTTGCCACCCTATAGTTCCGCCACTGCTACGGTTTGTGAACCAGCTTTAAATTAAATGACAACGATATGAAGATGGTCAAGCTCGGTAGCTCAATTCGAGAGTGCAGCTCAGATGATACAGGTCCCTAAGCACAGTCGTGCTGAATATGGATCGTAGGCCTGTTTGCAAGGAATTTTGCTCACATGAAAAAGTAACTACATACAAAATAGTAAGACCTATGAGTGTTCCACAGCCAAATCTCTCTGAAGATGATGATGAGTTAACCTCATGATAAATGATCCTTCTAGATTCATTCCTATATCCATAGATATTGCTCAATTTGCAACGCAGTAAGATTAAAAATGAAGAGTATACGATGACTGTAGATACTCGAGGTGTATAGAATCATACGCGTGCGGCAAAGTGAAACATATTGTTATCCTATACGTCTGCTAGAGGTTTTCTCGACAGTTCCCAACACCCTTTAATGTTTAGTTAAACGCACACCTAATTTATTTATATTCCGCAACAAGAATTATTGTTAGTGTTTTTGTAGTTTAAGTGGAATATCTTTTGTTGAGTGAGATTAACAACTGCCTGAGGTCCTACTATGAGCTCTTAACGCGATCCAGTTAACGACCTAAACTGAACTGTTAAAGGGATGGAGCTATATAGGTGTATAGCTCCATCCCTCTTTGTCGCTCGGACATTTTAACACATCATGGTGATCATGGTGGTAAGGATCTTAATTCATTAAACCCCGAGCGAACGCCGGCAACAACAACAAGCAACAACAAGCAGATGCCGCTGGATGCGAGAAAAATTGTACCTATGACCCATCAAGTAAAAGTGAACTGACATCTGGACTTGTTGGCTCCATCATCGATCGAGGTTAAGAGAGAGCTCATGAGAATTAAAAAAAACATAACCTTGCCTTTAGTCCATTTGTGTTAAGAACATAGTGACATCATCAGTGCAACGGCAAAGTAAAGGCTTATTCACACTGAGGTAAAAATTAAACTATTAAAGCAAGCAATTTTTATTACACAGTACGTTCAAATATTACAAAATTAATCATAATCGTCAGAATTATCACTTTTATTTTTACGGATTGGTAAGATATTCAAAATCTTTTCATTTCACATAGGCCTACATGGACACATATTTATCGTTTATTTCAAGCATTAACCCATAATAACATTATTGAATTAAACTCAAATTATTCATTATAAAACGTCAGAAGCTAGTGCACGGTTACAAATGGTCGTTTCCTATGAACGACAAGAAACTCCATGAACTCCAACATGTCTAATGACATGTTGGTGTTGTATTTTTAATATTGACAAAAGACGCATCCATATTGTCTGAAGAGCTTACATCAACTGGTCAATGTGAACACGGCTTTGTAATTTGCTATGATCTATTTGGTCAAGGGGCGTGGTTAAGCTGAGTGACAACGATAAATCACTATTTTCTTGACACGAATTGACTGTATGGATGTAGCGATTTCCATTCCACTTAACAAAAGATATTTCTTCTGTTGTCCAATCCCTCATTCCCATGTTGTATATAAAGAGAACCTCACAGATCCCCACTGTGATAAAGTAGATACAAATAGTAATGTTATTCCTCTTGTGTATACTGTAATCCTTCGTGACGTATGACGCTAAACGTTTGTACTCCTTTCCAGTTTCCTTGCTTATTGTAAAATATACTTAGTTTAATTTGAGTAAGACGGCAGAGGTGAATAAGGCCCCGGGTAACGTGTTTTAAGATGTATTTCTTAGGCTTTAAGGTCTAAAATAATCCCTAACTATAAAGGAGACGTTAGGCCCTATAGAGTCTATATAGTGCAGTACGCCCGCGCGTACGTGCAGTGCGTTGCGGCTTCTGTTTTGAGTTAAGGCTTTATGTTAACCGAATGAATAGGTAATTTAAAAAGACATTTACAAATGGGAGGTATTCGATCACCTCCCAGCCTCGTAACATCACACTACTCTCACATAATATGAAGGTTAGCAGTACGATGCTAAAAGGGCCTTATTTGCCTCAGTACTTTATCAGCCTCTTCCCCGGGGCTTCAGTCACTGTACTTCATTTCAAGCTTGATATGTGCACTAGCATCACAATTTAGACATCGTATATCAAGTTATTTTTAAAAGGGTATTACGAAATCGAGTACAGTGCAATCGAGGCTTGCGTTAACGTTTAAAACGTAATAAGTACTTACGGCAGTTATATTAAATTCGTGTATATAAAGGTGAAATAATGGTTCACAATATTTTAGCAAACAAAAATGGATTTGGACTGATAGATGCTGCAATAATTTGCAATAAGGTTCATCTGTTTTCAAATTATAATTGTACAGATATTTATTTATTGTCGTCTAAAATATGGTGTACCGTTTATATAAATTACGCTGGCGCAATATTAGTTAATAATTAATATTAAAAAAATATATATAAAAATATAGAACCAATTAATGCTTAGGAAACTGCGATCGCTTCATAATGTAATATATTATCATAATTTAAAAACTTTTTGGCGCCTGCAATTTTCGAAAACAAAATATACTTTTGGTATATTTTATGGTAATTTTATAAATATTTATTAAAAATGAATTTTATGAAGCGTATTTATACATGGTTTCCGCAGGTACATAGGAATATGTATGTATTTAAAAAAAATATTGACAGCTCTACCAAAAAATTGTTAAGCATGCTTGGTATAAGGTTCCGTTGTTGCATTTGAACAGTTTAGAGTAATTACAAGTTTAAGGGTATTGTGTAGTTGACTACCGCCAAATGTCGTCTTTAGTATGCGGCATAGTGCTAAGTGCTAGCATATATCATTTCAATGTGAATGAACATAATGTCTTGAATTTAATCAGAGATGTATCGATTTTGTCTTGTTTTACATATATTTTTATTTGTTATATTTTTTTAGATTTATATTATCAATGAACTCTAATTAAATTTTTGTTGACCAGTATTTGGCAACGTGTACAGCCCTGTTATTGGCCGCATATAAATCCTGAAAAGTGCAGGTGGTTGTGCAGGACGGGCAGCATAGCAGACGACGTATGTCCTAGGAAACGGCTTCACACTGGCTCTGTGTTTGAGGGGTCTAGTTCATAATATCGACAATCACTACATCGATGGTCGCTGTATCGAAAACGTTCCATCGACGGGCTAATGTATCGACAGTACCCCAAATCGATGGTACGCTACATCGACAGTACCCCAAAACATTTTCTTACGGGTATAGTTCATAATTACTGTCGATGTAGCGTACCATCGATTTGGGGTACTGTCGATACATTAGCCCGTCGATGGAACGTTTTCGATACAGCGACCATCGATGTAGTGACTGTCGATATTATGAACTAGACCCGTGTTTGAGATTGGTCAAGGAAGCCTCATTTAGCCAGATTGATTTAGTACGTATGTCTGTAGCAAAACAAATCAATTTCAAAAATATTTTTTTGCAATAAGTACACCCATATTATGGTTAGAGAACCAAATAAATTGTGACTCTTATAAACTGCATTAATCACGATTCATTAGCTAAGTATGTAAATAGTTTCGTGAATTACAAGTGCTCGATACATGTCTGATTTATAGAGTAAATAGTCGAATTAATTATATTCAGAAACGAATCTAAAATTATATAGATTTATTTGTAAAAAATATAAAAGAAAACTATCATGGTGTTGTTTAGGATAATATATGCAAAGAGTATTAAAGTATAAGTAAGTCAATGTTTGACTAGATAAAAAGGAAAATATGTAAATTTTTCAGTTGTAGTAATGATCTCTTATTGTAAAAAATATTTTACTACACCTAGTTATTTTTTCGGTGCTCTAGTTTAATGAAAAAAAATGTAATGTTTTTAGTTATTTTTAAATTGATGTTTGTATATTAAACATGTCAATTATGTTATTATTTATTGGGAAATCATTAGATGGAATCCACATAATATTCAATGAAATGCCACTGAGTTATTTACATATACCTACACCGGGAACTGTGTTGCCTTTAGAATAAAGTAAATAAAATGTTACATGATATTGACTCATCGCAGTTGTATTAAAACTTCATTCCAGATGTGTGAAATGATCTGAAAATATAGATAAGTTGGAATGGTGGGACAAATTATATAGATTCCTATTAGGTATACCTTTGTTGTGCATTTCTAATGTAAAATGGAATCGGTTAGTCTTGCAGAAGCGGGCAATGGTGCTAGAACATTATGAGGTCTATCAGGAGATCAATTTCTGAAGATATCAGTTGTCAGTCAGTCTGGCTCAATGGTTAGGACAAAGGTTCAGCATTCCGTTGTGAAGAACGCTTGTAGCACCAATTTCGATAACCATACTTTGCAAT
Organism: Mythimna impura; assembly: GCA_905147345.3. Taxonomy (NCBI): domain Eukaryota; kingdom Metazoa; phylum Arthropoda; class Insecta; order Lepidoptera; family Noctuidae; genus Mythimna; species Mythimna impura. Next base: position 1,588,771 of record LR990355.1, on the reverse strand, counting down.
TTGAACTCTTATTCTAGGAGAATAGTGGTATCAATTTATGTGGAATGGATTGTCGGAAATGGTGCCGTGAAACAACTGACTGTGTAGTTATTTTGTAAATTCAGAAATATCTTGTTACCCTGAATGGAAGAGAGCTGATGGCCTCATCATCTCTTGCCCGTGTAAACTGGGATCTGGAGATATATCTGTAACTTGTCTTGCTTGCTACCAGTCAATCTATATACAATCTAGTGTAAATGCCAAAGAAAATAAAAATGTGTGTAGGAAAAGTTCCTAATGGTCGCAGTAGCTTGTCTACTAAATAGTAGCGGTGGGCGTTTCAACAACGAACAGTTTTCAATGAATGTTTTATGTTCTGCAACGGAACAACCGTTTTCCGTCTTCAACTAGTATTCGAATGACTATGCAAATTGTTATCTTACACCTAAGGAAATAAGGTCGAGAATCCATTGATTCAACTATCATACTCGTCGCGTCATCGTTATCATTTCAAAAACGTTCTGCGACGCGACGGTAAAAGCGTTTTTCCGTCCTGCGACCAAACAGTCTTCGTTGCACAAACCAGCCTTCGAATTACTTTATGCGAATTCTTATCTTACTGCTAAGGAAATACGGTTGAGAATGAATTAATTCAACTATCACACTCGTCGCGTCATCGTTTCAAAACCAGTTCTTGCAATGAAAAATGAACTTTATGGCTATGAAATACAGCACAAATTTTATTGCTACTCTTAAACCGTCCTGACAACGAAAGTTTTCTGCAACTACTTCACTCAACGATAGTTTCGTCTTCTGCGACAAGGACCGTTTTTAACAACAGTTTCTGTCGTCGCAAGACCGGTTGAGTTTCGTCCGTCAAAAATTCGACAACGACCTACCACTACTAAATAGATATTATTCTTCTAAAGAACTCGGTTGTCTATGGTACAGCGCCGATGCCCGCTTCTATGCCCGTTGTCCGCGTCAAATGGAACGCTTGCCAGAACTATGGTGGATTTATTGCACAATTAATTCCATTTAGGTATTATGGATTATGTAAGTTAGACAATTCTATTCTCAGTATTGAATAAATATTTTAATGAATTTTTCGGGTTTTATTTTTCCAAAAATCTAATTTTATGTTTACTGATGAAATCATTAAGCCGGGTGCAGTCTGCTGTGACGTAACATGCAAGGTAACAAACATGAAAGGACCATTCATAAGTGTGGACGCAGTGCGCGCACGTATCGAGCAAGTACTCGCATAATGTAGTTGAAATTAGTGATACAGCGATTTCATCAGTCGCTATAAAAACTTAGTTCAACAAAACTGAGCTTAGCGTAATCTAGTTTATAGATCGGCGTTGATCTAGGCTATCGTCAAACCGATGTCACCAGCACCATTTTAATCGCGTTTACCTAAACTTAAGATAAAATGGGAAAGGACCTAAAATGCCGTATTCGCGTTTTGTATCTACAACATGACATGTATCCTGCGGTTTTCAAATATATTTTTAATCAAATAACAACCAATCGTGATACTAGAAAATTGTTTAAAAATACAATGTTTATTAATATTATGACATTAACAAGTAACACTAGTGGCAGCGGCTAAATGCGATTATGCGAGCCAAACGTCGAAAACATGGGCGTTTAGAATTATAACTGAGCTTAGCGTAAACTAGATTCAGGGCGGAATTCACCAATTAAACTAATCGCGATTATTTCAAACAAAACAAAGTTTGGAGTGTCTAATCGAGATTATAGCTTCATTTTGCGTTTCACCGCTATGAATTGAATCTAGTTTACGCTAAACTCAGTTATAATTCTGAACGCCCATATTTTCGACGTTTAGCTTGCTTAATCGCGTTTACCCACTGTCTCTTGTCTTGTCAATGTCATAATAATAACAAACATTGTTTGGTTTATTTTTATTAGGATTTGTTAATATTTCGTTAAAAAATAAAAGTAGAAAAGGTCGATAATAATAGCTTTTGACGAAATATATGACGAAGAAGAATATAATTATTATAGAACGGCGGTCCGCAGCTGTGGTCACGTAAAGGCAAAAACTCAGTCCTTAGGTAAGAAATGGTCATCGCAGCCATCACACAAAATAGTCATCATCATCATCATTTCAGCCGCTAGACGTCCACTGCTGGACATAGGCCTCCCCTAAATGTCGCCACAACGATCGGTCCTGTGCGTCTCGCATCCATCGGATTCCCGCAACCTTCACCAGGTCATCCACCTTGTAGGGGGCCTTCCAACACTGCGTCTTGCGGTACGCGGTCGCCACTCCAGAACCTTTCGGCCCCAACGGCCATCTGTTCTGCGAGCAATGTGCCCTGCCCATTGCCACTTAAGTTTGGCGATTCTTTGTGCTATGTCGGCAACCTTGGTTGCACAAAATAGTCCAAAAAGATTTTTTTACATTAGGGTCAGATCAACAATTATTTATATTTTTTTAATATTTACTATTAAATTATATTTTAAATAATATATTGTAAAATAATTACAACATGATTGCATGACTGCATGTAATATTTTTTTAAATTGTTTTGGTATTATATTACCCATTTTGTAGGAGAATATTTTCTGAGCTTGTAACACTGTGAATGAAGCAAAGCGCGTTTCGTTTTTACTTCGAATAAAAACTTTTTAGAAAAAAAAAATAACCGACTTCACTAAAAAAAAACACTAAAAGGATCAAAATAACTTTAATTTCGGATGTCGGTGTTTCTCGGTATTGTTTGTTTCTTATTTAACACCGACTTCCGAAATTAAAGTTATTTTGATCCTTTTAGTGTTTTTTTTAGTGAAGTCGGTTATTTTTTTTTTCTAAAAAGTTTTTATTTCACACTTTTTAGTTGCGATACACTTATAAACAGAGTGCCTATTTCTAATGACAATTCCAATTAACCCAAATACTGCTAGGTTACATTGTTTTATTATAAAGTTGCTGTGCCTACCTTCCTCCTTCCGGCTCCATCATCAGATCAGTTCGATAGTACCTTATAGCCAAAGAGCATCTCACGACAATTCTAATAAGCCCAAACACGGCTAGGATACATTGATTAATTACGGAGTTCCTGTGCCTACCTTCCGGCTCCATCATCAGATCAGTTCGATAGTACCTTATAGCCAAAGTGCATCTCATGACAATTCTAATGAGTCCAAACACGGCTAGGTTACATTGATTAATTACGGAGTTCCAGTGCCTACCTTCCGGCTCCATCATCATCATCAGATCACTTCGATGATACCATTTTCAACGTAACTATTCAGAATCATTCATTTATTTGTATTGTCATAGTCGCTTAACTATATCTTCAATGTGATATCTATTTGAGTATGAAGTTCCGTTGACCATTTCTGGTCTTCTTCATCAGTTCCACTTCATCAAATGTTACTTTTTGACTGTAAATGCTTAAGTTCTTGATGAAAATACTAAAATTACCATAGGGTTGCCTATAATTTTTGAGGAGTTCCCTCGATTCCTCATGGATTCCATCATCAGAACTGGAATTTGAAAAAAATGGGACCAATCTGGAAGCATATCCTATAAAGGGAAAAAAAAATTTTGCAAATCGGTCCATAAACGACGGAGTTCTGAGGTAACACACATAAAAAAAAAAAAATTAAAAAAAAAATGATGATAAAAAAAAAAAAAAAATACAACCGAATTGATAACCGACTTCAAAAAAAAGGAGGACTTTTTTTTGAAGTCGGTTAAAAATACATTTGAAACCACAAATAGTCGTTGAATTCGCTGATACCACTCACATGTGGGGCGAGGCCCTCGAAAAGAATGGAGAAGCGATTGCTGTCTGCATAGACGTCTCGAAGGCCTTCGACAGGGTATGGCACGCCAACCTTTTGAGTAAGCTTCCAGCGTACGGCATTTCCCCTGGTCTGATTAACTGGGTAAAAGACTTCCTGAGTGAACGGTCTCTCCGAGTTGTTATCGATGGATGACTCATCAGAGCCACTAATGCCAGAGTTCCTCAGGGGTCAGTTCTCTCTGCAACTCTTTTCCTGCTGCATATTAACGATCTGCTGATGCCCGGTATCTATGGGTACGCAGATGATAGCAGTTGTAGAGAAATCTTCCAGGTGCTCGGGCTAGTAAGGAACTAATCCGGTCCGAACGAGAGGCTATGGTAGAGCGTACGAATGTCTCACTTCAGGCAGTCTCCAAGTGGGGCGAAACTAATCTAGTAGAATTCAACGCCGCCAAAACACAAGCGTGTCTGTTCACCGGCAAAAGGAGCACGTTCACCTTGGCTCCTGCTTTTCGGAATGTATCCCTGGAGTGCACCGTCCGCCTTCAGCTCTTGGGAGTTGAAATTTCCTCAGACCTCAATTTTGGGCGGTTCATTGAGTCCAAAGTCAAGGTAGCTTGTAATCTTGATTAGACGCTCAAATTGAGTTTTGTTTGAAATAATCGCGATTAGTTTTATTGGTGCCCGGCGCAATGGGCGGAATTCATCAGTCGCTATAAAAACTTAGTTCAACCAAACTGAGCTCAGAGTAATCTAGTTTACAGATCGGTGTTGATCTCGATTCACGTCAAACCGATTTCACCAGCACCATATTAATCGCGTTTACCAAAACTAAGATAAAATGGGAGGACCTAAAATGCTGTAATCGCGTTATCTACAACATGTATAATAGTAATATTTCTGAGAACCGGCCGCCGTGTTTAATGCCCGGGGCGCTTCGAGAGCCTTTAATAAACTGTGAACGAGCTCGGTCCGGGGAAATGTATGTAAAACCGGTTTTTTTTATATTCCTTTAGGTACCCTAAATTTTCCTGGTGTAAAGGGGCTTGCGTGATCGATTCTGGCGATCGTCTTTTTATGGTAGTGATGTTGGTTTAAAATTTTAACTTATTCCTTGCCGGAGTCTGTGTTTCCTGATAGCTGCAACTTAGGGGCCTTTAAGTCAAGAGTGAATAGGCTACTTCTAGGCAAGCGTGCTCCATCGTCGACCACATCATCGCTTACCATCAGGTGAGATGGTGGTCAAACGCGAGCCTATAATTAATAAAAAAAAAAAAAAAAAATTGTCACATTTTTTTTTTTAAATTCATATAAACCAGTGCTTTGCTGCGATCCCACCTGATGGTAAGCAGCGATGCAATCATTGATGGTGAGGCGCACTAGTTTATTAAGAGCCTATTCACTCTAGCCTTGAAGACACCTAAATTATAGTTGGACGGGAAGACCGCAGCAGGCAAATTGTTCCAGTCCTTCGATGTACGCGGTATAAACGACGAAGCGAAACGCTTAGTCCGGACCATTGAAGTTTCAACAACGTAAGGGTGGATACTCGCCGTACGTCGGGTTGTCCGATGGTAGAAAGGAGATGGCGGAATCAAGTCATGCAATTCCCGCGCACACTCTCCAAAATGCAACCTGTAAAATACCGATAGGCTGGCTACCCTGCGCCTGTGCTCGAGGCTTTGTAGATTGGACTTAACCAAATCTGGATCCCCAATTAGCCTCTTCGCACGCCTTTCCACTGAGTCCAAAGCTGCTAGATGGCATTTTGCAGCACCAGCCCATATGTGACTGCAGTGCTCCACACACGATCGGACCTGTGCTTTGTATAACATTAGAAGCTGTCCCGGTGTGAAGTACCGTCGAACCTTTGCAAGAACGCCTAGTTTTCTAGCAGCTACCTTGGCTTTGGACTCAATGAACCGCCCAAAATTGAGGTCTGAAGAAATTTCAACTCCCAAGAGCTGAAGGCGGTTGGTGCACTCCAGAGATACATTCCGAAAAGCAGGAGCCAAGGCGAACGGACTCCTTTTGGCGGTGAACAGACACGCTTGTGTTTTGGCGGCGTTGAATCCTACCAGATTGGTTTCGCCCCACATGGAGACTGCCTGAAGTGAGACATTCGTACGCTCTACCATAGCCTCTCGTTCGGACCGGCTTAGCTCCTTACTAGCCCGAGCACCTGGCAGGTATCTCTCTACAACTGTGCTATCATCTGCATATCCATAGATACCGGGCATCAGCAGATCGTTAATATGCAGCAGGAAAAGAGTTGCAGAGAGAACTGACCCCTGAGGAACTCCGGCATTGGTCGTCATGGGCTCTGATGAGCATCCATCGACAGCAACTCGGAGAGACCGTTCACTCAGGAAGTCTTTTACCCAGTTAATTAGGGGATTAACTGGGTAAAAGATACAGGAGACAACTCGGGCGCACATGCCTTCAGAACTATTGCTGGTATACCATCTGGTCCACTAGCTTTATTCACGTCTAGACGACACAGTGCTCTCAAAACTTTTTTGTTTCTTATGCGAACCTCGGGCATTGAGGTGTTGCAGTGAGGTAGAGTTGGTGGAGTAGCACTGCTAGTGTCAAGACGAGAGTTATGGGCGAAAAGAGATGCAAAGAGACCTGCTTTCTCTCTCGCCGTGTGAGCCAGTGTTCCATCAGGCTTAACAAGCGGAGGCAATGTGGGCCTACAGAAGTTCGCTTCGATCGATTTGGCAAGGGACCAGAACGCTCTGCTACCGGACGGCTGTGCAGAGAGCTTTGTGCCAATATGGGTAATGCGGTCGAACCGAGCCTTCTTTAGTGCCTTTTTGTAGGACTTGGCAGCATGGTTGAAAGCTCTCTTCTTTGAGCTCAAATCCGGAGCTTTGCGGTCACGAGCGTCAACCCAGGCGAGAAACGCCGAATGCTTACGCTCTTCAGCTTGAACGCAATCGGCGTTGAACCATGGGCGAGCTGAGCCTCCGATGGGTACGTCTCTATAAGGGATGAAAAACTCCATAGCTTGACGTATCACATCGGATATAGCATCCGCACATCTCGACGGACTTTTAGAAGAGAAGCAGACCCGCTGCCAAGGATAAGACGCAAAGAAGTGCCGCATCTCATCCCATTCTGCTGACCTGTAACGCCATATTCTCCGCTCACCGCGTGAGTCGCAGTCATGTGGGGAGAAGCACGAAACAGACTTCACCAGACAGTGATCTGAAGTTCCAAGTGGTGAGGAAACTGTTACAATACATCTGTCCGGATCGGTGGTCATCAGAAGGTCTAAACAATTGGCAGTATGACCAACTACATCAGGCACCCTAGTCGCTTGCTTAACCAGCTGGGAAAGGCCCATCGATACTGCAAAGTTTCGCGCTTCTCTCCCAGCGTGGTCGGTCTTCTGGTATGGGAAAAGCCAGTCTTGGTGGCAGTCGTTAAAGTCCCCCCGAGCGACGAGCTGCGCATCAGGGTGTCGATGCAGAGCCTTATCGGCGGCCTCACTGAGGTGGTCGAACAGCCGAGTCGTCTCCTGATCACCGCTGTGCGATCGGTATACACAGGCATAAACAATTTTGTCCATACCAGTGTCCACCAACAGCCATAACGTAGAGAAACTTGGGTCTTCAAGGTGACGGAGACGCTGGCAGCAGATGTCATTACGGACGTACACACAGACCCCGGCACGCTGCAGGAAATGATGCTCCAGTGAGTATCCCGGGTAGTTGAGGTACGCCGTATCTAACGGACATCTAATTTGGGTCTCCGTCAAGAAAAGCAAGTGTGGCTTGTCAGTCTCAAGATGGTGGTGGACCGCATCGATATTGGAGTGCAGCCCTCTAATATTTGAGAACTGCACTTGAAATGAGAGGACGTGCATCCGCTGTTGACACTTGCCTTTCTTTTTACCTTTCATGTTTTGTGTGTGGAGTGAATAGGAGAGATGGAAGATGGATGGATTTTAAGAAAACGAGTTGTTTTTTTTTTAGGTGGGAAAATCATCTAATGACAAATCTCGCTCTTGGGCGGGGCGAGAGATAGTGTCAGACTTTTACTGACTAAAAACCCACTCCTGTTCCTTCGTCCCAGGGCCCCGGGTTTCGTTTTCACACTACCCATGGCCCCAGTAGGCTTCGACCCTGCTGGGCCCCTACGATTTGCTGACATCTCCCTGAGGCGCGCGTGGAACAATACGCGCCGTCGACGACTTGGGCTCGGTCCGGACGGTTACCGGACGATCGGACGGCGAGCCACCCATTGCTCGCCGTCCGCAAGCCCTCGCCTACGGTGGCCGGAAATCGGGATCGGAATCCCGGCGGCGGTTGGGGCGTGAGGACCGTTGCCTCACGCGATCGGCCGCCTCCTTTGCTAGCATTACTGCTTCGCAGAAGGAGGCGACCGCCTGCCACTCCTCGCTCCGGATCATGGCCTGTACCTAGGCCCATCGCGAGAGATCGTTGCCGCCGATCGCCCCCACGAGGCACGGCAGTGCTCTGCCCAGGCGGGGCACACCTCTATCGTATGCTCCACCGTGTCCTCTGGGTGGTCCACACAATGGTGACACCCGGGCGTTTCTTCCGCACGAATCCGGTGCAGGAACCTCCCGAACTTGCCATGTCCAGTGAGGACCTGCGTCATTCGGAAGGTAAGGACGCCGTGAGGTCTTTCCAGCCACTCCTCAAGGGGGACTCACCGCCATAATTGTGGCGTGCCCAGCACTGGGTCGCGACTGTCGCATGGCGACAGCCATTCCACCAGGAGATCCCGCCGGAACTCTGTCCTCCATACCGCAACTTGTCGCGGCGAGAGAGACGGATCTAAACTAGTTTCACCCCGGTGTTGCATCTCCACGCGCAGATTGTGCACGTGTGCAAGGACTGAGTAGGCCTCTGCCTTGCCGAACTCTATTGGTAGAGGTCGTCACTTTCGTATCGGCCGCAGATTTTTCATCATTTAGGGTTAGCGTCAGAATGGCTGGTTGCCTATGGCAAGCGGCTCTGAAAGTATATTCAATAATTGCTACATATGATACATTCAGAGAAATAGGAATATTTTTTTGACCAGCCATTCTGACGTCAGGATGGATGGTGGCCTCAGTGTTCAGCATGAAGGACGCAGAATTTCTAAAAGTTTGTTGTATCAATAATTGCTTACGAATTGCTACTTTCACGAATTTTAGTTTGAGCTTCGTACAAACAATAGGTAAAAAAATATAGATTTTATTAATATTTGTAAGTTTTTCTTACAAATATTAATAAAATCTATATTTTGCGCCTAATAATTTAGAAAGGCAAGTTCTTTTTACTACAGCGTCTTATTTAAATCGTGCAGGCGTTCATAATTATGGGTCACCCACCCCTGAAAATTGAGGTGAAATCGTCTTAGATATTTAAAATTATTAATGAAAAACAAAAAGACAAAATATTATTAATCAAGTAGCACATACCTACCTACAAAAGAACGAGAAACACGTATACCTGACCCAGCTTTTAAGCATAGCATAGCATAGTCGGCCTTATAATGTTCCCACTGTTGGGACTCAGGCCTCCTCTCTAGGAGAGGGAATGGGCCGTAATCCACCACGCGGGCCCAGTGCGGGTTGGTGGATGTCACACGTCTTCGAATTTTTGGTTCTAGGACATGCCGGTTTCCTCACGATGTTTTCCTTCACCGTTTTGAGAGCAGTGGTGATGAAATAAATTACACAAAGTAATGCGCCTGGCTGGGTTTGAACCCGCGACCTACAACTCATAAGTCGGGGCCGTTACCACTCGGCCACCACTGCTCTCAAGCTTCAGCTTTTAAACATACTAGTAAATATTGTGTTGAGGGTAGATACGTTTTATAAACTATTCACCAAACAACATGTCGGTGAACGCCTGCAAGAGTTTCACAAGACGCTCGCTGTAGTAAAAAGAACTGTTGCCTTTCTCAATTATAAGGCGCTTCTTCGTACAAATATTAATAAAATCTATATTTTTTTACCTAATGTATGTACGACGCTCATACTAAAATTCGTGAAAGTAGCAATTATTGATACAACTTTTAGAAATTCTGCGTCCTTCTTGCTGAACACGGAGGCCACCATCCATCCTGACGTCAGAATGGCTGGTCAAAAAAATATTCATTTCTCTGAATGTATCAAATATAAGCAATTGAGTACCAATTCTTGAATATACTTTCAGAGCCGCTTGCCATAGGCAACCAGCCATTCTGACGCTAACCATTTAGGTGCCTACGATCACAGACGTGTCTTCTGCAATTTTTAAACGGTGACCTCGAATTTCAATTTATTCAAATTTTTCAGTTGAAACAGAAACGGTGTCAAACGCTTTTGACAGATCAAGGAAAAATCATGGAAAATTCCAACACTTGTTTAGGTATTGTCAAGCGTGGTAAAGCTATAGCTACGTCTTCCGAACTTATTCCAATTCTGAAACCGTATAGATTAGAATACGTTCTGGGCTTGCGAAAAGCGTGGGAATTGGCACGAGAAAAGAGGCCCATGCCCAGCAGTGGGCGAAGGTGGTTTGAGTATGGTGATTATTAAATAAAAATACAAAATATTAGTAAATCACGTTTATTTAAATAATGACGGTAGTTATTCTTCCAGTAGTGGCGTAAGAACTCACCTAGAATATGTTCCAATGAGGTTCTACGTTCAGGATGGTGTCAAAATCAACTCAACCAGATGTGTTGTGTAAAAAATAAGGCACTGTGATCTGAATACTTACCACTTAGCAGATGAGTAAAACAAATAACACAGATACACAGAGTGTAAGCAAATTGTGAAAGGGAAACGGCGAAAGCCTAAGGTTACGGGACATACTTACCCAGATGAGAAAACATCTGAGGCCGCAGTATGAAGTTTCAAAGCCATTATAATTTTGTTGTGAAAAAGAGATTTGATTTTGATTAGATATCGCTATTCCTACTGTCTAGCTCCGTCTCTTTTTAACACTTGAACGATAATGACTTTTCACGTCATAATACGGCCTCAAATCAGAAGAAAACGTCAAAATCGTAAAATAAAACCAAAAGTGAACTCTGACACTGTGTCAAGATTTATTATAAATCCATCATACACATTGTCTGAGCAGGTTGGGATTGGTCTTATGTCTAACTCCTCTCATCGTCCTTGAACACCATCGTACTGTGGCACTTGCCGCAGTAGTGACGGTCCTCCATCACGGCCATGAACACGCCGGCGCCGCACTGCTCGCCCGTGCACTCGCGCCGTAGACGGTGGATCTTGCCGTTCTCGTCAACCTGGAATGATGAAGGGTTTGCCGTTACTGATTTGTCGTGACCCCTGCCGAGGCATAGAAAGGACTTAATTGGTCGCAATTGATGTGAGAATTTTGAGTAGAAACAGGTATTTTATATTTGAAGTTGAATCTTTCTCAAACTGTAGTCTGAAAACCTGTAAAAATTTGGTACCTAAGTAGGCTTTGACACGTTCTTAAATCGAAATACTCAATTCAGAATCAACTAACTGATTGAAGGCCGCAGAAACTCGCAAAAGTTCGGAGAGTAAAAAGTGAAAACCTCATTATAAACTGGAGTAATACATAGATTACTAACTAAGTTAAATTCCTTACTACTTACACATCCTAAAACTGATACAAAATTACAGAGCTTTGCAAACTGTCACGTTTGTTTTGATATGCACGCAGTGTAAAAGATTGCATCACCGGTCGTAACAAAAGCGATGCATTGTTAACTTCCTAACGATTATTACATGACCCATTCCCATCGTCATGGTTTACAAAGTTTCCACGAATGTCATGAATCATGCGACGCGACGAGTCCAAACGTGTCTGCCTATCCCCCTGACTCAGCAAACAAATAAACATGCGAAGCGCCCTCGCAACTCGCGACCAGACTTGAGTATTCCACTTTCGAAGCTTTTATTTTTCATTCCCGGGAGAGTTCTTTGAATAGCCGTCGTTTTATTTGCCGACTGCTAAGTAGTCTCCTGATTTTCCTTGTTGCGAACATGTCCGAGCGTGTTTATGAATAGGAATGCGTGAGTTATCAATGAAATGTTCGAGATGTTAATAAGAAATCTTCGACAAAGGAAAATGTCACGAAATCGCCAGAAATGTTTTTTTTTATGGATTTACGTTTAATCCATCACGATTTTGGGCCAGGTCTTTCCTCATCTTATATGAAATAGGTTAACGATACGTCGTTTTTGGGCAGGGCACATTGCTCGCAGAACAGATGGCCGTTGGGGCCGAAAGGTTCTGGAGTGGCGAAGAAGATGCGAGACGCACAGGACCGTTCATTATGGCGACATTTGGGGGAGGCCTATGTCCAGCAGTGGACGTCTGTCGACTGAAATGATGATGACATCGTTTTTTATTGTACTAGAACTTGAAGGAGGAAGCATAGGCCCGCGAAAAATGGAACGAGGGAGGCCATTGCAAAAAAAAAAAAAAAATTTTTTTGCACTATAAGATTCAATATTTCTGTATGGACATAATACAGGGTGTCCAAGAACCTGGCGTCCAACTGGATTCCCACGATGCCCCAAGTTCTAACAGTACTCAGAAAAATATTTTAAAAAATCCACCCCATGTACTTACAGAATTATACTGATTTCAAAAAAAAAGGGGAAATGAGCACCCTGTGACATACTTTTGAATGCTGTGACTGCTAATGCTGATAATTTCGATATTTCTTGGAGGTTTTGTAATCTAGGGTATTGCTGTGTCTAAATAGAATGTAAAAATAAAGTACTTATTGTACCATTTTAAAATAAAATATTATTTTAACTAAAGGTGATATGGAAAACTATTGAATTTCGCAACTTTGACCGACTGTAGTGTAAAAAAAATGTACCAAAATAGTATGGCAAGTGACGTCAAATTTTGACGCGTTTATTCCTCTTTTTAAAAAGGTATAATACTTACACATTAATTTGAAAAAAAAAAATTTGATAATATTTTTACTCAACAACCCAATTTTTACTATGTCTTACAGAATTCTTAGAAAGAAAAATTTACGACGAATTGAATCTAACCTCTAAAGAATTACTATTGTATGCTCATAAAAATAACAACAGGCCTCTCAAAAAACAGGTTAGACCGTAAGGGACGGTATGTGCATGCATCTCACCATAGTGATTCGTTATTACAACAGGAGGGAGCAAGACAGAAACTATCTTTGCGATTTGCTGGTTCTTCTTTATGGTACCCCATTATTCAGGTAAGAGTGAGGGAGAAAAAGGTTAGAGGTGCGAGTGGGATAGATAGTGACGCTATCTGGGATCGTGCTATTTAGGATAACAGTACGGTCAGTACGCGTCACTGCCTCCTGCCGTTACTACGCACCTCTCTCTTATTGTTACCATTGATCACGTACTACGATTTAAAGCTTTGTTTATTGGACTCGATTACTCTTTGTGCTCTGGACTTTGAAACGAACTCTTTACGACGACCTTTGCCTGTGTTTGGACAGTTTGTGTTTTGTGTGTGCTACCATGGCGACCTACACTCCGCAAGAATACGCAAATATGCACTACATTTATGGAGAATGTAGAGGTAATGGACGAGCTGCAGCGAGACTTTACAGAGAAAGGTATCCGAGGGCTACGCGATATCCCGACCATCGAGTTTTCATTAATGTGCACAGATCACTATGTGACGGGCGGTTCCCCAATCAAGTAGCTGGTGAAGGACGACCCGTAAATGACTTCATACGCGATGAAGTTTTAGAGGCGGTGTCGGCAAATCCAAGCATCTCTGTGCGAGGAATAGAAGCTGATACGGGGATACCGAAGAGCACAGCACACAGTATTCTCCAAAAAGAAGAATATCATCCGTACCACGTACAGCGAGTGCAAAGTCTTTTACCTCGAGACTATCCGAGCCGAGTCGCGTTTTGTGAAACAATCCTGCAAAAACATCGAGAAGACGAAAAAAAGTAGTCATGCATTAGCTATGGGGGTGTGACTAACTCTGCCCAGAGGAAAAGAATGACACAGGTATCTATGTAGGTGGTGGTGTGTAGGTGTATATGTGTTGTTATGTAGGTATGTATGGTATCTGGCAGAGTTGCTGACTTAACCAAAAAAAATACCTGAACAGGATTTCTTTGTATACAAGGGACTTTTCAACATATAGAACCTCGATGTAGAAAGTTGACAATATAGTATTTAGATCATACCCTAGTGATAGCTACATACATATTTAATTGAAAGACCGATAAGACAGTATTTTGGTAATAACTACCAATTGGTGATACAGATTTGGTAAGTCTAATCTACAAAGCTTGGAGTACAGGCGTAGAGTAGCCAGCCTTTCGGTATTTTACAAGATTCATTTTGGAGAGTGTGCGCAAGAATTACATGACTTGATTCCGCCATCACCAGGGGCGCCGGTTTTTAGAAAACGTCATGGGTGCTCATGCTTATTTGATGACTCGAAAAAGTGTCGAAGTGTGAGAAGAGAAATGCACACTGATCGACCGACAAATAAATAAATGTCCTACTTACATACTGCGTACTTAATTACTAAATATGTTTGATAAAAATATAAGAGAGAGGAGGCCTGAGTTTCAGCAGTGGGAACATTAAAAAGGCTGATAATGCTAATGCTATTATAATTTATACGTAACCTAAAAGGCGATTACTGATCTGTTTCTTGATGTCCATTCTCAGGGGTGCTCGGCACCCACTGTTTATTTCTCATGGGTGCTAAAGCCCCCGAGCACCCACGGAGTCGGCGCCCCTGAGAACAGTACCAAAGAAAGGACATTTGGGTACGCTGCATAAACTACACAAGAATAAATAATAACGATTTTTTATATTTTGTTGGTCAGTTTTATGATCTCCACAAATAAATAAAATGCTGTTTGACCTGTAATGCCTTCCCATATTTGTGTTATTTGTGAATAAGAAAAAATGTAAGATTATAAAAGAAATATTCAGGTTCAATCAAAAGGAAGTCGAAACGCAATTCCATCATTTAATAACAAAGTGTCAGATCACATCACACTAATATCACACACACACAGTTCAAATAAGAATAGGAGAGTAAATAACCTCGATCTATCAAATGTTGAGTGAAAAGTACGGTTTGCAAAGAAAACTTATTTGCGTATCAATAAAGGTTTTTTTTTTCTTTGTATTACTTAGTTCAATCTAGGTGAAGTAAAAACGTTATTGTTTAATATAAATTAGGATCACCATTCTACCATCGGACAACCCGACGTACGGCGTGTGTCCATCTTTACATTGTTAACGCATCTACAATTCGGGCCAATCGTTTCGCCACGTCGTTTATACCGTGTACATCGAAGGACTGGAACAATTTGCCTGCTGCGGTCTTCCCGTCTTATTATAATTTAGGTGTCTTCAAGGCTACAGTAAATAGGCTCGTAATAATAGTTTATTAAGAGCCTATTCACCATCAATGATTGCGGTGGGATCCCGGTCAAGCACTAGTTTATATGATTAAAAAATTAACAACAACACAGACTGGGCGACATTCTGACATTATATCGAGGCGAACGTAAATATTAAGGTAGCTCCGAAAATAAATTAATGATGAAGGCTAAGAAGAGTGCGGCATGGCAGTCAGCGTTCATTGGATAAAAGAGGTTTCATTATGGCAGCTTCTGAGTTAAAACTATACTTAAAGTAAATTGAAAATGTAACAATGAAGAACAACCTAGGGAAATTGAATGCTTCAGGTTATATAATACATATACAGCATATAACGAACACTCACTATGAAAGTAACTTTTTTTTTAAAAGCACCAAAGTTACTAAAACTGACTAAGTTCGTGCTGAGAGGCTTTTGCCACATTTCTTGCTGAAGTTTTCACTTTCAATAACTGTAGCACAGGTACTGACAAAGATATCGCGGACTATTAGTATGCAGACTTTCCTACATCTTACTTTCCCGCTGCCTAGCGGAGGTAAGCACCTCCGGAAGTTCAGGGGGAGATAATTCGAATTAGACATGGAGAATATATTAAAGAGCGAAGTTTCTTGCCGGTTCTTCTCCATAGGTCACCAATGGACTGGCCTGTTCGTGTAGTGGTTAGTGGCTCTGACTGCTATGCCGGAGGTAGTCGTGGGTTCGATTCCCACCCAAGACAAATATTTGTGTGATGAGCACGATCATTGCGTGAGCATTCAACGTGTCTGGGTGTTAATTTATCTTTAATACTTAGGGCATACTGAAAGTTTCTGGATTTTGATAAATAAGACTAGATATAAGACTACACACACACTAGACACATTACACACACACACACACACACACTAGATACATACAAACATACACGACATATACAAATGCCTAGATATATTACCGAATAGTTTTTCAAAGTAGCCTAGATATATTACCGAATAGTTTTTCAAAGTATATTCCATCGCAATTAATGCATTTTTGCATTCGCTAAAACCACTATACAAAGCAGTTGGACCTGTCTTCTTTAGGGACCTCTTCAATGGCTTTATGGAACACATTCAGCGCCGATTCAGGGCTTGTAATACGTGTGAACGACGAACGTACGAAGGCGGATGCGTCACATCTGAAGTCTTCAAATAGGCTTCTGATACTTTAGCGGAATGTGAGGATGCCTTATCGTGGTGGAGGAGTACATTGCTTCGAGGATGGTTTTCGCGAACTTTTTCTAAGACTCTGGGCAAGCAAGTGTTGACGTATGTACCAATCTGCAGTCACTGTCCTTTGATCTTCAAGCGACACTGTAGTGTAATGTCCTGATTTGCCGAAAACAGAAGCAACCATTTTTTACAAACACTTCGACTTTTCATAAACTTCGTCGGCAAATCTTCAAAAGGAAAGAACCACTCTGCCGACTGGCTTTTTTTTTCGGGTTCAAAGCAGTACACCCAGATTTCGTTTTCTGTCACGATATTATAGACAGCCAATAACTGTCCTCCATTAAACACTTTCATCATTTTAAGACACCACTAGACACGCAGTCGTTTCTGGTCCTCCGTTAAGACATGTGGTGCAAAGCTTTCGAACCTTCAGATGTACATGTAAAATGTTTTGGACTTGGCTCATTCCAATGCCTAATAAAGCACGAATTTGCTGGCAAGTAATTGTCAGTTTCAATCAGTTATCGTACGGTATCAATTTTCAAGTCTGTAAGTAACCGCAGACGACGGCCGACCTTCACGTACCACGTCATAGAGATGATCACGTCCACGTCTAAATTCTCCAAACCACGAACACACAGAGCTGCGACATGGTGCTTCATCACCAAATGCCAATTGAAGTCTCTGGCAACTCTCTTGTTGACTTAGGCCACTACGAAAATCATAAGAAATCATCATCATCTTCCTGCCCTTGTCCCGTGTTATTTGGGGTCGGCGCAACACAAAGAGATTTAAAGAGATACAATAGAGCGGCTATCAGAAGAAAATGTCTTAGAAAAACTGTCATCCTATGTCTCGGTGACGCCATCATGCAATGCCAACGAGAGACCAACCGAACAATTCGACAATATAATAGCTCATACCCGTCCCGACCCCGTCAACTCAGGAAAAATCTTAACAGCGTGAAGTAGCCCAAAGCACAGCGCCATCTCTCGGGAAATTGGGTTACTAATTTATACAAACTAGACGGGTTATGACATCCACCAACCCGCACTGGGCCCGCGTGGTGGATTACGGCCCATTCCCTCTCCTAGAGAGGAGGCCTGAGTTCCAACAGTGGAAACATTATAAGGCCGATTATGCTATGCTATGCTAGACGGGTTATGTATGTTGGGTTTTCGTTGGTAATTTTGGATTGCGTGAACCGATTTTAATAATTCTTTTTTTTATTTGAAAGAAGATACGTTCAGGATAATAAAATATGTAAACTAAGTTAAAAAAATGCTTGCATATACGGTTAAATTACAAACTTAGTTCAGAAATTATTTTGTACATCTTTTCAAAAACTGTTCAACCCATCAAGTTCAAAATAATTTTCCTAGAAAGTCTTTATAAAGTTCTACTTCTGAGATTTTTTCATATTTTCTAAACTTATGGTTCAAAAGTTAGAGGGGGGAAACATTTTTTTTACTTTTGGAGCGATTATTTCCGAAAATATTAACATTATCAAAAAATGATTGTAGTAAACCCCTATTCATTTTTAAATACCTATCCAACAATATACCACACGTTAGGGTTGAAATGAAAAAAAATCACTCCACTTTTTATTTTACCACTTTGTCGGCGTGAACTATAAGGGTTCCTAGTTGACTACGGAACCCTGAAAATTGGATCTGTATACAAGTTTATGACGTTTCATAAGTGCCCATGTGAAATAAAATATTGTGAATTTTATGTTTTTTTTTTACTCAGTAAACTTAACTGGCTGTTAGGTAGAAGATCATACGTTTTTTTGGCAAACGAACTCTTTATCTACAAAGTATTAATACCCATTTGGGTATACGGTATTGAACTGGAGACCTCAGCAAAAACTTGCAATATAAAAATATTACAAAGATTTCAAAACAAAGTTTTCAGAATTGTACGAGGTGCTCTTTGGTCTTTAAAGCCAGCTGCATGAGCATTTACAAGTACAAACTGTAAAGGAGGAAATTGACTTTAGAACAAGATGTATAAATTTTACTATCGTGAAGTGGTCGTGAGCACAACTGCTGAGCTGGAGGTGAGTTCATCCCCAGGTGATTATTACGAAATGTCGAACCTGTACTATACACTTGTGCTTTATTCTTCAGCGAGTACAAGCGGGTTGTTGTCAACGTGTCGCCACAGTACTGCGCACGTCATCGAGCGCTACTCGTGCCGCCTCCGCGTAAAAACGTCCGTCACGCGAGTCCCTGCTCGTCCACACAAAGCAAAGCGCCACACGCGGCGCCGCGTTTGGGACACAACAAAACACGAGCAGATTATGTTTCTCAGATAAGCAGCTATTGATACCGCCACAATATGGTTCACGATCCTTCCGGCATTGTTTCTAATTGCCTTTATATGCAATGATAGGCTAGATGCGTGACTTATGTTGGTTATAATGCTAAATAGAACAATTGATTTCTAAGGCGTCCTAAATACGCATGTTAATGCGGCTTCCATTCAAAATACTGTATAATAACAGGCAAAACTAGAGATAATAAGACAAACTAGTTGGCAAAAGAACAACCTTCAGCTTGTTTACAAATATGCTTTTAAACAAGTTGAAGGTTGTTCTTTTGCGAGCACCGTGACTAAATAATTGCTGACGTCTCTGCAATGAACATGTATGTAGCCAGCGTATGTGTGCATGTGAGATGGAAACCCTTTTCGTTAAACGTGCCCAAACGGGACCCTATTACTAAACTAAGACTCCACTGACCGTCTGTCTGTCACCAGACTGGATCATGAACCGTGATAGCTATACAGTTGAAATTTTCACAGATAATGTATTTCTGTTACCGCTTAACAACAAATACTTTAGACAGAATAAAATAAATTGTGTAAAAAAAAAAAAGGTTTTATAGATACTGGTGGGACCCTTCGGGCGCGAGTCCGAATCGCACTTGGCCGGTGTTTTTTTCTTTTGTGTCGTTGCCGTTTTGTTGTTTCTATTTCGCATAAAAAATATTCTACGCTATTCTATTCTATTCCTGGAAATCACAGTTTAACGGTGTGTTAAACACGCATAGTCGCAGAACATGACTTGCCTCATAAATACTTACTTAGCTGAAAATTGAATCTTTGCAATCATACCTCAAATCAGGCCTCATCACGTTTAAATGTTTCTAAAATCTAGTTTTAAAAATAAATATCATGTCAACATTGTTATATGACTGGTTGTTGGTTATTATGTTCAAGCAATTACAACGGCCATGGACGTCGGTCGGGAGGAAGGTGTGACTGCACCACCTGAGTTTCAATAGTATATTCAAAACGTTCAAAAATCTAAAAAAATGTTAGAAATCCAAGTTAGTACCTATGTCTGTCCATAAATTTTGTTACACTTAAAAAGCATAATTTTCCGGCGAGCTACCCATTGCTCGTCGTCCGCAAGCCCACGGCTACGGTGGTCGGAGACCGCTCTGCGATGCCCGACGCCCGGGGCGTCTTGTGTCGCGGCGGCTGGGGCGTGGTTCGTACATAGGTTCCCTCACTCTTGCGACCGCCTCCTTCGCTAGCATTACTGCTTCGCAGAAGGACGAAGCCCAGACCATGGCCTGAACCAGGGCCTGGCACGCTATGTCGCCACCGCCGATTGCCTCCACTAGGACACTGCTCCGCCCAAGAAGTTAATGTGACTGCTAGAGAAGAGATAATACGAGATTTAGCGCCGAACGCTTTGTGTAGCACTCTTGCCGAATTAAATGCGGGATTGTCGCAGCGGACGGCGTGAGCGGAGCAGTAACTTAAGACGCGGGTGAAACCGCGGGGGACAGTTAGTACTTAAATAATGAAATTAAAACAATGATGGAGCAGTTAATAGACGTTTAACACTATGATGCAGTTAATGAGCTACCATGGAAGCCACATGTGCAGAAGCAGTGATTGCCTTACAAGTGTGTCTTCAACGTAGTCGTTAAACTTGGAATACGCTTTCTTGGCAAGGACACGCTTGATGTGGATCTTAGCTAATACCAATTTAGATATTACTATTATCATTATTATTAGATTTCAGTAGGATCGAGGCTAATTCATTCATACTGCATAGTTTTGATAAATTGTACTTCGACATGTAGTTTTTTCTCTGCTGTTCCTAATAAATTAAAATGAAGTGGGGTAATAAAGAAAACAGAACTGCTATGATTGCTCTGCATAAAGTAGGAATAGAACCTGCAACAATGTTAGAAACGCTGCCTTAGCTTAGTATTAGACTTATGTTTGTTTATCGCACCATTGATATCTTCACCAACATTTCTTCTGTTGACGATCATAAAAGATCAGGCCGGTCGCTTGTTGTGAGGACTCGAATTCGATTCGTGGGTCAAAATCCCTTGAGGAAATAATAAATTTTATCTCATAAAATGATTATACCCGCTATAACGCCGGCGTGTATCATCAAAAAAGACCTGAAACTAGGTGCTTACCGGCGATATACGGGGCACACCTTAAACGTGTAGCTTAAATCGAATCGAATCGAAGATCAAAACGTTTGCTTGTTCGTCAAGCTGATGGCAAACACAGACTGATGAGAAAATTTTCACAATCGAGAAACAATTACAACAAGCAAAATGATCGGGTGTATGCTCGAAACTCTAAAGAAGCCACTCAACTGATCGGCAGTATCCCGTGTGGTCATCGTGCGGCGTCAATACTGGTTTGCTGGGTCGGGGTGTCCTAACACAGACTGACCAAGGTCCATTTTTGTAAAAAAGAGGTGAAAATTTCAGCTAAAGTGTATCAAGATACCATTGTAGACAATATAGTAAAGCCTCTTAACAATAGCCTTTTTGATAACATACCATGGATTTGTCAGTAAGACTCGGTACCCGGCCGTAAAGCACGCACTACCCAGCCTTGGCTTGCAGCCCGTGTTCCAGACTACGTTAAGCCTGACGATTAGTCTTCGGCTAGCCTAGACCTCAGCCCCTAGGACTACAAAATGTAGTCTGTGTTTGATGACATGGCCTGCTCTAAACGTAAGAATAATTTGAAATCAATAATAAATTCTTTACAATCAGCAGTGGATAACTGTCCAATAGACACAATGCGTAGAGCAATAGACACAATGCATTGAGCAATAGACACATGGCCTGAACGCTTAAATGCTGTGTTAAGGTTAAGGGGGCGTTTTGAGTAGAAGTATGTATTAATTTCTTGTTTAAATTCTACAGGGTGTCCAAGAACCTGGCGTCCAACTGGATTCCCACGATGCCCCAAGTTCTAACAGTACTCAGAAAAATATTTTAAAAAATCCACCCCATGTACTTACAGAATTATACTGATTTCAAAAAAAAAGGGGAAATGAGCACCCTGTGACATACTTTTGAATGCTGTGACTGCTAATGCTGATAATTTCGATATTTCTTGGAGGTTTTGTAATCTAGGGTATTGCTGTGTCTAAATAGAATGTAAAATTATAGTACTTATTGTACCATTTTAAAATAAAATATTATTTTAACTAAAGGTGATATGGAAAACTATTGAATTTCGCAACTTTGACCGACTGTAGTGTAAAAAAAATGTACCAAAATAGTATGGCAAGTGACGTCAAATTTTGACGCGTTTATTCCTCTTTTTAAAAAGGTATAATACTTACACATTAATTTGAAAAAAAAAAATTTGATAATATTTTTACTCAACAACCCAATTTTTACGATGTCTTACAGAATTCTTAGAAAGAAAAATTTACGACGAATTGAATCTAACCTCTAAAGAATTACTATTGTATGCTCATAAAAATAACAACAGGCCTCTCAAAAAACAGGTTAGACCGTAAGGGACGGTATGTGCATGCATCTCACCATAGTGATTCGTTATTACAACAGGAGGGAGCAAGACAGAAACTATCTTTGCGATTTGCTGGTTCTTCTTTATGGTACCCCATTATTCAGGTAAGAGTGAGGGAGAAAAAGGTTAGAGGTGCGAGTGGGATAGATAATGACGCTATCTGGGATCGTGCTATTTAGGATAACAGTACGGTCAGTACGCGTCACTGCCTCCTGCCGTTACTACGCACCTCTCTCTTATTGTTACCATTGATCACGTACTACGATTTAAAGCTTTGTTTATTGGACTCGATTACTCTTTGTGCTCTGGACTTTGAAACGAACTCTTTACGACGACCTTTGCCTGTGTTTGGACAGTTTGTGTTTTGTGTGTGCTACCATGGCGACCTACACTCCGCAAGAATACGCAAATATGCACTACATTTATGGAGAATGTAGAGGTAATGGACGAGCTGCAGCGAGACTTTACAGAGAAAGGTATCCGAGGGCTACGCGATATCCCGACCATCGAGTTTTCATTAATGTGCACAGATCACTATGTGACGGGCGGTTCCCCAATCAAGTAGCTGGTGAAGGACGACCCGTAAATGACTTCATACGCGATGAAGTTTTAGAGGCGGTGTCGGCAAATCCAAGCATCTCTGTGCGAGGAATAGAAGCTGATACGGGGATACCGAAGAGCACAGCACACAGTATTCTCCAAAAAGAAGAATATCATCCGTACCACGTACAGCGAGTGCAAAGTCTTTTACCTCGAGACTATCCGAGCCGAGTCGCGTTTTGTGAAACAATCCTGCAAAAACATCGAGAAGACGAAAACTTTATCGACAAAATTTTGTGGTCAGATGAATCAACATTTAAGAAGGATGGCTACATGAACCTACACAACTTGCACGAGTGGCATGTGGAAAATCCGCACTTGATGCGAGAAGATAGATCCCAGTACCGGTTCAAAGTGAACATGTGGACCGGTATTCTCTGTGGGAATATTATTGGTCCATTTGAGATGCCCGAGAATTTGACTGGCGAATCATATTTAAATTTTCTTCAAAATGATTTGCCAAACTTACTAGAAGAGACCCCACCAGATATGTGGTTCCAACACGACGGCTGTCCAGCACATTTTCGCGTATCCGTTAGAGAGTTTTTGGACGAGCAATACCCGAACAGGTGGATTGGGCGATCAGGAACAATCCCGTGGCCAGCCCGCTCACCTGACTTAAATCCGCTGGATTTTTTTTTCTGGGGAACTATGAAGGAGCTCGTTTATGCGAAGCCCATTAATGACATCGCTGACCTTCGTGAGAAGATAACACAAGCAGTGCAGGTGATACGTCAAAAAAGTTACTCGCGAAACATAAAGCGGTCCTTTTTAAGGAGAGTGAGAGCTTGTATTGCCGCGGGTGGTCAACATTTTGAACATTTATTGTAATAAAATATCTTTAAACTAACATTCTTTGCTTTTATTCTACTGGGAACCCATCTACCTGTGTGTATTTCCTTCTTGCTCACTCTTGGAACCGAAGTAAATAATAGTAGTAACATAACAGTTTCTAAGATAAGAAAGGGTCCGACAGTTACCGTTAGTAGGTAGGCACTTCGTAAAAATTGGGTTGTTGAGTAAAAATATTATCAAAATTTTTTTTTTCAAATTAATGTGTAAGTATTATACCTTTTTAAAAAGAGGAATAAACGCGTCAAAATTTGACGTCACTTGCCATACTATTTTGGTACATTTTTTTTACACTACAGTCGGTCAAAGTTGCGAAATTCAATAGTTTTCCATATCACCTTTAGTTAAAATAATATTTTATTTTAAAATGGTACAATAAGTACTTTATTTTTACATTCTATTTAGACACAGCAATACCCTAGATTACAAAACCTCCAAGAAATATCGAAATTATCAGCATTAGCAGTCACAGCATTCAAAAGTATGTCACAGGGTGCTCATTTCCCCCTTTTTTTTTTGAAATCAGTATAATTCTGTAAGTACATGGGGTGGATTTTTTAAAATATTTTTCTGAGTACTGTTAGAACTTGGGGCATCGTGGGAATCCAGTTGGACGCCAGGTTCTTGGACACCCTGTATATTATGATCCGTTTATGTTTAAAAAAACACGAATACATGAAAATCAAATTCAAGTTCACCTAATTACAAATCTGTCTACTCTCAGTATACTTTCTAATTTTATCCCTTGAAAGCATTTGTTTGCTAATGCTAATTCCAATCACCACTGATTCTGCAGATGATGATTTTCTTTTTTTTTTTTTGTGTCAATCTGACTCAGATCTGTTCCAGCCAATATTTAGCCACCTGGACAAGTGTGTTGCTGGCCTCGTATAAGTCGGGGAAGGTGCAAGTATTTGTGCAGGGCATGAAAGAAGATGATGCATAGGAAGCTGTAAAACATTTCGAGACTCACCTTGTAGAACCTAAGTACTGCTAGCTTGACCTTCTTCTTCTTGTGCTTGATCTTCTTGGGTGTGGAGTAATTCTTCTTCTTGCGCTTCTTGGCGCCACCACGCAGGCGCAACACCAGGTGGAGTGTGGACTCCTTCTGAATGTTGTAGTCTGACAGGGTGCGACCATCTTCCAGCTGCTTGCCGGCGAAGATCAGCCTGGGAGAACGGAAGAGACATCGTTAGGTTTTTGTGTATAAGCATAAGCACAATGAGCCTTATAACGTTCCCACTGCTGGGAATCAAGCGTCCTCTCTGGAAGAGGGAATGGGCTGTAATCCAACATGCGGGGCCCAGTGCGGGTTGGTGGATGTCACATGTCTTCGAATATTTGGTTCTAGGACATGCCGGTTTTTTCACGATGTTTTCCTTCACCGTTTTGAGAGCAGTGGTGATGAAATGAATTACACAAATAATGCGCTTGGCTGGGTTTGAACCCGCGACCTACAACTCACTACTCACTCTACCATAAGTCGGGGCCGTACCACTCGGCCACCACTGCTCAAAGCAAGACACATTTTATAGTTACGTAAAATGTGTCGTGCTTGTTAACTATAAGTTTTCCTAACACTACCGGCAATCGTTGAGGTTTTTGTGTACTTACATCATTTTACGAAAAGCTTGTATCTCTAGCTAGATTATTGGTATGGTAGTGGAAACGATCTCTAAGATGAACCTCTAACAGAGTTATGATTTTTATTCCTAACGCCCTTTTGGTTCGCAACTTCTATCTAGTATTGGGGATACAAATGATTGATTATTTTAGCATAATTATGCATTTATTTTATACGAGGGAACAAAACGTATCAAAAGTTCATTTACATTTTAAGAAGGAACGTAGTTAAGGGCCTATTACACCATTCGATATTCAAACAGTTTTAGTCTATGATTCGACATATCGCGTAGTGTAATAAGAGTTAGACCGGTCTTACTCGGAACAAAAGACAATCTCGGAAGATAAGACAGTCTGAATATCGTGTGCTGAATATCGCGTAGTGTAATAGGCCCTTTACTACTCTCTGTCGGATTATAAACCAATCGTGTGCGAATTATACCGCATTCCAATTATGTCAACCGACGTTGCCTCGCGTCAGATATACACACACGTGCTTAGGGACAACTGATCTTAGGGTCAAAAGGCACATTAACGATTGAAGCGAATACTAAAAATGTACATGGCATATTGATCTTATCGTCACAATCACAAAACAATGCACTCATTTCTTAATGGCAGTAATGCACTTTCAAAAAGACGCTCGAATGCGCGATCGCTATAAAATGCCAACAGCAAAATTGTCGTTTGAACCAGGTTCGATTCTCGCGTGAAGCAGATTGTTAGACGGCCGTCAAAAGATGTAAGATGTCTTACCTCTGCTGGTCTGGAGGGATTCCCTCCTTATCCTGGATCTTGGCTTTCACATTCTCGATGGTATCAGAGGGCTCGACCTCAAGAGTGATGGTCTTACCCGTAAGGGTTTTGACAAAAATCTGCATCTTGGTTCACCTAAATAAAAACAAAACGAAAAAATAAGTCAAAGCTTCATTACATTATCTCTCTTTAACTAGGATAATAATAAAAAGAAATCGAAATTATCTTTAAGAATTCTAACCACTAAATAAAAAATTATCCACCCTCCTGTGGCAGTTGTGTAAAAAAAGGTGTTGGTTTTATGCCACCTCGAACTTGACCGCTATTCGACGCGACGAGTTCAAGGTCCTAAAAACATGTAGGAAACAAGTTCCAATATTTGTTTGTTAGTACAAAAATGTCGAGATAAACACCTCTAGCATAGTAAAATAAAAACGATTAAAAAGTAATTATATGATTACTTCAACTTAATGAGTACACTGACTCATCAAATTCACATGCTTGCAACTACAAAATAATCAGGTTCACAGTTCGTTGATCGTGTTGACAACTTGTGTGGAAGATCTCAGAATGGGTATGTGAATAAAATTGACATGAACACTTTACAGTATTTATTGGCAGGCCAAGATATTACAATACAGTCATAAATTACAATTTTCATGATGAGACTAAAAAAGTTCCAGTTTCAGAATTGAAAGTAGTAGTCAGATGTTATTTTTTATGTTTAAAAAAATCAAACTAAAAGTACAGCATTGATGCATCCATCGTTCTCCGGGTTGTTTGTCACTTGTGCATACTTCCCCCACACAACTTTACCAGCCTGTGTAACAAGACCAAGTTCTGAAATGTTAACTTCGATGACAGTACCCTTTGTGATCACTCCCAAACTTGTGTACATCTGCGAACTGGGGTTTTTCTTTACTCCGATGATTGGCAAACAGAATGTTGCTTTCAGCTCTGGGTGTGTGACATGAGCTTTCTTGAAACGTAAGGCCATTGGCCTGATGAACCTCTCAAACTTAGGTGGTTTGCGCGTGAAGTTCTCTCCTACAAATGTCACTTTGGTTACCATGCGCTTCCAAGCTTTTCTTTTGGTCTTTCCTGACTTCAATACTTTGAATACTTCAGCATCAGCCTGTGCCCTGACCTTAGGTATAGGTACATCCCATTTTCCAGCCTTTTCCTTACGTTTCTGTTTTATCATGTTAGATAGAACCTTAGCCCGGGACTGCACATCTCTGTCCAGAAGGTACACAGGCAGCGCACCCTCTGCTACCTTCTCTGTGTTCTGTTTCACATTCTTCTCTTCATGTGCTTTAATCTTCTTTTTCATCTGTATCTTCTCATTGCGGCGCTCCTTGTTGTAAATCTTGGCCTTGATACCGCGCAGCTTGCGAGCTTTCTCAGCGCGCCTGTGAGGCTCACGCGCCTCACGCTTTCGCTTCCGCTCCTCATAATCGAGCCTCCTACCATAAAGCTTTTGGTGGCGTTCAATATATTCGTTCTGCGGCATTGTGGTTGCTTATTCGGCAACTACAACAAAATTATCAAAGTCAAAAAGCTTCTTCACAAATCTAACCTCTTCGATGCGCGTTTTTCACCGTGTTTTTAGTTAGAAATTAGAGATACGCGGACATTATTGCAAATTAACGTTTGATATCGTGGCTAAAACGTGAATTTTCCGAAACTCCACCACGATACATAAATCCAACACCAATTTCCACGTGTGAATATTTTCACAATCTAAGTTCACTTTCGAATAAAAAACCGAATATTATTGCTTCTTGACAATAAAAGTAGTTATACGTACTTTGTAGTTGCAATCTTATCTAATATTACGAACTAATTTGTAATTTATTTCACAAGATTGACAAACTCACCTTATGCCGACACCATGCCACTTGGAAAAGGAAACTGTGCTCACTATTGTGTTACCATTAGCGAAAACAGCTAAAATGTTACAAAATAAAAATGTGGGTGCAATGCGTTGTAAGAAGCCAAGAGTGTACTACATATCAAATTTTGTCGCATTATTGCGAATCAGTTTTTGAGACATTGCATTTTGAGACAAAGTAGAAAATTGAATAATTTAACAATTTATTAAATAATATTTTTTTATTTTAAATTATTATATTATTCAATAAAATTGTAAAATTATAGGGTCATAAACTTAAATGTTAGTAGATAAAAAATACAATCCCAACATACACTTTTGTTGGGATTGTATTTTTTATCTACTAACATTATTTATAAGTTCCATTATTTGTTAAGAGCATATTTTTTTTTTTTGTTTTATCCTCTTAAATTCACGGTCCGATATTTAGGGTCCGATTTAGGCCAAGAAATTAGGGAGGTGGAGCTCCTGATTACACGTTCACTGATTCAGGGCAATTCAATCAGTCGGTAAGGGCGAACGACTAGCGACGGACGTGTCGATTGAAAAGAAATTTGACAAAATGTGGGCCAATGAATTATCGTAACCCTAGCGGTTGGCCCATAGTTTTTTTTTTTATTCTTGAATAAAACAAAAGAAAGAAAAAGAGATATTCTTTTTGAGATTTTTTTTTAGGCTGGCTTGTTGGTCTAGTGGTTAGTGGCCCCCTGACTGATATGCCGGAGGTTATGGTTTCGATTCCCACCCAAGAAAAATGTTTTTGTTATGAGCACGATCATTGGTTCAGTGTCTGGGTGTAATTTACCTATAATATGTATGTATTTAGAAATATAATATATAAGTATAATATAAGTAAGTAATATAAGTATATTATATAAGTATACTTATATTATAAGTATGTTTAAACGGGTCTAGACGGAGCGTTGTGTGATAGTTGTGGAACATTATTAGGTACAGCTGTGGAGTAGCGTAATTAGAGACACAATAGAAAGACAATGGCGCGTGAACGCCAGCGTTATTGCGGGGATTAAGAGGTTTAATTATCATTATCATTATTCATATAGTTTGGATCACTTTTGTTCCAAAGATAAGGCATATCATGACAGGTGGACGTGTATCGCCCTGCCTGAACCAGTATAGCTTGCCAATGAGTGCTCTGGCCTCATCAATATGTCCATCGATCCTGCACTGCCAGGCTGGAGCAGCAAGCCTTGGTCGAGTAGCTATATCACAACTTGAAAACTTTATATTAGCTAAACGACACGCCGAGCAATAACAATAAAAGTAAACGGTGAGCTACCTTTAATGGGTAGCTCGTAATAATAAATAAAATTGCCAATTTTTTAAATAGCTATATTGTATAATTTTACTTTTGATAAACAAATATAAAAGAAATTATGAACTATCTTCATCAACAACGAAGTTATAAGCTGCTACTTACAAGAAAAAGAAGTCCGCCTTGGTTTTTGAAGTTCATCACGGCTATGACATGACGCCACCAGCGCCATAGAAAATGGGATTTTGTATTTATCTAATATTTTGTATCTCGTTTGCTATTTTACCAATTTACATATTGTTTTTTTTTATATTTATCTATTCTGACACGAAAATATAATTACCTTGACAACACTAATGATGTGGCATTATAGCAGCATATTTTATCTGTGACATTTTTATTTTAGCTAGGCAACACTGAAAAGAAGAATAATAGCAAACTTGGCAAGCGTGTAACGAAGTTCAGTTGTATAAACCAGTAATAAATTCTGGTTTTTACCATCGCCAGGCTATCTGGCTAAGATTTGTGTTATGAAAACAATAAAGCATTACTAGAGATCAAAATTAAAACTATTCGGTAAACAACCGAACGCCAGACAGCTTCACTATTATGAACACAACAGCAACCTTCTCTTCAGGTGAGTGTTGATTGTGTTCATTTACGGAAAATTCTGTACCGTGGTGTGTGGTCAGTGAACAGTGGTTATGGTGGTTTATTTGGATTCCCAAATAAATGTGGTGTCAATTTAAAGCCATTTATGTGAGCCAGAGGATACTAAACTCAAAGGAGAGGTCACTTGATCGACATCAATGTTCATTCATCAGCATTTAGCGTACATGTCAAAATCATTAACATTCCAAATGAGGTTAAACTTTTGATTGCGCGTAGTTTCCTTGCTTATAAATAGGTTGTCAAAACTACTGCCCAAGGTGATTTGGTTTGATTGAAAATAATGGACTATAATTTATGGAATAATGATTATTTTGTTAAAAAGATCGTTGGTGATCTTTGTCCAATTAGCGATAAAAATATAAAAAATATTCACTATTTGTGTATTTCCAGTTGGGCGGGAAATCAACTTTGTTTGAAATTATTTCTTGAGATATTATGACTGTGTACAACAGATAAAATACCTATATGTAAAAGATACACTGATTAGGACAATTTTTATCCACTTTTCTGTTGATAATTTACTTTCAAGGACACTGGTTGCTTCTCATTGGATGGGTCAGTAAAATACTGCCTTTTGACCAATAATTCTTTCAGGTTTATGGTGTACATGGCAATATTTTAAAAATCATTGACTTTTGCCAACTTTTCTTTTTTATGTGTTTATGGTAATAGTAAAAATAAAGTTTATTTTGTCACTAATAATAATTATAATTTTATTTCAGCATAGTCTTCATTAGAGTATATTATTAATATTGCTGTATTAAAAAGAAAAAGAGTACAATAATTATCTTTATCAAAAGTTAACCAAAAAACTGGTTGCAGATCATTCGTGGAGCAGACGTTGTTCTACAGAGACTGTGTTCAGCATACAAGGAAAGGAAACTGGTAAGTTAGTTTGTGCAACTTGTATACTGTGTTCTCTTGTTTTGTGTGTTTGTCTTTGTGACTTACCATTTATTGTCTGCATGTATTTATTGTATATATAATGTGTAATGAAGCACTAGTTTGTAAAAATAAAAATATTAGTCTAGTACAAAAGTAAATATTTATAGTATCTAGTTATAAATGTAATTCACAGAATTTATTCTCTTTTTGACATTCATAAAAAAAAAAAATTCTATGTATTAACTAAAATCCATAAAATTCCATACCATCCATTCCATAACTTTTATTTCTTATTATTTATTATTTTTATGTATAAATTTTAAAACATACATTTAATTTCAGTATGAAATGGTAAACAATATTTTCAAAAAAATGAAGATACAAAAAACAATTTTAGGGCAGCCCTAACAAAGTACAGTCATAACAAAAATGTACCTACAGAATTTTTAGGTTAATGTAATTAAAAATGAAATCCTAAACTTGGCTGTAAGATTTATAAAGATGAAGTATCCTGATACTATGCTGCAATATGAGATATAAAATTAAAGTAGTGGGTCAGCTCTCAGGCTAAAAAATTATACCAAGAAATAAATGACCTTAGGTGATAGTGGCGACCCCTGTTATACGAAAATGAATGTTGTTATCACATAACTATTAATTGTGGTAGTAAATGAACAGCATATATGTAATTGGAAATTGACTCATTTTTAGGGTTCCGTACTTCAAAAGGAAAAAACGGAACCCTTATAGGATCACTTTGTTGTCCGTCTGTCTGTCAGTCTGTTAAGACCCTTTATCTCGGGAACGCGTGGAGGTATCGAGTTGTAATTAAAACCTTATACTTAGGTCTGCGGTCCCTTGAAGCTGTGAAAAAATCAAACTTCAATCTAATTAACGAAAATAAAACAGATACGGCCGTTTATGTCGCAAAAAACGTTTATTTCGACACTCTTAAGGGAATTAAAATTCATAGGGTACTTCCCGTTGACCTAGAATCCTGAAATTTGGCATAAAGCAAGGTCTCATAGCACAAGAATAGGAAAAAAAACTGTAAATTTGTAGTTACGTCACAAAGGAAAACATTTTTTGCGATTCGGAAAAATCTTCGTAACGTAATTCGGGAATTGAACTGTTTTCATAGGTAAGTTTGTACGGAACCCTCAGGGCGTGAGTCCGACTCGCACTTGCCCGGTTTTTTTTATAATTTATATCAGAAAGACAACCCGAAATCGCAAAAAGAAAGAACTTTTCAAATATGTTCAAAATTAAGTAAGTTAGAAACCTTTTAAATTTGACAGAAGGGGAAACTGTGAAGTAACAAAAAAAGGATGGACAAACTTAAATCTGACGTCACCGCTATTAGATTACGCGTGTAGAAAAGAGATATCCCCACCACACGCCCACTCTTCTTCATACAAACATTTGAAATGCCAATAACTGCTTCATTATAATACTTCATAACCAATTATTTTGATGCGGTTTTGAGAAAAAGATTTATTTTTAGTGTTATTTGTTGTTTAGTACAAAATATTACTCGAACGTAAAGCGAAAATATCTATAGAACATTAAAACTAATCCAATTTTTCTATGAAATCAATGTATTGTCCATAAAGGACATTATAAAACTTGTTACAATAAGCGCTATAGATTACTACTGAAAATCGTGTGTATCTGATTGATTTCATATCATAATTAAACTGTTATTCTGCTAACTGAAGGCAAAATTATTATTTTACCCATTCCATATTTATTATTCAAAACTAGCTGACCCGGCGAACTTCGTACCGCCTATCCTACTCTATCCTACTCTACCTTACTCTACCCTACTCTACCCTACTCTACCATACTCTACCCTACTCTACCCGAAACCTTTCCACGGTTTTGCATTCTGGAGTTATAGCGTCAGGAAGGAAAACCCGACTTATTTTTATTTCAAAATAATCCTACTTAACTAATTACTACAGTTACTCTACCCTACTCTACCCTACTCTACCCGAGACCTTTCCACGGTTTTGCATTCTGGAGTTATAGCGTCAGGAAGGAAAACCCGACTTATTTTTATTTCAAAATAATCCTACTTAACTAATTACTACAGTTTTCCCTGTTAGGTATTTTAATTTCCAAAAACGTCGAAAAGAATATACTGGCACTACAGTCGCGTGCATAAGCTAATGTAGTTATACAGGTGACTTTCAATTAATTGGCAATCTTTCAGGGGTTCAAAGTATCATAAATATGAACTATTTTATTATGGGATCAAACTAAAACTCCAAAAACAAAATTGCTGTTCCCTGACATTATGACAAGTTTTGCGGATATAATTTTATCGAATTAGTTAGCTTTTTTTCTGATTTCATATCATAATAATCTTTTTATATATTAATGAGCAGTGATGGTCCCGATTTACGAGTTGTACGTCGAGGGTAGCACGAGCTTTACTTTTTTTTTGTGTAATTTATTTCATCACCACTCCTCTCAAAACGTTGAAGGCAAACATCGTGAGGAAATCGGCATGGTCTAGATTCTAGAACCGAAAATTCGAAGACATGTGTCCCAGCAGTGGGAATATTAAAGGGCTGATTATGATTCATGTATGAGTACTAACACTTAAAAGATTGCAAATGAATTTAAATTCATTCTGTGATTGATAGGTAGGTATACACTGAAATAGAGATAATCAAATTACAAAAGACTTTAAACATATTTATCTTCAAACTATTGATAATAAGTTAAGTAGAAGATATTGTACACGTGATAGATCGAAAATATATAAAACAATGTTATTAGCGTCATTATTTTCGAAGAAAATGACTTATGCCTATTTTGCCAAAAATATCTTTTGTACTTGACTGTCCAAAACTGTGGCTTCACGCTTCACGGAATGTAATGCTTTTTCTCAACGTCATTGAATGACCTGACTCAGACATGTTGGAACATGTCTCGATTATTTTGGAAACCTCATTAAGTACAATAAAAGCACTCGTATCGTAAATGCAATAACATATTATGTTATTGCATTTACGATACGAGTGCTTTTATCGTTATCAAGGGGCAATGAGGTATGTATTTAGTGCTGACCGCAAGTCCTTGTTTGTTACTGTATGATTGAGAACTCAAACATTTAAATTTATGACATAAAATTAATACAAAATATAATTTTACTGTATCAGATAACAATATTATCCATTTTAATTCGTTAAGTTACAAATTGCGTCAATTTTGCATCGAATCGTTCAGCCAACAGAAAATAATGAACCTGTGAAAATATAAGTACGTATTTATTCAAACTTAAAAATTATCTGCTGTAAAAACACACTTTTTGAGTTTTGTCATCCATAAAGATATGAACACCAACAGTATGATATAACAAATAAAATAGCCTCATTTGTTCAACTTTCGGTACTAATGCTAGTTCTGAAGATTATTATTATTAAAATCAGATTAATCATGTACACAATATTTTCATCATTTTCGATAGGTACTGAAATAGTCAGATTTAGGGCTGCCTCTAATTGAATTAGGTAAGTTTTATTATTCGCCATTTATGTTATTCTTACCTAAGCATATAAAATTGCTTTGTACCAATATTGTCATTTTATTATATATTTATGTAACCCTAAAACAGTCTGATATCCCACATCACACCCCAAATAATAATTAAGAATATTTTTTTATTTATTTTAGAACAGATCGTCTTCTAGTACCGTCTAATCTATATTGGACGTAAGTGTAAATATAACATGTGGTATGATTTTTTGCGATCCTAGTATCTTCAGTACTGAGTAGATATAAAAAAAAAGTACGAATATTTTTGTATGGACCCTGAAATACCGGACAGCCGCCATATTGAAAAAAAAAAAATAATACGCCGCACAATAAAACCTACTTAAATCACTTGGGGACACTGACATAACGAGAATCACTATGGTCATTTTGTCCATTTTCGAGTTATTTGCAGGAAAAGATCGATTTTCGAAAACTTCCAAGGCCATAAAAAATACTATTATATTTATACAGTTTTATAAAAAAACTATTTTTAAAACCAACCTTTCAGTACCCGCTTGTATGGTGAGGCTGAAAACAAATAAAAAAAGTACTTATAAGCCAATTAAAACGATGCAAAAAAAAAACTTGCCTTTTTAAACATCATGATATCAAAAGACAAGCCATAAAAACGCCCTAACTTCACCCCTTCCTAAAATTTAAAGCTTAGTACGAAAAACGGCGCAACCAACTCTTCATAAAAACATTTCGTTTGATGTATTTCACCATCAGTTTAACGACCGACAGTCCTATTCTCAAACATCCTGCCAAAATAATTATCCATACATAAAATACCGTTATTCTAATTCTAAAAATAAACCCAACCCTTTACATCGGGGGAATTCCCCTTATGTTTATTTCCGGATAAAACAATCGTCAAAAGCCCTTCCTACATGTATGAGTACTTAGTCATCGCTTGTGTCAGACAAGTTTAAACTTGCCTCTGGTGTTACTAATTTCTGTTCAAACTCCAGTTTTTACTTCTAATTGTCTGGTTCTCAAAATAGAGGCGGAACTGCATCCTAGTCACTACACAACTTTCCAGTCGTTGACCTCAGAACTGTGGCTAGACCTGTCTAGACTTGTATCATCTATTGTTAGAGAATATAAAAAAGGCATCCCCTTTTCCCTTAAAAACCATTTTTGTTGAATAAGACTTCGTGCTCAATGGTTTAACATTTATTAAAGGTAACTATTGTGTTCTGATTTCCGAGAAAACAGTTATCTGTAAAAGAAATCAATTACGTTTTTAAATAAACTTAGATTTATCTAAGTTAAAAATCCTATTGATTGAATTTGTCGCGCCATTTCTTTTCTCCACTATATTCTAGAAAGTGACGTTAGCGCTATTTTTTAGACTTTCTTTCGTCACGCCATTCAAAAGTATTTTGAGTAAATAAATCTGCATTCATATAATAATCCCATAAGCATCGAAAATCTTACAATTGCTCAAGTAGCAAGTTGTTAAACAAAAAACATAGTGAACGGCCACTGTCGCGCTCGTGCCACAAGGCATACACGCTAACTCCTTTTTTGCGTCTTGAATTGCAAATATGGCTTCTTCCAAAAACTGCAGGTGTCAAAGTCCTGATTCTATGCAAGTATGAACAAGACTTATGGTGGGTATGAGTCACAATGTGGCCTGTGGGTTGCATTACGTCAGGAGCTCCGCTTGGTAACCTACTGTGACATCTTTATCTGGCCTGCTCTGTACTGACCATGCGAACGAGTTGGGAATTGTCGGAATTCAGGCATGCATGATATCATTGAGTGGGTAGCAAACAGACAGAATCCTTTGAAAATATTACACGAGTTGAAACGTTGAGCATTTTTTGCAACAGAGTATTTTGGGAATAATACAATCCTAAGCCCTGTTTTACAGGCTACATAGGCCTGTCACAGAATTTATCGAATAATGACCCGAGAGGTCAAAAGAGCTTATCCAAAGACAGTTAAGTTCCTTTATTGCTGTCGCAAGAAAAGCCCAGACAGGACCGCTGGCAGTCTACATAAAGAGGTTCGACCCCTCTTGTCATTATGAATATAATCCAAGATATTGCCACTTGATACTAAGAATTATAATATCCCTGTGCAATTAATCCAAGAATTATTACGTAAGTGGATTCCGTTGAGTTCGACACCCGCCAGACAGCGATCTTGTCTGCAGCATGTTTGTAACTAGAATCGTAATGAGCTCGAACACGATTATGATAATTACTAAAGCTCCAAGTTACATTTGATGGTAATCTAACCTCTAATTTTAACTGTTTTAACTCTTAATTTATTTCTTTTAATTAGAAATGGTATAGTAACACTTCAAGTGTTTTACTTATAAATTAGTCGAGCATTTTTGGTCAATTATTTAGATCCGGTTGGCGGATTTTTAACATTGATTATTAAGTCGTTGATTTAAAACTAAATTGTATCCATTAGTGATGATCTTTTATGTTGAAAAAATAATTAAGCAATTATAAAAATATTTCTAAACTATTACAAAAATTCGCCACACCTCAATTAGGGTATGCAGTCATCAATATGAAAAATATTAACTTTTTAATTGGTGATTGTCAGATGGTTCTGAACTGCAACATGGTGGACCCCGAGCCAGGGCCCAGGGCCAGGGTACACAGGATCCAGTCGACCTGAAGACATGATGATGATAATGGGATATCACTCAGCAATTTA
Source organism: Mythimna impura (assembly GCA_905147345.3). Classification (NCBI taxonomy): domain Eukaryota; kingdom Metazoa; phylum Arthropoda; class Insecta; order Lepidoptera; family Noctuidae; genus Mythimna; species Mythimna impura. Next base: position 1,551,830 of record LR990355.1, on the reverse strand, counting down.
GCATCTAATGAAAATTATTCCGTGGTTTTTTGACATCAGTATGCTTACGTTATTGTCGACTGTTAGGGTTACAAGATGTAATTGGGATACGTGTTTCTAAATGTTCAGAATTTCACACAAGTGTAAAAAAAAGTTAATCTTTGAATAGATTCACATTTTTACATGACAGTATTGTGATATTGTGAATAGAAATAATAAGTCTGGGCAGAAAATGTTTGAACCAATGTCAATAATATCACTAAACTTGTAATAAGTCTAGTGTTAATATCAGTGCATGTAACACTTATTTATAAAACGTGGACTCTGTCCGCTTGATGTCACCATACATAGTTATATCATCACTCATATTTCATGATCTTTAAATAGAAGTAGACTAGAACATTGTGTATTAATTTTAGTGTATGCAACATGTTTCAAATTCAGGTTCTCCGTTCGCTCATTTTATTTGATCATTCTTAAAAGTGCAGCTTCGACATAGCGCCTCTTGGTTAAAAACTGGTCAATTTTATGCCTAATCAGCTTGGAATGGTGGAGGAAAATATTAAGGAAACTGGCAAGTTAAACTGTAACCGCTATAAATGGAAGTTATTAACGCCATCTACCGTACAAAGGCTCTGTCGACTTGATATTCAAGTGCCCTTACTTTAAAACAATGGCGGACGACACTTGAACAAACATTTGCCTCTCAAAATAAATACTGCAATAATGACGCGCAAGTTTACTCTTGCGTCAATGTTGACGAATTTTTGAGAAACTGAATTTATCAGAAATGATACGTAATCTTCATATCAGGTATTATTTATTTGTGTTTAGTACAAATGAATGGCCTAATAGATACAGAATTTTGGCAAATAAATATTGCCCAATTATTTTTCATGATTTGAAATTTATATGCCTTAGAGGGTCAGTTTTAAAATAAGTCATATTTTCTGAAAAAAAGCAGGGTAAGTACACAAACAAAGACAATTTATTTCATTACTGCACGTTTCATTAACGCATCCCTGTGACAACCCTAATTTGAAATATGTTTTTTGTGTGATTGTACTTTTTAATTTTGTATTTGAGCTAGTCTATAGATCATTTCGATGTGTCCTATGTATAAGGGCCAATGTGCAAATTTACAAATTTTTCAAAAAATATATCAAATTGAAACTTTGAGAGACAAAAAAGGTTATAATTTTTGCTTGCAGCTTGTAAAAAGTATATCAAATTGAACCTTTAAGAGCCTCTATTGAAAAGTTGTCAATTTGCACATTGGCCCTTATATATAGGACCCATCGATTTCATGGTTGTGGTAAATAGTCGAAAAGTATATCTATGATTCATTATTTTCTAGGTAATTTGAAATATAGATCACATCGGTGACTGTCAGATTTCACATGATTATAAAATGCTTTAGTCACGCTTAACACATCGGTGCGTGAATGATACTGTGTGAAGTTTCTCATACAGTTGCTCTGCAGGCTTTTGTATCAAGGAATGCCATTCAACAGCAAATAATATGGTGGCTGCAAGATTATTTTTTTATAACTTATCTCCTGCTTTGAAATGGTCTATGCATAACTTGAAAGTCCTATTTGCGCTTCAGTTTTCTTTCAAAATTATCGTATCTATATCGGATATATTTTTGGACATTTTATCACAGCCATATCTGCATGTATTTTAGCGTGTGTAGATTAAATTATGTACGTGTAAATTGGCTATGAAAAGATTAAAAAAAAACACAAAACAGAATTTGGACAGACTAAAACAAAGAATGAGAAAAAGAATTTGGAAAAAAAAAGTGAAAAAGACAGACCGACAACCACAGAAAAAATACCAAATAAGTGCTTATAAAAAAAGTGAAAGTTAAGAAAAATAAAAAAATATAGGAAATACAGTCTTGTTTCAAATAAAAAGAGAGTTTTATAACAGAAAAAAAAATAGTTTCAATACCCATAGGACATTTTACAGACAGTAACACCAGCGCCGGGCACATCGGATAATGGCTACACGGCAGTTTACCCGCAGTTGTTGAACAGTGTATGTGTTGTAGATATTGCGCGCGACACGAGCGATACGGAGGCGGTGGACAGTGACGCGACCGATGCGAGCGATGTGGAGTACGAGCCCGTGACCGAACCCGACGACGACGGCCCAGTCGACGACGACGATACTTCCGCGAATAGCGACGTAAGTGCACTTACGTCATGTTTATTCCGAAAGTTTGGAATTTCCAATTGATTTTACACCTTTGATTACGATTTCGGTTATGATTATGATAAATTTTAATCGGAACTCAACTCAATCAGATATCAAAGGTACAAACAAGATTATACTTGTCGCGCGAGGAACCTCCCTCTTCTCGCCTTCTGTTGGTTTCTTTAGCTGGGTCTACGCAAGGGGAGCCGAGTTCGAACCGAGCTCAAATTCGTGCGGTGTCGCTCGCACTCAGCTCTTCTAGAGTCGTTCCACGAGTTCGGCTCGTGTACCACTCGTGCTCGGCTCCTCCAGCATAGACCCACCTTTTCTCTTGTTGTTTTGTTTCGTATTTGGAAAATTGTGGACGTAATTGGAATTCGCTCTTCATTTGTACTTATCTGAGGTTTTGATTAGTTTTATTAGTGTTTAATTTGACGCTTCTGCTTCAGATTTTGGTTTCGATTTCAGTTCCGAATCCGAAAGCCCAAATCCAAAAACTCCGCTTCCGAATTCGGTTCACACATATGATAGGAGTTTTTAAGTCAAGAGTGAATATTGTACTTCTAGACAAGCGTGCTTCATCGTCGACCACATCATCGCTTACCATCAGGTGGTCAAACGCGAGCCCGAATAAATCCACCGCCGTGCATAGGCCTTTTTTCTTGTGCTTTTTGGTTGTGCTTTCAGTACAACCATTGTTGTTCCCTCGTAACTCTGAAATAATATTTTTAATACATTTACTCAAATACCTGCTCCTATCCCAACCGCTTTTAGGTACGCAAATTACTGTTTTCCACACTAGTGCGGAAAAGTGCGCGAACTCGCCCCCCCGGAACAATGTATTGTATTTATCGTATCAGACAAGGCGTATTTATTTCTTCATAAGTGTATTGAAAAAAGCCGTTTGATACACGTGGAAAGTCACTGCAGGGGATCCATAACACCCTCACCTGCAGCCGCAGTAATTCCGCCTCGATCTCAATGACAAAGTTTCTCCAATTGTATCTAAATGTACTATTTTAATTCGAGTAACTGGTATGACGTTTAGCGACGAGAGTTTCAAAAGTTAATTCACTATAACTTGTGTGGAATGTCGAGATGATTGTCACTTACTTACGATATTGTTCGTCTTAATTTTCTTGATGTTTTGGTTCATACAATTTTATTCACCATAACTTGCTTACATTTATCGCCATTTACGACATTGAGCGTCATTATTTATCTCAAAGTTTTGATTATTTAGGACCTTTTTTTATAAAATCTTCCAATAGATAATCATAATTGAGCCTTTGTCCCGTTTTTTAGGCCGTTTTTACTTTAGGCGGTAAATAACCTTTTTTTTTAAAGGTCATCTAATGACTTCACTCGCTCTAGGGCGGATCGGTAGGATGTGTCAGAATTTACTGACTAAAACCACACCTATGTTCCTTCTTTACGTTCCAGGATTACAGGTTTCCCATTCGGAAGTACACCCATGGCCCAGTAGGCTTTGGCCCTACTGGGCCCCTACGATTTACTAACATCTCTTTGAGGCGCGCGTGGGACACTAGGTAGGCGCCCGCCCGCCGCGCCGTCGACAATTCGGGCTCGGTACGGACGGTTACTGGACGGCCGGGCAGCGACCTTCGCATTGCTCGTCGTCCGTAAGCCCACGCCTACTGGCTGGAAGTCGGGGTCAGGGTCTCTCGACTTTCTTTTCTTCGGCCTGCCTCCATCCACGTAATGTCTACCCGGAAGACGCGGTAGTGCATACGGAAGTGTGCCCCGCTTGGGCGAAGCACCGCCGTGTCCTCGTGGAGGTGATCAGCGGCGGCGACCTCTTGCATTGGGCCCTGGTGCAGGCCATGGTCTGCAGCGAGGGGGAGTGGGCGGCGGTCGCCTCTGCGAAACAGTATTGCTAGCGAAGGAGTCGGTCGCCTCCTTCTGCGAAACAGTAATGCTAGCGAAGGAGGCGCTAGCACGCGTGAGGGAACGGACGTCCTCACGCCCCAGCCGCCGGGACCCCGACCCCAACTTCCAGCCACTGTAGGCATGGGTTTGCGGACTACCAGCAATGGGTAGCTCGCCGTCCTGACCGAGTCCAAGTTGTAAAACCATAGGGGCCCAGCAGGGCTGAAACCTATTAGGGCCATGGGTTGACTTCCGAAAGGGAAACCCGTGGTCCTGGATTTCAAGGGCAAAGAAGGAACATAGGGGTGTTTATAGTCAGTAAAAGTGTGACACTCTTTCCTGCTCCGCCCTAGAGCAGGAAATGATCTAAGTCATTAGTTGATTTCCTAACAAAAAAAAAACCAGTCCCACGATATCGTGACGACCTTAATTGGGTCGACGCAACGCTATCACTGACTCTTCTCTTTCATATCATTCCTCAATCAATCCATCTATCTTTTTTTCGGCCTTCCTCCATCTACATAATGTATATTCATAACTTCTAACAGATAACATTATTCATCTATATATATATATATATTGTATAAAAGGCGAAACTGACTGACTGACATATCAACGCACAGCCAAACCTACTAGGACTAGGAGCGTGAAATTTTGCACAAAGCTTCTTTTTGTGACGTAGGCGAGCACTAAGGGAGGATTTTGCAAAATTCACCCCCTGAGGGGATGAGACGGGGTTCCAAAGTTTGTATGGAAAAACCTATATTCACGCGGGCGAAGCCGCTGGCAGAAGCTAGTGTACATATAATCTCCACTTCTATTGTAGTACACTACATTCTCTCTAACGGTCCCAAAAGTTAATTCCTTTAATTAAAACATTAACGCGAGCATTAATTGTAACGCTACATAATTCTTTCACAGTGAAGGTGTAAAGATATTTTTTTTTCTAATTTTTTACACAAAATCCTTACTTACGACCGTTACGCTGTGTGATCTTCGATAATTTTGGCTCATAACTGTCTGTATAACTGGATAATGGTATAAATTCGTTTCCATATCTTTAGCGGTAATCTAATCTGCGTAATACAGATAAACAGATAATGTAGGTACGAAAGTTTTTTCAAGTCTGGAAATAGTAAATAATAAAAAAATAATAGATTTATAAAAACGCATCAATTTAAACTAGATGAGGCCGGTGTTTCCTAGCTGACTACCTTGAGAAGAAACACCAAAACAAACTTAGTCGAAGTTTTTTTTTTAAGTGCATATAACAAACATGTAATGGTCAATTTGAGGGGACCTTTCTAGTCAGTGCAAGCATTTGAGTGGACCTGTCCAGCCAGTGCAAGCATTTGAGTGGACCTGTCCAGTCAGTGCAAGCATTTGAGTGGACCTGTCCAGTCAGTGCAAGCATTTGAGTGGACCTGTCCAGTCAGTGCAAGCATTTGAGTGGACCTGTCCAGTCAGTGCAAGCTTTTGAGTGGACCTGTCCAGTCAGTGCAAGCATTTGAGTGGACCTGTCCAGTCAGTGCAAGCATTTGAGTGGACCTGTCCAGTCAGTGCAAGCATTTGAGTGGACCTGTCCAGTCAGTGCAAGCTTTTGAGTGGACCTGTCCTGTCAGTGCAAGCATTTGAGTGGACCTGTCCTGTCAGTGCAAGCATTTGCCATTATTCGTAAAGCTCAACTCAGGACTACTCTCACTCAACTTTCAAACTACCGATTTTAATTTAAAATAAAATCCCTTGTGGAACAACTTAATCGTAACGGTAAACTAAGTTTGAAAACATTTATTATGCATATATTTTCGAAACTGTTTCATACAACATTATAAATATGATTGTAACTGCCTCGTTAGTATGGTGGTCGCAAGCGCGACTTCTGAGCATGGGCGGACCTGTTGATCTAGTGGTTAGTAGCCCTGACTACTATGCCGGAGGTCGTGGTTTCGATTCCCACCCAGGACAAATGTTTGTGTCATGAGCACGATCATTTGATTTGTGTCTGGTTGTAATTTATCTATAATATGTATGTATTTAGAAATATATAACTATGTTTATCAGTTGTCTTGTACTCATAACACAAACTCTGCTTAGCTTGGGACTGGACAGCGTTGTGGAATATTATATTATATGTTATGGGGTCCTTCCTGGTTTCGATTCCCAAGTAGGGCAAAAAATGCTGTTGGGTTTTTTTTGGGTGGTGTGACACCCTCGTGCCTCGGAGAGTACGAAAAGCCGGTGGTCCTGCGCCTGATAACTCCCCGATCGTGTCGGATCGCCGTGTCATCGAACTATAAGAGTAAAGGAAAAGAGTGTGCGTATTTGAGCAGTATATTATCTCCTGCTTACTTGGCTTATCTTTGTTGAGATTGGCCACTGTGATTGGTCGGGAGGTTTATTTTTTTAATTTATAATCGTAATTATCGAAACTTGACAAAGACCTGTAACCTGTACCTACTTTCTGTGCAAATAAAGATCTTTTCTATTAAAGTTGATTGTTGGTTTCAAAAGTTAACTATCTAAAATGTTTTCCAGAACGACATAATAGCGACTAAGGTGGTGGAGGTGTCGGTGGGCGACGATGGCGAGCTGCAGTTCGCGGACTCGGAGCGCACGGACTCGCACGAGAGCGACAGCGAGCTGGACCTGTACGACTACTGGAACTGCGCGCAATGCCGCGCCAAGAACAACAACCCGCTCTACCGATACTGTCACAAGTGTTTCCAGGTAACCGCTTTAGGTACCATTGCTTTTACCAAGAGTAATAAGTGGTAACGGCACCCACTTACGAATTGTAGGTCACGGGTTCAAATCCAGCCAGGCGCATTACATTGTGTAATTTATTTCATCACCACTGCTCTCAAAACGGTGAAGGAAAACATTGTGAGGAAACCGGCATGTCCTAGAACCAAAAAATTCGAAGACATGTGACATTCACCAACCCGCACTGGGCCCGCGTGACACATAATTTTACGTAACTAGACTATAAGTTTTCCTAATACTTCCGGCAATCGTTGACCCCGCAATCAAGGGAGTGAACAAATTATATTTACTTATAACAAAACACAAGTATGGACAGCGTCATTGCTGTCACCTGCGGTTTCACATTCGTTTTTGGTTACTGCTCCGCTCCTATTGGTCGTGGCGTGATATCCTATAGCTTTCCTCGATAAATGAGCTATCTAACACTAAAATATTTTTTCAATTCGAACAAGTGGTTCCAGAGATTAGCGCGTTCAAAAAATCTCTTCAGCTTTATAATCTGCTGCCTGTACATCATTTTGCTATCGGTCGAGCCAAGTGAATTCACTCTTCGCTGAAAACGTGACAAGTTCTTATCTAATCTTTAGCAGCGCACAGCGACGTCGCTTGAAACATTGCGATTTATGATCCTCAGCAAAGCATCTTTGTTTTACAAATCCCACTATAATAGCTATTTCCTTTTCTTACCAACACCACCCACTCATTACAGGTACGCAAGAACTTCTTCCCGCCGAGGCCGAAACGCAAACGGAACATTCTCACTAAAACGGACGAAATACAAATTCCGCGCACCATGTCCCAAGACTCCGGAGTGGACTCGCCGATGAGTCAGGAGACCGACGTGCTGGCGAGCCAGGACACGTTCGCGGCCAGCCAGGACGTGTTCACGGCCAGCCAGGATGTGTTCCCAGTCAGTCAGGACCTCTCCACCCAGGAACTCCAACTAACCAGCCAGGAAATCGACCCAATCCTTGGTGAGGGACCTTCTAACCCTAAACCCAGCAATACCGTAAACTCCTACCGTAAACGACGCGCGGAATCCGCCGACCGCAGAACGAAACGCAAACGCGCGCGGACAGACTCGGACACCGAACTAGATTCGGACGACGATCTGTTCGATCCCAAACCGAAAATCGACGTGAGACCACTCGTTAAAACTGTCAGCGACCCCGCGATCACTATAGAGAAACCCCCGCTTATTACTAAGAAGGTGATAGCAAATACTTTGATTGAAAAGATGGAAGCAAAGGACTTGTGTATGATTTGTATATCTGAGCCGAAGTCGGGCGTGTTCGTGCATGGCCGGATAGCGCACATTTGTTGCTGTTATAAGTGCGCCGTCAAGGTGTGGGCCAAGGCTAAGCGATGCCCCGTCTGTAATTGTAAAGTTAGTAATGTTTTGAAGGCCGTGGTCATGTGAGGTGTGCGGAAGAACTTCTGCAGGCTGAGACAAATCACTTCTCTGTTAGCGTTACCTGTCACGTCACTTGTTAATGTTATATCATTGTCATACATTTTGTAATTAGCGTTTGGTAAGAATGCTAACAGAAAAGCAATTTGTCTTTGCCCGCTGGACGATTTTAACCTGACTGCTTGATACATTCAACATCATTAAGGGTTAAATTGTAAGTAACTTCTGACAGTCCGTCTTATAATCCATGTGCAATGATTTCTCGAAACGCTTATAAATAGTTGGCAATTAAATTGGTACATGAAATTGCTTAAACCATCCAAAAAACATCAATGTGGTAAATTAATAGAAAATTATTGAAAAATAGGTAAGTAAAAAAATTGATTATTATTGTTTTCATATTAGTCCTAGTTAGGTTTCGGAGTTGATATAAGGCCGGGAATTATACTGTAAGTTGAATAGAGAGTGAATGGAAGAGTGAGTGAGTGAACATGGTAATGGGCTATGCGTGTACATAATGATGAATGTTAAAAAATGTTTTTATTTCCCATAGGTCTACATGCACTTATAAAACGTCAGAAGTTGCACGACCATTTAAACATTGGTCTTCTAATACATCTAATGCAATCCATTGATCGTTACACCACATTATTTAAGAATATCCAACCAGTATAGAAGGTTACTATCGAAACAGTTGACATTTTATCATCGTGAAACTTTACATCCAATTTAGTTTTTTTTTTAAATTCAATTTGGCTAACTTGCGCATCGCGACATGATCGCATGACGCGTGCACATAATTATAATTCGTTTTAGAGCAGGTTAATGAAAAGACAACATTGTGTCACACTGAGCATCTTAATCTGGCAACAGGCTACACTAAAATTTAGGATTTTAGTATTGACTAGTTTATTCCATCTTAGACCGAGATTAAAGATGAAGAGAGGACTTATTAAGTAACAGAAATCCTTGATTTTGAGTCATTCGCGCGACTACTTTCTTTTTTTGTTGCTGGAGATGTATAGTGCATTCAGTGTACCCTGAAAATTACAGAAGGCCAGTTTCATATAACCAGAATAAACACAGACACGCTTCATGTGCAGCGAGTCATGTGCAAGCATATTCGCTATAGCTATTACTCCAGACTGACTTCGGTTATGATAGCCTATTTCAGCTTTGGCTAGTCTATTAAGAAGGCGGGACATATTGTAGTTCATACTGGCTTTCAGTTACATCTGTTTAGACTGGAAACCGCTCCCCCTACAGTTAAGAAAAGGATTGGCAGGCTGATTGCCTGCAAACACAGGTAAATACTTCTTCCCTCACGATCATAATGTTATGGGACGGTAATCTTTCACAACTTGGTGACATATCAAGGACAAAAACGATAGCTATTACAAACCCAAAACACGGAGATCTTATATGCCAAGAAAACGGTCCATCCGTGAGTATCAAGATGACGGGATCAAGTCCTCAATTAATTTGAATCGTATGACATTAAAGTGTTTGTACTACTCATGTACTATTTGTACCCAAAACAACATATTTGTACCTCTAAAGTTAAAGGAAGTATGTCAAGACCGTCCCTGGCCCCCCACTGACGTCAAAGTGACGGGACCTTGTGGACGCGCTACTCAGAGGCAGATAATTCACACACGCAGACTTAGTACTACATATGTATAGGTATACTTAACTTTCAATACGATTGTAAGTGGTAACTTAAAGTTTAAGTGACCAAAATGTTGGCCCGTCAATTTGATAATTCATGTTATCGCTGACTTCATAATTATGAAAAGCATTAAAGCTCTTGCAAAATCAAGAAAGAACCTATTAAATGAATCATCGAGCTCGTTTTTTTCGAACAATTGGTAAGTAGGAGTGCTAAAAGACGAAAATTACGAAGGGTCAAACGTATACAGTACCTAATTGTTTATTATATGCGCAAAAATACCTGTACATATGTAGTACTAAGTCAACGGGTGTGAATTATCTGCCTCTGAATAGCGCATCGACACGGCCCCGCCACTTTGACATAAAGGGCCCTGGCCAGGGACGTCTTTAGATACTTCCTTTACCTTTAGAAGTGCAAATATCTTGTTTAGGGTACAAATAGTACTTATGTAGTACAAACACTTTAATGTGATACAATGTAAATTAATTGAGGACATGGTCCCGTCATCTTGATACTCACGGATGGACCGTTTTCTTGGCATATAAGATCTCAGTGTCTCGGGTTTGTAATAGCTATCGTTTTTGTCCTTGATACGTCACCAAGTTGTGAAAGATTACCGTCCCATAAGATTATGATTGTGAGGGAAGAAGTACTTACCTGTGTTTGCAGGCAATCAGTCTGCCAAGCCTTTTCTTAACTATAGGGGGCGTGGTTTCCAGTTTAACCAGATGTGACTGAATGCCAGTATGAACTTATTCTACTACTAAACATAAATCACTTTAATGTGATACATTTTAAATTGGGGACTTGATCCCGTCATCTTGATGCTCACATTCATCCTTGAAATGAACTCATCAAGCAAAGTTGAACATAGCCGATCTGTGGATCCGCACCACTGTCGCCTCGCCACGGGTCTACACGTCTACGTTGTATGTAGCCGTCTTTCTGTACTGTAACACAGTTTTTAGTCTTCAGATTGTGTTTTTTTTTATTGAATCATAAACTAAAGGTGTCCCAAAATTAACGCAAGATTTGAATTTGCCGCCATTTGTGCAGTAGTGTTGGAAACCCCAAAAAAAAAAACTGTTTTCTAATTCATTCAAATCTTGCGTTAATTTTGGGATACCCTATATTTACACAACTATTCCCATTAAACCATTATTCAGCAAACCGTAGGGGCCCAGCAGGGTCGAAGGCTACTGGGGCCAAGGTTCTGCTTCTGAAAGGAATTCTCGGCCCTGGTATGGCCTGGCAACGAAGGAACAGGAGTGGGTTTTTAGTCAGTAAAAGTCTGACACACCCTCTTGCTCCGCCCAGGAGCGAGGGATGTCATTGGATGATTTTCCCACCTACAAAAAAAAAAATCCTACCTAGGTGCTTAAACAGTTAAAACTTTTATCATAACGCTCTGACTTACAGACAAGGTAAAACGTATTTTTTTTATTAAAATGGCACATTTTAGCTCTTCTCTAAGTTGGAGAGTTATGTTAGTTTTTACTAGTGGTGGGTAGTTGTCGAATTTTAGACGGACGAGACGTAACCGTTTTGGCGACGACAAAAACGGTTGCAGAAAACGGTCGTCGTCGCAACTGGTTTGAAGACGAAACTATCGTTGAGTGAAGTAGTTGCAGAAAATGTTCGTTGTCGCAACTAGTTTGAGGACGGTAATAAAATCTGTACTCGTCGCGTCGTCGTTTCAAAACCAGTTATTACAATGAAAAATGAACTTTATAACTATAAACATAAAATTCATTTTTCATTTTCATTGCAAGGTTTTAAAAACGACGACGCGACGAGTATGATAGTTGAAGCAATGGATTCTCGACCGTATTTTCTTAACAGTAAGATAACAATTCGCATACAGTAATTCGAAGACTGGTTTGTGCAACGAAGACTGTTTGGTCGCAGGATGGAAAACGGTTGTTACGTTGCAGAACAAAAAACGGTCTTGGAAAACTGTTCGTCGTTGAAACGCCCACCGCTAGTTTTTACCTTACTATTCGACACTGAACAGCAAATTGCAAAAACGTACGAAAATTTAAATTTCATCGAGCTACCCTAAAGCATTCACCTCATATCTATACAGTACTCATCTCCAGTAACACAAAAAATAAATTTTGTTTACCATAAATACAAAATATTTCGTTCAGACGTGTGGTTCAATGATTAAATCCTCTATTAAAATAGTTCATAAATATATGTGCAAATATCTTAAAAAACGTTATGAATGAATGTGGTATGTGTGAATGTCTAATGTATTTAAACGAATCGACGCCAATTAGTTCTAAGTCTTCTGTTTAAGTTAGAGATTCCTTTATATGTCGTCATTCTGATAAACAACAAAGAAAAAATAGTATTGACGTATTTTTTTAATGAACGTGATTTTATTATAAACCGTCTGTTAACGGCGTAGACAAAGAATATCGCTCTTTGAATTTACTGTCTGGCCTTTGATTTGCGACTTCGCCTGCGTAATAGTCGAAAATAAATTAATTATTAGCTCCTAAATAGTAATTTGTTCCAATTAATGGATGCTGTTAATTCGACTTCACATAAAAAAAACGGCAAGAAAATCACAGAGCCCCCTTAAATATTTATTCTATTCTGTTTTTTTTATTTGTTATTATGCAGCAACAGAAATACATCATCTGTGAAAATTTCAACTATCAACTATCACGGTTCGTGAGATACAGCCTGGTGACAGACTGACGGACAGCAGTCTTAGAAATAGGGTCCCGTTTTACCCTTCGGGTACGAAACCCTAAAAAAACTGTTTGGAACCTCGGATAAAAGCGTAACAATCCTGAATGCGAATTCTCTCTAACATCTATCTGTGTACTAAATTCCATCTTAAAAAGTTCAGGCGTTTATGCGTAAGTGACAAACTGTCACAGTTACAATATCTAAACATTATGAAGAGTGCGACTAAGTGAATTCTGTTGTTGCCAAAAACAAACAAAGGAATCTCTATCTTCAATCCGTATCGACCTATCAATAAATACCCTTAATTCTTTGTGATAAACAATCTGATAGTAGGTTTTTAAGTAGAAAGTAGCTGAAACATTCACGGCAAACGTAATTAGACAATTGTGTTTACATGTTACATACATTCATAGTTTTATAGTAAAAACTTCGTTTATCCAGGTGGTAAGATACAACTACCACCTGGTTAAACGAAGATAGAAAACGAAGAAACGATAAAACCACCTCGTTTCATTTCTTATCAAAGATAGTAGGATTTTTCTTTTCTAAACCCCTTGAGCGCCGATTGTACATGCGGTTGTACAACTTGAATGACCTTGCTTAACTATCGTATTGTACACACGGGTATACGTAATTTATTCGACCGAAAATTTTGGTCTCTATTTCTTCGTTTTTCCCGGAAAAAAAACCTGAAAAAGTTTTTTTTTTTGGTGATTTAAAATTATTTTTTTGTTGATTTTACGTAAAAACGCGCAATTACGTATTAGTAATACCCCCTGCGCGCGAAGGGTAGAGCGTTTACACCTCACGTAATTTCAAAAAAGTTCAGTCCTATTCTCAGAAATGAATGAACCGATTTTAATAAAACTTGGTACATACACGAAAGGTACCTAGGTCTAAAAAGTTAGTTACTTTCATTTTTGAAAAGTTAGGAGGTAAGTGACAATGACCGTCATCTCTGTGAACTTTTTCTTCGTTCAAAATGTTCTTATCTAGCCTTGCGAAAGTGTACCAAGTTTCATCAAAATCGGTTAATTAATTTCCGAGAATGAGGACTTGCCAATTTGTATGAAATACCGTGAGGTTATCCTGCCCTTATCCCGCGTTACTTGAGGTCGGCGCAACATTTCTTTTTTCTTCCATTCTGTTCTGTCACCCGTCACGCTATCTATCACATCATTAAATAAAAGCTTGAAATGCTGAAAGTAGTATGCCGATGTTTGTTTTCAGATAATAAGGCAAACTGTTGAATTAGAAATGCCATATTATCAAAACTATTAATGTATGTAACTAATGATTTTAATAAAATTATGAAGCTCCGGTAAACTCCTGTTTTGTAAATAAAAGTAATTGTAAATAGGTAGAGACGTCGACCACCGAACGAAACAGATTAATATATTACATTTATTAGGTAGGTTCTTCTAAAAATTAACGGCTATTTTTGTATTAATGCCAAAAATTTTAAACATTTTTCATTAATGATTTTAAAGTTAATATTTAGGTGTTGTTGCTAAAATATTGAATACAAGCATCTGTGCAAAAGATTGTCTTTGGTTATATCGTAAAAATCATGAAGTGTTCCGTTATAACGTAGTGTATTTAAATAAAATATAATTTGAACGTGGTCTTGCGTATAAAGTTAATATTTTATCGTGTCAGTATCATATTTGTTACAAAACTGACAAGTTTCATGTGTAATATTTAATGAACATCCATAAAACTGTATTTTTAAATGGGGGCAGGAAAACGCGATGTTATTATTTAGTTACCATTTTCATTTTTTTTTTCTTTTATTACGTATCCTTACTAAATCGCGGATAATAATTTAAACATAACAATAAACCGTTACGTGTATTGCCTATTGTTGAGCGAGAATTTTCTTTGCGTCAGGATCACGAGTAATCAGGCTAATCGCTGCCTCTCCCATTATATTTAGTTATTAAAAGTTGTATATTTAAAACAAAAAATGCTATATACTGTATATTGTGTATTCTTCTTTAGGCTGACAATAAGTTACGCCAAATTCTATACGGCCTTAGCTATTTTTAAGTTGCGAAACATTACTAGCTTAGACATGAATCTAGAATTATTAATATTCAAATTATATGCCTGTAATTATAGGATCGACCTTTTTAAATCTAACCCACCACCTTTCCTACCGTACAGATGATTTATCTTGTTACACATTTAAAGAATTTATTTCAAAAGAAACATTATTAGTTATTAAATTGTAGATCTCTTATTAGCTTTTGTACAGTTAGTTTACAATTTCTTTAAGTTCAAATTGATGTAAACAGCCCTTTTAAAAAAAAAAAGATGAAAAAAAAATACGTTATCGAAAAAAAATAACTCGATTTAACAGAAAAAAAATATTAATAAAAAACTTTTCTTTTTCAGGAATTTGGACTTTTTTTTATACAATATCCCTTTCCCCGTACACTAGACATGTCGACATAACACCCACGAACAGATAACACATAAAATTGTTGACACATTACTACTAATAACAAATCAAAAATCAATTAATAAAACTAAAGGTTACTTTATCAAAACTAGAAATACTTATCTCTAAAAGTATTGATAGCAAATATGTAGGTACATTTCCGAGAATCATTGCTAATTTTTCACTTCGATAAAATGCAGTTACCCAGGTGGAAGTCCTTATCGATGTTATCAACATGTAGACTTGGCATTTCTTGTTACCATGTGGATTTACTCACGTTTTAAATGACGCTGGATTTCATGTGTCTATCAAAATATACGTGCATCTTGTATCCGGATGTCTTCCTTAGTACGGAAATCTGAGAACTCCGTGGCCCTGTAACGAAGGGAGAACCCCGGGGCCCTGGAACGAAGGCAAAGAAGGAACTGGAGTGGGTTTTAGCCAGTAAAAGACATACACGGGAGATGTCATTAGATGATTACCAACCTAAAAAAAAAGTACGGAAATCTAGGTATGTATTTGCTGATTAAGAATCTTTAATGAATCTTTAAGTCAAGAGTGAATAGGTTACTTCTAGGTAAGCGCGCTCCGTCGTCGACCGCATCGTCGCTTTCCATCAGGTGAGATAGCGGTCAAGAGCGAACCTACCAAGAATAAAAAAATTAAAGATAGGTGGATCAAGCTTTTATTAGTATTAGAGCTGTGTTTATTTAGTTTAGTCACTTAATATGGATGGCCTGAAAACTACTGCTTTCTTTGAGGTAGGTAATAAATAGCTTATAGATATGCTATTTTATTCTAGGTACACGAATAAAATAGCATATCATAATTTTACTTCATCGGCACCAGTAATGGTCTAACCAGTGGCGTAGATAATCCCAAAAATCAGTCTAACACGTACCGTCCGTAGCAAAAATCGGCAAAAAAAAAACAGAAATACATCTGTAAAAATTACAACTGTCTTGCTTGTTCATAAGATACAGCCTGCTCAGAGAGTGATAGCAATCCCGTTTTTACCCTTGGGGTACAGAACCCTAAAAAAAAAAAAGAGAAAGGTTTTTTTTACAATGTTAGCCCCTACTCGCACAAAACTGATGAACTGAGACAGCAACGGAGTCATGATAATGAATGAAAATAGTCGTGATTTGTAGGCTATTATTATAGTCTTTGTTCATTATGTTAAGTTTTTATTCTGGTCTTATGTAAAGAATGCTTGAACGAGCGGAGCCACGCTGGTACTCATGTATTGTGGCGTACATCGAAGGACTGGAACAATTTGCCTGCTGCGGTCTTCCCGTCCAACTATAATTTAGGTGTCTTCAAGGCTAGAGTGAATAGGCTCTTAATAAACTAGTGCGCCTCACCATCAATGATTGCATCGCTGCTTACCATCAGGTGGGATCGCAGTCAAGCACTGGTTTATATGAATTTAAAAAAAAAAAATTGTGGGTGCGTTCTTAAATATATGTAAACTCACATACACAGACACCCAGACCTGGAACAACTATCTATAGGCCATACAAATATTTTTTTCCGTAAGGGAATCGAACCCTCTACTCGCAGCAGTCAATCGCTCAACCACTGCACTAACCGCGTCATCAATATTATTAACTTACTTATTGGGCTTCTTATCAATAAAAGAACATATGGTTGTAGATGATATGATACGAATTTTTACACGCATGAGGGCCCCCAGTACAGCTACGCCGCTGGGTCTACCCCTCAAATCGACTCCAGCCCCATAATAATATGATTATTTGCGGACGACGAGCATTGGATAGCTCGTCGTCCGGACCGAGCCCGAGTTGTCGACGCGCGTCTCAAAGAGATGTCAAAATGTTGGTTGGCCGAAGGGAATCTAGGGGTCCTGGGACGCAAGGCAAAGAAGGAACACAGGAGTCGGTTTTAATCAGTATAAATCTGACACGCCCTAGAGCGGGAGAAGTCATTGAATTATTTCCCACCTAAAGCACCATATGATTATGCAGTCAACAGAAGGAAGCCTTCGATAAAACCTAGAGGCCTTTTCTATGGAATTTTAGATTCAAACGATTGAAATATTTCGTGTCAACGATGATATTCAAACGTCTGGTATTAAAAGGTGGCGATTATAATCAATGAAGTCTAGACACTAGCCTAGCCCCATCGCCCACGGGGTTCGTAATGGCGCGCTTCCTTTGGCGGATGTGCGTCATATGGAAGACTGGGGTCTGACGTTAATTCCTTACTTTGCGAAATAAAATAAAAGAGCCTCGATTGTTTGAAGTCTTTTTAGTTAATAGTGAAAAGATAAGTTTTAATTTATTTGAAGTCTATTAAAGACTTCAAGTAAATTGGGATATTTTTTTTAACTGGGTAATCGTCCAACGACTTTTCTCGCTCAATGGTGGGGCGTGAGGGCGTGTCAGACTGCTAAAACCCACCAATGTTCCTTCATTTACCCTTTTCTTTCTTGGGCCACGGTAACTCTTTAACTCACGGTGACCAATGATAGACCCCATTTCTTGTCCAGGCAATTATTGTCCATTCCTGGTAGCCTGAAAGAGATCGCGGAATGCGCTAAGGCCGCCCGTTGTATGTATGTGTTTAAGTTTTAGTTTCCTTTTGTATGTGTAATGATGTACAATAAAGTATATAGGTAATCTATATATATAAAAGCGAAATACCACTCACTGATTAATCACGAAATCTTAGAAACTACCTATAACACCTACAAACTTAAAATTTGGCTGGTAGGTTCTTTATAGGGCGAAGACATTCGCTAAGAACGGATTTTACGAAACTCCAGCCCTAAGGGGGTAAAATGGAGGTTAGAAGTTTGTATGGAGAAACCTACTTTTACGCGGGTGAAGCTGGCAGAAGCTATAGTAATAAATAACTCTTTCAAATGTTTGCGCAGAAAATAAATTGAGATAACGGTAAGGAAGGATAAATGAGGCTACCAAGTTACAACCGTTTCGTTTCGATTCTCTTTTCGTCGATCGCCTCGAGTAGGCCACGCCTCCGATTCCTTTATTCTGATGTCATCTCAACGCTCAGTCACGTGGTCAGAACAAAGGAATAGGAGACGTGGCCGACTCGAGGCGATCAACGAAAAGAGAATCGAAACGTAACGGTTGTAACTTGGCTAGAGGGGCTGGCAATGTGGAGGATAATAGACCCTCCGACACACAGTGTGAGTGCGGTGCTCCTGACCAGACGATGGCCCGCTTATTAAGAGTGCCCAGTGTCCCTACATCTGCTCTTGGGAGGACCTAAAAACGCCGCTTTAAACGTTTCAACCTACTGGGCTCAAAAACTTTAAGGGTAAAGAAAAGCATCGATTCGAGAGGAAGATAAATGATTATAAAAATCATTTCTTCACCAAATTAAAAGATTTTTTAATAAGCTTGGGGAAAGTATGTTGACTTATAGTCACGAGAAGACATCATTTCATTATTTAATAATTTTGCTATGTCAGCTTCATAAAATAAAGTTATAAAAGTATACACAGAAAAGCATCTGCTTGCGTTGGCGCTGCTTTGTCTGAATTTGAAAGCCATTGCGCTGCACTCCGTCTTACAGTACGAGACGCAGTGGAGCGTCACAATGTTTTTAGGTCATGGGTCCGTTTCATGAGGTAGATACCAACTGTACCACGCGATTGCTGAAAACGACTGCTGATGTGGCGCTCCCCTACTAATTCAGTAGCTGTGATTACGCCTATGCGAAATAATAGTACATTTTGATACAAGTGCAGAAAGCTTGACATTGCGACCGAGGCGGAATTCGCACGAGCCGTAGGCGAGTGTGTTATGGAGCCGAGGGTTGCAGTGATTTTGCACGTGTGTCAAACGACTTTTTCAATAGGTACACTTACGAAGAAATGAATAAACGGGGGTTGACCGGCCGCGGCGCCTCGTGGGGGTCGACGCGCGCCCAGCCTGATGCGATACATGTAATAACATTGTTGTGGGGAAGAGCACGCGCTCTTTTCTGCACCTAGTGCAGAAAACAGTCTATTGCGTGTCTAAAAGAGGTGGGATAAGAGCGGGTTTTTAAGTAAGAGTATTGAAAAATATATGATGTTTTTTGTTTAATCTTTGCCTAGTGTGGGGCAAAGATATTATGACTCCTGTACCGTGGGTGCCATCACAAACATGTAAACTCACATACATAAGACACCCAGACCCGAAACACCTATCTGTAGGTCATACAAATATTTGTTCCGTGTGGGAATCGAACCTGCGACACGCAGCTCAGCATTCAATAAAGAAAGAAAGAAAACACGTTTATCAAAACCAACCATCAGTCTGTTTGTCAATAGCTCAACCACTGCGCCAACCGTGCCTTCAAACTGAATTCAAATGCTGACGAAAAGGGCAGGGTGGGTTCTCCCTTGTAAGGTACATATACTTAGATTACAAAATTATGATGACTATACAAAGGTAAAAGTATACAGGTACTTTTTTCTTACAGGCCGGAGTTTTCCGGCCGGAAAATGAACGGGATCCGCCGGATCCAGACCGGAGTCTAACCGGCGTCGAAAATTACACACTTTCTTCAGTTCTACAGCTGACGTAAAACACGCAGTCAAGAGCAAAAATATTCTGAAAAACAAAGGTTGGGCCAAAAATTAATCCGCTTCGAGATCGGAGCGGCCTCTTTTAATTTTGTCCTCTGAATAACTGAACTGTTGACAAAAAAACTTTGGTTTTAAGTAGCGAGCGGTACACACTTGACCTCCCCCCTCGCATTGTGTCAGATGATTCACGGCCCGCGGTGCAGTGACGAAGCCGAAGTTTTTCTTTCTTTCAACTATTAAAGTTGAGGAATGATAATTATTACTTTATTAGTAATAGTATTTATTTCTTTGTTTGGAAATTATGACCTCTCTGATCTTTATTATAGGTAACGACAAATTATTAATTTATTAAGGCTGTAAAACTGTTTAATTGTAAAGACGGTCACATAAACAGAGGAATGTTAATTAAAGTAACAATAAAGAGACTTGATTGTAGGACGAACACTCTTTATCTTGCTTAGCTTCAACAGGTAAATATTTATACATACGATCAGTGATGTCATCAATTTACTTTATTATTATTACTTTATTTTTTTTATATTTTAGAACGACAGACTGGGTTGACTTGAACACTGAATCATCGCAAACACGTACAGTGAAATATTATTATTGTATCCGTGGCATCGCACCGAATCCGCCACTCTCCGCCACCGCCACCCCCGACTCGCAGGCCCGCATACAACTTCTGTCTGCTCGCCAGTCGCATTTTGACGTCGCTACACAGTGCACGGAACCACGCCTTTCTTCCTCCACATCAAATAACACTTGGTGAGTTTATAGTTTTAACCGGTTTTTTACTATTTCGGCACAAAATTACCTTGTTGATACGTTTCCGTTTACAAAACATGAGCATCTATTCAACTTTGCGTGCTTTTTCGTGATTATCGAACGGTTTATAGAGGCCCTCCCTCGGGAACCGGCGATCGGATGTATAGTGGAGGTGGAGTACCGGCATCGCGGACTCATTGATCAGGAATTCCTTTTGGATATTTTGTCTCGTTACAATAAATCGAATTGGAAATTATATTTTTTGATTAACGGAATCATTGTTTGTCAGTCGCAATGGGAGCGGTTGTATGACTTCATTATTTTTATCATGCGGTGCTGTTAGGCTGTATATAAAGCATACGTTGCGCATTTTAATTGTTTCATTATTTATATCATTTGGCGACTAATGAAGCCGATAATGTGCTCCTGTGAGGATATGAACGTTGTTTTACCGGTGTATGAGATGATAAAATTAAACGGACGGTTTTCCTTCCTACCCACAAGCTCACATTGGTTCGTTATTTTTCCCGTTTTCATCCACACAGATTTGCCTATATATAAATATTATATTATAGCATAAAGATAACATTTTCCTTCTACTTTTAATGAAAAAAAAAGTGGATCCTCCATTGTGTTTGTGGATCCATTTTTAATGTAGGTACGAGCTACCCTTGCACCACTTTGGGTAATGCTGTTGATAAATCATAGGGAAGTGTCACAGTCATTAAAATAACAAAGAGACATTCCAGAGGGTGGAGTGACAAAGTGAATGCAACAAAAAGCTTCTTGTTTAGAAATACTAATGGAATCGTAACGTATTACTAAAACAATCGGCTTGTTATTTTCCGGGAAGCAATTCGTCAACAAAGTTTTTCGTGTAAGTAATTTTTTAATTGTAAAAACAAGAGAAAACCGAATTAACCGTTCGGTTATGGTTCGTTTAACATCATGCGATATTATGTTAATAAATACAATTAACCCGTCTCGCTAACTCCGACTGTAAAGTCGTTCAACTTTACATTTTGAAGTACATAAAGAACAAAAATTATAAGTTCACATATTAGAGAGAAGCTGCATTAGACATTTAATTTAAAAAAAAATAGATGAAGTTTTCGATTAGTCTAGCACATGGTTGACTACTATCTATGAATCTTCAATGTGTCTACAGTGCGGTAAAACCGTAAAGGCTTACATTTATGGAGGCCCTTATACTTAACAGTAGCCATTGACGGGTGTTAATGAACCCAAGTTTTGTATCAGTCTGCCGCTAAATATAGAAATCTGACTAATGTACAACACATGCTTGACACACACATAACCGTCAGTTAATGTTTTGAAATTTAATAAATGGTACTTTGTTATTGAAATCAGAAGGTTCATCTTTAAAAAAAAAAATAAGTAGGTACATCATATTATTTTCAGTCAATACACTAATAAATTGCAGAGTATACGCCATATTGACACTGACAGGACACCATAAAGAAACTTTTTTTTTATCATGTTCTACATCTTTTTATTGAGCCACGGGTCTACATTTATTATCTGATTAAAAAATCGCAGTTGTCATAAACCACGGGTGGATAATTACAAAAGAGTTAACCGGTTCGTGTAAACGCTGGGACTTTCGCCGCTTTCACGCTTCATAGAGTATTGAACGGTAATCATTGACGAAATCTATAATTAGCACACACGCTACTATTGCACGTAAGTGCTTTATGTCATCGGTTTAGGAAGTAGCGTTTAACGAACTTAACTTACTGTTTTATTTGTACTTAATTCATGAAGCAGAAAATGTACAACAGATTTATTGTTAACCAATTATAATAATATTTTATTTTCCTGTTCTGTAAATAACAACGTTTTTCAAGCCTATTATTATGATTCACGCCCTGAATATCGGATTGGTTCCTGTTCATAGGAATATTTCCTTGTACATACAACTCCAATACTCCAGTGTACCTATAACATCGATGCACAAGTGCGTTAGTTTGTAATGAAATCTGTCCAGACAGGACACTGCCTTATGGGCAAAAGAGCAGGATATAGACAGACTAGTTTGCGAGAAAGAGAAGAAATAACTTCCCGAATACGCGAATCGATTGCCCGGAGACCAAACGACGCGTCGCACCCCTAATGCCTAACTGCTAGGGTTGTCTGCAAGGGCTTTAATCGAATTAGTACTCAATTGAGTTGGGGAGCAAGTTGAGATAAACAAGTTCAAGTTGTTGTTATGTCTCGTAGATGAACTGTGGAAATGGGAAAAAGAAAGGGATGAAAGAAAATTCGATTCCTCATTTGTATGCACACGTGCAGTCGCGTCGTGAGCGTACAAAAGTCAAGAATTACAGCAAATTCTTGCAGTTTTAACGTTTATTAGAGTTCATAACAGAACAGACTTGAAAGAGAATATTTAACCCTAAAATTCACGAGGGTGGCAGCCATTGAGCCATTCGGTCCCTCACAGTCGCATATATTATGAAGCCCTAGGTACCCTATGTTGTTTTATAGATCAATAAATGGCGAGGGGAACCGCATCGGAACGTTTCCTAACTGCCCACCCATGTAGGCAAGAATAATAAAAAAATAACGCTATTTTCGCAAGAGACGAGCTCTGAATAATGTCTATAGAATATATTCCACTCACTATATTCAGTTCCATTTTCATAATTAAATAGTTTAGCTTAGATAATAGTTTTTTATTAGTTGACTAATTATCATTTGCGAGAGGTGATTTTAAATTAGTCTGGTGCATACCGAAAGATTTAGATCGTGTAAAAAATGTGGTGCACAGACATAACGCGGCTTCCTCAGCCATCCGTGCGATGCTGTACACTTGAAAATCTCTTAATTGCCGATGCTGGCCGGCCAGCTTGACGCTCCATAAAATTTGAGACGTATCTTTGATATACGCTCTAGCTTAGACGGGGTCGATGACACTACACGGTAATTCATACCATATTTGAATTTCAGACTACTTTTTAGTTTTGTTGTTCTCATTTTTATTAATACTAATTAGCGAACTTAATGGCGATGACTTTAGAATTTATTTCGGAGGTGTACCTATCTCATTAGTAAATCATTTACCTAACTTTAGGAATCCTAAAGATTGTTATCTTAAGTTAGCTTGAATGGCTATTTATAAAACTAACAATGCCTAATCAATTTCACAAACTGTTCTATTTATTGATTTTGTCTGGTTATGGCAACAAATAGAGCAGTTTATTTATTCGTTTTTGTTATTTTACCAGTCCTATCTAACATCATAATGATATTTAGCATCTCACAAAAAAACTTTATGCCCTTGGCATATTAAGTCGAGGGGCCACCCTCGTTCGCCCTTGCCTTAAACGTGGCGAGGGTGACGAAACTATACCTACCATTAATATATGGAACTGCTATAAAAGAGACAGTACCTACTTACAGTCATACTCATTACCAATGAAAAAATGAGTAGGTAATCCTTTAAGCTGCAGACATAATAATGGCGTATGGAAATATGAAATTGTTTTTTTTTTATTTATCTTGGGTTTTTTTTCAAATCTAGATGTAAGAATCTTTATACTTGCACCGTACCTGTTCTATTCCTGGCTCACGTAGCAAAGCAATACAAGCAAAATAATTAATATGTAATTCCATTCTCAATGCTACATAACTAAAAGCTTAATCGTTTGATTATTTTCTCCATTATCTTTCCAAACATGAAGATCTTCAAGTCTTGAAAACTAATTGGGTTTTATAAGCTTTTCTAACGACTGAAAGTTGCGTACCTACCTGTCGCACCAGGCGCGCAGGCGAATAATTAACTTGAAGTATGCTTTACAGCAGCAGCTTTAATTAATGACTCGTCAAAGAAAATGGAAAGCTCTAATAGATACTTCTACGTTCACAAGTGCAGTGAAACGGATAGAATTTATGTCGAGAGATCGATTGACAGATGAGATCTCAATTTCAAGATGGCGGCCTACCGTTATTCAATCGTTTTCGTTCGTTAACTTAAATTGTCGCTAACATTCCACAAATAAGATGGCAAACATGTCTTGTTATTTGTGGAATGATCTTGAAATAGCTTCTTGTTTTCATGATATATTTCGTGTCTCAAAGATACAATCTGCATGCAACGTGTTTAGTTTTCAAAGTAGAAGAAAGCTTAAATATACTATAGGATAAAGACTTGAAACTGGAAAATGTGGCTTCATTTTATAAAACAGAATTTTTTTCAGATAATTCAAATGTCAAATGTGACCTTTTACGCGTATACTGCTTGAGAAATATTCGGGGCAAAAACTAAATTTATATGTAACCGGTAACATATAGCCGACACGAACGCGACGCTGGAGCGTATGACTGTAGTAACTCAGTGACAATTCACGGCCCTCGAGACCTGCGTAACTTGTAATGCCGTAGTACTACCGCGGGACTGGTTCCACTTTATTATCTGTGCCCAACGTGGAATACCTTGGCATACACACTCATAATGAAAGTGTAGCTGGTTTAAAGGATCCACTGTGTGACTCACAAGAGTCACAAGTCACGCCTCGGTTCGTCCAACAATGCTCGCTGGAGACAATGGTCTATATCGATTGTTTGGCTCGACTATGCTGAGGAAATGTTCGTAATTCAATTACATAATCGGTTAACTGTTGTAGTGAAGATTATGTTGGTATAGATGGGCTAACTCAACAGAGGCCTATTAGATTTCGTGTAGGTAGGTACCTAAACAAGATAAGTCTACTGAGATCGATCTCAAGTAAATTGAAATAAGGGCAAATGAATGATGATGAATTAAATAAGAAGCAAAAGATAGATCCTAACGCAATTTTAATCCTCATCTTCAGCCACTGACTTAACAACCATCAACTAGAACAACTCATGATTGAAACAAACATAAAAGACTGTAGACTAAATCAGAAAGGTTGATTGCTCAATTCACAACATTTTGCGGATGAACCAATTTATAAATCCAACATTCATTCTACGAAATGATTCGACAATATCTACTGCTATTGACTCCGATGATCTGGCTTTGCACCAGCCGGTATTATTAAATTGTGCTTACCTAGGTTAGCGATTTATTGAAACTTGAACAGAACGGGACCTAAGATTGATGTTGCCAAAGTGACGGAGCAATATCTCGTGGCAGCCCGTTACTTTATCCCGTTTATAGGATTTACTGAAGCAGTACGCACTATTTCATTGATTAGAATTTAGAACGTGTAGCTTAGCTTCCTTCGTATCTGACTTGACAACTAAATGCCTAACTTCGAATAGAGGCCTTAGTACTTTTCTTCATTTTAAAATTTAAAAATCGAATCCATAGTGTTATGTTTGTAGCTCATTTAAAAGTCAAATATTATTAATATTTGTAAACCAGTTTATTGATACGGTTAGTTTATGCTAGATATTGCATTTTAACAACATTGTCCGAAGTCTTGCTCTCATTCTGCCTTCATATCTTCAGTCTAATTTTATCTTTGTTCTCTGGAACTTCTGCAACAGCGGGGTAGAACGGGACTATATTTAGGTTTGTGCAAAGTTTACTGACACAAATTGCGATTGTTAGACATATCTAGAAATGCAAATACAGTTCAATCATTTGGACGATCTTTGGTATACATATTTGTAACCATAGCCAATACAGAGTTAAATAAAATAATCCGACTACACACCCGAGAAACAAATGAATCATCCGTAGGTAACGAATTAATGTCGCCTAAAGAAAATCCTATGAATCATAATATTGTTATAAAAACGAAGTAGAAATTGGAGAATTGTTATCTAAAGCTTAAATTATGCAAACAAACGTAGCTCTAAATGATTGAAATAGGTAACTAAACTTCCTTTTTCCAACTCTTCTTTCGCAGGTATGCTGGAAAGGATTTCTGTAGAAATAAGCGTCACCTTTGTACCTGTTTTTCTGTTTCCTTCTTCGTGTTTTTATAGGTATATGTAGGCAGGTACATATTTGTAAAATAATGTATGTGATTGATGGAACGTTAGGCATTTAAAAACAACTGTACGAGCTAAATAGCCAGCCGGAGTTAAAGATTACCTACAGTTGCTTTCTCTTGTTTATTTTGATGCACCAATAATATTTGGAGCAACGAACCGAGTTGGCGGGAATATTACCGTCGATGATTGCAGTCGGAAGATATTTGCAAGCGAAGACGAATATTTTTACCGAAGAAACGCAATCCATCTTCTTACTCACCAAAAATCTGGTTATGGTACGAAGGTGGCATCCGGAAATGAATTCGTATCTCTGTTTCATATCGTTTCTCCGCCAAACATATTTGATGCTGTCGCCATCTTGGACAACGAAACCGATCAATTCATGAATGGGAGTTTGTTGTAGAATGTCTCAAATTTTAGATAAATTTATATTAAAGTATTCAATAGTTACTTTTTATTAAACTATTATCTCTATTGTCAGACAGAAAAAGACCACGAAGCTTTTTTCGCTCTAGATTGTATTCCAGGAATTTAAAATACATGCTTACAAATTTAGGTCAATGACCTATGAAACGGCGATATCTTGAAAGTTTAACCAATGACCAACGTTTCAAAAAGTTTCAATGTTTGTATTAAGTATCAACAAAATTCCAAGATTGTAATTTGTCGTTTTGTCGTATTGCCGATCTGCCAGTGTCAAATCCAAGTTTATATAGCTAGGTACCTCGTAAACATGTTGAATTAAATTGATGAACAGCAAATTCCTTATACATAGGTACCTAGTATCTATTGTGTATAATATGAGTTTTCCTATAGAACTCAATATGATTCCAAGTATTTTTTTAAACATAAAACATGAGGAATTTATTTATATATTCATCTACATTACCATTAGGTATGTTTTGAATACGAGTGGAATGGCGTGGATGTTTTCCATTTGTCATGCTTCCCAAGTTAGAATAGTGGAGGAAAGTTTCAAGTTTTTAACATAAACCACAATTTCAGTAATGTGCTTTTAAGCTTTGCTTTAATTATTGTTCTAAAACACAAAAGCTCTTTATTTTCCTCTTCAAATTCTAAATATCCTGTCGTTAAAAATCACACTAGGTACAAGCCACTCGGATAAAAACATGGAATCGTACCGAACACGGTTGATTACTCTCCCTTTGAACACTTTACCCTTTCAAGGGGATGTCTGATGTCCGGAGGCACATAAGTGTGGCACTGGTAGGTACATCAATTTACTGTTTTACGGCTTTGGTGTGCCGTAAAATGTTTAGTTTTAACCCCCTCAACAGATTTGCATGAAAACAGTGCCAACTGACGCACATCTGGAACGGTATTTATGGAAAGACACGAATTTTGTTTATTTGAAATGACTAGTTTTTGGCTAGGTGAAATACCTGCATTCGCTATAAGATTATTATTTTCTCGGTCTCTTTCTCTCTATAAAAATTCTAAAGACTTCTGACTCGCAATGCAGTGTCTTCGTTATGCTCATTAGCTACGCAGGATCAGCTTTTTTCACGTCAAATATGACGAGTTTTCAACTAACGTATTGAGTTCCGTTCGATCTTTTAATCTCAGCCACCTTTGTGGTGTTGACCTGACGAGATCAACGCACCCCTTGTGACGTTACTTCATATGGTCTACAGCTCTCCACCTTAGCGTTTCTTTCTGCATCGTCAGACAGGAACAATAAATCTGCATCTGTATGTATGTCTCTTTATACAAAAGTAGATAATTAATAATCAACAATGTTTGTTGTTTTGGCCTTTGTGTAATTATCAGAACTACATTAATCATTTTGATAAACCATTGAAATAAGTAGTCATTCAGAATTTCTTTGGTAAAAACCATTCTGGACTTGATAACTGATCATGGTCCCGACGACGTAGAAGTATAGATAAAAGTAATACTCCGTACTAGCTTTATCATTATACATGTAATATTATGGGAATTTTGGGGTACTTAGAACTTAGCGGTGTAATAAACCGCTTGTCATATTGTTTATGATCGTTATTCAACCAACGACTCGTATTGGTCTTCGAAGTTTTCAGTCTGCACTGTAAACAATTTCGCTTCCTATCTTGTAATGCCTTAATTTTGAGTAATTGCAGTCTAAATACGTCTAAATTATAGTTTTGCCCTTTCCAATGAACTTGCCAAGGGTAGTATTTATGTCCATTTTCCTCTGCCCACATACCGTTTTAAAGATCATAGCATCTAAATAATTGTGAAGTACTTCATTCAGGAAATGGGTTGATCAGGTGGTCCAGAGTCCAGTGGTCGTTATTCTTGTAACGCCCACATAGATCACCTGCTAGTCATATTTTATTTATGCGATGTCTTAAATCTTTCACATTACGACAACTAAGTGCTGACATTTTGTCGCACCTAGCCAACACCTTGGTTGGGTTACTGATTTTATATCCTGTAAAAACATCTAGCGTGGAATTGGCTAAAAGAATTATTTCGTGTCTGATCAAACCGTTAGCCACATTTTACCTGTCTATATTTCTATTTACATAAACGATGTCCACATTGCGTTAAAAAAAATAAGAAATAGCAATGCTGGCGGCATTCAGTGGAAGCTAGAGACAGACATTCACCAGACTGAAACTCGAGACCAATATATATTTGTACAGGTAAAAGTAAATAAAGACAAGTTTAATAGATCTTATTTGCTGTGCACTCGAAAACAAATTGTTTACGAGTTCTGTTAGATTAGGAAATTGCTAAAAAATACGTAAACGAGTGTAAGGAGACTGGAGACAATCAACGGTGATTCTTTAAGAAAGGTTTAATGAGGCCAGTAGTGAAGACAATAAAAGAACGTGACAATAAAAACAAAACACTAGAGCAATTGAACGTTTGCCGTATCTAATCACAGAATTCAGTCGACCTGATTCCCATATAGTTTGTGACCTTAAGTGGAAAGTGACGAGAGCACCATGTATAGACGTCCTAGCGCCAAGGTTAGCGTCTATGCACTGCAGATGTCACGACTCTTGGATCGTGAACTAAGTCGTTGTATTAATAGAGGCAAGGTCGATCCGTGGCTTTGCATTTGTGGCATATCTAGATTCTAGATAGTCCTTATTTGACAACTGTTTATCGATGCTTTGATGTTCGTCTGTTTGACTGACGGCTGAATTAAAGACGCAGTTTTATCTGTTTCCATCTTCTAATATTTTATTGGTGCTGGTATCTCGGATCGCCTACGCTTGTTTCTTAAATAGAATAAGTAGAGATCCAATAGTTAGTTTAGCTTGCGTTGTTAGTGCAATATAATGATGCATGAGCAATTTTAATGGTTATTTTATAGTGCTAATTTCCGATTTGTTGTCCAAATCGTACTTTTTCCAAATTTTTAAGGAATTAAATTCAATTAAGAAATAACAAAATAAATTACTTAACTAACTAGAAGTATTTATAACTTAACAACGTAGGTCAAAATACACTTCGTCGCCGCAGTTTTCCTCCCATCGCTGTTATATCATAGACAACATAGTCGTGGTTGAAAGAACTACTACTTTGAAATTACTGTCTAAACAATGGCGTTAAAACAAGCAGATTTAAATCAAATCAGCGATGTTCATTCAGTTCCTTTATTTATGTCTCGTCTCCAAGTCGTTACTAATTAGTCTTGACAACTCATCCATATTTTCCTGTTCAAGTAAAAGGGAAACAAGCCTATTTAGTTTCCATCCGAGAAACATTCACTTGTAAGTCTTAGAAGGTTTCCTCGAGGAAGAAGTTTCTTGAGCGTTTCCTTATGTTGAATAAAATGCGGTTGCTATTAGAATTACCTAAGACCTCGTTTCCCCGGAAACCGTTTCTTTCTTCACAGCTATCGTATATGTTAATTGGAGAGTACAACTTAATCATAGTTTCTTGTAGTTAATTACTGTCCGTTTAAGATGTAAGTGTTGCCACAATTGCAAAACATAGTAAGTAGCAGTTGTAAATCAGCAAAAACGGAACGTGTGGAGGCCAGCGATCTGCTTACGGTGAAATTTTAATAACTTTAAACTTTCTACGGTGTCGGCTCGCAGACGTGCATCGCATGACTCACTCGGTTCACTGTACGCTCCCCCACCAAAATACGGCAGATGTGGCCATCAAGCCGGTATTGATTCCCCAAATGTTGGCGAAAACGTATCTCTTAGTGTTACTCAATCAATTCTTAGTTTTGCATAACAATGAGTGCATGAGAATTCATCATTAAGAACAACAATTAAACGCTTTTCAAAATGGAGGACGCCATCGTTACATAGAATGAAAGGCACAGATGTTGTACACGTAAAACTGTAATTGAGACTTGAGTCATCAAACAAAACCCCAAAACAACAGCGCTATCTTATTAACACATCTTATTATTTTTTAGATTACGAATGATTAAAAACAAAAAATTTCGGCTGACATTTTGAAAACTCTGACCATATGGCGCACATGCGTCGTATTTTTATGGCGCCAAGAGTTAAGAGTTGTTTTACGAACGTACCCGTTCTTGCAGGTTCTATACCTTATAAGGTTTTGGAAAGGCGCCATGACACGCCACGCACCGTTAATCTGAAGTTACAATAGACCACTGATTTTATTTCGACAATTCGAGACAGATGGCCAGAATCAGACATGTTAGATTGTATGCCACAGCCATTGTAGCAGCAAAGTATGGTGATATCTTTTTAAGGCCCATTGTTTTTTTTTTCTCAGCCGATGTCGTTAGGCATGACCATGACATGACTCACATCCTTTCCCGATACGAAAGAGAAATGTTAGCATGTATGTTGTATTTCTAAATGGTTAAGGTAGTTACGGAGCATGAATCAATTATGACGCATCCTTGATTATCTACGTTTGACATGTCTAAAGCCGTAAGTAAGTAAGGTGGCGTGACTAGAATGACATCATCTTGGTTTTCGGGTATATCAGTAATTTTTACCGATATATTATTGATTTCCAGCTAAAATACGAATTAACCTAAAAAAAAACCAACCATAGACAGTTTTTTTTCTAGAACTGTTAGGAAATAGGATGCATCTCTAAAATGTTCAGCGGCAGTTTTCTTACAGTTTAATTAGAATCAACATGCTCTGATTAGCGGAGCAAGGCGCGGTACACTGCTGTGTAACGAGATATGTGCGGGGCGTACCTATCTATGTCAACTAACACCTTACCGCAAACCCAATATTAGGTAGGTACTTTGCTGCCTACTTACTTTGGTGCACTCTAATTAGGTAGCATACCTACAATACAATTCGATGCTTTAGGACAACAAAGGACAATCAATAAAAATGTATTTATTTTTTATTGATCAACAACATTTATTGTGTTATTTTATTCATGTGGCAGACGAAATAAGGAAATATCTGCTACTCTGTTTTCGCAGAAACGAAGATAGACTCTATAATGATGAAGAAGCTGGTTTTAGTAAAATGTGTGAGACGAAATCAGAAAACCGTAATGCAAAAATCTTTTTGATTTCTATGAGGTAGCAAAAAAATAAAAAAAATCGGTCCCCTTTGCTGCCCCAAAAATCTGCCGCCCTAGGCTGAAGCCTACTCAGCCTGCTGGTAAATCCGCCACTGCCCATAACTTGAGGCTCTGCAATCCCATGGGGAAAACGAAGTTAAACGTACCTTAAATGTTAAGAAGGGTCCCACTATTTTATGTATACACAATGGTTTCATTGAGTTCATAACTAGGTTATCAATAATTGTTTATAGTAATGTGCTATCAGTCAATTTCAGTGTTTAATGTAATGGCAGGTACGATATTGGTAGGTAGGGCTAAGCATGGTGAAGATGAAGACAAAAGCTATTAACAAGAACATCAGCACAAAAACTACGTATGCGAAAATTTACAGACTAGGAATTAACTGCTTAAGATACATCTTGTCAAATTAAATATAACTAAGCGGATAATACCATAATATGTTGCCAAAACTCTGGAATAGTCTAGTACTTCTAAGATGCAGAGTTCTACATGTATAGTATAAATTACCTTTTTTTTTAATTGATATAAACTAGGTGATCCCACCTGATGGTAAGCAGTGATGTAATCGTTGATGGTGAGGCGCACTAGTTTATTAAGAGCCTAAAACTAATCTAACTGATCTATTCAATAACTAGGTACTTACCACTAAAATATTCCATTAACTATTGTAAACTTTATTCGCTTCCTTTACTATCCTACTGTATTAGTGATTGGTGCATCCGATGACTCTGCACCCAGTTATCGGCTGAAAACCTTGAACAACCTGACAGCCATGGATAAACAAGGAGTTATTGAGGCCAATTGATAAATATTGCAGTGTAATTTAAATTGTTCGATAACTTTAAAGTTAATTTACATTTATTTAAGGAGCTGACATTTAATTATGTTTACTTCTACGGAATATTATGTAATGAAGTTTTTAACAAGACGCAACGAGGACGCAATGAGTCTTGAAACTTTGTAGAGGCATTACGACCTTACAGCCACTAGACGTCTAATAACAGGTGACGCATGTCTGTCAACACGTGTGATTATAGATCTGATGTCTTGACCAATCAGAACGCAGTACCCCGCTCCCCCGTACCAATCAGAACGTAGTAACCCGCTCCCCGTACCTCGGCTAGTTGACAGAATTGTTATGGTGCGCTAGTTCAAGCGTCTAGTGGCTATAAGGCATTACTATCGTTTGCTGTGTGACAGAAATAGAATGACTTTGGAGGTTTACTTCTGAAGGATCCTAAATTAGACGTTAGTCGTGGGTGTACCTACCTACTAAGCAAAGGACCATAAACATTGCCTTATTTTGGAACTTTGGCACATAGGCACTCTTCTGGATTTGTTGTGCCAACTTGTGCCCTTCCAATTTTCGCCACATGGTGCCTGCTGCCAAGCTGTAGTGCCAAATCTCCTTTAACATACTTCCTCACGCCCTGTGATACCGGCTCCTTGCCAAAATTTGCTTTTCCAGCATTATTGCGCTGTTATGGATCGTCTTCCCAAAGTAATAACAACAACATAAAACGCTTCATACTTGTCTGTAAAGACTAAAGTCTCATAAAGCACATAAAATTAGAATGATCCGTTTTCGTTTACATTATTATAATACGAAGGTCTACTCCGAACGTCAAATATCAATGTTTCGGTTGATCGTTCGGGCCATTTCCTACTCCGAAATACATTCGTTCCGACGTTCGTACCGATCGAACTTTAGGTGACGTTTCTCGTCTCGGACCTTACTCTGAACGCGCGAAACTCGACCGAAGTTTTGAATTTGACAGCAGATTTCTCGTGAGATTTACGTCAAAATTCACGATAACAAAATAGTTACCTTTTGACCATCGGAAGCATTATCGGAATTGCAAAAATAATTAAAATAAGGTATGTTCTAACAATATTATGGAAAGTCATTGATGTGAAACTATATCTATGATATATATTAATTGTTGTTTTAGTGAAATGGCAGCAAGACTTTTTTTAATCGAAGATTGTTTGGAAGAAGAATGCTTGGAGCGCAGAAGAAACCGTCGTCGCCTACGGGAGAGTTTTGACCCCAACATAATTTCCGATATTGAGTTTGTAGCCAACTACAGACTCAGTCGGGAATTATTTCAAACTCTCTGCGAGGAGATAGTGCCTCTTCTGCGCCCAAAAAGGAATAGTCGTGGAATTGATCCCGTGGTTAAGGTAGGTAGTCACTTATGAAAAATAATTTGTTTTATAAAAGCAGTGCTGCTATAATTTAAGTATGGCGATTGTTAGTGTTAGTATCTACTGATTACCAATTACATTTTACAGGTGCTCACAGCACTTAACTTCTATGCGCGGGGAAGTTATCAGGGTTCTGTTGCCCAAAACGTGGAAGCACCAATGTCTCAACAGTCCGTGTCAAGATGTATCAGAGAAGTAACAACTGCAATCAATACACCGACCATACTAAGAAAGTACATAAAATTTCCTCAGAATCGGGGTGAAAGAAATGCTATTAAAAGGAAGTAAGTTAAGAATAGCTATGGCCGTAGGCAACTAGCTTAGATGTTTTGATCTATTTTTTAAATATAACTGTTCCACAGATTTTATGAACTTCACAATATCCCAGGAGTGGTGGGTTGTATTGATTGCACTCATATAGCAATTGTGCGACCGGATCAAGATGAAGAGCGTTACTTCAACCGCAAGCATTTCCATTCTTTGAATGCACAAGTTGTGAGTAGATACCTATGTAATTTACTGTTGACAATACACTTATTAATGTTATGTTGCCTATTTAATATTTTTTCTATGATTGGTTTCTTCCTTGCAGATATGTGACACTGCTTGTAATATCCTAAATGTGGATGCTTCATATGGTGGGGCTACACATGACTCATTTGTTTGGGCAAATAGTGAGATCAAAAGTCATTTGGAGAATCTCAATGAAGATACTACATTTTTATTAGGTACATTCTAGATGACTTTTACATTTCAGTACTATGTATTTTGTGTTTATGTAATTTTGAGTAATGATTTCATTATATATTTTTTGCAGGTGATTCAGGATATGCTCTAAGAGAGTATATGATGATACCTTTTGAAAATATACAAGAAGACTCTCCAGAAGGCCGGTATAATATTTTACATAAACGTGTACGCTCCACCATTGAACGCACATTTGGGATATTAAAAGGAAGATGGAGATGTCTCCTAGCAGCTAGGGGGCTTCATTATGTTCCAGAAACAGCAGGAAAAATAATAATAGCCTGCTGTGTTTTGCATAATATGTGCATACATGCTGGATTAGACGCTCCTGAGTTGACAGGGGATGATTTACAAATGGAAGCCAGTAGACATATTGTTTCACATGCTGCACAGTCTTCCACTGAAGCTCTGCGACGTGGCCAAAGGGCAAGAGCAAGATTAGTGCATCAATTAGAAAGCAGTCGACCTGGACAAAGCCACAGGTAGCATATTACCTACAATTTTTGCAACTATATTATAGGTAAAGGACTGTAGAACATTTTGGTTTAGAGATAAATTATATTCATAAATGTTTTTTTATTTCAGATAAAAATAACAGCCGGTGGTCTTCATGTACCTAAAGGGTTCCAAAACTTAAATTATAATATGATAAAATAAAAATTAGTTATAGATGTTTTTCTTGTGAATAAAATTTAGTTATAGCTGGCCGCTCTGGCTGCATTTATAAATAAATAAGTGTCACTAATTAATATTTTATTGTCTTGTTAGATCAAGCCCAAATTTTATTTGCTCAGGGACCCTATACATCCCCTTAGCAGGTACTTAATAATTAAAGTGGCTTATTTGTATTACCTATAGGTTTAGATTATACTATTAAGTTTGTTTTGTATCCATGACATTTTAATTGTAATAGTACTACTTACACTATATGGGCTATGCTAAAAATAAATGATTTTCAAATTAGTGACTTCTTTTCTATTAGTATTGCAATTATAATAAAATTTCCAAATTCAGTAAAAGAAAGTTGTGATGTGAAGAATTTAATAGCTTAATTAATTATTATGTTGCAGTCCTTGTGATATTTCCCTCAATATCACACATATTTCTGTGAGGGCCGCCCGTATGCCAGCAAACTCGTTAGTCCACTGCGCTTCTTGTGCCACCCGTTGTTCCTCAATGCGGAAGAATCGACTTCTAACTGAGTCCTCAGTACGTCGCCGCACTCTCCTTTCCCGGCTTGTACGTGTAGCTAGAAAAAAATAGCCATTTTATTCACTCGCACAATACACAAATTTTCAGTTTGCTAATGATTCTTCATTTACTCAACCCCGTGGACAGGAGGATTTAGTACTATAGCAACCCTACCATTTATGATAATATGAGACAAGTTGAAACTATATAGAAATAACTTTTGGGTTATTCACAATTTATAAGATATTTAAGTAATATAAAATATTGCTAATAAAAGTAAAAATTAAATTGTTGAATTTCATACTTACAGCGCTGTGTGGGAGGTCGTTCAATAGGAGGAGTTGCTGGCACACTTCCCGGGACTATGGGTTGTAGAGGTTCTGTAAAAAGAAAGATAAATTGAATAATTAATAGAAATTAGTTAAATGAGTAAAAGTTCCTCTTTTATTATTACTGGTTGTGTTAATTAACATAATATTATTACATTTATCATTTATGTGAATATTCTTAAAAATTGTTTTATTCATATAGAGGTTCCTTATATAATTTACAGTGATTTACAACAATCTTAAGCATTATCTTCCTATTCAACTGCTTAAAGTATCATGACAACATTATAACTATCAAAGGTCAGACAAGAATCCTCACTCTAAAGAATTTACATGATTTATGTATAAAAGAATGTGCCTACCATTTATAATATGAAGTTCCCTCATCTCTTGGCTCTCATGGTCTACTGGTTCGGTAGATGCTGGCGGCTGGGAAGGAAGTAGGTCTTCAGACTGCTACAAAATAATTTGTTGTTAACATTTGGCTTAGACAAGAGTCATCAAATACATTTGGAAAAATTAATATACATACCTCCTCAAAAGCTGAAACCCTCGCTGTTGTTTGGGGCTCTCCAAAACCATCTCCCATAATAGATAGGACTTTTTGGTCCCATCGGGAGAGCTCTGGAGCTGTTGATGGTCCACCTCCAGTAGCGCTGGCTGAACGGCGAATAGCCGCTATATTTTTCTTGGCCAGATATTTTTTATCTGTCCATACCTATTAAAAATAAGATCTTTTTTAGATATCAATCTCATCTAAAAAAACACTATTTCAAAACTATTTGGATAAAATGCATTCATAGCAAAACTTACCCGCTGCCACTGTTGCACAGTCTTTGTGCAACCACCCATCGCATTTAGACTATTAGAAATTTCGCTCCAAAGGCGCTGGGCTTGCAGCCTGCCTTCTACATTTCTCAAAACACCGCGAGCCAACTCGCGGTGCTCCTCTAGAAAATTGAGCAGCGTTTCCATTTGGTTAGAAGTTGGGGCCGTCATTTTGTACGTCACGTTCACAATACACTTTAACTACTAAGCACAAATCTTGGTAACCCGTAGGACTCATGTTTACAAAAAACAATGGATTGAGGAACCTCTCCTGGGATAAGTGGGCCATTAATTAGAATCCTGTGACAGGATTTCAAGGGTTTACAAATAGTCGTCCACTCAAAAGTCTCAAACCAATAACAACATACTTATGGCAAATGGGATGGAGAACACTTCAGAACACTTGGTTGGACCTTTTCTTTAAAATTCCTTTGAAAAAACTTAATTGCGAACTCACAGACGTAAATAAATATTTGTTTACAAAGAATAAGATAAAAACGCACTTAATCTTTTAGGCAAAGACAAAATGTGGTACAGCCAAATTTAAAAATATTTTATTATATTGAGAGATATTAATGTTTTTATGATTTTAAACCCTTTTTCAATCTATTTTGGAAGTAATTTTTGTTATTTAAGATCAAATAAAAGTGTGAATCTTTTAAAATACCATTTAGAAATAAAAACCGTAAACTACGAGTAAGCTAGCGCACTTTGCCGCACTAATCATTCGTTCACGAAAATTGTCACGTGACTCCGATCAAAGTCGGCGAGTCCGATACAAATTCAGAGTAAGGTCACCATGTTAACTTCGGTCGGGTATCGGTCGGGCCCGAAGATTTGAATGCGCGGTTTCGGAGTAGACCCAGGCACGCGCAGAATTTCACGAAGAAAGCCTCGTGTAAACATCGTGTTGTTTGAACATCTTGGCTGTAATGGCAGTTTATTGTTTCTTTACTACCAACATATTGTTTGACTTCACCCTCGTCTCGCAAAACATCCAAAGCAAAATCTTCTAACGATTTCTTTTAGGGACATCGGAAACTTTTTCGACCTTTTTGTATGTTTGTAGTTATCTTGTTACCAAAAACTTAAACAGCAAAAAAAGATCCTCCATAAGTTTTACAAAAAATTTGAGTATAACATAAGCCTATAGGACTACGGGCACGGCTAAATATCTTTAGATAAAATAAACAAGAATGTGTAGGAAATGTTTATTTTTAAGAACATTTTTGAAACAATGGTTAATCCGTTTTATTCATGCAAGTATGTATAAATGTTATAAATAACGCCCGTATTCTAAGGAAGTTCACAATGGCTGCTATCGGAATTTATGATGATTCTTCCGCGCCCTAGTCCGCTGCTGTTTAATTAATTAATTGATACAAACTATGACTAATCCACAACATGGATTAGAATTCTAGCTATGTATACATATCTATTACATAATATTGAATAAGTAACTGAAGGTAAAGTCTGTCCCTGCATTCGCGAATCGCGAGGTGTTATCATGTCGCCTTACACCACCCCAACATGTTCCGCAGGTTTTGTACCTACCTATTTATCAAAACACACAGGTAAAACCGGCCTGCAGGTACATGCCCTCATGTGACGAAATACACTAACTTCATCGAATGAGATCTAAAATAATTTAAAATTACGAACATCGAAATTATCATAATTATTTTATTTTTAATGAATTAACATTTTTAAGGGTTCTCGTACGAGTTTTTATAGCACCATAAAACGATTATGATTACAAGCTTATGCTGCGCTGACTACTTCTGGCATGGTATGCCGCAAGGCAGCGTCATGGGCCCCAAGTTAATTGAAATACACATAGAGGTATATAGGTATTTTTAAAACCCAAAACATTGTTTTTTTGCGATAACCGAGAGAATATCAACAAAAAAAGTAGATTCCCTACAAGCGATAGTCACGAAATTATTGGCAGGCGCGTCATAAATTGTTTTGTTATAGATTCATTTTAATAAGAAATACCTCATAAAAAGCGTGAATCATTGGCTGGATTTAGAAACCAATACTTAAAACCACTGATTACCATGAAACTCCCAATGTAGGTCGAAAATATGACTGTACAAATGATGCAAAAACTAAAACTGTTCAAAAAACAATTCGGTAAGCAATAACGGACGACTCGACCTCGCAGTTATATCTAATGACTTATGTATTCACAATAAACAATTAAGTACCTTACTCGTATAACATACACAGGCCATTGACCTTTTCTCTCGATTACTAAACATACAAAACTGGTTGGCATTATGTCAATCAACAATATCAAACTCGAATTGTGTTAAACTCTATGTAGTACCTATTATATATTTAACTAATGACGTTTGTGGACCGTTCTATCGGAGGACTCGTTGCAACAATAGACTTTATCCTCGTGGTATTATTACTTGCTGTATTATTATACCTTTTATATTAGTTTTGTTTGAGAATATTTTCATTCACTTTTTTACCCTACTGTACTATTTAAATAGAAATACAATAGAGGCACTAGTTATTCATGATAATGAAGGACTTAAATTGCATTTATAGAATTTTTATAGAAACATATTCACCTCTTCCAAGATTGCCCTAACAAAGCAGCATCTGAATAGTCCTCTACCATCGACAAAAACAAACCTAACAATAATTGTCATCAAACTCCCCCATGATTACAATATCAGCCCTGAACAAACATCCTATTGGAAACAAAAGATTGTTTCCCTGGCCACAGGATGTATTCTGGTTAGTATACACGCCGAGTTGCCGGCAACAATGACCCCGTGTTTTAATATGCAGCAAGCGTTAGCTACGGTTGCGGCCATGCATCACTCATAGTCATCGAGACTAAAGGCTGGTGGAGAAAAAGAAAAACACCACAGAAAATTTTTAATTAATTACCTGTATTCACGATTTCGCGCTGAATGTTTTTGAGTTCGGGGATTTCGGAAGTTTGCATAATATAAATAAGAACAATATGGGTAGGTATCTCTAGAATTATTATGCATCTCCATCAGAACTAGGTACTTTACATACTTAAAAACTAAACATTTCATAAAAATTTGATAGGAAAAAAAATGGACCACAACTCCCAAGTGTTTGTTTGCGTCTTATTGCCTTCCATGTGGGCGAAGACAGAAACAGTTAGGTTACCAACAATGGCGCTGGTACGCATAATGTGCTTGTTAAACTGCCGTTAGTTCAGTCTCTGCTCCACAAGCGATTTGTAATTGAAGAGGTCGCGGAAACCGTGACGAACCGCGGTTAAATCATGAACTAATGATGCTTCAATGAGAAGGAAATAATTAGATTTTGCTAATGAGTTACACTCAGTGACCACATTAAACACTGACTTGAAATTTTTTAAACTGCAGTTAGGTACCTATCTGGTAAATTTTTAATTTGGCAAAAACGACAAACATTTGTGCCGTTTTATAAATTTTGTTTCGATGTATTCTTTCTCTTTTATACCTACAAACCTATTGAAATAGCTTGATTGGGACTGAAATTAATAATACTCCAGAATGAGCATATTAAGAACCCTTAGATCAATCCACCTGCTAAATATTGGCCAATCAATTTGAAACTATGCAAGGCAGATGCCTTGCATAGTTTAGACGATATTTCCTAACACCACGTCCATCAGGTACAGTATTTATCGATTGTTTATTAGTAAACAAACGGGCGACGTTGTACCAACACCATAATGCGATGTTTCATCATCTACCAATTTAGTTTGCTAGCGAGAGGTGCCTACGTGAAAGCTACTAAAACTCACACCACGCCCACGTCTAATCTAATGACAAAAGAATGTTAAAAGTTACGTACATTAGTCTAATGTAGGTAAATTTAACAATCATTTAACATCGTTAATGAGGTTTTGAAAGAGTCGATTCTAGTTTATAAAGAGTAGTATCTGCGGAGTCTCTTGCACGTTATATTCCTTAAAGATCTAAACCTTGTAATCTGCAATTAGCCTCATCTTTCTGCTAGGAATGCGGGAACGTTTGAAAGTGTTACCTTTAAAATGTAAAGGGCAAATTAAGAAACAGGTGAGTTTTAGTCATTAAAAGTCTGACACGCTCTCTCGCTGCGCCCTAGAGTAGCAGAAACACTTCATAAGTCCAACCTCAAAAAAGAGCCCAATCTTTTTGACTGGCCTGCCCATAGATATAAGAAATATTTCTATGGGCCTGCCTGTAAATAGTTTATTGGAAATAAATGCTTTGAGTTTGAAAAATTCAAACTAAAATCAGAATGATGAAGTAACACTCTTAGCCCTCATAAGCGCAATTAAGCGAAAAAAAGGATGGCAAAATTATCGGTAATAGTTATAGATAATTATGTAATACTTATGAGTTTCCGAAAACCTTTGTGACAAGATTTATCAAGTCAATCATCTACGTAAGAGCGTGGGTGTCGCATGAGAGGGCAATGACCCATTGACACTGTTAGTAAATCACTGATGTTATCGCATTATGTGCAATAACTTTCCCTTCCCAAATTAAGTACACACAACATTTGCTGTCGTTAAGCTCCTTAAGTCCTGATCTGTCTATAACTGACAAGCGGCAGACAGTTTCACTCAAATCTGTATGGTTCTTTCTCCGTAGGATCATCTTAGACACATCTGTATGGCTATCAAAAGGGAATGTCTGACTGATCTTGAAAAGAGACTGCGACCCCTTAGTCGTTTGAATAGTGTTTTTAAATATTTTTGTAATACTTCTCAACTAACTTTCAATGTTTCTCTTAATTCCAGATATCACTAAAAAATGGCCTGCTCAGTAGATGCCCCCTCCCTCAAGGACCTGCCCAAGGTGGCGGTGGACCTCAAGAGCCAGTTGGAAGGCTTCAACCAGAGCTGCCTGCGTGACGTCGATACCAACGAGAAGATCGTTCTGCCCTCCGCAGAAGGTATGGTCTTGAAATAAACTAAATCACAAATCGCAGCCCAGTGGCTAGGGCCCAGCAACGCCCAGTGGCTTACAACACAAAATAGATAGGTACAAAAAATATAGGCCAGATGAATGAGTATTCCCTCGCTTTCAAAGAATCACTCTGGGTAGGTAGCTATAACAGCAGAGGCCACACTCCCTTGCAATCACTTAGGTATTTGGCGAGAGCGGTTATCAATCAGGGATTACTAAAAGTATGACAAAAACAAAAAGATCATATCCTT
This sequence comes from Mythimna impura, assembly GCA_905147345.3. Classification (NCBI taxonomy): domain Eukaryota; kingdom Metazoa; phylum Arthropoda; class Insecta; order Lepidoptera; family Noctuidae; genus Mythimna; species Mythimna impura. The sequence goes on along the minus strand of LR990355.1, from coordinate 1,509,490 downwards.
TTGTTTTGATTTGATGATAAGATGGAAAGAAAGAAATATAGGTACTTTGTCTAATCGACATCAATTATTAGTACCTAACTCACCTTATCTAAAATCCATAACAAAACGCAATAAGAACTTATCTCGAAGCCAGGCAATATTAACACTTGGATTGAAAACAAACATTCCGTGAGTAATCGATAACAGAATAACAAAGATTTCAATTTCACAACAGACGTAGCGCAGGAAAAGCAACACAACGCGCTACTTCAAGGCGTAGAACAATTTCAGACATCTTCCCTCAGGAAAACGGAGACGGTGGAAAAAATCGTGCTACCGAACGCACTAGGTATATCACTGGGTGGAATGCCGCGCCTCTAATTCATAATAGCGAGCCGCAATACGCCTGTGAGACGTGGCTTCTTTTGCTCACCGCATTCCTTCTAATTTTAACTGGGGGACTAAACCAGGGGACAAATCTAATATGTATTTTACGACTCATTTGCAGTTATTGTTGTAAATTCTAACTACCTACGTTTTACTAAAATAATAACGCGCATGTGTTTTAGACGTTGTGAGAGTGCGCCAAATAATTCAAATTTCGAATATTTTTTGACAGATTTTGGTCTATGGTTTTCAGATGTTGCTACCGAAAAAACTCAAAAGTCGCTGTTCGATGGTATTGAAAAATTTGACGCTACCAGATTGAAGCACACAGAAACGCAGGAAAAGAACCCACTTCCTGACAAAGATGGTATGTTTTTATATTATTTTCTTTTATCAGCACCAGCACCTTAATGATTTCGCATGTATATGTGCAATAATAATGTAAAGTACAATTTATTTCTTATTAATCATTATGACAAAATTTAATGCGCTTACGAGTGGCAATATACCAACGCGATATCCTTCTTTTGATTTGAATAATCTTATGCAGTTTTAATGACTAAATAAGTCGAAGACTCATTGTCATTAGCTTATCAATGTTTTTGTGACCTTTACGGTCTGACACGCTTTTTATTTCAAGCACTCCATGTCGTGTCTGAGTCAATTAGCAGTGCCGTAACTAGCCTTTTTTACACCCGGTGCAAGTTTCTGTAACTGAAAATGTCCGAGCTGGGTAATTTTAAACCGCCTGATGCAGGTCTTCACCGGACATGAGTGTTTAATATTCGGCGGGAAGAAACGCTCGGAGCACTTAATAAAACATTTGGGAGGCGATCGACAGTAGCGATCTGAGCGTTTGGCTCTGGTTTACGCCATGGTACGGAGCGAGAGGGAAAGAGAAACAATAACCTCCTTCTGATGAAATGAATGATAAAAAACTTAACCTTGGTTTGATAATTTCTGCGCCCCATCAGGATCTGCGCCCTGTGCCTGGGCACCGCTGGCCCCGCATTAGTTACGGCACTGTCAATTAGCATGTAAATGTTGCCTTTATACGAATGATTGTGTTTAAAATGTGAAAGACTGATTCAATGCTTTTATTATTTACTTGCATTTATTATGTTTTGCCTTGCACGATTTGCTTTGCATCAGTTGTCGCCGCGGAGAAACAGCACCAGAATCTGTTGGATGGCGTTGAACACTTTGACAAGACTCAGATGAAGCATACGGAAACAGAAGAAAAGAACCCCTTACCACCTATTGAAGGTTTATTTTTGCTGCTTTATAATTTTATGCCTATATTACTTTATTGTATATTTTATATTTTGCACTGATGTGGCAAATCCTTGCCAGCTACCGTATTTTTTTATTGTTCTTTCGAGTTTATATTTTCATCATTACGACAATCTGTATATTATCTGTTGCCTTTGAGTGACTGTAATATATATTATTTGCACGCTAGCTTTCTCTTTATGTAGAGAGCAGAGCTCAGGCAGTACCGAGACCATCAATTGGTTTAATTATATAAAAAACGTTCAATTTGAAAACGCGGGTTCGATTACCGCATACGATTATTCTTTTAGTTTGGTTGGATGCACGTGATTGGTGTATGGAATGGGCACCTTGAATAAAAATATTGTAGTGTTAAGTAGGTACATCTTATTATTAAGCATCCAATCAAATATCTTTAAATATGAAGTGCGCATTCTGAGAAGTGGCATGTTGATAAGTAGTAAAAAAAGATGGAAACCAAACGTCTTCAGAACCATTTGAAAGTGAATCTTACTAAATCTATTCTCAAAAATACTTTTTATTATTCAATTACATCCAGCCTGGATAAATAAATCCCATAAATGGACAAAGTAGATTTAAAATTAAAATTTATTAAATTCGGACAACGGCGATCCGTATTTACTAGAGCAAAGTTTTTTTGTAATACTAACAGTATTACAAAAAACTTATATCCTAGTGTTAGTAACAGTGATTTGTAAGTCCTATCCAATTATGTACTAAAAGATTTCTTTCCCTCATAGCTATCGAAGCCGAGAAGGAGAAGAACAAGTTCTTGAACGGCATCGAGAACTTCGACCCTACCAAATTGAAGCACACTGAGACTTGTGAGAAGAACCCTCTGCCTACCAAGGACGTCATTGAGCAGGAGAAAACAGCCTGAACATCCTCATAACATAACCACCCGCAACTATATCTCGCTAGTATCGCCCGTATTTTAAACTCGATATAAATCATAGGCCGTTTGCGATGTCCGTTTTTACAAGTCTTTATTTTGATCAAATGACAGAACTTCACCAATGTTCGACTAGACTTAGAATGGACTTTGTAAACTGGTCCTTATCATTAGTTTATAGGAACCAAATTTTCTATGTCACTTTTTAACGGTATATGTATATTTAATAAGCGTATTTTACGAGCATTTTATAATTTAATTTATATTGAAAGGAATAATTAAGTATGAATGTCCAGTACTGATTTATTTTAGTCGGGAACACACTGCACTCCAAATATCATGTTACGGTTTAATTTAACTCAGTCTTACTCTGTGCTTGTGTTCTCTTAAGTTGAGATATATTTAGGTGTCATGAGAATTATACATCTGTGCATGTGTGATACTCTGGTCAATAAATTAGGAGTGTAGTTACCAAATCTCATTTGGGTCTAAATTAATTTTTTAACTATAATTCTGCGTTGATATAGTATTTTTGCATCGTATTAACTTAGAAATATGGTAAGAGTCATCGAATGTAGTACTGTAACAATATTACTTGCTCAACCATGTTATGGTATAAGTATTCGGTCTGAATCAAAAAGAAAGCAATAGTTTGTCTAAGCAATGATGTGAACAATCATAATTTTTATATTGTCATATACAACCATAATCAAACATTTTTCCATTTTTATAATAACGCTGTCGATGCCAATAAACCATTTTTACCGGAATTTTGTATGTTTTACAGACGGTGCTTTTTATAAATATAGATTTAAAAAATGTGTCAGTTTTTTATTTATTTTTCCTGAAACCGGATAATTATTTAAATTTTTAGCTTTCTCGACCAAAGAAGGAATTCATCGATTAGCAGTTAATGTTCTGACTTCGAAAATAATTATAGTTAGGGTAGCAAAATTATTAATTCCGAGACTATCCAAGTTTTATCCACTTTTTTTTCACAATAGTATACTAACTCAAACATTTTTTTTTATCAATGTCATTCCCTAGGTATGTATTTTTCATTTTTATTTACATTCGATCTTTTCATATATGCTTCATTTATTAAAATCACAGTCTTGCAACTATTCTGCTGAAAGTGTGTGAAATTTACTGCTCTAAGGAAATTTAACGTGCGCGTGTGTAAAAGTCATTTGATAGGCAACACATTCTACCTCCATTTCAAAATTAAACCTTTCAAGCGAGTGGAATAGCTGTACTTCAACGCCCTGATGAGCCCTGTGACCTATCTTACCTCTTGACATGCAAAACCAGTCCCTACAATCCCTTAATTGATCGACATAACGTCTATAATCTATATATGTATCATCATCATCATCAACATCATCTATCTGCCCTTGTCCCGTTTTATTAGGGGTCGGCGCTACGCGTTTTTTTTCTTCCATTCTGTCCTGTCACTCGTCTATCTACTATATAAAAATAAGTCGGGTTTTCTTTCCTGACGCTATAACTCCAGAACGCACGAACCTATTTCCACGGTTTTGCATTCGTTGGAAAGGTCTCGGGCTCCGTGAGGTTTATGAGTAGGATAGAGTTGGGTAGGCGGTACGAAGTTCGCCGGGTCAGCTAGTATATGTATATAAAAGCGAAATACCACTTGCTAATTAATCACGAAATCTCAGAAACTATAACACCTACCAACTTAAAATTTGGCAGGTAGGTTCCTTATTTATAGGGTGTAGACATCCGCTAAGAACGGATTTTCCGAAATTCACCGCCTTAGGGGATGTAACGGGGATCCAAAGTTTGTATGGAGAAACTGACTAACGCGGGTGAAGCCGTTGGCAGAAGCTAGTAATAAATAAATAACACTGACCTAGTTTTTATTACTATATTATTATTTTAAAAATAGGTTTACCCTAATCTGGATATATTAGTGTAAATAAATTATTTTTCTTTGAGCTATTTATAAAGTATCTTGAATGCAAGATCCTCTAGCGGATTCCCTCTAAAGCGTTAGCTTTACATACTCTTTGATTCCCTCGAATATGCCAATGCCATTATGGCTGTTTTGTTTTCTGTAATTGGCAGCCCTGTCAATTTAAACGTCAAATTCTTTTCCAGGGATTTTTAAACTAATTATATGATTATACTGTCAGGTATTTCAAGTCTTCTTGATAACATATGGTACACACATAGGTAAAGTTTATAAAATAAGCGCATAAAGTAATTTAAATAAAATAAAACAATTAAATAAAAAACCTGCGGTAAATCTAACTTTTTTTCTGTTCTATAATTTTTTCCTTTCTCTATGACGTTGTCTATGGTTACCAAAGAGCGCTTCAAATACTCTGCAATAACAATAAATCTAGCATTCAGTTACCCAGACGAAATAGCATGATACAATTTCATACTAAGTGAGAATGAGATGACAGATACGGTCATGGAATGCGCTCCTAGTTGTTAACATAGTTGCAAAAATGCCGTCGTCTTGTAAATTTTGATTTGCTTCCCGCCGGCTCTTGACGGTTTGCTTTTGGCACGTGCAATTTTCATTAATTTTGGTAAAATACAAGTTCGCACATATAACAAAGTTAAACACTGATGCTGACAGTTGGGATATATTATTTCGGTAAGTGTTTTATTGTTATTTTAGCGTCGTACGTAAGATTATAAGTTTGCACGTGTTGTTTAACGTAGACAGCAAAACAACCATTTGCATTCGCCAAACGATATAGCTACGATATGGTTTTTTGGATGCCTTATCCTTTATCTAAACTTTATTAAGTTCACATCTGAATGTGAAATGGGTCGATTTGTTAGACATTTTTGGCGGATATGTTGATGGAAGCGGCAGCGTCATTTGTTTTTGTTTACCTGCAGATTGTTAGCAGTGTACAATGTCGCCTTCCCCGATCCGTTGTCGCGGGCCGTGGAAGATACACAAGCGTTCCTCGGAGCCGGACAGGTGGTTGGACGAGATGGGATTTTTCCGTAAACATACAGCTAGGGACTCAAGCTGCCTTTTCCGTGCTGTCTCTGAGAACATGTATAACACTCAGCGATACTTTCATAAAGTTCGCCTGGACTGCGTTCAGTTCATGTCTACTAAAAGACACCTCTTCGAAGGGGTAGGATATGCCAAAATATTATTTTGTCAAATATTTTCATATTCCGGCACTATGCTAACATAAATACTTTTGTTTTGTAGTCATTGACTTGTCCATTTGAAAATTATCTCAAAGAGATGTCAAACCCATCCGAGTGGGGTGGTTTAATTGAAATATCGGCCATGAGCCATCTTTATAGGTAAGAACATTTTTAAATGAAGTTTTGACTACCCGCTACTCGATTTATAATTCCTAATATTTCATTTCCATTGACACTGTGCCTAATACAAGCTTAGTGATACATGCAATATGTTATTGAATTTACAAACAATAACATAATGTATCCTTGAATCAAGCAACTTTTTCTCAATTAATTATTATGTATACCTCCATTACAAAACAGTATTCATTTGCACTAAAATTGATGCCTCAATATACTCAAACGAAGACAGCATCTTGTGTTAGGCACAACCCCAATATAAAATAACTTGCCCTTAAAACCTTGCAGACGAGACTTTGTAATATTTGAAGCTAACAAAGGTCCACAAACAAAAATATGCAATGGTTATGGAGACCCGATTTACCTGTTTTACTCACCCGACACTAAGCACTTTGATGTGGTCTACACTAAAGATTTCATTAACACATCATCCTTTTGCCAGTGTAAGTTTGTCTTGAAACCTCTGAAAATCTATTTATCACATTCAAGTAATTTTGTCCCACCTTAATTATGATTTTTATCATTAAACTTTCGATTTCTTTTTGCGGAAATATTGTTTTGACTTCACTCATTCTGACTGATTTGATTCATGGAACTCGAAAATGTTGTAAGAATTTGGAGGGTGTTAGCAAAAATTATTGTCTGCCATAAACAGGAAACATTTGTTACATTGTGTAGTGCATACAATTTATGTTGAATGAATTGCTGAACAAAATATGTTACTGTTGTATGGAATATATATATATAATAATATTCACACAACTATCATACAATGCCGTCTAGTCTCAAGCTAAGCAAAGCTTGTGTTATGAGTATTAGACAACTGATAAACATACTTGAATATATACATACATATACATATTATAGATTAATTACACCCAGACACAGAACAAATGATTGTGTTCATCACACAAACATTTGTCCTGGGTGGGAATCGAACCCACGACCTCTGGCATAGCAGTCAGGGTCACTAACCACTAGACCAACAGGCTAGTCAAATGGATTATTGCCTCCCATTTCTTATCTTATACTGTCCTAATGCTGGGCTAATTCTCCTATATGAGAATGCTTTACAAGGTGTTTGGAGATCTAAGACATATTCGTTGAAAAGATATGGTTTCTTTCACTGATATGATATGTTGGTGTCTAAGAGCACCCATTATAAAACTGAAATGATCTCAAACGGCTGCTTTAACTGATTATTTTAATCATCTCAGCTTTTGCTAGACAATAAATTCTCAAATATGTGGTCTAGACTTTGAAAATGTTGATGTACTTTGAATTGAGAATCATCTTTAGCAAATCAGTATAATTTTTTTTCTTTCTTTGTCTCAAATCAGTCGGAAAAATAAACTGTTAATATTTGACTAAACAGCATAAAAAGTGGCTTTCCCTAATATTTTTATATTGTTATCTCAAGATACTCTTTGATAACACATTTTTCCCTAGTCCTTAAGCTAAAGTGCAAAATTATACTTATAGCATTGGTATATGAAATCCTTTACGATGGCGTCTACCAGCTAAAAGACTTGTCTTATGCTGTTGATAAAATGCTCCACGACAAAGTACCGAGCAACCATATCGAGTACTTCATGTCAGAGAATGTTGAACGCCGTAAAAAGCAGAAAGAAAGGGCCAAGATATTCATAGAGGCTGCTGACGATGACAAAGACAGGAGCAATAACGCTTTGGCACTCAAGTGTAAGCATCATACTGAAGATTTGGAAAGAGCTAGTCTGTTGAAGGAGTCCCTAAGCATCTTCGTGTTCAACCGTAGTCTGATACAACTCGAGAATGTCTGCATGAACTGTCTGAACGTTAACAGCGCGAAAGACTTGCTCGACAATGGAATCACCCCGTTTCCTTACAAAGTGGCTAAGGCCCTGGACCCTGACATATATAGGAACATAGAGTTCGATGTCTGGAGCGAGTTGAGACGAGGTACACGCTTTTTTTTTGCCATGAATGGAATAGGAATGAAAACCCTATACAAACGTATACATTTTGCATTAGATTGGAAGAATATTTTTCAGTGACCTTGTTGGCTACATTCGGGTTTCGAACGATTGAACGCTTGGTTAATTCGCTGTTTCATTATTTACTGGTTATTCGTTTTCGTATGAATACTAGATTTCTTTTGCGAATTTCTTGCTATTTCGATATTGGTTTTCGTAAGAACGGAAATGCCGAATCATTTTCTATGTAACGAGGGCACCAGATCAATGTGAAGACGAGTTTTGTTTGGGCATTTCAGTTCCATATTCCATTTCATTTTTTAAGGAAATATATTAACATAAAATTTACGTGTTTCGGTACTTATGAAATGGTATTACAGAAATGCGTTATGGGGCAAGATATTCGGATGGGACGACCCTGCAAGTGGGTGTCAAATGTTTGTGCAAACTTCAACCGGAGCAGACAGTCCCTTACCACTGCCACATCCAAGAAATGAGACCTGATGGAGGTCCCTGCCTCGTGTTCATTGAGGAGTTGGGCGAGAAGCGAATAGTGAATTTTGAGCAGTTGGAACCTCTTCCCCTTGAGGAAATAAGACCCTGGGCTCCTCCCTACAGATACTCTCGGGCTCACTCTCAGTTCCTGACTTTAAGCCAAATGTTGCAGCAAATAGGTTCGACATAGTTCCAAATAATTTATTGACCTTCTTGTTACTTGCGAATGCTATTTACAAGTAATTCATAAATGCTTTCATTTTCACTAATTATTTTGCACAAATTTTTAGCATTCTGCACAATTTTATACTTAAAATATTCTTATTTTTTTGCACTAACTTCTTACAACAACTGTCGTACTTAATGAATGTCCCGCGACCAGGCAACATCACTCTGAAACAAGGTCTGAGTAAGGCCCGAAACAAATCCAAGGTGGCTACGGACGACAAGGCTCCTGAAAAAGCTAGCAAGCCAAGCAAAGTGTCGTGGAACGAAGAGACAGAGCTATCCTTTCAAAACAACGTCGATTTCTCTTACCAACACCTGGACTTTCTGAACTTTGAACCAATGCCTGTTAGTTGTAGCTAGACACAAATAGAAATTGGTTATGATGGGTGACTTGTAAGCATATCACTTGACGAAGCTGTTTCCACACATTTTTTTTCGTGTATCCTGTTGTACAATATTTTTCTCGTGCAAAAAGGAAATGGCGTTCTAAAATAAAATTTTCCGTAGGCGGTAAATTCTTTCGCAACTGAAACCTTCGAATAGGCAACATTTGCTTTCTATTTTATAAGTCAGTTACGTATTATATATATATTTTTTAATTAATTAAATAGAATTAAGTCCGTATTATGTTCATTCATACGCCCTATCAAATACATCAAAGGGGCTACCCATATTTGCACATAGAATTTTGATCTACCCTCTTGGCAATTATGTACGCGGTAACATAGTCATAGATTTCATTTCATTTACGATATTTCATGCCATACTTAGCATTACAAGGCAAGTTTTTGATAAAACTAAGAAAAATATGAGCATTCAAGTGTTTGTCTTTGAAAGGCTCTAAATATTCGATAAAAGTGACGTGCTTATAAATCTATCCTACAGTACCATATCGTAGCTATTCTAGAGGTAATCAAATTGGGATACATTGCGCATTTGTGAAAAGGATGGCATCATTCAAAAATTTTGATTTATTACCTGCATAAAATATTAATTTTACTACATTGGATTAACAAATATATTTCGTTATAAGTTATATATTGTTGCGTCATAAGTTTTTTTCATAGAAGTCTTTAATTAACAGAAAGTGATTATGAGAATATTTTTATTCTACTCAAAAATCCTGTAAAATCATGCGTTGAGTTATGTCATCCTTGTGGCAAATGAGCGTTATGTAGTTTAGTAATTAGTTTGTATTGTTGTTTTAGTTTTTAGGCACCTGAGCAGATCAAGATCAGCTGAGCTGTTTGTTTTCGCAAAGCGGTGTAAATATTTATGAAATTAATAATTAAGTTTGCGAACGCTTAGCTTAAGCTCTTGGTCTGTGATTGACTTAAATGGTGGAGTAAGATTGACGTAGATGGTGGAGTAAGTAAATTACTGACAGGTTTTAATGTGTACATTAGACTTGCGAACAAATTATTAGTTTAAACTTAGCTCGAAATAGGGAAACCTACTTTTCTAATTAGGTCACGGGAGAATTAGAACCTTTTTTATTAACTTGTAAATTTGGTACGATGTCTTACGAAGAACAAAGAAAATAAACAATCGGGGTTAGTGCAATATTGCACCGGGGAATAAGCGGTACGCGCATGCGCGACTGTGACCCTCGCCGGAAACTTTTATTTTAAAAATTGAGTTGCAATCAATCATTTGATAAGAACATCTCGTTCATATCGCACGTGTTTCGAGCCAGCTCTTACCACGGACTCGCCACGTACCATTATGGTTGTAAGTTGCGCTTTTTATACACCATAATATCTAATAACAGCCTTTCTTGAGAAAAAGATCACTTATTTACCCAATCTTACTTTTCAACTTTGTCAAACTGTCAGTAGTTTATCAAAATTATAGTGTTAGTGGCCTCTAAGTTTTATCGTATGGTTTATTGGTGAAATGTTCGGCCAGGTTGAAGTTGAAGCACTGCCCCTCATGGTGGACTGCCGGCCGAGCGCGGGTGCTCCGCCCCACGAGCTCGCGCACTCTCAGCCCAATGGCGGAGCCCCTCCTGAGAACCATCATAGCCAGGTTAGTAATACTTTGCAGTTTTTACAAATATTTTGACGATGATACCAATTCTTTGAAATTTTCATTTTGCGCGCCAGCGGCCTTGGCCGAGTGTGAGTAGAAAATGATCCCAAGGGAACATATTCCCGGGATAAAAATCCTATGTGTTATTCCAGACAATAGTCTACCCGTGTAAGAACCATCAGTTTCATCGCAATCCGTTTAGTCGTTCGAGCGTAAATAAGTAACAAACATACACACACTCATAAATATTCGCCTTTATAATATTAGTGAGATGAGATGATACATAGATATCTGTAATCTCTCTGTAAACGTGAAGAAAGTCACCCCTGCGTTTTCTAGGCCTCCCTCGGCGACGAAGGCCGTTTTCTGGCTGCCACTGCGTTACGACTCTGGCCTGTCTCTCTGGAGAAGGCGCAACACCACCCAACTTTGAGACAACGTAGGTAATAAAGAACTAAATGTTTATTTTTGTTTGCTAGGCTGGAGGTAGCGGCGACATGGGTTCTCACGGCATCGCTTCGCCGGCGTCGGTGCGTGCCTCAACACCGGCAACGAGCAACACGCATACCATCTATACTGCTAGTAAGTGCTTATATTATCATCGTCTTCGTGCCCTTGTCCCGTGTTACTTGGGTTTGGCGCAAACGTTTTTCTTCCATTCTGTCGTGTCAACCATCATGGTAACACCTTTTTTTTTGAGTTGAGTAATCATCAAATGACTTCTCACGCTCTGGGCTGGAGAGAGAGGATATGTCAGACTGCTAAAACCCACTTTGGTTTCTTCATTTGCCCGTTAATATAAAATGATGAAACAAAGAAATTCATCATCATTTCTCATTATTAAGTGATGAAACAACTTTACATAGAACTCGTGAAATTTTTTAAAGAATTAGTATGGAAAATAATTATTTTATTTTCGATTTTACCTTGCAGCTGAATAATTTTTGAATTTCTATTTTATGTTTTGTGAGTCCTGTATCGCAACTAAAACGGAACGTAATCAATGTCAGTTTAGGAATTCTATGACCAGGGATTCCACAAAGCACGTGAATTTACTTTCCTAAAAGATGAAGGTAATTTTTTTTTAATACCTTACAAAATAATATTTCTTTGTGATTCGGAAAATCTTCGACACTCGATTCGGGAATCGAACTATTTACATAGGTAGGTAAATTAATAAGAAACCCTCAATGTGCAAATCCGACTCGCACTTGACCGGTTTTAATGATTATTGTAGTAATAATCATTAAAACCGGTCAAGTGCGAGTAAGTTAAAACAAAAAAAAATTAAAAATCCCAATCCCGCAAATTGCGATTGCTGACTTTAATCCCGCAGGTAGGCGGGATCGCGATTTTGATGCGAGATTGGATTCCCGAATCCAGAAGACCAAACTCAAGGTTTGCAAACGAGCAATGGAGCGCAGTACACTTGGTGATAAATTAACGGATCGAGTTCGAAACACTATAGGTACTGCGCTCCAAAGCCATGATATCTGATGTGGCTCAAAAGGCTGCCTAACTTAAATGAGACAGAAAGCTTCTAGATATTTCTAATTAAAAATCTGTCCTCAATAAAAGTATCTTAAAGATTTACAGGATCAATGAAATAAAAATAAATATACAGGTTACCCACTCACTTCTTGTACATCGACATCAATACTTGTAAGTCGCAAACAAGGGCCATGTGAAGCAATAGAGCTATTTTTCTTAGGGGCCGCACACAAAGGGGCGTTCTCTTCATAGTGATTTAGGTTGATGACGTAACCAATGAGGCTGATATATTTATAAAGTCATTGACTTATTATCTTACGACGTTTTTGACTTACAAATACTTATTCCCTTCGAGTGGTATTTGAGACACTTAAGAGCGGCCAACCCGAGGTACATTTTCATGCAACCGAACCGCTCTTACGTGATTATGATGTTATTACACATCTTTCTCCAGATATTTTGGATACACCGATATCTTGTGGATTTATCTAGGCTTCTATAGAAATCGAAACATAAACTTGTGTAAAACTAATCCAGTAAAGACGTCTGAAAATCTGCTATTTTACGAGAACGTTGGCCCTCCGTGTACTCATATATTAAAAATATAAAAAGTACATCTATAGAAGCACTTGCACATTTAATCGAGATTCAGAATGACATTTTTTCTCAAAAACTTTTAAGGATTAAAAAAAACACGTATTACCTGGAAACAAGTTTAAAAACACGTATTTCCTGGAAACAAGTTTTTTTTTTTAAATTGATATAAACCAGTTTTGTACAATATTCGAGTAAATCGCGGAATTACCGACGCTAACAGAGTTTTCAGGCGTTATCTCTCTTTTTTCGCGTTGCCTCTTCATCAAACATCGCGTTGGATTGCGTTAGATGAAGCAACAAGCTTTTAAACCATGGTCGACGTTGACGATAGGCGAGTGGGGAAGGGCCCTCTTAAAAGCTAAAATACGTAGTCTGGCGTACTTAAATTATGAATTTGGTCCTTATTTCTTCGTGATAAAGACGCTTCCAGAAGCTTTCTTCGCACCGTTGACGTAACAGGATAATTGAATACAAAAAATATAAGTACCTGATTCTTTACAAATGTTTTGACTCGAACAAAACGGTGAAACACAATAGTTTCACTGAAGCCTACTAAGTGGGGTAAAGAAAATCTAAAAGAAGAATTTAAAAAGGGCATACTTAGAAGAGAGAAACTTCTGGAAAAGTTCTTTCACAATTGTCCTAAAGAAAATGTGAAATTCGGAGGCGACACAACAGTTTTGTTTATACATCCAGACCATAACAAAAGTTGTTTTGAAACATGAAAATTGGGGTGTTTACTTTATATAAGTATATTACTGCTTGCTTTATATAAGTATTCTTTGAAGAGGAAAACTTCTGAAAAGTTCTTTCACAATTGTTCTAAAGAAAATGTGAAATTCGGTGGCATGTAACCTTTCGAATACCAATTAGAGATACAATATAAAGACAATGAGAGAGCGAACGCGTTCGCTTGGGGTTTAATTAATTAATATAATACGTATTACTTATGAGACACATTTTGTTTTCATGCGATTGCCAAGTCAATCTATTTATTTAAAACATAAAAGATTATTGATATGGTCACTATAAGAGGTTGCAAAAGGTCCCTCAAGTAGGGGGGACTGAATAAATTAACCGCCTTGGTATTACATGGATCTCACAAGTTTTTACGGTAGAAGAACTGAGTTGCGAGACTTGGTTTTTTTACAAGTTATGTTTTTGATGGCATTTAAGTAAGTATATTACTGCTTTGCTTTATATAAGTATTTCGCTCGCGTGAATGTTGGTTATTGCGGAAGCAAAGTCGAAGCTAGATAAAAAGTAACTTATGTCCTTCCTTGGGGTTCAAATTTATTCCGTAGCAAATTTCATCAAAATCGGTTCAATAACAACTGTGAAAGCATAACAGACAGACAGTGTTACTTTCACATTTATAAAAAGAGAGAAATGCGAGAGATGTTTGTCAGATAAGATGTATACGGGATGAAACTGGAATGATATTATCAGAAGATGAAAAAAATCAAAGAGAGGCGGAAGGACTATTTTGAAAGACTGATGAATGAGGAAAACAACTGGAATGGGATTTTAGAGCATAAACCAGTGAATGTGGGTTTAGTGAGAATGATTAGTATGGATGAAGTCAGAATAGCTGTAAATGGAATGAAAAGAATTGGTCCAGACAGAATACCAGCTGAAGAGTGGAAGTTGCTGCGAGTGAATGGATGGACGTGGTTAGCTTTGTTCTTTAATAAGTTGTTGCGGGAAGAAGTCATACCTGATGATTGGTGCAACAGTTCCTTGGTGCCCATCTATAAAAGCATGGGTGATGTGCTTGAATACAACAATTATAGAGGAATAAAGCTAATGTCACATACTATGAAAGCCTGGGAGAAAATTATTGAAAGGAGGCTAAGAGAAGACAGTGAAATTTCACAGAACCAATACGGTTTTATGTCGGTCGAGGTACAACGGATGCCATTTTTGCTATACGCCAGCTGTGCGTGCGAGAAATACAGAGGTGCGCATAAAAACTTGCACATGGTATTCATTGACTTCGAAAAGGCATATGACCGGGTACCTCGTCAAGTTCTGTGGTGGGCCCTTTAGGAGAAAGGTGTGCCTGGGAAGTATGTGCAGTTGATCCGAGCGATGTACAGTCAATGCAGTACCCAAGTCCGGTCTACAGTGGGCAATACTGGTAGCTTCAATGTGGCTATCGGCTCTCAGCCCTTACCTCTTCCTGACGATAATGGACGCTCTGACGTCGGACATCCAGGAAGAGGCTCCCTGGTGTATGCTGTTTGCCGATGACATTGTGCTAATTGCCGAGAGTGGCCTAGAGGCCCAGAGCAAATTGGAGGTGTGGCACAGACTGGAGAGTGTTGGCTTAAAATTGAGCAGAACGAAAACCGAATATTTGTTCTGTGGTTTCGGCGGTCTCTCCGGTTCTGTGCCCTTAGTTCTCGCTGGAACGCCCATACCAATTTGCTCCGACTTTCGTTACCTCGGGTCGCTTATCCAAGGAGATGGCGATGTAGATCGAAACGTAATATATCGGATCAATTCAAGTTGAAGGGTAAAGTTGAAGTCCGTGATAAGACTTGTCATACTGTATGGATCAGAATGTCGGGCTGTGAAAAAGATTGCATGTAACGGAGATGAGAATGTTGATATGGATGTGTGATGTGACGAGAATGGATAAAGTGAGAAATGAGTATATTAGAGGACGTTGACTGAAAAGTTGAAGGGGAATCAAGGGGAAAGTTTGTCTTGGTATGGTCATGTGTCAGAGGAGGGATGAAACGCATGTTACTAAAAGAGTTATGAGTAAGTATAAAGAAAAGGTAGATGGATTGTGTGAAGAGTGATATGAAAGAAAAGGAAGTTAGTGATAGCATGCAGACGGGTGACAGGATAGAATGGAAGAAAAAAACGTGTTGCGCCGACCCCAAATAAGATGGGACAAGGGCAGGAAGAGGATGATGATTAATTTTAGATATGAGAGGACAATGTAGACCGGTCAGCTTTGTGCTCACTCACTACACAGCACTATAAAAATCGTAGTCCATGAATCCGCGAAGTCTACAGTGTTCTCACATTCACATTATAAAAAGAAGCTATACAAAAATAAAAACAAACCTATCAATAAATAATAGATGTATAATTGTATACGTTTACGTACGTAGGCGCGAGCTTGCAGACCGCGAGCCATGGGTGACTCTGTCCGGCCGTACGGTTAGGACAAAGCCCGGGTCGACGGCGTATTGTGTTTCACGCGCCACCCTCAAAGAGATATCAGCAAAATTGACGGGCCAGTTAGGGCTCTGCCAGGGCTGCAGATTTTTCAAAGGAGTTAACCATAGCCCTCGCAAAAAGGGCAACTGAAGGAACACAGTCAGTAAAAGTTAGTACTCTTTCTCGTTCAGCCCAGAGCAGGAGAATATATTTGAGGATTTCCCGAACAAAAAAATAAATAAACGTCACATAAAACACAACATCAACATTATTGAAAATTGTTAAGACTTCTAGTTAGCGCAGTTGATTACAAATATAATAATATTTCGACTACGTGTCTATCTACCTTCCTCTATTTAATATTTCACCTGGGGATCATACACGGCGAATTTTCGAAAGGGACAAAACACGAGGGTAGGCAAGTTATTGAAAACAAACAGACAGATCGAAACGAAGCTCACTCGAAGGGACGCGGATTAAAATTTCGCCGCGGGGGCGCACCGTGTCGGCCATGGGGAGATTTAATTCGTAATTGGAGACTAAATGATTGTAGACAGCTACGTGGACTATTCATTTTGGGGGAACGTTATTATGTCCTAGCTCGCTGTTGTTTATTAAAACTGACCCGTGCATGCATATGTGTGTAATTTGAGTGCACTTTGATGTTCTCCTCTGAAGAGTGGATGTTATTGGGGCTTGGCATGCTTTTATAATTTATTTAGACTTGCGAAATATATTGATCGTCGGTTTGTTTTGTCTGTGACTGGATGCAATAAATTATTCAATATGCGTATTGCTAAGGAGCAGTGGTGGCCGAGTGATAACGGCCCCGACTTACGAGTTGTAAGTTGCGGGTTCAAACCTGGCCAAGCGCATTACTTTGTGTAATTTATTTCATCACCACTGCTTTCAGAACGGTGAAGGAAAACATCGTGAGAAAACCGGCATGTCCTAGAACCAAAAATTCGAAGACATGTGACATCCACCAACCCGCACTGGGCCCGTGTGTTGAATTACGGCCCATTCTCTCTCCTAGAGAGGAGGCCTGAGTCCCAACAGTGGGGACATTATAAGGCCGACTATGCTATGCATAGATATCCGTGATGCTATGCGTATTGCTAAGGATTAAAATTCCTTGTCTGTTTCCAAGGCGAGCTTTTTAGGTTAGTACCTAAAAAGCTCGCTGGAGATAATGGTTCATCGCTCTAACTTTTCCCAACCATGTTGGGATCGGCATCCAGTCTAATCGGACGCAGCAGATAGCCTCCACAACCTACTAACTGGGGTCAAACTTTCTGGTGTCTGTCCACCTGTAACAACTGTCAAAGATCTACGAATGATTGTGTGTGTGACTTGCTTTCCGAGGCACGGGGTGTCAGTAATCATTTCAGTCGAAAAACGTCCACTGTTGGACATAGGCCTCCCCCAAATGTCGCCATAATGACCGGTCCTGTGCCTCTCGCATCCATCGGTCAGTCAGTAATGTCCTAGACAAATTTAGAAAAGTAAGTACATATAATCAAATAGAAAAAAATCATATTGGTAGGTACTTGCCCGGTTTCGAACCCGCAACCTCATGCATGAGAGGTGAGTGTCTTATCTAGGACACCAAGATACATGAGCTTTTTAGGTATGTGGTTCATAAAATTATGCTGTCCCCTTTTGCTCGTCAATGTCACTCGTCGAATCGCCGCAATAGTGTCATCGTGTGGAGACACGTTCATAGATTTGTGATAGAATGAAGTGGTAGGACGGATAACATCTCCGGGATTGTACGAAAGAGTTACCGTGGCCCTGGAATGGAAAGGGCACCTGGAGGAACACAGACGAGTGCTAGTCAGTAAAAGTATGACACTTCGTCTCGTTCCATCCAAAGCGGTAAAAGTTATTTGAAGACTTCCCAACAAAAAAAAAATGGGCAAGTGCGAGTCGGACTCGCGCACTGAGGGTTCCGTACAAACTGACGTATGAAAACAGTTCAATTCCCGAATTTTGTTATGAAGATTTTTCCGAATCGCAAATTTTTTTTTTATGACGTAACTACAAATTTACAGTTTTCAGATTTTTTCATATACTTGTGTTATGAGACCTAGCTTCATGCCAAATTTCAGGAATCTAGGTCAACGGGAAGCTATGAATTTTGATTCCCTTAAGAATGTCGAACGAAATACACGTTTTTTGCGACATAAACGGCCGTATCTTTTTTTTTCGTTAACTCTGAAGTTTGATTTTTTCACAGCTTCAAGGGACCGCAGACATGTGTATATGGTTTTAATTTCAACTCGATACCTCCACGCGTTCCCAAGATAAAGGGTCTTGACAGACAGACAGACAGACAGCCAGACGGACGGACAACAAAGTGATCCTATATGGGTTCCGTTTTTTCCTTTTGAGGTACGGAACCTTAAAAAAGGGGGTAATATTACCGACACTCGCTCGTGGAGGTGCCGCGTTAGGAAACTGTCATAAACAATCTTTCTTGTCTGTATTTTCACGTTTCCATATTTGTTTAGTTATCGGTAGTTCGAGACACTTCTCTATATAGTATCACCTTTTCCGTGTAGACGCGATGAACCCCGGCGTGGGCGCTCCCCCCAACAACGGCGGCTACTCGCACGGCGCGGGCGGCGCGGCGGGCTGCGCGCCCTACGTGTGCGGCGTGAAGGGCGTGGTGTGGTGCGGGGGCGCCGGCGCCGCGCCGCACGCGGGCCACGTGCCGCCGCCGCCGCCGCCCGGCGTCAACCCGCACGTCTTCAAGAGCGTGCTGGCTAACGGCTCGGATCTGCCCTTGAATGGTGAGTAAGAACCTGTCTCTTTTGTGTTCCCACTAGGTGGTGCTGTTTTCTACAACACAGATCGCACCCTTAAAACAAAAGTGGCACTATACCAAAAAGGTGATTTTCCAGCAGTCATAAAGTTTCAATGTAAATTATTGATAATTATTGATAAGAAGTTACGAATCAATTACTGAGGAACATCAACTATTGGAACAAAGACTTTGACAATCAGATTACAAATGGGTTGTGTTAGTTAGATTGAAAAGTTAAAGGTTTATCTAAAAATAGCAATTAAAAATCTAGTTTATTAGAGACACTTTTGTTTTAAAGGTGCGACATCTTCACTGAAGTTACTCTAAAGCCTCATAATTGAAGTAAGACAGGGCTAGGTTTACCATAAAATTGATAGCCGTTAACTACATTTAACAGAAAAAACTGGGTAAGTGCGAGTCGGACTCGCGCTCTGGGGGTTCCGTACAAACTTAATGAAAATTTTTCCGAACCGCATTTTTTTTTTTTGTTGTGGCGTAACAAAAAGTTTACTTACATTTTCAGATTTATTTCTATAACTGTGCTATGAAATCTTGCTTCATGCCAAATTTTAGGATTCTAGGTCAACGGGAAGTACCCTATAAATTTTGATTTTCTCGAGTGTCGAAATATACGTTTTTTGAGGCATAAACGGCCTTATCATTTTTTTCGTTGACTTAGAAATTTGATTTTTTCACAGCTTCAAGAGACGGCAAACTTGAGTATATGGTTTTAATGTTACGCGTTCCCGAGATAAAGGGTATTGACAGACAGACAGACAGACAGACGGACGGAAAACAAAGTGATCTTAAAAGGGTTTCGTTTTTCCTTTTAAGGTACGGAACCCTAAAAACAGATTGGAAAATTGAAACAGGCATTCAGCTAGCATTGGTCTGGTCTGAGACAGGATTTATTGTAAAATTGGTCAAATTCCAATTGAGATTTATGATAGAGCTATTACATAACACGAAAAGAATAATATATTAACTCAGCTCAGATGACATTGGCCATCATAGGGTTGCCAAGTAGGCTAGTCAATCTATGTCTTTTGAAAAAAAAACCGTAACCCAACACATTTTGACTAGTAAGAAGTACTGTTGTTTAGTGAGATCTGCCATTGTCTCTCCCCGCAGACATGCCGACGCTGCGCTTCTACTACAACCAAGGCATCGACTGCGTGTACGGCACGTACGGCGCGCCGCCGCCGCCGCCGCCGCGCCACTACTCTCCGCGCGACCTCAGCGCCGACATGCAGCAGATCTCGCTGCACGAGCGGCCCATGATGCCGCACCCGCTGCCCGAGCCGCACAAGCACAAGCCGGGCCAGCCCAATGATAAGCCGCCGATTAACCAGGGCAAGGGCAATGGCCAGCGACCTCTGTTGGGACCCAGGTGAGTGTTCTACTGCTCGATATTGGGATCGCTAATAGCAATCATGACTGCAAGCATAAGCCAGGACAGTCGTAGATTAATAAAGGAATTAGATATCAACCTTTACTGGGATCAAGGTGAGTTATGTAGCGTTAAGGGGTGACCAGACGGTTGCAAACCAACGTCCCAACCAAGGTGACCTTACTAGTTTCAATCCGTGTAGACATCAGTTGTAATCCATGACCTTCAACGCCCTTGGTTGGGAGGCGCGTTTCCCCAACCACCGAACGTGTTGGCGCGTGGTTGACATCCATGTAGCCGCAACACAAACCAAACACATAAACCAAGGTCACCTTGGTTGGAACGCAAGTTTGCAACCGTCTGGTCACCCCTTTAAACATCTTCTCGACAACTCTCTTGAACGTATGACAAGCCGAGCTAAGATAATTGTGGAAATAATAGGTGCCCTGAGAGTGAGAAGTCATTTCATTCGACATGATTTACTCAATAAAGCACGGCAGGTCCCTACGATGTATAAATACGAGTTCTATGGTTGTGGCATTTCAAAATTTCAATAGATATTACATAGTGAGATTGGTTAATCATTCAATCAATTACATGATATGCTTTATTGTTGACCAATTGCATCACTTCAAAGCTGCCACTGCTATATTCAACGAAAATCTCCGAAATCATAGGTAACTTCATATTTTCTTCTGTCAGCCACCTTATAATTTCTTTAATGTGCTTCTCACTGTGTTCATCATCTCGTACCATTTTTTTATTTGCACCATTTTATGTCATTGTCATATTGATAACAGATTCAAGCGCGGCGGCGGTAACCAGGACGGCAACCAGAACAACAACCACAATCAGAATAAGCACAATAACAATATGGGCAACAAGGGACCTAACAACCGGTTAGTTAGCATTTTTCTTTCTAGTTTAGGATTACCTAAACTATATTGTATGTGTATTAACACACAGGTGACATTTTGGCTGAAGAAAGTCATTGTGAAGAAACTTCTAACTCTATATAAATCAATATAATCAACTAACCTATTCAAAAATGCAGGAAGCCCGTCGTAAATCTATATACTACTTTGTCAAGAAAGTACCGGGAAAAGATTAATAATACACAAAATGTTTATCATCCAAATTTATTTTATCACCTTCAAAGTATGCTCCTTCAGAAACGATACACTTACGTCAACAAATAATCCAAAAATCAAAACATTTTTTAATTGCTGTTTCCGGAATTGAGTTCAGTTCTCGCCGCGAATTCTCCTTTATGTCTTCTACCGATTGAAAACGGGTGCCACGAAGTGGTAATTTGAGTTTAGGAAAAAGAAAGAAGTCGGCTGGAGCCATATCTGGTGAATATGGTGGTTGCTCGAAGGTATTTGTTGAATGTTTGGTCAAAAATTCTTTCACAATGATAGCCTTGTGCTCAAGGCGCATTATCGTGGTGCAAAATCCAAGAATTTTCTTTCCATAAATCTGGCCTTTGTCGTCGAATTTGCTCTCTTAAATGCCGCAATGCCCCAAATGATATTCTTTATTTACCGTTTGACCTTCCGGCAAGAATTCCGAGTGCACAACACCGCGATAATCAAAGAAAACAGTCAACATGACTTTGACTTTTGATCGACTTTGGCGTGGTTTTTTCGGTTTCGGTTCAGTTGGAAGGTGCCACTCCGAAGTTTGTTGACTAGTTTGCATGTCAAACTCGTAAACCCATGTCTCGCCACCAGTAACAATGCGTTTTATGAATGTTGGCTCGGAATTGACTCGTTCTAGCATTTCCTCAGCGACTCTCATGCGATTGAATTTTTGGAGAAAATTCAGGTCTTTTGGGACTAGCCGAGCGGTAACATGTTTAATACCCAAATGATTAGTTAAAATGGTACGGATCGACTCGTGAGATACAGAAAGTTCGGCGGCTATCTCTCTCAAAGTTGAATGATGATTTTCAGTCACTATTTCCTTCACTTTTGCGATGTTAACTTCAGTTGAAGACGTTGATGGCCTACCAGAGCGAGGCAAATCTTCCATCACATCTCGACCGCTTTTTAACGATTTGTATCACTCATAAGCACGTGTTTTTGATAAAGTCGTTTCACCGTAAGCCTTCTGTAACATTTTCAGTGACTCCGAACACGAAATTCCATTGGCGATGCAAAATTGAAGACAAACTCTTTGTTCGATGTTTTTGTCCATTATGAAAATCGCAATACACACTAGATATGATATAACTAAAAACAGCACTGTATTTAGTATTTAATATAAATAACAGATGCAACTCAAACTCCGAGCCAAAATGGGAAACAGTTGTGCCAATCTACCAACAACAAACAAAAACAAAAATTTGAATTTGGAACCATGAACAAATCGTCCATTCCCGATACTTTTCTGACTGAATGTATATAAAAGGAGAAACTGATTGACTGACATATCAACGCACAGCCGAAACTACTGGGACTAGGAACGTGAAATTTTGCATCACGTTTCCTTTTATGACGTAGGCGAGCACTAAGAGAGGATTTCTCAAAATTCATCCGCTAAACTGATGAAACGAGAGTCCAAAGTTTGTATGGAGAGACCTACCTTGACGTGAGCGAAGCCGGTGGCTGAAGCTAGTTGCCAATAAAAATCCAACAAGACTTCGAAACTCTCTCATTTAAAATCGGGGTGAACTTACACTAAACCTATGTAGTGACTATGACGCCACCTAGGAACTAAAATTAAAAGTTTGAGTTTGAGAGTTGTACGCGCGATTATAAGATTACAACAGTCCGGCGTCAACTACACAACACTTGCCCTGACCACACCACCATTTTTAACAGAAGTTTGTGGTATTTTACATCCTGTTCCGCATAAATCTGAACAGTTCGATGAGATGGGTACTGATGCAGGTGTCAGAAAAGTATAATAATACTTCTATTAGCACGAAACATCCTACTATACTACACAAAGGATCCTGTACTTCTTTTTTCAAATTCTTAAGGAAGACATCATGTCTTAAAATCGGATTAAGGTTGGTCAATGTGTAGTGTGATCTGCATCTATTTTGGCTAACAATAAATTTTCGTTCGTTCTGTTTAAAAATGTTTATTTGCTGCTTGGTTACAGCCGCAACTCTCACGGCGAGGCTCGCGGGCCGCACTTGGGCTACTCCGGCGCAGAGGGCGAGTGCGTGATGGAGCAGCCGATGCTCACGCTACCCTACATCCCCTACCCGCCGCCCATGTACCCCATACAGTACTATCCTGTGGAGACTGACCCAGGTGAGATACTACCCTGTTTGATTTCCCTGCTGGAGTCTGTATTTCTTGATAATTAAAGCCAAGGGATCTTGTAAGTCGAGAGTGAATTAGTTACTTCTAGGTAAACGCGCTCCATCGTCGCTTTCCATCATGTGAAATAACGGTAAAGCGTGAGCCTATCAACAATAAAAAAAAAACTTGCATATAATTAAATAAAAAAAATAATGTAGCAGTAAATAGATGTTTATACGACAATGCAGTTAATGAGCGACCAGGGAAGCCACGTGTGGAGAAACTGTCATTACCAAACAAGCGTGTCTTCAACGTAGTCATTAACCTTTTAATGGGCTCTCAAGTACCAGATATGTATTATAATAAGTAAATAACGATCGAACCTTGTTTCAGCAATGATGGGCATGATGGGCGGCATGTCGTACGTGGGCTACGACGAGGGCGGCGTGTACGACGGCGGCATGGCGCCCGCCTACTACCCCGCCCCGCACTACCCGCCGCCGCACCCGCACCCGCACCACGTCGAGCACAAGTAGGAGCCCCACCACCACCACCACCACCACCTCCTCACTGCGACACCAGGGGTGGCGCTGCCGACCAAATATATACAGTTTAGTTCACCTGGTGTGAAACCCTCCATAGAGCTGTATACATTTTGTTGGTGTGATGCGACTGGTTGCGCTACCACTGGTGTCCTACTGAGGTATAAAGCTATAACGCCACGTTCACAGATATTTTACTTCTGATTACGCAATACTGATCTTTATAGTCATAACCTTGAGGTCGTTTAACCTGTAAGAAACTCGCAAAGAAGCATTACATAACGGGAGACGATTGAGCGATTGATCACATAATACCACGGTAGCCCGCAATGTAATGTGACTTGTACGCGAACTGGTTATAGATGGAAATATGGTCTAAGTGAAATCAGTTGCTGACAGAACTAAAATAACTATGAATGGACTGTACACTCGTTTGCTCAGCCACGGCCACAGAGCTCGGAAACGCCTCGCCAACCGATGTTACGACGACATTGTCCAAACTCTTCACACAAACTGTACTCCATTCGCAATAAGATACATTTAAACATACCTCAAACCTTTTTACAGTCCGTATAACCGATTTTGATTTTTATTGCGTTGGTAGCATGATAAATGGCGGCTGCAGTAAATATTTGGTGTGGTTACCACTTTTTTTTTGCTTTTAATGCCATCCTTGTGCCTACGGAACAGAAGTCAAAATCGGTTGAACGGACAGTAAGAAAGGCTTATATAAATGTGTAATCTTAATGCGAATGGAGTTTAAGAATATTAGTTTGTTTCACCATTAACTCACTATCGCCGTAAGTGGAAAGAGCGTCTAACAAGACGGAGAAAGCTTAAAATTATTATTATTAAAAATATATTAAATGTTAACCATTTGTTCGTCGAAAGTAGACTTTTCACTAATGTCACTTGAGCTCAAAATCTCGTAGAAAAGTATAAAAAAAGATTACTAGATGAGCCTTGTTTTCGTAATTCGTACAAAACGGTAGTTTCCCCCACATTTTAATCGGAAGAATCGTCCGACTGTGACAATTCTTCTAATAGCTAAGACAAGCAAGACTTCATGATATAGCGCGGGCACGCATACAATTCGTAATGTCGTCTCTCCTGTGGCGGCGCGGCGCTCCGCAGCTCCGCGGCGACAGCTCCGTATAACTCGCTCACACGGAATGCAGTGCCCTTAATGCGACTGCAGTGCCCTTAATGCGACTGCAGTGCCCTTAATGCGACTGCAGTGCCCTTAATGCGACTGCAGTGCCCTTAATGCGACTGCACTGAAACAGGTGAACTGGAAATAAGTATAGCTGTGTCCACTAACCCAGCCAGTTTTTTGACAGTCGTGACGTTATCCGGAAATATTTCGGATTTAGAGTAATATATACTGGTTACTTAAATCAAGGTTCTATCCTACCATCCTGTCTGTGTGCGTGAGTTATCATTTATACAAATGAGTGATGTGGGGCTGAAAAGACAAACTATTTGAACTGGTGATGATGATATTTACTAAATTTATGTTTAAGAATTGATGTTACTATAGAAATAAAAGTTCAACATCATCTCCGGTTTAAATGTCACTGATATGTCTCGCAGTTGCTATCGATTACTCGAATAATCGACTAAATTTAATATCGACTAGTTATGTACTCAGCTGGTACTGTGTCATATCTTTCACAATAATATCTTATGAATACGGTTACTGCAATTATCTTATTGTGCTATAAAAAAAATAACCGGCAACTATCATCGCTTGAGTCGATTATTCGACTAATCAACCTTTTGAATTGGTACTTTTGTAACATCAATAAATTCCGTCAAGAATTTTTCCAACAAGAAACGGTAGGGAACTTGTAAAGAGAACAATATGGCTTAATCACATTGTTGTAGTGTGAATAGCGCCGACGATATTGCTTTGGTTTACCGCTACAACCATCAAGTGACTTATCTAGAATTTTACTAAAAACTTGTAACATTGGAATCTAATGTCGACGTCATTGCAAATAATTAAATCAAAAATTTACAAAGTAGTGTCACTTGAATTAAGTATTATTTTGCTTGCAAGAACTTGATATATGTATTTATATGCTTACTGTTTGAATTGAGCTCATAAATAGGATAAAATTCCGTTCCAGTACAGTTCAAATGCTAAGCATTTAAAAATATCACCAGTTCCCACCAAAACTTGCGGATTTAGTACACGTATTCCATTTGCCAAGCTAATCGTTTATGTGTAACGATGATCCACGCAGTGGGTACTATCAACTGAATACACACTGCAACTATCAGAAACCTACAACTCCGGAAATACTTTAAGTTGAACCAAATCGTCAGAATACTATAGCATATCGAGCCAAGATTGTAAATATTGCAGATGTTTCAGTGTATATTCAGTTACACAACTTTACCGCTCGGCTGAGATGCATTCGATTTTTAAACACACTTCCAAAGGTTTTTTTTACAATTTCACAGACTAAATTGATATTAAAAATCCATAAATCTCAGCCGATTACAACTTAGTCACCGACGAGTCGAAGGAGATCCGATTATTGGCAGCAATGGTGACTAACGTTTAACTAACAACGAAAATGCTCATAAAAATACCAGTATACGAATTTGTATAAACACTGACTCATAGGAAACATTCGGAAAACAAGTCAGTGTTATTCCATCATTCCGTGCTGTGTGCGGGATAAAATAAACCTTGGTAGGTACAGTAACTTGCGTCAATTAAGCGAACAATAATTATCTAAACCGTCAATTCAATGCGTTAATTTTGAGTATTTATTGAAAAATATAAAGATCCTGTAAGGATAACGAAATTATGAAATAGTGTTGCATCAGATGCAAACACCGTAACACAGCACGGCATGGTTTATTTGTTATTTATTTTGATTTGGAACGAATACATATGACAATTGTTGTCGTAAAAAATGTAAATCCATTGTATTGTACTTAACGTAAGGAGAGGAGTGAACAATATTTTGGAAACTCTTTAAAATTCCCGATTTTATCGCACACCTGTGATCTACTTGGACTGATGCCGATTTTTGTACGCAACTTAGTATACCTGCTATATAATGATTATATAGGAAGCCATTTTGAATCCCTGAAGTGTTCATTGGTGCTGCAAAATTTACTAGAACTAGGGTTTGCGTAATATTTATGTATGTATAATGGCATTATACATACATACAATGTTGCGTAAGAATTAGGCGCTGTATATCATTCCTTATAATGTAAGGTGAAACTGTAAATTGTAAGCCAATTTAATGTAGTTTTTAATTTTCAAATTTAAGTTTCTGTTTCTTTAGTTTTTAGTCGCTATTCACAACACATGCGCTGAACGTAACACACTCCTTTCTCAAATGTGTCTCTTCCTATAGATGAACCCAAGCAAGGCAGTCTCAGTGGCACTGTTACTCGAGTCGTGTGTAGTGATTAGTTTAATTTTTGGCTTAATTTTAGTTTAGTTAGAAGTAAGTCAATACGGTTTCACATGCCACAGTTTAGGACAAGTAAGTTTTCGTTTAAATATTCCAAGATCTCAAGCTCACGATAAAATCGCAGACCTTTTGAATCTCGAAAAATAAAAAATTATACAGGACTTAGTATTAAAAGGTGAATCAAATAACGTGAACACATAAGTATCCTACTTTGATCTCATAAAAATGTCATTTGTAAGAAAAACCTTGGTGCTTGGGTAGGCGTTTAATTTTCTTTTAAGTATTTCAAATTCACTGTCATTTTATAGTATTACGGAAAAGTAAGAAACCTTGTTCCACAACAACTAATTATATCATACAGATGTTATTGATGCAATGATCCATATTTCTCAGAGAAAAAAAAATTATAAATAGTTTTCTCTAAATCACACTAGTCTCTGCATTTACTATCCTAAGTTATGTGCATTTATCGCGTCTCAGAGGCTGAAAGATCAAAGGAGTCAAGTAAAATGTAGAGCTCCTTTTTGGGAGAACAACCGTCAGTAGTATATATTAGGTCGCCATATTTTAATGTAGCATTTCCCCTTGCACTGCTATTATCCTGTTTACGCTTCTCTCGAAGAGGGCGTCGGTTCGGAACCGTTAGTATATCGCACAGTTTGCGTCGCATCACGACGACTAAATTGACTCCACGTATTTTTGGAATGATTTTATAAATATTCGGCTGTGATTCGGAAGTAATCTCAGAACTTAAAGATATTGGCAGACTTGTCGGAAGACGTAATGTGACTGTCGCTATATTTTTTCACTGTAACCATAATAGGTGTTAGAAGTCTATAGATCCGATAATTCCTTTATTTTGATCGTCTCTTGATCGCTACGGATGTACCTATCTTGATAATTCCGCCCATGATTTTTGATCCACATTTTACCATTCTCTCATATATTTACGTATACATTATACATATATTTAGCGTATAGTAGCTACGTAACAAAATCTTAATGTTTGTATAGACCGTTGTTGAAATTATACAAAAATAACAAAAAAAAAGTATGTGTTCTCTTAGGTAGGTATGTGTCAGTTCATGTTTGTGTAAAGTCATTTTTGGTGTTTCAGTATTAGTTTTAAATCACTAGGAGTTAGAATTTTATGTTAGTCGTTAATTATTGTTTACGTAACTATAGTCTAGTATTACTTTATGTAAGTATACCGTCAGTTACTTTGTAATCTCGTCAGTTAAGGCGTTAATTTTTTTTTGTTCTCACCGTAGTTATAATTTGAGTGTGCCAAGTAAAGTTCAATGTATTTTATGTGAATTGGCAGTTACACCCGTACTCAAGATCAACGTGACTGCCAATGAACAAAATTGTCGTTGTCATATCAGCCTAAAGATACATACATGAATACAATAATTGTGTTGTTAATAATATACTATATAGGTAGATGTATGTCATAACTATATATGGTTGTACAGTGCTCAAAGTTAGCGTTAATTCCGCCTTTGAGATGTTATTTGTATTTTTTTTTCCAAATTCCATCAAATAAAAATGTCAACTGATTTTGAAATTTGTGTTTTCATTTTCCTGTTATTTCCCTAACTTCCATAGACATTTAGATAATATAAATCACCAGCGACCCGCCCGCTTTCCTACGGGTGTGCAGTACAGTGTGTGTGATGGAGGTCGGACTACTAAATGTAAATTAGAGCTGTTTTTTCATAGGACAGTACGAACAGGTTTTGGTTGGATGTTACCCACGCGGCTTTTTTTTAAGGGTGGAAATCATCCAATGTCTTCTCCCGCTCTGGGTGAAGCGAAGGGCTACATATAGTTTGAAGGGATTGATCCTTCGGTTTGCCGACTATATAGTAGTCATGGCTGAGACTACGGAGGAGCTCAGTACGATGCTCGATGACCTTGGTAGAGCTTCCGAAAGAGTGGGGCTTAAAATGAACATGGACAAAACCAAAGTCATGGTAAATAACCATGTAGCACCCACTCCGATCAAGATCGGAGACTCTGCACTCGAAGTTGTAGACGATTACGTTTACCTGAGACAGACAATCCAGTTGGGTAGATCTAACATTGAGAAAGAGGTCAATCGTCGAATCCGACTCGACTGGGCAGCGTTCGGGAAGCTGCGCGGTATCTTCTCGTCCAACATACCACAGTGTCTCAAGACGAAAGTCTATGACCAGTGCGTGTTGCCAGTGATAACATATGGCACTGAAACATGGTCGCTTACAATGGGCCTCATCAGAAGGCTTACAGTCACCCAAAGGGCAATGGAAATGGAGTTTCCTTGCGTGATCGCATAAATAATGAAGATATCCACAGGAGACTCAAGGTCGCCGACATCATCATCATTTTAGCCGAAAGACGTCCACTGCTGGACATAGGCCTCCCCCAAGTGTCGCCACAATGTTACGGTCCTGTGCGTCTCGCATCCATCGGACTCCCGCAACCGTTACAAAGTCATCGGTCCACCTTGTAGGAGGCCTTCCAACGCTACGTCTTCCGGTACATGGTCGCCATTCCAGAACCTTTCGGCCCCAACGGCCATCCGTTCTGCGAGCAATGTGCCCTGCCCATTGCCACTTAAGTTTGGCGATTCTTCGTGCTATGTCGGTAACCTTGGTTCTCCTGCGGATATCCTCATTCCTGATTCGACGACATTCCAGGTTCTAGAGTGGCGACCGCGGACCGGAAAACGCAGCGTTGGAAGGCCTCCCACAAGGTGGACCGACGACCTGGTGAGAGTCGCGGGAATGCGGTGGATGCGAGACGCACAGGATCGGTCATTGTGGAGACGCTTGGGGGAGGCCTATGTCCAGCAGTGGACGTCTTTCGGCTGAAATGATGATGATGATCCGACGAGTGATTTCGTGTCCTATTCGCCAGGGTCGTGTGTTTGTGACTGGGTACTCCATCTCGTTTAGCTCTTCAATCCCCATAGGTGACAGAAGAGCTGACGAGATGGAGTATTTGGTCGTGGATGTGCAACCCTGGCGGAGTAAACGCGAGTGTTTGTTGGATATATCCAACGGAGACTAGAGTTAAAAGGTTTTATGTTCATCGAAAAAGATAGTTTTACTGAAAATTTAAATAGTAAATCCGTGCTGGTACAAGACTGGTACATTCCAACTAACGTTTTTGAGATATTGTATTCAAGCGACAGATATATTATCCCTCGCGATTTCATTCGCGTCTTTGTTTACTGATCCCTGTTATTGGTCGGAGCGTGATGTTATCTATAAAATATATATATTTATCTAAACTAATATTAAAATATTAATAATATTATATATTTATCTAAACTAATATTATAATAATTTCTACATGTCCGCCCGATACAATGTTATTATAGATTAAAGTCATCTCAACTCAGGTCCCCAAGATACAGGTTCTACCTAGTTTGGGGACCACCATCCAAATATATCTTGAATTACTAATTAGTTACAGACAATATTAATCATATAATAGTTTTAAGGTATTCTTTATTTACTGTAACAATGAACAATAAACATTATTCTTATTCTTATTATAAAGAGGAAAGACTTGATTTTTTTTGTTTTGATTTTATGTAACGATTTAACTCAAAAAACGACTTAAATTTCGTTCACCATTAGAAAGCTACATCTTCACTGAGTAACAGGCTATATTATGTATTGAGATAATTTTCAACTATCACGCGGGCAAAGCCGGTGGCAGGAGCTAGTATATACATTAGTTTTAGTATTATGCGAAACACGTGTCTAGTATTTTTATGTAAAAAATCTATGTACAAAGCTTCATAACTGTATCATGAAAAATCACAAAGTTATAAGTTTGTTATGTTACTTGGTTGTCTGCAATAATAGATGGTCACCGGGCCATCTGGGCGACTACGACTGAGGAGTTGTTTTGCTCCCGCATCCAGCTGTGCATTGGCGTCTAATGCCCGCTATGACCTGCCGTGACCTGTGTTGTACTTAGTGTCGGTAGTGTCCAACTTGTGACCTTTTTTAAAATATTTTTGGTTAAAAAATATAACATGGTGTAAAAATTATTGGAATCGATTCAGTTACTGATTCTGAACAAACTATATTCTGGTTTCGCTACTAAAAATAATGTTTATAAAAGAAGAAACTGGCTGACTGATATATCAACGCACAGCCAAAACTACTGGGTGTAGGAATGCGAACTTTTACAAGGCTTCTTTTTGTGCCGTAGCGTAGGCGAGCGCTAAGAAGGGGTTTTTGAAAATTCAACTTCCTCGACAAATGAACTATCCAACTGAAAAAAAAAACAATTCGATCCAATAGTTCCTGAGATTAGCGCGTTCAACCAAACAAACTCTTCAGACTTTGATTTCAGTTGATAACTTCTAGATAAGGGACAATCGGTAATCGCCTGGCCTTGTCTGAACAAGGAGAAACGTAGCATTAGTAAGCACGTAGGCATAACGTTAGAGGTTTGTAAATATTTAGGTAGGTGTATAATTACTTTTTAATTGCAATCGATGTTATTTGCTGCGCGACACTCGAGATATATAAGGTAAGGTAGTCGCTTTGAGTCTGTTGTTATTTGTTTGTTATAATTTCATAATCCTTTGGCATTGTTAAGAAAATCTTCAAGGTTTTGTTTCTAATATATTTTATTTATAGTTGTTTACTATTGTGTTCCATTTGACATCGGAAGTCCATTAATATGAGAGAGTACATCTATAGGCGTAAATAGGAATAGGTAAATGGCGTGACAGTTTGGTTTTTAGGGTTCCGTACCCATGGGTAAAAACTGGACCCTATAATTGTTAAGACCCTATTGTTACTGACTGACTGACTGATAACTGTAACTTTCAACAAAACTCCCGTAATATATAGGGTGACTGGCAATTAGTGTACGATACTTAAAGACGTGATTGTGCTCATGATAACAAACAATTTTTATTATGGGAGCAAAGCCGAAATCGCGAAAAAAATATCAGCTGTTCAATACATTAGGCAAACATAAATGTACTGAACAGCTGATTTTTTTTTCGCGATTTCAGGTTTGTTTCCATAGTAAAAGTTGTTGGTTATCATGAGTACAATCACGTGTTTAAGTATCGTATACTAATTACCAGTCACCCTATATGTGGAGGCTTGTAAATGGATCATCGTGATCTACCTTATCGTTATATTTTGTATTGTTAGCTGCTCTGTAAGCCACCCAAATAAAATAAATAAATAAAATAAGACTCCGCTGTCCGTTTATCTATTACCTGCAGGCTGTATCTTATGAACAGTGATAGCTAGACAGTTGAAATTTTCACAAATACTGTATTTCTGTTGCCGCTGTAACAACAAATACTAAAAACAGAATTAAATAAATGTTTAAGTGGGGCTCACAGAGTACTTTGGTGGGGCTCCCACACAAAAAACATGTTTTTTTTTTGCTAGGGACGGTATGGAACCCTTTGTGCGCGAGTCCGACTCGCACTTGGCTGGCGACACCCTTTTCAGTTGTATCGTTCCGGATGACACCGGGAAGCGAGCAGGAAGTAGATAGACGATGATTTTTAAGCCAACTATCAGAAATCATAACGGCGGAAATTAATGAATCAATAATCATAAGGCTGAAAAGGTGTTGAACAAATACTAAAATACTACGTGTCTTGGCACACTGTGGGTGTAAATTGATGTGGCAAACATTAAACAAGTTTTTTTCATCTCACAGTCATAACGTTGGTTTTATCTAAGAACACTAATTGAGTTATCACGACGAATCTAAATCCGTTTAGAAATTTGGAAGAGATGAGGTATTAAAGAATGTAACATGCATTTATATAATAATAAAAGTTGAACAGAAACGTGTTAGAAAATTTCTTTCCCCTATTCACCAGCTGTCTTATGTCCAGATGTCGATAAAGGTACAGAAGATCACAGAGCCCGTCCGTCTGGGCGAGGGTCCTCACTGGGACGAGAAGCAGCAAGCTCTGTACTTTGTCGGTATTCCAGAGCATACTATCCATAAGTATGTGCCTGCTACTGGAGCCCATACAAAGACCAAAGTTGGTGAGTGTCTTATAAAGGGACCACAAAATCCTGACTGAACACACCAGGATACACTGCTCAATTTCTTTATCCCCCAGATGGTCACGTGGGCTTCATAGTCCCTGTGAAAGGCACTAGCGACCAGTTCTTGTTGGGGGTGGAGCGCAAGTTTCAGGTGGTGCGCTGGGATGGGGCGGAGGGCTCGCCGACATCTGTGGTAAAGGAGGTCGGTGAGGTGGATCTTGGGTTGTCCACTATAATTAACGATGGCAAGGCGGATCCCAAGGGCAGGGTGTTCGCAGGTCAGTAGAAGTTGAAAAGTCACTGTTAGTCCATTTTGCTGATTGAATTTTGCATTTTCCCGTATGAAAGTGAAAAGGGTGACTTGCACTTTGTTTATTCAGTGCTCAAAAGTGCTTCGCTCGCACAATAGCTTCGCCGCCATCCCATTCGAAGTCCGGGTTCCTCTATTTCCGAATTCGATCGTTCGGTCTGGAAGCATGCATATTGAATAAGTTTCTTGTATAACGAAAGTGAGCACTAGGAAAGAATTTGAAATCGGTCTATTTAGTAGAGAATAAGATCGCCAATATTGGCCGTAATTAAATAATTAAATACCATCGTTATGTGCCTGTTGTCATTTCCCAACGGAACGATTAGTTCATAATAAAGTCACATTTTAATGGCCACCCACAACCGCAGTAGATGTTTTAGCTGTGGCCTAGGAATCCTACGATCGTTCCAGGCAGTTACGCCATCACCAGTAGTTTGTATTTTTATGTTGTGTTTGGTCATATAAGTTTGTTTCCACCACCTTCAGGAACTATGGGCAAAATGGATTCTTCATTCAAAGTCGACATGAACAAGGGCAGTTTGTTCCGCCTGGACGGGTCCAACATCACGAAGGTGGCAGACAGGATCAGCGTGTCTAACGGTTTGGCCTGGGACCATAAGGAGAAGGCCATTTAATACGTCGATTCTATGGAAAAGAACATCCGGAGATACGAGTATGATATAGAAACGGGAGAAATCTGTGAGTTAGAAAGATTTTTTTCGAAATAAGATAAGACATTTAAACAATAGTAGATTATGTGACTTGGGGATAAAGCAGTGTCTTTAAGTCGTGGGCGGCAAGTTGAATTCCGAACGAAACGAAGGTTGCTAAGTTTTAATTTCTCAGTCACTAAGGTTTCTATATTAACTCCGTCGCAATGCTCAGGAGTTAATTATATAAATCCCTTGAAAGGAATAAAAAAAGATTTATATAATTAACTCCCGAGCATTGCAAGGGAGTTAATATAGAAATCTGAGTGAAGTGAGAAATTCAAGCCGCCCAAGTCAAAGTCAGCTTTATCCACGTTTTGGAAACTCCACTTTTTACACCATCTGTGATATAATTAGAAGACAATTTATTAAAACAATTAATATTTTAGAGAACTATAAGTATTATTTACAAGTGAACTTTAACTATCACTCGACATGTTTTGAGATTTGAAACACAAAATTCACTACTCTGATCTATAGTTTTAATTTTCTATAACGGTCCGTTCTTTCATTACTTTCTAAAGACATTTACAACATTTTATTCCTTTTTTTCTTAGTTTGATTTTTTAATAAACTTTTTTGATGCACGTAAGTACATTTTAATGTGGGATAAATAGTAGAGGTCTGTGATTTTAATTCACTTAATGAGCTTTTTTTCAAAGTAATGGTTTTTGACGTTCCAAATTCAAATCCTATTAATCCCTAGGGATCGCCCATACTGCATTATCTCCCTAGGGACAGAAAGACTTGCTTTAAGTGATGATTGTATGTCATATAAAAGGGCATTATCGAGCAGGTGGTGTAAAAAGTTTTTTTCAACACACTTGCTCAGAAAGTGACTCTTATTGCACTGCACTTAGGTATATAATGGCACTCATTACCAAACTGTGACATTTTGATTACCATTACGCACTAGTGCTATAATGTAGTTAAAACCTTTTTGTTCAACCTCTTTGTTCGCAAAACAAATTTTGAATTCGAATAAAATTCCCATTATGTTATTGCGTTCGATAGTATATAAATTAGTATCTTACTTACTTATTTCATCCATTTTACAAGTTAAAATGGAGAAATTTA
Source organism: Mythimna impura (assembly GCA_905147345.3). Taxonomy (NCBI): domain Eukaryota; kingdom Metazoa; phylum Arthropoda; class Insecta; order Lepidoptera; family Noctuidae; genus Mythimna; species Mythimna impura. The sequence goes on along the minus strand of LR990355.1, from coordinate 1,474,062 downwards.
ACTTGTACCTACTAAACGATTTATTTAATAAAAAACATTTAGTAAATAAATCGTACATTCAAATGAAATTTGTTTTTTTTTGTGGTCTATGGCCGCCATTTTAAGATGCGCGCGGTTTTTGGCGTGTTTTTTTTTTATTCCAGTGAAGTTCAGTGGCTGTATTAAATAAAATTAAATACACTTCTGGACACATCTATTGGCCCACCTTGTATTTTCAGTTTCGTTTGGTCCTAGCTAAAATTTTATATTAGGTCGAGCAAAAAGTTTTTATGCAGTTTTGAACCTGGCACATTCACAATTTCATTCAATAGTCTTTTTTTGAATTTCGAACACAGAATTTAAAGAAACAAAAGACAATTTGGAGCCTGTTTGTTGATATCAAACAATCGAATACTAAGAAAACTTGGTTTTATTGGTTTACTTGGATTTAATTCTTGAAAAAGTGATTGATATCTTTGGTTTTGCAACAAACATTACTTATTCTTAACATTAAGGTGAGGTTCTATCAATAATCTATGGATACTTAACCTGAAGTCGCCGCCGAAGCTGTGGCACTTATTCAGGCCGGACACAGCCAAAGAAACGTGAGTGCTCAACTTAATTTAAGTCGATCTGCGGTCCGAAATGTTTATCGGAGGTACCTAGAGACTGGCGGCTTTGTTCGTCGCCAAGGAAGGCCACGATCTCGGGTCACAACTGAAAGGCAGGATCGATTCATCGTGACGACCAGCTTGAGAAATCGTCACCTTACCTCCATTGAGATACAAAACCAACTTCGCGACTTTCACGGAGTATCTGTGAGCGCTCGAACTGTTCGGAGAAGGTTAAAAAAACGCGATATGGTACCACACAAGCCAGCTAATGGGCCCAAACTAACGCGAGCCCACCGAACAGCGCGCCTTCATTTCGCACGCAGTCATTTAAATTGGACACAGCAAGATTGGAGCCGTGTACTCTTTTCTGATGAGTCTAAAATTGTGTTACATGGCAATGATGGAAGGAAGAAGGTCTACCGACGTAAGGGAGAGCGTTTCGCACAATGCTGCTTTGAAGAGAGGGTTGCTTATGGCGGTGGCTCATGGACTGTCTGGGGCGGTATATCCGCGAGCGGCAAAACTCAACTTGAGGTTGTTACAGGACCACGGCTGCCAACATTAAATGCTGAAAGGTACATTCGTGAGTGCTTAGAACCTCACGTCATACCATACGCGGACTATGTGGGCCCAAATTTCCTTTTTATGCATGATAATGCAAGAGCCCATGCGGCCGGCATCGTCAGGGAATATCTTCGGGATGTGAACATCACAGTTATGGACTGGCCAGCCAGAAGCCCAGACATGAACCCCATTGAGCACATGTGGGACGAGCTAAAAAGACGTGTTAGGGCTCGTCAGCCAGTTGCCCAGACGATGCAGGAGTTGAAAACTGCCATAGAAGAGGAATGGGAGATGATCCCTCAAAATTTCATAGAGCGGTTGATAAACTCTATGCCTAATCGTATGAGAGCTGTGGTAGATGCCCATGGAAGCAACACGCGTTATTAAATTAAACCTTTATTTGATAAAACATGTTTTTTATTCAAAAATCAATTGCCTTTAACAAGGCGCATATCCGACTTGTTAGGCGTAGCTCCATGTCGTATGGTATTCTGAATTCAAATTTAAAACAATATGATCGAAAAAGATGGTAAAATGTATCAGGTTTAAAACTGCATCAACAGTTTTTGTTCAATCTAGCAATCATATTTCGGTAGGGGCCATCGAAACCTAAACTCTAAGGTGGGCCAATAGATGTGTCCAGAAGTGTATTACAAAATCATTAGAAAATGTTACATCCGTATTCTATTGTCACTATGAAAGACATTATCGTATAAACTTTTCACGCAAGAAAACATAACGTAAAACTAGGCAGTATGATCAAAATACCTCAGCCTTCCTCTAAGGGTACCTAAATAAAAAAAATGATGCGCCCCTTAAGAAAACAGATTTTTACCGCCATGTCACAGAAAATTTTACTTGTTTTACTGTTGTTTTCTTCACAAGTGTATTGAAAAACGTCGTATGACACACGTGAGTAATTAATGATTACCGTTCTTGGCTCTCTTAAGACCCTCGCCACGGCTCGGGTCTAAATACCGCCTGGCCTCGACGGTAATCACTAACATTACACACTTATATCATAATGTACTATTTTTTTAATGTCTAATGTTATTTCGAATGGAGTTACATAGCTGATGATGAAGTGCCTGAATCACAGTTTTTTCACTTAAATATTTACCATTCTCTTGCAGCCAATTTTATGCACATCTTTGATTTCGTGAAAAACAAAGTAGAAGGCCTTCCCGATGGCATTACTATAGACACGGATGGGAATCTATGGGTAGCTTGTTTCGGAGGTTCAAACGTCATCAAAATCGACCCCAGGACAGGCAAACTACTTCAAAAGGTCCCGATTCCGGCTTTGCAAGTCACATCAGCTACTTTTGGGGGTCCCAACTTTGATATTTTGTTCGTAACGACCGCTAGTTTAGACAGTAGTGAACCCCAGGAACCCCCATGTGGAGCCACTTTCATGGTCACTGGCTTAGGGGTCAAAGGATTCCCCAATGTTAATTATAAGCATTAATTTAGTTACTTAATCATGTTTTATTGTCATATCATAATTTTAACGTTTATATAAAGACTTTTACCATGTTGAATTCGTTTTTTTTTGTTAATTGTAAAATTTGTGTTTTTTTTTATGAGTATTGAGTAATAGAATAAATTTTATTGTACACCGAAATAGAAACATAATAAATTCTACACTAACACAGTAGCTAATGTAATAAAGGCAGAAGTTAGAATGTTTGTATGTGAGTGTGTGTCGGTATATTTATTACGTCCTCACGCTCAAAGGGCTAAATGGATTTGGATAAAATTTGGCAAGATGACGAAAACCACCAATAAGTATGAATAATTTTATTTTATGAGCCTACAACATTTATCATCTACAAAGTCTAGTCAAATGATGGCATCTACAAATGGACCATAGAAATATAAAACACAGGACAGGCCAGGCATAACTAGGGAACCTGCGACAATCTGCTTCACCAAGTGAGCTCACTGCTGCTGTTGTTTTCAATAGCGATTTATTGTATAGGTACTGAATAAATGATCCTATTTCCCAACACTAGCAATTAAACCTAATCTTCCGACAGACAACCACTGTTATGTCTTTCTTGGTAATTGATAAGACTGGTCAACAAAAACTCACATGTCGTGTATAAAAAAGTGATTAGGCTAAGAATGAGGTTAAGTATCATGGAATTAAAATTAGAATTATTAAGATAGAAAGAGTTTTATTGTATAAGATTGTGAAGCGGAGCATTGAGGTGAAAATATAGCTTTCGGATGGTTACATCAAAGGGTTACATACACTGAAGGGACGTTGTTACTGTAAGGCTACGGCCACGAAGTCAGCGGGCGGCGGCGCGGAGGCGGTTTGGTGAGCGGAGGCGGCGGCGGCGGCTTGGCGCTGCAACGCAGAGTGCAGACCCGGTAACGAAGGCAGTGGGTAGATCGCGCGGCGCGGTAGAGCGATGTAGTGTATGTATTATAAGATATTTGTGTCTATTCACAAACAAAATGTCTGAATAGGGGTGACGTCATCTTTTTGATATTTTCTTCGTAATGTTAGATTTATTGTGTAATAATCTTATAATATAGCACTACGCCAAAGCAGACGTGCGGGTATCGCTCAACCGGTGCGCATCGCTCGCCATCGTTCCCTGCGCCGCTGGCTTTGAGACCAGCACCCCTAGCCAAGTTACAACCGTTTCGTTTCGATTCTATTTTTATTGATCGCCTAGAGTCGGCTACGACTCCTATTCCTTTGTTCTGATCACGTGACTGAGCGTTGAGATGACGTCAGAATAAAGGAATCGGAGGCATGGCCTACTCGAGGCGATCGACGAAAAGAGAATCGAAACGAAACGGTTGTAACTTGGCTATCTTGGCGATCCATTTGACGAACTAAACTGAAATGTTAAAATGATGGAGCTATATAGGGTGTTCTTTCTCGCTTGCACACCTGGTATTTTAACACGTCATGGTAAGGTTCAATAAAAAAAAGTTCCATATAAATCTATGCATTGGAAGGCACAGCGCCGCACCCGACTGACTGACTTGTGCGTGGCCTGAAGGATAATTTTTTTGGCAAACAGTTCGTCAGGAAACTTAACTTTCTTTCCAGATTTATAAATGCCAAAATAAAGTTTAAACTTATTTGTTTTTTAAGTGGTGGTTTTTATAAAACTTTTTTGAGAATCTCATCACAAATGTTATAACTTGTCAGTCTCTCTGCAGACCATGTCTCACCTTCCATGCTGCATCACGTGCTCTGTTACCTGTTCACGTAGCGACCTAGTGACAGCATCAGCGGACGGCATTGCCGTGGCGGAATACTGGGCCAGGCAAGGAATTTAACTAGTTTTGCCATCGATAGATACGCTAAGAAGAAGAAGTATAATTTTTTTTGGGACATTATTTGAGAGTCAAATAACTCAGTAAACTCTAAACACAGCTACTTTACTGGAAACAAAACACCAAGAAATAAATACAGATTTCTAGATAAGTAATGTAAAATTAGTAAGCGCATTCGTTTTCACAAATGTTTGTAAATAAATACAGATTTCCAGTTAAGTAGGGTGGATCTCCAGAAAATATTATTTTTGAGTAAATTTTGTGGTAAACCTGCGTGCATCGCTCTTAATTTTTAATAGTATTAATGCCTGCATGTTCAGATTACAAGTTTCTTATCAGATTTATCCCAGATAAACAAGAATTTAAGGAGATATTCATATATTGTTTTTAACCATTGTTGAGGATAATGATGTAATTTGAGAAAAATGATTTTCAAGCTTAGGAAAATGACGATATGTTGAGGATAATGATAATGCTCATGAATTTAGTTTTGTACTTCTGTAAACGACGAAGATAAATGAAAATAAAAATAATTAAGTATCTAAGTGATATTTTTATTTGGTTTAAAATAAGCCCTGTGCGATAAGACCGCCCATTGTACACTTATTTTTAATTATGTTTGTCCTGTATTTTTGTTTATGTGGTGTACAATAAAGAATATAATAAATAAATAAATAAATAAATAAATATCACAAATCAAATAATATAAACGAACGTCAATATAAGTCCAACAAAAACCAACTTCTAAGACTTCTAAAAACATGATTGCATTCAGATAGATTATGTAAATTAAAAGTATCAAAATCAACAGTCGAATATCAAAATATTAAAAGTTGTTCGCCGTAGGATCGTAAAAACCGTTAGTTCATAACCAGACTATAACAAACTATAAACTCACGGTTTTCACAGTCATACGGTGACTGAGTTTACAAGTCTAACAAAAATAAATTAAACATTGATTAATTTTTCATTTTCACAATACTAATACTTATTAACAATTTTAAATTTTTAACAGCCTCATTTATGGTTATAAAAATTTCCTAACACTGTGTCAGGGATCATACAGGAGAAACTAAACATGGTTGAAAGGTGGTGTAAACTCAACCATTTATCCATCAACCCAAGCAAAACGGTGTTCATCCCGTTTACCAGAAGGAGGGACCTAACAGCAATGGGTACCATAAAGCTCTACGACACCGTACTAGAGTTGTCCACAGAAGTAAAATATCTTGGAGTAATCCTAGACAGCAAACTCGCTTGGAAAAGCCATGTCGAAGCGACAGCAAACAAGGCTCTAAGAGTATTTGGCGAGTATCTGCCTATGAGAAAACATGGGGCCTTAGACCCCAGGTTATCAAATGGATCTACACCATGATGGAACCGCTAATCATATACGGGAGCATCGTATGGTGGACCAGAACCAAGCTGGCAACTTGCAGACAGGCCCTACGCAAAGTACAACGGACTGCCTGCATGGCCATTACAGGAGTATTTAGGGCCACGCCAACTGCGGCGATGGAAACGCTGCTCAATCTCACCCCTTTTTTTTTTTTAATGCTTCAGTTTACATAATATTGTGTTTAGTGTTTGGGGCCTCCTTTTAAGCAAATAATGCCTGTGTTAGGAGACCCCGCTCTTCCAAAATTAGCAATATTCACAAGTACTAATGCTAGGATAATTAAAATTACAATTAAAAAACTTAGAACTAAAAGGTATAAGATAATAATAATGAGGGCGTTGTTGAAAGTATTTCTCGTGTATGTAGTGTGAGTGGGTGTGTGTGTGTGAGGGTGAATGTGAGCGTGAGTGTAAGTGTGAGGGTGAATGTGGGAGTGTAGGTGAGGGTGAATGAGAGCGTGAGTGTGAGTGTGAGAGTGTATGTGGTGTGGTGTTGTATTTGCTAGTGTATATGCTCTAGAAGTGCCTCCGTATCATCATAAGTGAGTGTCTTAATATACTTGGTTAAGATTTTCTTACATTCGAAACTAGTTTTGTTGTAAAGGTCAATTTTTTTGTTTAATTTATTATAGAGTTTCGCTGACCTTTGACTAAGTTGCCTAGTAGCGAATACAGTTTTGGTTTGTGGGATTTGTGCAACTATATCCGCTCTTCTTTTCTGCAACAACACTGTATCAAATGGCATGGATTTGTGTTGTTTTAAGACTGCTTGGACAATGTACAGCTTTCTTACGGAAAGAAGATCACTATCCCTGTACAAGATCTCAGTGGGGTATATCTTCGCTTTAAAGAGCATGATCTTTAACAGTGCGCGTTGGGCTCTTTCAAGATGTATAAAATTTGTTTTCACAGCGCCTCCCCAAATAGGTATGCAGTATAGCAAGACGGACTGAACCAACGCGCTGTAAATCTCATTTAGAACATTTCTTGGGGGGTCTCGATTACTGGTAAAGCCTTTTGGTACAATATGTCGAAGTGTTTTAAAAATCCAGCTCAGTCTCCTAACTCTGTTTGCGACTTGTTCAAGATGCTGGAACCACGATAGCCGCTGGTCAACAATTACGCCAAGATATTTTGTTTGAGTCTCTTTTTTAATGTTTGAACAACTACAGTTTCTATTATTGGCATCTCCACATGAGTGTATTTTTAAATTGAGATCCTCACTTGGTTGACCACTTTTGCTAATGCTAAAACAAATATAGTTCGTTTTGGATGTATTTAACGAAAGTAGATTATTATTTAGCCAGTTGGCTACTTGCGCCATTCCCATCTCAGCTTTGACTTTAACATCCTGCCAAGTGTTCCCAGAGAAAACGACAGCGGTATCATCGGCGTATGAGAGAATTTTTGCGTTATTAATGGGCAAGTTGCACAGGTCATTTAGATATACGAGAAATAATGTCGGGCCAAGCACACTGCCCTGGGGAACACCGTACGTGACCTCAGCATCACCACTGATCAGATCTCCCACCTTAACTCTTTGCTTCCTAGATGTAAGATAATCTTCAAGTAACTTCAGTGGAGTATCTCTTATTCCAGCTTTTTCGAGCTTACTGATAAGGACAGGAACAGAGACGGTGTCAAAGGCCTTTTTTAGGTCTAGGAAAACAGTCAGGCATTTATAACCAGAGTCAAGTTTTTCAGTTATTAGAGAACTCAATGCTGTGACTGCATCCTCAGTTGATAAACCTTTTCTAAACCCAAACTGTGTGTTGGAGAGTACGCTAAATTTTGCAAGGTAATTGGTTAATCTGATGTTAATTAATTTTTCCAGAATTTTAGAAATGGCAGGTAGAAGAGATATAGGCCTGTAGCTGTTCACGTCGTCTCTGTTTCCCCCCTTATAAATAGGGATAATAATAGATTGTTTCAGTACGCTCGGGAAGATACCGGTTTGGAAGCAAAGGTTTGCGAGATGAGTTATTATAGGGACAACTTCCTGTCGTACGTGTTTTAAAAGTTTTGTTGGAATATTGTCCCATCCGGGGGCACTATCAGACTTTAGACCCATAAGTATTCGATCAACTTCACTGAGATCAGTATCTAGGAGGACAAAACTGTTACATTGTTGAGTTAGTGTGGTATGATGGATTAAACGATGATTATTATTGGATGTAATATTCTGAGCCAACCGTTTACCAACATTAGCGAAGTGATCGTTTACGTAGTTTACCGATTCGAGAGGAGAAGACTTGAAATTTAGTAGTTCAGAGTTGTTATCGTTAGATTTGTTGGTATAAGTGATGTTTTTTATATTTTTCCAAAGCATTTTGTTATTATTGACAGAGTTTGCTAAAAGTTCCCTTTCATATTTACGTTTAAGTTTTTTTATTAAATTATTACAGTAATTCCTATATCTGGTGTAAGTTATCTTTAAAATGTCATTATATGGGTCGGATTTATGTTGTTTTTGTAAATTATTGCGATTTCTTATGCAGCGCAGTATTCCTTTGGTAATCCACGGTTTAATAATCTGTTTACTATTTGATAAGTTGCGAGTTGTGGTAGTGTTTTTTAAGGTATAAAGGCGGAAGGAACTAGAGGCGAGAAGGGCCATTCATAGGCTCAAAAGTATGGGGCACTGGACAAACTCCGGATGTAAAACAAACCATACAAACACAAGCCCAAACAGGGAACTTGACTGGATGATGGACATGGGATGTGACAAAATACATCATCATCATCATAATTTCGGCCGAAAGACGTCCACTGCTGGACATAGGCCTCCCACAAGCGTCTCCACAACGACCGATCCTGTGCGTCTCGCATCCACCGCACTCCCGCGATTCTCACCAGTTCGTCGGTCCACCTTATGGGAGGCCTTCCGACGCTGCGCCTTCCGGTGCGCGGTCGCCACTCTTTCGGCCCCACCGACCATCCGTTCTACGAGCATTGTGCCCTGCCCACTGCCACTTTAGTTTGGCGATTCTTCGGGCTATGTCGGCGACCTTGGTTCTCCTGCGGATATCTTCATTCTTTATGCGATCACGCAAGGAAACTCCGAGCATAGCCCTTTCCATTGCCCTTTGGGTGACTGTAAAATGAGGCCCATTGTAAGCGACCATGTTTCAGTGCCATATGTCATCACTGGCAACACGCACTAGTCATAGATTTTCGTCTTGAGATACTGTGGTATGTTGGACGAGAAGATACCGCGCAGCTTCCCGAACGCTGCCCAGCCGAGTCGGATTCGACGATTGACCTCTTTCTCAAAGTTAGACCTACCCAACTGGATTTTCTGTCCTAGGTAAACGGAATCGTCTACAACTTCGAGTGCAGAGTCTCCGATCTTGATCGGAGTGGGTGCTACATGGTTATTTACCATGACTTTGGTTTTGTCCATGTTCATTTTAAGACCCACTCTTTCGGAAGCTCTACTAAGGTCACCGAGCATTGTACTGAGCTCCTCCGTTGTCTCAGCCATGACTACTATATCGTCGGCAAACCGAAGGTGAGTGATGTACTCGCCATTAACATTAATGCCTAGTCCACTTCAGTCCAGAACCTTGAAGACATCCTCCATTGCAGCCGTAAACAGTTTCGGAGAAATGACGTCTCCCTGCCTCACACCCCGCTGCAGAAGGATAGGTTTCGAGGTCCGATCCTAAAGTCGAACTGACATTGTGGCGTTCTCGTACAAACACTTCAGCACCTCGATGTACCGATAGTCAATCTGGGACCGTTGGAGAGATTGCAGTACAGCCCGAAGAATCAAAAGCTTTCTCGTAGTCTACGAACGCTAAGCATAGAGGCAGGTTATACTCCTCGGTCTTCTGTATAACCTGCCGGAGCGTATGTATGTGATCTACGGTGCTGAAACCTTTTCGGAATCCGGCTTGTTCGGGAGGCTGGAAGTCGTCAAATCTGCGCGCGAGACGGTTCGTGATGACTCTGGAAAACAGCTTGTAGACATGGCTCAGAAGTGAGATGGGCCTGTAATTCTTAAGCAGGGCATTGTCGCCCTTCTTAAAGAAAAGTACCACCACACCTCTGCTCCATGCCTGTGGCGTCTTTCCCTCAAGTATGATGGAATCGAACAACCTCTGAAGGGCCTTTAGGACCGGTTTTCCACCCGCCTTCAGGAGTTCGGCTGTAATTCCGTCGTCACCCGACGCCTTGTTGTTTTTAAGCTGCTTCAGAGCCATCATAATCTCGCGGTGGATATGACTCTGCCACCGTCAGTCTTCAGTTTCGTGAGCTGGCTCTGCCCTATAGACAGATCTCTTGCAAATACCTTGGAGCCCTTATTCCGCTCGATCGCGTCTTTAATCCATTCGGTATTAAAGAGGCGTAGATCGCGTTTTAAGGACTTGGAGATCCGTCTATTGAGCTGTCGGTAGATGCACGCATCGTCTGAAGACTTCAGAATCATCTCACGCCTCTCTTTCAAGAGTTTGAAAGTTTGACCCGAGAGCCTTTTCTTCTTTGTACGACGAGTCTTAAAAAACTTAGACCCGACCGTATGGACAGTTTCCACGAACCCATTATTGTATTCGTCCACTGAGCCACCTAGGCACTCGAAATGATTGTGAAGTTCGAGCTGAAAGCTCTCGGAGTTTTGAATCTGGATCTGTGCTGGACGGAGCGTAGACTTCATCAGTCGAGATCTTTCAAGCTTGATATTGATATTCAATGTGCCTCTTACTATTCGGTGATCACTTCCAGTTTTCACTGCGTTGATCACGGAGACATCATTGAATATTTACTTCTTCGTCGACATAATGAAGTCAATCTCATTTCTGGTCGCACCATCAGGGCTTTGCCAGGTTCACTTCCTACGCTCACGTTTTTTGAAGAAGGAGTTCATCATATAGAGGCCCTCCTTCTCCATAAAACTAGCCAGTAGGTGTCCCCGGCGGTTCCAATGTCCAATTCTAAATTGCCCCACTCGCAGCTCATCACCGTCTCGTTTGCCCAGTTTCGCGTTAAAGTCCCCCATGACCACGGTGAAGTGAGTCTTAGAACCATGCTTGGCTCTTGATATATCCTCATACATGGATTCTACTTCGTCGTCGGGATGTGTTGAGGTCGGGGCGTAAACCTGTGTGACCTTCAGCAAATAACTTGATGATATTCTGAATATAAGGTACGCCACCCTGGTCGACACACTCTCGATCTTCACCACATTGTTCACAAGGGACTTGTGGACGATAAACCCGACACCACCCTGGGACTGCTGGTCTCCCTCCCGGAAATAGAGCAGGTTACCGGATTTGAGAATTATCGTGTCCTCCCCCTGTCTTCGGACTTCAGATAATCCCACAATACTAAATCGTAACCTGCTCAATTTTTCCTCAAGTTCGGTGATCTTCTCGTTGGACCGGAGTGTACGCGTGTTATATGTTGCCAGGTCCAGTCGTCGTTTTCTAAAGGGGTAGCCGGAGATTCTTCGCACCCCTTGCCTCGCCGTAACCTTTACCGCTACCGGAGTCAAGGGTAGACGGCCTGCCGGGCACTAGGGGCCATTTTTTAGTTGTGCTTGTCATTTTGGGGGTGCGGGTTGGCGATCGCAGTGTGGTTGTTGCAATTCACAGAGAATGCTGCTGCCCATTCTCTGGTATATGATATGACAAAATACATACCGTTCACAATCTGTAAAAGGAGTTTAAGATCTACATTCCGAGTGGGGAGGAATGGAAGGGTGGGATAAAACCCCACAAAGGGAACAACCAGGTATGGTACACGGATGGCTCTAAAATGAACACCGGTATAGGAGCGGGGGTACATAGCGACAACTGCAATCTCAGACTAAGCATGGGCAAACTGGCGACGGTCTTCCAAGCAGACCCCTATGCTATAATCGCATGCGCGTAGGAAATACTAGACAGAAGCACCGAAGGGGACACTGTCTACATTTTAAGCGACAGCCAAGGAACACTTAAGGCACTCACGTTCAATAGAGTGGATTCTGGGCTGGTACTAAACTGTATTAAAATACTAAACCGGATAGGAAGGCGCAACAAGGTCAGATTGATCTGGGTGCCAGGTAATACAGGAGTAGAAGGCAACGAAAGAGCCGACACTCTGGCAAGGAAAGGATCCGAGACACCCCTATATGGGTTGGAACCCTTCATAGGAATCTCACCAAGGGTCATCAACCAAGCATTGAAAAGAGCTGTGTTGGAGATACACAGCACACACTGGCGCAACACAACAGGCCAGAAGCATGCAAAGCTATTTCTCAATGAAATAGATAAGGCCTGGACCCAAAAACTATGGAGGCACAGCAGATCATAGCTCCGAACAATCACAGGAGTCTTCACGGGGCACTATGCCACCAACAAACAGCTCCACAACATGGGACTAGCAAGCGACCCGACTTGCAGGATCTGTGGAGATGCAGAGGAGAATATACTACACTTGCTGTGCGACTGTGCAGCACTAGGCTCCAAAAGACTAGAGTATCTGGGCCAACCATTTCCAAGACCAGAGGACTACAGGCTCAGCCCCATCAAGGCCATACTGGGACTCACGAAGAAGGTGCACGGAGGGCTATGGGTTAAGTAGAAGGGAGGGAAATAGTACAAAAGATCCAGAAGGGTCGAAGTGCTCTGGCCTAGGGCCAGCCCCACAACAAGATAAGATAAGATATGGTTATAAAACCAAACAAAAAAAAAATGAAAAGGTAACAGTTCTAATTCTTACCCTGCAAAAGAAACACTTTGAATATGATCAAAATAATGCAAAAAGATGTTTCTATTGAAAAACAAAACAACTTACTACCTAAAAAAAACTGGGCAAGTGCGAGTCGGACTCGCGCCCTGAGGGTTCCGTACAAACTTCTCCCTCTCTTCCTCAAATAAACTGAACAGCTGCCCTTCTTTGAAATTACACAAACCAGAAGAGAAAAGACGTTAAATAAATGCATATATTACGAACTCCCATCATTATCCTCAACATGTGTCATTATAATTTCACATAATATCATTCTTCTCAACGTGCGTCACTATCCTGGCAGTACAAATTCAGGACAATGACGTTGAGAAAAATGATGAATCGGAAAAAATCTTGTACAAACATGTTTTGCGCATGTAGTATTTCAAAAAACGTTTTATAATTGCGTATGTACACAAAACCTTCATACGTTTTTGCTAAATGATGTAAACTCTTTGCTACAACTCTTTGTTCTATGTTTCTCTATATGCATTGATTGTCAAATACTTCGTATTATTTACTAAACTGAATTTTTAGCATATTAAAACCTGTTATGCAATTAAAGGTTTTGTCTATCTATATTTCAATTTAATATGCTAAATGGATAAATAATATAATAACATAAAATAGATAAATATCTTCGACCAGATAAATTGGATGCTGATCCGTCAGATTCTACTGCAACGAAAATTTGGCAGCATTGGCGGAAAACTTTTGAATATTTCTTAGCAGCACAGAAGGCGACCACAACTACATTAACCAAAAATGAATGGGCTGAAGTAAGCTATCAACTTCTCATAAACCATATTTCCCCGAACGTTTTCACTTATGTCAGCGAAGTCGACAAATATGATGAAGCTATAGATATTCTGTCTAGGCTGTATGTGAAGCCGAAAAATATTATATTTGCACGACACATGCTTGCTTCAAGAAAGCAACGTCCTGATGAAAGTATAGATACTTATTTACAAGCTTTAAAACAATTATCTAAAGACTGTGGCTTCACTTCCGTCGACGCTGAAACTTATAAAAACGACTGTATACGTGACGCTTTGATAAGATTCCTGCTATAAAAAGCAGGAATCTTATCAAACAAATATAGACAGCGACTTTTAGAAAACCTAACTCTAACGCTAGATGAAGCTTATAATCAAGCAATTTCCCTAGAAACTGCCGAGGCCAACTCAAGTTGCTTTAATATTCTACCTGTGAACGCAACTCAAAAGGAAACTGCTCAGGTTGTCTTCGATGTTCTTGATCATCAAACTAAGGAAGACGAGAACTTCTCTGCTGCTGCTCGCTCACGTCGACGTAGATGCTTTTTCTGTGGAGGGCAAGTACATCTCCGTAAAAACTGTCCAGCATTAGAAGAAATCTGTCAACTTTGCAACAAAAAGGGACATTTTGCTACAGTTTGCAGAAGCTCATCTAGAACTGCTAATCCAACAACATCTAACAAAAATCATTCAGCCTGTATTATTATGGCAGCATCACCTTCATCTCTAAGAAAAGCTACTGTACCTGCATATATCAAAGGCGTAAGAGCAGAAGCGCTCCTAGATACGGGAAGTTCTGTTTCCTTTATAAATGAGAGTTTCTCCAAACTTTGCGGACTTAATACAAAGCCTTGCAACCAAACAATTTCAATGGCCTCACTTAACCATGTATCACAAGTGGAAGGCCAAACTTTTCAAACAATTAATATCGGTATTCACAAGTATGAAAATGTGAATTTCCTTATCGTCAAAAATCTTTGCGCTGATATAATAATCGGTCATGACGTCCTTGGGGAACATGCATCACTAGAGTTCTCATTTGGTGGACCAAAGAAACCACTCCATGTGTGTAATGTGGCTGCAGCATCTGTACCGGCTGTACCACTTTTTGCAAACGTCTCTCCTAAATGCAGACCTATTGCTGTGAAATCCAGAAAACACAGCAACGAAGATACCAAATTTATTAAGAACGAGATCGATAATCTTTTGATTGAAGGTGTGATCGAGGAGAGTAAATCACCGTGGAGAGCCCAGGTTCTCGTAACCAAAAATGAAACGCATAGAAAACGGCTTGTTATTGATTACTCTCAAACAATTAATCGTTATACTGAGCTCGACGCCTATCCATTGCCAAATATGGAGGATTTAGTAGCTAAAGTAGCCAAAAACACGATGTTCAGCCTGAGAGACTTGAAAAGCGCGTACCATCAAGTGCCCATTTTACCCGAAGAAAGGAAGTATACTGCATTTGAAGCTCTAGGTAATTTATATCAATTTAGGCGCATTCCTTTCGGAGTGACAAATGGAGTCTCAAGCTTCCAGCGAACAATCGATTGGATAATTAGAAAGGAAAAGCTTGAGAAAACATACGCTTATCTTGATGATATAACTATATGTGGCATAACTCAAGAAGAACACGACCAGAATTTAGAAAACTTTATGACGGCCGCTAAAAAGTACGGTCTTACGTTGAATATGCAAAAATGTAAATTTTCTCAAGAATCTATTAATATTCTTGGCTATAATATTCACAATCGCACTATCAAACCTGACAGTGAGCGTTTCAAGCCACTTATTGATTTACCTCCACCACAGGACATATCAACCCTCAGGCGCACTCTCGGAATGTTTGCACACTACTCAAAATGGATTCCTAACTTTTCAGAACGAATTCACTCACTTGCTAAAACGACAAAGTTTCCCCTTACAAATGAGCAAAATCAATGTTTTGGGAGCTTGAAAAATGATATCGCAAAATCTTCTATTCATGCTATCAATGAAAACATACCTTTTACTGTCGAAACTGATGCATCTGACCATTCTATCGCAGCAGTGTTGACACAAGATTCAAGGCCAGTAGCATTCTTCTCAAGAACCTTAAACCCAACTGAACAAAATCATTCTGCTATTGAGAAAGAAGCCTATGCCATTGTAGAATCGCTAAAGAAGTGGCGTCATTATCTTATCGGCAAGCAATTTCGTCTGGTCACTGATCAACGTTCGGTTTCTTTTATGTTCAATATGAAACACTCAAGCAAAATTAAAAATGAGAAGATTCAGAGATGGCGCCTGGAACTTGCTTCTTATAAATTTGAAATCGTATACAGACCTGGCAAAGAAAACTACGCTGCTGATGCTCTATCAAGGGTTTGTACCTCCATAGAAAATCACACAGCCAAACTGATATCACTCCATCAAGATCTCTGTCATCCTGGCGTTTCACGTATGTTCCATTGGATTCGTTCCAAAAATTTACCTTTTTCTCTCGAAGAAGTCCGAAGAATGACTAGCTCTTGTCGAATTTGCTCAGAAGTAAAGCCCAGATATTTACGTAATATCAGTGATGAGCATAGAAGACTTATCAAAGCAACTGCACCTTCGAACGCTTGAGCATAGATTTTAAAGGCCCAGTTCCAACAAATACGCCTAACAAGTATATATTAACTATGATTGACGAATTTTCTCGTTTTCCTTTCGCTTTTCCCTGCTCGGACGTCAGCTCTAAAACAGTGATCAAACATCTGAACAATCTATTTATGATATTCGGCTTCCCGTCTTATATTCATTCGGATCGTGGTACAGCTTTTCTTTCTGCTGACGTACAAGAATTTCTTCATGAGAGAGGTATCGCTACAAGTCGAACCACGGCCTACAATCCACAGGGTAATGGACAAGTAGAGAAATTGAATGCCACACTCTGGAAAACAATACTTTTGGCATTAAAAACTCAAAACTTTTCAGTAGAGAACTGGGAGAAAGTTTTACCGCAAGCTCTACATTCAATTCGTTCTCGACTATGTACGACAACAAATTGCACGCCGCATGAGCGAATGTTTAAACATCCACGCAGATCCTCGAATGGAACTTCCATTCCGACTTGGCTCAACAATTCCGGACAAGTTTTAATAAAGAAACAGAACAGGAATAACAAATATGAACCTTACGTTGAAGAAGTAGAATTACTGCACAGCAACCCTGACTACTCCTTCATTAGATATCCCGACGGAAGAGAAACAACAGTTTCTAATCGGCACCTGGCACCTCTGGGGTCTGAGGACATGGTTCCACAGGAAATTGAAAACCAGGATTCTACATTGCCTGATTCACCTGCAATTTGTACACAGCCAGAAGAGTCAGTCCCTGGTTACAGTAAAGTGTCGCAAGAACTGCCGCCATCATCGCCGCCTACAGAAACAGTTCGTAAATCCTGTCGCGTGCGCCAAGCACTTAACAGAGAAGTATCGCAAGAACTGCTACCATCATCACCGCCTACTGAAACAGTTCGTAGATCCTGTCGCGTGCGCCAAGCACCAAAATTTTTAGATGAGTATGTTCTTGACTAGTGCGGGAGAATGATGTAAACTCTTTGCTACAACTCTTTGTTCTATGTTTCTCTATAAGCATTGATTGTCAAATACTTCGTATTATTTACTAAACTGAATTTTTAGCATATTAAAACCTGTTATGCAATTAAAGGTTTTGTCTATCTATATTTCACTAAATGAATAGTGTAACAATAGAATTTGACGGGTAAACAAATGAAAATGTAAATGACGTTTGCAATAAAACTTTTTGGAGAATGAATTTCAAAGCCTTACCTACAAAAAACGAGCGTGTATATCTACATCAAAGCACGTCGTCCGACTGTGGTGCGGGGAGGTCTGTTTGCCCAGCCACTAATTTCCCTCCCTCCCGTCTCTTACTCGACATAATATTGAAATCAAACATAGCGCAGGACAATGACGCACATTTTTTGAACATGAGTTTTTTATTTATTAACTTAGCGGGCATTGGTAATTTTATCAAGGATATGAAGATTTATTATGTATAATTACAGCACTCAACAGCAAATAGCTCCATGAAGTCACAATTTTTTATATCATCAAAATATAGACCGCGTGTGCCGAGGCGACACGTGAAAAAGTGGCAATTTTATTGGGTTTTTTTAAATATTTTTTTTATTATTAATTTTTTACAATCGTGGTTTAGAGCAACATTTTCGTTGATTCTTTTACTATTAAAAGTAACACTTTTTTTTTTAAATACGTACACGCGTTCTCAAGAAATTTTCGAGGACATGAATTTGGAGCCTCTCAAATATTCACCCAGTAATGTAAAATTAGTAAGCGCATTCGTTTTCACAAATGTTTGTTGACCAATGTAATCGACTATTTAATGGAAAATAACCTTGTTAGATCTTAGTTTGATCACGTCACATCACTATTATTTTGACTTTTGTTGTGGGTCCAAGTTTGACAGGTAAAGTAACCTATAGTTTGTATTTCTGTTTTTTTTTTTTAAATATTAAAAGCATTTCACCAATATTATGACTATGAAACAATGTTTAATTTACTATTCCTCTATAATAATCTGATAACGACACATAATTATTATTTTTACCGGTACCGGCTAACATTCTAATCTTTTTCCTTATATGTATTTTGTTTTTGTGGCGTAAATTCTTATTTTCCTTATCTCAACACGAGTATAGCAGCACAAACAGTTAATTGTGAGTCGGTGCGCAGTCTGTGACTAGTAAAAGAGCTCTTTAATGACCTTACATCTCATAATGGGCGTCCTATACTTGGTATGGAGAGGGTACAATCGGCAATTGTCTGACCTTGCTCTAACAACTCGTTCGCTATCGTTCTAAACTCGAGATTATCAATGACACTCTTGTTTAGGTTCGTAACGAGCCTGTACGACGGAAACGCGGCATCAGTAAGCATATAATGTGTAGGTTTGTGCAGATTTAGTAATATATAATCACTTTTTGATTGCAATTGGAGTTATTTGGTGTGCGACGCTCGGGAAATAAGGTAGGTGATCACATTGAGTCAGTTTTGCTTTGCTTTGTTATTATTTGGATTTATCTAGTGTTTTAGTTAGGCTACATATTATTTTTCTTATGTATCAATTTACTTTTATTATAGTTCCAATCCTAACCAGTAAACTGGCAATAAGCTTCTTGGTTGCAAGATTCAACTCCCATAATTATATACCAAGTGAAATCTGATCCTAAGATGGGGTCATCTGAGGACTGAGTTCTGACACTGACCAACATTTTTTATGGAACCAAACTGTCTTAGTGTTTTGTAGAGCTCTAAAACTTTTAAATAATCCAGTGTACCTACCTTAGAACTCACAACAGTTACTACCTTAAATTAAATAAATTGATTAATTGAGTGGCGACCGCGCACCGGAAAACGCAGAATTGGAAGGCCTCCCACAAGGTGGACCGACGACCTGGTCAGAATCGCGAGAGTGCGGTGGATGCGAGACGCACAGGATCGGTCGTTGTGGCGACGCTTGGGGGAGGCCTATGTCCAACAGTGGACGTCTTTCGGCTGAAATAATGATCATCATTTCAGCCGATAGGTCCATCGGTCCACCTTGTAGGGGGCCTTCCAACACTGCGTCTTCCGGTACGCGGTCGCCACTCCAGAACCTTTCGGCCCAACGGCCCTCCGTTCTGCGAGCAATGTGCCCTGCCCATTGCCACTTTAGTTTGGCGATTCTTCGTGCTATGTCGGCAACCTTGGTTCTCCTGCGGATATCTTCATTTCTGATTCGATCACGCAAGGAAACTCCGAGCATAGCCCTTTCCATTGCCCTTTGGGTAACTTTGAGCCTTCTGATGAGGCCCATTGTGAGCGTCCACGTTTCGGAACCATATGTCATCACTGGCAACACGCACTGGTCATAGACTTTCGTCTTGAGACACTGTGGTATATTGGATGAGAAGATACCGCGCAGCTTCCCGAACGCTGCCCAGCCGAGTCGGATTCGACGGTTGACCTCTTTCTCGAAATTAGATCTACCCAACTGAACTGTCTGTCCAAAGTTGACGTAATCGTCTACAACTTCGAGTGCAGAGTCTCCGATCTTGATCGGAGTGGGTGCTACATGGTTATTTACCGTGACTTTGGTTTTGTCCATGTTCATTTTAAGACCCACTCTTTCGGAAGCTCTACTGAGGTCATTGAGCATTGTGCTGAGCTCTTCCGTAGTCTCAGCCATGACTACTATGTCGTCGGTTCCGAAGATGAGTGATGTACTCGCCATTGACATTAATGCCCAATCCACTCCAGTCCAGAACCTTGAAGACATCCTCCATTGCGGCCGTGAACAGTTTCGGAGAAATGACGTCTCCCTGCCTCACACCCCGATGCAGGAGGATAGGTTTCGAGGTCTGGTCCTGCAGTCTGACTGACATAGTGGCGTTTTCGTACAAACACTTCAGCACCTCGATGTACCGATAGTCAATCTGGCACCCTTGGAGAGACTGCAGCACAGCCCAAGTCTCGATCGAATCAAAGGCTTTCTCGTAGTCCACAAACGCTAAGCAGAGAGGCAGATTATACTCCTCGGTCTTCTGTATAACCTGCAGTAGCGTGTGTATGTGGTCTATGGTGCTAAAGCCTTTTCGGAATCCGGCTTGTTCGGGAGGCTGGAAGTCGTCGAACCTGCGCGCGAGACGGTTCGTGATGACTCTGGAAAACAGCTTGTAGACATGGCTCAGAAGTGAGATGGGCCTATAATTCTTGAGCAGGGCCTTGTCGCCCTTCTTAAACAAGAGTACCACCACACTTCCGCTCCATGCCTGTGGTGTTTTTCCCTCGAATATGACGGAATCAAACAGCTTCTGAAGGGCCTTAAGGATCGGTTTACGACCCGCCTTCAGGAGTTCGGCTGTAATTCCGTCATCACCCGGTGCCTTGTTGTTATTAAGCTGCTTCAGAGCCATCCTAATCTCGTACAGGCTGACGTCCGGGATATCTTCGGTATAGTGTCGGGTCAACCTAGCTCTTGGGTCGTTTGCTAGATTCGTAGTGGGTTTTGTGATTGACGTGTATAACTGTCCATAAAAAGCCTCGATCTCTCCCAGAAGCTCCGATTTGGCGGATATTACTCTGCCATCTTCGTCTTCAGTTTCGTGAGCTGGCTCTGCCCAATAGACAGATCTCTTGCAAACACCTTAGAGCCCTTATTTCGCTCAATCGAGTCTTTAATTTTTCCAGTATTAAAGTGACGGAGATCGCGTTTCAAGGACTTAGAGATCCGTTTATTGAGCAGCCGATATGTGCACGCATCGTCTGAAGACTGCAGAATCATCTCACGCCTTTCCTTCATAAGCTGGAGAGTTCGATCTGTGAGCCTCTTGCTCTTATTTGTACGAGTCTTATAGAATTTAGACCCGACCGTATGGATAGTTTCCACGAACCCATCGTTGTATTCGTCCACAGAGCTTCCTAGGCATTCGAAACGATTTTGAAGTTCGAGCTGAAAGCTCTCGGAGTTTTGGATCTGGATCTGTGCAGGACGGAGCGTAGACTTCATCAGTCGAGATCTTTCAAGCTTGACATTGATATTCAATGTGCCTCTTACCATGCGGTGATCACTTCCGGTTTTCAGCGCATTGATCACAGAGACATCATTGAATATTTGCTTCTTCGTCGACATGATGAAGTCAATCTAATTTTTTGTTACACCATCAGGGCTTTGTCAGGTCCACTTCCTATGCTCACGCTTTCTGAAGAAGGAGTTCATCATGTAGAGGCCCTCCCTCTCCATAAAGCTGGCCAGTAGGTGTCCCCGGTGGTTCCTACGTCCAAATCCAAATTGCCCCACTCGCAGCTCGTCACCGTCTCGTTTGCCCAGTTTCGCATTAAAGTCCCCCATGACCACGGTGAAGTGAGTCTTATAACCATGTATGGCTCTGGATACATCCTCATACATGGTCTCTACTTCGTCATCGGGGAGGTCGGAGCGTAAACCTGTATGACCTTCAGCGAATATCTTGATGATATTCTGAGTATAAGGTACGCCACCCTGGTCGACACGCTCTCGATCTTCACCACATTGTTCACAAGGGACCTGTGGACGATAAACCCGACACCACCTTGGGACTGCTGGTCCCCCTCCCGAAAATAGAGCAGGTTACCAGATTTTAGGATTATCGTGTCCTCTCCCTGTCTTCGGACTTCGGATAATCCCACAATACTCCATCGTAACCTGCTCAACTCCTCCTCAAGCTCGGCAATCTTCTCATCGGAGCGGAGTGTACGCGTGTTGTACGTCGCCAGGTCCAGTCGTCGACGGTTGATCGATCCCGCCCGGAGATTCTTAGCACCCCAGACCCCAGGGCTGCGCCCACGCCCGTCCACGCTAGCACAACCGCTGGAGTCACCGGGCACTTGGGGCCTGTTTTTTGTTGCATTATGCATTTGAGGGGGTTTGGACCATAACCCGCCACGCTGG
Source organism: Mythimna impura (assembly GCA_905147345.3). NCBI lineage: Eukaryota > Metazoa > Arthropoda > Insecta > Lepidoptera > Noctuidae > Mythimna > Mythimna impura. Next base: position 1,452,233 of record LR990355.1, on the reverse strand, counting down.
TCCAGTGCGTAAAAATGATGATGAATAAAAAATATGTATTACTTATAACCCATCAAGTATTCAAAACTAATTTTCTATTATTTTACAACATTTTTCCCATTGTTTATCTCCCATGGTATATTCAACAGATGCTATACATTTTTCTTAAGGATTATCTATAGTAATTAGCAAAATTAGTTTTCTATTTCCATCTAGGAATTTTTGCCATTGCATGGTTACTTACTTCTAAAGATATAAACAAACAGATAAACAATTCTAAATCTTAATAACAATTAAACTTCAATAATTTATTGCATGCCTATATACATTAAATTTTAATAAATACTTATTTAAAGGCATTTAAATTAAACTTTATTATATGTCATAAACATAAAAGGTGGTTCTGTGTTCATAAATTATTATATAATGATAATAATAATCTTTATCTACTTAAGTTATTATTTGTTCATGTAATCATAACATGAGTGGACTGATGTTTCTAGATATAATGTTAGTAGAAACATCTACTTCAATAATCTCTTAAGAAATAAATGTATCACTGTCTTTAATTTTAATAATAATACAATCTATTCATATACATATATAAAAATAAAATTGAAGTGTCTGTTTATAACATTTTTTTTTTATTCTATGCATTTGAAAGCAAAGCAATACCTATAACTTGCAATTTTTTTCATTTTTTGTTTGTTTGTCTGTTTCGGCTAATCTCCCTAAACGGCTGGACCGATATTGACGGGACTCTCACTGGTACATAGCTGATGTTATAAGGAATATGTTAGGCTACTTTTATTTTAGAAAAATAATTAGGGTTTCGCGCAAAAAAAAAAACTTCTTGAAATTGTGATCAAATGGCATTGTGCTGGTTTACGAGTCAACCGCGGACGAAGTCGCGGGCACAAGCGAGTAAGAAATAAAACAAATCATCAGTTTTATGTTTAAGTACACACATAATAATATTTCAGCATACTTTAGCATGCAAAGTGGTCAATTTCGATTATATCTTCTTTTGTTATTTATCTTTGAGATCTGCAAAACGATTGTCAGAATTCCCGATATACCTTTCATACTTTCGATTTTAGCTCCTGTGAATGGGCAAGTTCCTGTGGATTTTTTTTGGGATCGGGACAGTTTTAGGTAGTTATGTACAATATACATAATACAGGTACATATGAAGGTAGGTCTACGTTAGATGAGCCGAGCACGAACCGAGCTGAAATTCGTGTAGTGTGGACCGACTCTAGAGGAACCGAGCACGAGCGACACTGCACGAACTTGAGCTCGGCTCAAGCTCTGCTCGTGCTCGGCTCCTCTAGCCGTAGACCAGCTTTAGCGATAGCGAGAGAACTATTAGCTATAATATACAAACAAACAATTTAACCTCCAGACATACTTTAGAAGTTAACATGTTTGGTGCTTCATTCCAATATGCGTGTCTCCATAACTTCAGTTTTTTTTTTCAACCAAGTTCATCCGTCCCACCATGCATTACAGACAATAATATTAGCTTATGCCGGTGGCTAGGGCTTGGCCCGTGTGTTATTAGTAAAACAATAATATAACCTATGTCAATTGCCACTTCAGTGATAAGTTGTATTCTACTGGTGAAGGAATTTTTAAAATCGATTGCGAATTTTTTGAGGTTAGAATAGAATAGAATAGAATAAACTTTATTGCACACCAAAATAGTAACAAAACTTTTATACTAGGCAACTTAAATCTATGGGTACAAAGGCGGTCTTATCGCTGACAGCGATATCTACCAGACAACCTTAGGATGGAAATCGAAATAGGAAAAGGGGGTAGTCTGTGGTGTACTGCAAATGAATACAGTAAATATTAGATTAAAATTATATACTAGACTATACATAGATATAATATAGCTATTATATATAAAAGAAAATATATAAACATATAGATATTATATATATATAATATATACTTATTATAAGTTGAGGTTGTTCATTACAAACAAAAATACAAAGCTTTCCTTTTTTAATATTAGTTTAGATATGAAAATAGCGTGCGGAACGCGCGAATTGAGGGCAAATCAGGGAAGAAGTTGCCTTTGATTGGACAGTCAGCACGTTCACTATCACTCATGATGATCATCCGCAGTACTAAAGAAATCGTCGATGTATCGCCAGCCAACCTTTTGATCGCCACGTCAAAAGCAAAAGCCTGCTCTCAACGCCAATGGGCAACTCAAAGATTCATCCTTCAACAACAAAAATACAAAAAACAATACCTAGCCTCTTACAAGATTTATTGTTGTAAGTCTGTCGTGTAGCCGGTACCGTGGCGTGTTGGACACATTTTGATTTGTCATGTATACAAATGTGGTGGTGAAAAGGTTAAGCATTCTATGATGCATCTACTCTAATTTGCAGACGCATTGCATTATCAAGATTATCTAGGACTTAATTAATTTTGATCGTAAAACGTAAAATACACGCCTACGTTTACGACGACGACGTACGTGTACGTTTTTTTTTATGTGGTGTACAATAAAGAATATAATAAATAAATAATAATTAGATAAATGTAAAATTTCTGTTAAATACTTGAAAGTTCTACAAAGTACTAATTTCTCTTACCTATCTACTTATCTTCGGAGTGAGAATTTAATACCATACCTAATTTCACGCCTGGTTGGAACAGTAATTTATTTCCACAAAAACTAATTATCTGGATGATTGCATGGTGTTTAATACTACTCGTTAAATATCTATATAACATAACCTTCATCGTTTATTACTCTTTCTGTAGGTGGAAACAATCCGTTGCGTGCAATGTCTGTACCGTAGTTTAGGAGGAGTTAGAGCATGGAGTTGTTTTATACTAGTTGTTTTACACTTTTGTAGATGAAAATACATTTACATATAAGTAGGTACGCATTGATTTACAAAATCAGAACCCGAAGACACAGGAAAAATTGCTTTTAAAAAAATTAAGAAAGTAAGAAAAATATTTTATTTGGCACACATAGATACACACAATGTAGAAACAAGATGTAGACACATAAGATTAAAAAAAAAAAAAACTAACATTGTGTCTTGCTGCTGCACCAAATAGGTCCACTCTCACAGAGCCCAGTCCTCACACTTTCGGATTTTTTCTGGGGTTATCTGAAGAGTAATCCATACACCACAACAGTAATCATTCAACCATAATATCTGAATTGTAGAAAAACATTAGAGAAGAAATCAACAATATTCTTCCTCAGCGTCCGAGGCGCGTTTTCATGAATGTTTAGAGATCGCTTGAAGAGTGCCAGAGCCGCGAAGGATGACATTATTGAATAACGAGTAAAAAATATAAAAGTAATTTTCCCATTTCTTCAGTTTCTGATTTTGTAAATTAATGCGTACCTATATGTAAATGTATTTGTAATTTTTTTATGCATCTACAAAAGTGTAAAACAACCAGTAGATATAAAACAACTCGTTTAGCGATTGTCCATGCTCTAACTCCTACTAAACTACGGTACAGATATTGCACGCAACTGATTGTTTCCACCTACAGAAAGAGTAATAAACGAGGAAGATAATTTTATTTTGAATAAGTTTACCTTCGTCAAACGTTTGTCTTTTTACAATGAAAAAAAAAAAATAGCACATTTTTACGAAATTAATTTCCCTTATTCACCAGTTCTGTGTATTATCCAGATGTCAGTAAAGGTACAGAAGATCACGGATCCCATCCGTCTGGGCGAGGGACCTCACTGGGACGAGAAGCAGCAAGCTCTGTACTTCGTCAGCATTCCAGAGCATACCATCCATAAGTATGTGCCTGCTACTGGAGTGCACACGAAGACTAAAGTTGGTGAGTGCTTGTAAAGGGACCCTGTTTTTTTGGAAATCATCTAATAACTTCTCCCGCTCTGGATCGAGAGGGAATGTCAGACTTTTGCTGACGAAACCCCGTTGTGTTCCTTTAGTTGCCCTTTGCGTTCCAGGGCTGCGGTAATTCCCGTAAAAGGCACTATCCTGACTTATCAAACCGTCATCCGTATCATCATCATTCTCTTTCCCTCATTTCTATTTACTTGCGGGGGGGGGGGGGGGCAATATATCTTTCATTAATAAAAAAAATATCTCACATGGACCTGCTTGGGCACTTATAAAACGTCAGAAGCTTGTGCACTACATACTTTTAGTCGTCTTGTTAGGAATCACCCCCCATACTATAGATATATCACTTGTTACGCAGTCCATCCATCGTTTGTTTGGTCTCCTTCTGATCCTTCAAAGCGAGACCTTCCAAACCTAATAAAAATGCCCTGGATATCACACAACCTTACTCCTATTCCCAGGTGGTCGCGTAGGCTTCATAGTGCCGGTGGAAGGCACCAGTGACCAGTTCCTCGTGGGAGTGGAGCGCAAGTTCCAGGTTGTACGTTGGGACGGGGAGGAGGGCTCGCCCACCACCGTGCTGAAGGAGATCGAAGAGGTGGACAGAGACGTGCCTACGACCAGGATCAACGACGGCAAGGCGGATCCCAGGGGCAGGGTCTTCGCGGGTGCGTGTTACTGTTAATCTTAAATAGAAAAAGTAAAGATACTGACGAAGAAAAAGTGAAGGCCTATTGTATTATTAACCTTTCGTATGCCGGCTATTAGAGACACAATTAAAAAACATTGTGTCTCGCGTAGATCTAAGCTTCCGGCATTCAAAGAGTTAAGGAAATTAAACTATCTGCTATTCATCAGAGAGTTCGTCAAGTCTTGAGCTCATTTCGCTTGCTTTTGCATTATTGGTTCCCTTGACCTTCAAGCGGGCGCGTGACTATTTGAAACAGTAGTGGTCGCGCGTAACTTAAAAGACCGATGGGAAACTTAGAAAACTGATTAATTAATTATAATTTATTTTTATATTCAGATATTACATATTTTTCAACTAAACAATAATGTGTTTAAATTCAAAATAAAATTTTGAGGTTAAACTGGTTTCTTTGGATTAGGAATCAATTCTGCCCGACTTATCAAGAGTTCTATTGTGAGTCTTGATACTTGTTTTATATCTCCAATTAATTTGTATTTTTTTAATATTCTTCAAGAGATCGAATAATTAGCATCAAAGAGTTTTTCATCTACTTAGGTATAATTTTCTTCAGAATCAGTCTTCTCGTCAATTTAAAAACACAAGGCAGGCGCGTGTAGTCTTTTCGACGCCTGCGCCGCGACCTAAACACACACATTCTGTGTTTCTCAGGAGGAGTGGAGAAAGAGGAAATGGAGTTATTTTCGTCAGTAGTGAACTAATGACAAGCTACTAGAGATGTTACGTTCTTTTGACGAGAAATTTTGAAATCATGATCGTAAATATATCGAGTGCGGTCGATTCGACGCCGCGCGACCGCTTGAAGGTTAAGTAAAGAATCTATCTGCACCAGCGGTTTATATTATGTTGGCAACAAGCGAGAAAGCGCCTGTAACAGACAACGCTTTTTTTATGTCGAGAGATTACTGAGCCAGCGTATGACTTCGATCTCATCTTGTAGCGAGTTGCCCATCATTGATTTTTATTCTACATACTTACCTTTCTGTTTCTACCACCCTCAGGAACCATGGGCTGCGAGGATCCTCCTGGCACCTTCGACATGAACAAAGGCAGCCTGTACCGCCTGGATGGGACTAAGATCAAGAAGGTGGTAGACAACATCACCGTCTCCAATGGACTGGCCTGGGACCTCAAGCAGAAGGCCATGTACTACACCGACTCCATGGAGAAGAACATCAGGAGATATGACTATGACGTGGAGACGGGAGAGATTTGTGAGTAGAGATGGATTAGTTTACTGCTTTAGTCAGTTATAGAAGTCTACGCACATCGAAAAATGTTCGTGTTCACTTGGAAATCATAAGATATTTTATGGTTTTGATAAAATATTCAAAAAAAGCTTTTTAAAAAATGATATCTCGAGTAAATACGTACCATCTTCTAATGATGATTAAATCGATGAAGAAAAAAGGATGTTTAAGTAAAATAAGTAATATATTTTTTTTTAAGCTTTTGTTTTAACTAATATAATATGCCTCCTCCAGCTCGAACTCATGCGTCATGAGTCTCCATTGAACCTTGGAATGCAATCAGTCTGATGTAGTGTTCACACTATAAACAGAGAAGTAGTGTTTCTGACAGTCGGGCGGCTACTACGAGGTCGATCAGCCCAGTAACTTTGCACTAGTGAGCGCAATGTAGGTAGTTACGAAGCAGGATTGAAAGACCATGGCTCTGGTCCTCGTAATCGTAGCATTTTGAAATGAAAAACAATAACAACGTTAAGTTGCTGCCAGAAACAATAAAAAGCGTCAAAAAACATTGTCTTCCTTTTTATATGCAAGGGGAAGTACCTATGATTTTTTTGGTAGGATATAATTTAAAAAAAACGAACAAATTCATTATAAAAATTTAAAACTCACTTTCTCCTCGTGTACGCAAATATTTTTTTGATGTGTGTATTTTTTATGACAAAAATTGGCGAAAGTCAGTTTTATTTCGTACATTTATATGATAACCAACCAGAAATAATCCATCCCTGATTGAATTTATCGCATTTTTTTTTAAATAACTTATTCATTTATTTCTTGTATCTATTTCAGCCAATGTCAAGTACATTTTTGATTTCACCAAAAACAAAATAGACGGTGTTCCCGATGGTACTACCATAGACACAGACGGTAATCTATGGGTCGCTTGTTTCGACGGCTCAGGCATCATCAAAATTGATCCCAGGACTGGCAAGTTGCTGCAAAAGGTCGCAATTCCGGCATTGCAAGTGACATCGTCTACTTTTGGGGGTCCCAACTACGATATTTTGTTCGTTACCACCGCCAGTTTAAACATTAACGGACCCCAGGATCCCCCATGTGGGGCCACTTTCATGGTCACTGGTTTGGGGGTCAAAGGATTCCCGAATGTTAATTATAAGCTTTAATTTTGTTATTCAATCATGGTTGCTATAATCAAATGCATCACATTTTTATATCTTACATTCTTTAATCATTGTATCATTTTTATAAAATGTACCAAAATTATGCATTTAAGAATAACTTTGTAAAAGTGTTAATAAAGAGGCCGATATTAGACTGGATATTATTATACAATATTTGATATTATCAAAGATTTATAAAGACATTATACCCTGTTGATTTTATTGTTAAATCGTGTTTTATGAGCACAATATATGCAACTATTTTAAAATATACGTATTCATTGTTTACTATGCCTTTTTATTTATCATCTGGATCGATTTATTTGGAAAAAAAATTGTGTCTGTTTGTACACTATAATTAATTTATGCGTCTCATTTATTCCTTTGAATTGAATCCTTCATACAATCTTTAAAACCCCCTAAATTGTTGTATTGGGGGTAGTTCTCTAAACCAATAGTGATAACCTTTATAATTAAATTAATATATTCAACAACTTTCATACAACGCGACGCCTTCTAGTTCTAAACTTAGCAAAGCTAAATACATACATATTATTATAGATAAATTACAACCAGACACAGAACGACTGATCGTGCTCATGACACAAACGTTTGTCTTGGGTGGGAATCGAACCCACGACCTCCGGCATAGCAGTCAGGGCAACTAACGACTAGACCAACAAGCCCGTCATATTTACATGCGTTACTATTTGTGCTAACTTTCCAGTTGGTACACGGAATGACATTTTGCATACAAACGAATTACTTTCTTTTCACCTCTTAAAGGTTGAATTTCTAAAAACCCCTTAGGCCCCTCGCCCACGGCCACTTTTTGTAGCGATGCTATCGCGTTTCGTAAGCGCGCGACAGCATCGCTACTAACGCGCGTTATTCGCTTTTGCAAGCGCTATAGAAAATATTCCTACGCGCTACAGCATCGCGCTTCATTGCTGTTTTTCGAATTTTATAACCATTAAGTACCTACCCAAAACTAAAATTACCTAAGTGCAATAAAATTCATGAATTAAATTAAGATTCAATACATAAATTAAAAATACATAATGCATTAAAATAAAAAACTGACTGATAATAAAAACGTTTTCTTTATTTTTCCTTCAAAACATAATCCTTCTAAGAAACAAGACTTGTCGAAATTCGGTTTCGGTCAGGCCTGGCGCACTTCTAACTATAGGTATAGAAATATGCCTACGCCCGCGGCCTCTCTTGCGAGGCTAAATTCGGTAGAGTGTCACACGCGTGTTCGATTTTCCGCTTGACCCGCGCTAACAAAAATTATTTTCGAATTCTTTATCGAGTTTTTATTTCAAGTATTTGCGACATTTTTCACGTAAACGAGTCAATGACCTTAAAGATCTTTCAATATAAGTAGACCTTTCAGTACTAGTGACTACCTTACTAATGCAAGGTCAACATAGACTGCAATTATATCTTACAAAATGTTAATTATTATGTATAATAACGTCTTAAACGACCTACCTTTTAAAAATTATATATGAACGCAAAGCTAACGACATACAAAACCAACAAAGTTATATGTATGTATACACTTCATTTTAATTACCTATTTCATTTGTTTAGATACCTAACTAAATGTAAAATCTCTTGACACTTCTATGAGATGACTTATAAAAATATGTTTTAAAATATGGATATAAGTAAATAGGTAGAAATCAATTAGGTACCTATCTACCATATAATTTTAGAAAATCTGATTATATTTTATGTAGTAAAACGTAAGTAAGTACCTATTTCACATTTTTCAAAAACACACAAGTCCTAACCCTATAACAAGAGCGGCTTGTTCAAAGGCGCATAATGGGAATAATAAAAGAGACTCTCGTTGCGCGGACTTACGGTGCATTCTGATTCGTTACGAGCGCCACTGGATCTGGTAGGCTAATAAAATCAAGGTCGTGTCCGTGCCGTGCAATGTATTATGAACATTAGCGCTGTTATTAGTAGGTTTAAATTCGTATGTTTGCTATCAAGGAGTGCAATTTCTGTACTTGTACTATTTTTTATTGTGTTTCGGTCGTAAAAACCAGTTTCGGTCGAACACTACAAAATACCTACATAAGATAAGTGTGTTGGTATGTAAAGGGACTGAAAGCGGTTACGGTAAAAGGTTAAGATACCTCAAAAATGAACAGGTACCGATTTCAAATAAAGGTTGAGCTATACCGGTACCTTTACAAATATAGGTTGGACTAAATAGTTATTTAACCTTTAAACGATTTCGGTACCGAAAAACATGCGAGAGGCCTGGCGCGGGTGCACGGGGGTGTCGAACACGTTAGAACTAGTGTAGGTATTTGTACATTTTGTTTACTGTAGGTTCTCTTTTATTTATATCTTTGTTTGTTGCTGACTGTGTACCGGGTAGTAGGGTTTTTTTTTCGTAAGCCGCTGATTTTTCATCAACGTGATTTTTATAATTATTAATAATAATAAAAAAAAAATAGTCTAAAAAACTAAAAAACACGCTTTTAGCACGCACTAAAAATTACAAAATAATGCGGACATTTAGTTTGATGACTCAAGAGTTTTCCCTTTGCCAAATCTTCATTAGATCGCAGGTAAACATAAACAATTTCAGTTTGTGATGAACGATAAATAATTACCTATGCGAAATGGTTATAAGTAGGTAATCATCTTTATTGAATATTTACTATGATTTATTATGAAAGAAAGCGTGGAGCGTTTATGTAATCTTATTCTTTTTTGACAAAACAGTCCAGTTCCTCTATTTGAAGGCCATCTAAGGACTTGACGCGACTTAGAGCAACGTCAAATAGCCAATCCGCCACCTTGGGACGGCCGCCATGTTAGATTTAGGTCACGTGATTATTTTTTTCGTATTCCTGACAGCAAACCCTTTCATTTGATGCCCATATCATGGGGGTGCATTTCAAATAGCCTGTCCGCCATCTTGGACGTCCGCCATATTGAATTTAAGTCACGTGACTACTTTTTTCGTTTTCCTGATAGTAAACCCTTTCATTTGATACCCATATCATGGGGGTGGATTTCAAACAGCCAGTCCGCCATCTTGGGGAGGCCGCCATATTGGATTTGTAATGACATTTCTTAGCTAGTCATGTATTGTCATCAGAACTCAGAGCTTGTGCAAAATTTCATCCTAATCGAAGACCGGAAAGTGGGTCAAATTAAGATTCCAAGATTTTCTTACATACAACAAGTGAAGCTAATAAAAGCGTGTTAATGAGAAGAAAGCATCGAAACACAGTTTACGAATTTTTTTCATTTTCAAAGGAAAATAATGCCTCGACTTGCCTAGTGATTGGATGTTCTGCTGTTATAAAAGTAGAATAGAATAAACTTTATTGTATACCAAAAAAGTAACACAATACGTATCATCATCATTTCAGCCGAAAAACGTCCACTGTTGGACATAGGCCTCCCCCAAATGTCGCCATAATGACCGGTCCTGTGCGTCTTGCATCCATCGGATTCCCGCGACCCTTACCAGGTCATCGGTCCACCTTGTGGGAGGCCTTCCAACGCTGCTCCTCCGGTACGTGGTCGCCATTCCAGAACCTTTCGTCCCCATCGGCCATCTGTTCTGCCATCAATGTGCCCTGCCCACTGCCACTTAAGTTTGGCGATTCTTCGGGCTATGTCTGTAACCTTGGTTCTCCTGCCGGCGGATATCTTCATTTCTGATGCGATCAAGCAAGGAAACTCCGAGCATAGCCCTTTCCATTGCCCTTTGAGTGACTTTAAGCCTTCTGATGAGGCCCATTGTAAGCGACCACGTATCGGAGCCATATGTCATCACTGGTAACACGCACTGGTCAAAGACTTTCGTCTTGAGACACTGTGGTATATTGGACGAGAAGACACCGCGCAGCTTCCCGAACGCTGCCCAGCCGAGTCGGATTCGACGATACCTCTTTCGCGAATTTAGACCTACCCAACTGGACCGTCTGTCCCTGGTAAACGTAGTTGTCCACAACTTCGAGTGTAGAGTCTCCGATCTTGGTAGGAGTGGGTGCTACATGGCTGTTTACCATGACTTTGGTTTTTTCCATGTTCATTTTAAGTCCCACTCTTTCGAAAGCTTTACTGAGGTCACCGAGCATTGTACTGAGCTCCTCCGTAGTCTCAGCCATGACTACTATGTCGTCGGAAAATCGAAGATGAGTGATGTACTCCCCATTGACATTTATGCCTAGCCCTCTCCATTCCAGAACCTTGAAGACATCCTCCATTGCGGCCATGAACAGTTTCGGAGAAATGACGTCTCCTTGCCTCACACCCCGCTGCAAGAGGATAGGTTTCGAGATCTGGTCCTAAATTCGGACTGACATGGTGGCGTTTTTGTATAAACACTTCAGCATTTCGATGATCCGAGACCGATAGTCAATCTGGCACCGTTGGAGAGACTGCAGTACAGCCCAAGTCTCGATCGAATCAAAGGCTTTCTCGTAGTCCACAAACGCTAAGCAGAGAGGCTGATTATATTCCTTAGTCTTCTATATAACCTGCCGCAGCGTATGTATGTGGTCCACGGTGCTGAAGCCTTTTCGAAATCCGGCTTGTTCGGAAGGCTGGAAGTTATCGAACCTGCGCGCGAGACGGTTCGTGATGACTCTGGAAAACAGCTTGTAGTCATGGCTCAAAAGTGAGATGGGCCTGTAATTCTTAAGCAAGGTATTGTCACCCTTCTTAACCTTTTGAGTGCGTAATTAGAGACACAATAGTAAGACAATGGCGCGTGAACGCCGGCGTTAATGCGGGGATCAACAGCTTAAAGAAGAGTACCACCACACCTCTGCTCCATGCCTGTGGCGTTTTTCCGTCGAGTATGACGGAATCGAACAACTTCTGAAGGGCCTTTAGGACCGGTTTTCCACCCGCCTTCAGGAACTCGGCCGTAATTCCATCCTCACCCAACACCTTGTTGTTCTTCAACTGCTTCAGAGCCATCCTAATCTCATACAGGCTAACGTCCGGGATATCTTCGGTATCGGTATAGTGTCGAGTCAATCTAGCTCTTGGGTTGTTTGCTAGACTTACAATGGGTTCGGAGTTTGCCGTGTACAACTGTCCATAAAAAGCCTCGATTTCTCCCAGAAGCTCCGATTTGGCGGATATGACTCTGCCATCGTCGGTCTTCAGTTTCGTGAGCTGGCTCTGCCCAATAGACAGATCTCGTGCAAATACTTTAGAGCCCTTATTCCGCTCAATCACATCCTTAATCCTCTCGGTATTAAATCGGCGAAGGTCGCGTTTCAGAGACTTTGAGATCCGTTTATTGAGCTGTCGGTATGTGCACGCATCATCTGAAGACTGCAAAGTCATCTCACGCCTCTTCTTCATAAGCTCGAGAGTTTGATCTGACAGCTTCTTGTTCTTTTTTGTACAGTGAGGCTTGAAAAATTTAGACCCGACCGTATGGACAGTTCCCACGAAACCATCGTTATATTCGCCTACGCACTTGGGTCTTCATAGGATTTACCTGCAGATCGTGGGCCACACTCCATTCAGATATACGAGCTAAATCTTTATTGACCATGTTAACTGCCTCGGATAGTCCATCTAACATAGCTTGCGAATATATTTGAAGATTTTAAGCGTAAAGGTCGTAGGATGAGAGAAGTTCGTTGGAAATTGAGTTTATAAAGATAGCGAAAAGAAGAGGAGAAAGAACGCCCCCCTGCGGTACCCCGGCAGAGGTATTGCACCATGACGAGGACGAACCGTCAAAGCGAATACGTAGCCGACGGCAACACAGGTAACTACAAAACCAATCAATTGCCATTGGAGATATGATAAGAGAGCTTAATATGCCAAGTAAGATATCAAAATCGACGGTATTAAAAGCGTTGCTAAAGTCTAACAAGGCAAGGACCGTCAGATTTCCGTTTTCCATACAAAGTCTAAGATCCTCTGTAATCTAATGAAAGCTGTATTAGTGCTATGACCTGGACGAAACCCGGATTGGAAAAGATTAAGGAGGCAGTTTTGCAAAGGAAAGTACTAAATTGGTTATGGATAAGGCGTTCTAGGACTTTGAATAGAAACGGTAGTATGGAGATAAGACGGAATTCAGAGGGAAACAGGATTACACTTTTTCTGAAGAGGGATAATTTGTGGAGGCGTGGTTAGTACTCTTCTTTAAGAAGGGCGATAATGCCCTGCTTAAGAATTACAGGCCCATCTCGCTTCTGAGCCATGTCTACAAACTGTTTTCCAGAGTCATCACGAATCGTCTCGCTCGCAGGTTCGAAGACTTCCAGCCTCCCAAACAAGCCGGATTCCGAAAAGGCTTCAGCACCGTGGACTACATACATACGATACAGCAGGTTATACAGAAGACTGAGGAGTATATTCAGCCTCTCTGCTTAGCGTTTGTGGACTACGAGAAAGCTTTTGATTCGATCGAGACTTGGACTGTACTGCAGTCTCTCCAACGCCAGTGCCGATAGTCAAGTGAATTGAAATTGACTATCGGTACATCGAAGTATTGAAGTGTTTGTACAATAACGCCACCATATCAGTCCGACTACAAGACCAGACCTCGAAACCTATCTTCTTGCAGCGGGGCGTGAGGCAGGGAGTAGTTATTTCTCCGAAACTGTTCACGGCAGCAATGGAGAATGTCTTCAAGATGCATTAATGTCATTGCCGAGTACATCACTCACCTTCGGTTTGCCGACGACATAGTAGTAGTCATGGCTGAGACTACGGAGGAGCTCAGTACAATGCTTGGTGACCTCAGTAGAGCTTCTGAACTGAAAGAGTTGGACTTAAAATGAAAATGGACAAAACCAAAGTCATGGTAAACAGCCATGTAGCACCCACTCCTACCAAGATCGGCGACTCTACACTCGAAGTTGTGAACGACTACGTTTACCTGGGACAGACGGTCCAGTTGGGTAGGTCTAACTTCGAGAAAGAGGTCAATCGACTAATCCGACTCGGCTGGGCAGCGTTCGGGAAGCTGCGCAGTATATTCTCATGCAATATACCACAGTGTCTCAAGACGAAAGTCTATGACTAGTGCGTGTTGCCAGTGATGAAATATGGCTCCGAAACGTGGTCGCTTACAATGGGTCTCACCAGAAGACTTAAAGTCACCTAAAGGGCTGGATGAAAATTGGAAAGGGCTATGCTCGGAGTTTCCTTGCGTGATCGAATCAGGAATGAGGATATCCGCAGGAGAACCAAGTTTACCGACATAGCACGAAGAATCGCCAAACTTAAGTGGCAATGGGCAGGGCACATTACTCGCTGAATGGATGGCCGTTGGAGCCGAAAGGTTCTGGAATGGCGACCACGTACCGGAAGACGTAGCGTTGGAAGGCCTCCTTCAAGGTGAACCGATGAGCTGGTAAGGGTTGCGGGAATCTGACGGATGCGAGACGCACAGGACCGTTCCTTGTGGCGACATTTGGGGGAAGCCTACATATGGCCAACAGTGGACGTCTTTTGGCTGAAATGATGATGATAGTCCCTTGAATATCTGGCCGGAGTTAAATGCACACCATTTTCTTTGTGAAATATTGATTAATTTACATAATGTACATTCTGAAGATAAGTGTTCTTCTTCTGTACCAGTATTTTTTTTGTGTAAATATATTTCTGAAGATCAAAGTTTGAAAGGAGTAGTCACACAGTCACAGTCTTTCCGATCGGAAATAAAAACCAATATTGAGTTACACAACGTGCAACAATCAGGAAGTGACAGAATGAAGAGGCGGTGCATCAAAGAAAACCCCTATTTATTAAGGTTTAGGTACTGCTACCGATTCATTTATAAAGGTTATGGTATTGCTACCGAAATCATTATAAAGGTTATAGTACTTGTACCGAAATATACCGGTATGTATTTCCAACCTTAAAATTCCGCTAATATACCTTGCTACGGTATCGAAATATTTCGGTAACCCTTATTTAACGGTATGACGTCATACCGAAATTTAAAGGTATCTTAATTTTTGGGTAATTCAGTCCCTATGTTGTTATTTTACCTACTAGTAGGAATCAATCTAAAAAAAAGTACTTACTGATACCACAGTAAAGATAAACTGATACTGAAGTGCAGTATTATGCACTTATATGTTTTACTAAATAACACTCGCTTAACTAAAAAGAAAATGCAACTCAATTTATCATTCGAGGATGAGCAAAACATGTTTTTCCTGTTTCTATGTCAGTTTTTCTAGTTGATAATTGTATTAATTTGTACATTAGCGACGAAATGTATATCATTTAGATACTTATTATCGCGAATGCAATACAAAAAATCGGTCAAGTTCGAGTCGGACTCGCGCATGATGGGTTCCGTACCGTCCGGGTCCGTAGCAAGAAATGGCAAATAAATCACATTTTTTGTATGGGAGCCTCCCTTAAATATTTGTTCTGTTTTAATTTAATTATTTATAAGTGTTTAAAGCGAATATATAACGTGATTATTTCAAATATCTATCTGTTGCCGTTATCAATATCGAGCAAAATAAAACACGTTTGTTGTATGGAATATGGCCCTTAAATATTTATTTTATTCTGTTTTTTAGTATTTGTTGTTATAGTGGCAACAGAAATACATCATCTGTGAAAATTTCAACTATCAAACTGTCACGGGTCATGAGATACCTACAGTCTGGTGACAGACGGACGGACAGCGGAGTCTTAATAATATGGTCTCGTTTTGCCATTTTGGTACGGAACCCTAAAAACCGTCTTCATTGGTATTGGTGCGAAGAAGGTAACAGTCGTAGAAGAAACAGCAAAGAAAATGGTATATTATTCCTTCCTCCTACTCACGAGTGTATGCTGCGTTATGTCATGGCGGGTACAACAGATCACGGAACCCCTGTTCCTGGGCGAGGGTCCTCACTGGGACGACAGTAAGCAAGCTCTGTACTTCGTTAGTCTTGGATTGTTTAATATGATCCACAAGTATGTGCTAGCCACTGGATTGCATACTAAGACTAGAATTGGTAAGTTGCTTATCATTTTATGTTTAAATAAGTAACCTATTCACTCGTGATTTACAGACCCCTTTTGAGTTTTTGACATTTCGTTATTGCTGATTGAATACCGTAAGCAAATAAAAAAAATACGCACTTTGTTTGTGGAGTTGTGGATATCAGTCCGACTTACATAGTACATTGACTGGCCTGTTGGTCTAGTGGTTAGTGGCCCTGACTGCTATGCCGGAGGTCGTGGGTCCGATTCCCACCCAGGAAAAATGTTTGTGTGATGAGCACGATCATTTGTTCTGTGTCTGGGTGTAATTTATTTAAATAAGTATGTATTTAGAAATATGTAATTATGTTTATCAGTTGTCTAGTACCCATAAAAGAAGCTCTGCTTAGCTTGGGACTAGACGGCGTTGTGTGATAGTTGTGGAATATTATTATTATTATTACTTATTATTATTATTGAATGTCACTTTGTCTCTTTGCTCTGGACACTTGGTTATGCGTATAGAAGGCTACTCAGTAGGCGGATACCACTGCAGTAAGACGTATATCCGAATAATGGAGATCGACCAGTCAAGAACGACGATATCACAAAGTCGTCGGAAACACCTGGACGAGGGATGTGTAGAGCCGAGAAGCATGGCAGAAAGGACGGCTAAACCCGGCAGTAGTAGATTCTAGTCTGACGTAATAATGATGAATTAAAATATTACCTACGCAGAGGGTCGTGTCGGCTTCATAGTGCCGGTGGAAGGCACCTGCGACCAGTTCCTGTTGGGCGTAGAGCGCCAGTTCCAGGTGGTACGTTGGGACGGGGCGGAGGGCTCGTCCGCCACTGTGCTCAGGGTCATCGGTGAGGTGGACCGCAACGAGCCCAGAACTAGGCTGAACGACGGCAAGGCGGATCCTAGGGGAAGGGTGTTCGCAGGTAAAAAAAATTGAATACCTTTCTATTAACAGTTAGTAATATATAGTAAGTTGTAAAAGGTCGGCTGGACGTCTTAACAACTCATCGACTGAACCGTCATTGGCTCGCGTAACGTAAGTCAGCAGAAGACCAATGGCTCATTTACACTAAGTCTTATACGGAACTGAGTCGTAAGATGACCAAGTGTTCATTCTGTGACTCGGAGGCTTGTAAGCCGAAAAAAGTAGTCGCCTCTGTATAAGCATGCAATGATTCAGTCCAGCCTACCTACGCTGAATTTGGCCGGCGATCCGTTGTTATGTGCCATTAGTCTAACTCAGTTCCAGTGGTTTTCGGTTACCTACGCTATTATAACGGGGGCCTTACCACGTGAGAGCGAAAAAGAGGGTTGGAGTTATACAGCCTATACAACGTTAGTTTTAGTACTTATGTGCGAAACTCGAAACATATGTCTAGTATTCTTATGTAAAGAATCTATGTACAAAATTTCATAACTGTATCGTGAAAAATCAGAAAGTTATAAGCTTGTTATGATACTAGAAGTATACCTGCTGGGCTACCACAAGCTCCATTTGCAGCTATACTAGAAGTATACCTGCTGTGCTACCACAAGCTCCATTTGCAGCTATACTAGAAGTATACCTGCTGTGCTGCCACAAGCTCCATTTGCAGCTATACTAGAAGTATACCTGCTGTGCTGCCACAAGCTCCATTTGCAGCTATACTAGAAGTATACCTGCTGTGCTACCACAAGCTACATTTGCAGTTATACTAGAAGTATACCTACTGTGCTACCACAAGCTCCATTTGCAGCTATACTAGAAGTATACCTGCTGTGCTGCCACAAGCTCCATTTGCAGCTATACTAGAAGTATACCTGCTGTGCTGCCACAAGCTCCATTTGCAGCTATACTAGAAGTATACCTGCTGCTGTGCTACCACAAGCTCCATTTGCAGCTGTACCAGAAGTATACCTGCTGTGCTACCACAAGCTCCATTTGCAGCTATACTAGAAGTATACCTGCTGTGCTACCACAAGCTCCATTTGCAGCTATACTAGAAGTATACCTGCTGTACTGCCACAAGCTCCATTTGCAGCTATACTAGAAGTATACCTGCTGTGCTGCCACAAGCTCCATTTGCAGCTATACTAGAAGTATACCTGCTGCTGTGCTACCACAAGCTCCATTTGCAGCTATACTAGAAGTATACCTGCTGCTGTGCTACCACAAGCTCCATTTGCAGCTGTACTAGAAGTATACCTGCTGTGCTACCACAAGCTCCATTTGCAGCTATACTAGAAGTATACCTGCTGTGCTACCACAAGCTCCATTTGCAGCTGTACTAGAAGTATACCTGCTGTGCTACCACAAGCTCCATTTGCAGCTGTACTAGAAGTATACCTGCTGTGCTACTACAAGCTCCATTTGCAGCTATACTAGAAGTATACCTGCTGTGCTACCACAAGCTCCATTTGCAGCTGTACTAGAAGTATACCTGCTGTGCTACCACAAGCTCCATTTGCAGCTGTACTAGAAGTATACCTGCTGTGCTGCCACAAGCTCCATTTGCAGCTGTACTAGAAGTATACCTGCTGTGCTGCCACAAACTCCATTTGACGACCTAAACTGTACTGTTAAAGGGATGGAGCTATACAACATTATTTTCAGTGTAATTATGCGAAACCAGAATATAGTTTGTTCAGAATCAGTAACTGAATCGATTCCAATAATTTTTACACCATGTTATATTTTTTTCCAAAAATATTTTAAAAAAGTCACAAGTTGGACACCACTGACACTAATGTACAACACAGGCCATGGCAGGCCATTGCGGGCATTACGTGTCAGCGCACAGCTGGACGCGGGAGCTAAACAACCCCTCAGTTGCCTGAATGGCCCGGTGACTATGTATTTGTGCAGTCAACCAGGTATAGCTGCAAATGGAGCTTGTGGTAGCACAGCAGGTATACTTCTAGTATAGCTGCAAATGGAGCTTGTGGTAGCACAGCAGGTATACTTCTAGTATAGCTGCAAATGGAGCTTGTGGTAGCACAGTAGGTATACTTCTAGTATAGCTGCAAATGGAGCTTGTGGTAGCACAGCAGCAGGTATACTTCTAGTATAGCTGCAAATGGAGCTTGTGGTAGCACAGCAGGTATACTTCTAGTACAGCTGCAAATGGAGCTTGTGGTAGCACAGCAGGTATACTTCTAGTATAGCTGCAAATGGAGCTTGTGGTAGCACAGCAGCAGGTATACTTCTAGTATAGCTGCAAATGGAGCTTGTGGTAGCACAGCAGGTATACTTCTAGTACAGCTGCAAATGGAGCTTGTGGTAGCACAGTAGGTATACTTCTATCTAGTATAGCTGCAAATGGAGCTTGTGGTAGCACAGCAGCAGGTATACTTCTAGTATAGCTGCAAATGGAGCTTGTGGTAGCACAGCAGCAGGTATACTTCTAGTATAGCTGCAAATGGAGCTTGTGGTAGCACAGCAGCAGGTATACTTCTAGTATATCTGCAAATGGAGCTTGTGATAGCACAGCAGGTATACTTCTAGTACAGCTGCAAATGGAGCTTGTGGTAGCACAGCAGCAGGTATACTTCTAGTATAGCTGCAAATGGAGCTTGTGGTAGCACAGCAGGTATACTTCTAGTACAGCTGCAAATGGAGCTTGTGGTAGCACAGTAGGTATACTTCTAGTATAGCTGCAAATGGAGCTTGTGGTAGCACAGCAGGTATACTTCTAGTATAGCTGCAAATGGAGCTTGTGGTAGCACAGCAGGTATACTTCTAGTATAGCTGCAAATGGAGCTTGTGGTAGCACAGCAGGTATTCTTCTAGTATAACTGCAAATGGAGCTTGTGGCAGCACAGCAGGTATACTTCTAGTACAGCTGCAAATGGAGCTTGTGGTAGCACAGCAGGTATACTTCTAGTATAACTGCAAAACTGGTTATACAAAAGTCTTTAATTTTTATGTCGATGAGTCAACTCAAGTCCACAATTATTTGATTTTGAATTAGTCTTTCGCCGAATGATATTTTTAGAAGGCATGAACCACTCATCTGAACTTTCCTTGATCATCCTCAGGAACCATGAGCCCCGGGATATATCCGTTCTTTGAAATGTACAAGGCAAGTCTATTCCGCTTGGTCAGGTCCAACATCACGAAGGTGGAAGACCGTATCACACTCTCCAACGGTCTGGCCTGGGACCTACGACGGAATGCCATGTACTACATTGATTCTTGGGAGTGGAACATCAGGAGATACGATTACGATGTGGAAACGGGAGAGATATGTGAGTAAAATATCTTTGTAGTTACTACGAGAACCAGTTTTTCATTTAGTAAGTATTAGGTACGCTCGATGCAAGTTGTAAGTTCTAATCCAATCAATTTCTTCCAGCCAATCTCAAGTACATCTTCGATTTCAAGAAAAACAACGTAGAAGGTTTTCCCGACGGTATGACCATAGATACAGATGGTAATCTATGGGTGGCTTGTTTCGGCGGCTACAAAGTCATCAAAATTGACCCCACGACCGGCGATTTGTTGCAAGAGGTTCCAATACCGGCAAATCAAGTGACTTCGGTAACTTTTGGGGGACCAAATTTTGATATTTTGTTCGTTACTTCGGCAAACTTTTATTTCCGCGGACCCCAAGATGGCGCCACATTCATGGTAACTGGCTTGGGAGTCAAAGGTTTACCCAACCGTAATTTTAAGCTGTAAGGCAACAAAGAAAGACGACAAAATTAATTATGTGATCCTTCCTTGTTGACAAATTTTTGTTTAGCTTAAAAAGAATTGGTACAATAAAATGTCTAACGAAGGTATGAAGTAAGTTTATCATCATATTGCCACAGTTGTTAAACATCAGAGAATATGTTAAAATCAGAACATAATTATAATCTTTGGGTTAAATATCAGAAAAGATTACAGGATGTTTTACGCAACTAATGCTTTTATGATACTCTTGCCTCTTTTTCGCTGTGCTTGAGTAATGCTGTGCCGCAAATAACTATAAGATATCGACGGATTGCATGCTATCATAAATAAAAATAAATAATTAAGTACATTTTGGTATTTCTTTAATCAACATATCTGATATAATTGTTAGTATTAGCGAAGCTAGGCGTAGGCGAAGTGGGCCCTCAACCACGGCCTCGCACCCAAACCTCACGTGTGCGAGGGCTCTTTAACAACAAGGGTTTTGTTTTATAATTTATAAGATACCTAAGTCTTTATTTGCTTTAAACATGGTATAGGCTCGCGTTTGACCACTATTTCACCTGATGGTAAGCGATGATGTGGTCGACCACTGGGTTGCGACAGTCGCCGCCGTCTCGTTTTCGGAGTTATGAAAATAAAGGCTTCGCTGATGCGCCTTCGCCCACGTCTAAATTAGTCCACGCTACGCCACTGCTTGTTAGGGTGTCCTGTAGCGCCAGTGCCTTCGATTTTGAAGGTGGCTCCAGCTGGAGGGTGCTGTTTCTGGCCGCGGTTCATGGATGCTGTGGTCACGTACAGGATGTCCAGTTCGGGGCCTCCGAACGTTACCGATGTCACCTGGAGCGCTGGTATCGGGATTACTTGTTGTTTCCATTTCTTGGGGTCAATTTTTAGCACCTGAAACAAGTGAGCACTCAATAAGTATTGATTTGAAACTCCAGGAGAGGAGGCTCTAGAACAAGCCGCAGACCACAGGGTGGGATATACTTCTCTAAAAAACTCACTTCGATCTTACTGGTTTCTTAAGAATTCATCAGAAAGAACTGGAGCCTTACCATGACATGGTCAAATATCAAGCGTGCGAGCGAGAGAGAGGGATGCAGCTATACACCCTATATAGCTCCATCCCTTTAACAGGTCAGTTTAGGTCGTCAACTGGATCGCGTTAAGAGCTGGTGGTAGGGCCTCACCCTCAGGTAAACGTAAACCAAGTTAAGGGAATAGTTTCTTCCTACCTCCACGGGAAAACGGCGTGTGTAATTTATATTTACTTAAAATTGCTTCGTGGTTATAAACGCAACAGTTGAGCAAAACCTCTTGAAGACGTCGTTATAATAATAATCTTTGTTTGTAACAGTATATAATGACATGAACAGATATAATAGTTGTACAAACACTGATCAATGGAAATAAAATGAACATTTAACTCCTAAACTAAGTAAAATAAATACTTGTATCTCAGGAGCCAGTTCCTTCTTAGAAATTATTAAAAATATGATGTTTCTTCGTTGGAGCAAAGTGGTATCTATTGGGTTTTGTCCTGAGCTATTTAATTTGTCCCTGTAAATGACTTCACTTGCCTGACTTCCGTCGAAGTTGGCCACCCACAGGTTGCCCTGCGTGTCTATGGTCATGCCGTGGTCATGCCATTTTTTCATTGCTGCCGATGCCGAAGTCTTTATTGGGCTCCGCCATTGTAAACACGTTTCATGGATTCGCTGAAATTAACATCAAAAAATATTTCTGAATTTTATGCAAACCCTCTTTAAGTGGCAAAGTAAACTAACCCTTATAGCTTATCGTATCTGTCTATTCCCGATGGTTGATGGTATATATATGGCTAATAAGTGTACCTCTATTACTAGAAATCTCAATTTAATAATATAACGTGTAACGCTGCTCTCAAAACGGTGAAGGAAAACATCGTGAGGAAACCGGCATGTACGAGAACCAAAAATTCGAAAACATGTGACATCCACCAACCCGCACTGGGCCCACGTGGTGGATTACAGCCCATTCCCTCTCCTAGAGAGGAGGCCTGAGTCCCAACAGTGGGAACATTATAAGGCCGACTATGCTATGCTATGCTAACGTGTAACGTATAAACGTATCTACATCTAGATCAGTACTCATGTGAAGTCGGACGAGGTGATAACCGATTACCGCTGCTAAAAAGCAGTTACATGGAGCGGCTGCCCATCTGGCTTTCTCAACAGTTACAGATAGCACGGCACGCCTTAGGAAGACTGGTGGTCCCACTTTTGGTATCCTGTCCATTCGCCCACGTGCAATGATCTACGAATGACAGCCGCATTACTGAAGCACGGATTGGTTTTGTCACTCGTCTACAAACGACCTCGGCAAGCGTAGGTATACCTTTGATCGACCCTCGAGTGCAGTTGCTATTATTTGGCATAGTGGTGTAGGGTGCTAGATATAATAGTTAAATAGTATTGTTTATTTCTGACCGAGAGGACTGGTTGAAGAGCAGTCCGTCTGGCAGCCAAATGGGTAGAAGTAATTGCAGATGAGGGTGGCACAGGAGCGTTGGCATTGGTACAAGAAATGAAAAACATGTTGGGCGAAGTCGGTCTGATGATGTGGATCACATGTGGATCATGATGATTTTTTAGGTACTGTGATATCGAAAGGAGATCGCATGAGGTAAGTTAGCGAACTGGCATGTAAAATATATTTCTAAGGATTTTGTTGTTCTAGAATAGGTTTGAAAATTGAATAGAACAAAATAATGTCTAGTTTAAGCAGTTCGGACGCGACCCTTGTAAAGTGAAGTCATTATCGTGAAGCAATATAAGTATTCAATGTAATAAGCGTTTTCATTACTACATACTTGAAGATCCTGGTACTGTCGCACAGAGAGTTGCGACAGTACTTACCAATTTCTCCCGTTTCTAGGTCATAGTCGTACCTCCTGATGGTGTACTCAAAGGAATCAATGAAATAGAAGGCCTTGTCGGCGACGTCCCAGCAGAGCCCGTTAGAGATGCTGCCGACAAACTGATATGCACTGCCGACAAACTGCTATGCAGTTTGGCAGATGTTCTTCATGTAATAAATTTAAAAAAAAAAAAAAATGTCGATGCTATCGACTAACGGGGGTACCGTCTTCTTGGAAACGGTACGGAGAGCCCATGGCCTATCGTTCCTTGAAGAAAATACAGAAAAATAATAGGTAGCGTAGATTATATAGGATAAAGTTAAGGAGTTGGGTTGGCAAGATATCACCTAGGGTGGCGGAAACATTTGATAGAGTTACCGTGGCCCTAAAATGCAAATGACAAATGAAGGAACACAGATGGGTTTTAGTTTTAAAAGTCTAACTCACACGCCCTCTCGCTCTACCCTGACGCGATTTGAATATGTCCCACCTCAAAAAAATAGTAATATCATATCCTCATTCTAAACTTTTTTACATAAATGTTTAGCTCAGCATCCAGTCCAACCGGACGCATTGAATAACCAGTATTATCAAACGACAAGGAGGAGGTTCTCAATTAGGTTAGGTTACGTTGGAAACAAAAAAAAAAACATTTTTGTTATTTTTTTTTGTTGGTTACATCAGAACGTCATTTACGAACCAAATCGAATTTTTTATATACTTATTTAATTCTTTATGAACACAAAAGTACAGAGGGGTATTTTCTACCAGTCAACCTTTGGGTGATGCAGAGACAAATTGTGGTAGGTACAATATTAAACATTACATATTATTATAACACATTATATTTTATATAAATATATACCTTACTATAAATACAATATACATCTTTAAGTAAGTACTCAAACTAGAAAGAAGGAAAAAAAAAGAATACACGAATCTAGTAAAACAATTGGTGCAGACAAATATTAAGAAAACAATTAAATGCGCTGTGACGATACCGCTGCCAACTTCTTACGAATGTACTCACGAACCTTCACTTTGAAGGTCAATCGGTTGGTTGCCATCCTGATTTCCTGGGGGAGTGCATTTCAAAGAGAAATAGCAATAGAACTAAAATAAGAATAGACTGAATAGAATAGACTGTTGGTCTAGTGGTTAGTGACCCTGACTGCTATGCCGGAGGTCGTGGGTTCGATTCCCACCATGGCACGGCATGGTCCTGATAGCCGTGGTATACCTCTCCACTCCTCAAGCACCTTAGGATATGTTGCCCTCTTGTTGCTATGTCACTTCATGCTAGCTTCACCCCCTGCCTTTTTATCGATGGATATTAATAACATTGTTGAGGCAGGGGCCATAGTAACATAGGTCCTGATGGTAACCAGTCAATTTAAACTCCAAAAAACCAAAGCATTATATCTTAGTTTTCCATATGTCGCAATAGTTTCCTACCAACCAGGGGTTGTCCTTAGATGCACTAGCATATCGCGTACAGAGATAATCACCGGTTGGTACCACGTTCCATTAAAAGCGTCTAAAAGGGCCTCTGCGAATGATTTCGGCTCCTCGTACGCCTTCCAAAGGTCCAGGACCTCAGGATCCTGAGCTAAATAAATGTGTAAAAATAATAATATGAAGAATGAAAGTCTCGCGAACCTCCATTGAAAAGAGAGGATCCTTCGACCAGACGGGTGTTGAATCTGGTCCGGGCAACTGCCCGATAGCACAGAATAAGAAATAATACAAGTCCGATAGTTGAGATTTCAGACTGTTGTATAAGTTTTAATCACACGGAGAACTCTAAGGGCTATATTTCACCGAGACACCATGGCGGCGCGACCAATCGCCGCTACCAACAAAATGTATACAACAGCTTTATAGAGAGTTACTCACCTGGTGTCCGTTTGGTGTTTAGTTTGCTAGCTTACGGACACCATGGCGGCGCAATTGGTCGCGCCGCCATGGTGTCCCGGTGAAATATAGCCCTTAAATGAAGAAGGGTTTTGTCTTTTATTTCCAATGTGGCGTTATAGATGTCGCTACAATTTCACTCACCAGCAAACAGTCTTCCCCGAGGATCCGCTTTAGCATCATTGAACTTGTTCTTAGTGTGTTCCTTGTCTACCTCTGATCGCAGAGGTAGACAAGGAGCACACTAAGAACAGAACAGGACCACCTGTTCATCTTGGCATTGCCGTCTCCACCCTGCCACACGACTTCCAGTGTTTCAACTTCCGGTGCATTCAGTATCAGTATTTTTTTTTTAATGAGCATGTTCTACTGAACAACATTTAGTTGTATAAAAAAATAAATGCAATTTTTATCATTCTATTATGAGTAAAATCATTTTTTTTTTACTGTTTTTATGTTAGTTATTCTAGTTGATAATTGAAATACACGTAACCTACTTATCGCGAATATAATGCGCGCTTATTAAAAATAAATACCGTCTTCATAAGTATATGCGTGGAGAAGTTAATAGTCATAAAAGAAACAGCAAAGAAAATGGTTTATTATTCCTTCCTCCTACTCACGAGTGTATGCTGCGTTATGTCATGGCAGGTACAACAGATCACGGAGCCCCTGCTCCTAGGCGAGGGTCCTCACTGGGACGACAGTAAGCAAGCTCTGTACTTCGTTAGTCTTGGAGAGTTTAATATGATCCACAAGTATGTGCTAGCCACTGGATTGCATACTAAGACTACAATTGGTAAGTTGCTTATCATTTTATTTTTAAGTAACCTATTCACTCGTGACTTACGGATCCCTTTTGAGTTTCTTTAATTATTATTGCTTTTTGAGATTTCATTAGTGGAGTTGCGAACACGAGCCCGACTTACATACATAGCTACATTGAATGTCACTTTGTCTAGAGGCTCTGCCCTCCTAGCCAAGTTACAAACGTTTCGCTTCGATTCTTTTTTCATTGTTCGCCTCGAGTCGGCCACGCCTCCTATTCCTTTGTTCTGACCACGTGACTGAGCGTTAAGATCACGTCAGAACAAAGGAATCGGAGGCGTGGCCGACCCGAGGCGATCAACGAAAAGAGAATCGAAACGAAACGGTAGTAACTTGGCTAGAGGGGCTGGACACCTGGCTAGACATAAAGATGGCTACTCTGTGCTGCAGTAAGATGTACAAACGAATGGTGGCCATGGTTGGACCATAAATAAATCAAGGAAGATGGTATCCCTCAAGCCGTCGGGAACACCTGGATGAGGGACGCGTAGAACCGAGAAGCATGGCAGAAGGGAGGGCTAAACCCGGCAGTAATAGATTTTAGTCTGACCTAATAATGCTGAATTAAAATATTAACTACGCAGAGGGTCGTGTCGGCTTCATGGTGCCGGTGGAAGGCACCTGCGACCAGTTCCTGTTGGGCGTAGAGCGCCAGTTCCAGGTGGTACGTTGGGACGGGGCGGAGGGCTCGCCCGCCACTGTGCTGAGGGTCATCGGTGAGGTGGACGGCAACGAGCCCAGGACTAGGCTGAACGACGGCAAGGTGGATCCTAGAGGAAGGGTGTTCGCAGGTAAAAAAAAATTATACCTTCTGCCAAGCTGCCTTCAGTACGCTGAATTTGGCCGGTGATCCGTTGTTAATGTGTCATTAGTCTAACTTAGTTCCAAATTGGTTTACAGATAAGTACTTACGCAAAAATTACAGGCACCTATACTTCATGTGTAGAGCAAATACTGGACACTCAGAAAGCCTAGATTTTTATCTCAATGAGTCAACTCAGTACCAACAACTGTTTGACTTTGAATTAGTCTTTCCGTGAATGATAATTTTAGAAGGCATTTACTTTTAGTTTTTATTAAATTAAACTCTTCAGAACTTTCCTTGATCATCCTCAGGAACCATGAGCCCCGGAAAATTTCCGGACTTAGAAATGTACAAGGGAAGTCTATTCCGCTTGGACAAGTCCAAAATCACGAAGGAGGAAGACCGTATCACACTCTCCAACGGTCTGGCCTGGGACCTTCGACGGAATGCCATGTACTACATCGATTCTTGGGAGTGGAACATCAGGAGATACGATTACGATATGGAAACGGGAGAGATATGTGAGTAAAATATCTTTGTAGTTACTTAGAGAGTCAATTTTTCATTTAGTAAGCAGGTACGCTCGTTGCAAGTTGTAAGTTCTAATCCAATCAATTTCTTCCAGTCAATCTCAAGTACATCTTCGATTTCAAGAAAAACAACGTAGAAGGTTTCCCCGACGGTATGACCATAGATACAGATGGTAATCTATGGGTGGCCTGTTTCAACGGCTACAAAGTCATCAAAATTGACCCCACGACCGGCGATTTGTTGCAAGAGGTTCCAATACCAGCACATCAAGTGACTTCGGTAACTTTTGGGGGTCCTAATTTTGATATTTTGTTCGTTACTTCGGCAAACTATGATTTCCGCGGGCCGCAAGATGGCGCCACATTCATGGTAACTGGTTTGGGAGTCAAAGGTTTTCCCAACCGTAATTTTAAGCTCTAAAGTTTAAAATTACGGTTACAAAGAAACATGACAAACTTAATTTCAAGATGCTTACTTGTTGGAAAATTTTTGTCTAGTTTTAAAAAATACAATAAAGTTTATTATCTTATTGCCACAGTTGTTAAACATACATTTTATTCTTCATCTTTGGGTTAAATACCAGAATAGTAGATTATGTGACTTAGGGGATAAAGCAGTGTCTTTAAGTCGCGGGCGGCATGTTGAATTCTGAACGAAACGAAGGTTGCTAAGTTTAATCCCGAACGCAAGTGAAGAACCTGAGTGAAGTGAGGAATTGAAGCCGACCAAGACAAAGACAGCTTTATCCCCGTTTTCGATACTCTATTTTTTACACCATCTGTGAATTATTGTTTTCGAAATGTTTTTTTTAAATTTATTTGTTTATTTCAATAGAGCTTATGTTAATTTATTACCTTTTGTATTTAGAAATAATAGCATTGTATAATTTAAAAACACTTTTTTTTCAAGTTTTGTGAATGTGAAGTACCATGGAGCATTTTTATTAGGTTAAAACTTGTTTGACATTACGAGCATGGCAGTTGAGAGTTTGTCATGCTCACTCAAAGGTCTCGCTGATGGTGGCACGTGTTATTGGGTCATTCAGTTCTCTTCAAAATAGTTGTGCTGAGTGAGGCTGATGCACGCGTCATACTCGTGAACGGTTGCCGTCATTTGAGACTGATCATCTCTTAGCTGCCAGTGGCTTAATTCAATTTCTATTTTTTAATTAGTTTTTTGAAGTGAAACTTCTTTATCGGGGTTGGACAAAAATTTTGTGTAACATTTTTTCGTTACGCGTCACATTTTTCCGTTACGCGCCATCTTTTTCTTATCCCTACCACGCGTGATTCGAAGTATACTTTCTCCAGCGGAGTAGGGATTGGTAAATGTCTCCAATGTATTTTGCGGCCCGTTTTGAGTAGTTACATTTCTGAAATCCAGGTGGCGATTGCATTTAACCAATTTCTGTAAAGTTGCTTAAAGTAAATTGTTTTTTGAAAAATAACGTCATAAAGAAGTTTCACTTCTTACGAGTGTACGCTAGTACACGCACACATTTTTTTTTAAATTACTATTACTTAACTACATTGTGTTGTGCTCACATATTAGAAGCGACAATAAATATGTAGGTAACCAAGATTTATGTAACTCATAATATGATTTAAAAGAGTGTCCTTGGAGTTTCTTGCACGTTCTTCTCCATAGAGATCTACGCTTTGGAACGTGTAATTTTTTTGTGTTCAAATTCAAAAGTGCCTGTAATTGGTCTATTTGAAATAAATATTTCTGATTTCTGTGAGATAATATAATTAAAAAACTATTTACTAAAATTAATGATATAATAGAGAAATATAAATAATTTACAACAAACAAAATTGATGGATTGAAACAAACAAAATTCACTTCTTTCAGATTTTATAGTTTTAATTTTCTATAAAATTAATGGCCAGTTTGATTTTTGATTAGACTTATTTGATGCACGTACATTTCGATGGCTCCTAAGTATACTGAGTCAACTATACTTCTAATAACTTTACAGGAAGGCGATAAGAAGAGCGAATGGTTTTATTAAAATTGTTAATACCACCAAGAAAAAATAACTAATCAAAATGAAGTAAATATAACAAAACCTATCATCTGTACAAAATAAATTTAATTTAATTTTATTAATTTCTGAAATAATGTAGATATACTAGTATACGGCGATTATTTGTTTACTAAAAATGAATCAACTACCACTTATATTTTTATACGTCGCATTATTGAATCTACGTTTTTCGGAAAAAATACTTAACAAGTGTGGTAAAAAATATTTTTATTAACTTATTGGATTTTTTACATATTATAGTTTATGTCATGAATTCATATTTTGTTAAAATAAAATAAGTTGAATCACTATACATGGACATAATTTTAAAAATGAACCATCCTTAAATTGAGTCAAGTGTGGTACAATTTAGTTAAAATAATAAAAAACGCCTTTATTGTTTAATATTTTAATTAAAGAGATCTCGAAATGGTATTGGTAACATTAACACAACTTTAGGATATCTATAAAATTAACAAAAATCAACAATACTAGACATAATAAAAACAAAGGCTTAGTTTGGTCTAGACTTAGGTAACCAAAATAAAAAATATTGATTGTATCAATAATTGCACGTTTCTGTAAAATAGGAGAATTATTTATTAATTGTTTGAAATCACAATAGTTTAGGAACAGTAATCTTTCTTAATTACTTTAAAGAAAATCACAGTAAGTGTACAATTCTTAATATTCTTATACTTAGTATTTATTTCTGAAAATAAAATCAGTCTTAAAAATTAACTTAAGAGGTAAGTACTCAATAATTACCAAAAAAAATCTAGAAAAAGAAAAAAGACAAATTATATTTTTAATTATTCTGAATCGCTTTCAACTGTATTGCTGTCACTTTTAATTAAATTAGAAAAAAACAAGTGATATTCCTTAGGTATCACCAATTTGTTGCACATGTCCATTAAATCTTTGTGTTTATTTTTATCTATTGGGATTGGCCTGTTGTAAGCTGGGCGAAGATCACTAAAATCTATATTAGGGACAGTTTGATTACGTGTTGCTTTAGGTTTATTAGCACAGTCAATACTTTTATAAGAATCTTCCATGTAACTAGTTCGATAAAATAATTTGTAAGGATTTTTTGGCTCAATTTTTATTTCAGTGACTTTATTCCATTGCATCTTAGATCCATCACAGGCAAAACTCCAGTTGTTGACCTTTTTAAGGATTGTTTTGAAGTCCATTACAATATCTTGAGACACTTCGGTGACCTTATAAGGTTTATCGTCGGTTTTGGCAAATTGAAACGCCATGTACCATTGGGCAGGTGTATATAGTATTTTGTCTTTCGTCTGTCTTTCTATTAGTGCATGCATACTATCTCCCTCGTTTTGGGTGTGACCAACAATCAGAAAAGGATGACTAATTTGTATTTTGTATTTATAACTTGCCATCATATACATCAAAAAAACGATTCTGTTCCGATTCTGACCACCGCAGTTATCAGACCAGAATCGGTAATCTTTTATACCTGCCATAACTGTTTGTTCAATAAATTTAAAAACACAGCTAGCAATTTCATTTGCTCCTCTTTTAGCAGTTTGTTGGTGCCAGGAAAAGCAATAACCCTGACGAAGTCCTAGATCAAATATAGTGAAATTATAAATGGTAAGTTTTCGTTTATAATAAAATGTGCTAACGTTACCATGGGGTACATTTAAGCACTTTTGGAGATCGTAAGCGGCTGTTAGTATTTCTGGGTTTTGTTGCGCTAATTCTTTGTCTTCTGCTTTCAACTGTCTTGCTAAATCTTTTTGTTTCAAGTGCTCTGCCTGTTTTACTGTTTCTTGTTCTGTGTGTTGTTTATTGTTTTCAAATATGTGACATTCTTCACATACATCTTTTTTCGGCTTGTGGAAACTAATGTTTATGTTTTTGTTGATAATATCACGATATTGCCGCACACTAGTTACTTTATTCGTGTACTTATTGGGATCAAACCATTCTTCATACAATTTAAACTTTTTAGGAAACGATAGAGATCCGTCAAGATACTTTTTGTTGGAATCTTTACGAGTATAATGTGATTCCACAGGCGAAAAACTTGCAACATGATCAAGTACACTACGTTTCATGTCATCGGTTATTTTTTTCTGATGGTGAACATGCTTTCCTCGCTGATCAGACTGTACAGCTCCTTGACCTTTTTCTAGTTTTTCTAAAGCTGTGTATAGGAAATTGAAACTTATAGATAACGTATTTAAAAACATGGTTTTGCATACAGGAATATTCCTTATAACAACGTTGTCTGTTTCATAAATAGGTAAAGTGTAAGAAATAGTACTCAGTCTTTTAGTATTCTCCTTGTCTGTTGTTATCCTCTTCTTCATTTCTTTGGTAGCATATTTCGTCAAAAAGTCCCACTGCCTGGAATGATCTCCAATGTCCCAAAATGTTTTAAATATCTTTGATCTAGTCTCTTCGGATATTTTTTCATAACATTTCTTTCTACACGTTGTAGGACATGAAGGTTTCAGTAGTTTTTTATTATGCACTTTTCCATTTCTACTAATATATTGTAAGCCTCTATTGACATTTCGTTTCCTTATCTCATCCTTCCAGTCCTTAAGACAACGTTCTCTTTCTCTACCTTTGCTTTTTTTAGTTCCTGAAATTCGTTTGCGGCTCCGAGAAGTTGGAGTAGTTACTGGAGAGTCTGTGTCGTTAACGTTAGTTGCGGGCGTAGAGACAGGATTATCAAGACAAAGAGCGTCAACGCAAAAGGGTGGAGGACAAAAATCAAAGTAAGGTGATGGCATTGGAGTATCATCGTCTGATTTTTCATGATAGTTAATGGTGCTAGGCTTTTCTTTGATATTCAACTCAAGAGTTTCTGAGTTCTTATAAAAAATATATGGATTAGGAGTGTTTGGTCGAGAATCTTCAATTACTGATGACGGTGAAGAGTTAGAAGGTAGCAAAGTTCCAGTTTTATTACAAGGTTCTTCAGTGAAGTGTTTATCGTTAGGAGTCGGTGAAAATTCGGGAATATCATTCGGAAAAATTGAAGAGTTTGATGGCAGATTTTGTAATAAGATATCAGTATCTTCCAAATCAATGTCATCTAATATTGATAACTCTTCGTGGGTAAAATTTGCATCTGAAGGCAGTGGAGAATCTGAAAGAAAAACACATAATTATACATTCTAATAACTACAACTCATACAATCTAAAAATAAAAATCCTTAATATTTTTAATTAAATAATTAAAATTATTAATTGATTAACTTGATAACAATCTTTATCCAATTTAGAATCGTACAATCTGTTTAAATAAATCAACAGAATGAGTCAAATTAATGCTTCGTAAAAAATGTTCAACGTATACTGATCTATCTACAGTTATACCAGTATACGCGGTTTACTTTCAAAATAGAATAATAATCAAATTAATTATGCACTTAACTATTTTTCTAAACTAATAAATAATAATTTAACTCCATTTACCTCTTTGCGCTTCATTTTGAACATTACCACAAACTTCAGAAGTATTTTCCATATTATCGTCATAATTATCATATTTTTCATTCACTAAATTAATGATTTTTCGAGACCTAGTACACATCACCACTTTCTGTTCAATTATGACTCTAAATTTAAATAAAAATAACAGAAGAAAAGCAACTATTTCTCGATAACAAAAAGCACACAATTACGTCCGCACACCGCGCTGTTTCGACGTATACTGTATACTGAGCCAGTTTAAACTTGCACCGAAATGAGCGCATTCGCGTCCCGCGTATATTGGTAGCAAACACTTGACTCAGTATACTGAGCGTAAAATAAATAAATTAGTATACTTGATCCAGTATACGCTATTTTTTTTTAGTTATTTATGGAGATAAAATTTTTATTTTTTACAGGTAAATAGGAAATGATTTAATGGTTGTTAATACACTAAAAAGTGCAATTCTCAAAATTTGTTAGTTGACTCAGTATACTTAGGAGCCATCGATTTGTGGTTTTTTTTCAAAATAATAGCTTTTGACGTTCCAAATTCAAATCTCATTATTTCCTAGGGATTGCCCATACTATATTATCTCCCTAGGGACAGAATGACTTGCTATTTAAGTGAGGGTAGTATGACCTATAAAAGGGCATTATCAAGCAGGTGGTGTAAAAATAGTAGATTATGTGACTAGGGGATAAAGCAGTGTCTTTAAGTCGCGGGCGGCATGTTGAATTCCGAACAAAACGAAGGTTGCTAATTTTAATCCCGAACGTCAGTGAGGGATTTATATAATTAACTCCCGAGCAATGCGAGGGAGTTAATAAAGAAACCTGAGTGAAGTGAGGAATTTAAACCGCCCAAGACAAAGACAGCTTTATCCCCGTGTTGGATACTCTACTTTTTACACCATCTGTGAGATAATTAAAAGACAATTTAGCAAGACAAATCATTATTAGAGAAATATATAATATATGTTTAGAGATTTGATACAAACAAAATTCACTATTAGATTCTATAGTTTTAATTTTCTATAAAGCTGGGAACTCTTTCATTACTTTTTTTTTTTTGTTAGTGGCCAGTTTGAATTTTGAATAAACTTTTTTGATGCATGTACATTTTAATTCTCATGGCGCAATGACGTCACGCGCGAACTCCGGCGTTCGCTTGGGGATCAGGTGTTGACGGTTTTTGACGTTCCAAATTCAAATCTCATTATTCCCTAGGGATCGCTCATACTGCATTATCTCCCTAGGGACAGAATGACTTGCTTTAAGTGATGGTTGTATGACATATAAAGGGGCATTATCGAGCAGGTGGTGTAAAAAGATTATTATAGGATGTTCTACGAAACCAACGCTTACTCTTACGATACTCTTGCCTTTTTTTAGCTTTGCTTGAGTAATGCTATGCCACAAACAACTATAAGATATCAACAGGGCCTCAAGTCTGCTATTACAATAGTGTCACAATGGTTTATCCTTTGATTATATACTTGTCTACAATCAAAGGGTTTATCATTGATTTCATAATTGTTGATTTTGACAATTTTGGTAATCTACTAATATAATGGCGTCATTATGACTTTCCAATGATCAACCACTGACACTCCATCGAAGGAAGTGGCATAGAATGGTAATTGACATATGAATGTCTGACGTATGCGGTAATCTGCTAAAATTTTGACAGTTCCTTTGATCAGTGACCTACCATTAGAACGTCATGCAGTCATTGCTTTAATAAGCTCGATATTGTCAACTCTATTACGAGACCATTGACCGATCAATGATCAATCATTATGAATTACCAGATTACGAACTTTTAGCAAAATGACAATGGGATCGTGTTGGAATGACGAATTTATAAAAATAGCAGACTTGGGCCCCAGATTGCATGCTATCATCTGCAAAAGTCTCTCCTTAGTACCTACATCCTCAGGAAAGCGCATCCCAAAAGCATTCTGAAAACTGTAGTGAACGGTATTTTCAACGCTACGAGTATAATAGAATCATTTATGTAGGTACAGGTTGATCAGTGATCATCTACATAGCTTTATCGTTGTACCTAGTTGTGGGGTGGTCTATGCAAAAGTAACACATTCTAACCTAGTCTGTGGAACCAGCTCTTGTCTTAGTACAGGACAAAGGCCTCCCTCTACCGTTTCAACACAA
The DNA here is from genome assembly GCA_905147345.3 of Mythimna impura. Taxonomy (NCBI): domain Eukaryota; kingdom Metazoa; phylum Arthropoda; class Insecta; order Lepidoptera; family Noctuidae; genus Mythimna; species Mythimna impura. The sequence continues at coordinate 1,417,022 of LR990355.1, read as the reverse complement.
ATTATTATGTCTTCTGCCAGTACAGTGCTGCGCGCCCTTTCGGCCGCCGCCGATTCATCTGCCGCAATGCCATCCTACGCTTTTTTCAGTGGTTATTTTCCGGGTTCCATACCTAAGCCAGGAAAAACGAAACCCTTATATGATCACTTTGTCGTCCGTCTGTCAAGACTCTTTTTTTCCAGAATGCGTGGAAGTATGAAGCTGAAATTAATATCAACTACTTAGGTCGAGATCTGCAACCCCTTTTGAAGCAATGAAAAAATTAAACTTCTAAATCAACACAAAGTTTAAAGATAGACCTTTATGCTCCGTTTAGGTGCTTATTTTGACGTTGACCTAGAATTCTAAAATTTGGCCTAAACCAAAATGTAACTGCTCATAATAAAGGAAAAAGCCTGAAAACTATAATATATTTGTAGTTACGTCACAAGAAAATTACTTTTTTGTGATTCGGAAAAATCTTCGAGACGATGCGGGAACAGAACTATTTGCATAGGTGTAAGTTTCTACTACGGAACCCTCGGTGCGCGATTAAGACTCGCACTTGACCGGTTTTTCAGTTATACCTAATTTTCATTAATTACTAACAAGATTATTTTAACTTCAATCCCGTTACAAACAAGAATATAAAGTAGACCAAAATAAAATAATGACATTTTGGTATTTCTTTAATCAACAAATCTGACATAATTGTTTGGGTGTCCTTTAGCGCCAGTGCCTTCGATCTTGAAGGTGGCTCCAGCAGGAGGGTGCTGTTTCTGGCCGCGGTTCATGGATGCTGTGGTCACGTACAGGATGTCCAGCTCGGGGCCTCCGAACGTTACCGATGTCACCTGGAGCGCTGGTATCGGGATTACTTGTAACAATTTCCCTTTCTTGGGGTCGATTTTTAGCACCTGGAACAAGTGGACACTCAATAAGTATTAATTTGGATAAATAATAAATGGATTTGAAACTCCGGTAGAGGAGGCCCTGGAAAAGGCCGTGGACCACGGGGATTTACGGCCCTAAAAAACTTACACTGCACTTATCTTCAGAAAAAAACAGGTGAACATAAATGAAGTAAGTAAAAGGTTTTTGCCTACCTCTATGGGGAAAAACGCGTGTGATTTATCTTTAAAACTGCGTGGTTACAAACACTACAGTTCAGCAAGGTCCTCTTTTTTAAATGGGTGCACCGGGGTAAGCTCCGGCCTAGAGTGGCGTGGAATGTCAGACTTTTACTGACTAAAACCACACCTGTGTTCCTTTTGCTCTTTGTATTCCAGGACCACGGATTTCCATTTTGGAAGTCATGGCTCCAGTAGGCTTCGGCCCTGCTAGGCCCCTACGGTTTTGCTGACAGCTCTTTGAAGCGTGCGTGGGACACTACGCGCCGTCGACAATTCGGGCGGTTACCGGACGGCGGGACGGCAAACTACCCATTGCTCGTCGTCCGCAAGCCCACGCCTACGGTGGCTGGAAGCCGGGGTCAGGGTCGTCATGATTATGGCGTGGGGGATTTGTCCTGAGCTATTTAATTTGTCCCTGTAAATGACTTGACTTGCCTGATTTCCGTCGAAGTTGGCCACCCACAGGTTGCCCTGCGTGTCTATGGTCATGCCATCAAAGATGCCGGTCAGTTTTTTTTTATTGCTGCCGACGCCGAAGTCTTTGTTGTGCTCCGCCATTGAAAACACGTTTTTTGGATTCGCTGAAATAAACAACAAAATATCTCAAAATGCAAGTTACAAAATTAACCCAATTTTTTTTTTTAATAGCCTATACTGTCCCACTGCTGGGCAAAGGCCTCCCCCAACTTCTTCCAGGTATTCTTTTCATGAGCCACCTCGAACCAGTCCTTGCGGTAGGCATCTAGGTCGTCTTAATTATTTACATTTTCGTATTTGTCTGATTGTACGCTTAGCTTATCCTAACTGCACAATTGAATTTGGTGTTTAGGGGGTTCCGTACCTCAAAAGGAAAAAAACGGAACCCCTATAGGATCACTTTGTTGTCCGACCGTCGGTTTGTCTGTCTGTCTGTCAATAACTTTTATCTCGGGAACGCGTGAAGGTATCGAGTTGAAATTAAAACCATATACCAGGTCTGCGGTCTCTTGAAGCTGTGAAAAATTCAAAATTCTGAGTTAACGAAAAAAAAAAGATACGGCCGTTTATGTCGCAAAAAATGTATATTTTGACACTTTCAAGGAAATCAAAATTAATAGGGTACTTCCTGTTGACCTAGAATTCTGGAATTTGTGTCCATGGAGTTTCTTGCACGTTCTTCTCCTTAGAGATCTACGCTTTGGAACGTGCAATTTAGCTCCATATTTTTTTTTGGACTGACCGACATTTGAATATTTAAAAGTGAAATAAATGCTTTTGATTTGATTTGTACCGGTGGTGGCACAACGCCGTACGTCTTGTGGTTCGATGATGGGACAGGCTTCGCGGAATTAAACTATTCAATTCCAGTACACACTCCCCGAAATGTCAACGATAGAAAACCGACAGGCTAGCATTTCAACATTATCACTTGCGGCGGTTGGACATACATAGCGTCGTCACAACGACAGGTCCTGTGCGTTCCGCATCCATCGGATTCCCGCGACCCTCACCAGGTCATCGGCCAACCACGGTACGCCTTGTCCCACTTTTGGTCTCCTGTCCATCCTGTCCACGTTCAATTTCAAAGATCTACGAATATTATTCGGATACCCGAAGCGCGAAAGGGGGTCGTCACTCGACCGACTCTTGAGTGCAGCTGTTAATACTTGTTGTAGAGGATCCTGCAGCGGTACAAGAGCACTGGGATTGGTACAAAAAAAGAAAAACCTATTCCCCAGCAGTGGGTGAAGTCGGTCTGGTGATGTCGACAATAATGATTGTTTAGTTACTTACCAATCTCTCCCGTTTCTACGTCATAATCGTACCTCCTGATGGTGTACTCAAAGGAATCAATGAAATAGAAGGCCTTGTCGGCGACGTCCCAGCAGAGCCCGTTAGAGATGTCGATGCCATCGACTAACTTCTGCGGGGTGCCGTCTTCTTCGAAACGGTACAGAGAGCCCTTCTTCAGGTTGAATTTGCCCGGCTCGTATTCATGGCCCATCGTTCCTTGAAGAAAATATAAAAATATAATAGCATAGAATAAACTTACAGAGTTAGGTTGGCAAGGTATCAGAAGATCAAATGAAGGAACACATGTGTTTTAGTCAGTAAAAGTCTGATTTGTACGCCCTCTCATTTCACCACAAAAAAGTGGTATCATGTCCTCATTCTGCCTAACTTTTTCACACAAACGTTTACGCAACTGAATACCAGTGTTATCAACAAAAGGAGGAGGTTCTCAATTAGGTTTTTTTTTTTTTTTTGTTCGTTACCTCAGAACGTCATTTACGAACCGGTTGGGAATAGTACAATTGGTACAAGTGGAGAAACTTTGTCACCGCGATCGAGGCGGATTTCTGGATGGTGTTATGGAGTCAATGGAGCCGAGTGCTGCAGTGACACACGTGTATGTAGGTATTAAACGACGTTTTTCAACACACTTTGGACGAAATAAATAAACGGGGGTTGACTAAATTGGATTCACTTATCGCCCAGCCTAACACGATAAATTATAATAAATTGTGGCCGGAGCAAGCGCCAGCACTTTTCCGACTAGTGCAGAAAACCGTAAATTGCGTGCCTAAAAGCGGTAGGATATGAGCGGCTTTTCGAGTAAGTGTAGTAAAAAATTCTTTTTTCATTTGAACAGATATACCTACGACCAATCTGGAAGAGATTGGTCTAATTTTTGTCAAAATCTAGTTCTGATGATGGGATCCATGAGGAATTGAGGGAACTCCTCAAATTTTATAGGCATACACTGTACACGTTATATTATGATTGTGTCGTATTGTTAAAATGCATACCATCATTGTAATTTATCTTTTTTTTTCTCTTTCAAGCATGCTCTTCATAGCGATTTAAATGCGAAAACATGTCATTGGTTTATAGTTGCATAATTTGTTGTTTTTATTAGTTGTTATACTGTTTGTTTTCCGATTACAATAAAATAAAATACAATTTTACTCACCAGCAAAAAGTCTTCCCCGAGGATCCGCTTTAGCATCATTGAACCGGTTCTTAGGGTGTTCCTTGTCTACCTCCGCGATGGTCCTGTTCACCTTGGCCTTGCTGTCTCCGCCCTGCCACTCGACCTCCACCACCTTCCGGTCCAACCCTACCGCGAAGTGATTCGGCTTACTTTGGATTGGAATTATAAAGGTGGGCATGCCTTCTGGAATGTGAAAAGCGTGGGTTGTAAAGAATAATTATAGAATATGGGGTGAGGTGAAAATGTCAAGCGTGCGAGCGAGAAAGAGCTATATAGCTCCATCCCTTTAACAGTTCAGTTTAGGTCGTAAAATGTATCGCGTTAAGAGGTCGTGGTCTCGTGGTGCACTGCTGCTCTTTTTGTGCTTGTGTAAAGACAATAGAATTAATTGCCAAAAATTACTTACCCAACTTAGCACTGTAATAGCTGCCATCCACAACCTTGTGCAGGGTTCCGTCAAAGATGCTGACGAAGTACAGCGCCTGGGCGTCGTGGTCCCAGTGCGGGCCCTCACCCAGCCACACCGGGTCCGTCACCGGGCTCACCAAGGGGGGCATCTGGAATCGAACGGCTGGAGTTGTAGGAGACTGGTTTATTGTATTACTGAACACTTCGTTGGCCATATCAAGCGTGTGTGGAAATAACAACGTAAGTTTTTGGCGTTTTTGTTATTATCTGCGGCTATGTTGCGTTCATCAGAATAACAACGAAGGATAATGTTTGATTGTTATTTTATAAGGGTTCGATTCTGTGATGCCTGCTATGGTTGCGGGAACGTTTGAGCGTTTTTGAAAGTTGCCGTGACCCTAGAATGCAAAGGGCAGCTTAGGTAGCTAGGTCCCTCTTCTAAATACAGCATCTATACAGAAAAAGATACCTGCGGAAGAAATATCTTAAAGGTGTTTTTAATAAGCAAGTTTTGGAAAGAAAAGTCGCAAAAATTTAAGCTATTGAACAAATATAAACTAAAAAAAAATACCGGTTTGTATGACACCAGGCTCAAAATAACTACATTGTCTACATTAGTTAAAAATGGTAAGTTATGGTTATAAAAAAACATTTTGTAATAGAACTTCCGATTGTGACACTAGACTCCGGTCTTATAGAAGTGTACTTCGTTAATATAGCTTAGGATTATCCTCAGATAGATTCTCTGAATACCGATAACTCTTAGCTTGGGGAAACCGGGCGTGACGTCATAGGTACGCGTTTCTGCTGAGATGAGAACGATGCGGAAAAGTAACGTGTTGTGTTTTGTTGTGCAACTGAATTGAGTCATTGTTTTTCTAGGTGGTTAGGGTTCAATGTTCGTCAGACTAGTACTAGAAGTCAATTTTTAGAAAAATATTTATCCAAACGTCTTTATCAGCAAACAGCTGGTCCACTCTTCCCGTGACCAGAAGACTGGGCTTTGCTTCGGTCAACGAATCAGCATTGCTTGCAGCTTGCAGCGTGGCAATGCTGCCAGCGTTCTGGGCACTTTTCTCATTGACGTCGATGTGGATGAATTTTTTCATGCATGAGTATTTTTTCTACCCGTTTGTAGCATAATCAGCCTTATAATGTTCCCACTGTTGGGACTCAGGCCTCCTCTCTAGGAGAGGTAATGGGCCGTAATCCACCACGCGGGCCCAGTGCGGGTTGGTGAATGTCACACGTCTTCGAATTTTTGGTTCTAGGACATGCCGGTTTCCTCACGATGTTTTCCTTCACCGTTTTGAGAGCAGTGGTGATGAAATAAATTACACAAAGTAATACGCCTGGCTGGGTTTGAACCCAGGACCTACAATTCGTAAGTCGGGGCCGTTACCACTCGGCCACCACTGCTCTCCCGTTTGTACATAGTTATTATTATTTTTAGTTTGTTTAAATACCTATTAAGCTATAAAATTCATTAGTAAAAGGTTTATATGAAGTAAATAATTATACAAAATAAATTTTCTAACCATCAGTCCAAAAAAAGGCTAGATGACATTTGAGGTGCGCGACCCAAAGGCTGGTTTTTACGTCGGCCAGAGATTACCTATGCATTGCCATACAACGTGGCAATGCCGCCAGTCTCTTGCAGTCGACAGCAATGTGAAGGAATCGAATCTTTAGACGCCATCACGCCAGGCTAACCCGATTCCAAAAATATTTTTCGTTCGTTTTTTGAAATTGAGATATTGTTGAGGCGCGTGTAAAATACTAGGTACGCGCTCTCGACTCGGGCCTGGTCCACACTGAAAGAGCGGACAACGAGCTATTCAAATCATCGCTTGCAGTCCGCAAGCCCGCGCCTGCGGTGGTCGCGTGGTTTAATTTCGGAAGTCGGTGTTTCTCAGTATTGTTTGTTTCTTATTTAACACCGACTTCCGAAATTAAAGTTATTTTGATCCTTTTAGTGTTTTTTTTTTAGTGAAGTCGGTTATTTTTTTTTTTCTAAAAAGTTTTTATTTCACACTTTTTAGTTGCGATAGGTACACTTATAAACAGAGTGCCTATTTCTCATGACAATTCCAATTAACCCAAATACTGCTAGGTTACATTGTTTTATTATAAAGTTCCTGTGTCTACCTTCCTCCTTCCGGCTCCATCATCAGATCAGTTCGATAGTACCTTATAGCCAAAGAGCATCTCACGACAATTCTAATAAGCCCAAACACGGCTAGGATACATTGATTAATTACGGAGTTCCTGTGCCTACCTTCCGGCTCCATCATCAGATTAGTTCGATAGTACCTTATAACCAAAGTGCATCTCATGACAATTCTAATAAGCCCAAACACGGCTAGGATACATTGATTAATTACGGAGTTCCTGTGCCTACCTTCCGGCTCCATCATCAGATTAGTTCGATAGTACCTTATAACCAAAGTGCATCTCATGACAATTCTAATAAGTCCAAACACGGCTAGGTTACATTGATTAATTACGGAGTTCCTGTGCCTACCTTCCGGCTCCATCATCAGATTAGTTCGATAGTACCTTATAACCAAAGTGCATCTCATGACAATTCTAATAAGTCCAAACACGGCTAGGTTACATTGATTAATTACGGAGTTCCAGTGCCTACCTTCCGGCTCCATCATCATCATCAGATCACTTCGATGATACCATTTTCAACGTAACTTTCAGAATCATTCATTTATTTGTATTGTCATAGTCGCTTAACTATATCTTCATTGTGATATCTATTTGAGTATGAAGTTCCGTTGACCATTTCTGGTCTTCTTCATCAGTTCCACTTCATCAAATGTTACTTTTTGACTGTATGATGAAAATACTAAAATTAACATAGGGTTGCCTATAATTTTTGAGGAGTTCCCTCGATTCCTCATGGATTCCATCATCAGAACTGGATTTTGAAAAAAATGGGACCAATCTGGAAGCATATCCTATAAAGGGAAAAAAAAATTTTGCAAATCGGTCCATAAACGACGGAGTTCTGAGGTAACAAACAAAAAAAAAAAAATAATGATGATAAAAAAAAAAAAAAAAAATACAACCGAATTGATAACCTCCTCCTTTTTTTTGAAGTCGGTTAAATAGTTAAGTTCATGTTTCGTGTAAGTTCCAAGTATAATTATAAAGACTTGCCAGAGTATTTAAAGTTGATATAGGAACTTATAGCGACGGAGTAAACATCTAATCTAAGAACTATCTAATCTGTATATATACCAATTAGTCGTAGGTATCCATATAGGTATCTATAACCCATAACCTAGCTCAACGTAGGTCCGGTCGTAAAATATAATAAATACCTAGGTAAACTACGCACATACGGAGTTACGTATCTAACACAAAACTATTACCAAAGCGTCACGTCAAAATAATAGGGATCTCCCAGGGGCTGTTAAATTAGCTATATCACAGGTTTACAAAAAACAAAAAAGTTTTTGGTGCCGGTAATCTTATAATGGAATTTGGACCTGTATAGACGTTTAAAGTAAGATTGTTTCATTCTTATTTCCAGTGTGGGTAAGAGATGGCGCTAGACAACCTGTGTCTGTCTCTTACCCACACTGAAATAAGAATGAAACAATCTTACTTTGAACGTCATGGTAACCCCCTTGATGAATGAATTGATATTAAGTCGTATAAAAGTTTTAGAACGTCAAAACTACGTGTAGTTTAAAAATTATTCACATCTGAAAAAATTACCGATTTTGTTATGTTGACTGTGTTCGCTATCAAATCTTGTCGTCTGGGAGGAGTCGGTTAGATAATTCGAATACATTTTTATTACATTTAAGGTGTAAGTATATTGTGGTGAAAAAAAATCAAAAAAATCAAAAATCGATAACAGCTTTCGTAAAAAGGCGTATTTTGTCTGTTTTTACGATCTTTCTATATTAGTTACCACCCGTGGGTACAAAATATCGAGTGAAAATTGTGTATTGAATATTTAAGATAGTGGACGAGTGGTAAACTGGCACGATTGACGTTCGGTGTAGCTATGATTTGGTTAGAACAAAAAAAATAGTACATTATGATATAAGTGTGTAATGTTAATGATTACCGTCGAGGTGGCATTTAGACCCGAGCCGTGGCGAGGGTCTTAAGAGAGCCAAGAACGGTAATCATTAATTACTCACGTGTGTCATACGTCGTTTTTCAATACACTTGTGAAGAATAAAACTAGTAAAATTTTCGGTGACATGGCGGTAAAAATCTGTTTTCTTAAGCGCGCGCATCATTTTTTTTATTTACCCCTAGAGGAAGGCTAAGGTGTTTTGATCATACTGCCTAGTCTTACGTTTATGTTTTCTTGCGTGAAAAGTTTTTACGATAATGTCTTTCGTAGTGACAATAGAATACGAATGTAACATTTTCTAATGAATTTATAGTATTTAATTTAATTAATACAGCCACTGAACTTAACTGGAATAAAAAAAATCACGCCAAAAACCGCGCGCATTTTAAAATGGCGGCCATAGACCAAAAAAAAACAAATTTTATTGGAATGTACAATTTATTTACTAAATGTTTTTATTAAATAAATCGTTTGTACAAGTTAAATTTGTCCATTTTAACTTGTAAATTGGATGAAATAAGTAAGTAAGACACTAATTTATATACTATTGAACGCAATAACTTAATGGCAATTATATTCGAATTCAATGTTTTGCGATCAAAGAGGTTGAACAAAAAGGTTTTAACTACATTATAGCACTAGTGTATAATGTAATCAAAATGTCACAGTTTGGTAACGAGTGCCATTATATACCTAAGTGCAGTGTGTAATGAGTGTGTGGTAATGAGTGCTGTCGCGAAGAACGCGAAGCCATAGACCAAACACATAAATTCAACTCTAGCAACATCTAGAGGCGCCATCTTGAATAACTATGGTAAGCATAGATATTATAGACTTTGCAATAGCGTGAGATTATTTGGCGCCAAGCGGGCGGGTAACTAGTAGCCGCCATTTCTAAAAGTCACAAACTAAGTTAACGTGTAGTGTGATTGCTTGTGTACAGAGCGTGAATTATGTTAGTTAAAGACTTTTCGTGCCGTGTCTGGAGGAAAGAGATGTATCCAGAATTCGACGGCATGAAAGCTAAGTATTACTTATGTAAATTCTTAGTCAAGCTCCATGTGGTTATTTGTTGTCTCGGCGCAATTGATTCCTATAGATGTTAATGTTAAAGGTGAAAGCTAAACTGTATGAGGCCTGATAAAGTTAGGCCTAGTCCTTGTCGTGAACATGGACAGGTAGAGGGCACGGAGTAGGCAGGCCCAGGCTTTCTAGGTGGGCTGCTGAGGCCGGGTAGCCATCCCCCGGATTCCAGCCCTCTGCAGTTAGGAGTAGGCGGCCTCTAGTATAATAGGGGTTTGCGCCGAGGCCTGGAGAGGTGTGTCTCTGGGATTCCAACTGTTTATATTAGGAGTAGGCGGCCTCTAGTATAATAGGGGTTTGTGCCGAGGCCTGGAGAGGTGTGTCTCTGGGATTCCAACTTGTTATATTACGGAGTAGGCGGCCTCTAGTGATAGGGGTTCGCTGAGACCTTGAGATGTATGTTCCTCTTGGATTCCGGTTTAAGACTCAAGAGTGATACTTGAGGTCTTGCTCGGGTACGTTGTTACCCGAGTGATGGCACAGTTAACTGTAGCTACGGTGATTTAGACACCTAGCTTTCGCTCCGGCATTTAAGCCGGGCACATTAGAGTCTCGCGTAGTTGAGCGAGCATGGGGTGCTGGACGCCTATTTGAGGGTCCTGGTAGTACCTACTGACCTTATCCAACCTCAAGTTTAATGGCACAGGATGAAGATGTTATTATGTCATATTCATCCTGGCGAGGCTATGATTATTATTATTAGTTAATGTTGAAATGATGTTCTATATGTGAAATTATTAATATGTTGTTTACACTGTAAGGTATAGGGTTAATTGCGTCGATATATTCATGTTCAGGGAGCAATAACTTTTACAGGTGGTAGAAGTTCGATATATGCGAAGCAGACAATTATATGAGGGAAAGAAATATACCTACGAAAACTCAACAGCTCAACTCAACAGGTATGTGACGCATTTCCTACTACTCACTCCATAACGTCATTGTCGTTGCCTACACAGAATATATATATACATATAGTTCATCCCTAATTTATATACTCGTAGTAACTACACAGAGTTGTGTGTGTGTGAGGTGACGACAAAATGGTGGAGATGCTGGGATCTGCATCACATTACAATAGAGTACCTAAAAGGCTCATATTTGAGTAAATAAAGGAATGCAGAACATGCCGGTTGAGTGGAGCTTTAATTGTTAATAATCAGATCAATGTAATTAAATAAAAGGGGAGGTAAAACGCTCTTTAAAATTTCAATACACTGTGAACTTTCCGACACGTAGCGACATCTATGGCTCAGCGACGGAATTAAGAATTAGTGAGAGTTCTCTAGAAAACTTCGCTTCAGTTATATATTTACATTAATATCAGCGTAAACCTTTAGTTTTCTTGGTCTAATTAACTTACTAATTTAACAGTAAGTAAGGCTCTCAATGGATAATGTAGACTTTATAAAGTATTATTTTGTACGCATTATTATAAATGGCGAACGGAAGTTCAAAACGGAAATGCATTTCATTTCATTGGATAAAGAAAGTGAATGCAATTGACGGCACAAATATAATTTGATGTGTATTATGGTGAAAGGTCTTGTTATATATAAGGCTTAAAGAAATTTGCAAATTAATAATGGCATTTTTCAGTGCGAAATAACTAATTTCACATTTAAATGTGATTGAGTTGGTGTGACAATTATGGGAGTCATATTGGGTAAAAGATATAAGGTGTTGCCAGATCTTGGAAAAATTCCCCACATAAGTGGACTTTTACAGTATGCGAGGAAGCGTGAAAATAAAATACAAAATAAATGGTAAGAAGAAAAGGAAGAAAATTAAAAGCTATTAAGCATTAACTAAAAATTTAGAAACTTTCTTTACAAACACAACCTTGAAAAAATGTTAAGTGAGAAATATTATTGCTGGAGATTACTTTGGAAGATAGGAAAATATTACGTGAAACTTCAACATAAAGTTACCACTATCAATATTAGTATTAAGAACCGATTGTAAGTGCAAGGAGCATAAAGCGATATCATATTATTGTGTATTAACTATTATGGAATAAGTTACAAAGAGATGTCATTTAGTACTGGACTAACATGACATAGGTTGCGGTTTATCATGAGTGTATATGTTTTATACACCAACGTGAGTATGTGTTAAGATGTAAGCTAGAATTAGATAATAATAATTCATCATAAACAAATAAGGAATTTTAAAACACTCAAAATATTTCCCCATATGATAGTTGATATCAGGGAGTCGCGATATATTAGGTTTGCAACTCCACAATTTGTTGGCGGCGACCCTCGGCAGAATCACACACGTAAGCGCGAGTTATTTTGAATTTTAAGACCTAGCCGTCAACCACACTGGATTTTACACTTCGCCGAGGGCGTATTACTTGGATTAAGATAATATAAAAGGAATTGGAATATTTAAACGAGTAATTTCATAAAACTGGTGAGTTTTACATTGTACCCAAACTTTGTTCAATCTTGTTGATTTAAAGTGTTGATTGCATAGGCAATTGAGATTCATAAGAAATACATACATTGAAAATAGGCAGGCTAGCGCTACTTTTAACGCGAATTTGTTCAGTAACTTTCGTAAAATTAAAGGTCTAATTCATTTTTGTTGGTACCTACCGGTCAGCCATTTTTTTTTTTGGGTCATTCGTGAAATTTTAAGTTCAACTTACTGATACTTACACTGAACAGGAAAGTTATTATGCATACCGTAAGAAATTTAGTAATTATTAAATGCAGGATAAGTATTTATAACATAAAATTAGTATAAAACTAATATTCTCAATAATGGTGTCATGAGTGAGTTAGATAGGGTAGTATGGTATATTGAGAAATTTACCTACCTACATATCTATCACTGAATAAGGAAAACTCATATAATAGAATTGAAATCATTCTAAGTGAAAGTTGATAAAGGTTATATATTTATTCATTATTTTAATTTGAAATAAAAACATAATTTATTGTATTAGCAGTTTTGACACTACATGGTAAATATGATAAATGACAACAAAACAATTTATTGAGTGATATTGAATATTTAATTTTATTTTTGAATGACATTTAAGATAACATTCTGATTTTACTTTTGACAGTCATGTGTTTGTATGTCAGTGTTTATTGTTTTTCTTTTGTGTTTTTCAATGAACAGGTATGATATTAATATTGTGTAATAGTGTAATAAAGTTAATAATAACTATAAAATATGTTAGTGATAAAACTTGATTAAATAAATAGCATGGTAATGTACTGGGAATAGGGGAGTATTAATAAAATTGAAGTATGGTTTCAGATCATTTGATAAAATGCAAATAATTAACTTTATTGATTTATTTTTCAATAATTACATAGTAAATAGAAGCAATTCCATGAGTTTTGAGTTATTGTGGGAAGAGGTCAATATACTCTTTGAACACTGAGTATGTTCAAGTTTCCAAATTGTTAATTTATTAGTAGGAGAAGTTTTGAACTGTTAGCCAAAGTCGGAATTGAATTTAATGTGGATATTTAAAAATTATTTATGAGTTTGTCTTGTATTAATGGAAATCTTAAATAAATAATAATTTTAATAATCATTAATTTTCCACAATCTATAGAGGATTTTTTGCTCAATGGTATAGTTATTAGACTATGTAAGCATGTGTATGTATTGCAGGAGTAGACTGCAACATGGAGGAAATATTATTGAATAAACTTAGGCTCATAATCGGAAAGATCAAAACTGACTTAGTTAACATACCAGATTCTATTACCATTGAAACATTGACACAAGGGCAAATAGCTTATAGCAAATTAGAAGCTTTAGTGAAACGGTTAAATTCGGATCTCTTAGAATATTTTCGGTTGGTATCAAACCCAGCTTCTGATGACATTTCTCAAATGAGTGAAGTACAACTTGAAGCAGAAGAAACTTTGGCCGAATTGAATACGAAGATAAATTGTATCCTTTCAGAAAACAGAAGTAAGCAAAATAATCAAGAAAATAATTCATCCTGTCGTCTTCCTAAACTACAATTGCCAACGTTTGATGGAGATATCCTAACATGGCATGAATTTTGGGATCAATTCAGTTCGAATATTGATTCTCGAAATCTAACTGATGTTGATAAACTTTCTTATTTAAAGGCTTCTGTGACTGGTAATGCTAAGAAGGCTATTGAAGGGTTAGACACCACTAACAAAAATTACCAAATAGCTTTATCGATTTTGAAGGATAGATTCGGAAAAACTTCTTACCTCATTGATGCGCATTATGCGACACTTTATAGAATCAAAGCTGCTGAAAATACATCAGAAGATTGTAGAAAAACTTTCAATGAAATTGAAAGGAATGTGAAAATATTGGAATCATTAGGTGAAGATATAAACCACAATCATCTTCGTTTCATGATAATGGAAAAGTTCCCGACTGACTTAATTTATGAATTAAAACTTAGAACGAATAGTGACTCTATTCAAGAATTGAGAAATCATTTGGAGAAGACTATACCTGCCAGGGAAGATGCAGAAAGAATATCTGGAAGGAAAAGGCCGAATGATAAAGAAAGTAGTACAGTAGAAACTTTGCATGTGCTGTCAAAGCTAGCATCGTTGGAAATACATCTAAACCAATCAAATGTCGTGTCTTGATGGATTCAGGTTCACAGAGATCTTATATAACATTTAAACTAGCTAAAGATTTAAAACTTTCTATAGAAGAAGAAAGTAATTTGACTATTTTTACCTTCGGGACAGATAAACCTCAAGAAATACGCAGCCCCGTGGTTGCTCTTCAGTTGCACTCACGAAAGGAGGAAATAGTTGTCTTATATGCAAATTGCGTTGAATTCATTTCAAGAGGAGGTATCCCTCACATAAATTTATCAGATATAAATAAATCTTACTTGTTGGCTGATGATGGATCACTAAAGAATCAGGTTCACATACTGATTGGAGATGATTATTACTTCAATATCATCCGTGAAGAGAAGATACAGTTGAGTGATAATCTATTTCTGGTAGATTCTATATTTGGTTGGCTTGTCAGCGGTCAAGTAGACACTGCATATGTTAATGAATTATCGGTAATAACTACTCAAGCGAGTAGTTCAATGGGATTAAATCAGCCTGATCCACCATTATGTAATGGTGATATCAAGAAGCTGTGGAAATTAGAATCTATAGGTATAACCGACTCGCCTAAAGCAAATAGAGATGAAGAAGCTGTTAAATACTTCAATGAAACAACTCAAAAAATTGACAATCGATATACGGTAAGCTGGCCATGGATAAAATATCCCCCAGACTTACCTGATAATTTTGGAATGGCATTTGGAAGATTAGCAAGTCTATTAAAACGAATGGATTGCAAGACTTTAGTAGAATGCGACAATATCTTAAAAGATCAGATGGCCAGAGGCATGATTGAAATAATACCAAATTCTACAAAGTCAACATCAAACAAAATTATTCATTATTTACCGCATCACGCAATACAGCACTCAGGAAAACCTATCAGAATAGTTTACGACGCAAGTTCCAAAAGTAAGGATAGTAAAAGTTTAAATGAATGCTTATATCGTGGACCACTGATGCTCGAAGATCTTACAGGATTACTTCTAAAATTTAGAAGCCACCGTGTAGGATTATCATCAGACATTGAAAAGGCTTTTCTTCAAATGGCATTGCATGAGAAAGATCGTGATGTCACTAGATTTCTTTGGATTAAGGACACGTCGAAACCTGTATCAAAGGACAATCTTATTTATTTAAGATTTTGTAGAGTACCGTTTGGTGTTATAGCCAGTCCATATTTGCTTAATGCGACGATCAAGCATCACTTGTCAAATTCGAGCAAGAAACAAGTGAGAGAACTGGCAAATGATATCTACGTGGATAATTTCATATCTGGATCAGATTCGACAGCAGAAGCATTAACCCTCTACAAACATCTTAAAGAAACCTTTCAAGAAATATCAATGAATCTTAGAGATTGGAGTTCTAATTCTAAAGAATTTATTCGTTCAATTTCGGATGCATGTACCGATGAAAAAGTTAATGTATTAGGCTTGGAATGGGATATCAAGAAGGATACGCTGCAGCTGAAATTCAAGAATCCATACATGGAAATATACACAAAAAGAGAAATTCTTAAAGTTATTGCGTCAGTATACGATCCATGTGGATACGCAGTACCATACATTTTACCAGCCAAACTCTTTTTACAGCAGCTCTGGAAGGCCAAGGTGAATTGGGATTCACCATTACCAAAATAACTGACCGATGAATGGATCACCATCCATGAAGGATTAGATGCCATCAGGGAGGTGTCGATAAACAGATGCTACATGAAGAACACTAAAGGAAAGGACTATGAGTTACACTGTCTTACCGACTCTTCTTTGCAGGCGTACGCTGCTTCTATTTTTCTAGTCAGCAAGTCTGAGAAAAGTTTTATCATAGGAAAATCACGTCTTGTACCAATAAAAGACCAGGATAACCTCAAAATTCCAAGACTTGAGTTACTCGGTGTATTAATTGGATGTAGATTAATACAGTTTGTTCTTAAATTTATCCAACAAAGCATAACAAGACAAGTCTTATGGACAGACAGTCAGATTGTCATAGAATGGTGCAAATCTAACAAGTTACTACCACCATTTGTGGCTAGAAGAGTTGAAGAAATTAAAAAGAATCAACAGTTAGAGATTAGATATATTCCATCGGAGCTTAACACAGCTGACGTCGGAACGAGACCTACCAGTTCGAGAGAAGATAAGAAGAAGTGGCTTATAGGCCCACAATTTCTTGTAAACAGTCCAGACAAGTGGCCAAATGAGTCTGTTACTGTGGAAACCCATTCATTTTCGGCTGGGGAGGGTCCGACTAAGGAAAGTAAGGATGATCCGATGGAAATAGATGATCCAGACAGAAACATTAATGACACAATGAGTAAGGATTTATACATACAAAATAACGAAAAAGAAAAACCAGAACATAATAATATACAAGATGGCATAATTATAAATTTAAAGAAAATACAATCAGAACATTTTCCTTTGGAAGTAAGAGGAAAAGTGACAAGCTTAAGTCGCAATTTAGGACTATTTACAGATATAGACGGATTACTAAGGTGTAAAGGTCGTATGAAAAATGCAGATTGGTCGTTTGATAAACGATATCCTATACTTATACCCAAGAATGTAGATTTCACAGAAGAAATCATTATGAAAACACATCGTGATAATAAACATGTAGGAGTGAGTCATACTCTAGACAGGGTTAGACAATTATATTGGATTCCTCAGGGAAGATGTCAAGTTCAACGAATTATAAAGAAGTGTCCAGAATGTGTTAAATTTACAGGAGGACCATATAAGTTACCATTAACACCAGCTTTACCAAAAGAACGGGTCAACTACAGCTCTCCGTTCACACATGTCGGAATGGATTATATGGGACCTCTGATAGTTAACAATGGTAACGGCAACTGCAAAAGATGGATATGTTTATATACATGTTTAGCAGTTAGGGCTGTACACCTCGAAGTAGTCAATGACCTCACAGCTGAAGAAGGATTACTTGCATTAAGAAGAATGGTATCTACGAGGGGTGTACCAGACTTAATCACGTCAGACAATGCGACACACTTTAAGCTAATATCTGAAATATTGGAAGATCAATTCTGTGTAGAAAAGAAAATACGTTGGAAATTTATACCACAATTAGCACCGTGGCATGGAGGATTCTACGAACGGTTAGTGGGTCTTGTGAAGAACTGTATGAAGAGAACCTTGCAGAAACATTTGTTAAAAGACAGTCAACTCGTTACAGTAGTAAAGGAAATCGAAGCAGTTCTTAATACTAGACCTCTGACCAGAGTGGACTCAGAACCAGATCATGTACTAAAACCTTCAGATTTTCTCACTATGGGGAAATGTATTACAATGGAAGTATCTGGAAAGGATCCTACAGAAATTCAAGGTACAGTGACAAAGGATAACCTGATCCAAAGTTGGAAAAGAGCACTTGTCATCTTGAAAGAATTTAAAGACATATTCTCCAATCGTTATCTTCTCAGCTTACGAGAGAGATATAGTCACGGACCGAGGGAGCCAAGAGTAACGTCGAAATTGACTCCCAGGATTGGTCAAATCGTGCAAATCAAAGGGGACAATAAAAATCGAATAAGTTGGAAAGTCGGAAGAATAGTCTCTTTAATAAAAGGAGTAGATGGCATGTGTAGAGTAGCTAAAGTTAAAGTAGGTGATACCGAGTTCACAAGGTCAATCGCACATCTTTATCCTCTTGAAATCGAAGATGGAGAAGAGAACTGTATCAAAGAAACAGAGTCAAAGGATACTGAAGAACAAGACCTCCAAATTTCAGAATTTCAATTACAACCACCTGGAAACGTGGTTACCGAAAAATTACCAAGTCACGAAGCCACCGAACTTCCTGTTGAAAATGAAAATAGTAGAGTACTTAATGAAGATGAATGTACCGTAGAATATTCGCCTGTTGTGTGTCATGAAAGTGAAATAGACATTGCTAAGTCTGTTGAACCTAAGTCGTACATATTATCCGAGCCTAAGTCAAGTGACCAAACTGATTGTGTATCAATAGAAGAAAGTCACGAGTCTAGACCAAAACGAGTAGCTGCCGCACGAGCCCTTGAAAAGATTAAAGAATGGACAAGCGTCCTGATCACGCTACTTTCGCCTTTTGTCGGGAGTGTCGCGAAGAACGCGAAGCCATAGACCAAACACATAAATTCAACTCTAGCAACATCTAGAGGCGCCATCTTGAATAACTATGGTAAGCATAGATATTATAGACTTTGCAATAGCGTGAGATTATTTGGCGCCAAGCGGGCGGGTAACTAGTAGCCGCCATTTCTAAAAGTCACAAACTAAGTTAACGTGTAGTGTGATTGCTTGTGTACAGAGCGTGAATTATGTTAGTTAAAGACTTTTCGTGCCGTGTCTGGAGGAAAGAGATGTATCCAGAATTCGACGGCATGAAAGCTAAGTATTACTTATGTAAATTCTTAGTCAAGCTCCATGTGGTTATTTGTTGTCTCGGCGCAATTGATTCCTATAGATGTTAATGTTAAAGGTGAAAGCTAAACTGTATGAGGCCTGATAAAGTTAGGCCTAGTCCTTGTCGTGAACATGGACAGGTAGAGGGCACGGAGTAGGCAGGCCCAGGCTTTCTAGGTGGGCTGCTGAGGCCGGGTAGCCATCCCCCGGATTCCAACCCTCTGCAGTTAGGAGTAGGCGGCCTCTAGTATAATAGGGGTTTGCGCCGAGGCCTGGAGAGGTGTGTCTCTGGGATTCCAACTGTTTATATTAGGAGTAGGCGGCCTCTAGTATAATAGGGGTTTGTGCCGAGGCCTGGAGAGGTGTGTCTCTGGGATTCCAACTTGTTATATTACGGAGTAGGCGGCCTCTAGTGATAGGGGTTCGCTGAGACCTTGAGATGTATGTTCCTCTTGGATTCCGGTTTAAGACTCAAGAGTGATACTTGAGGTCTTGCTCGGGTACGTTGTTACCCGAGTGATGGCACAGTTAACTGTAGCTACGGTGATTTAGACACCTAGCTTTCGCTCCGGCATTTAAGCCGGGCACATTAGAGTCTCGCGTAGTTGAGCGAGCATGGGGTGCTGGACGCCTATTTGAGGGTCCTGGTAGTACCTACTGACCTTATCCAACCTCAAGTTTAATGGCACAGGATGAAGATGTTATTATGTCATATTCATCCTGGCGAGGCTATGATTATTATTATTAGTTAATGTTGAAATGATGTTCTATATGTGAAATTATTAATATGTTGTTTACACTGTAAGGTATAGGGTTAATTGCGTCGATATATTCATGTTCAGGGAGCAATAACTTTTACAGGTGGTAGAAGTTCGATATATGCGAAGCAGACAATTATATGAGGGAAAGAAATATACCTACGAAAACTCAACAGCTCAACTCAACAGGTATGTGACGCATTTCCTACTACTCACTCCATAACGTCATTGTCGTTGCCTACACAGAATATATATATACATATAGTTCATCCCTAATTTATATACTCGTAGTAACTACACAGAGTTGTGTGTGTGTGAGGTGACGACAAGTGCCATTATATACCTAAGTGCAGTGTGTAATGAGTGTGTGGTAATGAGTGCCATTATATACCTAAGTGCTTTCTAAAAAGTGACTCTTATTGCAATGCACTTAGGTATATAATTGCACTCATTACCAAACTGTGACATTTTGATTACCATTACGCACTAGTGCTATAATGTAGTTATAACCTTTTTGTTCAACCTCTTTGTACTCAAAACAAATTTTGAGTTCGAATAAAATTCCCGTTCAATAGTATATAAATTAGTGTCTTACTTATTTCATCCAATTTACAAGTTAAAATGGACAAATTTAACTTGTACAAACGATTTATTTAATAAAAAACATTTAGTAAATAAATCGTACATTCAAATAAAATTTGCTTTTTTCTTGTGGTCTATGGCCGCCATTTTCAGATGCGCGCGGTTTTTTTTTATTCCAGTGAGGTTCAGTGGCTGTATTACCTAATTGAATAAAATTAAATACTACAAAATCATTAGAAAATGTAACATCCGTATTCTATTGTCACTACGAAAGACATTATCGTAAAAACTTTTCTCGCAAGAAAACATAAACGGTGCATAAACGTAAGACTAGGCCGTATGATCAAAATACCTTAGCCTTCCTCTAGGGGTACATAAAAAAAATGATGCGCGCGTTATGAAAACAGATTTTTACCGCCATGTCACAGAAAATTTTACTAGTTTAGTTTTACTGTTGTTTTCTTCACAAGTGTATTGAAAAACTTCGTATGACATACGTGAGTAATTAATGATTACCGTGCTTGGCTTTCTTAAGACCCTCGCCACGGCTCGGGTCTAAATACCGCCTCGACGGTAATCACTAACATTACACACTTATATCATAATGTACTATTATGAGTGTTATTTTTGTTAATTCAAATTAGCTAAGTATATCATTCTTTAGAATGATATTTTCGATACGCCTCAAATAACAACTTTGATAAAAAAGACAACGATTTTATACTTAAAAAAATGGGTGGAAAATGGCTGTTACGTTGCAGAACTAAAAACGGTCTAAGAAAACTGTTCGTTGTTGAAACGCCCACCGCTACACACTATGTACTTATAAGGTATGTTTGAAGCTCTGTCTGAGGTTTGAAGTCAGTAAAGGTTTAAATGAGAATTTACAATTATTTGTAAGTAGCAAAGGACACATTTATATGGGTTCTCCGTGTAGTTTAGATACAAAATTTCCAGTAAAAGAGCTATGAACTCTCGACGTTGTGCTGAGCTCTTACACATTTAATTTTCCACTTACGTATGAAACCTTAGAAAGTAAACACCTACATGGCGTATGTTATGGCCTGCGCACACTTGAGACAAGACTGTCTTAGACAGACTTGTCGACATCGCAGACTTGTCTGCGACAAAACCGTTCTGTCTACGACACGTCGCACACCATCAAGACAAAACAGTCTAGCGGCGTACGGCCAGTGTTGCCAACTAAGGGTGGAATTCACCAATAAAACTAATCACGTTTTAACGTTTAGCTCGCATAATCGCGTTTAGCCGCTGTCACTAGTGTCACTTGTCTGTATTTTTCTTTTGTTGTATTTTTACAAGTGACACTAGTGACAGCGGCTAAACGCGATTATGCGAGCCAAACGTTAAAACGCGATTAGCTTTATTGGTGAATTCCGCCCTTAGTGGATTTTCCACTAAAACTGGTGGTTTTAACCCCCCGTTTTATTGTGAAATATTGGTTTTAGTGTAGTGGATTTTTCTAGTGCTTTAGTAAAATTCAAATTCTTACTAAAATGTACACTCGGATGTAAATCAGCACCATAGAATCCATAATTATCAATCTAATACCGACGATGATGGTGCAAACAAAAATGATTCGTCTGAAGACAAATTAATACATAGCTGTTATTGAATAATTTAATTTAATAAAATTTCTATGTTGATTTACCTAGATACTAATGTTAATTTACCCACAAATGGCATTTTGATCAACTGATTATAAATTTTTATTACTCATTAAATTATTAAAGGAAACTAATAACCTTTATACCTACTTAATTTATTTCGTACCTAAAACACATTTTTTTTTTGTGGGAAATTTTGCGATTTTGTGTGTGGGATAATTTTTTGTTAGTGGTTTTCTGGTAGTTTTAAAAGTTGACTCTAACGGTAAGTTAGTGTAACTATTAGCAAAACTGGACGTCTCGAAACAGTCTTGTCGCAGACAAGTCTGCGACGTCCTAGATAAGTCTGTCTAAGACAGTCTTGTCTCAAGTGTGCGCAGGTCCTTACTTAGAAACTTATCCACAGTTCAATGGTTTTATGTGTATTTAAAGGCGAGGATGTCTACAGGGAAGCACAGGTACTAATATCAAATTCCAGGCCACGCAAAGAGTTTTTAACCGACTTCAAAAAGAAGGAAGTTCTATATTCGGCTCAACGTATTTTTTTTAAGTTCACCGATATCTCTGTCAATTGTGGACCGATTGTGAAAATTATTTTTTTGATTGTAAGGTTATGCTTCCAAGTTGGTCCCATAGAAATATTTTTATGATCTGATCATGAACTTCGAAGATATGGAACAGGATCATAGGATCACAGCAGAACTGTCGTAACAAATAAAATTGCTTTGTTTATACCTGTAGTCGATGACTGACTGAAAGAAAAGGGGGAAGGGATATATCGAACTGATCTGATGATGAAGCCGGAAGGTAAATTAATGTAATCTAAGCGTGTTTGGGATTATTAGAATTGTTATGAGATGCACTCTGGCTATAAGGTATTAAAGTTTGTCTGAGGAGTACTTTTTAGTGGTGGTACCATAACTAAAAAGTTTTTTATTTCTTGTTGTGGAATATTGCTAGTATTACTACAACTAAACTTCGTGTAGGTACCTATTTCAATTACTTTTGTAACTGTTTCAACAATACTCCCATATTGTACGTGGAAGATTGTAAATGAATCATCGTGATGCTACCCTGTTGTTATATTTTATATGGATAACTGTAAAACCACGAAAATAAAATAAAAATAATATTACGCGATTTCTCTGAAATCAGAAACGTTTATTTCAAATAGACCATTATCAGGCACTTTTGAATTGTCAAAATGTCGGTCAGTCAAAAAAAAGTGGAGCTAAGTTGCACGTTCCACAGCGTAGATCTTTATGGAGAAGAACGTGCAAGAAACTCCATGGACACTCTTTTAAATCATGATGAGTTACAAAAATCTTGGTTACATATTTTTTGTTACTTCTATTATGTGAGCACAAAGTCAATAAATAAATAGAAGAAAAGAGTATTTAAATAATATAAATTGATATAGCCACTGGCAGTTAAGAAAAGAGCCGTGCAAGAGCCATATATAAATCTAAACTCACTTTAGAAACTCACTGTTCAGGCACAAACAAGTTTCGGAAACACCTCTGTTGCTGTTAACATAAATTACAACTAGGTACCGTTAACTTATAGAAATATGTACCTACTTATATTGGTTAATATATACAAAGAATTTTGATATTAAACCTTAATGATACCGGAAAAATACATGACGATGTCGTTAGTCTAGGACTTCCCCCACTTATGATGATCACATTAAATTGCAGTTAGATTAAAAAGACATAGCAATTATATTTGTGCTAACTTGATTAAGTATTTTTTGAAGGCTAATTTGTGAAAAGTAAACTTGAGACTCACTTGTATAGGTAATTATATCCCAAACAACTTTGATCTGTTCCGATTAGTTTCCATAAATTATTACTTCGATCGGTTTGATACCTAATTTATTTCATCGTATTTTTTTTGTGCAAAAAATTATTTCACTACCAAATTAAACAAAACAATAAAAGTAAATAGACATAATAATAATAAGAGAAGCTGATATTCAATAATCCTTTCAGATTCTAGTACAGATAATTTAATTTAGAGAGATTGGGTTGAAAAGCGGTAATATTTTTTTTTCTTAATGGGGGGTAAACCATGAAAACCAAGTAGGTACTACCTACGCAATGGACATAACGATCAAGAACAAAACAGAATAACCGTGGTGAGCTTTCCAAAGATGTGAAATTGATAAGCATTGATAATGCAGCTGAGATGAGATAGTATGACGATCAATCATTAGCTATCACTAGTCAAAATAATAACACAACATACCTAGATAGTGATTGTTCCTATGCTGAGTGTATATGTGTACCTACAACAGTACTTTCCTGAGTGGGTACAAAACTCGAGGTTAAGCGAGTGCCCGTAAATTATGATGGTCATTAAAATGTTAATTAAGTACAATAATATAGAAGCGAGTGCCGGTTTTACTGATACTCGTAGAATAGAATATTATTTTTACTTATGAGAAAGCATGAAAATTGCACGGGTGTCAGAAAAGTTGTATTGAAATTGGTTGCGGTTTTTATATGTCGTGTGGACCTGTAGCGTAAAGGCCGAAACTGCGTAAAGGGCATATTACACTCAGATCTATAAAAAATTTATTGGTCTGAGATATTACACTACTTTTTTTTTTTAGTTGATATATAAACCAGTTCTTGACTGCGATCCCACCGTATTCAGACAGTCTTATTCTATGTATCTATGTATGTAGTGTACCTATGTATGTGTCTATTTATCTCATCGTTCTGTTTCATTCCTTTACACGACATTGGCGTAAGTTGCTCTTTTTCTTATGTGACGTTACATAGACTAAGACTGTCTGAATATCGAGTGGTGTAATAGGCCCCCCGCGACGGGTACCCGTTGCGTGACAAAGCGCGCGTAAACCGGATTTGACCTACGCAATGCTGAACTATTGGAGTTCAACTTTAACGGTATGCATGTAGTCGTATCGATGGAGAACTTAATATATTATTACGTAGCAAAACGGGAGCGAGACTCGCGAGCCGCGACGGGTGCCCGCGCGGGTCCCCGCTACGGAGCACTTTTGTATAGGACCGCGGGGGCTTCCGCTATACGCAGTTTCATCCCTAAAATAGAGACTAATAGAAGAAGACATAGTTGCCCAAAAACCAGACATTACACCCTTCTGGCTGGAGGATCCTCCCCTTTCCAAAGGAGGTGTGACACTCTGTTGCGTCCCAATATAATATGGTATGCTAATAAATAAGCCGCAAATAAATAAATTGCAGGTAGTAAAACAGGAGATAAAAGTGTGTGCCGAGACAGTGGAAGAAGAGTGAGACAAATCCAAAAGGATTTTATTTTTTAGAATCAGAATTTAAAAAAAAAAGAAAAAAATATTTTTTTTTCAATCTAACGCTGAGCTACAAACTCATACCACATGCCAACTTGATGGTCTTGAAGTTTAAATAATTTAGGCATTCGTTTAGGTGTCGCATATTATTATTAATACAGCGGATATTCTATATTTTTCTTTTAAATAAAGACATGTTTTTTTTACATATATTTATTCCGTGCGGGAATCAAACGCACGACGGCGACGGCACGACACGCAGCGCAGCCGCCTATGACGATGAGGATGATGTGCAGGGGATAATGGAAGAAGAAAACATGTAGTACCAACCCGAAGTAATACGCCACAAGAGTAAGAAGAATATTATGAAAATCTTAGTGCACGTCTTATCTAAATAACATGAGTCTAACTACACGAATTCATCTGACACCACACACAGTTTAATAACTGAAAGACAAGCAGAACAACAACATAACAGCGTTGTATACTTATGTATACTACGCAACTGACAACAGCTTTGTAGCTGTTGTCGGTTTTCTATAAATACTCGAAATATATTCAGCCAGCTGGCCGCCATAGTTATTTGTGTCTAAAGTAACACACTTATAATAAAATAATATGATTCCAGTTTTCCAATTCATATCCTGGGCACTGTTGTCCTAAAAAATCGACTGCGAATTGATCGGAATCGAACTCATCTAATTGTTTATAGTTATGGCGTCGTTGACACATTCCTGGATAATGTACCTACAATTGTAAAAGGTGTATTCAATGTTAGAACGGTCACCCATCCACAGCGTGGCCGCAACTAAGTGCGGCTTTAGCCTCAAACCACTTGAATATTAAGTGGTAGAAAGATACTTCAATAACACAAATATGGTTTCCCTCTAAACGATGCTATTGAGAGATACGAGAGAAATTAACAAAAAAATATTACAAGTAAATAAAAAACAAAATGTACTCACTATTATATCACAGATAGAAACACAATCACACTAACAAATGCAGGCAACAACCGTATCATGTTATATAGTGTTACGAGTATCTAATCTAATCTGAAGATCTAATTATATAAAAGCCGAACCGACTCTGCACTTCGTTGGAAACTGAATGTTGTTCTGTATATTTTTCCTCTTGAGTTGGAAGTTTGAAACTAGTTAACTAAGGGCGGAATTCACCAATAAAACTAATCGCGTTTTAACGTTTGGCTCGCATAATCGCGTTTAGCCGCTGTCACTAGTGTCACTTGTAAAAACACAACAAAAGAAAAATATAGACAAATGACACTAGTGACAGCGGCTAAACGCGATTGCGAGCCAAACGTTAAAACGCGATTAGTTTTATTGGTGAATTCCGCCCTAAGTAGTTTTTTATCGATAGAAAATTGAGATGCTACAACTGCAACGTCGAGATTTTTATATTTTACACTCACAGTTTCTATTGTAAAATCAGTAACGTTCTATGGTTCTGCACAACAATATTCTATGCCGTCCGTACCGTTATGAAAAGCAATAAAGTAAGATAATATGATATTACACTCACTCTGAATACAAAGCAAATGGTATTTTAATGTTGCATTTATTTCTTGCTCACTTTAATTACTTTAGTAATGTACCTATTCAATCTTATTGTTTATGCCACATACTAGATATAGTTTCATTTATCAATTAAGTGGTTCGTTAATGTAAGAAACTGAATTGCTTATGGTCGTACATTATTGAAAAATCTAAGTATGCTAGCCATCTTAGATTTGGACTCGCTGGTTACAAGTCGACAATAACTATGTATACCACGACTCGGGAGGCTGTATGTTCTTTGCACCGAAAGTGTAGCTGTTTCTTTTAAAGAGTTTTGATGATTAGGAATTTCAAAAGGTGGGGAAAAACTTTATAAATTCTATACCTAACTTAACTTTATACGCAACTAACTTCACATATCTAACACTTCCTGCTGCTACAACCATCCTTATCAAATTATATTAACCATCATCATCACCGCCTTGGGGTAACGTAAATTACAACTGGTTATATTGTATATGAAGTCTACTCTGAGACTGAATACTTTTCTTTTTTTGTTCTACAATAAAAATTACAATACGTTGCAGGGGCGCGCTGGCGTTTAGAAACCCTCATGGGTGCTCATGCTTATTTGGTGACTCGAAAAAGTGACGAAGTGTGAGAAGAGAAATGGACACTGATCGACCGACAAATAAATAAATGTAATAAATAATAATAAATTGGGAAAACATCACATACATTGTCCTGGTCCCAAACTAAGGTTTTCCCTTGTACTATGGAAACCAGGAACAACGAAGAACATTTGTGTTAGTGCGGGAATCGAACCCACGACCCTTACATCTCAACCGGCGCTCTAAACCACTGCGCTAATCGGGTCGTCGGGTATTGAAAAACGCCCATCCATAAAAGGCGATTACTGATCTGTTTCTTGATGTCTTCTCAGGAACGCCCATAATACGTTGGACTAATGGAATATTCATTTATTAGTTCTTTTGGTATTGGGCGGTGGCGATCTCTCGCGTCCGGCCCTGGACCAGGCCATGGTCCGTAGCTTTCTACGTAGCAGTCATGCGAGCAAAGGAGATGGCGGAAAGCGTGGAGGAGAGGCAATCCTCACGTCCAGTCGCGGCAAGACTCTCTGGGCGTCAGGAGTCGCAGAGCGATTCCCGTAGGCTGTAGGCGCAGGCTTGCGAACGGCGAGCAACGGGTAGCTCGCCGTTTCGTAAGGACTAAACCCGAGTCGACGCGACGGCGCGTTGTGTTTCACGCACGCCTCAAAGAGATGTCAGCATGAGTGACGCCTGCCAGGGCTGCGGAAACGTTTGATTACGTCACCACGGCCCTGGAACATGAAGAGCTACTAAAGGACCGCGGTGGTTTTAGTTACTAAATGTCTAACACTCCCTCTCGCTCCAAGTAGAGCGGAAGAAGTTATCTCCCTACTAAAAATAAAACGTTTTTTTTGGTACATCGACTGTAGAAAAGGTCATAAGTACTTTAAGTTTATGCGATAAGCGTAATGAATTTTTTCTAGTAGACAGCTTGTCTAAGATTGTAGATAACAGCTGCACACCCGGATAGTAGTGCAAGCACTTATGAAATTTAAGATAGCATACAATCCGATATCTACAGCACAATTTCTGACAGCTACCTGTTATGAGATAAGTCAGAGATTTGTATCGAAACACGATAAAAACTGTCTTTTGTATCAAGAAATTGCTGTTTTTACCACATGGTCTTCGCTACACCTCATTATCTACATGTCCATACTATCTTAGACGTCTCTGTAATTTTGTCCGTGATGGGCTCAACCACAAAATTGTAATACTAATTTCGCATAATTTTCTACTCACTTCGTAATGTGAACGGATGTGCATCTCCGGTTTTTTCTCGTGAACAACATTTTCCACTAATTTAGCAACAACAGCAATAATTAATAGCGATGTAAACATTTGTTGAACTCCGGCCGTGCTCGGTTTAAGCTGATACAAGTATTCTTTGAAACGTAATTTTCATTAGGTACTATTTTCCAAGCATGAAATTGAATTTGGTGATGCTGGTGACGCAATAATATACCTAGGTACTCATAATTATCGCCGAAGGTTTCATTATCATCATTAATTGTTCAAAATCTTTTATTGTTTTCGGTACTTGGACACATACACAGATGATTTATTAGGCAATTTTTTTTTAATTGATATAAACCATTGCTTGACTGCGATCCCACCTGATGGTAAGCAGTGATGCAATCATTGATGGTGAGGCACACTAGTTTATTATTAGGAGCACTCTAGCCTTGAAGACACCTAAATTATAGTTGGACGGGAAGACCGCAGCAGGCAAATTGTTCCAGTCCTTCGATGTACGCGGTATAAACTTTTCGCACCTAGTGTCTCGGTCGAAGCTACGAGTATAATCATGCAACCTTCCCGCTTTCATCATTTCCCTGCTCCGCTCCGCATCGGTGGAGACTAGAGAGTCACCAGAACCTAGAGAATTTTGCTCATCCACATCTACAATATCTAGTTAAGGTAGTGTTATTGGGTTTTTCCATTAGGAATTGCTCAGTAGCAATTCTGAAATAGGTACCCCCAGCGCCGGGAAGCACGAGAAGCCGTTGATATTGCCTGCGCCGGATCTCTATCTCTATGGGGAGGCATGGAGGGAATATACAGTGCAATATGATCGAGCACACATAATAACAATAATCAAGTGTATTGTCTTTCCCCATTTTTTTTTAAATTATTGTTATGCTCATGTTCACTATTCCACCATGCTAAACGATGGTGTCAACAATGGAACTAGGCGAGCTAGGCGGTCATAAATTGTACAATTCCGACGTAATACCCACTCCCCGTTCTATATGTACCGTAAAATGGGGTGAATAGAAACGCAGGGGTGAATAGAAACAAAACTTTGGTTTGGTTTTTCACTTTGATACCTTATTATCGGCTTCTAACAAAGCATCGACTTTTTATAATAACATTAATTCATTAATAAATTAATATAGTTAAATGCTGCAAAAAATATTCAAATGTCGTGAAAATACCCTTTGAAGTTTTGTTTCTATTCACCCCGGAGTTGCTATTCACCTCATTTGACTGTAATTAGGTAGGTAGGTACCTATTGTCTATGAAGTTTTAGAGGATCATGCTAGATAGCAACAACGTCATCAACGACAAGTCTTGAGCATCGACACCGATTTGTTAGCCTGGCGGTTTTCTACCCTAAATCCTTAAGCTAAGCCAGACGTACGGCGGTGTACCCGTACATAATGGACACCCCACCCATACGCACAAAACGATTTGGGAACACATTCATTGTGCGTAGGTACAGCTATAAAGGAATTATCTGCCAAAGTCTGTTTCGTTTCTTGATAGCTACAACCTAGGGATCTTGAAGTAAAAAATGAATAGGTTACTTTTAGGCAAGTGAACTATATCGTCGATTACATATCAACGCTTACTATTAGGGAAGATGGTGATCAAGCCCGTGCCTGTCAATAACATGTATAGTCCAGTAAGGTGCTGCTAAGGATCTTGACCGTACTTCTGCGATTGTCCTGATAGCCGTGGTATACCCTCCACTCCTCAAGCACCTCAAGATATATCGCCCTCTTGTTACTACGTCACTTAATGCTGGCCCATTTATTGAGTGTGCGAGTCACTCCCTGCTTTTTTTATCTATAGATATTGTGATGTACAGTATACAAACACTAGACTGGCCGCTAGGTGGCGGGGGTAGTCGGCCCTCAGTTGCAAAGACTACTATAGTATGACTGGCTAAGCTAGCCACCGAGCGGGTCGGTAGTGTCAACCTCTAGCTCCGGACATCGTAATAAATATAAAGTATAGTGCGTGTTCTAAAACATCACAGATATTAAAAACATTGTTCAATTAATAGTCTTAACATAACTGGTAACCAGTCCACTTAAGCATCCCAAAAAAACTTTTTACAAAAAAAAAAAAATTACCGACTTCACTAAAAAAAAAAACTACTTAAAACGATCAAAATAACTTTAATTTCGGAAATCGGTCCTTCTCGGTTATTTATTTTTTTGTAAAAAGTTTTTATTTTACACTTTTTAGTTGCGATACACTTATAAACAGAGTGACAATTTCTCATGACGATTCCAATTAACCCAAAGACTGCTAAGTTACATTGTTTTATTATAAAGTTCCTGTATCTACCTTCCAACCTCAGGCTTCATCACCAGATCAGTTTGATAGTACCTTATAGCCAAAGTGCATCTCATCACAATTCTAATAAGCCCAAACACGGCTAGGATACATTGATTAATTACGGAGTTCCTGTGACTACCTTCCGGCTCCATCATCAGATCAGTTCGATAGTACTTTATAGCCAAAGTGCATCTCATGAGAATTCTAACAAGTCCAGACACGACTAGGTTACATTGATTAATTACGGAGTTCCGGTGCCTACCTTTCGGCTCCATCATCAGATCACTTCGATGATACCATTTTCAACGTAACTATTCAGAACCATTCATTTATTTGTATTGTCATAGTCGCATATCTATCTTCATTGTGATATCTACGACGTGAGTATGAAGTTCCGTTGACCATTTC
Organism: Mythimna impura; assembly: GCA_905147345.3. NCBI lineage: Eukaryota > Metazoa > Arthropoda > Insecta > Lepidoptera > Noctuidae > Mythimna > Mythimna impura. The sequence goes on along the minus strand of LR990355.1, from coordinate 1,385,961 downwards.
TGGTCCACTAAATGATAAATGATAAATGATATTTATTTTGTAAGTAGGTTTAAAAAAACACTTTTACACGTCAATATTTTTTTTCGTCATTTTTAAACTAGATGAGGCCGGTGTTTCCTAGCTGACTACCCTGAGAAGAAACACCGAAACAAACTCAGGGGTCAAAGTCTCTTTTAAAGTCCATACAGTAAATATGTAATGGTCAAATCACATGAGAACCATGCAGATTTGTCTGAAATGGTCTTTTGAAGAGAGAACCATACAGATTTGAGTGGACCTGTCCAGTCAGTGCAAGCATTTGTCAGTATTCGTAAAGCTCAACTCAGGACTACTAAGGAGCTCAACGACTTGACGAACAATACCAAGGAAAGGACATTTGGGTAGGCCGCAGAAAATACTCAAATTGCCAGACATACATTAAAATTACTGAAAAGGAAAAAAAAAAAAAAAAAAACAATCCACATAGTCCTCACGTTCACAATAATAAAAGAAAAATATAGTTTACAAAATGTAATACTTTAGCAAAGTAAACATTTTTGTCAAAAATTAATAGAAAAAAAAAAATCCAATTGCAAAATAAAAATAATCTACAATATCGAATTGTAATAAATAATAAAAAACACAATTAAAAATAAAAACAAAAGAAAAAAATAATAATAATAAGACAACAGTTGCAGTGCGTACTGGAGCAGGTCAATCCCAAGCCTTTTGGTCCTCAACATAGTCCTTTATAGTGTAAAAAGCCTTTTGGCAAAGTTTTCGCTTTACAAATAATTTGAATTTATTAAGGCTTAGTTGTTGAATATGACTAGGAAGTTTATTATAGAAGTGTATACATTGGCACCTAAATGAGCCACCTATTTTTTTCAGCCTGGTTGTAGGAACGACAACACTTCATCAAATGTTACTTTTTGACTGTAAAAGTTTAAGTTCTCGATGAAAATACCAAAATCACTATATGGTTGCCTATAATATTTGAGGAGTCCCCTCGATTCCTCATGGATCTTGTACGGTACAACCGCACATACTGCAAGTCAGCATTTACGCCTCACATTCATTTTACTTTATAATAAAGTTCAGTTCGCGTCGAGCCATCAAACCGGGCGATCTCATCACGGCCAACAAGGGCCACGTGTCACTCATTTCACACACACCAGTTCATTAGCTCATTTTACCAAAACATTTGGAACAATATAGTAGTTTAAATTATTTTACCATCTTTTATTCTATACCGCCCACATCATCTAAAAGTAGTGTGTGATCTAGCAAGAGATCATACATTCTTTTTGGTCCTTCGAACCTAAGCACGCTATATAGTCCATTTCGCGCGCGTGGACATAGCGGGAAGCTATCCAGTGACTCTAAAGTGTGTTGTGCTCAGTGACTATCAAACTTCGAGACAAACAAGTGTCTCAGGGTCAACAAGGACCCACAAACCATCAGGAGCTAAGTGTGGTTAGAGACTAACAGGTGTCTCAGGGTCAACAAGGACCCACAAACCATCAGAAGCTAAGTGTGGTTAGAGACTAACAGGTGTCTCAGGGTCAACAAGGACCCATAAACTATCAGTGTTCAGTGAAGGCATATTAGACTTTGGGACTAACAGGTGTCTCAAGGTTTGTTGTGTCGTCAGGAGGTGAGACTAACAGGTGTCTCAGGCAATCACCAAGAACCAGTAAGCAGTCATCAAGGACATTCAAGTAAGATCTTTCCAATTATTTCTTACTTCTCTAAGTCTTCATCATGGAGGCCACACATGCAAACCAGGATGAGCTTTACATAGCCATCCAAAAGTTGGCTACAAATATCAAAAAGGATTCAGTAGATCGAAAAACTGCCGACTATTTCAAACGGCGTTTAGATACATTAAATCAATATTGGTCTGATTACCAGTACAATCACGACCGCCTTCTTACGGAGGAAAGCAAGACTCATCCGTATTTTAGTGGCCGTAAATACGAACGAACAGAAGAGCTGTATATCTCGACCAAGGCACTCATTAATCAGCAATATCAAATATTGTTGACAAAGACGAAGGAACCACAACAAGGGGGAGCCACTCAGGAAGCACAAGGTCCTGCATGGTCAGCGCAAGAAGATCTTGTAGGACGTCAATCGCCGCTCGTCGAGGTATGCTCCAGAGGTACATCTAGCAAGCTTGATGAACTATTGAAGAAGCAAGCAAGCAATTTCAGAGCCCTGCAACGCACTGTGGCAGGGATAAATTTGGATATTATGTCCGAAAAGTGGGAGTTGAAAGATGCCTTACGTACTCTACAGGCTCGATGGTCTATCATAGATTCCTTACATTGGGAATTAGACAGCGAATTGGAAGGTACAAATCAAGAATATGAGGTGTCTTATACAAAGCAAGAAACTATTTACAATAAATTGAACAATGCTATTAACAGGAAATTAGGGTCCGTAGTTCACAAGGAAAACTGGACACCAAAAATTGACATCCCGTTCTTTAATGGCAATGATCAAAATTGGGTGTCTTTTAAGGATTTGTTTGTAGAAGCAATCCACAGTGTGCACTAGCAAGAGATCATACAGATCTCATCTTCAGAACTGGATTTATTATATATATTAAAAAAAAATAAAAAAAATTTTGTTCTCTTTTGTATGGTTCCGTGTTTACATATATTGTTTGTGTGCCTTGCGTTGTGACAAAATAAATTCATTTTCTTTCTTTCTTTCTTTCTTTCTATTTTGAAAAAAATGGAACCAATCTGGAAGCATATCCTATAAAGAAAAAAAACGTTGCAAATCGGTCCATAAACGACGGAGATCTGAGGTAACAAACAAAAAAAAATAATGGTAAAAAAAATACATCCGAATTGATAACCTCCTCCTTTTTTTGATTGAAGACGTAATCGTAAAAAAAAAACCGAGAATAGATTCCTACTTTTGTACTTTTGTAGGAATCTATTCTCGGTTTTTTTTTTTACCGAGGGTTGTCCTTTGGTGCACTAGCGCAGCGCGTACAGGGATAATCACCAGTTGGTACCACGTTCCGCGAAAAGTGTCTTAGTGGCTTCTGCGAGTTGGCTTCGGCCCTTCATACACCCTCCAAAGATTCAGGACCCCAGGGTCCTGAGATATACAAACACATACCTAATAATAAAAACGTTATGTTAACGTTTCATGACTACAGATGTAATCATCGTACAGGAGTGGCTCAAACTACTTGATAGCTATAACCACACGCCTCTTGTGATAACAGAGATATAATCATATCAGTCTGTTGTTGTACTTGAGAAGGCCAACCTTTTTTTATAGAGACCTTTGATAAATTTATTTATTTTGTTTTATTTGACTTACAATTTTCTTTTCATTACAAGTCCACTGGTTTTATAGCCTAATGCAATAAAGTAAGAATTATTTGTAATATCTTTATCATCATCATCATCATCATCATTTCAGCCGAAAGACGTCCACTGCTGGACATAGGCCTCCCCCAAGCGTCGCCACAACGAACGGTCCCGTGCGTCTCGCATCCATCGGACTCCCGCAACCGTTACCAAGTCATCGGTCCACCTTGTAGGAGGCCTTCTAACGCTACGTCTTCCGGTACGTGGTCGCCATTCCAGAACCTTTCGGCCCCAACGGCCATCTGTTCTGCGAGCAATGTGCCCTGCCCATTGCCACTTTAGTTTGGCGATTCTTCGCGCTATGTCGGCAACCTTATATCTTTATCTAATATATAAAATTCTCGTGTCACGGTGTTCGAACTTGAACTCCTCCGAAACGGCTCGACCGATTCTCATGAAATTTTGTGAGCATATTGAGTAGGTCTGAGAATCGGCCAACATCTATTTTTTTTTTTTTTTTTTTTTTTTTTATTTATATGGCAGAACAACGTTTGCCGGCTCAGCTAGTATACATATATAATTCTTCTGTAAGTGTGTTTGTCACCCATCTCCTTTTAAACCGCTTGACCGATTTGGATGAGTTTGTATGTTACCTACATACAAACTCATCCAAATCCATTTGAGTGGGTCCCTGGATGGTTTGAAAATATAATTGAACCCGGAAGGTTGCGCTGCAATGTAGATCTCATTTTTTTTTCTGTCGAAGTCAGCTTCTGGGCAGGACAACGTCTGTCGGGACTTGGGACCACTAGTCTACTTATAATATTCTACAGATAAAACTTTATGACTTATTACAAACAAGGCAATTATCTTACTGAATTCACTCAGAAAGAACAGAATAAGTCCTAGTTACAAGCTATGAGGTTGAGAGTGCAGAGTGCATGCGACAGTGGCGCCTCCCGTAACAGATTGGTTCGAGTTCGCCACTCTGCAAATCATAATGTTGCCTGCCCTAATTCCGCATTGTCTTGGTACCTTTCTTCTAAATATAGGTAATTAGAATATGTACGAGATAATATGTGGAATTATTGAAACAGGTGCGATCTAATAAAATTAAAGTGGAGCCGAGAATTTTTATTGTGATATTGACTGCCTTCGCGCAGTTTGCCAAGAAGGAAGACTTGATTATATGTATTTGCTGCTATATACTCCAAAAAATATTAGAAAGTGTTTTTAATGATTTCAAGTCTATATTAAATGACTAACAGTGTATTCTCTATTCTATTGACATGTATTAAATACCTATATGTCGATACGAGATCTTTTTAGCTCGTTGTATGTGACATTAGGTTCATTATTTTAGCCTAACTGCAAAAGTAGGATTATCTTCCTGCCTGTTACTGCATTCTGTCTTATCACCCATCACGCTATACTCCCTTTTTTCATATCACTCCTCACACAATTCATCTTTTCTTTGTCCTCCCTCTCCCTCTCCATCCATCCACATGTATACTCATAACTCTTTTAGTAACAAACTGTAAAAGTACCTACCTACCTATTATGATTCACTAATCACTAATCTTTAATGTAATTAGATTGTTGTTACTCGCAAATCAAAATAAAAGCAATCCATTTATGTCAAATCTATAATTTCGTCAACTGTAGTTCCGCTTGAACGTGTTGTAAATCTAACGTTATTGTTAAGATGTCCCTTGGCGCCGGTGTTCATGATCGAGAAAGTGGTTCCGGCCGGAGAGCGCTGCTCCTTCTTGTCCATCCTATCGGTGGCAGCTGACGTCACGTACAGGACGTCCAGCTCAGGTCCTCCGAACGTCACCGATGTCACAAGGAGTGTCTCCACAGGAATCACGAGTAATAGTTTCCCTTTCTTGGGATCGATTTTTAGCACCTGCAACAAGTGAGAACTCAATAAGTAGTGGTTTGGTTGATGTTTTTTAGCAGGTTTAAATACACAGCATCACGGCTTTACTCTCCTAAGGTTTAGGCAGTGGTGTACCTACAGACAGTACACTTACATTTTTCCATGAAATAGGGAGTGAGCTTCGACTATGCACAATACCAGACTCTTGATTTACTTAAAGCTACAAGGGACCGTAAAGTTCAGATTATGGTTTAATGAGTTTAGACTCTAAACTTTAAGAGACTTTTGAAAATTTGTGAATAACGATCATGATCGTCTGCTGACAGGCTTGCGCGCGAGTAACGCACGGCCGAGTTTTTAGCGGAATTTCTTAGGGAAGTTCAGTGGCTGTTTTACTTGTAATTATTCGCAAATTTGATGTAATATTGGTGTAGTCTTGTATATCAAATGTGGACAATATGTGGAATCATTGAAACAAGCTCGATCTCGGTAAAATGGAGCTGAGAATGTTATTGTAGTTTTGGCTACCTCAGCGAAGTTTGCCGAGAAGGCAGACTCGATATATTTGCTGCCAAATACTACAAAAACATTAGAATGTGTTGCGTCCGCATTCTAATGTTAAACTAATGAACTATTCATACGAAGACATGGCTTAAAGGACTTAGTATCCAAGCCAAAAACATTAACAAAAAAAAGTAACGCACGGCGGCGCGCCGCCGTGCGTTACTTTTTTTTTGTTAATGTTTCGGCGTCGCGCGGTACCACTCGACTCTAACCAAGCGCCGACGCATGAAAACGTAAAACATGGCCACCAGTTACAGTCGAGCTTTACTTCATATTTTACTCGTAGCTACAGTTGATTTTGGCGTCGACGGCCGCAGGTAGTGTTACAGTAGTAGTGTATGTTTTTTTCTTGTTTTATCGTCATATGATATGAATACCCTGTAAATGAATCGGACTTGCCTGAGATCCGTTGTAGTTGGCGACCCACAGATTGCCTTCCGTATCGATGGTCATGCCGTCTAAGGTTCCGCTCAGTTTTTTTTTGTAGCTGCCACCTTTTTCGACACCTTTTGTCCTAATGGAACTTCTTGGGGGGTAGCCTTGACGTCCTCCCGGTGCGAAGCCATGAAAATCTTCTAGGCCGTAGTTTCGAGGACCGCCTGGGCCGTAGTCTTGAGGACCGCCTGTGCCGTAGTCTTGAGGACCGCCTGGGGCTTGGTCTTGAGGACCGCCTGGGCCGTAGTCTTGAGGACCGCCTGGGGCTTGGTCTTGAGGACCGCCTGGGCCGTAGTCTTGAGGACCGCCTGGGCCGTAGTCTTGAGGACCGCCTGAGGCTTGGTCTTGAGGACCGCCTGGTGCAAAGACTTGAAGATCGCCTTGGCGACGAATTTGGGGATCACCTTTGACGTAGCCTGGATCACCTGGGGCGACGCCTTCCGAACCGCCTTCCGCGTCGCCACCGTCTGTGGCGTCGATTTCGGAACCACTTAAGTCCCTGTTTTCGTAATAATCGTCGCGGTCTAGAAGACCACCTAAATTTTCATAGATTTCGTGACTTTGGGAATTATCTTGAGGATCACCTTGGAGACCACCTTGGGTGCCTTGGTCGTTGTCCTGGGTGTTACCTTGGCGAACAATTGGACGACCGTCTTGAGGACCGCCTGGGGCACTGCCTTGAGGACGGCCTAGGTTGTTGGGTTCGAAGCTATCGTAAGGAAGGTCGTATTGTGTGTAAACTTGGCCGTGGGACCTGGCGATAGCAACAATGTACTGTTGGTCCTGCATTGCAAACACGATTTGTGGATTCGCTAAAAAACAAAGAAAGGAAAATTTATAAAATAAAAAACAGATAATACACTTCTGGACACATCTATTGGCCCACCTTGTATTTTCAGTTTCGTTTGGTCCTAGCTAAAATTTTATATTAGGTCGAGCAAAAAGTTTTTATGCAGTTTTGAACCTGGCACATTCACAATTTCATTCAATAGTCTTTTTTTGAATTTCGAACACAGAATTTAAAGAAACAAAAGACAATTTGGAGCCTGTTTGTTGATATCAAACAATCGAATACTAAGAAAACTTGGTTTTATTGGTTTACTTGGATTTAATTCTTGAAAAAGTGATTGATATCTTTGGTTTTGCAACAAACATTACTTATTCTTAACATTAAGGTGAGGTTCTATTAATAATCTATGGATACTTCACCTGAAGTCGCCGCCCAAGCTGTGGCACTTATTCAGGCCGGACACAGCCAAAGAAACGTGAGTGCTCAACTTAATTTAAGTCGATCTGCGGTCCGAAATGTTTATCGGAGGTACCTAGAGACTGGCGGCTTTGTTCGTCGCCAAGGAAGGCCACGATCTCGGGTCACAACTGAAAGGCAGGATCGATTCATCGTGACAACCAGCTTGAGAAATCGTCACCTTACCTCCATTGAGATACAAAACCAACTTTGCGACTTCCACGGAGTATCTGTGAGCGCTCGAACTGTTCGGAGAAGGTTAAAAGAACGCAATATGGTACCACACAAGCCAGCTAATGGGCCCAAACTAACGCGAGCCCACCGAACAGCGCGCCTTCATTTCGCACGCAGTCATTTAAATTGGACACAGCAAGATTGGAGCCGTGTACTCTTTTCTGATGAGTCTAAAATTGTGTTACATGGCAATGATGGAAGGAAGAAGGTCTACCGACGTAAGGGAGAGCGTTTCGCACAATGCTGCTTTGAAGAGAGAGTTGCTTATGGCGGTGGCTCATGGACTGTCTGGGGCGGTATATCCGCGTGCGGCAAAACTCAACTTGAGGTTGTTACAGGACCACGGCTGCCAACATTAAATGCTGAAAGGTACATTTGTGAGTGCTTAGAACCTCACGTGATACCATACGCGGACTATGTGGGCCCAAATTTCCTTTTTATGCATGATAATGCAAGAGCCCATGCGGCCGGCATCGTCAGGGAATATCTTCGGGATGTGAACATCACAGTTATGGACTGGCCAGCCAGAAGCCCAGACATGAACCCCATTGAGCACATGTGGGACGAGCTAAAAAGACGTGTTAGGGCTCGTCAGCCAGTTGCCCAGACGATGCAGGAGTTGAAAACTGCCATAGAAGAGGAATGGGAGATGATCCCTCAAAATTTCATAGAGCGGTTGATAAACTCTATGCCTAATCGTATGAGAGCTGTGGTAGATGCCCATGGAGGCAACACGCGTTATTAAAATAAACCTTTATTTGATAAAACATGTTTTTTATTCAAAAATCAATTGCCTTTAACAAGGCGCATATCCGACTTGTTAGGCGTAGCTCCATGTCGTATGGTATTCTGAATTCAAATTTAAAACAATACGATCGAAAAAGATGGTAAAATGTATCAGGTTTAAAACTGCATCAACAGTTTTTGTTCAATCTAGCAATCATATTTCGGTAGGGGCCATCGAAACCTAAACTCTAAGGTGGGCCAATAGATGTGTCCAGAAGTGTATATATGATTTATGGCTGTTGGCTAAAATTAAAGGTAAGCTCAAGTGCGATTTTGACTTGCAAACGAAGGGTTATGTACGATATTTACCTGTTGATAACAAAACAAACGAACCCTTTTCAAAATTCCCCCTTTTATAATCTCCGAAACGGCTGGTCCGATTGACGTATTTTCCCGAGCAGATGCTGATGTTATAAGCTATGCTTAGGCTACTTTAATTTTGGAAAAATAAATGTGACCGAAATCTAATGGAAGCTTGTGGTTAGATATCTGCGATCAAGACGCTACTACAAACCATGATGCTTCACGTTTGGTTCATAATAAGTTTAACTATATCGAGCTCATCATCATCGTTATTTCAGCCGAAAGACGTCCAATGTTGGACATAGGCCTCCCTGAAGTGTCGCTACAATGACCGGTCCTGTGCGTTTCGCATCCATCCGATTCCCGCGACCCTCACCAGGTCATCGGTCCACCTTGTGGGAGACCTTCCAATGCTGCGTCTTTCGGTACGTGGTCGTCATTCCACGCAAGGAAACTCCGAGCATAGCCCTTTCCATTGCCCTTTGGGTGACTTTAAGCCTTCTGATGAGGTTCATTGTAAGCGACCACGTTTCGGAGCCATATGTCATCACTGGCAACACGCACTGGTATATTGAACGAAAAGACACCGCGCAGCTTCCCGAACGCTGCCTAGCCGAGTCGGATTCGATGATTGACCTCTTTCTCGAAGTTAGACCTACCCAACTGGACCGTCTGTCCCAGGTAAACGTAGTCGTCCACAACTTCGAGTGTAGTCTCCGATCTTGATAGGAGTGTGTGCTACATTGATGTTTACCATGACTTTGGTTTTGTCCACGTTCATTTTAAGTCCCACTCTGTCGGAAGCTTACTGAGGTCACCGAGCATTGTACTGAGCTCCTCCGTAGTCTCAGCCATGACTACTATGTCGTCGGCAAATCGAAGGTGAGTGATGTACTCACCATTGACATTTATGCCTAGCCCTCTCCATTCCAGAACCTTGAAGACATACTCCTTTGCGGCCATGAACAGTTTCGGAGAAATGACCACTCCCTGCCTCATACCCCGCTGCAAGAGGTTTCGAGGTCTAGTCCTGAAGTCGGACTGACATGGTGGCATTTTTGTATATACATTTCATGTTGATTCGATGTACCGATAGTCAATCTGGCACCGTTGGAGCTTCCTTCGCTTTCTCGTAATCCACAAACGCTAAGCAGAGAGGCTGATTCTACTCCTCAGTCTTCTGTATAACCTGCCGCAACGTATGTATGTGTTCCACGATGCTGAAGCCTTTTCGAAATCCAGCTTGTGCGAGAGGCTGCAAGTCGTCGAACCTGCGCGCGAGACGGTTCGTGATGACTCTGGAAAATAGCTTGTAGACATGGCTCACAAGTGAGATGGGCCTGTAATTCTTAAGTAGGGTATTGTCACCCTTCTTAAAGAAGAGTACCACCACACCTCTGCTCCATGTCTGTGGCGTTTTTCCCTCGAGTATGACGGAATCGAACAACTTCTGAAGGGCCTTTAGGACCGGTTTTCCACCCGCCTTCAGGAGCTCGGCCATAATTCCGTCCTCACGCGACGCCTTGTTATTCTTCAACTGCAACTCAGAGCCATCCTAATCTCGTACAGGCTGAAGTTCGGGATATCTTCCCTATATTGTCGAGTCAATCTAGCTCTTGGGTTGTTTGCTAGATTTGCAGCGGGTTTGGAGATTGACGTGTACAACTGTCCATAAAATTCCTCGATCTTTTTTTTATTTATTAATGATAGGCTCGCGTTAGACCACCATCTCACCTGATGGTAAGCGATGACGTGATCGACGATGGAGCACGCTTGCCTAGAAGTAGCCTATTCATTCTTGACTTATAGACCCCTAAGTTGTAACTATCAGGAAACACAGACTCCGACAAGGAATTCCACTCCTTGGCTGTAAGCATAATAAATGTGTTCTTAAAACGTTTTGTGCGTATGGGTGGAATGTCTACCATGTACCGGTGGCGCAACGCCGTACGTCTAGTGGTCCGATGATGGAACGGAAATAGACCAATTACAGGCACTTTTGAATTGTCAAAATGTCAGTCAGTCAAAAAAAGAAAAGTGAAGCTAAATTGCACGTTCCAAAGCGTAGATCTCTATGGAGAAGAACGTGCAAGAAACTCCATGGACACTCTTTTAAAATCATATTATTGTTACATAAATCTTGGTTACATATTTCATGTCGCTTCTAATATGTGAGCACAATGTAGATAAATAAGAATAAAAACTAATTGAAGGGAACTGAATGACCCAATAACACGTGCCACCATCAGCGAGACATTTGAGTGAGCATGACAAACTCTCACCTGCCATGCTCGTAATGTCAAACAAGTCGTAACCTAATAAAAATGCTCCATGGTACTTCACATTCACAAAACTTGAAAAAAAAAGTGCTTCTACATTATACAATGCTATTGTTTCCAAATGCAAAAGGTAATAAATTATCATAACCTCTATTGAAATAAACAAATAAAATAAAATAAGAAAGATTTCGAAAATAACAAAACAAAAAGGGGAATAGTAAGTATCTCTTCCAATAATTAGAAATATATATATTAAAAAAAAACACAAAACTTAATTTGAAGGCTGTGGCTGTGGAGCAGAACCGGCATTTAGCCAAGCGTTTTTGTCAAGGATATAATCTTCCAGTTTATAATACGCTTGTCTACATAGTGTGCGTTTAATGCATGTTTTAAATTTGGACTCATTTAGTTGTAGAATCTCAAGTGGTATTTTATTATAAAATCTTACACAGTACCCCATAAAAGAACTATGTACTTTTGCCAATCTGAATCGAGGTTGATCTAATTTGTTCCTATTCCTAGTATAAAAATTGTGCCTGTCACTTATCTTAGTAAAAAGATGAATATTTTTCCGAACATACATAATGTTTTCATAAATGTATTGACAAGGGACCGTCAGGATGTTTATTTCCTTAAATAGTTCTCTAAGAGAATCGCGAAGATTATATATGGCTCTGATAGGTCTGCAGCCCGTCCCCATAGCAAAATACCGTAAGACAAGATACTATGAAAGTAACTAAAATAAACTAGTCGCGCAGTATCTACATCAGTAAATTGACGGATTTTTCTGACAGCATATGCTGCCGAACTAAGCCGACCTGCCAGAGATGTTAAATGAGGACCCCATTGTAGCCTCGAGTCAAGCGTGATCCCTAGGAAAACCGTATCTTCGACGAATTCGAGTTTCTCCTTGTTCAATACTATGTCGGAGTAATTACTTTTAACATTCGGTAACGCAAATCTTATGCACTTAGTTTTTTTTCCATTTAATACTAAATTATTAACAGTAAACCAGTTTTGGACTTGCTGTAGAGCATTGTTTACGTCATCAAGGTTTGTGGAACGTCTATTGATCTTAAAAATTAACGACGCAATTCCAGTGCACACTCCCCGAAATGTAAACGATAGAAAACCGACAGGCTAGCAACTCGGCGGCGATGCCCAAGGCTTTGGAGCTTCGACTCAACAAGTGCATCACTGCCGATGATCCTCTTGGCTCGCTTCTCAATCGACTCTAGCGCTGCTGAGCTGGTATTTGGCAGACCCGTCCCAAAGATGAGAGCAGTACTCCATACACGATCGTACTTGCGCTTGATAAAGGTTGAGCAGCTGTTCCGGCGTGAAGTACCGTCTCACCTTTGCTAAGATCCCCAATTTTTTGGCAGCCAGTTGAGCCTTTGCCTCGATGTATGAGCCGAAATTGAGAGTAGACGACAACGTAACCCCAAGAAGCTAAGCTGGTCGTTTATTGGCATGGCCACTCCTCGGAAGGATGGAGCCGGGCGGAATTGACTCCGTTTAGCGGAAAAAAGACACGCTTGGGTTTTAGTTGCATTGAACTTGACCAGGTTGGCATCGCCCCAATCGGACACCGCCTTCAAGGACAAGTTCAAGCGTTCAACCATAGCCTCTCGGAATGACTGGATCTGTGACCCACTAGCACGTGCGTCAGCCACATATCTCTCGGCAATAGTGCTGTCGTCTGCATACCCAAAGGTGTTGCCGAGAGTACCAACCCCTGAGGGACCCCGGCATTAATATCCATTTGACCGGACGAGCAGCGATCAACAACCACACGGATGGATCGATCCCTCAAGAAGTCTGCGATCCAATCACACAGACCAATGGGTAGACCGAAGGAAGGAAGCTTAGCAATAAGGCTTTCGTGCCAGGCCCTATCGAAAGCCTTCGAGATATCAAGGGAGACGGCAAGCGCTTCCCCATGCTTCTCGATGGCCTCGCTCCAGATGTGAATGGCATACGCTAGAAGGTCCCCAGTGGACCGATTTTGGCGAAAACCGTATTGCCGGTCACTGAGGATGTCGTTAGCTTCTAAGTATGCTAGAAATTTCTTGTTAAGCACCCGTTCCATACTCTTACAGAGGACGGACGTAACAGAGATGGGTCTGTAGTTTGCTGGGTCAGCTCGACTGCCCTTCTTGGGCACAGGCTGCACATTAGCTTGCTTCCAAGCAATCGGCACTTTTCCAGTCTCATATGAGATGCGAAATAGGTGTGTCAAGATCGGAGACAATTCAGGCGCACAAGTTTTAAGTACATTTTTGCCTGTATCCCGTCGGGGCTACTAGCTTTGTTCACGTCGAGGTTACGCAGGACCCTACGAACGTCCTTTTGATGGATACGAACGTCTGACATCCTTGTCGCGCATCCATCAGGAGAAACAGGTGGCAGTGCGTCACCAAAATTCAGACGAGAAGATTCCGCAAACAGAGAGGCAAACAAGTTTGCTTTCTCCTCAGCGGTGTGAGCCAGCGACCCATCGGGTTTCAGAAGTGGCGGAAGTGAGGGACGGCAGAAGTTCGATTCAACCGACTTAATAATAATAATAATAATAACTCGATCCGACCCGATCTCCCGGGAAAATTCTTGTTCTTCATCTCCGGCTTGCCTTTATTGGCCGGCCGTAGTGAACACTAACGAGGAATAGAGCTCCCACCTCTCTCTTGCCTTTATTGGCTGGCTTGAGTGGAGATTCGCAAGAGCAAACGTGCTCAGGAGAAGGATGTATAATCCAGTAAGGTGCTGGTAGGGATCTTGACGGTACTTCCGGGATTGTCCTGATAGCCGTGGTATACCTCTCCACTCCTTAAGCACCTCAGGATATGTTGCCCTCTTGTTGCTACGTCACTTCGTGCTAGCGACCGTTTATGGGGGTCCATTTATTGAGTGTGCAAGTCACCCCCTGCCTTTTGTCGATGGATATTGAAAACATTGTTTAGGCAGGGGCCATAGTCTTAACATATTTCCTGGTAACCAGTCCACTTAAGACTACGTCGTGGCTTTCGCTACGTCCCCGTCAGGGGGCGTGGCAAGCGGTGTCAGGGCTTCGCCCTCTGACCGCAGAGTCCAGCCGGGGCCCGTAACAACGGACCCGTCGTCATGGTGCCTAACTAGGCTCGGCGGTTGTAGAGCAGATGGCTCTATGTGTTTATGCTTGTATGTGTGTACTGTAGGCACGTCACGACGCTGCTGCACACAGCGCCGACTCTTCACGACATACCGGCGGTCAGTCCCCGCCAGGTGAGACCCCTAGGGGAAGCCCGGCGGGAGACGACCTGCGACGAGTATGCCGACTTGTTACGGACCTACAGTAGGATATGTGACCCCCGTCTAACCCGCTTCCAGAGCGAGCCGGTTACGGTTCAGACCGCAGGGACGTTTTATGTGTGTGTGTGAGCGGCATTGTATTGTGTTACATCGCTCAGTGCACGTGCACCGAATAGTTAGCTTGCGCTATCTATTCGGTGCGTGAGTCTAGCGCGTGTGTAGTGGCGAATGTGTGGTCGACTCGCGTCGTGCCTATATTAACTTAGCACACGACGTTTGTCGGGGTGCGAGTGAAATGTAGAGTCATGTTGTTTGAGTAGGCCGCGTGTAGACTGGTACGGCCTACTCAGGCGTCAGTCCGGGGGGGGGGGGACTCGCTGCCCGCAATCAGGTCGCGGGGGAGTCGTCTCGCGTCAGGGGGGCGCGCATGCCAGGGCGCCAGGTGCTTGACGTGAGGCCAAGCTGAGGCGTCGGCACGCGCGAACATCCCCTTCGCGAGGCGGCGCACAAACTCATCCAGGCTCTCAATCCCGAGGTCGCGTTCAATGATGTCGTTCCTCACATAGCGAGGAGCGTCGACGACTCTACGCAACGCAAGATGTTGTTGCGCGCGGAGTCTTTCTCGGCTCGACTCACTAGTGAGGGCGAACCATGCTGGAGCGGCGTACGTCAGCACTGGGCGAATATACGCCTTGTATATGCCCAGTTTGACGCGCGCCGGGAGGCGGGACGAGAGCACTGGTTTGAGCCGGTGGCGGACGACTCTACCCTGCGCGACGACATTGCTTGCATGCGGTCCCATGGTGAGCCGCCGGTCGATGGTTACACCCAGGTACTTGGCCCGGGGCGTCCAATCGACTTCGGCTCCGCTGAGTTTCAGACGTGGTGGGAGGGGCGATGATCCTGTGATCAGTGCCTGCGTTTTACCCACGTTAACCGACAGTCGCCATTTGGCGAGCCATTCTGGGATCAGGTCGAGCGCGCGCTGCATCCTCACCGCCGCGTACTTCGCGTTCATAGAGGTGGTAATGTACGCGGCGTCGTCGGCATACAGCGCGAGCGTGGCGTCTTCCGTGGTAGGGATGTCGTCGGTGTAACGTGAGTAGCACGCCGGCGAAACGCAGCTGCCCTGCGGTACGCCCGCTCGGATGGGTCTGGGGGCGGAGAGCGCCCCGTCGACCACCACTCTGAAACACCTGTTAGACAGGAAAGCTTGGACCACTTTAACGATTCTACGGGGCGTGGGTGAGGTGGCGAGTTTGTAGACTAGCCCCTCGTGCCACACACGATCGAAAGCTTTTTCCATGTCGAGGAATACTGCCACTCCGTACTCCTTCTTGTTCATCGCTGATGACAGGAGGTGCAGTACCCTCGACAACTGGAGCGTCGTACTGTGCTCCGCCCGAAACCCGAATTGTTCCGGCCGCGGAGAGATGTGCGGGGTGAGGTGTCGCAGCAGGAGTTGCTCGAACACCTTAGAGATTGAGGGCAGCAATGTTATAGGCCGATAGCTTTCCGGCTTCAGTGGATTCTTCCCCGCCTTGGGCAGCATTATGACGCGCCCTTCCTTCCAGGATGTGGGGAAGACCCCCGTGCGCAGTATCCCCGTAAACAGGCGCGCCAGGGCCGCAACAGTACGGTACGGCAGGTGGCGCAGCGCTGTGTTGGTGATACCGTCAGCACCGGGGGCCTTACGAGGCTTCGTGCGCAAGATGGCGCGTCTAACTGCGCCAGGCGAGAAGAATATGGGGTCCTCTTCGGGGGCTATCGGCGACGCGAAGTAGTCTCTAAGGTGTTGCTCGACTGCTGCGACGTGGTCGTGTTCAGTAGTCGGGTTCGGGCTAAACTGACGCTCCAGGTGCTCTGCAAAGACTTCCGATCGGTCCTCAGCTACGTACCTGAGGGCCCCGTCGGCTGCTTGTAAGGGGCGCACCGGAGCTGGGGTGTTCGTGAGCTGGCGGCACAGTCTGTGTGTCGCCTGCCAGTCACAAGTAGCGGCGTCAATTTGTTCCTCCCAGCTCTCGGCGGACAGGGCCTCCAACTCGGCCTTTACCTTCGCCGCAAGACGGTTGAGCTGCAGTTTGATGGTGGGGCAGCGCAGTTGCTGCCACTGCTTGCGTAGGCGCCTCTTCTGGGCGACCAAGCGCTGGATTCTGGGCGGTAGGGGCGGCTGTAGCCCTCTCCCCTGCGGCTGCGACTCTATCGTCGCTTCATCTAAGGCGCATTGTACGCAAGCAGTGACGTCGTTCGCTAGGGCGTCGACGTCCGCGGCGGTATCAATGGGCCGAGTTGGTGTTGTGGTCGCAAGCTTTTCAGCGAACAAAGTCCAGTCCGTTGTTCGACGTGGCGCTAGTGGCTTCAGTCGGGTCGGCATCCCCGAGAGGACGACGAGTACAGGATGGTGATCGGACTGTAGCTCGTCGTCAATGACCTGTTGCGTGATCTGGCAGCGCAGCCCAGCATGGACCACAATGTCCAGCACGTCGGGCATGTGTAGCGGGTTATCCGGGTAGTGTGTGGGCGTCTCAGGGCCGGACACTGTGTAGCCATGGGCCTCCGCGTCATCGAAGAGCCGTCTCCCCTCGTTGTTCATGTGCAGGGCGTTCCATGCAGGATGCTTGCAGTTCATGTCGCCGGCGAGGATTGCTGGCGACTCGTTGGTAGATAATGTGGCCCTCAGCTCACTTAGGTCTAGCTGAACTGAGGGCGGCTTGTAGCACGCGTAGATTCTTATGTCCTCGCCGGCAACGTGCAGTTGTACGCCCAGCACGTACAGTGAGTGTAGCGACGGCGAGGGGGCCTCCTGATGGACGACTCTTCTTTTCACCAGCACTGCCAGACCACGGTATCTGGTGTTATGAGCCGACCTTTCGTCCTTCCTGTAAACGAGGAAACCTGGGAACTTGGCCCTATCTTCAGGTCCCAGGTGCGTCTCGCTTATCAGCGCCACGTCTATATCTTGTTCCCTCAGGAGGTGGCGGAGTGGGGCGACCTTGTCCCGAAGGCCGCGGGCATTCCAGTGGAGCACCCTTAACGGCCTAGCCATGGCACAAGGTGAGTAATTTGGCCAGACCGTCAAGGATGACCTGCTCCGGGCTCTGCCCCTGTCTGATGGCCTTAATTAAGTCCATCAGCAGTTGAATTGCGCAGGTCGTGATTTCGTTCATGGGGGCCCCCCTGGGGGCCCTGTTGGTGGTGGTGGTGGTGGTGGTGATGGATGTGGGGGCGCGTTTCTCTTGCGCAATGCCGGCGCCGGCTTGTGCGCCCTTCTTCCCCTTCACGACCTGCGACCCCTTCGAGGGGGGGGCAGATTTCGGGACGTCTGTCTCCTGTTGGGTCGCTGGGGGGTTGGGTTGGCCCTTCTTACCCCCACGGTTCCTCTTCCTCCGCCGGGAGGATGTGGCCCCTCCGCGTACGGTGGGCCCGTTTGCTGCCGCCATCAGCGACACGCCTTGGTCCCTCTCGTGCTCCTGGACCTCTGCTGGTGGTTGAGGTTGCTGCCGACGTGTCGAGGATGAAGTGATGGCGACAGTCCCCGCACGCCTGTTTCGTAATTCCCGTTGGAAGACGGGGCACCTGACGTGGCACGCCGGATGCGGGCCACCGCAGTTTCCACTTAAGACTCCAAAAACCATAGCCTTATATCTTAGTTTTCCATATGTCGCAATAGTTTCCCACCAACCGGGGGTTGTCCTTGGATGCACTAGCATAGTGCGTACAGGGATAATCACCGGTTCGTACCACTTTCCATTAAAAGCGTCTAAAAGGGCCTCTGCGAGTTGGTTTCGGCTCCTCGTACGCCTTCCAAAGGTCCAGGACCTTAGGGTGCTGAGATAAATAAATGTATAATAATAATAATAATTTTAGATAGTTCCATGTTACCAGTCCACTTAAGACTCCAAAAACCATAGCCCTATTATCTTTATTCTCCATATGTCGCAACAGTTTTTCAATAACCGGGGGTTGTCCTTGGGGGCACTAGCATAGCGCGTACAGGGATAATCGTCGGTTGATATCATGTTCCTTTATAATTATCTAAAGGGCCTCTGCGAGTTGGCTTCGGCTCCTCGTACGCCTCCCAAAGGTCCAGGACCTCAGGGTCCTGAGATAAATAAAATATAAAAAAAAAAAAAATTTTTATTCAGGTCAAATATACCCATTTACAGAATCAAAACTCATCAATACGTTAATTAAAATAATAAAATTAAATACATTAAAATTAAAATTAATAAGACACTGTCAATGAATTACAATTAAATTAAATAAATTAAAATCAAATTAAATGCATTAAAATCAAATTAAATAAATTAAAATCAAATTAAATCAAGTTAAATTAAAGTCCAAAAAACACTTAGACTGACTTAGAGACTAGAGATCCGTCTATTGAGCTGCCGGTATGTGCACGCATCATCTGAAGATTGCAAAGTTATCTCACACCTCTTCTTCATAAGCTTGAGAGTTTGATCTGACAGCTTCTTGTTCTTATTTGTACGGTGAGTCTCGAAAAACTTAGATCCGACCGTATAGACAGTCCTCACGAACTCATCGTTATATTCGTCCACGGAGCTTCCTAGGCACTCGAAAAGATTGTGGAGTTCGAGCTGAAAGCTCTCGGGGTTTTGGATCTGGATCTGTGCTGGACGGAGCGTAGACTTCACCAATCGAGACTTTTCAAGTTTAATATTGATATTCAATGTGCCTCTTATTTATTTATTTTTATTTGAAATACATTATAAGCTAACAGTACTGGGACCCAAACGCTACCAGTTACCATGCACTTCCAGTTTTCACCGCATTGATCACAGAGACATCATTGAATATTTGCTTCTTCGTTGACAGAATGAACTCAGTCTCATTTCTAGTTGCACGGTTTTGTTTCACATTGACGGTTAAAACAAAATAAAATGAGACTAGTACCTAAGCGTAATTGTCCTTACTTACCTATTCAATAATGTACTCAAGTAATATTGTCCAGTCAAATTAGACCAAAAAATAGGGTTCTTTTTTTAAAGGTTACAATAATTCGCACATCTGGGTGCGAATGTCTAAAATGTCTAAATTGATATGTGGAAACGTGAATTGTACATTTACCCATACGTCACCCGATATTTATTGTAACACATTTTTATTCATTTTTCCCAAATAAATAAATATGTAAATGTTGAGACCATGGCGTGACCTGGTTGCAGAAGAAACGCCCCGGTGTCACCGTCGTGTGGACTGAGCGGAGGACACGGTGGAGCATAGGTAAGGTAGAGGTGAACAAAAAAGGAATAGGAGAGGGTTTCAGTCGGTAAAAGTCTGAAACGCTTTCTCGCTCCGTCCAAGAGCGCGAGAAGTCATTGGATGATTTACCACTTAAAAAAAAATTAAATGGTATGACCTGGTGAGAGTGGCGGAAATGCAATGGATGCGAGACGCACAGGACCGTTCGTTTTGGTGACACTTGGAGCAGGCGTACTATGTCCAGCAGTGGACGTCTTTCGGCTGAAATGATCATGATTATGATTAAATATGTAAATCAAAAGTATGTTCTACTCACAAATGTGTCCCGTTTCCACGTCATAGTCGTATCTTCTGATGCTGTTGAAACTGTCGATAAGGTAGAAGGCCTTGTGGGCGAGGTCCCAGCAGAGTCCGTTGGACACGTCTATGTTATCCAACACCTTCTGAGGAGTACCGTCTTCTGCGAAACGATACAGAGCACCATGCTTCTTGTTAGTTCTGGCTGGATCGTTATTATGGCTCATCGACCCTTGAAGAAAATAGAGTAAAATGTTCAGCTAAATATAAATAAGTATAAAGCTGAGTTGAGATGGCAATAGACATGTTGATCTTCATAACTTCATCATCTACCTTGATCTTTCCCAACTGTGTTGGGTTCAGCTACTAGTGCAACCAGATGAATTCCCGGTTTTTTCCTTTTAACTTTGGTCAGTCAGGCACAATCCAGTAACTGGATAACAGTCCTACCAAAAGCTATTTATTGAGACTGATAGCATATTCAGAATTACATGTTTCTGATTACCCATCACACATTCCGACGCCGAGTTCCTAGCTTGTCCGTTTGCAATTCCAATTTGCACAATTTTGTTCCGCCAACGCGTTTTTGGACCACTAGGCCTACAGCAGCGTTGCGACAACCGGTATAAATATGGTGGACATCTCCCCATACGTACAAAACGTACTGCAACTCCATGCCGTAGTCTGTGTTTCCTGATAGCTACAACCTATGGGTCTTAAGTCAAGAGTGTATAGGTTACTTGTAAGCAAGCATGCTCCATCGTCGACCACATCATCACTTACCATCAAGTGAGATAGTGGTCAAACGCGAGCCTATTTATAATAAAAAAACAACAGCAAAAAACCGAGGCAAAAGTCTTTACTCAGCAAAGAGCCGCAGCCATTCTGAACTGATATAATTCAGTATGTATATCCAGGATAATAACGAACCGTTAAGGATCGAGCGAGCTATATACCAGAGTGATAGTTTGAGACCGATTTGGTTTTGGCTAGCCTTGAATCCTCTAAGCACACTGCTGCAGAATTCAGGCCAAGACTACCGGTTAAATAGAGGTGGTCAAGTTATATCTCAGCTCCTTTACATATATGACTTGAATATTTTTGTCCCCAACAGTTTTTTTCCTAGCTGTCTACATGGGACATCGAGATGTAGTGGCAGTGGACAAGGAACTCACCCCGCTCTCCCTGGGTAACGAGAACTGGTATAAACCTATAGTGCTTGACACTAACGATCGCAGGGAAGTTCATGGACGCTTTTTCCGGGCCTTTCGTGGGCCTGATGCAAATCAATTAGCGTCTGTAGACTATGTTAAGGGGAAACCGATGGTTTTGTCGAAGTTGTCACGAATAACTACCGGAGATTTATTCTTACCAGCAAACAGTCTTCCCCTAGGATCTGCCTTGCCATGACTGAACCTATCTTCAGGGTGTTCCATGTGCACCTCTGCGATGGTCCTGAGAACCTTGGATCCGTTGAGTGCGCCATCCCACTGAATCTCCACCACCTTCTGGTCCAAACCCACAGCGAAGGTGTTCATTTTACCTTCGATTGGGATTATGAAGGTAGGCATTCCATCTGGAATATGAAATGTTGTTTTTCTTATATAAAAAGAGACAGCACTACATGCCTCTGATATTACACGAAAGTAACGCCATAGTGTCTTCGCGCCCTTTAGTTTCAAAGACGCAACGAACAAACTTCTAAAGCGTATAACCTTTCCCTTAGGGCATAGATTTTATTTTATTTTTTCACAAACTCGAATTACTTCATCTTTTAAATAAATATTCAATGACGTAGGTTGTAATAAGGAAGGCGCCAAATTTTGCAATAACGGTTATTAACCCTCCTACATTTATTGACATTCTTAACTTCAAAAAACGGAAATATAGACATAAAGCTGTCTTCAATCGACAGCATCTATCGTGATCCTTTACATTTTCTAGTGATGAAGTTCATTGTCTGCTTTTCGGGTAACTACGCAAAGATTTTAGGAAAAGGTCAATGTACTTTATTGCAAAATTTGGCGCCTACCATAGTAATCCAACTTCCTATTTAACATAAAATAACACAATTTAAAACGGACTTACCCAACTTAGCTTTAAAATGGCTGCCGTCCGTATACTTCATCAAGGTTTTGCCAAATATACTGACGTAGTACAGTGTCTGCGTCTCATGGGACCAGTGCGGGCCAGAGCCGTACGTCACCGGCGATACCACTGCACTCACCGTCGGTTCCTCTGGGTCCTGAGAACGGAGTTAGGGTTTGTGGAAGGTTGTCCAGTTTCGTCTACTGAGCAAGCCCTTAAAGTTTGCGGAGACCTGTCCCTTACACCCTGTAGTTTATGCGCGTTAAGAAAATAGTGACGTTATCGTTGTCGCTTGCTTAGACGCGCCTCGTGACCAATAAGATCATGGTAAATTAAAAAGTCGTATTCAGATTGACCAGTTGCAGTAAGCCCTTCCGACAGTACAGATGCGTTTTAAGTCAATTTTGCTTGCAGTACCAAGACAGGTCCAGTCAAATGACCCCCGATTTCTGATTTAACCATTTGAAGTTGATTTCTCATACTCTATTTTTGCCAGGAAATCTGTCAAAGTCAAAGGGTTTGAGAGGTTCTTAACTGAAAATACTTAATTCAGAAACCCACCCTGAGTGTGGTGCTTTTCTCAAAAGACATACACTACAGATTGTATGGACTTTAACCTTTTGACGTGCGTAATTAGAGACACAATAGTAAGACAATGGCTTGCGGACGCCGGCTACCGCCTGAGCGTTAATGAATTAAATGAGACTTTGACCTTTTAAGTTTGTTTCAGGATTTCTTCATATTGTCTTAGATGAGAAACATCGACCTTAGTGATTTGATTAAAAAAAAACGGTTCCTGCTGCAGTAATGTAGCTCCAAAAATTTTTTTTAATAGATTTTTTGAAATAAATATTAATTAAATATAATTGAGAAAAGTGAGCAGTGGTGGCCGAGTGGTAACGGCCCCGACTTACGAATTGTAGGTCGCGGGTTCAAACCCAGCCAGGCGCATTACTTTGTGTAATTTATTTCATCACCACTGCTCTCAAAACGGTGAAGGAAAACATCGTGAGGAAACCGGCATGTCCTAGAACCAAAAAATTCGAAGACATGTGACATCCACCAACCCGCACTGGGCCCGCGTGGTGGATTACGGCCCATTCCCTCTCCTAGAGAGAGGAGGCCTGAGTCCCTGCAGTGGGAACATTAAAAGGCTGAATAATGCTAATAATAAAAAAAATATAATTAGTTGTCTAGACGAGGTAAATGTAGCGACCTGATTTGTATTCTTATATTTTCTGGTTGCTAAGATATTCAAGATTTTTGTGGATTAACGTTTGCGCGTTTGCTGTATCTCCCAAATATTGACAACTATCGTGGATGCGTTTATAAAAATATGAACTCACTTAGACAAACACCTAGACCCGGTACAACTATCGTTCTACTAGTTCCGAACGTAGCGAAGCATCAATAATAGTAGATTATGTGACTAGGGGATCAAGCAGTGTGTTTAAATCGCGGGCGGCATGTTGAATTCCGAACGAAACGAAGGTTGCTAAGTTTTAATCCCGAACGTCAGTGAGGGAGTTATATAATTAGCTGAGTTAATGTAGAAACCTGAGTGAAGTGAGGAGTTCAAGCCGCCCAAGACAAAGACAGCTTTATCCCCGCGTTGGATACTCTACTTTTTACACCATCTGTGAGATAATGAAAAGACATTTTACGAAAACAAAATATATTTTAGAGAAATATAAGTAATATTTACAAGCTAATCTTCTAAAATTCGACATTCAATAAATTCAGTAGGTACTCTAAGATTCTATAGTTTTAAGTTTCTTTAAGTAACACTACCGCTCTTTCATTACTTTTTTTAGAGACTTGTCCGTCAGTAACCATATTTTTTTTTTTGTTGATGGTCAGTTCGATTTTTGAATAAACTTATTTGATGCACGTACATTTTAATTCAATGTCAAATTCAATGTCTTTGGTTTTTGGCGTTCCAAATTCAAATCTCATTATTCCCTAGGGATCGCCCATACTACATTATCTCCCTAGGGACAGAATGACTTGCTTTATGTGAGGGTTGTATTACATATAATAGGGCATTATCGAGCAGGTGGTGTAAAAATCTATCTAAAACGTATACGATGAAAGATTGATTAGGATTACTTAGTGACAGGTTAATAGTGTCGCATGTTTTCCCAATTTTCGTCATAATTTGGGTCGCATTTGCAAGGTCACCTATGTACATTTACGCACATTTCATCCCACATCAATACAGTCCACTTTTCATTTTGAACCAGTTTCCTGCGTCTGGGATAATCACAACCAATTTTACATTTCCGCCCAAGTAATTGGTGTAAGGCGCCACCACTGTCTGATTATACTGATGTACAATCATTTACTGAGAATTTGCAAGTGTAACTACTCACGTCAAAGAGGAAGTCTATATCAGTATTATTAGTATTGCTGGTGTCATTAACGTGTAGATCTGTTTCTAGTGTGGTAGTCGTGTCTTCATTTCGTACTAACGTAGCAACACTAGCAAGCACAAACACAGATGTCAACATTTATGTTTTACAGAAGCCGTTGCTACATTTACGTTGGCACCAATGTTTTTTTTTTTTAAAGTAACTTCTATTAATATTTTTTACCCAAGCATGAAATTGACTCTGACGACGACTCTACAATAAATGTTGCGTAAGACTTGATTTAATATCAATCTTTTACAATTTTCGCAACAAACACAGTGATTTCGCGTATAGCTAAGGTGTGGAATTCCCTGCCGAGATGTTGTCTTGATAGTCACAACCTAAGGACCTTTAAGCCAAGAGTGAATAGGTTACGTCTAGACAAGCGTGCTCCATCGTCGAACACATCATCGCTTACCATGAGGAGGAGGAGAGATAGTGGTCAAGCGCGAACCTATCAATAAAAAATACCGGGTAAGTGCGAATCGGACTCGCGCACTGAGGGTTCCGTACAAACTTATCTATGAATAACAGTTTAATTCCCGAATTGAGTTACGAAGATTTTTTCGAATCACAAAAAAAGTTTTTTTTGTGACGTAACTACAAATTTATAGTTTTCAGATTTTTTCTATACTTGTGCTATGAGACCTTGCTTCATGCCAAATTTCAGGATTCTAGAGAGTGTCGAAATACACGTTTTTTGAGACATAAACGGAACGTTAGCTCAGAAGTTTGATATTTTCACAGCTTCAAGGGACCGCAAACCTGAGAATATAATTTTAATTTCAACTCGATACCTTCACGCGTTCCCGAGATAAAGGGTCTTGAAAGACAGACGGACAACAAGTGATCCTATAAGGGTTCCGATTTTTCCTTTTGAGGTTTTTTTTTGTTATTGTGTGGGAAAATCATCTTATGACAAATCCCGCTCTTGGGCGGAACGAGAGATAGTGTTAGACTTTTACTGACTAAAAACCCACTCCTGTTCCTTCTTTGCCTTCGTCCCAGGGCCCCGGGTTTCACTTTCACACTGCCCGTGGCCCTAGTAGGCTTCGACCCTGCTGGGCCCCTACGTTCCTTTTGAGGTACGGAACCTTAAAAACATTGACTATAATATCAGTTTACTTTTAAACTAAGATGAAGCGGAGCCGAAAAAATCCACCTAGGTACCATATTAAACCGTATTTCTCCGCCCATCATTCATAACGGACCCTATAAGGGTTTACTATCAATTCGGATGGTTTTAAGCTGTTGATCCCCGCATTAACGCCGGCGTTCACGCGCCATTGTCTCACTATTGTGTCTCTAATTACGCACTCAAAAGGTTAAGCAGCAAGACTGATGAAACGAAGGCTGGATCGTGTGATAGATATTTGGGTAGGGGGGACTAGAAGTGACTGACTGACTAATGAGATGCTTTTGTAACATATGGGAAAAGATATACTTTAAGCTGTGAAAATTAAGCCAGAAGAACAGGTGATGCGCTAGACTCATATTAAGAGGCTACAATATCATTAGACCAGAAAATGTGGAAAGAGAGAAGATAAGCGCGTTTTAACGTATTATCATATGTTTTATCATAGTATTGTACCAGTTCTAACTTTCTGAGACATCCTTGGTTGGGTTTCTTTCGAATACCGTAATTAGAGACACAATAGAACGACAATGGGAGAGCGAACGCCGGTGTTCGCTTGGGGTTTAATGAATTCAATCCCAATGAAAAATTGGGGTCAATGATGTTCATCCTCGTTAGCTGAAGCGTCACTGCACGCGAGTAACACTAGGCGACGCAGAAAATCACTCGATTCAATATTTACCTAAATAATGGGATAATGGAGATGAATCTACACTAATATTATAAAGAGGTAGTTTGTTTTTTTTTTGTTTTTATGTTTTTTGTTTGTGAAAATTTTTTCACCGACAGAAAGCTGCTTTATTCCTGAGTGGACATAGGCTATATTTTATGTATGCGGAAGAAGCCGCGGGCAAAAGCTAGTATGTTATAAGCGAAAAACATGACCCGTCACGAGTGTGAGTTGAGCCTAGCAGTCTTAGAACTTACCTGTAGGTGTCGTCATCTCTTCACACACAGCAGCCAGTCCTTGTCTCCACAGCAGGCGATTATTCGCCCACTTTCGGGACGACTATAACCTCCATTCCTTTGCCGAACACACACATTGTTATGGCGTTGCTTGAAAAAGGAATATACGATTAGTGACAACAAGAAGGTGTAGGTGACTAGAGAAAAGAACAAGTTCGAAGCTTTTATTATTTTAAAATAATTTATTTAAGGTAATAAAACTGCCCCAAGAGAGAATATACTCCTGGGATACAAAGTACTCTTTTTATGAGGTGAGAAATCATCCAATGACTCTACACCATCCTAGGTTGACTGGTAGAGAATGCCTCAGGCATTAAGTCCGCCTTTGTACTTTGTGTTGCATGAAGATTAATAAATAAATAAATGACTTCTCTCGCTTCAGGGTAGAAAAAGAGTGCGTGTCACACTTTTACTGATTACAACCCACCTGTGACCTTCAGTTGCCCTTTGCGTTCTAGGGTCACGGTCACTCTATCAAACGTTCTCGCAGCCCGAGTAGGAAAAAGTACACCATGTCCTATTGTGTATCTACATGATCTACCCGTGTGCCAATTTTTAACCAAATCCGTCCAGCAGTTTGAGCGTGAAGGACCGGTCGTTACGGCGACACTTGGGGGAGACCTATGTCCAACAGTGGACGTCTGCAGGCTGAAATGATGATGGTGACCATAGGTAGAGTCACACATTCAGGATGATGATGATTAATTTATTGGTTATATGAAAGGAAAAACTGACTGACTGACATATCAACGCACAGCTGAAACAACTGGGACTAGGAGAGTGAAATTTTGCACAAGGTTTCCTTTTATGACGTAGGCGAGCACTAAGAAAGGATTTTCCAAAATTCACATCCTAAGAGGATGAAATGGGGGTCCAAAGTTTGTGTGGAGAAAGCTACTTTCACGCGAGCAACACCGCTAGAACAATTTAGTTGGTTATATTTCTTATTTGTTTTTATTTGGTTTTATAGAGCAGTGGTGGCCGAGTGGTAACGGCCCCGACTTACGGAGTTGTAGTTCGCGGGTTCAAACCCAGCCAGGCGCATTACTTTGTGTAATTTATTTCATCACCACTGCTCTCAAAACGGTGAAGGAAAACATCGTGAGGAAACCGGCATGTCCTAGAACCAAAAATTCGAAGACATGTGACATCCACCAACCCGCACTGGGCCCGCGTGGTGGATTACGGCCCATTTCTTCTCCTAGAGAGGAGGCCTGAGTCCCAACAGTGGAAACATTATAAGGCCGACTATGCTATGCTATATATTTCAGAGGGTGAGAGTACTCATGAAATGGGATCATCCCTCAAACGCGTCAGCCTGCCTCGACGAAATGTGGGGTGTGTGTGTCTGAGGCTACATTTTATCAAATTTGTCCAGTTTGGGTGAAATAGAAGATATTTTTTCCATCTTTAGAGTTGACGATTAAAATGTACTTGGCAAGTTAAAGTCACCCTTGTATTGGATAAATTAGATTCGAATTACATAACTATGACGTCATTTAATGTATGATGACAAGATAAGATACAATCATATAAACGTTATCAACATACCGATGGGAGTGGATACAATCAACTTGATAAGACCACACAGCTCTTGTGATGATTGAGATATAATGATATCAGCCTCTAGGTAGGTACTTGTCCTTTAAAATATACAACGTGTTAATGAAATAACCCAAAACCTCGGACACCCCAACCGATTTTTATATTAATAAATTGATATGACATATAATTATTTATTTCTATAAATTATAGTAAAAGATATTTGTAAATGTTGTTGTCGCGCTACTTCTTACAGATTCGTAGCTCTATCGCCCGGCTCGCCAGCTCTAGCGCCCGCGCTGTTTGTTTACATCGCGTTGGACAGTAGTGTACAGCGTCGTTGAAAATATTAGAGGCGGCATGACAAATAATTATTTTTTGGAAAAAAAATAACCTATATTAAAAATTATTGTAATCGATTTTGCTGCCGATTCTAAACAAACTAGTTTCAGGTTTTGGGTTATTTCATTAACACCTTGTATATAATGGGCTTTGAGGATACTTTAATCATATTAGAATAGAGTACCTAGTTGAGTAAATTTTTATTTATCAAAGAGTGACTTTACCCAAAATGGCAAATAGAATTTTTCAAATTAGTTCAAAAATAAGTAAGCTTTCAAATCTGGTAGAAGGAGAAACTGTCTAGTAACATAATAAGCATGCACATACTCAATTTCGTGCCTGCACGAAGGTTGAGGAAGTCGTGGAGTATTTAAAAGTGAAGACCAACTGGACCCTGATTGTCGTAAGGTTGGAAGCCCGCCACGACGTTAACTTCAAGTCGTTCGTGGTACAAGTTCCAACCCACCAGCTACAGACCTTCTTAAAAGAGGACTTCTGGTCGAAAAGTGTCGTATATCGACGTATCCGAGGACGACTATGCGACACCACGCAACGCACCACGACGCCGGCGTCGGTAACTTTAGTTCTCATTCGGGAAAGGTCGTTTTATTCATTACTAGCTTTTGCCCGCGGCTTCGCTCCCGTCAACTGACTACTATATCCTACTCTACCCAACTCTATCCTACTCTACCTTACTCTACCCTACTCTACTCTACCCTACCCTACCCTACTCTACCCTACTAAAAAAAAAAGTATCCTATGTCCGTCTCCTGGTTCTAAGCTACCTCCCCACCAACTTTCAGCCAAATCGGTTCAGCCGTTCTTGAGTTATAAATAGTGTAACTAACATATGTGTTCTTTTATATATTGTATACAGACTATCATATTTTTAGAGAAACTTAACGGGTGATGAAATCAAACGTGTTGTATCGTCACTCGATTGCCATACTATCAAGTGTCAGACATTTAGAACTGCCTACCCTCAAGTACGACACACTCCAAAATCCAAACGGTATATCCTTACATGTTAGGCACTTATGAAGGGCTACTCTTAAGTTTCAGACACTCAAAACTTATCAACAATATCGTCCTCCCAACTAGACATACTGCAACTCGAGGAACTCGGCAACTCTTTTCCTCCCGCTCTGGATGGTGCGAGAAGGAGTGTCAGACTTTTACTGACTACCACCTGTGCTACTTCAGTTACCCTTTACATTTCACTGCCGCGGTAACTCTTTCGAATAATGCCGCAGAAACTTGGGTCCTAAGATCATTTTCATTCATACATTAGTTTTTTTTTTTTTTGATATAATCTAATGTTTTTCTGCGATCCCACTTGATGGTAAGCAGTGATGCAATCGTTGAAGGTGGGGCGCACTTTAGCCTTGAAGACACCTAAATTGTAATCGGACAGGAAGACCGCAGCAGACAAATTATATCACGCTAATATTAGAAAGGCGAAAATTTGTGAGAGAGATGGTGTGTGTGTGTGTGTGTGTGTTGAAGGCTGCAAGGATTTCGATGAAACTTGGCACACTGGTAGACTACGCCTCGGAATAGCACTTAGGAAACTTTTTATCCGGTAGTATTTAAACGAGTGACTAAGTTAAAGTTTTAAGTGACAAAAATAATTAATTTACGTTATAGTATTAGTAAGTGAGTGACTGACTGCGAGTGACGAGAAATCAACAGAACAGCAACTTACAAACATTAATTTGAGTTACTTAAAATACAAAATGAGAAGCTTCATAATATTTAAGCGACCTAATATTTGTTTGAGTGTCAACGTTACGTCCTGCATTTTTTCAATATTTGGCAAATGATTTATTTATACTGAGCGGCATTTTATCTTAGATGAAGTGTTTCGAATGTCCTAAATATCGAAGTACAGAGTATCGAATTCCTAAATATCGATATTTATGTATTATGTATGTCACAAGATAATTTTATAATTCGGATATTGCGAAAACCCGGATAGTTAGAAAATGGTAAAATAAAATCTGCGAGCGACTTGGACGTAGCGTTCGCCGGCCGCTGCCGCGGCACGCGGGCTCGCTTCGCTCGCGCTTGGTCACAGTTCTAACCTAACCTAACCAAACAAGTTCAAAATGATGAATCTGCCTGCGACTAGTTAATTAGACAATGGTGAAAACATTTCTTAAGGTGAACTTTTAGTGCCTAGTTCGTTATGTAAAACCTCAATTTTATTTCTAGGCGCTCACTTAGTAATTTAGTCGCACGGCTAGAATTTTAAATATCTGAAATGGATTAATCACAATCCACTTTTAGTAAGCACGTTCTGGATTTTATTATTAATCAATATTTGTCGTTAGTTTAGTTAATTTTTCGCTTATTCAAATTCATGCCGCTCAAGTTATTAAAAAAAAATAGCGACTGAAGATGAGATACCATCATCAATCGCTAAGTTTTTTTTATACACTCGTTTTAGTATTCCCCTTTTTTTATCCCAGGAGTATGTTCCCTTGGTATCGTCACGAAACCACTGGTAGCAGCTAGCCAATATTTCGTTCTTAAAACATTGGTTTGGTTTAAGAAAAACAGTTCACATACCTATTGTGATCCAAAAGATCCATCCCCTGCACATCAGAGACATCTGTGTGAGTTTGAGACAAGAACTTACATTCTATCCCCTCTTCAGTGACCCGCCATCGAAGCAACGTGATCCTCTGGTCAATCGACGTTGATAAGAGGTAGTCATCCACCAGACACAAGCCAGTTATCTGAGAGCTATGGTAGTGAGAACTGTTCCAAGTATGCAGTACTCTTGTAGAGGTCAAGTCATTCTGGTCAGGGATTTCCAGTACATTTATATGAATGGCATTGTCGTCACCACCTGTTGTTATAAGTATTTTGTTTTCAGTTAAAATGGCGGTGTCTATACTGTTTATACCAGATTTATTAGTTTTTGTCGAGAAAAATGGCTTGAAATCTGATTCTGTAATGGTCGTCGTATCCCACAATGTCACATCTCCTCTTGTAGTACAACTTATAAGGATATGTTTATCTAGAATTTGAATTACTTTAGTTTTCAATATGCAAGTTTTATGGTACTTTGATTCTTTAAGGTATTCCACCTTTTTGCTGTCTTGTTTGAAGGAAAACACTCTTAGATAAGAATCTGAACAGCCAGCGAAAATAATGTAGGAATCTTTGTCTCTCATCAAGTCTAAATCCATGATTCTCATTTCAGGATCAAAGTCAATGGAGCAGTTCCTCCAAGTTTGATTACCTTTTCTTTCTTTATCTGTCCCTTTTATCTGGTAATCTATTAATTCTTCTGATGATACATTGATTCTACAATTTTCTTTCGTTAGTTTAATATCTTTGATGCAAAGCTGTGCTCTTCCACCTGCAGACAATACTAGTAAACTATTGTCAGCTGAAGGAAATGTTTTTAAAGTTCTGACACTTGACAAATGTTTGAAACAAACTTCGTCTTTAAAGTTCATTTCAGCGTCAACACTAGAAACTCTTAGTGTTGTATCTTCCCCACCAGATATGTACACCGTAGCATTCTCAACTTTATGTGCTCTCAAACAGTTGACTTCTTTAGCGTGTGATCCGTTTATCATATTTCTTGAGACAATTTTGCTAAGTTGAAATGTTGTAACATTAATGTCTGAATTTTTCAAATAAATTAATTTAATAAATTCTTCATAATCCTCTTTCACTTTTTCAAAATACCTGACGGCATCCCACGATCTATGGCCACCTCCACACGGCACTTCTAATATTTTACTATTATCCTTAATATTATGTACGACGAAAACCCTTTCTTGGAATCCACACACTATATTGTCGTCTTTATCTAAGAATTTCTCGACCCATTCGAAAGCTAGATCTTTGCTGCTCATGTATTTAACAGTGTCATGATTAATACTAAAATATTTGATAGTACCGTCCCTGCCTGTAATGATAATATTATTATTTCTTATGTTAATAGATGTGGGACCATATCTGCCGTGCACTTTTGAAAAACTCTTTACCGGATTCTTTTGACCTTTTACGAATATGTGTATATTGCCACACCTGTCTCCAAACACAAAGTTATTGTTTACTACATTTATAGCAGAAGCTGTCAGCCATCTTTCTTTACAGTTTGGTAAAACAAAATTAGCATAATCTTCTACTTTTGCGCCATTTGAAGCTAAGACTGTTATATGACCATCTCCAGAGCATAATACAAGATGCCTGTTCCCAGCCCAATGCATTGATAAAATCTTTCCAACTTGTAATCTTGTATCAATAACATTTAATATAAAAGCCTCATCTTTACACTTTTCTACAAACACATCTAGCTTGCCATTCATGTCTGCTACAGCAACCAGTTGCTTACAAGTCGATAGTGATAGCAATTTATATGTAGACTCATGATTTAATTTATGTTCAGTCTTATTTTTACTTAAAACATCATAATATATCAAGTTATTCTCGTCCATGACCAATATGTTCTTTCTAGCAGTAAATACAACTTTTTTGGGAGTAGCAACACCAATATCAATGACATCATCATGGCAGTAATCAGTAGCAATGGTTAGGGGATGTATAATAACCCCACAGTCACCTCCACCAGTTACTAAACTTTGCCCATCAGTGTCTACAGCCCAGATGCAACCATTCTGATGAGACAGGGCCTTTTTCAGCAGCTTGCCTTCATAGTCCCAGTAACATATAGCCGAGTCTTCACCAACAGAAACTATAATATCACTTGTAATGCAACTCCTCATGACTCTAGCCAAATGGCCGTACACTTCGTGCTTACAAACTATGTCAATGGCCTCCCAATATTCTGCTGTATTATGTGAATGTATTGGTGAGGTATTGGGACCCCAAATCCTGACAGATCTGTCATCAGATGTGGTCACTATTATATTCTTTTTTGGTTCACAGGATATTGAAAATATTACTCCCTGAAAAGAAATAACTTTTCTTATAGCAGTCCTTCAATATTAAGTACATATCATATCCTTACATATTATGAAACAGAGTTCCCCAATGTCTGTCTGTCTCTATGAACGCGATAAACTCGAAAACTACTTGACAATAGACATGAGGAAGGTTTAGGTGTAATAATCAGAGGTCGGAATTAGGTAGAGTTATTTAAGTACTTATGCTGACTTCAGACAGCGAAAGAATAAAGTGGTTATGCCTCAAATCCCGAGATTAATTTTAAAGATCAAAATTTTTTTATGAAACTCAAAATATAGCAGAAAAAAATTTCTTCCTGCATTGATGATGAGGAAGAGGAAGTGTATAAATGTGCTAACCTCACCTCAGTTGACATAGAGAGATCTTTTTTAATGAAAAATACTGATAAAAATTGTATGTTAATTATCTTTGTTTTATTTGTCTTATCTATCTCTGAGGTTTTTATTATTATTTATTTGAAATATTGTCGGCCACACGGGATTTTTCATTAGAAATCCTACATTTCAATGCAAGTACATAAATAACTCTACCTAATTCTGACCTCTGGTAAATACATGCATATTATAGTTAGAGATTTCTAATACCTTTGCAAAGCTGGGGTGGGGCGCTAGTATTTAATATCAGTGCAAATTATCTAAATCAGAAAACTCAGTTTTTTATCAAGTTTGGTTAACTTGGCTTTGGTTTTTGCTCAGCATTTGTAGCACAAAAGTTATGCTACATGTGTTTAAAACTGCAAAACCTCAAGTTTCTATGTAAAAATTGCTTATTTGAGTTTTTTTAACCATTCATTACTAAACAGCCTTTTATTGATTTATATACTTACACAGTACACTAATAAATAAGTTTTTTGCTTGGAAGAATCAGATTACAAAGTGAAACTCAGAAATCAAAAAGCTTAAACTTTTAAATATACCTTATGTCCTCTCAAATGATGTAGTGGCTGATTGCCACTACACCTGTGTATGATGACCTCGGAGAACACAGTACCAGCCATCACCAAAACATCATCATGGAGAGGAAGCAGCAGTCCACTGTACAGTATTGAGTTGTCTCGGCTGGTGTGTTGAGATAGCAGTGTCTGGGTGACAGTGTTCCATTTCTGTAATAATTATTATATTATTGAATTGCCAATTAAACTAATTATATAAAGAGGTAATATATTGTCTGTTTATATGTTCGTAGAGAGCAGTGGTGGCCGAGTGGTAATGGCCCTGACTTACGGAGTTGTAGGTCGCGGGTTCAAACCCAGCCAGGCGCATTAATTTATTTCATCACCACTACTCTCAAAACGGTGAAGGAAAACATCGTGAGGAAACCGGCATGTCCTAGAACCAAAAGTTCGAACACATGTGACATCCACCAACCCGCACTGGGCCCGCGTGGTGGATTACGGCCTATTCCCTCTCCTAGAGAGAAGGCCTGAGTCCCAACAGTGGGAACATTATAAGGCCGACTATGCTATGCTATGCTATATGTTCGTACAAAAATATATCTAGAAGAGGAAGAGCAAGTAATAGTCTGATTGCAATATTTACAATTCTTTCACAAATAGAAAGCTACACAATAACTGCATACAATAGTAGCTTTTTATGTTTCTATCAGGATAAGCTGCAGGAGCCAAACTGTGGGATAAAGTGATTACTTAAAAGAAATTAGATTTATATAGTTTTTTACAATGTTCAATTAGTGCATAAAGTTTTAAACAAATAAATCATCATCATCATCATCATTTCAGCTGAAAGACGTCCACTGTTGGCAGTGACGGATTAACCCTTAATCAAATTAAGCAACTGCATCACGTCTGGGGGGGGCACCAGAAGAAGCACAAAAAAATCCGTCCTTAGGGCATCACGTCTCACTCTCATGTCACCAAAAACCACACCAAAAAAAGTTTCTAGGACTAATTTGAAAATTCGCGGGTTTTAAGTTGACATAGAGTCCGACCTAGAGTCATAACCCCGCTCCCGCTTGCCCACTCGCTGCCCGCTAGTGCATTCGGCAATTCAAATGCACCGGAATTGCGATTAGCCAATCACAAACCACCCCTACCCCGCGGCCCCCCCGCAAATCTGTGTCAATCAAATGTTTTGTTTTTTGAGTAATTGTGCCGGCCGGCTTCTATGCATATGTAGTAATAGGGGTTAAAGTATGAAATTGCCGTTTTGGTACTTCGAATTGACATAAAACCTTCATCGTTTGAGATTTTTGAGTGAAACTTTTTTCACGTAGTAGGTACCTATGAAGTTCTTTTAAAAAAAACTTTAAAAAAAAAATAACCGACTAAACTAAAAAAAAAACACTAAAATAATCAAAATAACTTTGATTTCGGAAGTCGGTGTTTCTCGGTATTTTTTATTTCTTATTTAACACCGACTTCCGAATTTTTTTTTTAAGTGTTTTATTTCACACTCGCAGTTGCGATACACTTCCTCATCACAACCAGAGTGCCTATTCTCATGACAATTCCAATTAACCCAAACACTGCTAGGTTACATTGTTTTATTATGAAGTTTCTGTGTCTACCTTCTACCTTCCGTCTCCATCATCAGATCAGTTCGATAGTACCTTGTAGCCAAATTGCATCTCATGACAATTCTAATAAGCCCAAACACGGCTAGGATACATTGATTAATTACGGAGTTCCTGTGCCTACCTTCCGGTTCCATCATCAGATCAGTTCGATGGTACCTTATAGCCAATGCGCATCTCATGACAATTCCAATAAGCCCAAACACGGCGAGATTACATTGATTAATTACGGAGTTCCAGTGCCTACCTTCCGTCTCCATCATCAACATCAGTTCACTTCGATGATACCATTTTCAACATAACTATTCAGAACCATTTATTTATTTGTATTGTCATAGTCGCTTAACTATCATCATTGTGATATCTATGTGAGTATGAAGTTCCGTTGGCCATTTCTGGTCTTCTTCATCAGTTCCGCTTCATCAAATGTTACTTTTTGACTGTAAATGCTTAAGTCCTCGATGAAAATAGTAAAATAACTATATGGTTGCCTATAATATTTGAGGAGCTCCCTCGATTCCTCATGGATTCATCATGAAAACTGGATTTTGAAAAAAATTAAACCAATCTGGAAGCATATCCTATAAGGGGAAAAAAAGTTTGCCAATCGGTCCATAAACGACGGAGTTCTGAGGTAACAAACATAAAAAAAATACAACCGAATTGATAACCTCCTCCTTTTTTGGTAGTCGGTTAAAAAATGTGCAACATTCGATTATCGACTTTCAGTTTTTTTTTATTCAGCTTAGACAAGAAAGTTGGATATTCGAAAATTCCAGTGATTTTTGAATACGAGTTCCGACGCGGAACTAACGCGGCAGAAACAGCTCGCAATATCAATATTGCGTTTGGAGAGGGGACTGCTAATGAATGCACCGTGCGATTTTGGTTTAAACGCTTTCATGTTGGAAACTTTGATTTGAAGAACGAACTACGTGGAAGACCGCCCACACAGGTGAATAACAATGAATTGAAAGAGATGGTGGAAGCCGATCCGAGCCCAACTACCCAGGAATTGGCGGCATGGTTTAACGTTACCTTACCAACAATAAAAAAATATGAAAAATGGGTGCCACTGATTTGACTGATCTGCAGAAAGAAACGCGTGTTTAAAGTTGTGTTGCCTTGATCGAATTGTGACATGTGATGAAAAGTGGATTCTTTATGATAACCGTAAGCGAAAAATGCAATGGCTGACCCCAGGTCAAACGCCGCAACAGTGTCCTAAAGCAAAGCTTACCAATAAAAAGGTAATGGTAACTGTTTGGTGGTCTCACTATGGTGTTATTCACTATAGCTTTCTCCGATCTGGTAAAGCAATAACGGCAGATGTCTACTGTGCCGAATTACGAACAATGATAGCAAAACTAGCAGTGAAACAGCCCCGACTCATGAATCGATCTTCACCATTATTGCTCCATGATAAGGCGAGACCTCATACAACACGAGAAACCATTTTAACTGGGAACCGATCACTTTTCCGAAATTTTTTTGTTCGAATTTCATTTTACCGAAAACTATTGACTGGCGTCTTTTTGCTATATGTATTATTTGACACATTTTTAGATCATCGAAGTATCAAGTGTCATAAGTATTATTTTACCGAACTATATTTCGCCGATTTACAAAATAACTTTTTGCTATTGGCCAAAGCCTCTTTTGAACTTTTTTCATTTGCCAAATGATTTATTTTTCCACATTTTCACCACAACGAAACAATATTTTACGGAATTTTGCTCACAAATATATAGACGGTATTTGGTACTTAGCATTTTCAATATTAAATTAAAATAGTATCATAAAAAGTCAATATGTTGTGTTACAAAATTTAGTGACAGAAACGAATCGCTACAAAACCGACTTCACACAGTCTTGTCCGCCCTACCCCTAGAGTGTAATTAAGCTCGCGTGGGGCCGCCCAAACCCCGCAGCGCCGGAGCCGTGACACAAATAATGCTTGCTGCATGTTGCATGCCTGCTTCCATGCTGCATGCCTACTTGCATGCTCTGCTGCATATTGCATGCCTGCTTGCAT
This sequence comes from Mythimna impura, assembly GCA_905147345.3. Lineage (NCBI taxonomy): Eukaryota > Metazoa > Arthropoda > Insecta > Lepidoptera > Noctuidae > Mythimna > Mythimna impura. The sequence goes on along the minus strand of LR990355.1, from coordinate 1,348,106 downwards.
GTTGCATACCTGCTTGCATGTTGCATACCTGCTTGCATGTTGCATGCCTGCTTGCATGCTAAATGCCTGCTGCAATTTGCATGCCTGCTTGTACGCTACATGCCTGCTTGCATGCTGCATACCTGCTGCATGTTGCATGCCCGCTTGCATGTCGCATGTCTGCTTGCATGCTACATGCCTGCTTGCATGCTACATGCCTGCTTGAATGCTGAATGCCTGCTTGCATGCTGCATGCCTGCTTGCATACTGCATGCCTGCTTGCATACTGCATGCTTAAAGCAAGCATCCTTGTTTGCATGCTTCTTACTGGGACCAATTAAAACCATTTTTGTTCATAATCAACTATATTATTAAGTGCCTTTACTTTTGAATAATTCATTTAAAAAAATATTAGGTTAAACTAATCTGAAATTAGCACCTGTTGCGTCAATCATGCCACTGTAATAATTACACTTCTAGGCGTTTGATGACATGAAAATATGGTAATTAAAACAGTGGTATAGTGAAAGTTCGGAAACATAATACTTCGAACAAATGTTATTTCAGCTAAGTGTAACATCGGTGAAAAGTTTTTCGACCAAATGAAACGTCGGAGTAACGAAAAAAATCGAATTGATAATAGGTCAACTGATACAGTGGCAGATGTGACTTCGATGAAATAAAAAAAAACGAAACGAAAATAGTTGAAAAGTTTTAGGTGAAATAAAATTCCGTCAAATATTTTTCGAACTTATGATAGGTAACCATTTTAACTCTACAGGAACTGCAATTAAAAACCATTCGTCACCCTCCGTTTTCGCCAGACCTTGCTCCAACGGACTACCATTTTTTTCGTGATTGGGACAATTTTCTACTTGATAAAAAGTTTTCTTCTCAGGAGGCAGTACAAAATGCTTTCACACTGTTTGTTGAATCTAGATCACCAGAGTTCTATCGCAAAGGCATAAATGACCTTCCTATTAGATGGCAGCAATGTATAGATAATAATGGTAATTCTTTTGATTAAATAAATATATTAAATTTAAAAAAAAAACGAATTTCAATTTTTCAGTACAAATCGGCAATTTCATACTTTAACCCATAATAAATAAATTATGCTTTGGTTTTTATTGTTGTCACACCTACTCCACTAGGGGGCCCACAGGCGTAGATTGCTTAGGGCATCAAGTAGTCTTAATCCGTCGCTGACTGTTGGACATACACCTCCCCCAATCGTCGAATGCTGCCCAGCCGAGTCGGATTCGACAATTGACCTCTTTCTCAAGTTAGACATACCCATCTGGATTGTCTGTCCGTCCCAGGTAAACATAATCGTCTACAACTTTGAGTGTAGAGAAAAAAATTGAATCAATAAATAGCACAAACTTTTGCTTCACCTATGTCAAAATTCAGCCTTCAGTTTTTCAACATTATAAATATGGATTGGTAAACTCATAAGCTAAAGTGTATTGATCTTAGTTTCTTTACTACTGAGATAATCATCCAATCCTAAAGAGACTTATATTTACTTCAACATATTACATTAATCTTACCTGGACCACATTATGAGCTGTCAAAACAGCAACCAGCTCGTCATTAACCCACACTGCTGAATGCAGCCAGTCATCACACACTATTGGCTCAAACAATCTATTAAATACCCCCCTTCCATCACCAGACTGTTCGGAAGTATCCGCAGAAATAACCATAAACTGTTTACCACCAAAAACTAATACAATATCTCCACATTGAGCAGCTACAAATCCATATATTTTCTGGCCGTTCAAACCGCTTAATCGCTGTAATAACTTTGTAGATGCCTTGTCGAATATGTTTACTGTGCTTCCAATACCTGGAAAGTGTAGTTCATGGGTTAATTTGGGACTTATTGGATTTAATACTGATAGTTATTCTGAAAACATTGTAACCTGAAAACTTACCGGCTAACACGAGATTTCTGTAAAACTTTACGGTAGTAACATCAGTGCGCGTTAATAAAGACATTTCCAATGAATTCTGTACGAAGTCATTCAATAAATTCAAAATCAAATTGTATTTTTGCTGAAAATGTGCAATTCTTAAGTCCCTGTCCCACCATATGTTATTGACAATTTCACAATTTGACATAGAGTAGTACAGCCAGATTTGCCTCACCCAGTGTGCGAAAGAGAAAAAACACAAATAATGTAAAAATTGTAGTGTAATGCCCTGGAAAAAATTGACTATGTCGCTGTCATTTTGACATAAGATGTTAACGTTCCGTTTACAATAGATTAAAATGTAAGGGACAAAAAATATATTTATCATTGTTAAAAACGTATATAATTTTCTATCTTCTCTTTGTTTGCATGAATTTTTCATAAATAAATATCTACTTTATTTAAATTTGAATTTAATGCTCTATTCAAGTTTTTATTTCTCATTTTTTTCTTTCCGGGAAGTAAAACTATATAACTAGGAATGTGAAATAATTAGGGCTGTCCAATATAAAATTCAAACACATCGATAAATTAAAAAATATATATAATTTATTTGTTACAAATTATTGCTATTTATACCAGAGGTGATTTTTTTATTACGGATCATTCGCATTCGAATCGCAGTCGCAATCTGTCAAAAACACCTATAATTTCCCTACATTTTGACCAGTTTTTGAGATTGAGGCTGAGATCATATTGCGACATGAAATTGAACGTTTTTTAAAATATGAGAATTGGTTCTCAGTTCAAACAATTAATCAGTCTGGAATCGATCAAGAGGGTATTTGTCCGGGTACTTCTTCAAATGCTCTTCCATTTGCTGCATTTGTTTTCTGAAATAATAAAGGAATTCGTAAATTTTCTCGCTTTATTTGAATCTTAATATATACAGTTTTATTATTTGAATCTGAAATCTGAATAGATTTTTTAGTGTATCTTTATCTCTCTCGTATTCTTAAATATGAAAAGACAAATATTTATTCAACAACTTACTGAATCCTAGGGGGCATATCGTAATAAACATCCTCGAGCATTTCCTTCCAATGAGGCAGCTTCTTCTTTTCTGCATCTTGCATAGTTCTAACTACCGTGTCTCTTGATTCTTTAAGAGCAGTTTTTTCTGCATCCTCACCCCAAATACCTGTGGATATAAAAGTTTAGCAAAAACACTCATCTTGTGGATGTACCTAGTCATTCCATGAAGTTTTACGATAAATCAATTAGAAAAAAAAAGGGTTGAAAGACTGGTCAATAATAAAAGATGGACATACAGGCCATCTTATGAAATGATAAAAATAATTTCATTTAGCACAGAATCTAGGTACCTTTACTTTCCAAATACAATTTAAACTTCTGCAATGGGCTCTCATCATTGGTCCATTTTTGTATTTCTTCTACTGATCTGTAGGCTGTACTGTCATCTGAAGTGGAGTGATGGCCAACCCTGAAATTCAAATAATAGTGATAAATTAATTATCGCTCAGATGAAAATCTTGACTGAAAAAGTACTAAAATGTTATTGTCCTTCGTTATAGGTACATATAATGAAACGGGAATTCTGGTTTGTTACTGTGTGCCATCAAGTAGAGATCCAATGGGTGGTAGCTGGCCAAGTAGGCGATAAATTTTATCATCAGAACTATAACTTCTTAGTTGATTCTACAGCTGACATACCTGTAGGACATAGCTTCAATAAGCACAGGCTTGTTATTAGCTATAGCGAACTCTCTTGATTGTTTAACAGCGTTGTACACTGCAAGTGTGTCAGTACCATCGATACGGACAGTGCGAATGCCGAGAGAAGGCCCCCGAGCTGCTATGCCGTCGCCTTTGTACTGCTCGCTGGTTGGAGTCGAGATCGCGTAGCCGTTGTTTCTGCTGTAATAAATAAAATATTAAAGGTAATCTTTCAAGAACTAGTAACAAAACATTCACTGATAAATCAGAAGTCTATATTCGAGTCAGCATTTCCAGAGATTACCTTTTAGAAATAAACAATTATTCATGCCTCTCCAAAAAAAGTCGTTTGTTCACAAGCCGTTGAACCGCACTTACCATAAGAAGATCACAGGACAGTCTAACGTAGCTGCGAAGTTGAATGCCGCGAAGGCATCTCCCTCAGAAGCAGCACCGTCTCCAAAATAACAGATGACACAGCGGTCGTTGTTAGGCTGACGCTTTAGCGCGTACGCAGCGCCCACAGCTTGAGGGATCTGGGTTGCTGAAATATTAGGAGTAATAGCATCAGCTACAAATTGTTGGAAAACCACGCATTACTAAGATTAGGCCCCTCAACATTTTACTCATATCGTGAAACATTCTACTGGGCAGTCTCCCTTAGTAGAGCGCTGCCCTGCAGTAATGTGAGGGACAAAATTAATTTCAAGTTTCTATTTATGAATGAAAACAAACAGTAGTTTGTTTACGAGTGACGGCGTCACTGCACAACTGCGACACAATGATTCCAAGTAGGTATTATTAAACAAAAACCATTACACATCTTACCTAAAGGACTGGAGATAGTCACAAGATTACGCTGCTTGTCTCCGTAATGAATTGGCATCGATCTCCCTTTTCCAGAGTCCTCGTGGTTGCCGTAACACTGGTTGATTAGCTCAGTGACGGTCACTCCGCGATAGAGGAACACTCCTACTTCGCGGTATTGAGAGAACACGAGGTCCCGGGGGTCTAAAGCAGCAGCGCTGCCGATATGAATACCTTCCTCGCCGTAGTTAGTCATATAGAAGGATATGCGACCTTGCCTGGAAAAAATGAGAACATCAACAATGAGAAACCTAAAACCTTTGAACACTTTGTATGATGAAGTCGGTTGGTATTTGATTGGGAAATGTCTCTAGGCTGTAGGTACCATCTGCTTACGATATAACTAAGATTATTAACTTACAAAAAAATAAACAAACCATGTTTACCTCTGAGATTCATACAAAATCTTGTCCAATTGAGTAATCTGTATCATCGTTTTGTACATATTGATAAGCTGCTCTTTATCGATACTCGGCTCCTCCCTCTTTTCGATCACCGAACCATCGTTGTCCAATACTCTATAGATAGGGATAGGATCATAGCTCGTTTCATTCAGGAATTTAATTTCTGTCACGTAGGGAGCTTTTGCGCCCGGAAACTCAGCATTTTTTGTTTTGTTTTGGTTTACTTCCGTCCTCGTATGGGTAGATAGCAACTGCAAAATACGTTCGACATACTTTTATAATCACAGGATAGGCACTGCTACGGTTCACCCAGTCCATGTGATTTTCATTTTTATCGATATTACAAGTATGAAACAAAGGGAAATATTTCTAATGTTTATTTTCCTACTTAATCAGTACTAAGTAGGAAAATAAACATGGTTGGATGTCAGGTTTTCAGTAAAACGCACTGCAAATGCAAAATAGTTACTTATTTAAATAAATTCAAATTAGTCACACGAATGTGTTACTTTGGATTAGAAACAAGCTAAGTTATTCAACTACTTCGTATTTATCTACTTAAATAACATGATGTAATAAAAAAACAAACTTATTATTCTTCCACTAAGTTCAATATTGACCGACTGTGGAGATAACAAGCCAAAACACGATTATCATTTTAATCACTCAGCGCACTGATTTTGTACATAAAAAATGATTTTAAAAACCTACTGAAGTCCATATTTTTTTACGAAACCCAAGCATATTTTTATTAATATTTTAGTAAATATTTAACTTACCCTGACAGCGGCACTCCGTAGCGTGTTCAACCGCAAAACACTAGCTCCCGCCTTCAACGCCATTTTGTGACTGACGTAGCCTCATTAAAATTAAACTGTATCGTTGTTTAAGGCATTAGCAATTGTGATAAGGCGATCACACAAGCGTGCTAGCTATTACGTATGCGATATTCTGAAAGTGCGTATAGTTTGTAGGTACCTAAATAGTTTGAAAAAGGGCCATTTAATGACTCTAACAGAATTGGATGATCACGGGGGACACAGTGGAGCATACGGTGGAGGTCTGAGCACCACCGTGTCCTCGCGGAGGTGACCTCTCACGTCATCAGACCCTGGTTCAGGCCATGGTACCAGGCGAGAGGGCGCACCTTAAAGAGATGTCAGCAAGATTGACGGGGCCAGTTAGGGCGATACCTACCAGGGCTGCGGATTGATCGAAAGAGTTACCGTGGCCCTCGCAAAGAGCAACTGAAGGAACACTTGTGTTGATTTTAGTCAGTAAAAGTCTGACACTCCCTCGCACTCCACCCAGAGCGTCCCTCGTGGCGAACTCAGTTGAAGACATCTCACGTAAAAAAAAAGAAAAAATTGGATGACGGGTTTGAGTTCTTTTTGAGGCGCGCGTGCATCACTACGCACCGTTGGCGTCGACTGCTCGGGCTCGGTCCTTAACAGACGGCGGGACGGCGAGCTACCTACCTATTGCTCGTCGTCCGCAAGCCCACGATATACCAACAGGTGGGAAATAAACAATCAAAATACAAGTAGGTTCTGTTAGATATAGCTGTCAGCGATAAGACCGCCTTTGTACCCATACATTTAAGTTACCTAGTGTAAAAGTTTTGTCACTATTTTGGTGTACAATAAAGTTTATTATAATCTACATTGCCACTACCATACAGTCTCAATGATGCTGAAATGAAATTGATCAATAAAATACTAGCTTTTATACTGAAGATAACTAGTTGCAACTTGTGCCACTCAGCAGTGCTGACACATCGATAACATGGTGCAATCTCTGCTAAGAACCACAAAAATCATTTTCCTGATAAGATAATGTTCGGTACTCGCTACGATCTATAAATATCAGATTTTTCGGAAATGTATACCACACGCACATTATTGACTGACTGATATGAACTGGCATTAAATTAAAACTACATTTTCATCTAGTTTTTTAACGATATCATTGCCAGGGACAACTCTCTTGCTGAACAATAAAGATTTAGGTACAGTCACCCAGCAAAAGTGCTTAGATACCTTAACGCCTATTTTCCCTTGCACGTTAGAGTTCAAGTTTTCGAAAATTAAACTAGATGGCGTTGGTTTCTTCACAGCTAAGTGAAGCGAGCAAAGGCAATCTCACAAAGTATAAACTTGACTTTTAGTTTAACAAATAATAGACACATGCGTCATCATTGTCGTCAACAACTGATTGTAGTTCATAATTTCATCAACTTAGCATAAGTCAAGATGGCCTAGTGGTATAGAGCACACAGATTGAAGCGCAAATCAGTGTGCCGCAAGTTCAAATCCCACGCAATTGTTGACTTTTTGTAAGTTCTCACCCGATTGGAAGTTATGGATTAGCATTACATATTATATTAAATTATTCTTTAACTTGTTCACACATTTCTTAGAGTTATAAAGGGATCACAAAAAAACTAAATAAAGAATTAGATTTCTGCGAGGTAGACATAAGTTTTAACTTGACCGAAATGAACTGTCGTTTGGTTGTAGTTGTTGATTAGTGACGTGTGGTTAACAGTATTGTAATATTCGCAAAATGCAGGCTAATATTAGTATTGAAGTGAGGGCGACTATCATTGGGCTGCATAAAAGCGGTCTTATTAAAACACAAATATCTGAAGAAACCGGACTGAATGTGAGTATAATAGCTATTAATGAATTGTAACTTTATTATAAATTAATCTTCTAATTAAAATGTATGCCATTTATGAACCCATCCATCGTATCTTTATGAGGCTTATAAGAGAAATACATAAATCGTTGGGTTTATTGGATTGGTTATTGGATTTATAAATGCAGTTTTATTTTAAAATTATATTCAATAATTATGATTGTTAACATTTTATATAATGAAAATGAAGTCAAGTAGGTATAGCTGCCTAATATATAAGGTGTAAAAAAATTAACTTTAAGAATTTCGAGGGGACATTGTACTCCTCATTATGAACAACTTTTACTATGGGACCAAACCTGAAATCGCGAAAAAAAAATCAGCTGCTCCATACGTTTTGACGAGTTATGCGAACATAAACGTAGGGAACAGCTGATTTTTTTTCGCGATTTCAGGTTTGGTCCCATAGTAAAAGTTGTTCATAATGAGGAGTACAATGTCCCCTCGAAATTCTTAAAGTTAATTTTTTTACACCTTATATATATTTTTTTTGTTTTAGAAAAATACTGTAAGTCTTTGGATAAAAAGATATGAGGAAGAAGGTAGCCTTGCTAGTCGAAAGAGAAGTGGGAGACCGAAGCTTATTAGCGAGGCGCAGCGACGACATATGGTGGACGTATACGAAACGAATGGTTTCGCACCAACGAGACATTTTGCGGAATTATATGATACCTCGATGGATACTGTTCGCCGTGCACTTCACGCTGAAGGCGTGCATCACAGAAAACCTGCTAAAAAGCCGTACTTGACAGAGAGGCATAAACAAGAACGATTACGTTTCGCACGTGATTATTTAGATTTTGACTGGAATACTGCGGTATTTTCAGATGAAAAAAACATTTAAATCCAGTCAAAAGGGCAGGCTTCACTTATGGCGCAAGAATAACACTCGCTGGTGTGATAACAACATTATTCCTAACACCGAATCAGGTCGAATCACAATTAATATGTGGGGATGGATGAGTGCAGCAGGACCAGGAGAACTGGCTTTCATTCCTCCACGCGCAAACAGTTCAACTTATGTGGAAGTGTTAGACTCAATTATGCTACCTACTGTGCGCAACATTTACCCAGCTGATGAGTTAGCACAATTTCCGTTTGTCCAGGACAATTGTCCTATTCACCGAGCGAGTACTGTGCGTGAGTGGTTTCACAATCACCCGGAAGTAATTGTTATTCCATGGCCAGCGCCATCACCCGACCTCAACCCCATAGAAAATCTATGGGGTTTGATGGTGCAAAGGTGAGACTCGCGGAATGAGAGGTCTACGGAACAATTAAAAACCCATTGCATGGAGGTGTGGGAAAGTTTTAGAGGGAGCAAAATATGCGGTAATATGGTTGAGTCCATGCGCAAACGTCTACTTGACTGTATCGAAAATAATGGGGGTTAACAAAATATTAAGTTTTAGTAAAATCAGTCGGTGTAATTAAATATTTAGTAGGTCATTTTATTTTAACATATCCATGATTATTCGTTAACAAACACTGTATTATATTGTGTTTACTTTCGTTTAAAACAGCTATATCTTTTAACTTGTGCCATCGCCTTATCTTAAGAATGCAGTGAACTCGCTATCAATTTTGTTGACAATAATCATGATTCTATTTCGTTTTTTATTCTTCTACCCACACTGTTCTAACATAATAGTTCAATTTATTTTTCTCCTCTAATTGACGATTATCTTGTGAGAACTAAAGTTTTAACAGAAATTGAGGTTTAGTTTCAATCTTCTTTTCGTCAAGAAAATGAACAATTAAGGTATGACCTCAATATATTCATTGTGACGTTACATAAAAATAAAATGTTTACAAAGTCTAAATCATATATCACTTTTCAATAAATAACTGGATATAAACAATTATATTTTATTTTTTATTAAAATTTTAATATCCTTTCATTGTTACGTTATTCATATTATGAATGGTCTAAGTGGGTATACTTCCAACAAACAATCTTACACGTAACATAGATAACGGTTACAAGATATTTTTTTTTGTCTAGGTAACAATTCGACGTCACAATTCTCATAAATGTTTAATTTGTAAATATAAAGAATAAAATTTTTGAAGTGAAAACTTCTTTAGCGGCGTTGTACACTTTTTTTGTAATGGGTAAAAAATGTTAAACTCGCGTCAGGACACGTGACCTGATCGAAAATTCGTAAGACGGATGTCGTGCAAAATTGTGTGCAAAAAAAAGCAATTCGTGCAAAATTATTCCATAACCATTCCAAAATATCCAAAACGCACAACGTTAATACTTAAGTTTTCACTTCTGCCGGCACTCTCAGAGTGTAACCCGTCATTTTTTATTAAACACGTCTTTTTATTTCCACCTTACAACATCGAAAAGATGTAACAACTAAATAATTGAAAATTACGAATGTGTTCTTCTTGTGGTTAATAGATCATATTCGTAATTTGCAACTATTTAGTGCAAAAAATGCAATAGTATTTTTCATAGAAATATAAAAAACAACTATAATAATATAGATTGGGAATTTTCAAAGTAAGAAATAACCACAACGGACCGACCATGATTTGAACTCGGGCTACGTTGTTTGCGAATCACATAGTTCATACGGCTACCAGCACATGACATATTTGCGTGAATTTTATCAATGCAATGGTAAGAACAAGTCGCCTCTGTGACTGCGTAATGCGTATTCAATGGCACAGAAAAATAATAATGATGTTTTAAGCTCAGTGCGACGACAATTCCTTAGTGTGTGTTATCTGTGGAATGTGGATACTCATACAGGCGCACACATACGCACGGAAGTATCGTGCTCGCTCGGTTCGTAGCAATGTAATCTTTAGCGTTCTTATGGACTTTTGCGGCCTCACTGTAAATCCATATTCAACCTACCCTCTCAAGTTTGAAAACTAACACATAGATAATCAAATATTTATAAATTGATATTCAATTTTAATATCATCTCTTTAAAAGAAATTATAAATTATTTCAATGTTTGAAGAAACAAAAAGAAAGTACAAAAATAAGCATTAATTAAGCTTTAATCATTTGAAGCACAGCGGCGCCATCTATTAACAGTATAATGTAATGTTGTCGATAGCAACATTTCAATCTGGTTTTACGCTAGATGGCGTCATTTCTCGCTTCACACGATTTTATTTCTGTACTTCCTATGCACTTTTGCAGCAGACTTCAAGATAGACAAGATCAGCAGATACCGGGGTCTGGGTCAAAGTCACTGACTCTAAAGGATCGATTGATTCCATTTCTGTTCAGTGAAAATAAGATGGTAATTCGAAACCAGAAATCTATTGGAATACCCACTATTCCAATAGATTTCTGGTTTCGGATTCAATGAATAGTTAGGCACTGTCCGCAGTGCCTTGTCAAGGTTCCGACCTTGACAAGGCTTCTAAACCTGATTATAAGTTATATCATTTGGTAATAAAATCATTAAGGGGGATGCTCCAAAGTAGTCCGCGAAATTCAATCTTCTACGGCCGCCAATCATATTTTAATCAACTAAACTTAACTCTGACCTGCAAAAAAAATTTGAATTTCGCGGGCTACTCTAGCGCTTTCACCTCTAAACATCAAAACAGGCAGTTTTTTTCTGCAGTTGAGCGGGGGCTTGTTTGGTATAGCTGTTAGATGAAGGAAGAACATCATTAGAATATCAAAATTAAGAAAAAGCAAAACTTTGCGGAAGTCATTGTGTATTTTATTAATAGCAACATTATATTTTACGCTTATTTCGTGGTTTTTTGGCATTGAGATATAATTTGGCAATAATCTGTATTGGAAATGTCAAACGTGTTACTATAATCCTACTAAATTATGTTGTCGAACTTTTCTATAACTAATGAAAGTTTTTGGATCTTTACAATTCAATAGTGTGCTACTAGTTGTCAGCTTTACTTATTCTTTAATCTTTTTTGGTTGTCAGTAATAAATAAATGGCTGTGGAGGTTAGTGATCGTCTATCGATAATATTTGTGTTATAGTGAAGCAACGAAAATGCCTTATTGGTACTATGACAAGAAAGATCTACAAAATACGCCATCGTTCCGCGATGCAATATCCACGGACACGGAGAACCGGTACAGAAAAGAAGGTGCGAGGTTCATCATCGACACAGGCTCGAAAATGGACCTAGGTTATAACACAGTGGCCACTGGCGTTGTTTATTTTCACCGCTTTTACATGTTCCACTCGTTCAGAACATTCCCGAGGTATATAACCGCGTGTTGCTGCCTCTTTCTTGCGGGCAAAGTGGAAGAGACGCCAAAGAAATGTAAAGATATCATAAAAGTTGCAAAGTCTTTACTAACGGAGCAGAAATTCGCAAGTTTCGGAGACGATCCCAAAGAAGAGGTGATGACGCTGGAGAGGATCCTGCTGCAGACGATCAAGTTCGACCTGCAGGTGGAGCACCCCTATGGGTACCTGTTGAAGTACGCTAAGTGTTTGAAGGGCGACAAGGCAAAGTTACAGAAGATGGTACAAATGGCGTGGACGTTTGTTAATGACAGGTCAGTATCCAGTTAGATATTTAGCTTTTTTGGGGTGGGAAAGCATCAAATAACTTCCGTCGCTCACAAATAACGCTGCCTCTCACTACAGAGGCAGGGTCAGACTTTTACCGACTAAAACTTACTTTATTTCTTCAGTCACCCTTTATGATCCAGGGCCACAGAGTAGGGCTCTGTGGCCCTGGATCAGATCAGCAGGGTTTTTTAAATAATATCTTTCCAACATTGTATGAACTGTTTAAGTATGAAATACTTAAAAAGTTAATACTTCAGTACCATACATGTGGTATTTTTGCATGTATTATTCACAAATTCAATACTTTTGTCTTGCTATTGCTTTTTGTTTTTTTTTTTTTCATTCACTGGTTAGTAATGCAAGGCTGGACATCATTAATTAATAACTGTCTCTTTGAAATTGTGTAACATATAATATGTATGTATATATATATATATATATAATATTCATGAGTTTGTTTTTTTGTCTTTTATATATAATAGCTATACAATATATTATAATTTTATATCTATGTATAGTCTTATATGTATTTTTAATTTAATTAAATTTTAATTTAATTTGCAGTACACCGCAGTCTAGCCCCCTTTTTTATATTAAGTTCTTACAGTCCATCCTAAGGTTGTCTGGTAGAAATCGCTGTTAGCGATAAGACCGCCATTGTACCCATAGATTAAGTTAGTTTATAAGTTTTTGTTACTATTTTGGTGTACAATAAAGTTTTATTCTATTCTATTCTATTCTAACTGTATACTAAAGTGTAACACAAAATCTCATACGTTTGGTGTTGAACAAAAAATTACAAGTTCTGCGAATAAGTAATAGATAATTTTAATACTAGAAGCACGGGAGTCCCTTTGACCCATTCCTATGTTCTTCCTGCTCCAGTTTTATTATGCATAGAATTGCAAAGTGCAGCAACATAAATTCTTATGGTCCCAAGAACAAAATCTTATGGAAAAATAAGACAAAATGTATTTTATTATGTATTCATATTGAACATACTAAAAACTATATAGCACTACTTTTTTTTTGTTTAATATCCTTTTACTTATAGAAATAACCAATCAAACACTATCTTATTATTTACACCCCGCCCATTTGAGCCCCGTTGAATATTGTATTATCAGTTATCGGTTTCATTTGTATACCATCTCATCTCCATGTTACTGTAGCAAAAATAAATGGCCAAAATTGACATTAGTAGTCTGCGCTTCTAGTGTTAAGAAAATATAATAAAATAAACAGATCGAAAGAGTGTGACATACTGACAAAGAGAGCATTAAAAAGTTAATTTCCACGAAAAGGTCTTATGATCTTGTTGAAAATAAAAGTTACCATTTGATACTATGAAGATTTAGAATCTGTATTTGAACTATTATTTTATTTACAAACACTTACATATACTAAAAACACTTAAATAACTATAAATTAAACACTTAACTAATTATAATTACACTAAAACCAAATAATAATAATTCTTTTTTATATTTTTAAATGTTTTTTTTTAATATGTTTTTTAAGTTATATAATATTTAAAAATGTACAAAATATGTATAGAAAATAATTAAAGAATAATAATAAAAACTCTAATTAAAACAAACTGAATTTAAACTATTCATAACTTTTTAACCATAGTTAGCAAGTTTAGTAAATAAGGCTCGTACATTAGCATTGGCTGTACTAATTGCACTTCTAATTTATGAGTGCAAAATATAACTGCTTAGTGTGAGGTCCAGGGTTTGAGTCCCGGTTCCAACAAAGTGGATAAAGCATGGTCATGCACCTGATCTCTCTCTAGTCATATCAGGTTGCCATCCCATCAGTCCAGGAGAGTAAAGGAACAGAGAGTTCCGAGGGAGATGGGACCTGCGTTTCAGCACTGTAATATCTCCCGTATACTTGGAAAATCTTTGTTAAGGTGTGTCTGAAATTGGCCAGGTGGATTATTCTATATCTGGATCTAGAAAGATCAGAACTGATTGATGTGGTGACTTTGGTATGGAAGGTCTATGCTACTTAGTTGACGTGTTTGATCATGATGATGATTCACATTTAATATTCTTTATTTTTACAGTCTATGCACAACATTGTGCTTACAATGGGAGCCGGAAGTGATAGCTGTAGCACTGATGTTCCTTGCGGGGAAGCTAAGTAAATTCGAAGTCATTGACTGGAATGGGCGGAACCCTAAACACAATGCCTGGTGGGATATGTTTGTAGAAGATATTACTATGGAGTTGCTTGAGGATATCTGTCATCAGGTGAGTTTTTAATATCATAGTAGTTTTTGGGCAGGAATGCCTAACATATTATGCTTGTTGTGTAAAGGAAAACTGAAACTAGCAGCTAGCAGCCGCCAGGGACGGATCTTGAGAAAAGGGCCCTAGGCAACAAAATATTTATAAAGTAAAAGTCATCTAAAATTGATCAATTTACGAAGCTGAGAAGAAAGATTACACAGATTACAATTTAATAAAACTTTACCTTAACAATTTTGAACTGGTATTTGAAATCGAATATTTTAACTTCGATTCTAAATACTCGAATCTGTCCAAACTCGGTCCAACGTCCACATAGAGCGTCATTGAGCTCTGATATTATTTTCAAGAGGGATACTCAATTCCTTCAATTTTTTTTAAATTTATTAATTTATCAATTTGGATTTTTATGATAACTCTTCTGTAACTTTAGATCTGAACACTCGAATCTGTTCAAACTTAGTTCAACGTCTACTTGGAGTGTCTTTAAGGACTGATATTATTTTCAAGAGGGATACTCAACCCCTTCTATTTTTTTTATAATTTATTATTTTACGAATTTTGACTTTTATCATAACTCTTCTGTAACTTTAGTTCTGAACACTCGAATCTGTTCAAACTTCGTTCAATGTCTACTTGGAGTGTCCTTGAGGTCTGATATTATTTTCAAGAGGGATACTCAATTCCTTCTATTTTTTTTAAATTTATTAATTTGGATTTTTATGATAACTCTTCTGTAACTTTAGTCCTGAACACTCGAATCGATCCAAACTCGGTTCAACGTCTACTTAGAGTGTCATTGAGGTCTGATATTATTTTCAAGAGGGATACTCAATTCCTTCTATTTTTTTTAAATTTATTAATTTGGATTTTTATGATAACTCTTCTGTAACTTTAGTCCTGAACACTCGAATCGATCCAAACTCGGTTCAACGTCTACTTAGAATGTCATTGAGATTTGATATTATTTTCAAGAGAGATACTCAATCCCTTCTATTAAAAAAAAAAAAATTAGAATTTGGATTTTTATGATAACTCTTCTGTAACTTTAGTCCTGAACACTCGAATCGATCCAAACTCGGTCCAATGTCTACTTATAGTGTCATTGAGGTCTGATATTATTTTCAAGAGGGATACTCAATTCCTTCTATTTTTTTTAAATTTATTAATTTATGAATTTGGATTTTTATGATAACTGTTCTGTAACTTTAGTCCTGAACACTCGAATCGATCCAAACTCGGTTCAACGTCTACTTAGAGTGTCATTGAGGTCTGATATTATTTTCAAGAGGGATACTCAATTCCTTCTATTTTTTTTTAATTTATTAATTTGGATTTTTATGATAACTCTTCTGTAACTTTAGTCCTGAACACTCGAATCGATCCAAACTCGGTTCAACGTCTACTTATAGTGTCATTGAGGTCTGATATTATTTTCAAGAGGGATACTCAATTCCTTCTATTTTTTTTAAATTTATTAATTTGGATTTTTATGATAACTCTTCTGTAACTTTAGTCCTGAACACTCGAATCGATCCAAACTCGGTTCAACGTCTACTTAGAGTGTCATTGAGGTCTGATATTATTTTCAAGAGGGATACTCAATTCCTTCTATTTTTTTTAAATTTATTAATTTGGATTTTTATGATAACTCTTCTGTAACTTTAGTCCTGAACACTCGAATCGATCCAAACTCGGTTCAACGTCTACTTATAGTGTCATTGAGGTCTGATATTATTTTCAAGAGGGATACTCAATTCCTTCTATTTTTTTTTAAATTTATTGATTTATGAATTTGGATTTTTATGATAACTCTTCTGTAACTTTAGTCCTGAACACTCGAATCGATCCAAACTCGGTCCAACGTCTACTTATAGTGTCATTGAGGTCTGATATTATTTTCAAGAGGGATACTCAATTCCTTCTATTTTTTTTAAATTTATTAATTTATGAATTTGGATTTTTATGATAACTGTTCTGTAACTTTAGTCCTGAACACTCGAATCGATCCAAACTCGGTTCAACGTCTACTTAGAGTGTCATTGAGGTCTGATATTATTTTCAAGAGGGATACTCAATTCCTTCTATTTTTTTTTTTAAAATTATTAATTTATGAATTTGGATTTTTATAATAACTCTTCTGTAACTTTAGTCCTGAACACTCGAATCGATCCAAACTCGGTTCAACGTCTACTTAGAGTGTCATTGAGGTCTGACATTATTTTCAAGAGGGATACTCAATTCCTTCTGTTTTTTTTTTAAATTATTAATTTATGAATTTGGATTTTTATAATAACTCTTCTGTAACTTTAGTCCTGAACACTCGAATCGATCCAAACTCAGTCCAACGTCTACTTAAAGTGTCATTGAGCTCTGATATTATTTTCAAGAGGGATACTGAATCCCTTCTATTTTTTTATAATTTATTATGTTACGAATTTTGACTTTTATCATAACTCTTCTGTAACTTTAGTTCTGAACACTCGAATCGGTTCAAACTTAGTTCAACGTCTACTTAGAATGTCATTGAGATTTGATATTATTTTCAAGAGAGATACTCAATCCCTTCTATTAAAAAAAAAAAAATTAGAATTTGGATTTTTATGATAACTCTTCTGTAACTTTACATTGATGACATTTCTATAGCGCGCGCATACCAATGCCCACCAGAGCAATGCTCGAAATATGTTAGATATCCTCATTTAAATCTTAAATTAATCCACATAAATATCAGAAGCATTAACAAAAATTTTCATCAATTTATTACTATGTTAACCATGACCAAAGTAGATTTTGATGTTATTGTATTCACAGAGTGCTGGCTAAAAGTGACAGGACCCCTGCCCATTCTTCAAGGGTACTCGAGCCATGCTACCCAAAATAACTCTTCACAAAATGACGGCGTAGTGATCTATACAAAAAACGACCTGCAATGCACTATTACTGAACCTCTTTTCCGCGATGCCAACTGCTTAGTATGTAGTACCGGCAATACAGCCATTATATGTATCTATCGCTCCCCATCATTCTTGGACCTGGAGTTATTTTACAATAGTCTTGATAGTTTAGCTGGAACGTTAAAACGATTCAAAAATATGATACTAGTGGGTGATATAAACGTCGATATAAAACCTAACAATCATGACCGCCACTCAGATGCCTATTTGACCCTTTGTGCCTCTATGGGACTTCTACCGGCTCATACACTTCCCACTAGATCAGAAAATTCCCTCGATCACATAATGTTAAAAACAACTAATTCGGCTAGCGTAATTGTACTTAACACTCATATAACTGACCACCTTCCCATCGTCCTTAGTTTGAAAACCCATGGGAACTCCGTGAAGGCACAAAATTCAACTGTTCTTCGTTACAATTATTCAGGCATCCGTAACGAATTAGACCACACCGATTTCCGTCCCGTAATGAATGAATGTGACCCAAACCTTGCTGCTGATCTATTCGTTGATATGATTCAGAAAAGTTGTTCAAATCACACTTCAACCATAAGGGTTTCTAACAGAACGAGAATGCTCAAACCCTGGATGACACCGGGTCTTGTTCGTTGCATACAAAACCGGGACATGCTACACCAAAAATCGAAATTGTCCCCAGATAACCTGATCCTAAAAACTACGTACTCTCGATATCGCAACTTCCTGGATAAGATATTAAAAAAACAAAAACGAGCTCATGACAGAAACGAATTATTAAGGGCTAAAAATAACATCAAAGCTACATGGAAGGCCGTTAAAGCCATAACTAACTGTTCTGTCCAGCATCAGTCACCCGACGAACTTATCCGGGGCGCGTCTGATGCCAAAACCTCGATTAATAAAATTAATAGCTACTTTGCCAGTGTAGGCGAGAAACTAGCTTCTAAAATCGTTCCGCCCTCTAATCCCGCCCCGTTTAGTCACCCATCTCCGTCTAATTCACTTGTAATCATGCCCATTGACGAATCTCAAGTTTATGGAATATTAAGCAATCTACGTTCAGATTGCGCCACTGGACATGACAACATCCCAGTAAAAATCCTGAAGCAATCTACTGCTACTCTTACTCCACCCATAACACACATCTGCAATCGTGCAATTGAGACCGGTACATTTCCTACAATTTTCAAGAAGGCAGTGGTCCACCCAATCTTTAAGAGTGGAGACAGAAGCAATGTCTCTAATTATCGACCCATCTCGGTTCTGAGCTCCCTGTCTAAAATCCTTGAAAAAATATTGAATAATGCTCTGGTGGGATATCTTTCCAAATTCAACATCATTGCAAAAAATCAATATGGTTTTCGACAGGGAATCTCGACTGAAGACGCTGTCCTAGGTCTTTCTAATAGCGTTGTCTCTAAAATGGATAAAAAACTTAAGTGCTACGGTGTCTTCCTCGATTTATGCAAAGCATTCGATTCTGTTTCTGTTCCTATGCTGCTTTCAAAGCTGGAAAACTTGGGGATCCGCGGGCTTTCGTTGAGAATCTTCACTGATTATTTAACTAATAGAACCCAATGCGTAAAAATTAATTCTTTTGTCAGTGAAGAGGAGTGTATTGGTTTCGGTGTTCCGCAGGGAAGTATATTGGGTCCAACCATGTTCCTGATATACATAAACGACTTGTGCAAAATGTCCATCCCTAACTGTGAAATATTCACCTATGCAGACGACACTGCACTTGTTGTTTATGATACTGACTGGAATAAAACTAAGGATAGAACAGAACACTCCCTCCGCCTTGTTACTGAATGGCTTTCAGCTAACTTGCTGACTCTTAACATCGACAAAACAAAGCTAATACGCTTCTCGCTGTCCAGTTCAGACCCCAAACCAGCTGAATCCAGTGCAGTACAAGTCCACTCTTGCTCAGTTCACGACGCCTCTTGTCACTGTCTGACACTCTCTTTAGTCTCAAGTATCAAATATCTGGGGGTGTACATCGACTCAAATCTTTCCTGGCGTTCACACATTGAGGCTTTATGCTCGAGGACAAGGAAGCTTATTTATCTGTTCAAGGAATTGAGACATGCTGCTGATCCTGCAACCTTGTCCTTAGTTTACCAAAGCTTATGTGCATCGATCCTCATGTATTGCATTCCTGTATGGGGAGGCACCTATAAAGGCCTTCTGATTCAAGCAGAGCGTGCACAAAGGGCAATTCTTAAGGTTATGCATTTTAAGCGAAGAGATTACCCAACTACTCAGCTGTACTCAGAATCCCAAGTCCTCACCGTGCGGCAACTGTTTGTTTTGCGTGTAGTCTTGCGCCTTCATTCCATGCTTCCACTAGACTCTAGCATTCTTCTTAGACGTCGAGGTTTTCCGGTCAGTGACTCTCTATATAGTCGGACCGCTTTCGCAGGTCGGCAATTCGTTGTCTTAAGCGCTCGCATTTATAATAAGATTCACCATCTGATCAATATTTATACATTAAACAAATATTCACTTAAAACTAAGCTATCTAATTGGTTGCAAAAACTGTCTTATGATTATACCGAATCATTACTAACGATCATCGTATAACTATTCCCCTATACTGTTACACGTCTATACAAAGGCTATCTTAATTGTACCTAACATCAAATTTTTGATCATCTCTAAGGAGGATCTGACTCCTGAGATACAAGTATTTATTTTACATAGTTTAGGAGTCAAATGTTCATTTTATTTCTACTGATCAATGTTTGTACAACTATTATATCTGTTCATATATTGTTACTGTGTGTGTTAAACGTACAAAATAAAGATTATTATTATTATTATTATTATTATTATTTTTTTTTATATTTTATTTATCTCAGGACCCTGAGGTCCTGGACCTTTGGGAGGCGTACGAGGAGCCGAAGCCAACTCGCAGAGGCCCTTTAGATAATTATAAAGGAACATGATATCAACCGACGATTATCCCTGTACGCGCTATGCTAGTGCACCCAAGGACAACCCCCGGTTATTGAAAAACTGTTGCGACATATGGAGAACAAAGATAATAGGGCTATGGTTTTTGGAGTCTTAAGTGGACTGGTAACATGGAACTATGTCAAGACTATGGCCCCTGCCTGAACAACGTTATTAATATGCATCGAAAAAAGGCATTATTATTATTATTATTATTATTATTATTATTACTTTAGTTCTGAACACTCGAATCTGTTCAAACTTAGTTCAACGTCTACTTGGAGTGTCCTTGAGGTCTGATATTATTTTCAAGAGGGATACTCAATTCCTTCTATTTTTTTAAATTTATTGATTTATGAATTTGGATTTTTATGATAACTCTTCTGTAACTTTAGTCCTGAACACTCGAATCGATCTAAACTCGGTCCAATGTCTACTTAGAGGGTCATTGAGCTCTGATATTATTTTCAAGAGGGATACTCAATCTCTTCTATTTTTTTTAAATTTATTAATTTATCAATTTGGATTTTTATGATAACTCTTCTGTAACTTTAGTTCTGAACACTCGAATCTGTTCAAACTTAGTTCAACGTCTACTTAGAATGTCCTTGAGATCTGATATTATTTTCAAGAGGGATACTCAATTCCTTCTATTTTTTTTAAATTTATTGATTTATGAATTTGGATTTTTATGATAACTCTTCTGTAACTTTAGTCCTGAACACTCGAATCGATCCAAACTCGGTTCAACGTCTACTTAGAGTGTCATTGAGGTCTGATATTATTTTCAAGAGGGATACTCAATTCCTTCTATTTTTTTTTAAATTTATTGATTTATGAATTTGGATTTTTATGATAACTCTTCTGTAACTTTAGTCCTGAACACTCGAATCGATCCAAACTCGGTCCAACGTCTACTTATAGTGTCATTGAGGTCTGATATTATTTTCAAGAGGGATACTCAATTCCTTCTATTTATGAATTTGGATTTTTATGATAACTGTTCTGTAACTTTAGTCCTGAACACTCGAATCGATCCAAACTCGGTTCAACGTCTACTTAGAGTGTCATTGAGGTCTGATATTATTTTCAAGAGGGATACTCAATTCCTTCTATTTTTTTTTTTTAAATTATTAATTTATGAATTTGGATTTTTATAATAACTCTTCTGTAACTTTAGTCCTGAACACTCGAATCGATCCAAACTCGGGTCAACGTCTACTTAGAGTGTCATTGAGGTCTGACATTATTTTCAAGAGGGATACTCAATTCCTTCTGTTTTTTTTTTAAATTATTAATTTATGAATTTGGATTTTTATAATAACTCTTCTGTAACTTTAGTCCTGAACACTCGAATCGATCCAAACTCAGTCCAACGTCTACTTAAAGTGTCATTGAGCTCTGATATTATTTTCAAGAGGGATACTGAATCCCTTCTATTTTTTTATAATTTATTATGTTACGAATTTTGACTTTTATCATAACTCTTCTGTAACTTTAGTTCTGAACACTCGAATCGGTTCAAACTTAGTTCAACGTCTACTTAGAATGTCATTGAGATTTGATATTATTTTCAAGAGAGATACTCAATCCCTTCTATTAAAAAAAAAAAAAATTAGAATTTGGATTTTTATGATAACTCTTCTGTAACTTTAGTTCTGAACACTCGAATCTGTTCAAACTTAGTTCAACGTCTACTTGGAGTGTCCTTGAGGTCTGATATTATTTTCAAGAGGGATACTCAATTCCTTCTATTTTTTTAAATTTATTGATTTATGAATTTGGATTTTTATGATAACTCTTCTGTAACTTTAGTCCTGAACACTCGAATCGATCCAAACTCGGTCCAATGTCTACTTAGAGGGTCATTGAGCTCTGATATTATTTTCAAGAGGGATACTCAATCTCTTCTATTTTTTTTTAATTTATTAATTTATCAATTTGGATTTTTATGATAACTCTTCTGTAACTTTAGTTCTGAACACTCGAATCTGTTCAAACTTAGTTCAACGTCTACTTAGAATGTCCTTGAGATCTGATATTATTTTCAAGAGGGATACTCAATTCCTTCTATTTTTTTTAAATTTATTGATTTATGAATTTGGATTTTTATGATAACTCTTCTGTAACTTTAGTCCTGAACACTCGAATCGATCCAAACTCGGTCCAATGTCTACTTAGAGGGTCATTGAGCTCTGATGTTATTTTCAAGAGGGATACTGAATCCCTTCTTTTTTTTTTAAATTTATTAATTCATGAATTTGGATTTTTATGATAACTCTTCTGTAACTTTAGTTCTGAACACTCGAATCTATTTAAACTTAGTTCAACGTCTACTTAGAGTGTCATTGAGGTCTGATATTATTTTCAAGAGGGATACTCAATTCCTTCTATTTTTTTTAAATTTATGAATTTGGATTTTTATGATAACCCTTCTGTAACTTTAGTCCTGAACACTCGATTCGATCCAAACTCGGTCCAACGTCTACTTAGAGGGTCATTGAGCTCTGATATTATTTTCAAGAGGGATAATCAATCATTTTTTTTTAAATTAAATAATTCATGAATTTGGATTTTTATGATAACTCTTCTGTAACTTTAGTTCTGAACACTCGAATCTATTTAAACTTAGTTCAACGTCTACTTAGAGTGTCATTGAGGTCTGATATTATTTTCAAGAGGGATACTCAATTCCTTCTATTTTTTTTTAAATTATTAATTTATGAATTTGGATTTTTATGATAACCCTTCTGTAACTTTAGTCCTGAACACTCGAATCGATCCAAACTCGGTCCAACGTCTACTTAGAGGGTCATTGAGCTCTGATATTATTTTCAAGAGGGATACTCAACTCAATCCCTTCAATTTTTAAAAAATTTAATAATTCATGAATTTGGATTTTTATGATAACTCTTCTGTAACTTGAGTCCTGAACACTCGAATCGGAAATCAATAAATTTAAAAAAATAGAAGGAATTGAGTATCCCTCTTAAAAATAGTATCAGACCTCAAGGACACTCCAATTAGACGTTGAACTAAGTTTGAACAGATTCGAGTGTTCAGAACTAAAGTTACAGAAGAGTTATGATAAAAGTCAAAATTCGTAAAATAATAAATTATAAAAAAGTAGATGGGGTTGAGTATCCCTCTTGAAAATAATATCAGACCTCAAAGACACTCCCAGTAGACGTTGGACCGAGTTTGGATCGATTCGAGTGTTCAGGACTAAAGTTACAGAAGAGTTATCATAAAATTCCAAATTCATAAATTAATAAATTTAAAAAAATAGTAGGGATAGAGTATCCCTCTTGAAAACAATATCAGACCTCAATGACATTCTTAGTAGACTTTGAATTAAGTTTGAACCGATTCGAGTGTTCAGGACTAAAGTTACAGAAGACTAATGATAAAAGTCAAAATTCGTAACATAATTAATTATAAAATAATAGAAAGGATGGAGTATCCCTCTTGAAAATAATATCAGACCTCAATGACACTAAGTAGACGTTGGACCGAGTTTAAACCGATTTGAGTGTTTAGAACCAAAGTTACGGGGGAATAGTTATAAAAATATTATTTCATTTGCAATTAAAATGTTTGGACTTATTACAGGAATCTGACCATCTGCGTAAATTTATTGTTTTAGCTGTTGAAACAGTACCATACAGCTCTATTTAACTTTACATTGACAATTTGGTTCTGGGCCTAGGGACCCACACTAGATCCACCCTGACTTGTTTGGCTGCTAGCTTCAGTTTCGTAATTTGTTAACATGTTTTGTCTATTGAAATATTTGTAAAGTGAGCTTCAGTTTAATTCAAAATATTTTACTTACATAGTCCTACATGGGCACTTCACTTATAAAGTAAATGTCAGAAGCTAGTGCATGGTTCCAATATGTTGTTTCCTATGGGTAAGAAAATACATGGTTTGGTACTTTTTATGGACAATATTTCCATATTACAATGTTATGTAGGTATGACGCACAGGACTGGTTGTTGTGGCGATGCTTGGGGGAGGCCTATGTCCAACAGTGGACGTCTTTCGGCTGAAATGATATGGGTATGAGGGGATAGTGTGGACCAAATGATTCATTATTAGTACATTTATGGCATTTATAATCACAGTAAACTACAAAACGAAATATAATGAAGTTGTTATCTTAAATACATTAGAACCGTTAATGATACAGCTTATTTAATGAGTCCTCGTTAAAAATATTACAAATGTCAAAGAGGAGAAAAATTGTTAATTGATCACACTTCAACTATTGACCAGAATTTGATGGAACTTGGCACACCGGTAGATTATAACCTGGATTATGACACCTGTTGTCCTGGTAGTAGGTATGGTTCCGTAGGATATTTTTTAATGTTTCTGCAAGTGAAGATGCTGCCAAAAGTTAGATGAACAATAAATTACTATTTGTATAGGTTATGGCTAATGTTTGAATTAACTACACATGGCAATTAATTAATCAAATTAATAACCCATGTTACTAGGATATAGTTTTAAAACAATTAGCCTAGCGTTGAGATAAATAGCAATTTTATTTACTGACAGAGTTAAGTGCCATGATTCAAGTCTTTTTCCCAAAAGAGAGTAATTTTTATAATTCTTCTGAATGTTTGTTTGTCACCTAATTCCTCTGAAACTTAGTCTGTATATTTGAGTTGATCCATGGACGGTTTGAAAAGACAATTGGACCAGAGAGTAATTTTTATAATTCTTCTGAATGTGTGTTTGTCACCTAACTCCTCTGAAACTTAGTGTGTATATTTGAGTTGGTCCACGGACAGTTTGAAAAGACAATTGGACCAAAGAGTAATTTTTATAATTCTTCTTAATGTGTGTTTGTCACCTAACTCCTCTGAAACTTAGTGTGTATATTTGAGTTGGTCCACGGACAGTTTGAAAAGACAATTGGACCAAAGAGTAATTTTTATAATTCTTCTGAATGTGCGTTTGTCACCTAACTCCTCTGAAACTTAGTGTGTATATTTGAGTTGGTCCACGGACAGTTTGAAAAGACAATTGGACCAAAGAGTAATTTTTATAATTCTTCTGAATGTGCGTTTGTCACCTAACTCCTCTGAAACTTAGTGTGTATATTTGAGTTGGTCCACGGACAGTTTGAAAAGACAATTGGACCAAAGAGTAATTTTTATAATTCTTCTGAATGTGTGTTTGTCACCTAACTCCTCTGAAACTTAGTGTGTATATTTGAGTTGGTCCACGGACAGTTTGAAAAGACAATTGAACCAAAGAGTAATTTTTATAATTCTTCTGAATGTGTGTTTGTCACCTAACTCCTCTGAAACTTAGTGTGTATATTTGAGTTGGTCCACGGACAGTTTGAAAAGACAATTGGACCAAAGAGTAATTTTTATAATTCTTCTGAATGTGTGTTTGTCACCTAACTCCTCTGAAACTTAGTGTATATATTTGAGTTGGTCCACGGACAGTTTGAAAAGACAATTGGACCAAAGAGTAATTTTTATAATTCTTCTGAATGTGTGTTTGTCACCTAACTCCTCTGAAACTTAGTGTGTATATTTGAGTTGGTCCACGGACAGTTTGAAAAGACAATTGGACCAGAGAGTAA
Source organism: Mythimna impura (assembly GCA_905147345.3). Lineage (NCBI taxonomy): Eukaryota > Metazoa > Arthropoda > Insecta > Lepidoptera > Noctuidae > Mythimna > Mythimna impura. The sequence goes on along the minus strand of LR990355.1, from coordinate 1,322,215 downwards.
TTTTTATAATTCTTCTGAATGTGTGTTTGTCACCTAACTCCTCTGAAACTTAGTGTGTATATTTGAGTTGGTCCACGGACAGTTTGAAAAGACAATTGGACCAAAGAGTAATTTTTATAATTCTTCTGAATGTGTGTTTGTCACCTAACTCCTCTGAAACTTAGTGTATATATTTGAGTTGGTCCACGGACAGTTTGAAAAGACAATTGGACCAAAGAGTAATTTTTATAATTCTTCTGAATGTGTGTTTGTCACCTAACTCCTCTGAAACTTAGTGTGTATATTTGAGTTGATCCACGGACGGTTTGAAAAGACAATTGGACCAGAGAGTAATTTTTATAATTCTTCTGAATGTGTGTTTGTCACCTAACTCCTCTGAAACTTAGTGTGTATATTTGAGTTGGTCCGCGGACAGTTTGAAAAGACAATTGGACCAAAGAGTAATTTTTATAATTCTTCTGAATGTGTGTTTGTCACCTAACTCCTCTGAAACTTAGTGTGTATATTTGAGTTGATCCACGGACAGTTTGAAAAGACAATTGGACCAAAGAGTAATTTTTATAATTCTTCTGAATGTGTGTTTGTCACCTAACTCCTCTGAAACTTAGTCTGTATATTTGAGTTGGTCCACGGACAGTTTGAAAAGACAATTGGACCAAAGAGTAATTTTTATAATTCTTCTGAATGTGTGTTTGTCACCTAACTCCTCTGAAACTTAGTGTGTATATTTGAGTTGATCCATGGACGGTTTGAAAAGATAATTGGACCAGAGAGTAATTTTTATAATTCTTCTGAATGTGTGTTTGTCACCTAACTCCTCTGAAACTTAGTGTGTATATTTGAGTTGATCCATGGACGGTTTGAAAAGACAATTGGACCAGAGAGTAATTTTTATAATTCTTCTGAATGTGTGTTTGTCACCTAACTCCTCTGAAACTTAGTGTGTATATTTGAGTTGATCCATGGACGGTTTGAAAAGACAATTGGACCAGAGAGTAATTTTTATAATTCTTCTGAATGTGTGTTTGTCACCTAACTCCTCTGAAACTTAGTGTGTATATTTGAGTTGGTCCACGGACAGTTTGAAAAGACAATTGGACCAAAGAGTAATTTTTATAATTCTTCTGAATGTGTGTTTGTCACCTAACTCCTCTGAAACTTAGTGTGTATATTTGAGTTGATCCACGGACGGTTTGAAAAGACAATTGGACCAGAGAGTAAATTTTATAATTCTTCTGAATGTGTGTTTGTCACCTAACTCCTCTGAAACTTAGTGTGTATATTTGAGTTGATCCACGGACGGTTTGAAAAGACAATTGGACCAGAGAGTAATTTTTATAATTCTTCTGAATGTGTGTTTGTCACCTAACTCCTCTGAAACTTAGTGTGTATATTTGAGTTGATCCATGGATGGACGGTCAGAAAAGACAATTGGACCAGAGAGTAATTTTTATAATTCTTCTGAATGTGTGTTTGTCACCTAACTTCTTTTGAAACTTATTGTTTATATATGACTTGGTCTATGGACGGTGTGAAAAGAAAATTCGACTCGATTGGTGACACACTACAATTGGGTTCTCAACTTTTTCTAACAGACTTTCAGAAACCTAGGATTTGTCTATGTGTGTGTCTGCAGTTTGATAGCCATAATCTTGTTTCAGGTATTAGATCTGTATTCGCCACAGCCGCAGTCCTCGGGCGGAGACTCGCCACCAGCGCCTCCAGTTGCCAAGCAGCCAAAAAACGACAAGAAGCCCCCCTCCATTACACCGCCCACTTCCGCATCTCCTGTCGCCGTTGTCGTTTCTAAGCCGGTGCTCACGCCAATAAAGAATGGGGCTGACTTGAAGTTAGAGCCTCCAAAGATTGAGCCGATTAGGTATTCGTACCCGGCGTACCCGGGGCTGGCGACGCACCCGGGGCTGGCGGCGCCCTACCCGCCGCCCGTGTACTCGGCGCCGCCGCCCGCGCTGCCGCCGCCGCCCAGGCTGGCGCTGGCCGGCCCGCCGCCGCTAGCCGGCCCGCCGCCGCTGGCCGGCCCGCCGCCGCCCGCGCTCGTCTACACGGAGCCGCCGCCGGCGCCGCCTTCCCGCTTCCCTCCTGTCAACGTGCCTCCTCCCAACTACTACCCCCCCCCGCTGCCGGGCCGCGGGCCCCCTCCTCCCGGCCCGCCGCCGCGCCCTTACTACCCGCCACCGTGATCCTAGTGTAAGCTATAGGTTATTATAAAATTTTATACTGAAATATAATAATTTTAGAATATTTTCGTGTTTTTATTTGGAAATGCTGCTGCGGTCTTCCCGTCCGATTATAATTTAGGTGTCTTTATGGCTAGAGTGAATAGGCTCTTAACGCTTCACCATCGACGATTGCATCACTGCTTACCACCACCAGGTGGGATCGCAGTCAAGCACTAGTACATATCATTTTAAAAAAAATAGTGGTAACGGGAATTCTGTTCCGTTTAGGCGCAAAATGTCCAACTCGTAAAATGTCCACGCACGTGAAATGTCCAATTTGCAGAATGTCCAGTTCACAGAACGTCCAAATCGCAGAATGTCCAGTTTTCATCATAACGTTGTCACCACTAATTGTGGGGGATTTTTTTTTTCTCTGTGTTATATCTGCGATCAGTGTTTGACACTATGAGCAAATTTTTTGAGTGTGCTATGTCAGTTTGAGTGCGTCCCCCATTGGGAACGTCTCCTCATCAGTCATCGTCTATCTATATGATGTCCTTTCGCTTAAGACGCTTTACGTAGCTACGCATCGTGAGCTGTGCTGCTAACGTATTCGGGTGCTTCTTTAGCTTCTTCCGGTATTTCATGGTTACGTTTTGGATTTCCTCCTTTATCGTGGGCATTTTCAGATGTTCGTGAATTTCTTGGTTGGTCACATACCATGGGACATTACTGATCGTTCGGAGTATTATGTTTTGCATTCTCTGCAAGCATGAGATGGTAGAGTTGCAGGCACTACCCCAGAGTTGAATGCCATACATCCATACCGGCTTTAATATGGCTTTAATATAATATATAATATAATATTCACACAACTATCACACAACGCCGCCTAGTCCCAAGCTAAGCAGAGCTTGTGTTATGAGTACTAGACAACTGATAAACATACTTAAATATTTCTAAATACATACTATTATAGATAAATTACACCCAGACACAGAACAAATGATTGTGCTCATCACACAAACATTTGTCCTGGGTGGGAATCGAACCCACGACCTCCGGCATAGCAGTCAGGGCCACTAACCACTAGACCAACAGGCCAGTCGAATGAGAGTCGAAATCGCTTTATAAATGAGTAACTTGTTGTCCATTCACAATTTGCTGTTCCGACCCAGAAGCCAAAGAAGGTGCTTGAAACGAATGTTGAGTTCGTCTCTCTTTTTTTTTTACGTGTTGGTTCCATGTCATCTCAGGCGCCGATCCAGGTGTAGACCTTGGTCTACACCTGGATCGGCGCCTGAGATACCACCTTACCACACCAAAATAGTGTAAGGTGGTATCTTCAAGTTGAACAGGGGGGCAATTACCCTTTCGCAATGTAAACGTAACTTGTACAGATTTTAATGCATTGACTTTAATTCGCCAGTCCTTTAACCATTTGGTGGTTTTATTCAATGCTGTCTGCAGGAGCTTTGTAGCAACACTCGGATCCTTGTCGCTGGCTAAAATGGCAGTATCGTCAGCAAACGTTGCAATTGTGGTGTTATCTGCTTCCGGTAAGTCAGCTGTGAATATAGTAGTGGTGGGTCGTTGTCGAATTTTAGACGGACGAGACGTAACCGTTTTGGCGACAACAAAAACGGTTGCAGAAAACGGTCGTCGTCGCAACTGGTTTGAAGACGAAACTATCGTTGAGTGAAGTGGTTGCAGAAAACGTTCGTTGTCGCAACTAGTTTGAGGACGGTAATAAAATCTGTACTCGTCGCGTCGTCGTTTCAAAACCAGTTATTACAATGAAAAATGAACTTTATGACTATAGAGATAAAATTCATTTTTCATTGCAATAACTGGTTTTAAAAACGACGACGCCACGAGTGTGATAGTTGAAGCAATGGATTCTCGACCTTATTTTCTTAACAGTAAGATAACAATTCGCATACAGTAATTCGAAGACTGGTTTGTGCAACGAAGACTGTTTGGTCGCAGGATGGAAAACGGTTGTTACGTTGCAGAACAAAAAACGGTCTTTGAAAACTGTTCGTCGTTGAAACGCCCACCGCTAGAATATAGTATATAGCACAGGTCCTAGAACGGAGCCCTGAGGAACTCCAGCACATATCTCAAATAAACTCGACATTGCATCTCCTTCTTTGACCCGAAAGAGTCGTTCAGTCAAGTATGAAACGAGAATCTGATGATAGCTGTGGGAGACTATTTTTAATTTTTAAGGAGAAGGCCCTCATGCCACACTCTATCGAAGGCCTGCTGAACATCCAAGAACACAGCGGAGCAGTACTCATTTTCTTCGAGAGTTTTTCTAACTCTTTCGTAAACTCTGTGAACCTGCTCCACTGTAGAGTGCTGCTGCCTGAATCCAAACTGGTGTGCTGGTATGACGCGTTTTTCTTCCAGAATGGGGAGTATTCTGCATAGTAGCAACTTCTCAAAGATTTTCGACAATATTGGTAGCAAGCTTATAGGCCTATAAGAGTTGACTTCATTAGGTGGTTTGCCATCTTTGTATACCATCGTTATTTGTGATACTTTCCACAACTTTGGAAAATACTGTACTCTCAGGATACGGGGGGATGTGGGGGATTTAAGTATAAATATATCAATAAGTAGTCAAGATATTAGACAATCAGTTCTATTTTTGTGACATTTTTTTTGTACTCGAGGAATTACTAATATAACATGTTATTTTATCACGAAATATTAAAATTTTACTTACCTATGTGTATGTTAAATGATATTTATGGTTTAAAATCAGTAAAAAAACTATAATTAGAGTCGCGGTTTGTATTTTGATCAATATTATACCTATTTCAGAGCTGCGATTTGCAAAAAACGTGAGAAAATTTTGAATTTCGCGATTACCGGGGACAAATCACCTTTAGTAAGCAACGTTTATGAAAATTAAAGATCACAATTATTCCAATTATTTACTCACCAAAGCTTGATGTGAAAAAATAGATGTATACAACTTGACTACTTATTGATATATTTATACTTAAACCCTCCACCAATATTCATTATACTCATATTCATATTCTTTTTTTTATTTATATTTATATTCATATGTTTTGTTCATTCTTCCTTTAATATACGAGGGTCATTCAATAAATACTTAGCCTACAAAAAGTAAACGAAAATTTTGGAAAAGTGGCAATTTATTTTTCAACATAGTCTCCTTTTAGTTCGATACACTTAGCCCAGCGATGCTCCAACTTTTTTAACCCGTCGGAAAAAAAATTTTTGTCAAACTGCAAAATAGGCCTCCGTGGCGGCGATGACCTCCTCATTCGATCCATATCTATTCCCGGCGAGTGATTTTTTCAGATTAGGAAACAGAAAGAAGTCACAAGGGCCAAATCTGGAGAATACGGTGGATGGGGCAGCATTTCGTAGCGTAATTCGACCAATTTGGCCATGGCAGCGGCAGACGTGTGAACCGGTGCGTTGTCGTGGTGAAACAGCACTTTTTTCTTCGCCAGATGGGGTCGTTTTTTCTTTAATTCGGCGTCGAATCGGCCCAATAAATCGGCATAGTAAAACCCTGTAATTGTTTTACCCTTCTCGAGGTAATCGATGTAGATCACACCTTGTGAATCCCAGAAAACGGTGGCCATAACTTTTCCGGCCGATTTTACAGTTTTCGCCTTCTTTGGAGCACGTTCCCCGGTCTGGATCCATTGTTTTGATTGCTCCTTGGTCTCTTGGTCTCTGGTGTGTACTAGTGGATCCAGGTTTTTTGTTTTTTTAATTCTTATAAACCAGTGCTTGACTGCGATCCCACCTGATGGTAAGCAGCGATGCAATCATTGATGGTGAGGCGCACTAGTTTATTAAGAGCCTGAAGGTTTCATCGATGGTCACAAAACGACGCAAAAACTCCGCTGGATTCCGCTTAAACAGCGCCAAACACGTCTCCGATGTGGTCTCACGGTTGCGCTTGTTTTCTGGTGTGAGTAAACGCGGCACCCATCGCGCCGACAGCTTTCTCATGCCGAGTTCCTCGTGAAGAATATGATGCACTGTTCCTTCTGAAATGCCTACAGTCTCAGCTAGCTCCCGAACCCGAATCGGCGATCTGCCAATACGAAATCATGGATTTTTTTAATGTTTTCCTCCGTAGCAGCTGTTTTCGGTGCACCTGGACATGGTTCATCAAAAACCGACGTACGGCCACGTGCAAACTCGTTGAACCAATTCTTGACGGTGGCCATCGATGGAGAAGAGTCACCGTACACAGCATCCAAGCGCTCTTTGATTTCGATGCGCGTTCTCCCTTCCAAAAATAGGAATCGAATCACCGAACGATATTGCTCTTTTTCCATTTTTGTAAAACCGATCGACACGTTCGCTTCCATAAGTTGTCAAATTAAAACAAATGAAGGGATTGGAATAAAAATTTGAAAAAAGAATGTGCTACACTGTGGTAAAACTCTTTTGAAACTACAGCGCCCTCTGGCGATGAGGCTAGGTACTTATTGAATGCACCTCGTACAGTCCATACTTCTGTGGAATGCGCTTCCTCTCGAGATCAGGACGGCGACCAGTCTATGTGCATTTAAGCGGATGTTGCGAAATTACTTTCTGCACAAATAGTAAGGTCGTCTCAATAACCCCTTTCTTTTACTTTATATAAATATATATGTATATATTATATTAAATTATATATGTATGTTTATTTTGTATATATATATAATAATATACATACTTTTGAACTCTTATTTTCTAAATATTCTTTTGTATTTTTATGCACCTGCCACATTTTCTCTTTACCACCCTAGGTTGACTGGTAGAGAATGCCTAAGGCATTAAGTCCGCCTTTGTACTTTTGTGTTGCATGAAGTTTTAATAAATAAATAAATATTAGTGATGACAACGTTTTGATGAATACTAGACATTCTGCGATTTGGACGTTCTGCGAACTGGACATTCTGCGAATTGGACATTTTGCGCCGGCTGGACATTTTGCGAATTGGATATTCTGCGCCTAAACGTTCTGTTCGTGATGTTGTGAGCTAAGGATAAAATAAAAAGACGATAAACGTTTCTTAGTATATTTTATTGTCAGTTTCTCACGAAGTAAATGTATCTCCCGTCTGAATACCACGGCACTCAAGCCAGACAGGAATTTCACAAAAAAGACATCAATACTGGAATTATATAGAAGTTACTGTAGTAAAATATTTAAAAAAATGTAGTCATAAATACATCACAAAACGAACACGATTAATAACAATGTAAATCAGAAGTGACTAAGAATGTAAACCTTATTATTTTGTGCATACAAACAAGTTCCAAGCGTATGTACACGCAAACAAACAAACTAACAATAATATGGAGTTGCCGTTGGACTAGACAGGTACAGCTTGTCTCAGTTAAAATTGCGCGCCTTGCCAGGAAGACATTACAAATTGCGCGCCTCGCCAGGAAGACATTACAAATTGCGCGCCTCGCCAGGAAGACATTACAAATTGCGCGCCTCGCCAGTAAGACGTTGCAAATTGCGCGCCTCGCCAGTAAGACGTTGTAAATAGGTTACCATCAATACTGGTTCAGTCACCTGCTCGATGTAAATTGTAAAATGGTGCAATTCATACTCTACATCATCATTTTCCGGAGTAGCGCGCAATTTTAATTGAGACCAACTCGACACTACATACAGGTTTGAACACATAATGCACTGACTGTGCAATGGGTGTATGGATCGACAGTGGGACGAACTTGGGCAGTTTTAGGCTGACGTTGAAATTCTCAAGCACGTTATTTAGGTAAACAACATAAACCAAATATAAAAATACACATCTATAAATTTCTATTTCATAAATAAATTTTCATTTTAAGGTAATTTAATCCTTTGACCACCACGAACTCGTGCTCTCAACGCCAAACTACGTTTTCGTAGTGTTCCTTTTATGATCTTATGCTAATAATAATGAAATAAATAGTAAACGGTTCAAATAATATAAATTGGGATGAGTCTAGCTACATAATTAACGATACAAATAAGAAAAACAATACTTTTTTTTTACAAGATTTATTAGCGTTTAAAACGCGTAGCGTCTGTCATGTAGTCATGATATGGGCGTGCAGGACACACATTTTGCTTTGTCATGACTTTTGATCAAAAGAAACCAACTTTAACTAAACAGTATCATTGAAATAATTGCTTGTAAGTCGTTATAAATGCGGCTGTCCCACTGTCGACGCATACTAAGATATTTTTAAAATAATTTTCAACAATGAGGTTTAATACTTGAACATTATAAGACGGTGACTGACAATAATGTCGACTATACAACGAATACGAACGGTATAAAATCGTCATTACGAAGAATTTAAACAATTTCACACTACATTGAGAATATCGCCCGATACAAAGAAAATACTAATATACAAATACTATTGCGCAGTCAATTACAACCTACTTCAGAGCGAACAAGTTTGACGCCAAGCAACTCATTTTGCTTGAAGTAAAATTGTATTTACCTAAGAATTAAGTTTGTATTACACATGTATCTTGCAAGCTAAATTCAAATTCATCATTTTTCCATATTAATTAGGCATTTTAGAGTGCATACTTTCATGTACAGTTCATTTCACGAAAGCACTCTATTTAAACTTCATCATAATGACATGGTCGATAACTGTCACATGATGAGCGAAAGTGTGCGTTCGTCACGCGAACTAAACAACGCAACATCTTGTAGAACGAAAGCGATTTTGTCTAATTAAACGAGATTGTTAAAATTCTTCGTAATTGACATAAAACGTAAGTCTAGAAGGCACGCATAGGTTCATCAGATCCTCGGTAATCTCTGACTAAGGCACGTCGTTACGATTCACACCATAGACTTAGAAGAATGGAATGAGCAATATCGTTAGAGAATTGACCTCTTTGTAGAAAGAGACAAAGCGACTTTGTATGTTTTTTGTACGTCCTAGTGACGGGGGCTGCGGGAAGGTTTGAGAACGCAAAGAGCAATTGAACGACATAGGTGAGTATTAGCTAGTAAAAATTTGACACGTCCTCCCGTTCCTCCATAGAGCGAGAGAAGTCATTGGATGATTTCCAAACTCAATAAAAAAAAATTGTGGCGAAGGCGACATTAGAAGCCTGTGACTGTCACCAATCGGAGTCCAAGAGAAAGACAACTACTGGCCGCACGATCAGTTTGTCTCTTTCACACTTTTCCGACCGTATTCACTTCACAGCCGGATAGGAAACGCTCAGTTCATTTCTCTATGTCTACGGTTCACACTAACTACTGTGAGGCAGGATGTCTAGTCTAAAATACGATAAATAAGGGGGTTTAATAGAATAGTGGTTAAAATAAAAGCATTGCGCGAGTATTTTTCGTGTAGGTTCATTTGAGCTGTAGATAATTCTGCCTGGACTATTGGCAAATATCTTTGTAGCAGAGAGAAAAACGTGTAGTGGTGATATATTTAGGATTTAGAGAATTAGTCTTTTAGTAATGTAATTATCAGTTAGCACGCATATTGAATAACATGATCAAATTAGCATTGATCAGGAGAAAACTAACATTGACTTAAAATACAAGATATCCTGCCTCTTGTGTTTCTATATAATACTTTTCATCAATTTATATATAAATTCATTTAAAACACTCCCACAACGAGTCTATCATATAAAAATCCATTCAACAATCACAAAAGACTCTCTTGTAAGTTTATAAAAAAACACTTTCTATACAAACATCAATTAAAAAACGTTAAATAAATACATAATATACAAAATCACTAGATGAAGGTGGAACTTTTTGCTATCTCAGTCATAAATCGTAAAAATCTCATAAGTATTAGATCTATGATCCAGTCGATCGACATTATATCTTATATCTACAGGTATAAGGTCCATATTAGAACTTGATATATTACAATATTGTTTCAACCTTAGGGTCAAATTATGGTATAATTTGTGTAAGGCATGCTCTTATATTTTACCGTCGTGTTGAGCAACTAGCAGAGTATCGAATCGACGATTTCAAATATCGATATTATCGTCTCGAATCGGTTCACTCTAATATCGATAAAACCTATTGTTAGGATTTATCGATCTTTTGCACCTATCTATTTTGTCTCGTTGATAAGGCACTACTTAGTCAATCTCATGCAATAATTATTACAAATATGTTAATTTATTTAGACCTAATCCTGCATTACAAACGAAATTGCAGGAAAAATCTTATTGCATTTAAAAAGCACAATCGTGTTATCTTAATTTTGTTAAAAATCTCGATTCGTATTATTGCGTTTTCGTATTTTTCGCTTGTTATTTCATTAATAACTATTTAGTATAGATTCTGTTAGCAGTAATGCTTAGTCCTCTCTTTATAAGAACAATGTAAAACTTAATCCATCTTCTTTTTTGACGCCAGCCAATATAAATTAACCTGTTTAAACTAGAATGTAGATAAATATCAGTACCTTACACGTAGTGACTTCCATCCGATCCTCATTTCTCAATCCAATAAAACATTATACTCCTTAGTCATACTAAGCGTATTTAGCCTAGGTTACATCTGAAATAATACTTCCAGGTTTTTTTTTCTAGGTTAGATCAGTCCTATGACGGTGTAGGACTTTCAGCAGAGATGAAGTCTAAATGAGTCGCGACTGTTTCAAGTACTGCAACAGCAACTGATGCAGGAACTTGTACTGATGCACGTTCTGTATCATGTTAGCGCGCTGCTGGTGAAGCATGCTGATCGTGCGAGGGATGTCTAGCTCCTGGAAAGATGAGAAATTTATTTTATTGGATGTGTTCGAGTTCCAAAGTTAACTTTGAGGGTATACAGGGTGGTTTTTCCAAGAGGGAGTGGACGGCCAAAACCGGAACTATGCGGAATAGCAAAAACTACAAAAGCATTTTTGTGCTCATTTTGATGAAAACTAAGACTTCGTTATTAGATTTTTGTAAAATCAACATTCGTAGTCACAATTCAACCTCATCCAGGACGCGATGGGGGTGCTCACCCCCTTCCAGAACGCGACGGAGGCGCTCGCCCCCATGCAGAACTCAATGGGGGCCCTCGCCCCATCTAAGACGCGATGCTTACGCTCGTCCCCATCTGGAACGCGATGGGGGCCCTCGCCCCATCCAAAATGCGATGGGGGCTCTCATCCCCATTCAGAATGCGACAGGGGCGCTCGCCCTCTTCACCGCGCCGCGCTCCTCCGCCTTGCCTGAGACTGTTCACTGTTGTACCTGGTTGTTGTCCAGTATGTCGTGCAGCAGATCGGCTGCGAGCGCGGTGCCGCTGCGGCCGGCGCCGTGCTCGCAACAGAACACGATGGGGGCGCTCGCCCCCTTCACCGCGCCGCGCTCGCCGTGCGCCTCCGCCTCGCCTGAGACTGTTCACTGTTGTACCTGGTTGTTGTCCAGTATGTCGTGCAGCAGATCGGCTGCGAGCGCGGTGCCGCTGCGGCCGGCGCCGTGCTCGCAACAGAACACGATGGGGGCGCTCGCCCCCTTCACCGCGCCGCGCTCGCCGTGCGCCTCCGCCTCGCCTGAGACTGTTCACTGTTGTACCTGGTTGTTGTCCAGTATGTCGTGCAGCAGATCGGCTGCGAGCGCGGTGCCGCTGCGGCCGGCGCCGTGCTCGCAACAGAACACGATGGGGGCGCTCGCCCCCTTCACCGCGCCGCGCTCGCCGTGCGCCTCCGCCTCGCCTGAGACTGTTCACTGTTGTACCTGGTTGTTGTCCAGTATGTCGTGCAGCAGATCGGCTGCGAGCGCGGTGCCGCTGCGGCCGGCGCCGTGCTCGCAACAGAACACGATGGGGGCGCTCGCCCCCTTCACCGCGCCGCGCTCGCCGTGCGCCTCCGCCTCGCCTGAGACTGTTCACTGTTGTACCTGGTTGTTGTCCAGTATGTCGTGCAGCAGATCGGCTGCGAGCGCGGTGCCGCTGCGGCCGGCGCCGTGCTCGCAACAGAACACGATGGGGGCGCTCGCCCCCTTCACCGCGCCGCGCTCGCCGTGCGCCTCCGCCTCGCCTGAGACTGTTCACTGTTGTACCTGGTTGTTGTCCAGTATGTCGTGCAGCAGATCGGCTGCGAGCGCGGTGCCGCTGCGGCCGGCGCCGTGCTCGCAACAGAACACGATGGGGGCGCTCGCCCCCTTCACCGCGCCGCGCTCGCCGTGCGCCTCCGCCTCGCCTGAGACTGTTCACTGTTGTACCTGGTTGTTGTCCAGTATGTCGTGCAGCAGATCGGCTGCGAGCGCGGTGCCGCTGCGGCCGGCGCCGTGCTCGCAACAGAACACGATGGGGGCGCTCGCCCCCTTCACCGCGCCGCGCTCGCCGTGCGCCTCCGCCTCGCCTGAGACTGTTCACTGTTGTACCTGGTTGTTGTCCAGTATGTCGTGCAGCAGATCGGCTGCGAGCGCGGTGCCGCTGCGGCCGGCGCCGTGCTCGCAACAGAACACGATGGGGGCGCTCGCCCCCTTCACCGCGCCGCGCTCGCCGTGCGCCTCCGCCTCGCCTGAGACTGTTCACTGTTGTACCTGGTTGTTGTCCAGTATGTCGTGCAGCAGATCGGCTGCGAGCGCGGTGCCGCTGCGGCCGGCGCCGTGCTCGCAACAGAACACGATGGGGGCGCTCGCCCCCTTCACCGCGCCGCGCTCGCCGTGCGCCTCCGCCTCGCCTGAGACTGTTCACTGTTGTACCTGGTTGTTGTCCAGTATGTCGTGCAGCAGATCGGCTGCGAGCGCGGTGCCGCTGCGGCCGGCGCCGTGCTCGCAACAGAACACGATGGGGGCGCTCGCCCCCTTCACCGCGCCGCGCTCGCCTTGCGCCTCCGCCTCACAAGCTAGCCTGAGACTGTTCACTTCGGACAGGAACGCTGGAACAATAGATATAGAAGTGTGAATATTTCACACTTTTATGTTTCGTATAGCCTGTCAAACACCGGAGTCATTTTGCGGGAATTTGAGACCACATCGGAGTTAGTTCCGGATATATCGGTGCACGTGCTTAAAATGTCGATATATCCGATTCGTAGTGGACGTAGGGAGAAACCACTCTTAGTGTTTCAAGTATTGCTTCGAAAATTGGACACGTCTAAAGCGGCAGGTATGGTGTGCTCCTTCATTAGCGATAATAATAAGTAAGTCTTTTTATACTGGTGCTGTTCCACAAATATGGAAACCGGCGTTTATAATGCCTCTGAATAAAAATACAATAAAAATTTGTACATACAAAGAAAAAAAATACAGGTCGATATCAAAGAATTAGGTTTTTTTTTTAATTGATATAAACCAGTGCTTGAGGTGTATATAATCAGGTTTATACTCCTCTAAAAAGTTAATTTATCTCGTTACAACACGGTTTTCTGAATGATTGATTCTTCTGCAATGATTTCATTACTACCGACATGGATAACGGTAAGTAGGTTGATGTCGTTTATACAGACTATAGCAAGGCCTTTAACCGAATTGACCATAGCATTCTAATTACAAAGTTAAAAAGCATGGGAATAAGCAGTGATCTACACAGTTGGTTTTCCTCTTACCTTGTGAACAGGTCCCAAGCAGTAGTACTCAATAACTATTTGGTTCCTGTTCCTAGGATCAGTGGAGTGCCGCAGGGTTCATTGCTCGGTCCTTTGCTATTTAATATCTATATTAACAACATCAACTCTCGCTTGACCTCGTCTAAACTACTGTGTTTCGTTGATGATATGAAGATTTATGCTACTATATGTACTCCAAGATGACCTGTAACATCTTGACGATTATTGTCAACCAAGCAAGCTTTATTTATTTTTTGTCACATCATAATATATTCTCGGTGATCAAGTTTAACCCAGATAAAACTCCATCCGTGACCTGGGAGTTCACCACGATTCTAAGCTCAGTTTTAACACTTGTTGTTATTCCAAATTTTAATTTCTTTTATTAATCAATAGACTCATCAAAACAAAAGTTAAAAAAAAGAAAGTGAAAGGAAAGGAGGAAGAGGTGGTATGGTGAAAGTTTACTTTCAAAGATATGCTGACGACAATATTATTTCGGTTTTATGACCACGAGCCAGTCACAATTAGTTATATAAAAATACTTATAAAATTAAAAGTTACCATTTAATTATAAGTATGACGGCGCTTTCGTGTTTAGTTTGCAAAAGATATCGGCGATGGCGCTAGTGGTTTAGAGTGACGTGTGTCACGTGACTGGCCACGACACACTGGGTGGAATCTGAGGTTGTGACGTAACGGAAGGATGATACGGAAGGATCCTCTGATGTCTAACGGGCAACTTACCGACGGTAATTTGTCGGGCGGTTGTATTTGTTTGAATTGACTAACTGGTTTTTCGCCAGAAAAGAAAATTGAGAACCCGATTGCAGCGCCATCGGGTTCAATTGTATTTTCAAACCATCCAGGGACCCACTCCAATATACACATAATGTTTCATCCGAATCAGTCAAGCTGTTTAGAAGGAGTTAGGTGACAAACACACGTACAGAAGATTTATATATATAAAGATATATGTGGTAATATAGATGCCGCTAGAGTCTTACCCAAGAAGTGTGGATGTTCAGGCGCGGTGCTGGCGTTCTGCCAGAGCGCGAAGTGCACGTGCCACACGTCCCGCACGCGCGCCCCGCTGCGCACGCGCACCAGCACGGACGCGCCCCATGCCGTGCGCGATGACGTGCCGGATGTTACCTGGAACTAGGGGGGAGAGGGTACGTGTTAGTTTTAAATTATGACGTAGTTATTTGGGTTTCGGTCGTCATGTGAAAGTCACATGATCGGAAGAAAAAGCACTCGAATATCTTTGAAAGATATAATATAATAATAATAATTTATTTAGTACTTGTTTCTAAATGGCATACAGACATAGCCTTAAACACAAAAGATAGAAAAACCAGTACAATCAATATAAAATGGGTCATAGGACTCCCTTTCCTGAAAACCTGTCTGTATCTTAGGAGAGAGTCAGAAATCAGAAACGTTTATTTCAAATAGACCAATTACAGGCACTTTTGAATTGTCAAAATGTCGGTCAGTCAAAAAAGAAAAGAAGTGAAGCTAAATTGCACGTTCCAAGGCGTAGATCTGTATGGAGAAGAACGTGCAAGAAACTCCATGGACACTCTTTTAAATCATATTATGACTTACATAAATCTTGGTTACATATTTTTTGTCGCTTCTAATATGTGAGCACAATGTAGATAAGTAATAATAATAAAATAAATAAATAATAAAAAACTAATTTAAAAAAAATAGAAATTAAATTAAGTCACTGGCAGCTAAGAGATGACCAGTCTCAACTGACGGCACCCGCTCACGAGCACGACGCGTGCATCAGCCCCACTCAGCTCAACCATTTTAAAGGGAACTGAATGACCCAATAACACGTGCCACCGTCAGCGAGACATTTGAGTGAGCATGACAAACTCTCAACTGCCATGCTCGTAATGTCAAACAAGTTGTAACCTAATAAAAATGCTCCATGGTACTTCACATTCACAAAACTTGAAAAACAAAGTGCTTCTACATTATACAATGCTATTGTTTCCAAATACAAAAGGTAATAAATTATCATAAGCTCTATTGAAATAAACAAATAAAATAAAAAAAAACATTTCGAAAACAACAATACAAAAAGGGGAATAGTATCTCTTTCAATATTTATATATTTAAATTTAAAAAAAAAACTATTTTGAAGGTAAAAGTGGCTGTGTCTGCGGAGCAGGACCGGCATTTAGCCAAGCCTTTTTATCAAGGATATAATCTTCCAGTTTATAATACGCTTGTCTACATAGTGTGCGTTTAATGCATGTTTTAAATTTGGACTCATTTAGTTGTAGAATCTCAACTGGTATTTTATTATAAAATTTTACACAGTACCACATGAAAGAACTATGTACTTTAGCCAATCTGAACCGAGGTTGATCTAATTTGTTCCTGTTCCTAGTATTAAAATTTTGCCTGTCACTTATCTTGTAAAAAGATGAATATTTTTCCGAACATACATAATGTTTTCATAAATGTATTGACAAGGGACCGTCAGGATGTTCATTTCCTTAAATAGTTCCCTAAGAGAATCGCGTCTGCGAAGATTATATATGGCTCTGATAGCTCTTTTCTGCAGAATGAAAATAGACTCTATATCTGCAGCCCGTCTCCATAGCAAAATACCGTAAGACATGACACTATGAAAGTAACTAAAATAAACTAGTCGCGCAGTATCCACATCAGTAAATTGACGGATTTTTCTGAACGCATATGCTGCTGAACTAAGCCGACCTGCTAGAGATGTTAAATGAGGACCCCATTGTAGCCTCGAGTCAAGCGTGATCCCTAGGAAAACCGTATTCTCGACGAATTCAAGTTTCTCCTTGTTCAATACTATGTCGGAGTAATTACTTTTAACATTCGGCAAATCTTATGCACTTAGTTTTTTTTTTTCCATTTAATACTAAATTATTAACAGTAAACCAGTTTTGGACTTGCTGCAAAGCATTGTTAAAAAAATTAACGACGTATCGTCAGCAAACAATACAATATGTGGTTGGTTTTTTAATAGATGCGGTAGATCATTTATATATACTAAAAAGAGGATAGGACCTAATATTGAGCCTTGTGGTACACCCATTTTGACTTTCAAACCCGGAGAATTGACACCGTTTATCTGAACTTGCTGTTTCCTAAGATACAGACATCACATATATAGGGTGACTGGTAATTAGTGACCGATACTTAAACACATGATTGTACTCATGATTACAAACAACTTTCCCAAAGAAACTTTATTTATATTCTCATTAGTTTTATCACAATAATAAAACAGCTGTTTAAAAAGGCGCGCGCCCATGCGACCGGCGACCGCTGAGCTGTTAGCCGCGTGACGCCGTTGTACCTACAATAGTGATAGAACACCCGCGCAGCTTGCAAACCCATAGGTGTGCGTACCTAATCAGTGAATGTATCTATAAACTAGTGAGTATATAAAAAAAGTTTCTTTGGGAAAGTTGTTTGTAATCATGAGTACAATCGCGTGTTTAAGTATCGGTCACTAATTACCAGTCACCCTATATAACTTTCAAAGAAAGGAAAGAGTTTCAAATTTGGTTCAGAAATAAAGATTTTGTTTAAAGAGTCGTACTGCGGTTACGAAATAAAATATTGGTACGTCCAGTGCGTGAACAAAGTACTTACGTTATACACCCCTAGCATTAATTAGTAAAAAAAAAAAAAATGGGGCTCTATCCGTACCCGTTACTGATCATATTTTCATTTTCATAGTCAAAAGTAAAAAAAGACGTACTTAATCACAAAATTGTCCACGAAAATATGTCAAATGTCAAAAATGTGTAAATTCATCATAGAATCAATCATTCATAACAATCGCTACTAGAAAAACTAGTGTTTTTGCACTTTGATCGTCATTTATTCATTCTTAATATCAATAGCCTATACAATATTTCCACAAATTGAGTGGCATTTTGGGATATAAACAAACGCTAATAACTTTGCTGTTTATGAATATAATTTATTGAGACTTAATTTAATTAATAACAAGACCTCTTCTAATAAGCCCTCTAAGTATTTGTACTAATTAAAAAGTAGTGGTGTATTACGTGATAATTTTTAAGCCCGTAGTATGTGTAAACCTATATGTTAATGTCTGTAGCTAGAAATTAAGCTTTTGTTTTACCTCACACTCAGCCAAGACGTAGGTATTAAATTGGTATATAATATGGTAAAAAGTCGAATATGTATTGTAACAAAATGCTTCTGAAATCTGTTCTCTTGGGGCAAAATGGATAAGTTGAGCATAGCTGAATCTTTAAAGTTCAAGTCACTCTTAATTATGTTTTATTTTTTGAAGCGCGTAATTATCTCCCTCTATAGGGAGGAGCTAGAACCGTGTCAGACTTTTACCAACTAAAACCACATCTATGTTCCTTCGTTGCCTAGCGTTCCAGGACCCCGGGCTTTCCTATCGGAAGTCAACCCATGGTCTAGATTCTTAATTATGTTGATACTAAAAAACTATAGTCCATTCGCGTTAAGAAAATAGTGACGACATCGATGTCACTCAACTGAGCCACGCTCTTTGACTGATTCACATTGACCAGTTGATGGCCTTCTGACAATACGGACCCGTCATTTGTTAATTTTAATAATTTAAAAAAATAATACCTCACCTATTCAAAAAAAAAATTAGGTTCTGATAAATATGTTTAAATTTTAAATTCTTAATATTAATGGTCTAATATCTACCCCAATACTTACCAATGGTCTAAGTTTTACGAATTCATTTTGCACTGATGCGTCACTGTTTTCTTAACTTGAATGGATTATAGAAATATACAATGGTGTGTAGATTTAGCCAAGAAACAATGTCCGACAAGGGTAGCTTTTAGATGCTCAGTTCGAATATGCATATTTATGGTAAGCACATAGTAGGACAAATAGTAATACCTCAGGAGGGCAATAATACTGGAGTACACTCTAGCCAGGGTTACATCTCAGGGTGAGGTACACCTCAGAAGGGCAATTACCCTAGAGTAAGAAATTAATTAGATTTATCCTGTTTGTAATTTCATCATGTACGTCACCACGGTGTTGGTGGGTGTCGCGTTGTGTGTAGGTGACGTCACTTACCTTCCCGAAGTCCTTGGTAGTATTGTCCGTAGGCAGATAGTGCGGATGGCCCGGGCCGGCGACTCTCGCCAACAGCGGCGCGCCCACCTGCCAGGCGGCCTGCCACACGAGCGCGCAGCCGCCGCCGCACGTGCAGCCCGTCACCACGGTGTTGGTGGGAGTCGCGTTGTGTGTAGGTGACGTCACTTACCTTCCCGAAGTCCTTGGTAGTATTGTCCGTAGGCAGATAGTGCGGATGGCCCGGGCCGGCGACTCTCGCCAACAGCGGCGCGCCCACCTGCCAGGCGGCCTGCCACACGAGCAGCCCGTCACCACGGTGTTGGTGGGAGTCGCGTTGTGTGTAGGTGACGTCACTTACCTTCCCGAAGTCCTTGGTAGTATTGTCCGTAGGCAGATAGTGCGGATGGCCCGGGCCGGCGACTCTCGCCAACAGCGGCGCGCCCACCTGCCAGGCGGCCTGCCACACGAGCAGCCCGTCACCACGGTGTTGGTGGGAGTCGCGTTGTGTGTAGGTGACGTCACTTACCTTCCCGAAGTCCTTGGTAGTATTGTCCGTAGGCAGATAGTGCGGATGGCCCGGGCCGGCGACTCTCGCCAACAGCGGCGCGCCCACCTGCCAGGCGGCCTGCCACACGAGCGCGCAGCCGCCGCCGCACGTGCAGCCCGTCACCACGGTGTTGGTGGGAGTCGCGTTGTGTGTAGGTGACGTCACTTACCTTCCCGAAGTCCTTGGTAGTATTGTCCGTAGGCAGATAGTGCGGATGGCCCGGGCCGGCGACTCTCGCCAACAGCGGCGCGCCCACCTGCCAGGCGGCCTGCCACACGAGCAGCCCGTCACCACGGTGTTGGTGGGAGTCGCGTTGTGTGTAGGTGACGTCACTTACCTTCCCGAAGTCCTTGGTAGTATTGTCCGTAGGCAGATAGTGCGGATGGCCCGGGCCGGCGACTCTCGCCAACAGCGGCGCGCCCACCTGCCAGGCGGCCTGCCACACGAGCAGCCCGTCACCACGGTGTTGGTGGGAGTCGCGTTGTGTGTAGGTGACGTCACTTACCTTCCCGAAGTCCTTGGTAGTATTGTCCGTAGGCAGATAGTGCGGATGGCCCGGGCCGGCGACTCTCGCCAACAGCGGCGCGCCCACCTGCCAGGCGGCCTGCCACACGAGCAGCCCGTCACCACGGTGTTGGTGGGAGTCGCGTTGTGTGTAGGTGACGTCACTTACCTTCCCGAAGTCCTTGGTAGTATTGTCCGTAGGCAGATAGTGCGGATGGCCCGGGCCGGCGACTCTCGCCAACAGCGGCGCGCCCACCTGCCAGGCGGCCTGCCACACGAGCAGCCCGTCACCACGGTGTTGGTGGGAGTCGCGTTGTGTGTAGGTGACGTCACTTACCTTCCCGAAGTCCTTGGTAGTATTGTCCGTAGGCAGATAGTGCGGATGGCCCGGGCCGGCGACTCTCGCCAACAGCGGCGCGCCCACCTGCCAGGCGGCCTGCCACACGAGCGCGCAGCCGCCGCCGCACGTGCAGCCCGTCACCACGGTGTTGGTGGGAGTCGCGTTGTGTGTAGGTGACGTCACTTACCTTCCCGAAGTCCTTGGTAGTATTGTCCGTAGGCAGATAGTGCGGATGGCCCGGGCCGGCGACTCTCGCCAACAGCGGCGCGCCCACCTGCCAGGCGGCCTGCCACACGAGCAGCCCGTCACCACGGTGTTGGTGGGAGTCGCGTTGTGTGTAGGTGACGTCACTTACCTTCCCGAAGTCCTTGGTAGTATTGTCCGTAGGCAGATAGTGCGGATGGCCCGGGCCGGCGACTCTCGCCAACAGCGGCGCGCCCACCTGCCAGGCGGCCTGCCACACGAGCAGCCCGTCACCACGGTGTTGGTGGGAGTCGCGTTGTGTGTAGGTGACGTCACTTACCTTCCCGAAGTCCTTGGTAGTATTGTCCGTAGGCAGATAGTGCGGATGGCCCGGGCCGGCGACTCTCGCCAACAGCGGCGCGCCCACCTGCCAGGCGGCCTGCCACACGAGCGCGCAGCCGCCGCCGCACGTGCAGCCCGTCACCACGGTGTTGGTGGGAGTCGCGTTGTGTGTAGGTGACGTCACTTACCTTCCCGAAGTCCTTGGTAGTATTGTCCGTAGGCAGATAGTGCGGATGGCCCGGGCCGGCGACTCTCGCCAACAGCGGCGCGCCCACCTGCCAGGCGGCCTGCCACACGAGCAGCCCGTCACCACGGTGTTGGTGGGAGTCGCGTTGTGTGTAGGTGACGTCACTTACCTTCCCGAAGTCCTTGGTAGTATTGTCCGTAGGCAGATAGTGCGGATGGCCCGGGCCGGCGACTCTCGCCAACAGCGGCGCGCCCACCTGCCAGGCGGCCTGCCACACGAGCAGCCCGTCACCACGGTGTTGGTGGGAGTCGCGTTGTGTGTAGGTGACGTCACTTACCTTCCCGAAGTCCTTGGTAGTATTGTCCGTAGGCAGATAGTGCGGATGGCCCGGGCCGGCGACTCTCGCCAACAGCGGCGCGCCCACCTGCCAGGCGGCCTGCCACACGAGCAGCCCGTCACCACGGTGTTGGTGGGAGTCGCGTTGTGTGTAGGTGACGTCACTTACCTTCCCGAAGTCCTTGGTAGTATTGTCCGTAGGCAGATAGTGCGGATGGCCCGGGCCGGCGACTCTCGCCAACAGCGGCGCGCCCACCTGCCAGGCGGCCTGCCACACGAGCAGCCCGTCACCACGGTGTTGGTGGGAGTCGCGTTGTGTGTAGGTGACGTCACTTACCTTCCCGAAGTCCTTGGTAGTATTGTCCGTAGGCAGATAGTGCGGATGGCCCGGGCCGGCGACTCTCGCCAACAGCGGCGCGCCCACCTGCCAGGCGGCCTGCCACACGAGCAGCCCGTCACCACGGTGTTGGTGGGAGTCGCGTTGTGTGTAGGTGACGTCACTTACCTTCCCGAAGTCCTTGGTAGTATTGTCCGTAGGCAGATAGTGCGGATGGCCCGGGCCGGCGACTCTCGCCAACAGCGGCGCGCCCACCTGCCAGGCGGCCTGCCACACGAGCAGCCCGTCACCACGGTGTTGGTGGGAGTCGCGTTGTGTGTAGGTGACGTCACTTACCTTCCCGAAGTCCTTGGTAGTATTGTCCGTAGGCAGATAGTGCGGATGGCCCGGGCCGGCGACTCTCGCCAACAGCGGCGCGCCCACCTGCCAGGCGGCCTGCCACACGAGCGCGCAGCCGCCGCCGCACGTGCAGCCCGTCACCACGGTGTTGGTGGGAGTCGCGTTGTGTGTAGGTGACGTCACTTACCTTCCCGAAGTCCTTGGTAGTATTGTCCGTAGGCAGATAGTGCGGATGGCCCGGGCCGGCGACTCTCGCCAACAGCGGCGCGCCCACCTGCCAGGCGGCCTGCCACACGAGCAGCCCGTCACCACGGTGTTGGTGGGAGTCGCGTTGTGTGTAGGTGACGTCACTTACCTTCCCGAAGTCCTTGGTAGTATTGTCCGTAGGCAGATAGTGCGGATGGCCCGGGCCGGCGACTCTCGCCAACAGCGGCGCGCCCACCTGCCAGGCGGCCTGCCACACGAGCAGCCCGTCACCACGGTGTTGGTGGGAGTCGCGTTGTGTGTAGGTGACGTCACTTACCTTCCCGAAGTCCTTGGTAGTATTGTCCGTAGGCAGATAGTGCGGATGGCCCGGGCCGGCGACTCTCGCCAACAGCGGCGCGCCCACCTGCCAGGCGGCCTGCCACACGAGCGCGCAGCCGCCGCCGCACGTGCAGCCCGTCACCACGGTGTTGGTGGGAGTCGCGTTGTGTGTAGGTGACGTCACTTACCTTCCCGAAGTCCTTGGTAGTATTGTCCGTAGGCAGATAGTGCGGATGGCCCGGGCCGGCGACTCTCGCCAACAGCGGCGCGCCCACCTGCCAGGCGGCCTGCCACACGAGCAGCCCGTCACCACGGTGTTGGTGGGAGTCGCGTTGTGTGTAGGTGACGTCACTTACCTTCCCGAAGTCCTTGGTAGTATTGTCCGTAGGCAGATAGTGCGGATGGCCCGGGCCGGCGACTCTCGCCAACAGCGGCGCGCCCACCTGCCAGGCGGCCTGCCACACGAGCAGCCCGTCACCACGGTGTTGGTGGGAGTCGCGTTGTGTGTAGGTGACGTCACTTACCTTCCCGAAGTCCTTGGTAGTATTGTCCGTAGGCAGATAGTGCGGATGGCCCGGGCCGGCGACTCTCGCCAACAGCGGCGCGCCCACCTGCCAGGCGGCCTGCCACACGAGCAGCCCGTCACCACGGTGTTGGTGGGAGTCGCGTTGTGTGTAGGTGACGTCACTTACCTTCCCGAAGTCCTTGGTAGTATTGTCCGTAGGCAGATAGTGCGGATGGCCCGGGCCGGCGACTCTCGCCAACAGCGGCGCGCCCACCTGCCAGGCGGCCTGCCACACGAGCAGCCCGTCACCACGGTGTTGGTGGGAGTCGCGTTGTGTGTAGGTGACGTCACTTACCTTCCCGAAGTCCTTGGTAGTATTGTCCGTAGGCAGATAGTGCGGATGGCCCGGGCCGGCGACTCTCGCCAACAGCGGCGCGCCCACCTGCCAGGCGGCCTGCCACACGAGCAGCCCGTCACCACGGTGTTGGTGGGAGTCGCGTTGTGTGTAGGTGACGTCACTTACCTTCCCGAAGTCCTTGGTAGTATTGTCCGTAGGCAGATAGTGCGGATGGCCCGGGCCGGCGACTCTCGCCAACAGCGGCGCGCCCACCTGCCAGGCGGCCTGCCACACGAGCGCGCAGCCGCCGCCGCACGTGCAGCCCGTCACCACGGTGTTGGTGGGAGTCGCGTTGTGTGTAGGTGACGTCACTTACCTTCCCGAAGTCCTTGGTAGTATTGTCCGTAGGCAGATAGTGCGGATGGCCCGGGCCGGCGACTCTCGCCAACAGCGGCGCGCCCACCTGCCAGGCGGCCTGCCACACGAGCAGCCCGTCACCACGGTGTTGGTGGGAGTCGCGTTGTGTGTAGGTGACGTCACTTACCTTCCCGAAGTCCTTGGTAGTATTGTCCGTAGGCAGATAGTGCGGATGGCCCGGGCCGGCGACTCTCGCCAACAGCGGCGCGCCCACCTGCCAGGCGGCCTGCCACACGAGCAGCCCGTCACCACGGTGTTGGTGGGAGTCGCGTTGTGTGTAGGTGACGTCACTTACCTTCCCGAAGTCCTTGGTAGTATTGTCCGTAGGCAGATAGTGCGGATGGCCCGGGCCGGCGACTCTCGCCAACAGCGGCGCGCCCACCTGCCAGGCGGCCTGCCACACGAGCAGCCCGTCACCACGGTGTTGGTGGGAGTCGCGTTGTGTGTAGGTGACGTCACTTACCTTCCCGAAGTCCTTGGTAGTATTGTCCGTAGGCAGATAGTGCGGATGGCCCGGGCCGGCGACTCTCGCCAACAGCGGCGCGCCCACCTGCCAGGCGGCCTGCCACACGAGCAGCCCGTCACCACGGTGTTGGTGGGAGTCGCGTTGTGTGTAGGTGACGTCACTTACCTTCCCGAAGTCCTTGGTAGTATTGTCCGTAGGCAGATAGTGCGGATGGCCCGGGCCGGCGACTCTCGCCAACAGCGGCGCGCCCACCTGCCAGGCGGCCTGCCACACGAGCAGCCCGTCACCACGGTGTTGGTGGGAGTCGCGTTGTGTGTAGGTGACGTCACTTACCTTCCCGAAGTCCTTGGTAGTATTGTCCGTAGGCAGATAGTGCGGATGGCCCGGGCCGGCGACTCTCGCCAACAGCGGCGCGCCCACCTGCCAGGCGGCCTGCCACACGAGCAGCCCGTCACCACGGTGTTGGTGGGAGTCGCGTTGTGTGTAGGTGACGTCACTTACCTTCCCGAAGTCCTTGGTAGTATTGTCCGTAGGCAGATAGTGCGGATGGCCCGGGCCGGCGACTCTCGCCAACAGCGGCGCGCCCACCTGCCAGGCGGCCTGCCACACGAGCAGCCCGTCACCACGGTGTTGGTGGGAGTCGCGTTGTGTGTAGGTGACGTCACTTACCTTCCCGAAGTCCTTGGTAGTATTGTCCGTAGGCAGATAGTGCGGATGGCCCGGGCCGGCGACTCTCGCCAACAGCGGCGCGCCCACCTGCCAGGCGGCCTGCCACACGAGCAGCCCGTCACCACGGTGTTGGTGGGAGTCGCGTTGTGTGTAGGTGACGTCACTTACCTTCCCGAAGTCCTTGGTAGTATTGTCCGTAGGCAGATAGTGCGGATGGCCCGGGCCGGCGACTCTCGCCAACAGCGGCGCGCCCACCTGCCAGGCGGCCTGCCACACGAGCGCGCAGCCGCCGCCGCACGTGCAGCCCGTCACCACGGTGTTGGTGGGAGTCGCGTTGTGTGTAGGTGACGTCACTTACCTTCCCGAAGTCCTTGGTAGTATTGTCCGTAGGCAGATAGTGCGGATGGCCCGGGCCGGCGACTCTCGCCAACAGCGGCGCGCCCACCTGCCAGGCGGCCTGCCACACGAGCAGCCCGTCACCACGGTGTTGGTGGGAGTCGCGTTGTGTGTAGGTGACGTCACTTACCTTCCCGAAGTCCTTGGTAGTATTGTCCGTAGGCAGATAGTGCGGATGGCCCGGGCCGGCGACTCTCGCCAACAGCGGCGCGCCCACCTGCCAGGCGGCCTGCCACACGAGCGCGCAGCCGCCGCCGCACGTGCAGCCCGTCACCACGGTGTTGGTGGGAGTCGCGTTGCCAACCTTGGCCACTACGTAGAAGCGTTGGGTGCTACCCACTGTCATCTGAAATAGGTGATGGGGATGTTGTAGTTCAAGTTTTAGAAACATATTCTATACCTTTTCACCGCCATGTTATGACATATCAAAGCAAAATGTGAAATCACAAAGCAAAAAAAAAAGTTAAAAAAGAAAGTGCCCAGCACGCCACGGTCACGACTACATGACAGACTTGAAACGCTACTAAATCTTAAAAGAAAGTATTGTTTTTATTATTTATTGTTGTTAAAGGATGAAATCGACGAGTAGCCCGTTGGTGTCGAGAGCACGTTTTCGCTTTTTTGAGGTGACGGTCAAAAGGTTGAAGAAGCAGTGCTGTCATACAGCGACTGCATAGGTAGCAAGTATATATAGTAACAGGAGCAAGTACACGCGTCTTGCGCGGAGTACATTTGAAGCGCCTTTTGAAGGTTTCCTCCCGAAAAAAAAAGGTACTAAAGCTGGTGTTCACATTATCTATGGTATCAAAAGACGGTGTTTATATGAACGGCCATCATTTTGCATTCATTATGTTATGTCACCACCTTGTTAAACACCGGACGACGAGCAATGGGTAGCTCCTTGTCCGGCCGCACGGTAGGGACCGAGACCGAGTCGACGACGGCACGTTGTGCTCCATGCGCGCTTTAAAGAAACGTCAGCAAAATGCTAGGCCCCGGTACGGCTAGAACGCAAAGGGCAACTGATGGAGGAGTCGGTAAATGTCTGAAACACCCTCTCACTCTACCCTAGAGCATAAGAAGTCATTGAATGATTACAAACCTAAAAAAAACCTAAAGCATTCAAGCTCTATTTGAAATGGACACATTTGAGAAAAGCGTACGCTTTTTCACTACATATTTTCTACATCTTGTGAGTAAAAGACCTCAAAGAAGCTCAGCTCAACATCGACGTGACACAAAATCGTGCTCAATGGAAAATGAAGACAACGCCTGACCCCAAATAAATGGGATAAGGTCTAGCCAGAAGAAGAGAACTTTTAATTCTAATGCTTGTAGTTAGAATAAGAACAGCCGCCCGGGACCCTCTCCAAGTTCACCTAGGTCGGTCCGGGGATGGGTAAGCCGTTAATCCCAGCTGTCATTTGTATATCTACGACAGTCGTTACGGATAGTCAGAAACTAGGAAATTTGATACCAGTCTTAAACAAAGGGTATCTTATCTTATTTTTAGGGTTCCGTACCTCAAAAGGAAAAAACGGAACCCTTATAGGATCACTTTGTTGTCCGTAAAGCAAGGTCTTATAGCACAGGTATAGGAATAAATCAGAAAACAGTAAATTTGTTGTAAAAAAAAAAAAAATCGAGAGAGAGATTTATTCGGAAAAATCTTCGAGACTCCATTTGGGAATTGAACAATTTACATAGGTAAGTTTGTACGGAACCCTCAGTCCGAGTCGCACTTGCCCAGTTTTTTTGGACTGATTTCCGCACTCAGTCCTTGGCGGACCATTGTACGTGGTCCATGGCTTTGTTAGCAGCCCTCTTCTCTCCAAAAGCAGATGAGGCTTCTCAGTTTAATCAGGGCGTCTGCTAACTTGATATTCGAATTTGCAGCTTTTGTTTGAACTTTATAATACAAATTATACTTTAGTTTCCATTGTACAACGTCTTGGACATCCTCTGCAATGTTGTACAAAAGCTTGTAAAAAAATAAATATCACCAATGTACTCACAGTAATATGTGACGCATTAATCTATACTAATATTATAAAGCTGCAGAGTTTGTTTGTTTGTTTGTTTGTTTGTTTGTTTGTTTGAACGCGCTAATCTCTGGAACTACTGGTCCGATTTGAATGATTCTTTCAGTGTTGAGTAGTCCATTTATCGAGGAAGGCTATAGGCTATGTTTTTTTTTTCAAAATTAGGGATCCGTAATAAAATTGCTATTTTGTAACACAAGGTGTAAAATCGAAAACCTATTTTTGCGTGCGCTGTAAAAACTATTGACAATAGAACAAAATGATGTACTACGGGTTTGTAAATCCCATTAAGACCTACAAAAAAATCTGCGAGAACATATATCTAGCTATCATGGTTTAATCACAATAACCGATTTTGTGTTCAAAATAATTATTAAATCGTCTGAAGAAAAAAAAAACTACGTTAAATATGTATCGTAATATTAATCTTTATCGAAATTAAGCATTATGTTATCAAGAGTATTTATGTAGAAGTAAAATACTTTTTGTTTCATCTCAATCGGATATTTCGTTTAAAAGTTATCACGTGTGTAAGATGTTAAGAGTTGGTACCTATTAATGAGTTATGGGCCATAGAGTTTTTTATCAACATAAAATCCCGTAATAATCTTTTTCGAAATATATTTGTTGATGAGATCAAGAAGATGCAGTCCATTATCCACAGGAATTTCTTAATTCTTTAAACCCGAGTGGCCTCCCCCCACATTCTCTCAAGTTAAAAATTGGTGCCCCAATTATTTTACTTAGAAATCTTAAGCCACCAAATTTATGTAACGGGACTCGACTTCAAGTTAAATTTCTTCGCAATAACGTGATCGTTGCAACAGTTTTGACTGGTCCAGCGGTTGGTCAAACAGTACTTATACCTCGGATCCCAATGATTCCAAATGATTTGCCTTTTCATTTTAAAAGAGTCCAATTCCCAATTAAATTATCTTTTGCCGTAACGATAAATAAATCACAGGGGCAAACATTTAAATATGTAGGATTAGATTTACGGCAAGACTGTTCTTCGCACGGCCAACTATATGTCGCGTTGTCAAGATCAGGTTGCGGAAACAATCAATATATTAAGAAAATAAAACGAAAAATATAATTTACTCAGAAGTACTTTAAAATAATATTTTAACCCGGTTTAAAGTGGACGGACACTCCCGCCTATAGTCGTAATCCTTATGTGTCTGGCTGAATGTCGAACAGATAGACAGCTATTGCCTGCGACTTATACAATTTAACTTAATCTATTTTTTTCTTTAGAGCAGTGGTGGCCGAGTGGTAACGGCCCCGACTTACGAGTTGTAGGTCGCCGGTTCAAACCCAGCCAGGCGCGTTACTTTGTGTAATTTATTTCATCACCACTGCTCTCAAAACGGTGAAGGAAAACATCGTGAGGAAACCGGCATGTCCTAGAACCAAAAATTCGAAGACATGTGACATTCACCAATCCGCACTGGGCCCGCGTGGTGGATTACGGCCCATTCCCTCTCCTAAAGAGAGGAGGCCTGAGTCCCAGCAGTGGGAACATTAAAAGGCTGGCTATGCTATGCTATATTTTTCTTAATATTATAAAGCTGAAAAGTTTGGTTGTTTGTTATGAACGCGGTAATCTCGGGAAATACTGATCTGATATGAAAACTGTTTAAATATTCAATAGTCCATTTATTGAGGGAGGCTATATTTATCTCGGTATTTCCACGGAAACGAGAAAACGCGGGTGAAACCGCGGGGCACAGCTAGTATTATATATCCGTGCGGCATGAAGCCGTACGCGGTTTCTTCGTGCGGTTTAAGATCAGGATGAGAAACCGTTGACCACGGCATACTGCAGCCGTAGCGTCGTAAGGAACCTTTAGGGATCTGCTCGAGAGTGGGTAATACTCACAGTGATGTGCGACGCGTTAATATACCCGTGGGGGTTGTTGGGCGTGGGGTGCAGCCGCACGCGGTTGTCTTCGTACGGCAGGTGGTCTGATGAGAAACCGTTGAGTGCGGCGTGCTGCGGCAGTAGCGCCGTGCGGAACTCCCCACCGGTCTCTCGACCTTTGGGGATCTGCTCGAACGCGAACGAGAGCTGCTCGTCGGACATCTTTCGTTCTAGGATTTGGACCTGTGGAGAAGATATTGGGTTTAAAAGTAGAAATTGTCTCGCTGTATGCTTAATAATTAAACAATTTTAAGGGCATTTTATCAATATGCGAGGAATAAACTGAGCTCTTGAAACGGACTGATACATAGATTTGAGTCCACACAACTATCCACAACGTTGAGTTGCGCATACAATATTACTTTTTAAGGGCCAACGCTGCGTTAAGTGGGAGCACGCGCGGACGCCCGCGCGGGCAGCCGTCGCGTGACGTCGCGAGTGTTTCGTATGCTCGGGTCCCCGTAGCGGAAACCGGATTATTACCGGCGCAGTGTCACTATTTCAATTTTAACGGTGTGCATGTAGTCGTGTCGATGGATAACAAGATATATTATCATGTAGCAAAAGGTGCGCGAGGCGCGGCTCCCCGCGACGTGTGCCTGGCGCGGCGAGTCGCGACGGAATACTTTTGTATGGGACCGCACGGGCACCGGCTTAAAGCAGCGTCGGCCCTAAGAGCACAATATCATTAGGCTGATATGTTCTCAAAATTCTTCACTATGTTGTATATTTATTTGGATTAAATATTGTTTATCTCACAAACATGTTATGTTTTTTTTAAAAATTTTTTTTTTCCGAAAAGTCACACTGGGTGTTAGCGAATTTGACGACACAATCGCAGTACATCAACGAAAAAAAAGAGCACAACCGAAAGCCCAGAAAACTACTATGTCTAGCAGAGGACGTCTGCAGGCTGAAACGATGATGAAGAGGATAGGGTTCACAATACTTCAATTAAATTACTTGCCAGGTTTGAACCTATATAATTCTGTACGAAAAACATCTCGTTCAACTGTAGACCATCGCAACACTATAGTAATTCCTAATCCAGCCGCTAATATACGGCTCTCTAGATAGTAGCGCACAATTTTATGAATTGAATGATTTGTCAATAGTTGCTTCAAAACCAGATGTGACCGATGCGAACGAATACAATAATCATACTGAAACATGATACTGATAAACAAACAACTGTTGTTGACTTGTTGTTTGTCATAATGTTTGGGCAGATTGTTGATAAACTATGCATGTCATTTAGTGTGTTTGCATTGTTAAGATATTGCAGATTAGCAGTGATGTGTCTCCCAGAGCTACGCTATTGTTTGAGTCCTCGCGGCCCTTGACTGCAAAGGGCAACTGAAAGAACACAGGTGGGTTTCAGTCAGTAAAAGTCCCCAGTAGGCTTCGACCCTGCTGGGCCCCTACTATTTGCTGACATCTCCCAGAGGCGCGCGTGGAACAATATGCGACGTCGACGACTTGGGCTCGATCCGGACAGTTACCGGACGGTCGGACGGCGGGCTACCCATTGCTCGCCGTCCGCAAGCCCGCGCCTACGGTGGCCGGAAATCGGGATCGGAATCCCGGCGGCGGTTGGGGCGTGAGGATTGTTGCCTCACGCGATCGACCGCCTTCTTTGCTAGCATTACTGCTTCGCAGAAGGAGGCGACCGCCTGCCACTCCTCCTCGCTCCGGACCATGGCCTGTACCAAGGCCCGGCGCGAGAGATCGCCGCCGCCAATCACCCCCACGAGGACACGGCGTTGCTCTGCCCAAGCGGTCCACACAGTGGCGACACTCGGGCGTCGCGTCGCTTCCGCACGAATCTGGTGCAGAAACTTCCCGAACTTACCGTGTTCGGTGAGACCCTGCGTCATGCGGAAGGTGAAGACGTCGTGAGGTCTTTCCAACCACGCCTCAAAAAGGGGACTTACCGCCATAATTGTAGCATGTCCAATTTTAAGCGTTAGAACTACAATTTATTCTATTATATTGATAGTCGTTTTCGCTTTCGAAAGTGGGTTGTAAGTTCATTTGTTTTGTCATTATTATTTATCAGCAAACTATGGAATGCTATGGGAAGAGCTCAGTTAGGCACAGTGTGATCTTCATGGTTTTTTAACAGAATCCATGAATTTCACCAAATTCAATGTTATACACATTTTTTTTATTAGAAATGGATTAACAAGCGAGGTCAAGCAAAATAATTATGTAATAAAATATTTATTAATATAGAACGGCAATTTAATGACTTTAATACTTTCGGCTAATGTTGAATATTCTTAAGCCTTACAATCAGATGACATTAGAGATAGGACACATTGTTATCGTAGGACTTTAACAACAGAATATTATATTTTTTTAAGATTGTAGCAATGTTATGGAAATGTGGACGTGGACAACTGGATAATATGTGGAATCATTGAAAGATCCACGATCTTGGTAAAAATGGAGCTGAGCATTGTATTATATTATTGACTACATCAGCAAAACTTGCCAAGAAGGCTGACTTCAATACATTTGCTGACAAATACTGCAAAAACATTAGGATGTGTTGCATCCGCATTGAATCGGAAAATAAGTATTCTGTATCAAAAATTAAAAATGGTTTTTAAATTTGACACCGGCTAATGCAAAAACGAAAAAAAAAACAAAAGATATCATAGTTTTCTAAACTTGGTAATCTGACCAGTAGTTCCAGAGATTTCCTACAAACTATTGTATCTTTAAAATAACACTAGCCTTTGCCAGCGGCTTCGCCCGCATGAAAGTAGAAAATAAATAGCTTATTTTATTCAGTGAAGATGTAGCTTTCTAATGGTGAAAGAATTTTTGAAATCGGTCAAGTAATTCTCGTATCGTAAGTAAATCTCGTAACATACAAAACAAACAAACATTACCCATCATTTCAGCCGAAAGACGTTCACTGTTGGACCTAGGTCTCTCTAGGTCATTTTATTCTATACTTGTGCTATGAGACCTTGCTCCATGCCAAATTTCGGAATTCTAGGTCAAAGGGAAGTACCCTATGAATTTTTATTCTCTTGAGAGTGTCGAAATACACGTTTTTTACAACATAAACGGCCGTATCTTTATTTTTTCGTTAACTCAGAAGTTTGATTTTTCCACAGCTTTAAGGGGCCACAGACCTTGGTATATGGTTTTAATTTCAACCCGATACCTCCACGCGTTCTCGAGATAAGGGGTCTTGACAGACAGACAGACAGACAGATGGACAGTCGGACAACAAAATGATCCTTTATGGGTTCCGTTTTTTCCTTTTCAGGTACGGAACCTAAAAATGAAATCTTTCCTCTTTTAGATAAGTATAGATAGATGACGTACCATAGTCTCTTTGGTGATGCTGGGCGGCAGCGGCTGGAACTTGGGCAGGCCGGTGGACCAGCGGTGCGTGTGCGGCGCGGGCGCGGCGCGCGCGCGGCCCAGCGTGGCGCTGCGCACTTCCGCCTTCTGCCCGCGCCCCATGAACACCCCCCATCTCCTCCTCTTCTTCTCCTTACTGCTCGTTTTACTCGTCTCAGTATCCATAGAACTATTCGTAGTTACGGTCTCAATGGTGCTCGACGAGATGTCCGCCATGTTCGGCCGCGAGTCTGTCACTACGATCGAAGTCACGTTATCTGCCTTGTTAATAGTGTTATTATTCGATACTCTGTGCGTCGATAAACTCTGATAGGGAGTCTCGTCGTATTCGCGCTCGTCGTGCTGTAGAGATAGCCTGTCGATTGTCAGGGCTACGTTTTCGAATTCAGCGTCTCTGTTTACTGAACGGCTGGACACGGTCAGGTCTTTGGGAACGCTGGATTCACGTACACCTTTGATTATCTGTGCGTTAACATAGTGGCCGTCTGGGTTCTCTATTTTGACAGGAACGTAAGGTAAATTCATGTTCGGTGATAGATATTTGTTTATGGTGGGGTGGCTGCTATTTCGTTCGTTCAGTCTCGCGATTTCGTCTGTCGTAGTCAGACTCTGTGCACGATCTCTCATGGTAATCTTCCCCTCGTTTTGCCACGGTAACGGTACATTTTCATAAATAGGTTCTTGAGCATCTCCAATTTTAATTTGTTGCGATTGTGGTAGCACCACATGCCTCTGATAAGGTAACCTATGCATAGGCATGGAATACATAATATTTCCTCTTTCGTCATAAACTTTTTGTATATTATCTGATATGTGATGAGGATCTATTATAATGTGTGGTTTAGGGTCTAAGACTGACGCTAGATTGTTGTAAGTTCCGTGTGTTCCTGGCATGATATTGGGTCTTCCATAGTTAATATGACTAGTGTTTATATAACCTAAGTATTGCCTGTTGAGGGCTGTTCTTGTTGAGACTAAATCTGGACTCGATCCTGACACGTGGGAGTTGATGTAACCTCTGTGGTAGTTCAGTGCTTGGCTGGCGACGGCCAGGTCGGGGGTCGAGTTTGACGCGAGACCATTCGAGGGGTACGGGGGAGGAGGCTTGTAGACGTTCACGTAGTGTAGTTGATTGAGATCAGTTTGTACATTAGGGTTTACAGCAAATGGGTAGTTTGTGCCCATGAATTTGAGTGGGTAGGGGTAGTCGTCCGGGGGCGGCTGCGCTTGCGGCGCGTGGCGCGCGACGTCGGGGAAGGCGCGCGCCAGGTCGGCGTGCGAGCCGCCCAAGTGCGCGTGCGAGCCGCCCAAGCGGGCGCCCGGGCCCGCCGCCGAGTGGTTCTGATACCGCAGCTGAGCTTCCGCTCTTTGTTGCTGGTATTTCTGTTGGATTGCTGTCTCGTAGTCGGGCGCAGGTCGGTATTGTGGTAGAAGGGCTCTGGATAGAAAACAAACGATAATAATATGAGTGTTGTTCAAGTGATAACAGATTTGAACACAGAGTGAGTCATCTAAAACTTAAGAATGATCTGTCCGTACGATATTCCTATTGGACGCACCTGAGCTGAGCTCCAATCTGGAGTATTTCAAGTCCAGAGCGAATACCTTACTTCTAGGCAAGCATACTCCATCTTCATCCACATCATCATTCAACATCAGAAGGATGAAATAGTGGTCAAATGCGAGTCAAACAATCACAATAATATTATGAAGGCGATGTGTATGTTTGTTACTTCTTCACTCTCGAACGGCTGAACAGATTTGAATGAAAGTTGGCACACGGGTAGACCATGTCCTGGAATAGCATATAGGATACTTTTATTCTAGAAATATGTTCTACTACTTTCTACTTTCCCGCGGGCAAAGCCGCTGACAAAAACTAGTACTATATTAAAAAGAAGAAAGATGGCTACAGATTTTCAAATGTTAATCTAGGAGTAATCTAACAAGCTGAAAGATGTCTGTACATAATTCTGTATCCTCGTACAATATTTTCAATTCTGATCCTTGACGATCAGTTCTATGACCGGTGCTTTCCCCAGATCCTCGTATAAAGGATGCTCACCTGTTCTGCGGCGGCTGGTGCTGCATGTGGTGCTGGTCCAGCTCTAGGCACGAGGTGGAGTAGGCGCGGTGTGCTGCCGTTAAAGGCTCCAGGCGAGGTACGCTGCCCAGTTCCCGCGCGTCCAACTCCTCGCGACTGTCTGATAAGCCGTGTTCCTGGTGAACAATGAACATTCACTCAAGCAAGAATAGATTTTACCGCGGTTTCGTTTATATCGGGAGCTCAGTATCAAGGAATTATATTAATATAACAGTATTAGTTGTTGATTCAAAGATACCCTTCAAACAGGAGCACTGACAAAAATGCTCGGTGACAATGAAGGCGGATCAACCAGACAATCGTTTCCGTCTTTGAAGACACCGAATTCCGACTAAAACTCTAAAATAAATTAATTTAGTTCAGAGGCCCTATCAGGAACTCTTCACGCGATTCATTTTACGACCTAAACTGAACTGTTAAAAGGATGGAGCTATATAGGGTATTTTTTAGGTGGGAAAACCATCCAATGACATCTCCTGCTCTTGGGCGGAGCGCGAGTGTGTGTCAGACTTTTACTGACAAAAAACCCACACCTGTTCCTTCGTTGCCTTTCATACCAGGGCCGAGTTTTCCTTTCAGAAGCAAACCTTTGGCCCCAGTAGGCTTCGACCCTGCTGGGACCCTACGGTTTGCTAACATCTCCTTGATGCCCGCGTGGAACAGCACGCGCCGTCGACGAGTTGGGGTCGGTCCGGACGTTTACCGGACGGTCGGACGGCGAGCTACCCATTGCTCGCCGTCCGCAAGCCCGTGCCTACGGTGGTCGGAATCGAGATCGGGATTCCGGCAGCTGGGGCGTGAGGGCAGCTACCTCACACATGCACATGCGGCCTCCTCCCTTGCTAGCATTACTGCTTCGTAGAAGGAGGCGACCGCCTGCCACTCCTCCTCGCTTCTGACCATGGCCTGTACCAAGGCCCAGCGCGAGATCGTTGCCGCCGATCACCCCCACGAGGACACGGCGGTGCTCTGCCCAAGCGGGGCACACCTCTACCGTATGCTCCATTGTGTCCTCCGGGCGGTCCACACAGTGGTGACACCCGGGCGTTACTTCCGCACGAATCCGGTGCAAGAACTTTCCGAACTGACCATGTTCGGTGAGAACCTGCGTCATGCGGAAGGTGAGGTCTTTTCAGCCACTCCTCAAAGAGGGGACTTACCGCCATAACTATGGCGTGCCCAGCACTGGGTCGCGACAGTCGCTCTCGCCATTTCACCATGAGATCCCGCCGGAACTCTGTCCGCCATTTGTCGCGGCAGTGGAGTTTCGCCACAGCGTTGCATCTCAACTCGCAAATCGTGCATGTGTGCAAGGACTGTTGCCTCCAGATCCCATGGTGGCTGGCCAGCAAGGGAGCTCGCTCGGTATCCCCGCACCATCTGTATGGCCATGACCCTATGGTATGCGTTCAGCTGGGCCGCCGGTAGCTTTCCCAGCGACAGCTATATAGGGTATAGCTCCATCCCTGTTTCTCCCTCGCATGTTTAATATTTCAACACATCATGGTATGGGCCCCCAGGTATCTTTAACCCATTTAAAAACACAAAGTAAATAAAATAAAACTAACTGAAATTGAACAATGCTGACCAAATTCCGACTATTGTAAAGTAATAAAACCATTTGCTAAAAAATAACAAAGAAAATATCTTGTAAGTATCTGTTTAATTAAATCATAACAAAACACGAGCGCGCACGCATGGCTAAACAAGGAGTACAAACGAAGCGCAATCAGCCCAAATATGTGGAACAACACTATAATAAAATATTGTTACTAACAACACAAGACAGCTTTCGTGCAGTGCTTATAAGCTGCCTCGTTAGTGATTGTGGGGGTCCTGGGCTCGATTCCCGAGTCGAGCAAAAAGTGCTATATGGCTTTTCAATTAAAATTTACTCTGTAGCAGCCCGGTGTTTGGAAGTTGGTGTTGTGAAACCTCCGTGCGTCGGAAAGCCCGTAAAGCCGGTGCTCTTGTGCCTAATCTCTCTCCGGTCGTGTCGGATTTCCGTCTCATCGGACTATGAGAGTAAAGGAACAGAGACTGCGCACGATATTTCCTGTGTACTTGGTTAATCTCTGTTGAAATTGGCTACCGAGATCGAATTCGGTCGGGAGGATTATTATTATTATTTGGTTTTGGGTTTGATTTCCAATTTAGAGCAGAAATTTAAAAAAATATCTGAGTTGTATCTAGATAACCAGATCACAAAATAGATAGGTACAGAAGTCAATCTCATGTATGTACTTCGCTTTTCATACCTACGCTCGGCGAACGCGCTGAACTTTCCAAGTGCGACAGACAGGGCGCGGTGATGCCTACCTAATCTGAATTGTAAAAATATTACATGGTCACAAAATCATCTTTTCTTTCTCGGCGCGGGGCCTGTTCTGTGTTACTTTAAAACAAACCATCAAAATACAATGTTTCATGTTGAAACAACCGTCCACTGAACAGTTAGAATAAGGTTTTTTTTTGTTGGTCCAGTTTTAAACAAAAAAGTTCACAGACGCGTGTCTCAAACGGATAGCACTCGAGCTCGCATTGAGCTGAATTGAGCCGAGATATCGTGTCCGTGAACGGTGTCTATGTGTGCGTTGCTCGAGCGTGCTTTGTATGTAGAATGACTTCTGTACCTATCTATTTTGTGCCTAAATGGTATCCAGATTTATGATCGTAAATAATCTTGACGTGCCTTTAAGATGTACGAGGGCGGCACTGAAAATTTCGGGAATCAAGGAAGTGACACAACATTACAATTTAAAAATGTATTTATTGCTTTTCGAAGTATTCTCCGCGAAATTTGACACATTTTTCCATACGATGGAACCAATCATTGAAGCAACCATTCCATTCGGAAGTTGGGATCTCCAAAATGGCCGTTTTGTAGGCGTCCACAGCTTCTTCAGGTGATGAAAATCTCTGACCACGCAATTTATTCTTTATTTTAGGGAAAGTATAGAAATCATTAGGGCTTAGATCGGGGCTGTACGGCGGATGGTCTAATAATTCTATTGTGCGGGACAACTAAAATATATAGTGCATAGTGAACAGTACATAAGTGATACATAGACGCTGATAAACCTATAACAAAGTGATTACGAACAATAATAGTTTAAGTGAATAAGTGCAATGTTTCTCCTTAGTTGTATAGATAGTGAACTTACCTTGTACATATAGTAGACTTAGTGTTAGGTAAAGAAATAGTGTTTTTATGTTATGTTTGTATTTTATTTATGTTCTTGTTGTTTAATTAGTGTATAAAAACCATAAATACATAGTCTAACTATGTAAACTTAGCGCAAATCGAGCAATATTGTCGCGCGGTTCTCGTTACGGTAAAGTTTCGAGATACTTAGGGAAATTGCACAATTTCTTGCTTAGCTCTGATTGGCTAACGATTTTAATGTGATTTTTTGTGATTGGTTAGACATTAAATTAGACTTACGAAAAATTGTATAAAAGTAGGAACATTTTGGCCGACCGACACCAGTCAGCGGGAAGCCATCTTGAAGAAAACATCTAATATAGAAGAAAGAAGTCAACCAGTGGTTTTATTCCTCACCAACCCAGTATAGCAAATGAGGCTGTATGCCACATTTAATGGTCCTTCGAGCGCCGGATATTGTGGGGAACATCAATAGGGAAGATTTCTCCGGGAAATAAGAAGCGTTTCAAGATTCAAGACAAGAAGACTTCACGTCTTAGCGAAGATTTCTCCGGGAAATAAGAAGCGTTTCAAGATTCAAGACAAGAAGACTTCACGTCTTAGGGAAGATTTCTTCGAAAAATAAGAAGCGTTCTCAAGATATTTGAAGAAAATCAGCTGACAGTATGGCCATTACGCGTTCAATAGATAGAAGCCGCAAGCCGTCGGGTGAACAGAAGCCGTCGTCGTCCGAGGCCACTACCTCGGCGACCGGTACCAGCGCAGAAGCCAGCACGGAATCGACAGCAACAGGGACGACCGCCACGGAGACTTCGGGACAGACAGACACCTCCGCGGCAACTGAGCCATCCACCGGGACTTCTGCGACCGCCGCAACCACCTCGACCGCCGACACCGCCGCTTCCACTTCAGCCGCAACCGGGCCACCCGCCTCGCACCTCGACAGCGCCGCCGTTCCTTTAGTAACCCCATCGGCCGCGACGACGCTAACTCCAAGTGCGAAGGCCAAACAGCTGATGAAGCCACCCGCTACTGTTGTCACCAGTGAAGCTCGCCAAGAAACAGAAACCTCTACAGTGAAGCGAGCCAAGAAGAACGTCACCGGTCCACCAAAACCGACCGGACTACAGGATCTCCGCCCACCTAGCAACATTGGGGGAGGGGGGGGATCTACTCACAGCAGAACAAAACAGCTCAAGATTGCGAAAGCAAAAGAAGAATTACTACGCCTGCAAGTGGAGTTAGCCGCAGCTACCCTAGCAACATTGGAGAAAGAAGACTCAGAAGAGGAAGAAGACGACGTCTCCCTCTACACGAAGTCAGAAGTTAATGCAAGAGTGGACAGCTGGTTGGACAATCAAGTGAATCGTCCGGTACTAGCGATCGCCAACGAACCTCACCGCCCCATAGAAGAACCAACGGTTGTCCACATAGAAGAACCAATGGCAGCGAAGCAGGAAGAAACACGTCAGCTACCGGCGGGAGGCCAAACCGACTTAGCCCTCCTAGCTGAAGCCATCACCCGAGCTGTCAACGTCTCTCATCGACCTAAGTTCGTCGAGTTGCCGATCTTCAGTGGGGCTCATCAGGAATGGCTACCATTCCGCGCCGCCTACTATGAAACAGAAGCGATGTTCAGCACAGTTGAAAATACAAATCGACTTAGAAGAAACCTGAGAGGGAAAGCCAAAGAAGCAGTTGAAGGTCTACTAATAACCAACGCACACCCAGCCGAAGTGATGAAGACTTTGGAGTCAAGATTCGGAAGACCAGAGTCAATAGCCATGCTGGAGATGGAGACGCTTCGAGGCCTACCACGTCTTACTGAGTCACCGAGGGACATCTGCATATTCGCCACTAAGATCTCCAACGTAGTAGCAACATTGAAGACTTTGGGTTGTTTCAACTACATGTACAATCCTGAACTCGCGAAGACAATAGTCGACAAGCTGACACCGACTCTACGGTATAGATACTACGACTTCTCAGCCACGCAGCCACGTGAAGATCCTTGCCTCATCAAGATCGAGAAGTTTTTCAAGAGGGAAGCAGAGTTGTGCGGACCTTACGCGCTGCCTGAACAGGTGGCAGCACCGGCTACAGCGGCACCACAGAAGAGGACGCAAAG
The DNA here is from genome assembly GCA_905147345.3 of Mythimna impura. NCBI lineage: Eukaryota > Metazoa > Arthropoda > Insecta > Lepidoptera > Noctuidae > Mythimna > Mythimna impura. The sequence continues at coordinate 1,282,204 of LR990355.1, read as the reverse complement.
GGTCAACAACGTGACTGAGAAGACAACACCATCGAAGTGCCTCATATGTGAAAACACGGGACACACCAACGCTACAGAATGCGAACAATTCAAGAAGTTGGACGTGAATGAAAGATGGGACATGGCCAAGACGAAACGCCTCTGCTTCAGGTGCCTCCGCTACAGAAGCAAGACACACAACTGCCGACCGAAGTCATGCGGAATCAACAACTGCAAGTACTCTCATAACAAGATGCTGCACTATGACAAGAAAGCAGAGAAAGCGGAAGCAAAAGAAGAGGCAACAGAAGTCATCAATTCGACTTGGACGGTCAAGAAACAATCGTACTTGAAGATCCTCCCGATCCAGGTGGAGGGGCCAAAAGGAGCTGTCAACACCTTCGCGCTGATGGACGACGGGTCAACAGTCACGCTTGTCGACGATAGTCTAGCGACGAGCATCGGAGCAACAGGCCCCATAGACCCGCTGAAGATAGAAACCATCAACGACATGAAGACGTCAGAGTCAGCATCCAGAAGAGTCGTCATAAAGCTGAAGGGACTCAACGATCATGAAGAACAGATACAAGCACGCACAGTGAAGAACCTGCAAGTCTCGTCTCAACGGGTTCCACAAGAATTAGTAGAAGGGTGTCAACACTTATCGGACATCCGAGGACATCTCACGTACACCAACGCGAAGCCACGAGTACTCATCGGGCAGGACAACTGGCATCTCCTGCTGACAACAGAACTAAGAAGAGGGGACAACAACCACCCAGTGGCATCTCTCACGCCGCTAGGTTGGGTACTCCACGGTAGCCAGACACGAACCTTTGGTCAGAAGATCGACTTCGTGTCACACGTCACAGAAGATCCAGAAGAAGAAGACTTAGAAGACCTCGTGAAGAAATACTTCGAGATGGACGCACTCTGCATCAACCCTAAGAGACCGAAGACTGATCCGGAAGAGCGAGCACTTCGTATCCTAGAGAAGACCACGACGAAGATAGAAGAAGGAAGATTCCAGACCAGTCTTCTCTGGCGCAAAGAAGATGTCAACTTCCCAGACAACTACGAAAACTCACTGAAAAGGCTCTTCAATATAGAAAAGAAAATTGATCGTGAACCCACATTGAAGAAGAAGTACGTCGAACAGATGGACTCTCTCATCACAAAAGGATACGCTGAACCTGCCCCAAAACAGAAGACAGCTAACAAGACTTGGTACCTGCCGCACTTCGCAGTTACCAACCCGATGAAACCAGAGAAACTTCGAGTAGTCCACGACGCCGCAGCCAAGACCAAAGGGGTGGCTCTCAACGACATGCTGCTCAAAGGTCCGGATCTACTGCGGTCACTACCAGGCGTCGTCATGCGATTCCGGCAACATATGATCGCAGTTACGGCGGACATCAAGGAGATGTTCATGCAGGTCAGACTGCGAGAAGAAGACAGAGACGCACTGCGATACCTGTGGCGTGGGGACCGACGAGACGACAAGCCTCCAGAAGAGTACAGAATGAAGTCGTTAATCTTCGGAGCATCGAGTTCGCCCTCGACAGCAATCTACGTCAAGAACTTGAACGCCAAGCAGCACGAGGAAGCTTACCCAGAAGCCGCAGCTGCCATCATAGAGAAGCATTACGTCGACGACTATTTAGACAGCTTCAGAAGCCTCGAAGACGCCGAACGAATTACGAAGAGTGTACGAGAAGTACACATGAAGGCCAGCTTCGAATTGAAACAGTGGAAATCGAACTCAGCGTCGCTCCTAGAATCACTCGGAGAAGATAAACAAACAGAAGACATAGAACTCTACAGATCGGAGGAGAAGACTGAACGAGTCCTGGGGGTCATATGGAAGATCAACTCAGACGAACTCACCTTCAACCTCAACTTAACCAGAATACCATCGACACTCATAGAAGGAAAACAGCCGACGAAAAGGGAAGCACTAAGAATAGTGATGTCACTCTTCGACCCTCTCGGATTCGCCTCACCTGTCACCATCAGGGCGAAACAACTCCTTCAGGAAGTCTGGCGCAGAGGAACGGCGTGGGACGACAAGATCGACGAAGACCTGGCAGAGCAGTGGGAGACATGGATGGAGCATCTGAAGAACCTCCACGAAGTAGCAATCCCGCGGCGATATCTCGACTACAGCGACGCCGCTTCCCTAGAACTCCACGTCTTCAGCGACGCCAGCGAGTCTGCCTACTCTGCGGTCCTCTACTGGAGAGCCGTGACGTCAGACGGCGAGGTCAACCTATCCCTCATCATAGCCAAAGCGAAAGTGGCGCCGTTGAAGCTGACGTCAATCCCAAGACTGGAGTTGCAAGCAGCAGTTATGGGCACCAGACTAGCAGAGACAGTGGTGGAAGAACACGAGAGGAAGCCTGATCGAACAGTATTCTGGACAGATAGCAAAACCGTACTGACTTGGATACGAACGGGGTCACGTTCGTACAAACCCTACGTGGCTCATCGCCTAGCAGCCATAGAAGAGACGTCTAAGGTCAACGACTGGCGCTGGGTCCCGACGAAGCTGAACGTAGCGGACGACGCCACACGAGATGTACCTGCAACATTCAACAGAGATCATCGGTGGTTCAGAGGACCAGACTTTCTATACCTGACAGAAGACTCCTGGCCGACTGAAACTACGAGGACAACAGCAGAAGAACCTTCCGATGAAGAGAAGACACATCACGTGAACGACAAGAGAAAACTGAGGCTTGCAGAGGGTCTACCTGATCCAACGAAGTTCTCCAGCTGGGACCGACTCCGATACTCAACAGCACGTGTTCTACAGTTCATTCAACTCTGTAGAGCTACCAAACAAAGAGTCAATTTCAGAAGAACGAAGAAGAATAAAGAAGCCGATCCCGCCTGGAAGAAGAACAAAACTACAGTGAAACAACGGGTACCTACGACGATAAAGAAATCGCCACAAGAAAATAGAAAACTATTGCCAGTGACAGCCGAGCTACTCAAGACAGCTGAAGAACTCCTGATGAAGTCTTCTCAAGAAGAGTCCTTCACAGAGGAAATAGACAGTCTCAACAACGGGAAACAGACCAACAAAGAAAGTCGCCTTCACCAACTCAGCGTCGAGTCAATAAACGGCGAACTCAGACTCAGAAGCCGTATTCGAGCGGTTCAAGACATGAAGGACGAGTTCAAGAACCCGCTGGTAATCGACGGTGATCATCCCACGGTCAAGCTCTGGATACAAGCAGTACATCGGCAACTCCACCACGCCGGTGTAGAAGCCACCGTCAACGAATGCAGACAACAGTACTGGGTACTAAGACTGCGCCCTATCACACGCGCAATACTGAGAAGATGCCTATTCTGCAGGATGAAGACACAAGTACCACCGCATCCAAGAACCGGGGACCTGCCAGCGTGCCGCTTAGCTCACCATAAGCGACCCTTCACCTTCACCGGGGTAGATTACTTCGGACCCCTTTCAGTGACCGTCGGACGGAACCGACAAAAGAGATATGTGGCCATCTTCACATGTCTCACGACGCGAGCCATACATCTAGAAGTCGCCGGCTCGCTCAGCGCCGACTCCGCAGTGATGGCAGTGAGAAGAATGATCGCACGACGAGGCTGCCCGACTGAAATATGGTCGGATAACGGCACCAACTTAAAGGCCGCCGACAAAGAACTACGACAGGCAATCGACGCGGCGACAGCAGAAGAAGCAGCGAAGAGGACCATCTCCTGGCGCTACATACCGCCTGGAGCTCCATTCATGGGCGGGGCCTGGGAGCGCATGGTTCGCTCCGTCAAAACAGCTCTCACCGCGACGTTACATGAACGTCACCCAACAGAAGAAGTTCTCACGACTCTACTAGCTGAGGTAGAGTACACAGTCAACAGTCGCCCGCTGACTCACGTCTCAGTCAGCCCAGAAGATCCTGAAGCCCTCACTCCCAATCACTTCCTATTGGGAGGACCAGGGCGCGTGCCGCAGCCAGGCGCGTTCACCGAGCAAGACACCATTTCACGGTCCAGCTGGCGAGCCGCACAACGGCTGGCAGACATCTTCTGGCTACGCTGGGTGAAGGAGTACCTACCTGACCTCCAACACCGGCGGGAGCCCCACGGACGAGGTCAAGCAGTGGGTGTCAACGACCTCGTGCAGATCGTCGACCCCAATCTACCCCGCAACGTGTGGATCCGAGGAAGAGTCATCTCTACGTATCCGGGCCCCGACAACATCGTGCGGACGGTGGACGTGCTGACCAAGGGAGGTGTTCTACGCCGGCCAGTGAAGAAGCTGGTGATCCTGCCCCTGTCTACGAGCGTCAAGCCCGCACCGCGAACTGATGCGACGCGGTCGCACGGCGGGAGTGATGTGCGGGACAACTAAAATATATAGTGCATAGTGAACAGTACATAAGTGATACATAGACGCTGATAAACCTATAACAAAGTGATTACGAACAATAATAGTTTAAGTGAATAAGTGCAATGTTTCTCCTTAGTTGTATAGATAGTGAACTTACCTTGTACATATAGTAGACTTAGTGTTAGGTAAAGAAATAGTGTTTTTATGTTATGTTTGTATTTTATTTATGTTCTTGTTGTTTAATTAGTGTATAAAAACCATAAATACATAGTCTAACTATGTAAACTTAGCGCAAATCGAGCAATATTGTCGCGCGGTTCTCGTTACGGTAAAGTTTCGAGATACTTAGGGAAATTGCACAATTTCTTGCTTAGCTCTGATTGGCTAACGATTTTAATGTGATTTTTTGTGATTGGTTAGACATTAAATTAGACTTACGAAAAATTGTATAAAAGTAGGAACATTTTGGCCGACCGACACCAGTCAGCGGGAAGCCATCTTGAAGAAAACATCTAATATAGAAGAAAGAAGTCAACCAGTGGTTTTATTCCTCACCAACCCAGTATAGCAAATGAGGCTGTATGCCACATCTATGTTTTCTTGCTCTAAAAACTCTTTTCTTCTGTGCGCGATGTGAGAACTCGCATTGTTGTGATGGAGGATGATGCGGCGGTTGCAGTTCTCTTTACGGAGTTTAGAAACGACCTGTGGCAAACAAATGCTAGCATACCATTCTGCATTAACCGTTCTGTGTCCCTCAAGAGGAATAGTCGCAACATGGCCGGTTTTGGAGAAAAACGCGGCCACCATTTTTTTTGCAACACTCCGTGAACGAACAATTTTTGTTGGCTTTAACTCATTTTCGAACACCCAAACTCGTGACTGGTTTTTGTTTCGGGTTCGTACGCGTATATCCAGGATTCGTCACCTGATACGATGTTGTATACAGCATTTGAGGATCCTGCGTGGAATCTTTCGAGAGTTCTGACGCACCAAGTAACGCGAGCCGCTTTCTGCTCTTCACAGAGCGAATGCGGTATCCATCGGGAAAACAACTTTTTTACACCTAATTGTTCATGTAAGATTATTTGTATTTGACTCATGCCAATGTCTAAAGTTGCCTGAATTTCGCGATATGTTACATGTCGATCTTCCTCAATCAGCTTACGCACAGCATCAACGTTTTCTTGGGTGACTGCAGTTTTTGGACGACCTTGACGGGGATCATCACTGAGCTTGACACGTCCACGTTGAAATTCAGCAAACCAGCGGTAAATTGTGGTTTTGGATGGGGCTTCATCACCAAATGCAGAAATCATCCGGTCAACGCACTGTTTTTGTGTTAAACCACTTCGAAAGTCATAATAAATCATCGCTCTTGAATTTTCTCGAGTCAATTCCATTTTCTCAACGACTAAACAAGTTTGACAAGACCGAGAATCTTTTTTTAAATAAATAAATGGTGTTCGATTTTTAAAACCAAGGTGTTTTCAATTAAAAAGATTTTAATATGACAGGAACAGTGGAAATATTTCATTCCCGATACTTTTAGTGCAGCCCTGTACTGGTACCATAACTAGTATAATACAGCACAGTACTCGAATTATTCTCATCTTTAAAAATTCACAATTACGTTGAATTTTAACCTTTTGAGTGCGTAATTAGAGACACAATAGTAAGACAATGGCGCGTGAACGCCGGCGTTAATGCGGAGATCAACAGCTTAAGTACATATGGTGCACTTTACACCTCTGCCTACATCGCTGTGTATTAGACGTTATGCTATTATTAAATATTATTATTTTTTGGTTTCTATAATAGAATGTACCATCCATAGATATCAATATATCCAACATATACGTTTTTTTTTAACTAAATGCATATGAAAGTATATTCGATGCCTACAACAAAAATGCAATTTTATAAATTTTTGTCTGTGTGTCTGTCGGTCTGTCTGTCAATTTGTACCGGTTAATCCGCGAAACGGCTGGACCGGTTTGTCGGGACTTTCATTGACAGCTGATGTTATAAGGAGTAGGCTATTTTTCATTTTACCGCTTTCAAATTACGTGATACGACTTCGCAACGGTTGAACAAAATTTTACAGGAATTTCATAGGGGTATAGCCAAAGTTATAATGAATAACTCAAGCTACTTTTTATTTTTCCGTAGGAACAGAACTTTCCGAATTTCCGATTGCCCCAAAAAAGGAGAGTAATATCTTAAACTCTACGCGAACGAAGTCACGGGTAACAACAAGTAAATAAAAATAAAAAACTATAATATTGTAGTGGTCATTAGGAAGCATAACTTTTACCATTAAAGTCAATGATCCAAATCTAATTTGATCAGCAATAAAACACTTTAATAATAAGACCAATCAAAATAATTTATTGCCGATCAATAAATCATGCGTGGTATGCAGTGATGTCCACTTTCACGATCACAAGCTTATTATTAGTTAAATAACTCAATAACCAATAGAAACAGATCGTTCGAACACAACAAAGATACGAGTATATGTGCAGAAGGTCGGTTACATATAACGGGAGCAAGTGTAGATACGCGAGACTAGCATTTGTTTGAGATAACTATACGATCGCATATGTTCCATATTCAAATGTGTCATACGAAGAAGCGGCCACAAAGGCAGTTGAAGCGCCACGACTGCCACTTGTGGCCGGTGGCTGCTACTTTTTTAACCTATGTGCGCAGTATCATAATGAACTCTGACGAAGTAGGTTTAAATGCACGAGTGGTGTGTGGCGGCGTTTAGTGACCAGCGACGATTTGTAGCATGTGGCAGCCACCGGCGTCAACCTTGTGCAATGAGTCCAAAAAAAATGTATGAAAACTGCAAGTAATTTGCCGGTGGCGGCGTTTTGTGGTAATGGACCGTGTGCGACAACCTTTAGTGCTTGTTTACGGAGAAGGACGGAAAGAGTGAGCGTAGTTAATATGTGAGCGTGCGCCTATTTTCGCTTGTTAAATGAAGTCGACCTTCTGCGACTATCTTACTCAGGGCCTCGGAAGTGTCGACGGGCGAGGGGCGCGCGTGCGATCATATCTCGCGATCTATAACGCGCGCTGTTCACGCTGCTACTGATAGTGATCGCCGTGTTTGTCTTCCGGTCGCTTAGTTCATTAGTTTTGTTGTTTTACTTTGCACTTACAGTTTGTTCCGGTTTTCATTGTATCATCATTTGAATGGTGTTTACGTTGACTGTAACAGTTACTTAACTTGTATTTTAACAAATTAATAGATAATTATTGTTGTAGGTACAGAAATGTCGCCTCGTTTATCATAACACAATATTAGGTTAATATTTCTCAAAACGGAAGGCGGAGGTGCATCGGTTTTTTTATTGTGGGAAATTTTCAAATGATTTTACTCGCTCTAGGGTGGAGCGAGAGAGCACGTCAGACTTTATTGACTAAACCTTACCTTTCTTCAGTTATTCTTTGTGAAGAGAGGTGTACCGTACAACTAAATTATGATAAGTAAAAGGTATGAATAATAGAACTCCCAGCCCTTAACTTGAAAATTGCCTTTGAGGGTTTCTTGCGATTAATTTATGTGAAGCTGCATAACATTTTTATCTGTATAAAGAAGAACAAGGAAAGTCTATCCAGATAAATAGCCACACGGTTTAGGGGAACAAGCATTAATATAAAAATAAGGGAAATAAAATGCAAATGGCTGATCTACCACAAAACTTAAACCGCGCAAAATACAAAAAAAAATCCGATTAAATATCAGTCGCACAATCGCATCAGCCATTGAATGGTACTCTCCAAACGCAGCAACGAGGCGAAGATGGCGTGAACACTTTCATAGCTCGCATAACTTACTAATTGATAATAACGGTAAAACACCATCGAACGATTCGCTAAGCTATGTCGATCGACTCCGCACAAAAACTGTGAAACAACGCTTAGCATAACGTGCGGGGGTTTTATCTCATTTATTGTAGAATAGGAAATTACTAGTGACACTGCTCCGGCAAGAATTTTCAATTTAAAGAATTTTATACATAAGTTGTAAGATCATATGTTTCATGCAAGCAGCAGTAATTATTATAATAGGTAAAATGAGTTGATAAAATGCATAAAAAAACACTAGTGGGACATTTGAATTATGAATTCGAGATAATTTACCAACCCATACTTTTGGACTCGGTTTGGCAACCAAGTGACCCCTAGGAAAGACTTCTCTCGTTTTAGGGTGGAGAGAGAGAGAGAGAGAGAGAGACTTTTACTGAATAAAACGCATCTGTGTCCTTCAGTTACAGTTTCAGGGCCACAGTAACTCTTTTAAAAATTCCCACGACCCTAGCGGGCATCGTCCCTACAGGGCTCCTATGGTTTTGCTGACATCTCTTTAGGGCGCGCGTGGAACTCGCGGAATTATTATTATTGGGACGGTTTGGAGACTTAGGAATATGCAGGGATGCGTAAGAAGGATGTATTAGAGCGATAACGGCTTCGGCCCATATGATGATAACAAAATTCGCAGATACAGGTACTGGATTTGCGATTTAGTTTTTAGAAAAACAACTTTATCACACACTTTAAAGAGTTTCTGTTTAAGCTACACCTTTAAACAATTTTATGGCTTTTCCATAGTATCTGCCAGTCATTAAACAATGGAGTAGGAGTGCCCTAAGTGCCCATACACTTGTAATTTGGAGGAATTAATGAGTGCCATCGATGCTGCTATCAAAGTAACTACCAACTACACAGATACGGAATATCTTGGTTGGTTTAGGAGGCATTTTACGAAGCGCTTTTACCATAGCACCACCATCACCGAGACACCACCAGTAAGAAGATAATCCGACAGGAACTTCACGATCCTCAGTAATGAGGAATACAACTCGAGGAGGGGTACACCGTAGCATCTTGAAGCCAACTCACCTGAAACTTAGGCCTATGCTCATCCCTGGGCGCCTCACTGAGCGCGCTCTGATGCTTCATGTAGAAGGTGTGCTGCTGCACGCAGGACCACCACACGTACTTGCCGTCCTCCGGGCTGGCCAGTATGAATGATGCCGAGCCGTTCTGCTTCTGGCACTCGATGCTGAACGTGCGCTTGTGGTTGATCACGTTTGTTATGTCCATCCATCTGGGAGTGAATAGAAAAAGATCTTAATTACTTAGACACTATTATCGAAATCGCAGTAGTTTTTAGGGTTCCGTACCCAAAGGGTAAAACGGGACACTATTACTAAGACTCCGCTGTCCATTCGTCTGTCACCAGGCTGCATCTCATGAACCGTGATAGTTAGAAAGTTGAAATTTTCTCAGATGATTATTTCTGTTGCCGCTATGACAACAAACACAAAAAAAAGACAATTAAATAAATATTTAAGGGGCCCGCTCCCATACATCAAATTTTTTTTTCCGTTTTTATAGATAATGGTACGGAACCCTTCGTGCGTGTGTCCAACTCGCACTTGGCCGGTTTTTTTTTCGAGGCGGGAGATATCCCGATGCCTAATGCTGATGACAATGATTTCTCTCGCTCTAGGTTGATGCGAGAGGGAGTGTCAGACTTTTACTGACGAAAACCTCACCCATATTTTGCCCTTTGCGGAATCTCCGTGGCCCTAGCTGGCATCGGCCCCGCTCGCCCCCGATTTTGCTGACATCTCTTTGAGGCGCGCGTAGACCATCGCGCACCGTCGACTACCCAGGCTTGGTCATTACTAGACGGGCGGACGGCGAGCTACCCATTGCTCGTCCTCGCCCTGAGACTGGTGTTGGTTGTTAAATAATAAGGAAGCAGTGTGATGATACTGAATCCTTTGTATTGTCTTGGTTTTTCTTGCGTCGGCAAGAGAAAAGGATCGAGTATCTTTGCAGCAAATACACCACACTACTTTCACTTTTACATTAAGTTAGGAAGATAATAAAAGACGTCCTTTTCCTCAGCGTACATCTAGCCATAGGTACACGCACGCCAGTTGTAACTGCACCTGCCCCCCTAGCCAAGTCACAAATGATAAACGTAAACTCTCAGTAGTCTTTATTAGATTTTCAACTTTATGCTCTTAGGTATAAAGTTGAAAATCTATTGAAGATTACATAGTGTTTTCGTTCGTTCCGGTCGCTAACGCTCAGTAGTCTTTAATAGATTTTCAACTTTATGCTCTTAGGTATAAAGTTGAAAATCTATTGGAGATTACTAAGCGTTCACGTTTATCGTTTGCAACTTGGCTAGGGGGGCTGACTTTCTTGAAGAACATCACGGCGGTTAGAAAGATCGGTAGCGAGATTTTACTCACAAGATTATCTAGTAACTCTTCTATCCTATCTTTAACAATATTGTTTATTTTCAACTTGGGTGATAATGCGGTTACGAGTTTCCTCAAGTTTGCCAAAACTATATCATTTTTTTTTTTTACGAGGGGCATCATTGACTTCTCCTTCTGACTCGTTTGAACTATCCGTAATCCTGGAGAAACTAGTCTACGATTCAGTAAATTTTACTACTACATATAATTGGGGAAATAAATATAAAATAATATTAAAAATATGATATTATTTTCCTTACAAATTGTGTCCGAGCAGCATCATTATTAACAAAACTAGAAAATATAATTCCAAGCGACGACAAACAACTTTCTCCCAATAAATAAGAACTGAACAGTGACAGTGGCAGTGAATACAATCCTTTTACCTAATAAACTACAAGTTGCAATCCAAACACGTTTTCATTCTTAGATCAACATGAATATTGATATGGCAAATTAATGTTTGCACGCCATTCGTGAAGGTAATCGATTGACGGAGCGACAACTACTGATTACTGCTGTAGGCTGGAGCGTATTGGCACGAATGCTACGGCTGAGCGTGATGTGGCAATGACCGCTTTATCATCAAAATACAAGAGGGATTTCGCCAAATTTGTAGTGATTGGTTATAATAAAAAAACCAGGCAAGTGCGAGTCGGACACGTGCACTGAGGGTTCCGTACAAACTTACCTATGAAAACGGTTCAATTCCCGAATTGAGTTACGAAGATTTTTGAGAACCGCAATTTTTTTTTTGTGACAACTACAAATTTTCAGTTTTCAGATTTTTTCCTACATTTTTTTTTTTATTCTGATAGGTTCGCGCTTGACCGCTGTCTCACCTGATGGAAAGCGACGATGCGGTCGACGATGGAGCGCGCTTACATTTGTGCTATGAGACCTTCCTTCATGCCAAATTTCAGGATTTTTGGTCAACGGGAACTACCCTGTGAATTTTGATTCCCTTGAATGTTGAAATACAGGTTTGTATCTTTTTTTTTTCGTTAACTCAGAAGTTTGATTTTTTCACAGCTTCAAGGGAACGCAGACAAGAGTATATGGTTTTAATTTCAACTCGATACCTCCCGTAGGAGGTAATCTCTGGACCAGGAACACCCAGATCACCCATGAGCAAAAAGCGCATACCAATGAGATGAAAATGCTGAGGTGTGCGGGAGGTGCGACCCGGCTAGATAAGGTACGCAATGAATATATCAGGGGCAGCTTTAAAATCGCGCCAATCACCGAAAAACTATCCGAAAACCTCCTCAGATGGTATGGACATGTTAGCAACAAAAGCGAAAATGTCGTAAAAATTACACTAAACCTGCCAGAACCAAAGAAAGACAGAGGTCGCCCACCACTGACCTGGTGGTCTAGAACCGAGAGAGACCTCAAGTTAGCCCATTTGCCAAAGCCGACAACCCAGGATAGAATATCCTGGCGCCGAATAATGGGAACAGGAGAGGACAAAGAAGAAAAAGAAGTAGGAGGTAATCTCTGAACGTACTGATCTGATTGCAAAATTTTTTTCACCGATAGAAATCCGCTTTATTCCTGAGTGACATATAGGCTATATTTTATGTATGCGGGCGAAGCCGCTGACAATTTTCTTGCATTCCATATGGTATAACAAATAGTCAAAGATCAATATATGCACCCTGTCGGGCACAGCAAAATTAGGAGAGAGGAAAGAGGTCTACCCGTGTACCAAGTTTCAGCGAAAACTGTTCAGCCGTCGAAGAAGTAACAGACATACACACACTCTCACAAACTTTCGCCTTTATAATATTATAAGTGCGATAATGTTTTTAACCACTACGATGAAAGAAACAATGGCCATTAGCTAAAGGATTTCAAGTCTTTGATTATAAATATTGATACTTGTTATATCTAGACAAAGGCAGGCTGTCTCACATTCTATTTCACCGCAGGAATATTCGATCAATTTCGATCGACTTATCTATTGAACACTGGCTTCTGCCAGCGGCTCCGCCCGTGTGAAAGTAGAAAACATAAAGCCTATGTCACTCAGTGATAAAGTAGCATTCTAATGGTGAAAGATTTTTTTAAATCGGTCCAGTAGTTTTCGAGTTTATTAATTACAAACAAAAATACAAATCTTTTCCTCTTATAATATTAAGTTTGAATTTAGTTTACTTTTGAAAATCGGATTTAAAATCAAGACGCTTCCTTTCAAATCCTGGCCATGTCAGTCACGGTCAAATGCGAAAGAAAACACTTTAGAGCTTTGCCAAGTAGGATATGAAGGTAATCCTCTACAAGTATAGTTTAAGCTGCTTTCAAAAGATTATCCAGTCAGCATGGTTTGTAGCGGGAGTTACTGCTTGGAAGTATTAAGGTATCATCATTAATCTAAGTAGGTTTTTAATTCACAATAGATATTTTAAAAAAAAATTACCATCTGTAGCATAATATGGTAATATATTGAGTATCGTATATTGAGAGATCACAACATTAGCAGTAGCCCGTGTCAATGACTCGATCAATTTACTACTCATGATGACCTAGCTAGATATTTTTTGGAAAGTCATCATGAATAGGTTACTCCATACACGATCGTACTTGCGCTTGATAAAGGTTGAGCAGCTGTTCCGGCGTGAAGTACCGTCTCACCTTTGCTAAGATCCCCAATTTTTTGGCAGCCAGTTGAGCCTTTGCCATCGAGGCAAAGGTATGCGCGAATTTATTTTTATGTCGAGTCCCCGACTAATAGAAAATGGGATTACCTTTCGAATACCGCAATTAGAGACAATAGAAAGACAATGAGAGAGCGAACGCCGAGGCGTTCGCTTGGCGTTTAATGAATAAAACTCCACCGTTACTACGGGCCCCATTCAACTAATGCCGATCTCATGATCGCACATCCTACCATTACCACCGACCTCCGTACCCATCCAGTACAACGATACATTAAAGGCAGTGTTAGTGCTGCCTCGCTTCTGCAATGCCTCGGGTATGTTTGTGGATACGCGCATCGACTGTTTTCACACCATCATGTGCAAGTGATGCGCGTCCCTGGTGCGGGGCAGCTCCAGTACAGTTCTAGCGATGATTACTGGGAGATTTGATTGCCCGAACGATTGGCTGACAGTGAGTGTGAGATACAATAGTTATATGTTTGCTCTGTTTATGGTTGCTGTATAGGTACTATTGGTTGCCAAAAATAAATGTTTTTTTTTAATTTACTACAGCGAGCATGGAAAAACTGCTTCTCCTGCTTTGGATAAATACTGGTATTCAGCATCTGTATATATTTAAAGTAGATCCCATCATAGTAATAGCCGCGCTTACCTGTAGAAGTGCGGTGTCTCGCTGGTTTCCGTTAACACCCTGATGCCGGTAAGCGAGATGGCGATGGTGACCTCGCTCTGGTTGAGCTGGTCGCGCGCACTGAACATCTCCTGGCCATAGCCGCGGAGCTGCTGGCATGTCGTGATGAAGCCTTCCTCTGCTTGTGCCTGTGAAAGTTGATGCTATTGTATTTCGAGGAGTACAAGTAGAATAGGGAAGAACCAGCAAATGTCGTCAATAGATGGTTGTAACTGACCAAATGGCTTCTGGAAGGGCTATGTGACGATTGTAAGGTGTGATCTGTTATACACTCATGATATAAGAGTGAGAGATGACAATGTGATTCATGGGTGGTGTTGAGAGTGCAGGTGGAGTGAAGATCTTTGCACGATACCTACCTAGCTGTTTAGGTGATAGCTGAATAAAAGCTGTGTAATTAGAAAACCTGCATGAATTGGTATGATAGAGACAGATACTGACAGTGTGGGTTTCATAGACAAATCTCATTTCAATCGCTAGTTGGACGATGGAGAATGGATACCTGAAATAATCGCAAGGGGTTTTAATTGTTTTGATAGTAGTTCATTAGGCTTTTCGTTCGACTTATTTGTATTGTAATCAAATTAATCTAAGGGGGAAGGTGACTTCAGTAAGTTCACGTCTTGCTATTATTTTACCTTCATGCACATTTGCGAAACAAAACATATTTATTAAAATAACTATATAATATTTAAAGCTAAAATAACTATGTAATACCGGCGACGTGGACGCCTAACGCTAAACGTAAAGTGTGTCGAATTGATTTCATTCATATTTAGGTACACGTACAATAATAGTACGCCGACGTATGGAGGATGTACCTACCTACTCATAATGGGGACTGGGGAACTCATGGTCATATTTCGTCTATAATACTAGACAAAAGAACAACCGCCGCGGGGTTCATAAATGCCAGACCATGGCGTACCAAGATGGCAGAATGATCTGGACTGCTACTGAAAGAACTAGAATTAGCAGAAAACAGAATTAAGTGAAAAACGGGCAGTGAGGCAGTATGTGCAGGTTAATTAGTTAATAGACGGAGCATTATCTTCCATTGGTTCTACTAATAAAGAATATAAGTACGGCAAAGATAAGGGCTATCTTTTTGTTACTTACGAAAAAGAAAGAGCGCTGGTTCCTGGCCTCAAAAAACTGGCCATTTCTTTAGAAGTATTCGCCAAAATAAAAAAAAAAACTGGCCATTTCTTCAGAAGTATTTGCCAAAATAAAAAAACTGGCCATTTCTTTAGAAGTATTCGCCAAAATCTAATTGTTTAGATCTAGGCCGATAGAATAAGTCGGATTGTAGAATTGCATCGTCATAATTATCTACAAGCAGCTGGCGCTGCCTTAAAGGTTTGGCCAGCGATCGCAGTATAATTACTTATAGGTACCTACACCGTGAGAACTAGGATAGAAGAAAGGTCTTTGAAGTGCAATCGATATTACAGGCATAAGCCTGCCTGTATGGGCTGCCCAGTTCCATTTTAGTTTGCCTCAGATTATTATAGTATTGACTGGCCTGTCGGTCTTGCTAGTGTTTAGTGGCCCTGGCTGCTATACCGGAGGTCATGGGTTCGATTCCCACCCAAGACAAATGTTTGTGTGATGAGCACGATCATTTGTTCTGTCTGGGTGTAAGTTATCTATATTATGTATTACATGTATTTAGCAATATAAGTATGTTTATTAGTTATCTAGTACTCATAGCACAAGCTCTGCTTAGTTTGATATTAAAGTATAAAACAAAGTGGCTTTCCGTATCTGTCTGTTTAACCTCTAACTGCTTCTAAACCATGTTTTCATTAACAGGAACACCGATGATATAGGAAGGTTTGTGTGCATAATTTACATCTGTGCGAAATCAGGGCTGGTCGCTTATAGTTATGTTACATAAAATGGAACTGGACAGGACATATCTGCCGCATGCCGCAACAAAATTGGGTAAAGGCAAGCCCTGACTGGATCCCGAACAGCAGGAACTGGCGGAGCACTAGACCCAGAAGGAGATGGCGTGACGAGTTGAACTCCTACTTAAAATGCTGGCTAGATATGGCTAAGGACAAAGTAAAGTGGGAGAATGGAAAGGAAGTATTTGCCCTGCATATAAAATAATAGGCTATTTAGTATTTTAATGTTCCCACTGCTGGGACTCAGGCCTCCTCTCTAGAAGAGGGAATAGGCCGAAATCCACTACGCGGGCCCAGTGCAGATGGGTGGATGTCACTCTTCGACGTTTTGGTTCTAGGCCATGCCAGTGTTCTCACGATGTTTTCCTTCACTGTTTTGAGAGCAGTGGTGTTGATATAAATAACACAAAGTATTGAGCTTAGCTGGGTTTGAACCCGCGACATGTAACTCGTAAATCGGGGCCGTTACCACTAAGCCACCACTACTTAAGGAGTATAATCCTCTGCGGCAGTGCGAGTATCTGTGCATATAATTCCGCCCAGCTGCGCCCGCATAGAGCCTCGCTGACCATTTAATCCATTTTCTTTGCGAAATATTGATTGATTTACATACGCTATGTACATTCTGAAGAACACTTAACCAGCATTTTTTTTGTGTAAACATATTCTATCTAAATCTCAAATCAATCTATCTAGATCTAAAGATCAAAGCCGTTTGAAAGGAGTAGGGAAAGTTTACGAAAAAATCATATGTTGATAATGTGTACATGAATCTATAATAAACATATATTTTTTTCAAACCTATTGACCTAGCCGTTACCGAGGAGTAGGCTTCAGAAAATCACTGTTTTATAGCACTGCTCGGGAATTAGGGCCTTAACAGTGCCCTGCAATGGGACACGACAAGTACACACAAAAAAAAAAACAGGTATTGTCGCGTGCCGGTAGAAACAGCAAGGCAAGGCAAGACAATTAAGTATGCTTTCTGCCAGCCGTATCCAATTGAACACGCAAGTTATGATAGCAAAGCCTATGTTTTAAAAAGATCGTCCATTACTGTTCATATTCCTTGTTTACTAACTGTAACTACAAAATGTCGTCATCTATAAACACTGCTTGTAACAATATATATCGCTAATGAGACACGGTGATATTTTAAGGCGTGTACTTGAGGCGCCGACGATCAGGTCTTATCAAATATACATAACGATTACATGAGAGATAACAGCGAACACTCTGAAACGCATTTACTTTAATTAAGTTTACATGGTTTTTATTTGCAATGAAATTCCTAAGTGTAGATACAAAACTATTCGATCAAAGCCTGGTTCTCTGCCTTCAGAGCCAAATATCGAAGTTACTGCAGACATGACGATGAAAATATTTGTAGTTATTACTGATGTAAATAAACCAGAATTTGCTTTCGACTTAGCCTTTTTTCGTGGAGAAATGTGTCATGCTTTAGGAATAATGTATTGCGGTATTTTCAGAGACGTAAACCACACGCTATGTCTTCCAAATTATATTATCTAAGTCTCAAGAATAAATGTCGTGGAGTTTTTTCTCTTCTAGCCATTGGTGACAACTAGTAGGCTGAAGTTCTCTAAAAATGGTTGTTGAGTGACCAAATGATTAAAAAGCATCTCATAATTAATTTAACATGAAATTATGTTTTATGAACTGGAAAAAATTCAACCACCTCGAAACTCATAGGAATGCCACTCTGCACTTGAACGCGTTACAGTGCCCAACAATAATACTGTGACGCTGCAGTGGATTAAAGGGCATAGCGGTTCTCTGGGCAACGTCGCAGCTTATGAGCTGGCCAGGCGGGGGTCTGACACGGTGGTTTTCGGACCTGAAACCATCGTGCCAATACCCTTTGGTCAGGTGCGTGGTTGGCTACGAGACCATACCAACACACAAGCGGGAAGGCGGTGGTCTCTGGCATTGGGCTGCAGGCAGGCCAAAGAAGCTATGCCACACTTAAATAGAACATTAACTTTCTGCGACTGGACAAAGGTAGCCTGCGCCTGGTGGCGGGGACCATCACCAAACACTGCTCACTGAATAAACACTTCTTCTCAATGAGTATCACAAATAGTCCTCTGTGCAGAGCATGCATGGAGTCGGAGGAAACTGTCGCGTATGTGCTCCTCGATTGCACAACCGTCAGTGAAATAAGAACACGAACATTGGGAGCACCGAATTTACTCATAGACGCCCTGAACAAACTCAAGGACTCATTTGCTTTTAGAGAGAGGAGGAAACTGTCTCGAATGTGCTCCTCGATTGTACAACCGTCTGTGAAATAAAAACACGAACATTGGGAGCACCGAATTTACTCATAGACGCCCTGAACAAACTTAAAGGACTCATCTGCTTTTGGAGAGAGGAGGAAACTGTTGCGCATGTGCTCCTCGATTGCACAACTGTCAGTGAAATACACGAACATTGGGAGCACCGAATTTACTCATAGACGCCCTAAACAAACTTAACGGACTCATCTGCTTCTGGAGAGGTGGGCTGGTTGGAATTAGGGCCGCCATGGTCCACACACAATGGTCCACCAAGGACTAAGTGCGGAAACCAGTTCACAAAGATATGTTTTATGAATTGCAGAAGTTAATAATTGTTTAGTGCATATTTCACATACCTATAATACAACAATAACATTGCCACAATATTGTGAAATCATAAATATGCACAAATAAAGTAGCCAAAGTCAAGTGCTATGTTTGCCATAGTTATCCTTACCAATATTTTTATAACTAACAATATTGTTAATACTTGTTTATATTGCAATTTCTTGATAAATCAACTGTGAGCTTTCCAATAAAATATCTCATACTCAAATAAATCTGTAACTGTGAAATTCCACATAAAAAGAGCAAAACATTTGAATATATTAGCATGGATACAGTTATAAATAATGTATTCTCAGCGGCATGTTCATGACAGTTTTACTAACTAACTTAATAGGATTATAATGTAATTCTTTTATGAACCGGCAACGGACTATTGTTTACGTAGTGATTACTATCTGCAGCAGATAAGTTGTGTTTCTTCTAATGGTGTGTAATTGCTTATATAGTGTAATGTGGGAAAATGTAGAGGTAGGATAATCAAAATGTGTTGTGACAACATTTTGAACACATCAGTTACTAGGTCTTACCTACGGCTTTGCCCGCATTTTTTGTGGAAAATATATACCTATGTCACTCAGTGATAAAGTAGCATTCCACTGATGAAAGATTTTTTGAAATTGGTTCAGTAGTTTTTAATTTTATTTGTTATAAACAAAAATCAAAAAGTATTTATACTTTTTGATTCTTTCTCTTTTTATAAAATTATTATTTTGACTGGTCTAGTTATCAGTGACCCTGACCGGAGATCATGGGTTTGATTCCCACCCAGAACAAATGTTTGTGTAATGAGCATGATCATTTTTGTTCTGTGTTTGGGTGTAATTTATCTATAATATGTAAGTATTATGTTTATCTGTTGTCTAGTACTCATAGCAAAAGCTCTGCTTAATTTAGGACTAGATGGCATTGTGTGAAAGTTGCGAAATATTATTATTATTATAAATATTATTATTATAGACAGATAATAATAGATTATAGTAGAGATAGAACTTGGCTGATGAGTGTCTGTAGAGTCAAACATTTAGTTTTTTATTCCTTCCTATAAGATCCTCTGACTTACATTCATATGTGAAAAATGATAACAACACTATTGTATTAGATTAAAATATATGTAAACACATATTATTTGGACACAACAAAACAGGTCACATCTTAATTTGAATGATTTTAATTTATGAAACTAGATAACTGAATATTACCATGCATAACAAGAAAGGATAATAGCTACACCCAAAGATTTATTAAGTATTACATTCTATCTCAGATCTTTAGTTTTCAAGTGGCAGTAGAAAGATGACAAGTGAAGACATTATAGAAACTATTTCCCACAGAATGATTCAGATGGGAACAGACAAAGCCATAATACAATGTATATTTTCAAATCATTAGTAGATCTGATTGGCTACTATCACCTATTGACATACATACATACAGATGGATTTTACATATTTAGTGAAAGTTTGCAAAGGTCAAGTTTGTTGGATTTCAAATGAGGATCATGTTTATAAATAAGATTGACTGGTTGGAACAGTTATTTATAGCAGCCACACACATGTTCCGGTTATATTTACTGTAAGAATAAATATTCTGCTTACTAAAACATTGAATTGAATTAGTTCTGGCTGCAGTCTCATTTATAAATTGATTTGAAGACAATGGGTATGCTTACCTGTGACATATTGTGCAGTGCCATGTGATGCTGTATCACAGCCTCAGTCAGCCACTCCAACCGCCCAGTCTCAGCTAAAGTACTTCCATCAATGATCTGTCCACCATCCAGCATTTGTTTAGGGAAAGTCAGCAAGTTCTTTAAGTACTCAACTGTATGCCTTTCCCGGTCATGGTTACCATACTCTGCTTGCCGGCTGTAGGATGCAAGCACTACAGCTTGCTGGCAGTCACATATGATCCTACCTTCAACCAGATCATTCTTGAGTTGCAAGAAGTAGTGGTACCTTGTGACCTCATCAGTGATTAGGCTGGTGCCAGAGATGACGTAGTACATGACACGTAGGTACAGCTGGTGCGAGGACGCGTACTTCTCGAGCTGACGCTTTAGCGGACGCTCTAACTGCACCCAGCGCGGCTGCTGGCTGCGGTTGACATAGCGCAGCCCGAACAGCTCCGGTTGCAGCACGGCCTGCCGCTGGCATACATTGTCCAGGCACTCCTGCCCCGTGCTGTCCACCGACAGGGTGCAGTCTGCCACCCCGCCATCCAGCAGCTCCACACTTATCACGAATAAACTCTTCGACGCAACATTATACTGCCGCGTCTTCTTCAGTTTCAACTTGAAAGGCATCTTCCGAAGCTACCCGCCACCACTTTGCAATAACATCACATAGGAAACAAACGTTACGTTTCTTTTATGGCGAAGGAATGTAGGAAACGATGCATCCGTTACGCGCGCCACATATTTATAACATTTCGTCTCAATATCGCGACGTAATACCGGTCACTTGAACGAATTTATGTTACGGTAGCGATGACGTAGGTGTATCGGCGGAAAGCAATAAAAGTTGTCGAGTAAACACATATGTATTATGAAAATAAGAAATTCACGTTCACAACATTGAAGCCATCGAGAAAGTGACAATTTGGTTTGACAGTTGTATTTTGGTGTTACCATTTGAAGTTTAAAAGCTCTACCAATTTACGATGAATTTTACTAAAATGGTAGAATTAATTTAGTTAAAGTTTCTTCTATAATTTCTAAACAATAAAAATTGCTCTGTGAGAAAAGCCTATTTTTTTTTAGCTTTTAAGAGATTTTGGAAACGCTATCGACTGAAGTCACTGTGCTTGTACCTATAATAAGAGTAAACTACTAAAACTAGAGACTCAAAGTTATAATGAATATCGATATTTACGTTAACATTATATTTATATTTTATTAGATATCGACACGTCATCATTACTTTTGAAAGAATTGAAACATGATCTAGTAATTAATTACATTAAAAATAAAAAAGACCATGCACTGTTCAATGTTGCTAAAATTCATTAATCAATTTAATCATGTCGGAATCTTTAAAAGAATTTATATAAGTAACAAATATCTCAATTTCTAGTCTAGCATAGTCTTCTTGGGAAACAATTTTTCTTCGATATTTACTATCAATATATTGTTGAAAGGGTTGTTGCAATATAATGTAAACTTTATAATATTAATTTATTTGATTGTTTTTCATTATTTTCTATGTATATTGCTCATCTTGTGTTGGAATTAAAATAATAGGGGACGCGCAATAAAACAAAAAAGAACAGTTAGAAAAGTATAATTTAACATTATTCACAATTATTAAAAAAATACATGATGTTTTTAACTCTTCAACTCATCACCTAAATCCCAATCCTATAACATTTTAATGTTTCAAGCTGCGGACCTCTGTTGTTTATTTAAGTTCAGCCAATCAAAGGGTTCTTTCAGGACTCGCAATAGCTTCTCTTCAGGTGAATTTTGCTTGGGCGTGTGCATGTACTCCCATTTCTGCAACAAGTTATTTATGTTTTAAGTATCTGTGTTCGATAATAAAATTATTAGAATGTGTCTTTATTTAGGTTTTGAAAGTACAGGCCTGGGAAAATAATTGATTTTAATATAACTTTAGATATGTTAATTTACAGGGAATTATTGTCAAAAATTGTAAAAAATATTCTTCATTTTACATGTCCACAAAAAGCGACGATGGTAGAAAGAATTAATGGATTTCGATCGACAGTTGTTACTACATCAAAAGCTACTAACGCCGATCTATGTCATAGTTAGAAGATCGATCGATTAGTGTGGCAACACCTTTAAAGGGGGAAAAGACCAACGAGGGGCTAGCCAATGAGGGGACAAAGGCCATACCACAAAAGGTATAGTGTTAGTTATTTTGTTTGTATACTTACAGCGTTAAGAGGCAACGACATTAGAATGGACTCGTAGCGCGCCTGCGGCGTGTGGAGCCCGAACTTGGTGCCGCGGTCGTACATGAGGTTGAACTCCACGTAGCGGCCTCGCCGCAGCAGCTGCCACTGGCGCTCGTAGTAGCCGTAGGCGTCGTCTTTGTGCCTTTGAACTGGAACATTAAGATAGATTTTCTTGAGTATACCATTTGTAACAAAATTCACGAATCAGATACGGTAACAGCACCGACTATTCAGCCTCTAGACGCAGCAGGTGATAGATTTTTGTCAACACAGATACTATTACTAACTTCAGTAGGTGCGGTCTATGTCTAGTCCATCAATCGGTAAGTCGAGTCTATTGGTGGCAGACACAATTCATCGTGAACACGACCAGTCTGTTAAGAGAGTACAGAGAACGGAGGTTCCGGAAGCTGATCGTAGACGGAATTGATAACACTTTCTTTTTTACGTGCCATGAGTATCAATAAGCTTACTCATGTCCAGTCATGATACTGACATTACCTGATGCAGTTGTAAATTGCGCTCTGGGCTAACTGTGCGAGAACAATGGAATGACAGATAAGGTGTCTAGTCGCTGCAGGCGGAGCAATTTTATGTTCCGGCAGTTTGTTTTTCAATGAGTACAAGTTCCTTACCAATAGGTAAATAACTAGGAATGACGGCTTCAGCACAGGACGTGACGAACTTGAAAGCTTTGTCCTGACTCGGCGCGTCGATGTCGTCAAAGAAGATGCCGCCGACACCGCGCCTCTCACCGCGGTGGGGAATGTAGAAGTAATCGTCGCACCATTTCTTGAACCTGGGTTAAGGTTTATGATTAATGATAATTAAGAATTTCTCAGTGTGGGATTTAGAGGTGGTGACACCCCTGTATCTCGGAAAGCACGTAAAGAGATCCTGCGTTTGATCTCTCCCCTGTGGTGTCGGATTGATCCGTCCCATCGACCTATGACAGTTAAGAAACAGAGAGAGTTTGCACACACATACACAAGCACCACAATATCTCGTGTATTTGACCAATCTTATATCATCATCTTCCTGCCCTTGTCCCGTGTTATTTGGGGTCGGCGCAACACGTTTTTTTCTTCCATTCTGCCCTGTCACTCGTCATACTATCACTAACTTCCTTTTCTTTCATATCACTCTTCACACAATCCATCCATCTTTTCTTTGGTCTTCCTCTCCCTCTCCATCCATCCACATGTAGACTCATAACTCTTTTAGTAACATGCGTTTCATCCCTCCTCTTCACATGGCCGTACCAAGACAAACGATTCCCTTTCAACTTTTCAGTCACTGGCGCCACTTTCAAACCTCCCCTAATATACTCATTTCTCACTTTATCCATTCTCGTCACACCACACATCCATCTTAACATTTCATCTCCGCTACGTGCAATCCTTTTTTCATCCGTCTTTTTCACAGCCCAACATTCTGATCTTCTTTTATTTTTAGCTTCACTTGACCAATCTTATATCTAAAGAGAAAATAATACGGTCAAAAACCAGTGAAGCTGTTTGGTAGCTGGTTTCGGTCAATAGTCGGCTCCCATAGCATGTTCTCTGGTTGATAATAATGAAATAACAATATTTCGTGATTTTAAACTACGCTATAACAATTAATTGATTTAATCACCATAATAAACTACTTAATAGATAAGTGAAACGGTATTTTAATTTGTTGAACAAATTAATCGACCATAAAATTGTTTGATTAGCATTTTAGTGTTACCAGAGAAAAAAATATTTTTATACCTTAATGGTAGAATATAATCAAACTAAAATGTTGGTACAAATCAAATGCCTTTTTTTGTTATCTGTCGTTGTTGTTATTAGGCACGAAAACAAATCTCGAGATAAAATTCGAACCAAATTAAACTCACTTTTCATAGTATGTTTCGTCGTGTTTATCGCACGCATTTTTGAGCGTGAGATGGAAATATACTGCGTCCTCTTCGTTTAAGTAGTAAGGTGTCAAGTCAGTGCCGCCGCCGAACCACCACTGGACACCTGAATTTTTTATTGCACAGAAGAATAAAGTTAGCATAAACACGAAATACGACTTAGACAATAATGTAATAAATAGATGAAATGCGGCGTCTCAGTTCGTGACATAAATGTTATGGGATGATGTCACTGTTGCCAGTTGTCCATCTAAATGTGCTAGTAATTTTACAGTAGAAGGGATTATATTGATTTTATTTGTCTTGCATATAAAGCTATATTTTTTTGAGGTGGGAAATCATCCAGTGACTTCTCGCGCTTCAGAGTGGAGCGAGAGGGAGTGTCAGACTTTTACCGACTAAAGCCACACCTGTGTCCTTCAGTTACCCTTTGTGTTCTAAGACCACAGGTTTCCTTTTCAGATATTCCCCGTGGCCCTAGCGCGCATCAACCCTGCTGGGCCCCTACTGTTTGCTGACATATCTTTGAGGCGCGCGTGGAACAGAACGCGTCGTCGACGACTCGGGCTCGGTCCATCCAAGACGGGCGGACAGGGGGCTACCCAATGCTCGCCGTCCGCAAGCCCTCGTTTATGGGCGACTACCGACGCCCGGAGCTTCTCTTGGGGCTTGTATACAAGGACACGCTACTAGGACATTATCCTAGATATAGATAAATAACCTCACCTTTAGAGTTTTTTGGAAAGATCTTGATGAGTAGGTACAAAAGTTTGTTATGAAAAATTTTTTTTCATTGAAAACTTATTTTAAAATAGTTAAAAAAAGAATCTCTGGACTTACCATCTTTATCTTGGACTTCGAAGTATCGATAGTTGAAGTGTATGGTGGGCACCATGGGGTTGCGTGGATGGATCACTGCGCTCACCCCCGCCGCGAAAAATGGGAGCTCAGCGTTCTCAAGTTTCTTACCTCTGAAAGAATAACTATGCATTAGATATAACAAACAACAACACAACACAGCAACCACAATAATGTATCCTAAAGTTGTCTGGTAGACATCGCTGTCAGCGATAAGACCGCCATTGTATGATTGTACCCATACATTTAAGTTTGTGTAAAAGTTTTGTTACTATTTTGATGTAAGTACATTCATGTTTATTGTATTCTATTCAATATAAATCTGTCTAGCCCAAATATGTTACGGACAGCTTCTAATATAACTGAATTCGTTTTTTAGCGAGTTCATACTTCGACTCGGACTGCTGATTTTCGGGTGGCTGTCAGCTGCGATCATAACCATTTTGAGGGCTCCAAGCTTGGCTAAAATATTATCCTAATATTAGTTGCAATGGGTCACCTCTGCTTAACCCGGGGAAAACACAAAATGCTACGCTAATGTTACCTATATTATTATTTGTAAATAATAAAATAAATCCGGAAAAAAATCACACGAGTAAATTTGTTTCAAGAAAAACACAACTCTCATTTGGACAGGAAAGACATTACGCCTACGATGGGTTCTATACTACAATTATCAAAAGGTTTGTTGGTTTTTTTGGTTGAACGCGCTAACTTGAGCCTACAGCCCACTGAAAAACTAATCGTTTGGTAGACAGTAGTCAAAAAAAATTTTTGAACTTTCGGAGAACTTTGATAACATTTTGGGTCTTCATTTCGCAATCTACGACATCGTTCTCGATCCAATAAAATAAATGTTATGTGGTCACTATCACACTCTTAATTAAAACAGTGCACCACCCATACGCACAAAACTTTTTGAGAACACATTTATTATGCGTACAGCCAAGGAGTGCAATTCCTTGCCGGAGTCTGTGTTTCCTGATAGCTACAACTTAGGGGTCTTTAAGTCAAGAGTGAATAGGCTACTTCTAGGCAAGCGTGCTCCTTCGTCGACCACATCATCGCTTACCATCAGGTGAAATGGTGGTCAAACGCGAGCCTATCATTAATAAAAAAAAAAAATTACATCTGTAGCCTTGATTTGGTAGCGAATGCCTACAGCAATACATTTGCCTTTGTAAGTTTAAATCAATAATCATAATGAACAACGATAAATCAGGCAAGTGCTTGTCGGACTCGCACACGGAGGGTCCCGTGCCATAAACCAAGAAAACCGGACCAATTTGCAAATATGAAAACGACGAACATTATTCTGACGAAAAGAAAATGAATGATTCATCCATGAAGGACAAACTTAACTTTGTAGTCGTTTTTTTTTTTTTTGATTTGTAGATTTAGATCACGGTTTAGATACATTACGGTCAATTCTCTCACTGCGCTTGGTTTTGATTTTTGATATGGTTTTAATTCGTGATTAAACTATTAAAAAAAATGAGAGTATCTATCGAAATAATATGTGTAAATGGCCGTATGTTTTTATTGCGTTGACTGAGAAGCTTGATTTGTATTTACTATTGCATATTAATTTCACCTTGCACATTCTTTTCCGTAAAGTTCTATATATCTATATATAAAAATAGTCAGTAACATGATGCTAGCTTCACAGCTAGCATCATTTTTCTGACTAACTTCTTGGAAATTCAAAAGTGCCTGTAAATGTTTTATTTGAAATTTGATTTTGATCTTGACCACGCGATCTTAAAACAACACAAGACCCTATCTCGGTAGACGGTCGTAAGTAAATAAGGGTTCCATTTTTTCTTTTTGTGGTACGGAACCCTAAATACTTTATTTAAACTACGTTATTCAAGAGAACAATCGGTAATTCTAGTTTACAACTGTGGTTGCGGTGTGCGCGTCGTTTGCACAGATGTCCTGGGTGTGGTCCTATCTTGCATTCGATCGAAATAGCAGTGACATGTCGCCTGCATGTGAATTGCGCATTTGTGTATTTCCATAAATCTTATTCTATCTTGTTAAATAATCTGTATACATAAAAGGCAAAGTCCTAACTCACTGACTCATTAACGCCCAGCATACTCTCGGATCTAGAACGCTGAAATTTTGCACAGAGGTTCCTTAGAATAAGATAGGATTTTACAAAATTCAAGGTGATGAAAAAGAGGTCCACATTTTGTGTGGCGAAACCTACTTTTGCGTGGGCGAAGCCGCTGGCAATTTTATAAACTAGAAACTCTAGATGTTTGGATCTTACGGACTTGGATCACAAGAGTAGGGGGGTTACCATGACGTTCAAAGTAAGATTGTTTCATAATTCGTTCTTATTCCGGTGTGGGTAAGAGACAGAGCTATACAGGTTGTCTAGCGCCATCTCTTACCCACACTGGAAATAAGAAAGAAACAATCTTACTTTAAACGTCATGGTACAGGTCTAGGTCATGATTAAGATCCGGACATTGGCTACTTTTTATCCTTGTTATACGTTCCTAAAGGATAATTACATACTTGCTACATTCACGAGGTCAAAACCGCTAGCGAAAGCTGTTTCGGTATAAGGGATCTGACATCTTAGAACGTCTTAGAACCATGGGTTTCTAGGGCATGGGTTAAATTCTGAAAAGATTACCCGTCGTCCTAGAACGCAAAGGGCAACTGAAAGAACATCGATGTGGTTTTAGTCAGTAAAAGTCACGCCCTCTCGCTCCGGCCCAGTCGAGAGAAGACATTATATGATTACCCACCTTAAAAAAAACATCTTAGAACGTCGAAGGCAAACTAGAAAAATACTGCAGTCTCATTCAATAACCTTGACCTGTGAAATACCTAAAAATATAATCCAGGAAAAATCATTCACTTGAAAATAAATCGGAATCCGAAAAACCAGCGATAAGATACGTTTCTGTGATTCTGAATCATCTCATTGAGTGTCTTCTTGAATGATAGCATTTGTTTTCAAACACTGGACATTTCTCAGGACTGAAACTCAATCATACAAAAGAAATGACTTTGGACTTTTAATAACATCAGATATCAATAACGAATAAATGTTTTATCTATCTACGAGTATCTTATCTAAATAATAGATGTATTTTAGCAGGCATGTCCTACCAGTAAAGATATTATGTTTCGATATGTCTAGAATAGCCAGTAGCGACATGCCTAGCTGTTTGCCCAATTTATTGATTATGCTAATCATCATCTATCAGAAGTCAGAGCTTAGTTGCTTGCAGTAGGTAATATGAAATACAAGATAAAAACTCAAGGAATTCTGTCTCTTCCTGTGGGCATCATCTATAGCAACATGGTGTAGGCAGCAGAGTTGGACATGTTTAAGCTGAAATGATAGTGATGATCATATTTCGGTCGGGTATATAGTTGTTCCGGAAAGCTTCGTGTCTACTGACCTACTCCTCATTTGCTGGACTGCAGCCGGCGGTAAGGTTCCAGACACGACAGAGATGTTGACTCCCGCCTTCTCAAATACGCGGCCATCTTGTAAGACGCAGGTGATGCCACCACCGCCCTCTTTGCGGAGCCATCTGTCCACTTGGAACTTTGCTTCCTGATGCATGCAAATAATGATGATGGTTCATTTGAAATGAGATGGGACACAGAACTTT
Organism: Mythimna impura; assembly: GCA_905147345.3. Classification (NCBI taxonomy): domain Eukaryota; kingdom Metazoa; phylum Arthropoda; class Insecta; order Lepidoptera; family Noctuidae; genus Mythimna; species Mythimna impura. The sequence continues at coordinate 1,253,328 of LR990355.1, read as the reverse complement.
CTCAAGGGTAAATAACAAACACAATGACTGCTCTTAAAGTGCCCCTCCTACACCACTTACAAATGCTAGGCATATATATCTCTCTAGGACACTGTGGAGTGGCCAATCACTGATGTCCACACAGTTATTTATACATTTTATTGATGGCTGCGCCGCCAGTACCTACTGTCCTAGTGAGATAAAGGCCCAAAAAGTTAGAAAGAAGAAGTGGTATGGCACAAAAAAAACACCCATGTTTGTGAATAGAAAAGTGAATCATAAATCTGGGATTTTTCTACTGCTAAAGGAGTCATGTTCATGCAATTATACAAATGCATGTAGATTGAGATTAATATTACTAAGGTTTTTGGCTCTACAAAGTATAATTTAAAATTGATTCTAGATTGATTTGAAACCCATTAATGAAATAAAGTTATTATTAGTATGGCCAAGAAATACATTCAATGTAGGAGCATATAATAGATGTAGTATTTCTATTTATTGTTATTCAAATTTTTAAATTTACTAAAGTTAAAACTAAAATAATGGTTTCGTACCGGCGATATTAAGAAAACATCGTTGTCAAAATCATATTCATCAGGTGTTTTTTCATCCTCCCAAGCCTACAAGAAAATAAGTCATTTATGTATCTATTATTTTTGCAAAGAGATGGTAATAGTAACAATGTTTTTTTAAATACAAATTGATGTATATAATTTTGATAGAAATTGTACTAATTATTGTCCTAGCAAAATGTTGAGATAGCACTTGTAAATAAATTCAAATAAGAATGTTATCTAGATAAAACCTATTTAAATCAGACACATACATAATGGTAAGAACCCTTGCTATGATTTACTTGGACTATCTTTATGCAATAAGGTCATACCTAATTCTTATTTCAAAAACTATGCCTCACCTGATCTTCTTCTGCTTCCAAAGCCCTACAGAACTCTGCCTGTATCCTCATGATGAGCAGTTCCATTTGTGTCTTCATATCATCCTTGTTTTTCTCTAGCTGTTCTACTGGAGTGATAGGGTCAGCCATGTAGCTCTTAAGCTGCATTATTTCCTTCATTTCGGCTTTGTTATTCTTCAGCTGGTCGAATGCTACATAGCCTGTGCCTAAAATAGCTGCACAGTATAATCTGAAAACAAAAATGTTTACTATGGTAAATACAAACATTTATACTATGGTAACACTTTTATGGAAAAAAAAAAACTGTTGTTTGTGTTTTTTTTTATGATTTTGTTGGTATTTTTTCGAAGCGAAATTCAGTGGATGATCTAATTATTCGCAAATTGATTTTAATTTCTGGTGAATATGGTGACGTAAGATTGCTGTAGTTTTGTATCACAAGCTTCTATTCAACTGGACAATATGTGGAAATATTGAAATAGACATGAACTCTGTAAAATGGAATTGAGAATTTTATTGCAGTACTGACTACCTCAGTGAAGCCTGTTGAGAAGGCTGACTCAATACTGATACTTATATGCTTTTGCTACCAAATACCACAAAAACATTAAAATGTGCTATATTTACATTGTAATGGAAAACAAAGTGGTTGTATTCTGTATAAAAAACTAAACACTTTCTAAACTTGATGCTGCCTAAATACTACTTAGTTTATACTAAATAGTGCCTTGCTAAGAAAAAAAGAAAAAGTTATGTGTCAGTAACTGGCCTACAGATAGTTGTTCCGAGTCTGGGTGTCTTGTTTATGAGTTTAAACATTTGTGAATGAACCTATGATTTATATAGGAAACTATTATTATTATTGAATAAATTATTGGTAATTCTACTTATGGCTCTTATGGCTGAGTTCTTTTCTCTGTCAAGTTTTTTTTTTTGCCATAAGAGCTAGGACAGGAGTGACAGACATCCTCACTAAGATAGACCAACTGAAGTGGAGATGGGCATGTCATATGCTACGGAGTCCCCAATACAAATGGAGCAAAGTCCTGACAGAATGGTACCCTAGAAACGGTAAAAGAAATAAAGGTTGACCATGAAAAAGATGGGAGGACGAACTTAAACTTACAGCAGGTCCAAACTAACGAAGAGTTGCAAAGGACAGAGTACAGTGGAAGAAGTTAGAGGAGGCATTTGTCAAAAGGCACACTGAACTCCGAGACATTTTATAACCCAAATGATATATAAAATCAACATCAAAAAGTTAAACAACAAAAGAGTTTTCAGGGTACAGGGGCAATTAAAATTGAATTCTATTTTATTTTAGGAACGACTTTTGTTCTTATTTGAATGTAATATATAATCTTGTTTTTATTATTTCACTGATTGAGCACAATCAATTGATGTTGACCTACTTTTATATCTTACACAATAAGATAGGAAATATTTCATTCAACTTACGATTGTATAGATAATTTTGTAGAGAGATTAATGTATTATGGTCACATGACCACCGTTTTTATGTATTTAGACAGTGTAGTAGGGTAACATGGGTAAAAGTTTAAATCAACAAGGTTTCCTGCATTATTTGTAACTGTACTTGTTGCTATTGGAGTGAAAACGTTTATACGTATTCAAAAGACATATAAATCTTTTAGTTAAGTGGCAGTTCTTTAGAATCTACCCATTATTTACATTATGGATGACTCAACAACCATTCGATCACGTACGCCAATCACACATCATAAATAGTGGTAATTTCCAATTTAAACACTACGTAAAACACGCTCTAAAGTATTTTTATACATTGAGTAACAAACCCCAATCATAATAATTTTTTCTTAACCTTTTTATCGAAATTAATAAGTGTTTATAAATACACAAAATGATAATGTAAATACTCTACCTGTATGCGGGTCTATCCCGGATCTTCTTGAATGTCTCCACATAACTAAGCGCATTGAAACATCTTGTTATCACTTTGTACGACATTTTTAGTATTAGTGTATTTCAGCACGAAAATCACCGATACACTTCTATGAAAATTCTAAAGCCTTTTCTATTTTGACAGGCGGACTACCAAGCCGGTTTGACACTTGACAGATGTGAAATGTCATACGTTGTTATCGTGCGCGCGCCACCCTGCGGCGGCATGCGGAACTATTTAGTTATCAGCTGTGAAATTTTTCTTCCGCAAGACGCGCCTACATGCGCAATATGTGTTCATCTCTTTCCCGAGCGGGGCCGAGCGCATCGATCGGTCGTGTCGTGCTCTTTCCGGCCAGTCCGCGGCGGCTTCGCTGACAGCGTGTCGCCAGTGCGCGTGTGTACTTCGCTGTCCCGGCTATCGATCCGTCAGTGGAACCGCATTGCTGTACATTCCGGAGGCGGTGCCTCGCCTAGTTTTCGTCGATCGTCGGCGTGGCGGGCGCGTGTCGGCGTCGGCGGCGGCCCCGGGCGGCCCTGCGCAGTAGCGACCAAGTGTAGCGCGGGAGCGACCGACCTTCCTTCCGCCAAAACCGGCTCGCTGTCCGCGGCGGACGGCTGTGATGTAGCCGCGGCCGGCGCGAGCGGCCTTCGGACAAAGGACCCGCTACTCGGTTATTCGCGATGAAGAAGTTCACGTTCAAGGGGGTGCTCGACGGGTTCCGCAGCTCGGTGCAGGCGGCACCGCGAGGCACCGAGCAGGAGATCCAGGAGACTCTGCGGCCCGACCACTTCCAAATCAAAAAGGTGAGTGGTTTTATCGCGCGGCGCGGCCCAAGGTCCCGCAGATAATGGCGATGAGCGGCACGCGAGCAGGCGGCTGCGGGCATGGGGAGAGGGGCGAGCACGCTCCAGTGCCGGTGCCGTATTTATAATAGCACTCACCTGAACCGACGGCGGCGCGCGTGCAGCCTGTGTTGTGTAAACTGTCGCACGCTGAGCGGCCACGAGCCCGTGACAGACACCCACAGCCTGCCGCGGCGTCGTGCATATCAAAACAATCACAACAGATCGCTGAATTCGCCGCTGCACCAACAGATCGTCTATGACTCAGCTTTGTTGACATTTCTTTAGCCAAGAACGTGTTTCACGCGTAATGTGTATCTCAGACTATTTCGTAGTCGCGTACGGCAAAATGTTTGTGATTGCCGTTATTCGCTTACGTCAGCGAGCAGCCTTGACCATCTACTTAATCTATTGGCGTTATTACGATGAATGTAATCTGCTTACTGACCGCGGCCGCGCGGCAGCCTGAAAGTGCGTGGAAGCACGATTAGGCAATTTTAATATAACAGAGTCTATTCGGCTGATATTATTTTTCGTCCGATTACTGGACAGTGTATACACCTGTAGGCGGTGAATAGCGATCATAATATTAAACTGATATCAGATTAGATTGTGGCTGCACCTAATAATGCCTTTGCCCTTTGTCGTACAACTTTTGTGACTAAAATGCACATTACAGTTCTTCAGAGTTCTTCCTGAAATATTTATTGTTTGCAGGTTTTTTGATGACAAAAGTCCCTCGAAGCCTATTTGAAATAGGTAGGTAAACTATAAGAAGAAAAATGGCTTGAAATTGAAACGAGGGTAGAAGTAAACTGCTTATTTTCTGCCCTCACTTACCTTCGTCACCAACACCAAAAAATGGCGTTACAAAAATACTTTCTCATTAGAACGTAAACTTCCTGAAATCAGGAAAGTTAACATTTCCATGTCAAGGTCTAAATGCCTAACACGGCTATGTTAATGATCGATAGCGTACTTGCAAGTGGTAGGAAACTTATAACAAACGACATTGAACCGTAACCGAAGTTTGTCAGGAACGTTGCTATTTCCTTGCCAAGTTTTGGTTATTGTGAAAAGTTTTATTAAGCACCTCGGGAGTCAGGTGCTGCTCGGCCCATGGTCCCCGTGCGAACTCGTCCAGCCGCCTACCCGTCGGCAAAGTTAATGACCTAACTCTTAAATAGTAAATTACGTCGCGGTCGTAATAGAGATGGAAAACAAACATTTATTTATGATCGACCTGCATTGAAAATACCAAATTTGAACAGCGGTTTCCTTTTAAAACTTTCCCTTTCTTTGTCCGAATTTGCGGTGCGAGACAATTTTGTGAGCCAAGAAACAATTTCTCTTTAGATAATTCTTTCATGAGCTGTATGAGGATTTCACGAATTTGTGGCCGAAAGTTGAAGTCTCTGAGACGTATTAGGGGTGTATTTAAGTCCCCCTCGCCGATTGTTTTGTAGCTATTGACGGTTTTCCTTTTCTCCATAATCCTGAAATGAATAATTATGAAAGCCTTTACTTATAGGTACCTATAGTACAAGTAGAGCATTGTTCCTTTTGTAATTCAGGTATTGAGAAGAATACTTCAGCCAGGAGCTGATAAATGAAGTCAGGAACTCAAGATAAATTGTAGAAATCATCAAAGATAAAACTCGCTACTCTGTATCGTGTGCTATACTTAGTAGTTAATAGAATATCGGCCAATGTTTAGTAACAAAGATAAAAGGAAAACAATGTCATTCCGCACACGTCGCTATTTATTTTTAATACGATATGATGTAAGCAAACATGAGTTCACAGCTGGATCTGCCCGATCCACAGCCTCGGGGCAACGGTGACTCATAACAAAAGGATTTATCGGATAAATTATTTATTAAAACTGGTTTTTATAACTATTGAATAAGTTATCGTTGTGACAGGGATTACTTCGATTATAGCTACTGACTCATTGATAATTCCAAAATTAAACGCGATTTGAATATTTTACCTTGAGGAACGCCTCGTTGTTGTGAAATTATAATATTTCTGGCGAAAATTCTGCAAAGGCCTCGTGCGGGACTAATCTAGCTATATGATTCTAGAAAAGCAGTTGAAATTCTTCGAAAATATTGATTGAAATAAATATAAAAAATAATTATTCGAAAAGGTAGACTGGTAGAGAATGCCTTGTTGCATTAAGTCCGCCTATGTACCACTACTGTACATGAAGTTTAAATAAATAAATAAAAATACCTAGTTAAATAAACTGTCTTGAGGGTAACTAGTTCGAAACTTCGGAGAGAACCTCACGTCAACTAAAACATAACAGCGCTGTATGACCAAGTAAAGTAAGCTGCATTCTGCAAGGTTTATCCAATATGTAGTAAATTGAGCACGATAACAGCTCCCCGTATATCGCTGTTATCTTCCACCGCTGCATGGCTGATAAATATTACAGCCACACATCCTCTGAATACATCCTTTTATATTGTGTGTTGTGAGCTAAACCAACGGGAAAATCAATGATTGATGCGATATTTTCACTTTACTGAACATTGTGGGATTATATTCGTTGTGTTCAGAAGGAAATTGGAACGATTATGTTGATGCTGAAGCTTTGCAGGTGGTCCTTCGGAATGATTTATTACGGACATCAACGATCTATAGCATTAATATACGATTCAACTTATGTAAATCAATAAACGACAAAAGTCAGTGTGTCAGTGTGGCATAGACCACAGACAATATGGCATAGATCAACAAAAAAAAGAAACGTTAGGATTTCCTTGGTTGCTGCATAATTGTTTCACCGAAGGGTCGCGCAAGGGAGGGAATGCAAAGGGCGACGCAAAAAAACGGGTGGGTTTGAGTCAGTATAAGTCTGAAACTCTATCTTGTTCCACCCAAAAAAGGGATTCCCTTGGTTATGAATCTTGAAAAAATTACAGAAAACGATCAAAACCGGAACAGTTCTACAAAACATAATTTTTATACCACTACGTCCTAATACATATAATAGTTACTGAAAAAAGTTACACTTACACAGATAGTGATGTACGCAACACAAATAACAGTTGTAATAGTTTCACTATGATACGCGTATATCAGTCGTAGTGAGCGTTATTCGCAGAGAGGTGGCACACGGACGAGCAGTCATTATCCTCTGCTCTCTCGAGATAGGTAATTACAGGGAGAATTGGATTTGTTCATTGTTATCTTGGACTTGTGTTAGTGATTCATTTAGTTAAGGCCCGACACCCAGACTAGTTATTTTCGTATTTAGCTCATCATTTTATGAATGGTTTTTTTTTGGTACACGTAATAATTCTGCTGTGTATACAGTACCTAGGTACTTAAATTCCATGCATTACGCAAGCTATTGCGTTAAGGAAATTGTTTTATTAAATAACAAATATTATTCAATGTTAACAACTAGGAAAACGGGTAATAAAATACCTTAGGTACCTATTATATTATACTTTATCGCCAATAATCCCAGCATATCTCAATACCGTGCTTCTTTTATTAATGACGTATTTGAACACATTTCGTTGACAATAATGACGGCGAAGGGTCTTTATGAAACAATTTCGGGATCTTTTACGAAGAACGCTAAGATGTAAAGCACATCAAAATCTACTCAACGGTTTTTGAGCCTGTAAAATACGATCTGATCGGCTCTATCATCCAAATGGCTCGAGTTGGTCCATTAAGATGTTATTATCTTTTCATTTTCAGTCATCATTCGTCGAAAGAGGTAATCAATTGATCAGAAATATTAAATTACTTCGAAAACACTTTCTAGAATAGTTGTACGTAATTGGCCTGGTATTAATTGGTCCGAAACGCTCCATAGACTAGGGGATAATTATCTTTACCAGCTAAATTAACTGTACACCTGGGATTTCAGTTACAAATTCCAAATTGGAGCAGTGATAAATTAGATACAACGCTCTAGGATTTGGGAGACAAGCAATTCTTCATGACGTGTGTTCGTGTGTCTAGTGGCGACCTATCCTAAGCCAGTCATCAATAAACTACGCCAGTTTCTGTATCATAATTAATCTGGCTGTTGTGGTCACTGTCCAGGAGGATTTGCAGACTTGACGAGGATTACCGGGATTCGTGTTGAATTACAATTGTTTCGGTAGGGATGTGGCGGCTTCATACCTACCGAAAAAATGTGTACCTACTGATCATACTTAATTAGTTTTAGTTAGTTTTTCAAATATCCCTTTTTTTGTTTCATTAAAAAGGTCTTATTTCTCGTTAGTTTTAGTGTGGCCTTCAGAAGTAAGTCGTAGTAGAAGAACAACTTTTGGTTTTGACAAAGTTTATGTCCAAAGCTTATGCTGCCCAGCTGAATTAATTTGCCGTTGAGAAACTTTTTGACTTTAAAGAAGGGGGGGGGGGGTTTCTTATGATTTGAAATAACATTCTACAATCATAATCCCTGCCTTTGCAGTCGGAATAAATGAAAGCACATGTAAATTGCTATTCAGCGCCATTAATATTGTACTTATATGAAAAATAATGCGTTAAATTGTACGGTTTACAATCTTTCGATAGTTTACAATCCCGCGAGATATATTATAATAGCTAACGGTATTTACAATTTTACGATGACAAATATTTATAATACCTACCAATAATGGCCGATTGCTAATGACGAGAAGGTATTTGTTATCTAAATACTTAATGACCTAAATCGGTTGTCATTATTAAAAAAAAACGTAAATTAAAACGAAGTAAGTAATAGTAACGTAACATATCGTATGCATATCACGACATTTATAACGATAAGACACGGTCATTGACGATAGTTGTGTATATTATTATAACAGTTATTTTCTTATAGCTCCACATATTTTGTCTCCTGTCGTAAATCACAGTCGAACGTGATCGCAATTACGATAGCTTGATTATGGTGAACGAAGGCGGGTCACTCGATTTGTTCTATGAAACATTAATTCTTTCCAAGAACATTCATGAAGAAAATTTTCCTGATCGCCACTCATTCGAATGTAATAATGGTACCTACCCTGGTGCCAAAATTATAGGTGCCTAGGTACCTCCAGTAATTTCATGACGCCTTTACCTTAGTAATAGTCAAAATAAAACTCGTTATGTTTATTAAAGCTGGTGTAGCACTTTATAAATTCAAACTAGAATATACTAGTTAAAAGTAACAGTCATTTGTTTCTTTTGTAATAGAAAGTTCTCCGTTGAGGTGGTATTTGCCCGTTTTTAAATAACTTTTCCGCTGTGGGTGAGGCAAGAGGGAGTGTCAGACTTTTACTGACTAAAACCCACCTGTGTCATTCCAGTCGCCTCTTGCGTTCCAGGGTCTTTTAACTCTTTCAAACAATACCGCAGACGGAGACTTAAGTGTTATTAGCAATACTCCGAATTCATTAATAAGGGTCTTACCTAACCTAACGAAATATTTCTGTAGAGGTATATTATTTTGTGTAATTGCTCAGTCCTGAAATAGAATACTTAATTCAATTTTGAAAGTTCTAATTAGATTATTATATCTTCCAATTTACTATCGCGTGGGCACAGTGGCGCCGTCAAGGAAAATGTTTAATGAATATTCACTTAATTTTTAAATGAATTAATTTAAAGATTTGTAATGAACCAGTTCCTAATGCGCAGGAAAAGATTTGTTCTTAATAAGTAGAGCAAATTATTCCTGTCAGCCATTTAATCATTTTCAAATGGATGCTGAATTATCCTCATGCTTCATACCACAATTTTTATGAACAGACTGCGAATCTGTATCACATTCTAATTGTTCCTAATTAATACAGTCAACGATGCGAATCTGTTATTTTATTAATCACATTCGTATTCGCAGCACTAATAATCAAGACGACTAGTGACGTCATTCGAATTTCGAACAGCAGCAGTATTATGAGTTTTTTCTACATTCAATTGCTTTCGTAATGAAATTAAAACAGTATTCCATAGTCTGTGGTTTGCAGATTCAGTAAAGCTAAAATGAGAATGAATGAAATGCCAATGTGGGTGTCTTACATTTTAACGAAGTGCACTACGTCACTGAAAATAATTAAAACTTATCTATGCAGACGTTCTACTTGAGGGCTACAGTCGGTATAATAACTATCCTTCAAATAAAATAAATAATGTCTTCTATGAAATACTTTGGTAATGGCGAAAAGTATAAGATTTATCGCTACTCCGTTTTTTTTTGTTTTTTATCATCTGTGAAAAACGCGAAACGCGTATTTTTAATACCGGATGTACCTATTGTGCTGGGCACAGACTATAATGCGGCTCAGCAATGATTAAAACAGATCCGATTTATAGCTGGACCGTGCCTACGAATCTTTTTTAATATTCTGAATACGAAGCGCTTTGTCGGATAACTTATTACATTTATATCTCCGATAATAGTACCTAACATTCTTAATTTGTTTAATGTAGAGTTCATAATTAGTATCTTCTATAAGAGAATTTATTACCTACGTTCTAATTGCATAGAAAGATATAGATAGGTTATAGTATTGGTAGTGATCAAAATAGACAGCCAGATAGGTACCTATGTATTCAGTACTCAATATACACAGAACATATACTAACGTAACAATAGGAGGAAATGTAATTATTGTGGGGCTTGAAGCCTCTGAACAATCACGGTGTACTTACACACTGGTATACCTTCATCACTAAATGATTTGTTCTAAACTAGCGACCTGCCCCGGCTTCGCACGGGTGCAATGTTGATACTAAATATACTACAGAATGTCTTTATATACAACGTTCACAGCTTTTATGTCATTAGACTTGACAAACATTTCTTTTGATGTTACTCTTAAAAGAGCGACATGTAATTGGCCTTGTGAAAAACGTTCAAATCTAAGCCTGCAAAAGAATTTTTTTACGGAAAGTATAGGCGTTTAAATTGGAACGGTAAATCAGATTGTATCAGAGGAATTCGGGGAATCAATACATCTTCTCCGGTACCACATCCGGTGAGTATTGTGCATTCTATTACGAAAGTTTTTAGTGATTTTATCAGCAAACGCGTGCCATTGAAAAGTTTATGTGGATTCGGGTTCCATTATAAAATAACAGGACAACCTACTTTCAACTCCATTTTATGAGGAGGGAGTCCAGCGCAACCGCTATGTTTTACAACCGCTATATTTTCAACCGCTGCATTTTAAATCTGTAATATCTTCGAAAATATTCATTTATATTACATGCTGAAAAGGGCCATATTGATATTAAATACACAATTAATTGGATAAGGATTAATGCTGTATTGTTTAAAATCGCTTCGTAAATAAGCCATTTCTCGTAAAAAGTAAGTAAAGGATAAAAAATGGTTATTGTGGGGTACGGTGTACAATACTGTAGTAAATTTTGATCTATTTCGTAGGGTTTAGCCAGCGTTTGCAATGTAAGCGCAAAAAATGTGTTTATTTACGACAACACTTTAGAAACCTCCAAAATTATCAGTGTTTCTCTACTATAATTTGCATGTGTTATACATATGAACCTTCCTCTTGAATCACTCTGCTTATTAAAAAAAAACCGTGTCAAAATACATTGCGTAGTTTTAAAGATCTAAGCTTAGATAGGGATAGATAGACAACGGAAAGCAACTTTGTTTTAATACTTTGTAATGATACTATGTAGTGGCACTGAAAAGGGCCATATTGAGCTATATTAAACACACAATGTATTTAAGGTACTTAATTGGATAAGGATTAATGCTGTATTGCTTAAAATCGCTTCGTAAATAAGCCATTATTTCTCGTAAAAAGTAAAGGATAAAAAATGGTTATCCGTAAGAGATAAATATATACCGTCGGAGACTTTTTTGTAGACCTTTTTAAGGTGTCTAATACCGTAGTACATTATTTTGATCTATCTCGTAGGGTTCAGCAGCGTTTGCAATGTAAGCGCAAAAAAATGTGTTTATTTACGACATCACTTTAGAAACCTCTAAAATTATCAGTGTTTCTCTACTATACTATGCATCTGTTATACATAAAAACCTTCCTCTTTAATCACTCTGTTTATTAAAAAAAACCGCATCAAAATCCATTGCGTAGCTTTAAAGACCTAAGCATACATAGGGACAGACAAAAAACGGGAAGCGACTTTGTTTAATACTATGTTGTGATAAGATGTCATGATTTTGAGTCCTACTAGGTGATATTGATATTAGTAACGCTTCGAATACCAATGCCGGGTCAGTGTTATCAATGACAAAAACAAATGATACAAGTAAGGCCTACTGTTCACGGACGCATAGCTTCGTAGACGCGTATTCGTCATTATACACGGGTAGTATTTAAACAAGTGACTGTAAATTAAAGTTTTAAGTGACAAAAATAATAAATTTAGGTTATAGTATTAGTAAGTGAGCGACTGACTGCGAGTGACGAGAAATCAACAGAACAGCAACTTACAAACATTAATTTGAGTTACTTAAAATATAAAATGAGAAGCTTCATTATTTGAGCGACTTAATATTTGTTTGAGTGTCAACGTAACGTCCTGCATTTTTTTCAACATTTGGCAAATGATTTATTTATACTGAGCGGCATTTTATTTTAAATGAAGTGTTTCGAATGTCCTAAATATCGATATTTATGTATTATGTATGTCACAAGGTAATTTGATAATTCGGATATTGCGAAAACCCGGATAATTAGAAAATGGTAAAATAAAATCTGCGAGTGACTTGTACGTAGCGTTCGCCGGCCGCTGCCGCGGTACCGCTCGCTTCGCTCGCTCGGCTTACGCGCGGTTGGTCACAGTTCTAACCTAACCTATCTTATTTCACCCAGTTCAAAATGATGAATCTGCCTGCGACTAGATAATTAGACAATGGTGAAAACGTTGAACTCTTTAGTAGTTCGTTATGTAAAACCTTAATTTTATTTCTAGTGGCTCACTTGATAATTAGTCGCTCACTTAGTAATTTAGTCGCACGGCTAGTATTTTAAATATCTGAAATGGATTAATCACAACCCAATTTTAGTATGCTCGTTCTGGATTTTATTATTAATCAATATTTGTCGTTAGTTTAGTTAATTTTTCGCTTACTCAAATTCGTACCACTCAAGTTATTAAAACAGTAATCTCATCATCAGTCGCTAAGTTTTTTTTTATTCGCTCGTTTTATAATTCCCCATTATACACTAACTTGGTGTAGTCAGAGTTTCTTAGTTTTGTATGTAAGCTTCACGCAGACGTACACCAAGCGTGTAATGACGAATACCCGTCTATGAAGCTACGAGTCCGTGGACAGTAGGTCTAATATATCTAATTACCTATCTGCAGGTAAGAATGAAAAGAGACCCTTAACTATCTACCCACACACGGTTGAAGGTGCGCGGTATACACACCACAGCTTGTACACATGACACCCACGTCACGAGCAGTTAGCAGCTGGCTAAACAAATATTACTTAACTACCCAATCGTAATATGTTACACTGTGGTAATATTGGCTTTGTCTAACAAATGGGTACTTATGTTAGTAAAGCTGTTCGAAAACGATTAGTTTGACAAGCTATTGTCAAGAGAAATGTAATCGAAGTTTACAATTGGGCATTTTCATGTGTTAATTTAGGTATGTGTACTATTTATACTAGAAACAGCATCAAAAAACCATTTCAAATATAGTTATGAGAAAGAGTGGGGGCGTGGTGGGAACATCTTGCTGTCTCTTTTGTACACACGTAGCCTAATGGCGATGACGTCACATTTCAGTGTGTGCATCCTTATTCTGTTACTTGACAGTTTCACCTGCTACCAGATTTGAAAGGTTTCTAACTTTGACATTGAACAAAAATTAATTGTAAGTGTTTGCAATTTTGAATAAAGTTACTTTTATAAATAAAAAAATATGGATCAAATATCCAATTGGAATTTATAAGTAGCGTGAGTTGCTGTTGCTATCCACATACTTGTGACTTAAATAATCACCAGCATTCCATTCTTAATGGGTCTAAGCAATAAGGGTTGTTCAATCTTAAATGAATACCTACAGGTACCACCATATTCGGCGACTGAAGATTTTAGTGCCATAATATAGATATTTTTGCTTTTTAAGTAACTTCCAACTAAAATGATTCAGACATCCTGAAAATAATCCTAATGAAAATTCTAAAATTTCTAACAAAGAAACGGATTCATGAAGCAAAACAAGCAGTATATGTGTATGTAGGTACAATCTGCCAACATGAAACCTGTTGAGCAAATATTGATTTTCCCAACAACACTCATAAAAACGTCGATCACAATTCACAACAGGCTGACAATGGCAGACAATGCGTTATCTGAATTTGTGCAAAGATTAGCACATATCCGCAGAGTCAGTGTGGTCACGTGTGGTGATAACCGCGCCGTTTCTAATACACAAAACTATTATCATGTATAGTGTGCCCGGTATATCTTTACAAATTATGGCCGCGCTCTATGCAAATGAAAATGATAACAAAATGTCAAATTCAGTACATTTGAATTTAGTTTCCTTTTCCGCCATATGTCAACATAGTCACTGTAGTTCTGTATCGGAAGCAAGTATTTGAACAAATATTTGCTTTTAATATCGAATTCGGGCGGGAGCTGTACAAATAAATAATAGTTGTTAGCTCTGTGCATATCGGGGACATGCATACCGTTGCTTCGGACATTCAAGTTGCAAATATTGTACGCTGCCCGATGAAATTTTTGTTTATTGTTTATTTTTGCACATGAATACGATCTGTTTGTAATAGTTTATAGGTATATCTGTAATGTTCATAACGAAACTCAACCTTTGTTGAAAAAGATATTCAAATCTGGAATATATACTGTCAAACTGATGTCAAGTCTTGTTAATATTTTAATAGACCAATCACATCAGTTAATCAAATATCGAGAGCAGAGCATGGAATCAGTAGGTACTTACTTATATACAAGCAGATATTGATCAAAGACTTGCTTAGGCTTTCTGAAACTAGTGATGCGTATTTGCTAAATGCAAATAGTCGATTAAATGGAAGCTTTAATACAAACCGTCTACATTTAACTAGGTTATTCTCAATCTCGATGAAGTTCATATGTAACACAGATAGTGTCTACTAGATGACATATCTTAGAACTTAGCAAGTAGCGCAGGCAAGTGTGCCTGAAGTTAGGATATGTATAAGTTTGGTATCAAGCATCGCGCACCAAACGCTGCCCAACTTTGTCAGGACTGCAATATCCAATATCGCAAGTTTTCTTCTGCTGGCTTTGTTTTAATATCGCTTCTAGAACCATCTTTGGCCGTTTTAAATGCGGACACTTATCGATTTCACGTTCATGTACCCGGGTTTACGTGGTACGCCTGAGTGGGTAGACTTCAGGCGAAAATAAAGAGGCCTCTCATCTTGTTTAGGTTACCTATACATAGACGAAGCACCTGTGTGGACTGAAAGTCAGTGCGTTGGAAAATATATATTGAATATTCAATAGGAATAAGGCAGCAGTTTTCCTAGTCTGACACTCACTTGATTTCCAATTCTCCCTATACTCTAGAATTCATTATCGTGTCTACAAAATATATTTCAGAATCTTTGCCTGTCAGTAAAAATTGAGGTAATGCTTCTACAGAAATACCTCCCCCTAAAAAAGTGATACACGAAATAAACCTGACGTAATATTTCACACTGGAATAACAACAACTTCTACAATATTACTTCATCAGTCTTCTGACATCAGAGCAAAATTCAGAAGGCGAGTGTAATCCACACAATTGAGTTGTCAGAATATTCCAGCGACCTACATTACTATGTGGAAGGGAGACAGAGGATGCCTTCACTTCCTTATCGTAGGGTGGAGGAAAATTTTTGATGTAGAAGTGAATTGGCAAGCAGTGTGGCACTTTCTGGATTCGTTTGTGTTCGGGTTAGTCGGCAATCGTGTCTTGTCTTGCCGTATGTTTCGATTTACGGTTTTGAGAATCGCGTTTGTAAGCAGTCTGTGTTTTCAAAGGGTTTCTTTGCTGAAAAGGTAAAATCATACAAAAGGATTTTCCTTACAGGTTTATATCGCAATGTTTGTTAGCTTTAACTTAGAATCGTCTCCGTATAAGCTCAGTCACTTGCAATTGATGTCATTTCAGTTTCAAAAGTAATTTTTCAATACACTTACTCGAAAACCCGCTTTTATCCCACCGCATTTAGGCAGGCAATAGACTGTTTTCCGCACTAGTGCAGAAAAGGGCGCGTGTTCTCCCCGCCACAATTTTATTACATTTATCGTATCAAGCCGGGCGCGCGTGACCCACGAGTCGCCGGTCAACCCCCGTTTATTAAGTTATTAACACACTATCCCCAACACATTTCTTCGTAAGTGTATTGATAAAAGTCGTTTGATACACGTGCAAATTTGTCACTGCAGCCCTCGGCTCCATAACACACTCGCCTACGGCTCGTGCGAATTCCGCCTCGGTCGCAATGACAAACTTTCTGCACTTGAATCAAAATGTAATCAAGTAAGAATAGAAAACTCTTACCTCTGTTGTAGCTTGATATTCAAGAAAATATTGAATCAATCAATATCCTGTCACGAATCTTTTTACAAAAACCCAGGAGTACCAAAATCCTTTCAGTATGAAAAATCCAAACTAGTGCAGGTGAAATAGCCAGTACGTTTGCAGTTAAGCCAAGTAAACCAGGACGCTTTGCTAGTTAATATTTTATTAGCTCCACTAATTTTATGAAGCGGTGGCCGTATATGTTAGTGATTAATAAATTGGTCGAAGTATTATGACCTCGTAAATGACACGACACTTTAGGAACATGCCGTCACTGTTAGGAAAATGAGCTAATAATTTATATTGTTGTAACGTAATTGTAAGAACTGTTACTGACTGAGATTTATTTTTAAGGGAATTGGATTTGTGACAGTTTTTTCATGGTTTATAACTAGGAAGTTAAGAGTTTCGGAAAAGTGAAAATCTGAAAGATCTGTAATGAAAGGTCCCAAAACGTACTCACTCTTAAGGCTTATGACACTACCGTCTGGTCGAAAACGTTAAGGATCCCCGAAACGGTCCATCCTGATACTGATCCCAAGAAGAAAGAAGAAGAATCCCTTACCAATAAACTACTATGACTATGATACTCATTACAATCCCCAGCTCAATAAATAATGAGATTTGAAGTTGGCGGAATCTTTAATTACAGTCAGAATTAAAAAACGCTCGTGATATCTGATACTGAGTTGCTTTATCCCCTCGATGTCTACTAATGAAAAACTGGTATTAAAATTGGCTAAAATAGACGATGAAATAGCTGATAAGCACTTACTTTGTTCTTCCTTCATACTTAAGGTTTTATCAACTCCGTTCCTAAATGCACTATTAAATTAGAATCAAGAAGAAATAACTAACGAAGAAAGAACTAGAATAAAGAAATGACGAAGACACTGCATAGCGTAGCATAATCAGCCTTTCAATGTTCCACTGCTGGGACTCAGGCCTCCTCTCTAGGAGAGGGAATGGGCCGTAATCCACCACGCGGGCCCAGTGCGGGTTGGTGACACTGCTATTCAGAGAATAAATACTAAACTACCAATTGTCCATTAAACCAGAGATATAAGATTTAGGGAAACTGCTACAAGAAGCAATTAAGCTGTATCGATGTAGCCTGTATCCCATAAATAGTGATCTAGAATCTAGCTCAAGGCTAAGTCGACACTGTTGGCATCCCTCCACAATCCATGAGGCTGTATTTTGTGTTCTAGGATCCACTAACCTTGGCATATTTTCCAAGTTTTGGTTTATATCTCTCTTGGCACCACAATATGTGATTTATTTGAGGGTGTAGACTTAAAACCGTGGATTTGCTTTGACTCATGGCAGCTTAAAAACCTTTGACCTTAATTTGAATGTTGGAGACACATGAACAGAGTGGAAGAAAATATAACATTTTCTTCCATTTTTAGTTGATGTGTCTTTTGAAAAAGTAAGTAATTGCTTTCGGTTGAATGTAAGTTTTTAGCTTTTTTACGGTTTACTTGGGGTGTAGTAGGACGTTCGTACGGCTTACGTCCGATTCCAGTCAGTCGGCCTTAACAGGCGGTGGAATTGCTTAGTTAAATTCGTTGACCGCATACGTCTAAAATAAATATAGTGCTTGCTTATCATCTTGACTTGATTCCGTTGAACTGTAATTGTATACTGGGCACACTATTTTGAGATCTAGGGTAGGTCAATCTCTTTTATTTGTATATTTTCAATAAACTTGCTCGAAAACCCGCTCCTATCCCTACCGCTTTGCACGCAATTTACTGTTTGCACTAGTGCGGAAAAGTGTGCGAGCTCGCCCCTGCCACAAATGATTAAATTTATCGTATCAGGCTGGGCGCCGCGCAGCTCCCGTGAGTCGCTGGTAAACACCCATTTATTTATTTCTTCATAAGTTTTTTTTCATAGGTTTGTCACTGCAGCACTCGGCTCCATAAGAATTCCACCTCGGTCGCAATGACAAGCTTTCTCCATTTGTATCAAAATGTACTATTTTGTTACAACAGTGTACCTTTGTTATAACTGTGACCGTCCATATAGCGCTAACCACGTGTCGTTTTAATGTTGGTATGTTATCGCCATGTTGCTAGTCTGGTGATGGATACGTTCGCATATAACCGGAGCTGTATTTACAAATAGTAGTGAATTCGTACTATTACTTACTTTGATGCAGTAACCTGAGGTTTTTGTATCAGAATACAGGAAATCCATTATTGAAAATTCAAAAATAATGGGTGATAGAGGGTCGATCTCGAAACTAAATTATTTAATATTGTAATACGTTTTTGCGATCATTGAGTTTAGTTTGACTGTTGATTGCAATTCTGTGGCCAGCCGTGCTATTCTGTAAATGGTAAATCATTTCGAAAATCATTTCACAAATCATCTCGAATGTACCTACAAGTTTCGGTATTCTCATGTCAAGATCAAGACCAAGTGAAGTGAAGTGAGTTCCGAGAACCCAAGTGACATTGCTCTATGGTAGTAGGGTAGTGACGCTGAATTGTGTCTTGTTATGATTTATATCGACTCACTAAATTTAGCTGAACTTGCGCTCTACAATAATAGTTTATAGTTTATTTCGGCCATAAATGCAATATAAATGCATAATTTTGTACGTTTTAATATTTACAAGTTTTATTTGAGATGAGAATGAAAAAACTAGGCTGAACGCAGTGTCGCCTTTGCCTCATATCCGTGTATTGAAAAAAGGTATTCACTCAATCGCTCGCGAGTAGTCGCGAGTCGCGTCGCGTCAAATGCCAATCCATACGGAGTATCCCTCTGTCGTCTGTGATCCATATCCCTCTTTCGTCTGTGTGCCAATCGTTTGCACTCTGTGAACTATTTTTTTTTGTTAACAAACAAGCAGTATAAATTATTTTTATTTCCCCGCGATTTTTTAGTGAAGTGTGTGAAGAACAAAATGAAGTAAGTACTATTTCTGTGGTAATTAGTTACTGCCGGTATCGATATATTCATATATAATTATTAAGGTCGGTATATTAGTTAGTTCATACTAACTGTTTCAATTTTTCTGCAAGGAAGTCACAAATATATATTTGCGAATAATGTATTATTATAAATGTATTATTTCTTTTTGTTTTGCGTTAATTTCATTTACTTTATTAAAAACACTATAATTCACTCAAGAAATAGTAACTTTTCATTTGACAGAAAAATTCGTGTGAGAGATGCGAGATGACTTTCGATATGACAAGCGAATTGTATTTCAGAAAATACCAAATCCTATAGACAAACGTCAAAATACTCAACCGTTTTAGTTCCTCTCACTTTGATCATCACTCGGTGGCGCCAGTGTCGAATTCACTCCATTTCAGAATACGAAACTTTAATTTCACATGATTTCACTGCGGATTCAGAAGTGATTTCGCAAATAAACTTTTCAGAATAGCAATGCTGTCGTCTGTCTCTAAGACCTAGGTACCGTACACGGACGCATAGCTTCATAGACATGTATTCGTCATTATATATGTACGTATGTACGCCTGCTCACAGCTTACATACAACACTATAAAACTGTCGACGAAGCGGCAACGACACGACACGGCACACGTTGCCACTCCGTGGACAGTAGACGTTACCTAACTCTTCGAGTAATACAGGCATGACATTTAGTTTCTTTATAAAAAACTTTTTACAAAAAAAAAAATAACCGACTTCACTAAAAAAAACACTAAAAAGATCAAAATAACTTTAATTTCGGAAGTCGGTGTTTCTCGGTATTATTATACAGTATCTTATTTAACACCGACTTCCGAAATTAAAGTTATTTTGATCTTTTTAGTGTTTTTTAGGGTTCCGTACCTCAAAAGGTAAAAACGGAACCCTTATAGGATCACTTTGTTGTCCGTCTGTCTGTCTGTCTGTCTGTCTGTCAAGACCTTTTTTCTCAGGAACGCGTGGAGGTATCAAGCTGAAATTCATATCAAATACTCAAGTCTATGGTCTCTTGGAGCTGTGAAAAAATCAAACTTCTAAGTCAACGCGATCAAAAGATACTCCCGTTTATGCCGCAAATTTTCGACACTCGCAAGGGAATCAAAACCTACAGGGTACTTCCCGTGAACTCAGAATCTTGAAATTTGGTATGAAGCAACGTCTTATAGCAGAGATATAGGAAAAATTGCGAAAAGTATACATTTTTAGTTATATCATATAATAAAAATATTTTTAATAATTTTAAACTTACTACCCCTTTCCTCATGAACGCGTAGTGGTATTATATTGAAATTCATATCAAATACTCAAATCTATAATACCTTTAAGCTGTAACAAAATCAAACTTCTATGTCAACGCAATCAAAAGAAACAGGAATTAAAACCGCATATTTTGAAACTCGCCACTACTCGCAAGGGAATCAAAACCTACAGGGTACTTCCCGTGAACTCAGAATCTTGAAATTTGGTACGAAGCAACGTCTTATAACACAGATAAAGGAAAAATTGCGAAAAGCATAAATTTTTAGTTACATCATATAATAAAAATATTTTTAATAATTTTAAACTTATTACCCCTTTACTCATGAACGCGTAGTGGTATTATATTGAAATTCTTAACAAATACTCAAGTCTATAATATCTTTAAGCTGTAACAAAATCAAACTTCTACGTCAACGCAATCAAAAGATACAGCAATTAAAGCCGCATATTTTGAAACTCGCAACTACTCGCAAGGGAATCAAAACCTAAAGGATACTTCCAGACGACCTGGAATCTTGAAATTTGGCATGAAGCAACGTTATAAAGTACACATATAGGAAAAATTCCGAAAATCTTAAATTTTTAGTTACATCACATAGTATATTTTTTTTAATAATCATAAACTTACTAGCTGACCCAGCAAACGTTGTTCAGCGATTAAAAAAAAAAAAACAGATGTTGGCCGATTCTCAGACCTACCCGATATGCACACAAAATTTCATGCAAATCGGTTCAGCCGTTTCGGAGGAGTTTGGAAACAAACACCGCAACACGAGAATTTTATATATTAGACTTGCTGACCCAGCAAACGTTGTTATGCAATTAACAAAAAAAAATAAAAAAATAGATTTTGGCCGATTCTCAGACCTACCCGATATGCACACAAAATTTCA
This sequence comes from Mythimna impura, assembly GCA_905147345.3. Classification (NCBI taxonomy): domain Eukaryota; kingdom Metazoa; phylum Arthropoda; class Insecta; order Lepidoptera; family Noctuidae; genus Mythimna; species Mythimna impura. The sequence continues at coordinate 1,232,016 of LR990355.1, read as the reverse complement.
TGCAAATTGGTTCAGCCATTTCGGAGGAGTTTGGAAACAAACACCGCGACACGAGAATTTTGCTTCCCATTCCCTCTCGCTCCACACACCTACAGGTTTGTACGGAACCCTCGGTGCGCGAGTCTGACTCGCACTTGGCCGGTTTTTTTTAGTGAAGTCGGTTATTTTTTTTTTGTAAAAAGTTTTTTATTTCACTCTTTTTAGTTGCGATAGGTACACTTATAAGCAGAGTGCCTATTTCTCATGATATTTCCAATTAACCCAAACACTGTTACATTGTTTTATTATGAAGTTCCTGTGTCTACCTTCCACCTTCCGGCTCCATCATCAAATCAGTTCGATAGTACCTACCTTATAGCCAAAGTTCATCTCATGATAATTCTAATAAGCCCAAACACGGCTAGGATACATTGATTAATTACGGAGTTTCAGTGCCTACCTTCCGGCTCCATCATCATCATCAGATCACTTCGATGATACCATTTTCAACGTAACTATTCAGAACCATTCATTCATTTGTATTGTCATAGTCGCATAAGTATCTTTATTGTGATATCTATGCGAGTATGAAGTTCTGTTGACCATTTCTGGTCTTCTTCGTCAGTTCCACTTCATCAAATGTTACTTTTTGACATTTACAGTCAAAAAGTAACATTCAATGAAGTGGAAGCTTAAGTTCTCGATGAAAATACATAAATCACTATATAATTGCCTATAATATTTAAGGAGTTCCCTCGATTTCGCCAAGATTCCATCATCAGATCCCGAGTTGGTGACTATGGGACCATTTGGAAAGTATACCCTTTCCAACAAAAAAAGAATTTTTCAAATCGGTTGGCAAGCGCCGAAGTTATGCGCGAACAAACATAAAAAAAAAAAAATACAAACATCCGAATTGAGAACCTCCTCCTTTTTTAGAAGTCGGTTAAAAAAGTAAAATATTGCACCTGTCCTTTAAATAGCAATACAGATTTTCGTCGTACCAACAATCAGCAACTATGAAAAACCGCATCATTTCCGTCGGCGCTGCTCTTAGTGCGGCTCCGGCAGAGGGCGCGAACGAGAGCCCGTCAAAGGGACACTCCACTCGCTAAATACGAGAGCCCTCCGCGAAATACCTGCCTCATTAGAGGGAATTTGTGGACTCTTTCCAACCTCTCCCGGCTCGTTTGAACGTTGTTTAATGTGATAATATTTTGGTTTTGTTTTTTTACTCTGAAATGTGCTGTTAGTTTCATTGTGGTTGGTGTTAGAAATCTTTGAAATTGTCTGCTTCTCTCTATAATGATATGTATGGCTACACCAAACCTACTTCGTGAATCACTCTGTCTATTTGTGAAAACTACGTGAAAATCTGTTTAGAAAGATGCGGGACTTTGTCTTGTGTAAGGATTGTTCTTGAACCGATAAATAAAACCTTCAAAATATAGACGTGGTTCCACGATTGGGTCCTCACCTCACTGCCACCGACGTTCAGAATATACCTACATAAGCTTCAGCCTCATTCATACCCATGGGTGTAGGCAGACAGTAAAGAACGCAACCTGCTCGATCCAACCGTTCACTACTGACTAGATTTCCAAACAAGCCGCGGCTGTTTCTTCTTAAAAACTACGACCTCTTAGCCCACGTTCCCACTTTGTCGTGACGACAGATAATCGTGTAGTTTTAAGTGTCAAGGCTTATATGAAATGGATGGATGTTTATCTGAAATAAATATTTTGAATTTGAATTTGAATTTTATATATTTAAAAGGAGGTGTACACATATAAGACGACACGATTAACTGTCGTCTACGACTTGTTTTACGGTGACAACAGATTGTGTCATGACAATCTGTTGTGTGGGACGTCGTTCTACGTACAAATCAGGCGTGTTACACGTGTGCGTCGGTCTAATGTAGTTCTAGCTTTATGGGAACAGCTAGAGACGATAGTCGTCCGACGATAAATTAACCGTTACGACATAGTGGGAACGCGGCCTTAGGAAAAGCTATTACCCACAGGGTTATTGTAAACTCGTCACAGAATTTATGCAATTTAACAATTTGTGGCAAATCAAAATGTGACGAGTTTACAATAATCCTACCTACAGATAGTCTATTTTTTTGTAGTTTATCAAATCTAAAGTCATTTACTAGTCAGATATTCCATTCACCACGAACTGCTCGAAGACTAGCTAAGAATTTAGTATAGCCTTATCGCCGAAATGTGTGTGGTCGAGCACACAGAGCACTAGACTTAACCTTTAGATAACCTAACAATTAAATACGTGATAATGTCGGACGATTTGTTAACGGATGACTCAAAATTTTGTTCAACTACAAAGTGAAAACTGGGATTCAACGGCAAGTGATATGACGGTGAGACAAGTATTAAAAGTTTTCAATATCCACACTTAGTTTTAAGTACCTATTTATTTAAGGTTATAAGGTATGAATTATTGCTGTTATTCGATGCAAATTCAGATTCTGAATTGATACTGATGAATATCCAAACGGAGAACCCCTCATAAAAACAGAACCATGATAGGCAATCACGGTTGCTGTCCCCGGTTCGATTGTCAATCTAGTGACAAACGAACCCGAACAAATATAACAGTGATTTCTATTCTTCTCATAAAAGAGGGAGCCTCCTCCCACGCCAGGTAAACAGCTCATTACTGTGCACGTGCCTCCTAATCCCCAGACGAGAATCCGACAAACACGTCGCCATGTCGAGGATCAGCCTTCGTCACTAATTGGACAACCTACTCGAAGATACGATCGATACGACTTTAAGTTGAAATACTTCAATTATACGTGCTTGAGTTTAATTAGGAGGTGGAGAAAGAAAGTTAGGAAGCTGAGACGACAATCCAATTGGAATTGGGCGTAGAAATTGGAGTACAATATTTTTGGCAGTTAGAGCTAAATTTATCTTGTTGCGGTCTTCTTTCAGATACAGTTCCGTAACTTTCATAAAACAGGCAAGCAATTCTTCTTACTTAGCTTAGCCAGACTGTTATTCAGACCAACTCATAACAGCTAAGTTCACTCCTACATAAAAGAGAAACAAATGACGAACTACCAAAACTACTTAGCTATTCCATTTCTAAAATAGAGCTCAAGTTGGAAGCTAAACTAGCTGCTCAAACAATGCTAATAGCTGGTAAAACAGTGCAGTACACGTTCAAACTCTTGATGTACGGAAGATAGTGGCTCGCGTGTGTGAATGCATTGGCCCACTTCAGTCCAGGTGCTTGCAGATAGTTCGCTACTTGAGTGGAAGCATTGTTTATCATCGCATTAGCTTGTAGCAGTTTTCTGCTTTACATATTAAGCTGTTGAATAGATTGCTGCTCCGAAAATGGAACGAGAATCAGTCGACACAATATTTAGTTGTGCACAGGAGTATGCTTTTCAGAGGCTTCTGGCTGTCACATAAGGATTTTTAAATTTAATCCACAGATGTAGTAAGAATTTTTATTACTGATACATTACTTACCACTTTTCCTCGGAATCTCGTCTGGTTTCCAGTGTTATATACGTATGCCTCAAAGAGCTGTCAGCATATTGGATGGGACCCGCTAGGGTAGATGCCTGCTAGGGTAACGGGATTGTTCGAAAAAGTTACTGCGGCCCTAGAAGGCAAAAGTTAACTGAAAGAACACGAGTGGGTTTCACTCCCTCTCGCTCCACCCAGAGCGGGAGAAATTATTTGATGATTTCTCACCCCGAAAAGCCTTAAGTTATAACTTTAAAGGGAAACTGGATTGTAGAGACCTAAAATGGAGAGGTTAGTTCTTGCTTGTGCACTTTCGCTTTCATAATTTGTGATGCAATTAAAGTGCAGCGCGTACAACCAATATAATAGTGTTAACACACGCTCGAACTTGGTACGACGGATTTCGTCCGTAATTAGTATTAACTCACAATGAGTCACGCTCGACCTTGCTATGGACGGACCAAGTTCGAGCGTATGTTAAAACTATAAATGGAGTCGAAAAATGGATAGAGTACCTAGGTATCATGTTTTTTTTTTGTAATAATCGTTTCAGTTCACTACATTTCTAAGTTTAGCTCACTTGGAAATGTAGTAAACTGAATCCGTGAAAACTTATTTGTCATATGGTTGGTTTTTATTTTTATTAATATTTTCCAGTTCAGCAATCATGTTATCTAACATCTATTCTCCCAAATGCTCTAAAACGTAGTCAGGTCTCAGATTGAATACATCACGTTCTTCCATTCGACGTTACTTTCTCGACATGTCATATTTCAAATAGGCAGACTTGAGGCCCGTAGCCTTAGCTTACAGATAGAATCCTCTTCCAGACCGGATTACACGAAATACCGTGGTACGTCGGATACCGTGTGACTTCAGCCATGAAAAATAACATATCCAAATCTCAGTAGAATAACTGTATGAAAATGTTGTAACCGACCTACGAAATTGAAGACGGACGGAATGTAAAAAAGCTGATAAGAATAGTACTTTAACGTACCCTATTTCAGATTCTATTATTGATAGCTTCAGATAGGGTGTAGAGATTCTGAAACAGGCCTTCATGAGTCTGTCAAAATAGTAAGAAATATGGATCGTGAATTAGAATAGTCATATGTAATGTTTTTAAAGCAGCCTTGTTAGAACTGTAGTTACTGTAAATACTGGAGATAGTGAAAAGGCGGCGTTAGGCGCGTTAAACTGTAGGATTTATTGTTATCAAATTATTGTTTTGGCTTCGCACGGTTTGTGCATTTAGTCAGTCTCAAGTTTAGAAAGTATTATTTTGTCAGTCACTTTAAGTTTGAGTTCCATTAGAACACGGATGCAACACATTCTAATGTTTTGGCAGTATTTGGCAGCTAATGTATCGGGTCAGCTTTCTCAGTAAGCTTCGCTGTGGTAGCCAATACTACAATAATTCTCAGCTCAATTTTAACGAAGTCGCCTGTTTCAATGATTCCACATATTGTCCAGCTGCGTAGACACTTGAGATACAAGACTACACCAATTTTACATCAAAATATTCACTAGGAATCAATTTGCGAATAATTATAACAGCCACTGAACTTCACTCAAAAAAACATAATTTCAGCCGAAAGACGTCCACTGTTGGACATAGGCCTCCCCCAAACGTCGCCACAATGACCGGTCCTGTGCGTCTCAAAAAATACCGCCAAAAAACCCTTATATAAAATTATTCACACCTGTAGGCCTGATTGAACGGCTCAATCTCTCTGATAACATTCTTTCTGTAAAAACTCGTGTTTATAGGTACTGATGAAAGACATTCCCTAGAGTACATATTGTTACCCGACTACCGCAAAAGAAGGGTAATGTTGTTACTTTATCTATGTCTAATGAGCACTTTGGTAAAAACCAACCTCCTGATTGAATTTGTACTATTCGTATCTTCGATCCCCAAGTGTACCTATTAATATAAATGCGGCCGATAGGATTAACAGTTGAATATCTTGAACTTTTGTCCTGAAGCACTAATCTTTCAATTCCAACTTCCATTTACTTCAAGTCCTGCCCTAACTTACATAGTTCCCCGTAATACAAATCGCTCTATTTCCCCCGGCCGCCATTTTTACGCGCGTACGACTTTTAATTTCCGTATCAGCATCGGCGACTTCCGACTTTCAAGGACACAATTACTTACTATACGTCATTGCCGACATTTTACTGAAATCTTTAGCCGTAGGTACAGGATGTCAAAGAAAAATTTGCTGTCGACTTTGAAAGAGAATTTAGGAGACATCGTTCTTAGATTTTAGTATCAGATTCCGGATCTGTTTTTCAGCTATTACTACTGCTATTACTAATGTGTTTAAGGAAAAAGCTTGAAAACACGTTAGTAACTGGTGAAAAAAATATTCTTATCCTGGAATGGAGAACAAAAAACTTTAATACCAATTTCTTGCATTTCAAAATCCTCGGCTAACTGCATCTTTTTGTGAATCCTCGAGGGTTGAATCGATCTAAAAGCTTCCTTTAAAGTAAAACCAACAAACAGCAACTACAAGTTTCCTTCTCTAGTCAAAGAAAACAAACAGAAACTTGTTTTACTTTGTACAGCGTTTGCTTTTATTATTTTTGCTTAGTTCACAATTTCACAGCTTGTTTTCTTGCAATTGCCAATCTTGCAGGAAACCTTATCTATTTCTTGTTATCTACTTCCACCACTGCATTCTTGTCTTCCTTGTTTACTAGTTTCCTTTCGTCAATATGTTTGTTTTTAATCTTTATCATTATCTATATCGTCAGCGTGTCCTTATTCTTCTCTGGACGACATCTCAAGTTATTCGGGGTCTGTGAAACATGTCTGCCCCTTTCGCACTTCACTATAAGTAACCATCTCAGAAGTCCCCTATTTTCTAGCCATATCTTTTACGCAGTAATTCTATCTTCATTCTGGTAATTCTATACTCGTTTAGCCGTTCATATTAGTATTTAAAAAAATCCTTGTCACTTGTCCTTGTCCTTGTACATTCATCTGCTAAATCTTCAGCCTGTATGTATTGTGTGTTATACTAATAAGATACGTTTAAAATATTGAAATTCTAACAAGCGGGAACTTGTAACATGCTATATAATAACAGCTTTTGGTCTGTTGTTAGTTAGTTGATTGTATAGTCAATGTTGTGTTGTTTGTGGACCGTTGATTGCCTTGGTGATGGATACTGTCTAAGTTTCAAACGATATATTTCCTTTGTACGAGTATATCATTGGTTTAATTACATGTATCATGTTTTCAGGGTTCCGTACCTCAAAAGGAAAAAACGGAACCCTTATAAGATCATTTTGTTGTCCATCCGTCTGTCTGTATGTCAAGACCCTTTATCTCGGGAACGCGTGGAGGTATAGAGTTGAAATTAAAACCATATACTCAAGTCTGCTGATCCTTAAAGCTGTGAAAAAAATCAAACTTCTAAGTTAACGAAGAAAAAAGATACGGCCGTTTATGTCGCAAAAAACGTATATTTCGATACTCAAAGGAATCAAAATTCATAGGGTACTTCCCTTTGACCTAGAATTCTGAAATTTGGCATGAAGCAAGGACTCATAGCACAAGTATATGAAAAATCTGAAAACTGTAAATTTGTAGTTACGTCACAAAAAATAAATAAATTTGCCATTCGGAAAAATCTTCGTAACTCAACTCGGGAATTGAACTGTTTTCATAGGTAAGTTTGTACGGAACCCTCAGTGCGCGAGTCCGACTCGCATTAGCCCAGTTTTTTTTTTATTACCTGGACTTGCAGGAAAAGCGGATGATGTAAAGACGATGCTTTCGTTTATCATAACCAATCTTGTTCGACAGTTTCATTAATTGACATTCTAACGTTTACTTGAGTATCTAAATCCTTTGTCAGGCCAGACACTATGCTTGAGTACGATTGTAGGGCAACCGCCATCTGACCTCCGTGGTTCTTAATTGATACATATGAATCGTTTGAACTTATAATTTGGGAAGTTCAAAGAAATATTATAAGTGGAATGACCTACAAAATACCATATCACAATAATGCCTTTGAAATTTTAGTCATAGAGTGGGCGTTGTCCCTCGATCATCCACTTCAATTGACAAATATTTCGTTACTGCCAGCACCGGTAAGATAATAAATTACTCATCGAAAACGTACTAAAATGAAACAAAGTCGACGATCTTGTAATAACCTTTTGTAATAGGATGCACGTTTCGTAATTGCTAAGGTTGGTAAACCCATTAAATTGATTGTTGTTAATTGTTCAACTGCATTGCTGCAGTTTCGTTTGTGCATCAGAATCAATACAGCTTATAACGAATACAATTTGTGCCTTTCTTCATTCTTATTTTTCAATCACTGTATCATAAGCCTTTCTTGATGGATCCCACTCAATCTGTTACTTGGTTAATCTAAAATACAATGTTTTTCCTAATCTGCTTCTTTATTCGTCCGTCTCATCTGATGGTTTCGTCAGTAGACCAGCAATCTAAAGTCAACTTATATCCTTAGATAATTCTATTCATTGTCCTCGAGCGGTGTGAGTGTCGCACTAAACAATTCATCATCATCATCTAAAGCCCGATTTCACCAGTCTCATTCATCATTAATGATATCCAAAAACTATACCCGTACTATACGAGTATGCATCTTAATTTCACTATCATCGTGATGTACGACCCGCGCATAAAGTTGGCAGGCCGGACGCAGCCGCTGGCAAGCTCTCAACGCGGCTGACCCGACCTTCACCTCATGATCTGCATTCGCGATTCATACGCAAGAGTTCATTGCAACACTTAGCTTGTAGGTGCAGCGGTACAGTTGACTGCTGAAAGATGATTTTTGGTGATATGGTTGGAATTTATGTGCATTTAAAAAAAGGTTTCAGTGTGATGAAGAGAAAAAATGGTTCATTTTTATGCAAGATCGCAAATTTTGTCTTTGCAGCCGAAGCGGAATCATAAACATAATATTTAGTAACAAGTCATTCTGAGAAATAGCTCGTGGACGATAAACAAAATGAAAACACGGATGCAATGTAAAGTTCGCGTGAAATCATAAGTTTGTTGAAATAGTGAATGCGGTTCAGTATAGTTAGTTTTATTACCAATCCACATCGACATTTGAAATGACGAGTAAATGTTCATAAAGTTATTTTATGCAAATGAGTTCCGAAAGTCGTGGTAATCGATAGAAAGATCTATAGTTTCCGAATAGTTGCGGGATTTATTCGGGTCTACGTGTCGGTAATTGAATGGATTAGTATTTGGTTAATCGGTTGATTTTCAGCTCATTACGAGGTTTAGCTGAGAGTTAAGGTTTGTTTATACAAACTTTTGGTGCGTACTTGATTTGAACTCATTAGCGGGCTGTGTAAGGTTTGTTATGTGAAGCTAATTAGAACTTTGTGTAGTTTGTGGTCTCCCTGAATATACATTCGTAGAAATGGAAATTAATGGGAAACAAAGCATAGATCATTAGCAGTTATAAATAACCTTCATAATAGAGTTATGAATACATGTGGATAAATAGAAAGGGAGAGGAAGGCCAACGACAAGCTGTATGGATTGTGTGAAGAGTGATATGAAAGGAAAGGGATTCAGGGATAGCGCGACGGTTGATAGGACAGAATGGAAGAAAGAAATGTGTTACACCGACCCTAAGTATGGACAAGGGCAAAAAGATGATGAGCAATAATAAATAACTAAGGGTGGAAAGAAAGTAAGGAGGCCTCAGCCCTGCAAGTGACAGTAATAATACTTAAGGGGATAGACGCTGTGATAGAGCGTTTAAGATAAAAATTAATGACTATGATCACACTAGACTAAGTTAAAGAGAAAAGTAAATTAAGGAGGCAACTGACATGCGTGAGTAATAACCGAAAAGCCAAAAAATAAACGCATTCGAAACAATGATCATGCGTTGAAGCAGTTCTACCATAAATACATCATTAACTTCATCTATGCAGTTTGCTATGTTATATATACCACCAGGGCCTAATGTCAAAGCTGTAACCATAAATACACGGCTGTTAACCGAGTTGGTAATATTATTAGTATCGCTCATAAGGTCGCGATCGATCGGGGCTCATCGCATCTCAGGCTTGAGGTAACTCGTCGACTCATGACGTTAGGGCTTATCTCATCTTATGGTGGATGTTGGTGGTGGAGTTAATTCTTTGGTTTTTTCCCTTAGTCGATTCAGTAATTTCTTATTATATATTTCTTATATGTTTGCTTGGGTTCGAAAGCTTTAACGAGGTTAAATCTCTGTTCGGCTATTTGATATATATGTAGTTTGTATTGTAGATGCTCTTTCATCAGAGGGTTTAGAATTGGCACATTATCACATTAATATTTTAATCGATTTTATTTTTATACTGATTGTTTTTTTATTTTATTCTCAAATTGTAGGTAATGTTTAACTAGAAAATTAGTGCGAAAGAAACCTTTATTGCATGGAATTAAGTTAAATATGATTATCTTTATGAGCATTAAACATCTTTAACCAGAAAAGTCTGACACGCCCCACAGATAAAAGACATTTCAAGATTATTTACATTTAGTTATGTACCTAAACAAATAAGTATAGTTTTTTATTGTTTCAGTTTTCACTGCAGTTTTTGCGGGAGATTGTCATAAGCGTATAGGTATTAAGTATTGCTCGTGTAGTCGTAAAAAAGCTACGTAGTAGGTACAAATGTCGTATCGCGTCGAATTCGACTAGTTTGTCAAGCTCAGTACCTCTACCATGAGTTTAAAGCAATAGTATTCGTCGCTACTCGATATCGACGCCGTAAATATTTTGTATGGCAAATTTTGCAGCGCCTCTAGCGGTCACTTGCAGAACCAAAATCGGTAGTATGAGTCATCAAGTACAGAACCTATCGAATAAGAACTCGCTAGCGACTAAAGTTTTTAGTAGTTTCCTATAGAAAACGGTACCATGAGTAACAAATTTGACAGGTGCTATCGAAGCAAACCGTTACTACAGTAGTAAAGTAACTCACTAGCATATTGAAAGGTGAAAATGATGTAAAGCGTGTCGTGTAAAACAATATTTTATTTATTTGTGCATAAATATGTCCGGTAAAACTTATTTAACGTAGAATATGTTAGGTACCTACGGCTGCATATGAAGACGAACGACGCGTCAAAGGACATTTCCAAGCGACTAAACGAAAGGCACTTGAACATATTAGTTAAAATAATTTCATCAAAGAATAAAGGGGCTTTCGAGTATTTGTGTGGTCTGCTAAGGGTTTATACAAATTTGAAATTTACACAAAGAGTAACACTTGAATCGAAGGTAAATTAGAAATAAGAATGTTATAATAACTTACTTTTATACATGCACTTCATAATATAAATACCACTTTTCACTATGCGCATTGTTATTTTACGTATGAAATGTCTCTTTTTCCCATTCAATAATTCACAAACCACACAAACACAACAACACTGAACCATCAAAATATTTCTACAACTACAATATTTCATTTTCAATAGGCCGGGTTATACTTAGAGAATTGGTGTTTCAATTTGGTAGGATTTGTAGGTCTATCTGCCTTACTCTGTCTTTTACTGTAGTTAAAAAGAGAGCAAACTTGAGTGTGAAGTTAGATACGATGCGGTTTTTGTACCAACGTAAACACTCGACACCGTGTAGACTATCGAGTTGTCGCTAGCGAGTCCGTTTGACTCATGGTACGAGTTTAATAGTAATCTCTTCGATGCGCGTTTATTCGATATCGACTACGGTGAGATGGTGTAGTTTTTCGATAGTAACTCATGGTAAGGGTACAGTACGATTGACTCCAGTCAGTGAGCTCAGCCCAAACTTTATGTCTTCGCGTGACTCCTCCATGTTTCCGGAATTAAGTTTATTGATGGCAGCCGAAGTAAGGTTATTATATATACTAGTACTTGTTCTGGGTCAACGTGAATAATGTTGAATGTAGTAAAATTTGTACGTTGTTGTCAAAATAGTGGCATGTGCTTCCGTTTTCTGTAAGTGCGTTCTTGCTTTTGATTGATATATTTTCTTATATCGACCGCGACATCGTGGCAGACCAAGACGACGGTGGAAAGATGAACTTGGCTCTTACCGGAGGGACTGGTCCGCAATGGTCTAGGACAGACGTGTGTAGAAAAGAAAGAGGGAGGCCTTCGCCCAGCAGTGGGTCATAATGAGCTAATTAGATTAGACATAAGCCTACATGGGCGCTTTAATATGTCAGAAGCTAGTGCACGGTTCTAATTGTTTTTTTTGTTTCTATGAATGATTGTCCAGTTGTTTCACAGTACCTAAACAAATATATTTTTTGTGAGTTATGCGGTGTCTTATTTTGATTACTTACTCTTTGTAGACAAAACTATAATCTTTCAACTTTCAAAGAACAAAACTGGTTTGCATATTGTTTGCAATTTCCATGGCAACATATTGACCTGGCAACACAAAGCTAAATATAATAAAACCGTTTATTAAATCTGCTAACAGGATCCAAACTGTGATAGGTGTTATCAACAATATTATGTTATGTAGGAATGAAACAAAAAGTGCATGCTTATTAATAGCGTTAACTATATATTTAATTACCGTTATCGATTCTCGTAATGAGTCGTTATCAGAGAAAGGTAATTAAAAACGTTGTATTGATAAATAATGAGTGGCGGTGTGGATTGTTTATAAATATTAAATAATGTATATTGAATTAATGACGTTACCATTTCCTAATCATTTTATAGCGATATCTAATAAGGCTTTATAATGAAATAATTTAGGTTCATATTTTTCATAAAACTTTTAGAAAGGTTATATTTTTAGGGTAGGGGTACGTAGGGCACCTCAATCCGCAAAAAGGGAACCCTTATAGGATTACTGTATCGTCCGTCTATCAAGGCTCTGATATCAAGCTGAATACTAATATGAAATACCTACCCCTTGGAGCAGTGAAAAAATCAAACTTTTATGTCAACGCGATCTAAAGATAAGGCCGTTGATCCGTTTATGGTGCTTTTTGCTACTCGCAAGCGAATTAAAGCCTACTTCTCGTTTACCTAGAATCCTCTCATTTTCCATTGAGGCCACATGGTTAAAAATAAATACGCATAAATGACTTTCTTAGCGTAGAGTATAAGGAGGATAACATGGTTTAAATTATAGAAGACCATCTTGTTAACCAAACCAAACACCAAAAATGACTTGGTATTTATTATTATTATGAACCTGTCGTGCACTGCATGGCAAATAAAATCTTTTCAATTTTACTTTTCTCTGTATTTAGCAATTTGGGGTAATTTCATCAGGTTTTGTAGTCTCCACTTTATCAAAATCTTTGCCGGAAGAATTTGCATTAAAGCTGTTATTTCCCAACACCCTCCACCGACTACTAACCTGACCAATAACTAAATTACAAGTACCCAATAACCCAATAATTCGAAGCCAATCGTTCGGAAAGGTCAGCGCGAGTAGTTACCGGAGTCGGTGCCTCTAATACTAACTCCATTAGTTTGTCGTAATATTGGAGATAGTGCACAATTTCCGGTTTGTTTAACTGCAGGCAAGTTTGGTACGTGTGCTCTCCATCAGCGACCGACTATATACTGACCTTGGTCATTGCTGAGCTTTAGCGTTAATAACTATCTCGGTACAGACAGCGTCATCAATTGAGTGTCTTTCAAAATACTTATAATAAATAAGGAGAAACCAGTGGATGACGTTTCCCTTGTCATCATTATCATCATCATTTCATCCGGAAGACGTCCACTGTTGGACATAGGCCTCCCCCAAGTGTCACCATAACGACCGGTCCTGTGCGACTCGCATCCATTGGACTCCTGCGAAGCTCACCAAGTCATCGCTCCACTTTGTGGGAAGCCTCCCAATGCTGCGTCTTCCGGTACGCGGTCGCCAATCCAGAACCTTTCGTCCCCATCAACCATCTGTTCTGTGAGCAATGTGTCCTGCCAATTGCCACTTGAGTTTGGCGATTCTTTTTCCTTTCTTTCCTTTCACATTTGGTAGGTATGGACGGATTTGGTCCTTTCGTACCGAGGTCGGGAGTCTCAGCATAAATTTGGTCCTTTCGTTGCAAGTTCAAACTTGTGCTCCCTAATACTAATTACGCTGATGAGTCAGGCAGTTTTGCTCGATTTTGGTACAGACGGATCAATTCCGTCGTACCAAGTTCGAATGTATGTTAACATTATAAGCGAAAAAAAATCAAGAGACATGTCGCGGTATACCTTGGATGCTAGTGATTGCGGTACTTTTGTCCTTTGACGATGATTACCAGATTTATGTTCCTATCGATCAACACAGCCTATCGTAGCTATCGTAGCTCTAAATTGGTTTGGAAAATAATGTTTAATACCTATATTAACATTGAGTGAGACCAAATGGCCATAATGATTACGATCTGTCAAAATTATGCGAAGGAGCTGTACTAAATCATCCTGTTTTCAGCCTTACGCATTTTACCGCAGTGTTCACTTTTCAGTCCGTAATTTCCTTCGTCATCTCTCTGTAGGTCCATTCCATTTCGATAGTCACTCAACCTTTTATAGTCTGTTGAACATGCCACAAAAATAAACATCAATCTTGAAGTTCATTCACCCCGACCTTGTCATAGACAAGCTGTAAAAAGGGAAAGTAACGCATATTGGACATGTGCCAGATATGTCAAGGACATTCATATTTACAAGTACGCTTCACTTGGTCATGTTCTGTCTGTTCACTTGTCATTGGACGCGCCAAGTTTCGGTTTTCATTCGTTTGGGTACATTTTATTGGATACTACTATCGACTGCTATGAATTCACTTCTGATTTTCGTGTTTAGTGTTCGGAAAAATCGGTCTATTGCTTTTTATGTTAGCGAGTAGATCTCTCGCAATTTCTTCCACTTTTATTGGAAATTCGACAAATGGTTTTGCACCTTCATGTGGACTTATCCTTTAGTCCGTGACACATATTGTTCATTCTACATTTTTAGTTTGTAAGTTTCCTCTGTACAATGTCTTGGATCACTTCCGGAATGTTGTACAGGTACTTGAAAATAAATAAAATTCTAAAACCGCCAGGGATTATCCCTGAAGATGGCAAAACTGGATTATTGGTTTCTACCAAGGTGTAAAGTTGGTTAAGATTAGGTTAGAAAACGGAATCCAGTAGCTTCTACAACTTTTGCTTGACCATCGAAATCATTTTAAAATCCCACAAATTGATTTTTCTTTGTAAAACAAAGAGTTTTATGTACGGAAATTACGATACAAAGTAGAAACATTAGCTTGTTTTTAGGGTGCCTAAAGGGCGATTGGGATAATGATACCCTTGGGGTTAGACCCTTCCTATTCCTGTCTCCTTATCGTAGAGCTCAGTACATTCAATTTGTCAATATTATTACATCATTTTCATCTGAATATTTTCCATTACTCCCCTATATTTACTAAAGTTATAAACTCTTTGATTGATTAGATCAGATTAAGTAAGAATTTGCTAACACAAATTCGATTTGCTAAATTGACGAAGTTTAAGTCTGACGATTTCTGTTTTCTCAATCGATACTCGTAGATTGAGAATATCTGTCACGCAGAGTAATAATTTTGTGTAAAATAATATTTAGTTAGTGAACTAGTGAAAACGAGCTATCATATTGTGATATTGAATATGTTCTAATTAATCCTATGTTTAATATTTATTATACTTACTAATGATGTATATCGTATAAATGCCTCAAAGGAAATTGGTCTTTTTCTCAATCATTGGTTGGTAGCTACAAAAGGACCAATTTCCTTCGAAGTAGATTTCTTCTAAGTAAACTCCGACTTGGAACAGAGCTTGTTTCAATGGTCCTAGTCAAAAAACGAAAGCTTACCTCAAACTTTTCATAGTTTATCCGAGTGTAACCCAAATCGTGTTGGACCCTTGTAACGACGGCTTTGCATCGAATTAATCAACGGTTTCGATAACTGACTGTTTTGTTACAGGTAAGCTGTAATCTCGGCTCCACGGTGATTTATAGTGAGTAAGTAATCTTATTTAATGTTCGGCCTAACTCCGGCTGAATGAGAATGTTTAAGGCAGGATTAAACTGGAAAAAGGAATGGCAGAAATACGAATGAATGTATTTTTGGTAAAGATTTTTAGAGAATTCTTGAAGCAGATTTTTTTACTTAGAACCACTATAAATCGAATCTCATTGAACTGAAAGAATCGTCAGAAAGATCGATTCATTTACTAACGGTAAAACTCAAACATTATTGCCAATATAGTCTAAATTGGGCCTTCGGTCCCAAATATAGAAATATTCCAAATATAAAAACCTAAGAAAGAAAATAAACAAGTTTTCTTTTTGTGCCTCATCACCAACAAGCGATCTTCATAAATATCAAAGCACCTCCCACCTTCCCCGAGGCGGTTAGTACCGAAAACTTCTGACAACTAACAAACGCAACTCCTTTTATTCACAACTTTCCAACAGTATCACTTTATACCGTACATATTCTCTTTTGCGTAAAAACTTGGTCCTTTTGCTCAAAGAAACTCGTTGCTCTAAAGTTTATCGTAAATATGTCCCGGTCCTAATTCAAATTTCGGTCCCTCCCGACAAAATTACAAGATGGCGTCCTTTCGCGCCAAAGTTTGACAACTATTTTCTTGTTAGGCTCTAATTAGGGCTGTCACCCTGTCATTACTCTATACATGTCGCGCTGTTAGTCAGGTTTTAATAATAGATTTATTTAGTTTGTTATTAACCCAATTTGTTGAGGAAAATGATGGTAAATGGATTAAAAGCAGTTTGTTGTTGTGTTTAATCCTTTTTACTTGTTTTACGTCAGTCGGTACATATATTATGTACTAGTGATCAAAATAACTTCACTCAAAATTATTGTAAGATATACCAACACTCTCGATTGTATATTAAGATCACAAAATGTTTTATATTAAAATTACATATTATCTTTATTCATATTCCACAACACATCAGCCTCTCATCGTACTTAAGTACTTACCTGCTGTTTTCTTACTCCAAATTATTCGTAACTTTATCAGCGTCACTTAAAACTTCAGTTTGAGCACTTTCAGCTAAATTCAAAGGCTTCTCCTGTAATTATCATAACAATTACCGAGGGATGATGGTTTGTTATTATCATTGTTAGGGCGAACGGGAGATACCGGCCGTTTTACTGACGTTAGAAGGATTTAAACTTTAATTTGTTTGATTTTGCTAGTTTGAATATTGTTTTAATTGAGAATTGTGACTGCTTGGCAAAGTACGCATCTGTGAGCGGATATTTAGATTCTTATAATCATCATAAAAGACGAAAATAAAGTTACATTTTGATACAAATAATAATTTAAAAAAATAACAATCGAGTAAACTACCTACCTGATTCCAAATATTTTAGAATCTTGGGGTAATTGGTCAACTCGTACCGCATACCTACGGCCCATGTGGTACGAATTGCAGGAAGTAAAAATAAATTATATTTTCATTGGTCAACTCGTCCCACGTCACTATCCCAATAACAAAAGGTACAATCAGCAGCAAAAGTGTTAGTGTGGAAATAATAAAGAAAGTTACGAATTTGCTATAAAATATTTAATCACCACAAAACTATCCACTTATATTATTATAAACAGAAATTATTAAACCATCACAAATTTGACATCAATAACATCACGACGTAATAGAAAACATTAATACATGTAGGATTAACTATATAAAAAAAAGCAAATATTATAATATATAATAATAAGCAATCGTCATAAAGATTATAGTCAACATTTATAAAGATATTATTTAATAATTATTTTCTTCCAACTCTCCTTTCGCAGATGTGCTGGAAGAGATTTCTTTAAAAATAAGTATCACCTCTGTACCTATTTTTCTGTTTCCTTCTTCTAATCTTTTATTTTGTGTGTGTACATAAATCGTTAAAGAAATAAATAATAAATAAATTTAAATAAAAAAATCAACCATTTTAAATTAAAACTTTTAAAATTGTTAATAATATAATAGAAATGTGTAGTTGTATGTGAGGCTTTCTAGGATTTATTATTAACTTTTAACTCAAAACTACAAAAAATCTTTAGTTTCTATGATACTTTTATAATTGAATATCACATTTTTAAAATGAATTTTATAAATAAACTCTACAGTTCTTAAACAATCAATAGTGATAAGAATAATACACAACAAAACACAGATACAAAGATAATAAACAAAGTAATCAACAAAATTTTAAAAAGATTCAACAATCATATTATAACTAACAGTAAAGTTTTTTTTTGGATTTATCATTAACTTGCACAGGTCTGCAAAAAATATAGTTTTTGGTGCTGGTAATCTCATAATATAATTTGATGAATGACTTGATTTTAAGTCGTATAGAAGTTTTAGAACGTCAAAATTACGTGTAATTTCAAAATTATCCACATCTGAAAAAAATAACAATTTTGGTAGGTTGACTGTGTTCGCATTCCGCCAATTTATGTCAATAACCGGTAATATCGTCTAGGTACAGTTAGTTAATTAATTCGAACACATTTTATTGCATTAAGGGTGTGTATGGGGAGAAAAAAAATTAAAAAATCGATAACGGTTTTCGTAAAAAGGCGTAATTTGACTTTTATAAGATCTATATTAAGAACTTCGACCGACCATGGGCGACCGATAGTGATAAACTAGCACGATTGACGTTCGGTATACTATGATTTGGTCAGAACAAAAAAAAAACAAACTTTTATATGAATAAAAAAATGTTGTTACTGACTTTTCTAACCGACATCAAAAAAGAGGAGGTACTTAATTCGTCAATTTTTTTAAATATGAAATACAAATAATCCGTGAACAAAACGAAACTAAAAAAAATATTATTATTAATCTTGTGTTACTAACTGTACCAAACGTTGATAAGGTTTAAAGTTCCATACAAAAAGAAACGTTGGACGAGTTGACCAATGAAAATATAATTTATTTTTATTTTCTGCAACTCGTACCATATGGGCCGTAGGTATGCGGTACGAGTTGACGAATTACCCGAAATACTCAACATTCGGGTCAACTCGTCCAACGTTTCTTTTTGTATGGAACTTTAAACCTTATCAACGTTTGGTACAGTTAGTAACACAAGATTAATAATAATATTTTTTTTAGTTTCGTTTTGTTCACGGATTATTTGTATTTCATATTTAAAAAAATTGACGAATTAAGTACCTCCTCTTTTTTGATGTCGGTTAGAAAAGTCAGTAACAACATTTTTTTATTCATATAAAAGTTTTTTTTTTTTTTGTTCTGACCAAATCATAGTATACCGAACGTCAATCGTGCTAGTTTATCACTATCGGTCGCCCATGGTCGGTCGAAGTTCTTAATATAGATCTTATAAAAGTCAAAATACGCCTTTTTACGAAAACCGTTATCGATTTTTTAATTTTTTTTCTCCCCATACACACCCTTAATGCAATAAAATGTATTCGAATTAATTAACTAACTGTACCTAGACGATATTACCGGTTATTGACATAAATTGGCGGAATGCGAACACAGTCAACCTACCAAAATTGTTATTTTTTTCAGATGTGGATAATTTTGAAATTACACGTAATTTTGACGTTCTAAAACTTCTATACGACTTAAAATCAAGTCATTCATCAAATTATATTATGAGATTACCAGCACCAAAAACTATATTTTTTGCAGACCTGTGCAAGTTAATGATAAATCCAAAAAAAAACTTTACTGTTAGTTATAATATGATTGTTGAATCTTTTTAAAATTTTGTTGATTACTTTGTTTATTATCTTTGTATCTGTGTTTTGTTGTGTATTATTCTTATCACTATTGATTGTTTAAGAACTGTAGAGTTTATTTATAAAATTCATTTTAAAAATGTGATATTCAATTATAAAAGTATCATAGAAACTCTAAAGATTTTTTGTAGTTTTGAGTTAAAAGTTAATAATAAATCCTAGAAAGCCTCACATACAACTACACATTTCTATTATATTATTAACAATTTTAAAAGTTTTAATTTAAAATGGTTGATTTTTTTATTTAAATTTATTTATTATTTATTTCTTTAACGATTTATGTACACACACAAAATAAAAGATTAGAAGAAGGAAACAGAAAAATAGGTACAGAGGTGATACTTATTTTTAAAGAAATCTCTTCCAGCACATCTGCGAAAGGAGAGTTGGAAGAAAATAATTATTAAATAATATCTTTATAAATGTTGACTATAATCTTTATGACGATTGCTTATTATTATATATTATAATATTTGCTTTTTTTTATATAGTTAATCCTACATGTATTAATGTTTTCTATTACGTCGTGATGTTATTGATGTCAAATTTGTGATGGTTTAATAATTTCTGTTTATAATAATATAAGTGGATAGTTTTGTGGTGATTAAATATTTTATAGCAAATTCGTAACTTTCTTTATTATTTCCACACTAACACTTTTGCTGCTGATTGTACCTTTTGTTATTGGGATAGTGACGTGGGACGAGTTGACCAATGAAAATATAATTTATTTTTACTTCCTGCAATTCGTACCACATGGGCCGTAGGTATGCGGTACGAGTTGACCAATTACCCAGTATTTCTATCGCTGTTAGAATGACATTCTGCCAAAAGCCTGGCAGCTGGTAGTAATGGACATAAAATCGCTAGGAAAGACCATTTTGTTGAATATTTTTAAAGAATTAGGGTATATCTTTTTCGATGTCCGATTTTCCCCACCACACTCGCATGACTCATATTTTTTTAAACAACAAGAATAATGGCTATTTCCAAGTTCTAAATATAAGAATAAAACGAATCTATCTACGTTAATATAGTCGTAATTATTATCTATGCGTAGTATCTCTGTGGGAGCTGATTAATTACTTCATTGACTACTTACAAACTACGAGTGGGAACGTAAAAAATACCGTTCTATTGTGTTCCTCTGTCAGTCATTCATTCATATTATTGCATGAATGGCAGTTTAATGTAACATTTTTTTTTCGTTTTTCTTTGTTTTACATCGTCAGCGTCGTCATTGTGATTTTTAATAAAGAAGAGTCGAAGTTCCGTGACGATTAGGTTGGTTTTGGCGAGTCTGATGGAAGGCGCATTAAGAGGACAACCGGAAGCACTTTTTAAATGACTTTAAAAATAGGAGGAGGTTCTAAATTCGATTGTATTTTGGAACTCAGTCATTTATGAACTGATTTGGAACTCTTTTTTTTATTGAATAATTTATTTATTTATTTATTTATTTATTTAAACTTCATGTACAGTAGTGGTACATAGGCGGACTTAATGCAACAAGGCATTCTCTACCAGTCAACCTTTGGGTTAAAAAAGACAACACTGTGGTTAGTTAGCACGATAAACAAATAACAGATACTTTAAACAGAAAATAAAATAAAAAATAAGTTAATAGTTAGTTGTTAGTTAGTATTTATGGAAATCTTTTTTTTTTATTTGAAAGGAGTTAGGTAATTCCAGATTGGCCCTTTTTTAACTTACCTACCTTGAAATGCTCTCGTAGACTGGCGTTACGTAACAACGGACGCTCGTGTATTTTTCATGAAAAAAAAAAATAGATATTGTTCTTATCCGTATCTAAACTGTAGTTTGTACGGTTTCGTATTATTCATACACGCAATACATTACTTAATGCGATCGCCAAAGTCATGATTTTTTGGCATCTCCGTACTATTGAGCGATCATTGCAAGGCTCTTGTCCAGCTGGGCCGCTGTGGACTATTTATTGCGTGAGCAACAATCTTGTAAAACACAATCAAATGGATCAATACACAATGATACAGTGAACCTATCGCGTGTCGACAAAAATAACAAAACACAGTTAGTTGTGTCGTTAATCGTTAATTATGACGGTTTAACGGCCAGCTTTGATGTTAATTTGTAAGTTATGTCGATAGTTTGTGCCAAAAGGTCAAACATTGATAACCAAATGTTTTATCGAATAGTTTTAGTGAAATTGTACAAAACTTGCTTTAATGGATATCGATAAATTTAATGTTAATAAATGTAAACGTACAACAGGAAACGTAATTTCTATTTTATTATTAAAAATCGAAATATCTAATCATAACTTTCAACCTGACAGACATATCGCCTTATTACTTGCACATTTTTTATATATGTATGTAAAATATGTAAGTATGTTTATCAGTTGTCTAGTACCCATAACACAAGCTCTGCTTAGCTTGGGACTAGACGGCGTTGTGTGATAGATGTGGAATATTATATTATTATTATATTATTTAACACGTTAAGGAAGACTGTCATGTTGTGGAATAATTTTAGTTAAGGGCACAGCACTAAGAAGTGCAATCTCTCCCTGCCGGAGCCTGTATTTCCTGATAGCTTAAATACCACTATACTCCATTCACTTCTGCATTAGACAAAAGAGGTTCATAGAAGCAGGTGTGCACAACATTTATTTTTCGAGATAAATTCAAACAATTTTAATAAATAATGGTTTCAATATAAAATTTTAACATTACCTACTTGGATAAATTTGATTATTGTAAGGTGAGTACTAAACACATAGATAGAATTATATAGATAAATTGTTTTAAATAAACATTAATTTATTTCATTCAATTTAACAATTTTTTTTTAAATGGCTTATCAACAAGTTTCCTCCTTACAAAACATTTTAATTCTACACAATACAAGGCAACACAATAATTATTAAACATTCATACAAATAGAAATAACTAATATTATATCGTATAATAAAAACCTTCCAGGTACTGACAACCCCTGCTTCTTTTAGGTTTTTAACATGGACTCTAGTAGTACAAGTGGCAACTAAATAATTTATTTAATTAAAAGCCTCATAAATTCAGAAGGTGGATAGTTCAAATGAATTCATTTAAGTATAACAGTTGGTATAGCAGTTGATTATAATAAATTCAGCATCAATCTTAACTGTTATTGTACTTTTATTAAACAAACTAGAGTATATGTTGTAGCTAGTCAAGAGTGAATAGGTTACTTCTAAGCAAGCGTGGTCACATTATCGACCACATCATCGCTTACCATCAGGTGAGATGTGGTCCAGCGTGAACCTTCCTATAAATAATAACAAAAAGTTACTGCAGTTATCAAATTGAAAATAATATTTTTCACGTAGCACCCATTGAAATGTCCTGAACTTGATCTTTTGTCCATACTACCCACTAAGGGTTTATTTCACCTAAATAGCAGGTTAATTACGAGATGGTTCATTCTTTTCCCGATACTCAACGAAAACAAGAAAAAGGTCCATGGGTCCCACGGGGGTATTGAGACTAAAAGGGAACAAAACCTTTATAATAATAAAGTTACAAAATTATAAATCAAATCTAGAAAAAATTCTTAGTCACTAATCCCATTTCATGCATTTAGGCGGATGCAACTCGACATACATGTTCACTGTTTTTCATACAACCGCTCTTACGCGACTATGGCGTTATTACACATTTTTCTTTAGATATTTTGGAATCACAGTATCTTGTGGATATTATCTAGGCTTCTATTGAAATCAATTTATACATTTGTGTAAAACCATTAAAAGTAATCCAGTAAAGACCTCTGAAAATCTGCTATTTTGCATGAACATTGACACATCATAATTTACTCAAAAATTAAAAAAGTCAAAAAAGTATAACAATAGAAGCCTGCAAGGCTTCTATTGATTTAATCAAGATAATTAATTTAATCAAGATTCTAAGTAACGACAATTTTTTTCAAAAACTCTTAAGGGTTTAAAAAATAACATCATCTGATCAGATCGGATCAGATCAAGTTTTGTAAAATATTCGAGTAAATCATGGAATTACCGAATGCTAACAGAGTTTTCAGGCGTTATCTTTCTTTTTTCGCGTCGCCTTTTCGTCAAACATCGCGTTGGATTGCGTTAGATGAAGTAACAAGCTTTTAAACCATGCTCGATGTTGACGATAGGCGAGTAAAAAAGGAGCCTCTTAAGAATTAATTTTTGACAATTTCGATTTCTGCACATTTGAATCAACTATTCATCATTGACATAAAATTAAACAAAACCATATGTGTATGTTAAACGCTGGGGCCACGGGGAATTTCGTGCTGCTGGTAAGCAAAGGGCAACTAAAGGACACAGGTGCTATTTAGTCGGTAAAGGTCTGGCACGCCCTCTCGCTTCTCCCTAGACCTGAGGGCTTAGCCAAGTTGATAATCTACAATCGTTAACGCTAGTAGAAAACTTCAAATGTATGGGAATGATGTCATCTCAACGCTCAGTCACTTGATCAGAACAAAGGAATCGGAGGCGTTGCCGACTCGAGGCGATAGACGAAAGAGAATCGAAACGAAACGGTCGTAACTTGGCTGGGCCTGTAGGAGCAGTTATTATAAAAGGTTTTGCCGACATCTCTTTGAGGCGCGCGTGTAACACTACGTGCCGTCGACGACTTGAGCTCGGCCCGGACGATTACCATACGACCGGACGACGAGCTACCCACTGAAGTAGAATCAGTTTTATTACCACAAAAGCATTTTTAAATTTTCCCTCTCCTAGAAAGAGGAGGCCCGAATCCCAGCAGTGGGAACATTAAAAGGCAGATTATGCTATGCTATTTTTAAATTACTTTTCAGTTACCATGTACCTGAATACAAAACAACGCTTTGTGAGTTTACCTTCTATGTACTTTATCATGTAGCTCCTTTATACCCTCATCAATATAGGATCAATGTAACACTCACCCTCCATCCCCCCATCCTCCCAGGGATGAACCTCCTTAGTAATTGTTTCTGCTGGCCAGCGAACGCCGACGGAATACTAATTAAGACAGTGTTTGTGAGTGAAAGTGTTCTGTTTGTTTACAAAATTATTATGTTGGGGAACATCACCGGTGTCGTGTTTTTTCCAAGTGAAGTAGATGTTGTAAGTTTGATGACATTGACAGTCGGATTTATAAAAAAAAAAAAACAGGTTTGAATTTAGAATCTACTTGTAGCGACATCTATGTTGGCGTCCCATAGGATCTAAAAAAAGAAATCCTGCATCGCGCCATTAGAGTTTTCTACGCAATTTGAACGTATGCAACAGCCCGAAATCAACTATCGGGCAGTTGCCCAAACCAAATACAACACCCTTCCGGTTGGAGGCTCCTCCCGTTTCAACGGAGGTTTGCGGGGCTTTACACCTTGTTCCGCATATCTCCAAATACTAATCAGTATTAAAATGAATCATAATAGCATAAGCATTAGCGTAATCAATCTTATAATGTTCCCACTGCTGAGACTCAGGCCTTTTCTCTATGAGAGGGAATGGGCCGTAATCCACCACGCGGGTCCAGTGCGGATTGGTGGATGTCACTGAACATGTCTTCGAATTTTTAGTTCTAAGACATACCGGTTCCCTCACGATATTTTCCTTCCCCGTTTGGAGAGCAGTGGGGATGAAATAAATTAAGAGCAGTGGTAACCCAGTGCTAACGACCCCGGCTTACGATTTTAGTTAGTTAGGTATGTCGCGGGTTCAAACCTAGCCTGGCGCGTTACTAAACGAATCATAATGATGGTAATTTTTATTTTGTAAATATTAGTTTTTTTCCTTATCTTTATAATCAATACCGAAGTTCCTTTTTTTTTTAAAAAAAAAAAACATGCGTCGGCCAAGAGTCTGCGTCACTTCTTTCGATTTTCTATGAAAACATCCAGTTCGTTTCGCTATCTCTTTTGTGGACTGCTGTAGACCCATTAAAGTAAATAATGTACTCACAATTTGTTTATTATACTATTACCTACGTCCAATTCCTTTGTAGCCATTTAAAACATTGCTAGTCAGGTACGATTTTTAGAAACACTACAACTTAAGTAGGCTCTTTAAAACATTTTTATCACCATTTCCTCTGGATTTTTTGTATTATAATACATATTTATATCTAGAATATATTGTCCCACTGCTGGGCAAAGACCTCCCTCCTTCCTCCTTTTCCTAAATATTAAATAAAAAAATATATATAGAGAGTCACCAAAATTAGAGACACCAATCCAATCAAACAGTTTCATTGTTACCACTAAAACGAATTCAATTGTTACAAATGGCTCTAGCGTTTTAGAAAATTAATTACTGAGTGTCAATCCATCGTTGGTTTAAAGCAATGTAATTGCTAATTACTAACGCAGCGGCAGAAACACAGACACACTTTCTCTGACTAAATACTGCACGCGATAATAGAACTTATTGCTGTTCAATGTTAGTGTGATTATGCCGTAAATGCGTATTTATTTCATGGTGAATGATTAGCTTATTATGTACTACGTAGAGAGAACATTATACGGTGATGCTCTACGATTCACCTCGGGTTACTAGAAACTATTGGAATGCGATCTTCATACTAATACTGGTAATGGCTGGAGAACTTTATAATTTTAATTATGTAATCAACACCTTCTAGTAATTAGCAATATTGTCGATATAAAAACTTTTTACAAAAAAAATACAACCGACTTCAAAGTAAAAAAAAACACTGAAAAGTGCAAAATAACTTTAATTTCGGAAGTCGGTGTTTCTATAATAGTTTTGTCTCTTTGTTATTTAACACCGACTTTCGAAATTAAAGTTATTTTGCACTTTTCAGTGTTTTTTTTTTACTTTGAAGTCAGTTGTATTTTTTTTTGTAAAAAGTTTTTTATTTTACTCTTTTTAGTTATGGTACCACCACTAAAAAGTACCCCTCAGCCAAACTTAAATACCTTATAGCCAGAGTGCATCTCATGACAATTCTAATAATCCCAAACATTGGTTAGATTACATTATTTTATTACAGAGTTCCGGTGCCTAACTTCAGGCTTCATCATCAGATCAGTTCGATATATTCCCCCTCTACTTTTAGTCAGTCATCGACTACACGTAAACAAAGCAATTTTACTTGTTACGACGGTTCTGCCGTGATCCTATGAGGAGTTCTGTTCCATATCTTCGAAGTTCATGATCAGATCATAACAATATTTCTATGGGACCAACTCGAAAGCATAACCTTTCAACAAAAAAAAAAAAATTCAAAATCGGTCCACAATTGACCGAGAAATCGGTGAACATACATAAAAAAAAAAAACATACATTCAACCGAACATATAACCTCCTCCTTTTTGAAGTCGGTTAAAAAGCAGAAGAGCTTTGCCACCTCAACAATGGAGGCAGGATAATGTAGTGTAGTGTATAAACGTACGTACCTATGCACAAACACAGCTGCACTCTCCTTCTTTTTCATTGTCTAAAGAGATGGTAAACCGATTTAACTAGGAACAGATCAGGTGTACCAACTTTACGTACTTTCCGAGGGTAATAGAATTACTTGACAAAACAAATTATATTTGCCGTCTCAAAAATAGTACGTTACGTATTTTTAGTCCTCCCATGTAACCAGCAAAATTATGAATGCTGTTAAATATAATTCAACCTCTATATTCCCGGAACGAGAAAGGGATCAACTTGACCCAGAACTCGACACTCAAAATTTATAAACAGACTCAAAATTAACCCTTTTACTGCGTCTCCGCCATAATCGGGTAAAATGTACTTACGTGGATACGAGTGCCATCCTCCATCCAGCCATCCCCTTGAATACATTAAACTTGATCAAAGTACCGTTTTGACCTTTTCAAGGCCACAGCGATAGAAGAATTCTGACCTTGAGGTTACATTCATTTAAAATGCAAATCTGATAACTATCTTTAGCTTTCGTGTGAGGATTTGAAGAGTTGAAGAGGCATGCATATCTTTAAATGAATCAAGTTGCTAGAAAGATAAGGAGGCTTGAGATTTTTGCAGAAGGCGAAAAACTTGCGATGGGGTTGATGAAAGAGTCAAGTTATATAACTTAAATTATTGATATGAGTATAAACTTAACAAAATCAATGGAGATAAATATATCAATCAACCCACAAACATAGGTTACCTATAATTTGGCAACGAAAAGTTCAGAATTACTAAAAATTTGAATGCGAGTAGGTAAGTCTCGCGGTTCAAATCATTAACATTAATCCTACGCTTCTCATCCAGGCTTTTCCAAATGTATAAAAAAAAAAAATACACAAAACAAATTAATCTGAAATCCACTTAACCCGAAAAAAAACCTCTAATTCCAGCCATTCCAGGCATTGTTTACAGCAATAATTCAGCAAACAAATAAAATAAAGGCCTCATCTCACCCTTTGGTATCGAGTAATGGGGGATTGGGGGTCAGTGGGGCAATCATGGCGCCAGTGATTTATCTGTGGCGCTGTGTTGCCATGGCAAATAATGGCAATGACCCGTGTCGGGTGCGACGAATATTTACGAGAGTGATTATGTAGCGTATGTGTGTAGAAGCATGACGAAAGGAAATGGATATTTGAAAGAGAATTTGGGATTGAAAATGAATTAATTTGGTGAAAAAAAACTCATGTTTGATTGAGTCGCGGAAAGTACATAGGTAGTGGCACTGGCAACACACTTTAGCCGTATAAAAGCCACATTGGTGTTGCCAACACATAATTGTATTAATCTATTATAGGATTGTAAAGTTCCTACTAAATCATTTGACGAGCAAAAATGTATTTAAATGAACCTGAACTAACGCGCAAAACTGAGCGGACACACGAAAATCACTCGCATGAAATAATCATCTTTTAGAAGGGAATTGATTAACAAATAAAGCACTATCCATTTCAAAGGTACATCCGCTTTTTTAATTATTACGTGTAAAAAATTACCCTTGATTAAGGGGCGGTATGAATTCCCATAAAAATTCTTCGCCCTCTATCTTAGCAGAATTCTCTCATAAAGTTAAGCGTCCGATAATATGGAACGTTTAGCCCTAAATATGAGGACGTCGAACCCTTTGCCGAAGATCAGGCGTGTGCCGGTTATGGGGTCACTGGGCCACCATGGAGGGTGATTTATTTGCAGCGAGCACCATATTAACGGGATGGAAATGAGCTGGGGTGCCAGTGTACCCATGTGCGGATGCCACCCGGGGATGAAGTTTTGTAAAGAAGATTAATTATGGAAAATTAAGCGAATGAAGTGTGTAATTAGTTTGTTTTTAGAGGGCTTTGTTGTGGGTCTTGTATTGTCTCCTTTGTTTGCTTTTATACCTACTAGTGTTTGTAATCCATCGAAACTGGAATTGAAAATATTGACCGGTCAAAATTGGCTAGTGTATTTCTTTTGTTTGTCGCAATAGAAATTGAAATCCAATATCTAGATTGCGGAACTATCCCATCCTATCCTAATAGGATTACTTTCGGATTTAGATCTAGAATTTAGCACTACGGAAGTGCTGGCGCGTGCAAATACAGCGAAATGCGGAAACACTTAAAGAATATCTTATTTCTAGACCCACATCTCTTCGTCTACTTTCCGCACGTACCCTACTGAGTACTCTATTATCATACCAAATTCACTAATCAGATTAATCAAGAAACTAGTATCCTTAACTAAAAGAAATCTCTTTTACGTCCAGACATTTAATTCCCTCCATCAAAGTAATGTGGCCCCTAAATCGTCTGGATGACTCAATTAAGCGTTAGATTAAAGAAAGTGCGTGATTGTTGTGCAAAGCGATATGGTGTCATCGATCGACCTCGGTATCGCGTGACCTCGCCGAGCATTATGTGTGACGACTCAAGTCTCCAGTCGTGTCGGGCTCGTTCCGCAGAGTCTTAACGCCTCAAGGGCTTGGAGAAGGATGGTCGTAGGATCGGGGTGTTGGCAAGCGGGTATCAGATAGCGAGATTGGAAAAGTGGGATTATGGTGTTCGTCTGATAAGGAAGGGACACTGTTGAATTTATGGCTGCGGGTTGTTCTTAGGTTTTTGAGAATATAAATTGTAGATATAACCTTTCTTTTGGCATCTGGGATAGAGCAGGCAGGATAAAATAATTTTACAGAACATGACAAGACGACAAAAGACAGACATTTTATTTCTGTAAATTGAATTGACATTGAACCCATTATATTAAAACACGTTGTTTTAATATAATGGGTCTGGAAATCAAACGGTGTTCGTGTTATTTTTATGTTTGCGAATTGTTTTACGATATGTATTTACAACAGTAGGAATAATACATAACTCACGTTCACTAAATTCAAGTGTGCCAAAACATCTCGAGGTAAATTAAATTATTCTCGATGGAGTACAAGCACGGTAACAAGGTACAAGGCTCGATTAATACAAGTAGCACTTACTTCAACGTATACGAGTATGTTACAAATTGGTAATCTATTTTTCGTGGAACAAGGTTGGATCAAAATGGATATCCATTACTTGACAGGGTTATTGAGTGATTAAATGAATGTCTGACGTTTGTTACCTATAATATACATGAATGAATCAGGATCATGTTATTCTAGTAGTTTTAAAAGTTTTGGTAGAATTTTAAATGTTCTGGTCAGCTCCTGTCAAAATATTAAGCACTAAAGGCCCCTAATGCGGAATTGTTGGGAGGTCAAGCCCAATGCTTATAGGTATCATGTTCTTTTCGGTACATAAATGGCTTATACGTTGCAGCTAATTGAGCCCAAAATAAACTAATGCCATAGTAAGCTTACACTTCCTAACGTAGACAAATATAAGGATTCTCAAAGAGACTACTTTTTCGTTCATTCAGTGGTTTTACGCCAATAATATTGTGGTAGTCAGCGGCCTCAAATATAACCTGAGTTTTAGCACATTATCACATGACTCAGAGAGGTTACACTTGGATTAAGTTCCTCAGCCGTCTGTTTTATGTTAGGAGTTCCTACTTAAGATTAGAGTTAATCATGGCTGACCTAATTAAACCAGTCTAGCCGCTCAGATAGACTTTGTAATCTGAGACGCCGACGGTCAACGCCCGGTATTTTCATTACGTCTTCCAAGAAACGTGTAGCGGTCTAATAGAAATCTTACTACTGACCACAGACCTTTTACAGACAGAAGAAAAGATGCTGCAAAGCACCAGCATCAGTACTGAAAAGGGGGTGCCCACTAAGTTTGATACTATTGAGAAGTATGCAACTACATGTTGTGCCAATCCTAAATGAATTAGAACAAGGACAATTTAATGATGTCGATCTGATAGGCACTGAAAGAAATATGGAAATAATTTATAAGTCTATTTAAATCACAGATCAGTTTTAATTTTCTGTAAAGCTTCTTCGGAACACCATTGCTAAAATTTTACAGCGGAGACTTGACGACAAAGACATTGCACAGATCACCATAGAAAATCAAGTAGATACCTATATATTTCCCATCAACCTTGACTGGACGATATCTAGCCCAGACGCGCAGTAAATCTTGGTCGACGCCGGGGCAAGGTTATGTCGCACATCAAATTAAACGCAAGCAGTGATTGGTGACACGGCGACACCCACGCGAATGTGTTGTGTAGCTGCGTGACGAGAAGGGTTACTCCAGACAAACCTTGAAAAAGTAACTCGGACATACTGCTATTCAAGCAGTGGTATTGGAATAACTGCAGTATGGTCTTTAGAGTTCTCCCAACCATAAAGGGAGAGACTGTCGACTGCCAACACATTCCAAATTAATAGCATAAGGGATGACTGTCCATAATTCCATGAGGAGGTTCTTGACAAGCAAAGAAAACAGTCTTGTTTATACGATGACAACAGACCGAGACTTCGCTTGGCTTCCGGATATAGACGACTGCTTGCATGATAGCCTAACCTAGGATCTCACATGCTAAGACGAATGACTTCATTATTCTAAGCTTGGAGCACCTATAGATCTTTAAAAGCCATGAGCTAGATACGTGTCTTGGGTCCTGAACCTTCTGCGTCTCCATGCTTTTATTGCGTTCGTGTGTGACACGAATTACCGCCGTCTGCTCGCACAATATGGCGCCCGTGACGTCATCCTCTCAGATGATATCATCCCCTATTTGAATTATTTGCTCCCCTATCTTATTGCGATCTTTAAACGTTATTAAGTCACGTTCTTTGAGGCGTTTAAATGTAATGTGTGTTTATGTGAGGCGTATGAAGCGATGTTGATATTATTTGGGTTCCGGCTTTTATGTTCCTCCTTTTGAGTTTATGTCAATTCCTACTTTCTTGTTATCTTGGTCTACTTTTACATGTCCTGTAGTAACATTTACTGCTTTAGTTTTCTGCGTTTTGTTACGATGAATAATCTTTCTTCTTCAAAAAGGAACACCCATAGCAGTTCATTCAACTAGAGCCTGCCATATTTGTTTTTACAACTTGTTTATGACTAACAGTAATCTCAAGCTTTAGGACTGAGAACATTAAAGGCACAATCGTTGTGTCTTAAAACTTTAATATCAGTTCTTCTACTAAAATATCTTGTTCCCAGAGTTTACTCCGAGTTGCCTAAAGTATTTCCTTACGTTTAACTTTGGAACAAATTAGAAACATACGTCGTAACTTTAACTTAAAGGTTATTATATCGTATGTGAGCCTTCAAAGGTGTATTAAAGTGAATGCTTCAGTATATAAATTAAGCCGAAATTAAGACTTGCCGTTCCATTTGAGTGAATGTTAGAGAGTAAATACCTGCTCTGTGTAAGATTGTTGAGATGATTATGAATATTGTATTACTTTTATGTTAATTTCTAATCTTACGTTTTTTTTTTTTTTAAGGTGGGAAATCATCAAAATGACTTCTCGCGCTCTGGGTGGAGCGGGAGGGCGTGTCAGACTTTTACTGACTAAAACCACACCTGTATCCTTCAATTACCCTTTGCGTTCTAGGACTACGGGTTTCCCTTTCAGAAATTCTCCGCGGTCCTAGCTACCGGGCATTGGCCCTGCTGGGCCCCTACAGTTTGCTGACATCTCTTTGAGGAGCGCGAGGATCACTACGCGCTGTTGACGACTGGGCTCGGTCCGGCTAATTACCGAACAGCCGGACGGCGAGCTACCCAGTGCTCGACGTCCGCAAGCCCGTGTCTACCGTGGCTGGTAGTCGGGGTCGGAATTACGGCGGCTAGGGCGTGAGGGCCTTCGTTCCCTCACGCGTGCAGCCTCCTCCTTCGCTAGCATTACTGCTTCGCAGAAGGAGGCGACCGCCTGCCATTCCTCCTCGCTTCGGACCATAGCCTGAACCAGGGCCCGACGCGAAAGGTCGCTGCCGCCAATTGCCTCCACGAGGATACGGCGGTGCTCCGCCCAAGCGGGGCACACCTCCACCGTATGCTCCACCGTGTCCTTTGGGTGGTCCGCACAGTGATGACACTCGGGCGTTGCTTCCGCCTGAATCCGATGCAGGAACCTCCCGAACTTGCCATGTCCGGTGAGGACCTGCGTCATGCGGTAGGTGAGGACGCCGTGTTGCCGCTCCAGCCACTCCTCAAAGAGGGGAGTTACCGCCATGATTGTGGCGTGCCCAGCACTGGGTTGCGACAGTCGCCGTCGCCATTCCACCATGATTCTAATCTTACGTGGTTCCGTCTGTGCCGTTTCACTCTGTTTAATTGAATTCCTAATTTTGCTGTGGCTATTGGTTTAATATTGAAATGTTACTTAGACTACGTCTCTGAATACTCGAAAATATACCAGATGTTTTGAAATTTAATTTATGGAAAAATCACCCTAATGTGATTTTATAGTTAGTTTTTTATATATATATTTTTATATTTCTCTTCACACCTATTTTCGTGTTCTAATATTCCTTATGTTCTTCTGTTTCTGATAAAGATTAGTCTTGTCTTGATCATTAGACCCTATTCCACCGGATCTTAGTGGTATTCTGTAGTTTCAGTCTATCCCCATGGTAAAAATTCGTGAATTTAAACACGTAGGTGTGTGTGTAGTCTTCCGTGACAAGTATAGTGTAGTGTTTACTCGGTACCAGCAGCTTGCCAACTGTGTATGTACACGGTACACGTGCCACCGCATTGCGCCGCGCGCTGCCGTGTCCGGATCACTCGATTGATTTAGCTCGAATCGGCGCTTCTCTGACACCTATGTTACAAATGTGTGATATTGTGCCCGCATGACTGACAGTACTGCCACTTGGGTTTTGGTGCTAATATTGTATGTAGATAATGAAGGTACCGAAGAGATGACAGGTTTTCCATTTGCTAGATATCCGTGTGTTTATTGCTGCTATTTTTGGTACAGATTACAGAACAGTTTTTTTTTATATCGACTTCATGGATATTGTAAATTTTAAGGCTAAACTTTTCAATATCAATTACGTCCTGAAAGGGTTGACCCGTGTTGAGTATAAAATAAAATAAGTGTTGAGTATATCATCAGATAACTCTTCTCGCCCTGGGCGGAGTGAGAGAGAAGGCGTGTCAGACTTTTACTGACTAAAATCTACCCGTAATGTTGCCTTTTGCGTTCCATAGCCAGCCGGTAATTCTTTC
This sequence comes from Mythimna impura, assembly GCA_905147345.3. Classification (NCBI taxonomy): domain Eukaryota; kingdom Metazoa; phylum Arthropoda; class Insecta; order Lepidoptera; family Noctuidae; genus Mythimna; species Mythimna impura. The sequence goes on along the minus strand of LR990355.1, from coordinate 1,198,155 downwards.
GAATAATTCCCATCGTAAAAACATATAATAACTGGATACAAAATGCAATTTTCTAGTGTATTTTTATGATGTAGTTCCCGGCCGTGTAACAATAGAGGAGTGAGTGCTGTTACCCCGGGTTTTTCCTGGGGTAAGCCTTCCATATAAACATGCTAGCATGTCGTATGAGTACGCTGTACCACATGTTCCAACTATTATAAAAATAATAAAAAGCAGCGTAGCGTGACTTTGTATTAAATAACTTATTACTTTTATCGCTTCACGTGTGCTAAAGAAATGCTCTGGATGTAGGCTTCTGAATAATTCATATTTGATTTGTGTTCAAGTAATGTATTATAATAATAAAAAATAAATAAATAAAAAATAAAATTGTTTATTCGGTCTCAAACGGTTACATTACAAATGTGAATGTTAGGTTAGGTTAGGTTAGATAAAGTGTAAGTTATTAATAATACTCGTGTTGGGATTGTTTCGCTCCTTCCCTTAATTGTTGTAATACTTAACAATATTGAGACTTAGTAACAAATAAAATAAAACTAAAAACCAAATTTTAGAACAAACAGAAACAACGACTTATAAAATAATAAGCAATAATAATATATTTAATTTACTGCTTACTACAATTTAACAAATCAACCGATACAACTGTTAGTATCGTAAGGCTGCGGATCGTCCGAAAGAGTTACTTTGGCCAACAAAAAAGGGCAACTAAAGAAACACTGTGGGTTTTAGCCAACGAAGTCTGACACAGAGGCTACAGGCAACAAAGTCTGACTGAGAGAGGGATCTCTCGTGCCACCCAAAGTGGAAGAAGTCATGTTGATTTCCTACTTAAAAAAAGTATAGCACATCGGATTTTAGGTAAAGTTTGTTTTTATTTATAGTTGGTTATCCCTGCTACTCTCTTGGTACGATGTGCGTGTATCGTGTTCCTAAATAGCTATATTTTCCATTTTGAATGGTGTCAAACTAGAATTCTACCAAGACCATTAAAATTGTTATATTACATACAGTTACACGTATGTAGGCATTTAAACTGAATCGTTTAATACAGTAGAACTTATTATTCTGTTCACTTTTTATTGTGTTCACGCTAGCTGATGTAATTTCTAGTTTTTTACCACTGTTATACCTTCGTAACTTTATTATAACTTGTAGCGACGTTGGCTCATAGGCTTTCCTGACATATATCACAAACTTACTTTGTTTACTTACTGAGAAAAAGTTCTTATGAAATAAACGTCAGTTTTGGGTAAAATAAAAAGTTAGTTTTATACTCCTGTCGTCGTACTCATGAACGACAACTGCGAGTCGAAGTCGCACACGAAGGTTTCCGTACAAACTTACTTATGTAAATAGTGGTGGGAATCCCACCTATACGCACAAAATGTTTTGGGAACACATTAATTGTGCGTACAGCTAAGGAGTGGAATTCCTTGCCGGAATCTGTGTTTCCTGATGGCTACAACCCGGGAATCTTTAACTCAAGAGTGAATAGATTACTTCTAGGTAAGCGCGCTCCATCGTCGAAAACATCGTCGCTTTCCATCAGGTGAGATAGCGGTCAAGCGCGAACCTATCAAGAATAAAAAAAAAAATAGTTCGATTCCCGAATTCAATCAATTTTGTTTTATTTTTAACGATAAGATTTCTACATTATAGATACCTCAATATGTTTTTGAGAAACAGTAGCTTGACAGACAGACGTACGGACAACAAAGTGATCATATAAGGTGTAATTTCTTTTTCTAGTTATATACAGTAGGTTGGTTGGTATTCGGATTAATTTGGCTTCAAAAAATAATAAGTATATTTTGTACAAAATATTTTAGAGAATACAGGTTCTAAATTCTGATCTTCTGCTCTCTAATTCTACTCCTGTACACTTATCAAAAGCCTTTGACACTGTGTGCAAGGCGCTCGGATCACTTTAGTAGATTGTGATTAAAGGTAAACGGATGCGCTTGAAAGTTGTTAGGGGAACTAATGCACACTTTGAACGTTGAATAGATTTAACATACATACATAATCACGCTCGTAACACAAATGAGTTCAGCAGAATTGCAATTAGTGCTAAAATGTTAGTTGGTAGCAAGTTTTGCGCACATTTTACGAACTGAAAGTTTGTTAATGGCTTGAGAGAAATTGAACAATGTTTTTATGCTATCTGTTATTGAAGAAGTTTTGTTTGAAACAGTTAAATTGATCTGTCTGTTGATGTACAAATGCATCATATAAATCAGTTCTACTTCAAGCTTGATTTATATTGGCTGTCTAGTTATTCCAAGAACACTTCATGCTCTATATTTCTTTTTGAATCTTGCAAAATAAATCAAAACACAGATCATAATATTAGCATTAAGCAACATTATCGCTAAACCCATTAAAACTGCGTACTCTTCATTTTTTAATTCGGAATGGCTGGCAGCCTAGCACTTACTCGTAATGTGCCATTATGCTAATGTAAGCGATCGCAAATAGCCGCGCACAGAGTACTGAGAGTAGTGGAGTGGGAGCTGGGGAGTAGGGTTGTAGCGGAACCTCAGCTCCGCAAGGTCTTAGCAGACTTCTAACGGAAGTCTAATGAAGAAAATCGTCTACTAATCAAAGACCTTTTAATGTAGTGAAGATATATTGCCGCTGCCAGGTCTAGTATCAAGTGAGAAACTGTTAATTTTTTTTTTCAAACTGATTATTTTGAAACTCTAAGAAATCGCCTGAAACGTGGCAAATCCACAATATAGTTTTTGGTGAAAATATGTAATTTTTATTACCAGTGCGACTGTCGTACTTCTGATCAGATTATGTCTCTAATGTCCTGCACGATATGAATCCGCAATAAACGTAATCACATATTGGCCTCAAACAGTACAGCTGAAAGTGCTTTAGATACGTTAAGAAGAAAGCGACTATAGAGGAGTTCTCTCTGGTTTCGCAAAAGTCAAACTCTGTATGATATACAGAGCTTGACTTTAGCGGACATGTCCGCCTTCGCTAACGTTGCCTCAGATACATCTCTAGCCCGGAGTAATGAACACGATGTATGGAGACCGCACGCCGTTACAACGTCAGCGCGTGCTGTTATAAAATGAATTGTGAGATGGAAGTTATTATTTAATAGCTTGAATATTAAAGTACTATTTCTTATGAACGTGAGGAATTCGGCTAAGTTAGCGAATGTTAAAGAGAAGACAATGATTACTAATTAGTTTTATGTGGTTGCAAAAAGATTGATGAATCCTGCCGTCTACTGCGACGGTGCTAGGGTGTTGGGAGACACTGAAGGACTTAGTTTTCTCTGGAACATGACTTAGTAAAGGATAAGAACGCACCGGTCACTGGAGAATGACGATGTTGCCGATCCCGGAGCATCCTAATGCTCCGGGATCGATCCCATCTTTAAAATGGTAATTTAAAATGATGCATGCCGAACTTCATACATTTAAGCTGTAGGTAGCTATTTTTCAAACAGTTTCTTAAGAAAACACTGAATATAAATTACACACGTGGATAATGTCTTCTCTTGTCATCACAAGATTATAATCCCCGCCGAACAAAACAACATTAATTTTGGAGTGCCGCAAGGCTATATCCCGAGTACAAATAACAAAGTGCTAAAACAAGAACTTCCTGAGAAGAATCGTATCACAAAGTTTTGGTAATCGGTTTATATCTGAAAGCTGTATCCCGTAGCTTCACGGGCGTCAAACCAAATAATTGGGTTTCCGTCCTTAGGGGATCGGATTCGATTCCGGATTTGTACACATATGGATGGGAAGGTACATCGGTACCCACAATATTGTAGATTGTAAAAGTAACAATTCCGAATGTGTTTTTATAGCGTTTTCTGCTTGGTAGTCATATTGTGGCTTACGTTTGAAGATTATGTTTTGTTTTTTTTTTCCGTACAATAAAAGATTTGAGTGTTATGACCAGATGTTATGACCATATTCCTATTGAATATTTCTATAGTTCTGCGATAAAATGGTTGATGTAATGGAACCTAGCGAAATTAAAAGAAACATAATCTGTAGATATTTCAAGTGAAACAACAATAGATAACATAAGTTATTTTTTCGTCTTCAAACTTAAAGTCTAAACCATATGTGTTATAAAATTAGAATTAGACAATGGAAAAAACTGAAGAACACTTCGGTCGATACCGCTTACTCATGGAGCTATACATAGACTAATATTGTGACGGATAGTATGTGAGCGCCCTCGGTAAACAGTAACACCACCAACAAGTGTTTGAGCTTTTCATGGGGTTATTGTCCTTTCTATAATATCTTACGTTATTCTTCGATAGAAGATTTTCTCTTTACATCATCAACTTGGATGCTTCAAGGTTCATCTTTGCTTGGATGGAAAAATTGTTTGTGATGTGATGATTATAATATATTATGACTTTGTCAATTGTTTCTCCTTGTGACAATTGCTGTATATTGCTGTTTATTGAATCAGGATCCGCTTTCGATTTCACATCATAATCTAGAAAATGGACGGGGCTGGAATTTAAATAAGTTACATATTCGTAACGTAACCAACAGTAAATGATTCATAGTTTCATAAAATCAACACTTGTTCTAAGATCTTCCCCAAAACATGACCAGAAACAACATGGATTCTCCTGAGACATTATATAATATAATAAAACAACGAAATAATAACAAAATATGTGAGACATTAGTACCTACCTGTTATGCTAGCTACGCGAAACTTGATTCCAACTAGAGACGTTCATTATATCTCTGAAGTCCTCAATTCATGTTAATTAGTAGTCTTCAAATCTTAGTTGGGAGTTAGTTTCTATTATTAATTACGAAGACATGTTCCATTTCTTCAGTCTTTCCACTTACTTGTGGTATGCAAGTGTAGAACGTCTGTTAATTAAAAGAACAGAATGAGATGCATGACACGTAAAGCATGAGTTGCAAATATGTTGGTTGATACTTTGACATGTTTCCTTTCGTTTTGATCTTAGTGTTGTAGTGTAGTGTAACTATTTCAGAATACTCTCAGTCTAGATATTACTTCATCATCATTGCCAATTCAGCCGAAAGACTTTTATTTGCTGGACATCCGCCTTTGATAATATTTTTCTTCAAAAGCGTTGCACCAATGACCTTTTGCACCATTGCTTTAGAATTATCCCTTTCTAACCAAAATACACCTTATTTGTAAAGTTTCCTAGTTTATATTAATTGGGCGTCCCCACTTCTTAGTTCTAGTTAGTTTACCTGCACGTTAGTTGTTGTTCCATCAAGGAGCACTGTTTGTGTGTGTGTTTGAATCCCCTGAGGCTTTGCATTGAAACCGCTTTGTTCGAAAAGCAATAGAATGAGAGTGAATGGAACTGTAGAATTAAATGCGTCTTTGTCAAGTGGTTTACTATTTCAAATTGCTTTGTGTTAAATTGTATTAAACAGGAAAGAATGATTGGTTTTGCTTTTTGAGTTTTATCAATCTTCTTTCCATCGTAAATCTTTTTAACTCGTTAATAATATTCGGTTCCTTCATTTTAATGTTGTTTTCCTGTTACCCAATATGAAATTCTTTGGAGTGATCAGATCGCTTCATAATCAAATTCTTCCGTTCTTTGACAAAGATACGACGAAGTATTCTTTTGTACGTCATCAGTGAATTCCGCCGCTTCTTATGCTTTCAAAACAAAAGTTTTAATGGATTACTTTTCTGTTTTTATTCTAAATAGCTTTTAATTAAATGATTATTATCATATACAAATCATAAATATGCTTTTTATTGTTGTCGTTGCACTTATTTTCTACTTGGTTGCATCGGGTTCCGTCGAAATATGGAAGTAAAGACAATCGTATACTATAACATCCCCTTGACTGGTCTGCGTTTTCAATGACCATCATGACTGATATTCGATCGAGTTGATATTTCAAGACATCACGATTTTTCTCCTGAGCCTCGGAATCTCCTCATCTTGATGTCATCATCCTGCTCTCATCTCAATTTTATTTGTGTTATGCGCCACGTATGTTTTTCTGCCATACACCCTTATCTGCTAGTCACCATTTTTTATTTTTCAATCACAGTTCCCTTGAATTTCTCATCACGAACGACTGACAAACACAACCTAACTCAATCTCCCAGAACGACCTCAAATGTTCACGTGCTACCGTTCCCGACGTTAAAACTCGTCAACTACCCGCCAACAGAAAAAGATTACCGTTAAGGGTTGCATATTAAAATAAAACTTTTCTAATTATGCTGATTCCATGGTTTCAACTGTTAATTATTCTGACCTAATTAGTTCTGCTTAACGATCTGTGGCGCCATCTATGGCTTGCCTTTAGAAACTGCAGTAATTGCTACGATGACTGCAATGGATGGGTTCTTCCGAACTTTACGATACTGCCATCGTTATTTTTTGTGTGGGTTTCTTTCACATCCAATATTTGCAAGAAATTGCTTTTAGCAGCATGGCTGCCTGTTGTACGGCTTGAATATTTTTCTTTTCCTTGTTGGTGCTTCATAAAGAAAACACGTATCTTTTTTTTTTGCCATATAAGTAATGTTTGTGTTTGATTGGCTTAGCATAATGTGCCGACGTGTTATGAACATCCTCTCAACCAATATTGTTAAATCCAAAAAGCTCTTACGAAAACTTTATTTTCTTTGTTTTATATAAAAACGCCTTTTTACGACAATTTGCTTGTGTCTCCACTTAGACGTAAGAAACCCTACTCACAAACTGTTGGCTCTAACTCGTAAATAAGAATATAGAGTTGTTTCAAACTACGTTCATAATGTTTTTATTAAGGAAAGTCGGGTGACAAATTGGAAATAATGGCTCGAAATACTTGGGAAACACGGAGGGAAGTTAGCGACGTGTTTTTATAATGAATACGCGAGAGTTGTGGGTTTGCTGAACCGTTTTTACCTAATGTTTGACGTTGTATCACTAATTACTACACAACACGTCATATCGATCATTGTAGGTACTATTTAATCTCTTTCTTAACTAAAATTTACCATATAAAAATGGCCAAATAAAATATATAGGGCCATACACCCGTCTGATAAGGTACGAGCCCGAGTTGTCGACGGCGCGTAGTGTTTAGGACTCAGCAGGGTCGACGCCCGCTACAGTCAAGAGAATTTCTGAAAAGGAAACCTGTGCCCCTAGAACTGTGGCAACTGAAGGATACACGTGTGGTTTGAGTTAGAAAAAGTCTGACACGCCCTCCCGTTCCACTCTAGACCGTGAGAATTCATTGCAAGATTTACCACCACTAATAAAATCCTCAGGTGTATCAACATCTCGGCATTAACTTATACAGTGCAGGACACAGCAGCGTGCGTGACACGCCGCGATAACCGCGTAGCCGCGAAGCGTAAGCTTTACTGAAGCGAACGGTTTTATGATAACCCCCTGCGCTCCGCCCGCGAAATTGAAGGTTTAACGAGCATGTGCACGCCGCCTAAGAACCGGGATTCGGTTTTCATTATACACCGTCGTAAATTTTATAAATTATAACTATTATTGTTTGGTTGAAATTGATTGTGCAGACAATAAAATAATAACCCGCAGTGGGCCCGCAATTCAATTCAATTCAAAATACTTTTCAATACACTTACGCGAAAACCCGCTCTTATCCCACCGCTTTTAGGCACGCAATAGACTGTTTCCCGCACTAGTGCAGAAATATCCCGCCACAATCTCAGACGAATAAAAAAGTTTTTTATTGGTCTGAGGCCACAATATTATTACATGTATCGCATCAGGCCGGACGCGCGTCGACCCCCACGAGTCGCCGGTCAACCCCCGTTTATTCATTTCTTCGTAAGTGTATTGAAAAAAGTCGTTTGACACACGTGCAAAGTCACTGCAGCTCTCGGCTCCATAACACACTCGCCTACGGCTCGTGCGAATTCCACCTCGGTCGCAATGACAAACTTTCTGCACTTGTATCAAAATGTACTATTATTTAACATAGGCCTACATGAGCACTTATAGAGGAAAGTCACCAAATATGGAATACTATTTTGTTTTTGGGATATAAAAAAAAAACTTCATATAAATTAAAACAGTTTAATGTTTTTACTAATCAGTCATACATTTATATGTAGTAATTAACAGCCTTTAATCAAATATATTAGTTATCAAATTAAAATCTAACATAAAAAACAAAATCACAAATGAGTAACCATATATGGAATATAGGCATAAATCAACATAACAATAACAAAAATGGACATTAATATCTTTGAGATCAATTAAATAAATATAACATATTGTGATAAATGAAAGAAGTTACATAATTACTTGCAAAAGTCACAGATCCAAGTATCAAACTCTGGACCAGCACAATCATAATGTGCCCAGAGCCCACACATCAAGCATTTAATCCAGCTTTCTCCACTTTTATCCATGGAAAAAAGTCTTGAACAGAACATACATTCTGCATCAGCAGAGTCAGGAGGTCAGTCATCACGACTGTCCATATTTGGATTTTTATACTAGTTCAAACTCTTCTAAATATTTTTTTAAGTCACAATATTTTGAAATTAAAAGATCACAAAATGGTGAAATAAACATAATACCGATATACTAAATAGTATAACACTTATGTATACAAACATATCAGCTGGTAATACTCATTTATTACTTACCTTTAAAATTTTCCGCACGACAACAAAACAAAACACGCCTGCCACACGTGAAGTGTTCGCGCAACTGACTCGATGGTGTGAGTGCGATAGTTAGTAGACCGAATGGAACAGAAGATGGTCGAGTGTTGCGTTTCATACTTATAGTCTTAGAGAAATGAAGGTATTCCATATTAGGATACTATTTCATATTTGGTGACTTTCCTCTAGAAGTAGTTTTCTATGGAGAAGAATTGGTAAGAAACTCCATAGTTACTCATTAAAAAGGGTTGTTTTTACAATATTTTCAATTTACAAGGTATGAGAGGACAGCGTAGACCGATCAACATTGTACCCAAAGGCACAATAAAAAAATAAAAAAACAATGGACCGAAACATAAAATAATCTATGAATCCGCGGAGTTTACAGTGTTCTTACAACCACATTATAAAAAAAGAGGCTAAATATAAATGAACCTATAAAAAATTTGATGTTTACAATAATAAATCACTAATGAAGTTAAGGTGGCTGACGTCTAAATAGGCGTTATAGTAGGTACTTTCCCTTAAGGAGGGGAGGAGTGATCCAGTAGTGGTAACGGCAAAGGCTGATTAGATTATGATGCAGATGGTCTCCTACAACTTTTAACTTGTGATGAATATGAATGGTAAAGTTACCTCTCATTTGATTTTGACAGCAACTATTATCAAGTCTGATGGCATATTGCTAATCAAGGAGGATACTAATCCTGGTTCCAATCGCTGAGTGTGTTACATTGTTGGATAGGTATTTTTGAGGTGAATAAAAGTTATTATGGGGACTAGTTCCAAATCTTGGAACACACAGCTATTGGAAAGTGGGATCAGATTTCATAGAAACCCTGGCATCATCGTTTCGTTCTTACTCTCAAATCAAATGCTGCGTTTCGTTACAAACAGCAATCTTATTTAATAATAATATTCCACAACTATCACACAACGCCGTCTAGTCCCAAGCTAAGCAGAGCTTGTGTTATTAGTACTAGACAACTGATTATAGATAATTTACACCCAGATACAGAACAAATGATCGTGCTCATCACACAAACATTGGTCCTGGGTGGAAATCGAATTTGTGCAGCTAATGGAGTCAGTCTGATACGCCTTAGAAGTGGCGATACATATTTATTAGCCGCTTATCATGGCCGGGGTGCACAGACATCCTGTAAGGATAACACGAGGTATAGGAATTAAATGCGCCCTTTGTAGTAGTAATAGAAAGTTGTCGTTGACGCAGCCTGCATGTATGCGGAGTTGTGTAACTGGCTTTTGAGTCGCTTGTGTTGAAACTCTTTATAATATTACTAGCTTCTGCCAGCGGCTTCGTCCGCGAGCAAATAGCAAATATAAATATACCCTATGTCACTCAGTGATAAAATAGCATTCTACTGGCGAATTTTTTTTTAAAATCGGTTCGGTATTTTTGACATTTATTCATTACAAACATAAATACAAAAATACAAATCTTTCCTCTCTAAAATATTAGTATATAAGTATAGATGTGAGAGTTAGGAGATGTTTGTATGAGTCTTAATATTTTCTAATGTAGAATTTATGTTCATACATTTTTAAATAAATTAACTAGGTTATCCAAGGGAGAGTGCATAGCTACTTTAAAGGTTTAAGCAACAGGGTGTCAGTGTCAAGTCCCGCATACCTCCTTTGAAAGCTCCTCTATTAATTGGGGTTAGAGCAACACGTTCTTTTCTTCCATTCTGTCCTATCACCCGTCACGGTTTCACTTTTCTTTCATATCACTGCTCAGTTCCTCACACAATCCATTTGATATCAGTATTTAATTTAGCTAAATTTTCTCTTGACTGTACAGGTGCATATCACTTACCAGGCTATCATAAGTCTAGAAGCAGTACCTCCAGAGTTATCACGATATAAAGATAAGAGGCGCAGCTAGGGGGTGCGGCCACTCTGCGCAACGCCCATCCATTTGGGCGCTGCGGGTCATGGAACTTACTTTATTACTTGAGTGGAACTACTTTTTAACGCTGATGTTTGAGGAAAATGAGGAATATTTGATGGTCGGGAAACAGGCACCGAACACTGTCGAGGGAAACATTGTGACTTACTGAATTTATCGCTCTTGAAGCCTGCCGCTCTTGATCACAGATACGCAATTTTTATACATCATTTCAACCGTAAGGCGCCCACTGTTGGATATAGAGGCCTCTCCTATGTGTCCCCACAATGACCGGTCCTGTGCGTCTCATATCTATCGGATTTCCGCGACCCGCACCGGCGCAGGTTGCATATTTATGTGCAAAATAAATATGCAACCCTTTCGCGAGTATTGGCAAAATAATTACCAAACCACTTTTTAAAAGTTGCGCCAAAATGTATGATGTATATATTGGTGAAAACAAAGCATTGGTAACAAAAAATTGACAAATTTAAACTGGGCATTGGCAATTACGTTGCCAAATAAAAAGTCACAAATGGAAATTGGCAAAGATATTACCCTAGCCAAAAAAAGGGGGGAAGGTTAAGCAAGGTAAGCAAGGGCGGGAAGTCTATTAGTATTGTTTTACAGATGTTATTACACAATGTTTAGAATAAATAAAACCAAAACCGGAGGTGTAAATAGTATTGCTCGCGAAAGGGTTAAGTCAAGAGTGAATAGGTTACTTCTAGGTAAGCGGGCTCCATCGTCGACCGCATCGTTGCTTTCCATCAGGTGAGATAGCGGTCCTCCAAGCATAGAGAAAAACAGTCTGATTCCCATTGATACACTCTATTGAATTTCTATAAATTTTTTGGTTTGCGAACAACAATCGTATCTATATCAAAACAGTTGCCCACATGTCACTGATTTACTGGCCATTGCTTCCTCATCTGACTTGTACGCCACAGCCTCGATGTGGCCTGCAGTACGACAGTACGCCGAATACGCCGCGTATCGTAGGCGTAGGCAGTTATATTAGTAGCCCGCCGGGACGATGCGGTACGAAATATGATTTGTGCGTGCCCAGCGCGTTAGGGCTGTCCCTCGCTCCAATATTAAGGTTGCCCACTGAAAGTAATTTAGGAAAGTGAAATTGTGGAAATAATGTCTGTAAGTAGATGATTCATTGGGCACGCGCCACAATCGTGACGGTAAGTCTTCTCTTTGAGGAATGGCTGGAGAAACGCCATGGCGTCATCACATCTGCCTGACGCAGGTCCTCACCGGACGTGGCCAGTTCGGGAGGTTCCTGTTTCAGATTCAAGCGGAAGAAACGCCTGGGTGACACCTACAGACTGCCCGGAAGACACGGTGGAGGTGTGCCCTACTTGGGCGAAACGCTATCTTGTTCTCGTGGAGGCGACCGGTGGCGGCGACCTCTCGCCTCCGGACTTGGTTCAGGCCATGGTCCAGAGCGAGAGGGAATGGGAAGCGGTGGCCTCCTATTGCGAAACAACAATCACATGTCACGCCCCAGCCGCTGCTACAGGAAACGCCCTGGCCGGCCCTGGGTGTCAGAAGTCGCAGTGTGATCCCCGGCTACCGTGTGGCTGTTCAATATGGGCCGAACCCAAGTCGTCGATAGCACGTAGTAGATAATCCACGCGCGCCTCAAACAGCTGTCAGCAAAATCGTAGTATCGCAGGGTCCAGAAAGGCCGATGTCCGCTAGCCCAAACGGAGATTTTTTGAAAGAGTTACCGTGGCCCTAGACGTAAAGGGTAACTGAAGGATACAGGTGGGTTTAAGTTACACTCTCGCTCCACCCTAGAGTGAGAGAAGTCATTTGATGATTTCCCACCGTTCATTTATCTACACTAATGTTATAAAGAGGTAATCTCTGAAAGTACTGGTCCAATTGCTGAAATTTTTTCACCGATAGAAAGCTGCTTTATTCCTGAGTGACATAAGTAGGGTATATTTTATATACGCTGGTGAAGCCGCGGGCAAAAGCTATATATATAACATTATAAAGAGGTAAAGTTTTTTTTTTTGTTGGTAGGAGGTAATCTCTGAAAGTACTGGTCCAATTGTTGAAATTTTTAACCGATATAAAGCTGCTTTGCATATTTTATGTACGCGGATGAAGCCGAAGGTTAAAGCTAGTGATGTCATAAAGATCAACGCTATAAAATTTATAATTGCCTAATCAGAAAGTGAACTCAACTTTCTGAAGGCAAAGCTGTATTGATCTATCGCACGTAGGCGCATTATTGGCAAAGTAAAAAATAGCATCAGCTGCTGATTTTAACTATATGAAAGCAATCTTATAAGTACTTGGTGATTTTGACCATTAATCTCTATTAATCTTTGGGAAAATGTCGTCAAGGTTTTGTGAACTTGTCACTGCCAATGACGATGAAGCACCCTCGGGTAACCGCTGTACAAAATATGATTTGTGCGTGCCCGAGGTGGCCAGGGTTGTCACTAACGGCACGATTGTCGTTGTTGATTGTCGGCAGGCGCCGTTTTACAGGTCATTGTTTAAATTTACGGCGAAAGGGAATTGTTAGAAATGTGAAAAGGCTTTTTAGAATTTTGTTACTAATTTTTTTGTGTAGGTTGCACCTTTGGGCTTCGATTAGTGTAAGAGGGTAGGCTAATCACGTTGTGTTGGTATTGGAACTTTATCATTATCTATAGGAAAAAATAACTTTTAGTCTGGATTCAAAATACTTCCAGAAGACGTTGGGTAACTCTTTTAGTATTGCCACCAAGATAAGATGCTGCCCTTTTTTCTTTTGGTGATTTGATGTCGTCAAATAACTACTGCCGGTCTCGTGGAGCTAGAGACAACGTCTGACTAAAACTTACTTACCTGTTCCTTCTTTGCCTTCGTTCCGGGATCCCGGGGTTCTCTTTCGCACAACCCAAGGCCCCAGTAGGCTTCGACCCTCCTGGGCCCCTACGGTTTTGCTGACATCTCCTTGAGGTGACTCGAGCTCGGTCCGAACGGTTACCGGACTGCCGGAGCTCCGCCCAAGAGCGGGAGAAGTCATTGGATGATTTTCTACCTAAAAATAAGGGTCGTGTTGACTCTTTCAAACATTCCGGCAGAAGATGGCTAGTCTGTGATCAGCTCAGGAGTACTTACATCACAAGTACATTATTTCAAAGAATGTTGATTCCTCATGTAGACTTTCAGAGCTTTATCCGTAAGCTAAGATAAATATTAGCACGTAGAATCGTAGATCTTTAATCGAAGTGCTTGCTTGTAACAAAGTACGAACACTGGAGTGTAATGGCGCCTAGGAAGTACCACTTAGACTGGTTGTATCGGATTTCAGTTACGAGTCATTTACTCACTGAGATTGTAAACAAGAAGCTCTTTACATATTGGGTGTTCAATAAAATGTATTGCTTGTGAAGATATTCGTAGACTTAAGCTTTGTTACAATACTTTGATTGTGTGTTGCCTGATAGCAATATTTGAGGATATTAAAGTTAAGAGACAACCGGTTATTTCTGGGCAAGCGTGTTGCATCGTCGACCACATCATTGCTTACCATTAGGTGACCTAAAGCTCTAATGCGCTGCCCCTCTCGCTTCATCTAGAGCGGGAGAAGTCACACGAATGTTTTATTATTATTATTAGGCTCGCGCTTGACCACTATCTGACCTGATGGTAAGTGATGACTTTGTCGACGGTGGAGTACGCTTGCCTAGAACTAGAAGTAACTAATTCACTCTTGACTTAAAGACCCCCAGGTTTTAGCTATCAGGAAACAGACACTGGCAGGGAATCTCTCCTTAGCTGTACACGCAATGAAATTGTTATCAAAACGTTGAGTAGATACGTATGGATGCTACCATGTACGGGTGGCTCATCGGCATACATCTTGTATTGCGATGATGGAACAAGCTTGGCAGAATTAACAGTGTCTATATTTTATCTACAGTGCTTGTAGACAATTCTTTAGTAGTGCTGACTGTCTACGAGTTTTGATTTAGTTTTGTCATGCTCTAGAAGTCTAGACAGCATTATCTTGCTCTCCAGAAGCAAAGCGTATCATAGTTATTTTTTTGTAGTTATCTATAGCTATTGGCTTCTATTGGGATACCTATCTAAGTTTAGAGGTCGGTTGTTATCGTTTATAGTTATTAAACTCTGTTATTATTTAGCAGACTATTAGGGTGTCCTTGCTGAAGGTTATGACAGCACTTATCTCTAATATTATTGGTAAACCCAAACAGTATCCACGCATAGGTATTATTCCCAATTACATGTCTCCAAACTAATTCCATCACCGACCCTAACGGCTCCAATTGTTGATAATAAAATAATTTCATGTCTGTGGCAGCCCTGAAACAATAGTGTGCCCAGGGGACGTCCCGGTGCTGTCCCGAAATAGCCGTATCTTAGATAAGTTAGCCAAACTACGGCTATTGTGTCGCTGACGTGCCCGCTTTATATTATGTTAGCATGTACTTACATATATGTATGTGGAGATCACTTACGTAAACTTTCAAATAGTTTTTGTTAATAAATTGGGCCGAAATCTTAATCCACGCGCCTCAGGGAGATGTCAGCAAATCGTAGGGGCGCAGCAGGGTCGAAGCCTACTGGGGCCATGGGTAGTGTGAAAACGAAACCTGGGGCCCTGGGGCGAAGGCAACGAAGGAACAGGAGTGGGTTTTATTTTCCTACGTAAAAAAAAAATGCAGTTAATATGAAAATCGCCCGTTGTTTAGGTACGTTTGCCATGGCACTAAGAAGTCCTGACTCTAAATCATTTCGATAGAATTTTGATCATGGTTGCTAGTCTCAAAGAAGATTAGCCAGGTACGCAGCAAAGACGGTGCAGTATCTGTTCCTTTATTTTAGTCCGATGGGACGGCAAACCAACACGATCGGGGAGAGATCAGGCGCTGGTCCAACAGCTTTACGTGCTTATTCAAGGTACAATGTCGCTGACTGTTATAGGCCACTTGTTATTCCGGAACAAGGTTCAACTCATGTGGGACAGGGCCGAAGCAGCGAAAATAAGCTAGCGGAAAATATTTATGTTTTACGTTTAGTGCTCACTTATTTCAAGTCTTAAAAATCTTCTGTTGGTTAAAGTTATGGCAAGCTAACCCAAAGACGTTAGATTAAGGGTGATCTAGTCCGACATTCTTCCATACAAACGCATTATGGCGATATCTTCATTATTTGACGGTGTAATTTAAAAACCAGAAATGACACCGGTTTATTTCGTCATTATCTAGTCTTGTATGGAAGCGAAAAATTTCGGAGGTATGTAACGTCGGAATTTCTATATTTTTTCACAAATTTGCGCATCTTTAGGCGTAAACAACTTAACTTACGGAGTATGAATTTGGCGAAATTGTTTCCTTACGGCGATAGATTATTTATTAAAAAAAACAATTATTATAATTTTTGACAGAAAAATTTAACAAGTTTTTCATAATACCTCGACACCTAAGGCTCTGTTCATAAAATTTTAAGCGCTCTTTTTGTTATAAATCATTGTATATGTTATGAATGATTGTATATTCATGTGTGCTGTAGCAGCTCATCAAAGCATTTCTGACAGCCGCACATAATATTGAAGGAAATGACATGCACTTAAGACCAGGAAGACCAGCGTCAGGCAGTATTTTTCTGTCTGCCAGCATTGCCGAAATGAACCTTATTGGCGCAGCCGTGAGGCACATACAATATTATTTTGTTTACGTTTTATTTTATTTATGCTTTGTGGTGACTGCTGCCAAATAAATATTTTTCCTTCTTTCATTTTAACACCGCCTATCAACGAGTTCCAGCCGCCGACTAGTGCAACCTTAAATGAACTTTATTTTTGTCACATTTCTTTTCCGAAGATTTAGTACCTTAAGGCCTTAACTTGGTAAAAAACAATACGCCTAAAATGAAATATCAAACGACCAACACATGTTGTTGTTTGAGTTTTTTCGCGGCGGCCATAAATAACGGAAATATATGTGCGGTACGGCCGCCTGGCGCCTACTAGGTATTACTAGAATTTGTTCCTTAGTTTGTTTGTTTTCTTGTCACGTTTATGATAAGCTGTGACAATTTACAGATGTTTCTTCTTGTAACTCAGGTATTGGAGGCGGTTTTTGGAGAAATCAGATGAATACGGAATTAGGGTTCTTTTCTTTTTGTTCTTATTAAATCCTGTTCCTATTGTAGGTTCCTATTTGTTGGGGAATGTAGAGAATATGTATTACTGTGATTATATCCCTTGGAAATTCTGTAGGTATTCTAGCGAAATTACTCTCAAACATTGGGTGGAACAATTATTGACAGTTTTTTAGTCCCTACCATGAGCTTTTAACGCGATACATTTTAAGATCTAAATTGAACTGTTAATAGGCTGCACAACTATGAATGCATGAAATTTTAACGCATCATGGTAAAATCCCAGAATTTTAAAAACGTACGTGACACGTACGTAACAAATTACATGAATAACTATAGCTACACGTTCCAGCCTAAATTAATTATATCAATAAAATATCAGTTAAACTCTCTCTCTCCAGTGTACTCATTATTTGGTTCGTGTGGACAAAAGTTTTCCGAGCCGATGGCTCCCACTAATTGGGTCGTACGTGACAATTGTCTCGGCCGCGGCCCGCGACAGGGGACGTACTTGTATAAAAGGAATAATTGCTTTTGTATAGGTAACTACACATCCCGCGTAATCGGGGTACCTGCTAGGGAAGGTACTGTGGGTTTTGCTATAAAGTTTAATTAGTTTAAAGTTTTTTATAAATGACTGTTTTGTGTTATGGAAAGGTCTATCTACTTTAGGTACATTTATTCCCCAGTCATACAATCAATGTTGGATTTAGTGTATCGGTAGCCACAGAGAGTATTTTGAAGGGCAATTCATTATTTGAAGTAAGTAATACTTTGGTCATAATAAAATTGTTCATTGTATTTTCTGATATCAGTCGTAAATTAAGAAAAAATTAAGAGAACCTAAAATTCTGAATTCAAAATTGCTAGCAATTTGCAAATCTTAATAATTTTGTGAACCTCGTAAATATTCAGATATTATTTCTATTACGAAATAATTTAACTACAAACTTTATGAAAGCGCTATTCACTGAAAATAAACCGTTTGGAAATATTCCTTTGAAAGGAATCTTAAGAAATATCTCTGGAGGATCTAATTTGTATGAAAGTTACTTATTTCGATATTGTAAAGGTTCCCTCCTGGCTGGCAAAAGTCGCGTTAAATACCTGCCTATCTACCCGCAAGGTTTGGGCCTAATTCCTCCAGTGGGCTCCTAAGGGACCTGTAGCCCTTGTGACGTCATAGCCGGCGGCCATATTTACATAATGAAACTAAATCGTGCGGAAATGACGATAAACGAGATTCCCGCGTGTACCGTGATGCCATAGCTACTGTTTGCCTTGGAATTGGTTTTCTGGGTAAGTTTGCTTTTGAAATACTATTGGAAGTTATTTAATTGTTTCTGATGAGTTTCCTGTTACGAGTGTAAGCTTAGGTTATATCGTTTTCAATGGAAGATTTTGATGGTAATATGGTAGTTTATTATTTATGGAAATATCTGTATACAAACCGGTATTTTTTTTCTTTCTTTTGACGGTTTCCAAATAATTTCTCCTACCCTAGGCGTGGAGCGTCTAACAAAAACCCAACCCGTGTTCCTTTAGTTACCCTTTGTATTTCAGGATTGGGTAACTCTTTTGAACAATACCACCAATACTCACACACACACACACACACATTCATTATCTGTTATTGAAGAGTTGAACATGTACATAAGGTGTCGAGAATAAAACGACTTGTTTCTTCCTTCAGTAATGTATTTTTCCAACGGATACAAAGTCAGCAATGTCCTCACAGTTAATTTCTAATAATTCTTATGTTAGTTGCCGTTGCAAGAGAGCAAAAAAAGAGAAGTCCTCAAGTCCCATTTTTTCCGGACGCAGAGCTGTCAAAGTCGTGTCTTCCACAGATTATCGGCGCATCCGGTTGTCAGTAGTGTTGTCCGTAAACTTACTAATTGCTAGTGTTGCTAACATGTGTACAGCTAAGGAGTGGAATTCCCTGTCGCAGTCTGTGTTCTGGGTTACAACCTGGGGGTCTCTTAAAGTCAAGAGTGAACCTATTCACTCTTGACTTTAAGAGTTTAATGCGATATTATGATGTGCTTCTAGGCAAGCGCGCTCCATCATCGACCACATCGTCGCTTTCCATCAGGTAAGATAATGTTCAAACGCGAGCTTATTAGCATAAGCATAATAACATAATCAGCCTTTTAATGTTCCCACTGCTGGGACTCAGGCCTCCTCTCTCGGAGAGGGGATGGGCCGTAATCCACCACGCGGGCCCAGTTAGGATTGGTGAATGTCACGTGTCTTCGAATTTTTGGTTCTAGGACATGCCGGTTTTCTCACGATGTTTTCCTTCACCGTTTTGAGAGCAGTGGTGATGAAATAAATTACACAAAGTAATGCGCCTGGCTGGGTTTGAACCTGCGACCTACAACTTGTAAGTCGGGGCCGTTACCACTCGGCCACCACTGCTCTAGCGAGCAAGCCTATTAATAATAAAAAAATCCGCAGCCCCAGATGGTGTTCATAAAACATGTTTCATCTCTGTGAAGCTCAAGTTTAGTTCTTCAGCAGTTGAGGGTCTCAAGTGGTCGACAACGTACCTATTCAAAGACGTTTATTTCAAAGAGATTTCTAACAGGCGCACTACACTTTTGAATAAGCACCTACTCTCAAAGGTAGAACCCATGAAGTGGCTCTCCAGAATTTGGAACTTTTAGGATAAATTCCAAAACATAACTGTGTTGTGTGTACTCATTTTGCTTTTACTTACACATGGTGTTTACGTCTCTTTTTTTCCAGCTCTCCTTTCGCAGGTATGCTAGAAGAGATTTCTTTAGAAATAAGCATCACCTTTGTACGTATTTTTCTGTTTCCTTCTTCTTGTCTTTTATTTTATGTGTGTACATGAATTGTTAAATAACAAAATAAAACGCGGGCGAAGCCGTGACCAAGAGCTAGTAAGTAATAAAAAAAAATCGTGTCTTTACCTTGAAGGGAAGTTAGTTCGTGAATGTTTCAAGGAGTCGCCGTGGCCCTTGAACATAAAGGGAAACTGAAGCAACACATGTGGGTTTTTTGTAAATAGAAGTCTGACACTCCCTTCCACTCTTCTCAGAGCGAGAGGCCCTAGAACGCGAACGGCAACTGAAAGAACATGGGCCGGTTTTAGTAAATAAAAGTCTGGCATTCCGTCCCGCTCCGCCTGGAGCGAGAGGCCCTAGAACGCAAAGAACAACTGAAAAGAGAAACATGGGTGGGTTTCAGTTACTCAGTATAAGTCTGACACTCGTGCTCGCTTTGGTCTTTACAAAAAAGGTTAGTTACTAGACACAGGTGTACGTACACGTACAATACATCCACATGTTGCCAGGTAAGTCCCATGAACCAGGGTGTGATCCTGGCCATCAACACTAGCCCAGACTCCAGGTTGCTACTTCCACTACATTCTTACAGCGTGTCGTACTAGTGGAAAGATAAATAAAGAATTTAAGTGCGTTTAACACTGTGGTAACATTCGTTAATTGTCTCGTTATTTCAGTGTCTGACTCAGGCGAGCATTGAACCCGTGATCTTGGTCTAATGATCACGCTTCGGGCGAGAATAGTGATTGAAATTAATTGGTTTATCTCGAAATTAAATCTTGTATTATACTTTAGAGCAATGCGAAATAGGGTGTTAAGTTTCGCAAACCTAAGTTGAAAAGGAAGGATCCTACGACCAGACGGGTGTTGTGTCTGGTCCGGGCGACTGCATATAAGTTAATTTTGAGCGGCTGAATATTTTGTAATCGAGAACTCTAGTACCATAATTTATTATTTAATTATTTTATTTTTTTGGATTTTGAATTTTAGTTCTTATATGGTGTCATAGACGTCGCTACCATATGTACCTGTATGTATTGTATGTAATCAAATATTATAAATGTAAGGAATCTGTATTTATCTATCAATATTACAATAACTAACTGTTTCACCCAGCTTTTTCAGGCTTAAAAATATCTATGGCAGTTGGCCATAGCGTGGTTTTGTGTCAGTGACATGAGAATAATGAATTTTTTTTTCAATACACTTACTCGAAAACCTGCTCCCCCCTATCGCTTTTTGGCACGCAATTTACTGTTTTCTGCACTAATGCGGAAAAATGCACGAGCTCGCCCCGCCATAAATTGTCATCGTATCGGGCTGGTTGCTAACCAGCCCGCACCAATCGCCGGTCAACCCCCATTTATTGATTTCTTCGTAAGTGTATTAAAAAATGTTATTAGATACACGTGGTTTGGCACTGCAGCACTCGGCTCTTAACATGCTCACCTGCGGCTCGGGCGAATTCCGCCTCGGTCACAATGAAAAATTTTCTCCACTAGTATCTAAATGTACTGTTGCTAAACCCGAGCAGTAAGTACTTCCAGACACTATTTTATTTTCAACCGTATTCAGATTATTACAGAATGGCGTCAAACCAGGACGGCGCCTATCTGAACTTGATTACCTAATTACCTAAGTAATAAACTCTGCCTATTCCAGTTCACAACTAGACAAAGACGATAGCAAATTGATCCAGACCACCTCGTCCCAGCCTCCAATCTGTCGATCCATCTTCTACGAGACTTTCACACTACGTTAGACAATATTGGTATCTGAAATATTAATGACAATGGCCGAGTTTGTCGGAGGAAGACGATCTATCATCAGCGTCTTTTTTCATGAGGAAAATATATGATCCAGGAATGATAGAGAAATGATCTCGGTTTTCCCGCCCATAACACGTCATTCAATATTAATACATTGCTATATGGGAAAGATAATATTACTGATATGTTTCACTTTATTGCTGTCCGAAACTAGTCATGGTCCGAAACCATACCTATTATGCTTTATTTCAAAGTCCTATCTTTTGGTACACACTACTTGTTTCTTTGTCTCTTACATATCTACTTTATGGGCACCTTCTTTCTTCGGCATCTATGTTTTTAAGAACTTTAACAGGCTTAAAGCTATGGATCATTGTAGACCCTGTTGCAACAAATTTGATGATATTTAAATCGATTAAAACATATACACACACTGGTATACATAATATATTGGTATCGCCATTCAATTTGCAGAGTACCTACATATAGAAACATCATTCCATATTCGAATACGCGGGTAGCAGTCTCTTTTACTCGATAGGTATGTGCAAGAAAGGAATGTTTTTTTTTTTATTATAGTTAGGCTAGCGTTTGACCACTATCTCACCATCAGGTAGATTTGGCCGACGATGGATCACGCTTGCCTAGAAGTAACCAATTCACTCTTGACTTAAATACCTCTAGGTTATAGCTATCAGGAAACACAGACTCCGGCAGTGTGTTTCCAAAACGCTTTGTACGTATGGGTGGGATGTCCATCATGTACCGGTGGCGCAACGCGCCGTACGTCTAGTCGTCCGATGATAGAACGGACTTGGCGAAATTAAATTGTGCAATTTCAATGCACATTCCCCGAAATGTAAACGATAGAAAACCGACACGCCAGCAACTCGGCATCGATGCTCAAGACTTTGGAGTTTTGACTTGACAAGTGCATTATTGCGTATATATGTATTTAATGTCTTTGATTATTGCCGATGATCTTCTTCTACAACGACGCCGCGACGGAAAAAAATGAATCTATCAACAGCTGAAACAGCGTAACCCTGTCATTTATAGTTATAGAATATCATTAACGTTTTTATTGTTAGAGTGAAGACGAATTAAGGAGTTATGGTACACCTCAAATATTCTTTAATTTTACTCAAGTTCAAAAAGGAGAAAAGGCTTTTTATGTTTGTTACCACAAAACCCCGTCATTTGTGAATCCATTTGGATTGTTTTTATTTTAAAGGTCATACTTCCAGATTGGTCCCATTTTTTATCAAAATGTCGGTATTAAATAATGAGGAAACCAACAAGAAACATCCATTTCCATCCAGTTATTATTATTTATTTCTTTCTTTACTGCAAACATTAACTTATCACTTATTGTACAGGACAATTTCTACCAGACAATCTTTGGATGGACTAAACGAAAGGAAAAGATTTGGGGATTTGGGGGATTTGGCATGTTTTAGTGATTTTATATTGAAGTTGGTTGTATTTTTTTGTAAAAAGTTTTTTTTATCATTTTGCTCATTAAGGCGACATCTTTGATTATATAATGAGCGACATATGAATACAAAGATCAGGTGCATAATGAAATATTTGAAACATTCACTCATCATCAACCTTGCATTTGCCCGGTGATATAATTCCCAAATGAGTGTGAAATATAATGAAGCAACGCGTCGGACTGATTCATCGGATGTCCATCAACGTGACACGTGATCAATGAATTAGTGATTCGGTTTGACAGGTGCGAATTGGACATCACTAACTATCCCATAGGGGGATATAAGGCGCCAAGCTATGGGGAAAATGCGGTAAGTTATGGTGAAAAATGATTGCACCATGATATTTAATGAGATATTTATGATGTTTTTGATAGGATGATCCGATAGAATATGTAACAGGATAATTTTAGACAGATATAAAAATAATACTGTGGTTATTTGGTCATGTTGAGGGGGGGATGAATAAAAAGAGACTATTCCTATGGGAAAACATCATGAGCTAGTGTATAAAACTAGCTTTTGCCAGCGGCTGCTCGCCCGCGTGGAAGAAGGTTTCTGGACCCCCATTTCATCAACTTAGGCGGTGAATTTTTATAAACACTTTCTTAGTGATCGTCTATGTCATAAAAGGAAGCCTTGTGCAAAATTTCCCGTTCAGACCCAGCAGTTTCGGCTGTGCGTTGATATGTCAGTCAGTCAGTTTCTCCTTTTGTGTATATAGATTATGTGTTGTAAGGTATGTATAAAAGTCGCGGTCTTGCGGACGGGCGAGCCATGGGTAGCTCGCCATCCGACCTTCCAGTAAGAACCGGCGTATTGTATTCCACGCGCACCTCAAAAGGATGTTAGCAAAATTAATTAGGCTAAGTAGAGCCGATGCCAGTTAGGCCTGCGGATTTTTCGAAGGAGTTACCGTGGCTCTCGCAAAAAAGGAAAACTGAAGGAACACTGGGTCGTAGTCAGTGAAAGTCTGCCACTCTCTCCCGCTCCAACCAGAGCCAGAGAAGTTATTTGATGATTTCCCACGTAGGTATACAATGTAAGATACTTCTTGCCAACCCAGTATCATCCCAAACGTGAAAACGTAGCAAACAATATAAGACAATAACTTGGAAGCGGTTCTATTGACATGCATGAAGTGATACCAGGGGGAATATAAAAATAGTGCAGTCTACGAACCATGTCTCGGTACATTTCCTGCCATGAATAAAACGCTAAGAAACCAGCATCCGAAGGAAACACGAAATAAATGGAAAAGATTTTAGATGTTTTACAGGAAGAGTCCGATTTCTGTGTAAACAATTTTACGAGTGGCACGAGATGGAATCAATTGAGTCTGCCACTGTTGAACATTGAGACTTCATAATAACTGGTGTATTGCCTGCGATCGTAAACATATAAAAAGGAAAACAGAGCAGGCACTTTTATGGATATTTTATATATCAAATTTGAATATCTATATAATTGTTAATTAATCTAATAATACATAAAACTCACGTGTCTCGTGTGAATTCCTCCGAAACGGCTCGACCGATTTTTATGTTTTTTTTTGTGTATATTTGGTAAGTCTGAGAATAAGCCGTAGGGGATTTTTTTACCCTCCTACCCCCACCCTCCATTTTTTCTTTCATAATTTATATAGAAGAATAACGTTTGCCCAGTCAGCTAGTAATCTTATATATAATTGAGCTGTGTAGCCCTGCGAAATCGGCTCTGACTTACGAGTTATAGGTATTAGGTTCAAACCTAAGCAGGCACTTTATTTTCTTTAATTTATTTCACCACCATCGTGAGGAAACTGTGATGTCCATGAATCAAAAATTCGAAGACATGTGGCCGACCTGCACTGAACCAACGTGGGCCCTTTCTCTCCTAGAGAGGAGGCCTGAGTCCCAACAGTGAACGTAAGACTGATTATTCTTATATTACATGGTATGGGAAATCATTCACTAAGTATTCTTAAAAAAAATCCATGTCCGTTTAATAGGAAATGTAGAGAAATCTTTTTTGATACTTCTAATAATTAAGTAGTAGAGTTAAATTAAAATCCTCCCTAAGCATAACATTACATGAACTAATAGTGACAGTAAAAAAGAATCCCGAGGCAATTTAATAAGCGCAAACTAACCCTCTTTTGCAAAGTAAATGCAAACAAAGACTAATGGTTCTAATAAAAACTAGATACAATTACAAAATGGTGCACGATTTACCGTTTAGAAAGCATAAAGTTTTTATATGAGAATAAAGACAACGAATAGAGAAATACTAGGAAACGGGTGTAATGTTAGCGGAAAGCGGAGAGGACAAACAGTTCCAGGATGCTGTTCTTGTATAAGGAAGTAGATATGAGAAACTGATGTAGCATTAATATAACGTACTAGCTTTTGCCCGCGGCTTCGCCCGCGTATATAAAATATAGCCTATGTCACTCAGGAATAAAGCAGCTTTCTATTGGTGAAAAAATTTGAGCAATCGGTACTTTCAGAGATTACCTTCTACAAACAAAAAAAAAAATCTTTCTTTTCTTTCTTTCTTATACTTACCTGTAATAATTTGATTTGATTTGATTTGATACTGAACTGCTACCAAAAAAATACCAGATGGAAAAACCCAAAACACTGCTCGACAAGGAAATCGAACCCAGGTCCTTATATTCAGTAGTAGCACTTGCAACTTCTAGCCAAAAGAGGCAGGCTACCATTAAAACTTAACTACACGCCAGAACACTGCAGTGACGAGCTCAGCTATTTGGCACACGATCAAGTTATCTGACCACTATCTGTAACTACTTTAAAACGAGCCAAAGCTTTCAATTAGATGCAATCTTTTTTCAGTGTTCCAATTACCATGTCAAGCCATGTTGTGCTATGCTTAGCTATGCTGTGCTACGTTATGCTCGCTATCGGTAGCACCGAGCGCATCCGGCCAATTAGATTTACTTGGAGCGGAAATAGTGAAGAGTAGGACGTAATTACTACAACCCCCTTTTAGCCAAGCAGCAGGAATGGGTTACAGAAGGATGACTGGCTGAATGGTTATATATTGTGAACATGCTGATTTTTGTACTGACTTCGAAACACAAGTTGATGAATAATAATTTATTTTTAAGCATCACAGACTCATATACAGAAAAGATAATAATTCAAACATAGTCACATTTAAAATCATAATTTGTAAAATTAAATTAAGATTAAATAAAATTGAAGTCAATTATGTACTACCTAAAATTAATTAAATTGAATTAAATAAAAAATCAGTTATGTCCAGTTAATAAAGTTAAATAACAACAAAAATATTAAAATTAAATTAGAATTGCTTGTTATGTCACAAGCCCGTCACGTGTCGCAAACAACAGTGCACTATAATGTAACAAATGTAACAATCCAGTCGCTCTGCAAGCCCGGCCAGCATGCTGTTAGCGCTCCCCCGCACGCGATGCCCCGACGACGTGCCTCTTGCGCATCAATGTGTAGAAACAATCCACACGCGCTTCCGCAAACATTGCCGATGCACTACAATAGTGGGGGAGCCCTAACATCATCCTAAACGCGTTGTTGAACTGAACGACGTGTTCAGTTCAACAACGCGCTGTACGATTTTTGCGTGTAGTCGGTCGGTCGAGGTGTAGGAGGGGATTTGATGTCATGTTTTAAAACTTTAGTGCAAAATTGTTATGAAGACCAAATTTAAACCTAAGCTCCAGTGTTCTAAAATCCTTATAAATGATCAGTGCCTAGATGTAGATTATGATAGATTGCCAAAAATAATAATATCAGGGAATAAAAATCTATGGAGAAACTGACTGACTGACATATCAACGCACAGCCTAAACTACGGGGCTTAGGAGCATGAAATTTTGCACAAGGTATCCTTTTATGATAAGCGAGCACTAAGAGAGGATTTTTCAAAATTCATCCCATAAAAGGATGAAACGGGGTTCAAAGTTTGTATGGAGAAACATAATTTCACACGGGCGAAGCCGCTGGCAGAAGCTAGTCAAGGAATATTATTTAAAAAAAATGGTCTAAAAAATGGCCTGGCCGTGTTCTTTGTTACTCGGGGTGTGCACAATATTTTTCTTTCTGCTATTTCCTCCTGTCAACCATCTTGATAAATATCACTCGTGCTTTTTCTTTCATGTTACACAATCTATTCATAAACGAAAAACCGGCCAAGAGCGAGTCGGACTCGCGCAGGAAGGGTTCCGTACAATTATCTATACAACTTTTTTTTACACAATTTGTTTTGTTCTGTTTTTATAGCGGCCAAAGATACAATATCTGTGAAAACTTCAACAGTCCAGTTATCACGGTTAATGAGATACAACCTTGTGATAGACAGGCGGACAGTGGCGTCTTAGTAATAGTTTTTACCCTCTGGGTACGAACCCTAAAAATGGAGAACAAACAAAATAGTATTTTTCAAACAAAAATCCTTTGAAAACTGTTGTGTGGAACTTCTATGATTGTGGTGATGTTGAGTGTAACCTTTAATTTGTAGTGCCGAGTGTCTTGGCAACTTTGCTCACAACATTCTATTGTTTCATCAGATAACGAATTCATGCAGAACACCGCATTGACACTTCTGTTCTTTGTTTTTAGTCTCGTTTGCAATTTTTCCAACTGTTATTGAATAGATTCTGTTTTCTTTTTAGTGTTATTGCTGTGTCTTGCAACTCTTGTTGTGTTTCTGCATTGAATTTATTTCTTTAGTTGCCAGGAAATAGATATGGTTTGATTCGAAGTTATAATATTTTTGTTCCGAAATTTTGTAGCTTCCTTGATAAGGATTCACTCTTGCTTAGTCTGCAATCACTTACCCGCTTTATGGGTGGTATGTGATATGGTGGAGATAAACGCTTCTAATTTGTCTATATAACAAGAGGTTTTTGCCCTGAACTGGGACAGTCTTAATGGAATGTCTTGTTGTGATGATTGATTGGCGTTAGATTTCGAAGTTTTTTTAAACCTTTCGAACTAAAGGTTAGGCCAAAGACATTAAATATATATCTTTAAATCTCTCTGGGTTAGGCTAAGCTCACCCAACCAGTAGGGCAGCGATCTCTCGCGCCGGGCATTGGTACAGGCCATGGTCCGGAGCGAAGAGGAGTGGCAGGCGGTCGCCTCCTTCTGCGAAGCAGTAATGCTAGCAAAGGAGGCGGCTGATCGCGTGAGGCAATGGTCCTCACGCCCCAACCGCCGCCGAGATTCCGATCCCGATTTCCGGCCACCGTTGGCGCGGGCTTACAGACGGCGAGTAATGGGTGGCTCGCCGTCCGACCGTCTGGTAACCGTCCGGACCAAGCCCAAGTCGTCGACGGCGCGTACTGTTCCACGCGCGCCTCAGGGAGATGTCAGCAAATCGTAGGGGTTCAGCAGGGTCGAAGCCTACTGGGGCTACGGGTAGTGTGAAAGCGAAACCCGGGGCCCTGGGATGAAGGCAAAGAAGGAACAGGAGTGGGTTTTAGTCAGTAAAAGTCTGACACTATTCCCCGCTTCGCTCAAGAGCGGGATTGGTCATAAGATGATTTTCCCACCTAAAAAAAAAACCCAACCAGTAGGAATGGACATTTAAAATAATTTATCAATGTTTTTTCCGGTGTAATGCATCAATTGGTTGTATCGATTTTAATACGATGTATTGAGATAAACTTAAATGTCTCCAAATCATCGATTGTTTTTCCCCAATGGACATATCAAGGCCTTAAAGAAACGGGTAAACATGTATAAATCTTCGACACAGCACACTTTGACACAACAGAAACTCAGTCAGCCATATTGTTGTTTTGGTTTTATTAAAGTCTGACTTTGCCGGCTCCACGGCAAGGAAAACATAATCTATTCAGCCAAACTAATAAATGGTAGGCGTGTTATATTGGCTGAACTGATTGATTATTACGTTTCGATTCGCGAAACGTCGTGAGTCACCCTAGTCATCAGTCAGTGTAGGTCATACTCATAAACACTCATCTCATAGTTAGCGTATTCTATGCAACACGATGAATCGTTAGTATACATCGATGTATATTGTCTATCCGTAGAAGCCAGTACGTAACGCGTGCCTGTAGTACCCTAGTCCTTCTTCGTGACACTGACATTGACAGACGCTTACGTAGCGTCGCACGGATTAGCGTCGTGTGCTCGTATGCCCCGACCTTTGTCGCCTAGAACCTACTTAGTGCTCGGCGAAGCCATAGGCACGCAGGTATGCACTTTTCGTTCACGGACGTGATCATAATTATGGGTTAGGTGACTTTGAAAATATCGAAGGCAGGGGCTGTTAAATTCTTGGATAAAACGGAAAGTTTATGTACTTGAGACTCATGAATAGTTGTGTTACTGCAGTAACATAATCTATAATTATAATAATTCTAGATATCAAAATTAAAGCCAATCTAACTTCATAACAAATAGTCTGAGATACTGCTCGTAGCCCCCCTAATAAAGCATAATTTGAATTAGGAGATCACCCAGCCACTATTACAGTATAAACCCCTAATCTTGTACAACACATTGACCCAAGTCATTATGTAAGTAATTAACCACCAAATAATAAAATTGTACCATCGACTTGAAAATTGTAAATAATAACACAAGGCTAATTCAGAGGCACCTTTTTCACCTGTGTTGGGATTGTCTTCCGGTCTCTTGTATGCAGAAGCAACTTCATTTCTGACTTCTACAACTCAGTTATTAGATAACTTGATTATGTAAGTCAGAATAAGACAGAAGGGAAATCATTTTTTTTATTATTAATAGGCTCGTGCTTGGCCACTATCTCACCTGATCGTAAGCGATGATGTGGTCGATGATATTTATTTTCGCTGGGAAAATCATCTAATGACATCCCCCGCTTGGGTGGAGCGGGAGATAGTGTCAGACTTTTATTGACTAAAACCCACTCCTGTTCCTTCTTTGCCATCGTTCCAGGACCCCGGGGTTCTCTTTCCCATCACCCATGGCCCCAAATGTGGTCGATGATGGAGCACACTTGCCTGGAAGTAACCTATTTACTCTTTATTTAAAGAACCCCAGGTTTTATCTATTAGGTTGTAATTTGAGAGACTTATTACTTACGGAAAAAAATTAGAATGATTTGCTGACTGAGTTGACTCAAATAGGTCATAGATACACGCAAACATTCAATCTAGAAAATATTTATTAGTTTATAACGACACTTTAACAAATTGTTACCGCAATCAAAGGAAATCTTTGTTGGCAATAAATTTATATGTTGAATTTATTTGTTTCAGGTAAGGCGGAAAGTTATTTACAACAAGGAGGTGCTAAATGAGTGAGTTATTGCTCCTCGGGGAGTCTGCTGTTGTCTGATGTTAATGCCTTTCTGGATCATTGCTTAACTTTACTATGTCTTTAGCAAAATCGCTAGCTCATTCATTACTTTTAGAAGACTGATGTTGGAATCTTGGAAATGGGTCGGCTAAGGGAGTGATCTTAACGGTTTTATGTTTGTATTATCAGTTTTTCATATTATCAATATGTTGGGTGTTCGGTCGGTTACGGTGTCAAATGCTGACCTCAGTTCTATGTTTGCTAAACCAAGGGCCTATTTAATATAACCAACAGGCGGCAACTAGGTTTTCGATTAATTGACAAGCCTATTTGAAATAAATAGTCATAGGAACTCTGATACACGCTACACAGTAAATAACCGGTATCCATCTTGACATCTAAGTAGCATTGGGAGATAGGTAATAAATAAATATCCATATAGTTATCCTCATCCTGCTAATAGTTAATCTGACAAACCGACACAATTTATATACTTATTTAAAACTGCTGTGGGTGTTAGGAATAGTATGTTACAACTGTTCTACTTCAAATTTTGTCACGTAGTTTACACACGGCTTTACGTAATTCTCATTTACTTTTTTCACGAAAAGCGATTCTACGAAAGTAATAATCATTAAGAAGGTTTCTCTTCTTTGTAAGTGTTGCGTCTCAATATTGACTCGAAAAACGTTCTCTACGCAGCTTTTTACTGAAAGATTTGAGATAAACCGCCTCTCGGAGCACCAAATAATATGTTTTCAGACGTTGCCAGTTATGTTTGGAGGGAGTGACTTTGTGATCTGTCTTCTACATACTTCGCCGTACCTATATTGAAGTTTATAGGAAAAAGTAGCTACTTATCACAAGTCGAGTAAGCACTTAGACTGCCTCGTGGTCTAGTGGTTGTAAGCGCTGTTGTTCACCATGAAGGGCTGGGTTCGATTTCGAAGTCGGGCAAAGCATATTAAGGTTCTTCCATTTGGAATACCTATAGCCGTAACCTGGAGTTGGTCGCTCGGTCGATGGTAAAAAGCTCGCCCTCCTTAAATGGCACTAAGACATAACTGGTGGAATGTGGGTTTGCCTGTTGTAGGCACAACTTTGTCTAACCCAAGATGTAGAATACACTTGTAAGTCGCTCTGTAAAATGACGTTACCAACTATCTTGTTACTTAGCCCTTTCAACCAGAAAGTAATCATCTAATGACTCTTGTCCTGGGTGGAGCAAGACAGAAGTGTCAGATTTTTACGGACTTAAACCCACCCGTGTTCGGATCCGTCACGATACTTCGAGAGTCACATAGTCGATTAACGGAAAGTCGACTGAACGATTGATCGAATAGAATTTATTGCGAAACAACCTTTAACGTCAAACGCTACTTCGACTGAACGATTCACCGAACATTTATTAATCGATGAACTAACTGCTCTTTCGAATGAGTTATTGTTATTAATAACAACAAACAAAACAAATTAGGTATATAACAGCAATAACTCAATCGAAAGAGCATTTCATCGATTAATAAATGTTCAGTTCCTTCAGTGGCTTTTTGTGTGCCAGGGTTGTAGTGACTCTTTCGAACAATCCCACAACTCTGTCAATCGGAAAGTCAGTTTAGTCTTTCGTACGTAAACGCGATCGTTTACCACGTTTGACTCTCTGATTGGTTAAGAGCTTGGAGCGGGCCAATCGGAGCGCCGCACGTCATAAACGTGTAAATTAAATACGCACCAGGCACTCCCAACAGTACGTTTTGTCTTCCAAGACGTTGGCAGAGAAAGTGGGTAGCTGACCATACTAACAAAGCGCTGGTTATAAAAAAAAAGTAAAAAACTAAAACCCGACTACGACAAAAAAAAAACGACGCTGAAAAAGTATGAAACAAGATTTTCATACTTCGAACAGAACAACTTCGTAGTCCGGTTTTAGTTTTTTACTTTTTTTATTTAAACAATTTTGGTGTTAAATTTAACACATGACTTTTTGTCCGCTAGAGGGCGTCACTTTAAATTTGAGCAATATTTTGGAAATGTACAAATGAAGCCCTCTCAAATGATACCAAACACGGCGTATTTATCTCCATTTTTATTTTTTAACACATTACTTTTGTCCGCTAGAGGGCGCCATATCGAGTTTTGTGCAACGTCACGTAGCCTATGTTCAGCGGACCATTAAGACGGTTCTAAGAATACCTGATATGTCGGATTCCGATAAGAAGATTAGGAGCTATGAGGGAAGAGATGAGCATACTCACATACATACAAATATTCCTAAATAGCCTGTCAAAATCATAACCCTCCTTTTACTTTGCCGTAGTCGGGTAAAAATTCATGAGCACCTACGAACATCGCATTTCCGTTTACGACTACAGTAGATAACTTCTACCAATTTCCTTAATTGTAACAAAATGAATGGAAAGTAATTGATAGTAGCCATGTTCTTGCTCTCTGGAGAGTGTTTATAAAAGAGAAACACTTTTCCTGATTGTTTTTTTAGTCTTATTACTATTACACTTAAATGAAAATGCCTTTTTGACAGGCACGCTTTTTGCTGGAAGCTAATTTGCTAGCACATTTTTGTCAGGCGTTCAGTAATGTCGCTCTTTGGAGCTCCAAAGCATAATTATCATTATTATATTAGATACTTACCGCACTAATGTTATAATATCAAAAGCTTGTATGCATATATATGTATGTTTGTTCCTTCTTCACGGTCACACGGCTGAACGAATTTAGACGAAATTTGGTACCAAGATAGCTTATATCCTGGATTAACAAGGCAATAGTTTATAACGGGGTAAGTAATCATTTCTGAATTTACTTCCTTAATCTAAATCTAAGCCAATGTCCTCCCTTCAGCCTGATGTTAAAGTTGTCAGTAGCTAACTTGGCGGGGATGCAGGTCTTCTCACAAGGAGAGACTTCCATATGCCGTAGAAGCTGGTAAACCATCACCTTTAACTCGCAGAGAGCAAATCTTCACCCTGTTGATACAAAAAAAAAACACTTGACCCTGTTTATACAAAACTGCTTGCTGATTAGCTTATTATAATTGTTTATGGTCTTATCCACTATCTAGAGTTCAAAGAGACATTTTTGTATCTTATCAAAACTTCTTTTGACATATTACCCAGAACTGTGTCAAACATTGAGCGGATACTTTCGACTAATTTTTAATATTACAGTGTAAAACTCAAATAACAAAGTAAAGTGGGCGCCCATTAGGGTCGAAGTCTACTGGGGCCATGGATTGTACGAAAGAGAACCCCCGGACCCTGGAACGAAGGCAAAGAAGGAACAGGAATGGGTTTTAGTCAGTAAAAGTCTGACACGAAAAGGGCGGGAGATGTCATTAGATGATTTCCCACATAAAAAAAGAAAACAAAAAAGTGAAACAACAGAGAGTGGAATTTCCCAAATGAATTAACTTATCTTCTGCCAGCGGCTACGCCCGCCTGGAAGAAGAAAATGGTCCAAAGGGAACATACTCAAGTGATAAAAATGATCTTATGTGATATCCCAGGACATGGTCTACCCCTGTACCAAGTCTCATTTAAATCCGTTAAGGGGATGCAACTCGACATATGTACATTTTCACTGTTTCTCATACAACCGCTCTTACGCGATTATAACGTTATTACACATTTTTCATTAGATATTTTGGAAACACAGTATCTTGTGGATGTTATCTAGGCTTCTATTGAAATCAATTTATAAATTTGTGTAAAACTAATCCAGTACAGACCTCTGAAAATCTGCTATTTTGCATGAACTTTCGACACTTCATAATTTAATAAAAATTTAAAATTTCAAAAAAGTATAACAATAGAAGCCTTGCAAATTTAATCAAGATTCTAAATGATGACAATTTTTTTTTAATTTTTAATGGTTTAAAAAAACACGTATTTTCTGCAACAAGTTTTGTAAAATATTTGAGTACCTAAATCACGGAATTACCGAATGCTAACAGAGTTTTCAGGCGTTATCTCTCTTCTTCGCGTTGCCTTTTCGTCAAACATCGCGTTGGATTGCGTTAGATGAAGTAACAAGCTTTTAAACCATGCTCGATGTTGACGATAGGCGAGTTAAAAAGAGCCTGAAGAAGTAATAAACACACACACACACACACAATCTTTCGCCGTTAAAATAATAGTGTGATAACTATTTTGACACAATTCATTTAAGTTTAAATTAAATCAATTTACTAAAATCTAGTAGAGCTAACAATTGTACAGCTACGTAGACAAGCACTTAGTAATACTTAGCGCAGGTGGGCGTTACGTTTGACTTAGGTTTCAAGCCCGAGAAGTTACCTTAATGTAAACATTTGGTTACATCTTAGGTATTAGTTTAGTTAGATTGAATTTTGGATACTAGTAGGTTCTTGCGTGGCCATCTTAGGAGGTTCTTGTTGCCCCAAGCTTATTGTTTTAGGGTTTATTTATAATTGCCGTCTAAGAAACTGTGCAGGTGTATCATAAAACTTGTATGATTTGGAAAGTTGTTAGGTAGGTAGGTACTGTTACATTCAATATTCTCTACATTTTGTCATAACATTTTCCAACTAGTTATTCTGCAAATGCCCTTGTACAGACAACTGTACAGGTTTAATTTTGTTTTATATACATAATTATATTCGCGGCGCGCGTCAGCACTTTTATACGGTATTTAAACTGTAACTTTAGCATTAAGTATCACTGCACTTTATCATTTGTATCAATAAACGTATCAATTAAATACTCGCCGCAGAAGGTTGTGTTATTTATCATCTAATACGCGATCTTCCTGCCCTATCAACGAGAAGCAGTCATATATCATTTATCATCAAAGTGTAGGCGTGAACACAACCCCTACATTTTTTGGTCCTTCGAGCCGGATAGTTATCAGTGTATCATTATCAGATTTGTGTTCGGAAGATTTCTGGTACGATAGCGAATCGGTCTGCTGGCCTCCCACAAGCGGGTCTCACCAGTTAGATTGAGAAGGCGCACATATCGTGCTGGAGATTACAGAAACAAGCATCAAGCAAATCAATCAACAATAATAATTTATCATCATCAGCATCGGAGAATCTTCTCATATTAGGAAGAGCATCAGGATATTCTTATATCAACATCCGGTATTTATCATTTAACCTTTATCAATTATCATGGAGAGCATACAATCAATGTTCGAACGTCAGAGCTTCCTGACCAAGGAAATTGAGAGAGTAAATACCAATTTCCGTAAGGACAGTTCAATCAGGAAGACACCTGAATATCTTATCAGCCGTTTAGCCGCGCTGGATAAATATTGGAAGGAGTTTGAAGACAATCATAGCAGGCTGCTGGAGTTTGAAGACGATCAATATGAATACTTTTCTAAAGGGATTCATGGGTACATGAAGGAATATTATATCAAAACCAAGGAAATGATATCATCGTCTAAGGAGACTAAAGTTACGACCTTTTCCTTACCCACTTTTGAAGAATACACCTATCACGGGGATGACCTACTTTGTCAGCAGGACACCAACTTTAGAGCATTAGAACGAATACTGAATAGAATCAGCGTTCAAGACTTAGAGGAAAAATGGGAACTTCAGGATGAACTAAAGAATCTTCAACATCTCTGGAAAGTTATTGACACCATTCACCTCCGTCTCGATAATCAATTGAAAGGAAACAACGAGGAATATGAAACCAAATTTTTGCAGATTGAAGAGCGCTACCTTGCCATCAAAAGGGAGCTGAACAGAAAATTAAACTCTACTGCTCACCTGGAACAAGTCACACCTAAATTAGAAGTCCCTACATTTTCCGGAAAATTTACTCAGTGGCCGACCTTCTTTGATTTATTCATGGAAACGATTCATAATAACAAATGTATAACGAAGGCGCAGAAAATGCAACATCTGAAAGGGAAGGTCAAGGGTGAGGCAGAAGGTTTAATCCAGCATCTCCATATATCAGCAGAAAACTACGAGACAGCATGGGATATCCTCACTCATCGTTATAATAATCCACAGATTCTGTTTTCAACGCAGATGGATATCTTCCTAAATCAACCGCTGATCACGAAGCAATCATCATATTATGCTTACAAGAAGTTTCATGATACCACGACACAGTGTATCAACAGCATTCGGAACCTAGGCATTGACATCACTACCTGGGACCCAATATTAGTTCATCTACTATCAAAGAAGCTGGATGAAGAAACGCGTACTGACTTCATGGAGTCGCGTGAGTCGCCTCGAGACCTACCATCATGTACAGAGTTCCTGCATTTCCTTGAAAATAAATTTATGGCTCGAGAGCCTGTAGGTAAGAAGGAGAAGCCTGCAACTTCAGATTCGTGCAAGTCGAACTCAAGTCATCCCAGGCCTCAAAATCATAACAACTCCTCAAAAAACGCATCGTTTTACAAGAAATATCAATCAAACGCCACAAATAATAAGAGATTTTGTCCAGTATGCAAGGCGCCTCATGATTTGTTTCTATGCAAACGTTTTCTTGCGCAATCATCGGACGCGAAATTGAGGACAATTTCTCAACATAATATTTGTCGTAATTGTTTATACAAGCATTATGACAAAAAATGCATTTCTACAAGAAGGTGCAAAGAATGCAACGGTCATCATAATTCAATAATGCATGACGCATTTTCAACGATGCGAGGTGGCCTACCGGAACAAACTCAAACTCAGCACTCTCAAACGTCATCGGACTCAGCTTCAACGACTTGTAATAATCACAATGTTAATTACGTTGCCAATGACAATGAAGAAGTCCTTTTGACTACTGTAGCATTGAATATCAGAGCTTCAGACGGTAGCATTATGAGATTCAGAGCTCTACTGGATCAGGGGTCACAAATATCCCTTATATCAGAAAATGCCGCCCAATTATTAGGGTTAAAGAGGCAAAATTATCAAGCAGCAATATCAGGAATTGGTTCGACACAAAAACAAAGCAAAGGCTTAGTGTCACTTGAATGCATATCAATTTACGAAGACTATCATTTTACAACGGAGGCTTTAGTCGTATCACGAGTTATAAATAACTTGCCTAATGCCTCGTTTAGGAAACGAACTTGGCCCCATTTATCACACACCAGACTGGCAGATCCTGAATATAACATTTCAAGGCCAATTGACTTGCTCTTGGATGCCAGTGTCTATTCAGACATTATCATGAGTGGTCTTATCAAAGGACCAGTCCAAGCTCCTATCGCTCAGCAAACAAAACTTGGGTGGATATTATCAGGCAACGTGAAGACGTTTGCATGTCACGTTGTCGTCAACGATGTAGACAGCATCTCCAAGTTCTGGGAGGTCGAAGATATACTCGAGACCACATCATCATTATCATCTGCAGATCAATATTGCGAGGAGTTTTATCAATCAACCACTAAGAGATTGGAGTCTGGCCAGTATGAAGTAGCATTACCCATGAAACCTAATTTCGAACAAGAGATGGGTGCATCAAAGTCAAGGGCTGTCGCTCAGTTCATTCAACAGGAAAAGAAGATGGGCAAGGATCCAGCACTAGCAGAAGGTTATCGCAAATTCATGCAAGAGTACGAAGAGCTAGGTCACATGAGAAAAGTCGAGCAACAAGATCACACAGCATGCTACTTACCGCATCACGGCGTGCTGAAATTAGACTCTACAACAACAGCTCTCCGTGTTGTATTCAACGCTTCGTCTAAGATGTCATCTGGACGCAGCTTGAACGACTTGATGTATAATGGACCGAACCTTCAACAAGACCTTCAAAATCTCATCCTGAGGTGGCGACAATATAAGTACGTAGTCACAGCGGATGTGGAAAAAATGTTTCGAGCAATCTTAGTGAGACCTCAAGATCAGCATCTTCAATCTATATTGTGGAGAAGTCATCCTCGTGAATTACTCCAAGAATATAATCTTACCACTGTTACATACGGTACAAGAGCGGCTCCGTTCTTGGCGATGAGAACGCTGAAGCAAATTGGCATCGATCATGCCGAACAATATCCAATAGCAGCGTCTGCCTTGGAGTCATCTTTCTACATGGATGATTATATGGGGGGAAGCAATACCATCGAGCACGCCAGACAATTACAACACCAATTAATATCGGTGTTAAAAGATTCTGGAATGAACCTGAGGAAATGGTCTAGCAATGAACCTCAGCTTATCGAAAATCTACAACCAGAACAAATAAACGCTCCATTCGAGTTCAAGGACACTGAGTCTCGAAAAACATTAGGCCTGCGATGGATTCCTTCCAGTGACATGTTTACCTTCGACACAAAAATTGAACCTCAAGACAGCGATAAACCATACACAAAACGGCAATTATTGTCAGATATTTCTAAAATATTTGACCCCCTTGGCTGGCTATCACCGCTCACAATCAAGGCAAAAATATTATTCCAGAGCACTTGGACTGCGCATCTACCATGGGATGAAGAATTACCGCCCAAAATATCATTAGAATGGCAAAGGTTGCGAAGCGACCTAAGAAATATCAACATTTATCAAATACCTAGATATCTAGGTCAAACTGAAAAAAACATACAAGTACATGCATTTTGTGACGCCTCGGAAAAGGCTTACGCATGCGCAATTTACATAGTAA
Organism: Mythimna impura; assembly: GCA_905147345.3. Lineage (NCBI taxonomy): Eukaryota > Metazoa > Arthropoda > Insecta > Lepidoptera > Noctuidae > Mythimna > Mythimna impura. The sequence goes on along the minus strand of LR990355.1, from coordinate 1,159,456 downwards.
CAAACAATCATAAGGGCGAGCGCACATCGAAGCTAGTGACTGCAAAAACAAAGGTGGCACCAATTAATAAACCGGTCACACTACCTAGGCTAGAGCTACTAGGTGCATTATTATTAGCACAACTGATGGAGAAATTTCTTCAGACACTATCTTCGGAGCAAATAGAAATCTTCGCCTGGACTGACTCGATGGTAGTACTTGGCTGGCTAAACGGAGACATATCAAAATGGAAGCAATTTGTGGCTAACCGTGTACAAAAAATTACGGAGATCATCCCAGCATCAAATTGGCGTCACGTCAGGTCTTCTGACAATGCAGCAGACTGTGCTACGCGTGGATTGAGCAATGAAAGCTTATCAGGAGCTCGCTTGTGGTGGCAAGGGCCAGAATGGCTTCTTAATTTTAATTCATATCATATCACCACAACCGAATATCAAACTCCAACTGAAGAAATGAAAAAAATCATTGTACACACAGCCTTATGCCAAACGAGTTGGACTTTGGTAATTGAATTATTAAATAAATTCAATTCATTAACAAAGATTGTGCGAATAGTGGCATGGGTGTCACGTTACATCGCTAGCCTGCGCAACAAAAAATCACATGCAGCGAGAAGTGCACTGACCGGTGTAGAAATACAAAGCGCACTATATCTTATTATCAAACATGCACAAAGCATAGACTATAAAGAAGATATATACCATCTAAAGAAAAAGGGCTTCGTCCGCAGCAACAGCAAATTGTCCTGTTTACGACCATTCTTAGACGATCACGGGATACTAAGAGTCGGAGGACGCCTGGAGCAAGCAAATATCACATACGCAGCGAAACATCCCATCATCATATCACCTGGAAGTCGCTTGGCAGAGTTAATCATTCAGCAGGCTCATATCACTACGCTTCACGGTGGACCGCGACTTACCTTATCATTCATCCGGGAGAAATATTGGTTAACCAGCGGCATCAGCAGCGTCAAAAAACATCTCAGATTGTGCGTAAAGTGTCGCAGATATAACCAAGAATCATATCAACAACTCATGGCTGACCTCCCAAAGCCTAGAATCACACCATCTCGGCCCTTCACTAATGTCGGAATTGATTTCACCGGACATGTGGAAATAAAATCCAACAAGGGACGAGGCATTAAGACTACCAAAGGATACATTGCTGTATTCGTGTGCCTGGCAACCAAGGCTGTGCATATGGAATTGGTATCTGATCTCAGCACAGCATCCTTTCTAGCAGCTTTAAGAAGGATGTGTTCCAGGCGTGGAGTACCCAAGAATATCTATAGTGATAATGGTACGAATTTTGTGGGCGCTTCACGACTTTTGAATCAAGAGTACAGAGAGATCATGGCTTCAATCAACCCGAATGCTATCAATGACGTCCACAACATGGAAATACATTGGCACTTCAATGCTCCTGTCTGGCCAAACGCAGGAGGATTATGGGAAGCAGCGGTGAAGAGTTTGAAATATCATTTAAGGCGCGTGCTAGGTTATCAAAAATTAACCTATGAGGAGTTCACCACGTTGCTGTGTCAAATAGAAGCCTGCCTCAATTCGAGGCCTCTCTGCGCACTCACTGAAAATCCAGACGATACCTATCTCACCCCTGGGCATTTCCTTGTTGGCGGATCCTTGTTATCACGACCACAGACAGATCCTGACCATATGAGCTTGACTATGCGTTGGCAATTGATTCAGGCAATTAACAAACAGTTCTGGAAAAAGTGGTCCACGGAGTACCTTCAACAGCTTCAGTCAAGAACAAAGTGGCGTGTTATTAAAGAAAACCTTAAATTAGATGATGTGGTTCTATGGATATCTACCATGGGCGCATAGATACTCACCTGTTACCGCCTGAAGAATTAGAGGCTCAAATAAATATCATAACACGCGAGGTACAGGATGATCTCAATGTGCCAGTAGACAAATCCAGTATCAGAAGTCTTTATAGATTACTGCGAGTGTTTGCTCGAGTATATAACGACTATCTTATTATGGAAATCAAGATTCCTCTGGTTACTACGGAAAAATATGAGCTGGATAAAATCATACCCCTACAAAGGGAAGAATCAGGAAAAAGCTATCAAATTACACCGACTTATCCATATTTGGCATTTAATTTGAGAAAGGACATGGCTTTATTCTTTACTGAAAACGACCTACAACAGTGCCTTCATGCAAATCCAGAGAAGATATTATGTTCCATTGATAAGCCCATCTATGAAATTAGAGAAAAACAATCCATTTGTGATATTAAGATCAATGATATAATCACATCGCCCTGTATTTATAAACAGTCGAAGTGCGAAAATAAGTGGATCAAGTTACAGCGCCCGAACGACTGGCTGTATCAATGTTGTCAGCAATGCACTGTCCGCATTTTTGGCACACGGAATACGGAAGTGAAGACTTTATCAGGCAATGGCATAATCACCTTATGTCCAGGATGCACGCTCAAAGGAGACTCTTTCAAGATTTATTCCCATAAGAATTTCATCAATCACGTGGACCACTATGCAGAAGAGATGGAACTTCCACAGATATCTATTGTAAATGACATAGTCAACACCAGCATCCCCTCGGTCGAGACATTTGTACCCGAGGATCATCACACTATGTGGAACCAGTTGAGATCAGAAATAGACGATCTTAAGCAGCAGTCGACACAGACACTGAGTGTCCACGACGTGCATCAGTACAGCGTGCTATACTCGCTGGTGGCCGGAGCGATCCTGACGGGCTTTATCTTAAGCATCATATGGATCCGACGAAGGCGGAGACAGCAGCCGGCATTGGAGTCAAGATTGGAACCTACCCCTCGAAGGATCACCGAGAGCACATCAACCCCTAACTTGCATTCAATCAAGTTTGATATTCCCTTAAGTGAAAGTTAGAGGAATAGAATTTTTGTAATTACTATTTAAGTTGAGATTTTTAAGTTGGCATTTGTTTCAATTTGTAATTTGTGTGTTGTTTGTTTTGTGTATTAATGTAATGTATTTTTCTTTCCTGCACCCTCGGCAGCATGTACAGACAACTGTACAGGTTTAATTTTGTTTTATATACATAATTATATTCGCGGCGCGCGTCAGCACTTTTATACGGTATTTAAACTGTAACTTTAGCATTAAGTATCACTGCACTTTATCATTTGTATCAATAAACGTATCAATTAAATACTCGCCGCAGAAGGTTGTGTTATTTATCATCTAATACGCGATCTTCCTGCCCTATCAACGAGAAGCAGTCATATATCATTTATCATCAAAGTGTAGGCGTGAACACAACCCCTACAGCCCTGTTGTCTGAATAGGCTGATTATGAATCAACACAATTGTTTAATCATAAAAATTTCCGAATGAAAAAAGTTAGCAACAAAAGTAACTATTTATTTTCACTAAATCTGTCATCTATTTTTCTCAGGTTCTCGATTTGACTGAATGTTTTGTTATTTTTATCGGGATTGCTACAGTCGCATGCATTGTTTATTGTTAGTATAATTTCATAACGTACCTAAATCACCATTGACCGTTAAGACCGTCATTGTACCAATAGATTTAAGTTAGCACTATATTGTACACCAAATTAGTAACAATTTACAGATTGTTACTAATTTGGTGTACAATATAGTGCTATTCTATTCTATACCACCTAACATCACGCTGGTACGTTCGAAACAAAACCAGATACTTCGATTTCCGAAATATTTTGTTATTTTTAGTTTTCTTTTTCTGAAAGTTAATTGTTTTTTTCCAGAAAAAGAGATTTTTATAATAAAATTTCTTTCACAATTTGGTGTGTTGAAAGTTGCACAATTAATTGGTGTAACCATAGCTAGTGTACAATACCGATATTGTAGCGACGGTTTTATCTCTGTTGGTTTGTTGACTTGCTTACGGTTAAATCCTTATCTACCCATGATACATGACAGAAAGGAACGAAAAAATAGAGAAAAAGAAAAAAAAAAAAATACTATTCCTTAAAATAGAAAAGACCTTGACCGCAATTTTTTTTAATTTTTTTTACATAATTGAGATAAAATTAGGTAGGTAGGTAAAATTAAATGATCACGTTTGATAACTCTGCAGCATCCACTTTTACATTATAGATCTGCTACTTTGTGGAAATTATTAGGTACGTTCATATAATTTGTAAGTATTGATTTCCCACCTAAAAAAAAAGTAGGTGGACGCGTTTATTGCAGCATCAGAGGTGTTACTTTGATTGTCAAGGGTGCAGATGGATGGGCATTCGGGGCACTCTAGAAAATGAGACGTGATGGACATAGTATGATCAGGAGCACCACAGTTATGTTGGGTGAATCGATGATTCCCATTTTCCAAATTATGTTTGCTTATCTGGGTAGGTAAGCAATGAATATGCAAACTCTTTGGCTATATTGCAAACTTGAAATGATTCCAGGTATTTCATATGACATCACACGAATCCATACTAATATTGTAAATGTGACAGAAACTCTTGCGATTTTGATGAAGTTTTGTATGGAGTAAGCTTGAACCCAAGGAGGCGCTTTAGGTTATTTTTTATTAAGTCTTCGACTTCGACATTTTTGACAAAAGTTAGTATTATATAAAGGCGAAGGCTTGTAGATATGTAGGTATGTGTGTATATGCTTAATTTTCTAAGTACGCCGTCCGGTCGTCCGGTAACCGTCCGGACCGAGCCCAAGTCTTTGACGGCGCGTAGTGTTCCACGCGCGCCTCAAAATGTCAGCAAAACGTGAGGGCCCAGCAGGGTTGAAGCCTACTGGGGCCATGGGTTTAGTGAAAGTGAACCCCGGGGCCCTGGAACAAAGGCAAAGAATGAAGAGGAATGGGTTTCAGTCAGTAAAAGTCTAACACGCCCTCTCTCTCCGCCCTTGAGCGTGAGAAGTCGTTAGATGATTTCCTACCATAAAAAACGGGTGGAGCCGCTGCCAGAAACAAGTCGACAAATAAATGATTACATGAAATGGACAGAAGCGTAGCGTGGACTAATTTAGACGTGGGCGAAAGCGCATCAGCGAGGCCTTTCTTTCATAAATTCAAAACAGAGACAGCGACTGTCGCAACCCAGTGTTCGACCACATCGTCGCTTACCATCAGCTGAAATAGTGGTCAAACGTGAACCTATAAATTATAAATCAATACCCTCGTTGTTCAAGAGCCCTCGCACACGCGAGATCCCTTTGGGTGCTAGGCCGCGGGCGAGGGCCCACTTGCCCACGCCTAGCTACACTACTGGAAATGGATATGAACCAGCAGGTAGTTGAAAATGAATTGGATTTCATACGATGATGGCCATCATTCAACAAATTCGTTTCCCATTTATTTGTAATCGATTCCAATTACTTTAATTGTGACAACCGATCCAATCGAAACCAAATGTCGTTTAATTGATATTCGTTAATCAAATATTCAACCTCGTAATCCCGTAGATAAACCTGTAATGTTTCCACATTTGTACAAGCCGTATGGACAAAGGTATTATTGTAAACTAAAAAATTAGCTTTCCCTTGTTACATACTTAAGGAATTTTTGTACGTGCTTTTAGACGCAGCGATTAAGACTGAGTGTTTTCTGCTTAACTTCGCATGTTATATCAACTTAGGCTTTCAATACGGCGATTCGGTATTAACTTTATAGTTGTTCTATCTCAAGAAGGCGAGTTTTTTTTGTTAGGTATTGATCTGTTCACCTTAACCACTTGCTCATCTGATAGAAAGCGACGATGTGATCGATGATGTGATGTCATGTGTGTCGATTGCTGTTGGTTTTCTGTGTAGATTCACGTGCTAATTGTTTCTGTGCGAGTGATCATTTTCTATGATACCTAGCGCTTTTGGGCACCTGAGAAAAATATCAATGGGTGCCCAAAGTGGAATACCTCAGGTGCCATTCACTCGGGTGCCATTTTAGCGGGTGCCCAAAGTGGAATACCTCCTTTTTACGCACGCAGAAAGAAAACTGTTCGTGAGACAGAATAAATGTAACTGTCACACATGCTCCGATAGCTCAACCAATATGTTGAGCTGTCGAGCATCAGATATTATTGAGTCTTTTGATAAAAAGGCACGTAAAGGTATGTAATTGTGTAAGTGATAAGGGTGACTAATAAATGTCACATTCGAGTTATTGGGTTCCGTATGAATTTGATGGTTTTATCGGAACTTGGATCTCTAGGGTCATAATAATGATATTAATATGTCGTTCTGTTTCATTTATATTAATATACGATCCTACGGTTAATAGGATGAACTTTGCGTTTGTGTGCAACATCTAGGTACTTAGTAATTATTAATTTTTTTATATTATTGATAGGCCGCGTTTGACCACTATCTCAACTGATGGTAAGCGATGATGTGGCCGACGATGGAGCAATTCTTTCAGATCCGGAAAAAAAGTGTTATTAGGCTTTTCCATTAATTTGTCAGTGCCAGCCCAGAGTTTAGAAGTTAGTGGTGTGACCCCCGTGCTTCGGAAGGCCTGTAAAGCCGTTGGTTCAGCGTCTGATCTCTCTCCGGTCGTGTCGGACTGCCGTTCCATCGGACTACGAGAGTAAAGGAACAGAGTGTGCACCTGTGTTGTGCACTAAAATATCTCCTGCGTACTTGGCTAATCTCCATAGAGATTGGCCACCGTGGCCGATGAGATTTTAAGGAATCATTTTTGACAATTAATGTATTATAGCTATGGGATGAAAGATTACATGGAAGTTCGATTTTTTTCCGTTAGGAAATCCAGTTAGGCACGCGCTCGATAGGATTGCTTGCCTTGATTAGTTGGCTACCATTATCTATATATATAAAAGGAGAAACTGACTGACTGACATATCAACGCACAGCCGAAACTACTGGGACGAAATTTTGCACACGGTTTAATTTTATGCCGTAGGCGAGCACTAAGAGTTCCCAAAATTCACCCCCTAAAGGGATGAAATGGGAGTCCAAAGTTTGTATGGAGAAACCTATTTTTACGCAGGCGAAGTCGCTGACAGAAGCTAGTCCTTGAATAAGGCGTAACATCAAAACCGATCATTCTGTAATACCTGATATTTACATAGGTAACGCAGGTCCTGATAGAAATTGGAGGGTTTCAGTTTCATATTACTAAAGCCTCAGCAAGGCCAGGCTTTGATATGGCTTATTCATACAGAATATTGTGTTTACAATAGACATGTCGGTTATATTGTCAGGATATAATATCAGCTCGTATCTTGATATTCTAAGGGTACCTACATATATTCTTGCTCACAATCTAAGATAGGATATATTATTATATATCTACATGTTAGTATGTGGAAAACCATTCGTCATTTCCAAAATTTGTCGCCGCAAAGTTGATTCAACTGTAACACAAATTTCCCTCTGACATAACTGTATTATTACGAGAACGAACATTCAAATACATACGCATTTTATTTACCCAATGAATGTATACAAGATACCATAAAATTCTTCAAAACGACACGCGAAATGTATGCAAAGGAAAAGCACAAAGTCATCGTGTAATTTATTCGTATGACGAATCAGAAGAAATGATATCATACATTCGTCACGAGCCGAGTGAGCATACTTCACCAGTTCACAAGAACCTTTAACTTTCAAAGAGAGTGTCAAACATGGGAGCTCCACCCAAACTGGTTCAGCCACCGAAACATTTTTTGCCAACTGTTTGACGTCATCATTTGAAGTTTTATTGAAGATCTTTCTTGCTATCTCTTTAGCACTTGTTTTGACTCTCAAAAGCTTTGCGTTTTCGCGAAAACATGAAAAGGGTAAATCCTGCCATTCATTTATATTTGCAAATGTTCGTACCAAAGCCGTAAGCGGGGTTGAATGGAACCTTAATCCATATTTTCCCATTTCAACTCAACTTTCGTCAAATCGAATACAATCAGTAATATTTCCCCACAATGCTCCTTCAGGGAACAGTTATTACATTTATCCGCGAAATACTGAATGCAGATAAACTACTCTACGCTAATATTACTTGAATGGTTACTACCGAAAAGTTTTCCTTATTTATAGTTCTTTGATCGCAGTTCGAAAACACGTTGTAAAAGAATGAATAGATTCAAGTTCCAAGTTGTCTAAATAAATAAGTTCACTCAATAAAGAAGCGAGTGAACGACTGAACGAAACATAAAAAGATTCGCGAGTGAACTCCCATCTTTGAATGAGGTAGTTACACACGTGCGACAGAGTGGCGCGGCGGCGACTGTAAACGTAGGATATACGGTAGCTGGTTATATGCATCGTACACAACGTTGCGGTTGTAAACCGTCACACAATTTGGAGTTTTAAAACTCTTTGTTTTCAACAAAGTAATGTGAAATAAACTTCACTCCTGGGGCCCTCATAAACCGTGCGAACGTGACGCCTCCCAAGTCATCATCTCTGCGTTTCCTCGCCTCCCTACTTCCGGACACATTTATTTGCTAAGTTGTGAACTTTCTTCGTTCAAACATTAATCGGATGGAGTTGTTAATTAAAACAAAATATTGGCTGTTCGATCAAGACCTCCACCTCTCAAAGAACTTTGATTACTCCTTTGAGTTCACTTGAACTGTATGTTCCAACGCTTTCGAACTGAGAACTGCAATTTGATTAAAATTTTCGAACTAATATGGCGACGTCGGAATTAGATTTGCGATTGCTGATTCTGTAATGTACCTACCTACTTAGTTGGATGAGTTTGAAAGACAGAAAAGTCAATTAATGTCGAGAGCACAGGTCCTAAGTTAGTTACTGACTAACTTTGTAACGGCGGCGTAATGTATCACGTCGAGTTGTTTTTCTTTCACTCTCAATGGAGCAAAATTAGACAAAGGTATTTTTTTCAATACACTTACTCGAAAACCCGGTCTTATCCTTACCGCTTTTACGCACGCATTTTACTGTTTTTGGAAATAGTGCGGAAAAGTGCATGAGCTCGCCCCCGCCATAGTTTGTTACATTTACATTTTACCGTATCAGGCTGAGCGTTAAGCGACTCCCACGAGTGGCGAGTCAACCTACGTTTATTTATAACTTCGTTAGTATATTGAAAAACGTCGTTTGATACACGGGGAAACCACTCGGCTCCATAACACTTCCACCTCGGTAGCAATTAAAAAATTTCTCCACTTGTATCAAAATGTGCTATTCCAATAATATTTGCACGTCAATTCACCAGGGTGTACTGTAAGAAAAGAATTCCACAGTTCGCTACGAGAGCATAAATATCTTCCCAAAATATACGAACTGTTCTAAAAACCAATTCTTACCATTCCTCTCACATAATTTTATCACAGAATGCTTAAGGAAAATCGTCTCACTCGCTATTTTCTTCTAAAAAATGTCCCCCTGTCTCATGAACCCAATTCCGTTTTTGTTACTTGCTCTTTGCGTTGAGCCTTCCTTTGTGCTTACCCCTCTCACATACTGCCATTAACTACATACGATATGGCCACAGCGTATATTACAAACACAGAAGTTCCACTCTCTCCAATTGAGATATTATAACTTCTTGGGCATTGCCGTTTGCATTGCAAAAGCAACGAATAATTCTAGTAGAACTTTTTGCCTAAAATGGAAGTTCTAGTTGCTAGATTCTCTACAATTTCTTTGAAACTCAAGTTGTAAGTTTAGAAATTCTTCTTCAACTTTCACGAGTGTTAACTAGAATTTCTCGTTTACTGCTTTTCTGCTTTTTACTACCTCAAGCTTAAATTTTACACATTTTGCAGCGTTGTCTAGTCAAGCAATATTATGTTACAAAGAATTTTGAACTGTTAAGTTTTATGTTCACGCTGTAACCAGGATTGAACGGTACAAAGTATAATCCTACTAACTCGTATGAATGTACATCATGTTATGTAAATTGAATTTTGCGTGAAACGGGATATCGTTAATTATACAAAAGCAACTGTTACTAAGGAGTATATTCCTTAGTAACAGGTACGTCCTCTTCTGCCTGTATTTATGATCCTTCTGCTATCATCTCTGTAGTGGGGCGCTGCTCCGTTTAATCCCATATTGGTATGAGCAGCCTCGTTGTCTGTGTTGCCAGCGTGCGTGTTTCTCCCATGTTTGAGGGGTGCAGTTGGGTGCTATAGACTATGGCTGATCAACTTTATGGTCATCGGGGGTTTAAGGAAAATAGAGCTATCTCTGTGGAGTAGTTAGCGACGGAACTGGAAAATGTTATCTTTTTGCCACGATTTTGTCCTTCAACCACCAATTTACTTTTATTAAGCTTTCACAGAATTGAAAATAAAAGCTCAGAATTTTCATTATATATAAAGTAGTATTTTTAAAATGAATGTGAGCAAGAACAACAAAAACTTACTACTATTTTTTCTACGTCTCACAGAAAATAGATAGATAGATATACAACATACAACATTACACAACATTATTTTGATGGTTTATATTATTTAAGTATGCATCACCGATACATATATATATTACACTCCAAAACTGTTTTGCGTCCGTTGCGTCACAACCACAGGTTCAGTTGAAAACCAGCGTCAGGCACTAGTTGTCTGACATTCATGCTGAACTGGACCTATTTTGGTGTAGCCGTGAGGCACACAACTACATTTTTTGCTTCTTGTTTTTATTTTTGTTTCGTGTTTACCTATATTGTGTTTGTGCCTTGTGCTGTACCAAATAAATTCTTTTTCTTTCTTTCTTGCTTCTTTTCTTTCTTTCTTTATATAATAAAGTTACATATGAACATAAAAAGTTAAAATTAATAGGGTGTTACAATGGTCTTATTGCTAAGTAAAGTGAGGGTCTTTCTTTTACATTTTTCAAATTCCTTCATCTTGCAAAAAACGGACTGTTTATATTAAAGTAAGGACCAATAACTTACAAATAATATCGAGATGAGAAATCTCCAAACCAATATTCCATTTGATAAACAGCATAATCTATACTGAAATACAATAACATCCAGATCTAACATGTCAAAGGCTACAACCCTCTCTGACAGTTCTCATCTAGAGGAGATACTCCTCGATCACTCCGGGAGCTAGTTATTACGTCTCAGTTATTAGATCGTACACCTTTGACAAGTGGAGCACGATAATGTACCCAGCTCCGATGTTATATTGTAACTTTGTGAGCTTGACAGCCATTCAAGCGACGCTTGAAGACTATTCAGACGAAACTGAAAGCAGATTTGAGAGCATATGTAGATTTTTTCTTAAAGGATTTGCGCTTTTTCTTTGAGATGTAAGGATACTTGTTATTGGGGTAGAACAGTAGATTAAAGTACTGAGTTTAATGAAAAATGGGTAAAGGTGGCCTTCATTTTCAAGGTTACCTACTCGTAAATCTGCATAAAATGGAGCCTTTATAGGATCACTTTTTTGTCCGTCTGTCTGTCTTTACCTCATCATCATTCATCTGTCAAGAACTTTTTTTATCAGGAATGCGGTAAGGTGATTAAAATCAAATAAGGTGAGATAGAGGTCAAGCGCGAACCTATCAAGAATAAACAAAAAAAAGATCAATTTTGCTACCCCAAGCAGTAGTGAAAAAAATCAAATTTAACGTAATGTAAAGATGATCCCGAAATTTGACTTAGAGTAAGGTTTCATAGCATAAGTTTAGGTAAAAAAAAACTAAATTAGTAGTTACGTCACAAAAAAAATACTGTTTTGCTATTTAGAAAAATCTTTTAGAAAAATCTTCGAGACTCGATTTGGGAATTGAACTATATAGGTAAGTTTGTACTGAACCCTTAGAGCGTGAGTCCTACTCGCACGTGACCGGTTTTTTATTAAAAAAAAACTCATATATTTCAGACAAAATCCATGGTTAAAAACTAATGTTAGTACTGTGGGACGTCTTTCATCCGTACCTTTTTTAAAGGGTCGAGAACTGGCGCATGATAAATAAAATTGCCATTGATAATTTATAGTTACTTAAAATGTTGTAGGTAATGCATAACAAACTTATTGTTTATCTACACTAATATTATAAAGAGGTTTTTTTTTGTATGAGGTAATCTGTGAAGGTAGTGCTCCGATTGCTAAATTTTTTTCACCAATAGAAAGCTGCTTTATTCCTGAGTGACATAGGCTATAATTTATATGAAAAAGTACGTGATTACTGCAACTGCACTTTTGAAGTTTTAGACGAATGTCATTCGTATGTCAGTGAGAGTGTTACACTATGACACGTCATTAGTGAAGGGTTAACTAATTCGAGATTAGATTGTAAGATTAAATTAGGAAGGCTGTCAAACTGACAGGCGCGAGTAATGTCGTATAATTAATATGAAATAGTCGTTTGTTAGAAATAAATCTTACAGTTAACGAGCGTAAGCCTTTCCTTCATCTCCGCCCCCTACAGTTACTACCAGTTTATACCTGAAATAGGAAACTGAGTTTGAAACGAAAAGGTGTAGAGTCGCGTATCTCTAGTGCTTGTGCAAGTATTGTATCGATAGAAAATAGTATTTTACGAACAATACACAAAAGAACCGGACACTGCTCACTAAATAAACACTTCTTTACGATGAGTATCACGGACAGTCCTCTGTGCAAGCAAGCATGGAGTCGGAGAAAACTGTCGCGCACTTGCTCCTCGAGTGCACAGCCGTCAGTGAAATAAGAACACGAACCTTGGGTGCACTGAATTCACGCTCTGAGCAAACTGAAAGGAATCATCCGCTTTTGGAGAGAGAAGGGCTGGTTGGAATGAAGGCCGCCATGGCCCACACACAATGGTACACCGAGGTGACCAATACGGTGTGTACTGTTGGGGGTGGAAACTCAAATGAAAGGCTTTATGTTCTTCGCACTATTATTATTTAGCTTTTAGCTCTTTCATTCCATATTTTACATATAAAATCCCCTCCTCCCTCCACGTTCCTTGACGTCTCCTTTTCTTATTGATTCGAACGTCAATCCTCTAACTAAACTTTTTATTACGTAAACCTTAAAAGTCTAACATGCCAGTTTTGCAAGTTAGTAATTGGTAGTGGAACCTCCACGGTTGCCACAGTACCAATACGGTGGAGGTGTGCCCCGCTTGGGCGGAGCACCACCGTGTCCTCGTGGAGGCAATCGGCGGCAGCGACCACTCGCGCTGGATCCTGGCTCGGGCTATGGTCTGAAGCGAAGAGGAATGGCAGGTGGTTACCTCCTTCTGCGAAGCAGTAATGCGAAGGAGGTAGCCGCACACGTCAGGGAACGAACGTCCTTACGCCCCAGCCGCCGAGATTCCGACCCCGACTACCAGCCAAGATAGACGCGGGCTTGCAGATGTCGAGCAATGGGTAGCTCGCCGTCGTCGAGCAATGGGTAGCTCGCCGTCTGCCCGTCCGATAATCGATCGGACTGAACCCAGTCGTCAACAGCGCGTAGTGTTCCACGCGCTCCTAAAGAAACGTTTGCTGTCAGCAAACTGTAGGGCAGGGTCGATACCCGCTAGGAATGCGGGGATTTTCTAAAAAGGAAACCTGTAGTCCTAGAACGCAAAAGGCAATTGAAGGACACGGGTGTGGTTTTAGTCAGTAAAAGTCTGACACGCCCTCTCGCTCCGCCCAGAGCGCGAGAAGTCATTGGATGATTTCCCACATTTAAAAAAAGACCACAAAGATGAGATACTCCATGGCAAGACTGGTGTTAGATTTTTAAAGTATCAACTTCATGCATTTGCAGTAAATCTCGAGGTAATATTAAATGTAATTTCATGTAATTATCTTCGCCCGTAACCAGTCCATGACTTTACCTTTCCACGGAAGTCTATAAGTAAATTACTTACCCATGTAGCAAAGTTTCGTGGCTTGATGCTCTAATAACTGTGGAATTATATCGTTCAGCACGCGACGGCAACATTATCGTGAACTTGAAATGGTTCGCCATGTCCTGTTTCAATTACATTTATTTCGGTTTTGTATTTTATGGCATGTTTTCGGCTGAGAATGTACTATTTTTGCGCTTGTTTGTAAAACCTGTTTTTTATCAACATCCAAATTTATTTTAGGGTTTTAAATGTCAATCAAAAATCAAGAATCAAGACTTTAAAAAAGAAAGAATAAACAAGCAGCAGATAATTGTAATTTTTTTTTTAAGCTTGGATATCTTCAAATAACTCCTTTCGTTCTGTGGAGTCTGGTGGAGCGAGAAGGAATGTCAGACTTACTGATTAAAACCCACCTGTGTTCCTTCAGTTGCTAACTCTTTCTAATGATCCCACAGCCGTAGCAGGCAACGGCATCCTTCTTCTTCTTCCTGCCCTTATCCCGTATTACTTGGGGTCGGCGCAACACGTTTTTTTCTTCTATTCTGTTCTGTCACCCGTCACACTATCACTAACTCCCTTTTCTTTCATATCGATCCTCACACAATCCATCCATCTTTTCTTTGGCCTCCCTCTTCCTCTCCATCCATCTCTATGTATACTCAGAACTCTTAGTAACATGCGTTTCATCCCTCCTCTTCACATGACTATACCAAGACAAACGATTTCGTTTCAACTTTTCAGTCACTGGCGACACTTTCAAACTTCCTCTAATATACTTATTTCGCACTTTGTCCATTTTCGTCATACTACATTCATCTCAACATTCTCATCTCTGCTACATCCAATCTTCAGGAGGCATTGGCATCCAGTGCTTAAAATCTATAACATTTGAAGCATCAAGAAACTTTGTCAAACTATGCACGTAATAGTGTTCATAAATGTACATGCTACAAGGTAACCTCTCAGAATTGTGCACACAGTTACTAGTTAATATTTTAAGCCTTCAGGTAAGGTGTAATTTCGATTTACTGAAAATAAAGTTTCAGTTTTAATCTTGCTAACTAAAACGAAACATAATTTTACACGGTAACAGAACCAGCATATTTTCAGTATAAAAAGTTTAATACCAGCAAGGCATAGTGGTACAGGTAACACACAGTGTTAGTTCATAGTTCTACAGGCTTCCTAAAACTGTGCCCTGGGCGGCGGGAGGTGCTCGGCGATCCCCGGCCACCGAAGGCGCGGGCTTGTAGCTCGCCGTCCGGCCCGACCCCGAGTCGACGACGGCGCGTAGTGGTCTACACGCACCTCAAAGAGATGTCAGTAAAACGATAGGGGGCCCAGCAGGCACGACGCCCGTTAGGGCCGGGGGGAAAGGAAACTTGAGGTCCTGGGATGCACAGGGCAATTAAAGGACAAAGGTGTGGTTTAAAATAGTTAGTTAAAGTTATATATTAACCTAGCTAGGAATACAGCACCTCACCCACCAATTTGTAGTAGTCTTTGTATACTGTAATCGATTCTGTAAATTGTCATAATGTACTACAATATTTTTGATGAATAAAGATATTATTAATATCTGACACGCCCTCGTGCTCCACCCTAGAGCAGGAGAAGTCATTGGATGATTTCCCACCTAAAAAAAGGCTTCCTAAAACTAGTGTGGTAAATAAAGAACGGGTCTAGGTAGTGATACGTCGATAGTCGGCAGGCGTCAGAGCTCAGAACATGCTAACGAAGTTACAGCAACACAATAAAAAGAGTTGCTGCAACACCAAACGTGCTGTAGCAACCGAACGGCGAACAAAAAAATATCCTTGTACTTGCCTAATCTACGTAGGGTTGTCGAAGCACAGTTTATTGGTTTATACAACGAAATATGGTGTGATTGTTTTGAGTTATGAGTTGTCAAATACGGAAATGGTGAACTGAAATTACTTGGGAATAGATGGATGATAGAAATTTATTTGTTCGTAGCCTGTCATTCGTTTTGGTTCATGTTCTGCTGAATGTTTGTAGCTTACTAGTTTTTGTGAACGTCTCAAGCAGTACTGTTTTAATTTGAATATCGATTTGCTGTACGGTAACGGTATCTACTTCCCATTTAGGTACTTAATTTTCCAATCACGGGTGATATCTCTCAGGGGAATCGCAGGTGCGAAGCAATTTTCCTAAACGGGCAATTTCCAAATAATATTCCAACAGCTACGCTAACCAAGGTCTCACCTTGAACGGGGGCGTTTTATTTCATACGACATTTAAGAAGAAAATCTTCAAACATTCAGCCGAAAGCCTAAAAAAGAAAGCACAAAGCAATGCCCTCGAAAAATCTGGGTTGTTTAAAACCTCGTAAAATATGTGTCACTGTCAACCCTGTACAACTGGTAAGTAGGTCAGCGCCGGTACTATCAAACCGACTTTATGTTTACCATAGAGCGGCCGTCCGTTAAATTTATGTACACTGCCCGCTCCGTTCCCTATTACATTGCCGCCTACACTGAATGACGAGCAATGGATATCGTACATTTAAAACTGTTGTTGCCACCCAGTTTTTTGTTTTATAAAGTTGTACGATGTTTACATAATGTAGGTTTGATTTATTTTATGGGGCTTGGATTTCGCATATTTTTGGGTATTAATGCAAACGACTGATATTATTTTTCATTAGGGGGAGTGTTGTGTTCTGTTTGCATAAAATCATGAACAAATTTGAGTGTTTTCGGCTATTGTTACATATATGAATTAAAAAATGTTTTTTGCCGTCCGTTAAAATCCGGTTCTCTTATATTAATATCATGTATTTTATTATATAATTCCCGTCTCATTATAATTTAGGTGTCTTCAAGGCGAGAGTGAATAGGCTCTTAGTAAACTAGCGCGATTCAGCATCAACGATTGCATCACTGCATACCATCAGGATATCTATCATCATATCATATATCAGGATAGATGATTAAAAAAAAAATAAACACCGACAGCACTTAATTTTAATTATACTCCCGCTGCGCCTAAGAGCGGAGGATGTCATTGGATGATTTTACCAAAAAAAAATACTGTCAGGAGATCATTAGCTCGTCCACGTAATGTAAACCTTCTCATAATACTTTAAAGCTGTTGTCACTAAATATCCAGCAGTAAAAGCTAGTTTATGAGATAATCCCGAGACTCGCGAGCGACGTGGCGCGTCGTTGTTATGCATTTGATGGCGGACAACGCTCCGGGGCATCGTCTTATCAACAAGTAATGTTCTGCTCTAGAAAGCTGCCTAGCTTTGTATTGTGCTGGAGAGAAAACTGCTGGCTGTATAATATACGTACAGTGAACAAAATGGTCACCTTTGTCTTGCAAAAATTTCAGATGCAAATAATATTTTATTAATTTGTTGTTAGTAAACGATTCCTCTGTAAAGCTCTAGGAAAAGGAATTAGATGTTGTCAATTATCAGAACTACGAGTAGGTAATAACAACATTTAATAGTTTTCAAAAGATAATTGATAAATATCCTAAACTTACCAAAAACCGCTTCAGATGGTATGGACATGTTAGCAGGAGAAGCGAGGACCATGTCGTAAAAATTACACTAAACCTGCCAGAACAAAAGAAAGACAGAGGTCGCTCACCACTGACCTGGTGGTCTAGAACCGAGAGAGACCTTAAGTTAGCCCATTTGCCAAAGCCGAACACCCAGGATAGAATATCCTGGCGAGTGACGTCGATTAGTGAGGAGACCCGACCCCAAATAATGGGAACAGAAGAGGACAAAGAAGAAGAAAAATCGATAAATATTTAATTGAAAGTTACACATTAAAAAAAATCTATTTAACTAAGAAATTATTCTTTTTTAACTCTGAATCAAGATAAACGATAAATTAACATCTTCACAAAATCAGGTCGAACATGATCCTGAAGCGAACCATCTATTTTATCACTTTAACATTCAAACGACCCATCAGCCACTCTCTACTGCGGAGTCTCCCGGCTCCCGAAAATTCGTCTGTAAAACAATTTTTGTGTAAAAAAGTACGTTCGGGGATTAACCCCGTCTCTACGGTAGCTAAATGTGAAATATGTGTAGTAGAAGTATTGGGGGAGTGCGCTAGTAAACGGGTGGCTGCTGGCCAATGGAATTGCGCCGCTGAAAATCGACGTAGAATTAGGTTTTATTCCGGTTCGGTTTGATGTTTTAATCCGGGATTAGAGAACGTTAGGTGCTGAATTATGTGCTTGTGCTACAGAGGGCTTATCTAGTATTTTCTAAGGTGTGAAATGTTGGGAACAGTTTTACGACACTTACGTAATTTTCCAGGATCATTTTCTTTTTCTGTTTTATTTGCTAGAAGAACTCAAAAATGAGAAGTTGTTTGAAATTACTCGTATGATTTTACTTAAAACATTACAATAGGCTAAATCGTTTATTTATTTATTTATTGTAAACCCAGATATTAAATCGTTCTTCATTACATAGAATTTCATCGTACTCGTAAAGTTGAAAGTTTGTGAGCGTGTAAGTATGTTTGTTCAACTTAACTTCACTGTTTTTTGACTGACCGACATTTTGACAATTCAAAAGTGCCTGATAATGGTCTATTTGAAAAAAAAATGAATTTGGTTGAATTTAGCACACGGATAGAGCATGATAGGAGTATGTTACCTTGGGACAATTTTGTACTTTCACACGAGTGATGCCACTGGCAGCAACTAGTGTTTATATAATGGCTATTCTGTTTATCTATCTTTTAAGCAAAAAACTTTCTATTAGACGAGAAGTTAACGACCACAACACTCTCCTTATACCAACATTATTTAGATAAACAGCTAAAGTCCGACGATCTTTACCAAAGGCTTTCTTGAAACAGTTCTGAAGCCTAACTTACAGCTTTCAGCTCCAGTTGGATCGACTTAGCGATCAATTACCGACGGTATCATGTTCTTTCATAACTTTCAGCGGCCATTCATCGAACCTAATAAGCTTCTGAAGTCAAAGCCGGGAAACTTCATCTTGGTTTTGTAGTGATACTAATCTTCTGTAATGCTTTGAGTGTAGTTATTGATATTGCTGTTAAAGTGTTGGTTTATTACGATTTTTGTTTTAAGGTGGGAAATCACCCAATGATATCTCTCGCTCTGGGGCGGGGCGAGAGGGCGTGTCAGACTTTTATTGACTAAATCCCTGTGCCGTTTAGTTGCCCTTTGCGTTCTAGGACCACGGTATCTCTCTTTCAGAAATTTCCGCGATCCTAGCGAGCACCGGTCTAACTGTGCCCCTTTAGGTTTGCTGACATCTCTCTTACCGGCTAGCCGGACAGCGAGCTACACATTGATTGTCGTCCGCAAGCCCACACCTACGGTGGCCCGGAATAGCCCTGCGACTCCCGGGGCGTCTCCTGAGGCGGCGGCTGGGGTTTGAGGATGTCCATTTCCTTACAGTTGCGGCCAAGTCCTTTGTTAGCATTACTCAAGACCACGGCCAGAACCAGGGCCTGGTGCGAAAGGTCATTGCCGCCGATCGCCTCCACGATCACACGGCGGTGCTCCGCCCAAGCTGGGCACACCTCCACCATATTGTTCATTACGATGAAAATATAATCTTTATAACTCAAAAAAATAATAATAATAATGTTCTGGAGTTGAAATCATCTGTATGAAGATATTGAGAGGAAAGTAAGTTCGTTTTCCATTTAATCAAAAGTTTTCTCATTAGACTAAGAAAATCACTTACTTGAAAAGTTAAAAACGTTACCTTTTTTTTACGAAAACCTTTTAAGTTTGATAACTTATCAATTCAGATTAAACCTAATTCAATAACAGGTTCAACTTCAGGGACTCTTTAAGTCCTTCATGAATGAATCACGTAAACAGTGCATGGTTTTAAACCAGCTCCTTTTCCGTTTATGGAACTTGTCTCGAAACTTCAGGCGTGGGCTTATCTTAAATTCCGGAGGTATTAAAGCTCCCTGGCGTGACATGTAGGGAGGGAAAGTACTGCAACGTGTGAGAGCGAAAAAAAACTTATCAAAAGAATTTGTGCAGTTCCTAAATGTAAACCCGTTTTAAAATAGAGGTTGAAGGGTTTGTCCGACAAGGTATTTTATCAATCAATCATCATTTCAACCGAAAGACGTCCACTGTGGGACATAGGCCTCCCCCAAATGTCGCCATAATGACCGGTCCTGTACGTCTCGCATCCATCGGATTCCCGCGACCCGCACCAGGCCATTGGTCCACCTTGTGGGAGGCTTTCCAACGCTGCGTCTTCCGGTACCTGTAGCCTGTAATTCTTAAGCAGGGTATTGTCACCCTTCTTAAAGAAGAGTACCACCACATCTCTGCTCCATGCCAGTGGCGTTTTTCCCTCGAGTATGACGGAATCGAACCACTTCTGAATATCAATCAATCAATCAAATTATTTATTTCCTTGATACAGGTAGATATTTCAGTATCTATGAGCATGAGTAGAAATGAAATTTTACTGGCAGCTCGGTTATGTATTTACCAGTTTTTTCTTTTGTTAACACCTCTTCGGTCCGGATTAGGCGTTTCGCCTTGTTGTTTATACCACGTACATCGAAGGATTGGAATAATTTGCTGCGGTCTTTCTGTCTCATTATAATTTAGATGTCTTCAAGGCTACACTGAATAGGCTCTTAATAAACTAATGCGAATCACTGCTTACCATCAGGGGACGCAGTCAAGCACTGGATTATATAATTTTTTTAAAAAAGTAGAAAAATCCGAGAATTTCAAAGAGCTGTTAGACCCGTGCGAAGTTGGGGCAAGTATTTTAATAAAGTAAACTTTGGCACACTACTAAAACAGATTAAGGACCGACTGCAAATATAGTTGAGCTATATTTGTAGTCGGTCCTTAATTAGAGTCGCTGGACGCAGCGTATTTTCCTCAATAGTTATTAGTAAAAGTTTCCACAAACTTTACTTCCACCTGTTCTTATTAAGCTTGTTTGCGCTAAAGTTTGCTCCAGTTTTTTTTTACCTTTTTCTTATCCCAGCTGCGTCTTAAATATCCTTTTAAAAGACAGCTTCTCTCCTTTAAAATTTTATTATAAAGAAGATAGATCCTAGACTAGACTAGATCCTCTTTAAGCATTAAGTGGCTTAAGATACTTGTTTACTGAATCAACTTAACCCTAGACTTGTTAACAGGACATAAAGCCTTGTAACTCAGTTACGGCTAGAGAAAAAGTCATTAACCCCTTGCTGCTGAGTTGTCTACCGCAAACGGGTCAATTGGCCGTTACGGTCTGCTCTTAGCACTGGAGGGTTAAGCATGAAGGGGTTGCTCTAGTGTTTAGGTCTTAACTTAAGATCTAAGGCTTATAGGGATTTGTTTGCGTACTGGATTTGAATGCAAATGTGGAAAAGTTTGGTGAGGTTTCAGTTAGAAACGGCCGCTTGATTTAAAATAGTTAGCTGAGTAAAATAAATAGTTCTGAATTTCATACTAAGTAGAAACAGCTGTTAAATTCTTTATTAAACCATATGATTGAATCAAAATAATTTATTCTACGCATAAAGCAGAAAATATTAAATATTAAAGCTTAAATATTATTTCTTATTACATGCAAAAAAAATGGTTAAAACTGTTTTCACAAATTACTTATACACCCCTACTTTTTAATTAGTACAAAAAAATGGGGCTCTATCTTTACCCGTTACTGATCATATTTTTGTAGTATGTAAAAAAACGAAATCCTAAAATTGTCCACAAAAGTTTGTCATTATTGGTAAATTCATCATAGAATCAATCATTCATAACAACTGCTACTAGAAAATACTACGCGCAGTGTTTTTCCATTTTGATCGTCATTTATTCATTCATAATCAATAGCCTGTACCTACAATATTTCCATAAATTGAGTGATATTTTGGGATATAAATAAATGATAATAACTTTGCTGTTTATGAATATTATTTATTGAGACTTTACTTAAATAATAACAAGACCTTTTCTAATAAGCCCTTTAAGTATTTGTATTATTAAAAAAATAGTGGTGTATAATTAACAAGTACATAAACGACTATCCTCTTTTCACCTTACGACCTTGTGCGTAAGAGACATCTTAATATATTTTTGAAAATTGTGAATGCTGCGACTTTACTTAGAAATGAAGTAGTAAAATGTAGATCCATTAAAAAGTACTACATATAAAGTTTGCTTGACGGAATTAATCTCGCTCTGAGAGTACAGTGTACAGTGAATTTCCTCTGGGAGTGAAGTTTGTTACTCCATGCGTTGTGTTCTTTACTAAAAATAAAATGTACGTATTGGTGTTTCTTGCTCTATCCAATTAGTTACTTAATATTATTTATGTTTAAGTATTTCATTAGCTATGTTTATACTGAGATTCGTAACTGTATTTTTTTTTATTCTCGATAGGTTCGCGCTTGACCGCTATCTCACCTGATGGAAAGCGACGATGCAGTCGACGATGGAGCGCGCTTACCTAGAAGTAACCTATACACTCGAAAATCTTGTATTAAAGATTTTCTTATATATTTGGGTCGTAGCATAATGTTACGTAGTCTATACTTGGCTATCCCATACAGAAAGACTTTATCCAATCCGTCTGGTAGTCCTAGATTAGTGCTTTTAAACAAACAAAATCACTTCCGTTTTTTTACATTAGTTCATGTAGATAAACTTCAGAGAGATTTGAAAAACTTACAAATGGTCTTCTACAATCAAAACAGCTAGCTGTAAATCATGTCTTTGATAAGTTGATTCAATAAGTTCTGTGTCATGTGGATTATAGAAAAAGAAACAGGTTTTTCTAGAAATAGGCCGTGTTCTGAATTCTGATATTCTTCATGTAAAACCTATTCAGCAAAACGTTAGCACGTAGGCTCAGAGCCAGTCCTATTCAGCCCCTATATCAGTGACAGCGCGATCTATTTCAGAGCTAAGTGAGTTAGTTCGAGCCATTGAATACAACCGCCGACCGAGGGATGGGACACACCGCCGCGTCCGCCGCGGAGAAGGGCGGCGCAACAGTAGCGCGGCCGACGCATTCAGCGCTTGAGTTCCGACGTTATTGTTAGCCGGTTGAAATGGGATGAAAAGAAGGGTAGCGGTTTATGTAACTGTAACTAGAACTAGTTTATAGAAATATAGAAATGATTTAGAAATAAATGAGGGTTGAATGAGGGGGTGAAATGTAGCTCAGGTATTGAGATTATAAAGATTAGGTAATAATTATGTAATTGTTAAAATATACACTTGGGAATCTGCGCACGCGCCGTGTTCTCAAAGGTAGCGATAATAATAAAAAACTTTTTGCAAAAAAAAAAAACACTAAAAAAATACACTAACAGGATCAAAATAACTTTAATTTCGGAAGTCAGTGTTTCACGGTATTGTTTATTTCTTATTTAACACCGACTTCCGTATTCAGAACCATTTATTTATTTGTCACAGTCGCTTAACTATCTTCATTGTAATAGATATATATGTGAGTATGAAGTTCCGTTGGCCATTTCTGGTCTTCTTCATCAGTTCCACTTCATCAAATGTTACTTTTTGACTGTAAGTGCTTAAGTTTTCGATGAAAATACCAAAATCACTTTAAAGTTGCCTATAATATTTGAGGAGTTCCGTCGATTCCTCATGGATCCAATCATCAGAACTGGATTCTGAAAAAAATCGGACCGAATTAATAACCTCCTCCTTTTTTTTTGAAGTCAGTTAATAACGATGGTCATGTGAAAAATAACGTTACAACATGAACTTCGAATAATAGGTTTTTGCAAATAGGTCTTAGAAAACTTTTACTTGTTATTGTTCTTTAATTTAAACTAGATGATGTCGGTGTTTCCTAGCTGACTACCCTGAGAAGAAACACCGAAACAAACTCCTTAAAGTCCGTAAGTACAGTAAACATATAAAGGTTAAATCATATGAGAAGCATGTAGATTAGCATCTGAGATGGTCTTTTGAAGAAAGAGCCACACAGATTTGAGTGGACCTGTCCAGTCAGTGCAAGCATTTGTCAGTAATTGTGTAGCTCAATTCAGGACCACCAAAAAGAACACATGGGTAGGCTACAGTTTGAATACTTTATGTATTCAAACTGCCAGACATATGTTAAAATGACTGAAAAGAAATAAAATAATCCACATAGTCCCCACATTTTCACAATTTATAAACACATATTTGAATCCCACGCTTCAATACATTGTAAACTAAACGCAATAACAAAAACAATAAATTTGAAACGCAATAATAAACTTGAAAATAAGCCATGAAACGTCTACCCACTTTGAAGAACCCTTAACATGCCAAAGTGAGTTAATGAGTGTTGTGAAAGAGCTCATAAACCGGACGCCGGATCCCGGCCGCCGTCCGGACCGGACCGGACACGGACCGGGTTGTTACGGGACTCCGTAAAGGGAACCGTATAACTATTTTATTCGAACATTAAAGTTGTTTGAGCATGTTTTAGAATCCTAGGCTTCCGGCAACTAATGTAAATAATGTACAGCGTTTATTTGTTTAAACTTTATGATCAGTAGTGGTACATAAGGGGATTTATAGCTTAGCTGTTATTTACGCCATTATTATGCCATTGTTCAGTTCTTGGGCTACGCTTTCAATAAAGTTAGGTACACACGCTTGGTGAGGGCCCCGAAAAGTGTACGTTTTATGTTAAGATGAAATGGCAATTTTTGTGGGAAAATTGTACAGTCACGTATAATAGGATTATAATACACTAGCTTTTGTCCTCGGCTTCACCCGCGTACATTAAATATAGCTTAAGTTACTCAGGAATAAAACATCTTTTTATCGGTGAAAAAATTTTAGCAATCGGACCAGTACTTTCAGAGATTACCTCCTACAAAAAAATAAAATAACAAAAAACTTTAGGTACCTCTTAATAATATTAGCGTAGAAGTGTAGATAATGCCATTATTTTATAATTATTTTGTTTTAAACCCACATCAATCGGTGACTTAATCGAAATCACAGAGAATCTTAATAATTAGCAGAAAGGTAATTTACGTGGACGGCACAGAACGCATTGCGGTTGCACGCTCAACTAGACAGTTGCTTCTTCGCCGCATTGCGTCCTTGCGAGGTTGAGCTGTGTGCTTTGTTTCCTTCTATTATGCTGAAGTTTCTTCATATAAGTACGTTTGTTTATTTATTTATTTTATTTTTGCTTAGCACGGTTGGTTCAATCTGGCTAATTGAACATCTGTCAAGTTTAGAAAGTATTAAGTTCTCTGTCATTTTAAGTTACTTAAGTTTGATTAGAACGCGGATGTAACAACATATCTGATGTTTTTGCAGTATTTCGTAGCAAATGTATCGGGTCAGCCTCACAATAATTCTCAGCTCAATTTTAACGAAGTCGCGCCTGTTTCAATGATTCCACATATTGTCCAGCTGCGTAGACACTTGAAATATAAAACTACACCAATTTTATATCACAATATCCACTAGGAATCAATTTGCGAATAATTAAATCAGCCACTGAACTTCACTCGAAGAAATCCCAACAAAAACCTGTTTATAATAGTTTATAATTGTTTGTAATAGTAGTTAAGTTAGTTTAAAAGTTTTGTTACTATTTTGTGTACATTAAAGCTTATTCTTTACAACTTACTGAATGTATAATAAGAATTGATTTGCATGTAATTGTAATTTTGCATGCTGTAAGACAAAATATATCGGGACTCTCCTTAGACAAAGCCAAGTGAATTGAAACGAAACGGTCGTAGTTTCGTTTCAATTCTCTTGCGTCGAACGCCTCGAGTAGACCACGCCTCCGATTCCTTTGTTCTGACGTCATAACTTTGCTAGGGGGGCTGTTACCTATATTATTGGGAAATTAATGATTTCTATTTTGTTTTTTTTTTTTTTTTTTTTTTTCTTTATTGGTTTAGGAACTTTTGAACATTTGTTCATGCCAGTTCCATTATTACATACGGTAAATAGGTACATAATCTTACATTTAAGTACAAAATACACATACAGGTAAATAATATCAAGATTGCTTAATTAAAACTAGATTATAAATCATCTTGGCTTCATCTGAATTTTGTTAGGAGACTTTGGAAAATACCTACATCTAATTTATTTAGCTTAAGTTTATCTATAATTCTACTTCTTTCGGCTTTATTCTTAACACATTCAGCTAAAATATGTTGTACATCTTCTATTTTGTCACAAACATCACATTTAGGGCAATCAACCTTCTTCATAAGGTAAGCAAATACTTTCAGCGGCATGTGTCCAGAACGGAGTCTAAATGCTGTTACTAGTAGATGACGACTAATTCTATTACTAAGAAACCATGGCACTCGAGGAGGCTCATATTGGATTACTTTGTACCAGATACCTTTAGTTTTCGATTTCTCGCTAAAGTACACCGTCCAATCTTTACGACACTGTTCCTTAAATTTTGACAATATTTCTGAGTAAATCGGTATAATATAAACTTCTGAGCCCATTGTAGTGGCAATTTTAGCTAATCTATCAGCCTCCTCGTTTCCTTTCAGACCAATGTGTGACGGTATCCACTGTAAAACTAAGTTGATATTATTTCGAGAGCATTCATTGATTTTCCTCATTACCGAATAGGCTATCGATACACCTCTGTGTCCAGAGGCGCATCGAGCCAAATGCTGGAGGGCACTTTTACTGTCTGAGAATATAACAGCACGTTGTGGCTGTAAGGTAATGACATAAAAAATTGCCTGCAATATGGCAAATAATTCGGCCGTCATGATTGACACATTTGAGGTGATTTTAAAACATTCCCCATGTTTGTTCTCTGGATCGTAGTAGGCCGCACCTAATTGAGTACTTTTTGAACCGTCTGTAAAGAGCTTATACCAGCCATGATATGTAACATTTATTTCTTCTACAATAGTACTTCTTAACAAATTCGTTTCATAGTTAGATTTGGGTTTGGTGACTGATTGTAAATTATCTCTTATAATACTTTTCACATTTAAACTTGTAGACCAAATATCTAGTTTAAACATTTCCAAAGGGTTACTCGAGTAAATTTTTTCGTCTTTAATAATATTAAATGTAGTCATTAACATTGGATTCTTCTTGTTTGCCCAATAGCGGCTAGAGCAGAGAGTACCAAGCTCGGATAATCGATCAATCGTCACACTATTAGTCCAAGACTTAGCTTTTAAACAATATTTTATTGCTAAAAATTTTCTTCTCAAATGCAATGGAGGTAAAGATAGTTCACTCTCCATTACATGGATTGGAGTAGATTTTATAAATCCACCTGTAATCCTCAACGCCTGATTTTGGATTTTTTCCAATTTACATAATCGAGACTTTGCGCTGTTATCATACAAGAAGCTACCATAGTCAAGCCGACTTCTAATTACAGCAATGTATAGCCGTCTCAAGTGTATGGGATGAAGGCCCCAACCAGAGCCTGCTAAAACTTTCATAAGGTTCAAAAAGCGTTGTGTCTTCTCATATACTTCATTAATTTGTTTTCCCCATCGAAGTGACTGATCGAGCCATAGTCCTAAGTATTTAACGTTTTGAGCTGCGCTTAGAGGTGTGTCATTGATATTTAATTGGACCTGATACCTTCTATACCCTCTGCTAAATAAACAGAATTTAGATTTATTTGTGGATAATTGTAATCCTATATTACATAAAATAGTGGCTACTACATTCAGCGCGCTCTGCATATTCCTAACACTATCCTCTATTTTTGGGCAACTGATAAACAGGGCAAAATCATCGGCATATTGGCATATATGTACAATTTGAGTTTTGCATATTTCTAAGGTTACAATATTAAACAGCAGTGGAGAGATCGGGTCTCCTTGCGCCAGACCTTTGTCAGTCCATCTCACAATATCCCCCTTCTCCCCTGTTTCATCCTTAATTAACAAATGTCTCTCTCTTAAAAATTCCCATAAATAATTGCATATTTTATAACCAGCTTTTAAATTGTCTAGCTTTAGTACTACACTATTGATTAAGACATTGTTATAGGCGTTTTCGATATCCAGGAAACAAGCTAAAGTCGGGACATTATGCGTAAAACCGATTTGTATTGTTGTAATAAGGTGAACAAGAGCATCCAAGCATGATTGTCCTCTTCTAAATCCCGATGTGCCAGGAGAGAAAACCCTAGTATTTTCCATAAACCATTCTAACCTTTTAGTTATCATTAAATGAAAAATTTTACAGACACAAGATATTAACGAAATCGGCCTTAATTTGATGTCTAAATTAGAGCCACTCCCCCCTTTTGGAATTGGGATAATTTTAATATTGCGCCATTGGTGTGGTATATATCCCGAATTATAAATTCGGTTGTAAATAGAGAGTAAATAACGTTTACCTACATACGGAAGATTAAAAATCATAGAGTAAGTAATATTATCGGCGCCAGGTGCAGTATCCTTTTTTTTTAAACAAGCTTCAAGTTCCTGTATAGTGAAGTCAGATTCTAGTAGATCATTGGATGATGTGAAAATTGGCTTAGCGGTTTGAACTGTATGAGGGGCTAAGTTACAAATAAGTTGTTCTTTTTTTTCCGCAGCAGCATAACATCTAGATTGCTTGTAGCCCTTGATCCATCGCATTCGCTGCCACATTTGAGAGACAGAGACAGTCTCGTCAATGGAATTACAGAAATTTTGCCAATTCTTTGATTTAGCCTCATTTATCTTATGTTTAGCTACTTTGGTCTTTTCCTCTAGCACATCAAGGTTTCGAGGAGTAGGATTCCTTCTGAAAATACTCAAGGCCAATCTCCTTTGAGCAACTACTTTGGACAAATCGGAATTCCAGTACGGCTTAGATTTAAAATTGCTATGCGGGTCCTCGCAAATTCTAAGTAGGGGGATATTGGTTTCTGTTGATTTTTCAACAGCGTTTATCAGTACATCATACATTTCCTGTACATTATTTAAAACGTGAAATTCATCCAACGATAACTCAATATCTCTACGATAACCTAACCAGTTAGCTTTTTTAAAATTACGAATTTTACTGAAGTGTAATATGTCTTGGTAGCTAATTTTAATTTTGATTAATAAATGGTCACTACCCAGATTCTCATTTAGGACATTCCAAGTGAAATGAACCGCTATATCAGTAGACACGAAGGTAATATCAGGAGATGTTTCTTGAAGAACATTATTAACTAGTTTGACTCTAGTTGCACTCCCGTTATTTATTGGCATGAAACCAAATTCTAGAGCAGAGTCCATTATCTGCGTTCCTCTAGTATCATTTTTGCACGACCAGTTACTGTGATGACCATTAAAATCCCCAGCTACCAATGTTTTATTCCTAAACTGTGAGAATATTTTATCCCAATCTGAAGGAGATGTACGAGTGGAAGGCGGACAGTACACAGCTATTAAATTTTGCAAATATTTACAGTTCAGAATTTTTACGCACACAATTTCAATATCAGTACTATTCATATTAATATGACAAAGCTCAACTTTTACAGATTTATGTACCAGTATTGCAACTCCACCATAAGAGTCGAATCTATCCTTTCTATAAATATTGTATCCTGATATTTGTAAACTAATATCTTCATTTAACCAAGTCTCACTAATGATTGCAATATGTATTTTATCTTGAAAC
This sequence comes from Mythimna impura, assembly GCA_905147345.3. Taxonomy (NCBI): domain Eukaryota; kingdom Metazoa; phylum Arthropoda; class Insecta; order Lepidoptera; family Noctuidae; genus Mythimna; species Mythimna impura. The sequence continues at coordinate 1,130,092 of LR990355.1, read as the reverse complement.
AAGAGGGACTCTAACTCTGTTAATTTAGGTCTCATACTTTGGGCGTTCCACTGTACTATGTTTAAATATACATACTTTGACCGATTATTATCCATTTTTAAAAAAGGTTCCTAATTTTTGCATAAAATCGATTCCCTTTATAGTTTCCGACACATACGTATAAATTTCTTCAAATATCATCTTACAACATAATTTTAACTTTTCCTCAAATGCTTTCTCAGACCAGATTATTTCCTCTATTTTTTTATATAATCGAATAAAGCTAAATTTATTTATTTTTCTCTCCGAAGTTCTAGTTTCTGCAGTCTCATTTCCTGCAGGATATCGACTATGCTGTGGTTCACATTCTAATATTAATGAACGAGTATCCGCACTTGACTTTTCTTGCCTTTTCTTGTGTTTTTTTTTTCCTTTCGAACGATTTGTTGTTCTGTCCTCGTCTGATATACTAAAGCCGGCATCATCTTCGTCTTCTTTTTCATTGCTTGTCATTAAGACATCCCTGTAGGTACGTGGACGAGGCGAGTTTGATGGCCCAGAAGGAAGTGTTTGATCATGTATTTCTTCTTGACGCTCTTGATGAGTTCTGCACATTAAGTTGGCTTTTCTATATGTAAGATTTTCTTTGGACATTATATCCCTAATATGTTTTTCTTTTAAGAATATTGGACAAGACTTATCAAACGACATATGACAGCCTTTGCAGTTTAAACATTTGTAACTCGTAGTTTCGCAGTTCACATGATTTAGGCCACATTTAGGACAGAGTACTTTTTTCAATGGACAAAATCTTCTCAAATGGCCAAATTTCCAACAACCGGAACATTGGGTGACCGGAAAGACATAAGGCTCCACCTTAAACCGACAGCCGTATCCATGAACATACGGCGGTAAGTTAGAGCTTTGAAAACACAATCGTATGGTCTCGCTCTCGACCCAATTGCCCTCATCATTTTGTCGTTTGAGTCTTCTAGCAGAAATAATATTAAAATCACATTTCAACACATCTTTTATTTCTTCTATATCTATCTCCATATCCATTTGCCTCACTATTCCGTATGATAAGCTAATATCTGATGTCAGTTGACATCTAAAACCTAAATCTGACATTTCTTTACATTGCAGTAATTTATCAGCTTTTTCTTGAGAATCGAACGTAATCAAAACTTTGTAGGTACCTTTATACTTTATTCTGTTTATATCTTGAATGTTATATTTCCTTAATAATTTGGCCATAGCAATTTGTTTCGGTAGGGGCTCCAAAGAAGTTACACAAACTTCGTAACTGTTTTCTTGCAATTGTGTATCGTTTACAGATTGATTTTGCGTGTCACTATTCTTAGAATAGCTGCGTAATAATCTTTTCGACTTCCTAGTAATAGTTACGAACCCTTCATCATCTTCATATCCTTCACAATCATCACTTTCGTTTCTCACTCTCTTGTTACTTGTTGTATTTAATGTATTCTCCTTCTGTACCATTTCCTCTTCATCTTCACTGCAGTCACTTAGTATCTTAGGTAAACTAGATGTAACACTTCTACTACTTTCACTCATGATTAAAAAAAATTGGGGGTATTCTTAGAAAAAGAATAAGTAAACATTGCAATACGGAGCAGTTTAACTGACGCGTGCGTATGTACCGCCGTCCCGCGTGCAACTGTTCTATTTTGTTGATGTTTAAGGGGAACTTTTTTCTTCGTTACTTTAAATACTCTTGACAGAAAACAACCAACATTTGAAACTGTAATAACATCAATATTTATAAGGGCAGAAGCTTGTGAGCGTGTGTGTATGTTACTTGTTCACGCTCGAACGGCTGAAAGGGTTTCGGTGAAACTTGGTACACGGGTAGACCATATCCTGAAATAGCACTTAGGATACTTTTTATTTATATATTTCATCACCACTGCTCTCAAAACGGTGAAGGAAAACATCATGAGGAAACCGGCATGTCATAGAACCAAAAATTCGAAGACGTGTGACATCCACCAACTCTCACTGGGCCCGCGTGGTGGATTACGGCTCATTCCCTCTCCTAGAGAGGAGGCCTGAGTCCCAGCAGTGGGAACATTAAAAGGCTGATTATGCTTATGCTTATATATACTTTTTATCCCGGGAGTATGTTCCCTTGGGATCATTTTCTGCTATTACACGAGCGAAGCCGCTGACAGCAGCTAGTTCACAAATTCGAATGGGAATTGGGCACATCATAATCATGGTGGTAAGTTCCCTTTTTGAGGACTGGGTGGAGAGGCGTCACAGCGTGCCTTCCACATGACGCAGGTTAAATGACAAGTGAGGATACAGGTGTGGTTTTAGTAAGCAAAAGTTTGAGCTGGAGGAGTCATTGGATATTTACCACCTAAAAAAAATGTATCGGAAAATATCTTTGCCAAGTGATTTTTAATTTGCAGATGAATGTACACTATTAGTGCCTACTCGGGTACTCTATCTGGAAATGCAGTTCTTACAAGAGTTACTAGTTTGAATTATATGGCTCGTGTTTCCACACTCCACATCTGATTCAAACTTGGAACAGCGCCCTCCCCATCCATTTATTATCCTCAAGCTAACTCTGTACTTATTTCCCACAGAACTAGCTAAGTTACAAAAATTGGCCAATTGCGACTCGGACTCGCACAAGAAGGTTCCGTACTACAATAAAAATATCGAGCAAAAAAAAACACCGACTAAATAACGTCTCTTGTATGGGTATGTATCCCCCCTTTTTAAATTTATTTTATTTCCAGGTATTAATTGTTGTTGTACTGGCAATAGAAATTCACATTTTGTGAAAATTGCAACTCTCTCTTACGGTTTATGAGATACAGCCCGCTGACAGACGGACGGCCAGCGGAGACTTAGTAATAGAGTCTCGTTGGCACACTTCGTTTACGGAACCCTAAAAACGAGAAATACATTAGTTGCTTTTACTTCGTGAACCCCGGTTTTTGCCAGCGAGTTTAAAGGCTATTCGCAACATCTCAAGTTTTTGTCTTAAACTCCACTGCTCTGCTGTGGTTGACTACAACCATTTAGTTAGACTGCGGTCGTCTGCAAAGTTGGGACCAAAAAAAACCTGATTGTTTTTCGTCTTGTCCGCGATTTCTTTTTAGTTCAAAACAATGGTTGGTGAGAAGTTTTGTTCTGAAGACGTCGCCGCGTTTTGTAAGAAGCTGTGTGGTTTAGCTTTTTGTTGTAAAGTTATTAAAACAGGAGTTTTAGTGATGTGCTTACTGTTATATAAGTGCTGGCGTTTTATATTTTAGTCGTTGGAGTTTTTTTTGTTTTTTTAAGCTATTGCATAGCTTCTATCGAGGGCCTTGAGCGCGGGGACCGAATCCAGAAATTCCGTAACGAAAAAACCTCACGCTCCCCACTCCGACGGGCACGGAGGTGTGGCTTGAAGGCCGTCAGAGACCGAACACCTATTTTAGAAAAGTCGTTAACGACCTGTGTGGCGCATTGGTACAGCGTTCTACCTATGTTATCATCGTGCCTCGAGTTCAAATCTCGGTCAAACAAAATAGTCTTTTTGTATTATAATAGATTATAGTAAGGTTCTATGATAACAACTGAACATACTTGTAGCAATTTATGAAGTAAACAAGAAAGAAAAAAAATTGTTTTCTTATCGGTCACCACGCTCAAAAAGTGTAACTTGAATTAATATCAAAGAAAAAGAAATACTGCATAAATAAAATAAATAAATAATTGTAATTGTATAAGTTGATACAAAATGCTATGCAATAGCTTTACCGCGGCAGTCCCCGAGTGCCACACTTTTTTTTTTTTTTAAATCATCCAATAACTTTTCCTGCCCTTTATTTATTTATCAGGAACAATTTACATTGTATTTGATAAATATTATTAATATTAATATACAATTCTAAAATCGCCCTGGGGCGGAGTGGGAGAGCATGTCAGACTTTTACTGACTAAAATTACACCTATTTTCCTTCTTTGTCTTGCGTTCCAGAACCTCGGGTTTCCCTTTCGGAAGTCAACCCATGGCCCCAGTAGGCCCTGCTGGGTTGTCGACGATTCAGGCTCGATCCGGACGGTTACCGGATGGCTGGCACCTATTGCTCGTCGTCCAAACCCACGCTTACGGAGATTGGAAATCAGGGTCGGGGTCTCGGTGGCTTGTGCGTGAGGATGTCCGTTCCCTCACTCGTGCGGCCGCCGCCTTCGCTAGCATTACTGCTCCCAGAAGGAGGCGACCGCCAGCTGAACCACACTTCATAGTTTAGTTTGTTATCTCTGTTCAACGAACGCAGTCTGTATAGCAAGCTAGTTTTTAATCAATATAATCATCTCTCTAGCCTTTTCCCAACTAGTACTTTTACTTTTCCAGTCTGACCGGTTGCGGCTGAATACCCGTGTTTTACATGGAGCGACTGTCTATCAGACCTTTTAATCAATAGTTTTTAATCAATAGGATTTGCAAATAGAAAATCCCTTCACTCGTTATGGCAATACGACTTAATGAGGGGGAATGAAAGACATGGTATTCAGTGCCACAATTTGTAGCAAACAAGAACTTTCAGCCATAAGCTAGGCGTTGACGAGCTTCGCTGAGCTGTCAGCGCTGACCGCCTGCGTGACTCCATAGACTTTGTTTTCCAGCAACTGATATGAAATTCAGATTGACTTTAATATCAAACCAATTAAGAACATCGGAGGCCGCTGAAATAAATTCCCTTGTAATTAATTTAATTTCGTCCCACTTTAAAAACAGAAACAGTCGTAAACATGCAATAACTCGGGGTCCCATCCATCTCTTGATTTACGAAGCGCTTCGAAGTACGAAATATTAATTAGTAGATCCGGCACCAGCGCCGGAGTTCCGATGTAATTACTTCGCTTTTAAACGTAACTCCGGAACAAATGGGATTAAAAAGTAATCAGATGTATTCTCCTTGGAATTATGACAGAGACATTGTATTAAGAATGTATGGGCTATTTTTGTGATATGTTATGGTGGTCCCATTTTGAATTTGGGCTACGAAAAGTAAGGCACTAGGCAAGCGGCGGTAGAGCACTACCGCCGACCATATCATCATCCCTTTAACAGTTCAGTAGTCCACGGGTAGTGTGAAAGCGAAGCCCGGGGCCCCGGGATGAAGGCAAAGAAGGAACAGACATGGATTTTTAATCAGTAAAAGTCTGACACTATCTTACGCTCCGCCCAAGAGCGTGATTTGTCATTAGACGATTTTCCCACCTAAAAAAAAACAGTTCAGTAGTATATTATAAAATTGGATCGCGCTATGAGCTCGTGGTAGGGCCTAAAGTGTGATAGGACTCAAACGCTTTTTTTTTTTTTCCGGTGGGAAAATCATCTTATGACATCCCCCGCTCTTGGGCATAGCGGGAGATAGTGTCAGACTTTTACTGACTAAAAGCCCACTCCTGTTCCTTCGTTGCCTTTCGTACCAGGGCCGAGTCTTCCTTTCAGAATCAGACCCTTGGCCCCGGTAGGCTTCGACCCTGCTGGGCCCCTACAGTTGCTGACAACTCCTTGAGGCCTGCGTGGAACAACACGCGCCGAGGACTCAAACGCTAGCCTATCAATTAAAATATAGTGGGGTAGGTACGGTTACAACATTTTAACGGCTTTTAAAATAGAGAAATTGCTCTAAAGTTATGACCTCTAGTTCTACCATTTACTAATTGTAGTCATAAATAATTGGAAACGCATGTTACTAAAAGAGTTCTGAGTATACATGTAGATGGATGGAGAGGGAGAGAGAGGCCAAAGAAAAGATGGATGGATTGTGTGAGGAGTGATATGAAAGAAAAGTGATAGTGTGACGGTTGACAGGATAGAATGGAAGAAAATAACGTGCTGCGCCGACCGCAAGTAATATGGGATAAGGGCAGGAAGAAGAGGAGTAATAAATAATTGGAAACTAAAACGTCCATTTCATTTGGTGCAGGGATTAATTAACATAAAATCAAATGAGATAACCCGGGGTTGAACAGCGTAGTAGTACCACCCCCTGCGCCCCCAGGGTGAGGCTGTGTGTGCGATATCAAACGTAAATTGGACCAATATTCGGAGTTAAATACACTGTTATATAAAGTGCAATGCGGGTTCCTGATTCGTATGTTCATGTAGATACATACGAGTGTGTGCAGGCCTTTACTTTATTAATGCAAATAAGTTTGAGAGGATTTTGGTTTCGCGGTAATTTAATTATGATTGTGAGTTTACGTTTTTATGAAAACAGAAAGGGGATGAAATGTATTTTGCCCAGCAAAACTTTTTTAATTAAGGTTCGACGACGACGACGAATAACACCAGTATTTTTAACCGACTTCAAGAAAAGGAGGAGGTTCTGAGTTAGGTTGTATTGTTATGTTTGTTATCTCGGAACTCCGTCATTTATGAACCGATTTGAAAAATTATTTCTACATTAAAAAACATGTACTTCCAAATTCATATATTAATACAGTTCCGAAGATAGGATTTATGAGGAGTTGTATTTTCATCGAGAACTCAAGCATCTACAGTCAGAGTAGCATTTGCTGAACTGATGAATATGACCATAGATGGCCAACGGAACTTCACACTCCCACAGAGATCTCAATAATGATAGTGAAGCAAACCATGACGATACAAATAAATAAATGGTTTTATGAAAATGGTACCATCGAACTGACTTGTCGAGGTTTGTAGTTTTTTTTGTGAAAATATACTTAAGATCTATAAGAACTCAATCCACAGTTAAGTAATGGAAGCCACTATAAAAATATAAATTACGACTGAAAACAAAATAACTGCAACTCTGCACTAGATGCGACAACTGCAGCTAATGAAAAACCCATTTGCGAGCGCACTTTACCATAATATATGGAACATTGTCACTACTTTATGGCAAAGGAAATACATTTAGCTAGCAAAGTTGGTTACTTTACTAGCATGGCTGGGTGGAGTTTCTTGCATGGATTTGTTGTTTGTTAAAAGATTAGTTTCATTTTCGTAGCTGTTAGGTCTATATTTCATGGCGGCGATTGGTCGCGCCGCCATGAAATACAGACCTTACAACCAAACTGACACCATGTGAGTAATTCTCTAAGTTACTCACATGGTGTCAGTTTGGTTGCGCAACCAATTTGGTGGCGCGACCAACTCGGACGCATGCACTTAAGGTCCATTTTGATACTGTCTCAGTGTGGTGTAGCGACTCTGGTGTCTGTATGGTGTCTAGCTTGGTAGCTTACGGACACCATGGCGGCGCAACTGGTAGCGCCGCCATTGTGTCCCGGTAATGTATGTACTCGTATGTAGGTGTTTGTGTTCGGGTGGAATCTTGCAACTCAATTTTTAAGCATATATCATCCATCAACTGATTGAGCTGAAATATGTATACGTTTAGTGCAGATGACAATGCATGGTTAGCTGTGAAAATGGTGGAACATGTTGAATTTGCTAGTTATTTTAAATGCAATCCCACAATAATATATAATATTTTTTATATATAATATAAATGGTGTAGGTAATGTTATAACTTGGTAGCAAATGTTTTAAAGGAAAACATTTTTTTTTTCTCTAAAGCGCATTTTAATAAAAGCTTGTTTTTAATAAAACTGGGCAAGCTCTTTTTGAGGTACGGAACCTTAAAAACGTTTTTACTATTAATTTTTTTATTGACAAATCTTGTTTTACGAATTAAAAAATCAGATTTATAAAAATTATTATTGATAGATTCGCACTAGACCACTATCACACCTGATGGTCGGCGAACGAATAGATCACGCTTACCTAGAAGTAACCTATTACCTCTTAAGATCCATATGTTGTAGGTATCAGCCCCCTTAGCCAAGTTACGACCGTTTTGTTTCGATTCTCTTTCGTCGATCGCACCGAGTCGGACACGCCTCCTATTCCTTTGTTCTGACCACGTGACTGAGCGTTGAGATGACGTCAGAACAAAGGAATCGGAGGCGTGGCCGACTCGAGGCGATCGACGAAAGAAAATCGAAACAAAACGGTCGTAACTTGGCTGGGCCTGCAGGAAACAATCTCAAATGATTGCTCTGTGTGACTTTACAATGTAGGTATTTAGGCTTTTTTATTGTACAATGGACGTGGGTGTGGGGTAACGCTGTAGGTATTTGAAAATTAAATCTATTTCCATGCACACAGCCCTTTTCGCAATTAAACCAAAGGGTGTTAAAATTCAATTTGAAACCGTGTTACAAAAAGATAACGACCATACGAGTAACAAAAGGGCTTTCACCCTCAGGTATACTTGTATAGTACCTATTGTAGGTATGTGTGTGTATGTGATAGGTAGCTGTGTATCTATGTATGTTATTTACCTCCACTAGACGTCTAATAAAAGGAGACGCATGTCTGTCAACACATATGATTATAGATCTGATGTCTTGACCAATCAGAACGCAGTACCTCGGCTAGTTGACAGAATAGTTTTGGTGCGCTAGTTCAAGCATGAGGCGTCTACTGGCTGTAAGGTCGTTGTTATTTACCAACTGAGTACCTACGTGTGTATGTGTGTGTGTGTGTGTGGTCAGATTGCTAATTGCTTGCAGCATTTAATTAACTAAGCATAACATTTGAGCGAACATTTATGATCATTGGCTCGTGCCTCTAATTGCCTTACAAATTAACCCTTCAAGTAATTTGAAGTGAAATATAGTTTGGAAAGCTGTTCATGAATTTCAATAAGTACGAACATAATAATAAACATAAAGTTTAATTATTTACACTGCAGATGATTCAAATGTTGAACTAAAGTCTTTGTATAAAATAATACAATATTGGCTAATGAAACGGCCCGAGCTCGAGTCGTCGACGACGGCGCGTAGTGTTCCACGCGCGCCTCAAGGAAATGTCAGTAAAACCGTAGGGGCCTAGCACGGTCGAAACCTACTGGGGCCATGGGTTGTGCGAATGAGAACCCCGGGGTCCTGGAACGAAGGTAAAGAAGGAACATAGAAGTGGGTTTTAGTCGGTAAAAGTCTGACACGCTCTCTCGCCCCGCCCTGAACGCGAGAAGTCAGTGGGTGATGTCCCACCTAAAAAATAAAATGTCTAATGAGCCATTACTAACACACTACCAATTTAATTAAATTTTCTTTGCATTAGTCTTATCATTCTCTTTATTGATTGTAAATACCATATAAATTACATTTTTAAATATTTTTTTAAACAAAAACATACAAAAAAAAAACATTTAAAAATATAAAAAATAGTACCCCAACGGTATCGGGAACAGGGTCCAAGTTACTGGTGGTCAGGGCTCCAGAGAGAGGAACCTCCTAACAATGCGAGCCGTGTCCAGGAGTACTGCTTTCTGAATCAAGCCCTTGATCCAGCCGCCTAACGCAAGCCTCCTAAGGTGTTGGTCGAGGCTCTTGGCTATTAAGCCATTGCCCGACACGACTATCGGTACAATGATCGCCGAGTCCACATCCCACATGTCGACAACCTCGCGAGCCAAGTCAATATACTTGATTTGTTTATCTTTCTCGGCTTTCACGAGGTTCTCGTCATGCGGAACGGATATGTCAACAATCATTGCACGCCTCTCGCTTCGGTCCACCACCACTATATCAGGCTTATTGGCTACAATAGTCCTGTCAGTGATGATGGACCGATCCCAGTACAAAGTGATATGACCATTATCAAGAACTGGATCGGGCTCGTACCTATAGTACGGCACTTCCGATTCCACAAGAGAGTATTTCAGAGCAAGTTGCTGATGGATAATCCTGGCTACAAGGTTGTGTCTATGCAAGTACTCTCCGTTAGCTAGACGAGAAAGAAGAGAAGAAATCATCATCATCACCTCCGTCTTATCATTATTATTATATTATCTTTGCACTACCATTTTAGGGTTTCGTACCTCAAAAGGAAAAAAACGGAAACCTTATAGGATCACTTTGTTGTCCGCTTGTCTGTCTGCCTGTCAAGGCCCTTTATCTCGGGAACGCGTGGAAGTATCGAGTTGGAATTAAACCATATACTCAGCTCTGCGGTCCCTTGATGCTGTCAAAAAATCAAACTTCTGAGTTAAAAAAAAGATATAGCCATTTATGTTGCAAATAAACGTAGGTATATTTCGACACTCTCAAGGGAATTAAAATTCATATCGTATTTTCCGTTGACCTAGAATCCTGAAATTTGGCATGAAGCAAAGTCTCATAACACAAGTATAGGAAAATATCAGAAAACTGTAAATTTTTAGTTATGTCACAAAAAAAAACTTTTTGCGGGTCGGAAAAATCTTCGGAACTCAATTTGGGAATTACTTTACTTACTTTTTTTGCAAACTGTTTTTATAGGTAAGTTTGTACGGAACCCTCAGTGCGCGAATCCAACTCGCACTTGCCCACTTGTTTTTACCAATAACATAGGTTTTAGTAAAGAAAGCCTTTGCACATGCAATACAGCTAGCAGAATTAATGGTGACCATTGACCTCTTTACCCCCTGACCCCTTCACCCCTTCGTCACGCTTTTCTTGCTAAGCATCAACTGTAATCTCATCAGTACCGGAGCTCGCTCGCCATTCTCCGCCATTTACCTCATTTTGTTAGTATCCAAGATAGGTTTTAATCCTGAAAGCCTTTGTAAAGGTTCCCCGTTCAAAGACAATGGGCACATTATTATCTTAATACTAACCTCCTAAAGTTTGTCCCTTTGTCACGAACCATACGTATTCATAATGAGATATCACTATCAGAGGATATATTTAGCCAAAACCTACCGAAATTTGTAAAAGCCAGGTCTGGACTGATAATAAATTTATAATCATAATTAATTTAATAATATTATAATATGTTTTTTAAGTGTTCGTTATAACATCGCCTTGGCGACTTTTACAGACGCGTTGTAAAAGTGTTAATATAATTTAGTAAAAAATAAATAAAAAAGCAGTGCCTTTGTGCTCTTCTATCTGCTTTTGTTCTTTTCATTTTTAAGTGTTTGTGAGTACATAAATAAATAAATAAATCTTCAGTAGATATCGGAATTCGTTCGCTATTCACAATTTTTTGACCCTTGGTCTTAGTGACCCGCTACACTAAAAACATCGAGTCTGTACTGTGAATAGGTATTTTTCTCAAGGGAATGATGTTGTCAGAGGGATTAGGGTGTAAGACTTAGACTGTACATCATTTTTTACGTCGTCGAGGTTATTTATTTCGACTCTAATTTCAACTAGGCTTCTTTTTTAAGAATAGAATAGAATTTATTTTATTTCGGATACAAAAAGATCCATTAAGTGTTAGTAACTTAATAAATAACTTTTTATCTAGTGTTAGTACCCAATTACCCTTTGTATAATAAATTTTATAATTGGAGAGCTATAGCTCTCCACTACAGTTCTCAGGATGTTGCGACTATCTCTCACTCTCCTAAGCAGCGAAGCGCTTTTCTTGCGAACAATCGCATGGAACCCGTCGGTACGAGCCTGCGCAAACATATCCGGCGAGAACTCATCAAATATCTTCTTCCGCAAGTTTCTGTTGGGTTTAAGTTGCATCAATTACTTATTACGTCCTCTTCCCACTTTGTTAATTCTTAGTTTAGATATTCTGGTGGCAATTTACTTGAAAGCTTTTTAAACACCACCGGGTTTGAGCTTGTCTTGTTTCTGGTTTGGTTATGGTTATTGTTTTGGAGGAAATATCACTTGGAATAATTAATCAACCAGACAAGCATTCATAATCTAATAATAGTATATATATGCCTCATATGCTATTGTTATTTGTAACCTTGTTATAGCTGTTGGTTCTCGTACGATTAAATAAATAAATGGATAAGCTCAGCTATTTTTAAACTGCGTTAAAAATTCTAGTTGGTTAGACGGACTTAAACCGGTCGGCGGGGCACAAAATGGCCGCGCCTTGTACTTGGCTCCTAATTTAGTTTCCCTTGTCGGATGTGGATACATACGGGTCTGGAACGACTCCGTTATATTTACAGGAGAGCATACGGATAGAAACAAAAAATATATCCCATTTGACATACCTAACTTTTTTTTCGAGACTCGTTATCTTTTGTTTATGTCTCTGTCCCTTTTGGCGACGTAAACTGTACAATATTTGAATCAGCTATACATATATGTGATATAATCTGTGCGGAGGAAAAGACGTGTGTCGGTTAGTTACGCCTGAAACGCTTTATTCTATTTTTTTTTAATTAAGCGCTCTACGGGACTACTATAACCGTGTTGTTACTTTTAATAACTTCTTTTATTAGAAGACGCCAAATTCCACGTACAATAGTCCACCAAGAACTAACGGCGAAAACCATACAAGAAAAGACAAATACAAGAACCTAAATTCCCACTTAATCTATCCCAAGCTAAGCGCGATCTCGTTCCACATTCGAAGCACAATGTTTCTATAGAAAGGTGGACTTTATAACGAGCGTATCAAATATTAACGCCAGCTCAGCGCAACAGAATAACTTACAGCATCTGTGGACCACGCGCTTCTCGCTTCGCAGATGGAGGAACGCTAACCAGAAAGTTACACAAATGACAGTTCAGCTTAAAGTTTGTGAAAAGTGACACTTGCTGAAGACGGGTTAGATCGTTATTGCAGCCATTTTGATAAGTTTATGTGGTTTGCTTCTCCAATCCAGATGTGGCTAAAAATTAAGACACGGCTACCTAGCCGTGTCTTAATTTTAAGATATACCTATAACTAGCCATGATTTGATTAATGAAACCTACAGTAAACTTTTTATCTGCAACAGTTTTATTTTAATTAATTTTGTTAGACGAAATCATTATTTCGCACATATCTGACTATAGGCCGTACAGTAGCATATATACATTATATATGTATACAACTTTTATCGGACATAGGCCTATTTACATGTAACAAAAAACAATAACAAATATGTAAATTCATTCGCAGGCAAAGGCTGAATATATTTGTTATTGTTTAGTTATTTCTTATATAAAATTTTAATAAGTAACATGTGGATAACGTTATGAGTTGTACATACACTACTAACTTTATATACTAAGGATTATTAATTAAGAAACTTTGTGTGACTGTTTTAAATAAATACATGAATATATAGGGTGACTGGCAATTAGTGTACGATACTTAAACACGTGATTGTGCTCATGACAACTAACAATTTTTATTATGGGAGCAAAGCCGAAATCGCGAAAAAAATATCAGCTGTTCAGTACATTAGGCAAACATAAATGTACTGAACAGCTGAGTTTTGTTCGCGATTGCAGGTTTGTTCCCATAGTAAAAGTTGTTGGTTATCGTGTTTAAGTATCGTACACTTACCAGTCACCCTATATAAATGCTAGCAGAAATTCCGAGGCGACAAAAAAACAAAATGGCCTCCTCTCCAAATACGAAGCCGCCGACGGCCAAGTTTACAAAACGATGTAAACTTTCTAAATGCCAAATCCTTTTTGAAATTGGATCGCCGAATATTTATCGTCACTCCAACGCGATCCGATACGTACGAAGGTAATCTGCAAACGTGCCAGCGAATTCTCTAGCAAGTTTGAGAAATTGCCAGACTCCCGCCAGGTTGCGAACTGGCATCATTTGGCTGCTGCAGCTTCTACCTGCTGTCAGGTAATGCGCTATTTGTTCGCCAGTTGACAGTGATAAATCTTCCCGCCCGAACGAATCTTTTCCTAGAAATTTTAAAATTCATTTCTGAGGCCAACGTTGTAAATTGAACATTTCAATTACTAGAAGCTATTTGCTTAGTCCAAGGATAGTGAACTAAGGCGATTCTGTCGTCGAAGTAATAAAACCTATTTGATTGGGTCTCAGATGGATTGCTTTGTTATAGAGCGCCCAGGGATTGATACTGTAGACAGGGTAGGTGTAGAGAGTCACTTTGTGTAATTTGTGCTAGAAACATGAACTACGAATAGTTTTCTAACGACTTTTTTTAATTCATGAGTTGACTGTTACCGCTACAGTTATAAAAGTATTTTTAATCTGGACACGTTATAGTTTTACTAAAGTTAGCATGTTGTAAGAAAGGTTATGAAATAGGAAGTTTTATATAATACATTAATTTTATAGAAACAATAGTATTGGAATCGTTTTAATCAATAAGTCAAGATTGTATCATAGGAAACAAAGACTTCGTCTGGATGTTTTTTTTCCCCCTCAAAGTATTTGGTTCCAGTAGGTTGGCACGTTTAAAGCGGCATCAATGGCGTTTTTTAGTTTCTTCAAAGTGCAGATGTTGAAATATTTTGGGCACTCCAATAAGTGGAGTCATCTGGTCAGGAGCACCGCACTCGTACTGGATTTCGAAGGGTCTAAAATCCTCCATTTTACCAGTAGCAAGTATTCTAACCAAACAAAGTTTTTTTTTTTTTTTTCGGGTGGGAAAATCATCTAATGACATCCCGCGCTCTTGGGCGGAGCGGGAGATAGTGTCAGACTTTTACTGACTAAAAACCCACTCCTGTTCCTTCTTTGTCATTTTTACAGGGCCCGGGGATCACTTTCGCATCACCCATGGCCCCAGTAGGCCTCGACCCTGCTGGGCCCCTACGGTTGCTGACATCTCCCTGAGGCGCGCGTGGAACACTACGCGCCGTCGACGACTTGGGCTCGGTCCGGACAGTTACCGGACGATCGGACGGCGAGCCATCCATTGCTCGCCGTCCGCAAGCCCGCGCCTACGGTGGCCGGAAATCGGGATCGGAATCCCGGCGGCGGTTGGGGCGTGAGGACCGTTGCCTCACGCGATCGGCCGCCTCCTTTGCTAGCATTACTGCTTCGCAGAAGGAGGCAACCGCCTGCCACTCCTCCTCACTCCGGACCATGGCCTGTACCAAGGCCCGGCGCGAGAGATCGCTGCCGCCGATCGCCCCCACGAGGACACGGCGGTGCTCTGCCCAAGCAGGGCACACCTCTACCGTATGCTCCACCGTGTCCTCCGGGCGGTCCACACAATGGTGGCGCCCGGGCGTCTCTTCTGCACGAATCCGGTGCAGGAACCTCCCGAACTTACCATGTCCGGTGAGGACCTGCGTCATGCGGTAGGTAAGGACGCCGTGAGGCCTTTCCAGCCACTCCTCAAAGAGGGGACTTATCGCCATAATTATGGCGTGCCCAGCACTGGGTTGCGACAGTCGCTGTCGCCATTCCACTATGAGATCCCGCCGGAAGTCTTTCCGCCATGCCGCGACTTGGCGTGGCAGCGGAGTTTCATCCCGGCGTTGCATCTCCATGCGCAGATCGTGCATGCGCGCAAGGTCTTTTGCCTCCAAATCCCACGGTGGTTGGCTAGCAAGGAGGCTCGCTGCTTCGCGGGAAATCGTGCGGTATCCCCGCACCATCCGGATGGCCATGACCCTCTGGCTTGCGTTCAGCTTGGCCGCCGGTCGCTTTCAAAGCGACGGTTCCCATACCGGCGCCCCATAAAGGGCCATGGACCGAACGATTCCTGCATAGAGCCTCCGGCAGGAGGCGTCTGGACCCCCTAGGTTGGGCAGGAGCCGCTTGAGGGCAGCCCCTGTACGATCCAGTTTGGGAGCCAGACGTCGGAAATGCTCCTCGAAATTCCATCGGCTGTCGAGGACAAGTCCAAGGTACTTCATCGTCGACTCGACGCCGATGTGAATTCCTCCTACCGTTAGTTGGGAACTCGATGGTGGCGCGTTCCGAGGGCCGTGGAAGCACATGGCCTCGGACTTGTGCAATACCACCTCGAGTCCCAACTCTTGGATCCTCTCCACGACTGTCGCAACCCCGCGTGTCACTAGTTCGACCGCCGCCTGGTACGACTCTCCCCGCGCCAGGACCAGCGCGAACAGCAGCAGCAGGATCTGCGTAGCAGACCACGCTGACCCCGTCAGGGAGATCGCCGCGCAGCACGTAGTCGTAACCGATGTTCCACAAGGGTGGTCCTAGTACCGATCCCTGCGGAACACCGCACGACATCTCTCGCCGTTTCCATTCTCCCAGGTGACCAGGGTAGATAATGTACCTGTCCGACAGGTAGGCCTCGATAACATGACAGAGGTAGTCAGGCACCCGGTGATACCGGAGTGCCCTCCTAATGCTACTCCAGGGCAGGGAATTGAAGGCGTTGGCGATTTCCAAAGACACCACCAAGACACACCTGCTCTGGGATACCGCATCCCCCGTCGTGAGGGCTCGCACGCGCATGATGGCGTCCACCGTAGATCGCGCCCTGCGAAAGCCGAATTGGCCGCCCGAAAGATCCGGCCCCACCCGTGTTAGGTGCGCGACGAGGCGGTCTGCAATAACTCTTTCAAAGAGCTTGCCCACCTCGTCGAGCAGCACGATGGGCCGGTACGCGGACGGTGAGTCCGCAGGGCACCCCGGCTTCGCAATGAGGACCATTTTCCCCGTCTTCCAGCGAAGTGGGAACTGGCCCCTCTCCATACATGCGCTAAAGAGCCCTCTTAGTCGAGGCCCGAGTTCCTCCATGGCCAGGACCCAGGCCTTTCCAGGCAGGCCATCGGGTCCTGGGGCGGTATTGGCACTAAGCCTACGTACCGCCATCCCTAACGAAGTTAGCGTTGGCTTCCTGACTAACTAGATGAAGCTAATATCGTCATCATCATCATTTCAGCCGAAAGACGTCCACTGTTGGACATAGTCCTCCCCTAAGTGTCGCCCCAATGAACGGTCCTGTGCGTCTCGCATCCATCGGATTCCCGCAACCCTTACCAGGTCATCGGTCCACCTTGTAGGAAGCCTTCCAACGCTACGTCTTCCGGAACGTGGTCGCCATTCCAGAACCTTTCGGCCCCAACGGCCATCCGTTCTGCGAGCAAAGTGCAGCTAATAAACAACAGTGTTTTACATGGAGCGACTACTAATCTAACCTCTATAATCCAGTGTCTACCACGGTAGCTGTTGGCATGTTTTCCGTCTCCTGATCATCCGTAACGGCTGTCATAGATATACAAATATATCCGGGACGGCTAACGGCTTCACGTGCTTTTTAAAGTACTGAAGTATCTCGGTATATACTCGTACCTAATAGATGGTCAGTCATCCACTCTTAGCTGTTTTTAACAAACCAAAAAGTTAATATTCTAACCAAATAAATTAACTGAACAAAAAGATAAATACTGCCAATGGAAGTTCCAACAAAACTCAAGTTCATAAATAAGTTATAAAGTTCAGAAGTAACAACAATAACACTTAGAGGTAACATCCGTAACAGCGCTTTTGTTTACTTTTGGCACAACCCTAAAAATGCTCAAAATTATTCTGCCAGTGTGCCACACATAATTTAGCGTGCTGGATTTAATAACAAGTATTGTGCTGACATGTATGCCATCAACTGCCAACTGTGCCATATGCCATACGGATGCCAGGCTCGACTTCCGCGGGGAATTGACATCGATACTCGTTTTAAGTTTGGAACTGTTGTTGAAAGATGGAATGTGCTGTTCACTCAGTTTCACGTCAGCAGGCCTAGCCAAGTTACGACCGTTTCACCGTTACCAACGCTTAGTCACGGGGTCAAGGAACCGGAGGCGTGGTCGACTCGAGGCGATCGACGAAAGAGAATCGAAACGAAACGAGGGATTTATTAGAGAATTTGAGTTGACTGAGCTGTACAATAAGTTGTTGTGTAAGAGTTATGAGGAGTCATATAAGGGTATTGGTTTGTAAGTCAGTCCGGTTCATGAGTTACAAGACAAACTGAGCCCACGTATGCTACCCATTATGACATCTAGTCTCTTGAATTTGCTTGAAGCAAATGCAAGAGACTAGATGTGTATGGGTAGCATACGTGGGCTCAGTTTGTCTTTAGCTTTATCTCTACCATTATCATCATAAAGGTACTGTGCACCGCTTCATAACACGGATTAATAAAGGGCCTATTACACTACTCGATATTCAGACAGTCTTAGTCGATGTCGCGTAGTGTAATAGGCCCTTAAGTTGAAATAGATATTTTGCATCTGCATAGAGTAATATGTATTAGGTAGTAATAATAAATTACTATTGTTTTTATAACTCGTATAATACTAATGATTTGTTTCTTTTGTTTTAGGTAAATATAATAATCCAACTCTACGAAATATAATTCATCTAGAGAACAATTATTAACTGTACAGGTAAGTTAGTAAAACAGACAAGTTAAAAATGCGCAAACATTAAACAAAATAGCCTTGATCCACTTCTAATAAAATGCAGCCAGCCCTGAAGTATTATATCTGAATGCTGGCAATAATCGGAGTAACTCACTATATTGGCACAATCAGAAACAATTTCCGCAACAGCAGTGAAAATAAAACCGTTACGATTTGTATTTAATTCTAAGTGAAATAGCGACGCGTTAGGAATAGGGGTGATTTCTTTACTACAGTCAAATGAATAATATTGGATTTGTAAATATAATATGGGACTAGTTTATGGAAATAGTGCCAATAGACAGAAATACTACCTATTACATATTTAATATTACTACACAATTGTTGAAACACTAGGGCCATGGGGTCCGAGCGCTCATCGAGTTGTTCGTGATATCAGCAAACGACTGGTCGACTCTTCGCGTGACCAGAAGGCTGGGCTTTTCTTCGGACAACGAATCAGCATTGCTATCCAACGTGGCAATGCTGCCAGCGTTCTGGGCACTTTTCCCATTGATATCGATGTGGATGATTTTTTTGATGCCCAATAATTTCTTTTTCTACCCGTTTGTAAATATTATTATTTTTAGTTTGTATATATTCCTATTAAGTTATTAATATTTATTAGTATTAATGTTCATAAGCAAATAAAAACATATGCAAAAAACAGACACGATCATAATTACTACATCTACACTAATATTATAAAGAGGTAAAAATGTATTTTGTTTGTAGGAGGTAATCTCTGAAAGTAGACCTACTGGTCCGATTGCTAAAATTATTTCACCTATAGAAAGCTGCTTTATTCCTCAGTGACAAGTTATATTTTATGTGCACGTAGTGTTTTATGTGGCGAATCCGCGGGCAAAAGCTAGTGCTTAATATTTCTTTGGTGTTACCAAAGTAAATGATTGACACGACGAACTTCGTACCGCGGATGCACAAGGAGTGCTAGCCATAATCTCTAGTCCGACGGGCTGAAAAACAAAAAAAAATCGTACCGCCAAACAGTCAATGAATGTATTGACCGAATGATGGAATGATTGAGACCAATGCATCTGACAGTTACTGTCATTTGGATGAATTTGGATTATTGAATTTATTACTTGAATATTTTCGATATTTTAATAGTTATTCTGCTATTTGGGGCGAAGACGAATCCAATAAAGTAACTAAAATCGGTCCAGCCGTTCATGAGTTATAAAAATAGTATCCTTGTGTTACAATTTTATGAACTAGATTGTCGATAATTCGTAACATAGAAAACAACAAAAACTTAGTAACAACTCTACAATTTTTGCACGTACACACAATTTTTGTGATGTTTTAAGAAACTTAAATACTACAATGTAAACACGTTAACAATATGAAATATATCACATCTAAATTTGCAAATAATATGTACACATGTACATATTATTATATAGATAACCTTTGAACCCAAAAACTAACGCAACACAAAGTTACCAAACGACTCCCTCGCATCCAAAGCCACAAAATATTAAACGAACTGATAATTTATTCTTGCTTTTATGCACTTAAAAGTCAAAGTTAGACAACCCTAATGTATATTGAAATGGGTAGTAAGGGGAGGTCGGGGGAGTCGCGACCTCTTTAATAAAAACCTTTTAAGTTGATAGTGCGCACTACGATCTGGTTATACTATGAATATCGGATGTGTTTGAGGATCATGTTTTGATGAAATTTCAAATAAGAGTGTTTAGAGGTATGCGGAACAGTGAACCGTTGAAAAGGGAGGATCCTCCGACCCGCACCCCTAGCCAAGTTGATAATCTGCAATCGTTAACGCTAGTCGAAAACTAATGTGTGGGAATGACACCACATCATCTCAACGTTAAGTCACGTGGTCAGAACAAACGAATAGAAAATTCTTAGGCAAGTTCACATCTTTCAAAACGATAGAATGAATATTGTTATCGTTTCTTCAATGTTCAATGTTACATCCTTTGTTATTGTAGAACGAAAGGCTGACTCAGGCGCGTCAACATGGCTACCAACTTATCGTTTTCTACAATTGCTGACACCGAGGCGTTACCGATTGGAGAACGGAATTCGACACGAATCGGTTGAAACTTGGCTAGGAGGGCTGATGGATAGTTTGCCCGATAGTTTATTTCGGGCTGTTGTATATGTTCTAAACGCGGCGGAAATCTCTAATACAGCGATGCAGAATTTTTTAGTTTTCTAGTATATCGCTAAAAGTGTTCCGTTTTTTAATGTTGCCATATTTTGCCCTGCTGTTTTCGATAATCAGCGACTATCGTATAATATTCGGTTATTACATCCACAAACTATGTTTCCGAATGGTCCTTATAACAAAACAATACATTACACACATTTAACTACAAAACAAAGCAAAATTCACAGTTCTACCAACCAAACAATACCTACTATCATTTCAAATACAACAAAGGGATGTAACAGACGAACATATTTCATTAAAACCTTTACACACGTGGATACATCTGTCAGCGAGGGGCGATATTCTCGTACAGTCCATATAATGAGTAGCATTTTCCTTTGATGTGGCCCGTGTATGCATATTATGCCGCATGATATGCATGGCTGCCAATGAAATGTAACGTTGTTAATGGACGAGGTAGCCGTAGGGGTTGATCGGATTTCGATGTGAAAGGGCCTTTGTTATGTGATATTTGGGATATTTTTAATAATGTTTTTACGCGGGAGTGGACGCATTATGCACGTATTTTTTAACGATATTGCCAGCTACTTTAAAAAAAAAAAACACTATGATGCGTTTACACGTGGGCCCAGCCTCGGCCAATCCCCATTGTTTAAATCGGGTTTCCCCGTTTACACAATGGCTAGGGATGGCGATTGGCCGAGGCAGGGCCCACGTGTAAACGGGGCATAACAGTTACAGAAAACTTGAAAGGGAACCGTTTATCTTGGTATGGCCATGTAAAGAGGAGGGATGAAACGCATGTTACTAAAAGAGTTATGAGTATACGTGTGGATGGATGGAGAGGGAGAGGGAGGCCAAAAAATAGAAGGATGGATTGTGTGAGAAGTGATATTAAAGAAAAGGGAGTTAGTGATAGCGTGACGGGTGACAGGACAGAAAGGAAGACAAAAAAGTGTTGTGCCGACCCCAAATAAAATGGGACAAGGGCACGAAGATAATGATGATTGCTAGGTAGGTACTTTAATAAGTATGTAGTTTTTATTTGGAAATGAATAACACAAACGCCGAGTATTTTTTTTCCAAAGGATAACAGGCAGCGTTTCCTTTGCAAGTAAATACTCTAGAGTTTGGAAAATCCGAAATTACTAAAGTAGCTTTTCGTATCCAACAAACCTAAAAGGACGTATATTTGATGAAATCTCTGTATATTTCATTTTCACATCAAAATAAAGCTCGCATAATTCAGCGAGCTCTCTGAAATATTTCCACGAACGGATGTACCGGCGGATGCTCATATTATTTTACAAGCAAAATTACTCCACTCATATTCTCGTTAGACAGACGAACCGAAATCCTTTGTGGGCTGTGTACCGTGTGCTCTACATCTACATGTTTCATGTTCGCCTGGTACCAAAGGCTTCGCGCTATTTCGGCGGCCATATTGTTTCTCCAGTCAAATTGCATTGCGCGCCAACACATCACATTTTTGTTTCTCATACATAGAAAATAGGTTTTCTATTGCGATTGAGTCGCAAATTCCAAACCAAATTCCCGCGATTATTTGTTCTTTATAATTAAGTTTTCTCTCGATTTGTTCAACATTGATTGAGCTGGAAGAATGTTTGCAAGTTCCTAATTAAATTATTCTTTTTTGCTTGTCTTGCATTCGCTGCTTTACATTTTTACTTTGCTAACTGAAGCGTAATAATTTACATAGGAATTTTCGTTTTTTAAATATTTGAGCTTATTTTATTTTTCGGCGTTATTTCCGCTGTGTTTGATGTTGAAGGTTGAATGAGGAATATTCCTTTATAAAATATACAAGCGTTAGTAATTACCTAGTAGACGTATTATTAAATAAGGTTCCATATTTTAGTTATAAGTTACAACGTCCATAATAATTAAAATGATGAGGTTATTATATGGTTAGCCGTCCCGTCTCTCTCTTTTACAGGCTTTTAATAACATGTTTGCCGTCCTTAAAATATAATATAAATATTAGTAAATTGGCTAAACTATCGGCCAATAGATGCGCCCAGTTAATGAAACGAAAATTATCGGTTTGCAATTTTTCATTTATTTTGTAACCTATTTAAACTATTATGAAAATGACAAGTGCTATGAATTTACACTTAACTTGCGTTTAATTTGTGACAAATCGATATAATTCCTGTTCAGAAAACAAAGGTTGCTGGGGTATATGTCATCACATTAATATTATAAAGGCGAAAGTTTATTAACGTGTATATTAGTATGTTGGTTATGTCTTCACGTTCAAACAGCTGAACGGATTTCGATGAAACTTGGCGCACGGGTAAACATGTCCTGAAATAACACATAGGATAATTTTTACCTCGGGAGTGTGTTCCCAGGGGACAAATTTCTCCTTTCACGCGTACGAATCTCTTATATAGCTATTCGCAGCTAGGAATTCAAAATGCACAGACAACATTGATCATCAACCCTGACCCGACCTTCACCCGTTTCCACGCAGCCAATCATTGCAGTCAACAGGTCAATCATACATGAACCTGTTGGTGGTCATCAAGTATTAACGAGGAGTCCGCGCGGCCGGCTGGTGGCCACACGCTGTGATGGCGAGAGGTAGTGGGGTTATTGGTTTGTTTGCTAGCTCTAACGGCGGTGGAAAGGGTTGAATATTTAGTAGAAACGTGGAGGGTTGAGTGTTGAGGGAAATTAGTTGTCTTTTACAAACTTTTATTTAGCTGTCTCGATGTTTGTTTGTCTGTAATCAAATCTTGCAAATTAAATTTGATCCACTTCCCGGTTACCGATTGAGCTGAAATTTTGCATGCATGTGTAAATCAGATGACAATGCAAAATTATTATGACATGGAGGTGATCTGATGATGGAACCGGAAGATGGACTTAGGAACTCAGATAATACTATTGTGTTTGAGCGTTTTTGAATGGGTTTGATGACTATTAATTATATAGGTATATACCGCGCTATAAAAGTTTGCTATGAAAAAAAATATTTTTAACCTTCCGTGGTATTTACTTTGCCACTTAAAATGGTAAAAACTGTGTTGCAGTGTGGCGGTAATTACTACTACATGTCTGAATGATTTACATTATTAACCATTCTTACTTAGTTATTCATGATATGAGAGAAAACTGAATCACTATTAATTTATTATTAATGATCCAGTTAATTTGACGGTGCGTGTTCGTTTGCCGCACGTCCCAAATATACCTACGAATGCTTAGAGTTGGTTCTTACTTTCAAAAAAATTTCAACATCACGGTTATTTTTCTTGGAAGAACAAGGCTTAGTAGAGAGCAAGTCATATTTTGCCATATTTGCCTAAACTGGGCGCCATTATTTTATTTGTTCCCGCGGTTTCACACGCGTCCTATTGGCTATATAGCTTGATGTTATACTCCTTGCCTTGCTTGCTTTCCTCGAGAAATGAACTATCTAGCACTAAAATATTTCTCGATTCCAAGCAGTAGTTCCTGATATTAGCGCGTTTAAATGAACAAATAATTCTTCAGTTTTTTAATATTAAATTAGTATAGATTACTAAATGTCTCTGTACACTATATTTTATTAGGTCTACGTAAACTCAACTCCTTTTAAAACTAACGGTTCTACAAACACAAGCCACGGTCGATCCTAACATCACCGAGGTCCCCAGTATTAGCTCAGACTCAGAAAATCTCCGCACGTTTGGTCCAGATATCATCAAACGTTTCTCCTCTCCTCTAATTAATTTGCCACAGACTCCGGGACAGTTTAACTTTCCCCAGACACGAACATATTAGATCTGACTGTAATTGTTCCACAATTTCCCCGGCCTATCGCGGCTTATATTGCCAGGGAGGTAAATTAGAGGTACTTTGGGGTAAACCTCATTTTAATAAGACGAGTTACTTTTTTTTGCCTTATTCAGAGCGATGAAATAAATTCTGATTTTGTTTTGGGTTAAATTGGGAGGTAAATTAGTAGGGTAGATATTAATTTCTCTCCCTAAGGGAATATTATTACGAGACATTAACCAAAATGTCTACTCTATTTTGATGAAAATTTGACTTGACTTTAGCTGGCAAAAAAACCAACACAAAACTAGTTACTATACATATAGATCTCATAATAGGGATCTATAGGTATAGTAATTGAAAGTGAATAAAATATTTGTTATATACCCAGTTTATAAATAAATATAGGAAAATAGAATAACTAACTGAAACAATACCAATTTTTACCCGACTACGGCAAAGCCAAAGGAGGGTTATGATTTTGACAGGCTATGTATGTTTGTATGTATGTGAGTATGTTCATCTGTTCCCTCATAGCTCCTAATCTACTTATCGGAACTCGACGTATGATGTATCGTTAGAACCGATGACGTGTCACAAAACTTGATATGGCGCCCTCTAGGGGACAAAAAGTAATGTATAAAAAAATAAAAATGGAGATAAATACGCCGTGTTTGGTATCATTTGAAAGGGCTTCACTTTTACATTTCCAAAATATTGGTCAAATTTAAAGTGACGCCCTCTAGCGGACAAAAAGTTATGTGTTAAATTTAACACCAAAATTGTTTAAATAAAAATAAAGTAAAAAAACTAAAACCCGACTACGACAAAAAAAACGACGCTGAAAAAGTATGAAACAAGATTTTCATACTTCGAACAGAACAAAAAGAAAAGCCACAGTCACACGTTATAGGTACCAACCGAAACACTTTAATAACGTGTGACTACGGTTTTTCTTTTTGTTCGTTTTTTTTGTCGTAGTCGGGTTTTATTTTTTTTTAAAAAATATATCTGCCACTCTCGCCAAAACGCCGCCGGTCTATGGCTAGATTCATTCAAGAGCTAAAATATATTATAATTATAATATTTTGCAAATAAAAAAAATTACATGCATATTCCCTAATATGAATGTCACTACAGTTTTCTGAAAACACTCGCTAATTAAATACCCTCTCTCAGAACATAATTGTTTCACACCTACACTCCGAAACTAATTAAACTGGATGCGGTGCGCTCCCACGCTCCCACGCTCTCACGCACGGCTTTTGTTTACGTACAAACTTGTGCCTGGGACTACTGTGAGTTCCTTTCAGAACCAGCTACTCTAATTCAGTGGTAAATAGAGAAACAAAACTGCTTGTAAGATCTAGTTTGAAGTTATAACTTAGAATAGGTACTAATGTTAATGTAGAAGGACTTCTGGAAGGTATGAAAGGGAAAGTAAAAGGCAAAGATATTATTGTGTTGTGCTGATTGGAATTGTGCCGTGTTTCGGCTCATTGGAATTGTGGTTGGGTCACAGAATAAGTAATAGTACAAGTGTTGGGTGACCCATTCAACGCACTCTGTTTATAAACTGGTTCTAAAGGTACCATATTATTGCATATATTGCTATATAAACAGTGCACACAATGTATACCTATCTTTATAGTTCGGTTTTGTTTTGTCTTTGTAATGTTCTGAATTTAAGTTTACCGGACACACTTTTTATTTTTTCTATTTGTTTCTTAAATTCATTATGTCAATATAATGCATACCTGTTATTTGCATGGTTACTGAAATTCCGTTTTTAGATGTAAATTTATTTGAATTGTAAGTGACAGTGCTGTTAAATGCTTATTATAAATAATAATAATAAATAAATTTATGTTTCTGCACCACTCTAAGGTCGACTTGTAAAAAATGCCTAAGGCTTTAAGTCCACCTTTGTACTGTGTTATTTACTAGTGCATAAAGTCTTAATAAATAAATAAAGGTTATCCGACTGTTGAAAGATCAACCCTTAGTTTACGAAACACCTCAATTGTTACAACTTCCTGATTTTAGGGCATAAAATCATGGTTATCATCAAAACTGTTAGCTCGGGAACTAATGGCAAGCTTTAGTTTCAAACTGGGATTGTCAATATTAGCCCAAACTCTGCAAGTTCGGAGTGCTATGCCGCCACCGCGTCGCCTGTCCCGGCCTCGCTCTCACCTAGGTTCATTAAATTGAGCTCCATTATATACTTTGTAGTTTCTATCTACAATTATTATTATGGTGTAAACTAATTTAAACTGTGATTTAATATTTAAATTTGAAGCCTTTTTGACAAGCATGTTAAATATATTCTTATAGGATTCATTAAACAAATAAAATGGTACAGCATGTATTTTTTTTAATCTACGAAATCGAATCCTGGATAGGAATATTGATTTTTAGAAAATCTCCTGAACCGGGACTCTGGAGTATTTTTCGTTTCGTATTTGATCATCCATGCGTACTTGAAAAATTCAACCTGTATATCATATTGCTTTCTCAGCCTAGACACGGTAAAGAACAGGTATTTTATATATTTTAGGTACTTTGATAAAGGCTGTATGCTGCTATGTAAATTAAAAACTTTAAGGTTCAAAATTAGGGAACTTATTACCTGCGTCAACATTCAAATGCAGTCACACTTATAAGTTCGATAACATTCCAACTTGCCCAGGTAACTTCAATTCGCATCAGATATTCGACAAGCTCGCAACTAAAACTTGCGGTTTGTTAGCTGCACTTGTGAGGGTAACTACACTTGCAGTTTGAATCGCAAGTCGCTATTGGCCCGTCGCCTTTGCTGGTGGGTTCGCGACGTCACTACTTGTGAACGGAGCTTAGCGCAGCTATTACAATTAATGTTGCCGTTGACTTCTATAAGAGTCGGGTTGTCAAATAAACTTTGAGAGATGTGGAACATGTTTGGTTACTTAGTAACTGATTTATTTTTGGCTTAACTCATAACATTCCTCATCCCGCTATCATCCGAACTTTAGACTCTAACTAAAGGAATGTGTACAAAAGACGGGTTTCTGAATTGAGTATTTTGAGTTACCCTACTTTATAGCCAAATTTTTACACGTTTGCAGGCTAAAGTAGAGTTTAAGATATACTCAACTTTAAATGCTTAACTCAAGGGAAAGAACACACAACTATGAATTCAAAACAGGTAGATAATGGACAAGGAGGCAAAAGATTCAAACTCGTGGAAGCAACTCCTTACATTCTCTATTGTATAAGCTACAGAAAAATGAAAACACCTAAATTTACACACAATTTTTTTTTAGTCTAGAAACTCTAACCACACGGTCGAAGTCCTCACTATTCGCATATCTCATGCGACAAACTTCTTCATAACTTCTCAATCGTTTGATGGATCATACAGTGTTCATCACAGAGCCACTACGCTGGCGCACCCAAGTTACATAACTTTATAACTTAGACAACATAACTTAAGTCCATTAGTATTTAAAGTGTCGTCTACATGATCTGATAATGTCGGTCCCAACTTAAGCGATTGTTGTTCAGGTTCTATCGATTGAGAATCGACTTGAATTAGTTTTCGATTCCAAGTTACTTGCTTTGATGTAAGATTGTGTTTCAATTGTAAGTTATTTATTACATTTTGATACAAGATGGATAAAGTTTGTCATAGCGACCGAGGCGGAATTCGGAAACGAGGTGTTATAGAGTCGACTGCTGCAGTGAGAAATTTAATTT
Organism: Mythimna impura; assembly: GCA_905147345.3. Classification (NCBI taxonomy): domain Eukaryota; kingdom Metazoa; phylum Arthropoda; class Insecta; order Lepidoptera; family Noctuidae; genus Mythimna; species Mythimna impura. The sequence continues at coordinate 1,102,296 of LR990355.1, read as the reverse complement.
AAAACGTCCTTTTTCAATACACTTACGAAGATATTAAACCAGAACCCAGTCTGATACGACAAATACAATAAATTGTGGCGTGGCGAGCTTGCAATAGTAAATTGTGTGCCTAAAAGCGGTAGAGATAAAGTCAGGTTTTTGAATAAGTGTGTAGAATATTTTTTTTTAATACGTACACTTAAGTCGCATTGACAAGCTTTCTCCATTTGTATCTAAATGTACTATTTAGCTTGTGGTTAACCAGAGGGAGTCTTGTTGTTTTCATATCTGGACTAAGGTCGGTCTGTGTTTAAATCTCTTCGAATTCGATAGTATAATAGGTACTTTTTGTTGCATTGGTTTTAGCCCTTTGTTTTTTTTAATGGTTTGGACATCATCGAATAAATTCTCCCGCTCTGGGCAGAGCAATAGGCTGTGTCAGACTTTTACTGACTGTTTAGGCTCAGATATTATATTAAAATAAATTAAAGGCAAGTGGACTGTATAGGGGTTTATTCTAATCTTAGCACAGTAGGTTTAAATAGTTCAAAAGTACGTCTACGCGCGGTCGTGATGGACGATGCAATGCCGGATGTCCTGCGTGCTTAGACCCCGCGCCGCCGCCGCCGCGTCATCATAGTGTGTGTGTGAACACTGACTAAAACCCTCCCATGTTCCTCCAATCACTCTGGGTTCCAGGACATCAGCTCTGGCATCCCATCCCTTAAGTTACACTCGTATAGCTAACTAGTGGCTATAAATATTTGGAGATAGTCTCATCAATATCCGCCGACTGATGAAACGTCAATAGTATGTCGCTAATCCAGAGATAATTGGTTTACAATCCACTTAATATTACTTTGTTTGATCAGAGCTTAAGCTGAACATATTAACACCACTAGTAATCAGCTCATCAACTAGTATTTGTCGATTGTTGAACGTCAAGAACGCGATGAAGGTACTACGATGTTGATATTGCTCAAGATAGTTGGAAACAGTTTAGAAGGCAAAAAGTTTGGTGCCATACCGAACAATCTGGACAAGGAGTAGCTAGCTACCATGTTGGAGGTATCGAGTTGAAATTAAAACCATATACTCAGGTCTGTAGTCCCTTGAAGCTGCGGAAAAATCAAACTTTTGAGTTAATGAAAAATAAAAGATACGGCCGTTTTTGTCGCAAAAACGTATATTTCGACACTCTCACGGAAATCAAAATTCATAGGGTACTTCCCGTTGATCTAGAATTCTGGAATTTGGCATGAAGCACGGTCTCATAGCACAAGAATAGGAAAAAATCTGTAAACTGTAAATTTGTAGTTACGTCAAAAACAAAACCTTTTTTTGCGATTCGGAAAAATCTGCGTAACTCAATTCGGGAATTGAACTTTTTTCATAGGTAAGTTTGTACGGCACCCTCAGTGCGTCAGTCCGACTCGTACTTGCCTTGTTTTTTTTTTAATTACTCCAGTTACAGTATCGTGTCTGCATTCACAAACATGTAAACTCACACAAGACACCAAGATCCGGAACATCCATCTGTTGGGCGTGCATTATTTTTATCCGTATGGTTTTCGAACCCGCAACATACAGTGCAGCAGCCAATCGCACAACAACTGCGCCAACTGTACCATTGAAAGTTGAAATGGTAAGCCAGATGGAGAGTTCAGAAGATACAATTCCCATTTACCATTGACTTAGGTTATTTAAATAGCCCTCGGACCGAAAAATAACTCTCCCCAGATTATTTCAGATACCTCAATAAAAGTGTCTCAATTCCATTCAAACAGGACAAAAGGAGGTTCTCGAATTGATCACAGAATCGCAATGATATACGTAGGGGAGATAAAGTTATGGAATACGTTTCGGTTACAAATGGGGGATTTGATCACCGGGTATAAAGGGGTTTGTGGCTAAATGGGACCGGCTCAGGTAAATAAAGAGTCTGTTCGGTGACTTTAACAAAAGAAATTGGGGAATTCTGTGTCTTCTCAGCTTTCTCTCTTTTTTGCCCACCTGATGGTAAGCAGTGATGCAATCTTTGATGGTGAGGCGCACTAATTTATTAAGAGCTTATTCACTTTAGTCTTGAAGACACCTAAATTATAATCGGACGGGAAGACCGCTAATCAAACTAAATAATTTGTCTAAAGATAGATAGATCTTTTATACAATTATAAGCAGTAATAGAAGTTGAATACCAAGCTGCATATCTCATACTATGAAATGTGTCCGTATTGTGAAACCTCCCCATATTATGAATTATAGAGATGTGTATTTTTTATTGAGCGATAAAAATGAAGGAAAAGCATTGAAAACGTTATTTATGGGAAACCTTTGACTCTCAAGGGGCAATTCGCCATTCATGATGTGTTTCTCCGAATAAAAGAATATTTTCTAACTGTAAGTCACGCGCATGAACGGAAGGTATACTTATATTTATGTGTGTTTGTGTTACGTGGTAGGCAACCTCACATAAGCACAAAATGTAACTTTCATTGTGCGTACAGCTAAGGAGTAGAATTCTCTGCTGGATTCTGTGTCTCCTGATAGCTACAACCTAGGGTTATTTAAGTCAAGAGTGAATAGGTTAGGTTTAGGCAAGCGCGATCACATCGTCGCGTACCATCAGGTGAGATATTGGTCAAATAAATGTATATAAATAAATATCAATTGCTGCATATGCGACCGAGATCATATTTTTCGAGAACGTCTCGATCGATTTTTGTTCGTAATTGTCTCGACAAGATTTGTTAGAAAGTTTAGCACCCGTGCAAAACCAGAGCAGGTCGCTAGTAGGTAAAAAAATAAATGTGAGTGTAACCACTTTAACTGAGGCAAGTCAATACAAAAACCCGCGCAAGTGCGAGTCGGACTCGCGCACTGAGGGTTCCGTACAAACTTACTTATGAAAAGAGTTCAATTTCCGAATCGAGTCTCAAAGATTTTTACGAATTGCAAAAAAGTTTTTTTTTGTGAAGTATCTACAAATTTACAATTTTCAGGTTTTTCTCTATACTTATGCTATAAGACCTCACTTCATGCCAAATTTCAGCATTCTAGGACGACGGAAAGTACCCTATGAATTTTGATACCCTTGAGAGTGTCGAAATATACGTTTTTTTACAACATAAACGGCCGTATCTTTTTTTTTTTGTTAACTTACAAGTTTGATTTTTTGTCAGCTTTATGGGACCGCAGACCTGAGTATATATATGGTTTAAATTTCAACTCGATACCTCCACGCGTTCTTGAGATAAAGGGTCTTGACAAACAGACAGACATACGTACAACAAAGTGATCCTATAAGGCAGTGGTTCTTAACCGGTGGTCCGCGACCCACTGGTGGTCCCTGGAAGCATCCCAAGTGGTCCGCGGAGCCATCCTAATAAATAAGAATAGTCGGGAATAAATCTTGAGGAAATATGAAGCCTAAAGGCAATTTCTTTACAAAACTTCGAGACATTGATATTTGTTACCTACCTTTATTTTCATCGACATATATTGTGAGCAGCGGTTCTCGGCGCTTCTGATTTTTAAAAACAAGCACCTAAATCGGTTGGATGCCACTCGGCGATATGCGTTTGGCTTTGGGTAGCACTGAACCAAGGATTCAGAAGTTAGTAAAGAGTATGTAGTCACAAAAATTGCATTAAAATCGTAACTGTATTGTAGATACTGTAAAGAAAATTAAAATACTGAGGGCTTTAAATAATTTTATGCGTGTTTTATTTATACATGAATTGAAACATGTATTTACATTTAGGTACTTTATATTAACTACAAGCTAATTAACCAACTTGGTGGTCCATGGCAAGACAAAAATTTTGTCATATGGTCCTTCATGCCTATAAGGTTAAGAACCACTGCTATAAGGGATCTGTTTGTTCCTTTTTAGGTACGGAACTCTAAAAAGTGTATCTTCCTATCTCGAATGACAGATGGAAATGATGAAAGGAAGTTGGGAAGTAGGATTGTAACGTTGAATATGTTTCCGATACATGTTTACAATACACAGGAGCTTTCTGAATCATTCAGTCGATACTTGCGGGAGTTCTTACGGAAATTAATTTCTTGTAAAGTTTATATGTTCGCTCTTAAAAGGGTTAACATGTTTTCTTGTTTGCAAAATACGTTCCTTTTATGTTTGTTACCAATATAAAGTTATACGGGTATGTTTTTTATTAGGAATTGAAGAAAAAAATAACCATTTTCACCTTTGCTTTTTAGTGAGTTTTATACTACGTATTTCTATTTGAAGTCACCGTAGAGAAAAACGTTTACACATTCTCGCTACGGAAACATTTCTCCACATATCTCCCTTTCATTCACCAGGTATTCTACTTACTTATTTCTTATCTATTAGGTACAGTAAGAACTAAAGCTCGTAAGGTTTAAGTTTATCAACTTGAAGCAGCCGGGTTTTACACCGATATTTCTTCTTGTGACATTTCGCATTGCGGACTAAGCGACCCCCTAATTCGCGCCCTGATTTTACTATTTGAAAACACACGGATTCAAGTTCGTAGTGGGAATGTGACGTAAAAATCATTTGTTAGTTTTTTGACCAAAAGCAACGCCGCTATTTACGGCATCGTCTCGGTGGCAGTATATAGGTACCTACATATATCGTGGCTAGATCTTAGATTTGATCATATCATGATATGGCCAACTAAAACTGGCCAGATCGTTTAAACGTTAACATTTGATGATATGTCAGTCCTCGTTTGGCCATATCATTGATGTAGGAATTCTATGATAATAAAATGTCTAAAGAAAGTAGGCCAAAAGAGGATTGGAATATCATCAAACTTTAACGTTTAAAAGGATCTGGCCAGTTTTACTTGGCTATATCATGAAGTGATCAATAGCCACGACATATACATAGATTGCTCTAGCTGCAGGTTTTGGAGCACAGAAGGCAGGCAAGAAGAAGATAGGACATATCTGCGTTGCAGTTTCAGATTCACATATCAACTGTCACTTTACGAGTGCTAAAAATTCGTGGAATTTAATCCTGTTTCTGAATTTGTTTTGGCGAACTCAAAAATCCTTGATTTATGTCCCCACCGGTGCTGTAATACGGTATTTGTGTCATTTTAGTGAAATATTTCACTCTTATAGATACGTTATCAGCTTCCACGGAATAGCTTTGAATGTAAACTGAATTTTATGTAAAGCGTACTCATTTGTTATGGAAAAGTAAACTCAAAGGTCAATTTATAGCCCAGTTGTGGTCGTAGATAAGCTCATATTCTAATATCAACATCTTATTCTTATCCTCTGCCTAGTGTAGCCACAACTTTGTCGCTGTAAACTTGTGTTATTTAAAGGAAGTAAAAGATAACATCTACTCTAACAAAACTGCTACCTTCTTCAACTTGTCATTATTGATAACTTTTTAAATAAGACCCATAAATATATCCTTTTTTAATCTAAACCGTATTTGAACCTATCGGATATCCGAAATAAAAAAATATCGTAACCGTAACCGATATAAAAGTTTCGGATAAAGGCGGAGTCCAACAGGTTTTTGTTTGTATTGCCCGGCTAAACAAATGATAATCTGAACTAGAATTGAATGTCCAATCTTGCTATTTGTATTTACTTTAACCGACTTTATCAGAATCTAGTGGATAATTCGAAATAATTTCATATCCGTAACTGTATACGAAACTGGTTTAATATTATTCCTATATCCGTATCCGAATTTTTATATACATAACAGCCCAGAGGTTTTACCAAGAGCTCTTGACGCGATCCATTGGACGATATAAACTGAACTGTTAAAGGGTCCTTTTATAGATACAGTGTGTAACTCCATTCTTCTTTCTCGTTCGCACGATCACTCACATTTTAATATATCATGGTAAGGCCCCTGCTCTTAACTATCGAAAGCCGCGTCTCTCTCAATTTTCTACTCTAATACTCTACAGTTTAACTGGTCATTAACAAACAATATCAGTATCCTCTGCAATTAATAGGGGCTCCGAGCGAGCCCTATTACCAATTCTAGGCAGACAAACGAGCCAGGTAAGCGCGCTGTGTCCCGCACCATCTAAATGCTCGCCTTAAGTACCGCCATTTATTTTCCTAGTTGGAAAACATAGGGGCCGCGGTGGGGGCGGTGCCGCGGCGGGAGTTAATCTTAATAAACTTTTTGGGTTGACTGGTTGAAAGTGCTTAAGTCATTAAGTTCTCGTTACAGATACGATTTTTATTGCAATTGTATTCGTAAAGTCATCATCGTCTTTCTGCCCTTATTCCATATTACTTGTGATCGGCGCAACACCTCTTTTTCTCCCATTCTGTCCTGTTACCCGTCATGCTATCACTAACTCCCTTTTCTTTCATATCACTCTTCATACAATTCATCCATCTTTTCTTTAGCCTGCCGCTGCCTCTCCATCCATTTTGTTGTATGCGTAAAATATTAAATAAATAAAGAGGTTATTATCTTCCTAGTCTTTTTACCATCTAGCTTGGGTCAGCCTCCAGTCACCGGATGCGGCTGAACCTGTGTTTTACATGGAGTGACTGAATAGTGGCAACGGCCCCGACTTAAGAGTTGTAGGTCGCGGGATCAAACCCATCCCGGCGCATAACTTTGTGTAATTTATTTCATCAGTGCTGCTCTCAAGGAAAACATCGTGAGGAAACCGGCATGTGCTAGAATAAAAAATTTGAAGACATGTGATATCCACCAATCCGCACTGGGCGCGCGTGGTGGATTACGGCCCATTCCCTCTTCTAGTGAGAAAATTATTAGGCGGATTATGCTACATGGAGTGACTGCCTAACAGACCTCTAAAACCCACTATATTACTGGGCAAAACGGTACTCCTTGGATACCTTGGCCTTACGTGGCTTCCGAGGCACGGCGTGTCAGTAAAGTCCTAAATAAACTTAGCTTCTTGCCCGGTTTCGAACCCGCAACTTCATGCATGAGTGGCGGATGCCTTAACCACTAGGCTATCACGTGACTGATGTTATAAAGAGGTAATCTCTGTAAATACTAAACCGACGGTGTTTTTCCACTGATTGAAAGCAACAGTATCGGTGAGTGTCGATAGCGTTTTTTTTCCCATAACATGCACAATTCCCGTGAGACAGGCCATTGGAACGAATTCGCGGGGAAAAGCTAGCAGAAATTCCAGCCGTATTGTCTTTTATAATTTGATTTATCTAGATAATGAGACTAATCAGTTCTTGAAGTAATTGAATAATATAAATTGTGTTGAAGTGTTAATTATAGTTATACTTTGATAAATTACTGGCTTTGTTTCTTTTTAATTGAACATAATAGGATAATAACAGGTCTTGTTAGTCGTTTTATAACTTGTTTTTAATGATCAAACACAGATAAACACGATACAGTTTGAGATAGTAATTTAAAAGCTGCAATATAATATTCAAAGTAATTATGCTTCGTCATAGTACAACCAGTAATGACATTACAAAATAAATTCTCATGCACATTCATATTTGTTTCGACATAGAACGTATCGCAACTGGTATTTTAACTAGGTTACATAGTAACTTTTGCTAAAGATACACTGCTCCCTAGCCAAGTTACATCCGTTTCGTTTCGATTCTCTTTACGTTGATCATCGATGACGTCATAATCGAAGGCGTGGCCTACTCGAGGCGATCGACGAAAGGGGATGATGCAGGGGACGATCGGGGGGCAGTTCCATTCCCGTTCCCCTAGTTACATTTTCACAAAATAATCTTTGTATACTTATTTAATTCTTCTGTACTTATGTTTGTCGCCTAACTCCTCCTAAAAGGCTGGACGGATTTGGGTGAAACTTTGTGTGTATATTTGAATGAGTCCCTGGATGCTTTGAAAATACAATAGAACCCGGTTGGTGGCGCTGCAATGGGGTTTACAATTTTTTTAACAGGCGGGAAGCCAGTTTTCGGGCAGGACAATATCTGTTGGGACCGCTAGTATTATATACAATAAATTTAATTAAGGTAATCTAAACAATTGATGAATTTAATAAGTATGTTATTAAAACCGTCTCCGCACAAAGCGTTCCCCGTGTATTTCGCCGATGCACTGCAGATGCAATTTATGAACCCCCAAGTGCCCTCGTTACCTACGATGTCCGACCCGACCTTAGAAAACCGGACGTTATTTTAGCCTCTCTAGCTATTATTTAGCCTCTCTGACCATTATTTAGCCTCTCTGACCATTATTTAATCTCTCCGGCTATTATTTTAACCCGGGTGGCCAGGACAGTGTAACTTGGCTGATTGTCTGGTCTTAAGGTAGATCAAGTGGCTTGCTAATGGTTGAAGATTTGGCAGCTGTGGTTTTGTGGTCAGTGGATTCTTGACCTACATTACATAGTTTTGATTGGAGTTATTCATGCAGTTTATGTTGAAGATTAAATTATTAAGTTTCATCAGTGAATGTCTTTTTGCGGTAAGAATGAAGTTTAATATTTTTCTTTGTTTAAATGACACGTAGGTCGAGTCAGCTATAACCTGACAGCATTTTTTTAACGTAACCACACAGAAAGAATTACTCCTGCATCGTGGGTGGGTTTACAAACATGTTAATTCACATCCACGTTACACCCAGACCCGGGACAACTATCCATTATAAATATTTGTTCGGTATGGGATTCGAATCCATGACACGCAGCACAACAGTCAAACGCTTAACCACTGCGCCAAAGATGCTGTCTACACCAGAATACATATCACAACAGATTGATAGGACGGAATGGAATGAGAAAACGTGTTACATCGACCTCGAGGGAGATACCAAAAACAAGGGCAAGGAGACGATGCTTATACTGGTTTCCTGAGGCGACGCGACGTTCATAGAATCAACAATGCATGTTTACTCTATTGTAGTGGTCTACGTGACTAACCGTACGTGGGTGCGGTGTGGCGATGATCGAAGCGAAGCGGTCGCAATCAGTTGGTTTGATATTTTAGCGTGAACTCTTCGTTGCGATGACCTGTTTAATATACATAACGGCTATAACGGCGATTTCGCGCGTACGTAGGACACAGACACCGCGCCTCGTTGAATTTCCGTGAACCACACCACGTTATATAATATAAATGAAGTTTATATTAGTTAGAAAAGGGGTAGCAGTCTACTGAAAAAGTACCCACACACGTTAACACAAAGTATCTATAAATAGCACAAGCCAACCTCCGCCATTATATGTATTCGCTATCGACAATCCAAAAGTAAATGCTTTAATAGAAATAAACGCTTTGAGTTTGAGTATCTGACTTTATAAAACTTGTACAAACGTTATCTAAGCGTCAAAGGCTCGCGTATCGCACAAGCGAGGATTTGGTTTAGAGCGGCAGCAAGTCCGCAGCGGCCGCCGGTACAATGTTGTCGCGTAATTTGTTGAACAATACGCCCGCACGGCGCAGGTGACGCGGAAAACAATGAGATTGTGCTTCCGCGGAGAGCGGGGCAAGTTATGAGCGGGAGCGATATTATGGTCTTGAAAGAACGGTTGGCGCAGAGATAGGCTAGATAGAGCTATAGGCTGCTGCGTTTCGTGTTTGATTGCCGCACAGAACAAATATTTGTATGATCTACAGATATTTTCTCAGAAATTATGATATTTTATTATTTATTTATTTATTATATTCTTTATTGTACACCACATAAACAAAAATAAGGACAAACATAATTAAAAATAAGTGTACAATGGGCGGTCTTATCGCACAGAGCAATTTCTTACAGACAACTTTTGGATGGACTGAAAGAGAGGAGATGGATTTTTAGGGCTGTCAGTGTACAACTTCAGAAAAATACTAATAATACAGAATAACACAAATACATACATACAATATTAAATATATATATATATATATACTAATAAATAATAAATATATAATTGAGCCAGGAGAAGAAAAAAACATGATGATGATGAGGTATTTTCTTTTATTTTTTGGTTTATTTTTTGTTTATGTTTGTCTCTGTTGAGGCCGGCGTCAAAATGCAACAGATAACCTAGACAGCTGTGTTGTCTATGGTCCTAGTGGTTTTTTTTTTTTTTTTTTTTTCTGGTGGGAAAATCATCTTATGACATCCCCCGCTCTTGGGCGAGGAGCGGGAGATAGTGTCAGACTTTTACTGACTAAAAACCCACTCCTGTTCCTTCGTTGCCTTTCGTACCAGGGCCGAGTCTTCCTTTCAGAATCAGACCCTTGGCCCCGGTAGGCTTCGACCCTGCTGGGCCCCTACAGTTGCTGACAACTCCTTGAGGCGCGCGTGGAACAACACGCGCCGTCGACGACCTGGGCTCGGTCCAGACGGTTACCGGACGGTCGGACGGCGAGCCACCCATTGCTCGCCGTCCGCAAGCCCGCGCCTACGGTGGCCGGAAATCGGGATCAGAATCCCGGCGGCGGTTGGGGCGTGAGGACCGTTGCCTCACGCGATCGGCCGCCTCCTTCGCTAGCATTACTGCTTCGCAGAAGGAGGCGACCGCCTGCCACTCCTCCTCGCTCCGGACCATGGCCTGTACCAAGGCCCGGCGCGAGAGATCGCCGCCGCCGATCGCCCCCACGAGGACACGGCGTTGCTCTGCCCAAGCGGGGCACACCTCAACCGTGTGCTCCACCGTGTCCTCCGGGCGGTCCACACAGTGGCAACACCCGGGCGTCGCTTCCGCACGAATTCGGTGCAGGAACTTCCCGAACTTACCGTGTCCGGTGAGGACCTGCGTCATACGGAAGGTAATGACGCCGTGTTGCCTTTCCAGCCACTCCTCAAAGAGGGGACTTACCGCCATAATTACGGCGTGCCCAGCACTGGGTTGCGATAGTCGCTGTCGCCATTCCGCCATGAGATCCCGCCGGAACTCTTTCCGATGGTCCTAGTGGTGCAACACAGTTATGCCCGATACACACATGGCCTGTCAGGGAACTTGGTTTTTGTATTTTTGAAACGAATTGTGCGTCTATTCAGGCAGAATAAACATGTTTTCTTTCTTTTCTTTTTTTCTTATATTCCGGGTCTGGGTGTGTCATGTTTGTGAACGCACCCATGATACAGGAGTCAGGAGTTATTCCTAGCATGAGGCAACTTTTTTTTTTAAAATAATTTCTATAGATTTAAGAAAATGGAATCGGTTAAGTTTTGTAGGATTTGAAGTAAATATTTGTTGATTTAGAGATTTTCTTAGACTACGTTGCTTTTATCTATGAAAACAGTTCAATTCCCGAATTGAGTTACGAAGATTTTTCCGAATCGCAAAAAATGATTTTTTTTTTGTTATGACGTAACTACAAATTTACAGTTTTCTGATTTTTTCCAATACTTGTGAGACCTTGCTTCATGCCGGATTTCAGGATTCTGTGTCAACTGGAAGTACCCTATGAATTTTGATTCCCTTGAGAGTGTCGAATTACACGTTTTTTGTGACATAAACGGCCGTATCTTTTGTTTTCGCTAAATCAGAATTTTGATTTTTTCACAACTTCAAGGGACCGTAAATTTGAGTATATGGTTTTAATTTCAACTGGATACCTCCATGAGTTCCCAAGATAAAGGGTCTTGACAGACAGACAGACAGACGGACAACAAAGTGATCCTTTAAGGGTTCCGTTTTTTTTTTAGGTACGGAAACATTATGAGGTACGGAACTCTAAAAAATAAAGGCGGAAGTTTGTATATACACATGAGTGTATGTTTGTTACACCTTCACGCCCAAACAGCTGGATGGATTTGGATGAAATTTAGCCTACGAGTTTACGTCTTGGAGTATGTTCGTTTCTGATCATTTTCTACATTGACGCGGGCAAAGCCGGTGGCTTAAGCTAGTAATTCACAGAGGCGGTCCACAAAGGCTTCTGCAGGGACAAGCCACCGGCCCTCTGATGCTTTTCCTTTATAGGTACACTAGCTAGTAATAGATTGCTGGTTCAGTTTTTTTTTGATGTGGGAAATCATTCAATGACTTCTCTCGCTCTTGGTTGGAGCAAAATGGCGAGTGGGCACACCTCCACCATATGCTGCACCATGTGATCCGGGCATTCCGCACAATGGTGAATCCTGGACGTTCCTTCAGCCTGAACATGTTCATTCAAAACAGTAAAGGTCCAGTTACCCTGAGGGCGAGTTCATTACGCAGCTCATTTAACATCTAGTTGTTTACAACTTGCGCCGCATTGTTTAGTTGTGGGCTTGTAAGTTTTGTTCCGAGTGCTTTGTTGACGAGAAAATGCAGGCGCGGCTTAATCCGTGACCCCATTCCGAAAATATGTTTATACATACTCTAATTGTTTGTACAGAATGTGCAGTTTTATTTCGGCTTATTATACAGGGGTGCTAATTAAACAGACTTCTTTTCAATAACATTATTCGCCTCTAAAAAATCTGCCTTGCCTTCCAACTTACTAAGTCAGCTACAATTAACGAGCGTCTGAATGATACTATCTTAGCCACTAGTTGTTGGCGTTGTAAAAAAGACGTACTAGTTTTTTTTTATTATATACCACAACTATCACACGACGCCGTCTAGTCCCAAGCTAAGCAGAGCTTGTTTTATGACTACTAGACAACTGATAAACATACTTAAATATTTTATAAATACATACCTACATATTACCTATAGATAAATTACACCCAGACACAGAACAAATGATTGTGCTCATCACAAAACAGGACAAATGTTCTGGGTGGGAATCGAACCTACGACCTCTGGCATAGCAGTCAGGGCCACTAACCACTAGATCAACAGGCCAGTCAAGTTTATTAGAGGCTATGTCATTTTCCGGTTGCTTAGTTATAAAATGAGAAGTTTGATTACGTGGCTAATAAAGAAATGTGGCTTAACTTATAATTTCTCATAATATAGAATTGGTACTGTGTAATAAGCCGAAGTTGAGAGCAGTGGTGGCCGAGTGGTAACGGCCCCGACTTACGAGTTGTAGGTCGCGGGTTCAAATCCAGCCAGGCGCATTACTTTGTGTAATTTATTTCATCACCACTGCTCTCAAAACGGTGAAGGAAAACATCGTGAGGAAACCGGTATGTCCTAGAACCAAAAATTCGAAGACATGTGACATTCACCAAGCCGCACTGGGCCCGCGTGGATTATGGCCTATTCCCTCTCCTAAAGAGGAGGCCTGAGTCCCAGCAGTGGGAACATTAAAAGGCTGGTTATGCTATGCTCTGCTATGCTAATAAGCCGAAATATAGCTGTAACTGTGTGAAAGTTTACTTGAAATATACACTCTTGTGCTCTCTCCGTTCCTTTACTCTCATAGTCCAATGGGACAGTAATCTGACACGAACGGACAGAAATCAAGCGCAGGACTAACGGCTGTACGTGCTCTTCGAGTCACAGGGGTGTCACACACACACCTCCAACTTCCTAACTCCGGGCTGCTACAGAGTAATTTCTAGTGGAAACACCTCGGATCACACTCAGTAGGAGCGCCTGCGACCACAATACCAATGAGGTCAACGAAAGAAGAATATAGTGCTTTAGTAAAATGGTATATTCAATAAAACCATCGCACTGGAGATCACATCACACTAATATTATAAAGGTTAAAGTTTGGAAGTGTATTTGTTACTTCTTCACGTCCGTGGTATTTGGCACACCATATCCTGGAATTGCATATAGGATACTTTGTATGCCGGGAGTACGTTCCCGGGTATTTTTTTAATCCCAGGAGTATTTTCCCGGGTATTTTTTTCTATCTCAGGAGTATTTTTCCGGGTAATATTTTTTTATCTCATGAGTATTTTCCCGGGTCATTTTTTTATCCCAGGAGTATTTTCCCGGGTCAACTTTTTTAACCCAGGAGTATTTTTCCGGGTCAATTTTTTTATCTCAGGAGTATTTTACCGGGTCAATTTTTTTTTATCCCAGGAGTATTTTCCCGGGTCAATTTTTTTATACGGGGAGTACATTTCCGGGACAATTTTTAACCCGGGAGTACGTTCCCGGATCAAATTTTATCCCGGGAGCACAATTTTCTACTATCACACAGACGAAGCAGCTGGCAGCAGTTATATAGTTCTCAATATAGTGTAAAGGTTAGACTTAGACACGATGAATGGACACTGCGTAAAAAATCATAAAGGTACAATTCTGAGACGGACTGCAGATTGCAACCGCAGGCGAAACTGCGGCTAGCGGCTGCGGTTAACCGCAGTGCTGCCTGCGGTCGCAGTTGCTTCTATTCCAACCGCGGCGACATGTCCCGGCTGCATTGTGCAGCCGGGACATGTCGCCGCACAGAACCATGCTTCTTACCGCACAGAACCATGCTTCTTACCGTGCTTCAGTCACTCCAGTACCTACGTGCGAGACAGAATATCCAACAACGCTATCGATACTTTACTTTTGTTAGAAGAGGAAAATGATGACGACTTGTGTGGATGACCAGCAACAAAGTTAATTAATTTTTCGTCATCATCTTCCGAAAAAGTTGTCATTTTTGTACGTGTGAACTCTGTGGTTCGCGACACCGCTGGTGCTGCAGTCTGCGGACGCACCGTGTCGCGGCTGCAGGCCGCAGTGTCGCCGCACTCGGAATCAATTTCAAGAGATTCAATAGAAACTAGTAGTTTCGCTTGCAGTTTGCGGTCTGCAGCTCATCTCGGAATTGTACCTTAAGGCTACACATAAGAGATAACGACTGAGAAAACAAGTAATATTGATGATTGAAGATGAAAGAATGTTGGATGATGCCACCATGTATGAGATAAAGCGAATGGTTATGAATTTTAGGACAAAATAAAAGCTTTTTTACCTAGTGGTTTGCCTGAGGTGTTTTAACCTCTTTTTTAGAGCATTATCAAGTAAGTCGTTGGATCCCACAGTTTTTTTTGTTACTTTTTCCCATTTAATAGACTAGCTAATCCGACAAATTTCCAATGTAACAGTGTGGAACATTTCAACTTGAACTTGTTAACACACGCGATGGCGGACATTCCGGCTAATGGCAGGACATTAGGCCGCTCCGCTCGACTTATCGCCTCTACTTGAGGTGTATTGGCCGTTTTAACGTAGTCCTTTGTGGTACAGAGTGGTGGAAAAAGGGAGGTTTTAGGAAGGAGATGGAACTGCCTGGCTAACTGACTTTTTATATTCACCTGAGTTATACCGTTTAATAAATAGATAATTATTAACAGTGCACATAGTCACATATACATATCTCGTCTGGTCCAAACTGGCCAAGTGCGAGTCGGACTCGCGCAAAAAGTTTCGTACCATTATCTATACAACTTAAACACTATATATTTATTTTTAGTTTTTAGAGCGGCAACAGTAATACATCAACTGTGAAAATTTCAATTGTCTAGCTATCACGATTCATGATATACAGCTTGGTGACAGACAGACGGACAGTAGAGTCTTAGTAATAGGGTCCCGTTTTTACCCTTTGGGTACGGAACTCAAAAACCAAAAAAAAAAGTGTTCATAATACCAGCCAAAAAATGATAATTACATCTCCCGTATCTGCATGGTAATGTCTGTTACAAAAACCAGCTGTTAACAACATTTTTACGTTCTTTACAAACAGCCGTGTTCTTTTATAGCCTCCTTTTGTCCGCTATCGGCTTTATACCTGGTTTTGTTTGAAAAAAAAAAACGGCATTAGGCCCAGCCTGTGCTGTGCGGGATGGCGCGCCGGGTACCCGGGTAGTCGGTACATGACCCAGATACGACTCTTTTGTTTAAGGCTTCGGCGCTACTTCTTTATTTATTAGCGTTATAGTTGGGATTAAGATAGTGGAGACTTCGTGGGAGTTCGTTTTAATTTTGCTAGTTTAATTACTTGTGAAATTAAACTAAGGTAGGCGCCAGACAAATTGGTCACGGCATAACTTGAGAACGATTTTACTGATTTCATTCGTATTTTTTTAAAGATTTCCAATACTTTGTTGAAGGTTCTTACGGAATGAAAAATTAAGAAAATTGGGCAGAAAATAGGAAAATTTTAGAAAACTACGACTTAAATAGTCCTAGTTTTCTAAAGTTTTCCAATTCAAGTTCAAAGTCTTCGCGCGTTTGACAGTTCATAGTTATGACAGAACAGCTATATAGCTAGCTGTCGGGTCAGCTAGTTTGGAATATAGTAGCTAGGTTAATTGGCCATCCTACATTTAAAGACATTCGAAATTTAAAAAACAGAAATAAAGATATAAAGCTGTCTTGGATCGACATCCATCGTGATTCTTTACATTTTATAATAATGAAAAACAATTCATCGTTTATTTTTCGGATACCTACGCAGAGATATTAGGAACAGGTCAATGAACTATATTCCAAATTTATCTGGCACCAGGTATAGTTTTCATTTGTTCATGTATAATTTTTCATCTTAATCTGTGTTATAGATGTGAAACAATTTTAGCACGTCATAATCAGCCTAAGAATGGGACTCAGGCCTCCACTCTAGAAGAGGGAATTGGCCGTAAACCACCACGCGGGCCCAGTGCGGACTGGTGGATGTCACATGTCTTCGAATTTTTGGTTTTAGGACCCTCACGATGTTTTCCTTCACCGTTTTAGGAGCAGTGGTAATGAAATAAATTGTACAAAGTAATACATGTGCCTGCCTAGGTTTGAACTCCCGTCCTACAACTCGTAAGGCGGAACCATTGCCACTGGGCCAACATGTTATATTAAGATAAGAAAAATATGACCACGTTTCTAAAAATAACCGCTGAGCTAACCAAAATTATTTACTCTAGAAACTAAAATTATATTAATAAATACTAAATTAATTACTCCTAAAAAAACACGGCCTCAATAAAGGTATCGCTTCGTTACCTCTCAATATCACTAAGTACCTCTTTTCCACGAAAATACATTGTTATTCATCACCTTTTAAGTTTTTTCATAAAACTCTGCGAATAAACCCACCAAAGTATAAAATTGGAACTTAATTAAACCTCCCAAGTTTTAATAAAACTGTCTTAAGGAAGGGTATCATGAATATTAAATTAGAAGGTAAATCTTTGAAAAGGGTATCTTGAATCGAAACTATTTTTATATGTAGGTAAGTGTCTCGATCGCTAGGTGCTGCAGGGACCGGCGTGAATAATAAACGTTACAGTATTGATAGGATACTATGTTCTTATAAAACAATTACTCGTACCTTTATAGTTTAAGTAGCTTTTGCCAGCAGCTTCGTCCGCGTGAATATTGGTTATTGCGTACGCGCAGTCGAAGTCTAAGACGGATAAAAAGTAACCTATGTGCATCCTTGAAGTTCAAGCTTCCTTCGTTCCAAATTTCATCAAAATCGGTTGAGTAGTATAACCGTGAAAGCGTAACAGACAGGAAGACAGACAGAGTTACTTTTACTCATTTTTAATATTTACTGGCCTGTTGGTCTAGTGGTTAGTGGCCCTGACTGCTATGCCGGAGGTCGTGGGTTCGATTCCCACCCAGGACAAATGTTTGTGTGATGAGCACGATCATTTGTTCTGTGTCTGGGTGTAATTTATCTATATATGTATGTATTTAGAAATATATAAGTATGTTTATCAGTTGTCTAGTACCCATAACACAAGCTCTGCTTAGCTTGGGACTAGACGGCGTTGTGTGATAGTTGTGGAATATTATATTATATAAATATTAAAAATAGTATGAAATAAAATGCGACTGTCTCGAACTACACAACAAACATAATTGATGGGTTAGTTGTATTTTTTGATCTAAGTTAGCTGCTACCAGCGGCTTCGTCCATAGAAAATTATTCTAAGGAGCATAATCCCGCGATAAAAGTTTCCTATTCCAGGACATGGTCTAGCCGTGTTTAAAATTTCATATAAATCCGTTCAGCCGTTTGAGCTTAAAGAAGTAACAAACATACACAGACGCTCACAAACTTTCGCCTTTATAACATTATAGTGGGACGTGAAAACTTAAAAGTTAGAAATATTTTTTATTTATTTAGAGTTCTACTGTTTTGAACTGATTCAAAATTCGCATGACTTTTCAAAATTAACCAGAACGGTATTTTTGCCAGCCTGCATGGTGTCCCTAAGGTCCCACTAGATAACAACCTTCACAGTACCTAAGTATTGGTTGATAGGGCCATCGATCAAGGCCTAACAAAGTAATTAAGAGTTGAGGGCCATGGAGTTATAGCCTCTGGAGACGAAAGAGATTTAACGATGATGTTGTTTCTTAGAAACTTTCGTATAAGACTTAGATGTTGTAGATTCACTAAAAGTTAACTAGATTTCGTCATGAGTTTTTGTGTAAACATAGTTGCCTTCGTGAGACTGATGAAGAAGCACCGCAGTTCAGATGGTCAATGGGGCCGAAAGGTTCGACCGCGTGCCGAAAGACGCGGTTTTAGAAGACTTACTAGCCTTCTTTCCAGTAATACTGACACTTGGGAGAGGCTTATGTTCATTGGATGCTCTACAAATTATACCATGGAAGATCTGTCGAAATGCATTTCACATTTACGATTCTCTAGTAAAGTATCTGATTTACTTTTCAAAAGCAATGCAAACGATACATAACATTGTTTTAAGATTTTATTTATTTAAAATTTTATGCACTAATGAAACACTGTACAAAGGCGGACTTAATGCCTTAGACATTTTCTACCAGTCGACCGTTGGGTGGCACAGAGACATAACATGACATGTGCAACTTAATAGAAGGCAAATATAAAGAATGATATTGTGAAAAAAGCGAATCCAATAAATTAAGAGTGTGATGATTCTACTAACTTCTAGCGGATGTGTTTTCGTGTTTTCACTTTAAAGGAGAACCGACTGGTTGCCGTCCTGATGTTCAGAGGGAGCGCATTCCAAAGAGAGATCGCAACAAAGAAGGAGGAACGGACATGGTAAAACTCAGAGTGGTGTGAGGGACATCGTAGAAGACGATTATTTAAGGTTGTGAAACTTACGAACATGCAAATGATGTTTGTGTTTAGGTTCCAGTCAGACTCTGCTCCGCATTCATTAATCTTCACACGATGTCTGGTTTAGTGACAGCTGGCTAAACTTGTAGGTTCAACACAATATATCACTACGAATGAATAATTCATGAAAATTAAAGGCACATTATGTTTACGTCTTATTTATATACCTGCACAGACAGTCTTCTACATAAATAATACCAGCCTGTGACTGACCCCCACTGCGGGCAAAGGCCTCTATTTTCTCACCCCGAAGAGATACGACTCTTCTAGGTGTAATATTAAATAAAATACGACCACATGTACATTAAACTGTCCGGAAATATTTCATCATAAACATAGTTTATGGTTTGCGTTATTAGGAATTTTAAAAGCAGATATATAACCGACTTGCGAGTTTAAAATCAACAAGATTATGTTAGTAACTTCCAAGTTTTACTGTTCTCAAAACATGCTTACTCAAGTAGTAACTTCAGTTATATTTGAATAACCAACTTGGTCTTAATGTAAATCGTGTCTAATTTTAAACGTTCTAATTCCAATTCTCTTTGTTTCCAGGTAAACACGACGTCAGCAGGAGCTCGCCTGTGGCGGCACGTCGCGCCGGTCGTCCCCAACTATAGTCCAAATGATGTTCCAAGTAATTGCAAGTTTTATGCGTCGTAAACCCCGGATTAGGTTTGGCGGCGGAATCTCTGAGCTGGATTTTGATAGCCAAATAAGTTCGCCAAACTCCCTCCAACTTCAAAACTGCTATAAATAGGTGTCGAATGGTATTTGCGGAAAGTAATTTGTAGGACTTTCGTTAGATAAAACCTTTGTTTTGGGACTTTGGGCCTCCAGGGCCGTACGTCTTCGTAGTCAGGACTGTGGTTGTTACCTAACTCAACGTTTTTGCCGATTTGTCTCGGACTTTTGAGGATTTGGACTGATAAAAAGAACAAGAAAACAAAATGGCTTTGTAAATGCGTTTTGTGATGAAACCATTTTCATAAAATGTTTTGTTTCTTTTCTTATCAATTCAGTATATGTGTCACTTTGCGCAACTTGTTCGGATATTTTTAAGAGAAAAACAGAAAAATCTTGCAAAAATATTTCTGCCAAACTCGTCGTTAACCAGAATAACTTCTCGAAACTTTAGATAATAATATTCTTGGTAAACTGAGTTATATGATCGCTTTGTGACGTGGTGTGAGTTCGCTGAGACTGTTGGTCATGCAAACGACCTCAATTCCACTGTAAAAAACAAAACTTCTCCGAAGTGATGGCTTGCGATACGTTGCAAGATATAAATTAATATTTGGAAAAAATGGATATAACATTAATTAAATTTATAATTATATAGAGTAAGCCAGGCGTACGTACTCTACTTGCTAAACTAAGACACGCATTTAAAATTACATAAACTATACAACGCAAATACCCATTAGAGGTCAAACAAAAAATACCAAAATATTTTTTAAATTTTCTATATTTTCATATTGAAATAAGAACAATAAACACAAAATACAAGAAAAAGAAATAAAAAATGTAATTTTCATGAAGTTACAGGGGTGTACTTAATTGAGTACACTGACCGCCTAAGTGCGAAAATTGTTAAAACACTCTGTTTTGCCACAAAGTGTTTTAAGGCACTTTTCACATTGCTAGTACACTCTTGAATGACAAAGGACACATCGCAGCTGTTTTTCAATTTTATTAGGATAATGTCCAACTTGAGACACTTTGGTATATTGGACGAGAAGACACCGCGCAGCTTCCCGAACGCTGCCCAGCCGAGTCGGATTCGACGATTGATCTCTTTCTCGAAGTTAGACCTTCCCAACTGGACCGTCTGTCCCAGGTAAACGTAGTCGTCTACAACTTCGAGTGTAGAGTCCCCGACCTTGATAGGAGTGGGTGCTACATGGCTGTTTACCATGACTTTGGTTTTGTCCATGATATACGCACTGGTCATAGACGAAAGTCTATGACCAGTGCGTGTTGCCAGTGATGACATATGGCTCCGAAACGTGGTCGCTTACAATGGGCCTCATTAGAAGGCTTAAAGTCACCCAAAGGGCAATGGAGAGGGCTATGCTCGGAGTTTCCTTGCGTGATCGAATCAGGAATGAGGATATCCGCAGGAGAACCAAGGTTGCCGACATAGCACGAAGAATCGCCAAACTAAAGTGGCAATGGGCAGGGCACATTGCTCGCAGAACAGATGGCCGGTGGGGCCGAAAGGTTCTGGAATGGCGACCACGTACCGGAAGACGTAGCGTTGGAAGGCCTCCTACAAGGTGGACCGATGACTTGGTAACGGTTGCGGGAGTCCGATGGATGCGAGACGCACAGGACCGTTCGCTGTGGCGACGCTTGGGGGAGGCCTATGTCCAGCAGTGGACGTCTTTCGGCTGAAATGATGATGAATGATGAATGTCCAACTCCGTCTTGAGGCAGATCTTCGACTATTGACACCTTGTCGTAAATAATATCGCGCGATATGACTGCGGAGCATAAGTTGATCAATAGGATTATCATTGCTCATTACATGTAAACGCCAGGAATTAGCAATAACCATGTCTACTATGTAGGTAAATAGCGCCCACCACCACTTTTAATCATAAACGGCAATTCTATATAATGAGACAGACTGGCCGAATTCATCCACACCTCCCATGTCTTTACTATTGGTTTGGAATAAACGTGGTATCGCTACCTTCAGTTCTTCGTAAACAGCACTTTCCCTATCGCAGACTTGTGAAGTATTCTGAGAAACTGAAGAATATGATGGGGTACGTTTCCGCTAGATTGGACTCAAACCCGGAGTGGATTGGTGGGGAGCATCTAATCGCCTTCTTTTTGACCCCAGCAGTTCATCATCACTGTCGTCGTACGCACTATCTTCGCTACCACTATCCCCTTGATTCATAAATATCTAAATAGTACTACGTGTACGTGACGTAGGTACGTCTTGTGGTATGGAACACGCTGCCATATCCTCATCGGCATCTTCCTCTTCATCAGTCAATGCACTTGGATCAGGTGGTATGATAGCTATTCTATAAAACGACTTCAATAGCCTTTTCTAGTCCCTTGTAGCTGTTTTGCGATGTCGTTTGCTGAGTTTTCATTGCAAGGAAACTGAAAAAGAAAAATGGGTATTTTACTTACGTATGTTGTCACTGTACTTAATTGAGTACAGTAACATTTATGTCACTCTAGTTTTATTTTAGTCATAAATAATCAACTATATTGTTCCTCATTACTTACTCTGACATGTATTTTATAGCAACGAAATGAAAAAAAACAACTTGTAAACAATAATAATTTTAGAAAATCAAAAATCATTCGCTTACCTCCTCAGTGTTTTGGTAACACAACTTCAAGTGACACCTTTTATCAAAAAGAGTTGCACTACCCGCGTATTGTTTATCAGTATACTTGGACAGTGTTATGATGAAGTAAAATAACAAGGAAACTCACATAAACTTCACAAGATCTGTAATTTATACTTAGGGATATGGCTGTACTCAATTGAGTACAGTGACCTCTAATGGGTTAAACTTGCATTGTATAGCTTACATAGCCGTCATACTAACCACCGACTAGGGCATGTATGCCTTGTTTACCATAATATATATATATCAATACTAATATTATAAATGTAAAAGTAACTTTATCTACTTGTTACGCTTTCTGGATAAACTGCTTAACCGATTTTGGTAAAATTTGGTACGGAGTAAGCTTGAACCCCAAGGATGGATATAGGTTACTTAGTATCTGGCTTCGACTTTGGCTTCGCGTCCGTAATTACCGACACTCACGCGGACGAAGTCGCTGGACTATAAATATATATCTACTATATGTAAGCAGCATAATTGGTGTCGTTGACTATTGCAACGTCAGCCAGAACGCGCATAATCTCAGCAGGTTTTTTAAGTAGCCTACATATCATTTCTCAACTTTTTTATTGCTCTGAAATCTCACGACGGGCTCGCGGCAGACCAAGAAGGAGATGGCAGAACGACTGACTAACTAACGATAACTAACGCTTTGTTGACACTACGCGTGACCCAAGGGCTGGCTTTTACTTTTTCAGAGATAAAGCATTGCCATAAAACGTGGCAATGCCGCCAGTCTTTTGGGCACAGTTCCAGTCGACAGCGATGCGGAGGAGTTTTATGACGCTATATTTTAGCTAGTAGTTTGCCTTTAGTGTATATATAGTTTTAATTAGTTAAGTTTTTTATTTTTCTTGGTTTTAGTACTTGATAACATAATAAAATAGTAGGTCTCAATAAATAATATACAATTAAAAAAAAAAAAAAACTATCGATTGACTTTGTCTTTGTAACCGTAACCTTTTCATAAGTTAACAATGTGCTCAGCGAAATAATATGTTTCTATGACATTTATAAAGAATAGTATTGGAATGGCATAGAAATTTAGTTTTTTTTTAAATATCCTTTGTATAAAGGTTAAGTACATTCCATTGGCAAGTGTAGCAACCTCATTGAAGCTTTGTTGTTTGATTGGTTCGTCTGAAGGCAACAAGTTAGAATAGTTTGAGTCCAACTAACTATGCGGTGGAATAATTAGTTTAGTTTCGGAAACTGAAAGTGGCAGGTTCATTTCGGAAAAACTTCCGACGCACCAACTTTGATAGGATCTTCATAACTAGCTTTATTGGATTACTATAAATAGCTATTTTGAATCGAGTTTATGAGAATTCCATGTTTTTTTTTTTTAAATTAACCTATACTTTTCCACTTTCCCTTTGCTGGGCATAGGCCTCCCCCAACTTCTTTCAGGTATCCTTTTCTCGAGCCACGACTTTTTTGACTGGCCTGTTGGTTTAGTGCTTAGTGGCCCTGACTGCTATGCCGGAGGTTGTAGGTTCGATTCCCACCCAGGACAAATGTTTGTGTGATGAGCACGATCATTTGTTCTGTGTCTGGGTGTAATTTATCTATAATATGTATGTATTTAGAAATATATAAGTATGTTTATCAGTTGTCTAGTACTCATAGCACAAGCTCTGCTTAGTTTGGGACTAGATGGTGTTGTGTGAAATTTGTGGATTATTATTATTATTATTACCTCGAACCAGCTCTTGCGCTAGCCGTATAGGTCACCTCGCCACCTCTTCCCAGGTCGACCTCAGCGGCGTTGTCCATCCATGGAAAGTTATTTGACGACATTAATTCATTAACGCTCAGGCGGTAGCCGGCGTCCGCAAGCCATTGTCTTACTATTGTGTCTCTAATTACGCACGTCAAAAGGTTAATAAAACTTTTAAACAGTGAAATATAAATCAACTAACCTACTTAAAAAAGTAGGAAGCCCATCGTAAATCGCCAATAAAAATCCAACAAGACTTCAAAACTCTCTCTCATTTTTAAATCGCGTGGGAGCGCTAAAACGGGCTCGATGCCGGTCAGCGCTTTACAGCAGCAGCATTATCGGACGGGCGATAAATCTGCCGGTCCGCACGATCGGACACGGCCCGGTCCGGCACTCCGTTATAAGCAAGCTTTGATTTTATCAAGTAAAATGCAAAGCGGACGGGAAAATGGAAAGTATAATAGAGAATGATAACAAGCGGACGGGACGAGGAAAATGGTGTTTTTTCACGTGTTTACCTGATCGGTATCTGAGCGTTATTATATTATTGTAATGGGTTGTCAGTGATAAGCGGTAAGGTTATTTATGGGGAGTGTTTTTCTTGTAAACTAATTCGCTACTTATTACAAGGTTTTCTTTTCTCTAGGCTATCTTTTTACTTTATTCATATTGGTGATTTTCTAATCTGGATAGAATTATATAGAACCGTAACATTGTTTTTAATAGAAGATCGATTAAGAGATGTCTAATCGCTTCATTAATGACCGGAGACCGAAGTTATTCTATGAAATATTGCCGTGAGAGCAGTTCATTTGTTTTCTAATGGTGGGCTTTGACAAGACTAGTTAAATGGTGAAGTATAGCATAGTCCAAGTCCAATATTTCTACACTTAGGTTGTAATAAATGCTTTGATAATTTGAAACTAATCGATGGATGGATGTATTATATACGGATTTAACCCTGTTAACAATCAAACCCAAATGTCTCTCACGTTCTGGCTCAGACACCTCCATTACCTCTCTTTATCCACCATCTCTACCTTACCCCTCCCTCGGCCCACATTTGTAAACACTCCTCCCCCATTGTCTCATTGTGTGGTATCACACGTGCGATCAGTTTCCTCGTAATATGTACTAACGTGGTTCGGTGAGCGAGGAATGGAAGATCCAAGATGGTACCGATTAGCAGCTTGGTTGGAAATAAAGATAAACTTTAGAAGATAGAAGGGAACGGTTTTTTCATTAATTGACTGAGTGCTTAAAACATTATTTGTTACTGCTACTTTGAACTGGGTATGTTACACCCGAGAATATAAAGCACACACTTATGTTTGTAAACACTAATAACAGTACTAGTTTCATGAGCATGTTTGTGTGTGATGATGATGCCCATTGCTCTCCGTCCGTAAACCCGCGCCTACGAGGCCTCCTCCTTCGGCAGCTGGGCGTGAGGATTGCCTCTATCTCACGCTCTCCACCTCCATTACTGTTTCACAGAAGGAAGTGACTGTTCCCCAAGCCCTCTCGCTCCGTACTTATAGCCTGAACCTGATCACCTGACATGCCTCCCTCTGGTCTCTACGAGGACGCGGCGGTGCACCAAGCTAAGCAACTATCCTTCGGCTTTGCTCGCTTTGCTAGCATGAAAAGCTAGCTAATAATCCCGCGCACAATATACTTTTTTTTTTTTTTTAATAGCCTATACTGTCCCACTGCTGGGCAAAGGCCTCCCCCAACTTCTTCCAGGTATTCTTTTCTTGGGCCACCTCGAACCAGTCTTTGCGGTAGGCATCTAGGTCATCTCGCCACCTCTTCCCAGGTCGACCTCGGCGGCGTCGTCCATCTTGAGGTACCCACTTTGTGGAGACTCTTGCCCACCGGTCAGAGTGCATGCGGCTGATGTGACAATATACATGTAAAAAAAAAAATATTTAGTTAATTTCAGATGTCTTCTGAGGAACAATTAACTTTCTTGTACAAAAAGTTTTCGCTTACTTACATATAAAAACAATATTGTACAAGGATCGTTATACAAGCTTGTTTACTCGTGTGTTTACGCCGCGTTTTCGGTAAAATAACAAAATGTATACTTAACGTAAACGTGCACGTTAGCGTTCGTCCGAGTGAGTGGGTATGCGGTTTCCACTCCTTTACGATAAGTGCATTAGCTATTCGCTTAAAATCTCGTGTACTCTTACGTGCGCGGTTTTAACCAGCTCTCTCGCTAGCATTCCGTGAAAAATGAACTAGTTTCTGAATTTATATTTTAAGTCGTGCTGTAAGTGTTCTTTGAAAATTTCACTTGATTATACTGAATTTTAATTTTGTTTAGCAATAAAAGTAAACAATTAATAAGGACATTGGTTCTACATTTTAAAGTCTCAATGAAAAACTTTAATAACGCATAATATGTGAAGAGAGCATAGTTTTTATTCGGAGCATCAAAATGAAACGATTTTTTGGACTTAACACAATTAAGTGGTAGTTTATGCTATTTTATTACCCGACTACGGAGGGTTATGATTTTGACAGGCTATGTATGTATGTGAGTTTGTTCATCTGTTCCCACATAGCTCCTAATCTACTTATCGGAACTCGACGTATGAGGTATCGTTAGAACCGTCTTAATTGTCTGCTGAACATAGGTTACGTGACGTGTCACAATACTTGATATGGCGCCCTCTAGCGGACAAAAAGTAATGTGTAAAAAATAAAAATGGAGATAAATACGCCGTGTTTGGTATCATTTGAAAGGGCTTTACTTGTACATTTCCAAAATATTGTTCAAATTTAAAGTGACGCCCTCTAGCGGACAAGAAGTCATGTGTTAAAAAAAATGTTAAGATAAATACACCGTGTTTGATATCATTTAAAGGGCTTCACTGGTACTTATCAAAATATATCATCAAAATTCAATGTGGCGCGCTCTGGTGGACAAAAATTAATTTACCATTATTAATTAGAAATTTTAAATTTAGCTTTTGCAAATGGTATAGAAGCACAGTGATTTAACACCAAAATAATTTAAATAAAAAAAAAGTAAAAAAACTAAAACCCGACTACGACAAAAAAAACGACGAAACTAAAAGTATGAGGCCTTTGCTCTGCAGTGAGACACAAGAGACTCATAATGATAATGACTTTAAGTTATATGTATGTATATATATATAACCTAAATAAAAAGTATTGTATCTAAAGAAGTTTATGTCCAAAAATGTGTAATTGCTACACCATGAGTATTTTAATAGACACAGCAAGTACCTTACAGTGTTCTTCAAACAAATGCGTGCAAATGGCAACCTGTGCACAGTGGTACCATTTGTATATCCGACAGATAATAAAACACGCGTAAGTGCCGCCACTGCCGGTCGCGGCATCTCCTGCATATTCATGAAGCCCGCTCAGCTTCTCGCCAGTTACCAGCCCAAATATTTGTCTTGCTTACCTTATGGTAATATTTCTAGTGGTTTTCGTTCGGAACTTCAACAAAAAGTGCTGTTTTTAAAGACTTTTAATTTTAATAGCGTTTCATTTTTGAGGCTGGTAATACTAAAAGGTTCTGTTTACTGTTTTGTGTTTGAAATTGTAGTGTACTCAGGTTTATTTGAAGCGAGAAAAATCTCCGAGGATTTGTGGAAATTCAAAATGTAGCTGGATAATGTCGGAGGTACTGAATGTTTTAAAGGTAGTCCGGTGAAGCACACGCTTGTCCATTATAACGTTTACATTTAGTCCATTTTGTATTTGTAAAACGCAAATGAGTTAAGCAATTTTGAATATTCAAAGTATGATTAATCAATTCAGCCATTAGATTAATGTTTTACACAAAATAGCTTTCGTGTCTAGACTAACAAATCTTCAAATGTTGCGATATTATTGTAATGACAGCTTCAGTGGTCGTTTCTCTTCGATTCTGTCTGAAACTTGAGCTGAACAAATTGACAAGCCGTCAGATCCCTAAAGTTAGCAGTTTCTAGTAATTTAATTACATGCTATCAGATTGTGAGAGAGATCTGACTTTGATTAGATAGAGATTTCGCCACGATATTAATTTTAGGTTTCCTAAGGTTGATTTTACTAGCATCAGATAATTTTGAAATATGGGGTATGGGTCTTTGTACCTATAGTTATAATGTGAAATCATCATGTTTATTCTTTAAATAAAAGTTATCAGTCTATTTAAAAGACGACCGAAAGATATTTTTTTGTTTCTACTAACTTAAACGCTGTATATCCGCTATGCCTCTGTTAAATCCTACGGTCATCCGTTTCACAATGCCTAGCGCGTTGGAAATGAATACGTACGTACGTTTTGTTGCAAACATACAGCATTTCATATCTAAGACAGTAAACAATACCACACCACTTTGCTGGTCACAAAAATTATCACATTATAAAAATCTCATACGAACGAATAGTCATAGTAGTTTGTTGGGTAGGGATTCTTACAAGTCATAAACTGAATATTACATTCCAGTCAACAAATTATTAAAAATAAGTTACATTATTAAACAATATCAAATAATAAAAGATGTGAAACAAATAAAAGAAAATACAAGAAACAAATAAATAGAAATCAAATTACACATAAAAATAATTAAATCAAAAGAAAAATCACAAAAATGTAACAGTCCAAATTAATATTCATGTTAAAGTTTAGATCATATTAAATTCGAATAAAGATCGTTTGTTTATTTTCTACTAGCTTTTGCCCGCAGCTTCGCCCGCGTACATAAAATATATTCTATGTCACTCAGGAATAAAGCAGCTTTCTATCGGTGAAAATATTTTAGCAATCGGACCAGTACTTCCAGAGATTACAAACAAAAAAACAAACTTCACCTCTTTATAATATTAGTGTAGACAAAAGAAACATCATTGAATGGTATTGGTTTGATTTAACCGTGATATAAATGACATCAATACAAATATTTAAGTTTTACCGAATAGGAAAATTATCGTTCGTAACATAACAGATAGACAGCTTGTTTAATGTCGTACTATATATTTAGTTGTCAATAACTTTGTCAATGACTTCATTTTACTTGAAACCGATCCATCAGCGCCGCCGCGCCGGTCGGGCTGTCAGCTGCTGTTTATTTACCGTCTATTGTGTAGCGAGGCCTCCGCGGGCTCCGAGTTAAATGGATGATTAGCTTCATCGTTGAAGCAAAGCGGTGTTTTCTATTCTGTCCATGCGTAGCGTCAGTCCAGAAGAGCAGAAACTCTAACAACTATTAAAGCTAAGATCAAAGCATTCGGTATTTTACAGATTGCATTTTGGAGAGTGTGCGCGGGAATTGATTCCGCCATCTCCTTTCTACCATCAAACAACCCGACGTACGGCGGGTATCCACCCTTTCGTTGTTGAAACTTCAACGGTCCGGACTAAGCGTTTCGCTTTGTCGTTTATACCGCGTATATCGAGGAACTGGAACAATTTGCCTGCTGCGGTCTTCCCGTCCAACTATAATTTAGGTGTCTTCAAGGCTAGAGTGAATAGGCTCTTAATAAAGTAGTGCGCCTCACCATTAATGATTGCATCACTGCTTACCATCAGGTGGGATCGCAGTCAAGCACTGGTTTATATAAATAAAAAAAAAGCATTATATGCGCACCTATTATGCAGATCTGGTTATCAGTCTTATGAAGTTTTTTATGAAGACGACCACTGTTGGACATAGACCTCTTCCAAGTGTCGCCACAACGAACGGTCCTGTGCGTCTCGCATCTATTCCCGCGACTCTCACCATAATATACTTCCAATATTATAAACAGGAAGAGCTTGTATTTTCGTTTATAATGAATAAACTCAAAAACTACTGATTTT
Organism: Mythimna impura; assembly: GCA_905147345.3. Classification (NCBI taxonomy): domain Eukaryota; kingdom Metazoa; phylum Arthropoda; class Insecta; order Lepidoptera; family Noctuidae; genus Mythimna; species Mythimna impura. The sequence continues at coordinate 1,072,478 of LR990355.1, read as the reverse complement.
GAATATTCTCCACCAGTAGACTGCTACTCTATCACTGAGTGACATATTTTCTACTTATACGCGTGCGAAACCGCTGGTAGAAACTAGTATTATAATATATAAATTATATTATATTATATAAGAAGAAAAAAAATAGTGGCTTGAAAGTATTAAAACATTGCGTATGTTTTTTTTTTTAATTGATATAAACCAGTTCTTGAGTGCGATCCCACCTGATGGCAAGCAGTGATGCAATCATTGATGGTGAGGCGCACTAATTTATTAAGAGCCTATATACTCTAGCCTTGAAGACACCTAAATTATAGTTGGACGGCGAAGATAAGAAGGAAACCGTAATTTTCTTCAAAAACATAATTGATACATGTCTAACGTAACCTTGTTTAGAATTTTATCATAACTGCAGAACAAGAAATACGTTCAAACTGCACATTACCGTGCAGGACATTACTCGTTCAGTTACCGCTAAGTTAACCGCGGTGAAGTTGAACCGCGGCCGCAGTGCGCCAGTAACCTGCTCGCTGGGACCTTAACCTGTTATGTTATAATACAGGAACCATGCTTGTAGTAGATATGGACATAATTGAAAACGAAATACCTATTAATTTGCCTATCTTCGAATTAATAGAAGAATTGAAAAAAAGCGAAAAATCTGAGGATTGGAGGGATGTATGTGCCCAGCTGTGGGACAGTATACTAGTTATAATATTAAATATTAGCTTTTGCCCGCGACTTTTCCCGCATACCACATGCCTTTTGAGTACCGTAATTAGAGACACAATAGAAAGACAATGAGCGAGCGAACGCCGGCGAGCCTATGTCACTCAAGTATAAAGCAGCTTTCTAACGGTGAAAAAATTTTCGCATTCAGACCAGTACTTTCAGAGATTACCTCCTACAAACAAAAAAATATAAAAACAAACCCGCTTTATAATATTAGTGTAGATAATATTGGTAAATCGATGGCTTTTTCAAAATGATGCAATCATAAATATCGTAATGCTTTATTTCCAAAGGGTTAAAAGTTACAATAGATAGATCTCAAAATGCCAAATTTTAGTATCCATCTTACAACTTACACAATAACAAAAAATCCTTTATTTGATTTTATAACCTTGAAACTGGTTACTACGAATCTCGTAGCACATGTCTACAAGACATGTACTGCTACGGTGCCACGGCTACGGCGTAGCACACCGCTACGGCGCTACGTTCGGAGATATGCTAAGTAGTCCCTACTCTCTTTGAATATTACAAGCAGCTGTCGTGACGTCACAGGTCAGTGATCTTCTAAATATAGAAGGGTAGAATTATGAATATAATATATTTTGGACTAGAAATTGTGGCTAGATTTTATCTAAGTGTAGGGTTTGGAGGATTGTCGTCGTCTATGTTATGTTCATTTACTTTAGTTGAAGTTTAGTAATAACTTGGTTTTGCCGCCGGACTCGTCCGCGTGAAATCCGAATAGTGGGTATATAAGTTAAAAAAAAACTAATTAAACATACACTTAATGACGTAATACCGTTGGAATTGCGCAAAACAATAAATCCTAATGATTATTATTTTTAATCAGCGACATTAAATGTGGAAATATTTTAATATATAGCCAATTTAGGCGACACGTTTCCTATTAACAAATAATAATAACCGATTATTAGTGAAAACTAATGGAATCAGAGCTCATTACTCCGGCTATCATATATCGCAATAATTAACAGTAGTAATTAATTCAATGTAAAAAAACAACGCGATAACGTTATCCTGCTGTTATCAATGTTATCAAAACCGTGTGTTGTAGGGAACGCGTAACGATACGTACAAACTCTGCAGTCGGGGTGCAGCGGTCGATCCGGTGAGTCCTGCTTCTATAATGTGTTGAATATTTATTATATTGCGTGTTTTACTAAATTGTTATTACTTAGCTTTGATATCAAATTAAATTAAATATAAATATTTATTTAGAATAAACCATTTACAGGCATTTTAGAATTGTCAAGAAGTCAGTCAGAAAAATGATACCAATTGCACAAGTGTTCTATGGGGAAGAAAGTTTAAGAAACTCCTTTATTCTCTGGTCTGTCAAATAGTCTATTTATTAAAAAAAAATAACTTGATCTTTGAAATCTTCGGATAGTATTCGATACCAAAACGTTTAAAATAAGATCTATTTCGTTACTTTTATAAATTATATTTATTTTGCAAATACATTTTAAAAAACACTAACACGTCAATTTTTTTTCACAACAAACACCGAAACAAACTCAGGGGTTGTTTATTTATCTATCTATACTGATATAATAAAGTGGAAATATATCTTTTTGGTCATTTAAACGCGCTAGTCTCTGGAACTACCAGTCGGAATGGAAAAAATCGTTCTGGGTGTGATAGCCAAGTTTATGACGAATAGTATAGGAATTTAAATATACCACCACGCTACGGCCGACGGAAACGGAGCAGTTACCAAAAACGCGAGCAAAACTGGGGGGGACAGCTAGTGTGTGTGTGACTTCAAAAAATATACCAATGTTTACGTATGTGGGGTACAGCTAAAGCTAAAATAAAAAGTTATAAATATAAAATTGTAGTCATCAATCTTCCCATATATTCAAAAGCTACCATAACTATAACTGACACAGGCCTGTTTATATTATATTCTAATGCTCAAATAAAAGAAAAAATATCTCAGCCTAAATTGTTGTCTTACAACAGACTTCAAACAGTTTCGGCGGACGTCCCCCGGTGTCGTGTTACAATCTCCCACTGTAATCGGAGAGCGACAAGAACGCTTTAATTTGCTCTTTGTCGGCTTTGCCCGGGCAACGTGACACGCCGCTTTGCCCGGACAGAGATGTTTAATTTCCTCGTTAAAGCTGTTTTGTAGCATTTTTTATTCGTTGTTTCGGACACAATTTAGGTCATTTTGACGAAGTTTGAAGAGAAGTTATATTGTTTGTTGATTTTTTAAATGCTTCGGATTACGTTTTTTTTTATTATTTTGAAAGATTTTGTTAATGATTTTACCTGCTAAAGCTGTAACATTGAACCTTCACTTCAAAAAGTTAACAAATTGTACCTAGAAACAATTTGACCCTTAAAACTGTAAAAACTTAACTTTTCTATTCTTATTTTTTTTTCTTTCCTTATGCTTTCCTTATGCCTTTCCTTGCTTATTAAATAGTAAGCAATAGAATGAAGTTATTATTTTTATAGTTTGTTGTGTAAATTATTTTTTTTTATAGTTTATTCTAAATCAAATATGTTGTTTTTTGTACGCCATAAATGGCAAAACATGCAGATCTACCTATTATTTTAAGATCTTGCACATATTATTTGATGTATACTCATGTTTTACAATAAAGTATATTCTATTTTATTTTACAAATAAATTATAACAAAGTGTTATTTTCAAGCCTCCGCAAGTAATCTTGCTAAACAGAAGGCCATTAATACCAAATGCCTCTATTTAACCTAAATTAGTAATTACTACTAAAAGCAATAGATACCTATTTCCACTAAACGTTCTCGGTTCAGAACAATAAAATTAGCATCAAATACTCCGCGATTTTCCAATCAGTACGGAACAATAATCGGATTAACTAAACGCGAAGACTATTCCAATTTCGCTCAATTATTTACGGATGTCGAATATCCAATTAATACTGTAATACATTGTATATGTGAGCCCACAATGGTGTACATACAGTCAACAAAATAAATATTTAGTATACCCGACAAGTTAGTGCAGTTTAGTCACGAGCAATAAGATATACACATTGCCACATTTTCTATCAATCGTAACTTCTGTTATTCAGGAAATAATTGTACGAAAAATGGTGCTTAATTATCTAAACATCAAATAGGTCATTTAGAACCAAACCAATTCTCATAAACATAATATTTGAATGGCAAAAGTTAAGATAGATAGAAAATGTGACAATTGGTTTATCTTATTGTCTGTGACAGTACCTGCCCGGCCGTTAATATCATCATCATCATCATTTCAGCCGTAAGACGTCCACTGCTGGACATAGACCTCCCCCAAGTGTCGCCACAATTAACGGTCCTGTGCGTGTCGCCGTTAATATATCACGTGAAATTTTTAAAAGATTTGACATGACTGTCACACTTGCCCACCAAACATAATACCCGTCCGGTCGGAGAATCCTCCCTTTTCAACGGAGGTTTGCGGGACTTTACACACTGATGCGTAAATCTCCAAACTGGTGACATGTACAGACTTTTCACAATTATTTTACCTCTGATGTTACATATCCTCATTCTTATTGGGATTTATTTCAAGGTGGGAAATCATCTAATGACTTTTCCAGCTCTGTGGGATGGCGTGTCAGACGTACAAAGTACAAACTAAACACATAGCATAGCATAACATAGCATAATCAGCCTTTTAATGTTCCCACTGCTGGGACTCAGGCCTCCTCTTTAGGAGAGGGAATGGGCCGTAATCCACCACGCGGGCCCAGTGCGGGTTGGTGGTCACATGTCTTCGAATGTTTGATTCTAGGACATGCCGGTTTCCTCACGATGTTTTCCTTCACCGTTTTGAGAGCAGTGGTGATGAAATAAATTACACAAAGTAATGCGCCTGGCTGGGTTTCAACCCGCGACCTACAACTCGTAAGTCGGGGCCGTTACCACTCGGCCACCACTGCTCAACTAAACACACTGCAACTAAAATGACACAGACGATGCTCTAAAAAGTTGAAATTTTTTTACTGGTTTATCTGTTACAAGCAAACCGTCTTAGCTTCGCACTATTGTCAAATTTATCTTTTGAATTCTCGGTTTTTCTCTCATATAACATACATTTAATATACACTTATAGCTTCCTCAAGAATTACTCTGTTTATTGGTAAAAACCACATGAAAATTTATTCAGTAGACTTGACTTTGTTTTTAACCAATGTTTAATTTTGACGTAATTTGTTTAACTAAGTAACATAACGAGTGGCTTAGTTAATAGTTAAATACTTGGGTAAAATTACGTAAGTTATTTTTAGATCTATAATGCCAGATACATAAATAGTCACGAATATTTTGTCATGTCATTCCTTAAGTAATTTCCATATATTCGTATTTTGACAGATTGGGACTGTGACCGAATGAAACCGTTTTTAAAAAAATACGAAACTTGGCCCTCTGGTCAAAAACTCTTATAGCTGCGGTCTTCTCGTCCGATTATAATTTAGGTGTCTTCAAAGCTAAATTGAATAGAATCTTAATAAACTAGTGCGCTTCACCATCAACGATTACATCACTGCTTGCCATCAGGTGGGATCACAGTAATTAGTTTATATCACTTAAAAAAAGTTACTAAATAGTCAAACAGCAAGAATATATTTTTTAAATCGACGATTATTTAAAAACGATCGTCAATAAATATACGAGAGGTGCCAATATTGGCCATTTGATGGGTAACCGAGAACGAATGAGCGAATGAATGGGATCGGGAATGAACGCCGGTCATCAACGGCTCTTCAGAGGAGTACCGCTCGTGAACTGCGCTGTGAACGAAAAGAGTAGTTCCATTTATTACTGAGTCAATGTTTGTATGTATCGGAAATTATATTGGTGGTAAATGGGCAATTTGGGCAAACTTACTTTGACATTGATAGCATTAAATTTTTGAGTTAATAGACAATACAGTGACTTGATGTCACCTGTTTAAAGAAAGTGTGAAAAAAGCACTTTGATATTTTTTTTTTCTATTGATAAGCTCGCGTATGACCACTAACTCACCTGATGCCTAGCAGTAACCTTCGGATGAAAAGCATCTATAAAAACATATTCCATGAAAAATACGTGTATTAAAACATGAACACAGTGATATGGCTTGGAAAATAGTAGTTATATGGATATTCCTTTGTCACAAACTTGAGGGTCAGGCAGCATGTGCGGAGTTTTATCGTCCTCGCCCTATAGTGGATTAAGCAGTAAACGCTAACACAGGCGAGTGCCCTCAGAGTGACGTGGAGGGATAATGGGGACTTTTTACGCAGGTAACTGACACAAGCTGTGGATAGTAAAATGCTTTAGGATTGGCTCAATGTAGGCAATAAAAATACAGGCGAGAAAAAGAGAGACATGGACTGGAAGACACAGGTGTAATTTTAGTCAGTAAAAGTCTGGCACCTCCTCTCGCGCCACCGTGGTGCGGGAGAAGTCATTAGATGATTTCTACCTCAAAAAAAATCCTGCTGTTATTATTATGTAATGATTTTCTCCGCCGAAAAAAACATGTTGCGCAGACCCTAAATAACATAATACAAAAGCTAGAAAATGTTTCTATGAAAATGATTTCCTCCGTCTTTCGAATTTTGTCCATTCCAATGACTAGTCGTAGAGCTGACATTGGAGCTGATTATATCCTAGAATAGGCGCGTGACAGTCCGCAGAGGCGTAGCGTGGATTAATTTAGACATGGGCGAAGGCACATCAGCCAGGCCATTTTTTTCATAAATTCGAAAATGATACAGCGATTATTGCAACCCAGTGTTCGATCACATCATCGCTTACTATCAGGTAAAATAGTAGTCAAACGCGAGCCTATCAATGTGCCCAAACAGGGTCTACAATGAAACATAGCTCTCAGCTTGTTTGTACCAACTTACCAACATTGTACAAGTAAATAAACGATTATGAGTATTATATGAATATCAATTATAAAAAAAAGCCTCGTTCTTAAAGAGCCCTTGCTTGTCCGAGGCCTCTATGGGCGAGGGCCCACTTCGCCCTCGCTTAGCTACGCGACTGACAGTCCGACCAAGCTTGGAGCATCACTGTCACGACTTCACTGCGTCACTCCACATTACGCTACTGTTGCACAAACAGAATACTTGATATCTCTCTCCATTTCAATGCAGAAAATATTTTTTATTTTAATTTCATTAAGCTCTCGCTTGATTGAACCTGATATTAAATTCTGCATATTGGATGTTACGTTTTTGTGAGAGAATATTTTACCAGTTGTCTGTAACGAATGCAATTAGTTCAATAGTCACTGAACTCGAAATAAAAGTGTATTGAATGTAATTCGAACTGAAATATTCAATTCTGTTTTATTTGAATAGTTTTGTGAGGCTTTTAGGAATAAATGTCATGCAATAAAAAATTAAATCTGGATTTTTTTATTGTATGCTATTTTTTAACGTTATTAATATAAGTTGTCACGAAATAATGGTTAGAACTAGACACACCTACCTGGGTCCTTTGGAAAAACTTCAGAAAGGTTCGGAGGCTGACTTTTTTAAAGTAGCGACCATTTTGGAATAAAATATAAATGTATTTTTCTGAACATCTCTACTTTTCTCTCCAAAGATTTGCTCTTATCGTGCCACAGATCTTCATTTCCGCGCTTGTGTAAAATTACGTGTGGTCTTGTCCCTATGAACTCACCTTTTATTAGTTTAACATAAACCAAGCAATATCTTCTACCATACTTTTTTCATCCCTATACATACTAGCAATCGGCAAATGGGGGAACCATTACCGCCATTTGTACCCACCTGTGTCGCGTGTTAAATTAGTTCTGAGAGTTTTAGCACCGGCTTGTGACTCCAAACATGACGTCATCGTTGTGACGTCACACAATGGAAAGCGAAGTGAACCTGGTTGAATCAGACGGAGGGTTTTTATTTGCATTTTGATTCGTTTTCGGGGCGTGTGTGAGGTTTGAGTTATTACGGTGTAATGCGGTTGTATGTTGGTTGTTTATTTTTGAGTGGGGATTTAATGTTTCTGATGTGATGGAAAATATCTATACTAAAATAGATGCGAAAGTTTGTCTGTCAGTTAATCTTTTGCGCTTAAACTACATAACCGATTTGACCTATGAGGAAATTTGGAAAGGCGTAAGCTTGAATCCCGAAGAATAAAATAGGCTGTACTTTTTATCTAACTTCGACTTCGTGTCCGCAGTCAGAAATCAGCAACGTTTATTTCAAATCAGACCATTTAAAGGCACTTTTGAATTGTCAAAATGTCGGTCAGTCAAAAAATAAAAGTGAAGCTAAATTGGCATTCACCCGGACGAAGTCGCGGGCAAGAGATAGTTGTCATTAAGTTAACTTACACGAGATGGGTCTTTTGAAGCATTTGTGTTCTATTATTATCTATTATTTTTCAGATACATAACATTATTGCACATTACGTAGTTAACACAAGACAAACATTTACAACAAAAATGTACAAAAGGCGCTGGACCAATCTCTTAAAGACGAACACTACATAAACAGAAAAAAAAAATAAGATGGATACAGTTAATACTACATTGTTGTTCCTTTAACGACTTTTTCTACCACTTTAATTTATTTGAACAACATCTTTACAGTTGCGTGAACTCAATTTCTGTCCCATTAAACTCCTATCTCCAAGCACTTAAGAAAAACACTGAATTTGTGTTCATTTCCACTTCTCAGAACAGCAAATTCGTGCCAATTTCTAATGAAAGCTCGACTTGCCGCGTAATCACATGTTCTGCCCAAACATAATCGCAAACTACATTGTTTAAAATAAAAGTAACTTGGAAACGTTTCAAATGTAATTTTTTTACATTTTTAACCATGTTACTTAAACTGAACTAGATAAAGTCTTCGTGACTTTATTTGGTTTAGTTAGTTAGTTAGGTTTTATTTCATTGGTAGTTCATTGAATTGCCTTTATCTATGTTGTGAAGGATAGGTAAGCAGTAGTTCCATGTAAGATCCTGGTATTGAATAGTCTTTCCGGATGATAGACTGGAAACAGAAGTCAATACAGTTGGGAATAGGAAGGCAGATGACAATATTTTTTTGAGGTGTCAAATTACCCAATGACTTTTCCGCTATAGGGGGGGCGAGAGGGCGTGTCAGACTTTTACTGACTGTACCGGTACCTGTCTGACACCTCACTAGATCTCTCGCCCTTTCCACTCTCCCTGGTGACCGGGCTAGATGACGAACCTAATGCAGATGAGAATGAGTTCATAGATTTAAAGGTTGACAAACTCATAGCTATTACACCTCCGTAGTACATACTTAAGTCTGAATGATCGCGTATACTACCGATCACCTAGGTGTACAAGTGCCCACTAAGAGTACACGACACGCAGACCGCAATGCGGCTGTCATCGACACCTCTCTTTTTGCAGATCATTTGGGTATTGACCTTTTACGGGCGGTCAAAATAACGGTGTCACATTTTTCATGGCGACGATTTTAAGATTTTTATTGAGGTGCTGACCGAAGTATTATACTGGTTGTAATATTGTTCAGACGATTAACTTTTGTTTAAAGTTTTCTTCTTTAAGCTATAACAATTTTTACTCTTGAGATAATAAATAATAAAGCGATGAGTAATTTCAGTTTTACGAACATTATAATATCATCTTTATTATTTTCCACATAAAACAAGGCTCCGAGGTGTTAAACCATCCACTTAACTCTTCATTGAACTTAATTGCAGCGTTACGGAAACTGTTCTGATAGTAATAAGGAACTGTTTTATCTTACCGCATCTGCGCCTGATCTATACCGACATTTATTATTATAAAGCACGAGAAATATGAAGGAAAAATGACGGAGGAATAATGCGCCTTCATTGTTATACTGGCTATATTTAAAACCGTATAAAATTGGAAGACATTTACTTAAAAAGAAGGAAAAAGAAAGCCATTAAGTAATAATCGGTAGCCATTTAGCGAACGTGAATTGTCTGTAAGAACATTTTATATGAAGCCTGGCGTTGTGGTACCAGGAGAACATAAGATTGAGATGTTCTTTTTATAAGTCGGATTTAGAAGAAAATCTTTCGGCATGTCGCTGATTTTCTGGAAAAGAGAAAAGGATTTTTTTTAGCCTTCCGTGGAAATTTTAGGAAAAAATATTAAATACATATCGTTATTCATGACATCTTGAAAACCAATTTTATTTGAACCAGAAAGATCAATGCTCTGTCGTTATGAATGAGTGTAGTATTCGGATACAAATAGACCTATTGTTTTAGTTCATTGTGAAAATCTGGGGAATGTAACTTTTTCGTTTCTTTTAACGACGCCCAAACCTAATTATTTTGCTTATAACAATATAAGTGTAATTTTAACTGCCCAAATTTCTTTCAAACAATTCACAATTTATGTTTTAATTACATAAACACGATTTACAAGATCAGACCACCACTACTTGGCACTTATTACGTATACGAATCGCGTTGCTATCGCTATTAACATGCTACGACTATCGTAAAGACTTTGCTTGTATAAGTTCAGTTTATTATTGCATCTCTGTACTTATACGGTGGTGCAATACCGGGAAATGTCGGGCAATGACGGGCGATGTCGGGCAATGTCGGGCAGTGGCGCAGCGGTGTGCTGGCACCCAGCCAGCGTAGTTTATCATGCTGACGGATTTTTATTAGATTTATGACTCGAAACATACGAGAGGAACCGTTGTGGTTAAATACCGAGGTGTTTCGCGGAATTTAACGATTCTAGAATAAAGTTGTTGTTTTAGTTGAGGTAGGTCGTGAGAAACAAAAGCTGTTGGTTTTGGCTGGCGGCCATAGTTTTCGTGTTTTCAAAATGAGGTAATTTATTTTTAAAGGAGTTTTTTCTAAACCTATTAAGTTTTTAAACTATCTAAACGATAAATAAAGTACCTCCCTCAAATTAATTATCAAAATAACATTACCTATTAATTAGTCTCTCATATTCGTCTAATTAATAGCTCACTAGAATTAGTTCAGTCACTTCAAAGAGGAACATACTCAGAGCATAATTAGATGGATTGAATATTATTAATCATTAGCGATATTTCAGTATGGAAATCAAACGTATGATTAAATTCCGTAGGATATAGAGTGACTGTGTGAAATTTACAATTGCCTTTACAAAAACCAAATCATAGCAATTGAATTTGAATACGTATAATAAATGTGTTAATGTAATGTATTATAATATATCACATTTTCCAAATTATGGCTAATAAGCCGATGGAATTGAATCCAAAGGAGCTATAATATATTAAATATGGCCATATACAGTTGAAATCAGGCCTGATTCCAACTGTATATTTTCTTTACTGTATTATTTTCGCTACTAGTATTTTGTTTCAACTTGGCTCAGTTTTTCACTTAAGATATGTATAATGTTTTTTGGCTCATATATTACTTCGCTTGAAGGCTTTATTCAAAATGTTTTAAAGTCAAGAGTGAATAGGTTACTTCTAAACAATCTTGCTCCATTGTCGCCACATGATCGCTTACTATCAGGTGAGATAGTGGTCAAACGTGAGCCTAACCATAATAAAAAAAAGCTTTATAATCATTTCGTATAATTATATAAAAGGAAAAACTGACTGACTGACATATCAACGCACAGCCGAAACTACTGGGAGTAGAAGGGTGAAATCTTACACGAGGTTTCCTTTTATGACGTAGGCGAGCTCTCAGAGAATTTTCCGAAATTGGGGTGAATTTATTTTCTAAGGGGAAGAAACGGGAGTCCAAAGTTAGTATGGAGAAATCTGCCTCCGCGCGGGCGAAGCCGCTGGCGGAAGCTTATAGTTATATCATACGTACATTAAGTCTTTATAGTTACGTTATTTTATACATAAAGGTGAATGACTGGTTTGTTGCTCGATATCATATGAATGGTGGCGGGACGTGGATTCACTCTCAGTTTCAGGGTTTCGTCAGTTACTTGGGCAGAAACGAACAGAAATAACATGCTCAATGACTTTTTTTTTATTATAAAAAAACTAGTGCTTGACTGCAATCCCACCTGATGGTAAGCAGCGATGCAATCGTTGATGGTAAGATGAACTAGTTTATTAAGAGCGTCTTCACTTTAGCCTTGAAGACACGTAAATTATAATCGGACGGGAAGATCGCAGCAGGCAAATTGTTCCAGTCCTTCGATGTATGCGGTATAAACGACGAGGCGAAACCCTTAGTATGTTCATTCACGTCACGATAAAGAAGCTTTTTCTGAAAATCGCGTAGTAAGTGCTTAGTCAGAAACATTATAATATCGAAATCAATTTATTCTTTCTTCAAGTTCATGCGCGTGGGAGTTTAGGTCCAAAATTAATATTACTTTTAGTATACCATTTTTTCTGATGTCTAGTAAAATATTGAAGCGTGAAATGTGTTTCGGTTGTACTTCGACAATCTTTTGTCTAGACCTTGCGGTGATTTCTCTTGTTACCTGTTTAGGCTTAGGATAAGGGTTTCTTTTTAAAAGTAATAAAAATATCTATCGATCATGTACTTAGGACGTCTGTCATGTAGACAGACTCAATTTGTTATAAATTGTTTTTTTCAGTATAGGCTTCGAGTACTTTCTGTACAAAAGAGACGGTTTGATTTCGGTACCGTAATAGGGTTCAGGTCGTCTGTTATGTTTTCATAAAAACAACAGTTTCTGTTTTATTATAACGATTGAAAGATATCTTACGATAATCATTTAAGTTGATAAAATGTACCCTAGTTTTGATCAAAGTTAATACAGCCCATAATATCTCCATATATAAAAAAATATTTATTTATTTATTTATTAAAACTTAATGCACTAGTAATAAATACTGTACAAAGGCGGACTTAATGCCTTAGGCATTTTCTACCAGTCGACCTTAGGGAAAAATAGAAATATTGTGTTTCTTTTAAGAACAACGAAGAAAGTTTACCTTCAAATTGAATCTCGTTCCCTTGATGACGTAGTACTTACATTTGAATAATATATTATGCCAGGATAGATCTAGGGCTGATATAAGCACTATATTACCTAGGCAAAATTGAAGGAGTGGGACTCAGTAATATCAAGGAATAAGCGGAATCTAGCCTGTTTTGGGAAAGTGAAACAGATTTGCGCATTACTTATACATACGTGGCATATCAAAGACACTAAGTGTCTGTGTGTGAAGTCTCTAGGTATTGAATCAAGTCTTGATTTAATACCTGGAGACTTCACACGAATATGTTGATTTATATTTAGCGTGAGAAAGAGATAGAGCTATAACTAAATGTCAAATAGTATCATTCCTTTTTGTAATGGAACAGTAGTGACTTTAGTAATTTATTGTAGAGCCTCTGTTCTCTTAATAAACTAGTGCTCTTCACCATCAATGATTGCATCACTACTTACCGTCAGGTGGGATCGCAGATAAACGCTTGTTTATATCAATTATAAAAACAACTCTCCTACATGCTAGAATATCGCAATACCGCCGCCGCGTCGTGGTCCGGGATCGCATAGGGCAGTTGACGCAGGTGTGGTTTTAGTCAGTAGATACGTCGTTTGATACGCCTTCCCACTCCATCCTAGAGTGCGAGAAGTCATTGGATGCCTATAGGTACTATATTTATAGGCTACGGTAACTTTAATCTGCATGATTTTCACACAACCTGATGATTTTTTACATGTCAAATAAATTATGACTCAAAGAAATAAGCTCACAAAGGTGTTAGAATTTCTGAAGATGTTTGTAACACAGGGCGTCGCGTCGTGAAGGATGGCGTGATCAATCACACAGACAGACACGTGTCTCGACTCGCGATAATTTGTACTTGTTACTGATTTTATTGTCGTTTTCCGTCTTCTCAACATATTTTCGGCAGTAAAAGCTTATTTGGGAATATTCTTTTTAGTAGTAAGTTACAGCTTTCAATAAGCAAAGATTATTTAATATAATCGGTCTGAGTGCCAAAAAATATTTTGTTGATGCTGACAGCAAAATATGAGTGTGACTAAAAAATATTTTTTGTCACACTCATATTTTGCTGTCAGTGGCTTCGCATGAGTGAAAGTAGAAAATTGTCCTAAGGAAACATATTTGCTGGAGAAAAGGTATCCTATGTGTTATTCCAGGATATTGTCTATCTGTGTACCAAGTTTCATCGAAGTCGTTCATTCGAGCGTGAACAAGTAATAAACATACACACATATACTCACACTAACCAACTTTTATCTTAATAATAATAGGTCTCTTATGAACATTTAATATGAAAAAAAAAAAAAAAATTATTAGCTTTCATGGTTATAAGTACTGCGATATTACAGAAAATACAAAACACAAAGAAACCAATAAATACCTAATTTTGAAAAAAGAATAACGTAAGGTACGTTTTATAAAGTTTATTTGAACTTATAATTCCAAGTCAATCCAAAGATATAACACTTCAAAGCAACCCGTTTTATAAAACGGCAATTTCATACTTTAACCCCCCCTATTATTAGTGGAATGTTCTGAATTAGCAATAAAAAATTTGACACACTGAGTATTTAAAAAAAAAAATACAAACTATTTTCCTGAAATACTATTACACACATTTTTTGCAATGTGACTCATATCATTAACTCATGAATACATACATAGTATAATATTATGACTAATTACGTGATAAGTTAACAACGTATATTTTTTAACAAAGTGTAACTTTTATAGGAACAAAATTTGGTAGCTGCTATTTTTACTTACCGAATAAAAATTTAGTTAACACGCACGGCTTCGTAAAACGATTCTATATAAGGCCGAGCCTCCGGGGGACGGGGGCCGAACCACCGGGGGACGGGGGCCGAGCCTCGGGGGGTACGGGGGAGTGTACCGACGTGTGAAAAGGTTAGCATTCGCGCAAATGGACACCAATAATAATATACACGGAAAACGGCGGCTGCGAGGTGCGAAAAGGGTTAACTGGGTTTACTTACTGGATAATCAGGAAAATAACTACATAGACTTGTGTAATTATAATGTAATACATATGTTGTTATTATCTTAACTTACGGCTAAAGGCTCAAATACATTAAGGGACAAAATGTCCCCCTACTTGACTCGCAACACTGTCAAAACATCCAACATGTCCCGCGTCACGTGAGTAAATGTAGGGGGTCAAGTTGTGCGACACTGGGCAATGTTGCAGCGTTACATAAATTGTGCGTTGACCGTCATGTCGGTAGACATTTTGTCCCGTAACTTATTTGAGTATTTAGCTAAACCACTTATTGTTACGTGCACCCTATTAATTTTAAGCTACTACTGTATTTTTTTTAAAGTGCTTTTCTATCTGGGGCTTTGAGTAAATCAGTTTCGGTTTCCGTGAAATCTGCGGTTTGTACTCCTCGCAAAGTTATAACCACGTTAATATGTAGATAGGTATACATATGTGATTTGTGATATTGCAACATTTTACATAAAATTCACTGAATAAACGATCACAAAGCTTATCAATTTGGTGAGCTGTCACACGCAATTTTGGTACATATTCACAAAATATAACATTGTTATTTTACCTATCTGTTGTTGACGTGGAATTTTCAGTAAATTGTAGTGAATTCCGGGCAAGTTATCAGCTGGAACAGAGCGTGTGACGGCTACGTAGTCAAAAACGTCGCCGCGTTCGATATGAGGTCTGAGGCCCTACCAAGAGCTCTTAACGCGATTCATTTTACGACTGTTAAAGGGATGGAGCAATACAGGTTGTATAGCGCCATTCCTCTTTTTCGCTCGCACGACTGACGTTCGTAAGGCCATGATCATGGTAAGGCCCTGATTGATCGCACACGCTGCTTGACAAGTGTCATGATAGCAAGTGATGCATTATTCCCCATTTGTCAGATTCAATCTTGCCGACTGCGGATATTGCCTCATTTTGATAAAGCATTGTTTTGTCAATGACTGACTTGTGTTTTTCCAGAAACTTCCTTTATTCTGTATTTCATGGCTTTCTTCAGAAATCAGAAACGTTTATTTCAAATAGACCATTTACAGGCACTTTTGAATTGTCAAAATGTCGGTCAACCAAAAAAAGTGAAGCTAAATTGCACGTTCCAAAGCGTAGATCTCTATGGAGAAGAACATGCAAGAAACTCCATGGACACTCTTTTAAATCATATTAAGAGTCGCATATAATCTTGGTTATATATTCCTTGTCGCTTCTATTACGTGACCACAATGTAGTTAAATAATGAAAATTTTTTTCATGGCATGAGTAAACTTGGAGTTTTTTGCCGATTCTTCTCCATAGGAAACACTAACTGGAACTATGCACTAGCTTCTGACGTTTTATAAGTGCCCATTTACGCCTATGTGAAATAAAATCATTTTGAATTTGAATTGAATTGCTTCATTACAAAATGTGCCAAGAATAGACATTAATCCGCGTTCCATAACGAAAAACAGCCATAAAAATTCACTTATGACGAAAACATTGATACGCTCACATATTCAGTGGGTCTTAAGAGCCCAAAATAAATCAAGCGAGCCTCGCGTTCCGAGCTCTCAAGGAGCGCGTGATCGATGTGCGACATTGTGGCCGCTGAGTGATCGCTCGCCTGGCGCGCTGTGTGCCCCCGGCCTACTAGTTGCGTGCGGGAAATGTACTTACAGCAATTGTTCATTGATGTATACGGTATTTTGTGATTAATATTATGTTCGCAATACAGTATGGGTTACAAAAGGCTTAGTTATTCCTTCCAACGATCATAATTCCTCGCTTTCTCATTGCAATTCTTAAGGAAGATATCCAGCGGGCCTAAAAAGGTCACATTGGGCAATTCATCTAAAAGCAAATCATTTCCTGAATTCCTAGCAGATCATAAGCAATTCCTCTAATTTTCGTAAAATGGTCGCACAAATTAGCAGAATCATACTCAATTCATTTCATATCTGAATCATATTCCGTGTAAATATTGCCGCATGAAAAAAAATTAAATCTTATATCTTTACCGGTTATATAAATCTTTACCGGTTTTTTTTCTTTGCAGTTTTTATTCATCGGATAATTATTTTGTAATAACGTATTGTATCAAAATATAACTTCTGTATTATATAATAATAATTGATAAAAATAATCAGCAATTAAGCCCATAAAAACGAGGTATCAACTTGTTATGCTGACAACACCTGCATTTTTGTTTAAATTTACTACCTAAAGGACTTTGTATCCATGGTCAAGAAATAAATTAAAAACAAAAGTTTTAGATCAACATTGCGAATTTGCGCAAAGTAATAATAAAATGTTTGCAAATAATAAATCGTGATTTCAAATGGATTTCTACAAGTGCAGCGGCCCAAAAATGCGTGTTTTTTTTTAAATACACTGAAGCAAACCTTTTAGGTACCAATAAGTGGTACCATTCCCGCATTTTACTCAGTATATTACAAAGTACTCTGTGATTTTACTTGTGTATATCTTGTGAGTTGGACTGTTTACCTTTAACAAAGTAAGTGCCTACTATTAATTTTATTCTCAAAGTTTATAGGTAAATGAACTTTCTGTGGTCGCTAATCCTATGATCTTGTACATGAGTTATTGTATGTAAAAAGGTGAAAGATTTTTGGCGTGATTTTGGTCAGTGGGACGTCTTATGGGTTTTTAGAGTGAACTTCATTCCCAGTGGCAAAATGAAGCTGAGAAATTTATTGTAGTATTGACTACCTTAGCGAAGCTTGCCGAGAAGTCAGATCCCATTTGGGCAGGTCAAGGTAAACTTAGCCTGTATAAAATGAATGAAAAAAAGAGTAGGGCTCGGGGTTATAATAATAATGCCCAAGGAAGAGCAAAATCCTCTCGATTGTGGCTAGAGGTGGCTGCATTGCTCAATGCTGAAGGAATTGGCACAACAAAAACCCCAAAGGAATGGTCTATTGCATGTATTATAAAGAATGAATTTTTTTATTCTAAGTGTTATTCCAACTTTGTCTTTGTTTTTTACAGTATGTCAACAACTACAAAAGTAAAATTAAAAAGATTGTTGCTAACATAAACGCTGACTTGAATGGTACCGGTGGAGGACCTTTCTGGGCAAACACCTTGTCCAACACAGAGAGTAGGTTTCTGGCGCTCATGGGACAAGGATTTGGACTAACTGCGCCTCGAGTGAGTGTCAATCCTTTCCCAGATATGGTAATATTTTGTTTTATTACATTACATTTGTGCAGACCTCTGCCTAAACAACAAAGTGTTATGAATATTCAACCATTTAATTTTTATAGGAAGTGCCAGAGCCAATATCTCTGCTCATGTCTCTGATGGTTTGTTCCAGTGCTGAAGAAGTACAGTGAGTAAATTTTCCTATTTAACTCTTAATAATGAATTAGGTCAAGAGCAAAGTTAACTTGAAGTGAAAAAAGTCCCTATATTTAGTGGTGGAATATGGTCTCCTTATACCTAAATAATTGTTTAGTAAGTAATACTTTGTAGACTGTCAAATCTTACTATTTTCAATACCCTATGAAAAAAAGAGTAATATCCACTGTTTAAATAAAATAAATAAATATTGATAAAGAATGCTCATTCTAAATTTAATTTTATTCTAATTCATGTTTGTGCCTTTTACAGAAGTAGTAGCAAGTGCGGCTGGGAGCCCTGTAAGTGTTGAACCAACCCAAGCGACAAATACCACAGCCACAAGCCACATACCTCGTCAAACTCGGCAAAGAAGGTACCACAACAGTAAATGTTATTTGTTGTTACACCCCATAATGTTTTCATAAGGTTATAAACCTTAATGATAATTGAATGGTTTCAGGCCGCCCTCTGGCGCCATTAGATGAGGCTTGGAGAATACTTTCTCAGGTGAAGATGGAACATGCTGCAGCTGATGCTGATAGTGCTCGTGCTCACCACCTTCAAAACCTCATACCGTAAATCGATAATTTGTCATATACAATTTTGTCTTTGGGACACGTCCATTTATTTATTGTGCACACCTACCACAGTGTTGTCTTTTTTAATACATAGGTTGACTGGTAGATAATGCATTGTTGCATTAAGTCTGCCTATGTACCACTACTGTACATGAAGTTTAAATAAATAATTAATAAATGTAATAAACTATGCAATAAGAAAAGTAAAGTACCTACAGCAATAAGGAAATTAAACTATATTTGAACATTTAATCAGCATAAAAGCTTAGAAGCAAAATAAACCTAATATAATATCATCGTGCTGACCAAAGCCGGTGTATAAGTGCATTTCGTATCGCTTCACCAACAACAAGATGGTGATTTCTTCGTGATACAGTTTCAATTTGTTATCTGGAACATTTTTTTTGCTGTTCATTGGGAATTTTGATAGGCCTATAATTTCAAAATCTTTTAATGTAATATGTATAAAGAAATCAAACAATAGTTTTGTATTATTGTAAGTGTTTTTACACATTCATTTTTGATGATTGGAGCAATTGTAAAATTTATCTATTACTTACATCAATTAAATTGCATTTCTTACTGAAATATCTTACCTACAAATTCGTTTCATTATGCTCTTCCTGTGTTGATAGTGCCATTATTGGTATCCTTGCGCTATTAGCGATGTTGTGTAATACCACACAAGCATTTCCTAAAGAACCGGCCATGGTAGGATGGTAATGTAGTTTCCGATCTACTAACAAACACCTCCAACGAGATTTAAGTATGCCGATGGTTCGCTCTACTGTATTTCGTACCCGACAATGCAGTTCCGTACCTATAGAATCGTTTAGGTGTCTCAGGTTCTGTGTCCACTACTGGAGTCATCAGTGTAGGTCTCAGGGGATAACGGGAGTCACCTGAAATAGTGTTATTAAAACACCTCTATTCAGAAAACATGTTAATTTTATTTTATTTAAACAAATAAAAAAAAAGTTAATAATATATTTATTCAGAGTTAAAATTTGGTAAAATAAGGGCAATATCGCGGCGATATAATCGTCGTGCTACGTATTTCTATACTCTCTTATAAAGTGTCAACACATGGCGATGTTATCGCGGGGATGCGACGAGTGGCTGAGTTGGGCTGAGTGCGAGCGAAAAGTCATCGTATAGCCGCGCGCCTGTCGCTACCGACAGCGGGCAGCGGGCCCGCCGCGCGCTCGTCTCGAAATGTGGCGCTCTCGCGGCGAAAGCGCTGTCAAACGCAGGTGATTTGTGCGTTGCCTGTCTGTCAAGCAAGGACGTTACGTATTAACAAGCTTTTTTAAACAATAAACAATGTTTGACATTGAAAAGTGTATACTTGAAGTGCATCTTATGATGTGCGCTAGCTCCTTTAAACCTTGGGTATGAACCAGATGCATCAAGCTTAAAGCAGTCAGAACCTAAAATAAAAATAATATTAATGCTCATTCAATAAAGGTCTCCTATCATAGTTTTTTTAAACAAGGAGATAAACTAGTAGGTATCTAGCTACTATGTCATAATAGTACCTAGGTACCTAATATTTGGAGACAGTACTTATTCCACCACGACGTGAACATAAGTAGGGCTCCAGCTTATTTATGAGGTCACGACATATTTAATCTACACTTTTATTTAAATCTATAAAGCCCGATAAACTCGGGGTCCGGCATTTCAAATGCCAATTCCATTTTGCGAAGAGCATCACTTCGTCGGCAATATAATAGTCTCTCCGTAATACGCGTGTGTTCTAAGAAGTTTTCGTAAAGTCCTAAATCTGCCATTAATTAAATTTTGATAAATAAAATCTGCGAAATGAATTGAAATATGTTGCTTGTCAGTAACTTTTTATGATTCTGCTAAATGACATAAAAGCAATTCATATTATGTGAACCATTTTACGAATCCCCATACAAAACTGTCAAACAGATGAATTGCAGAATATGAATTGTTTACGGATCATAATATGAATTGCCAAATTGTGACCATTTTGTGATTTGTAATATGATTCATATTATTATCATATTATGATTCTGCTAAAGTGACCTTTTTAGCCCCCCAGGTAGTCCCTCCTGGATGTTTCCCTTCGTGGTCTGTCGCGGCTCTATGCCGCTTTGTCACGGGCACCAATCCTGTGTTTTACGGACCCACAGCTCGTCAGGCATGCGGCAGACATGTCTTGCCTAGTCCCAGTTAAATTGGGCAGCTTTCTGAACCACATCGATGATTTGCGTTTTGGAGCAAAATATAGTGAACGCCTGGTTAATTGATTAAAAATGTGTTTTTTTTTTTTGCTAAATAAACTATCTTAGAAAAGAAGGTCAAGACTAGGCTTTAAATTAAATATTTAAAAACATAAAGCATTCGCCTCTAACCTACAAGATATCTTAAAGTAAATGTTGAGCACTCAAGATTTCTACCTTTGCATTTGCAATAAAAAATGTACTTGAGCGCCCGGACTGAGTAAACATCTTACAATCGTCGGGACCATTATATTCTGCACAACCCACTGACTCACAAAGACTTATTTACGTTAGGTTAGCTGTGGCGGACACAGCCATGCTTATGTCAAGTATCAGACCTTTTTCATTTTGTTGAAGTTACACAAAATATTATAATATTGAAAGAGGCTTGCTTTTTGTCGAGGAAAAATGAATTGCAAGCTAATTTAATTAAAGAAAACTTATCCACCAATCGTAATTATGGGCGATGTTTGGTCAACCAAAATACCAACAACTCATTAAATCTGTTTTCATGAAACACCGGGTTGAAATCATTAATTATTTAAATTCCAATTAATTGGTTTAATTGTCGCTTTGATTTGTTTAATTGTCGCTTTGATCTCATATCCGAGTTTCCTTCTAAATTTATAATTCTCTAACCTAATCCAAATTTCAAAGTAGAGAAACAAATCTAATAATTCTTAAGTTTAAGCCTTGAAAGTGAGCATCTTTACCTTTTACGTAAAATTACAAGGTTATAATAGAATTTCCTTTGCTAATTGCCTCTTGAATCTTGAGATTACGCTAATTCCGTTGACGGGTGACCTGTCTTTGACAATGGTGTGTTTAAATTGGGTCAGATTGTCCGTGGCGCCGGTGGCGGGGCGGACCGACCACGAGCGGCCGCGCTAGGGTTAGTTGTGAGTGGACGGGGAAGGAATGGCGTTTTGGTGTTGATTTTTATTTGTTAGTTAAAAAATACCCATGTTATGTAGTGTACGCGCATTGATGTGAAACTTCAAAATGGCTGTGAATTTTATTGGATTGGTTTCAAACTTTTAGTAGAGCGTCATTTTCGGTACAAAGCAACATGTTGTCTTTTATGCTTTTACTTCATAACTTTGTAGCGTGACACTTCACGGACAAAGAGACCGTACCTACACTTTTAACGTCAACAGAACTCGCATTTACTTTCATATTATTCCAGCAACTCTAAGCTCTGTAGCAACCTAAATCAAAACCCACATTTAGTGAAACGAATTCCAGTCGTCACATTGTGCGAGTACGTTTGTGAGTTGCGGCGAGACGGGCCGCATCCGGCCCGCGTCCGGTGCGCGTCCGGCCCGGATTCGGACGAAAGCGCTTCCGGGAGGCCTAGTTGCCTTTGTAATAATGTATGTAGGCTGGGAACTAACGACACTTGTGTGGCTCGGACAGATAAACAGATTGTTTTTCGTTCAGACTGTTGGGGTTCTGTCTTGGACGTGTTAAACTTGGTTCGGGAATAAAATGAAATTATCACGTTTCTTGTCAATCACGGTGAAGCTTCTTTTGATTATTATAAACTATCTGACTCGACAAACGTTGTCCTGTCTTAGTTACGAACCGTCAAACACGTGAAGATTAAATAGTCGTCGTAGTTCTCTGAAATTTTTTGCGCAACTTTATTATTTTTAGATTCCGTACCTCGAAAGGAAAAAAACAACGTTGGCATAAAACAAGGTCTTATAGCATAGATGTAGGAATAAATCTAAAAACAGTAAATTTGTTGTTACGCAAAAAAACAAATGTGTGATTCGGAAAAATCTTCGACACTCCATTCGGGAATTGAACTATTTACATTGGCAAGTTGGTACAGAACCCTCAATGCTCGAGTCCGACACCTACTTGCCCAGTATTTTTTTTAATTTCATAAAAACCTGACAGTAACAAACACAACAAAAAAGGAATTAGCGAAATTTATTCCAGCCGTTCACGCGTGATTTTGTGACCAAAGGAAATAGGGATTCATTTTAATATACGAGTATATAGATAAATAATTAAGTTCACATTCTATTATTAACCGAAATAATATTTTCCATATCAACACCACTTAATAAACAATAAAATAAAATCGTATCGTTTATTCAAGTGGGGCGCCAGTTGACTCCGGTGCCAAGAAGTGCGGGATATTAGCCTAATTGACGCTTGGCACCCGCCCAGGAATCGAACCCGATACTCGGAGCTCTCCATGTGTTCACACTGCGATGCTTCTCTCTGTTATTGCCAATATTGTGTGTTATTGCTCACAGTATTTCTGTGAATGAACAATTTTGAAGTTGAACAGTTTTCAATATTTATTTATTGTGTTTAGTATGCTACAGGCGGTACATATAAACTACTTTATTCATTCGTTCATGTTGAATTCATTGCAAAAGTCAACAATACTAATAGGTTCACAGTTCTCTCTACGCTCGTTGTTTGATTTATGTCAGTGATATTGATCCCTAACGGTTCGTTCACAATCTTGCCGCTTCGAGCGGTAGCTAAGCGCGGGGCGGTGAGCGGTAATAACAAAAGTATGAAAATGTTTGAAAGACGCCCCGAATCGCCGCTCATAGCGCCGCGCGCCCGCGTACCGATGCCGCCCTGCCCGCCACGCCACTCGCCGCTATGACCGAAGTCGTGAACAGGCCGTAATACTTCTGCCATACTCAAATACAAATTAAATATGAGTTCACCTTCTAATATATAAAAATCTCGTGTCACAGTGTTTATTATAGAACTCCTCTAAAACAGCTTGGCCGATTTTTAGGGTTTCGTACCGTAAAAGGAAAAAACAGGAGGATATTCCTTATAGGATAACTTTGTTGTCTGTCTGTCTGTCTGCCTCTATCTGTCTGTTTGTAAAGAACCTTTATCTCGGGAACGCGTGGAGGTATGAGGTATCGCGTTGAAATTAAAACTATATACTCAGGTCTGCGGTCCCTAGAAGCTGTGAAAAAATCAAACTTCTGAGTTAACGAAAAAAAAAGATACGGCAATGTATATTTCGACACTCAACTCAAGGGAATCAAAATTCATAGGGTATTTCCCGTTGATCTAGAAACCTGAAATTTGGCATTAAGCAAAGTCTCATAACGCAAGTATATGAAAAAATCGGAAAACTGTAAAGGAGATTGACCAAAAGCAGTCTAGCAAAGATGCGTGAACGAAAATCAAATTAATATAGAAATTATTTGCTTATTTTTTTACAGTTTTTCACTTCAGGAATTCTGTTTTCGTATCCGGAATTATGATTTTAAGATAAACAGTAAATTAACGATTGCTAGCTACATTTCCAGTCATGATTGACGGTTCGTTCTCTTCATTTGTACGAGTTACGTAAGCTATAATATTACTATACTCTTTGTACGTAAGTATGAACCTTTAGACAAAAACATCACAAAAATGATATCAATATGTTAAATAGCTAAGTAATTAGTAATACCATAACGTACTGTATTATGTATTTTATCGTTCCGATAATATAATATTTATTTTGTGCTTCGTCTCACGCAGATGCAACTGTCAAGCCAGATGACAGACGGATGATAACTAACAATGTTGTTTTGTACCTACATGAGTGATCTGTGGTCATTTTACAAGTTGCGAGTTGGTTAGACATAATTTGTAGGTTATCTCCGTTTTTGTTTAATTACTTTAAAACTCGGGTGTTTGTGTGAAAATGAACACTTTTATTTAATAGTATATAAAGCGTAGTCTATATTAAATAAACATTTATTGTGCTTCAACTTAAGACGGATTTCCATACATCGTTGGTCATGATCCTTTGTAGTTACGTCACAAAAAAAACTTTTTTTTGCGATTCGAAAAAATCTTCGTAACTCAATTCGGGAATTAAACTGTTTTCTTAGATAAGTCTGTACGGAATACTCAGTGCGCGAGTCCGACTGGCATTTGCCCAGTTTTTATGACTTTTTGTGTATATTTAGGTAGGTCTGGGAATAGGTCATAGACTGTTTTTTACCCTCCTATCCTCACCCCCCAGTTGTGCTGCCACGTTTAGCGATCGGCTACAACAACAAGTTTCGGATGAAAAGAGGGATCTCAGGTTTATAGAACTCGAGATATGAGTTCGCAGGAAACTATATCTATATTATTTATTATTCAAAGAATATGTTAAAACAAATAGAATCAGAATTCCCTTATTTATGTCTATAGCTTACCAGCTTTATCTCTACAGTACCTCTCACTACACCTCGTATGTCTGTGTGTCCTGCAGGAGGCTGTGTGTGTAGACACCTGTGTAGTCTAGCGTACTCCGTGTAGCCTAGCTCTGCTCCACTCTTCCGAATAATTGAGCAAAGTGGAAGTGACCAATGCCAGAGTGACTTTGTGAACCACTACGTGAACTAACAGGATTATGTGACTCAACTTTACTGATGTTTCTCCTTGATAAAACTATTTGGGGGTCGTTCATGTATGTATGTGTCAGATTGAGATGTGGATTGAAATATTTACATTTTGAAAAGTGGCTTGAATTAAAAACAAGAAGAAATACTTTGAACGTTTTCTTTTTCATCCCTTATTTTGGTTATGGTAATAAAATTGTCTAAATTTGCAGTGTGCAAGCAACAAATCTATGCAATCTTCTCGTTATGAGAACAGTATCTTGTCATCTAGTAGAACATTCCATTATAATATTGTCTTTTGATCATTAATCCTCCCTCTCTCTTTTATTGCGCCTATCACTATTTTTCCCTGCATCACCCAAAGGTTGACTGGTAGAAAATGCCAGGCAAGGCCAGGCATTAAGTCCGCCTCTGTACTTTTGTGTGTGCATAAAGCATTTAATAAATAAATGTTATTAAAGTTTAGAACAGTAAGTCCACAATCTATAACATTAACCAGGAAATTTGAGTCCTTACTGAGCTGCATGTCAAGCCTTGGACTCATTTAACCTGATTCTCAAGATATGTCCTATGACCTGAAATTCGAAGACATGTGACATCCACCAATCCGCTCTGGGCCCACGAGGCTTTACAACTCAGACTCAACGCTTTCCTATGGAGGAGGCCTGATTCCCAGCAGTGGGAACATTATAAGGCGAATTATGCTATGTCCAGCAGTGAACTAGGTACTATGTATATGCTGATGATGAAAGCTAAAATAATTAAATGATTGACGATATTCGCAAGGTCTATTGGTGGTGAAGCAGTGTCCACTACAATTATAATTTTATCATTGAAAAAAAAACATCCTTAATAGGTGTTTTGAGTCCTAGCTGTGTGACATCATTATATAGCTCACTAGCTTTTGCCAGCGGCTTCGTTCGCGTGAAAATCGGTTTCTCCATACAAACTTTGGACCCCCTTTCATCCCTTTAGAGGGCGAATTTTGAAAAATCATCTCTTAGTGTTCGCGTACGTCATAAAAGGAAGCCTTGTGCCAAATTTCATGCTCCTAGTCCCAGTAGTTTTGGCTGTGCGTTGATATGTCAGTCAGTCAGTTTCTCCTTTTATATATATAGATTATGCTTATGTTCAAGATATGAATCTATTCATCTCTGCGCTAACATCTGAGCGCATGATACTGCCCATCATAAATCACAGTTTCAGCTGACTCTAGTTCATACCGTTAATCTCCGAGTGAGCTCATAGTTGTAACGTATGTCATTCATAACGTAGGGAGTTAATGAGCCTCTTAGTTAACTGGGCCAAGTCCCAATACACTTATATAGGCCGGTCGTGTTCATCACTCGTGAGTTATTAGTTGCTCTTGTGTATTATTGTTATTTAATGATAATGCTATGAGTAAGTAATAATAGAGCTGGTATTGAAACATCGTTTTATATTGATTTATTAAGTAGGCATTGATATTAATGGAACTGAATTAATAATATCGTTTCGGGCTACTATTATCTACCTGTATAGTAGAGGTCTCCCATATGTAGGCTTCGATTTTACTGTATTCTTATTTTCTACGCCCTAAGGGGTAATCCAGCAAATGGTAGCATTTATTTTTAGCAGCATTTTTTTTTAAAGTTACCCCACACTGGTGGTGGCCGAGTGAGCAACGGTGGCCGAGTGATAACGGCCCCGATTTCCGAGTTATAGGTCGCGGGATCAAACCCAGCCAGACGCATTACTTTGTGTAATTTATTTCATCACCACTGCTCTCAAAACGGTGAAGGAAAACATCGTGAGGAAACCGGCATGTCCTAGAACCATAAATTAATATTTCTTCCGTGCGGGCATAAAATTCGCGACTCGCAACGCAGCAGTCAATATTTCAACTACTGTCTTTTTTCTGAGCTAAGTTAGTTAACTCTAGTAACTAAAAACATTCGAACATACTTAAGTAGGTACGTAATCATATAACCAGAGTTAAAATAAGGCAATATGTGTTGTGATTTACCTAATTAATCCGTTTAATATCTATAAAATAATATTATTTACAGGATAAATTAATACATTCTTAAATATAAATGTTACTTCTGAGTCTTACGTGCCTGAACTAGAAAATCCTGTGTTTCAGGCGAGAAAGTTAAAATACTTTAAAATTAACAAATAATCAAAAGGATTCCATAGTGCAATACAAATTTGGAAAAAATCTGTAATGTAGACAAGTTATCTTATACTATTTATAATATTACCAAAGCTTATTTTCAAGCAAAACTTCTTAAAAAAATACTTAATGAAAAGTTCGTATACGTATCGTTGTCGTGTTGATGAGTTGTATTATGTCTGTGGGAGCTTGTAAATAGCAATAGCAATATTACTTTAAAATTAAGTTTCGAGTCAACAAGTGCCATATTAAATAACTAATATTACAAGATATTCAAAGGTGCCTGTCTAGTTAGAATGCCGACCGTACTTATTTACTTTATCAACAAACTAACTTAATTAAACCCTGTTATAACACAAAATAGAGAGAATAATGGCATCTCTCTCTCTCACTATTTCAAAACAATTTATACTGATTTTGTTACCGAATAAAGCACTGAGGTTTTAATTGAATTGTGAACTTGAAATATTTATAGCCCTAAATAATAATCATATTTTAAGCCTATTCTTAACTAGCTTGGGATCGGTTTCTAGTCTAATTGGATGCGGCTGAATACCCGTGTTTTACATGGAGCGACTGCCTGTCAGACCTCGACAACCCAGCTACTGGGCTTCTTGGATAGTCTGATGGTCAGACTTTTTGGCGTCTGGCGACTGGGTGGGTCCCATACGTACAAAGCGTTTTGGGAACACATTCATTATGCGTTCAGCTAAAGAGTGGAATTCCCTGCCGGAGTGTTTCCTGATAGCTACAACCTAGGGGTCTTTAAGTCAAAAGTGAATAGGTAGGTTACTTCTAGGCAGGCGTGCTCCATCGTCGGCCACATCATCGCCAACCATCAGGTGAGATAGTGGTCAAACGCGAACCTATCAATAATAATAAAAAAACCTATAACAAATATCGAAAATCTACGAATGATACGGCTTTATGTGCTGTCCGAGGCACGGGGTTTCAGTAATGACCTAGATAAACTAAAAACAGTACATATGAATTGTAAAATCTACATTGGTAGTTGTTCGGTTTTGAATCCGCAACCTCATGCATAAGAGACGGGTGCTTTAAGCACGATGTCTTAAATGACGATCGTAAAATATCTCTCTCAACCGTTCCAATAAAACAGAAACTGTTGTTCTTATAAAATATAAAAGACGACCTGAACCCTATTACGTTACCGAAATCAAACCGTCTCTTTTGTACAGAAATTCCTCGAAGCCTAAACTGAAAATAACAATTTATAACAAATTCAGTTTGTCTACAAGACAGACGTCCTAAGCACATGATCGATAGTTATTTTTATTACTTGTAAGAAGAAACCCTTTTTCTAAGCCTAAACAGGTAACAAGAGAAATCGCCGCAAGGTCCAGACAAAAGATTGTCGAAGTACAACCGAAATACATATCATTTCTATATTTATACTAGCTGACTCGGCAATCGTTGTATTGCCATATAAAACCATATATATATGAGGGTTTCGTACAAACTTATCTATGAAAACAGTTCAATTCCTGAATTGAGGTACGAAGATTTTTCCGAATCGCAAATAGTTTTTTTTTTTTTGGTGAATTAACTACAAATTTACAGTTTTCAGATTTTTTCCTATACTTGTGCTATAAGACCTTGCTTTATGCCAAATTTCAGGATTCTAGGTCAACGGGAAGTACCCTATGAATTTTGATTCCCATGAGTGTCGAAGTAGACGGTTTTTACGACATAAAAGGCCGTAACTTTTTTTTTCGTTAAGGCAGATGTTTGATTTTTTCATAGTTTCAAGGGACCGCAGACCTGAGTAATATGGTTTTAATTTCAACTCTATACCTCCACGCGTTCCCGAGATAAAGGGTCTTGACAGATAGATAGACAGACGGATGGACAACAAAGTGATCCTATAAGGGTTCCGTTTTTTCCTTTTGAGGTACGGGTAACCCAAAAAATGGGGGATTGGGGTAGGAGGGCAAAAAATAGTTTACGTCCTATTCTCAGACCTACTGAACATACACACAAAATTTCATAAGAGCCGGGCAAGCCGTTTCGGAGGAGTTTTGTTAAACACTGTGACACGAGAATTTTCTATATTAGATTAAATAACAATTGAGTACCGTAATTCTAACACAGCCTACTTAATAACCTTCCTGCTAGGTCCTGTTACAATTGTGTTGCAGGTACGGGGACTAGAGTGGTCCACAAATTAGGTTGTATCGCCCAAAGGCCAGAGGTCCCGGCACAGTTAGTTTAAAGGGCTGAGTCCTGCGTGGTGAGCTGGAATATATCCAGGCTATTGTGGACTGTAGTTGGTAATCTTGTTTGGTGCGGTTTGCGTGTAGTGGACAAAGTGGAGCGGACATATTGTTGGGTTGGACACTTGTTTCAATTTAATTTAAACTTGATTTGTCGTTGTCCTGGCTTATATATTCAGCAATGAAATATATCCTCCTAAACGACTTGACCGATTTGGATGAAACTTTGTGTGTACATTTGAGGGGATCCCTGGGTGGTTTGAAAATACAATTGAACCCAAAAGATGGCGCTGAAATCTGATTCTCAACTTTTTCTGTCATAAATCCAGCTTTCAGGAAGAACAACGTCTGTCTGGACCGTTAGTGTTCATATATCACGTTTATTCCTGACTCGCAACCAGCCTTTGTTTCTAAAAATCAAATCAAAATCATTTACTAAATGACAAATCTATAGATAGGCTTTAGACCTCTGCCTAGCCTCCAAAGTAATACAGGCGTGATGATAATATTTAGTTGGAATTAATTCAAATTCTGAAAGTAAAATTCGCGTAAAGTGCGTAGCCGCGTAGCATCTTGCGTAGCGGACAACAAATGTGCTACGACGCATGGCAACTGGTAGCTGAACGCGTAGCAGTCGTAGATGAACGCGTAGCAGTCGTAGCTGAATCCGTAGCAGCCGTATCTGACCGCGTAGCTTCGTAGACCATTTATTAACAATGGCTACGATGAAAGAAACCCTTCGACATTCTTCCTTTGTTAGAACAAATCAAGTGTAATCTATCTTCAGTTCTATTGTATAGGTATCAAAGACTTTATTACATTGTTCGTAAGTACATTTTTACATCATTGTGATCCAAATCCAACAGTTATTTGAGCATCTCGGTGATTTAACGTGTAAATGAAATATGACTTGGTGGCTAGGCCGAGCTCCATCTAGCCTGTGGGGGTAATAAGACTGTTATTTATGATCCTGCGGAGAAACAAAGAAAGAAGAATAAATGATGTACTTTATTACTTTGTACTTTTAAGGTTGGGATTTTTCAAAGTTGAAATTGAATCAAATTGTTGTAATCCACATTTTTTTCCATTTTATCAAATATTTGTGCAGCGTCTTTAGAATAAGTACTTTATTGATATTAGGGATAATATTTTCAAGAAAAAGTTAACAAATATTTTATTTTACTTTAAATTTACACGAAACCAAACTTCAATATATGTTTAAGTAGCTGACCCGACAGACTTCCTGTCTTGAGGTTAAAGGTGAAAGGTTGAATAGTTCTAGTTTTATACAATTTTCTTTCTTTCTTTCATAAGAACCTTCTCCTGACAATAACAAACACAACGAAAAAAGAATGAGCGAAATTGGTCTAGACGTTCACGCGTGATGACTTGACCAAGGGAAATCGGGATTTATTTTAATATCTATATCTAGACTATCTTTTGCCAGCGTAAAGTAAGTTTCTCCATACAAATTTTGGACCTCCGTTTTATCCCCTTGGGGGGCCAATTTTAGAAAATTCTCCCTTAGTGCTCGACTACGTCTTAAAAAGAGACCTTCTGCAAAATTTCACGCTCCTAGCCCCAGTAGTGTCGGCTGTGCGTTGATATGTCAGTCAGTCAGTTTCTCCTTTTATATATATAGATAGATTAAAATGTTGCCCAAACATCGTGTGCAAATAAATAAACAATGATATCCAAATGAAATTCCGAATAAACATAAAAGATTCATCGTACAAGCTCGTCCGGTTATGTTGCAGTAACACCAGTAATCAAGGCTTACCTCGCAACGTCCGGCCGCAGCACCGTGCTGCGGTCTCGAGCATTTTGTTCAAAACTCGTCGCTTTCAATTTTCGTTGTACATTTTTAAGGAGCGGCTAAAACTCACTTGTTTGGTATAAAGATAAGCAAATATTGAGCGGTTTTGTTTCGGTTCGCTCATTATGTGCGAGCGCCTGAACATTGTGGGAAAATGGTTTGTGAAGAGATTGAAGTGTAAATAAAATATTTTTTAGGTTGTTTTTGTTGGTATAATTTTGGAGTACAGTTTGATAACAGGTTGGGATGATAATATTTATGTTAGCATGAATTGTGATCGTCACATTATTCACAGCATACATTTTGCTATAAACCTTTGTAAATTAAATACCTCATCATTAGCAATCGTCAAACATAGTGACCGAACGATCGATGTGTCTCCCACGAGATAGACTGATGACCTGGTGAGAGTCGCGGGAATACCATGGATGCGAGACGGACACGGACAGGTCATTGTGGCGACACTCGGGGGAGACCTAGCTGTGGATATCTTTCGGCTGAAATGATGATGTACTTGTCACTCATTTTATAAATGATAAATCTTTCGGCTGAAATGATGATGTACTTGTCACTCATTTTATAAATGATAATTTCATTCAATCGTGATCAATTTTTCGTACAGTTCCCTGTTGAGAGCTCAATTTTACCGTCGCCTTAATTTAGAAAAAAAATAAATAACTTCTCACGAAAACTACACGTCACGATTCCAAAAGATAGCTCCAAATCAAACATCAATATGTTATCAGTTGTCGAGTGATAAGCACTCGTGTGTTGACTCACTCTTCGCGCGGATCTGTGGCTGATATATTTGCCCTCCGACCCTCTCTATACGTGGCTGGAGGTTGCGGCGCTCCTCACTCATATTTATTTAACGTAACCTTACTGTCCTCGGAGGATGAGAGGAATGTGTGAGTAGGCAGTACTTAGGGTACGCTTTTATGATTCCGTTTGACTTGATGCTGGGTAAGTTAAGACGCAATTTATATATGACATGCCAGCAGTATATTATTAAATCAAAGGAATAAGTAAAATTTTTCCTTATTTTAGTAATTTCGCCTTAATGCTAAAAATTTCTTCTCAACATGTTTACCGTTACCATCTATATTTTTGCAATTAGACATTAAGTAAATTGATTAAAGTGACTCAAAATGATGATATTAACTTTATGACGAATGTAAGACAAATATTTTAAGTGTGAACTTGGCTTTTTTAAAGACCTAATCGCTATCAAACATCAGCAGGTTATATTTATTTTATTTATTTTTATATTACAAAATGTTAATTCTCTCATAAAAATGACAAATAGAGCACAAGACTCTCTATGAATGACCTATCCTCCCACCTTATTACTACCAAACCTACATCACTCGAGATCATATCTCGCGCCATTGGAGCCGCGCACCACCAGCCCATATCCTAAGTCCACACTATTACTTATGTTAATTACTAATATATCGGGGTTGCCAGCAATATCTTCCAATGAACACCATATCTCACGCTGGGCAGGCGCTGACTCATCTAATTACTGATAGTCGCCATCATTTACGCAAAACTCATCTTTAATCTTCTAGTTGGAAAGCCTAAATTCCTATGTGAGTGTTTTAGGGATGATTCGGATTTGTAGGTACAGTGTTGTGTGAATGCATGTTTGGCAATTACGGCTGTATAGTGAGCGCTGCAATTAGCTCGAACTGTCTAACTTTGTCACCAGGCGGCACTGTTGTCTTGTTTGGTACCTTTATTGTCTGGCAAATGATTGTTTGTATTATGGCTGTTATTGTTAACATTGATTTTTAAACTGATGAAGGATATGGCGACTTAGCTTGTTTCCTTAGAAATTGGCTAGAAGTGGTCCAGAACGGGGAACAATGCAAGGAATGGGGGGAAGCTTTAGACAAATAAAATATTAATAATTATTAACAATACAGTTTAAAAAAATTATACGTAGGTGTTTTCTTCTTCAAAATATCCGCTTTAAATATTCATAGCTTTTTAATAATTCAATCCATTCTAAATCTAAATTAATATTATAATGAAGAAAGATTTGATTTTTTGTTTGTTTGTATATTAAGATTTAACTCAAAAACGAATTAACCGATTTTAAAAATTCTTTCACCATTAGAAAACTGCATCTTCACTGAGTAACATAGGCTATATTATGTTTTGAGATAATAATCTACTATCACGCGGGCGAAGCCGCTGGCAGAACCTAGTTAGTAATAAAACAAAACATTTCTCTCTGGTTCTAACTACAAAATTAATTCACAAACTTTCATACAGTTATTTTTTAAACAAATCACGTTTCTGCAGTAACGTGACCGCATTAACTTGCAACGAACAATTCAAAACTACAAAAACAAAAGTATTAAAAAAAAAAAAAACAATAAGCGGAAAGTTTTCAAAACAGCTGAGTTTGAAAGTTGCACCGCGGCATGCATAAACTGAGCAACTGCACTCGACAATTCCATTACAAGTTGTGTGCAGCGTTCTAACAGTACGTAGCGGGTCAACTATAAAACTCGGACTTTATTGCTTTTTTTTAGAACATAAAAGCTAACGATACTTCTTAGAGCCTATCTAGAAAGTTGGGCGTATCGTAAAGCAGATAGAATGGATATTGTGCTGGATAGCCGTCTCACTTTCTGTAAGCACTTACACGTAAAACGCTAAAACTGAATCCCTGTCTATATAAAACCTTTCAGACTATTACTTGAGTCGGACTGAGCAATAACGTTAATTTATAAATGAATGAGTCCACACCTTAATGGTAGCAGTTTGATTATATTTGTGCGTAGCAAGGCGATGTTCGTACTTCAAGTATTAAATATTGCTTCTCATGTGTGCCTGGAGTAGCAGAGCGATCCTCGGCCAACGTAGGCGCAGGCGGACGATGAGCAATGGGTAGATTGCCGTTCGGCCGTCCGGTAAGAACCGAGTTCAAGTCGTCGCAATCAGTTCGGGTTTTATTCAGTAAAAGTCTGACACGACCTCTTGCTTCCTCTTGCTTTTGGTGTACAATAAAGAATATATCTATCTATCTATCTATCTATCTATCTTGCTCCACCTCATCATCATCTTCCTGCCCTTGTCCCGTGTTATTTGGGGTCGGCGCAACATGTTTTTTTCTTCCATTCTGCCCTGTCACTCGTCATACTATCACTAACTTCCTTTTCTTTCATATCACTCTTCACACAATCCATCCATCTTTTCTTTGGTCTCCCTCTCCCTCTCCATCCATCCACATGTAAACTCATAACTCTTTTAGTAACATGCGTTTCATCCCTCCTCTTCACATGACCATACCAAGACAAACGATTCCCTTTCAACTTTTCAGTCACTGGCGCCACTTTCAAACTTCCCCTAATATACTCATTTCTCACTTTATCCATTCTCGTCACACCACACATCCATCTTAACATTCTCATCTCCGCTACGTGCAATCTTTTTTCATCCGTCTTTTTCACAGCCCAACATTCTGATCCATACAGTATGACAGGCCTTATCACGGACTTGTAGATTTTACTCTTCAACTTGAGGGGCATCCGTGGGTCACAAGTTGTTCCCGTGACCTGTCGCCATTTCATCCATCCTGCGTTGATCCGATGTGTTACGTCCCGGTCTACCTCACCATCCCCTTGGACGAGTGACCCGAGATACCGAAAGTCGGAGCAGATCGGTATGGGTGTTCCAGCGAGAGATAAAGGCACTGGATTGGAGAGACCGCCGAAATCGCAGAACAAGTATTCCGTTTTGGTTCTACTCAATTTCAGGCCAACACTCTCCAGTCTGTGCCACCACACCTCCAATCTGTTCTGGACCTCTTGGCCACTCTCGGCAACCAACACAATGTCATCGGCAAACAGCATACACCAGGGAGCCTCTTCCTGAATGTCCGACGTCAGAGCATCCATTATCATCAGGAAGAGGTAAGGGCTGAGAGCCGACCCTTGATGTAAGCCGACAGCCACATTGAAGCTGCCAGTGGTGCCCACTGTAGACCGGACTTGGGTACTGCATCGACTGTACATCGCTCGGATCAACTGCACATACTTCCCAGGCACACCTTTCTCCTTAAGGGCCCACCACAGAACCTCACGAGGTACCCGGTCGTATGCCTTTTCGAGGTCAATGAATACCATGTGCAAGTTTTTATGCGCACCTCTGTATTTCTCGCACAGCTGGCGTATAGCAAAAATGGCATCCGCTGTAACCCGACCCGGCATAAAACCGAATTGGTTCTGTGAAATTTCACTCTCTTCTCTCAGTCGCCTTTCAATAACTTTCTCCCAGGCTTTCATAGTATGTGACATTAGCTTTATTCCTCTATAATTGTTGCACTCAAGCACATCACCTTTGTTTTTAAAAATCGGCACCAAAGAGCTATTGCACCACTCATCAGGTATGGCTTCTTCCAGCAACAACTTATTGAAGAACAAAGCTAACCACGTCCATCCGTCCACTCGCAATAACTTCCACACTTCAACTGGTATTCCATCTGGACCAATGGCTTTACCATTCTTCATTCCATTTACTGCTATTCTGACTTCATCCATACTAACCATTCTCACTAATCCCACATTCACTGGTTTATTCTCTAACACCCCACTCCAATTATTTTCTTCATTCATCAATCTTTCAAAATATTCCTTCCACCTCTTTCTGATTTTTTCATCATCCGATAGAACCATTCCAGTTTCATCTCTTATACATTTTACATGACAAACATCCCTCGCCTTTCTCTCTCTTATTCTAGTAAGCCGGTATAGCTCTTTTTGGCCTGCAGGACTGTCCAGTGCGTCATATAGTTTGTCCTGGGCTTTTGATTTTGCTATTGCCACGGCTTTCTTGGCTTTCTTCTTTAAAACGTCATACTCACTCTTTTTTTCAGCTTTTAAACTAGCGTTTCCAGGCTCTACGCGCTGCCATTCCTTAAATTTTCTCTTTTTTTCTTTCAATACACTCTGAACTTCTGTCGACCACCACCATGTATCCCTATCTATTATGCCCTTTCCTCTCGTCTCTCCCAAAATATCTTTCGCTGCATGCCTGATACACTCAGCCATCTCATTCCAGCTTTCATTTATACTTCGATCATTCATATCTCCCATCTCTATCATGCTGTCCACCACTCGCTCCCTGAACTTCTTCGCACAATCATTCCTCTCTAACATATGCCATTTTATTTTAGGGGGAGGACGCTCTTTGTATTTGGTAGACAGTATTTTAACCACTGAAGTCATAACCAGGAGTCTGTGTTGTGAGACTAGGTCTTCTCCTGGCAGTACTTTGCAATCTTTGACGTGCTTTAAGTGGTTGCGCCGAACTAGAAAGTAGTCGATTTGGGTCTTATGATTACCACTTTTGTACGTGATCATGTGTTCGTCTCTTTTTTGGAACCACGTATTGGCTACTGCTAGGTCAAATGCAGTAGCGGATTGCAGCAGGGTCTCTCCTTCACTGTTCGGACTACCAAAACCCCATCCCCCATGTACTCTTTCATAAACACCTTTCATTCTTCCCACATGTCCATTAAAATCACCTCCAACTATCAATTCTTCATGAACAGGGATGTTCATTAAAGCTGTATCAAAATTCTCCCAAAACTTCTCTTTTACCGTTTCATCACATCCTACTTGTGGTGCATACACACTAACTATATTCAACATCACATTCTCTAACATAACTTTCACAACTATAAATCTATCACTAATCCTTTGTACTTCCATCACACTTTCTTTCAATTTACTGTCTAACACTATTCCTACACCATTTCTTTTTCCATCACTTCCACAGTAGTAGAACTTGTATCCCTCACCAATTTCTCTCGCTTTTGTTCCTTTCCATTTAGTTTCCTGCAAGCATGCTATATTTATCCGTCTTCTTTTCAATACATCCGCTAACTCTCTGGCCCTTCCAGTCATAGTCCCAACATTCCAACTTGCATACCTCAATCTCGTTTCCCGAGCTAGCTTCTTACGTTGCACCCGCCCGAGGTGGTGCAACAACCCTTGTCCATTTCCCACAGGAGCCGGGTGCTGCCCCTGCGCGTCGCCTGTGGGGTACGCCCTAACCCTATCGCGCATTCTATTAAAACCAAACATGTTGCAAATGGGATTTGGCTAGTTTTTTTTTAAAGTCGGCCGCCAGCCTGACACCAACCCTCCTTGGGAATGCTTTTGTTGGTAGTTTACCCGCCACCACGGGATGACCTAAGGTGCTGTAGTATGCACAGAATCTAAATATCCCTTAGTCGCCTCTTACGACACCCACGGGAAGATATGGGATGGTGCTATTCTTTACGTCCGACACCATACAGTACTTGTAGTATCTTGCTCCACCTCAGAGCGGGAAAAGTTATTAGATGATTTCCCATCTCAAAAATAAAAGATTTCGATTTATGCGTTTTTTGACGGCCTGCTGCGGTACGGATGCGGTGCGTTAGTCGTACTGCGTACGGACGATCGTATTTTTCATACTTCGCGCGCAACAACAGGACGGCAACGTCACAAGCACCACGTGTTCAATTCGGTGTTGAATAGCGCATCACTGGCATACAAACGCACGGCAGCCAGATACGTTTTCAATTTAGGCGCTTTTTGTCGGTTTGCTAACATACAGCAAACGGCCGGCTGCGGCACGGTAAACGTGCGGCATCTGGCCGGCTGCGGCACGGTAAACGTGCGGCATCTGGCCGGCTGCGGCACGGTAAACGTGCGGCATCTGGCCGGCTGCGGCACGGTAAACGTGCGGCATCTGGCCGGTTGCAGTACGCATAACTTGAAAGCGTCCTGACTGTACTAAAGAAAATAATAACTCATGTTACTCGTATACTATGCATATTGGTTTTTATGAAGTACTTAAAATTTCAATGAAAAACATGAACATTTTTGTTTTAGTTATTCTGTTGTGGTTAGGTTGTATGGTTAATATATTAAAGTAAACTTTAGAAGCTTATTTCCACAACATACAAGAATAAACCTGTCATATTAACCTTGTTTATGAGCCAAACCTTATCAGTTGTGCACACGTATCGCTGCCCCACAGATATCGCTGCAGTGCACGCCGCGTGTAAATGGTCCCTGAGGCCGATTTACACCCCACGACGCGGTGCTCGTTAGCAAGGGTAGTTATGATCATTCAATTAATATTACCGGGAATGGCTCTGTTGGTTCATAGCGTGTGTTATGGGTTTAAGACGTGCTTGGCCAACCCAAGCACGCCTGGCTTGCTGGTTTATTGATAAGAGACAATAGATGATGTGGCGCCTATCGTTAATACATCTTCACACAAATCATTCATCGTAAATACATGTTTCTGGGAAAACATTTATTGTGCGTACACCTAGAGTGGAATTCCCTGCCGGAATCTGTTTATGATAGTTACAACCTAGGGATCTTTAAGTTAAAAGTAAATAGGTTACTTCTAGACAAGCGTGCTCCATCATCGACCACAGCATCGCTTACCATCAGGTGAGATACTGGTCAAACCAGTGGATTGATAGCATAATGCAAATATTTTAGACTACCCAAATTGCGTGATTGGCCTGTTTGGTTATACAACTACTAATTTTAATAACGTTTTTTATATTCTGGAATTCGTAAATGCGTGCTAATAAAAAAAACAGCCTTAAATGTTTTTATTATACTATGGTCTCTTTTTGTGTATGTCTAATCGATTCGAGGCGTAGAATCAATTACGTACACAGAATTTGGAACAAGAAATTGTCGTTAATCTTCCGAGGAGCTCAGCTTAGTGTTCTTTGATGTAACTTCTTCACTTCCCGTTCCCTCCTTCTGTCCTCACAACCTCCGGGTGACATTACTTTAACATGGCCGCGGTTTAATTCAGCGCAGTGCGGCCGGCGCGACCAGCTGATGTGTGGGCCGCGCCGTGACCGGAATCTTTATCGGTCACATTTGTTTCTATTTACTGCCGCATTCGTAAAGCGGTACTAGCGGTAAGATTTTTGATGAAAACCTAACTCTGCAAGCAAGATGTAGAAATAGGCTCTATGGTGTTTCCGCGACAAAATAAAATGAAGAGAGACACTTAATTTTTTTTTAACCTTGTTTTTCTATCCGTCGGGTATTTTGAATATTTTCAATTTGTTAACTTAAATGAAAAAGTATTTTTGGCTATTCTTAATATCTATATTTGTTTACAACAGTGATGAAATAAATTACACAAAGTAATGCGCCTAGCTTGATTTGAACCCGCGACCTACAATTCGTAAGTCGGGGCCGTTACCACTCGGCCACCACTGCTCATCATTTCATTACCACTCTGCTCTCAAAACGGTGAAGGAAAACATCGTGAGGAAACCGGCATGTCCTAGAACCAAAAATTCAAAGACATGTGATATCCACCAACCCGCAGTGGGCCCGCGTGGTGGATTACGGCCCACGGCATTCCCTTTACATTAAAAAAGGCTGATTATGCTATATATATATAATGTATGTATAAAACAGTTAACCTACTGTTAGTTACAATCAATAAAATACGGTTCGCAAATAATTGGTTCAAATGTGTACTTTTAATTATAAAAGAGAGATATTAACAAAATATTGGGATTCGCAAACAGAAATAATTAATGAAACTAAATACGTACAAATAACGACGATTGTATATTATTGACACAGAAATTGTTTGTTCTATACAAATAATATTATATTTCATAGGCGTCTGTTTTAATATTTGTCTTTGATTAATAATTGTTAGCTGCAGTAATTTATTGATTAAAGGCGTACAAATATTGATAACCTCGTATTCTGTTTGAGTTTTGATATTTGTAAACTCGCCCACGATACAATATAGTAATTCCTAGGGGGGCATAATTTTTATAAAAGAAATAAAGTATATAAACGGTAAATCACAATTTGGAATAATTAGTGGTTTAGGGAGTTATTGATTAAAAGGAAAGATTACGCTTAAGCGCTTTTCTGTTGTGTGTTGTTTTTAATAATGTTGTGTAATGCTGTATGTGTTACCTATGGACGGAAAGGTCCAAAATAAATGTTTATTATTATTATTAAGTTTTTCCTACAGATGAACTTTTTTATGTACTCACTCACATTTACTTTGTTATACGTAATTCATTTTATTGAAGCCTAAAATGTCTTGAGTAAGTCACGACAATTAATGCTTGTACTCTCTATATAAGAAAATGCTTAAAAAGAAACAAAGAAACGAAAACAAAGCCCTCTTTGTCTCTGCTCTGTAGTGGAACAGTAACAGGTCGGTAGGTATTATTACTACCCTCCTCCTTATGTTTAATCATTTTTTTATTAGCAGCTTATCACTAACTGAAGGAACAATCATTCCTTTTCCTCATTTATATTTGTAAGGCATACTGTTAGTGTATGCCTAAGGCATTAAGTCCATCTTAAAGTGAAACCCCCTGGCCCTGGAAGAAGGCAAAGAAGGAACAGGAGTGGGTTTTTAGTCAGTTAAAGTCTGACACTATCTCCCGCTCCGCCCAAGAGCGAGATTTGTCATAGGATGATTTAACCACCTAAAAAAAAACCTTTGTACTTTTGTTTTTTTTTTTTATGAAGTTTTAATAAATAAATAATAAGTAAAATAATACAAATCATACAAACCACAATACTCTTGGGCTCATTCGGAAACCACGCCACATTCCACATACACAGGCACGCGCACAGCAGGATACTGTATAAATGTGGTGCCAATATATAATTTATCAGAGAAGATTCGACATTTTTATGGCCCTCCCGTCGATAAGTAGCCCTGCGGACCCGCCCCAGACGGAACCCATCCATATTTTAAACGACTCAGATATGTTTGTCAGACTTTTTAGTCGATTTTTCATGTTTTAACGTTATTTACCCACTTTGATGAAATTTTGTTCGTATTGTGTTGCATTGCTTTTTCGTTGTATATTATGAATTCTGAATTAGTTATGATGTAAAACAGTCAGTGATCAATCATTTCATACTTTGAAAAGGGTTCCCTAAATGTGCTACATTCTTATTGTACGTTGTCTTCATTAGAATTTTATCTTCTTGTGAATCATGGGTGAAAACAGAATAAAAAATCAAAGAACTATTTTTTTTTGTTAAAAATTAAAAAAATAGTGTATTGTCACAATCAGCGTAATATTACAAGTTTGTATTTGAAGCCTCCTTTTAGGCAAATAATGCCTGTGTTAGGAGGCTCCGCTCTTCCATAACAATGGTATATTAATTTACGCGTGACGTGAAGCGTGATGTGTGGTGTGTGTTGTGATGTGAAAGTGGTGTGTGTGACGTAACAGTAAAAGTGGTGTGTGTGGTGAGATGAATGTGATGTACATTGTGATGTGTGTGTTTTGATGTGAGATGATACTTAGTGTGAGGTGTATGAAAAGTGTGTGAGTTGTCTTATTAAACAATATGATGCAACAGAGCCTCCGTTTTCTCTTAGGAAAGTGCTTTAATCCAGCCTATTAAGCTTTTTTTACAATTGTGCCTGTTTTTATTATGCACGTACACGTATTTATTAATTTTATTATACAATTGAGCTGAGCGTTTGTATAGTTGTCTACTTGTGAATTTCAATTTAGTTCGGGGAATATCAGCAATCTTTTCTTTTCTTTGTATTTGTAGTATTTTTATATGGGAGAGACTTATGTTTTCTGAGAACGACTTGAATAATATATAACTTCCTCACAGATAGTAAATTACTAATTTGATACAAGCTTTCAGTTGAGAATCTTCTTTTTTTAAAATACATAATTTTTATTAGAGCTCGCTGTGCTCGTACCAGGGCCAAAAATTTTGTTTTAGCTGCTCCTCCCCACACTGAGATACAATAAGTGAGGACCGATTGCACAAGGGCTGTATATAACTCGTTGAGAAGATTCCTGGGACATTTATTGCCTTTTGATTTTGATTTAAATGTCTGTTGAACACAGACAATTTTGTCACAACCTTCGAATAAACTTAAAAAAAAGTCAAAATTCAAAGATACAGAAAAGCTAACAGAGCGGTGACAATCTATAAAAAAATTGCTTTCCACATGTGATCTGAATCAGCGACCCTTAACATAAAGGCTAATCGCTAAGTTACTGCGGTCAATCATACCAAAAGCACAATGCTACTCATATATGCGTTATAACTTCGCACGGACAGCTTACTCAATCTTACCGACCAAGTGCCCGACGTCACACTCAAATGTTTCTCTTGTGTAAATCAGCATCCAGGCAAGTGCTCTCGTGTGATTTCCCGCGGTTATCGGCACAAAGCCTACTTCCGGCTTCCTGTCGCTCGCGGCCGGAAGTCGATCGCAAACACGTGCACTTTGATCCTGTTTCAATGCGAAGAGATTACAGTGTGGTTTATTTTTATTGCTTGGTAGAATGATTACGACAGGTGTGGTTTTATGTTTAAATTTAATTTTTTTTTTTAGTGTAAACTGTTAAAAAGTTAACTCTATACAACTGATAAATCTGTTATTTATCGGTCACTTATTGTAAGACATAAGTCAAATATTGTTTTGTTTCACATACAAGTATCTGGAAATTTTGAATTAGTAAAACTAATACTTGTAATGCGAACCTGTAACAATCCTACTGTAAGACAAACACCTCTTCGAATTACTAGATTAAACATCTATAACTTTATTAAAATAAAATATATATAATTTGAAAAGAAAATATCTTTGTTTCTTCTATAAAACATATACGAGTATATGACATGTGATTATGGTAGCATTTTATTTATCCTACAAAGGTAAACACCCGAAGCAATCAAAAATATTTGACCCTACGCTAACTGATAAAGCTTAAGTCTATACGAGATACGATGTAAAACCTTGCACCGATAAAGTATCCTACAAACTACTCTCGTTTAGTTTAAGTTTGATTTAAGACTTGAGAGTTGAGATCTAATCCTATCCAGATCATCCCACTCAAGTACCGCAAGCGATTTTATGTCTTTTCTTCCGGATGTTCCTGATATCTTGGAAAACGAGTGAGTAGGATTCAAGATTCAAAGCATTTTATTTCAAATAAACCATTTACAGGCACTCTTGAAATTTGAAAAAGTCAGTCAGTCAGAAAAATGATGCTAATTGCAAAGCGCAGATCTCTATGGAGTAGAATGTGCAAGAAACTCCATTTTATACTCTAAAAATAATTGGTTATACGTTTTAGCATACGACTTCTGTAACAGTCACAGACTACAATAGGCCGGGTAACCGATAGCGCAAACAACGGAAGAATATATTTTTACTAAATACAATGTAACGGGGAAATGTGTTGTATTATATTTAGCTGAAGAATTAGTTGGAAGCCGGCCAGTGGAAGTCGCAACCAGCAACTTAGCTACTTTTACTAGCTTATAACTAATGGTACCAACTTTGCACTGCATTCTACAATGTATAGATATTAATTTTAAAACGGGTCATTTCTGTTTTCTAGGTATTTTTCAAATAAAGTTTTTCGATCATTTTTGAGGTTTGGAAAGAGCTACTTTGTACTTTGTCAATACAAAGTACAAAGTAGGACAGTCAAGACTTTGTTTTCACAATGAACACAAATTGACCTATTGAGGTCAATAAGTGTTTGGCGTGAAAACAACGTTTTGATGCTGAAAATACACTGAAAAACAAGTCAATTTTTAAGAAATTGCTTAGATCAATTCTTAGAATATGTTTTTTTTTTTATAAAAACAATGTTGTTGTTTTTTCAGTATTTTATTTATTTATCTCTGGTAAATACTACATATATTGTATTACTAACATACAATCTTTTTCGTAATACAGATCTCACATGCATCTAACTTATTTAAGTTATTTATCTAGTAAGTGTTTCTTCTAATACCACTAAAAATTGACGAAAATAAGTCACATTTACATATAATAATTCGTACGTTTTCCGGCATATTTCAAAAACAAAAAAAATATGTTAGTGAACTCAAACCACGACTAAATTTCCTTTTACCTGTATCACTCTCGGGTTGAGCGATCTATCACGTCAAAGTGTCGATAGATCTCGGGAGATCCGCGTGATTCTCATGGTAATGTTATGATATAAAGT
Organism: Mythimna impura; assembly: GCA_905147345.3. Lineage (NCBI taxonomy): Eukaryota > Metazoa > Arthropoda > Insecta > Lepidoptera > Noctuidae > Mythimna > Mythimna impura. The sequence continues at coordinate 1,027,974 of LR990355.1, read as the reverse complement.
CTCTCTACCGGGTTATGACGTCACCTCATGTGGGGAGGTACATTGTAGTGTAAAGTGAGGGATTGTCACGGCCTTTGGAGTGGGCTGTTAAGTGATGTTTTATATGCCTTTGTTGAAAGCGTTAGTCCATCTCATGGTTGTGTAACCTTGAGAGATGCGGCCTTTGGCGGGAGATACTTAAACCTCCTGATAATTTCTTTGAGCCATCGGAGAGCCTCTCGCTTGAAAACGAGTTGCTATGGCCAACTTGGAAAACTTTAAACAGATTTCACGCTCAGGTCGGTCTTCCGTGTTTGTGCTGCATTTCTCCGCAGACTATATTCCACTTTCCATCTTGCATCACATTATTACCTTTTCACGTGAAGATCTAGTGACAGCTTCATCCGATGGCATTGCTGTAGTTGGATACTGGAGTAGGGAAGAGATTCAGATTCATTAAGAAAATGTTCTATTTTTGCTATTGACACGCTAAGGAATTAGGCTTATTTTAGAGGGAAATAAGACTGAAGTTTTGACTGGGTTTTTTTTTTTTACAAACAAAACTCCAATCTATACTGTGTCTTCGTGGCAGATTGTGGCCCATCGCCTCTCAGAGGCTGATTATGACATATGTGTTTTATCGTATTTATTAACTGTTTTAGTAACAATCAACTGAAGTTGTAGCTGATATTAAAGCCATTAGTTACAAATGCAAATACTTTCATTATGCTCTCTCAGAAATTTTAATGAAATTCAACTATTTCTAGACTATAATTAAAAATAAACACAGAACATTGCAACTAAATAACATTGTCTCATACTCGTATTCCTAATAAACTCAAGATGAAAATAGTACGTGCACTCGTTTATCCCTTCAATAATAATTTAAGTTTTCTTTGAGCAAAATTTTATTATTGCACTTCGTCGCTCCAGAAAATGAAAAATGGCGTTTGGAATTTTATTCAAGACATCTTCATTTCAAGAATACTCAGCGCTATTTTTCTTGGAATTTTATAGTAGAAAATTTGTGACTTTGTGAATGCTGGAATAAATATAATTTGGTATATTTTTTTCATCAAAGGCAAGGTAATTTTGTTTGCTTATTGGAGTCGTATTTTTAGGTAATTCTTTTTAGAATAATTTATAAATTCTCGTCTAAATAATCCACCATAAAGAGGATAGCTTTATTTGTAGCTAGATTCGTATTTTAACGCAGTCGTTTTCAGAATATTTTTTAAACAAATATGAAACAGTAGAATTTAAACATAATCTGATTTTAAGAATATTCTTTTGTAGAAAAGAGAATTTCAGAATGTCTGGAATATTTCAGTTTCCGCGGAAGCCGCAAGCGAGTCAGACAAAGCCAGTCAGTTGATCGCGATTTCCTTTACATACGAGAATACTTATTTAGATAATGTATTTGTTTTTTAATGCGTACCACATCATAATTCTGTACTTTTTATTTTTCTTCTGCGCTCTTTTTGTATTTATTCTTGAATTCTGTGTTTTGACCAAGAATAATGAAGAGAGATAAAAAGAAAAACTGACTGACTGACATATCAACACACAGCCTAAACTACAGGGCAAAGGAGCGTGAAATTTTGCACAAGCTTTCCTTTTATGACGTGATCGAGCACTAAGAGAGGATTTTATAAAATTCACCCCCAAAGGGGATGAAATGGGAGTCCAAAGTTTGTACAGAGAAACATAGTTTCACGCGGGCGAAGCCGCTGGCAGAAGCTAGTTCTTTTTTGATTACGTTGGAAAAGTCAAGTTTATATGTAATATTTTTAAATCATGTATTCTCCATTGTATTACACATACACATATTTTCTCTTACGGCTTTTCCTAACTAAAACCCACTTCAGCCATCATCACAAGATCACACAGTTAACTACGAGCCCCAATCTAGTTTTTTGGCAGCTCCACGCCACTACGCCAGTCAATCAGAGTAAAGCACAATTTCCGCCATTTTGCGGTAAATGGTAATGTCTTCCCTAATAACCGCACGTCTGAACTGCCTTTAAACAAAGCGAGCGCTGGAAATATGCCAGGAAATTGCTGGAAAGTACAATATTTATGATTTGAGCCTTATTACATTGTCCCGGGATATTATTATCGAAAATGAACAATGTAATATGCGTAGCTATTAATATGAGACGGTATTTTAAAAATGGTATTTTGTTTTCCTAATTTTTAAAAGATAAAAATTCCAATGATTTAGGCCTAATGTCCTCGGACGCGTAACTTCATAGACGCGTATTCGTCATTATACGCTTGGTGTAAGCTTGCTCACAGCTTACAAACAAAACTGTGAAAGTCTGTTGACGAAACGGCAACGACACGACGTTGCAGCTTGCGTCTGTGTTGCGTCTATAAATCTACGAGTCCGTGGACAGTAGGCCTAAATAAATCTTTGTTCGTAGCACGTAGCCGCGTAGCTCGTAGCACGTAGCCGCGTAGCTCGTAGCAGCGTAGCACGTAGCCGCGTAGCGAAGTCGTAGCCTATGAGACTTTATTTCTACGTTGTTGGAGATTTATTAACTAGATAATATAGGTGGAATTTACATAATCCTCAAAACTAAGCGTTTTTACTTTATTTTTACGGAAATAAAAATTAGTAATTATACGCTACCGACCTTAAAACAGTGGTGAAGGAGCATTACCTTTCACTATAATATTTCTTTATTCTCCTTTCTCTATTTTATATTTGAAATTTATTAGTATATCAATTGATATTGTATTTTTATTATTATGTGTAATTAATATTATCTATGATTTTATACACTGATCGCCCATTAGACACTTAGTTTCTGTAAATGTTTATCCTGTCCACATTATGAGGTAAAGTTTCAATGACCTTTTGTACCTTACAAGTCAATCTACTATTTCTGTACATCCTTAGGTCAAATGATACAATCCACTTAGTTAGTTCATCGTTAGTGATGGTCCCTCCTCCTATCGTATCAGTATCAGCGCCACGTGCAAGTTCGCGATAGGTGTCCCTAAGTGGCGCCACGCTACACGTAGGTAGAGCAGGTTCACACTACTCGCTTGAAAAAAAACATAATTTTCGCCATAATTACTTTTTATTCAGAAATTCAATTGTTCACATTAAATTCAAAATTGATTTAGAAGTTTGTTACTCTGTAAATTTTTCGCAATAAATGCCACAAATCGTCTATAACAGAAATGTATAGGACACAGATCACTACACCTAATACAGATGCGCTTGCACTCTGCCTGGTAGAGATGTCTAGGTTATAAACGACTGCATCAGAAAAAGGTTATAATTTTTTAAAGATTGTTCTTTAGAAAATTTAGAAAATATTTACATATAAATACACACATACATATAAATAACATTACTTATTTATATGTACGTATCGTATGTATTGATTATGGTACTTATTTCTTTTCTGTTTGTCTATTTATTAAGTTGCACCTGCCATGTTATGTTTCTGCATCACCCTAGGCCGACTGGTAAAAAATGCCTAAGGCTTTAAGTCCGCCTTTGTACAGTGTTACTTATTAGTGCACAAAGTTTTAAAAAATAATAATAAAATATATTTGACATTGAATCGTCACGTTTTGAACCTTTACTTTAAGCCTTTATTTAGTTACTTCTTTTAATTATTAATTCATGTACACATATATAATAAACTAGCTTTTGCGCGCAGCTTCGTCCGCATACATAAACTATAGCCTATGTCACTCAGGAATAAAGCAGCTTTTTTCACCGATAGTCGACGGCGCGTATTGTTCCGCGCGCGCCTCAAGGCCGGAGGTCGAAGCCTACTGGGGCCATGGGTAGTGTGAAAACGAAACCGGGGCCCTGGGACGAAGGCAACGAAGGAACAGGAGTGGGTTTTTAGTCAGTAAAAGTCTGACACTATCTCTCGCTCCGCCCAAGAGCGAGATTTGTCATAAGATGATTTTCCCACCTATAAAAAAAAAAAAAAAACCGATAGGGTGAAAAAATTTTAGCAATCGGACCAGTACTTTCAGAAATTACCTCGTACAAACAAAAAAAAAGAACTTTATCTTTTTATAATATTAGTGCAGAATACAAGAAGCAGGAAACAGAAAAATAGGTACAAAGGTGATGCTCATTTCTATAAAAATCTCTTCCTGCACCTGCGAAAGGAGAACTGGAAAAAGAGATGCCTGTGTTACCTTTGCAAACATTTGTGGAATATCTTCGCAGGACAAGATTAAATGTAAACCTTTTGTATCATTTTAACTGTTCAGTAAACGACATGTCGTACGTGACGTCACGGTAGGTACGTGTTTTTGTAAAGCGATCGTTTAGAGAGCAGCTGGCGCGCGATCACAGGAGGGGGAGGGGGAGGGCAGGAGATAATGTTATTGTTATTGGATTGGAGGGAGACGTGAACAGTTTTCATGGTGCTGTAAATAGAAATGTTGGAATTAAGACCCACAAACGGACTTAACTAGGTACCAATAAACTGAGTTATTTTGGTATGTTAAAAGTATAGTGATTGTTGATAGGAAAGAGATTGTTACCAAGTCATCGGTCCATCTTGTAGAAGGCCTTCCAACGCTACGTCTTCCAGTACGTGGTTGCCATTCCAGAACCTTTGGGGCCTCAACGGCCATCTTTTCTGCGAGCAATGTGCCCTGCCCACTACCACTTAAGTCTGGCGATTCTTCGGGCTTCGGCATTTCTGATGTGATCACGCAAGAAAACTCCGAGCATAGCCCTTTCCATTGCCCTTTGGTTGACTTAAGCGTTCTGATGAGGCCCATTATAAGCAACCACGTTTCGGAGCCATATGTCATCACTGGCAACACGCACTGGTCATACTGGTACCGTCACTAGTTGTCTATAATCTAAATTAATTAATTATATCACATACATAACCTTATCATGTTCATTACTGTGTCACAATGCTGCAGTTATTATCTTTCCAATGGTTGATTTGTACACAAGTGTGGTTCCTAAATAAATAAATTGAAATTCTAAAACATTTCATTCAAACTTAACTACTTTATTTGCTTTTCAAATAATTAATATTTCAATTCAAGCCCGAAGCAATTATAAAATGAGTAGTAACTAAGCTTCTAGAGCACCCAGAGGTACAATCGTATTACAAGAGAAAATAGAATAATTTGATAAATTCATTTTCATTTTACAGTTTGATATGAAAATAAAACCAGACTCATGAATATGTAGAGTTGAACCTTAGGACTTGAGCTGACAGACATACATACATCATGTATTCATGAACTTTAACGAGATCACTGGAGAGAACCCTAAACATAATAAAACTAGCTGATTTTTTATTGTAAGTTAAAGATACTTCGACAATATTATGATGACTTCATCATAATTATTATTATTACATACTTCGACAATATTATGATGACTTCATCATAATTATTATTATTACTGTACATATTTGTTAAAATTATATAATAACAAGCTTCTGCCAGTGGTTTCGCCTGCGTGAATGTTGGTTATTGCGGACGTGAAGTCGAAGTCTAAAACCGGGCAAGTGCGAGTCGGACTCGCGCACTGAGGGTTCCATCAAACTTACCTATGAAAACAGTTCAATTCCCGAATTGAGTTACGAAGATTTTTCCGAATCGCAAAAAATAGTTTTTTTTTGTAACTTAACTACAAATCTATAGTTTTTAGAATTTTTCCTATACTTGTGCTATGAGACCTTGCTTCATGCTAAATTTCAGGTTTCTAGGTCAACGGGAAGTACCCTATGAATTTAAATTCCCTTGAGAGTGTCGAAATATACGTTTTTTTCGACATAAACGATCGTATCTTTTTGTTTCGTTAACTCAGAAGTTTGACTTTTTACAGCTTCAAGGGACCACGCGTTCCCGAGATAAAGGGTCTTCTGTCTTCTGTCTTGACAGACAGACAGACAGACGGAAAACAAAGTGATCGTATGAGGGTTCCGTTTTTCCTTTTGAGGTACGGAACCCTAAAAACGGATAAAAAGTAGCTTATGTCCATCCTTGTTGTTCAAACTTCCTCCTTGCCAAATTTCTTCAAAATCGGTTCTGTAATTTAACTGTGAAACCGTAACAGACAGACAGACAGAGTTACTTTCGCGTTTGTAATATTAGTATGGATAAACCGTTAACTGTCTGTACCTATTTTATTTACAACAGATATTTTTTACATCTATATTTTACAAAAAAATAACTGGTTTTAGTTATTATTTTTGTTAATTAAAATGCCTGTATAAATGTATTATTTCTAGAAAGTTTCAGAGTTGTTTACTAATAAAATCTTTTTTGTTACAGGTATGCTCCCATAGCTGGCTACTGAATGGAATGACAATAGATCGAATAGTACACTCTAGTAAGTAACCTCGGATGATAAATAAACACGTCAAGCCAAACATGAATAAATATAAAGAATAACATTTACCTTTAAAATCCTTTTAACATCTCAATAAGAACGCAAAAAGCCGTAAAGATCAAAATCGAGGTCTGCCGCAAGACTCGTGAGAACCAGCCTTTTGTTATTAATATCTGTGGACGGGCGGCGGGAACTACCTCAGCCACCCGAACACCGATACCTCCGCCTTTACGGTTCACGCTCTCTCACCGGATGTATTCGATTTGTTGTGATTTTTTGCCAATTCGTCAGTTATTGGGTGAAAGATATTCGACAGCTACACGATTTGGTGTTTATTTATTTTATTGGAGGCAACGTAAGTCTCTGTATTAAAACGACACTTACTTTTGCGTTTTTGATAAAGCCGATCTATATACATAAAATGAGAAACCGACTGACTGACATATCAACGCACAGCCGAAACTACTGAGACTAGGAATGTAAAATTTTGCACATGGTTTCCTCTTATGACGTAGGAGAGCACTAAGAGGATTTTCCAAAATGGAAAATGGAAATGAATTTTGGAAAATCCTCTAAAGAGATGAAAAAGTCCAAAGTTTGTAAAGAGAAACCTACACTCGCGCGGGCGAAGCCGTTGGCAGAGGTTAGTCTTACATATTATAAAACAAAGTCCCCCATCGGGTCGGTCTGTCTGCAATAAACTCAAAAACTACTTAACGGATTTTTACGCGGTTTACATCAATAGACGTGGTGATTTATTAGAAAGCTGTAAATGTATGATGCATGTATATTATAGTGGAGAAAAGTCAAGAATTTTTGAAAATGTCTGACAGCCATGCAAAACAGGGGCGGATCGCTAGTGATAACTAAAAATCAACGAAGGAGACTCATCGAGAATTCAACGTCCTAGTAAATAAACATAATAGTCTACGCGCTCCTATATTTGCAGCATAAAACCAACAATTTTACATTCGACTGCTGGACAAAAGCCTTACACTTTTGTAGCACCAACAAGCTTTTGAAACATGTATTTCGAATATTTGAATACCTGCATTTAATCCTTTGTTATCCAACATGTTGATGTTCGTAAACTGTTTGTTAGCAGTCGAGCACACACGATAACTGCACGTTACATAGCTTCACAAACGCAATTGCTTACGATGCTCAACTTGCTCTACTATGCTCAACATGCTCGACTATGCTCGTTAGCTGAGCACGTGCTGTGCATGTTGAGTATCGATCAGTTCGTTGGCAACTTACTGTTGTTTGGCATGCGATGGATTGTGATTTAGTAACTCTGAGTAGCGTGCTTGTTCGCAAAATAGTTTGCTTTAAAAGTTGCAATAGATGGCAATGATTTCCAATTAACCTTAAAATTGGGTAGAATTTAAGCCTTAGCTAAGACATTAAGTCGTTCTTAAAAACCATCATCACCCTAAATATATAAAGTCAAAATTTTCTATACCAAACAGTCTAAGTTATTTCTAAATATGTCAGTCAATGATTATGCTGCTTCATTAAAAGTACCTATAATATCATCTACATAGGCAAAATCTCTATTGTAAAGAATCACGTCTTTACAAATTCAACTAACTACATATTATCATACAAATGTTTTCTGTTCATCAAAACCAGCTAAAATACAAAAGAACAATATAAGTTACCGTACGAAACACATTACAATTTAATTTACTAAGCAGTAGCTACCTGATAAAACCCGAACCCGACACCCAGATCAAACAGCCTCTGTTCCTCCCGGCCCGCCGTTTCGCCAGCTGTTGTGGCGGATGAGAGCTGTCTCGTCCGGCGTCCGGTTGCTCGGACACGGCTGACACTTGTTACGGCCGACTTGCACACGTTGTCGGCAGCTGTTGTGACTGACAGGTCTCTCAAATCTCTCTGAAATTTAGGCCAACGGAAGTTATTTGTGGGATACTTTGCTTGGCGGTTCGATTCATATACACACGGGCTCTTGCTATATTTCATGAATAATTTTATTTACAAAGATACTTGATCAAGTTTGAATAAATTCTATGTTAACATTCTCAACAATAAAAGAGTTTTGGAGCTTCTGCAGAATACAAGCATCGTAGGAGCAGTTCTTTTTCATATTGGGGACAATACGAATTCCTTTAAAAAGTCGATTTCTTCCTAACTGTGGGTTAATTAAAACTTTGGCGTGCACCATCGGCCATAGTCTCATGTAAAAAACGCCAACTTTGCAGTCTCTGAACTTTTTTGTCTAGCATTAAAATGACTGGAACAAACCTTTTCTGTTTTGTTGAAAATTAACTATTTTTCTAATATGCAAGTACCTCTGTATATGCCATTAATTTGTAACATTTATTTTTTGAACCAATTGTTCGTTTAACATCTAACACGATATATAGGCGTGTATCTTTGAAACTTTTTGAAATAATTTTGAAGCCATGTTCACAATATTAGCAAAACAATATGTTCTTTTCCTTATTCCATTGTATTCTTGCCCCATTGTCTCTAGTTATTGTGTAGTAAAAGAAGAAAAATAATAAACGTCGCGTAAATCTAAGAGTTTGCGTCAAACCGATTATATACAGTTTTATCCGGTATAAGCCAGATGGATGCGGTTCCCGCTAGTTATATTAACCGCTGTCTGAGATCGTCTTATTAAGCAGCTGCGACTGCGCAATATTAAATGCTGCTTTGTTGTTTATATTCCTTTATTTTATTTTAAGATTCTATGTTATTCTTTGGAGAGCTTTAGTAAATTGAATATAAGACGCTGTGCTTGTATTACCTTTTCTTTGTGATGTTACTTATTCGATATTCTTTTGTGTAATATGTAAAGAAATTGAATTTCAAGATGAGATGCGTGACGGATGAAATATTTATCTCGGCAAAGCTTTCAATTATTTATAGTAAAGTTCTATAAATAATTCAAAGCCTCCTGTGATAACTTTTGAATTAAAATCAATTGTATTACTTTCTTTTTATTTAAGATATAAAATGAAGTGTTAGCTAGTGTTATTAATATTCTAAAACCTAAATCATGAAAAATCTATAGATTGAAATTGTCGAGGAAAATCTTCAAACAATTTACGTCTATAAATCTCAATATTTATTATCTTCCCCACGCAAGACTTGTTAATTAAACAGGCATGACGTACGATGAGTTTGAATGACGTGCGCTGAACTCAGGCAAGGAGCCGGCTCCATGAATAATCAACCATCTGAATAATTCAACTCCAAGACCTTTTGAATATTCCGACGTCACTTTTTGATACAGCTGTCATTTTTTGCGAAAGAAAGAAAATTATTTTAGGTAACGTTGATTTAGTGATCGCGATCTCTCGGTCTAATGGTTTCATTTGAATATTAATTGAAAGCGATCGTATTTTTTGTGTAGAATTTGTTCTTTTTTTGTGTCAGTTTTATTAAAAGAAAGGTGACGTTGATAGCCGTCGGTTAGGAAGCGATTATATAGCAGAAGCCTTTTAATTGGTGACGATTAAAAGCAGGTTATATTAACAATTTTAATATTCCATCCGATTTCTCATTTTTTCCTTTGAGTGTTGACGCCTGGTTTTCACAGATAATATGAAACCTGGATAACTGGGACTTTAAGGGACCTGTAAATTTGTCCCACTAAAAGAGGTATTCCACATACCCAGTGTCTCAAATATCCAGGTATTAATAATAGTAACGTTTCAGTTATGACTATTTTGTTACTGCTTCGTTTAAGTTTGATGGTTACCAAATATTTTATGAACACTATACTGCATTATTAATATGGCTATCATAAACGAAACAGAGATTGATAGGTCACATAGGTACATCTGATACGGTTTGTGTTTTTTTATATAATACTGAATAAGCTCTTAATAAACTAGTGCATCTCACCATCACCGATTGCTTCACTGCTTACCATCAAGTGAGATCGCAGTCAAGCACTAGTTTATATCATTTAAATAAAAGAACATTTTGTAACTATTGAGGACTCTGCAATCTAAAGTCTAACAGAAATCTTAAGCCCATTGTAATCCTATTCAGTTTTAAGTCTTATTAGTAATGAAGTGTTTCCGAACTAAATGCCAATCCAATCGTTGGAAGCTTACGAAAGCCGACCATTCAGTTCATTCGTTCATTCACTAAACTTCGCGTCCGACTGCGAGCGAGCGATCCAAGTTGATTTATTCTTTTATGAAAGCCTTTTGATCGGCTAAATAGTTTGTCGTTGAAAGTTTTCAAGTTTTGCTGCTAGCATTTATTTTTGTGAATTATATTAAATGTTTGGTGGGAATTTTGGAGTTGATTTTATGCAAGTCTTTTTGGGATATTTTAGACGTGATTACATTTAAAAAAAGGTATTCTAAAATTGTTAGAAGTTTAGTTTAGTTTCATGACAGTCAAAGTCAAACTATTGGTAGATGTAATGAAAAAAAAAAACTGGACAAGTGCGAGTCGGACTCGCACACTGAGGGTTCCGTACAAACTTACCTATGAAAACAGTTCAATTGCCGATTTTTTCGAATCGCAAATAAAGCTTTTTTTGTGATGTAGCTAAAAATTTACAGTTTTCAGACTTTTTCCCATATTTGTGCTACGAGACCTTGCTTCATGTCAAATTTCAGGATTCTAGGTAAACGGGAAGTACCCTATGAATTTTGATTCCCTTGAGAGTGTCGAAATATACGTTTTTTGCGACTTAAACGGCCGTACCTTTTTTTTTTCGTTAACTCAGAAGTTTGATTATTTTTCACAGCTTCAATGGACGCAAACTTGAGTATATGGTTTTAATTTCAACTCTATACCTTCACGCGATCCCGAGATAAAGGGTCTTGACAGACAGACAGACAGACGCCCAGACGGACAACAAAGTGATCCTATAAGGGTTCAATTTTTTTTCTTTAGAGGTACGGAACCTTAAAAACCAGTTCGACCCGAATTTTGATTATTCTTTCTTAAATGTAATGTCCGTAAGATTATTTATATTGTAAACTCAACTATATCGTCAATTATAATAAATGTAATATGTATAATTTTTATTGATATTGAACTGGAATTGAGACTATATAATATCGTATTAAGAAATCCCTGGTTAGTTATCTCCCTTGTTGACTGTACATAATGTTTAACATGTAGCTTCTTTACATCAAGGGTTCATCATCAGCAACAGTTCTCCATAAATGTCGGCCAGCCCGGATAAAGTTCATATTATTGTTCATAATATTAACTTTTTCCCGGCCGTCCAGCATATAGTCACCAGGGAAGGAGTTAACACTAACATATGAAAACGGAACTGAAAGTTGAAGAGTGTGCCTAATACCGGCACTTGAAGATGGAGCCCAATATCGGCTGAAGACGTTGAGCGTCAGCGGGAGCCTTGCGTGTGCTCTTATTGGTAGTGTGGCTGATAATCTATCATAAGACACACGCGGCTCTTGCTGTCTCACTCACACACTCGCAAACAGAAGAGGACGGATGACTGAACAAGCTACAATAGATTATGGGAAGTGCTTTTATTGTGTCCATGTCTATGACAACAATCGCGTATTGTGTAGCTACACTTTGTTTCTGGTTGATACGTGTTTATTTCTGTGTATCTCTGTATATTATCTCTGAGAGCATCATTACAGCTGCGGGAATAATTCACTGTGAAGCTGAATTAAAGGGAATATAACCGTGAACGGACTGTATAATGGCTTCTTGTCAAACACTCTCCCGATTTCTGATTTAAGCATTTGAAGTTGAGTATTTCTCAAACTCTACTTAAGCCTGAAAACCCGTTAAGATTTGGCATTCGAGTAGGGTTTGACACGTTCATAACTCGAAATACTCAATTTAGAAACCCACCCATAGTAAACCAAATTGACAAGTAACCCGCGGGACATTTTGAAAGAATTACCGTAGCCCTGGCAAAGAGATATAGCCACTTGTGGGGTTTTAGTCAGCAACAGCCCAACACACCCTACCGTTCCAATCTAGAGCGGGTGAAGTCATTTGAATATTTCCACCTCACAAAAAAACTGGGCAAGTGCGAGTTGGATTCGCGCACTGAGGGTTCCGTACAAACTTACCTACGAGTACATACGAGCATGTGAATAGTTCAATTCCCGAATGGACTCTCGAAGATTTTGCGAATCGCAAAAATAGCTATTTTTTGTGACGTAACTACAAATTTGCTGTTTTCAGATTTTTTTCCTATATCCATACTATATGACCTTGCTTTATGCCAAATTTTAGGATTCTGGGTCAACGGGAAGTACCCTGTAGATTTTGATTCCTTTGAGAGTGTCGAAATGCACGTTTTTTGCGACATAAACAGCCGTATCAATTCAATCAATAATGAATGAATTCAATTGATAATGTTTGTTAGCTAATTTTAAGATTGCGTCATTTCGCGCGAATAGACAGTTTTTTCTTTCTTTCTTTCTTTCTTTTCCGTATCTTTTTTTTCGTTAACTTGCAAGTTTAATTTTTTTCACAGCTGCAAGGGACCGCAGATTTTAGAGTATTGTTTTAATTTCAACTTGATACCTCCACGCGTTTCCGAGATAAAGAGTCTTGATAGACAGACGGACGGACAACAAAGTGATCTTATAAAAGGGTTTTTCCTTTTGAGGTACAATACCCTAAAAACGAGTAAAAACTTACATCAATTGAACCAAAGTTTGATTTATACAATCTTTTTCAACGCGAACTCGGGGAATATCAATATTTTGTCGTAAGTGATTTTCATCCGCTGGGCTGGGTTTAACGAAGGCTGTAAGAGGATTACCGTGCGAACAAACAAGCAATATGGCGGCTCGCTCTGTGTACTAACACATTAGTGTTCGGACGGAGAGCGGAAACGGGCGGATTATTACATAGTGGGAAATATTGGGAACAGTACTGAGAAATACCGTAAAGTATGGGATTGGCATGACTTACAAGAGGAGATGAGGTTTTTGAGTTTGTGTTCTTTTTACCGATGCGATGTCTAAAACTTATAGGGTTCAACTTTATTTAGATAATCAAGACTCTCGGGACAAAAGAAATATCTAATAAAAATGTTGTGCCCCTCTTGGTGTTACTTGTACTTTTTGTTAAATTCCATTTACGTTTACCTATTCAGATGAAAATGGTTTCGTGTACAATATCATATGAACCTATTTACAAATGTAAATAACGAATAATATTTGTTCGTGCTGAACCAATTTTCAACCCAAAAAGCCCAAAAACAACAGACACGCTATTTGTGAAATGAATTTCGCATCGAACAGCACAAAATGGTATTGAATTTGTGAGTGAATTTCACAATATAGACTTGTGCGGTGGACTAGGGATGAAGGAAATTTCAAAATTCTTTAATAAAATGTAGATATTGGGTGCACCATGTCAGCTCTGCTTCGTCCGCTCCTGACTCAATGACTTAATATTTTATATATAGATTATATCGTCGTAGTATACACGTAGTACCAATATTGTTACTAGCTTCTGCCAGCGGTTTCACCCGCGTAAAAGTAGGTTTCTCCATACAATTTTCCAACCCCCGTTTTACCCCCTTAGGGGTGGTTGTTTCGTAAAATCCATTCTTAGCGGATGTCTACAACCTATAAGTAACCTACCTGCCAAATTTTAAGTGTGTACGTGTTGTAGTTTCTGAGATTTCGTGATAAATCAGTGAGTGGTATTTCGCTTTTATATATGTATATAGATTTCTCGCAATAGTAAGTATACTACTATAGGAACCTAGCGATCCTCAGTTAATTATATTTCCAACACTATAATAGAGTAGGTATTCGTATTGGTAATATACCATTTTTTTCAGCCAATTGCTTTCTGGTTAAGTAAAATTAATTTATATCTATACTTATTATAATTATAAAAAGAATTATAATTTATACTTTTAAAAGTTTTTTTTTTGTTGAAATATTTAAAAATATAATTGTTATGTAAATAAAAATGAATACAGATAGTTATAATCTATACTAATATTATAAAGAGGAAAGATGTGTATTTTGTGTTTGTAATGAATAAACTTAAAAACTACTGGATGAATTTTGAAAATTTTTTCACTAGTAGAATGCTATTTTGTCACTGAGTGACATAAGCTATATATTTTCTTCTTTCAGGCAGGCGAAGCCACTGGCATGAGTTAATTGTCTATAACTTTCAAATATAACTTCGAGCAGCCTGCTTTATGCATAAGGCTCCCTTCAGCAACCTTTATAGTAACTACGCACCTACTAGAATATTCACATATGTATGTACATAATCCATGAACCTAATTATAAAATCATTTAGAAAGGTTAACACAAAATCCAAGCCCGAAACATTTGCCTCAGTATATTAAATTCACGTTAATGAACGTATTAATCAGTAGAGGTGTGTTGGGGGCAGAGGATGTAAATAATTACACAACACAATGGTCACGCTTGAAAGGCCTCAGCCAATTTATTTAACACGTATAAAAATACAGACTTCACATAACACGTGTAAATATCGAGTCCTTTACGTACATACGCGTGACGCTAACTCACAAATAGTTCACAGTTACTTAACAATGCTTCACTGACTCTAATACGTTAGATAACTTAGGAAATCTGGAAATCTAGGGCCGCTCCAGGAGCGTAGGGTGCCAAGACAAACTGTCGCAGTGACGCTTCGAGTCGAACTGCAGAGAGAGAACGTCGTCTTCACGGAAAGTGCAGCTTAAGTACTTTTTCAGCCGGTCGCAAGTCGTGGGAGAGAGTCCCTTTTCCTCTAGTCTATTTCCTAATCCTGTTGAGGCCGGCTGACGTTCACCTCCCGACCCCCCGCATACGGCAAGCACACCATTGGTCATCAATAGTGGCGTGATTTTCCCCGTTGTAATCTACCAATAGAAACCCAGATTATTCTTAACGGTTTTTCTGTACTATTTACTTCTAAGAACCGCATTATGTACTTCTAAGAACTCAGTACATAGCCTTATATACTATCCCAGTAGCTGATTGGACAATAGTCTGGCCTCTGATAGGCTTGCTCTCTATTATGTACAGCGCTTATGTACATACATTATGCGTCTGTGAATGACGTAATGTTGATTATATTTAGTGATTCTAAATTACATGCTCGTGTCCGTAACAGCCTCCCCCCGGCGTAGCAACGCGAGCCTAACTTCCATCGGCCAGGACAACGAGCCTTCTAACTGGGCGTCTGAAAACGCCTCCACGCGTCTGTACCTCAGCGCTGCGTATGACACCATCAGGTCCTTGTATGGTGCGCACGATCTTCCCATATGGCCATACATTTCTCGGCGGTCGCGTCGACGTGGCTGGTGATGCGCGCTATGTGGGTGACGATCTCATCACCCCCCTCTCCCTGCGCGATCTCCGTTGGCCAGATGTGTTCTGGTCCGCCCAGGAAGAGGGGACCAGTGAACCATCTACTGTCGCTTTCCAGTCGCGTCATTCCGGACCGAGTTGCGTCATCGGCTACATTATAAGCCGATGGTATCCAGCGCCATTGTTTTGCTTGTGTGAGTTCACATATCTCCCGAAGTCGGTGCGCGACGTACGGCGTGTACTTTGAAGATTCGTTCCTTATCCAATGTAGGGCGGTCTTGGAGTCACTCCAGTATGTTGTATCTAATGACTCATAACGATGTTCCTGTTTAACTTGCTCGGTTAACCTCGCACCTACTAGACACGCTTGCAATTCGAGCCGCGGTATACTTTGCGCCTTCATTGGCGCGACCCTTGCTTTTCCTGCGACGAGTGTCACGATCACTCTTCCCTCAGGGGTCACTGACCTCATATATACCGCCGCCGCGTACGCCTGCTCGCTCGCGTCGACGAACGTGTGTAGAGTTCTATTCACTACACCACCTTTAAAATAACATCTCGGGAGTCGTAGGTTCGCTACGTATTTTAAATCACCTAACCATTCTTCAAAAATGTAAGCCTCTTCCGGGGGCAAAGGTTCGTCCCATCCGGTCTGTTTGCGCCACAGGTCTTGTAACATTATCTTAGCCGTTATCGTATACGGACTAAGCATGCCTAGCGGATCAAAAATGGACATTACTGCTGCTAATGTCTCTCGCTTTGTCGGTGCGCGTTCGCGCGCTTTCACCTCGGCGGGCACTCGTGGCATTTCCACGTTGAAGGCGAACTCGTCGGTCGTCGGTAGCCACATAATACCCAACGTCTTCCCGTAGGGATGTGCGTTCGCTCCTAACTCCTTTGGCGAACTGGACTTGTCGCTATCGCTTATCTCGCATAGTAGGTCGGCCTCGTTGGTTTGCCACCCTGCCAACTGAAAACCGGCTCTTGCGTGCACGGCGACCACCTCCCTCATAGCCTCAGCCGCTTGTTCCCGGGTGTCGTAACTGTCCACCCAATCATCCATATAGTGAGCACGCGTGATGGCGTAGTGCGCGTGCGGGCGACTTTCTCGGCAATCGTCCGCGTTCTTATTGCGCACGCTGTGTGCTAGAAAAGGTGAACTCCTAGCACCGAAAATCATGGACGCCATCTCGTACTTGATTGGTGGTCCGGACCGATCGTTGTCACGCCACAGGAACCTCTGCGCTCTTCTATCTTCCGGCCGAATCTTGATTCGAAGGAACATCTCTCGTATGTCCGCGGTGACGGCTATCGACCTTTCACGAAATCTAAATAACACGCCATAGAGAGTATTCAACATGTCGGGCCCGGAGAGTAACTCGTCGTTCAGACATTTCCCTGCAGAGGTTGCTGCCGCGTCGAAAACTAAACGTATCTTCCCAGGTTTATTCGGGTTCGTGACGGCAAAATGTGGTAGGTACCATTCCGGTATGACACTCTCCCTACCTACATTCTCGGCTACTTTGTTCGCGTACCCCTTTTCTATGAGGTTATTGACCTGCGACACATATGCTTTTTTGAAGTCAGCTGACTTATCCATTTTCCTTTCAATGGTTTTGAGTCTACGAAAGGCCATATCGTAACTCGGTGGTAGGTGTGGCTCATCACTCCGCCACGGCAATCCTACCTCATAGTGATCGTTAACCAGCCGAGCAGTCTTCGTGAAAATATCCTTCGCCCGTTCGTCCGCCAGCACTGGTCTCGGCTGGTGAACTATCCCCAGAGCGTCGATCGAGAAATGCGATGTGATGAGGTCCTTTAACTCTTCGCAATCATCGGATATTTCCTGTGGGTGCACGTGCAATGCTATCCCGCTACTCGCCTCGAATTCAGTTACGCGCCGTGGTACCGTTCCGTGTACCACCCATCCTAGCTGCGTAAGTGAAGCGGCTGGCTCGTTCTGCCGTCCCGTGAGCAAAGTTCGCGACACTATCAAATGCCAATTATCGGCGCCTATCAATAGGCGTGGCTTCGCATTCTCGTAACACACGTCACGTGCAGGTATACGTTTCATGTGTTCGCAGCGTAGATAGCTCGCTTTCACGGTCTGACCGGTTATATTCAAGCGTTTAACAGTACGCGCGCGTATGTTAAAACACTCTGAGCGTTTTCCCTTGATTCCTATTTCCACGCAACGACTGTCGTTCTCTTGTCGCGTGGCCGTAATCCCGTGGACGCGTAACGCTCGCTTAGTTCCTTTCGCGCCCATTTCGTTAGCTATCTCTTCGTCGAGTAGCGTAACAGTGGAGCCCTCGTCCAGTAACGCATGCGTCTCTATTTCCTTACCGTTAGGCCCCCGCAACGTTACTGGGCACACTTTGAGTAACACCGCGCTCATTTCGCTGCCGGCATGGGCAGATGCGGTGGTCGCCGATTCTTCCCTCACGCTCCTGGTCCCACAGTTGGTGGAGGCGCTAGCCGCGTCCGACGTTCGGTCGGCGGTGTGGAGTAGCCTATGGTGCGATCTACGACATTCCTGCTCTCCGCACTTCCTCGCGGTACACTTGAATCGACGATGTTTACTCGCCAGACATTTGAAACATGCTCCAGTTTCCTTGGCCCATTCCCATCTTTGTTGGACCGTCATGTCACCAAGTTTCTTGCAGCTTGGCGTGGCATGTCCCTCGCCACAGCACAAGCACGTCTTCTTAGCCCTCTCTCTCTCGTCCTCGCCAGGTCGCTCGGCGGCGGCGTACGTTGCGGGTACGCGCGCTTTGTTCCTCCTAATGACCGCTTGTGCTCTGGCGGGAGCTTGCTGACGCGTCGCTTCCTTTGACGTCGTAGTCACGGTCGACGAGTACGCGTATCTTACGGCCCGATCAGCTTCCCTCATTAGGTAGCGCGACAGCGTAACGATCTCTGCTTCCACGCGACTACCATGCTCTTGGGCGTAATCACACCAACGCGCGCGCATGTGTGGGCTGAGCTTCTCTACTACGTGTCTGGACAGCATTGGGTTTTGTAGGTACCCCCTATCATCCAGACACGATAGCACGCTGACGATGTTCTGCAGCTTTATCGCGAACGCGTTGAGTTCAGCGGCCGTCGTACCGAGTCGCGGTAATTTTCTTAAATCGTCGAGTGACTTGTCGATTATAATCTCGGGACGTCCGTAACACTGTTCGAGTGTATGCATTATCACGGCGGGGTCAGCAGCGGTGCAAAGTAGCGCGGACACGGTCTCTCTCGCTTCACCTTTCAGGCTGTTGCGTAGGCGCGCTAAGTTCTCTCCTCGTGAGAATCCATACTCTCGTGTCGAGTCTCGCATTGCTGACTTGAACAGCAACCACTCGTGCGGCGCTCCCGTGAAAATTGGCAACTCTAACGCTTGACGCGGCGGCGGTCGATAACGTGTCATCCTATTTAACGCGTCGGCTAGCTTATCGATATCTCGGGATCGAGATCGAGATCGAGATTTATGTCGCGACCTAGGCGGTGATCGGAACCTAGGTTCGCGGGGCTCCTTATTCTCTACGCGGGGCGGCTCCTCTCTCGGAAAGTACGCGCGTTCTCGCTCCTCATACTGTGGCGTACGCGGCCTCGTAAATTCCTGCCTACCCCGGGCGCGCTCGGCTTCCTCCCCCCGTATGTGAACCGGGGCGGGTGCGCGTATCGCTGACGACGTTTGATCCGGCGGAGTCAGCGATGGTAATCCCTCGTCCCCCGTAGGCTGCGCGCATTGCAGCCAATTATCGATTCGATTATCGGTGTCCGCGACGTCCTGGGCTATATCACTATCTCGATCTGTTTCCTCGCGAATGGTAGCTACATCTATCGCTAATCTCTTCTTTACCAGCTCGGCTTCGAGTTGCAATTCCTGGCGGCGTATCGCGGCGAGGCGCTCCTCAGCATGTAATTCTGCTTGCCTAATGCGCAGTACAGCACTAGCGGTGGATTGGCGCGATCGTACGGATTGGACGGGCGACCTACTATTTATCCTATCAACGGCGGGCGCGGGCGCTGGGATGGCGGTCGCGGCGGCGGCTGACGTTATAGCATCCATCGTAGTGTTCTCGGCTGTCGGCGCGTTCGTAGGCACTGTTGCAGGAACTGGTACAGACGCGGGAATCGTAACGCGGGGGTTAGCGCGTGATAATACTGTCGCGCGGGACGACGGTGACGCGGGGGGGTCTTCAAACACGCGGGCTTGCGTATCTTCGTTCTTCTGGCTTCTTGTAGTCGGCATCCTTCCTCCTCGTTTGGCACCCTAGCTCTATCAATGCCCTAGCGGCCCTATCAGACCTACCGGAGGGCCCTATGAGAGGGATATGCTCCGGCAGGGATGGAAAATGTGCAGGAAATGGAAAGGTGGGGACTACCCTGCAGAGAACTACACGCGCTACGAGGTGCTCAGCAACCGGTGGGAACGACCGGTTGCCTCGGCAGTGCCTACAGTCCGGCCCTCGCAACGTGCGCAGCCTTACAGGCGCAGTAGTGCTGTTCAACCACGTTTGGTTGGCGACACCGCACAATATGTCGCACCGCCTTGAAACGGCGTTAACTCAGGCACGCACCTTTGACACCGTTAGGTGGCACGTACCTGAGCCGCGGTCCACCCGCTTAAAAGGTTCTTGACGCGACGGCGTAAAGGACCCGTGGATCCCTCTCTGCAGCTCGACACGACGGCTTGACACGATGACTTGACACGACGGCTCGACACGACGCTGGCGGCTCGAAGTTCCCGACGTGGCGACAATCCTAAGCACCTACTGGGTCGGACTTGCTGCGTTCCTGTGTTCCTTTTCCCTCTTCAGAATAGGTATTCTTCGTAACGTGACTTGCTGCGTTCCTTTTCCCACTTGAAGTATTCCTTTTCTTTCTTGAAAGCTTTCCTCTTCTTTCTTGAAAATAGGTTTCTTCGAAACGTAACTTGCCGCGTTCCTATTCTTACTTGCAGCGTTCCTGTTCGAGCTTGAAGCGTTCCCTTCTTCAATCTTCGACACCCAACTGTATTTCTTCACGTCTCCCCAAAGACGCACAATAAGCCGCTCGATATTCCTTACCAAAGGACCAATATCCGGCTCTCGAAGGACCAAAGTTCCTCTGTTGGGGGCAGAGGATGTAAATAATTACACAACACAATGGTCACGCTTGAAAGGCCTCAGCCAATTTATTTAACACGTATAAAAATACAGACTTCACATAACACGTGTAAATATCGAGTCCTTTACGTACATACGCGTGACGCTAACTCACAAATAGTTCACAGTTACTTAACAATGCTTCACTGACTCTAATACGTTAGATAACTTAGGAAATCTGGAAATCTAGGGCCGCTCCAGGAGCGTAGGGTGCCAAGACAAACTGTCGCAGTGACGCTTCGAGTCGAACTGCAGAGAGAGAACGTCGTCTTCACGGAAAGTGCAGCTTAAGTACTTTTTCAGCCGGTCGCAAGTCGTGGGAGAGAGTCCCTTTTCCTCTAGTCTATTTCCTAATCCTGTTGAGGCCGGCTGACGTTCACCTCCCGACCCCCCGCATACGGCAAGCACACCATTGGTCATCAATAGTGGCGTGATTTTCCCCGTTGTAATCTACCAATAGAAACCCAGATTATTCTTAACGGTTTTTCTGTACTATTTACTTCTAAGAACCGCATTATGTACTTCTAAGAACTCAGTACATAGCCTTATATACTATCCCAGTAGCTGATTGGACAATAGTCTGGCCTCTGATAGGCTTGCTCTCTATTATGTACAGCGCTTATGTACATACATTATGCGTCTGTGAATGACGTAATGTTGATTATATTTAGTGATTCTAAATTACATGCTCGTGTCCGTAACAAGGTGAGTCAGGAATATTGAAACCGCGGGTAGTCGGAACAAATTACGATTTGTATTGAAAACCGATGCATTGCGGTCTTGCCGAGCGAATGTACGAAGAGCAGCGAATTCGGCAGATTTCGACGAATTATTCGAATTAAAGGGGAATTTGTGCTCGAATGTGACGGTAGTACGTCGGTAACAGTCGTGGTTTATTATTTTAATGATGTAGCTGTGGGTTTTGATCTAACCCCTATAAGGCTCTATATTTATATAGGTTGACTGATTGACTGCAACGCTGCGTGTCATGGGTTCGATTCCCGCACAGCACAAATACTTAATCACCCCCCCGGTGCGACACTGTCACTTTTGCAAAAAATGCTAAAATTAGTTAAATAATGATATAGTATATTTTTTACAATATAAAGTGATTAATATTTATCCAAAAGTAAAGTTAAAAGTTGACGTTGTAGTATAAGCTGTTCATCTCATCTATATATTCTTAAGTCATTGTTTTGTGAGGTGTCAAAGTTTTAAATGCTTCTCCTGAAAAACTAAATTTTTGCATAAGTGACAGTGTCGCACCGGGGGTGCGTTATGTGGCTTACAGATAGATGTTCCGAGTCGGGGTGTTAAAAATATAAAATAATATGAAGATAATACACGTGCCTATTAAGTACAAGTGAATATTTGTAGAAAACCTGTTAGTATGTAATATTAAAGAACTCATTTAGTTTTCCAACGTTCCTGTTTTTATTGTCCCGTCCATACAGAAAATCATTTTAAAATACAAAATTACGATTAGTTTTAAACATAGTTATTTTTAAATGACTTCAAAAAAAGGAGGAGGTTATCAATTCGGTTCTATTTTTTTTTTGTGTTTGTTACCTCAGAACTCCGTCCGGTTATTTAGATCCTTTTAAGTGTTTTTTGTTTTAGTGAAGTCGGTTTTTTTTCGTAAAAGGTTTTTTTTATTATTGATAGGCCACTTTTAATCTGATGGTAAGCGATCGATGAAGCACGCTTGCCTAGAAGTAACCTATTCACTCTTTCTTTTTTTTGAAACCTAATCAAACTAAACTTGTACCCTACACTAGTTGCCCGTCACGGCAGGTCCCTCACTACTCTCAGGGTTCACGTAACTCCTCCTCTAGTTTTACTTTAAAAACTCTTCGAACTTTTAATCAAGACGCTCTACATTTTAATAAGCTCGCATCCTTTGAGATGAACTTCAGAGGGTGGTGTTTTTATCTTTTTCATTTAATATTTACTAGCTTTAATATTAATGATGACTATTTCTTTAATGTTGTTTATTTTGTATCAAAGTTAAATTCTGTACCTAAGTAAATATTTTAGTCCACACTTCAATTGCGAGTATATAGCGTCTCACATGAGAGCTATAAATAAACAAAATACAATTTTGTACCGCTAACAATCTTTGATACCCAGAATTGTGTACGTAATATTAATTGGCATTTGAAAACTGGAACGTGTAGCGAGTCGAGAGACATCAAAAGTATTTTCCACTTCATATTTCGGCGTATTTCCATGAAAGCAAACGATTATTCGTATTGCTACTTCTACGAACACAGCTAACTGTTTCCGAAAATTTGAAAATGAAATATTTTTTAGGTAGAAAATACGGGTGAGGGAGATGTGTTCCAGGAATGAGTTAGTCGGTTTGTATCTCAGTGAGGATGACTGCGGGCCGGGTGAAAATTGACATTTGAAAAGCTGATTTACGAGTATTTAAAGTGACTGTGAAAGATTAATGTCTGCGATCAAATTGCTACGCAATTAATAACACAGTAATGTAACCTCTAGCTACACTGTTTACATTTCTTAGAACCCGCCCGCTGGGGAATAGTTTTAATGTAATTTAAACAATTCAGACACGAGTGAATGCTTTCATTACCAATCTTGCAATTGTGAATTTAGAAACATCGTCCAAAATGATTCGCTTTAAGCTCTTCACTAACGTAAATTGAGCTATTCTATTATTGTTACGGGAACATTTTCCTAGCATAGTAAAAGCAGTATTTTAATAGTAACTGTAGATTGTATTGATAAGAACTGCGAACACGGGAGCTGCGAGGGTATTAACTTAGAAAAAATTAATATAAACTTTATAAAACAGTTAATTTCATATTACATTGCTACAAAAACTCATCGTAGGACTAGTACGTACACATGATTCTTTATTGTCTGCCTACTGTTATAAAGCTTGCAAGTATTGACTTCAAAAACAATTATTTATTTATACTTCATGTACAGTAGTGGTACAAAGGCGGACTTTTTTTTTCTTTTTTTTTTATTAATGATAGGCTCGCGTTTGACCACCATCTCACCTGATGGTAAGCGATGATGTGGTCGACGATGGAGCACGCTTGCCTAGAAGTAGCCTATTCACTCTTGACTTAAAGACCCCTAAGTTGTAGCTATCAGGAAACACAGACTCCGGCAAGGAATTCCACTCCTTGGCTGTACGCACAATAAATGTGTTCTCAAAACGCTTTGTGCGTATGGGTGGGATGTCTACCATGTACCGGTGGCCCACACCCGTACGTCTAGTGGTCCGAAGATGGAACGGACTTGGTGGAATTAGATTGTGCAATTCCAGTGCAGAGGACTTAATGCAACAAGGCATTCTCTACCAGAGCTTTTGAAAACACGTTGCGTGTTACATCGTTCGTTGTTAGCTCTGGATCATTTTCGGTTAACTTATTTGTCAGTTTAGTTTGCTGTAATTTGAAAATAGTTATAAAGGTGAGTGATAGAATATTTGCAATGTGGAATATGATATTTTTATTAGGTTACTGAAATCATCAGATAGTCGCAATATTGCAGATAAGTTTTGGCACTTGTTCCCGTCGGTTTTTTTCTTACACGTCTAGAAGTTTTAATACGGGCTCAAGTGCTTCTATACCAGATGGTTATATAAATCAAATATTTATATACTTATACAGGTATTGTTATGGAAAACATATGTTAGGCAGTCCTACGTCCCGTGGCGAGCACTTGAATGAATATGATTTTCTAGAATATCACTTTTATTAGAAATGTTCAGTGTTACCACATTCACTGCCAACTGCTGAATGACGAAATATCTTGAGAACATTTTATTATCGGTAGGTATTAGTAAAGAGCTTGTATCCACTAACATTACCAAAGTCCACTTATTATTCATATTATCCTTATTATCCACTAACATTAGTAAAGAGCAAGTACGTACAGCTCTCCCCGATCCACTTGCTTGAAAAGGGATAGGTTGAACTTTAGGTTCCCATTTAGTAGATTTTCCCCTATTCATACAGAATTTCGCCGAAGAATTACAGTTTGATTTTATACTAGAATAAAATTGGTTAGTCTGTACTAAAAATATACTTATCTCAAATCAGATTTACAAGTTTAGTGCCCTTTTTATCGAGAATGAAAAAAATCTAGATTTTTATAGAATACTTTGAGAAGCCTTTACGTAAAAATATTTTTTACATTTAACACCAAAGAAAATGTAAGTAGGTTTTTAGGTTACCTAAAAAGTTACCTTTTTAGTTTTTAGGTTATAATAGCTTTAAGGTAACAAGTCAAGATTTTATTTTTATCTTTTTAAACGATTAGCCAACCGCGGGATTTGCACAGCGGGCCAAAATAACTGAACCACACAATTTTATTTACGACCCGAATAAATTTGTTTAAGATAGCCCTCGGATAATGGGATATTTTGTCATTAAGTAGCTCCTGTACTTACATTTTGTCGTAATTTGCATGACTTCGCCCACGGCTGGTCTTTTGTTTTCATGTAATTACCTGAGAGGTACTTTATGTAGGTGCTAGGTATTTATGTTAGACGGCTGTTAATGTGATGTAGATAGCACTTGTTTAATGAGTCCGTTGAATTTACAGTTGAAATGTGTTACGTGTGAGATATACAACGTACTAAAAACGGAAATTAAAGTAGCTGAACTACGTTATAATTTAGTTTAAGTAAGAAAGTTTATGTTGCTACTCTAATTATACATTTTCGACTAATTAAAAACTTGCTGTATGAAAGTAACATAAATGCACTTTGAAACACATCTGCATATAAAATAGAGCAAATAAATAATATAATTTAATATTCCACAACTTTCACACAACGCTATCTAGTCCCAAACTAAGCAGAGCTGTGTGTGTGTGTGTGTATGTGTGTGTGGTATGAGTACTAGACAACTGATAAACATAAATACTTATATATCTCTAAATACATATACAAACATTTGTCCTGGGTGATTCCACTAGACCGACAGGCCAGTCAATAATAATTCTAGTTCTTTATTTCAAAAGTCAAACGATATGTTTCGGAACTTTATTTTCGTTTTCTTATACAAAACATCCAATTACACAAATTCCTTTAAAAAACGACGCAATAACCACTGAATTACAAGTATTTACGATCCTCCGATCCCGAACAGCAGTTTGAAACAAAAAGTGACATTAAAATGCTAAGCAGTGCGAGTACTTTAATTGGCCCGCAGTGTAAAGTTGTCCGGTACAGGCGACTCCGCTTTATGTGCTCAGTTTAGATCGTTTGCATATCGAATTGCTGCTCTTCCCGGAATTGTAAAGGTCGCACTATTTTTGTAAACCTTTTATTGATCAAGCTAACTGACCTTACTAATACAGGCCTTCCTAGAGATTGTTCATATTGAGTTAGTTGCTCTTATGCTTTTCTATCCGCTATTTTGTTCTATTTCATTGTGTACGGTTGAATCGTTTCTCCAGGATTCGTCGACCTTTATTCCCTGGGCGCTTTTATGGTGACTGCCTATGTTATGTGGTAGGAGGAACCCATAAATAAACCAGCTAGATATTGGGATCGCGGTGAATTTCACTAAAACAATTTGAGGACTGGAATAAACTTGTATTTTTTGTGCATTTAGCCACTGTCAAGTTTAGAAAGTATTTAGTTTTTGGTGTAGAATACAGTCACTTGGTTCCCATTAGAATGCAGATGTAACACATTCTAATGTTTTTGCAGTGAATGTATCACCTTTAGTACCATAGTCACCCTTCTCGGTAAACTTCGCTTACCTCATATTCAACAGTACAATAAAAAACCGGGCAAATGCGACTGCGCGCACTGAGGGTCCCGTACAAACTTACCTATGAAAACAGTTCAATTCTCGAATTGAGTTACGAATATTTTTCCGAATCGCAAAAAAAAAGGTTTTTTTATGATTTTTAGTCTCAGATGTTTTCCTATATACTTGGTGCTATGAGACCTTCCTTCATGCCAAATTTCAGGATTCTAGGTCAACGGGAAGTACACTATGAATTTCAATTTCCTTGAGAGTGTTCAAATATATGTTTTTTGCGACATAAACGGTCGCAACTTTTTTTTTTCGTTAACTCAGAAGTTTGATTTTTTCACAGCTTTAAGGGACCGCAGACTTGATTGTATGGTTTTAATTTCAATCTGATACCTGCACGCGTTCCCGAGATAAAGGGTCTTGACAGACAGACAGACAGACGGACGGACAACAAAGTGATCCTATAAGGGTTCCGTTTTTTCTTTTGAGGTACGGAACCCTAAAAATCAGTTCCATTTTAACCAGATCGCGCCTGTTTAAGTGATTCCACATATTATCCAGCTGTGTAGACACTTGATATACAAAACTACACCAATCACAATATCTACTATGAACCAGTTACCAGGTAGCCAGAGAACGTCACTCGGACCACAGAAAATCCGGACAAAAACTGAAATTATTCTCAAATTATGAGTCATTATATAAATCTGTAAATCACAACCATAGATTACAATAAAATCAGTCCCACTACGTTAACAAATCGTCACTCCAGACAAATTATTAGTCATAGAGCCTTATTCCAGAGCAAGCTCTCCGAATGAGAGCCGAACACACCCGAACACGGACCGACTGTCACCCGAACGTGAATCTAAGCCAATAGGTGTACGACTGCACTTGAAAACTAAAGCACGTACAAATAGTTTCAGAGTTAGTTAGTTTTCATTAGAATTTATATTTTAATCTCGAATAAAAGATACGTAAGTTGGGGTTGATTATTTTGAGGTTAAAGTTTGTGGAACACGTTTCGTGAACTATAATTTATTTAATGCTGTGTTAAACTATTAAATAAACAGCACATTGAGCTTGACAGAAACATTACCTCACATACATATATTATGTGGTACTGAGTTTGCATATATTGTGTTATAGGGACAAACCTCAGTGAAGCTCTACAAGTTAAACCATTTCTGACACTTGAGTAATGTTGATCACGGCCATCTTAGTCTACCAGCCTATTCCCAACTGTGTTGCGGCAGACTGCCAATTTAATCTAACTAGATGCAGCTGAATTAATTATGATGAATGATGGATGGAGCGAGTAAGTCTATCTAGACATTCTTCTCCCGCGCCGTCTCGAACCAGTCCATCTCGCCAGCTCTTTCTGGGTCTTGAAGAACTTTCCATCTGCATAAACCCACTGCGTGGAAACTTTAGTCCAGCGGTCAGTGTACATGCGGCTCTATCCCATTAGAACCTGGCAGCCTGATGCGTATACAGATTTTTGAGACAGGCATTAGACAGTCTGCCCTAATTTCCAGCCATCCATCACAATAAAATAACTGCAAACACGAAAGACGAATACCCATACCTGACCTGCAGTTAACTGCGGTAACTTGATTAATAGCAACCCCTCATTACTCAAACGCCTGCAGCGAGGGAGATAGACAAAGCACGGTAATAGCTACCTAGCTCCCTGCCTAGTCTAACAATAGACGTGTAAAGCTGTGACCACACTGAGGTGAACCACGCGCGTGATGCGACTATTGTATACACTTTTATGGCGTTTAAAGCGCACACATAATATATGAGCTGCCTTTCAACACTCTAGCCTGATTACTAAACAACGCTGTTCAATTAGCGGCCTGAATGGATTATATAATAAATTCCATTCAATATGGTGACCATGTGACTAAAAAAACTTCGTGCATCCCGACATGGACGGGTTAGAATCGTAGGAGATAAGGCTAGAGCAAGCGAGCAAAGTGAGCGGTCGAGCCCGCGTCATCTCCTTCATGTTAGGTTTCTTTAAACCATACGGACAGAAATATGAGCCTAGTAATAGTAAAGACTAGCTTCTGCCAGCGGTTTCGCCCGCTTGAATGTTGGTTATACATATATACAAACTTCCAACCCCCGTTTTACCCCCTTAAGGGTGGACTTTCGTAAAATTCGTTCTTAGCAGATGTTTACACCCTATAAGGAACCTACCTGCCAAATTTTAAGTTTGTAGGTGTTATAGTTTCTGAGATTTCGTGATTAATCAGTGAGTGGTATTTCGCTTTTATATATATAGATAGATTTATATATGTAGATTTTGTTAAGGATCATCGTCAACACATTGCCGGCCGAAGTTAAATCAAAATTTATTTTACAATTTGCCACAGCCTCTCATAACCGGGCGAGGCAAACAATTACACGGCATAGCTTTGACGGCACGATTGGCGCAGGGTTTGCGCGATTGACAGTGACACTGCATGTCGCGGGTTCGGTTCAAAACATTTGTATGACTTACAGATAGGTGTGTCGGGTCTGGGTGCCTTGTGTATGTGAGGACATGCGAGTTTACAAGTTCATCAACGCACCCACGATACAGTAGTAATTCCTAGAATGGGGCAACGATTTAAAAAAAAAATTAAACGTTATCAATCCTAGTCACTTGCCTAACTGTTTGGTTGAAAAGCTAGATTTCATTCGGGCGATTAGTGGAATTGCGTCGTTTAGTAAAAAAGCTAGGCTGTTAACTGAATGGTGAATGAAAGTAATTGATGCGGGTACCACGCCTTGCAGTCTTGCAGAAAAACATTACTGACAAGGTCCATGTGTGTATGTCCTTCTAAGACACCCCCCTAACGTGGCGTTTCCATTCACATGTGTTTTGTTACTCACTTTACATGTAAGTTCATAATTACCGCGAGCTTATTTCGTCCCGCATCCCGCGCGGGATCCGCTTTAGTTAGACCAAACCTTTACAGCTACCTAGCTCCCTGCTTTTCACTACCTAGTCTAACAAGCAGGCGTTGTAATTTGCATTGAACAGCGAGTGGGCGGGGTGGTGTCACGCGAGTGACCCTGGCCTCACGCGACCACCGGAATAGGGCAGGTATGGGCAGGAGTTAAGATGGGAAAGTAAAATAGCCCGATATTGCTTGACGTCAGATTATTTTCAATATGTGCTTATACAGAGGCTCTGAATGACTACTGGTTAGCGGTACCTTTAAAACAAACACGTCGAGCTGCTGCAGCGCCCACAGCTCGAGCAGTCAGTGTGACTGCTCAAAACTTTGCTCACTCAGCACATAGATCTGGATATCTTCCATGACAAGCCGTACCACAATTGTTTTTAGTCTTTAAGATTTTATAATATAAGTGTTTTGATCCTGTGTTGTTAACTTATATTTTTAAATAAAGAAATAAATAAATGAAGAACTAGAACTAATGTTAAAAATAGACCAACAGAAGTATATTTCTGATCACACAAAAATATTCGGTAGATTGAAGACATGTATTCGCTCGTTCGGTCTACACCGACCTTAAGCCTGCGGGCACGCCACCAGCGGGGCTATATGGTAACAGAACAATTTTGTTCCTTGTAGAATGGAATACTGCTCTCATCTTTGGGATGGGTCTGCCAAATACCAGCTTGATGCTCTGGAGTCGATTGAGAAGCGAGCCAAGAGGATCATCGGTGATGATGCACTTGTCGAATCAAAACTCCAAAGCCTTGAGCACCGACGCCGAGTTGCTAGCCTGTCGGTTTTCTATCGATTACACTTCGGGGAGTGTGCGTTGGAATTGCACAATTTAATTCCACCAAGTCCATTCCATCATCGGACTACTAGACGTACGGCGTTGCGCCATCGGTACATGGTGGACATCCCACCCATACGTACAAAGCGTTTTGGGAACACATTCATAATGCGTACAGCTAAGGAGTGGAATTCTCTGCCGGAGTCTGTGTTTCCTGATAGCTACAACCTAGGGGTCTTTAAGTCAAGAGTGAATAGGTTACTTCTAGGCAAGCGTGCTCCATCGTCGGCCACATCATCGCTTACCATCAATCAGGTGAGATAGTGGTCAAACGCGAGCCTATCAATAATAAAAAAAAAGAAGAAAGTTTAACACAGGAAACTTTAATTTTGGCAGTAGATATTGTGGCGACCATAAAGGCCACGCTAATATTACTAACTTGCAAACTAGCAAGATATACTTTTAAGGTTTATGTTTAAAAAGCTTAGATATTCATATTCGAAAACATGATTGATTAGAGATTGTCAAATAAGAAAAGACTAAGCAAAAGATATAGATTTTATAAATGATGTAATAAAAAGTGCTTCTAACAATATAATAATAGTAAATTGAACCAGAAGCCTTTTAATTGCCCTATCACAATATCTTAGATTGACAGCGCATTGGACGACTTACAGGCTTAGACAAATGATTTTTAACCCTACTGTTCTTAGGTACGCAATTTACTTTTTTCCGCACTAGTGCGGAAAAGTTCCCCAGCTCGCCCCCGCCACTATTTATTGTATTTATCGTGTCAGGCTGGGTGCTAAGCGACCCCTTCAAGTCGCCGGTCAAACCCCGTCTATTTATTCCTTCGTAAGTGTATTGAAAATCGTTTGATACACGTAAAAATTTGTTCTGCTGCACTCGGTTCCATAACACAGTATTCCGCCTCAGTCGCAATGACAAACTTTCTCCACTTGTATCAAAATGTATTATTTCTGTTAGCATCTAAGATGACTTCTCTTCTTCTGCGGGGAAGTCGCGTGACAAGTGATGTGTTAAGTGACATGACAATTAATGTCATTGCCATACATTTTATAATTATCGTTAGGCGGGGCCGCTAACAGAAAACTGTTGTTAAACCGGTATCGATAGACGTGTGATCTCAGCCAGAGAACAAACTGACATAATAAGTTTACTAATAGAACAACGCCCTTGAATGCTAAACTATTCGTTTATTTTGAATAAGCCACTTGACGGCAGACACAACAAATAATAATTAACCCCTCAACACCCCTCGGGGCTTATTTCCAGACAGCCATCGTTCAACGAGCCCCCAACAGTAACAGGTAAAACAAACAATAATCGCTTGCATACTTCGGACGGCCAATTATTACTATTCCTTTACCCACCCTTCATAGTAATGAATCTAGACGTCAATAAATCCCATATTTCTGAAAATTGAATACCATAACTCCAAAATCAATGTTTAACGAAACACAACCCTATGTTCTAAATGCTTTAGTTTCATTTTAAAATGAAAGGATTTTCACTTCAGTCCTTTCACAGACAGGGCTGTATTATGATATTTGTTTTCAAAGTGTTGGTAGTATATTATGAGTATTATCTGTGGACTGCCATGGAGATAGGGAGAGTAATTATTGTCTAAGTATGGATGGTAAGCCGATTAATCAGCAACAGTACGAGGCCGTACCTGATTGGTAACGTATTGTTGCAAATACAAGGGATCTTTCCATAATAACCTTTAGCAGAGAATTTAATCAGATTATAACTGTCGTAATATTTAGTTAATCAAAGGTATACGAGAGAACCTAATTGATACTTTAAATACCATGTGAAATTCGCAACATTGACAAGGTATCATATTTGTAAGTTTAACCGCATAAAATATGGTATCAAACACATGGTAAAACTTCGAAGCAGATTTGCCTCAGAGCTCGCTGTAAACGTACTAACTTATCTATAATTTACTTTCATTCAATTAGTTGCTGATGCTACAAAAACTAAGAGTCAACATTCAAAAGACCAATATAATTATTATATTGGTCCTTTGAGTCTTGACTGTCCTAAATCATTATTATATGTATACTAGCTGAGCCGGCAAACGTTGTTCTGCCATATAAATAAAAAAAATAAAAAAATAGATGTTGGCCGATTCTCAGACCTACTCAATATGCTCACAAAATTTCATGAGAATCGGTCGAGCCGTTTCGGAGGAGTTCAAGTTCGAACACCGTGACACGAGAATTTTATATATTAGATTTAGCAAACATCTCCCCCCAAATGTTTGCAAGTATTCTGGTCCATACAGTATGCCTTTCTAAAGACTAGATAGGCAATCAATCCATGAGTCTGATACACAACAATACCAGTAGATTACTTGTTCCAACCATTTTTTCTTTGTAAAATTTTTTGCTATCGCTAAACATTAAGTAAATGAGTTGCGTGAAAACTTGTTATTCGGAGAAACGGCTTAAAGCACGTGGTGTCTCTTTATTCATGCAACCACATTGGCAGGGTTAAGCAATCCAGAGCCAAGCGAATTGGGGTGGCGGGCAAGAGACACTGTGTGTTGTCTTCTATAGTGCACTATTTCCGAGGTCAGTGTCGCAGTGCTTAGGTATTCATGTATATCGTTGTTCCCTCGTAAACCATGGACCGTTTGTGACATTCCTAAGTATGCCGTTTTGCATCCTTTGCAGGCAAGCAATATTGTCATTGTTAGCAACTCCCATATCTGGATACTTTATGTCTGAATAGGTGCAACCTGCCAAACATACTTTTTTTCACTTAGACCACCTCCAAATTATTCATGCAACATTATTAAGTGTACATCCTGACCGCCGCCTGGACCCTCCTCCGTGTTAGAAACTCTTTTCACTCTGTAACAGATAAACTTGTTGTGATGAATTTGGGTCGGTTGGATGGAGGTGCTGAAAACGGACCTGAAACTGACATATTTATGAAGGTTCAAGAAAAGTTTTCCAAGGCTTTGATTCAAGAAGAATTTTATTGCGAAATATTTGTGTGTACATTTCAGAGACGCCACCCACAGACTGATCAAATATCCATTAGTGTAGTAGGCAACATACGAGTACATACATAATAGACATACATACATACATACAAAATGTCTCTAAGACCAGATTAAAACCAGTTTTTAGAATTGTATCTCTTTATTCGGTGAAGATAAATAGCAAAAAGATTTTGTATAATGTTGTCTGTTTTTAGGCTTCCGTACCTCAAAAGTAAAAAACGGAACCCTTATAGGAAGGATCACTTTATTGTCCGTCCGTCTGTCTGTCTGTCTGTCTGTCAAGACCCTTTATCTCGGGAACGCGTGGACGTATCGAGTTGAAACCATATACTTAGGTCTGCGGTCCCTTGAAGCTGTGAAAAAATCAAACTTTAAGTTAACGGAAAAAATGATATGGTCTATGTTACTCAAGGGAACCACATTCTAGAGTACTTCCCGTTGACCCAGAATCCTGAAATTTTGATAAAGCAATGTCTTATAACATAAGTATAAGAATAAATCTGAAAACAGAAAATTTGTTGTTAAGTACGTCACAAAAAATTATTTTTGTGCGATTTGAAAAAAACTTCGGGACTCTAATCAGGAACTTAACTCTACACATAGGTTGTACGGAACCCTCAGTGCGCGAGTCCGACTCGCACTTGCTCAGTTTTTTTTTTTAATAGGACAAAACCATGCCTAAAGCAGCAGTTTGATAAATTAGTTTCTTTTTTTGGACTATCTGAACTACTTTAATATTGTTCTTTTTTCTCTGGGTGGAGCGAGTTGGCGTGTCAGACTTGTGCTGACTAAAACCCACCTGTGTTCTTTTAGTTGCCCTATGCGTTCGAGGACCACAGTCCCTCTTTCGGATAATCCCACAGCCCTCAATTTTCTCTTGTCGGTCGTCTTGAGTCTATTTCTTAAAATGCATACACTATTATGGCGTTCCTGCACCGGATTCGTTGCGGACGGCAAACAATGAGTAGCTAGGAAACGTCATCAAACCGTAGGGGCCCAGCAGGTTCGAAGCCTACTAGGGTCGTGGGTTCGCTTCTGAAAGGTAAACCCGTCCCTGGAATGAAAGGTAACGAAGGAATTAGAAGTGGGTTTTAATCAGTATAATCGGACACGCCATCGCGCCCCGTCCAAGGGCGGGATCATTGGAAGATTTCACGCCTAAAAAAAAATAAAAAAGTACTATACACTAATAACTCAAAAAGTAACCAAAATAGCTTGCATTTTACTTTATATATGCATAGGTTATGAATGCTATAACTTTTGAACGATTTCTCAAAGTTCAGTTCACAAAAAATACTTATAGGTTAACAGTAAAATTCAATGTACATTTACAAAAACATAGTCGTATGTAAACACGTCAGTACCAGACCAGCGACAACGGAACATGACGTCTCACGCCAGTGACACGCGTGTGACGTCAGCCATAGCCACACAAAACGAATAAACACGTCATGTCCCTTGTTTGAGACAAGCTACACTGATTTTTATTTCGGTTTCGCTTTTAGTATAGCTGTGCAACGCGTTTGTGCCCGCATGGAAAACTCCCGTAGGAACCATCCATGTTTTAGTTTATGCCACTCGCTGATCCATTGTCTAATTTCACATGACTAAATTATAATTTTCAGCTGGTTCTGTCCCACTGCAAGGCCTTTCTTTCTTCTAACGCGTTCATGTCGTTCAAGCTCGTCCTGCCATCTTCGTCTGGGTCTACCGCAATGTCAAGGTACCATTGTCCGAGACCTACGTTATCCCTCCCCATGAACCCCATGTCGTTACCCCATGAACCGATCGACACGCGGCAACACATATTTCTGTAATTACATATAAATATAAGCTGTCTTGCACTTTGACCCTGGTATTACTGACAGGAAAAAAAAACATGGAGAACAAGGAAGACAGCTTAATTCAGAAATGTATTACTATATTAACATAATAGAGAATCAAATTCAGATATCGCTCGCGCCTGCAATGCGATACCATCAAAATAAGCCGCTCATACAAAATGTATACGATGTTATTAGTGTTTCCAAAAGTACTTACACATTAGGCTTTACAATGTTCATCAGACCGGCACTAACGCGCTAACGTTACGTCTGAAGAGACACTAATCCCTCAAATGCATAATAAATGTACTGTACGCCACGTCACAGGGTTGTCCGAACTGCGAGCTTTATTCCCGGGGATTATTCTACCATTGCAGAATAATACGCCCGGGAAAACGCAAGGAGCTAAACATCCGTATTTGATTTGATGCAAGTTACTCCCCTGCTGGCAAACAATATCTTTCTTTTGTTCAACTTCCGATGTAGACAACCCTATCGCCAACTAAGGGTTGTCGAAATTGAAAATTTGATTCACTGGAAATTAATTTGGCGTTTTGTTGAAATTAAACGTTAAGACAAACTTAGTGTTTGAGTTGAGCTCCGAGTTTGTGCGAGAAGTCAAATAGTAACAGGTTTGTTGTTTACCTATGTTGATCTGAGACTTACTTCAACACGGATTTTAATTTTTAACCGGAATTTGAAACAGGAAGTGAGCGTTTCGGTTCCGCTGCAGGAGTTTTGTTTATTGCTAGAACTAATTTCGTATCTGAAATTCAGAATCAAGAGAAAACGATGTCAAATACTGTATTACATGTTATTAAAGCTATCATATCATACCTAAACACAAAACACCCTTGAAACTGATGAACTCATATTTATAATGAATACCTAGCTACGTCGGCCGACCACAAAGAGGCACAGATAGTCGCACAAAGGCCCAGAATGTACTCTTGATAAACTGTTTTATTTCATCACATGCTCGCGAAAACAATAGCGGCATTAATTAGTAAAGGGGTAGTCACACGGACGCGTACCGCTGCGCGCGTATAGCCCGCGTACCACAAACGTACCCGAGGCTATGCGTACCCAAACACCGCGTACCGCAGCTCCGCCCTTTGTGTCCTCGCACACAAAAGACCGTGTTATCTACGTTAAATACGTTGCTTTGTCCTGTTTAGTTTTAGCGCAGATCAGGTTAAGTTCTCGTCGAGGTTCTTATAAAATTTATATTTAATTCAGATGTGGCGTTTGTTTATGTGTTTGAGGGAGAGAAGGTTTTGTATGGACGTGATTTTATAATTTTATTATTCGTGTCTGGTTTCATTCTTTTGATAGAATTTTCAACTAAAATCAAAGTGAGAATGTCACTTTAATTTAGAACTAAAACTAAACATTCTTTTTTATTTTTACCTTCATTATAACTTGTGCTGTAATTGAATTTTATATTAAGTAATTGTACTTATAATAAGGTACGAGACGAAATCAAAATATTTTCATAGACAATTTCATATTTTATCGGGAGGTGCGCGCTGAATTTTAATATCCTGCTCTGTCGAGAATATTTTCTCGGCTCTTTGTAAGTAGTGTTTTAGTGAAATTGATTTTTGCAAACCTTTTAGGCTTACGTCTACGTGTTATATAAAAAAACCTCTCAGCTGCCTGGCACAATAAGAAATGTAATTTATTCATTAAACTAAGCACCTTGAAAGCTTTATTTTATAAATATTGTTTACATAAAATATTGTTAGTGGTAAATATGTTAGAGGTAACATATTTCCTTTACGAGAAAATATACAGACTTAATATAACAATGGTGCATAGCATAGCATAGTCGGCCTTATAATGTTCCCACTGTTGGGACTCAGGCCTCCTCTCTAGGAGAGGGAATGGGCCGTAATCCACCACGCAGGCCCAGTGCGGGTTGGTGGATGTCACATGTCTTCGAATTTTTGGTTCTAGGACATGCCGGTTTCCTCACGATGTTTTCCTTCACCGTTTTGAGAGCAGTGGTGATGAAACAAATTACACAAAGTAATGCGCCTGGCTGGGTTTGAACCCGCGACCTACTACTCGTAAGTCGGGGCCGTTACCACTCGGCCACCACTGCTCTCAGCTCTGCTCTCAATGGTGCATGGGTCAACTAAACTATCATTTCTTCATTTTGAATATATTGTTAATGTTCGACCAAAACATAAAACTCATTTTAATTAACGTTTGACAAGATCTTCCCTATTACCGAAAATAAATTAGTAATTACGTACTCTTCTGTAAATGTTTTCTATCAGAACCACTAAAACATTACAATAAAGTATCATAGGTACCTATATCCTATTCCAGGACATTTGCTTTATCTTTATGCTCATTTCATCCAAATCCTTTCAGCCATTGGGACGTGACTAGCTAATTAAATAGGCAGATAGATGTGTCATTCTAAGTTTCATCTAAATTATTTCTTAAGTAGCTGACCCGGCGAACTTCGTACCGCCTAACAGTCAATGAATGTAGTATATCTTTCGATATAGTCAACCAATTGCGATGAAACAAAGCCCAAGTAATATATCAAGTTACACACAATTTTAATGTATAAAAGTTATCTACATCTATTTGGTACGTTTTACGTGATGCGCGCACAACTAAAAACTTCTACATATTTATAATATGTATAGATTTATAAAATTATTCATTAATTTGAAATAGATACGATTATGAGTTGAAATCCCAAAATTATCATTTTAGACTACACGTGCAGATATTTGTCAGGCAATGTATCAGGCCAGCGGAGCGCGCCAGGTGCCATGGCATCGGGCGCCGGGCAGCCAATTAGCGGCGTCGGCGTCGCGTGAATTTAATATAGTACACACGCTTGAGGACGCGCCGTCGCCACTCCGCCCGTGTGATGACACTCTTATTGCTAATTAATATGGTTTCGATGTTTGGAACTGAAGAATTACCGGTTGACGTTTGGTTGTAAACTATTTGATTTGATTTTGGCGAACTTTGTTCACGCTTACATAAAAGTAATGTTATACAATAATATAATCAGCTCATAATATTTCCACGTGTTTTGCCAACGAGCTACGAACACGGGAACACGGCGGCTTGCATTCAGCCTACCCTATGTTGAATGCAAGCCGCCGTGTTCAATCTAACGCCTCACGACGACTCGAGCACGCATTGTTTGCGCGCAATTGCATCAACGCACTGACACGTAAGCTGGTGATAATTTACTAATATCACGCAATTAGAACAATACCTTGACAAGAATAGAGCTTTAATACCTCGGCAGGTACACCTGAGTCATGAATAAGGTTGCGATCAATCCGCCGAGCCTGTTCCGAAGTATGTTAGGGTCGGCTTTCAGTCTAACCAGTTACAGCTGGCTGCTAGGATGTACGTACAGATGGAACCCGCGGGGAATGTTTTCATTAAACGTTAATTAATTCATAATGCGTACAGCTAAGGAGTGGAATTCCCTGCCGGAGTCTGTGTTCCCTGATAGCTACAACCTAGGGGTCTTTAAGTCAAGAGTGAATAGGTTACTTCTGGGCAAGCGTGCTCCATCGTCGGCCACATCATCGCTTACCATCAGGTGAGATAGTGGTCAAACGCGAGCCTATCAATAATAAAAAAAAATAAAAATAAAATACGGCACGGTATTCTAGGTAAGGTTGATTTCTGTAACGCATACATAGCACTTGGAATACGTAGCTCGCCGTCCTGTAAGAACGGAGCTCATTCTACGCGCGCCTCTAAGAGATGTCAGGCAAAACAGCATGGGACCAATAGAGGCGATGCCTGCTAGAGCGACACGGATTTTCTAAAAAGGTAAGGAAAGGAATCCAAAGTGCAACTGAAGGTGACAAGTGTGGTTTTAGTAAGTAAAAGTCTGTGTCAAACCCTAGATAGAACCCTGGTCAATATGTCCGCAACGAGGTATATAGGCAGACCGCGTTATTGACTTATCTTTCAATAGTCGTTAGGCCGCCTACGGTGAGTCTTCATATGCTAGCGACGAGTTGTCGTCCAATGAAAATAAGTTTAAGAACGATCCGACGATAACATTCGAACAGCATCTCTCGTGTGAACCGAAGCGAGCACTCGGCTCCCAAACTCTAACACTTACGCAGTGGAGAGTTTCGGACATGTTCTGCATTCCTGTCTGTTAGAGTGAATAGTTTGGTGCAGCTATTGTGAGATTTAGTTATAAACTGAACTATTCAAGTTGGAATTTTCTATTAGTGAATAGAATATTATATTAAACTTGGTTTTGGTAGAATTTTGTTGATATTTTTAGGAATTCTTTTTTTTTTAATAGCAACGTGTTACGCCTAGTTATCCTATCGTCATCATTATTTCAGCCGAAAGACGTCCATTGGTGGACATAGGCCAAGTGTCGTCACAACGACCTATCCTGTGCGGATTGCCTCGACCCTCACCTCGCTTAGTTACTGGACGGCACTTTAGACGGCGAATTATCATTTTTATGAACAGTAAAACTTAAAACTGTTCATAAAAACGCTAATTCACTAAAGAATCCAGCCATACTTCATATTATGTAACCAAAAAGAAACACATTATTAATTACCCAAGTACTTATTTTATTATGAGCCCCTAATACGCTCAACCTCTGTAAAATTCATATTGTTTCTTCCCTATTTACCTGTACAAACATTGGTTATGTAATTAAATATAAATGAATATTGTTAAAAACCGGAGCGGCTTCATAATCCGCCCGGCCGCAACACGCGAGAGCTCGTAATTACATTAACCACATGAAATCGAAACCGCAGCTGGATTTCATCAACTGAATATTACTGGATATTCAGCGTTCACCGTCGTGTACGGGTTTCTGACCACTGCTGATGTGATTCTACGTAATAAAGTCTACGTTCTACGTAATATTTCATATCTGCAAGCTGTTTCTGCTTATTGTAATCACAATAAGCTCTCGATTTATTTGGATAACATCGCTACCAAGCTGAGTTCTCGCGAGCAGTTGACGAATGCCGCACTCGCACAATCACTGCTGGTCATTCTAAAGACGCTGGCTGTTATTAGAAAGCCCAATAATTAATAAATAATTCCAAAAATGTCTTTTGACTAGCGATTTGTACGCGTAACACGATCCTACGTAAAGTAGGGTGAGCAGTTTATTCAAAAATTGCTACATATTATATAATGGCGTTTGAAAAAATTCTCCGCATCGATTTTATTTTTGAGACAAATGACTTCAAATTAGGTACTTCTCCCGCTCTCGGGTGGGGCGAGGGGACGTGTGAGACTTTTATTGATTAAACTCACCTGTGTCCTTCAGTTGCCTTTGCTGTTCCAGGGCATGGTAAGTCATTCAAAAATTCCCGCGGTTCGGCATCGCTACGTTGCATAAACCACAGTAACACACAGACAAAAAAATAAAACTGTGAAGACTGTTAAAGTTGGAACTAAAAAATCACGGCGCAAAATTTGTGAAGCAACAAGCGTTCATTCTCGGTCCTCCAGACATTTTTATTTTGTTAACGGTGTCTTCCCCAAATCTACTAAAATATTCACCTTCAAAGCCTATCTCTGGTACAACAATGCGCCCGTTTATAATCCCCCGTACAGTAAGGGAATACAATCGTTCTCGTGCTCCGCTAAAGTAAACGAGCAAGCCGACACAAATTAATTAAACGGCGGCAAACAGTCGAATTCAATCTCGTTGGCGACTGGTTCACGCTGGTGAATACTGTGAACACTGACGTCTGTGTGTGTGTGTGATTGTTGTTTTAAATCAATCCTAGATTTTCCCAACCATGTTGGGGTGGTATTCCGGTCTAACCAGATTGAGCTGAGTGTCAGTATTTCACAGAGCGACTACCGTTTTTTTTCTGCCTGGTGCCTGGTTCACGGCAACAGGTTTTTCCATATCCCCCTCTATTACACGGGACTTAATAATAATAATAATAATAATAATAATAATAATAATAATAAATCATTTATTTTCAGGCATCTTGGCCCATAGATAAATACCTTATAAACTAACATATATATAAAGTAAATTAAATACAATTTATTGTTAATAAATACGACTTATGACTATGTTAGTAACACTTCACTGCACTTGTTCACTTTGTGCTGTTCTGTGGCACTTGTCCGCGGAAGCGACGGAACACCACGCCCTGCGGCCAAAAGTCTTCCTTCAACATGAGGGGCAGAAAAGTGTTCGGGACTCGCACCACGAACGCCTTGAAATTGACGTTACGGTGCGACTCCAGAAGCTGTACCCTCAGTGCGAACTTCGTCTTATGGCGCACGTACTCCACGATGTCTTCCACCCTTGTGGTGTGATGCAGGCGGGAGATGTACACGGGAGTGTTCGGCTGAGCAGCACGCAGTCCTACGCTAGGAGTTGCAGGTGCTATGCCGCAGCGATTCTTGTTGGTTTGCGTTCGACGCTTCCTCCTTTGCACTATAACGAAACCATCACTATCATCGACCTTGTTCTTTGCCTTGTCAGGCACAGGTTTCGGATTAGGAGCGCCAGGGGCGCTCGCGGTGACGCTAGCGAAATCCTTTCGGATCGGATTCGCTGGGGCTGCAAGAACAGGCAGCGGGACGGGGCGAAGGGCTCGTGCGGTGCATGGAGGAACCGCGGTGACCGGCACGGAGTTGCGGGGCGCACGAGTGGGGCACTCTGCAACCTCAGCAATCGACGTATGCGCCGGCGACGAAACTGCTGACGCGAAGTTCGGCGACAATATATTGAGGCCGGCTCCATGACGCATGTTTACGTTCGATGCATCGACTGATGACCTAGTTGCCGCCGCGTTATTGCGAAATTCATTAAACTCCTTGCGCAAATCGGCGACGGTTTTCTGAGATGCATCCAACTTTGCTAGCACATCCGCAAGACTGGCCCTCAGAAAGACAATATCTTTCAAAAGGCTTAAGCATAACTGATTAATATGTGAGTGTACTATAAGTACTTATACCTCTTTTTTTTTCGGGGTGGTTATTCTCATGGATTTCCTCCGCCCTGGGGTGGACAGAGAAATCTGTCAGACTCGTACTGACTAAAACCACTCCGAGTGTTCAACACACTTGTGTCGGGGGCAGCGGGTACAATGTGACTTCTGATGCTCTAGTGCTGGCTCATGGGCTTCGTCCTGTATTGAAGAGTGACTCCTAAAAATGTCTACAGAGAGGCGCGCGTGAAACACTACGCGCCACTACCACCAAGTATATTAACATAAAAACAATCACCCTTGTAATATTCCCACTGCTGGGACTCAGGTCTCCTCTTTAGGAGAAGGAATGGGCCATATTCCACCATGCACGTCTTCGAATTTTCGGTTCTAAGACATGTCGGTTTCATCATTATGTTTTCCTTCACCGTATTGAGAGGAATGGTGAAGAAATAAATTTGACAAAGAAGGATCAGGAGTGGGTTTTTAGTCAGTAAAAGTCTGACACACCCGCTCGCACCGCCCAAGAGATGGAGATGTCATTGGATGATATAAAAAAAAATGTGTGTTCAAAAATGTCTCTACCTTACCTAGTATTCTCCGAATTTCCAGCAGTGCACGTGTGTGTGTCACTTGTTCTTTCAGTGGCTCTCAAATACTCCCAACAGATGTGAGTTCGCATGATTTCCCCGCGGGCGCGCGGCCGTAAACAATACTTGGGCGCGGACACTGCGACTGCTGTACAGCACGTATCGTAACTAGGTTCGAAGGTTTGGGGCTTGATTTATATGCCTTGGGTATTTTTGATCACGATATTGTTTTATTTTTTCAATGAACGGTTATTGGACATGTTTGCAAAGTTTTACGAGAGGTTGCATGCGGCACAGGTAAGTGGTACTTTTCGGCAC
Organism: Mythimna impura; assembly: GCA_905147345.3. Lineage (NCBI taxonomy): Eukaryota > Metazoa > Arthropoda > Insecta > Lepidoptera > Noctuidae > Mythimna > Mythimna impura. Next base: position 985,009 of record LR990355.1, on the reverse strand, counting down.
AATTTTATAATAATTTTGTTGTTGTAAGTTGAACAATCTTCCATCAAGGTGAGTCAGAGAGAGAGTGTTCAGGAAACGGATACAAAAAATCATTTTTATTGCACTATGTACTCATTGTGTGGCCGACATAGCACGAAGAATCACCAAACTGAAGTGGCAATGGGCAGGACACATTGCTCGCAGAACAGATGGCCGTTGGGGCCGAAAGGTTCTGGAGTGAGGACCGCGTACCCGAAGACGCAGCGTTGGAAGGCCTCCTACAAGGTGGACCGATGATCTGGGTTGCGGGAATCCGATGGATGCGAGACGCACAGGACCATTCATTAAGACGACACTTGGGGGAGGCCTGTGTCCAACAGTGGACGCCTTTAAGCGGGAATGATGATGATGATGTAGTCATTCAAAAACTAATTTTAATGTTGCCAACACAGGTACCTGTTTTTGTGTGTCGGTTCGTATATTCGCAGTAACAGGAATAAAACAAACAAAACAAAGACTTTTTACTCCAAATTCAAGTAAGTACATAAATAAAACATAGTTGCTCTTTTATTTATGTACTCAAATTCCAAAGATTCCGTACCGTACGTTGCCTACAGCAAATCCACTTTGACAGTAATACATCACAACACTGATTGTCTTATCTACCACAACAACTGGAAGAGATCGCAGAATGTGATAAGGCTGCCAAATGTATGTTTTAAGTTTAAGGCTCTATTTATTATATTGGTGTACAATAAAAATTATATAAATAAATCACACACACATCACTTGCACGACCACGTCTTACACAAAACATGTGTTCACTCACATTGTAGTGAACAGGATAGCTTTTACATTGTACTGCCCTGAATTGAACGAGTCGTATATTGATAAAAAAAAAGTTGATAACCTTGATTTCCTTTATTCCAAACGCAAGTACATAAATACTGGGACCATGGGTGATGCAAAAGCGAACCCCAAGGCCCTGGAGCGAAGGCAAAGAAGGAACAGGAGTGGGTTTTAGTCAGTAAACTGACACAAAAAAGTCAGGAGATGTCATTGGATCATTTTCCATCTTAAAAAAAGTACATAAATACAATATTACCTAATTCATAAAGATATAGAAATCAGAAATGTTTATTTAAAATAGACCATGTCGATCAGTCAAAAAAAGTGAAGCTAAATATAATGTGCTGCAATTCTAAAACCTATATCACACTGATTCACAAAACACCTTCACTACAACACAACATACAACCCAACACAACAAGACACAATACAACACAACAAGACACAATACAACAGAACAAGACAAGATGACGACACTGTCTATCTACTACACAACAACTTGTCTGTCGTCTTGTCGTGATTTCAGCCGATAACACGGCTTTGAATCGAGCCGCGGGTTTATGTTAACCTTGTCTGAATATGTTAGCGATGTCTATTGGCAAGTTAAGCCGTGTATTCCTAGTACTCTGCCACCGACTTTGACCGATCTTTACAAACGCACTCAAAATACGTCTAAATTGAAGTCGCAATATGATCGATACTCCTATTAATGGTGTAATGTCAAGCGCGAACCTATCAAGATTAAAAAAAAAAAAAACATCTTCCTGATCTGGTCCCGTATTACTTCGGCGTCGGCGCAACACGTTTTTTTCTTCCATTCTGTTCTGTCACACATCATGCTATCACTAACTATATTTTTGAAAGAAACAAAGAAAGAAAAACATTCATTTATGACTCGCACAGGACAAAACAACAGTAAAATACACAGTAACTAATAATCCCTAAACTTAATTTAAATAATAATAAGTAACGCAGCCCTTGTATTCTGATAGGGCCTGGTGAGGCCACGAACACACTCATGGAATACAGATTAGAGATTAATTTGGAAATAAATAAATAAAATAAATTAAAACATAATTATAACAATTATAATAAACTAAAAAAAATGTGAATAAAAATTAAAATTAAAATTACTATTGTAAATAAAATAAATGACGATTCACCGACGCCCGACAATGCTCCAATAACATTAGTCTTTATTACTATCACAGACAAATGACGCAACGCGCGGGCGCAAATGCAAAGTTCCTTTTATTTTCTTTCATATCACTTGTCACACAGTCCATCCATCTATCTACACACCATCACTATATTCATAACTCTTGTAGGAACTCGCGTTTCATCTCTCCTCTTCAAACGCCTATTAATAGTATAATATAATACTGACTGGCCTGTTGGTCTAGTGGTTAGTGGCCCTGACTGCTATGCCGGAGGTCGTGGGTCCGATTCCCACCCAGGACAAATGTTTGTGTGATGAGCACGACCATTTGTTCTGTGTCTGGGTGTAATTTATCTATATATGTATGTATTTAGAAATATATAAATATAAGTATGTTTATCAGTTGTCTAGTACCCATAACACAAGCTCTGCTTAGTTTGGGACTAGACGGCGTTGTGTGATAGTTGTGGAATATTATATTATTATATATTATTATATTAATATGGACAAAAGGTTCTGGAATGGCGACCACGTACCGGAAGACGCAGCGTTGGAAGGCCTCCCACAAGGTGGACCGATGACCTAGTGAGGGTCGCGGGAATCCGATGGATGCGAGACGCACAGGACCGGTCATTGTGGCGACATTTGGGGGAGGCCGATGTCCAACAGTGGACGTCTTTCGGCTGCAATGATGATGAAGATGATGATATTAATATGGAAACATTATAAAATAGGGTCAATTGCTATTAAAAAGGTTACAAAGGACTTTTTCGCAGGTTCTTCTCCATAGGTCAAGACCATTTAAAACTGTGCACCTAGCTTCTGACGTTTTATAAGTACCCATATGGGCCTATGTGAAATAAAGTATTTTGTTTCTGGATTTGATCTCGGTGACAATCAATGTAAAAAAACTGGTCTGTATGTTGGGGAAGTCGGAGACGTTTTAGAAATGAGAATGCAAATCATAGCCCGTCTTGTTATTTTTTTAAAGTAATTTAAAAGTCCGTTAATTACTCTTTATCTATATGAAAAGATTGAATCTCTTTACTTCAGCATTCTTTTTACATAGTACAGAATACAAAATATCTTAGAAAAGGTTAAACGAGCAAAATAATCTTTTCCCAGTAGTATCGTAATGGAGGAAACTACAGAGCAATGAGGAAAAACAGCGTTTTCCTGTTAGTTTAAGACATCGTTATAGGAAATTAGGTTTTCCCTGAAGTTTACAAAGGTCAAATGGAATAATGCTTAATTGATTGTGAAAAAATTCTCGTAGACTCTTGCGTAGCACGTGGAGATTTGCTACGAAAGCGCTACGAAAGTGCTACGAATATGTCACGAAAGTGCTACGAATATGCCACGAAAGCGCTACGAATGTGCTACGAATATGCCACGAAAGCATTACAAACGAAATATTTTAAGCCATTGATTTGCTACAAATTGAACCTGTTTTTTTACTATAAGACAAACTGAACCTGTTTTTTTACTACAAGTAAAAACTTCCTCAAAATAAGTTCGACTGACACATAAAAGCCTATTTTCACAATAAATTCTCTTCAATAACTCCATTACCGCTAGTCTGTCAGTTCGTACATTTATGACAAATGGTCACATTATTAGTATGTTCCACCCTCGTCGGAGGAGCTTACCTCCGACCTGTCGGGGGAAATAACCGCGTTTCTTTTACGATACACTTCGGCGGAAGGCTTTATTCGGAAGGCTTTACTTAGAGGCTGATGGGAGATTGAAATAATGGTGAGAGTGTTTTTAGGAAATAGTTTTGCTTTTGCAAAAGGGATTTCAGACTAGGCACTCTAATCCTTCGTATCTACTTCACTAACCTTACTTTAAATGGTAATAATATGTAATCTTTTTAAATGTATTATTGAGTGATTTAATTTATTTATTTACGTAATTTATAATATGGAAGTAAATTTTCCTTCAAGCGTAAAATTCGGAATTACTATTTGAAGTCCTCTGAACCTTAGTTCGGTCTTCGTCAGAATTATTATTAATTTCTCTTAATGATTTGATATTTTTCACAATATTTATTAGTTTATAATTTTAGCATATATAAATAAGTTTTTTTTTTTATTTATTTATTTATTTATTAAATTTGGTTCACCAACGATTGTAAACACTGAATACAGCAACATAACACATATATAAAATTAAACTTCAGCGCAACAATCACTTACAGGTAAACACCACATGCATGAAACAATAAATTATAGATTAAGCTACAGTAAAAATTCATTTAAAAAAAATTCATTAAATTAATTAAAAATTACAAAAAAAAAAAAACAACAAAAAATACAAAAGTTCATAAAAAGTTTTAAAAATGCATATTCACAAACAATCATAGAACATATTAAAAATTATAAGACATTCATAAGCACTATTAAATTCATTAAAAAATATCATACAAAAATCATTTTTTTTTTCTCATAATATTAATTAAAAACAAAAAAAACATTTATCATAACAAATCATAAACATTCATTTGATTAAATTTGTAACATTAATAAAATTGATTACAGTGTTAGAAATAACTTTAATTAATTATTTATTTAATTGATTATAGTGATAAAATTAAAATTATGAATTAATAACATTAATAAAATTAATTACAGTGATAAAATTAATAAATTAGTAATAGTGATACAATTATTTATATAAAAAATGACTAGGGGTTGAAGGGTAAACGATTAATAATGGCTTTCTGTTTAGCGAGTGAGTCAAAGTGGAGATCAACAACATCACTGTAGCCATTCACCGCTTTACACATTCTCGCAACAGGTGAATTGGCTCCCAGAACTGTTCTTCTAATTGGCATGCAAAGAGGAGTGATGGCACTACGCGGGATTCTAGAGGGTGCACGAAATCTGAAAAGGGCGAGTAAGCTAGGGCTGTCCATTTTGTGCTTAATGATCTTGTAAGCAAACATTGTATCAATTAAGTGTCTACTTTTGTCTAGCGAGGTCATGTTAAAATGTTCAAGTCTTTTATTGTATGACTTTTTTTCTGTTTGAAGTATCTGTTATTTGTTTATTGTGCACACCTACCACAGTGCTGTCTTTTTTAACCCAAAGGTTGACTGGTAGAGAATGCCTTGTTGCATTAAGTCCGCCTATGTACCACTACTGTACATGAAGTTTAAATAAATAAATTTCCTATAATAAAATTATTATCATTATTAGATATTATATAAGTATAATTAGCACCAAAAAAGAAAGCTAAAAGTTAGTAAACCAATGAATTAAAGATTGTGTCTCTCAGGAGAAAACGACGCGAGTTTAGTTATTTATAGATACGTTTTAAAGGTTTTGTCTTCTAATATAATGTCAACCTCGTCGCTAAGCATATAAAATAAAACTTGAACCTAAAAACTCAAATAAAAGCCTCATGATCTTACAGTTTTTATAAATAGTTGAGAAGTTCTTCAGGATATCAAAACTGAATAACTTTTCAACTTTACAAAAACTGTATTGTTTGAGCTACGACAACGACGCCGCGACGACGAACGACGGCTGAGTTACGCACGTGTACTTTTTTTAGTTGGGAAATCATCTTATGACTTCTCCCGCTCTGGGGTGGAGCGAGAGTGTGTGTCAGACTTTTACTGAATAAAACCACACCTATGTTCCTTCAGTTGCCTTTTGTATTCCAGGACTAGGATAGTATGTCCTTTTCAGAACGTATCCTATGCACTCACAGGCATTGGCCCTTCTGGCCCTCTACAGTTTGCTGACATCTTTTTCTGACAACTCGGGCTCGGTCATTATAGAACGAGCGAGCTACCCATTGCTCGTCGTCCGCAAGCCCGCGCCTACGGTGGCCTAAGATCGCTCTGCGATTTCCGATACCAGGGGCATCTTCTGTCGCAACGGCCGGGGCGTGAGGATGTACGGTCAGGGGGTCAAAAGTGCAGTTGTACTCTGCCGTTACTAAAGTGCCTAAAATTTCTATATAAAAATAATTTCTATATAAAAAGGTTCAATGGTTCATGACTGATTTAATTCGTAGCATAGGATCTAAAGTATTAAATAAACTAGTTGTGGACCATTGAACATCTCCTATAAAGAGATTTTAGACACTTTAGCATTGTTAGACTGCAACTGCACTTTAGACCCCTGACTGTACATTCCGTCACTCTTGCGGCCGCCTCCTTCACTAGCATTAACGCTTTGCAGAAGGATGCGACTGTATCGCACGTGTACTTAGCTTCGTAATTAATTATACTGTAGGCGGTATCGTTTGCAGCAGCGGCTCTCAACCTTTTTTGACCGGGGACTACTTTTATTTTTTTATTGTTCACAGCGGGGACATAGAAGTCCAAAACAAAACTTAACTATCTTAATAATAAAAAAATATAAATAAAAGCATTGTCATAGGAAACACAATATTTCTAATAATAATCATCATCATCATAATTTCAGCCTGCAGACGTCCACTTTTGGATATAGACTTCCCACAAGTGTCGCCACAACGAACGGTCCTGTGCGTCCCGCATCCATCGGATTTCCGCGACCCTCATCAGGTCATCCGTCCACAGTCTCACATCCTGATAGAAACTTAAAATCTGTTACTTTTCAGTTTGAAAGGTTGAATTTTTTTGTCTTTCCGCGGATCATATATTGTACAACAGGTCTCGAGCCTGCACCATAATCAGCCAATATCGTTTTCAACAGCTGGGACAACAAGGCCTTATCTCTTTATGTAAGAATAGGCTGTTATCCATCACGCGATCACATTATGGTTTGGTTCATGCCACATGTCTTTGAATTGGTTTCCTCACAATGTGTTTGTTCATCGTTTCACACCCACGGCCACGATATACACACGTGCAGTGGCGTAACTAGGAGATCAACGGCCCTGGGGCTAAAAAAAAACTGGGGCCCCTTTTTTGCATTGAAATCATCAAATAATCTCTCCTTCTCTGGGTGGAGTAGGAGTGTCAGACTTTTACTGACTAAAACGAGTTTCCATGATTAAAGTAGTGATGCAATCTATTTTATAGATTTAGAAGGTGGGCGAGTTTTTTGGTAGTTTAATAAGAGGTTTGCTAATCAAGTTTTCGGGGGCCCCGAGGCACTGCCGCCCAGTCCTTCAGTAGCTACGTCAGTAGATGCGTGGCGGTCTAAAGCTAGAACTACATTAGACCGACGCACACGTGTAACACGCCTGATTTGTACGTAGAAAGATTTCGCGTGGCGTGGATCTAGTGTAGCTCTACAAGTCATATAAAATGTACGGAGACCGACGCACCCATATCGGCGTAGTATAGTTTTACCTTAACAAGTGAACCGTGCAGTTAACACGATAAACCTTTCCATACTGATCCTACGTAGTAATGGATGGTTGAGCTCACACTGACATGTCGGTGACGAAGGTCAGACCTAGACTTAACCGAGGTAGTCTAGGACCTAGATCTGAGTGTACGCTTTGTTATTTGATAGGTAGTAGACGTGTCCTGTTTCGGGATGACAAGGGTGACAAAGGATTTTGTTATCGGTCAGAGAGTTCATTTTTCATCGAGTTTTTATTTTTTATTTATGTTCTAAAAAACCTATTAAGTAGGTAATAATTTTGTCGTATTATTTGTGGTTCTGACAGGTGAACAACCGAACCAAATGCTCATATATTATAAAACAGTTCCCCACAGTGTCTGCCTGTCTCTATGAATGTGATAAACTCAAAAAATACTGAACGGATATTCATGCAATTTTCACCAAATTCAGAGTGTTTTATGAGAAAGGTAAGGGTACAATCGGACAGGTACATCATCTACCCTGGTCACCAGGGAGAGTGGGAACGTCGATAGATGTCGTGCGGTGTTCCGCAGGGATCGGTACTAGGGCCGCCCTTGTGGAACATCGGATACGACTACGTGCTGCGCGGCGACCTCCCTGGCGGGGTCAGCGTGGTCTGCTACGCAGACGACACGCTGGTCCTGGCGCAGGGAGAGTCGTACCAGGCGGCGGTCGAACTAGCGACACGCGGGGTTGCGACAGTCGTGGACAGGATCCAGGAGTTGGGACTCGAGGTGGCATTGCACAAGTCCGAGGCAATGTGCTTTCACGGCCCTCGGAACGCGCCACCACCGGGTTCCCAACTGACGGTAGGAGGAGTCCACATTGGCGTCGGGTCAACGATGAAGTACCTGGGACTCGTTCTCGACAGCCGATAGGATTTCGAGGAGCACTTCCGACGTCTGGCTCCCAAACTAAATCGGACTGGGGCTGCCCTCGGGCGGCTCCTGCCCAACCTTGGGGGTCCAGACGCCTCCTGCCGGAGGCTCTACGCGGGCGCCGGCGCTGCGGAAGCAGCCGGCGGCCCGGCTGAACGCATGTCAGAGGGTCATGGCCATACGGATGGTGCGAGGATACCGGACGATTTCCCGCGAAGCGGCGAGCCTCCTTGCTGGACAACCACCATGGGATCTGGTAGCAACAGGCCTTGCTCACATGCACGATCTGCGCATGGAGATGCAACGCCGGGGCGAAACTCCGCTGCCGCGACAAGTCGCAGCATGGCGGACAGAGCTCCGGCGGGTTCTCATGGAGAAATGGCGACAGCGACTGCCGCGACCCAGTGCTGGGCACGCCACAATTATGGCGGTAAGTCCCTTCTTTGAGGCGTGGTTGGAAAGACCTCACGGCGTCCTCACCTTCCGCATGACGCAGGTTCTCACCGAACACGGGAAGTTCGGGAAGTTCCTGCACCGGATTCGTGCGGAAGCGACGCCCGGGTGTCGCCACTGTGTGGACTGCCCGGAGGACACGGTGGAGGTGTGCCCCGCTTGGGCAGAGCAAGGCCGTGTCTCGTGGGGCGATCGGCGGCGGCGATCTCTCGCGCTGGGCTTTGGTACAGGCCATGGTCCGGAGCGAGGAGGAGTGGCAGGCGGTCGCCTCCTTCTGCGAAGCAGTAATGCTAGCAAAAGAGGCGGCCGATTGCGTGAGGCAACGGCAACGGTCCTCACGCCCCAACCGCCGCCGGGATTCCGATCCCGATTTCCGGCCACCGTAGGCGCGGGCTTGCGGACGGCGGGCAATGGATGGCCCGCCGTCCGACCGTCCGGTAACCATCCGGACCGAGCACAAGTCGTCGACGGCGCGTATTGTTCCGCGCGCGCCTCAGGGAGATGTCAGCAAATCGTAGGGGCCCAGCAGGGTCGAAGCCTACTGGGGCCATGGGTAGTGTGAAAACGAAACCGTGGCCCTGGGACGAAGGCAACGAAGGAACAGGAGTGGGTTTTTAGTCAGTAAAAGTCTGACACTATCTCCCGCTCCGCCCAAGAGCGCAATTTGTCATAAGATGATTTTCCCACCTATAAAAAAAAAGGGTACACACGGTGACTTTGATAGCGTAGCAGGGCACACTAACATGATAAATGTGTGCGTAAACGCTAGCGCGTGAAACACAACAGGTATTATCGTTGTGTGATACAAAGTAACTCGTTTCTACACTCACACTCTTGAAAAAAAAAATAGTAGCCGTCTAAGTTACACGACTATGAAAATACAGCAAAAATTGGCTACTGTTATTAATGGCGCTGTGGCGCAATGCGTATGATACTTAACTGACGAGTAAGAGGTCCCAAGTTCGATTCCAATTATCTGTTATTTTCTTTTTGTTTTACTCATGTTTTTTTTGAATAGTAATGTTATGGTTATTCTCGTAATAATTAAAATATTCGAAATATATTTTTGTAATTTTATACATATAAACTATGTATATTTACGAAATTAATTAACGAAATTTTTGTATATAACTTGTAATATAAATAATTTTATAATATATATATATATCATTTACGTAATATAACAATACGTTATTATTAATAGTTGACAATCCTTTCATTGTCAACTTTTTTTTTTATTTTCGCAAACATTCGCTTATGAAATTATTATAGTTATTTAAATTAGCATCAAACACTTACACTTAATCTTTGGAAAGTAATTTTGATGATATGGGTAGGTAATCAGCAATAATGTTCACAATAATCAAGTAGCTGTGGGTATCAATACAAACAGAAGTAAAACCGAGCGTGCCATCCCACAATAATTCACCTATTCAAATAATATGTCTCCAGCTCAACTCGCAAACAAAATAAAACTCGTTTACTACTCGATATACACACACACATATTTGTATATGTGTTTGCTACGAATTAGATAAAAAAATTCGCTTCGTTCATTAGATGGAAAATTAGCACTGATTATCAAGTGCTTGCTTGCCGTTAAAGGTGTATCGAGTTCGATCCTAGCCATTGACAAAACATTATTTTCTATTTTATTGTAGTATAATGATAACGAAGTTTATTAAAGCTAAAACTTAGAATAATTGCTTTAAAAACTAAGTGTATGAATATTATCATCTACCCACTTTATTAGTTATTTACTAAGAAATGAGTCGGATAATAAGTTAACCTGGCATAACGCTTTTGCCTATCACGATCGTGTGTTCTACAACTTACTCCGAGACAAAAAATAATTAATCGTTGTGGAAAGTGATACTTTTTACAAGTAATAATTAACATGTCTCATTTGTCTACACTTTTGAGGGCTGAGATAGTAGTATTATATAAACAAAATGTATCCATAAGTGAAATTTCGAGGACACTAATGCTACCGGTAAGTAACAAATCCAAACTTAACATAATGCGAAATAATTTAACATTGTTGATATTTGTTAGGTTTTAACGTAATTTTGTGATTGTTTACAGAGGAAAACTGTGCAGTTTTGGGTGCATAGATATACAGCTGAAGGGACAATCGATGCCAAACGTCCGGGTCCAAAAGCAATTGCATATACGGATGCCAACCCACTGCATCGAAATATTGTTGCTACGTATAGCGCTGACGGCTTTGCTACAACAAGAAACACTGCGATTATGCACGACGTGTCTATGACAATTGTTCGACGCCACTTACGAGCAGCAAAAATTAAATGTCGCAAGCCTGCGAAAAAAATTTTACTGACGGCGTTGCATAAGGAAGAAAGGATGCGGTTTGCAAGAAAAGGAGACAATTTTTTTTGTTTGGGGAATAGGCCCACCACAAATTGTGGCGTATAGCAATGAAATGCACGTTAGTTTATTCCTTATAATCTCTAGATTACATTGGTAATATTGGCAAAACTTTATCTAACTGGAGTACCGTGAAATACGACAGTCAAAACATGACTCTCATAATAACCTAAAATCTCACAAGAGCGATTGTCTAATGAGTGGATAGGTCTCCTTGGTGTTTTAAGTTAAAATAGTGCACTGTTCAATAATATACAGTATAAAACAAAGTCACGTCTGTACTACGTGACAGACTTTGATGTGATTTACACGATTTGATAGACTTATTCATGAAAATGCGTAGATGTATTCATTTCGAAATAGCGCGGCTTTTGTCGGCCATTGACTGTAGATCTAAAATAATAAGGTGATGTGTTTTATGCTGGTTGTGTAAGGAGAAAAAAAACCACATTATAACATCACAAGTATTTATTACTGTTCATCATCATCATTTTCAAAGTCATCTCTTAAAAGCAGTATTTCATCTAAAAAAGATGCAGGTGGCTCAACCTCACCTTGATGCCGCGCCCAAGATAAAAACCACACTATACACATCACATAAGCACAGCAGCCAACAGTGCGTCTGCCCACTAAACAATTACGACAGTATCCAGCAAGAGCAGTATTCAACATTCCGTTGAAATCGCGCTGCACAATTGATATAACGGCTTTGTGGATTATGCATGTATCTACAGATGCCATTTTCATAAAATCTTTCGAATAAAAATACGAAAAGAACAGAAGAAACATGCTATCTAGTAATCGGAAACAATAATAATGTTGTCTGTAGCGGTGGGGGTTTCAACGACGAACAGTTTTCAAAGACCGTTTTTTGTTCTGCAACGTAACAACCGTTTTCCATCCTGAGACCAAACAGTCTTCGTTGCATAAACCAGTCTTCGAATTACTGTGTGCGAATTGTTATCTTACTATTAAGAATATAAGGTCGAAAATCCATTGCTTCAACTATCACACTCGTCGCGTCGTCGTTTTTAAAACCAGTTATTGCAATGAAAAATTAAATTTATGTTTATAGTCATTAAGTTCATTTTTCATTGTAATAACTGGTTTTGAAACGACGACGCAACGAGTACAGAATTTATTACCGTCCTCAAACTAGTTGCGACAACGAACGTTTTCTGCAACTACTTCACTCAACGATAGTTTCGTCTTCAAACCAGCCCCCCTAGCCAAGTCACAAACGATAAACGTAAACTCTCAGTAGTCTTTAATAGATTTTCAACTTTATGTTATTGGATATAAAGTTGAAAATCTATTGAAGATTACATAGTGTTTTCGTTCGTTCCGGTCGCTAACGCTCTGTAGTCTTTAATAGATTTTCAACTTTATGCTCTTAGGTATAAAGTTGAAAATCTATTGGAGATTACTAAGCGTTCACGTTTATCGTTTGCAACTTGGCTAGGGGGGCAGTTGCGACGACAACCGTTTTCTGCAACCGTTTTTGTCGTCGCCAAAACGGTTACGTCTCGTCCGTCTAAAATTCGACAACGACCCACCACTAGTTGTCTGTCAGTGTCAAACTGATTGAAACTGGACCACAGAGCATCTGCAACGGGCTATTAATTACGTTTCGTTCCACGTTGATTTTTAAAGTACGTTACTTGATATTTGTGTTAACCGTTAATAACAGCATTAAAAACAAGTTCGCTGGACCAATTAATTATTATCTCTTGAAACGCATTTAAATCCGATGTCACCGCTGCGCACTATAGTAACATTTTTTTTTCACGTTAAAATAAACTTGAAAACGCTCCTAAACAAGCATTTTTTGCCGTAACACTTTTTTACTATTATTTCATTATTCCGGTTAGATTTCTATATAATTTTTGGTCTGTTAATTATAATAAGATGATCGCTTTTTCCATGTGTAATATTATTAATAAACATAACCGTTTAATAGTGGGCCCAAAAAAAATTGTCTCCTTTATAGATTTTGATTGGTGCAATAACATAGTTATATTTAGTGATGAAAAGTGTTTTAAGTCAGATAAGGATGGGCGTAAAATATTATGGAGAAAAGATGGAGAACGTTACCATCAGAAAAATATTCTCCCATGCAGGTCTAGTGGTCGCATTACGTTAGGTTATTGGGGCTGGATGTCATCGATGGGTCCCGGTGAGTTAGTGGAGGTAGGGGGTCGCAATACCAGTCAAGGTTACTTGGACATCTTGCAAAATGTTATGTTGCCTACCGTGCGCGTGGCATACCCGGACGAGCATATTTACTTCGTGCACGATAACTGCTCGGTGCACCGCGCACGAATGGTGCAAGACTGGTTAAGTGTCCAAGAAAACTTGACTGTTATTGAATGGCCCTCTAAAAGTCCCGATTTGAACCCCATAGAAAATCTATGGGGTCACATGGTGCTCAACTGGGATTCATCTGATGTGAGATCTAAACGTAATTTAGATAATTTAGTGTCATCCATGTGGGAATCGTTTCGCGGCACTGACCTGTGTGAAAATTTGGTGGCTAGCATGAGAACGAGGTTACAAGAAGTAATCGACAATGAAGGTGCACCAATTAGATATTAATTTTGATTTAAATTGAATCCAATTATAAATATTTTTAAAAAGCTGTATTACTGTATGCTGTTTTTGTTGTTGTTGTTTTTATCATGTTATTGTTATTGAAATCAAGAGTTACGATACCTATCATAGTTCATTTTTTAAAACATGTTGATTGATAAGTTATAAGTAAAAAAAAAAGACTAAGAAGTAAGCTGTAGGTAATTATACTGTTGTTGTTATTATGTGACATGATGTTATTGTTATTGAGATCAAGAGTTGCGATATCTATCATAATTCATTCTTGATAACATGTTGATTTATGTCACTAATAAAAAACTTAAAAAAGTGACGTCCATCCTTGTCTGACTTAGAATATTTTCACTTTATATATTGTATTAAAGATAATCATGAACAGATTCGTTAATTGTGACCATTCCGTTTAATGTATGTAATTAATAAGTTGTAATAAACATAGTTGGATCGTTATCGCAGTTTTCTTTGTCACAATATTTTCAAAATATTTTAATTATTATGAGAGTAACTATAACATTACTATTAAAAAAAAAACAGGGGTAAATCAAAAAGAAAATAAAAACAAGCAAACTTTTTGTTACATCAGACGATTGGAATCGAACTTGGGACCTCTTACTCGTCAGTTAAGTATCATACGCATTGCGCCACAGCGCCATTAATAACAGTAGCCAATTTTTGCTGTATTTTCATAGTCGTGTAACTTAGACGGCTACTATTTTTTTTTTCAAGAGTGTGAGTGTAGAAACGAGTTACTTTGTATCACACAACGATAATACCTGTTGTGTTTCACGCGCTAGCGTTTACGCACACATTTATCATGTTAGTGTGCCCTGCTACGCTATCAAAGTCACCGTGTGTACAATACATGCGTATAGAAAAGCTGAGATTTTCAGAGATTTCTAACACCCGTGTGAAGCTGGGGCGGGTCGGTAGTGTTTTTAGAGCTAAGTCTGCAATAAAATAGAAACTCGTACACTAAGGCAGTTTTCATCACAGAACAAGTTCAGAAGAATATAATAAGTTTTGACATGACAGATTGTCTTCAACAAAGATAAATCATTGATAATGGAGACATCTTACACAAGCGATCGACGAAAACAACTTTCCTTTTAAGAAAAAACTCGCTTCGGTAATAACGTTCAACTTTATAAAACAAACGATAAAGTTTGGCTTAGTTTTAACACTTAGTCTCGAAAGTAGATTCTAAAAATAAACTGTGGCTAAGTTTGAATTTAGAAAAGTTGGAATACAGTTTTACTTTAGGAAAATTAAGTCTTCGTTAAGCAAAATTTCGTGCCTTCAGAATCTAAGATATTTTCCTTGGAAGTACCGCATCTTACCTCACATATTCACCTCAAATATAAAGCAGCGCTAATAAATCTTCAGATGAAACTAATAACACTTAATATCACTTACGAGGCTCATAAATTCATGATTATAGCAATAATATCTGCGAAGGAAACCCAAATATAATGTACCAATAACGTTACACAAACAAAAATACATAGCTATGTGTATATTATGATGACGTAACGTCGTGACGTCACGGAAGGTTGCTCCGACAATTTGTCACCGATGAGACGTGTCAGAATCCTTTCGCTTCTGATATTTTATCTTATATTTATCTGTCAGGTCAACCGAAACAACGTTATGACGGGTCATTTGCTGGTGTTAATGGAGGTTACATTTAAAGGATGATGAGTTGAGAATAACATCTCTTTTTCAACGATAAAATCTCTTTACAATATCACAATTCAGCTCACACGTCGCGCCTTGTATGTTCGAATATTTTATATTCCAGAAACCCCTATCCTTGTCAAAGATCGTTGAGCATAATCATAACATATCTAATATCGGACGCCGAACTTCTCTCTTGAGTTCAGTCATAACTCGATGGTAGCCTAGAGCCAACTCAGAATGTCGCACTAAAAATAAGCTCCGCGATCACGAAACCCGATCTACCGACATGCAATCTGCGCTGAGCACTTAAACTGAGAGCTGTCACTTAAGTTGCACCATGTGAGAGCAACTTAAAGTAATGTAGGACCAAGTTACAGCGAGATAACATAAGTTGGGACATGTCTTCGGGCCGCACTCGCAGTCCGCCGCAGTCAGCCGAATGCTTCTGGAAAGCAATGATGCGAATTTTATCGAAGTTTCACGACTTTCTTGGAATTACATTTGAGTTTTGTAACTATCTGATTCTACATTTATGGTCTAGGTATGTACAAAGACATTAAATATGTATGTACCTGTGTGTATATTTTTGACTACGTCATGCTTGATTTCTTGAAAATTTTGAAATTCGTTCGTTTATATCTCAATTACATCTTCAATATCTTACTTGAATATTTGTGTAGATATTCATACTCACGGTCATTCATCTCAACTATATGGTATAAATTGACGAAAGATAACTGCGGACAATACTCAACAATAACACAAAACGTATCACAATATTTATACAACGAGAAAATAAAACACATTGTCACACATTTACAACATTCAAAGAAAAGTGCTTTCAAGAGGCGTTCGACCGAATAGTAGAGATAACTCACAATAACGCGAGTGGCCGAGTGGCCGGTCACACAATGATAGCCATAGGTGGCCGAGTGGCCGGTCACACAATGATAGCCATAAGTGGCCGAGCGACACCCATACTTTGTGGTAAGTGAACCAATAATACCGATACTGAGACCGGTGCCCTAATGTGATGGTATCTAGATCTCGTTTATTCATTGTATATTGTTACTGCTGTCTATTTATTTCTAAGTTCGTGTTCCAGATATTTCGAACAAACGGTTATATTCCAATGGTCTCTGGAAGGTTTTGTATTATGTATGTACCTGATTTATTATCTCTAGACGGTAGGCTAGTAAATGGCTGAATTGAAGAGAAGATTGATTAGTGAGCCTCAGGATTTATCTTATTACTTTTGTCTGTTGTCCGAAAAACAGGTCATCACTGAACGTCTCAAGAGGTTATTAATTAATTTCTGCTAAATAATGAGCAGTGGGTTCCTCTGTATTAAAGAAAATATTCAAAAGCATACGTAAAATAACTAACATAACACGTGAAGTAAGGATAAGTAGTTTTCAAAGCAATGTTCGTCTTAATTGCAGAGCGGACAAGTTCTACCGCAGTCAACAGAAACATTCCTATCTTTGTCCAAGTTCACAGCTATGTGGCGAGCACAAAGGAGAGAGCAGATAGTTGACATTAGCCGCGGTCTGGAATGGAGAACGTGTCGCTTTAAATAGCGCGAACACGCTGACGGTAGGGAGGGACCCGCGGTGACACGCTGGCGGCAGGGAGGGACCCGTGGTGACACGCTGGAGTAAATAAATAGAGGGGTATTGTGTGGGTAACGTTTTTCAGTGATGTGAAGTAGAAATATTACGAGTCAACGTGAAAAGAGCCTTTCTGAAAAACTAATTTACATTTCACAAACCTACTTTTTCCTGGCTTGATATGTTTAGCACATTATGGAATGAAGAGATTTCGATGGAGATTTCGTTTATTATGTACCTATTTACAGATAAATATTCTGACAGGCTTTCCATTTATATATATTTTTAAACTTTATGTGTAATAGTGGTAATAAAAAATAAATCAGGCTCTCACAGAAATTTATTACATGAAATATATATCGCTCTAGCACAATCAGTAATAGCCTACTGTATCACTGTATGGGGTGGTGCAGCAAAATCACAGTTTATACATGTTGGACGAGGACAACGTGCCGTTATAAAAATAATGTATTTTAAAAGAATTAGATACCCTACTGAAGGCTGTATCAGGAAAGTAGACTACTTTCCGTTAGAAAGTTATATATCCTACATACCGTCTTTCAAGAAATATTTTCCATATTGTAAATCCAGAAGCTGGTATACATGGGAAACCAATAAAAAATATTAACATACATTTTACTCACAACAAATCTGACAACTTCATACCAGTTGCTGTCTGTTCTTATAAGCTTGCGTCTACACTGCATTGTTTTCCTCAACATCCGACTAAAGCTTAGTTCGTGTCACGCTGCAAGTAGGCAGCCGTCGGAACACGGCGACAGTAAAGCAGGCATAATGCACGCCACACAAAGGTGTACGCGGTCCAACGAGCTCTCGATAGTGTACTGTGTTGTCCCACCGTCCCGCTGTCCCACTGCCGCCGTGTTTGGATCAATAGCGCGACAGCGTGACAGTTGCGATTAAGAGGATGACTGTTATTGTTTCAGTTGTTGTTTTTTATACTGTGGCGATTCCAATACTATTATATAATACTAATATAATAAGAAGACTGAATGACTAACTACTCACTAAGACTGAAAGTCTGCTAGAAGTTTTGAACAGAGAGACAGATTTCTGCTACAAACAAAACGTTATAATTTAAAATCAGGACTTTATTAAGTTTTAAGAAAGTTATGAAACAAATATCTAGCTGTCTAAATAAACGCCATTCATACCATCTTACACCTAAGAATTTAAGTAAAGTAATAAGTTGGTCTTTATAAAGTTAGAAGAGGTACACGGCGCCCACAACCTGAGAGTCCGCGGTCTCTGTATCGATCCGAAACTCTTCAGAAACTGTTTGTATCAAAGGCGGTCTTCGCAAGTTTTCATTCGAGGTCCCTTTACTTGAATATTTGCGGTCGTCTTTGCTAATAAACTGGTCGGTTTTATTTAACGTTAACGTTGCGAAGAAACTTGGAACTTGCTGCGAGTCGCTTCAGAAGTGTTCGGAGTTTCTTCAGATATTATTATTAATTTAATTAAGTTGTTTAGGTATCAGTGATACACTGGCTGCGAGTCGCAGGACCGGTCGATGTGATGAAACTTGGGAGAGGGACTCCTATGTCCAGCTGTGGACGTCTTTCGGCAGAAAGCATGATGATGATGAAGCGCTATTTGTATGAATTTAAATTCTAACATGCGCATCTGCTTTTAACATTATATGAAACTTGATTATGCCGGTCGAGGTCCCAAGTCAATATTTTTAGGATTTCAACTTAACAGCCGGTTCTGTTGCGATTGCAGTATACACCGTATCTCAGACCTCAACTTTAAAATGTGTACCATAGATCTAGTACACGTTTCTGGATGACAGTGATAGAAGTTTTCGTCGAAATTTTTCTAAAATCTTTACTTTTTAGGGTTCCGTAACTCAAAAGGAAAAAATGGAACGCCCATAGGATCACTTTGCTGTCCGTCTGTCTGTCTGTCAAAACGCTTTATGTCGGGAACGCGTAAAGGTATCATGTTGAAATTAACACACACAAAAATCATATACTCAGGTCTGCGGTCCCTTGAAGCTGTGATAAAAAATTAAACTTCTAAGTTTACCGAAAAAAAAGATACGGCCGTTTACGTCGCAAAAAACGTATATTTTGACACTCTCAAGGGAATCAAAATTCATACGGTACGTTTCGTTGACTTGACCCAGAATCCTGAAATTTGGCATAAAGCAAGGTCTTATAGCAAAGATATAGGAATAAATCTGTGTGTGTGAAAACTGTAAATTTGTTGTTACATTACGAAAAAAAAAAACTTTTTTGCGATTCGGAAAAATCTTTGTAACTCAATTCGGGAATTGACCTATTTACGTAAGCTTGAACGGAACCCTCAGTGCGCGAGTCCGATTCGCACTTGTTTTATTTTAAACTATAAAATCGTTATCCTAATCAACCCCAATGACATTTTTAATCAAAAAGGTATTTACTCTCTTTTTTCATTAATAACAGAATGTAAATAAAAGTAGAAGCAGTTATCTGCTCAGCTAAACTCAGAAGCTCATGTGAAAAAAGCGATTCGGCATTCTTTGTGCCACCAATAACAGTTTACCCAACTTGAAATCTAATTCGGAACCCCAAACTCATCTACCGTGCTTTTTTTTAAGGTGGGAAATCATCCATGACTTAACTTGACTCCGCTTTGGGTGAAGCGGGGGGCTTTTCAAACTTTAAATGACTAAAACCACACCTGTGTCCTTCAGTTGCCCTTTGCGTTCTAAGACTACGGGTTCCTTTTTTAGAAAATCCTCTCGGATCTACCGTGCTTGCTACCCTGATCAAGATCTTCAATATTTACAACGTCAATTACCAATTAACTATCGACTACCAATCTAAAGCACTTGAAAGTGCCTCTCTTAAAGCCGACACTAACAACTGTTATACCCAGCTCTAGTTGTTGAACTACTTACTAGTTGTTTGTGTTGTGTTGATGAGACCTGTTGATGGCTGTCGGCATCGAGGGCACTCGTCTTGATTGATGGTCGCTGAGAGGAGCGGCGTGTTTTGTTTGAAGTCGTTTGCACCGGGTTGTATGGATAGCAGTAATGGGGTTTGTGCTGTTTCGTTTCCATGGTTCTTTGTTTGAAATAAACTGAAGATTTGTTTTCTTTGTTGATTCCAGCGTAAGAAACTTTGAAATTGTATAGAATTTTTGAAAGTTGTTATAGATTTCTATACATACCAGAGACGAAGGGTTCATACAGCTCGATTCCTACTGGCTTCCCTTCATGACTTTCTGACGAATCACACTCATTGTATAAAGCTGAACATTTACGTGTATGTGAGTAGGTATGTGTGTATGTGTTTTACTCCTTCACGTTTAAACGGTTCAACTAATTTAGATGAAGTTTGGTACACGGGAAGACCACGTTCTGGAAAAGCACATAGAATATTATCCAGACAGTAATTCCCTTGGGAACATTTGGGGAGCGAAGCCAGTAACAGAAGCTAGAACTTTGTACAGGTTACGATAATGTATTGCTCGTTACCGGTAGTCAGCTACCTAGCTAGACATAAACAGTCAGTCAGTTAGTCTTTTTGTACGTCTTTATGTCGACACCGTCACCGGCCCACGCTGAAAACCAGCGCTGTGAGCTCATCGCATTATGCGTGAGGCCGCAGCTTTATGCATATCTTCCCTATCTGTTGATTACGTTTGTTAGCTAGTTTTAAGATTGCGTCATTTCGCTTAAATAAACTGTTTTTCTTTCTTTCTATAAACATGGCATGGAAGTTCATACCTACGCAGTCTATCGATCACAGCTCTACGCTGATGGAGTTCAAACAATTAGAGCAGACAAAAGCGGTATATTTCTCTTTGCGAGCTAATTAGAAGCTCTTAGCAACATCGCCTTCTCGAACACTACACAATCAATTTCATCTGCCTCTGTTACTTACATTTCTTTACTTTAATTTTAAACAAGTTAATACAACATGAATTTAATTGTTCCAGGTAATGGCGACGTCTTGAGAACTCAACTTTAGATATAAAGACGTGAGTACACTGTCTCGGTGAGCAACGCCAATTCCAATTAAAATTTAATTGTAACGCCGCCGCTCGATTCCTCCTGTTTTGTAATTACGCACACTTCTGCGATATATATATATATATATACATTGCGCCTCACAGAATATGTACAATGACATCTATATACGTAAGATTCCTAATGTCCACTCGCATAGATAATTAAACCTAGTACCTACTTAATACAAATCTGTTCATAACTTAAAGCATCTTGTCACACGTGCAAGCCACCGTAAATCAAGCAACCCGAGTGAAATCTAACGTAATAAATCCTTTGAATGCGAAATTGACCATTACCATTCAACTTTAGTCTTGCTAACAAGATTAACGTCGAATGGCAATGCCAAGAAGTCTAACTGGGAAATCTCACGACCTGCTACTACGTGTCCTTTTTCTTACGTAGGAAATAATCTAGTCTAGACTCGTCCCACTCTAAGTGAGACAAGATGAAGTGTGAGACCTTTACTGGATAAACCCCCATGTGTTACGTCAGAGGCTCTTTGCGTTCCAGGGCCAAAATAACTCTGGAACAATTCCGCAAAGACTAAATGTTCTACTATATACAAATTACGCAGCACACCACAGTTTCACAGCAGAGTGCACAGCTAAGCGTCCCCTGCGCATCGGCCACGCAATTTGTTCGCACGAGTACAGACCGAGTGCGGGCACCACACACCCACTGGAGCGTGAATGAAAAATAGTATCGAATCGCATTTACAGCTTACACGCTTTTAGTTTTAATAGCACTGTGGTACTGCAGCAATGCAAATATAATCAAACTAGGTTTCTACATACAAACTTTGGACTACCATTTCATCCCCTTAGGGAGTAAATTTTCTCCGAGAAAATCCTCTCTTAGTGCTCGCCTACGTCATAAAAGGAAACCTTGTGTAAAGTTTTACACTCTTAGGCCCCGTAGTTTCGGCTGTGCGTTTATATATCAGTCAGTCGGTTTCTCTTTTTATATATACAGATTACACATGTAGCTTGCAATGAACAGCCATCAGAAACATTCTGGCTTCCGACTTGCTGCGTTCTGCAGTTTTGTTCGCTTGTACTTTGTTTGCATCTGATCGTTATAGCTAATTGATTCATTGAAACTAAAATTTACCTACTGCCTACTGTCCATGGACGCGTAGCTTCATAGACGCATAATCGTCATTATACGAGAAGCTGCAACGACACGACACGGCACGACGTTGCCGCTTCGTCAACAGAGTTTCGTAGTTTTGTTTGTAAGCTGTGAGCAGGCGTACACCAATCGTATAATGACGAATACGCGTCTGTGAAGCTATGCGTCCGTGGACAATAGGCCTAAAAGATACACGCATTCTTGCCAGAGCACCCAATGTTGCCCAGTAACTGGCTTGTGGAGATAAGAGTAGTCGACTGTATCTAGAACTGGAAGCTAATCCCAAGAGGATCGGCAGACGATGATGATTCATTTGATTCCTTCATCCAAATTGAAGGTCAGAGTTACCTGTAATCTGTCTCTGTATGTGCCTACTTATTATCTCTTGTTGCCAGGCGTATCTTCTGTATCCTCCAACACCGTCATCCTAACGACACCCATGTATTTCAGCCCACCAACAGATCCTCTATGCTAATACATTCCGCACATAACCACCACTGTTCATGCGAACGAATTGTAACCGTTATCCGCACAGATAAAGTTCCTTTTTACTTGCACGCTCACTTATACAGGCTTCTTTGTTTTTTGGCTATGTAAAAGATGTACTTTACTTTGTCATTAATATGTTGTAACGTAAGGAAATTGTGTGCCTCCTAAATGTATGAATTCGTGATCAATTTTGTTAGAGGCGAGTGAAATTTTTTTATTTTATTAATATGATACAATGGCGCTGTAACCTTAATTGGAATTTGATGTGACTCTAATTTCAATTAAAGAACAGCTAAAATGAAAAAAATATTTATTAGTAACTTAGTTAATACTAGTAGTATAGACTTCTAGAGCAGACTGAACGAGCAGCAGTAACCCAAAGCTGCTAGGTCCCTCTAGGTGGAAGTCCGTATTGCAGGCTGTGGCTCTAGCTCGAGGCGAAGGCTCCTGGAATCTGCTGTTCAAACAATTTTATTATTTTCCTATCAAATTCAAATCCTATTCTAAATTTACGCTAACCTTTAAAATGCAGCTGAAAATCTAGACGTCATGGAATTTTTCTACTATCAAATTCAAACTAAGGAGCCTTCAAATACAACGCAACACCTACAAGCAACAGAGGTTGCTTTAAAAAAAAAAATATATTATATTAGTGATAATCCGACTACAATGTTCCCACCGCAGGAGCGCACGCCTCTTCTCTGTAATAAGGAGTACAAAAGTACAGAATCCACAATGCGAACCTTATGCAGGTTGCTGCTATTGTGTATACCGGCTGTGATCATAATTTTTAAATGCCCGTTAGAAACCCGCGGAACATTAAACAGGTAGATACATGAGTAGCTGTATCCACAGCACACTGACTGGAAGCACATAGTAGCTTATCCTTTGCCGGAAATTACACGCCAGTGTGTATATTATGTAAAAGATCTCAGAAGCTAGATTCTACATAAACATTGCAAGGCAGTTTGCCTGGATGAGGATTCTACAAATAAACACTGAACAACTTCCAGTATTTGTTTAAACTTTTATTATTATTATTATATAAATAAAAAATAACGATAGAAAAACTATTACCATAATATTTATATACTTTTACATATTTTCACTTTAAAACAAAATCACAACATTATACTCGCACTGTATTCGCCTAACAACTGAACGATAAGTCGACAGTTTAGCATAGGCATAGGCTAGTGTCGCCCCACCATTGCTACGGAGATTAGCAACGGACCAATAGTAGCGCGATACCAGTGTTGCTAACCTAAATAAATTACGTATTTAAATACAAGTCTTTTAAGCGAAAGCCAAAATTATCTTTTATTTTGTCCGTCTGCGAAGGGACAACATCATATATATTCATGAAATATGTACTAGAAATTCAGGAGACATATCAATTGAGATCCAGAAGGGACTCTTTATTTTTACAAAGCATTGATTTCAATTAGATACGAGTAAGTTCTGTTGAATTATTCAAGAGTGTGTCATCTAGTCACATAAATAGTTTCTTCACTCAATTACTTTTTTATTCTTGGGGTCGGACATTTTTGTGGCCCGCGCCTTATTATTTCATAGCCGGCTCTTTTGTAACCTCTATAGGAGATAACGACTTGTGTAACGACGCGTTCACAATTTCACTCACCAGAGTTAACATGCTAATGTGCTTTTTATATAAAACGAGGCCGATTTGTTTTGAAAGCGTTCCCTGTTGGATAAATTGACGTGATTTTGGTTGTTAGAGAGAACTTTTGTAATTTACACGTTCAATTATTTCTTTCTTCCAAAGCAAAAGTGAAGAGACTCATCCATGGTTCTCCATAGGGCGAGATCAAAGTTAAGAACGAACTTATTGTCAAATAAAAATAAATAATACAAGACGTATTCCTGTCTTTGTTTCGGTGAAATAAAATCTCATTTAGTTCAGGGTCTGCAATTCAGCGACTTATATCTACTTACAATACACATCTGCTTACGATTATTATCATATACATGGATGCTGTAAACAAAACCAATATTTTTTTCAAATAGCTTTAGATTTCCAATCACAGAACGCGATTTTGTTATTACCTATCATTGAAGAAACAGCGTAATAGCCAAATAAACTTTAATAAAATTCCACAGAAGCAATAGGTCCATATGTATTGTAATAAGAACACAAGGGTATCTAAGTCACAAGATTGTGCCGAGAAGATGAACTAAGTGGCATTGAGTCTAAAGATCTAGCCCGAAAGTCACCTTATGCCAAATGTATAAATAAAACATGTAATATGTTGTAAAAGGCAAACAACACAGATGACATTGTTACTTACAGCAGAAAGAAAAAAGAAAAGATAAATTTACGAAACTCTAATACAAATACCCGTTCGAGATATGACCATGGAATACGTAAAACTAATTTGGATATCCATTGTATTAAACCAAATATTATATAGCACCAAAACAAACACACACCTTAAATTATTACGCTATTAGATTCATAACTCACACAAGGTAATTCGTGAACGCTAAACAACGCACATTATATAATACCATCTCCAAATAAACAAATTTATGCTACCGGAACTACATTTATGGCTGAAATATAACTGTTATATCGTACATATAGTAGAGATCATAAGAGGAATAAGAAAATAAATCATAATTTTGCTTCAGTTCAGACCATAACAAGACCTAAATACTAATGTGACGATAAGCTTGCGCAGTAGTTGAACGATGAACTGTCACGGAAAAATAAAATAAAATGTGGTTTAAAACAATGTTGATGAATTTACCTAATCGCATCCCAATGAAGCCAATGTGTGTTCGGATTTCAGATAATTCGCCATTTTCATCTCGTTTTGCTTTTTACCTTAACCGTTAACTTTGAATCTTATAGTCGAGTTAATATATAACATGATTTAAAAGAGTGTTCATGGAGTTTCTTACACGTTTTTCTCCATAGCGATCTAAGCTTTAGAATTTGCAATTAACTTCAATTTTCCAACTGACTTCTTGAGAATTTAAAAGTGCCTGCAAATGGTTTATTTAAAGTAAATACCAAGAGTTTGAGTTTTCACTGAACAATTTTTTCTAAGAGTAACATTATAAATAACAGAGTAAAAGGAAATGAGACGGTAAAACCGCGCTGGCCTTCATAAATGTTGTTCAAAATTAAAGCAAGAGCGAGGATGTACGCGACGCAGATATAAGTGCGAACATACGCGCATGTGGTAGATGCTAATGAAAGTGTGCCGAATGAGAGTAGCATTAAACTTGTAAATGAAGAAGGAATACGTCAAGGAGCTGTGTTATTTAATTAATTCTCTAATTAATTCAAACACGTACTCAAGATAAAGATGTGCTAGACGTTTTGGATAAAAACAATGTTAATTCCATTATGAAGAAGAAAACTAGATGGAAACTTTTGTGACTCTAGTAACCAGATTAAAATACACAGGACACCAGAAACGTCGAAAAGCTTTTAAAACAAAGCAAAAACATAAACAACAAGCGAAACTAGTTTAGGTTCGACGAACAATATTCGCGCAAACGTCAGACAACATTAAACAAACAACGCACACGAAAGCCAACATTAAATCGCTCACAACCAACAAACTAACTTTCAGCTTTAGTTTCAAACTAATTTAGCGAGCGCTGATTCCGGATACTGATGATTCGGTTAAATCTACATTATGTATTCAATCTCTTTGCCGCTTCGGAGGTAAACAAGATTATCTGCCGCCGCCGTTACCCGTCTATATCTTACGGAGGCCACTTATTTCGTAGCATCTGGTACAGTTGCTAAGTTTTCATGGAAAACAAACTGTTGGTAAGACAATGTTAAGAAAGCTTCTGGTAAAAACACGCGCCTTCGAGCGAGCCCTATACATGTGGTGATATTGTGCGCGTACACTGTTCAGAAAAATATAAAATGGCCTTAGGCTCAGAAAATAGGGAGCTAGCTCACAAGCTCTTAGTAACAACTAATTTAATTATTATTAATAATAAAATTTCATTGACGATATGGTCCCGATTGTATTACGAGTTTAAATTAGGTTTTCTTTTCTGGATCAATTCTACATCTCGGTTACATCGGAACCTAATTCGGATCCGAAGTTTCAAATTTGGTTTTTCGGAATCGGAACTGAAAAATCGGAGGTGAAGGCTGAGGCAGAAGCGTCAAATGAAACTAATCAGAAACTCTGATAAAATATAAATGAAGAGCTTTACAATATTCCAAATACAAAATAAAACAACAAGTG
This sequence comes from Mythimna impura, assembly GCA_905147345.3. Classification (NCBI taxonomy): domain Eukaryota; kingdom Metazoa; phylum Arthropoda; class Insecta; order Lepidoptera; family Noctuidae; genus Mythimna; species Mythimna impura. The sequence goes on along the minus strand of LR990355.1, from coordinate 958,212 downwards.
AAAGAGTAATTGACGCGGGAGGGGAGGTTCCGATATAAGTTCCAATTAAAAATTTGTCGGAACCGAAATTGAAATCGGAGGTGCTACATCAATAGAAGATCCAAATTTTTGGAATCTGAATCAAACTACCGTAACATCTCTGGTCTCGACTTAGAAATTCTTAGCAGCATCATAATACCTAAACTGAGTAACAACCACTAAGCTGCTGTCCATAAACTTGCTTCTGCATACATCAGAACTCTGTCCAACCTAAACAGCTACACTAAGTTTAGTCCCCCCGCACCCTCCCCCTCTCCTCTCCCATCTGTCCCACAACTAGTGTCTTTAATAAAGTGGAGTTGGAAGAAACTTTCCTCGTTATTTGCTTGATGAATTTTAATGCAAAAAGGATCTTGAAAATTACTCCAATTAAACACTTTAAGATCCAAGCGAACGCTGATTAAGAAGTTAACGTAGTTTCAAATTGCACTCATGCGGAGCAGCATTCAAATTAAATTAGGATAAGAGGAATATATATTTTGTAGTTTCCAATTGAAGTTAGTGGTATAAATATTTAGCAGTATTGACTTTGCGAAGTAGGATTTTAAAATAAATTTTCTATCACTTTACAGTTACACCCCACTTAAGCCCCATTTGCAAATAACTCAGTCCAATGAAATCCAATGAAAAATGACCAGTCCGACTTATTTAGCGTAGGATCCCCCAAAAACAAAAGGCTCCCCTTGATAAATGTCAGCGAGCGGTTCCTTTTGTAGCGAGCTTCCCTAACCGAGTGAGTAATTGTCGTCACCTTCCACCAAATCGTCTTTACATTGCGGATCTATTGAGGCAGGCTTCAAAGCCTCCACGTGGATCTCCGCCTCACCACCCTTTGTTTATGGGTTTTTAGATGCTTCGTCAACTTTTTAGCAGTGAATTCTTTGATGTGATTTCTTTGACGCTTAAGACGTATTTGTCGGTTTTTGAACCAAAATAAACTTGTTACAGAATTAGTTGGTGATTGGGTTTTAAAAGAAGAAAATATGTAACGTTAATTAACACATGTCTGTCTATAAAACAGTTGGACACAGAACCGAAGAGGGAAAATGCAACACGATTTATCCCCTCTAAGTCGATTTATTCCTTTTTTCTTTTTGAGTCTTCGTGTAGTTCCTTCAACGTCAAGCGCATTGAATATAAGCCTTTGTCAAAAGTCCGTAAATTCTTTACCTACACTGTACAGAATATAAGTTAAGGCAATAAAAACTCTTCGCAGCAATTTGTAACCTTTCCTCACCGTTAAAACTTTCAGCGGTTTTTATGAAAATTACAGCAGTTGCTTCAAACACAAAACCTACAACAAAGATAAAAAAATATATTCCAACAAACTCTAACCCAATTGAATAACCCGTCTCTAGGCAGCAACGCGCAGAAAATTGAAAAACCCAAACGCAAATAGGTAAGACAGATGAGCGAGGCGCCTCCGACTCCGGGGGACACAGAGGCGATTTGTCAAAGAGAGATTACTTAACAGGGAGCCCCAGATTGGGTGTGTGCCTAGGAGTGCCTGGGAGCCGCTTCAGTAGAATTGTAAAAGGTTGACACAGCTGCTGTTGTGCCGGTCAGGAGAAAGCTTTATTTCTTTAATTTACAGCCTCTGGGAGACAAAGGTTGTGTTGCCATAGTTTTGCTGTCGAACCTAACTTTTAACATTACCGGTGTCAACTGACGTATCGTTTATGTCTTCATTCGCTTCGTCGAGTTCTCCTTTTCAGTCATCGGTAATGTTTACAACTGTTTCTAATGGTTTCAGAGTTCTCTCATTTCTTATGCCAGTCCCGACAACTTGCGACAGATTAATGAACAGATTGCGACGACAACACCGCATCATCTGAATACACGAGCAATGGCGTCAGATAACAAACCGAATCACGTTTCCGCCGTTAAAATAACAATAATTTGATCTCTCTTAACAATCTCGTTTGCATACGTCTTGAGCTCTAACACTGAGTAATAAGGGTAATTTTGTATTGTCTGAAGTGCAGGACTAACGTTGTCAGCCTGTTCAATGGCGCATTGTTAAGGGATTTGAATTCGCGATCAGTTTCCGTCGGTCGGAAACGTTTGATGGTATTAAAACTTTGTTGCCAAGTGTTTCAGGAGATGAAATACCTCGGTTGGCGGCTTAATACTGTTGAACATCACAAGAGAATATTTTTCCCAAGAATTATTACTCTCCAGTGAATACTTTGTGGGCTAAGTATATGGAAGTTTGAAAACTACTTGAGTAAGTACACAATTTAGGCTAGCAAACGATGAAATAAATGATTTAATTCAATGATTTGAATGTGATTTGTGAATTATGATGTCGGACTACAAAATGAACATCATCGCAGCAACATAGCCGTGTTTCATCTATTGCCAGTCTGTGCACTGAATACAGCGGACTACAAACAAAGCGCGGCGCAAATGAAGCGAGACAATTGAAAACTGATGAAATGCGATTGAAAAGTGAATGGAGTGTGGCAAACAGAGCAAATAAACGCGGCCGGCAGCGGACGCGCCGCCCCGCAGCTGCCCCGCACCAGCCCCGCACCCACCCCGCTCACGCCCCGCACAGAATACTCCCCTAATGTAGGCCAGTGGGCGATCCATTATTCCATTTAACGACAACTTTTGCAATACTCGATTATTTTTCAAACGTCAAGAATATTGTGCTTTGACTTGAAATATTTCCTCTCTCGGCTCCCTTTCACAAGTTATTAAATGTTTGTTCATAATATCTCCTTTGACTTTGAGTAAATTGAAAGCTGTGCAAAGTAAATAACTAACATTTTTGAGTGTCAGTTTGAATTTGGGGGAAGTTAACAAGGTTTGGAGTGAGAAAGGTTTCTGTGTGATAGTTTAGATACGTGCTCCGAGAGCTGAGCCCTCCAAGGGTCGTAGGTAACTGCCGCGTCTAGTCTCACCTCGACACAGACAGATTATTTTATAAGTCGGTCCGTAAAATAATCTAGTTGACCGCGAGTTAGGTCCCATTACAATGTCATTTCTGATGTCTGTAACAACATTATTCTTGGACTTATGATTCCGTAATTGCTATTACTTCTCCTCAAAATATTGTTAACGGAGGACACAAAGTTCGTTACTGAACGATATTGGATTCCATCATTCAGGACAAATTGATAAACCTGTTTTTGCTGATTCGCAATTTCGGTAAGAATACAATTTGTTTCTCAGAAGATTGAACCTTCAAGGGTTTCTTGTAAAACTTGCTCGATTTTTTTAATAGCAGAAATTATATAGGTAACAGTTTCTTAGTTTCCTTGGTTTTATCCTATGTTTATATTTTTTCAGATTCTTTTTAATAGCATTATTGGTCCCTAAAAATCTACATTACTTTCGAAATAACTAAGACATCCTAATGAGCGTCTGAATGACCATCTTAGTCACAAGTTATTTTCTATGTTAGCCACTTTCTTGGTGGTTATAAAAAAATAACCACAAAGGAATAACCACTTCTAACCTAACGTGTCCGTGTCGGAGTGAAAAATATTTAGTTGGCTTTCTTTCTTGTCATAATAACAAATTAGTATATTACTAGTAAAGGCAATCTTATTTTCCCGGTATTTAGTTATAAAATGAGAAGTTTGATCGCGTGGCCAATAAAGAAATGTGTGGCTAGATTTATAATGTCTCGTAAATTTATTTTTATCATTTTTATATTAGAAAAAAAAATTAGGGATCCGTGCAAAAAAAAAAACAGTTCTTGAAATTGTGACTAAAGGGATTGTGCTATTTTACTAGTCTAATGTGGACGAAGTCACAGGCACCTGCTAGTTTTAAAATAAAGTTCGCTAAGCTTCTAAAACACGAGTCACTTGTCCGACATACCGTAACAACATATATACAGAGCATCGAGCAACAGTTGAGTGTCGATCGCGGCTCGTTGCTGCTGTTGTTGTGTATGTTGTTATGTTGCTGTTGTTAGCCGGAGCTAGTTGTTCGACAACTCGAGCGGAGCGGAGTTCACGGCTCGTTGGCTACAGTTCACAAGATATAACTAGTGGATTAATTGATGTCCCTATCGTAAATGTTGTAAGCGTTAATCTACTATCTTTATATAGATATATAACTAGCTGATTTGGCAAACGTTGTTCTATATCTATTCCATGTAAAATATCAAGGAAAAAAATAGGGTGTAGGAGGGTAAAGAATAACGTACCACTTATTCTCAGATCTACTAAAATATTATACGACTTGATCGATTTGGATGAATTTTTATGTGTATTTTTTAATGGGTTCCTGGAAGGTTTAAAAACACAATTGGCCCCGGCAGGTGGCGTGTGACGAATAGCCATCTTTCGGGCAGAACAACGTCTGTGGGGACCGCTAGTAGGTATATTATATATCGATACTAATATTATAAAGCTGAAAAGTATGTTTCTTTGAACGTATTTCAGGTTAGAACTAAAAAAAAACATTTTAATGTTGGATAGCCTATTTATTGAGGAAGGCTATATAACATCAAGTTACGAACGACTCACGGAAGCTGAGCAGTGACCAAAGATGCAGGGGAAAGCTAGAGACATAATATCGTTCAATATATATTAGTGAATCCGTCGTAACTATAAAGACACACACACTATTAGACGTCTAGTGGCTGTAAGGTCGTTGGTTGATCATTACTAGAAAATGTAAAGTATCGCGATAGATGTCAATTCAAGACAGTTTTATGTGTTTATTACTAGCTTCTGCCAGCGGTTTCGCTCGCGTGAAAGTAGGTTTCTCCATACAAACTTTGGACCCCCGTGTACACTACAAAGCAAAAACTTTTCATAATGGCGCCTGGAGCACGGTATGTTTTTATTTTTTTATGTAAAAATTCATAATAGATTTATGCATTTATACGCTCAATCCATCAGTTGGTAACAGTAAAGTGTCAAAATCCCAATCTATTATTTACGTAATTCTTATCTAAAAATTTTTAAGGTTTTTAAAAAAACACGTATTTTCTGGAACAAGTTTTGTGAATTATTCGAGTAAGTGGCGGAATTCCCGAATACCAGCAGAGTGTACCTAAATTTTTAACTGAACACTCAACCCAGCTTTTGTCCCTGAAAACATAAACCACAAACTAAGCATATAGATATTTTCGCATGTTCACCTTGTAAGTTCAAAAATCTCATTCTTAAGGAGCTTTCATATTAAAGTTTTTCTTGTTTTATTTTTTATTTTCTCTCTCTCACTCCACATATTTGAGCTTGTTTTATTACTTTTCTTTGTGTTTGTTTTTAATCATGCCTGATAGTTAAGTTAGTTTAAATTTAGTCATCCTAGTGATTTTATTTAAGTATCCCACAGTTAATCTGTGAGCAGCGCTGTGGGCTACAATATTGTTTATATGTTTTGTATACCTGTAGTACCTAAGTCTTATATTGTAGCTGTTTGCTGTTCCTTTTTATAAAAAATAAGCATAATATGTCCCAGTCAACTCTACTGACTTACTACCATTTATACTTATCTAAACCCCATTGTAGTCTCTAAAGCCAAACAAATAAAGGCCGCGCCACACAGGCGAGTGCGATCAATCACTGCGCCAGTGAGTAACGGTCCTTACGGCAAGCTGCAGATAATGTGCTGCATCAGACTGCACCTCCAGCTCATTGTGAGATATGACGGATGGAGCCAGCCGGCATTGTGGCCCGGTTTCTAAACCTTCAACGCAGTTAGCTTCTAAACTGTGTTGGAATTGGAAAACGTTACAGTTCACCCGGCTACTGTCTAAACCAGTTCAAATCAGTACGTTTCATCCCTTGAAGGGGTGAATTTTGGTAAATCCTCTTATCTGGTTGATATGTCAGTCAGTCAGTTTCTCCTTTTATATTTATATATAGATTTCAGTTTTTTAAATTGAGAAAGTAAATGAATGTAGGAGGGTCAATGACCGATATTCTCAATTTAGCTGACACCTACCTTATCTATTGTGTTGGTTCATTCACTATAAATCCCATAACGTATTGATTGTTCGATCGTTATCGTTCATAAACATTGGATCTGACCATTCTATAAATACCCCAGCAAAGATAGGCTATACTTAAGGGGTGACCAGAAGTATATTATTTGTAAAAAGTTTTTTGCCTTTACGTTCCAGGACCGTTTCCCTTTCGGAAGTCAACCCATAGCCCTAAAGCATATGTAATAAGAGATAGATTCTTCAAAACTCACCTGCGCTTGATAACTCACTTAAAACAAATGTCCGAGAACATTAGGACAAAATCTCTTAAAATGAAAAAATCCAACTAATGGCCGGGTATCTTATCTCTCCAATTTAAAAAATAAATTTGCAAGTACCCTCTCAGTAGACACTCCTCTAAATAATTTATCTTTTAAATCGGATTAGTGATTAATGACGAGCAATTTGTCAATTAAGATTGCTCTCCGTTAGCTGGAAGAGATAATTTCCCGATATTATTGAGTTAGCTTGTTATACTGCGCGCATTACGTTATTTTGTTTATTGCCGTTTAATTACAGGGTCTTTTGGTCTTTATAACGAGTTTATCGGAGAATTAAGGGGTTTATTAAATAAGTATTGAAAGATGTTTTAGTAAGCTTAACGCTGCAGCTGGTTTCGGGTCGTCTCTTGCGGTCGTTCGTTTATTTTTTTTTGTACACACAGAGAAACAGATAAAATATATTATAAATCTGACTACAAAGAAAAAGAAGCATTAAAAATAAATATAGACTACAGTGTACAAAACAAGAGAAAAAGAGTATAAGATATGGTCTTAAGTAAAGTACCTATCAAGGAAACATACACATGTCATTGAAATATTAACACTCGTATACGTTATTACTAAACTACTGTCAAATTGACTAGTGGTTCTCCTGTTAGATAATGTTGGTTAGCAAGAAAGTGATTCTGTCTGCGTCTGATTTGATTTACATAATAATTAACCTCGTAGAGATCGAAACAATAGACACTGCCACCCTCAAAGCTTGCAATTTATCATCTCGAAGCTAAACACTCCCAATCCGTTTTCTTTTCTACAAATTCCAAATGCGAAATGCGTCAAAGAAAAAGGTAAATTGAATAAGAAGCAATTTTATCGGTAAATTCCTCTTATGTTTATCTTAATTGGCGCTCGTCGCGAGCCGAGGGAGTGCCTTCAAAGAAACGTTCAATTTCCGATCAGCCATCACTCTGCTAGATAAACATCGCGACAAATTAGACGATGTAGATCCTAATTGCTCCGCTGTAGTTGGATACGAGTCCTGATTGAGACGACGTCTTGCGCGAGTGGCGCCCTCTATGGCGGCTATATTGGCTTTATGATTGATGTGTCGTTGCGCTGCGGTGATCCGTTTGCGTCTGGCACATGCTATGAAGGCAATGTGACTTTCATATGAGGAATTAAGGACCTGTTACTCGCTTTAAAGGAGCTTTTCTGCACCCTCGCATACGCGTCATTTGGAACTTTTATGTTATTTCTCAAAAACCAATCCAATTTTACGACCACTTTTCTAACGTGTCTGTAAGAGCCACATGGAACTTATCAAGACATTCAAAGCATCATAACTACAGTTGAGAAGTGCTACAAACGCTTTACCAACAATGCTACCGGCACACTACCTACTAGTGTTTTATTCCAACAGTCCTCTCGGGGAACTAGTAGTGCAACTTCCGAGATACAATCTCCATATGTTCATATGTATACGATGCATTCTCTCTCGAGTTCTCCTCGTCTCATATTCATGATATTATTTTAAAATTGAAATAACAACAGCTATTTTACTGCGATTGCGAGACTTCTTTATTAAGATTAATTAAAAAGAGAGAAGACAAAAGCTCTCGCCAGGGATTGCATCGGAGAACAATCTGCAATATTTTCTTTGTATTACGATGGGATTTCCTTTCTTTGAGTTTTGAACATGATATTGCATTTATGTGTTTTGTTCTTTTTAGAAGAGAACTGAATCAGCTTTGTTTTGGAGTGTGCCTGGAAATATAAAAAAACTGGGCAAGTGCGAGCTGGACTTGCGCATAGAGGGTTCCGTAAATAATTCAATCCCCGAATGGAGTTTCGAAGATTTTTCCGTCTCGCAAAAAAGGCTTTTTTTAGGACGTAACAACAAATTCACTATTTTCAGATTTACTTTTATCAATGTGCTATAAGACCAAATTGAAGGATTCTGAGTCAACGGGAAGTACCCTATGAATTTATTATATAAATTTGATTCCCTTGAGGTGTTGAAATACACGTTTATTGCAACAAAAACGACCGTATCTTTTTTTTTCGTTAACTTAGAAGTTTGATTTTTTTCAAAGCTTCAAGAAACCGCAGATTTGAGTAATGGTTTTAATTTCAACTCGATACCTCTACGCGTTCCCGAGATAAAGGGTCTTGACAGAAAGACAGACAGACAGACGGACAACAAAGTGATCCTATAAGGGTTCCATTTTTTCTTTTTGAGGTCCGGAACGCTAAAAAGGAGAGAAAATAATGACAAATTTTACAACAATGGACTGTACTTCGTTATTGCATTTTCAGGATTGTTTTCTTTGCCATAACTACTTTTTTGTTGTGATCTAGTGTGTAGTTTAATGTAATTAATACATGTATCATCATGCTTTCCCTGCTTTGGGTCCACAACGTTCACACAACGCTATCTAGTCCCAAACTAAGCAGAACATGTGGTATAAGTACTACTAGACAACTGATACCTAAACATACATATATATTTCTAAATACCTACATACATATTATAGATAAATTACACCCAGACACAGAACAAATAATCGTGCTCATCACACAAACATTTGTTTTCGAACCCACGACTTTCGACATTGCAATTAAGGGCACTAACCACTAGATCAACAGGTCAGTCAGGTCGGCACAATACGATTTTTTTTACATTCCGTCCTATCAATAAGTCACGTTCCACTGATTCCTTTTTCTGTCATAACATTCGTCACACAATTTAAAGTACCTTTTATGTGCTGCTAAGTAAAAATTATTGAGAAATTATACAAAAATATATGACAATTTCGAAAAGTCAATTTTCTTTTTATCTATTCTAGATTCAAATTCTTGAATGTATCCGGCTTAAACGATTCCATTCTCATATTCCTTCAGATCGAATATTACAATATGACGGGCGAATGATTGCCGTCACCGCATCGCATTGTAAACTCAATAGCATCGGACGCGTGGTGTTCTCTCTCATGGAGAAGTGGGTCGGTCTCAACAATGCATATTTCATGGATTCTGTCTGAAGATGTAAAGGAAACGTGTTGTAATGTCAACTCGATGTTGGGATTACAATAGTAAAATTAGAATATTGGCTCTTTAAACAAACTTAAAGAATTGAAAGTTTGGTATCGTAAAAACTCGTTAATTAAGAAAATAAAGAAAGAAAAAAAAACTGTTTATTCGCGCGAAATGACGCAATCTTAAAACTAGCAAACAAACATGATCAATTGATAGGGAAGATATGCGTCACATCCGCGCAAAACGGCCGAACGCTCAGCATAAAGCTGTGGCCTCACGCATTATGCGATGAGCAAAGTACCTACAAATGGAAGACGATGGTGTGAAAGTACAGATGGCATGGTTGGCGCAGTTGTTGAGCGATTGGTTTCCGCGATGCGCGTTGCGGGTTCTATTTCCGTGCGGAACCTTCAGATAGTTTTTCTGTGTGTGTCTTGTGCATAAGAGTTTACACGTTTGTAGCGTAAACGATACAAGAGTAATTCCTAGAGTGAGGTAACTTAAAAAAAGTGCCCATTGAACAAAGTTCAAAACGCCAGCTTACGCCGCAACTCCCATTACGTGAGATTCGATGAGTGTCAACATAGTTTTGCAAGGTTGTAGCGACATCTATGGCGTCACATAAGAACTAATCCTGCATCGCACAATTAAAGTTCTCCGCGCGATTAGAACATATATAGAACAGCCCGAAATCATCTATCGGGCAGTTGCCCACCAGACATAACACCCGTCTGGTCGGAAGATCCTCCCTTTTCAACGGAGGTTTGCGGGACTTTACACTCTGTTCCGCCTATCCCCAAAAGGTTTTATTTTTGTTCTAATGTAAGGTTTGATGAAAATGTCAATGGTCATATTATAAGATGTGTAGTCTGTCTGCGTTGGGAGCTTCTTTAATAAAACTCGGTCCATGAAAATGTTAACATGTATGACTAGCCAAAGTAGTTACAAGACGCGATGCCTGGCGATAAATATATGCAACACTTACATAAATGTGCTATTTTATCGCATAGTCTCAAGGCGCTCGGTAGGTACGTTATTTATAACCCTAGTGTAGATAATAACCGAAATATTTTTATTTTTTACAAACAATGTTCTCGATGGAATTCTCTTCTAAAAAAAATGAACTTTCATACTCCTTTAGGAGATGAGTTTTTTAAAAATCTGTCGTCATCTTCAGTGTTCAAGGAGGCCGTTCAAAGCTCACAAGTGCCACCAATTGAAAAAAGAAAACATAATTGTAAATAGAATCAAAAAATGCAAAATTTGCCTCCTTAAAATAATAGAAAAAGCAATAGTTTAACACATTGTCAACACTTGAAATATTACTGTTTAGTTAAATCGTGCTTTTGAAATAAAAACGGCCGTTTTTGTGGCACTAGGGAACTGTGAACCGGCTCTTAGGGGACTTTTGTTTCTGAACCTTACTGTTTAGTGTTTCGGCTGTGATTTTGTCGTTTACAAGTCTGTATGGTATGATACGGTCATATATCGAGCACGGAAATAATCACAACACGGACTACTATGCCCACTAGTACGTATCATACCCGTGCATAGCGGTCATCGTAAATCAATCATGTTAAGAGAACAGATAATTTTATAGCATATTACAAAATTAAATGGAAATATTATAATTTCAACATCAGTTTACATGGTTTCTACACTCCAGATAACTACAAAAACGTTTTCTTTTCTATCACGGGATTTTTCACTATTGTTTGAGATTCTTTGGTTGAAGATAATATTCAATTTTATTATTATGAGTCTGTTGTGTCCCACTGCAAAGCAAGGCTTCCCTTCCATTCTTCCAGTTGGGCTTAGGAGCCCAACTCATCACACCATATCCTCGTTAGGAGCCCAACTCGTCACAACATATCCTCCTTAGGAGCCCAACTCATCACACCATATCCTCCTTAGGAGCCCAACTCGTCACAACATATCCTCCTTAGGAGCCCAACTCATCACACCATATCCTCCTTAGGAGCCCAACTCGTCACAACATATCCTCCTTAGGAGCCCAACTCATCACACCATATCCTCCTTAGGAGCCCAACTCGTCACACCATATCCTCCTTAGGAGCCCAACTCATCACACCATATCCTCCTTAGGAGCCCAACTCGTCACAACATATCCTCCTTAGGAGCCCAACTCATCACACCATATCCTCCTTAGGAGCCCAACTCATCACACCATATCCTCCTTAGGAGCCCAACTCGTCACAACATATCCTCCTTAGGAGCCCAGCTCGTCACACTATATCCTCCTTAGGAGCCCAACTCGTCACACTATATCCTCCTTAGGATCCCAACTCGTCACGCTATATCCTCCTTAGGAGCCCAACTCGTCACACTATATCCTCCTTAGGATCCCAACTCGTCACGCTATATCCTCCTTAGGAGCCCAACTCGTCACACCATATCCTCCTTAGGAGCCCAACTCGTCAGACTATATCCTCCTTAAAAGCCTAACTCGTCACACTATATCCTCACTAGGAGCCCAACTCGTCACACTATATCCTCCTTAGTAGCCCAACTCGTCACACTATATCCTCCTTAAAAGCCTAACTCGTCACACTATATCCTCACTAGGAGCCCAACTCGTCACACTATGTCCTCCTTAGTAGCCCAACTCGTCACACTATATCCTCCTTAGGAGCCCAACTCGTCATACTATATCCCTCCTATGCCTACCGCGTTAGCGCCGGTTCCGTTGTTGTTAAAAATACCTAATTAATTACAATAAATTCCTTGAAAGACACTTTTTTATTTTACACTGGTCACTTCCTAATACGTCCACCACACGACGCCATTTTAAGTGTCTTGTTTAGAAGCTTCACAGGTGGTAGAAAATAGATGCTGGTAGAAATAAGTTTTTTCAAGTCGCCTAGGCGTTGATAGTGGTCGAATCGTCAGTTGTGTGTCAAGGCGTTCTGAATACCACCTAGGCGTTAATATATATTTTGACTTAGGCTTTATACACAACGATGACAGTATACAAATAGACGACGCCGTATATGCGAAATATGCATATTTAGCCGGTATCAAACATGGCATTGTGTAATGGGGCCGACTCCTTTATTAGAAACTCAGTACATTTAGAAAACGCCATCGTATGACCGAGTCAGATTGAGGCGTATTTAATTTCTTTTTTTACCACACGGAACTTCCACCTCTATCTCGTCATCATAACATCTATAATCCCTTGCCTGCCTGAAGGTATAGAACTGCGTGGATCTATGATTAAGTTATTCGACTGTGTAATATACTGTGATACAAGTTATATGTGTTATGTATAATACACAAGTTATATGTATGTGATCACGCACTGAAAGTCACATTAATATGAAAACCGCGGGAAGTAACTTGTGACATAACTTTATCATTAATTTTGTAAATGAGAGAAGGAAATTATAGTTATGTTTGAGCGAAACTATTTGCTACATAATATGAACTGTAGTATGAAGCAATGTAAATGTATGCAATGAAGGTACTCGGATATTACAGCCATTGTAAACTTGTGACTTCATCAAACGCCTTGTTGTACAAGGAAAGGTGGACTGGACGAGGCCGCGTTGCAGATCACCGATACGATGGACAGACCGACCAAAGCGGCTGTTGGCGGCCCATTGATCGAATGCGCCCGGATGACTGCTAGCAGACAATTGCTTATTTTTAAATAGATCATTATTTTAGAAGAAACAAATTCTAAAATAACATTGTTGATAAGTCTTGATTGCATCACTAGGGTGTCTGTATGTGCATGCGTAGATACTAATACCGCTATGCGCTACCAATTTCGTGTCTCGATGCCCATATTATTACAACAAATAATTTGATTAAGTTATTTAAAAAAAAAAATTGGCAAGTGCGAGTCGGACTCGCGCACTGAGGGTTCCGTACAAACTTACCTATGTAAATAGTTCAATTCCCGAATGGAGTCTCGAAGATTCCGAATAGCATTTTATTTGTTGTGATGTAACAAGAAATTTACTGTTTTCAGATTTATTCCTATATCTGTGCTATAAGACCTTGCCAAATCTAAGGATTCTGGGTCAACGAGAAGTACCCTATGAATTTTGATTCCCTTGAGAGTGTCGAAATTTACGTTTTTGACATAAATGACCGTATCTTTTTTTTGTCGTTAACTTGAGAAGTTTGATTTTTTCACAGCTACAAGGGACCGCAGCGGACCTGAGTATACGGTTTTAATTTCAACTCGATACCTACATTCATTTCTGAGATTCTTATTATTCTCTCTTGACTGACAGACAGACAGACGGACAACAAATTAATTCGATAAGGGTTCCTTTTTTCCTTTTGAGGTACGGAACCCCAAAAACACTACTTAATTACATTTAGATAAGTAAAATTTCAGTGCTTAAATTATGATTAATACTTAATTTTTTTAATTGGGGTGTATTGGTGTGCAATATTCTAATTACATGATATTTAAGCCAGAAGATTGTTAAGTCTGCCTACCGAAATCTTTATCAATCGTAAACGCCACCATAAAACATAACATTAAAACAGCCATAAAAGAATTTAAATTTATAAAAATTCAGCCAACGTCAAACTCTATTAAATTCCATACAAAAAGGCCACTTTAATTTGAAAACCTTATACGTATGTGTGCTCACGAGTCAAACCATGCAGACAAAATGAAATATCGGAAGCATTCCAATTACGCGATCGAATAAAAACCCGTTCGGAACCGAGCAAATTATTCAAAATATATTTTAACGGATCGTGGAGATTGTAGTAGCGCGTGCTGTAATTGCAAAATACCGTCGTCGGCGCGTCGCGAGTCTGCGCCCAGCATTACGCTGTGCACAATGGATGCCTAACTCACTCTACAGCGAGCACGTGAGACAGGCCGCGCGCCTGCGACTGAACGCGATCGTATAGGAATGTTAATTTGAACACAATTGTTTCCATGTAGGCTTGTAGTTTAAAGACTTTAAAGAATGTGGGGTGTTGCTGTTTGCTTTGTACTGGAAATAACTGGATTGATTGTACTTTGCAAATAGTTACTTTGACTCGGACTGTTTTTACCCTGACTGCTTACAAAAGTGTTTGTTAATAACTCATTTTTGTTTTTGTTTTAATGTGTTCTCAAACAAGTATAAAATTTTATTTTATTTTAAGTTTATACTTCATAAAAATTAGCATTGATTCTATTTTACGATATTTACTACATTTACCTATGTATAAGTTTACTTAAACAATATTTAATATTGATTTGAAACCCAATCTTAGATAACATTTACTTCAGGATAGACCTAATTCACTATATAGACTCACCACTCTCATAAACCCATTCAGTATTATAAACATAGATATACATAATATGTATCAAACACTTTGCCACACACATTCACATATTCTGTAAATGTGTGTGGCAAAGTATTTATGAAATATGAGTGGTGAGTGTGTAGTTTAGAAATAGTTTGCATTTTGTTAACTAGTGTATACTAATGTATGTTTCTTTCTGACAATAAACTTTATTATTAAATTATAATTTGCTTTAGTTAAATAGCTTTGGTGTTGATTCACAGATTAGCTTTGAAAAAATAAGTTTTTGCCATAAAAATAGTTTATGCCACATAACAATAGTGTTAAAATAACATATTATGAACAAAGTTTAGATCTCTCCTTTATTTATCTATTCCAGTAGATCATAAAGATTTTTTAAGTAACATTATTGGATACTAAATGCAAAAAAAATAGACAAGTTAAAACCACTTACTTCTGTAAAACAACGTAAATAAAATAATAAAATAAAATAAAAATGCCCCTTTATTCCACTACTTACAATTTTAGAAAAAAAACTTAGATATGAAAACCGTTAAAAAAAAAAAATACAAATCTTCTGCTCTTCTTCTCAATCTATTCACATAAACTAGTTCCTTCATCTGTTTCTTCTATTCTGTTTTGTTATCGCTATTCATAGCGGTCGCCTCTACGGCGTAGGCCTCCCCTAAATCGCTCCACACTTTCCTATCGCGCGCATTCTGCATCCAGTTTGATCCGCATCGTTGGGTAAATATATCACGCCATCTCTTTCTTTGTCTCCCCTGCTTTCTTTTACCGTCTAATGGAATCCATTCTGTTACCCGCTTTGTCCATCTCGTACACTCCAACCTACACAGATGTCCTGCCCAGTTCCATTTCAGTAATCTAGTTCTTTGGTTTACATCCGTCAGTTTTGTTTTCTTTCGTATTATTTCATTTTTTATTTTATCCGATTGTTTTATGCACAACATGCTTCTTTCCATTTTCCTCTGGCATATGGCAATTTTCTCCTCATCTTCTTTTCTCAATGACCATGTTTGGCATCCGTATTTTAGACAAGGTAGTATGGCTGTTTCATACACTTTCTTTTTTATGCGTAAGCTAATTTCTCTACTTTTCATTATTTCTTTTAGCCCCCAGTACTTTTTCCATGCTAAAGCTATTCTTCTTTGTATCTCTTTTTCGGTACAGTTTTCGAACGACACCAATTGCCCTAGGTAGACATATTCATTGACATATTCTATCTTTGCGTTCTCTATTATAACGTCCTGGTTCTCTCCATTCGTAATTATTTTTGTTTTAGAAGCGTTTAGCGATAGACCGACTTTCTTGCTTTCTCTTGCCAATTCGGATATCATGGATTCTAATTCGGTTGCAGTCTCAGCAAATATCACAATATCGTCTGCGAAACGTAAGTGACTGAGAAGTTCTCCATTCACTTTTATGCCCTTGTTGTCCCACTCTAGGTACCTAAAAACTGACTCGAGTACCGCCGAAAATAATTTTGGTGATAACGGGTCGCCTTGTCGGACACCTTTTTGTACAGGAAACTCTACTCCTTCTCTTTCCAGTTTCACTTTAGCCCAACATTTAGAGTAAACGCTCTTAATTAAATTTATATACTTTATGTCCATCCCTTGGTGTGAAAGTGCTGTCCAAATTGCATCGTAATGTAGAGAGTCAAAAGCTTTCTGGTAATCGATAAAACACATATAAATAGTTTTCCCGTACTCGTTAACTTTCTCTATTACTTGCGTAACCACCTGTATATGATCTATCGTAGAGTATTTTTTCCGAAATCCTGCCTGTTCGCATGGTTGATTCTCATCCAGGATTTTGGTGACTCTATTCAAAATGACCTTAGAAAATATTTTGTATAAGTTTGTCATAAGGCTGATTGGTCTATAATTTCCAAGTTCACTCCGATCTCCCTTTTTGTGAAGCAGTGTGATTGTAGACTTTGACCATTGTTCGGGTGTTTTTCCTTCCCTAAGTATGTTATTGAACAGATATTGTAGAGGTTTCAGTAATGAGATGCACAGAGATTTCAAAACTTCGTTTGCAATATTGTCACTACCAGGGGTTTTGTCGTTTTTCTGCGTTAATATTGCGTATTCAATTTCAGATGTTAGAAAACTTTCCGTATCGAGTAAGATTGAGGCTCCAGATGTATTGTGGTCATAAATATTTTTTTGTAAATTAACATCGTTGATGTTGTTTTGCTGATCGTCGGTGTACAGTTCTTTATAGAAACGTGTTGCTTCGTTAATTATATCTGGACGTCTAGAAAGTATGTTTCCACGTTTGTTTTTTAGGTTTGTAGCCCACTCAGTCTTATCACTCAATTCTTTGTATGCCTTACGCATAGCCCCTGTTCGTTTTATTAGCTTTTCCAAAGTGTTTTGCCTATATTTTTTCTTCTCGCGCGATATGTTTCTATTGATTTTCTTGCTAATTTCAGTGATTTTAGATGTTATTTCTTTGGTACGTTTCTCTTTATACAATAGTTTTCTTTGTTCTAATAGGTATTTTGTTTTGTAAAACAACGTAGACCATTTAAATTAGGGAAATTAAATGGGACTATAAGGTCTTTAATAAGGTTCTACGGGGGTAGAACATTATTATAAGACCTGTTAGTCCCCTGTAAACTTCGATCCCTGTCTTCTAATTAGAACAAAATATAGGTTATAATCGTGTTGAATCCTTTCCTCGATTCATTTTAAATGAAATCTTTTCTGAAACGACGGACAGCTTGTAATAGGATCTTAACTTGTTACAAAGTGAGATATTGAATGGCTGATTCAATTCTTTGATGTTATCATAGGGTTTGTATTCAAAGAATTGTGTTTGTGTGGTCTTTTTTAATCGACTTCCAAAAAAAGGAGGAGGTTACCAATTCGGTTGTATTTTTTTTTATGTTTGTTCTTTTTTGAACTGATGAAGAAGACCAGAAATGGCTAACGGAACTTCATACTCACATAGATATCACAATGAAGATAGTTAATTCGACTATGACAATACAAATAAATAAATGTTTTCGAATAGTTATGTTGAAAATGGTATCATCGAAGTGATCTGATGATGATGATCATGGAGCCGGAAGATAGGCACCGGAAATCCGTAATTAATCAACGTATCCTAGCCGTGTTTGGGCTTATTACAATTGTCATGAGATGCACTTTGGCTATAAGGTACCATCGAACTGATCTGATGATGGAGCCGGAAGGTGAAAGGTAGACACGGGAACTTCATAATAAAACAATGTATCTTAGCAGTGTTTGGGTTAATTGGAATTGTCATGAGAAATAGGTACTCTGGCTATAAGTGTAGCATAGTCGGCCTTATAATGTTCCCACTGTTGGGACTCAGGCCTCCTCTCTAGGAGAGGGAATGGGCCGTAATCCACCACGCGAGCCCAGTGCGGGTTGGTGGATGTCACATGTCTTCGAATTTTTGGTTCTAGGACATGCCGGTTTCCTCACGATGTTTTTCACCGTATTGAGAGCAGTGGTGATAAACTAAATTACACAAAGTAGGTAATGCGCCTGGCTGGGTTTGAACCCGCAACCTACAATTCTTAAGTCGGGGCCGTTACCACTCGGCCACCACTGCTCGGCTATAAATGTATCGTAATTAAAAAGTGTGACATAAAAAACTTTTTACAAAAAAAAAAATAACCGACTTCATTATAAAAACACTAAAAGGATCAAAATAACTTTAATTTCGGAAGTCGGTATTAAATAAGAAACAAACAATACCGAGAAACACCGACTTCCGAAATTAAAGTTATTTTGATCGTTTTAGTGTTTTTTTTTTTTTAGTGAAGTCGGTTATTATAATAAAATACAGAATAAAAAATAAAAAAAATAAAAATAAAAATTTTAGTTAGCCTCATGTGTTCCCAAAATTACACAATGTGTCGTTTTGAGAACATATTTCGCCTTTATTGCAAGTACGTACAGCTAAGAAGTGGAATTCCTTGACGGTCTGTGTTTCCTGATAGCTACAACATATGGGTCTTTAAGTCAAGAATGAACAAGTTAATCCTGGGCAAGCGTGCTCTATCGTCAATCACATCATCGCTTACCATCAGGTGACATAGTGGCCAAATGCGAGCCTATCAATAATAATAAAAAAGTATAGTTGCCGTCATTTCTAAGTGTTACTGACGATTCGAACACAATATATTCGTCCGAATATATTGTGCCCGAATCGACACTTTTTATTTTCAATATGTTTTACCACCAAATTTATTGAAACTATTTAGTAAAGTCAGATAAAAAAGGTCTTAAATACTTAAAGAAATTTATTACCCGAAGTTGCCGCCTTAAATCCAACGTAAAATAGTTTTAGTAACGCTTTTTTTCCCCATATTTTATATTTTAAAACTTTTTATTTAACTGTACTAAACAGAAAAATATTGAAATAAAAATGTGTCAATTCGAACACTGTCCGAATATATTGTCTCTGAATCGTCAGTTAGTCATTTCTAAGTTGATTTAATGTCATAGAAAAACAAACTCAGTACTATTTGTCTTTCTCTTCAGCCCTGATATTATATAAAGTGTAAAAAAAGACAGTAAAGTTCCAAACGGCTTTATCACTGATTCCCACTTAGTACCAGAGATAAAGCCTTTTGAAACTAAATCGTTTGTTGAACAAAACACGCCTTTGTATAATTAAAGAGGACTATTCGTCAAGTCGTCGTCGCGGCAACAGCGGCTAGATGTATTTATTGCTATGTCCGCGGCTCCAAGCAAATGTGAAATAAGACGAGCCCGTCCCAAGGTCCCGAGCCCGCAGCGCGCAGGCCGACCGGGATCAAAGGGACTCTAAATATTTACGCTAACTTTGTTTGTTTACTTAGGACACCCTTCCAAATACTTCAACCGTTCCTTGCCAATTTGTTATCTCGACTATTAACTACCGAGTTCTTAATTATTTATAAAATTCTTACCAATTAATCGAAAAACTTTTATTTAAAACACAAAAGAAAATCTTATTTTCTTTCGAGCTTAAAGTATGAATCTGTTTAGTTTCGCAAGGTTCCTCGCCTTACTAACAAGTTAATTGAAATTTTGTGTTTCTATTTTACTTTATTTGCGCTCAGCGGACGGGAGAGATAAATTTTAGAGGAATTCATTAACTGCAGCGAAACTTGTGCTCTCATAGAGATACAACATGAAAATACGTTCGGAATGTGTTCAGCAAAGAGAAGAGTTAATTGAAACAAATTGGTACATTTACAGGGTGCTATTTATTTTACAATCAACAGAGAATAGTTTAGGTAAAGTCGTCTTACATTCGCATCATATCGTCTTTGCTCATCATCATGACGTCCTTGTAGGACCAGCGCACCAGCATGTCGCTGTCCAGGTACGTGAGGTCGTCTTTCTTCATCACCATGTCGGACATGTCCACGTCCTTGATGGTGTTGGACAGGCCCAGGTCCTTGCGGTACACCATCACGTCGGTGAATTTCATGTTACGGGTGAAGAAGTGGGTCATGTCGATCTTCCTGTCGAAGGGGAAGCCGAGCGGCATCGTGTCGAAACAGACGCTCCAGCGGCAAGTCCTGCGCTCCTTCATGATGGTCATGTCCACGTAGGGCAATACTAAGTTGGTCTTCACAGGGGTGATGATAACGAACATCTGCAGAGGCATACCACCACGACGACCCAGAGGCAGGAGAAGCCTGTGCGGGAAACCGACGCGGGTCTTGAACCACCAGCTTTCGACGTCTACGGTCTTGCTGATCATGCCGACTGTGTCCACCATGTTGTTGATGAGGCGGCGGGTCCATGGCCTCTGCTCGATGACGCCGTGCATCTCCAGAGAGTTGCGGACGATGGTGTTCTTGCCAGTCTCCAGTTTGTACAAGAAGGTGTCGATCTCAACCATGTCGTGGCGTTTGTCGTTGATGCTCATGAGGCGGCCGACGCAGTCGTATTTGGGACCAATGAAGATGCGGACGACGGCGTCCACGGTCTTCTCAGACGTGACGTCAACGGTGACCTTGAAGGGGTGGTGGTTGAGGCGGCGCATACGAGCAACCATAAGGAAGTCGGACTTCTTCTTCTTCATCTCGACGTCGTCAAGATACATGCCGTTGGTGATGTCCATATCGTACTCATCCATGAAGGTGACCAGTTTGTCTGTTGTCAAGCGGTCGACCTTAACGCCGGGGAAGTCAAAGTCGTCGCGGGTGTACTTGGGCAGCATCTTCTTGAAGAGGAGGAAAGTGTCAGTGACACGCTTCATGAGCCTCCAGAAGACAGGATCGCGCAGGCAGGTTGTGTACATGTCAATAGCGGTGGGAACGTATGTGTACCTGTGAAAAATGATGTTATTATAATCATGCTCTTCAGAATTGTGTTTTTAGGGTTCCGTACATCAAAAGGACAAAACGGAATCCTTATAGGATCACTTTGTTGTCCGTCTGTCTGTCTATCTGTCTATCTGTCAAGAACCTTTATCTCGGGAACGCGTGGAGGTATCGAGTTGAAATTAAAACCATATACTCAGGTCTGCGGTCCCTTGAAGCTGTGAAAAAATCAAACTTATAAATTAACGAAAAAAGAAAGATACGGTCGTTTATGTTCAAAAAACGTATATTTTGACACTCTCAAGGGAATCAAAATTCATAGGGTACTTCCCGTTGTCCTAGAATCCTGAAATTTGGCATGAAGCAAGGTCTCATAGCTTAAGTATAGATAAAATCTGAAAACTGTAAATTTGTAATTACGTCACAAAAAAAAAAAACTTTTTTATGCGATTCGATAAAAATCTTTGAGACTCGATTCGAAAATTGAAATGTTTTCATAGGTAAGTTTATACGGGACCCTCAGTGCGCGAGTCCGACTCGCACTTGCTGGTTTTTTAATATATAATCACTTGATCTTGGTTAATATAGACAGGTTATATTTTTAAATTCTAAAGGACTATCAAGTTGTATTTAAAAACAATATTTTTGACCTGTTTGACCAATGGTTTGCAACTTAACTCCCGCGCAACAGTTCAGTAGTATATAATTTATCGTAATACATACTTGTCGAAGTTGTAGCCATTGTAGCTCATCAGTTTCTTCATCAAGTGCGTCATGTGCATGAACTTGGCGTCGTCTCCGACCAGTCCCATACCGCCAAGCACCAGCCTAGCCAAGTTCTCGATGTCTTCGGTCTTCCTCAGGCTGATGATAGTTCCATCACGCTGCAGAAAACAATATTATTGAGTAAATTTGAAAGTGCTATGAGAAGTAAATCATGATAATTGAGCATATAATTTAAAATTACACTTACGCGCTCAATTTTGCCAGTAAGGATTCCATCGCGGAGCTTCCTCTCCACATCATCCAACATACGTTTCCACTTGAGGTTGTCCTTGGTCACCACGATCATGTTGTTGCTACGCACGGGCATCTCATCTCCGGTGTGCAGACGGATCTTGGGCCAGTAGCCGGTCTTTAAGGGCTCGTTCCACATCATGGTCTTGATGTCGCACATCTCGTGGCTGAGGCGCTCCAGGCGGTGCCTAGCCAGCAGCTGCATGGTGGCGTAGCTTAGGATCTCTCCGCGACGCTCCTTGTTCACGGTGTATGTGTCGTCAGTCATCCAGAAGGGGTAGCTCATGTGCAGGTAGTACATGTAAGTGTTCAGGTCAATATCCTCAGTGAAGTAAGAGATGCGGTCGTTCTCAGTCATGGTGCGGCGTACTCCCTTGCGCCAGTCAATCACGACCAGGTTTTTGTCGGTCACCTTGATGCCGTAGTAGTCTAGCATAGTCGGGTCAGTGACTGCCTTGGTCATCTTCATCATGAAAGCCTTGTTCATGATATGGCTGTCGACGAAGAAGTAAGGGTAGATTTCATACGGGGCTGGGAGGGTGATGCCGCGGCAGTCTGTCCTGTGGAAGACGCAAGCGGTGAGGGCATACACAAACATGCCTCCGTTGATGCGCTCCCTCATCCAGCACGCGGTCCTGATAAACACATCGAAGTCCTTGGCGAAATACAGCACCTTGAAGACCTTGACGGCTTGCTCGATGTGCAGCTCATTATTGTGGACGAAGACTTCGCCGCGGGGGAGCATGCCCATCTTGAAGGTGTCGATGAACCTCTTCACGACATCTGTCTTCTGCAATATCACACAAAATCATTATTAACAAAAAAATATATAATAGTAAGTTGTTAAACTATAGAAATTTAACTAATAGAATCCCTGATCGTAATTTGCTGTGAAGCACGAATAATACCCTTTCATCCCTCACAACTTATAAATGGCTGGATCGATTTTGATCAAACAAGTCTAAGAACCATCGCTAGAAAACCTGCTTTTAAATGAAAAAGCCGCAACCAAATCGGTTGACTCGTTAAAGAGCTACGGTGCCACAGACAGACATACAGACAAAGTGGGCAAACTTTTAACACCCTTCTTTTTATGTCATGGGTTAAAAAAAAGATTCTCACCAAGTACTTGTCCATGTTCTCCTCGATGACCCACTCCCTGGCGACGTCCCGGATGTCGTCGTACATGGTCGGCTGCAGGATATGGTTCAGCAGCTTCAGGATGCAGAGCTCCTTCATCTTTATGTCCATCGTTACTGTTCGATGAATAGTACATTCAGCTTTAAGTCTTTCTGGGTGACATCGAGCATTTGAAGTCTGCTTTCAGTCTAACTGAATGCAGTTGAATACCAATATTTTGCTTGAAGTAGGTATCTACCTATATGAGTTACTGGGTTGTGGAAACCCAGTAACTCGGTTAGACGAAACTATTTGGCAAGCTTAGTCGTTTACTAATTAATACCTTTGAAATATTTCGTATCATTTTGTAAGTTCGAATTAATTAAACTACCCGCTGATTGTCGAAGTTGTATTGTTCAAAATAATTGTCAATTTAGATTGCAAAGTCTAGCTAGAATATTGTTTTCCTTCAGGGCTTCGGATTGTTTTGGCATTTCTATTTATTTTCTGTTCAAAAAGACGCTTCGAGATCTTATAAGATTGCTTGAACCACTTTGATATTACTTATCAATGATATCTGTTTAGTAATATTTGAAGCACTCCTTCGCAAATATGAGTTATAATATTGAAACTGAAAGAAATATGTGGGCTGATCTAATGAGTCTTCTCGCAAAAGAACGTCCAATTACATGTTATTTTTTTAAGTAAATTAACAAAATGAACACTTGAAGCAATTGTTGATAAACGGTAATGTGTGCAACTCACCCATGTTTTCCTTGCCGATAACCACAGTAGTGTCATCCTTGATGACGGTGGCCGAAGCCACGGCCACAGCGGCCAATACCAGGAGTACTCTCATGTTTGTATGCCGCTCCACAACTGTGCCCATCTCACCTCACAGCCCCCTTTTATACTGGTCCAATGTATTTGTCTCACCGCTATCACTCGCACGACACTATCTATTGTTGTTCTTACAGTGATAACCTCTTGATGCTGATGTCTTACACCGGTGCTCAGAGGCAGGTCAGGGTATGTTCTCAGCCCTCCTCATAAGGGTATCCAGAAGATGAATACCATCATTTGCTGTAGATCAGGTGCTTGTAAATTCATGACTTTATCTATTTTATCTCAGCTGGAAGATAATGTTATTTATTATGTGTGAATTCTCAAGTAGATGTTGTTTGTGTGATCAGTATGTCGTGTTTTTATTTTTAATTTCGTGGAGTCTTTACAGTAAAACAAACACGTAATCTAATGATCCTTTTGGACCGTTTCTTCTGATATTGAACTATTCGTACGTAACCTTCACTTCGTAGCTCGGAGGTAAA
Source organism: Mythimna impura (assembly GCA_905147345.3). Taxonomy (NCBI): domain Eukaryota; kingdom Metazoa; phylum Arthropoda; class Insecta; order Lepidoptera; family Noctuidae; genus Mythimna; species Mythimna impura. Next base: position 933,882 of record LR990355.1, on the reverse strand, counting down.
TTCGGATTACTTTAGTTTGGCGGAATAGTCATCAATCACGGCGAGACACCTCAGACATCTATCATCAGTGTGTGCCATTACAGGGCGAAAATACTTCTGTGTCAAAGAAGTGAACATTGTAGCACTCGTCGAGACAGGTGACACAATCTAAGCAATATGTTAGTCTCAGAATATAGCCTAACAGTTACATACAAAGCCAAAGCAAGCAAAAGCAAAACACTTGCTAAACTAAACTTGACCTTACCCTGACTTACTAAAGCAAGTCTTGTAAGATGTTCAGAATTCAAAGCAGTTTGAATATTTTCTTATTATTAAGTGAGTAATATGTAGAGACCGACCAAAGATTTTGTTTCGGCCAGTTAGGCCAGTGTGGCCGAATCGGCTCGACCGAAACTAGCATTTTTGACTGACTGACTCGTTCGTCTATTTATGTTTTATCATTTTTATGAAATCTTCGATTGTTTAGTATTTTATATAATTAAGCATAACTATGTAGAAACATACTGCATCGAAACTTTATTTTTGTCAGTTTTTCTGTTACCACGTCAATTTCGGTGTCGGTTTTGGTTACGGCCGAAACTGGAAAAGGAGCCGAACATTCGGTTTTACTTTCGGCTTCGGCTGCAAATCGTATAAACAGCATTAGCAAAGATTAGGATGATGTACTTATACTCCATTCACTTCTGCATTAGGCAAAAGAGGTTCATAGAAGCAGGTGTGCACAACATTTGTTTTTCGAGATAAATTCAAACAATTTTAATAAACAATGGTTTCAGTATAAAATTTTTACATTACCTACTTAGATAAATTAAATTATTGTAAGGTAGTACTAAACACTTAGATAGCTAAATGAAATGGAATTTTTTTAAATAAACATAACTTTATTTTAAACAATTTCACTTTTTTTTTAAATGGCGTATCAACAAGTTTCCTCCTTACAAAACTTGTACACAATAGAAGGCAACAAGATAATTATTTAATATTCACACAAATAGAAATAACTAATATTATATAGTATAATGAAAAACGTTCCAGGTACTGACAACCCCTGCTTCTTTTAGGTTTTTGACATGGACACTAGAAGTATAAGTAAGAACTAAATAATTTATTTAATTAAAAGCCTCATAAATTCAGAACATGGATAGTTCAAATGAATTCATTTATGTATAACAGTTGGTTTAGATGTTAATTATAATAAATTCAGCATCAATCTTAACTGTAATGCACAATATACATATATTGTACTATTTATTACAAAGTGTACCCGAAAACAACCTTTTTTAACATCTGTCTAATGCTATCGCGAATAGAGTATAGGTTTGATACAAGGAGACAGTCACAACTACATTAATTGAAACTGTATAATAGTAACTGAAGCCTCTGTGGACACTGCTTTTTTTCCGTAACTCTCCAAAAGAAGCTATATTACGCCCCTTCTTCTTCTTCTTCTTCTTTTCGATTCGATGGTAAACTCGTCGCCTCAAACTATTCTCTTTTATGTTCGATTGACTATAACTTATCCTCCATATAATAGTTGATCAAAACCACACTCTATAGCAACCCCTCGCATGAATCTGTGCGGCCTAACCTTGGCTCCCGACGCTTACATGCCGCGCGGGAAACTATTAATATTATAGTGGTTTCGATCTCCACATAAAATAAATTCGAAGATTTATTTACAAAGTTATTCACAAGTCTAGTATGGCGCGATGCGGGATGCGGTGGCGATTGAACGGGAGAGTGGAACACACGTCCACGACATACTTTAAAGAAAACTTTGACTTAAAATCCTATGTCTCCTAGCCTAACAGAAGGCGTCCACTGTAGTCCTCAGTCGCGAACGGTCTTGAGTTTCACGCTCGACGCCATTCTGATATTCGTCACTTCTGTTGACATAATGCGTTGGCAGGTTTAACAGAGACGGCCACGCTTCTCTTGAGGATTGTAATCCGTGTCCTGTGTAGGAGTGTGGTCGAAATCTCTCCACAATGTATGTATCTCAACTTACGACTCTTGATTTGGCGATCGTGCTCTCATAGCATTTGTTTAACAGCTCTACGTTAGAGATGGTCTCGGATCATGCGACTGGAGTAGGCATAAGCTATCTTATATATTTATTTATTTAAACTTTATGTATAGTAGTGGTACATAGGCGGACTTAATGCAACCTTTGGGTTAAAAAAACAACACTGTAGTAGGCTATCTTGTGTTACCTTCCACGTTTCAAACTAGTGATGTAACGGATGTGTCTTAACGGAAGCGGAAACGGAAAAAGATGACAAAAGTAAATCTTTGCGGATGCGGAAGCGGAAACGGAAGTGTTAATACTATGAAGAAAAAGCACTATTTTTTTTTTTAATGCACCAAAAAATATAGTAATAAAGAAACTTGTTGCGACACGTTTGTGTACCGCCCCCCCCCCCCCGCGCCTCTCCCGATGGGTCCAGTTGTCCATGCGCCCCCCACCTTGTATTTTTCCGTTTCGTTTGTTATAAATTTTGCGTAAGCAGAAGCCGAAACGGAAGTGAAAAACGTTGCGGAATTTCTGCAGAAGCGGAAGCAGAGTTCTGTTGCAACACTATTTCGAACCTGGAGAACAGCATGGATGTGACATTGGACCTGAGGATTTTGAGTTGAAACCTTCGGAGCAGTTTCTGTGACTTTCAAACAGGTCTCAGCTGTACAGCAGTGGCTGTCCGAAGGGTTGAGTTGCTTAGAATTTGTCAATATTACTGATGTCATGTTTAGACTACACAAAAATCTCCATACGCTTAGATATCTTTCTTCCTCCTTCACATGATCCCATATGCCTACCTCTGTGTACGTACACGTAGAGTACTCGTTAGCAACCATTCCTTATCTTGGGTGTCTAATGTGTAACTCCTATCTAATAATAAAGGAGTTATGAGGTCAAGTCATTAATGCTTTGTGACAACTGGAAAAAAGTGTTTTGTTGTGAACTTTGTGCTATCTAAACGATGTATGATGCAAACCTTAATCGCACAATAATATGTTATTGAAAATAAAGTAAACACCTATTATTTTCCATGCAGTCATTCATCTGAGGTACTTTTATCGAGTGTTATTAATGTGAGTGATAGAACTGGCAAGCCCTTGGCTATCCCGTAGACAGCCAAGCTGTACAAAGCCCTACGTTTGTTTCAGATCATACAATTATGTATGATGCATATCGTAGTCGCTCTAGTGAGTCATCATTGTCTCTACCCGTATTCACACACCATTGAAAGAAGTGGCACGATTAGCGCAGTGGTGCCTCTCGCAGTGGTTCCCGTACGTAACAAATATTAGCGTAGTGGTACCTCTCGCAGTGGTTCCCGTACGTAACAAATATTAGCGCAGTGGTACCTCTCGCAGTGGTTCCCGTACGTAACGAATATTAGCGCAGTGGTACCTCTCGCAGTGGTTCCCGTACGTAACGAATATTAGCGCAGTGGTACCTCTCGCAGTGGTTCCCGTACGTAACGAATATTAGCGCAGTGGTACCTCTCGCAGTGGTTCCCGTAAGTAACAAATATTAGCGCAGTGGTGCCTCTCGCAGTGGTTCCCGTACGTAACGAATATTAGCGCAGTGGTACCTCTCGCAGTGGTTCCCGTACGTAACAAATATTAGCGCAGTGGTGCCTCTCGCAGTGGTTCCCGTACGTAACGAATATTAGCGCAGTGGTACCTCTCGCAGTGGTTCCCGTACGTAACAAATATTAGCGCAGTGGTGCCTCTCGCAGTGGTTCCCGTACGTAACGAATATTAGCGCAGTGGTACCTCTCGCAGTGGTTCCCGTACGTAACAAGTATTTGTGTGGCCTACAGATAGTTGGTGCAGGTCTGGGTGTCTTGTGTCTGGGAATTTACATGTTTGTGAACGCACCAACGACACTAGAGTTATTCCTTAAGTGAGGCACACCTGTTTTTGGGACAAATGGAGGAATCTCTTTTGTGCCTAAATAATATCATTTTCAGAGAGTCAAAAAATCTCGCCCAATGCATAACCTGCTTCTTGTTTTGTCGGTTAAAAGGAATGACTACCAGAATCAATCAACCAAGAACCCCCACCATCATTCACCATCATCATGGGACCACTAGACTTATTTGAAATTTGGCAGGTAGGTTCCTTGTAGGGTGTAGACATCCACTAAGAAGGATTTTACGAAAATCCACCCCTAAAGGGGTAAAACGGGGGTTGAAAGTTTGTATCGAGAAACCTATTTACACGCGGGCGAAGCCGCTGGCAGAAGCTAGTAATAAAATAAATAACATTATCACCTCTAGCTCAACGCATCCACGTCATGCCCACGCCCCTTTTCCCTAAGCCCACCCACCCTTCATCAACGCTGACGCACAACAACACCTTATCACCACCGACGAGTGATAACGCGGTCAACTTAGAAAGTCATACCCTGCAGCTTTCCAGCAACATATAGGCACTTGATATCGCTACAATGTTGCTTATCAGCTGACTGCGAGTTAATAACAGGCGTTGATAAGCTGATAGTTTAAATTTTGATTTGACATAATTGGGCAGGTTATCATACTGAACCTAGGTATAATTGCATCTGTGTTGTTGTAATCCGATATGGTGCAGTTTCAGTGCAATGTTGTAGTTATGTCTATAGAGTCATTTCCACTTAGGTAATTATCTTTTGTCTTCCTCTATCCTAATTAATTTTTAGTGATAATCATGTATTATCAATACTTTTGTATTTATCATTTCGGCACTTTTGCGGCGACACGTTTGATTCACTGAAACGTTTACGGAATATCAATTATTTCAAATTATAATCATCACAGGGAATTTTTCACTTACTTAATTTGATATAATACGTATTCAGATCATCATCATCTTCCTGCCCTTGTCCCATCTTATTTGGGGTCGGCACAACATGTTTTTTTCTTCCATTCTATCCTGTCAACCGTCATGCTATCACTAACTTCCTTTTCTTTCATATCACTGTTCACACAATCCATCCATCTTTTCTTTGGCCTCCCTTTCCCTCTCCACCCATCCACATGTATACTCATAACTCTTTTAGTAACGTGCGTTTCATCTCTCCTCTTTACATGACCATACCAAGATAATACGTATTCAGATATTCATTAAATTAAACAAATTTTAAGATACAAGATACAAGAAATAAATTATAAGATGAGCAGTGGTGGCCGAGTGGTAACGGCTCCGACTTATGAATTGTAGGTCGCGGGTTCAAACCCAGCCTGGCGCATTACTTTGTGTAATTTATTTTCATCACCACTGCTCACAAAATGGTGGAGGAAAACATCGTGAGGAAACCAGCATGGCCTAGAACCAAAAATTCGGAGATATGTGACATCCACCAACCCGCACTGGACCCGCGTGGTGGATTACGGCTCATTCCCTCTCCTAGAGAGGAGGCTTGAGTCCCAGCAGTGGGAACATTAAAATGCTGCTTATGCTATGCTATAAGATACAAAATAAGTAAGTAAGCAAGCAAAAAAGAGGGGGGAGAGGCACAGTAAAGATAAATAGAGAGGGGGGTAGTAAATTATAATGGTATAGACAAAAAATTTTTTTATCAATCTGCGAGTTGGTGTAAAATACATTCAGGTAATTTAGCCAATGCGTTGGAGAAAATGCAAATATTTATTGAAATTTCTACTACATACACATATACATAAATACATGCTGATTTCCTATGAGTAGGCTGAATCTACGGAATGCCATCGCCATCTGCTACAATCCTCAAATGCATACTCCTTTTGAAACAACCACTAATTGAAAAGCTTTTACCCTACACCCTTTATCTTTATTGATTTAGTCTCCGTGGACTCCCATCGTAGTTTTATCAGCCAAACGTACTAATCACAACGAACCCCGTTCCTTCAAACTCTAAATATACTTTTATCTATCTTTTATCTCACTGCTTGATTACCATGAATCAGGTTAAAAAAATAAAAGCTTATTTCAGAGTTGCCAGTTATTCAAATGATCAATTTTACCTTGTTACGATTATCTGCCATCCCACGGGGGTGTTTACTTCACGTGAAACGTTTGTACCTTTCATTTTATTTCAAGAATATCAGCGTTTTCACTCCAATCCGATAATCCCGGAGGCGTGAAACGTATTTCAAAGGAATATAAATAAACATGAATTTGTATCTCTATTTTAAATACGAATCCAATTTCGAATTAGGTGTTCGATTTTTAAACCACAAGTGTCGAACTTTATGGTTGATTTGTTTTTTTTTTTTTCATATAAAAAGTACGGTTTCTGGTTTTGTAAAAAGGTTTGTGTTGTATTTGTAAATGCTCTCACTTGTGTTCCAGTTAACAATAAGTATTTAATTTTAAACTTTCTATTTAAACGTGTTTTCTCCTTGTCCACAGACATTTCGGCACGGGTTCCCGTTCTCACCGACGGCACTAGCATGGGACCCCATACAGAAACTACTCGCCATCGGCGACAAAGGCGGCAACATGAGAATGTATCCTTTTCACACCACAACAAGCTAATAGTAAGAAACAGACACAGGTATGGAAAATCTAAAATAGAAGAAACAGGAGTCTGCATGGATACATATTTGAATGGCGAAAAATAAAATATCGTAAATTTATAATGTCGAATGGTTAGATATCCTACGTCCAATATATCTAAAATCTAATTATCCACAAAAGTGACATCGAAATGCCTAAATTAATATAGAAAGTAAAGAGTATCGAATGTCCTTAATATCGATATTTATTTATTGTGTTTGTCACAGGGTAATTTGATAACTCGGATATTGCATAAACCTGGATAATTAGAAAATTGTGATGCTAATAAATGTTTAGTTAGTTTTTTGATGATCTGCCAGAAAATAAGTGTAATAATGTATATTATTTTACTACTGTTCTACTTAAATTTTACAAAATCATACGTACGTTGTGGAAAGTGAAAATAATGTACATAGGTATACTCAAACATCACAGGTCTTCAAAGAAAAAGATTATAAAAAATCGGCTAAAACGTCCGAAACGAGTTACTTTAAGCAGTCTGATGCAGTTGGTGGATTTTTTTTCTTTTGTCTTCACGGCTAGAGTGAATAATAAACTAGTGCGCCTCACCATCAACGATTGCATCACTGCTTACCATCAGATAGGATCGCAGTCAAGCACTAATATATATCAAATAAAAAAAAAGTAACAGAGTTTTGTTGTCTCCTTGAGCCCTTTATTTTGAAACCCTAAATGACAGACCCGAATTTTTTTTTTGTTTGTTTAAAACATTGTTTCTCGCCAAAAAAACCGCCATGCTCATTTTTCGTTCCGAACCTCAAAAGGAAAAAACGGAACCCTTATTGGATCACTTTGTTGTCCGTCCGTCTGTCTGTCCGTCTGTCAATACCCTTTATCTCGGTAACGCGTAGAAGTATTGAGTTAAAATTGAAACGTATAGTTAGGTCTGCGGTTTCTTGAATCTGTGAAAAAATCAAATTTCTAAGTTAACGAAAAAAAAAGATACGGCCGTTTATGTCTCAAAAAACGTGTATTTCGACACTCTCGAGGAAATAAAAAATCATAGGATACTTCCCGTTGATTTAGAAACCTGAAATTTTGCATAAAGTAAGTTCTTATAGTACAGGTATAGGAATAAATCTGAAAAATGTAAATTTGTTGTTACGTCACAACAAAAAAAAAAATACGATTCGGAAAAATCTTCAAAACTCCATTCGGGAATTGAATTGTTTACATAGTTAAGTTTGTAGGAAACCCTCCGGGTGCGAGTCCGACTCGCACTTGCCCACTCTCACAACTAAAACGAATCTAACGACACCAGCTCCCAAGCTAAAATGCTTCAAGCCACGCATACTTATTCTCGAAAAACATAACCCTCCTTCTGACGCAGTTAGGTAAAAATAATCCATTCATACAATCCACACGACCTATCTATAAAACTCATAAACATAACTAATTACCTCACATGTAGTTGATGCAGCGAGTCATCGCCCGCACTGTCTTCGCTGATAAGCTGAGAGATTGACCTGGAGGTCAGTCCTAGCGGTCACGAGATATTCGGGTGTTCAATGATGTCACTTGTTTGTCTAGATAGATTTTAAACTGCACTCTTTGATTGTTAGTGCTAGTGGTACAGACTTGTGCAACTTCTAGGTAATGTATCCTACCTACCGCGCATCACTGTAAAGTAAACCCGCAGATGTTGATTACGTGAATGAAGCAGTTATACTTGCCAACTTCAGACTGGCCTGTTGATCTAGTGGTTAGTGGCCCTGACTGCTATGCCGGAGGTCGTGGGTTCGATTCCAACCCAGGACAAATGTTTGTGTGATGAGCATGATCATTTGTTCTGTGTCTGGGTGTGATTTTATCTATAATATGTATGTATTTAGAAATATATAAGTATGTTTATCAGTTGTCTAGTACTCATAACACAAGCTCTGCTTAGCTTGGGACTAGACGGTGCTGTGTGATAGTTGTAAAAAAAAATGTTTAAAAAAAAAACTCTTTTTGCTTCCATCGGTGGCTGCAACCTCTCGCACTGGGCCCTGGAATGCGATGCAGTCGCCACCTTCTGCAAAGCAGTAATGCTAGAGAAGGAGCCGCCGGCCACAGCCATAAGGGAACGGACGTCCTCACGCCCCAGTCGTCGTAACAGAAGACACCCCGGGCGTCGGGAGTCGTGAGGTGAACCCCGGTCACCGCAGGCGCGGGGTTGCGGACGACGAACAATAAGTAGTTCGTCGTCCGGTCGTCCGGTAAGGACCGAGCTCGAGTCGTCATCGGAGCGTATATAGTGTTCCAAGTGTGCCTCAAAGAGACATCAGCAAAACCGTAGGCGCCTAGCAGGGCCGAAGTCCGCTAGGGTCACGGGGAATTCCTGAAATGAAAACCCCGTGGTACTAGAACGCAAAGGGCAACTGAAGGTCACAGGTGTGGTTTTAGTCAGTAAAAGTCTGACACGCCCTCTCGCTCCGCCCAAGTGCGAGAGATGTTATTGGATGACACCTAAAAGAAAAAGCATGGGCTAGGCATTTGATAGGCTCCTAAATCTATACCTTACTACACTATCTGTAACATAACAAGGTAATAAGAATAATAGGTTTTTTATTTCAGACAATAATGTGGTTTTAATAAGATGTCTCACCATGGGGTTCTCGTCATATCTCTTACAGCAATCACTTTCAGACAAGTAGAGAACTAAAATTGATACTGCTAAACATTTCAGTTGCCGCAGCCATTTTGCGCATCTGCTGAGATACTTCCATATTAGCTCAGGTTATTTTAATAGGTCGATGTCAAATTTTTTGAAGCTATACATAAAACTGTGGCCATTGGGATTGTTATTCATCATCATCATTTCAGCCAAAAGACGTCCACTGTTGGACATAGGCCTCCCCCAAGTGTCGCCATAATGACCGGTCCTATGCGTCTCGCATCCACCGGATTCCCGCGACCCTCACCAGGTCATCGGTCCAACTTGAGGGAGGCCTTCCAACGCTGCGCCTTCCGGTACGTGATCGCCTTTCCAGAACCTTTAGTCCCCATCGATCATCTGTTCTGCGAGCAATATGCTCTGCCCACTACCACTTAAATTTGACGATTCTTTGGGCTATGTCTGTAACTTTGGTTCTCCTGCGGATATCTTCATTTCTGATGTGATCACGCAAGGAAACTCCGAGCATAGCCCTTTCCATTGCCCTTTGATTGACTTTAAGCCTTCTGATGAGGCCACTGTAAGCGACTACGTTTTGAAGCCATATGTCATCACTGGCAACACGCACTGGTCATAGACTTTCATCTTGAGCCACTGTGGTATATTGGACGAGAAGACAACGCGCAGCTTCCCGAACGCTGCCCAGCCGAGTCGAATTGTTATTATTTGTTCGAAAAAAAAGTTAAACAAACATGTCATAATAATAGGCAGACCTTCAGAATACTCGAGAAAGTCAAATATTCAGTGGGCAACAGTTTATCAGCTGCAGTTACTAGCTGCAATACAATGTTGCTTATCACTTGCTCTTGTGACGAATAAACTATTACTGTTAACTGTGTCCTTCGGTATTTTTCATGTTACCTAATAGCTCAACACGCGAACAATGTACTGGAATGTAAGTCTAAAACCCTTTATCAAAGCGTTCAAATAACTTTCCGTAATAGCCAACATCCCCTCTGATAATTTTGCTGAAATGTGAGTTATTGTGAGTAAAATAGATTTTGTTGTGAAAGTGGTCTTTTTGTGGAATCAGGAGAGGTCGATGAAAATAAAGACGGTTTTAACAAATAATATATTGTTTTTGGTAGCAACGGTAAAATGCGCCCGGCATTTACTAGCAACTAACTCTGAATTAATCACACTATTACAAAGGCGAAAGATTCTGAGTGTCAGTGTGTGTATGTTTATTACTTCCTCACGCTCGAACGGCTGAACGGATATCCATGAAACTTGGTACACGAGTAGACCATATCCTGGAATAGCACATAGGAATGCTTTTTAATCCTGGAAGTATTATAGAAAAAATTTTAACTTTTGAAGGAGCACAGTTGTATAACAAAATACCCCCATTTATAAAAAATATACGCTCATTCGATGCATTCAAGAACCAACTAGCACAATATGTAAGAAACAATTATAAAATAACTACTTAAAGACTGAATGCATTGGATGAGTTTAATAACTTACGTAGGTACGCGGTGACGAACCCTTGTTATAATATTAATTTGATATAAGGAAAAATTGTTCTCAAGTAAGTGACTTTGTGTCTTTTTGAGAAATAAATATCTTTAAACCTAAGTATGTTCCCTTGGGATAATTTTCTGCTATCTGCGAAGCCGCTAGTATAAGAGAATATAATCCATGCTGGCGTAAGTGGGTCTCCTAGGACATTTCCTTTAAAAACTTTAAAGGACAAAGAAATACCATTTTTACATTAATGAATATAAAACTTTATTTTTATCTATATTACCTACTGTCTCTTCGTATTACCTACCTGTAAAAGTCCAATTTATTAAAAATATCGATCTCCGAAAAAAAGCTCTGTAAAACCCTGGGTCTCAAGGAGCGCTCTCACTCGTGGTAACACTCATCCACTCGCCTATGAATTTCAATTTATTCCGCCAGCCTTCAAGTAGTGCCGTCAGCAGGGCTGTCACCGCCACTGATCGAGTTGTTCTTATCGTGAGGGTCAGCATAACACGCCATGTACGAGCCCTTTACTACGGTCAGCCTCATAAATACGTAAACAGCTTGGACGCTATCGCTCACTGTAATAAAAAGTGTTTACATTTTATGTTGAGTGTTGCGCGGTGCGGGTAGTCGGACCCGGCTGTGATGCTTCACCTGATATCGTGTTCGAAATTTAAAAGTGCAACATATCAGATACTGATATGGGAAATTTTTGTGAAAAGTACATAGGTACATGTTTGTTACGAGTCAAGCTACGAGTTTGTTTATATAGAAAGCCGATTTATTTATTTTTTTACTTTAACATAACACGGCCAAAGGCCAAAAACATTAGTTAAAGACATGTTTTTACCCGACTACGGCAAAGCCAAAGGAGGGTTATGATTTTGACAGGCTATGTGTGTATGTTCATCTGTTTCCTCATAGCTCCTAAACTACTTAGAGAGGTATCGTTAGAACCGTATTAATCAAATTTAAAGTGCGCCCTCAAGCGGTCACAACGGTTCAAGTGGACAATAAGAAATGCGTTAAAAAAAAAATCGTTAAGATAGATACACCGTGTTTGATATCATTTGAAAGGGCTTCACTTGTACTTATCAAAAATATCATCAAAATTCAATGAGCGGCCTCAAGCGGTCAAAAAATATGATGTCAGTAACACCAAAATAGTTTAAATGTTAAAAAGTAAAAAAAAACTAAAACCCGACTACGATAAAAAAAACGATGCTGAAAAAGTATGAAACAAGATTTTCAGGATGCTGAAATAAACAAGGTTACTGGAGAAACAAGTCAAAACAAAAAGAAAAGCCGCAGTCACACGTCATATAGGTACCAACCGTAACACTTTAATAACGTGTGATTACGGCTTTTTTTTTGTTCTGTTCTTGTTTCTCCAGTAATTTTTTTGTCTCAAAGGGTTTTAGATTTTTTACTTTTTTGTTATAAAAAATGAACGTAATAACAATAAGATATAACTATACGGCAGTCATACACTCATCTCACAATTCTCCAGACAAACAGACAAGATGTTTTTCCATTCATTCGCGAACACGTCACAATCAGCATCCAAGAGAGCGTAGATTGCGCGAGGAATAGGAGACTGGGCTCAGGCGACGCGAAGGTACGACTTTCAGAATCAGCAAACTGTCGTTACCTTCGATTACGGCTATCGTTTTTCAGAGCAAACTGTTGGCACAGCTCGTCATGCAGTTTAAGAGCATCTATTTTCCCGTGAAATATCTGACGCATATCAATGACTAGCTGTGCCCCGCGGTTTCACCCGCGTTTTTCTCGTTTCTGTGGAAATACCGAGATAAATATAGCCTCCCTCAATAAATTGACTATTGAATATTTAAACAGTTTTCATATCAGATCAGTATTTCCCGAGATTACCGCGTTCATAACAAACAACCAAACTTTTCAGCTTTATAATATTAAGAAAAATATAGATTAAGTTAACTTGTACAAGTCGCAGGCAATAGCTGTCTATCTGTTCGACATTCAGCCAGACACATAAGAATGACGACTATAAGCGGGGTGTCCGTCCACTTTAAACCGGGTTAAAATATTATTTTAAAGTACTTCTGAGTAAATTATATTTTTCGTTTTATTTTCTTGTGGCAGAAGAATATATTGATTGTTTCCGCAACCTGATCTTGACAACGCGACATATAGTTGGCCGTGCGAAAAACAGTTTTGCCGTAAATCTAATCCTACATATTTAAATGTTTGCCCCTGTGATTTATTTATCGTTACGGCAAAAGATAATTTAATTGGGAATTGGACTCTTTTAAAATGAAAAGGCAAATCATTTGGAATCATTGGGATCCGAGGTATAAGTACTGTTTGACCAACCGCTGGACCAGTCAAAACTGTTGCAACGATCACGTTATTGCGAAGAAGTTTAACCTGAAGTCGAGTCCCGTTACATAAATTTGGTGGCATAAGATTTCTAAGTAAAATAATTGGGGCACCAATTTTTAACTTGAGAGAATGTGGGGGGAGGCCACTCGGGTTTAAAGAATTAAGAAATTCCTGTGGATAATGGACTGCATCTTCTTGATCTCATCAACAAATATATTTCAAAAAGATTATTACAGGATTTTATGTTGATAAAAAACTCTATGGCCCATAACTCATTAATAGGTACCAACTCTTAACATCTTACACACGTGATAACTTTTAAACGAAATATCCGATTGAGATGAAACAAAAAGTATTTTACTTCTACATAAATACTCTTGATAACATAATGCTTAATTTCGATAAAGATTAATATTACGATACATATTTAACGTAGTTTTTTTTTCTTCAGACGATTTAATAATTATTTTGAACACAAAATCGGTTATTGTGATTAAACCATGATAGCTAGATATATGTTCTCGCGGACTTTTTTGTAGGTCTTAATGGGATCTACAAACCCGTAGTACATCATTTTGTTCTATTGTCAATAGTTTTTGCAGCGCACGCAAAAATAGGTTTTCGATTTTACACCTTGTGTTACAAAATAGCAATTTTATTACGGATCCCTAATTTTGAAAAAAAAACATAGCCTATATCCTTCCTCGATAAATGGACTACCCAACACTGAAAGAATCATTCAAATCGGACCAGTAGTTCCAGAGATTAGCGCGTTCAAACAAACAAACAAACAAACTCTGCAGCTTTATAATATTATATATAGTATAGATTTATTCATTTTTTCTTTTTTCCTCGAGAGAATTAGACCCTAAGCTCCCTAAGGGAAATTTAAAAGAGTACAAGAACTGATATAATAAACAAACAATGTTAGGAATCCTATTTATTTGTAAAACCGTATAAATTAGATAGTTTCAGATGGCATCTCGGCTTCGTCTTTCAAATCCTTTTAATCACTCCCAAATCCGTTCTCACTATAACGTAGTGTCCCACTCACCGCTGTAACTAAAACAAAAAGCCATCGACAGCTCGACATCCGCGTGAAGCGCTTGACAAACAGAAGCGGCTTCTTCAAAGCTTTTTACAAGTCGAGTGGCGAAACGTTCGGCGGGTCGGACCGGTTCGGACCGGCGCTAACCGGCGCGAACCGGGTTAAAGAGATCCACTCGGTGATTTAGAGGGACAATTAAATTGTATTTATAGTAATAGAGACTGAAAACGGTTGACGTTTAAGATCTTTATTGGTGTATCGTTGAAGTCTGATATCATTTACAAGAGCTGTGTGTTCAATTTATGTAAACACGTGATAAAGTATTTATCCCCTCGCGCGCTTGGAGGTATTATTATTACGTAAAGTCACCAAAAAAAAAAAACTTTTTCTGAATTTTTGTAGGAAAAACAAAGGTATAGAAACCAAAATTATCGGCCAAATAAATTTCGTACAAACGTGTGTACAGTAACACAATTTATTAAGCGTTTTTCAAGGTCATTCAAGTTATACAGATGTATGTACAATCGTCGCTCGAGGGGATATTTGAGGCCCTCGTTTAGCGATGGATATTCACAATACCTTCATGATGCTATTCTGATCTACCTACTGGATGGGCGACTGGAACTGCCATATCCATCCACTTTACACACTTATATAGTTCTTGCTGATAACTTTTACTAAAAACCAGCTTTTTTTTTAAAACCAGCGTCAGGCAACTACCACGAAGTTGTCTGGCATTTTTGCTGAACTGGACCTATTTGGTGCAGGCGCGAGACACACAATGAAATAAAACAACAACGTTGCAACGTTTATTTGTATGACAATAAAATTGTGTATGTATAATAAGGAATAAGAAGAAACTATATATATAATAATAATTTAACTACCTGACGAATAACATACAAATAAATAATTTGCACGCTTGCTTGCAGGCAGAATACAGTGACTTTTAGGTTATAAGATCTTTCCTTGTTAACAATGTATTTCTGGCAAATAAACGTTTTGATTTGATTTGATTTGATTTGATTTTTAGTTATTTTATTTTCTTATTTTTTTTTTATCTTAAATGTTTACATGTTGTTTCTACATTGTGTGTATCTGTGTACGTGTGACAAATAAAATATTTTTCTTTCTTTCTTTTCTTTCTAATAAAGTTAATAACTACAATTGTAGTTGGCAAACTAAGAACATGACTGTAGGTTCAATCAAAACGGTGAGGATGCTAACATCCTCACAGCCTAGCCGCCTCCGTAAGCAGTCTTGTGGAAGACGAGCAATAGGTATCTCACCGTCCGGCTCTCAAGTAAGGGCCAGGGCCGATGCATGCTAGGGCTGCGGTAATGTTCGATAGAATAACCGCAGCTCTAGAAACACAGGTGTGTATTAGTCAGTAAAAGTCTGACACGCCCCCTCGGTTCACCCGGAGCGGGAGAAGGTATGTATGGTAACCACCAAAATAAAACGGTTTAATTAACTAAATGAAATTAAACGCAATCGCTTTCTACGTTGTCCGTCTACCTTACCAGTTTTAATTTGGAATCATGAAAATAAAAACGAACTATCGTTCTCAATAGAACTTGCCTCGTATCTTGAGATCTCTCAGCAACAAAAATAAACAGAAAAGGGAAAACCACTTAGTCTAAATCTTAGCATTATGTAAATAGTAATTGAATGGGAAGCAGTGGGATTACAGGTGCGATCGCTTCCCTAAATATCTGTTGGCAATTACATCTCCAGGGTGAACTTCGCCCCCCTCTCTCGCCCCCCTCGCCCCACTCGCTTAACATCGTCCTAATACTCGGATAATATTTAGTTTTATTACATTATCTTGATTCTCTCCGCTGGACCGCATACAAATGTGATTTTTTCAGACCTTCCTAAACGTCTGGGTCGAATCTCGGCCTAAATTGGTTCTTAATACTATAGGAAATCTAATGGGAGTTACTACGAACTCAATCAATTCGAATTTCAGATATTTTTTCGGAGTTACTGTTTTTTAGTCACAGATCTTAGTGATTTATTTTATCAATCTATAATTAAATAGTATATGATTACTAAAAACAAAAAAACACCGGCCATTGATAATCCACGAGGATTTTCTGAAAAAGAAAACCCGTGGTTTCAGTCAGTAAAAGTATGACACGTCCTCCCGCTCCACCCAGACCGGAAGAAGTCATTGGATGATTTCCCACCTTAAAAAAAAAGCCATTGATAATGATATATGCTACAGAACATGATGTACTTTTTCAACAACTTAAATACTTACGTTTAATCAGAAATGAAGCCTATTGCTCAATAATTGCAACACAGAGACTTTACAGAAGTGGGCCCTTAACGTTAAGACGCATTCGCACAAAGTGACCAAAATAACCACTTTCACCAAACAGACCCTTGTAACAAGTGATCCCATATTCGTCTTCTCTTTCCCTTAAACAGTCTACAGAACCTTTTCTGCTAATCCGCTTCTGACCGCAATTCAACCCTCTTCGCCCCCCCCCCGGGCCGGTTTCACCCCCTGCCCTATTAGAGCCCTATTTGCAAGGGCCGCTTATAATTCCGCAGAGCATTTGGACCGGTTTGCGCTTTAATTAAACGTACGCGGATTGGACACCGTTTAATTTATGTGGCAGAGAACGGTTTAGGTGATGAGTCGTCGCGGATTTGTGACGTGATAAGGGTTTTTAAGGGGATGTAAGTGTAGTTTGCGGACTATAAACTGGCAACATACGGGCGAATCGTTATATATATTTGCAATAGTTGCAATTATGCGATCTCTATTGAGACGGTCTCTAGCTTAAACACAACTTACAACAGCTGCTGCAGCTGATTCATAGCTGTTATTAAGAGGACTACAACACCTAGAGCACTCTCGAACTGCATACAAAAAAAGAGATGCATAAAGACATAATACTTGCAAATATGAAGCGTTTTAGCGATTAAACATCAACAGATTTGATTATAAAATTAAAACACTTTAACGGTAAAAAGTTGCTCGTAGAATAATGTGACAAACAATCAGAATTTAGATCCATATTCGTGATTTTTTCTATCGAACTAAATTCACTGTATCATTTTAAACACACTATCTATCTAGAATTTATCCTGAAGAATAACATATATATTTCTGATTCAGTTTACTGCAGTGGATCATATACTTTAGCGCATTTAAACTCGCGACTAACCTGTAGTCCCCTCTAATCTTATCTCTGAATTTAACTAAAGCTTCATGAACATAAATCATTATTATTATCTGAGTGCCGCGGGAGCGACCTACATCATATCTAGGCAGTAAATCTTGTTTTTTTTTGTTTTGTCCAAAGCCCAGCAAAAGTATACGTACATAATTAATTGCTAGAATTACTGAGCCCTCAGTTCATTTAACTTGCTTAATATTTATTAGCAGAAAACTGTATTAATTTACTTCTAGTTATTAATTGAAGAGGTTATCCGTAGCATTTAAACCAACATTGTTACGTTAAGATAGTGAAATAGTTCCTCGTACTTGTGAAATAGTTCAAGTTATGGTATTCCTGCTAGTCCCCCCACACTGACCTAGTCCCCCCACTTCACCCCCCAGAAGTTGTACACATGAAAACGTTGGAATGAAAACTTCAAGTTATAAAATGAAGACATAATTCGACAATGCTCACACTTCTGAAAATTGAATTTGAGAAAATATTTCCAGCACGTCGTTGCAAAATAAACTGGTAACTACTACGAGAGGTTCCTGCTCATCCGTTTTTATGGTTCAGTTAAGATGGTTATTTCATTCCAAATATGATTGCGTAATGTATTGCGTCATTTATTTACTATTTATGCGGCACTACTCAAAATTCATCCTTCAACGTATCCCCGGGCCTCAATAAAACACCTTTGCCTACCTTATAAAGCCACTTTCAGAAAAAAAATATTACCTTGAGCCGTTCTCCGGCGGGAACCGGACGCCTGCACGGACGCGGGATGTCCGGCGCCGGCTTCGACTTATTATCTCGCACGTGGCTCGGGCAGGATAAGCTGGGATGTAAGCCGGATAGTGTTAATAGGGTGGTACAGGAAGAGAGGCTAGAGACGTGGGCGCTTCCAGCTTTGTATGACGACTTGTAATTATCGAGTAAGAATTTGTGTAATAATTTATTATGTAGTGTTCGGCGTAGGTACTGCCATTTGGGGTGAGCGAACTTGAAGGTTAGTGTTAATATGGATAAGCCCCGAGGTTCCCGGGATTCAAAATACGTATCCATGTTAAGATAACAGGCTCTTAATCCCTGGAACCTACGCACTTATATGCGACTAGCCCGCGGCTTCGCCCGCGTGGAAGTCTGGAAACGAAACAATTTCGGAAAAAAAACTGTTATCGTTATGTGCCTCCAATCTAAGTCATAGTCTACCCGTATGCCAAATTTCAACCAGTCTTTCAGTCAGTTTAATAAGTATTGGCAAAGTAGTACAATCCATCAAAATAGCGCTTTTTTATCGATTAACGCATAAAGCATCTCTAATTCCTTACAAAATTCACCGCCACAATAAAACGATCACTACCCACAGTGCAACTGTTGCCAAAAAACTTAAAAAAGGAATACATTCGCTTGCCAAAGCTACAAGAAGCACCTGGCTGGTCCAGCTGTCGCAGAGCTGCGCCGGTCCCACTCGCTTCCTTCCGAACAGCCCGAAGTTGGAGCACGGCCAACCTCGTACAGATGGAGCCACTGAACTGGACGATAAATATGGCGACAGAGGCGCCAATTGTAGGAAGTATCTGTGTTGTTTATTATAGCTTTGTATCGATACATTTGGAAAGAAATTAGAGAAGTTCTTTTTATTGTTTTCTTTTTAAAAAACGTTGCCTGAGTCTAGGAATTGTTTTTGTATCGTGGGTACATTCATAAACATGTAAATTCACATACGCAGGACACCCAGACCCTATTTGTAAGCCATACAAATATTTGTTCCGTACGGGAGTCGAACCCACGAACCGCAGCGCAGCAGCCTGTCGCTCAACCACTGCGCCACCATGCCGTCTTTACGGTACTTTGTTAAAAAAGAGAACAATAGATGGTCCGAAGTAATTAGGTAATCGGAAAAGCGCATTGAGCTAGAGTCAAGTCAGATAGGGAATTTTATAAATGGTGACAAATGATAGTAAAACCGTTTTATCATATTCCTGCCCTTATGCCATTTTGACATGTAGCCGGACAATTTTTTTTCACACAACTATCACACAACGCCGTCCAGTCCCAAGCTAAGCAAAGCTTGTGTTATGAGTACTAGACAACTGATAAACATACTTAAATATTTCTAAATACATACATATTATAGATAAATTACACCCAGATACAGAACAAATGATTGTGCTCATCACACAAATTTTTGTTTCTGGATAGGAATCGAACCCACGACCTCCGGCATAGTAGTCAGGGCCGCTAACCACTAGACCAACAGGCCAGTCAAACAAATATACTTAGGTTGTCAGACGCCAGAAAGTCTGACCATCAGTCTATCCAACAAAAATCTGGTTGCACAGTAACTGGGTTATAGAGGTCTGACATTTAGTCGGGTTAGATTAGAAGCCTTGTAGTCGGCTTCTAGCTAGTTAGTTGTGAAAAGGCTAATTGTGTGATGGTGATGACATTCTGTCATGTCAATCATCCCGCTAACACCGCTTCCTTTTTATTCAATATCCTCACACAATTTATCAATTTTTTCTCTAACCTCCCCCACGCCTTCCTTCTGTCCTTTCACATAAAAAAGCTTTGAAAGCATCTAAGGCTAGGTATTTAATGACTTAACAACTTCTTAGTCTTAAGCAAAAATAGTAGATTAGAACATTCACCATAAAGAAGCAACATTTAATCTTGCATCTTACTTATTGAATCTTGCAGACTCATCAATTTCTCGATGAAATTATAGCTTAAGTATAACGAGTTTGGCTCCGCGCCAATACTCCCCCCCTCCTCCCTACAGAGCAGCGCTAGATCTGTCACCGACAAAATATGACAAAGGAACGACTTGTGGAACAAATCTACAAGTGTCCACACATCAACAAGTTACCGACCGACGCTTATTTATTTTGTATTAGTAGGTAATGGCCTCGCTGAGCACTCGTATGCTACAAATTGATTGTTGACTCAGACTGGTATACTGCTCGTTTACTCTGATTTGCTAAGGAAGCTTGCCAGGCTGTGTACAGATTATATGTACAGTTTTTGTTAATCATAATAATGATTGTTTTCAAGTATTTTTGACTCATAAACAATTAATGAAAACAAAATAGTCACAGTTAAAATCGATAAGAATAATTAATTAATGTACCTTTTTAGGTTATAAGCATTGTTAAACCTCAAAAATTATTCCATTTGACGTTTACTACGCTATACGTGTGGGTGCAAGTACTGATATGTACCATATAGCGTGAATTTAATACTTACATAATTCTGGAACTGAGTTTATAATTTCTCTTCGGACTTTCCTAACGTTTATCATTTCTTAGATTCATTTCAATAGGTACACAATGTGAATTTTTCGCCCATATGAAAGTAGGTCTCTTCATACAGACTTTAGACCCCCGTTTCATCCCCTTAGAGGTTTTTCCAAAATTCAGCCTCTCTCAGCTCAACTCAGCTCGCCTACGCCATACACGGAAACCTTGTGCAAAATTTCATGCTCCTAGTCCCAGTAGTTTCAGCTGTACGTCAATATGTCAGTCAGTCAGTTTATCCTTTTATACTTATACTAGCTGACCCGGCGAACTTCGTACCGCCTTAGTGTAGCAATGATGCACTACTTTATTTTGTATAGCTGACCTATCTTAGGACAAACAATGCTCTTTCAATATAGTCTATGGCTGTGAATGACATTGACATTCGTTACGCGCGTTTTTTTAAATATGCAAAATTAAATGTATATTTTTCAATATTTCTGAGAGATTTTCTTAATATTTTTTTCCGTAAGAACCTTCTCCTAATAATAACAAATACAACAAAAAAAGAATTAGTGAAATCGGTCCAGCCATTCACGCGTGATGCCGTGACCAAGGAAAACGGCGTTCTGAAATCAAACTCATATACTCAGACCAAACTTAGGTGCGCCTACCTATATTTTACCTTAGTAACGTCATAAAATCGGCCCATTTAATAATACTTATCTATACATAACTATTCCGTGGCGAGTTATTTTCAAAAATTAATTAGAATTTAATTAAGTAACCACGTTTCCGAACAAATGATGCTCGAATTTAATTAAGTAACCACGTTTCCTAACAAACAATGCTCTTTCAATATAGTCTATGGCTGTGAATGACATTGACATTCGTTACGCGCGTTTTTTTAAATATGCAAAATTAAATGTATATTTTTCAATATTTCTGAGAGATTTTCTTAATATTTTTTTCCGTAAGAACCTTCTCCTAATAATAACAAATACAACAAAAAAAGAATTAGTGAAATCGGTCCAGCCATTCACGCGTGATGCCGTGACCAAAGAAAACGGGTTTCATTTTTATATATATAGATGTCTATAGATAATACACAAAATCAATCAATTATTCAGAGTTGAGATATAATACGGTATAGTATCTGGTGTCCCATTACGATATGCCTACGTTCACCCTGTTCAAGCATCTAAGTTTCAGTAAACACGTGTATAGCAATTAGGCTGAGCCGTTAATTGAACCCTATCTTCATTAACATCGGCGAGAACAGCCCTCTGCTAATTGTGGCGGGTGTCGATTGTCTCTTTATGTCGACGTTTCAAATAATAGTTTGATAACCAAATAATTTAACACTTCAGGCATGAAATTCATTAAAGATAATGAGAACCTACCAGTCTATCGTGAATTTGAAGGTACGGTTGGTGCTGTGGTTAAGTGATCGGCTGGTGCAGTGCATGTCGCGGGTTAGATTCTCATACGGAACAAATATTTATATAATAAAATATTTCACAATTTTCACACGATGCCATCTAATCCAAAACTAAGCAGAGCTTGTGCTATGAGTAGATACTAGACAAATTATAAACATATATATATATTTCTAAATACATACATATTATGGATAAATTACACCCAGACACAGAACAAATGATCGTGCTCATCACACAAACATTTGTCTTGGGTGGGAATCGAACCTTCGGCATAGGTGTATAATCATAATTAAATAAGTTTTTTTTATTAATATGTATTATTTTATTATTGTTTAAGATTAACTTATGTATTTTATATATGGGCTTGCCTGAATATAAAATGGTTATTATTATTATTATAGCAGTCAGGGCCACTAACCACTAGACCGACAGGCCAGTGTATGGCCTACAAATTGATGTTCCGGGCCTGAGTGTCTTGTGTATGTGTGTATACATGTTTGTGAATGCACCCACGATAAAAGAGTAATTCCTAATGTGGAGGCCACGCTTTATTTTTCTTTAAAAAAAAAACTAATAATTTAGAAAGGAAGAACTCGTGTGTAGGCATGAATACTGCGATGTCAATTGGCCCCCTGAGCATGAACCTGCTAGCTTACTAATCTCGACATTCAATATTTACGAAAGTTAAATTCGCCACAAAAGTTTGTTTTTTTATCGTACTACCTTCCCCGCCAGGATTTCTTCGCTGTCTTTAATATTGCTTGTTGCTAATTAATCCCTCTCAGAGTCCGCACAACGCTATATTTTTCCCTTAATCAAGATTCCTTTTAATTTTAAGTTTTGGAGTGCTACCTTCGCTTAATGTTTTATAATGAAACGTCCAAATAAATAAAAATTAAGACCTTTTCAGCCCCTGTCGGCCATTGAAACGTTTATTTTTCGTTTTAATTCGTCACAATGTCACAGGGCCGCCGGTTAGTTGCCGATTTTAATGAAATTTCACAACAGGGCGCCTTTTATGTAGGCATCGTAAAATAAATGTGAGGAAAATGGCAGAGAAAACAATATTTTAAGTAGCCGTCCTTGTTTAATACCCGTTACCCGGGTACCCGGCTACCCGTCCCCAGCGCGAGTGGGTTGAACGGTTTTAAAAGCATGTAATCTTGTTACTTCTACGTGAGTGTGTTTTGGAATATAATATTTTATAGCATCTCTTGTTAATAGGCCTGACTCGGGCTTACAATCCTAAACCCTTTTTAATTATGAAGTACTCAAACTCGGGTAATAACTTTTAATAGATAAGTACGGTTTTTAAAAGCTTAAACGGCTACTTAATTAAAACTATCTTGATCATCGTTTACTCTTCATTGTAAGTACTGTAACCCTTCATGAGCCCTTGTCATGACAATGTAGCTAGCTTATAAAGAAACTTTTAAATTATTCAAAGTAACAAAACTTTAATATTATACAGTCTCGTAGGCGTCATGAAATATTCAAAAGTAAAACAGTTCAAAACTGTACCTAAAGTACTTTTCAACTCTAGAATGGAACGTGATGTAATTACAGCCAATTATATGTTTCCAAATTAAAATTTACAGGAAAAAAGTAATTGATAGGAACATTAATTTTTAAAAGTTAATTATTTAACTTTTGAACTGAAACAAAACTTTCATCACGTAATGCTGACGGCACTCGAGTTTATTATTGAAAAGGAACCTGCTCAAACCGGATCTAACCGGAGCTAACCGGAGCGAACCGCCCGATAAATTACTTTTTAATTAAAGCGTTTAAAAAAAAAAGAAGGTCTTGTCTAACAAGTCGTGTTTAAAGAACAAATTCAATGAAAGTATAATTTACTTTGGGACAATAAATCAAAAAGTTTGGCCCGCAACCCATAAAATGTAATAAAAACTTGAGAAACGGTCAAGGGTGAGTCGCGGTTAGCACAACTCCCAGAATATAAATATCTAAAGCTTGTAACTTAAAGTTGGTCTGAGAGACGTAACACTTAGGATTACCAAAGAAATATTTTCCTTTTTATTTATAGAAATTAGATTCGTAAGTAGCGAAATTGAATTTGGCGTCGATGTCCGATGGGAAAATAGGCCATTCGTTTTTATGGAGACAACAAAAATAAAAAAACCTCTTTATTGAAAAAAAATCTTCCTTATTAAGCTACTATTTTAGGATAGTTACAATTTATTAATTAAAAAGTTTATTTCTTACCATAAATAATATTATACAAAACATCGTTGCTGTTACAATTTAACCTTATTATTGAGGGAGACTGCTTAGAGAGCGCTTAGACAGGCTTGCAGCCTACGCAAGCTTGTATTATAGAACACCAGGAGCCAGCCAGGACACAGGAATTATCTCGATACAGCTGTTGAATATTGATGGGAAAATTCTTCTATCGATTTAATTAACAAATAAGAACCTAAGCAGGAGATGAAAGGACAGATTAGCCCTTTGTTTTCTCTCAGCAGTCAGTTGGCTAACTCCGCGAGACGGATAGTATAAATGTATGTGTCTAAAACCCATTTCATCGTACACATCGTCACATATTGCCTTTCTCTTCAATACGGATTTGGGTCAAAGTCTTATAAATATTTCCTCAGCCTGATCTTTTTGTTTGTAGTTCCACCGATGCCTAAATAAATTGACTCAGGCCCAACGACAAAATGATGTGATAAAAGCCGAAGAAACGAGCCGATGTTTACTTTGTTATTCTGACGAGAGAATTTAAGAGGGATTAGAAGATAAATACCTACTGGGGTACGTACACCCAGCCCAGGTGGTTCTAGGAGGCGGCCGATCGCGTGAGGCAACGGTCCTCACGCCCCAACCGCCGCCGGGATTCCGATCCCGATTTCCGGCCACCGTAGGCGCGGGCTTGCGGACGGCGAGCAATGGGTGGCTCGTCGTCCGATCGTCCGGTAACTGTCCGGACCGAGCCCAAGTCGTCGACGGCGCGTAGTGTTCCACGCGCGCCTCAGGGAGAGGTCAGCAACCGTAGGGGCCCAGCAGGGTCGAGGCCTACTGGGGCCATGGGTGATGCGAAAGTGATCCCCGGGGCCCTGGAAAAATGGTAAAGAAGGAACAGGAGTGGGTTTTTAGTCAGTAAAAGTCTGACACTATCTCTCGCTCCGCCCAAGAGCGGGGGATGTCATTAGATGATTTTCCCACCCGAAAAAAAAAAAAAAAAGCCCAGGTGGTTCTACTAAATATCTGGGCCTTTTAATGCAAAGTAAAATAGTCTAATTTTTATTAATAACAATCCATTCCATATACACGGTGTCTTTGATATCGACGCATAAATGAATACCACGGATTCAGTACATGATTCTGGACACTCCAGTGGTGGAATATTTCGTCGGCATTTTCCTAATTAAAAAAAAAAAACTGTACTTTTTAAATATAAACTGTGTAAAATTTGATTGTTGTAAAAAGTTGATTTAAAAATTAATTAATTAAAAAGTCATTGGGGTAGATAAACTCGTTATTCTAATCAACCCCGATGACATTTTTAATTTTAAAAGTAATACATTAATTTTTTCACTAAAAATGTTAGAATAACGACTTTACATAGTTTAAATTAAAAAAAAACGTAAAGATTAAAAGAAAAAACCGACGAAAAATTCCGCCACTGGGGGGTCTAGAATCATTTACTTGATCTATGGTATTCGTTTGTGCGTTGATGTCAAAGATACCCAGTATATCTATTACAAACGTTACAAATTATTAAGTAAAATTTTATAATTAATTTCGCCAAGCGGTTTCGTGCCGTCATCAGACCACCAGACGTACCGCCTTACGTCTGGTGGTCCGATGATGGAACGGGCGCATCACCACGCGCCACTAGTACATGGCGGACATCCCACGTATACGCACAAAACATTTTGGTAACACAGTCATAGTATATATTGTCACGAGCAAAGATATATGAATTAACTTCTGCCATGCAAGAAATAAGTGACAAATGGTTCTAAATAACCTATTAGATGTTTAGATATTTATTAGAACCATACGTCGTAAACTTATTTCTTGAATAGCAGAAGTGAAGATAGATTTAAAATACGACAAAGTATGTATCTTATTGCTCGTGATTGTACAGCTAAGGAGTAGGATTCCTCGCCGGAGTTTCTGTTTCCTGATCTACAACTTCCCCCAAGTTGAAGGTATCACAAGAGTCAATAGGTTACTTCTAGGCAAGCGTGCTGGTCCATCGTCTACCACATCATCGATTTCCATCAGGTGAGATAGTGGTCAAGCATGAGTCTATCAATAAAAAAAATTTTTTTTTTAAGAATCTTATAAATAAAAAAATATCCGATTCAAGAAAGCAATATCCACAAAATCATATTTAACCCCGTCCAGCGCCAAAGGCTCGTCCTTACCGATAGCAGTTCACAATCGACTCACACATTTACATAAGTATCCGATTCTATTTCCCTTTTATTAAATTACTTGTGATCTTTTCTGTTATATCAATTTGTTGAAGGGTCTCGGTCCTCGTCACGTCTTGCGTTAAGACGTCGTCATGGTTACCAATCGTCAAGTACTGGGATCCTGAATGAGGTAGTTTAATAGAGAACCGTAGAATTTTTTTAAGTAGCAAATCATCCAAATACTTCTCACGCTCTTAGATGGAACGAGAGGGCGTGTCAGACTTTTACTGACTAAATCTCCTTTAGTTGCCCTTGGCGTTTTAGGATCACGGTCACTTTTTCAGCAGCCTTAGCAGCAACTAGCAGGCATCGGCCTTATCTACTGGGCTCCTTCAGTTTTACTGACATTTTAACATGTCATGGTAAAGTCCCTGGTCCTTACCAGACGGGTGGACGACGGGGTATCACGTCTTAGTAGTATACTTATTATGAAAGGGATCCTAGAAAGCAAAATGCAACTGAAGGAACATAGGTGTGGTTTTAGTTAGTAAAATTTTGACACGCCCTCTCGCTCCACCCTAGAGTACCCCACCCTAGAGCGAAAGAAGTAACTAGATGACTACCCAACTAAAAAAAAAAGTAGTAGGTAGGTATATTAGCGACTTGTGTTTACGACCATGTCTAAAACTAATAATATTCTCATTTAAGTTTACTTTTTGTATTCAAACGGACAAAAACTTGTCTCAAAGTTTAGGAATTATAAAATAGGTGAATTTTAAACGCACAAAACGTTTTGGGAACACATTCATTGTGCGTACAGCTAAGGAGTGGAATTCCTTGCCGGAATCTGTGTCCTGATGGCTACAACCCAGGAGTCGTTAAGTCAAGAGTGAATAGATTGCTTCTAGGTAAGCGCGCTTCATCGTTGACAGCATCGTCGCTTTGCATCAGGTGAGATAGCGGTCAAGCGCGAACTTATCAAGAATAAAAAAAAATGCTTACAGACAAAAAGTAATAATGGTAATATATCCTAAAAGGTCCGCAAAAACAAATCCGCCACGGTAAATACAATAAAAGACATTAAAATTCTAGTACCTACTCAGCGGATATTTATCATAATTTTCTTTGACATTATTCCGCCGAAATTATCATTAGACCCCATCCATTTAGGCTAATTAAAATACACATAAAATGGTACCAGGTCCTTGTTGAAGCCGAAATGGCGGGAAACAAGATAACAATGGCGGACATTCGTACTTATAATGAAATACGCGACTAATTCTTTCTGAATTGCTTAGATATCTTTGATGAATATTTTTCTGAAGAGCTGTGGTACTGAAGGGTAGTTGTAGGTTGTTTTTGGTAGTTCGTATGGTTAAAAAGGTGGTTTTGAGTTATATAAGAATAAAGAACTTTATTGTACACCAAAAAAGTAACACAACTAATACATAAACTTTAATATTAAAATGGCGGTCTTATCGCAGACAGCGATACCTGACAACCTACTTATACAGAAATTTTGTTAAGTATAAAATGCTGCCCAACAAAACTTGTACATAAAATCCCCAAGTCGTCGACGGCGCGTACTGTTCCACGCGCGCCTCAAGGAGATGTCAGCAACCGTAGGGGCCCAGCAGGGTCGAAGCCTACTAGGGCCAAGGGTAGTGTGAAAACGAAACCCGGGGCCCTGGGACGAAAGCAATGAAGGAACAGGAGTGGGTTTTTAGTCAGTAAAAGTCTGACACTAACTCCCGCACCGCCCAAGAAAAAAGAAAAAATCTGCGAAGCCTAATGATGTTCGTAGTATTCAATGTTTGATTTGATTCATTCTCATTTCCCAACTTTTAAAATAACAAATATTACAGTCAGTTATAATGAAACACAATAATTAATGAAACACGAAGATGAAGTATAATGAAGTCGGCAGCCACTGGAACTAATAAATAGTGAAGGGCACGAAGTTTGTTGTAAGATTTATTTGAATATTTGTTCAGTTCCAGTAAATTGCTGGTTCATTAGCGATAAGTTTATGTTAACAAATCTGTGGCATATTTTATACGTTTTCTGTTTTATTTGTTTTCCTCAATACATTTATTCTTTGTTTCATAAATGATTATTAAGCTTCAGGCAGGCAGACTCTTTCTTTTATATTTTTTAAATGATATAAACTAGCCTGATAGTTAGTAGTGATGCAATCGTTGATGGTGAAGCACACTAGTTTATTAAGAGCCTATTCACTCTAGCCTTGAAGACACCTAAATTGTAATCACGGGAGGACCGTAGCTGGCGAATTGTTCCAGTCCTCGCCGTACGTTGAGTTGTCCGACGGTAGAAAGCTGATAGCGGAATAAAGTCGTATAATTCCTCCAAAACGCATCCTGTAAAATACCGAAAGGCCCGGTACCCTTCGACTGTTTTTCAGGCTTTGAAATTACATTTTTGTGTCGTCCTATTCTTAGTTTCTTTGATATGATTCCGTTTATAACGTAGAACTACGTGTCGTACGTGAGGACGCCCGGCTAAGACCTTTTAAATTCATCAAATTATGCTTCACTTAGTAAAGTCAAACATATAACATTATCTTGTAGTGTTACAAGAGCTGTGCCTAACATCTCGCATTTCTAACACATCTTAACAACCCGACGTACGGCAAGTATCCATCTTTACGTTGTTGAAACCTCAATGGTCCAAACTAAACGTTTCGCCACGTCCTTTATACCGCGTTGCCAGCTGCAGTCCTCACGTCCAATTATAATTTAGGTGTCTTCAAGGCTAGAGTGAACACGCTCTTAATAAACTAGTGCGCCTCACCATCAACGATGGCATCACTGCTTACCATCAGGTGGGATCGCAGTCAAGCACTAGTTTATCTGTATATATTATAAAAAAAAGAAAACTAACAACATTTAATTTAGAAAAATATTTTACTGGTTCTATATTCGTAGCTGTCAATGGCTGTCTTAATTCATAGACAACACGTCACAATTCAGTTTGGCCCCCAGCTAGAACCGTCCCTCTAGCTTCGACAACACACTATCCAAGTTTCGTTGCTTATTTCTATACAAACGTCGTAGGCGCCCTTCAAATTATATAATTTGAGAGATGTAAGCGACGATGATGTTGATGTTAATTAAGATCCTGTGCATGACTGAGCACTTGTCGGTTCGTGTCGATACCCGTCGGCTGAATTTGACGTGACGTCACAATACAGCAAACGGAGATATGAAACTGAACAAAAGCGGTTATTGTTTTGTATTATACCGAGTCTATAATATTATTATAAACCCAGTATAATACGAAACTATAATAACATATTATTACGTTCATATACCTAATAATAACTTTATTTTTAAGAAGATTCTTGGTTTACTTAAACAAGTCGAAATTCTAGAAATTTAAATATATACAGAATAGATGCCGACAAGTTTTTTGGGCACATTACCAGTCGACAGAGGTACGGAGGAGTTTTTTAACACCATATTTTAAATGGTTATTATAAATCATAGTATCTAATAATAGGTATTTTTTTAAAGTAAAATAGTGAGATATTCTATTGGCAACATCCACTTAAAAATCCTTCTTTCGTATCAATCTGTTAGTGAATTAAGATTGTATGTATTAATTTTTGATTTGTTGGCCTATTGGTCTAGTGGTTAGTGGCCCTGACTGCAGCGCCGGAGGTCGTGGGTCTGATTCCCACCTGGGACAAATATTTGTGTGATGAGCACGATCATTTGTTCTGTGTCTGGGTGTAATTTATTTATAATATGTATGTATTTAGAAATATATAAGTATGTTTATCAGTTGTCTAGTACTCATAACACAAGCTCTGCTTAGCTTGTGACTAGACAGCGTTGTTTGATAATTGTGGAATATTATATTATATTATAATTAGATATTATTTTATTGGTTCGCACTCAAAAGCTGTCACGAAGGCTGTGGCGACCTGCGGCTGTTGAATTAAAGCTAACTCTAAAGTTCATTAAACAAAGGCTGGCACTGACTGTGATCATTCGGCCTAACTCTCGTGAACACTACAGATAAAACAATGTTAATGTAAATTATATTAACATTTATGTGCCGTAACATTTTAATTACCTAATGTAAGTAAAACAGTGGACCCATGTTTAGTTAATTAAACATAACGAGCTTACGTTGGAAGGTACATACAAATAGTACAGGTAGATAATTATGTTTCAACATTTTGGTTTGAAATAAATGTTTTTACAATTTTGTTTATAATAATTTTCATTAATTAACCAAAAATAGCATCTAGTTTATATTGCTCTTTGGGATGACGAATTATTTAATGGCCATGTCAAAAGGAGGGATGGAACGCATGTTGCTAAAAGAGTTATGAGGTTACATGTGGATGGATGGAGAGGGAGAGGGAGGCCAACGAAAAGAGGGATGGATTGTGTGAGAAGTGATATGAAAGAAAAGGGAGTTAGTGATAGCGTGACGAGTGTCAGGACAGAATGGAAGAAAAAAACGGGTAGCGCCGACCCCAAATAAAACGGAACAAAGGCAGGAAGATGATGATGGTATTACGAATTAGAATAGACGAAATATACGATGAGATAAATAGAGATCTCTAAAAGAGAGACCACCGACATCTGTAACGCCACATAGAAACTAAAATTCAAAATCCTACGTCTATCATAATCGCAGTATTAGAGTTCTGCGCGCAGAACATATACAACAGAACATATACAACAGCCCGAAATCAACTACCAGTTGCCCAGACCAGACATAACTGCCGTCTGGTCTAAAGATGCTCCCATTTCAACGGAGGTTTGTGGGACTTATACCTTATTCCGCGTACCTCTAAAAGAGCACTTTAAGCAAGCGAGGACTCTCTGCTAGGAAAAATAAACTTGAATAAAAAACAACTCAATCATAAACTGTTTGAGTTGTTATTTCTTCAAGTGATCGTTAGGAACAACGTAGTTTTATCCCTTATCTTGAACATCTGTTATTTAATTTGTATCGAAAATATTTTTGTTTATTATGGGAGTTTCTCTTCATACGTAATAATTCGGTATTAAACCTAGGATAGACGAGTCCTTCAAAGGATTACAAGTAGGTTATTCAGTTATTCCTAAAGCGTCAATGTTTACCTTCCCATCTCAACCACATACCCTCTCGATACCAAGTACAGGGGCTCCGGTTTTTAGAAAGCCTCATGGGTGCTCATGCTCATTTGATGACTCGAAAAAGTGGCGAAGTGTGAGAAGAGAAATGCACACTGATCGACCGACAAATAAATAAATGTCCTACTTACATACTGCGTACTTAATCACTAATTATGTTTGATAGAAATATAAAATGAAACCATTACATAAAATTAAATTAGTTTTTATTATCAAGAAATACTTATTATAATTTATACGTAACCTAAAAGGCGGTTCTGAACCTGTTTCTTGATGTCTATTCTCAGGGGTGCTCAGCACCCACTGTTTATTTCTCATGGGTGCTCGAGCCCCTGACCAAATAAATAGATATAAAATTGTTCGAAATGGTGATACCAATTATTACGATAAGTTACCTAGTTTTTAAATCCCACCTAATTAGTAACAAAGCATCCATAACGACGAGAGCCGTGTCTTCCACACAAAGTTCAGTGAACAAACACACATACAGATGAACTAACAAACTGGCGTATCTTACATACTCTACTAATTAAACTGGCGTCGTGCCGCGTTGCGTTGTACGACTGCATGCAGAACAAACGAGTATACGGCAAGACCGAGTCTGGGTTTCAAATATCGAACTACTAGCTACTTATTTTTATTTATATAAATAATATTAGCCCACACTAAGAATTACTCCTGTATCGTGGGTGTATTCAGAAACATGTAAACTCACTTAAACAAGACACCCAGCCGGACCCGGCACAACTATCTGTAGACCACACAAATAATAGGTCTTTACGTACGAAATTGCCTTTTTTAAAACGGGTTTCTTTGAAGTGTTATATCGCTTACCCTTTGAAATGCATAATTTCTACGTTGAGTTTTTTTTTTATTAGCTTTCATGGTTGTAAGTACTGCGATATTACAGAAAATACAAACCACAAAGAAACTAATAAATACCTAATTTCGAAAAAAGAATAATGTACCCTTAATAGAAAAGTTTATTTGAACTTATATGATCACACATCCTAACTATATATAATTTTTTTTTGGAGTTCAGGTCCGGCATTGAATGAAACTTGGTAGTCCGTGTCTTAGGATAGGAAATAAGATTCTTTTACCCCGGGAGTATGTTCCCTGCTTCGTATAGGTAATTTTCTACTTTACGTGGGTGAATCCGGTGGCAGAAGTTAGTTAAAATGAAACTACTGTAATATAACATGACGGCACAGTTGCATCAGAGAGGGCAGCACCTGCAATCGGCCTAAACAAATGATAAATAAATGATATTTATTTTGTAAATAGGTTTAAAAAAACACTTCTACACGTAAATTTTTTTTCTCGTCATTTTTAAACTAGATGAGGCCGGTGTTTCCTAGCTGACTACCCTGAGAAGAAACACCGAAACAAACTCAGGGGTCAAAGTCTCTTTTAAAGTCCATACAGTAAATATGTAATGGTCAAATCACATGAGAACCATGCAGATTTGTCTGAAATGGTCTTTTGAAGAAAGAACCATACAGATTTGAGAGGACCTGTCCAGTCAGTGCAAGCATTTGTCAGTATTCGTAAAGCTCAACTCAGGACTACTAAGGAGCTCAACGACTTGACGAACAATACCAAAGAAAGGACATTTGGGTAGGCCGCAGAAAATACTCAAATTGCCAGACATACGTTAAAATTACTGAAAAGGAAAAAAAAAGCAATCAACATAGTCCTCACGTTCACAATAATAAAAGGAAAAATATAGTTTACAAAATTTAATACTTTAGCAAGGTAAATATTGATGTCAAAAATTAATAGAGAAAAAAAAAGTCAAATTGCAAAATAAAAATAATCTACAATATCAAATTGTAATAAATAATAAAAAGCACAATTAAAATAAAAACAAAAGAATAAAATAATAATAAGACATCAGTTGCAGTGCGTACTGGAGCAGGTCAATCCCAAGCCTTTTGGTCCTCAACATAGTCCTTTATAGTGTAAAAAGCCTTTTGGCAAAGTTTTCGCTTTACAAATAATTTGAATTTATTAAGGCTTAGTTGTTGAATATGACTAGGAAGTTTATTATAGAAGTGTATACATTGGCATCTAAATGAGCCCCCTATTTTTTTCAGCCTGGTTGTAGGAACCACAAATTTGTTTTTGTTCCTAGTATTAAAATTATGAACATCACTGTATTTTTTAAACATGTTTATATTTTTATGTGCATACAAAATATTCTCGTAAATATACTGTGAAGGTACAGTCATTATATTGATTTATTTAAATTTATCTCTGAGGGAGTATCTGGGACTTAATTTATAAATAGAACGAATAGCCCTTTTTTGCAAAACAAAAATTGACTGTATTTCGGCGGCATTTCCCCACAGTAGAATATCGTACGACATGACACTATGGAAATAGCTAAAGTAAACTAAACGGGCAGTCTCTACATCAGTTAAATTTCGAATCTGTCTAACAGCGTATGCTGCAGAGGTAAGTTTTTTTGATAATTTGTCTATATGTGTGCCCCACTGCAGCTTAGCATCTAGAGTTATGCCGAAGAACACTGTATTATCTTCAGGACTCAACTCTTTACCTTTTATTAGCACACTAGTTTCTACTTGCCTAACATGAGGCATGGTAAACTTTATACATTTAGTTTTTTTTTTCATTAAGAAGAAGGTTATTTACATCAAACCAGTGTACTATTTTTGAAAGTGCTATATTTATATCGTCAGTAACCGGCTGCTGACGTTTAAGTTTAAACAAAGTGAAGTGTCGTCTACGTTAAACAAAGTGACATGATCTACTATAATGATTATAATAAGATAGAATCAATATCACTGAATAACTGTAACTTTGTCAAAAGCCCGAGGGCTACTTAGCGCCTTCAAGAACACTGATTTAAAAATTATAATAATTCAAATACTTTATCATGAATAACGTCAATAACATGACCCCTCTAATCTCTCTGTGCCAAAAAACTCGTATTGAATAGCCATCACGTTAACGACAGTAATTTATTCGCGTTGGCAATACCTCCCCCATTGTATCGAGATCAGGCTAACGAAGCCACACAAACGTACACAATGCGACACTTTAGGCGCCCTCAACTTTCTTACAAAGTGCTCCGTCTTAGGCGCCCGGGATCAGGATAAAAACATAAAAATGTCATTAGGGTTCTATTTTTGAATGTTATTTTTTTAAATTAAAATGAGATTTTGAAAGGTCCTTTGAAACCGATTAAGAATTTTGAGTGAATATTGTTTAGTCCGGGTATTGTTTTATTCAGCGACTAGCTGACCCGGGAACTTTAATTGTACCACCTAACAGTCAATGAATGCAGTAGATAATAATTATTGTTTTATTTTTTTAATAATCTTAACCTAGTTTATCTTGCTATTCGGGGCGGAGATGACTCCAAAAAATCAGAAATCGTCGAAATTGGTCCAACCACTCTTGAGTCATAAATATTTTTTTTTATGATGAAAAGTATCTATGCCTTCTCTCGCTCTAGGGTGAAGCAAGAGGGCTCTAGGGTGAAACCACACCTATCTCTCTTCAGTTGCCTTTTGTGTTCTAGGACCACGAGTATCCCTTTCATACCTACATTTCCCCATGGCTTGGCAGGTATCGGCCCTGCTGGGCCTCTACGGATTGCTGACATCTCTTTGAGACGCGCGTGCAACACTCAACGCGCCGTGTGTGGTTGTCTTGGACTCGGTCCTTATAGGACGAACGGACGGCGATCTACCCATTTCTCGACGTTCGCTAGCCCGTACCTACGGTGCTCCAAATTGGAGCGGATTCGGGCTACCCTCAAGCGGCTTCTGCCCAACCAAGGGAGTCCAAACGCCTCTTGCCGGAGGCTCTATGCAGGGATCGTGCGATCTATAAATGATGTAACTAACCTGACTTTGATTTATATATTAAGACTAGCTTCTGCCAGCGGCTTCGCCCACATGAAACTGGGAAATAAAAAGTCTATTTTACTCAGTGAAGATGTAGCTTTCTAATGGTGAAAGAATTATTGAAATCGGTCAAGTAGTTTTTGAGTTAAATCGTAACATACAAATAAACAAAAAATCTAATCTTTCCTCTTTATTATAATATTAGTCTAGATATTAGAGAACAAATTTGCTGCATTAATAATTATGCATAAATAACTTACTGGGTTCGTCGCCTATTTTGTTCCTTCCATAATGTATTAATGATAGTAATTAAACGTAAATCCATACCATTTTTTTTTAACTATGTATATAAATGATATAAACTGGTGCTTGACTGCGATCACATCTGATGTTAAAAAGTGATGCAATCGTTGATGGTAAGGCGCACTAGTTTATTAAGAGCACTCACTCTAGCCTTGAAGACACCTAAATTATAATCGGACGGGAAGATCGACATTTTTAGCAGAACAATTTAAAGAAAAACTATTATTGTTATTTGGGGAATCTTTTACTTTTACATACATTACATATAATGTTGAATGTTATGAAATGAAAGGATGTTAAAGTTCTGTAAATAATGTTTACTAATACACTTCACTAATTTAATGTTACTTAAAAATTTTAAATAAATGTTACATAAAAAGACTAATAACTGTTCTATAAAATGCTAATAAAATGTTAAATGTTACGAGAGTTCGGTGCCAAACTTACTACTGACGCACTTGTGTACGTGACGATACAGCAAACCTTCTTTTACCCGATTGGCAGTAATTACTAACTAGGTCTCAGTCCAATGTACGGATGCTGACCGTACAACTTAAGTACCATAGAATAGAATACATTTTTTGTACATCTTTATTGTACACCAAAATAGTAACAAAACTTTTTACGTTTAAGTTAGTACTTGGACCTACATCTGACGGTAACCTGTAACCATCGTACCTACGTCCCGTAATGCTTGAACTTACGGTCAGTAGTACGGTTTTTTTTTTTTTTAATGTGGGAATTCATCCAAATGACTTCTCGCGCTCTGGGTGGAGCGGGAGGGCGTGTCAGACTTTTACTAACTAAAACCACACCTGTATCCTTCAATTAACCTTTGCGTTCTAAGACTACGGGTTTCCCTTTCAGAAATTCTCCGCGGTCCTAGCTAGCGGGCATCGGCCCTGCTGGGCCCCTACGGTTTGCTGACATCTCTTTGAGCAGTAGTACGGGTGGCGCCACGCGCTCTCTAATTAAACGTAACTAGCAACAACAAACGTATTTCCTCTCACACAGACTTCGTAATCAAAGTGTTAGTCGGGCCACAGTGCCTGCCTGTAACACAGTTAAAGAAAATAAGATAAGTAATTACATGTAGGTATCTACGTTTCTCCTTGATCCCGGTTTCCTATTTGTGTCTCTTTGATGTTGCAATGTTTTCCGACGGTAGCTAGTAATTACCTTGCCATCAGATTACTATTACTTACACAAAAAATCCTTTGACAAAATGTGTATTTGTGAAAATTGTATTTTTGTAAGCACACACACAGATTTACACTCGGTGTTTCCACTTACAAATAAACCAAAACACAGTGGTAATTATATTTGCGAGCCGTTTGGGGTTAAAAGTCTCGGATCGTGAGGTCCGAGTGCTCACAAATTGTTTATACAACATTCCAAACGGCTTGTTGACACTTCGCGTGACCCAAGGGCTGGCTTTTACCTCGGGCAGAGGGTAAGCATTGCCATACAGTAGCGTGGCAATGCTGCCAGTCTTTTGGGTACTTACATTACCAGTTGACAGCGAAGCGGAGGATATTTTCGACGCCATACTTTAGATTACTTAGGCAATTGGTCCAGACGGAATACCAGTTGAAGTGTGGAAGTTGCTGCGAGTGGATGGATGGATGTGGTTAGCTTTGTTCTTCAATAAGTTGTTGCAGGAAGAAGCCATACCTGATGAGTGGTGCAACAGTTCCCAGGTGCCCATCTTTAAAAACAAGGGTGATGTGCTTAAATGCAACAATTATAGAGGAATAAAGCCAATGTCACATACTATGAAAGCCTGGGAGAAAGTTATTGAAAGGAGGCTAAGAGAAGAGAGTGAAATTTCACAGAACCAATTCGGTTTTACGCCTGGTCGGGGTACAACGGATGCCATTTTTGCTATACGCCAGCTGTGCGAGAAAAACAGAGGTGCGCATAAAAACTTGCACATGGTATTCGTTGACCTCGAAAAGGCATATGACCGGGTACCTCGTGAGGTTCTGTGGTGGGCCCTTAAGGAGAAAGATGTGCCTGGGAAGTATGTGCAGTTGATCCGAGCGATGTACAGCAAATGCAGTACCCAAGTCCGGTCTACAGTGGGCAACACTGGCATCTTCAATGTGGCTGTCGGCTTACATCAAGGGTCGGCCCTCAGCCCTTACCTCTTCCTGATGATAATGGACGCTCTGACGTCGGGCATCCAGGAAGAGGCTCCCTGGTGTATGCTGTTTGCCGATGACATTGTGCTGGTTGCCGAAAGTGGCCTAGAGGTCCAGAGCAAATTGGAGGTGTGGTGGCACAGACTGGAGAGTGTTGGCTTAAAATTGAGCAGAACGAAAACCGAGTACTTGTTCTGTGATTTCGGTCTCTCCTGTCCTATGCCCTTAGCTCTCGCTGGAACGCCCATACCAATCTGCTCCGACTTTCGGTACCTCGGGTCGCTTATCCAAGGAGATGGCGAGGTAGACCGAGACGTATCAAATCGGATCAATTCAGGATGGATGAAATGGCGACAGGTCACTGGAACAATTTGTGACCCACGGATGCCCCCCAAGTTGAAGGGTAAAATCTACAAGTCCGTGATAAGACCTGTCATACTGTATGGATCAGAATGTTGGGCTGTGAAAAAGACGGATGAAAAAAGATTGCATGTAGCGGAGATGAGAATGTTGAGATGGAGTTGTGGTGTGACGAGAATGGATAAAGTGAGAAATGAGTATATTAGAGGAAGTTTGAAAGTGGCGCCAGTGACTGAAAAGTTGAAAGGGAATCGTTTGTCCTGGTATGGTCATGTAAAGAGGAGAGATGAAACGCATGTTACTAAAAGAGTTATGAGTATACATGTGGATGGGTGGAGAGGGAGAGGGAGGCCAAAGAAAAGATGGATGGATTGTGTGAACAGTGATATGAAAGAAAAGGAAGTTAGTGATAGCATGACCGTTGACAGGATAGAATGGAAGAAAAAACATGTTGTGCCGACCCCAAATAAGATGGGACAAGGGCAGGAAGATGATGATGACTTTAGATTACTTTGAGTTAGTTCTTAAGTGCTTTTATTTAATTTTTTAATTTGGTGTATATGTATATATAATGACAGTTATAAACCAAAGTGATCACGAAGTTCAGCGTACTAACAAACCCTAAACAGGAAACCTTCCATTACCAATAATAGACAGATGGAGCATTCGTCGCGAAAACACGTTACGTGGTCCGGCCGTCACATACACTAGCATGTCGAACGACACATTACGTACCATGTCAAAACGACATTATCGTAAACAGTGCCCAAACAGTACGCACGCCGACGTGACGTACCTATTGTACACACGTCGATACGACGTATTGTACACACCGGCCCGCAGTACGAATAGTGTGACTGCATTAACGATTATCGTGATGGCGGCCACGTTGTGAGGCGCCACTAATGCTGTTGCAATAATTCACTCGCGCCTAAAAACGAGCGGTTTGGAGGACGACGCGACGTGCTAAAATAGTGCGCGAATGTGAACGGATTTTAGACTGCATGTTGCTGAATGGTTTTGTTGAGATGTTTATGGACGGGATATGTATCTGGTACACGGCGTACCTACCTAGTTACATAATAGGTAATATTCGGAATCCACGTTAGATTAATCATCTTAGGAAAGTATTTACGAAATACTGCACATCTAATGTATTTGTATTATATGGAGACTGCGGTCAAGCAAAAAAAAAACAATTACAAAATACCTTTAATAATTTATCGTATTAGCCGTATTATTTGTCTTAGCGTTATACTTACTCTCAATGCTGTCATTAAACAATATATAATCTAACTACCAATGTAACTCCCAGTTAGCTCAGGTCAAAAATATTAATTTTTATAGGCACTGCCTTATAATTACAATAAAATATTTTATTATTATGTTTGCAATAGTTATAAGTACTTTAGCATTCTGATACGTCGTGTAAATTCGGCCAAATCTATCATAACATCAAATGATCCCAACACTTAAGCAATGGTCTCCTGAACCCCTCCCAGTCTAGGTGGGCCAGGGGTGGACGCGCACGTGCGCCACGAGTGCGGCGAGGCGGTGCTGCACGCTGCCTTCCTGATCAACGAGGGCGCGCTGGTCACAGCCACCGCAGACGACCAGCTCCACCTGTGGACCTTCCGCCAGAAATCCCCGCAGCGGCTGCACTCGCTCAAGTTCCAGAGAGAAAGGTGGGTGTGGTAGTCAGTGTACTGGGTTTTGCTTGTGATTGTTTGGGTGACGATGACTTGTTTTGTAAAAAGTTTGCAGCCATTAGACATGTCTTTCATGACTACTCCATGTATCTAGATTAGGGTAAGAAATTATAAAGAGGAAACTTAGCGTAGCGAACCTTAGGACCTAGAGGTTTGGAGTAGGCAGAATAGGCAAAACCGTAAAATTACTGTGTAAAAATCTTGTTAATATTCACTATAAAATTCCTTCAAGATCTTGAATATCAAACAGAAAGAGATGAAGCAAGTGATCGACGCCCAAATAGCAGTCTGCAATGCACTGATATAATTTTATTGCACTATTACAATGATAAGTTATGAGCACTAGCATAGATCGCGATGTCCAGCAGCCGACTTGCACGGCAGTCACTCACAGATCGTTGCCTCTCTAAAAGTTTTGCCTATTCAAGATTCAACTTGTGCAATAAACGTGCTGTTGGACATCGTGCACTGGGTTTAATATTCATGAACTTTATTTACCATATTGATCATAAAGAAAGCACTTATTTCAACGCACTCAAACGGGCAGGAGGAAGAAAACTACTTCACTTGAAAATAACAACAGCATATTTGGCGAACGTACGAGTAACTTGAACTGTCGCAAAACTTATTTTCATACCACTAAAAGCTTTTCCCGCTCGTTTTAAGCTAGATACACTTTAGTACCGCACATTGAGATGCTCAACTTATTTACAAATTACAAACTTGGACACTTTTATGTCTCACGGCCTGAAGGAAGCTAGTTGCTCGGCCAGCCAGTCTGTTTAACACAATTATATGAACTTTTATTACCCCGCCCCCCTCGGCTCCTGCTCCTCATTCCCCCCCGCCCTGTGGCCCGTTGGCGCCGTGCCGTATTTCATTCCGCTTGAGGAGGCTCATTCCCATTATTCAGTTCTGGATAATTTTATGGGGCCGGCCATCTGTTTGTTGTTGGTCCGATTTTTTGTTTGTTTCCACACGATTGATATTAATTGTTCTGGAATTGTTTTCTGTAGGTAGGTACTGCAGTTTCTAATAATGGAAGTTTTTGTAATTACTGAACTAGCTAAGCGTGAGTTCTACTAGCAATAAATGCAGCGTCTTGGCTGACCAGCTATTAACTGCATGCACTGTATAAACTGTCCATGACAACAAACGTATTTTCCACGATTACTCAGCAGACCTATTAGCAGATCTGCTGGTAGGTCTGTTAATAATATTTTCCAGTGCAAAAAAGTGTTTTCAATCCTCTGCGCTCTGACATCCAAATAAAATTCACAAAAAGTCAATGTATCCTCCGAACCTCAAACGTCCCTGTCGGTCCACTTGGCCGTTAGCATCAAATAAAAACTTTGTTTAAAAACAGAATGTGGACGTCCCCAGCTGTTTGCATACAGAGCACTAATTACGCGAATTAACGCCAAACCGTCGCGACCGGGACGCTTGTACCCCAATGATTGGGGGTCAATCGTGACGAGAATTTTTACTTCACAGTTATGTATGTTTTTTTTTTTTTTTTTTTTTTTTTTCGGTGGGAAAATCATCTTATGACATCCCCCGCCCTTGGGCGGGGCGGGAGATAGTGTCAGACTTTTACTGACTAAAAACCCACTCCTGTTCCTTCGTTGCCTTCCGAGGGCCGAGTCTTCCTTTCAGAATCAGACCCTTGGCCCCAGTAGGCTTCGACCCTGCTAGGCCCCTACAGTTGCTGACATCTCCTTGAGGCGCGCGTGGAACAGCACGCGCCGTCGACGACTTGGGCTCGGTCCGGACGGTTACCGGACGGTCGGACGGCGAGCCACCCATTGCTCGCCGTCCGCAAGCCTGCGCCTACGATGGCCGGAAATCGGGATCGGAATCCCGGCGGCGATTGGGGCGTGAGGACCGTTGCCTCACGCGATCGGCCGCCTCCTTTGCTAGCATTACTGCTTCGCAGAAGGAGGCAACCGCCTGCCACTCCTCCTCGCTTCGGACCATGGCCTGTACCAAGGCCCGGCGCGAGAGATCGCCGCCGCCGATCGCCCCCACGAGGACACGGCGTTGCTCTGCCCAAGCGGGACACACCTCCACCGTGTGCTCCACCGTGTCCTCCGGGTGGTCCGCACAATGGTGGCACCCGGGCGTTTCTTCCGCACGAATCCGGTGCAGGAACCTCCCGAACTTACCATGTCCGGTGAGGACCTGCGTCATGCGGTAGGTAAGGACGCCGTGTTGCCTTTCCAGCCACTCCTCAAAGAGGGGAATTACCGCCATAATTACGGCGTGCCCAGCACTGGGTTGCGATAGTCGCTGTCGCCATTCCACCATGAGACCCCGCCGGAGCTCTATCCGCCATGCCGCAACTTGTCGTGGCAGCGGAGTTTCGCCCCGACGTTGCATCTCCACGCGCAGATCGTGCATGCGTGCAAGGCCTGTTGCCACCAGATCCCATGGTGGCTGGCCAGCAAGGAGGCTCGCCGCTTCGCGGGAAACCGTGCGGTATCCCCGCACCATCCGTATGGCCATGACCCTCTGGCACGCGTTCAGCTGGGCCGCCGGTCGCTTTCGCAGTGACGGCGCCCACACCGGCGCCCCATAAAGGGCCATGGACTGGACGATGCCTGCGTAGAGCCTCCGGCAGGAGGCGTCTGGACCCCCGAGGTTGGGCAGGAGCCGCTTGAGGGCAGCCCCATTCCGATTCAGTTTGGGAGCCAGACGTCGGAAGTGCTCCTCGAAATTCCACCGGCTGTCGAGGACGAGTCCCAGGTACTTCATCGTCGACCCGACGCCGATGTGAACTCCTCCTACCGTTAATTGGGAGCGCCGAGGCGGCGCGCTCCGAGGGCCGTGAAAACACATGGCCTCGGACTTTTGCAGCGCCACCTCGAGTCCCAACTGCTGGATCCTATCAACGACTATCGCAACCCCACGTGTCGCTAATTCGACCGCCGCCTGGTACGAGTCTCCCTGAGCCAGGACCAGCGTGTCGTCTGCGTAGCAGACCACGCTGACCCCGTCAGGGAGGTCGCCGCGCAGCACGTAGTCGTAGCCGATGTTCCACAAGGGCGGTCCTAGTACCGATCCCTGCGGAACACCGCACGACATCTCTCGCCGTTTCCACTCTCCCTGGTGACCAGGGTAGATGATGTACCTGTCCGAAAGGTAGGCCTCGATCACACGACAGAGGTAGTCGGGCACCCGGTGATACCGGAGTGCCCTCCTAATGCTACTCCAGGGCAGGGAATTGAAGGCGTTAGCGATGTCCAATGACACCGCCACGACACACCTGCCCTGGGACACCGCATCCCCCGTCGTGAGAGCTCGCACGCGCATGATGGCGTCCACCGTGGAGCGCCTCCTGCGAAAGCCGAACTGGCCGTCCGCCAGATCCGGCCCCACCCGTGTTAGGTGCGCGACGAGGCGGTCTGCAATTACTCTTTCAAAGAGCTTGCCCACCTCGTCGAGCAGCACAATGGGCCGGTACGCGGACGGAGAGTCCGCAGGGCGCCCCGGCTTCGCGATAAGGACCAGTTTCCCCGTCTTCCAGCGAAGTGGGAACTGGCCCCTCTCCATGCATGCGCTGAAGAGCCCTCTTAATCGAGACCCGAGAGCCTCCATGGCCAGGACCCAGGCTTTCCCAGGCAAGCCGTCGGGTCCTGGGGCGGTATTCTTGGCACTCAGCCTTCGTACCGACACACTCATCTCTACCTCGGTCACCTCTGGAGCATTGTCGTCATCGTCGCCATCGTGATCCGCGTTAGACACCGCTGGTGGCGGAGCCATGAGCGGGGGAGAGTGTTCCCCTCGCGCAGGGAACAGAGTGCTCACCACACCCTCCACAATCTGGGGCCGGAGACTCTGCGTGAGTGGGGGAGCCCAGGGGCGGAGTTTTTCCCGCACCACCTTGTAGGGGCGTCCCCACGGGTCTCCGTTCAGAGTCCCCAGCCACACGTTGCGGGCCTCCAACTTGGCCCGCTTTATTTCCGCTCGGAGGGTGCGCTTTGCCACTCTGTATCCCTCGTACAACTCCGCCTCTCTGGCCTCCGCATCCGGCGCGCGGATGCGGCGACTGCGGTGTCTGGCGTACCGGCGCCGCGCGGCATTGCATGCATTGCGCAGTACCGCAATCTCCGGCGACCACCAATACACCTGGCGCCGGGCACGTCCTGGCCGAACTCGGGGCATTGCCACGTCGCAAATTTGTGACATGGCCTCCCGGAACCATTCTGCCTCGACGTCAATGTCGACAGGCCTGTTCGGTGCTTGCACCCAGGCCTGTACCATCGCGGCTTCCAGGAGGAGCTCCCGGTCCAGCTGCTTCAGCGCCCAACGCGGACCACACGGGGTCTGTTGGACCGGCGCGTTTGAGGTCTGGGTGGAGATGTCAAACCGAATGTACTGGTGGTCTGAGTACGTCTCCACCCCCTCCATGACGCGCCAGTCGACGACACGCGGTGACAGAGCAGGGCTGGCAAACGATATGTCCACCACTGACTCGCCCTGCATCCGCACACACGTGGGGACAGAACCCCGGTTTAGGATGACCAGGCCTGTTTCCAGGGCCCAGTCCTCTACCATCCGACCCCGCTGGTTCGTGAACCGAGAACCCCAAGCCAGGTTCTTGGCATTGAAGTCCCCGCAAACGACCAGTGGGAGGGAACCAAACCTAGCGACGACGGCATTCAGCTCCATAAGGGAGATGTGGAGATCGGCGAGAGTTCTGTTCGGGGACAGGTAGACGCCTACCACGGCAATGTCCCCGAACCGTGCTGCCACGCAACCCCGCCCCCTCGTGACGGCCTCGAGGGACGGAGTACCAGCGGCGGCCGACGAAATTAGGGTCACCGAGCCGTTCAGGTCCTGAACCCAGTCTCCCCTGGGCA
Source organism: Mythimna impura (assembly GCA_905147345.3). Lineage (NCBI taxonomy): Eukaryota > Metazoa > Arthropoda > Insecta > Lepidoptera > Noctuidae > Mythimna > Mythimna impura. Next base: position 889,147 of record LR990355.1, on the reverse strand, counting down.
GGACATAGTACGGCTCGGAGACCACGGCGATATTGATCGACCACTGCGCCATGCTTTGGAGCAACAGATCCTGAGCGGGGGCGCAGTGGTTGATATTCGCCTGGAGGAGACGTAATGGAGCCGTATTTAACAGTCCATTACAGTCTCCTCCCGAGCCCCTCGTGAGGGCCCTGCCGCGGTGGTTGTGGCGGCGACAGCAGCGGCAGCCAGAGAGGAGGCTGCGGCGGAGAGGACGTCAGGGTGGGCTTGCCTCGGGACCTTGCCTTTGGCCTTGGCAGGGGGGTCGCAGGACCTGCTCCCAGCCCGGTGATCGGCTGGCTTGCCTGCCGCCGCACATGCGTAGCAGTGCGGCGTAGCACGGCATTCTGCAGCCTTGTGACCGGGCTGACCACACTGGAAGCAGCGGTCACTGCGGTCCACCTCCGCGGCGCAATAGGCACCCACGTGGTGCCCCACGTGGCAGCGGTAGCACCGCAGAGGTCTGGGCTCCAGCAGTTTTACCTGCGCGGAGACCCAGCCCACCAAGAGCCACAGTTATGTATGTGGGGGACTTTTCGTTAGAGGGCGCTCGTCATTTCCGTCGTTTGGGGACAGTTTCCGGCGCTGGTCGCTCTTTAAGTTTGTCTCTATTTGTCCACATAAACGTCCCACATTATTTGACAATAGAGAAGAAATTGCTCAAAAGGTCACAGAATAAGGCGGTCATTAAAACCGCTCGTTTACATTTGAATCGCAATTTATGTTCGTTGGTGGACGGTCTACAACAAACTTTATTCGCCATAAATCAGAGAGGTATTGTCTGTAGCTCGTTATTATTGCTTTGTTTAATTCATCACTAGAGGACGCCGGTGGGGTGGGATAATTCCGGCGTCGTCATGACAACGGGTATGTTTTGTCGCTTTGAAATCTGTGCAGTTGTTAAAAACTTAAGACCTCTACACTAGTGATGTAGTATCACTGAAAGCATGGTTATAGCGATTATCAGAAAGTCAAAAATGTACGTCATTATCAAGCGTCTCGTCTAATGATCAATCAAGAATTACAGTTTGTCTAGTCGAGCCTCTTATCTTTACATTCCATGTGAGCCGACAAATGGATGTTTCTTTGGTATAATTGGGTTCGTATCATGTTCTGCCCGCGCGAAGCCTTTGTCTTTAAAGGGTTATCTTTCAATAGTTTCAATTAATAGGGGCAAACTCTCTGGATCTTGATTTCAATTATGTTTTACTCCTATTTAACACTAGCTTTTGCCCGCGGCCTCGCCCGCATACATGTAATATAGCCTATGTCTAGCCTAAAAACAAAAAAAAATCTCTTTATAATATTAGTGTAGATAAAAGCTAAATATTTTACGACTGTTTGTTATAACAAACCCATCCCACGCGATCCAGCATTCCACCCACCACTATTAGATTAATATAGAAAGTCTTGGAAAATAATTGTAATGGCAATGTTTAGTAAGATGTTATTACATTGCTCTCGCGTCTCTTCTAACAAAACTTATTCCGTATCCCTTACTTTATTTCCCGGAAAAGCTCAGGAAATTCATGCTACATCTGATTACGTAATTGATACGCAGAAACTTTTCTGAATAAAACTCGGTAACAACGTATTGATATGTATAGATTTCGTGGCCAGATATTAGAATTGATTACTTCATGAAATGGCCAAGCAAAACTGGCGAGATCGTTTTAAACGTTAAAGTTTGTTGATATTTCAATCTTCGTTTGGCCTACTTTCTTTAGACTTTTTATTATTATTGAAATCCTATATCAATGATATGGCCAAACGAGGAATGACATATCATCAAATGTTAACGTTTAAACGATCTGACCAGTTTTAGTTGGCTATATCGTGAAGTGATCAATTCTAAGATCTGGCTACAACATAGGCACCCTGTCGTCAACACACTCTCTTTTCCCGTTACTATTATTCTCACATATTGATAAACTCCATACCTCATCCCAAGGCTTCCTCACAAAGCCCTGTCCCTTTCAGCATCCTTTCATAAGGGAAGACAATCTAGTACCACACACTGGGCCTCACACTCACACAGCTGCGTACGGCTAGCTTGTCTTACACAATATGGTCAGCGCCGGCAGTCGCTCTACTCATTTAATGAACTTTAGCTGTGATAGACGGATGGGTATAAACGGAAGAGTTATGTTTTTCTTACTTCTCCGAAGCACGTCGAACGTCATTACGTCAGCGCCTATCTACTGGTGGCTACTGTTGATTCGGACGTTCAGAAATTTTAGTAGTTGACAATATTGTAGTTGACTTAACTCAAAAGACAATCGAATGGGCATCATCATGGTTGATACATAATGTCGTTACGTTACAAAATCACCCGTTGTTTTTTAGGTGGGAAAATCATCCAATGACATCTCGCGCTCTTGGGCGGAGCGAGAGGGTGTTTCAAACTTGTACTGACTAAAAAGCCACTCCTGTTCCTTCTTTGCCTTCCTTCCAGGGCCCCGGGTTTCACTTTCACACTACCCGTGGACCCGTTGTACCTACTTAGTATTAGATAAATCCTCTCGCAAGTTATTCATATGCTTTGTTGTTCGAAGTTGACAAGAATACCTACTTGTAAGTCTCGGAAGGAAGGTTGCATACCTTCCCTCCCAGCTTCTCACTCGGTAACTAATACACACCAGTTTATCAAAACTTATAGTGCTAAATTAATTATAGTAAGCGTCTTACTTGCAGACCGTACATTTATGTAAGTACACAGCGGGTTCCAACTACGCCACACGTTCACACTCGGCTGCACGACAAAGCGCGGCCTCGGGCTGTGTCCAACAAATTCCAATTAATTGTCTCAGTGGCGACACTGTGCCAGCATTGTGTGGCGTGTTAAGACAGGCTACAGGGAACGTAATGCGTTTGGTAAGGCTGTCTTCCCTTGGCTGTCGTCATCATACCCAGTGGTAGGATGACAAAAAACAGTCTATGGACTTCTTCCGTCTGCGTTTGTTTCATGTTCTATTGTTACAGAAAGGCTTGAACAACACAAACTAACTGTAGATCGAGAGTTTGTTATTTTGCCCTCTGCGTCATTTAATTATAATAAGCATATCACTGGCTTAGAGGTGCTCGTTATAAATTAATCAAATGGTGGGAGCTGACTAAATAATGAACGGTTTCTACTGGCCTCCTTTACAAAAAAAATCTCGATTGTTTATTTGCCAATAATCTCATTGGCGATAGATAAACTTTGATATTAGATCGTCTATAAACTATTAAAATGTTCTTTCCTAAGTATAAATATTGTTGACGTTAGTTTTACAGCAGTCAGTAGGTATTCCTAAGATGTTTTTTGTTAGACAAACACCAAAGACTCGTTAAACAAAAAACTTGTGGAAAAGTTGAATAAAACAAAAGCTCTGAACTGCTTTACTTAAAACATTGTAAGTTAGGAGCTTACTGCGATAGTATTTACTGGACTTTTAAAAGCCGATAAACTGAAAGTTAATAGTTCTTTTTCTTGTTTTTCGTTCTTTTCTTTATGAAAAAACGCTGATTATACTATATTAAATTAATTGGGCCAACAATATCCTCTAGCTCGGTCTGTGCCTGCTCGTCCCATTTTCATGACAGTTAGATATTAATATAAATGACCTCTATGACACAGACCGATCGACCATTGTGTTACACGTCTATCGGACAATGTGATGCTTCAATCACACATTATGACATCACTCACGCAATCAGCGCTTTAACTTGTCAAATGATCAAGGCTAGTCAATCCGCCCTTGACCTACGTATTCGTTAAAAATGATTTATTCTATCTGTGCAAGGCAGGTCTTGAATGTGTTTTTAGGTTCACTTTTTTTTTTTACTACTAGGAGCGCTCGGTTTCGTAGAAAATAGCTTAAGCACATGGAAACAATTAACGTGTTTTCAGCGTATTCATTACATTTTGGTTTTCCCCAACATTGAGACCCAAGTAACCGACTTCTTGGTAAAAGTATTTTAAAAATGGTAGGGTTCGCATCGCTTTATTAACCTCGCTTCGAAAGTATGTTTCTTTTCTCATTTGCCTACCAATGTCTGGAAGACTTCTTCCATGGTACTGGTGAACAATTTCGGGCACAACGGATTGCCCTGTTTGACTCCTTTAGCAGTTTCAGACTTAGGACCTAATCTCTCTAATTTGACGGTAGCTGTGCTTTAGGTGTATATATTTCGCAGTAGTTGTATATGAGTCGATCCTATTTGTTGTGTCGTAAGGGAATATAATAGATATTGCAGAATTGATGATGCTGTCAAAGGCTTTAGAGTAATCGACAAATGCAGCATTCAGGGGAACTGTATATTTTTATATCTTTAGACTTATAGGTTGATGGTGTGAGAATAGATGAAGTAACTAATGATATGAGAATTTGGGGGCCGAGTCACCCGCGTCCGTAGGAGAACACCTGAAGCAAGTCCCTACACGTGGTCCCCGGGTGGTGCTAATCAGGTGACACTAACTGGTGGTAGGTTTCGACCGTTGGCTTGCGACCACCCACTGAGCAAAGACGTGCCGCCAAACGGCCTGGCCGTGTTCCGGTATGATGCTCAGTGTAGCCAGTCTAGAGGAGTTGGGTCGAAATAGCTGTTCCAGCGCAAGCAGACCATCCTGGTTCGTGCTGATATGGAGGAATCGGGAGGCTAGTCGCGGAGGGTAGCGGGATCCGAGGCACGGTTGCCGCTGGCCGACCGCAGATAGCTGGGGGCCCAAGTAATGTGCTAGCCACACATGAAAGGCTGCCCCGCCAACTGTCGAAAAATCCCGGAATGCGCCATCGTGCTGGTTGGCGACCAGACGAGAGGGCCCGATGGACATTCTCGGGGGGGCTCGGGCGTCCCCGCAGTCTCCAGACTAGTCCCCTAATGATGTCGTCCTTTCAGTGCGTGCCTGAAGGTTAGCTGCGTGGAACCTCATTTCACTTCCTTCTCCTCTCCTCCCTTCACTCAAATAAAAATGAAAAGGAAAAGAAAGAGTCAAGATAAACAGCGGCTGCACTCCCTCTCTCACAAAGTGCACCTCACTAACATACGAGGTCTGCACTCCAATCTCGTCGCAGTCCACCACCACCTCGAGACTGAAAAACCAGCTCTCTTCTTCCTTTCGGAGACGCAGATCAGAGGTCCGTCCGACGTGTCGTACCTTTCTTACCCAGGTTTTACCTTGGAGCACAATTTCAAACCACGTGCGGGTGTATGTATGTACGCCCGTGACGACATCTGTTATCGGCGTCTCCGTAACCTTGAGGACTCCAGGTTCTCGACGCTTTGGACTTTGGTGGACACAGGCCTAGATAAAATAATCTACGCTTGTGTCTACCGCTCGCACAGCGGAGATCAGGAGACATCTGGGCTCACGCAGCATCTGAGTGAGGCGGCGGATGCGGCTCAGCAGCGGTACCCTTCTGCCCAATTGGTGTTACTGGGGGATTTTAATGCCCACCACCATGAGTGGCTTTTCCCGTACCAGTCCACAGACCACGCTGGGCGAGAGATGCGTAAGCTAGCGCTAGCATTAAATCTTACCCAGCTGGTCCAGGAGGCAACGAGGGTGCCGGATGTGGATTCGCACACAGCCAATTGCCTGGACCTTCTGCTGACAACAGATCCAGACCGCTACTCTGTGTCGATATGTTCGCCTTTAGGCGGTTCCGACCACTTTCTGGTTAAGTCTGTGTCTGTCTACTCCCCACCCGATCCCAGCCCTAGGGGCACCCGGCGGGTTTGGCGATACAGGTCAGCAGATTGGGATGGCTTGCGGTCTTTTTTCGCATGCTATCCTTGGCAGCCCACTTGCTTTTCTTCAGATGATGCTTCGTCGTGCGTAGATGCCGTGACGGATGTGTTGCGACAGGGGATGGAGTACTTCATCCCATTCTCTGACGTAACAATGTCTGGCCAAGCTCGTCCATGGTTTGGCGCCGAATGTGATCGCGCAGACGCGCTTAAGCACGCGGCATATCGAGCTTGGGCCGACGCTCGTACGCGCAAAGCAAGCGACGTGGCTCAAAAGAAGAAGGCCTTTAACAGGGCTGCCAAGTCCTGCAAGAAGGTGTTGCGGAGGTCTCGGTTTGACCACATAAGCCGAATTGGGACCAAACTTGCTTCATACCCCGCAGGTAGTAAAGCGTTTTGGTCCCTGGCTAAGTCGGTTGAATCGAACTTCTGCCGTCCGTCACTTCCGCCACTGCTGAAACCCGATGGGTCGCTGGCTCACACCGCTGAGGAGAAAGCAAACTTGTTTGCCTCTCTTTTTGCGGAATCTTCTCGTCTGAATTCTGGTGACGCACGGCCACCTGTTTCTCCTGATGGATGCGCGACGAGGATGTCAGACGTTCGTATCCATCAAAAGGACGTTCGTAGGGTCCTGCGTAACCTCGACGTGAACAAAGCTAGTGGCCCCGACGGGATACCAGCAATTGTACTTAAAACTTGTGCGCCTGAATTGTCTCCGATCTTGACACGCCTATTTCGCATCTCATATGAGACTGGAAAAGTGCCGATTGCTTGGAAGCAAGCTAACGTGCAGCCTGTGCCCAAGAAGGGCAGTCGAGCTGACCCAGCAAACTACAGACCCATCTCTGTTACGTCCATCCTCTGTAAGAGTATGGAACGGGTGCTTAACAAGAAACTTCTGGCATACCTAGAAGCTAACGACATCCTCAGTGACCGGCAATACGGTTTTCGCCAAAATCGGTCCACTGGGGACCTTCTAGCGTATGCCATTCACATCTGGAGCGAGGCCATCGAGAAGCATGGGGAAGCGCTTGCCGTCTCCCTCGATATCTCGAAGGCTTTCGATAGGGTCTGGCACGAAAACCTTATTGCTAAGCTTCCTTCCTTCGGCCTACCCACTGGTCTGTGTGATTGGATCGCAGACTTCTTGAGGGATCGATCCATCCGAGTGGTTGTTGATGGCTACTCGTCCGGTCAAATGGATATTAATGCCGGGGTCCCTCAGGGGTCGGTTCTCTCGGCAACACTGTTTTTGCTGCACATAAATGACTTACTTAAACCCGGTATCTTTGGGTATGCAGACGATAGCACTGTTGCCGAGAGATATGTGTCTGACGCACGTGCTAGTGGGTCACAGATCCAGTCGTCTCGAGAGGCTATGGTTGAACGCTTGAACTCGTCCTTGAAGGCGGTTTCCGATTGGGGCGATGCCAATCTGGTCAAGTTCAATGCAACTAAAACCCAAGCGTGTCTTTTTTCCGCTAAACGGAGTCAATTCCAACCGGCTCCATCTTTCCGAGGTGTGACCGTGCCAATAACCGACCACCTTGAGCTTCTTGGGGTTACGCTGTCGTCTACTCTAAATTTCGGCTCATACATCGAGGCAAAGGCTCAACTGGCTGCCAAAAAATTGGGGATCTTAGCAAGGGTGAGACGGTACTTCACGCCGGAACAGCTGCTCAACCTTTATCAAGCGCAAGTACGATCGTGTATGGAGTACTGCTCTCATCTTTGGGACGGGTCTGCCAAATACCAGCTTGATGCGCTAGAGTCGATTGAGAGGCGAGCCAAGAGGATCATCGGCAATGATGCACTTGTTGAGTCGAAGCTCCAAAGCCTTGGGCATCGCCGCCGAGTTGCTAGCCTGTCGGTTTTCTATCGTTTACATTTCGGGGAGTGTGCACTGGAATTGCACAATCTAATTCCGCCAAGTCCGTTCCATCATCGGACCACTAGACGTACGGCGTTGCGCCACCGGTACATGGTAGACATCCCACCCATACGCACAAAACGTTTTAAGAACACATTTATTATGCGTACAGCCAAGGAGTGGAATTCCTTGCCGGAGTCTGTGTTTCCAGATAGCTACAACTTAGGGGTCTTTAAGTCAAGAGTGAATAGGCTACTTCTAGGCAAGCGTGCTCCATCGTCGACCACATCATCGCTTACCATCAGGTGAGATGGTGGTCAAACGCGAGCCTATCATTAATAAAAAAAAAAAAAATGAGCATCACTACTACATACTACACCAAATCTAACTTTACCGCACCAAAACTAACAATGAACTAACAACTAACTTATTAACAATAACGTAGCTGTAATGGCCGCCATGCACCTTCTAATTTATCCTCAGCCGTCAACTTTGACGATGCAATTTATATTCAAATGACATTGCACCTAATAAGCAACACCTTAGCATATTAATTACTTGTCTCAAGATCCCAGACGATATTCTGGTAGGTACGTTGCACTCGTAACGGCACATTGAGCACTGTTTATAGACTAGCACTCGTCTTGTGGCTAACTAAGACATTCTAACGTTTTATGGTCGCCTGGTACATAGATACAGGCCTGTGATATGCATTGTTTTAAATTACTTATAGATGAGTAGTCGGGTACTTCACATTTTGGGGTGCAACAAATAAGTAAACTTTAAATTTATTTCAATTGACACTTTTTATATTCAACCACTTAATGAAAGTTGAATGCTGGTTGCAATATCAAGTTAACATTTTCTATCTTTACTCAGCAAAGTCGGCTCGGAGTTACAGTAGAATTTGCCGATACTACGTTGTCCTTCAACGATATGATAACAAATACAACCATCACAACCTCTTTAAAAAAAATCTCTTATAATATTGTTGCACTCGCCACTTATTCTAATTCTAACATATGGACTGACATGCATACATGACCATATTGAGCATATAGGCACTTTGTAACATGTGCACTTCGTTGAGCGTACGTTTTGCGCTGTTACAGATCACGCATCAAACTCTCACTATCGACTAACGAAATCAAGGGGTGAGTGTGTGTTAGTTTGAGGTCGCACGCACTCGCGCTCGCACCCGCATGCTCTTGCACGCACACGCTTTTCGGAATTAAGAATTTATTGAGTATTTGTCAAACTCTATCCCGGAGACCAACCAAGCGTTTGACATATACTTAACACCAAATTCGAAATTCGAAGACCGGCCCAAACACTAATATTTATTTCCTCACACACAACCGATATAACATACATGTCATACCAGTTTTGTCGCCCTACTCACGACAAATAACTTATTTTAAATTGAAAACTTAATTATAATTAAACAAGCGTATGGTATAAAAACACTGAGCAAATAAAGACACTCTCTAAAGAAAAATATCAGTGCCTTTTTATACCGTAGCCGTGGAAACTTAGTAATTCCTGTCCTAAGTTTAAGCATGACACTGTTCGTATTATACAGTAATGCGATCGTTCACACAAACACTACTAACACGACAGTCAACAAGACACACTGTGCATGCTGTAGTCAGTCAGAACACCGCATACGTCGTATATAGGATGTTGCACGTCTTGTCAATCATTTGAATATTGGATGGGCATGTTTCTAAGAAATACACGATGCATTTCGCTGTCGTAGTTTCTCATATTAGATTCCATTTCTTCAAACTGTTTTCTTCCTTAAATAAGGTTCCGTAGATATATATGTTACTTAAAGCTTTCATTAAATATGTTGTTCAGTGTTTGTAAGATAAGCAATTATAATGCAAAGTTAGCAAAAGTAAGTGTGTAGGTACTGCCAGGTGTTTGCAAGAACCCTCTACCGGTAATATTAGTAATGTGAAGCATTTTATTAAAAAAATCATTTACAAGGTATTGAAAAACAATCATCGTCGTGTTGGCTAAATGCCAGGTTAGGCCATAACAGGCAAACGATCCGCCCCCGAGATCGCCGCGTAACCGCTGCGTAATCGCCACATAAAGAGTTAATTAAAAAGTGTACAGCGAGGAACTTTATCAGCACCGCCCACTACAACACGGTACAACACAAAATAAGTGCAGAAGATCAACGCATAGCGACCAACGAATGGCAAAAAAAGTGGCCGCTGTCTAGGAAGAATGCCACAGCTCGACTCAAGCCACTGCAGTCAGCATTTTGCTCTTCTTTTTTTTTGTTGGCGCACTATGAAGCGTTTGTCAAGTGGGCCTTCGGTTGTTATTTCGTGCGTCCGTCTGTGTGCTTTGACCGTTTAGACTTTAGATAAACTTTTACTGTTCTTCATAAAAATGAATACCTTTTGTATAGGTACGCAGACGCTTTTTGATAACAGTTTGCGTTCAACGTGTTTTGCTAATTATTTCTTATTCGATATATAAAGCGTATAGAATTAAATTCAGGTAGAGCAATCGATATTAATTATGTTAGCTTTTCGCTTATGCGTATAAAATTTTAGGCACGGGCGGAAATTTTATCCGTAATTATAGTAGAGGTGAAACCTTTTTGAAAGCGGCCTTATAATACGTAGTGGGCGCAATATTGTTTGAGCTAACATTAAATTTAACATACCTTTGCTTTTAGCTTCAACGTACCAAAATGATCGAAAATTTATGGCAGACCCTAGCTACAATTTTGGACCTATACAAAACTTATAATTCTATTGTAGACCTACAATAAGCTAAGAAATAATAATAAATACTCACCTTTGGCCTTAGTGTATAAAAACATAATACACGTAGTGGACCTGTACGAAACTAATAAGCTTATCGTAGAAAAGGTCCATACAGTCATTGTAAACGACGGGTTACAATGGACTGTGTCGGTCACACAGGCCGAAATAACGGCCTGAATAGAGCTACACTAAAATTGTATTCGCTCATGAATAGATATGACGGGAGAGGATACCTTCTTCACCTGTATTGAGTCCGTACAGCGCGTGTGCCGCGGTCGGCTATTGTGGCTCAACTCCTTTATGCTTACACCAGAAAGATAATTCAAATTATATCGACTCAGGTTTCGAACAGAAAGATTATTGTATGAATAATTCAGCGCTGCACTCGTGATACCATAATATTAGTATTCATAAGTATAAACGAGCTATGTATACTCGAAGCTAACGTTTGCTTGTTTATTTTAATTGGACGTGAAATGCAAACGGTTATGGTGCTGAATATATAACTGCTGATGAAATGAACTCTGGCAGAACATTTCGATTCTTTATTTTATTACGTTGCCTAATACTTCTCTGGGAGACGATGCTCTTATAGCTTATATATTCAATTCCAATCATTTTGGAGAATAATTGGTTCTTATTATTTAGAAAAGTTTCTAAAATATATGTATGTGGATATAATTTAGAGACCGCCTTAAAAAGTTATTTCAATTAATTTAGCGAGTCAACATTTTCACCTCTCTAAAGGCTGAGAAACATGATTTATTTAAGTACAACAGCCCTCTCCATGTGTACGTGTCACATATCCCATGTCCTTCATACGTGTCATACCAGCTAACATACGTCCCCCCGCAGGATCACGTGCCTGCACCTGCCGCTGGCGTCCAAGTGGATCCACGTGGGCACGGAGCGCGGCAACGTGCACGTCGTCAACATCGAGACCTTCGCGCTCTCCGGGTATGTCATCAACTGGAACAAGGCCATCGAAGTGTGAGTACCATTCATTTTTATAGCGACGAAGATCAACACTCTAGTTGTAGCATCTATACCGCTACACGCGATCTACAATATAGACTTGACATCACACAAATCCGACAATGAGCCAAGTTATCCACGCGACTAGTTGATACACTACAGCCCAGCACTACCTACAGCCTTCGAGTAGTTGCCCACCAGACAAGACACCAGCTTGGAGGACCCTCCCGCATCAATAGAGGATGTGTATCTAATTTTACACCCTGCTCCGCATACCACAATGTCTTCTCGGAGTTATGTCACCAAAAGCATCAAACAATGTGTTGCTTTTGTGATATAAAATTAAAACACTATAACGGTAAAACATTGCTCGTAGAATAATCTGACAAACAATCAGATATATCTATCTAATATATAAAATTCTCGTGTCACGGTGTTCGAACTTGAACTCCTCCGAAACGGCTCGACCGATTCTCATGAAATTTTGTGAGCATATTGAGTAGGTCTGAGAATCGGCCAACATCTATTTTTTTTTTATTTTTTTTTTATTTATATGGCAGAACAACGTTTGCCGGCTCAGCTAGTTATGTATATTAGTCTAGTTTATAATCGAGTAAATCTTAGAGGTATCTCCGTGATTTTTTTCTTCGTGCTAATTTTTTCACATCGTATAATGTACTGAACACACTATCTACCTAGCATTAAGAATAACATGTATTTTTTCTGATTCTGTTTACTTCAGTTAATCATATACTTTATAATAAAAACTCGCATAATAAAAACTCGTGATTAGCCCCTTATCAAACAACTCTTTTAGTGCATGAGGTTAAGTGTGTTATTGTCACACTAAAGTTGACGTAATAATCATACCTTGCACGGAAAAGATTTTTTACAATATCTCGAGCTTATCTCACAGTCTCCAGACAATCTGGAACCTCGGCTACAACATCCGGCAGCTTCTAAAAACTCCGTGTGCTCCAAAATGTCGTCATGTAATCCGGGACACCATTAAACGGAACATCGAAGAGAGCAGATAAGCCGCTAAATCATGGGTGGCTTACACGGCGCTCGAACTAATTGCATACACTTAAATAATAGGGGTCAGTTTGTCCGCAGTGAAGCAAAGGGCTTCTTAGTTTTGGGACCTTGCTTATTTATTTATTTAATAATTTAAACTCACTAGTACAGAGGCGGATTTATGCCTAAGTCATTTTCTACCAGTCAATAGTTATCATAGACGCTGAAGAGCTTTGAGTCGGTCGTAGACAATCACATAATTGTTTAAGTACTACCTTCGGACTTCGTCCCGCCTAACAGTCAATGAATGTAGTGATTACCCTTTAGCTTTTATTTATTTATTTTTGTGGCATGGCTTTTTGGCCTTTGTGCCATGACCCTTTAGCTAAAGTTATTGACCGAATGATTGAATGATTGAGACCAAGGTATTTGACAGTTGCTGTCATTTTTCGATGTATTATTTTCATACTTTGATAAAAAAAAAAACTTAAATTTTTTCGATATTTTAACAGTTATTTGCGATTCGTGGCGGAGGCGAATCTAATAAAGCAAAGATCGTTATCGGTCCAGCTATCAGTTTTAAATGGTGTAATTAACAAGAATTTGTTTTATTTATATAAATATATTTTCAATAGTGTAATTTTTTTTTTTGAGGTGGAATAGAATCCAATTACTTGTTCCGCTGTAGGATGGAACGAGAGCGTGTGTCACACTTTTACTGACAAAAACCCACCTGAGTCATTTAGTTGCCCCTAGCGTTCTAGGCCATGGTCACTCTTTCAAACGTTCCCGCAGCAGTCATCGTCTCTACTGGGCCCCTTCAGTTTTACTGGCATCTCTTTGAGCCGCGCGTGGAACACTACGCGGTCCGCTGACACGGGGCCTGGTTCTCGCCGGACGGGCTGACGACGAAGCTACTTTATTGCTCGCTATCCGCAAAGCTGCATACGGTGGCTGGGTTTTCCAATGAAGTAAAAACTTTTAAATTAAAATGCTTTCTTTTACCCACCGCTGTATTTAACTGTAGTCCTTTTAAGTCACATCCACCTAAAATGATGAGTCAATGCGCTGGTATCCTAAAAATACAATTGCTAATCTACAGAAATACTTGCAGAGCCTGCACTGTTCCTGGTTCCTTTGACGAACTATTTTACGAGTTATTTGAATAACTTAAACACAAAGGGAAAGCCCAATGAATAATTTAATTCATCAAGTAATAAAGGCTTAGGTATGTCCTCATTCTGTTAAAGATTACAACTGACTAACGAGATTTAATAGCTTTAACAGCTCTTTGACTAAACCCTCGCAGATGATGAGGGATTATCTCTGTGACGGCTATGATTTATACATTAATAGAGGTACTACACCGTCAGCCGCGATATAATTAACGTAACTATGAACTGGTCGACCTTCGTCAAATAATGAACATTAGTAACCCTTGAGAGCGTTGACCTTTAGAAACCAGTCGTTGAAGTTACGTTGTCGTACGTTGCTAATTAGTTTGTTAGTTAGTGAATGTTTCTATTCGTATTTTTGTATTATAATGATCTTTCTTTATTTAATCTTTTATACAATATTGTTACATGTAATAGCTAAAAGTAAATCTTAAACAACTTTAAATCTAGAATCATGTATAAGTGGCGACTGGCCCAAGCTAGGTTTATACAACCTGTATTTCGGGTTTATTACAATTGATAGGCTCGCGCTTGACCATTGCAACTACCTCTCCTGATGGTAAGCGAGTGTGTAATCGACAATGGAGCACGCTTTCCCAGAAGTAACCTATTCACTCTTGACGTAAAGACCCCTAAGTTGTAACTATCACGAAACACAGACTCCGTAGTTTCGTAATTGCTTGGTACCACAACGATATTCAGTTTGAGGCAGATCACGGTATGATTGACACAATCCTACTAAATAATTATAACGTGAAAGTCTTATATTATTCAGTCACACCTCAACGACTGAAATTATTTGAATGAAATTGAAATTTGACATAAAAACCATGGTTGAGTTACAGCTAATGTGTCTGTTTTGTAGTTACTGCTTATACTTTTTCTATTCCATTAATCCAATAACTTCAGACAATATAAAATCCCTTCGATACCCGTAAACTTTGTTACCCCGAATCACGTCACAGATTGACATGCAACCAGTCAATAACAAAATATTTCCTCGTCGCCATCTTGCCGAAAAATTTCCCCTCATAAAATTCCAACACTGTGACATAACATCAACTTTACTGTTTCCCTTCAGTTTATGCCATTCAGACATCATTGATCGTAAATCTATAATTTCATTCACGAAGAATCATAGACATGGAAGAATGAACTGACTACGAATATATCCAGTTGTGAAGTGTGAGTGACACAGCGAGCGTGCGTGCGCTTTTTTGTAGAATTCTGATTGAACCAAGACACAGACTTACAGTGTTGTGTCACCTTCGTCACTATATGTACTACGAAGAAGAGTTAGGTATTGGTTGCACAGTCACTTTGTCTCTTTCTATAGAACACTCTATTTTGTGGCGGTATTGCTTCGAAAGAATTCAGTTGATTCTTCACATAGATATGACAGTATGGATTTTATGTCTATGCGAAGTATCAACTGAACTCTTTCGATTAGTTCCATTTCGGCACCTTCACTTCAGCTCATATAAATTTATTTATCACGCCTATAAAAAAATCCCATCGATAGGAAGGTGCCGTGAAACTAGACCATTATTTCAATGCATAGATAGATACTAGATATCTTCACCCATATTTATACCTATAAAGTGGTATATTAACGGTTCACTCGGCTGGCCGATCGTAAACTTCACCTAGGAGGCGGGATACGTTATGAATTATAATTTTACGCACATACGTATGCGGTGACGGAGTGTTGCGGAGACAAGAATACTTTATCATCTCACAATATTACTTCCCGAGAGGCTCGTAAGGCTGCGAGATCAAGCAGGTTGAAGTTATAGGAAGCTACGTGAAAAGGAAAAACAAATAGTTACCTCGGATATCTGTCACCCCTTACTCGCACTATGGTAATATCCAAACTAACACCTACTTATATGCTGAGGTACTTCCTCCAGTTAGCAAGTCGCCTTAGCCTCTCTTTAGACTTTGATCTCTGGAGTTGGTTTCGGTGTTTCTCCTCAAGAGTAGTCAGCTAGGAGACACTAGCCGATGAGGATAGTTTAAATTGATGAAAAAATTTACGTGTCCAATTGTATTTTTAAAAACCGATATACAAAATGAGTATTATTTATCCCCCAATTAAATTTACAGGTATAGCTTGATTATATTAATGTTAACGCCCTTCGATTCGAGGGTCTCTGTTCTCGTTTGCTTTCCCATCACGACTGAGGCAAGCAGAGTAAGGGAAATTTCCTTAGTAAGTATTTACAATAAGTAGGTACATAAATAAACTCTAGCGTCTTTCTCCTCCAAAGGATATTGCTCACACTTTAAAGTGACGCTATTTAGTGTTATGTTGACAGTTTCCCCGCAAACTGTCGCGTTGTCTCAACACAGACAACTGTCGGTGTTTGTATGCTAATCTGATGATGAACACTTTGTTGTAACGTAGACGCTCAGCGAAGATGTGGCGCGTGACGTACTTATTTGTAGATTAAATGTGGAGATTTGTGCAACCTTTTCAGCATCTGACTCCGAGAATATTACTGTAAGAAGTCAATTTTAAAAAGGGGTTTATTTCGTAACTAATTTAATACTAAAACAAGAAAAATAAAAAGAATTTTAACTTATTTGAAACTGCAAATATACAGTTAAGACTCCTAGCTAAAATATAGCGTCAAAAAATTCATCCGCATCGCTGTCGACTGGAAATGTATTAAAAGCGTGACGGCATTGCCACGTTGTACGGCAATGCTTAATCTCTGACCGAGGTAAAAGCCAGCCCTTGGGTCACGCGACAATTTATCAATATGAAAGTAAATAACCAATTTATAAATCTTTCGTCACTATTCTGTTCGAGAGAACACTCAATACAAAAATAACCAATTTAATGTTTTGCCCTTGCAAGATATGGATATAGCAAGGACAGTAAAAACATCTTCTATTTTAAGCACCGATATATAAAATAAGAATTTTAGTAGAAAAATATCGTGGATAGTAAAAATTTCACGTGAACATTTTATGTAGCAGTCCGTCGTCGACTCGTTACATCGTGTCTGCCTACCCCTCTGCGGCGCGACCTTTACGGTTATGTGCGACACAATGCAGGTTTACGATCTCACACGATATCATATCTATGTAGGAGGCATCGTCTCGCTGTGCTATCGTTTTAAAATCTGCTTTATGTTCTCATGAGATTAAATGAAGATTGCTTAAAAATAATGGCGATGACAAAACATGGTAAATATGCATGATTTTAGACATTCTGCAATGCGTAGGTGCGGGCTTGCGGACGACGAGCGAAGGGTAGCTTGTCATCCACTCGTCCTATGAGGACTGAGCCCGAGTTGTCGACGGCGCCTAGTGATCCACGCGCGCCTCAAAGAGATGTCAGCAAAACCGTAGGAGCCCAGCAGGGCCGATACCTGAGCCGGCCATGGGAAGGCTTCTGAAAAGGATACTCATGGCCCTACAACGCAAAAGACAACTAAAGGAAAATAGGTGTGATTTTAGTCAGTAAAAGTCTGACACGCCCAGCTTCGCCGTATAGTTAAGTCATTGGATAATGTCCACGATAAAGGAGTAATTACTAATGTGGGGCAAGGTTCTTTTTAAAAAATAATAATTAATAGCATAGAAGTTTCTTAAACCAATCATCCGTTATTGAAACTTTCAGCATTCATTCAAACAATTCTCCCCCACACAATAACTTCCCTCACTCACCTCGCGTCTGAACGTTACAACATCAACTTTCCACATAAAGTGAATTATTCATCCCGTCTATATAATATCTTTGATTTTCTTAAATTATTTCTCGTAAAACTTTCCTCCGCTTGTCATTTAAGGAAATATTACTACAACACATTCGTGTTTACATCACTGTATATAAAGTGATGTTTCCATTACGTATTGTTTATTTCTTGAATTTTTTACATTAGCCTCGTCATTTTCATTTTGTGTGCCGTTATATCAAAGTGTATGTAAGAGCGCATAACCATTAACAGTGAGATGTGTCTGTGTTGAGTAAAACTCGAGTAGACACAGTTTAGAGGAGAGCTTCGGATATTAGAGTGAACGATAATGCTAATCTTATGCTGAAGCTGCGTGTCGCCCTACATCGCTAATGTTCTTTGAGAAACGTATTCTTGGTTGAATAGGTTTGGCGGTATCAAACGGAATAATTTAAGTAGAGATCTTTAGAATTAACCTGCCTGTGTTAATCAGTAAGAGTCTGACACTCCCTATCACATCACTCAGTGCGAGAGAAGTAATTTTTATTCCCCAGCTCAAATTAAAAAGATAGTTCGTTACAAAAGTTGTAGTAATATACTAATTGCCTTTAACCGACTTCAAAAAAACAGAAGGTTCTCAATTCAACTGTTTTTGTATTTTGTGCAGCGACATCTTCGTCAAAAGTTAACTTATTTCGATGATTCTCTTTTCAAAAAAACAGAGGCTTATGAAATAAAGTTATTTTATAAAGATTAGTTTTTTTCTGGAAGTTGGTAGTTTTTTCTTGTTTCAAAGTTGAATTTTCCCTTAACATTACATCCCTACTAATTGTCTGTAGCACCAAAAGGTTGATTGGAAGAAAATACTTAAAGCACAAAGTCCGCCTCTAACGCCCTCTTAGGGCTATTGCAAATCTTTAATTCATTAATTTTTTACTGTACACAGAAACATACATACACAGTGATTTGACTGTACAGAGGCGATCTTAACTCAACATTGAGTTTTCTCCCAGCAAACCTTCTGATAGTAATAAATAGTACTACATCATAAACATTCCTTTTTTTAGCTCGATCTCTTTCTTTATCTCCCTCTCCCCCCTCCCCCCCCCCCCAGACGCCATGACATTGGACAGTAAAAGGCGGCGCCAAGCGTTACGACGTCGTAAGCGACAACTTGTCACTATCGACACTTCTTTATTGCTGCTTAAATCTTTTTCGTGTGTTTAATGTTCATGGGAATATTTAACAATACCTATGACCTACTTGTGTAAAAAGCGTCGTGAAGCGATAAAAAAGGTCCCTAAAAAATGGCAGGAACTCTTCATACAAGTCGGATAGGTAGAATTAATAGTCGTTCATACTTCGATTATTCAGATTTTGAAAAATTTCCTTCCTTCCTTCCTTCCTTAAAAATAAGATAGTTCCTAGATATTTCTGTTGTCTTTACATTAATAAAAAACAAAGTTCCCTACCGCATCTGTCTGTCGCGATAAACTCAAAAATACTGATCGGATTTTCTTACGGTTTTCACCAATAAGCAGAATGATTCTTAAGAAGGGGCATGTATGTAACGCGGCGACAAACTAATCTGATTTAGGGTTTTAAAAATAATTAAAATGGGTCGCAAAAATTATAGGTTAGCAGCTACAGTGAATTAGCATTTTAAGTATAAAGTAGCAGCTTTAAGTCGTAAGCTTTGTTTCTGCGAGTGACTTGAACGTCGCGTTTGGTCACAGTTCTAACCTAACGTAACCTTTTTCACCCAGTTCAAAATGATGAATCTGCCTGCGACAATATAATTAGACAATGATGGTGAAAACAACTTTAGCCCCAGTCATTATTTTTTATACCTCACCTATTATTTCATTGGCCCTGTTTAATATATTTGCTATCTTATAGTAGCAGCCATTATTTAGTTTTATAGATCTTTGCCTTTTGTAGCTCATATAATTGTGCTAAAAATATTTAATCGCTATCAAGAGTTATTTTTTTTGTAACCAAGTAGTTAGTCGCCTAATAAGTTGTTATTCGCCTCAAAAATAGTTAGCCTTAAGATGGTTTAAGTGTCAAAATCATAGTAAAGACAAGTATTAGTAAGACGAGAATTCCAAAAACTTGTAACACCCGTGCGAATCTGGGACAGGTTGCTAGTGTTGAATAAATAATGCGTATATAGATTTTGTAGAATAAAAATAAAGAAGAGCCTGTAAACTCCATAATATCTTATTTATATTCAGCACAATGTATTCAATACTTGACAAAGGTTAACAGCAATATCCCGTCCTCCACAAGGCAGAGAAGTCGCTCAGCTAACTGCGAGCTAGCGAGCGAGCGGAGCGGTGCGATCACGATGCGTTGAGCAAGAGTGGCAAATACAAGGCTGTGTCGCCAAGTGCCTCTCTGTAGCACTCTGAAGCTAGATAATATTGTAGGAACATGAGATTGACATGGTAATATGTGAGCATACACTCTGCTAGCTATCGCGTTTATGTAAAATATTATTATAAGGCGTTTCTTACTGTTTTATTAAAACATAATGTTCTGTTTATGACATATGTGCTATCTTACATTTAGACTATACTAATACATTTAACAAAAGCGGAAGAGATTTTTGTTTGTTTAAACGCGCTTATCTCTGGAATTAGTTGTCTGATTGAAAAAAAACCGAGTAAGTGCGAGTTGGACTTGGTCACTGAGGGTTCCGTACAAACTTACCTGTGTTCCGAAGCACGATTTTTTTTTGTAAAGTAACTTCAAATTAACAGTTTTCAGATTTTTTTCCTATACTTGTGCTACAAGACCTTGCTTCATATCAAATTTCAGGATTCTAGGTCGGCTACCCTATCTACCCTAATTCATAGGGTACGGGAAGTACCCTATGAATTTTTATTCCTTTGACAGTGTCGAAATACACGTTTCTTGCGACATAAACGGCCGTATCTTTTTTTTTTTCGTTAACTCAGAAGTTTGACTTTTTTCACAGGTTTAAGGGACCGCAGACTTGAGTATATGATTTTAATTTCAACTTGATACCTCCACGCTTTCTCGAGATAAAGGGTCTTGACAGACAGACAGAGAGACAGACGGACGGACAACAAAGTGATCCTCTATGGGTTCCGTTTTTTCCTTTACGGTTTAGGGTTTTTTTTTTCGGTGGGAAAATCATCTTATGACATCCCCCGCTCTTGGGCGGAGCGAGAGATAGTGCCAGACTTTTACTGACTAAAAACCCACTCCTGTTCCTTCGTTGCCTTTCGTACCAGGGCCGAGTCTTCCTTTCAGAATCAGACCCTTGGCCCCAGTAGACTTCGACCCTGATGGCCCCTACAATTGCTGAAATCTCCTTGAAGCGCGCGTGAAACAGTACGCGCCATCGACGACTTGGGCTCGGTCCGGACGGTTACCGGACGGTCGGGCGGCGAGCCACCCATTGCTCGCCGTCCGCAAGCCCACGCCTACGGTGGCCGGAAATCGGGATCAGAATCCCGGCGGCGGTTGGGGCGTGAGGACCGTTGCCTCACGCGATCGACCGCCTCCTTTGCTAGCATTACTGCTTCGCAGAAGGAGGCGACCGCCTGCCACTCCTTCTCGCTCCGGACCATGGTCTGTACCAAGGCCCGGCGCGAGAGATCACCACCGCCGATCGCCTCCACGAGGACACGGCGTTGCTCTTCCCAAGCGGGGCACACCTCCACCGTGTGCTCCACCGTGTCCTCCGGGCGGTCCACGCAATGGTGACACCCGGGCGTTTCTTCCGCACGAATCCGGTGCAGGAACCTCCCAAACTTACCATGTCCGGTGAGGACCTGCGTCATGCGGAAGGTATGGACGCCGTGTTGCCTATCCAGCCACTCCTCAAAGAGGGGACTTACCGCCATAATTATGGTGTGCCCAGCACTGGGTTGCGATAGTCGCTGTCGCCATTCCGCCATGAGATCCCGCCGGAACTCTTTCCGCCATGCCGCTACTTGTCGCGGCAGCTACGGTTTAGGGTTGGGATACGGAACCCTAAAAATGATGAATAATTTAGGCTATGTAACATCACGCTACGACCCACGGAAGCAGAACAGTAACCAAAGATGCGGGTGAAACCGCGAAGGACAACCAGTAATATATAAATAAATAATAACTTTCTACGTAATTATACTTAAAATCGGTTATAAAGGAAAACCTACCCAGCATAATGGAAAGTTCCCACAAAACGTTCACTTTCCAATTAATTTAATTTGAAAATCAATTGTAAGTCGATCCAGTTCGGTTCTATTGAGTCGGATCGAAATATATTGAACACTTTTCTATTTACAGCAATCGAATTGAATGAAGGGCGAACAATACAGCGCGCTTCTAATCATTCGCTCTGAACCTGTTGAAGGTTCAATGATGGCTCACTCAGTAAATAAATAACGTAGTTATGTGACCAATACTGTGTGTAAACTGAATTATTTATAATGTGTATTGAATGTAAACACACCTTGTCAACAATCTCTATCACAAACCAATACTGTTTGTCAGGAATCCACATTATAACCATTACATCTTCTATTTAGTTTATCGCTTCCCAATCTCAGGAAAGAAACACTTCTATTTATGGTTTCGAATAAGTTGAAGTCCAACAAAGATTGTACGCTTAAAATTGAGATTGAAAAACTTCGTGCAACGCTAGCGTGGTTATCGCTCTAAACTTGAACGTTAGTGTCGAGATTAGCTTCAACACACACTGCGGGACTTTTCGAGGCAGATGTGAATAACATTTACCAAAAGAAAATGTCAAAAGCTGCTGCTTAATTAAGAGGGATTACAGCAGTGGTGAGGTTATTAAAATTAGACATAGTTCCTCCAGACACTCCTTCAAACAAAATTTGACTATTTTTACTTAATTTTTAAGGTTTTTTTATACTAGCTGAAAAAAAAATATTTTCAAGCTATCAAATATAAAAAAACACAACTTACAATAATTGTTTATATACACTAAATCAAATAAAATAACTAAAAAAAAATCTTCAATTTCAATAATAGGTTATTGAAATTGAAGAGTTTTTTTAGTTATTTTTTTTTTTACTTACATAGAAAAAAAGAAAACATATTTTTTTTTATGCAGGAAATTACGCAATCTTAGGACTAACTTACAAATTATAAACAATATACACAAATACACATGAAAAATACGTTATTCACGTAGAATGTTTCAAGAGCTTCGAGTTTCAGCTCGCTCTAACCAAAAAAAACAACATCAGGTGACGTACACCATTCTGTCGCTAAAACGACTTCTGTCATTCGCTTTCTACATGTCCAATTACTGTTAAGTTGCACAATCATGTGAATGTTATATACATGTCACAAAAGAGTCTCTCTCTGTGTACCTTTACTGTAATAACAGTGACATACATACAGACATACCGTCGCAGCCAATTTGTGAGCGCTAGCAACAAGTCACGCTCCAGTGGCGGGGGCAGGGAGGCTGTTCGTTGCACATGTTTATGTAATAGGCAGGTAAACAGGAGGGGACGTCGGCTGCTCGATTGTTGTTGTTTATGTTTGACATCGGCGCAACTCGCTGGTGTGCAGCTCGAGCAATATGTCGGTTTCCAAGTCACTGGACATACAAATATATTGCTCAAGCTATTGTAAAGACTTGTGTTCTAAAACTAATGCCATTACAACATTTAATACTGATAGCACTGTATTTCTTTTATCTAAATCAACAATATAAGAACTCAATATTCCTTTATCTATATACTAGCTTGTGCCCGCAGCTTCGCCCACGTACATAAAATATAGCCTATGTCATTCAGGAATAAAGCAGCTTTCTATCGGGGAAAAAATTTTAGCATTCGCACCAGTACTTCCATAGATTACCTCTTACAAACAAAAAAACAAACTTTACCTCTTTATAATAAAATAATAATAATGAGTGTAGATGTAGATGACGGCACGGTTGGCGATTGGCTGTTTTGCTGCGTGTCGCGGGTTTGAATCCCGTACAAGACAAATAAATATTTTTCAATACACTTACTCGAAAACCCGCTCTTATCCCACCGCTTTTAGGCACGCAATAGACTGTTTCCCGCACTAGTGCAGAAATAGCGCGTGCTCTCCCCGCCACAATGTTATTACATGTATCGCATCAGGCTCGAGTCGCCGGTCAACCCCTGTTTATTCATTTCTTCGTAAGTGTATTGAAAAAAGTCGTTTGACGTTTGACACTTGCAAATTTGTCACTGCAGCCCTCGGCTCCATAACACACTCGCCTACGGCTCGTGCGAATTCCACCTCGGTCGCAATGACAAACTTTCTGCACTTGTATCAAAATTTACTATGTATGGCCTACAGATTACACGTTTGTGACCGCACCCACGATACAGGAGGATGTTATTCGTAATGAGGGGAAAAGTTTAAAAAAAAGAATATTATATAAAAATTAACCCCTATTTCCCATATACCTATTATCATCACGCGTGAACGGCTGGACAAAATTCGCTAATTCTTTTTTTTTTGTTGTATTTGTTATTGAAGAAAATTACACAGAAAATTATTACAGACAACTGCGACTATTGAACGTTTGAGCGTTTGACAGTTCATTGCTCGTAAGTAATAAATGTTCAGATAACATCTAAATAAAGAGTCAATAAACACAGAGTTGGATGCCAAAAATAAATATGTCCGATCAAAACCCGAAATAGAACATAAAATGACCATAACATTGGTACGCGGTACACATACAAGAACCAAATAATCCCAAAAACGCATTATTTACTATTATTCCCGCTATAAAGTAACTCAAACTTAACATTTAGTATATGGCCTCTATTGCCAAACCGCAGCCATTGGACGAGGATGGCCAATTAGATGGGCCTTAGTGTGGATGTCGACCGGCGTGGGAGCCTGCGCCGGCTGATAACAGATAGTTGGAATGTTCGGGATCGTGTTCAGTGCGATTTGAGATGCGATATTATTGTGATGTGGGGCCTTTGTTACTGGGGACTAGGTTTGTTTGTGTTTTACTGGACTTATTAACTGACCTATGCTGGTTTTAATGGTATTTAATGGTAAGCTAGTGTCGATCGCTCGGCTTCAGCAGTGTGAATGGAAGCTGACGTTGTGTGATGTAAAATCAGCCCCCATTTTTGAAAACGAGATATTCTCAAGTTCTGCAGAATCGTTACAATTTCCACACTACGGCCACAAATGATACATCTTCTAAACTGAACCATCGCCATGGAGGTGACGCTTGACGACGAGCGTCGTGTTGTTCGTGTGTCGGAATGTATCACAAATACAAAATACAAATACAAATACAAATACAAATCATTTATTTGTTTGAGTATGGGTAAAACATGAGGTGGTAAAATAAAACAGTCGTTCTTTGAACCATACCCTACCATTAGTGGTGTACAAATATTACAGCCTTAAAATATAACATTTTATAAATAAATAACCACGAGCTGGCGGGACTCGTAAAATATCAAGATAAATGTGTCTGGTTATATGCTATTGCAGTTTAAAGTCTTGTTTTAATTAGTAGCAATAGGTAAAGTTTTTTTATTGATCTAATCATTTTTCTTTGCCATTTACCGCTATTGCCAGGATAAAAACGATTACAGAAAGCATAATCACATAGTTAATCATATTAATTCTCATAACAAAAAACATTTGTATTCTGTTTTAAAAATCTTATATGTTAAGATTAGAATACCGTAAAGTTCCTATTTTCACATCTAACTGTTTCTTGTTGTTTATTTCTATTTCGTAGCAAGCACCGTAGCCCTCTACACAAAGCTCATGCTACAAGACTACGGCGCTACGTCCGTAGCACCTGACGTAGCCGTAGCGCTACGCGAGACAGCTACGGAGCAATGTGCTACAAAGCGTAGCAGGAATGCTACGAAACTATTTGTAGAATGATTTTGTGTTTCAAATTTATATTAATATGCAGTGGTTCTTATACCGTTATCATATATTTAAAACAGCATTATCGTTTTACAAGTCATGTTGTCCTGTGAGTCGCATCATCATCATCTTCCTGCCCTTGTCCCGTGTTATTAGGGGTCGGCGCAACACGTTTTTTTCTTCCATTCTGCTCTGTCACTCGTCATGTTGTCCTGTGAGTCGCACTCGTTGTAAAACATTATGTGGACACTGGACACTAAACGGGGACGGGGACATCTTCATAACGGCACATAACGGCTGTGTGTGACGAGGCTAATCGAGTCGTCTGTCTCGCGGGGACACAGTTAATTTTATTTACAGTTCAATGGTTATTTGCATCGTTCCTTTTCTTAAAGCTCGACAATATGTCTACTGGGTTGCCTCCGATGTTTATTTATGACAGGTACTCTCTGCACTTCCAGACGAAACCAACACGTGCAGAGAGTCATTATTATATTACAATATAATATTTAGAAAATAAATAATAAAATAACATAATTAATAAACATCATTATCAAGCTAAAGGCAAGACAAGCACGTGATCAGCTCACCCAGAGCCTGCAAGACGAGGGCACGCCATAATTATGGCGGTAAGTCCCCTCTTTGAGGAGTGGCTGGAAAGGCAAAACGGTGTCCTTACCTTCAACATGACACAGGTCCTGGCCCAACAAGGCCGAAGCCTAGTGGGGCCATGGGTTATGCGAAAGAGATCCCCGGGACCCTGGAACAACGGCAAAGAAGGAACAGGTGTGGGTTTTTAGTCAGTAAAAGTCTGACACGCCCTCCCGCTCCGACCAAGAGCGAGGGATGTCATTAGATGATTTTACCACTCAAAAAAAAAAACCTGCAAGACGCGCTGTGGCACTATATACGCGTCTGATCTGCTTGCTGTGCTGGCACGTATCTTCGTCCCGGCCATTTATTGCCGCGGTAAAAAATACAGGACATTTGCTGTGCCCCAGCGTCGCACTGTGGCCCGCGCTCAGTCTTCAGTTCCTCACAGTTTGGCTGCACTAAATGATCTCTTTGACAACAACAACTCTGTTTGCGGATGATTGGAAGATATTGGCATGTCAGGAATACTGTGAGAGGGATTGGTGTACATATTGTTTGTAATTTTTTAATTGTTTTTGTTTTAGTTACTGTATTTTTCGGGTTCCGTACCTCAAACGGAAAAACGGAACCCTTATAGGATCACTTTGTTGTCCATCCGTCTGTCTGTTTCTCTGTCAAGACCCTTCTCTCTCGGGATCGCGTGGAGGTATCGAGTTGAAATTTAAGACATATACTCAAGTTTGCGGTCCCTTGAAGCTGTGAAAAAATCAATCTTTTGAGTTAACGAACAAAAAGATACGGCCGTTTATAATGCAAAAAACGTATATTTCGCACACTCTCAAGGGAATCAAAATTCATAGGGTACGTACTTCCCGTTGACCTAGAATCATGTAATTTGGCATGAAGCAAGGTCTCATAGCTCAAGTATAGGAAAAATCTGAAAACTGTAAATTAGTTGTAAGGTCACAAAAAAAAACTTTTTTGCCATTCGGAAAAATCTTCGTAACTCAATTCGGGAATTGAACTGTTTTTGTAGGTAAGTCTATAAGGAACCCGCAGTGCGCGAGCTCGACTCGAACTTGCCCGGTTTTTTTTTTGTTTAATCGAAGTAATCAATTAAACAAATAAATAGTAATTACTGCTCACGACAAGATAGTAAATACTAGGTAACGTGGTATACTCGGCGTGTATTCTCTACAGCAGAGATTGTTTATGCCATATCTATATAAAAATATACATTATGACGTCTTTGGATTTTCTTTACAAATTTAAAAATAAAACGAGGAGGTGGCTAATTGGTCAGAGAAAATAAAGTGGTTTACTCTTGCTAAAACATAGGATCCCATGCTGATGAGCAGACTATATTACTAGCTTTTACGTTGTGTACCTTCCTGCCCTTAAAACACCCTAGTGTGAATGTATTTCAATGAAGGTTGTGCAATAGAATCGTCCACAATATCCCGACGACAGTGTTGGCGCTATCAGCTCGCTGTTGGAATCTTGGACTAGTTTCAAACATTTAAATGTATATATTTCTATGAGCAGGCACTTTGAGAATTAACTAATCTTAGTATAAACTTTAACATCGATTTCAATTGCAGAAAGATTACGTTACTTGGCTTAGATAATAGTGAAACGGTTGTAATAAGTTCAAAGAAAATTGTTCCAGCATCGTATAAATAAAATGTATAATTAATCCTCCATTTTATTAAATATAACATGTTATTAATTTACAGAACCTTTCTATAAACTCGTCGGTGGACAATCATAACTTGCTGGCGTTGAACATAATTATAATAATAATAATAATAATAATAAAAGCCTTTATTCGCTGACCATATTACAGGTTTGACTTATACTACTTTATAAAAACAAAATTCTTAATGTAATCCTACTTTTTTTTTTTTTTGCAACAACTTAGTCAGGCTGTCTTTTGACATAGGCCTCCCCCATTTCCTTCCAGTTATCTCTGTCACGAGCTATCCTCCTCCATCCTTTCGGTAGATCATCCTCCCATCTTTTGGTTTGACGTCCTTTCTGTCTTTTTCCATTTCTAGGGTACCATTCCATTACGTCCTTCGTCCATTTTGTTCCACTGTTCGTCCTCATTATATGACCAGTCCAATTCCATTTAAGTTTTCTTATTTTCTGTACTACATCTGTTACCTTTGTTCTTTCCCTTATTTTTAGTGTTGTCCACCGGTCCCGTAGTGTTATGTTAAGCATGCTACGTTCCATGCTGCGTTGACAAACTAAGAGGCTTTTGTAGTTTAGTTGAACATAATTAATATTTTCCAATTTTATTCCTTGATTAAACTTTCGTCAAAAGGGAAAATGTTGTGTATTGAGTCTTTTGTGTGAGGCGTGGCGGGTGCGGGGCGGGTGCGGGGCGCATGCGGGGCGGGAGCGTGACGGGAGCGTGGCGACTGCGGGCATTACAGAACTGTCAGCGCCACAAGCCAAGTTGAGCTTTGTTCAACTTGTGTTTAATTCGGCGTACCTGCGCTCTGCCGGGGGCGGTGGTTATATTTTGTTAATTATTTCACTTCACAGTTTATTCGAAACTAAGTTTAATTGACGTTTGCTCGTGTGGAGTTTGGATAATAGTTATCATTAAGTGGATTTTTTTTAGATTACGTTCATATTATGTATACCTATCATAAAAATACTGAATGGTTGGTCAGTTATACTATAGTATTAAATAATATAAATTAACCTTCCAAGCATATTTAATGTAAATATATCGAATGCAAACGTTATTAAAACATTGATCCTTTTCCATTAACCTTTAAAGGTTTTAAATAACTGATGTTTTGTAAAAGCAATTTATTTAAATATGAGAATGTTTAACGAATCATTCTGACATCGGGTCTGTCATCAAATACCGGCGGCGAGTGACACGGAATTAATAATATCTATGCATTATAAATACACGTATGTCATTGTGGTTCGTTAAATATATAGTTTTTCACTACCGGTTGTCAACGCTGCAGTGATTTATTAACAAAATAGCTTCTGCCAGAAGCTTCGCCCGCGTGGAAATAGAAAATTGTCCCAAGGGAATAAACTCTCTGGATAAAAGGTATCAGTGCTACTCCAGGACACGGTCTACTATAATTTCATCCAATTGCGTGCAGCCGTTCAAGCGTGATGAAGTAACAAACTTACACGCAAACCTTTGCGTTTGTTATGTCTGTCTAATATTATAAAAATCTCGTGTCACAGTGTTTGTTATAGAAGTCTTCCGAAACGGCTGTACCGATTTTTATGTTTTTTTGGTAGGTGTGAAAATAGGTCGTAGCCTATTTAATTTTTCTTTAATGAAATAATGAACTAAGATGAAGAACATTTGCAGGGACATTTCAGTTACAGTTATTAAATGTCGTCGAACTGTAATCATGATACAATCTAGTAATAGTCTCTTTCTACTTATTATTAATATTATAAAGAGGTAAAGTTTGCTTTTTTTGTTTGTATGAGGTAATCTCTGGAAGTACTGGTCCGATAGCTAAAATTTTTTCACCGATAGAAAGCTGCTTTATTCTTGAGTGACGTAGGCTATATTTTATGTACGTGGACGAAGCCGCGGGCAAAAGCTAGTATTTTATATAATCATTAATCTGCTGCCAAAACACTCCACGATTAAACGTAAATGTTATTTTAGTCTCCTGGCTTAAAATACCACCATCGAGCAACATGTCGGAGTCCTCTTGTATAATTTGCCTGTTCATACAGAGCAAACATTTGTGTGCGGTTGTTCCTCCCGTGTAATCGCGTTCCCGGGGATCGACGCGCCGCTAAGATACAGACATGTGTAATTTAATTAGTTAATTAGGCACGTCCCTTCCCTCCACTAATAAGATAACAGTGACCCTCATCCGGGTGGCCGTTTGTCCTCTTCCTCTACATTTGTCCGGACATCAATGGGGGTCAGTCTTGGCCAAATGAACTCGAAGGTAACACGAATTGGTCGCCTCAGAGATCCAAGATAAAACCAAGTTTTTTTTAAATCGGCTCATTTTGTCCTTAAGAGGAACAAAGCCATCTTTTTAGTATAATTGAACTGTTCATCATCATCATGTCAGCCAACTTTCATTCACTGCTGAACATAGGTCTCCCCCAAGTGTCGCCACAATGACCGGTCTTGCACGTCTCGCATCCATCGGATTCCCGCAACCTTCACCAGGACGTGGGTCCACCTTGTCCCCCACAAAGTCTTCCAATGCTGCGTCTTCTGTAATAAAAGATGAAAACGTCGCATCTATCTGCGACTATCTGTGCCCCCCAGTTTCACTATTTAACAGTTAGACAGGCCTGTTGGTGTAGTAGTTAGTGGCCCTGACTGCTATACCGTATGTCGTGGGTTCGATTACCACCCAGGCCAAATTTTTGTGTGATGAGCACGATCATATATTCTATGTCTGGGTGTAATTTATCTATAATATGTATGTATTTAGAATTACATAAGTATATTTATCAGTTGTTTAGTACTCATACGACAAGATCTGCTTAGTTTGGGACTAGATGGCGTTGTGTGAAAGTTATGAAATATATTATTATATTATATTATTATTAGTTTCAGTGAACTAAAGTCTCACTGCCCGATATTGGGAATATTTTAATATCTGCCCTGATCACGCCATGTCGGGCGGGGGGCCAGGGAGAGTAGGGAGAGTAATAATCGTCCCAACCAAACGAGGTCCACAATGTATGAGCTCAATATGGACAGAAATGTTCTTTTCGCAAACGTTGTTGTACAATATATACTTGTATTTTGTGCCCAATTTGATTTTGAATGCTCTCTTTTACATTTTTCTGACTGTTGACTTGGCTAGTGATGATGATGGTAATATTTTGCGCATGTTATTTGCATGATAGGTTTGTATTTTAACATTAGGTACCTAATACTATACCTCCTCCAACGCGACAATTTTGCCAAAATGTTAGAAACTAACATGGTACTAATATTAAGAGGAATGCTCATAGCCTCCGCCGTTTAAAAAAAAACCGCATCGAACTGTATTATAGGCACGGGTAGCCACGGGGAATTTCTCAAAAGAAAGCCCGTGGTCCTAGAAGCCAAAAGGGCAACTGAAAGACATAGGTGTACTGGTGTACTTTTAGTCAGTAAAAGTCTGACCCGCCCTCTTGCACCATAGAACGAGAGAAGTCATTAGATGATTTCCAATCTCAAAAAAAGTGCATAAGATTCAAAACATTTTATTTCAAATAAACCATTTACAGGCATTTTTGAAATGTCAAGAAGTCAGTCAGTCAGAAAAATTGATGCTAATTGCACATCCCGAAGCGTAGATTTCTATGGAGAATGTGCAAGAAACTCCATGGACACTCTTTCAATCATGTTATGTATTACAAATATCTCAGTTACATGTACATACGAGTAGTTAGTCGACAATACAAACAGTGTAACAAGATAAACCTATAGGTTAGTATGTTCGTAGCGGGCGCAGTCGACAGCGGCTCATCCAATCGTCTCCGGCAGTCAGTGCGCTCCATTAATTCAATTCAAATGTTTTTATTTGTGCTCTCTGATTGGTGGCCTCCTCTGGACAGCGGCGGCGCACTGCACTCAATGCCCACGCTACGTAAACGATTCTGTTGCAGAATCGGACTGTTTGTGTTTAAAGTTAACTGCTTTATAACTGAAACTGCTCGGCGTTCTGTTTCTATTATTGGACGAGAGTTTCAAATTGGGGGAATTTTCGAACTTTTTTTTGTTACTTGTACCTACGTGTTTTTTATTTTCTATAAGTATTTGCTCTGTCTTATAACCAAACAGTAGCTCTAGACTTTATAAATCATCCCTTGTGAATCTAATCGAAATATTCAATGAGTGATGACGAGAGACTCAAAAAATTAACTCTGATTCACAAATAAAAGAACATTGCGGATTTACAGCTTCTTATCTTGTCTGACAATTTGTAAGTGACGACAGAGAGCGTTTGTCATGTCAGTCCGCAGGGAAATAATTTATCACACGCCTTTCTTTCTTTGCTCTAGATTACAATGCCTCAGGCCTACACTGAAATATTTCATCATCAATTACGCCTGAGGTTCACCAACGCATATATTTATTACTCTTAAATGTTTTCTCAAACACAAAAAGAAAAAAGTATTCATTCAAGAAATATTTGCTTTGTCATCCAGCGCACCTGTATAGTACCTGTATTGTTTTGTACCGAAGTCTCCGGTCCACGTCGCCGAAATCCAAAAACGATAATACAGACTCGATTAGTATACAGTCGGCCTGTCCGGCCGCCAACAAACTAAACGAAAACGTGATTCAAATACATTCCTATTTCCAATTTATATTTAACGCAAAATCCAGTTCGAAAAGATTCTGCGTCGCTCTATTGAAATTTATTGAAATTATCGGCGCAGCACCATCTGTGAGCGAGACGGAGAAACTGATGCGAATTAATGAAGGCTATCAATACTTAAACAAAGACGTGTTGAATTAGGATCACTTCATATATTTTAAGGTAATTAGTGTTTACTTTGGACGGAGACAACTGAAGACTTGTCTTTTTGCCTATTACGTTACTCCGGAATAGTTTTTTTTTAAGAAGGTCCTTCGATTACCTATTCGGTCTCGCCTGATGTTTTCTTTCTCTGTGTTCTTAAAAACAATATTATACTACATTGCCCCACTAAATGGTTGATTCCAGTATCGTATTCGCAACGCAGCAGCTAATCTTTCAACCACTGCGCCAACCGATGAAGTTTATCTGTCGCCTATTTTATTTGTGTTATCAGAAAACGTCCTATTGCCGGTTTCAAGTAAAAGAAAACACCATTATTTGATCAACAACCTGGACTCAAAAAATAAACAATTGCCGAACAATTAGTTCAGGCGAATGATCCAGCTATTGTACTACTAACTGTACAATCTGTACATGTGCCAAGTGTAAAGATGCGTGTCAAGCGGGAACCACATTAGACCGACGCACACGTGGGCCACGCCTGAGGCGTGCTTTAATCTCAACGGTGGATGTCGTCTGCATAGTTAGTTAGAAATATGCGGAACAGACAGTGAATTTGAAGATATTTTATTTTTATGGCTTCAGAGCAGCAAGAAAAAAAAAAGTAAAAGAAAATACTGGGTTCATTTAGAAGTTCAACCTAATTTCTTCATGTATTTTGCATTTCAAAAGAGCGCAAATTGAAGAAATTCATGACATAATAAAAAATTATATCATGATATTCATATGATGATATATGATGCATCATTCATTTTTAGGGTTCCATAACCAAAGGGTAAAAACGAGACCCTATTACTAAGACTCTACTTCTGTCCGTCTGTCCGTCACCGGGCTGTATCTCATGAGCCGTGATAGCTACAGTTGAAATTTTCACAGATGATGTATTTCTGTTGCCGCTATAGCAACAAATACAAACAGAATAAAATAAATATTTAAGTGAGGCTCCCACACAACAAACGTGATTTATTACCCATTTTTTGCTAGTCCGACTCGCCCTTGGTCGGTTTTTTTCATGTTGGTATCTCTATATTGTTTAAGTTTTACATTATATGCGACAGGATACTTCGCAAACCTGTTCAATTAACTGTTCAGTTATCTTCGTTATTATAATTTAACCGCAGATGTTACTCGGGCCGTCGTCGCTCGCGGAATGACGCTACAGACGTCTGAGACGTAGAACTACGCAAACGCGATGAGACGCGTGGATTGCCCCCACCACATTCCGCTAAATTCCTGGGACCGCTAGGTCAGCGCCGCGTATGTAGCGTCGCATGGCGTGGCACTGCGTGGCGTAGATCAAGTGTGGCTCTACAAGTCTAGTTTCCATATAAAATGTATTTAGACCGACGCGCCCAGATCGGCGTGTGTGGCACACGTGTGCGCAGTGTAGTTCTACTTTTATACTGAGATACCTACGAGTTTTTGTGATTCCTATCTATTGGTGCGTTTACACGTGGGCCCAGCCTTGGCCAACCGCCATCCCTAGCCAACGTGTAAACGGGGTCTTGGTCATGAAATGGCATGATTCATAAATGGCGTAAGCTGGCGCCGATCCGGGCTAGTGTCGGTTTTTGGACACGCTGGCCGAAGCTGGGCCCACGTTTAAACGGGGTATAACAATTAGGTACTATTTCTGCCAGCAGCTTCGCCCGCTTGAAATTAGAAAATTATCCCAAGAGAACATACTCCCGTGATGAAAGGTATTCTATATGCTATTCCAGGACATGGTCTACCCTTGTGCCAAATTTTACTCAATACTTTATTGCAATCCATATGTATACATAGATGGTGTTGAATTATTATCTAAATACGTTCAGCTGTCCGAGCGTGAAGAAGTACCTAACAAACAAACACTCACACACATTCACTCAAAAACTTTTGCCTTTAAAATATTTGCGTTAATAGTGTCAAAAAGACATAAAAACTGTCACTAACAACAGTGAGTGTTATTGGAAAAGTTTCCTCTAAACGAAAAGTATCTCTAGCGTCGCGTGACAATGATGCTCCACCGCCAATGTTCATTGTCCGCTCTCAAACTGATATTAATAAAGTTGAAACACTAAACGGTGCCCACTTGACAAATAATTTCATGGTACGATTCTGTTATCACTATTACCCATGTTTTAATTATTTTAGTTAGTTTTATACTTCGCGGAACATGCTTTGCTAAAATAGAGACAAACGGGAGTTAATTGTTTTGCATTTACATTATTACTATTAACTTTGTCAATCCTATCTCGTCTTACTGCTGGACATTCCATGGATTGACTTGGATTCCTCCCTGCATTCCTTCCATAGTTCTCGGCTCTGAGTCACTTCTTGCGTATTGCTAAGGAAAACATCTAATTGGTCCCAACATCTCTTTCGTGATATGCCACCACTTTCGCGATTTCAGAACATCAATTTTGTGTTTTACGGGTCCACCGCTTGATCCGCATGTGGCAGACATATCCAGCCCAGTCCCACTAAACTGGGCAACCTTCTGAACCGCGCAGTACAATGTTTCGAACGCGATCCGTTGGTTCAACACCTTGTGTACTGCACTCCATTGCACGTTGGCAAACCTGAATTGTTGGTGATTATTTTGGTCTTTGACATGTTCATCTTCTAACGATTTTACTATTTTGAAACCAAATAAATAATAATGTGAGCACATGAAATCGTATAAAGTTATAACTACACGTTACGTAACTTTGATTGAACTTGAACTTTGCACATACAACGCAAGTTCTTCAGTTAAAGATGTCAAAGTTTGGCTGGAGCCGCTACAGAGCCGCATGTACCGCTCGTAAACGTAACCGTTCCGTTCCAAATCTTAATGTTCAGTTAAACGGCCGCCCTGAGACGGCGACCTTCCCAATTCTGTCGGCAATTGTTTCTCTCGGCTGTTCATGAACAAATGGCCTACAACTACAGTTGCTGTTGTAATATGTAACGCCCACACAACTAGTACACAACAGCGTCTCGTCGCACTCAACACTAAGTTAATTGGAGAACTTGTCGGCGCGGCTTCTTCGCCGCCGCCATTATTGTAAACGCTAAATTCGCAGACAATAAAGATCGTTATAACACGCCCTCAGGCGCCAACCCTATTACTTCGCGTCGTTCGCAATTCAAATAACGCGCACTCATTGGCGCTTGGTAACGAACTTCCGCCAATGGCGTTACAGTAACAATTAAAATGCCTAGGGTTGTCACCCGACACCATTGTTAGATACGAGTACTATGGCATGTTTTAAAATGCTTACCATGACGTTTTAATGATATCCGTCCGCAGCAGGCGTAGGGAGGGATACTGACAAAGGTATTATGAAATATAATAAAAATCACGCGGGAATCGCAAATGAATAGGCTCGTTTGTTCGCGGGTTTTTAAAATAATATATAATAATTTATGGCGCCAAAAGAGCGGAGGCGAAGTGAAGAGGGCGCGTGAGGATAATAAAAGATCCTTGTGATGCTCCGTGAAGCGGAAAATTACGTAACTGTGTAATATTTGAATTCGTTATCTTTTGCTGAGATTTTAACCTTTTTTTTCTGAATACGTTTACTTTGTAACTTAGCTAAACATAGCTTTTATTTCAAACAAAACCTTTGTTAGACCGTCTTTGATTCGTAGACAGTAGACTTCATTCTAATCACACGTTTGAATTCTGATGACCTGATTCCGCAAATGAGCGTGAATGCGCGAGACAATGACAAGGGATGTCGGCGTGAGCGCGGCACCCGCCGCCACGCGGCGTGAACAACCGCGCGTGCCGGCCGCGCGGCAAGATGGCGACTCCCTCCGGAACTGCTTTATGTCGCTTATCGCGAGTATCAGCATCGTCGTGCAACAGTTGCCGAGCGACGGCTATTGTATGGCGTGGACAGAGTGATGTTTACAGATTATTGGAAAGTAGGATTATTTACTGGGAGAAAATTTATTATCTTGGTATGATACCTACTACTAAAGCAACTATTTAATACTTTGTTATCATTTCGCCGCTACTCGTTTAGTTTCATTGCTCGCTCTTCAAGGCTAGAGTGAATAGGCTCTTAATAAACTAGTGTGCCTCACCATCAATGATTGCATCACTGATTACCATCAGGTGGGATCGCAGTCAAGTACTGGTTTATATCAAGTAAAAAAAAGTGTTTGCCAACTATTGAGTTTGGCTTCCACGCGTCGCAGATGTTGGGAATAGTGTGGCGAGCTTGACACAGTGAATAAAAAACAAATTCTACTAAAACATACAGCTTTAAGCTATATAGAAATAACCCTTTATTTAAGTTTATACTAAAACTAGCTTCTACCTATCCCTACCCTTCTACTTCTACGAAAATTTTTTCGTCAATTTAAATTAGATGAAGCCGGTAGGTTTCTTCATTCAAACTTTGGACGCTCGTTTCATCTCCTTAGGGGGTGCATTTTAAAAAATCCTCTCTTAGTGCCCGCCTGCGTCACAAAAGAAAACCTTGTGCCAAATTACACGCTCCTAGTTTCAGTAGTTTTAGCTGTGCGTTGGTATGTCAGTCAGTCAGTTTCTTCTTTTATATATGTATAATCATCGAGATATAAGTACTAACGTACTAGAGAAGCTACGTCAAATAACTGAATTGTCCTATTTTCGTAATTTGAATCTTTAGTTCGCTGCAGCGCTAAAATAATAACAATTCGTCTAAACCGTAACAAATTTACAACAGCGCTAAATTTGCTGCGGAAGTGTATTTATTCTCGGCAAAAAGGTCTTAAGCGCCATGTAAATCACGGCACTTACGCGTTTTCTTCGACAAAGTGCGGCGCGATCGCCGCAGTTGAACGAGACAAAGTAGGAATTTACGGTGTCTTCTCTAGTACGTTAGTACTTATATCTCGATGTGTATAATATAGATATAGATAGGCTGAAATGGTAGTGTTAGCAGACACACACTAACTTTATTATTATTGTGTATGAGAAAAAAACTAAAAGTGTACAATTGAGATAGCTTATAAAATTAACAGTCGATAGATGTTCATTTTAGTTCATAAAATGGCGCCTATCGATTGAATAAAAATTTGGTTTTTAGTAAATTATTAGTCTCCTTAAGATTGAATTGTGACACTTTTCAAAAATTGTGGCGGCCTACAATACGTCAATATAAAAGTGCTAACAGAAATCTTGTCTATAAATGAAACCTAAAAGTGCGCTTCAAACGTATAAACTTCATATTTCCTGTTCAGATCCTTATCCTCGTACGAAGGAGTTCAGCTCGCAGTGCTCACGCGGGCGGTACGGCCGCTCACTCTCTGGCAACCGGCCCCGGGGCACCGCGCGCTGGGATGTTCATCTAATATCCGGCACCAGTGTGTCCCGCGATGTCCTGCGGCGGCGGTACTCGCTACTGTACACAATATGAGATAAAACGTACAAAGATACCTTTATACAGCAAACTGTTTGTACGTTTACTACCACTACTACTACACCACCGACTTCCATAATATGGTATTACTTAGTATCTTAGTATGGTCTTCTTAGAACATAAAAAAAACCCCGGGCAAGTGCGAGTCCGACTCACGTACTGAGGGTTCCGTACAAACTTATCTATGAAAACAGTTCCAATTCCCCAATTTAGTTACCAAGATTTTTCCGAATCGCATAGTTTATTTTTTTGTGACGTAACTATAAATTTTGTAGTTTTAGATTTTTTTCCTATACCTGTGATATAAGACCTTGCTTCATGCCAAATTTCAAGATTCTAGGTCAACGGAAAGTACCCTATGAATATTGATTCTCTTGAGAGTGTCGAAATACACGTTTTTTGCTACATAAACGGCCGTATCTTTTTTTTTCGTTAACTCACAAGTTTGATTTTTTTCACAGCTTCAAGAGACCGCCGATTTGAGTATATGGTTTTAATTTCAACTCCTATACCTCCACGCGTTCCCGAGATAAAGGGTCCTGACAGACAGACAGACAGACGGACAGACAACAAAGTTATCCTATAAGGGTTCCGTTTTTCCTTTTGAGATAAGGAACCCTAAAAAGTATCATGTTGATCTATGAGTATAAAACTAAAGCAGGGCGCGTTCATATTCGTAACTAGCTGCTAGCAGCGGATTCGCCCGCGTTTCTATGTCACTCAGTGATAAAGTAGCATTCTATGGATGAAAGAATTTTTAAACCGGTCCATGTTTTCAAGTTTATTCATTACAACTAAAAATAAAAACATGCAAAAATAGATTTGTATATTTTTATATGAAAATATAGATAACTCCAACCCGCACTGGGCCCGCGTGGTAGATTACGGCCCATTCCCTCTACTAGAGAGAGGAGGCCTGAGTCCCAGCAGTGGGAACATTAAAAGGCTGATTTTGCTATGCTATAGATAAGTGTCAGTACAGGAGAAGCTACACCTACATATGTACATTAACTCAAATACTCTTATCTTTTGATGTACAATAAAGAATAATTTAAAGGATGAATAATTACAATATAATATTCATTCCCCTATCAGAGCAGAGACTCGTCCTCCACCAGCGGATCCACCAGTCACCAGCTGTGACTCGAGGAGTATTTCTAACGTCATTCATAAATCACGCTGAAAGGCGTCACAAAATAACTTCCTCCGACATGTACATACGAGCGTCATTATATGATGCGTCGTAAAAGTGCCGACATATGGATATTGAGATATCAAATATGCTTTTGTAATATAAGCTGAGGATGTGGAGACAATAATTCTTGGTTTTATGCAAGCGACAGATTGCCAGCTTACAAATTTTGTACTCGTAGCGTTAACATAAAATATTCTTGCGTACGTATATTTAATATACAAAATTTATACACACAATTGCACATGAATTACTAATTCAAGTGACCATAATTATACTATATTTTTGCATGTCGCAACTTCGCAAGTCGTAAGCAATGGGCTGCGATATCCTAGTCAGTGCTACGTTAAATTGCTACGCCTCAGCATTTCGTAGCACTCGTAGCCCATCTGCTACGACGGCTTCGATGTTGTAACTATTTGTTTTTGTCTGTCTGTCCTCTTCCTCGGCAACTGCCACTGTGTTCGGACGTGTCTGTATCGGTGTCCTGTGACGACCAGTAACTAAGACCCCTTGCTTACGGAACTTTGCGCAGCCGTCGGTGTCTCGCACGACTGGACATCGAGCCTGCCTTTCACTTTTGCATCGACCAACGAGTAAGACCCTTCGATATATGAAACTTTGTACCGCCGCCAGTGTCTCGCACGCTTGGTTCCATTGTGGAATCGGTCCTTCCTGCTTGCACTTAGTGCCTACAGATATAAGGTGTCTCCCCTCGGGGGTTTTGAGAGAGAGATAGAATAATTGCTGCGAACCTTGCTTTACAAAAGTTGCGTGTGCGCTAGCGCTTATTATTAAAAACATTATTTACATCGCATATTTCACGACTGCAGTAAATTAACATCATGATGAACAACTCAATGTCGGACCCCGATCTAAGTACGACCCATACAAATAAAACACCACCTAACTATGTTTTCGCTCGTAATAAGAGGTCGCTAACAGATTTATATACACCGGATTATGATAATTTCAAGGAAGAAATGAAAGAAATGATGATTACTATTCTCGACAAACACCAAGAAAAACTTCAAGATATTAAGGTTACACTAAGCGAAATTAGAGAAGTTAATCAGAATATTGAAAAATCTGTTGCTTTCCTCACAGCACAGAATGAAGATTTCAAGAAGAAAATTGAAACTTTAGAAAATCAAGCTAAAGAAGACAAAAAATGCATTAACTTATTAGAAGATAAAATTGAGGAGCTGCAGAAAAGTCAACGGAAAAGCAACTTTGAAATTAAAAACGTACCTAAAATTAAAAACGAAACTAAAGAAAACCTACTGGAAATGATGACCTGCCTTGCAAAAACCCTGGAATGTAACATGAGCGCAGCAGATGTAAAGGACATCTACAGAATCCGAGGAAAAAAGACGGATACTCTTAACAGTTCCATCATTGTTGAAACCAATTCCACTTTGCGGAAAACAGAAATATTAAAATTAAGCAAAGAATTTAACATCAAGCATAAGAGCAAATTATGTGCGAAGCATCTCGGTCTCCGAACCTCTGAGGACACTCCAATATTTGTGTCTGAACACTTAACGCTTCGGGGAGCAAGACTCCACTTCCTCGCTCGGGACTTAGCAAAGTCTAAGGAATATAAATTTTGCTGGACTGCTTATGGGAAAGTATATATCCGAAAAACTGAAACGTCACCTATTATAAACATCATAAATGAAGCCCAAATACAGCAACTAATAATGGCGGAAAATTGACTAGACCCTGATTATGATTCTTTAACTATATCACAAAATAATAACTTTTTGAATTCCTTAGTCATAGCTTGCATAATATCTTTTTATACTATAATACCAAATTGTCCATATTATTGTATAATAATATTTTCTTTGAGTTTGTTGGTAAGTGAAATTAATCTTAACTTAACTATAACACTAAAACCATGGTACACCTCATACTCGTTCCAAAACAACCACAAAATACAAACAATCTACATACACATACATATATATATCACACAATATACCAATCAACACGAAATTCAAACAATCAACATACACACACATAACTATATCACAAAATATACCAATCAACACAAAATTAAACATTCACATTCCATATATTATTTTTATCCACATAATAGTACTATAATTAATGTTAAAAAAATAAGATTATGCAACAAATTAAAATTAACAGCAATTCATAAATTAATAAAACTAAATACTACTCAGCCTAAACAAAATAAGCACCGTTATTTAATAAAATTAGTTCCTATAACTTTGATTAATGGGTGACCTCATTCAAAATATACAAGAAATAGACAACTTAAACATAGCAAAAACAATAGCATGTGACTGTACGGAATTTACTAAGCGTTATAAGGCAAATAAAAATGACTTTACTGTTATAGCTCAGAATATAAGAAGTTTAAACCACAATTTTGATGATTTCGTAGTAAACTTAACTACCTTTAATTTTGAAACTGATGTAATAGTATTAACAGAATGTCGGCTTAGCGCCCATAAACCTATACCTAATCTAAATAAATATTGCTCATTTGCAACTAAATGTCAACTTAACCAAAACG
Organism: Mythimna impura; assembly: GCA_905147345.3. Taxonomy (NCBI): domain Eukaryota; kingdom Metazoa; phylum Arthropoda; class Insecta; order Lepidoptera; family Noctuidae; genus Mythimna; species Mythimna impura. The sequence goes on along the minus strand of LR990355.1, from coordinate 847,779 downwards.
ATGGAGTGGTCGTTTATATAAAAAATAACCTAAAATCGAATGTCAAAGAGATAAAACTAGCTCAGGCCTCCTGTCTTCAAGTTGAAGTGTTAAATAACATAATTATATGCATCTATCGCTCACCATCATTTAAAAATACAGAAAATTTCATTAATTCTCTAGACACTTACTTATCCACCCTTAATTTGCAAAATAAAAATATTATTATTACGGGCGACATAAATATAAATATAATACCTAAACCTACAGAAAACTCCCATGAGTATAAAAATAGGGCAGATTATCTAAATATGCTCACCGCCTACAGCATCTTTTCTGGACATTCATTACCCACCAGAGGCCAGAACTGCCTCGACCATTATATGCTCAAAATAAAAAGAAGTAAAACCACAGCATTTATCGCAATTTTACATACTTCCATAACTGACCATTTCACAACATTTCTTTCATTAAGTAAAATAAAAGTTCCACAAAATGCACCTAAAATCAATACTTCCACAGATTTTGAAAAGGCTCTAATATATTTACAAGAAAAAAAGCTAACAGATCTACTTTTGTGTAGTGACCCTAACATACTAACTGACTGCCTTACTCATAGAATAATTGATTCTATAAAAAACAATTCTATAACTACAAAAATTCCAAGTAACAAACGTATAATAAAACCCTGGATCACCGCTGGCATTCTCAAATGTATTAGAAATCGAAATAAGCTACAAAAAGAGACTCGTAATGAACCCTTTAACGAAATTAAAAAAATTACCTACACACGATATAGAAATCATTGTAATAATCTAATAAAAAAAATAAAAAGAAAATATGAAAGAGAAATACTTACTAAATCAACTAAAAATAACAAACTGCTATGGAAAAATATCAAAGCAATAACTTATACTACTAAACCTAAGAAATTAAACACGGAATTGACCTATTTAAAACCGTCTCCTGTGGAGTCTGCTAATTTCGTAAATAACTTTTTCGCTAATATAGGTAAAGAGCTAGCTGAGGATATTCAATTGAATATGAGTGTGGATGATCAAAATCATTACATTAATGAGCTTCCAACACAACCACAGTCTTTTACCCTGTACGATGCCGACATTGATGAGGTTAATAACATTATAATAAATTTGAAATCTGACAGCGCCCCTGGGTGGGACAACATTTCAACTAGGTTCATTAAATTTGTTAGACACGAAATTACTCCAGTTATTACTTATCTAGCTAATCTTTGTTTTAGAACGGGCACCTTCCCTTCTTTATTAAAGCAATCAATTATTACTCCTGTTTTCAAGGGTGGGGATAGAGACGACGTAAACAATTATAGACCTATTTCAGTTCTTCCAGTTATATCTAAAATCATAGAAAAACTACTAAATAATAGACTACTAAATTACTTAACTTCTTTTAACATATTATCCCCATCTCAATTTGGGTTTAGGCAGGGTATATCAACTGAGGATGCAGTAACATCTCTTAGTACTCTTGTTGTAGAACAGCTTGATGTTGGCAAGAAATGTCTATCAGTCTTCATAGATTTAAAAAAAGCTTTTGACACCGTCTCTCTCCCCATCCTTGCGAAAAAACTTGAAAAAATTGGAATCAGAGGAACACAGCTCTCTATATTTAAAGACTATCTGTCTGATAGAAAACAAAAGGTTAAACTGGAACAGTACATCAGCGATGAAATTGGCATAACATATGGTGTACCACAAGGCAGCGTCTTGGGGCCTACTCTGTTCTTAATTTACATTAACGACCTCTGTAATATGAAGATCAAAAACGCCAAAATTTTCTCATATGCAGACGATACTGCCATTGTTTTCTCTGGGCACTCTTGGGATTCTATTAAAACTGACGCTGAATATGGTATGTCTAAGGTTGCTCAATGGCTAAAGTATAACCTCCTTACGTTAAACACATCAAAAACAAATTACATTTGCTTTACCATCAATAATAGTACACAACCCAGTCAAGATTTCAGATTAAAAATACATGTATGTAATGAAAATGATAGTGCAGCAAGAAATCAATGTAATTGCTCAAAAATAGAAAAAGTGTCTTCTTTTAAATACCTAGGAGTTATACTAGATCAGAGACTATCATGGTACCCACAAGTTGAGCAGATTACCTCTAGGATAAGGAAGTTTATATGGATGTTTAAATCGCTGCGCCATGTAGTCCCAAAAACTACGTCCAATAACCCCAATTCCGAAAAAAACCTTCTTAATGAAATTTATATTGCTTTAGTACAATCCATAATTTTATATTGTATTCCCATATGGGGAGGGGCTCTCAAAACCCGATTTTTAGATGTAGAAAGGGCTCAAAGAGCTCTTATAAAAGTTATGTACTTCAAAAAACAACGTTTCCCTACTGTGAGTCTATATCAAGTGTCCAACCTACTGTCAGTTCGAAAATTATATATTGTATACACCATATTAAAAAAACATAAAACACTAACCTATGACCCTCGCATAGAAACTAAACGTAGGAAAAGCATAGTCACAAATGTTCCTATAACAAAGACTGCTTTTGCTAGTATCCAATTCAATAAGCGATCAGCTTATCTTTATAATAAAGTTAACAAAATATTACAGATTTTTTCGAAGACCTCTCATGAGTGCAAATCCGTACTCATAAAGTGGATAAAAACCCTAAATTATGCAGAAACAGAAAAAATATTGTTATATGTGGAATAAACTTGAACTGATTACAGAAACACACACGCACACACATACACATGCACGCGCGCGCGCACGCACACACACACACACCCTCACACACACACTCTCTCTCTCACACACACACACACACACACCTAATGGTACTGTAACCGACCCCAACTTCTAGGAGCTGGGGAATCTTATAGTACACCTTGGGCGCCTTAATAAATAAATACTTACCCACTAAATTTACTTACCCATAAAATGATTAAAATACAAAACTTATGTTTACATAACTTATCTCTTACTAAGCTGTTAATACGTAAGGAAGAGCGGAGCCTCCTGACACAGGCATATTTACATGCTTAAAAGGAGACTCCAACAACTAATAATTATAAGAAAAAAATCTTGTTAAAGAAATAAAGATTTTGTATTTTTTGTATTTGTATTTTTTGTAGTCTGTGCTCGATGATGGCGTGTCCTACAACACCGGCCAGCTAGTGCATGAAGTCTGTATTCAAAGCTAAATATAAACAACAGCTTCAATTCATAGTGGACACATGTTCGTAGACTGCAGTAAAGTCCAAATTAAAATGTAGCAGTAAAATCTTGGGCAATCTGTACGCGCCGCAATATCCATTAGCACGCGGCGACGGATTGCCGCGTGTTACTACCAAGTACTATGTATGTACGCACTTATATTAACGCACATGTACCCGAGATATATGTAATACGAAACATAATTTAAAAGAGTGTCCATGGAGTTTCTTGCACATTCTCCATAGATATTTACGCTTTGATATGTGCAATTAACATCATTGTTCTAACTGACTGACTTCTTGACATTTCAAAAGTGCTTATAAATGGTTTATATCTATTTAAAAGGCGAAACTGACTAACTGACATATCAACGCACAGCTGAAACTACGGGTACTAGGTGGGTGAAATTTTGCACAAGGCTTCCTTTTATGACGTAGGCGAGCACTAAGAGAGGAATTCCCAGAATTCACCCCCTAAGGGTATGTATGAAACGAGAGTCCAAAGTTTGTATGGAGACACCTACTTTCACGCGGGCGAAGCCGCTGGCAGAAGCTAGTTTAAAATAAAATGCTTTGAATCTTTGCAGCGCTAAACATGGACATGATGTACGACAATGTTATTTGTCAACAAAGTGCTAACTCGTATTTTAGAATCTTTGTTTGTGTCGGCAGCTTCAATATTATGACATTATTTACATATTATGAGTGTTCCTGAGACACTGAAAGTAAAATTTTCATCCCTAATAAATAACAAAGAGTAAATAGAGTTGCAATTGTAACGTACCCCAGTGGTTAGAGTTGTATCAATATACACAGAGCCGCATATTGCATTCCTTGCCTTTCCCGAACTATCGGGTCGACGCTTTATAGACTACAAATTATATGAGAGTGAACAACGCGAAAACGTAGTATAAAAAATGTACTTAATAAAAATAAAACTTTTGAAGAAATAATCTTCCTGAAAACCTGTTTTAATAACTTATTGTTGATATGTTCGCGCGTGACCGCTGTCTCACCTGATGGAAAGCGACGATGCGATCGACAATGGAGCGCGCATACCTAGAAGTAACCTATTCACTCTTACTTGTAAGATTCCCGGGTTGTAGCCATCAAGAAACACAGACTCTGGCAGGGAATTCCACTTCTTAGCTGTACGCACAATGAATGTGTTCCCAAAACGTTTTTTGCGTATAGGGGATGTCCACCATGTACCACACAACTTCCACAAAAAAATTAAATTGAGTTTCACGGTGCTTCTTATACGTACCTAACTGTTTCTAGCACACATTATGACACCATTCATTCGAGACTCGCACAGTGTTCGATTTTGTGACGGTAATACAATAATTCGATTCGATTGAAGTATTGAACACCTGCCTCTTCAAATGAGCGCTGTATTCAGAATGAATACGACAATCAAGCGTGGGCAAGTTGAACGGCTCCAATAAATAATATCTCTGCAATATGTAGCTAGCGCTAGACGCTGATTGCTAAGTATTCGTTTTTAAATGGTAAATCTTGACGTGGATTCAGAAATATTTTTGGGCTTCATTCTTCTCTTTTTGTATACTTCTTTACTTAGTATTTGTATTTTTGTTTGTAATAAATTAACTACTGGACCGAAAAATTCTTTCATCAGTACTTTATTACTGAGTTAGGTACTTTATTAGTGAGTCTATAAATTATTATTTACTATCAAGCAAGCGACGCCACTGGCAGAAGCTAGTTAATTATGAAGAAGACAAATAATGTATAGGCTACCAAATAATAGTACAACGTGCACGATATCTGTGCAGTGCTCACCGGAGGCGGGAACGAGCGTCTACACACGAACTGATCGTTTGAAACGCTAAACATTCAAGCTGGAAGTATTCCACTTTAATTAAACTACAGCTGTGTATTTTCTATTCGCGCTTCAGTGAACACATTATTCTTCTATTTCCGATGTGGTTCACGTTAACAATCGTACGTATACAAATTAGAGTGCAGGTTCAAAGCGGCCGCGACTTTGTTCCGCCTGGCTCCCGCTCAAACCACTTTAATCTCGCTCCACGTCCCCCCGCCTCCCCCCCCCCCCCTGCCACCCCCTCCACACAGTGGGGAGGGTGACGCCGCACGGTCGCAACAAGTGGCGCCACGCCGCCGCCGCCGCGCTGCCAGCGCCAGTCAATGGGGCTGACACGATACTGATCGACACTGACTCAGCGCTGCTTTGAAGACAACACACTTCTGTTTTAATGACAAGATGCTTCAAAAGGAATTAACTTTGATATTTTTAATGGGAAAAGTGGTCGACCGAAGATTGGTTTGCGTTATTGAGAGGTTTGCTTCCAATAGGGATGGTGTTTCACGGATTGACAGCTATTTGTTCTCAAACACTTTAAATGCAAATTCTGGCGCCAGTGATTGACAGGGAATCGTTTGTCTTGGTATGGTTATTTTGAACAGGAGAAAAGAGTTATGAGTATACATGTGGATGGATGGAGAGGGAGAGGGAGGCCAAAGAAAAGATGGATGGATTGTGTGAGGTGGGATAAAAAAAAGGGAGTCTGCGATAGCTTGACGAGTGATAGGGCAAAATGAAAGAAGAAAAAAGGAGGTCAAGAAGATGATGATTACTTTAAATGCAAATTAATGCTTCAAATTCCGAAATAAAACGCCACTACACTACGCTAGTGTCGTAGTACAACCACGCGACACGTGTCAGGCCGCTCGCCCCTCCCCCCCACGTTCCCCTCGCGCCTCCGTCTCGTGGAACACAGATCTGACAGCTAACACATGTTCCTATTCCATAAGCGTAGGGGTATCAATGCTCTGACACTCGACATCGATAGATCCGATATCGATACTTTTGAAAGTTCTGACGTACTTAGCTCTAGCTTTTCCTGAGTAATGGAAGATACAATATTCAAAATTACTGAAGAGAAATGATACTATTTCATTACTTAAAACCAAAATGTATCAAGGGTGTTAAAAACACAAAAAAATCCCACATGAATGATGTGTCTAAAGTGTCGGGTTTGTTAAATGGAAACCATGTTTTAGGCATAGGCTTGCCGTAAATTGAATAAAGATTGAAACTCCACACGTTATCAACGAAAATTAACATTGTATTAGATTATTTTATAAATTAAAATACAATACAAATACAAAATACAAAATGTTTTATTTCTATAACAAGTACTTAGTTTAGATTAGTCTATGATTGGAGTCTCCTTTTAAGCATGATGATGCCTGTATTAGGAGACTCCGCTCCTCCTTAGCGTTGGCTGTTTACAAAACTTAGATATATTCTATATACTAAACAAAGTTTTTTTTTTTTTTTTCAAATTATATGTTTCATTATAACTACACTAATACTAGTACATTTATTTATATTTTTCTTTTCCTTTTTTCGAGCGCATGTTGCGTGCTTTATTGTCATTTACATGACTTATAATGCCTTATTTAGAAGTTTTACGCTCGCTCGCTTGTGATTTGTGTGAGGTATGTGGGATGTGAGAGGTGTGTGGGTGATGTGAATGTGTGTGGGTGGGTGATGTGAATGTGTGTGGGTGGGTGATGTGAATGTGTGTATATGAGGGAGAATGTATGTGTGGGTGTGATGGTGTATGTATAACCAATTTCCACTTATTGCAACAATGATTCAATATCATCATAAGTGCGTGACTTCAACCATTCCACAAGCATTTTTTTACCTTCATGAAAATGTCTAGTGTGTATATATACTTCTTTATTTATTTTATTATATAAACGTGCTGATTGCTTATTGCTTTGTTTAGCTGCAAAATTAGTTTTGCATTGTGGGACTTGCACTATAATATCCTTTCTTCTTTTTAATATTATATTTTTATCATAAGGAAGTGTCTTATGTTTTTTTAAGATCGCGGCACAAATATACAATTTTCTGACAGATAGTAGGTCACTGATCTCATAAAGACTTTCTGTAGGAAATCTCCGTTTCTTAAAATACATTATTTTTATCAGACCTCTTTGCGCTCGCTCCACGTCCATAAATTTTGATTTTGCTGCCCCACCCCATACAGTTATACAGTAAACTATCACAGATTGTGCAAGTGCTACATAGATTTCATTTAAAAGATTTCTCTTAGAACCCTGTTTTGTGGCTACACTTGCAGGGACCGTGTGTCTCAATGATTTAAATATCCATCCTAACTTTCGAATTCTGCCAGTTACGTGTTCGAGGTGGGAGTACCAGCTTAAATGTTGGTCAATTATGACACCTAAATATTTCATTTGCGTTACTTTATTTATTATTGGACATATACAGGCATGATTCGTGGCTCGTTTACAGGAATGTATTTTGATATTTAAATCTTGTTCTGGTTGTGAGCGGTTTCTAATTGTAAAACATATATAGTTGGTTTTAGCTGCGTTTAACGTAAGAAGATTTTCATTAAGCCAGTTAGCAATCAGAGACATACCTATTTCAGCTTTAAGCTTTACTTCAGACCAGCTGTTCCCATAAAAGACAATGGCAGTATCATCGGCATAAGAGAATATTTTTGCGTTATCTACTTTTAAGTTACAAAGATCATTAATATACAATAGGAAAAGTGTTGGTCCTAATACACTTCCTTGAGGTACGCCGAATAATACCTCCACGTCATTACTGATGTATGTCCCTATCTTAACCCTCTGTTTTCTGTTAGTTAAATAATCTTTAAACAAACTAAGAGGGGTCCCTCTTATTCCAATCCTTTCTAGCTTGGATACAAGGGTTGGAACAGCAACGGTGTCAAAGGCCTTTTTAAGATCAAGGAATACTGTCAGACATTTTTTCCCTGCGTCGACATAATCTGTTACCAGCGAGCTGAGTGCAGTAACTGCATTCTCGGTTGATATTCCCTGTCTAAAACCAAATTGAGTTGGTGATAATATTTTAAATTTTTTTAGATATTGTAAGAGTCTTATATTAGTTATTTTTTCCAAAACCTTGGATAAACCTGGTAAGACAGAAATAGGTCTGTAGTTATTGACATCGTCACTGCTCCCTCCCTTGTGAACCGGAGTAATAATCGATTGTTTCAAATGTGTTGGAAAGATACCTTTTCTAAAACAGAGATTTATCAGATGAGTAATGATTGGAACAATTTCCTTGCTAGCATATTTTAGGAATTTAGTTGGAATGTTATCCCATCCTGGGGCACTGTCGGATTTCAAACTCATCAGAACACTCTCCACTTCTTTGGGGTCAGTGTCTAGGAGAACAAAAGAATTAATTTGTGTTGGTGAGATGTTAGATAGGCCAGAAGTTATATTCGTCGGAATTTGCTGAGCTAGCTGTTTTCCTATGTTAGCAAAATAGTTATTAACAGAATTCACTGAAGCTATTGGAGAGGGCAAGATATTTAATAATTCAGTATTTTGATTTTTAGGTTTATTTGAGTAGGTGATTGATTTTATATTTTTCCATAATAATTTCGTATTTGTAACCGAATTGGCAAGTAGTTCTCTTTCATATTTTCTTTTCAATTTTTTTATGAGATTGTTACAGTAATTTCTGTACCGATTGTAAGTTATTTTTAAAATGTCATTATATGGATCTAACCGATAGCTTTTTTGTAATTTATTACGATTTTTAATACATTTTATTAATCCTGGGGTGATCCATGGCTTAATTATACGTTTGCTACAAGGGATACGTTTTGTATTAGTGTTGTATATTAAAGATTCACTCAGTTTTTGAATAAGTTTATCTGTTAGCAAATTCGGGTCGTCACAAAAAAGCAAGTCCGTAAGATTTTTTTCCTGTAAATATTTTAGTGCATTTTCAAAGTTTATGGTCGTGGTTATTTGACTAGCGGATTCCTTACTTTTTATTTTGGAAAGTAATAAAAATGTAGTACAGTGATCGGTAATTGTAGTTTTTAATACAGCAATTGAAGTTGATGTCTTTTTTTTATGTATCCTCAACATGAAGTGATCCAAACAATTCCGTTCTCTGGTCGGCAATGTATGACCAGGTAAGATACCGTAGGTCGACAACATGTTAAGGTAGTTAACTCGGTTTTTTTTATCGTGAGATGATTCTGAGTCTTTCACTCTAATGTTGATATTTATGTCTCCTGCTATTATTATGTTTCTTTGTGTAGGTAACCTTTCTAAGTGGTGACTGAGTGAATCCAAAAAATTATCAAGGTTGGTGTTGCATGGGGAACGGTATATACATAGAAGAATGTTATCAAGTATGTCTAATTGTAGACAGGTCGCCTGGTCTAGCTGGATTTCTTGAATTTTTGATTTTAGCGTTTTTTTAACGAATACAACCACTCCATCATTTTGATTCATCTGCCTCGTTGATGAAAAAGACTGATAATTGGTGAGCTGAGGTATAGGTTTGTTTTCATTTAGTCTACATTCTGTCAATATAATCACATCAGTTTCGAATTCAAAAGTCGACAGCATAACGATGAAATCATCAAAGTTGCAATATATACTTCGTATGTTCTGAGATACAATAGTGAAATCATTTTTTTTGACGTTTATATGATCAGAAAGATTTGAAAGATCGCATTCAACTGACCGCGAAATTTCAATATTGTCTATGTCATTAACTGTTTGCAATGTGTTACTCATAACCAATTCCAGATATTACAGAGGTCATCACGAGGCAGTCATCATATTGTATTATTATACGAACATAATAGAGGTAAACCATGGGAGAAAGTAACGAGCCAACTATATTCCTCAGGCAAATGATTTTTTTGTAAAATAATGATTTCGAATGTTGATATTTAAATATTAGTTCTTTTATACATTTGATATATTTTTGAAACTGCTCCAGTATTTTAGTGTAAATTTCCAAATTCATATGTGTTGTGTGAAAATTAGGTGCACGGTTAATAAATTGTTTTTGTGGTATGATGTAGATGTATAACTTATGTTTTGTTTGTTTGTGTGAGTTTGTGTTGTTGTAGAGTTTGTATAGACTGAAATTATGTAGGTGTATAGTGAGTTCATAGTGTTTATGTAAGTTAGGAAAACAGAAAGTTTTAAAAAATGTAGAAACAACATTAGATAAGTACCTTAAAGCTACGCAGATAATACTATTGTAGATTGGCAAGAGATACTCAGCAGATAGTCATGTTTTCACTATAAGTTGGTGGATTTGTTCTTCACTTCTTATAGTTATGATTGCCGCTTGATCATCCTTCCTTATATATACTTTGCCATAAGCAGTCCAGCAATATTTGTACTCTCCAGTTTTTATTAGATCTCTGGCAAGGAAATACAAGCGAGAATTCTTAGCCGTTAGATGCTCCGACAGAAAGACAGGGGTGTCTTCTTGGGACTTAAAACCGAGATGTTTGCAACATAATTTGGACTTATTTTTTTTATTGAATGACTTTCCCTTTTTTAGTATCTCATTTTTTATAAGAGTGGATCCAGTTTCTACAACAATTGGAGTATTTTGGAAGTCGTTTTTTCCCCGCACTCTATAAATGTCTTTTATGTCAGATTTAGTTAGGGAAGAGTCTATACCTTTGGAAAGGTTCATAACTAGACCAATAAGTTCTTCTTTAGTTTCCCCAGCTAATTTCGGCACATTTTTTATAACAAAGTTAGCCTTACGGCTTCCTGTTTCCATTTCTTCTAATTTATTCTCCAAAAGTTTTATATATTTCTTGTCTTCTTTTGACTGCTTTTCTAACAGAGATATTTTGATTTCTAAGTCTTTATTTTGTGACATAAGGTGTGTGACCGTATTTTCAATGTTTAAATTGGTTTGTTGTATTTCTTTTAAAGTTGAGGTGACTTCATGTATCTGCTGAGTCAACATAAAAGCCAACATTTCTTTCATTTCTTTTTTAAAGTCATCTAATTGTTCGCTAATGAATACATCATCCCGGCCCCTCTTAGATCGCTGAAATACAAAATTTGGCGGCGTTCGATTTTCGTCCGCTGCCATTCGGTCAATCTCCGTCTCTGAGGAAGATTTATTCATCTGCGAGGTCATCTTGTTAAATGGATTGTCGCGTAACAAGACTGCAACACAAGTCCGTGCGAATACAAGATGTTCTATTTTTTAATACGTAAACGGCGGCGGCGTAGCCGATCGTAAAGCGTAGCAGATAAGCGTTGACCGTCGTAGCACTGTAGCAGCGTAGCACTCAACGCGGAACCGTAGCAGCGTGCGTGACGTATTAAGTTATTCGTAGACAGGAGACTAATTTCACGCAGTGACGCACACGTTGACTTGGCGCAGCGGGCAAGAGCCCGACGCGACGCGTCCCCGGTCCCTGGTTCAAATCTCACTGGCAGCGAAACCTTTCAAAGTTCGTAGGTGTTGGCTTTTCCAGTCCTAGGAGTCTCCTGACGTCCTCGATGGCGCGATCGCCGACAGCACCGACTGTGTGAGAGAGACTTCCGACACAACTCAACACGGCCGCCGCACTCAATGGAAGCTCCCGCAAGCCAGACAAGGAGGGCCCGAGTTAAGGTTGACGATCAGGTCAAAAAAACCACTAAAATAAAACTTAAATTCAAAAAGCACTCGCGCGCACCACCAAAAACACGTCCGATCCGAAACGTCGCCAAAAGGAAGAGGAAAAAATTGATCTGGTATTTTTTTTAAATGTAATAGCAATGATATAAATAATGTAATATTAGCATGCCGAATGGTAAAATGTGACTGAGCTATAATGTATCATAACAACTATTGTGTATTACCCATATTAGTAAATAAAATTCTAATAATTTCTTGTTATTTTATGAAGTTTAATTTGAGGTTGTAACCATAAGTGGTTAGTGGACCTGACTGCTATGCCGAAGGTCGTGGGTTCGATTCCCACCCAGGACAAATGTTTGTGTGAGAGCACGATCATTTGTTCTGTATCTGAGTGTAATTTATCTATAATATGTTTGTGTTTAGAAATATATAAATATGTTTATCAGTTGTCTAGTACTCATAACACAAGCTCTGCTTAGCTTGGGACTAGATGGCGTTGTGTTGTAAAAAAATCAGCAAAACTGATGAGCTATAATTACTTACTGCAAATCTTCCGGGACGCTCACAGCTAAAACGAATGTTTGTTTGTTTCAGGACGAGGCAGAACCACCCTGGCGCTGTGGTGGAAATTTGTGATAATCCCTTGGACGCCAGCAAGGTGGGAATTACTCACTTTATAACTGCTCTGAAATATTGAAGGAAACGTTTCCTCTATCTCACGTCCCCTGGTGTGCAGGCATTCCGTCCATGTTCTGAGATAGTTCTCAGCAGGACTAGGTGTTGCTGAATAGCAAAACAGAACACAGATACAGAATTGTTTTGGACTTTGTTTTGTTCGCTCATACGCTAAAGATGGCCACAGGGCCTAAGCTCGATAACAAACGTGATGGATTATAAAGGCTCATCCTCGAAAGTAGCTGCATCAATCTGGTACCCCCCCCCCCCCCCCCTAATGTATTAAAATACTCTATAAGGTAGGTTAAGTAGGCGTTATATAGAAATACTTTGATTCTTAATTCATATATATTTGACGACGCTGTGTGTCAATCCTTTTTATGGAAAGCCCTGAAATGTTGAATGCGCATGTTCCAGTTGCTGATAGCGTTCGAGACGGGCCTGGTGGTGGTGTGGGACCTGCGCGCGCGCGCGGCCGAGTGGCGCGGCGCGCTGGGCGTGGGCGGCGTGGGCGAGAGCGTGCGCGCGGCGGCGTGGCAGCACGACGGCAAGCTTATGACGGCGCACGCGGACGGCGCGCTCGCCACCTGGAGCACGCGCGCGCCACGCCCCTCCTCGCTCTCCTACCCACATGGTCAGTTTTTATTGAGAAGTTATTAACCTGGCATTAAAGCCTTTAAGTAAAGGTTTTAGTTTTTAATATAAGTAACTATAAGAAAAACATAGTTTTGCATTAGAATGCGGATGAAATAAATTGTAATGTTTTTTTGGAGTAGGTATTTGGCAGAAAATATAGCGGGCAAACTTAACTTGAGGTACTCATCTCAACAATAAAAGTCTCAACTCCACTTCATTGAAATCGCGCGTTAAATAATTCCACAATATTGTTCAATTGCGTAGACCCTTGAGATATACAACTAAATCACAATAGTAATAGAAATAAAGGTAACTAGATTATGGCCGGAATTGACCCGGTGGTGCGCGACAGCAGGGCTAAGTTCATAGATCGACCAATAAATAATCGATCAAAAGCCGATCTAGACACACCTTATAAAATATCGAAACTCTATTTTCTTATGATCTGCACAAAAATTGTTTCATTGTCGCAGAACAAAAAATATAATTAGACACCTACTTGACAGGGGAGTAACAACATTGTTTGTATATTTTCAGCGAAAGCGAACAAAGACGGCAAACTAGAACCTTGTAAACCTATACTCAGACTGGAATGGAAGACCTCGAGAACAGGGTGAGTCACTACTTGTTAGTTGATAGGACCAGCCTACGTAACTGAAGCAACTTGTCAACTTGCCTCCTGCCCAGCAAAGTTTATACCACAGATATATAAAATAGCCGTTTATACCCAACTAGCTTTTGCCCGCGGCTTCGCCCGTGTACATAAAATATAGCCTGTGTCGCTCAGGAAGAAAAACCTTTCTATCGGTGAAAAAATTTTAGTAATCGGACCAGTACTTTCAGAGTTTACCTCCTATGAACAACAAAAAAATTAACTTCTTTACAATATTGGTGTAGATGTCAAATATGTCCAATGTCAGTTGAGTCAAAAATATTTTTTTGTAATACGAGCACACTCGTCCGTATGGTGTTCGGACGTAAAGAATGGCACCGTCCCATCTCTTCCCGAGGGTGTCGCAAAAGGCGACTAAAGGACATACCAGAGAATGGACAGCAGCATTCTCTGTGCATTTCAACAACCACACTGCGATCGCCAACCAGCTTGCCAAGCGTGGCTATTATGGCACCCCCCCCCCCCCAAATATAAACAGCTCAACAAAAAGATACTACCCTTGACTTCGGTTGCGATCAAAGCAGTAGCGAGGCGAGGGGTGCTAAGAATCACCGGATGAAATCCTTTTACCCCTTAAAAGAAAAACGACTGGACCTGGCAACATATAACACGCGTACACTGACGACTGATGAGAAGATCACCGAACTTGAGGAAAAATTGAGCGGGTTATGATGGAGTATTGTAGGATTATCTGAAGTCCAAAGACAGGGGGAGGACACGGTCATTCTCAAATCTGGTAAACTGCTCTATTTTCGGGAGGGTGACTAACAGTCCCAGGGTGGTGTCGGGTTTTTCGTCCACAGGTCTCTTGTGAACAATGTGGTGAGGGTCGAGAGTGTGTCGACCAGGGTGGCGTACCTTATACTCAGAATATTATCAAGATATTCGCTGAAAGTCATACAGGTTTATGCCCCGACCTCGACACATCCCGACGACAAAGTAGAGACCGTATATGAGGATGTATCCAGATCCATGCATGGTTATAAGACTAACTTCAACGTGGTCGTGTGGGACTTTAACGCGAAACTGAGCAAATGAGACGGTGACGAGCTGCGAGTGGGGCAATTTGGATTTGGACGTCGGAACCACCGGGGACACCTACTGGCTAGTTTTATGGAGAAGGAGGGCCTCTACATGATGAACTCCTTCTTCAAAAAGCATGAGCATAAGAGGTGGACCTGGCAAAGTCCTGACGGTGCAACTAGGAATGAGATTGACTTCATCCTGTCGACGAAGAAGCAAATATTCAAAGATGTCTCTGTGATCAATGCGGTGAAAACTGGAAGTGATCACCGCATGGTAAGAGGCACATTGAATATCAATATTATGCTTGAAAGGTCTCGACTGGCGAAATCTACGCCATCTATGGACGGACCAGCACAGATCCAGATCCAAAACTCCGAGAGCTTTCAGCTTGAACTCCACAATCGTTTCGAGTGCCTAGGGAGCTCCGTGGACGAATATAACGATGGGTTCGTGGAAACTATCCATACGGTCGGGTCTAAATTTTTCAAGACTCTCCGTACAAATAAGAACAAAAGGCTCTCTAATACTACCCTCGAGCTCATGAGGAAGAGGCGTGAGTTGATTCTGCAGTCTGTAGACGATATCTGCAGATACCGGCAGCTCAATAGACGGATCTCGAAGTCTCTGAAATGCGACCTTCGCCGTTTTAATACCAAGAGGATTAAAGACGCGATTGAGCGGAATAAGGGCTCTAAAGTATTTGCACGAGATCTGTCTATTGGGCAGAGCCAGCTAACAAAACTGAAGACCGACGATGGTAGAGTCATATCGTCAAATCGGAGCTTCTGGAAGAGATCGAGGCATTTTATGGACAGTTTTACACATCTATCACTAAACCCGCTGCAAATATAGCAAATGACCCAAGAGCTATATTGACGACACTATACCGAAGATATCCCGGACAGGCAGCCTGTACGAGATTATGATGGCTCTGAAGCAGCTGAAAAACAACAAGGCGTTGGGTGAGGAATTACGGCCGAACCCTTGAAGGTGGGTGAAAAACTAGTCCTTAAGGCCCTTCAGAAGCTATTTGATTCCCTTATACTCGAGGGGAAAATGCCAGGGGCATGGAGCAGAGGTGTGGTGGTATTCTTCTTTAAGAAGAGCGACAATGCCCTGCTCAAGAATTACAGGCCTATCTCACTTTTGAGTCATGTCTACAAGCTGTTTTTCTAGAGTCATCACGAACCGTCTCGCGCGCAGGTACGACGACTTCCAGCCTCCCGACCAAGCCAGATTCCGAAAGGCTTTAGCACCTTGCACCACATACATACGCTGGGGCAGGTTATACAGAAGACTAAGGAGTATAATCAGCCTCTCTGCTTAGCGTTTGTGGACTACAAGAAAGTCTTTGATTCAATCGAGACCTGGGCTGTACTGCAGTCTCTCCAACGGTGTCAGATTGGCTATTGGTACATCGAAGTGCTGAAGTATTTGTTTAAAAATGCTACCATGTGAGTCCGACTTCAGGACCAGATCTTGAAACCTAACCTCTTGCAGAGAGGTGTCATTTCTCCGAAACTGTTCACGGCCGTAATGGAGGATGTCTTCAAGTTTCTGGAATGGAGAGGGCTAGGCATTAATGCCAAAGTGCGAATACATTACTCATCTTCGGTTTGCTGACGACATAATAGTCATGGCTGAGACTACGGAGGAGCTCAGTACAATGCTTTGTGACCTCAGTAGAGCTTCTAAAAGAGTGGGACTTAAAATGAACATGAATGAAACCAAAGTCATGGTTAACATCCACGTAGTATCCACACCTATCAGGATCGGAGACTACACTCGAAGTTGTGGACGACTACGTTTACCTAGGACAGACGATCCAGTTGGGTAGGTCTAACTTCGAGAAAGACGTCAATCCGACTTGATTGGGCAGCATTCGGGAAGCTGCACAGTATCTTCTCGTCCAATATACCACAGTGTCTCAAAACGAAAATCTATGGCGTGTTGCCAGTGATGACATATGGCTCCGAATCGTGGTCGCTTACAATGGACCTCATATGAAGACGTTAAAGTCACCCAAAGGGCAATGGAAAGGGCTATGCTCGGAGTTTCCTTGCGTGATCACATCAGAAATGAAGATATCCGCAGGAGAACCAAGGTTACCGACATAGCTCGAAGAATCGCCAAACTTAAGTGGCAATGGGCAGGGCACATTGCTAGCAGAACAGATGTGCGATGGGGACGAAAGGTTCTGGAGTGGCAACCGCGTACCAGAAGGCGCAGCATTGGAAGGCCTCCCACAAGGTGGACCGATGACCTGGTGAGGGTCGCGAGACAGGACCAGTCGTTGTGGCGACGCTTGGGGAAGGCCTATGTCCAACAGTGGACGTCTTTCGGCTGAAATGATGAAGAATGATGACGAGCAAGCTCACGCGCATCGGCGTCCTCATAGGTACACCCGTCTATTAAAAATGATACCAATTTGAAATTGACAATCTTAAAGTTTCAGTTTATTAAGATAATGGGTGTAATCCAATAACAGGAAATAGAAAGACCTACTGTCATAATGTTCTATCCGATTCTCCCAATTAACTGAATATTATGTTAAATCAACACTTATACCTAATTTCTTTAATACTATACGTATAAAACACATACACGTACTATACGTATTAAAGAAATTAGGTATAAGTGTTGATTATAACCACATTACAATATAACGGCATTTCCAATCCAACGATCCCCAGATATTGCTAATGCCAGCAAATTCAGAATCTTTAAAAATCACTTTAACTTAATATCAAGGCTGTAGCGTGACCTCGGGAGATGTCGCCTGACATCGGCTGATGTCGGCTCGCTGATGAATCGAAAAACGACGAACATTACTGCCACTGGTTGCTTACTCCTCCAACCCTACAAGCTACAGCGCTCACATTACTAAGTCTCTTGATCGAGCCGTAAACTCTTAGTACCGACATCTGAACAGTTAATCTCATTCGGATGAACGTTGCAGCTTAATGTTGTACTCGTTCTAGATATCGCAAACATTATCTGTCCTTTAATTGAGTTGTTGAAAAATACCTGCACTTTTAAATACATTGTAATAGATTGAATCACTCGGATAATAACCAACCAAAATGTACTATTGTCCGATTATTATTATTAGTATTATAATCGGACAATAGTACATTTGGTACAAGTGGAGACGGTTTGTCATTGTGACCGAGGCGAAATTCGCACTGGTCGTAGGCGAGGGTGTTATGGAGTCGAGTGAATTTCCACGTGTATCAAACGACGTTTTTCAATACACTTACGAAGGTATAAATAAAAGGTTGGTGACGCGTGGGGGTCGCGCCGCGCCCTGCCTGATACATCGTATCAGGCTGGAGTTCGCCCCCGCCACAACTCATTACATTTCGATAAATGTAATGAGTTGTGGCGGGGGCGAACTCGCGCACTTTTCAGTACTGGTGCGAAAAACAGTAAATTGCGTACCTATAAGCGGTAGGGATAAGAGCGGATTTTCGAGTAAATGTATTGAAAAAATACGAACCGCTCCTGGAGCAGCCTAAATTAATAAGACAAGGTAGATAGGCAGCGAAGAAGGGATGAATTAATAATAAAAGGTAATGATCACTCCGGAACTATTTTTGTTTATAAAAATCCAGATTATTCACAATATACAAGTCCATATTTTCTGCTGGAACTTACCACATTCTCCTGGTGTTCCAGAGAAAGCCTTGTGATATTCAGTGGCGGGCTGCCCACGGACAAGGCAGGGCGCACGCACAGCATCACCGTGCTCAACGGCAAGTCCACCACCGTGCTGGAGATGGAGCACAGCGTCGTGGACTTCGTCACGCTCTGCGAAACTCCACATACAGCCGGTAAGTTTCGACTTCATGATTATCACCATCCCCTGCCTTGCATACAAGGGCATTTGCTCTCGTCTACGTCATCTGACGTAGTCTGGATAAAACAGCCTTTAACAGGGCTGCCAAGTCCTGTAAGAAGGTGATGCGGAAGTCTCAGTTTAATCACATTAGCCGAATTGGGAACAAACTTGCTTCATAATCATACCCAGCAGATAGTAAATTCTTTTGGTCCCTGGCTAAGTCAGATGAATCCAACTTCTAGTGTCCTACACCGCTGAGGAGAACGCAAACTCTTTTACCTCTTTTCGCGTCTGAATTTTGATGACGGTCTTCCTAATGTATGCAAGACCATTGTCGACGAATTGTTCTTAACGTTAGTATTTGCACTTCCTTCAGCTTTTTGCAGAAGAAAAGTCTCATCGAGCACTGCGGTGATTTTTCAATAATAATAATAACCCTGTTTGCTGGTTGCTTCCAGACTATCAGGAGCCGTATGCGATAGTGGTGCTGCTGCAGAACGACCTGGTGGTGATCGACCTGCAGTCACCCGGCTACCCCTGCTTCGAGAACCCCTACCCCATGGACATTCACGAGTCGCCCGTCACGTGCTGCTCCTACTTCGCTGACTGTCCCTCCGACCTGGTAAGCACGAAGCAAATGTTGCAACTCATTTATTGGAATATTATTAAACACAAAATAGAAAATTAAATATGTCTGTCAGAAGAAAATATAAAATAATAGAAGGGGAAATGCAAGTGCTTGCAATGGGTAATCTATAAAAAAAATATACAAGTCGAATTCATAAACTCCTCATAAAGGCAGGATGAGAACTGAATTTATTTGATCAATTTGATAAAACGGCTGCCATTAATTATTGAGCTAGCCGAATGCCGAAAGTTTCTTTTATTCTGTTGATTTAAATGATTGTTAGCTTGTCTTTTATAAAAATGTTCTAAGGTTAGTAGGAAAGAGGCAGAGGTACCTTTAGTTAGAGAGCTTTAATTAGACATCTTGGTTTTAATAATCTATATAAAAATATCGTATCAGTGTTTGTTATCGAACACCTCCCAAAAGACTTGACCGATTTTTATGAAATTGTTTGTGTATTTTGGTAGGTCTGAGAATTGGTCTTAGGCTATTTTTTACCCCCACCACCCATTTTTTTCTTTTATAATTTATATATCAGAACAACATTTTCCAGATCATGTAGTATCTAAAATAAAGGTTTGATTTCCTTGTTTCCAGATCCCAGCGTTCTACTCGGTGGGGCGGCAGGGCAACAAGAAGCCGACGGGCTTCAGCGAGAAGTTGTGGCCCATCAATGGCGGCGAGTGGGAGCCCGCCTCCTGCTCCTATAACGAAATTATTCTCACTGGGTATGTTTGTCATAGAGGAGAACTTTTAGGACCCTCAACAATCAGTCGGTAAAATGTTACTAACAATAGGACAAGATATTGAATACTGCAACAAACATGTTCCATTAACACACAATAGGGATGTCACAAATGAAATGTCACCGAGAAAAACGGCAGACTGTGTTCGCAGTTAGATACTCTTGTGTAACCGAGTTCATACCAGGTATCCCTATAAAATCGATCCCTTTTATGTTAAGACACCTGATTAAGGCCTTCTAAGGTAGTAATTTGGCTTGAATTCAAGTGTTAACTTCATTGTATTGACGTATTTTTTTTATATTTCAGGCATGCAGACGGTAGTGTTAAATTTTGGGATGCAAGTGCAGGGACCTTACAAATTTTGTACAAATTAAAATGTTCTAAAGGTTAGTAAAAGTATTAATTATTGTGCATAAAGAAGAGATCAAATATGGGCCTTCTATTCCAAAGAAAGGAGGATGTCGGATTTTGTATGGACACCGTCCCCGCCCTCTAACAGACATGTGATACATGTCAGTTTGTTCATTCTTATCCACAAATGACAAAACAGCTGATTTGGTTATTAAAATATATTGGGTTTTCATTTAATAATAAAAAAACTTTGGATTTTTTTAATTTGTTGCTATGTAATAAAATTCTTTAAAATGTAGCTAAAAGTGCCAGTACTATTGAATACCTTAAGTTTTTGTTTTAATTTTAGCTACAGCTAGTGTTTACCATGTTAGTGCAGTATCAAAATGTGTCGAAAAAAGGTCGAATCTGTAAATGTCAGATTGACGATTGGTCGACTTGCCGTTGAAATAAACCATCACCGTGCTCCGAGTCACGATAGCATCGTTGTTTGTGCGTTAACAAATCGGTCACTATTGGCGCGCTAACATTAATGTTATCGTGGCTCGGAATGCGGGACATAGAATACACAGTTGCACACACACAGATATACTGTCACGTCAACACTTAGTGATACAAGCTCATATTTATTAAACTTCACTTAAAAAAAAAACGGGGTCTGTAAAATATTATTTAATACTTAACAAAAATCAAAATAATTACGTTCTTTCAGCCTTTATAAGTCAGATTGCTGTTCATTTTTTTAATTATTTTCAGCCCAAACCCCATACATTTATTGAACTTCTCCTTCCTAGGAATATGTTTACACTGTTTCATTTTATCTGTAGCAGTTTTATACCGAACTGTCGATGTAAATCATATGAAGGAAAGCTCTGATATTGCTTTTTTTGCTAAAGACTGTTTAGCCAGCAGCAAGTAATGTGGTGGTGCGTGTTGCAGTGTTCGAGCGGCGCACGGGCGCGGCCAGCTACTCGGAGGAGAGCCCGCTCGCCATCCAGCAGGTGGCGCTGTGCGCCGAGTCGCGCCGCCTCGCCGTGGCGCTGCCGCACGGACACGTCGTGCTCTTCAAGTTCCGCAAGAGCGAGACGCACGGCGAGACGCATGTAACCGCAGCCCTCATTACTGAACACATTACATGCACACTAAACATTATTAAAAGCTACCATGAAATAAGAATATACGACCATATTTGGTTGACAAATATACGAGGCACGACTGTGATAATTTAGTTCTAATCCGTTGTGATATCCGACATGTCACACACCTCATGCCACATGCCTTAGTGAAACAGTGAGTATATATATATATATATATATGACACAAATCGACGGGTAGTTTTTCAAAGAAAAATGTGTCTTGCTGACTAGAGGCTTTTGACAAAACGACATTCTATGACCGATAAGGATTATCGAAAACTCAAAAGTGGATTGGCCACGTGACATTTCAAATGACAAATGTATTTCTTCTGCTTCCCGGTTACAACGCTAGCCAAAAAATGATGTCGGCCGACCGTTATGTGCGATGGCCTTGATGTAACGTTGAGGTTCAAGTTGAATAAATGACTTGCAATTCTAACACTTACGTCTTGATTTTCATCTGTTTCAGGTAATAGAAATCCCAATGATAACGGACACATTAGAAGAGGAGGGCTCACCAGAAGCGGAAGGAGGGCGCTCCATGTCGTTCAGTAGAGCGGGCGACGCTTCGGAAGGCGAAAGCAGAAGAGTAAGTTTAGTGAAATTGAGCGTGAATTCAAATCACAAAACAATTGTTGCCATAGAAATCTTAATAATAAGGCAAAGAAATGCAGTCTACTGTCTTTTTTAAATTAAACTTTTAGCGATGACTCTACGCAATATTTTCTAAAACGCATGGTCTCAAGAGGCGCGGTCCCTGTAACCAATAATAAACGTGCGAAAAGCAGAGAACGATATCGCGCGCTCACTCACACTTAGCGCACTTGTGTTCTACGAGACACATGCGCGGCGACAAGATCACGCGTCTTTGCGACTTCTATTGCCTTATTTCTGTGGTTGCTGCGTTTTGTTAGTAAACTGGATGTAACTGTGACATGACACAGCGCATGGTATTTTGGTCTACTCTACTATTAGTTTACCTGATCCACATATACAGTTTAATGTCAAAATGGTGAATAATTCCTTGCTTACCAAATGACAGATGGTATGGTTGGAAGTAGGGAATGCAAAAACCGCCAAAATAAAAAACCGGTTTTTTTTCGGGTTTCCTAAAAAAAACCGGTTACCCGGGTAACCGGTTTGTAATTTTTTTGAAAAAGATTTTTTTATTTTTAAACTGCTTGTGAAATTCAGGCCGCCTACATCTTGCATCTATTTAATAATTAAATTGAAACATCTATTTAATTTTTAAAAATGTATACTTATTCAAAATTTTAATGAAAATGCAAAAAAATATTTAGGTAAAAGTTATATTTGCGTTTTGTGTTTAAACTCAGTAGGTACAGACGCCTGCAAAAGTGGTTGGATACCTTAACGCCTATTTTCCCTTGCACGTTAAAGTTCAAGTTTTCGAAAATTAAACTAGATGGCGTTGGTTTCTGCACAGCTAAGTGGCGAGAAACAAAGCCAATCTCACAAAGTATAAACTTGAATTTTAGTTTGACAGAAAATAGACACAAGCATCATCATTGTCGTCAACAACTGATTGTAGTTCATAATTTCATCACTAAAATTAGAGTCCCCTAGCCAGAGATTGGCCTAGCGGTTAAGCATGTGCAGATCGATGCGTGAATCAGTGAGCCGTGAGTTCAAATCTCACGTAGTACGTACACGTACACTTTTTGTAAGTTATGAATAACAAAAGAAATCGGTAGGAATTATATCAAAGCTAACAAGTGGATATTAATTTGTAATATAATATTCAAGTCGGTAGTTAATCATCAAAATGATAAAAGAGCAGGTAAACAGGCTCACCAAACAAAAAGGGACTATTGAAAAAATATAGATGTTTATTTCATACAGTTTATTATTCAAATTTAACTGTCAGTTTATTAATCATCGAATAACATTATAATATTATATATAATTTATTTTTGAGGCCATAGCTTAAATATTCGTTTCCAAAATTCGAAAGAGGATTGAAGCGTATGTAACCTTAACAAAAACAAACACGAAACTAGATAATTTTATCACAAAGGTCAAAAGGATTAAATATAGGCTAAAAATACAAAATTGCACAACGAAATATCAAATGGTTAGTAGGTAACATAAAAAAAAATAAAAATTATGTTGTGTTTTAACTTGAAGTGTTCATAACTTTTTTAAGTTATTTTAAGTATTTACAAGTATTAGGTTAAACACACATAACGAGATCTCCAGTTAGTATAGAGAATAAGTACTGAGTAAATAATATTAATAAATTAAGTATAAATTATATAATAGCTCGTGTAACCACTATTTTGGTCAATAACAGCTTGCATTCGGGAACGCATTGAATTAATCAAATTATTACACAAATCTGAACCACGAATACTCTCCCATATTTGTAAACAATGAGCCTCTAACGCATCTGGAGTACGCTCATTTTGATTATTCCACCGTTGAACAATGACACCCCATACATTTTCAATTGTATTTAAATCCGGTGATCTAGCAGGCGAAGGAATAGTGCAAATGTCATTATGCTGACGAAACCAAGCCTGCACACTGTGGGAACGGTGTATTGGACAATTACCCTGTACAAATTTTATCTGTGGTAATTCTTCTCTTGGATACACATTTCGAACTGTAGGCAACATGATCTCCTCCAGCACTTCTATATAATTTGCACTATTTGCTCGACTAGGTATTCTGACAAGTTCTCCCGGATCGGCTGCACTCATCCATCCCCACATGTTCACAGTTATATGACCAGATTGCATATTGGGCACTACATGACCACTTGTGTATCGCGTATTATCTCGACGCCACAAACATAAGCGTCCGTGTTCGCTGGACTTAAAAGTTTTTTCATCAGTAAAGATGACATTACTCCAATCAAAGTTTATGTGATCCATAGCAAACTGCAATCTTGCTCTTTTATGGTTTTCCGTAAGCAAGGGTTTCACAGCATGCCTTCGATAATGCAGCCCTTCGCTATGAAGAGCACGACGGACAGTGTCAACACTTGTGTCAAATAAACCAGCATAGTGATTCGTCGGCAGAAATCCATTTTCTTCGTACTCCCTTACCATGGTTTGACGCTGAAACATGTTTATGAGTTTTGGTCTACCAGTTCTTTGACGGTGGTTCAAAGAACCCTCTTCTTCAAATCGTCGTAACCATAGAACAACTGTTTTTCTCTGCAACAATAAAACAAAAATATATAGTACCCAAAATTATGATTATTATATAGTGGGTTTATTGTTATATAAGAGTATAAATAAAATTACTTACGTTTACACCGGTCTCCCTGGCTATTTCTGACAAGTTTTTACCTTGATTATGCAAAGCAATTATTTGAGCTCTTGTTACTAAATCGATATTACAATAATTCGTACTCATTTTGATAAAACAAGTAGATAAATTCTCCTGATTAAAAATAAAATTGAACGAAAGGAGCGCGAACGAGGTAACCGAAATGAACTTAGCGAACAATCAATTAAGCTTAGTCACAATCTTCGGTTTAAGTATTATTTAGACTACCTTCTAATTATTATTTATAAATCCATATTCAACCTACCCTCTTAAGTTTGAAAACTAACACATAGATAATAGATATATATTTATAAATTGATATTCAATTTTAATATCTTCATCTCTTTAAAATAAACTATAAATTATTTTAATGTTTGAAGAAACAAAAAGAAATAACAAAAATAAGCATTAGCATAACATAAACATTTGAAGCACAGCAACGCCATCTAGTAACAGTATAATGAGATGTTGTCGATAACAACATTTAAATCTGATTTTACGCTAGATGGCGTCATTTCTCGCTTCACACGATTTTATTTCTGTACTATCCAGGCACTTTTGCATGTGACTTTACAATATAAATCAACATGATTAACAAAATAAGCGTAATTTCACGCATGAATATAAATTACTATAAAATATAAAACTCAACATAATTGATTACAGATTTAAACTCTTTCATTATAAGCTCTAACTAGGAAATGCAAAACCGGCCAAAATTAAAACCTAATTTTTTACCCGGTTTTCGGTGAAACCGTTTTTAAAATTAGTTTTATTATTTATTTATTTTAAGTGAAATTTTTCAATGGCTTGTGAAATTCAGGCCGCCTACAACTTGCATATTTTTAATAATTATTTAGAAACTTATCTATTAAAAAAAAATTATATACCTAATATGGCCATAAATTCTGTTTGAAATAAAAACATCTTAAGTTCTTAACTACATAAAAACGAATGTCTTAGAATGATGTCGTACATAGAGAATGTAAACCAGAAATCAAACATACTTCTACTCAAAATATCCACCCTTAGCCCTAACACAGGCTTTTAAGCATTCAGGCCACGCGTCTATCGGTTTACGCACTGCGACCATTGGAAAGTTGCCCACCGCTGATCGTATATAATTTTTTAAGGATTCTTAATTATTGTGACGTTTGGAGCAGCCCATATCCTCTAATACAGACCACAATTAGTAGTCCAGGGGTTGAAGTCTGGGCTAGCCGAGGGTCAATCATCATCCCTAATGAAGTCCGAAACATTCGCTGCAAGGCAAGCCTGGGTAGTGCGTGCCTTGTGACCGGGTGCTCAGTCTTGCTGAAAAGACCCTAATATGTTATCAAAAAGAGAGAGGCTTTAAGAGGCTTCGCTATGCCGTCTAGGATAGTATCTTGATACACTTTAGCTGAAGTTTTCACCCATTTTCACGAAATACAAACTTGGTCACTCCGTGATAGAATACCCTTACCAAACCATTACTGATACCGCATGATAACCATTCAGGACTCTGCTAACCAGTTGAGTGTGTTCTTTGGAATTGCGAGAATAAACCCGATCATTTTGCTTGTTGTAATATTCCTTGATTGTGAAAATTGTCTCATCGGTAGCAAGAATATCCATGAGTTTTCCATCAGTGTAACGAACATGCAAAGATTTTGATCTTTTCACTCTTTTCTATATAAGCGACTCGTTTAAGGTGATGATGTTATGATGAGTTCTCACAACACACGGCCGGACTGGATCTTTTATGATCGTGAACAGAAGAAGTGTATTGTTGGTGTAGCTATCTATGATACGATAAACAAACCTACGACTGATACCAAGCTTCAGCAGCGTTTTAAAACAATGTTTGCTAAAAAATAGTGTCATTTATAAGTAATAAAAAAAACTCGAAAAAACCGGATACTTGAAAATAAACTCGGGTTTTTTAATCATTAAAAATATGCCGAAAAACCGGTTTTTCGGTTTTCGGGTTAACCGGTTTGCATTCCCTAGTTGGAAGCTTGTCTGGTAGAGGTGGGTTGGAACAGATAAAATTAGAAACCTGTTTCACCTGTTTCAGTTCCAAGAAGAAAACAGTTTCAAAAACCTGTTCCAAAATAACACCCTGTTCCACTAGAACTAAAGACTCATTTGTTGCAACAGATTCAGAAATAGTACCTAGTTCCA
Source organism: Mythimna impura (assembly GCA_905147345.3). NCBI lineage: Eukaryota > Metazoa > Arthropoda > Insecta > Lepidoptera > Noctuidae > Mythimna > Mythimna impura. Next base: position 820,926 of record LR990355.1, on the reverse strand, counting down.
GCCAGTACATGCTACTGAAATTAAATAAAAACCAACCTTCAGGCTTTTGCAGGCTTAGGACTGACAGCAATAATTATGAATTAAAAAGTTTGATTCCAAAACAAGATTCAAATTCAAAAACTCTGTTTTTGTTTTGATTGTTTACATCAAACCACAGAGCCAACCTTCAAACGTGAAAAACTCATACCACGCGTTCCGAATTATGATATAAAAAAATCGTCCACCTAATGTATGCGTCTATGGTAATTCGGCACGACTAAAATTCTGTCTAAAAAGTCAAACGACTGGAATATTTTTAAACGAATTAAAAAATCCGATAGATGTATTACATACAATACTTTTAATAAGATTCTATTTGTAAACAATGATCATCTCTTTGCGACCTTGATTGTTCAACCAGTGTTGACTACATCAGATTTCAAGAATTTGATTATTTGATTAGATTACCCAAGTCGTTTGACTTTTTAGACAAACTTATAGCGACTGTTGGCGCATTAACATTGAAAATATCGTAATTCGGAACGCGGGGATCGACAACCATAGAGAGTGAGAGTTTGGATACACATACATGATAAATATTACAATTATTGATTAATTGATATTAATTATTCTTTTAACAAAAATATATATCTTGTTAAAACAATAATTAATACAAATAAATATTTAATACAAAATTAAAGTAATATAATAATAAAAATTATACGTTAATTTTGTTCAAAGGTAAGTTCATTATTTATATGTGTGTCCGAAAAGGAACAGTGACAGATAGGGAACCATAGATTTAATCTATGCAGGGAACAGATGCTATCTCTTTCTATTACGATGGACCAGAGGAGCAAAGAGCTTGTTCCAAAGAACAGATGCTGTCTCTTTCTATTATGATGGACCAGAGGAGCAAAGAGCTTGTTCCAAAGAACAGATGCTGTCTCTTTCTATTATGATGGACCAGAGGAGCAAAGAGCTTGTTCCAAAGAACAGTGATGCTGTCTCTTTCTATAATAATAAGTCAGAAGAGAAAGGAGCATGTTTCATTTGAAACAGTACCACATAGCTGTTCCAGGTTGTTTCGTTTGTATCTATCGAAGTTACGGCTGTTTGTGGAACAGGCGAAACAGGTAGGAGCTGTTATTTCGGTTCTTAGATACCTGTTTCATATTGTTACTTTGAAATACCTGTTTTTTTTAACTGCTTCGATAAATACGCCTCACTCCTATTGTCTGGTAGATTTCGCTGTCAGCGATAAGACCGCCATTTTATTACCCATAGATTTAAGTTAAAAGTTTTTTTTACTATTTTGCTGTACAATGAAGAAGTTTATTCTATTCTATGGATAAAATACATAACAGGCTAGTGAGAGTTAAACAAGAGTAGCTGCAACCCGTGGTTTCATCCGCGTCTTTATTGACTGCTCCGCTATTATTGGCCGTGGCGTGATGTTACATGGCCTATATGCCATAGCTTCGATAAATGGGCTATCCAGAACAGCACTAGAAGATTATAAATTATATATATTTGATTTTACTATTAAAAACCATATCAAAAATGAAAGTCAATGTTTGTTTTTTATTTGGGAAAACAATTTATCGCACATTGTTTAGATACTTACATATTTTTAGTGACCGACTGAAATACGAACTGCAGCCGAAACCTTAACCATAACCGAATGTTCGGCTCCTCTTCCAGTTTTGGCCGTAACCGAAACTGCCGGTAACCGAATAAAAATAACATTTTGATATCGCAGATTACTTTTTGTACCGTATGGTGTCGAATGTAAAGAATAACGCCATCCCATTAAGTGGAGTTTAAAAATGGATTTTTTAGCAAAGCAAAGATCAACAAATAATTTTGCCAAATTCTGGGAAGCTACGGGTAGACTGGATACTAAGCCTGGACTACCGGTAAGCGTCAGTGGAATGAACGATCCAGAGCATATTGTAAATATGTTCCGGGAGCATTTTATAGTGCGATCACCTCTCGGCTCTTCAAGTACGATGATTGATGCTGAGTCCTCTCGTGAGGGAGCGGAGCCGGTAATGTATTTTTCAACTAAGCAGGTGAGAGAGGTTGTTAAAAATATGAGTAGGGGTAAATCACCCGGACACGATCGACTCAGCATCGAGCATTTTAAGTATGCTGGTGGTCACCTGCCAAGGGTCCTGTCCTTATTTTATTCAATGTGCATTAGTCATTCATACCTACCTGCGGAACTAATGAAAACTATTGTCATACCGATAGTTAAAAACAGGACAGGAGATATCTCTGACAAGGGTAACTACCGGCCAATCTCTCTTGCAACTACCATTGCTAAAATATTGGACAGTATGCTTGATTCATGCTTGGAAAAATATCTGTGCTTGCACGACTCACAGTTTGGGTTTCAACCTGGACTATCAACAGAAAGTGCAATCCTAAGTCTCAAGAATACTGTACAATATTATACACATCGTAAAACGCCTGTATATGCCTGTTTCCTGGATCTTTCCAGGGCTTTTGATCTCGTGTCTTATGATGTGCTCTGGAAGAAGCTGGGGGACAGGAATGTACCGGCTGAAGTTGTTAAGGTCCTGCAATATTGGTATGCGAACCAATCAAATCAGGTTAAGTGGTCCAACATTCTCTCTGAGGCTTATGGGTTGGAGTGCGGTGTGAGACAGGGAGGGTTGACGTCTCCCAGGCTCTTCAGCCTATATGTGAATGACCTCATAGTCGAGCTCAGCAGCATGCGTGTGGGCTGTCGGGTTGGTGGTGTTAATATTAACAGCATCAGCTATGCCGATGACATGGTGCTGCTGGGACCGACTGCGGGATCTATTGGAGAGATGTTGAAGGTTTGTGAGGATTATGCGGCTGCACATGGGCTCGTATACAATGTCAGAAAGTGTGAGTACATGATCTTTAAGGCCGCCGGTAAATGCCCAGATTACACACCTAATCTTACCTTAAATGGCATGAACATAGTGAGATCATACCAGTTCAAATATCTTGGGCATATACTTACCGACGACCTTAAGGATAATGCAGATATTGAGAGGGAGCGCAGGGCATTGGCGGTCCGCGGTAATATGTTGACCCGTAGATTCTCCCGCTGTACTGACCAGGTCAAAATAACGCTTTTCAAAGCGTATTGTCAGAGTCTGTACACGGGGGGTCTGTGGATTAACTACACCAAAAGGTCGCTGGATGTCCTGCGTGTCCAATACAATAATATTTTTAGAATGTTGTTGAGGCTGCCCCGATTCTGTAGTGCGTCGGAGATGTTTACACAGAATCGAACTGACGGCTTTCATGCGATCGTTCGGAAGAAGCTAGCATCTTTGGCGGCTAGAACCCGGGCCAGTAGCAACAGCATTCTAAAAACAGTCGCGGAGAGTGTGCTTTCTCCCTTTTTTAGGCATTTTGTGGAGAAGATGAAATTGGAGTCATCTTCTGTGCTGAATGCTTATAATAGTATAAAATAGTATAAGTAGATAATTATAATATAAAACTAACACTAGGTTTAAGGCAATTGTTTACTAACACTATGGATCTTTTGTTGTCCGTGGAATAAATAAATTATTATTATTATTAAGTGATGGGATGGTGCTATTATACTCGTGGGTGTCGTAAGAGGAGACTAAATGACTCATCAGAGAATGGACAGTAGCATCCTCTGTACATTATAACACCAAGCCAAGCGTCGCGATTATGGCAAGCCCCCTGTATGAAAACCACAGCGAAGAATAACCCTTTAGTGCCCGGCAGCCCGTCTACCGTGACCGCTACCGCAGTCAAGGTTACGGCGAGGCATGGGGTGCTAAGAATCTTCGGATGAGATCCGGCTACCCCATTAAAAACCGACGAGTAGACCTGGCAACATACAACACGCGAACACTCCGGACCGACGAGAAAATCACCGAACTCAAGGAAGGATTGAGCAGGTTACGATTGATTATTGTAGGATTATCTGAAGCCGGAAGACAGGGGGAGGACACGATACTTCTCAAATCTGGTAACCTGCTCTATTTGGGTTTCCAGGATGGTGTCGGGTTTATCGTCTATAAGTCCCTTTTGAACAATGTGGTGAAGATCGAGAGTGTATCGACCAGGGTAGCGTACCTTATACTTGAATCTTGTCAAGGTATCCGCTAAATGTTGTACAGATTCAAGAAGGGCGACAATGCGCAGGGCATTTTAAGAATTACAGGCCCATCTCATTTCTGAGCTATGTCTATAAGCTATTTTCTAGAGTCATCATGAACTGTTTCGCACGCAGGCTTCACGACTTCCAGTTTTTCGACCAAGCCGGGTTCCGAAAAGGCTTCTACACTATAGACCATACACATACGCTATGCCTGGGTATACAGAAGATCGAAGAGTATAATCTGCCTCTCTACTTTTGGTATGATCGAAACTTGAGCTATACTGCATTCTCTTTATCGGTGCCAGATTGATTATCGGTACATCGAAGTGTTTAGTTTTTGTACGAAAACACCACGTCAGTCCAACATTAGGACCAGACCTCGAAACCTATCCTTCTGCAGCGGGGTGTGAGGCAGAGAGACGTCATTACTCCGAAACTGTTCACGGCCGCAATGGATGTCTTTAAGGTTCGGGACTGGAAAGGACTAGGCATTAATGTCAATGGCGAGTACAGCAATCACGTTCTATTTGTCGTCGGTATAGTAGTCATAGCTGAGACTATGGAGGAACATAATACAATGCATCCGCAAAGCTGACTAACCTACCAACACGCAATTTGAGGTTGCAGAGGTCGTTATATAAGTCAAAAATAATGTTGGGCCTAGGACACTGCCCTGCGTACCCCAGACGCGATGGCAAGATCATCACTGCACATATCATCTATCTTTACTCGCTACAAGCAATTTGTGAGGTAGTCAGAGAATAACTTTAGCTGCGTGCCTCTCAGTCCTTGCACGCATGTACGATTTGCGCGTGGAGATGAACGCAGAGGCGAAACTCCGCTGCCGCGACGAGTCGCGGCTTGGTGGACAGAGTTCCGGCGGGATCTCCTGGTGGAATGGCGACAGCGACTGTCGCAACCCTGTGCTGGGTACGCCATAATTATGGCAGTAAGTCCCCTCCTTGAGGAGTGGCTGGAAAGACGTCACGGCGTTCTCACCATCTACATGACGCAGGTCCTCACCGGACATGGCAAGTTCGGGAGGTTCCTGCATCGGAATATCGGATTCAGGTGGAAAAAACGCCCGGATGTCACCATTGTGTAAAGTGCCCGGAGGACACGGTGGAGCATACAGTAGAGATGTGCCGCGCTTGGGCAGAGCACCGCCGTGTCCTGTCGGCGATCGGTGGCAACGACCTTTCCCGCCTGGCCTTGGCCATGGTTTGGAGCGAAAAGTGGCCGGCCGTGGCCTCCCTCTGCGAAGCAGTAATGCTAGCAAAAAGATTGACGCTCTTGAGATGTGGCTATCCCTACTACTGACTCTGTAGACAACTGATACTGACTACTGATCCTCAGTAGACGCCTCCAGCATCTACTGAGGATAAAATTGACTGCTCAACGTACTAACGTTTCCATTCTGAAAGAGCTTCGCATCAAACAAATACTTTAATCGATTGTGCAACTGCGAATCTTTAAAATATTTGAACATTATCCGTTATGAAAATTTTTTGGAACGATTAGTGGTACAGGGAAGAGTAGAGCGTCAAAGTTCTCGCGCTTGATCACCCACCAAATGGACAGAACTCATTAAATCATCTTCGAAGTGCTCCCTCGCTGAATGTACACGCAGAATCACGCAGAGAGAGATGGAGGAGTCTTGCAAAAGCCGCAACAAATCTACCCGACGATCCAAAACCACGACCAATCCGCCAGGAGTGTACGACTACGACTGAGAATAAATACAAAACTGTTTTTCGTTGTCTTAAAATATAAAAAAATATAAAAAGAAAGAAAAACTTCTTTAAATTTTATTTGCCGGAAAAGGCGCAAACTTATAACTAAACATATTGCAAACATTCACACACACACATCAACACACACACATCGTGACACACATACACACACATCACACAACACATTCATCATCCATACAATGCAATGTGTTTTTTTAGTTAATGCCTACTTAAATAATACATAATAATAAAAAAATAGTTGAGTTGCATGGTAAGTTTGGTGTGTTGCAGTCGGGCGTGTGGTCGGGCGGCGGCACGGGCACGTGCGGCGCGGTGCGCGTGCGCGGCGCGGGCGGCACGGGCGGCGCGCGCCGGGCGCCCGGCTTCCAGCCCACGCTCGTCGCGCTGCAGCAGGGCACGCCGCATCCCATCACCGCGCTCACCATCAACTCCTCCTATGGCCTGTCAGTATCGCACCACCACACAACTTTATAAAATGATTTTTACAAATGCCTCCATATTTATTATGCGTAAAGCCTAAGTGTAAACTCTGTGCTGGTGGGATTCCCCCCAAGAGTAAACAGATATCTTTTGGGCTGGCTCGCTCTATCGAGGTAGATCATCTACCGCCTAACATCCGAGCATCCGTCCCACGACACGTGCCTCCGGTGGTGTCGGAGTGCGGGCGACAGCTGGAGCATAACGCTTGTGTGCAGCATGGCGTGGGGCGGCGAGCGCGGCGTGGTGGTGGTGGACATGTCGGTGCGCGCGCTGGTATGCGCGCACGCGCCCGCCGCGCTGTACCACGCGCCCGCGGCCGCGCGCCCGACCGACCGCCAGCGCTCGCCCAGCCTCGACCAGGTACGCACCGACACGCCCCGGCACGTCACGAGGGCTCACGACTCACCCAGACGACGTGTACTGACGTCTGACAGACTCTTCAGGTTGACACAGGCTGTAGACGCTACGGCTACTTGACTACTTATGTTTATATACGACGCCCGCTTACCTATGTAAGAAGACATTTACTTTTACAATATTTTAAAAGCAATATATATTTCAGAAAGAAGGCGTCCTCGGAATGTAGGTATGTTTGCAGCGTCTTATATGAATAAAACTAGTCACGTAGGTCATTCTAAAGTTTGTAAAGTGTAGCTGTAATTTATTGAGAGTAACATTTTACAAACAAAACTATAATATTATGATAGCGATAAAGTTGTTCAAACTAAAGCGGTTAGTAAAAAACATATTAGAAGAAGCACGACGCGAATAGTCAGCCAAACAAACCGGTGATAGTAACGAGATGGTGACGTTCACGAGAAGTGGACACGATGAGCGTAGAGCGCGGAGGAGACACCGCAGCGGTTACGGGTTACTTCACATTATATTTTAATTTGCTTTTTTATTTACTTACGTATGATTTGCTCTGGCGAGCGCCCGCCACACCCCTCTACTTTTATTATTTCTTATAATTTTGTAATTTATTTTGAACTAAATTAGCAGTAGCGCCAGTCCCGGCTTGTCCCAGTAGCAACATGGCATGGCATCGTTAGACATTCTTTACACTCGGCCTGTCTTTCTCTCCTATCGCATACACATTAAATAGAGTACTTTATATGTCAAGTTTCCAGATTGTCCGCGTTACACTTCCGTAGGCGAGTGCGATCGTACCCCACTGTACGCTAGTCTGAATGTCGTCGACGTAGTCACAGTCGCACCGCGTAGCGATCCGTCGACGTAGTCACAGTCGCACCGCGTAGCGATCCGTCGACGTAGTCACAGTCGCACCGCGTAGCGATCCGTCGTCACCGCTCACGGCATCCACATCCCGCACGGTCACAGTGTCGTGGTGCGCCACTTTACTTCACATTTATATTTTTTCCCATCCCTCGACTGTAAGCTGGAGGAGAGCGCTACGCGAACGTCTCCCGCCGCCACTCCCCTCGACCCGGGCGTGGACGAGCAGCCCGGACAGCCCGCTCCGCCCGGACAGCCCACACAGCCCGGACAGGTCGCTCAGCCGGGACAGCTCGCTCAGCCCACTCAGCCTGGACAGCTCGCGCAGCCGCCTGGAGAGCCCGCACTACCCACGCCAGCCGCTAACTCTCCCGTGCCGCCGGACGATAAGGCTAAACTAGACATCAGAAGAAAATCGACCTCTTGGAAAAATTTCAACCTGAAACGTCAGCTCTCTAAAGTGGATCTCAAGTTCAAAGCGGCATTCACAACACCCACTGAAAATAGTCAGGAAGAGGTGGCCGCAGAGAAAAGTAACTCTCAGTTCTACTGTGAAGCACCCGAGCGGGTGGAGGGCGCGGCCGTGTCGCCCGTGCCGGGGGAGCCCGCTGCGGAGTCGCCGTCCAGCGAGGACACCAAGCCGTCCGACGTGGAGGAGGACGGCTCCCCGGGAGCGCTGCGCAGCTCCGACGTGTTCGAGCGCATGCACCGCGAGCTGCAGGAGCGGCGCGGCACCGACGTGTACGAGCGCATGCACCGCGAGCTGCAGGAGCGCTGGCAGGCGCAGGAGGCGCCGGCGCGGCCCGACGCGCTGCCGCTGGAGGGCCCGGCGCGCCCGCTGGAGGGCCCGGCGCGCCCGCTGGAGGGCCCGGCGCGCCCGCCGCGGCGCCGGCGTGCCGCCGGGGAGGCGCGCCTGCTGTCGGTGCCCAACATCAAGTACAAGGAGCGGCGCGCGCCGGCGCCGGCGCCGGGCTCGCTGGGCGGCATCATGCGCCGCTTCAGTAAGTATTGCGTCACCCCGCCTCACCCGCATCAGTACATCGCTAGCGGTCACGAGCTCACGTCTCCGGCGCGTAGCACCTAGCCGTTCCTCGCTGTTGGTAGAGTAGTTAGGTCCTCGACATGAATGGTAATGGTTTGCGATTTTTATCTAATACACTGGTACCGTAGCCCCCTTTTCGTTCGGGACATAGTTTTTTGACTTGCTAGAGGTGATGGTAGTTAGATGTACTGAAACGTTTCAACTAATTTGTAACATAAATATTATTATTTCTGAGAACCTAACGGTCACTAACGATTCGGCTGTAGAGTTGAAACGGTAAGAGATTGCGAGTTATAACTTTAAAATGCTTTGTGCTTCTTGTGATATTTGGCTTTTTATATGATTTGGTTTATAAATTATGTATAATGTATATGATAAGTACTCTTATATATTATTATGTAAGACTCGTTATGTATCTACATGCAGTGTGTCACTTGTACAAAGCCCGCACGGTGCTCTGTGCTGCTCGGCGCTCGTGTGTACTCTCACATACGTACCTACGTTTAAGACAGCACGCTGGTGATTGATGTGTATATTTCTTTTATTTCCAAGGAAAAGGACTCGTCCGACGAAGACTCTAACTGCCTTAAATATCTATTCGCTGATTTTCTCGGTAATTAAACAATAATTAATAGTTTAAAGATTGCATCAAACAGTAGGTGATCTCTGTGTTGTCGATGTCCTGAGATGATGTTCAGTGCTAATGGTACGAGCTGAGTAGTCGGTATAGATGGCACCACTCTCGCTTGTAGTTCACATCAGTTAGCCGCCATCTCGACGTCCTGTATGCTCGCTCATGGCCCGACTTTCCCCAGGAGAGTTAGTAGCGCGCCTGTGCCCCGCTGGCGAGCCGCGCGCGCACGCCCAGCAGCGCGACGCGCCGCCGCTAGGTATGACACACTGGCCTCAGGCAGCCACAGCCTCACGACTAACAGACGCGTCACTAAACTACGACTAATACTAGTACATACTATCTGGCACAGAGATCACGGTCGTTCTAACATCGTCGCGTCGTCATAACAGAGAGGGTCTTCACTGTTCATGTTCTGTAACATTCGGTGGAGGCAGCCGTCGCCGCTGAGCGCCGGTCTGAGACTATCGAGCCCTGCGGCATCGATCTCGCGGCCCATACGTAACTGTACACTGCGGTCTCATTCGGAGCCTCGTCGCTTGGGTATGTCAGCAGGTATGGGCCGTGCGGGCGATGCGGCCGGGCCGGGTGGTGGGCACGCACGTGGGTGACAGCGGCCGGGGGCGCTAGGAGTGTGTGTGTTGTAGATGAACGGGCCGGGCGGCGGGGGCGGCGGCGCGGGCGCGGGCGCGGCGGGCGGGGGCGGCGCGGTGGCGGGGGCGGCGGGGGTGGCGGGGGCGGCGGGGCCGGGCGCCAGCGCGCGCGTGCGCCGCTCGCGCTCGCAAGGTACCCGCAAACTGCACAAGTGCCTGTCCACGGCGTCCGACGTGTACGCCGCGCCCCCCGCCCCGCAGCACTCGCTGCTGACGACGCGCCAGTATTGCAGTTTTGGTAGTACAGTCACCTTGTACCGAGTCCACTCGGCTAAGTCTCCTTCCGTTCTGAGGCAGTCGCAGTTTCTTCCTTTTGGTTTTTATTTTCTGTTCGTTATGGTTTATATTCTCGCCGCGGGCACTCGTCGCCCGCTTGAGCCGGCGCGCCCGGTGCGCCCACGCATCGGGCGAAGCATCTTGAGCTTACTTGGATTACGATATTGCATTTCTGCTGATACCTATTGCTCGGCGCAACTGTACCTAATAACTGAAGCTACGCCTTGTCTGTGTACTATCTTAATAGTTAATGAAAGCTCTTCTGTTGCTGCTCGTCGCCGTCAAGCGCGCTCAGAGCTCTACTACTCTCACTGTTTATCTCTTCGTTATATTATTTTATTTTTTAATTATTTTGTTTTCACACTCACTGATATACTTCTTTCCATAACTGAATACTCAAACATGTTGACTTGCTGTGAGTTTGAAGACGGTTCTAATTGATTACGTACATACCTGGTCGATGACGTGATAAGTATGAGAACGATAATGAGAGTGATTACATTAGAAATAGAAATGTTTTTTATTTACTACCTTCAAGCTCGCATCAGTTTTGTTTAGAATGTTGGCCTTCTCATGCCATGACCTAACAAACATTAAAATTGATATGATACTAATGAGTCATAATATTTAGTATAAATTGGCATTTAGAACTGGACCTAAGTTGCTGAACACCAGGCTACAGGCTCATAGAGAAGGCACGTTAACGTTTTGTTCGGCCCCTTACCTATTATTTCAATGAGCATGTGTTCAACTGTTATGTTACTTCCATATTTATTTATTTGAAAAATTTCCAATTTCAGATCGGAATCATTTAATAGGTAATCATTGGAATATTCCTCACCTATTTTAAGTTATAATTTGGTTTCTCTAGTTGTTATATCCGAGTAGTTGATCCTTCGTTGTCATTCCGAGTCCGAGCTAGAATGAGTTCCTCATGTTTGATGGTGTTTCATGTATGTCCATGTCGGCTTGAGAGCTCCTCTCGCTGTACAGAAGTATCGCTGCGCGCGCAGCGCTCCCGCGTGCCCGGCCGGCACGTGCACTGCACGCGAGCGCTGCGCGCGCCGCCCTGTGATCGTGCTTGTAACATATTGTGGTTTTGTTTGTCGGTACAGAACCAACTGTTCCGCAGACTCTCGCATCTATGGAGTACTTACACATTATGCAACCCAATGGTATCCAATACAACATTTGCATTGTTTCGTTTTGTTCTTAAGTTTTGATATGGTGTTCGTTTATTTCCGCTTGTGTGCGTCGGCGCACGTAGCTGTCCTCTAGAGCGACGTGGCTGTGACTGTCTTGTAATGTACCACACACACACACTATTGGTCTGCGCACTCTTGTACCGAACTCTTTCGACTGGCATGACTCATAGTTGTACAACTAAAAGGTGACTTACTACTCAAAACTATTTTATAATCTATCACTGTTATTGTTACGATCAACGAGACTTATACTGTATATGTTATATGTGCATAATATAAGCGAGGCTTTCCATATTGTATGAGACACGATCTATATTATCATTTCTATTGTTTCCTGTATGTAGTTTCCGATGGTCGATTTCCTCACGAGCTCACGTTATGTATTTATTTGCCTTCGCCGCGACGCCGACGCCGCGCTCGGCTCCCGCGCGGACCGAGCGTCTCGCGTCTCGCGCCTTGACTTACTACTTTCTTACTTCTAACGCTGTTGAGTACATGAATGTTATTTCTTTTCTAGCCCGACCACAAAGCAAAAAGTTTATATGGCTCGTTTTTGGCTGCCTCTATATTCGGCTGTCATTATGTCTATGTATGCTTACGGTATTATCTTACTCTCAGTGCAGTAGCTGCATGCGCACGCCCGCCGCACGTAGTCGCTAGCGCGTTGTGTGTCCGTCCGCGTCGGCGGACTAGTGCCAGGACCTGCTCTTCATCCTCATTCCATCACACATCCACCCCTATGTTGCTCTTTGTGTACATTTTGTGTTCCGTAGCGTTCGGCTCGCTTCTCATCGGCTATGTTCATCGTTAGAGCTGTTTATCGATGTGCTCGTTAAGTTAAGACAACTCTTCGATTACTAATGTCTAATGGGGTGATCGGTGTTTTGACCGCTGCCTCACTTGCGCCGTATGCTACCTAGTACTAACCATTTCATGTCCCGGGTCAAAACACTAACCATCGAGCGACTAACAACAATATCTAACATAACTCGACATAACAAGACGTTGTGCAAATAAGCTGAGATTGGACGGGCATGCAATCGCCTCACGATTCTTCTGACGCATGATTCTGATTCCTTCTCTTTAACTTATATAACTAATGCACTGGTGCATGGCACTTGACTGATAATTTCAGCTAATTTCACAACAGCACTGGTAACACAGAACCCGAGAGCTGATCTCGCTTTAGTCTGCAACCTTACCTACTGTAGACTAGTGCACTCTGCGGCGGTGGTGAGGGACACTACGAGCTCGATTCTTCTGATCCCTTAAGAACAATAAGAGAAGCTGCAGAGCAGGCGTGCAACTATCCGCCACGTATATGGTCACATTTCTTAAACAGTAGCTATAACCCAATCATTGTAAAAAATAAATAAAACAACACAATGGTAAAAACAAAGAAAGAAAAGAAAATTCTAAGACTAAGACATCTGCTGTTAATGATAACAAAGCGACTTGCATTGCACTCAAAGCTTGTCTTATCGAGTCCAGTCCCCAGTAGTGGGGCTAGTGCTGCCCGTAGCGAGCGCGGTGTCCCTCAGCGCCGCCGGCGGCCGCGCGAGGCGCCGGCGGTGGAGTAACCGACTGTGTGTATGTTGCCAACCGGCCGGTCAGACAAGCTGGACAGCTCGTTCTCGCGCTCCCGCTCCAGCTCCATGTCCAGCCTCGAGAACATCTCGCAAGAAGGCATCCAGTGCCTCGCCTTTGCCGACAGCTACACCAAAAAGTCTGGTGAGTTTATATTATTTTATAGTACAATTGAAGTAATAGTATTCATTTATTTTAAGACTCATGCAATAGGAGTGAGCGTATTGCCACCAACCGCGCAACCATTACTTCAATTACCCAAAGTCTCCGGGCTGCTTCTGAGATGACCTACTATCGGCATTTGATAAAATACATTTATAAAGAATAGTCACAGTTGTGACTATTCTTCGTTCGTTCCTAACCCTTATACATATTTTTTTTTGTTATCAAGCCGCACGAGATAGATCGTTATTTTATATAATTTGACTTTGGCAGACCCGACGGCGCTGATGCCGACGCTCTGGATCGGCACGACGCTGGGCTCCGTGCTCACCATGACGATCAGTCTGCCGGAAGCGGAGCACAGGCACACGCAGCCTGTTGTGGTCGCCACCAGCGGTATGTACGCTTGTTATAAATTCTAGTAAACGTCCACTGCTTTGCTCTTACATGTTCCAACCACGACTACAATTAACTGTTTTGAAAGGCTTCAGCTTGTTTACATTCCAACAATGTCAAAAAATTTAAATATGTCTTTGTATGTTTGCAGGTGGTCCGTTATTTAGGTTAAAGGGTTCAATCTTGACAATGTCATTTCTTGACTGCAATGGTGCTTTAATACCTTACTCCTATGAAAGTTGGAGAGATGATAGTAAAGATGTAAGTATGCGTCCTTATATCGTGACGACCACATAAAACATTACCAAATGTTCGTCCTCTTGATCTCATGAGACCTCGACAATGTTTTTTAGCAGTTGAGAGACAGACGCGAGCGCACGCCGACGAAGCAGAGCTCGTCGAGCAGCGGCAGCCGCATGAGCCCCACGCCGTCCGACGTGGCCGGCGACCGCCAGTTCGTGGTCGTGGCCTCCGAGAAGCAGGCGCGCGTGGTCGCGCTGCCCAGCCAGAACTGCGTCTACAGGCAGCAGATCGTGGAAACCGACTTTGTTGTAAAGGCTGAAACTGTTAGCTTAAAAGGTAATTCAATCATATGTCTGAACACCAGACTCGGAACTGCATACCTACCTGCGAGAGTTTTGTCAGATAATAAAGTGACACCATGTAACTTTCAGACAGTGTATGTCTGGTGAACTACCTGTCGACGGGGCACCTGGTGGCGTATAGCCTGCCGTCGCTGCGGCCACTCGTGGACGTGGACTTCCTACCGCTGTCGGAGCTCGGGTGAGGCCACCAGCTAACTATACGACCACCCTCACCCCGCGTGCACGTGCCCGCGCGCGCGCCCAGCACGTCGCCGCGCGGGCACGCGCGTGCCGCGTCCCTTGCGCTCACCGGCACGTCGGCCGGTGCCACACAGATCACTATTAGACGATTTCTCTGCACCAAAAGAAGGCACTAAATGATAAACGGCTTGTTTTATAATATAGTACCTTTTATCATTAGCTTCGCAGTTTTATCATGTTGAATGCTATTTTGGGCTACCGGAGATTTGTCATTTTTACGGTTTTCGCATTCATTATTTATTCATCAGAGATTTTAGTTGTACCGATCATTCGCTAATTTATCATTTGGGAGCCTAACGACAGACTTCCTGTACAGTAACGATCGATGTTAGAACGTAGCCTTGCCTGGCGCACGCCGCCGCTCGCCTCCCGCACGTGCCCGCACGTGCCCGCACGGGCCCGCACGTGCCCGCACGGGCCCGCACGTGCCCCGCACGACGCGGCGTGCGCCACGCGAGCACGGTGTCGTCTTCTATCGAGCGTGAGAGCACTCAGCTACTAGACGTACAAACTCGCGCTGTTTCTCATCACGACGTAGACAAAATTTTGCAATTCTGTCGAGCACCACCTGTGCTTACGATATTTGGCACTCTTTCTATTTTTCAGTTTGAAAGTAAACGATCGGACATCGCCCTAACACGACACACGTTGTATACAATGCGCCGTTATACCGACCCTTAGGTTATGAGAGAACACCGTATCACTTTCTAACTACTCAACTATGTTTATTTTGGTGCTGCAAATGTATATGGATGTAAATACACACTGGTTACCCGACACTGAACGGAACGACACGGAATGCAACCGACACCCCCGCGCTAGCCCTCCGACCATGTTACGATAGTGTGTACCGCCCTGCATCTCTTTACATCTGTCTAACTTTTCACCCTTAGAACAATGATGGATTAACTAATCGGCGCGTGCCTCGCCTTTGTCTCGCTGTATGCGGCGCTCTCGGTTTGTGCAAGTCGCCTGTGCCTTACAACAGTTAGCCGCTCTGACGAGTCGACGACGCACAAACCGGGAGCGCCCGAGCACAAAGCCGGGGCGCGCGCCGGAGCGAATCACCGCGCTGACTGCTGTCTGTGTTCCTGGTAGCTTCCAGACACAGTCCAAACAGAGGGGTATCGTAGACCCAATGCTGTCCATATGGGGCCAGCAGCTCATTGTTAACGAGGACACCGACCAGTAAGTCGTCGTCCATGCAGATGACATGCGTTAGCCACGTACCGTCACTTGTCATGTGGAGTCGCTCACTCCAGCCTCTGTTGCGTACCTAGACATGTTCATGTAACGTTGACAGTTGCTTCGTTCCCTCATCTCCCCGCGCCCATAGACTGCCCCGCCCCGCCCCGACCCGCCTGTTATGTTTCATTGACGTTTCCACTCGGCCACGGGCAAATCATTGTGCGCTCTCGACACAACCGCGTGTGGAAATTGGCCTTTAATTGTCTTCAAACAAAGAAAATCGGAAACTTATACGATATCTTCCGATAACCAATGACGTTTAATGTTAAAATATCTAGATTGGAAATAAAGAAAGTATTCAAAATTAAATGACATACCTCCCTGTACGGCTTGGACGCACGCATCGCATACAGGTGACGTTTCTCACCGTTACGACGGGAGCGCCACCCGAAATGATTTGCCCGCCGGGAGCTGCCTGCGTCCTGCACTGAGCTTCACTAGTGCCCGCAGACCCGCCCTGTGCCCCGACACTCAGACACACACTCGTGTACAGTGACGACACGCACTCACGTGCACTACATGTAACTCTCTCTGTGCGATCTCTCCTACTTCCTCGCTGGGCTGCTACCTTGCTCTGTTACGTGTTGTTCTTCCTCGTTCTTCGCTTGCAGCATGCCCGCTTTTGAATGTTTTATTTTCTCATTTAAATGTTTATCCTGTTATTATTATTAGTCGCGATAGTACTCGTTAGTTACGCTTATATGTTAGACTAAAGTTTGTCCACTAGACTCCGACACTGGACCGCGAGGATGCATCAGGTGAGACGTTTCAATTGATAGAACAATTATTCTTTCCCCCACTTTCTCAACTTCGTTCTTATTCTATGAGTCTCCTTTCTCTTTCTTCTTGAACTATGAACAATATAATCGTCACAAGTGAACACTAGCGTGTGCGTCGAGGCGACTTGTAAAACGTTCGATGTGTGTGGTATTGCAGGATTGCGAAGACGTTCTGCTTCAGCAACAGAGGTCACGGACTGTACCTCGCTTCCCCCACTGAAGTCCAGAAGTTCACCATCGACGCTGAGTTCTGGTCAGTATATTTAAAGTGTTCAATAAATAATTGCATCGGTAGATTACGTATAAATAAATAAAATAAAATAAAAAAGCCTTTTAATTCTTACAGAAAAATTCTAGTTTACAAAATGAAATGGTTTTGTTAGTATAAGAAAAAAAAAGTTATTAATAAAGTTAGTATTGTAGTTTAATTGATTATTCTTTAGGAACCCCTCTGCGGGTAAAGGCCTCCTCCAAATTGAGCCAGTTTTTCTGGATTGCGCTATTTGCATCCAGTTTGAACCCGCTGTCCAAACTGGATGCAAATAGTTATATAGTAGGTAGATTACGTATGCTTGTTGCTAACTCAATTATTGCGTGGTACAGTCAGCAACTGAACGAGATGATCGGCGAGCTGTTCCTGCCGCGCGACATGCCGGAGCCACCAAAGGAGAGCTTTTTCCGAGGACTGTTCGGCGGCGGTTCGCGCCCGTTCGACAGGGAAGAACTATGTGAGTGTGCCATATCTATCTATCCATATCTATCTGTGCTGAAGTTTTCATTTGTGTACTTCAATGTCAGGTTAAACTCTATTAAGATTTGTTATCTGAGATCAAGAATATTCGATATTAAACTTGGTGCTCAATCACCTTCACAAGCAGACGTTCAAATGAGCTTCGGAAGTAGACGATATGGATTGTATATTGGTGTATTTGGTATATTGCAGTCGGCGAGGGCAGCGGCAAGCCCCTGCGCACGGTGGCCAAGCACATCCCTGGAGGGTCGGCGGCGCAGCTGGAGCAGCTGGGCACGCGCGCCAGCACGGCCACCGGAGAGATCTCGCGCGCGCACATGCTGGTGGTGGAGCGCGGCGACAAGCTGACCAGGCTGGAGGACAACACCGAGCGCATGCACAACCAGGCCGCCGAGTTCTCCTCGTCCGCTCACCAGCTCATGCTCAAGTACAAGGACAAGAAGTGGTACCAGCTGTGAGCGCCGCGGCCGCCCGTCCGCTGCCAGACGATACGTTAAGTCTTACACTTCGGCTTCTGAAGGCGAGACGTTGAACCATGTATAAGGAATATTCTATGTAAGAACGAATCGTAAACGAATTGTAGCCGAGGATAAACTCGTGCCCGTCGTATTTGATACGATTCTTAGACTCCGCCAGGGTTCCTGGCTGTCGTTGACGAATGCCACAGAGTGCTTTATTCTGAGATTTTTAATAGCGTGACTTACTCGTATGCATCCGTCAGCACAGAGTCGCACTCGGCAGGTGCAGGAGAGAGCGGCGCTGCCCGCCCGCTAGAGCTTAGCTACCACATAGACGTCTTATGAACCTTACCCTAGACTCTTATAGGCGTGACTCGATATGAATGAACGCACAAAGTATCGATACTCTCGAGCATAGTCGATTTCGATCAGTAGTGTCCCGCTTCCTACGAGCACACGCTGATTCGTTCAATTATTAGTGTGCCTGTGTCCCTCGGGAGCCCTCGGGCTCGCCGGGCGTGTTTGGCTGGCCGGGCGCGTGGGGCTCGCGGGGCGCGTGGGGTTCGGCGGGCTCGTGGGGCTTGCCGGGCTCGTGGGGCTCGTGGGGCTCTGCGGGTTTGACGAGCGGGGCGCCGGGCGGCCGCCTGTACATAGCGCGCTCGCTCCGCAGTCGGTCACGCGATGTGATAATGTAAATAAATCGAAAGCATTATTATAAACTAATTTACTTAAAACTCTTTTTATACAAGTAATATAGTAGTGTTGCGTCGGACTTGACGTGATGGTCTCTCCTTGTGTCTTCTGTGACGATTAGGGTACAATAGTAGCCACCACACGACCGCGCTGCGACCGATCTAGTTCATGCACACCCGAGCACATAGAGGGCTGTGCTGAGCTGCGCATGGCCGCATGCGCACGCGATTCATACAAAGCACTGCGCTCGAGCTGCACGTGGCCGCGTGCGCACGCGATTCATACAGAGCACTGTGCTCGAGCTGCACGTGGCCGCGTGCGCACGCGATTCATACAGAGCACTGTGCTCGAGCTGCACGTGGCCGCGTGCGCACGCGATTCATACAAAGCACTGCGCTCGAGCTGCACGTGGCCGCGTGCGCACGCGATTCATACAGAGCACTGTGCTCGAGCTGCACGTAGCCGCGTGCGCACGCGATTCATACAGAGCACTGTGCTCGAGCTGCACGTGGCCGCGTGCGCACGCGATTCATACAGAGCACTGTGCTCGAGCTGCACGTGGCCGCGTGCGCACGCGATTCATACAGAGCACTGTGCTCGAGCTGCACGTGGCCGCGTGCGCACGCGATTCATACAGAGCACTGTGCTCGAGCTGCACGTGGCCGCGTGCGCACGCGATTCATACAAAGCACTGCGCTCGAGCTGCACGTGGCCGCGTGCGCACGCGATTCATACAGAGCACTGTGCTCGAGCTGCACGTGGCCGCGTGCGCACGCGATTCATACAGAGCACTGTGCTCGAGCTGCACGTGGCCGCGTGCGCACGCGATTCATACAGAGCACTGTGCTCGAGCTGCACGTGGCCGCGTGCGCACGCGATTCATACAGAGCACTGTGCTCGAGCTGCACGTGGCCGCGTGCGCACGCGATTCATACAGAGCACTGTGCTCGAGCTGCACGTGG
Source organism: Mythimna impura (assembly GCA_905147345.3). Lineage (NCBI taxonomy): Eukaryota > Metazoa > Arthropoda > Insecta > Lepidoptera > Noctuidae > Mythimna > Mythimna impura. Next base: position 801,648 of record LR990355.1, on the reverse strand, counting down.
CCGCGTGCGCACGCGATTCATACAGAGCACTGTGCTCGAGCTGCACGTGGCCGCGTGCGCACGCGATTCATACAGAGCACTGTGCTCGAGCTGCACGTGGCCGTGTGCGCACGCGATTCATACAGAGCACTGTGCTCGAGCTGCACGTGGCCGCGTGCGCACGCGATTCATACAGAGTACTGTGCTCGAGCTGCACGTGGCCGCGTGCGCACGCGATTCATACAGAGCACTGTGCTCGAGCTGCACGTGGCCGCGTGCGCACGCGATTCATACAGAGCACTGTGCTCGAGCTGCACGTGGCCGCGTGCGCACGCGATTCATACAGAGCACTGTGCTCGAGCTACATGTGGCCACGCGCGCTCGTTTGGCTCTGCTCTACGACTACTTCAGTTTCCAGCGTGGTAGGCTGCATTTATGTTACGTACGTATAGTAGACATACGATTATGTTAGCATTTGCGTAACACATGAGATTATTTCAATGTTGCTATTACAATACATGTAGATGTACATTTTATAGATACAAAGTAAAATCTATTCTAATATGTAAGTATAGTCGACGATGTTGATCTGTATAAAGTATTAAGTAAATAATATAAAGAAAATAATATATTATAAAGATTGGAAAGTTAAGCATTGGATGACAATAATTTTTGTTACTTCTCACTGGAGATTTCTTTGACACATAATGTGTAGTTTAGTTTCTCTTCTGAACACCTCCTGTTTGTGTTGCCAGTTCCTTCTGTTTGCAGTCTGCACTTCGTCAGCCGATGTGTTACTTAATACGTATTTACTCTATATTAATTGAATATTAACGTTTTTATGGGCATTTGTTAGTGTCGACACGTTTGCATTCGGCCGCTCGCCGACGCGGTAGCGCGGGCGGCGTCATTTCCTTGAGTTGGTGTTCGCTACTTATTGTATATTGTGACACAATGATAGCAATACTACGTTCGGGTTGCCAGCCTAAAGTAAACCAGACCAATCGGTGTCGTGTCGGTGTTGCTAGCTAAAATTAAAGTAAAATAAAGCGATAACTATTATGTGTAAACTAATGAATAAAGCTCCCTTGTATATCGCTAGTATTATGTAAGTGTATGGCGAGCGACTCGCTCCACCACCGAGTTATCGATAGCTAAATATTATAATCAGTTCTGTATTCCTGCTGGACTAGAGATTGTATGGAATTGGACGAATTAAGAAGAGATTGTAAGCACTTGTGTAGTGTTGCTGGGGCTTTGTATGTAGGTACTGGGGGTTACTATTAATAAACAAGTTTACTTTTTGGAGCGGCGTAGCGTGCGCGGGAGCGAGTCTCGTCGCCATATATAAATAAGTAGTGTAGTGGATATCGGTGTATCGCATGGCAATAAACGTTTCCTATGTCGTCACCGCATCTATTTAGACGTTACGTTGCTTAGTTACGTCAGCTTGCTCATAGTGTAACATGTTACACGTTGCACGCCACAAGTTTTAGTTACCTACATTATTAGCACGTTACAAAGCGAATGCTACAAAATTTTCCCCTCAGATACTAATCTTATCTATACGTCCAGAGTCGTTCGATCGCCTTTCTTAGCTGGACAATTTTATACCTTAGACAAGCTAGTTCAGTTATTCGTATTATTAGTTAGCGAGTATTATTCAGCCGTGTGCGATATCGGATGCCAAACTTTGTACTGTTCTCATGCTGTGTTATATAAATATAATTGTTACACGACTTGTAATCATGTTCTGATGAGTTTATGTAATGTAGTTCTGCTGTAGGGAGCCGCGGCGTGGCGCGTCCCGAGCACGCGGATGAGGCCCGCGGAGGGTCAGTGAGGTCCCACATGCGGGCGAGTGAGTGTTCACAGGGGGTGAGTGAGTGCCCACAGGGGGTGAGTGAGTGCCCACAGGGGGTGAGTGAGTGCCCACAGGGGGGAGAGTGAGGCCCGCAGGGGGCGCGCCATGCCGCGCTTAGCTCACTGCGACAGCTTAGCGTTAATATTACCTACGTCTCGAACAAACAAATTATTCAACTAATGCTGTTCCAATAAAATATCACTTTTTAACCAGATTATTTTGTTACATAGCTGTAGTCACTGACGAGTTTTATTCAAGATATATTTTCATAGCTGGGTTTACCAAATTTTATGGATCGATCAGTAGAAATGGTTTAAGCGTATTTTAACATTACCGCTACATTGATTTGAGTGGAGAATAGCTTGCACGAGCACCACCGTGCTGTACGCGAGTGGCATATCTGTGGAATATATCAGCCCGTGACATCGTCGCGGGGATCTCTTATTGTAAGATCATATAGTTTTGAGGCGCCGCTTACTACTTTTTGTAATGCCCTTTAATATCAAGTAGATTTTTCATTTCAACCTCGATAATAAGTAAAGTAAGCTGGAAGTATTATTTCACCGCATCGCGTCACTCTGTGCATAGCATCCATCATTCTGTGTAGAGCTATCGTTAGCCAACTATTTCAATTCATAGTTCACGTAGAAATTACTTTTATCAGGTTAGTTTAGAGATTGAAACGGAGTTTCGTTGTTGATGCAAATTTATTTGTATAGTATCTATCTCGCTGCAGCACAGCGTCGCTCAGCGCCCGCGACGTCACGTGACGTCACGTCCGGCGGAGGCGACGCCGTGCCGCGTCCGCCATAGCGCGTCTAGTCCTTGTTGATGTCTACGTGTTACTTACGTACCTCATGCTCCGTGCAATATTCTATTTAAATATGGTGTAAAGTAAATGGACAAGTTAAGTTTTCTCAATTCTATTAATTGTTAATCATAGTTGAAGTACGCCACGTTGCATGTAGTAGATGAGCGTTGGGCACGCGTCACGCCACTGTCGAGTCTGCGTAACGCGCGACAGTTCCATTACACACGCTGACGATTCATTTGGAAATTATGGGACTAAATTATAAATATAAGTATTTGTAAATAAATAATTAAAAAAAACAAAAATCTTGTGGCAAATTATTACTTGTTATGTAACGACGTGTAGGATTCATTTCAACATTATTTTGTATGATTATACGAGTGTCTCTTTTCTAATCGTTCAGAAACGAGGGTTACAAAGAACTATAATAACTATACATATTGTATATAAAGGATGCTGTTGAATTATATTGATTATTTAGTTTGGTAGATGATTATTATAGTCATTATATATATAAATAAAATATGAAAATAAAATTATATCAAAGTATAATCGTTGTTTTATTTTTATTACATAAGTATCTACTACACCTACTGCTTACTCTACCCTAAGTAAAAAAACGTCTGCTCAGCGTTGTGTTAAAAAAATATGAAACCCTAAAACGTAAATTTCCACAAAACCCCTACTATTTAATTGGCCTGAAAGCATTATTTTCAAAAATAGTCCAAAACTAAAAGGTTTATCACTGAAAAAGTGAAATTAGCAAATAGTAAAAGCCAAAAACCGTGCCGTCCAAATAAGTGGGAAATTATTATAATTTATTGAGTTTTTTTTTTATTTATTGACCCTCTATAGATCTTTACAGGCCTTAACCTAAGTTTATGTAGGAACTGGTTTCTCACTCACTCAGCAGTATGTTTTTGTAATATCACAATAATGGAATAAATCACGTCACACGTTGGAGTGCCGCGTCGCGAGGAACGATCTTTTTCTTTAAAGTTCCTTAACTCTCATTCCCTGAGATAACCCATTATGATGATTCTTTAATATTTCGTTTCTTATTTTTCTATAATTCACAAAGAAATAAACAATTAACTTTTAGCATTTAGATGAAGAATGATGAAAAGGGAAGAATAAAGAATAGACTTCTAGTCACTACAATTAGTCTGACTACTGAAATATAACTTTGTAATAGTTACCTCAATAGCATATTTAAAAATTAGACATGTAAAAATAAGTAAAGTTCATTTTTTTTTTATTTGAGTTTTAAAGTGTCTGACAGAAGTTTTGATCCATGGAAAGTGTCTGACACTTATGATACTACTTTAGAATAATATTCTACAAAACATCTATAAAAATCAAGTTTAGTAACTCGTTATTTTTAGTTCCCTTTCTCACCTCGTACCTGCCAAAGTTCCCCAAGGGGGAGCTCCACAAGTACACAGGTATTCAAAGCACATGAGACGCTACTGAGAACCTAAGGTTTCATCCATGTGAAAATACTCGTAAGTTATGTCTGACAGCTCTCAGCCCTGCGTTCAAAAATGAGATTAGAGTTAACTCTAATGACGTCATCGGGTAGATACTCTAAGCTCGCATTTTTGAACGCGAACGTAGAGTTCAACTGTCAATGCCAAGCAACTGTCATTACACCAACCTACCCTGCTCGAAGTTAGAGTTAGTTGGGTTAACTCTAGGGTAGTTACTCGAGTTATAAAAGAACGAGTCTGGGTTGCAACTCGAAGCTACTCTGGTTATTTTTGAACGCAGCCCTGGGATCTTGGTCTAGAAGTTAATAGCGTCAAATCTACATTATGATGGAACTAAAATAAACTCCACCAACTGCATCACACTGCTTAAAGGGACTTACTTCAAACATTTTAGACGTTTTTACGTCGGGTCGGGGAACTATTGGAAGCAGGAGGAACACGACTGTATTGAAACAACCAATGTATTGAGCAACTTTTTTAATAAAACTTTAACTATGATATAAATACAATAGAATACATACGAGCATTTATTATGTGCCGGACGGGCGCGCGGCCAGGCCCGCGCCCCCGGAGTGAAGGCATCTCCTCGGCGTGCGGGGCCCACGTGCGGGGCCCACGCGCGGGGCCCACACGCGGGGCCCACACGCGGGGCCACACGCCGGGTGCTGACGTAATACGATTGAAATCTATTATAAATTGAAATTGTGCCCGAAATATGGCGTTGCATCGTTATCACATTAGCAGCTAGCACTTGTCGGCAGCAGCGTCGCGTGCGCCACTTGTCGTGCGGCACACGGCACAGTCGCACACGACTCGGTGCAGCCGTGTGACGCCGCGGGAGCAGCCGGCGGTCGCTTCACATACATACACGTTACAAGAGACATACATGGCTATCATGAAAGGGTTTCCAACTATCGCGTGCGACTGTACAACTGCATTCATTCTATCGACAGCTAAGTATTATATGAATCAACATCAATTTAAAAGTTTTATCGCAAAGTTGACGAGACGAGCGACAAGGTTCATGTACTTACACTAAGTAAGCATAACATCGAGGACGGTCGCGGTTAGGTGAAGGTAGAAATCGAAAACGTACGCGGTATCACAAAATCCTGTACATTGTATAAATCGCGGAAAGTGTCAGTGACAGCGGACCGGCACGTGCAGTCAAGAGGATCACGTGTTGCTATCACACTCGCGCAATACAAAACACTACGTATATTTCGCTACGAAAGTTGACTAACATCCAAAATGTTATAAATTACATCGAACCAGCCAATGTGTAAAGACGTGCTATGAAACGAGCCAATAAGTGGAGAGGGCGAACTTACACGTAGCTGCTTATTGGTCCGCTCAGACACCTCGCTACACACTGGACGAAACACTACAATAATTTGGTACTGGAATTGTACGTTACAGATTACTCGTTTACATTGATCAGTATTTACAAAGAGGTATGAGTGAACTGAACTAGAATATAACCGAAATCAACAACATTACCTATTCGCTAACTATTAAGTTAAATATAAAATTTGACAACAAGACCCAAAGGCAACTAATTGCACTAATACAATGTTTACGTTCACAGCTTTAAATGCTAACAACTATAATACTAACGTTTCAGGAAGACGACCCAACGACAGCGTGTTGGTGTGCGCACTACAGGAGAGGAAGCTCCGCCCACTAGTGCTCAGCATCGCCTTCCTAAGCTCGCTCACCTCTCACGCTCGACATTGTGCAACACGTGCGGACAGCACTCTATGCGAGTGATATTAACCGATCAGCCGCAGAACACAATCATCTGAGAGCGAATTATCATATTAATTTTATATAATAATAGTAAAATTTTAATGAAAGACAACAAGAATATTGAACTTATGAGCTAATAAATCACAATGTTAGTGTCTGCGGCGACGAGACGTAATATCGCTCACACGAGTGCGCCTGCGCACACACAGCTAGCACCTCCCGGAGCCGACCAGCTCACTGTACACTCCTTGTACACTCACTGTACACTCACTCTACACTATGTAATCTCGTTCTCTACCGATCGAAGGCGCAGGGCATCGGGCAGCTCGTCGCACGGCCCGTCCGACTCTCACATCAAATTCGTTCCATCTACACACACAACTAACAGTACGGAATACGAAACAAGGAAGTTTACAAAAATATCGTGTCTTACCTACGACGATGACATCAATACACAAATGTACTAACAATAAAACTAGTGCGTCTTATACTAACTTGTTATCTTCTACGATTTGTTCAGCGGGAGACGAGTGACGAGCACGGCAGCGCTCTGCTGTCGCACAATACGATATGACTCTCAATATGTCTGTGGTATATTGAAATGTTAACAGATTCCCACTTCCTAACATATAACATACGTTCCCTATCATTTTAACGATTCCGATTTTTTTATAAAAGTAAAAATTCATATCATTTTAGATAAAAAAGAAATACTTCATACAATTAGTAATCTTACGACTTTTTTGGCGACAATTTTATACACTTACTGCAAAACTCCTATTTATTTGATAAGACACTTATAACGTTATATTTAACAAAGATAGTAATCACATTTAATAATATTGTGTGTCCCAAATGAGGTTAATTCATTAAACCCCAAGCGAAGCCGGCGTTCGCTCGCTCATCGTCTTTCTATTGTGTCTTTAATTACGGTACTCAAAAGGCATTAGATTTCAACAAAAAAAAAACAAACAAATGTGATGGTGTAAATGTAAATGCAGATCCGCAACATTTGGCACCGATGTTTGTGAAGATAACGATACTCATATAATTGTGATTTTGAAGAAAACGACGCTCACAAACCTTTCAAATCCGTCTTCGACTATCTTGTTCGTGCGAACGTCCAACAAAACCAACTAATACTAACCTATTGATATTACCAGGATATGTTCACAAAACTAGGCCTAAGCCGGGAAGCAAACATGTAATATATCGGTACTTTTAGAATACCTGACTCTAAAACCAACCTATTACTGGCTACGTAGTCCTATGGACTTGAAGTAAGCCCCGTCAGGGAGCACTCACCTGCGGCCGGCGGCACTCCCCCGCGCCAGATATGTCGACTGATATACGCGAGATATGGACAAGTGCTGCGCGGCTCTACCGCACGCTATAATGATTCTACACGAGATTCCCATCACATGCAGCCAACTCGACGGTATATGGTGCCTACAGTGGACTGCAATGTCTGAAGTAGTCAGGTCTTGGAGTGAACGGCAACAAGTTGTTGAACATGAATGTACAACACACGCCCGAGATACACTTGAGATGAATGTTTACGTCTGCAAGACGCGGCGCTAGCTAAGCGAACAACTTTCATCATTTTGTTAAGATGTTTAACTAATTTACTCAAGTTTTTATTTTGTCAATTTATTAACAAAATGTAACAAAACCCCAGTCTTATGTTTTCTGCATAGAACGCGGCGATCAGAGGATAAAGTTAATAATCGATAATAAAAGGATAAAGTTAGGTGGCGCGCGCCTGCACCGACACGTTCACTAACTTGTTGCTGTCCGCTGTAGGCCGCTACAGGTAACTAAACTCGACTGGTGAACTGTGATGATGGTGAATGGACACGACAGTGGACATACCTATAGGTAATAAATGTATATAGCTCCTTGTCACCTCGCTCCTAGTCAACCGCTAAACGTCCGCGAGAGCCAAATGCACGAATATACACAAATTAATTGAACTACCCACGTGCCGGCGGGCCAGCGAGGTCCTCCGGCCACTCCGCCACATTTGTCAATAACATTCACTATAACATTCAAGAATTTACAATATAAGGGTAAAGCTCGATAATTGCCCAAATTATTCATACTATATACAATACATCGTTGTGATTACAATCCGCTCCTAGATATACGGTCCTTATGTTACAAGCTGATTACATAACAAGTATATTACAAATAAGCAGATAAGAAACCATATCAATTATTAGTCTGTCGCCTAACTACGATAACCGAGGAACACGTTCCCGCTGGAAAGAGTTCGTCATAGCAGATAACGACAGAAGGAATTCACTTTGGACCCCAAATGTTCAGGAGAATGGAATACTTAGTGCTACTGCAACTTGTCTGAGCAACACTGCACACAACACAATACAAAACTACCTTAGAGGATATTTTTCATTGTTTTTGCATAATTTTAATTATAATTGAGAGTTTACCTTCGTACGCGGTAAAGTCATCTCGTATCACCTATCTATATCTAAGAGATCTTCAGCTCCTTCCAGTAGTTTTGTAATATTCAAGACAGAGTGTCGATTTGGTCTAATTCTGATCAAATACGCCACCACTTGTACATTGCTCAGACAACCATCAGTCTTTACTGGTAGCACAAACGATCAACCTATATGATGATGTCATTTTAAAAAGGTCATTAAACATTGTGGCTAAATTAAACCATGCAACATGTTGTCTATAATAGACACAAATATGCGCACACACACACGCACGCGTGCGCACACACACGCACACGTGTGCACACACAATCGCACGTGTGCACACACACGCACACGTGCGCACACACACGCACACGTGTGCACACACAACCGCACGTGCGCACACACACGCACGCACACGTGCGCACACACACGCACACGTGCGCACACACACGCACACGTGCGCACACACACGCACGCGTGCGCCTGCAGCCGCGGGAATGTGCCCAGTGGAGCGGCCGCGTCCACTACGATCATGATACCATTTGTTCAACTAATATTATCGTTATGATATTTGTGTTACATTTCACCTACATTAGTATTGATTAGAATGTATACAATTAGGAAATGCTAAATATGATTTCTTCCCCAATTTAACGTTTAAAACACTTATTTGTAAGACACATCGAATTCGATATTAAATGCAAATTTCGTAATCACTGGCGAGCCTTACATTAGTTCATCACTTATAATCACAATTTATTCTTATTATTATTAATTAATGGATCGATTAGATGAATAGTCTTATAACGTGTCACGAGAATTTAGAACGACCAGCGAGAAGGTGGAGGGGTGGGACACTTGGCAGGGCGCGCTGCATCACCTCGGGGCCGCGTCGCGCTCGGCGTCGCGCGCGTCGCCCAGGTTGGCGTTGACGATGTTGGCGATGGCGTCGGCCGACATGGCCGACATGGCCGTCAGCAGGTTGTTGGCGAGCTCCACGCTGGACGCCTCGTCCATGCGTCTGTCGGTCAGTTCGCCTTCTAGTCGCAGCGTGCGCATGCGAGCTTCTAATTCAGGGTCTGTAACGAAGAACCGTACAACATACGTATTAATATTCTTTTGACATAAATTACAACAGTAGAGTTAATTTTTATTATTTTAGTTCGGCTTTATGCACGAACTATAAATCAATAAATAAATGATTTTAATCGAAATTATAAATAAATCGAAATCGGAAAAAAGGCTTGTGATGATGAAGATGATTGAGAGTGAACGCGTGACGACTATGCTATATGTATATAGGTATACTAACAAACATGTAACTACCGCACAATGGTTCATCTAGGACTGAGGGCGGAAACTAGACCGCAAAGATAACGTATGATTTGCAATAGAATTTGAACTTTGCCATGTATAATATGACAATTGTACCAAAACTTTATAATATTGTGCGACAGTACACGCCTGTGCTCCGCTCTCTCACGAGAAACAAGTATGAAGTGGTCGAGTGGTAGACTAACCGTGCGCATGTTGCGTGTCGGCGTAGGACCAGAAGGGCGAGAACTCGTGGTCGTGCGCGAACTCGTCGGGGCCCGCGGGCGCGGCCAGAGGCGAGAGGGGCGTGAGCGGCGCGAGGGGCGCGAGGGGCGCGAGGGGCGCGAGCGGCTCGTGCTCGTGCGGCGCGAAGGGGTCGTGCGCGGGCAGCAGCGTGTCGGCACTGAACTGCGCCCAGCCCTCCACGCTGCCTGCGCCGCCGCCGCCCAAGTTCTCCCATGCTACACAAATCATGCATAAAATAAGATTATAGATACTTTCGTGTTTACCATTTCAACCATAAGTGGTAACACCCATTGTTAGGGTCGCCGCACACGGGCCACACGCGACAACCATAAACGCCGCCAGGACAAGCTAGAAGTGGCACCAAAAATTGTTGTAGTCGATACTTATGGTCGATACTACTTTTTATTTAGGTACGTATGAAAATCTCTGATATATATAATTATATATCAATATTTATCTCAAATAACAACAGACTATATGCGTGCGTGACCTTCGACTCGAACAGGTTAACTCACTGAGGGGGCGGGGAATCGCGCGAATGGCGTGTGGCCGCCATCGGTGTCAATGGTGTGCGGCGAATCCATATAAAATGTATGAAAACTACTGGAAATAGGTGGCGGCGTTTCAAGCCGTTAAATTAAGTCAATTTTATCCGTTAAAATAAGCAAAAATCTTGTAAGATTTCACAATAGAACAGCAGTAGAGAGAAAAGAAGGTATAATAACGTGTTGTATGAGTGTTGGTACATACGTGAGTGCTGGTCGAGCACGTCGCGCACGGCGGCGGCGGGCGCGTCTTCCTCACCCGCGTCGTCCTCGCCCGCGTCCGCGCCGCCCGACTCCTCCCACATAATGTATGAGTGTTGGTACATACGTGAGTGCTGGTCGAGCACGTCGCGCACGGCGGCGGCGGGCGCGTCTTCCTCACCCGCGTCGTCCTCGCCCGCGTCCGCGCCGCCCGACTCCTCCCACATAATGTATGAGTGTTGGTACATACGTGAGTGCTGGTCGAGCACGTCGCGCACGGCGGCGGCGGGCGCGTCTTCCTCACCCGCGTCGTCCTCGCCCGCGTCCGCGCCGCCCGACTCCTCCCACATAATGTATGAGTGTTGGTACATACGTGAGTGCTGGTCGAGCACGTCGCGCACGGCGGCGGCGGGCGCGTCTTCCTCACCCGCGTCGTCCTCGCCCGCGTCCGCGTCGCCCGACTCCTCCCACATGCTGCGCACACAAACATACCATGCAAATCACCAACTTATTACATATATATGTCGTGGCCAGATCTTAGAAATTGATCACTTCATGAAATGGCCAACTAAAACTGGCCAGATCGTTTTAAACGTTAAAGTTTCATGATAAGTCAATCCTCCTTTGGCCTACTTTTTATAGACCTTTTATTGTCATAGAAATCCTACATCAATGATATGGCCAAACGAGGATTGACATATCATCAAATGTTAACATTGATTGGTTGGACCAAAAGAGGACCAAAAGGCTTGGGATTGACCTGCTCCAGTACGCACTGCAACTATTGTCTTATTATTATTATTTTTTCTTTTGTTTTTATTTTTAATTGTGCTTTTTATTATTTATTACAATTCGATATTGTAGATTATTTTTAACCGACTTCAAAAAAAGGAGGAGGTTATTCAATTCGGTTGTATTTCTTTTTTTTTATCATTTTTTTTTTATGTTTGTTACCTCAGAACTCCGTCGTTTATGGACCGATTTGCAAAATTTTTTTTTCCCTTTATAGGATATGCTTCCAGATTGGTCCCATTTTTTTCAAAATCCAGTTCTGATGATGGGATCCATGAGGAATCGAGGGAACTCCTTAAATATTATAGGCAACCATATAGTGATTTTGGTATTTTCATCGAGTACTTAAGCATTTACAGTCAAAAAGTAACATTTCATGAAGTGGAACTGATGAAGAAGACCAGAAATGGTCAATGGAACTTCATACTCACATTGATATCACAATGAAGATAGTTAAGCGACTATGAAAATACAAATAAATGAATGGTTCTGAATAGTTACGTTGGAAATGGTATCACCGAAGTGATCTGATGATGATGATGGAGCCGGAAGGTAGGCACTGGAACTCCGTAATTAATCAATGTATCCTAGCCGTATTTGGGCTTATTAGAATTGTCATGAGATGCGCTTTGGCTATAAGATACTATCGAATTGATCTGGTGATGGAGCCGGAAGGTGGAAGGTAGACACAGGAACTTTCTAATAAAATAATGTAACCTTGCAGTGTTTTGGGTTAATTGGAATTGTCATGAGAAATAGGCACTCTGTTTATAAGTGGTTCGCAACTAAAAAGTGTAAAATAAATACTTTTTACAAAAAAAAAAATAACCGACTTCACTAAAAAAAACACTAAATGGATCAAAATAATTTTAATTTCGGAAGTCGGTGTTAAATAAGAAAAACAAAAAATACCGAGAAACACCGACTTCCGAAATTAAAATTATTTTGATCCTTTTAGTGTTTTTTTTTAGTGAAGTCGGTTATTTTTTTTTTTGTAAAGTTTTTTTATTTTGCAATTTGACTTTTTTTTTCTATTAATTTTTGACAAAAATGTTTACTTTGCTAAAGTATTACATTTTGTAAACTATATTTTTCCTTTTATTATTGTGAACGTGAGGACTATGTTGATTGTTTTTTTTTTCCTTTTCAGTAATTTTAATGTATGTCTGGCAATTTGAGTATTTTCTGCGGCCTACTCAAATGTCCTTTCCTTGGTATTGTTCGTCAAGTCGTTGAGCTCCTTAGTAGTCCTGAGTTGAGCTTTACGAATACTGACAAATGCTTGCACTGACTGGACAGGTCCACTCAAATCTGTATGGTTCTTTCTTCAAAAGACCATTTCAGACAAATCTGCATGGTTCTCATGTGATTTGACCATTACATATTTACTGTATGGACTTTAAAAGAGACTGACCCCTGAGTTTGTTTCGGTGTTTCTTCTCAGGGTAGTCAGCTAGGAAACACCGGCCTCATCTAGTTTAAAAATGACGAAAAAAAAAATTGACGTGTAAAAGTGTTTTTTAAACCTATTTACAAAATAAATATCATTTATCATTTATCAGTTGGTTGTGGTTGTTTTAGTATATATATATACATATACTAAAACATATTATAAAAAACCTAAAGAAGAAAGATTTGTATGCTTCAATTTTTTTTTTAAATCTTTCACAATTTTATTACTTTCAATATAAAAGCAAATAAGAATTGAAACAGAAAAAAAAAGCGTTACATTGACAGAGGTTGTATTTATCTTCCATCTGTTTCGAATACAATTAGTTATTAAGATTACAAATAAATACAAACAAACTTCATCATCATCTTCCTGCCCTTGTCTCGTTTTATTTGGGGTCAGCGAACATGTTTTTTTTTCTTCCATTTTGTCCTGTCACCCGTTACGCTATCACTAACTCCCTTTTCTTTCATATCAATCCTCACACAATGACTATACAACCACTTGACTGCTCATACGGGCGACTCGGGCTCACGACACTATGTGCTTAGCTAACAATAACAGTCCCTTTTTTAGTACTGACCAGTTATTGGATCTGTGCATACGCGATAATTTTGGTAACTTAAAAATCATTTATTGCATAAAACATAAGCAAAAATGAGTACCTATTCAATTAAATGGAGTGGGAAATCGTCTAGAGTCTAGAACATCTAGCTATAAGAAAGATGGCATAAGTGTTCATTGGTAAGTAAAATCTACACTTATAATATTATATAGAGGTAAAGTTTGTTTTTTTTTTATTTATAGGTGGTCTCTAAAAGTACTGGTCCGACTGCGAATTTTTTTTCACCTGAGTGATATAGACTTATACTTTATGTATGCGGGCGAAGCCGCGGAGAAGAAAGCTAGTATATTTATATTTATTAACATTATTATTAATTACAGGGCTCAAACTTTACTGGTTGGTTACGAATATAGTGATACCGCGTTGATGTCTTTTTGAAAAGTCCCTTACTTTCACTAGAATATTTAATTATTTATTTAATCATAGGAGAACCAACTGCTATATCAAAAGAATAACGATAGTATAAGAGACATTGAGCCAATTACAGGTTCTCACGGGTAGAAACAGGTAAAGTAATAGAAAACTTACGATCACTAATAAGCACGATAAAAAAGAACATAATTAAACATCCCTTAAGTAAAATTAGCACTATGCACTTTTGAAAAAGTCCGCATTCAGCTGAGTGCGTGCCGAATAGGTTTTAATAGTAAACGGGTCAAAAGAGAACTCTTTACAAAGAGCATTAAAGTCCTTACACGCTCGCACCATGCAGGAGATTAGCCTGTAATTAGAAGAGGAAGAAGGAATAGAGATAGGCGGACTAAATCTAACCGATCTCTGGGGGTCATTAAATCATAATTTATGTAAATCTTTTTTGTACATTCTCAATACGATCAATGTATTTGCCATAACAAGGGTTCCAAATTTGAGACGCATATTCGAGGTGACTTCTAACAAAAGAGCAGTAGAGGATCTTAATAGTTTTGGCATTCTTAAAACACCCTGCGAGTCTCATAACAAAACCCAGTGATCTTGAAGCTTTGGCCACTATTTGCTCAATGTGTGATAAGTCTATCCCTAAATATTAGATAAGTCTATCCCTTTATATCCGTAAGTACCACCACTACCCTTTCTACCTGATGCTGAAGTATTTATCGATGATTCCCAATGATAAATAAAAATATGTTTACATTTTAGATTTCCAAATATTTCGGAACTTTAAGAGAATGTGGATTAATGCAGCTCACAAGGAAAATTGGTTGCCAAAAAAATATAGCGTTATTTGTTCAAGGCTTTTCACAGCTGATTGCTTTGAAACTGTAGAAGACCGGCCGGCACTGTTTATTTAGTTCAGCAACACTGACCCTGCTTTTGCCTGTTTTGGTGTGCATTTTTATATATAAAACACTATACACCACTATTTTTAATAAGTACATAAAAAAATCGGGCTCTATCCGTACCCGTTACTGATCATATTTGGGTAATCAAAAGAAAAAAAAAACGAAATCCCAAAATTATCCACGAAAATTTGTCATAATTGGTAAACTCATAATTGAATCAATCATTCATAACATTTGCTACTAGAAAATACTACGCGCATTTGTTTTTCCATTTTGATCGCCATTTATTCATTCATAATCTATTGATTACAATACAATATTCAAGTTTTAATTATATATATATATATTAATATTCTTAAACTGCAAAGTTATTAGCGTTTGTTTATATGACATTTTGGCATATAAACAAACGCTAATAACTTTGCAGTTTAAGAATATTATTAAGCTGTTGATCCCCGCATTAACGCCGGCGTTCACACGCCATTGTCTTACTATTGTGTCTCTAATTACGCACTCAAAAGGCGTACGGAATTTTGGCAAATAAAAAAACATGAATTTCGCATCGTTGTAGACTCAGCGATCATGTAACCGATAGTCGTGTCAGCCAATGGCTTAATAGCCACGAGCTTCGAACAATATTTATTTATTTATTACACACCTTAACTTATTACAGGACAGACATTTATAAAAAATAAGTATACAATAGGCGGTCTTATTGCACAGGGCAATTTATACCAGGAAAATATCTTAGAAAGCACTCGTTAGCCAGCTGGATCAAAAAGGCTTGATTCAGAAAGCGGTGCTCCCGGACGCGTATTGCCATTGTGTATATCAGTACAGACACCCATAGTCTGTACTAGATCACTTTGTGCTCTTAAAAATAACAAATACTCTAAAGCAAACTACGTATAACTACAGACCAGTCTGTATAAGTATACAGTTTGCTTGCATATTTTTAAAGCAAACTACGTATGACTACAGACCTGTCTGTATAAGTATACGGTTTGTTCGCATATGTCTAAAGCAAAATGTGACCGTGTTATTGTTTGTATTGTAGGGTATGTGGGGTCATAAGACTTTAATTATATGTTGCAGTGTACTACGTAACAATATTGAACATAACTATGTTGTACGTGTTTATATTCTCTGAGGGAATCTTCGTGCGACCCCCTCCATAGAAAAGGATACAACATTTTTCTTCTTCTAAAGATTTTCCGATCTCTATGCTATTTAAGTACGAGTATGTTTATCGACATAATTAAAAACTAGGTTTAAACGTTTTATTCTCTATATAAAACGTATAAGCCTAGGTATTTATTATGAAAATAACATTCTTAAATATAATGGAAATGGGAAAATATTTAGAAGTAGAAAAACGTTTCCTTCTTTTTTATCGAGGGCTCCGCAAAATAATTCCCACGTAATGACTGATGAAAAAAAAAATGCAGTAGGGAGCTATGTAAATAAAACAATATTTAAAAAATATTAAAGTATTTATTTTTGAAAGGATAAATCAACATTATTAACTATTTAAAACGAAACCTTATTTAATGTTTTTTTGCATTTGGCTGATTTTTATTAATATTTTCAGAGAGATTATGTTGTTTTTTCTTTCTCACATCTCTTCCACTTTGTATGCGCCCTTTTCCTTTAGAGATCCCTCTGTCCTTTCTCCTCGAAACAGATGTTGGTTGGACGCCTATTTTCCTAGATCTACACATCTTTATTCTCTGAATGGCAAAATTTTTGGCTTGGTCTACGGTTTCTATGGTACATAAAACTTTATTCAATTTTTTAATTATCATTAAATTATTAGTTGATGTGTCGGTTTGTAATATTTCAGACAAGCGGTAGAATTGTAATTTCATAACATCTATTTCTTTTTTCATATTTTCTTCATTTTGATGCGCACTCGGTATAATTACTGTTTCCGACGAAACAAGTGGCAAGGGTTGTGTGGATGGGCCAGTAACAGACTCTTCAAATGAATTTTCAGTGCTCTTTAGATTGACGCTGGAATAGAAGTCTCCGGAAATATTGTTGCCTAATGCTAATTCAGCAAATCTTTTTCTATCCTGCGATGTTATGCGGGGGGATGTTTTGATAAGAATGTTAAAATTCTTTTCTATATAACATAGATGTTTACAATATTTTCCACTCGTACCTTGAGGGCAATCACAACACGCAATATCTACAAACACTGTATAAAAAATCAGTGGGTCACTTTCTGATTGAATTTTGTACTCGTTTTCATTAATTTGATAGTATTCATTCAACCCTTCCGTTTTTTTAAGATATTTCATGTAAATAATGTTTTTGTCGCGTCTGGAGTGGGCGAAGTCTAAAAGACGAAGTTTATGGTAGTTCTCAAAATTTTCCGTAATGAACTTTACAAGCGCACAACTATTAAACACTTTAGATCTTTGTAACACCATATCTTTAAATATGCGGATAGAGGATTCAACATAATTATTTGTATTGTTACCTCGAGTCATCAAATCTGATCTGTAACAGAGACACCATTCTGCTCGTCTTTCCCATAAATTGGTCATATAATTTTTCAGCATAGCATTATCTTTAACATCTTTAATCAAATCAGAAAAAAATGCGGTCGCCGTTTCTTCACTTTCAACATAGAGGACGTTTTGAAATGATTTCATTACAACTTTTCTGAAGTCCTTTTCTACTTTATGATCAGAAAGCCAAAGCCATCGCCAAACTGCTTGACAAACATGAAAGTGACACAGTAATAAAGTAGCTCGGGGGAAAACGCATTTCAAAGCATTACGCTCTGCGTCGGCATCATCAGTCATTATTACTACGGGCTGAAATTTTTTTGTTGTATCATTTTCCAGAGCTTCCTTGGCCGCCATAAAAGCAAGAGTGTAATTGGCTTCGGTATCAGCAGTATGTAACACACAAGCTATCGGTACAGCGCCAATTTTCAAAGATGCAAAAATGAACGTCACTCTTGTGGATGTTTGGTCACAAGAACCACTAGAATCAATGTAGACCATTTCATCTGCATATTCATTTAAAAATAATCTTTTCATAATTGGAGTTATTATAGCAATTATCATAGGGTTTTGTTTTATAATCAAGTAAACTCCTTTTTCAGAAAAAATATTCTGTCGCTCTTTTAAAACTGTTACAACGTCGCGATCCGAACGTCCTCCTAGATTAATTTTACGCCATTTATCGTATAAATGCCTGATTTGACGATAAGTTGGATTTTTTTGAGCATTCGCTAGCACTTGATCGTCTGCAGAATCTAAAATGTTTATTTCATGATATTGTTGTGCTATGGTCGGTGTCATACCTTGTTCAAAGTACATTTCGAACTGTTTCTGCACATCTGGATCACATCGTAAAAACTTATAAGCGGATGCAACATGTATTCTATGCGAATGGTTAAAATTTATCTCGATAATGACGTTCATTCCATCTTTTAAAAGTACGTCGTTTTTTATTGTATTTCTATTAATTTTTTTATACTTAATATTTATTGTGGCACTGCATTGAAAGTTCCTGTTTCTTTTTTCATGTTTCTTATTGAATGACGAGTGCTGGCATCCATACTGCTTACGAAATTCTAGTCTCTGAACAGCAGGGCTTCGCTTTACAATCCAGTTGGTGTTAGTAAACTCGGAAAACTTTTGAATAAACCGTTTACACTGGTCACGCGGCGAATCATTTTCTAACGCTGGTAATTTACATTGGATATTGGCACTAAATGTCTCACTATTCACAAAACTGCATTTTAAGATTGTGAATTCGACACACTGTTTTGCTAAAAACGTTTTTAACTTGTATTCATGCATATTATAAACAGTTAAAGTCTTTATTTCAAACAAAAACAACAAACACTTTGTTTTAATTTGATCGACACGTGCGAACTCGTTTTATTAGGTCAAGGACACTGCCATAATGCGAAGAAAGCAAAGAATGTAAAGGATGTACATATCTATCTTTGGTGCGAAAGAGACAGAATGTGTTTGCTCTGCACTCGCATGTAGTTTGCTCACACTGAAGCATGCCATTGTACATACTACGGCAGCCAAATTGTCTGTACTCGTATGTGTTTTGCTCTCACGAATTAGAGCAAAGTGTATTTTATTTCAGTCTGTCTCTGTACTGATATGCAGTATGCTCTCTAGCTACAAGAGCATATTGCGTGCGATTACAGAGCAACCCCTGTCTGTGCTAGTATACATTATGGCAATACGCCTCCCGGACACGCCTCGTACAGTAAGGAGGTTCCTTTCTCTTGGAGCCCTGACCGCCCGTAGCTAGGACCCTGTTCCTAATGCCAGTGGATGACTTTCAATAAAGGAGGAGGTTCTGAAGTCGTCTAATTTAAAAAAAAATATGTTGAAATGTTATAAATAAGTAAGAATAACAAATAAACGATATAATCTTCGTTTATTACTCCTCACAAATTAAAACCTTTAAATGAATAAAGTTACATCTGTGCGTAACACAGATGTAACTTTATTGAGTGTTTGATTTGCACCCAAGTTTAAAAAAAAAAGCAGAATTAATCGATTTTATCGATATCGATATTTTTGTTGCGAAATTGACTAGTGCATTACTTATGTTTGCTGACATTGTTGCACCAGCCAATCACAACCGCTATATTTTCCCCCGTCCCTCGACCCGCAATGGTGAATCGTGCGTCTATTCGAAATCGGTCGCTATCAGCTCTCAAGTGGTTTAATTCTCTTTG
The DNA here is from genome assembly GCA_905147345.3 of Mythimna impura. Classification (NCBI taxonomy): domain Eukaryota; kingdom Metazoa; phylum Arthropoda; class Insecta; order Lepidoptera; family Noctuidae; genus Mythimna; species Mythimna impura. Next base: position 782,129 of record LR990355.1, on the reverse strand, counting down.
CTCACAGAAATTATCCATCTTTTCTTTGACCTCACTCTCCCTCTTCATCCATCCACATGTATACTCATAACTCTTTTAGTAAGATGCGTTTCTCCTTTTCACATGGCTAAACCAAGATAAACGACACACAAACTTACTCATCGTCAAATCTTTGACTGGCCCGCTCCAAGAAATTCCTTTCGGCTGCTCTCATCTGCAAATCAAACAATATGTATAATACTTGCATATAATTAAACTCGTCTCTCGTGCAGTTATGATACAGCTCATATTAAAAAGTGAGTATTTACTTTGTCCGCGTCGTCAATGCCCAGTCCATCAGCTATGAAGTCAGGTGATTCTCCCGACGCCCCCATCACACCACACATCTGTAAACAAATACCAATGAGGCACCGTTACTTTACAAAAATCTGTTACTCTACTGAAGACAATATCAATGCAATGTGTAGCAGTGCTAATCTATCGACAGCAGTACCGTAACTAAGGCAACGCCAGCGGTGCTCAGGCACAGGACGCACATCCTAGAGGGGCGCAGAATTGACGCTGGTTTGTCACTAGGGCCAAGTTTTACATCATGCATGGTAGTTAGTAGTTTACATACAATACCTATTATTTATCATGTACATAGGTTGTAGACGCGCCCTACCAACAGTGCCGATTCCGTAAGTACTCGAGGCTCCAGCACCCACAACAGTTAAACCGTGGGTGGTGGCAGTGGGGGTGTTTGAAGCATCCCGTCACGCGTATTTTTTTATATCTAATAATTTTTCTTATTATTCAAAAAAAAAAAATCATTTACTTCAGACAAAACAGTCCATAGGCTAGATTATTGTTCGAGCCGAGTAAGATTAAGACTTTTTTATGGCGGTTTAAAAAACTAGTTAGAGCACTGATCGACTACCATGACGCCGAACATTACATGCAAGTGTACCGACCTCGTTGCCATCTTCCGCGTTCACGTCGTCAGCTTGTTCGTCCATCGTCGCCGTCGCCGCCATGTCGTTGTACTAACGAACAATACTAAATTAGTAACAGATACAAACACAATATAGTTATACTAGTAATAGTTATAATGTTCACAAACTCACGTCATAGTTAGCTGCTAGTGTGTCAGCCATGATTTCCACCTGAAAGGTAAATTCAATTGGTTAGTATAAATACCGGCATGGATCTTTAGCGTTGACTTCCACTTGCGCAGAAATGAAATATCGGGTCTCTTTAGTGGTAGGTATGAGTATGAAGTGAAACGCAGGGGCGGGCAATGCAATCCTTGTACAGTGATTGGCTCGCCGATGTTTACGATGCGCAAAGCGATCCCCACTTTTTCGCCGAGCGCTAAAGATTCGTGCCGGTATTTGTACTGCTTCACTGATACAAATGTGAAAATAGGTATTTAAAAGTAATATACAGGGTGTCAGGGTGACAAACGAATACCATGGATTCTGGACAACACAGTGGTGGAATTTTTGATAGGCTCGCGTTTGACCACCATCTCACCTGATGGTAAGCGATGATGTGGCCGACGATGGAGCACGCTTGCCTAGAAGTAACCTATTCACTCTTGACTTAAAGACCCCTAGGTTGTAGCTATCAGGGAACACAGACTCGGGCAGGGAATTCCACTCCTTAGCTGTACGCATTATGAATGTGTTCCCAAAACGCTTTGTACGTATGGGTGGGATGTCCACCATGTACCGATGGCGCAACGCCGTACGTCTAGTGGTCCGATGATGGAACGGACTTGGTGGAATTAAATTGTGCAATTCCAACGCACACTCCCCGAAGTGTAATCGATAGAAAACCGACAGGCCAGCAACTCGGCGTCGATGTTCAAGGCTTTGGAGTTTTGATTCGACAAGTGCATCATCACCGATGATTCTCTTGGCTCGCTTCTCAATCGACTCCAGAGCATCAAGCTGGTATTTGGCAGACCCATCCCAAAGATGAGAGCAGTATTCCATACACGATCGAACTTGCGCTTGATAAAGTTTGAGCAGCTGTTCCGGCGTGAAGTACCGTCTCACCTTGGCCAAGATCCCCAATTTTTTGGCAGCCTGTTGAGCTTTAGCCTCGATGAAAGAGCCGAAATTGAGGGTAGATGACAACGTTACCCCAAGAAGCTCAAGGTCACTGGTTATCGGCACGGTTACACCCCGGAATGATGGAGCCGGGTGGAATTGGCTCCGTTTGGCGGAAAAAAGACACGCCTGGGTTTTAGCAGCATTGAACTTGACCAGATTGGCATCGCCCCAGTCGGATACTGCCTTCAAGGAAAAGTTCAAGCGTTCAACCATAGCCTTTTGGAAAGACTGGATCTGTGACCCACTAGCACGTGCATCAGACACGTATCTCTCAGCAACAGTGCTATCGTCTGCATACCCAAAGGTACCGGGTTTAAGAAGGTCGTTTATGTGCAGCAAGAACAGTGTTGCCGAGAGTACCGACCCCTGAGGGACCCCGGCATTAATTTCCATTTGACCGGACGAGCAGCCATCAATAACCACTCGGATGGATCGCCCCCTCAAGAAGTCTGCGATCCAGTCACACAGACCAGTGGGCAGACCGAAGGAAGGAAGCTTAGCAATAAGGCTATCATGCCAGACCCTGTCAAAGGCCTTCGAGATATCAAAGGAGACTGCAAGTGCTTCCCCATGCTTCTCGATGGCCTCGCTCCAGATGTGAATGGCATACGCTAGAAGATCCCCAGTTGACCGATTTCGGCGAAAGCCGTATTGACGATCACTGAGGATGTCATTAGCTTCTAGGTATGCCAGGAGCTTATTATTGATCACTCGTTCCATACTCTTGCAGAGAATGGACGTTACCGAGATAGGTCTGTAATTAGCAGGGTCAGCCCGACTACCCTTCTTGGGCACGGGTTGCACGTTAGCTTGCTTCCAAGCCATCGGTACTTTTCCAGCCTCAAACGAAAGACGAAATAAGCGTGTCAGGATCGGAGACAGTTCAGGCGCACAAGTTTTTAAAACAATTGCTGGTATCCCGTCGGGACCACTGGCTTTGTTCACGTCAAGGTTACGTAGCACCCTACGGACGTCCTTCTGATGGATGCGTATGTCTGCCATAGTCGTCTCGCATCGCTCAGGAAAGGCAGGGGGCCGCGCGTTACCGGAATCAAGACGTGAAGATTCCGCAAAAAGAGAGGCAAATAGATTTGCTTTCTCCTCAGCGGTGTGGGCCAGCGACCCATCGGGTTTCAGCAGTGGTGGTAGTGAGGGACGGCAGAAGTTCGATTCAACAGATTTAGCCAGGGACCAAAACGCTTTACTACCTGCTGGGTATGAAGCAAGTTTGTTCCCAATTCGGCTAATGTGGTCAAACCGAGACCTCCGCATCACCTTCTTGCAGGATTTGGCAGCCCTATTATAGGCTCTCTTTTTTTGAGTCACGTCACTTGCCTTGCGCCTACGAGCGTCGACCCATTCTTGGTATGCCGTATGTTTAAGCGCTTCAGCGCGATTACATTCGGCGCCAAACCAAGGTCGAACCTTGTCAGACATTGTTACATCAGAGAATGGAATGTAATATTCCATCCCCCGACGCAACACATCCGACACTGCGTCCGCGCACAACGACGGATCAGCGGAAGAGAAGCAAGTAGGCTGCCAAGGATAGCATGCGAAGAAAGAACGCATACCATCCCAATCTGCTGACTTGTATCGCCAAACCCGCCGGGTGCCTCTTGGGCTGGGATCGGGCGGGGAATAGACGGATACAGATTTCACCAGACAATGGTCGGAACTACCTATTGGTGAAGATATCGACACTGAGTACCGGTCCGGATCTGTAGTCAATAGAAGGTCCAAGCAATTGGCCATGTGTGACTCAACATCCGGCACCCTTGTAGCCCCCTGGACCAGCTGGGTGAGATTTAACGCTAGCGCTAGCTTCCGCGTCTCTCGCCCAGCATGGTCTGTGCACTGGTATGGGAAGAGCCACTCCTGATGGTGGGCATTGAAATCCCCCAGTATCACCAATTGGGCAGAAGGGTACCGCTGCTGAGCCACATCCGCCGCCTCACTAAGGTGCTGTGCGAGCCTGGTTGTCTCCTGATCACCACTGTGCGAACGGTAGACACAAGCATAGACAATTTGATCTATGCCAGTGTCCACCAAAGCCCAAAGCGTGGAGTACCTGGAGTCCTCAAGATTGCGGAGACACCGATAGCAGATGTCGTCCCGGGCATACATACATACACCCGCGCGTGGTTTAAAATGGTGCTCCAGGGTAAACCCTGGGTAAGATAAGTACGACACGTCTGACGGACTACTGATCTGCGTCTCCGAAAGAAAAAAAAGAGCAGGTTTCTCAGTCTCCAGATGGTGGTGGACTGCGACGAGATTTGAGTGCAGTCCTCGGATATTACTGAGGTGCACTTTAAGAGAGAGGGAGTGCTGCCGCTGTTTAACTGTTCTCTTTTTAATCTTTGTCATTATGTGTGATAAGAGTGAATGAAGGAGAGGAGAAGGAAGTGAGATGGGGTTTCACGCTGCTATCCTTCAGGCAAGCACTGATAGGACGGCATCATTGGGGTACTAGTCCGGAGACTGCGGGGACGCCCGAGCCCCCCCGGGAGTGTCCATCGGGCCCTCTCCTCTGGTCGCCAACCAGCACGATGGCGCATCCCGGGATTTTTCGACAGTTGGCGGGGCAGCCTTTCATGTGTGGCTGGTACATTACTTGGGCCCCCAACTACCTGCGGTCGGCCAGCGGTGCACCGTGCCTCGGATCCCGCTACCCTCCGCGACTAGTCTCCCGATACCTCCACACCAGTGTGGGCCTGGTCGGTCTGCCTGCAATGGAACCACCACTTCGACCCAACTCCTCTAATTTGGCTACACTGAGCATCGTACCGGAACACGGCTAGGCCGCTTGGCGGTACGTCTTTGCCCAGTGGGTGGTCGCAAGCCAGCGGTCGAAACCTACCACCAGTAAATGTTACGTTTTTTAATTCAAACTGTATAAAATCGTTATTCTAACATTTTTACTGAAAAAATGAATGAATAAAATTAATAATGTCATCGGGATTGATTAGAATAACAATTTTATCTACCCCAATGACTTTATAATTAATTAATTTTTAATTATTTTTACTTTTCTTTTTACTTAAAATATCACCGGGGTTGGTTAGGATAACGAATTTACAAAGTTTAAATTTAAAAAACAAAGTACAAACAAAGTACAATTTTTTTTGAAAACTTAGGAAAAAGCCGACGAAAAATTCTACCACTGGGGGGTCCAGAATCATGTACTGGGTCCGTGGTATTCGTTTGTGCGTCGATTTCAAAAACAGCCTGTATATACGTGTATCAAATAGATACTAACCTCGTAGATGTTTTCTGGAGGATAGTAACCACCCTGAAACATAAGAAAGTTGGATTTAATGTTGTTCTTGTGTTGAAGCTTTTTTGTTTCGGAAAGTATACGGGTTGAAGCTTTCTTTCTGTGTTCGGAAAGTAAAGGTAATTCTTGCTAAAAGAGTATTTAGCGCAAAGTCAATGTTTGAGCTGTTGAAATGTAGAGCTGTTGCTGATACTGTGGCCATGGTGAAAATTTCCCAGAATAGATTCAATTCAAATCATTTATTGTGGATCATAGTATTAAGTCCTTAAAAGTTGATAATTTAGTTATACTCGTATTTATTCGTTGGGAATTAATATATCTGTATTTTGTTTAAGATTTACTTGTGGCTATTACATGTAACAATATTGTGTAAAGATTAAATAAAGATTATTATTATTATAGGTTCATAAGATGTTGTTTTAATTACAGGTTCTGCTATGTATTAATTTGGTACATAGTTAATAAATAAAATAATTAAATCAAATTGTCATGGAATACATTAAAATTAAATTAGCAAAATGTTTAGGTCAAATTATAAATTAGTCATATTACAATATAATAGTTTATAAAACAACAACATAGTGCTTCATAATGCTTTTGGTTTGTATTAATAAACCGGCTAATTCAGTGTCAGGTCATTTAATATTTCTTTTATCGAGTAATAACATTTACTTATCAATAATTCGAGTAGTTTTTTTTTTTAAAGATATTCATGTCGCTCATATTTCTGAATGCAGGTGGAAGATTATTGAAGTTACAAGGGCCCATACAAAAGATGCTTTGGTGCAAAAGCTTTGTTTTGCTGGCTAAAGCTTTGTTTTGGAGATGAGTAGCGGGTTGTTTGTAATTTCAGCGAGCATATTATTTAGTTGCGAGCTTTAACACATTATCAGGAAATGTTACATTTTCAGTAAGTGCAGGCTTGACCGCATCGTGTTGTCTGTTATTCAAACTTGCGTAATAGAAAAAGAATATAGTTATACTCACTAGTGGCGTGGCAGCTTGAGCGCGTGCGCGAGCAGCTCGGGCGGGCTGAGCGCGCGCGCCACGCGGGACAACGTCAGCACCACGTGCCCCATGTACGTATAGTTATACTCACTAGTGGCGTGTCATGTTGCTGTAGGAGCGGGCGCAGCGTGTCATCGAGGAAGGTCTGCCAGCGCTCGGTGAGCGGCGCCGGCAGCTTGAGCGCGTGCGCGAGCAGCTCGGGCGGGCTGAGCGCGCGCGCCACGCGGGACAACGTCAGCACCACGTGCCCCATGTACGTATAGTTATACTCACTAGTGGCGTGTCATGTTGCTGTAGGAGCGGGCGCAGCGTGTCATCGAGGAAGGTCTGCCAGCGCTCGGTGAGCGGCGCCGGCAGCTTGAGCGCGTGCGCGAGCAGCTCGGGCGGGCTGAGCGCGCGCGCCACGCGGGACAACGTCAGCACCACGTGCCCCATGTACGTATAGTTATACTCACTAGTGGCGTGTCATGTTGCTGTAGGAGCGGGCGCAGCGTGTCATCGAGGAAGGTCTGCCAGCGCTCGGTGAGCGGCGCCGGCAGCTTGAGCGCGTGCGCGAGCAGCTCGGGCGGGCTGAGCGCGCGCGCCACGCGGGACAACGTCAGCACCACGTGCCCCATGTAGGCGGCGCGCGGACCGCTCCTGCACCACAACTCTATGTTTATGAACCGACCACGACTTTCGATTCCGTAGCGCGCTAACGCGCCACTGCATCGCTATTTTTGAGCATTTGTCGCGTTTACAACGCACAACGGCAACGATGCTAACAATGTTCACGGATAGTCACTACAGCGCACAAACATAACGATGCTGCTGCGCTTCTATATTTATACTGTACTGTGATAGCAGCGACATAGAATGTGGATGTTGATGAAGCTATAAGAGCAACTCCAACTAGATGACTGTGTCGCAATCCGAGGCCCTACCGCGAGGGCTTAACGCGATACATTTGTCGACCTAAACAGGGATGTGACTATATACAATGTATAGCTCCATCTCTCTCTCTCGCTCGCACGATGTACATTTTAACAAATCATGGTAAGGCCCCTATTTACGATCGCGCGGCAAACAATTGTCGTAAGCAAACGCCCCAAGCATTCTCTACCCGGTGGGATTTTGAGGAGCACTTCCGACGTCTGGCTCCTAAGCTGGAGCGGGCGGGGGTTGCCTTTAAGCGGCTCCTGCCCAATCTAGGGGGTTCAGACACCTCCTGCCGGAAGCTCTACGGGACGCCGGTGTGGGCACCATCGTTGTCGAAGCGACCAACGGCCAAGCTGAACGCGTTCCAGAGGGTCATGGCCATTCGAACGGTCACGGGCACGATCTCCCGCGAAGCGGCGAACCTTCTTGCCGGCCTGCCACCGTAGGATTTGGAGGTAAGTCTTTGCACGACTTGCGCATAGTGTTGCAACGCTGGAGCGAAAGTCCGTAGGGGCCAGCAGGGCCGATGCCTGCCGGGGCCATGGGGAGAACGAAATTCAAGACTTCGAAGCATTCTAGGACCACGGGTATCATACCCGTGGTCCTAGAATGCAATGAATGTGGAAATTGAGGGAGCACAGGTGTGAATTCAGTCAGCAAGTCTGACACGCCCTTTCGCTCCGATTTCACACCTAAAAAAGCCAGCTGTCAACTAAATGAATACATTTCACTTTCATACACAAGATGCATCTTATCCGTCTATTGTTTATCAAACTCGGACATTCGACTGATGTTACAAGAATTATACCTCCTGACTATGAGAATAAATAACTTACTTGCTGTTCATGTTCTCTTCAAAAACGTCCATAAGCCGCGTCAACAGATCACATTCCACAAACAACTGCAAAACAAATGTGAACCTAATTAATAATCTCTTAGTTTTTGGTATAAAGAGATATATATAAGAGTTTTTAGCTCTGGTAAAAAAATATAAATATATATATATATATTCATTAAAACAGATATAGTTGTTTAAAATTATTATCTTGTTTGCTTTCCTACCAGTTTTGTTATTGTTTTAGTAATTAATATTCATTTTTTTTAAACTTATTGATAAACTGGTTAGTTAACAAAAATATTTTATCAAGCATATTCCCTATTATCTCGAATTCAAATATACATGGGCAGGTATATCAGTATTAGCATGAGACGAGGTACTCACATGTCGTGCGTACTGCGTGCGGTACACTCTGTTGGTGAGCGCGTGCTTGACGAGCGTGTACACCTGCGCGTGCAGGAAGTTGTTGTTGGGGTAGCGGAAGAACATGTCCACCAGCACACCCGGCGTGCCTGCCACACACAACACCAGTTAACGTGGGGGAAACAGTCTCATGTGTTAGTTAGTACGCGCTCGTAACAACGGTATTCGAAGGGCGTACGCACAGTGCTTAGACTATTTATTAAAACAAAAGACAAACAAAACAAAACACAAAGACAAAAAAAGTTGTTTTGCCATATAGATTATCAAAAACATATCGCGATAAAAAAAAATTGGGGGTTGAGGATAGGAATGTGAAAACTACTTTATGATCAGACTCAGACCCACTAAATATATACGAAAAAAAAAAACATAAAAATCAGTCACGCGGTCACGCCGTTTCGGAGGAATTCGATTAAAAACAGTGACACAAGATTTTTATATATTAGAATGATTTTTAATATTATTATTGTTGCTTCCTAAGATAAAAGCTCAGACAAGCGTTAAAAAGCTCTAAATCTGAATGGTGCACAGGTATTGCCTGATTTGTAAATGCGCGTCAACACACTGCGCGGTTACATAAACTTTTGCTTGGCTGTAGAAGAAAATTCTAGCTAGGTTATTAAGTTGTTTAGAAATTCACGAAAGTTTTGACGTTCAAAGTCCTAAATATGTGTAACTAATTGGTCTTCATGGTTATTTTTTTGTTTATGGTGGGTTGAAGTTGCTTGCGTCCGTAGGATTTACCACCTTCTCCAAGGCCCACCCTACACGTGCCCCCGGGTAGTGCAAATCGAGCAACAACGCCAAGCAACAGGCGGCGGTTAATTAACTTGTCTTAAGGGACCTCACTGCCCTAAAGGAACTAAATCTCCCTAAAAGAGTGACGCTGATACCTTGGGAAAGTGTCAGTTGTATATCTCCCAACCCTCTCTTATATGAAAATGTCGAAAAATGAGATTGTTTTGTCATGCGATCCGGCTAACCCCAGGCGCCCTCCGGTATCCGGGCCGGACGGTGTGAAATTGGATACCGAAGACTCCGTAGAAGTAGGCAACCAGGCTCCTACGGCTGTAAATACCACTGGAAATCGTAAATTTGTTCAACAGGCTTTCCACCCCAGCCTATTCTCAGAGACCAAGAAGTGCGTCCTTTGGGAGTATACCAAAAACGAGCCCACCCTTGACTTGTAGTACCACTTCAAAACATCACAAAAAGATACGGTAGAGCACCAACCTAGTCCCCCAGATTAGCAAAGATTATTAAATTATATACATTAGCCAGAATAAGAAGCGGAAGACAATGTACCATAGTCCATCTCCAGAAAGGTTGCAAACAAGCAACAGATATAGTGACCTACCCATCGATTTAACTGAAAATATAACAGATGAGAAACCTATGAAACATAGCAAGCCACCACCTATTGTTCTATATGGAGTCGAGGGCCTTAATAAGTTAACTGAGCTCCTAGAAACCGTGGCAGAAATGGACCAATTTACCTACAAAATTATCAACAAAAATCCGCTTAGAATAAACAGTGATATAGAGAGAGAGAGATACAGAGGTCCCCAAAAAATTAATTAATCTTGTCTGGAGTAATGGACTTATTGGGCATACTTTTAACAGGAAAGAAAAAAGACCAGTTAGAATAGTTATTAAAAATCTACAACCTACCACACCCTTAAACATTATTAAGGAAGAAATAGAGGCTACAGGAAATGTATGTAAATGCAAGATTTGGTCCAGAAAAAAAACCTACCTCGACCTTCTTCGTCATCTTGGAGCCAGGCCCTAATAAAACAACAATCAAAGAGTTAAGGTATATTTACCACCAGTCAGTTCTTATAGAAGACCCGAAAAAAATAAAGACAATAGTTCAATGCCAGAGGTGCCAGCAATACGGACACACTAAGAATTACTGCATGCGACCATACAGATGCGTTAAGTGTGGACAATCTCATAAGACGTCAGAATGCCAGCAGCAAGATCGTAAAGCCCCGGCAACATGTGCGCTGTGCAATGGACCACACCCAGCCAACTACAAAGGGTGCCAAGTGTATACAGAGATCTTAGCCAGAAGGGGAAAAAATATTACAGATAGAAAATCATAGTTTCACGCAGAAATTCATAATAAAAAGGATACACAGAATATACAACCTAAACAATACAATAAGTTCAAAAATCATATGCTGAAATCCTAAAACAAAAGACACAATCACAACACAAAGCCAGACTTTAGAACAAATACTCTCAACAAAACAGAACGAAAAGTTCGAAATTATCCTCCAACAAATGAGTACTCTAATGAGTCTCATAGCTGAACTTGTCGACAAGTTAACAAAATGACACCTGGAACATAAATAGTCTTGCCCCAAATAAATATGATGTGGAACTGTTAATGTCGATACAGAAACTGGACATTTTACTCATATCCGAAGCTCACTGTAGTGCTAAGACACCAGTAAAATTCGACAATTACCAATGCTATGTCACACACCACCCTGACGAAACTGGCCATGGTGGGTCTGCCGTGGTCATAAGAAAATCGATAAAACATCATCAAATGCCAGACTACAAAACTGAGCACATACAAGCGACATCGATCGCTGTAGATGACAAATCTGGAAACCTTACTCTCGCTGCAGTCTACTGTCCACCTAAGCATAAAATCTCAGAAGCAATGTTTTCCCACTTTTTGCAAACACTCGGCAATCGGTACGTTGCAGATGGTGACTGGAGCTACTTCAGAGAGTACATAGATAAAAATATACAGATAAAAGTAGCTCTTAAAACTCCTGATGACATAGAGGATTCATCTAAATACATCACTACTCTCATACAGGAAGCTTGCTGGAACAGTACACCTGAAAACAACCAGAGTAAAACAAAGACGATTAACTATCCGCTAGACATAAAATCAGCGATACTGGAAAAGCGACGACTGCGTAGAGTGTGGCATCTAACCAGACTAAGAGGAGATAAAACAAATTTCAATAGAGCAGCTGAAGACCTGAAATGCAAATTAAAAGAATGGCATAATAACACGTTGCAGACGCAGCTGGAATCATTATCTGCTACAGAGGCAACTAATTACTCCTTGTGGAAGTTCACTAAACATTACAGTAGACCACAAACTGCAAAGCCTCCCCTGAAATGCAACTCCGGCTGGGCACGAACCCCACAAGAGAAAGCAAACGTATTCGCTAAACATCTCTCTGAAGTCTTTGTCCTGAATGATGCAGTTGATAAAGAATTTGATAAACAGGTAGAACTAAACCTCAAACAAGATTACCAAATGGCTTTACCACCGAAACCGGTAACTGCACGAGAAGTTTGGAGGGTGTCAGCTGGATTGAAAGATAAAAAAACGCCAGGATTTGACTTAATTACTAAGGAAATTATAAAACAACTACCTAAGAAAGCGTTTGTTTTCTTGACAATGCTATATAATGCCTGTATCCTGAGAGTACAGTATTTTCCAAAGTTGTGGAAAGTATCACAAGTAAAGATGGTATACAAAGATGGCAAACCGCCTAATTAAGTCAGCTCTTATAGGCCTATAAGCTTGCTACCAATATTATCGAAAACCTTCGAGAAGTTGCTACTATGCAGAATACTGCTCATTCTGGAAGAAAAACGCTTCATACCAGCACACCAGTTTGGATTCAGGCAGCAGCACTCTACAGTGGAGCAGGTTCACAGAGTTTACGAAAGAGTTAGAAAAACTCTCGAAGAAAAAGAGTACTGCTCCGCTGTGTTCTTGGATGTTCAGCAGGCTTTTGATAGAGTGTGGCATGAGGGCCTTCTCCTCAAAATTAAAAATAGCCTCCCACACAGCTATCATCAGATTCTCGTTTCATACTTGACTGAACGACTCTTTCGGGTCAAGGAAGGAGATGCAATGTCGAGATTATTTGAGATATGTGCTGGTGTTCCTCAGGGCTTCGTCCTAGGACCTGTGCTATACACTATATTCACAGCTGATTTACCGGAAGCAGATAACACCACAATTGCAACGTTTGCTGACGATACTGCCATTTTAGCCAGCGACAAGGATCCGAGTGTTGCTACAAAGCTCCTGCAGACAGCATTGAATAAAACCACCAAATGGTTAAAGGACTGGCGAATTAAAAGTCAATGCATTAAAATCTGTACAAGTCACGGGTACATTGCGAAAGGGTGATGGCTTCTGGGTCGGAACAGCAAATTGTCAATGGACAACAAGTTACTCATTTATAAAGCCATATTAAAACCGGTATGGATGTATGGCATTCAACTCTGGGGTAGTGCCTGCAACTCTACCATCTCATGCTTGCAGAGAATGCAAAACATAATACTCCGAACGATCAGTAATGTCCCATGGTATGTGACCAACCAAGAAATTCACGAACATCTGAAAATGCCCACGATAACGGAGGAAATCCATAACGTAACCTTAAAATACCGGGAGAAGCTAAAGAAGCACCCGAATACGTTACCAGCACAGCTCACGATGTGTAGCTACGTAAAGCGTCTTAAGCAAAAGGACATCATATAGATAAGACGATGAGGAGACGTTCCCAATGGGGGGACGCACTCAAACTGACATAGCACACTCACCAAATTTGCTCATAGTGTCAAACACTGATCGTAGATTTAACAAAGAGAAAAAAAAACATGGTTGATGTTGATTCGTAATAGTTGTAACAGCCTGTTAGTTGTACGTACCGAGCGTGAGCATAGTGGTGGGCACCTCCTCTACCTCGGAGAGCGCCAGGTGCGCCAGCAGCGCCGCTACCTGCACGCGCGCCAGCCCTACTGCGCCTGCGCGTGCCTCCTCGCCGCGCTCCGCCGCCTCCTGCGCACACACACCCTCATTCAGTAAACTGCATACTGACATACGCGACGCAAACACCGATTATATTGAATAAAAAGAATTTATTAGAGTAATCGTGAATAAGGTGACTTGGAGCAATCGTGAATAAGGTGAATTAGAGCAATCGTGAATAAGGTGAATTGGAGCAATCGTGAATAAGGTGAATTGGAGTAATCGTGAATAAGGTGAATCGGAGTAATCGTGAATAAGGTGAATTGGAGCAATCGTGAATAAGGTGAATTGGAGCAATCGTGAATAAGGTGAATTGGAGTAATCGTGAAATTGGAGCAATCGTGAATAAGGTGAATTGGAGCAATCGTAAATAAGGTGAATTAGAGCAATCGTGAATAAGGTGAATTGGAAAAATCGTGAATAAGGTGAATTGGAGTAATCGTCGTAGTCCATCAAGAACTAAGAAACTAGCTCTTTTCCTTACGGTGCTGCGCGTGGTGCAGCAGCAGCAGGTGCGGTGCCACGGCCGGCTCCACGCTACTGCGCTCCTCGCACTCGCCCGACGACTTCTTCATTCTACTGACAGACCTTCAGTTGTGGGACTCACGTGCGGGTGTCGCGGCTCTGAGGCGGGGTCGTGCAGCAGCGCGTGGTGCAGCAGCGGCAGGTGCGGTGCCACGGCCAGCTCCACGCTACTGCGCTCCTCGCACTCGCCCGACGACTTCTTCATTCTACTGACAGACCTTCAGTTGTGGGACTCACGTGCGGGTGTCGCGGCTCTGAGGCGGGGTCGTGCAGCAGCGCGTGGTGCAGCAGCGGCAGGTGCGGTGCCACGGCCAGCTCCACGCTACTGCGCTCCTCGCACTCGCCCGACGACTTCTTCATTCTACTGACAGACCTTCAGTTGTGGGACTCACGTGCGGGTGTCGCGGCTCTGAGGCGGGGTCGTGCAGCAGCGCGTGGTGCAGCAGCGGCAGGTGCGGTGCCACGGCCAGCTCCACGCTACTGCGCTCCTCGCACTCGCCCGACGACTTCTTCATTCTACTGACAGACCTTCAGTTGTGGGACTCACGTGCGGGTGTCGCGGCTCTGAGGCGGGGTCGTGCAGCAGCGCGTGGTGCAGCAGCGGCAGGTGCGGTGCCACGGCCAGCTCCACGCTACTGCGCTCCTCGCACTCGCCCGACGACTTCTTCATTCTACTGACAGACCTTCAGTTGTGGGACTCACGTGCGGGTGTCGCGGCTCTGAGGCGGGGTCGTGCAGCAGCGCGTGGTGCAGCAGCGGCAGGTGCGGTGCCACGGCCAGCTCCACGCTACTGCGCTCCTCGCACTCGCCCGACGACTTCTTCATTCTACTGACAGACCTTCAGTTGTGGGACTCACGTGCGGGTGTCGCGGCTCTGAGGCGGGGTCGTGCAGCAGCGCGTGGTGCAGCAGCGGCAGGTGCGGTGCCACGGCCAGCTCCACGCTACTGCGCTCCTCGCACTCGCCCGACGACTTCTTCATTCTACTGACAGACCTTCAGTTGTGGGACTCACGTGCGGGTGTCGCGGCTCTGAGGCGGGGTCGTGCAGCAGCGCGTGGTGCAGCAGCGGCAGGTGCGGTGCCACGGCCAGCTCCACGCTACTGCGCTCCTCGCACTCGCCCGACGACGCATAGCCGCCGCGTCCAGACTCGTCGTCGCTCGACGCCTTTTTCATTCTACTGTCAAACCTTCAGTTGTGGGACAATGTAAACAACTTGCTAAACTACATTCTGGCAAAATATTATTCTTATTCTAAACACGTTCATTATTAGTTCAGATCTTCGACAAACAATGGGGCACTTCAACTATTTTACGAACATTCTAATTCTAACTAATTTATAAGAAAAAAAAAACGTTTCTACATATAATAATAATAATAATAATAATCCTTTTATTGTCCAGAAAAACATGACATAATGTAATAAAATACACTATCCTCCACACTAGGATTCCCTGTGTCGTGGAGGGTAGTCTCTTTCGTCGTAACATACATTGTACAATAACCGGAATAAAAAGAGTAAAGTAAAAAATAAAAAACAAAAAAGTGCGAGTGGAACATGCGTGATGAGTTTGTGTGAGTAAGTGTGAGAGTGTGTGTGTATTGGGGGTGTGTACGGGTGTAAGCATATGTGTGAGAGTGAGTGTGTGTGTATTTCAGTTTGTATGAGATTGTGAGTACGCGGGTATGAGAGTGTGTGTCTATGTTTGTGATGTATATGAGTGGGAGTTCGTAAACAGAAATAAATAATTATATAATAATGGTAATAATAGATAAGAGTGCGGTTTGTTATTTATACGGATTTTTTAAAAACGATTCTGTCGTATCATAATTCAAATTTTTTAGAAATTTTATTACATGTGTCTTACATTTATTCTTTGTCATTTGTAGGATGTTTAGTTCCTTATTAAGATTAGAATAAATAAATGGACCCATAAATCGGAAGCATCTTTTGCCGAATTCGAGTCTGGTTCTTGGTTTCTGCCATATCGCTTTCCTGCGAGAGCGGCAACTACTTTGGGTTGTGTTGTGAGCATTTCTATGGAACTTGATTGCTACAGCCAGGATATAAAGTTGCCTAACACGCAGTACATTGCTTTCTGAATAAAGAAGATTGGTGGGAAATCTCATTGGTTTCCTATAAGCTACTTTTAGAATGGCCCGCTGCGAGCGTTCTACTTTTATAAAATGACTCTTATGTGCAACTCCCCAAGTTGTAATGCAGTAATTGAGAATAGGCTCACATAATGTGTAGTAGACCATCCTCAATATCTTTTCATTTGCAATTTGACCCAACCTTTTAAATATGTGCAGCAGTTTTCTTACACGCCCATTTACATGCTGGATTTGCTTAGTCCAAGTAATGTATTGGTCTATGTATATACCAAGATATTTCATGTGAGGTACCTGTTCAAAGGCTGGACATGAGCAAGCAGACTCCCCACGGTTATTGCAGGTGTGCAATGTAACGGCTAGATTGGATGGACAGGGGTTTTTTTTGCTAACATTAAAGTTGACCACTTTTGTTTTCTCAACATTAAGTGTCAGCAAATTATAGGTTAGCCATGTAGCTACCTGATTTACTCCTGCCTCTGCCGCTACATGAACAGACTCCCAGGATCTGCCATAAAATATAATGGCGGTGTCATCGGCGTATGTAAATATTTGAGCATTCTGTACTGGTAAGGAACAGAGACTGTTGATATAAACAATAAAGAGAGTAGGCCCAAGAACGCTGCCTTGTGGCACGCCATAGTTGAGGCTAGCATATGCACTATAATTATTATTTATACCCAGTCTCTGTGTACGGTCTGTTAAATATGATTGGAACCAGTCAAGAGCCGTGCCACGGATACCAATACTCTCCAGTTTTTTTAAAAGAATACTTCTAGAAACTGTATCAAAGGCTTTCGCCAGGTCCAGGAAGATGCCAGTGCACTTATAACCATCGTCCAGTTTGGAAACTACGAAATCCACTAACTGTGTCACTGCATCCTCCGTAGACCTGTATTTGCGAAAGCCATATTGATTGTTGGATAGTATAGTATTCTTCTCTAGAAAGTTCAGTAACCTGGTATTCATTATTTTTTCGAGAATTTTTGATAAGGATGTGAGTAGGGAAATTGGTCGATAATTCGATGCTATTGTTTTGTCTCCGGATTTGAAAATTGGGCAAACATTAGCCTTTTTCATTGCCAAAGGAACTGTCCCCGTTGTAATGCTTAGGTTACATATAAACGCTATTGGTGAGGCCAGATGAATTTTGTTTAATTTAAGAATTTTATTTGTAACACCATCCCAGCCAGGAGCCGAGGAGTCTTTTAGGTTTGAGACTATCTTAATGACTTCGTAACTATCAGTTGGACTGACAAAGAAAGAGTTACTTGGAGTTGATGATTTATAAATATTACTGGAAATGCTAGCCAAATCGGATTCAGTTTTGTTAAGAAGCGAGAGAGATTTTTCAGCAAGCCGTTCTCCCACAGAGGTAAAAAAGTGATTTGCCTTGTCAAGGGACTCCTTAGGATCAGGACAAGCTTTCAAGAGTTCAGAGCTATTTGAGTTGGAAATATTAAAGTTACAAATCTTTTTAATAGCTGTCCATGTCTTTTTACTGTTTCCTTGGGCATTTTCTATAGTGTTTCTATCGTGAGCGTTTTTAAGATTTTGAATTAGATTATTACAATGATTTCTATACATTTTATATCGCTGCTGTATAACTGGGTTACTTTTGTTATCCTTTCTACTAGCCTCGATATGTAGGCGATCTCTTTTACGAACACATTTCATTAATCCTTCAGACATCCAAGGTTTTTTAATAGTTTTTGAGTTTAGAATATTTTCTTCAGTTTTATATTTTTCTATTGTTTTATTTAGTTTATTTGTAAAATCTGTTAGAGCATCGTTTACGTTAGTGTGATTATAAATGCAATTCCAATTTATATCTTCAATAGCCTTTGTCAAACTAGGGTAATCAATTTTAATTTTATGTCTTGTGTCAGGTAAAGAGCATGGTGAATCCTTGGAGATACCCATGATGACCGTGTCATGATCAGTTATACCCGAAGTATAGACTATTACTTTTGCAGGTTTTTTAGTTTTTAACATGACGTGGTCTAGACATGTCTTGTCATGTGTCGGATATTGATGTCCTGGGTAGAAACCGTAATGACCAGTTAAGTCTAGATAGTCAGTGGCACGTTTGTCTCTGGAACTTGGTGAGATATCAATATTAATATCTCCCACGATAGCACAACTTGGAGTATTACATACTTGCATAATTTTCTCTAGTGAGGTACAAAAATTTTGGATATTATGAAAAGATGGAGACCTGTAGATAGCACAAATCGAGAGTTCATTAGCTACTTGGATAATTAAACAGTTTGCGTCCATAAAAGTAGGTTCTTCTATTACCAATTTAATGTTATTTTTGTAAAAAACAGCAATGCCATCATTTTGGTTAAGATATTTTTTGGAATAATAACCGATATAATTATTAAGATACAGTAAAGGTGTTGAAGCGTTTAGGCGACATTCGGTCAGGATTATGATGTCTGGAAGAAAGTTTAAGGCAGTCAGGAAAACTGAAAAATTGTCGAAATTTTTTAAAATGCTACGAATATTTTGACTGATTATTGTTAGTTGTGTCGCGACATCTCCTAATTCGTGCAGGCAATCTTGTGGGTTACTTTTTTTCCTACTTATGTAGATATCCGTCTCATCAATGTCTTGAATCAAAGTATGTTGGTTAGCCATAGTTGTGAAGAAGGTGGAATGAGGGCCGATTTATATCGTATTCTAATGTAATATATAATAGACACATTAATATGTTTGGTATTCTGTTAGTTTTGGGGTGTTGTGTGTTGTGTATGTGATTGGTAATGTATAAATATTGAATGAGATATAGTATAAGTGGATATAGTGTGAAAGGTGTTATGTTTTGTTCTGTCCATTGAGGTACAAAAATTGTTTTAAGCTTTGTAGATTTCTCGTAGCTGTTGAAATGTATGTTCATTTTTGATAATTTCATACTTGTCGCCTTCTTTCTTGCGTAGGAAAACCCGCCCATTTGCAATCCAACAGTATTGAAAATTTTCAGTTCTTGCAAAGTCACGGGCAAGAAAGTGAAGTCTTTTGGATTTAGTGGTTAGATGGTCAGAAACATACAGAGCCATTTCCGGTCCTTCCAGACCAAGATAACTTGTGTTTATTTGCCGGCTGGGATGGTTCATATTAAATTGTTTAGAGCCTTTAAGGAATTTATCTTTGACGAAAGTGTTTGTGAACTCTGTAACTACCGTAGATGTAATCGAACTCTCTTTTGATGGAAGTCTGTATACATCTTTTATTTCGGTAGAAGAGCAATCGATGCCTGTAGTTTTGATCAAGTTGGTGACCATGTTAAGTAAGTTTTCTTTCTTTTCTTTCTTCCTTTTTGGGACACCTCTTATCTCAATACATGTTTTTCTAATGTAGCGATCTAGAGTTTCATTTCTCTCTTCAAGTTCTGTAATTTTAGCAAATGTATTGTTCCGTTCACCTTCCAAAGCATCTATTTTTTTATCCAGATCTATTATTTGAGCAGAGAGATCTCCTAGGGATCTTTCTATGTCGATATTTGACGATTTTATATCATGCTTAATCTCAGTTAGTCCCCTATCAAGGCGTTCTAGCGTTGCAAGGCCCTTGTCAAGTTTTTGCAGCTTCTCATCCTGTTGTTTTGCCCATTCAGCGAACATATCCCTCATCTCATCTCTAAACAAATCGAAGCTACTACAACATTCATTATCCTCCAATCGGGAGCGTTTGAATTTACTTCTCATTGTTATAGACGAAGCAGGAGGTACAGTTATGCTACTAGTTACTGATTTATTTATATTCGAATCAGAGACTGACAGTCCTTGCGGTGGTGGAGTACGAATCGGGTTCATTTTTATGCAGTATTCAAAAACTCACTGTTTTTTATTAAATAACTGTATGTCGCGTAGCACAGGTAGACTGCTGCAGGCGTAGCGCACCGAGAACACGAACACTTCGTAGCCTTCGTAGCTCGTAGCCGATGATGTGAGCCGCGTAGCAGGTACTTAGATTGGCACCGCGTTGCTACGTCACGTCGCCGTAGGGCCAGACGAAGACAGCAATTATGCCGACTGTACTCCTCACTCATGCACTCTGCGTTACGCGGGGGGGGGCTTTTAACTCTTTAGCTGAGCCGTTCCAATTTCGATTTAATGGTCTTACCGCATGTGATAGTTTACAATAACCGGATAAAAAACAAATACTATTTCACGTTAAAAATAAGCAATACGACTGTTCTCAACGACGACTCGGACGAAAGAGGAAGACATAATGTCCGTTATATGTAGACTTTTAGACCATCCAACTGATGTACCCCAAAACGTTTTTATTAGAAAGGCAATAATGTCAAGATAGTTTTAGACAATCAAACCAATGCATTATTGGATCCTCTAAAATATAGGATGTTGATGAGGTTGCCGCAATACTGTAGTGCTTTGGGGATGTTTGGTGGAGACCAACACAGACTACTTTAGGGCCTTTGGCTTACTTGAGCGACCTTTTGTAGGACATAGAAATAAGGTCACAGTTCGGATGGTATCCGTCCTATTTAATGTAAGGTAAGTAGATATAAGATTATATTATTTAACAAAAGCATTCCCAAGGAGGGTTGGTGTCAGGCTGGCGGCCGACTTTAAAAAAAAAAACTAGCCAAATCCCATTTGCAACATGTTTGGTTTTAATAGAATGCGCGATAGGGTTAGGGCGTACCCCACAGGCGACGCGCAGGGGCAGCACCCGGCTCCTGTGGGAAATGGACCAGGGTTGTTGCACCACCTCGGGCGGGTGCAACGTAAGAAGCTAGCTCGGGAAACGAGATTGAGGTATGCAAGTTGGAATGTTGGGACTATGACTGGAAGGGCCAGAGAGTTAGCGGATGTATTGAAAAGAAGACGGATAAATATAGCATGCTTACAGGAAACTAAATGGAGAGGAACAAAAGCGAGAGAAATTGGTGAGGGATACAAGTTCTACTACTGTGGAAGTGATGGAAAAAGAAATGGTGTAGGAATAGTGTTAGACAGTAAATTGAAAGAAAGTGTGATGGAAGTGCAAAGGATTAGTGATAGATTTATAGTTGTGAAAGTTATGTTAGAGAATGTGATGTTGAATATAGTTAGTGTGTATGCACCACAAGTAGGATGTGATGAAACGGTAAAAGAGAAGTTTTGGGAGAATTTTGATACAGCATTAATGAACATCCCTGTTCATGAAGAATTGATAGTTGGAGGTGATTTTAATGGACATGTGGGAAGAATGAAAGGTGTTTATGAAAGAGTACATGGAGGATGGGGTTTCGGTAGTCCGAACAGTGAAGGAGAGACCCTGCTGCAATCCGCTACTGCATTTGACCTAGCAGTAGCCAATACGTGGTTCCAAAAAAGAGACGAACACATGATCACGTACAAAAGTGGTAATCATAAGACCCAAATCGACTACTTTCTAGTTCGGCGCAACCACTTAAAGCACGTCAAAGATTGCAAAGTACTGCCAGGAGAAGACCTAGTCTCACAACACAGACTCCTGGTTATGACATCAGTGGTTAAAATACTGTCTACCAAATACAAAGAGCGTCCTCCCCCTAAAATAAAATGGCATATGTTAGAGAGGAATGATTGTGCGAAGAAGTTCAGGGAGCGAGTGGTGGACAGAATGATAGAGATGGGAGATATGAATGATCGAAGTATAAATGAAAGCTGGAATGAGATGGCTGAGTGTATCAGGCATGCAGCGAAAGATATTTTGGGAGAGACGAGAGGAAAGGGCATAATAGATAGGGATACATGGTGGTGGTCGACAGAAGTTCAGAGTGTATTGAAAGAAAAAAAGAGAAAATTCAAGGAATGGCAGCGTGTAGAGCCTGGAAACGCTAGTTTAAAAGCTGAAAAAAAGAGTGAGTATGACGTTTTAAAGAAGAAAGCCAAGAAAGCCGTGGCAATAGCAAAATCAAAAGCCCAGGACAAACTGTATGACGCACTGGACAGTCCTGCAGGCCAAAAAGAGCTATACCGGCTTACTAGAATAAGAGAGAGAAAGGCGAGGGATGTTTGTCATGTAAGATGTATAAGAGATGAAACTGGAATGGTTCTATCGGATGATGAAAAAATCAGAAAGAGGTGGAAGGAATATTTTGAAAGATTGATGAATGAGGAAAATAATTGGAGTGGGGTGTTAGAGAATAAACCAGTGAATGTGGGATTAGTGAGAATGGTTAGTATGGATGAAGTCAGAATAGCAGTAAATGGAATGAAGAATGGTAAAGCCATTGGTCCAGATGGAATACCAGTTGAAGTGTGGAAGTTATTGCGAGTGGATGGATGGACGTGGTTAGCTTTGTTCTTCAATAAGTTGTTGCTGGAAGAAGCCATACCTGATGAGTGGTGCAATAGCTCTTTGGTGCCGATTTTTAAAAACAAAGGTGATGTGCTTGAGTGCAACAATTATAGAGGAATAAAGCTAATGTCACATACTATGAAAGCCTGGGAGAAAGTTATTGAAAGGCGACTGAGAGAAGAGAGTGAAATTTCACAGAACCAATTCGGTTTTATGCCTGGTCGGGTTACAGCGGATGCCATTTTTGCTATACGCCAGCTGTGCGAGAAATACAGAGGTGCGCATAAAAACTTGCACATGGTATTCATTGACCTCGAAAAGGCATACGACCGGGTACCTCGTGAGGTTCTGTGGTGGGCCCTTAAGGAGAAAGGTGTGCCTGGGAAGTATGTGCAGTTGATCCGAGCGATGTACAATCGATGCAGTACCCAAGTCCGGTCTACAGTGGGCACCACTGGCATATTCAATGTGGCTATCGGCTTACATCAAGGGTCGGCTCTCAGCCCTTACCTCTTCCTGATGATAATGGATGCTCTGACATCGGACATTCAGGAAGAGGTTCCCTGGTGTATGCTGTTTGCCGATGACATTGTGTTGGTTGCCGAGAGTGGCCTAGAGGTCCAGAACAGATTGGAGGTGTGGTGGCACAGACTGGAGAGTGTTGGCCTGAAATTGAGTAGAACCAAAACGGAATACTTGTTCTGCGATTTCGGCGGTCTCTCCAATCCAATGCCCTTATCTCTCGCTAGAACACCCATACCGATCTGCTCCGACTTTCGGTACCTCGGGTCACTCGTCCAAGGGGATGGTGAGGTAGACCGCGACGTAACACATCGGATCAACGCTGGATGGATGAAATGGCGACAGGTCACGGGAACAACTTGTGACCCACGGATGCCCCTCAAGTTGAAGGGTAAAATCTACAAGTCCGTGATAAGGCCTGTCATACTGTATGGATCAGAATGTTGGGCTGTGAAAAAGACGGATGAAAAAAGATTGCACGTAGCGGAGATGAGAATGTTAAGATGGATGTGTGGTGTGACGAGAATGGATAAAGTGAGAAATGAGTATATTAGGGGAAGTTTGAAAGTGGCGCCAGTGACTGAAAAGTTGAAAGGGAATCGTTTGTCTTGGTATGGTCATGTGAAGAGGAGAGATGAAACGCATGTTACTAAAAGAGTTATGAGTTTACATGTGGATGGATGGAGAGGGAGGGGGAGACCAAAGAAAAGATGGATGGATTGTGTTAAGAGTGATATGAAAGAAAAGGAAGTTAGTGATAGTATGACGAGTGACAGGGCAGAATGAAAGAAAAAAACGTGTTGCGCCGACCCCAAATAACACGGGACAAGGGCAGGAAGATGATGATGTAAGTAGATATAAGATATCATAGGTAAGTTAATACAAGGACCTAATAATTTTAGATGGAATTATATTCTGAAATAAATTCATCTTCTTTGACTTGACTCCTAGACATGACTCCTTGCTTACCTACAGACATATTCAAAATCATTCTAGCCTTTAAAAATACTAACAATGTCGATTATGATGGTGTTAGTACAAAAATCGTTAAATCTGTCACTGACATTGTATCTGGCCCACTGTGTCATATAATGAATCTGTGTATTTGTGAAGGAATGTTTCCTGATGCCTTGAAAAGATCGATAGTAAAACCATTACAGAAGAAACAAGAGAGAGACGTGATGCAAAATTACAGACCAATATCATTTCTATCCGTTTTCTCTAAGATATAATAGAACTTAGTAAGATTTGTGTTAAATCAGCAAGGTCAAAAACCTATTCTACCGCCAAGCTCAAACATGCCATACCGCCAAGTGGTGACTTAGCCAGCATCAACGTAGCCTCAAAAATACCGGAGTTTTGGACTGATCTACCGAGGCTATGGTTTGCCCAGTTCGACGCGGTGATGGATCCCCAAAAGCAAGGCGACGCCGCGAAATACAATATGGTCGTTGCGAAATTAAATCGTGAAGCACTACAACAAGTAAGCGATCTGATTTATGCACCGCCAATAAGTTTAATACAATTACAGAACGGCTATTGGCAACCTTTGAAGAGAGCGCCGAGAAGCAGTTTGACAAGCTTGTAGGTGAAATGAATCTAGGATCTCAACGCCCATCACAGCGTCTGAGAAGGATGTCAGCACTGGCTGCCAACACCCAAGTTTGGGACGACGCACTAAGGCGACTCTGGATTACAAGGCTGCCGTCCGAAGTGAAAACTGTGTTATCAGTAGCACCGGATATGACACTGGATAACTTAGCAAAATTGGCTGATAAGATTATGGAAAATATGCGAACTGGAGAAGTGGCCGCCGTTGCATCTACCACATCGACACCGGACATATCAGACCAGTTAAGACAGGTGACCACGGAACTAAAGGAGTTGTGTCTCGAATTGAAAGAGATAAGAGGGAGGACCGAGAATAGAAGAGGAGCATGGAATCGGCAAAGGTCTAGGTCACAGTCTCGGGGACAACCGAGAACTCCAGGGAGCTCCGGGTGGCTGTGCAGGTACCACTACCGTTGGAGGAACCGTTGCCAGGATGTGTGAACAGCCCTGCAACTGGCAGAAGCCCGGAGCAGGAGCTCCGGCGGAAAACTAGACGCCGTGCTGGCCAGCTCGGTGGGGGACTGCAGGGGGTTGGGCGCAAATCACCGTCTGTGTGTAATGGACAGGACGTCTAGAACTCGCTTCCTAGTGGACACAGGAGCCAACGTTTCGTTCCTACCAGTAAGTTATTATAAGTATGAGCGTTCAGTGAGTGATTACAAATTATATGCGGCAAATAACACCGTAATAAGGACATACGGAGTTAAGACTTTAGAATTAAATTTAGGATTTCGAAGAGCGTTCAAGTGGACTTTTATTGTGTGTGAGGTCAAGCAGGCCATTTTGGGCGCCGACTTTATTGAACATTACAAATTAGTTATAGATTTATATTATAAGAGACTTATAGATAGCGTTACAAATTTGCGCACGGATGGGTCTATCGTACAGTGCGACAAACCTTCTATTAAGAGTATATTAAATAACAATCCGTATAGCGACCTGTTAGAAGAATTCTCAGGCATTACAAAGCCTATCGCTTATAGGGACATTCCGTCGTATTCAGTCTACCATCATATAGTCACTTCCGTTTCGCCGGTATATGCGCGCCCGCGTCCGCTGCCGCCGGATCGATATAAGAAAGTTAGAGACGAGTTTCGTACCATGCAAGAGCTGGGATCTGTAGGCCAGGGCAAGGTGAGTGGGCTAGCCCCCTGCATGTAGTTCTAAAATAAGACGGTCACCAATGTAGGGCTATTTTTCGTCCGTTTCGGAATAATAAATTAAACGATTTCCACTGATAAAAAGGTCTATTTCTATCACACACGATTATACAATACCGCGACCTGGCAGGGACTGCGGGGCCGTGCGAGTCGTATCTCAGTTCTCATATTGCATTTTGCTTACCTAAGCACCGGCCCCACTCGCACTAAATAAAGACTGTGTGGAAAGTTATTAACAGTGAAACTGATAGGAATAAAGTACGCAACACGAATTTTTTATTGGAGACTTCACAAGGTCCCATAACCTAACATAGAAGTAGCCCAAGAGTTTGTGAATTATTTTACCGATATACCTCTTAGGACAATAGAAGCTCTAAATTCCTCCCCTGAAGCCTCAATTGCTTTATTGAAAGCAAACTTGCCAGGTCGTACGGTTGAATTTCAATTCAAACATATAAACCCTATGACAGTCATAAAAGCTTTTCAGCAAAGTAAAGTCAAATTAACCGGAGACCTATGGAATTAAAGTATGCACATCCATAATCGAGACCATAGCACCATACTTAGCTTTAATATTTAATTTGTGTGTGGACCGAAGAGTCTTTCCAGATATAATGAAATACAGTAAGGTTATACCACTTTTTAAATCCGGTGACCATAATGACACTAATAATTACAGAACTGTATCAGTATTGCCGGTTTTTAGTAAGGTGTTTGAAAAAGCTATGCATAATCAAATGCTTTACCACTTCTAACAGCAATAAAATCTTTCACGATCAGCAGTTTGGTTTCACAAAAGGACGTTGTACGACTGACGCTGGTGTCACTTTATTAAAACATATATTTACAGCTTGTGAAGATGCCCAAGATGCGATAGAATTTTTTTGTAACCTCTCAAAGGCTTTTGATTGCGTTAATCACGAAACTTTGCTTTTAAAGCTAAAACTAGCTAGCTAGGTAAACTTGCACTCAGCTTGGTGAAATCTTATTTAATTGACAGGCAACAGCAAGTTCAAATAAACGGTGTCAATTCTCCGGGTTTGAATGATAAAATGGGTGTGTACTACAAGGCTCAATATTGGGTCCTTTCCTCTTTTTAGTATATATTAATGATCTACCACATCTATTAAAAAACAACCACATATTGTACTGTTTGCTGACGATACGTCGTTAATTTTTAAAATCAATAGACGTTCCATAAACCTTGATGACGTAAAAAACAACGCTCTACAGCAGGTCCAAAACTGGTTTAATGTTAATAATTTAGTATTAAATGGAAAAAAAAAACTAAATGCATAAGATTTGCGTTGCCCAATGTTAAAACTAATTACTCTGACATAGTATTGAACAAAGAGAAACTCGGATTCGTCGAGAACACGGTTTTCCTGGGAATCACGCTTGGCTCGAGGCTACAATGGGGTCCTCATTTAACATCTCTGACAGGTCGGCTTAGTTCAGCAGCATATGCTGTCAGAAAAATCCGTCAATTTACTAATTTAGATACTGCGAGATTAGTCTATTTTAATTACTTTCATAGTATCATGTCTTACGGTATTTTGCTATGGGGACGGGCTGCAGACATAATCTATTTTTATTATGCAGAAAAGAGTTATCAGAGCCATATATAATCTTCGCAGACGCGATTCTCTTAGAGAAGTATTTAATCAAAAATAGTTCCCTAAGAGACAAATCCTGACGGTCCCTTGTCAGCAGTTTAATCTAATTTTCTTTATCTATGTCAAACATGTCAATGTTACTTATTTTTTATTACTTATTTTGATCCTACACTTGTTTGCACACCATGACAATACGGTAAATATGTTAGCACAACTTCATTTGATTATAACACCTTGCATGCATTGTTTTCCATAATAATTGTATGTACTCATGTTTGAGCAAATAAAGTAATCTGAATCGTGTCATCTTCGGCAATGACAGAGCGCAAGTATCTAAATTTATTTACATTGGGTAGGGTTAACCTTTAGTTTGACCTCTTTATATTCGCTACTGGAATCGTCAAAGTTGCATACCATATATTCAATCTAGGTTCTGCTGATTCGAGTCTATGTGGTTCGAGAGATCGCCTCCCTTAGTTTAAGTTATCTTTGCAATCCATAGATGTTATGTGATATTAGAGTCACATCATCTGCATACAAAAGGTTCCAAGGCCATTTCTCTGTTAGGTAGTAGGTTGAATACATATGCTTTTAAAATCATAAATCTTAAAAATAACATTACCTTGCCAGTTTGCAAGTTAATACGAGCGATAGCCATATGCGACCTCTTCAGATGCCACAATATTAAACAACAGCGGGCTGAAAGCACATCCTTGATGAACTCCTACTACAATGATTATTTGATTATTTATCTTACACCTAATACTAACAACTAAATAGCATAGCATAATCAGCCTTTTAATGTTCCCACTGCTGGGACTCAGGCCTCCTCTCTAGGAGACGAAATGGGCCATAATCCACCACCAGGGCCCAGTGCGGGTTGGTGAATGTCTTCTATTTTTTGGTTCTAGGACATGCCGGTTTCTTCACGATGTTTTCCTTCACCGTTTGAGAGCAGTGGTGATGAAATAAATTACACTAAGTAATGCGCCTGGCTGGGTTTGAACCCGCGACCTACAACTCGTAAGTTACCACTTTTACCACTCGACTATCACTGCTCTGTTAGTCCCCCTAGCCTTACTCCATCCACCCATCTATCTAACAAAATTACTTTGGTTATCATACCAATATCTTGATGACCTCAACAGGAAGCCTGGTGTTCAGCCTCATCTTCCTCCACAGAACATTGTAAGACACCATGTCAAACGCTTTTGACAGTTCCAGGAAACAGGCATATACTGGTGTTCCCCTGTCAGTATAGTACTGGACAGTATGCTTAAGACACAGTACTGCAGATTCTGTGGAGTTCCCAGATCGGAATCCAAACTGAGCGTCATGCAAAGAGACATGTTGGCTCAAATGTCTGTTCAACACATCGTCCAGCACCTTCCCCAGGGTCGTGGCCAGAGATATAGGTCTATAATCTTTTTTGATCTGCTTAAGCCCGGTACCTTTGGGCATGCAGACGACAGCACTGTTGCAGAGAGTTACATATCCAGCGCGCAAGCTAGTGGGTCACAGATCCAGTCTCTCCGAGAGGCTATAGTCGAACGCTTGAACTTGTCCTTGGAGGCAGTCTCTGAATGGGGCGATGCCAATTTGGTCAAGTTCAATGCTGCTAAAACCCAGGCGTGTCTATTTTTCGCTAAAATGAGCCAATTCAGCCCTGCTCCAACTTTCCGGAGCGTAACCGTGCCGATAACCGACCATCTTGATCTCCTTGGTGTTACGCTGACGTCAACACTCAACTTTGGGCCATACATCGAAGCAAAGGCTCAACTGGGAGCAAAAAAGCTGGAAATCCTCGCGAAGGTCAGACAGTACTTCACGCCGGAACAGCTGCTCAAACTTTATCAAGCGCAAGTTCGATGGTGTATGGAGTACTGCTCTCATCTTTGGGATGGATCTGGCCGATACCAGCTTGATGCACTTGAGGCAATTGAGAGGCGAGCCAGGAGGATCATTGGCAATGATGCACTCGTTGAGTCGAGGCTTCAAAGTCTTGAGCATCGACGCCGAGTTGCTAGCCTGTCGGTTTTCTACCGGTTGCATTTCGGGGAGTGTGCGTCGGAATTGCATAACCTAATTCCGCCTAGCCCGTTCCATCATCGGACCACCAGGCGTACGGCAATGCGCCACCGGTACATGGTGGACATCCCACCTATACGCACAAAACGTTTTGGGAACACATTCATTGTGCGTACAGCTAAGGAGTGGAATTCCTTGCCGGAATCTGTGTTTCCTGATGGCTACAACCCGGGAATCTTTAAGTCAAGAGTGAATAGGTTACTTCTAGGTAAGCGCTCTCCATCGTCGACCGCATCGTCGCTTTCCATTGGGTGAGATAGTGGTCAAGCGCGAACCTATAAAGATTAAAAAAAACCTTTAAAACCAGTGTAAGGCAAATGTCACGTAGTTGTCTGGCATTTTTGCTGAACTGGACCTATTTGGCGCAGGCGCGAGACACATAATGTTAGTTTTTTTTTTTAATCTTATGTGTCTACATGTTGTTTCTTTCTTTCTAATGTTAAAGCTATCTAAAAATGCATTCAAACTTCTGACACGATATCTGTACGCTGTTATACTTTTTCATTATAATTTGTACGAATAGCTCCGGAACGTTTTGTGACCTCCAAGTTTGCCAATTTAGTGTTCTTGGCATCTGATCAAAGGCTTTTTCAAGGTCTATAAACACTATACTGAGGTTTCGTTTATTATCCCGCGCTTTTTTTCACTTATCAGCCTTATCGCATGAATTTCATCTGTGGTTCTTTTGCCTGCCGAGAAGCAAAACTGGTTCTCCGTGATATTTACTAAATTAAAAAGCCGCTCACTAAGGACTCGTTCCCAGATCGTGTTTCCAATGCGATGTTAATTTAATAACGTGGATTGCCGTAATCTCTCACATCTCCTTTATTCTTATAAAACGGGACTAATGTACAGTTTTTCTAAGCATCTGGTATTTTTTCGCTAGCTACAATGTCATTAAATAACTGACAAAGGCATCTACACCTAGGAATTTCCAGAGTTCAGCGGGTATATGATTTGCGACCTAAAAAAAAACCCCTGCAACTGTAATTTCGTTTAAAGGTCCATGCGCCCTAGGGAGCGACACATCCTGTTGTCGGTTTTAGTAATATTCATACACTATTTTACAGATATCCGTGCCATTTGTGAACAGAATACTTTCCTAATCTTAATGTATTTGTTCCAAGTGCGCCCATGTTGCTACTTGAACTACTTGATTTCTCAAGGCACTTCTGTTTTTGCCATTTGATGTGTGCCATTTCATCTTCTCAATATTTCGTCTCTTGGTCGTAATGGGGGCTTTAAGTTTCAAGGCTGTTCGTAAAAACCTGTGTTGGGAATAACCTTGCAGTCTTTGATTTGTTTCATATCACTTTTATCTATCAGGATATAGTCTATGTGTGTCTTCGATTTACCGCTCTTGTAACTGATAAGATTTCCGGAAGGCTTTCGACAAAATCGATAATGACGTGCTGTTAACAAAGCTGGGGGCTATTGGTTTCTCATCCGGCTTTCTTAACTTTTTTGCCGACTACCTACGGGATCATCAGCAGTTCGTCCGCCATGAGTCTAAGCCTGACCATACTACGATCATACCATCGGGCGTCACGTCAGGGAACTGTATTGGGACCCCCCCTTTTCCTGATCATGATCAATGATCTCATTGCTAAAATTAAATTGGGCATGCAAAGTGCCTAATAAATGCCGACGACCTAAAACTGGTTTCGCGAATCGGAAAGATCGAAGATTGCCAACGCAAAAAAGGGATCTTGACGCCATCTACGAATGGAGCATCGAGAACCAGTTGTTTTTTAATATGAACAAGTGCCAAGTCATGGTCGGGGGTCACGACCTATCTATTACGACTATAGGTTGGGTAGGGAAGTAATTACTCGTGTTGTGTGTGTGACTTGGGAGTGACCTTAAACCGCTGTCTGACGTTTAACAGCCCTTGTAGTTTTTCAGGCGCCCGAGTTTTGTTTTGCGAAACGCTCGGGGTTTCCGCAATCCCAGTGTTATTAAGCTCGAGGTCAGTGCCTGTGTGTGGCATTCATATACTGCGACTCAGACACTGATGCTTAAGAAGGTGCAGAAAACTTTCCTGAGATTTTGTACACTTTCTTTCCCTACATGTACCCAACCAATTTCTTTTTAGGGATGCTGGGTTTCAACTCGTTAGAGGTAAGAAGAGGCTTCGATCAGCTCGTAGTGGCTTGTAAAATCCTGAGCGGACGCATTGACTGCCCTGAGTTCCACGACCAAAAAAAGTCCTTTGTTTAGCGTCGCACGTTGATATGCTATATTTCTGTTTAATTCTTCTCAATCTATCAATATTTTACACAACAATATTTGAACCCCTGACTTCAGAGCTAGGTAGAAACATGTATTATAGACGTCAAAATCGTGTGAAGTGATAGTTGCGAAGATAATACGATTAGAATTTGATTGTTTTTTAAGCACGAGAATTGGGCCTCATAATGGACGTGATATTGTCTTGTGCGTGGCTTGATGCCTGACAGCGTAGAGATTGATAGATGTTATTGGTGGCACCGAACTCACTACTAAGTTCTGTATCTACTCAATATTCAACATAGTAAGTTAGAAATTTAATGATATAGATCGGCAAAAGCCATGATCAGCTTTATGACTGTGTTCAGTATTAGTAATGAATGTTTCATTTATAAGAAAAAGTACTAATGTTAAATAATGATGATTTTCGAAAGTAGTGGGCTAGTACTTACAGGATGGGCTCGTGCATGAGCAGCGCGCGCAGCACCTGGCAGCCGTTGACGAGCGCGTGCGTGCGTGCCCGCGGCGGCGACGTGAACATGGCCGCCAGCAGCGCGCGCACGCCCGCCTCCGCCTGCAGGCGCGCCACCAGCGCCCACGACGTGCGCGGCCTGCCGGGGGGCCGCCGCTTAGAACATACTAGCTTTTGCGCACATAAAATATAGTCTATGTCGCTCAGGGATAAAGCAGCTTTCTATCGATGGAAAAAATTTAGCAATCGGACCATTACTTACAGAGATTATTTCCTACAAACAAAAAAAAACAAAGAAACAAACTTTACCACTTTATAATATTAGTGTACATTCTACACTAATATTATAAAGAGGTAGTTTGTTTTTTTTTTGTTTGTATAAACTGTAGATTACAAACGAAAGTTTTTTATCGATCAGTTTTAAATTTATTAAGTGACCGCGCAGTAAGTTTAGCGGTAAAGTAAACAGAGCAATAAAGGTGCTATTGGAACCTCGAATGCAGGCTGCAAGTCGCGGCAGCACTCACAACCGAGACCCGGCAGCACGTGCAGAAGCAGCTGCGTTCGGAATGTTATCACAGAAATCCATACTACTACATAGAAAAGCAGTCGTGCAGCCGCAGCCGGCTTCGTGCGGCCCCGGCATGTGCTGCCTGCAGCAGAGGTTCGAATAGCAGCTTAAGGGTCGTGCATACCTGGTGGAGCAGCCCTCCCCGGCGCAGCCATTAACGATGAGGTCGCACAGCAGCGCGGCGGCGTTGGCCGAGGCCACGGCCGCGATGCGCGCGCGCGCCTCCGCGCCGGCCGCCGCGCCCCGCCCCGCGCCCCCTCCCTCGGGCGCCGCCGTGCTGCCCGCGCCCACGGGGGACGACTCTGTACTGCTCTCCGGTTTTGGCGAACCTGGCGATTGATTCGAAACTAACAGATAATCGGAAATAATGTCATATACGAAACCGGTATTATAATATTCCTATATCCGGTATCAGTATCCAGATCCGAAATTTGATATCCATAACTTCGCTGATATCCACTGGCTACATTCAGAGGCAAAAAAATTGTAAAATAAAACATGAAATATCGTTTTCGGCCTGTTTTTCTGTGAATAAATAATTATAGCTTTGTATGCTTTATTCTGGCTCACCTTTCTCAGCATCAATGTCGGTCGCGCTGGCGTCCTCCTTGTGGTTGACGTCGCTCTTCTCACTCGGCTCGCGCTCCGCCTTCTCGGCAGGTTCGGGCGCCGCCCCGCCCAGCTCCTCCGCCACATACGTGCCACACACGATCTGGATCAGGCACTCCAGGAACTGGTGCTCTTCTAACCACTGTACGATGAAAACGCTACATTTATCGACTGTGTGTATTTAACTAAAAAAAGTTTAACTCATGACTGCCGCGATTCATATGAGCATAAACGGAGAGGAAGAAAAAGAAATGTACAAGGATCATAGCACGTAGTGTTCTGTTGCTTCTGAATTAGGAAAAATATGTCATTTCACCTATGTAAAGTCATCATCATTTCAGCCGAAAGACATCCACTGTTGGACATAGGCTTCCCCCAAGTGTCGCCACAATGAACGTTCCTGTGCGTTTCGCATCCATCGGATTCCCGCAACCCTTACCAGGTTATTGATCCACCTTGTATCAACACATCCTCCATTGCTGCCGTGAACAGTTTCGGAGAAATTACGTCTCCCTGCCTCACGCCCCGCTGCAAGAGGATAGTTTTCAAGGTCTGGTCTTGTAGTCGCACTGGCATGGTTTTTGTACGAAACACTTCAGCACTTCGATGTACCGATAGTCAATTTGGCACCGTTGCAGAGACTGCAACGGTGCCAAATCTCGATCGTATCAAAGGCTTTCTCGTAGTCCACAAACGCTAAGCAGAGAGGCAGATTATACTCCTCAGTCTTCTGTATAACCTGCCGCAGCGTATGTATGTGGTTCACGGTAGGCGTGTGTAACTCTTTACAGAACCGACTCTCTATTCCGAAACATTTTAGTGTTCCGAAAGATTGGAACATCAGTAATGTTTAAAATGCATTATTTATTTTATTTATTTTTCTGATAGCTACAACCTAGGGGTCTTTAAGTCAAGAGTGAATAGGTTACTTCTAGGCAAGCGTGCTCCATCGTCGGCCACATCATCGCTTACCACTGTGAGATAGTGGTCAAACGCGAGCCCATCAATAATTAAAAAAAAAAAAATTGGAACAATTTTAACACTGAAACACTCTTTACTTTACGTGACCGTCTTTTTGAAATTCAAATTATAACGTAAATAGTGTTAATATAATTAATGACCTGAACTAAAAACATCTGCTTTAAATTATGCTCAAATCAAAATTCAATTAAATAAAACTTTTAGTATATATGACGCAGCGTAACAGATCACGATTCATAACAGTCAGTGTGTGTATCTTTTGAGCCGTTGTTCCAAATGTACCGTTTGTATCTTGTGAGTCGATGTTTCAAATGTTCCGTTTGTATCTTTTAAGCCGATGTGCCAAATGTTCCAAATGATACATATCCCTGTTTCGGAACATTTCAGTGATTCAGATGCAAATGTTCCAATCGCAAAGATGACACACTTTTCCCACGCCTAGTTCACGGTGCTGAAGCCTTTTCGGAATCCGGCTTGTTCGGGAGGCTGAAAGTCGTCAAACTTACGCCCGAGACGATTCGTGATGACTCTGGAAAACAGCTTATAGACATGGCTCAGAAGCGAGATAGGCCTGTAATTCTTAAGCAGGGCATTATCGCCCTTCTTAAAGAAGAGTACAACCACGCCTCTGCTCCATGCCTGTGTCGGTTTTCACTCGAGTATGACGGAATCAAATAGCTTCTGAAGGGCCTTAAGGACCAGTTTTCCACCCGCCTTCAGGAGTTCGGCCGTAATTCCGTCCTCACCCGACGCCTTATTGTTTTTCAGCTGCTTCAGAGCCATCCTAATCTCGTACAGGCTGATGTCCGGGATATCTTCGGTATAGTGTCGAGTCAATCTAGCTCTTAGGTCATTTGCTAGATTTGTAGCGGCTTTAGTGATAGACGTGTATAAAGTACAATATGTGTTCTAATCTCTTGGATGCCAATTAAGAAAGCATTTATCGTATAAGGGTGCCCGTACCATCGTTTTTTTTTTTCTTCGTTAGTAGTTGAAAATGTTCTGACAATCAATTCTTTAACTGAAAATGTAAGTTTGTAATCGCAAAATAATATGTTCATGTGGTAAAACTGCATTAACAAATATCACATTGTTCCTTACTTGTGCTGTGAGACCTTGCTTTTTCCCTATGATTTTTGGTCAGCGAGAAGTGTCCTATTGGTGTTGATTCTCTTGCAAGTACATAGATACTAGTGTCAAAAAATGCGCCATAAAAATAATATTTTTAAGTGTGAAATAACAGTTTGACGCCCAGCGAAGTAAGCACGGGGCAGTTTGATATTAATTTCAACTTAATACCTCAACGTATTTTCAAGAAAAAGTGTCTTGACAGACGGACAACGAAAGGTTTATTTTTCCTTTGAGGTACGGAACCCCAAAAATATGAGAAACAAGCGAAATCGTAACGTTTGAAAAAGTTATCGTGGCCCTAGAACGCAAAGGGCAAATGAAAGACCATGTGAGTTGTAGTCAGTAAATGTAGTAGATTTCTAGATAGGGCAGTGAGATTGGTTGCTATTGATTTTTCAATTAAGAATTTCTGATTACCAAAACTGAATATAAGTTTGTAGCAAATCGTTATGAGCTCCTCAGGCAACAATTTGATGTAGAGCAAAAATACAATCGAATACAAAATTTTGGAGGCCCAGTTTGCGATAATTACACGGCATCAAATCACAGTTCCAGTGACCGCAAAATTACATTCTATTGCAAAAACCTGTAAAGAACGACCCACCTTCGTATGTAATCTAACACGTGAGCCCCGGTACGGAGCCCACATGACTAACTCGCAAGTGCTGCTCACGCCAGCTGTACCAACACAGCACTGTCCGTATGCTGCCCTACTTCGGCAACACATTGTCAATATTTGTAAACTTTCACACAATGCCATCAACAACACAATATCTGTATGTTTAGCACATTCCTACTGTACTTACCTGTTCTATTATGTACTTAATTCGCACATGCTAACAATACGACTAACGAAGCAAATATTGTCAATTTTCACGAATTTCTGTGTGTGAATCATATTTATAACTTTCGAGACAAAGGGCTTACAAAAGAATTAGTCAATATATACAGCGGCACATTGACCCCCAGGACATAGAGCCTCCTTAAAAAGTAGTCATGTATTAGCTATGTACACTAGCGGGGGTGTGACTAACTCTGCCCAGAGGAAAAGAATGGCACAGGTATCTATGTAGGTGGTGGTGTGTAGGTGTATATGTGTTGTTATGTAGGTATGTATGGTATCTGGCAGAGTTGCTGACTTAACCAAAAAAAATACCTGAACAGGATTTCTTTGTATACAAGGGACTTTTCAACATATAGAACCTCGATGTAGAAAGTTGACAAGATAGTACTCAGATCATACCCTAGTAATAGCTACCATAAATACATATTTAATTGAAAGACCGATAAGACAGTATTTTGGTAATAACTAGTAATTGGTGATCCAGATTTGGTAATTCCAATTTACAAAGCTTGGAGCACAGGCGTAGGGTAGCCAGCCTTTCGATATTTTACAAGATTCATTTTGGAGAGTGTGCGCAAGATTTACATGACTTGATTCCGCCATCACCAGGGGCGCCGGTTTTTAGAAAACCTCATGGGTGCTCATGCTCATTTGATGACTCGAAAAAGTGGCGAAGTGTGAGAAGAGAAATGCACACTGATCGACCGACAAATAAATAAATGTCCTACTTACATACTGCGTACTTAATTACTAATTATGTTTGATAAAAATATAAGAGAGAAGAGGCCTGAGTTTCAGAAGTGGGAACATTAAAAAGGCTGATAATGCTAATGCTATTATAATTTATACATAACCTAAAAGGCGATTACTGATCTGTTTCTTGATGTCCATTCTCAGCCCCTGAGAACAGTATCAAAGAAAGGACATTTGGGTAGGCTGCATAAACTAAACAAGAATAAATAATAACGATTTTTTATATTTTGTTTTTTTTTTATTATTATTGATAGGCTCGCGTTTGACCACTATCTCACCTGATGGTAAGCGATGATGTAGCCGACGATGGAGCACGCTTGCCTAGAAGTAACCTATTCACTCTTGACTTAAAGACCCCTAGGTTGTAGCTATCAGGAAACAAAGACCCCGGCAGGGAATTCCACTCCTTAGCTGTACGCATGATGAATGTGTTCCCAAAAGGCTTTGTACGTATGGGTGGAATGTCCACCATGTACCGATGGCGCAACGCCGTACGTCTAGTGGTCCGATGATGGAATGGACTTGGTGAAATTAAATTGTGCAATTCCAACGCACACTCCCCGAAGTGTAATCGATAGAAAACCGACAGGCCAGCAACTCGGCGTCGGTGCTCAAGGCTTTGTAGTTTTGATTCGACAAGTGCATCATCACCGATGATCCTCTTGGCTCGCTTCTCAATCGACTCCAGAGCATCAAGCTGGTATTTGGCAGACCCATTCCAAAGATGAGAGCAGTATTCCATACACGATCGAACTTGCGCTTGATAAAGTTTGAGCAGCTGTTCCGCCGTACCGTTCTGTTGTTGGTCAGTTTTATGATCTCCACAAAGAAATAAAATGCTGTTTGACTTGTAATGCCTTCCCATATTTGTGTTATTTGTGAATAAGAAAAAATCTAAGATTATAAAAGAAATATTCAGGTTCAATCAAAAGGAAGTCGAAACGCAATTCCATCATTTAATAACAAAGTGTCAGATCACATCACACTAATATCACACACACACAGTTCAAATAAGAATAGGAAAGTAAATAACCTCGATCTATCAAATGTTGAGTGAAAAGTACGGTTTGCAAAGAAAACTTATTTGCGTATCAATAAAGGTTTTTTTTTTCTTTGTATTACTTAGTTCAATCTAGGTGAAGTAAAATCGTTATTGTTTAATATAAATTAGGATCACCATTCTACCATCGGACAACCCGACGTACGGCGTGTGTCCATCTTTACATTGTTAACGCATCTACAATTCGGGCCAATCGTTTCGCCACGTCGTTTATACCGTGTACATCGAAGGACTGGAACAATTTGCCTGCTGCGGTCTTCCCGTCTTATTATAATTTAGGTGTCTTCAAGGCTACAGTAAATAGGCTCGTAATAATAGTTTATTAATAGCCTATTCACCATCAATGATTGCGGTGGGATCCCGGTCAAGCACTAGTTTATATGATTAAAAAATTAACAACAACACAGACTGGGCGACATTCTGACATTAAATCGAGGCGAACGTAAATATTAAGGTAGCTCCGAAAATAAATTAATGATGAAGGCTAAGAAGAGTGCGGCATGGCAGTCAGCGTTCATCGGATAAAAGAGGTTTCATTATGGCAGCCTCTGAGTTAAAACTATACTTAGTAAATTGAAAACGTAACAATGAAGAACAACCTAGAGAAATTGAATGCTTCAGGTTAATAACGAACACTCACTATGAAAGTAACTTTTTTTTTAAAAGCACCAAATGTACTAAAACTGACTAAGTTCGTGCTGAGAGGCTTTTGCCACATTTCTTGCTGAAGTTTTCACTTTCAATAACTGTAGCACAGGTACTGACAAAGATATCGCGGACTATTTGTATGCAGACTTTCCTACATCTTACTTTCCCACTGCCTAGTTGCTTACCTCCGAAAGTTCAGGGGGAGATAATTCTAATTAGACATGGAGAATATATTAAAGAGCGAAGTTTCTTGCCGGTTCTTCTCCATAGCTCACCAATGGACTGGCCTGTTCGTGTAGTGGTTAGTGGCTCTGACTGCTATGCAGGAGGTAGTCGTGGGTTCGATTCCCACCCAAGACAAATATTTGTGTGATGAGCACGATCATTGCGTGAGCATTCAACGTGTCTGGGTGTTAATTTATCTTTAATACTTAGGGCATACTGAAAGTTTCTGGATTCTGATAAATAAGACTAGATATAAGACTACACACACACTAGACTAGA
Organism: Mythimna impura; assembly: GCA_905147345.3. Lineage (NCBI taxonomy): Eukaryota > Metazoa > Arthropoda > Insecta > Lepidoptera > Noctuidae > Mythimna > Mythimna impura. Next base: position 743,049 of record LR990355.1, on the reverse strand, counting down.
CACATCACACACACACACACACACACACACACACACACACACACACACACACTACATACATACAAACATACACGACATATACAGATGCCTAGATATATTACCGAATAGTTTTTCAAAGTATATTCCATCGCAATTAATGCATTATTGCATTCGCTAAAACCACTGTACAAAGCAGTTGGACCTGTCTTCTTTAGGGACCTCTTCAATGGCTTTATGGAACGCATTCAGCGCCGATTCAGGGCTTGTAATACGTGTGAACGACGAACGTACGAAGGCGGATGCGTCACATCTGAAGCCTTCAAATAGGCTTCTGATACTTTAGCGGAATGTGAGGATGCCTTATCGTGGTGGAGGAGTACATTGCTTCGAGGATGCTTTTCGCGAACTTTTTCTAAGACTCTGGGCAAGCAAGTGTTGACGTACCAATCTGCAGTCACTGTCCTTTGATCTTCAAGCGACACTATAGTGTAATGTCCTGATTTGCCGAAAACAGAAGCAACCATTTTTTACAAACACTTCGACTTTTCATAAATTTCGTCGGCAAATCTTCAAAAGGAAAGAACCACTCTGCCGACTGGCTTTTTCTTTCGGGTTCAAAGCAGTACACCCAGATTTCGTTTTCTGTAACAATATTATAGACAGCCAATAACTGTCCTCCATTTAACACTTTTATCATTTTAAGACACCACTAAACACGCAGTCGTTCCTGGTCCTCCGTTAAGTCATGTGGTATCCATCGAGTGCAAAGCTTCCGAACCTTCAGATGCACATGTAAAATGTTTTGGACTTGGCTCATTCCAATGCCTAACAAAGCACGAATTTGCTGGCAAGTAATTTTATTGTCAGTTTCAATAAGTTATCGTACGGTATCAATTTTCGAGTCTGTAAGTAACCGCAGACGACGGCCGACCTTCACGTACCACGTCATAGAGATGATCACGTCCACGACTAAATTCTCCAAACCACGAACACACCGAGCTGTGACATGGTGCTTCATCATCAAATGCCAATTGAAGTCTCTGGCAACTGTCTTGTTGACTTAAGCCACTACGAAAATCATAAAAAATCATCATCATCTTCCTGCCCTTGTCCCGTGTTATTTGGGATCGGCGCAATACAAAGAGATTCAAAGAGATACAATAGAGCGGCTATCAGAAGAAAATGTCTTAGAAAAACTGTCATCCTATGTCTCGGTGACGCCATCGTGCAATGCCAACGAGAGACCAACCGAACAATTCGACAATATAATAGCTCATACCCGTCCCGACCCCATCAACTCAGGAAAAATCTTAACAGCGCGAAGTAACCCAAAGCACAGCGCCATCTCTCGGGGAATTGGGTTACTAATTTATACAAACTAGACGGGTTATGTATGTTGGGTTTTCGTTGGTAATTTTGGATTGCGTTAACCGATTTTAATAATTCTTTTTTTTTTTTATTTGAAAGAAGATACGTTCAGGATAATAAAATATGTAAACTAAGTCAAAAAAATGCTTGCATATACGGTTAAATTACAAACTTAGTTAAGAAATTATTTTGTACATCTTTTCAAAAACTGTTCAACCCATCAAGTTCAAAATAATTTTCCTAGAAAGTCTTTATAAAGTTCTACTTCTGAGATTTTTTTCATATTTTCTAAACTTATGATTCAAAAGTTAGAGGGGGGAAACATTTTTTTTTACTTTTGGAGCGATTATTTCCGAAAATATTAACATTATCAAAAAATGATTGTAGTAAACCCCTATTCATTTTTAAATACCTATCCAACAATATACCACACGTTAGGGTTGAAATGAAAAAAAATCACTCCACTTTTTATTTTACCACTTTGTCGGCGTGAACTATAAGGGTTCCTAGTTGACTACGGAACCCTGAAAATTGGATCTGTATACAAGTTTATGACGTTTCATAAGTGCCCATGTGAAATAAAATATTGTGAATTTTATGTTTTTAGGGTTCCGTACCTCAAAAGGTAAAAACGGAACCCTTATAGGATCACTTTGTTGTCCGTCTGTCTGTCTGTCTGTCTGTCTGTCTGTCTGTCAAGACCTTTTTTCTCAGGAACGCGTGGAGGTATCAAGCTGAAATTCATATCAAATACTCAAGTCTATGGTCTCTTGGAGCTGTGAAAAAATCAAACTTCTAAGTCAACGCGATCAAAAGATACTCCCGTTTATGCCGCAAATTTTCGACACTCGCAAGGGAATCAAAACCTACAGGGTACTTCCCGTGAACTCAGAATCTTGAAATTTGGTATGAAGCAACGTTTTATAGCAGAGATATAGGAAAAATTGCGAAAAGTATACATTTTTAGTTATATCATATAATAAAAATATTTTTAATAATTTTAAACTTACTACCCCTTTCCTCATGAACGCGTAGTGGTATTATATTGAAATTCATATCAAATACTCAAATCTATAATACCTTTAAGCTGTAACAAAATCAAACTTCTATGTCAACGCAATCAAAAGAAACAGGAATTAAAACCGCATATTTTGAAACTCGCCACTACTCGCAAGGGAATCAAAACCTACAGGGTACTTCCCGTGAACTCAGAATCTTGAAATTTGGTACGAAGCAACGTCTTATAACACAGATAAAGGAAAAATTGCGAAAAGCATAAATTTTTAGTTACATCATATAATAAAAATATTTTTAATAATTTTAAACTTATTACCCCTTTACTCATGAACGCGTAGTGGTATTATATTGAAATTCTTAACAAATACTCAAGTCTATAATATCTTTAAGCTGTAACAAAATCAAACTTCTACGTCAACGCAATCAAAAGATACAGCAATTATATACCTACAGGTTTGTACGGAACCCTCGGTGCGCGAGTCTGACTCGCACTTGGCCGGTTTTTTTTTACTCAGTAAACTGGCTGTTACTCTGTTAGGTAGAAAATCATACGTTTTTTTGGCAAACGAACTCTTTATCTACAAAGTATTAATACCCATTTGGGTATACGGTATTGAACTGGAGGCCTCAGCAAAAACTCGCAATATAAAAATATTACAAAGATTTCAAAACAAGGTTTTCAGAATTGTATGAGATGCTCTTTGGTCTTTAAAGCCAGCTGCATGAGCATTTACAAGTACAAACTGTAAAGGAGGGAATTGACTTTAGAACAAGATGTATAAATTTTACTATCGTAAAGTGGTTGTGAGCGCAACTGCTGAGCTGGAGGTGAGTTCATCCCCAGGTGATTATTATTGTACCATAACTTGTACCATATTGATGGCTATAGGCTAACTGGCGAAATGTCGAACCTGTACTATACACTTGTGCTTTATTCTTCAGCGAGTACGAGCGGGTTGTTGTCAACGTGTCGCCGCAGTACTGCGCACGTCATCGAGCGCTACTCGTGCCGCCTCCGCGTCACGCGAGTCCCTGCTCGTCCACACAAAGCAAAGCGCCACACGCGGCGCCGCGTTTGGGACACAACAGAACACGAGCAGATTATGTTTCTCAGATAAGCAGCCATTGATACCGCCACAATATGGTTCACGATCCTTCCGGCATTGTTTCTAATTGCCTTTATATGCAATGATAGGCTAGATGCGTGACTTATGTTGGTTATAATGCTAAATAGAACAATTGATTTCTAAGGCGTCCTAAATACGCATGTTAATGCGGCTTCCATTCAAAATACTGTATAATAACAGGCAAAACTAGAGATAATAAGACAAACTAGTTGGCAAAAGAACAACCTTCAGCTTGTTTACAAACATGCTTTTAAACAAGCTGAAGGTTGTTCTTTTGCGAGCACCGTGACTAAATAATTGCTGACGTCACTGCAATGAACATGTATGTAGCCAGCGTATGTGTACATGTGAGACCCTTTTCGTTAAACGTGTCCAAAGGGTAAAAACGAGACCCTATTACTAAACTAAGACTCCACTGACCGTTTGTCTGTCACCAGACTGGATCATGAACCGTGATAGCTAGACAGTTGAAATTTTCACAGATAATGTATTTCTGTTACCGCTTAACAACAAATACTAAAAACAGAATAAAATAAATTGTGTAAAAAAAAGATTTTATAGATACTGGTAAGGGACCTCAAATCAGGCCTCATCACGTTTAAATGTTTCTAAAATCTAGTTTTAAAAATAAATATCATGTCAACATTGTTATATGACTGGTTGTTGGTTATTATGTTCAAGCAATTACAACGGCCATGGACGTCGGGAGGAGGAAACTCAGGAGGTGTGACTGCACCACCTGAGTTTCAATAGTATATTAAAAAAAAGTTAGAAATCCAAGTTAGTACCTATGTCTGTCCATAAATTTTGTTACACTTAAAAAGCATAATTTTCCGGCGAGCTACCCATTGCTCGTCGTCCGCAAGCCCACGGCTACGGTGGTCGGAGATCGCTCTGCGATTCCCGACGCCCGGGGCGTCTTGTGTCGCGGCGGCTGGGGCGTGGGTCGTACATACGTTCCCTCACTCTTGCGACCGCCTCCTTCGCTAGCATTACTGCTTCGCAGAAGGACGAAGCCCAGACCATGGCCTGAACCAGGGCCTGGCACGCTATGTCGCCACCGCCGGTTGCCTCCACTAGGACACGACGGTGCTCCGCCCAAGAAGTTAATGTGACTGCTTTAATATTAAAAACATTGCAAAAAAAAATATGACAAAAGAAAAAAAAATGTATAATATCTATAATAATTTATACTAATATTAAAAGAGAAAAGATTTGTATTTTTGTTTGTAATGAATAAACTCAAAAATTACTGAACCGATTTTGAAAATTCTTTCACCAGTGGAAAGCTATTTTATCACGGAGTAACATAGGGTTATATTTTATTTTAAAAAAAAACAATAGGGTTCCCTACTAAAACTCCAATAAGTTAAACCAAAGCGTAAATAAATGACCTATAAATTTCCTTACATCGCGTGAGCTAGTAAAATGATATTTATTTTGTAAATAAGTTTAAAAAAACACTTTTACACGTCAATTTTTTTTTTCTTCATTTTAAACTAACAAATGGTTAAAAGAGATAATACGAGACTTAGCGCCGAACGCTTTGTGCAGCACTCTTGCTGAATTAAATGCGGGATTGTCGCAGCGGACGGCGTGAGCAGAGCACATCTGGAGCGAAGCCATCGAGAAGCATGGGGAAGCGCTTGCCGTCTCCCTTGATATCTCGAAGGCTTTCGATAGGGTCTGGCACGAAAGCCTCATTGCTAAGCTTCCTTCCTTCGGTCTACCCACTGGTCTGTGTGATTGGATCGCAGACTTCTTGAGGGATCGATCCATCCGAGTGGTCGTTGATGGCTGCTCGTCCGGTCAAATGGATATTAATGCCGGGGTCCCTCAGGGGTCGGTACTCTCGGCAACACTGTTTTTGCTGCACATAAATGACTTACTTAAACCCGGTATCTTTGGGTATGCAGACGACAGCACTGTTGCCGAGAGATATGTGGCTGACGCACGCGCTAGTGGGTCACAGATCCAGTCATCCCGAGAGGCTATGGTTGAACGCTTGAACTCGTCCTTGAAGGCGGTCTCCGATTGGGGCGATGCCAATCTGGTCAAGTTCAATGCAACTAAAACCCAAGCGTGTCTTTTTTCCGCTAAACGGAGTCAATTCCACCCGGCTCCATCTTTCCGAGGTGTGACCGTGCCAATAACCGACCACCTTGATCTTCTTGGCGTTACGCTGACGTCAACTCTCAACTTTGGGCCATACATCGAAGCAAAGGCTCAACTGGCAGCAAAAAGCTGGGAATCCTCGCCAAGGTCAGACGGTACTTCACGCCGGAACAGCTGCTAAAACTTTATCAAGCGCAAGTTCGATCGTGTATGGAGTACTGCTCTCATCTTTGGGACGGGTCTGCCAAATACCAGCTTGATGCGATAGAGTCAATTGAGAGGCGAGCCAAGAGGATCATTGGCAATGATGCACTTGTTGAGTCGAAGCTCCAAAGCCTTGGACATCGCCGCCGAGTTGCTGGCCTGTCGGTTTTCTATCGTTTACATTTCGGGGAGTGTGCACTGGAATTGCACAATCTAATTCCGCCAAGTCCGTTCCATCATCGGACCACTAGACGTACGGCGTTGCGCCACCGGTACATGGTGGACATCCCACCCATACGCACAAAACGTTTTAAGAACACATTTATTATGCGTACAGCCAAGGAGTGGAATTCCTTGCCGGAGTCTGTGTTTCCTGATAGCTACAACTTAGGGGTCTTTAAGTCAAGAGTGAATAGGCTACTTCTAGGCAAGCGTGCTCCATCGTCGACCACATCATCGCTTACCATCAGGTGAGATGGTGGTCAAACGCGAGCCTATCATTAATAAAAAAAAAAAAAAAAAAAACAGTAACTTAAGACGCGGGTGAAACTGCGGGGGACAGTTAGTAAATAATGAAATTAAAACAATGATGGAGCAGTTAATAGACGTTTAACACTATGATGCAGTTAATGAGCTACCATGGAAGCCACATGTGCAGAAGCAGTGATTGCCTTACAAGTGTGTCTTCAACGTAGTCGTTAAACTTGGAATACGCTTTCTTGGCAAGGATACGCTTGATGTGGATCTTAGCTAATAGCCATTTAGATATTACTATTATCATTATTATTAGATTTCAGTAGGATCGAGGCTAATTCATTCATACTGCATAGTTTTGATAAATTGTACTTCGACATGTAGTTTTTTCTCTGCTGTTCCTAATAAATTAAAATGAAGTGGGGTAATAAAGAAAACAGAACTGCTATGATTGCTCTACATAAAGTGGGAATACAACCTGCAACAATGTTAAAAACGCTGCCTTAGCTTAGTATTAGACTTATGTTTGTTTATCGCACCATTGATATCTTCACCAACATTTCTTCTGTTGACGATCATAAAAGATCAGGCCGGTCGCTTGTTGTGAGGACTCGAATTCGATTCGTGGGTCAAAATCATTAAAAAAAAAAAAATCTTATCTCATAAAATGATTATACCCGCTAGAACGCCGGCGTGTATCATCAAAAAAGACCTGAAACTAGGTGCTTACCGGCGATATACGGGGCACACCTTAAACGTGTAGCTTAAATCGAAGAGAGAGGAAAGATCAAAACGTTTGCTTGTTCGTTAAGCTGATGGCAAAGACTGATGAGAAAATTTTCACAATTGAGAAACAATTACAACAAGCAAAATGATCGGCAGTATCCCGTGTGGTCATCGTGCGGCGTCAATACTGGTTTGCTGGGTCGGGGTGTCCTAACACAGACTGACCAAGGTCCATTTTTGTAAAAAAGAGGTAAAAACTTCAGCTAAAGTGTATCAAGATACCATTAGACAATGTAGTAAAGCCTCTTAACAATAGCCTTTTTGATAACATACCGTGGATTTGTCAGTAGGACTCAGTACCCGGCCGTAAAGCACGCACTACCCAGCCTTGGCTTGCAGCCCGTGTTCCAGACTACGTTAAGCTTGACGATTAGCCTTCGGCTAGCCTAGACCTCAGCCCCTAGGACTACAAAATGTAGTCTGTGTTTGATGACATGGCCTGCTCTAAACGTAAGAATAATTTGAAATCAATAATAAATTCTTTACAATCAGCAGTGGATAACTTTCCAATAGACACAATGCGTAGAGCAATAGACACAATGCATAGAGCAATAGACACATGGCCTGAACGCTTAAATGTTGTGTTAAGGTTAAGGGGGCGTTTTGAGTAGAAATATGTATTAATTTCTTGTTTAAATTCTATACCAAATGCGCAAAATTATTCTAAGAATATTACTTAAATTTTTATGAAGTTATGTTTCTTTTTATTTGTAACATAGTATAAGCCATACAAGTTATATCCGAGACCAAGGGCTAAAATTTGTAAACTTGCTTCTCTCACTCTTTTATACATACTTCTAACTCGGTGGTATCAATGTGCTATAGAAAACCTATCCGATTCGATGCTGGCTGTGGAAAATTAGAAATGGAAGAGAAGAAAATAGTCCTGCCGGTTCCTGGCAATGACTCACATGAGATTACACGGAAAAATAAAGTATGTATCAGTCTATCTCATGTTTCTAAACAATATGAAATGGAATCTCGAGACCTACCTCCATGACAGTCTTTTTGAACAGGTCGTCGAGGCGGATGAAGTACTTGAAGGTGTCAGCGATGGCCGACGTAGACATGTGGCGCAGCAGGTTGGGCAGGAAGTCGCGCCGCGACTTGAAGAAGTCCAGCACGCGCAGGCACACGATGTGATACAGGTAGCAGTCCTGAGGAACAACCACAACCAGAGGTTATACATTCATACGGTACACTGGCTTCTGCCAGTAGCGTCGCCCACGTGAACAATTTATAACTTATAATAATACTAGATTTTGCCAACTTCTTGTTCGCATGAGTGTCGGTTATTGCGGATGCGGAGCCGAAGTTAGATAGAAACTAGCCCATGTACATATTATATCCATCCATATAGTAAGTATGGATTATGGTATATAGATGAAGCATAATCCAGACCCATACTGGATCACAAGCCATCACCTGCGAGTCCGCGGGCCCAGTTGGGCTTTGTGGATAAGATAATAACAAAAATATGTTGTTTATCATCTCAAGGTTGCATTTCACTTAGACGTTATAAAACGACGATGTTTATTTTTCCATGTGACCGTTAGATAGGTTGTCAATTCATGACAATAGTTGACAAAAGTGGTAAAAAATCATTTTTGCACGACTAGAGCGGCAGTGACTCTGTGACCGGAATGACTACCCAAGCGTTCCATGAATATTAATAGACACATTCTGAATAAGAATTTTCAGGAAAATGCAGTCAAAATATTATAGTTTTGGTAAATATAGACTTCATTTTTGTTTTGTGTTCCCCTTACAATTTTCCTTGCTAGACTATGTAATGGGGCGTGTCAACAAACTGCATGCGACATGTTTACAACAATTAAGAGCTTAGTGATTTTTTTTTTATATGCTGCCATGACATGTTCTATGTCATATAATTTCGGGCAAAAGGCTGCCGCTGCTCCGCTATAATCACGCATCCTACTGGAAAATGTTTGAATGACATCTTCGCGTAAATGGGTCCCAATTCTAGATAAAGGCAAGTTAAATGTCCTTCATGGCAGCATTTATGACTGACCTGTTGTTCAAATATGACTGACTTGTTGGTCTAGCGGTTAGTGGCCCTGATTGCTATACGGGAGGTCGTGGGTTCGATTCCCACCCAGGACAAATGTTCGTGTGATGAGCATGATCATATGTTCTGTCTGGGTGTAATTTATCTATAATATGTATGTACCTAATGATATAAGGACCCATAACACAAGCTCTGCTTAGCTTGGGACAAGACGGCGCGGCGGCGTTGTGTCATAGTTATGGAAAAAAAAAAATTGTTTCTCGAAAGAGACCCAACACTTCACGTAGCCCTGCAGAAAGTAGTTGAGCGGCGTTAAGTCGCATGCTATCGATGGACAGTGAATAGAGGCAGAAATTGAATGCAGGGCACAGAACTTTAGTCACCTAAAGTTCTACTGATGGAACAGAACACTAAATTTTAAACTAAATCTAAACAATTTGAATGCATTGTAGAATCATGGTATCATTCCATGATCACATGAGAAGACTAAATAAGTACCAAAACCAGCTTAACCAAGATAGCCACTACACTCTATCAAAGCTTGAGTATATCTATTGGAAAACCCTATAATTATCATCAATGTATGAAGATGACATCTTTCTAGTTTCATCAATTTTTAAGACATGTGACAAGTGTGTAAAATATTACATTAATATTAAATATAGAATTACCTGTTTGGGACTTCTCTCCAGCAGCATTTCCACTGTTTTACTAAAGTAGGAGGCCAGCAGTGGATTGAGCGGAGGATCCTTGTTGATGAAGTCACACAGGCGGTTCATCTGCGTGGCATCGAGTGATAAGCGGTCACTCAGCATAGACAGGTGGCTAGTCAGCACCTCGCATGCGATGTTCGCATGTCGGTACTGCGACGCCAGCTCTAGGTTCTTGGGTGGCTCCTCCGTTATCAACGTTATCAGCTCCGCCAGAACCTCTGGCTTTGTCAGGCTGAAATTTAACACAAAGCTGTTTTTCAGGTGCTGGTAAAAATAACAAGAATGTTATTTATGCACTTTGGTGGCAGTACATCACTGAATAAAAATGTAAATTACTGAAATAAATTCATCTATCTTAGTTTTAATCAAACATACTTATTGTAATAGATACTGACACCATATATTAAGGTTTATATATCAATTAAATCTGATAAAAAAAAAGTAGGTAGTTTCCATCCGTCAAATAAGATTTATGACAATAGGCTGCCTTATTTCAAAGTTACAGTCGGCGCAATGGTTGAGCATGAGTATGAAATTAATCCTAGTTAGGAAAACGGATCAAATCAAATAGGATTATTTGTGAGATTCTGAAATCCATGGATTTTAATGTCCAAAAATACATTCCATTCCATATTAGCCAACACCTGAACATAATTTCAGAATACAACTTATTCCATAATCAGAATTTAGAGCAGTAAATTTGTTGATCTCAAAATAACAAAATTATTACAATATGAAAGCGATTTACTTAGTCAACCCCTCACTTTAGGGAAATATGCATCTAATTTTATCTAATCTCTACTCATAGGATCTCTCTCTAAAAGCTCTTCTGACCTCCCTGAATAGTACATGCATTGGTAAGTAAACCAAATTGTTTTGTTCAAATGACACTTCATTACTATAAAGAAAAGTTAGTTATAAATAAAATTATTTCTAATATTATACAGTTGGCAATATTCTAGATGTCTACATACTTGTTGCTTGCACAATTTGGGTGAAGTACAAGGACCAAACCTCTGCTTGATGAATTATTCCGTGTTATCCTTTGAGATCAAACTTTTCTTGTTTAATTAAATAAAATGTTATCCCATTAATAGGTGTAATGCAATGGTTATTACCACTCTAAGAAGAAACTAGTTATAATATCTGTTATGAGAAGAGTCCATCACTGGATTGATCTTACAGATCTGTCATACCAACTATTCTGAGATATTTTTGTGACTAAGCAGAATTCAGCTGATGAGTGCTGAATACATAATTGCTTTGTTGACAAGTAATTATAATGTGAACAGAGTAGTCATGAACCACTAGTGCACTTGTTCACACTCGCTGGCTTAACAGTCATTAAATATTAAAGGTGTTTCGTATTGTTTGGACTACACTAGTCAGTCACTGAACTCTAGATAACAACAGACTGGTGCAGGCCCATACCAACTGTGGCATGTACTGATACTTACAACTGTATGAGTGGTTTGTTGTCCGCCTTGCATTCCTGCAGGATGTCGTCCGCTTCCAGCACTTGCGACAACGTTACATTCTGAAACAATAAGCTTACTGCACACATTCACAACATTCAGCACTAAACATCATCGATACGCCTCTCTACTCGCGAACATGACATCATCGTCCACCCAGAACCTTGTTTTTCATCACAAAAGGTGTCACTAATACGAAATAATACGAAAATTCATCGTTTTAACCACTCATAACCATCAATTTTTCAACAAAATACGCACCTCCTCTTTGAGAAGAAAATTTAACTCCCTTACTACAATATAGTTTCCGCTCCAAAACATAGTTAAAATTAATAAGTACAAGACGTGTAATTATTCTAAATCCATAGAAAACTTATTATTTTATATATTTTAGCGTTCCGAGAGTGCAACGATCCGTTTTCTTTTTGACAGTTGTGTTAGCAGTGTTGCCATGAACGTTAACCAAATAAGAAATCAAGAACTCAACTTACGCAACGAAATATACGGGCGAATAACCCCTTTTGTAGAGTTTATATCATTCCAGTTTACAGTTGAGTAAATTGCGAGAAACCACACAGGGCGTTTTCATTAAAAATATATAACTGGGACTCATTTTACCCTCATTGTGGAAAACATTTATAGGTGTTTGGTAAGGTAAGATCAACAACACCAACACAAATAAGTTATTCCCACAATGAGAATAAATAGTTCATATTTAAAATAAAATGTAGAAAATTCGCGAAAAATTTAGTAATAGTGAAAAACTCGAAGTTTTCTAAAAAAATGGTGTGCTTTATTTGCACCGTTGCACGTATGAAATTAAATTACAAAGGCCCCCCCGCTTTTTTTGGGTAGGAAAATCATCCAATGACATCTCCCGCTCTTGGGCAGGCGAGATTAGTTTTATTATATTATTTAGTATGTATTTTTGTGATTTTTATTTTATTAGATGTATGTTTATAATTATAACAGTATATCTTTTTGTTTGCATGTTATATTATTTCATTGATAACTATTTTGTATGTACTTATTTCCCGTTCATGTTTTTTATGTTTCTATGGCTTCGTTAACGGACGGTGAGCTACCCATTGTTCGCGGTCCGCAAGCCCGCGCCTACGGTGGCTCCAAATTGGCATCGGAGTCCCGGCGGCTGGGCCGCGAGGGCCATTGCCTCGCGCGTGCACGTGCGGCCTCCTCCTTTGCTAGCGTTGCTGCTTCGCAGAAGGAGGCGACCGCCTGCCACTCGTCCTCGCTCCGGACCATGGCCTGTCCCAAGGCCCGGCGCGTGAGATCGCTGCCGCCGATCGCCCCAACAAGGTCACGGCGGTGCTCTGCCCATGCGGGGCACACCTCTACCGTATGCTCCACCGTGTCCTCCGGGCGGTCCACACAATGGTGACACCAGGGCGTTTCTTTAACACGAATCCGGTGCAGGAACCTCCCGAACTTACCATGTCCGGTGAGGACCTGCGTCATGCGGAAGGTAAGAACGCCGTGTTGCCTTCCCAGCCACGCCTCAAAAAGGGGACTTACCGCCATAATACAAAGGGCTCCGCTGAATAGACAATTTTTTCCTGCTGAATTTCTCCTATTCTATTAAAGATCCCTTGGAGTTAATACATGAATCGAGAGGTACATTGGTACAAGTTACGATCAGTATTAATTTTAGGTATTCCGAGCGTAATAGAACCGACGAAGGCCCCGCTGAATGGACGAGATGATTAATTGTAATTTCTACTAAAATAGTAATGGTACATTGGATCATATCAGTACGTGAGGTACATTGAACAAGCAAAGCAATGTCATTAGTTTTTTCGGTCTAGTCTATCTCTAGTGGCCCCACTGGGTAGAAACATACGTAGGTCGCTAGTGAAATCAATGAGGATTCCTAGATTGAGACTACTATGGGCAACTAGCACTGCTAGCACTGTCTTTTATCTCAGCAGTCGAAAGCACAGACATGCAAAGATGTCGAGGGTTTGATTCCCAATACATTTTATTGAAAGTAGTAAGGATTTTGTTGTTAAAATAAATGTTTTACACATGGATTATATACATATTTAATAGTATAACAAAACAGATAATAATAATCATCACTTGGCTTGCAGCAGCTGCATAGCGAGCGCCTCGGCCTCGCCCACAGAAAGCGAGGCGGCCACGTCCTGCACCTTCTTCAGCTTGCGAGGCGTGACGCTCGCCTGCGGGATGCCTCGGTTCTCCACCAGTTTCCGCTTAGTAGGCCTGCAAAACATGTCATCACTTTAATGATCTTGTTTACCCTATTGACCTGACTTACTTCAAACTACTCGTAAATAACACTGTTACATTTGAACAGGCAAAAAGAGCAAAGTTTAATTTGATAACTCTGCTAGAAGTCAAAATTACACTTAAACAAACTAAAGATCTTTACCTGTGGAACTTTTGGTCTACTTCAGATTCATCACCAGATCCAGCTGATTCATTGTCTTCGCGATCTGATGCTTCAGGGCCACTACCCTCTTCAGAGCCACCACTCTCATCACTGCCATCTTTCTTACCATACACTTTGTCAGGGTCAGGTAACCATGATAGGTCAGGTCCATCAGACTCTGATTGTGACCCAAAGTCATCTTTCTCCCCTTCCTCTTCCTTCTTCTTATTCTTAAGTTTCCGTTTCTGTTCCTTATGCTTAGCTTTAATCTTTTCTCTAAACCTAATCTTGTCAAATTTATCTTCTTCTTGTAACACCTCCTTTGCCTTTTCTATATCAATACCCCCTACATTCTCATTCAAGAACTGTTTTGCTAGTTCTGATTTTACATCTCTCTTCTCATCATCTATTGCTTCTCCCTCTTCTGTAAACTTTACAGTTGTGTTTACTTTAATCTTCTTCTTTAGGAGTTTCTTGGCAACAGCTGCCTTTGTTAATGGTTTTGCTTTCTTTTTCGATACTGTTTGTACTTCTTCAAGTGGCTCGTCGCCAGGGTCGATGTCCACCCTCTTGACTTGCAAAAAGTCTTCCTCATCACTATCTGCATCATTATGAAAATCAAATTTAATGAGGGATTCTTTCTTTTTCAACTTTTTAAGTTTCTTTTCAAGCTCAACTTTAGATTCTTCTGCTTCACTTTGATCAGTTTCTTCATCAGAACTAGTTTTAGCTTTCAACTTCTCAATGGCATCATTGTTTTTATTTTCTTCAGATTGCCTCTTTTGTGCATATTGATATTTCTTCAAAAATTTAATATATGGTGGCACTATCAATCCCAGCGACCTAGCAAATGCATCTGTATCTAGTAGTTGGACATTGAATATCTCTTTGTTCTTCATAAGAAATACAGATTTGACATAGCTGACAAAAGCCCTCTGTGCACTCTGTTTGAGTTCTGTGCTGTCAGACAGGAGACTTTCTATCTTCCTCTGAGGTGCAACCACTTTTGATGGATCAACCTGTATTTTATTAATGGGAATTTTACTTTTTTGTAGGTCTTCAACCATTTTCTCCTCCTGTGGTAAGAGCATTAACAGACCTTCACCTTTACCAGTAAATCCTCTAGCTGTGCGACCAGCTCTATGAATGTATGTCTCCACATCTTCTGGACAATCCATTTGAATCACCCAATTAACTCGGGGGAAGTCAAGTCCTCTAGAAGCTAAATCTGTAGCAAACAGCACAACATTTGATTTTCTAAAAAAATCATTGTATATCCTCTCTCTTTTTTCTTGATGTATACTTCCATAGAGTGCCAACAAGCTAATGCCAGGCCTCAGTTTGCAGAACAACTCGTATATGTACTTTACTTGTTTGCAAGTAGCCATGAACACTATCACTTTTTGCTTCAAATGATTCTTGATGAATGACCAAAGGATCCCTATTTTCTCATCAATCTCACAAATGATATAACTCTGTTGCAGCAAGTCAGGGGTTACAGTCTCAGCCTGCTCGTGTGGAGCTATGTATGTGGGGAATGACAAGCTGAGGCGAGCTAGATCTTTTACTGATTTAGTTTGTGTGGCAGAGAATAGCAGAGTTTGTCTTTCAGGAGGCAAGTTCTCAATTATTGCATTCATTGTTGTCGCAAAGCCCATGTCCAAACATCTGTCAGCTTCATCTAACACAAGAATCTGGAGGTGGCTACAGTCAAACAAAGGATTCTCATCCATGTGTTGAAGGAGGCGACCAGGTGTACAAATCAATATATTTATTTGATCCATTCTCTTTCTCTCAAACTTCAAATTCTGTCCACCAATAATGAGTCCTGCTGAGAAATCATGAAGATGCCCTACTTTCCTCAAAGCTTCATATATCTGATAGGCTAGTTCTCTGGTGGGTGATATCACTAATGCCCCAACCCCATCCAATCTAGTCCATTTTTTACAAAATAGGTTCTCCAGTATGGGTATTAAGAACGCCAATGTTTTGCCTGAGCCAGTTTTAGCTGCACCGAGGATATCTTTCCCTTGCAATGCATAACCAATAGCTTGTTTCTGTATTTCAGTAGGAGTAACATAGTTATTTTCTTTTAGCCCTTTAAGAGTCTTCTGTGATAATGGAAAGTCTTTAAAACTTTTTATTTCAGCTGGATTTATCTGTAAACATAAATAATATTTAAGTTAATTTATGGTTTCTGAAATAACATAGGTGAATTTAAAAACTAATAGATTGGGTATATACATAAAATGGTAAAATAATTGCAGGTTGTAGACTCATATGGATAATTACTCCTTGCATACTGGACTCCTTAGATTTATTTTTTCACAGTTATACTTAAATGTGATATAAAAATATCTAACGTGTTTGTTATTGTTGTAATGTAGCCCACATGGCTATTTTGAGGTTCAAGTTAAATTGATGAAATATATATTTTTACTGTTTACATAAATGAACCAGTATTTAAGTTTAATCATTAATACTATTAGAGGTAAATTTAAATCATTTCAGGATAAAATACAATTATTTAAGCGAATAAAAAGACTACATTCTACCTTGTCATACTGAGCCTGTAAATATTGTATTGCAGCATCTTCCTCAACGCTCTTTTTCTTCCTTGGCTTGTATAGCTGTAACTTCTTGCCACTCCTGCTTCGCTTTTTCTGTTCTTTCCCATCCTGTTTCATGGTAATAAGCTCTTGAAATTTACAAACAAGTCCCAATCACAGACTCACAGACTAAAATTGTGGTGGTGGTCTGCGGTCTGGTGATTGTTGTCAAATGTGGTGACATTTGACATTATGATGAAATGACATTTTTTTTTTTTACTTTCGTTCCTTGTGGAACAGGCTAGGGTCAGAGACCATGCTGCCTATTCATCAGTTTTTGTTTCTTTTTATTTTACATTAGAATGCAGGTGTAACACATTCTAATGTTTTTTGAAGTATTTGGCAGCAAATGTATCGATTCAGCCTTTCTGCAAACTTCGCTGAGGTAGCTAAAACTACAATAAAATTCTACCGAGACCGCGCCTATTTCAATGATTCCACATATTATTCCAGTTGCGCAGACACTTGGGATACAAAACAACACCAATTTTACATCACAATATTCACTAGGAATCAATTTGCGAATAATTAAAACAGTCACTGAACTTCACTCGAAGAAATCCCGCCAAAAAACTCTGATGAAATGACAGTTGACTGACTTGATATTTACTTTTATTTATTTCCCCACAAGGGAGGGCTATAATCTATCCACCATATGGCCTAGTCTCACATCTACCATGTTTTCGTCTTGTGTAATAACTAATAAGTTTTTAGGGACTTTATTAGAATACGGATGTAACACATTCTATTATTTTGTGGTACTTGGTAGTAAATGTATCGAGTCAGCCTTCTTGACAAACTTCACTAAGTTAGTCAACACTACAATAAAAATCTCTGCTTCATTTTACCGAGATCGCGTCTGTTTACAAAACTACACCAATTTTACATCACAATGTCTACTAGAAATCAATTTGCGAATAATTAAATAAAACAGCCCCTGAACTTCACTCGAAAAAATCCAGCCCAAATCTTTTAATATTTACCTACACACACAAATCATTAAAGTCGGGAAAATATTGCTTGAAAATAATAAATGTATTTTTTTGATAAAAAATAAAGTAAACTACAGTACTAGTACACATAGTCAAGGAACTTCTGTACCTTCTTACTGAAGATTAATTAGAATGCTGACGTCGCGTCGCATCTTCAAAAACATTCCGAAGAGTAAATATACAAGAATAGATGATATCTCTTAGTATGCGCATACATTAGCTTCATATTAAGGGACAATTCTGTTTTATAGAAGTTCAAGATGCTATTGATACGTTAGATAAACTTGCAATTTCAGAAATAAGTAAATAATTAACGTGATTCGACTGTTCACAATTATATTTATATGCTTACCGAAAGGAACAATCTATCTGTAAGCTAGCTTTTTGTCTGAATAAAAAGTTGAAAACCCGATTGTAGTGCAACTTACCTACTGGGTTCAATATTTCATCCAAATCAGTCGAGCCGTTTAGGAAGAGTTAGGTGATCAACACACACAGTACAGAAGAATGATATATTATAAAGATTTGCCTAGTTGGTGTCATATTGCTGTATCAATTAATTTAAAATGCCTTTACACCATGTATGTACTAATAATTATTATTGTCACGAAAACCCATCGCCGACAGTTAATCAAGAGAATAACATTATTTTAAACAAACATTTTTGTTCCAAACATGAACAGGTGAAGGATAACATCGTGAACAAACGTGGCATGTTCTCCTAGAACTAAAAATTCGAAGTTAGGTTACACCCCCAACTCGTACTGGGCCCGCGTTGTAGATTACGGCCCGTTCGCTCTCCTAGAGATGAGAGGCCTGATGAGTCCCAGCAGTGGGAATATTAAAAGGCTTTCAAGCTAGCGGGTGGAGTAATTTAATTCCGGGGAGACCCTGACTTCTCCTCCCTTTTGGATCGCCTATGGTAAAATTATCATAGACGAAGTTTGAATGAAAGCAAAACCACTGATTAAATTCTGATTAATTTATAAGTGTCAACCAAGGGTTCTCGAGTTTCTCGAGAATTTTTGATTAATTTAATTTAATAAAATTTGCGTACATGGCAATTTTTTGTTACCCTAGTTTTAGATAGTAGGTAAGGAAGAGACAAATTCCACCATTCTCGCTGTCTTGCTCGGAGCGATTTGTCCCTAGTTTTTGTCAATAACAAATTTGAGCTTAATCACTCTAAAAATAAAGCACACTTTTGGATATGCAATATTGTTTAGTAACGTTTTCATAAGCATTAGTACGTAGGTATATAAGTTACAGGCGTGCAGCTATCAAACACATTATAGAATAAATTAAATGTCTTTTGTCAAATAAAATTCAATGCAGTCAGTTAAATGAATGAGTTTCCCCATAACAATGCTGAAAAGAAACACGTGCTTAGTCGTACCTAGATAAATATGGACATCTCGCAGCCAGAGGTTCCATAAAGAACGCGCCTAACGCTAAACGCAAAGCGGTCGCGTTAGTACGCAAACATTTTAAATCCGTAATTTTTATCAATTTTAATTTATTTTGGTGTTAACATAAATAAAAAAAAGAAAATTGGTAAGTAAGTTTCAATTAATTTTTTTCAAAAAAAAAGATTTTTATTTTTCTGAAAAATTTGATTATTAGGTCTTGGGCAGTTTTCCTTAATAACACAGCTTAATAATTATCTACTTTTCCCTAATAAAGTATCCGTTCTAAAATCTATAGGTAGGTATACGTTACCTACTCAAAAAAAAAACAATATTAATTACATTTAAGTTTGGAATCTGTTATTCTTAGGCATCAATGGATGCATCGCATTAGACGGTAGGTTTTTCGTCAATTAAAATTTGACTTGGCAAAACCTATCGTATAATGATACGATAGGTTTTGCCACAGTCAAATTTTAATTGACGAAGTTTTTTTTTTAGGTGGGAAAATCATCTTATGACAAATCCCACTCTTAGGCGGAGCGGGAGATAGTGTCAGACTTTTACTGGCTAAAAACCCATTCCTGTTCCTTCGTTGCCTTCGTTGCCTTCGTCCCAGGGCCCGGGTTTCGTTTTCACACTACCCATGGAACAAAGAGTTAAGATTAACTGGGAATAAGAAGCAAAATTTTAGAATTTTCTTCGGATTCAGGCATCCTTTCAATGGAATAATCTTTCTGAGAGATATGATCTCATCAATATGTCAACGAAGTGTCGCCACAACGATAGTATAATAGAATAAGCTTGAACAAGGCTTTAAGGGTACCAATCGAACTACATATTTTGTGTCTATGTGAAAATTACAATGGACATCCAAAATATTATGTAGTGATAAACCCGTAAATTCCCGTGAAAAGTACGATAATGGGGGAATTCTAAGAGATTTATTCTGAAGATATCCAAAGAAAGCATCTTTCATGTAGTATAAATACTTTGACTAGTATTTTTTACGTTCAAGTCCGTGATACCCGAACGCGCGGGGCCCCAAATTCGCGGGGCCTATAGCATTTGCGACTCTTGCTACATGGCTAATCTGCCACTGGCCCCAAGAAATACGACCTTGTCGCTCCTATAAGAATCCGCGTACCATTTCTCACCATAAGTTATTACTAAATAGTATCTATGTAATTATGTTTTTTTTTTCGAGTAAGTGTGTTGAAAAACGTCATTATTGATACACAAGGATATTTGTGACTGCAGTCTCTCGGTTCCATAACGAACTCGCTGTGACCTTACCTTCGGCCCGGCCGTAACTATACGTATATGTACCTACCACCTCAACTGCAATGACAACGTTTACCCACTGATACAAATATTATGATATTAAAATGGAGTGGGGTAATAAAGAAAACCGTAGCATTACACAAAGTAGATATGGAGCCAAATGCAATTTTTGAAATTTTTGATGGGAGTTCCAAAAAAAAGTATTTATATTAGTCGAATGTTTGTGTACAGGACTAGGATAGGTAAAATGAAACCATCTCTTTAACTAGTGACCTAGTATCAAGAAAGAAAGAAATTGAAGATCAAAGCAATTAAGGAAAGAATTCGAAGAAATATTGACTTAGGTTTTTAATAATGATCAGTGCGTTTCTTATCTATATACCTCTATATATAACTATACACTACACTATTTAACGATACTACATTATATTTCAAATATCTGTTATTTACTTATTGTGCACACCTACCACAGTGTTGTCTTTTTTAACCCAATGGTTGACTGGTAGAGAATGTCTTGTGGCATTAAGTCCGCCTATGTACCACCACTGTACATTTTTCAAGTTTAAATAAATAAATAAATAATAAATATAAAAGGAGAAATTGACTGACTGACTGACATATCAACGCACAGCCGAAACTACTGGGACTAGGAACGTGAAATTTTGCACAAGGTTTTATGACGTAGGCGAGCACTAAGATAGGATTTTCTAAAATTCACCCCCTGAGGAGATGAAACGGGAGTCCAAAGTTTGTATGGAAAAACTTACTTTCACGCGGGCGAAGCCGCTGGCAGGAGCTAGCAGGTTACAAGCAGAGGTCGGAGGAGGTGGGTTGATTAGGTCGTTGACGTCAAACGTAGAGGATAATATGGATATGCCTCCAAAATACCGGAACTTCATATTTATTGTGATATTTGTTCCGGAATTTTGAAATTAGCACGAATTTCCTATTGAAGTCAAAAATGTTTTCAACCCATCTGAGAGTAGACCATATAATGATGTTACTAATATTTTTTTTAATGTTATAAATCATTTGTAGTTTGTGTAAAACGTAGCCAAACTTCACTCGCTCGATACTTTTGCGAGAAAAGGGTTTTGAATATGGGTAATTGCCAATAATACACACATTATTTAAAAAAAATACTCAAGCCAACTGAGAGAATAAGAACTTGACTTTCATAATCCTAAAAAGAAGGTTTAAATTCTTCTTACTTTTCTCACAAACCATGATTAAAAAGGTTCAAAATGAGATAATTCTGTGCACGGAGCCTTAAGGTGAAAAACGTATTAATAATATCAATCTACGCTGCCAGTGTTAGCTAATGGTGAAAGAAATCAGTATTTTATTTTATACAAAAATACCTTGGAATATTTATACCGTATTTTGTCCCTTACTGTTGAATTAGAAATGACGCTTGACAGTATGAGACAAAACTTAGACAGTGCCTTCCCGCACATTATGGATAAAATGGCATGTCCATATTATAATATCTTGACGCAAGTATATAAAATCAAGCCTCCGACCTCTGGTTATAAGAAAGAAACGCACTAATCATTATTTAACTGATAGTTTAAATAAGATTAGGGTTGTAAAATCAAAACAACTTCGTATGGGGCGCAAAAAGAGCTCACGGAGATTTTTTATTCACTGACAACAATTTTTTTTACTATTGAGCAATGTTGCAGAATAACCGAGTCTGCTCAAAGCTCGATAGAACTTCCCACTTACCTAGTCAGCAGAATACAACGTGGACTTTATGCGGTTTCAGTGATGGTTTGGTGGGGTGGTAGCCACAGGGATGTTATGGATATGTTTCAGTGATGGTTTGGTGGGGTGGTACCCACAGGGATGTTATTTATAATTATTTTTCAGTGATGTCTTGGTGGGGTGGTAGCCACAGGGATGTTATGGATATGTTTCAGTGATGGTTTGGTGGGGTGGTACCCACAGGGATGTTATTTATAATTATTTTTCAGTGATGGCTTGGTGGGGTGGTAGCCACAGGGATGTTATGGATATGTTTCAGTGATGGTTTGGTGGGGTGGTACCCACAGGGATGTTATTTATAATTATTTTTCAGTGATGGCTTGGTGGGGTGGTAGCCACAGGGATGTTATGGATATGTTTCGGATCTGAATATGGATATAGGAATAACGGTTTCGGATACGGCTACAGATATTAAATTACTTCGGATTATCCGCTAGTACTCAACGTCATAATTTCGTCGTTCAATTTGTGTCGCATATTGTAAGGTCACGTACATTTACGCACATTTTCAACCCCAATCAATACAGTTAAAAGTGCATTACAACTGTGTCTACCAATAAAATGGACAAGTCCTCGGGAAGTGTTACAAGAAATAATAATGCTGAAAGACGGAAAATCTCCTGGTTATGACCTAATTACAGAACGACTTTAGAAGATTCTAAAGGTGACAGTAAAAGGACATGGTCTGCTATAAAAAGTATATGTAACATAAAAAAGGATATGTCTTCCAACTTAGAACTATTACACGCTTGTCCCGACCCTAAAGACTCTCTAGATAGAGCTTATTATTTTTTCACATCTGTTGGTGAGAAGCTTACTGCAAAAACACTTTCAAAATTAAATAAAAGCGAATCTGAACTGGCCCGGTTAAATAGCAGTTTATATATAAACTCATCGCCAATTAACTCCTTTTATGCAAGCCCAACTGAAGTTTATGAAGTCGATAAAATTATTTCAGGTCTCAAAGACGCTTCAGCATCTGGCTGGGATGGTATTTCAAACAAAATTCTCAGACTAAACAAGCTTTACCTCATCCCCCCGATCGTTTTTTTGTGTAACTTGAGTATTTCCTCTGGAATGGTACCAACAACCCTCAAAATGGCAAATGTCTGTCCAATTTTCAAATCTGGTGACAAGACCGTGGCTTCGAACTATCGTCCCATCTCTCTTCTCACATCGCCGTCCAAAATCCTCGAGAAGATAATGAATACTAGACTATTGGGCTACCTTGAAAAAAACGGCATTTTAACGGTTTTCCTAGGGATTACGCTTGACTCAAGGCTACAATGGGGTCCTCATTTAACATCTCTTGCGGGACGGCTTAGCTCAGCTGTTAGAAAAATCCGCCAATTTACGGATGTTGATACCGCTAGACTAGTCTATTTTAGTTATTTTCATAGTATCATGTCATACGGTATCTTACTATGGGGACGGGCTGCAGACATCGACTCAATTTTTATTCTACAGAAAAGAGTTATCAGAACTATTTACAATCTCCGCCGGTGCGATTCTCTAAGGGAACTGTTTAAGGATATTAACATATTGATGGTGCCTTGTCAATATATCTATGAAAACATCATGTACGTTAGAAAAAATCTTCATCTTTTTAGCAAAAGAGGCGATAGACATAATTATGTTACAAGAAATAGGGACCAATTAGTTCAACCAGGTTTCAGACTGGCTAAAGTGGCCTCTTCTTTCATGGGGTACTGTTTGAAATGTTATAATAAAATACCTCCCCAAATATTAGAACTCAATGAAACGAAATTTAAATCTTGTATTAAACGCACACTATGCAGGCAAGCATATTATAAGTTGGAGGATTATATTCAAGATAAAAATGCTTGGCTCAATGCTGGTCCAGCTCCACTACCACCGGGGTGTACAAATTGATTAGTTTTGAAACTATTCTTTATTGTTTTTTTTTTAATTTGTAAAATATTATTGTACTTAGTTAATTATTATTGTATTTAGTATTGTATAATGTAGAAGCATTTATTTCAAAGTTTATAAATGTGAGTACCATGGAGCTATTTTATGGTTTTTAGGTTACTATTGGACTTGTTTGACATAGATGAGCATGGCAGTTGAGAGTTTTTCATGCTCACTCAAATGTCTCACTGATGGTGGCGCGTGTGTTGGATCATTCGGTTCCCTTCAAAATGGTTGAGCTGAGTGGTGCTAATATTTGCGTGAGGTCCGTGAACGGGCGCTGTCAGTTGAGACTGGTCATCTCTTAGCTGCCAGTTGTTATTTTAATATCTATATTTAGTTTTTATTTTTACTTTATTGACATTGTTCTCACATGATA
This sequence comes from Mythimna impura, assembly GCA_905147345.3. Lineage (NCBI taxonomy): Eukaryota > Metazoa > Arthropoda > Insecta > Lepidoptera > Noctuidae > Mythimna > Mythimna impura. Next base: position 718,983 of record LR990355.1, on the reverse strand, counting down.
GCGACAAGAAACATGTAACAGAGATATTTGTAATTGCAAAACATGATTGAAAAGAGTGTCCATGGAGTTTCTTGCACATTCTTCTCCATAGAGATCTACGTTTTGGAATGTGCAATTAGCATCATTTTTTCTTGACATTTCAAAAGTGCCTGTAAATGGTTTATTTGAAATAAATTTGAATCTTGAATCTATCAGACAATCAATGTGGTTTTCACAAGAACAAGTCAACGGAGGATGCAGATACAGATATAGTAGACTTTGTTGTCTCCCAATTAGATGATGGCAATAAATGTACTGGAGTCTTCCTTGACCTTGCGAAAGCTTTCGATACTGTCTCTAGAGGCATCCTCTTAAGTAAGCTTGAAGGCATTGGTGTACGTGGCACTGCTCTTGAGTGGTTCCAGTCCTACCTTAGCAATCGCACACAGAGGTTAATTAGGTAATAACTTCAGTTCCTATGCCAGTCTAAACTACGGTGTACCGCAAGGTAGCGTACTGGGGCCTACTCTGTTCATTGTATATGTCACTATGTCATATGGCTTCCCCCAAGCGTCGCCACAACGACCGATCCTGTGCTTCTCGCATCCACCACACTCCCGCGACCCTCACCAGGTCGTCGGTCCACCTTGTGGGAGGCCTTCCAATGCTGTGTTTTCCGGTGCGCGGTGGCCACTCTAGAACCTTTCGGCCCCATCGACCATCCGTTCTACGAGCAATGTGCGATGCCCACTGCCACTTTAGTTTGGCGATTCTTCGGGCTATGTCGGCGACCTTGGTTCTCCTGCGGATATGTTCATTCTTTATGCGATCACGCAAGGAAACTCCGAGCATAGCCCTTTCCATTGCCCTTTGGGTGACTGTAAGCCTTCTGATGAGGCCCATTGTAAGCGACCATGTTTCAGAGCCATATGTCATCACTGGCAACACGCACTGGTCATTGACTTTCGTCTTGAGACACTGTGGTATGTTGGACGAGAAGATACCGCGCAGCTTCTCGAACGCTGCCCAGCCGAGTCGGATTTGACGATTGACCTCTTTCTCAAAGTTAGACCTACCCAACTGGATTGTCTGTCCCATTTGAACAGGTAGCTTACATAAAATACCTTGGTGTCTACATTGACAAAAACCTCACTTGGACAAAGCAAATAGACCAAGTGAGTGGACGTGTTAGAAAACTACTACATGTGTTTAGAGAATGGGTCAGATTGCAAACATGACGATTTTGAAGATGATTTATCACACTCTGTGCGAATCTAATATCTTAGTTATTGCATAGTCGAATGGGGTGTTGGATTAAAGACTCATTTGATAAGATTGAGCGCAACGCGCACAACGGGCTGTTCTCAAAGTGGCTTATAAAAAACCAAGGCGTTTTCCAACTGATACCTTATATCAAGAAACGGATGTAATGAGCGTGCGCCAATTATATGTAATGGCCGTTGCTATAAGGTTCCATAAAGTAGCTTTAGTCCTAGTTAATCCAAAAACACATTCCCGGAAGGGGCCTGAATGGCGCAAACCAAAGCGACGACTTGACTATGGAAAAAGGTGTTTTCACTATATGGGACCATTATTTCTTTACAGTAAACTGAACAAGAAATCTAATTTAATACCTTTGACAAAATCGAAATGCAAATCTCACATCAAAACTTACCTTAAAGATCTGAACTACGATGACACAAAGAAACTACTAACTATTTATTAACACTATAAACTACTTGTTTTAATACTCTGTCATGATAATGCTATTAGTTCTTGGAGACATGACACGCGTACACACATGCACCCACACACCTCACACACACGCACCCACACAACCACACACACACTTACACATACACACACCAACACCATACAACTTACTTTTTACACACTCTGCTAGATGCCATGTACACCTCTCATAAATGTTGATTTATTAGTTCTAACATACCCTATGTTCTACATAATCTGTGTTACATTGTATTTTTATTTTATTTCTTCTTGAACCATGATGAAAGAGAGTCTCCACGACACAGGGAATCCTAGTGTGGAGACCAGTGAAGTATTCGATGTAAAAGTGTATTTTTTCCTGAACAATAAACCATTATTATTATTATTATTTTCCATACAAATTCATATAGAAAAGTCACAAGTTCCTTGTAAAGTTATTACATCACTTACTTATTAATGTATGCTGGGTCTGATAAATCCGTAGTGAGAACGACGCGTCGTCTGAATCCAATAAATGCATGAGTAATTCCGCATTTTTGATCCCATAAAAAAGGTGCGGGATCTCACATTAGGTATCGTCAACATCCCTGTTCCCTGTGCAAATACTTACCAAAGTATAATTAATCAGACCCAGCTTTTTAGCTGTCCGTTAAATTTCATACAAAATGATTCCAATATAATCATTATTCTACCATAAGATTACCTACACTTACGGCAAAAAAATAAAAACTTATTTTTTTCCTTTCTCATTAAAGCACCATGGTACAAAAATGAGATTCGTTCCGAAAACTTATTTATCACTAGTAATAAACACTGTACAAAGGCGGAACTTAGTCGTTTGCATTAATAATAATGCAAACGACTAAGTTGAAATTGAAATTGCTTGTGAAAATAATTTCACAAGCAATTTCAATTGTATTTTTTTTACTATTTCGAAATTGGGGGTATATATCGACCGCGACGGTTGAAACTCTAATTGATCTATACGACATTTAAAAAAAAAATGAAACCTGACTTTTGAGTCAGGTTTCATGTCGACGGAGAAAAATTTGCTGATTCCGAATATGTATATAACTCAATATTGGAAAAAATGTCGCTTAGATCAATTAGCCTTTCAACCGTCGATTATATTTTACATTGTTAAAATATAATAGCCACATCGTCTCTTTCTTGTCTCCAGAGTCACGACGTCGAGTGTGACGATCTTACGTCATGTCATGTTAATGGAAGGGTTAGCCGTAAGGGGTAGGTGTAAAAAGAAAATACTAGGGGTACTCGGTAGGGACGAATATTGCAGCTTCCCATCCCAATTACTTTCCCCTTATACGCCCTGGTCCAGTAATAAGAAGATGACCCATCTGATTAACCCTATACAATGTCAGTAGTTAACATAAGTTTATCTTCCACAGAAATAGTATCATCATGAAGAGTATAGCAGTGTTGCTTTGCGTGCTAGCGGCGGCCGTCAGCGCCGTGTCCCTGATCGACCTGATCAGGGAGGAATGGAACGCGTTCAAGGTACGTAGACACGATAGTCACTTACTGGATTGCAGTACTTTTGCGGTAAGTCCCCTCTTTGAAGAGTAGCTGGTGAGGCGTCACGGTGTCCACATGGTAAGTTCCTGCATCGGATTCAGGCGGAAGAAACGCCCGGGCGTTCCATTGTGTGAACCACTCGAAGGACACGATGGAGCATACGGCACCCTGGTGCAGGCCATGATCTGGAGCGAGGAGGAATGACAGGCGGTCGCCTCATTCTGCGAAGCAGTAATGCTGCGAAGGAAATGGGCGCACGCGTGAGGGAACGGACATCCTCAAGAAAAATTAAACCATAATTTTTTGCAAACGTGATCCTTGCCTGAACGTGAGCCCGGAGTCAATATGGATACCAAGAAATTTTGTGCCATTAACTTCTTTCATTGGTTAATGTCATGAAGTGTTTATACGAAAACACCACTATGTCAGTCCGACTTCAAGGCCAAACCTCGAAACATCCTCCTGCAGCGGGGTGTGAGGCAAGGAGACGTCATTTTTCCGAAACTGTTCACAGCCGCAATGGAGGATGTCTTCAAGGTTCTGGACTGGAGTGGACTAGGCATTAATTTCAATCGCGAGTACATGACTCACCTTCGGTTTGCCGATGACATAGTAGTCATGGCTGAGACCACGGAGGAGGCATGCTCAATGACCTCAGTAGAGCTTCCGAAAAAGTAGGAGTTAAAATGAATATGGACAAAACAAAGTTATGATAAACAACCATGTAGCTTACCCACATCTATCAAGATGCTACTCTACACTCGAAGTTGTGAACAATTACGTCTACCTCGGACGGACAGTCCAGTTGGGTAGATCTAATTCGAGAAAGAGGACAACCGTCGAATCCGACTTGGCTGGGCAGCGTTCGGGTAGCTGCGCGGTATCTTCTCGTCCAACATACCACAGTGTCTCAAGATGAAAGTCTATGACCAGTGCGTGTTGCCAGTGATGACATATGGTTCTGATTCACCCAAAGGGCAATAAAAAGGGCTATGTTCGGAGTTTCCTTGCGTGATCGAATCAGGAATGAAGATATCCGCAGAAGAACCAATGTTTCCGACGACGAAACTTAAGTGGCAATGGGTTGGGCACATTGCTCGCAGAACAGATGGCCGTTGGGGCCGAAAGGTTCAGGAGTAGCGACCACGTACCGGATGACGCAGCGTTGGAAGGCCTCCTACAAGGTGGTCGATTACCTGGTAAAGGTTTGCGGGAATCCGATGGATGCAAGACGCTCAGGACCGTTGATTGTGGTGACACTTGGGTGTGGCCTATGTCCAACAGTGGACGTCATTCGGCTGAAATGATGATGGTAATAAATGTCGTGTAACTTGTCTTTTCAATATTTATTTTAAGATTATTTACATTTAACCAGTTTATTGTATCTTATAGATTCGTTAATGTTTATTTCAAAGTTTTCCTGATCATCATTTATATAAAAATAGCTTTAGCTCACGAGATTTCGGAAGATCGTTTATGTAGATGATAAACTAAAGAGGTTCAAGGATACATTCCTGGGGCACTCTAAAACAAACAATCCTGGGATCAGACATACATGTATGATTTTTCCAATCTTGTATCATTTGTTATTTGTGTTACTTGAAATCTGTTTACTAAATATGATTTTATGAGATTTAATGTGTTTCCTCTTACCTCATATTTTTCTAGTTTGTTCAGAATGGTTCAGAAGTTTTTGATGATCTACATGATCTTTGACGTATCCATACAAATCGCAGATATTTAGTTTTTATTATCTAGTCCAGTCATTACTTTTTATTAATTAAAGAGATTTTTTTAAAATTAATTAATTAAAGATCATTTGTAGATCAGCCTTTTCGGAACCAGAAATGCTCATTTGCGAAATTATATTATTTGCCTCAAAGTAGCCGTGCAAATTATTATAAATAACCTTTTCATTTTTTTTTGCTATTACTAGTATTAATGCAATTGGATTTTGAAGAAAACACTCAGTTCAAAGGACAAATTTTATTATACGGCTGAGTACTGGAGTAAAAAGATACTCTTCAATATTTTTGTATTTATGTCATCACAACCTTTACTGTTCGTATTTTCAAACTTTCTTTTTATTTAGTGAACATTAGGTGCATTTGCTGGTTCATGAAAGTTATTTGCGATTTTATTATGTATCATTATTTTTGGATGCCGGTTTTGTATCGTCAATAAAGTAGTTATTAAATTATTGAGCTATTTCTAAAAGTTTTGTCTTTTACTTTTATTTGGTTGATTTCTTCCTTAGGTGTTACTGTCTTGTTATTATTTTCCATATGGCGTTACCTTTGTTAGTAGCTGAATTAATATAATAGTTGTTTTGTGATTTTTGGGTTTTTTTTTTAATAACAGTTCTTAGCCTTACTTCATTTGTCTTTCGGATCTGATAATAGTCTGAGTGTTATTTCATTGTAGATGGAGCACAGTAAGCAGTATGGCAGTCATGTGGAGGAGATGTTCCGCATGAAGATCTACGTGGAGAACAAGCACCTTATCGCGTTGCACAACCAGCTCTTCGAGCAGGGCGCGGTGACGTACAAGCTGCGCCCCAACAAGTACGCCGATATGCTGCACCACGAGTTCGTGCAGGCCATGAATGGATTCAACAAGTCCCTCGAGTAAGCATTCCTCTACTTCTAGATGCACCAACTCGTTTTTATTATTGGTGCCCGACCAGATTCGATTATGCAGACAAATCTAGTTTACAACATTTCAAGTTTGCTCACAGTATGCCACTGCAGTCTCTCCGAGAGGCTATCCTTTCGGATAGACTGGATCTATGAACACTAGCTCACGAGCTGGATATGTACTCTCAGCAACTGTGCTGTCGTCTGCATGCCCAAAGTTACCGGGCTTAAGACGATCATTTATATTATGCGCAGCAAGAAATTGTTCTTGAAACACAGTTACAGATTCTCTATCTGTATTATGTGTGTTGTTTAGGGGTCTGTACCTCTGAAGGACCCCGGCATGAATGGTCAATACCGGACGAGCAGCCATCGATGACAATTCGCAAGGACTGATCTCTCAGTAAGTCTACAATCCAAGCACACAATCCAGTGGGTAAAAAAAAGGAAGTTTCCTAATAAGGCTTTCGTGCCAGATCCTGTTGAGAGCCTTTGAGACGTCAAGAGAGACGGTAAGCGCATCATCGTGTCTCTCGATGGCATCACTCCAGATGTGGATAGCAAACGCTGGAAGATCCGAAGTTGACCGATTTCGGTGAAAGCCGTATTGACAGTCACTTAGGATGTTGTTAGCTTTTTGGTATGCCAGGAATAGTTTTAAAACACACTTGAATTTGGTACGGACGGAACACGGATTTGGTTTACTTCCGTACCAAATCAGTCCATCTATAAAGTAGTCCGGCGACCATCATTCTTATTGAGTCCGTCTACGGATATGGTTCGCTCCGTACCAAATCAGTACGTGTGGATGGTCTGGCCGGACCAACGATTTTTGAATCAAAGTCTAAAGAATCGATTTAGTAATAAATCAAGTTCTCATAAAACGATTTCCTAAAGATTGATCGCAGCACAGACTGTCACAACCCAGCGCTGGGCATACCACAATCGCGGCAGTAAATATTCCCTTCGAGGAATGGCTACAGAGACGTCCACACTTTCCACCAGACGCAGGTTCTCACCTGTTCGGTGTTCGGTTCAGTTGTTTCGGGAGGTTCCTGTATTGGATTCGGCGGTAAGAAACGCGTGTCACCAAAGCGCGGATCGCCAAAAAGACATGATGGAGCATACTGTGGAAGTCTGCTCTGCTTGGGCGATCCTCTTGGAGGCGCTTAGCGGCGGCAACCTCTCGCGTTCGACCCTGGTCCAGGACAAAGCGAGAGAGAATGAGAAGCACCTTCCTCCTTCTCTGCAAAGCAGTAATGAGAGTGAAGAAGGTGGTTTTACCACTATCTCACCTGATAGTAAGCGTTGATGTGGTCTGCGATGGAGCACGCTTGCCTAGAAATAACCTATTCACTCTTGATTTAAAGACCCCTATGTAAGTTGTAGCTATCAAGAAACACTGACTCCTTAGTTGTACGTACAATAAATGTGTTCCCAAAACGTTTTTTTCATATGGGTGGGTTGTCCACCTGTGCAACGCCATTCGTCTAGTGGTCTGATAATGGAACGGGCTTGGCGGAATTCAATTGTGAAATTCTAGTGCACACTCCCCGAAATGTAAACGATAGAAAACCGACAGGCTAGTATCTCAACGTCGATGCTCAAGACTTGACGCTTCGACTCGACGAGTGCATCATTGCCGATGATCTTCTTGGCTCGCTTCTCAATCGACTTTTCATTCATTCAATTCATACAAATGTTTTTATTTCACATAGGCCTACATAGGCATTTAGGGGTATGTGGAACAGAGAGTAAAGCCGAAAAAGGAGGCCGCTGAAAAGGGAGGATCCTCCAACCAGACGGGTGTTATGTCTGGTGGGCTATTGCCCGATAGATGATTTCGGGCTGTTCTATATGTTCTAATCGCGCGGAGGACTTTGATTGCGCGATGCAGGATTAGTTCTTATGTGACGCCATAGATGTCGCTACAGGCACTTATAAAACGTCAGAAGCTAGTGCACGGTTCCAAATTGGTCGTTTCCTATGGAGAAGAACCGCAAGAAACACCATAATTACACTTTAAAAAAAATGGTTTAGTTGTTCTTACATTATTTCCATATTTACAGTATTAATAGATATTATGTAAGGACAGTGTAGACCGGTCAATATTGTACTCAAAAGCACAATAAAAATAATCATAATAAAATAGTGAGTCGTATAGGAAGTAATCTAAGAATTCGCGTAGTGTACAGTATTCTCACATTCACATTATAAAAAAGAGACTAGGGCGTTTCTTCCGCCTGAATGTGATGCAGGAACCTCCCGAACATACCTACCATGTCCGGAGAGGACATGCGTCATGCGGAAGGTGAAGACTCAAAGTCGAAAGTCACTGCGATGATTATGGCGAGTAGATAATATGAATTGAAAATACAGTAATTAAAAAAAAAAGTAAAGTATACAGCATTAGGTCGTGTCAAATGAACTTTGGGATTACTAAAAGTTTTTGTTGAACTTTTTGAGCAACTGTACTGAAAATTTTTCTATTATTTTCATTTTAATTAAGTAATTTTTCCACCTTACTGTTTATTTTTTTAATGTTGCGCTTCTTTCGTAAGAAAAGCATCGAAACCTCGAGCCCCCTCTCCCCTCAACTTCCACCATGTAAACGTCCTTGACGTGTTAAGATGTCTGTCATGCGAGCGAGAATTTTATCAAGTTCTCAGTTTTTTAATGTCGAGATTGTAGAGCATGGTTGCTACTGAGGCAGGCCCATGTGTGTGACTGTGTATGCCTTACTATAAATGTTATTTTAACACAGTTACGGCAACCACGACCACAACAGACGCGCGTCCACGTTCATCCCGTCGGTGCAAGCGAGCCATTCTGACCAGGTGGACTGGCGCGAGAAGGGCGCCGTCACCGAAGTCAAGGACCAAGGCCAGTGCGGCTCCTGCTGGGCATTCTCCACCGTGAGTACTAACAACATCTACTGAACTGTTTCGACGACTTTTATGAAAATAGATTAGATTACCTTACCAAATCAGGCCTCCATCATAACAACAAAATTTGAGTTGACGAGCCTTTTTGAACAAGTTGTGTGACTGCGGCAATGATAGCCTGATACGGCCTGATTAATTACTTATCTCTGCGAATATCATCAGTGATACGAAGTTAAAGCAGAAACATGTAGGAAGGAATTTGAGTTCACATGACGCACGCAGACAACTTACTGCCTAGTGCCCGGCGCTCAAGAGGGAAATGGAATAAACAATTATTGGGTCCCTTTCACTTTTCACAATTTAATCAATTTGCGCGCCTCCTGGCTGTGAGTAATTGAGAGTCAAGTCTTTGGCTTCACGCACTGCCGTCGCCGCATATTGGCACCTTGTTCGACGATACTACTTTCCGCCTAGCTGTTTCCCTATGCCTAGGCGCTCCTTGCTGTTCTCGTCATCGCTGCCACTATGGCGAAGTTGTCAACAGCCTCAGTCACCACGGTCTGTCATGCAGTCGAAGGACTGATAGCACAGCACGCGAATATTAACGACATCATCCGACGAGCCCTTGTCATCGTCGCCGTTCCGGCTGTTTTATTCATGGCCTGACACGCGACGATGGTAAGAGACCGGACGGTATGTCTTTATTTCCGTGGAAGATGGGTAGGCCTTTAGTGTAGGACGCTACCTGTGTTGTCGACACAGGTAGCTCTTGCGCCATCCCATCTTCCTAGCTCTTTGTGCTGTGCTGGTGCTGCCGCTGCAGCTGCGGAGAACCTCAAGCGGCGGAAATATAACAACCTCGTCGGCAGCTCGTCGGCAGTTATATTTTTGAGCCGTTTGGGTTTGAAACTCTTGGACCGTGGGGTCCGAGTGCTCATACGTTTTTTTAAAGAATTATCCTAACGCTTAGTTGACACTTCGCGTGACCCAAGGGCTGGCTTTTACCTCGGTCAGAAATTAAGCATTGCCATACAACATACAACGTGGCAACGTGCCTTTTGGGTACAGTTCCAGTCGACAGCGATGCGGAGGAGCTTTATGACGCCATATTTTAGCTAGTAGGTTTTGCCTTTAGTGTATATATAGTTTTAATTAGTTAAGTGTTTTTATTGAATTAAACATACAGTCTATATGTATAATAAAAATTAAATAATCAAAATTGAAGCAGCATATTAAGCAGATGCTTCGTTGCGTATTTCCATCCATTAGTGTGCTGAATGCGAGTTGTTTTTAAACGACTTCAAAAAAAAAAAACTTTCTACGTGCGTCTCGGTATTGTATGTTTCTTATTTAACACCGACTTCCGAAATTAAAGTTATTTTGATCCTTTTAGTGAAGTCGGTTATTTTTTTTGTCATAAGTTTTTTTTTTTAAGTCGTTTGATTGATGTAGCCAGAAGGTAGGCACAGGAACTCCTTAATTAATCAATGTATACTAGCAGTGTTTGGGCTTATCAGAATTGTCATAAGATGCACTTTGGCTATAAGGTACTATCGAACTGACCTGATGATAGAGCCGAGAGGTGGATGGAAACTTCATAATAAAATTATGTAGGTATCCTAGCAGTGTTTGGGTTAATTCGAATTGTCATGTGAAATAGGTACTCTGGCTATAAGTGTCAAATCACAACTAAAAAGTGCGAAATAAAAAACATATTACAAAAAAAAAAAATACCGACTTCACTACAAAAAAAAAACACTAAAACGATCAAAATAACTTTAACTTCGGAAGTCGGTGTTAAATAACAAGCAAACAATACCGGAAACACCGACTTCCGAAATTAAAGTTATTTTGATTGTTTTAGTGTTTTGTTTTTTGTAGTGAAGTCTTTTTTTTTTTGTAAAAAGTTTTTTTTTACGATAATGCGATTGAAACGTTTGGCCCGTTTGGCTCTCTGATTGGTTAAGAGCTCGGAGCGGGCCAATTGAAGCGCCGGACGTCATAAACGTGTCGGTCACGTAAACGTTAAACCGACTCGCACTAGGCACACAGAACGCAAGGCCAACACTAATCGCGTATGGATTGGAAATCACTTTTTTTTTTATAATGTCTTCCAATCTATACAAGAGTAGTACGCAATTACCGGACTCAAACGGTCTCACTTGGTCAGAGAGATACTCTTAAATAATAATATAATCTTAGTTTAGATTTTTGACTGCTCCAACTATTTAATTCTCTTTGCTGGTATCCCATAACAACTGTAACATGTATCTTGTCGCGCAGACCGGGTCTCTGGAAGGCCAGCACTTCCGCAAGACTGGCTCCCTGGTGTCGCTGTCGGAGCAGAACCTGGTGGACTGCTCGTCGGCGTACGGCAACAATGGCTGCCAAGGTGGCTTCATGTACAACGCCTTCAACTACATTAAGGAAAACGGCGGACTCGACACCGCGAAATCTTATCCATATGAGGCCATCGATGGCAAATGCAGGTACACTTAAAATCTTTCTTCTTTTTAACCGACTTCAAAAAAAAGGAGGAGGTTATCAATTCGGTTGTATTTTTTTATCATTTTTTTTTTTATGTTTTGCAAATATTTTTTCCCCTAAAAGGATATGCTACCAGATTGGTCCCATTTTTTTCAAAATCCTTCTCCATGAGGAGTCGAGGAAACTCCTCAAATATTATAGGCAACCATATAGTGATTTTGGTATTTTCATCGATAACATAAGCATTTACAGTCAAAAAGTAACATTTGATGAAGTGAAACTGATGAAGAAGACCAGAAATGGTCAACAGAACTTCATACTCACATAGAAATCACAATGAAAATAGTTAAGCGACTATGACAATACAAATAAATGAATGGTTCTGAATAGTTACGTTGAAAATGGTATCATCGAAGTGATCTGATGATGATGGAGCCGGAAGGTAGACACTGGAACTGCGTAATTAATCTGTGTAACTTAGCCGTGTTTAGACTTATTAGAATTGTCATGAGATGCACTTTGGCTATAAGGTACTATCGAACTGATCTGATGATGGAGCCGGAAGGTGGAAGGTAGACACAGGAACTTCATAATAAAACAATGTAACCTAGCAGTGTTTGGGTTAATTGGAATTGTCATGAGAAATAGGCACTCTGTTTATAAGTGTATCGCAACTAAAAACTGTTGGGCACGCCATAATTATGGCGGTAAGTCCCCTCTTTGAGGAGTGGCTGGAAAGGCAACACGGCGTCCTTACCTTCCGCATGACGCAGGTCCTCACCGGACATGGTAAGTTCGGGAGGTTCCTGCACCGGATTCGTGCGGAAGAAACGCCCGGGTGTCACCATTGTGTGGACCACCCGGAGGACACGGTGGAGCACACGGTGGAGGTGTGTCCCGCTTGGGCAGAGCAACGCCGTGTCCTCGTGGGGGCGATCGGCGGCGGCGATCTCTCGCGCCGGGCCTTGGTACAGGCCATGGTCCGGAGCGAGGAGGAGTGGCAGGCGGTCGCCTCCTTCTGCGAAGCAGTAATGCTAGCAAAGGAGGCGGCCGATCGCGTGAGGCAACGGTCCTCACGCCCCAATCGCCGCCGGGATTCCGATCCTGATTTCCGGCCATCGTAGGCGCAGGCTTGCGGACGGCGAGCAATGGGTGGCTCGCCGTCCGACCGTCCGGTAACCGTCCGGACCGAGCCCAAGTCGTCGACGGCGCGTGCTGTTCCACGCGCGCCTCAAGGAGATGTCAGCAACTGTAGGGGCCTAACAGGGTCGAAGCCTACTGGGGCCAAGGGTCTGATTCTGAAAGGAAGACTCGGCCCTGGTACGAAAGGCAACGAAGGAACAGGAATGGGTTTTTAGTCAGTAAAAGTCTGACACTATCTCCCGCCCCGCCCAAGGGCGGGGGATGTCATAAGATGATTTTCCCACCGAAAAAAAAAAAAACTAAAAACTGTGAAATAAAAAAAGTTTTTAAGCTATTGCATAGCTTCTATCGAGGGCCTTGAGCGCGGGGACCGAATCCAGAAATTCCGTAACGAAAAAAACTTCACGCTCCCCACTCCGATGGGCACGGAGGTGTGGCTTGAAGGCCGACAGAGACCGAACACCTATTTTAGAAAAGTCGTTAACGACCTGTGTGGCGCATTGGTACAGCGTTCTACCTATGTTATCATCGTGCCTCGAGTTCAAATCTCGGTCAAACAAAATAGTCTTTTTGTATTATAATAGATTATAGTAATGTTCTATGATAACAACTGAACATACTTGTAGCAATTTATGAAGTAAACAAGAAAGAAAAAAAATTGTTTTCTTATCGGTCACCACGCTCAAAAAGTGTAACTTGAATTAATATCAAAAACAAAAAGAAATACTGCATAAATAAAATAAATAAATAATTATAATTGCATAAGTTGATACAAAATGCTATGCAATAGCTTTACCGCGGCAGTCCCCGAGTGCCACACTTATTTTTTATTTATTAGGCGTTGGACACTAGGATTTCTCACTCCTTCTTTCTTCAACTCAAAAACAGTCCGGAACAATTAATTGTAGGTAGGTAATACAAATAGGTACTTGTACTGTGCGGGAATCGAACCCGCGATAGGCAGCGCAACAGCCAATCGCCGCCATCTACCAACTGCGCTGACCGGGCCCTGACATCAAGCTGCCGATGCAACTAGCAGCTGTTGTTTCTCTTTTCTACCATAACGAGCGCTGTGCTCTCGCGAACGAAGCAGCGACTACGTTCGTGCGAATGTTTTCATAAAAACTTTAACAAAACTTATTTTGAGAGTAGTTGTGAAAAAAAAATCTATCTTCTCTCTATTATTGTGTAATTTAAATTGTAAAATAACTATCTGGTCTTTATTATTGGTAGTGATATAATGTTACTGTAAATTTTAAATTGTTCCAAAATCTGAAAGTTACAGAACTAAATCGCCAACGCAGTACCTACATTTATAAGCTCGTGCATTCGTCAGGTACAACCCCAAGAACTCCGGCGCTAACGACACCGGCTTCGTGGTCATCTCGCAAGGCGACGAGGAGAAGATGAAGGAAGCTGTGGCCACGGTGGGGCCGCTGAGCGTGGCCATCGACGCCTCGAGCGACGGCTTCCAATTCTACTCCGACGGCGTCTACTACAACGAAAATTGCTCCAACAATGTGAACCACGGTGTACGTATGCATGATTTCACGCCGATCTCTTGCAGCCACGCATACTTATCGGAGTTTCATTCATTTTATTCGAAGCATTTGAATTCAAACTAGGTATGAATACCTTTGCTAATATGTCGACAAAAGCCTACTTATATCTCGATAAAATCACTTCATATCACCAATCATATCATAAAATGGTGGCATTTCATGATATCCGTATAGAACCTTGCCACATCATGATATGGGCTAGCCAAATCAATGAACACTCTACGTTTAACGATATGAACAGCTAAACGAACGATTATTAATTTCATGATATGACACCAAACGTATTACGATTTCTCTTTGTTTACGTGACGTAATGTGACGGCAGACATTCTTTACTAAAAGTGAATAATAATTTTCAAATGGAATAATTATAAACAAAGTTGCGTTATTTTACCAACCGACTTTAAAAAGAAGGAGGTTCTATCATCATCTTCCTGCCCTTGTCCCATCTTATTTGGGGTCGGCACAACATGTTTTTTTCTTCCATTCTATCCTGTCAACCGTCATGCTATCACTAACTTCCTTTTCTTTCATATCACTGTTCACACAATCCATCCATCTTTTCTTTGGCCTCCCTCTCCCTCTCCACCCATCCACATGTATACTCATAACTCTTTTAGTAACATGCGTTTCATCTCTCCTCTTTACATGACCATACCAAGACAAACGATTCCCTTTCAACTTTTCAGTCACTGGCGCCACTTTCAAACTTCCTCTAATATACTCATTTCTCACTTTATCCATTCTCGTCACACCACACATCCATCTCAACATTCTCATCTCCGCTACATGCAATCTTTTTTCATCCGTCTTTTTCACAGCCCAACATTCTGATCCATACAGTATGACAGGTCTTATCACGGACTTGTAGATTTTACCCTTCAACTTGGGGGGCATCCGTGGGTCACAAATTGTTCCAGTGACCTGTCGCCATTTCATCCATCCTGAATTGATCCGATTTGATACGTCTCGGTCTACCTCGCCATCTCCTTGGATAAGCGACCCGAGGTACCGAAAGTCGGAGCAGATTGGTATGGGCGTTCCAGCGAGAGCTAAGGGCATAGGACCGGAGAGACCACCGAAATCACAGAACAAGTACTCGGTTTTCGTTCTGCTCAATTTTAAGCCAACACTCTCCAGTCTGTGCCACCACACCTCCAATTTGCTCTGGACCTCTAGGCCACTCTCGGCAACCAGCACAATGTCATCGGCAAACAGCATACACCAGGGAGCCTCTTCCTGGATGCCCGACGTCAGAGCGTCCATTATCATCAGGAAGAGGTAAGGGCTGAGGGCCGACCCTTGATGTAAGCCGACAGCCACACTGAAGCTGCCAGTGTTGCCCACTGCAGACCGGACTTGGGTACTGCATTGGCTGTACATCGCTCGGATCAACTGCACATACTTCCCAGGCACACCTTTCTCCTTAAGGGCCCACCACAGAACCTCACGAGGTACCCGGTCATATGCCTTTTCGAGGTCAACGAATACCATGTGCAAGTTTTTATGCGCACCTCTGTATTTCTCGCACAGCTGGCGTATAGCAAAAATGGCATCCGTTGTACCCCGACCAGGCATAAAACCGAATTGGTTCTGTGAAATTTCACTCTCTTCTCTTAGCCTCCTTTCAATAACTTTCTCCCAGGCTTTCATAGTATGTGACATTAGCTTTATTCCTCTATAATTGTTGCATTCAAGCACATCACCCTTGTTTTTAAAGATGGGCACCAGGGAACTGTTGCACCACTCATCAGGTATGGCTTCTTCCTGCAACAACTTATTGAAGAACAAAGCTAACCACATCCATCCATCCACTCGCAGCAACTTCCACACTTCAACTGGTATTCCGTCTGGACCAATTGCCTTCTATGTTCGGCTGAATGTAATTTTTTTTTGTTTATGTTATTCACCGATTTCTTGGTCAATTGTGGACCGATTTTGAATTTGTTTTTATTTAAAGTTTATGCTTCCAAGTTGGTCCTATAGAATATTGTTCAGATCATTAACAATATTCTATAGGACCAACTTGGAAGCATAATGATGAAATCATGGACTTGGAAGATATAGAATGGAACTCTTCATAGGATAATAAAATAACTTTCATTTCGGAAGTCGGTGTTAATTATCAAGAGACAAATCTATTATAGATACACCAACTTGCGAAATTAAAGTTATTTTGTACTTTTTTGTGGTTTTTTTTTTTGTACATTGAAGTCGGTCGTATTTTTTTTTTTTTTTGTAAAAAGTTTTTTATATACCTAATCAAAGATAATTAAACTGTCATTGGACTAATACGGGTCCCCGGTGCGTCAGCAGTTTTAATGCAGTATGGTACTGTTTTGCCAAACGAAATTATACACGATTTGAATTGGGGTAGTACCTATTTAACTGTTCCTCAATTTATTTCTGTTTTCTAGTACAAACTATGTCTTCGTTCCACCAAAAATACAAATTGTGCACTAAAATATCTCTTCTGGGTGGTTTAAAAAAGTCATTAATATTTGGTGTGGCTTACTTGACCTAATGTCCTATATCACTTAGATGGGGCAGACATCTACAGTTCGCGTTTACAGTTAGCCTCTATCGCGACCGGTCTTGAGCTTCACGTTTCACCTCGCTCCACGTCATTCTGTTGCTCACCGCTACTGCCAACACGGTGCGACGCCAGGTTTGACGGAGACGGTCACGCTTTCTTTTTTCTAGCGGATTCCAGTCCAACGCTTGCTTGGGTATGTGATCGGAAACCCTTCGAAGCGTGTCGCCAATCTAGGCGAGAACAGATGCTGGACCACTTCAGTGTATCAAAGGCTTTTTCGAAGTCGGCTAAAGTTAGATAAATCTCCCTCTGCCATTCTGATGCCTGCTCAAGTAGGAAAGTGTTGATCTGGTCCGTGCACGAGCGGTCAGAGCGGAAACCAGCTTGCTCCTTGTGTGGGAGAGGATCCTGGATAGGCCCTAGACAGCCTATCCAGAGCAATACGTTAATTTTAAGTTCCTATTTTATTTAGACCTTTTATTATTATAGAAACCCTACATTCATGAATTATGACCTAACGTGCATTGACATATCAATGTCGTGGTCAGATCTTAGAAATTGATCACTTCATGATATGGCCGGTCACATCATGAAATGACCAATTCTTACGCTGGTTTCACATGAGGGCAGAACAGTGAGGCAGAACAGTTGGACAGAACAGTTTGGAAGGACAGTGGCGTTTAAATATAGGACAGTCCTCGAGTGATAGCGATGGAGCGTCGACGACGACAACGGCAACAATTACGCCACTTACTCAAAATTGCAGCATAAATATGTAGCACTGGATGAGCTGACATTGTAAAGAATGAAATAAAAAGGAAAGAAAACCTTGGAACCGACCCTGGCTAGCAATCCGGATGGCTATGACCTGCTGGCATGCGTTCAGCTTGGCCGCCGGTCTCTTTCACAGCGACGGCGCTCATACCGGTGCTCCATAAAGGGTCATTGACCGAACGATACCTGCGTAGAGCCTCCGGCAGGAGGCGTCTGGACCCCCTAAGTTGGGCAAGAGCCGCTTGTGGGCAGCCCCAGTCCGATCAAGTTTGGGTTTGGGAGCCAAACGTCGGAAGTGCTCCTCGAAATTTCATCGGCTGTCTAGGATGAGTCCCAGGTACTTCATCGTCAACTGGACGCCGATGTGAACTCTCCTAGCGTAATTTGGAAATCCGGTGGTGGCGCGAAAACACATGGCCTCGGACTTGTGCAGTGCCACCTCGAGTCCCAACTGCTGGATCCTCTCCACAACTGTCGCAACCCCGCGTGTCGCTAGTTCGACCGCCGCCCGATACGACTCTCCCTGCGCCAAGACCAACGTGTCGTCTGCGTAACAGACCACGCTGACCCCGTCAGGGAGGTCGCCGCGCAGCACGTAATCGTAGCCAATGTTCCACAAGGGCGGTCCTTAGTACCGATCCCTGTGGAACACCGCACGACATCTTTCGATGTTTCCACTTTCCCTGGTGACCGGGGTAGATGATGTACCAGTCCGTCAGGTAGGCTTCGATCACGCGACAGAGGTAGTCGGGCACCTGGTGATACCGGAGTGCCATTCTAATGTTACTCTAGGGCAGTGAATTAAAGGCGTTGCCAGTGTCTAAAGACACCGCCAAGGACTTTTTTCGGTCTGGGGTTGTATGGAAATGTATCTCGGGTTAAGCGCTCTTAAGATTCGAACAAGGACTTTATTGATCGTGAACTCATTGCCTAGCTCAAACAGCTACCAGCATATGTTAGATTAACTTGAATTTTAACAATGGAATGGTAAGAACAGGTCGCCATTATCCTAAGTGCAACAGAAATATAATGTTATTTCGCGTTGTGCGATGACAGTTCATTAATGTGTGTGGTGTTGTCTGTGGAATGTTGAGAAATCACTCTTTGCATCCGCACTGGCTACTATATTGTACATAAACAATTAATTCATAACGATGTCTATCCTTAGCTTGCTACTGGAGGTTTTAGCGATTACTGTACATACTAATGTTATGCCCCAGGTGTTGGTGGTGGGCTACGGTACGCACAAGCAGGGCGGCGATTATTGGCTGGTGAAGAACTCCTGGGGAAGCTCGTGGGGCGACCACGGCTACATCAAGATGGCACGCAACAAGAAAAATCACTGCGGCATCGCGTCCTACGCGTCCTACCCGCTCGTCTAATGACCGCATTATGAATCATCTCACAACACCAAGTTCAACTTTCAAACATCATGTCTAAAAACGTGCATTCTATTTGATTTTAAATCACAAAATTATGAAATAATCAACAATTAAATTGATAAATCACAGATCTGCAAAAAAAATAAAAGCTGAAAGCTGTTTTGGTATTTTTCCGTAATTCTTATATTTTTGGGTGTGCTGAATCCGAAGATGACTTTCATTTTGTTAGAGCACGTCACGTTTTCTGACAATGTAGGTAGCTACGAGTATGTCTAACAAGTTATCATCTTAAAATAATAGATAAAAGCCTAGAAATATGTATATATGTTTATAATAGCGTAACAAAAACTTATTTTTTATCTAAAATACATTCATTAGCAAGCACTAATCGCATTTCTTTTTCCCAGTAAGACTCATAGTGGAACATTTTCGCTTGTAGGTAGCATCTGGAAGGTCTCTCTGAAGCATGCAACAGTAGTCTGCTATCATTGAAACGCTTCATCTTTTCTGGTATCTTTTTAATATCTTGGTGAAATGGTTCATCTTGCTCTTCATTAATATCTCCTAAATTTTCTGGAAAGTACCTAGTCGAGGTGGGAAAGATGAAAATGTAGGTACTTTTAAACTCATTATGCAACCTAAAGCTTGAAATTTTTTTAACATTCTTTTGACAATGATTTGTTTGTAGATAGAGTCTTTGTTATTGCCTAAAAATTTCTCTATGACCTCTTTAAAGGCATTCCACACCCCACCCTTCTCTCTGAGGATCCATCCTGGTAGTGATGAATTGTGGATCAACCATAAGCTGTCTAATATCTGGTCCAACGAAAACACCTTCCTTCGAGATGCCTAGAAACTTTGACATTAAGTATTTGAAGCAATTTCCATCTTTTGGAAGTGACTTTGCAAATTGCCTCCCCAATCCCATCTTTATGTGACGCGGTGTAGAAGAACTTTATGAGGGTCACCAAAGTTTCATGCAGGACGTTCTTTATGCTAACGTATAGCTCCCTCGGAAGCCAACACTTTTTGGTCCAGTGATTTGTTCGGTCTCTACTATCCCGACACAAAAAGCAAATAATCAAAATAAAATGGTAGGTACCTACTTATTTGACTTCAAGTTAACCCAAAAAATCCCTCTTTTATAATAAAATTTTGCATTTTGCAAAGTAACCTGCGTTTATATTCATTTTTGACGCGATCACGCAAGGAAACTGCGAGCATAGCCCTTTCCATTGCCCTTTGAGTGACTTTAAGCCTTCTGATGAGGCCCATTGTAAGCGACCACGTTTCGGAGCCATGTCATCACTGAGGCGTAAAAAATGAAGATATACGCAGGAGAACTAAGGTTACAGCCATAGCCCGAAGAATCGCCAAACTTAAGTGGCAGTCGGCAGGGCACATTGCTCGCAGAACAGATGGTCGATGAGGACGAAAAGTTCTGGAATGGCGAACACGTACCGGAAGACGCAGCGTTGGAAGGCCTCCCACAAGGTGGACCGATGACCTGGTGAGGGTCGCGGGAATCCGATGGATTCGAGACGACATTTGGGGGTGGCCTATGTCCAACAGTGGACGTCGTTCGGCTGAAATGATGATGATGATGAAAGTAACCTGATGTTCTGGCGTTCGTTTTCAGAACACCTAAATACATAGAAATCAGTTGAAAACATCCAGACAGCATTTTTGTTGCAGACCGGTGTTATGGTCTAAGATATTAGTACCTACGTACAGAAAACAATGGCATGACATGAACAATACGTTTTCCAAGTGGCAATTTTCCATCGTCAATGGGTAGCGGTTCTAGCGACAGATTGGTGCAAAGGTATCATGGAGCACCTGGTTTTGTACCCTTGTGTACCCTTCAACGGCCAAGTCACACAACATTAACTATAATAATAAAGAAATCGCAGTAAGGAACCTTAGACTTGGCACGACTTTGTCCAGATTTAATTACTTTTTAGAGATAAACAAGCAGCTCCATCGAGACTTGGCTAGTTTTTTACAAAATGTTTTTGATGGGATTTCACTTCTTTTTGTAGAAACGTGGGCATATTGATTTTTGCAATGACAGTCGATTTTTTTATGTAACAATAGTAGAAGGGGGCATTACCATATCTCTAATACAGCTGAGACTAGCTTTTTTTTTTTTTTAGGTGGGAAAATCATCTTATGACAAATCCCGCTTTTGGGCGGAGCGGAAAATAGTGTCAGACTTTTACTGACTAAAAACCCACTCCTGTTCCTTCCTTGCCTTCGTCCCACCAGCTGAGGGTTCTTCACCAGATACTTCAGACCTTCGATTTTTGACATCAAATGAAGCGGCCCACCAAGTTGAATATTTTTTGTAAAGGCGGTATGTCGATCTCTAATAGTTTGGTTGGGCTCTTGTGTTTTCTAATCAGGGTCACCACTCACCAGGTACTCCAGATCTTCGATTATCCTAGTTTTTATAGTTTTCCCTTTATGTGGCCATTAAACCCTAACTCTGTACCAAATTTCAGCTCTGAGTTTATGGGAAGTACTAGTTCTATTCTGATGATCATGAGTGAGTGAGTGTCATAAATGCAAAACTTTGCTTTCGCTTAACTTCGGAACTAAATGACCTACAGACTTGAAATTTTAGGTATGTGATTATAGCTTAATGGATGACGAAAATTTCTGCGTTCTGGTCTTATCCAGAGGTTCTCAAATAGGGGCCTGAAAATGCGGCGAAATGGTTCCAGTAAAGGATGGTACGGCAGTGTTTGCTTCGCGCTCGGCTTGGCGGGGGCACTGCCGTGCCCCCCGATAAAAATTGACGGCTGCGCAATCGTAACCACTTATTGCTACCGACACGGCACACCATCATCGCAGGAAACCGTAGTTGCTGTGTACTCTAGCGGTGATCAGATACGGTCGCTGCTTGCTACTTCTGCCTTCTGGGTCACTGGTACCATTCGGTACTTGTTTTCCGTCAGTTTCAAGTGTTTGTCGCAAACAAGATAGCGATACCGATTGCAAATCGTCCGTTTGTGCAGCTCAGTATGGGAAAGTTAATGTTGCTTCTGTCTTCAACTGACGGCTTTTAGTTTCCAGTTACCGACACTGAACACTCTTTGACCGGCAACAAGTGTGACAAGTGCTTTCACTTGACACACTTGTTGCCGGTCAAAAAATTTACGTCTACGCAGAGAGTGATCGATTTCGTATTGGTTATATAGAAATGAAATATTCATTGGTAGCTTGTATTCGACATACCTAAGACACCAAAGTATCCACTTTTGTGCAGCCCCTTAGTAAGTTTGCGCGGAGTTGTAAAGCACTTCTGATATTAAACAAACTTGCGTCATCGTGATCGTAGTGCTAATGAGCTGAAACATATTTTCCAATACACCTTGTTTTATTATGTAATCATTGTAACTTTTTCACGATTATGAAGTACATAATGATCTCTAGGGTTTCCGCGATATCCATGTTTTAACATTTTTTTTTTTTTTGTTATTTCGTGACATTTGAAACACGTTGCAGTGTCCGTGGTCACAACTTCACAAGCAGTTGTTGATAAAAAAAAACTAAATTCCAAATTAATGAACATGTATAATTACTGTACTAAAATATCTTGAGATCAGATCCATTTGACCTGGTTTATTATTTTATAGGATACTAAACCACCGCGACGCTAGTGTTACGTAGGACCTATTAATTTTCGAATGGGCGCAGAATTCAAATGGTTTAAAATAAAGTAACCCCACTGAGACTTGCCCTCGAGCACAGCGGACAGAACTCCAGCGGGATCTCATGACGGTATGGAGACAACGATTGGCGCAACCCAACGCTGGGCACGCCATAATAACGGCGGTAAGCCCCAGAGGAAAACCGGTAAACCCCTGAGGAGTAGCTAGAGAGGCACCACGGCATCCTCACTTTCCACCTTATACAGGTCCCCACTGGACATGGGTGTTTCGGGAGGAACTTGTTTCGGATTCGGCAGGAACAAATTCCCGGGGTTTCCCCGTTAACACAATGGCTAGGGTAGGCGATTGGCCGAGGCTGGGCCCACTTGTAAACGGGGCATAAAGCTAAATCCTTTAATGGACAGTACAGTACTCTGTACTATATTACAAAGTACTCTGTGAGTACCAGTAACCAGTAATATGGAATTGGATCATGACTGTTGAATTTCGCTAACTGCCCTGGCGCTTTCACCATTAATTTGAATTATTTGTCAATTTTGATTTTTCCAACAACAAAAGTGTAACTTTTGAAAGAAAGAAAGAAAAGAAGAAAAATATTTTATTTGGCGCACGTACACAGATACACACAATGTAGAAACAACATGCAAACACATAAAAAAACTAACATTGTCTCGCGCCTGCACCAAATAATAGGTCCAGTTCAGCAAAAATGCCAGACAACTTCGTGGTAGTTGCCTGACGCTGGTTTTCAACTGAACCTTATTTAGAGTGTTTGAGAAGTAATTAATATATAATTAGCTTTAATATAGTGTTATAATAACTACATAATTCCTATAAAAATAGTTTAAACAAAGACGAAATGAGCGTCGAAATTTTAAGGACAAGCGATGCGAAGATCTATGTGTGAAGACGATTAGACGAGTATAAGCATTAGCTTTACATACTCTTTGATACGGTGCTATAAGTAGCAGCACAGAATAAGAAATAGTACAGTAGCAGCAGCATTTTTCTCTTTGAAAATCGTATTTCATGTTATTTATGACATTGTATTTCTACAGTTTATGTATATAATAAAAAGTATAGTAAATATAGGGGTATATATTAAGCTCTGCTATCCAAATGAGTGACAGCTGTGTTGCTGGGGAGTTTGTTGCGCCATTTCTTCTACCCAGCAAAAACACTAGGAAGCAGTGAAGGGTGCGCGTTTTGTAGATGCTATACTATGTAAAATGACCAAAATAAAACAATAATAATATAAAAAGACTAGAACCATTTGAGGAAAAAGTGATAATGTTTGTGGCTGTAAGTACTCTTAGGAGTTGTTCAGCAAGCTGAGGCTTGGCATTAGTTTATTGGCACTATATGGAACTTTACATCAAGAGAAAAGAGATGTATGTGGGGAATGACAAGCTAAGTCAAGCTACATCTTTCACTGATTTAGTTAGTGTGACAGAGAATAGCAGAGTTCGTCTTTCAGGTAGCAAGTTCTCAATGATTACATTCATTGTTGTCTCAAAGCCCATGTTCAAGCATCTGTCAGCTTTGTTTAGTACATAAATCTGGATGTGGCTACAGTCAAACAAAGGATTCTCATCCATGTATTGAAGGAGGCGACCAGGTGTACAAATAAATCTATACTATATCTATACTAATATTATAAAGCTGCAGAGTTTGTTTGTTTGTTTGTTTGTTTGTTTGTTTGTTTGTTTGTTTGAACGCGCTAATCTCTGGAACTACTGGTCCGATTTGAATGATTCTTTCAGTGTTGGGTAGTTCATTTATTGAGGAAGGCTATAGGCTAGGTTTTTTTATTTTCAAAATTAGGGATCCGTAATAAAATTGCTATTTTGTAACACAAGGTGTAAAATCGAAAACCTATTTTTGCGTGCGCTGCAAAAACTATTGACAATAGAACAAAATGATGTACTACGGGTTTGTAGATCCCATTAAGACCTACAAAAAAGTCCGCGAGAACATATATCTAGCTATCATGGTTTAATCACAATAACCGATTTTGTGTTTAAAATAATTATTAAATCGTCTGAAGAAAAAAAAACTACGTTAAATATGTATCGTAATATTAATCTTTATCGAAATTAAGCATTATGTTATCAAGAGTATTTATGTAGAAGTTAAATACTTTTTGTTTCATCTCAATCGGATATTTCGTTTAAAAGTTATCACGTGTGTAAGATGTTAAGAGTTGGTACCTATTAATGAGTAGTTTTTTATCAACATAAAATCCAGTAATAATCTTTTTCGAAATATATTTGTTGATGAGATCAAGAAGATGCAGTCCATTATCCACAGGAATTTCTTAATTCTTTAAACCCGAGTGGCCTCCCCCCACATTCTCTCAAGTTAAAAATTGGTGCCCCAATTATTTTACTTAGAAATCTTAAGCCACCAAATTTATGTAACGGGACTCGACTTCAGGTTAAATTTCTTCGCAATAACGTGATCGTTGCAACAGTTTTGACTGGTCCTGCGGTTGGTCAAACAGTACTTATACCTCGGATCCCAATGATTCCAAATGATTTGCCTTTTCATTTTAAAAGAGTCCAATTCCCAATTAAATTATCTTTTGCCGTAACGATAAATAAATCACAGGGGCAAACATTTAAATATGTAGGATTAGATTTACGGCAAGACTGTTTTTCGCACGGCCAACTATATGTCGCGTTGTCAAGATCAGGTTGCGGAAACAATCAATATATTCTTCTGCCACAAGAAAATAAAACGAAAAATATAATTTACTCAGAAGTACTTTAAAATAATATTTTAACCCGGTTTAAAGTGGACGGACACTCCCGCCTATAGTCGTAATTCTTATGTGTCTGGCTGAATGTCGAACAGATAGACAGCAATTGCCTGCGACTTATACAATTTAACTTAATCTATATTTTTCTTAATATTATAAAGCTGAAAAGTTTGGTTGTTTGTTATGAACGCGGTAATCTCGGGAAATACTGATCTGATATGAAAACTGTTTAAATATTCAATAGTCCATTTATTGAGGAAGGCTATATTTATCTCGGTATTTCCACGGAAACGAGAAAAACGCGGGTGAAACCGCGGGGCACAGCTAGTAATATTATAAAGCTGCAGAGTTTGTTTGTTTGTTTGTTTGAACGCGCTAATCTCTGGAACTACTGGTCCGATTTGAATGATTCTTTCAGTGTTGGGTAGTCCATTTATCGAGGAAGGCTATAGGCTATGTTTTTTTTCGAAATTAGGGATCCGTAATAAAATTGCTATTTTGTAACACAAGGTGTAAAATCGAAAACCTATTTTTGCGTGCACTGCAAAAACTATTGACAATAGAACAAAATGATGTACTACGGGTTTGTAGATCCCATTAAGACCTACAAAAAAGTCCGCGAGAACATATATCTAGCTATCATGGTTTAATCACAATAACCGATTTTGTGTTCAAAATAATTATTAAATCGTCTGAAGAAAAAAAAACTACGTTAAATATGTATCGTAATATTAATCTTTATCGAAATTAAGCATTATGTTATCAAGAGTATTTATGTAGAAGTAAAATACTTTTTGTTTCATCTCAATCGGATATTTCGTTTAAAAGTTATCACGTGTGGTACCTATTAATGAGTTATGGGCCATAGAGTTTTTTATCAACATAAAATCCTGTAATAATCTTTTTCGAAATATATTTGTTGATGATATCAAGAAGATGCAGTCCATTATCCACAGGAATTTCTTAATTCTTTAAACCCGAGTGGCCTCCCCCCACATTCTCTCAAGTTAAAAATTGGTGCCCCAATTATTTTACTTAGAAATCTTAAGCCACCAAATTTACCAGGCGGCGGTCGAACTAGCGACACGCGGGGTTGCGACAGTCGTGGGCAGAATCCAGGAGTTGGGACTCGAGGTGGCATTGCACAAGTCCGAGGCAATGTGCTTTCACGGCCCTCGGAACGCGCCACCACCGGGTTCCCAACTGACGGCAGGAGGAGTCCACATCGGCGTCGGGTCAACGATGAAGTACCTGGGACTCGTTCTCGACAGCCGATGGGATTTCGAGGAGCACTTCCGACGTCTGGCTCCCAAACTAAATCGGACTGGGGCTGCCCTCGGGCGGCTCCTGCCCAACCTTGGGGGTCCAGACGCCTCCTGCCGGAGGCTCTACGCGGGAATCGTTCGGTCCATGGCCCTTTATGGCGCACCGGTATGGGCGCCGGCGCTGCGGAAGCAGCCGGCGGCCCGGCTGAACGCATGTCAGAGGGTCATGGCCATACGAATGGTGCGAGGATACCGGATGATTTCCCGCGAAGCGTTGAGCCTCCTTGCTGGACAGCCACCATGGGATCTGGTAGCAACAGACCTTGCTCACATGCACGATCTGCGCATGGAGATGCAACGCCGGGGCGAAACTCCGCTGCCACGCCAAGTCGCGGCATGGCGTGAAGAACTCCGGCGGGATCTCATGGTGGAATGGCGACAGCGACTGTCGCAACCCAGTACTGGGCACGCCACAATTATAGCGGTAAGTCCCTTCTTTGAGGCGTGGTTGGAAAGACCTCACGGCGTCCTCACCTTCCGCATGACGCAGGTTCTCACCGAACACGGGAAGTTCGGGAAGTTCCTGCACCGGATTCGTGCGGAAGCGACGCCCGGGTGTCGCCACTGTGTGGACCGCCCGGAGGACACGGTGGAGCACACGGTGGAAGTGTGCCCCGCTTGGGAAGAGCAACGCCGTGTCCTCGTGGGGTCGATCGGCGGCGGCGATCTCTCGCGCCGGGCCTTGGTACAGGCCATGGTCCGGAGCGAGGAGGAGTGGCAGGCGGTCGCCTCCTTCTGCGAAGCAGTAATGCTAGCAAAGGAGGCAGCCGATCGCGTGACGCAACGGCAACTGTCCTCACGCCCCAACCGCCGCCGGGATTCCGATCCCGATTTCCGGCCACCGTAGGCGCGGGCTTGCGGACGGCGGGCAATGGGTGGCCCGCCGTCCGACCGTCCGGTAACCATCCGGACCGAGCCCAAGTCGTCGACGGCGCGTATTGTTCCGCGCGCGCCTCAGGGAGATGTCAGCAAATCGTAGGGGCCCAGCAGGGTCGAAGCCTACTGGGGCCATGGGTAGTGTGAAAACGAAACCGTGGCCCTGGGACGAAGGCAACGAAGGAACAGGAGTGGGTTTTTAGTCAGTAAAAGTCTGACACTATCTCCCGCTCCGCCCAAGAGCGGGATTTGTCATAAGATGATTTTCCCACCTATAAAAAAAAAAATAAAAAAAGCCACCAAATTTATGTAACGGGACTCGACTTCAGGTTAAATTTCTTCGCAATAACGTGATCGTTGCAACAGTTTTGACTGGTCCAGCGGTTGGTCAAACAGTACTTATACCTCGGATCCCAATGATTCCAAATGATTTGCCTTTTCATTTTAAAAGAGTCCAATTCCCAATTAAATTATCTTTTGCCGTACGATAAATAAATCACAGGGGCAAACATTTAAATATGTAGGATTAGATTTACGGCAAGACTGTTTTTCGCACGGCCAACTATATGTCGCGTTGTCAAGATCAGGTTGCGGAAACAATCAATATATTCTTCTGCCACAAGAAAATAAAACGAAAAATATAATTTACTCAGAAGTACTTTAAAATAATATTTTAACCCGGTTTAAAGTGGACGGACACTCCCGCCTATAGTCGTAATTCTTTTGTGTCTGGCTGAATGTCGAACAGATAGACAGCTATTGCCTGCGACTTATACAATTTAACTTAATCTATATTTTTCTTAATATTATAAAGCTGAAAATTTGGTTGTTTGTTATGAATGCGGTAATCTCGGGAAATACTGATCTGATATGAAAACTGTTTAAATATTCAATAGTCTATTTATTGAGGGAGGCTATATTTATCTCGGTATTTCCACGGAAACGAGAAAAACGCGGGTGAAACCGCGGGGCACAGCTAGTATAATTATATATTTGATCTATTCTCTTCCTCTCAAATATCAAATTCTGGTCACCAATAATGAGTCCTGCTGAGAAGTCATGTAGATGCCTAGTTCTCTGGTGGGTGATATGACAAAGGCTCCGTATCCAATCCAATCTAGTCTATTTCAAAATAGGTTCTCCAGTATGGGTATTTGCCTGAGTTTTAGCTGCACCGAGGATATATTTTCCTTGCAATGTAATATTTCAATAGGAGTTACACAGTTATTCCCTCTCAGCCCTGTAAGAGTGCAACAGCGGAAAGCCTTTAAAACTTTATTTCAGCTAGATTTATTTGTAAACAAATAATTTTAAGTTAATTGATGATTTCTGAAATAACAGGTGAATCTAAAAATATTAAACTGGTTAAAAATATTAAACTGTTATTAAACCCAGAAATATTACAGAAAAATTACCTTGCCAGTATCTACTGAACTAATTTTTAAGTGTAGTCACCAATGTTGATGTTACAGAGTACCTTTTTATGTATAGATGTCATACTGAGCCTTTAAATATTGTATTGCTACATCTTCCTCAACACTCTTTTTCTTTTTTAGTTCATATGGCTTTAATTTCTTACCATTTCTGCCTCGCTTTATCCGTTCTTTTTGATCCTGTTTCATTGTATTTTATTCATAACCTATTGAAATTCACAATTTTTTAGGCTGCAAAGCGTTAGCTTTACATATAACCAAGGTACCAGGGGCTTTTCACTTAGTACTTTTTTATTTTGTATGGACCAAAAGGCTCGGGGTTTAGTTCGGTCGTTGCTCAACAGATGGCGTACCCGTACCCTTTTCATGGATGATAAAATTTTAAAAATTTCACAAAATATTTTCTGATGATGTATATAATTTTAACTATATAAACTTAGTATAAACGAAATTAAATAAACTAATACGAATTTTATATTTATATATTTTTATAGCAATACTGCCAAATACCAAATAAGTATCCGTTTCATTACACGCATTTTAATATAACGCCAAAGAAAACTGACATTGTTTAGTGAAATTATTTTTGTTTCTACCACCCGGAAAGAAAAAGTTTAGTTGTAATTAATATTACTTTCTTTAATTGAAGATTTTCCGTAAAATTATTACGTGGTTTGCAAATTATACTTCAAGTGAAATATTGGCACCCTATAAATTATTTTGGTAAAGGAACGTCATCGTCGGCCATTCCACAATTTGTTTATTGTCATTTATCTTTATTTAATTTTCTAGTTTTTAGTAAAGTTAAAAAATGTAGTATGACAAACGAGTGCTGTGTTTATAAATCTACGTGTTATGACGCTATTTTGCTCCATTTGCCGTGTAAAAGACTCGCTAAGTGATGAAATGCAAAAACAATGAAAAGAGTTATCGGTAGAGCCTATCTTTTCCTTATTACTCAAGATGTGTGTGATTTGAAGATGATATTTTGAGTGGAATAGCATTTTAGCAAAAAGCTGGTAAATATACATCAAATTATTACTTCTTGCTTGGCTAATTTTCAAACTTCCTTCACTCTAGTCTTAGGTTCTACAACTCAAGTCCTAACTTTCAAATGGCCATAAAAGACCCTGTCACAGTAATTCAACACTACTAACAGGGTGCTTTTCCACCAGAGATGTGCTATGTGCTATGCTACATTGCTATGGATGCGTTTGATATCCACCAATCATATTGGTGCACATAGCTTAGCACTGGTGGAAACGGATTCAACTAAGATATGTTTTTTATATGGAAGGATGCGTGCTATACCTACTGCTATGGATGCGTGCTATGAATGGTCGCGAGTGGTGTAGTTATGTGCCGCTTCCCTGCTATAGATACATTGCTTAGTTCGAGCTAAGGGAGATCTTCATAGCACATTTTACTCGCTCTGCTACATAGCTTAGTATCAGTGGATACGGTCACATAGTTTCACAGCATAGCTATTACATCCTTGCAGCATAGCTGCACATCTCTGGTGGAAAAGCAGCCTTAAACTACAAAAAGTTTAGCAATTGGAACAGGATTAAAGTATTTGCAATTGTAACATAAATTATCTTTTCAAACTGAAATCTAGTTTTATGGATACTGAAATTGATTTGTTTGTCTAATTTCAGAAAATGGGTTTCCTCAGAAGGAGTATTCAGAGTCCTGTTAAATGCCTCGAACCACTGAAAGGTTTGTTATTAGTAAATTTTTGTTTTGATACTATTATAATATTATTCTGTGTACACGAAACTTGAAGTTGTTAAACACGCTTGCTTTATTTTTAAATGGTTTTTGCCATTTTGTTTTTCAGAAATTTGCATGCTTCCACTTCCAGTGAGTTTCCTCTATAGCACCAAACGTGCCTACCACAACATATACAAAAACGTCAGGATTCAGGTAATAAAGATTTATGTAATGATGTTGGTCCCAGCTGTGATTTGTACATCTGATTTGTCTGATTGTTAGAAGTCAGAATTTCTGACACTACATCATGTTACCCAATTTATCTAAAACCCGTTAAACTGGAAGCGAGACCCAGTAAAATTGGGAAAAACCTCTCCTTTTTTAATGGCCTGATGTTCCAATAAAGTTGTCTGTATATTTTCAGATGTACCTACTCGTATGTTACTTGCCAAATCCTGAAACATTTGCAGAAAAGTTCCAAGTTTGGGTGAAGAGTATTGGGGTGATATTGCGAGTCTAGACAGTGCTACTGTCCAAAACACTTGAAGATTTGCTGTTGGCACTATGAGAAGCAGTTTCTGTATGCAAATAATAGACTTAACAAATTGGCTGTTCCCACCTTGATTTTACCTACAGAAAATATTTCAGGTACCTACTTAAACAAATATTATAATAACTTTTGAAAGTCTTCACAAATCTGGTTTGACCTGTCCTTTATAGGTTAAAACATGAGTATGTTGTTTATTATGCTTTAATAAGTACAAATTGTTGGTTATGGGCTATGCCTCTACTTTGGACAATTTATGGTTTCACCATGGCTCTCAAGAGTGTGGGAAACTGTGAAATTCACCAACCACTTACTGGGCCAGAATGGTTGATTGCAGCCCACTGTCTTTTAAAGAGAGTATATCTATGTTCCAGCAGTGGTAACATTATCTTTAAATATTTAATTTCAGTTCATTTTTTTTTTATGACAATCTCGTTCTTTGTTTTTCAGTACCTACAAGTTCATTGATTCCAGATAGCTCACTATCTACTCCAATCCCAAGAAGCTTCTTCTCTTATCGCGCTACAACAATAGGAACTGTTGAACACAGTCGTCTCAGTGGTATGTAACTAATTATATTTATCTACACTTCTTCTTCTTCTTAGCATATTGATGTCAAAACTAGTTAAATTCCTTGCGTGGCCCAGTATTCGGCCACGGCAGTGCCGTCCGCTGATGCTGTCATTAGGTCCCTAATATTTATATATCTACACCAATATTATAAAGAAGTAGAATTTGTTTTTTTATTTTTTTTTGTTTGTAGGAGGTAATCTCAGGAAGTACTGGTCCGATTGCTAGAATTTCTATTTGTGAAATTTTTTTATGCTGCTTTGTTCCTGAGTGACATAGGCTATATTTTATGTAAGTACGCGAAGCCGCGGACAGAAGCTAGTTCTTAATATTGTTGGGGATATCTTTTTGTGGGTGTTTTCGATCTGTAATTTGAGTAAAACGTTAAAAGTGGTGCATGCAAAGGAGGTGGCTTAAACACCCCAGCGGCTGTCTTCTCCTGCAGCAGCCAATGGAGCATGGGCAGTCGTGGGGGGATTCTTGATGTCACAATGGATTGAGGAACCACTTCTCGTATGTTAATGAAATTAATATGGTTACTAAGTAGTAACTTTAAAAACATTGTTCAATTGATTCTCGATTTTGTTGTTATAATATTTCAAAAGTTATATGAACATAAAGGTGGCATCTCAACCTACTTTGAGATGCCACCTTTATCATTCAGGATTTTTGGGAAAAGATATCATGGTCCTGAAACGCAAAGGGCAACTGGTTGATTTTAGTCAGTAAAACTCTGACACAACCTCTTGCTCCTCCCCAGAACAGAAGTCACTG
The DNA here is from genome assembly GCA_905147345.3 of Mythimna impura. Classification (NCBI taxonomy): domain Eukaryota; kingdom Metazoa; phylum Arthropoda; class Insecta; order Lepidoptera; family Noctuidae; genus Mythimna; species Mythimna impura. The sequence goes on along the minus strand of LR990355.1, from coordinate 686,656 downwards.
GATCATATCCCACTTAAAAAACGTATCTAAAAATTAGTAATTAATATCTAGTAATTATTGACAACCTCGACAGCAACAGTAGTATAGGTTTAGACGATATCAGCACAATAGCCATTAAATCCCTTAAAAATATAATTGCAGAAAGATTATCAGACTCTCATGGGGAAAATACCGTGAGTTAAGCACATATCTATTATGTGCTTAAGTCACGGTATTTTCCCCGACTCGCTTAAAGTTGCAAGGGTCAGTCCTATTTACAAATCTGGGAGTAGAACTGACCCCGGCAACTATCGACCGGTATCAGTCCTACCTGTGATATCGAAAATATTCGAACGAGTCATATACAACCGTTTAAACGCGTATTTAACTAAGAAAAAATTCCTGATTGATCAACAATATGGTTTCCGCCCTAAATCAAGTACCCTAACAGCCTCAATTGTTTTGATAACAAAAATAAAAACTAATATTGATCAGAAAAATTTTGCTGTAGGTATTTTCATTGACCTAAAAAAGGCGTATGACACAGTTAGCCATAAAAAGCTACTACAAAAATTAAACAATATAGGTATTTCAGACAGCGCCCTTAGTATGTTCGCTTCTTATTTAGAAAACAGAAAACAAGTAGTTAAAATGGATAACTTCACAAGCACGATACAAAACATAACATATGGCTGTCCGCAAGGTTCAATTTTAAGTTCGTTAATATTTCTCATATACCTTAATAACATTGATAAAATAGGTTTGAAAGGGCACCTAACACTATACGCAAACGATACTTGCCTCTTTTATTTCAACAAGTCGATAATAACTAAAAATTCAATTATATTTTACTAGCTTTTGCCCTTGACTTTGTACATCCCATTTTTCCCGTTCCCATAGGAACTTCAGAATGAATTATACACCTAAACCTTCCTCATGAATAACCCTATCCATTGATGAAAATCGCAAGAAAATTTGTTCAGTAGTTTTTGAGTTTATTGTGAACAGACAGACAGACACGGTGGGGGACTTTGTTTTATAATGTATAGTAATAGGGATTGTATGCTGGCTATGCTCCTTGACTAGTTAATGTTGTAATTTCTATCAAATATATTTAAAAAAAAACTTTACATTTACAGGATTCAGGCTCATTAGAAGACCACCTCTCATGAATGTAACAAACCAAGGAACCAGCAGCACTCCTTCTGAAATTCTTCTACCACCTCTCATGGATGTAACAACCCAAGGAACCAGCAGCACTTCTGCTGAAATTCTTCCACCACCTGTCATGGATGTAACAACCCAAGTTACCAGCAGCATTTCTGCTGAAATTCTTCCACCACCTCTCATGGATGTAACAAACCAAGGAACCAGGAGCACTCCTACTGAAATTCTTATATCTGAAAGACTGCCACGTGAGCAATCTGCTGCTAGTAGCAAAAGAAGTAAGTATTTAACATTCTATTTTGCATCAAAATTATCAAAATATAAACTTATGTTATTACATACAATAATAAATGGGTTAGAATAACGGTTTAATCATTTAAATTCAATCAAATTTTTTCACTGCTAATTTGGCTAGAATACAAACTCTTGGTGGAAATCAAGAATAGGTATGTTTTACTCTGAAGGTTTGTGTAAATATTTCAATCATTTCCTTTCAGACACAACCAAGAAAGTGGTCAGCAATGAACAACACTTGGCAAAACAAATTAAAAAGTTGATAACTAAGAATAACTCCTACCAGATGAGATTGAAGAAAGCTCGGAAACTTTCCACAAATACTGCATTTCAAGCGGCATTAAAGAAATTTAAAACATTGGCTGCAATTTTCACAGTTATGCAGTTTCGAGAAATTAATAAACCTAAAATGGCACGACGGTTTTCAAAAGAGGAGAAAATTATGGCCCTCAGTATTTATAAAATGGGACCAAGAGCTTACAGATGGTTAAGCAAAATATTTGTATTGCCATCTCCTGTCACACTAAGCAGAATGATTTCTAGAGCTTCTCTGAAACCAGGGATTAATAAAAACATTTTCGAACAATTAAAAATAAAAGTTGAGAAAATGAAATATGATGATAGGTTGTGTATATTAATGTTCGATGAGATGGCACTCTCTCCACATTTTTATTATAATCAAAGGAAAGACAGAATATCAGGTTTTGTAAACCACACTGGTAAAACTACTACAAAAATAGCAGATCATGTCCTAGTTTTTTTTTTATGATTAGGGGTGTAACAAAGAACTATAAGCAGCCCATCTACTTCTCATTTTGCTCTGGGAGTACACCAAAAGAGATCTTGGCAGTACAAATAAAAGAAGTAGTAAAGAAGCTCCACTCCATTGGCTTTATTGTTTTAGCCACAGTGTGTGATCAAGGCACATCAAATACAAGTGCCATAAATTACCTGATTGAAGAAACAAGAAGAAATTATGCAAGAAGAAATATTGACTTTAATAATTCTGTATTTGAAATAGAAGGAAAGCAAATTATTCCACTGTATGATGTACCTCATCTCCTGAAAGGGATGAGAAATAATTTATTGACTAAAAATCTTAAATTTAAAATAGATGGTCAAGTAAAAGTGGCAAAATGGGAGCATATTATGCAGTTGTATGAAAATAATCCAACATACAAGGGATTAAGGATAATAAAAAACCTTACAGAAAATCACTGCAACAAGGATAAAATACCAAAAATGAAGGTTAAATATGCTTCACAACTGTTTAGCCAAACTGTTGGGAAAACCATGGGATATTTAGCTGGTAAGTCAATAATCTATATATGTATTTGCTTTTTTATTACAAACATCACGTCCCGTTTGTTGTCTTAATTAAATGATGGTATATTGCTGGAGTGCAGTGGTGGCCGAGTGGTAATAGCCCCGACTTACGAGTTGTAGGTCGTGGGTTCAAACCCAGCCAGGTGCATTACTTTGTGTTATTTATTTCATCACCACTGCTCTCAAAACGGTGAAGGAAAACATCGTGAGGAAACCGGCATGTCTTAGAACCGAAAATTCAAAGACATGTGACATTCACCAATCCGCACTGGGCCCGCGTGGTGGATTACGGTCCATTCCCTCTCCTAGAGAGAGGAGGCCTGAGTCCCAGCAGTGGGAACATTAAAAGGCTGATTATGCTTATATTGCTGGAGGCAAATCTTTTAAGTATTTTTTCCCTGAGAACTACGACCCAATAAATCCCACAATGCATTTAATTTCAACTGATGAAATAAAGTTTTTATCTTTTTCAATACCCTACGAAGTGCATAACTCATATTTTTGTTTTCACTTTTCAGAGAATGGCATTCTACCTGAGGAGACAAAGGATACAGCTGATTTCATTATCTTTATTGATAATTTATTTGACTCCCTAAATGGAAGCATGAAAAACTCAGGTATTCGGTCTGCGAAAGATTTATTAAGAAATGTAACACCTAATTCAAAACACACAGAAATTTGGGTGCAAGCGAAAACTATCTTAAAATCAATGACATTTATGGCGTCAAAGGGGAGTGCTGGTACCGTACCATCAATAACTAATTGGATTAAAACAATTGAAAATATGGGCATTTTAAGAGACAAACTATTTAACGATTTTAAAATTAAATCTTTTTGGTGCAGACATTTTAATCAAGATCCTCTTGAAAACTTTTTTGGGAGCATACGTAGTCATGGGGTGAGAAATATCTCACCCACCTGTGCTGGGTTTGAAGCTGCATTTGCTTCTTTGCTTGTAAATAATATGAGCAGCAATTATTCTGTGGGGTCCAACTGTGAAGAAGATTTTTGTTTCATATTTGAATCATTTGATGAGTTATTTTTCACAAAAAATAAGAAAGAAGAAGCGCATACCTGCGAAGTTGATTTGAATGATTAAAATGATGATATAATAATTAATTTTGAAACAAAGAAAAGGGACCCCAGAATAATTGGCCAGCTCGAATATGTGACTGGTTACATATTGCGGAAAGCAAAAAAAAATTACAGAAATTGCAAAGACTGCAAAGTATCTTTGTATACAGATGACCCAGCTAAAAACAGGCACCTGCAACACAGGGAATATATAAAAGGCAAAAGATACCTATGCTACCCTAACGAAAATTTAACAAAAAGTTTTTCAGAGATCCAAGATATTCTGCACCATATATTAAGAAATAAAAGTCATATTGAAAATTTAAAAAACTATATGAAAACCATATTGTATATCAACGTAGATACACAATTTATTCAGTGTAGTTGCACCATATATTAAGAAATAAAAGTCATATTGAAAATTTAAAAAACTATATGAAAACCATATTGTATATCAACATATTGTATATAACACACAAAAAATCTTAATAGAATTTATATTTGATTTTTCAAGTAGGTTCTTTGCCCACAATTGGTGTAAGTGGACCAACAAATTATTAAATGGTACCAGCACAACCAAAGATGTTGATTCGAGTGATGAGATTCAGAATCAGGCTTTAATGTATTACAGCAAGAGACGAAAAAATAAGCTAATTAAGTAATAATATAATATCATTTTCTTTCTAATGATCATTAAAAATAAAATATGCCGTGGATAATAATGTGATTTGCACGTTTGTAGCATGTACATAAGTTAATTTATAAGATGTAATGTAAACTGTTAGTTATTCCTAAATAAATAAATGTTAGTACTAAATAAACATTGCAAGTTAATTTTATTTAACTTGCAATGTTTTTTAGTACAAACATTTAGCTTACTTATAGGTTTGTTTTCATATCAACATTATTTTGTTTAGAAGACATTATTGTTGCCTTCTTTGCAATTGCAATAATTTCCTCCAAACAATTTTAAAACATCGTTATAAAATTATATCAACAAGTTTTCATTTTGTAATATTGTGCTGTGATACTCAAAATTACTTATTTTGTGAGATATAGTTGCATTGATTTTCTGTTGGTTAGTTTCTGTAATTATTATCTACACTTATTATGCTTTATGTAATTCTAAGTATGTATTGTTTGTATAAACTGAATAAAGCTTTGTAATATTCGATTTTGTGTTTCATTATAACGAAATTAAACAATAAAACTGAAGAAACAAAAGGAATTGCTATATATAGGTATAGCTATACATGCTATATATAGGTATAGCTATACATGCTATACCTACATACGCATAGCTATAGACGCGTCGCGTACAAATTTCAATTAGTTGTGTCGTTAGTCACCAGATGGCGCATGACGTTGAGGTCAGCTGAATACTCTATACCCCTATATTCAATGTACTCTGTGCAAGGTACTGTACTCTTCAGTATATTACCAAAGTACTCTGTGTGGTGTACTCTGCTGAAGTCTGAGTGATTATATACTCTCTGTCTGCTGCCACAGAGTACTTTGGTAATATCTGCTGCAATAGGTTGACATTGATTTTTTTTTTTAAAGTCAGTGTTGCCAACTCCAAAAGTTCTAAGTCGCTCGTTCTAATATCAAAAGTCATTACAAAGTCGCTAACTGATTCTACCAAAGGCGGATCCAACAAGAAGCTGAAAAAATATTTGTAGGTAATTATTAAATATTGCATCGGCTGTTAAAAGTCGTTAGCGTGGACTAATTTAGACGTGGGTGAAGGCGCATCAGCGAGGCCTTTTTCTTTCACTAGTTCGAAAACGAGACTGCGGCTGTCTTAACCCAGTGTTCGACCACATCGTCGCTTACCATTAGGTGAAATAGTGGTCAAACGGGAGCCTATCTATTATAAATAAGGACCCACGTTCCTAAAAAGGGCCCACGCTTGCGCGAGGCTCCTTTAGGTGCAAGGCCGTGGCGAGAGGCCGCTTCGCCCACGCCTAGCTACGCTCTGGTCGTTAGATAGGTAGCTAAATTATTTTTATAGTTAAAATATTATGTCGCTAAGACTTAAGCAAAAGTCGCCATTTTTAGTGACTAAGTAGCTAAATTGGCAACACTGACAAGTGACAGTTGATTTGACGTTAGTAGAGTTGGCACACGAGATACATTCTATCTACCAAAAAACCGTAAATATGAAAAATTAAAGGTGCTTTGTAAATAACAATTAACAAATGTATTTTTTTGATAAGAAATAAGTAAACTACAGTATAGTGTAGATAATATTACTGCACCTATCGACGCATATTGCCTTTTCAAAATAAAATCAAAACTGTCAGGTTTTTTGAATGACTATCGATAACAATACTGGAAATAAGTACGTGCCTAGCCGTAGATAAATATCGACATTACGCAGCGAATCCGTAGAACGCGCATAAATAATTGGAAAGCAGTCGCATTAGAACGTGTCTGCTGAAGTACAAAACATTTTAAATTCGTAAATTGTTATCAATTTTAATTTATTTTAGTGTCAACATAAATAAATAGAAAATTGGTAAGTTTTGCTTCGTCCTTTTCTTTCACGAAGTTTACTAAATTAGGTATTTATCTATTGGTCGTGTTAAGTGGGCTTTGATTGTAAATCAAGGGTATCACCTCCTTTGTGTTGGATCATCCCACGATCCACGGCAAGCCAAACGTAGTTTGTATCGCGTGTTGTTGTTTGCTTTCTTTGTTGCGTAAACATCTTTATTTCCCGAAACTTTATGTAGAACGCGAACAAATTGATATACTTACCTACTGATTAAACCATTGTTCTCAAATCTCCTAGGTCCGAATACTTAATAAATTATAGCAACAAAAATTTTAACGTGACATTCTGACATTGGCTTTCACAAACGCAAACGTATGTTTTTTCATTGAAAAAATAAATAAATTAAAATGTTATAATTTTCCCCCCTAATTTATTCAGTAAAATTATATGGTTTATTGGTACGTTGTTCAATAAAGGAGGTCATTTATTTATTTGAAAGGATACTAACACAAGTAATAGATACCTACCACTTTCATTATTATAACTTTTGTAGGCATAATAAGTACCTACTCTCTAAAATACCTACATTAGCCGCGCTTTGAGAACTTACCTATTTTTCTTTTTTTTTAAATTTCGAACTACATATTTCTGAACAAAGGATTTTATTCCCAAATTTGTGAAAATTGTTTTAAGTTTTAACTGTAGGTAAGTACTTACCTACCTAACAACTTAACAAAGAGAACTTGGTCAGTTTCAGTTATCCATAATTACTACTTTTACTATAAATTAAAGCATAATCGATGGGTTGGTCGCAAACTCGCAATATCAGTGTCCTTCCTCAATATTTACCTACGCCCTAGTTGCTTGTATAATAATAATGACAATCACGCGATCTGAGTCCGTCGCTGCCGCCGTCAACATTGATATTCCGACATCGTTCACGAGTGTGACGAATATCGTCCACTTCCCTGTTCACTGTGCAAACCTACCGAAGTACAATTCATCGGACCCAACATTAGCTGTCAGATTATTCCATACAAAAAGATTTCAATAAAACCTATTTACAGCCAAACATAATAGTAGAATTCTCATTTCCTTTTTGAAGCACCATGTCCGTAACTATTAAAGAGTAACTGTAAAAATGAGATTCGTTCCGTAAACTCAGTCGCTTGCATTATTATTTTCACAAGCAATTTGAATTGTATTTATTTTTACTATGTGGGTATATTTTCGAAATTGGGGTTATTTTACATTGTTTGAATCTAATGGCCACATCGTCTGTTGAACTCATCATCGAGATAATTTCTTGTCACGAGAATCACTGACATCTCGAGTATGATGATCTCACGTCATGTCATGTTGAAGGAAGGGTTAGCCGGGTTAGGGGTAAGTGTAAAAAGAAAATGTTAGGAGTAGGTACTCGGTAGGGAAGAGAAGACAAGCTTCCCTTCTTAATTACTTTCCCCTTGCATTGCACCTTTATTACGCCCTGGTCCAGTAATAAGAAGATGACCCATCTGATTAACCCTATACAAAGTCAGTAGTTAACTTAAGGTTATCTTCCACAGATATAGTATCATCATGAAGAGTATAGCAGTGTTGCTGTGCGTGCTAGCGGCGGCCGTCAGCGCCGTGTCCCTAATCGACCTGATCAGGGAGGAATGGAGCGCGTTCAAGGTACGTAGACACGATAGTTACTGAATCGCTATGGTCAAGCGGTAATAATTAAATGTAGTAGGTACCTATACCCCAGACTTATGATTGGGCTTCAGTAACAAGGAAACATAACAGGAAACCATCAGCATCATCCGTATAGCTGATTCGAACTTTGTTATGTTTCTGTTAAAAAAATGACGTAAAATATCGAAGTTAAGTCCAATGCTAATATGATTGCCACCCAGTTTTGTCCAATGCCAATGGCATTGCCCTGCAATTGGTCCAGCATCTAAGCATTGTTCTATTGTAGTTGGAGCACAGTAAGCAGTACGACAGTGATGTGGAGGACAAGTTCCGCATGAAGATCTACGTGGAGAACAAGCACCGCATCGCGAAGCACAACCAGCGCTTCGAGCAGGGCGCGGTGACGTACAAGCTGAGCCCCAACAAGTACGCCGATATGCTGCACCACGAGTTCGTGCACACCATGAATGGATTCAACAAGACCCTCAAGTAAGCATTCCTCTGCTTCTGTCAGACAAACGAGTATTGTGATTAAATCATAATTATGGCGGCTGATCAATCTAAGAAGACGGAAAACTATGTATTTCAAAAAGCTGTGATTATGCACAAAAGTCCGGACCGTGACTTCATTCAGTTTCTGTGTAATGTTTAGGTATCAAGTAGTGTTTTTCAGTTTCGTGTTACGTACATAACATAGTCTATGACTAAACGCGACTTGACGATGTAGATACCGATACTAAACAATATAATTATCACAGCAGCTTATAAAATTATATTATTTACTAATAACCAAATATTTATTACGCACTTGATGTTTGTTCATTGTTTTGTCAAACGTCTCAGATTACGTTTCCTTTATTCTTCTTAGGTCATATTGATAGCAATACAAAGATAAACAAACCCTGCTTATACTTAGTCAGCAGAGGTCAAGCGAGTCAATGTCATTGTGTTAAAATGTGCTGCTTGAGAGTTTTTATTTGTTTCATATATAGACAAAATAACCGAAACTATCTGAGGGGCTTACTAAACCTGTTTAGGTAGGTTCACAACTATAGTGATTCTTGCCATGTAACTGGCTTATTGCATCATGTAATTATGTTTTTCTAAATTATTTTAATATGTGGGTAAATACCTAGAACCAAACGGATAGAATGCTTTGTTGCAATATGTCCTGTCCACCTATGTGCCGCTACTGTACAATATGTCCTGTCCACCTATGTGCCGCTACTGTACAATATGTCCTGTCCACCCATGTGCCGCTACTGTACAATATGTCCTGTCCACCCATGTGCCGCTACTGTACAATATGTCCTGTCCACCCATGTGCCGTTACTGTACAATATGTCCTGTCCACCCATGTGCCGCTACTGTACAATATGTCCTGTCCACCCATGTGCCGCTACTGTACAATATGTCCTGTCCACCCATGTGCCGCTACTGTACAATATGTCCTGTCCACCCATGTGCCGCTACTGTACAATATGTCCTGTCCACCCATGTGCCGCTACTGTACAATATGTCCTGTCCACCTATGTGCCGCTACTGTACAATATGTCCTGTCCACCCATGTGCCGCTACTGTACAATATGTCCTGTCCACCTATGTGCCGCTACTGTACAATATGTCCTGTCCACCCTTGTGCCGCTACTGTACAATATGTCCTGTCCACCCATGTGCCGCTACTGTACAATATGTCCTGTCCACCTATTTGCCGCTACTGTACAATATGTCCTGTCCACCTATTTGCCGCTACTGTACAATATGTCCTGTCCACCCATGTGCCGTTACTGTACAATATGTCCTGTCCACCCATGTGCCGTTACTGTACAATAAGATCAAATAAACTAACCAGGTGCCCTTACCATGACGTGTGACATGACGCCTTAAAATGTCAAGCGTGCGAGCGAGAAAGAGGAATGTAGCTATACATACATCCACCCTATATAGCTCCATCCCTTTAACAGTTCAGTTCAGGTCGTCAAATGGATCGCATCAAGAGTGGTGTCAAGTAAGTCAAGTATCAAGAGCTCGGTGGTGGGGCCTGTGATCAATTAAATTATGCCTAAGCCTAATCACTGAGAAATAGAGAAGTATTTTCTAATGATCTTAGCCGTGACTTTCTCTGACTATTAGTCTAGCATAATTTCAAGTTTGTTCAATGTAAGCCACTGCTGGTGACGATGGTTGGTTGTTTCTTTCCTCATTCGTAGTGTGATTATTTTAAAAACTGGACCGTTTAAAACAGCTATTCTCCACCTATTTTTTCTCTTCCTTAATGCTAGACGATGACATTACATCACGTCTGCGCTCCCCGAAGCGTCGGGCTGAGGTGTTGGATAAATCGATATTTCCGACGAGGTAACCAGTAAATGCGAAAGCTTAACGGAAACCGGTCCAAAGCTGTTTTTAGGGTTCCGTACCTCAAAAGGAAATAAAAACTTTTTAGAAAAAAAAAATAACCGACTTCACTAAAACAAAAACACTAAAAGGATCAAAATAACTTTAATTTCGGATGTCGGTGTTTCTCGGTATTGTTTGTTTCTTATTTAACACCGACTTCCGAAATTAAAGTTATTTTGATCCTTTTAGTGTTTTTGTTTTAGTGAAGTCGGTTATTTTTTTTTTTCTAAAAAGTTTTTATTTCACACTTTTTAGTTACGATACACTTATAAACAGAGTGCCTATTTCTCATGACAATTCCAATTAACCCAAATACTGCTAGGTTACATTGTTTTATTATAAAGTTCCTGTGTCTACCTTCCTCCTTCCGGCTCCATCATCAGATCAGTTCGATAGTACCTTATAGCCAAAGAGCATCTCACGACAATTCTAATAAGCCCAAACACGGCTAGGATACATTGATTAATTACGGAGTTCCCGTGCCTACCTTCCGGCTCCATCATCAGAACAGTTCGATAGTACCTTATAGCCAAAGTGCATCTCATGACAATTCTAATAAGTCCAAACACGGCTAGGTTACATTGATTAATTACGGAGTTCCAGTGCCTACCTTCCGGCTCCATCATCATCATCAGATCACTTCGATGATACCATTTTCAACGTAACTATTCAGAATCATTCATTTATTTGTATTGTCATAGTCGCTTAACTATATCTTCATTGTGATATCTATTTGAGTATGAAGTTCCGTTGACCATTTCTGGTCTTCTTCATCAGTTCCACTTCATCAAATGTTACTTTTTGACTGTAAGTGCTTAAGTTCTTGATGAAAATACTAAAATTACCATAGGGTTGCCTATAATTTTTGAGGAGTTCCCTCGATTCCTCATGGAATCCATCATCAGAACTGGATTTTGAAAAAAATGGGACCAATCTGGAAGCATATCCTATAAAGAGAAAAAAAAAATTTGCAAATCGGTCCATAAACGACGGAGTTCTGAGGTAACAAACATAAAAAAAAAAAAATGATGATAAAAAAAAAAAAAAAAAAAAAAATACAACCGAATTGATAACCTCCTCCTTTTTTTTGAAGTCGGTTAAAAACGAAACCCCTATAGGATCACTTTGTTGTCCGTATGTCTGTCTGTCAAGATCTTTTATCTCGGGAACGCATATAGGTATCGAGTTGAAATTAAAATCATAATATACTCAGGTCTGCGATCCCTTGAAGCTGTGAAAAAATTATACTTCGAGTTAACGAAAAAAAAGATACGGCCGTTTATGTCGAAAAACGTGTATTACGACACTCCCAAGGGAATCAAAATTCATAGGATACTTTCCGTTGACCTAGAATCCTGAAATTTGGCATGAAGCAAGGTCTCATAGCACAAGTAAAGGAAAAAAATCTAAAAACTGTAAACTTGTAGTTACGTCACAAAAAAAAAAACTTTTTTGAGCAACTCAATTCGAGAATTGAACTGTTTTCATGGGTAAGTTTGTATGGAACCCTCAATACGCGAGTACGACTCGCATTTGCTCGGTTTTTTTTTATTTCTCCCTAACCTACATTTGGCCGCTTATGTTTTCGAGCCAGCTTTCGGTTATAAACCTGACGGGCCCTTGTATCACGGGAGGGGGAGAGGGTTCTTGACACACACGATCGGATTCAGTCGCTGAGATAATTAAGAAGGTATAGAAGGTTGTCTGGTATAGAATGGCTAAGGCATTTTAATCCGCCTTTTTACTTTATGTTGCATGAAGATTAATAGATTAATAAATAATTAATGTTGCAGGCAGGCTAAATTATTTGTCAAAGTTTATTTTTTAATGAAAAATTATGTTTTCAAGACAAGACTTACGCCACCGCCGTATCTGTAAGTCTGTACGTATTCAGAAAATCAATTTTATCCTTTTTTATGAAGTGAATTTCCAAATGTATTCCTCCTTCCTATTGTTTCCTTAAATGTTTTTCTTTCTTTCTTTCTCTTTTTTAGGGAGTTTTTTTAAGGGCTGGTAATTGATGGTAGGTGACGTCAAATTTGCTATCAACGTCGAGACTGCAGGGCTTGGCTACCTACCTAACCATAAACGTTATTGTGACACAGGCACAGCAAGGCCCTGTACGGCAAGGGGCACAACAGCCGCGCGTCCACGTTCATCCCGGCGGCGCACGTGACGTACCCCGACCAGGTGGACTGGCGCAAGAAGGGCGCCGTCACCGAGGTCAAGGACCAGGGCAAGTGCGGCTCCTGCTGGGCATTCTCCACCGTGAGTATTAAAAACATCTACTGAACATTCCAGGAAAAAGTAATGGCCCCGTACAACTATTAAAATAAAATAAATTAATTCATTTTCACACAATTACAATTTGAATAAGTTAAAATTTAAAATTAATAGTATAAAATTAAAATAGTATGACTTTATTACGAAAATAGAATAAATAGCTAACCGGAGCAGGCCTTACCGGTTGTTTAAGTTTTATCACAACAAATTTTGAGGAACTGAATCTTGTTTTTTTTTTAGTTAAATACCTACAAGTGAAATGATAGGGTTAGCCGACTGAGAATGAAAGGGTTGACGAGATTAGACTTTTTTGAAAAAGTTGTGAGGGTAGAAAATGGTAAGTAATTTGAGATTTGTTGTGCACAATTTTATAAACATTGAAAACAGCGCAATATTAAACACTTGTTTCATTTGATTGAGTTCTAGCTATTTATTTTCCTTGAGATTACATTACAGTGGCATGCGAGTAGCCTGTAGGCAACATGTTAGTTTAGGTATAATAAACAAAATAACGTTATCGCTTGGCTGTACTCGCGTAGGTACATTAGATTAATACTTAATTATGTATACAATGACTTTACAAATGCTTTATGAACAAAAACAACAAAACTCGTCACCAAGATACTTCCTAAATAAATACCTAGTAGTAAGCTACTTACATAACAGATTGTAAAATTAAAACATTTACGTCTAGCTATAAATAGGATCTATTTGAGGAATAAAATATAATGGCGGTTCGACAGCTATGAGACGGACATATTTATTCTTCAGGTAAAAATTATCCGCCGATTGAAAAATCAGCCCTAGAACAATTGGCGAGCGGCAGCATTTACTGACATAATAATATATGAAATAGTTTCAAGCAGCAATTGCTTACTAATTTAATTAATATACCTACATAGTTGATGCAGACGGAAATTGAATCGATAATCTCTACGAGCGACTATTACATGCCCATGGTCTCTCCGTTGAGGGAGTAGGTACTTAGGTATGTACGTCGGATCCGAACGACCGTTAGGGCCTGCGCACACTTGAGACAAGACTGTCTTAGGGCGGAATTCACCAATAAAACTAATCACGATTATTTCAAACAAAACTCAGTTTGAGCGTCTAATCGAGATTATAGCTTCATTTCGCGGTTTCACCGCTATGAATTGAATCTAGTTTACGCTAAACTCAGTTATAATTCTAAACGCCCATGTTTTCGACGTTTAGCTCGCATAATCACATTTAGCCGCTGTCACTAGTGTCACTTGTTCATGTCATAATATTAATAAACATTGTATTTTTAAACAATTTTCTATTATTACGATTGGTTGTTATTTCATTAAAAATATATTACTTCTAAAAATATATTTGTAAACCGCAGCAGGTCGCTGAATTCACTAATAGGTACATGTTGTAGATACAACTAATACGGCATTTTAGGTCCTTTCCCATTTTATCTTAAGTTTTGGTAACCGCGATTAAAATGGTGCTGGTGAAATCGGTTTGACGTAAGTCTAGATCAACACCGATCTATTAACTAGATTACGCTGAACTCTACGACACCGCAGACTTGTCTGCGAGTGCGACAAGACTGTTTTGAGACGTCCAGTGTTGTCATCAGTGACACTAACTTACCACTAGAGTCAACTTTCAGAACCACCAGAAAACCACTAACAAAAAATTATCCCACACACAAAATCGCAAAATTTCCCATTAAAAAAATGTGTAATAACCTATATGCCTATTTATTTTATAAGTAGGCATATAGGTTATTACACCTAACCTATATGCCTACTTATAAAATAAATAGGCATATAGGTTATTAGTTTCCTTTAATAATAAGTGATAAAAATTAACAATCAGTTGATCAAAATACCATTTGTGGCTAAATTAACATTAGTAGGTAAATCAACATACAAATTATTCGATAACAGCTATATATAGGGTGACTGGTAATTAGTGTACGATACTTAAACACGTGATTGTGCTCATGATAACCAACAACTTTTACTATGGGAACAAACCTGAAATCGCGAAAAAAAATCAGCTGTTCAGTACTTTTATGTTTGCCTAATGTACTGAACAGCTGATATTTTTTTTTGCGATTTCGGCTTTGCTCCCATAATAAAAATTGTTGGTTATCATGAGCACAACCACGTGTTTAAGTATCGTACACTAATTGCCAGTCACCCTATATATTAATTCGTCTTCAGACGAATCAATTTTGTTTGCACCATCATCGTGGGTATCAGATTGATAATTATGGATTCTATGGTGCTGATTTACACCCGAGTGATCGCATTTTTAGTAAGAAATTGAATTTTAATAAAGCACTAGAAAAATCCACTAGACACTAAAACCAATATTTCGCAACTAAATGGGGGCTAAAACCACCAGTTTTATTGGAAAATCCACTAAGTTGGCAACACTGGCCGTACGCCGCCACTCACTGGACAAAACAGTCTTGTCGCAGACAAGTCTGCGACGTCGTCGTAGACAAGTCTGTCTAAGACAGTCTTGTTTCAAGTGTGCGCAGGTCCTAAGTGGTCGATTCGTCAAAGACAATAAAACGTTGATTATTTAACTTCTTGAGTAGCGTAATTAGAGACACAATAGTAAGACAATGGCGCACGACCGCCGGCGTTCGTGCGGGGATCAACAGCTTAAACTCTCACTCTCTCTTATTTTAACACTACTGAATTATTTATAATACTTAGATAAATACATTACATTATACATTTGTCTGGCCTGTTGGTCTAGTGGTTAGTGGCCCTGACTGCTATGCCGGAGGTTGTGGACAAATGTATGTGTGAAGGCACGATCATTTGTTCTGTGTCTGGGTGTAATTTATCTCTAATATGTGTATGTATTTAGAAATATATAAGTATGTTTATCAGTTGTCTAGTACTCATAACACAAGCTCTGCTTAGCTTGGGACTAGACGGCGTTGTGTGACAGTTGTGGAATATTATTATTATTATACGTACCTTATGTTATGGTAGTACGTAAATACTCAACTTGGCGTGTAGAACGTTGTGGGTAATCTTTACTTGCTGTTGTCATTACGCATTGTAATACGAACTGGACAATGAACTTTACAATTAATAAACTGTCACGAAAGTCAATACAAAAATATCGATAGACCGATAGACGCCAATTAAGATAGAAGAAAGTCCATATAATTAGTAGGATACTATAATAATTTGTTTACTGTTGCTATCTAATGTTATTGTCTGTCGGTCATGTGACTGATGATAATATGTGTCATTTCGCAGTACTCTGCTCTGATTAGCATTTCATATCGCTTTGAATTTGTAGCGTAATGAGTTTATGAGCGGGCATTGAGTGCTTAGTACCTAGTAGATATTACAAGACAAACTAGAATTGTTGTAGGTAATTGTACCTAACGTGCAGAAACTTTTCTAAAAAAAATTGTGGTCGCTGAACTACTCAGTGTGTAGTAGGTACCTATATAGCTGGAACAATTTGGAACCAAAATCGTGCTCCGATCATACCAAGTTTGGGCGTGTGACCGTGTGTTAATACTATAAACATTTAGGAATTGCGTTACTAATTCAACCGGAAAATTGTCAATACATTTATAAAATTTTCGCACTTTCAGATTTTCATAACGGAAACGACATTCGTTAGCAATATTGTTTATAATTTCAATAAAAATCTGCATAACATTGATGCGTCCAACTCCACAACATTACATTTTGCCGATAGTTACAGGCATGATGATAATCCACAACTGTTGCCATGTTTTTGTGAATACGTAGGTACCTATTATACTTAATAATAAACTTTACCGTCGTACCCAAGTCTCCCGCGAGTTTTTTTTAGCTACTGATAGGGGTGATCAACTTGCCCCGGTTTGAAAACCGGGGTGGATTCATATCGATAACTAACTTACCCTGGTTTCTGAGGTTTCGCCATTAAGGAGGAAAATGTTTAATTTGATTAGGTATAATCCAAATTAAAACATTTGAGAGTTTATAGAGAGCCTCCGAAACTAGGTTTTTATTGCAAGTATTGCAATATAGGTACCTAATAATATTTAAATAGGTAATTATATTTAGCTAAACAAATATGACACAGACTCATCGATAATATGAGAGGCAATTGCAATTACGTGTTTTTTCAGGTTACAGCACAAAAGCATGTTTTCAAATGTTTTGTTCAGCATTACTCATTGACAATGGCGCGATGATTCATTTCGATATCTAATTAATTCCGTTCTGCATAAATTCAACTTATTATTCAATTATGTTTTACACAATGTAAAACAATACAGTAAAACCTACATACATACCTACGGTGTCACTTCCAAGTTCTTATATTGTATCGTGGTAGCCTAAAGGGCTGCTTTCTTCAGATTCATATTTCAGTTATCCAAGTTGTACAGAATGTTTGGAACTTAGTTTAGCCCTTCACGAACACGAAAGATAAAATCTTTCAGCTGTCTATTTACGTTCCTATAGGTAGCTACATGACTCGACTCGCATCACAATTATTTCTGCATATTATGTTCTAGGAAGTGGTGATAAGTAAACATTTGTTGAACTGCAGCTGCACCTCGTGTCAGATAACTCTGCTTGCCGTTTATTAATAGTGGTTAACAGTGGTTAGTAATTCAGTGGAATTACTGGGAGTCAGGAACGACCAACACATGTATGACGCAGTACATGTTTAGGCACCTACTTATAGTAGTTTCCACAACGCAACCAATAATTATGAACATAAGTGTGATCATGATCACTCATCATACACGTAACAATATAATATGACTGTATTATGCTCCCGCGTGCTACGTAAGTACCTATAAGGTGTCTGCGTTGTTTTTCTATTGTCATGAGTTCATGTTTGTACAGATGAAAGACGATTATTTATATTGTTCCGTTATGTAGACTCAACCCTTTTATGTTAATCGCAATAGAACGACATAATATGCAGCGGTAGAATGTCTCTTGTTAGGACGAGATGTTTGCCTAGACGCATGGACAGCTAGACGTACACACATCTTTAATATGAACCTAGTAGCGTTTAATCTAGGTATAATATGTATCCATAGCGACAACACTTAGGGCCTGCGCACATTTGAGACAAGACTGTCTTAGACAGAATTGTTTACGACGTCGCAGACTTGTCTGCGACAAGACTGTTTTGAGAAGTCCAGTGTTGCCAACAGTTACACTAACTTACCACTAGAGTCAACTTTTAAAACCACCAGAAAACCACTAACAAAAAATTATCCCACACACAAAATCGCAAAATTTCCCACTAAAAAAATGTGTGTTGTACGAAATATAATAAGTAGGCATATATGTTATTAATTGCCTTTAATATTAAGTGATAAAAATTAACAATCAGTTGATCAAAATACCATTTGTGGGTAAATTAACATTAGTAGGTAATTCAACATACAAATTATTCAATAACAGCTATGTATTAATTCGCATTTTTGTTTGCACCATCATCGCCGGTATCAGATTGATAATTATGGATTCTATGATGCTGATTTATACCCGAGTGATCGCATTTTTAGTAAGAAATTGAATTTTACTGAAGCACTAGAAAAATCCACTAGACACTAAAACCAATATTTCGCAATTAAATCGGGGGTTAAAACCACCAGTTTTAGTGGAAAATCCACTAAGTTGGCAACACTGGGCGTACGCCGCTAGACTGTTTTGTCTTGATACCTAGTGTGCGCCGTGACGTAGACAAAACAGTCTTGTCGCAGACGTCGTAGACAAGTCTGCGACGTCGTAGACGATTCTGTCTCAGACAAGTCTTGTCTCAAGTGTGCGCAGGCCCTTCCTTACCATCTCGTTACACACGACGCGATTGATTCACAGCCTTCAATCAACAGTGTGTGATCGACGTTCACAGCGCACACGCACGCACACAGACATTAGTAATGTACTCGTAATACATAGAGTCGTTCGCTTCACGGTTTGTTTAGAAACACCGATACTTACTTGCCTACTACTTCCTTTGCAAATATGTACTAGCTTTGTCTCTTGACTTCACTCCCGCCGCCGATCTTACAGAAGATGTTTTTGTTTTAGGGTTCCGTACCTGCAAAGGAAAACACGGAACCTTTATAGGATCACTTTGTTGTTCATCCGTCCGTCTGTTTGTCTGTCTGTCAAGACCCTTTATCTCGGGAGCGCGTGGAGGTATCGAGTTGAAATTAAAATATATTCAAGTTTGATAATCATAGTCAAGTTTGCGGTCCCTTGAAGCTGTGAAAAAATCAAACACCTGAGTTAACAGAAAAAAAAGATACGGCCGTTTATGTTGCAAAAAACGTATTTCGACACCCTCAAGGGAATCAAACTTCATAGGATACTTCATGTTGACCTAGAATGCAATTTGGCATGAAGCAAGGACTCATAACACAAGTATAGGAAAAAATCTGAAAACTGTAGGTAAATTTGTAGTTACGTCACTAAAAAAAAAACATTTTTTGCGATTCCGAAAAATATTCGTAACTCAATTCGGGAATTGAACTGTTTTCATAGGTAAGTTTGTACGGAACCCTCAGTGCGCGAGTCCGACTCGCACTTCCCTAGTTTTTTAATACTTGTCGTCACTGGTTCAGAGAGATAAATAATAATCTTAGTTCAGATTAGTGACTGGTATCATAACTGTAGCATGTATCTTGTTGTACAGACCGGCTCTCTGGAAGGCCAGCACTTCCGCAAGACTGGCTTCCTCGTGTCACTGTCGGAGCAGAACCTGGTGGACTGCTCGGCGGCGTACGGCAACAACGGCTGCAACGGCGGCCTCATGGACAACGCCTTCAAGTACATCAAGGACAACGGCGGCCTCGACACCGAGAAGACTTACCCCTATGAGGGCGTCGATGACAAGTGCAGGTACACTACACGCCTATTTCTTTTTTAATGAGCATTAGAATAGAATAGAATAAACTTTATTGTACACCAAATTAGTAACAAAACTTTTACACTAACTATAGATTACTAGACCTAGGACTATTAGATTGAACTAGGAGAAATCTCCTGTATCATTCGTGCGATTACAAACATTACAACCCAAATATAGCCCCAAACAACTAGATAGTTGTTACTGTCTGTGCGGAAATCGAACCCGCGATAAGCTGCGCAACAGCCAGTCGCTCAGCTACTGCGCTAATCGTTGAAACTGTCAGCTGTTGTTCTTTTTTAATATCACAACCAGCGCCCCGCCCCAGCTTCGCACAAATTATATACAGAAATCTTCCACGTTTACCGCTCTTTGTAAGTAGTGAACACCGCACCAAAAGCCGTTGCGTGGTTTAGAACTGAATACACAAACAGACACGTGTTGCAAGTGAGTCTATACAGTACGTCTTACCTGCATCACCTGGAGCTGGTAAGTCGAGTCTTGAATTCGCTAGTTGCGAGAAGCGAAGGTGTGCCAGCTTAGCTTATTATAGATAAACTAGCTGTGCCCCGCGGTTTCACCCGCGTTTTTCTCGTTTCCGTGGAAATACCGAGATAAATATAGCCTCCCTCAATAAATGGACTATTGAAGATTTAAACAGTTTTCATATCAGATCAGTATTTCCCGAGATTACCGCGTTCATAACAAACAACCAAACTTTTCAGCTTTATAATATTAAGAAAAATATAGATTAAGTTAAATTGTATATGTCGCAGGCAATAGCTGTCTATCTGTTCGACATTCAGCCAGACACATAAGAATTACGACTATAGGCGGGAGTGTCCGTCCACTTTAAACCGGGTTAAAATATTATTTTAAAATACTTCTGAGTAAATTATATTTTTCGTTTTATTTTCTTGTGGCAGAAGAATATATTGATTGTTTCCGCAACCTGATCTTGACAACGCGACATATAGTTGGCCGTGCGAAAAACAGTCTTGCCGTAAATCTAATCCTACATATTTAAATGTTTGCCCCTGTGATATTTATCGTTACGGCAAAAGATAATTTAATTGGGAATTGGACTCTTTTAAAATGAAAAGGCAAATCATTTGGAATCCGAGGTATAAGTACTGTTTGACCAACCGCTGGACCAGTCAAAACTGCTGCAACGATCACGTTATTGCGAAGAAATTTAACCTGAAGTCGAGTCCCGTTACATAAATTTGGTGGCTTAAGATTTCTAAGTAAAATAATTGGGGCACCAATTTTTAACTTGAGAGAATGTGGTGGGAGGCCACTCGGGTTTAAAGAATTAAGAAATTCCTGTGGATAATGGACTGCATCTTCTTGATCTCATCAACAAATATATTTCGAAAAAGATTATTACAGGATTTTATGTTGATAAAAAACTCTATGGCCCATAACTCTTTAATAGGTACCAACTCTTAACATCTTACACACGTGATAACTTTTAAACGAAATATCCGATTGAGATGAAACAAAAAGTATTTTACTTCTACATAAATACTCTTGATAACATAATGCTTAATTTCGATAAAGATTAATATTACGTTACATATTTAACGTAGTTTTTTTTTCTTCAGACGATTTAATAATTATTTTGAACACAAAATCGGTTATTGTGATTAAACCATGATAGCTAGATATATGTTCTCGCGGACTTTTTTGTAGGTCTTAATGGGATCTACAAACCCGTGATACATCATTTTGTTCTATTGTCAATAGTTTTTGCAGCGCACGCAAAAATAGGTTTTCGATTTTACACCTTGTGTTACAAAATAGCAATTATATTACGGATCCCTAATTTTGAAAAAAAAACATAGCCTATAGCCTTCCTTGATAAATGGACTACCCAAAACTGAAAGAATCATTCAAATCGGACCAGTAGTTCCAGAGATTAGCGCGTTCAAACAAACAAACAAACAAACAAACTCTGCAGCTTTATAATATTAGTATGGATTACACCCAGACACAGAACAAATGATCGTGTTCATCACACAATAATTTTTCCTGAGTGGGAATTGAACCCACGACCTCCAGTTCCAGCATAGCAGTTAGGGCCACTAGACCAACAGGCCAGTCAACAAGTAAGAGAAGTATAATTCCACCAAGTTCGTTCCATCATCGGACCACTAGACGTACGGCGTTGCGCCACCAGTACATGATCGACATCCCACCCACACGTAGGTACAAAGCGTTTTGGGAACACATTTATTGTGCGCCACAGCTAAGGAGTGGAATTTCCTGCCGGAGTCGGAGCTGAAACTCGGTGGTCTTTAGGTCAAGAGTGAATATAGGTCGTCATCGCTTACCATCAGGTGAGATAGTGGTCAAACGTGAGGCTAATTTTTTTTTCTTCTAAGCTTCTCGTGACAATATTGTGCATTTATCTATTTTCTGTTAATTAACAGTAAATATGATTGCATCATTGCTTATCATCAGGTGGGATCGCAGTCAAGCACTGAATTACATCAATATAAATATATATAATATATATTTGCCATGTTTTTTTAGAAACTATTGAAAATGTCATAAAAGTTAACTGAACGTTATGTTACTGTAGCTTTTAAATGGTTTCAAAATCACAAATTCGTTTACATATTATGAAAGTAATCGCGAACTCAGTGTATCTAAAACGTGGCGCGTTCTTCAGGTACAACCCCAAGAACTCGGGCGCCGACGACTCCGGCTTCGTGGACATCCCGCAAGGTGACGAGGAGAAGCTGATGCAGGCGGTGGCCACGGTGGGCCCCGTGAGCGTGGCCATCGACGCGTCGCAGGAGAGCTTCCAGTTCTACTCCAACGGCGTGTACTACGACGAGAACTGCTCCTCTACCGAGCTCGACCACGGCGTACGTATACCATGACTAAGCCCCACCCGCGCTCCTCCAGCTCGGCGACCAAGCTGCCACGACCTCGCGAACCTTCCCGCAGCAGCCCGCACCGTCACTTGTCGATCTGTGTCAGCCACGCATACCTACTTGTCAAATATACCTACTTAAGAAACTTCATTTAATTCGAAGCGTTTCGCTTCGTAAACCATTTGAAAAACGTGGAGCCTCTTGCCGAGCCGCAGCCGGCTAGGAGGCTGCTCCGCCGAGACAAGACGGATCGGCTGAAAACTTGAAAGTTATCTTTTGTTTCATTATGAAAAAAAAAACAATCGACTCGTTATTGTGCGTCGCTGGCGATAAACATAAAAATAAATCAAGACCAAAGGTCTTTAACAGTAACAGTGTGATGTGCACACTGCCGCTATGTTTTTATTGGGTTATGAGATAAACCTAAGAGTTGACCTTTACCTATAATTATTACGCTTCAATAACAAAACCGAGTAGTTTTTTATCGGAAGAGTGTTATTACTGGCCTACTTTATTAGCATACCAAGCCGAACGTAGCTTACTTGGATCCATATTTTGTTTTGGTATATCGTAGCACGTTATCACTGTAGTTTACCGTCAAACGGGGTGAATAGAAACGCAGTTGGCGAATACAAACAAAACTTTGATTACGATAATCATGTTGGTATATATTTATATCTATTATTGATTTCTAACAGCAGAGCATCAATTTTATAACCAGTAATAAATAGATAGGAATACTTAAATACTGGTAACGTCAAATGTTTGTTTCTTTTCATTCCTTGCGTTAGCGCTTGAGTCCGTTTGACTGTATTTTTTCTATATATAATGAATACGTAAGTAGTATTATTATCAGTGTGTACCTTGAGTAATGCGAGTCCCTCCGCAGGTGATGGTGGTGGGCTACGGCACGGACGAGCAGGGCGGCGACTACTGGCTCGTGAAGAACTCGTGGGGGCGCTCGTGGGGAGAGCTCGGCTACATCAAGATGGCGCGCAACAAGAACAACCACTGCGGCATCGCCTCCAGCGCCTCCTACCCGCTCGTCTAGTGGCCGCACTCTCTATTACATACTAATTGCCATCCTAAAAACACTTTTCAAAACTTGCAACACCAGATTTAAGAGTTCAAATTCCAAATTTTTAAGCAAGTTTACATCAATGTCTAAAAAGTGTGTTCAAGTTGAATTAAACAAACAATAAATTGTACGTAGTGCAGAGAACAATGGCATGAGACTGAAGTGTGCGAACATTTCCCGCTCTGTAGCCAACTGCCAAGTACGCGTCGAAACATTCCGAGCGAAACGTGTCATTTAGTTAGAGTAGCCGGTAAGTGTAAAGTTTATGAACTATTAATAAGTTTGCGCGGAGTTAGTGTAAAGCACTTGTGATATTATAGTTATATCTACTCGCGTCATTGTAGCGCTGATGAGCTGAATATATACATATTTTATAAAAGCACAATGGGTTTTCTTTTATCTTTCTCCACTCTTATTATAAGGTACGATACTTACGCCATATCGAAAATGATCGACAAACACATTTCACTTTGTCGACCACAGAGCCTACACCTTCGAAATTACAATTTCCTCCTTCTTCTGTGCAACATACTACATAGACACTGTACTTAGGTAGGTACACGTTTGCATACTCACAATTTAATAAACATAGTCGATTGCAAGTTGGTGGGAAAACATTAAAGTTCATCGTCACTATTGGTGACAGCATACATCAAGCTTGTGTTTATTTTATTAGACGTAGATGGTATTGAAGTACGTGACTAACACTGAGTTTTTAGAATAGGTCATTAAGAAAAGCAGTCAATAATAGTATATTTTGATACAAGTGGAGAAAGTTTGTCATTGTGACCGAGGTGGCATCCTGTTGTGACAAATTTCCACGTGTGTCAAACGACGTTTTTGAATACACTTGTGAGTGCGTGGGCTGGCCGGCGACTCGTGGGGGTATCGCCGCGCCCCTCCTTCCAGTATATTTTCAATACACTGGGAATCCTTAGAGGAAGGAGCCTTACCATGACTTGTTCAAATGTCAGTGTTTAATTAATTGTTATTTTTTATATTTCCAGAAATCCCAGCCTAGTGGGGGTTTTTGGAAAAATAAGTAACAATCCGCACAAAATATATTGTTGTTTCTAAATTATAAAAAATAGCGTTAATCAACTTAATTACAAAATTAAAACAATTTATAATGAAAGTTAATTATCTAAACTAATATTATAAAGTTGAAATATTTAATTTTTTGTTTGTATGTTACGATTTAACTCCAAAACTACTTGACCGATTTCAAAACTTATTTCACCATTAGAAAGCTACATCTTCACTGAATAACGTAGGCTATTTATTGTCTACCTTCATGCGGGCGAGGCCGCTGGCAGAAATTAGTCTATATATATATATAAAACTGGGCAAGTGCGAGTCGGACTCGCGCACTGAGGGTTCCGTCCAAACTGAAAAGGTAAATTGCGGATTACGTTTTATGACGTATTAAAAAAGCACTTGCTAGATCTCGTTCAAATCAATTTTCGGTAGAAGTTTGCATGGTAATGTACATCATATATTTTTTTTTGTTTATACACATTTTACCACTTTGCAAGTGTCTCTCGCGCAAACTATTCAGTTTAAAAAAGAAATATATTAGAAACCTCAATATAATTTTTAACAGACTTCAAAAAAAAGGAGGAGGTTATCAATTTTTTTTATCATTTTTTTTTTGTTTGTTACCACAGAACTCCTCCGTTTATGGACCGATTCGCAATTTTTTTTCCCTTTATAGGATATGCTTCCAGATTGGTCCCATTTTTTTCAAAATCCAGTTCTGATGATGGGATCCATGAGGAATCGAGGGAACTCCTCAAAAATTATAGGCAACCCTATGGTGATTTTGGTATTTTCATCAAGAACTTAAGCATTTACAGTCAAAAAGTAACATTTGATAAAGTGGAACTGATAAAGAAGACCAGAAATGGCCAACGGAACTTCATACTCACATAGATATCACAAAGAAGATAGTTAAGCGACTATGACAATACAAATAAATTAATGATTCTGAATAGTTACGTTGAAAATGGTATCATTGAAGTGATCTGATGATGATGATGGAGCCGGAAGGTAGGCACTGGAACTCCGTAATTAATCAATGTAACCTAGCCGTGTTTGGACTTATTAGAATTGTCATGAGATGCACTTTGGCTATAAGGTACTATCGAACTGATCTGATGATGGAGCCGGAAGGTAGGCACAGGAACTCCGTAATTAATCAATGTATCCTAGCTGTGTTTGGGCTTATTAGAATTGTCGTGAGATGCTCTTTGGCTATAAGGTACTATCGAACTGATCTGATGATGGAGCCGGAAGCAGGAAGGTAGACACAGGAACTTTATAATAAAACAATGTAACCTAGCAGTATTTGGGTTAATTGGAATTGTCATGAGAAATAGGCACTCTGTTTATAAGTGTATCGCAACTAAAAAGTGTGAAATAAAAACTTTTTACAAAAAAAAAACCGATTTCACTAAAAAAAAACACTAAAAGGATCAAATTAACTTAATTTCGGAAGTCGGTGTTAAATAAGAAACAAACAATACCGAGAAACACCTACTTACTTCCGAAATTAAAGTTATTTTGATCCTTTTGGTGTTTTTTTTTTAGCGAAGTCGGTTTTTTTTTGTAAAAAGTTTTTTTGAAGACCTATCCATAGATACCCCACACGTTAGTGTGGAGAAATTATAGTCCAATATGCTTATTGCCGTGTAACTATTTACAAGCTCTTCTCCTCAATAATTAATCAAAGAATTAACGCGACACTAGAAGCAAGTCAACCAGTAGAACAAGCGGGCTTCAGAAAAGGTTATTCTACAATCGACCATATAGGTACACAACCTGGAGCTTGTCTTAGAGAAATACTAAGAAATGAGGAAAGCACTCTATGTTGTCTACATCGACTACCAGAAAGCTTTCGATACTGTTTCACATAACAGCTTATGGAACTTCTTAACAACCCAGAAGGTGGAAGAAAAATACATACAAGTTATTAAGAGTATTTATAAACACAGTAAGAGCAAAGTTAGACTAGAGACAACTGGTCCATGGTTTCCCATTAATAGAGAGGTAAGGCAGGGAGACCCACTCTCTCCAAAACTGTTCATAGCTATACATAGAAATTAATCTGTCTTAATCCATGGGAATGACGAATAGCACCAAAAAGCTAGTAACAGTAGATGACGTACCTCTTCAATACACAGACAAATACTGGCAAGCTAGTTGGTTTCGACCGCATCAGTAACGACCTAGAGGCAGTGACGGATTAAGACTACTTGATGCCCTAAGCAATCTACGCCTGTGGGCCCCCCTAGTGGAGGTGCGACAACAATAAAAACCAAAGCATAATTTACTGTACTGAAAAATTGAAATTCGTTTTTTTTTTTTCATTTAACATATTTATTTAATCAAAATAATTACCATTATTATCTATACATAGCTGCCATTTAATAGGAAAGTCATTTTAAATGCCTTTGAGATAGAACTATGGAGATCTAGATTTAGAAAAACTGTGTGAAAGCAATCTGTACTGCCTCCTGAGAAGAAAACTTTTTATCAAGTAGAAAATTGTCCAAATTACGAAAAAAATGGTAGTCCGTTGGAGCAAGGTCTGGCGAATAAGGAGGGTGACGAATGGTTTCTAATTGCAGTTCCTGCAGAGTTAAAATGGTTTCTCGTACTGTATGAGGTCTCGCGTTATCATGGAGCAATAATGGTGAAGATTGATTCATGAGTCGGGGCTGTTTCACTGCTAGTTTTGCTATCATTGTTCGGAGTTCGGCACAGTAGACATCTGCCGTTATTGCTTGACCTGATCGGAGAAAGCTATAGTGAATAACACCATGCTGAGACCACCAAACAGTTACCATTACCTTTTTATTGGTAAGCTTTGCTTTTGACCTGGGGTCAGCCATTGCATTTTTCGCTTACGGTTATCGTAAAGAATCCACTTTTCATCACATGTCACAATTCGATCCAATATTTCTTCATTTCTGTATCGATTCAACAAGGCAACACAATTTTCAACACGCGTTTCTTTCTGCAGATCAGTCAAATCATGAGGCACCCATTTTTCATATTTTTTTATTGTTGGTAAGGTAACGTTAAACCATGCCACTAATTCCTGGGTAGTTTGGCTCGGATCGGCTTCCACCATCTCTTTCAATTCATTGTTATTCACCTGTGTGGGCGGTCTTCCACGTGGTTCGTTCTTCAAATCAGAGTTTCCATCACGAAAGTGTTTAAACCAAAATCGCACGGTGCGTTCATTAGCAGTCCCCTCTCCAAACGCAACATTCCGACCGCCTTCAGCTCTTGGGAGTTGAAATTTCTTCAGACTTCAATTTTGGGCAGTTCATTGAGTCCAAAGCCAAGGTAACTGCTAGAAAACTAGGCGTTTTTGCAAAGGTCCGACGGTACTTCACACCTGGACAGCTTCTAATGTTATACAAAGTACAGGTCCGGAGTACTGCAGTCACATATGGGCTGGTGCTGCAAAATGCCATCTAGCTGCTTTGGACTCAGTGGAAAGGCGCGCGAAGAGGCTAATTGGGGATCCAGATTTGGTTAAGTCCAATCTACAAAGCCACACGCACACACACGCACACACACGTGTGTGAGCACAGGCGCAGGGTAGCCAGCCTATCGGTATTTTACAGGTTGCATTTTGGAGAGTATGCGCGGGAATTGCATGACTTGATTCCGCCATCTCTTTTCTACCATCGGACAACCCGACGCACGGCGAGTATCCACCCTTACGTTGTTGAAACTTCAACGGTCCGGACTAAGCGTTTCGCTTCGTCGTTTATACCACGTACATCGAAGGACTGGAACAATTTGCCTGCTGCGGTCTTCCCGTCCAACTTTAATTTAGGTGCCTTCAAGGCTAGAGTTTATAGGCTCTTAATAAACTAGTGCGCCTCACCATCAATGATTGCATCACTGCTTACAATCAGGTGGAATCGCAGTCAAGCACTGGTTTATATCAAATAAAAAAAAAAACACTGATATTGCGAGCTGTTTCTGCCGCGTTAGTTCCGCGTCGGAACTCGTATTAAAAAATCACTCGAATTTTCGAAGTATCCATCTTTCTTGTACTTATAGGCTGAATAAAAAACAACTGAAAGTCGAAATAAGAAGTCGAAAGTCGAATGTTGCACATTTTTTAACCGAATACCAAAAAAGGAGGAGGTTATCAATTCGATTGTATTTTTTTTATGTTTGTTACCTCAGAACTCCGTCGTTTATGGACCGATTGGCAATTTTTTTTTCCCCTTAGAGGATATTCTTCCAGATTGGTCTCATTTTTATCAAAATCCAGTTTTCATGATGAATCTATGAGGAATCGAGGGAGCTCCTCAAATACGATAGGCAAACATATAGTTATTTCAGTATTTTCATCGAGGACTTAAGCATTTACAGTCAAAAAGTAACATTTGATGAAGTGGAACTGATGAAGAAGAAATGGCCAACGGAACTATGAACTCACATAGATATCACAATAAAGATAGTTAAGCGACTATGACAATACAAATAAATAAATGGTTCTGAATAGTTATGTTGAAAATGGTATCATCGAAGTGAACTGATGATGATGATGGAGCCGGAAGGTAGGCACTGGAACTCCGTAATCAATCAATGTAATCTCGCCGTGCTTGGGCTTATTGGAATTGTCATGAGATGCACATTGGCTATAAGGTACTGTCGAACTGATCTGATGATGAAGCCGGA
This sequence comes from Mythimna impura, assembly GCA_905147345.3. Classification (NCBI taxonomy): domain Eukaryota; kingdom Metazoa; phylum Arthropoda; class Insecta; order Lepidoptera; family Noctuidae; genus Mythimna; species Mythimna impura. The sequence goes on along the minus strand of LR990355.1, from coordinate 657,399 downwards.
AGGTAGGCACAGGAACTCCGTAATTAATCAATGTATCCTAGCCGTGTTTGGGCTTATTAGAATTGTCATGAGATGCACTTTGGCTACAAGGTACTATCGAACTGATCTGATGATGGAGACGGAAGGTAGAAGGTAGAGACAGGAACTTCATAATAATTGGAATTGTCATGAGAATAGGCACTCTGGTTATAAGTGTATCGTAACTAAAAAGTATGAAATAAAAAACTAAAAAAAAACGGAAGTCGGTGTTAAATAAGAAACAAAAAATACCGAGTAACACCGACTTCCGAAATTAAAGTTATTTTGATTCTTTTAGTGTTTTTTTTTAGTGTAGTCGGTTATTTATTTTTTTTTTTTGTAAAAAGTATTTTTTAAAAGAACTTCATAGGTAGCTACTATGTGACAAAAGTTATACTCAAAAATCTCAAACCATGAAGGTTTTATGTCAATTCGAAGTCCCTATTACAATAAAACGGCAATTTCATACTTTAACCCCTATTACTACGTATGCATAGAAGCCGGCCGGCACAATTACTCAAAAAACAAAAGATTTGATTAACACAGATTTGCGAGGGGGCCGCGGGGTAGGGGTGGTTTGTGATTGACTAATTGCAATTCCGGTGCATTTGAATTTCCGAATGTACTAGTAGCGGGCAGCGAGTGGGCAAGCGCGAGCGGGGTTATGACTCTAGGTCGGACTCTATGTCAACTTAAAACCCGCGAATTTTCAAATTAGTCCTAGAAACTTTTTTTGGTGTGGTTTTTGGTAACATGAGAGTGAGACGTGATGCCCTAAGGACGGATTTTTTTTTGTGCTTCTTCTGGTGCCCCCCCAGACGTGATGCCCTAGGCAATTGCTTAATTTGATTAAGGGTTAATCCGTCACTGCCTAGAGGTAGAACGCAGGATTCAACTAACATGGAATAAATATTGGAGTTTAAAAGAAAGATTTAAAATTACAAGCCAATCAAAATTTAAACGAAACTCCTGAACACTTGCCTTCATGACATGCTTCATACAATTATGTATGCATGGCAAACATATAAATTTAATAAAACAATTATAAAAACAAAATAATAACGTGTCAAAGAGGAATAGAACGCAGCATGCTAAATATAAAGAAAATCCAAAAGTTAAGACACAAACATTAGAAAATACACGAAATCAGTGGATGGGCTAGTACAAGCCCTAACACTAAAGTGGAAATGGCCGACATGTTGCGCGTCTACAAGACCATAGGTGGACGGAAAAGGTAACGGCATGGCAGGGCCCCCGGCCCCAAGGAAAACGCAAGAAAGGGAGACCCTATGCTAGATGAGAAGACGACATCAAAAAGATTGCCGGAATGAACTGGAAGCAAACAGCCCAGAGAAGACTGAACATCTTTGGAAGAGGCCTTCATGGGCCTTCACCTACCTATAAAGGGGTTCTTGCAGAAACATAGTATTTTTAACCGACTTCAAAAAGGAGGAGGTTCTATGATCGGCTGAATGTATTTTTATTAGGTATTTTTTTTAATGTATGTTCACCGATTTCTCGGTCAATTGTGGACGGATTTCGAAAACATTTTTTTTTTGTTTGTAAGGTTATAAGTACTTCCAATTTGGTCCCATAGAAATATTGTTATGATCTGATCATAAACTTCGAAGACATGGAACAGAACTCCTCATAGAATCACAGCAGAACCGTCGTAACAAGTGAAATTGCTTTGTTTATACGTGTAGTTGATGACTGGCTGAAAGTAGAGGGGGAATAAATCGAACTGATCTAATGATGAAGCCTGAAGTTAGGCACCGGAACTCTAATAAATTAATGTAATCTAACCGTGTTTGGGATTAGTAGAATTGTCTTGAGATGCACTCTGGCTATAAGGTATTTAAGTTTGGCTGAGAGGTACTTTTTAGTGGTGGTACCATAACTGAAAAGTGTAAAATAAAAACCTTTTAAAAAAAAGAATTATAATTTTTTTTTACAAAAAAAAAATACAACCGACTTCAAAGTAAAAAAAAAAACACTGAAAAATGCAAAATAACTTTAATTTCGGAAGTCGGTGTTAAATAACGAAGAGAAAACTATTGTAGAAACACCGAGTTCCGAAATGTAAAGTTATTTTGCACTTTTCAGTTTCAGTGTTTTTTTTTACTTTGAAGTCGGTTGTATTTTTTTTTTTGTAAAAAGTTTTTTATTTAGAGTTAAGATAAATCTAACAGTTAAGGTACTTAGGAATAAAATTAGAATTAGGACACACTAACATAGGTAACTACAGGTAGATATAAAAGTACTAACACTTAGTTTAAGATTTATTATTGTAAGTTAATTTAGTTTGCAAGAAATATAAGACTTTAGAAGGAGAAATTAAACTACTTCCAGGCGGGCAAGCCGCTGGCAGAAGTTAGTATTGACATAATTACTTACCTAATTAAACGTATTGATTTAATAATTTAGAAACAACAATATTTTGTGGGGATTGTTACTTATTTTTCAAAAATCCCTACTAGGCAGCTCAGACCAATAAAAAAGTACTAGTAGTAGTAAGTAGTAGTAGTAGGCAGATATTGTTTTACTAATGGGAATTTGTCGGTATGGATTTCTGGAATAAACCGAAATAAGGATGGAGATAAACACCCTATAAGCCTATAAGGCTACTTCCCTTTAACAGTTCGCTCCTTTAGATTAATGAATTCTTAAGTCATATTTTGTTATCTTACAAATTGGCGGCAATTTAAAAAGTGTCTGTCGTGGCGTGCATCGAAATGGATTTGACTAGTGAAAAATTTTACTCAACTATTTATTACAATTTTCTTTGTGGTCTCAACAACAATGTGACGATAGAATTCGCCTCATCTGATGCCACTATCACCACTGTTTACAATTGGTTGAGTTTTAAACGTCGCTGGTCCAAACATGCTCAGTTATGATTCGCGAACGACGAAAACCTGATAATAATAATATTATTATCAGGTTTTTATTATTATAGTGTTCCTAGGGTTGCCGGAGCCCGCCGATCACATTTTGTCAGTTTACCCGGACATTTGGGTAAATTTTAGTGCCTTTAGGCAAATTTTAGTCCTTGTAGGTATAAAACTACTTTACAACGTAAAACAAGGCTCTGCTGAGACTATAATAGGTAGGTATTGAATTAACCAGTCTTATTTATTTAATTAATATTAATTTCATTAAAATAATTGCAATAGTAGGTAGGTACCTACCTAGTTGGCAGTAGCTAATGCACTGAGCTACTGCAATATGCATAAATAAATTGGTAGTCCGCTTGTTTGCGCTAGCGAGCGATACCTACAAGCTCAGATCAATCTGAGCCTACAAGGCGAGGCGGGGGAGTGAACACAAAATAATAATTTTTAAAAAATGGTTAAAGTCGGATAGGTCGATACCGTCTAATTTGGCTGGACATGCAACCTTTTGTCTGGCAAAACCAGGTGTAATCGATAGCTTTCTGAGAAAATTTCGCTTACACTTGCTGTGACCTTCCTGCCGATTCGAACCGTCTGATCGCACTGCCAACATGACTCAAAAGCAATCTACATTACGTCAGCCAAATATTACCTACTTAGTTTACTGAATGAAAACAAAGTGGGCTAGCTGTTTGCTTACAGGAAATAATCGAAAGAAATTCATCATTTTGCGGACAGTTCTGTGTAATGAATCGACAGATGTTATGTGACGAATTTCTGCCTAAAGAGACACCGACCGATATAGTTTATCAAGCATAGTACCTAGTATGAGAGCACGTGACGAGCGAGCCGCGGGTCGCGGGGTCGCTGGCCTCGCTATATGTTGGTTTACACTGTTTGCGCATCAAGAACTGCGTCGCTTAATCGACATAACTTATCTAATATTTTCCTTGTATTTATAGAAGTAAAACGGCGAATATAAAAATAGGTAGGTAGGTACCTAACTAGGTACAGGAAAAAGTTATAGAACAATATCGACTACCTACCTATAGGTATTTTTTGGCATATAAATTGTTAATTAGGTGTAGTTAGGGATACCCACGCAGGATTGTTCGAAATGGATACCGCGGCTCTGGGATGCAATGGGCAATTGAAGGAACACAAGTAGGTTTCAGTCAGTAAGCGTGAGCGGAACATGTTTATAACATCGCCTTGGACTTGTCTGTAAAGGTGTTATAATGTAGTAATAAATAGGTAAATAAAAAAAAAAAATTAAAAACGTTAATTGTTGATCTCCCGCCTCAAAAAAAGAGGGCACCCACTTACTCTACCTACTGTGATTAGGTACCCGTACAAGAAACAGCCAATATACCTAACAGCACTTTCCATCTTTCTAATAAAATTGGCGGATTGGCGCCCGACCCAATTTCACGGGGTTGTCACACCGGCTACAATTTCCCAACTCCGGGCTGCTACTCAAAAATTCGCAATGGAAAATACAATTGCACTTTTTGCCTGACCTGGGAATTGAACCCAAGCTGGGCAGTCGCGCTCGCGTCGGCACCGATCAGTGGGGCAGATTGATACCCATGATGGGCGTACCCAGGTTCTGGGCCAGGGGGGGCAAATCAGATTTTATAAGCTCTTAGTCAAATACATGAACGTAAATTAAATTAGGGATTTTTTTATATAATAGCTATTTTAAAATCAACTTTCTAGGGTCACGGTCACGGAAGACGTCATAAACCGTTTTGCTGCACAAAATGGTTTATGACGTCTTCCGTGAAAAAATTGCAATTTTCGAGCAACATACAAAGCCCATTTAATCTATCCTCGGTCATGCCTAGTTGATCTTAGCCATGTTTTTACGCGTCTACGTGTGATAAATAATCTTTCGATTGTAGCAGTGGAATAAGGCAGTGCTAGTACAATTTCTAGACCTATCTTTACCTTTGGGTAAAAAGATTCTGCTACTTGTATTAACTCCGTTATTCAAATCCTGCTGCTGCTTATTTATCCAATAAGTGCGCCATAGTTCGGGTTCCGATGCTCTTCATAAAAAAAAACCGGGCAAGTGCGAGTCGGACTCGCGCACTGAGGGTTCCGTACAAACTTACCTATGAAAACAGTTCAATTCCCGAATTGAATTACGAAGATTTTCCCGTATCGCTAGTTTTTTTTTTGTGACGTACTTAACTACAAATTTAGTTTTCAGATTTTTTCCTATACATGTGCTGTAAGACCTTGTTCATGCCGAATTTCAGGATTCTAGGCCAACAGGAAGTACCCTATGAATTTTGATTCCCTTGAGTGTCGAAATACACTTTTTTTGTGACATAAACGGCCGTATCTTTTTTTTTCGTTAACTCAGAAGTTTAATTTTTTTTCACAGCTTCAAGGGACCGCAGACCTGAGTACTTATATGGTTTTAATTTCAACTCGATACCTCCACGCGTTCCCGAGCTAAAGGGTCTTGACAGACAGACAGACGGACAACAAAGTGATCATAAAAGGGTCCGTTTTTTCTTTTTGAGGTACGGACCCCTAAAAATCATAAAAATCAGATATTTCCTCCATACATTTTTGTAATTTTGGAACTGTAACTGTGTATTACGAATGGCAAAAAGTTGTTTTTTTTTTTTTACTTTTGTCGACAAAAGTAGATAGTACGGACGTAAACAAAATCCAGGGGGGACGTTTGCCCCACCTGGTTAGGCCCATGGATACCTATAATCTTATAAATCTAAATTAATAAAGATATAAACAAATAGGTACCCACATGAACTATAAATAAACTTGTACGTAGTGTACGTACACAGACGATCATGATACACTGCAATTAGAGCAGGCAGATAATGATATGTAATGAGATCTCATTACTTCTGATTGAGTGCGCCTGCGCGTACACCCCTCACGTGACGTCGCGTCGTCATCACATTCACATTACAGCTGATATCTATTATATATATACATAAAAATCAATGCCACTTTTCGTTGTAATTTTATAACTCAAGAACGGGCTCACCTATCCAAACCAAATGTTTAGGCACTGTTCGGACTATTTAGTAGATGTTTATGTGAAGTTTGCACAAAATCGGTCGGGCTGTTCTTCATCACATTTTTTGTAACAAATGAATTCAATAAATGGCGGATCATTTTGTTAATGGGGTTTTTGCTGTCAAATTGAAACTTGTAGGGTAGAGTGGGGTAGAGTAGGATAGGGTAGGGCAGGGTAGAGTTGGGTAGAGTAGTCAGTTGACGGGAGCGAAGCCGCGGGCAAAAGCTAGTATTATTATATGCGTCTGCATATGATACGCCTCCTGGTGACATTGCATGTCCGCTTTGCGCAGTTTCAATGAATATGATTACCACCAGTGTATAGAGCAAGAATTCGATGATTGTGAGTGACTGAGACACTACGACCAACGTAGGCACATACTTAAGTGTAAGGATGCCCATTACTTGCGCCATGAACTCTGTTCTGTGGGAAGCTACAAAATAATTTATAAGTTTACAACGATACCAATAATATGAATGTGAAAAATGAGAAATGGTATTTAAAATAAAAGATGCATCGACATTGATAGAACGCTTTATATTATAAAACAAAACTATCGCACTCTGCGTGCACACGTCTATATACACTTGTTATGTAGTACTTAGTGTGTACGAGGGGGCTCACACTCCGCAGCAAACGGTTCATCAACCTTCATCATTTACTTTACAATTTAAGAGCGATTGTCACAAATCAGTGAGCACCCTTGTACCTAAGTATTTAGAAAGATATGCTCATGCTCACTCCTACCCACTCTAGTAGTTTCGTACAACAAATAAATAATACTGATTACGTTAATATACTTAGAACACTATCATATTTACACTGGGTATCTTAATTATATTACTTTTAATTGGCATTCAATGTACTTATTATAGATATTTGACAACTATTTACTAACAACATACACGATTGGTAGTTCCACATAATTATAAAAACAAAACAATGGCTTCATTAATTTCGGATAAGCGAGTAAGAAATCGCAGAACGGTGACTCAACCGTAATGATACATTAGCAGTAGGTACATTGTTCATGTGTAACGAGCTCACGTGACATCTGAGTCAACGACTAGTTGTCGAACTGAAACGGCTCGCGCGGCGACGACCAACAAACCCTTTGTTCAGTGATTAAAGAAGCTTTGTTGTCGAAATTAGAACAAAACGCGACCTCCGCCGCTTCTACACATTGTTTTTCAAATTGATATTGAATCGAGAGCATTTAGGTTTCAGAATCTGAATTCCTGATCAGGAAACCTAATTATGAAAGCGAACGTGTGCGGCTGGCCTTATTTGGATTACACCATACTGAATCGATGTTGCGTAATTCTTTGTCAGACCACTTTTTTAATATCAATTCCATTATTCAATGTAGTTATAGACCAAAGCAATAGCCACTTATTCAGACATTTATAGCTCACTTGATAAGACCTTGAGTATCATCCATAAGTGGGATAAAAAATACTCGTATTAGTTTGACACATTGCTTGGAGAAGTAAACACTATACAATATAATTTTGGCGGACTGTATATCGGTAAGAATTCGGTTCCTGCATATTTGACACCTCAAAGTTTTCTGGAAGCAGAGTTGGAGCAGTGTTTAAAGAGTTGTACACCGACATACGTTCTGATAGACTCGTCAGTAATCAATGACATGTCGAAACCACGTCAAGTTATTTTGACTGTCCGTTGTTATCGGCTATTAGTCAATCACTGGAGGCAGTTCCAGTCTGTTAGATATTTTTTGCGCAGTGTAGCCTTTGACTGTGCCACCAACAAATAGCTCCACAACATGGGACTAGCAAGCGACCCGACTTGCAGGATCTGTGGAGAGGCAGAGGAGAATATGCTACACGTACTGTGCGACTGTGCAGCACTAGGCTCCAAAAGACTAGAGTATCTGGGCCAACCATTGCCAAGACCAGAGGACGACAGGCTCAGCCCCAGCAAGGCCATACTGGGACTCATGAAGAAGGTGCACGGAGGGCTGGGGATTGAGTAGAAGGGAGGGGGATTAGCACAAAAGATCCAGAAGTGTCGAAGTGCTCTGGTTTTAGGGCCAGCTCCACTATAAGATAAGCCTTTGACTGTAAAAGGTTCCTAGTAGTCGAAAGTGACTAGATAAGGGCCGAAACTGCGTTACTAGGATGGGCGCTCGGTCCCATACTGCAGTGCTCATATGCGGCTCTTGGCGCGGGCAACCGTCGCGGGGAACCCCGTGCCACTACGTAATATTACATTAAAGTTCTTCATCGACACGACTACATGCACACCGTTAAAGTTGAACTAGCGACACTGCGCAGGTAATAATCCGGTTTCCGTGACGGGGACCCGAGCACACCACACACGTGCATAGTCACAAGACCCGTGCCCAAGTGGCCGCACAAGCACACGCAGCGTCGGCCCTAAGGAAAACACCTGACTGCCGTGTAAAACACACCTAAATTACAATATTTATGCCGCAGGTGTGTCGTATAACACGCCATTTTACAAGTTGGCGCGGCGGATTGAGGAACGTCAGTGTTATGTATTTGCGGCTACTTCACGTTTAAAGGAATGATGGTGGCGATAAGTTCTTCAAAACTGCGTCCAACGTTTAGCTGTATGTCAGTGTAGGATGACTATAAATTATGAAGAACCGATCCTATAAAAGCTTTGGGTAGAGTCGACGGAGGCCCCCCGCAGGTTCAGAGGCGGACTTAATGCCTTAAGGCATTTTCTACCAGTCAACCTTTGGGTGATGCAGAGACAATTACTGGTGGTAGGTGCAATATTAAGCATTAGGTACATATTGTTATTAATACATTATATTTTTTACAAATATATACTTACTTAAATACTATAAATACAATATACATAATATATATATATATATGTACTCAAACTACAAAGAAGGAAAAAAAGAGAATACTCGAATCTAGTAAAACAATTAGTGCAGACAAATAATAAGAAACCCAATAAGCGCTATGACGATACTGCTGCCAACTTCTTACGGATGTGCTCGCGAACCTTCACTTTGAAGGTCAATCGGTTGGTTGCCATCCTGATTTCCTGGGGAAGTGCATTCCAAAGAGAAATAGCTTGGACATAAAAAGAATAGTGAATGAAGTCAGAATAGGTGAGTGGGACAATGAAGTAGACGGTTATGAGATGACCGTAGATTTTTGTTGTGTTCGGATGAAGAAGAAACAGGATTGTTTCTGTCTACGGGGTTTAAAGTAACCTAACACGAACAGAATAACGGTAACGGTACTGGAATTCCCTTCTATCCGCGGCGGATTGAAGAACGTCACTATTATGTAATGCGGCTACCTCACGTTCAGAAGGATTTCAATGAAGCAAGCTCGAAATTTTAAGGCACCCCGACATCGATAGAAGGGAATTGCTCACTCAACACTGACAATACATCTAAACGTTGGACGCAAGTTTAGAAGAACGTATCGCGATCACAATCCCGTTGAGCGTGAAGTAGCCGCATTACACAACAGCGACGTTCTTCAATCCGCCGCGCCAACTTGTAAAACGGCGTGTTATACGATACGGGTACGATATTTACACAAAAATTGATTTGGTTGGCACTATAAACTTGTACCTATTATAGGTAACTACGAGTTGTCCACGCTTCACTAACACTTAGCTATGTACAAACTATACAGACTGATATCATTTATATTTATTTACATCACAATTATGTTATAAACATAAAAAAGGAATAATCCTCTCAAATCAATCTGCATAATAATTATTTATGTCTAAAAAGTATTGTTTTAACTGCAAAGTAGACTGACAGAGCTAATGTTAGATGCACACATTATTATGCTTTCTAACCCTTTAATTAGTGTTAGCATTTTTAAGGCTCTTTATTACCTATGAAATTGTCGTTTTTCAAACCTGGCCACTACAACTTTTTTATTTTTTATTTATAAACTAGGGCTTGACTGCGATCCCAACTGACTGTAAGCAGTGATGCAGTTGTTGATGGTGAAGTGCACTAGATTATTAAGAGCCTATTCACTCTAGCCTTGAAGACACCTAAATTATAATCGGACGAGAAGGCCGCAGCAGGAAAATTGGTGGTGCGGTATAAACGACAAGGCGAAACGCTTAGTCCAAACCATACAGGTAACAATACAATGTAAGGGCGGACACTCGTTTGCTCTTCTACTTCTATAACATGTCCGGACTCAGCTTTTGTCCTTTGATCATGTTTTGGCCACACTGCTGATTGTTGTTGATCGGCAGAAACCCATATTTTGTTATTTTTAACATAATATTACAAAATATATCTACTATATTGTAATAAGTTTTAGGTTTCAGTTAATAAAGGCTTCATCGACAATTTCATAGGTAGGTAAACAGGAACTTACAAGCCAGTAGGTTAACATGGCAAGCTGAGTGCACAAACAATATACTGAGTTACAATAGAACATTGAGATCGATCCGACGGGCGCGGTGCGGGCGGTGCAGGCGCCGCGAGTACGGGTGGTGTAGGCGCCGTGAGTACGGGGGATGTAGGCGCCGTAAGTAAGGGTGGTGTAGGCGCCGTGAGTAAGGGTGGTGTAGGCGCCGTGGGTGCGGACGGGGTGCGCGCCGCGAGTAAGCTTGGAGTGGGCGCGTCGTGCGGCGACTATTTCTTCTTGGGCTTCTTGGGGTTGCGCGAGCGGCTTTTGGCCTTGCACAGTGGGCAGATGGGTGCGTTGCGGTGGATCTGCTGGTGGCACGACAGGCACGACTTCATGGGCGGCGGCTGCTGCCTGCACACACACACGCAAGTGCACACTACTACTTGACTTACTATTACATTCTATGAATAATGCTATAGATCTTTGATTTATTATCAATTATTGGTCAGCGTCAGGATGGCTGGACCAAACGAGATATGTCCTAGAGACCATGTGCACTATTTAATACCTATTTGCTACTATTTACTACCTATAGTTAAATATTTGCTACCTTTTCGTTAAGAAATTTATCAAAGAAATAAAGTGTTCAGCCAACCTGACGTCAGGTTGACTGACCACTTCCAAGTTCTCATAGTTTTAGCGTTATATTGACTGCGTTGTTAATGTAAATATTTACTACCTGATTGCTACCTCAACATATATTTTAAACACAACTTTAAGATGCTCCTATAAAAAGTTATGAAAGCTCCTATAAATTAACGTTAAATTTAGAAAGTGCCTGCAAAACCATTATTAGCAATATCACGAAAATAAGACTTGGCGTTATTAATTTATATGCAGGCGTTTTATTGTCTCTAATTAATAACTTTCCGTGTGTATGTACACGGACATGTAAAATATCTCCACCCCTCTACCCACCTTCCACCTTATAAATGAAACTACATAACAAAACATCACGCCTTGTTGCCCCAAAGGGTTAGGCAGAGGTAGAGATAGTAGGTAGGTACGCCCACATTGCGCCAGATATGTTTAAGTCCCATGTAAAAGGGGCGAGCCTATTGCCATCAACCGGGCACAAATCATGAAACTACTGAGACTAAAATTTTTAGTCACTCTCCTGTGTATTTGGAAGGCTGTCAAAAATAGAAAAAGAACAAGATATTCGAAATTATGTAAATTTTACGTTAATTAATACATGATTCAAAATAAATATCAAAAATTTCTGTCGATTTTAATTTTGATTCAGAAATTGCTGTCGGATTCTAATTATTACATTATTTATATTTTCTGCCATAAATGATGCAATGGGCCAACATTTTTTTATGACTTTTGGTTATTCGATTTGACATGTCATCGTAACATTGAAATGAAGTACCTCTAAAACAGTGAGATTTATAATGACCAATTCCCTCGCTCGGAGCCGATGAAGGAACAAACTCTATAACTGATGCTAAATTATATTCAATATTATTCAATGAAATTATAGTTGGTATATCGTATAAATATATTTCTTCTTCAGAATTGAGTTCAAAAGCAATCAAATGTTTTAGTTCATATTCAAACGTCTTGATACCTGTGCATCCAGTATGCCGACAACTAGACATGTTATTTTCAGGGTCTATCCTGGAATTGGCAGATTCTGATAATGATTTTATGTTATAGTACAAAGACAAAAAGGCACATTTACGCTTAACCAAATTTACCGGACACTGTATTTGTGCAAAATTCGATTCTATCCGCACTATATGACATCGATTAGTATTTTTTCAAAAACATTCGCAACTACTAATAATCCTGCCGCCAGATATATTTTCTGTATTAAAATACTGCTTCAAAATTTCCGTTCGACTCTGATAAATATTTTGTACACACATTGTACGATAGGCTGGATTTTCTGCCACTGATAAAAATCTATGTAAAAATCAAAAGTTTTGCAGTTAGAAGTTGGGATTGTTGTAATCACTGTATTATTTTCAGTTATGGATTTACTACTTACAGGTCTGCAATTGTCGAAAAAAAAAATCGTATTTTTTTTTAATTGATTGGTATATAGCTTTTTCTGACATTTTGTATTCTAAAAGTTCAATAAGGTACCACTGGATCACACGGTGACGGAAGATCATTTTTTTCAGAAAAAATATTTTTTAACGTTGAAAACACTTTTTTGATCTTCTAACGATACTTTTAATTGTTTTCCTCGCTTCATCGTGAAAACACTCTTATATCTAATATGATTTTTAATAAATTATTGTTAACGTGTGCACGTCACAAACAACAAAACTAAAGTTGAACAGAATAATTTATCATCATAGTTGTGAAAATTGTAGGTAGTTTTAAATAAAAATAATCTAAGATGTCAATTAATTATTTATCAAATATTGTATCGTAATTTAATAAAGATCAATTTAATAAATCCCCAAGTAGGTACATACACACTTATAACATAAATGCGATATGTTAATAATTATAAAATTATCCAGAAACAAGTTGTTCATAAGCCACTAAGCGCCTACAAAAACTTTGTTAGCAATTGTTCTGAGAAAAAAACATGTCAATAATTGATGTACAGGCGTTTAATAACTTTTTATAGGAGCTTCTTAGAGTTGTGGAAAACATAATTTATATGTTAAGGTAGCAATCAGGTAGTAAATATTTGCATTAACAGCGAGGTTAATAAATTTCTTTGATAAATTTCTTAACGAAAAGGTAGCAAATATTTAACTTTAGGTAGTAAATAGTAGCAAATAGGTATTAAATAGTGCACATGGTCTCAAGGACATATCTCGTTTGGTCCAGCCATCCTGACGCTGACCAATTATTGTTGCAAGTCAACTTCAATTCAAATATTGGTAATAAAAATTATTAATAGAAAAAATATTTAGTTATACAGATAAAAAAATTTGTTTCAAACCAAAAATAAAATTATATTATTATTTGGAAAAAATTAACCGTAATTGAATAAATTAAAAGTTAAAAGGTAGAGAGATCGTGGTAGGTGAGGAGAGGTGGAGGGTAGAGAACGAAAAGAAAAATAAAACATAATCGAACCTCAGCGAGACGGTAAGGAAATCTTGGTCGAGGGCAGACCTGAACGCGGGCGGCGGAGGAGGAGGCTTGCGCGGCGTCGACGGCGGCAGGAACGACGACAGCGAGCGCGCCGCGCCCCCCGCGCCCCCCGGGGGACCCGCGCCCCCCGAGGGGCCGCCCCCGCCCGGCAGCGCGGGGAAGCGGCTGCAAACACGACATGTTACTCCATCGTACCTCTTACCAAAGCTATCTAACTTTGTTTACTTGTGTGAGCTACGAAACTTACAAATGAACATTGAAAGAGAGAGACAGCACGAAAAAAAAAAATGGAAATTTGTATCAACCTTTATAAATAATATATTTTCACTACTGGAACTCCAGCCTTCTATCTGTAAGAGAGGTTGATTAGACTGCAATCTCAATCATTAGAACTACATCTTTATTATATCCACTTGACTTAGGTGTATTTCTAATTGAGAGGTGAATTGCAGAACACACCAAAGAAACTCTGCCTACTGTATAAAAGAGAATGCTAATCGTCATGCATAGCCCTGTCTCTCTCTCACAACGCAATCATGATGGCATCAGGGCGTGGAAGGAGTGTGGCACGTACTCGGGTGTGATAGGGCTGCCCTCCTCCTCGTGCAGGTCCGGCAGGCGCTCGAGGCCGAGGCACTGTCGCCGCAGCAGGTCCACCTCGGCCTTCAGCGGCCGGTAGTCCTCGTGCAGGCGCGACGCCGCCGACAGCTTGCGCGTCATGCTCTCTTCTGTCTGCTTTATCACTGTCTCCATCTAACAGGTGCAAAATATTTTTGTCATGCAATATTGTGATGTATAGAGAAAAATTTAGAATTCTAAACCTCAGATTGCAGTACTATCCTACTTCAAAATCATATGACTAATGTAGTAAACACAGAGTAGTTACAGTGTCTCCATCTAACAGGTGCAAAATATTTTTGTCATGCAATATTGCGATGTGTAGAGAAAAATTTAGAATTCTAAACCTCAGATTGCAGTACTATCCTACTTCAAAATCATATGACTAATATAGTAAACACAGAGTAGTTACAGGTATCGGCACGGATCTTGAGCGCTCGGCTAAAGAGTGGGGATCGCTTTGCGCATCGTACACTTATGGCAAAAAAAATGTACACCTATTTTATTTTTTCTTTTACCCTATCTTCTTAATTTTGGTTGAAGGTAAAAGTTAAAAAAACACATATGTAGCTAGTTTAAAGCAAAGTCGCTGTGTTCATCTGTCTGTTTTTCCGTTTACTTATTAACCATGCAACAGTTTTTCACACGGTTTTCATAATGTTTTAGAGAATTTCTCCCGGAAGGTATGGCATATTGTAGCAAAGACGAAAATTTCAAAGATTTGTAACACCCCTACAAAGAAATTCCTAACATTTTACCTATTTTTGAAAGGAACTTTCTCTGTGTGCCTGTTATGCATTCTCGGCTAAAGCATTTTTGGTGACATAATAACAACTAATAAAATAACCACAAATAAAAATAAAATCGATGGATTTAAAATCACGAGTCAATTGAATGGCACGGAAGTGTACTCGTCGTCGTTAGGTACGTGCAGCAAGCGCAGGGAACCAATCACGAGTGTCGTCTATGATACGATGCGCGGCGAGCCAATCACTGACACTCCTCGCCCCCGCGTCTCACTTCATACCACCAAAGAGACCTGATATTTTACTTCTGCGCAAGTAAAAGTCAGCGCTCAAGATCCATGCCAATACCTGTACTAAATCTTTTGGACATTTTGATTGTTCATCCCAGTTCATTATCTTTAAGCTGTTGATCCCCGCATTAACGCCGGCGTTCACGAGCCATTGTCTTACTATTGTGTCTCTAATTACGCACTCAAAAGGTTAATTGACAAAATTATGTCAAGTCTGAAGCAAGGTATAAAGTCAAGCTGGGAAGCCAGCAGGAATCATATGGAATTTGAAGCATTTACACATAGAACTGTATTCAAGTATTCATAGCTGGCCATCACAGCCTGACAGAGAAAACAAACAGTTTAAAATGTTACAATTGTGGGCCAACAATAGCGCGCGCCTACCTAAACAAACAGCCGCGTCATCACGCTGCTGGTATTAATAGCTCCACAATCCACATCCTTCTCATATTGTTTATTATTGTTGAACTTCCAAGCATTCTAAATTTCCAATTTTTTTTAGAAAAACTTATGTTTAGTTGATGTCATTTGGGCATTTTATTATGATGGGGTAAACCCCATAAATATAGAAATATTCAACTTGGTGCAATACACACTTTATCTAATTGTGTTATAACATGATGTTTCCATCTTAAATTATTTATGCTCTAACAGGTTGAATTTAGTTTCTATTTTTAAGAAAGCTTTCAAAACTAGTTTCCGAGTGTTATGATTTGACAATTGGTAATGTTCATAGTAGAAAGGTTGATTGTTGCATCATGAGACAATATAATTTCATACAGCATTAATATCGGCATGAATCTGGCGCAGCTCCTCCACATGGCTCATTTTCTCCTGCTGCAGCAGCTCCATCTCCCGCTTGTACTGTGCCAGGCATCGCCCCTCCTGGTCCCCGCTGCGCACCTCATTCAGGATGCTGCGCTTCATACGCTCCAGTGTTATTGTTTTGTTCCTGGAATTATTTAGTTTTGCAGTTATAAATTTTATTTAAGTTGATAAAATTGACTACATTTTTTATTTTAAAATATTTATAGTAGATATAGATATGCTAATCCTAAACAAAAACAGAAAAAGGTATGTTGTTTTATGAATTCATAAAATAATGTAATAGATACGTTTAATTGACGTTTATAACGGGCAATTAGAAAAAAAAAAACAATGGAATTTAATTACTATTATAAATCGAGGGTGAATCAAGCTGGAGTTTAGTATTGTGGCAAAAGTGTACGAAAAAACTAAATAACAGGCCAAAACTTCGACTGAACATTACAAAACATAAATTGATAAATTTGTTTTGAGTTACATAACTATTATTTTAGTTATATTTATCATGCAATACAAAAAATAATAAACATTTCTATCGATGTCAAGTATTTATTGATCGAGTCCACAGGTGCGATTTGGAAGGGCATTATGAATATTTTATCAATAATAAATTATCATACCTGATTTCTTTCATAGCTTCTAATTTGTGATATATTTCACGTTCGTTTTCAGCAGTCATTATTTTGGCTAACACTATGAAAATAAACGAAAAAACACCTCAAAGCGAAAATCACATTCGTCGCCGTCGTCGTGCATGGGTTTTGGTGAATTAGTGATGTGATGTTATGCTCACAGAGTACCTTTTTATATATAGTATAGAGGCTCAACTCAGCCGTCTTGGAAGGAAACAGATTTGTTGCGCCATCTGTATTTCGTAACCTACAACTTTCCTGCTATATATATAAATAGATATACGCCTACCACCATTCCTGCTTTCAGGTTGCTTGCAAACTGTTTGTAGCCTAAAAGCACAGAGCATATTATGCTCTGTGCTTTCAGGCTACAAGCAGTTTTCAGGGTTAATTTATTTTCATAAAATAAAACCAATTTTTAACATCATCAATATTATTTATTTGCCAATAAGAAATGGTACAATAATAGTAGTAGATCTAGGTAAAACGGGGTGAATAGAATCAAAACTTTGAATAATATTGATTTAAATAAAATGAGCAGAATAATAAAGTGAAAATACCATTACAAGTTTTGTTGTTTTGTTGACATAGTACCAAAAAGTTTAGTTAATGCTAACGAAAGATGTTTAGATTGAAATTGAATTCATGGTTCTTTTAAGTATTGAATATGAATTTTAAGTGAACTAAAGGACGTTTAAAAAAGAAATATTAATCTATGAATGAACCACCTATTTTTTTAGCGCTCTACTTTATGAATATTCCTAAATAAGTCACCGAAAAATGGCAGACTCCGTATAAATTTTAAAATATCGCGTGAAATTGTAAACTATTTTTCCAAGTAAGCCACAGGTTTATTAGAAACTATTGATTTTGGATTAAACAAAACTAATCAAGATTTATTACAATCTTTCGGGGTCTGCAATTGCCCGGTAACATAAACATTCATTATTATAAAATATTTATGTAATAATAATATTAAGATTTAAATTTGGAGAAATTTAAATCATTGTTTTTAATATAATTAAATTTATAGCAATAAGTTTAATTATTATTCCTCATATAACATCGTTTCAAATACATTTTTGCTTTGCACTGCATCACATCCTCGTCACTATCTATATCCTTTTGCCCAGATAATATTTTATTTAAATTTTTACAATATATAAATATAAAAAATCTACAAACTAGATTGATTAAATATTCGATTAATTTATCCTTGTGATTTGAACAAGTAAAAAAATTAAAATCAAGAAATAACAATATAATTGTTTTTGTATATTCTTTGAGGCCTCTTCTTTCTAAATTAGTAATTAATATTTTATTTATTATATCTTGCATATTTGATATGCAGGTTAAAAAAATTGGGCTAGGGCTGGAAAGCCAACAACGACTGGTATATTCCCTTGTTTTAATAAAATCATCTTCCGTTTCGCTGTAGAGATTACCCTTACAAATTTAGCAGGACTTATATTTTTCGATTTTTTTAAAAAATATCCCGAAACATATTTTAGTGGTCCCATTACTTGGGGCTGAGTTTTTTCCTCTAAAGGCGTAAGGGTAATCTCATTTATAATGTCTAAAAAGATATCACCAGTGGTCGCAGCTTCACAACTCTTCGTAACGACGAGGGCGTGTAGTGCATTGCATTGATCTTCCTCACAATTTGCTCCATGGGAATGGACACTGGACAGGCTATTAACCAATAAAGTAGTTAGGGCTGATTCGAACCTTTCTGGCGTAGGATTTATGTTACGCCACCCATGACTTCTTATAGCCCCAAAGAAATGTTTCAATAGGGATTTGGTTTAGGTGCCGCATCCAAAAAGATGTAACATTATGGTCAATAATTAATATTTTTATTAAGCTTTCTATGCTTTCCAGTGTCCATACCCAATTATTTATAGTAGGTACACTTGCAATTTTGTTTTTATCCGTTATAAATTTCATTGATTTTAAAACCTTTTTCGCTTGCATCCAAAATTCATGGTGTTTTGAATGAGGAGTTACTGGTCCCAAGAGAGGTTTTGCAAACCTGTTTTTCGTAAAGCTGCCATTTACGGAGTCAAACAAATTGTCAAAGAAAAGCAGCACATCTGCAGTCTCCTTACATTCCACTGGGAGGATTCCGTTATCTGTAAAATAATAATAATTCAATATTAGATTGCTTTTTAAGATTTTTTGCAAATAAAGTACACTGTGTATAAAATTGTATTTATTCAAATAACTTGTTTCAATATCCATTTTAAATAATCAATTGATTGATTAAAGATTTTTCTTAACATTATAAATAATTTTGATTTATAATTGAATTAAGTATTTGAATTCCATGGTGTCAAAAATACATACAGAAAAATAGAATTTATGATGTAAGTAAGTCATTCAATCCAATATAGCTGGACTTTATCTAATACTAGCTTTTGTCCCCGGCTTCGCTCCCGTCAACTAACCACTTTATTCTAATCTACCCAACACTACCCTACTGTACCCTACTACAACCTTCCCTGTATGCTAGTGAACAAAACAAAAAAGAATTATTAAAATTGGTCCAGCCGTTCCTAAGTTATAGCGTGACCAGGAGAAATAGGGGTTTGTTTTTATATAAATAGATAACACAAAAACATCAAATCTTACCTGCAAGATATCCCATAGTACATGAAACAGTTCTACTGAACACTTGGCTGGCAAATTTGACTTTCATTTTGGTCTTTGCAGGATCCACATGGCTATCTGTCAGCTTGGGCATTAATCTGATCCCTTTATATGCTGGATTTTGTTGGTGCAACTTTATGATATGTTCCCACTTAGCTGTCTTCTCTTTATTGTCGGTAGTATACCTTAATTTCTTGTCTAATAGGTTGTTTCGTATACCTTTCAACAGATGTGGGGGATCATATAGTGGAACAATTTTCATGTCATTAATTATTATTATATTAATATCTTCTCCAACTTCTTGTCCACTTCTCAGCATATGTCCCCTTGTTTCATTTAAGAGAAGATTTAAGGCATGCCTGTTATTGGTACCCTGGTCACATACTGTGGCCACTACGTTGAAGCCAGTTTCTTGAAGATTTTTAATTATGCATTTAATTTGCGCTGCTAGCTCTGGGCCTTTAGTAGTAGACTGTGCAAATGTATAAGCAACAGGTTGTTTATACTTTCTCATCAGTCCCCTGATCATGAAATCTTGTGCGTGATCTGCATATTCGCATTTTGTCTCGCGTCCATTATTAATGAAACCAATTACCAAATCTTTTCTTTCGTTATAAGTTACATTCGCTTAATCAGCGACATTTCATCGAATAATAGAACGCAGAGTTTGTCCACTGGCTTCATTTTATTCGCTCTTTGTTTCAATTGAGCAAATACATTCTTGTTGATACCTGGCTTTATATCAGCCTGGTTCAAAAATTTTCTTAATATGCTGGAAGAAGGCAAAACAAACATTCTTCTCAAAAATCGATAGCCTTTGGGGCTTTGTTTCAGCATAGCCAAAGCTATAATTTTTTCTTCTGTAGAAAATCTTCTACCTTTTGCTTTCTTTTTGTGTTCTCTGAATTGTAATCGAGTTAAAATCTTAGCAACACTTGGCAAATTGTTGACTGTAGCTATAAAATTGCTACTCTTCATTATATTCGATGCTGATTTTAATTCTAAAGATTGTTTCTGCACCCTGTTCTGGCATTTAGACAACTTTATTCTTGTTCTAACCAATTTTTTGTATAAGTTATACTCCTGACATTTTTATATTTTTTACTACCTTTTTAGTAGTATTTGAACCTGCAAATAAAATAAATCTATTAGAAAACAAAACCATTAAATTGCTCAAGAACGTCAGTATTTTTTTCCGACCTCTTCAATAATAATCGTCATATTTCAGCCAATTTAGACAAAACCTTGACAAATTATATGCCTAAACTTTCCTCTGGAATCACTATAGATCTATTGGTAGAAACCGTATGAAAATCCGTTCATCAGTTTTTGAGTTTATCGCGAACAGATAGAGAGACGCAGCGGGGGACTTTGTTTAGTAATACATAGAATATTAAAAGGATTATTTTAACATTGTATCTGTTGTACTTAATATTTGATCATGCCATGTAACAGATTACTACTTACCAGTATGGCCAATTTTACAGCTGTCCTGTGCAGGTATAGTGCATTCTTGCAATCCAAGATTATCAATATTAACACCTAGTTTGACCGTGGCTGGAAAACAAAAGACATAAATAAGTTCATTTGCAAGTGTTACAAAGGTACAGTTGGTATCTTTATGTTGACTATAAGATGAATGGAAGTGATTTAGGTCCTGAACTGATATAAAACAAAAACAGTGGGTATAACCATACAAGTTAAAATTAAGATACTGGTAGTAGGGGAAGTACTTAATTACATGAACCAACCTTGTGAAGGTTCCTTGTTTTCTTTTTCTGGCATCTGAGATTTAGGTGGAGATTGTGATCCTGAAAAATGAAAAATACAGCAATAAGTTGGTATCTTTATGTTGACTATAAGATGAATGGAAGTGATTTAGGTCCTGAACTGATTAAAACAAAAACAGTGGGTATAACCATACAAGTTAAAATTAATATACTGGTAGTAGGGAAATATTTAATTACATGACCCAACCTTGTGAAAGTTCCTTGTTTTCTTTTTCTGGCATCTGAGATTTTGGTGGAGATTGTGATCCTGAAAAATGAAAAATACAGCAATTATTATAGGTGAATTTGTGTTGGTGCTTATTTGCAATAAGATCACAATATTTAAATAATTCCTACTCAAAAGTGGCATGCATGGGTGAAAAGGTAATTTGCCCTAAATGCCACTTAAATTAACTCAGGGCATCATGATCATAATAAAACAATTATATTACTAAGAAGTTGATTTTTTTAGCCGATTTACAAGCATTTTCAAATGTCTAAATTTTGAAATCCTATTGATTATTTTGTATTGTCTGCATTTCTTGTCATTTATGGAGAAAAGCAAACTATAAATAAAAATTTCACATGCTTCTGGCTGAGCATTATTCCAGTCACTGTGGCACAACTGTCACAAGATGAGTAATGTTAATCAATCTCGGCCTAAGAGTTTTGGTGAACTCACCTTTTGATGTAGATGCTAAATTTTCAATTTCCCTTAATGATATTCTACCAGTGTGGGTAAATTTTGCAATGGATAGTAGTCCTGCAACAAGAAAGGTAAGGCAACTTTAATACAATCAAAACATACTTTCCACCAAACAATGAGGTAATGGAGCAGGTAAAACACTTAAAAGTGTTATAATGACACCCACATTGAATTGCTTCAAGATCAGATTGGATAAAATTTCCAAATCTTATTGAGTCCCAACAAATATTGTCTTTCATACTAATTTCCAAGTCATATTTTTTAAACTTAACTGGGTTAATCTGTTAAAACTTGCAAAAGTAAAATGCCAAAAAATGCTAAATATATAATAATAAACCAAAAATATAAAAAAAAAAATGTTTCAAAATGTAGGAACTCGTAAGCATACTGTTAAAGTTTGCATAGCTTTTTTGAATTATGTATCATTGGATAAATCAAAATAGTACCAATTATTTGTATAGCACCTACTAACTAGTAATGCACCTACCTGGCAAAAGTAATGTTGGTATGGCTATGTTAGAAATTTGGTTATAACGGCAACAATATTTCTCTTCAAAATGAGCATGGCATACTCGACGAAGCTTGTAAATATTTTCATTACTAAGGCTCAAAATCTCTCCACCAATAGCATAGACCCATGCTCTAAAACGAGCAATGCCTTTTTCAGGGTTTGGAAACTTATGAAGAACTCTGTGGGAACCTGAAAAAAGAAGTTTCATTGAGTAAATTGCTATCTAATAGAATTAAATTTGTTAGTTATGGGTAGGTAAATGTTACATTTACAGAAGACGAAACTTGTGAATAAGTCACAAGTTTTTTTTTTAACTAGCCCTTTCTGTCCCACTGCTGGGCAAAGGCCTCCCTCAAGTCCGTCCAAACATCCGTTTCTCCCGCTCCGTCTCTAAACAGTCCTCGCGGTACGCGTCCGAATCATCCGACCACCTCTTTCTAGGTCGGCCTCGACGGTGCTTTCCTTCTGTAGGGACCCACTGTGTGGGGACGCCTGCCAGCTGCCCAGCGGTCCCTGTGCATGCGGCTGACATGATCCGTCCAATCCCAGTTGAGCCTGGCAGCTTTATTGCCCACGTCTATTATGCCCGTTAGTTTTAGAGCGCAGCATGTCATTCAGTATTCGGTCTGTTCTTTTTACGCCCAGAATGCTGCGCTCCATAGCTTTCTGGCAAACCCCAAGAAGAAACTTTTGTATTTCGGTGAGAGACCAGATTGAGCACCGTAGGTTAGGACGGGCAGGTTACACATGTCGATGAATTTATGCTTCAGGGAGTACGGCAGATCACCCTTAATTACAGGCCATGGACCACCAGCTTTGACCACTGGAACCGGGTAAGGGAAACTTCAAAAACAAATCTTAATTACAAGATAACAATCTTTCAGCCTGCTACTTTATAAGTATAATAAAAAACTTTTTACAAAAAAAAAAAATACTACCGACTTCAAAGTAAAAAAAAACAATGAAGAGTGCAAAATAACTTTAATTTTGGAAGTCGGTGTTTCTATAATAGTTTTGTCTCTTCGTTATTTAACACCGACTTCCGAAATTAAAGTTATTTTGCACTTTTCAGTGTTTTTTTTACTTTGAAGTCGGTTGTATTTTTTTTTATTTGTAAAAAGATTTTTATTTTACATTTTTAGTTAAGGAACCACCACTAAAAAGTACCCCTCAGCCAAACTTAAATACCTTATAGCCAGAGTGCATCTCATGACAATTCTAATAATCCCAAACACGGTTAGATTACATTAATTTATTACAGAGTTCCGGTGCCTAACTTCAGGCTTCATCATCAGATCAGTTCGATATATTCCCCCTCTACTTTCAGTCAGTCATCGACTACACGTATAAACAAAGCAATTTTACTTGTTACGACGGTTCTGCTGTGTTCCTATGAGGAGTTCTGTTCCATATCTTCGAAGTGTTATGATCAGATCATAACAATATTTCTATGGGACCAACTCGGAAGCATAACCTTCCAATCAAAAATTTTTTTTTCAAAATCGCTCCATAATTGACCGAGAAATCGGTGAACATACATAAAATAAAAAAAAACATACATTCAACCGAACATATAACCTCCTCCTTTTTGAAGTCGGTTAAAAATCAAAATCAAGCCAAATAAAACATTACAAAAATAGACATTAAAATTACATACACAATGTTACATACAATTAAATTTTTTTTTTTTTTTTTTTTAATTGTTATAAACTAGTGCTTGACTGCGATTCCACCGATTAAATACACAATGTCATAGATATAATTAAATTAAATACAAAATGTCATAAATATAAATAAAATAATACACATTAACATACCAAATTAGACAAACAATAATTAATACACACAGTCAAAAACAATACGGTCAAACAATACGAGGAGAAGCGCTAATATGAAGCTGCATCCACCTCTGCAACAGGGACAGGTCCCACCGCGGTGGGATGGTCTCCTGAGGGTGTTGTCCGAGCGGTGCACCGCTCGGACAACACCCTCAGGAGACTGTTTGAGCTGCTTCGTAGGCGATTTAATAGTGAGGCGCTCCGCTTCCTTATGATTGCGAAAAAATCATCCGTCCGCGCCTCAGCAAACATAGTCGAAGCACTACAAAACCGTGGAAGCCCCAACGGTATCTTAAAAGCATTGTTGTACTGCACACGCAGTGCGCTGTACGCCCGCTGCGTAAAGTTGGCCCACAGGCTGCACGTGTAAAACGACTGACAATATGTCTTAAATAGAGTCACTTTCACAGGTCTAGTACATCGCGCAAACCTGCGAGCCAACATATTACACCGAACAGACAGCGCTCTGCGCTCTCGCTCGATGTCCAGATTGTCACACAAGTCGTCAGAGACCCAGTGGCCCAAGTACTTAAACTGCTGCACTCTTTTTAAAGGAATACCGCAAAGAGTGATAGGAGGTACAGAAGAGTAACATTTGGTACCCGATTTGAACAACATAAATTCACTCTTTTTAGCATTGTACCTGAGCCCGTGGGCCTCCGCATATGACTCACATATGCGAAAAAGTTTACGTAAGGCACTGATCGATGGACTCAGCAACACCATATCATCGACGTAACTTATGTTGTTCATACACACTCCGTCTATGGAACAACCGATATTAGTGTTGCTGAGTTCAGCGATCAGCCCGTTCATGTACAGGTTAAAAAGGCGTGGCGAGGATAAACCCCCTTGCCTCACTCCGCATTCCAACCTGTACACGTCCGACTGCGCACCCATCCATCTAATGGTATTCTGCTGCTTACTGTACAAGTACCGGAGCAAAGATACTATCTCATGTGGCACATCTGTTTCACATTGTAGCTTCTGCCACTGCTTGTCATAACACACCAGGTCAAAAGCTTTTGAAAGATCTAAGAAGCATGCATATACTGGTGTGTTTCTGTCCGTATAGTACTGCACAGTCTGCTTAAGACAGAGGATAGCACTCTCAGTTGACAAACCGGGTCTGAACCCAAACTGAGCGTCCTCAGCATCGAGCACCAGTGACGCGGACCCGAGCGGTGATACCACACTAAAATGCCGCTGAAAGGCACAGGCTATGTCCCGTGGTTCATGCGCACTCCCGACACTCGCCGGAGAGCCCGACCTTGGATTAAGTTTGTGAGTATTTTTCCAAAAATCCCCAAAGTTCTTACTCGAATGATGTCCATTTTTAACACGCTTTTATTAGCTTCACTTGTAACTATGTATGTAAGAAAATCTTGGAATCTTAATTTGACCCACTTCCCGGTCTTCGATTAGGATGAAATTTTGCACACGCTCTGAATTCTGATGACAATACATGACTAGCTAAAAAATGTCATTACAAATCCAATATGGCGGCCTCCCCAAGATGGCGGACTGGCTGTTTGAAATCCACCCCCATGATATGGGTATCAAATGAAAGGGTTTGCTGTCAGGAAAATGAAAAAAATAGTCACGTGACTTAAATCCAATATGGCGGACGTCTAAGATGGCAGACAGGCTATTTGAAATGCACCCCCATGATATGGGTATCAAATGAAAGGGTTTGCTGTCAGGAATACGAAAAAAATAGTCACGTGATTTAAATCCAACATGGCGGACATCCAAGATGGCGGATTGGCTATTTGAAATGCACCCCCATGATATGGGTATTAAATGAAAGGGTTTGCTGAATGGGATACGAAAAAAATAATCACGTGACCTAAATCCAACATGGCGGCCATCCCAAGGTAGCGGATTGGCTATTTGAAATGCAGCCCTATGATTTAGGTATAAAATGAAAGGGTTTGCTGAAAATAATGCGAAATTACATAATGCAAGGTTGTACGGTGGATTGTGCTGTAGTATATTTGGGACCCCGTACTTTTGCATCCGGGCAAGCTTATGTTGCTCTAAGTCGCGTCAAGTCCTTAGATGGCCTTCAAATAGGGGAACTGGACTGTTCAAAGCTCACGGGGAAAACTCCTTGCAACACTGACGCATTGGCGGAAATGGAAAGAATGCGTGCTAACGCCGTATTAAATTTGGATGCGTAAAACTGTGAAATTTGATAAGTTTGTTAATAATAAATATCTTTAAATACCTATTAATATTTTAAATCAGTAAGTAGTAAATTAAGTTCGAATAATAAGAAGACTAAAAAGTATAAAATAAAAATAATAGTTTAAAAAACTAAAAAACACGCTTTTAGCACGCACTAAAAATTACAAAATAATTCGGACATTTAGTTTGATGAATCAAGAGTTTTCCCTTTGCCAAATCTTCATTAGATAGATATTATGTATTATGATAGAGTTTATGTAATCTTTACTTTTTTTGGACAAAACGCTCCACGCTTTCTTTCATAATAAATCATAGTAAATATTCAATAAAGATGATTACCTACTTATAACCATTTCGCATAGGTAATTATTTATCGTTCATCACGAACTGAAATTGTTTATGTTTACCTGCGATCTAATGAAGATTTGGCAAAGGGAAAACTCTTGAGTCATCAAACTAAATGTCCGAATTATTTTGTAATTTTTAGTGCGTGCTAAAAGCGTGTTTTTTAGTTTTTTAAACTATTATTTTTTTATTTGATATTCATTATTTTGACAACACTTTATTTTTTCTTTAAATAGTTTTTTGGATTGGCACATATTATTATAATAATACCTTGATCTAGAACGTCCATAAGATACCCACATCTCAAAACAAAACCTGGCCCTCCGGTGAGCGTCACTAACGTGCCTATTCCACCCTGCTACATATTTAAAAAAACCTGGCCCTCCGGTGAGCGTCCCTAACGTGCCTATTCCACCCTGCTACATATTTAAAAAAACCTGGCCCTCCGGTGAGCGTCCCTAACGTGCCTATTCCACCCTGCTACATATTTAAAATATGAAGGGCCAAAGTTTACATAAAATATTTACGCAGATTTTCAGAGGTCTATGGATTTGTTTTGACCTTTATTTTTTTATTTCAATATAAAACTAGAAATAAACCACAAAATGCGTTTCCAAAATATCTTGAGAAAGATATGTAATGATGACATAATCACGTAAGAGCGGTTGTATGGGAAAAGTACCACGGGTTGGGCGCGTCTTAACACACCACCATATAAAGTTGCAAGCGTGTACCTACTTCACTGCTTTAGATTTTAGTGCTATTAAGGGGTACTTATAAATGATGACCCCCATAAGGTTACCACTTTATGGGGGGTCACCATTTATAAGTTTTAGCTTAGTTTAATCGTAAGACTACAATCGAAACCATTTTGTCGTCAAGAATCTTGAGACTTGGCGTTACTTTTTAGGGTTTCGTAGCCAAATGGCAAAAAACGGACCCTTATGGATTCGACAAGTTTGTCTGTCTGTCCGTCCGTATGTCACAGGCACTTTTTTCCGAAACTATAAGAACTATACTGTTGAAACTTGGTAAGTAGATGTATTCTGTGAACCGCATTAAGATTTTCATACAAAAATATAAAAAAAGAACAATTAATTTTTGGGGGTTCCCCATACTTAGAACTGAAACTCAAAATTTTATTTTCATCAAACCCATATGTGTGGGTTATCTATGGATAGGGCTTCAAAAATGATATTTATGTTATTCAAAGTCAAAGTCAAATAATTTCTAACATATTTTTTTTCTAAACTGAATAGTTTGCGCGAGAGACACTTCCAAAGTGGTAAAATGTGTCCCCCCCCCCTGTAACTACTAAAATAAGAGAATGATAAAACTAAAAAAAATATATGATGTACATTACCATGCAAACTTCTACCGAAAATTGGTTTGAACGAGATCTAGTAAGTAGTTTTTTTTTAATACGTCATAAATCGTAAACCGCAATTTACCTTTCAAGTTTGTACGGAACGCTCAGTGCGCGAGTCCGACTCGCACTTGCCTAGTTTTTAATTACCTACTGGCTTTTGTCCTACAAATCCAACATGCTTACTACTAAATTATGAAGAAATTCTTTTAAAGTTACTACTTCCTCCTACCCTTATCCCATATTACTTGGGGTCGGCGCAACACGTTTTTTCTTCCATTCTGTTCTGTCACCCGTCACGCTATCACTAACTCCCTTTTCTTTCATCACTTCTCACACAATCCATCCATCTTTTCTTTGGCCTCCCTCTCCATCCATCTACATGTATACTCATAACTCTTTTAGTAACATGCGCTTCATCCCTCCTCTTCACATGACCATACCAAGACAAACAATTGCCTTTCAACTTTTCAGTCACTGACGCCACTTTCAAACTTCCTCTAATGTACTCATTTCTCACTTTATCCGTTCTTATTACACCACACATCCATCTCAACATTCTCATCTCCGCTACATTTTTTTGTTTTTTTTTTTTAGGTGGGAAATCATCAAAATGACTTCTCGCGCTCCTGGGTGGAGCGTGAGGGCGTGTCAGACTTTTACTGACTAAAACCACACCTGTATCCTTCAATTCCCGCTACATGCAATCTTTTTTCATCCATCTTTTTCACAGCCCATCATTCTGAACCATACAGTATGACAGGTCTTATCACGGACTTGTAAATTTTTATGAACTGAACTTCAATATTAAAAGATGATGTTACAGTCGGCTGCAATCAACCATTCTGGCCCAGTATTGGTTTGGTGAATGGTTTTCTCACAATATTTTCCTACACTCCTTTGAGTCATGGTGAAACAATAAATTGCTATAAGTAGAGGCATAGCCCATAGCCAACAATTTGTGCTTATTAAAGCATAATAAATAACATACTCATGTTTTAACCTTTATAGGACAGGTTTAATCAGATTTTTGAAGACTTTCAGAAGTTATTATAATATTTGGTTAAGTAGATACCTGAAATATTTCCTGTAGGTAAAGTCAAGGCAGACACAGCCAATTTGCTAAGTCTATTATTTGGATACAGAAACT
Source organism: Mythimna impura (assembly GCA_905147345.3). Lineage (NCBI taxonomy): Eukaryota > Metazoa > Arthropoda > Insecta > Lepidoptera > Noctuidae > Mythimna > Mythimna impura. The sequence continues at coordinate 628,331 of LR990355.1, read as the reverse complement.
GCCTCTCATAGTGCCAGCAGCAAATTCTTCGAGTGTTTTGGACAGTAGCACTGTCCAGACTCGCAATATCACCCCCAATACTCTTCACCCAAACTTGGAACTTTTCTGCAAATGTTTCAGGATTTGGAAAGTAACACAGGTACATCTGAAAATATAAAAACAACTTTATTGGAACATCAGGCCACGAAATAAGGAGAGGTTAAATAACCACCTAGCACGCAAGTAGTTTTTATCATGTGTTTTCACTTATTAGATGTTTATTTCGATTAATTAGGTATTATCTCATTAGGTTTAATTGTTGAAGACTGAGTTTTGCTAATATAATTGTGTAAATAAGCAGCATCTAACGTATTTCTATTGTTTTATTATGGATGACAGAATATGACTTTGGATATTGTCTCTATTCTGTCTATAATTAAAACGTACATTAATTAGTAAGGTCGGGAATAACGATATGTAGGTATAAGAATCCTGTATGATTTTGTAAGAAAAATCGATCTTATTAAAGAATTTCTTGAATTTGTCTGTTTGCCATAATAATAAGGATTTGTCTTGCGTTATTACTTGTTGATAAGATTCTATTCATGTTAATTAGTGTTTTTTAGACTAATAGAAGCTGTTTATAACGATAGATCTCAATTTGTAAGGATTTGGATAAAGTCGAAAATCTAAAATGTTTGCGACCTCTACGTAATTAGATTTTGATAATGAGACTTTTTATATGATGACTAATTAGCAAGAACATTGTGTAATTAGTTAGGATCTATCCAGAAAACGATATTATAGCAAATATAATTCTAACTAGAATCTTGTTGAAGAAGATATGAGAGGTTTTGTTTTTCTTTCAGATCAAAGACCACTAATGACAGTGGTTAGCTTCGTCGATAATTACACTTAGTGACATGTTAACAAAAGTAACCGGGTCTCCATTTCCTGGAGTTTGTTCATTTGCAATATTTTTTATTGATTTTAAACTAAACTTTTCAGTCACAAAATTAGAACCTAAGACTAAGACTAGAGTGAAGGAAGTTTGAAAATCAGCCAGCCAAGCAACAAGTAATAATTTGATGTATCATTATATTTACCAGCTTTTTGCTAAAATGCTATTCCACTCAAAATAATATCACCTTCTTTAAACAGGGTTTTTGTCTTTCATCACTTAGCGAGTCTTTTACACGGCAATTGGGGCAAAATAGCGTCTTGTTATGAAGATTTACAAATACAGCACTAGCCACAGAGTACCTTTTTATGTATAGTAGCACTAGCAGTAACTGTAATAATTTATCGCAGAGTACTTAGAATAATTAATAGAAACACTATGAAATAAATAAATAAATGAAAAAAAAAATGGCTGCCAGCCAAGTCTTGACGTATTATGACGTATTACAATACGTCAAGTACAAAAAGCTACTACCAGACCAAAATAAAATATTTACTATAAGTTTGAGAATACAATTTGTATTTAATTTAATGCCAATAGTGAAAATTTAATTGTTAAAAACAAATTTTATTATTTCAATAAATTAATTACGCTTATTTTGTATTTGCTAAAAAAGTGTGGTAGTTTAGTTATTTTTGTTAATGGTAACATTTGACATTCACTTGATGGAGTTAATGATACAAGAATAAAATGGTCGCTTGGTCAGTGAAGCTGAACCGTGGTCAAGCCATTTTCAATTTAGTCGTTTAACGTCAGCTAGCGACATCTGTATCGGGTATCCGGAGGTCTTACGGAGGTACATGATTTTTTGTTACCCGGTCAAATGTTCTAAGATTACCCTGCCTGGTTATGCTTATTGCTTGTGAATTGTTGTGAATCTGAGTAAAATAGTGACAAGCTAAGCACTGTTAATATTTTTTTTTTTGTCGGATTGTAATTTTGTTTTATTATAAAGAGTTTTTAAATAGAAACCATTTTTTGTATGTTCGATAAAGTCAAGCTCATTATCATCATTTTAGCCGAAAATGTCCACGACCCCAAGTGGCGACAGATCCTATGCATGCATCTCGCATCTATCGGATTCTCGCATAGTAAAGTAAGTAGGTTTATTATTAATTTCAACTCGGTTTATACCAAAGCTTTCAACAATTTAGCAAAAAGGCTTATATACGATGAAGGTACTTAGGCATTTTAGATTATTTTTGTCTTTGAGTACACCAATAAAAGGTAAATCTGCTACAAATCATGCTTAATTTTATTTCATTTTATAACATAACAAGTGAACAGCGTATCCCACCATAACCAAAATATCTCTTCGCGATTTTGGTTAGTACATCACTAGGTACAATTAAAAAAAAAAGGAATTGGAAGGAAAATGGCCGCTTGACCATTGATAGCGGCTTGCTGTCAAAATAGTGGATTGAATCATTTTAGGACAACGCGTACGCAATAATTTGTGTGGAAACTATATTGATGCATGATAATAACTAGCAGGCCGAATGAATTTCTCATATTTTACCTTAGTTGACTCGAATATTAATTGGCGGAGGTCATTTACACCTTTGCAACTGGCTTCGTGTCGTGCCCACTAAATTCCATTCGACTGTTTACTTGTGAGAATGAGTGAAGAAGGCAGCGAGGATTCGCCACCACGGCCCAAGCGCAAAATCAAGAAAGTGATGGTGCTCTCGTCAGACACGAGCTCGGATAGCGACGACAGCGTCACAGCAGTGGGGTCACGCAGAAAGAGATTGAGGGTGACTGAGCAAGCTTCAACACGTTGTATTAGCACTGGAGTAGGTGGATTATTAAAATGAGTGTGTTTTAGGTGCTGAGTGATGACGGGAGCGACAGCAGCGGCAGTTCAGTGGTGTGCGCGGGAGCCCGTCGCAAGCGCGCTCTGCCTAAGCTTCGCGATTCGGATGGCGACAGCGACACATCCGGCTGGGCTACCGACCACTCGGACGCACCCAAGCCTGCTGCCTCGGTCTCTAAACCAATTTCTGGTTTTGCATCGGACAGCTCAGAAGGCAACTCTGACAAGTGCTCCATTTGTCTTTTACGTTTCACTGATCAAGAAGTTGGAACACCACAGAGCTGTGAACATATCTTCTGTTTGGATTGCATCACGGAATGGTCAAAGAATGTCAATACCTGTCCAGTAGACAGAATGACATTTGATTTTATAGTAGTGAGAGCTTGTGCAGGTGGTCGTGTGCTTCGCACTGAGCCTGTAAAGGTGGTGGAGCGCAGGCCTTCAGTTGAGCTGCTTGTGATTGAAGACCCAACTGTCTGTGAGGTAAATAAAATAATATAGCAAGATGAATTTAAAATTATAAATAAGAAGCAATTTGGTAACTAGTTCAAGGTATTGACATTGAAAATGAATATTGTTGTCACTGACAAAGTGACAAGTCACAAAAAATTATTAATTAATCAATTTCACAACCATTTGGTCTACTGGGTTGAGAATTGCAAAAGAGAATGTGCACCAATAAACATTGTGTTCCAGGTGTGTGGCCGCACAGACAATGAAGAAACTATGCTTCTGTGTGACGGGTGTGACCTGGGATATCACATGCAGTGCCTCACTCCGCCACTGTCTGAGGTAACCTTCTCAACCCTTCAACTTGCAGCACAGCCATTACAACTGACTCTGTACTCACACTATATTGTTATTTGTTCATTAACTAGCTTATATCCCTTGTATTTCAGGTACCTATTGATCAGTGGCTCTGTCCCAATTGTGACAATCTGCTATCAGATGTGGATTTCTTATTTTCTGGCATCACAGATATGGACATACCATCCAGAAGTGCATTAATCAGAGAGAGTAGGAATGTTAGATCATCAAGGACTCACAGTGCAGATGAACCTTCAACATCGTCTGGTCTCAGAGAGAGTCGTCTGAACACTGATGATATACCAACAACATCAAGAGGAACACGCTCAGCAAATGGCAGTAGCTCACGAGCAAGTACAACTAGGCGTAACACTACAGCACATACAAACCGTAGGAGACCAAAGAGAAGAAGAACAAAAACTGTCATTATTGAGTATGAAGTGCAGGAAAATGGTAAATTTCCAGTCACAAAACGAGTTAAAAGGAAACTAAAGAAGAGGAAGGTTAGTACATCTCAATTATAAATATTAAAATGGGTATGTCTGTTTGTTTTAATAGATTTGTATTTGGCGAGCTCTGAAAGTTGAACTACTTTCACTTGGGAACCATACATAATATTATAATGTAATGTGTTTCAGACGAAGAGACGGCAGCCGCGCACTGCAGCGCGACGTTCACATGTGTTGGCTAGCGTGCGTGCCGCGCTACTGGCCAGCGGCGCCCGGGCCGGAGGCGCCCGGGCCGGCGGCGCCAGCGGGGGCGCGGCGGCCGCGCAGCAGCTGTCGGTGCGGCGCCAGCGCGCCGGCATCCCGGCGCTCAGCCTGTTCGGCGACGCGCACCAGCTGGACTACTTCTCCGAGGACGACGAGCACGGCGTGTCGGAGCGCGCCAGCACGGCCGTGGCCGCGCGCCCCACGTCTAGCATCCTCAGCGCCTACAGACAGGTACTGCAGTTGCACCCATGCAATTTGTCTTATTTTTGATTGAAATTTTGTGTATATTTTATAATGATTTATGTAATGCCTTATTCCCAGGCGAGAAGAAAGATGATCTCCATTCCATCTCCGACGCACGCATCGTCGGCACCGGACGTTCTCTCCTCTATCCTCGAAAGTCAAACTATGCTTCATTCAAAAAAATCTGTTGTAACGATTTCTGTAGACGGCAATGTGAATATAAAGTTAGAAACTCGCGAAAACATAAAGCTTCCTAAGAAACAATCTGAGGAGCCAAAAAAACAGGACAAGATAGATCTCTCGCAGGGAGAGGACGCCGCCAAGAAAGTACCTTCGTACCCTGGACAGTCCCGCGGCGGCCGCGGCTGGGGCGGCGGCTACACCGGCAACTACCACCGCGAGCAGGGCACCAACAGCCTCAACAGCCGCGGCAACTACGACGGCTCCTACAGCGGCGGCGGCTACCAGGGCCGCCCGGGCAACGCGTTCAACCAGAACAACGACGACATGGACACCTACAGTAATTACTCGAGGAGACCGCACCACTACCCGCACGGAGATGAGCTGTTCGATCGCAACAGGAGACAGGCCGCTGAGCACAACCGAGCGCAGCAGAACCAGGCGTCTCGCCAAGACCAGGGCCGCTACAGCCTGGGGCCCGCGCCCGCCTGGCAGCCCTACGTGCCGCCGCCCCCTGGGCCCCGCCACGATCAGCCGCCCGCCCCACACCGACATTCGTTTGGCGGGTTCGAGAACCCTCTCGATATGAGAATGGGCCCAATTCGCCGACAAAACTCGGCAAACAGTAACCCCGAACTACCAGTCGTGGCACAAGCGCAGCCGCCCCCCAAGCCGCAGCCACCGGCGCACTCCTACCGCCCGCTGCCGGAGCCGCCTATGTTCCATTTTGACAAGACTCTGGATGTCGACAAGTCAGAAGACGAGAAGAGTGATTCTAGTTTAGTCATAGATACTGAGAAGTACGACCCCACCGAACCGACCAACGACGATGACAGCGGTGATGACGACGGCGCGCCGCCGGCCGACGGCGCCCCCGCAGCGCCACCCGCGCTCCCTGCGCCCCCCGCGCTCGCTGCGCCCCCCGCGCCCCCCGCGCCGCTCGTGCCGCCGCCCGTGGCCGTGCTGGCGGGGCTGGACGCGGCGGCTATGGGCGTGCCGGCGGGAGTGCTGGACGCGCCGGCCATGGCCGTGCCGGCGGGAGGGCTGGACGCGGCGGCCATGACCGTGCCTGCTGGCGTGCTGGACAGCGCCGTGCGCGCCGTACTGCACGAGCACCGCGCGCTGCTGGCTCCGCCGTCCGCTCCCTCTGCCGACGTCAGCGACGACGACTCCGAGGGTGACTGCCCCAACTTCTCCATCTACTCCGCCACCAGCGTGCACATCGCCAACACGTCGGCCGAGGCACCGGCCCTCGTGCCTCCTGCGCCCCCACGCGACGGCTTGGAGGACCTGGTGCAGGAGGACGACGACGCACCCGAGCCTGCGCCGCGCCCTAAGCCCGCAACCGAGCTCGTCGTCCGGAACAAAACTGAAGAAGAGTTCAAAGAGAAGGTCTCAAAAAGATGTCCCATCACCACCAATCCCCGGAACCCTATTAAGATTAAATTGAACACCCCTTCGTTGATAAAGCGCCATGTTAGTCTTTACGACGAAGAGATGGAGGATGAAGAAGAAGAGGTAAACGAGGACAGAGAGAGTGCGCCCGTCGCCGAGCCCTGTGATGAGCTGCCGCATGACGTCACCGCCGCCCAGCTGCAGGACGAAACTGCCGTTCAGCTGCACGACACCATCGACCAAATGCACGACAACACTGCCGTCCAGTACGAAGAGCGAGCGAGCTGCTCAAACTCGCCCATTAAGGCGGAGGAGGCTTCCAAACTCGTGCCCGAGACCGATACCATCGAGCCGGCCGACACTGCCCACGAGGAACCCGACCGAATACATGAAGAAGTCACAGAGAGAACTGAAATAGAGAAAGATGCAATGACACCTGACATTGAGGAAGAACCGACTACGCCCACAGATATAGCGGCTTCGGTGACAGAAGACAAGTTAGAGGACGATGATGATGAAACTGTGGACAGCGAGTCGCGCGCAGCCACGCCGCCGCCGCGCCGCCGTCACTCCTCCAGCGACGACGACGAGCTGTCCGACGCAGACCTGCCCGCGCTCGACCACTCGCCCAGGAAGAGCGACGCAGACAGGAACGACGACCTGCTGGAGAAGATGACTGAATCCATCAGCGAGACCGAGGACGAGAGGAGCTACACGCCCTGCCTCGACGAGAACAAATCTAAGGACACGTCGCTGGAAACTGAGAAAGAAAAGGGCATCGAAGGGCTCGACACCGAGCTGATATCTGAAGATGAGGGTAACGAGATGTTCTCTGACAACGATCGCGCACCCTCAGAACAATCGCGCGCCTCCCCCGCACTCCAGCCGCCCGACGACGAGGAGGGCGAGATCGTGGACAAGAAGAAGGAGCCGCGCGTCGACGACACTAAGAAGAAGAAGAAGAAAGACTCCAAGAAGGAGGGTAAAGATAAGAGCAAGGCTAAGGGCAAGAAGTCCGATGTCGCTTTCAAAAAACTCAGTAAGAGCGGCAAGGAGCGCAACTATCGTGACAAGGACAAAAAGCGTGAGCGCCGCGACTCTAGCGACGCGTCGCGCGAGCGCAAGCAGCGCCGCAAGGAGCGCCGCAAGGATCTGGAGCGCTACGACGTGCGCACCCTCGTCACCGAGAAGCGGCGCCGCCCTAAAGACGCCTTCGGGAGAGACGTCTCGCCGCGCGCCTCGCCCAGCCTCAGCCGCTCGCCGCCGCGCCTCACGCCGCGCCGCTCGGCCTCGCCCGCGCCGCGCCGCGCCTCGCCCGCGCCTCGCCGCGCCTCGCCAGCGCCTCGCCGCGCCTCGCCCGCGCCTCGCCGCGCCTCGCTGGGCCCGCGCGCGCGCCGCGCCTCGTCCTCGCCGCGCCGCCGCGCGTCGGCCACGCGCGCCGCGTCCCCGCCGCGCCGCCGCCGCCGCGCGCGCGACAAGCGAGCGGAGGCGCGGCGGCGCCGCTCGGGGTCGCGCGCACGCAAGCGGCGGCGCTCCGGCTCGGGCTCGGGCGGCGCGCGCACCAAGCCCGCCAAGAGGAAGAAGCGCTTGCGCTCGTCGCGCTCCACGTCGCGCGCGGCGCGGCGGCGCGCCCGGCCGCGCTCGGCGTCGCCGGCGTCGCGCGGCGTGTCGGTGGACTCGCGCCTGCTGTCGCCGCGCACGCCGCCGCCGGAGCCGACCCCGCCGGCGCCCGAGGAGCGTCGCCGACGCGACCCCGCGCGCCACCGCCGCGTGCGCGACCCCGCCGGCCCGTCTAAAGAGGTGAGCCCTACCGTGACGTTCTATCTTTCTTTACCCGACTGCGCCAGAAGAAGGGTGATATTCTTCGGATATATGTATATTTCTTTAGCACACCCAAAAGCCTGAATGGTTTGTTACATTTTAAAATGAAAGGTATCGTTAGATTTGTCTTACTTGTGAATAGGAAATCCAATCCCACATCTTAAATTTTTTGCATTTTGCAGATCACAATGCCACTCTAACCTGCATAAAACTTAAGATATTTTGAACCTACCTTGGCGCTTTTGCTATAAGTAACATAGTATTATAGAAAAAAAAATTAGAATCTTTAATATTACTAACTATACTCCATTTAAAATAGCATTATTTAACATTTATTTTTCGAAATAAATTCAAACAATTTTAATAAATAATGGATTCAATATAACATTTTAACATTACATTTTTTTTTTCCGGTGGGAAAATCATCTTATGACATCCCCCGCTCTTGGGCGGAGCGGCAGATAGTGTCAGACTTTTACTGACTAAAAACTCACTCCTGTTCCTTCGTTGCCTTTCGTACCAGGGCCGAGTCTTCCTTTTAGAATCAGACCCTTGGCCCTAGTAGGCTTCGACCCTGATGGCCCCTACAGTTGCTGACATCTCCTTAAGGCGCGCGTGAAACAGTACGCGCCGTCGACGACTTGGGTTCGGTCCAGACGGATTCCGGACGGTCGGACGGCGAGCTACCCATTGCTCACCGTCCGCAAGCCCGCATTTTCGGTGGCCGAAAATCGGGATCAAAATCCCGGCGGCGGTTGGGGCGTGAGGACCGTTGCCTCACGCGATCGGCCGCCTCCTTTGCTAGCATTACTGCTTCGCACTTGGAGGCGGCCGCCTGCCACTCCTCCTCGCTCCGCACACGGCCTGTACTTGCGGCCGGCGCGAGAGTGAGCCGCCGCCTCGGCACACCACCGTGTGCTCCACCGTGTCCTCCGGGCAGTCCACGCAATGGTGACACTCGGGCGTTTCTTCCGCACGGATCCGGTGCAGGAACCTTCCGAACTTACCATGTCCGGTGAGGACCTGCGTCATTCGGAAGGTATGGATGCCGTGTTGCCTTTCCAGCCACTCCTCAAAGAGGGAACTTACCGCCATAATTATGGCGTTCCCAGCACTGGGTTGCGATAGTCGCTGTCGCCATTCCGCCATGAGATCACGCCGGAACTCTTTCCGCCATGCCGCGACTTTTCGCGGCAGCGGAGTTTCGCCCCGGCGTTGCATCTCCACGCGCAGATCGTGCATGCGTGTAAGGCCTGTTGCCTCCAGATCCCATGGTGGCTGGCCAGCAAGGAGGCTCGCCGCTTCGCGGGAAACCGTGCGGTATCCCCGCACCACCCGGATGGCCATGACCCTCTGGCACGCGTTCAGCTGGGCCGCCGGTCGCTTTCGCAGTGACGGCGCCCACACCGGCGCCCCATAAAGGGCCATGGACCGAACGATGCTTGCGTAGAGCCTTCGGCTGGAGGCGTCTGGACCCCCAAGGTTGGATAGGAGCCGCTTGAGGGCAGCCCCAGTCCGATTCAGTTTGGGAGCCAGACGTCGAGGACGAGTCCCAGGTACTTCATCGTCGACCCGACGCCGCGGCCGATGTGAATTCCTCCTACCGTTAGTTGGGAACGCCGAGGCGACTCGCTCCGAGGGCCTTGAAAACACATGGCCTCGGACTTGTGCAATGCCACCTCGAGTCCCAACTGCTAGATCCTATCAACAACTATCGCAACCTCGTGTGTCGCGAATTCAACCGCCGCCTGTTACGACTCTCCCTGCGCCAGGACCAGCGTGTCGTCATTTTTTTTTTAGATGGCGTTTTAACAAGTTTCCTCCTTACAAAACATATGAATTGTACACAAGATAATTATTTAACATTCAGAGAAATAGAAATAACTAATATTATATACGAGGGTGGATTGAAAAGTTCGCGGCCTCAGCAAGAAAACAATATAAAATATAAGCAAAAGTAATTTATTTTTCCACGTAATCTCCACTTAATTCTATGCACTTCTTCCATCTGGTTTCCAACGCCTGTATGCCGGTCATAAAAAAAGTTTCTTCAAGGCCTTCAAAAAAGTCACCCACCGCAGCTTCGACCTCTTCATTTGATGAAAATTTTTGACCTCTAAGGTGTGTTTTTAGGTTTGGGAATAAATGAAAGTCTGAAGGTGCCAAATCAGGGGAATAGGCGGGATGGGACAGTAATTCAAAGCCACAATCACGAATTTGACCATAGATTCAACAGACGTGTGAACGCGTGCATTATCCTGATGGAACAACACTTTCTTGCTGAGTAATCCTGGCCTTTTCTCTTTGATTGTTTCACACAAGCGACGTAAGAGGGTGCAGTAATAAGCTGAGTTTATAGTTTCACCTTTTGCAAGGTAGTCCACCATGATGACACCCTTAGCATCCCAAAAAACTGACGCCATCACCTTGCCAGCTGCCAAAATTGTTTTGGCTTTTTTTGGAGTCTGTTCATCAGGTTTTTTCCACTGCTTGGATTGCTGTTTTGACTCTGGGGTGTAGTGGTGTACCCAAGTTTCATCCATTGTTACAAATCTGGCCAAAAAATCTTGTGGATCAGCCTCAAACATTTCCAAACAGTCGCTAGAAATCGTGAGGCGTATTCGTTTTTGTTCGACTGAAAGCAATCTGGGTACCCACCGCGCAGAAACCTTAGAAAATCCAAGACTATGATGTTTTGTGTTCGTTCATACGAGATGCCAATAGTGTCTGCAATCTCCCTGATGGTCAATCTCCGATCTGTCAATATCAGATCACAGATTTTCCCGATGTTTTCTTCAGTCGTTGACGTCATAGGCCGGCCAGAGCGAGGGTCATGTTCAATACTTTCTCGTCCGCGTTTAAATTCGGCAACCCACTTTTTCACAGTCGTATAAGACGGAGCAGATTCCCCAATGTTGTTGACATATCTTCGTGAATCTCTTTTGGAGTTAGTTTTTTTTTAAACAGGTATTTGATGACCGCACGTTGCTCAATTTTCTCCATTCTTTAAAAACGAAGGGGAATATAATATAATATTTGTAGGACTATTTATACATGAAAAATAAAAACACATAACTAATTAAAATTACATAATATATACACAATAACTCCTATCTAAAATATGGCGTCAAAAAATTCCTCCGCATCGCTGTCGACTGGAAGTGTGCCCAAAAGCGGCATTGCCACGTTGTATGGCAATGCTTAATCTCTGACCGAGGTAAAAGCCAGCCCTTTGGTCACGCGAAGTGTCAACTAGCCGTTTGGATAATTCTTTAAAAAGGGCATGAGCACTCGGACCCCACGGCCCAAGAGTCTTTAAAAATGCTGCACAAAGGCTCACAAAATTCAGTCTAATTTAAATTAATTTAAATACAGTTAATGCTATTGCGGTAGAATTTTAAAATTTGACAACCAGAGAGTAAACTAATCGAATGAGGTCAGTTATATTAAAATAGTTTAAGTATTTATGTGTTAGGCCGCGAACTTTTCAATCCACCCTCGTAGTATAATGAAAAACGTTCCAGGTACTGATAACCCCTGCTTCTTTTAGGTTTTTAACATGGACACTAGTAGTAAAGGAAGAACTAAATAATTTATTTAATGAAAAGCCTCATAAATTCAGAAGATGGATAGCTCAAATGAATTCATTTGAGTATAACAGTTGGTACATAAGTTGATTATAATAAATTCAGCATCAATCTTAACTGTAATGCACAATATACATACATCTATTGTACTTTTATTACAAAGTGTACCCGAAAACAACCTTTTTTGACTTCTGTCTAATGCTATCGCGAATAGAGTATAGAGTTATTGCTCATTATTAATTAACAATTCAATATAGTGATGTTTTAGAGATTTAGATATTAATCAGGAACAATAAAATAAAATATTTTCTAATTATTTTCCATTATATTCGCGGCGGAAAAATGACACATTTTACGATAAAAATAAAGTAAGAAAATCTCCTCGTAGTAAAATGATAATGCAATTTTGAAAATTAATGTCTGAATAATGAAAGGCCATTAGGAAGAATATTAAAGGCATTAACCGGATTTAAAACACATTCATAATAATATGAAGAAAAATTAAATAACGATTTTAAAGGTTATTTTTTGTTTGAAAGAATAATTAAGACAGGTTCAGGTGGTCCCATTCAAATTTAGTGAGGATCTCGTGAAGAACTTCTGAGATAAACCATGTAACTCTTCTATAGATGAGATTACTGCAATCGCATGTTTGTATTGAACATTAAAAATAAAAATAAAAACAAAATTCAAAACATTTTTATTTCACATAGGCCTACATGGGCTCCTATAAAACGTCAGAAGCTAGTGAACGGTTTCAACTTGGTTAACTCCATGATTACTTTTTTAAAAGCGAAATCAGCACATTTGCTGGTGGTACACCATTACTATTTTACAATATGATTAGAAATGTTTTTTTTTTTATTCATATAAACTGCTGCGATCCCATCTGATGGTAAGTAGTGGTGTTTGATCATAATCATGAAATAATCGTGCGTTTAGCTGTTGACGTCGTTAAATTGCAGTGTTGGCTTGCCCAGATGAGATGTGGCCAGTGGACAAGTTTCTATATCATGAAATGATCAGTCATATTGTGAAGTGATCTATTCTAAGATCTGGCCGCGATATATATTAAGGATAAATTATTATTGCGAGCGTTGCAAAGTTTGCTCCGACACGCGTTTTTTATAAAACTCATTTTCAAATTATCGTGAGGTAGAGTAAATGGTGCCGTTTTTACTGTGTTATTCTCAGTGGGTTTAATCTACACGGAATGCGACATAAATAGCAGTAGTAATGTGCACGTAATATGTCAGGTGTTCACGTCCGGGGACAACATCCTCGTGAGCGTCAGCTTCAAGGAGGCGGAGCGGCTGTCGGGCGACGAGCGGCGAGTGAGGCGCCGCGAGCGCAGGCGCCGCCGCAAGCTGGCGCTGGCGCCCGCGCCCGCCGACGCGCCGCGCCCCGTCGCCATCATCGACCTGGAGCGCTCGCCCTTCCGCGAGCTCACGCCCAGCCCGCGCAACGTCATCGTGCTCAGCGACAGCGAGCCGGGCGACAAGGAGGCGGCGGCGGCCGCGCCCGCGCCGCCCGCGCCGGACGCGCACGGGCCGCAGACGCCGCCCGCGGCCGCGCCCGCCGACGAGGCGCGCGGGCCGCTGACGCCGCCCGAGCCGCCCGAGTCGCCGGACGCGTACGACCCGTACGAGCCCACGGGCTCGCCGGGCTCCGCGCGCGCCGCGTCCCCTCCGCGGGCCTGCATGACGCTGGAGGCGGCGCAGAAGACCAACATGTCCGCCGACGAGGTCCTCGACCGCCGCCCCATCTCCCCCATAGAGAAGGTAAGCCTGACGCCTGACAACAACGTTCTCAGAACAATTCACAAGTAAGACTTTCATAATACATGGATCCTGACATCTGAAATAAATAATCTACTTCCAAAGATCTGCCTGTCATCTTTACTTACATTCTTTAATTTTTTTATTGATTAACTAGCTTACGCCGACAGCTCCGCCCATGTGAATACTAAGAGAATATTCTCCCAGACAGAGCATGGCCTACCCATATATATGTCAAATTTCTTCCAAGTCCATTCTATCGCTATGGCGTTAAAACAACAATATTGTTTTTATTACTATGACTAAAATCTGTTTTTATTTAGAGATAATGATTTGACAATTCGAATGTTGCATTTTTTTTCCATTTCATAAATAGTGAGGTACCGCAACCGATATTGAACAAAAAACCGAAAATATTCGTAAGAATAATTTCGTTTTAAATTTATGCAACTGGAGTCAGTTTTTGTATTTTTTGAAGGTAATTTGATAGATGCAAATGTTTAACTCATGAAATAAAATTTGTTTTAAGCTTAAGAATTGAAAGACTAGCAAAAGCTGCGTCATTTTATTTTTTCATCTCGATTTGTTATCACCAAACCCAGACAAAAATATAGAATTACTCAAAGTGATATTTTTGCTGACACTTAATTACAAGTGTGAACATAGTGTAGTGTGTACGGGCGCATTGTAGAGTCAGTGATCCTAACTCGTAGGAGAGGAATAAACCAGACACAACAAGTTAATAGGTAGTGATAACAAGGACTTCGGTTTGAAAACTATTAATAGTTAAAATTAAACAATCATAAGTCCTCTTTTTGTACTATTTTCACATGGATCTCTTATAAAATTGTAGTGATAACTTTTTTTAAATTATTTTTGACATCTATTATGAATTTTATTATATTGTATTTTAAATTTTTAACATTTATTATGATTTTTATTGTATCATTATGTCATAAGAGTAAAATGTGTAAAACCACAGAATAAGAAATAGTACAAGTACAGAAATTGCACTGTGTGATAGCAAACATACGAATTTAAACCTAATAACAACAGCGCTAATGTTCATAATACATTGCACGGCACGGACACGACCTTGATTTTATTAGCCTACAGATCCAGTGGCGCTCGTAACGGATCAAAATGCACCGTAAGTCTGCGCGACGAGAGTTTCTTTTATTATGCCCGTTATGAACCTTTGAACAAGCCGCTTCTGTTGTAGGGTTGTGAGTTGTTGTGAGACACAAAGTCATTAGTCCATTGGGACCAACAGGGGCTAAGCCCCTGGTCTTAGAACGCAAAGGACAACTAGAAGAACATAGATGTGGTTTTGTTAGTAAAAGTTTGACTCGCCTCTCGCTTCGCCATAGAGCAAGAGAAGAAATTATTTTCCACCAAAAAAAGGTCGTGAGTCCATTTGTTTAGGTAGGTACTTTACTAAATGTAAACATTCTTGATAAGAAATGCCTTTTAAAGTAGGTATGTACCTATATTATCTACAAAATATATTTTCGTAAAATGCGAAATTAGTAGTAGGTACACTACGTTTTATAGCATAAAATAAATTCAGAGTTTTTTTAAATTACATGGTAGATAAAATTGATTTACATGTACTTATGTAGTAATTTTCATACTTTAAAATGTATTTATAGAGAGACATGTTATGATTGTTTACATTTAGTTAGTTAGGTATCTAATTGTCTAAACAAATGGAACAAAAGTAAAGTCAAGTGGTAGCTAGGTAGGTACTTGGATATTGTAATATAACTTTGTTGATTTCCGCCACAAAATTACCTAAGTATCTATTTTATGTTTCGGCTATGCGTTCGTAGGTAATTTTTAAAAGATGGTAGGTAATTCACGATTAGTAATATTGTGAACACGATTATTTAAAAAACATTACCGCCGGCCGCCGCGCCAGCAAAAAATTACGAATCTACCTAATAGTGAAAAATGATGATACGAAAAGGAACACGAAACGTCCTGGTGTCTATAAACTGCAACAATAACCTACCTGTTTTACCTACATAATAATTATCATAAAATAAGAGCCACTTTAAGAGTGTTGAAAATGTTATAATTAAACACCCTTGTTCCTTTCGGGATCCTTTGGAAGAGTAAAGAATGAAAAGTCCACATTTTTATTGTTATTCATGCACCCATATGCTATGCAGTATCTTTTGGCTTTTTGCGTGCCCATATTTATAATAAAACCTCTGTAGAAATGCAAACATATTTTTTGTCAGCGCGCGTCAAGCGGCATGCGGCAGTTCGAACACGCGTGTGACACTCAACTGAACTAGCCCTATAAAAGAGGCCCCGAGACGTAGGTATAAATTCAAGCGCGCGCCGAGAGTGCGCCGGGCCTGGTAAAACTTATATGGGCCTAGATGCATGAAATAAATGAATTGAATTTGAATTTGATAAACAAATCGAGTGTCGGTTTCTTGCAATGTAGACACGACCAATGGGTACGCCATAATCATAACGGTCAGTCCCCTCTTTGAGGAGTGACTGGAGAGGCGTCACGGCGTCCTCACTTTCTGCATGAAGCAAGTCCTCACCGGACATGGTCAAGTGACTGGAGCATATGCAGCTCCTTCGCCACAAACGTCGACACGTTGTCAGGGTTGGTCTCCTTGAACAGCGTGATAATATCCTGCAGACTTTTCTTAGTCCCGTCACGCCGGCGGGATGGCATCTGGTCGCGCTTATTCAGCGCGCTGAACAGCAACAATTTGGCAGCAGCTATGTCCTCCTCGCTGAAGTTCGTTGCGCAGATCTGGATTGCGGACACCTCGTCCATCACATCTAGCTTCTTTTGCAGGAACGCCAACAGCTCGTTCGCCACTAGATTTTCAGTCATGGCGAGTACTTACGAGCGACAGCTTGCGCTGCGCTAATCGGTGTAACTTAAATGTCCACATCGGCACGCGGCACAAGCGAGACTGAATAATGAATAAAAACATACGCTATTATGATGATGAATGATCAATATGTCCATAGGTAATGGCACTGCTGCAGTCCACGCGCGACGTGTCGCCGGAGCCCCCGCCGGGCGACGCGGGCGCGGCGGCGCCCGAGGCGGGGTCCCCGGGCCCCGCGGCCGCGCCGGGCCCCGCGCCCGCGGCCCCGGGCCCCGCGCCCGCGCCGCCCGTGCGCATCGTGCTGCCGTCGCCCACACGCTCGCAGCCGCCCAAGCTGTTCCTGGCCAAGCCGTCGCCCATCAAGTCGGACCCCATCAAGCCCATGCAGGCGGCCAAGCTGCAGCGTCCGGCGGCGCTGGGGCCCAGCACGGCGGCCGTGGCGGCGCGGCGGCGCGAGGACGACGAGGCCGAGGAGTCCCCGTACTCGCCGGGCTCCAGCGACTTCGGCGACCTGTTCGAGCCGCCCCGCGCCGCCTTCGACGCGCTGCTGGAGCGGCCCAGGCGCAAGCGGGGCCAGGCCGCCAAGGTGCCCGTCAAGCTCAACCGGAAGAAAGGTAACCCACGGCCACCCACGGCCACCCACTGCCGCCCACTGCCACCCACTGCCTCCCACGACCACCCACTACCGCCCGACCCCACCGCGAGCGCACGAGTAATAACGCTGCATTTTCGTTGGCAGGTAAAACGCAGGTGGGCGTGAAGATCGATGAGGATAACCTGAAGATCCTGGACGACCTGCCCAGCTCCGCCGTCGAGATGCAAGTGAAGAGCAAAGTGAGCAATCACGCTGTTTATGTGTGTGATCGAAATTATCATTATTTAGTTTGTAGTGCTCCCCACGCTCGCATGACCTTCGCTTGATAGCTTTCGTTTTCTTTTTGTTTTGTTTGTAAGCGTGGCCGCGAGACTACAGCTAGCTCATGTTGCAGTTCCTGAAGAAGCTGAACCGCCAAGAGCGCGTGGTTGAGGAAGTGAAGCTGGTGCTGAAGCCGCACTACAACAAGAAGCACGTCACCAAGGACGAGTACAAGGACATCCTGCGCCGCGCCGTGCCCAAGGTACCGACTCCAGTGTCCCACTCCTCGTTCAATGTCCTGCCCACACGCTTGTCTTGTCTCCACTTGTCTCCGAACTAGTTTACTCGAGCAGGTCACCAGTGCTCTGTAAAAGCTCAGCTTATGTTCGGATAACTAAAAAAAACACCTTTTCATGCATATGAGAGCCATGCAGATGTCTAATCAAGAACCACACAATTTTAAGTGGAGCTTTCCAGTCAGTGCAAGTATTAGTCAGTATCCTTGTAGCTCAACTCGGGTCTACTAAGAAGATCAAGCAAATTGATGTACAATACCAAAAAATGGACATTACCCAGGCCGCATGTAGTACTCAAATTGCCAGATAAACATTCAAAATTTAGAGAAAATATAAGAAAAATTTATCCACATCTGTCCCCACTTTCCCAATGTTATAGACTTTACAAAGTATATTACAATTTTAAGGATCTATCAGGAAATAGTGTTTCAAGAATAGGTGAGCCAAGGTCTTTTTTTATATAGTATGGGTAGGATGACAGCAGGATGAAGATATATGCATCTTTAAGATGAGAGAAAAGGATAGGTCGCTACATTGTATGACTCCGACAGCTGTCACCCGCGCCATCCTATCCTGATAATGGTATAGTAATGAATTTACAATGTAAGTTTTTTTTTTAGTAACAGTATAATTTATCTTCTGGACCTCGGGTCCCAGATAACAAGTAATAAACCGAAGTAGTTTATGGTAAAAAAAAAGGTTGGGAACTATGTGCAACTATTTTGTTTTCAATGCGAGTGATTCGTTTGGAGCTTCAAGGGTGTCGACTGGTCCGCGCTAACGATGCGCTCTGTTGCAGATCTGCCACAACAAGACGGGCGAGATCAACCCGTCCAAGATCCAGGCGCTGGTGGAGGCCTACGTGAAAAAGTTCAGAAAAAAACATAAACTGGGACTAGTGTAGTGCCGCTAGCGATAGTTGTATACATAGTGTAGCATAGACGAGCCGCGCCCGCGCACGCTCAGATGTTCTATCAGAATATTGTAATTATAATTTATGTATGGTCGATCTATTTTACTTAATCTTTTATTTAAATAAATAGTATTTAATTATGAAATTAATAAAATATTGTTTGTTTTGATCTGATCTATGTGGAGTTATAAATGCGCTACTATTAAGATTAATTTATGTGATACAACATCTCAAGTATTAATACAATGTAATTACCATACTCACGCCGTGAATCGAAGCGATCCGACGCAACTCACTTGTCTAAACGTTCAATAAATTAATAACTCATCTCAAAACTAAAAAAACGCAGTTCAGTCCTTTCAATTAGAATAAATACCCAGTCCCTAACACACACACATGATAATAATACTTAAAAAAAGAAGGGTCTGAATAAAGAAAGCTCCCTGAAAAAAAAAAACAAAGGCTTCAGGTCGAAAGAGTAACTATGGTAAGTCTTTGTAACGTTCCCGCATCCCTGGCAGGCTTGGACACCACTGGGCCTCTTCAGATTTGCTGATATCTTTTTGTAACGTTCCCGCATCCCTGGCAGGCTTGGACACTACTGGGCCTCTTCAGATTTGCTGATATCTCTTTGAAGCGCGCGTGACACACTACGCGCCGTCAACTCGGGCTTGGTACTTGCCGGACGGCGAGCTACCCATTGCTCGTCGTCCGCAAGCCAGCGCCTGCCGTCCGGCATTACCCGGGGCGTCTCCTGTTGCGGCGGCTGAGGGGTGACGATGTTCGTTCTCTTACGGTTGCAGCCATCTCCTCCCCTCGTTTTATCTACTGCTTCGCAGAAGGAGGTGGCCGCTTCCCATTCACTCTTTCTCTGGACCATATCCTGAATTAGGGCCGCGCGAGATGTCGCCGCCGTCTCGTATTCTAACTATATAGAGTATATAGTCCAGTCAAATTAGACCAAAAAATAGGGGTAAGGTTACAATAAATCGCACCCAGCTGAATATTGGTAGGATTGTTCAAAACATCTACAAAAATGTATAAATACTTTTTTTCCTAAGAACCACCGTTTTTGAGATTAATGATTCAAAAAGTTGAAAGAAGTCATCGTCTTAATATACACCCGTTTTCGCGCCACCTTTGAGGTAGTGTACTTAGCGCGTTTTTAGCGTCCCGTACCTCAAAAGGATAAAACGGAAGCCTTATAGGATCAGTTTGTTGTCCGTCTGTCTGTCTGTCTGTCATGAGCCTTTATCTCGAGAATGGGTAAATTTATCAAGTTGAAATTAAAATTATATACTCAAGTTTGCGCTCCCTTGAAGCTGTGAAAAAATCAACGAAAAAAAAAGATACGGCCGTTTGGTGTTATATTGTGAAATAATGTTGTTTACAATAAATAGAAATGCGATTGCAGCAATCTCAGATTTTCTATTTTTTATTAAGTGTTCCATGGTCTCCGAACTTCTTTATCAAATCTTCACCAAATTTAAATGGGACCTGGCAGACAAAGCCTTCGTTTTGCGAAGATATCGCTTATAAAAAAAAAAAAACCTAAAATAGTTCTCATCCACAAGCCCACAGTCCGCATTGCTAGAACTAGTTGACAGCCAAGAACAGGTCATCTGAAGGAATTAAAGAAGCTGAACCGACGCGTAATTCAAACGAGTGTGCGTGCATTACGTATGAAGTTACGTGTATCAGTGGCGTTAGCTGCGCAACATCGGCACCGTTCAGTTACAGATGTTTTGGTTTGTTTATTTAGCTTGGTCCATTGGTAAATATTCCCAGCTGTTGATTTCCTGACAAGATTCTCTATTTGCCTAGTCAACCTAGCCACATCATTTGTTTCATTGGTGTTCCAGTGCTCTTGTAGCGATCAATCTATGTACATACAAACTCACCTCACACGTATTGTCCCTAGGGAACTTCTTACAGAATGGAAAGTATTTACGCCCTAGTTCAGGTCGTAGTCTATCCGTGTAACAGTTTCATCTTCAATTCATCTATTCAGCGCCAGTGAGACGTGGAAATATAGGGAACCGATCACATTTCCGAAAATTTTATGTTCGAATTTCTATTGACCGCTATTGCTTTGTTGATATATGCATTATTTGAAATAGTTTTAGAACATCGACGTATCATGTTTCATAGGTATTATTTTTACCGAACTGTATTTCGCCGATTTAAAAAATAACTATTTGCTATTGGCCGAATCCTCTTTTCATTTTGCCAAATGATTTATTTGCCTTATTTTCACCACACCGAAACAACATTTTACGGAATTTTGGTCACAATTAGAAAGACGCATAGCATTTTCAATTTTAAATTAAAATAATGTCATAAAAAATCTTGTGTCAAATCTTGTAATATGTTGTGCTACAAATTTAGTGACAGAAACGAATTGCTGCAAAACCGACTTCACAGTCTCGTATGCCCTACCCCTAGAGTGTACTTCCATGCTGCATGCCTGCTTGCATGTTGCATGCCTGCTTGCATGTTGCATGCCTGCTTGCATGTTGCATGCCTGCTTGCATGGTGCATGTCTGCTTGCATGTTACATGCCTGCTTGCATGTTACATGCCTGCTTGTATGCTGCATAAAAATATGGTAATTAAAACAGTGGTATAATGAATATTCGGAAACATGTATACTTCGAACAAACGCCTACGCCTAGGCGCGGAGGGGTAGGGCGGCTCGCGAGCTAGAAGCAGGTGGTTTGAAGGTCCGTTGCCGCGGCTGAGGCTGCGGTGGTGAGCGTTAAAACCATTTGCGACGATAAGCTCGCGCGGGGCCGCCCAAATCCCGCAGCGCCGGAGTCGTAACAAAAACATTGCTTGCTGCATGTTGCATGCCTGCTTCCATGCTGCATGCTTAAAGTAAGAATCCTTGTTTGAAAATATGGTAATTAAAATAGTGGTATAATGAATGTTCGGAAACATAATACTTCGAACAAATGTTATTTCGGCTAAGAATTTTTCACCGATGTTATGGTGAAAAGTTTTTCGACCAAATGAAACGTCGGAGTACAACCGATATTATTATTTTTTTTTTTTTTTTTTTTTATTATTGATAGGCTCGCGTTTGACCACCACTAGCATGGCTCGAACTAGTTTGCCGCTTGCCGCCCGCGCACTCACTGTGGCCACTTGTATGAATAAGCTGTGGCGTGAGATGCCCGCGCGCGTCCTGCGTTCCGCGCCCGCTTCGCTTCCCGCGCCCGCGTGCCCACTGTGGACACTTAACGTGCCCACTGTCAAAGGAAGTTCTCACACTCTCACACTCAAAGGAAGTTCTTGTGTTTGAGATTGTCGCGCCGCGCCCGCTCCGCCCCCGCGCCGCTTCCCGCGCCCGCGTGCGCACTGTGGACACTCAACGTGCCCAGTGTGGACACTCAAAGTAAGTTCTTGTGTTTGAGATTGTCGCGCCGCGAGGGCCCCGCCCCGCCCCCGCGCCGCTTCCCGCGCCCGCGTGCCCACTGTGGACACTCAACGTGCCCACTGTGGACACTCAAAGGAAGTTCTTGTGTTTGAGATTGTCGCGCCGCGCCCGCCCCGCCCCCGCGCCGCTTCCCGCGCCCGCGTGCCCACTGTGGACACTCAACGTGCCCACTGTGGACACTCAACGTGCCCACTGTGGACACTCAAAGGAAGTTCTTGTGTTTGAGATTGCCGCGCCGCGCCCGCCCCTTCCCCGCGCTTCCAATGTGGCCGAGCACTTTTTCTCTCGTACAACTGACATTTTAACATATGGTAAGTATTGGTAAGGCCCCTGGCCACCTACCGAGTGATAGTTAAATTTATATCAATTTTGACAAATTTAATTCGCATGTTTGCTATTCAAAACTAGATGGCGTCACTGAGGCATTTGGATGACAGTTTTTCTAAGACATCTTCTGATAACCGCTATAATAATTGTATCTCTTTAAATCTCTTTGGCGTGAACCGATTTTAATAATTCTTTTTTTATTTAAACGAAGATACGTTCAGGATAATAAAATATGTAAACTAAGTTAGAAAAATGCTTGCATATACGGTTAAATTACAAACTTAGTTCAGAAATTATTTTGTACAAAAACTAAAACAAAACTAACTTTTTTTTTTTTTGTAATTAAAATTTTTGTTTTTTTTTTGTTTCAAAAACTGTTCAACCCATCAAGTTCAAAATAATTTTCCTATTAGAACGTCTTTATAAAGTTCTACTTTTGAGATTTTTTCATATTTTCTAAACTTATGTTCAAAAGTTAGAAGGGGTCATAACACACATTATTTTTACTTTTTGAGCGATTATTTCCGAAAATATTAACATTATCAAAAAATGATTGTCGTAAACCCCTTTTTATTGTTAAATACCAATCCAACAATATACCACATGTTAGGGTTGAAATGAAAAAAAAATCACTCCCAACTTTACGTGTAGGGGGGGGGGTACCCTAATAAAACATTTTTTCGACTTTTTATTTTACAACTTTGTGGGCGTGATTGATATACATATTCAGCTTTCTAGTGCTAACGGTCACTGAGATTATACACGGACGGACGGACAGACAGACAGACAGACTTGGCTAAACTAAGATAAGGATTCCTAGTTGACTCCGGGCGGAACCCTAAAAGCGAAACGATAATGGTTGAAAAGTTTTAGGTGAAATGAAATTCGGTCAAATATTTTTCGAACTTATGATAGGTAACCAAAAATATAACAGACACGTTTCCTCACATGAGATTTAAACAGTAATACTGTTTGAATAATTAATATCCATTCATGTAGTTCTGGGAAAAAGTGTCGGCTTCCGAAAGAGTAACCCAGGGTCCTGTAACGCTAAGCAAAGAAGGAACATGTGATTTTAGTCTGTAACAGTCTGTTCCCGCCACGCCCTAGAGCAGGAGAAGTAATTAAATGATTTGCCCATCTTAAACAAAATCATGTAACATCTGTATGCCTAGAGTTCTGTGAGATGAGTGTGTGAATTTTGTGTATCTTCTTTAATTAATGTCATTGGCGGATAACCTATTTTGTTAGAGTATAAAACGAATAAATAAACATCCTCATTGGATATCATCTAGGGTTATTTTTCAGGGGGGCCTGGCTCCTGACATGTCTGATTTTTGTGTGAAGTTATCAGTATTTTGGCGTCATTAATAGAATTTCGAATCGGTAGTCCAACATCCTGAGCTGGGTACGGCCCACCTCGGCCCCCCATGTGCGCCTCTGCGGCGACCTCTCATACATTTGCTTTTAGTAGCCCAACATTCATTTTCATTGTTTTATAAATCTTTTCTCGATACAAGAGTTACAGATTGTTATCGTGACCTGCCAACATTTCATCTATCCGGTGTTTTCTGTGCTGAACAGTCCGGAGTATCTACTTCGCCTGCACTTTGCATTAAGTGACGAAGTACCGATAGTACCGGCACCTAGAGCTACACTGTTCTGGACCTCTAAATGTTCTGCGATCTCAGCGGACTCTAGTTCAGGATCTAGTCCGCCCAAATTGTAGGACATTTATTTTCCAGTTTTGGTTCTTCTGGTTTTCAATATTCTCGTCTATTTTGCCAATAATTTTTGAATCTGCTCAGGAACAAGATCGTCGGCAAACAGTATGCACTGGCTGGGGATCCTGCATGTCCGTCATCGGGACTTCCGACATTTAGATGTATAGGTACACACTACACACACACACACACACATCTACCTACGAATATAACTAGTATAATAATAATATCGGAATCAGCGCTCCTAGACGTGTATGTATCTAGACTAAATATAAATTAGATAGTAAATAAAGCATTGCTTTTGTCTCATGCCACGCTATCATAATTTGAATATTATGGAATTAAAGGTAAAGTTCGTGCTTTGACAAGATAAAGATCTGACGGGATTATTGAAATCCCGAATCTAAAATAAGATACATTCAAACTGCTCTAAAACAGTATAGTGTGAATGATATTTAGACAGCCTTATCATTTTCACTGGCATCGATGTGGCGGGGCTCCAAAAACTCATCCACTCGTAAGTTCCGGCCACACGACGCACGCCTCGAGGGAACCATTATAAATAACTGTTGTTGCTCAGATTAGCTATGGTTCATGCTACGACTGTACATAATTCTCTAATTTCATAGTAAATTTAATATTAAAACTAGCATAGCGTTATGCCTTTCATATCGTTTACAAAAGCAGTTATGTATGTTTATTGTAGTTTAGGTAGTCATAAAATAGAATATGATGAAGGCTCAATGTCTCGAAGTAAGATTCTTCTCGCCTCGAAATGAAAATCATGATATTAATGTCGAAGTAGATGCGTGACCGCCGAGCAAGTGTGGCATGCGAGTCTAATGAACATCAGACAATTTATTAGAGATTGAATGTTTTCCATATTTTTTGTATACAGATTCCAAAATGTGCGAGTGGTTCAAATGATGTTCAAAAATTAGAAATGTGTAATAAAAGAAAGATATATTTTTACAACGTTTTATTTCTAAAATACAAACATAAAAAAACTCAAAGGACAGCATTGCCATTGTGTTAATCTGTCACATGTTATTTGTCATGGAGAGAGGTGGAGACGGAGGCGCACGGCGGGCAACACTGCGGAGAAAGCTTGTTATGATCGCTAACACGACTACACACTACTCAAACATAATGTTAGTTGATTACAAGTTGGTTTCTGTCCGCTCACACGGCGGGCGCGAAGCCGATGCGCTTGCCGGCCACGTCGAACTCGGTGTAGTACTTGCCGATGAACACGTCGCCCAGGATCCACAGCGGCCCGTTGGGCGGCGGGATGTCCAGCCCCATGAAGCCGGACAGGCACACCGTCTTGCCGAACTGCGTCACCTGCACACACACGTCATCAGGCTTGCGCGCTCCGACGGCCGCAGCTCGCCAGCAGTTACAGAACAAGTACAATACAACATACAATCATAACATGAGCCAAACCGTTGTATACAACATTATTTTTAGTATATCTGAGTTATTTGCTCAGAATCAGTAACTGAATCGATTCCAATAATTTCTACACCATGTTATATTAGGGGTTAAAGTATGAAATTGCTGATTTGTACTGAAAAATTGAAATTCGTTTTAATTTAACATATTTATTTAATCAAAATAATTACCATTATTATCTATACATTGCTGCCATCTAATAGGAAGGTCATTTATGCCTTTGCGATAGAACTCTGGTGACCTAGATTCGACAAACTGTATGAAAGCAGAGGCGAATACGGAGGGTGACGAATGGTTTCTATATTATAAAAAATTGATTAAATTTCGTTAGGTCACATCAATATAATTGTCAGACAATAACTGTCAGGGAACTCATCATGGGGCAAAAAAAACTTTAATTGCAGTTCCTGTAGAGTTAAAACGATTTCTCGTGCTGTATGATGTCTCGCGTTATCACGGAGCAATAATGGTGCAGATCGATTCATGAGTCGGAGCTGTTTCACTGCTAGTTTTGCTATTATTGTTTGGAGTTCGGCACAGTAGACATCTGCCGTTATTGCTTGACCAGATCGGAGAAAGCTATAGGGAATAACACCATGCTGAGACCACCAAACAGTTACCATTACCTTTTTATTGGTAAGCTTTGCTTTAGGACACTGTTGCGGCGTTTGACCTGGGGTCAGCCATAGCATTTTTGGCTTACGGTTATCGTAAAGAATCCACTTTTCGTTACATGTCACAATTCGATCCAATATTCCTTTATTTCTGTATCGATTCAACAAGGCAACACAAATTTCAACACGCGTTTCTTTCTGCAGATCAGTCAAATCATGAGGCACCCATTTTTAATTTTTTAAATTTTATTTTAATGATTTAATTTAATTTTTCTCATTTGCGTCAAGCAAAAGGTAATGTTAAACCATGCCGCTAATTCCTGGGTAGTTTGGCACGGATCGGCTTCCACGTGGTTCGTTCTTCAAACCAAAGTTTCCATCACGAAAGCGTTTAGACCAAAATCGCACGGTGCGTTCATTAGCAGTCCCCTCTCCAAACGCAACATTGATATTGCGAGCTGTTTCTGCCGCGTTAGTTCCGCGTCGGAACTCGTATTCAAAAATCACTCGAATTTTCGAAGAAGTTCTTTCTTGTCTAAGCTGAATAAAAAAAACAACTGAAAGTCGATAATCGAATGTTGCACATTTTTTAAAAGAAGAACTTCATAGGTATCATGTGAAAAAAGTTTCACTCAAAAATCTCAAACCATGAAGGTTCTATGTCAATTCGAAGTATCTATTACAATAAAATGGCAATTTCATACTTTTAACCCCTATTATTTTTTCCCAAAAATATTTAAAGAAGGCAACAAGTTGGACACCACCGACACTAAGTACAACAGGTACGGCAGGTCATAGCGGGCATTGGGCGCCAGCGCACAGTTGGGTAAGGGAGCAAAATCACCCCTTAGTCACCCAGATGGCGCGGTGACCGAGTATTTGTGCGGACAACCAGGTAACATTAATTTAAAAAAAAAATAAGTCATTAGAGCGAATTGTAATGCCACGTATTCGGCACCATATGAGCATGGAAACTCAGTGGTATTGCTGCAAGAGGGAGAGTCCCAGCGAGCAGTAGCATTACGACTAGGAGTATCGCGGCGAGCTATCAGGAAAGTGTGGGAACACTACCAGGAGATTAGCAGTGTTGCTAGAAGACGTGGATCAGGGAGAACGCGATCCACAACTGTTCAAGAGGATCGATATCTTCGTTTAACTGCCCTTCGAGAGCGCACCGTTACTGCCCATAATTTACAAAACCGACTACGGCAAGCCACTGGTACACGGGTAAGCGACCAAACGATCCGCAACAGAGTCCATAAAGATGGACAACGATCCAGAATACGTGTTGTTCGCATTCAATTTACGAGGGCTCATCGTGCAGCTCGTTTAAGGTTCGCACGCGAATATTTGGACTGGACTATGGACAATTGGAGAACTGTACTCTTCATAGATGAGAGTAAAGTAAGTTTCATAGTGACGACAGACGCGTACGAGTGTGGAGAAGAGAAGAACGTTTTACCGACCCTTGTATCCACGAGACTGATCGGTTTGGGGGGCCATGTGCTATGGTGTGGGGTGGAATAAGCTTAATGGGTAAAACAAAGTTGAAAAATTCTGAATGAGGGTACTGGAACTGCTGCCAGCTACGTCGAGCGTGTGGTCCGGCCTCATATCATTCCCTATTCACAATGAGTGGGCGACAATTTCATCCTTATGCAAGATAAGGCTCGCGCGCATTATTAGACGCCAATATCTCTGTTTTACCATGGCTAGCAATGAGCCCCGATCTCAACCCAATCGAACATTTATGGAACTAATTGAAGAGACGTCTAAAAGAAAATTATAGTGAAGTGCACAGTGAACAGGAGCTTATATACATTTTAAAAACCTGCTGCGAGCAAATGCCCCAGGAAAACATTACCCATTTAGGGTCGAAGCCTACTCCGGCCAAGGGTCTGATTCTAAAAGGAAGACTCGGCCCTGATACGAAAGGCAACGAAGGAACAGGAGTGGGTTTTTAGTCAGTAAAAGTCTGACACTATCTCACGCTTCGCCCAAGAGCGCGATTTGTCATTAGATGATTTTCCCACTGAAAAAAAAACCATTTAATTGAAAGTGTCCCAAACAGGTTCAGAGAGTGCATACGTAACCGAGGAGGACCCATCCGGTACTAAAGATACCCCTATGTAACCAAACATATTCATTTAAGTAAAAAAAATAAAAATTGTCAAGATCAAGCTTCTTTGTGATTTATCATCGTACAGTTATGAAATTTTGTACATAGATTCTTAACATAAAAATACTAGACACGTGTTTCGTGTTTCGCATATACTAAGACTAATGTTGTATACTCATGAGTATTCAGTTTCATTGTTTCGCTCAACAATACACAATTAACAGCTGCTATGCTGCAGTTCGATGGCAATGAGTAATGTAATGCACGTAGACTATTAAGAGCATTCATCCGTTAAAACCACGCAGAAGCCAAAATCAATGATTTCCAACGGAAAATATAACAATAATGTGCACTAAAATACAATTAATTATTTAGTATCACTGTAGAATAGAAAGACTAAAAATCTGAAAGACCTCGGCCGGTACAAAGCGCTGACGCGATTTCGCGTCTACTAAATAGTGATATTAAATAATTAATTGTAGTGTAAAGAAATAAGTTATTAAAAAAATTATTGTACCATGTCATAGATCGTAAATGCGTTCAATTAATAAGTCTAAAAAAAAAACAAAAATGCCTCATATATTATCCTAAACTAACACGTTTAATATCTCCAAAAACGGCTAAAAATGACAGTTTTGAGATTACTTTTCTTGAATGAAAACTTACAGCAATCGTGTTTTTTTTTGCGCCATGTACTAGTCAATGTTATCATTTTTTTTTTTTAAGTAAAATGTTGTAAGTTTACCATACACGGTTTAACTACTATCTCGCATCTGCGTAGACCGTCGACCGCTAGTTTTAAAAACGGCTTGGATAAGAACTGTTCTAATGGGAAAACTATACGACCATTTGAAAATGTTTTTGGAACATACACTAGATTATGAAATTCCCAATAATATGACGTCAATATCTTATCTAGAAATTAAACACATTATTGTTATATTGTCCGTCGGAAATCATTGATTTTGGCTTCTGCGTAGTTTTAACGGATGAATGCTCTTAAAAACATTTTACTAAAAATCGATCTTTACCGGTTATTTAGGTAGGTATAAATTAATAATGAATACAGGAAAATGTACTTTGACTTTGTTTTTTAACTATTATATTGAGAATATTGCGTCAGATATGCATGAGGCCCAAGTTTCCTATCATAAATGTTTGCCAGTGCAACGAACTGATTTGGTATCTTTTAAACGCCTCCTGCAACTTGAAATATACCGCAACGTGTTATTCTGTCGGACGGCACGCGTTTAACAGAAAACCTCTATGACAGAGGTTTGAAAAGAGTCGGTTAATTAATGCATCCAGCACCGCGTGGCGCAGTACTCACGCGCAGCACGTAGTCGCTGCCCTCCAGCGTGAACTTGGCGCCGGCCACGGTGAAGGTGACGGGCGGCAGCGACGCGATGAGCGAGCAGTCCACCACGTACTGGCCGAACGCCATCGGCGTCGCGCCCAGCGCCTTGTTGAGCGCCTCCACCTCCGCGCTGGGGCCCGCGATCAGCGACGTGCCCGTGTCCGCGATGGCCTCGCAGCCCTGCGGGACCACGGGACTCAGTGCCACTTCACTGGAGGGGGGGGGGAAGCGCCTCAAACTACCTACTGGCTCAACAAACCTATTTTACGAAAAAGCTAACTTTTTCAAAGTAGTACAGAGACTGGTTCAAATTCTTAGATAAATAGAACAGATTTAAAATTGGTCACTACGAATATGATTTGATAGTGTTACAGAAGTTACTCCGGCTAACATTGTTACACAAACTATTGAACTATCGATAACAATTGAGCAACAGAATTTTATTTATCATATTAACGCCGTGTTATATGACTGCGAATACATATAAAAGTTAGCTTTTTCAATCAATATTATTTTGTTGCCGTTTACTTTGATTCAGTTAATGTGTCCTTTTATGTCACAGCCACCAGGTTAAATTAGCCAGCTAATTGAACACCTAGGCCGTTCATTAAACGCCGGCATCCAATGAAATGCCTAAGCCACTAGTTAATTGAACTAGAATCACTCAACATTTAACAACTTGGCGTATTGAAAGTTAGCCCTTTGAAGATGACCAACACTCAGCCAAGTTATTCAAATTGGCATGTTTACAAAAACAGCAAGCATAAATATTTAAACACATCGTTGTATGTACTAATATTGACAAAGTAAACCGTCCTTCCTAAAGCTAGAGGTTAAGAGCTTACTTCTTGTTCATATTTTTACAGAATAAAGACTTAAGACAATAGACAATAGTAGAGTGTAGTGTAAAGTTGTCAAAAAATAAAAGGCCCTGTCAAAAAATATACTCAAAATAATAAAGAACACTCGCAATATATTCCATCATATTATTTAATACGCCAAAAAAATGTACTTATGTATTTTTTTAAAACACTGTAGTTAATTATTATTTTATTGTTTCTTTCAGTTTCGTTCTAGGGTATTTCTCAAATGTCAAAACGGGCCTTTCAATTTTTAACGAGTTTAGTGACCTTGGCGCAGAAGGTGTGGTGCGCGACCTGCACGGCGTCCATGCTGAACTGCCAGTAGGTGGCGCGGTGCACCGCCACGTACGTGAGAGTGTAGCGTACTGACCTTGGCGCAGAAGGTGTGGTGCGCGACCTGCACGGCGTCCATGCTGAACTGCCAGTAGGTGGCGCGGTGCACCGCCACGTACGTGAGAGTGTAGCGTACTGACCTTGGCGCAGAAGGTGTGGTGCGCGACCTGCACGGCGTCCATGCTGAACTGCCAGTAGGTGGCGCGGTGCACCGCCACGTACGTGAGAGTGTAGCGTACTGACCTTGGCGCAGAAGGTGTGGTGCGCGACCTGCACGGCGTCCATGCTGAACTGCCAGTAGGTGGCGCGGTGCACCGCCACGTACGTGAGAGTGTAGCGTACTGACCTTGGCGCAGAAGGTGTGGTGCGCGACCTGCACGGCGTCCATGCTGAACTGCCAGTAGGTGGCGCGGTGCACCGCCACGTACGTGAGAGTGTAGCGTACTGACCTTGGCGCAGAAGGTGTGGTGCGCGACCTGCACGGCGTCCATGCTGAACTGCCAGTAGGTGGCGCGGTGCACCGCCACGTACGTGAGAGTGTAGCGTACTGACCTTGGCGCAGAAGGTGTGGTGCGCGACCTGCACGGCGTCCATGCTGAACTGCCAGTAGGTGGCGCGGTGCACCGCCACGTACGTGAGAGTGTAGCG
Source organism: Mythimna impura (assembly GCA_905147345.3). NCBI lineage: Eukaryota > Metazoa > Arthropoda > Insecta > Lepidoptera > Noctuidae > Mythimna > Mythimna impura. The sequence goes on along the minus strand of LR990355.1, from coordinate 597,241 downwards.
TACTGACCTTGGCGCAGAAGGTGTGGTGCGCGACCTGCACGGCGTCCATGCTGAACTGCCAGTAGGTGGCGCGGTGCACCGCCACGTACGTGAGAGTGTAGCGTACTGACCTTGGCGCAGAAGGTGTGGTGCGCGACCTGCACGGCGTCCATGCTGAACTGCCAGTAGGTGGCGCGGTGCACCGCCACGTACGTGAGAGTGTAGCGTACTGACCTTGGCGCAGAAGGTGTGGTGCGCGACCTGCACGGCGTCCATGCTGAACTGCCAGTAGGTGGCGCGGTGCACCGCCACGTACGTGAGAGTGTAGCGTACTGACCTTGGCGCAGAAGGTGTGGTGCGCGACCTGCACGGCGTCCATGCTGAACTGCCAGTAGGTGGCGCGGTGCACCGCCACGTACGTGAGAGTGTAGCGTACTGACCTTGGCGCAGAAGGTGTGGTGCGCGACCTGCACGGCGTCCATGCTGAACTGCCAGTAGGTGGCGCGGTGCACCGCCACGTACGTGAGAGTGTAGCGTACTGACCTTGGCGCAGAAGGTGTGGTGCGCGACCTGCACGGCGTCCATGCTGAACTGCCAGTAGGTGGCGCGGTGCACCGCCACGTACGTGAGAGTGTAGCGTACTGACCTTGGCGCAGAAGGTGTGGTGCGCGACCTGCACGGCGTCCATGCTGAACTGCCAGTAGGTGGCGCGGTGCACCGCCACGTACGTGAGAGTGTAGCGTACTGACCTTGGCGCAGAAGGTGTGGTGCGCGACCTGCACGGCGTCCATGCTGAACTGCCAGTAGGTGGCGCGGTGCACCGCCACGTACGTGAGAGTGTAGCGTACTGACCTTGGCGCAGAAGGTGTGGTGCGCGACCTGCACGGCGTCCATGCTGAACTGCCAGTAGGTGGCGCGGTGCACCGCCACGTACGTGAGAGTGTAGCGTACTGACCTTGGCGCAGAAGGTGTGGTGCGCGACCTGCACGGCGTCCATGCTGAACTGCCAGTAGGTGGCGCGGTGCACCGCCACGTACGTGAGAGTGTAGCGTACTGACCTTGGCGCAGAAGGTGTGGTGCGCGACCTGCACGGCGTCCATGCTGAACTGCCAGTAGGTGGCGCGGTGCACCGCCACGTACGTGAGAGTGTAGCGTACTGACCTTGGCGCAGAAGGTGTGGTGCGCGACCTGCACGGCGTCCATGCTGAACTGCCAGTAGGTGGCGCGGTGCACCGCCACGTACGTGAGAGTGTAGCGTACTGACCTTGGCGCAGAAGGTGTGGTGCGCGACCTGCACGGCGTCCATGCTGAACTGCCAGTAGGTGGCGCGGTGCACCGCCACGTACGTGAGAGTGTAGCGTACTGACCTTGGCGCAGAAGGTGTGGTGCGCGACCTGCACGGCGTCCATGCTGAACTGCCAGTAGGTGGCGCGGTGCACCGCCACGTACGTGAGAGTGTAGCGTACTGACCTTGGCGCAGAAGGTGTGGTGCGCGACCTGCACGGCGTCCATGCTGAACTGCCAGTAGGTGGCGCGGTGCACCGCCACGTACGTGAGAGTGTAGCGTACTGACCTTGGCGCAGAAGGTGTGGTGCGCGACCTGCACGGCGTCCATGCTGAACTGCCAGTAGGTGGCGCGGTGCACCGCCACGTACGTGAGAGTGTAGCGTACTGACCTTGGCGCAGAAGGTGTGGTGCGCGACCTGCACGGCGTCCATGCTGAACTGCCAGTAGGTGGCGCGGTGCACCGCCACGTACGTGAGAGTGTAGCGTACTGACCTTGGCGCAGAAGGTGTGGTGCGCGACCTGCACGGCGTCCATGCTGAACTGCCAGTAGGTGGCGCGGTGCACCGCCACGTACGTGAGAGTGTAGCGTACTGACCTTGGCGCAGAAGGTGTGGTGCGCGACCTGCACGGCGTCCATGCTGAACTGCCAGTAGGTGGCGCGGTGCACCGCCACGTACGTGAGAGTGTAGCGTACTGACCTTGGCGCAGAAGGTGTGGTGCGCGACCTGCACGGCGTCCATGCTGAACTGCCAGTAGGTGGCGCGGTGCACCGCCACGTACGTGAGAGTGTAGCGTACTGACCTTGGCGCAGAAGGTGTGGTGCGCGACCTGCACGGCGTCCATGCTGAACTGCCAGTAGGTGGCGCGGTGCACCGCCACGTACGTGAGAGTGTAGCGTACTGACCTTGGCGCAGAAGGTGTGGTGCGCGACCTGCACGGCGTCCATGCTGAACTGCCAGTAGGTGGCGCGGTGCACCGCCACGTACGTGAGAGTGTAGCGTACTGACCTTGGCGCAGAAGGTGTGGTGCGCGACCTGCACGGCGTCCATGCTGAACTGCCAGTAGGTGGCGCGGTGCACCGCCACGTACGTGAGAGTGTAGCGTACTGACCTTGGCGCAGAAGGTGTGGTGCGCGACCTGCACGGCGTCCATGCTGAACTGCCAGTAGGTGGCGCGGTGCACCGCCACGTACGTGAGAGTGTAGCGTACTGACCTTGGCGCAGAAGGTGTGGTGCGCGACCTGCACGGCGTCCATGCTGAACTGCCAGTAGGTGGCGCGGTGCACCGCCACGTACGTGAGAGTGTAGCGTACTGACCTTGGCGCAGAAGGTGTGGTGCGCGACCTGCACGGCGTCCATGCTGAACTGCCAGTAGGTGGCGCGGTGCACCGCCACGTACGTGAGAGTGTAGCGTACTGACCTTGGCGCAGAAGGTGTGGTGCGCGACCTGCACGGCGTCCATGCTGAACTGCCAGTAGGTGGCGCGGTGCACCGCCACGTACGTGAGAGTGTAGCGTACTGACCTTGGCGCAGAAGGTGTGGTGCGCGACCTGCACGGCGTCCATGCTGAACTGCCAGTAGGTGGCGCGGTGCACCGCCACGTACGTGAGAGTGTAGCGTACTGACCTTGGCGCAGAAGGTGTGGTGCGCGACCTGCACGGCGTCCATGCTGAACTGCCAGTAGGTGGCGCGGTGCACCGCCACGTACGTGAGAGTGTAGCGTACTGACCTTGGCGCAGAAGGTGTGGTGCGCGACCTGCACGGCGTCCATGCTGAACTGCCAGTAGGTGGCGCGGTGCACCGCCACGTACGTGAGAGTGTAGCGTACTGACCTTGGCGCAGAAGGTGTGGTGCGCGACCTGCACGGCGTCCATGCTGAACTGCCAGTAGGTGGCGCGGTGCACCGCCACGTACGTGAGAGTGTAGCGTACTGACCTTGGCGCAGAAGGTGTGGTGCGCGACCTGCACGGCGTCCATGCTGAACTGCCAGTAGGTGGCGCGGTGCACCGCCACGTACGTGAGAGTGTAGCGTACTGACCTTGGCGCAGAAGGTGTGGTGCGCGACCTGCACGGCGTCCATGCTGAACTGCCAGTAGGTGGCGCGGTGCACCGCCACGTACGTGAGAGTGTAGCGTACTGACCTTGGCGCAGAAGGTGTGGTGCGCGACCTGCACGGCGTCCATGCTGAACTGCCAGTAGGTGGCGCGGTGCACCGCCACGTACGTGAGAGTGTAGCGTACTGACCTTGGCGCAGAAGGTGTGGTGCGCGACCTGCACGGCGTCCATGCTGAACTGCCAGTAGGTGGCGCGGTGCACCGCCACGTACGTGAGAGTGTAGCGTACTGACCTTGGCGCAGAAGGTGTGGTGCGCGACCTGCACGGCGTCCATGCTGAACTGCCAGTAGGTGGCGCGGTGCACCGCCACGTACGTGAGAGTGTAGCGTACTGACCTTGGCGCAGAAGGTGTGGTGCGCGACCTGCACGGCGTCCATGCTGAACTGCCAGTAGGTGGCGCGGTGCACCGCCACGTACGTGAGAGTGTAGCGTACTGACCTTGGCGCAGAAGGTGTGGTGCGCGACCTGCACGGCGTCCATGCTGAACTGCCAGTAGGTGGCGCGGTGCACCGCCACGTACGTGAGAGTGTAGCGTACTGACCTTGGCGCAGAAGGTGTGGTGCGCGACCTGCACGGCGTCCATGCTGAACTGCCAGTAGGTGGCGCGGTGCACCGCCACGTACGTGAGAGTGTAGCGTACTGACCTTGGCGCAGAAGGTGTGGTGCGCGACCTGCACGGCGTCCATGCTGAACTGCCAGTAGGTGGCGCGGTGCACCGCCACGTACGTGAGAGTGTAGCGTACTGACCTTGGCGCAGAAGGTGTGGTGCGCGACCTGCACGGCGTCCATGCTGAACTGCCAGTAGGTGGCGCGGTGCACCGCCACGTACGTGATAGTGTAGCGTACTGACCTTGGCGCAGAAGGTGTGGTGCGCGACCTGCACGGCGTCCATGCTGAACTGCCAGTAGGTGGCGCGGTGCACCGCCACGTACGTGAGAGTGTAGCGTACTGACCTTGGCGCAGAAGGTGTGGTGCGCGACCTGCACGGCGTCCATGCTGAACTGCCAGTAGGTGGCGCGGTGCACCGCCACGTACGTGAGAGTGTAGCGTACTGACCTTGGCGCAGAAGGTGTGGTGCGCGACCTGCACGGCGTCCATGCTGAACTGCCAGTAGGTGGCGCGGTGCACCGCCACGTACGTAAGAGTGTAGCGTACTGACCTTGGCGCAGAAGGTGTGGTGCGCGACCTGCACGGCGTCCATGCTGAACTGCCAGTAGGTGGCGCGGTGCACCGCCACGTACGTGAGAGTGTAGCGTACTGACCTTGCGCAGAAGGTGTGGTGCGCGACCTGCACGGCGTCCATGCTGAACTGCCAGTAGGTGGCGCGGTGCACCGCCACGTACGTGAGAGTGTAGCGTACTGACCTTGGCGCAGAAGGTGTGGTGCGCGACCTGCACGGCGTCCATGCTGAACTGCCAGTAGGTGGCGCGGTGCACCGCCACGTACGTGAGAGTGTAGCGTACTGACCTTGGCGCAGAAGGTGTGGTGCGCGACCTGCACGGCGTCCATGCTGAACTGCCAGTAGGTGGCGCGGTGCACCGCCACGTACGTGAGAGTGTAGCGTACTGACCTTGGCGCAGAAGGTGTGGTGCGCGACCTGCACGGCGTCCATGCTGAACTGCCAGTAGGTGGCGCGGTGCACCGCCACGTACGTGAGAGTGTAGCGTACTGACCTTGGCGCAGAAGGTGTGGTGCGCGACCTGCACGGCGTCCATGCTGAACTGCCAGTAGGTGGCGCGGTGCACCGCCACGTACGTGAGAGTGTAGCGTACTGACCTTGGCGCAGAAGGTGTGGTGCGCGACCTGCACGGCGTCCATGCTGAACTGCCAGTAGGTGGCGCGGTGCACCGCCACGTACGTGAGAGTGTAGCGTACTGACCTTGGCGCAGAAGGTGTGGTGCGCGACCTGCACGGCGTCCATGCTGAACTGCCAGTAGGTGGCGCGGTGCACCGCCACGTACGTGAGAGTGTAGCGTACTGACCTTGGCGCAGAAGGTGTGGTGCGCGACCTGCACGGCGTCCATGCTGAACTGCCAGTAGGTGGCGCGGTGCACCGCCACGTACGTGAGAGTGTAGCGTACTGACCTTGGCGCAGAAGGTGTGGTGCGCGACCTGCACGGCGTCCATGCTGAACTGCCAGTAGGTGGCGCGGTGCACCGCCACGTACGTGAGAGTGTAGCGTACTGACCTTGGCGCAGAAGGTGTGGTGCGCGACTTGCACGGCGTCCATGCTGAACTGCCAGTAGGTGGCGCGGTGCACCGCCACGTACGTGAGAGTGTAGCGTACTGACCTTGGCGCAGAAGGTGTGGTGCGCGACCTGCACGGCGTCCATGCTGAACTGCCAGTAGGTGGCGCGGTGCACCGCCACGTACGTGAGAGTGTAGCGTACTGACCTTGGCGCAGAAGGTGTGGTGCGCGACCTGCACGGCGTCCATGCTGAACTGCCAGTAGGTGGCGCGGTGCACCGCCACGTACGTGAGAGTGTAGCGTACTGACCTTGGCGCAGAAGGTGTGGTGCGCGACCTGCACGGCGTCCATGCTGAACTGCCAGTAGGTGGCGCGGTGCACCGCCACGTACGTGAGAGTGTAGCGTACTGACCTTGGCGCAGAAGGTGTGGTGCGCGACCTGCACGGCGTCCATGCTGAACTGCCAGTAGGTGGCGCGGTGCACCGCCACGTACGTGAGAGTGTAGCGTACTGACCTTGGCGCAGAAGGTGTGGTGCGCGACCTGCACGGCGTCCATGCTGAACTGCCAGTAGGTGGCGCGGTGCACCGCCACGTACGTGAGAGTGTAGCGTACTGACCTTGGCGCAGAAGGTGTGGTGCGCGACCTGCACGGCGTCCATGCTGAACTGCCAGTAGGTGGCGCGGTGCACCGCCACGTACGTGAGAGTGTAGCGTACTGACCTTGGCGCAGAAGGTGTGGTGCGCGACCTGCACGGCGTCCATGCTGAACTGCCAGTAGGTGGCGCGGTGCACCGCCACGTACGTGAGAGTGTAGCGTACTGACCTTGGCGCAGAAGGTGTGGTGCGCGACCTGCACGGCGTCCATGCTGAACTGCCAGTAGGTGGCGCGGTGCACCGCCACGTACGTGAGAGTGTAGCGTACTGACCTTGGCGCAGAAGGTGTGGTGCGCGACCTGCACGGCGTCCATGCTGAACTGCCAGTAGGTGGCGCGGTGCACCGCCACGTACGTGAGAGTGTAGCGTACTGACCTTGGCGCAGAAGGTGTGGTGCGCGACCTGCACGGCGTCCATGCTGAACTGCCAGTAGGTGGCGCGGTGCACCGCCACGTACGTGAGAGTGTAGCGTACTGACCTTGGCGCAGAAGGTGTGGTGCGCGACCTGCACGGCGTCCATGCTGAACTGCCAGTAGGTGGCGCGGTGCACCGCCACGTACGTGAGAGTGTAGCGTACTGACCTTGGCGCAGAAGGTGTGGTGCGCGACCTGCACGGCGTCCATGCTGAACTGCCAGTAGGTGGCGCGGTGCACCGCCACGTACGTGAAGTTGCCGCGGTAGTGCGCCGGGTCCGAGCCGCCCAGGATGATCTCGCCGCCCTGGGCCGCCTGCGGGTCCCTGCAACGCGCACCACATCAACACGAACGCTCACTAAATATATCATTGTCCTTGGTTATTTAATTATTGCCAGCCTTTGCAACTTTACTATCTTCTGCATTGTAGATTTTAAAATAAACGATTGCACGCAAATGTACGGAAACATACGCGATGGACGAAAAACCCTGAATAGTTTACTGTCACATCTCGTCGTCGTCGTTGTCTGTCTGTGTTTGTCTGTTTTATGTCTATAATGTGCGAAAACTTAATAATGGATCCTGTGACGAGTCTCGATTCCAAGAGACTTTCAACCGAAAATGTGGATGTACGCCAAAACGGTCTGCTGTTAGGTACTAAACAGCAGTCCTGGACTTGTCAATTTCAAAGGACGCTCACTCGATTTCAGAGGATAAAAGTCAAACAAATTCACTGGTTTTCTAATGGTTTTTTTTTAAATAAATATCAAAACACTTTACGACAGTGTAAGCTACAAAAATAACTTATGAATTAAAGAAACAAACTTAACTCACTATGAAAAATATTCCGATATGTTCGAAAAGGTACAAAGAAAGTTGTTAAAAGTCATGTATTTTCGCTGCGTACATAAGCATCCTACAATGACATATTAATAATAATAATAATACGTTTAAAAAGAAAAAGCATAATCAAAACAAAAAAAAAAAAAATAAAAAAAAAAAATATACAAAAAAAAAAAAAAACATACGTGGCATATTGAAAAAGTATAATCTGCAAAGTTTAAAATTTAGACGAATCATGTTGAAATCGATGTTCTTGTTTGAAGTGTGGTTGTATCGATTTGCGTAACAAGATTAGTTATGTAGTGCCTAGAACAACGATATAACGAGGGGTGCGCGCGAGACCTTTACTTGCAGTAAGTTCTTGTCGAACAAACGCAGGTTTGCGAGCACCTCTTCGCCGTCTTACTAGTCAATATAATAAGATCTGTGAAGACATTGACTTCGTTTTTGTTTCTGCTCAAAAATTTAAAAGGCTTATTTATAAACAAACTAGTTCGTTTAATATTTACACATTCTTTCTCCCTCTATCTTTCTCTCTTACTTGCATGCCTGTCTATGTTTATGTTTACTATTAACTACTTTTCTGTTTTAACAGCTAAGAATAGAGCATTGTTAAAATAGCTCTTAGTATGTTGTGGAAAATGTCGTAGGTTATACATTTATAATTTCTGCATATTTATAATTTAGTATAAGATTTTAATTTATAACTGCTTTTTTCCGAATAAATAAAAATGAAAACAAACTTAACAATATAATAATAACAACCAACGAAAACATTTGTAACCACCTGTGCCCTTTGGAATAGGTAACGTAAATAGAGACACAATAGAAAGACAATGAGAGAGCGAACGCCCCGGCTTCGCTTGGGGTTTAATGAATTAAGACAGAGACAGCGACACGAAATTTACACCTATGTGTCCAATACGCGTGTCTGAGGGTGTTGTTTAATCGATTTTTATTCAAATCGATTGAAATTAAGTCATAAAAATATATTTATATTCAATTTTATAAGGAGGCTTAAAATATTCTCAAACATTCGTTATTCAAGTAGTCGTAAATAGATAACTGATATTTAACTAAATCATATTATCATCATCATGTAAAAAAAATATTTTCTTGGTTGAATACCAAAAAAATAAAATTTTAGTTTTTTTTTATATTAAAGTTGATATATCGTTTCCTAACGACAACATTCACTGTATACGTAAATCTATTTCGTTCAATATCTTATATTTAATAAACAAAAATGAATAAATTCTAAATCAATAAAAATCGACGGCGATATTTGATTGAATAAAGGGATTGTGTTTACATGTGTTTGTGTGCATGTGGTGGTCTAGTCTAGACCACCGCCGTGAGCACGTCGCCCCATGCCACCATTTAGTTCTTAAATCACGTTCTTGCGCAACGTCGGCCGTATTGTACAAAGCGGCAGTGTTTAATCGATCTCTATATAATGTTTACCCTAACTTGGATATAGCGCAACGCATCGCACATTCCACTCCGGCTACAAATTGTTCTGAGGAAAGGAGTTTTTCCTGTTTAAAACGCATGAAAAATTATCAAAGGTCTTTATTGTCTATATATAGGGTGACTGGTAATTAGTGTACGATACTTAAACACGTGATTGTGCTCATGATAACAAACAATTTTTATTATGGGAGCAAAGCCGAAATCGCGAAAAAAATATCAGCTGTTCAGTACATTACGCAAACATAAATGTACTGAACAGCTGATTTTTTTTCGCGATTTCAGGTTTGTTCCCATAGTAAAAGTTGTTGGTTATCATGAGCACAATCACGTGTTTTAATATCGTACACTAATTGCCAGTCACCCTATATAACATATGTGAATGGTATATAGAAGCAGACATAATGAACTATTGAATATGGTGTTCACTGACTATGACTATGATAATATTATAAATGATTTTGCGATTATTTATAGTATTGATCGGGTCTGCGAACTTTTCGAGCTCGCTACTTATCTAATCTTTTACCTGTAGATCCGAAGCTTTCCTGCATATGAGAACCCGAAAAATTGTAAATTAAAAAACTGGGCAAGTGCGAGTCGGACTCGCGCACTGAGGGTTCCGTACAAACTTAAGATAACAGCTCAATTCCCGAATTGAGTTACGAAGATTTTTCCGAATCACAATTAAAGTTTTTTTTTGTGACTGTTTTCAGATTTTTTCCTTTAGTTGTGTTATGAGACCTTACTTCATGCTAAATTTCAGGATTCTAGGTCAACGGGAAGTACCCTATGAATTTTGATTCCCTTGAGTGTCGAAATACACGTTTATTGCGACATAAACGGCCGTAACTTTTTTTTCCGTTAACTCAGATGTTTGATTTTTTCACAGATTCAAGGGACCGCGTTTCCGAGATAAAGGGTCTTGACAGACAAACAGACAGACAGACAACAAAGTGATCCTATACGGATTCCATTTTTTTCTTTTGAGGTACGGAACCCTAAAAATGAAATGAATGAATGATTTTTCAGGTTCTCGTATCGGACCAAAGTAATTGAATCCCCATTGCAAGACGAGGACGTCTCCCATTTATTAATCGTTTGTATTTCATTATTTTCTGATAGTGTCACATTTACCACTACCCTTACTCGGAGCCCGGGCTTTAGGGGAGCCACCCGGGCCCTGCTGGCCTAGTCCGACCCTGGCAGTGGCAACATAGATAAATATGTGACGCAACCCACTTACCTGTTGAGGTAGAAGGAGAAGACAGGCTTCACGAGTCCCTGCGCCACCATGTTGTCGAACACGGGCGTCACGCCGTCCACGGAGATGCTGCAACCGACACAAACCAATCAATGCACACTCCTATGTGACGAGTGATACAGTCAGCGTTAAGGTCGTCAAAAAATAAAAGAGCCGTTTTGACTTTGTATTTTGACTACCTAGCGGCTTGTCCGGTGTAGACTAGTGTACTAAAATAGCTACTACTACACCGGACCTCTAATTATTATTTTATGGTTTCTTTCAGTTTCGTTTCAAGTTACATTCTAGGGTTTTTCTCAAATGTCAAAACAAGCCTTTTATTTTTTAACGAGTTTACTTGTTATTTATTATACGCATTCGACACAACTAATAAAAATCTCGTGTCACAGTGTTTGTTATCGAACTTCTCCGAAACGACTTGACTCATTTTTATGATGTTTTTTCTGTATATTTGGTAGGCCTGAGAATTGGTTGTAGGCTACTTCGTATTACCGCACTGGGCCCGCGTGGTAGAGTACGGCCCATTCCCTCTCCTAGAGAGGAGGCCTGAGTCCCAGCAGTGGGAACATTACAAGGCCGACTATGCTATGCTACTTTTTATCCTCCTACCCCCACACCCTATTTTTAACCGACTTCAAAAAAAGGAGGAGGTTATCAATTCGGTTGTAATTTTTTTATGTTTGTTACCTCAGAACTCCGTCGTTTATGGACTGATTTGCACATTTTTTTTTCCCTAAAAGGATATGCTTCCGGATTAGTCCCATTTTTTTTTAAATCCAGTTCTGATATGGGATCCATGAGGAATCGAGGGAACTCCTTAAATATTATAGGCAACCATATAGTGATTTTGGTATTTTCATTGAGAACTTAAGCATTTACAGTCAAAAAGTAACATTTGATGAAGACCACCAGTGATAAGAAGACCAGAAATGGCCAACTAAACTTCATACTCACATAGATATCACAATGAAGATAGTTAAGCGACTATGACAATACAAATAAATGAATGGTTCAGAATAGTTACGTTGAAAATGGTATCATCGAAGTGATCAGATGATGATGATGGAGCCGGAAGGTAGGCACTGGAACTCCGTAATTAATCAATGTAACCTAGCCGTGTTTGGACTTATTGGAATTTTCATGAGATGCACTTTGGCTATAAGGTACTATCGAACTGATCTGATGATAGAGCCGGAAGGTGGAAGGTAGACACAGAAACTTCAAAATAAAACAATGTAACCTAGCAGTGTTTGGGTTAATTGGAATTGTCATGAGAAATAGGCACTCTGTTTATAAGTGCACTAGCTTCTGAAGTTTTATAAGTGCCTATGTAGGCCTATTTGACTTTTGAAGTGTATCGCAACTAAAAAGTGTTAAATTTTTTGAAAAACTTTTTACAAAAAAAAAAACGACTTCACTAAAAAAACACTAAAAGGATCAAAATAACTTTAATTGCGGAAGTCGGTGTAAAATAAAAAACAAACAATACCGAGAAACAACGACTTCCGTAATTAAAGGTATTTTGATCCTTTTAGTGTTTTTTTTTGTTTTTTAGTGAAGTCGGTATTTTTTTTTTTTGTAAAAAGTTTTTTTTTTTCTTTGATAATTTATATGGCAGAAAAACGTTTGCCGAATCAGCTTGTATGTTATAAACGCTGCCCTAGAACAAGTGGTATTAAAGGACACGAGGTGCTGTCAACTGCAGGCACAAGTGTCGGGATCACTATGAACTACGACATTGTGAATGTGCTGCAAATAAGAAGCTGCACGCCAGCTGGTGTGTCAGTCCTATGCAGTTGCAACTTGCCGTGCACTTCTAATTACTGTCGGTTGGCTAACCGTCCACACGACCGCACAGTGTTCTACCTGGTTTTTTCCATAATATTTTATTATAGTTTTCTTAGTTTAGTACTAATATATCTCTTTGTAACCTACCTACCCGTCGACCTATGTTGTCCGAGTTAATACATCATTATTTTTTAAGGCGTAATTGCTTTACTATTTTAGACAACAACTCTGTGACTTCCAGCTTCTTATAATGTCTCATACAAATAGACCTTGTGGTTCAATGACCTATAATATAAAATACACAAAACCCAATAATAGCAACAAAAGCTTCTGTCGTTAAGAGTGTTATCTTGCTAGTTACCTGCTGAACGCCATGCCGAGGATGCCGTCGAACTTGGCGGCCACGAAGGCCAGGCCAGGCTCCGACATGGCCTCCGCGAACGTCTGGCCGCGCACCGTGATGCCGCCCACCTGCACAACACACCACCACTAGAAACCACACACTACGCCGAGCCATACATATACGCTATTAATTTCTTGTTGGACTTGTTAAGAGTGGACCAGACGGTTGCAAGCTTGGTTTGTGTTGCGGCTAGATGGATGTAAACCACGCGCCAACACGTTTGCAAATCAGTCAATGCGGTTAGGAAAATGCCGCCTCCCAACCAAGGGCGTTAAAGGTCATGTATTACAACTGCTGTTTACACGGATTGAAACTAGCAAGGTCACCTCTGTTGGGACGTTGGTTTGCAACCGTTTGGTCCACCCATAAGTATAGTATGTTAGTAGTGTACTCACGGTCACATCGTCCTGCGAGAGGAAGCCGGACAGGCTGCCGGACCCGTAGTGGATGGCGAACTCGGTGCCGTTGGCGTGATACGTGCTGGACTTGGTGCTGTCATACTTGTTGTGTAGCACTGCAACATTATTCTACCGTCATAATTGTTCCTATGTTCAACCGTATTTCAAGGTGTCGTTGTTGCAAATCACCGTCACGAAGCAGTCTGTCTATTTACGACTCCTTGACAATCCTAGTTCAGTCGAGCTCCACACATATTTGTATTAGGTATACTTTACAATGCTAAATTCATTATGATGACTGCATCGTTACAGTTAAAATAAGTCCCCATACGTTTCCGCTCGGGCCTCGACTCCCCCCCCACGTACTATAGATACTTCGTATTGTTGCTTTGAAAAGTGAAGACTAGCAAGTTGTTTAGCGAGTGGCTTGTATTACAAAACTCAGCGTAGGTAATGTGATCGATGGTGAAATGCGAGCCAAATATTTTCATTTTTTTGCGGAACAATGAACATTTCGATGTCTTCCTGAAGATCGCGCAAAGAGAGGGGGAATGGAAGGATTGACGGGGCCTTTCTAAAGCATTAAATCGTAGCCCTTTACACCCGATGGATTTTTATTTCGAAATCGTCTATATCATGGTTTTTATAGCATTCGGTACAGCCTTAGAGGCTAAGAAAAAATACTGAAAAAAATCTCAGGTTTATAGTTAACCCAGGAGTTAACCCTCACGTTCGTGAGTTTTAGGTACAACTTGACTACTCACGATCATGAGGGTAATTTAAATGGAACGTTTATCTTGATAGTTGAATGGAAAATGAAACTAATATATAAATGTTTGGGAGCTTATTACTTTAATCAGTCATTCTAGAATCAGTCAACATTATTAAACTTACTATCTAATCCTTATTTCCTAAACTTTAGGAGCGGAAACATCCACGTAAGTTTTTGTGCGTTTATCCCAACGTTTTACTACAGATGAAGTGGACGACCCGGTGCAGTTTGATGCCATTAAAACAGATTTGTTGTCCTTCCACTTAACAATAACTGTCGGTTTGCACACATACTCTTTACTTTTACCTCTAGCTATCCTAGCATCAGTTTTAAATTTAATTGCAGCACGATCAGGGATTCTATTCATCATTATTGTTCCAGTACTATGAAGATTTCTTTTGTGCATCTCTTCGATCAATAGTAAAAAACCTATCATAGTAGATACAGCTTCCAGGTGGGACACTCTTACTCAAATGGAGAACCACAGAAGGCCCCTGTCCGAGTGGAGAGTCTCCAAACATGGTTTTAGCCCCCTGATAAATGTCAAAGTCAAGCATCAAGCCTTCACTAGTGGTCAGTACAAAGTTTTTAAGTCCAACAGGGCGTGGCTTGTTTCTAACTACTTGACGAAGACTGCACCTACCGGTGAACGGCACCATTTGTTCATCTATCGAGTAAAACCCGGGGACTCTTTCAAGTTTGTTGCAAGTAGCTTTTACTTTATTTATGATCGGCTGTACCTTCCACAATGGATTGGTTGGTTCTTTCACTTGGCGGAGCTTCGTCTGAAAAATAAAATTGATCACGAGCCATTTGCTTCGTAATAACCTCTAAACTTAATCCTGTTCTCCAGTACATTGGGATTCGAGGGTAATGAATACATCCAATTATAATGTGAATCGATAATACTTTGGCTATATGAATTGCAGTAGTTTTAAGTTTGTGACCTGTTATTCTGAGATGATACAAGTTTGTGCACCTAGATATTTCTTCAAAAAAATCTTTATCAAAATAGTCTGAAAAATATTCCATCGGTGTCCTTACAGGAGATACTGGCAGCGAAGGATAATCATGGGAAGAATCTTGGAAAGGTACCTGTTTCCAGACCCGTTTCCGAGGAGCTGGTTGCGTAGGTCTATGGCGGCACTCAGCCGTTGAAGGTACAGGAGTGAGGGTTTGGTGCAGGATCCAACTCAGGTTCTTCTTCGGTTTCTAAGCCAGAGAATATTTCCTCGAAATTGAGATCTTGGTTGAAAATTGTCATCATCTTCATCAAAATCCTCAATTTCGGAAAGGTTTCCATCACCCAAGATTTGCAAAACTTGATCGTCATTCAAGTCTCGTCCTAAAAACAAGAAAATAGACACATTTTTTAAATTTAATTCAAGCACAATTAATAAAAACCGGTTTCCAAGTTATGAATTATTTCTTGTACGTACAACCGAAGCCATACGATCGTAGCAGTCAAATTTTATGACGAAATTGATTAATTTCATTGTAATTTGGATGCAAACTAAAATAACTTAATTAATAAGTGTTTATTTAACTTTGAATTTACTTAAAAACATAATACATTACTAAACAAATAGTCCGCGTAACAAGTACTTACCCGTGACGCTGCGGGGACCAAAAAACGTCGTCATCTTCCACCAAGGGTCGCAGGACACTGGTCGCCCGCACAGGCCTCGCGATTTTATTAGCGTGAGCGAGACACCCTCACGATAGATCGATGCCGGTTGCGTTCGCAAAAAGTAAACGGTTTGGCGCCAGAATTTTTTAAAAGTTAAACGCACGCTCGTTTCATCCCGGGTGTAAAGGGGTAGAATAAACCGAAATGTTGGAAAAAAAAAATATTGTCACCATATCACAAAGTGTCATAGATGTATGAATCTGATTTCAGGAATCAGAAAGGTTAAAATTCCAGAAGCAATGTCGCACCCGACAGAGTTCACAGTGCAATGTCTACTACAGACTCAGTTTCCTAAGTGGTAATGGAATGAAAATAATTAAATATCCTGCCCCCCTACCCAAGTTACGACCGTTTCGTTTCGATTCTCATGCGTCGCGACGTCATCTCAACGCTCAGTCACGTGGTCAGTACAAAGGAATCAGAGGCGTGGTCTACTCGAGGCGTTGACGCAAGAGAATCAAAACGAAACGGTCGTAACTTGGCTAGGGGGGCTGGACTTGAGCAGTGCACGGGCGAGTAGATATGCGCGCTCGAATGATACTAACGGCACGCGATGTTGGTGAAGTGGCACTTCTTGGAGGGCACCCACAGGTTGGACGAGCCGGTGTCGAACACCACCTTGAAGGTCTGCGGCGGCGAGCCGATCGTGATGGGTCCGTAGTATTGCGCCTGACAACAGAGTACCACAGTTTACACACACACACTGCCTGCCACACTTATACAGGGTGTCCTTGAAGTAGCTGACTGAAAACCAATCATCAATCGTTATTATGAGCAGGTGCAATGATAATCATAATAATAAAAACGTTTAATTCGGAACTTGCCATATTGTGTTAGTAACAATTTACCCTTCCCCCCCCCCCATAACCCTTATAAGCCCCCCCACCCCTGTGATCAGGCACGTTATCGGCATGAGCTAACATTCATAAACGCACAGCTCTTAACATTCATAAACGTGGCGGCCTGGAGCTCGCGATCCTGACTGCTATAAACACATCTGTTTGCTGAGCGCTAACTTTACAGATTGAGTTAAAAACTGTTTTTTTTTAAGAATTGCGTTTAGTGACGGTATTGGATTAAAGGTGCGACATGTTGTTGCATTATTTACATAAGTAGATAATCAATAGTAGAACAAATACATTTTATAGTAATTATGCAGCAGCTTTAGAGGCTAAAATAAGGTATTCTTATCAAGAACAAACAAACATGAAGAAAGAACTCTCCACCAGCCTCATACAAACTTTCATGCGTCTGAACCAATTTTCAAAACATTTTTTCCAGTCCGCCGCAGACACCTCTTCCACGGCCTTCTCGAACGCTGCTAGCGCGACTTCCGGCGATGAAAACTGTATCCCTTTCAGCTGACTCCCCAGCTGGCCCCAAGACTCTGACCAGTGTGGTGTCCAGGAAGTTCCTCGTTTTGAGCGCTGAGTGCGCGGGCGCGTTTTCATGGTGAAGCAGTACCCCGCGGAGCCCGGTGTTTGGTCGCTTGTTGCTCATTGCGGACAAAACTTCTGGCAGGCATTTTGTGGTATTATACCATTCGGCGATGATGCTGCTTTGGTCTCGTAATGGAATTGAAATCAGCTACCCCGTCAAAGTGAAGAAACTAGCGATCAAAATTTTCCCTGCGCTTCTCGATCGCTTCACTTTCGTAGGCGTTGGTTCGTTTTGAAACAGCCAAACTGTCGAGTGACGCTTTGTTTCTGGATCATATTGATAAATCCAGGATTCGTCACCTGTCACAATGTCGTAAACGCGCCGAGACGAGCCTGCTACAAATTTTTGAATCATATCACGGCACCATTCCACACGGGCCTGCTTCTGAGCTTAGATGAGGTTGTGCGGCACCCAGCGGCAAACTATCCTCCTCACGCGAAGATGCTCGTGTAGAATTTTGTGAACGCTTCCCGAACCAATCTGCAGTGTATGCTGAATCTCTTCTCATGTAATTCGCCTGTTTTCTTTAGTTAATTTTTTTACTGCCAGCACAATTTCTTCCGACAGCCGTCGTAGGACAACCACTCCTTTGTTCATCCCCCAAAGTAAAGCGACCGCGCTTGAATTCGCTATACCAGCGGTAGATGGTTGCTTTTGAAGGTTCTGCATTCATAAAAGCAATTTGAAGTCGATCAAATGAATCATCAGGTTTTAGGCCACATTTAAAATCGTAGAAAATCATCGCACGAAAATGTTCTCGATGCAGATCTATTTTTAAATGAGACACGATAATTTGATTTGGCTCTTGAAAAAATATGGAGGGAAATTCAAAATTCGAACAATAGTATTTTTACTTTTTACCCGACTACGGCAAATCTAAAGGAGGGGGTAATGATTTTGACAGGCTATGTATTTATGTATGTGAGTATGTTCATCTGTTCCCTCATAGCTCCTAATCTACTCATCGGAACTTGACATATGAGGTATCGTTAGAACCGTCTTAATTGTCCGCTGAACATATGCTACGTGACGTGCCATAAAACTCGATATGGCGCCCTCTAACGGACAAAACATTTTGACAATTCAAAAGTGCCTGTAATTGGTCTATTTGAAATAAACGTTTCTGATTTCTGATTTCTACGATTAGATTCCGACAGAGCAGCTCTCATAAAGTAGTAATATTAGTAGTTGCAATAGTTCTAGCACGCAGCTTCATTCAAACTTGCCTCCACGAATTTACCCCAATGGATATACGACTGACTGTATGTCGCAGCGACATGCCTTTATATGGGGCCAGCCAAGGAACCTTGACCTATCTACTCATCATCATCATTTCAGCCGAAAGACGTCCACTGCTGGACATAGGCCTCCCCCAAGCGTCTCCACAACGACCGATCCTGTGCGTCTGTGAGACCTATCTACTATTTTCCTAATATTCCAAATAAAAAATATTTTTGCAACAACTCTAGCGTCGCTACAATCGCGGTCACAACATTCTAGCTGGCCACTACTGATTCCACTCGAATTGAATTGTTTGTGCGCCATCTAGTGGAGACTGATTACTAATTTTTTACGATGTTGATAATAATGTAACAAGTACGTACGTACCTACTTAAAATGTAAACAGACAGCTCTTTGTTCTTTGCTTCTTAACCACAAACAGATAACAAAGCACACAGAAGGAAAATTATTGTTTAGTTTGATTTACTTTATACCAATAACTATTTGATTTACTTTAAATATATTTATCTCTAAAACTCGAAAGTATTTACCTTGCCAAGTAAAATCGTCACTCACTCACATAATTCACACACATTGATTTTAAAATGCCTTCACACATTAATCATATCTCGTGATTTTGGTATTTTCATCGAGAACTTAATTATTTACAGTCAAAAAGTAATATTTGATGAAGTGGAACGGATGAAGAAGACCAGAAATGTTCAACGGAACTTCATACTTTTATCACAATGAAGATAGTTAAGCGACTATGACAATACAAATAAATGAATGGTTCTGAATAGTTAAGTTGAAAATGGTATCATCGAAGTGATCTGATGATGATGGAGTCGGAAGGTAGGCACTGGAACTCCGTAATTAATCAAAGTAACCTAGCTATGTTTGGACTTATTAGAATTGCCATGAGATGTACTTTGGCTATAAGGTACTATCGAACTGATCTAATGATGGAGCCGGAAGGTAGGCACAGGAACTCCGTAATTAATCAATGTATCCTAGCCGTGTTTGGGCTTATTAGAATTGTTATGAGATACACTTTGGCTATAACGTACCTACTATCGAACTGATCTGATGATGGAGCCGGAAGGCGGAAGATATATACAGGAACTTCAAAATAAAACAATGTGACGTTGCAGTGTTTGGGTTAATTGGAATTGTCATGAGAAATAGGCACTCTGTTTAAAAGTGTATCGCAACTACAAAATGTGAAATAAAACTATTTACAAAAAAAAAATAACCGACTTCACTAAAAAAAAAACTGGTCAAGTGCGAGTCGGACTCGCGCCCTGAGGGTTCCGTAGCAAACTTACCTATGTAAAGAGTTCAAATTCCTGATTGGAGGTCTGGAGGAGGATTTGTGACTTAACAACAAATTTTCTGTTTTCAGATTTATTCCTATACTTGTGTTTTATGACCTTGCTTTATGCAAAATTTCAGGATTCTGGGTCAACGGGAAGTACTCTAGAATTTTGGTTCCCTTAAGTGTCAAAATATACTTTTTTTACGACATAAACGGCCATATCTTTTTTTTCATTAACTTAGAAGTTTGTTTTTTTCACAGCTTCAAGGGACCGCAGACCTAAGTATATGGTTTTAATTTGAACTCGATACGTTCACGCGTTCCCGAGATAAAGGGTCTTGACAGACAGACAGACGGACGGACAAGAAAGTGATCCTATAAGGGTTCCGTTTGTTCCTTTTGAGGTACGGAATCTAAAATGATCAAAATAACTTTAATTTCGGAAGTCGGTGTTAAGTAAGAAACAAACAATACCGAGAAGCACCGACTTCCGAAATTAAAGTTATTTGGATCCTTTTAGTGCTTTTTTTAGTGAAGTCAGTTATTTTTTTTTGTTTAAAGTTTTTTTTTAAGCGACTTCTTTTGTTAAGTGTTAGTGTGAGATCGAAGAGATTACGCTCAGAGCGGCAACATCGCATGTCATAGGTATCGTATCTTATGAATGAATTTCGCAATAAACACGAAATGGCAACTTAGCGTAACCGCGTAGGCGTGCGAAGTTTAATAAAGTTTAGATTTTTATATAATGTAATTAATTTGTTGTACTCTATGATTTAGATGTGAAGTATTATTTATTTTCACATGAAAGCCGGGCTTATTTAGTTATATTGCTCGCACGTCCCTGTTATGTCGGAGGGCGCAGAACCCGAAAAAAGGTGGGCCCTACTGACTGGTTTTTATACCAGACAAAAAATCCCTTTTTTATCTCCTCACAAAGTTATCGCACACAGAAATAGATTCACTATATTATGATAAACAATCTACATTCATCAAGAATTCCACTTTTTGATGAGACTTATCGAAAATACAAACAATTTTTCATCGAGAAAACTATAAACTTCTTACTGACATGAGCTATTTATTTGAAGACTCAACACCTTTTCTTTGGAAATAACCAGAAATCTTTTGTTTTAATTCTAATAAAAACAACCTTCATTAAAAATAAAAAAACAAATCGAAAGAGTTTTGGACATAAAATAATTATGCAGAGTTAACACTGCCACGAGTAGAAATGTCCTGGAATAGAACATACAATACTTTTATTCCAGGAGTATGTTCCCTTGGGATCATTTTCTCCTAACACGCGGGCGAAGCCGCCGGCCGCAGCGAGTATGTTACCTATAAAGGGACAAGTAACCAATATACCTATAATATTTACAATTAGCAACATTATTACACGTTCATTATTTGATAGCACGATTGGCGCAGTGGTTGAGCGATTGACTACTGCACTGCCGGTCGCGAGATCGATTCCCGCACGGAACATTGGTATGGCCTACAGATAGTTGTTTCCCGTCTGGGTGTCTTGTGTACATGTTCGTAAACGTACCCACGATACAAGAGTGGGGCAACATTAAATAAATATATAGAATAGGTAAAGTATTTGAAATTAAAATACACTGTTATCTCCAAGAATAAATGAGAAATATATAAGTTTTTCCAAGGGACAAAAAATTTATATGATGTTACAAAGGCAGAATAAGACGAAACAAATAATAATACATTAATTTAGCAACAGTGAGTAATAGTGGGCATGTGTGTTTAGCTACCAACTATTGCTATCGTTGAGCGAGATAACACGCCGCCACCGGGCGCACGGGTTATCAGCACAGACGCACACACTTTCAAATATTTCTCCTTTATTTCATGAAAACATGACACTACAGTTTACCCCATCATAAGTATTAGTGTCCTTGTAAGCTTTCTTCAGAAACAATGTCCTCAATGCGCCATTATGACGTTGATACAACCTTCAATCAATGCAGGTCTTTGTCCCCCAACCATTGCTTGTTTTGTTACTCATCTCTTATCTACTTAGTTCACAAAGCTCAACATGATAATGCCACACTAAAAATTATGATTTACCTAAATGTGATGGATGACAAACAAGAAAATGTTATTGCCAAATGTTCATTGAAAGTCTTTTACCTATATTATGATGTCTGTGTATGCACAGAAATTATTAAGTAAAGCTCCCTCAACTTGTAAAGAGAGACCTTTTAAGTACCGTAATTAGAGACACAATAGAAAGACAAATGGATCAATGGGACAATGGGTTTAATGAATTAATAAGAAGGCAGTTTGTGGTAGTCTCAAGGCTCTCTTGTTTGTCAGCAAGTCAAACTTA
Organism: Mythimna impura; assembly: GCA_905147345.3. NCBI lineage: Eukaryota > Metazoa > Arthropoda > Insecta > Lepidoptera > Noctuidae > Mythimna > Mythimna impura. Next base: position 575,651 of record LR990355.1, on the reverse strand, counting down.
CATCTAGGTAATTGGACAGGGGCTCAGGAGCTGGCCCAGTCACTGCATACTTCATCCGCAGCACCTGCAGGTCTGTGCCCACTTCATGGAAGTGTCTGCGCACCGTTTTCATACGATACAACGGCACTCTACAGACAAACAGTATGGTTACTCTAAATTTCTTTAGGATTATGCTATGTACTTAATGTAAATATACAAAGAATACTCCTTAGAACTGCATACTTATTGGAGATTCAGCATCTTGCTTGTTATCAAATTTTATAAGTACCTGGTAATGTTATTTATAAAATCAATAAGATTTCGATTAGAATTAGAATGCCCAAGGTATAATGAAAAACCATCAAAATGTAACACTTCAATAACAAACGAAAGATGAAGGACTATAATAAGTATTTTTTGGAATAGCTAGGTATTTACCTGAGAAAGCCAGACACACAAGTAGCGGCGAGTGCCAGGAACACCAGCAGTAATTTTCCCATTTTTCTTGCAAGTCACGCACGACTCTGCGTAACAGGGAAAAAAATAAACAATAAACATAAAATAGTAATCTACTCTATAGTGTCATATACTACATACCGCACTTGTTATGGTAGTCTTTCTTCTTTGTAAGAAAACTACAGCTGATTAAATAAAAATGTATCGTATTTATCCTTCCGCAACGAACATATAATTGATTTACAATTATTACACCGGCCCGATTTGACGCCAGTCAAATACGAAAGCAAACCGGAAACGGTGAACTGAAATGACATCTGTCATTGCTGTCAAAACACTTGACTCAAGAAAAGCATGGAATTAGTATAAACTCCAAAAATTAAAAATTGGTTTTACTTAAGGATTTTGGATACCTTAGTATAAAAATTCTTAGTTTTACTATATATGAGATTTTGTGCATCTTAGACATAGATATGATTGATAAATATATATTGGCAATGTTAACTGTCAAACGAAACGAAATGTGAGCATAGACAGCGTTGTACGACTTGTCTTTTCTTTTGATAGGTATCGATAATTATGTAGGCACCTAGTCAGTGTATATTTTATGGTGTCATTCTAATTTATTATGTTATGGGTCTGGCGTAATAAATGCTGCCTGCTTGCGACTTTGACTGGCCTGTTGGTCTAGTGGTTAGTGGCCCTGACTGCTATGCCGGAGGTCGTGGGTTCGATTCCCACCCAGGACAAATGTTTGTGTGATGAGCACAATCATTTGTTCTGTGTCTGGGTGTAATTTATCTATAATATGTATGTGTTTAAAAATATTTAAGTATGTTTATCAGTTGTCTAGTACTCATAACACAAGCTCTGCTTAGCTTGGGACTAGACGGCGTTGTGAGATAGTTGTGTGAATATTATATTATGTATTATACTTGCCTTCATTTAGCGGCAAAACGTGAGATGTACAGCTAAGTGCTTAAAAAAGAGAAAAATTACTACGTGTTCTGAGAAGCGAGAACAATATGAATGCCGTAAATATATTTTTTAACTTTCGGTATACCAGGGGACCGAAAGGTAACCAGAAGGATCCTCGAGTGTCCCTAGACATTTTTATTAATACTTTGTCGTGGCATCCTATGTCGCGCCACCAAGTGAGGGCAATAAAGGTAACATCTTCAGGAAAATATTGAAATAAAACAGACTGAGTTATTAAAAAAAGTGATTTATTAATCAAATGCACAGTATATTTTTAGGCACCCATAAAAATAGCCAGTTGTAGAATTGTCAAATGCTATTATAATTATATCTTCATTTACATTTCGCAACTTGTGTTCGTTTTAATAATTCTAATATTGAAAAACTGGATTTTAAATTCTTTTTTTTTTTTTTATTCTTTTGAGAACGCTAACTTTTTCCTTTGTTGATTACTATTTATCAAACTATTGTAATCAATAGGAAATTATCTAGTTCATTTACCTAATTTAATATCTTAATTTAAACATAATAGTAAAAAAGTATTGTGTTGTCAGTAGTGCCAACTGTGGCCGTGTGTGGCCGTGAATGGCACGACAACCAATTGGAGCGTGAAGATTTTCATGAATATTGACAGAAAGATATAAAAGTACTCTGTGGTACAGGTATCGGCTCGGACTCAGGGCACGGATCTTGGCGCTCGGCGAAAGAGTGGGGATCGCTTTGAGTACGCGGTTTTTTTTTTAAATGTACACCTATTTATTTTATCTTTTCTTTTACCTACTAGGTACTAGGTAAAGCAAAAGCAAAGCAAAGCGATCCCCACTCTTTCGCCAAGCGCTCAAGATCCGTGCCGATACCTGTAGTGATGTGCCGAGTCACTGTTTTGGTGAATCGAGACGACTCGAGTCGGTTTGTATAGTATTCGATTCAAGACTCAATTCCCAGGTTCGAGTCTAGGACTCGAATACTAACTTGATCTAATCTGGAAATTCGAGTAGAACTCGAATTTAAAAATTCAAGTCCAGGGGGGCTATTGGCTAACTTTTTCAATAACAGTTCACAACTAGCATTCGTTGCACACTAAACTTAGTTGTCAACTGACAATTTCATAAAATTGGGTATTACGTATCACATAAGTGACTAACAAACTACGGTGGATATGTGGTGAATTATAAAAATTTACGGTGCCTATTGTGACCACTCTAAAATTTTATCGACTATTATACAGCTTCAAAAGCTTACACAATCGCAATTTTAAAAGTATCGATACAATAACATCTGTCAAAACGTGTTACGGTGGCTATCAAAGGCACTAGTGGCTAATGACGTCACTGCAGTTGGTCACTGAAGATAGGCAATACGAAACTAGCTGTTTGACATTTCAATGATGCACATTGTTAACAAGTGATCATCACTTGAACTGTCAACAGAGTTACGCAATAGGCCCGCAGAACTCGAGTTTGTTACCAATTTTAGAGTAAAAACTCACATTCATACTGTGCAGGAGGTTGTCATTCGTCGTGTTGAGGATGTTCGAATAGAAAGACTTGATGATGAAGATATACTTTAGTTTTAATGTTCTTTTTACAATTGGTAATTTCTTAACCTATGTCAAGCGAACGCCGGCGTTCGCTTGGGATCTAATGAGAATCAAGAGTAGTCGTACTCGATCGCCGGTAGTTTTTGGATTGAATTGACCGCTTAAAAACTAAATCTGGTTGTGGTCACCGCGCGTTCCCCCCGCCTCCGTATATCTCTTCCACGTTGGCCTCGGCTGTCACGTTGTCGCTTGGAGTGTCCGCTGGATGGCGCCAGTTGTTCGTAAACATGCCCCCGGCCTTGGAAGCTCCTGGTTCCAAAGAAGCAGATGTCCTCGTGTTGTCATCGTCAGGAAGCGGGAGTGGGCATATCTTCGAGAAGGAGCGCTTGATTGTACCTGTCGCCGTTCGTATGTTTGCAACGCGAGCCATGTCATCCTTCCCCGGAAATGTCTGCAGAACCCGACCTAGACGCCACTTCAGAGGAGGCAGGTTGTCTTCCTTCACGAGCACAAGGGTGTCTGGAGCAATAGTGTCGCTGCTGGTATGCCATTTCGTTCTTTTCTGGAGTTCTGAAACATATTCCTTGGACCATCGACTCCAGAAGTTCTGACGCATCTGTTCAACGCGATCGTAGCGACAGAGACGCTGCGTAGCTGTTGTGGTCAAGTCTTGACTGGCGGGCGCGGTGAACGGTCGGCCAATCAGGAAGTGAGCAGGTGTTAGAGGGAGGAGGTCGGAGGAGTCGGACGACAAAGGAAACATGGGTCGGGAGTTAAGGACAGCCTCGATTTGTGCTAACACAGTACTTAATTCCTCGTAAGTCAAGTGTGCATCTCCCACGACACGAATTAAATGAAATTTACAGGACTTGATGCCTGCCTCCCACAAACCACCAAAATGAGGCGAATAAGGCGGAATAAATGTGAATTTGATTAAGTTATTAGCAGTATAGTCCCGGATGTCACCCTCTTTATCTACTAGAAATTTAGCAAATTCTTTTAGCGCCCCTACAAATGTTGTACCGTTGTCTGAATAGATCTGCAAAGGTTTACCTCGTCTGGAAATGAACCGCTTTAGTGCTAACAAGTATGCCTCAGTCGTGAGGTTAGTGACCAGCTCTAAGTGTATAGCGCGCGTTGCAAAACACACAAATAAGCATATGTAGCATTTTATTAGCTTTGCCCCCCTTCCTGAACGGTTCAACATAAACAACGGTCCTGCATAGTCGACGCCGCAATACATAAAAGGATACCCGGGTTGCAATCTTTCGGGTGGTAAATTACCCATCTGAATATTTAAAGGTTTAGCTTTCATGCGGACACATTTCACACAGGCATGCACTACATGTTTTGCCAGGTTCCGCCCTTTAAGCGGCCACCAAGTTTCTCTGATAGTTGCTAGTAACAATTAGGGCCCCGCGTGTAATAATTCCCTATGTTTATATTCAAATAAAAGACGGGTGAATCTGTGTCGCCCGCATAACAACATAGGATGCCTTTTGTCAAATGAAAATGATTCAAAGTTTTCCAATCTACCTCCTATTCGAATTATATTGTGTTCGTCTAAGATTATGTTTAAATTAGAAATATTACGAGGAAATTTTAAAGGATGTTTTTTTATTAAACTTTCGTACAAAAATTATCGGAAAAGATTCTTGTTGTGCGATACGCGTTAAAGTTCTTGTCTTCAACATTATTCAATTCGTCAACCGACAAATTACCTACGATGCGCTGTGATTATATTTTATATCGGCTATTATTCGTAAAGCGTAAAATATAGGCCATGACTCGTATCATACGGTTGAAATTGGAAAAGTTTTCGAAAGGAAAGAAGATTGGTTTTGTTTGAGTCACTAATGCGGATTTTGTGGATTTTAATTCTGGTAATTCATCATAGTTAATATTATAATTGTTATTGAGTTGAATTATAATTATTATTCATTCCGTGAACTTGTAAGAATGGCGGTCCGTTCCACCACAGATCAGACGAGGTTAACATATCCAATTGCATGCCGCGCGATAGCAAATCAGCTGGGTTCTGTTTACCACTAACATGAAGCCACGCTTTATCACCTGTTAGTTCGTTCACTTCCACTACACGGTTTTGCACGAATGGTTTTAGCTGATTCGGTGGCATCTTAAGCCACAACACACACAACACTACGGTAGAATCTGACCAAAAATACACATTATTAAACGTCAGTCGTAACGAACCAATTATCCTTTTGTAAAGTCTTGCGCCTACTAACGCGCCGCATAACTCTAAACGCGGAATGGAAACCGGTTTTACCGGCGCAACTTTACTCTTCGCGCATAACAAGCGCGCTGTTATAATTGTATCTGTATAACTACGCACATACGCACATGCACCGTACGCGTCTTGTGATGCATCACAAAAAATGTGTAGTTCAACTGTGTGCGCGTTATCTCCTATTACGTAACGAGGTATGCGTAAATGTTGTAAACAATTCAATTGACTAACAAACTTCTGCCAATCTAATAAAATCGGCTTAGGCACTGGGTCATCCCATCCTATCTTAGCTAACCACAATTTCTGAAGTATGATTTTTGCAATAACTATCATTGGGGTGAGTAGACCTAACAGATCATATATTTGAGCTATAGTGGAAAGGATGCTGCGTTTACTAGCACCGGTTAAGTCGTGTTCACATTGAGTAGTAAAATATAATTCATCCGACGTGTTAAACCATCCCAATCCCAAAGTTTTAGTGTGACACGAGTCTCCTAGCGATAATTCTTTGAAGGTAGACTCAAGTTGGGTTTGGGAAGGTTTCGCATTAAAGATCCACTTCCTCAACGGAAAACAAGCCGATTCTAGGAATTTAGAAACACCACTACATATCTCTAATAATTTTTGATAATCCTGATTTCCCGTAATCAAATCGTCAACATAAAAATCATCACTAATGGTTTGTGCAATGACGTCATCATTGCATTCCATCGCGAGTTGTTTAAGGCACCGTATACTCAAATAAGGCGCGGATGCCGTTCCATAGGTGACGGTATTAAGTTGATATATGCCAAGGGGATCAGACGGCTTCTCCCTCCAAAGAATTAATTGTAATCGTCTTTGATCTGACTGGACTAATATCTGACGATACATTTTCTCGATGTCGGCACATGCGACATATTTAAATTGTCGAAATCGTAGTAAAATGACGAATATATCATTCTGTAAAATCGGACCGATAAGTTGGATATCATTTAAAGACTTCCCGGACGCGGACTTAGCGCTTGCATCGAACACGACCCTAAGTTTTGTAGTCGAGCTTTGTTCTCTATAGACACCGTGATGTGGTAGGAAATAGTACGGCGGCGAATATTCAGTGATACGGCTCATGTGTCCTAAACTTAAATATTCTTTCATAAAATCGCAATACATTTGTTTATAAGTACCCGCGCTTCGGTTTAACTTACGTTCGAGTGCTAAAAACCTGTTCTCGGCCACGGTGAATGAGTCGCCTAGCTCATCAGCTGATTCTTTTAGAGGGATACGCACGGCAAAGCGACCTTTATTGTCACGTAAAGTGGTGGCTTTAAATAAATTTTCGCATGCGATTTCTTCTTTTGTGAATTTTGGTTTATTACAAATAATTTCTTCGAGTTCCCAGAAACGTTTAAGTTCCGCATCTAACGTTTGTGTGAAATTACATTGTGTACGAGTGGTTTTTAAATTAATTTGGTTTTGAACTGTACCTGAGATAATCCAACCTAACTCTGTGTTCTGCAAATAAGGACCTTTTGGCAAACGTATTAGACCCTCATTTAGCAGATCCCAGAACTTGTCGGCACCTATTAATAGATTAATTTTATTACTCGAATGAAAGTCAGGATCAGCCAGTTGTATGTTACTGGGAATTTCGATATTATGATCGATGCCCAGTGATGGCAATTGAGCTGTGATTTGATGCAAAACTAAGCAATTAATGTGTGTGTTGTATGAGCTTGCTTTGGATCGTATTTTTATATTACATAATTGTGTGGATTGTGTCACGGAGTTTCCTACACCGATGACTTGCATAGTGGACTGTATCATTGGAATGTTAAGAGTTTTGCAAAGTTTTTCGGAAATACTTAAAACAATGCTGGCTCCCGTTATCGAGAAGAGCGCGGGTAGTGTGATAATTATTTTTGGAATCTGCAATCTCCACTAATGCAGTCGATAATAATACTTGATCATGAAAATAGCGCGTATCAATATTATTGACTTTGTAAGGCGTGTGAGACGTGTGAGATGCGGTGATTCCCTTAGTGGATTCTGGCTGAACCACTATCTGTGCTGTGTGTGAAACAGTGGACGATTCGCTAGCGTCAACGAATTCACTGTGTATTAATGAATTATTCTTTTTGTTGCAGTGCTTGCACGGCCCGAACCAACACTCAGTTATTGCGTGGCCTTCACGTAAACAGTTACGGCAAAGATAAACTTCAACTTATCTTTTGATGATAAAATAAGAAACTTATCGCACGCATAAAGAGGGTGATTAGAGCTGCACATATTGCAATTATATCGCGGCGATTTTGTGTGATTAGCCGATTTCTTGCCATGTTTTTGAGTTGAAACATGACTATGTGTTTTTATTGGCAGCGAACCTTTTGTGTGATTGCTCTGAGTACTTTCCATTTGTTTACTATGAGAAGGTTTAACCGTTTCTAGAAAATCTGCGCGATCCTTAAGAAAGTTCATTAAGTCAGACAACGACGTTTTTTTATTGGGAGACGTATTGGTGAGGGTACCTTTGAAAAGTTCCCATTCGCGCTCGGTCGACGAATCTAATTTTGTGACGATGATATAAATAATTAACGTATCCCATGCGTCCGTGGGTTCGTCTAACGTTTTTAATGCGCGAAGATTACGCCAAATAGTATCCATGAGTTTACGTATTTGAGAAGCCGACTCTTTATTTATTGCCTGAACAGTAAATAACGCTTTAACGTGATTATGAATTAGCAAACGGCTGTTGTTGTACCTATTTTCTAATAAATCCCAAGCAACGATGTAATTTTGTGCGGAAAATTCCAAAGCTTTAATTACCTGTAATGCATTACCTGATAGAACTGATCGCAAATAGTGAAATTTCTGAATATTATCGAGAGTATTACTGTTATGGACGAGTGATAAAAATGTATCTCGAAACTCAAGCCATTGATCATAAGAACCGTCGAAGTTCGGCAAAGTGATTGTAGGTAGTTTGATACCGTGTGTGTGTGTTTTACAATTACTGTTATCGCTTTGAACTATCGAGTTATCTTTAAGAATACACTTAGACTTGGCCACAATAGCATAATATTGATTTTCAAAGCACTCCCTTTCTTGCAATTCTTTGTCTATCTGACTACCCGCAACATACGAGTCTATTTCATCTTGGGTGCTACTAAACTGATCAAACAACTGTTCCACCTTTTGTAAGCGCTCTTTTAATTCTATTTTCTGAATTTCCGTTGGATTAGAACCGTCTAGTGATTGAACGAATTTTGAAAATAACGTAAATTTGCCTTTCAAAGAACCGCGTTTTTTCACTAAATCCCGAATAATATCTTCAATACTTTCTGTGTCTACAAGCGAATGCCTCTTTCTCGTCATTGTGGTGGCTGCGAGAAACAAAATCAAGTACTTACAGTTTTAAATGTACTGACCGCGATGTAGGTAGATGCACACTTGCTACGAACACTGGAATTTTGAGAAATAAAACAATATTAGCACAAACTCAGCACGGAATTGGGAAGGAAAAGTTTGAATGACCTGACCGTTAACTGCAGATGGTGAATCTTCTCTCGAATGTTCTCCGTTGCTCGAATTTCGTAGATCCGCTTCACTCCAACTCGCTTGATTGCTCCGGCTCGAAGGACCAAATTATGTGCAGGAGGTTGTCATTCGTCGTGTTGAGGATGTTCGAATAGAAAGACTTGATGATGAAGATATACTTTAGTTTTAATGTTCTTTTTACAATTGGTAATTTCTTAACCTATGTCAAGCGAACGCCGGCGTTCGCTTGGGATCTAATGAGAATCAAGAGTAGTCGTACTCGATCGCCGGTAGTTTTTGGATTGAATTGACCGCTTAAAAACTAAATCTAGTTGTGGTCACTGCGCGTTCCCCCCGCCTCCGTATATCTCTTCCACGTTGGCCTCGGCTGTCACGTTGTCGCTTGGAGTGTCCGCTGTATGGCGCCAGTTGTTCGTAAACACATACATACATACATGAACCCTGAAAACATCACACTCCTTTTTGGGGCAGTCGTGTAAAAAGGAAAAATCCAATAGGACTAAACTTCAAACAGTTTTAGGTTGAGCATAATGATACGATAGCAAATCTATCCTTTTTAAATACTACATAAAATAAAACCATAGAACATACTAAAGAGGTACCTAGGAACCAGAAATCTAAAGATCAAATTATTTGTTTTATTACTTAACAAAAAGAGGTAATTTTAGAAGTTAATTTAATTTGGTTCCAAATTAGCTTTTTACCCAATTTACAAGTAATTTTACTTATTAAAAAGATAAATGTAGTTATTAATTTCGTACAAATATCACATCTAGACAAATCAAATAAGCTTGAAGAATGTTTTTTAATCGAAACTTTGCACATTAAAATTTTGTCATTCTGAAAGTGTCTCAAATCTAAAACTACGAATGTAGTACTACAACACGAGCTAGTTAATCTAACTCGAATACTAGACTCGAGTCAGTTGGATTCTCCTAATAGAATCGAGTCTGCGAGTATCGATTCTCCCTGACTCAAGTTCTGGAATCGAGTCCGGCGTACTCGAATCTACATAAATTGGTACTCGAGTTTGAGAGTCCAAAGCAGGAATCGAGTCTGACTCGAGTCAATCCGTACTTGGCACATCGCTACTCTTTGGACAGAAAGGGAAATGCGCGGGAATTTTTGGCGGGATTTCTTCGAGTGACGTTCAGTTGTTGTTTTAATTATTCGCAAATTGATTTCTAGTGGATATTGTGATGTAAAATTGGTGTAGTTTTGTATCTCAAGTGTCTGCGCAACTGGACATATGTAAAATTATTGAAACAGGCGCAATCTCGGTAAAATGGAGCTGAGAATTTTATTGTAGTTTTGGCTACCTCAGCGAAATTTGCCGAGAAAGATGACTCGATACATTTGCTGCTAAATACTACGAAAACATTAGAATGTGTTGCACCCGCTCTCTAATGTGATACATAGTGCAGTGTTTTGAAAAATAAAATAAGATTTGACTTAAAGGTCCAAGTAACCAGGTCATTAAAACCCACAAAAAAAAGAAAAAGCGCGGGATTTTTGGCGCGTCGTAACATTCTGGCGGGCTTGCAGTCGTACCTACATCATTAATCATTTGTTCTTTCTAATTACCTATTTAAAAACTAGACATTTATTTGCCAAGTATATTTGTTTTGTGTTGGAGAAATACAATAAGTGAGTACAAGCACAACTGTCTAATAAATGAATCGAAAAGAAACGCGTTAGTGTTGCGATAGTGATTGACTCACCAAAAAACCCGAATCTAAAATACTATATTTAATAATGGGAAACTTAAAATTTATCAGAACTTAATTTGGTTACCTACGGTTGGCAGACATATCTTTTTGCTATTGATTTATCTTATGGTCCCCAAGATAAGGCCTAAGTTTCACTTTTGGCGAATGAAACTTGGAAAAGTTTCATTCCCCTTTGTCGTTCTTAATTTTTTTTTTATCAATGTTGATTAGTCAATTCATTAGACAATCTGTCTGTCTATAGTAGGTACCTACCTTCATTAGTTTAGTATCGTACAGTACAAAATACATATTGTGTTTTGTTCATTTAGTAGGTACAGGTAGGTTACGTATAAATTATAATACCATAAACTCAAGTCTGCGGTCCCTTGAAGCTGTGAAAAAATCCGAAAAAAAAAGATACGGCCGTTTATGTCGTAAAAAACGTATTTCGACACTTTCAAGGGAATCGAAATTCATGGGGTAGGTACTTCCCGTTGACCTAGAATCTGAAAGGCATGAAGCAGTCTCATAGCACAAGTATAGGAAAAAATCTGAAAACTGTAAGTTACATCACAAAAAAAACCTGTTTTTGCTATTCGGAAAAAAACTAGTAACTCAATTCGGGAATTGAATTGTTTTCATAGGTAAGCTTAAATTGTACTGAACCCTCAGGCGCGACTCGCGCTTGCCCAATTTTTATATAATGGTTTCATTATAATTATTGTCAAAAATAATTAGTAATTAGGTAAGTAGGTACGCAATATGTAAGTAAATTATCCGACTTCGCATTATCTCGCAACTTTTTACGGTAAGAGAACTGAGTTGCGAGCCTTGGGTTATTGCAAGTTTGGCAAGTTGTTTTTGATGGCATTTACTATACTCTTTGGACGATAGGTACTGACAAGATGCCCGGACTGCTTCGGATTAGCTTTTTATTGGTGGGAATTTGGAAATCATCAAATGACTCTTCCCGCTTTAGGTGGAACGAGAACTCACCTGTTCTTTCAGTATTCACTTGCATTTTGCGTTCCAGAGTAAGTAGCAGCTTAACTCCACAAAATAGATAGGTACCTACAGAAGTCAATCTCTTTAGGTACCTACTTCACTTTTCATACCTACGCTCGGCGATCGCTCAAGGGTCAGCGCGTGGCGCCGAACTATCCGAGTGCGACCGGGCGCGGTGATAAATGCGTACCTAATCTGAATTGGATAAATATTACATGGACACAAAATCATCCTCTTTCTCGTTACAAACAAACCATCAAAATATAAGCAAATATCTAATTACCTCTCTGAAACCACTGGCAGCCTAAAGATCGTCAATTGTCCACTGAAAAGTTAGAAGGTTTTTTGTTGGTCCATTTTTCTACAAAAAGTTCACAGACGCGTGTCTCAAACGGATAGCACTCGAGCTCGCATCGAGCTGAATTGAGCAGAGATATTGAAGAATTGAGCCGTGTCTGTGTGTGCGTTGCTCGAGCGCGCTTTGTATGTAGATTGACTTCTGTACCTATCTATTTTGTGGTAACTCCTTCGAACAATTCGCAGAGCTGTACTCGGCTCCATCAATTTTTTATCCCAAGATGCGGTTATAAATACCGGCATGGATCTTTAGCGTTCACTTCCACTTGCGCAGAAATGAAATATCGGGTCTCTTTAGTGGTAGGTATGAGTATGAAGTGAAACGCAGGGGCGGGCAATGCAATCCTTGTACAGTGATTGGCTCGCCGATGTTTACGATGCGCAAAGCGATCCCCACTTTTTCGCCGAGCGCTAAAGATTCGTGCCGGTATTTGTACCTAAAAATACTGTCAAAGTATTAGGTATGGACATTCCTTTCCAGATACGTAGTATCCCTCTATCGTCTGTGCTTTCCAGTGGTCGGAACCGGTAACAAAAAAAGTGCGCACGTGTGCAAACTGATGCCTGTTGCACAAATCGAAGCGTGTAGAGTGTAGACTAGAATAAAATACGCAGGGGCGGGAGGTTCTCATTTAAGTGGTCGGCGAATGCATTCCTAGTTCATACTGAAAAGAGTAATAATGACAATAACGGTGTTTTCACGATAGTCTATGCGACATAGTAGGACAAAATACGGCCATCTCTTGACGCAGTACAACAAAGCGAGAATGACTACGAGACATGATTTAAAATAAACGCTATGTTCTAATAATTTATGTTTTTATTTGGAAAATAACATTTAGCCGCGTGGGCATCACAATCTAGGCGCCGCAGGATTGCTGGCGGCACACTACGCGCAGTGCACTCCACGGCCGAAAGCAAGGCACGTGCCTCTTCTTGTCATACATGGTATGACTTCTCACTATTATCACTTATCACATACATACAATTGCTCACAACTGACAAATTGAGCATTCATAGTACAATATACAACAGGTAGGTATGTGACAAATATATTGCAAATAAAGAAACATTTATAATATTATAAAACAGTACCTATTAGGATAGTAGCCCTGATATATAATTAATAATATTGCTCACTGGCAAAACCTCCCCAGACAAGTGACACTAAAATGGGGCGAAAACATTTATTAGTGCCGCAAAAACATAGCCTCTATTATATATTATGCTTGAGACGAGACGATGATGAGACGATGACGAGATACAATTACTATATTCTATAACATTGAAAATGGTTGAGTGACACATACAAAACCAACGTTTAACTCTTTTCTGTTTCACTTAAATTAATGTGACCACATTTTGATGCAATACCGTAACTCTAAAATAAGTAATTGGTTTGTGTGAGTGTGACGTGCAACACATCAGTTCCTGAACACTGAACAGCATTACAGTGAACTACAAAATGTTCACATCTGTAGCCGTGACCTACGCTATTTTTGAATAAAAGCACCCTATTAGATTTTCTAAGTCTGACTTAGCAAGACTTAAAAATAAAAAAACAGGTCAATAATATTTAGGCGTTCATTTCGGTGTCGCCTAGTGTTAGAGAAAACAGATCTCAACATGCTTTGTAGGTAAGAATTCGAGATGGTCTTTATTTTCTCCTATACATTTACTATGTACATAACAAGAGCCTTTACATCTAGGTACAATTATTAATAAGTGTCTAAAAGGACGGTATAATTTTGTATCAAAGTTCGAAAGTTTTGGCCTAAATTATGAAGATAGTTTCGCTGACAGCGCACAAGATATAAGCGCTACCACGGTGCGCGGCTCTCTACATGTCATACAAGATATAAATAACATGCATTATTTATTCATTTATAATAATTAATTCGATAGTCTTTGACATTTTCAATAAAAATGTCTCTTTTATTATAATGTACATATTGATTCACAAATATAGATCTATAGCATAATAATACTAGGAGATCGTGTCCGTATAGAGTGCACCAGTGCATGTACTTAAATCAGTGGTTATAAAATTATGTTTACCCTGCCCTCCATATGTACTATGTCACCACTACGTGTAAGTACAGACACACTATTGTACTTGTAAAAAAATCATTTCATTAATTACATTAGCTTATTAACTATATTTACAAAAAATTCATTACAATCATATTTTATATACAATTACTAGACTTAGGTATTAGTGTAATGATATAGCTTTACAATACATACACAGAAAAACTATATTCAGGATGTGTGTAGTGTAGAGTGTAGTACATAATTAAAAAAAAATAGTTTCAAGTCATAAAAAAGTTACGTGTATATAGGAAAAAATAAAAATCTTTCCACGTCACGGTAAATATCACTCGAAGAGCGGCGTGGAAATCTACAGTGAACATAGTGCAATGTAGATGACAGGAGGTCGCACCGATGCGCTCAGCGCAGGAAAGGATCGTCGGGCTCGGCGGCCGGCAGCTCGCTGTTCAGCAGCTGCAGCGCTCAGCGCAGGAAGGGATCGTCGGGCTCGGCGGCCGGCAGCTCGCTGTTCAGCAGCTGCAGCGCTCAGCGCAGGAAGGGATCGTCGGGCTCGGCGGCCGGCAGCTCGCTGTTCAGCAGCTGCAGCGCTCAGCGCAGGAAGGGATCGTCGGGCTCGGCGGCCGGCAGCTCGCTGTTCAGCAGCTGCAGCGCTCAGCGCAGGAAGGGATCGTCGGGCTCGGCGGCCGGCAGCTCGCTGTTCAGCAGCTGCAGCGCTGTATGTGTGTGGCGGCGGCGCTCAGCGCAGGAAGGGATCGTCGGGCTCGGCGGCCGGCAGCTCGCTGTTCAGCAGCTGCAGCGCTCAGCGCAGGAAGGGATCGTCGGGCTCGGCGGCCGGCAGCTCGCTGTTCAGCAGCTGCAGCGCTGTATGTGTGTGGCGGCGGCGCTCAGCGCAGGAAGGGATCGTCGGGCTCGGCGGCCGGCAGCTCGCTGTTCAGCAGCTGCAGCGCTCAGCGCAGGAAGGGATCGTCGGGCTCGGCGGCCGGCAGCTCGCTGTTCAGCAGCTGCAGCGCTCAGCGCAGGAAGGGATCGTCGGGCTCGGCGGCCGGCAGCTCGCTGTTCAGCAGCTGCAGCGCTGTATGTGTGTGGCGGCGGCGCTCAGCGCAGGAAGGGATCGTCGGGCTCGGCGGCCGGCAGCTCGCTGTTCAGCAGCTGCAGCGCTGTATGTGTGTGGCGGCGGCGCTCAGCGCAGGAAGGGATCGTCGGGCTCGGCGGCCGGCAGCTCGCTGTTCAGCAGCTGCAGCGCTCAGCGCAGGAAGGGATCGTCGGGCTCGGCGGCCGGCAGCTCGCTGTTCAGCAGCTGCAGCGCTCAGCGCAGGAAGGGATCGTCGGGCTCGGCGGCCGGCAGCTCGCTGTTCAGCAGCTGCAGCGCTGTATGTGTGTGGCGGCGGCGCTCAGCGCAGGAAGGGATCGTCGGGCTCGGCGGCCGGCAGCTCGCTGTTCAGCAGCTGCAGCGCTGTATGTGTGTGGCGGCGGCGCTCAGCGCAGGAAGGGATCGTCGGGCTCGGCGGCCGGCAGCTCGCTGTTCAGCAGCTGCAGCGAGAACGAGTTGACGGTGAGCGGCGCGCCCGCCACGATGTGCACGTTGCCCGCGTTCGCCTGCAAGCATGGGACTGTCACCACACGGTAGCGCTCCACTCCACAAACCTCATTTTCACTCTGAATGTCAAATCTAAGAAGTACTGTTTGACAGTTCTGACAGATTGAAAAAAAGGGATGGGGTCAAAGAAATCGATTACCGAAAGAACAATTGTCATTCTCCTAACATGCTTTATGCTTAAAATAAAAAGAAAATATGAAAGAAACCTTCTAACTAAATCATTAAACAATAATAAATTACTTTGGAAAAACCTGAAAACCCTCACCAACGGAATCAGCAAACTTTATAAATCAATATTTTGCAAATATTGGTAACCAACTTGCAAATGACATACAACAAAATGTAACCCAGAATGACCTAAATCTATATCTAGTCTCTCTAAATCTTTTGTTCTTCTGGATACAGATAACAATGAAGTAAACTCTATAATCAACTCTCTAAAATCAGATAGTGCCCCAGGATGGGATAATATCTCGACTAGGTATTTAAAACATGTAAAATATGAAATAATTCCAATTTTAACACATCTGGCTAATCTTTGTTTTAAACAAGGCATCTTCCCTAGCTCCTTAAAAAAATCAATAATAACCCCTATATACAAGGGTGGAAAGGAGGGTGATATCAACAATTATAGACCAATTTCTGTTATTCCTGTTATAGCAAAAATATTAGAAAAAATTTTAAATTACAGATTATTAAGTTACCTTCAAACCAACAACATTTTATCTCCATCCCAATTTGGCTTTAGAAAGGGTATTTCTACGGAAGATGCTATCACATCTTTAACTTCATTACTTACAAAAGAACTTGACTAAGGAACTAGGTGCTTATCCGTTTTTACCCGACTACGGAGGGTTATGATTTTGACAGGCTATGTATGTATGTGAGTTTGTTCATCTGTTCCCACATAGCTCCTAATCTACTTATCGGAACTCGACGTATGAGGTATCGTTAGAACCGTCTTAATTGTCCGCTGAACATAGGTTACGTGACGTGTCACAAAACTTGATATGGCGCCCTCTAGCGGACAAAAAGTAATGTGTAAAATATAAAAATGGAGATAAATACGCCGTGTTTGGTATCATTTGAAAGGGCTTTACTTGTACATTTCCAAAATATTGTTCAAATTTAAAGTGACGCCCTCTAGCGGACAAGAAGTCATGTGTTAAAAAAAATGTTAAGATAAATACACCGTGTTTGATATCATTTGAAAGGGCTTCACTGGTACTTATCAAAATATATCATCAAAATTCAATGTGGCGCCCTCTGGTGGACAAAAATTAATTTACCATTATTAATTAGAAATTTTAAATTTAGCTTTTGCAAATGGTATAGAAGCACAGTGATTTAACACCAAAATAATTTAAATAAAAAAAAAAGTAAATAAACTAAAACCCGACTACGATAAAAAAAACGACGAAACTAAAAGTATGAAACAAGATTTCCAGGATGCTGAAATAAACAAGGTAAAAAGAAAAGCCGTAGTCACACGTTATTAAAGTGTTTCGGTTGTTACCTGTAACGTGTGACTGCGGCTTTTCTTTTTACCTTGTTTATTTCAGCATCCTGGAAATCTTGTTTCATACTTTTAGTTTCGTCGTTTTTTTTTATCATAGTCGGGTTTTAGTTTTTTTACTTTTTTTTTATTATAGACCTAAAAAAGGCCTTCGACACGGTCTCTATTCCCATCCTCGTCCAAAAATTAGAGAAAATTGGTATTAGAGAAACACAACTAGCTTTATTTACCGATTATCTGACAAACAGAAAGCAAAAGGTTAAGCTAGAGAATTGCGTCAGCGGGGAGGTTGACGTTATTTGCGGCGTACCCCAGGGAAGCGTTTTGGGACCAACCCTATTCCTCATTTACATGAACGACTTATGTAATATGTCAATCAATAAAGCAAACATTTTTTCGTATGCCGACGACACCGCAATTGTCTTCACTGGCTCAACCTGGGCTGAAGCCAAAACCAGCGCAGAAAATGGTATGTTACAAGTAGCTTCATGGCTAAAGACTAATCTTCTAACGTTAAACACAAGCAAAACTAATTACATCTGCTTCTCAATATATAAAAATGTACAACCAGAACATGATTTCAACATTAAAATACATGATTGTAGGAGTGTAGCAAATAACAATTGTAATTGTCCAATCTTAAGTAAAGTCAATCACGTCAAGTACTTAGGTATAATGTTGGACCAAAGCTTGTCCTGGTATCCTCAAAACGAAAAAATTAATGCGAGAATACGTAAGTTTATTTGGATTTTCAAAACACTGCGACACGTAGTCCCTAGGAGTGGCGAATCTAAAAACCTTCTTAATAAAGTGTATATCTCGCTAGTCCAATCAGTAATAATATATTGTACTTCTATTTGGGGAGGCGCACGTAAAACACGTTTTCTTGAAGTTGAAAGAGCACAACGGACACTAATAAAGGTAATGTACTTCAAAAAAAGGATTTTTCCCACTTTTGAACTATACCAAATTAGTAATTTATTATCAGTCCGAAATACATTATACACGTAGTACTAAAAAAACATAAAACCATACCATTGGATTCCAAAATCCTAGCTAGAAGAAGAAAACACAATGTTGCTTGCACCGCTCGGGTAAAAACAGAATTTGCTAAATTTCAGTACGACAGACGCTCATCTTACTTATATAATAAAATAAATAAAGAAATAGATATCTATACTAAAACGTTTAGAGAATGCAAATCGTTGCTGGTTAACTGGATAAACAAGTTATGTTATGATGAAACAGAGAATCTGCTGTTAAATCTAAATAATAAGTAAATCTAAATTAAACTCTTCCTATTTACATAAACCTCTTTCCATGTAAAACAACCCTGCACCCACACACACCCATTCATTCACAAACACCCACACACACACAGACCCACACACAAGCACACACGCACGAACACTCTCACACACACACACCAACAGACTTATGATAAAACTAGAATTAGACTATTAATATTCATTTTCACTCTTGTAACTTATTACACTTGTATGATATAAAAGAGCGGCGCCTCCTGGTACAGGCATGTATATGCTTAAAAGGGGACGCCACCAACTGCATAACTTTGTACGTGTAATAACGAAATAAATAAACATTTTTTTTTTTTTTATGCTTGGGCCATATAAAATTAGTAAAACGTAACTCGATGAAACATATATCGTTTGATATGCCTGAATGAACATTACTAAGTACGGCATTAAATATATTTTTAAAAGTACGGGGAAACTAGTAAATAATTAAAATGTTTTTTAAGGTTATGTGGTTTATTAGTAATCTGTAGCATTTCAAAAAGATGTCAAAAATAGTTTTTATATCTTCGAGTGAAGTTACGAAACTTCACTCGGACTACAATTAGTCTGACTAATGAAATATAACTTTGTAATAATCACCGTAATAACATATTTAAAATTCAGACATGTAAAAATAAGTAAAGTTTATTTACTTCTTGTGGAGCTTTAAAGTGTCTGACAGAAGTTTTGGTTCATGGAAAGTGTCTGACAGTTATGACACTACTTTAAAATAACATTATACTATACCCGCAGCGGAAGGTGTGCCGCGCACGGAATCAATTTCAAGAGACTCAATAGAAACTAGTCGTGTCGCTTGCAGTATGCGTTTGTAGTTTGTGGTCTGCAGCCCATCTCGGACTTGTTGTACATTTAATATATGAATATTCATCCCAGGACTGCGCCGATCGAGGAGCGTCGAACGAATGCGCGGGCGGCGCGGCCACGTCCAGGCCGCGCCGCGTAGTAGTGAGACAGAAAGTGGACTGACCAGGAACAGCGTGGACAGCAGCACGTGCGACACCTCCGGGTCCCGGCGCGCCGCGCGGCGCAGCACGTGGTCGCAGTGCAGCGGCGGCGCGGGCGGCGCGGGCAGCGCGCGCAGCACGGCGCGGCCCAGCGCGCGCACGTCCAGGCCGCGCCGCGTAGTAGTGAGACAGAAAGTGGACTGACCAGGAACAGCGTGGACAGCAGCACGTGCGACACCTCCGGGTCCCGGCGCGCCGCGCGGCGCAGCACGTGGTCGCAGTGCAGCGGCGGCGCGGGCGGCGCGGGCAGCGCGCGCAGCACGGCGCGGCCCAGCGCGCGCACGTCCAGGCCGCGCCGCGTAGTAGTGAGACAGAAAGTGGACTGACCAGGAACAGCGTGGACAGCAGCACGTGCGACACCTCCGGGTCCCGGCGCGCCGCGCGGCGCAGCACGTGGTCGCAGTGCAGCGGCGGCGCGGGCGGCGCGGGCAGCGCGCGCAGCACGGCGCGGCCCAGCGCGCGCACGTCCAGGCCGCGCCGCGTAGTAGTGAGACAGAAAGTGGACTGACCAGGAACAGCGTGGACAGCAGCACGTGCGACACCTCCGGGTCCCGGCGCGCCGCGCGGCGCAGCACGTGGTCGCAGTGCAGCGGCGGCGCGGGCGGCGCGGGCAGCGCGCGCAGCACGGCGCGGCCCAGCGCGCGCACGTCCAGGCCGCGCCGCGTAGTAGTGAGACAGAAAGTGGACTGACCAGGAACAGCGTGGACAGCAGCACGTGCGACACCTCCGGGTCCCGGCGCGCCGCGCGGCGCAGCACGTGGTCGCAGTGCAGCGGCGGCGCGGGCGGCGCGGGCAGCGCGCGCAGCACGGCGCGGCCCAGCGCGCGCACGTCCAGGCCGCGCCGCGTAGTAGTGAGACAGAAAGTGGACTGACCAGGAACAGCGTGGACAGCAGCACGTGCGACACCTCCGGGTCCCGGCGCGCCGCGCGGCGCAGCACGTGGTCGCAGTGCAGCGGCGGCGCGGGCGGCGCGGGCAGCGCGCGCAGCACGGCGCGGCCCAGCGCGCGCACGTCCAGGCCGCGCCGCGTAGTAGTGAGACAGAAAGTGGACTGACCAGGAACAGCGTGGACAGCAGCACGTGCGACACCTCCGGGTCCCGGCGCGCCGCGCGGCGCAGCACGTGGTCGCAGTGCAGCGGCGGCGCGGGCGGCGCGGGCAGCGCGCGCAGCACGGCGCGGCCCAGCGCGCGCACGTCCAGGCCGCGCCGCGTAGTAGTGAGACAGAAAGTGGACTGACCAGGAACAGCGTGGACAGCAGCACGTGCGACACCTCCGGGTCCCGGCGCGCCGCGCGGCGCAGCACGTGGTCGCAGTGCAGCGGCGGCGCGGGCGGCGCGGGCAGCGCGCGCAGCACGGCGCGGCCCAGCGCGCGCACGTCCAGGCCGCGCCGCGTAGTAGTGAGACAGAAAGTGGACTGACCAGGAACAGCGTGGACAGCAGCACGTGCGACACCTCCGGGTCCCGGCGCGCCGCGCGGCGCAGCACGTGGTCGCAGTGCAGCGGCGGCGCGGGCGGCGCGGGCAGCGCGCGCAGCACGGCGCGGCCCAGCGCGCGCACGTCCAGGCCGCGCCGCGTAGTAGTGAGACAGAAAGTGGACTGACCAGGAACAGCGTGGACAGCAGCACGTGCGACACCTCCGGGTCCCGGCGCGCCGCGCGGCGCAGCACGTGGTCGCAGTGCAGCGGCGGCGCGGGCGGCGCGGGCAGCGCGCGCAGCACGGCGCGGCCCAGCGCGCGCACGTCCAGGCCGCGCCTCTCGGCGGCGGCGGCGCGCGCCAGCACGCCAGCCTGCCACGCGGCCCAGTCAGGCGCGCGCGTGTCCGCGCCGTCGCCCACGGAGCTCTGCTCGAAGAAGCCGTCGTCCGAGCTGTCGGCCGAGGCGCGGCCGCCCTTGACGAGCGCGGCGGCGTGGCCGGCCTCGGCGGCGCTCCAGCCCAAGAAATCTGCGAAGCGAGCGGCGCCCCCGAGAGGCGGCGACTCCACGCCGGAGTCCCCGAGCGTCCCTGCGAGCGGCGAGGGTTCTAGTTCGCGCAGTTGCCATCTTGAGCTCAAGATGTCACTTTTTCGTATATTCACTGTTTTATTAATCCATCTCATCGGTATACTAAACTCTTGTCTCTTGGCCGACAACCGCATTCGCAACTCTATAAAAGAAAAACATAAACTCAATACCCATACAATCCTTACTTTTTTATGTTGTTTTAGTAAGACATACATTATAAACTTAAGACCTTTAAAGGTCAGAAAAACTTTCAAAATTAAATATTATCAAGGATTGGGAGTTCTACTCATACTAAGTTTCTATTTTAAGTTTTTACTATAATAAGTAGCTGTAAGTTTTCCTAATAGTAATAAAATACATTTGTGTATATTTCTTATACCGAATCTTAGACTATTCCCGTCTTATTACAAAAGAAAATGCTTTAGTACAGGTTTAAACCAAGAGTTAAAAGGTTTAGATTTGTTACAGTAAAATGTTGTGTTCTGATTAAAAAACTAAGACTATTCGAGGATCACTGCCAACTAAAGACTGGTTTCAATAATAACCACAGATAAGAAATCAAAATAAGTACAAATACCATACTTATTTTTAGAATTGGATGGAGGATGATTCAAGATGGTTTTTTTTTTTTTAAGGTGGGAAATCATCAAAGTGACTTCTCGCGCTCTGGGTGGTGCGTGAGGGCGTGTCAGACTTTTACTGACTAAAACCACACCTGTATCCTTCAATTACCCTTTGCGTTCTAGGACTACGGGTCCACGAGGACACGGCGGTGCTCCGCCCAAGCGGGGCACACCTCCACCGTATGCTCCACCGTGTCCTCTGGGTGGTCCGCACAATGATGACACCCGGGCGTTGCTTCCGCCTGAATCCGATGCAGGAACCTCCCGAACTTGCCATGTCCGGTGAGGACCTGCGTCATGCGGAAGGTGAGGACGCCGTGTTGCCGCTCCAGCCACTCCTCAAAGAGGGGACTTACCGCCATAATTGTAGCGTGCCCAATGATTCAAGATGGTGGATGTAATTTTATTTTAACCGACTTTAAAAAAAAAGAGAAGGTTATCAATTCGTTGTATTTTTTTAATTTATTTTTTATGTTTGTTACCTACCTCAGAACTCCGTCGTTTATGGACCGATTTGCAATTTTTTTCCTCTTAAAGGATATGCTTCCAGCTTGGTCCAATTTTTCAAAATCTAGTTCTGATGATGGGATCCATGAGGAATCGAGGGAACTCCTCAAATATTATAGGCAACTATATGGTGATTTTGGTATTTTTATCGAGAACCTAAGCATTTACAATCAAAAAGTTACATTTGATGAAGTGGAACTGATGAAGAAGACCAGAAATGGCCAACGGAACTTCATGCTCACATGCGCACAATGTAGATAGTTAAGCGACTATGACAATACAAATAAATAAATGGTTCTGAATGTGACCTGATGATGATGATGGAGCCGGAAGATAGGCACCGGAACTCCGTAATTAATCAATGTATCCTAGCCGTGTTTGGGCTTATAAGAAATGTCATGAGATGCACTTTGGCTATAAGGTACTATCGAACTAATCTAATGATGGAGCCGGAAGGTGAAAGGGAGATACGGGAACTTCATAATAAAACAATGTATCCTAACAGTATTTGGGTTAATTGGAATTGTCATGAGAAATAAGCACTCTGGTTATACGAGTAAGTGTATCGCAACTAAAAAGTGTGAAATAACAAACTTACAACACAAAAAATATAACGACTTTTAGTGAAGTCGATTATTTTATTGTTGTAAAGTTTTTTTTTCGTTATGGTTGCCAATTGTGGCGGTGTTAGGGGTAGTTATGACGTCCATATTATTTATTTTTAGGCTTCCGTCGTAGATGAAGTAGTGATTCTTCCTCTATGGATTCCGTAGTCACAAGGAATCTTAAAAGCCATGTCCGTCTGTCTGTCAGTCTCCGGCGAAACTCGGAAACAGGCTAAAATAAATAAAGGACACTTTGCATTTAGCACTATTTTGGCTGAGCTATGTTCCTGTCTTTGTCTTGTACTCGGAGTTATACGATAGTGATAGGAATAATGCTTAATAAAGTTAAATTCTTTACGGAGAGATTTATATATAAGTTGGATACGCCATAATCATGGCGATAAGTCCCCTCTTTGAGGAGTGGCTGGAGAGGTGTCACGGCGTCCTCATCTTCTGCATGATTGGTCCTCACCGGACATGGTAAGTTCGGGAGGTTCCTGCATCGGATTCAGGCGGAAGAAACACCCGGTTGTCACCATTGTATAAACCGCCCGGAGGAGACAGTGGAAGTGTGCCTCGCTTGAGTGGAGTACTACTGTGTCTTCGTTGAGGCGGTAGTGACCTCACGCGTCGGGTCGTCGTTCAGGCCATGATCCGGAGCGAGGGAGAATTGGCTAGGGTCATGGCTTGACTTCTGAAGAGGTTATCAGTGGTCCTAAAACGCAATAGGCAACTAAAGGAACATAGGTGTGGTTTTAATCAGTAAAACTCTGACACTTAAAGAGCTCCTTCCTAGATCGGGAAAAGTCAAATAAATTAGTGCGCCTCACCATCAACGATTGCATCACTGCTTACCATCTGGTGGAATCGCAGTAAAGCACTAATTTATATCAATAAAAAAAAAATCAGTAGATAATTTCCCGCATCAAAAAAAAAAAAACGGAAAAGGACGTTATACAATTAATTCTAGAGTGCAGGGAGGTAATTAATACAGGGACTGAGTAAAGTGAGGAAATCAAGCCGTCCAAGACAAAGACAGCTTTATCCCTGTGTTAGTGAAATACCTATAAGTGTTAGTTTTATCGTACGCACTATTTCTTTATTTAAAGCATATATCATTTTTTTTAGTACAAATACAAGTTTAATATAATTATATAGCATAGCAGTGTAGGAATAAAGTTCATTTTGCATTATTTACGTTAAATAATAGATAATGCAAAATGAACTTTATTAATACACAGAAAAGGTATAATTTTCATTTTATAAGTAACCCGAATACTCACCATAGCCAGATATATGTCACAACAGTATTAGGATGATAACTTAAAAAAAATTAGGGTACCTCTACGCGTACGGTAAGAATGAATTTTTCTTCTAGGCTATCGGGTATAACGGTGTGGAATGTCGTTAAATAAGTTTTTCAAAAATATTGTGAGTTTATGAAAACCATTTAGTGGGTTTATGAGAACTTTGAAACTCGATAAAATTAATTGTTTGTGCTTAGAATATAGTGGTTATAATGATACATATGACATCGTAGTGCAATTCGAGTATAGTACAAAATAAAATAATATCTTTGAGTACCAAGATAAATTAGGACACTTGCATTTAAAAATCAATATTTTTCTGTTACAATTTTGAAATACAAGGAATTAAAGTTGCCACAATGTAATGGTATCTTAATGATGATTTATTCATCTCCCTGTTACATGCATTAAAATTATTCAGTCCCTTACAATCTTTTCACACAAATACAATGCAGAAATTGTCTACAAAAGGGGTCTGAATAGTACACATAGTACATATAACAGCTAAATCCACTGTATATTTTACCTTATAATTATAACACATCATGGCTTATGTATTCATATTTTTAACGATTAAATCGAGTTTGAAGATTTAATTCATGTCAAAGAGGGGTTATACGTAATTGTACCTAATTTTCGGATAAAATTAATCTCGGGTACCCATTTGATTTTGTAATATCCTTATGTATGTTTATCATTATGCAATATTTGTAACATAAAAAATATAATATTTTCTAAATAATACAGGTAGTAAGCCTGGGAAATACTCGTAGGTTTACACAGAAATTGGTCGTTATTTTTCGTAACGATATGACAACTACTTATTTTTCATTTACGACTGGCATTCGAAACTGGACAAGTAGGCACCAACATATTGCACTATAATCTGTAATCACTGATACTAAAAACACAAACTTGACTCAATCAATACTAGGAAAAATAAAATAATACCTTAGGTATCAAGATATGTTCAGTTAAAGTATAAAATTGAGCGAACAATGGGCTCTATGTGTGCGTGCGCGTAATGTCGATGTGTTGCGGCTTAAGTTTTAAAGTCATCATCAAAGAATTCTTTCACTGAAAGTAGCATTTGTCGACTAGCAGTTTTTTTAGTCGTTTAATAAATATTGTGTAATTTTTCTCGGTTTTGACGTCATTCGGTATTTTGTAGACTACTTTTTAGTTCGGCGCAACCACTTAAAGCACGTCAAAGACTGCAAAGTACTTTTTTTTTTTTCTTTCGGGTGGTGAAAATCATCTAATGACATTCCCCGCTCTTGGGCGGAGCGAGATAGTGTCAGACTTTTACTGACTAAAAACCCACTCCTGTTCCTTCTTTGCCATTTTTTTCTTCCAGGGCCCCAGGGATCTCTTTCGCATCACCCATGGCCCCAGTAGGCTTCGACCCTGCTGGGCCCCTACGGTTGCTGACATTTCCTTGAGGCGCGCGTGGAACACTACGCGCCGTCGACGACTTGGGCTCGGTCCGGACGGTTACCGGACAATCGGACGGCGAGCCACCGTCCGCAAGCCCGCGCCTACGGTGGCCGGAAATCGGGATTGGAATCCCGGCGGCGGTTGGGGCGTGAGGACCGTTGCCTCACGCGATCGGCCGCCTCCGTTACTGCTTCGCAGAAGGAGGCAACTGCCTGCCACTCCTCTTCGCCTCGGACCATGGCCTGTACCAAGGCCCGGCGCGAGAGATCGCTGCCACCGATCGCCCCCACGAGGACACGGCGGTGCTCTGCCCAAGCGGGGCACACCTCTACCGTATGCTCCACCGTGTCCTCCGGGCGGTCCACACAATGTTGGCACCCGGGCGTGTCTTCTGCACGAATCAAGTGCAGTAACCTCCCGAACTTACCATGTCCGGTGAGGACCTGCGTCATGCGGTAGGTAAGGACGCCATGAGGTCTTTCCAGCCACTCCTCAAAGAGGGGACTTATTGCCATAATTATGGCGTGCCCAGACTGCAAAGTACTGCCAGGAGAAAACCTAGTCTCACAACACAGACTCCTAGTTATGACATCAGTGGTCAAAACAATGTCTAACAAAAACAAAGAGCGTCCTCCCCCTAAAATAAAATGGCATATGTTAGAAAGGAATGATTGTGCGAAGAAATTCAGGGAACGAGAGAGACAGAATGATAGAGATGAGAGACATGAATGATCGAAGTGTAAATGAAAGTTGGAATGAAATAGCTGGGTGTATTAGGCAAGCAGCGAAAGATATTTTGGGAGAGACGAGAGGAAAGGGTATAATAGATAGGGATACATGGTGGTGGTCGACAGAAGTTCAGAATGTATTGAAAGAAAAGAAGAGAAAATTCAAGGAATGGCAGCGTGTAGAGCCTGGAAACGCTTGTTTAAAAGCTGAAAAAAAGAGTGAGTATGACGTTTTAAAGAAGAAAGCCAAGAAAGCCGTGGCAAAATCAAAAGCCCAGGACAAACTATATGACACACTGGACAGTCCTGCAGGCAAAAAGAGCTATACCAGCTTACTAGAATAAGAGAGAAAAAGGCGAGGGATGTTTGCCAGGTAAGATGTATAAGAGATGAAACTGGAATGGTTCTATCAGATGATGAGAAAATCAAAAAGAGGTGGAAGGAATATTTTGAAAGACTGATGAATGAGGAAAATAATTGGAGTGGGGTGTTAGAGAATAAACCAGTGAATGTGGGATTAGTGAGAATGGTTAGTATGGATGAAGTCAGAATAGCAGTAAATGGAATGAAGAATGGTAAAGCCATTGGTCCAGATGGAATACCAGTTGAAGTGTGGAAGTTATTGCGAGTGGATGGATGGACGTGGTTGGCTTTGTTCTTTAATAAGTTGTTGCAAGAAGAAGCCATACCTGATGAGTGGTGCAATAGCTCTTTGGTGCTCATTTTTAAAAACAAAGGTGATGTGCTTGAGTGCAACAATTATAGAGGAATAAAGCTAATGTCACATACTATGAAAGCCTGGGAGAAAGTTATTGAAAGGCGACTGA
Source organism: Mythimna impura (assembly GCA_905147345.3). NCBI lineage: Eukaryota > Metazoa > Arthropoda > Insecta > Lepidoptera > Noctuidae > Mythimna > Mythimna impura. The sequence continues at coordinate 548,316 of LR990355.1, read as the reverse complement.
GAGAAGAGAGCGAAATTTCACAGAACCAAATCGGTTTTATCGGTCGGGGTACAGCGGATGCCATTTTTGCTATACGCCAGCTGTGCGAAAAATACAGAGGTGCGCATAAAAACTTGCACAAGGTATTCGTTGACCTCGAAAATGCATACGACCGGGTACCTCGTGAGGTTCTGTGATGGGCCCTTAAGGAGAAAGGTGTGCCTGAGAAGTATGTGCAGTTGATCCGAGCGATGCACAGTCGATGCAGTACCCAAGTCCGGTCTACAGTGGGCTTCAATGTGGCTGTCGGCTTACATCAAGGATCGGCTCTCAGCCCTTACCTCTTCCTGATGATAATGGACGCTCTGACGTCGGACATGCAGGAAGAAGCTCCCTGGTGTATGCTGTTTGCTGATGACATTGTGCTGGTTGCCGAAAGTGGCCCAGAGGTCCAGAACAGATTAGAGGTGTGGTGGCACAGACTGGAGAGTGTTGGCCTGAAATTGAGTAGAACCAAAACGGAGTACTTGTTCTGCGATTTCGGCGGTCTCTCCAATCTGGTGCCTTTAGCTCTTGCCGGAACGCCCATACCGATCTGTTCCGACTTTCGGTACCTCGGGTTGCTCGTCCAAGGGGATGGTGAGGTAGACCGGGACGTAACACATCGGATCAACGCAGGATGGATGAAATGGCGACAGGTCACGGGAACAACTTGTGACCCACGGATGCCCCTCAAGTTGAAGGGTAAAATCTACAAGTCCGTGATAAGGCCTGTCATACTGTATGGATCAGAATGTTGGGCTGTGAAAAAGACGGATGAAAAAAGATTGCACGTAGCGGAGATGAGAATGTTAAGATGGATGTGTGGTGTGACAAGAATGGATAAAGTGAGAAATGAGAATATTAGGGGAAGTTTGAAAGTGACGCCAGTGACTGAAAAGTTGAAAGGGAATCGTTTATCTTGGTATGGTCATGTGAAGAGGAGGGATGAAGCGCACGTAGCTAAAAGAGTTATGAATTTACATGTGGATGGATGGAGAGGGAGAGAGAGGCCAAAGAAAAGATGGATGTATTGTGTGAGAAGTGATATGAAAGAAAAGGGAGTTAGTGATAGCGTGACGAGTGACAGGACAGAATGGAAGAAAAAAACGTGTTGTGCCGACCCCAAATAAAACGGGACAAGGGCAGGAAGTTGATGACCCCACGTGAGGACTCGAACTGTGTAGTTTTAACTTTGATAGAGGTATTATAAGCTTGTTTTCAAATTGTGAACGCGGTGCGTATCGGCGAGGTTGGTCTGTTACTTTTTTTATAAAAGTTATGATAGATTTGAATATATACGACAGCCCGAAATCATCTATCCCGCAGTTGCCCACCAGACAACACCCGTCTGATCGGAGGATCCTCCCTGTTCAATGGAGGTAGGTATGTGGGACTTTACACTCTGTTCCGCATACCTCCAAAAACCTAGTAATAATCCTGGAATTACATTTAGATCGTGTTTTGGAATAAGGCGATTCGTGTTTTAAATTTTTATGACAAAATATGTTCACTACACTTGCCTTCGGTCATGAGCATCTTCGCACTTCCTTCCGTAATGTCTTCGATGTTAATGCCGTTATGCCGCCTCTTCCGCTCCCTCCTGGCGGGCGGCGGCGTCAGGCCGACAGTGGCGTCCGGCTCCGGCGACGCGCTCGGCAGCGGCGTGCTCGTGTGCAGCGGCGAGCACGCTGACGTCAGCGACGACGCCGGCGACAGCGGCTCCAGCAGGGGCGGCGCGGCCGCCTCGATGGCCTGCTGCAGCTCCACCAGCGATATGGGCCGCAGTAGGGGCTGCTCGTCATCCATCGGGGCCGCGGACTCGTCCTCCACCAGCATTCGAGACTGTGCCGACGACAACATTTTACAATAAATCAAACAATAAATGAAGCGTGTTTTACTAGTCACTAGACAGGCAGAGATACTGACGTGCGAAAGCTCGAGAGAGGCCTGGAAGTCGTCGAGCAAGCCGATGATCTCGCCGTCGTAGTCCCGCAGCGCGTGGCGCGCCTCGGACATGACGCGCGGCTCCAGCTCCATGAACACGCGCGGCAGCGTGGGGTGCGGCCGCGGCGCGCCCGCCTCGCGCGCCGCCCGCGCCGGGTCGCGCTGCGAGCCCGTGCGCGCGAACTGCTCGCCGCGCAAGGGCGCCCGCGTGCCCGAGCGCGCGGCCGGCGCGGCGGCCGGGGCGCCCGGCCCGTCTTCCTCCGCGGGTGCCGCTTCAACTGCATCTTCGTACCTGCAGACAAACGACACGAGGTCACGTTGTGTCCGAGGAAATGACGGTGATAGTGTAGAGACAAAAAAATAAGATAAGCAAGTTTACGACATGTCTAACCCGAAATATATGGATTGCAAGTATAAAAACCAAATATGGAATGAGATCGGACGAAAATTAAACTGTGAAGGTGACTGAAGTGTGTGACAGATAACTCCTGACGGGACACGGATGCCCAGCCTCGCCACGGACACGTTCCTGCCCCGTCCCTGACACGGCACTGATGTGTGGGGATAGACCTTAAAGGTTCACCTTACTGGCTCGTCTCAGTAATTCGTATATATAGCAATAAGATGACTCACAGCGCGTTGGCGTGCAGCGCTTCGCTGACGTCCATCACATGTTGGTAGAGAAAGTCGACCTTGCGGCCGTAGATAGCGGCGGACTGCTGTAGCAGCAGCGCCAGCTCGGCGTAGTTGGGCGCCACCACGTCCGCGGCGTCGGCGTCGTCGCCCGCGTCCAGCGCGTGCAGCCCCGCCTCCGTCAGGTACTCCTCCAATAACTGCGGACGTGACACCGCACATCACAAACTGTTCGCTCTTACAATGAATGACTCTCGCCACTCTAACAGTGACTCCGCTAGCTTGGATGTCGAGTTGTCATCCCCAAACATCGACATGAGTTTTATAATACCACTATGTTAAGGCGACGGCGACCGATGAATTATCCATACAAACGTAATACCAAAATCATTTGCAGATTGAGCATATTTCCACCATATTATGATGATATTCGGATTTAGACAATATTTATCTAGGTGCCTACGTTTTTCTTTTTTTTAAATACTTACTTAAAACGAAATTTAAGCCAATTTCATTTCGCATATTTTTATAGCGTAAATGGCATGTTTTCATTTTGTTTTTTCTGTATTATAAACAACAATATTTCTAATATTGTTCCCGTAGGAACATAGCTTATATTATCAAGTTACAAATTATAGAAAAAAGAGTGTGTGTACTTATGTAGGTACATGCGTTAGAAGTTATACTTCTTTGGCGTATGAAAAAAAAAAAAAAAACTAAAATGCAGTAGTGATTAACGATAAATATTAAAATTAATCAAAAAGATTTTATTTAAATAAAAAAGGTTTTATTAACTTAAAAATATGACAACACAGTAAAAATATACAATCAATCAAATATATTAATAAATATTTCAAATAAACTATTTTACATTCGTAGATTCTTCTCGTAGTGACTGAATAGGCACGCGAGTAACAAGAGGTTTGTGGTAGCTAAAATATGATATAAACGGTCTCGTTGAAACTGTAGATAAGTATCTTGTGAATACACCATCAATAGTAGTGCCATGCTGTGTTGTTGAAACTGAAGAGTCATTATTAATTAATAGATTTAAATCGTCATTAAATAAACATTCAGCATTTAAGGTATAAACAAGTATAGAATTTTTTTATTTTTTTATTTATACATAAAATTTGTTAATATACCAGAAATAAAACAAAACGAAAAAAAAATTTTTTTTTAGATAATAATGTAATAATTTTTAATTAACGATGTAAATAAATTATACATACCGACAATTAACCTCAAATCTATAAATGCACTCAAAACAGTTTATTCAAATCAGTTTTATCACTAATATTCAATATATATAGGTATATATAGATATACTAATAAATTATTAGTATCACCGTCGTATAAGAAATTGATTTAATAAAAACACCAAAATAATATTTATTTATTCACACTGTTTAATTGTACTCTTACGAAACACGTGTTCTAAATATAAAAATACTAGAATATACAACTTGAACATAGTTATCAATTTTCATGCATGGCCACCTAGAACTAACTTCACGATGTAGAATTTAGGTGTCGGTGTGCGCGCGCATCGTAAAAATTCACTCTCATCATTTTTCTCTATCGCGCCAAAAGAAGTATAACTTCAAAAATTGAAAAAGCATTAAGTTTTCATTCATCATTTTTGGTATTACGGAACACATCTAAATTTATCCCAAATTTCCAAGAGTTAGTAGTGCTATCGCGGCATGCGAGCGCGTCAGTGTCAGTGTGTGCGTGATGTCATTACTTCGGTCGCGTTCGTTCGGTTTGCGTAAATTTGTGTAATATTTTTTCTATTGACTTTCTGTATTGCTTTTACTTTTTTTTATGTGATGCAAATAGAGATGGGCGGCGGATAAATACCCAGAGGATAAATACTCGAGTATTTATCCAAAATGAGTAAATACTCATTTTTACCCATTTTTATTGGATATTTACTCAAAGTGATGGATTTACTCAAAATGAAATGTTTATTTTTTTTTTGCAAATCGAGTGGTTATTTTAAGGATTAATGTCTTGAATTTTTATCTTTAAAGATTTCAAAATAGAGTACCTACTTAGTTACTTTATTGAAACTTTCGAAAACACTACATTACCTTCATTTTATTAGTTTTGATGTCAATGATATATTCTCAATGCACGCTACCCCGGTTTCCTTTTTTCTTGTTTCTTTTGTTTTGCTTATCTAACCCTCCACCCCCACGCCCTATAGTGTCTGTCCCGTTCAGTGCCCAGTTATGCGTCATGAGCGCACGCGCGCTATTATTTTGAATGTTGTGTTATAATGTCTCAAGGTAAGTTTACTATTCTTATTAATTTGTGCTAATCCAAATGGTTACTTGGGTACTTACGGTCACACCTATGTCAATGTGATTGATAACCTATTTTTGACCGACTTCAAAAAAAGGAGGAGGTTATCAATTCGGTTGTATTTTTTATTTATTTTTTATGTGTTTTACCTCAAAACTCCGTCATTTATGGACCGATTTGCAATTTTTTTTTCCTCTTAAAGAATATGCTTTCCGATTGGTGCCATTTTTTTCAGAATCCAGTTCTGATGATTGGATCCATGAGGAATCGAGGGAACTGCTCAAATATTATAGGCACCCATATAGTGATTTTGATATTTTCATCGAGAACTTAAGCACTTACAGTCAAAAAGTTACATTTGATGAAGTGTAACTGATAAATAAGACTAGAAATGGCTAACGGAACTTTATACTCACATAGATATCACAATGAAGATAGTTAAGCGACTATGACAATATTTACTTTTTATTAATACAATTAATCAATTTATCCTAGCCGTGTTTGGGCTTATTAGAATTGTCATGAAATGCAGTTTGGCTATAAGGTACTATCGAACTGATCTGATGATGGAGCCGGAAGGTGGAAGGTAGACACAGAAACTTCATAATAAAACAATGTAACCTAGCAGTGTTTGGGTTAATTGGAATTGTCATGAGAAATAGGCACTCTGGTTATATATAAGTGTATCGCAACTAAAAAGTGTGACATAAAAAACTTTTTACAAAAAAAAACCAACCACTAAAAAAAACAGTAAAAGGATCAAAATAACTTTAATTTCGGAAGTCGTTGTTAAATAAGAAACAAACAATACCAAGAAACACCGACTTCCGAAAGTAAAGTTATTTTGATCTTTTTAGAGAAGTCAATTATTTTTTTTTTGTAAAAAGTTTTTTTATATTACCTATCATCTTTTTTTAAACGTTTTTAATAACTTTTACCAATTTTTAACATACCTGTAGCGTCCCAATAAGCTAAAAACTTGTAACTTTGAACATAGCTAGAATAATATGACATTATCACATTAACTCTATTATTACAATGATTTAAATATCTACTAGGTACGTAGTTTGAGGATGTATGACATTTACAAACCCGCACTGGGCTAGCGTAGTGGATTCTATTTTAGTCCATTCCCTCATGGAGAGGAGTAAGCCTGTATCTCAGCAGTGGAAACATTAAAAAGTCTGATGGCGAAGTACCTACTATATTGTGCATTTATGCTATGAACAAATCAATATATTAGTTCTAACTTTGATAATGCTTGACGAAAATATTCAAGATGGAACATAATAGGCTTTATGTTATTATAAATGTGATTAATAAAGCATGTTACAAATCTATATTTTCCGTATTTTTATTATTTCAATCCTTTTGTTGGTAAAATAACAAGATTTAAACTAAATAACGCAATCCAAACTGTAGGGAGTATTTATCCATGATTTTGATAAATACTCGGGTAAAAACGGATATTTATTGAGTATTTATCCACTTTGAGTATTTACTCGGATAAAATCCCAACACTAGATGCAAATTATTTATTTGCATATGAATATCAAAACTAATAAATATAAATATATATATTCCTTTTACAAAACTTCAAATGCTTAGGTACTTTTTTTTGGGTGGGAAATCATCCAATGACGCCCTCTCGCCCTTGGGCGGAGCGCGAGGGCGTGGCAGACTTTTACTTAAATAAAATCGACTCCTATATTCCTTCCTTGCCTTGCGTTCCAGGGCCCCAGGTTTTCCTTTCAAAAGCGAACCCATGGCCCCAGTAGGCTTTTTTTTTAAGGTGGGAAAATCATCTAATGACAAATCCCGCTCTTGGGCGGGGTGGGAGATAGTGTCAGACTTTTACTGACTAAAAACCCACTTCTATTCCTTCGTTGCCTTCGTCCCAGGGCCCTGGGTTTCGCTTTCACACTACCCGTGGCCCCAGTAGGCTTCGACCCTGCTGCGCCCCTACGATTTGCTGACATCTCCCTGAGGCGCGCGTGGAACAATACGCGCCGTCGACGACTTGGGCTCGGTCCGGACGGTTACCGGACGGTCGGACGGCGGGCTACCCATTGCTCGCCGTCCGCAAACCCGCGCCTACGATGGCCGGAAATCGGGATCGGAATCCCGGCGGCGGTTGGGGCGTGAGGACCGTTGCCTGACGCGATCTGCCGCCTCCTTTTCTAGCATTACTATTCTACATTAGGTGAGATAGTGGTCAAACGCGAGCCTATCAATAATAAAAAAAAAAAAAAAAAAATTACTGCTTCGCTGAAGGAGGCGACCGCCTGCCACTCCTCCTCGCTCCGGACCATGGCTTGTACCAAGGCCCAGCGCGAGAAATCGCCGCCGCCGATCGCGCCCACGAGGACACGACGTTGCTCTGCCCAAGCGGGGCACATCTCTATTGTGTCCTCCAGGCGGTCCACACAGTGGCAACACCCGGGCGTCGCTTCCGCACGAATCCGGTGCAGGAACTTCCCGAACTTACCGTGTTCGGTGAGAACCTGCGTCATGCGGAAGATGAGGACGCCTCAAAGAGGGGTTTTACCGCCATAATTGTGGCGTGCCCAACCCCAGTAGGCTTCGACCCTGCTGGGCCCCTAGGTATTGTTGACATCTCTTTGAGGCGCACGTGGAACACTACGCGCCGTCGACGACTCGGGCTCGGTCTGAACGGCCCGACGGGGAGCTGCCTATTGCTCGCCGTCCGCAAGCCCACACCCACATTGACTGGATTTTAGGGTCGGGATTCCGGCGGCTGGGGCGTGCGGAACGTTCCCTCGTGCTTGTGGCTGCCTCCTTCGCTAGTATTACTGTTTCGCAGAAGGAGGCGACCACCTGCCATTCCTCCTCGCTCCTAACCATGGCCTGTACCAAGGACCGGCGCGAGAGTTCGTTGCCTTGCTGCCGATGGCCCCCACGAGGACGCGGCGGTGCTCCGCCCAAGCGGGGCACCCCTCTACCGTTTGCTCCACCGTGTCCTCTGGGCGGTCCACACAATGGTGACACCCGGGCGTTTCTTCTCCCGAACTTGCCATTTCCGGTGAGGACCAGCGTCATGCGGAAGGTGAGGACGCCGTGACGTCTTTCCAGCCACTCCTCAAAGAGGGGACTTACCACCATAATTATGGCGTGCCCAGCACTGGGTTGCGATAGTCGCTTCCACCATGAGATCCCGCCGGAACTCTGTCCGCCATACCGCGACTTGTCGCGGCAGCGAAGTTTTCCCCCGGCGCGCGGCGTTGCATCTCCACGCGTAAATGCATGTCATGCATGCGTGGAAGGACTATTGCCTTCAGATCCCATGGTGGCAGGCCAGCAAGGAGGCTCGCCACTTCGCGGGAAACCGTGCGGTATCCCCGCACCATCTGGGTGGCCATGACCCCCTGGCATGCGTTCAGCTTTGCCGCCGGTCGCTTTCGCAGTGACGGTGCCCACACCGGCGCTCCGTAAAGGGTCCATGGACCGAACGATCGCTGCGTGGAGCCTCCAGCAAGAGGTCTGGACCTCCTAGGTTGGGTAGGAGCCGCTTGTGGGTAGCCCCAGTCCGTTCCAGTTTGAGAGTCAGATCTCGGAAGTGTTCCTCGAAATTCCACCGGCTGTCGAGGACGAGTACAGGAGTGGGTACTTCATTAACGACCCGACGCCGATGTGAACCCCTCCTACCGCCAGGGGCTGGACCCCCTAGGTAGGGTAGGAGCCGCTTGAGGGCAGCCCCAGTCCGATCTAGTTCGGTAGCCAGACGTCGGAATGCTCCTCGAAATTCCATCGGCTATCGAGGACGAGTCCCAAGTACTTCATCGTCGACTTCGCGATGTAAACTTCTCCTACCGTTATTTGGGAACTCGATTGTGGCGCGTTCCGAGGGCCATGGAAACACATGGCCTCGGACTTGTGCAGTGCCAGCTCGAGGCGCAGGGAGTGTCGTACCAGGCGGCAGCTGAACCAGCGACACGCGTGGTTGCGACAGTCGTAGAGAGGAAACCGCAGTTGGTACTCGAGGTTTCACTGCACAAGTCCGAGGCTATGTGTTTTCTTGGTCCTCAGAACGCCACCACCGGGTCCCCAAATAAAGGTAGGAGGGGTTCACATCGCGTCGGTCATCAATGAAGTACCCACTCCTGTACTCGTCCTCGACAGCCGGTGGAATTTCGAGGAACACTTCCGAGGTCTGGCTTTCAAACTGGAACGGACTGGGGCTACCCACAAGCGGCTCCTGCCCAACCTAGGAGGTCCAGACCTCTTGCTGGAGGCTCCACGCAGCGATCTTTCGGTCCATGGACCCTTTACGGAGCGCCGGTGTGGGTGCCGTCGCTGTGAAAGCGACCTGTGGCCAAGCTGGACGCATGCCACAGGGCGCACCGCACGATCTCCCACGAAGCGGCGAGCCTCTTTGCTGGCCTGCTACCATGGGATCTAGAGGAAACAGTCCTTCCACGCATGCACGATTTGAGCATGGAGATGCAACGCCGGGGCGAAACTCCGCTGACGCGACAAGTTGCGATATGGCGGACTGAGTTCCGGCGGCATCTCATGGTGAAATGGCGACAGTGACTGTCGCAACCCAGGCTGGGCACGCCATAATTATGGCGGTAAATCCCCTCTTTGAGGAGTAGTTCAAAAGACGTACCGGCGTCCTCACCTTCCGCACGACGACACCTCACCGGACATGATAAGTTTGGGAGGTTCCTGCACCAGATTCGTGTGGAAGAAACGCCACAAAGATGTAGACCACCACGACGCACATGTGAGGGAACGGTCTTCTTCACGCTCCAGCCGCCGGTATCCTAACCCTGATTTCCAACTACTGTAGGCGTGGTGTCGCGGACGGCGAGCAATGGATAGCTCTTCGTCCGGCGCCTCCGGCCGTCCGGTAACCGTCCATACCGAGCTCGAGTCGTCGCGTAGTGTTCCACGTGCGCCTTGAGGAAATGTCAGCAAAACCGTAAGGGCCCTGGATCGAAGGCAAAAAAGGAACAGGAGTGGGTTTTCTCGTCAGTAAAAGTCTGAAATCATTGAGATATCGGCACGGTAATGAAATTTCCAAAAAAGGCATTACTAGTCTGTACATTCATTAACGACTCCCCAAAGTATTCGGCAAAAATAAAGAAAATAATGAACATACCTAATTTTACTAACAATATTGTAATACGCTCACATACACACACAGCTGCGCCAGTCGCTCACTTGTTTTTGTCAAACAGAGATAGCTATATTCCGCGATACGCGTCAACTTGCAGTTGCAAGCGGCGTTCGCTGGGCTCTTAAGCGACCTGTAAATCGACGACAGAACTCTACGTGATCAGTAGCGCTTGTGCCTACAGGGCCAACGCAACAGTCGAATATAATAGACTCACTCAACGAATTACGAAATGGAAACAAAATTGATTCTCTAGTTGATACCATTTTCGAAAAACCTTTTTATTTAACACCATTTTAGTTGTGGTACCTCTTAGCTAAACCTAAATGGTGTTAAAGTTATACATAGTACCCACTTATAGCCAGTACCTACATGTAATATAATGAATAAATAAATAATAATGTCATCTTATTACGCAAGGAGGCTTGTACTAGCAGTTTTGCAACGAAAGTGTTAACTCATTTGAAAGCTTTTAAGCTATTCAAGAGAAAGGCAAAAGATTTATCGCCCGATTTATTATTGATATTTTGGACTTGACTACCAATTATTATCACAAAAATTTACGAGTTTAAAGGTGTCCTTGCAGCATTCTTGAGCAGAAGTCTTCGTTATTGAAGGTCTGCAAAGGCAGCACAAATAAAGGCTTAGTGGGACACTTATAAGTGGTCAACTAAAATATGATGAAAACGAAACACTAACTCTAAAATATAAAGCTTTGAGCAGGACTCCTCAACACACTAAATTGATATAAACTAGTGCTTGACTGCGATCCCACCTAATGGTAAGCAGTGATGTGATGCAATCGTTGATGGTGAGGCTCACTAGTTTATTAAGAGCCTATTTACTCTAGCCTTGAGGACACCTAAATTATAATTGGACGGGAAGACCGCAGCAGGCAAATTGTTCCAGTCCCTCGATGTACGCGGTTTATACCGCGTACGACGAGGCGAAACGCTTGGTCCAGACCGTAGAGGTTTCAACAACGTAAGGGTGGATACTCGCCGTTCGTCGGATTGTCCGATGGTAGAAATGAGATGGTGGAATCAAGTGATGCCATTCCCGCGCACACTCTCCAAAATGATCCTGTAAATCACCGAAAGGCTGGCTACCCTTCACCTGTGCTCGAGGCTTTGTAGATTGGAGTTAACCAGATCTGGATCACCAATTAGCCTCTCGCACGCCTTTCCACCGAGTTCAAAGCTACTAGGTGGCATTTTGCAGCACCAGCCCATATGTGGCTGCAGTACTCCACACACGAACGGACCTGTGCTTTGTATTACATTAAAAGCTATCCTAGTGCGAAGTACCGTCGCGGACCTTTGCAAGAACGCCAAGTTTCCTAGCAGCTACCTTGGCTTTAGATTCAATGAACTGCCCAAAGTTAAGGTCTGAGGAAATTTCAACTCCCATGAGCTGAAGGCAGTCGGTATATTCCAGGGATACATTCTGAAAAGCAGGAGCCAAGGTGAACGGGCTCCTTTTAGTGGTGAACAGTCGTAAGCTCTACCATAGCCTCTCTTTCGGACCGCATTATCTCCGTACTAGCCCGAGCACTTGGCAGGTATCTCTCTACAACAATGCCATCATCTGCATACCCATAGATACCGGGCATTAGCAGATTGTTAATATGCAACAGGAAGAGAGTTGCAGAGAGAACAGACCCCTGAGGAACTCCGGCATTAGTCGTCATGGGCTCTGATGAGCATCCATCGACAACAACTCGAAAAATACTTTATATCTTCAGAAAAAACGTACGTTTTTCGAGCCCTAGGCAACATTGAAGTTGTTTTTCACAAAAACAAGACGGCGCGCGGCGTATCCATTACGGAGTTTTAATCTGATGATTCTAATGATAATAACTGCCATTAACTTTAAAAAATAAAGACGAGATGAAATAAAATTGGAGTTGAACACCGTGTCACGGGGGCGGAGCCACGGGCGGCAACTAGTCGGTAATAAAAAGAAATAGGTTTTGTATTCGCAATCGCAACTGCACCGAGATAAACGAATCGCCAAATTGCAATTTAAAGCACCAAGTGTGCTAAACTCTTCAAATAAAACATCAAACCATATAATTATTACGGTTATAATAAATATTAAAAAATGGCAACCTTTTCAAAGGATTTTCCAGAATTTTGCCTTTAAAGATAAAAAAGACGAGATGAAATAAAATTGGAGTTGAACACCGTGTCACGGGGGCGGAGCCACGGGCGGCAACTAGTCGGTAATAAAAAGAAATAGGTTTTGTATTCGCAATCGCAACTGCACCGAGATAAACGAATCGCCAAATTGCAATTTAGAGCACCAAGTGTGCTAAACTCTTCAAATAAAACATCAAACCATATAATTATTACGGTTATAATAAATATTAAAAAATGGCAACCTTTTCAAAGGATTTTCCGAATTTTGCCTTGTAAAGATATAAAACAGTGGTCCAAAGTTTATATGGCGAAACCTACTAGTAACAGTGACGTCACAGACGTGTTACGGTGCACATCAGCTGCTCATGTTTACAATAAAATAAAATAATAAACACAGTTTATTCCTTTTCAAGTTTATTGCTATAATATCGCTACAGTCTAACTTACGTGCGAATGCTTTCACCTTTTTAAAAGACAGTGTTTTGGTGGTGTAATAGCATAAAATCTAATTGTTCTACACTACTACTTAAAATCGTTTTATTTGAACTGTTATTTATTTTTGTTTTTCTCATTTTGACAGCCGGCCATTACCACAGACTATAGCCTACATCTGCGCCCGCGCGTTCCATTCGTTTGTCTGCTACAGATAAATGCATAACGGAGCATCGGGCGTATGTATATGGATGCTATAGTAGTAGTGGTATAGTGCTTTTATTTTACACTTTTTTGTAGTTTAATTGATTTGTTTAGTATATTTTATTTTATTATCTATATTATCTTATTAATTTGTCTCTGTGTTCCGTGAGTGTGTCCGTGGCATCACCAGGCCCTATCACAATACCAGAGCTGCGTTATTTTTACTTTTTAGTTTAAAATCGCAGCATATGCTGAGATAGGAGCCTTTTTGGCCTCGCACAGGTCTTTTATTTCTATTTTTTAATATTGTTTTTTCTATTATTTTTAAGTTTATAGATGATTAAGTAGTTACTTTTATTTTATTGTTGTTTATCCTGTGCGAGTCTCAAATAAATGTTTTCTTTCTTTCTAAGAAATCCGTAATTATTTGTGGAGATTTTAATATTAACATTTTAGAAAATAATTCAAATAGCAGCAGATTTTTAAGCCTTTTTAAATCATTTAATTTAACTAATGTTTTTACAGAACCAACTAGAGTAACTCCAACCTCTGCAACTTGTATTGATAATGTTTTCTGCAATTGTGACTATTTAGATAAAGCTATACTTCCATCTGATCATAGTGGACAAACGGTAGCATTTAAGTCTCAAGCAGCCTTGGAAAAACTAAAACTGGGTAAGTGCGAGTCGGACTCGCGCACTGAGGGTTCCGTACAAACTTGTAAGGTAAATACCGGTTTACGATTTATGACGTATTAAAAAAAAACTACTTACTAGATCTCGTTCAAACCAATTATCGGTGGAAGTTTGCATGGTAATGTACATCATATATTCTTTTTAGTTTTATCAATTTCTTATTTTAGAAGTTACAGGGGGGACATACATTTTACCACTTTGGAAGTGTCTCTCGCGCAAACTATTCAGTTTAGAAAAAAATGATATTAGAAACCTCAATATCATTTTTGAAGACCTATCCATAGATATCCCACACGTATGGGTTTGATAAAAAAGAAATTTTGAGTTTCAGTTCAAGTATGGGGAACCCCATTTATTGTTTTTTTTTTCCTATTTTTGTGTGAAAATCTTAATGCGGTTCACAGAATACACCTACTTACAAAGTTTCAACAGTAGGTATAGTTCTTATAGTTTTAGAAAAAAGTAGCTGTGATATACGGACGGACAGACAGACAGACATGACGAATCTATAAGGGTTTCGTTTTTTGCCATTTGGCTACGGAACCCTAAAAATGATATTAGGAACCTCAATATCATTTTTGAAGACCTATCTATAGACTAACTCCCCACACGTATGGGTTTTTGAGTTTCAGTTCTAAGTATGGGGAACCCCCAAAATTTATTGTTTTTTTTCTATATTTGTGTGAAAATCTTAACGCGGTTCACACATCGATATATATATTACGTACTAGATTACGCGTGCCGTACACTCACTTCAACCGACTCAGGTGCAGTGTCTTCTATGCACCTTGATATTGATGACATTAGTACAGTTTTGACGTTCATGCAGTGTGTGAGAGCGGCGCTTATAAATTCAAATTAAAGTGAATCTGGACGTAAATAATAATTCTGTAGTAATTTAAGTAAAATTACTGGTTGTCCAAGCAATATAATAGCTTCTAATATCGTAATAGTATGTTAGAAAACATATTATTTTATTGAAAGGCCTTCCCATTTTACAATCATAGACTAAAACATGCAGATGTTAACTTCCACAAAAACCAGATTTTTACCTACAACTGGTTTAGTGGACACAGACTTGCATGGTGTTTTATTCTGTTTTTTTTTTTTAATATTTTATTTAATGTATTTTGTATATATGATATTTTGATATTTTTGTATAAATGATATCAATGAATTCCGTCAAATTCAAAAATTATGACGACGTGTTTTTTGATACTGTAAAAACTCAGCAAGAAATGTCAGCAAATCATTGGGTATCAGTTTTCATCGGTAAGTTTTGTCGTTAGGTAAGCATTCTGTCATTCGTTAGCACTTAGGTATTACGTATCTACATAGATATCACGTGCAGATTAGTATTCAAATATACATTAGGCTCAGCTGAATTTGTAGTCTTATGTGTGATATTGCATTACTCATATTGAGATTTCGTCCTTCATACACTATAATTATATTCTAGATTTGTTCACACTAGTCAGCCGAAAAGGGAAGAATGGATAAAAATTCTTCAAGAGGATAGAAGTAAAACACGTGGCTTTCTACAAAATATTCGTTTATCTGCTCTGCACACTTTCAAGCTGATGATATTTAAGTTGAAAAAGATTAAAAAAAAAGTTTTAGCTGCAAAAAAGTTATAAAATTACAACAGAAAAATAAATATCTCCGAAAAAAAAAACTGAATCTTTAACTGGAATTGTTAAACATTTTAAAGATAAATTTACCGTTGTTGTTTGTTTTGTTACTAGATATTAGCGGCGCAGTCCTGATCTTCATTCACTCAGGATAGCTGTTCTTCAGAATGATGAATACAATAATAATAATAAACATCTTTATTCAGGTAAGTTACACCCATATCATTAAATAACACAACACTAAGTGCTAACCTAATAAGACTAGTGAATAATAAAGGGTTTCAATATTTTACGCAATTTTGAATTCACTTATTTATTAAAGTCGTAGAACGTGGTTTTTGAATTTACACTAACGAGGACTATTATTAAATTTTGAAATAGAGTGTTATTGTAATGAATTGTAGGCAAAAAGCTGTGTCACTTCTGCGGTATAAAAATCTATATGGATAACATGTCATTACACTATGTTGAACGAAACGCGTAAGTGACGCGAAATTCATGGCGCTTAAGAAATTTTGGTCGTGAAAAAAGTATCTCTAAAAGCTATCTAGGCGCTGTATGTTTTAATAGTTTTGTTAGACGACATAATACCAATCTAGCGCTGCAGCGAACTTTTGTTTTAATTTTTCAGTATTTTGACAAATAGTTTCCATGAACGTGCTTGTCTATCGCTAGAATATAAGTCGATGGGTTCACAGAATACATCTACTTACCAATTTTCAACAGTATAGTTCTTATAGTTTCGGAAAAAAGTGGCTGTGACATACGGGCGGACAGACAGACATGACGAATCTATAAGGGTTCCATTTTTTGCCATTTGGCTACGGAACCCTAAAAACGCAAATTCAATTTAGGCCAATTACAATTGGCAAATTTACAAAATTTAATAATAACTTAGAAAATAAGTTAAATGTTTTGGGCCATGATATTGATGACGCCAATAAACTTTATGATAATTTTTTTTCAGTGGTACTCAATGAATTTAATACAGCTTTTGAAAAGAAGTCTAAAAATATTTTCCCTAAGTTTGTATTTAGTGACTGGGCGACTAAAGGTATTAGGGTAAGTAGAGAAAGACTATATGAGCTGTATGGCCTTAAGCCATTCTTCAACACTGAAACTTTTAATAAATATGTAAATAGAAATTCTAAACTTTTCAGAAAGATTTGCAAGGTAGCAAAGGCCCCATTAGCAACAAGATCAAATCGGCAGACAATAAAATAAAGACTGTGGAAAGTTATTAATAGTGAAACTGGTAGGAATAAAGTACGCAACATGTATTTTTTATTGGAGAATTCACATGGTCCCAAAAGCTCTAACATAGAAGTAGCCCAAGAGTTTGTGCATTATTTCATCGATATATACTTCTTAGGACAACGGAAGCTCTAAATTCCTCCCCTGAAGCTTCAGTTGCTTTATTGAAAGCAAACTTGCCAGGCTGTCCGGTTGAATTTCAATTCAAACATATAAACCCTTTGACAGTCATTAAGGCTTTCCGGCAAATCAAAGTCAAATTAACCGAAGACCTATGGGGAATGTCTGTTAAAGTATGCACATCCATAATTGAGACCATAGCACCATACTTGGCTTTAATTTTTAATTTGTGTGTGGTTCAAGGAGTCTTTCCAAATATAATGAAATACAGTAAAACACATTTATTTCATAATTTTTACAAATCCTGCCCAAATTGTTGGCCTCTGTTGTAAATGCAGGCCCAACATCTGATTCGTATTTCAACAGTTGTCGTACGAAGTCGTATTTTCTCCTTAATTGTATTGAAAGCCGTTTCAATACGTTGTTTGCGAGTTAGTCTTATGTGAATCATTCACAATTCTAGCGAATTTACACAGCTGTTTTGGTCAGCTGGACCAATTTTAAAATCGTTTTTGTTTTGTTGCGCCGTTTCAATGCGTTGAACGTACGAATCAGATGTTGGGCCTGCATTTACAACAGAGGCCAACAATTTGGGTAGGATTTGTAAAAAATATGAAATAAATGTTAAAAATACAATTTAATTTTTTTTTTGTTTCTTGTAAAACCCACGAAAAAAGAGATACGAGACAGATTTTACCTTATAAGAGTAAGATAACATTTTTCATAGGTTTTTCAGGTATCGTTTAAGTAAAAATATTTTTTAAATCATAATTTTGAATATTAGTCTTATGTGAATTGATTCACAATTCTAGCAAATTCACAAACTTATAAAAAGATTTTTATGGCATGTGGCACATCACAAGCAAGAGGATAAACTAGAGAATTTTTGAGGAAGTTGGAAGACTCCGGTCGCTTTTGGTTTTTTTTTATAGCCATGTAAATAGCTGTAACATAGATTTAAGTCCAAACCTTTGCAAGTAAATTAAAAAAAAAAAACTAGGTAGCTAATGTATTTTAAATTTAAATTTTAAATTTAGAAGTACTCTAACACAATACACATCTAAATAAAATTAAAATTCAGAGTCTACAACTTATATATTTTTTTAAATTTGTATTTGATTGAAAAATCTGGGTCTTATTTTCATAAAACAATAAAAAGTCGATTAAAAAAAATCCAAAGGGTATGAGAAGTTTTTAGGGGTCTGAAATGATAGCAGATAACCCCTCCCGTCGACCATTTCAATTTGGCACACGATGCACCAAACACCCTGTATAACAACGAGCCAAAGGCGGTGACTGAACTTAGCGAGGGAAAATTCAATTCAAATTATTAAGCATGTCCTAACTAAAAAAGCGTATTACATTGTTAGACTATGTCGAAGACACGCTTGTTTAGCAATGACTACTTCTGCACATGTGGCCCCCTGGTAACTCATAATATTGTGTCTGTTAACTTCTCCACATTTGTTGTAATATATACTTTTTTTTTTACCAACACATTGCTTTTGCAATATTTTTTTATATTATTAGACCCAGTGGCGTGCCAAATACCTTTAAAGGGGGCAAGCCAAGGAACCTTGACTTATCTACTACCTACCCAAGTACCCATTTACCTAATATTTCGAATAAAAAAAACTCGCGCTATAATCCGCCGTCACGTATCATCAGTGCAAAATCTCAAATCTCTTGCTGTAATGCTGATTAATTGCTACATTTTCATTTGTTATTTATTAATAAGATAGAAATTAAGTATACATCATACCTGTATCATAAATGATTTTAAATATGTAAGAGCCATCTATTGATATTTTTTGGCAACTCTTGCTCGCTCACAACAAAATTCTAGCTGGCTACTTCTGAATAATCCACTAGATGGCGCACAAAGTAGTAATCAATGAAATCATTTGTTTACGATATTGATATGTAATATAATTAGCATAGCAAATACTCACAATTTAAACAGCCATAGAGTATACAACAGCATAGCCGTTCTTCGTTTCTTTATCACACACTTAGAAATTTCATCACATAACTGTCGAGAACACGGATATCGGTCGAGAAATAGAACCAAGTTTTTGTTCGCGGTTTACCAAAACTACAGAATGAAATAACAGCATTTGAGAATTCTGATGTCTTTTCATAGCACCAGCGAAGTTATTTAAGTCATTATAACCTGATGTATTCCAAGCATTCTTATCGTTTGAGAAAAATATGCAACACGAATGAAACTGCCTATTATGTGATTTAGTTTTCTGAGAAATATTCAAATCAGGGGTAGGTTTAGGCGAAGTTACGATTACGAGATCATATTTATCTCTAAAAGTCAAAGTCTTTACCTGGCCAAGTATTTTTTCCACACATTTGAATCCGTCACAAGGAACAATTGCATGTATTTCCGAATTCATTTCAAAGATAATTAACTTTAATCACTTCAAAACCAAGTAAGTTACAGTAATAACTAATCATAAAACTTTAAATGACAGAAATCAAAAATCTTTGTTAACAAAACACACGTAAAAGTAAACACGATTTAACCGCTCAAAGCAAATTTGAACTAATTTGTTTGCGGAACTGTTTTACGCGTCATAGATAGAGGGCGCCTGTTTGCGTAGTAAAAATGCGCCTTGTAGTAAAATCCATTCATCAAAAATTTCAAGCCCGGAATATTTTAAAGAAAAAATGTTCGATGAGTACTTGCACACAGTATCAAATTTTACTCACACAGACTCACATTTTTATGTTTTTATAGGGAAAAGTGAGATGGCAGATCAAGCCTCATAAAAAGCCTTTGCGCCAGACAGAGGCAGCAACACACTAGTGTTCATCTCTTTTTTTTGTTAAGTGTTAGAGTGAGATCGGAGAGATGGCGCTCAGAGCGGCAACATTGCATAATGTGCATACGTCCTCGCCTCGGTATCGTGCGTGAATGAACACGAAATGGCAACAGCGCGTAAACGCATAAGCGCGCGAAGTTTAAAAAATAGAGTTTTATTTAATTTAATTCATTTGTTGTGTTCTATGATATAGATGACTGTGGTGTGGTGAGGTATTATTTTCACATCAAGCCAGGCTTTTTAACTTGTATTGCTCGCACGTCGCTGTAGACCCCAACTACCATGAATTCGTTAGTAATTTATTTTGTTAACGTCTCATTTATTTATAGTTGTAATTATTTATTTTTCTTGTTTTTTTTTTATATAACCTCTTTTTTATAATGTGAACGTGAGAACACTGTAGACTCCGCGAATTCTTAGATTACTTCGTATTACGACTCACTCTTTTATTATGATTATTTTTATTGTACTTTTGAGTACAATATTAACTGGTCTACACTGTCTTTACATAATATCTACTAATAATAATATAATATGGAGCGGTACACTCGGAATCGTACATTCCAAAGCAACGAAAGGTGGGTTTACAGGGATTGGGAGCGATCGGACCAAGGTGTGACTGATACGCGCCTGCCGGATGATGACGCCATGTGTTCATTTTGGCGCAGCATTTGGTCGGCGCCTGTCAGTCACACCGAGGGTGATTGGATTCGAGAGGTCAAGCGCGCATGCGATCTTTTACCAGAAATGGGGGCAATTACCATCAGCCCCCAAGATGTAGCCCGTGCAGTCCGTCCATTGCCTAACTGGAAATCTCTTGGGCCGGACGGGCTGCACAATTTCTGGGTTAAATGGTTCCAAAGGTCGCACGCTCGCTTGGCATCTCAGTTCCAGTCTGCCTTAGAGTCAGGGTCGCTGCCCCAGTTTCTAACGACAGGAATAACCCACCTGCTCCATAAATCAGGTAGTACTGCGGAACCCAAAAATTATAGACCGATCACGTGTTTGCCGACGGTCTATAAAGTTCTTACATCCATTCTGAGAGCTAAAATCAATAGTCATATTGAGACAAATTCTATCATGTCTGCCTCTCAGAATGGATGTAGGAACGGGTCCCGCGGTACTAAGGAGCTGCTCCTCATCGATATTGCCATTAGCCAACAGGTTCGACGTTCTCGGAAGAATCTGTCGGCATGTTGGATAGATTATAAGAAGGCATATGACTCTGTTCCTCATACATGGCTCATGAGGGTGCTAGAACTGTATAAAGTTGATGCAACTCTGCGCACCTTCCTGATGTCATGTATGGGGCAGTGGAGAACAGTCCTTCACTATCCGGGATGTCGACAGATTCAGGAGAACAACGAACCGATAAGGATTGAGCGTGGCATATTCCAGGGTGATAGTCTGAGTCCACTGTGGTTTTGCCTAGCCTTGAACCCGCTCAGCACACTGCTGGAGGGTTCTGGCTTAGGTTACCGGTTGAAAAGAGGCGGTCAGGTCATATCTCACCTTCTTTACATGGACGATCTGAAACTCTTTGCCCCCAACAACTTGCAGCTGGTGGAGCTACTGAAGGTAACTGAAACCTTTAGTAGTGCCATCAGGATGGAATTTGGTGTGGACAAATGTGCAGTCATACATGTAAAGAGAGGTGAGATTATGGAATCCGTGGGAATTCAACTCTCGGATTCTATACACCTTAGATCCCTCTGCTCAACCGAAACTTACAAGTATTTGGGTATGTCGGAATCGTTAGGCATCAATACTGATGACGTGAAACAATCGTTGAAAGAGCGCTTCTTTGGACGCCTGAATAAAGTACTCAATAGTCTTTTATCAGGCGGAAACAAGGTGCGCGCTTTCAACGGTTGGGTCATGCCGGTATTGATGTATTCTTTCGGCATACTCAAATGGACTCAGACAGAATTTGACGCCCTGGATAGGAGGGTCCGCACACTACTTACCGCAAATCGGATGCATCACCCACGGTCATCGGTGATGAGACTGTATATCCCGCGGAAGTGCGGGGGTCGTGGCTTCTTAAATGCTAAGACCCTGCACAACCGCGAGGTATGCAGTCTCAGGGAATACTTCCTAAAAACCGACGTGGGTATGCACCGAGATGTGGTAGCGGTGGACAAGGGCCTCACTCCGCTCTCCTTGGCTAACGAGAACTGGCGCAAACCTATAGTACTGGATACTAATGAACGCAGGGAAGTATGGCAGAGCAAGGAGCTTCACGGACGCTTTTACCGGGCCTTACATGGGCCCGATGTAGACTTGTTAGCGTCCGTATCTTGGCTGCGTTTCGGTGACCTCTTCGGGGAAACTGAAGGTTTTGTCTTTGCGATTATGGACGAAGTTATGATGACGAACAACTACCGGAAATATATTGTGAAGGACGGTACGGTTGACATCTGTCGGGCATGCCACCGACCCGGGGAATCAATCCGACACATTATTTCTGGGTGTTCTCATCTAGCTAACGGAGACTATTTGCATAGACACAACCTCGTAGCCAGGATTATCCACCAGCAACTTGCTCTTAAATACAATCTTGTGGAATCAGAGGTACCGTACTATAGGTATGTGCCCGACCCAGTTCTCGACAATGGCAATATCACGTTATATTGGGATCGATCTATCATCACTGACAGGACTATTGTTGCCAATGAACCTGATATAGTGGTGATAGATCGACTAGAGCGTCGCACAATGATTGTTGATATAGCGGTCCCTCATGACGAGAACCTCGTGAAAGCTGAGAAAGATAAGCAAACTAAGTATCTTGACTTGGCTCGCGAGGTTGTCGACATGTGGGAAGTGGATAGAGCAATCATTGTGCCGATAGTCGTAACGGCCAATGGCTTAATAGCCAAGAGCCTCGAACAACATCTGAGGAGGCTCTCGTTAGGCAGCTGGATCAAGGGCCTGATCCAGAAAGCAGTACTCCTAGACACGGCGCGTATCGTTAGGAGATTCCTCTCTCAGGAGCCCTGACCGCCGGCAGCTTGGACTCTGTTCCCGATGCCGGTGGGCTACTATTTTTTATATTTTTAAATGTTTTTTTAATGTTTTTTTTTTTTTTTTTTAAGGAAATATTTAAAAATATAATAAGTATGTAATATAATAAATAAATGATATAATATAATATTCCACAACTATCACATAACGCCGTCTAGTCTCAAGCTAAGCAGAGCTTGTGTTATGAGTGGGAACCGATCACTTTTCAGATTTTTTTTTTGTTCGAATTTCATTTTACCGAAAACTATTGACTGACGTCTTTTTTGCTATATGCATTATTTGACATATTTCTAGATCATCGAATTATTAAGTGTCATAAGTATTATTTTACCGAACTATATTTCGCCGATTTACAAAATAACTTTTTGCTATTGGCCGAAGCCTCTTTTGAACTTTTTTCATTTGCCAAATGATTTATTTGCCATATTTGCACCACACCGAAACAATATTTTACGGAATTTTGGTCACAAATATATAGACGGTTACTTGGTAGCATTTTCAATATTAAATTAAAATAGTATCATAAAAAGTCAATATGTTGTGTTACAAAATTTAGTGTCAGAAACGAATCGCTGCAAAACCGACTTCACACAGTCTTGTCTGCCCTACACCCCTAGAGTGTAATTAAAACCCGCGTAGGCGCGGAGGGGTAGGGCGGCCCGCGAGCTGAGGAGCAGGTGCATTTTGCATGCCTGCTTGGATGCTACATGCCTGCTTGCATCTGCATGCCTGCTGCATGTTGCATGCCTGCTTGCATGTCGCATGTCTGCTTGCATGCTACATGCCTGCTTGCATGCTACATGCCTGCTTGCATGCTGCATGCCTGCTTGCATGCTGAATGCCTGCTTGCATGCTGATTTCCTGCTTGCATGCTACATGTCTGCTTGCATGCACCACTTTTGTTCATAATCAACTATATCATAAAGTGCCTTTACTTTTGAATAATTCATTAAAAAAATATTAGGTTAAACTAATCTGAAATTAGCTCCTGTTGCCTCAATCATGCCACTGTAATAATTACATTTCTAGGCGTTTGGAAAATATGGTAATTAAAACAGTGGTATAATGAATGTTTGGAAATATAATACTTCGAACAAATGTTATTTCGGCTAAGTGTAACATCGGTGAAAAGTTTTTCGACCAAATGAAACGTCGGAGTAACGAAAACATCGAATTGATAATAGGTCAACTGATACAGTGGCAGACGTGACTTCGATGAAATAAAAAAAAACGAAACGAAAATAGTTGAAAAGTTTTAGGTGAAATGAAATTCGGTCAACTATTTTTCGAACTTATGATAGGTAACCGTTATGAGTACTAGATAACTGATAAACATACATATAGATTTCTAAATACATACATATTATAGATAAATTACACCCACACACAGAACAAATGTTTGAAATAGTGTTGGGTAAATAGCCGGATGCTTTGAGTTATTATCGATTATAATCCATAAGTGTCCATTAATAGCCTTGCAATGGATGATAACCCTGCTATTAATGTATTGTTAAAAAATAAATGCTTTTTTTATTTAGTGTAAAATCTGTGGGTGTGAACATAAATTGGGTGCGTGTACGCAGTGTGATTCAATGTATTGTAATTCTTTTTATTTATTTTTAATAAATACACATTTTTTGGGAAATTCAGTTTTGTTAAATTAGAGATCCAATACTATAAAAACCATAATTACTATTGACACATCGTTTTGTGATTTAACCATCTACCTAATTAATTACTTGATTTAACAAAGCGAGCTAAATATGTAAGTGTATGTATACCCAAGGCTCGGATACCGGTTAAATTTTCAAACCGTTATTATGTACTTGACGAAAAAACCTTTACATTAGGTTTCGTTCGCATAAACCGTTTTTTTTTAACCGGTTTTTGGAAGAGTATTTACATAAAGGTTTTTTCGGATTAAACGGTTTAGAGTAATAAAAACCGGTTAATACGGGCGCACGATAAACAAACGTCCCGCGCTGTTCACAGTTTTTATTCAGTAGTAAGTATTTTTTTGTTTTGGGTCGGGGTACAGCGGATGCCATTTTTGCTATACGCCAGCTATGCGAAAATACGGAGGTGCGCATAAAAACTTGCACATGGTATTCGTTGACCTCGAAAAGGCATACGACCGGGTACCTCGTGAGGTTCTGTGGTGGGCCCTTAAGGAGAAATTTGTGCCTGGGAAATATGTGCAGTTGATCCGAGCGATGTACAGTCGATGCAGTACCCACGTGCGGTCTACAGTGGAAACCACTAGCAGCTTCAATGTGGCTGTCGGCTTACATCGATGGTCGGCTCTCAGCCCTTACCTCTTCCTGATGATAATGGACGCTCTGACGTCGGACATTCAGGAAGAGGCTCCCTGGTGTATTCTGTTTGTCGATAACATTGTGTTGGTTGCCGAGAGTGGCCTAGAGGTCAAGAACAGATTGGAGGTGTGGTGGCAAAGACTGGAAAGTGTTGGCCTGAAATTGAGTAGAACCAAAATGGAATACTTGTTCTACGATTTCGGCGGTCTCTCCAATCCAGTGGCTTTAGCTCTCGCTAGAACGCCCATACCGCTCTGCTCCGACTTTCGATACTTAGGGTCGCTCGTCTAAGGGTATGGTGAGGTAGACCGGGACGTAACACATCGGATCAACGCAGGATGGATGAAATGGCGGCAGGTCACGGGAACAACATGTGACCTACGGATGCCCCTCAAATTGAAGGGTAAAATCTACAAGTCCGTGATAAGGCCTGTCATACTGTATGGATCAGAATGTTGGGCTGTGAAAAAGACGGATGAAAAAAGATTGCACGTAGCAGAGATGAGAATGTTGGATGGATGTGTGGTGTGATTAGAATGGATAAAGTGAGAAATGAGTATTTAGGGGGAAGTTTGAAAGTGGCGGCAGTGACTAAAAAATTTAAAGGGAATCGTTTGTCTTGGTATAGTCATGTGAAGAGGAGGGATGAAACGCATGTTACTAAAAGAGTTATGAGTTTACATGTGGATGGATGGAGAGGAAGACCAAAGAAAAGATGGATGGATTGTGTGAGAAGTGATATAAAAGAAAAGGGAGTTAGTGATAGCGTGACGAGTGACAGGACAGAATGGAAGAAAAAAAACGTGTTGCGTTGACCCCAAATAAAACGGGACAAGGGCAGGAAGATGATGATGATGACAAATATTTGGAAAAAGAAAAATTTAATGCTTTTCAATATATCAGTTTCAGTTTCCAGTTTATCAGTAATCAGTCTTCTAGTTTATTAGGTACAATTAGGTGGCTTAATTAAAAGAAATAGTAAAACTATACGCTAGTCTAGCTCAATAGTTTAATTGTTGAACAAGTGAGACATTTTTCCCAGTTGGTCCACTTGGTACAATTCCTTTTAACGCTTGAACTTCTGAGACAAAAAAGTTGAACTGTCCTAGGTAAACGTAGTCGTCCACAACTTCGAGTGTAGAGTCTCCGATCTTGATAGGAGTGGGTGCTACATGGATCTTTACCATGACTTTGGTTTTGTCCATGTTCATTTTAAGTCCCACTCTTTCGGAAGCTCTACTGAGGTCACCGAGCATTGTACTGAGCTCCTCCGTAGTCTCAGCCATGACTACTATGTCGTCGGCAAATCGAAGGTGAGTGATGTGCTCGCCATTGACATTTATGCCTAGCCCTCTCCACTCCAGAACCTTGAAGACATCCTTCATTGCGGCCGTGAAGTTTCGGAGAAATGACGTCTCCTTGCCTCACACCCCTCTGCAAGAGGATAGGTTCGGTCTGGTGCTGAAGTCGGACTGACATGGTGGCGTTTTTGTATAAACACTTCAGCACTTCGATGTACCGATAGTCAATCTGGCACCGTTGAAGAGACTGCAGTACAGCCCAAGTCTCGATCGAATCAAAGGCTTTCTCGTAGTCCACAAACGCTAAGCAGAGAGGCTGATTATACTCCTCAGTCTTCTGTATAACCTGCCGCAGCGTATGTATGTGGTCCACGCTGCTGAAGCCTTTTCGAAATCCGGCTTGTTCGGGAGGCTGGAAGTCGTCGAACCTGCGCGCGAAACGGTTCGTGATGACTCTGGAAAACAGCTTGTAGACATGGCTCAGAAGTGAGATGGGCCTGTAATTCTTAAGCAGGGTATTGTCTACTTCTTAAAGAAGAGTACCACCACACCTCTGCTCCATGCCTGTGGCGTTTTTCCCTCGAGTATGACGGAATCGAACAACTTCTGAAGTGCCTTTAGGATCGGTTTTCTACCCGCCTTCAGGAGCTCGGCCGTAATTCCGTTCTCACCCGACGCCTTGTTGTTCTTCAACTGCTTCAGAGCCACCCTAATCTCGTATAGGCTGACGTCCGGGATATCTTCGGTATAATGTCGAGTCAATCTAGCTCTTGGGTCGTTTGCTAGATTTGCAGTGGGTTCGGAGATTGACGTGTACAACTGTCCATAAAAAGCCTCGATCTCTCCCAGAAGCTCCGATTTGGCGGATATGACTCTGCCATCGTCGGTCTTCAGTTTCGTGAGCTGGCTCTGCCCAATAGACAGATCTCGTGCAAATACTTTAGAGCCCTTATTCCGCTCAATCGCATCCTTAATCCTCTCGGTATTAAATCGGCGAAGGTCGCGTTTCAGAGACTTTGAGATCCGTTTATTGAGCTGCCGATATGTGCACGCATCATCTGAAGACTGCAAAGTCATCTCACGCCTCTTCTTCATAAGCTCGAGAGTTTAATCTGACAGCTTCTTGTTCTTTTTTGGACAGTGAGCCTTGAAAAATTTAGACCCGACCGTATGGACAGTTCCCACGAACCCATCGTTATATTCGCCCACGGAGCTTCCTAGGCACTCGAAACGATTGTGGAGTTCGAGCTGAAAGCTCTCGGAGTTTTGGATCTGGATCTGTGCTGGACGGAGCGTAGACTTCACCAGTCGAGACCTTTCAAGCTTAATATTGATATTCAATGTGCCTCTTACCATGCGGTGATCACTTCCAGTTTTCACCGCATTGATCACGGAGACATTATTGAATATTTGCTTCTTCGTCGACAGAATGAAGTCAATCTCATTTCTAGTCGCACCGTCGGGACTTTGCCAGGTCCACCGCCTATGCTCACGTTTTTTGAAGAAGGAGTTCATCATGTAGAGGCTTTCCTTCTCCATAAAACTAGCCAGTAGGTGTCCCCGGTGATTCCGACGTCCAAATCCAAATTGCCCCACTCTCAGCTCGTCACCATCTCGTTTGCCCAGTTTCGCGTTGAAGTCCCCCATGACCTCGGTGAAGTGGGTCTTAAAACCATGCATGGCTCTGGATACATCCTCATACATGGTCTTTACTTCGTCGTCGGGGTGCGTCGAGGTCGGGGCGTAAACCTGTATGACCTTCAGCGAATATCTTGGCGATATTCTGAGTATAAGGTACGCCACCCTGGTCGACACACTCTCGATCTTCACCGATCAATATCGTAAATTCGTAAGTACGTCTACATACCGCGCCGCTATGCGCGGCATCCTTACAAGTAGTCACAAGTTGCAACGCGTTACCCGACATGCCGTTCGTCGAATAAACCGGTTAATTTAGGTTAAAATAAAGTTCTTAAAACGTTTACGTTCTTATGAAAAGTTCGGATGAAAACCGAAATAAACCGGTATTAACCGGTATTTTTCAAACCGGTTCCGAGCCTTGTGTATACCTACAAATAAATTTTAACCGATACGTAAAAATGTAAGGTACTTACAATAAGTAAGTTACTTATTAGCTCTTTTCACAGCAGAATATATTTCTGAACAAATTATTCGAATCATGAAACAATTTGATGAGAAAAAATTATTTGTTCTAATGGGAGACAATGCAAAGAATATGCAACATCAGCAGTTGCTATTTTATCAGCTCCTTACACGTCAGCAGCTACGGAAAGGACCTTTAGTACTCAAGCTGATGTAAACACAAAAAAAAAGAAATAAACTAACTACTGAACGAGCAGGAAAAATAACATATATATCACACAAGTGGAATTTGGAAAACAGACCTTCAAGTATTTGTATAAGTATTACCTACGGAAAGTGATTTCCACATGGATTCGGAACATTTCTCTCCAACATCAGAAATCGATGAAATATCCTGTGACTGTAATGAACCTGTTCTTTTTAATACACTAGAAATAGATCCATTAGCGTCCGATCCAATCGATGTACCAAACTTAGGAGATTTTGGGCACGCCATAATTATGGCGGTAAGTCCCCTCTTTGAGGAGTGGCTGGAAAGGCAACACGCCGTTCTTACCTTCCGCATGACGCAGGTCCTCAGCGGACAAGGTAAGTTCGGGAGGTTCCTGCACCGGATTCGGGCGGAAGAAACGCCCGGGTGTCACCATTGTGTGGACCCCCCGGAGGACACGGTGGAGCACACGGTGGAGGTGTGCTCCGCTTGGGCAGAGCAACGCCGTGTCCTCGTGGGGGCGATCGGAGGCGGTGATCTCTCGCGTCGGGCCTTGGTAAAGGCCATGGTCCGGAGCGAGGAGGAGTGGCAGGCGGTCGCCTCCTTCTGCGAAGCAGTAATGCTAGCAAAGGAGGTGGCCGATCGCGTGAGGCAACGGTCCTCACGCCCCAATCGCCGCCGGGATTCCAATCCCGATTTCCGGCCACCGTAGGCGCAGGCTTGCGGACGGCGAGCAATGGGTGGCTCGCCGTCCGACCGTCCGGACCGAGCCCAAGTCGTCGACGGCGCGTGCTGTTCCACGAGCGCCTCAAGGAGATGTCAGCAACTGTAGGAGCCTAGCAGGGTCGAAGCCTACTGGGGCCAAAGGTCTGATTCTGAAAAGAAGACTCGGCCCTGGTACGAAAGGCAACGAAGGAACAGGAGTGGATTTTTAGTCAGTAAAAGTCTGACACTATCTCCCGCCCCGCCCAAGGGGGATGGGGATGTCATAAGATGAATATCCCATAAAAAAAGGAGATTTTGAAGAATCCAGTGTTTCTAGCAGTAATTAGGCTGAAAATTATTTTTGAGCAACAAATATAAAAAAAAAAAAAACTAAAAACGAAAATAAAAAAATCCCAAAAAAATGATTGATTAAGAATTTAAATAAAATATGTAAATAGCTGATTGAAAATTTTTAAATGGGTCAGATTAGTTTTAAATTGCACATTTATTTACTACAAAGAAAGATGATGAAAATGAAGTCTAATCTGACAGTCCTAAGCCTGAAAAAACTGAAGGGAAATTTTCAATCACTAAAATAACATTAACAGCAGGGTTATCATCCATAATTGCTATTTATGGCTACTAACTGAGTTTTATTCGATTATTAGCCAAATGATATTAACCGGATTATTATCATTGCCCAACACTAGTTTGAAACAAACATTTGTCCTGGGTGACTGATACTGTAATATGGAAATATTGTAAGCATAACAATTTCTTTTTAAAAGAGTAACCATGGAGTTTCTTGCCGGTTCTTCAGGGCATTATTAAATGTCCATATTTACAGTAAAAATATGAATACTGACGGTACTTGTCCACAAACACAATTTTGGAACCACTGCTATGAATTAGATAACTTAAAAACTCAGAAATTGCAAGTTTATGCTAATTTTAATACATTTTCATTCACATTATAATACACACTTGTTATCCACTGGTGATGTACATAATTCACAATAACAGATATGATGTCCAAACTTCACTGTTTTATAAGAAAATAATACCTCAATGTAGACAATAACAAACCACTCTAAGTAAAAATAATATCATTTTTCGCAATGGAGGCTGTTGTTTTAACCGACTTCAGAAAAAGGAGGAGGTTATTCAATTCTTCAGAACTCCGTCGTTTATGGACCGATTTGCAAAATTTTTTTTTCCGTTTATAGAATATGCTTTCAGATTGGTCCCATTTTTTTCAAAATCCAGTTCTGATGATGGGATCCATGAGGAATCGAGGGAACTCCTCAAATATTATAGGCAACTATATAGTGATTTTGGTATTTTCATCGAGAACTTAAGCATTTACAGTCAAAAAGTAACATTTGATGCAGTGGAACTGATGAAGAAGACCAGAAATGGTCGACTATGACAATACAAATAAATGAATGGTTCTGAATAGTTACGTTACGTTGAAAATGGTATCATCGAAGTGATCTGATGATGATGATGGAGCTGGAAGATAGGCACTGGAACTCCATAATTAATCAATGTAACCTAGCCATGTTTGGACTTATTAGAATCGTCATGAGATGCACTTTGGCTATAAGGTACTATCGAACTGATCTGGTGATGGAGCCGGATGGTAGGCATAGGGACTCCGTAATTAATCAATGTATCCTAGCCGTGTTTGGGCTTATTAGAATTGTCATGAGATGCACTTTGGGTATAAGGTACTATCGAATTGATCTGGTGATGGAGCCAGAAGGTGGAAGGTAGACACAGGAACTTACTAATAAAACAATGTAACCTTGCAGTGTTTTGGGTTAAATGGAATCGTCATGAGAAATAGGCACTCTGTTTATAAGTGGTTCGCAACTAAAAAGTGTAAAATAAAAACTTTTTCCAAAAAAAAAATAACCGACTTCACTAAAAAAAACACTAAAAGGATCAAAATAACTTTAATTTCGGAAGTCGGTGTTAAATAAGAAACAAACAATACCGAGAAACACCAACTTCCGAAATTAAAGTTATTTTGATCCTTTTAGTGTTTTTTTTAGTGAAGTCAGTTATTTTTTTTTGTAAAAAGTTTTTGAGTTTTAAAATACTTTTAGCCTACATTTATTATATTGTTTCAAAACTCAAGCAAACTGAGGTTGAATACAGTAAACTCTTGCATATGTTGCTATGTTAACAATAATACACATACCGTACTGTACCATAAAATCATTCTTAAAAAAAAAGCATGTATTCTTTTGTTAATTTTCCTATACAGAATTCAATTTATTTATGTTTAGTTAGTTTGTATGACCTATTGTGCATGTGTGTTGTGATTTTAAGCAAAACCGAAACTTAGAGTAGTACTAAGTTGTCACTTCTATATTAATAAGTACTTTATTATGGTTACAATTATAAAATCAGTTAATTTGGTTTGTAAGTGTCTACTTAGTAAAAGCTTGAGGTTTTCAGGTTTTCTCCCTACAGACCTGTATGTAAAGTGAATGATATCTTTTTTTTTGTAACAGATACTAACAAGTATGACCTTCATAATTTATTGCTCCATACATTTTACTAGACTAAGATTGAGAGCGGAATGAAAAGAAAGAGGGTAAGCAAGCAGATGGTGACGCACCCGCTTACTGGCCTCATTGTTGCTGTGGTGAATTGTTTACACTCAGATAGCACACACATCACATACACATTACTGTATAAAAAATAATTTCAGAGTATATTATGTATGGGGTAAAGAGGTTTATTACAAATAGTATAGGCTTTATAAATTACACTATAACCCACAACAATGGACTGGTAAGTAAAGACACGGGTGAAACCACAGGGAACAGCTAGTTTTTTGACGAAGTAAATCTCTACAATAATTTAGAATAACAAATTATTGTCATTTATTGCAATAGCCTTGAGACATTGGAAGTCTGCACAAACCGTTTGAAGGTTGTTTCATTGAGTTACACCTGGCTTAAATAAACAAGTTTACACAAGTCACACACACAGCTCATCAATCATTGTACTGACAATGGGGAAATCTTTAGCTATTACATCTTAGCTTAAAGTAAATACTCAGTCTGCATACTATCTGTCTGTGTTCTCTGAAATGGTGCTAGTTTATAGGACCAAATTAAATATTATGAATCAAATAATAATACAAGCAGAGCAGGGGCATACAATTTGAAACGGAGACTATCATGTTTATATCTAGGCACTAACAGCCACTTACAATACTATATTGTGGCCTAACTGCCTACACTGACTGTAACAAGTGCTATGAATAGCCATAGTAAAGAGTTATGTAACAAATAAGCATTTATAATTAAAATAAAGTTATTAGCTCTTCAAGTGTTTATTATGTTATTGTTGGTAAACAAAACATTTAGACATTTCTGTGTTTTCTGGCAATTATCCTTTAATTACACAAAATTAAGTTACCAACTATCAAATTTGATTGACTTATTGATTTCTATGAATTATTGAAATAATAATAATAATAATAATATAATATAAAAATATCAAAGGATAATCAACTGAAGTCAAGGTGCAAGGTGCCCTGAAGCTGAAAAGCACAGGTGAAGATAACAAGGAAGTGTTAGGGAGAGATGCGCGCGGTGATGCACCGGAGCTGTCGGGCGCCTGGGACTTACCGCGGTGAGGTCCGTGTCGAAGTATCGGCGGGCATCGCTGCTGATGGGACTCATCAGCAACGCCACAATTTCCTCTAATCTTTGTGAATTCATACTCCACCGTTTTTCTCTCCGGGACAAAAAATGATCCCTGAAAATAGCGTCCTCGAATTGAAAACATAACTGACTGATACTGAAAGGCGTCGCGGGCAGCGGAAAACAACACAACTACAAAGTTTAGCTACAGCAGTGGCGCGAAACTTGCTGTCAACGACACCTTTTCAATTTTGGAAACTTTGTTTAAAAACTAAATCACAAGCATCTTTTTTTAGATCCATGTAAACATTAAAAAATACCTTTGGTCTCCTATGCAGTCGGCGTCCATTTTACAAACATAAAATCGTACAAATAGGAAGAACGTAATAACAACGGTGGCCATTTATTTATGTTTTCGTGGGAGACATTCCGCTCGCTGTCAAAGTCCCGAACGTGCGCTGTTCGACGCTGTGAAACTGCACCGCTTGAACTAGTCTATGGCTTACTAAATTCCACACTAAATTCATTACACTTATCTTATTAAATGATTTAATCGTGATCGTCAATTAAAAAGAGTACTTCCAAATAAAAAAAATCTTTAATTTTCTTTAAAACATAAACAAAACGATTTTATTTTTATGTGTGCAAAAGTAGATAATATAAAGCAAAATTTGCTTCTGGCAATTATTAAAATAATTCTCGTCTGAGCACTCTTTGCGTCTGAGTAGAGGTGGGTTGGAACAGATAAAATTAGAAACCTGTTTCACCTGTTTCAGTTCCAAGAAGAAAACAGTTTCAAAAACCTGTTCCAAAATAACAGCCTGTTCACTAGAACTAAAGACTCATTTGTTGCAACTTGCAACAGATTCAGAAATAGTACTATTTATATAAATTTAATACAAATAAATATATTTAATACAAAATTAAAGTAATATAATAATAAAAATTATACGATAGTTTACGAGAGCAGTGGTGGCCGAGTGGTAACGGCCCCGACTTACGAATTGTAGGTCGCGGGTTCAAATCTAGCCAGACGCATTACTTTGTGTAATTTATTTCATCACCACTGCTCTCAAAACGGTGAAGGAAAACATCGTGAGGAAACCGGCATGTCCTAGAACCAAAAATTCGAAGACATGTGACATCCACCAACCCGCACTGGGTCCGCGTGGTGGATTACGGCCCATCCCCACTCCTAGAGAGAGGAGGCCTGAGTCCCAGCAGTGGGAACATTAAAAGGCTGAATATGTATGTATGTATGTATACGATAGTTTTGTTCAAAGGTAAGTTCATTATTTATATGTGTGTCCGAAAAGGAACAGTGACAGGTAGGGAACCATAGATTTAATCTATGCAGGGAACAGATGCTATCTCTTTCTATTACGATGGACCAGAGGAGCAAAGAGCTTGTTCCAAAGAACAGATGCTGTCTCTCTATAATAATGTCAGAAGAGAAAGGAGCCTGTTTCATTTGAAGCAGTACCACATAGCTGTTCCAGGTCGTTTTGTTTGTATCTATCGAAGTTACGGCTGTTTGTGGAACAGGCGAAACAGGTAGGATCTGTTATTTCGGTTCTGAGATACCTGTTTCATGTTGTTACTTTGAAATACCTGTTTTTTTTAACTGTTTCGATAAATACGCCTCACTCCTAGTCTGAGTAGTGATTATATACTCTCTGGTCTGAGTCTCCTCGCGTCAAAACTCGAAGGCATTGAACTTTGGGAAAATAAATAAATAATATATACCTAATTTGATTGAAATTGGACTGTAAAAGTAAACAGGTTGTGTGTGTGGGACGTAGTGGCTAATGAAGATTCATAATACTAATGAACATAAGAGTTAAAAAGTAATCTTGAAACATTGGTATTAACGCATCGAAAGCCATGGGTATGTCTCGGTGCTACTCGCTGATGAAGTGCTTACTGATACTCTTCAATATAATATTTCTGGTAAGAATAAGAAGCTGAAAACTTTATTTACCTTGATAGAGTAGACATCATTTCGTATTTTCTATTTTACTATCATGGGTGCGTCTAATTCTAAATAATGTTTATTTGATTATCTTATATTACAGTTTAGCTTTTCGTTTCATTCTTCAGGTTATAATTTATAAACTTACCAGGTGAAAAATACGTGTGGCCTATTTACGCCCGAAACGAAAAGTAAACAACTTTAAGATGTAAACGTAGTTCTCAGCCTCCATCATCAGCTAGACAGTTCCGTGATCTTGCGCGTAGTTTAACTTGGCATCTTAGATTGACTCATTTCGTACTGTTTCAGTGCGTGGGCAGCATGGCGTGCGGGTTCGCAGGCTGGGCGCTGTGGGACGGACGCGGAAACGAGAGTGCGTCGGCGCGCGCGGGGCTGCTGGCCCTGGCGGCGTGGGGCGGCGTGTTGGCGCTGGGCGCGCTGGCGGCTCTGTGCGGCGCGGCGCGCAGCTCGGCGCCGCTGCTGGCGGCCGCCTTCTCGCTGCTGGCGCTCACCGCGGTGGCCGAGGCGGCGGCGGCGTGGTGGGGCGCGGCGCACCAGCCGCAGCTGCGGCGCGCGCTGCTGGACGCACTGGACCACACGGTGCGCCACGAGTATGGCGTGCTGCCCACGCGCACGCAGCTGCTCGATGTCATCCAGCAAGGGGTGCGCTACTTTCAATACTTCTTATGTTGCTTCACTCAAAGTTGTAAGCTGCCGAGCTGAGTGCAGAATAGGCTCAAGCTACTTCTCTGTTTTCAAATTTATTTTCACACTTCAGACTCAGAAAACATCACAATGCCATTTGGTCAGTATTTAAAGAGGTTGACTTTTATTGTTTGTGTGGAACCTTAATTCTTATTCTAAAATGAAAGATAAGCCATTAGTCAATGTTAGCTATCCACCAATGAAAGTTCCATAAAATTGGTCCAGCTGTTTTGGTGATAAGCTGGACGCTGGACAAGAAGAAAGACAAAGAAAAATTAAAAACTGAAAACATTCTTGTTATGGGTATTACATATTATAGGTATTTTCATATGTTTTTGGAAAAAAAATACTATTATTTTGATATCACAAACACCAATTTATTTTTATGCATAATATAGATAGACAGGCTCACAAGTTAGGCCACTGTCTCACCTGATGGTAAGTGATGATGTGTCCTGGAGTATGCCTGCATAAAACTATCCTATTCACTTTTGACTTAAAAAGTTCTGGGAATTCCATTCCTTAGCAGTATGCACATTGAAAGTGTTCTTAAAACTGTTTAGTGCCCATGGGTAGGTTTCAATTCCGACACACAAGTGCCAACTCTGCATCAATGCTCAAGAGTTTGGAGTTTTCGTGCATAACCATGCATTCCCACCAGTGTAGTACCGTACCCAGTACAGTGTCGCGTCGCATAAATGCACGACACTTTGGTTGAAGACTCATCACGAATGTGATGATGCAGTGGTTGAAGAAGACGGGTGTCGTGTTAAATCGATGTGTTCGATAATGTGCAGCTGGAGTGCTGCGGCGCAGAGGGCCCGCGCGACTGGCAGCACTCGGCATGGGCGCGCGCGCAGGAGAGCACGGAGGCTGCGGGGCCCGTGGCCGACGACGCGCTGGACCTGTCTGTGGGCGCGCCCACGCATTACTACTGGGTGCCGCCCTCATGCTGCGTGCTCAGCGATAAACACGAGGTACATACCTACGACAAATTATCACTTTTTTTTTGCAATTGCAATATTTTTGTTCTTTATAAACTGATGATGAACATGCCTCTATAAGAACATGTCGGTCGTTGAGGTGGGTGTGGCTCATTAGGCCCACCCGACACCTGACCAACATCACCTCATTACTCGGTGTCCTCTGGTTGTCCACAGTTGCATGCCGTGTGTCAACCAGTTAACGTCAAGTCATCTACGGGTTGATGCCGTGTTGTTAGCCAGTAAACGTCACGTTTTCAACAAGTGGACATTCCGTTGTCCGCAAATAGATGAGTAATTTATCAAGGAATGATGGGAAAGGGTTCGGTGAGTCGGGCAATGCATCGTCTTCGCCATGAACCAGTCGCAAACAGAACACGATCCATTCGGAACCAGCGCGTGGGCAACGCAAGGCAAGCATGTGAGCAACAGGTGACCACCTAGTGGTCCACTCACACGCGCGCGTGGTCAGCCCGCGGACGAGGCGTTCCGGAGTGGATGCAGTGAGCGTATATGCATAGTACTCTATACAAAGAATATTAACAGGTGTCGGGTGGCTCTATTGAGCTATGACCTTATCTTATTCTTATCTTGTTGTGGGCCTGGCCCTAGGCCTGAGCACTTCGGGACTTCGACCCTTCTGGATCTTTTGTGCTCATCCCCTCCTATCTACTCAAACCCTAGCCCTCCGTGCACCTTCTTCATGAGTCCCAGTATGGCCTTGATGCGGCTGAGCCTGTAGTCCTCTGGTCTTGGAAATGGTTGGCCCAGATACTCGTCTTTTGGAGCCTAGTGCTGCACAGTCGCACAGCAAGTGCCGCATATTTTCTTCTGCATCTCCACAGATCCTGCAAATCGGGTTGCTTCCTAGTACCATGTGGAGCTGTTTGTTGGTGGCATAGTGCCCCGTGAAGACTCCTATGATTGTTCGGAGCTGTGATCTGCTGTACCTCCATAGTTTTTGGGTCCAGGCCTTATCTATGTCATTGAGAAATAGCTTTGCATGCTTCTGGCCTGTTGTGTTGCGCCGCGTGTGTGCTATGTATTTCCAACGCAGCCCTTTTTAATGCTTGGTTGATGACCCTTGGTGAGAGTCCTATGAAGGGTTCCGGTTCGTGTAGGGGTGTCTCGGATCCTTTCCTTGCCAGAGTGTCGGCTCTTTCGTTGCCTTCTACTCCTGTATGACCTGGCACCCAGATCAATCTGACCTTGTTGCGCCTTCCTATCCGGTTTAGTATTTTAATACAGTTTAGTACCAGCCCAGAATCCACTCTATTGGATGTGAGTGCCTTAAGTGTTGCTTGGCTGTCGCTTAAAATGTAGACAGTGTCCCCTTCGGTGCCACTGTGTAGTATTTCCTGCGCGCATGCGATTATAGCATAGGTCTCAGCTTGGAAGACCGTCGCCAGTTTGCCCATGCTTAGGCTAAGATTGCAGTTGTCGCTGTGTACCCCCACTCCTGTAGCGGTGTTCATTTTAGAGCCATCCGTGTACCATACCTGAAAGCTATGACCTTAATAGCGGAGTACTGTTTGATCAAGCCACGTGTACACTGAAGTGGCTCACTCAGGCGCCAGTCCGGGACCCCTTTCGGGTTTCTTACCAAGTTTCAACAGTATAGTTTTTATAGTTTCGGAAAAACGGGCTGTGACATACGGACGGACAGACAGACAGACATGACGAATCCATAAGGGTTCCGTTTTTTGCTAAACTAGCGCTTTGCTGAATTCATGTCAAGTTTATAAACACAAGGAATAAGATTATTTTATATAAACTTACCTTTCCCTAAATTGTTTGGCGTCGTTTGAGTCGAACCAATTCGAGTTCTACTGAGTTGATTAGCGGCGCGCGGCGCGTCGTCGACTTGCGATTCAGTTCCAATTGAAGGAAAAATCAACTCGAATTGATTCGATTGTTGTTTGACTCGAATAACTCGATTAATATAAGTCGACTCGCCCATCGCTTTATGTAACGACTCTTGTCATCACTCGCGCCGCCAACTATGTGTTTGTCGGTCTCTTCTGTTGTCATCATCTCAAATGCACCTAATCGATAAAGTAATATTGAGTTCGTAAGATATATGTAGGAGGGGCAGGACGGCGGCGGCGGCTGCCGGTCGGCGCGGCGCGTGGCGGCGGCCAGCGGCGGCGGCGCGGGGCTGCACGGCGCGGCGTGCGGCGCGCGCGTGCTGCGGGCGCTGGCGCGGGCGGCGCGCGGCCCGCTGGCGCTGGGCGCCGCGCTGCTGGCGCTGCACGCGCTGGCGCTGCCGCTGGCCGCCGCGCTGTGGCTGCAGGCGAGCCCGCAGCCGGCCTACAAGGCCTAACCCGCCAGACGTACCACCACGAATATTATGTTCTGTTCGAGACGATGTTTTCCTTGTCTACGGCGTCGGCGTGTTTTCAGCGTAATATCATTATTTTTAAGAGTTCAATTTGACTAACACCAAAACAGGTACGGAGTAAAAAATGAATGGCTCTTCGAGCGAGTGAACTTGTCTACATCACAAGCTAACTGTACGACGGCGCCACGGCGGAAGTTACTTTTAAAAATAGTTTGCTCTTCATATATTTTGTACTCCGTGACTATGACGTTAGCTAAGATAAGGGTGGAATTAATGATCGATCAGTAATAACATTAGTTCATAACTGTAGAGCGTAACCAAATGTGTGTTAGATGTAAGATATACTTGTTATTTATGCTCTGCTTACTTTAACTAGCGAATCGTCCGCGTCGTTTTATCTTGTCTGTATAAAACTAAAACAAACATGGATCACATTTTTCAAATACTTAATAACTGCAGTTTCTGTCATAAAAATTTTATTGTTCTTTGTAGCATCAGTTTGTCAATGAAACTAATGT
The DNA here is from genome assembly GCA_905147345.3 of Mythimna impura. NCBI lineage: Eukaryota > Metazoa > Arthropoda > Insecta > Lepidoptera > Noctuidae > Mythimna > Mythimna impura. Next base: position 509,111 of record LR990355.1, on the reverse strand, counting down.
CAAAACTGGTCCACAGATTATGGTTTCGCAGATTAGCTGGAACAAACAGACAAAAATTTTAATAAGCTAAAGAAAAGATTAGATGAGCACTCGATTAACAGTGCCTCGAGTGGCTGCAAGCGGTCCTGAATGCCTCCACTACTCGTAGTCTCGGTAGATCGCTTAGAAGGTTCGTTAGTTAAGTAAACAAAGTACTTGATACCATATTCTATTTTATGTACTTATGTTTTTCTAAGTTTTATTTGACTCATTATTTAGTTGGTGAGCGTGTGTACGTGTGTGCCGCGTGTACTGACGACTAGCAACTGCCAAAGAGTCGCAGCGGGTCCCGACGCGCCGCGCACAGAGCACAGACTGCACAGTACGTGTGTGCCGCGTGTACTGACGCGCCGCGCACAGAGCACAGACTGCACAGTACGTGTGTGCCGCGTGTACTGACGCGCCGCGCACAGAGCACAGACTGCACAGTACGTGTGTGCCGCGTGTACTGACGCGCCGCGCACAGAGCACAGACTGCACAGTACGTGTGTGCCGCGTGTACTGACGCGCCGCGCACAGAGCACAGACTGCACAGTACGTGTGTGCCGCGTGTACTGACGCGCCGCGCACAGAGCACAGACTGCGCAGTACGTGTGTGCCGCGTGTACTGACGCGCCGCGCACAGAGCACAGACTGCGCAGTACGTGTGTGCCGCGTGTACTGACGCGCCGCGCACAGAGCACAGACTGCGCAGTACGTGTGTGCCGCGTGTACCGACGCGCCGCGCACAGAGCACAGACTGCGCAGTACGTGTGTGCCGCGTGTACTGACGCGCCGCGCACAGAGCACAGACTGCGCAGTACGTGTGTGCCGCGTGTACTGACGCGCCGCGCACAGAGCACAGACTGCGCAATACGTGTGTGCCGCGTGTACTGACGCGCCGCGCACAGAGCACAGACTGCGCATTACGTGTGTGCCGCGTGTACTGACGCGCCGCGCACAGAGCACAGACTGCGCAGTACGTGTGTGCCGCGTGTACTGACGCGCCGCGCACAGAGCACAGACTGCGCAGTACGTGTGTGCCGCGTGTACTGACGCGCCGCGCACAGAGCACAGACTGCGCATTACGTGTGTGCCACGTGTACTGACGCGCCGCGCACAGAGCACAGACTGCGCAGTACGTGTGTGCCGCGTGTACTGACGCGCCGCGCACAGAGCACAGACTGCGCAGTACGTGTGTGCCGCGTGTACTGACGCGCCGCGCACAGAGCACAGACTGCGCAGTACGTGTGTGCCGCGTGTACTGACGCGCCGCGCACAGAGCACAGACTGCGCAGTACGTGTGTGCCGCGTGTACTGACGCGCCGCGCACAGAGCACAGACTGCGCAGTACGTGTGTGCCGCGTGTACTGACGCGCCGCGCACAGAGCACAGACTGCGCAGTACGTGTGTGCCGCGTGTACTGACGCGCCGCGCACAGAGCACAGACTGCGCAGTAAGTGTGTGCCGCGTGTACTGACGCGCCGCGCACAGAGCACAGACTGCGCAGTACGTGTGTGCCGCGTGTATTGACGCGCCGCGCACAGAGCACAGACTGCGCAGTACGTGTGTGCCGCGTGTACTGACGCGCCGCGCACAGAGCACAGACTGCGCAGTAAGTGTGTGCCGCGTGTACTGACGCGCCGCGCACAGAGCACAGACTGCGCAGTACGTGTGTGCCGCGTGTATTGACGCGCCGCGCACAGAGCACAGACTGCGCAGTACGTGTGTGCCGCGTGTACTGACGCGCCGCGCACAGAGCACAGACTGCACAGTACGTGTGTGCCGCGTGTACTGACGCGCCGCGCACAGAGCACAGACTGCGCAGTACGTGTGTGCCGCGTGTACTGACGCGCCGCGCACAGAGCACAGACTGCGCAGTACGTGTGTGCCGCGTGTACTGACGCGCCGCGCACAGAGCACAGACTGCGCAGTACGTGTGTGCCGCGTGTACTGACGCGCCGCGCACAGAGCACAGACTGCACAGGGGCGTCACCGACAGCGTGCACTGCGTAGTGCCGGTGCGTTGCCTGTGCACTAATATAGTGTCACAAAACAGTCGTACAAATACTCAGATATTATATAAACGCTACTTGATCTCTACACTGCCATGTTACATTTACACAAACCTATAAGACTTTTATGTTGAGACTGATTTTATTTTCTTTTCTTTAGTACTTAAGTTGTAACTCAGTACAAATATTTTAGTAATTATTTGTTATATAAGTTTCTACGAGTCTATATTGTAATGATGATGCATTTATTAATTTGACTGATTTTGAAATATTTAGATTTAAGTAATGCAGCGCCGGCCGCCTCATCTCACAGTCATGTTCACATATCAACTACCTCGCTACTTGTATGATGTCTCGTAGGGCTATCATTTAGGGACCGACTCCCTTGTTCAACAGAGTTATATTTTTTTCTGCGTTTTATAACATTTTTGGCTTAATATTGTTAAGTCAAGGAAATTAATAGTTTGCAATTTTCCCAGTGAATGGAACTTTTGCTAAGGTTGAAACAGTCTCATACAGAAATATACCAAATTTTTTTCCGACGTGTTCATGACATTTATCATGCTGATAAATAAAATCGATTTCTCTGACTTTACAATAGTAATTATAATTTTGTACATTTGCTTACTTATACTATTGAAGCAATCCCCGGCAGCCCGCCCGAGGGCTGCAGCTGCACTCCTCGTCAGGCTTTTGCTGCCAACTGACGTCATTATGAAAAAAAAATAGTTGCATAAATATGTACATCATTTAAATTTTGCCAATTAATTAATATTTTTATTTCTATTGTCACGTAAACAATAATATATTTATGAAATAGGTGCAGTATATTGCTTTGGTGTGAAATCGTACAGGTACAAGTGCCTGCGGCCGGCCGCGCTCGTGTGTTCTGTGTGCTAGCTGTAGTAGTGACGTCACACGCGCCGCCGCCTGCTTGCCAACACAAGGTTCTTCGCAGCACATACTCAGGGGATCTTCGAGACGGACTAACAATGGCCTCAACAATAGCTCTGCCCTCATGTTTTTAAAGTAATAAAGTTAACTTCTGCATTCACATTAAAAAAAAAAATACAGTAGGAGCACAGTAATATTATCTATACAGTATTCCAACTTCATACAAACGGTCAAAACGCGAGCTATACCTACGCGCCTCGATCTCGAGGTGCGCTCGGGATGCAGACAGTCGCGTCTGTGCCGCGCGATTTTTTCAATAAAAATAAGTTCAAGTACATATTTATATATCTAATAGGATATATTGTGCTGTTTTTGGTTGCATGAATTCTTCATTTAAAACCAAACATATAAATTGTAAAGTAGCTGCAGGTATCTTTAACCAAGTTAAAGATATTCCTTTTTCTCCACCTTGTCCATGTTTCCCAAAACAATTTTTAATTAAGCTTTAGAATGCGGATTTTTGTACTTTAAAATTTAATAATATAGCATTTCGTAGGTACGTCTCAGTCGAGGCTCAAATATTTTTCGGTCGCAAATATTGAGCACTTCCTATTCAATTCACAAAGTATTTTATTTGTTTATATAAAAAAAGTACTTATATTTACAATCACAAAACTAAATGGAAACACAAAGTAGGCAAATGTAATTAAAATGGTGGAGGCGGGCAGCCATAGTGCAGGCAGCCCTATCGCATGTTTACGTACCGCGCGGCTGTAGGCATTTATTTCAAAGATACGGCCGAGTTACAATACTGTATAGATAATATTACCGTGGTAGGAGGTACGCAAGAAAATGGGCAATTCAAATAAAACCATTTTTATATGAATCTATTCTGTGACTAATAAGGATCGAATAAGTATTTTAGACTTTAGACCAACTGTTGTTTGAGTACTAGAAAAACTACAAATCACAGAAAAACTGCCCGTCATCTAAAAAACCAGCATGTTTATGGGGGCATTCTCACAATGTTAGCCACAGAAGCTTCACCTAGCCAGACGTCAAGTCAGTCTAGTACTACTAGTACTAAAATCTAAATTCGACTTTAGTCATGCTAAGTTCAGCAGCGCTTCAGAGGAAAATAGACCTAATTGGTATTGTTTGGATGCGCTTAATCCTATTAACGATTGCGTTTTTGGAATATGCGCATTCAGTTAATTTTCATACTCTTAAGAAACGCTTTTTTATGGGAGGTGGAAACTCATCTAATGGATTCTGCCGCTTTAGGGTGGAGCAAAAGTGCGTGTCAGATTTTTACCTATATTCCTTGAGTCGCACTTTGCGGTCTTGGAGCACAGGTTTCCTTTTCAGAAATCCCCCCGCGGCCCAAGCGGGCGTCGGCCCTGCTGGCCCCTACGGTTTGCTGACATCTCTTTGAGACACTTTTGTAAAACGCTCAATCAGTATTACGCTGAAACAATTTTAATAAGTAATAGGGTCCACTTTCGCATAAAACGCTACTGTAGGTAGTTGAGAAAAGAGCTCTATCCATCTCAGCCTAAGTTTGCCCGTCCGGCAGCTGCAGCTCGTGGCTGCAGGCATCCCTAAGTGCTTATAAATAATGTTTAGTCAAAAGCACATTATACTCAAATTGTACTTAGTAGCTGGATCAAAAAATAATTGTTGTTATCAGTAAACCTTCAAAATGAAAGATTTCCAATGTGCACCCGTGCGCGAATTGTGTTCGAGCTTTGAGAGAAGTATGCTGTGTGGCAAGTGGGCGGCCGCCCCCTGGTGCCATATAGGGTAGGCCCGCTGGGCACTAACACAAACTGAATGTTACACTAATAAACGTCTCCTTGTGTACGCCATGTTTTATTTCTTCTACTGTCTTAGTGCCCTTCCTCACGACCTCTAACTAATCGGACCAAGCGCGGATCCAGCCTCAAAAAGGTTGTTGTCACAGCTGATAGCCACCCGAAAATCGGCCAAGTGCGAGGCGGTACCTACCAAGTTGCCAATTTGTGCGGGATAGGAACGTGTACGTAAAACTTATGAATGTAGGCCGAGGAGCCAGGTTGTGAGGAATAGGAACGTGTGCGTTAAACTTATGAATGTAGGCCGAGGAGCCAGGTTGTGCGGGATAGGAACGTGTGCGTTAAACTTATGAATGTAGGCCGAGGAGCCAGGTTGTGCGGGATAGGAACGTGTGCGTTAAACTTATGAATGTAGGCCGAGGAGCCAGGTTGTGCGGGATAGGAACGTGTGCGTTAAACTTATGAATGTAGGCCGAGGAGCCAGGTTGTGAGGAATAGGAACGTGTGCGTTAAACTTATGAATGTAGGCCGAGGAGCCAGGTTGTGAGGAATAGGAACGTGTGCGTTAAACTTATGAATGTAGGCCGAGGAGCCAGGTTGTGAGGAATAGGAACGTGTGCGTTAAACTTATGAATGTAGGCCGAGGTGCCAGGTTGTGAGGAATAGGAACGTGTGCGTTAAACTTATGAATGTAGGCCGAGGAGCCAGGTTGTGCGGGATAGGAACGTGTGCGTAAAACTTATGAATGTAGGCCGAGGTGCCAGGTTGTGAGGAATAGGAACGTGTGCCTGAAACTTATGAATGTAGGCCGAGGAGCCAGGTTGTGCGGGATAGGAACGTGTGCGTAAAACTTATGAATGTAGGCCGAGGAGCCAGGTTGTGAGGAATAGGAACGTGTGCGTAAAACTTATGAATGTAGGCCGAGGAGCCAGGTTGTGAGGAATAGGAACGTGTGCGTTAAACTTATGAATGTAGGCCGAGGAGCCAGGTTGTGCGGGATAGGAACGCGCGTGTGCGTAAAACTTATGAATGTAGGCCGAGGAGCCAGGTTGTGAGGAATAGGAACGTGTGCGTTAAACTTATGAATGTAGGCCGAGGAGCCAGGTTGTGAGGAATAGGAACGTGTGCGTTAAACTTATGAATGTAGGCCGAGGAGCCAGGTTGTGCGGGATAGGAACGTGTGCGTTAAACTTATGAATGTAGGCCGAGGAGCCAGGTTGTGAGGAATAGGAACGTGTGCGTTAAACTTATGAATGTAGGCCGAGGAGCCAGGTTGTGAGGAATAGGAACGTGTGCGTTAAACTTATGAATGTAGGCCGAGGAGCCAGGTTGTGAGGAATAGGAACGTGTGCGTTAAACTTATGAATGTAGGCCGAGGAGCCAGGTTGTGAGGAATAGGAACGTGTGCGTTAAACTTATGAATGTAGGCCGAGGAGCCAGGTTGTGAGGAATAGGAACGTGTGCGTTAAACTTATGAATGTAGGCCGAGGAGCCAGGTTGTGAGGAATAGGAACGTGTGCGTAAAACTTATGAATGTAGGCCGAGGAGCCAGGTTGTGAGGAATAGGAACGTGTGCGTTAAACTTATGAATGTAGGCCGAGGAGCCAGGTTGTGCGGGATAGGAACGTGTGCGTAAAACTTATGAATGTAGGCCGAGGAGCCAGGTTGTGAGGAATAGGAACGTGTGCCTGAAACTTATGAATGTAGGCCGAGGAGCCAGGTTGTGCGGGATAGGAACGTGTGCGTAAAACTTATGAATGTAGGCCGAGGAGCCAGGTTGTGAGGAATAGGAACGTGTGCCTGAAACTTATGAATGTAGGCCGAGGAGCCAGGTTGTGCGGGATAGGAACGTGTGCGTAAAACTTATGAATGTAGGCCGAGGAGCCAGGTTGTGAGGAATAGGAACGTGTGCCTGAAACTTATGAATGTAGGCCGAGGAGCCAGGTTGTGCGGGATAGGAACGTGTGCGTAAAACTTATGAATGTAGGCCGAGGAGCCAGGTTGTGCGGGATAGGAACGTGTACGTAAAACTTATGAATGTAGGCCGAGGAGCCAGGTTGTGAGGAATAGGAACGTGTGCGTTAAACTTATGAATGTAGGCCGAGGAGCCAGGTTGTGAGGAATAGGAACGTGTGCCTGAAACTTATGAATGTAGGCCGAGGAGCCAGGTTGTGCGGGATAGGAACGTGTGCGTAAAACTTATGAATGTAGGCCGAGGTGCCAGGTTGTGAGGAATAGGAACGTGTGCGTAAAACTTATGAATGTAGGCCGAGGAGCCAGGTTGTGAGGAATAGGAACGTGTGCGTAAAACTTATGAATGTAGGCCGAGGAGCCAGGTTGTGCGGGATAGGAACGTGTGCGTTAAACTTATGAATGTAGGCCGAGGAGCCAGGTTGTGCGGGATAGGAACGTGTGCGTAAGCCACGGGTTTCAGAGGACCTGCGTCACCTATTTGTAACGATAGAATTAATCGCGTAACCGGGCTGGTACAAGACGTATTCTAGAGGTGCGTTGAGTAGTGTGTGAGCTTGGGACTATATTGTAGAATGGGAAGTATCCTATGAATTTTGATTCCCTTGAGAGTGACTGTCGAAATACTTACACGTTTTTTGCGACATAAACAGCCGTATCTTTTTTTTTTTTTCGTTAACTCGAAGTTTAATTTTTTCACAGCTTCAAAGGACCGCAAACCTGAGTAAGTATTATGGCTTTAATTTCAACTCGATACCTCCACGCGTTCCCGAGATAGGCTCTTAATAAACTAGTGCGACTCACCATCAATTATTGCATCTCTGCTTACCATCAGGTGGGATCGCAGTCGAACACTGGTTTATATGAATTAAAAAAAAAAGAAAAAACACACGGACAACAAAGTGATCCTATAAGGGTTCCGTTTTTTCCTTTTGAGCTACGGAACCCTAAAAATAGTATTTTATTATAAGACGTCCCATTATCACCGCATTCCGAACCATCAAAAGCCGTTCTGAATGCTTAAACGCGATCTGAGATTCCTTAGTTATTGGTTCGCAACCTCTTATTGAGTAAATAAGTACCTACAATCAGTGACGGATTAAGACTACTTGATGTCCTAAGCAATCTACGCCTGTGGGGGGCCCCTATCCGGATGTCAACTAGAATCGGTCTTTAAACCTTTACCGTCTAAAAAAATTGATGAGATGTAACGTACCTTAGAAGTGGAGTAGGTGCGACAACAATAAAAACCAAGCATAATTTATTTATTAGGGGTTAAAGTATGAAATTGCCGATTTGTACTGAAAAATTGAAATTGATTTTTTTTTCAAGTGGGCAAGCGGGAGCGGGTTTATTACTCTAGGCCGGACTCTATGTCAACTTAAAACGCGGGAATGTTCAAATTAGTCCTAGAAACTTTTTTTTGGTGTGGTTTTTGGTAACATGAGAGTGAGACGTGGGCAACACGTCTCACTCAAGGACGGATGTGCTTGTTCTGGTATAGTAATATTGTTGTCACAAATATAAAACTCGAAATTTAGAATTAAAACTAGATTTTTTTTTTATTTATTAAAAAGAAAAGAAATGATTAATTATTTTTTTATTATATATAAATTATTTCGTAATTATTAATGATCATAAAGCTATATCTCTCATTTGAAATTGATATTTTGTTGAAATAAGTTGTTTGAGTCGATTAGTACAGAATTGTCAGTCAGTGACAATTCTGTACTAATCGACTCAAACAACTTTGACCCTTGAGTTTGTTTCGGTGTTTCTTCTCAGGGTAGTCATGATCTTAGATCAGATTCCAGGTTTTCAACGCTTTGGGCTCTGGTGGACACTGGCATGGATAAAATTATCTATGCTTGTGTCTACCGTTCGCACAGTGGTGATCAGGAGACGACCAGGCTCACACAGTACCTTAGTGAGGCGGCGGATGCGGCTCAGCAGAGGTACCCTTCCGCACAACTGGTGTTACTGGGGGATTTTAATGCCCACCATCAGGAGTGGCTTTTCCCATACCAGTTCGTCGAGAGACGCGAAAGCTTGCGCTAGCGTTAAATCTCACCCAGCTGGTCCAGGGAGCTACGAGGGTGCCGGATGTTGATTCGCACACGGCCAACTGCTTGGACCTTCTGCTGACAACAGATCCAGACCGCTATTCAGTGTCGATATCATCACCGTTAGGTAGTTCCGACCACTGTCTGGTGAAATCTGTATCAGTCTACTCTCCGCCCGATCCCTGCCCTAGAGGCAGCAGGCGGGTTTGGCGATATAGGTCAGCAGATTGGGATGGCATGCGATCTTTCTTTGCATGTTATCCTTGGCAGCCTACTTGCTTTTCTTCGGATGATCCATCGTCGTGCGCAGATGCTGTGACAGATGTGTTGCGGCGGGGGATGGAGTACTATATTCCATTCTCTGACGTAAGAATGTCTGACCAGGCTTGCCCTTGGTTTGATGCGGAGTGTGATCGTGCTAACGCACTTAAGCATACCGCATACCAGGCATGGGCCGACGCTCGTATGCACAAGGCGAGTGACGTAAATCAGAAGAAGAGAGCCTTCAACAGAGCTGCCAAGTCTTGCAAGAAGGTGATGCGGAGGTCTCGGTTCGACCACATTAGCCGCATCGGGAACAAACTCGCATCATACCCTGCTGGTAGTAAGGCGTTTTGGTCCCTGGCTAAGTCGGTTGAATTGAACTTCTGTCGTCCCTCACTACCGCCACTGCTGAAACCCGACAGGTCGCTGACCCATACCGCGGAGGAGAAAGCAAACTTGTTTGCCTCACTCTTCGCGGAATCTTCGCGTTTAGATCCTGGTGACGCGCGGCCCCCTGTTAATCCTGATGGTTGCGAGACGAGTATTTTTTTTATTTTTTATTATTATTGATAGGCTCGCGTTTGACCACCATCTCACCTGATGGTAAGCGATGATGTGGCCGACGATGGAGCACGCTTGCCTAGAAATAACCTATTCACTCTTGACTTAAAGACCCCTAGGTTGTAGCTATCAGGGAACACAGACTCCGGCAGGGAATTCCACTCCTTAGCTGTACGCATTATGATATATGACGAAAAAAAAATTGACGTGTAAAAGTGTTTTTTTAAACCTATTTACAAAATAAATATCATTTATCAGTATTATATTCTTTGTAATAAGGACTAAGAAATACAAATCAAGTGTTGTAAAATTGCTTAAATGATCTTATACTGTTCTAAAACTGTTTAACTATATAACAATTATTGTAATTAAAGACCTATAAATAAGTTAAATTATGGTAAACTGTGATTGGTGAAAAATGGCGGGATATTATTATTTGACGTTTAAAAAAAGGTGTTCATCCACCCGTCGACAGTTTACTATAAGGGTTTCTCACCTTTTGGAAGAACACCATCTGACTCCACGTCCGGAACAGTTCGGGTTCCGCTCGGAGCACAGCACGACGCTCCAGCTGTCGAAGATACTACACCTGCTTACCGCCTCGCTGAACAAGAAAGAGCGAGTGGTTGCAGTATTCCTCGACATGGAAAAGGCATTTGACCGGGTCTGGCATGATGGCCTGGTCTATAAGATTCGCGCCCCGTCGCGTTGTAAAGGTCGTCTCCTCCTTCCTCACGGACAGGACTTTTAAGGTGGTGGTCGATGGCGCACTTTCGAGCGCCCGCCCGGTCAAGGCCGGCGTACCGCAGGGTAGCTGTGTCTCGCCGGCCTGTTACTCATGTTACACCGACGACATCCCCACGACGCAGGAAACTACGCTCGCGCTGTACGCTGACGATGCTGCGTACGTCGGTTCCTCGCTTAACGCGAGGCACGCGGCCGTCAAAGTACAGCGCGTATTAGACCAGCTTCCCGACTGGCTGTCGAAGTGGAGGTTGTCGGTGAACGTGGGTAAGACCCAGGCGCTGCTCGTCGGGTCTGCTCGCCTCCCACCACCTCTCCAGCTGCAGGGAGCCGACATCGCCTGGTCGCCCCAGGTGAAGTACCTAGGGGTCACTATCGATCGTCGGCTCTCCATGAGAGGTCACGTCCGGCAGGTCACCGCCAAAAGCGGGGCAGCCCGCGCACTGCTCCGTCCAGTGTTCTCTTCTCGCTTCCCGCTGCGCACCAAGTTGGGCGTATACAAGACGTACATCCGCCCAATTATCACGTATGCCGCCCCGGCTTGGCTCGCCCTCACCAGCGAGTCCAGTAAAACTCGCCTCCGGGCGCAACAAAACCTTTCGCTCCGGACCATCGTAAACGCTCCCCCGCTGGTGAGGAACGACGTCATACAGCGGGACCTCCAGATGGAGAGCCTGGACCAATTTTGTGTCCGCCTCGCGTCCCATATGTTCTCGCGTGCCGACGCTTCTGCTTGGCAACATGTCAAGCACATAGCGCCCTGGCACGCGCGTGCTCCTGACGCGAGGCGCTTTTCACGTGACCTCCTACCGGACGTGTCCAACCCACCGGACTTGACGCCTGTGTGAGCCGCTTTCACCTACACGCGACTCACTCACACGAATTAGACTCCTCAACAGCACACGCACCCGGTGCACGTTGTGTGCTAAGTTAATATAGGCATGACGTGCACCAGCCCTCATACAGTCACGACTCTACACACATAATACTCACGCAGCAGACGCGTAGCGCGGTTGCGCGTTTGCATGCCCACATGAGCGGTGTAACACACATGTCAATACCGCTCATACTCTCACCACGTCCCCTGAGCCTGAAGCGTGACCGACTCGACCTGGAAGCACTGGCCTGCACACACAGTGCCGCCGGCACAAGCCGCGCAAAGCCGCCAAGCATCATTCCGGTTGTGACAGTCACATAGAACGGGATTCCATAATATATCATTTTCATGAAATTTTTCTATTAATAGCAACACAGTTTCGTCGTCCCAATGATACGACATTTTAATTTAATTTCTTACCGCACACCACTACCGCTCGAATGCCAGGAACGAACTGACGCCGCGAGCCGCGTAACCCGGCACACCCCGGCGGCCATGCCGGCGGCTTCTTTGTGTGGCTAAGCCGGCGGCTTTGAATGCCGCCGGGTGCACGGCGGCCTTGCCGCCGGCATTGTGTGTAGGAGAGCCTTAACCCAGCAAAGCTCACGTAAGTTAATTAATATTATATCTTGATTATTGTTATTATTGCTATTGGTTGTATTGATTCTGTGTAGGTATGTGTTATACTTCAAATTTGTTTCTAATAATTTTATTAAGTGTTCTCTAATACGTGTTAGCGATTTTTATGATTAGTTACATACACTATGATTGTTTTCTGTATTGGCAACATTAAAATGTATTTATTTTGCACTGACAACTGGAACGTTATGCGATTTGACAGCTCAGCGCTATGACAGTTGACAAGGTTATAAAATAACGCGCTGCGCTGTCCTGACACATTCCATTCCAGTTCTCGGGGTAAGCAACATCTCAGAGTAAGTGCTACTATATAATTATTATTATTTTAAATGGTATTGATTTATGATATTTGTAATAATTGTGTGCTGTCAAGGCAAAAGTATAGAGGGTGTGTTACCCGTTTTGGTCGTTTTATTTAAAACCTTCCCGCTACACTATATCTAGGTACACTAAATAAGTTTCTTATGCAATCTTTCTCTAAAGTTAACACATTAGCTAACAATTCAGAAGTGGGATAAACGAGTCGTTTATTTAAATGCATTCGTTTATCCCGCCCACAAGCGATTTTTTTTCCTAAACTGCATCTTCTACTTTTGCTTTGAAAGTACCTACGTATGTAGGCACCGTTACAATGTTGTTGATAAAATAGTACCTATCTAAGCGGGCATAGTGATGTGTACTTTAACCTTTTGAGTGCGTAATTAGAGACACAATAGTAAGACAATGGCGCGTGAACGCCGGCGTTAATGCGGGGATCAACACCCTAAAATGGTGAACTTTAAAATATTCAGGCTTATCGCTTTTGTTGTACTACCTAATTCAATATGAGTTTCTTCTGACACCACCCGTGCCTTGCCAGGGCTACACCCTGGAGGTACTACCACACCACCACACGTGCCTTGCCAGGGCTACACTCTGGAGGTACTACCACACCACCACACGTGCCTTGCCAGGGCTACACCCTGGAGGTACTACCACACCACCACACGTGCCTTGCCAGGGCTACACCCTGGAGGTACTACCACACCACCACACGTGCCTTGCCAGGGCTACACTCTGGAGGTACTACCACACCACCACACGTGCCTTGCCAGGGCTACACTCTGGAGGTACTACCACACCACCACACGTGCCTTGCCAGGGCTACACTCTGGAGGTACTACCACACCACCACATGTGCCTTGCCAGGGCTACACCCTGGAGGTACTACCACACCACCACACGTGCCTTGCCAGGGCTACACTCTGGAGGTACTACCACACCACCACGCGTGCCTTGCCAGGGCTACACCCTGGAGGTATTACCATACCACACGTATGTTAATCTATTGAGTACCTAAGGACAACTCAGGGTGTGTTCAGATGGATTAGGGACCGGTTTTGGATCACTGTTAAATGACCGTAGCAAACATATCTACCAACTTATGAATCGTTGTTATCATGACCTGCGTTCTGAGCTTACTTATAAAGAAAATGAGCAGACCAGTAATAATTTTGATTAGGAATAATCTAAATGCAACTAAAGAGGACAGTTAATAGTATTGACACTTATTGAAATTAAAATTAGGTAAATTAATATTATATGGATTGCCTTTTGACAGATAGTCTGACATTTATTACAAATGCCTCCTAGCTTTTGCCCGCGGCATCGCCCGCGTACATATTAATGTGGCCTATGTCACTCAGGGATACAGTGGCTTTCTATGTGTGAATGCAATCGGACCAGTACTTTCAGATTCAATCGATATTTTGATACCTTTAGATTCCAAGTTATAGATTTTTAAAGTGAGCGTGCGATGACCGATCATTTGACTCTTGATTTCATAGTGCAGCGCTCGCTCAGTCCGTTCCCACTGCCTTGCGTTATTAGATATTCTGTGCTTACGTTTCACTATAACTTATAAATTTATTATTTTTCCTAAATGTCTAATATTCATACTAGAAAATCATGCGTTGTGCCAAAATGTACAGATTTACATTTCAACGGCAAAGAAAACATTATTTGTCACTAAATAATGAGTAACCATTCTAATGTATTTTAGGTAGGTTATCTGATTGTCCCTTTTTCGAATCCTTGTATGATAAAATAAAACTAAATACTGCGCGAGTAAACAGTTCTACTTCAGCTGGCGAATTGCGACTGAGCGGAGCGTAGTAAAATGACGTCACACGCGGTCACGTGACTTTACCGAGTTTTATGCAAACATTGAATGCAAATATAACTTCTTGGTATTTTCAAATAAAACAAAAGGGTGTATCTGTATACAGCTTTATTTTTGGTATATGCGAAAGCTGAATATAGTTTGTTCAGAATTAGTAACTGAATCGATTCCAACAATTTTTACACCAATGTATAAAGTTGGACACCACCGACACTAAGTACAACACAGGTCATAGCGGGCATTAGGCACCAGCGCACAGCTGGGTGCGGGAGCAAAACAACCCCTCAGTCACCTGGATGGCCCGGTGACCATGTATTTTTGGACAACCAAGTAACATAACAAGCTTATAACTTTGTGATTTTACATGATACCGTTATGAAATTTAGTACATAGTTTCTTTACATAAAAATGCTACCCACGTGTATCAGGCTTCACATATGCTGGAACTGGCGTTGTATATGCTTTACTGTTTACTACAGTTTAAAGTGATTTTACATACCTACTAGTATTACCCATTTAGTTGAAACCAGGTGACGAAGAGTATTATCTAGTATGCCTAATGATGCTGAAATAGATTCTTTGCTCTTAGAAGCGGCAGAAGGGTAGGCTAATAATAACATTTTATTACATCACCAGAGTAAATCGCTTTACTGGAAAAACTCTAGATGTAGAAATATTAATAGTCAAACCTTGTTTCCGTGAAACTCCTTTTAATATGTATAGGTATTCTGTAAAACATGAGCTTGTAGTTGGTACAAATCGGAATAGTAAGTACAGTAAAACATTATGTCTAAGGTGATGGCTTATATAATTTGCCATAGGTAGTGGTGCGAAGAATATACAATTGCATATTATCCAATTGAACACAAGTAGTTGCCAAATGCATAGTTTAACATAGTTAAAAAAGAAACTGTTTTTGACAAAATGACATTTTTGTCTAATGAAGGAGTTAACACACAGTAAGAGGAAATCTAGCAAGTAATTAAATTACTATAAAAAAAAATAAAAAAAAAAGTGTAAAAAAAAGTTTCAGCACTTTGTTTAATATTATAGGTGCCAGGCGTATGATACACATATGCATCAACGCTATTGGCTCAATTGAAACAGTGACAATAAATAATAATACTCATGGTTAAATAAGCAAGGCAGAATATTAAAACAATATTATATTTAATAAAATATGGTTGGCAGTTGTCGATAGTCACCTAGCCCGTTCCATCATCGGACCACCAGGCGTACGGCAATGCGTCACCGGTACATGGTGGACATCCCACCTATACGCACAAAACGTTTTGCGAACACATTCATAGTGCGTACAGCTAAGGAGTGGAATTCCTTGCCGGAATCTGTTTTTCCTGATGGCTACAACCCGGGAATCTTTAAGTCAAGAGTGAATAGGTTACTTCTAGGTAAGCGCGTTCCATCGTCGACCGCATCGTCGCTTTCCATCAGGTGAGTTAGCGGTCAAGCGCGAACCTATCAAGAATAAAAAAAAAAAAGTGTTTAGTCCTAATGCATCTTTGTTGTTGATTAAATATTTTTTATTTTGTAAAGTGATGTGGGTATCAATGGAAATGGAGAAGTGACACAAGTAATTACAGAATATTTTTATGTGGTGCTACACCAAGGGGCTCGTATACTCTATAGGTTAAAAGAAGTTCCGTTACAAAATACAACACCAAATGAGGCACGAGAGCGCACAGTGCCATGTTATGCTGTTGGGATAGCTTCATTATTGACAACTGCTAGGTTTAGACAAAGCTCTTGTTCAATTGTTAATATCTATCAATTGTGCTATGTAGGGTACCAAGAATGTGTTTGTTCTTGGTTTAAAACAAAGACTATACTACCAATAGACAGGACATAGCGAACAAAATCGTGATCCGATACTTATTACCTAGTGGTCATAAGTAGCTGAGTCTAGTATGACGCCCCTACACGTCAAGTCGTGTTTGTATCCGCTCTATGCACTAAAAGAAAATAATTTTCTGAGAAGATATGCCGAATTGCCCATTACGCTATTGCAAATCTTGTTATGATAAAATGACTGAACCTAACTTCGGTTTATTTTTGTAAATATTTTTTGTATTTACGAATTAATTAATTAAAATTCAATAATTTTTATAAAATAGTTCTTGAACATTTGCTGATTTTGTGATAACGCCATCTATTGCTGAAAAGCTTAACCTTACCTTTATCACACACTGAGGCTCTACCACGAGCTCATAACGTGATCCATTTTACGACCTAAACCGAGCTGTTAAGGGGGTGGAGCTATATAGGGTGGTATGGCTCCATCACTCTTTTTCGGTCGTACGACTGACATTTTAACATTATCATGGTAAGGCCCCTGGCCACCTACCGAGCGATAGTTAAATAATTATAAATTTTGACAAATTTAATTCGCGTGTTTGCTATTCAAAGCCAGATGGCGTCAATGAGACATAGGACGACAGTTTTTCTAAGACATTTGTTCTGATAGCCGCTCTATTATAATTATCTCTTTAAATCTCTTTGGTTTAAATGGAGTACATACTGAGTATGTACTGTGTTCAAGGGACTACTTCTTTTTACTGAACCGACTCACTGTTCCGAAATATTTTAGTGTTCCGAAAGATTGGAACATCAGTAATGTTTTAAATTTTAATGCAACATTTGGAATAATTCGAACACTGAGACACTCTTTACTTTAAGTGACCAGCAGTCTTTTAAAAATTCAAATTATAACGTAAATGGCGTACATATAATTAATGACCTGAACTAAAAACCTCTGCTTTAAATTATTCTCAAATCAAAATTCAATTAAATAAAACATTTAGTGTATATGACGCAAGTTAACAGATCACGACTCAGTGTGTATATTTTGAGCTGTTGTTCCAAATGTTCAGTTTGTATTTTGTGAACCGATGTTTCAAATGATCCGTTTGTATCTTTTGAGCCAATGTTCCAAATAATATATTATGTTCCAATCGCAAAGATGACACACTTTTTTTCACGCCTGATATTGACCTACAATAAAAGTGGTGACATGACGGCAGTGTCATGTCACTGACGTAACACTGCCGTCAAACAAACGTTTTATGAATTTTATCGAACTTGGATACTTGCCTTTTGAGATTAGTTTGAAACTTCATAACGGTTTTATCTTCTATATAAAGTTAGAAGACCAAATAAATAAGATTGACTTTGAATATAACTATCGAAATGGATTTAGTGAAAGTATATTTTCAATACCTTCTGCGTAATAAATTTTCGTACGAGATTGTAATTCGTGCAGAGACATCTGAGGACATGATCGCTAAGCTTCGTAAATAACTCGAATGTCTGATTTGGACTTTAGTCCTGCAGAATTTGCAATGTAATGTGAATTCTATTTAATGGCTCCCAGAGCACTTCCAAATTATATTCATGAATTACTAATTTTAGTGTACCAACTTAGGGGATAGCATTGATTGAATTATAGGAAGTAATTTTCATGGAAAATCAGATGGTGCGGCAAAAAGTAGTTGCTAAAGTCAGTAAGCCTTTTGTAGGCATTTTTGATTTCTTTTTAGAGATTTGTCTTATCAGGGGGATGTACCTAAATATCTGTAAATGTTGAGTATTTTAGGTATGGTAAAAAGTTATTGTGGATAAATATACTTAATACAATAACTCCCAATTTGTTCACTAGGGACATGGAGGGATACAATGATTTATTTATTTGAAATAAAATGGTAACATCCAAAAGATGTCTCACTGTAATTTGTTTAGTATTATAGAATGTCTATAAATATTTTGATTACCAGAGGTTATTTTTACGGAAGTGTACCTGACTTCCCACATCTAAAATTATGTTAACGAAATAAGTGATTAACGTAAAACCTATTATTCTTACATTAAGAGAAAGTAGTCTAGACTGAATTTGCCTTGAGTATCTTAAAAGTGATGGTATTTACAGCGTACCTACTGGTAATTAATAGTTGGTAATTTTAATGAAGGAAATAAAATAGACGAAACAATTTCATAGTTCGTGATCTCGCATTTTGATGAGTTATTGTATCGAAATTTGGAGTTTCAATAAAAACTAATCAGAGCCAAAAGAGTAAATTAAATATATACCCTCACGTTTTAGTCGGGTCAGTGATTACAACTGATATCAAATGTAAACAAACAGTCATTGTTGCTCAATGATTCACAAATAACGGGTGAAATTTTGTGGTTGAGGTAAATCATTGATGTTATTGTGACATGCACTTGAAACTTATCATGTACCTGGCCTGAGTGGCCATATCAAAATCAAAGGGTATTTACAGAAACTATTGAGGGATCTGTTTAGGACCATTGAGGGATCTGTTCAGGGCCATTGAGAGGCCTGTTCAGGACCATTGAGAGGCCTGTTCAGGACCATTGAGAGGCCTGTTCAGGACCATTGAGAGGCCTGTTCAGGACCATTGAGAGGCCTGTTCAGGACCATTGAGAGGCCTGTTGGGGACCATTGAGAGGCCTGTTCGGGACCATTGAGGGATCTGTTCAGGACCATTAGGGATCTGTTCAGGGCCATTGAGAGGCCTGTTCAGGACCATTGCGAGGCCTGTTCAGGACCATTGAGAGGACTGTTCAGGACCATTGAGAGGCCTGTTCAGGACCATTGAGAGGCCTGTTCAGGACCATTGAGGGGCCTGTTCAGGATAAGCCAATTGGCTTTGTCAGGCAATTGTTTATTTACTAATGTTTGTTTTTCATTACAGGCAGGACATTTGAGGGACCTGTCTGTTTATATTAGAGGCAGGACATTTGAGAGGCCTGTTTTTCTTCAGAGGCAGGACATTTGAGGGTCCTGTTTGTTTTTCATTAGAGGCAAGACATTTGAGGGGCCTGTTTGTTTTTCATTAGAGGCAGGATATTTGAGGGGCCTGTACGTTTGTCATTACATGATAGCGACAAAAAATAAGTACTAGATTTGTAACTTGACTTCTTGACATTTCAAAAGTGCCTGTAAATTGTTTATTTGAAATAAAATGCTTTGAATCTTTGAATCAGTAGAGGCAGGACATTTTAGAGACCTGTTTTTGAATGACTGTATAAAGAATAAGATAATGATTTGTAAGAATAATAATAATATATATTTATTGAGCAACAAAGTAAAATTATGTATACACAATTGCTTATAAGCTACTTTTACATAACAACTAAATAATGCAATCAATTGTGTCTAAATAGTAATTGGTAAATTGATAATTATGTTTAGTCTCGTTCCTAGGTACAGCAACCAGTGTATGAATAATCTAAAGTTTTATTCGCTACTGTAATAGATATCTGTTTGCTTTATTGCTGTTATTCTTTTTTTCTTCTCTCATTATTTTGTGTATAAAACCAATTTCTTTATTCTTTCACATACGAGGTCGTATTTGTAATACGGATGGCCGACTGTTAGCGATTTTTATGATTAGTTACATACACTATGATTGTTTTCTGTATTGGCAACATTAAAATGTATTTATTTTGCACTGACAACTGGAACGTTATGCGATTTGACAGCTCAGCGCTATGACAGTTGACAAGGTTATAAAATAACGCGCTGCGCTGTCCTGACACATTCCATTCCAGTTCTCGGGGTAAGCAACATCTCAGAGTAAGTGCTACTATATAATTATTATTATTTTAAATGGTATTGATTTATGATATTTGTAATAATTGTGTGCTGTCAAGGCAAAAGTATAGAGGGTGTGTTACCCGTTTTGGTCGTTTTATTTAAAACCTTCCCGCTACACTATATCTAGGTACACTAAATAAGTTTCTTATGCAATCTTTCTCTAAAGTTAACACATTAGCTAACATACGTATTTTAGTTAAAGCTACCTACCGATCACATAAAATACCTAGGTGTTACGATGACACAATCTAAATTTCCGTAAACATATCGAGCTACTGTGCACAAGAGTGCGTAAATTAATATATATGTTTAAGAACCTGCACCATCGCTGCTTACTATCAGGTGGGATCGCAGTCAAGCACTGGTTTATATCAATTAAAAAAAAAACCTACGTCAGATAGCCGATTATAAGTTAATTAAACTGGTTTATTTGGCTCTGTGTTAATCGGTTCTTACCTACTGTATTACTTCATGGGGTGGAACTGCCAGGACTATCTTACTTCCTCTAGAACGTGCTCAAAGAGCAGTTCTAAAGGTTGCAACCTTCCGCCCTTTTAGATTTCCTACATACCAGCTATACACAGCATGTAAGTTACTAACAGTATACGCTAACTATTTGTGTTGCACATCGTACTTTATCAGCACTGTGAGCTTCCTTTTGACCCAATCCTGTCAACTAGGAGGAGGAAAGATTTGGTTTGCACAAAACCACAAAAGAGACATGCATTTCCTCATAGATTTTATGTACTATTTTTGGGGTCTTTTTTGTACAAGCTCAATAAATTATTAGATATATTTATGGCATAAATTATATTAAATGTATTACATTGTTATCTATTGAATCTCAATTACACAGGCACAGAGAAACTATTGGAAGTTTTAGTGTGATGTAAGGTTTAGTTCGTATGTGGTTATGTACAGTGACCCAGCAAAAGTGGTTGGATACCTTAACGCCTATTTTCCCTTGCACGTTAAAGTTCAAGTTTTCGAAAATTAAACTAGATGGCGTTGGTTTCTTCACAGCTAAGTGGCGACCAAAGGCAATCTCACAAAGTATAAACTTGACTTTTAGTATAACAAATAATAGACACATGCGTCATCATTGTCGTCAAAAACTGATTGTAGTTCATAATTTCATCATTCAAACTAGAGTCATGTTGACCTAGTGGTTTAGCATGTGCAGATAGATGCGTAAATCAATGAGCCATGAGTTCAGATCTCACGTAGTACTCACACTTTTTGTAAGTTATGAATAACAAACAAAAGAAGTCGGAAGGAATATTATATCAAAGCTAACAAGTGGATATTTATTTGTAATATAATATTCAAGTGAAATTCATCAAACAAAAAGGCACTATTAAAAAATAATATGTTTATTTCTTAATCAAATTTAATGATTGTTAAATTTGATCTGTTTATTAATCACCGAATAAGATTATAATATTATATATAATTTCTTATTGAGGCCATAGCTTAAGTATTCGTTTCCAAAATTGGAAAGAGGGTTGAAGCTTATGTAACCTTAACAAAAACAAACAAAAGACCAGATAATTTTATCACAAAGGTCAAAAGGATTAAAAATGTAGGCTAAAAACTATAAAATTGCACAACAACACATCAAGTGTTCGTAACTTTTTTAAGTTGTTTTAAATACGGATATTAACTTAAACACACATAACAAGGTCTCCAGTTAATACAGAGAATAAGTAATGAGTAAATAATATTAATTCAGTATTATAATTATTTATTATCTTGTAGCCACAAACATAACCGTCCGTGTTCACTGGACTTAACAGTTTTTTCATGAGTAAATATGACATTACTCTAATCAAAGTTTATGTGATCCAAAGCAAACTGCAATCTTGCCCTTTTATGGTTTATTGTAAGCAAGGATTTCAAAGCATGCCTCCGATAATGCAGCTTTTAACTAAGTATGAAGAGCACGATGGACAGTGTCAACGCTTGTGTCAAATAAACCAGCACAGTGGTTCGTCGACCGACGTCCGTTTTCTTCGTACTCCCTTATCATGGTTTGACGCTGCAACATGTATATTAGTTTTAGTCTTCTTCTTCAAATCGTCATATCCATAGAACAACTGTTTTTCTCTGCAACAATAAAACAGAAATATAATGAATGAAACAATAATGATTATTATATAGGAGTTTTTTGTTATATAAAAGAGTTAAAAAAAACTACTTACGTTTACACCGGTCTCTTTGGCTATTTCTGACAAGTTTTTACCTTGATTATGCATAGCAATTATTTGAGCTCTTTTTACTAAATCTATATAACAATGCATATTTACTCATTTTGGTAAAATAAGTAGACAATACACCTGGTTAAAATAAAATTGAACGAAAGGCGCTGGAACGAGATAATCGAAATTAACTTAGCAAACAACTAATTGAGCTTAGTCATAACTCTTTGTTCTAAGTATTATTTATACTACCTACTAGTTAATATTTAGAAATCCATATTCAACCTACCCTCTCAAGTTTGAAAACTAACACATAGATAATTAAATATTTATAAATTGATATTCAATTTTAAGCTGTTGATCCCCGCACGAACGCCGGCTTTCGGGCGCCATTGTCTTACTATTGTGTCTCTAATTACACTACTCAACGAGTTAATACACTTCTGGACACATCTATTGGCCCACCTTAGAGTTTAGGTTTCGATGGCCCCTACCGAAATATGATTGCTAGATTGAACAAAAACTGTTGATGCAGTTTTAAACCTGATACATTTTACCATCTTTTTCGATCGTATTGTTTTAAATTTGAATTCAGAATACCATACGACATGGAGCTACGCCTAACAAGTCGGATATGCGCCTTGTTAAAGGCAATTGATTTTTGAATAAAAAACATGTTTTATCAAATAAAGGTTTAATTTAATAACGCGTGTTGCCTCCATGGGCATCTACCACAGCTCTCATATGATTAGGCATAGAGTTTATCAACCGCTCTATGAAATTTTGAGGGATCATCTCCCATTCCTCTTCTATGGCAGTTTTCAACTCCTGCATCGTCTGGGCAACTGGCTGACGAGCCCTAACACGTCTTTTTAGCTCGTCCCACATGTGCTCAATGGGGTTCATGTCTGGGCTTCTGGCTGGCCAGTCCATAACTGTGATGTTCACATCCCGAAGATATTCCCTGACGATGCCGGCCGCATGGGCTCTTGCATTATCATGCATAAAACGGAAATTTGTGCCCACATAGTCCACGTATGGTATCACGTGAGGTTCTAAGCACTCACGAATGTACCTTTCAGCATTTAATGTTGGCAGCCGTGGTCCTGTAACAACCTCAAGTTGAGTTTTGCCGCTCGCGGATATACCGCCCCAGACAGTCCATGAGCCACCGCCATAAGCAACCCTCTCTTCAAAGCAGCATTGTGCGAAACGCTCTCCCTTACGTCGGTAGACCTTCTTCCTTCCATCATTGCCATGTAACACAATTTTAGACTCATCAGAAAAGAGTACACGGCTCCAATCTTGCTGTGTCCAATTTAAATGACTGCGTGCGAAATGAAGGCGCGCTGTTCGGTGGGCTCGCGTTAGTTTGGGCCCATTAGCTGGCTTGTGTGGTACCATATCGCGTTCTTTTAACCTTCTCCGAACAGTTCGAGCGCTCACAGATACTCCGTGGAAGTCGCGAAGTTGGTTTTGTATCTCAATGGAGGTAAGGTGACGATTTCTCAAGCTGGTCGTCACGATGAATCGATCCTGCCTTTCAGTTGTGACCCGAGATCGTGGCCTTCCTTGGCGACGAACAAAGCCGCCAGTCTCTAGGTACCTCCGATAAACATTTCGGACCGCAGATCGACTTAAATTAAGTTGAGCACTCACGTTTCTTTGGCTGTGTCTGGCCTGAATAAGTGCCACAGCTTGGGCGGCGACTTCAGGTGAAGTATCCATAGATTATTGATAGAACCTCACCTTAATGTTAAGAATAAGTAATGTTTGTTGCAAAACCAAAGATATCAATCACTTTTTCAAGAATTAAATCCAAGTAAACCAATAAAACCAAGTTTTCTTAGTATTCGATTGTTTGATATCAACAAACAGGCTCCAAATTGTCTTTTGTTTCTTTAAATTCTGTGTTCGAAATTCAAAAAAAGACTAATGAAATTGTGAATGTGCCAGGTTCAAAACTGCATAAAAACTTTTTGCTCGACCTAATATAAAATTTTAGCTAGGACCAAACGAAACTGAAAATACAAGGTGGGCCAATAGATGTGTCCAGAAGTGTATCTTCATCTCTTTAAAAGAAATTATAAATTGTTTCAATGTTTGAAGAAACAAAAAGCATTAATTAAGCATTAATCATTTGAAGCACAGCGACGCCATCTATTAACAGTATAATGTAATGTTGTCGATAGCAACATTTCAATCTGGTTTTACGCTAGATGGCGTCATTTCTCGCTTCACACGATTTTATTTCTGTAGTACCTATGCACTTTTGCTTTTGATCGTAGATGCCCTTATTCATTAGTCTTGTTAGTGATGACCCGAAACACAGGTTTTATAAACCTAGTTCGGGCAAGTCGCTACTTAATAAGTAGCGACTTGACCTTACTTAAATTAACTTTAAACCTAGTAAGTAAGTAAGTAAGTAATAATTTATTGCGCAATAAAATTATAAGCCTAAAAATAACATCAGTAATGAAACACTAATAATGACAGTATAGCTATTTCACATAAATAAGATCACTGTCCTTCAAACTAGGAGACAATCCTGTATCTTGAAGAACAGTAGGTACATTTTAACATGCATTGAAACAGTTTCATAGATTACTTATATATTTGAACGCAGACAAGCATTCATGTCATCCCATACTGCGATTTTGGGAAAACGCGTTTCAGATTATTCAATTTCATGGTTCATAGAAAATTTACGGCAAAAGAATAAAAAAAAAATTCTGGCGGGATGACATGTTACCCATCAGCGTCCCAGTATGAACAGTTGTGCAATCAGTCTGATGTTAACAATACAAAATATTAGATTACTTAACACAATTTTAGGTACTTAGTGGTTAATTATGAGAAGTGTTTTTGTAAGTGAACCTAGAAACCTAGAATTATGTATAAGTAGTACTTATACATAATTCTAGGTTTAAAGTTAATTTTCCGTAAGTCTTAAAAATTGATAATTTAGTTATACTCGTAGCGTAGCTATTCGTTGGGAATTAGTATATTTATATTTTGTTTAAGATTTACTTGTGCCTATTACATGTAACAAAGTAATTGTGTATTGTGTATTGTATGTATATTGTGTAAAAGATTAAATAAAGATTATTATTATTATTATTATACCTATGATACCTACGAGCTACGCTACGGTACAAATTATATACTTAACATAATGAATAGAAACTGGAAACACTTGTCGACTAGAAAGGCGACAAGCATGAGTGCGCGTGACTCATGCCTGTCGCGCTGAATAAATAAAAGAATTGGGTTCGAATCAATATAGCTTCATTACCTAATAGACTCAATAAGCTAAATTATTCGTCTGCTTAGCGCTACTCGGCTACTCGCTGGCACGCACTGGCTCAAGGGGTACGAAGACTGTTTGTTTGATTTCTTCATATAAAAGTTCAACACTTCTCGACAGGAGAATCTTACTATTATTTAACTGAAATCAGGAATGCTGGTGTTGTAGTTATATCCTGAATTATAATATATTAATAATAATAACAAAAAATAAAAAAAATAATAACATTAATTGAGACTACCGTACTCAGAATTGCCTAATTAATAATTTGCCTGACCCGGTCATCAAACGCCCATTTTACCGCTCAAGAACACTACTTGGTTGCAGTCAATTAACAGCAGCACTGCGTACGCTTTGGCAATCTTTGTTAAATAACCAATCTTTGTTACAATCTGTGTCACTACGTTGTACGGTAAATACCTATATATACACTGCGCTTATAAACTATATAAAGATAATATAGCAATGAGCCATGGCCTCACTGCAAGCTCATCAAATTCCCATTTGCAGATGAGTTTGTGTTGACACGATGTAATATGAGATGTAAGTAATGATGCAACGCGTGCAGCCTCGCGGCCGCGGGCCCGAGTGCCGCGTCTGGTGCAACCGACGCCGCCGCGCGCCTTCACGGACCGGAGGACGGAAGAGCGAACGGCGCAGCGCCACTGCAACCAATTTATGATTTCAATTTGAGCTGGCCTAAACGTCGCGCACTAGATTAATAAGACGCGAAAATAATTATCAGTCCTTGGTATTTCTCGTCTTTAGTTCCACTCGGATGTAGGTTGCCGTCTTGCCGGCGATTTATTGAAGGAAGCCGTTTGCGTGTGCGTGGTGCCTGCCCACCCGTTCTCTTGTAATTGTCGTTCATTGGCATCTAAGACCTCGTATAATTGACGACAGCGCAGCGCTCCTTGTGTGCCGCACCGCACAACCACCCCCCCCCCCCGCCTCCGCCGCGTGCCCTCTCTGACCGATCAACGAGTGCCGCCGACGATCACATATTAAGCAATCAAACGACGAACCAAATTGAACACATGTCGGTACCTCTTCACTTGTTGCGTACCTAATTGAAAGTCCATCGATGATCAGTAATATTAGTACGTAGGTAATATTATCGCATCCAGTCAGAACAACTCCACAGACTGCATGTGCACGTACATGAAGGTATCCTTTAGGGACCTAGCTACTTTGCTATTAGGTCTTCTTTTTTACAAGCCGATGTGATGGTACCTGCATGATGGAGGATGACAAAATTGGTAAAGTTCTCTAACAAATAGATGTCTAGCGGTAAACTGAATTTTTGGGATCGTGAAATTCTTTACATGTAGTGCCTAATAGTCCTCTCGCCTCGCTCTGGGTAGAGCAAGAAGGAGTGTTAAACTTTTACTGACTAAAACTCACCCGTGTTCCTTATTTAAATAGCTCTTAGCGTTCCGAACAGTCCGTCCCCGTCCGTACCCGGCGAACGGGAGACTAAGACAACTTTGAAATATTCCTACCTGTACCCCCGATAACTAATACAAGTATTCGCAGGGAGGTAGTGATAATAACGCTATATAGCTGCAGACTGCAGAGCGAGTTGCGCTCTGCCACAGACACGTTCCATCGCGTGGACTGCGCGGCGCCAACGGCCACGAGTCGTCAACTCGTCATGCCACAGAATATGTAACCGAGGTAATAATCGTATTCACACACCTACTACACGTGTTAACAAAGTCGTCCTCGCGGCCTCCTCAGGAAAACTACCACGGCAGGATAACACGATAAGTGATGACCTAGAAGCTGAAGACCAATGGCAAGCAGTGGCGGATCAGCCATGTAGCAAGAGTAGCAAATGCTACCGGTCCCGCAAATACCACCGTATGTGCGGGGCCTGGCCCCGCACTTGAACGGGAAAAAAAATTTGTCAAAGTATCTATACCACATGAAATCTAAACACAGGTGATTTTTTTGGATGTGAAAGTCAATTTGCTTCAGAATTTCCTCCAAGTAAAAGTCCAAACAGAAGTTCTCTTATAATTTCCTCATTATCTATCATAGTTTTTATGCAACGAAGACTGAAGAACATACGAGTAATCTGCCTCTCTGCTTAGAGTTTGTAGAGAGACTTGGGCCGTACTGCAGTCCCTCTAATAATGCCAGATTGACTATCGCTACATCATCGGTGTGCTGAAAAGTATTTGTTTGAGAACGCCACCATGTCAGCCCGGCTTCAGGACCTATCCTTCTACAGCGGAGTGTGAGGCAAGGAGACGTTTCTTCAAAACTGTTCACAACCGCAATAGACGATGTCTTCATGGGTCTAGATTGGAGAGGGTTAGCCATTAATTTCAATGTATATCAGTCACCTTCGATTTGCCGACGATATAGTAGTCATGGCTGAGATTATGAAGAAGTCCATTACAATGCTGGATAATCTCATTTGAGCTTTCGAAAGAGTGGGTCTATGGATAAAACCAAAGTTAGGTAGGTCTATCTTTGAGAAAGAGGTTAATCGTTGAATCCGACTTGGTTTGGCGCTTTAGGGAAGCTGCGCGGTATTTTCTCGTCCGACAAACCAGTGTCTCAAAACGAAAGTCTATGACCAGTGTGTATTGCCAGTGATGGCTCTGAAATGTCATCATCATCATCATTTCAGCCGAAAGACGTCCACTGTTGGACATAGGCCTCCCCCAAGCGTCTTCACAACGACCGATCCTGTGCGTCTCGCATCCACCGCATTCCCGCGACTCTCACGGTCGTCGGTCCACCTTGTGGGAGGCCTTCCAACGCTGCGTTTTCCGGTGCGCGGTCGCCACTCTAGAACCTCTGTCTGAAATGTGATCGTTCACAATAGGACTCATCAGATGGCATGGCAATGGATAGAGGGTTATGCTCGGAGTTTCCTTGCGTGATCGAATCAGGAATTAACATAAGCTTATGTGGCAGGTAGCTGGTTAGGTGACATTATTCGCTGAACAGATGGTCGATAGAGCCGAAAGGTTCTGGAGTGGCGACAGCGTACCGGAAGTCGATGCGTTGGAAGGCCTCCAACAAGGTGAACTGATAACTTGGTGAGTGTGACAGGAACCCGATGGATGCGAGACGCACAGGATCAGTCTTTGTGGCGACACTTTGGAGAGGCCTTTGTCCAGCAGCGGACATCTTGCGGCTGAAATGATAATGATAATTTTGACATGTTGATGAGATTTGTTTATTCTCTAGGAAAGATAATTCCAATAAAAGAATGCTTGAATCTTACCCCTCCAAGGAAGGACACGGTGGAGCATACGGTAGAGGTGTGCCCCGCCTGGGCAGAGCACCGCCGTGTCTTCGTGGGAGCGATCGGCGGCAGTGATCTCTCGCGACGGGCCTTAGTACAGTCCATGGTCCGGAGCGAGGAGGAGTGGCAGGCGGTCGCCTCTTTCTGCGAAGCAGTAATGCTAGCAAAGGAGGAGGCCGCACGTGCATGCGCGAAGCAATGGCCTTCGCGCCCCAGCCGCTGGGATTCCGATCCCGATTTTCGGCCACCATAGGCGCGGGCTTGCGGACGGTGAGCAATGGGTAGCTCGCCGTCCGATCGTCCGGTAACCGCCCGGACCGAGCCCAAGTCGTCGATGGTGCGTAGTGTTACACGTCAGTAAAAGTCTGACACTATCTCCCGCTCCGCCCAAGAACGGGGGATATCATTAGATGATTTTCACACCCGAAAAAAAAACCCTCCGAGGAAAATGCTAAAATTTTGCATCCAATTTCTAATGAATCTTAACTCTTCAACTTTTCTGTATAAATTCACAAAGATTTCCTATTTCTGTATTGTTTATCAAAAGAAAACTACGAGAACACTTCGTTTTTTTTTTTTTGAACTTTTCCTTTAATCTTTGTTCACACGGGGTATGCGAAAAACCGTCATCATCTAGGTTTTTCCAAAAGTACTATATGAATTAATTAGTATCATTTAAAGAAAGTAATTTTGTTGAGTGTTACGGTAAACGAGGAAAATAACAAATTTGCTAAATCATTTTGCAAAATATTTTATTTTATTTATCTTTAAGCCTATGCACGGCGCCCCTTGATCGAATTTGTTACATGGCAAGCTAACAGGAGGCAAGCTCGGTCAGTAGTTTAGTTGTTTGGGTAGAGCGCGTAGCATCAGCACTGCCTAAGCGCGGCTAGTTGCTACGCGAGTCAGGCTACGAGAACTACGTAGTCGCAGAATCGTAGCGCGCTCAGACTGGCTCACAAGTTCCTGCCCGCACATTGTATCTACGTATTATTTATCAAACATTTCCTGTTGCAATAGGTAAGAGCGAAGCTTTCCATCAGTTTTATCAAACATTTCCTGTAACAATCGCCAAGAGCGAAGCTTTCCATCAGTTTTATCAAACATTTCCTGTAACAATCGCCAAGAGCGAAGCTTTCCATCAGTTTTATCAAACATTTCCTGTTACATTCGCCAAGAGCGAAGCTTTCCATCAGTTTTATCAAACATTTCCTGTAACAATCGCCAAGAGCGAAGCTTTCCATCAGTTTTATCAAACATTTCCTGTAACAATCGCCAAGAGCGAAGCTTTCCATCAGTTTTATCAAACATTTCCTGTAACAATCGCCAAGAGCGAAGCTTTCCATCAGTTTTATCAAACATTTCATGTAACAATCGGTAAGAGCGAAGCTTTCCATCAGTTTTATCCAACATTTCCTGTAATAATCGGCAAAAGCGAAGCTTTCAATTTACTTTTTTTTTAATGTTGATAGGCTAGCGCTTGACCACCATCTCCTGATGGAAAGCGCCTGTAAGTGCCTAGAAGTAACCTATTCACTCTTGTCTTAAAGAAAGTGAAAGATTTATAGCAATAGATAGCCTGAGTGCGAGTGATTATATTATCAACAGGAAAGAAAAAAAGCGGTGACTTATAGCAGCGACAAAATAGCAAAACAAAAAGGTTGCGCTTGCGCTACAATCACGATGTTGTCGCTGGTTTGACACCTGCCACCCGTCACCCAGCCACGTTACCACAATTCTGCATTTAATGCTTATATTGCGATACAGTATGGGTACAGACGTGAAGAAACATTGATACAGTCGTGCGCTGCAGTTACTAGCTGTGAATGTTTTTAGGCTTACGTACCTCTAGAGGAAAAAACGGAACTCTTATAGGATCACTTTGTTGTCCGTCTGTCTGTCTGTCAAGACGCTTTATGTCGGAAACGCGTGGAGGTATCGAGTTGAAATTAAAACAATATCAGATCTGCAGTCCCTTGAAGCTGTGAAAAAATCAAATTTCCGAGTTAACGAAAAAAAATTATTCGGCCGTTTATGTCGCAAAAAACGTCTATTTCGAGACTCTCAAGGGAATCAAAATTCATAGGGTACTCGTCCCGTTGACCTAGAATCCTGAAATTTGGCATAAAGCAAGGCCTTAGCACAAGTATAGGAAAAATCTGAAAACTGGAAATTTTTAGTTACGTCACAAAAAAAACCTTTTTTTGCGATTCGGAAAAATCTTCGTTCTCAATTCGGGAATTGAATTGTTTTCATAGGTAAGTTTGAACGGAACCCATAGTGCGCGAGTCGGACTCGCGTTTGAACACTATCTCACCTGATGGTAAGCGATTGTGTGGCCGACGTGGATCACGCTTTCCTAGAAGTAACCTATTTACTCTTGACTTAAAGACCCCTAGGTTGTAGCTATCAGGAAACACAGACTCCTGCAGGGAATTCCACTCCTGTATGCATAGGTGGGATGTCCACCATGTACTGCACAACGCTTTACGTCTAGTGGTCCGATGATGGAACGGACTTGGTGGAATTAATTTGCAATTCCAACGCACACTTCCCGAAATATAAACGATAGAAAACCGACAGCCCAACAACTCGGTGTCGATGCATGAACGTATTGAAAGCTGAAAATGTCGTGCTTATCTACGTGGTATCTGGCTGACTTCCATATCATAAGGTGGTCAGCGGGCACTGTTCTGTTTCATGAAATACGACCATTTCATGAAATAGTTGAACACATCATGAAATTTTCAATTCTAAGTTCGGTCTACGACACCTAGATACATAAAACTTACGACGCCGACAACGTTAGGTGTATAATAGATGATCAAACGAACTTACCTGTGATGTTCGATCATTATTATACGTAGCTTCGTTCGAAGATATATTATAATTAACCATGCAGCTTCCGCTTGCGCTAGGCGACCCAAATCGCAGCTTTTCAGAGCCTAAAAGCAGAAACAAAACGCACCGTATCCGAGCGAGTATCTGTCAGTAACGTCAAATGTCATTCTTTCAGAGTTAGAGATAAATCTTAAGTTTTGCTGGGTAGGGTAGGGAGGGTTCCCTATATCTTCGAACGAAGCTACGTATAATAATGATCGAACATCACAGGTAAGTTCGTTTGATCATCTATTATACTTCATTCGTTCGAAGATATATTATAATTAACCATGCAGATGTTAAGAGTCAACTTAAAGCAAAATTAAGATTTTTAATATCAAACAAATATATTTCAGGAACCAAAATCTCTTAGGCACTTATTAGGCTCTTAATATAATGGTAATATGAGACAATCAGTCTTTTTTGACATACTTATACATTTTATATTATATAAGTATATATGTCTATTTTTTTTTATATATAATTATTTTAAACATATTAAGGCATTTATAAGCAAATATTTTGTTCAGCATTAAGCACAGCATGAGCAAATTCAGATGAATTGTTGGAAATAGGTATATTATAAAATTTTGCAAAAGTTGAAGAACTGTTTGTTCAGCCGTTTGCCTAATTACATCTAATGATACTCCCCTAGCTTTAGCAGTCGACGTGGATGCATATTGTCTTGTACTATGCCCTGAAAAAACGCTAATATCTATGCCACACATAGAGAAAGTATATATTATATATATATTATTATTATCTTTATTTCATTTACATAAACATATTAGTTACATTTTTAAATATTTCAAAAATAAAAAATAAAACATTTAAAAATATAAAAAACAGTATCCCACCGGTATCGGGAACAGGGTCCAAGCTACCGGCGGTCAGGGCTCCAGAGAAAGGAACCTCCTAACAATGCGAGCCGTGTCCAGGAGTACCGCTTTCTGAATCAAGCCCTTGATCCAGTCGCCTAACGCGAGCCTCCTAAGGTGTTGGTCGAGGCTCTTGGCTATTAAGCCATTGCCCGACACGACTATCGGTACAATGATCGCCGAGTCCACATCCCACATGTCGACAACCTCGCGAGCCAAGTCAATATACTTGATTTGTTTATCTTTCTCGGCTTTCACGAGGTTCTCGTCATGCGGAACGGATATGTCAACAATCATTGCACGCCTCTCGCTTCGGTCCACCACCACTATATCAGGCTTATTGGCTACAATAGTCCTGTCAGTGATGATGGACCGATCCCAGTACAAAGTGATATGACCATTATCAAGAACTGGATCGGGCTCGTACCTATAGTACGGCACTTCCGATTCCACAAGAGAGTATTTCAGAGCAAGTTGCTGATGGATAATCCTGGCTACAAGGTTGTGTCTATGCAAGTACTCTCCGTTAGCTAGACGAGAACAACCAGAGATAATGTGACGAATTGATTCTCCCGGACGGTGACATGCCCGACATATGTCAACCGTGCCGTCCTTCACAATAAATCTCCGGTAGTTATTCGTCATGATAACTTCGTCCATAATTGCACAGACAAAACCTTCGGTTTCCCCAAAGAGGTCACCGGAACGCAGCCAGGCTACGGACGCCAATTGGTCTACATCGGGCCCGTGAAGGGCCCGGAAGAAGCGTCCGTGAAGTTCCTTGCTCTGCCATACTTCCCTGCGATCGTTAGTGTCAAGCACTACCGGTTTGCGCCAGTTCTCATTAGCCAGGGAGAGCGGGGTAAGTCCCTTGTCCACTGTCACTACATCTCGATGCATACCCACGTCGGCAGCTAGGAAATATTCCCTGAGACTGCATACCTCGCGGTTGTGTAGGGTCTTAGCATTTAAAAAACCTCGACCCCCACACTTCCGCGGGATATACAATCTCATCACCGACGATCGTGGGTGATGCATTCGATATGCAGTCAGCAGTGTGCGGACCTTCCTATCCAGGGCGTCAAGTTCCGTTTGAGTCCATTTGAGTACGCCGAAAGAGTACATCAATACCGGCATGACCCAACCGTTGAAGGTGCGCACCTTGTTTCCGCCTGAAAGAAGGCTATTGAATACCTTCTTCAGGCGTCCAAAGAAACGCTCCTTCAACGTTTGCTTCATGTCAGTGATATTGATGCCTAGAGCTTCCGACATACCCAGATACTTATAGGTTTCGGTTGGAGAGAGGGATCTCAGGTTTATGAAATCCGTGAGTTGAGTGCCCACGGATTCCACAACCTCCCCTCGCTTTACATGCATGACCGCACATTTGTCCACACCAAACTCCATCCTGATGGCACTACTGAAGGTTTCAGTTACCTTCAGTAGCTCCATCAGTTGCAGATTGTTGGGGGCAAAAAGTTTCAGGTCATCCATGTAAAGTAGGTGAGATATTACCTGACCACCTCTCTTCAACTGATAGCCTAGACCTGAATTCTCCAGCAGTGTGCTTAGAGGATTCAAGGCTAGGCAAAACCAAAGTGGACTCAAACTATCTCCCTGGAATATACCTCGCTCGATCCTTACAGGTTCGCTATTCCTCTGGGTATGTCGACATCCTGGATAGCGGAGGACCGTACTCCATTGCCTCATACACGACATCAGGAAGGTGCGTAGTGTTGTATCAATTATTATTATTATTATCCATCTAATCATCATAAATATTACCGACAAATATATATGTATGTTATATATATATCTACACACCTCCACTTACATAATACACACGTCCTTATGCTCTAATGCACAAAGCATTGTCAAATATTTAAGTTTTTTTGATTATGGGGGGGCCTGGAGTTCTAAGATACAGGCTTAGGCTTAGTTTAGACTCCAGATCTCCCACAAATTACAAATTCAGATATTTAAGTTTTTATGTTTTTCCTGCTAAATAACATGTGTAATTTGTGGAGATTAATAAACACTTTTTTGATTTGATTTGATTTTGATCTACTAATGGTAGACGAAGAAATTGGCTTGTGTGGGTTATTCAAAGAGAGTATTAAATGAGTAAGTCATAAGTCATAAGTCATTTAATTTCGTAACAATGGAACATTGTGTTGTTAGTATTATCTTCCCTAATACTCTTGAGTGTATCTAATGTAATAAAATAAAGTAGTGTCAGGGAAGATTTCAGGTTTTGCCGTGCATTTTCGTTACAGAAAATGGCTCTATTTTTGTATGTTGACTAAAACAATAAAAATAATAAAATAAAAACTAAAATAAAGGTAAATAAGAGGTTCGGTCCGCTGCAACCAGAACCAGATGTTTTTATAGTGTCTAGGATAGAAATGTTTACACCGGTTTCATTAACTATAATATTGGGTATTTTTATAAATGATAAATCTGTGCTACTTGGGCTCTGCTAAGTGCAAACCAATTCACTAACTTTTTAGACAATTTCATTTTTATAGAAACCTTAACATAATCTCTGGATGTGAGTCTGTGTGTGTCCGCATTACGACCAATTTATGAGTCTATTAATTTATTAATTGGTATAGACTGTGTGAATAAGTGAGATCCTATAAGTAACATTGAATTGAGGCATTATTTGGAAGGTAACCTAATGTAACCTCTATGGCTGATGGAAGAACATCATGTCAATATTCTGGAAATTAGTGTAAGGAGGTGTGTAAGATGACACTCTTTAAAAGAGGAATGCAATAGTTTTTTATTGAGTACCTATAAAGACTAACAGCTTGAAAAAACTAACATTGTTTTCAATGGTGGACAAGCTTGTGAAGGTCAATATGACATCACCTTTTCATTTTTGATTTTTGTAGCCTCCCCAATATTGGGCTAAATGGAGGAAAGAACACATAAAAGAAATAAATTATCATGTTCAAGGGCAGTAAAAAACATCTAATTAAATGTATTTTGAATCTGGTATCCAGGAAACACAGGCATCACATTTATGTATTACTTGTAGAAGGGAGAAGATCAATCAGTTTGACCAAACTGAGACACAATATACCTACTAAAATGTAGAGATATTCTGTTCCCACTCTATGTTAGATGTATGAGATTGTTAATTGGTCTCTTTGTTGTCTTTTGAATCCATATATGAAGCAAATAGACAAATCTAATTATTTTCACACCATATTTGCTCCATATTTCTGGCTATATTATTTAATTGTTGATACCGTATTCCTCCCATTCGGTTTATATAAGATACAGCAAACTATTATCAATCTCACACAAAATGTGTAAGTGCTCATGTTTAACAAAATAGAATTTTTAAAGGTAAAAAATGTGAAGCAGTTCTAAACAATTTATGTGATATTTATAATTTTTTATCCTTTTTCCAGAATCCATGGACTTCTGTTATCACTACAATTGCGCCCCCCCCCCAGTTCTTGTTGCATCATTGTAGGTCTAGTTTGATGATTGGATGAATTTTTATTTTGAATCTTAGTTGCCTTTACTTACAACTAAGTATTTATGTTCTAATTTTAGTATAGAACCAACCAACAACAAATGTTGTTGCAACAAAATAATGCAACAGTTGATGTACCTATTAAGTGAGTAATCTCTCATAAGCTAAGAAACTTGTTTCTGTAAATATTTTTAAGGGATTTACAGAAACAACATTTTTTGTATGTGACATCAGTCATTGTGTGTCATATATAAAATCTAAATAATTAACATGATTGGGATGGCGTATTTTGTAAAAGGAGTAATTGTTCCTTGAATATTTTTCAACCTTTTATTATATAATAGTAGGCTAGTATGAATAGTGTAGTGTGTATAGTAGTAGACTATATAGTCTGAAGCTGAACCAATACACAAAAGGTCATCAAGATGATGATGTACATACTGATTTGTGAACTTTTGATCATAGATATACATGTAACTACCACTATCAAAAATGCATAATGTGTAAAACAAATCCCATTTGGGACAGCAATAGACTCTTTTTAAATGATCATAATGAAATAATAGGTATCTCCTGTGATCTGGATTCAAATTTTGCCATAAGATCTCCTGGGTACACTAGAGCTACCGCAGTGATCTTACATCTTATAAATTTGGATGTGTGAACCAATTTGTTCAGGGGTATAAAGGTTTCAATAAACCTCCCTTCTCCATCCCTGTTGGGAAACCAAAAAATATCTTGGATATAAGTTGATTCCCACGCGGTTTCCATGGGGAATTTGTGTTCAATGGCAGTAAATTATGAATGGTTTTATACATAAATATGCATTCATCTTGGCCCCTGATCTTGAAGATCCTGATTGATCACTTGTAAAACCATTTTTGTTTTGAACCGTTGAATTTTGGTTGATAAGTTATGGAAGAAAAAATGCACTTACCGAACATCCACAGATGTGTTTCAAAATTGGGGCATTACCACAAATCCTCTATCAACGAGGAAGGGAATGGGCTAATCTGTAAGCATGACTAACCTCTAATTTCAACCATGAGCCTGTGGTGAAACTTTTTGTGTTCTAGCATACACTGGATGTGTTGCGAGAATTGCTTGGTTATAGTTTAATATGAGGACTGCAGATACTTTCGTCCAGGCCTAGGTATTATTCTTTGCTGGTTGTACCAAGATGGACCATTCCCGTTTCCCTGACGGGTTACAGTTGAAGATTAGGCTGGCTTCATAATAAGCTTGCCGCTTCTGTGGCATGTCTTTAGGACTTTAAATGTTCTCTGTTGAAGTATTCCCATGCAGGTAGTCGTCTCTATCAACATCTTTGACAATATCTTTGTTTATGTGAAGTGCAAATCTATTAAAACTCTTCCAGTATCAATCAACTGGGAAAATTAGTTTCAGCCTATTTATGCCATCATTGCTGTGAAGCTTAGATAGGGTCTGATTCCCAATCCCAACTGATTCTGTTCTGATTTAATCTTTTTGTATCAGTATATTCTTGTATTATCAGTGAATTACTGACTGAGGCAATAATCTCTATATTATTTTAAACAGTTATTACACACATTTTTATCTAGTTTTTGTTCATATTCCTTGAGTATTTCCAAAAATGGTATTCTAGATGTGGGTTAAGTGATTCATTAAGTCAGGCCATTAAATCATTTGGTTTTGTAGATATAAATACTGTAATACTTCAGGAAATATAGTAACTGGTTCAACAACTAGCTCAGATGCTAGTTCAGGAAATGTTATACTCAAGTTTGTAACAGTTGGGGTTGTGCCTGTTGGAGCCGAGGATGATACAACAGATATCTAGTTTAATGTCCACTTCTTGAGGATCATCCTAAATACAAGGTCTAAAAACCTAAAACTATTGACCCTGTTATGGTACCAAAGTGTACCTAGGCAAAGCCTTTCGGATTTTATCAAAAGGTAATGACCATTGTGCATTCATCTCGTAAACACCACGAGTAAGCGGATCACGTCAATGCATCTCGTACATCACCCGTGTCCATGTACCAAAGGGTAAAGATCATCGTGTGTTCATCTCGTAAACACCACGAGTCAGCGGATCGCGCCAATGTATCTCGTACATCACTCGCGTCCATAGGTACAATATTCAAAATCCATTTCACTTGCACTGTAGATAACTTTCCTGATGAAGCTTTTCAGGTTACCCCAAAGGTGTGGGGCAAAAAACAATCTCGTATGTTTATCTCGTAAACATCCCGAGTCAGCTAAACGCGTCAATGCATCACGTGCACAACCCGCGTCAGTAGGTATATTCATATTTCGAAACCCATTTGATTTACAGTCTTACACTGTATAATGTACCATGGCAAAGCCTTTAAAGTTATGGAACAAGGAAACCAGCTCGTGTGTTCATCTCGTAAACACCCCGAGGAGTTTGATCGTGTCAATGCATACAATTATTTGGGTTAAGTACGTGAAACTCTTACTTCACTGAATAATCTAATAGATAAATCTATTACTTCACCTGGAATCAAAGAATTAAATAGAGATAGGACAGGTGACGTACTATGTTATCGTCGTTTCGTCCTTTTTTCAAACTTTTCGTCATATGAAGATAGTATTTCATATCTTTTCGTTTTGGCATACTTCATTACAAATTATACAAGCACTATGCTCTTATTTAATTACTTAAATTGGTAAAAAAGCAAATAAAACACAACGTAAAACGTATTGGTTGCCGCGCAAACGTATGGAATGACATTTGACGTTACTGACAGATACTCGCTCGGATACGGTGCGTTTTGTTTCTGCTTTTAGGCTCTGAAAAGCTGCGATTTGGGTCGCCTAGCGCAAGCGGAAGCTGCATGGTTAATTATAATATATCTTCGAACGAATGAAGTATAATTATATACCTACCTAGTTACCAAGGTTTGTGGTATTGTATTAGATTAGATTTTTCGTGTATTTGATAATTGAACATCGTGTATTATGAGCCTCCGTTGCCTCAAAATAAAATTATTATTATTATAAATATGTAATTTTGCTAGCAGGTGGTTCACCTTGGCGCCATCATTTTACTTAGAATACAATGCACTTAGATCTTATCAAGGATTACTCTCACGGGCCGCGGTAGCTAATCTACAAATCCAACTTGTCGAAAAATAAGTGTTCAAGTCCAAGATTAGACTACCTACACCTATATGTACATTCGTTTCTAAAAACGTTGCGCCACACTCCTGTACCGCGGCTGCGATCACAAACATGTAGGTATACTCACATACCTAGATACAAGATACCCAGACTCGGAACACCTGTCTGTAGGCCTTACAAATATTTGTTTCATGCTGAAATCGAACCCGCGACACAGCCAATTGCTCGACCACTGCACCTACACTCAATATACATATAATACGTAGGACGACACTCTGAAAGTTTTGAGAAACTGACTATGGATAAAATATTTTCAAAGAACTCTCCACCAGCCTCTATACAAAGTTTCATGCGTCTGAACCAATTTTCGAAACATTTTTTTTAGTCTGCCGCGGACACCTCTTCCACGGCCTTCTCGGACGCTGCTAGCGCGTCTTCCGGCGATGAAAAATGTATCCCTTTCAGTAGATTTTTTTCATCATCATCATTCATCAGCATTTCAGCCGAAAGACGTCCACTGTTGGACATAGGCCTCCCCAAATGTCGCCACAATGACCGGTCCTGTGCGTCTCGCATCCATCAGATTCCCGCGACCCTCACCAGGTCATCGGTCCACCTTGTGGGAGGCCTTCCAACGCTGCGTCTTCCGGTACGTGGTCGCCATTCCAGAACCTTTCGTCCCCATCGACCATCTCTTCTGCGAGCAATGTGCCCTGCCCACTGCCACTTAAGTTTGGCGATTCTTCGGGCTATGTCTGTAACCTTGGTTCTCCTGCGGATATCTTCATTTCTGACGCGATCACGCAAGGAAACTCCGAGCATAGCCCTTTCCCAATGACTATACACTTTGCCCTTTCCATTGCCCTTTGAGTGACTTTAAGCCTTCTGATGAGGCCGAGGCCCATTGTAAGCGACCACGTTTCGGAGCCATATGTCATCACTGGCAACACGCACTGGTCACTGGACTTTCGTCTTGAGACACTGTGGTATATTGGACGAGAAGACACCGCGCAGCTTGCCGAACGCTGCCCAACTGGACCGTCTGTCCTAGGTAAACGTAGTCGTCCACAGCTTCGAGTGTAGAGTCTCCGATCTTGATAGGAGTGGGTGCTACATGGATGTTTACCATGACTTTGGTTTTGTCCATGTTCATTTTAAGTCCCACTCTTTCCGAAGCTTGACTGAGGTCACCGAGCATTGTACTGAGCTCCTCCGTAGTCTCAGCCATGACTACTATGTCGTCGGCAAATCGAAGGTGAGTGATGTGCTCGCCATTGACATTTATGCCTAGCCCTCTCCACTCCAGAACCTTGAAGACATCCTCCATTGCGGCCGTGAACAGTTTCGGAGAAATAACGTCTCCTTGTCTCACACCTCGCTGCAAGAGGATAGGTTTCGAGGTCTAGTCCTGAAGTCGGACTGACATGGTGGCGTTTTTGTATAAACACTTCAGCACTTCGATGTAACGATAGTCAATCTGGCACCGTTGAAGAGACTGCAGTACAGCCCAAGTCTCGATCGAATCAAAGGCTTTCTCGTAATCCACAAACGCTAAGCAGAGAGGCTGATTATACTCCTCAGTCTTCTGTATAACCTGCCGCAGCGTATGTATGTGGTCCACGGTGCTGAAGCCTTTTCGAAATCTGGCTTTTTCGGGAGGCTGGAAGTCGTCGAACCTGCGCGCGAGACGGTTCGTGATGTCTCTGGAAAATAGCTTGTAGACATGGCTCAGAAGTGAGATGGGCCTGTAATTCTTAAGCAGGGTATTGTCACCCTTCTTAAAGAAGAGTACCACCACACCTCTGCTCCATGCCTGTGGCGTTTTTCCCTCGAATATGACGGAACCGAACAACTTCTGAAGTGCCTTTAGGACCGGTTTTCCACCCGCCTTCAGGAGCTCGGCCGTAATTCCGTCCTCACCCGACGCCTTGTTGTTCTTCAACTGTTTCAGAGCCATCCTAATCTCGTACAGGCTGACGTCCGGGATATCTTCGGTATAGTGTCGAGTCAATCTAGCTCTTGGGTCGTTTGCTAGATTTGCAGTGGGTTCGGAGATTGACGTGTACAACTGTCCATAAAAAGCCTCGATCTCTCCCAGAAGCTCCGATTTGGCGGATATGACTCTGCCATCGTCGGTCTTCAGTTTCGTGAGCTGGCTCTGCCCAATAGACAGATCTCGTGCAAATACTTTAGAGCCCTTATTCCGCTCAATCGCATCCTTAATCCTCTCGGTATTAAATCGGCGAAGGTCGCGTTTCAGAGACTTTGAGATTCCTTTATTGAGCTGCCGATATGTGCATGCATTATCAGAAGACTGCAAAGTCATCTCACGCCTCTTCTTCATAAGCTCAAGAGTTTGATCTGACAGCTTCTTGTTCTTTTTTGTACAGTGAGCCTTGAAAAATTTAGACCCGACCGTATGGACAGTTCCCACGAACCCATCGTTATATTCGTCCACGGAGCTTCCTAGGCACTCGAAACGATTGTGGAGTTCGAGCTGAAAGCTCTCGGAGTTTTGGATCTGGATTTGTGCTGGGCGGAGCGTTGACTTCACCAGTCGAGACCTTTCAAGCTTAATATTGATATTCAATGTGCCTCTTACCATGCGGTGATCACTTCCAGTTTTCACCGCATTGATCACGGAGACATTATTGAATATTTGCTTCTTCGTCGACAGAATGAAGTCAATCTCATTTCTAGTCGCACCGTCGGGACTTTGCCAGGTCCACCTCCTATGCTCACGTTTTTTGAAGAAGGAGTTCATCATGTAGAGGCCTTCCTTCTCCATAAAACTAGCCAGTAGGTGTCCCCGGTGATTCCGACGTCCAAATCCAAATTGCCCCACTCTCAGCTCGTCACCATCTCGTTTGCCCAGTTTCGCGTTGAAGTCCCCATGACCACGGTGAAGTGGGTCTTAAAACCAGGCATGGCTCTGGATACATCCTCATACATGGTCTCTACTTCGTCGTCGGGGTGCGTCGAGGTCGGGGCGTAAACCTGTATGACCTTCAACGAATATCTTGGCGATATTCTGAGTATAAGGTACGCCACCCTGGTCGACACACTCTCGATCTTCACCACATTGTTCACAAGGGACTTGTGGACGAAAAACCCTACACCACCCTGGGACTGCTGGTCACCCTCCCGGAAATAGAGCAGGTTACCGGATTTGAGAATTATCGTGTCCTCCCCCTGTCTTCGGACTTCAGATAATCCAATAATACTCCATCGCAACCTGCTCAATTCCTCCTCAAGTTCGGTTATCTTCTCGTCCATCCTCAGTGTTCGCGTGTTATATGTTGCCAGGTCCAGTCGTTGTTTTTTAAAAGGGTAGCCGGATCCCATCCGGTGATTCTTAGCACCCCTTGCCTCGCCGTGGCCTTGACCGCTACCGGAGTCAAGGGTAGACGGACTGCCAGGCACCAGGGGCCATTTCTTAATTTTGCTTATCATTTTTTGGGGGGGTTTGCCGTAATCGCCACGCTTGGCAGGCGGGTTGGCGATCGTAGTGTGGATGTCATCATGCACAGAGAATGCTGCTGCCCATTCTCTGGTATGTCCCTTAGTCGCCTCTTACGACACCCACGGGAAGAGATGGGATGGTGCCATTCTTTACGTCCGAACACCATACGGACAATTTACAGATTACACAGATACAGATTTATACAGATTTTTTTATTTTAGGAAATAAAAAGAAGTCACACGGTGTCAGATTAGGACTGTAAGGAGTGTGCCCCAAGACTGACCGGTATGGTGTCCAGGAAGTCCCTCGTTTTGAGCGCCGAGCGCGCAGCGCGTTGTTGTGGTGAAGCAGTACCCCGCGGAGCCCAGATAAAATTTTCCCTGCGCTTCTAGATCGCTTCACTTTCGTAGGCGTTGGTTCGTTTTGAAACAGCCAAACTGTCGACTGACGCATTGTTTCTGGATCGTATTGAATTATTGATAAATCTAGGATTCGTCATCTGTCACGCGCCGAGACGAGCCTGCTTCAAATTTTTTAATCATATCACGGCACCACACCTCACGGCCTGCTTCTGAGCTTCGGTGAGATTGTGCGGCACCCAGCGGCAATCTATCCTCCTCACGCGAAGGTGCTCGTGTAGAATCTTGTGAACGCTTCCCGAACCAATCTGCAGTGTATGCTGAATCTCTTCGTATGTAATTCGCCTATTTTCTTTGATTAATTTTTTTACTGCCAGCACACTTTCTTCCGTTACAGCCGTCGTAGAACGACCACTCCTTTGTTCATCCCCCAAAGTAAGGCGTCCGCGCTTGAACTCGCTATACCAGCGGTAGATGGTTGCTTTTGAAGGTCCTTCATCCATAAAAGCAATTTGAAGTCGGATCAAATGACTCATTAGGTTTTAGGCCATATTTAAAATCGTAGAAAATCATCGCACGAAAATGTTCTCGATGCGGGTCCATTTTTAAACGAGACCCAATAATTTGATTTGGCTCTCGAAAAAATGTGGAGGGAAATTCACATTTTATCGAAATTCAAAATTCAAACAATGGTATTTTTACTTTTAAATAACCCAAGTTTTCAAAATAATTACAAGTGGCCACGCCTACATAAAAACATTTTTTCGCAAAACTTTCTGTGTGGGCTGGTATACCTTTCTTTTTTTTTTTTTTCGGTGGGAAAATCATCTTATGACATCCCCCGCCCTTGGGCGGGGCGGGAGATAGTGTCAGACTTTTACTGACTAAAAACCCACTCCTGTTCCTTCGTTGCCTTTCGTACCAGGGCCGAGTCTTCCTTTCAGAATCAGACCCTTGGCCCCAAAGTCAAAGTCAAAGTCAAAGATTTATTTGCAGATAAATATGGTTATAAAAGTTCTTACAATGGTTATATATAATAGTTGCTTAACATATTTAATCATAACATAATGACATGCAAATTTTTTACAGGTAAAATTAATTAATTATTATTCCAATTGTAGTATGTACAAATAAACAAATTATTATTAATTAAATTTGAACTGAAGGAATTCTTTTATAGTATAAAAGGGATTCTCAATTAACCACCTGCGTAAGGCCCTTTTGAAGCGGACCATTGGAAGTTTCTTAAATCGGTCTGGAATCTTATTATAAACTTTAATGCACATGGGGTAACAACTTCGCCTATATAGATCCGTTCTCATTTTAGGATTAATCAATCTATTAGGAAATCTAGTTCTGAACGAGCATTTATCTCCCAGTTTTTCAAACATCTCTGGATGAGATTTGGTAAATTTACATATTTCCTCAATATAGATACCTGTTAATGTCAGTATTCTTAGTTTCTTGAACAGTGGTTTACAGGATGTGAGTGGGTCTACATTACAAATCGCACGTATACACCTCTTTTGTGCGATGAAGGCTCTTCCGAGATGCACCGAGTTTCCCCATACCAGTATACCATAACGCAGTATTG
Organism: Mythimna impura; assembly: GCA_905147345.3. Classification (NCBI taxonomy): domain Eukaryota; kingdom Metazoa; phylum Arthropoda; class Insecta; order Lepidoptera; family Noctuidae; genus Mythimna; species Mythimna impura. The sequence continues at coordinate 464,892 of LR990355.1, read as the reverse complement.
AACCAACATAAGCATGATAAGCCTGTAATGTGGCTTGTCTACTTGTTAGGTTAGATAAACGCCATAAAACATAAGCAAACTTACTGAGTTTTCCACATATCATATCAATATGACCAATCCAGGAGCACCTCTCATCTAGAACTATCCCAAGAAAAGTCATACTATCGGATTGTTGTATTTGTTTATCATTATAAGTGATGTTTAAATTAATTTTATTCCAGTTTTTGTTAAGAAATTGTACATATTTTGTTTTATCTATGTTAGGTTTAAGGTTATTTTTTTCCATCCAAGATATTATTTTTCTTACGGTGTTATTTATTTCTTCATTATAGTTTTCTTTAGTTTTAGGGATAATTACGGACACATCGTCTGCAAAGAGTATGCAAGGATAGTCAGTTACTTCTGTCAGGTCATTAATATATAACAGAAAGAGTGGGGGACCTAAAATACTGCCCTGTGGAACGCCTGTACAATTGTAACCCAATTCGGATTTAAATTTCATTTCACCGTTTTGGTTTGGTTTATCCACAGTAATTTCTACAAATTGCGATCTGTTTGTAAGGTAACTTTGTAACCATGCATTTGCTTTACCGCGTATTCCATATTTGTCACATTTTTTTAGTAGTAGCTCATGCGATACAAAGTCAAAGGCTTTTGACATGTCAAAAAATACAACAGTGGTCGGGATTTTCTGGTCAATATTTTTAGTAACTAGGTTAGTTAAATTAAATGCCGCTGTGGTTGTCGATTTCTTTTTTTGGAATCCATGTTGTTCATGTTTCAAAATTCGGAACTTATCGATAAAATTTATTAATCTCGTATGCATGACCTTTTCGTAAATTTTCGCTAAAATAGGCAATAAAGCTATCGGTCTGTAATTATCAACAAGTTTTTTGTTACCTTTTTAGGGTTCCGTAGCCAAATGGCAAAAAACGGAACCCTTATAGATTCGTCATGTCTGTCTGTCTGTCTGTCTGTCTGTCTGTCTGTCTGTCTGTCTGTCTGTCCGTCTGTCCGTCCGTATGTCACAGCCACTTTTTTCCGAAACTATAAGAGCTATACTGTTGAAACTTTGTAAGTAGATGTATTCTGTGAACCGCATTAAGATTTTCATACAAAAATAGAAAAAAAGCAATAAATTTTGGGGGTCCCCATACTTAGAACTGAAACTCAAAATTTTTTTTTTCATCAAACCCATGCGTGTGGGGTATCTATGGATAGGTCTTCAAAAATGATACTGAGGTTTCTAATATCATTTTTTTCTAAACTGAATAGTTTGCGCGAGAGACACTTCCAAAGTGGTAAAATGTGTGTCCCCCCCCCTCTAACTTCTAAAATAAGAGAATGATAAAACTAAAAAAAATATATGATGTACATTACTATAAAAACTGCCAACGAAAATTGGTTTGAACGAGATCTGGTCAGTAGTTTTTTTTTAGTACGTCATAAATCGTAAACCGCATTTTACCTTTCATTCAATCAACTCAAATATAAAAAAAAAAAAAATAATTTCATAAACATAAACCTTATAATTATGTACATACACCGTGAACCATTATTATGTTACTTGCTGCTACGGAACCCTCCATGGGCGAGTCCGACTCGCACTTGGCCGGTTTTTTTTATATATTGGTTTAATAACTGTCATTTTTAATTTCTCAGGAAACACTCCCGTAAATAAGGACAAGTTTATTAAATGTACTAATACCGGACTAATAATAAGGCTTATATATTTTATAATGTTTGTAGGTACTTCATCATAACCTGTTGAGTTTGTATCCCGGAGTGATTTTATTACTTTTTGTATTTCGTCATCATTGGTGGGCATTAAAAATATACTAGAATTAATGGGATCAATGTCATAATTATTAGTATTAATGTCAAAATCGTTATTCGTCATATTGATATAATAATCATTTACATAATTGGCAATGTCTATGGGGTTTGTTAGTGATCCGGTATCAGTTTCTATCTCCTTAATATTTGACTCCTGAATTTGATTATTATTGGAATAATGTTTTATTAAATCCCATGACGCCTTGCATTTATTTTTAGCCCTAGTTATGTAATTAGAATTATGAAGTTTTCGTGCTTTTTGTATACATTTTTTAAGTAATTTATTATAATTTAAGTATTTTATTTTATTATCTTTATCTGATGAGAAGTAGTATTTAAAACGCAAGTTCCTTTTGGTTTTAGTTGATTTTTTAATACCTTTGGAAATCCATTTTGCATATTTTTTTACTTGATTGACTTTGATCTTGACTTTAGGGAAGCACAAATCAAAGAACAAGATAAGTGTATCATGAAACTGATTAAACGCACTGTTGGCTTCCTGATCAGAAAAAACTTCTGCCCATTTTAACTTTGACATACAGTTAAAGAACTTTTCTTTATTTTCGGCGCTAAAATCACGCTTATGAATTATACGAAAGCGTAAAGGCGGAACTTTACTGTTTACTTGTATGGAAATCATCTGAGCTGTTTCGTGATCTGACAGTCCCAGCGGTATAACCTCACATATTGCATCCTTACAGTTACTTATTATTTGATCTAGACATGAATTTCTTCTTGTTGGTTGTTTTATATGTAATGTTAAGTCAAAATTATTTACAATCCTAGTTAATTCGTCTATACATTTCTTATTTCTATCGATTTTTTTGCTCAAAATATCAATGTTAAGATCACCTACTATCACTAGTTGTTTTTTTGATTTATTTCGAAGGTTGCACAATATTATTTCTAAATTACGTAGGAAAATAAAAGGGTTTGAGCTTGGTGTACGATATAAGGCTATTATTATAATGTTATATTGTAAGAGTTCAATACCACAACACTCAAACTCATTTTCAGACGCATATTTTTTCAATTGCGTCAGTACTTTGTACTCAATGTGATTTAGGCAGAATATACAAACACCACCTCGCTTTTTATTCTTTCTTGAGTACCAGTCTCCTAATTTGTAGTCATTTAAGGCAATGCTACTCTCCTCACCCGCTTTAATAAAAGTCTCCGTTAAGCACACTACGTCAATAACTAACTTCTCATTTAGGAACGAGTCAATTGCAATTTCTAAAAGTTCTCTTTTACTTCTTAAGCCTGCAATATTTTGATGAAGAACATTTATTGAGTGACAATTAATTACGTCAATGGACTTTACGTCTTTTACCTTACTTAACTCTTTATCATAAGAGTTCATATGTGGCTTATCACAGAACGTTTTAGTTGTAGGTAAAGTATTACTAGTACCTGCGAAAAAAGGTATTATTTGTGGTGCTTTTATAGTTAGATGATCTTTTTGGTCGGTAAGTAGGCTTTATGTCTAGGCTTGTATTAAAATATGTAGACAAATCGGAGCATTTTGACTGAGCAGTTGGGTTTTTGTTGAAGTTTAGGTATTTGCTTTTATAGTCAATTGTATCGATCAGAACGTTCAGTTTATGACAAGTATTGCTATGAGTACGTAAGAAGTAACAATTATCGTTATTGTTACATATTAGTTCTAAATTATTATTTAGTAACTTTACATTTAGATGTTTATTTTCCAACACACTTAGCACGATAATTGGACAATTTTTATATTTTTTTATAAACATATATAATTCATTTAGCAAAATAGTAGGGTTGTAGTCATTTTCTCCTACACAAATAATAATTTTATCACAAGATTTACATGTCAACTCTGTGTTTAACAATTGCTGAGAGATTGCATTGTATTTTATCGTTCCCTCTACACAGTACCTTTCGTATGAACTATTAAATCTTAGATCAAGTAGGCGTGTAGTTAAGCCCGTAATTTGCTGGGTTCCAAGGACATGTATTTTTCTCTTCGGATAAATACTATTGTTTCCAAGATATGAATTAACATTTATAATAGCTTTTTTCTTACTATGCTGCATGGTAGTTTGAGCGCATTCTGCATTTGTCTTCTTGAGTTTTGGTCGTTCTTCCGTATTTAGTGTAGTAGTCAAATTGGTTAAGTTGAATTTTTGAGTCCCATTATGTAACGAGTTGTTAGGTTTCCTTCCCATTCCTGGTTCATGTTGTAGTTGGTTGGTTAAAATCTTTGATTCGTGTAAGTTTCTAGATTTCCGTTTAGGAGTGCTAAGTTTTGGTGAAAATATTTTACTTAAACTATTAATTTTGGTTTCTTGATTTTGTAATCTTTTCTCTAAATCAATTTTTTCAAGTATTAAGTTTTCAATTTCTTTATGAGCACTCTCTAGCTTTTCCTTTAAATCTCTGACAGTTTCCTTTAAATCAGTAATATCTTGGCAATCCCATGTAGATAAGTCAGGTAAACTTCTTCCCAGGGCATTAGAGTCGGTGGATAGGAATGAATTATCTTCAAAACTTGTTGCAGAGGCATTTAAATTAGTAATTCTTCTTCGAAGTGTAATATAATCATTCGTGTTTTCCATGATAGTAGATTGTAAAATTATTAAAGCCCAGTAGGCTTCAACCCTGCTAGGCCCCTACAGTTGCTGACATCTCCTTGAGGCGCGCGTGGAACAGCACGCGCCGTCGACGACTTGGGCTCGGTCCGGACGGTTACCGGACGGTCGGACGGCGAGCCACCCATTGCTCGCTGTCCGCAAGCCTGCGCCTACATTGGCCGGAACTCGGGATCGGAATCCCGGCGGCGATTGGGGCGTGAGGACCGTTGCCTCACGCGATCGGCCGCCTCCTTTGCTAGCATTACTGCTTCGCAGAAGGAGGCGACCGCCTGCAACTCCTCCTCGCTCCGGATCATGGCCTGTACCAAGGCCCGGCGCGAGAGATCGCCGCCGCAACTTAATTTAAAAAGTTGGCCAGCTCTCTTGCCCGAGTGCTGCGGGCTCCTGCATGGCCACCAGTAGGTACCTCATTGTAGCCGTCATTCATACGAAACAATTTGGTGAATCCGATTCCTCTAAATCTGGTCCTCTAGGTATCTACTGGATGGTTTACCTTTTTGATTCGGGGTCTTCAACAATGTGAGCCCAAACAGTAAAATTGTACTACAAGTAAAGATTATTTTGCAAAAAAGTTTTGTAAACGTGATATGACGGTGTTTATGATGTGAATTTTTAGCTCTATAAGCATATACAGGATAAATGATCTATTAGCTAGTGATGTAAACATTGACATTACCATTTTATACAACTAATTTGATCTATATACTTGTTGATCGTTACCCTTTTACGTCTAATTTAATATGTAAAAGTTTTATATTTACCATTATAGGTCTAGTTCATTAATGGTTATTGAAATGAAACAATACGGCGACTTTGTGATATAGTGTGTCTTCATGTATCTGCTATAGTACTTAGTGTTTAAATAGTCACAACTGCTCAAAAATAGAGCAATTCGGTTATATACCTGAATTTTGCATTACAAGAGAAATTTCAATCAATCAATCAATCAATATTATTTATTATTAAGCTATTGCATAGCTTCTATCGAGGGTCTTGAGCGCGGGGACCGAATCCAGAAATTCCGTAACGAAAAAAACCTCACGCTCCCCACTCCGACGGGCACGGAGGTGTGGCTTGAAGGCCGACAAAGAGAGACCGAACACCTATTTTAGAAAAGTCGTTAACGACCTGTGTGGCGCATTGGTACAGCGTTCTACCTATGTTATCATCGTGCCTCGAGTTCAAATCTCGGTCAAACAAAATAGTCTTTTTGTATTATAATAGATTATAGTAATGTTCTATGATAACAACTGAACATACTTGTAGCAATTTATGAAGTAAACAAGAAAGAAAAAAAAAATTGTTTTCTTATCGGTCACCACGCTCAAAAAGTGTAACTTGAATTAATATCAAAGAAAAAGAAATACTGCATAAATAAAATAAATAAATAATTATAATTGCATAAGTTGATACAAAATGCTATGCAATAGCTTTACCGCGGCAGTCCCCGAGTGCCACACTTATTTTTTTGTCACAGGTGGTTTAGTTCTTACAATTGCATTAGAGTCGCTGCAACATACCCATAAGATATACAATATTATTTATCATTCATAATTTGAAGTCGATGAAGTATTATTATATTTCATGTCAGTATCCAGTATTATTAATAAAATTAGTCCACATAGTCAAAATCAAATTTCATAGTCACACAATTACAATTTACATTATTATTTCATTCGTCAATATGTTTATCATTTAAGAAGTCATTGATCGAGTAGTATGCTTTACTTATTAAAAATTCTAAAAATATTTAAGATTACAATGTTTTTAATAGAATTTAGTAGTCTATTGTATATTTTTATTCCTATTTCAAAAATACTCGATTTAAATTTAACTGTCCTACATTTAATTATACTCATTTTTATGTCGAACACTTCTTAACGTTTCATAATTACCAATATCGAGTTTTATCATTAGTGCTGCCTCATAAATATATATTGAAGGGAGAGTTAAAATATTTAGCTTAGTAGTAGTAGTAAACACTTCTCTACATGAATCTGTCGGATTAAGTCCACTTAAACTTCTTACACATTTTTTGTGGGCTTTAAATGCATATTCCCTGTTTGTAGAATTACCTCAAGTATGAATGCCATATTTGAGTATGGAACCCACACACACACTAAGCACTGAGCTGCTGTTTCTTTAAGCACTGAGTAATGCATTTTCGTTTACAACTTTTTTTAGCATGTAAAGGGCATAGGAAGAATGATTTAAGTTTTTGCAAACATGATCCACTTGCATTTTCCAGCTAAGTCTAGAGTCTATATGAATACCAAGAGATTTTGTGCTATTAACTTCTTTCAATGTCTCGCCCTTATAGTTATTAGTTATAGTTTATGTGAACTTGTAGTGATTTAGCGTTATTATTTGTAAATGTCATGTAACTTGTCTTTTCGATATTTATTTTTAGATTATTTACATTTAACCAGTTTATTATATCTTCTAGAGATTTGTTAATGTTGGTTTCATAGTTTCCTTGATCGTCATTTGTAAAGATAGCTGTGTGTCATCTGCAAACAGTATTAATTCTTGGTCTATGGATTTAGGGAGATCGTTTATGTAGAAGAAAAATAAAAGAGGTCCAAGGATACTTCCCTGGGGCACTCCGAACTGCACAATCCTGGGATCAGACATATATGTTTTTTCTAATCTTGTATCATTTGGTATTCTGGTTATTTGTGTTACTTGAAATCGATTCACTAAATATGATTTTATAAGATTATAAGCGTTTCCTCTTACCCCATATTTTTCTAGTTTGTTCAAGTGTCTGATGATCTACATGGTCAAATGCCTTTGACATATCCATAAAAATCGCTGTTATTTGTTTTTTGTTATCAAGTCCAGTCATTACTTTTTAAAAAAAATTCAAGAGTGCATTACTTGTAGATCTGCCTTTTCGGAAAAGCTAAAATTTTATATTAGGTTGAGCAAAAAGTTTTTATGCAGTTTTGAACCTGGCACATTCACAATTTCATTCAATAGTCTTTTTTTTGAATTTCGAACACAGAATTTAAAGAAACAAAAGACAATTTGGAGCCTGTTTGTTGATATCAAACAATCGAATACTAAGAAAACTTGGTTTTATTGGTTTACTTGGATTTAATTCTTGAAAAAGTGATTGATATCTTTGGTTTTGCAACAAACATTACTTATTCTTAACATTAAGGTGAGGTTCTATCAATAATCTATGGATACTTCACCTGAAGTCGCCGCCCAAGCTGTGGCACTTATTCAGGCCGGACACAGCCAAAGAAACGTGAGTGCTCAACTTAATTTAAGTCGATCTGCGGTCCGAAATGTTTATCAGAGGTACCTAGAGACTGGCGGCTTTGTTCGTCGCCAAGGAAGGCCACGATCTCGGGTCACAACTGAAAGGCAGGATCGATTCATCGTGACGACCAGCTTGAGAAATCGTCACCTTACCTCCATTGAGATACAAAACCAACTTCGCGACTTCCACGGAGTATCTGTGAGCGCTCGAACTGTTCGGAGAAGGTTAAAAGAACGCGATATGGTACCACACAAGCCAGCTAATGGGCCCAAACTAACGCGAGCCCACCGAACAGCGCGCCTTCATTTCGCACGCAGTCATTTAAATTGGACACAGCAAGATTGGAGCCGTGTACTCTTTTCTGATGAGTCTAAAATTGTGTTACATGGCAATGATGGAAGGAAGAAGGTGTACCGACGTAAGGGAGAGCGTTTCGCACAATGCTGCTTTGAAGAGAGGGTTGCTTATGGCGGTGGCAAATGGACTGTCTGGGGCGGTATTTCCGCGAGCGGCAAAACTCAACTTGAGGTTGTTACAGGACCACGGCTGCCAACATTAAATGCTGAAAGGTACATTCGTGAGTGCTTAGAACCTCACGTGATACCATACGCGGACTATGTGGGCCCAAATTTCCTTTTTATGCATGATAATGCAAGAGCCCATGCGGCCGGCATCGTCAGGGAATATCTTCGGGATGTGAACATCACAGTTATGGACTGGCCAGCCAGAAGCCCAGACATGAACCCCATTGAGCACATGTGGGACGAGCTAAAAAGACGTGTTAGGGCTCGTCAGCCAGTTGCCCAGACGATGCAGGAGTTGAAAACTGCCATAGAAGAGGAATGGGAGATGATCCCTCAAAATTTCATAGAGCGGTTGATAAACTCTATGCCTAATCGTATGAGAGCTGTGGTAGATGCCCATGGAGGCAACACGCGTTATTAAATTAAACCTTTATTTGATAAAACATGTTTTTTATTCAAAAATCAATTGCCTTTAACAAGGCGCATATCCGACTTGTTAGGCGTAGCTCCATGTCGTATGGTATTCTGAATTCAAATTTAAAACAATACGATCGAAAAAGATGGTAAAATGTATCAGGTTTAAAACTGCATCAACAGTTTTTGTTCATTCTAGCAATCATATTTCGGTAGGGGCCATCGAAACCTAAACTCTAAGGTGGGCCAATAGATGTGTCCAGAAGTGTATATTGTTAGCCTCAAAGTAGTTGTACAAATTATTATAAATTACCTTTTCAAAAACTTTAGCTATTACCGGTATTAATGCAATTATTGGTCTATAAAATTTCATTTCTTCTTTGTCTTCTTTTTTGAATAAGGGATTTACAAGTGTTACTTTTAATTTTGAGGGAAACACTCCATGTTCAAGGGATAAGTTTATTATATGGCTAAGTACTGGAGCAATAAGATGCGATACTCTTTTCAATATTTTTGTATTTATGTCATCGTAACCCGTACTGTTCGTATTTTTAAGCATTCTTATTATTTGGTCAACATCATTCATTATGCATTTGTTGGTTTCATGAAAATTGAATTGGGATTACTATATGTCAAAGTTTTTAGAGCTGTATTATGTCTATGTAATTTTAGTCTTTGGGTGTCGGTTTTATATCGTCAATAAAGTAGTCATTAAATGATTGAGCTATTTCTCTCGGCTTGTCACTATTTTGTCTTTTAGTTTTATTTGGTTGATTTCTTCCTTTGGTGTTACTGTCTTGTTATTATTTATTATGTTCCATATGGCTTTACATTTGTTAGTAGCTGAATTTATATAGTAGTTATTTTGTGATTTTTGGGTTTTTTTAATAACAGTTTTTAATCTTTTCGTAAATTCTTTAAATCTTAATTTGTCTTTCGGATCTGATGATAGTCTATACTTCCACAGTAAATTACGTTTTCTTTTTTAACACAACCTTATTCCTCTACTTAACCATTTAGTTCTTTTAATAATCGATATTTTAACTCGTATTATAGGAAAACATAAATCATAAAAGAGTTTAAATAGATTATAAAAATTATTGTAAGCTAATTCAGAGTTATTTTCCGTAAAACATTCCGTGAAACTAAGACTCTTAATGCAATTTATAAATTTGGTTATATTTTCCTGACAGTAATCTCGTTTTGATTTGAACCAGTGTGTTATGGTGTAAGTTTTCTTTACAGGGCAAGTTGATAACTGCGCTGAATGATCTGATAGCGAAAGTTCCAGTACTTCAGATTTTGCTCCTCGAATATTATGGGCTATATTATCTACGCATGTCATGCTACTTAACCGCGGTTAAGTAGCATGGCTTTGCGGTTTATTGATTGATAATTTCAAATTATATGTTGCCAATAACTGTTCAAACTGTTGTGATACTTTATTATTTCCTATTCTATTTATATTGAAGTCGCCACACACTATAACTTTTTTGTTTAAATAACATAATTTGCTTGACAATTCTGAAGTCTTGCAAAGAATAAATCAATTTGGTCCTGTCTACTTTTAGGTGGTCGATATATGCACAAAATTATAATTTTATGGTCTATTAATTCAATGCCACTACACTCGAAAATATTACTTATACTCATGGTTTTGGCTTCTGTTATAATTTTAAATTTATGAGTAGATTTAATCAATATGCATGATCCTCCATTTCTATTTATTCTCGAAAAATTATCTCCCAAATTATAATTAGGAATTTTAAGTAGTTTGGTGTCTTCAACAGTCATGTTATGTTCCTTAATGCATAGAACATCAACAGGATTGTAATTATTGTTGTCTCCCAATGAATGCAAATGTACAGTTAGCTCATCTAGTTTTGTTATTAAACCGTTAATGTTTTGGTGAAGAATTTTAATATTATTATAGGCGAAAAAAAATATTGGAAGTAGGGGAATTTTCGTATTCTTGATAGTTAGACTTTGTCTGAGTGTTTTTGTCAACATAGGTAGTGGCAGCAATATTTATGGTCTCAAACTTTTCCTTGACATATTGCTTATAGTTTTGTTTATATACCGCACTCAAAATTTCCGTGTAGTGGGGTGTTAGGTCTAGTCCAGTGTTTAATGTCTGGTCCAGCCTTAGCATGGTCTCATTTTGAGTCAGTTTCGATGGGTAAACTAATTTACGCTTTACGAGTTTTTAAATCCCTATATTATATTAACCTTTTTACCCGACTGCAAGAAGTATGTATGTATGTATGAATGTATGTATGTAATATTTTTTATTACCTCATATCTTCCAAACCGCAGAACGGATTTACATAATTAACATATCGTTAGATTCGTCTTGTTAACCCAAGTGTTCACGTTGAAAAAAAATCAGCATAACGACTGTGGGATTAGAGTAAAAAAATAATTTTTGGGTAGTGCAATATGGGTATCAAATTCAAGAGCTCATCATGAGGATTCCAAAATGGTTTATCATGACCATATTAAAAAAAATACAATAGGAAATATGTTATTTATTTTTCTGCTATTTTGTTGGGTTAGGTTAGATTACTCCCAACTTCGTTACTAACCTTTTTTGGGGCAATCGTGTAAAAAAATGTTATCTATTCCAGAGATATCTCTCTCTCCCTGGAAATTAAGTACCGTTCCCGCGGGAAAATGAAAAGTAGCCTAAGTTACTCCTTGTAACATCAACTATCCGTAAGTTGAGCACGGCGGTAATCATAGCGGTGAGTCCCCTCTTTGAATAATGCCTGGAGAGGCGTCACGGCGTCCACACCTTCCACATGACGCACCGGATTCAGGCGAAAGAAAATGCTCGGGGATGTCGCCATAGTGCGGATCGCCCGAAGGACACGGTGGAGCTGACGGTGGAACTGAGTCGTGACCTAGTGGGGGCAATCGGCGGTGGTGACATCTCGCGCGTCTATGATCCGGAGTGAGGGGGAATGGGTGGCGGCCGCCTCCTTCTACGAAGCAGTAATACTAGTGATGGAGACAGCCGCACGCGTAAAGGAATGGACATACGTCCCAACCGCTGAGAGCCCCGACTACCAGCTATCGTAGGCGCGGGCTTTTGGACGATGTGCAATGTGTAGCTCGCAGTCTGGGCGTCCGGCTATTGTCCGAACCGAGCAGATTTTCGATAACGCGTCTTGTACTACGTGTTTCTTAAAGAGATGTCAACAAAATCGTAGTGGCCCAGCAGGGCCGATGCCTACTAGGGCCTTGGGAGGACTTCTGAAAAGATAACCCGTGGTCCTAGAATGCTAAGAGTAACTGAAGGAACCTACGTGTGGTTTTACTAAGTAAAAGTCTGACACGCTCTCCCTCTCCGCCCTAGGGCGCGAAAAGTCATTAGATGATTACCCATATATAAAAAAAAGCTTTCCGTCAGTGAAAGTCCCGTCAAAATCGGTTCAGCTTTTCTTTCTTCGAAGATGTTCTCTCCCGGGAATCAGGATGTCGTAATGGGGGGGGGGGGGGGCAAACCGCCGGAATGAAGTCCCGTTTCTGCGAGAATATAAAAAGTAGCTTAAGGCAGGTTTAACCTTTTCGCAGATTTATCCCGTATTTTGAAATCCCATTCCCGCGAGAAAATTACGGATATTAGCTGGAACAAACTGACAGATCACCAAAAATTAAAAAATTCACATTTTTGTTATAAGTTTCGGATAAACTTTGATATACATTTAGTAAACCAATGCTTTTTTTGATAAACAGACACTTCAATTTTATTTAAGATACAAAATAAGCGAGCCGGATGACTCGATAGGTTTGTGAACTTTAAAGTGATAAATGTACGCCTAAAATAGAGTGAATAAATAGTGTTATTAGATTATCATAACTAACAAGTGAAAATAAAAAATAAATTTAAAAATAAAAACCTGACTGCGTTAAAAATAACATTAGATAAAAACTAAAAAGAAAAAACAACTTCAGTCCAGTAGCGTAAAAACCAATTTAACTAAAACAAATAACAAATTCTACTACGGAACATATTGACTGCAACAGTCGGGACCCATTAAAATAATCCAGACTAAAATCATCCCATCTAATGTCCCAAGGTCCCAACTGTTGCAGTCAATATGTTCCGTAGTAATTCTAATTTATTATTTGTTTTAGTTAAATTGGTTTTTACGCTACTGGACTGAACTTATTTTTTTTTTCTTTTTACTTTTTATCTTAAGTTATTTTTTACGCAGTCGGGGTTTTTTATTTATTTTATTTATTTTTTGTAATGGTTACAAAGATACTTGTTTAGTACTAAATTATTAGTTAATAGGTTTTAGAAACCTTAAATACACTGTAATTTCATATAAGAGCCGAAAATGGTCCCGGTAACTAGGTACACATGATTATCGCATCAAATAGGTAAATAGATCTATAGAAATCACTTTGAAACTGTATGGGATATTTTTGCCATATCTATTCCATCGTCTTATTTGAACATATATCAATGTAACAAGATAACGTTAAAAATATTAGCGATTTATTAGAGTTATTGCAATAAAGTTTAAACTTATCCCAATCTCATACAAATTAGTCACGTATTTTATTCCATTATTACATATGTGCAGTATAACTTATTGTTATCGGTGCTACATAGATGACATTTATAAATAAAAAAACCTTTATTTTAAAATTAAATAAAGGAAAAATCTGCTGCTCCATACATTTTTGTTCATAGTCATATGTGAAGTCACTGGAAAAGTTAAAGAAGAGGGTTTAATATACAAGAATTGCTGATACATATTATTATATTCTGATTTCAATAGAACCTTAAGTTATTCCACAATGGCGGTCACTACTTTAATCATAGTACTATCACATGAGTAGATAAACGGGACAGAGACAACTATTTCTTATTCTGTGATAGAGACAAAGCTTCATACAACCGCGCGAATCGGTTGCACCACTACAACCACATGGGGAATGTGTGCGTGTCCACTGTCAGCTTGTTGCGTACGCGACGACACTGGAAAAAACCGGTTAAACTAGATATCTGTTGTATCATCATCGGCTCCAACAGGCACAACCCCAACTGTTACAGACTTGAGTATAACATTTCCTGAACTAGCATCTGAGCTAGTCGTTGAACCAGTTACTATATTTCCTGAAGTATTCAGAGCATTACAGTATTTATATCTACAAAACCAATTGCATACCAAATGGTTTAATGGCCTGACTTAATTAATGACTTACCCCACATCTAAAATACCATTTTTGGAAATACTCAAGGAATATGAACAAAAACTAGATAAAAATGTGTGTAATAACTGTTTAAAATAATATAGAGATCATTGCCTCAGTCAGTAATTCACTGATAATACAAGAATATACTGATACATAAAAATAATAGTTTAAAAAACTAAAAAACACGCTTTTAGCACGCACTAAAAATTACAAAACAATTCGGACATTTAGTTTGATGACTCAAGAGTTTTCCCTTTGCCAAATCTTCATTAGATCGCAGGTAAACATAAACAATTTCAGTTCATGATGAACGATAAATGATTACCTATGCGAAATGGTTATAAGTAGGTAATCATCTTTATTGAATATTTACTATGATTTATTATGAAAGAAAGCGTGGAGCGTTTTGTCCAAAAAGAGTAAAGATTACATAAACGCTCCACGCTTTTTAATACGCCAAATTTAATACGGCGTTAGCACACATTCTTTCCATTTCTGCCAATGCGTCAATGTTGCAAAGAGTTTTCCCGGTGAGCTTTGAACAGTCCAGTTCCTCTATTTGAAGGCCATCTAAGGACTTGACTCGTCTTAGAGCAACGTAAGCTTGCCCGGATGTAAAAGTACGGGGTCCCAAATATACTACAGCACAATCCACCGTACAACCTTGCATTTTGTGCACTGTCGACGGCTTAGGTGGGATCTCATAGACTCAAAGTCCAATTTTCGTATTCCTCTCGTCGAACCTTATTGATTGATACCCATGACATGATAATTTGGTAAGAAAATGTCATTTCGCATTATTTTCAGCAAACCCTTTCATTTTATACCTAAATCATAGGGCTGCATTTCAAATAGTCAATCCGCCACTAAGGGACGGCCGCCATGTTGGATTTAGGTCACGTGATGATTTTTTTCGTATCCCATTTAGCAAACCCTTTCATTTAATACCCATATCATGGGAGTGTAATTCAAATAGCCAATCCGCCATCTTGGACATCCGCCATATTGGATTTAAGTAACGTGACTATTTTTTTCGTTTTTCTGGCAGCAACCCTTTCATTTGATACCCATATCATGGGGGTGGATTTCAAACAGCCAGTCCGCCATCTTGGGGAGGCCGCCATATTGGATTTGTAATGATGTTTCTTAGCTAGACATGTATTGTCATCAGAACTCAGAGCGTGTGCAAAATTTCATCCTAATCGAAGACCGAGAAGTGGGTCAAATTAAGATTCCAAGATTTTCTTACATACATAGTTAGTTACAAGTGAAGCTAATAAAAGCGTGTTAAAAAATATTAAATCAGAACAGAATCAGTTGGGAATGGGAATCACTATGCCCTATCTAAGCTTCTCAGCAATGATAGCATAAATAGGCTGAAACTAATTTTCCCAGTTGATTGATACTGGAAGAGTTTTAATAGATTTGCACTTCACATAAACAAAGATATTGTCAAAGATGTTAATAGAGACAACTACTTGCATGGGAATACTTCAACAGAGAACATTAAAGTCCTAAAGACATGCCACAGAAGCGGCAAGCTTATTATAAAGCCAGCCTAATCTTCAACTGTAACCCGTCAGGGAAACGAGAATGGTCCATCTTGGTACAACCAGCAAAGAATAATACCTAGGCCTGGACAAAAGTAACTGCAGTCCTCATATTAGACTAAAACCAAGCAATTCTCATCTGCATTGTAAATTATATCTTCGAACGATGCTGGCAGTATAATAGATGATCAAACGAACTTACCTGTGATGTTCGATCTTTATTAAACGTAGCTTCGTTCGAAGATATAGGGAACCCTCCCTACCCTACCCAGCAAAACTAAGATTTATCTCTAACTCTGAAAGAATGACATATGACATAACTGACAGATACTCGCAGGATTCGGTGCGTTTTGTTTTTTTTACTTTTTAAGGTCTCTAAAGAAGCATTTGGTTCGCCGAGTACATCCGGGAAGCTGCATTGTAAATTATATCTTCGAAAGAAGCTACGTATAATAATGATCGAACATCACAGATAAGTTCGTTTGATCATCTATTATAATTTTACTTACCACGATTTGATGAAACTAGAAATACATGAGTTACACACAATCACTTTAACAACACTAACTGAATAAGATTGAATGAACGATTGAACGAATTTTTGTGATATCGTTGTTATATTGTTTATATTATAAAAGAATCACAATCACTATTATAAAACATAAAAGTACATTAACAGCGTTACCAAGAGGCTATTACTTCACCATTTGGTGATATCGCTCATTGTAACATCAATCTTACAGGTCAAAAATGATAAGCCAAAGCTGCTATAGAATTACTATATAACTAGGTCCAATCTGGGTTGTGTAAACGTTCTTTGGTCTATTATAGAACCGTTCAGTAACACCAATTAGATCTTGAAAAATGTTCTATAGGCTGCTGTAGGATAAGGTTTAGTTGCTCGGGAGGTAACTTGTGTACCTTCCTACCTCACCCGGCTGCCACTTTCCTATATTTAGATATTAATGTGTAATGTCGGTATGATCCGAGATTAGGGGATTATTTTCACAGATAGGTATTTGTTGCCACGACAGTTTAATAGTCAATTTAGTAATTAGTAGGTACCAAGAAACAATAATGACTTTGTTTCGAATTAGTCAAACCTGACTCATTCATTACTTAAGTGCTTTCCTTATAATAGAAGAACAGGTATAATTATATTATTATATCGTGGCCAGATCTTAAAATTGATCACTTCATGATATGGCCGACCATATCATGAAATGGTGGCATTTCATGATATAGAACCTTATCCGCTGGACACATTATGATATGGGCAAGCCAAATCAATGAACACTGCGTTTAACGATATGAACCTGTTCATATCGTAAAATAGTTATGTTGACCACCGTTAGGGGTGCTGATTTCTCTTTGTTTTCGTGACGTCATATGGCGACAGAGATTTTTTACTAAAAATGAATAACAATTTTCAAATGGAAGATAAAAGTATAATGAAAAATAATTATGATACAAAGCTGCGTTATTTGATTCAACTAATACAAGCCTGCAGTCAATCAGCAGTTTGAATGCCGCATGGTAGGTACAGTTTTGCCAACGACATCATACGAGAATACGATTTTAATTGGGGTAGTATTTAACTGATCCTTAATTTATTTATATTTTCTATTACAAAATATGCCTCTGTTCCATCAAAAAATACTAATTGTAAACTAAAATACACTTTTCTGGGTGGTTCAAAAAAAAAAAACCGGGCAAGTGCGAGTCGAACTCGCGCACTGAGGGTTCCGTACAAACTTACCTATGAAAACAGTTCAATACCCGAATAGAGTTACTAAAAAAAGTTTTTTTTTGGTGACGTAATTACAAATTTACAGTTTTCAGATTTTTTCCTATACTTGCGCTATGAGACCTTGTTTCATGCCAAATTTCAGGATTCTAGGTCAACGGGAAGTACCCTATGAATTTTGATTCCCTTGAGAGTGTCGAAATATACGTCTTTTGCGACATAAACGGCCGTACCTTTTTTTTTCTTTACCTTAGAAATTTAATTTTTTTTACAGCTTCAAGGGACCGCAGTCTTAAGTATATGGTTATAATTTCAACTTTATACCTCACCGCGTTCTCAAGATAAAGGGTATTGACAGACAGAATAAAGTGATCCTATAAGAGTTCCGTTTTTTCCTTTTGAGGTATGGAACCGTAAAGTGCACTAGCTTCTGACGTTTTATAAGTGCCCATGTAGGCCTATGTGAAATAAAAATCTTTTGACTTTGATTTTGACTAAAAATAACCACGAAGGCGATGGCGGGGTCTGTGTTCGTTCGCTCACTAGACTCCTTCATCTTCTTCTAACCTAATCTGTCCAAGTCGGGATGCTCCAAGTCCTTTAATAATTGAAAAAAGTTCATCAATCCTAAATTTATGATATGGCCAAACGTGGATCGAAATATCATCAAACGTTGACGTTTAAACCATCTGGCCTGTATCAGTTGGCCATATCATGGAATCAGTGGCGTAACTATAGTACCATCTGAGGCACATGGCAAAATCATTGGATCCCCCAGGAAAATCGTCAACTTTGTAATTAATTTGGATAAATCATTGAAGTACAGGCATAAAATATTCTTTATTATTAATAAATCGGCAAGTTCTCTAATACACGAGAACTTTTATAATTCGTCTCTGAAGGTGGGCTTCCCAGATACGTCATCTATAAGGTGGTAAGGCTGGCAACAGGAAATTGATCCTTTTCTTATGAATGCGTTTTGAATCAAAATAATTTACTTGAATTTATAAACTTCTTCTGAGCTCAAGACCTCTTGGACCGGGGGCCCACCAGGCCAGGGGCCCGTGGCATTTTGCCAGCCTTGCCACCCTATAGTTATGCCACTACATGAAATGCAACCATTTCATGATAATATATGGTCCGTCCCCTCATCAAGTGATCAATTCTAAGATCTGGCCATGACATATATATTTAAATATAAATAATAATTCTTTATTATCAGGCAACTAAGGCCCATATAAGTACAAAAACATAAATAATCTTACAAAATAATAAAATATAATTATATAAAAAACCATAACAATTGATCTTTAAAGTATTTGCACACGAAGTGATGGCGTCGCGTTTCGCTGCGAGGACGCCGCAGGTCCTTCTACGAAATCTTCGATATACGACACCCTTCGGCCATAACTCTCCTTTGAGGAAGGTCTCAAGTAGTCTGTGAAGGCACAGTTAGTTAGTCAAATAAAAATAATTTTATTCAATGACAGTATGAAATTAAAATATTATTAAATTACATTATTAAACATTATTACTATTCAATGATATTATGAAATTAAAATGTTATTAAATTACACTATCATAATATAAAATGAGAATTGAAAATTAAAAATAAGAAGACAGAACCAGGCGGCTGATCACAGGTTAATTAATTCAGTAATTTTGGCTTTAAATTTTGGCAGGCTAACAAAGAAAACATCGACGCTGCTATCGATAGTGCAGGCTCTGTCCTAGGAAGTCAACATTCTATTTAGGGGCGCATGTTGATCCAGGTTTATGCGGCAAGGTTTAGTAGCAAACGTATTAATTACGAGGTACGTCTATGTTGATTTTATTAGGTAGGCCTGGTGTTGAATACCTATGTCTCGTTAGCAGTTTTATGAAGCATCAACAAATCGCTCAAATCTCATCGCCACTTATTACACACAAAAATATCAAATTACTTAAGTATTATTTAAGAATGTTTTTTACTTGTTTGCGGACCTAAAGATTTTTTTAAAATTGTTATCAACAATAACGTACAAATATAAAAAATACTAATTTTGTAAAGTTTCGATGTTGAGATGGATTCATGATAGCACAAGATTAAACCTTAGTGGTTTTTGGTTGCTATTTATCTTAGACTATCCTGCATTCTTTTGTATTAATAATAAATAAATGAAAAAAAAAACTTCAATGTATCTAATTTGAAGTAGCGCAGTCGTTCTTCATAATTTGCTCTGTATTTTTGGTCTAGCGTAAGCACCTAGTAAATTTCTTATGAACGCGCTCAATTCGGTGGATTAGGCGCACAATGCCACATTCGCAAAATTACACATTGGATTTTTGCAAAATGCCACTTTCGCATAATGCCAAAATGTCACTTCGAACTCAATATTTTTTTTAAATTTGGACGTTACTATGTTTTTATGAAAAGCCATCTGGCTAAAACTTAATAACTGCTAGATTACAAGTATAGCATGTAAGATACATTGATTGAATTATTGATATATTGTTTGTATTATATATCATTGAATACCTACTTTAATTAGTTTAAAATTTATTAAAAATGTGCGAAGTTGTGTTAGTTTATTCACAAGTTAAATATCTAAAAACTGGGCAAGTGCGAGTCGGACTCGCGCACTGAGGTTTCCGTACAAACTTGAATGGTAAATTGCGGTTTACGATTTATGACGTATTACAAAAAAACTACTTACTAGATCTCGTTCAAACCAATTTTCGGTGGAAGTTTGCATGTTAATGTTTATCATATCATTTTATTTTTTTTTTAGTTTTCATTGTCATTCTCTTATTTCAGAAGTTACAGGGGGGGGGGGGCAACACATTTTATCACTTTGGAAGTGTCTCTCGCGCAAACTATTCAGTTAAGAAAAAAATGATATTAGAAACCTCAATATCATTTTTGAAGACTATCCATAGATGGTTCCCCGCACGTATGGGTTTGATGAAAAAACATTTTTTAGTTTCAGTTCTAAGTATGGGGAACCCCCAAAATTTATTGTTTTTTTTTCTATTTTTGTGTGAAAATCTTAATGCGGTTCACAGAATACATCTACCTACCATGTTTCAACAGTATAGTTCTTATAGTTTTGGAAAAAAGTGGCTGTGACATAAAAACGGACAGACAGACAGACATGACGACTCCATAAGGGTTCCGTTTTTTGCCATTTGGCTACGGAACTCTAAAAATCAGTGTGATGACAGTATTTATATCGCCTCCTAGCGAAAACTTTGATAACTACTTGGTTACAAGCAAATTGTAAAATCAATGCTATTCAATAGATATTTAGAATGTGTCATTTTGAGAAAGTTTCATTTTGATAATGTGGTATTTTGCTAATGTGGCATTTTGATAATGTGGCATTTTGCTAGTGTGGCATATTGCGAAATGTCATTTTGCGAATGTGGCATTTCGCGTCAATATGTCATTTTGCGAATGTGGCATTGTGCGCCTAATCTAATTCGGTCTGTGTAAATATTATAGGTGGGGCTCCAGACAGCAGACGCATATTCTAAAAGACTGCGCACATAGGTGTTATATAACACTTTTAAAGTCGAGACTCCATTAAATTCTTTGCCAACTCTGTTAATAAACCCAACCATTTTAATGGCTTTTTAAATTATGTTATTGATATGTGTGGCAAAAGAAACATCGCTACTAAGCACCACTCCTAGATCCCGTATGTTTTTAACTTGCTGAAGCAACGTTCCATTGAGGGAGTGTCTAAGTAGATGGTATGGGGTGCTTTTTCCGTGTAAATGTTATGTAATAACATTCATCACACACCAGTTCTGCAATGAGTTCAAGTCAGACTGGAGCAGAGCAACGTCTTCTTTAGTTTTTATTTTACGATAAATTTTGAGATCATCGGCAAACAAGGAACATTGGCCATGTTTAATGCAGTTGACTATGTCATTAATGAACACAATAAAGAGGATAGGTCCGGTATGAGATCCTTGGGGCACACCGGAAGTTGCAATGTACTCTGGAGATTGGAAGCCATTAACTACCACTCTTTGTATTTGATCACAAAAATATGAACCGAACCACTGCAGAAGGGGTCCGTGTATACCAAGATTACGTAGTTTTAGCAGCAAGATTTTGTGGTCGACTTTATCGAAAGCACTGCTGAAGTCGGTATACAGAGAGTCGATCTGTTAACCAGTCAATGTTCATGCAGATCTCATTAATATATGATACTATTAATGACGGTGGATTTGTTGCTGCAGAAACCATGCTGTTAAGGAGACAGTTGCATTTTAACATGGGAAGTTAATATTGGGTAGATCATTGACACAAAGAGTTTTGAGAAAATGGACAAGATGGAGATTGGTCTGTTGCTCCTCTCTGCCTTCTCCGCGAGAGAAAATTTGCTCGTATTATTTTATAATAACTCTTTAGCCGCTGTGAGCAAGTAGCACGTATACAGCTGACGTCACTGGAATCTGTTTAGAAGAGTAGGTAAAAATTTCAACCGTTTTTTATTGCATCCTTTGTTTGTTTGCTTGTATCGACTAATTTGGCCAATAGTATAATTTTCCGTAATCAGTAAATATATTATTATCTTAAATATTTATTAAAGATCTGATTGTCGTGTACCTATGTTTAAACTGTTGTAATGATAAGATGCAGTGGCGGACTAACAAGGGGGCGGAAGGGGCGGCCCGCCCCGGGCCTCCGCTCTTGGGGGGCCCCCAAATGCCTCCTCGTTCCTCTGATCAAATCCTAAACAAGACTTTAAAAATGCGCTTAGTGCCTACATAATTTCATCAAGATCAAAACACTATCGCCATCTAGACTTTTTACTCGGCACTAATTTTTTTTTTAACTTTGCTGAACGCGTCCAATTCGTTGGGGGAATTCCCGTCTTTGTAGCGGGTACTTCCCAGGAATCCTTGAATGAAAGAAATGCAAATAATTCACTCTTGTACGCCTACATGTACATTCACTCACTACATTCTATTTACGTCGAAAAAGAAACATTGGCCTAAAAAGGTACCGCAGGCATGTAAAATACCATACCGCACCAATACGAGTATGGACGTTGCTGCCAAATGGGGAGCCCAAGAAATCCTTTAATTTATAATAAAATGGGACTTCAGTGAATCGTTACCCTATATATCGCTTATACTTCAATACTTCTTGACCATTTGTATCTCGCTTGCATCATGCGAGAAGAGTTTTTCGAAATTTAAACTAATTAAAAATTATCTTCGATCTACAATGGGTCAAGAGCGACTGATTAATCTAGCCGTGCTTTCAATAGAAAGAAAAATTTCAAAAGAAATCGATTTCTCTGAAGTTATTGAGGAGTTCAGTAAATTGAAGGCACGAAAACACATAACACGCTACAAAAAATAAAAAAAAACTATTTTTGGAATGTGTGACAAAACTTCGGGATGAACGAAGAACTAACCCAGCAATAAACGCAAATGGTCGCTTACCATGTTCCTTGATTCCTAAAAAGGCTCGATATACTTACGTACGTGCTTATATACATAAAATATCATCTTCATCTTGCCCTTGTCCTTATTACTTGGTGTCGGCGCAACACGTTTTTTTCTTCCATTCTATACTTACTGCCAGCAATCACGCTATCAATGTATCAATGATTCCGTTTTCTTTTTTATCACTCTTCATACTCCATCCACCTTCTCTTTGGCCTCTCTTTTGCTCTCCATTCATCCACATGTATATTCATAACTCTTTTAGTGCGTTTCATCCCTACTCCTTCACATGACCATACCTTGTACTATTTCTTATTCTGTGACCATACCAAGATGAACGACTACCTTAAAATTTTTTAGTCACTGGCACCACTTTCAAACTTCCTCTTATGTGCTCAATTCTACCTTTATCCATTCTCTTTACTCCACACATACACATTCTATTCACTCCTTAAATACACTTATTAAGGGGATGCAACTCGACATACATTTTCACTGTTTTTCATACAACCACTCTTACGCGATTATGACGTTATTACACATTTTTCATTAGATATTTTGTAAACACAGTATCTTGTGAATATTATCTATTGAAATCAATTTATAAATTTATATAAAACTAATCCAGTTAAAACCTCTGAAAATCTGCTATTTTGCATGAACACTTCATAATTTACCCAAAAATTAAAAAAGTAAAAAATGTTTATCAATAGAAAAAAAAAATCTTGCAAATTTAATCAAGATTCTAAATGACGGCAATTTTTTTCAAAAACATTTAAGGGTTTAAAAAAATGTATTTCCTGAAACAAGTTTTGTAAAATATTCGAGTAAATCACGGAATTACCGAATGCGAACAGTTTTCAGGCGTTAACTCTCTTTTTTCGCTTTGCCTTTTCGTCAAACATCGCGTTGGATTACGTTAGACCGAGTAACAAGCTTCTAAACCATGATCGATGCTAGATAGACGAGTGAAAAAGGACCCTCTTAAGTAAAATAATCGACTTCAAAGAGAAAGCGTCTGTAGCACGTCCAATCCAAAAGCCATCACATCTAATCGAGTTTAATTTGATTAAATACTTAGGTACCTAATAAACAAGTATTTTTAAAATAAAGCATTAAATTGGACTCGTTGCGAGAAATTGCTGACCATTTGAATCAGTTTCATAATAAATAACAAGTGGTAGGTGGGTGGTCGTAATGTAGCTACTCGTATATATACTATTAGTGCACATACACATATATGTATAGTGACCGACCAAAGTCGATTAATTTCCGAAGCTGATCTCTTCAATATTCCGCCAAAGTCGAAGGTAAAAGAGTAACCATGGAGTTTCTTGCCGGTTCTTCTCCATAGGAAACGACCAATTTGGAACAGTGCACTAGCTTCTGACGTTTTATAAGTGCCCATGTAGGCCTATGTGAAATAAAAACGTTTGACTTTTGACTTTGAACCTTTTTACTTTACGAGTGAAATCATCAAATGTCCACTCGCACTCGGTGCGAGAGAGAGTTTGCCACAATTTACTGACTAAAACCCACTTGTGTTTCTTCACTTTCCCCTTGCGAGCGCCACGCGAGGTGACTGCCTCCCATTCCCTCTCGCTCCGTACCAGTTCCGGACGCGAGAGTCCGCCGTCGATCGCTTTGCAAACGGGGCAGACCTCCATCGTATTATGCTCCACCGAGTAAAGTGAGCGTACTTACCTACATTTATTTACTAAAACTTGGGCCTGCGCACACTTCAGACAAGACTGTCCTAGATAGAATTTTCTACGACGTCGCAGACTGTGGTCGCAGACTATTCTGCGACAAGACTGTTTTGAGACGTCCAGTGTTGCCAACAGTTACACTAACTTACCACTAGAGTCAACTTTTAAAACCACCAGAAAACCACTAATAAAAAATTATCCCTCACACAAAATCGCAAAATTTCCCACTAAAAAAATGTTGTACGAAATAAAATAAGTAGGCATATGGATTAGTTTCCTTTAATGATAAGTGAAAAAAATTAACAATCAGGTGATCAAAATACCATTTGTGGGTAAATTAACATTAGCAGGTAAGTCAACATACAAATTATTCAATAACAGCTATGTATTAATTCGTCTTCAGACGAATCATTTTTGTTTGCACCATCATCGTCGGTATCAGATTGATAATAATGGATTCTGTGGTGCTGATTTACATCCGAGTGATCGCATTTTTAGTAAGAAATTGAATTTTACTTTTGGAGGTAAGCGGAACAGAGAGTAAAGTCCCGCAAACCTCCTTTGAAAAGGGAGGATCCTCCAACCAGACGGGTGTTATGTCTAGTGGGCTACTGCCCGATAGATGATTTCGGGCTGTTCTATATGTTCCAATCGCGCGGAGAACTATGATTACGCGATGCAGGATTAGTTCTTATGTGACGCCATAGATGTCGCTACATCACACCCCTCCGGAGATCGGAGTTGATACGTGCCAGGCCAGTGGTAGGTTGGTTCCAGTGGGTCGGAACCGAATGCCGCATAGTTCTCGGTGAGTCGGTACTGTCTGCGGTGATGCCCCAGTGAGTCGGGGTGGTGCTGTCCCAGTACGTCGGGATGATGATGTCCCTGTGAATTCGGGATGATGCTGCAGGCTCCAGTGAGTTGGAGTAGTGCTGCTGGCTCCAGTAAGTCGGAGCGGTGCTGTGCGGCGTAGGGCTTGACTGCTGGCGTCGACCAGGAGAGGTTCTTCATAGCTCTTCATGTGACTGGCCGAAGGTGCTGTGTGCTTAGCCAAGGTCGCTGATGAGTCTGAGGGTGATGACCAGGTATGACCAGGTAGGCATGCTGGTGGTCAGGATACACTTTAAAGCCGTGGGTGCTGGCTGTATGGCTCGCTGCTCGAAAGCTTGAGGAAGTGATGATGACGTCATGAAGTAGTAGCTGCACGAAGGCTGCGCTGACGTTCATTGTCGAGGGTCACCATTTTGGAGGTAGGCGGAACAGAGTGTAAAGTCCCGCAAACCTCCTTTGATAAGGTAGGATCCTCCGACCAGACGGGTGTTATGTCTGGTGGGCTACTGCCCGATAGATGATTTCGGGCTGTTCTATATGTTCCAATCGCGCGAAGAACTTTGATTGCGCGATGCAGGATTAGTTCTTATGTGACGCCATAGATGTCGCTACATACTAAAGCACTAGAAAAATCCACTAGCCACTAAAACCAATATTTTGCAATTAAATGGGGGGTTAAAAGTTGGCAACACTGGCCGTACGCGCCGCTAGACTGTTTTGTCTTGATAGTGTGTGCCGTGACGTAGACAAAACAATCTCGTCGCAGAAAAGTCTGCGACGTCTCGTAGACAAGTATGTCTAAGACAGTCTTGTCTCAAGTGTGCGCAGGCCCTTAGGCATTTTCTATCAGTCGACTAGGGTGGTGCAAAAACATACCACGGCAGTTACATTTTCGTAGGAAGACTAACAGGAAAGAAATTAGTATAAATACCCTGCCCTGCCCTGGTGCAGGCCATGGTCCGGAGCGAGGAGGAATGGCAGGCGGTCGCCTCGTGCGAAGCAGTAACACTAGCGAAGAAGGCGGCCGCACGAATGAGGGAACGAACGTATTCACGTCCCAGCCGCTGGGACCCCGACCCGGATTTCCAGCCACTATAGGCGTGGGCTTGCGGACGGCGAGCAATCGGCAGCTCGTTGTCCAGTAACCGTCCGGACTGAGCCCTCACGAACCTCAAAGAGATGTTAGCAAAACCGCAGAGGCCCGCCCAGCAGGGCCAATGCCATGGAAAGACTAATGAAAAGGTAACTCATGGTCCTAGAGTGCAAAGGGAAACTGAAGGAATATAGGTGTGGTTTTAGTATCTACCTAAGTAAAAGTCTGACACGCCGCGCCGCCGCCGCCGCGCCGCCGCCGCACCGCGCCGTCTCGCTTCGCTTTAGAGAGAACTTCGGGGAGAAGTCATTAGATGATTTCCCACCTCCAAACAGGTGGGTGTCAATCAGTTAAAGTCCGACACGCTCTCTAGAGCACGAAGTCATTAGATGATTTTTCACCACTCAAAAAAAAAGATAAAATAAATATAAATAAGTACTTACAACAATATTATTGTACTTACTTAAACAAAAAAAAAAATATTATATAATTTATATTGTCATAAAAATATATTAGTTTTGACCGCAAGTTAATGATTAGAATGACTTATCAAGAGAGTGGGTCATTCAATTGCGGGCACAGTCTGTGCCGCCACTTAGTAGCATCACCACTTACTAGTACCGCCACTTAGTAGTATCCTGACTCCTGACTTACTAGTACTAACTACTTAGGATAAAAGGAGCATTGTAAAAAATAGTCCCGCATACAATGAGCAGTAGATAGAAACATGTTCTAGTCTCCAAAAAGTTTCATGGAACCTACTATAAATATATACGCCACAGCTTATAACAAAATGTCCCAAGTTCAAGTTCATCGCACGCAGACATGCTCGCGCTCGGACGCACGAGCGCACGGAGTCACGCACGGATATCGAGAGTCATGATAGTGCGTACCACAGACGGCCAAGTTTCTAATTTTCAGCTTGTTGGCAGTTGTACATTATTTTTATTAACGATAAATTCCCGGATAAAAACAAAATAAAAATGTCAAATAGGTACCTACTTACCTCATAAGGTCAAGGGTGTACGTTTGGCCTAATTACTGTATGATTAGGGGTCGCGAGCGGGTCTGTGCACCTGCGCTTCTTGGCGGGCGCAGCTTTCGGCGCGAGCTCCGAGTTCGGTGCTCGGTGGCTGTCGGGGCCGCTCGGGACTATTCGGGGCTGCTCGGCTCTGGGGAGGAAACAAGCACACCTCCAAAACCTACCGGACAACACCATGATTAATCTCCTATTTATTTTATGTGTTTATTTAATTGCAGCCTTCTAACCGGGCCAAGACTCTCAAGAACTTGTTGCAATTTCTGTTTCAGCAGTCAGTAGTCAGCTTCGTGTTTGTACTTACCTACCTACACATAGATGTCTTTGCATTTGATGAATTATTATTACCTGCTTCCTATCTTGAGTTGAGCCATTCATCAAGAATGCCATGTCGCATGTCGTCGAATTACGATGGATACAAGCTAACGATTCACAATGGAGTGCGTTGTAGTACGGTGGTCGGGCGGGTGGGCTGGCAGGGCGCACCCGGCTCCCGCCCGGCCGCGCGGCGCGCTCGCCCGCTCCTCAGTGCCTTACGAGGCGCGACCGCGAGCACGCGCCTGCCGCGCCACGACGCCACGCTGACGGAATGTAGTGAAGTGCACGCGAGCTTATGACACAGAGCTGACACATCCGACTTCATCGTGCAGACGTGCATGTCCGCCACTAGTCCTCCCACCTGCCTCCGCCTGCACCATGGGCTGCGCCAGGGGACTCTGCACCGCTGAGAAAATATTCATCTTCATCAACATCGCCTTCGCGGTCAGTATTCCCAGTACTTTAAAAACAATCACAGATTTATTTAAATAGTAGATAGATATCAAAGCAAAAATATGTTGTAGGTTGTCTTCGAAATAATAACTCAGTTCTCATTTGGTTTTTTGTTGTCGGTCCTGAGCACTGAGCAGTTCTTAAGATACCCTCAACATTATTCATAGAAATTTACTAAACTTAAATACGTACTTAACAGGTAACGTGAAATGAAATCCTAGGAGCTACCTAGGTATAACAGTAACGTTTAGGTATTAAGGCGGTATTGTAGTAGTGACCGTTATCTGAACTTTCAGTCACGAATACATCCTAAGCAGAACATTTCAAGGTTTTCAAGTTAGTTACAAATATTACGATGGTTAGACCGGTTATGTGTCTGCAGTGTTGGTGTCTTGTAACGTCAAGAATGCAACTTGTAAACAATGCGAGTCGGACGACGCGCGACGCCGCTGCACGAGACTAGTTTGCTGCTGAGCAGCGAGGCGAGCTTACAAAAAATACGCTCTACTACACCGGAGCTAATCCCGGCTACCTGCGCCTGCAACCCCTTGGGCCCTAGCTAGTATGCTACATCTGTATCGATAGCGGAAGCTTTAGAGAGCCTTCAAATTAGACAGAAGGTGAACGGAAACTCGGAAACAATGAACTACACGTTGATGATACTGTTCTCCTTAGTCTTGACCTCGATTACGAGTGCCCTTCAAATAAATGATCCTTGACACTTTACACATTAAGTAATGATAAAAGAAAATTTGGATTTAGACCAAGAAAAAGAAAGACCTAGCGACATTCAATGACAAATAAGATTTGAATATTATGTTCAAGGGTACATAAGATTTGGACCCCGACACAGGACCCATGATCTGTGCTCAACAGATGTCCGTTTCGGCCATGGCGAAATTAAAAAATACACTATGCCAAGATTTCCTTAGAATTTCTAAAAGGATTCCCAAAACCATAAATTCAAAGTTTTGGTTAAAAAGTTATACCTAAGGGTTTCATCCTAGGCTTATATTTAGGAGTTGTAAGACTAAAACCCCCCGTGGCCGCGCCATTGGAACGGCGAAAGATAATAAGTAATTATGTTATCGCTGATAGGTATTATCTCGCTGTAAAAGCATCGCAGACGTTGAAGTGTTGTGTAGTGGATTTGTCAAAATTTTATAAAATACACAAAAAATATCTTTTTTTTCGTTGGGAAAATCATTCAATGACATCCCTCGCTCTTGGGCGGGGCGAGAGGGTGTGTCAGACTTTTACTGATTAAAAATCCACTCCTGTTCCTTCGTTGCCTTTCATATCAGGGCCATGTCTTCCTTTCTGAAGCAGACCCTTGGCCCCAGTAGGCTTCGACCATAGCGAGCCTGCTGGGCCCCTACGGTTTGCTGACATCTCTTTGAGGCGCACGTCGAACAGTACCTACGCGCGGTCGACGACTTGGGCTCAGTCCGGACGGTCGGACGTCGAGCTACCCATTGCTCGCCGTCCACAAGCCCGCACCCATGGTGGCCGGAAATCGGGATCGGGATCCCGGTGGCTGGGGCGTGAGGGCCGCTCCCTCGCGTACGGCCTCATTTGCTTACATTACTGCTTCGCAGAAGGAGGCGATTCGCCTGCCACTCCTCCTCGCTTCGGACCATGGCCTGTACCAAGGCCCGGCGCGAGAGATCGTTGCCACCGATAGGATATTAATATGTAGAACTACCGACAAGAGGTAAACAATAAGCCATGGTCCCCCTGACGTTTACAGAAATCTTTTTTGGCGCCTGTGATGCTTTTTCAGCCAGATATCGGCGACAACATGTCTTTCATCGTTTCAATGGCGCGGTTAAGGGGTTTTTGTCTTACACTCAGGTCTGAGGTCTGGTCTTACAGCTCCTAAAATATAAGCCTAGGACTTTTTTTCTATTTAAAAAAAAAACAATATTTATTAATAATAATAATAAATGTCCCAACAATGTCCCGCCAGAAGGCATACAGATATTATCAATATTGTAATGATTCGATTTTGTGACATTTATGAATTGCAAAATTATAATTAAAATACAATAATCATTAATACAACATTAAAATAAAACGTCAACATTAAAATAAAGTCTAACCAGTCACAGTTTAACGTCACATTGACACATTCAAATCATCACCATCTTCCTGCGCTTGTCCCGTGTTATTGTGGACAAATCCCGCCATATTTAACACTTGGCTCATTCCGATACATAACAAAGCACGAATTTGCTGGCAAGTTATTTTTTTCTCAGTTTCAATAAGTTTTCGTACGGTTTCAATATTCGAGTCTGTAATCGCAGTCACCGGCCGACCTTCACGTACCTTGTCATAGAGATGATCACGTTTATGCCTAAATTCTCCAAACTACGAATACACAGAGCTGCATGGTGCTTCATCACCAAATGCCAATTGCACAACGAAAATCATAAAAAATCATTGAACGAAAATGTTCACGAGTTGAATTCATTTTGTTTGATAGCGATACACAATCTTCGAAAGGACGCCACAATGAAAAAACAAATGACAGTCTCGCAGATTAAAAAATAACATGCTCGCAAATAATTCAATTTTTAACCGACTTCAAAAAGTAGGAGGTTTTATGTTCGGCTGAATGTATGTTTTTTTTTTATGTATGTTCATCGATTTCTTTTTTTATGTATGTTCACCGATTTTTCAGTCAATTCTGAACCGATTTTGAAATATTTTTTTTTGTTGAAAGCTTATGCTTCCGAGTTTGGTCATAATATTGTTATGATCTGATCATGAACTTCGAAGATATGGAACAGAACTCCTCATAGGATCACAGCTTCTGCTGTGATCCTATCCGTCGTCGTAACTAGTAAAATTGCTTTGTTTATATGTGTAGGTAGTCGATGACTGACTGAAAGAAGTGGGGGAATATATTTAACTGATCTGATGATGAAGCAAAAAGAAATTAATGTAATTTATCCGTGTTTGGGATTATTAGAATTGTCATGAGATGCACTCTGGCTATAAGGGGTACCTACCTACTTTTTAGTTGTAGTACCTACATAACTAAAATGTGTAAAATATTTTTATTTTTTTTGTAAAAAAAAAATATTTTACACTGTTACGAAAAGACACAACTATTATAGAAACACCGACTTCCGAAATTAAAGTTATTTTGCACTTTTCAGTGTTTTTTTACATTGAAGTCGGTTGAATTTTTTAGTTTTTTATTGAATTCTATAATAATTGTTTTTCATTCTTATAATGTAAGTGGTCAGATCCAGAGACTTTCAGTATGCCCCATGAATATAGAAATAGCATAGCTATATTAGAATATTGTCATTTGTGATACGTTATCAGTTTAACACATATTCACATGTGCTAACCTCATGAAGGCGAAATGTTGTATAATAATGTGTTTATGTTTGTTACTCCTTCACGCTCAAACAGCTGAGCTGATTTTATTGAAATTTGGCATACGGATAGGCCATGTCCTGGAGTAAGTAACACTTTTAGCTTCACTTTTTTTTTTGACTGACCGACATTTTGACAATTCAAAAGTGCCTGTAATTGGCACGTCGTTTAAGGGCTTCACCAGACGAAATAGAGTAAAAGATTTCATCCAAGTTCTTGTAATAGGTACTTCTACGGCAACACCAAGTTTAAATTGGTCTGAGGTTTAAAGTTAAAATCTACAGTTCATCGACATAGTGCAGACGAGATGGCAGCGCGGTGGCCCTGCGGAATAGTGATCTGGAGCACTCTGGAGTTGGAGAGCCGACACTGAAGTGAACGCGCGCTCTGGCTGCTGCGTCCTCCACTCGAGCACCGCGCTCCGCTCTCCTCGCTGACTCGCTCCTGTGATCGTGGAGCACCCGTGTCGCTGCGTTATCTGCACGCCTCCTCTTCATACGTACTTATCAATTTTTATCACTTAGACTGTATTTGATGAAATTATGATTTGTGTTTTATCAAATCAATCAGTCACTTCGCCACTTTGACCGCTAAAGACCGGCGCAGGGATACGACTCCCCTACCTATGGTCGGAGTGGTTAAAGCTGGTCTTCTCGCTCGGTTCCTTGCACTACATAATTGTTAAGAAGTCAGGCCTGGGCAGCATAATTTATGTCTCTGTAGCGTGATTCATTAACCAGTGTTTAGTTGCGTAGGTACATCAGATTATTGATTGCAAGGGTTTTTAAATGAACTTCTTGTGATGAGTGTAATAAAAGGTAATTCCATAAACTAATTCAAATAGCATTAATAACGATGTAGGTGTGAGCATTATTTCCGTTGCCAATTTCCTGTAGGTGTTTTGTGGAATTGAAAAAAATCCCACCACACATTAGCTGTCATGTTCTGACGAGTGTTCAAGGAAAACCACTAACTTTGTTTACCTACGTAGGTATATTCCTAGTATCGCAACAGTCTGAAGCAAACGCATCAAGCGCAAGAGACTAGTCAATCGTGCTGCGTATGTAGCATTAGTCATCCTATATATGTAAAAACAGTACCTAACTGTTATGTTGTAGCTCCTATGAACTCAATACGTCATCAGCTGGGTCTGCATGTCGGTCGCCGTCATCAGCTGCACAGGGGCTACTCTCCCCAGTCGTACCACATCAGCAACCTTATGTATAACTATTGAATGCTATGAAACATACATATGTTACGGAGGTTCGATTCCGATTTGGTTCAGATAAATTTTATTTGCAAGTTATATCGGTGGAACGTGGTACAAAAAAAAAAAAAAAATTGTCGCGCGGGGAACCCTCCCCCCGTGTACATCGCATGTGTAACAATTTACTGAGCATTTCAGTTTTTAAATTATTAAAATCCGTCAAGAAATGATGGATTTATTAAAGTTTTTCTAAACGGCTACTTATAAACGCGCGCTCTCGCTGTGACTGTTTACGATGACGTCATCTGTCATGATCCGTGCGACGAAAAGCTTGATCGTATTCATTCGCCTATTGATATTTGAGCCGCGCGTGCATTGTTTTTGTTTACGTTAAATATTTTAGTTGGATTTCGAGGGGCGAGGTGAGATTTTGAGAAAAAATATTTAAAAAAAAATATAAGTGTGGCACTCGGGGACTGCCGCGGTAAAGCTATTGCATAGCATTTTGTATCAACTTATGCAATTATAATTATTTATTTATTTTATTTATGCAGTATTTCTTTTTCTTTGATATTAATTCAAGTTACACTTTTTGAGCGTGGTGACCGATAAGAAAACAAATTTTTTTCTTTCTTGTTTACTTCATAAATTGCTACAAGTATGTTCAGTTGTTATCATAGAACATTACTATAATCTATTATAATACAAAAAGACTATTTTGTTTGACCGAGATTTGAACTCGAGGCACGATGATAACATAGGTAGAACGCTGTACCAATGCGCCACACAGGTCGTTAACGACTTTTCTAAAATAGGTGTTCGGTCTCTGTCGGCCTTCAAGCCACACCTCCGTGCCCGTCGGAGTGGGGAGCGTGAGGTTTTTTTCGTTACGGAATTTCTGGATTCGGTCCCCGCGCTCAAGGCCCTCGATAGAAGCTATGCAATAGCTTAAAATATTCCAATATTTATGAATTAATTTAATTGTGATTTAACTGTTCACGTAAGGCCCTGGCTTCAAAGCCCAAGTGGTCGGTCACTCGGATTACATACGAGCAATGTATAAAAACTTTACCGTATATATAATAAAGTAAGTAGTGGGATTTCAGGAGAATCTCCTTCAAATCTAATTTTAATCTATATTAGGTTTATATACGATGAAAAATTTAACTCGTCTATATCCATAGGTAGATATATAGAAAATAACGGAAAGGGTTATTATTATGATATTTACAGACTACTTTATGAAGAACTTCTTATTTACGTTCTTGGATAAATACCCTATAAATAAAACGCTCAATATTTTATAAATCTACGCGGACGCGTTCGCTTGGGGTTTGAGTAGAATACCGTAATAGTGTTAGGTAGGTACTCCAATACTTACATCAAAATGATCTTCGCAACAGTACAAAACACTTTTGCTTGCAAGAGGAGTTTTATCGTCCCTCCTCATTACTTTACACTATTTTCTTCGTATATTTGCACCTCTCGGAACAGAAAAATAGTACCTACCTACATTTTGATACAAATGGAGAAAGTTTGTCATTGCATCCGAGGCGAAATTTACCCGAGCCGGATAGGTGAGGGTGTTATGAAGCCGAGTGCTGCAGTGACAAATCTCCACGTGTATCAAACGACGTTTTTCAATACACTTACGAAGAAATATTTCCTCTAAAAATTACGACGCATTTTTGTTCATTTTGAACTAAAGAAAATTTTCCAAAGTTGCCATATATTTTAGTTTTGATTTAGACGGCAGCAGGCTATCGGAAGTATTTTTACCTCCATCACAATATCTGGCGTAGGCGTACCTATCATCTAAAGAATTCTCTTCAAATTCAAACCTTAAATTCGACTTTTTTTTCACAGGAGGAGCAAAGGTATCAAACCGTTATACATCCTAATATTAAAAATATAAATTGAAATATTTTTGAATTTAGAACACAAATAATTGTTAATTTGTTGGTAATAACAAATTATTATTTGAATAATCATATTTATTTATGATATTCTGTTAATAAACCTTAAAAATATCCGCCTCTTTGCTTTAAAAAAAATAATAATCACCGTTAACCGTGATGAAATAGGAAAGAAAAAAGCCATTGTTGTAATAAATTAAAATAAAACACAAGGGCATACATGGCATGTTGAACCTAATCTTAGTGCGATAAGAGTCAGTTTTCGAGGATGCGTATTGAAAAATAGTTTATGGGTAACCGTAGTATTTTTGCATTTTGGCACAATGCAATATTTGTATGATTACATTTTAATCAAACAAACTAAATACGAACGAAAACAACGCGTACAAATCAAGTATTCCGCCGACAGACTACGCTGCCGAATCGCGCGGTGGAGACCGATTATGACAGATGACGTCACAGCGAGTCGCTTCATTCTCGGGCGCGTTTCTAGAACTAATACACTAAAATTGCTGTATCTTCGTCATTTTTGGTCCGATTTAAATAATTTCTTTACAGTATTTACTGTTTTTGTTGACGCTATAAGTCTGCATACTCCTATTGAAAACCTTGGGTTTTCAATGTCTGTTTGCGCGTAGAGCTGTAGGTCATCAGCATACAGATGGAAAGAGCATTTGAGAAGAGCTGTGATAGAGTTAATAAATAAAGAAAATAAGAGTGGAGAGAGTATACCGCTTTGTGGAACGCCGGTTTGCAGGTCGCACCAGTCAGAAAATTTCTGATCAGCACGTACCGCTTGCTGACGTCCACGAAGATATGATGGAAACCAATCCCGTGCCAACGAAGAAACCCCAAT
The DNA here is from genome assembly GCA_905147345.3 of Mythimna impura. Classification (NCBI taxonomy): domain Eukaryota; kingdom Metazoa; phylum Arthropoda; class Insecta; order Lepidoptera; family Noctuidae; genus Mythimna; species Mythimna impura. The sequence goes on along the minus strand of LR990355.1, from coordinate 429,458 downwards.
TTGAGACAAGATAGCCAGAAGGATGTCGTGATCAACGGTATTAAAAGCGTTGGAGAAATCTATTAAAACTAACACCGTTATCCTCGAGTTCTCCAGGCCATTCCTGACATCTTCTGTGACTTTAAGCAAGGCTGTGGCTGTACTGTGGCCAGGTCGAAAACCTGATCAGAAAGGGGATAACAGTTTATTCCTAAACACAAAGGATGAAATATGTTTAAGAGCAACTGCTTCCAGGATTTTAGATAGGAAAGGAAGAATGGAAAATGGTCTAAAGTGATTTGATAAAGTGGGAGTGGGAATTTTAGGAAGCGGGAATAGGGATAATACATGTGTTTGTGTGAGGTGGTTAGTACTTCTATGTTCTAACCTATAGTATTTAGGTACTTTAATATGTTTTCTATTCCACGTTCCGTGTGTCAGTGGTAGCACAGCAGCCGATGGAATTTCGAGGAGCATTTACGACGTCTGGCTCCCAAACTGGATCGTACAGGGGCTGCCCTCAAGCGGCTCCTGCCCAACCTAGGGGGTCCAGACGCCTCCTGCCGGAGGCTCTATGCAGGAATCGTTCGGTCCATGGCCCTTTATGCGGCGCCGGTATGGGCGCCGTCGCTTCGAAAGCGACCGGCGGCCAAGCTGAACGCTAGCCAGAGGGTCATGGCCATCCGGATGGTGCGGGGATACCGCACGATTTCCCGCGAAGCAGCGAGCCTCCTTGCTGGCCAACCACCGTGGGATTTGCAGGCAAAAGACCTTGCACGCATGCACGATCTGCGCATGGAGATGCAAGGCCGGGGCGAAACTCCGCTGCCGCGCCAAGTCGCGGCATGGCGGGAAGACTTCCGGCGAGATCTCATGGTGAAATGGCGACAGCGACTGTTGCAACCACTGGGTTGGGTTAGGGCTGGGCACGCCATAATTATGGCGATGAGTCCTCTCTTTGAGGAGTGGCTGTAAAGACCTCACGGCGTCCTTACCTACCGCATGACGCAGGTCCTCACCGGACATGGTAAGTTCGGGAGGTTCCTGCACCGGATTCGTGCAGAAGAGACGCCCGGGTGCCACCATTGTGTGGACCGCCCGGAGGACACGGTGGAGCATACGGTAGAGGTGTGCCCCGCTTGGGCAGAGCACCGCCGTGTCCTCGTGGGGGCGATCGGCGGCAGCGATCTCTCGCGCCGGGCCTTGGTACAGGCCATGGTGCGGAGCGAGGAGGAGTGGCAGGCGGTTGCCTCCTTCTGCGAAGCAGTAATGCTAGCAAAGGAGGCGGCCGGTCGCGTGAGGCAACGGTCCTCACGCCCCAACCGCCGCCGGGATTCCGATCCCGATTTGCGGCCACCGTAGGCGCGGGCTTGCGGACGGCGAGCAATGGGTGGCTCGCCATCCGATCGTCCGGTGACTGTCCGGACCGAGCCCAAGTCGTCGACGGCGCGTAGTGTTCCACGCGCGCCTCAAGGAGATGTCAGCAGCCGTAGGGGCCCAGCAGGGTCGAGGCCTACTGGGGCCATGGGTGATGCGAAAGTGACCCCCGGGGCCCTGGAAAAAATGGCAAAGAAGGAACAGGAGTGGGTTTTTAGTCAGTAAAAGTCTGACACTATCTCCCGCTCCGCCCAAGAGCGGAGGATGGCATTAGATGATTTTCCCACCCGAAAAAAAAAAGTGGTAGCACAGCAGGCCCTATCAGAATATCAGCACTACGGTATTTTATGCATTATTGGGTTTTTACCTAAGTTTATTACTTATTTTTACCTATATAAATGTTTATTTTTGCTTTCTTTCTTTTACTTTATTGTACAATCTCTGGGGACAGCTCACTCTGTTCTGTCGCATGGGTCTCGCAGCTCGCTCCTGCCCATACACTTGTAGGCTAACACCTCCGTACATTACACAATCTCTGGGGACAACTCACTCTGTTCTGTCGCATGGGTCTCGCAGCTCGCTCCTGCCCATACACTTGTAGGCTAACACCTCCGTACATTACACAATCTCTGGGGACAACTCACTCTGTTCTGTCGCATGGGTCTCGCAGCTCGCTCCTGCCCATACACTTGTAGGCTAACACCTCCGTACATTACACAATCTCTGGGGACAACTCACTCTGTTCTGTCGCATGGGTCTCGCAGCTCGCTCCTGCCCATACACTTGTAGGCTAACACCTCCGTACATTACACAATCTCTGGGGACAACTCACTCTGTTCTGTCGCATGGGTCTCGCAGCTCGCTCCTGCCCATACACTTGTAGGCTAACACCTCCGTACATTACACAATCTCTGGGGACAACTCACTCTGTTCTGTCGCATGGGTCTCGCAGCTCGCTCCTGCCCATACACTTATAGGCTAACACCTCCGTACATTACACAATCTCTGGGGACAACTCACTCTGTTCTGTCGCATGGGTCTCGCAGCTCGCTCCTGCCCATACACTTGTAGGCTAACACCTCCGTACATTACACAATCTCTGGGGATAGCTCACTCTGTTCTGTCGCATGGGTCTCGCAGCTCGCTCCTGCCCATACACTTGTAGGCTAACAACTCCGTACATTACACAATCTCTGGGGACAGCTCACTCTGTTCTGTCGCATGGGTCTCGCAGCTCGCTCTTGCCCACACACTTCTAACACCTCCGTACATTACACAATCTCTGGGGACAGCTCACTCTGTTCTGTCGCATGGGTCTCGCAGCTCGCTCCTGCTTACACACTTTCCGTACATTTTCTTCAATACTCTCGACACCTCGCTTCCTCCGAAATAAATGCAACTAGAACGTTTATTTTCCAGAAATTGTTAACAAGGAAAGATCTTATAACCTAAAAGTCACTGTATTCTGCCTGCAAGCAAGCGTGCAAATTATATATTTGTATGTTATTCTTCAGGTAGTTAAATTATTATTATATATATAGTTTCTTTTTATTCATTAATATACATACATAATTTTATTGTAACCTACTTATAACGAGAATTTTTATTTCCATATTGTCGATCATGTTCCATACATAGAATTAAATCAACAAACCGCAAAATGAGCGAGAAATAAACTTTAAATATATGTAGTACCTATATACATATGTATGTATGTCCGGACACTAGGGTAGGCACAGCCTCGTAAACAGGACTGTCCATCACCCAGGTCGACGACGCGTTGTGTTCCGCGCGCCTCAAAGAACCGTCAGCTAAATAGCCGGGGTGCGCCAGGAGCGATGCCTGCCAGGGTTGCGGGATAGTTCGAAACTGTTTCCGCGGCCCTGGAACGCTAAGGGCAACTGAAGGAACACAGATAGGTTTAATTAGTAAAGTTCTGACACTCCCTCTCGCTTAGCCCAGAGTAGGAGAAGTTATTTGATGATTTCCCACCTCAAAAAAAAATATCGTTCAGCAACTTGCTCTGAAGTACTTTCTTATGGAAGCGGAACTGCCGTACGCCAGGTATTACATATGTGCCCGAGCCAGTTCTCGATAAAGGCCATATCAAATTGGACTAGGATGTATTGTAGCTTGCAGCCATTAGCCAGTAAGGTTGACACAGTGGGGGATTGAAACGAGAAGCAATTATTGTTGACTTAACCGTCACGCATGACGAGAACCTCGTGAAAGCCGAGGAAGATAAGCAAATCGAGTAAGTGTAGTTGGGCTCGCGAGTGGTCTCAGCGATCATTATACCGATAGTAGTTTCGGCCAAAGTATTCAAATAAATTTCCCTGAATCCTGAGCTAGTTACAAACTGTGTTCTTCATGTTATGGATTCAATTTGTTTATAAAGTTGTGACTCCCTCACTGACTCCTCAGCACCCATCTCAAACCTCTCGACCTAGAACGCTGAAATTTTGCATAGAGCTGCATTTTATGTTTGTATGCAGAGAATTAGAAAGGATTTTTCAAAATTCATCTTAATAAGGGGATAAAACAGGGGTCCAAAGTTTGTATTGAGAAAGCTACTTTGACGCGTCTGACTCCACTGGCAGAAGCTAATTTTTCAATAAATTCATTCAGAAAGAAAAAAATATTATTCTACATAAATGTTCTTTTTAACACGCTTTGAATAGCTAACTAACTTTGTGCACTGTAACTCATTGATTAGCCCTCTACAGTCTGGGTTCAGGCCCGGGCACAGTACTGTTTCCGCCCTCCTTAAAGTGACTGGCGATATACGGGCAGGTCTGGAAGACACCAAAGTCACTGTACTAGTGTTGGTCGATTTCTCTAATGCCTTCAATACCGTCAGTCACGATATCCTGTTAGCCATCCTGTCCTATGTAATGGTCTCTCCCGAAGCACTGGAATGGTTCACCTCCTACCTTCAGGAACGTCAGCAGTCGGTTCACGTTGGAGACTCTTCTTCTCGTTGGTGTAATTTGGATACTGGCGTTCCTCAAGGCGGCATTCTTTCTCCTCTTCTATTTTCTATTTTTATTAATCTTATTATTTCCGAACTTCAGTGTGCGTATCATCTGTATGCAGATGATCTGCAGTTGTACTGCCAAGGGAAAGTTGACGAATTATCTGACACTATTGGCAAATTAAATAGGGACTTGATAGCAATTAAAACATGGTCTGACAGATTTGGTGTTGCTGTAAACCCAAATAAATGTCAGGCGATTATCATCGGTAGTCCACGAAGTATTGCCAAAGTGGATCTTACAACTCTGCCACCTGTTCTGTTCGACTGTACGGTTGTTCCTTTTAGCACTGATGTAAAAGATCTAGGTCTGCGCATCGACAGTACCCTGAACTGGCGTACTCAAGTCGCTAGTGTCAGTCAGAAAGTTACGGGAACGCTGCGGGCCTTGTATCGTTTGAAAAATTTATTACCGTCGAATACGAAGACAATGCTTGTTCAGACCCTAATTTTCCCAATCATCGATTATGGCGACGTGTGTTACTATGACCTGAATGCAGATCTCCTCAACAAACTTGACCGTCTTCTAAATAACTGCATTCGATTTGTTTTCAATCTGCGCAAATATGATCATGTCTCTTCTTATAGGTCGCTCCTAAACTGGTTGCCCATACGCCAGCGCAGAGAGCAAAGAGCGCTTACTACCTTGTTCTCATTTTTAGTTTCGCCCAATTCTCCTAGTTATCTAGCCTCTCACTTCCAATACATTTGCGCCAATCACAACAAAAATCTACGGTCATCTCATAACCGTCTACTTCATTGTCCCACTCACCGTACTGACTTCATTCACTATTCTTTTCATGTTCAAGCTATTTCTCTTTGGAATGCACTTCCCCAGGAAATCAGGATGGCAACCAACCGATTGACCTTCAAAGTGAAGGTTCGCGAGCACATCCGTAAGAAGTTGGCAGCAGTATCGTCATAGCGCTTATTGGGTTTCATATTATTTGTCTGCACTAATTGTTTTAATAGATTCGTGTATTCTCTTTTTACCTTCTTTGTAGTTTGAGTACATATATATATATATATATTATGTATATTGTATTTATAGTATTTAAGTAAGTATATATTTGTATAAAATATAATGTATTAATAACAATATGTACCTAATGCTTAATATTGCACCTACCACCAGTTGTCTCTGCATCACCCAAAGGTTGACTGGTAGAAAATGCCTTGAGGCATTAAGTCCGCCTCTGTACTTTTGTGTGCATAAAGAATTAATAAATAAATAAATAAATAAATAGCTTCACTTGTAACTATGTATGTAAGAAAATCTTGGAATCTTAATTTGACCCACTTCCCGGTCTTCGATTAGGATTAAATTTTGCACACGCTCTGAGTTCTGATGACAATACATGACTAGCTAAGAAACGTCATTACAAATCCAATATGGCGGCCTCCCCAAGATGGCGGACTGGCTGTTTGAAATCCACCCACATGATATAGGTATCAAATGAAAGGGTTTGCTGTCAGGAAAACGAAAAAAATAGTCACGTGACTTAAATCCAATATAGCGGACGTCCAATTTTGTAATTGCGTGCTAAAAGCGTGTTTTTTAGTTTTTTAAACTATTTTTTTACATTGAAGTCGGTTGTATTTTTTTGTAAAAAGTTTTTTTATGTAATTTTTATGTATGTACTATGTATATGTTCACCTATATGTTTCTGTTCTGTATGTTCACCACTGACTTCTGCGACACCGTCTGCACTGACCTCAAAGACAACTGATGACCACGCGAGCGCTGTTCGCTGCTGATAACTTGAATTAGGTCGCGAGGTGTCACTTGTTGACTGTCGCACCTTCTTTACAACGAACGACGGTAATTTCAACCTTAAACACTGAATCGTTCTTGACAAATATCTCTGTTTAATAATAAGAGGGCAATTGATTAAAAATGTTCTATGATTCCCGCGGAGGGGAGTGTAATGTAAATGACTGCATTACAGGCTGCTTGATAGGACACCAGCGACGTGGCGGGGGTCACGTGTTCACGGAGCTTAGCATAAGTCCCTCGTTACTTCACTCATTTACAATGACAAGTATTTACGCACATATTATGCACTGTCTATTTACTGTAAGTGCGCATTTGATAAGTAAATTTTCAATATGTTAATTTGCTTGTATAATAATGCGACTTCATGTTGCTGAACCAGCGGCACCCGATGACTTCACTTACATTGTAGACTATCGGATACTCGCGACTTCGACCGCGTCACACTTGTAAAACAGCATTATGCCATTTGGTTACTAACTCCCACTTGTTAACATTTTTGCGCGGAACCCTAATCCTTTTTCTAAAATGAAAATATCCAAAGTTATTCCTAATAACATCAGCTATTTACCAGTAAAAGTCCTTTCAAAACCGGTCCAGTCGTTTCTGAGATACAAAAGGGGGATTTTTTTTAAAAATTGCATTTTTTTTAATAGGTATCGAATATAGTGTCATATGCATTTGGCAAAAAAAATAACATCATCATCATCTTCCTGCCCTTGACCCGTGTTATTTGGGGTCGGCGCAACACGTTTTTTTCTTCCATTCTGCCCTGTCACTCGTCATGCTATCACTAACTTCCTTTTCTTTCATATCACTCTTCACACGATCCTTCCATCTTTTCTTTGGTCTCCCTCTCCCTCTCCATCCATTCACATGTAAACTCGTAACTCATAAAAAAAAATAACATTACAGACTTTTAAATTTTATTTATGTACCGATATAATATGTATAGTATAGAGACAACTGGAAGTGGAGCTTCTGCTGACTTGACAAATTTGACACTCGTGTATCCATGAGTGCTAGTAGTGTCAGTCGCATTGCTGGCATGCTGGCGTGTTTGACTTACTTATTTAGAATGAAATCAAATATCGAAGGCTAGTCAATGCTACGACTAACATTGACGGGGTCACTTGGGGGTCACGGACTCGGCGTCATGAGCTCTCGACTTCGGCCATCTCGCTTATTAGAATACTGCTCTATCCATCAATTAGTCGGCCTTGATCGGCCATCAACGTGTTGGTGGGAACACTTAGCGCGCCGCCGCCGCCGCTGCCACGCGTCACCCGATCGGTATAAACAAACCTGCTATCGGTGTGCATAAAAAACGGTGAACAAAGATTGAACAACGAGAGGCATGTAAAACAGTTAGTTATAAAGTATATAAGTATGTTTAGTTATAAAGTAGAAATAGCAATAATATTTGCTCCAAAAAGGAGAGTAAAGTTCTCCACGTTAATGAAGTCGCGGTAGACAGCTAGTTAAGATCAATTTAACTGCGCTGCACTAGTAAATGGTGTCGCTCGAGGAAGTATTAAGTGTTAGTCTTAATGTGAATAAGAACAGCGGCATTCTTTGGCACAACAACCTACAGTCACCAACCAGTGGAGCAGCTGGACAGCTTCAATAGGTAATACTTTATCCGCGTTCACGTTCGGATTCCGATCGCCGGAGTGGCAGGCGGGCGCGGGAGGGCATTCTCTGAATACCGATAAGTAGTGGCAACTGTATGTTCCTACTGAGACACGACCGTGTTGTACCAGTATGTGCTGACCTTAGTGAGGCAGAGCTTTTGTTGGCGTAGTGTAGATATGGAGAGAAGAAGAATGAATATAGTACCTACCTACTGTTTTTTTACTTAGGACTCCGTTATTTCTGATCCCGATGATGGCGCGTTCCGAGGGCCAGGAAAACACATGGCCTCAGGCCGTGCGCGCACTGCCTTGCGTTTTTCTAACGCATAATCTGTGAAGTATGGAGTCTCATAGAAGTGCGCGCACTGCCGTGAAATAAACGCATGCGGTAGAATCACCGTTGGCCTCTCGCTGCAAATTTGCGGTGAAACTACCGCAAATATTTTTGTATCGTATAGAGATCTAGGAAGCGCCGCGCACTGCCGCGAAACTAACGCACGTTTTAACCGACTTCAAAAAAAAGGAGGAGGTTATCAATTCGGTTGTATTTTTTATCATCATTTTTTTTATGTTTGTTACCTCAGAACTCCGTCGTTTCTGGACCGATTTGCAATATTTTTTTTCCCTTATAGGAAAAATCCAGTTCTGATGATGGGATCCATGAGGAATCGAAGGTACTGGTCAAAAATTATAGGCCACCTTATAGTGATTGTGGTATTTTCATCGAGAATTTAAGCATTTACAGTCATCAGCTGCTATGATCCTATGAGGAATTTCGTTTCGTTTCGTTCTTTCTATGGAAAGTAGTCACGGAAACTCCGTAATAAAACAATATACCTACCTATTCTTATTTTAGATTTAAATTGTTTAAACTCTATCCATGTGGCCTCCTGTAATTGAGGAAGTGCGCTAATTTAAAACTTAAATGTATTCAACACTTATATTTGTGTGAACATCCTTTCTTGGAGTCCCTAAATAAATAAAATATAAAAAAATAATGTATCTCAACTATGTCAAAAAACCACAGTGCAAAATAACTTTACTTTTAAAATAACTTAAATATCGAAGAGACAAAACAAAACTAATATAAAAATACCGACTTCCGACGAAGTTATTTTACACTTTGATTTTTTTTTACTATCTATTTTTTATTATCTTCATTGTGATATCTATGTGAGTATGAAGTTCCGTTGACCATTTCTGGTCTTCTTCATCAGTTCCACTTCATCAAATGTTACTTTTTGACTGTAAATACTTAATTCTCGATGAAAATACCAAAATCACTATAAGGTGGCCTATAATTTTTGAGGAGTAGGTACCCTCGATTCCTCATGGATCCCATCATCAGAACTGGATTTTTCCTATAAAGGCAAAAAAAATTTAGCAAATCGGTCCATAAACGACGGAGTTCTGAGGTAACAAACATAAAAAAAAATGATGATAAAAAATACAACCGAATTGATAACCTCCTCCTTTTTTTTGAAGTCGGTTAAAACGTGCGTTAGTTTCGCGGCAGTGCGCGGCCCTGTGGATGCGTTTATTCTACCGCACGGTAGAATAAACGCACCGCATTCCACCGCAAGGCAGTGCGCGCACGGCCTCATGGTAAAACGTACGTTCATATGGCAAAGGTCAGTGTTATTTAAGGGGAAAGGAGACTAGGGGCATATGGCAATAGTCAGTGTTGGTGACCAGGGGCATCAGAAATTGGTTCTAGTCATCACCAGCGGCTTGATAGCAGAACATTATCCCAAGGGAACATACTCCTAGAACCGCACAGGATTCTTTTGGTATCCTATGTGCTATTCCAGGACAGCACAGTCTACCCATGTACCTATCAAGCTTGATTAAAATCCAATCAGCCGTTGAAACGTGAACAAGTAACAAACTTACACACTCACAAACTTTCCCCTTTATAATAGTAGTGTGATTTTCAAGTCAATTAAGGAGGTAGGTACATTCCATTTGGAAGGAGCGACAATGACGCAATATTCAATGTGTAAATATATCGTTATTGATGTGAGGGCTCCCCAATCGTAGCTCCCTTAACGAAGCCTTACAGATTAACAGATCAAGTAAATGAACAGCTGACGCACACAGCCGCCTCCCGACCGCGGCCGCGGTCTGATGACCGCCGCGCCCTCGCGCTGCCACGACTCACCTCTCCCTCTCGACTAGAGCTACTACTTGCTTACTTCATAGTTGATTGATATTTCACAACGTTTATCAGAATGTCATGTTTAATTACGAGTTGGCATTGTTTTACAAAACTCTAAAGTATTGTGTTTTCATACGACAAAGAATATCTGTGTACCGATAAGAGGTATTGCGTCCTTATTGAATACTTGACTATGACACAGCACAACACTATGATGTCACGCATCGAAACCTTTGACCTTTGTTCCGACTCGTGCTTTGTTCACCCCGCCGAGCAAAGTATGCAAAGTAAATAAGTAAATGCAAAGTATGAGTAGGAAACAGAAAGATAGCAGGTACTGTGTTAGTGATGAGTGTTCGGGAGTTGGAGAATACATGATGACTGCGTCTAGTGTCCACTTACCTATTAGTTACAAATATTGCTCCAGTTATCGCCGCCGAGCCTCTTAGGTACTCATTTCTTATCATTCTCATTCGTCTTATAAGTACCTACCTATAATAAATAAATATTTGATGTGTAAGGTGTGTCGCACTTAATTCATTTGCTTATTATTTAGAGGCAGGGGAACTTGACCCGCTTACATATTTCAGTCAAGGTTTTTCACAATTGTGTGCAAATGCGACGAGGGCGGCGACGCGTCCTGGCGGCGTCGAGCTTCTCTCGTCCACTACATGACGCGATCACGTTATATTAATATATTATCACATAACTTGAGAGTTACGCAGCTTAGCACTTACGCCTCAAGGTGCACAGCTGCACTGTGTTCGTCTGTGTCATCTTGTGGCATCTTTGTTCGATTACATCGTTACATACATAGCTACATATACATTATCTACTAGTAGATAATGCATGAGGGTTAAACTGTGGTCTTGGACAACATAATAATACTAACATGTAGATTTGATCTGCGTCACGTCGCTAGCATCAACGAATCAATCGCTTAAGATCGGAGTCCTGCTTGTTCGAGCCGATGTCGAGTGTGGCCTGAGCTCGACGTGGCGCGACGGAGGTCCGTCACCGTCACCCGCCCCTCCCCGCCTCGTCACTCTTTGTTTAGAGACAAGAATGCGTCCAGCCACGTGACTCACGCCTGTAGATGCTCCATAATTGACTCTGGGCCAGCCGAACTCGTCGAGATGAAAACATCTAGATCAGCAAAACGACTCTGGCCACGAATACCCTCTGCAGTAGCCGATATGAAAATCTGTGAACCGGCCGCATGCTCCGGTTGCTCGCTGCAGACCTGGTCGGATGGGGTGTCTGTGGCGCAACACAAACACAGTGCGAATGTAAAGCCCCGTCACAAGACATGTTGCATCTTCTCACATGGACTACTCACTCACCTGCACCCTCGAGGATTTAAATGAGGCAAAATGGAGGCAAACGACAGAGCGCTCAGGTCGCTAGGCACTGCTGCACTGGGCGAACAAAGTAATATCGTTGACACGAGAAGAGCTCGATTTACCTATGTTATTAAATTACTTACTGTTTGAAGTTGGGTGAATAGGTAAGATTGCAGTCAAACACTAAGTAGGTTATATCTTAAAAAAAAAAGTTATGCGTCTCTCATAATCACATTTCAATTTATTTATTTACCTTTCCACAAAGTTTGAAATGGCAAACTTAATCGTAAACTTGAGTCATTCATATTGTATTTGTATCATACTATGTTTACAAGATAACTATGATTTTAGTTATGTACAGAGGTGAGAACACGTGTCGAGAGACGTTTTGTGTACAGCCATTAGTATCTATTCTACAAAGAGACAGGATTAGCCAATGAGCAGCATCCGTGTGTTCGGTTCAAGAACGACAGAAACAATTAGATGATAATTAAGATTGAATGGAAACGTTGAATAATAGTTGAAGGAATACCTCATAGTCTCAGAGAAAGTATGTTTGTATTCATGGCAAAAACTCGCGCCAGGACCAGGACTAACGACATCCACGTGCGCGTGTTACAGAACAACGAATACTGCGAATATACTTGTATTTTTGTGTACGTACGAAGCGAATATGACATATTCGTACGTACACACCTACCACTACACTCGGCGAAAGGTTTTTCAAGAATTTTTCTTTCAAGATACCTAATCTGTTTTTTTTTTTTTTTTTTTTTTTTTTTTTTTTTTTTTATTATTGATAGGCTCGCGTTTGACCACCATCTCACCTGATGGTAAGCGATGATGTGGCCGACGATGGAGCACGCTTGCCTAGAAGTAACCTATTCACTCTTGACTTAAAGACCCCTAGGTTGTAGCTATCAGGGAACACAGACTCGGGCAGGGAATTCCACTCCTTAGCTGTACGCATTATGAATGTGTTCCCAAAACGCTTTGTACGTATGGGTGGGATGTCCACCATGTACCGATGGCGCAACGCCGTACGTCTAGTGGTCCGATGATGGAACGGACTTGGTGGAATTAAATTGTGCAATTCCAACGCACACTCCCCGAAGTGTAATCGATAGAAAACCGACAGGCCAGCAACTCGGCGTCGATGTTCAAGGCTTTGGAGTTTTGATTCAACAAGTGCATCATCACCGATGATTCTCTTGGCTCGCTTCTCAATCGACTCCAGAGCATCAAGCTGGTATTTGGCAGACCCATCCCAAAGATGAGAGCAGTATTCCATACACGATCGAACTTGCGCTTGATAAAGTTTGAGCAGCTGTTCCGGCGTGAAGTACTGTCTCACCTTGGCCAAGATCCCCAATTTTTTGGCAGCTTGTTGAGCTTTAGCCTCGATGAAAGAGCCGAAATTGAGGGTAGATGACAACGTTACCCCAAGAAGCTCAAGGTCACTGGTTATCGGCACGGTTACACCCCGGAATGATGGAGCCGGGTGGAATTGGCTCCGTTTGGCGGAAAAAAAGACACGCCTGGGTTTTAGCAGCATTGAACTTGACCAGATTGGCATCGCCCCAGTCGGATACTGCCTTCAAGGAAAAGTTCAAGCGTTCAACCATAGCCTCTCGGAAAGACTGGATCTGTGACCCACTAGCACGTGCATCAGACACGTATCTCTCAGCAACAGTGTTATCGTCTGCATACCCAAAGGTACCGGGTTTAAGAAGGTCGTTTATGTGCAGCAAGAACAGTGTTGCCGAGAGTACCGACCCCTGAGGGACCCCGGCATTAATTTCCATTTGACCGGACGAGCAGCCATCAATAACCACTCGGATGGATCGCCCCCTCAAGAAGTCTGCGATCCAGTCACACAGACCAGTGGGCAGACCGAAGGAAGGAAGCTTAGCAATAAGGCTATCATGCCAGACCCTGTCAAAGGCCTTCGAGATATCAAGGGAGACTGCAAGTGCTTCCCCATGCTTCTCGATGGCCTCGCTCCAGATGTGAATGGCATACGCTAGAAGATCCCCAGTTGACCGATTTCGGCGAAAGCCGTATTGACGATCACTGAGGATGTCATTAGCTTCTAGGTATGCCAGGAGCTTATTATTGATCACTCGTTCCATACTCTTGCAGAGAATGGACGTTACCGAGATAGGTCTGTAATTAGCAGGGTCAGCCCGACTACCCTTCTTGGGCACGGGTTGCACGTTAGCTTGCTTCCAAGCCATCGGTACTTTTCCAGCCTCAAACGAAAGACGAAATAAGCGTGTCAGGATCGGAGACAGTTCAGGCGCACAAGTTTTTAAAACAATTGCTGGTATCCCGTCGGGACCACTGGCTTTGTTCACGTCAAGGTTACGTAGCACCCTACGGACGTCCTTCTGATGGATGCGTATGTCTGCCATAGTCGTCTCGCATCGCTCAGGAAAGGCAGGGGGCCGCGCGTTACCGGAATCAAGACGTGAAGATTCCGCAAAAAGAGAGGCAAATAGATTTGCTTTCTCCTCAGCGGTATGGGCCAGCGACCCATCGGGTTTCAGCAGTGGTGGTAGTGAGGGACGGCAGAAGTTCGATTCAACAGATTTAGCCAGGGACCAAAACGCTTTACTACCTGCTGGGTATGAAGCAAGTTTGTTCCCAATTCGGCTAATGTGGTCAAACCGAGACCTCCGCATCACCTTCTTGCAGGATTTGGCAGCCCTATTATAGGCTCTCTTTTTTTGAGTCACGTCACTTGCCTTGCGCCTACGAGCGTCGACCCATTCTTGGTATGCCGTATGTTTAAGCGCTTCAGCGCGATTACATTCGGCGCCAAACCAAGGTCGAACCTTGTCAGACATTGTTACATCAGAGAATGGAATGTAATATTCCATCCCCCGACGCAACACATCCGACACTGCGTCCGCGCACAACGACGGATCAGCGGAAGAGAAGCAAGTAGGCTGCCAAGGATAGCATGCGAAGAAAGAACGCATACCATTCCAATCTGCTGACTTGTATCGCCAAACCCGCCGGGTGCCTCTTGGGCTGGGATCGGGCGGGGAATAGACGGATACAGATTTCACCAGACAATGGTCGGAACTACCTATTGGAGAAGATATCGACACTGAGTACCGGTCCGGATCTGTAGTCAATAGAAGGTCCAAGCAATTGGCCATGTGTGACTCAACATCCGGCACCCTTGTAGCCCCCTGGACCAGCTGGGTGAGATTTAACGCTAGCGCTAGCTTCCGCGTCTCTCGCCCAGCATGGTCTGTGCACTGGTATGGGAAGAGCCACTCCTGATGGTGGGCATTGAAATCCCCCAGGATCACCAATTGGGCAGAAGGGTACCGCTGCTGAGCCACATCCGCCGCCTCACTAAGGTGCTGTGCGAGCCTGGTTGTCTCCTGATCACCACTGTGCGAACGGTAGACACAAGCATAGACAATTTGATCTATGCCAGTGTCCACCAAAGCCCAAAGCGTGGAGTACCTGGAGTCCTCAAGATTGCGGAGACGCCGATAGCAGATGTCGTCCCGGGCATACTGTTGATGATGTAAGATGACATCTGTTGATTGGTGCAAGAGTAGGGTAGCTTATACTTGTACTAGACGTACGGCGTTGCGCCATCGGTACATGGTGGACATCCCACCCATACGTACAAAGCGTTTTGGGAACACATTCATAATGCGTACAGCTAAGGAGTGGAATTCCCTGCCCGAGTCTGTGTTCCCTGATAGCTACAACCTAGGGGTCTTTAAGTCAAGAGTGAATAGGTTACTTCTAGGCAAGCGTGCTCCATCGTCGGCCACATCATCGCTTACCATCAGGTGAGATGGTGGTCAAACGCGAGCCTATCAATAATAAAAAAAAAAAAAAACTATTTCTTATTCTGTGCTTATAGGTACTTGCTTCTAGTGCCATGAAGTTGAATCTTGAACCTGCACCCAATAATAGGTATGTGGACACAGAGAAACATTGACAAAATACCAATTATATGAAATCGAAATTAAATGACGATTATACTACAGTACATGAACTGATTGTTCTGTGGTTGACTAACGACAACATCACTTAGATCTGCCCAATTAACAGATCCTTATTTTTCTTGTCAGCCTTTAGTGTAGCAGTGCAACAACGTTTCAACGCGGCCAACTTCTGTGGCCAATGATACGTGGTCTTTGGTTATTATTTCTTGACCAAATGCTTGGACTGTAACGCCAGTTCTTTCTCTCTTGCTTTCGCTTACAGGCAACATTTAAACTGTATATTATTTTTCAAGTCTTACTTGTAAAGTTAGAATATATATAATAAGAATATAATAAGAATGCTTAAAAAATTTCATACTCTGGGCACATACTGCTACATACTTGGTTTTTGTTCGTATGGCCTACAAACTGAAAGAGGAAGTTTGAACGTCGAACTTATTGAGCACATGTCAGGCGACGCCTCTCGGCAAAATTGCCAATGTTTCGAAATATAGGTCACTATATTTTAGCTTTTGTGTGTCCCAATTGTTTGAGTGGTGTGGTATCAGCCGCGTCGTCGCGTGTCACTGCCGCCTCGTCGTCGTCGTTGAGTGGTATGGTGCGGTGCCAGCCGCGTCGTCGCGTGTCACTGCCGCCTCGTCGTCGTCGTTGAGTGGTATGGTGCGGTGCTAGCCGCGTCGTCGCGTGTCACTGCAGCCTCGTCGTCGTCGTTGAGTGGTATGGTGTGGTGCCAGCCGCGTCGTCGCGTGTCACTGCCGCCTCGTCGTCGTCGTTGAGTGGTATGGTGTGGTGCCAGCCGCGTCGTCGCGTGTCACTGCCGCCTCGTCGTCGTCGTTAAGTGGTATGGTGTGGTGCCAGCCGCGTCGTCGCGTGTCACTGCCGCCTCGTCGTCGTCGTTGAGTGGTATGGTGTGGTGTTACCCGCGTCGTCGCGTGTCACTGCCGCCTCGTCGTCGTTGAGTGGTATGGTGTGGTGTTATCCGCGTCGTCGCGTGTCACTGCCGCCTCGTCGTCGTCGTTGAGTGGTATAGTGTGGTGTTAGCCGCGTCGTCGCGTGTCACTGCCGCCTCGTCGTCGTTGAGTGGTATGGTGTGGTGTTATCCGCGTCGTCGCGTGTCACTGCTGCCTCGTCGTCGTTGAGTGGTATGGTGTGGTGTTAGCCGCGTCGTCGCGTGTCACTGCCGCCTCGTCGTCGTTGAGTGGTATGGTGTGGTGTTATCCGCGTCGTCGCGTGTCACTGCTGCCTCGTCGTCGTCGTTGAGTGGTATGTTGTGGTGTTATCCGCGTCGTCGCGTGTCACTGCCGCCTCGTCGTCGTTGAGTGGTATGGTGTGGTGTTATCCGCGTCGTCGCGTGTCACTGCCGCCTCGTCGTCGTTGAGTGGTATGGTGTGGTGTTATCCGCGTCGTCGCGTGTCACTGCTGCCTGTGGTATGGTGTGGTGTTAGCCGCGTCGTCGCGTGTCACTGCCGCCTCGTCGTCGTCGTTGAGTGGTATGGTGTGGTGTTAGCCGCGTCGTCGCGTGTCACTGCCGCCTCGTCGTCGTCGTCGTTGCTCCGTGAGACCGCGGCGGCTCGCGCTTGATTGATGGATTGCGTACGGTATTCTATCTGACCTGCTGCTCGATACTTATTCTTGTCTTACCTAACACTTCATATTTATTTATTTTAATTGCAAATTATTTCACATGAGAGCGTTGTCATGATAAATTAATCTCGGGAAATTCAGTTGACAATTGCAGTTAAATAGCTCCAACCATGTGGTGGCTGGTTGCCGAGCCGATGTTATCGTCGCTTGGACGCACACGTACGTACTTGTACGAAATTGGTTCAATAATGGCTATTGAAAGCCATTCAGCGGACAATTGACGGATTCCGATTGAGGTTGAAGAGCGGTACCGACACTAGCCGTTCACTGCCGGGAGAAAATTTAATATTCTTTAAGGAACTCGTAGAATAGGTATTAGGTATTCGTACATGAATAAGTCAAATATGCAAAGTTGGAAACGGCTTGTGGCAGCTTTGCGTTATTAATGCGATGTGAGCTTTACTCAATGTGACGTCGACAGTGGTGGGTAATGGCACGCTGGATACACAGGGCCCGCACCGCCTGAGCCGCGCCTGCACGACGCTGCCTGTTCACTGTACCTGATCTGATGTGATGTCTAGCAGACGTGCGCACCGTCCGCCTCGTGACTGGACTTCTGAACGTCTTCGGTCTATAGGAAACTGCAACGGGCTTCTTATAGATATTGTTCATTCATACTAAGAGATATATATATCTCATAATAAACACATAGGTATCTTATATATGTGAAGTAAGTAAGTTTTAACTCAGTGCTAAACACTTTCATGCTGAGGATCCAGTTTATGAAATGTAAATTAATTGAAAAATCAAAGTATTTCTAAGTAAAACCTAAGTAGTAATGTTAGATTTACAAGTCATCCATAGTTACGTATAATAAGGAATCGCGAGACGGGTAGTGGGCTCACGGAGGAACTATTGTATCGGGACAAGGACCGGGAATCGACGCTTTCTGACAGGAGAGTCGCGTCAACTCAGCTGTAGCAATGTTGTAGTCACGCCACAATTATGTTAATGATGCACGATTGGCGAAGCAACCGGTTCTGTGACTAGAACAGTTAGCCACTATTTCCGTAGAGGCGGTGCACGTGCAGCCGAACTGGTTGCCAGTAAACCTGTCCGCGTGACACTCGCGTCAGTCGTCTCTAGGTGCGACGCCAGAAGAAAAGAGCGCGCGCCTCGAATGTGAACAGTGCTGGTATGCGAGTCACTTGTACGGCAGGGTCAGAGGCACCACGCCGGCCCGCTCCCGGTGACCGGACGACGCGCTACAGCTCACAATCACAACATTAAACTAAACATACTCTCACAGAAGCTTTATTGAGGTTAATTTCCTTTAGTGTTTAGGAAAGCGTCTTGAGATCGCAGGCCGGGGGAACGAATGGTTTGGTAGAGTTTATACGAGTATGTTGTTATGTACCAGTATTTTATCATGGTCACCGCTCAGGCCAGCGTCAATTTAATAAATAAGAGTGTGAAACCACCGCTCCATAATTATAAGTACTTATTTTTCTAAGATCTTTTGTATTGAACAAAGCAATGTGCTTTGTTCAATGCAAAAGAGCAATCTGTGAATGTGAAGGTTTGCGCGGTTTAGTAAAGCGCGTTGTTATGCTCCCTCTGTGCAGCTGACACTTGATGACTTGCCTGTCCCGCCGCCGCCGCGCGCGCGTGGGTGTACCACTCGTACCTACGCACTACATCTTATTGTACTGCTCTCGCTCCTTACCCATTAACGAATGACACATGTCGCGATGTCGTCGACCCCGGCACCCAAACCTTTTGCAATTACATCGAAACATACCTATATTATTCAGATTTACGTCAACCAGAAACGCTAATTTAAAATTTGAAATGTCCTGGTAAACAACCAGACGTTTGCAAAAAATATAAGTAAGTCAAAGTCAAAGCATTTATTGCAAACCAAGTGTGCAATGTTGATATTATATTATTTCAGTGCTTATGACTTAGCAGCCTTTTAAAAGCATTGTTTATCATCTGCCTGCCCTAATCATCCCAATTTAGTATGCATTAAACATTATAGGACAATAACAAATAAATGCCTATAGTTAAGTAGAAAGAGCCGGAACTCCCGATGAATATTATAAAGTATGGACCTGTCCAGGTCCAGTTAGTCCGTAGGTTTCTGTTCATTACATAAATTATATTTCTTTTGGTGTTTGCCCAAATGTGTTGCGTTGATCCAATTTAACATAATTATAAGAAATTCAAAATAAATAATACTAACAATAAATAAATTCTTTGTCTGTGCAATTATGGACGAAGTTTGTCTGTGCAATTATGGACGAAGTTATCATGACGAATAACTACCGGAGATTTATTGTGAAGGACGGCACGGTTGACATCTGTCGGGCATGTCACCGTCCGGGAGAATCAATTCGTCACATTATCTCTGGTTGTTCTCGTCTAGCTAACGGAGAGTATGCATAGGCACAACCTTGTAGCCAGGATTATCCATCAGCAACTTGCTCTGAAATACTCTCTTGTGGAATCGGAAGTGCCGTACTACAGGTATGAGCCCGACCCAGTTCTTGATAATGGTCATATCACTTTGTACTGGGATCGGTCCATCATCACTGACAGGACTATTGTAGCCAATAAGCCTGATATAGTGATGGTGGACCGAAGCGAGAGGCGTGCAATGATTGTTGACATATCCGTTCCGCATGACGAGAACCTCGTGAAAGCCGAGAAAGATAAACAAATCAAGTATATTGACTTGGCTCGCGAGGTTGTCGACATGTGGGATGTGGACTCGGCGATCATTGTACCGATAGTCGTGTCAGCCAATGGCTTAATAGCCAAGAGCCTCGACCAACACCTTGGGAGGCTCGCGTTAGGCGGCTGGATCAAGGGCTTGATTCAGAAAGTGGTACTCTTGGACACGGCTCGTATTGTTAGGAGGTTCCTTTCTCTGGAGCCCTGACCGCCGGTAGCTTGGACCCTGTTCCCGATACCGGTGGGACACTATTTTTTATATTTTTA
This sequence comes from Mythimna impura, assembly GCA_905147345.3. Taxonomy (NCBI): domain Eukaryota; kingdom Metazoa; phylum Arthropoda; class Insecta; order Lepidoptera; family Noctuidae; genus Mythimna; species Mythimna impura. The sequence goes on along the minus strand of LR990355.1, from coordinate 409,592 downwards.
AATGTTTTTTTTAATTTTTTATTGAAATATTTAAAAATATAATTTATATGTAGATATCTATACGAATAAACGAAATAAATTCTAATTCATATCCATCATCCATCCTTACGCTCCGCAGAATACGTTATTGAACCGTGTGCACCAAGTGTGCATTCGCTCTAGATCCAGTCCCGCATCAAAATCGAAGACATTGAAGGTATCAATCCCGCCGATCTCGGGATTGGGATTTTTTTACTATTTTTAACCGATTTCAAAAAAAGGGGGAGGTTATCAATTCGGTTGTATTTTTTTAATTATTATTTTTGTTACCTCAGAACTCTGTCGTTTATGGACCGATTTGCATTTTTTTATTTCCCCTTAATGGATATGCTTCCAGAATTAAATATGTTTCCAAATTCAGTTCTGATGATGGGATCCATGAGGAATCGAGGCAACTCCTCTAATATTATAGGCAACCACGGATACGAGTGATTTTGGAATTTTCGTCGAGAATTTAAGCATTTACAGTAACATTTGATGAAGTGGAACTGATGAAGAAGACCAGAAATGGCCAACGGAACTTCATATTCACATAGATATCACAATGAAGATAGTTACTATGACAATACAAATAAATAAATGATATGTTGAAATTCTGAATAGTTATGTTGATAATGGTATCATCGAAGTGACCTGATGATGATGATGGAGCCGAAAGATAGGCACCGGAACTCTGTAATTAATTAATGTATCCTAGCCGTGTTTGGGCTTATTAGAATTGTCATGATATGCATTTTAGCTATAAGATACTATCGAACTGATCAGATGATGGAGCCGGAAGGTGGAAGGTAGACACGGGGACTTCATAATAAAACAATGTATTCTAGCAGTGTTTGGGTTAATTGAAATTTTCATGAGAAATAGGCACTCTGGGTTATATGTACGAGTAAGTGTATCGCAACTAAAAAGTGTGAAATAAAAAACTTTTTGCAAAAAAAAAATAACCGAGTACACTAAAAAAATCCCGGGCAAGTGCGAGTCGGACTCGCGCACTGGGGATTCAGTATAAACTTATCTACAAACACAGTTCAATTCCCGAATCAAGTTACGAAGATTTTTCGCGTAACTACTAATTTACAGTTTTCAGATTTTTCCTATACTTGTACTAGACCTTGTTTCATGCCAAATTTCAATATTCTAGGTCAACGGGAAGTACCCTATGAATTTTGATTCCCTTGAGAGTGTCGAAATGTACGTTTTTTGCGACATAAACTCAGAAGTTTGCTTTTTTCACAGCTTTAAGGGACCGCAGGCAAGGGGGGGGAAGCTAGGGTATGGTCTTGGTGGGAATCGTTGTTAGTGAGGACAACATTACCGATAAAATGCCAAATAACCATCTGCTGTGCTCGTGGCGGAGTACCGTATAAAGCAGAGCCCTAGCCAGTCCGAGTCATCCACGTCCCCGCCGTCCTCCCTGGGACCTGCTGCAACCGCGCCGCCGCGCGTCCGCCACCCTGAGTTGCAGCTGAGCAAACGGATGCAGGGCGAAGGGCGAGTATTCTGCGCCTTAAAACAGAATCGACTCACTAGGGAGGATACCTGAAACAAAACCGGGCACATCCGTAGGCTCTAAAGCGGCAGCCCCGCTAGCGGATTAAGGCATAGTGGGCTAATCACTCGCTTGCCCGACAATCATAGATTCTTGAAACCGAAACAGTAAGAAACCGGACCGATTCTTCACAGACGACTTTTGGCATGAAAACACGGACACGAATTGCTTTTTGGAATGTACGTACGCTTACCGGCGACAGTCGACTAGCCCAGGCTGAAGCAGTGATGATTAATTACAACCTGCAAATTCTCGGTCTAAGCGAAGTGAGGAGAAATAGTTTTGGCGAGATGAGAACGTCCGGGGGCTTGACTTTGCTATATTCGGGCAAAGAAAGTGAGGAAGATGTGCATGAGTATGGCGTGGGACTCCTCCTTTCTAATGCAGCAAGGAAAAGCCTTGTGGACTGGAAACCAATTTCAGACCGGATCATGTACGCCCGTTTTAGCTCAAGAGCCCGGAAGATTTCTATCGTACAGTGTTACGCCCCAACCAATGCATCATCGGAGGATACCAAAGATGACTTCTACAATGCCCTTAACGCCACCCTTAGAGGCATAAAAAAGCAAGACATCGTCTTCGTCATGGGGGACCTAAATGCAAAGGTTGGGAAGATAAACACTAACCGCGAGCGGCATATGGGTACGCAGGGACTTGGAGTATGCAACGAGAACGGCGAACGATTTATCGAGTTTTGTCAGAACCACGACTTGACCATCGGAGGTACATTATTTATCCATGGCGACCACCATAAGTACACGTGGAACTCACCCGATGGAGTCACCAAAAATCAAATTGACCACCTTGCCATTAGTTCCAAGTGGCGTTCTTCATTGCTCGATGTCCGTAACCGCAGGGGTGCCGATATTGATAGCGACCACCATCTGGTTGTTGCTGAAGTCCGGCTTAAAATTGCAGTGGCCCGTAAAGTTGGAGGACTGGGTAAAATAGGAAGAAGGTTCGATGTGAGCAAATTGTATGACTCCGACATCCGAAAAGCTTTTCAACTCGAGTTACGCAATCGTTTTTCGGTACTCGAAGCTGCTACGGACTCACTGGACGAGGAGTGGAACCGTATCAAAGTGGCCTATACAGAGACCAGCGCCGTTGTTTTGGGACACAAATCGAACAATTCTCGCGAAGACTGGATGTCACAGCGTACGTGGAGCCTGATTGAAGACAGACGAAACCTTCATCTGAGACTGCTTGAGACACATAATGATACCGTAAGAACCGACCTTAATATGCAGTACCGCCAAAAGCGCAAGGAAATTTATCGCAGCACCCGCAAAGATAGGAGACAGTGGGCTGATGGTATTGCGGATCGTGCTCAACAAGCTGCGAACTCCGGTAACCTAAGGGAGTTATATAACGCTACCAAAACCTTGACAGGAAACAATAAGTCAAAAAAGAAGCCACTGAAGTCCAAAGATGGTCAGCTCATTGTGACGTCAGAAAAGCAGCTGCTTCGCTGGCGTCAACACTTTGAAGAGGTCTTCCGTCCATCCGCAGCATTGACCACGGACTCGTTGCAGACTGTATCTCCACCAGCCCGGTTGCTCGACATCGATACGGAACCACCATCGGCCTCTGAAGTTGCTAAAGCGGTCCACTCTTTGAAGGCAGGTAAAGCGCCAGGACTTGACCTGATTACGGCGGAAATGCTACAAGCTGACATATCCTCTGCCGTCGATGTTCTGACGCCCCTTATTGAAAAGATCTGGACCGCCGAAGAGCTCCCGGACGAATGGAACAAAGGTCTTTTAATCACTGTACCCAAGAAAGGTGATCTTAGTCAGTGCAATAACTGAAGAGGTATCACGTTGCTCTCAATTCCCTCAAAAGTGTTCTGCAGGATTATCTTGGATAGGTTGTCTAAGGCCGTGGATCCTCTCCTACGCAAGGAGCAGGCTGGTTTCCGCTCTGACCGCTCGTGCACGGACCAGATCAACACTCTTCGTATCATACTTGAGCAGGCAGCAGAATGGCAGAGGGAGATTTATCTGACTTTTGTCGACTTCGAAAAAGCCTTTGATACGCTGAAGTGGTCCAGCATCTGGTCTCGCCTACTGAGCATTGGAGTACCACCGAAAATTATCCGTCTTCTGGAGGCTATATACAGGAAGTATTCTTGCAAGGTTACGCACGACGGCCTCATCTCTGATGACATCGCAGTTCACGCTGGTGTCCGCCAGGGCTGCCTACTCTCGCCGCTTCTCTTTCTTGTGGTTCTTGACGGAATAATGCTTCGCATCTCCAATAACAGGCGCCGCGGGATTGAGTGGGGTTTGTCCGACGTCTTGGAGGACCTAGATTACGCCGATGACCTATGCCTCCTGAGTCATACCCACGCCAACATGCAAGCAAAGTTGGAAGATTTAAGTCGGGAAGCTGCAGAAACTGGCCTTAAAATAAACATCCGGAAGACACAGGAGATGAGAACGGGTGTGAGGAATCCCGCACCGTTAATGTTGAACTCAGAGGTAGTGGAACGCGTACACAAATTTACCTACCTGGGAAGCGTCGTTTCAGAAACCGGAGGTAGTGAAGAGGACATCACTTCACGGATCGCCAAAGCTCGAGCAACCTTCGCGCAGCTGAGACCTGTTTGGCAGTCGCGGAAATTGACCCGACGGATAAAACTTAAAATCTTCGGGTCAAATGTCAAATCTGTACTGCTCTACGGGTGCGAAACATGGAAGGTCACAAAGGACATCTCACGCCAAATCCAAGTTTTCGTCAACCGCTGTCTCCGTCGCATCCTCGGAATTTACTGGCCCGAGACGATATCCAACGTGGAACTGCTGGAAAAATGCCACGAGAGCCCGATCGACCGCCAGATCAAGCGTCGCAAGTGGAGGTGGATTGGTCACACGCTTCGAAGGAATTCCGATCACATACCCAAGCAAGCTTTGGACTGGAATCCGCAAGGAAAAAGAAAGCGTGGCCGTCCCCGTCAAACCTGGCGTCGCACCGTATTGGCAGAAGCGGCAAGCAACGGAATGACGTGGAGCGAGGTGAAGCGTGAAGCTCAAGACCGTTCGCGATGGAGAATTACTGTGGACGCCCTCTGCCCCATCTAGGGGACATAGGACATTAAGTAAGTCAAGGGACCGCAGACTTGAGTATATGGTTTTAATTTCAACTCGATACCTCCACGCGTTTCCGAGATAAAGGGTCTTGACAGACAGACAGCCATACGGACGGACAACAAAGTGATCCTATAAGGGTTCCGTTATTTCCTTTTCAGATACGGAACCCTAATAAAACACTAAAAGAATCAAAATAATTTTAATTTCGGAAGTAGCTATTAAATAAGAAACAAGCAATACTGAGAAATACACAAAAAAAATATCCGACTTCACTAAAACTAAAAAAAAAAATCTTTTAATTCTTACTTCATCATCTTCCTGCCCTTGTCCCACTTTATTTGGGGTCGGCGCAACACGTTCTTTTCTTCGATTCTGTCCTGTCACTCGTCACGCTATCACTAATTTCCCTTTCTTTCATATCACTTCTCACACAATCCATCCATCTTTTCTTTGGCCTCCCACTCCCTCTCCATCCATTCACATGTAAACTCATAACTCTTTTAGCAAAATACGTTTCATCCCTCCTCTTCACATGACCATACCAAACGATTCCCTTTCAACTTTTCAGTCACTGGCGCTACTTTTAAACTTCCTCTAATATACTCATTTCTCACTTTATCCTATTTCGTCACACCACACATCCATTTCAACATTCTCATCTCCGCTACGTGCAATCTTTTTTCATCCGTCTTCTTCACAGCCCAACATTCTGATCCATACAGTATGACAGGCCTTATCACAGACTTATAGATTTTTACCCTTCAACTTGAGTGGCATCCGTGGGTCACAAGTTGTTCCCGTGACCTGTCACCATTTCATCCATCCTGCGTTGATCCGATGTGTTACGTCCCGGTCTACCTCACCATCCCCTTGTACGAGCGACCCTAGGTACCGAAAGTCGGAACAGATCGGTATGGACGTTCCGGCGAGAGCTAAAGGCACTGGATCACAGAGACCGCCGAAATCGCAGAACAAGTACTCCGTTTTGGTTCTAAGTACTCAATTTCAGGCCAACACTGTCTAATAATTGCCATCACACCTCCATTCTGTTCTGGACCTCTAGGCCACTCTTGCAACCAGCACAATTTCATCGGCAAACAGCATACACCAGGGAGCGTCTTCCTGAATGTCCGACGTCCGAGCGTCCATTATCATCAGAAAGAGGTAGCCGACCCTTGATGTAAGCCGACAGCCACATTGAAGCTGCCAGTGGTGCCCACTGTAGACCAGACTTGGGTACTGCATCGACTGTACATCGCTCGGATCAACTGCACATACATGCCAGGCACACCTTTCTCCTTAAGGGCCCACCACAGAACCTCATGATGTACCCGATAGTATGCCTTTTCGAGGTCAACGAATACCATGTGCAAGTTTTTATGCGCACCTCTGTATTGCTCGCACAGCTAGCGTATAGCAAAAATGGCATCCGCTGTACTGTATCCCGTCCCGGCATAAAACCGAATTGGTTCTGTGAAATTTCACTCTTTTCTCTCAGTCGCCTTTCAATAACTTTCTCCCAGGCTTTCATAGTGTGTGACATTAGCTTTATTCCCCTATAAATGATGCACTCAAGCACATCACCTTTGATTTTAAAAATGGGCACCAAAGAGCTATTGCACCACTCATCAGGTATGGCGTCTTCCCTCAACAACTAATTGAAGAACAAAGCTGGCCACATCCATCCATTCACACTTCAACTGGTATTCCATCTGGACCAATGGCTTTACCATTCTTCATTCCATTTACTGCTATTCTAACTTCATCCATACTAACCATTCTCACTAACCCCAGTCTTAAATAGATAAAGACAAGTTAATTTCAAAATATTTCATGTTATTAACTAGAGTAATTTATTTACTCAATATGAATTAACATTTGAATATTATAATGATGTTTTAGGCTCCTCGCCCACGGCGATTTTTTGTAGCGATGCTGTAGCGCGTTCGCATCGATACAGTCGCGATGCTGTAGCGCGTTCACATCGATACAGTCGCGATGCTGTAGCGCATTCGCATCGATACAGTCGCGATGCTGTAGCGCGTTCGCATCGATACAGTCGCGATGCTGTAGCGCATTCGCATTGATACAGTCACGATGCTGTAGAGCTTTCGCATCGATATAGTCGCGATGCTGTAGCGCATTCGCATTGATACAGTCGCGATGCTGTAGAGCGTTCGCATCGATACAGTCGCGATGCTGTAGCGCGTTCGCATCGATACAGTCGCGATGCTGTAGCGCATTCGCATCGATACAGTCGCGATGCTGTAGCGCGTTCGCATCGATACAGTCGCGATGCTGTAGCGCATTCGCATTGATACAGTCACGATGCTGTAGAGCTTTCGCATCGATATAGTCGCGATGCTGTAGCGCATTCGCATTGATACAGTCGCGATGCTGTAGAGCGTTCGCATCGATACAGTCGCGATGCTGTAGCGCGTTCGCATCGATACAGTCGCGATGCTGTAGCGCATTCGCATCGATACAGTCGCGATGCTGTAGCGCGTTCGCATCGATACAGTCGCGATGCTGTAGCGCATTCGCATTGATACAGTCACGATGCTGTAGAGCTTTCGCATCGATATAGTCGCGATGCTGTAGCGCATTCGCATTGATACAGTCACGATGCTGTAGCGCGTTCGCATCGATACAGTCGCGATGCTGTAGCGCATTCGCATTGATACAGTCACGATGCTGTAGCGCGTTCGCATCGATATAGTCGCGATGCTGTAGCGCGATCGCATCGATACAGTCGCGATGCTATAGCGCATTCGCATTGATACAGTCACGATGCTGTAGCGCGTTCGCATCGATATAGTCGCGATGCTGTAGCGCGATCGCATCGATACAGTCGCGATGCTATAGCGCATTCGCATTGATACAGTCACGATGCTGTAGCGCGTTCGCATCGATATAGTCGCGATGTTGTAGCGCGTTAGTTAGTAGCGCGTTGGCATCTTTTCTATAGCGCTTGCAAATGCGACTAACGCGCGTTAGTAGCGATGCTGTCGCGCGCATACGAAACTCGCGACAACATCGCTACAAAAAGTCGCAGTGGGCGAGGGGCCTTAGAGGAATAGATAGTTACTTTCTTTAAGGAACGATATAGGGTAATAAAATATTTAACATTTCATCTTTGAGATTTAGGAACATCCGTATTGTGTTGTACAAGTCTTATACTCGTACAACACAAAATTGAAATACAACATTTTTATTTAGTAGTAAGAAAAAATTTAAAACTAAATTATTTTCCATACAAATTCTGCAGAAAAGTCACGAGTTCCATGGAAAGTTGTTTAATCCCTTGTTAATGAGGCCATGCTCGGTCTAATAAACGTCTGACCCCTTTATAAAAAAAAGCCCGACTGTTCTAATCCCGTAAAAAAGGTACAGGATCCACAAATGCGATTTGTGAGATTCCGCGCTTGCGGGATTGGATTCCATAGTTATGACATCTTTAGGCAAATTATAGTTTACCGTAAGTTTAGATTGGACCGCTCACGCTGAAGCCGATAGTTTGAAATGTTTGAATTAATATTGTGAAGAATGATTCGAAGCGGCCTTCAGGCGAGTTCGCATTAGAAGCGTTGTTATTTGGCATGGTAAGCACAAGCAGGCGTGCTCATTCGGTAGGTGACGTCAGCTCGTCTGAGTGTGCAGTATCGAACGAGCTCGGCCTTGACTTCGACACGCTTTGGACGAATTCGCGAAACACATACCATCAGCTGTTTTTCCTTCGCCACACACGACCGCTCCGCTTCCACTATGAACTGAGCAGTTACGTCTAGGCCATCTGGACGTATTCCTATGGCTACGTAAATACCTGGTGCGTCAGTGCGCCAATATTGTGCCCCTGGGACAGCACAAATTCGCGGGGAACTGTGAAACTAGGAGGTACCCATGTAATGTGGGCAGTGGCAGTTGGTAGCCGCTCGCATGTCTTCGGCCGTAGCATACAGCATAATCAGCCTTTTAATGTTCCCACTGCTGGGAATCAGGCCTCCTCTCTCTAGGAGAGGGAATGGGCCGTAATCCACCACGCGGGCCCAGTGCGGATTGGTGAATGTCACATGTCTTCGAATTTTTGGTTCTAGGACATGCCGGTTTCCTCACGATGTTTTCCTTCACCGTTTGAGAGCAGTGGTGATGAAATAAATTACACAAAGTAATGCGCCTGGCTGTGTTTGAACCCGCGACCTACAACTCGTTACCACTCGGCCGCCACTGCTCTCTTCGGCCGTGGGTCGATACATTCGGGCGAAGTGCGAGGAGGCTGGTTATTAATAGTTGCAGACTGCACTAATTCGCGCTAAATCGACGTTAACATTATGCAATGCCATCTTCTAAAAGTTAGCTTCTCCTATTCATCACACATATCGTGTTGTTTTATTGAAAGCTACCTTTTCATGTAGGTACCTACCAATTTTTTGAGGTGCGAAATAATTAAATAATTCATCCCCTCACGTGTTCCTTCATTTGCCCTGTGCGTTCCAGGGCCGCGGTGACTCTTTCGAACATATTCCCGCAGCTCATAGGTACCACCGCCGTCATCGTCTCTACCTGCACCCACTTCTCTCTATCGTCTTTGTAATCATTCAATAGCTAAATATATTATTATCGACGACGTAGTTTGTGATTAACTTGCTGTTGTTTTCCTTGATAAAATAAAATACTCAGAAAAAAACGTAGTGTGTATTATTTAATTGTTTCGATTCACAGCAATTAAGTATCTAACCACATGTCATTAGCTGCAGGTACTCGTAAGTTATTATTTTACCTGCTGATAATCTCAGACGCCGATTGACTACTTGCCCGTGGTCTCACTGGACTTGCCTGCTGTCTGCTGCACGGCCTCGGATGAGCTCGACAGCTCGGCCGCCGAGCGAGACAGCCAGAAGATTGTGTAAACAAGACTTGTTATTGTTATTTTTTTAAAACAATTTTGACCGATCCTCTTGACACAGTCTTTGACAATCATTCAGAAATTTAAACGGAAGGTTTCCTGGGTCTCGCGTCTGAATAATGCGAGTAATCACATTGCGTTCTAAAAAAAAGCAGAACACTGACGCTGTTCGGAATAACACAGAACATCGGACTGCGAGTTGTGCAGAGTTTGTAACAAGAACACTTGATATTCATGATGTTACAGTATCATGACATTCCGTGTTGGGCGTTCATGAAAACGACATTGAAGTGCTTAGAATAGCTAACTTCATGTGAATACCACAAAGGCGCCACAGTCGGCATTCAATGAACACCTGACTCGTAGAGTCTGTGCGTCGCTACTCGCGGGTCACGACGTGAACAATGAATCATTCACCGCAGTCAGATAACGTGGTGTGGTGACACGTGGTGATAATGCAACTATTTCATATCCGACAGATTCCGTCCATGAAAGCGGCGGCTGTGAGCCGTCGTGCGTGCGGACTGCATGCAGCGTGCTCGTCGCGACGGAGTCGTCCCTGATGAACAACGCTGTTATATTGCGCCACTGTTGCGGGCCCCGATAACGTGCCCGTGCCGAGGGTCACCGCCGCATCCCACACAAAGACTGCTTTTATACTGTTCCAAATTACCAATTAACATTCCAGCAACGTTATTACTTGTATAGACTGATTTGTCAAAGAATCTTTGTTTCCCTGCAAATCGTATCTTCTGATAAGCACCAGGAGGGACTGTATCTTATTGTAACTCGATGTATTTAATATGCGAGCACGAGGTCATCCGGGTTATCTCCATGTCTGTATATATTTTAACTAGGTTACCGGTCATATTAAGCTGCACTCAGATTACTGTTACGCATATCATTTTAATGTTAAATAGGCTTCAGTACGCCCCTTTTTAGGGTTCCGTACCTCAAAAGGACAAAACGGAACCCTTATAGTATCACTTTGTTGAGGTATCGAGTTGAAATTAAAACCGTATACATATACAGTCTGCGGTCCATTGAAACTGTGAAAAAAAATCAAACAGGTACGGCTGTTTATATCGCAAAAACGTAGATATATTTCAACACTCTAAGGGAATCAAAATTCAAGCAAGGTCTCATAGCACGAGTATAGGAAAAAATCTGAAAACTGTTACGTACTTTTGTAACTCAATTCGTTAATTGAACTGTTTTCATAGGTAAGTTGGTACGGAACCCTCAGTGCGCGTCGGTTTTTTTCTTTGTTTAGTACGCTTTGGTGATGTGTTCGGTCGTTGTTGCAGATGTACAGCGGCGCGCTGCTGGCGACAGCGGCGCGGCTGGCGTGGGACCCCAGCACATACACGTGGTTCCGCTTCCTGTGCGCGGCGCAGTACCGCGTGTCGGCGGCCTACGTGTTCGCGGCGGGCGTGTGGCTGGCCGCGCTCGTCTACTTGGCCGCCGCCGCCGCGCAGCGCAAGGCGCCCAACTGTCTGCACGTCGTCAGTATACTAATGTCTACTAGTACCCACTAGCTGCACAACACATCACCGATCCCTCTTTGCAAAAACCGGTCATGTCAACATTATGACTAATCTAGTCTTGACTGAATATAGATTCGAATTGTGTGGGCTTTGTTACCTTCAAATAATGAAAATACTTTCAAAATATTATGTGACCACGGACTTTTTTTCTAACATAACATCACGCCTGTATTCGACGACGGGCCAGGCAGAGGACCCGTAACACATTCCGCCAGTACATCAGGTTCGTGCGTCTGGCGAGTCTCTGAGAGCAGACATGCCTCTTGCTAGGTCTCGTTATTCGTTAGTAATATATCTGCGTAGTCAAGTACGGGTTAAAGCTTTATAATCTTTGTGGCTTAAGTAAAAGCGCAGAGGTTGTCTCCCACCCTCATGCATACTGCTGTCCTTCGCCCTGTTGTCCACAATGTCCACCTGCTCTGACTCTACTGCTACCCAGCGCCACCACACTGTCAAACGAGCTTTGCAGGATGGCGCTCATGAGGGATATACAATGATAGCAGAACTAGGAAAAGGTGGCGTCGTCTGGTCACTTATTATTTCAAGTTTTAAACGCTTGGTTCACAGTAGTTTTTTAATTTAAGAAGTTGCGATCATTGTACCTACTACTTTATTTTTTACCGACAAAATTAACTTCCGTTAAAACCCGAACATTGATCCGTGCAAAAACGGTCTCTTTATGTTGCGGCGCGGTGTGGTGCGGTGACTCATGAGTCACGTGGAGGAGCGGTCTCCTGAGTGTTGAGTATGTTGTCCCGTAGTACGCGGCGGGCGTGGTGTGCCTGGCGCTGAGCGAAGTGGGCTATGGCGCGTGGATGGGCGCGTCGCTGGCGGCGTGGTGGCGCACAGCCCCGCAGGCCGAGCTGGCGCGCCGCGGCATGGACCTGCTGCACGACCTCAAGCCGGCGCTGCTGGCCGTGGAGCGCTACCGCGACGTGGCGCGTCCGCTCTACGACATGATCGAGGTACGTCACGTACTGTGCACGCTCACTGGCGCATGCTGCTGAGCAGACTGTACTCACAGTGTGCTTGTGTCGCAGGAGGTGGAGCGCGAGGCGCCCAACAACGCGTTCGTCATCATCGTGTTCGGAGTGCTGGGCATGGTGCTACAGGTACGTGCACACGGTACACACATACTATGTAGGTATACCTTTATTTGTATGTACCTATTCGATTTGGCGTAGGTACAAAATTGCAAGCACGGCGTAGTATTGACGCACACTATAACGATAAGTTAGTGTGCGCGAGCTCAGAATTAGAAACGATTTCGATGCTTTTATTTTTAACCGACTTCAAAAAAAAGGAGGAGGTTATCACCAGCAGCACCAGCAGGTCAGCTACCCTCCTCGCCCGTGCACGATCAACACAGTTCGGTGTATTGTATTATTAATCTATAATTATATAAAAAAAACTTTATACAAAAAAAAAAATAAGTAACCGTCTTCACTAAAATACACACTAAAAGGATCAAAATAACTTTAATTTCGGAAGTCGGTTTTTCTCGGTAAGTATTGTTTATTTTTTTTGTAAAAAGTTTTTATTTCACACTTTTTAGTTGCGATACACTTATAAACAAAGTGCCTTTTTCTCATGACAATTCCAATTAATCCAAACACTGCTAGGTTACATTGTTTTATTACGGAGTTCCTGTGCCTACCTTCCGGCTCCATCATCAGATCAGTTCGATAGTACCTTATAGCCAAAGTGCATCTCATGACAATTCTAATAAGTCCAAACACGGCTAGGTTACATTGATTAATTACGGAGTTCCAGTGCCTACCTTCCGGCTCCATCATCATCATCAGATTACTTCGATGATACCATTTTCAACGTAACTATTCAGAACCACCTATCTTCATTGTGATTGTGATATCTATGTGAGCATGAAGTTCCGTTGACCATTTCTGGTCTTCTTTATCAGTTCCACTTCATCAAATGTTACTTTTTGGCTGTAAATGCTGAAGTTCTCGTTGAAAATACCAAAATCACTATATGGTTGCCTATAATATTTGAGGAGTTCCCTCGATTCCTCATGGAACCCCCATCATCAGAACTGGATTTTGAAAAAAATGGTACCTGCCCAGGGGCTCCAAGGAGGAGCTCCACAAGCACACAGGTATTCAAAGCACATAAGACGCTACTGAAAACCTAAGGTTTCATCCATGTGAAAATAAATTATGTCAGACAGCTCTGGGATCTTGGTCTATTACATCGAGATATAAGTACTAACGTTAGTACTTATATCTCGATGGTCTATTAAGTTTTCAAAACTTATAAGAATTAATAAAAATATGGATAGTCCGGGAGAATCTATTACATTTCGCAGACGTCGACGTTCAAGCTCACTAAACAACAGAAATACTACAGCAAAAAATTCAATATTTGAGGCCACAATTTGCAGCTTACCTGATACTTCGATTGAGAGCCAAAGTACAAACGAAATGGAAGGTAAAATATACCAGTTAAAAGAACAATTAGAAACTGTCAATCAAGAAATAGAAGATTTAAACTATGAAAATACTACTCTAAAAAAGGAGTTAGATAAATACAAGAAAATAATAGATGTTTACAAAAAAGTGGGATTGACAGAAAATGAAATACTTCAAACACCAGATACAGGGAAAAAAAGGAATAATTCAAAAATCCATTACACTTTTGATCTACGATCACCTCAAAAAGCGCGAAACTTTGTAATATCGATGGGTCTTTCCCAGCTGGTCAAGCAAGCGACTAGGGTGCCTGATGTAGTTGGTCATACTGCCAATTGTCTGGACCTTCTGCTGACCACCGATCCGGACAGATGTATCATAACAGTTTCCTCACCACTTGGAACTTCAGATCACTGTCTGGTGAAGTCTGTTTCGTCCTTCTCCCCAGCTGACTGCGACCGACGTCAGACGTCTCGAAGGCCTTCGACAGGGTATGGCACGCCAGCCTTTTGAGTAAGCTTCCAGCGTACGGCATTTCCCCTGGTCTGATTAACTGGGTAAAAGACTTCCTGAGTGAACGGTCTCTCCGAGTTGTTGTCGATGGATGCTCATCAGAGCCCTTGATCACTAATGCCGGAGTTCCTCAGGGGTCAGTTCTCTCTGCAACTCTTTTCCTGCTGCATATTAACGATCTGCTGATGCCTAATTCGGTCCGAACGAGAGGCTATGGTAGAGCGTACGAATGTCTCTCTTCAGGCAGTCTCCAAGTGGGGCGAAATCAATCTAGTAGAATTCAGCGCCGCCAAAACACAAGCGTGTCTGTTCACCGCCAAAAGGAGCCCGTTCACCTTGGCTCCTGCTTTTCGGAATGTATCCCTGGAGTGCACCGACCGCCTTCAGCTCTTGGGAGTTGAAAAGTCCTCAGACCTCAATTTTGGGTGGTTCATTGAGTCCAAAGCCAAGGCCGTAATACTGTTGATTGGAACTCCATTATATCAACAAACCAGAATATGAACGACAACTATAAAGTTTTTCATGATACATTAACTAACATCCTAAATAAATGCATACCTATACGTAAAATAAAAGCTAATTACAAGAAATATTGGTTAACCAAAGGTATAAAAATATCCTGGAAAAATAAAAGATTATTAAAAACATTAACGCTAAAAACTAATAACCTAACATTAACAAAACATTATAAAAAATATGAGAAATCATTAAAAAAAATAATTACAACGGCAAAAAAATTAGAATACATTAACAAAATTAAAACATCTACTAATAAAGTCAAAACAATGTGGAGAATTATAAATGAACGAACTAATAAAACAATTAAAAAAGAGAAAAAATATATAAAACTACAAACAAAAAACAATAGCCTAAGTAAAAATGGGATTTGCTATTATGTAATTGATCCTTATTATAGTATAAGCAAATTTGTGTGTTTTGTGTTTAAATTATTATTAATATCAATTGTAATAAGGAAATGAATTTATATTATTTATTTATAAAAGGTTGTAATGTTTGTACACCTCTAATGGTAAGGTATGATCCAAAGAACGACTGTTTTATTTTACCACCTCATGTTTCACCCATACTCAAACAAATAAATGATTTGTATTTGTATCCATTCGGTTGTATTTATTTTTTATGTGTGTTACCTCAGAACTCCGTCGTTTATTTTTTGCAAATTGAAAACGAGGATTAACATATCATCAAATGTTAACGTTTAAACGATCTGGCCAGTTTTAGTTGGCCATTTCATGAAGTGATAAATTCTAAGATCTGGCCACGACATATACATATTATGCAAGTAATGACTTATGACGTTACAGGTAGCAGCGTTCATAATGGCGCGTCGACTGGCGCGGCGCGCGGGCGGCGGCTGCGGCGCGGGCGGCGCGGCCGAGCGCGCGCTGTCGCCGGCGGAGAAGGAAGGCGTGTGCGCCGCCGCCGACGACGACAGCGACGCCGCCGACGCCGAGCGCGTGCCGCCCGGCTGGCGCAAGAAGGCCAACCTGCGCATGTACACTATACTCGACAAGATTTTCTAGCAGGTCAGTTGTAGTCACACTGGTTAAATATATTGTGGGCATAACCGTTCCGAATGACGAGAACCCCGTGTAAGTCGACAAAGTTGTATGTTGTCGACACGTGGGATGTGAACTCGGCGATCAATGTACCGATAGTCGTGTCAGTCAATGGCTTAATAGTTACGAGTCTCGACTAACATCTAAAGAGGCTCACATTAGGTGACTGGATCAAGGGCTTGACAAGAGCTGACTCACTCTTGACTTAAAGATTCCCGGGTTGTAGCCATCAGGAAATACAGATTCCGACAAGGAATTCCACCTCGTAAAAGTCGAGAAAGACAAACAGATCAAGTAGGTATATTAACTTGGCTCGCGAGGTTGTCGACATGTGGGATGTAGACTCAGCGATCATTGTACCGATAGTCGTGTCAGCCAACGGCTTAATAGCCAAGAGCCTCGACCAACACCTTAGGAGGCTCGCGTTAGGCGGCTAGATTAAGGGCTTGATTCAGAAAGCGGTACTCCTGGACACGGCTCTTATTGTTAGGAGGTTCATCTCTCTGGAGCCCTGACCGCCGGTAGCTTGGACCCTGTTCCCGATACCGGTGGGACACTATTTTTTATATTTTTTAATGTTTATTTTTTATTTTTTATTGAAATATTTAAAAATATAATGTATGTGTATATATTAATTAATAAACAAAATAATAATAATAATAGTACACACCGAAACTAAACCGGCTTGTTTGTTTATTTAATCAAAGTATTCTCAACCAATATATTAGCGAAGAAACTCAACTAAAAGACGTTCACACTCTAGTATATTGTACAGCATTAGTTATTTCCGAAGAACTTAATTATAAGATCACAGAACATACAGTAAATATAAGGCCAAAAAATAATAATAAACCAGCTTGGCAGCAAAGACTTGAAAAAGATATAGAAAAGCTTAGAGCAGATTGTGGCACACTAACCCAGTATATTAATAACAATAGATCAAACAAGGTAGTTAAGAGAGTAGAAGCAATATTTAAGAACATGACTGTTCATACTAGACACGAAGATAAGAATAGGAAATCGGAAGAATTTTTAGATACTTTGAAACAGAAATTAGCACTTAAAGTTCACAGGTTAAGAACCCAACTAGCGAAATTGCTATATAACGAATGATTTATAAGGTTATATAACTCTTGTACATGTTTTGTAACAGCATTCGTTTTACAACTCACTTTATAAAAGCATGTTATAAGTGTCTTTTTGCTAATATGGTGTATTGGTCTCATTACCTTACTTTACAGACGTTTATATAACCAATGTAAATGTCCATTATAAAGCAATGAACTTATAAAAGCATATAATATAGCTTTTCAGACATATAATAATTTAGCCTTTTAGTCGCATTGGTCTCATACTAATTGTAAAATTAATAGGGCTATTATAAAACCTATTCCCTTATAATGTTTATTTGAATGCAGCTTAAAAGCTAAAATTAATAATGCTAAAAGGCAAGTTACATGACTTCCATAAATAAATAAAGTGGTGACTGAAACTCTATAAAACAGGTACAAGAACTTTATTCTTATATGTATGCTTGACTTTTCCTTTACATAAATTTATCGTCAGCCATGACATTTTTTTAAAATAGTGGGCAGAGATGAAGGAAAATGTTGTGGGTTCCGTAGAAATATTTCACAACCATTTGACAATGACACTTTCGATAAAGATTACCTTACATAAGTGATAATGAATTATCTGATGAGCGTGACATAAAGAGAGACATAGAAAAAGACGTTTTCAGAGTTTTTTTAACGTGATATAGCTACTTGGGCTGTCGAGTAAAAACTTTATGTGCTTTAAATAAACTTTTTAAAATTGCTAATAAATTAGTACCCCATTAAGAAATGTGCTTGCATTACCAATAGACGCAAGCACACTATGTAATGTATTCGAAATCAATCAAATATCTACGCTGGTGATAGGGATATATGAAGGAATAACAAAACCTTTAAACAAAATTTTATTTCCTCAAAAGTAATGAAACGGGATGATTCAAATTAGTCTGATTGTGACATCCAATCTAAGCATTCTTTTCTTATTATAAAATGTGAGATTTGCCAAGGCCACATCACTTCAGTACCTAAACAATTCGTAGTAAATCGTCCTGTGTCAATAAATGGTCCACATCCATGTTAAGTACTGTCTGGGTTCTGTAGAATAAAAAATAATGAAAAATTATTGGGTAATCAAAATATTAATATAAAGAATTAATTATGTACGATTAAGTACTGTACGATCGAACTTACGTATAGTTTTGATGATGACTTTTTTATTCTTAGTATGTGTTTTTTCCTGTTTCATATTATGTATTTATCACTAAATATCTATTATTTATTATTTACTACACACCTATTTATACCTACATACAAAATATACGTATATTTATTTACCTCGCATCAAACAAACTGATTAGCATCCGTAGACTCATAGTAAGGTTCAGTTGAAAACCAGCGTCAGGCAACTGCTATATAGTGGCCTGGCATTATGCTGAACTGGACCTATTTGGCGCAGCCGTGAGACACACAATGTTGATGTATTTTTTAAGTTTTAGTATTTAAGTTTCTATATTATAATCGTTTTCTCATTGTGTGTACCTGTGTGCCAAATAAACGTGTTTTCTTTCTTTCTTTCTTTTCTTTCTATGTATTAAAAAAAAATTATAGAGATTGAACCCTAAAATCTTCCAATATGGTTGAGTATATTTGCACTAGTCTGCTACAATAAGGGTACAGGACTTTTAAATGCTTTATAAAAGCATTTGAGTTACTAATCCTTCTTAGAAAAAAAAAGCATTTATCTTGCCTATTTACAGTTAATCAGCCATAAAATATGCCTTTATATGGCGAGTATAAAGGGGATTAGCTTATTATATGGTAACTAAAAAACCTCTACAAGGTTTTATTCCTTATAATTTGCTCCCAAATGCAGTCTTATTGACATTAATATGGCCTTTATAAAATATTTTTTTTTGGCTTTAATGACATTTAAAAAGCAACTTTTTGCTACTCGGGTTACGTTTTATCACATAAAAAAGCAAAACGTTGATCATTCCGTTTACCAGAAGGAGGGACCTAACAGCAATGGGTACCATAAAGCTCTACGACACCGTACTAGAGTTGTCCACAGAAGTAGAATATCTAGGAGTAATCCTGGACAGCAAACTCACGCCATGTCGAAGCGACAGCAAACAAGGCTCTAAGAGTATTCGGCATGTGTCGCTCTGCCTATGGGAAAACATAGGTCCTTGATCGGATACACCATGATGGTGAAACCGCTAATCACATACGGGAGCATCGTATGGTGGCCTAGAACCAAGTTGGCAACATGCAGGACATAAATGAGCAAGGCAATTGAGAGTTTGTCATGCTCACTCAAATGTCTCAATGATGGTGGCGCGTATGTTGGATCATTCGGTCCCCTTCAAAATGGTTGAGCTGAGTGGTGCTAATATTCGCGTCATGTCCGTGAACGGGCGCTGTCAGTTGAGACTGGTCATCTAAGAGATGCTGCCAGTTGCTATTTTAATATCCATATTTATTTTTTATTTTTACTTTATTTACATTGTTCTCACATGTTAGCGACTGGGCACTTCACAATTATGGCGGTAAGTCCCCTCTTTGAGGCGTGGTTGGAAAGACCTCACGGTGTCCTCACCTTCCGCATGACGCAGGTTCTCACCGAACACAGGAAGTTCGGGAAGTTCCTGCACCGGATTCGTGCGGAAGCGACGCCCGGGTGTCGCCACTGTGTGGACCGCCCGGAGGACACGGTGGAGCACACGGTGGAGGTGTGCCCCGCTTGGGAAGAGCAGCGCCGTGTCCTCGTGGGGGCGATCGGCGGCGGCGATCTCTCGCGCCGGGCCTTGGTACAAGCCATGGTCCGGAGCGAGGAGGAGTGGCAGGCGGTCGCCTCCTTCTGCGAAGCATTAATGCTAGCAAAGGAGGCGGCCGATCGCGTGAGGCAACGGCAACGGGCCTCACGCCCCAAACGCCGCCGGGATTCCGATCCCGATTTCCGGCCACCGTAGGCGCGGGCTTGCGGACGGCGAGCAATGGGTAGCCCGCCGTCCGACCGTCCGTTAACCGTCCGGAATGAGCCCAAGTCGTCGGCGGCGCGTATTGTTCCACGCGCGCCTCAGGGATGTGTCAGCAAATCGTAGGGGCCCAGCAGGGTCGAAGCCTACTGGGGCCATGGGTAGTGTGAAAACGAAACCCGGGCCCTGGGGCGAAGGCAACGAAGGAACAGGAGTGGGTTTTTAGTCAGTAAAAGTCGGTAGAGCGGGAGGGTGTGTCAGATTTTTACTGACTAAAACCCACTCCTAGTTCCTTCGTCGCCTTTCATTCCAGGGCTGGGGTTTTCATTTCAGAAGTGAACCTATGGCCTCAGTAGTAGGCTTTGACTCTGCTGGGCCCTTACGGATTGCTAACATCTCCTTGAGGCGTGCGTGGAACACTACGCGCAGTCGACGACTTGGACTCGGTCCGGACGGTCGTACGGCAAGCTACCCATTGTTCACCGTCCGCAAGCCCGCGCCTTCGGTGGCCGGAAATCGGGATCGGGATCCCATCGGCTGGGGCGGAGGGTTATTGCCTCGTGCGTGCGGCCGCCTCCTTTGCGTTACTGTTTCGCAGAAGGAGGCGACCGCCTGCCACCACTCCTCATCGCTTTGGACCATGGCCTGTACCAAGGCACGGCGCAAGAGATCGTGGCCGCCTATCGCCCCCATGAGGACATGGCGGTGCTCTGCTAAAGCGGGGCACAGTTCGTTGACGATCAAACTTCTGATCATACAAATTAACACAAAAAGACAAAGACACACGACGCGCAAAAAGTCCGTGTGCGTTACTGCATATAATTGCATAGGTTCTATTTTCACAGACTAAAAAGTGCGTCACGGATAGTCTGTCGTCTGCGCTGCACCTTAATTACACATGTACGGAATGTTATCGTCGTTTTGGCCTTTAGCCGGTTTATGTAAATGGAAGGTAAATTAATTATTTATTGGTTTACCAATTATTTCGTAATGAATCGCAACCATAGAACGATTAGTTTATACAATTACCTACTGGTAGTGGTATTTGTGTAGTTAGACGCGAACAAAGTCGCGGGTAAAAACAAGATTCTATATAATTATGTATAAACCTGTAGAGTGATTGATATGTTTGTATATTTTGTAACTGTTTTTTTATGTAATTTTGTATCGTTGAATTTTTCAGGACGAGACAGGTGCGAGCGGTGCTTCAGCGCCGGTCGCGCGTACCGGGGGCGGTGGCAGGGGCGGGGGCGCGGGAGGGGGCGCAGGCAGGTGCCGGCCCCCCCGGCGGCGCACGAGGGGTGCGCCGCGCCGTGGCCGCGCCGGCGCCGCGCCCCCCCCGCGCGACCCCGCGTGGGACGCCGTGCACGCCCAGCTGCGCGCGCCCCCGCCGCGCGACCCCGCATGGGACGCCGTGCACGCGCAGCTGCGCGCGCGCACGCCTTGCTACGCGCCGCCGTCCGCGCCGGCCGCCGCGCTGCTCATCCTGCACACCGACCTTTAGCGCCGCTGAGGGACCGGCTCGCCTGGCTGATGTCTCACCATGTAAACAGTACTGAAGCGAGCTGTCAATGTAAAGTGGCTCCAAGTGGAATGACAGTTCACTTCACCCAAGTTTTCACGGTGCGATTTTAAGAGTACACTTAACGTTAGTGAGCGCTTGCCACGGCCCCCTCGGCGTCGGCGAAGCGAGTTGTACAAATACCCAAGTTGATCATATCAACATTATATTGTTATATAACGAATCAAAAACGATGTGATTATATTAGTAGAGAGTCGATGAGACTATAGCCTTCCACTTGTAATGGTCTGCCCATATCTCATAAGTTACTATATTATTTTCTATTAAACTGATAAACGAACACAGACTGCCATATTAAGTAGT
Source organism: Mythimna impura (assembly GCA_905147345.3). Taxonomy (NCBI): domain Eukaryota; kingdom Metazoa; phylum Arthropoda; class Insecta; order Lepidoptera; family Noctuidae; genus Mythimna; species Mythimna impura. The sequence continues at coordinate 388,022 of LR990355.1, read as the reverse complement.
AGTAAACAGTATGCAAGTGATAGGTGAGCGAGAGAATGAATGTACTATGTACTGTACAGTGTGCGAGCTTATGTGGTGCGCCGCGGCCGGCCGTCGCGTGCACTACTTGTTGCATGTTGCATGCTACGCGTTGCATGTTGCGTGCTACGTGCTGCATGTTACGAGTGGCGTAGTGCGCTGGCGCGGTGGACTCTGTTGTAATGTTGTTGTTCCATTTTATATTCCTATGTATTTGTAAGTAGATAGAGTAGCGTTAATACGAGACGGTGCGTAGTAAGTATATCTATAACAGACTATATTTTACAAAAGTATGTTTTCTAGCGTTTTGAGTAGAGACTTCTTGCCTTGTAGCGAACTTAACGAGAGCCGCAATGCTACCCACACAACACACGCCAGACTTATAACCTGTTCTCTGGCAGTCGGAGACACGAGCAGTGCAGTGACACTGTCCAGCTCACGGCTTCTGAACATGTTGTAGTGTCTAGTGCAGCGGTACTCCCTGCTAGCCGTGTGTTTGCGCACTACTATTTAGTTCAATATATTCCTACGTTAAGACTTGCGTGCTGCTCGGTACGAGCAGGTATCGGCCGCAGCTCGAGTATCGCTGGACTAGCCCTTCTCATAACTTACATCACAATCAAATCGACGATGTGAGTCATCTTAATTTAACACTTTTGCGGTTACTTTATATTCGATTATTGTGATACCGTTTTGCTGTGATTTGAGCAAATATAAGAGCGAAACGAATGACGGTAGAGTAGCTACGTACGTAGAAGGTGTCGGGAGGGTCGCGCAGAACGTGCGCAGGCGGCGGCGGCGGGGTCGGGACCTGGTGCCAAATAGCGTAAGATAGTATCAAGTGTCGTGCGTCGTGCGACCCGGCCACTGTTGTATTGTAGACATAATGACGTAGCGTTAAGTCGGAGCTCAGAGACTAGACAATAAGCCGCGAGACGCACACGCGCCCGGGCGGCGCGGGGGCGCTGCCTTGTGACGACTACCACTATGTTCACATGTTACTATTGAAGCAATAAAGTGATATTTTTGTACACGCCCTGTTTTATTTTTATTAAATTGCTAATGCAATACATCCTGATAAGTAGATTAGAGATTATTTATATACGACACATCAAAATGACATAGCACAAAATTTACATATATTTTTAGAAGCAGCATACCTATAGTCATAAACTATAAAAGAATTCTCACATAGGATGTGACGTCATAGATGTCGCTACCAGTTCTTTGTTGATGTTTCTCTACTAAACTACGAAATACTGCACCGCGCAATTAGTTCGCGTGATTTGAGCATATTCAACTGCCCGAAATCACCTCTCGGGCAGTTGCCCAAACCAGACATAACCCGCCTGGTCGGAGGATCCTCCCTGTTCAAGGGAGGTTTGTGGGACTTTACACTCTGTTCCGCATACCTCCAAAAACTAAATAGGTACCTAATAATAAATAGGTACGATGTAAAATATGCTTAGTGACCATACATTCTGATCATGGAGAAAAATAAACCCTGATGAACATTCTGATGAATTATTATTAATTATTTATTACACATTAATACCAATGATAAAAAAAATACTTAGATATATGTATTATATAATATATATATTTTCACTGCTGAAACCCGACGGGTCGCTGGCCCATACCGCTGAGGAGAAAGCAAATTTGTTTGCCTCTCTCTTCGCGGAATCTTCGCGTCTAGAGTCTGGTGACGCGCGGCCCCCTGTTGATCCTGATGGTTGCGAGACGAGTATGTCGGATATTCGCATCCATCAGAAGGACGTCCGTAGGGTGCTGCGTAACCTTGACGTGAACAAGGCTAGCGGTCCAGACGGGATACCGGCAATTGTTTAAGAACGTGTGCGCCTGAACTGTCTCCGATCCTAACACGCCTATTTAGGCTTTCATTTGAGGCTGGAAAAGTGCCGATTGCATGGAAGCAAGCTAACGTACAGCCCGTGCCCAAAAAGGGTAGTCGGGCTGACCCAGCTAACTACAGGCCAATCTCAGTAACGTCCATTCTCTGTAAGACTATGGAACGTGTACTCAACACTAAGCTCCTGGCATACCTAGAAGCTAATGACATCCTAAGTGACCGACAATACGGCTTTCGCTGAAATCGGTCAACTGGTGATCTTCTAGCGTATGCCATCCACATCTGGAGTGAGGCCATCGAGAAACACGGGGAAGCGCTTGCCGTCTCCCTCGATATCTCGAAGGCTTTCGATAGGGTCTGGCACGAAAGCCTTATTAGTAAGCTTCCTTCTTTCGGATTACCTGCTGGTTTGTGTGCTTGGATTGCAGACTTCCTGAGTGACCGGTCCATCCGAGTGGTCATCGATGGTTGCTCGTCCGGTCAAATGGCCATTAATGCCGGGGTCCCTCAGGGGTCAGTGCTCTCGGCAACATTGTTCTTGCTGCACAAAAATGATCTGCTTAAGCCCGGTACCTTTGGGTATGCAGACGACAGCACTGTTGCTGAGAGTTACATATCCAGCGCGCAGGCTAGTGGGTCACAGATCCAGCCTCTCCGAGAGGCTATGGTCGAGCACTTGTCCTTGGAGGCAGTCTCTGAATGGGGCGATGCCAAATTGGTCAAGTTCAATGCTGCTAAAACCCAGGCGTGTCTATTTTCCGCTAAAAGGAGCCAATTCAGCCCTGCTCCAACTTTCCGGGGCGTAACCGTGCCAATAACCGACCATCTTGATCTCCTTGGTGTTACGCTGACGTCAACACTCAACTTTGGGCCATACATCAAAGCAAAGGCTCAACTGGCAGCAAAAAAGCTGGGAATCCTCGCGAAGGTCAGACGGTACTTCACGCCGGAACAGCTGCTCAAACTTTATCAAGCGCAAGTTCGATCGTGTATGGAGTACTGCTCTCATCTTTGGGATGGATCTGCCCGATACCAGCTTGTTGCACTTGAGGCAATTGAGAGGCGAGCCAGGAGGATCATTGGCAATAATGCACTCGTTGAGTCGAGGCTTCAAAGTCTTGAGCATCGACGCCGAGTTGCTAGCCTGTCGGTTTTCTACCGGTTGCATTTCGGGGAGTGTGCGTCGGAATTGCATAACCTAATTCCGCCTAGCCCGTTCCATCATCGGACCACCAGGCGTACGGCAATGCGCCACCGGTACATGGTGGACATCCCACCTATACGCAATTACGCACGAAACGTTTTGGGAACACATTCATAGTGCGTACAGCTAAGGAGTGGAATTCCTTGCCGGAATCTGTTTTTCCTGATGGCTACAACCCGGGAATTTTTAAGTCAAGAGTGAATAGGTTACTTCTAGGTAAGCGCGCTCCATCGTCGACCGCATCGTCGCTTTCCATCAGGTGAGATAGCGGTCAAGCGCGAACCTATCAAGAATAAAAAAAAAAAATCAGTAGGTAGGCTTTTCTATTTTGTTATGTTCAGGACAATCCCTTATTAAACTCCAGCAATAGTCTGCCATCATGTGGTTGTCCGTTCTTCCATTGTTCTGATAAGTGTCCTGATGGAACCATTCTCCTTGTTCTTCGCTGTAATTGCCAAGGTTGTCCAGGAATCTACCCTAAATAACTATGTAACCAAATTAATTTAATGCTCACATATTTGCTCCAAAGCGGTTATATTTAATTCTGATGCATTTCAGAACTAGTTCTGGATATTCTGGTGCTTTATGATTCCCCAAAAACTAATGAGGGGTTCCGAACAAACTTACACAGATAAATAGCTCAAAGGACAATGCTCACGAAGTATGAAAAAAAAAACCCAGGCTTGGCACAAATGAAACGTATCTCAGATTTTTAGTATGACTCTGTAATAAAATGCCACATCGAAATAGATGGCTAAATGTAAGAAATTGCTATTTGCTTAGTGGCAGGGTTAACGTTCAGGTATTTCAAAATGTAATTGAAATATTTATAATTAGCATATAGGGGAAAGGTGTACGAGATGATCAGTGGAGGTGAGATGATCCTTTTTAATTGCAAGAAAACTATTAAAGCCATCGGTTTTATTGCGACTGTACCTACTACGTTTTGCCCGCTGGCCTCTTACCACAGTCAATCGTAATGACGGCGTGAGTAACCACAAAATTTCTTGTGTTCAAAAACAAAAAATCCGTGACGGTGATCTAGGGTAGGGTTGACTTTGAACTTATGTCAAATGTGTTCTAGGTGGTCTCAAAACCCATTGTATTAGGACTTTTGTTAAATGTTATAATTTGATTTTTAATGGCACGGTTACTGTTGATTTCATTAAAGGTTATGTTATCAAACACGAAATAAAAAAGCTTGTGTTGGGGTAAGATGATCACGTACATAGTGTACAAGTTGATCCGCGCGGATCATCTTTAACCATTTGTATTTTAACAGATTATAGATTCATGTTTATAACTATTTAAGTATTATTCATAGGCATCTTATTCAGATTTCATATTTATATCGCGAAACTAACTTTGGGATTTATATTTTAGACTATGCCTCGTAATTATAAAAGAAAAACTAATCGTGGCGAGTGGTCAGAAGAATATATGACCAAAGCTCTGGATTAAGTTAAAAATGGCATGCAGTATAAAACAACAAGCAAACAATTTTCGGTTCCAATTATGACACTAAAAAGACGAGCTAAGGGCACAAATTTAACATCACATTCTGTATGGTTTGTTACCGTACGTCTTTTGCTGATTGATAATGATTGATAGGGATGCTGAATGATATAAGTAAAACTATGTAATTCACTTGATACGTGTATTGAGTCCACGACCTTAACTAATGATAAAAGAGGTGTTGCTATGACGCGGTCCGAATGTGAACTGAAGTTGATGTAAAATGTGTGTTAATTAATTACAATTCAATTATGATGAGAGAGCATTTACGCAATGTGCGGTTGCACTGTACATAGGTACTCCCGGGCGCGAGATGACTGATGCTGATGATGCCTAGATATGGTGGTGATGATTTGATGATACAAGGTGATAGAACAATTATTACTTATATTGCTAAATTGTTAGTTGATGTTTTTAAAACTACATTAATTTGGTAACGGGTGAAGTTGCTCTATCAGTTACGACAGCACTTGAATTGTTTTCTACTAACGCGCACTGATCATTACGAAACACTTCACTCGCGCACTGTACACTTTGATTTGGTACACTACTCGCACTAAGGTCACTGTTACTGGCTCGGTAATGCACGGAGGGTTGCCCAGGTTCAGGCTCCAGGTGCACAGTGCGGCGCCTTCGCCAGCGTATGCATGCGAACGTAGAGAAGGCTAGCCCTGCCGCCCCTTTCACTGATGAGGGACATTTGTGAGCCTTGGTCTAATAGTGTTCGTAATATCTGAAATGATCCATTCTCATCTTGAACCTTGATCAGTGCCGTCGGTAAAAGTACGTCCAGCTTGTCCTGCTGTAGTGACGCATGCGAGTTTCCGCATGACAGCTGCGGCGTTTCGGATTTCGAGGCACGTGTCGTGTTGTCGCCTGCTTTTGCTGTGCTGGCAACTGATGTCCGATTTGATTGCGTAAATGCTGCATGTAGTAGTGTGTTGTGACTTCCGTTGCATTCGCGACACCGTTTACTTGAAATGCAAACCTTCCCATTATGCCAATAAAGACAATTTTGGCATATGTCGAGTTTTGACAAAGTTTTTCGCCTGTTTTGTGGAGTCATTTCGAGGAATTGCTGACAGTAAAAAATGCCATGGTCATTTGTCTTGCAAATCGGGCACTTATAAATTATTTTCGTCGATTTGCTATTTTTGTTGTTTGTCGATTGTGATACGATTTCTTCACTCGCAGCGGATGTTTTTTGATAATTGTAATTTGATCTTGATGTTTTACCAGTAAATTGCTTGTTTGTTTTGTATGATTGACTGTCATGTTTCCAGCTTGCAGACTCCATTGCTGTAAACTTGCCTTCTAAGAACGAAAGGAATTCTTGTAGCTTAGGGATTGCCCTGGGATCTTTGATAGACGCCACGTAATCCTCATAGGTTTCTGAATCTAATTTTGCTGACAATAGATGTATGAGTAATGGGTCCCAGGAACTAACATCTACCCCTAAGTTCTTGATAGCATTCAAACTCTCAATGGTGGTGTCATGCAGACACTTGATGTGGTTGATAGTTGCTTGCTGCGCCGCCGGAATGCTTGTTAATGTGGCTAAATGAGAACTACAAATTAAGTTGAGATTATTGTAGCGATGATTTAGAATCTCCCAACTAATGTTGTAATTATCTGATGATATTTGTAAATGTTGAATTAATTTTTCAGGTTCTCCCCTCAACTTGCTTTTGAGGTACTGTAGTTTTTGAGCGTTAGACAAAGAATAGTTACCGTGGATTGATTCGGTAAATAAGTCCTTGAAAGATGTCCATTGTTGATAGGATCCGCTGAAAATTGGAATGTCTAATTTCGGAGTTGACTGTGCCTTGTGAGCCACAGACCATAACTTACTATTTATTGCTCTTTTTATGTTGTTATAGATTTTTTCCTGCTTGGAGTACGCTTGTTCGTAATCTTCGTCCATGCTTTCCAGTTCTCCATCTAGTTCCCAATGCAATGTATCAATTACATACCATCTCGAATGCAAAGTCTTTAGAGCATCTTCCATTTCCCACTTCTCAGACATTGCGTCTAAATTAAGACTTCGTATGGTACGCTGTAATGCTCTGATGTTGCTTGATTGTTTTTTGAGCATGTCATCCGTCTTGCTGGATGTTCCTCTTGAAAATACTTCTGGAGATGAATATTCAACTGGTTCTTCATCTCGCTTGCTTGTTAGAGACGTACCTGATGATGATGGTTGACCTGCTTGCTGTTGAGGCTTTGTCTCCAACTCCGGTAATACTGACTGCCCTGTTTTCATCAGTACTTGCTGTTGATTGATTAATGATTTGACCGATTTGTACAGCTCTGCTGCCCGCTCATATTCAATTATATTGGAAGTCAGCCCAATCCGCTTCCAATGTTTCTAAACGCCTTTTAAAGTAATCACCTACCTTACGGCTCGAACTGTCTTTCTTGATGTTGGAGGTTAGCTTGCTCATAGCCTCGTAGATCTCAGAAACGGTCTTACTTGTATTTGCTGCTTAACTCTCGAATCCTCGACTCCCCGGATGGTGCTCCTTTCTTGCTAGTAGCACACACACACGGTTTTAGAGTTATCGAACACAGCACTTGTCACTACACTGATTGAAGTTTCGTAAATTTTACTGATAAAGTTACACTGAAAGAAGTTTTGATAATCACTGATATTTTTTGATTTGATAGTCACTGTTTACAAATGCTCGAAGGACCAAAAAGATGTCTGGTTTGTTACCGTACGTCTTTTGCTGATTGATAATGATTGATAGGGATGCTGAATGATATAAGTAAAACTATGTAATTCACTTGATACGTGTATTGAGTCCACGACCTTAACTAATGATAAAAGAGGTGTTGCTATGACGCGGTCCGAATGTGAACTGAAGTTGATGTAAAATGTGTGTTAATTAATTACAATTCAATTATGATGAGAGAGCATTTACGCAATGTGCGGTTGCACCGTACACATTCTCTAACATAACTTTCACAACTATAAATCTATCACTAATCCTTTGTACTTCCATCACGCTTTCTTTCAATGTACTGTCTAACACTATTCCTACACCATTTCTTTTTCCATTACTTCCACAGTAGTAGAACTTAAATCCCTCACTAATTTCTCTCGCTTTTGTTCCTCTCCATTTAGTTTCCTGCAAGCATGCTATATTTATCCGTCTTCTTTTCAATATATCCACTAACTAACTCTCTGACCCTTCCAGTTATAGTCCCAACATTCCAACTTGCATACCTCAATCTCATTTCCCGAGTTAGCTTCTTACGTTGCACCCGTCCGAGGTGGTGCAACAACTCTGTTACATTTCCCATAGGAGCCGGGTGCTGCCCCTGCGCGTCACCTGTGGGGTTCCTACGCCCTAACCCTATCGCGTATTCCGTTAAGACCGAACATGTTGCAAAGGGATTTGCCTAGTTTTTTTTAAAGTCGGCCGCCAGCCTGACATCAACCCTCCTTGGGAATGCTTTTGTTGGTAGTTTACCCGCCACCAAGGGGTGACCTAAGATGCTGTAGCGTGCATAGTCTCTAAATATCCTTTTGTCGCCTCTTACGACACCCACGGAAAGATATGGGATGGTGCTATTCTTAATATTTTTTTTAATTTCATACATTTTCTAGAGAGCAATTCCAACTTTCATGCGGGTGGAGCCGCTGACTAAAGCTAGTTAAGTTTAATATGTGTAGCTTCGGTTAAGCTTATTCTGAATACCCTACTAAAATAAGACTGAACAAGGCTTTTAGGGAACTACATAATTATTTTGTCTATGTGAATATCATTGGACACCAATAACCCCGCGGATTTTAAGACCAAATGCGTGAAAAGTACGATAATAGGGCAGTTCTAAGAGATCTTCTATTCTGTAGACATTTACTTGGAGGAATATCTGAAGTAAAGTAACTATCACATCCAAAGAAATCAGCTGTATTTTGATTTCATGCAGTAGGTATACATACTTTGACTAGTTTTTTTTTACGTTCAAGTGCGCGGGGCCTGTAGCATTTGCTACTCTTGCTACATGTCTAATCCGCCACTGTAGAAGGAGTATAGAAGGAGATAGAAGGAGGAAGTAGAAACAACGAAAATACTAAGTTATTTGGTGCCTCGCTCTGTGAAGTTGATGGTGCAGATTGATCCGTACCATCATCCTCTTGATCACGTGTAAAGTGGTTGTTCTTTTGATTCATGACACGTTTTAAAATACAAATAGCAAGGTTTTTTTTTTCGGGATGTAAATCTTCCAATGACATCCCCCGCTTTTGGGCGGATCGGGAGATAGTGTCAGACTTTTACTGACTATAAACTCACTCCTGTTCCTTCGTTGCCTTTCGTAACAGGGCCGACTCTTCGTTTCAGAAGCAGACCCTTGGCCCCAGTGGGCTTCGACCCTGCTGGACACCTACGGTTTGCTGACATCTCCTAGAGGCGCGCGTGGAACAGTACGCGCCGTCGACGACTTATGGGCTCGGTCCAGACGGTTACCGGACGGTCGGGCGGCGAGCTACCCATTGCTCGCCATCCGCAAGTCCACGCCTACGGTGGCCGGAAATCGGTTTCGGAATCTCGGCGGCGGCTGGGACGTGAGGGACTGTTGCCTCACGCGTGCGGTCTCGTCCTTTGCTAGCATTACTGCTTCGCAGAAGGAGGCGACCGCCTGCCACTCCTCCTCACTTCGGACCATGACCTGTACCAAGGCCCGGCGCGAGAGATCGCCGCTGCCGATCGCCCCCACGATGGCACGGCGATGCTCTGCCCAAGCGGGGCACACCTCTACCGTGTCCACCGGGCGGTCCACACAGTGGTGACATTCGGGCGTCGCTTCCGCACGAATCCGGTGCAGGAACCTCCCAATCTTACCATGTCCGGTGAGGACCTGCGTCATGCGGAAGGTATGGACGCCGTGTTGCCTATCCAGCCACTCCTCAAAGAGGGGACTTACCGCCATAATTATGGTGTGCCCAGCACTGGGTTGCGACAGTCGTTGTCGCCATTCCGCCATGAGATCCCGCCGGAACTCTTTCCGCCATGCCGCGACTTGTCGCGGCAGCGGAGTTTCGCCCCGGCGTTGCATCTCCACGCGCAGATCGTGCATGCGTGCAAGGCCTGTTGCGTCCAGATCCCATGGTGGCTGGCCAGCAAGGAGGCTCGCCGCTTCGCGGGAAACCGTGCGGTATCCCCGCACCATCCGTATGGCCATGACCCTCTGGCACGCGTTCAGCTGGGCCGCCGGTCGCTTTCGCAGTGACGGTGCCCACACCGGCGCCCCATAAAGGGCCATGGACCGGACGATGCCTGCGTAGAGCCTCCGGCAGGAGGCGTCTGGACCCCCAAGGTTGGGCAGGAGCCGCTTGAGGGCAGCCCCAGTCCGATTCAGTTTGGGAGCCAGACGTCGGAAGTGCTCCTCGAAATTCCACCGGCTGTCGAGGACGAGTCCCAGGTACTTCATCGTCGACCCGACGCCGATGTGAACTCCTCCTACCGTTAGTTGGGAACGCCGAGGCGGCGCGCTCCGAAGGCCGTGAAAACTGCGTCATGCGGAAGGTGAGGAATCCGTGAGGTCTTTCCAGCCACGCCTCAAAGAGGGGACTTACCGCCATAATTATGGCGTGCCCAACCAATAGCAAAGTGTAATTTATTATTACAGCGATGTTACAATTGATCCCAACTGACTTAATGACAGGAATATGGCGTAAAAGCTGTTCGGCCTCACCCGTTTAATAGCCCTTGAGATAGTGTAGTCATTGAACATCGCCCAAATACACCGAATGGACAAGTTTTCGCGATTTATTCATTTCGTTAATACATAAAAACAAATTTGTTATGTATTAACGAAATGAATAAAACCGCGGAAATCTTAACACCATTCAGCAAACGGTCAAAAATATACAACACCATCTATTGAGTTGATGTGAACTAAAATGCATAATAGTACATTATGATATAAGTGTGTAATGTTAGTGATTACCGTCGAGGCGGTATTTAGACCCGAGCCGTGGCGAGGGTCTTAAGAGAGCCAAGAACGGTAATCATTAATTACTCACGTGTGTCATAAGACGTTTTTCAATACACTTGTGAAGAAAACAACAGTAAAACTAGTAAAATTTTCTGTGACATGGCGGTAAAAATCTGTTTTCATCGCGCATCTTTTTTTTTTATTTACCCCTAGAGGAAGGCTAAGGTATTTTGATCATACTCCCTAGTCTTACGTTTATGTTTTCTTGCGTGAAAAGTTTTTACGATAATGTCTTTTGTGGTGACAATAGAATACGTATGTAACATTTTCAAATGATTTTGTAGTATTTAATTTTATTTAATTAATACAGCCACTGAACTTCACTGGAATAAAAAAAGACACGCCAAAAACCGCGCGCATCTTAAAATGGCGGCCATAGACCACAAAAAAAACAAATTTTATTTTATTTTACGATTTATTTACTAAATGTTTTTTTATTAAATAAATCGTTTGTACAAGTTAAATTTGTCCATTTTAACTTGTAAATTGGATGAAATAAGTAAGTCAGACACTAATTTATTATATAATATTGAACGCAATAACTTAATGGGAATTTTATTCGAATTCAAAATTTGTTTTGCGAACAAAGAGGTTGAACAAAAAGGTTTTAACTACATTATAGCACTAGTGCGTAATGGTAATCAAAATGTCACAGTTTGGTAACGAGTGTCATTATATGCCTAAGTGCAGTGCAATAAGAGTCACTTTCTGAGCAAGTGTGTTGAAAAAAACATTAATGTCAATTCTACTTTTGAATCCTAACACTTCTGCTACGAGACTACATCTTGTCAAATTTCAGAATGTTAGGTCAACACGAAGTAGGTACCCTAGGTATTGGTTTTTATATCTAGCGAGTGTCAAAATATGCACTTAGACTGAGTATAAACGGCCTTATCTTTAGATTGCGTAACGTTGACCTAGAAGTAAGATTTTTTCTAATCCTGAGTATTTGTATTAATTTCAGCTTCATACTTTCACGCGTTCCTGAGAAAAAAGGTCTTGACATTGTCCAAATGGACAGACAGACGGACAGATGAACAAAAAAGTGATTCTTTAAGGACGGAAACCTGAAGTTCAAACTATTTAATTTTTAATTTAAATATTTTCTAAAGAGTAAATGTGAGCGAGCAGCAAGTTCGGTGAGACTACGGATTGACCTGGTTGACTTTCGACTTAAACTGAGCTAGAGAGGCAAAGAAGATATCATTAACGTCATTGTTATAGCAGAGTTTATTGTAAGTGGTTACCAAGCTATTTATAGGAGCAGATCACCCGAGACTAGTGCGAGAACTTCTGCCTACGAAAGTAGGTACTACAATACTATTATGATCTAACTGAGCTTGGAAGGCCTCGACGACGCGTGTCAAGGTTGACCTGTGAAGCAGTTCAGGAGTGCATGTAATGCTGTTAGTAATTTTGTACAGGACAATCATGTCAGCTAAGGTTCTACGATCTTTTATAACACAAATGTCACGTTGCGACTGCATGCGTGTAGTCAGCTCTCTATGGAAGGGACAATGTGCTCTTTGAAACGCAGATTACGTGAAACGTTTCGTTGGACTTTTTCGTAGGTTGGAAGGTATGTTTTTCTAGGCTGGGTTCCAAATCGGGTATGATGATGATGATGATAAGTAAGGGTTATTTTTATATAGGTTTATTTTTATGTTTATATTTATTTACCATCATCCGTGCGTCACTGCGGGGTGCCAGCTGAAAATCAGCGCTGGGTGTCTGACGCCCAGCAATTGCTGAGTTGGCGACCCTTTCGGTTCGGGCACGCTCAGCGCAGCTATATTGTAAATCTGTACTTTTTTTTTTGTTGTTGCCTGTTGTATTGCCTGCATCGAATAAATACTATTCTATTCTATTCTATGATGGGGATCGGGGTTGATGTGGGGGGGATATATTGCAGTGTCCTACACTCTAAAGAGCTGTAGAAAATGTTCACAGAGGTAGTGCTACATTCGGGACAGGTTCTTTTAATGACTCCCTCAAAACATGTCATAGTCGATATCTAGTTTTGTTATACGTCCAACTAATTGATTTATATCTAGTTTTAAAATTCTCATGTATGTGAATTTATGTCCTTATTCCTATGAGAATAAAATGAATGATCTCAAACCTCAATTCTGTACTCCTAGCAGTATTTGCGACAATGTTGTCAGTTGCCATCATGTCGAGTGAATGAAAGTCACCACTTGGCAGTGGCTTGCGGTGCTGCTAAGTGGTGACTTGAGTGTCGCGTAAGTTTGATTGTGATCACAGAAGGCCCTGCTTTCAGCAGCGCAGCACCTCCCCGCTAGTGAGTAGCGACTTGGTATTGTGTGGCATTTTGTGATCGCGGAAGGCCTTGCTTTCAGCAGCGCAGCACCTCCCCGCTAGTGAGTAGCGACTTGGTATTGTGTGACATTTTGTGATCGCGGAAGGCCTTGCTTTCAGCAGCGCAGCACCTCCCAGCTAGTGAGTAGCGACTTGGTATTGTGTGGCATTTTGTGATCGCGGAAGGCCTTGCTTTCAGCAGCGCAGCACCTCCCCGCTAGTGAGTAGCGACTTGGTATTGTGTGACATTTTGTGATCGCGGAAGGCCTTGCTTTCAGCAGCGCAGCACCTCCCCGCTAGTGAGTAGCGACTTGGTATTGTGTGACATTTTGTGATCGCGGAAGGCCTTGCTTTCAGCAGCGCAGCACCTCCCCGCTAGTGAGTAGCGACTTGGTATTGTGTGACATTTTGTGATCGCGGAAGGCCTTGCTTTCAGCAGCGCAGCACCTCCCCGCTAGTGAGTAGCGACTTGGTATTGTGTGACATTTTGTGATCGCGGAAGGCCTTGCTTTCAGCAGCGCAGCACCTCCCCGCTAGTGAGTAGCGACTTGGTATTGTGTGACATTTTGTGATCGCGGAAGGCCTTGCTTTCAGCAGCGCAGCACCTCCCCGCTAGTGAGTAGCGACTTGGTATTGTGTGACATTTTGTGATCGCGGAAGGCCTTGCTTTCAGCAGCGCAGCACCTCCCCGCTAGTGAGTAGCGACTTGGTATTGTGTGACATTTTGTGATCGCGGAAGGCCTTGCTTTCAGCAGCGCAGCACCTCCCCGCTAGTGAGTAGCGACTTGGTATTGTGTGACATTTTGTGATCGCGGAAGGCCTTGCTTTCAGCAGCGCAGCACCTCCCCGCTAGTGAGTAGCGACTTGGTATTGTGTGACATTTTGTGATCGCGGAAGGCCTTGCTTTCAGCAGCGCAGCACCTCCCAGCTAGTGAGTAGCGACTTGGTATTGTGTGACATTTTGTGATCGCGGAAGGCCTTGCTTTCAGCAGCGCAGCACCTCCCAGCTAGTGAGTAGCGACTTGGTATTGTGTGGCATTTTGTGATCGCGGAAGGCCTTGCTTTCAGCAGCGCAGCACCTCCCCGCTAGTGAGTAGCGACTTGGTATTGTGTGACATTTTGTGATCGCGGAAGGCCTTGCTTTCAGCAGCGCAGCACCTCCCCGCTAGTGAGTAGCGACTTGGTATTGTGTGACATTTTGTGATCGCGGAAGGCCCTGCTTTCAGCAGCGCAGCACCTCCCCGCTAGTGAGTAGCGACTTGGTATTGTGTGACATTTTGTGATCGCGGAAGGCCTTGCTTTCAGCAGCGCAGCACCTCCCCGCTAGTGAGTAGCGACTTGGTATTGTGTGACATTTTGTGATCGCGGAAGGCCTTGCTTTTAGCAGCGCCGCACCTCCCCGCTAGTGAGTAGCGAGTTGGTATTGTGTGACATTGGGGGATGAACTGCTTGCGTCCGTAGGATTTACTTAGTTCTGACCACCTTACACGTGTCCCCTGGGTAGTGCTAAACGAGCAGTAAATACGGTGGTAGGCCATAGCATCGGCTGCCGGCTTAAAAGTTACCACCCACCAGACAAAGCCATGCCGCCAAGCGATTTGTCGTGTTCCGGCGTGATGTCTGGTGAAGCCGTATGGTGGAAGATGGGTCTGAGCAGTTGTGTTGTGATGTATACCGGGTATGATGCACCAGCTATTGTTGTGTCGGACGTTTAATCGTGGAGGGTAGCGGGATCCGAAGCACGGTGCTCCGCTGGCCGACCGTAGGTAGTTGGGGGCCCAAGTAGTGTGCCAGCCACACACGAAAGGCTGCCCCGCCAACTGCGAAAAATCCCAGGGTGGCCCCATCGTGCCGGTTGGCGACCGGGCGAGAGGACCCGATGGCGATCCCTGGGGGGGTTCGGGCGTCCCCGCAGTCTCCAGATCAACCCTCCATTGGCACAGCAACTCTGGTTGTGTTGTTGGGTTTAACATTGCATCACCTCGCTCAACTGCCATCTTCCATCTCTCCTATTCACTCCACACACAAAACATGAAAGGTAAAAAGAAAGGCAAGTGTCAACAGCGGATGCACGTCCTCTCATTTCAAGTGCACCTTTCTAATATTAGAGGGCTGCACTCCAATATCGATGCGGTCCACCACCATCTTGAGACTGACAAGCCACACTTGCTTTTCTTGACGGAGACCCAAATTAGATGTCCGTTAGATACGGCGTACCTCAACTACCCGGGATACTCACTGGAGCATCATTTCCTGCAGCGTGCCGGGGTCTGTGTGTACGTCCGTAATGACATCTGCTGCCAGCGTCTCCGTCACCTTGAAGACCCAAGTTTCTCTACGTTATGGCTGTTGGTGGACACTGGTATGGACAAAATTGTTTATGCCTGTGTCTACCGATCGCACAGCGGTGATCAGGAGACGACTCGGCTGTTCGACCACCTCAGTGAGGCCGCTGATAAGGCTCTGCATCGACACCCTGATGCGCAGCTCGTCGCTCTGGGGGACTTTAACGCCTGCCACCAAGACTGGCTTTTCCCATACCAGAAGACCGACCACGCTGGGAGAGAAGCGCGAAACTTTGCAGTATCGATGGGCCTTTCCCAGCTGGTTAAGCAAGCGACTAGGGTGCCTGATGAAGTTGGTCATACTGCCAATTGTTTAGACCTTCTGATGACCACCGATCCGGACAGATGTATTGTAACAGTTTCCTCACCACTTGGAACTTCAGATCACTGTCTGGTGAAGTCTGTTTTGTGCTTCTCCCCACCTGACTGCGACTCACGCGGTGAACGGAGAATATGGCGTTACAGGTCAGCAGAATGGGATGAGATGCGGCACTTCTTTGCGTCTTATCCTTGGCAGCAGGTCTGCTTCTCTTCTAAAAGTCCGTCGAGCTGTGCGGATGCTATATCCGATGTGATACGTCAAGCTATGGAGTTTTTCATCCCTTATAGAGACGTACCCATCGGAGGCTCAGCTCGCCCATGGTTCAACGCCGATTGCGTTCAAGCTGAAGAGCGTAAGCATTCGGCGTTTCTCGCCTGGGTTGACGCTCGTGACCGCAAAGCTCCGGATCTGAGCTCAAAGAAGAGAGCTTTCAACCATGCTGCCAAGTCTTACAAAAAGGCACTAAAGAAGGCTCGGTTCGACCGCATTACCCATATTGGCACAAAGCTCTCTGCACAGCCGTCCGGTAGCAGAGCGTTCTGGTCCCTTGCCAAATCGATCGAAGCGAACTTCTGTAGGCCCACATTGCCTCCGCTGGTTAAGCCTGATGGAACACTGGCTCACACGGCGAGAGAGAAAGCAGGTCTCTTTGCATCTCTTTTCGCCCATAACTCTCGTCTTGACACTAGCAGTGCTATTCCACCAACTCTACCTCACTGCAACACCTCAATACCCGAGGTTCGCATAAGAAACAAAGAAGTTTTGAGAGCACTGTGTCGTCTAGACGTGAATAAAGCTAGTGGACCAGATGGTATACCAGCAATAGTTCTCAAGGCATGTGCGCCCGAGTTGTCTCCTGTATTGACGCGCTTGTATCGCCTCTCATTTAGGACTGGTATAGTGCCCAAGTCCTGGAAGCTTGCCAACGTGCAACCCGTGCCCAAAAAGGGCAGTCGTGCCGATCCTGCCAACTATCGGCCGATTTCAATAACCTCCATACTCTGCAAGATTATGGAGTGTGTATTGAACTCGCGCCTCATGGCATACCTGGAAGGTAACGATCTCCTCAGTGACCGACAGTACGGGTTTCGCCACAATCGGTCTACTGGGGACCTACTAGTGTATACCACTCACATGTGGGGCGAGGCCCTTGAGAAGAATGGAGAAGCGATTGCTGTCTCCTTAGACGTCTCGAAGGCCTTCGACAGGGTATGGCATGCCAGCCTTTTGAGTAAGCTTCCAGCGTACGGCATTTCCCCTGGTCTGATTAACTGGGTAAAAGACTTCCTGAGTGAACGGTCTCTCCGAGTTGTTGTCGATGGATGCTCATCAGAGCCCATGACGACCAATGCCGGAGTTCCTCAGGGGTCAGTTCTCTCTGCAACTCTTTTCCTGCTGCATATTAACGATCTGCTGATGCCCGGTATCTATGGGTATGCAGATGATAGCACAGTTGTAGAGAGATACCTGCCAGGTGCTCGGGCTAGTAAGGAGCTAATCCGGTCCGAACGAGAGGCTATGGTAGAGCGTACGAATGTCTCACTTCAGGCAGTCTCCATGTGGGGCGAAACCAATCTGGTAGCATTCAACGCCGCCAAAACACAAGCGTGTCTGTTCACCGCCAAAAGGAGTCCGTTCGCCTTGGCTCCTGCTTTTCAGAATGTATCTCTGGAGTGCACCGACCGCCTTCAGCTCTTGGGAGTTGAAATTTCTTCAGACCTCAATTTTGGGCGGTTCATTGAGTCCAAAGCCAAGGTAGCTGCTAGAAAACTAGGCGTTCTTGCAAAGGTCCGATGGTACTTCACACCGGGACAGCTTCTGATGTTATACAAAGCACAGGTCCGATCGTGTGTGGAGTACTGCAGTCACATATGGGCTGGTGCTGCAAAATGCCATCTAGCAGCTTTGGACTCAGTGGAAAGGCGTGCGAAGAGGCTAATTGGGGATCCAGATTTGGTTAAGTCCAATCTACAAAGCCTCGAGCACAGGCGCAGGGTAGCCAGCCTATCGGTATTTTACAGGTTGCATTTTGGAGAGTGTGCGCGGGAATTGCATGACTTGATTCCGCCATCTCCTTTCTACCATCGGACAACCCGACGTACGGCGAGTATCCACCCTTACGTTGTTGAAACTTCAACGGTCCGGACTAAGCGTTTCGCTTCGTCGTTTATACCGCGTACATCGAAGGACTGGAACAATTTGCCTGCTGCGGTCTTCCCGTCCAACTATAATTTAGGTGTCTTCAAGGCTAGAGTGAATAGGCTCTTAATAAACTAGTGCGCCTCACCATCAATGATTGCATCGCTGCTTACCATCAGGTGGGATCGCAGTTAAGCACTGGTTTATATGAATTAAAAAAAAAAAAAAAAAAAATTGTGATCGCGGAAGGCCTTGCTTTCAGCAGCGCAGCACCTCCCCGCTAGTGAGTAGCGACTTGGTATTGTGTGACATTTTGTGATCGCGGAAGGCCTTGCTTTCAGCAGCGCAGCACCTCCCAGCTAGTGAGTAGCGACTTGGTATTGTGTGACATTTTGTGATCGCGGAAGGCCTTGCTTTCAGCAGCGCAGCACCTCCCCGCTAGTGAGTAGCGACTTGGTATTGTGTGACATTTTGTGATCGCGGAAGGCCTTGCTTTCAGCAGCGCAGCACCTCCCCGCTAGTGAGTAGCGACTTGGTATTGTGTGACATTTTGTGATCGCGGAAGGCCTTGCTTTCAGCAGCGCAGCACCTCCCCGCTAGTGAGTAGCGACTTGGTATTGTGTGACATTTTGTGATCGCGGAAGGCCTTGCTTTCAGCAGCGCAGCACCTCCCAGCTAGTGAGTAGCGACTTGGTATTGTGTGACATTTTGTGATCGCGGAAGGCCTTGCTTTCAGCAGCGCAGCACCTCCCCGCTAGTGAGTAGCGACTTGGTATTGTGTGACATTTTGTGATCGCGGAAGGCCTTGCTTTCAGCAGCGCAGCACCTCCCCGCTAGTGAGTAGCGACTTGGTATTGTGTGACATTTTGTGATCGCGGAAGGCCTTGCTTTCAGCAGCGCAGCACCTCCCCGCTAGTGAGTAGCGACTTGGTATTGTGTGACATTTTGTGATCGCGGAAGGCCTTGCTTTCAGCAGCGCAGCACCTCCCCGCTAGTGAGTAGCGACTTGGTATTGTGTGACATTTTGTGATCGCGGAAGGCCTTGCTTTCAGCAGCGCAGCACCTCCCCGCTAGTGAGTAGCGACTTGGTATTGTGTGACATTTCGATCACGGTCAGCACCATTCCATTTACATCACACCAGGACTGCAGTGTATAGATACCTGCATGGATCTTGAGCGGTGACTTCTACAGTTCTACTTGCGCAAAAGCACGCAGAAGTGAAATATCGGGTCTCTTTAGTGGTATGAAGAAAGATGCGGGGGCGGGGAGTGAAATCCTTGTACAGCGATTGGCTCGCCGATATTGTAAGATGCGCAAGCGATCCCCGCTTTTTCGCCGAGCGCTCAAGATTCGTGCCGTTATCTGTATCAAGACGAAAGAGCTTAGAGAAGTAGGTATAACATGATAGCGCTTTTTTATCATCACATAGCATAAAACAAAGTCGCTTCCCGCTATCTGTCCTTATGTATGCTTAGATCTTTTAAACTACGCAATGGATTTTGATGCAGTTTTTGTAGTAGATGGAGTGATTATTTATATCACTTACATGCATAATTTGGTAGAGAAACACTGATAATTTTAGAGGTTTCTAATGTGATGTCGTAAATAAACACATTTTTTAGCTATAACATTGCAAACGCTGGCTGAACCCTACGAGATAGATCAAAATAATGTACTACAGTATTGTACACCTTAAAGAGGTCTAAGTACACAAAAGTCCGCGATGAGAAATGTCTTAGTACTATTAGCTGCTGCCGGCAGCTTTGCCCGCGTGATCCTACATAATTATCCCAAGGGAATGTACCTACTCCCGGAATGATATATATATTTATTATTCCCTTGGTATGAGCTATTCCAGGACATGGTCTACCTGTGTACGAAGTTTCATCGAAATCCGTTTAGTCGAAGAAGAATTAGAGCGTGAAGTGAAGAAGTAAAAAACTTAGGAACACACGCACGAACTTTCGACTTAATAACATTAGTGTCTTCATCCAATACGAATTGATATGAATATGTCACTCAGTCATAAAATACTTATTATTGTATTGTGAAACAATTTTTAAAATCGATCCAGTAGTTTTTGAGTTTACCTATTCATTACAAACAAAAATATAAATACCTATACAAATCTATTCTCTTTATGACATTAGTAGGTAAATAGCATAATAGTACATGACAAATTTAAAACCTTAACAAATATAGACAGGCCAGAAGCAGTCTCATTCGGCCGGACTCACAACTACAAAGACTGACTGTGTCCGTCTTTATCCAAACGCCTGGCAACGCTAGCGGCAAATAACGTACTGAGAGCGCACCTCGCGCGACTGCTAACTTTACCTGGTTTGGCCCCTAGTTAGGTAATGTTCCATCTAGCTTCTTCCAGCGGCACGGCTAGCGGCTGGAGGAAGGCAAATGGAAAGTAATCATACCTAATAAATTAAAGAAGTTGACAATTAAAAGGTAGGAGTGACTCGGACTCGATGTAACGTGTAATCGATTTGCCGATGAGACATTGTTCCAAGAAGCATCGCAATGCTATATAAATGTGGAATAAAAAAGATAAGGACTACAAATAGCGCGGCAGGTGAGACGTCACGGACGCAGCTGAGCACGGTGCCTGCCGATCCACCCCTGCGCTGATAGCGCGCTGATAAGATACCGCGTGCTATCACTACAGCCGCTATCGCGCTATCACAAACAAACTGTTTTATACACGCCACATTATTGTGAAGTTGGATAAGCTGCTCTGAAATCGTTTGTGGTGCAGTGCTCCTTGTTACTGTGGAGGTGCATGTGCAGTGTGTGTACCAGCTGCAGTGCGGAGCTGAGCGAACCTGTGCTGTGCCGAGATGTGCGTGCGCGCGGCGCCTGCGCTGCTGGCGCACGTCAACCTGATGCTCACCGTGAGTCACCTCACACACATACCCAGTACCCACACACACACACCACACTGTACGCGCCGCAAATCTCAGTGAAGGTAGTCTTTATGTTTTTTTTTATTTATTTATCTCATACATTTTTAACAATCGTTTAACATATTTTTAGCTATAAAGAAATTATAAAGTTTGGTTAAAACTTTATAGTTTGATAGAGAAACGTGTTTACGTTCTTTGGAATTGACAAATCCTGGAGATAACGGTGTCAGTGTGTCAGGTATAAAAAATGCGTCGAGAGCTAACCTCTTCTGAAATGAATGAGACAGCTTCGTGACGCTTACTGCGCTCGTAGTCAGAAATGATCTTTTGAATTTCTTACTAGTGACCTTCCTAAATGAATTTAATAAATGATAAACTTATTTATATATTTATTAAAACTTTATGTACAGTAGTTATAGCTAACAAAAACTACAAATGCGCGGCGGACTTGATGCTTTAGGCATTTTCTACCAGTTGCCACTTAACTCTCGACTTAGTATATATATTTCTGGTTATATGAATGAGTAGGGCGAGCAGTCCTCTCATGTCGTTGTGTGTGCAGCTGTACGGCGGCGCGGCGCTGGCGTCGGCGGCGCGGCTGAAGTGGGACCCCAGCACGTACTTGGTGCTGCGCGAGCTGTTCCCGGCGGAGTACCGCGCAGCGGCGGCGGCGCTGACGGCGGCCGGCGTCACGCTGCTGCTGCTGCCGCACCTGGCCGCCGCCGCGCTGCACGCCTCGCCCGTCCGCAGCCGCACCTTCCTGCTCTACGCGGTTAGTACTCGCATTACTCACAACATAGTGATCAGTTTGAGCGGCACGATCAACTTTCTAGACGTTTATTTTTTCATATTGGTGACATTGTGAAGTCCTGACTGCCCTTTGTCTCCGTCTCTACTATAGGTACTCGGTCGCACGTTGACCATGGAGTCCTGCGTTCGACTCTCAGGTTAGCCATATTTCAATCAATAGCAATCTGGACTCTGAATCCGTACCTACCAGGTTTTTGGCAGCAAGTTTTTTCATAGGAATTAGACGTAACTGCCGAAGAGACACACCTCTACCTGACCGTCCGTCTGAGAGAGCAAGTTGTTGCCCAAGTAATACAGACATACTGAACAAAGTTTTAGTAATAGCAATTCGTAAACGTTTACAGATATAAGCTCTATGACGTTTGAGTAAAGGCTGTTGAAATATCCAAATTCTGAATAATATTCTCTTTCGGCCTTTATGACTCTATAAGCTTAGTAATAGTTGTAACCTTTTGAGTGCGTAATTAGAGACACAATAGTAAGACAATGGCGCGTGAACGCCGGCGTTAATGCGGGGATCAACAGCTTAAGTTGACTATTATTCTTAAAGCTTAGAGCTTAGTAATAACTTCCATACCGCATTTAACACAGATGTTATTCGGCCTAAAGCATTACAGATGATTTTAATTTCAAAAAGAGTGTTTCTTTTTTAATTGTTATAAACTTGACTACCTGATGGTAAGTAGTGATGCAATCGTTGATGGTGAGGAGCACTAGCTTATTAAGAGCTTATTTACTGTAGCCTTGCAGACACCTAAATTATCATTGGATGGGAAGACCGCAGCAGGCAACTTGTTCCAGTCCCTCGATGTACGCGGTATAAACGACGAGGCGAAACGCTTGGTCCGGACCGTAGAGGTTTCAACAACGTAAGGGTGGATACTCAACGTTCGTCGGGTTGTCCGATGGTAGAAATGAGATGGTGGAATCAAGTCATGCAATTCCCGCGCACACTCTCCAAAATGCATCCTGTAAAACACAGAAAGGCTGGCTACCCTACGCCTGTGTTCAAGGCTTTGTACTTTGGACTTAACCAGATCTGGATCACCATTTATTAGCCTCTTCGCACGCCTTTCCACATAATTTATGTTTTGTTTGTTTATACAGTAACCATTCTGCTAAAAATTGCAAAAACACTCTTAAGTGCCAGGTGTGCAAACGCCGCCACCATTCTTTGTTGCACCCAACAGGTGTTTCTGGGTCAGTTATGGGTGAAGATGGTAATAGGGCTCACGAGAAAACCTCATCAATCGCAGTAAGGGAGATGATGGAGGCTAGTAATACTAGAAAGAGGGAAGTATCCTCGCAAGCGGAGGGGTCAAGCAAGCCACTCGTTTCATGTCTCTCGACAGGAAGTGGGCAGAAAACCGTTTTATTGGCTACCGCTTTGATTAAAGCGGAGTCAAGGGACGGAGTCAAGGGACGGATCCTATCGAGTAGTGAGGGCTTTGCTAGACCAAGGATCGCAGGGTTCTTTCGTTACAGAATCCACGGTCCAATTTTTAGGTTTAAATAAAACGCCATCAAGGCAAACTGTGATTGGCATAGGTGGGGACAAAAGTGCGATGGCTAAGGCCACCGTAGTCCTCAAAGTCAGGTCTAGAAGAGACCCAACGGTACAATTTGAAGTAAATGCATTCGTCCTGAAGTCAGTCACGGCTCTTCTCCCAGCTACGAAAGTAGCTGAGGTTGAATGGGTGGTCTTGACTAATGATGATTTGGCTGATCCTGAATACTTCAGGCCTAATAAAATTGATGTTTTATTAGGTGCTGAGGTTTACAGCCAAGTCATACAGTAGGGCATAAAGAGGAATACCGGTGGAACTCTTCTAGCGCAAGTCCAGTTATCCCTCATATATTACCGTGTTGCACTCAAGTCTTGACTCCGATGAAATGCTGAAAAGGTTTTGGGAGTTAGAAGCAGAACCACCTGGAAAGAAAATGCTAACGGAGGAAGAAAACAAATGCGAAACAGTATTTAAAAATACTACGGAACGTGATACGAGTGGTCGATATATAGTGAGGCTACCGTTACGTTGTGTCGGTCAATGAAGTTGGTGAGTCGAAAAGCATTGCTGAAAAAAGATTAAAGTCGTTAGAAGTTAAATTCAGAAAAAATATTAAATTCAAGGAATTTTATTCAAAGGTTATTCAGGAATACTTACAGTTGAACCACATGGAGAAAGTTTCAAAGTATAATAAGAATAATCACAAGGTGATTTACTTACCACATCACGCTGTCATCCGGGAAGATAAGGATACTACCAAGGTGCGTGTCGTATTCGGTGCTTTCTGCAAGGGTTCTAATAAGATGTCACTTAACGACAATTTGTTGATCAGACCAACCTTGCAGGCAGAACTACGGCATATTATTATGCGTTGGAGGTCATATCGGATATGACCTATGGCAGATATCATCAAAATGTATCGACAAGTCTTAGTTCACAGAAAAGATACAATATATCAGCGCATGCTCTAGAGGGACAGTCCTGAAAGGGAGATAGAAGAGTATGAACTAATAACGGTTACGTTTGGTACTGCCTCAGCACCATACTTAGCAGTTCGTGCTCTACACCAAGTGGCTTATGACGAGTGTGAACATAATCCGGAAATAAAAAAAAATATTCTGAATGACTTCTACATGGATGATTTGATGACTGGGGTGGAAAGCATCGAAAGGGGTCTTGAAGTCTTCAAGGAGATGAATCAAACTTTAAGTAAAGGTGGATTTCAGCTACAAAAGTAGATGAGCAATAGTAAGGAATTACTAAATAACATCAGAGAAAACAATGGAGCTACGCATGAATAATTAAGAATCAAAATAGACAACATCACGAAAATACTGGGACTTACCTGGAACTCGAACGAAGACTTCTTTCAGTACTCTGTAGAACTCCAATCCTTGACTGCACCTGTAACAAAAAGAATTATGAAATTATTTCCGAGATTTCATGGCTCTTTGATCCTCTATGGTTGGCACCAAGTATTGTGTTAGCTAAAATATTTGTACAAAAATTGTGGTACGCGGGTTTAGAATGGGATCAAGAAATTCCAAAAAACTTAATAAAGGAATGGGTTACTTACCACAGTAGCTTAAGCTGTTTGGCTAATATTAAAATCCCAAGATGGCTGCAGCAGGAATCTAGCAACGTAATAGCTGAACTTCACGGGTTCTCAGATGCCTCTAAGTGAGCGTATTCAGCAGTCATCTATCTTAGAGTGGTGAATATTCGAATTTCGTTGATCACTTCAAAAACGAAAGTAGCACCTATTAGACAAGTTTCTATTCCACGATTAGAACTTTGTGGTGCACATCTCCTTGCTAAGTTGATGGTGGAAGTGGGCGAAGTGCTAAATATACCTAAAATCCATTGGCATGCGACTGGCCTGTTGGTCTAGTGGTTAGTGGCCCTGACTGCTATGCCGGAGGTCGTGGGTTCGATTCCCACCCAGGACAAATGTTTGTGTGATGAGCACGATCATTTGTTCTGTGTCTGGGTGTAATTTATCTATATATGTATGTATTTAGAAATATATAAGTATGTTTATCAGTTGTCTAGTACCCATAATGTGTTATGGGTACTAGACAGCTCTGCTTAGCTTGGGACTAGACGGCGTTGTGTGATATGGCATTTTCTTTCCAGGATAGTTGTGGAATATTATTATTATTATATTATTATTCTCTTTATTTATTTTCTATACATATTTTATATATTTTTAAATATTTCTTAAAAAACATATAAAAAAAAACATTTAAAAATATAAAAAATAGTAGTCCGCCGGTGTCGGGAGCAGGGTCCAAGCTACCGGTGGTTAGGGCTCCAGAGACAGGAACCTCCTCACAATCCGAGCCGTATCAAGGAGTACTGCCTTCTGTATGCCCTTGATCCAACCGCGTAACGACAGCTTCGACAGATGGTCGTCGAAGCTTTTGGCTATAAGGCCATTGGCAGTCACCACAATCGGCACAATGACAGCCGAGTCCACATTCCACATGTCGACAACCTCGTGTGCTAAGTCGAGATATTTGATTTGTTTCTCTTTCTCAGCTTTCACGAGATTCTCGTCATGTGGGATAGTGACATCGACTATTATTGCACGGCGCGCTAATCGGTCTATCACCACTTTATCCGGCTTATTGGCTGCAATAGTCCTGTCAGTTATGATAGACCGATCCCAGTACAACGTGACATGGTCATTTTCGAGAACTGGGTCGGGCACATATAATACGGTACCTCAGAATCCACTAGGTTGTACTTCAAAGCAAGTTGCTGGTGAATAATCCTGGCTACTTGGTTATGTCTGTGCAAATACTCGCCGTTAGCCAAACGAGAACAACCAGAGATAATATGTCTGATAGACTCACCCGGACGGTGGCATGCCCGACACACGTCAACCGTCCCGTCCTTCATTATATATCTCCGGTAGTTGTTCGTTAAGATAACTTCGTCCATAATCGCACAGACAAAACCTTCAGTTTTCCCAAAGAGGTCGCTGAAACGTAGCCAGGCCACGGGCGCCAAGAAATCTACATCAGGCTCATGAAGAGCCCGGTAAAAGCGCCCGTGAAGCTCCTTGCCTTTCCATACTTCCTTGCGGTCTTCAGTAGTCCGTACTACAGGCTTGCGCCAGTCCTCTTTAGCCATGGATAACGGGGTGAGTCCCTTGTCCACTGCGACCACATCTCGGTGCATACCCACATCGGTTTTATATTATTATTATTATTATATTATGCGTTAACAAATAGCGAAGTAGTGTTAGCTTGATTCAATAGTCACCCTAGTCGCTGGAAAACCTTCGTAGCAAATCGGGTTTCCGATATTCTGAACATCTTAGACACGCACCACTGGTCTCATGTAGCATCGAAACAAAATCCTGCAGATTGTGCCTCTCGTGCTGTTTCCCCTGCTGATCTTGAATCCGGGTACACTACATAAATACGAAAAACTTTATTCCGACAGTCACTAATACGAATTTCAAAATACCGATTTTCATAATTCTGAATGGTTCAAAATTCCGATTAGAACAACTCCGACTTATCATTACTCCTATTTTTGTAATTCCTAAATTTAAATATTCCTAACGTTTATAATTACTATTCTCAAAATACCGAGTTTCAATAGATCGAATAACAAAAAGTCCGACTTAATGATAATTTGAAACATCAAAAATACGGATTCCGATTATTAAAATACCGATTAATACAATTCCGAAATAAAAACGCCTTGTAAAACTGTATAGCAAGACAAATAAGCACATAATTGCTCGTCAGAGAGAAGTATAATATTATGTATAGTATGAGGGGGTAGTATTAAAAAACTAATGACAGATGCGTTTTCCAGCATGCAGGGGATTTATTGCAGCATGCAAGCAGGCATGCAGCGTGTAAGCAGACATGCAGCATGCAAGCACGCATGCGACATGCAAGCAAGCATGCAACATGCAAGCAAGCTTGCAACATGCAAGCAGGCATGCAGCATGAAAGCAGGCATGATGCATACAAGTAGGCATGCAGCATGCAAGCAGGCATGCAGTATGCAAGCAGGCATGCATCATGTAAGCAGGCATGCAACATGCAGTAAGCATTGTTTCTGTCACGGTTTGGGCGGCCCCACGCGAGCTTATCCTCGCAGATGGTTTAACGCTCACCACCGCAGCTTCGGCTTGCTGGCCGGCTTAGCCGGCCCGCCTCAGCCGCGGCGGCGGGCCTTCAAACCACCTGCTCCTCAGCTCGCGGGCCACCCCACCCCTCCGCGCCTACGCGGGTTTAAATTACACTCTAGGGGTAGGGCAGACAAGACTGCGTGAAGTCGGTTTTGCAGCGATTCGTTTCTGTCACTAAATGTAGCACAACATGTTGACTTCAATATATTATATATACGCATAAACGGACCTTCGGGAGTATACAGACTGCTTATAAATACTATGTGTAAATATTTTCGAATTGCATCGATTAATGTCGGAGATATAGGTCGCTGAAGTTTTTATTTGTGATGGTAATGATTTTTCGTTTAATATATCTTAATCTTTCCTTTTCCTTTTCAGCCGCATATTTTTCTGGACCTTTTTTAATTGTGCATACTTTTCCCGTCTATGTAGTTGTATTTGAGCTAGTTTTTCTTCACGAGTTTTCGATTTCACAACCTTCGGCATAATTTTACCTAGAAATAAAAAATAATAATCTAAGCTCCTCGTACTCGCACGCTGAGAACAGACAAACTGACAAACAGACAAACAGACAAACATACAAATAAAGTAAGTAAATAAAACAAGAAAAATAGTACCTGCAAGACATTTCGCTTTATGTTAGAAACATATTAGGTTATTACTTATTACATATGAAATACGCGTTTTTTTTTAAACAGGTTACTTTAAACTTTCTTTGTGTTTTTGAATTGTATTATATCACTGTATTTAAAAACCATTTGAAATTTAAATAATCTTAGGAATTCGACGAACGCCACGCACTCGCAACCGGCCGCGTTGTGCTTCCTAATGGAGAATGAAAAAAAATGCGTAGAATTTATGATATATTATATTAGGCATTTGCATTGAAAAATAAATGTGGAATTTATTTTCTTATACTAATTTGGTTCTATCTGGTTCTATTCCATTTTATTTTTAACCCTAATGAGCTGTATAATCAATCACATTTAGCGACGTATTCAAGTGTTATTCAGACATCTGTACTGCCCGAGCACTGTTTCTCAAATAAAAGCTTAATAACTAGAAATGCATGACTTTTTATTCAGAGATAAACTATAAAATAGCTGCAAGACCGGCTTATAAGGAATCGCCATTAAAACTTATTTTTAAGCAAACTTAGTTATTTATTACAGTTAAAATACAATTTATATTTTACTCAATGACTCTTGAAAGATTAGTATTAGCTTTTTTATCCTAAGTATTATTGTTAATTTTAGAAGTCTTTATTTTAGTCTTATTTATATCACTAAACTTGATTATCTAAGCGGCACGTGAATGAAAATGTTGAGATAACAAATCTCAAAGTCCCTGAAATGCGACCTTCGCCGCTTTAATACCGCAAGGATTAAGGATGCGATTGAGCGGAATAAAGGCTCTAAAGTATTTGCACGAGATCTGTCTATTGGGCAAAGCCAGCAAAACAATAGCCACGAAACTGAAGACCGACGATGGCAGAGTCATATCCGCCAAATTCAGGGCTTCTGGGAGAGATCGAGGCTTTTTATGGACAGTTATACACGTCTATCGCTAAACCCGCTGCAAATCTAGTAAACGACCCAAGAGCTAGATTGACTCGACACTATACCGAAGATATCCCGGACGTCAGCCTGTACGAGATTAGGATGGCTCTGAAGCAGCTGAAACACAACAAGGCGTCGGGTGAGGACGGAATTACGGCCGAACTCCTGAAGGCGGGTGGAAAACCGGTCCTTAAGGCCCTTCAGAAGCTATTTGATTCCGTCATACTCGAGGGAAAAACGCCACAGGCGTGGAGCAGAGGCGTGTTGGTACTCTTCTTTAAGAAGGGCGATAATGCCCTGCTTAAGAATTGCAGGCCCATCTCGCTTCTGAGCCATGTCTACAAGCTGTTTTCCAGAGTCATCACGAATCGTCTCGCGCGCAGGTTCGACGACTTATAGCCTCCCGAACAAGCCGGATTTCGAAAAGGCTTCAGCACCGTGGACCACATACATACGCTGCGGCAGGTTATACAGAAGACTGAGGAGTATAATCAGCCTCTCTGCTTAACGTTTGTGGACTACAAGAAAGCCTTTGATTCGATTGAAACTTGGGCTGTACTGCAGTCTCTCCAACGGTGCCAAATTAACTATCGGTATATCGAAGTGCTAAAGTGTTTGTACAAAAACGCCACTATGTCAGTCCGACTACAAGACCAGACCTCGAAACCTATCCTCTTGCAGCGGGGCGTGAAGCAGGGAGACGTTATTTCTCCGAAACTGTTCATGGCAGCAATGGAGGATGTCTTTAAGGTTTTGGAATAGAGAGGGCTAGGCATTAATGTCAATGGCGAATACATCACTCACCTTCGGTTTA
Organism: Mythimna impura; assembly: GCA_905147345.3. Taxonomy (NCBI): domain Eukaryota; kingdom Metazoa; phylum Arthropoda; class Insecta; order Lepidoptera; family Noctuidae; genus Mythimna; species Mythimna impura. Next base: position 358,518 of record LR990355.1, on the reverse strand, counting down.
CCGACGACATAGTAGTCATGGCTGGCGTAATTACATAACATGATTATAAAGAGTGTCCATGGAGTTTCTTGCACATTCTTCTCCATAGAGATCTGCGCTTTAGAATGTGCAATTAACATTTTAGGTACTCTGGGGGCTGGTAAATGAAATCACTGGCTACGTAATACAATATTTATTGTCCGACCGATACGTGGGGCGGTTAGCGAGCGACTGCTCCTAACCGCTGACGTTACAGAATATCATACGTGCTTAGACAGACCCCACATACACCCCTTTCTAAAAAAAAATATTATACATACATAAAACTCTTAATATTATACACTTCCAAACATAATTGTAACAATCAGTTTAACTATTTTTATTACACATCGTAATTCGACCTTTGTACCGGTTGAGGTATCACACTTGCGACACTATTGTTTTGAAACGCACTCAATTCTTGACGTAAAACTCTTTTTGTTTTTCTCGCACATATTTTACACACTGTTAAAACTAATGCTATCGAAATTATGGCTGCCATTATGGAGACCATGATTCCCAACACTTCCAGCTTATATTCAGTGTTGGACGTGGATGCTTGATTTGCCCCATTTTGGGCAATTACCACTTCTTCTTGCTTTTTTTCTATCGAGTATGTCGTACCCATATTGAATAGATTGCTCAGCTTGCTATTGCAGACTCAGTTCACTTAGTGAATTATGGTACTTATAACCGTGTTTGTTTCCGAACAATGCAATTATTGTTATAACAATAAATTGGTAATGCGTCTCTTAATATAACTTAAAATTAATACATTTATTTGTGTATTCTGACTGCTAACACAGCAATTACCTACTTACATATTCTAGCCGATTCATTATAAATCATTGAACCTCAGTGGCTTCCTAATAGTGCGACCACTGCGAGATGTTTTTAAGGCTACGTTTACATTGTCGCGCTGATGCTGATTTAAATCGCTATTCACGGTAACACAAGAGTCATCAAATATGTATGCAGGTTTAAGTCTATCTATCGATACATTACATATTTTATTGTTCATTGAGATTTTGAAAACTTTCGAATTTCTGTCGAGCACTTTGTATGGCCCGCTATACGGTGGAGTTAATGGTTTCTGGACCGCGTCTATTCTAAGAAATACGTGCGAACAGGTATTTAAATCAGCATGTACAAATAAAGTATTGCTATTGCTAGTGTCCCTACTTTTAGGTTTAATTTTACTTAATATATCTCTAAGCCTAATTATGTACGCTGGTGGATTATCTATTTTAGCACAATCGTCCTTACAGAATTCGCCGGGTAATCGTAAACAATGACCTAAGGTAAATTCCGCTGCGCTTATGAAATCGTTATCCGCTTGACATGCGGCTCTCAATCCTAACATGACTGTAGGTAGCTCTGCGTGCCATGATACGTTATCTTTTAACCTAGAAATCAACGCTGTTTTCAATGACCTGTGAAATCTCTCCAATTTCCCATTGCATTGTGGGTGATATGGCGTAGTCCGTGTTTTTTGAACTCCTAGTATTTTCATTAAATCTCTAAATAACTCGCTCTCGAATTGTCGTCCCTGATCCGTAGTTATTTTGTTTGGACAGCCGAACCTGCATATCCAGCCATTGTAAACAGCCTTAGCAACTGTCTCTGCGACCATATCTTTGACTGGATATATTTCTGGCCATCGTGTACGCCGATCTATCATCGTCACGCAATACCGATAGCCATGTTCTGTTACAGGTAAGGGTCCGATCAAATCCACGTGTAAATGAGCAAAGCGGTCACTTTCTTCAAACTGACTGAGTTTGGAAACTGTGTGGCGGATCACTTTGCTTTTCTGACAATTGACGCATGTCTTTACCCACTTACCTATATCTTTTTTCATGCAAGGCCAAAAAACTTTTTTACTAATTAACGCACGCGATGCTCGTACTCCTGGGTGAGCCAAATTATGAAAGTTGTCAAAAATATCTTTCCTGAATTGTACTGGTATGTAAGGTCTAATGTCCCTCGTGGATGTCTCGCAATAAATTGGATCATTTACATTATTAAAATTCATGCGTTTAATTTGCACGTTCCTAGCGTCGCCTGCGCTTATTAATTTTGCAAGCTCAGCGTCTGCCGCTTGCGCTTGCGCAATTTCTAAGTAATTCACTGAGCCCGGGCATGTTATCGCCTCTATTCGCGATAATGCGTCAGCGACCGCATTCTTGCACCCGTCAATATGTTGTATGTCGTTTGTAAATTCACTGACAAACATCAATTGACGTGCTCGTCTCGGTAACTCCTTATTTGACCCTAACTTTGTAAATGCATACGTAAGGGGTTTGTGGTCAGTGTAAACCGTGAAATGTCTACCTTCTATGATATCTCTAAAGTAAACTATGCCTGCATATATCGCCAAAAGTTCCTTATCGTAGGTACAGTACTTCTTTTGGGATTCCGTAAGCCTTTTGGAAAAATAACCAAGTGGTTTCCATACATTATTCTCTTTTTGTTGTAATACAGCGCCTATGCTATAGTCTGAAGCGTCTGTCATTAAACTTAATTTCGCGTCTGTTATTGGGTAGCTTAACGTGGCGGCGTTTTTTAAATTTTCTTTACACTGTTCAAATGCGCTGCTTGCTTCGTCTGACCATTCTATTTTACGCTTATCACGTTTCCTAGCACCATGTAAATATCTATCTAATATTCCTTGAACCTTCGCTGCTCCTGGTATATGGTTTCTATAAAAATTTAACATGCCGAGGAACCTTCTAAGCTGTTCAATCGTTTCCGGTTTGGGGTATGTCTCTATAGCTTTAACCTTGTCCGGTAAGGGACTAATGCCCTCTTCTGAAACTTCATATCCTAAGAACTCTATTTTTGGTTGCCCAAAAACACATTTTCCTAAATTAATTGACATTTTATATTTACTGAAACGGTCGAATAATAAACGCAAGTGTTCTCTGTGTATACTTTCGTTATCTGACCCTATGATGACATCATCGAGAAATCCGAATACCACTGACTGTCCTGTTATGTTGTTTTGGTTATTCTTATCTAATGTTTCTATACCTGCTAGAACGGTGTTATTTATAAATCTTTGGAAAGTTTGGGCGGCATTTCGAAGCCCAAACGTCATCCTTGGAAACTCATATAGCCCGAAAGGTGTAATAATAGCCGTCTTCTGTATGTCCTCCGGATTTATTTTAATGAAATGGTAAGCTCTACAAATATCGATTTTTGAGAAAACTTTTTTTTTATGTAGACCGTACGTGAAATCCTGAACTCTCGGAATTGGATATCTATCTGGCTTCGTAATGGCATTAAGCATCCTAAAATCACCGCAAGGGCGGATGTCGCCGTTTTTCTTCGGCACTACGTGCAGTGGACTCGCCCACTCGCTATTCGATGGTCTACATATTCCAAGTTCCTGCATTAATTGAAATTCTTTTTTAACTAATTCGTACCTGTGTGGTGGCAATCGCCTTGCGCGGGAGTGCACGGGAGGACCTGTTGTCTCGATGTGGTGGTAAACAGAGTGTTCCGGAATGTCTTTAAAACTAGGGGGTCGCGTGATGTCCTGAAATGTTTCCAGTAAATCGGCGTAAGGGTGATTACTATTAATACATTTTATAGTACCTTCAAAAGCTAAACTTTTTGATCCACAAACGTACAAATTAGTGACTAAATCTACTAGCCTATTATTAAACAAATCAACCATTAACTTAAAATTTCTTAAGAAATCAGCCCCGATTATGGGCTGCTTTACGTCACATACAATAAAGGGCCATTTAAATACGCGTCTTAACCCAAAAGTTATCTCTAGATTACATAGGCCATACGTTTTTATTTCGCTATCGTTAGCAGCGTACAATTTAAATTCACATGGTTCTGTAATTCGTTTTTGTGCGCACCTTCTTGGTAATACCGATATGTTAGCACCGGTATCAATCAGAAAGGTGAGCTTAGTATGACTATCCCTAATTAATAAACGATGGTTCTCGACTACCTGATTCTGGATACATCCGTCCACCGATTCCGAACATACCGCATTTAGTTTTCCGTCTCTTTCTCACGCCAAGCACATGGTTGCTCGCAGCGTTTCGCGTTCTTTCTATACCGATAGTGGAATCTGCATAGCCAGCCAGGGTCTCCGGGTGTTTTCTTCTTTCTCGAACTGGACCTGCTCCTATTTGACTGGAAACTTCTGCTTCTTGGACGCCCTCGCCTCTGAACCTCGTTGCGCAGAGATGCAACCTCCAACATCAGTTTGCTCATCTGGGTAGCCAACTCTGCCAGCGTTCCTTGTGACGTTGACGCTGTGCTATGGTTTACCGCAGCTATCTCGTACGACTTACTGTTCTCTACTATCTTGTCCGCTATGGCTGCTAAACTGTCCAGGGACTGATCTTGGCACACCGTGATAACTGCGCGGACAGCAGTAGGCATCCTGGACATCCATAGGCTCTTCAACGTGAGGTCCGACACCTGTGTCGTGCGGCCTAGCTCCCTCATCCTGCGTAGTAAATGAGTAGGTTTTTGTGAACCGAGCTCCAGCTCAGAAACGAGTTTCTGGAATTGCCGCTCGGCGCTCTCCTCGTAGACCTGGAGTAGGCGTTCTTTTAGCGTGGCGTACTTGTTACTTGTAGGCGGCGTCGTTACAAGATCGCTTACTTGCTGGATAGCGTCCTTTGTCAGTTTTGAGATGACCATGTTGAACTTCGCCTCCTCTCCTTGCTTTTGTGGAGCCATGACTGCCTCAAATTGGGCGAACCACAAACGTGGCATATCAACCCAAAAGTCCGGCAGCTTTGAAGACACGCTGATGGCAGCTAGGGTTATTCCCGAGGTCTCCTGCTCTTCTTTTGCCCTTGGCTGAGGTGCTTGTCCACCACCTGACGCTGTTTGCGCTGGCGGGGAGGTAAACATCCTGAATGAGTCGCTCGCTCCGCTAAGTTTTACTTGAGAAAATTTACACCGTTATTTGCCCGTAGTACCAAAAAAAAATATATTGTCACTGTTTCACTGTATTCCTGCACTGTTCATTTTATTTTATTGTCGGGGTCACCACTTTAGGTACTCTGGGGGCTGGTAAATGAAATCACTGGCTACGTAATACAATATTTATTGTCCGACCGATACGTGGGGCGGTTAGCGAGCGACTGCTCCTAACCGCTGACGTTACAGAATATCATACGTGCTTAGACAGACCCCACAACATCATTTTTTTTGACAGTCAGTCTTCTTGACAGGACTTCTTGACATTTCAAAAGTGCCTGTAAATGGTTTATTTGAAATAAAATGCTTTGAATCTTTGTTATGAAATGTCAGAACAGGTACACACTGCAAGATTAAACACTACTTTTTCTACTTTATAACTTAAATTTTAAGCTGTTGATCCCCGCATTAACGCCGGCGTTCACGCGCCATTGTCTTTCTATTGTGTCTCTAATTACGCTACTCAAAAGGATTTTGAGATGATAGAATTTCTCTCAGATTTATTCAGAAAATAATTCAGCTTATAGTTTCATGGATCTCTATTGCTCAAAATTTTATTCAGCATGACTGTGTTACTTGGGCGTGCAGTACGCGGGCCTGATGACGATGCTGATGGTGTGCGAGCTGGTGTTCGGTGGCTGGCTGGCGGCACAGGCGCTGGCGTGGCAACGCTCTGCGGCGGCGCAGCAGCTGCGGGAGGCGCTGGAGCTGCGCGAGCACCTGCGTCCCGTGATGCAGTACTTCGGTCGCTGGTACCCGCTGCCACACCACATCGAGGAGCTAATACAGGTCACCGCACTCATACGATCACTACCTATGAAATCGTTTCTAGAATTTTTTATCAAAAATATTAATTGAGATAATAGCCAGTAATCAGTTTGGGTTTCGAACGGGCGTCACTACTATACAGCCTTGCATACTCCCATTGTTATAAGAAGTAGGCAAAGAGCTCAAATGTACGTACAGGCCCATCTTGGTTGGAGTGTACGAAACGGGGCACTGAGGAAAAAAGACTTAGAAAAGCTACAAAAAAAGACAGAAAAATTTCACACAAAAACAACGCCTAATCAAGCCTTCGGGATCCAGTGGGATGTGGGAGTTGAAGGGTGGGGAAACATCGGGAGACACTGCATGTGACCTTGACCTCAATGTTAATGACCTTGAGGTCAAGGTCAAATGTATAAAACGTCTGGAAACGCCTGGGACACCCAGGGTGAATGACCTTGAACTCAAGGTCATGACCATAATCTCAAGGTCATGACCATAATCTCAAGGTCAAATGTTTAAAATGATGGTCAAACAGAAAAAAGGATGCCCCCGCATGGCTAAAAACGGGGGCAGAAAAAAGGGGGCCTCCGTCGACTTGGACTTGACACGGTACTAGATTGTAGAAAAACTCCTAAAAATATTCTTACACCTAAATAATAAGAAGTTTAGGGCACCCCGACACGGACAGGTTAGGTTCGAAGGTTATCCCCTTCGTGTTAGGTTACTGGTGTACTCACAGACAGAAAAAAGGAGGAGGAAAACACCCAAAAATGGTGCTTACCGATTCCACACGTTTACACATTTGACTTTGGGGACAAGGTCATTGACCTTGGTTATCCCAGACGTTTCCCAACGTTTAATACGTGACCTTGACCTCAAGGTCATTAACATTGAGGTCGAGGTCACATGCAGTGTCCCCCGATATTCCCCACCCTTTTACTCCCACATCCCACCGGATCCCGAAGGCTTGATTAGGCGTTGTTTTTGTTTATAAGTCTTTTTTCAGTGCCCCGTTTCGTATCCACTGACCCCTATCTCAGCAATTTGCAATGTTTCTGTGTCGATCCAAGTGTTAAAATTCGACGAAATGTTGAGTGATGGGAATATCGTTGCAAATGTTGAGTGATGGGAATAACGTTGCAAATGTTGAGTGGGGGGATAACGTTGCAAATGTTGAGTGGTGGGGATAACGTTGCAAATATTGAGTGGTGGGAATAACGTTGCAAATGTTGAGTGGTGGGATTAACGTTGCAAATGTTGAGTGGTGGGAATAACGTTGCAAATGTTCAGTGGTGGGAATAACGTTGCAAATGTTGAGTGGTGGGAATAACGTTGCAAATGTTGAGTGGTGGGAATAACGTTGCAAATGTTGAGAGATGGGAATAACGTTGCAAATGTTGAGTGGTGGGAATAACGTTGCAAATACGGTCCAGACTCATCGTTGTTGTTTAAACCGGGTACATCGAAGGACTGAAATAATTTGGCTACTGCGGTTTTTCCGTCCGATTATAATTTAGGTGTCTTAAAGCCTAAAGTGAATAGGCTCTTAATAAACTAGTGCGCCTCACCATAAATGATTGCATTGATAGAATACGAAGGGCAAAAAGAACAAATTATATCTATATATATAAAAGAAAGTCGTGTTAGTTACTTCACTTATAACTCAAGAACGGCTGAACCGATTTAGCTGAAAATTGGCAGGGAGGTAGCTTAGAACCAGGAGACGGACATAGGATACTTTACTTTACTTTTTTTTTTTTTTTTTTTAGAGTAGGGTGGAGTAGGGTAGAGTAGGGTAGAGTAGGGTAGAGTAGGGTAGAGTAGGGTAGAGTAGGGTAGAGTAGGGTAGAGTAGGGTAGAGTAGGGTAGAGTAGGGTAGAGTAGGGTAGAGTAGGGTAGAGTAGGGTAGAGTAGGGTAGAGTAGGGTAGAGTAGGGTAGAGTAGGGTAGAGTAGGGTAGAGTAGGGTAGAGTAGGGTAGAGTAGGGTAGAGTAGGGTAGAGTAGGGTAGAGTAGGGTAGAGTAGGGTAGAGTAGGGTAGAGTAGGGTAGAGTAGGGTAGAGTAGGGTAGAGTAGGGTAGAGTAGGGTAGTGTAGGGTAGAGTTGGGTAGAGTTGGATATAGTAGTCAGTTGACGGGAGCGAAGCCGCGGGCAAAAGCTAGTATTATATATAAATACACGCTGCTTAAACCAAATGGACACCACTCAAACTAAGTGAACACTACTTAAACTACGTACTACACTAAATAGACACTAAACTAAATAACTAAGAAGCTACTACTAATTTTGATTACTAGTCAGTTACATGAACGCAAGCTGCCTACTAAGGATTGCTTGAATTTACGGCGGTCTAAAGCAAATATGTCAAAATGAGCAAAATGCCTGTTATTAGTTTTAACCAATCTATGAAGAGGTGCACGCTAGCCCGTATGGGGACGACAGGAAAGCGTAGCAAAAAGTGGTTAATCGTGTGCCTCTCTTCGTAAAACAGTTCTAAGCACTACTTAAAATACATATAATATTTACTAATTCTGAACAATCTCATTGTGTAACAGATCATGAAGTAACATGGCTTGAAGTAACAGGCGCCTCGATTCCAGGCTTTGCAATTTAAACTTTAGTAAGGACTCAGTATATATCATACGTTCTGTACGGCATCTGAACTGTATTGCTTTTAGAAACTTACGCTGAGCGTATTCTATTTCGATATTATATTTGGCGTAATAAGGATGCCAAAACATGCAGGCATACTCAGCGGCCGAATCAGGGAATTAAACAAATATAGTAATTAGGTAGGTCGAAGGTTGCTTAAAATCTTATCAAAAAGAGAGAGGCTTTATCTATATCTGTGCTTTAATAGGCTTTGCTGTGCCATCTAGGATAATATATTAATACTCTTTAGCTGAAGTTTTCACCCATTTTCACGATTTAACGAACCTTGGTCATTACGTGACAGAATACCCTTACCAAACCATTACTGATGCCGCATGATGACCGTTTAGGACTCTGCTAACCAGTTGAGAGTGTTATTTGGTGCTACGAGCATACACCCGATCATTTTGCTTGTTGTAATATTCCTTGATTTTGAAATTTTTCTCTATAATATTCCTGAGTTTTCCATCAGTGTAACGAACAAGCAAAGATTTAGATCTTTTCACTCTCTTCTATATAAGCGTCTCGTTTAAGGTGATGATGTTATGATGAGTAAGAACCGCGATAGCGATCTAGCGGGTGGGTATTTCATCTACGAATAAGATTTTCGGGATTTTAATTCTGGCCCTGAAAGCATTAACTGCCTGTTGAGTTCTCACAACACGCGGCCGGCCTGGATCTTTTATGATCGTGAACAGAAGAAGTATACAGTTGGTGTAGGTATCATTATGGTACGATAAACAAACCTAGGACTGATACCAAGCCTCATCATCATCATCATCATCATCATTTCAGCCGATAGACGTCCACTGCTGGACATAGGCCTCCCCCAAATGTCGCCACAACGAACGATCCTGTGCGTCTCGCATCCATCGGATTCCCGCAACCTTCACCAGGTCATCGGTCCACCTTGTAGGGGGCCTTCCAACACTGCGTCTTCCGGTACGCGGTCGCCACTCCAGAACCTTTCGGCCCCGACGGCCATCCGTTCTGCAAGCAATGTGCCCTGCCCATTGCCACTTTAGTTTGGCGATTCTTCGTGCTATGTCGGCAACCTTGGTTCTCCTGCGGATGTCTTCATTTCTGATTCGATCACGCAAGGAAACTCCGAGCATAGCCCTTTCCATTGCCCTTTGGGTGACTTTGAGCCTTCTGATGAGGCCCATTGTGAGCGTCCACGTTTCGGAACCATATGTCATCACTGGCAACACGCACTGATCATAGACTTTCGTCTTGAGACACTGTGGTATATTGGATGAGAAGATACCGCGCAGCTTCCCGAACGCTGCCCAGCCGAGTCGGATTCGACGGTTGACCTCTTTCTCGAAATTAGATCTACCCAACTGGACTGTCTATCCAAGGTAGACGTAATCGTCTACAACTTCGAGTGCAGAGTCTCCGATCTTGATCGGAGTGGGTGCTACATGGTTATTTACCATGACTTTGGTTTTGTCCATGTTCATTTTAAGACCCACTCTTTCGGAAGCTCTACTGAGGTCATTGAGCGTTATGCTGAGCTCTTCCGTAGTCTCAGCCATGACTACTATGTCGTCGGCAAACCGAAGATGAGTGATGTACTCGCCATTGACATTAATGCCCAATCCACTCCAGTCCAGAACCTTGAAGACATCCTCCATTGCGGCCGTGAACAGTTTCGGAGAAATGACGTCTCCCTGCCTCACACCCCGCTGCAGGAGGATAGGTTTCGAGGTCCGGTCCTGCAGTCTGACTGACGTGTCGTACAAATAGTGGCGTTTTCGTACAAACACTTCAGCACCTCGATGTACCGATAGTCAATCTGGCACCGTTGGAGAGACTGCAGCACAGCCCAAGTCTCGATCGAATCAAAGGCTTTCTCGTAATCCACAAACGCTAAGCAGAGAGGCAGATTATACTCCTCGGTCTTCTGTATAACCTGCCGTAGCGCGTGTATGTGGTCTATGGTGCTGAAGCCTTTTCGGAATCCGGCTTGTTCGGGAGGCTGGAAGTCGTCGAACCTGCGCGCGAGACGGTTCGTGATGACACTGGAAAACAGCTTGTAGACATGGCTCAGAAGTGAGATGGGCCTATAATTCTTGAGCAGGGCCTTGTCGCCCTTCTTAAAGAAGAGTACCACCACACTTCCGCTCCATGCCTGTGGTGTTTTGTTCCAAGCCTCAGCAGCGTCTATCTATCTATTTAGGTTTCCGCACTTAGTCCTATGTGGACCATTGTACGTGTCCTCAGCAGCGTTTTAAAAAACTGTTTGCTAAAAAAAATAGTGCCATTTGAAAGTAATAATAAAACTCGAAAAATCCGGAAACTAGAAAATAAAACTCGGGTTTTTTAATAATTAAAAATATGCTGAAAAACCGGTTTTAAGGTTTTTGGTTAAACCGGTTTGCATTCACTAGTCCGTACCCCACAGGGGGTCCCCGAAGCGTATTAGGCCCCTCACAGACAGATAGTTAAGCAGTCGACTACCTCATAGGTTGACCTGCGAAAGGCTACACTAATATATTTTTTTTCAATTCTTTGCCTACCTGAACTGGCGAATATTATACTCTGTGGCCGATGGTTGATTGAAGACGTACTGTATACGTGTTTTATTTTATTTTACATATTTATTTTCAAATTGTTATGGAACCTATAGATATTTGTGTTCTTGTGATTGTTATTGGTGGGTGCTGCATGGGAATAAGTGTAATTGGTGCCTTCTGTATTTGGGTTTATTTAATTTTAGACAAAACTATGAAGGATTAGGACAGGCATATTTAGCATGGCTTTTGGCGTGGCTATAGCTGATAGGTTTGTTACGAATGGAGGCTATATCGTGAGTAAAAGTATATTTGCTAGACTGTTATAAGCGTGGGAGTGCGAAAATTTGTAACGTTAACTAAAATAAAACAATCTGTAACAGCGCTGATAGACACGCCTGTAGAGCGGATCAGAAGCTTGCATGCTGGTTACCGTTACTGCAGTAGATATATTAACTAAGCAGTGAGCTTGCATGCCAATTGCTTCCTCACATACCTGTTTCTTGCAAGAAGGAACACATTAGCACCTTTTTCTAATAATAATAATAAAGTACTACTATTTTTTATGTTTTTAAACGTTTTTTTTTTATTTTTATTAATGATAGGCTCGCGTTTGACCACCATCTCACCTGATGGTAAGCGATGATGTGGTCGACGATGGAGCACGCTTGCCTAGAAGTGTTTTTTTAAAGAAATATTTAAAAATGTAATAAATATCTATATAATATAAATATAATAACATGGAAAAATAATGATTAATGATATTATAACGATGCCGGTGGGGCCATTTCGAATTTTTGAGACATTCCACTTTTTTAAGAGTATATGCATTGCACCAAGCTTTTATGTGTGTTAAATCTTTTTTGAATAAAATCAGATTGAGTATTCAAACATGTGTCAAAATAAAATGTACTTAATTTAAATAAAAAAGTACGAAGGAGTATTGATATCAACATCGAAGCAAATCTCTCCCAAAATAACTTTCTACCCCTTTTTAACCCCGTTAAGGGATATATTTCAATAAAATACGTCAGTCGTCTTCTGTTAATTCTGTTAAAGAATGTTTATACAAAATTTGAAGTAGATTGGACCAAGGAATCCCGTTGTCCCAAACAAACTTTGCCCCTCTTTTTCCCTTAGGGGTAGATTTTCGAAAAATCCTTACTTATCGGATGCCTACGTCATACAAAGAACATACCCTCCAAGTTTCAAGTCTGTCCAATCAGCGGTTTAGGCTGTGCGTTGATCCGTCAGTCATTCAGGACAAAGCATTTTATATAGGAATATAGATTATAGATGCACCCAGACACAAAACAAATGATCGTGCTCATTACACAAAAAATTGTCCTGGGTGGGAATCGAACCCACGACCTCCGGCATAGCAGTCAGGGCCACTAACCACTAGACCTCGCACGATTGCGGGATTGATTTTATTTCTAAGAAATTTGGATTTAACGACGCGACGCGCCCGCGCACCCTTCTCGTTACCTTATTTAGACGACGCGACGCGCCCGCGCACCCTTCTCGTTACCTTATTTAGACGACGCGACGCGCCCGCGCACCCTTCTCGTTACCTTATTTAGACGACGCGACGCGCCCGCGCACCCTTCTCGTTACCTTATTTAGACGACGCGACGCGCCCGCGCACCCTTCTCGTTACCTTATTTAGACGACGCGACGCGCCCGCGCACCCTTCTCGTTACCTTATTTAGACGACGCGACGCGCCCGCGCACCCTTCTCGTTACCTTATTTAGACGACGCGACGCGCCCGCGCACCCTTCTCGTTACCTTATTTAGACGACGCGACGCGCCCGCGCACCCTTCTCGTTACCTTATTTAGACGACGCGACGCGCCCGCGCACCCTTCTCGTTACCTTATTTAGACGACGCGACGCGCCCGCGCACCCTTCTCGTTACCTTATTTAGACGACGCGACGCGCCCGCGCACCCTTCTCGTTACCTTATTTTTCTGATCCGGTACAGCCTCATTAACAAGTGATTAACTTTCCATGGACCTCGTGACTTTTCTCTAGAATTTGTCCCTATGGAGAATAGTTTTGTTTCAATTTTTTATCTTATCTACAGCTAAATAAATTTTGAATTTCTATTTTGTTTTGTGCCAGTCCAAAATCGGAGAAAAGAAACGTAATTAATGTTAGTTGAAGTTAAATCTTCCTAAATCTGAAAGGGATATTATAAATTACATATCAAATAAATAATTGCCTATCAATACATACTCATCATTTATATTCTTTTTTACATCAAATAACTTACTTCACTACAAATAAACTAAATGTTTAACAAAACTCAAACTGCAGATAATTCGAAACTATACATCAATATGACATTACTTTTTTCCTCATAATGCAATACAGTTAAATTTATTTTTGTACAAAAATACTACATACATAGCATAAATACTGACTGCACAGCAAATTTTCCATATTTCATAGCAAAATAACTATCCCAGTCGCATATTAACCAGTAAGTACAACCAAACCTGTTCATCATATTTGTCTTAATTTTCAAGAAGCCATGCTCGGCAAATTTAATGATTATTATAACAAAAAATCCTTTTACATTGCATTATTTCTAAAAGCAGAACAAATGGATCAGCCGAAGGTTCTCCAGTGACAAACAATGCACTAAAGTCATTCAATAGAAGTATAAAAGACAGCCACACATTACGAGAACGACTTCCTTTGTCTAGATTCATCTCAGTCGCAACAAATATGGTCAAGGAATGGTCGAAAGATCACAAACCAGAGACATTTTTTTTAATCAATGGGCGAAACTTGACAAGAATGTAAAATTTTTAGAATCTGATTCCGGACTAAATACTTATATAGTTGGAAGCTCAACAGCAAGTGACATGACATTTACTCAAGATTGGGACACTTTTGATGGTTACAAAAAAAACTAACGCTTTCGCATATTGGAGAGTTGCTTCGCCCACCCAACAAACCGCCTGGGTCAACGGAAAATGCACCTGCCCCATTTTTTTTAAGAACTATATGTGCAAGCATATCATCGGACTTGCAGTCCGACTCAAGTACGTGGCGCCACCTGCAGAAGCTAAAAATGTGCCTATTGGGCAAAAAAGGAAGCGTGGACGCCCCGCGAAAGCAAGAGCCGCTTTAATAATTCAATAAATTACAATTTTGTATCTAAATTTATATTTTTTTTGCTGATCTCATTAAGTGGTAATTAATAAATAATATGACGACTGTGACTAATAAAATGCTGTTTTATTTAGAAAAACTGCTGTAAATAATATAAAAATAGAAGCTTTATTTAAAAGAAAAAGAGTTAACATGTATAATGTGCATTAAGATTATTAGCTGTGCATTGATGAAAAAGCTTTTGCTTTAGGAAAAATCGCTGTACGCTACGAAAATAAATTGTAGTGTGTTTAGTGATATTTTGAGTTGAATATTTTGCTGTGCAATCAGTAATTTTGACGGGAATTCGGAATCTTATTGCATAGAAAAAGGATATTTTTTGATTTGCGTTTAAATACTACCCAATCTGAAAGACGAAACTTTAAATATTTTATTTTATGGTTTCTGATTATTTATACGGTCTACCTTTGCGAAATTCAAATTGGCTTAAGTTTATTTGCATTTTGCAGGTCAGAGTGGCACTGTGACCGTCAAAATGATATTACCAAAACATAGATAAATACCTTACAGACTAACATATATATAAAGTAAATTAAATACAATTCATTGTTAATAAATACGACTTATGACTATGTTAGTAACACTTCACTGCACTGGTTCACTTTGTGCTGTTCTGTGGCACTTGTCCGCGGAAGCGACGGAACACCACGCCCTGCAGCCAAAAGTCTCCCTTCAACATGAGGGGCAGAAAAGTGTTCGGGACTCGCACCACGAACGCCTTGAAATTGACGTTACGGTGCGACTCCAGAAGCTGAACCCTCAGTGCGAACTTCGTCTTATGGCGCACGTACTCCACGATGTCTTCTACCCTTGTGGTGTGATGCAGGCGGGAGATGTACACAGGAGTGTTCGGCTGAGCAGCACGCAGTCCTACGCTAGGAGTTGCAGGTGCTATGTCGCAGCGATTCTTGTTGGTTTGCGTTGGACGCTTCCTCCTTTGCACCATAACGAAACCATCACTATTATCGACCTTGTTCTTTGCCTTGTCAGGAATAGGATTCGGATTAGGAGCGCCAGGGGCACTCGCGGTGACGCTAAACCA
Organism: Mythimna impura; assembly: GCA_905147345.3. Lineage (NCBI taxonomy): Eukaryota > Metazoa > Arthropoda > Insecta > Lepidoptera > Noctuidae > Mythimna > Mythimna impura. The sequence goes on along the minus strand of LR990355.1, from coordinate 343,382 downwards.
TCTATTACCTCATATCTTCCAAATCGCTGAACGGATTTACATAATTAACATATCGTTTGATTCGTCTTGGTAACCCAAGTGTTCTTAGATAGGTTTTTTTCTTCCTGCCCTTGTCCCGTTTTATTTGGGGTCGGCGCAACACGTTTTTTTCTTCCATTCTGTCCTGTCACTGGTCACGCTATCACTAACTCCCTTTTCTTTCATATCACTTTTCACACAATCCATCCATCTTTTCTTTGGTCTCCCTCTCCCTCTCCATCCATCCACATATAAACTCTCTTTTAGTAACAATCGTTTCATCCCTCCTCTTCACATGACCATACCAAGACAAACGATTCCCTTTCAACTTTTCAGTCACTGGCGCCACTTTCAAACTTCCCCTTATATACTCATTTCTCACTTTATCCATTCTCGTCACACCACACATCCATCTTAACATTCTCATCTCCGCTACGTGCAATGTTTTTTCATCCGTCTTTTTCACAGCCCAAAATTCTGATCCATACAGTATGACAGGCCTTATCACGGACTTGTAGATTTTACCCTTCAACTTGAGGGGCATCCGTGGGTCACATGTTGTTCCCGTGACCTGTCGCCATTTCATCCATCCTGCATTGATCCGATGTGTTACGCCCCGGTCTACCTCACCATCCTCTTGTACGAGCGACCCGAGGTACCGAAAGTCGGAACAGATCGGAATGGGCGTTCCGGCGAGAGCTAAAGGCACTAGATTGGAGAGACCGCCGAAATCACAGAACAAGTACTCTGTTTTGGTTCTACTCAATTTCAGGCCAACACTCTCCAGTCTGTGCCACCACACCTCTAATCTGTTCTGGACCTCTGGGCCACTTTCGGCAACCAGCACAATGTCATCGGCAAACAGCATACACCAGGGAGCTTCTTCCTGCATGTCCGACGTCAGAGCGTCCATTATCATCAGGAAGAGGTAAGGGCTTAGAGCCGATCCTTGATGTAAGCCGACAGCCACATTGAAGCCCACTGTAGACCGGACTTGGGTACTGCATCGACTGTACATCGATCGGATCAACTGCACATACTTCTCAGGCACACCTTTCTCTTTAAGGGCCCACCACAGAACCTCACGAGGTTTTTTTTTTATTTTATTTTATAGAAGGCTCACAGACAAATTGAAAAAAAAAGATATAAACATTGTAACATTATCAAATAGCTAATTACAAGCCTCCACACATAGAAGGTACCCGGTCTTATGCCTTTTCGAGGTCAACGAATACCATGTGCAAGTTTTTGTGCGCACCTCTGTATTTTTCGCACAGTTTCATAGTGTGTGACATTAGCTTTATTCCTCGATAATTGTTGCACTCAAGCACATCACCTTTGTTTTTAAAAATGGGTACCAAAGAGCTATTGCACCACTCATCAGGTATGGCTTCTTCCTGCAACAACTTATTGAAGAAAGCCAACCACGTCCATCCATCCACTCGCAATAACTTCCACACTTCAACTGGTAATCCATCTGGACACTTCACTTTTATTCACTGGTTTATTCTCGAAAACCCCACTCCAATTATTTTAATAATTCATCAGTCTTTCAAAATATTCATTCCACCTCTTTTTGATTTTTTCATCATCCGATAGAACCATTCCAGTTTCATCTCTTATACATCTTACCTGGTAAACATCCCTCGCCTTTCACTCTCTTATTCTAGTAAGCCGGTATAGCTCTTTCGGGCCTGCAGGACTGTCCAGTGCGTCATATAGTTTGTCCTGGGCTTTTGATTTTGCTATTGCGACGGCTTTCTTGGCTTTCTTCTTTAAAACGTCATACTCATTCTTTTTTTCAGCTTTTAAACTACCGTTTCCAGGCTCTACACTCTGCCATTCCTTGAATTTTCTCTTCTTTTCTTTCAATACATTCTGAACTTCTGTGGACCACCACCATGTATCCCTATCTATTATGCCCTTTCCTCTCGTCTCTCCCAAAATATGTTTCGCTGCATGCCTAATACACACAGCTATTTCATTCCAGCTTTCATTTATACTTCGATCATTCTTGTCTCCCATCTCTGTCATTCTGTCTACCACTCGTTCCCTGAATTTCTACGCACAATCATTCCTTTCTAACAGATGAACTTTAAAGTAATAAAATTTAAAATAGAGTGAATAAATATACATACATACATATACATATTCAGCCTTTTAATGTTGGGACTCAGGCCTTCTCTCTCTAGGAGAGGGAATGGGCTGTAATCCACCACGCGGGCCCACTGCGGGTTGGTGGATATCACATGTCTTCGAATATTTGATTCTAGAACATGCCGATTTCGTCACGATGTTTTCCTTCACCGTTTTGAGAGCAGTGGTGATGAAATAAATTACACAAAGTAATGCGCCTGGCTGGGTTTGAACCCGCGACCAACAATTCGTAAGTCGGGGCCGTTACCACTCGGCCACCACTGCTCACAAATAATATAAATAAATATAAACATTAGATTTGATTTTATTTATAATATTAGATTATAATAACTAAAAAGTGTAAAATAAAAAAATATTGATAAGTTTAAAAATATCCTATTGTATATCTTAATTCATTAACGCTCAGGCGGTAGCCGGCGCCCGGAAGCCATTGTCTTACTATTGTGTCTCTAATTACGCACGTCAAAAGGTTTTTTGATGCCCTATGAGTTTTATTTCTACCCGTTTGTACATATTATTATTTTCAGTTTGTTTATATACTTATTAAGATATACAATAGGATATTTTTAAACTTAACCTACCACAGTGTTGTCTTTTTTAACCCAAAGGTTGACTGGTAGAGAATGCCTTGTTGCATTAAGTCCGCCTATGTACCAATACTGTACATGAAGTTTAAATAAATAAATAAATAAACTTATCAATCAATTATAAAAAAATAAAAAATAAATAAAAAATATTTTAAAAATAAAAACTCAGGTTTATTTAAATATTTATTTATATGATAGGTAATATTATGAAACTTCTGAAATATTTTGATTGTATTACTATTTTAAAACAATCTATTAGGGAGTATCTGGAACTTGAACGAAATCCGAATATCGGTGGCATATACCCCAATATATAGTAATACCGTGCGAGCTCACACTATGAAAGTATAAACTAGACGGGCTGTTTCTTTGAGGCGTGGGCAAAGAAGACCGATCGCCAAGAAAGTGATCCTGACATACCAGTTTCGCTTATTTTACTGACATTATTCATTTCCAGCAGTGCAGAGCAGTGGTGGCCGAGTGGTAACGGCCCTGACTTACGAATTGTTGGTCGCAGGTTCAAACCCAGCCAGGCGCATTACTTTGTGTAATTTATTTCATCACCACTGCTCTCAAAACGGTGAAGGAAAACATCGTGAGGAAACCGGCATGTCCTAGAACCAAAAATTCGAAGACATGTGACATCCACCAACCCGCACTGGGCCCGCCTGGTGGATTACGACCCTTTCCCTCTCCTAGAGATAGGAGGCCTGAGTCCCAGCAGTGGGAACATTAAAAGGCTGAATATGTATGTATGTATGTATGTATATTCATTTCCATAGATCGAATGATGGCAAACTAAGAACCCGAAAACCAGCCACGCACAACCGGGCTGAACCGGGCACTCGGAGCGCCCGGGCTTGCCTGGATGAGATTGAACAACCAGATGGACGAAAAATGTTCTAATTTTACTTGTAACATTGAACTTTGAGTGTAGGCTCTTTTTATTAGTCTTTACTAGCTGTTATTGACTAAAAAAAAGTACAATCAAAGTACCATCTATGTTACTGTTAATTCCGAACAACAGTTTTTTTTTTTTTTTTTATTGATATAAACCAGTGCTTGACTGCGATCCCACCTGATGGTAAGCAGTGATGCAATCATTGATGGTGAGGCGCACTAGTTTATTAAGAGCCTATTCACTCTAGCCTTGAACACATCTAAATTATATTTGGACAGGAAGACCGCAGCAGGCAAATTGTTCCAGTCCTTCGATGTACGCGGTATAAACGACGAAGCAAAACGCTTAGCCCGGACCGTTGAACTTTCAACAACGTAAGGGTGGATACTCGCTGTACGTCGGGTTGTCCGATGGTAGAAAGGAGATGGCGGAATCAAGTCATGCAATTCCCGCGCACACTCTTCAAAATGCAACCTGTAAAATACCGATAGGCTGGCTACCCTGCGCCTGTGCTCGAGGCTTTGTAGATTGGACTTAACCAAATCTGGATCCCCAATTAGCCTCTTTGCACGCCTTTCCACTGAGTCCAAAGCTGCTAGATGGCATTTTGCAGCACCAGCCCATATGTGACTGCAGTACTCCACACTCGATCGGACCTGTGCTTTGTGTAACATTAGAAGCTGTCCCGGTGTGAAGTATCGTCGGACCTTTGCAAGAACGCCTAGTTTTCTAGCAGCTACCTTGGCTTTGGACTCAATGAACCGCCCAAAATTGAGGTCTGAGGAAATTTCAACTCCCAAGAGCTGAAGGCGGTCGGTGCACTCCAGGGATACATTCCGAAAAGCAGGAGCCAAGGTGAACGGGCTCCTTTTGGCGGTGAACAGACACGCTTGTGTTTTGGCGGCGTTGAATTCTACTAGATTGGTTTTGCCCCACTTGGAGACTGCCTGAAGTGAGACATTCGTACGCTCTACCAAAGCCTCTCGTTCGGACCGGATTAGTTCCTTACTAGCCCGAGCACCTGGAAGGTATCTCTCTACAACTGTGCGGTGTGTGTGTGTGTGTGTGTGTGTGTGTCTGCATGTCATGGGCTCTGATGAGCATCCATCGACAAAAACTCGGAGAGACCGTTCACTCAGGAAGTCTTTTACCCAGTTAATCAGACCAGGGGAAATGCCGTACGCTGGAAGCTTACTCAAAAGACTGGCGTGCCATACCCTGTCGAAGGCCTTCGAGACGTCTAAGGAGACAGCAATCGCTTCTCCATTCTTCTCGAGGGCCTCGCCCCACATGTGAGTGGTATACACTAGTAGGTCCCCAGTAGACCGATTGTGGCGAAACCCGTACTGTCGATCACTGAGGAGATCGTTACGAGATGCACTTTGGCTATAAGGTACTATCGAACTGATCTGATGATGGAGCCGGAAGGTAGGCACAGGAACTCCGTAATTAATCAATGTATCTTAGCCGTGTTTAGGCTTATTAGAATTGTCATGAGATGCACTTTGGCTATAAGGTACTATCGAACTGATCTGATGATGGAGCCGGAAGGTAGGCACAGGAACTCCGTAATTAATCAATGTATCTTAGCCGTGTTTAGGCTTATTAGAATTGTCATGAGATGCACTTTGGCTATAAGGTACTATCGAACTGATCTGATGATGGAGCCGGAAGGTAGGCACAGGAACTCCGTAATTAATCAATGTATCTTAGCCTCGTTTGGGCTTATTAGAATTGTCATGAGATGCACTTTGGCTATAAGGTACTATCGAACTGATCTGGTGATGAAGCCGGAAGGTGGAAGGTAGACACAGGAACTTCATAATAAAACAATGTAACCTAGCAGTGTTTGGGTTAATTGGAATTGTCATGAGAAATAGGCATTCTGTTTATAAGTGTATCGCAACTAAAAAGTGTGAAATAATTTATAGTTAGTCAGCAAATAGTTAGTTAGTTTTTAAACCTGTAAGGGTTTAAAAAAACACGTATTTCCTGGAACAAGTTTTGTAAAATATTCGAGTAAATCACGGAATTACCGAATGCTAACAGAGTTTTTAGGCGTTATATCTCTTTCTCCGCGTTGCCTTTTCGTGAAACATCGCGTTGGTTTGCGTTAGATGAAGTAACAAGCTTTTAAACCATACTCGATGTTGACGATAGGTGCCGCCGCCACGTTATAAGTGATACTAATTTCTATTACTTTGCAGCTAGAACCAGCAACGCATATCTTAATTTTTGAATGAAGAAGTTTTAAAGAGGCGGGTTTGGTGTGGACAACTAGCGTTGTGATGTTGATAAGTTGATAATAGTGTGTGTGTAGGAGGCGCAAGAGGACGCGCCGCGCAATGCGTACGTGGCGCTGGCGCTGGTGGCGTTGTTGGCACTGCTGCAGCTGACGGCGGTGGTGGCGGCGCTGATGGCCGCGCGCGCAGCCGCACCCCGCGCCCGCGCTGCGTCGCTCGCCGGATCCGACTCAGAGTTGCCACTGCAGCCGAGACCTCCCTCCTATAACAGGTAGTATTCGGAGTTTTCGTTGTGCTGTGCTGTTACGATCTGACCCTTGAGCTTCTCCTTCATTGAATCATCGTTTGGAAGATGTACTGATCATCAATAATTTCCGTGCGGTTCTTCTGTCACACCGTCAGCCTCTACAAGTAATTAGCGACCACGATGAAGAACATCACATGTCACATCTCCACTCGCAACTGTTGTAGAGATCCTGGGTTCGATCCCTTGCTATGCAGTGAACATCTATCTATCAAAACGAAGTAACTTTTTAATCAATACCCAATATGATACAATTGTAGTTGTGGTGTCGTTTAATGATGAAGAGGCGGACGCTGCACGCCATGACTTGTGTATTTGCAGCGGTTGGGCGTGCTGGCGTGGCCGGCGCGTGGGCCACGTCGTCGCGTCTTGTGTTACCTACGTGGTCAAGATTTATTATAGGGAGAAAGATGTGAAAAGGAAACAAATCGACAACTGTTGAGTATTTCGCAGTTCTTCGAGCTACGACTACCAGAAGATGCCACGCACCGCCTTCCGCAACGGCCGCATAGTCATCCTGGAGCCGGCGCGCGCGTGACGTTACCGCCCTCTTCACCCCGCACCTCCGTCGCGCTCGACTACCAACAGTTTATGGACTGACAATAACTCGAACGTTTAATATTACAGTTTACCAATTTAATTTTAAGTACCTGTAGTAATATTATTAGCACGTAACTAGTGATAAGCACAGGCCTACTCTATACACGCATAAAAAAATTGCGAAAATGCTGGTCGCTTTACTGTAACAGACATTTGCTGCATGTATTCGTGATAGAATGGTGGTGGACTGGTGGTGAATGCAAGTCCCTTTTCTGAATGAAAAGCTGTTACGTCTTGCGGTGTAAAGACTTTTGTTTTTATAAAGGTAATTTTAATTAAAACACTATCGTGTACAAACGAATTTGTTACTCTTATACATAGATGAAGGGTGGACGTTAATTGAGTGCGTTTCGTCAAATGGGATATTCTAGAGCTAATTTACAACAATTTAAATCGCGACCACTTGGGGCTAAACTTTAAATTTTCTATTTCACGACTCAAAATGACTAATTATGAGAAATCTACTTCAATCTAGTTATTAAACATCAACTCCCAACAAACTACTTCATTTTCTTAAAATCATATCTTTCCGACAGATTTTTCTATGTCAAGCATAGCATAGTCGGCCTTATAATGTTCTCACTGCTGGAACTCAGGCCTCCTCTCTAGGAGAGGGAATGGGCCGTAATCCACACAATCCGGGCCCAGTGCGGGCTGGCTATGTCAAGCACGGAGAAGATATAACCAAACTTTTCAGGGCTCAGGCAGGAGTGCCACAGGTGTTTGGCCGCGTCCTCTATCTAATTTTTTACCTCAGATCTGCCTACGACAGATGGTGTTGTTATCGGCACTTTTGCAGATGACACAGCAGCCTCCAACTTTGGGGCCCAACCTCCAACTCAAATCTGGACATACTCCAGAGGTTTCAGTCCAAAACCCTAAGGATAATTACCAATGCTCCTAGGTTCATAACAAACCAACAATTACATCACGACCTTGAAATCAGAATCATTCAAGAGATTGAGCACTAAATAAAATCATACAGGAACAGATTAGACAAACACCCAAACATACTAGCCACGCAAGCGCGTTAAAAGACTGAAAAGAAAGTCCCCGAGAGATGTAGAGGGAATATGGAATGATATACAAAAGGGTGTCAGTCACTGGACTATCATTGCCCTCCAAGTCAATTGATAAATTCTTGACTCTACGCTGAATGTTCACACGGAACATTGCATTAGCAAAACAAAAAAAACTTTTCAATACATGGTTGCGCCTATATCGCTTGGTAATTGCCGCGGATCAACGCAGGATGGATGAAATGGCGACAGGTCACGGGAACAACTTGTGACCCACGGATGCCCCTCAAGTTGAAGGGTAAAATCTACAAGTCCGTGATAAGGCCTGTCATACTGTATGGATCAGAATGTTGGGCTGTGAAAAAGACGGATGAAAAAAGATTGCACGTAGCGGAGATGGGAATGTTAAGATGGATGTGTGGTGTGACGAGAATGGATAAAGTGAGAAATGAGTATATTAGGGGAAGTTTGAAAGTGGCGCCAGTGACTGAAAAGTTGAAAGGGAATCGTTTGTCTTGGTATGGTCATGTGAAGAGGAGAGATGAAATGCATGTTACTAAAAGAGTTATGAGTTTACATGTGGATGGATGGAGAGGGAGAGGGAGACCAAAGAAAAGATGGATGGATTGTGTGAAGAGTGATATGAAAGAAAAGGAAGTTAGTGATAGTATGACGAGTGACAGGGCAGAATGGAAGAAAAAAACGTGTTGCGCCGACCCCAAATAACACGGGACAAGGGCAGGAAGATGATGAATTGCCGCGTAAAAATTAGTTCCGTAATTAGCCGCATAGGACACCTCCGAGTTGAAAAGGTAAGTGCAATTCCCTACCATATACGAGCTGTTTTTCTCTGCTTCCTAATCCTAAACGGCTTCAATAAGATCCATCTAATGCAAGTTGTCAAGTACATTATCTGAGAAACGCTAATCCGCAAAATACAGTCCACTTCCAATATTAGTAGTATACGCGCATCCAATACATTTACTCGAAAACCCGCTCTTATCCCACCGCTTTTAGGCACGCAATAGACTGTTTCCCGCACTAGTGCAGAAATAGCGCGTGCTCTCCCCCGCCACAATTTTATTACATTTATCGCATCATGCCGGGCGCGCGTCAACCCCCACGAGTCGCCGGTCAACCCCCGTTTATTCATTTCTTCGTAAGTGTATTGAAAAAAGTCGTTTGACACACGTGCTTTGTCATTGCAGCCCTCGGCTCCATAACACACTCGCCTACGGCTCGTGCGAATTCCACCTCGGTCGCAATGATAAACTTTCTGCACTTGTATCAAAATGTACTATAACTAACTTAGTTGTATTTCATATAGGGATCCAACCTATTGACCCACCGATGTTAGAAAGACCAGGCATGTTACATTTCATAATAGTGAAGATTATAGCTAGCTTACCTATATTTCACATTCCCCTGTATCTTAATGAAGACTGAAGAGATAAATAACGATAATTACAAGACTATGTTCACTACATAACAGAAACAAAACAGGAGTTACTCTCGAGAATCGCTGTCAGCATCTCTAAATATAAACTCTAATTAAAACCGAGCAGCACCTAGAAGAAGCTGTTGCGTTCTTTTACCATTACATTACCTGGCTTGCTATGCCTAGTGCAAAAAGATACCCAGTTAACAGAGAAATGATTGCTCAGAAACGTAAGGCATGAAAATTGTGGCAGATTACACGATATCATGTAGAGACCACTAAATTAAAACCTAAAGAAGAGATGAAGTTAAGTACCTAAAGATCAAAATCAGAATGTGGAGCATATCTGACGGATTTGAAACGCTGTGATGTCGCTGACTATTGCTTTGGACGGCGCCACAACTCAATCTTCCTATATATTAACACGTCCGTCTATACGTAAAATAGAAAACATTGGGCAGAAGATTGAAAAAACCCAATCTATATATAATATAATTATAATCATTTAAAATGGATATTTCTACCAAGTCCTGATCATTTGATCAATATCAATCTGTAGATATATATTGATTTAGTAGGTATCTGAGCTCTTAAATGTAACCCATCCAAGTTAAGTCCCACAGATCCATCAGTTTGTTCCTGATGTCATCAAAAGTAATGAAGATTCTATCCCTAAACGGATTACGGCCAATCATTAAGGATATAAACTTAATCTCTGATTAGCAGTTAAGTGTCAAGCAAAAGCATGGTACTACATAGGCTCTTTAACGCTATTGTTGAGTTAAGCTCACATTTGTATATGAATTGTCAAATCATTGTATTAATGTTATTTTTTGTGTACAATAAGCATTAAGTATTCACATCACCTTTAAACGGAAGAAATCTTGTACAGCAGTACTCCTCAGATATTATCGTCAGCTTTTGGCACGAAGGACTTTTGAATAAAAAAAAAAAACAATACAAATCTACCAGTTTGTCAGATCGTATATGAAAAATACTAAACAATACTAAAAATATAAAACAAGGCAAATATTGATAGTTGTCTGGAGCGTTGTTGTGGCTGTCATAACCTGTGAGTACATCTAGTTGTGGCTGCAGTATGTGGATGAGCTACACGTGTGCAGTCCCTGGCCTGCTTAATTAATAAATTAGTTTAAGATTTTACTAATAAATTGTAAGAAAACTGATTTGTTCTGCGTTTGTTTTCCTGCATCCGCGACCGAGTCACCAACGTTTAGCTGTTTCGAACCGGACCGGCGTTGTTGTATTCTGGCTCTCGCGTCACTTTCCAGGTACATTTATCCGTAAGGTTACTGTAGTTGGTCTACAGACTGCTGTTACCATTTTCGAAAGCTTTTTTTACGTTGGTATATCATCCAATGACTTCTCCCGCCCCGCCCTAGGGCGCGTCACAATTTTACTGATTATACACTCATGTTCCTACTTTGCCTTGCGTTCCAGGACCCCGGGGTTCCCTTTAAGTTGGTTGACTTGTTAAGTCTTCTGATGGGACCCATTGTAAGCGACCACCACCATATGCCATTCAGCCATATGTCATCACCGGTAACACGCACTGGTCATAGACTTTCGTCTTGAGACACTGGTATATTGGACGAGAAGATACCACGTAGCTTCCCGAACGCAGCCCAGCCGAGACGGTTTCGACGACTGACATCTTTCTCGAAGTTAGATTTACCCAACTGGACCATGTGTACTGGACCCAGGTAAACGTAGTCGTCCACAACTGCGAGTGTAGAGTCTCTGATCTTGGTAGAAGTGGGTGCTACATGGATGTTTACCAAGCCTTTGGTTTTGTCCATGTTCATTTTAAATCCCACTCTTTCAGAAGCACTACTGAGGTCACCAAACATTGTACTGAGCCCCTCCGTACGCTCAGCCATGACTATTGCATCGTCGGCAAACCGAAGGTGTACTCGCCGTTGACATTAATGCTTAGCCCTCGCCATTCCAGAACCTTGAAAACATCCTCCATTGCTGCCGTGAACAGTTTCGGAGAAATGAGGTCTCCCTGCCTCACACATTGCTGCAAGAGGATAGGTTTCGAGGTATGGTCCTAAAGTCGGACTAACATGGTGGCGTTTTTGTACACATACTTCAATCTGGCACTGTTGAAAAAACTGCGGTACAGCCCAAGTCTCGATCGAATCAAAGGTTTTTTCGTAGTCCACAAACGCTAAGTAGAGAGGCTGATTATACTCCTCAGTCTTCTGTATAACCTGCCGCGGCGTGTGTATGTGGTCTTTTCGGTATCTGATGGTTCTGGAAAACAGCTTGTAGACATGGCTCAGAAGTCAGATGGGCCTGTAATTCTTAAGCAGGGCATTGTCGCCCTTTATAAAAAATAGTACTACTACACTTCTGCTCTATGCCTGTGGCGTTTTTCCCTCGAGTATGACGGAATCAAATAGCTTCTCAAGGGCCTTAAGGACCGTTTTTCCAACGACTTTCAGGAGTTCGGCCGTAATTCCGTCCTCACCCGAGAACAAGGCAGCAAATAACAGAAAGCAGCAGTGAATATCTTAATGATATTCTGAGTACATAAGGTACGCCACCCTGGTCGACATACTCTCGATCTTCACCAAATTGGTCACAAGGGACTTGTGGACGAAAATCACGACACATCACGACACCACCCTGGGACTGCTGGTCGCCCTCCCGAAAATAGGGCAGGTTTGTGTCCTTCCCCTGTCTTCGGACTTCAGACAATCCTACAATACTCCATCGTAACCCGCTCAATTCGTCCTCAGGTTCGGTGATCTTCTCGTTAGTCCACAGTGTACGCGTGTTATATGTTGCCAGGTCCAGTCATTGTTTTTTAAAGGGGCAGCCGGATCTCATCCGGTGATTCTTAGCACCCCTCGCCTCGCCGTAGCCTTATTGTTACCGGAGTCAAGGGTAGACGGGCGGCCGGGCACTAGGGCCATATTTTCGTTGTGCTTTTCATGTTTTGAGGGAGGGGTGGTTTGACATAATCACCACGCTTGGCAAGTGGATTGGTGATCGCAGTGTTGTAGTTGCAATGTACAGGGAATGCTGCTGCCCATTTTCTGGTGTGTCCCTAAGTCGCCTCTTACGACACCCGCAGGATGAGATGGGATGGTGCTATTCTTTACGTCCGAACACCATTCGGTACCGTGGGGTACGATACGGTACGGTTCAAATTGTACGTACTGATATAAAGTAGGTACTGTGTATGTATCTGTTATTGTAAAAACCCGACTTGCGTAGACCCTAAGATCTGCCAGTACTTTCAACGTAAGATTTTTCAGTACTTACAACATAAGATCTGCCAGTACTTATAGCATAAGATTTGCCAAGTCATAAAGGTAAAACTCCGAACTGACTTACAACATACAATTTGACTGAACGTCATAGTGTAAATAATAAGTATTTGCGTCATAGACACGTAAGAATTGAAAATAAATGACATCTCCAAAGTACTTACGAGTAGGTATTACAGAATAAGAATCGAGATAGAAGAGAAGAATCGATTGTGTAGTTTACCTATTGTTCAAGAAACAATCAACTGCTACATACTTTGGCTCGTTAAAACGAGCAACTCAGACATTAATTCTCCTGATAATTTCGTACTATAAAGTAAGTGCAGAGCAGGGGAGGAGGGTTGGCCAGCGGACGAGCTCCTCCCTCAAACGGACGGTTCAAATTAATGGAGGCTTGCTCCTTCTTGCATGCCAGATTTTCTGGAAAAAATTTTTGAGACCTTAGGCCTGAGTATTTTACAGTAACATAGGTACTGGAAGCACTGCGGCTCAGGGTCGTCAAGGTAACTGAAGGTAGGTTTTAGTCAAGAAAAGTTTGCCACTCCCTCTAGCTCCACCCAGAACGGCAGAAGTTATTTGATGATTTTTCAACCTCAAAAAAGTTCGTGTTAACTGTTGAGTTTGGGGGAATGCTGAAACTACAATTCAAGGTGGTAGGCGCCAATCAATGAAGATACACATTCATTTAATGAATAGTTTAACATTTATTTATTAATTATACACATGAAATTGAAAGTGTCGGCACCGTGTCGGCGGCGGCGGTGGGCGCGCGAGTGTTATGCGCACACAGCACTCGCGCGAGCGCACACTGGTCGCACACTCGCGCGCTGCCACCGGGACCCGTGGACTCCCGCTAGAGACTGTGCAAAAATATATAACTGGTGCAGGCGCGGGCCGATTCCCACGATACATCTTTACAACAAACGTTATGTATACATATAGCTATCGTAATAAGAATATCTATCTATTACATTATCAACAAAATAATACATCAGAAGTGAGGCGCGTCCGCCCGCTCTACCTCCTGCTTCCACTACATCACACCATGATATGACATCGCGTTCCACGTTCACCATATATATATGTACTTACACATATGTGAACAACATACTTATATTTTATACACTCTGACTTATTTAGTATATAGCAACAGTCAACATCGCCGATGAAGTTAATACATGCGACCGCGCGTCGCGAGTCGCTGCGCGACAAGCAGTATGATTACAGCGTAGTAGCGCTATACCACGTCTAGGTCACGAGACATGTTTAGGCATTTATCGAGTAACATTGTTGAAGTAACAAAAGCAACGATTATCGCTATACAGTCGTTCAAGTTTCGCAGACGCTCTCTCTCGCACTCGACATAGATCTACTAATCTGTTAATTTCTCCATACATACTTACACATACAGTAGCATAACTTATCGAATGTAACTCGATCACGTACTGCGACGTCGGCGTCGTAATCCCGACGAAATTACCTGATTATTCACGGATATTTACTGCATAACGAATACTGGAATATGTCGTCTACTCCTGAAATATTTTGTACATAGGACAGAGGTGAGCCCGTGATCCGGAGAGAGGGTCGTGAGTCGTGTCGTTGTATCCGAGCGCTTATCTGTAGGCGGGCGCGGCCGGCGCCGCCTCCGCCAGGAAAGGGTTGGAGGGCCGCGGAGCCGGAGCCTGCCCCGGCACACTCAGCGACTCAGCGCCACTGTAGTTCTGCGGAACACAAGCGATCCGAGGTTAGGGGTTGAGGCGAGCTGGCGGGCAGAGCTCTCTGTGCGAGGGTGTACCTGTGTCGCGCCGTACGAGTCGTGATGCGCCAGGTCGGCGAGGCGCGTTGAGGACAGCGCGCGTGGCAGCGGGTTGGACGGCACGCCATGCGGCGCCAGCACGCCCGCCTCGGCAACGGCGCGCGCTTCGTCGTCTATCACGCCGGCCGACGGGTCCGGCTCGCCGCGGAAGTTGATGAAGGCGAAGGCAGCCAGCACCACGGTGCACAATAGCCCATAGCCCGCGAACGTGTTCGTCGTGCCCCACTTGGCAACGGCAATGCCGCCCAGCACGGCACCGCAGCCGCGACCCAGCCCGTGGTGCAGCCCTTGCAGCACGCCCTGTGCCGACGAGCGCAGGCGCGGCGGCGCACCGTGTGCGATGTACGAGCAGCATGCGGCCCACACGGCGGCGTGCGTGACTCCCTGTACGAACTCGAACGGCAGCACCCACCAGGGGTCGCTGAGCCATGCGATGTACAGGAAGCGCAGCACGTTGCCTGCCAGCCCCAGGCACAGCACCTGTCACACGCATCTTCCACTTTAATAGGACCGTAGCAGCAAGCTGTTTCACTAGTGGCTTAGTTTAGCTAATTTGGGGTCATCAAGATTGGAATGTAGGAAAGCTATTTGTGAAAAGCAGTGGTGGTGGTCGTACCTTCACATGTCCCATTTGCGTGATTAGCTTAAAGCTGAAGAAGTAGGCGAATATCTCCGAGATGTGATTGATGACTGACGCCACTCCGAACAACGTCGGGGAGCCACCGATATCCTGGAAGAGCAGAAGTAGATCATGTTTAGTGTTTGCTGAAAATGAAGATACATTCCTGGGTTTGGGTGTATTGTATACCTGCAGGTGCCAGAAGAGGAAGGTAAAGATGAGGCCGATGCCAAAGCCCATGAACCAGGCGACGAAAAGGAACGAGGCCGCCTTCACGTTCTGGAATTGGCGCAGCACCGTCACCCACTCCGGCATCTCGCGCGTAGTCTGCGCGAACACTTTGGCCTGCTCTAGCACGGGCTGGCGCGGCGTGGGCGCGCTGGTGTCCAGCCCCGGCAGCTGCAGCTGCTCCGCCAGCTGTTGCTGCAGCTTCTCCTCATGCGTGGGCTCGGCGGGCGCGGTCGGCGCCTCCACGCTCACGAACTCGTACTTGAACCGGATCTGTTGCGAACACATCACTTTAGCAGTAGGAACAGCATTGCTATCCAACGTGGCAATGCTGCCAGCGTTCTGGGCACTTTTCCCATTGATATCGATGTGGATGAATTTTTTGATGCCCAATAATTTGTTTTTCTACCCGTTGGTAAATATTATTATTTTTAGTTTGTATAAATTCCTATTTAGTTATTGATATTTATTAGTTTTGAAAACCTTTTTGAAGAATGATTAAAATTAGGAACTAGATACGTCTGTAATATTGAGGATCCAAAATGTTGTTGACATACTTTGGTTGCAACCTGATGTATTTTGCCTGCACGTAATAAATAAATGAACACAGTTGAGGATTTTTTAGCAAGTCTACCGAAGTGTTCATCACTTTAGTAATATTGTATAGTACCTACTTATATGCTGTATACACATGTATCTATATACTGTATGCTGTATACATATATATCTCGCTCCAACTGAATATACATCTACTAATAAAAACTGATAGGTAACATGACAAGACAACAGACCTGTGTGGCGGTGATGAGTGCAGCGCCCATCAGCACAGAGAAGGTGGCGAAGCAGATGGTGTAGTTCTTTTCGAATCGCTGCGGGCCGCCACATGGGTGCGAGCTAAACGCCGTGCTGTGGTCCAGTGCGATGCCCACGAAGAACATGGCCAGTCCCCAGCCCAGCGAACCGAACATGCGCTGGTGCCCGTACCTGCGCGTCCACATCACGAGCTGTACATATATATATATATTGAGTCACAAATATACACAGTGCTGCCGAGGGGCGGCGCTTACCTATCGGCGTCCTCGCCCAGCAGCGTGATGACGGCCGAGTCAGCCAGCGTGATGGCGGGCGCGCTGAAGAACTCGCCGATCACCACCAGCAGCAGCAGCAAGAAGAACGTCTTCTGGATGTCGGGTGTGCGGTACACGATGAAGGAGTGGAGCGGCGTCACCCAGTCGCTGTTAGCCTTGGCGTCGTAGTTGAGCGCGTCGCTGACGGGTAGCGGCGAGCCCTCGCGACCAGCGGGCGGGCCGCGGAAAGAGCGCGTGGTACTGCTGGGCCAGTCCTCATCGTAGCGCGGCTCCGTGAGGTTGTACGCGGTTGAGTTGAGCGGGTGCACGCACGACACGGCCCCGGGCTGCACCCAGCTCAGCGGCAGCGTGAACACGATCCAGGCGCCCAGCGACGCCAGCAGCAGCGTGCGCCCCTTTTGCCAGCGATCGGCCAGCCCGCCCCAGAAGGGCGCCGACAAGAACTCCACGAAGGGCCGCGTGCCAATGAGCAGGCCGCACTGGCCTGCGTTCATGCCCATCTGCTTGAAGTACACGCCCATGAGCGGGAACAACGAGCCGAACGCAGAGTAGAAGAAGAAGTAGAAGGTTTTGACGGTGAGCAGCTCGGGGTCCACGGCGCCGGCGCCGCACATCAGCTCCAGCAGGTCGGAGCGCCCGCGCACCTTGTGCGTGGCATCCTTGGGCGCCGGGTACCTGCACCACACGTTTATTACAACTGTAGGTATTGATGCCTAGTTTACACATCGCAAATACCCTGAAATGTATGGTGGCTATGTATTATAAGTCTTGTCATGTCGATTCATGCTCATTTAGCGGCACCAACGACCTTACTCATTACCTCAAATGCTTTTGTTGATTTGTAGATAATGCAGTGGGCTGAAATATTGCTACAAATAAAATTATTATTATTATTACTAAACATTGTATATTGTGGCTATTAATTGTCCCTACACAAATATATGTTTTGTTAATGCGCTGATAGAAAAGCTCAGCAGCTTGTTGTATAACACGAACAAGAGCGAGTGCATGCTCATTCGGGCCAAGATCATCATGTCCAGATTACTTACTGGCTATTAAGCTCAATGCCTAATGAATGAATGAATGCCTAGGAAGCTCTGTGGACGAATACAACGATGGGTTCGTGGAAACTGTCCATACGGTCGGGTCTAAATTCTATAAGACTCGTACAAATAAGAGCAAGAGGCTCACAGACTCTCCAGCTTATGAAGGAGAGGCGTGATATGAATCTGCAGTCTTCAGACGATGCGTGCACATATCGGCAGCTCAATAAACGGATCTCTAAGTCCTTGAAACGCGATCTCCGTCACTTTAATACGGGAAAAATTAAAGACACGATTGAGCGAAATAAGGGCTTCAAGGTGTTTGCAAGAGATCTGTCTATTGGGCAGAGCCAGCTCACGAAACTGAAGACCGACGATGGCAGAGTCATATCCGCCAAATTGGAGCTTCTGGGAGCGATCGAGGCTTTTTATGGACAGTTGTACCTACACGTCAATCACAAAAGCAACTGCGAATCTAGCAAACGACCCAAAAGCTAGATTGACCCGACACTATACCGAAGATATCCCGAACGTCAGCCAGTACGAGATTAGGATGGCTCTGAATCAGCTTAATATCAATAAGGCACCGGGTGATTACGGAATTACGGCCGAACTCCTGAAGGCGGGTGGGAAACCGATCCTTAAGGCCCTTCAGAAGCTGTTTGATTCCGTTATATTCGAGGGAAAAACACCACAGGAGTGGAGTGGAGGTGTGGTGGTACTCTTCTTTAAGAAGGGCGACAAGGACCTGCTCAAGAATTATAGGCCCATCTCACTTCTGAACAGGAGTGGGTTTTTATTCAGTAAAAGTCTGGGGGATGTCATTAGATGATTTTCCCACCGAAAAAAAAAATCCACCTTAGTCAATCATAAGGCTGAGCAGCAGCCGTCAAGGTTCAAAGTTTGAATTAGAAAACTCGCGATCCATCGCTATTTTGCCAAATTTTTGTCTTTAATAATATTTTTTAAGATTAAGTAATATAATTATATAATAATACAGCATTTAACAGAGAGCGTTCCTTTGTTCCTTTTAACCGGCAGTACGATACTAAAAAAATATTCCTATTTTATTTTATTAAAAGTAAATTCTCTTTTCGGATAGGTAAATTAAAAAGAAATTATTAAAAAAAAATTAAACGAAGTAATTATATTGTGCTAAAATTAAATGTCGATAAAAATTATCGTCCATCGCGTTCGACTCCCTAATTGCATGCATGTGCGCGCATTGAATGATCCTAGAGTTGGTTTCCGATGTACCAGATAGCTCATATTCTCAGGATATGATGTCAATAATAGACTAATTAAACATACAAAGTCTCAATTGAATAGCTCTAATACTTTAGATTTTATTGATATCTAAAATACACCGATTTCGTCACTGACACAATCACTGATACACTGACACACTGATGATCATCAAAATGTTTGGCTACTTCCTGAAGTGCTAGAAAGCTTAAATTTGGTATGTAATCTAAGTTTAGTATACAACCAACAAAAATATTCATAAACTTATAACTTTCGCCTCCATCCCCTAAAATGGGGGGGTGGAAGTTTGTATGAGACTTCAAAATGTTAGGGTACTTCCTGAAGTGCTAGAAAGCCGAAATTTGATATGTAAACAAAGTTCAGTATACAAAAAAACACTACCGTGCCCGGAGGTGGTGGAAGTTTGAATGAGACTTTCACCAATTTTATGAATTAGGACATGAAAGTTTACACGGGACTGTAGACAGTAGCTAAAATAAGTACTTACATGAACCTCCGCCTTAATCAAGAGTCTCATAGTAGGTCTCAGTTAATCAGTAAACTATCAAAGAAAAAAGGCAAAGACAGAGAATGGGCTATGAAAACCGGCACTGCTGATGTGCAAGAAATACACCCCAAAAAAAGAAGAAAAAAATAAACTTTAGTGTTTATTTTTACGACTGCCTAGCAACTTACCAAAAGAACTGAAATCCCATCAAAAACATTTCATGTAAAATGTTGCCAAGACGACCGCATAAGGTTTGCCCTGTGAAAAAGATATCAGGTCTACCGTAGAGCCAAGCTTCTGAATCTACACGGCCTAACTCTACCGACCCTAACTTCACAAATTCTACATATCAGTAAAAATGTATGGCTTGGCTGTTTCGTTACTTACTTCAGAAAGTAAATATTCGCATCACCTCCACGACGGTAGCGAAACGGCGAAGCGATACATTTTTACTGATATGTAGAATTTGTGAATTTAGGGTCGGTAGAGTTAGGCCGTGTAGATTCAGAAGCTTGGCTCTACATGAGATCTGATATCTTTTTCACAGGGCAAACCTTATGCGGGCTGCCCCGCTTCAGTAGCGCATCGGGGATGTTTGCGGAGGCGCGTGCGTTCCACACTATCATGCGCAAGCGGTGCCCATCCCTGGTGCGTAGGATGCGAGCCAGCTGCAATAGTATCCTGAACGCCTTTGCCAAACGTGTCGACTGTCAGTATCTGAATCAACAATGATTCAGATACTTAACTGACAGTCGACACGTGGCGCATGGTTCACGTACTCAGTAATTTTCAAATATTATTTTAATTTCAATTATTTATTAAATTCAATTTTTTTTTCTATTATTATTATTTAATATTTGTGTCGTATATATGCTTGTATAACTTGTAGTTCAAATGTAATTCATTAATCTTATTTATAGTTATTATTTTAATGTAATTCTATGGTCTAATGTTGATTGATATAAATAAATAAAATAAAGTTTAAAATGCCAACTTTCTAGAAAAGTTGTATGAAATTTATTAGTAGGTAGTTAGATAGTTTTTTTATCTATTTCAATCGAAAACTAAAAAAAGTAACACAGTATTTTTTTGAATTAAGTTACAATAGTGTTTTAGGCATCCTGAAAAAAAAAAAAAATAGAGTGACATTACGGATAAAAAATATTCAATTACGAAATATTGTTTAGTTAGATATTTTTAAACCAATTTTGGATTTCTAAATATTACCCGAGGCAAATAAACTTGTGATTTTCATTATCCCAGCAATATCTAATATACGAGTATGTAGGTACCTAAATTTATCTCAAGTTTTCCAAAGTAAATGATTATTAGGCTGAATAAATAGACAAAAAACACTTCACAGTTTATTCAACATTTAGATAGATCACCATTGCCTACTTTCATTTAACATTTGGACTTCACCATAAATTATAATTTAAACCATCACTGTCTGAGATAAGATTTTAGACATGAAGCAAATAAAAAAAAAAAATTACGGGTTGCACTCTGGGAGTGCCGGCAGAAGTGAAAACTTAAGTATTAACGTTGTGCGTTTTGGATATTTTGGAATGGTTATGGAATAATTTTGCACGAATTGCTTTAATTATCAGAATAAAAGTACTATCTTTTATGTGGTAGAATACAATATTTATTTATTGCGCTATCGTACACAAACATGACAATTTATATTACATTAAAAAGTTTATCCCTTCTCTTCTTTTCTTTCATGAAATTAAATTACATTTGCAAATCATCTAATTTCTTTTGGAACAATTCTTCTACATTTTTGTCATTATCCTTTAAACCTTTTGTACGTTGATAATATGCCCTTTGATTCTCACGATGTCTTTCAAAAAGTGTACAACGCCGCTAAAGAAGTTTTCACTTCAAAAAGTAGATAGCGTGTTCCCACCACGCACTCATTATTCCTCATACATATATTTGAAATGCTAATTGCTGCTTAACAAGTTTATAACAAATTTTGGTTCGATTTTCAGCAAAAATAATTTTGCACGAATTGCTTTTTTTTGCACACAATTTTGCACGACATCCGTCTTACGAATTTTCGATCAGGTCACGTGTCCTGACGCGAGTTTAACATTTTTTACCCATTACAAAATTTTTTGCACACAATTTTGCACGACATCCGTCTTACGAATTTTTGATCAGGTCACGTGACCCTGACGCGAGTTTAACATTTTTTACCCATTACAAAAAAGTGTACAACGCCGCTAAAGAAGTTTTCACTTCAAAAAAAAATTTTGAGCGGAGTTGCGACTTTCTATATCAGTATATTCTAATATACTAGAATCACGCACAATCTAGCAGCTTAACAGTCAAAACGAAATTGACCGTCCATTTATGGATGTTGGACCAAGTGCTGCCTATAAAAAGGTCCAGGGGCGATGGATTAGGGGACAACCGTCGCCCCATCTATCTAGACCAGAGATGGCAGCGCCTAGTGTTCTACGTGCGCCTCTCTTAGACGTGTAGGGGAGTCACTCCCCCCCAATACTGGACGAGGCCCGCGGGCGACGCGCCAACACTAATCCGAGGCGGTGCGAGGAACAACCCGAGGTGGTTGTAGTCACTACGAGTCTGACAGACCCCGCCGTCCACTCCTTCCATGGCGGAAGCGGAGAACAGCCATGAAGATTTCCACCCAAAAACAAAATGCTGGCCAGAATGGAAACAGTGCAAAATTGCTAGTCTGTTCAAAATTCAAAATCGTTTTATTTCACATAGGCCTTCATGGGCACTTAGAATACGTCAGAAGCTAGTGCACGGTTCCAATTGGTCCGAGGGAGAAGAACCGGCAACAAACTCTATAGTAGGTATTTATGTTAAAAAAATATTAGATGATCAAACGAACTTACCTGTGATGTTCGATCATTATTATACGTAGCTTCGTTCGAAGATATATTATAATTAACCATGCAGCTAACGCTTGCGCTAGGCGACCCAATTCGCAGCTTTTCAGAGCCTAAAAGCAGAAACAAAACGCACCGTATCCGAGCGAGTATCTGTCAGTAACGTCAAATGTCATTCTTTCAGAGTTAGAGATAAATCTTAAGTTTTGCTGGGTAGGGTAGGGAGGGTTCCCTATATCTTCGAACGAAGCTACGTATAATAATGATCGAACATCACAGGTAAGTTCGTTTGATCATCTATTATACTTCATTCGTTCGAAGATATATTATAATTAACCATGCAGATGTTAAGATTCAACTTAAAGCAAAATTAAGATTTTTAATATCAACAAATATATTTCAGGAACCAAAATCTCTTAGGCACTTATTAGGCTCTTAATATAATGGTAATATGAGACAATCAGTCTTTTTTGACATACTTATACATTTTATATTATATAAGTATATATGTCTATTTTTTTTATATATAATTATTTTAAACATATTAAGGCATTTATAAGCAAATATTTTGTTCAGCATTAAGCACAGCATGAGCAAATTCAGATGAATTGTTGGAAATAGGTATATTATAAAATTTTGCAAAAGTTGAAGAACTGTTTGTTCAGCCGTTTGCCTAATTACATCTAATGATACTCCCCTAGCTTTAGCAGTCGACGTGGATGCATGTCTTGTACTATGCCCTGAAAAAACGTTAATATCTATGCCACACATAGAGAAAGTATATATTATATATATATTTTTTTTTTTTTTATATTTTATTTATCTCAGGACCCTGAGGTCCTGGACCTTTGGGAGGCGTACGAGGAGCCGAAGCCAACTCGCAGAGGCCCTTTAGATAATTATAAAGGAACATGATATCAACCGACGATTATCCCTGTACGCGCTATGCTAGTGCACCCAAGGACAACCCCCGGTTATTGAAAAACTGTTGCGACATATGGAGAACAAAGATAATAGGGCTATGGTTTTTGGAGTCTTAAGTGGACTGGTAACATGGAACTATGTCAAGACTATGGCCCCTGCCTGAACAACGTTATTAATATGCATCGAAAAAAGGCAGGGGGTGACTTGCACACTCAATAAATGGGCCCCCAAAAACGGCCGCTAGCACGAAGTGACGTAGCAACAAGAGGGCAACATATCCTGAGGTGCTTGAGGAGTGGAGAGGTATACCACGGCTATCAGGACAATCCCGGAAGTACGGTCAAGATCCCTACCAGCACCTTACTGGATTATACATCCTTCTCCCGAGCACGTTTGCTCTTGCGAATCTCCACTCAAGCCAGCCAATAAAGGCAAGAGAGAGGTGGGAGCTCAGTTCCTCGTCAGTGTTCACTACGGCCGGCCAATAAAGGCAAGCCGGAGATGAAGAACAAGAATTCTCCCGGGAGATCGGGTCCGTGGGGTCGCTAATGCCCAACAGTTCGCCACAAAACTGCACTGCGGATTGTATCTCTCTTAGTCTGGCCCCTCACCCTAGGCATATTACGGCAAAGCAAACTTTACCGATACAGACCTAGGATATATTGGAGCACGCAAGCCCCACCACGACGTCAACGTAGAGATACGGCGATGGGGATATGTATATATATATATATGGGTATATATATATTATTATTATTATTATCCATCTACTAATGGTAGACGAAGAAATTGGCTTGTGTGGGTTATTCAAAGAGAGTATTAAATGAGTATTATCTTCCCTAATACTCTTGAGTGTATCTAATGTAATAAAATAAAGTAGTGTCAGGGAAGATTTCAGGTTTTGCCGTGCATTTTCGTTACAGAAAATGGCTCTATTTTTGTATGTTTGTTGTAATAAAATAAAAACTAAAATAAAGGTAAATAAGAGGTTCGGTCCGCTGCAACCAGAACCAGATGTTTTTATAGTGTCTAGGATAGAAATGTTTACACCGGTTTCATTAACTATAATATTGGGTATTTTATAAATGATAAATCTGTGCTACTTGGGCTCTGCTAAGTGCAAACCAATTCACTAACTTTTTAGACAATTTCATTTTTATAGAAACCTTAACATAATCTCTGGATGTGATCATTACGACCAATTTATGAGTCTATTAATTTATTAATTGGTATAGACTGTGTGAATAAGTGAGATCCTATAAGTAACATTGAATTGAGGCATTATTTGGAAGGTAACCTAATGTAACCTCTATGGCTGATGGAAGAACATCATGTCAATATTCTGGAAATTAGTGTAAGGAGGTGTGTAAGATGACACTCTTTAAAAAAGGAATGCAATAGTTTTTTTTTTTTTTTTTATTGAGTGCCTATAAAGACTAACAGCTTGAAAAAACTAACATTGTTTTCAATGGTGGACAAGCTTGTGAAGGTCAATATGACATTACCTTTTCATTTTTGCCTTCCCAATATTGGGCTAAATGGAGGAAAGAACACATAAAAGAAATAAATTATCATGTTCAAAGGCAGTAAAAAACATCTAATTAAATGTATTTTGAATCTGGTATCCAGGAAACACAGGCATCACATTTATGTATTACTTGTAGAAGGGAAAAGATCAATCAGTTTGACCAAACTGAGACACAATATACCTACTAAAATGTAGAGATATTCTGTTCCCACTCTATGTTAGATGTATGAGATTGTTAATTGCTCTCTTTGTTGTCTTTTGAATCCATATATGAAGCAAATAGACAAATCTAATTATTTTCACACCATATTTGCTCCATATTTCTGGCTATATTATTTAATTGTTGATACCGTATTCCTCCCATTCGGTTTATATAAGATACAGCAAACTATTATCAATCTCACACAAAATGTGTAAGTGCTCATGTTTAACAAAATAGAATTTTTAAAGGTAAAAAATGTGAAGCAGTTCTAAATAATTTATGTGATAATTATAATTTTTTATCCTTTTTCCAGAATCCATGGATTTCTGTTATCACTACAATTGCCCCCCCCCCAGTTCTTGTTGCATCATTGTAGGTCTAGTTTGATGATTGGATGAATTTTTATTTTGAATCTTAGTTGCCTTTACTTATAACTAAGTATTTATGTTCTAATTTTAGTATAGAACCAACCAACAACAAATGTTGTTGCAACAAAATTATGCAACAGTTGATGTACCTATTAAGTGAGTAATCTCTCATAAGCTAAGAAATTTGTTTCTGTAAATATTTTTAAGGGATTTACAGAAACAACATTTTTTGTATGTGACATCAGTCATTGTGTGTCATATATAAAATCTAAATAATTAACATGATTGGGATGGCGTATTTTGTAAAAGGAGTAATTGTTCCTTGAATATTTTTCAACCTTTTATTATATAATAGTAGGCTAGTATGAATAGTGTAGTGTGTATAGTAGTAGACTATATAGTCTGAACCAATACACAAAAGGTCATCAAGATGATGATGTACATACTGATTTGTGAACTTTTGATCATAGATATACATGTAACTACCACTATCAAAAATGCATAATGTGTAAAACAAATCCCATTTGGGACAGCAATAGACTCTTTTTAAATGATCATAATGAAATAATAGGTATCTCCTGTGATCTGGATTCAAATTTTGCCAAAAGATCTCCTGGG
This sequence comes from Mythimna impura, assembly GCA_905147345.3. NCBI lineage: Eukaryota > Metazoa > Arthropoda > Insecta > Lepidoptera > Noctuidae > Mythimna > Mythimna impura. The sequence continues at coordinate 317,753 of LR990355.1, read as the reverse complement.
TACACTAGAGCTACCGCAGTGATCTTACATCTTATAAATTTGGATGTGTGAACCAATTTGTTCAGGGGTATAAAGGTTTCAATAAACCTCCCTTCTCCATCCCTGTTGGGAAACCAAAAAATATCTTGGATATAAGTTGATTCCCACACGGTTTCCATGGGGAATTTGTGCTCAATGGCAGTAAATTATGAATGGTTTTATACATAAATATGCATTCATCTTGGCCCCTGATCTTGAAGATCCTGATTGATCACTTGTAAAACCATTTTTGTTTTGAACCGTTGAATTTTGGTTGATAAGTTATGGAAGAAAAAATGCACTTACCGAACATCCACAGATGTGTTTCAAAATTGGGGCATTACCACAAATCCTCTATCAACGAGGAAGGGAATGGGCTAATCTGTAAGCATGACTAACCTCTAATTTCAACCATGAGCCTGTGGTGAAACTTTTTGTGTTCTAGCATACACTGGATGTGTTGCGAGAATTGCTTGGTTATAGTTTAATATGAGGACTGCAGATACTTTCGTCCAGGCCTAGGTATTATTCTTTGCTGGTTGTACCAAGATGGACCATTCCCGTTTCCCTGACGGGTTACAGTTGAAGATTAGGCTGGCTTCATAATAAGCTTGCCGCTTCTGTGGCATGTCTTTAGGACTTAAAATGTTCTCTGTTGAAGTATTCCCATGCAGGTAGTCGTCTCTATCAACATCTTTGATAATATCTTTGTTTATGTGAAGTGCAAATCTATTAAAACTCTTCCAGTATCAATCAACTGGGAAAATTAGTTTCAGCCTATTTATGCCATCATTGCTGTGAAGCTTAGATAGGGTCTGATTCCCAATCCCAACTGATTCTGTTCTGATTTAATCTTTTTGTATCAGTATATTCTTGTATTATCAGTGAATTACTGACTGAGGCAATAATCTCTATATTATTTTAAACAGTTATTACACACATTTTTATCTAGTTTTTGTTCATATTCCTTGAGTATTTCCAAAAATGGTATTCTAGATGTGGGTTAAGTCATTCATTAAGTCAGGCCATTAAATCATTTGGTTTTGTAGATATAAATACTGTAATACTTCAGGAAATATAGTAACTGGTTCAACGACTAGCTCAGATGCTAGTTCAGGAAATGTTATACTCAAGTCTGTAACAGTTAGGGTTGTGCCTGTTGGAGCCGATGATGATACAACAGATATCTAGTTTAATGTCCACTTCTTGAGGATCATCCTAAATACAAGGTCTAAAAACCTAAAACTATTGACCCTGTTATGGTACCAAAGTGTACCTAGGCAAAGCCTTTCGGATTTTATCAAAAGGTAATGACCATTGTGCATTCATCTCGTAAACACCACGAGTAAGCGGATCACGTCAATGCATCTCGTACATCACCCGTGTCCATGTACCAAAGGGTAAAGATCATCGTGTGTTCATCTCGTAAACACCACGAGTCAGCGGATCGCGCCAATGTATCTCGTACATCACTCGCGTCCATAGGTACAATATTCAAAATCCATTTTACTTGCACTGTAGATAACTTTCCTGACGAAGCTTTTCAGGTTACCCAAAGGTGTGGGGCAAAAAACAATCTCGTATGTTTATCTCGTAAACATCCCGAGTCAGCTAAACGCGTCAATGCATCACGTGCACAACCCGCGTCAGTAGGTATATTCATATTTCGAAACCCATTTGATTTACAGTCTTACACTGTATAATGTACCATGGCAAAGCCTTTAGAGTTATGGAACAAGGAAACCAGCTCGTGTGTTCATCTCGTAAACACCCCGAGGAGTTTGATCGTGTCAATGCATACAATTATTTGGGTTAAGTACGTGAAACTCTTACTTCACTGAATAATCTAATAGATAAATCTATTACTTCACCTGGAATCAAAGAATTAAATAGAGATAGGACAGGTGACGTACTATGTTATCGTCGTTTCGTCCTTTTTTCAAACTTTTCATCATATGAAGATAGTATTTCATATCTTTTCGTTTTGGCATACTTCATTACAAATTATACAAGCACTATGCTCTTATTTAATTACTTAAATTGGTAAAAAAGCAAATAAAACACAACGTAAAACGTATTGGTTGCCGCGCAAACGTATGGAATGACATTTGACGTTACTGACAGATACTCGCTCGGATACGGTGCGTTTTGTTTCTGCTTTTAGGCTCTGAAAAGCTGCGAATTGGGTCGCCTAGCGCAAGCGTTAGCTGCATGGTTAATTATAATATATCTTCGAACGAATGAAGTATAATGGTTTTTACTATTACAATATAAATAGGTATGTAACGACAGTGTGGACCAGTCATTTATTATTGTATCCAAAACTCAATCGACATTTGTGCGGTTATCATCTGGATCTGGAGAAGAGCAAAATCATGTTTGCGTTCTACGCCCAGTCGTGCGGAGCCTCGCCACAGACAGGAGTCTGCGGCGTCTGCATCTACGTCGACCAACAACAGAGTGTACAGTGAAGTGCAACCCCGAAATCAGACTACTGCTGACCGTCAGCAAAACGAAAGTGTTTTTTTTTTTTTTTAATTGATATAAACCAGTGCTTGATTGCGATCCCACCTGATGGTAAGCAGTGATGCAATCATTGATGGTGAGGCGCACTAGTTTATTAAGAGCCTATTCACTCTAGCCTTGAAGGCACCTAAATTATAGTTGGACGGGAAGACCGCAGCAGGCAAATTGTTCCAGTCCTTCGATGTACGCGGTATAAACGACGAAGCGAAACGCTTAGTCCGGACCGTTGAAGTTTCAACAACGTAAGGGTGGATACTCGACGTACGTCGGGTTGTCCGATGGTAGAAATGAGATGGCGGAATCAAGTCATGCAATTCCCGCGCACACTCTCCAAAATGCAACCTGTAAAAAACCGATAGGCTGGCTACCCTGCGCCTGTGCTCGAGGCTTTGTAGATGTAGATGATCATATAGAATTAAGTTCGTTTCTAGCCAAACGGTGGCCCAGTGTTTAGCGTAGTATAAAGAGAGCTACGATGCCTGCTGTGCGAAAAGAACGGGCGTCCAAAAAGAGGACTCTTTAGTTTAATGTTTTATGTTTTTTAAGGACTACCATTTTATACAATTTTTTAGTATTGTTATCGTATGTTAAACCATTTATTTTTACTCTATTTTATATTATATTTACACTTTTTTACATTTATATACCACCTATTGTCAAAGGTGATTTGATGGTTAATTTATATCTTCTTTTCATTTTGTGCTCGGGAATATGTTCGGAGCAATACAACCGAACAGCTAAGCACTTTTGCTTTCGTGCATTTTTATAAAACTAGCAGTGTGTATTCGGCCGTCGACCGGGTAACTCAAACCATACTAAAACCATTCAAACCATCTTTTAGATTAAATCAACTTAGCTTTCTTACATAAAGAGATATATTTAGTCGTTTAAACCATAAAACCATAACCAAACTAAAGTCGTATCATTTAAACCGAATCAATATCACACCATAACCGTCGAATAAACCAAAACCATCAAAATATCAACCAATTCAGAAAGTTGGTATTGCGCAGACAGATACCAAATTTCTACAGTACAATAATAATAATAAAAAAGTGGGATAAAATAGAAAGGAATCTATGAATCCGCGGAGTTTATAGTGTCCTCATATTCACACTATAAAAAAGAGGTCATTAAACATATCACTAATGAAGTTATAGTGGTTAAATCAAAGTCTAAATAATATTAAAAAATATTGCAAAAGTAATGTAATAAAAAAAAAAATGTTTATACTTAACTAAAACAAAGATGGAACAGATAATAGACACACACATTAACCAAAGCTGTTCAAAATGTATCCAATAAACCGATCAAATTAAAAATTGTAGATAATTGTATAACTAAGTCGGTAAAGGTATTACCAATGTGCTTTCAAAGTAGAGAGGGGTAAGGACTCCATTTTACACACTTTGACTTTCCATTCGGTCCGTGGTTTTCACTAGCTAAGAAAGTCAGATATTTTTTTTTGGGATAATGACCCGTTTTTCTCCCTATTATAATATACTTATTCTAAGTTTTTTTTCTACTTAGACTGCGATTTCGTTTAGTTAATCGCGAGCATAGACGGAGTTTCACGACGTAGTATATATAGCCTTTGTTGACTGTCCGTCTGTATTCTATTGTTAACGACCATTTGTTGTTACGAGTTCTGCAGGCCTAGCCAAGATAAGACCGTTTCGTTTCGAATCTCTTTCTGCAGTTAGTAACGCCTCCGATTCCTTTGTGGGTACGGGTCTAGTACTGCTATCTCGGAACCTCTCTTTACAAGTTCGTCTGTTTCGTTATTGCCTAGGGACACGTTGTGCTCTTGACCCACTGGCGGTAATTTGTAAGTTAGTTTTCTAGGGCTTTGTCAGACAGGAATCTAATTCCATACCTATTATGAATTTCTACACGCTTTATCACTACGTCAATATCTTACATTGTTTACATATAGAAATGCAACATTTAAAGTAGCCAATATTTTTGAACCTTTTACTACATTCATTAAACGACCGGCGTTGAAGCTTAATTCAAGTGCAGAGTACTGATTGTATATTTTCTCTTATAATCGATTAAATCATGCATAATTATACACCACAATGTAGGTAACTTATCAAGTTCAAAACTATTAAGAAAGTATTGCTAATAAATCATTCATCATCGTCTATTGCTGGACATGGACCTCCCCAAGTGTGGCCGCAACGGTCGAACCTGTGCGTTTCGAATCCAGCGGTTTCCAGCGATCCTCACCAGGTCATCGATTCTGGTATGCGGTTGTCAATCCAGAATCTTTTGGCCCCATCGACCATCTGTTGTGCGAGCAATATGCCCTGCTCACTGCCATTTAAGTTTGGTGATTCTTCCGGTTATGTCGGTAACATTGGTTCTCTTGCAGATCTTCATTCCTGGCCACACGCATAGACTTTCGTCTTGAGACACTGGTATGTGAGACGAGAAAAGACCGCGCAGCCGAACGCTGCCCGGAAGTTCTACCTACCTAACTGGACCGTTTGCTCCAACTTCGAGTGGTAGTCGTAATAGAGTCTTCGATTTTGATAGGAGTCAATCATGTCTATTAGGGAATTGGTGTTGTCCAAGTTAATTTTAAGATCTACTCTTTCGGAAGCTGTACTGTCATCAAGCATGACTACTATATTGTCGGCATTCGAAAGTGAGTGATATATTAGGTACTGACGTTAATCTTTAGCCCTTTCCAGCACAGAATTTTGAGGACATCTTCCGTTGTTGCTATGTGGGCACTTTCGGAGTAACTACGTCTCACCGTACAACATTAAATCATTATTATTCTCCAAAGTCTTTGAAAGTGTTTTTAATCTACCAGTTATCTGACCCAGATTTTCAGATAAAGTTGTATTCCTAATATCTTGTTCATATTGTCCATTTATTTTATTTTATCAGTAATATTTTAAAAGTTATTGTCGAATGTTGTCGTGGAGGCAATAGTATCGATTGATATGTCACGTAAGAAATAAGAAGAAAGTGTAGTGGTCGGGGCGGAGCGGCGAGTGCGGCGAGCGCGGCGCCCCGCCCCAGTGCGCGGCGAGGAGCTCCGTGCGTGCCTGCTCGAGGCGGCACGGAGCCTCGAGCTCGACCCTCGGCTTGTGATAGCCTCTAGAGGTCTAAAACTATTTAGTTGCTTATTTATTAAACGAACCTGGTATGTTACTGCTCAACTAATTTATTTTTAATGCCTTTACAGTAAACATGTTTTAGCCTAAGTTTATCGCTCATAAACTGTGCTCGCTTTTGTTAGTAACACCGTGCAATAGGGGATAGTATTATGTAAAAACAGGTGAATCGGTTCGGCAAGTTTTAGCGTGCGAGCTGGCTCAGCCGCGGCCGTGACGCCGGGCCGGCTGGTGCAGCGGACGGAACGCACCTGGAGGTGTCCACCTCGCCGTACTCGTCGGGGTTGACGAGCGGGCGCGCGCCCGGGGCCGCGGCGGCCAGCGCGGGCGGAGCTCCCTGCGGCGGCTCCATGGCGCGGCGGCGGCGGACTGAGCCGCAGCACTGCCGACGCCGCCGCTCGATAGCTCGCGCATGCGCCACGCCCAACTGCGCGCGCACTCATTGTCGCTGCCGCACTCCTCACGCTCGTAGAGAAGGCACACACACATTCAGGAGCCTGAGGTTGTGAGGTGACCGAGAGCGAACCTACTCCCATTCCCCGATAAAGTCCACCAAGCCGATCGGAGCAGTGCCGATGTGTGCAGGCGCGGGGCGAGTCACTTGTGGCAGTGGTGTCGCCGTCGACGGCGGCGGTGACGTAGGCGCCCGCTCAGGGACGAGATACCGGAACTAGGTCTCGTTATTTCCTGTCTTGTCCATTGAGAAGATCGCATTAGCCATATGATTATAATAAACTTGCTTTGGCCCAAAGGTTCTCGTTTTTTCTCGATCACTCACGAGTCCGTCTGTCTATTGATGATCTATAAGGATATTCAGGTTGTGTTGCTTGTAGTAATCTTTAACGTGTTTGTAATTTTCAGACACAATTTATTGTTCATGAATAAATGACTATGACTGTTGTCAGTCGGTCATAGACGCTTTATATGTAATAATGTCGTTACAGTAAATAATTTGATGCAATATAATATTTAGGTAAGTGTAATATGTATAGTAGTTAGGTAATTTTTTTTTTTCATGATTTATTTGGAATTCTGAACACTGCTGCTGAATGCGTACTCCACCAAGTGCTACTTTTGCTGCTTTTGTGAGCTATTAACTCACGGTAAGATGTAACGAACACTTTACTCACTTTGCTGCTGCTAAAGTCGTTACCACTACAATCACTGCTAGGCTAGTGAATACTGCAACCAACAGTTTCACAGGTTCGGTACAAGTTCACTTCACTGCCGTTAGTCCCGAAAAACTATATGAACGAACACGAAGTCATCCGGCTCTAATGACCAAAATGTAGGAGTAACGACCGAAGTGGTATGGAATGCTATGCTGTTAAATTAAATACTTTAATAACTTTAAAGATTTATTTATAAAAAAACTTTTTATAAAAAAAAAACCGACTTCCCTAAAAAAAAACAAGGATCAAAATAACTTTAGTTTCGGAAGTCGGTGTTTCTCGGTATTGTTTGTTTTTTATTTAATACCGACTTCCGAAATTAAAGTTATTTTGATCCTTTTAGTGTTTTTTTTGTGAAGTCTGTTATATTTTTTGTAAAAAGTTTTTTATTTGACACTTTTTAGTTGCGATACACTTATATAAGTACTTATAACCAGAGTGGCTATTTCTCATGACAATTCCAATTAACCCAAACACTGCTAGGTTCAATTGTTTTATTATGAAGTTCCTGTGTCTACCTTCCACCTTCCGGCTCCATCATCAGATCAGTTCGATAGTAACTTATAGCCAAAGTGTATTTCATGACAATTCTAATAAGCCCAAACACGGCTAGGATACATTGATTAATTACAGAGTTCCGGTGCCTATCTTCCGGCTCCATCATCATCATCAGGTCACTTCGATGATACCATTTTCAACATAACTATTCAGAACCATTTCTTTATTTGTATTGTCATAGTCGCTTAACTATCTTCATTGTGATATCTATATGAGTATGAAGTTCCGTTGACCATTTCTGGTCTTATTCATCAGTTCCACTGTTCCACTTCATCAAATGTTACTTTTTGACTGTAAGTGGTTAAGTTCTCGATCAAAATACCAAAATCACTATATTTTTTGTTGCCTATAATATTTGAGGAGTTCCCTCGATCCCTCATGGATCCAATCATCAAAACTGGATTCTGAAAAAAATGGCACCAATCAGAAAGTGCCTCTAAGAGAAAAAAAAAATTGCAAACCGGTCCATAAACGACGGAGTTCTGAGGGAACACACATAAAAAATAAATACAACCGAATTGATAATCTCCTCCTTTTTTTTGAAGTCGGTTAAAAACGGTGATTATGCTAAGTTAGGTACGATAAATAAAGATATGCTAATGAGTACGAAAACATCCGGTTTGCTGTCCGAATATGTACTCTTTTTTTTTTAATTGATATAAACCAGTGTTTGACTGCGATCCCACCTGATGGTAAGCAGTGATGCAATCATTGATGGTGAGGCGCACTAGTTTATTAAGAGCCTATTCACTCTAGCCTTGAAGACACCTAAATTATAGTTGGACGGGAAGACCGCAGCAGGCAAATTGTTCCAGTCCTTCGATGAACGCGGTATAAACGACGAAGCGAAACGCTTAGTCCGGACCGTTGAAGTTTCAACAACGTAAGGGTGGATACTCGCCGTACGTCGTACTGATGCCGCGTCGGACTTAGTGCGGCGTAATTGGGTAGCTAGATTAACAAAACGTGTTCGATCGTGATTATTGTATCGAACAGATTTATTGCCCCAATTTAAATATTTACAAATCTGCACAAAGCTCACATCTGACAACATGAATTGTGACAAAAAAAAACTTGTGACTTGTAGAACCTAACGCTAGGGGCAATAAGAGCCAGTTTTCGAGTAAGTGTGTACTGTAGCCTGTAATTTTTAGGAATCAACATTAGGTAAACTTTCCAACGTATACTTCACACAGACTTAGCAGAGTGCCTCGTGCAAGTTTGTTTTACGTGAAGGTCGATGCACCAGGGTAGCCCGCTAAAATTAAATTTTCTTATTTTTTATATTTGGTAAAAAAACTACATTTCTGATTGATAGTGTAGAACAAACAATAATTACTAACAACGAAATAATAACCAATCCCAAAGACATCGCTAAAACATTTAATGACGTTTTTCTTATCATTAATTACACATAGTAAGTAACTCTTTAAATAAATTGACATATAATTCTAATTCTAATTTCTTGACTCCGACATAAATAATATAATGAATTCATTCAAAAATTAAAACAATAACGGTTATAATGGAATTACGACTAACATTAAAAATATTGCCGATATAATATCGGAGCCCATAAGCTATATAGCATATTTGTATATTGACGAAGGCATATTTTCGGACAAATTGAAGATTTCAATTGTAAAGCCAGTTTTTAAAAAAGGTGGCAGAACAGCAACTGTATGCCCCTTCGTACTATTACCTATCTTTACGACGCTAGATGGCGCTTTAGCTACAAGCATTTGAATTGTTGTTCTCTGTTTTTAAAATTCACTAATAATAATAAACAAAGTTTAATAACAATAAGTGTGCACCAAAAACATTAAGCAAGTTATAAATATTAAGTGTGAACGTTATCCTCGAAAAAACTTAAGTGATATGGAAAATAATTTAACATTTGTGAATAGTGTTAAAAAATCCTCTTACGAACAATAGTTTTAAAACATGAACTCAAGTGAAGCAACAGTGCAGAATAAGTGACTAACAGTGCATAATAAGTGAACAAAAATTATAAAATAATCCGCAGTTCAAACTTGAATCACTTGAGTTGTAATGAAAAAATTCCACTGGCATGACTCATAACTAACGACTTCTTATTATTTAAAAATCTTTCTCGCGTAAACCGATCACCAATTTCAACACCTCCCGTAACAGTTAAGCTAGTGAGATAACTCAAACAGTCGACTGCCGTACACATAGTCGTGCGTTCGAACCCCGCCGGCTGGATCACTTTTTGTAATAAACAAAATTGTTAACTTGACAATTTTAGATAACTTGCAATGAACTTCTTCGGCAATATCACTCAGCGACGTCAGCGCCAGCGCAGACATTCGGATACAAATGAAGATTTAAACCTAACCACCGACTTAAATTGTACCACTAGCAATAGTTTGCCGGAAATGTCAGACGAAGAACATAGCGATGAAATTACCCAACTACAAAATAAAATTAAGGAATTAACTTTGGGATTAGAGGCAGCACACGCAGAAGTCGAGAGTTTAAACTTAGAGAATACTCAACTTAAAAACACTATCGACGAATTAACTAAGAAGAAAAATATTTATAAAAAAATAACAACCGATATAGTTAGTGACAACAGTACATCACCAATAACTAACAAGAAAAGGAGGAACAAAACCATTGTTACAAATAACAGCCTCCCGACAACACCCAAGGCTGACAAAACTAAAACTAACAATTTACTCGCGCAGACTGACAAATCAACACAATATGATACCCATATAATGACGAACCTGCAAGGCGATAAAAATGGATTCCAAAACAAACAAACAAGGAAAAATGTATGTATAATTAGCAACAATAAAAGGAATAAATTATGCAACTTAAGGGGACACTTTTTGTATGTATGATTATTGCCACTATCTTCATCCAGGTGGTGATATTCAACAAATGCTGCAGGGCATTGATAATAAAATAAAAAACTTTAATAAAAATGACTATTGTGTTATTATGATGGGAGAGATGGACTTCATACGGACTGGAAACTATCACGACATTATATTTCTTATTAGAGAAACCATCGGGAAAATCAATAACACGAATGTGATTATTCGCCTTCCGACCTACAGATATGGCAATTATACAACTATATATAATGCACGAATAGAAACTTTTAATAATCTCTTATATCTAGACAACTTAACTCACGAATATGCCTACTTATTGGACTCTAATGCAGAATTAACTTGTGGCTATGAAATGTTTTCTGCACCACAAGGACACATAAATGGAACAGGAATGAGGAATATTTTCACTAATCTCCAGAGGACTATAACTGAAATCGATGCTGAAAATAATATGACAATATCTAATTCTTCTACCTCAGAAATTGAGCGTTCAAACATGTTTTTTCTATAACTATCTGATTATTATGCATCAGAACATCGCGGGACTCATCAACAAGGTGGACCAACTAACACTACACCTGCAAGAACTAGCCGAACAAAGAAACAGTATAGACATAATTTGCGTCACAGAACACTTTATGGAGCGAGGACACGAGGGGCTTCTCTCAATACCTAATTATAAATTAGCCGCTTACTATACAAGAAGTACGAAAAGAGGAGGAGCCTGTATTTTGGTAAAATTTGGTCTCCAATATAAAGAACTTACGAATGTCAGTAAAATGTCAATTGAAGGCGTTGTCGAAGTTTGTGCAATAGAAATAATACCGCATGACACAATCATTATTTGTATATACAGAGTACCAAAGTTAAACAATTTAGAAGTTTTCTATTCAAAATTAAACATTATATTATCAAAATACTGTTACAACTCGAACAAGAATGTCATTCTATGTGGTGATTTTAACATTGATATTTTAAAACAAGATAAATTATCTCTTGAATTTACTAGTTTCCTATTGAAGTACAATCTATGTTTACATATTAATCAACCAACTAGATTACAAAGCAATACGTGTATTGATAATTTTGCACATAATATTTCACGAAAATGTACTCATAGTGTCCTTGATCTACATATTATGTCGGATCACTTTTCTGATGTCTACCTCACTAAAGACCCTAACGTAGCATATAACAACTTTTTAGAGCTATTCCAATTGTTTTATAATTTATGTTTTCCAATTATGTGTAAAAAAAGAAAATAATTAATAAGAAATCCAAATTGGATAACACCTGGTATAAGACGGTGTAGCCAAATAAAACGACGGTTGTTATGGCAACATAGATTAAATCCATCTAAGATTAATGTGACAAAACTTAGAAATTACTTAAAAAAATTATAAAATTGACACAATTCGCAAAGAATAATTATAAAATAGAGACAGCATATAATAAATCGAAAATGACATGGAATATAATAAATGGAAATAGAAGCAACTCTCCACCAGAGTATATAAAAGAAATAAATTATGACGGACTTACATACACTACTCCCAAAGACATAGCAAATACCTTTAACGACTACTTCATAAGCCAAGCAGAAAAACTTTCCACTGCTTCGACACAATTTACCACTGATAATAAAATAAATTTATCTGCACAGTCAATGTTTTTGGCCCCTATCATACCAGATGAAGTAAATAGAATTATAAAAGATTTAAAAAATAAAAATAGTGTAGGATACGACGACATTTCAACAAAGGTTCTAAAATATGTTTCGGAAATAGTATCACATCCTCTCAGCTACATATTTAATTTAAGTATTGAGTCTGGAAGCTACCCTGATAAACTTAAACCTACTGTCATAAAACCTTTATTTAAAAAAGACGATGAGAAAGATATTAAAAATTACAGGCCAATAGCTCTCATTCCAGTAATATCCAAAATATTCGAAAAATGGATCTACAGGTCTATAGAGGCATACCTCAACAAACACAATATACTTGTAAAAGAACAAAAAGGATTTAGGAAAGATCATTCAATAAATATGGCTTTATATGACTTTCTTAATGACATCATAGCTAACATGAATGAAAGAGTCCCAGTATCAGCAATATACATGGATATGACCAAGGCATTTGACTTGGTCAACCATGAAATACTGCTGAGCAAGTTAAATGCGTACGGGATAAGGGGAAATGTCTTATCACTCATAAAATCTTACTTAAAAAATAGAACACAACACACAGAAATAAGTCGAATTTGTAAATTAAATAAAACTGTTATAAAATACACATCCAAAGAACGAATAATATCTTATGGCGTGCCCCAAGGCAGTGTGCTAGGGCCTTTATTATTTCTTATATATATAAATGACTTTCCCCAGAATACAACCTATCCTATGACATTGTTTGCCGACGACAGTACTATCATTGTTAAACTTGACAAAAATAATAAAGACTTTGAAGCTAAAATAATCAATGCATTACAACAAGCAGTTAACTGGTTGGAGCATAACAACTTAATTATAAATTTGAAGAAAACAAAAATTATGAACTTTCGGCAAAGAGTAGTTAATTCGGAACTAAATGTAATGTTTAATAATGAAAAAATTGAAGAAGTTGCAAATACAAAATTTTTAGGCTTAACAATCGACAATCAACTTAATTGGAAACAACATACTTCAATATTAATTAAAAAAATTAGTAAGTTCGCTTTCGCTTTGTACAAACTAAAGAAAGTAGTCAATCAAGCAGCGGCAGTCACTGCATACTATGGATATGTCGATTCTATACTACGCTACGGAGTCATGTTTTGGGGTAACTCCTGCAATAAGGACATGGTGTTCAAATCGCAAAAACGATGCATTAGAGCTATTACTGGTATACAAATAACTGATAGCTGCAAGCCTTATTTTATATTGTTAAAAATTATGACATTACCTTGCCTGTACATATTTGAGACTGCTTTATTTGTTAAAAAGAACATGCATCTATTTAGAAAATCATCTGAACATCGCTACAAAATAATCAGACAAGAATATAGACACGAACTTTGCATTCGACCATCAAAGACCGCCTTGATGCATAAAAGCATACTTTGTATGGCCCCAAAAATATTTAATAAATTACCAAATAAAATTAAGGACTTAAATATTAATCAATTTAAGAGTAAATTAAGAAGTCTATTATTGGAGAAATGTTATTATAATATTGACGAATTCCTTAATGATAAATTTTAAGCTATTTGATATTGATTTTATTTAATTTTGACATTGTATTATTATTTTTAGCATAGTAAGTTACTTGACATTGATATTTATTTAATTATGACATTGTATTATTATTTTTACTATAGTAAGTTAATTGACATTGATATTTATTTAATTTTGACATTGCATTGTTATTCTAATTTCTATTCATTGAGTTATGTTGTGTTTTGTTATAATTATTTCAATGTGTTAATTAATTCATATTTATAATAAACTACGAGAAAGAGTGTACACCTTTAAGGTAGATTTTTGAGGAACTAACTAATTTATTATTAAGATCTCATGTAAAATGTACCAAAAATCACACCAATAAATGAATTTTGAATTTTGAATTTTGAATTTTGAATTTACCTAAATTTTATAAAAAGTTATTTATCTTTCTATAGAATTTATACCTTTTTCGAAAACCAGACATTTTTATTATAAGTGAATATGGTTTTAGGAAAAATAAATTGTTATAATAATTTCCACACTTCAAAGGCTTTTAACCGTGCTGAGCATAACATTCTGCTAAGAAAACATACATACGCATATGTTATGTGAGGCAATAAATAAGTCTTGTACAGTCTCATAAAATCATATTTATATATTAGGCAACAGATCACAGAGATAAGGAAGGAAAACACACTCATAGTCACAAAAAAACAGAAGAAACTTATTCCGGTAAAATTCAGCGTTCCACAAGGGGTTATCATATCCGCCCTTCTTAGTCTGTGTCGTGTGACCGGCCATTTCCGCCAACTAAAACTGGGCAACTAATTTAAACGTTTAATGACTTGTCAATCCACGTTTGGCCATATCCATCATGTAGGATTTCCATGATAATAAAGGTCTAAATAAAGTAAGAACTTATGTATTGTTCTTGTAAGAATTGGTCTGCATTCAAATAAAAATCCAATTGCAATAAAAATCGAATGGATGTCGGTAGCAGAACTGTAGGTAAGTACCATATGATAGCTGCATTCGTTTTCAGGCCCGTAGGTATTATTTATACCAAATTATGCAGCGTTGTCGTAATTATACTTCACTGTACTTTTATTTTCCATTTGAAAATTATTTTTTGGTTTCCATAAATAATAATTTACCATGTTAAATCACAAAAACAAAAAGCCAGCAGCTAGCCCATATCATGATGAGGCAAGCGGGCAAGGTTCTATATCATGAAACGTGATTATTATATGAAATGGTTGAACAACTTATGAAATACTAATATAATATAAACTGGTGAAAATAAAATACAAATTATACACATTAATATCTGTTCTATTAGAAAACATTTCAATCAGTTGACGGTACTTTTACAAAATGTTTTGAATAAGTTAGATGTAGTATGTCTCACAGAGGTCAACATCAGACAGGATGAAGTAGCCATGTACGCAATTGATGGCTACAATATATATTCGCAAACCAGGGAAAAAAAGCGAGGAGGAGGTATACTTGTATATGTGAAAAATAATCTTCAGTTTAATCCACAACAATCCTGTAACACCTCGACATTTGAGTTAGTACACGGTTATCTGGCTAAGAATGTTTATAACACTTATCTATTGGTAATCTACAGGCCGCCGCACACAAACAAACGCACCTTTACTAAAGAAGTCCAAAATGTTATTCGAGAGTTACCAATTAACACGAACATTATACTGGTAGGTGATTGCAACATTAACTTGCTAGAAAATGAGCTGGATTCATCGGCAAACTTATATTTGAATACGTTATCAAACTTGGGACTTCACTGTGGCATTCAAGACATAACGCGGGAGGCGGTTGTCGGTCAGAGGCGAGTAGCGTCCTGCATCGACCACGTCTTCATGCGAAATGTAAGTAGAGGGGCGAGCGACGTACACGCATACACACTTACTACTCAGGTAGCCGACCACTATCTAACGGGAATCTCAGCTGTTATTGATAATGCCACAGACAAAACGTGTGTCAGTAAAACAAGGTACGACAACAAAGCTATTAGAGATAAACTTAAAACTATAGATTGGTCAACGCTGTTACAGATACAAGAACCAAACGAGTTATATGCAAAAATGTCCGCGATTTTTGTCGATATTTATAACAGTTCCAAATTAGATAACTTGGTGTGCCCTAAACGCAAAAAACAGCCTTGGGTTACTGACAAATTACGCATGCTTATAGAAAATAAAGACTATCTATTTAAACAGTGGAAAAACGACCCAAAAAATAATAATAAAAGATTACAGTATACTAGGTGCAGAAATAAAACCCAGAAACTTATTAATATAGCCAAAAATAAAAGCAGGCGTCAAATTATAATTAACTGTAAAGGAGATATGAGAAAGATTTGGAATAATGTAAACGCATGGCTTGGTAGGTCTAAAATGGGAGTGGATGCTTTAATAGAAAAACATTTGCTTCAAAGTGAATCATTGCAAAATATATGTAACAATTTCTGTGAAACTTTTACAAAAGAAGTCGATATTATTAAACATAAGTGTCAACACATTTTTTTAGACAGAAAGAACTATGTAAATGAATGTAATATAAGTTTTAGGTTTCAAAAAGTGCTACCAAAAGATATAAAACGTGTTATAGATACATTGGACTGCAGTAAGTCACCGGGGTCGGACGGTATTAGAGTTACGGATCTTAAACAAATTAAACAGCAAATTAGTCCAGTAATAGCACATTTTATTAACATTAGTGTTAAAAAATGTCAGTATCCGAATGAACTTAAAAAATCAATTGTTAGGCCAATATATAAGCAGGGATCCCATCAGGATTATGGCAATTATAGACCTATAGCTATTTTAAATACAGTAAACAAAATAGTCGAAAAAATTATTGTCAAACAGCTCTCCACTTTCTTGGAAAATAATCATATTTTAAACGATGTTCAACACGGTTTTAGGCCAAGTAGAAGTACTGCTACTGCACTGGAGAAATTCACAGATGAAGTCAATAATCGTCTAGAAGAGAAAAAGATAGTTATGGTTATATATATAGATTTCAAAAAAGCCTTTGATACACTGGACCACGACGGCTTGCTGCAGGGCATGATTGAATGCGGTATAAGGGGCCCCATGAATGCATGGTTTGGCAATTACCTAGAAAACCGATCACTTAACGTACGTGTAAATGGAGTTGAAAGTGTACCGGGCGACATCAAATTTGGTGTTCCGACCGGTTCAGTATATGGGCCGCTAGGATACATAATGCATGTCAATAGCATGTCTAATGTATTGAAAAAATGTAAAGCATTTATGTATGCTGATGATACATGCTTAGTTTATAGTCATAAGAATATCAATGTAATACAGCAGGCAATGCAAAATGATTTTGACAGTATTGTTCAGTGGGCTCATGATAATGGCATAATAATAAATATAAGTAAAACTAAGTGTATGCTGATTCACTCGCCATATCATAAAGATAAAAACAATCTGTTAGTAGAAGTGAAAGGTCATACGTACGAATGTCTTCATAACAACAAGCAACACTGTCAATGCATGTGCTTAGAAACAGTTACCTCGTACAAGTATCTAGGATTAGTCATAGATAACACATTCACATGGAATCTGCATGTTAACAATGTGTGTAATAAGTTACGCTCTATAATGGGTAAATTAAAAAATCTAAAATATGTTGTCAGCAGAAAAGTGATGTATACGCTGTATTATGCACTGGCGGACTCAGTTATTGATTACGGTTTGGGTGGATATGGTCTTGCGTTCCCTACACACTTAAATAAAATTAAAATTTTGCAGACTAGATTACTAAAACTACTTGTGGACAAAAAAACTAAAAAAAGCTTAAATAATAACTATGATAAACTGTTTAAAATTTGTAAAACGCTCCCGATTCATAAAAAAATAAAGTTAACCATATTGTCTGAACAATTTAATAATGAAGAATACAAAGAGGAACGTAGGCGTATGTACCCAACTCGTCTATCTAAACAAAAGATACTTGCTGTTCCTAAAGTAAGTAACTATTTTGGTAAACGCACGAGGAAATATGTTACGCCAATGTTTATGAATGAGCTACCCCCAAACTTGTTATCATGTGCTAAATTGAAATACCATCTTAAAAAGTTACTAAAAAAACATTATCTGTCACTGTGTCCGTAGATTAACAGGATTGTGTATGAACAGTAAAAATAGTCCATGGATGTAGAATGTGGGATTGTTTGATTACGTGGGTGTATTAGTAGTTATATCATGCTGTTAGCTTAGCATACATTTATTGTCACGTCTTAATATTATAAAAATGTGAAACGAGAACAACTGCCGACAAACTGTTTTACAGTTTGGCAGAATTTTTGTAATGCATAATGTACGCAAATTTTGAATAAAGTAAATAATAAAAAAAAAAAAATAAACAAAATAAAAACTATTATAGTATTATAATAAAATATTGCCACGACATTTATAGACTTGTTCGTCAACTCGCGACTGCATTACGGATATCGGACATTCAGCGTGCGCATGTTATAATCCAATAATGTTCGCAACAAGTACTTTTAAAGAGCATCGGGGTAGTACCTAATGACAATGGTACAGTTGGCTGGTAAAAGATCTGAGCGAAACTGAAGTCATTTGGTGTCAGGCGTATGACAGGAGGTGGTGGTATTGGTGTGCGATACGTAGCAGCAGGCTAGCGTCGCGCGGGTGTTTCGGAGTTCCGGTTGGTGTGGCGTGCGAGGCGCAGGCTGGCGGCGTGCATGGAAGAGCGGCGCCGGCGCGGGCTCGTTGCACCGGGCACTTGCGGCGACGAAGAGCCCTGCGTCAGCCCTACCTCGCGCTCCGCCGAGCCCGGCTCTCGCTCCACCGAGCGCACCGTGTCCGCCGACGAGCTTGACGACCCACTCAGCGGCCCCTGGGACACAACGGACTACTCGTGAGAGACCGATTGCGCGTGCCGCATGATGCCTATTCCGATGCTATGCCCGCACCTGCACTGGCTTCACGGACTGCTCGAAGCGGAACACGAAGCGCAGCTCCGACCAGAAGTGCGTGTGGAAGCGGCCGCCCTCGGTTCGGGCACGGCGCGCCGCCGCCCACCCCAAGTCGCAGCACGAAAGCACGATGCCGAGCGCGCAGCCCACCACCAGCACCAGCCACAGCCCCAAGAAGTTGGCCATGGATAGCTCCGCGCTCTCGTGCTCCTCCTCCACCTGCAACACGTCCGAGCCGCCGCACGGCGATGATGGCCCGCTTGTTTGGATCCATCTCAACATTTATTCTATACTACTAATCTACATAATTTTTGTTCGATCTTTGGTAAATTCTAAGCTTTGCCAGAAAAACTTACCAATTCTTACTTACAAATAAAAGTTAAAAAGTCATCACCATAGTGGGTATCAAGTTTTATAAGAATAGTTCGTTAACCGACTTAAAAAAAAACTACAAAAAAAAACACGGGGATACGATGGTTTTGGAACCCGAACTCATTGTGCCAAATTACTCTTTAGTCACTTGCGCGGTTGGCTACGAGAACACACCAACACATGAGCGAGAAAGTGGTGGTTCCTGTTATAGGGCTGCAGGCAGGTCAAAGAAGCCATAGCACACCCAGATTGAACCCTAACCAGTAATCTTCTGTGACTGGACAGAGGTAGCTTGCGCCTGGTGGCGGGGGTCGTTACCGGTCAATGCTCACTGAATAAACACTTCTTCACAATTAGTATCACGGACGGTCCACTGTGCAGAGCATGCATAGAGTCGGAGAAAACCATCGCGCACTTGCTCCTCGAGTGTACAGCCATCATTGAAATAAGAACACGAAGCTTGGGAGTAGGTAAACTACACAAACGATTCTTTTCTTCTTAAAAAAATTCATAATATTTTTATTTCACACTAGCTGACCCGGCGATGTAGTATATACTCAATACTTTATTGCATTCCATATTATGTACATAGGTGGTATAAAATATAGTCAAGATCAATATGGACCCTGTCGGGCACAGCAAAGTTAGGAGAGAGGATGGCGGCAAAGTAACAATTCATGGAATTAATTATTGTAGGTAGATCTAATAGATGTATATTATTATGTATGTGTATAAGTATTGGTAGATTGTGTCCGATTATTTAATTTTTGTTTTTGTCATCTTTATTATTAAATTATGTATGTATATTATTTAAATTAGATTGTGTATGCATATTTTTATTATTATGTCTATTGTATAAGTAATTGTAAATTATGTCAAATATTTTATTTATTTTTATCGTCATTATTAGTAAATTGTTATTATTAAAATTAATTTATTTATGTATATTTTTTTTTATTTATCTCAGGACCCTGAGGTCCTGGACCTTTGGGAGGCGTACGAGGAGCCGAAGCCAACTCGCAGAGGCCCTTTAGATAATTATAATGGAACATGATACCAACCGACGATTATCCCTGTACGCGCTATGCTAGTGCACCCAAGGACAACCCCCGGTTATTGAAAAACTGTTGCGACATATGGAGAACAAAGATAATAGGGCTATGGTTTTTGGAGTCTTAAGTGGACTGGTAACATGGAACTATGTCAAGACTATGGCCCCTGCCTGAACAACGTTATTAATATGCATCGAAAAAAGACAGGGGGTGACTTGCACACTCAATAAATGGGCCCCCAAAAACGGCCGCTAGCACGAAGTGACGTAGCAACAAGAGGGCAACATATCCTGAGGTGCTTGAGGAGTGGAGAGGTATACCACGGCTATCAGGACAATCCCGGAAGTACGGTCAAGATCCCTACCAGCACCTTACTGGATTATACATCCTTCTCCCGAGCACGTTTGCTCTTGCGAATCTCCACTCAAGCCAGCCAATAAAGGCAAGAGAGAGGTGGGAGCTCAGTTCCTCGTCAGTGTTCACTACGGCCGGCCAATAAAGGCAAGCCGGAGATGAAGAACAAGAATTCTCCCGGGAGATCGGGTCCGTGGGGTCGCTAATGCCCAACAGTTCGCCACAAAACTGCGCTGCGGATTGTATCTCTCTTAGTCTGGCCCCTCACCCTAGGCATATTACGGCAAAGCAAACTTTACCGATACAGACCTAGGGTATATTGGAGCACACAAGCCCCACCACGACGTCAACGTAGAGATACAGCGATGTGGTTATGTATATTATTATTATGTTTTGTATAAGTAGGTTTTTTTTTTTTTTTTTTTCGGTGGGAAAATCATCTTATGACATCCCCCGCCCTTGGGCGGGGCGGGAGATAGTGTCAGACTTTTACTGACTCAAAACCCACTCCTGTTCCTTCGTTGCCTTTCGTACCAGGGCCGAGTCTTCCTTTCAGAATCAGACCCTTGGCCCCGGTAGGCTTCGACCCTGCTAGGCCCCTACAGTTGCTGACATCTCCTTGAGGCGCGCGTGGAACAGCACGCGCCGTCGACGACTTGGGCTCGGTCCGGACGGTTACCGGACGGTCGGACGGCGAGCCACCCATTGCTCGTCGTCCGCAAGCCTGCGCCTACGATGGCCGGAAATCGGGATCGGAATCCCGGCGGCGATTGGGGCGTGAGGACCGTTGCCTCACGCGATCGGCCGCCTCCTTTGCTAGCATTACTGCTTCGCAGAAGGAGGCAACCGCCTGCCACTCCTCCTCGCTCCGGACCATGGCCTGTACCAAAGCCCGGTGCGAGAGATCGCCGCCGCTGATCGCCCCCACGAGGACACGGCGTTGCTCTACCCAAGCGGGGCACACCTCCAACGTGTGCTCCACCGTGTCCTCCGGGCGGTCCACACAATGGTGACACCCGGGCGTTTCTTCCGCACGAATCCGGTGCAGGAACCTCCCGAACTTACCATGTCCGGTGAGGACCTGCGTCATGCGGAAGGTAAGGACGCCGTGTTGCCTTTCCAGCCACTCCTCAAAGAGGGGACTTATCGCCATAATTATGGCGTGCCCAGCACTGGGTTGCGATAGTCGCTGTCGCCATTCCGCCATGAGACCCCGTCGGAGCTCTGTTTCACCCCGACGTTGCATCTCCACGCGCAGATCGTGCATGAGTGCAAGGCCTGTTGCCACCAGATCCCAGGTAAATTTTGTCAGGTATTTTAATTATTTTTATTGTCGTCATTATTAAATTATATATTCATTTAAGTCAATTATGTATATTTATTATTATTATGTCCGTGTGTAAGAATTGATAAATTATGTCAGGTACTTTTATTTATTTTTCGTCGTCATTATTATTAAATTATTTTATTATTTAAGTATCTGGGAATTTATATTTCATTAAATTTTCTATTTTTCATACTATATTATATTAACTATATTTAATAAATGTCATTACAGAAACTTTGGTGAATAATAATATAGAAAAAAATAAAAAAAAAATATTTTCCGATCGACTTATCATCTAAAAATTTCTTTACTGAGTAGTATGACTTCTTTATGAGTACTATATACTCTCCGAGTAGTATTTCTTCTAGAAATTCTTTCAATTTATTGATAAATATATTTGTTTTTCTTACTTCTCTAATTTCATTTGGCAGTTTGTTATAAATTTTAGCGGACATTACTAAAGGACTGATTGAGTGTATTTCTAATCGGGATCGAGGTATGTTTACTTTGTTTCTATTGTGTCGAGAAGTGTATCTTCTTTGTGTTTCTTCACAATTTGTGTAAAAATCTGGGTGTTTTCTGACAAATTTACATAACTCTAAGATGTATAAACAGGGAAGTGTGAGTATTTTGTGTTTTAGGAAGTGTGGTTGGCAACTTTCTGTTTGTTCAATATTGGTTATTATTCGAATTAACTTTTTTTGTAAAATAAATATGGTCTGCGAATCAGTAGTAGTAGTATATCTTTCGATACAGTCAACCGATTACGATGAAACAAAGCCTAAGTCAAGTTACACACAATTTTAATGTATAAAAGTTATCTATATCGATATTGTATATTTTACGTGATGCGTGCACAACTAAAAATTTCTACAGATTTATTTAAAAGTAAGTATACATAGATAGGCCTACACTTAATAAAAACTTTTTAGAAAAAAAAAATAACCGACTTCACTAAAAAAAACACTAAAAGGATCAAAATAACTTTAATTTCGGATGTCGGTGTTTCTCGGTATTGTTTGTTTCTTATTTAACACCGACTTCCGAAATTAAAGTTATTTTGATCCTTTTAGTGTTTTTTTTAGTGAAGTCGGTTATTTTTTTTTTCTAAAAAGTTTTTATTTCACACTTTTTAGTTGCGATACACTTATAAACAGAGTGCCTATTTCTAATGACAATTCCAATTAACCCAAATACTGCTAGGTTACATTGTTTTATTATAAAGTTGCTGTGCCTACCTTCCTCCTTCCGGCTCCATCATCAGATCAGTTCGATAGTACCTTATAGCCAAAGAGCATCTCACGACAATTCTAATAAGCCCAAACACGGCTAGGATACATTGATTAATTACGGAGTTCCTGTGCCTACCTTCCGGCTCCATCATCAGATCAGTTCGATAGTACCTTATAGCCAAAGTGCATCTCATGACAATTCTAATGAGTCCAAACACGGCTAGGTTACATTGATTAATTACGGAGTTCCAGTGCCTACCTTCCGGCTCCATCATCATCATCAGATCACTTCGATGATACCATTTTCAACGTAACTATTCAGAATCATTCATTTATTTGTATTGTCATAGTCGCATATCTTCAATGTGATATCTATTTGAGTATGAAGTTCCGTTGACCATTTCTGGTCTTCTTCATCAGTTCCACTTCATCAAATGTTACTTTTTGACTGTAAATGCTTAAGTTCTTGATGAAAATACTAAAATTACCATAGGGTTGCCTATAATTTTTGAGGAGTTCCCTCGATTCCTCATGGATTCCATCATCAGAACTGGATTTTGAAAAAAATGGGACCAATCTGGAAGCATATCCTATAAAGGGAAAAAAAAATTTTGCAAATCGGTCCATAAACGACGGAGTTCTGAGGTAACACACATAAAAAAAAAAAAAAAAAAAAAAAAAAAATGATGATAAAAAAAAAAAAAAAAAAAAAAATACAACCGAATTGATAACCTCCTCCTTTTTTTTGAAGTCGGTTAAAAAACATCAGAAGCTAGTGCACGGTTCCAAATTGGTCGTTTCCTATGGTGAAGAACCGGTAACAAACTACATGGTTACTCTTTAAAAAAAAAACCGAGCAAGTGCGAGTCGGACTAGCGCACTGAGGATCCGTACAAACTTACATAAGAAAACAGTTTAATTCCCGAATTGAGTTACGAAGATTTTTCCGAATCGCAAAAAAATCTTTTTTGTGACGTCGTAACTACTTTACATTTTTTCAGATTTTTTTCTATACGCACAATATCTAGTCTCAAAAAGTAAAAAAATAAAATAAAATAAAAGTCAGCGGTTCGAAATTTGGTATTTATTTAAAAATAATCGTTAATATCAAAATAGGTCAGTCTTCATTATTTTCAATAATCATCACATTTTTAATAATCTAAGTCCACAGGGGAGATCGCCTAGTCTACAGAAAATAAATCAAAAATATTCTTTAATTCTTATCATCATCATCATCATCATCATTTCAGCCGAAAGATGTCCACTGTTGGACATAGGCCTTCCTCAAGTGTCGCCACAATGACCAGTCCTGTGCGTCTCGCATCCATCGGATTCCCGCGACCCTCACCAGCGGGGCTATTACGTAACTCTGTTGACAGTTCAAGTGATGATCACTTGTTAACAATGTGCATCATTGAACTGTCAAACAGCTAGTTTCGTATTGCCTATCTTCAGTGACCAACTGCAGTGACGTCATTAGCCACTGGTGTCTTTGATAGCCACCGTAACACGTTTTGACAGATGTTATTGTATCGATACTTTTAAAATTGCGATTGTGTAAGCTTTGGAAGCTGTATAATAGTCGATAAAATTTTAGAGTGGTCACAAGGCACCGTAATTTTTTATAATTCACCACATTTCCACCGTAGTTTATTAGTCACTTGTGTGATACGATACGTAATACCAATTTTATGAAATTGTCAGTTGACAACTAAGTTCAGTGTGCAACGAATGCCAGTTGTCAACTGTTATTGAAAAAGTTAGCCAATAGCCCCCCTGGTCATCGGCCCACCTTGTGGGAAAAATAATAAATTAATAATTAAAATTAAAATGATTAAAATTAATTAATTAATTATTTAATTTAAATAATTAATTAATTATTTTTTAATTCTTATGTATATATCTTATAAAAACAAATCATTTCAAATTAAGCTTTCATAACAATCAATAATAATGTAAGCGAAACAAAAAAGTTAGGAGCTTTAAAAAAAATAATCAATAATGTCTACATAAAAGAAATATCCTTCTGTAGAACAAATATTAAAATATGGCTTCATCATCGGAATCGAAAATCGAAGAATCTCGACCGCATCGTCGCTTTCCATCAGATGAGATAGTGGAGAACGCGAACCTATCCACAATAAAAAATATAAAAGTAATCTTTATACACGTAAATCAACAGGAAAGATTTCTACAGGAGAGATATACACATAGTTAATAACAAATGGCTGGCTAACTTTTGAGGTTAGAAATTCAACAACCAAACATTTGCATACCACTCCACGAAATATACATCGCCGCTATAATCAAACATTTTTAATCGTTGTACTTACTTTTCAACACGTTAGGAAGGAAAGACGCACAGAGGTTTGACGAAAACTTGTGTTACTGTTTTAAAATATGTTTTTGTAATCACTTACACACGCCGTTGTAAAACTTTTGATCAGTGACTGACAGAAAACATAATGCTACCAACCTAAAAAATAAAAACTAAAATACTTTCCCTTAAATGCATATTTTTGATTTTATGCGTCTACCGGAAGAGACCAAGAAATTGAGAACACGTGTTTATTAATTTTATTTCACCGTGAATATTTTAATAAATAGTTTAATGTAAACCAGAGTATATGTTGGAAATTTTACCTATGAAGATCTATGGAAAAAGTAAATGTTTATTATTTTTAATTGCCACTTAAAGCCCAGAAGCCAGTATCCGAACATTCTACAGGAGGGGACTTTTATGATTAAACAAAGAATAAAAATAATAAAAACGTTACGAAAACACCATTATCTTTGCATAGAGCAACCCATTAATAATCTATGTAACAAAATAAATAATTCTAATTAGTAAATTCTTTACCAAAAAAAAAAATACAACAATTGAACACTATACTTTCAATTTTTGTGTATGACCCATACTTGTGCTATAAGATCTTGCTTCATGCCAAATTTCAGGATTCCAGGTCAACGGGAAGTGTAGTACCCTATGAATTTTGATTCCCTTGAGAGTGCTGAAATATACGTTGTTTGCAACATAAACGGCCGTATCTTTTTTTTTCGTTAACTCAGAAGTTTGATTTTTTCACAGTTTCAAGGGACTGCAGACTTGAGTATATGGTTTTAATTTCAACTCGATACCTCCACGCATTCCCGAGATAAAGGGTCTTGACAGACAGGCAGACAGACGGACGGACAACGTTTTCAAAAGTTTTTACCTTTTGAGGTATGGAACCCTAAAGTTATTGCTCACTGAACTTGAGCGATTATAGCTTATAGGCCAGCTCCATTACACAGTTCTAATGTCCCGTAGAAAACGGAGCGGTGACTTGAAGGAACTGTCCAAGTTTTCTAAAGAAACAGTAAGCTGAACCAACGGTTTCTGTTGATGGAGAGAATTTTAGTTTTTGTTGATGAGTTCTTGTTTTATATTCTTAGTAATATTCGGTATAGCCGTTTGAAGTCTCGTTACGTTGAAATGTAATTTGTGATTTTTTCCACCGTCAAAAAAAGCAGGATAAAAAATAATAATTTCAACTACCTATCAATAAATGAGATGTTAACAAAATAAATTACTAACGAATTTATGATCAGTTCGATGCAATGTTCGATGGTACCATTTTTATCAGAACCATTAAGAATAATTTATGTATTTATTTGTATCATGATAGTTGCATAACTATCTTAATTGAATATTGAAATATCTGTGTGAGTGAGAAGTTCCGTTAGCCATCTGCGGTCTTATACTTCAGTCCCACTTTATCAAAATGATACTTTCTGTCTATAGACGCTTAAGTGCTTAAGCTGTTGATCCCCGCATTAACGCCGGCGTTCACGCGCCATTGTCTTTCTATTGTGTCTCTAATTACGCACTCAAAAGGTTAAGTTCGCGATAAAAATACTAAAATCACTATATGTGCTCAGACCAATAAAAAAGTATAGATGGAGCCGTCGTAAACAAAATCGACGAAATAAGTGAGGACTAGTTTTGGCTTTGTGTGCGTAACTTGGTTCATACAAATAACTTGGTGTATGACATCGTAGATTTGCACATGTGTGCTAGAGAAAAAATATTGCGAGCGTTGCACTGCGACTCCCAAGTGCGAGAGATATACTTTGGTTAAGTTTTATTATTGTGTAGGTAGTATAGTGTATATCTTGGTTGTATGAAATGAAAGATAATTTCATTTAATGACAATCATTTATTTTTATATTAAGTGAAATTTATTATATCCACAGTAATATTATAAATGCGAAAGTAACTCTGTCTGTCTGTCTGTTACGCTTTCACGCTTATACCGCTGAACCAATTTTGATGAAATTTGGTACAAAGATAGAATAGAGCTTGAGAAAGGACATAGGCTATAAATTATCACCCTATTTGCTATGAGGGGTGAGCAATATTCCAAAATGTCGGTTTTGAACGTCATCACTCACATCCGTGAGTTCCATCCCCAGTTATAGTAATAATTTTTGTGAGTATTTGACTTTTAGCATATTTTTAACACATCATAGACATTTTTATCACCTGAGTCGCACCATGCACACTGCCTCTGCCGCCGCTGAAAACGCCTGCTCTAAAAAAAGGCTCAAGTACGCTTCCTTGGATCAGCTTTACCATTTTGTGCCGGTTGCTGTGGAGACTCTGGGCAGTTGGAGTACGGAGGCAAAGTATTTTGTGTAGAACCTGGGCCGTAGGCTCGGGGAGGCAACGGGTGACTCCCGGTCCAGGTCGTTCTTGGTTCAAAGGCGGCGAGTGTTATGGGCACCTTTGCACCGGGAACAATCAGGGGCGGGTTATTTATTGACGATTGGCATTTAATTTAAGACATTAATGTATTTTTTTTATTATAATCATTTGTACGACACACGGTTCATGGTTGGCGCAGTGTTTCGGGGATTGGCTGTTGCGTTGTTTATAAACTGACTTGGAAAATTGTATTGTTAGGCAAAAAAAAAAAACCTTCTAAGGTCAAATTCAATTAATTAAATTGAATTCCATAAAACCGATGTAGGTACACGTTTAAACAATAAGAAGTGGTCAGCAACAATGACAAGAAGATTTTTTTAATTAACCTTTTGAGTGCGTAATTAGAGACACAATAGTAAGACAATGGCGCGTGAACGCCGGCGTTAATGCGGGGATCAACAGCTTAAATAAAGCTACAAATGTAAAAACCTAGTAACGTGTGTAACCTCCTCATCCAGAATAATAGCTTGCATCCTTCTGGGCAAGTGTGCGGTGTACGTACCTACATGGACAAATAACTTGATTATTAAATTAGTTAAATTAGCCGAATGTAGGTTCATGTAAGTGCACTTTGAACGCGACCTACATTCGGAGATGCATTGACATAGACTCAGCAACGATTGCATGCATTTATGTAAATTATTTTTACTTTAGTGTTCAATTAGACGTGGTTAGAGTCGGACTACTTGCATTTTTATTTAGACTCTTCCCGTTAGGCACTCAGTGACATTTCTGCATTTCTTACACTTGCTTTGCATTGCATTGACATCATATTTATGTTAGGATTGCACCGTACAGCATGCTAACCACGATATTTTTAATAACGTTTTGACTTTTTAGCTCCCTGATGTTTCTGACATCAACTTACGGTATGCTTTCCCAAGCAGTCAGTGCTGCGTTTCGAAGTCGGTTAAAGGTTTCTGGCAGGCTGGAGGTGGACTTTATCTTTCTTTTGAGGATATGCCAGATATGATTCATCATCATCATCATCATTTCAGCCGAAAGACGTCCACTGCTGGACATAGGCCTCCCCCAAGCGTCGCCACAGCGAACGGTCCTGTGCGTCTCGCATCCATCGGACTCCCGCAACCGTTACCAAGTCATCGGTCCACCTTGTAGGAGGCCTTCCAACGCTACGTCTTCCGGTACGTGGTCGCCATTCCAGAACCTTTCGGCCCCAACGGCCATCTGTTCTGCGAGCAATGTGCCCTGCCCATTGCCACTTTAGTTTGGCGATTCTTCGTGCTATGTCGGCAACCTTGGTTCTCCTGCGGATATCCTCATTCCTGATTCGATCACGCAAGGAAACTCCGAGCATAGCCCTCTCCATTGCCCTTTGGGTGACTTTAAGCCTTCTAATGAGGCCCATTGTAAGCGACCACGTTTCGGAGCCATATGTCATCACTGGCAACACGCACTGGTTTGGGGACTTTCGTCTTGAGACACTGTGGTATATTGGACGAGAAGACACCGCGCAGCTTCCCGAACGCTGCCCAGCCGAGTCGGATTCGACGATTGATCTCTTTCTCGAAGTTAGACCTTCCCAACTGGACCGTCTGTCCCAGGTAAACGTAGTCGTCTACAACTTCGAGTGTAGAGTCCCCGACCTTGATAGGAGTGGGTGCTACATGGCTGTTTACCATGACTTTGGTTTTGTCCATGTTCATTTTAAGTCCCACTCTTTCGGAAGCTCTACTGAGGTCACCAAGCATTGTACTGAGCTCCTCCGTAGTCTCAGCCATGACTACTATGTCGTCGGCAAACCGAAGGTGAGTGATGTACTCGCCATTGACATTAATGCCTAGCCCACTCCATTCCAAAACCTTGAAGACATCCTCCATTGCTGCCGTGAACAGTTTCGGAGAAATAACGTCTCCCTGCCTCACACCCCGCTGCAAGAGGATAGGTTTCGAGGTCTGGTCTTGTAGTCGGACTGACATAGTGGCGTTTTTGTACAAACACTTCAGCACTTCGATATACAGATAGTCAATTTGGCACCGTTGGAGAGACTGCAGTACAGCCCAAGTTTCAATCGAATCAAAGGCTTTCTCGTAGTCCACAAACGCTAAGCAGAGATGCTGGTTATACTCCACAGTCTTCTGTATAACCTGCCGCAGCGTATGTATGTGGTCCACGGTGCTGAAGCCTTTTCGAAATCCGGCTTGTTCGGGAGGCTGGAAGTCGTCGAACCTGCGCGCGAGACGATTCGTGATGACTCTGGAAAACAGCTTGTAGACATGGCTCAGAAGCGAGATGGGCCTATAATTCTTAAGCAGGGCATTATCGCCCTTCTTAAAGAAGAGTACCACCACGCCTCTGCTCCACGCCTGTGGCGTTTTTCCCTCGAATATGACGGAATCAAATAGCTTCTGAAGGGCCTTAAGGACCGGTTTTCCACCCGCCTTCAGGAGTTCGGCCGTAATTCCGTCCTCACCCGACGCCTTGTTATTTTTCAGCTGCTTCAGAGCCATCCTAATCTCGTACAGGCTGACGTCTGGGATATCTTTGGTATAGTGTCGAGTCAATCTAGCTCTTGG
This sequence comes from Mythimna impura, assembly GCA_905147345.3. Lineage (NCBI taxonomy): Eukaryota > Metazoa > Arthropoda > Insecta > Lepidoptera > Noctuidae > Mythimna > Mythimna impura. The sequence continues at coordinate 287,665 of LR990355.1, read as the reverse complement.
GTCGTTTACTAGATTTACAGCGGGTTTAGCGATAGACGTGTATAACTGTCCATAAAAAGCCTCGATCTCTCCCAGAAGCTCTGATTTGGCGGATATGACTCTGCCATCGTCGGTCTTCAGTTTCGTGAGCTGGCTTTGCCCAATAGACAGATCCCGTGCAAATACTTTAGAGCCCTTATTCCGCTCAATCGCATCCTTAATCCTTGCGGTATTAAAGCGGCGAAGGTCACGTTTCAGGGACTTCGAGATTTGTCTATTGAGCTGCCGGTATATGCACGCATCGTCTGAAGACTGCAGAATCATCTCACGCCTCTTCTTCATTAGCTCGAGGGTCGGATCGGAGAGCTTCTTGTTCTTGTTTGTACGGTGAGTCTTGAAAAACTTAGACCCGACCGTATGGACAGTTTCCACGAACCCATCGTTATATTCATCCACGGAGCTTCCTAGGCACTCGAAACGATTGTGGAGTTCGAGCTGAAAGCTCTCGGGGTTTTGGATCTGGATCTGTGCTGGACGGAGCGTAGACTTCATCAGTCGAGACCTTTCAAGCTTAATGTTAATATTCAATGTGCCTCTTACGACGCGGTGATCACTTCCAGTTTTCACCGCGTTGATCACAGAGACATCTTTGAATATTTGCTTTTTCGTCGACAGGATGAAGTCAATCTCATTTCTAGTTGCACCGTCAGGACTTTGCCAGGTCCACCTTCTATGCTCACGCTTTTTGAAGAAGGAATTCATCATATAGAGGCCCTCCCTCTCCATAAAGCTAGCCGGTAGGTGTCCCCGGTGATTCCGACGTCCAAATCCAAATTGCCCCACTCGCAGCTCGTCACCGTCTCGTTTGCCCAGTTTCGCGTTAAAGTCCCCCATGACCACGGTGAAGTGAGTCTTAGAACCATGCATGGCTCTTGATATATCCTCATACATGGATTCTACTTCGTCGTCGGGATGTGTCGAGGTCGGGGCGTAGACCTGTATGACCTTCAGCGAATATCTTGATGATATTCTGAGTATAAGGTACGCCACCCTGGTCGACACACTCTCGATCCTCACGACATTGTTCACAAGGGACCTGTGGACGATAAACCCGACACCACCCTGGGACTGCTGGTCACCCTCCCGGAAATAGAGCAGGTTACCGGATTTGAGAATTATCGTATCCTCCCCCTGTCTTCGGACTTCAGACAATCCCACAATACTCCATCGCAACCTGCTCAATTCCTCCTCCAGTTCGGTGATCTTCTCGTCAGTCCTCAGTGTACGCGTGTTAAAAGTTGCCAGGTCGAGTCGTTTAATAGATGGGTAGCCAAATCTCATCCGGAGATTCTTCGCACCCCTTGCCTCGTCGTGGCCTTGACCGCTACCGGAGTCAAGGGTAGACGGGCTGCCGGGCACTAGGGGCCATTTTTTCTTTCTGTTTTTCATGTTGGGGGGGGGGTGCCATAATCGCCACGCTTGGCAGACGGGTGATTCAGACAGATATGATTAATCAGGTTTAAGTGCGGACTACGAGCTGGCCACTGCAATTTTTGAATACGAACATCCTGAAGGCATTCCTTAACGCAATGTGCAACGTGTGCGCGTGCATTATGGTCCATTAGGAGGAATCACTCATGCCTAATGTATCCAAAATGTACTAAAACAAGTCCCTGGAGGACTTCTTCGATGTGCCGGGCTGCAGTTAGCCGGTTATCGAACATAACCAACTCCTCCGTATGATCATCGGAACTTAATCCTCCTTAAACATTACAGCTTCGGTAATGAGTAGAAATCTCTCTTCTCTTTTTTTCTATGGGTACTCGCTCTCGACCGTCTGGAGCACTTAACGCTACGCGACACTCACCCGTTAACAGCGCTCGCGGGCACATTGCTCGAGTCCATTGCTCGCAGGTCCAGCTGGCATGGCACATGCGGATTGAAGTCAAGCTACTCGGTGATGTCTGAGGAGTTCTAGACTGCGTGCTGGTCTAATGCCTTTTAAATTCACTTCCTCCATTTGTCTTCTCATCGTACGTTTATTAACATTAACGCCTCTTGTAATTTAGAGCCACTGGCGTATCTCAACAGCAGTCAGGTAGCGGTTTCTTAAGTTTTCCTGGACAATAAAACGATCGTCCCAGGTCGACGAGCATCTGACGCTTGCTGGGAATAGTCTCCAGGGATCGTTTTAGGGCTGCTTCGATGACCGTGGTACATCGTAGGATAGTGGTCAAATTATATAAAAATATTGTAGATATTCTTTGCGAGGCTGCAACTACTAGTCACAATTATCAAGTTCAGCGTAAACAATATAATAAAACAGGTTGGAATAAACACGTTAAAGATGCGCACGGGTAGGCTCGGCTTTATTTTTTGAGCTGGGCGGCAGCTGGTATACCTAGAACGTTGACGTGACGTGGCAAGTAATTTTTTTTTTTCAAAAAAACGCAGATCAATTAAAGATGAATGAAATTGCGAGTCATAACGAAAGTAAGGAAGCTGAAGACGGGTGGTAAGGCCCTTCAGAAGCTGTTTGATTCCGTCATATTCGAGGGAAAAACACCACAGGCATGGAGCGGAAGTGTGGTGGTACTCTTCTTTAAGAAGGGCGACAAGGCCCTGCTCAAGAATTACTTCTGAGCCATGTCTACAAGCTGTTTTCCAGAGTCATCACGAACCGTCTCGCGCGCAGGTTCGACGACTTCCAGCCTCCCGAACAAGCCGGATTTCGAAAAGGCTTTAGCACCATAGACCACATACACACGCTACGGCAGGTTATACAGAAGACCGAGGAGTATAATCTGCCTCTCTGCTTAGCGTTTGTGGATTCCGAGAAAGCTTTTGATTCGATCGAGACTTGGGCTGTGCTGCAGTCTCTACAACGGTGCCAGATTGACTATCGGTACATCGAGGTGCTGAAGTGTTTGTACGAAAACGCCACTATGTCAGTCAGACTGCAGGACCAGACCTCGAAACCTATCCTCCTGCAGCGGGGTGTGAGGCAGGGAGAAGTCATTTCTCCGAAACTGTTCACGGCCGCAATGGAAGATGTCTTCAAGGTTCTGGACTGGAGTGGATTGGGCATTAATGTCAATGGCGAGTACATCACTCATCTGGGAGTGACGTCACGGATGTCAATCGGTCATAAGTGCTCTGTGTATTTCTGTCAAGTAAATAAAAATACAACAGTTAGATTCGAACAATTTTATTGTGAAACAAATCTTACATCTACAACTTTTACGCGACAGTGTTATCGGGTGTATAAGTGTTGTGCAAAATATTAAAAACTCTGAAAACAATGTTAGCTAATGTGTTAACTTTAGAGAAAGATTGCATAAGAAACTTATTTAGTGTACCTAGATATAGTGTAGCGGGAAGGTTTTAAATAAAACGACCAAAACGGGTAACACACCCTCTATACTTTTGCCTTGACAGCACACAATTATTACAAATATCATAAATCAATACCATTTAAAATAATAATAATTATATAGTAGCACTTACTCTGAGATGTTGCTTACCCCGAGAACTGGAATGGAATATGTCAGGACAGCGCAGCGCGTTATTTTATAACCTCTGTCAACTGTCATACCACTGAGCTGTCAAATCGCATAACGTTCCAGTTGTCAGTGCAAAATAAATACGTTTTAATGTTGCTAATACAGAAAACAATCATAATGTATGTAACTAATCATAAAAATCGCTAACAGTCGGCCATCCGTATTACAAATACGACCTCGTATGTGAAAGAATAAAGAAATTGGTGTTATACACAAAATAATGAGACAAGAAAAAAAGAATAACAGCAATAAAGCAAACAGATATCTATTACAGTAGCGAATAAAACTTTAGATTATTCATACACTGGTTGCTGTACCCAGGAACGAGACTAAACATAATTATCAATTTACCAATTACTATTTAGACACAATTGATTGTAAGCAATTGTGTGTACATGATTTTATTTTGTTGCTCAATAAATATATATTATTATTATTATTCTTACAAATCATTATCTTATTCTTTATACAGTCATTCAAAAACAGGTGTCTAAAATGTCCTGCCTCTACTGATTCAAAGATTCAAAGCATTTTATTTCAAATAAACAATTTACAGGCACTTTTGAAATGTCAAGAAGTCAAGTTACAAATCTATGTTACTTATTTCTTGTCGCTATCATGTAATGACAAACGTACAGGCCCCTCAAATATCCTGCCTCTAATGAAAAACAAACAGGCTCCTCAAATGTCCTGCCTCTAATGGAAAACAAACAGGCCCCTCAAATATTCTGTCTCTAATGAAAAACAAACAGGCCTCTCAAATGTCCTGCCTCTAATATAAACAGACAGGTCCCTCAAATGTCCTGCCTGTAATGAAAAACAATTATTAGTTAATAAACAATTGCCTGATAAAGCCAATTGGTTTATCCTGAACAGGCCCCTCAATGGTTCTGAACAGGCCCCTCAATGGTCCTGAACAGGCCCCTCAATGGTCCTGAACAGGCCTCTCAATGGTCCTGAACAGGCCTCAATGGTCCTGAACAGGCCTCTCAATGGTCCTGAACAGGCCTCTCAATGGTCCTGAACAGATCCCTCAATGGTCCTGAACAGATCCCTCAATGGTCCGATTGCATTCACACATAGAAAGCCACTGTATCCCTGAGTGACCTAGGCTATATTAATATGTATGCGGGCGATGCCGCGGGCAAAAGCTAGGAGGCAAATGTAATAAATGTCAGACTATCAACTGTCCTCTTTAGTTGCATTTAGATTATTCCTAATCAAAAGTATTACTGGTCTGCTCATTTACTTTATAAGTAAGCTCAGAACGCCGGTCATGGTAACAACGATTCATAAGTTGGTAGATATGTTTGCTACGGTCATTTAACAGTGATCCAAAACCGGTCCCTAATCCATCTGAACATACCCCGAGTTGTCCTTAGGTACTCAATAGATTTACATACGTGTGGTATGGTAATACCTCCAGGGTGTAGCCCTGGCAAGGCACGCGTGGTGGTGTGGTAGTACCTCCAGAGTGTAGCCCTGGCAAGGCACGTGTGGTGGTGTGGTAGTACCTCCAGGGTGTAGCCCTGGCAAGGCACGTGTGGTGGTGTGGTAGTACCTCCAGAGTGTAGCCCTGGCAAGGCACGTGTGGTGGTGTGGTAGTACCTCCAGAGTGTAGCCCTGGCAAGGCACGTGTGGTGGTGTGGTAGTACCTCCAGAGTGTAGCCCTGGCAAGGCACGTGTGGTGGTGTGGTAGTACCTCCAGGGTGTAGCCCTGGCAAGGCACGTGTGGTGGTGTGGTAGTACCTCCAGGGTGTAGCCCTGGCAAGGCACGTGTGGTGGTGTGGTAGTACCTCCAGAGTGTAGCCCTAGCAAGGCACGTGTGGTGGTGTGGTAGTACCTCCAGGGTGTAGCCCTGGCAAGGCACGGGTGGTGTCAGAAGAAACTCATATTGAACTAGGTAGTACAACAAAAGCGATAAGCCTGAATATTTTAAAGTTCACCATTTTAAGTTGTTGATCCCCGCATTAACGCCGGCGTTCACGCGCCATTGTCTCACTATTGCGTCTCTAATTACGCACTCAAAAGGTTAAAGTACACATCACTATGCCCGCTTAGATAGGTACTATTTTATCAACAACATTGTAACGGTGCCTACATACGTAGGTACTTTCAAAGCAAAAGTAGAAGATGCAGTTTAGGAAAAAAAAATCGCTTGTGGACGGGATAAACGAATGCATTTAAATAAACGACTCGTTTATCCCACTTCTGAATTGTTAGCTAATGTGTTAACTTTAGAGAAAGATTGCATAAGAAACTTATTTAGTGTACCTAGATATAGTGTAGCGGGAAGGTTTTAAATAAAACGACCAAAACGGGTAACACACCCTCTATACTTTTGCCTTGACAGCACACAATTATTACAAATATCATAAATCAATACCATTTAAAATAATAATAATTATATAGTAGCACTTACTCTGAGATGTTGCTTACCCCGAGAACTGGAATGGAATATGTCAGGACAGCGCAGCGCGTTATTTTATAACCTCTGTCAACTGTCATACCACTGAGCTGTCAAATCGCATAACGTTCCAGTTGTCAGTGCAAAATAAATACGTTTTAATGTTGCTAATACAGAAAACAATCATAATGTATGTAACTAATCATAAAAATCGCTAACAACAATATACCGATCTCCAGTTTAATATTGGAGTACCCTAAACTCTAAATAAACCATCGAAAATTTATTTGTACAAAAACATAAACTGTGACCAAACTTTTAGTGTGTGCGCAGCTTTACGCCGATGCAGTGACCTGACCCACGCTTTCTATCTACACCATAAACGCCGTAAAACTGCCATAAACGCGTTTTTTAAGAAAGCGCCATCTGTTGAAGTACCGTCGAACTTATTATAGAGATCGATTGCGCTAAGTGAGCGAGATTGACATGGCTAAATGCGGTGGTTGTGGGAAGTTTCTCTCGTCGACAGAGGCCGCTAATTGCAATAAATGTAGGTGCTGGTACCACAGAGCGTGCGTGGGGCTGCCGAATGCTGGACAGATAACTACCCCTTGGCACTGCCCTGAATGTAATAAAAATGTGGTTAGAGACAACCGGGCCGACACGCCGGTAAGAGGGCGTGCTACAGTTGCGCACGAGGATAGCCCTATTGCACAAATAAATACTAGCCCTATAAAAAGTGCTACCATAGACGCCACGCAAGAGTTCAATTTGGATATCCTCAGGGGGGAGCTAAGTAACTTCAAGGAGGACTTTTTAAAATCAGTAAGGAAAGAATTTCAACTGCTTCGCGATGATCTGGCAGATTTAAGATCCTCTATAACCGCCACAAATGAGCGAATGAGTCGTCTGGAGGAAAGGGTGGTTTTGATTGAAACTAGACAGGCTCAGCCACAAGCATCACTATCATCAGGGGTGGATGATTTAATCAGTCAATTAAGGAGCGACATAAACGATCGCGATCAGGAGTTACTCGGCAACGACCTCCAAATTTCTAATATCCCAGAGGCCAGCGGTGAAAATCCCACCCACACAGTTATGTTGGTCGCTGCGAAGCTTGGCGTCGCCATCGAGGCGCGCGACATAGTGAGCGCCGAGCGAGTCGGGGGTAGGCGCATCAACGCGACGCAGGCGACGGCGCCGGTGGAGACTCGTCCTCGCTTCCTCGTCGTGCGCCTCGCGCGCCGCGACCTACGGGACGAGCTGCTGCAGGGGGCGCGGGTGCGACGCGGCATGACCACGGCTGATCTCGGTATGCCTGGCTCTGCGAAGCGCTTCTACGTGAACGAGCGCCTTACAAAAATTAACAGAGAGTTGTTTCGTTGCGCTCGTGAGGCAGGCAGTCGCCTGGGCTGGCAATATGTGTGGTCGAAGCGCGGCCGTATTCTTGCCCGGTGCAAGCCTGGGGACGCAACTTGTCATATTCGCTGTGAGGCGGACTTGCAGCGGATCTTCACGGCGGCGGCACCGAGTAAAGACGGCGGTGGCAGTACACTTTAAAACTTTAATTTTTTACTCGATTCTGCGACCACAAAGAAAGGGTTATGTTTTTTTGTTTGTGTTTCAGTTAATTTTCTTTGTTATTAAGGATGTTTTTTTAAAAGCGCTAATCTCTAAAGCCAAGCGATCATATATTATTATATTAATTTTAAAGATTATCATACAGATTTTGAAAAGAAATTTTGCTGTATTGAGTCTCGCTACTTCAACTATTTCATTATTGTTATTCTTATATTGCAGTTGTCTATTTTGTTTCTTAGTAGTAGGTATATGTCTCACGACACACTTTTGCAACGTACACGAATACCAGTTATATAACACTACACATATTTACATACATCAAACTATAACTAAACTTTACACTATTTACATAATATTATTTAATATACGACTAAATCGAATACTACTATTTTATGTAATTATTGAATATAAAAGTTTTTACTATTATATATTATTATAATGATGACTAAAGGAGACAAGTTTTTGAAGGTTGACTTTCTAAATGCTGGATCGCTGGGCACGGGTCATGACGACCTGATTAGCGTACTGGATAAGCACTGTTTCGATGTTATGGCCATTAACGAAACTTGGTTGCGACCGGCGGAGGGGGGACGCGCGCCCGTGGTGCCGGGTTATCGACTGCGTCACACTCCGCGGCCGGCGAGTGTTCGCTCTGGCAGAGGTGGGGGTATAGGCTTTTATCTCCGGCGCGGGCTAAACGCGCGTGTTTGTTCTGCCGCGATTGATCCCAGGTTCGAATCGGTTGAACAGATGTGGCTAACGCTCACAATAAATGGCAAAAAAATTGCTATTGGTACCGCATACCGTCCTCCTTGGCTTGATTTAGTTCTTTTTTTGGATGCTATAACTGATTTTCTAAGCTCATTAGGACATTGTCACAACTACATATTGCTCGGTGACTTTAATGTTAACTTGCAGGACACAAGCGGAATAAAAACAGGAAAAATTAATGAGTTTCTGCATAGCCTCAGCCTTACTCAACTGGTCACAACTCCAACACACTTCACGGCTACCAGTGAAACTCTCATTGATTTAATATGTACAGACTTGGTAGCCAGATATACGTCGGTTGAATCTTTTGGTTCCATCAATGGTCATTCTGTTGTAATATCGGAATTTGACGTGAAGCGGGACAAGTTTAAGCCATACGTTGTTAAAATTAGGCCACTTAGAGACATTTGCTTGGACAGCTTTAATAAGGATTTAGAGCTTTTGTGTCTTGAAAATATTTCAACGTTTGAAAATGTAAATGACATGGTCTATTTTTTTAACCAGCACATTACTGTCTTATTTGACGTTCATGCACCGATTAAGAGTTGCACTGTAAAAGAAAAGTCGTACCCCTGGTTTACTGACACCATTAAGTTAATGATGCGTTTGCGGGACAATGCATTAACTGATTTCCGAAAAACAAGATCAAGTTCAAAACGCGAATACTACAAACAATTAAAAGCCTTAGTAGTAAGATCTTTGTATAATGAAAAAATGGCATATTACAAGCATAACATAAATAATCAAATTAAGAACCCTAAATTATTATGGCAAAATCTAAAATCCACGATATTGACTACAAACTCTAGACAAGACCTTCCGTCGCACTTTGCAGATCCTGATTTAATTAATAGCAACTTTTTGACCGTTCCTGGTAGCATCGTGGCAAATGAGTCATTGTTGAATTATTATGATGAACACAAACACGGTGAGGCAACATTTTCAATCATTCCGGTGGAGCAGGCTGACATCTCACGAATCATATCCAACCTTAAAAGTAATGCTGAAGGCTCAGATAACATCACCCTGGACATGATTGTCATGACTTTGCCACACACATTAAAGGCTATTACAGATATGGTAAACTGCTCAATAGCGACTTCAACTTTCCCCGAAGAATGGAAGATTGCCTCTGTTAGGCCCTTACCTAAAATTCCAAATCCAGTTGATTTTAAAGACTTACGACCTGTCAGCATCTTGCCATGTTTGTCTAAGGTGCTGGAAAAGGTCGTCGCCAGCCAATTAACTGTTTTTTTGGAACAGAACAACATATTACCAGACTTACAATCAGGTTTCAGAAAGCAGCGAAGTACCGCTACTGCTTTACTGGATGTCACTGATAATGTGTTGTCTGCCCAAGATAAGGGAATGTGTACATGTCTGGTCTTACTTGATTTTTCCCGGGCATTTGACGCAATAAATATACCCTTGCTACTATCGAAGTTGATTTATTACGGTTTCGACCCTGACGCTGTGCAATGGTTCCGGAGCTACCTCAGTGACAGGAAGCAATATGTAGATTTACGCATGGGGGATGGCACCACTCTAAAATCAGCTTTAAGCTCTATACAGAGAGGAGTCCCGCAAGGCTCTATATTAGGTCCAATTATATTTATCTTATATTGCGCAGATATAATTAAATGCCTTCATAAATGCAAATACCATATATACGCCGATGACGTCCAACTTTATATATCTTTTTACCCCGAAGAGTATGATGCTGCCATGAGGGATCTAAACGATGATCTTCGCAGAATTGCCGCCTGGTCTGAGAATAATTGTCTGTCGCTAAATCCAAACAAAACTAAATTCATGGTACTTGGCTCTAAACAACAGCTAGTTAAGCTACCCTCAACCCTTACACTCGAACTTATGGGCAAACCGATAGACAGAGTCTATGAAGCGAGAAACCTTGGTCTTGTTATGGACAAAGACCTTCGTTACGAAAAGCATATCGCCGACTCTGTTAGAAACTGCTTTTATCGACTAAAAGTGCTTTATAAAATGAGACCTTACCTATCGGAAATACTTAGGGAGCAGCTCGTTGAAAGTCTGGTTTTATCTAGGCTGAATTATGCAGACACGGTGTACGGTCCGCGTCTACTAGCTCGTACAGACCGGCTCATTCAAAGGGTGCAAAACGCTTGCGCTCGTTTTTGTTATAAAATTCCTCCTAGAAGTCACGTAACACCATTCCTTAATAAGCATTTTACCCTTAAAATGAAGTCGAGACGCAAGCTTCACTTGGCCTGCCTTCTATTTGGGGTGATTAAGTTTCAGAAACCAGACTACCTCTACAATAAACTGAGTTGGATCACTAGCAGACGAGAATGCGGAAGAAGGCAATGTTCACAGCAACTCTCATCGCAGCCCCATAGTACAGCATCATTTAGAGGCAGTTTCCGTTACGCGGCATCCAAGATATGGAATAACGTACCACCGCCTATTAGACAAATAAAAACGATCAGTACTTTTAGAAAACGTTTACGGCAGTTTTTGACTGATGCACAGCGGAAACTAGACATGACCAATTTAAATGTTTCATTAATATGACATGTAGGCTAATGATTCGTCTTCGGTTTTGTGTGTATCGATGGGAAATGTTGCACAATAATACAAGGGATGATACATAGCTACAATATGTGGGTGTTTGAGATTCCTTGGGCACGGTGTCCCGTACAGCTGCCTCGTTTCCTTGTGTCCGAGGCTCGGAGGTGCAGACGTGTCATGCGCGACACCGACGTTAAGACCTGTGGGAAACGAAGGATGCGTTATGAGGTTTTGTATGTAACAGTTGTCTTATTGTTGTGGTATTTATTTATTTATTTGGTCAATTGTATTTGTGGTTATTTAGTCAATTGTATTTGTGGTTACTTACCCCATGTGTCTGGCCCTTGCAATCCGGTAGATACATAAGTGTTCGGTGTCTGCCTCGCCATTCATCCTCCTTTTGTTGCAATGAATATTCATTATTTTTTTATTATTATTATTTTGTTGGCATTATATACCCGCAACTGCAAAAACAAAAATGTACATATTTTAACTTAATTCTAAAATAAACATACGTACTTGATTCTTGCTAGGAATAAGCGACACTTACCTTTTGCCATTTATATCTTCATAAATTTCACTATTTTAGGGTCACTTTACTGATAACGTTAATCAACACATAATAATCCGATTGAGAATATATATATTTATTTTTATTTTTTTTTATCAAATACCCGACGTCGAATCACTTTCTGTTTTAATATAATATTTTTCGCTGGTTTGCTACTCGTCTGCCGCGCTCAGCCGCCAAATGCATAGTAAATGTAACTGGCACTGTATTGACGGCGCGGCGGCGGCGGTGGCTCGAGACCGGTTAACTTTTAATCGTAATATACAATTATACCTACTAAAAGCTTTATTGAAGTTGGCGATATTTACTCTTATACATACCTACCTACACATCTAACACTAAATATCTATTTATGATTTAAGTATCACCTTGTATCAGTAATATATGCATAATTATATACTTATATATTTATTTATTTTAATTCCCTTATAAAAAACTGATTTTCATCCGTCACTACACTCTAAGGTTCAGTTGAAAACCAGCGTCAGGCAACTGCTACGTAGTTGTCTGGCATTATGCTGAACTGGACCTATTTGGCGTAGCCGTGAGACATTTTGTTATTGTTAATTTTATTTCTACTTATTTTTATTTTATTTTTTTATGTTTATTTTAGTTTTTAAATCAATTATTTGTTGATGAATGAATCATGGTGTACCAAATAAACATATTTTCTTTCTTTCTTTCTTTATTTTCGGTTTGCCGATGACATAGTAGTCATGGCTGAGACTACGGAAGAGCTCAGCACAATGCTCAATGACCTCAGTAGAGCTTCCGAAAGAGTGGGTCTTAAAATGAACATGGACAAAAGCAAAGTCATGGTAAATAACCATGTAGCACCCACTCCGATCAAGATCGGAGACTCTGCACTCGAAGTTGTAGACGATTACGTCTACCTTGGACAGACAGTCCAGTTGGGTAGATCTAATTTCGAGAAAGAGTTCAACCGTCGAATACAACTCGGCTGGGCAGCGTTCGGGAAGCTGCGCGGTATCTTCTCATCCAATATACCACTGTGTCTCAAGACGAAAGTCTATGACCAGTGCGTGTTGCCAGTGATGACTTATGGTTCCGAAACGTGGACGCTCACAATGGGCCTCATCAGAAGGCTCAAAGTCACCCAAAGGGCAATGGAAAGGGCTATGCTCGGAGTTTCCTTGCGTGATCGAATCAGAAATGAAGATATCCGCAGGAGAACCAAGGTTGCCGACATAGCGCGAAAAATCGCCAAACTAAAGTGGCAATGGGCAGGGCACATTGCTCGCAGAACGGATGGCCGTTGGGGCCGAAAGCACAGAATAAGAAATAGTACAAGTACAGAAATTGCACTCCTTGATAGCAAACATACGAATTTAAACCTACTAATAACAGCGCTAATGTTCATAATACATTGCACGGCACGGACACGACCTTGATTTTATTAGCCTACCAGATCCAGTGGCGCTCGTAACGAATCAAAATGCACCGTAAGTCCGCGCGACGAGAGTCTCTTTTATTATGCCCATTATGCGCCTTTGAACAGGCCGCTCTTGTTATAGGGTTAGGACTTGTGTGTTTTTGAAAAATGTGAAATAGGTACTTACTTACGTTTTACTACATAAAATATAATCAGATTTTCTAAAATTATATGGTAGATAGGTACCTAATTGATTTCTACCTATTTACTTATATCCATATTTTAAAACATATTTTTATAAGTCATCTCATAGAAGTGTCAAGAGATTGTTTACATTTAGTTAGGTATCTAAACAAATGAAATAGGTAATTAAAATGAAGTGTATATAACTTTGTTGGTTTTGTATGTCGTTAGCTTTGCGTTTATATATAATTTTTAAAAGGTAGGTCGTTTATGACGTTATTATACATAATAATTAACATTTTGTAAGATATAATTCCAGTCTATGTTGACCTTGCATTAGTAAGGTAGTCACTATTACTGGAAGGTCTACTTATATTGAAAGATCTTTAAGGTCATTGACTCGTTTACGTGAAAAATGTCGCAAATACTCATCGAGATATAAGTACTAACGTACTAGAGAAGCTACGTCAAATAACTGAATTGTCCTATTTTCGTAATTTGAATCTTTAGTTCGCTGCAGCGCTAAAATAATAACAATTCGTCTAAACCGTAACTAATTTACCACAGCGCTAGATTTGCTGCGGAAGTGTATTTATTCTCGGCAAAAAGGTCTTAAGCGCCATGTAAATCACGGCACTTACGCATTTTCTTCGACAAAGTGCGGCGCGATCGCCGCAGTTGAACGAGACAAAGTAGGAATTTACGGTGTCTTCTCTAGTACGTTAGTACTTATATCTCGATGCAAATACTTGAAATAAAAACTCGATAAAAAATTCGAAAATAATTTTTGTTAGCGCGGGTCAAGCGGAAAATCGAACACGCGTGTGACACTCTACCGAATTTAGCCTCGCAAGAGAGGCCGCGGGCGTAGGCATATTTCTATACCTATAGTTAGAAGTGCGCCAGGCCTGGTTGGGGCCGAAAGCACAGAATAAGAAATAGCCGAAAGGTTCTGGAGTGGCGACCGCGTACCGGAAGACGCAGTGTCGGAAGGCCCCCTACAAGGTGGACCGATGACCTGGTGAAGGTTGCGGGAATCCGATGGATGCGAGACGCACAGGATCGTTCGTTGTGGCGATGTTTGGGGGAGGCCTATGTCCAGCAGTGGACGTCTATCGGCTGAAATGATGATGATGATGAACGAAAGTAAAAACTTTAGTAGTTTTTGGAAAGAAAATCCCAAGTCGGGCCTGCCAATGTGCGTTGGTGGCGTGAACGAGGCTAAGGCTATTGCCAATTTATTTATGGCCTCGTTTAGGACAGAGTCACCGTTAGGTCCATCGACGAGTGGGTCGAGTGCTATGGAGGGGTACGAGGGCACCCCTATTATGTTCACCGCTCGGGAGGTTACGTCTGTCTTAAGGGACTTGCAGCGGGGTAAGTCTCCTGGACATGACGGCTTAAGCGTGGAACACCTACTCTATGCAAGTAAGCACTTACCACGTGTATTAACTCTCTTATTTAATTAATGTATGAGTCACTCGTATCTTCCGGAGGACCTCATGAGAACGATTGTCGTTCCTATAATACAGAAAAATACAGGAGATGCGAGTGATAAGAACAACTACAGGCCAATCTCATTGGCGACAATTGTTGCAAAGGTGTTGGACAGTTTGATTGATAGGCAACTGGATAGATATATCACCCTACATGACGCCCAATTTGGGTTTAGACCACATTTGTCGACTGAAACAGCGATCCTCTGTCTCAAGCATAGTGTCCAATACAATGCCGCAAGGGAAAGACGCGTGCGTGCGTGCGTGTGATATGCGTGTTTTTTGGAGCTCTCCAGTGCATTCGACCTAGTTTCTTATGACTGCCTCTGGAAGAAGCTCTCCTATGACACAGAAATCAGAAATCAGAAACGTATATTTCAAATAGACCAATTACAGGCACTTTTGAATTGTCAAAATGTCAGTCAGTCAAAAAAAAAAAAACAAGTGAAGCTAAATTGCACGTTCCAAAACGTAGATCTCTATGGAGAAGAACGTGCAAGAAACTCCATGGACACTCTTTTAAATCATATTATGAGTTACATAAATCTTGGTCACATATTTCTTGTCGCTTCTAATATGTGAGCACAATGTAGATAAGTAATAATAATTAAAATAAAAAAATATACTTAAAAAAAAAAACTAATTAAAAAAAAATAGAAATTGAATTAAGTCATTGGCAGCTAAGAGATGACCAGTCTCAACTGACGGCACCCGTTCACGAGCATGACGCGTGCATCAGCCCCACTCAGCTCAACCATAACTCAGCCTGACTTTCCTAGGGGACTGATTGCTGTACTGAAGTACTGGTACAGCAACCAGTCCAACTGCGTTAGATAGGCTGATGCTATATCCGATGAGTACAGGTTGGAGTGCGACGTGAGGCAGGGGGGGGGGGTTAGCTCACCTTTTGCTCTTCAACTCGTATGTCAACCGGCTGATTTGTGAGCTCAGCAACACCCAAATCTGTTGCTCCATTGACGGGCAATATGTCAATAATATTAGTTACGTGGATGATATGGTATTGCTGAGCCCATCGATTAGTGCGTTAAGAAGGCTTCTCCAAATCTGTGAAGACTATGCGGTGACTCATGGTCTCAGGTATAACTCAACAAAAAGTGAGATCTGGGACACTGGGTCACCGATAGTCTGTCGGATGACGCTGACTTAGAGAGGGAAAGTAGAGCGTTAGCTGTCAAGTGTAACATGCTGGCTCGCAGGTTCACACGGTGTACGCGAGAGGTTAAAATAACACTGTTCAGGGCCTACTGCTAGTCGTTGTTCACGTGCGCCCTGTGGGTCAGTTATGTACAGGGCTCGTACAATGCTCTACGAGTCCAATATAATAACGCGTTCCGGGGATGCGGAGCCTCGCGGCTGGATTAGGTGAGGTAAAAATAGTGACCACTAAAACGTGATGGCGACCGAACGAAGCGATCATGTGGGTTAGGTTAGGTTAGAACAGTGACCATTAAAGGGAGAAGGCGAGCGAGCGAAGCGAGCGTGCTCCGGCAGCGGCTGCCGAGCGCCAGATCCCCTTCTAATGTTAGTGAATCATTTGGGTTAGGTTAAGTTAAAAATCGCGCCTGGATTAGGTCAAGTTAGAATAGTGACCATTATTTAGCACTCGATGGCGAGTGAACGAAGCGATCATGTGGGTAAGGCCATTATGATTTATAAAAAGCTTTTGTTCTTTCGTATTAGACTAAATAAGTTTTATGTCTTTTGAGTGGTATATCTAAAGATTTTATAATCAATGTATGTTATGCTTATAAAAAATAGTTATTTGAAAATTATATCAATCTTTTATTATATTAACTGATCATTATATCAAATGAAAATATAGATACAGTTCTCTTATCATAAATCTTGTATAATAAATATTAGAGATTTTGTAATTATACCATATATTACTTACCCGTCCGTTTAGGGGATTGGCTTGTGATGGGTTCTTTTTTTACTTGCCGGCGGCGCCGCAGGGACGTTGGGAAAGGAATTTAATTCTTCTTCATTTCGATTCTTGTAAGGGAGTCAGTCGGTTTTAATGATTTGTGTCCCGCGCAGGTACCCAGTGGAATGACATGCTGATGCTGAATGGAGAGTTGTATCAAGGGCGGGTGATGCCATGAGATATGGCTGGATAAAAAGCGGGTGATACCCTGTGCTGGTGCCATGCGTGGCTTCTTGTCGCGAAGTCGTCTGCCATCACTTGATCATGGGGTTAGTTTACGGTCTGAGCCTTTGAAGA
Organism: Mythimna impura; assembly: GCA_905147345.3. Classification (NCBI taxonomy): domain Eukaryota; kingdom Metazoa; phylum Arthropoda; class Insecta; order Lepidoptera; family Noctuidae; genus Mythimna; species Mythimna impura. The sequence goes on along the minus strand of LR990355.1, from coordinate 270,926 downwards.
TAGGGCTAGGAAAGGTTATTAACTTGACAGAACTCTCCGGTAATTGGTTGCTTGCTGAACGGCAGCGTGAGTTTGAAACATCTAAGCTTCTGATTTGAATAACCGGCGGTTGAATAACGAAGTGGCAGGATCGTATGAAATTCACAAGGGCGTTAGCAGTCGTACCGAATTGTACAACAGTGCTCTCTCGAGCGATCGGATGATTGGTGGTGGGCGGTGCCCATGAGTGGCTTGTTCATCTCAGTTACGGTAATAATCATTTATTTATTTGCCAGAATTTAGGTGTACAAAGTAGTATGATCTTAATTTTAATTAGGCCCATTTACTTTCTACCATAACTTGTGGTGTGCAAATATTAATACAGTGTTCATTAAATTTTTTGTATTCATATTTCAGTTATCACTATAATAGCTATAAGATGTCTGATTAAACAAATTAATTGTAAATATTTAATTTCACAAATCATTAATTAAAATGTCATAATAATGTGACATCAGAGGTTATCAATACCTGCTATCACTATAAAATAATTAAATGGTCCATGCATATTGATAAAATGTCAAAATAATAAAAATCAAAGTCACCAATATCTACTATCACTATCAAATGTCAAATTCTATATAATAATTGTAATGTCTATGAATATTTTAAAATGTCAAAATTATGATAATAGTAAATGTCAACTTAAAAATAAAATGAAAGTATTTATTGAACTTCACATGAATTTAAAATGTCAAAAAAAAAATCTAAAATATTAAATATCGGTTTAAAAATAGAATAAAAATGTAAATAGAACCAAAATTGACATTACTTTCCTTCTTTGCGTTCGTTATATGACATATATTTCATTGACACCGTAAAAACATTTTTGCGTCAGCCATTGAATCAACTTTTTTTTGAACATAGGTAAAGGTAAGGTACCAAAGAAATAACATCTAAAATCACTGAAATTAGCAAGAAAATCAATAGAAACATATTGCGCGAGAAGAAAAAATATAGGCAAAACACTTTGGAAAAGCTAATAAAACGAACAGGGGCTATGCGTAAGGCATACAAAGAATTGAGTGATAAGACTGAGTGTGCTACAAACCTAAAAAAAAACAAACGTGGAAACATACTTTCTAGACGTCCAGATATAATTAACAAAGTAACACGTTTCTATAAAGAACTGTACACCGACGATCAGCAAAACAACATCAACGATCTTAATTTACAAAAAAATATTTATGACCACAATACATCTGGAGCCTCAATCTTACTCGACACGGAAAGTTTTCTAACATCTGAAATTGAATACGCAATATTAACGCAGAAAAACGACAAAACCCCTGGTAGTGACAATATTGCAAACGAAGTTTTGAAATCTCTATGCATCTCATAACTGAAACCTCTACAATATCTGTTCAATAACATACTTAGGGAAGGAAAAACACCCGAACAATGGTCAAAGTCTACAATCACACTGCTTCACAAAAAGGGAGATCGGAGTGAACTTGGAAATTATAGACCAATCAGCCTTATGACAAACTTATACAAAATATTTTCTAAGGTCATTTTGAATAGAGTCACCAAAATCCTGGATGAGAATCAACCACGCGAACAGGCAGGATTTCGGAAAAAATACTCTACGATAGATCATATAGAGGTGGTTACGCAAGTAATAGAGAAAGCTAACGAGTACGGGAAAACTATTTATGTGTTGTATCGATTACCAGAAAGCTTTTGACTCTCTAAATTACGATGCAATTTGGACAGCACTTTCACACCAAGGGATGGACATAAAGTATATAAATTTAATTAAGAGCGTTTACTCTAAATGTTGGGCTAAAGTGAAACTGGAAAGAGAAGGAGTAGAGTTTCCTGTACAAAAAGGTGTCCGACAAGGTGACCCGTTATCACCAAAATTATTTTCGGCGGTACTCGAGTCAGTTTTTAGGTACCTAGAGTGGGACAACAAGGGCATAAAAGTGAATGGAGAACTTCTCAGTCACTTACGTTTTGCAGACGATATTGTGATATTTGCTGAGACTGTAACCGAATTAGAATCCATGATATCCGAATTGGCAAGAGAAAGCAAGAAAGTCGGTCTATCGCTAAACGCTTCTAAAACAAAAATAATTACGAAAGGAGAGAACCAGGACGTTATAATAGAGAACGCAAAGATAGAATATGTCAATGAATATGTCACCTAGGGCAATTGGTGTCGTTCGAAAACTGTACCGAAAAACAGATACAAAGAAGAATAGCTTTAGCATGGAAAAAGTACTGGGGGCTAAAAGAAATAATGAAAAGTAGAGCAATTAGCTTACGTATAAAAAAGAAAATTTATGAAACAGCCATACTACCTTGTCTAATATACGGATGCCAAACATGTTCATTGAGAAAGGAAGATGAGGAGAAAATTGTCATATGCCAGAGGAAAATGGAAAGAAGCATGTTGTGCATAAAACAATCGGATAAAATAAAAAATGAAATAATACGAAAGAAAACTAAACTGACGGATGTTAACCAAAGAACTAGATTACTGAAATGGAACTGGGCAGGACATCTGTGTAGGTTGGAGTGTACGAGATGGACAAAGCGGGTAACAGAATGGATTCCATTAGACGGTAAAAGAAAGCAAGGGAGACAAAGAAAGAGATGGCGTGATATATTTACCCAACGTTGTGGATCAAACTGGATGCAGAAAGCGCGCGATAGGAAAGTGTGGAGCGATTTAGGGGAGGCCTACGCCGTAGAGGCGACCGCTATGAATAGCGATAACAAAACAGAATAGAAGAAACAGATGAAGGAACTAGTTTATGTGAATAGATTGAGAAGAAGAGCAGAAGATTTGTATATTTTTTTTTAACGGTTTTCATAACAAAGTTTTTTTCTAAAATTGTAAGTAGTGGAATAAAGGGCATTTTTATTTATTTTATTTTATTTAAAGGTAAGGTAGTTCTTACCTTTACCTATGTTCAAAAAAAAGGTTTTTGTTTAAGGCATTTGGTAAATTATTGTAAACCTTAATAGCCATTATAAACGAATTTCTTTTATATAAATCAAGCTTGCATTGTGGCAAGCAGAGCCTATGTTTATCTCTAGAGGCAACATTCCTTTTAGTTACATCTCTATGCTTAATAAAATATTCTGGATGTTGTCCTCGGGGCTGGCTGTGGCGACCTGACATGGCGGTACACGTACCGACATGGCGGGCCGTCACGGACCGCCAGGCACTTCTTCTCATGCAATCGAGTGGGTGGGCAGGTTGCGGATAGCCCAGCTCCGGCTTGGGGACCGCTTCCTGACTGCTTGAGGTTGATCCCCTTCCGGAGTGCCTCGGGTGAGGCTCCGGACAAGAGAAGTTCCCCGAAGCCAAATCCCAGGCTAGGGGTAACCCGATACCCCCTATTTTCCCGTCTTCCCATACCCCAAACTCACTCCCTCCTTTCATCCTGCCATCCTATCGATCCGGAGGACGGGCAACCTCGGTTCCAAAAAAGCCCACCAACTCTTCAAAATGAAAAAGCAGGTAGACAAAATAACTACCCAGGTGGGTCCCGGCCAAGCCGGGGAATCCCATGCCGACTCGTCGGTCAGCCCCCATCGTATTATGGGAGGGGGCACCTCTCTGCTTTTTGAGGTCGCACCTTCAGCGCGACCGGCTGCTGCCTCAGCGCCACTATCCTGCACAGACCAGGCTGCTGTCTCGACAGCGCCCTTAACCCGCACAGACCAGGCTGCTGTTTCGACAGCGCCCTTACCCCGCACAGACCAGGCTGCTATCTCTACAGCGCCAGAGCCGACTCCACCGGACGCTATTTTTGCGCCTACTGACCCTGACATGACTGGTGCGCAAGCACCAATCAGATCGACACTGAGCTTACCGTCCACGAGTGCCTGGCAACAGAGCATCCTTAGGAACAGCGTAACGCATAACCCCGACAACGACACGGACAAAGCCCAACTGACCAGCCTCGGTGACGAACTGCGGGCATTAGTACGACAGCGCGCGAAGACCGAGGCTAGACTGAGAGACGCTGACCCAGAACTAGGTTCGGGGAAAGTTGATGGCTCAGGTGGGTCCACCCCGATCCCTGCGGACGAAGTATGCTTGCTTTACTCTTAAGCGCGAAAAAATCCGTTTTAGGGAGAGGGAGTTGAGCAACCGCATGCGCAAGATCCGCGCAGGCCTCGGCCAGCGCGATGTGCAGGTGGCTCAGCTCAGCAGGAATACGCGACCAGCCCGAATTACGCGAAGGGTTCGCCCAGTGCGGAAAAAGGCCGGACACGGAAACTGCCGGAGTACGCGACCAGCCCGCAGTACGTGAAGGGGAAACCCAACACGGAAAAAGGCCGGACGCGGAAACACGCGAGCGGGGGCAAGTACGCGACGGGGTCTTCGCTGGCACCGGAACCTCCCGAAACCACTGACCAGACCCAGGACCGACAGCACATGAAGAAGAGGGGGAAACGGGCTGGGACTAATCGCCAGTTTCGGATTCCAACTGGGCGCACTACGCCGGGTACCTCTAAGCCACAACCTGGGCCAAGCGGCTCAGGGGCGGCGAAGAGAGATCGCCCGGACGACTCGGCCTCACCGAGCGCGCTGCAGGGGGATCCAAAGCGGGTGAGGACCCAGACCGCTCAAGGGGAGCAGAGAACATACGCGCGAGCCATGAAGGATATTCCGGCGCGGCTGGCCGTAGCGATCTGCTTCCCTCCTCCCTCAAGAGACCTGACAAGTGACGAAGCGACCTACGTCAAATCGGAACTTGAAAGACTTCTGATTATGTCGGACCCCACGAAACCACTCCCGGCCTTCCGAGGTTACCCTCGGGTGACGGACGGCACCGGGCAGATGTGGTGTGAGGACGATAATGCACTGACTTGGCTGACACAGAATACCCCCCTACTGAAACTCCCTAACACCGACCAGACACTGACAGTCATGAGACAGTCCGACGTGACGACCCGTGTCCGAGCGGCACTCTTTGTTCCCAGGTTCAATGGGGACATTGCGCTGCTCCAGAGCCTTCTGATCCGTCAGAAGCTTGGTACGACATTGGGAGGTGGTCGCTATACCGGGCAACCAAAGTCGGTGGGGATAACTATGGGACGTATCTGACCCTGGGTATTCCCACCGATGAGGTTGACAAGGTCTTGGGGCGGGAACGACGTATATCATACCTGCTGGGTTCGATATACGTTCGTTTCTACGCCCAGACCCATCCCAAGACAGACACTGAACAAACAAAGACGGAGACCACTGACACCGACAAGGACATAGACAAGCTCGAGGAAGAAATGGCCCGAGCAGCCATGGCTGACGCCGATGCCGATAAGGCACCTGCATCCCCCGGATGGACGGCGCAGCTGTTGGCGTCCTCACCCACTGATGACTGGCGAAGGATGGAGGAGGGAGAAACACTTTCCGATGGCTCCACCTCTTCCTAACTCCATTCCGACGCCGTCGTCGACCACACCAAACCCAATCCCGATCATCCAGACCAACCTTCAGCACTGTCAAACTGCCACAGCTACTTTACGCAGGGTGCTGGAGACCAATCCCCGAACCATAGCACTGATCCAAGAGCCGTGGGTCAGAAATGACAAGATATGCGGACTTGAAAACATTGGAGGTAAACTGATATCTAACACATATAATATAGATAAACCTCGAACTTGCATTTACATACCCCAAGATATACCGATCACACCACTAACCCAATTCTGTTCCAGAGACCTGACAGCAATCAGGCTCCAGATTGGTAATGATGCCCCGAATCTAGTACTAGCCTCGTCGTACATGCCTGGCGACGACGAAGGCTGCCCACCAAAAGAACTGACTGATCTGGTTCAACACTGCGAAAACGCCAACCTGGACCTGATCATCTGCACCGACTCAAACGCGCATCACCCACTATGGGGTAGTGAAGTATCAAACACCAGGGGTGAGTCACTATCCACATACTTATTCTCCACTAACCTTAACATCGTGAACCGAGGCACGGAACCCACTTGGGTCACGGTCCGCGGACAAACGATCATAGACCTGACTTTAGCTACAGAAAACGCGACAAACTTAATCTCTAACTGGCGCGTATCAAATGAACCCTCTTGCTCTGACCATAGAAGAATATGTTTCTCTCTGGCAGCCATTACAAAAAACCCAGAACCACGGCGCAATCCTCGCTGTACAACTGTACCTGAATATAGACACCACTTAACTTCCCTACTAGCCAGGGAACAAAGACCCGTAAATCAAATAACTGACTCCGTAGAATTGGATAACGCCGTGACAAAACTCACAGACAACATAATCAAAGCATACCACACAAACTGTCAACTAAGCCCCCCACACATCAAGGGAAAGGGAAACCCTTGGTGGAACGCAGAGCTTGGCAAACTCAGAAATGCATTACGCAAACAATTTAACAGAGCCAAAAACTCAAGACTTCCAGAGGACTGGGAGCAATACAAAGAAACTCAATACAGATATAAGAAAGCAGTTAGGACCGCCAGGAACTCCGCCTGGCGCAATTTCTGTGAAAGCATTGAATCCAACACCGAAGCAGCACGGGTCAGGAAAATCCTGTCAATTGACCAGTAACGTACCCTTGGTGCGCTGAAAAAACCAGACAACAGCTACACACTAACAGACCATGAGGCCAGTAAGGTCCTACTGGAAACGCATTTCCCGGACTGCAACCTACTTGAGGACAGGACGTGGTCGAGCGCACCGGAACAGACCCCAACTGATCTTGACTGGTCCAGAGCACATAACATAGTAACAGAAGACCGAATTAAATGGGCCATCAGGACCTTCCAACCGTACAAGTCACCAGGACTAGACGGTGTCTTTCCGGCGCTACTGCAGTGGGGAGAACACTCCTTAGTGCCTGGTGATATACCGTGCCTGCATAGCACACAGATATGTACCACACACATGGCGTGAGGTGAAAGTTATTTTCATCCCGAAACCCGGCAAAACTGACTATACACAACCAAAGGCGTACAGGCCCATAAGCCTGACATCCTTCCTACTGATAACCCTGGAAAGGCTTTGCGACAGATATATCCGGGACGGACCTCTCTTGGAGAGACCGCTCCACAAGCAGCAACATGCCTACTCAACAGGTAAATCAACAGAATCTGCACTACATAGCGTGATCTCAAAGATTGAATGCGCTATAAATCACAAAGGCTCTTCGTTAGCAGTCTTTGTAGACATCGAAGGAGCTTTCGATAAGACTATGTTCCGAAGCATCAGCACAGCACTCGAAAGTCACGGTGTTGACCCGACCTTGAGTTACAAGCAAATATAAATAACACCACAAGGGCCATGGTGGCGAAGGGTTGTCCCCAAGGGGGTGTCCTCTCGCCTTTACTATGGAACTTAGTTGCAGATGATCTAGTTAAAAGACTTAACACCAAAGGTTACTTCGCCGTAGGATATGCCGACGATATAACCATTATAATAAATGGCACTCACGAAAATACACTATGCAACCTTATGCGGCAGGCCTTGAAAATAGTAGAGGACTGGTGTAAGGAACACCAACTGACTGTGAATCCCACTAAAACTGAATTAGTACTTTTCACCAAAAAAAGGAAATTGGCAGCACTACAGCTACCACTTTTCTTTGGAACTACCCTTAGCCTGTCAACTGAAGTCAAGTACCTGGGCGTCTACCTGGACAAACAGCTGAATTGGGCAAAACATACTGAGTACATCACCAAAAAAGCCAGTATATCTATGTGGCAGTGTAAGCGCATGTTAGGCCGCAGCTGGGGCATAGCCCCAAGGATTACTCACTGGCTATACACCTCTGTTATTAGACCAATAATCACATATGGCTCCCTAGTTTGGTGGCCCAGGACCGAACTGAGCACAGCACAAAAAGATCTTGAAAAACTGCAACGACTCGCTTGCGTAGCGATCACTAGCAGCATGAGAACCACACCCACGGCTGCCCTGCAAGCGATGCTGGGACTGCCCCTACTGCATCTAATAATGCAGGAGGAGGCGGCCTCAGCGGCCTTCAGGCTCAGCGCATCGGGCATCCTGAGTAAAGATTCCAGAATCAAACACATACGCGTAATGGAAGACGCCATCAAACGACAGCCTATGATGGCAGCACCTACCGACAAAGCTCCAAAGGCGTATTATTTCCAAAAGAATTTCAATATTCAACTAACAGAAGAAGAGCACGACTACTCAGGCCCAGCTGAACTGAGAGTCTACACGGATGGATCAAAGACAGATGCTGGCACGGGAGTTGGAGTCTTCTGCAACGACCTCAATATCAGAATATCCAGAACGCTAGGAGAATTCAACACCGTCTACCAGACGGAATGTGTTGGTATAATCCTAGCGGCCCACGCCATAGAAACTAGGAATGTAACGGATACACACATTCGGATACTCTCCGATAGTGCTTCAGTCATACAATCCCTAGGCAAAAACTCTACCACCTCGAAAATTATACAAGAATGCCACTCAGCACTGGAAAGTGTCACAGTGCCGAAACGCAATACGGTGACACTACAGTGGATTAAAGGACATAGCGGCTCACTGGGCAACGACGCGGCGGACGAACTGGCCAGGAGAGGATCTGGAGCGGTGGCCTTCGGGCCCGAACCAATTGTGCCGGTCCCCTTTGGTCAGCTGCGTAGTTGGCTACGTGAACACACGCATATACAAGCAGAGTGCTGGTGGTCCTCGACACCGGGATGCAGGCAGGCCAAGGAGGCCCTGCCACATCTCAATAAAGCCCTCACCAAAAAACTCATAAGACTGGACAGAGGCGGCCTGCGCCTGGTGACGGGGACCATCACCGGACACTGCACACTAAATAAACACCTTCACACGATAGGCATCACAGACAGTCCCCTGTGCAGAGCATGTTTGGAGGGGGAGGAGACGATTGCACATGTGCTCCTGGACTGCACAGGTGTCACTGAAATACGTACACGAACCTTAGGATCCCCGAACTCCTTTATTGATGCCCTGAAAAACCTAAGAGGCCTTATCTGTTTTTGGAGAGAGGTGGGCTGGTTGGAATAAGCCCACCTAAGGTTGTGGCCGCTATGGCCCACGTACAATGGTCCACACAGGACTAAGTGCGGAAACCATACATAAATAGATAGATAGACTGGATGTTGTCGTACAAATAGACATAATTCTTTGACATACATGCATGCTAATGGTAATATATTGTATTTTTTAAACAGCGGTTTACAGCTATCCATATAACCACCTCCACAGATTGCACGCACACATTTTTTTTGTACAATAAATGCTTTAGTGATATCCACCGAGTTACCCCACAATAAGAGACCGTATGAGAGTACGGAGGAAACATAACCATGATATGCGCAAAGAGCCGCTTCCGTTGAAACTGTGGCTCTTAATCTTCTTAGTGCATAGATAAATCTGTCCAGTTTGTCACAAACATAGTCGACATGCTTTTTCCAATCGCAGTTTTGATCTAGTTGTATGCCCAGAAATGCAGTACTTACTAAGTACTTGTTCGATAGTAGTGTCATTATATTTAATATTTAGCGTTGACGGGTTTCTCCTATATGTTTGAAATTGGATCATTTTCGTTTTCTCCATAATCATTTGCAGGTTATTGGTGTTCAACCAGTGTATTATATTTTTGACAGCTTCAATAATTTCATGCTCGTAGGTGTCTACTCTTTCACCTTTCACAACAAGGGTAGTGTCATCAGCAAATAAAATCACTGTGTGGCGAGTGATATTTGGGAGGTCATTGATGTAGAGGATGAAAAAAAAAGGCCCCAATACACTGCCTTGCGGCACTCCGAAATTATTATCCTTATAGTCGCTTCTATATGAAACCTTTTTCCCATTATGTATTTTGGAGATTTCCACACATTGTTGTCGCTTTTTCAGGTAGCTTCTCAACCAGTCGTTCGCTTTTCCTCTTATCCCGTATTTTTCTAGCTTGTGTAAGAGCAATTCATGGTCCACAAAATCGAATGCCTTGCTCATGTCCAAGTTAGGGTGGGACTTTGGAGAGGCTTTATGACTTCTATTGATTTGGGGAAGTGTCCTGTTGTGTTAGGGGAGGTTGATATGTAAATAAATCGGTAATTGCTGTAGTAAGCGGTCCGTGAGTGCGCAGTGGACTGTCGGCCCTGGCGGAGATCGAGTTTCGGTGGAGACCGTTGAGTCCTGGGAGAGAACTGATGGTCCCGTGAGGGCGCGTGTTAGAGGTGAGTGACTGAGGGTTGCTGGGCTATGAGTAGCTAGGGAGTACGTTACGAGAGCAGTTTATGGGACACAAAATTTTGTAACGTGTGTCAGTGATGGACGAGCGTATTTGAAAAAGTAAACTAAATACCAGTTTTATTCACATTACAGACCAATGGGAGTGCAGTGACCTGAGAAGAAAGGGATGCACGAGGACGTGCGTATGTTAGTCTGGCTGTGACGGCGCTTTTGTATTTAAATTAGTTTTCATTAGATATCAGAGATGGCGCTAGTTGTTTAGAGCGGCGCTAGTGGTTTAGAGGGACGTGTGTCACGTGACTGTAGCCACGTCACTCTGACGTAACACTGGGTGATGGTGGGATGTGGGTCGACGACGGGCGGACGGGCATATTGTGTTTCCTATTTTGTAAAAATAATTATTGTGTGGTGATTTATCTATGGTGATTTTTTATGAGAACTAAAAGTAAGATTATAGAGAAGTGCTAATATTAAGTGATTTGTATTGTAACGAGTGTCTAAACAAATCGCGTTTCGAGGTTACAGATTCGATTAACATTGCTGATGTGACTCAAAAGCCTTTATATATATTATATAACTAAATCAACAACAACTGACCAATCAAATGATCAACAACAACCCAACAATTGATAATCAACAACAAACAAATGAAAAAAAGAAAGAGGTGCCATCTGCAGAACTGATGGCGCTTGCCAGGACCGTTGCCTGCCAAGTCCGGTGCCTGCCAGGGCCGGTACCTGCTAAGGCCGGTGCCTGCTAGGACCGCTGCGTGCCAGGATCGGTGCCTGCTAGGACCGGTGCCTGCTAGGGCCGGTGCATGCCAGGACCAGTGCCTGCTAGGACCACTGCGTGCCAGGGCCAGCGCGTGGCAGGACCGGTGCGTGCTAGGGCTGGTGTGTGCCAGGACCGGATTTTTAACCGGTATATAGGAGCCACAGTTTGCCACATGAGCCACACACACAATTTGCTATTAAATCCTTGTTCTACTCATGAGGTGACTATAATTATCAACATTTCCCTATCTCGTAATAAATACTAGATTATGTTGTATTAACTGATAAACATAATGTTATTATTTTGCTAGGTTAGGTTAGTTTAGTTTTTAATTAGATATAAGTATGTCAGTTTAGGATGGTGATCGTCATCGATGTTCTTTCCAAGGACTCTATTTTGTGGGGTAACGACCAATAATCCAACTATTCCAGATCACACAACTGATTTAGTATGATGCAAGCTTTAGGTATTCACACACAACGAGCCGTGAGACAGTCCCCAGACTAAATGTTGCTCGCACAGCTGCCGGCAGAGAAAAGAACCTCGCGTCTTTTTTTTTTCTTTTTGTGTGTGGCCTCTCGCAGGTCAACCTAGGAGGTTGTCGGCTGCTAAACCGGACTTGCCTGTGGCGGCCTCGATTCGAGAATCAAAGCCTCCAGCCAGGGCTTACTTAACTAACCTTACAAACTAAGTGACTACACGCTAAGGGCACCCCCTGTAGGGTACGGACCTCGGCTTAGGGCGTCGCTGGGGGAGGACAGCAAGGGACGGGCTGGATCGAACAAAGATATTATTATTATTATCGGGGAATTTTAAAACTACGGCTCAGCGGCGCGGGCTGGCTCGAGCAAGAGACGGGGAGGACGTTGACAGGATTGTCGCGGCGGACCTCGGCGGCGAGGATGGAATGACGGCGGTCTGTGTTGTTTGCGAACTGTACTGGTTTCCTTACGGCTCTCTTGGAGCAGGGTAATGGGGTCGTCGGGGTGACGAGGGTATGCCTAGGACGCGAATCTTGGAAATGCGGGAGGGTTCGTATCGGGCTGCCGATGCGATAAGGGGGTTGCGGTGTTTCACAGCAGTATCGAAGAAACGGCGTTTCATGAACTGCTGGATGGTGGGGATTTTGAGATCTAAATGTAGATTCTTATTTCGGACGTAAACCTCGCGTCTTTACGATCGGAACTTTTATCTGTTCGGCTCGCGCAAACGTCAGCCCGGATTCTGTCAAAGTGACATGTGTCACTTAGCTGTCACTTGTACATTCGTTCTCAAGCTTCCGTTCTATTGACTCTATAAAAAATAAATCTCTGAGGTAAACTACCAAGATAAACCATACCAAGTGAGTGTTAGCAAAAGTCTGAAATAATAGTGACTGCCAGTTCTGTCACGGCACTCGTGTGAACCGCTCGCACGCATATATAATTTCGTTGTAACTAGAATTATCATTAAGGGGAGTAAGGGGAGAACGGAACTAAGATCTTATCCGACCCTATTGTCAACCTCACCTGCACGCACCGGATGGTGGCGGGGTGGCGTATTACTGCCCCGTGGTGCTCCCTGCTAGACAACAGAAGAGGCTCTGGCGACCGAGCAAATGGCGGGATAACCATTCACCTGACTGGGCAACCGGTTGGAAGAGGCTAAAACGGCCTTGGGATTTAAATAACCCCTAAAAGGCTAAAATTATTTAACTTTAATACCGATCACCGTATGATAAGATGCAAACTAAAAGTACAAGGAACAAATAGAAGACATTTTATAAAAAACATAAGAAACAACTATAGAAGGAATTTACCAACAATATTCGGAGACACTGCGACACAGTGGGAAAGCAAGTTTCTATTGTCTCTTAATGAAACCTTAGAAATTCAAGCACAGTACAATAATTTTGAAGAAGTAATAAGGTCACTACAAATGCAATTACCAAAAGATGAAAAGAAAAAAGATTATGAGTTAGAAATTGAAACGATTACATTGCTGGATCAAAGAAAGCAACTTTATCAACAAAAGAGAACCAAGGAGATTAAAAATAGAATCACGGAAGTAAGTAAAAAAATAAACCGGCAGATATCAAAAAGTAAGAAATTATTTAGACAAGAGAAAATAGAAAAGTATGTAGAGAAGAGCGGCGCCATAAAAAAAGCATTCAAAGAGCTGAGAAACAAATCGGAATGGACTGCAAACTTAAGAGATAAGACCGGAAACATGGTCTCAAAACGGCCAGATATAATAAAAGAAGCCACTATTTTTTACAGGGATCTCTACGCGCATGAGGAAATCCAAAATAGTATACCTCTAGAGAATGCAGTACATATAGCGGACTTGACGACAACACCAAATATATTACAATCCGAAATAGAATATGCAATATCCACTCAAAAGAATGATAAGACGCCAGGACAAGATAACGTTTCAAACGAGTTGCTTAAAGCCCTATCTCCTTCTCTAGTAAGACCTCTACAGATGCTATTTGATAATGTAATAGGAAAGGAAACTACACCTGAACAATGGTCAAAATCCACAATAATTTTGATACACAAAAAAGGTGACAGAAGTAACCTTGGAAACTATCGGCCTATAAGTCTGACTTCAAATATTTACAAAGTCTTCGCAAAGGTAATACTAAACCGAATATCAAAACGCTTAGATGAGCAACAACCCCCTGAACAAGCTGGTTTTCGGAAAAACTATTCCACCATAGACCATATCCAAGTAGTAACGCAAATAATAGAGAAAGCTACCGAATATAATCAGCGTGTATATATGTGCTTCATAGATTTCACGAAAGCTTTTGACTCTCTATTTCATAATGCTATTTGGGAATCGCTACTGGAACAGGGCATAAATAAAAAATATGTAGAGCTACTAAATAACATATACTCAAAGTGCTGGGCAAAGGTGAGATTGGAAAAAGAAGGGCCAGAATTTCGCATTAGGAAAGGAGTCAGGCAAGGGGACCCTCTATCCTCAAAAATGTTCTCTGCTGTACTAGAGTCGATATTCCGAAAGCTGCATTGGGAGAATATTGGTCTTAAGGTAGGAGGAGAGTTCTTAAGCCACTTAAGATTTGCGGACGATATAGTGCTTTTCGCAGACAATGCAGCCGATCTAGGATACATGATTAATTGCTTATCAGCGGAGAGCAGAAAGGTAGGGTTATCCTTGAACGCCTCGAAAACCAACATCCTAACAAATGGCGAAACCAAAGATATTGTCGTGGATGGGTACAGGATTGAGTACGTCAACGAATATGTTTATTTGGGGCATTCGATTTCGTTCAATAACTGCACTGAAAATGAAGTAAATAGAAGGATCGCAATAGCATGGAAAAAGTATTGGAGTTTAAAGGAAATTATGAAGAATAAGAATGTAAACATTAAAACCAAGAAAAAGATTTATGAAGTAGTGATTCTTCCAAGTATATCCTATGGATGTCAAACTTGGTCTCTAAAAAAGAAAGAGGAAGAAAAGCTAGCAGTCTGCCAGAGAAAAATGGAAAGAAGCATGTTAGGCGTCAAACTGGCGGATAAAGTAAGTAATAAAAAAATTAGAGCAATAACGAAAATTCAAGACATAAGAGAGAGGATTCGGTTGCTGAAATGGAACTGGGCTGGTCATGTATGTAGAATGGAAAACGATAGATGGACAAAAAAAGTAACAGAATGGCTACCAAGAGAGGAAATAAGAAATAAAGGGCGACAGAGAATTAGATGGAGAGACATATTTACACAAAAAGTTGGACCGGATTGGATGAGAAAAGCTAGAGATAGGGAACTGTGGAAAACACTGGGGGAGGCCTACGCCAAAGAGGCGACTACTACCTAAAAGTATTGTTATTTGATTTAATGTTATGATTAAATATGGATTATTGTTTTGGATTATTATTATGGATTGTTAATATGAATTGTTATTTTTATTATTGTAGATTATTATTATGTAGGGATTATTTTATAATTTGTTTTGTACGACATATAGGATTAGTATCTAATATAATCAATTGGCATTAATAATTAATTGGCATTCTAATATCTAAAATATAAAATTAATTAAGAAATGATTTCAATTATATTACAATTAGATTTCAATTCTATTTCAATTATTTATAAGCAGAAGAAAAATATGTAATAAATAGATAAATATTATTAATGATCGGATAATTCCAATGTTGTGATTTTAATTTCTCATGTGTAATTAACTAATTTAAAAATGTGTTTACATATTGTTAGATGTGGTAGTAGAATAAAAAGGCTATTTTATTTTATTTTATTTTATTTTATTTTAAAAGGCTTAAATGCAGAAGGCAAGGGGAAACCAATGCATAACAAATTCCCAAGAAAGTCATCATGAAGGTACAGTTAAATACACAGAGGAGGCCATGCGACCCGCTTAGCAACCGGCGCCGTGCTGCGTCCGGGGCAGACGGTGGGAAATTGGCTACCGGCCATACGGTTGTAGGAGACCAGGCAACGTATGGAAAACATGCTACTGGAGACTCCATGAAAATGCGACATATCCAAAAGATAGGGACATGGAATGTTCGCGGTTTATTTCAACCAGGCAAACTAAAGATCCTAGAGAAGGAGTTAACGAGGTGTGGCATTAATATCTGCGGCATTAGTGAAACTCACTGGAAGAACAACGGTCATTTTCTCACAGAGACTCATGCCATATACTTCTCTGGAAATGACCATAATAGCAGAAATGGAGTTGCCTTCCTTATTCCAAAAAATCTAAGGAATAGTGTAATGGAGTATGAACCTGTTAGCGACAGGATAATGAGAATAAAGTTTAAAGCGACACCTGTGAATTTTAATCTCATTCAGGTTTATGCACCGACTAGTGCTGCATGTGATGATGATATAGAGAGCTTTTACACAGAACTGGAGAGTACCATCGAAAAGATCGCCAATAGAGAAGTTTTGATCATCTTAGGTGATCTGAACGCTAAAGTGGGAGCTGATGCACATCAGCTAAGTCATTGTGCGGGTAAATTTGGCTTGGGGCAACGCAACGAGCGAGGGGAACGGCTCATTCAATTCGCAGCTGATAACGGCTTGGTAATATCCAATACATTCTTTGAACATCACCAGCGCAGACTATATACTTGGGTATCGCCAGACGGCAAACATCGCAATCAAATTGATTATATCCTGATTAGATCGCGATGGAAAACTTCCATCAAGAATGCTCATACTCTACCGGGAGCAGACTGCGGGTCAGATCATCAATTGCTGATATCGAAAGTGCAATTAAAGTTAAGAGCAGTTAGGAAACTCGAGACACGACGAAAGATTGAAGTAACTGACAATGCTAAGTTTTTAAGTGCACTGGAGCAAGCGATGATACCGTGGACGAACGTAGACTCCAGCACAGAGACTCCAGATCAGTTGTGGGATCGGGCTAAAAACGTTATGGTGAGCTCGATCAAAGAGTCTAGTGTAAACGCACGGAAACGGAAACGGCAACATTGGATGAGCGATGCAACGTTAAGTCTTGTGGAGGATAGGCGAAACATGAAAGCATCTGGAGCTGATATAAGATCCCTCAATGAAATGTCCGCTAGAATTCAGGAAGCTTGTAGGCGGGACCAGAACGACCAACTTCGGGACATTTGTGCAGAAGTGGATGTCCATGCAAATAAGCATGAATCTAGGGACCTACACCAAAAAATTCGCGCCATCACAAAAACCCTGAGTTGCAAGACCTGGGCCATCGAAAACTCTACTGGGGAAACGGTGACAAACATAGAAGCAATAGCTGAAACTTGGAGACAATATTGCCAGTCTCTCTTTCAAGACCCGAAATCAGAGTGTTATGCCTCTACGGAACCCGGAAACGAAGATCTTGAGCCTGATATTCTGAAAGATGAAATACGAGCCGCTATTAAGCATCTGAAGAACGGCAAAGCCACAGGGGCGGACGCAATACCGATCGAGACAATCAAGGCATCGGGCGAACATGGTGTCCAAATCTTCCACACCCTATGCAATAAGATATGGCTCACGGGGCAATGGCCGAAAGAATGGGCTCACACTATTTTTGTCCCCTTGCACAAGAAGGGTTCCACCAAGACGTGCAGTAATTACCGACTTATTGCTCTTATCTCTCACGCAAGCAAGATTTCACTGCACGTACTGAACGAGCGTCTAAAGTCCTACTTGAGCAAAGAAATTGCTCCTGAACAGGCTGGTTTTGTTAAGGGGAAGGGAACTCGGGAGCAAATTTTGACGGTTCGACAAATTATAGAGAAAGCCAGAGAATTCAACAAGCCTACCTACATATGCTTTGTGGACTTCTCTAAGGCGTTCGATTCCGTTAAATGGCCCAAACTCTGGGAAACGCTGACGGCGATGGGTGTTCCAAAACACCTGGTACACCTCCTGCGAAGACTGTATGAGGATGGCACAGCCGCAGTTCGCGCAGATGACATCCAATCCAATCACTTCCACCCCAGCGCCGGAGTCCGTCAGGGATGTATTATTTCTCCACTACTGTTCAATGTGTACACAGAGCTCATAATGAGGATTGTACTTGAGGACTGGACAGATGGCATTTCGATTGGTGGCTTGAAGATCTCCAACCTGCGATATGCTGACGATACCACTTTGTTCGCCACCAGTACCCAACACATGGAACAACTTCTCGCCAAGATGGAACGGGTTAGCCTTGAGTTCGGACTTAAGATAAACCGGAATAAAACGAAAGTGATGATTGTCGACCGCATGAATAACAATTCTCCAGAAATTACACAAATTGCTAATTGTGATGTGGTGCAATCATACATTTATCTGGGGGCCTTAATTACGAACAACGGTGGATGTATCGATGAAGTGAAGAGGCGTATGGCAATTTCCAGGTCTGCGATGGACAAGTTGAGGAAAATATGGAGGAATCGCAGCATATATAGAGCCACAAAAATCCGGCTAGTTCGGGCACTTGTATTCCCCATATTCTTGTACGCCGCAGAAACGTGGACCTTACGGGAAATAGAGAAAAAGAAGATAGACGCCCTAGAGATGTGGTGCTGGAGGAGAATGCTCGGAGTATCGTGGACTGAATTCCGTACCAACGAGTCTATACTTCGGGAACTCGGCATCAAGCAGCGTTTATCATCTTTGGTACAGTCTCGTATTCTCACCTTTTTTGGTCACGTATGCCGCAGAGGGGAAGTGGCTATTGAGCGACTTGTAATTCAGGGAAGGGTTGAGGGTACCAGGCCACGAGGAAGGTCGCCTATGAGGTGGACTGACCAGATTAAAGCGGCAGTAAATGGCTCATCATCACTGCACGAATGCACGAGGAAGGCGGCCATCAGAGAGGAGTGGCGGCGTGTTGTGAAGCTTGCCACCAACACCTGAAGTGATGACCACGACCACTCTGTCAAGAGTGATATCGACAAGGAAGAAGAAGAATTATCATTTCTAATATTGACGCGCTCATCGGTAATGAGCGCGTCCCAATTATGGCCACAGGTGATAGTGGCAGTAGCAGTGGAGAAGAAGGAAATAATTTAGATCGAGTAGATGGATGGATGTCAAAAATTTTAATGGAAGGGGAAGGAGAAAACAAAAGAGATTCGGTAATAAATATAACGGAAGCAATCCACAGTGAAATTCAAATTATGGAAGAAGATTATAATAACTCATCCAACAAAAAGAGAAAGAGATGAGGGTGAAGAAGGAAGCTGGAAAAAAGTTGAAAAAGAAAGAGGAAAGAAACATAAACAATTTAAAAAATAAGTTTTTATTTGGAGCCGAGAAAAGTTACCAAAACAGTTTGCTATAGCATAATTATTTAATAATATGGGTTTATCGTAAAAATTAAATACATTAATCCATACAAGTTAAAAATAGAGGTTTCGACTGAAGAATGTGCGGGCAAGTTGTTGGACTGTCAAGAGTTCCAAACTAAAGAATGGAAGGTTTACTGCGCAATGGATGTAAACATTTCTTACGGTATTATCCGGGATGTGGACCTCGAGTTATCTGATGAGGAGGCCTTAAAAGCGATCAAGTGTTCTAATGATACTGAAATCATATCCTTAAAAAGGCTACAGCGACGAGACGGAGACAGCTGGGTGCCGAGTGTAGTAGCTAAGGTAGGATTCAAAGGTTCATACCTACCAAGTTTTATTAATGTAGACTGTCTACGCGCCAAGGTAGAACCTTATGTATTTTCGGTAACACAGTGCTCAAACTGTTGGAAGTTCGGCCACGTCAAAACAAGATGCTCAACCAAAAAAATTGTATGTCCTAAGTGTACAGGAGAACACAGTAACTGTGAAGTCACGATGTTAAAATGCAGTAACTGTCGGGGTGATCACATTGCGTTGAACAGAAGTTGTCTTGTTTATGCTCAAGAGAAACGCGTGAGGGAACTTATGGCAGAATATAACTGCACTTATCAGGTAGCCTGCAATATGCATGTTACACCCAGGTTGCCAATTGGTTCTCAAACAGTGAGGGAATCCGAAAAACCGAAGATCAACACCAACAACAGCTTCAGTGGTTTACTTTTGGCAGAATCGGAAAACAGTTATAACTACACGCCGAATGCATTTTCAGTCAAATTGTTAACATTTTGAAAGAAAATGGATTAAATGGGAGTAGGGTCTTCAATTTGAAGATATATATGGGAATAGGTACTTAAGAGAGAGACATTTAGCTGTATCACAAGTAGAGAGTAATGCTTCGATTAAAAGACATTAGATTTATGACTACAGCTCTTCAAGAAACCATAGATTGTTTGTCACACTTGTTAGAAGTATTGGGTTTAGAATTATCTCCCACGAAAAGTAAAAGGAGATCCGCAAACAGTCCTAATAAATTAGGCCTCAATAAACAAAAATGAAATAATTTGGGTTTTCAAGGGGTGATATTAGTCTATAGCCCTGTGTAATTAGTTTTTCGATATAACATGGGATAGTATGAAAATTAAAAAAAAAACTTTATTTCAGACCGTAGTCAATAAATCCTATTATCATTTGTTCCCGCTCTTTTATTAGGTTCTGTTTTAGTGATTTTAATATGAGGTGAAACTGACTTACAGAATGTTGAATTTATATTCCTTAGTTGTACATGATCAGGGATTTTAAAGAAAAAATACGAGCACAAACGCGAGCAAGAAACGTTATGACCAAAGATTATAGTAAATATAAGGTTATGACGCGGCAATCTGTTGTTGACAACCGATTGATTGACAAGTGACAGCCGTATCGAGTGTTGCAGTTCATAAAAATGCAAAACGATTTTTCTATAAAATCAATAATATAACATAACAACAACAAAAAAAATACTCTATCTTTAATCATTGTTTCGCAATTAACTCATAAAATACTTTTTTAAGTGTAATGAAATATAAATTGAACATTACAATACAAATCTTTTAATGGGAAAAACATTTTTATTTAAAAATAGCATAATATGGCAACATGTGACAACTGCAACGCGAGGAATACATCAATTGACTTCTTTATTTTTATTATTCTTTTTTCCTGGGTTTTTTTAGGAAATTATAAATTAAAGTAGGATTTATATCTATTTAAATATTTTTTCGAATGTTCTAATACTTTGTTTATCGGGGCCAAGAATCGCCGATCTCCTTTGTTTATTCTCAAAGGGAAGGTCGTTACAGCAGATAAATATCATTATCAATAATGTCTGTTTAGAAAATGTTCCTGTTGTGAAGTATTTAGGACTTTGGCTTGATTCATCTTTGAGATGGCGCAAACAGATAAACGAAGTATATGAAAAAAGTATGAAGTTTTTAAATGTTTTTAAGGTACTAGAAGGTTCGTCATGGGGAGTTCACCCAGTGCATTTAAGACGACTGTATATTGCAATCATTCGTAGTCGATTAGATTATGTAAGTTTTTGAAGTGAAAAAAAAAATTTAGTGTAACATTTTTTCGTTACGCGTCACATTTTTCCGTAACGCGCCATCTTTTTCTTATCAAATTAAAGAAAGATGACAATAAATACCTTTTCCAATGAGGTATCACACTTGTTATTCAATAATACAATATATTAATATTTATTAGTATCTCTAAATTAGGTTGGCCGCCATAATGGGTTCAATGACATTTTTGTTTTCGACTCCACTTGAAACGAAAAATCTAATCTGACCTTAAATCTATTAGCGTTTGTATATTCTTTGGCTGAAAACTATTGACGAATAAACATTCAACACGATAGTAAATTCTTTTAACACAGAACTGGTCTCAAAATATAATAAATTGCGATAGCATTCTGACAAAATTCTAGGTATCAAACGAGTGCCGTGATAGCCACACATAAATAGAAATATACGTATTTTAAACTTACCCAGGTTAAAATCCTGTTGCACACACATAAACTATATTCTAATTATTCACTAAATCAACACTTTACACAGAAACACTCACTCAAAACCGAAAATATTATTTTTTTACCGTAAAGCGCTACTAGAATCAGCTGGCGTTCGCGCGCGAGAGCAACGACTGATTTTGACATTTATTTTTTTTAAAGTGTGATTCGTTTTGGAACTGTTATCGTATTTTTTGAAAAATAACGTCATAAAGAAGTTTCACTACTTACGAGTGTACGCTAGTACACGCACACATTTTTTTTTTTGATAACAGCGCTAAGACCAACATTTCAAGGTTAGACAAAATCCAAAACCAAGCCATGAGAATAGCTGGCGGTTTTTTGAAAAGTTGCCCAATCCACGGAATCCATATCATGGAATCAGAGTTAAAAGTTAAGTCTATTGCTAATGGTGACACCATAATAAAGATATCAAAATTGATATCAATATGTGAACAGGAAACATATTGGCGTAATAATAAAAAACCGTTGCTAATTATCGCATACAGTGAGGTGTCCAATCAAACTTTACATCGTTCTAAAGTTTTAGAGATGTTTTCACTATCGACTTGGATGGCGAATATAGTTAAGTCAAATATAAACCTAAGTATTACAAACATGACAGGAACTAAAAGATCTAATACTTCAGTGACACTTCTTAAGAGATCAGTAGAAACTATTGCACAAAATTATAATGGATTCTACCAGATTTACAGTGATGGATCTAAGGACAGTAATGGAACAGGAGCCAGCTTCACATTGAACTGCAAATTATCCGTAATGGCAGCTGAATTATATGCCATTTCAGAATGCCTATCATATCTAATGTCGTGCAAATATACAAAATTTGTTATATTTTGCGACTCTAAAAGCGCCTTGCAGCATATAGCTCGGTGCACCTCAGGCACACGAGGTCAACTTGTAGCCTATACGATATTAGACTCGTACTTGAGACTGAGGGAAAGTGGCAATTTAATACTCGTACTTTATTAAATTCCAATGGATTCCATCACATGTAGATCTAATAGGAAACGAAATTGTAGATAATTTAGCAAAAACGGAAACATATGAAGGAACTTCTATCGATCATTTACCCTTCTTTAGGGATGTATTAAGAGATTTTATTTTTAAAATTAATTGCAATATATTATGGAAAGAGTACTTTGACAAAAGATCTGAAGAGAAGGGTATATGGTACAAGACAATGCAGTCTGAGCCACCAAGAATACCTTTGTTTACTGAAACTCCGATGAATAGACGTTTAGTAGTAGCAAGCATGCGTCTGCGATCCGGGCACATACCGTTGAATGCTTTCGGTCATCTTATGAAAGTTGTCTAACTTGCAAGGTTAGGGAGGACACCTACCACGCTTTGGTGGAGTGTGCATGGATTGGTGACGAACGGAGTTTAAAGAGTTAGAAAATAGTTTATGTTTAAGGTATGTGTAATCTGATCTTATCTAAACCTACATCCAAACTAACTGTTAAGTTATATTATTTGATTCTTAAATTAATTAAGTTAAGATCATGGAACCACCTGTTTTTATGTTTTTTCTTTTGTAAACTACAATGTTGGCATAATCGCTACGCGATTAAAACCTTTTCTTCCAAAAAAGATTAAAAAAAATAGTGAATGCCACAGAACAGTTCGCACTTTTACCAGTACTAGGCATGCCTTTTAAGTTCTGTCGTTTCTATATTTCCCGGCAATTTTGAATTTGGAACTGTTTTATATTCGAATGTGTTTAAATTTTGAATATCAAAACAGTTGTAAGTATTAGGATTAATGCTATTGTTTAGTCACAGCGTCGATTGGAATCTGTCAGGTTACGTACGAAAATGAATCTTTCTAAGGAAAATATGTGTGCAATAATTTTCTACAACTTTAGAAGAAGCCTGACACGGCTTCAGTGTTTTGAAGAGCTAACATCTGTGTTCAGTGATGAAGCCCCATGCTTGCGGACTGTCGAACGCTAGTATTTAGAATTCCAGCGTGGACCTACTAGTGTTAGTGACAAATCTCGCGAAGGACGCCCAAAATCCGCCTTCACTGAAGATAACATCATTGCTGTGAGACAACTAATTCTCGAAGATCGTCATGTGACATATCGAGAGATAGAGGCTCTATTAGGCATTTCAGGGACAACCATTCAGAAGATCTTGCATGAAGCGCTTGGTGTGAGAAAGCTAGTTTGCCGTTGGATACCGCATCTGCTTGCCGACGATCACAAGGCGGCCCACGTCAGATGGTGTAAGAAAACTCTGTAAAGGTTCAACCGAGGAGAGTCAAATTATGTCTACGACATCACCAGTGGTGATGAATCTTGGATCTATGCCTACGATCCTGATTCCAAACAACAATCTACAATATGGGTCTTTCAAGACGAGCCAAAGCCGACTAAAGTTGTTCGTTCTCGAAGCACTTCAAAGATGATGGTGGTCACGTTCGTTGGAAAAACCGGCCATGTTGCGACTATTGCACTTGAAGATCGTAGAACGGTTAACGCAGAATGGTATACCATAGTTTCTTTACCACAAGTCATCGCCGAACTTCGAAAATCTAACTCAAAGCGACGCATCATCCTGCACCATGACAACGCAAGCTCACACAGCGCTCGTCAAACGATTGAGTATTTGAAGCAGGAATAAGTAGAAATTCTTGATCATTCTCCATACAGTCCTGACCTAAGCCCTAACGATTTCTTTACATTTCCTAAAATTAAGAAAAGTCTTCGTGATCAAAGGTTCTAGTCCGGTGAAGAAGCAGTCGACGCTTTCAAGTCAGCCATTTTGAACACCCCCACTTTAGAGTGGAATAAATGTTACAATAATTGGTTTGAGCAAATGGAAAAGTGTATTAAGCCACGTGGTGAATACTTTGAAAAACAATAAAAAGTACTATAAGGTTCTAATTGTGTTTTTTTCTTCAAACGACAAAACTTAAAAGGCATGCCTCGCACCAACTCCTATCCTACCGGGATTAACTTATACAGCTCGATCGCCTATCGGGGACTTGGTACGGATTTGTTTGATCCCAACAGGTCATTATGTCCCACGGTAACTCAAAAATATGAAGAGTGTCAAGTTAGCAGCACAGTGAGTGACGCGTACCTTGCAGGCACCGCCACCGTGCTTCTCCTTCCACCAGGTGTACTGCATCTCGCTCAGCGTGCCCCTCTCCTGCAGATTCAGTAGGCCTAGGTTCATGGCCTGCCGGAACTTGGAATCTGAACAAACAATTTGTTTGGTCACAAACAAATAAAAGTAAGTATGAACATGCCGTTGAGCTCAGGAGGCACTCACTCTTCTTCATGGCGATGCCGTAGCCCTTGCTGTCGAGTAGCGCCCCCACCTGCGGACACGTGACCGTTAGCGCGCGTTACTGATGCGTGTGTGAGATTATTGTCAAGCGGGAAACACTCACTTTGGTGACGCCGCAGTTGCGTTCCGTCTCATAGTCGATGGTCGTCGACTCCATCAAGAACGCGTACTTTCCGTTCTCCACTCTGCAATCATTTGTTTTACCTATGTGATCAGCTTTTAGGGAATAGGGTATTTTACTCTCTATGCAAAAACATCTAAAAATGCATTATTAAATCAAAAAGCAGTCGGTAAGTGTTTGTTTTAGTTGATAAAATAAAAAAAATAATTTTAAAATTCAAATGAAAGTTTCCAGTCTTCTTTATCTGTTTTTTATCAACATGAAATAGTAGCCACCATGTTATTACGTTATTCGGCTGTGTAAACTAAAGTGACAGCTGTCAACTGTCACCTGGAGTGAATATCAGCGCATTTTTACACAACCAACTGACGTCACGAACTCGCGACCACAGAGTAAATATGGCGTCCACTGCGTTCTGCATTTTCGTCAAATTACGCGCGAAAATAAATGTAAATTCTAAATGCATTTTTAGGGTACTTAACGCAGCACTGACTTGCATATCACCTATAGTCGTCGGTTGTCCTTGCATAAGACGCAGCACTGACTTGCATATCACCTATAGTCGTCGGTTGTCCTTGCATGAGACGCAGCACTGACTTGCATATCACCTATAGTCGTCGGTTGTCCTTGCATAAGACGCAGCACTGACTTGCATATCACCTATAGTCGTCGGTTGTCCTTGCATGAGACGCAGCACTGACTTGCATATCACCTATAGTCGTCGGTTATCCTTGCATAAGACGCAGCACTGACTTGCATATCACCTATAGTCGTCGGTTGTCCTGGCATGAGACGCAGCACTGACTTGCATATCACCTATAGTCGTCGGTTGTCCTTGCATAAGGCGCAGCACTGACTTGCATATCACCTATAGTCGTCGGTTGTCCTTGCATGAGACGCAGCACTGACTTGCATATCACCTATAGTCGTCGGTTGTCCTTGCATACGACGCAGCACTGACTTGCATATCACCTATAGTCGTCGGTTGTCCTTGCATGAGACGCAGCACTGACTTGCATATCACCTATAGTCGTCGGTTATCCTTGCATAAGACGCAGCACTGACTTGCATATCACCTATAGTCGTCGGTTGTCCTTGCATGAGACGCAGCACTGACTTGCATATCACCTATAGTCGTCGGTTGTCCTTGCATGAGACGCAGCACTGACTTGCATATCACTTACAGTCGTCGATTGTCAACGTAACTGTGTGTGTCCAATATTTAAATGTGGTTTTATGTTATGTGTAATCATGAGTCATTGGCTTATATAAATGTTATAATGTAACGAAGATAAAGAAAATTGAAATTTGGTTGGATGTGTTACTTAGCGATACCCTCCCGGTTGGAACCGGGCATCTTGCGCGTGCGCATGTGCTGGAACATCCGCTGGTACAGCTCGCTCTGTGAGTGCTGCAATTAAAAAACAATATTCAGGTTGTATATTCGTTACAAAGCAATGAACTGACTCCTGCTTGGATCACATGAGCAGCGAGGAGGCTTCCACGTTCAATATTGCAGTACGGTTTGTGACATTCAACTATTGCGTTACATACGCACCTCGAAGAACTTGTAAGTGGATCCATTGAACTTAGCTCCGTAGTCAATGCCGAGCTGATTGTCGGCAAGTTCCTGCACGTTGCTGATGAGCTGGTCGGACGACTTCTTGGCTAGCAGCGTGGCCAGGTTGGCCGTGTACGAGCTGGTGATGACCAGCGCGAACACCCACCATACGCTAGCCACAGCGCGCGTGCTGTAGGCGCTGCGGGCGCACTCACTCACTTAGATTTTTGGATGATTATGTCAATATAAGTTAAAGAAATTATTCTGTTTTAGGTCTACTTTCTTATCCCAACGAGCGTCATTTTTACAATTGACCTTTGCCCCGTAAATATTAATATAATATTATAGTATTTATAAGTAATATTGTATATTACACGGGCGCGATCTCCGAACCCTGCAGCAGCACGGCGCCCAGGTTGAACCAAAGCGCGTTAGCCAGCGTGAACTGGTTCTCGAGCGAGGGCGGGTCCTCGATGCAAGGGTAGGGGTTCTGCCACTCCTCGTGGCACAGGCGCCCCACCACGTACAGCACCAGCGACGTGCCCAGATACGCGAAGCCCAGGCATAGCCACACCTGCGCCCATTCAAATAGTGTCAAGGGTCGTGCAAGTATGCTACATCAACGGTTTCTCTCTTCAATGGTGTAATGATATTTTCCAATCTGAAATATTTTACAGTGCCCAGACTCACAAGAGATTAAGGTACAGTAAAACCTCACATTAATATTTTTTTATACTGATGTCCCATCAAGATAGCTTAATACAAAAGAATAGTGACGTTTAGAGATGAAACTTACGCCATTTGAGAAGGGGAGCAGAAAAGCGAAGATCTTGGGCTCGGGCGTCTTGGGCGTACGGAACAGGATGCCGATGCCAAGGTTCATGAAAGGCGTTGTGAAGTCCACCGCACTCTCGCGCTCGGCTGTGATGGTCAAATCCGTGATCGCGAAGTCGATGTTCTGCACAGAGAGAGGACACCTGAAGCTGGTGTGACGTCACCTGGAGCTAGTCAGTCAGACGCGCACGCACGTCGTCCTCCATGAGGCGGCCCAGCATGCCCGACCACTTGCCGGTGGCGTTGTCGCGCGAGCCGTAGTTACCGTCCTCCTGTTCCACAAACGTGTAGTTGAACTGCAACAGCTTCGCCAGCCTGTCGATCAGCTCGATGCAGAAACCTGAAATCACACACGACTCTTATAGACGGGTGCTCTTACAGAAGAATAGTTTTAAAACTGTATAATAAATTATGTCTTTTTCTTTTAAAGTCGATGTTCGACTTCATAAACTTTATGCTGGCAATCATCAAATCCTCCAAATTGCAGGTGAGTGGGCATTTGGGGCACTCCATTGTGTAATTATGTCAAGCAAAAAGTGCTTCGGGATAATGATGGCTAATTAATGCTAAATGGTTTGCTTAACCTTACTAAATGCGAATAAAACTAAATGTCTTTTTTTGTAGGTGGGAAATCATCCAATGACTTCTCCCGCTCTTGGGCGGAGCAAGGAGGTATGTCAGACTTTTACTGACTAAAACCCACTCCTTTATTCCTTTGCTCCACACAACCCATGGCCTCAGTTAATTTCAACCCTGCTGGGCCTCTACGGTTATGCTGACATCTTCTTGAGTAAGTGCCGTCGACGACTCGACCTCGGTTACCTATTGCTCGCCGCCCGCAAGCCTATGCCTACGGTGGCTGCAAATCCGGGTCGGTAACGCGGCGGCTGGGGCATGAGAGCCGTTCCCTCACGCGTGCGGCCGCCTCCTTCGCTAGCATTACTGCTTCGCAGAAGGAGGCGACCTCTTGCCATTCCTCCTCGCTCCGGACTATGGCTTGTATCAGGGATCGGCGCGAGTGGTCGTTGCCGTCGATCGCCCCCCCCCCCCCCCCCCCGAGTACATGGCGCTGCTCTGCCTAAGCGGCCGGGCACATTTCTAAGTTGTCATTACTGAATGTCCCTCAAGTTGCCCTTGTGACTGTCTGTCACTTATTCCAAATTAATAACAAGAAATTATATTTATTTTTAAACACCACGAATGGCGCCGGGCCACTTGGACCCTCATAAATTGTCCTTTTAATGAAAGGGCCGACAGAATTCTAAAAGAAAAAACGAGTACTTTATGCGATTTCTAATCGCATGACAAAAAAACAGACCGCAACACGTGCGGGCGAGACAGGTCGCAGGGAGCGTGAGGGGAGCAAGTGAGCGAGAGTGTTGGCTCGGCGACGTTAGGGCACTTGGCTTCAGGGCATGATAGGGTTCGGACGTTCAGCGGAAGCTAACTAACTCAGTAGATATCGTAGAACTACATAAGGTCCCGTTGTAATTCTTAGAAGTGCTAGGATTGTGATACAGTATTAGATACAAGTGGACTAAGTCCAGTTTAGGCTTGCATAATATTTATAATACAGATCCGTGTGTGAGTTAGAGTACGAATGGATGGGCGTTGGTTGTGCGTAAGTAGTGTGTAAGTACGCGAGTGAATCTTAGCGACTGTGTTGGTGAACGAATGGGTGAGTGTTAACTCTTTCATCCTTTTTATTCCGTTCCATGACAAGGTGACCTAAGCTTGCGGTTGGTGTTTGGGACTCGGAGAAAGCCTTCCTTTGGAGTGAACTTGACATTAACTTCTTAGGAGTGGGCTCGACACTGACTTCCTTTGGGGTGGACTTGACAAAGGTCAAGTCCACCTCAAAAGGCCAAAGCCAAAAAAAGTAGTAGTTTAAGCTATAATAATATCACAAACCACCAAACGTTAGCGACGGCTACCTGCCCCTAAGGACTGACTGACAGTAGAATACTTTGCATTGCTCTTGATATGCGCACACTTCCAGGGAGAGGGGGTAGGCTTCACTAATTAGCCTGAACTGCATTGATAGTCGTTCTAAGGAACGCTAGGGATCGCATCTCGTTAAATCGACCCGGCCCCCGTAGGCCAGCCTCTGATACAAAAAATAATATTTAACGAGAGACGAAACTTGGACACATCTCAGAAAAGTTCCGCAGCTAGGCGTAGCTCGGAGGTGTGTAGGTTATGTTGTCCTCACCCTGGGGCAGAGTAAGGAAGTGAGAAGTGTCGATATATAAACCACTTCGGCGTCTAGCCGCTTAGACGCTCCCGCCAATTTTTTTTGATGACGTAAGACGCTACGTCATCTGATAACGACGGCGCCCCGCTGCGCCGATTAGTGCCTACGCAAACAAGTGTATTTTTCGGCGACTCATTCGTAACTTGAGTCACTTCAAGTAATGTTTTTGTTTAAGCTTATTAATGACTCTTTCAAGTCGTCTCAAGTGTTTATTATTATTTGGTTTCAATTTTTGTATATAGAGCTGTAAACATTGACTATAGTTGGCTATAGTTGATATTTGAACTTTAAAGAATATTAGTTTTAAAAGTAAAGCGGTAACATATAGATTTTATGACTTTAATAGGTGGATGGGTTCTATCTACATACGATAAAACAAAAAAACATACTTCATAGTAAATAAATATTTATTTTAGAGGCATATGACTAGCATGTGACATTTGCTCACGGTGAATAATTTTTCACCCAAATTAATAATTTACTACAAATAAATGCTTTCACGTAAACTAAAAATATTGTTACTGTCTGAAAGCTAAGTTTCTGCTGTAACATATATGTAAATATTATGTTGATAGGTTTATCTAATACAGAAAAATATGGAATTGATTGAAGGCATTCCCACTTACGTGAAAATACTCTTAACATTTCTGGTTATTTTTTGTTATTTTTTTTTCAGTGAAATTTGAGTAAAGAAAGATGAATAAAAAATGTAACTATTTTCTACAATAAATACCCTTTCCAATGAGGTATCACACTTGTTATTCAATAATACAATATATTAATATTAATATTTATTAGTATCTCTAAATTAGGGTGGCGGCCATAATGAGTTCAATGACATTTATGTTTTCGACTCCACTTGAAACGAAAAATCTAATATGACCTTAAATCTATTAGCGTTTGTATATTCTTTGGCTGAAAACTATTGACGAATAAACATTCAATACGATAATAAAATCTTTTAACACAGAACTGGTCTCAAAATATAATAAATTGCGATAGCGTTCTGACAAAATTCTAGGTATCAACCGATTGCCGTGATAGCCACACATAAGTACAAATATACGTATTTTAAACTTACCCAGGTTAAAATCCTGTTGCACACACATAAACTATATTCTAATTATTCACTAAATCAACACTTTACACAGAAACACTCACTCAAAACCGAAAATATTATTTTTTACCGTAAACCGCTACTAGAATCAGCTGGCGTTCGCGCGCGAAATGCAACGACTGAATTTGACACTCATTTTTTTTAAAGTGTGATTCGTTTTGGAACTGTTATCGTATTTTTAGCATGAAATAATGTATCGAGATTCGAGTAGAAAAGAGAAAAGGTTATAAAACATCGTGTGTTAGACAGAAATAGATATATTATGAGGTCGTATCGTATAGAAACGGCAAGGACGAATTTTGTTTGACAGTATAAAAAAGTTTGGGACTAGAGTCCCAAAGAGCGTTTGACCGGCTAGCGAGGCAACTGTAAAGAGTTCTACGGCGACTGAAGATGCGTCACGCTTGTTTAAGTCTTGTATTGTATTGGCGATGGTGAATAGGCCGCTATAAGGAATTAATTGTTATAGAACGTGTGTCTTATCCAATAGCAGAGGCCTCACAACCCTTTGCCGTAGAATTGGTCAGGACATGCACGGGCGAAAAAGATAAAGTAATTCTAAAATAATTTAATTTGCAAATACAAGCGTCACGTGTCATATTCCCTTTTGTAGCCCTCTCAGTCCCTTAAATTTCATAACTCAAAAGAAAAGTAGATTATTATCCATCCTTAAATCCTTATTAATGGATTCCCAACCCTAATTGTTTTAATTTTGTCTTTCTACATCCCCTCCTTGTTCTCTAGCTATTTAAGTCAGGACGAGGTGATATATTTCTTGGGAAACCATTACTGACGGTGGAGGTCTGTCCAAGCCATCAGGATGGGGACCACAGGCTGGAGCGGCGGAGAGGCCCCATCCCTCCCACTTAGTGGGAAGCCGACCTTCATACCTTCATGTAGGCAAATTCAGGAAAAACGAAAATTTTATCAGCCTAGGGTCTTTTTGGAACAGTTACACCCTCAATTTAATTCTTGACGGTAAAAACTTGATGTTCACTACCATGTAAAACTGTAGGAATTAACATAAATTATTTAGATCAGTTATTCCCAAAACTATGAGTGACCGTTTGGTGGGTCGCGAGCGAACATTGGATGCGGTCGGAAAAGCCAATGCCTAAGCTACAAAGACATCTTTTTCATTGAAATAGAGTTCGTATCTAACTAAGTACAACTGACTTAGAGAGCTTGTTTTTTCTTTTATTTATGCATAGTAATCCCTTTTAGGGTTCCGTACCTCAAAAGGAAGAAGCGGAACCCTTACAGGATCACTTTGCTGTCCGTCCGTCTGCCTGTCTGTCTGTCTGTCAAGACCCTTTATCTCGGGAACGCGTGGAGGTATCGAGTTGAAATTAAAACCATATACTTAAGTCTGCGGTGCCTTGAAGCTGTGAAAAAATCAAACTTGTAAGTTAGCGAAAAAAGAGATACGGCCGTTTATGTTGCAAAAAACGTATACCTATTTCGACACTCTCAAGATAATCAAAATTCATAGATTACTTCCCGTTGTCCTAGAATCCTGAAATTTGGCATGAAGCAAGGTCTCATCAACAAAAACTTTAACAAGAGAGGGAAAAAGGGAAAGATGTTTATATCAAGGGCAACAAAGTGGAAATGAGAATAAAAGAAAACGAAAATAAAAGAAAACGAGAGACCTCAGCATCACCTCTAACATCTAATCAGCAAGCAAATAATAGTAGTGATAAGAGTGCTCTAACTCCGGCAAAAATAAACAGAACTGATCTATTTGCATACATAAGAGCTAGGCTTCACTCTTTGACAGAAAGAAGCAAACCAAGAGAAGAGGAATCACAAGATATCGGTAACTGGACTGAAACGTTAACCTTAAATAAACAACTTGAAAAGAAATATCACCCCAACCCGGTTGGTCACCGTGGGGTAAGAGATCAAGACCCCCTAAGTTTACCTTCCGAAAAACAAAATACACAAAGACAAAGAAAAGAACCTAGAGATTGCAAGAAAAATAATATTTACATATCAACACTCAACACCCGCACATTAAGGACTGATGAATCGCTACAAGAACTAGAATATGCATAGGATTTTATAAACTGGGATATCATAGGCCTAAGTGAAGTGAGGAGAACGGGTGAAGTAATCGAACAACATGTCAATTACATCTTTTATCATATAGGAAGCACTCCAGGCCTGCATGGCGTTGGTTTCATTGTCAAAAAATGCTACAAAGAATGTATACAGTCTTTTACTAGAGTCTCCGAAAGAATTGCACAATTCGATATCAACTTGCCTGAATATGAAAATATATCAATAATCCAAATATATGCACCTACAAAGGTCGCACTAAAGGTCATTAAGGACACATTCTATGAGGACTTGGAGAAAACACTTTTAAACGCACATAAAACAATAATCTTGATGGGAGATTTTAATGGGAAGATTGGAGAAAGACTACCAAGAGAAAATGGGATTAGGTCAGTTTAGTACGGGAAGAAGAAACAATAATGATCAAAGACTCATAAACCTGGCACAGACGCATAATCTCAAAATTCTAAATAGTTTTTTTGGAAAAAACCAGAGCAAAAAATGGACCTGGATATCTCCCGATGAAAATGTGAAGAATGAGATTGACTTCATACTCTCTAATAAACCCCAATTCTTCAA
This sequence comes from Mythimna impura, assembly GCA_905147345.3. Taxonomy (NCBI): domain Eukaryota; kingdom Metazoa; phylum Arthropoda; class Insecta; order Lepidoptera; family Noctuidae; genus Mythimna; species Mythimna impura. The sequence continues at coordinate 237,716 of LR990355.1, read as the reverse complement.
AAATGTACAAGTGATTATTAAATTCAACTTCAAAACCAATCATCGAATGGGTTTTTTTTAGACATGTTTTTCCCCTAAGAAAAACATATCTAAAAAAACCCAGGAAATGGAGAAATTTCACCAACAAAGGAACCCCACCAAATCAAATCCCTCTCTCCGTCCCAGAAAACTTGCTGATAACGCTGAAGGCAAGTTGTTGGCTTGTAACATGGTTGGAAATTTACAACAAAAATACAATTTATTAGAAAAGTGATCCATTTTACGACCTAAACCGAACTGTTAAAGGGATGGAGCTATATAGGGTGTATAGCTCCATCACTCTTATTCTCTCGCAGGGCTGACATTTTAACATTATCATGGTAAGGCCCCTGGCCACCTACCGAGCAATAGTTAAATAATTAAAAATTTTGACAAATTTAATTCGCGTGTTTGCTATTCAAAGCCAGATGGCGTCACTGAGACATAGGATGACAGTTTTTCTTAAGACATTTGTTCTGATAGCCGCTCTATTGTATCTCTTTAAATCTCTTTGCATGGGGCCTTTTCACTCAGCTGCTGGGAGGACCTCGCCGACTTCGCCTATTTCTACGTTATATTTGTGCTGCATCTCCTTCAGTGGTAATTGTATCGCGTAAACGGATAAACTCCTCCAAAAGCAACCACATCTGGGGGATGAACTGCTTGCGTCCGTAGGATTTACTTAGTTCTGACCACCCTACACGTGTCCCCTGGGTAGTGCTAAACGAGCAGTAAATACGGTGGTAGGCCATAGCATCGGCTGCCGGCTTAAAAGTTACCACCCACTAGACAAAGCCATGCCGCCAAGCGATTCGTCGTGTTCCGGCGTGATGTCTGGTGAAGCCGTATGGTGGAAGATGGGTCTGAGCAGTTGTGTTGTGATGTATACCGGGTATGATGCACCAGCTATTGTTGTGTCGGACGTTTGATCGTGGAGGGTAGCGGGATCCGAAGCACGGTGCTCCGCTGGCCGACCGTAGGTAGTTGGGGGCCCAAGTAGTGTGCCAGCCACACACGAAAGGCTGCCCCACCAACTGCGAAAAATCCCAGGGTGGCCCCATCGTGCCGGTTGGCGACCGGGCGAGAGGACCCGATGGCGATCCCTGGGGGGGTTCGGGCGTCCCCGCAGTCTCCAGATCAACCCTCCATTGGCACAGCAACTCTGGTTGTGTTGTTGGGTTTAACATCGCATCACCTCGCTCAACTGCCATCTTCCATCTCTCCTATTCACTCCACACACAAAAAAAAAAATGAAAGGTAAAAAGAAAGGCAAGTGTCAACAGCGGATGCACGTCCTCTCATTTCAAGTGCACCTTTCTAATATTAGAGGGCTGCACTCCAATATCGATGCGGTCCACCACCATCTTGAGACTGACAAGCCACACTTGCTTTTCTTGACGGAGACCCAAATTAGATGTCCGTCAGATACGGCGTACCTCAACTACCCGGGATACTCACTGGAGCATCATTTCCTGCAGCGTGCCGGGGTCTGTGTGTACGTCCGTAATGACATCTGCTGCCAGCGTCTCCGTCACCTTGAAGACCCAAATTTCTCTACGCTATGGCTGTTGGTGGACACTGGTATGGACAAAATTGTTTATGCCTGTGTCTACCGATCGCACAGCGGTGATCAGGAGACGACTCGGCTGTTCGACCACCTCAGTGAGGCCGCCGATAAGGCTCTGCATCGGCACCCTGATGCGCAGCTCGTCGCTCTGGGGGACTTTAACGCCTGCCACCAAGACTGGCTTTTCCCATACCAGAAGACCGACCACGCTGGGAGAGAAGCGCGAAACTTTGCAGTATCGATGGGCCTTTCCCAGCTGGTTAAGCAAGCGACTAGGGTGCCTGATGTAGTTGGTCATACTGCCAATTGTTTGGACCTACTGATGACCACCGATCCGGACAGATGTATTGTAACAGTTTCCTCACCACTTGGAACTTCAGATCACTGTCTGGTGAAGTCTGTTTCGTGCTTCTCCCCACCTGACTGCGACTCACGCGGTGAACGGAGAATATGGCGTTACAAGTCAGCAGAATGGGATGAGATGCGGCACTTCTTCGCGTCTTATCCTTGGCAGCAGGTCTGCTTCTCTTCTAAAAGTCCGTCGAGCTGTGCGGATGCTATATCCGATGTGATACGTCAAGCTATGGAGTTTTTCATCCCTTATAGAGACGTACCCATCGGAGGCTCAGCTCGCCCATGGTTCAACGCCGATTGCGTTCAAGCTGAAGAGCGTAAGCATTCGGCGTTTCTAGCCTGGGTTGACGCTCGTGACCGCAAAGCTCCGGATCTGAGCTCAAAGAAGAGAGCTTTCAACCATGCTGCCAAGTCCTACAAAAAAGGCACTAAAGAAGGCTCGGTTCGACCGCATTACCCATATTGGCACAAAGCTCTCTGCACAGCCGTCCGGTAGCAGAGCGTTCTGGTCCCTTGCCAAATCGGTCGAAGCGAACTTCTGTAGGCCCACATTGCCTCCGCTGGTTAAGCCTGATGGAACACTGGCTCACACGGCGAGAGAGAAAGCAGGTCTCTTTGCATCTCTTTTCGCCCATAACTCTCGTCTTGACACTAGCAATGCTACTCCACCAACTCTACCTCACTGCAACACCTCAATGCCCGAGGTTCGCATAAGAAACAAAGAAGTTTTGAGAGCACTGTGTCGCCTAGACGTGAACAAAGCTAGTGGACCAGATGGTATACCAGCAATTGTTCTCAAGGCATGTGCGCCCGAGTTGTCTCCTGTATTGACGCGCTTGTATCGCCTCTCATTTAGGACTGGTATAGTGCCCAAGTCCTGGAAGCTTGCCAACGTGCAACCCGTGCCCAAAAAGGGCAGTCGTGCCGATCCTGCCAACTATCGGCCGATTTCAATAACCTCCATACTCTGCAAGATTATGGAGCGTGTATTGAACTCGCGCCTCATGGCATACCTGGAAGGTAACGATCTCCTCAGTGACCGACAGTACGGGTTTCGCCACAATCGGTCTACTGGGGACCTACTAGTGTATACCACTCACATGTGGGGCGAGGCCCTTGAGAAGAATGGAGAAGCGATTGCTGTCTCCTTAGACGTCTCGAAGGCCTTCGACAGGGTATGGCATGCCAGCCTTTTGAGTAAGCTTCCAGCGTACGGCATTTCCCCTGGTCTGATTAACTGGGTAAAAGACTTCCTGAGTGAACGGTCTCTCCAAGTTGTTGTCGATGGATGCTCATCAGAGCCTATGACGACCAATGCCGGAGTTCCTCAGGGGTCAGTTCTCTCTGCAACTCTTTTCCTGCTGCATATTAACGATCTGCTGATGCCCGGTATCTATGGGTATGCAGATGATAGCACAGTTGTAGAGAGATACCTGCCAGGTGCTCGGGCTAGTAAGGAGCTAATCCGGTCCGAACGAAAGGCTATGGTAGAGCGTACGAATGTCTCACTTCAGGCAGTCTCCATGTGGGGCGAAACCAATCTGGTAGGATTCAACGCCGCCAAAACACAAGCGTGTCTGTTCACCGCCAAAAGGAGTCCGTTCGCCTTGGCTCCTGCTTTTCGGAATGTATCTCTGGAGTGCACCGACCGCCTTCAGCTCTTGGGAGTTGAAATTTCCTCAGACCTCAATTTTGGGCGGTTCATTGAGTCCAAAGCCAAGGTAGCTGCTAGAAAACTAGGCGTTCTTGCAAAGGTCCGACGGTACTTCACACCGGGACAGCTTCTAATGTTATACAAAGCACAGGTCCGATCGTGTGTGGAGTACTGCAGTCACATATGGGCTGGTGCTGCAAAATGCCATCTAGCAGCTTTGGACTCAGTGGAAAGGCGTGCGAAGAGGCTAATTGGGGATCCATATTTGGTTAAGTCCAATCTACAAAGCCTCGAGCACAGGCGCAGGGTAGCCAGCCTATCGGTATTTTACAGGTTGCATTTTGGAGAGTGTGCGCGGGAATTGCATGACTTGATTCCGCCATCTCCTTTCTACCATCGGACAACCCGACGTACGGCGAGTATCCACCCTTACGTTGTTGAAACTTCAACGGTCCGGACTAAGCGTTTCGCTTCGTCGTTTATACCGCGTACATCGAAGGACTGGAACAATTTGCCTGCTGCGGTCTTCCCGTCCAACTATAATTTAGGTGTCTTCAAGGCTAGAGTGAATAGGCTCTTAATAAACTAGTGCGCCTCACCATCAATGATTGCATCGCTGCTTACCATCAGGTGGGATCGCAGTCAAGCACTGGTTTATATGAATTAAAAAAAAAAAAAAAAAAAAGCATTTTTTTGTGATTTTTTTCGATATTTTAATAGTTATTAGATATTTTAGTAGCCGTTTTTGAGTTATAAATAGTGTAACTAATACGACTTTGTTTTATTTATATAAGGTAAAATAATGATCGGAGATTCCGCATTTATTCTTTGTTTTCAATCGTGGAATGGTTGACCGAATGGTAGAATGAATGACCGAATGATGGAATGATTGACCGAATGAAGGAATGATTGGGACCAGTGTTTTTGACAGTTGCTGTCAATGTGTTTGACAGTTGCTGTCATTTGCCTGCGGGTTAGAAAATTATCTCAAGGGAACATAATCCAAGGATGAAAAGTATTCTATGTGTTATTCTAGGACATGGTCTACCCGTGTACCAAGTTTTATCGAAATCCGTTCAGTAGTTTTTGCGTGAAAGAGTAACAAACATCCATACATACATACAAACTTTCGCATTTATAATATTAGTAGGATTTAGGATAAATGGACTTTTTACAATTGTGGTTTGTGGTTATTTTTATTGTTGAATCACCCAGATAAGCATATTTTAGTGCACAATTAGTATTTTTTTAACCGACTTCAAAAAAAAGGAGGAGGTTATCAATTTAGTTGTATTTATTTTATTTTATTTTTTATGAGTGTTACCTCAGAACTCCGTCGTTTATGGACCGTTTGCAAAATTTAAGCACTTACAGTCAAAAAGTAACATTTGATGAAGTGGAACTGATGAAGAAGACCAGAAATTGCCAACGGAACTTTATACATAGATATCACAATGAAGATAGTTCTGCCATTTAGTTTTAGACACACAATAGCAAGGCTATTAGCTTATTATATTAACACAGACATAAGTAGTATGTCGAAGTCTTGTATAATTAAAACCACTATGTTTAGTAGTAATACTAATAACCCTGTGGTGAGTCAAATTAACGGTAGCTTAATTGCTATGGATTCTTTTGTAAAGTGTACGAAGGAGGTTCCATGTATCACTATGGAAAATTCTTTTGCAAATGTGGGGACCACAATTAGTTGCAACTCACTGCCAAGTGATAATATTGAAGACTTGGGGCAAACTCCGGATAGTTGTTTAAACTAATTCATAAGACAACAGAGGGTACCAGTAACACCATAGTTATACCGAGTAATAACAAGGTATCTTCTTGCTTTCAAAAAGTTAAATAGCAAAAAGGGGCTCAGCAGCATTCCTTGAAATTATTTCATCAAAATATCATTTCATAAAAACATTTTAATTTCTAATAATTTTGAAGAGATTTCAAAATTATTAGAAATTAAAATGTTTTTAGAAAAAACAATGTTTGATGTTGTATGTTTTATAAAGTTAGTTTTAGTTAACATTGGTTGAAAGATTACCAAATGCTACTTAGTTATGAAAATTATAGTGTGGAAAGTTGTTTTAACCGTAAGTCTATGCTGCGCGGTGGTTCCCTAATCTTAATAAAAAATGCTTAAACATAGTTAACTTGTCAACGGAACATTGCATTGAACTGTCCTGTGTTGAGCTAGATCAGCATGTTATAGTGTGCGTGTACAGACCCCCGAACCCTCAAAATTTTAGTCTATTTGAATCAACAATGGAAGATATTCTTCAAATCTATAATTATTTGTGGAGATTTTAATATTATTATTTTAGAAAATAATTCAAATAGCAGCAGATTTTTAAGCCTTTTAAAATCATTTAATTTGTCCAATGTTTTTACTGAGCCAACTAGAGTAACTCCAACCTCTGCAACTTGTATTGATAATGTTTTCTTGATGATACTAATAAATGTTATGATAATTGCTTTTCAGTAGTACTTAATGGATTTAATACAAGATAAGTAGGGACAGACTTTATGAACTTTATGGCCTTAAGCCATTCTTCAACACTGAAACTTTTAACAAGTATGTAAATAAATATTCTAAACTTTTTAGAAATATATGCAAGGTATCGATGGCCCTGTACATTAGCAACAAGATCAAATCGGCCGACAATAAAATAAAGACCGTTTGGAAGGTTATTAATAGTGAAACTGGTAAGAATATAGTACGCCACACGGATTTTTTATTGGAGACTTCACATGGTACCATAAGCTCTTATTCTGAAGTAGCCCAAGAGTTTGTGAATTTTTTCACTAATATACCTCTCAAGACAACGGAAGCTTTGAATTCCTCGCCCGAGGCCTCAATTGTTTTATTGAAAGAACACTTGCCAGGCTGTCCAGTTGAATTTCAATTCAATCATATAAACCCTATGACAGTCTTAAAGGTTTTCCGGCAAATCAAAATTAAATTAACTGAAGACCTATGGGGAATGTCTGTTAAAGTATGCAAATCTATAATTGAGACTGTAGCACCATACTTGGCCTTAATTTGTGTGTGGACCAAGGAGTCTTTCCTGATATAATAAAATACAGCAAAGTTATACCTCTTTTTAAATCCGGCGACCATAATGATACCAACAATTATAGACCTGTATCCATGTCGCCGGTTTTCAGTAAGGTGTTTGAAAAAGTTATGCTCAATCAAATGCTTATCCATTTTAACACCAATAACAATAATAATTACACGAACAGCAGTATGGTTTCACCAAAGGACGTTGTACGACTGACGCTGGTGTCATCTTATTAAAACACATATTTGCGGTGTGGGAAGAATCCCAAGATGCGATAGGAATTTTCTGTGACCTCTCAAAGGCTTTTGATTGTGTTAATCACGAAACCTTGCTTTTAAAGCTAGAACATTACGGATTAGGTAAACTTGCACTAAGCTTGGTGAAATCTTATTTAAATGACAGGCAGCAGCAAAATTGAATAAATGGTGTCAATTCTCAAGGTTTAAAAGTCAAAATGGGTGTACCACAAGGCTCAATATTAGGTCCTTTCCTCTTTTTGGTGTATATTAATGATCTACCACATCTATTGAAAAAACAACCACATATACTTTTGTTTGCTGACGATACGTCCTTAATATTTAAGATCAATAGACGTTCCACAAATCTTTATGACGTAAACAACGCTCTACAGCAGGTCCAAAACTGGTTCACTGTTAATAATTTAGTATTAAATGGGAAAAAAACTAAGGGCATAAAATTTGCGTTACCGAATGTTAAAAGTAATGATTCGGAAATAGTATTGAACGAAGAGAAACTTGAATTCGTCGAAAACACAATTTTCCTGGGAATCACGCTCGACTCGAGGCTACAATGGGGTCCTCATTTAACATCTCTGGTAGGACGGCTTAGTTCAGCAGCATATGCGGTCAGAAAAATCCGTCTGGCTGGTCTATTTCAGTTACTTTCACAGTATCATGTCTTATAGCATTTTGCTATGGGGAAGGGCTGCAGACAGAGTCTATTTTTATTCTGCAGAAAAGAGCTATCAGAGCCATATACAATCTTCGCAGGCGCGATTCTCTAAGGGAACTATTTAAGGATATAAACATCATGACGGTACCTTGTCAATACATTTATGAAAATATTATGTATGTTCGGAAAAATATTCATCTTTTTTTTTACAAAGTTAAGTGACAGGCACAATTTTTATACTAGAAATAGGGACAAATTAGATCAACCTCGGTTCAGATTGGCTAAAGTACATAGTTCTTTTATGGGGTACTGTGTAAGATTTTATAATAAAATACCACTTATGATTCTACAACTAAATGAGTCCAAATTTAAAACATGCGTTAAACGCACGCTATGTAGACAAGCATATTATAAACTGGAAGATTATATCCTTGATAAAAATGCTTGGCTGTGGCTGTGAAGCAGGACCGGCATTTATGCCGGTCCTGCTTCACAGCCACAGCCACTTTTGCCTACTATAATTCGATTTTTTTGGTTTTATAAATATTGGAAGAAATGCTATTGCGCTTTTTGTTTTCTTGTTTTTGTAATGTTTTTAATTTTTATTTTATTTGTCTAATGAAGCTTGTGATCATTTATTACCTTTTGTATTTGGAAACTAGCATTGTATAATGTAGGTAGAAGCACTTTTTTTCCAAATTTGTGAATGTGAAATACCATGGAGCATTTTTATTAGGTTAAATTTTTATTTATTTATTTTTTGACATTACGAGCATGGCAGTTGAGAGTTTGTCATGCTTACTCAAATGTCTCGCTGATGGTGGCACGTGTCGTTGGGTCATTCGGTTCACTTCAAAATGGTTGAGCTGAGTGGGGCTGATGCACGCGTCATGCTCGTGAACGGGTGCCGTCAGTTGAGACTGGTCATCTCTTAGCTGCCAATTGCTTAATTTAATTTCTATCTTGTAATTAGTTTTATTTTTTATTACTTATCTACATTGTGCTCACATAATAGAAGCAACAAGAAATATGTAACAAAGATTATAATGAAGTGTAGAATATAATAGGTATGCTCTCTTATTTTAGTAAGTAAGTACACTCCTTTATATGTATGCTGAGTTAGCAATATACCTCATACGCGACGATTCGATGTATCATGCATTGCACTCAATAAATAGTACTTAACGCATGTGGTTGTTTCCTTGAGACCACCTTTAGGGACCCCAACATTACATGGCGACCCTGCCTTGGGACTCTGCCAAGGGGATTTTTAGTACCAAGTTTAAGTAGAAGGCTACAAATATAATGTGTCGGTCAACCGTGGAAAAGGAAGAGGTTTTCCTAAGTCAAAACGCGGCTGGAGGCAATAATGACGCCACGTTGAAGGAAATCGGAGGACACGTGGAACGTCTTAGCATCGTGACCTACATTGTTCTGGCCATCATTGGAGTCATAGCAGTATATGTTGGCTTGCGAATGTACAAAAGCTGTCATCGCACATGGATCCAGCATGAAATTGGGATGAGTACCATGCAGAGGATAAGGTCATCCATCAGAGGGCGCAGTGAAGGTACCCAAAATCAATTATAATTCAGTGAATAGTGGTTTAGTGTTGTGTAATTTATTTTAAATCAATTTGAAGAACTATCATATTTCATAACGCAAAAATAAAAAGGCGCAAGAATCATGCACGGACAACTTGTCATAAGACACCAAACGGAAACAAACTGCTACGTCGGACTTTACTTCTTTTTTTAGTTTCTTCGCATTTATGTAGAATGTGTTTATGTATGCAATTCTATTATTAGATTAAGAAATCTGTATGCTATGATTGATATTCTAGAACAAAATTATAACTATTTAGTAGAGATACGAAATTATTTTGTAAAAAAGGACAATCTAGATTTAAAGGTAATGTTATTCCAACAAAGTTGGAACAAGCAAAAAGTGCTTATGAAAACTGCTGTAAAATATTTTTAAAAATTGAAAAAAGCAAAGATACTCATCTATCATCGGCGATAGAACTTTATGAGAAAATAAAACAAAAATACGAGGAAATAGAAAAATTGTGTATTTTTCCCGTAGCAAAAGAATTAGATAAAATGGATTTCGACTTAAAGGTGGCGTGTAGTTTGATTCCAGTAATGGACGGTGTTGAGGGCACCACCAAGCGGTTGATAGACTCCGTGGAGTTGTATGCTGGCATGCTGGACGACCCAGGTAAGGCATTATTAATTACTTTCGTTCTAAAAAGTAGGCTGGATGAGAACGCAAAGCTAAGAATCTCAGGCTCACACAAAAGTGTACAAGATTTAATTGATGACTTGAGGAAATATCTTTTACCCAAGAAATCATTTATAGCCATTCAGACGCAGCTTCAAAACATTCAACAAGGTTCGAGATCCATTGAAGAATATGGATCTGAGGTGGAAAAATTATTTACGGAGCTGACGATTACACAGGCGGATGGAAAACCTGAGGCATTTTCTATTTTAAAACCGATCAATGAAAGTTTTGCTATAAAACGGTTTTCAGATGGCCTGCGTAGCTCGAAGCTGAGCACCATCGTCTCGGCACGTGGCTTCAGCAGCTTAAAAGATGCCATACAAGCAGCGAAAGACGAAGAGTGCACGTCTTTCCAACCATCAGGTAATATTTTGCATGTATCTAGAAATGGACGAGTTTCACAATATAATAGGCGATCACAAAGTTATTATAGGGGTACTTTCCGTGGTCAATATGCTAACAAATACCCTCGTGGACACCAATCTCATAACAGTTACAACCGAGGACAAGGTTCTCGTGGAAATAATAGAGCAAATTATCACTCATCATTTAATAATAACCGGGGTAATAGAGGTTCGAGATATGCTAGGAACCGGGGACGAGGACAAAATACGTTCCCAGCAGAGCAAGTAGCAGACACGCGTCAAGGCAATAAAGACGAAAATACAGATACACCGCACCAGTTTTTTCGATCCTAAACATTTTGTGTTATCATACCAAGGAAATGCGAAGTACATAACCTTTTATATTAAAAATACTAAATATTATTGGCTTATTGATACGGGAGCAACATTGTCCATTATTAGAAATGAAGTGTTACCAAGTGACATTGTTGTTCATAGAGATAATACCCTAATAAATGGAATAGGTGGTCAGCGACGATCACAAGGGTCTGTAAATTTATTATTAAAATACGATAATTTAGCGTTCCAGCATAACTTTCTAGTGTTTAATTCAATACCACTAAGGGCTGACGGTATCATAGGTTTAGATTTTTTAGAAAAATTTCAAGCAAAAATTGATATAGTTTCAAATAAGTTAACACTCTTTAACAATAATAAACAACATTGTCTACATTTTGTTGATGAACTTGATAGGATAAAAAATGCAATAATAATTCCGGCGCGATCGGAATCAATTCATTTTATTATTGTGAATGATAATGTAAATGGAGAAGTTGTAGTTTGTAGTAGAGAGATAGCGAAAGATGTGTTTATAGCAAACGCAATAGCAAAGGTTAGTAATAATAGAATTCCAGTCAGGATACTTAATGTTAGTGATAAAGAAGTGCGCTTGCCATCTTTAACACCAGATTTAAGAAATTTGGGTGACTATAATATTTGTCAATTTAATAAGACCAATATCGACGTTACTAGAGTTAAAACTTTGTTGTCTGAATTAAATCTAAATTATTTAGACGGAGAAGAGAAACAATCAATAGAAGCAATATGTACAAAGTATTCAGACGTTTTCCATTTAAAGGGAGATAAGTTAAAAACAACGAATATTTATGAGCAATCTATAGTTGTGAAACAAAACTCTACTCCAGTTTACGTCAAGCCATATAGGTTACCACAGGCACTAAAGCCAGAAATAGCTAAGCAAGTTGATAATATGTTAGAAAATGATATTATAGAAGAGACAAATAGTGAATGGTCCAGTCCAATTTTATTAGTACCTAAGAAAGGTAGCGAGGGTCAAGAGAAAAAATGGCGTTTAGTTATAGATTATAGAAAAGTAAACCAAGTTATTTGTGACGATAAATTCCCATTGCCAAATATTAATGAAATTTTAGATACGCTAACTGGAGCCATTTATTTTACTCACCTTGACCTTCACCAAGGTTATTACCAAGTAAGTTTGGAACCTAATAGTCGTAAATTAACAGCATTCACTACAAATACAGGCCAATATTGCATGAAACGGCTACCTATGGGCTTAAAGATAAGTCCTAGTGCTTTTAGTCGTATGATGTCAGTAGCAATGAGTGGTTTAACTTTTGATAAATGTCTAGTATATCAGGACGATCTCATTGTATTCGGAAGAAATCTTTCTAGCCATAATCAAAATTTAATAAGTGTAATGGAAAGATTGAGAAAAGTAAATTTAAAATTAAATCCTAAGAAATGTGAATTTTTAAAGAAAGAAATTCTTTATTTGGGACATTTGGTTACAGATAAAGGTGTATTACCAGATCCGGAAAAAACTAGAGTATTAAAAAATTACCCTACTCCCAAAAATGCAGATGAAGTAAAACGTTTCGTAGCTTTCTGTAATTATTACCGTAAATTTATAAGACATTTCTCGGAAATTGCGATGCCCTTGAATAAGTTAAGTAGGAAAAATGAACCATTTATATGGTCTAATGAATGCCAGTACGCTTTTGATTTCCTTAAAAATGCTCTAGTGTCGTCACCCATTCTGCAGTATCCCGATTTTTCAGAGAATCATGAATTTATTTTACAAACAGATGCTTCGGATACTGCTATTGGTTCAGTATTATGTAATAAAGATCTTAGACCAGTTGCATATGCCAGTAGACCTTTGAATAAAGCGGAAAAGAACTATCCGACTATACAAAAAGAACTTTTGGCAATAGTGTGGTCTGTTAAATATTTTAGACCATATTTGTATGGAAACAAGTTTACCATAATGACAGATCACAAACCTTTGATATATCTATTTGGCATGAAAGATCCATCAAGTAGATTACTTAAATTTCGGTTAACTCTAGAAGAATATAACTTTAAAATACTCTATGTGAAAGGAAAAGACAATGTTGTGGCAGATGCTTTATCTAGAGTACATATAACGTCTGATGAACTTAAAAGTATGAATGAGCAAGTAATGGCTGTAACAACTAGGATGCAAAAGGGAAAGATGAATGAATTAAATAAGAGTAAAGAAAAAGATGAAAAGAAGGTTCTTAATAAATCCATTAACAACTGGACTGATCAACCAAGAGTTGTGGATATATTAAGAAAACCGCGTGAGTCAGTGGAAATGTGTTTGATTGAAGGTAACAAATTAAAAAGATTTAAGGATGATGACATGATAACTGAAGAAATTGAATGTTTTGCATTTGTAGAGATTAAAAAGACATTATACATTAATCTTGATTTCAAGGCGCAATTCTCGCGAGCCGAATTTGTGCAGAAATTAAGTTATTTTTGCAAAAAGATACGTATCAACGAAGTATGCATAATTAAAAACAATGATAATATAGAATTTATTAAAAGTATTTGTGAAGAGATAACAACACTTCCTAATTGGTACGGACCACGAATATGTATATTACGAGGCGTAAAAAGAATAATCGATGATAATGAAAAGACAATAATTATGAATGACTTTCATTTATTGCCATCCAGTGGACATGCTGGAGTGCGTAGAATGGTCAATACCATCAAAAGACGATACTATTGGCCAAGTATTGACAAGGATGTTCAAGAATATGTAAAAAAATGTACGAAATGTCAAAAATCTAAACATTTTCGTTACATTAAAGAACCGATGGAAATTACCACAACGGCTTCCTCGGCATTCGAAAAGATTTATTTAGATGTTGTGGGTCCTTTAGACAGAGACGAAAGTGGTAATTGTTACATATTGACTATGCAGTGCGAATTAACAAAATTTGTACAAGCTATTCCATTACAAAACAAAGAAACGGTGTCCATTGCAGATGCATTTGTTAGACAGTTCATATTAAGATTTGGTATTCCGGAAACAATAGCTACGGATCGAGGCACAGAATTTATTTCTGCAACTATGGAACAGGTTTGTAAAATCCTTAATATTGAAAAATTATCTTCTACAGCCTATCACCATCAGTCCATTGGAGCACTTGAAAATGCTCACAAAACTTTGGGTGCATTTTTAAGGATCCAGTGTGGAAAGCATACGAATACATGGAGCCATTGGTTACCATTTTGGTGCTTTAGCTTTAACAACACAGTCCATTCAGAAACAAAATATACGCCATATGAACTTGTTTTTGGAAAACTTTGTCAGATACCTGATAGCATTAGCGATACCGTAGAACCATTATACAATATAGATAACTATCCATTACAATTAAAATACAGATTACAGTTAGCACATGTCGACGCAAAGAACAATTTGTTATCAAATAAGCATAAACGTAAGGAAATACATGATAGATCAGTTAATTCAACAACGTATGAGAAAGACGATTTGATTTTATTAAAAAATGAAACAGGTAGTAAACTAGATATCCTATTTGAAGGTCCCTATACAGTAGTGGAAGATATAGGTTGTAATGTAAAAATAGTTAAAAATAATAAAATTGAATTAGTACATAAGAATAGGACTAGGCCTTATTGCCAATAGATTAGATATAAGATTTGATTTTAGATAACATTGCAATGTATAACGATAAGAATAAATAGGTACCAATTTATTTCGTATAATATCTATAATAAGCTAACAACTAGTGTAATTATATTTTTTTATTAAAAAAAAAAGTTAACAAAATTAAAAGTAAGTTAAATTTAAAAGTAATTATGAATTAAAATAATTAAGTATGGTAAGAAAAAAAAAAAAAAGTTGTAAACTCATTTTTTTTTTTTGCTGCCCCTGGGAGGTGAAGTGTAGAATATAATAGGTATGCTCTCTTATTTTAGTAAGTAAGTACACTCCTTTATATGTATGCTGAGTTAGCAATATACCTCATACGCGACGATTCGATGTATCATGCATTGCACTCAATAAATAGTACTTAACGCATGTGGTTGTTTCCTTGAGACCACCTTTAGGGACCCCAACATTACAATAATTATGTAACTCACAATATAATTTAAAAGAGTTTCCATGGAGTTTCTTGCACGTTCTTCTCCATAGAGATCTACGCTTTGGAACGTGCAATTTGGCTTCACTTTTTTTTTTTGGACTGACCGACATTTGACTATTCAAAAGTGCCTGTAAATGGTCTATTTAAAATAAATGCTTCTGACTTTGACTTTGAGTTTTAAGTGACTATGAAAATACACATAAATGGTTCTGAATAGTTATGTTGGAAATGGTATCATCGAAGTGACTTGATGATGATGATGGAGCTGGAAGATATGCACCGGAACTCTGTAATTAATCAATGTATCCTAGCCGTGTTTGGGCTTATTAAAATTGTCATGAAATGCAGTTTGGCTATAAGGTACTATCGAACTGATCTGATGATGGAGCCGGAAGGTGGAATGTAGACACAGGAACTTCATAATAAAACAATGTAACTTAGCAGTGTTTGGGTTAATTGGAATTGTCATGAGAAATAGGCACTCTAAACTTTTTACAAAAAAATAAATAAAAAATAACCGACATCACTAAAAAAAAAATTACACTAAAAGGATCAAAATAACTTTAATTTCGGAAGTCGGTGTTAAATAAGAAACAAACAATACCAAGAAACACCGACTTTTTTAGTGAAGTCGGTTTTTTTTTTGTAAAAAGTTTTTGATGTAAAAGAGGCATATTTTGAGGTAAAGGTATTATTATTATTATTATTTAGTAAAGAAATGTCTGTCGCCATATTACGCCACGAAAAAAAAGCGAAATCAGCACCTTTACCGGTGGACAATATAACTATTTTACGATATGATCAGCCATGTTTGAACATATCATGAAATAATCATGCGTTTAGCTGTTCATATCGTAAAACGCAGAGTGTGTATTGATTTAGCTTGCCCATATCATGATGTGGCCAGCGGTCAAGATTCTACAACATGCAATGCCACCATTTCATGATATGGTCGATCATATCATGAACTGATCCATTTTATGATCTGGCCACGACATATATACCATAAATAAAGTACCTTCATAGCGATCGTTCCCAGATAATCGGTCCGTAGATTCTTGCATCATCACGTACGGTTTGTTCTAAAACAAAAAATTAAAGCAGTGTCAGACGGTCCCAATGTAAAAGTGTACTCATGCATTTAAGATAGATTATTCACACTGCAGCGTTTAAAACACAGTTACGGGAGGCTGTAGAGTCCGTGGTTTTTTTTTTTTGGTGGAAAAATCATCTAATGACATCCCTCGCTCATGGGCGGACTGCTTTAGAGATTCCGCCGGAACTCTGTCCACCATGCCGCGACTTGTTGCGGCAGCGGAGTTTCGCCCCAGCGTTGCATCTCCACGCGAAGATCGTGCATGCGTGCAAGGACTGTTTCCTCCAAACCTCACGGTGGTAGGCCAGCAAGGAGGCTCACCGCTTCGCGGAAAACCGTGCAGTATCCTCGCCCTATCTGGATGGCCATGACCATCTGGATTGCGTTCAGCTTGGCCGCCGGTCGCTTTCGTAGCGACGGTGCCCATACCGGCGCTCCATAAAGGGCCATGGACCGAACGATTCCTGCATAGAGCCTCCGGCAGGAGGCGTCTGGACCCCCTAGGTTGCGCAGGAGCCGCTTGAGGGCAGCCTCAGTCCGATCCAGTTTGGGAGCCAGACGTCGGTAATGCTTCTCGAAATTCCATCGGCTTCCAGGACGCACAGGTACAATTTAGTTGTTACAAATGTATTAGTGTCTCTGGGTTATGACACAAAGTGGCAAACAAATATTAATGAAATAAAAGTATTATTACGCCTACTGAACAAAGTACCTCAATTATTGAGACGCCTATAGCATATAGCGTGTTGTTATCTTTTTTGTGTGTTGATCTAAGAGTCTTTCTGGATCTAATGAAATATATTATAGTGATACCACTTTTTAAATCGGAAGACAGTAAAAACACAAATAATTATTATAGAGCAGTCGTGCTGCCGGTCTTCCGCAAGGTAGTGTTGAATCTTGTGCTCATTTTAACACGAACCACGGTTGCACAAGCAACCTATCTAGGGCGTTTGATCGTGAGGTTCATGAAACATTACATCTGTAACTTGAGCATTACAGACTAGGTAAAACAGGGTAAAACTTAGTAAAGTCTTATTTGAATGAAAGAATTTTCAAGGGTAATAAGTTCAATTAACCTGTTTCAATTCGTCGAAATTAAATGTGAAAATGGGGGTTCAAGGCTTAATTTTAGGTCATTTTCATTACCATTTATTGCAAAACAAACTTAATGTGGTGTTGTTTGCCGACGACACTTCTGTAATTTTTAAGATAAATATACTGACTGTGTAAATAATGCCCTACTGCAGGTCCAAAACTGGTTCACTACAAATAATTTAGTTCTAAATGGGCAAATAACTAAGTGCATAAGATTTATCTTTTAAGAAATGTCAAAAGTAGTCAGCGTGACTTTGTATTGAACAATGACTAACTAGAATTCGTCGATAAAATAATTTTTCTGGGGATTACTCTTGACTCAAGGCTAAAATGAGGTCCTTATTTAACATCTCTTTCAAAACGGTGAACGGTGTCAATTTACGGATGTTGATACTGGTAGACTGGTCATTTTAGTTCTTTTCATAGTATCATGTCTGACGGTAGCTATCTAAAGAAGAACCTTGACAGCCATTTTTAAATCTTCGCCGGTGTGATTATTTCAGGGAACTGTTAAAGGATATTAACATCATGACGGTACATTGTCAAATACAAAGACATTAAATATATACTTTGAGTCTCTTTGGTCAAATATATGAAAACATCATGTACCTAACGTACATGATATTCATTTAATAAAAAACTTTTTTAGTAAAATCAGCGATATACATAATAATTTTACCAGAAATAGGGACCAATTAGATCAAACAAATTTCATTCTGGCTAAAGTAGCCTCTTCCTTCAAGGGATATTGTTTGAAATGTTATAATAAAGAACCGCCCCACATGTTAAAACTCAATAAGACAAAATTTCAATCTTGTATCAAACGTACATTAAGCGGGTAAGAATATTATAAGTTGGGAGATTATATTGAAGATTAAAATGCTTGGATCAATGCTGGTCTAGCTCCACTACCACTAGCGCGCACAATTAGTATTTGGAAATTACTTTGCAATTACAAAAAAATATATTTTTATAGTATTTTGTAAGGCAAATCCAATTTTATAAATGCGACTACCGTGTAGTAATTTATGATTTACTAGCGACCCACCCCGACTTCGCATGGGTGCAATGCTGATCACTTCATAGTGTATACTCTCTTGTATACTAGGTATTTGATTTGTTTGACATAAGTTTGTCATACTCACTAAAATGTCTTACTGATAGTGGCGTTTGTAATGGATCATTCGGTACCATTTGACTGGCCTGTTGGTCTAGTGGTTAGTGGCCCTGACTGCTATGCCGGAGGTCGTGGGTTCGATTCCCACCCAGGACAAATGTTTGTGTGATGAGCACGATCATTTGTTCTGTGTCTGGGTGTAATTTATCTATATATGTATGTATTTAGAAATATATAAGTATGTTTATCAGTTGTCTAGTACCCATAACACAAGCTCTGCTTAGCTTGGGACTAGACGGCGTTGTGTGACAGTTGTGGAATATTATATTATTATTATATATTATTATTATTTATTATTTATTATTATTATTATACATTTATTTATTTTTGATACATACCGTTTACATTTTTAAATATTTCTTTAAAAAAACATATAAAAAAAATTATTATTATTAGGTATTGCATTTATTTATTTTTATATACATAATCATTTATATTTATAAATACTTCTTTAGAAAAAACACATTAAAAAAAACATTTAAAAATATAAAAAATAGTGGCCGACCGGCATCGGGAACAGGGTCCAAGCTGCCGGCGGTCAGGGCTCCTGAGAGAGGAATCTCCTAACGATACGCGCCGTGTCTAGGAGTATTGCTTTCTTTATCAGGCCCTTGATCCAGCTGCCTAACGAGAGCCTCCTCAGATGTTGTTCGAGGCTCTTGGCTATTAAGCCATTGGCCGTTACGACTATCGGCACAATGATTGCTCTATCCACTTCCCACATGTCGACAACCTCGCGAGCTAAGTCAAGATACTTAGTTTGCTTATCTTTCTCAGCTTTCACGAGGTTCTCGTCATGAGGGACCGCTATATCAACAATCATTGTGCGACGCTCTAGTCGATCTATCACCACTATATCAGGTTTATTGGCAACAATAGTCCTGTCAGTGATGATAGATCGATCCCAATATAACGTGATATTGCCATTGTCGAGAACTGGGTCGGGCACATACCTATAGTACGGTACCTCTGATTCCACAAGATTGTATTTAAGAGCAAGTTGCTGGTGGATAATCCTGGCTACGAGGTTGTGTCTATGCAAATAGTCTCCGTTAGCTAGATGAGAACACCCAGAAATAATGTGTTGGATTGATTCACCGGGTCGGTGGCATGCCCGACAGATGTCAACCGTACACACAATATATTTCCGGTAGTTGTTCGTCATCATAACTTCGTCCATAATCGCAAAGACAAAACCTTCAGTTTCCCCGAAGAGGTCACCGAAACGCAGCCAAGATACGGACGCTAACAGGTCTACATCGGGCCCATGTAAGGCCCGGTAAAAGCGTCCGTGAAGCTCCTTGCTCTGCCATACTTCCCTGCGGTCATTAGTATCCAGTACTTTAGGTTATTATTATTATTAAAAATGGTGGGGTTGTTGACATACGCGTCATATCTATGAACGGACGCTGTCATTTGAAACTGGTCACCTTTTGGCCGCCAGTCTTTGTTTACATTGTTAGCGACAAAAAAAGAAGTGTAACCGAGACATTTGTAATACTATCTGAAACTATCCGTTATGTATTGTACAGATATATAAATATATAAACTTCTAAACTAATAAATATTGAAACTTAATAGGTAGGTATATATACCTACAAACTAAATATAAGAAATACATGCAATAGGGTAGAAAAAGAACTTCTGGGAATCAAAAAAATTCATCCATATCGAGATCAATGGGAAAAATGCCCAGAACGCTGGCAGCATTGCCACGTTGGATAGCAATGCTGATTCGTTGACCGAGAAGCTGTTGATGAGCGCTCCGACTCCATGGCCTTAGTGTTTCGGCCCCAAGCGGCTCAAACATACTATATAACTTCCAACAAGGTTAATATGTTTACGCCGTTTGAGGATTTCTGCACTTGCAGCAGCCGCCCCAGCCCAGCCTTCCATATTCGGAAGATGGGATGGCGCAAGGGTGTCGACATATGTTGCATCCCACACCAAAGGCCTATCCAATTTCCAAGGCATTAAACTCATCTCGTCTGGCCTCTTTCCATCGTCACGTACCAAGCTGTTGGGTTCTAAAACAGCTGGCACCCGCGGTGACAGGAGCTTGGCGGATGATGTCATTAGTGCTGGTATGCTGTGCTATCCGACCAACGCTTCTACTGCATATATTAAGAAGTATTCATGTTTCTTGCGTATTCTTGTCCGTGGGGATTTGCGCTTTGGAGTGTGCACTGTTTCTGACTGATTAACTTTTTGACAATTCAAAAGGTGCCAGTAAATGATTTATTTGAAATGAATGCCTTGATTCTTGATTCCAACTTCTAATTATAGTACAGTAACACATACATAATGAAATGGGCGGGAACTTTGTAGAAACGTAATTTATTTCAAAAAGTAGAAGGCAAATGGAAAGTCTGCGGAAAAGAAGAAAGACAAAGTAGACATGAAATGAAAAATATTTATATATAAATTACCATACTATCAAATTAAATATTAATACGATATGAGATCAGTGAGTCTAAGATGATTTGTATTATTGTGAACTACTAGATGAACTTCTTGCACAAATAAGTAAAAGTATATAATAAACTTAGGTAATACATGTACTCGTATCAAAATATTTAGTGTTCAAAATAAAAAAAAATATTAATAAGCAAGAGATGTCTTTGTATGCTGTATACAAACACTAGACTGACCGCTAGGTGGCCGGGGTGTTCGCCCCTTACCCTCAGTTGTGAGCTAGCCGCTGAGCGGGTCGGACGTGTCAACCTCTAGCTCCAGACATCGTAATAAATATAAGGTATAGTGTGTGTCCTAAAACATCACAGCGGGCATAGTCAGGTGGCTAGTGCTGAACTGACACACATGTTAGGCATGTGCGTCGCCGAGGGTATCTTCCCCGATGAGTGGAAGGACGGCAGGCTCAACGTTCTGCTAAAGGGCAACGACAAGCCAAGACATCCCAAAGCGTATCGGCCCATCACCCTTCTCCCTGTCCTGGGTAAAATCCTAGAGCGGGTAATTCTTCTTTGCACCCCATCATAAGTGGGGCGTCGTTGGCCCAGCACGGGTTTTCTCGGGGTAGGTCAACGTGGACACCGTCCAAAGCAGCCGGTCAAGGTATGTCCAGGCCATCTTCCTGGACATATCCGGGGCCTTCGACGTCGCATGGTGGCCCATGATCCTGCTCAAGGCGAAGAGGAGGGGTGCCCGCTGAACATCTATAGGATGCTGGCGGCGTACTTTGCTAACCGCCAAGTCGACTCTCGCCGTCTCTTTTCCGGGGGCAGCGTTGTCTGGAAGGCCTTGACCATGGGGTGCTCTCAGGGTTCTGTAGTGGGACCACCACTATGGAATCTTTTCCTGGACGATTTGCTTCGTGTGCCATTCCCAGTTGGCGTTAAGGTGATCGCGTACGCGGATGACGTTGCGGTCCTCGTCGAATCGGACTCTCGGGCCGGCATTGAGTCTTCGGCCTCGTGCGCCGAGGCGTTGATCACTGAGTGGGGGGCTCGCAGTAGGTTGGGCTTCTCCCCTTCGAAGTCACATTCCATGACTCTGAAGGGGGGCTTAGTGAAGCGCCCATCCACACGGTCCGTCTCGACGGGGAAAAAGCAAAAGCCAGTGCCTCAGTCAAAAGCGTTCGCTCGACCGGAGTCCTGGGGGTGGTGATCGATGTAAACTCCGCGTGTGACTAGTTTGACCACCGGCTGGTACGACTCTCCCTGCACCACCACCACCAGCGTGTCGTCTGCGTAGCAGATCGCGCTAACTCCGTCAGGTAGGTAACCGCGCAGCACGTAGTCGTACCCGATGTTCCACAAGGGCGGTCCTAGTACCGATCCCTGCGGAACACCGCACGATATCTCTTGCCGTTTCCACTCTCTCAGGTGACCAGAGTAGATAATGTCCGACAGGAGGGCCTCGACCACACGACAGAGGTAGTCGGGCACCCGGAGATACCGGAGTGCCCTCCTAATGCAACTCCAGGGCAGGCATTAAAGGCGTTGGCGATATCCAAAGACACCACCAAAGCACATCTGCCTTGGGACACCGTATCTCCCGTCATGTGGACTCGCACGTGCATGATGGCGTCCACCGTAGAGCGCGCCCTGCGAAAGCCGAACTGACCGTCTGAAAGATCTGGCCCCACCCGTGCTAGGTGCGCGACGAGGCGGTCAGCAATCACTCTTTCAAAGAGCTTGCCCACCTCGTCGAGCGGCACAATGGGCTGGTACGCGGATGGTGAGTCCGCAGGGCACCCTGGCTTCGCGATGAGGACCATTTTTCCCGTCTTCCAGCGAAGTGGGAACTGCCCCCCTAGCCAAGTTGCAAACGATAAACGTGAACGCTTAGTAATCTCCAAAAGATTTTCAACTTTATACCTAAGAGCATAAAGTTGAAAATCTATTAAAGACTACTGAGCGTTAGCGACCGGAACGAACGAAAACACTATGTAATCTTCAATAGATTTTCAACTTTATATCCAATAACATAAAGTTGAAAATATATTAAAGACTACTGAGAGTTTACGTTTATCGTTTGTGACTTGGCTAGGGGGGCTGGCCCCTCTTCATACATGCGCTAAAGAGCCCAAGTTTCGTGCATGGCCAAGACCCAGGCTTTTCCAAGCAGGCCATTGGGTCCTGGGGAAATTGGCACTAAGCCTACGTTCCGCCACTCGCATCTCTACCTCGGTCACCTCTGGAGCAATGTCGTCGTCGTCGCCGTTTTGGTCCACGTCGGACACCGTCGGTGGTGGAGCCATAGGCAGGAGAGCGTGTTCCCCTCACGCGGGGAACAGAGCGCTCACCACACCCACCACAAGTTGGGGCCGGAGACTCTGCGTCAGTGGGGGAGCCCAGGGGTTGAGCTTTTCTCACACCACCTTGTAGGGGCACGGGTCTCCGTTCAGAGTCTCCAGCCACACGTTGCTGGCCTCTAACTTGGCCCGCTTTATCTCCGCTCGGAGGGTGCGCCTCGCCTCTCTGTATCCCTCGTACAGCTCCTCCGCCACTCTGGCATCTGCATCCGGCAGACAGATGCGGCGCCTGCGGTGCCTGGCGTACTGGCGCCGCGTGGCATTGCACGCGTTACACGGTGCCGCAATCTCTGGCGACCACCAGTACACCTGGCGGTGGTCACGTCCTGGCCGGACTCGGGGCATTGCTACGTCGCACATTTACGACATGGCCTGGCTATGGCCACTCTGCCTCGACGTCGATGTCGACAGGCCTGTCCGGTGGTTGCACCCAGGCCTGTACCATCGCGGCTTCCAGGAGGAGCTCTCAGTCCAGCTGCTTCAGCGCCCAACGCGGACCACACGGGGTCAGTTGGGCCGACGCGGTTGAAGACTGGGCGGAGACGTCAAACCGGATGTACCGATGGTCTGAGTACGTATTCACCCACTCCATGACGCGCCAGTCGACAACACGCGGTGACAAAACGGGACTAGCGAACGAAATGTCCACCACCGACTCGCCCCACATCCGCAGATACGTGGGGAAGAACACAGAACCCCGGTTTAGGACGACCAGGCCTGTCTCCAGAGCCCAGTCCTCCACCATCTGACCCCGCTGGTTCGTGTACCGGGAATCCCAAGCCAAGTTCTTGGCATTGAAGTCCCCGCAAACGACCACGAGAGTCCGTGGTTGAGTCCGCCTGTGATAGTCATTTCGGTTATTGTAGTAACGGTCTCTGTGTCAATAGTATTAGTTATGCGGACGACATAAAGCTGTTGAGTCCCTCTGTCAGTGCAGGGCGGTCCGTGTGCCTTATGCAGAAGCTCATGAACTTGTGTAGATATAATGTACACAAAAGCAAGTTACTGGTGTTCAATATAAAACACAAAAAATCAGCTTACGCTCCATCGGTTATGATAAAAGGTGTGTCATAAGTCATAAGTCATAAGTCATTTATTCATTTGTTAAACATAGGTACAATAATAACGGTGTAGCAAGGTAATAAAGAGAGCGCTATGTTTTGCCAGAGAGCGTACAAACGTTTGTGAGAAATAAATAATTAATAATGAACAGCAAAATAAAAACAATGTCAATCAAGGCACCTAATGTTAATTCAAAATACTAATGTCTAATAAAAATTACAATATACAATACAAAATGTCAATATACAATAAAAAAAAAGTCAATATACAATTCAAAATGTCAAAAATATAATTCAAAATGTCAAAATAAAATTCAAAATGTCAAAACACAATACCAAATGTCAATATACAATTAAAAAATGTCAATATACAATTCAAATTGTCAAATTAAAATTCAAAATGTCAAAATACAATTCTAATGTCAATTTACAAAACTAATGTCCGTTTACAATGCTAATGTCCATAAACAATGCTAATGTCAGTTTCAAATACAGATTTACTATTAATAAGAATAAACATTCCATGTATTTTGTTTGTATGTCAACATTCAATTACTAGGTTTTTGTCTGTTAAATATTCCGAAATACTGTAATATGCTTTGGTCACCAGTAAAGATTTTAGCCGTTTCTTAAATAGGCTCAAATTCAATTCTTTGATTGACCGTGGTAAGTGATTAAATACGACTGGCGCCATGCAAAAAACACTTTTATACATTAATTTCGTATGGGACCTTCTAACGCATAGACTACTATTATCTCTTCGACTTCGATTATTAATGTCTGTCATTTTTTTAAACAACTTAGAATTGGTCTTAACAAATACAGCAACTTTAAAAATATATAAGGATGGAAGAGTCAATATTTTAAACTGTATAAATAATGGTTTACATGTGTCTATGATCTGTAGTCCAAACATCGTCCTGATGCACTTTTTCTGTGCCTTAGAGATTATTTCCTTATTGGTGGAGTTCCCCCAAAAAATAACACCATATCTCAGAACTGAACCCACTAACCCATGATAAGCTGTAACTAAAGCGTCAACACTCATTACTGAAGTAAGTTTATATAAAGCATAGGTAGACTTACTGATTCGTTTGGCTAACTCCTCCGTGTGTGTTTTCCAATCCAATTTATTATCAATTGTTAAACCTAGGAATTTTGATGTGTTTACTTGTGCTATGGGTTCGCTATTATAGTATACACTCATATTTATGTTGGAACGTTGGCTAAACATTGTTAATTTCGATTATCGTCTTTGTAATTTCGTCATTGTAGGTTTCAGCGTTTATACTATTAATGGTCACAGTGCTGTCATCAGCAAATAGTGACATAGGGTGACATGTAACTTTCGGCATATCATTTATATAGATAATAAAAAGGGGAGGCCCTAAAACACTGCCCTGGGGCACGCCATAAGTAAGTGTTCTTAGATCAGATTTGTAGCTACGTTGACATTTGGATTTAAAATCTATTGCAGATACTTCAACGTATTGTTTCCTGTTCTTTAAATAAGATTCTATTAATCTCAAGACATTACCTCTAATTCCGTAGGCATCAAGTTTACTTAACAAAATATCATGGTCCACATAGTCAAACGCTTGCGTCATGTCACAATATATTGCGCACATAGGTGTTCTATTGTCAACATTCGTATATACATTGTTTAAGAAGTCGTAGATAGCCAAATTGATAGTTTTACTTTTCCGAAAACCTTTTTGCTCCTCTGCCTAAATGTTTTGCTTATCCAAGTATTTATTAATCTGATCATAAATATATTTTTCAAATATCTTGGATATGATTGGAACAAGCGCAATAGGCCTATAAGATTCCATGCATTCTTTCTCATTTTTTTTAAATAATGGTTTTACCACAGTTGTTTTTAGGTTAGTCGGATAACTACCGCGTGTTATGCACAGATTGAGTATATAGTTCAAATGTCCACTTATAGAGTCTGAGACGTACTTGATTACTTTGGTTGCAATTCCATCATTACCTATACTACGGTTATTCTTTAAAGCCTTAATAATAGTTTTAATGTCATTTTCATTACTAGGTGCCATAAACATAGAATTACTCGATTTTGAGATATTTGATGTCACATTTTTGCCTCTATTACTAATTGGTTTTATTTTGTCGACAAAAAAGTTGTTAAATGCTTTCGCTATCTCGTGCGGGTGTGTTACAGTTTTATCTCTAATTTTTATATGTCCAATTGAGTTTTTGTTAGGCATGTTCATTTTTGTTCGATTTATGATTTCCCATGTCGCTTTCGACTTGTTAGATGATGACTTGATTTTGTAACTATTTTGGGCACGTTGTGTTAATTTAAGTATTTTTTTATATAGTGCTGAATATTTTTTGAATTTATGTTTATTTTGTTCATTGTGTTCCAGTCGGTATTGCCACAAAAGTCTTCTTTTATTTTTACTGCACGTTTTTATTCCCCGCGATACCCATTGTGGCCTTTTGTGTACATTTAATTTTATATGTTTTAATGGAAAACATAAATTATACATTAAGTTGAATGTCTCCAGAAATAGATCATAGGCTGCATTCGGATCGTCAAGTTCATATATTTTCGATAATGAAATATTTTGTAAACATTCCCTGAACTTAGTCATGTTTTCTTGATTGTAGTCGCGGCGTAAAACATACCAATGCTTTAAAACACATATCTTTTTCACCGGACACTTGAGAATTTGGCAGGTGTGGTCAGATAAAGCGAAATCAAATACATCATATTTACATTTTTTACCAAAATTGTGTGCAAAATGGTCTATACATGTTTTACTGGATAATCTAGTTGGCTGATTAATTACTAATTTAAAATTGAAGTTAAGCAAAATGCATTCTAAATCTAGTGTTGTATTATTGCGCTTTAAAGTATCAATGTTCCAGTCACCGCATATTACAATATTTCGTTTATTTTTCTTAGTTATAAACTGGCATAATTTATACAGTCGCTCGAAAAAAGTAGTTAAATTATTTGCATTCGGAACTCTATAAATGCAGATTACAATGGTGTTAGTATGGATTAGTTCAATAGCACAACATTCGAAAGTGCTACTTATTGCTAAGTCCCTAACTTCAGGAATTTCCTTCCAATGGTGTCCTTTTTTTATCAAAATACATGCTCCACCTCTTTTAATGTCTCTTCTACTACTGAAACATGAAGCTAGATCGTAGTTAGTGATTTCCAGATACTGTTCATAACCAGCCATCACGAAATGCTCGGTTATGCAAATTATATCAATGTTAATATTCTTCATCATAAGTTCTTCGAGACATACGGAAAGTACGTCAGATTTATTTAACATTCCTGCAATGTTTTGATGCAGTATATTTATATAGTTTTCATAGAAAAAACTGGGTGTCTAAATGTTCGTCATTTGGTGTTGTATCGGTGTTTATCATTAAAAGGTCATATTTTTTTACTCCTGAGATAAACTCGTCAATATCCTTGAAGATTGTTTGCATGCCAAAATTATTTATTAGTCCTGTTTGTTTGGTAAACATTGTATAATCATTTGCCAGATTCTTGTTCGAGTCTAAGAGATACGCATGTTGATGAGACATTATATCAAGGTACAGTAAATTATTGAAGTGTTCTATTCTCCAATTATACATATTTTTGTGGTAATTGTACTTATATATTGGCGTGCAGACTATTATATTGGTGTGGTTTACTTTTTGTAAGGTTTTTCTAATGAGAAGTGTCAGTTGAAGGTAGTCGTTCGTAGTTTCAAAGTCTTCCTCTCCTATTAAAATTATACAAAAGTCTTTCATTGTAAACGTTTTTAGTTTAGTTTCTATATCGCTTATTAGTTGTTCTGTTTTACAGTTTGTCCTTATGTAATGGCATAAATTTTCATAGTGTGACCCTTGGGAGGGTGATACGTTTTAATGATCTGGGGCACATATTTACTGAGAACTTGAAGATTGACGCTGACTTGGAAAGAGAACGGAGGGCGTTGGCTGTCCGATGCATATCTTAATCCGCAGGTTTGCTCGTTGTTCACCAAAAGTGACTTTACGGCATTTTGCTAAGCTTTGTACACCGTGCACCCAGTGGGTTCGATATACGCAAAGAGCATACAACGTCCTCAGAGTTCAGTATAATAATGCCTTCAAGACGTTGGGACTCCCACGTTGCTGCACCATCAACGTGCATCATGCAACGTGATGTTATAATAGCATCACGTTGCATTACCAAGGCTAAGTAAATTGCTGAGCCAGCTTCAGTTGTTTACTTCGTTTTCTAGCGTTGTGCAATGGTATGACGTCAATGAAAAGTGATCGCAAGCCCTTCCGGCGATGGATCGGGCAGTTCGGTTTTTGCGTTTTTGGTGTGGACACTCTTTCAAAATCGTGTAACTAATTTCTAATTTCTTTAATTAAACTTCTAGAAAGTCTAAAGGTGTTTTTTTAAAAAGTCTTCAGCATCCCACCCCGTAACAGTGGTGTCAGAAGTGGGATGTCTGATAGGCTTTCGCGATAAGTTTTAACAATCTAACTAAACACGTGTCCACATCGCCGAATCTCAATAATAAAAAAATTCTTACACTCGTGCTAAACCTAAAATCCTCTGCGCGAAAAAAAAAGAACTGTAAAAACATAAATCCACTGTGTCAATAAATCGGTGCTGTCTCGAACTCTGCTATTCCTACCATCGCTGTTCCAATCGCTACAACTTCCTGCCCCGCATTGACTCCGACCTTGGGGCCTATTCCATCGACGCTGTGCCCTATTCCGCCGACGGCGAGTCTGCGACTTGTTCCGACGGCGCTGGACAGTCTTCCGACGGCGCTGAGCTTCGACTTCGACGGCGCTGCGACTGACCTGAGGAAGGTCAGCACCCACTGGTTCTGCTACTTCTCTACGTTCGACCACGATGCTGCGCGTTTTCGTTACCCTATTGTGAGTAAAATATTCTAACATTTTGTTATTGCCATATCTGTTTGCGTGAGTTTCAAAAACATCATATAAATTTGTACGTTGTCTGTGCTTAAAATACCTTGGAAATGTCTACTAAAAAAAAGTAAAAAAACTAAAACCCGACTACGACAAAAAAAACGACGAAACTAAAAGTATGAAACAAGATTTCCAGGATGCTGAAATAAACAAAGTAAAAAGAAAAGCCGCAGTCACACGTTATAGGTAACAACCGAAACACTTTAATAACGTGTGACTACAACTTTTCTTTTTACCTTGTTTATTTCAGCATCCTGGAAATCTTGTTTCATACTTTTAGTTTCGTCGTTTTTTTTGTCGTAGTCGGGTTTTAGTTTTTTTACTTTTTTTTTATTTAAATTATTTTGGTGTTAAATCACTGTGCTTCTATACCATTTGCAAAAGCTAAATTTAAAATTTCTAATTAATAATGGTTAATTTATTTTTGTCCACCAGAGGGCGCCACATTGAATTTTGATGATATATTTTGATAAGTACCAGTGAAGCCCTTTCAAATGATATCAAACACGGTGTATTTATCTTAACATTTTTTTTAATACATGACTTCTTGTCCGCTAGAGGGCGTCACTTTAAATTTGAACAATATTTTGGAAATATACAAGTAAAGCCCTTTCAAATGATACCAAACACGGCGTATTTATCTCCATTTTTATTTTTTACACATTACTTTTTGTCCGCTAGAGGGCGCCATATCAAGTTTTGTGACACGTCGCGTAACCTATGTTCAGCGGACAATTAAGACGGTTCTAACGATACCTCATACGTCGAGTTCCGATAAGTAGATTAGGAGCTATGTGGGAACAGATGAACAAACTCACATACATACATAGCCTGTCAAAATCATAACCCTCCGTAGTCGGGTAAAAAGTGAAAGCAAGTCTGCACTAAGTTCTGAGCAATATCCTATGAAAGTTCTTTGTGATTTCATAGATACTTATAGTGGAGAACGCGATGTCCTACCAGCATTTTTAACGAATTGTAAGAATGCGCTTGATTTGGCTTCAGAATCGCAAAAAGATCTTTTATTAAAATTCATAATTTCTAAATTAACCTTTTGACGTGCGTAATTAGAGACACAATAGTAAGACAATGGCTTCCGGGCGCCGGCTACCGCCTGAGCGTTAATGAATTATGAGGAAAAGCTCAAGTCGCGTGCTCCAATAGAGTATTTGAAGATTTTGATGGGCTTATAGATTTCTTGAGGCAGAATTTTGGAGAACGAAAACACTATAACCATTTACTATTAGATTTGCAGTCATGTAAACAAGAGACAAATGAGTCTGTTGCACAGTATGTTTTAAGGATAGAAACTTGCCTCACAAATCTTCAAGCCGAGATACACAACTCAGACACTTTAAAGAAAGAGTTAGCGGGTCGCATTGCTATGACCGAAGACCTTGCGCTTTATACGTTCATTATTGGCTTACATTCCAATGTTAGTAACATAGTAAGATGTCGAGCTCCAAAATCCTTTAATGCTGCCGTAAATATTGCTCTAGAAGAGGAAAAGATTTTAAATACACAAAAAAGTACATTTGTTCAAACTAAAACAAAGTTTTGTAAAAATTGCAATAGGAAGGGACACTCAGAGTCAGAATGTTATCATAATAAAAGACGCGATGACCATCGAAATCGTGTACAATTACGAACACAGCCTAACCCATCGACGTCTAGTTTCAAGCATCCAGATAATTCAGCTCCCGTTGTTTGTAGATATTGCAAGAACGTGGGGCATGATATTTCGGAATGTCGAAAACGTCAATATAATAATAATTTGAAGTTTCAACAACGATCATCCTACCAACAACAACACTGTATAGAGGCTTCCGAAGTGTCATCACCACCACAAATCCAAGAATTACAAAATAGTGATAATTTAAACTAAAAGCCGGATTCGCGTGCAAGTGCCGACGTGAATTGCAAATAAAAGGCACTACTAATACAAACTATATTTCTAATCCCAATGAATCAAATTCTATTTCTAATAATACTAATTCTAATTCTTTTACCAAATCAATTACTAACTCAACTTGTAAACTGTTATCTTCTATTTCGGCTTTAAAGCCCACTGGTAACAGTCCAAATTCTTCATTGTCTTCCATTTCGGGCAAACGTCCCATTGGCAATGTACAGAAATTAATCTTAAAAAAACCTGTACGTGTACAGTCCACTGTTTCCACTGATTCCATTAGTACTAACTCTAGCAGGGACCTAATTGATAGTATTCTTGATAGCCCTGAAGAATGTCCTACAATCTATGATATATCTCAAAATAAAAAAAGTTCGTTACCATATATCGAAGTCCTGACGTCTCATTCCAAAAAAACACTAAAACTTCTAGTTGATACCGGTAGTTCTATATGTCTTGTAAAAGAAACAAGTTTATCAAAAATCCCAAATCTCGATTCAGATAAGGTTAAGTTTAAAGGAATAAATGATATTGGTTCATACGCTGAAACAAAAGGTAGATTTACGTTATCAATCAAGTATAACGACGACTGCGAATTCCCCTTTTTATTTCATGTTGTTGATAGAGTAAATCTTGACTACGATGGAATTTTAGGGACAAATTTTCTTACGGATTATTGCGCTTCCATATGTTACAAGACGTCACAATTACAGATACCAAGTAACCCACCTGTCTGTTTCGAATTAAACCGTGAGTTAACTTATATAATCCCAAGTCGCACTGAAATGATGATTGAGTGTTCAGTTACTAATCCAGAAATAAAAGAAGGTTTATGTTTGACAACAAAGTTAACAGACTATCCACGACTTCTATTTTCAAAGTGTCTCACTCGCGTTAAACCAAATAATAAGGTTAATATCTCTGTTTTAAATACGTCAGAAAACGAAATTACTCTATATCCAATAAAAATAACATTAGAACCAGTTTCATATATTTTAGAAAATACTCCTTCCGAGACTCCCGAACTACCTAAAGATACTTTCCCTTGCTTATCAACAACCTCATTTTATTTAGACCATAACAAGAGAGTACAGGAAGCTTTGAGATGTCATCATTTAAACAAAGAAGAAGAATCTCAGTTACGCGAGTTATGTTCCGAGTTTCATGATATTTTCTATCTTGAAGGAGATACTCTGACTGCTACAAAAACAATTCAACACGAAATTCGTACGACGTCCGAAACTCCTATTCATGTCAAAAGTTACCGTTTTCCTGAGTGTCACAAGGAGGAAGTTAGTAAACAAATAAAAAACATGCTAAACCAAGGTATTATCAGTCCATCAGTCTCGCCCTGGTCTGCTCCTATCTGGGTAGTACCAAAAAAACAAGACGCGTCTGGAAAACCAAAGTGGCGGATTGTTATAGACTACCGAAAACTTAACGAAATAACCGTTGGTGATGCTTATCCCATTCCTAACATCACCGACATACTAGATCAACTTGGACATAGTAAATATTTTAGCACACTCGATTTGGCATCTTCGTTCCATCAAGTTTATACTAAAGAGTCTGATGCTGAGAAAACTGCGTTTAGTGTTCCGGGTGTGTCAGGTCAGCCAGGCCACTACCAATTTAATAGAATGCCTTTTGGTCTTAAGAACGCTCCGTCGACCTTCCAGAGGCTCATGAATATAGTGCTTTCTGGACTACAAGGTATTCACTGTTTTACTTATTTAGATGATATTGTCGTTTTCGGTCACGATCTAACGTCTCACATCTCAAAACTTAAGTTAGTCTTCGAAAATTTACGTAAACATAATCTCAAGCTTCAGCCCGATAAAAGCGAATTTCTTCATAAGGAAGTGCAGTATCTAGGCCATATAATATCTGAGCACGGAGTGAAACCTGACCCTAAAAAGGTAGCGTGTGTACAAAACTTTCCTGTCCCCAAAAATCCTCGAGATATCAAATCTTTTCTAGGACTCGTTGGCTATTACAGGCGTTTCATAGACAACTTTTCTCATATAACAAAACCCCTTACCAGCCTTCTGAAAAAAGATTCAAAATTCTTGTGGCACGTCGAACAACAAACTGCATTCGAAACCTTGAAAAATAAGATTACTATGGCCCCAATCCTTCAATACCCTGATTTTTCAAAACCCTTTATACTCACAACGGACGCTTCTAACTATGCAGTCTCTGCTATTCTTTCTCAGGGTGAAATCAACAAAGATCTCCCAATTGCCTATGCTTCTCGCACCCTGAACAAGTCCGAAGGTAATTATTCCACAACCGAGAAAGAATGCCTTGCCATAATATTCGGCACAAAAGTATTTCGACCATATTTGTATGGACATAAGTTTAAAATTGTTACAGATCATAAACCACTACAGTGGTTATTTAATTGCAGAGACCCAAGTTCTAAACTAATTCGCTGGCGTCTGAAACTCGAGGAGTTTGATTACGAGATTATCTATAAGAAAGGTAAAACAAATTGTAACGCAGACTCCTTATCTCGCAATCCGATTCTCGCTGTTGACCCTGATGCTCCTTCTACTTCCGAGACGTACGAAAAATATTTACAAATTTGTCAAAACCAAAACCCAACTTACGACACTGTAATAGTAGAACATAACGAATCGCTACTCAAAACAAAGTGTAGGATGGTTACCTATCCCTCTGCAATCGACTTAGATGACTCAATTCCATATTGCTCTGAAATTATACAAATGTCTAAATATGATGAAGACTCGCCTGACATAAGAAACGTAGAACGGGAACTGTATACCTTCCAGAGTACATCTAATGAAAAACATACGTTTACACATTTATTTTTACGCGTACATCATTATGACGAAATGAGTTACAAAGATATATTTAATATGTTACGAGACTATCGAGACATGATAACTACATGGTATTTAGAAGAAAAGGAATTCGCTATCTCTGATTTTCAAGATCCGTTTACCAAGGTGTCATTTACGAAGATTTACAATATGATAGGATTTATATTCCACAATACAAGTATCAAGGTCCATATATATCATAATAATATTCTATTTCCAACTCCTGTTGAGATCTCTCGTATATTGAAAGATAATCATGACTCCCCTACTGCGGGTCACCCGGGTATCACCCGAATGTATGAAAGATTAAAGTCTCTCTATTGGTGGAAAAATATGCGCCAAGATATTGAAAACTACGTTAAAAACTGCAAATCGTGCCAAGTCAATAAACCATTACGACATTCTAATCAAGCTCCTATGGTCATAACTTCAACGGCTACTAGACCAAACGAAAAACTATTCCTAGACATAGTTGGTCCACTTCCGGAAACTAGGATAGACCAATACAAATTTATTTTAACTCTTCAAGATGATCTCACAAAATATTCCCAGGCTTATCCCATGCAAACATGTTCCGCACAAGAAACCGCACAACGTTTGGTTCATTTTATCTCGCACCTAGGAATACCGCGAAACATCGTAACCGATCAAGGCACTAACTTCTGTTCAGAAGTATTCAAACAACTAGAACAACTTTTCGGAACCAAACATATTTTCGCGTCTCCGTATCACCCACAAACCTGTGGTGCTTTAGAAAGGAGTCATTCAACCTTGAAAGAATATTTACGGTCATATATAGAAGAAAACTCACACACATGGGATTTGTATCTTAACACAGCAATGTTAGCATACAACTCAAACGTTCATTCCACTACGGGTTTCGCCCCACTTGAACTTATGTTTGGTCATAAACCATATATACCGAAATCTATCGATACGCTCGAAAACAACACCTATACTGATTATGTACGAGCTCTTAATCACAGATTATACTATAGTCGACAAAAAGCTTTGCAAAATATTCAGCAATCCAAAGAACGATCAAAACATTATTATGATTCCCATTCTCGTCCCGTAACCTATAATGTCGGTGATACGGTATATATTCGATGCCATCACAAACAAAATAAGGCCTTATCTCCAATATGGAAAGGCCCTTATAGAATCATAAAGATAAACGGTAACCACACTGTCACACTACAAATTGGACGGAAACATATTCGTCATCACTATGACGAAATCAAACCTAAAGTACTGTATGGTGTCGGACGTAAAGAATAGCACCATCCCATATCTTCCCGTGGGTGTCGTAAGAGGCGACTAAGGGATACTTAGATTCTGTGCATACTACAGCACCTTAGGTCATCCCGTGGTGGCGGGTAAACTACCAACAAAAGCATTCCCAAGGAGGGTTGGTGTCAGGCTGGCGGCCGACTTTAAAAAAAAACTAGCCAAATCCCATTTGCAACATGTCTGGTTTTAATAGAATGCGCGATAGGGTTAGGGCGTACCCCACAGGCGACGCGCAGGGGCAGCACCCGGCTCCTGTGGGAAATGGACAAGGGTTGTTGCACCACCTCGGGCGGGTGCAACGTAAGAAGCTAGCTCGGGAAACGAGATTGAGGTATGCAAGTTGGAATGTTGGGACTATGACTGGAAGGGCCAGAGAGTTAGCGGATGTATTGAAAAGAAGACGGATAAATATAGCATGCTTGCAGGAAACTAAATGGAGAGGAACAAAAGCGAGAGAAATTGGTGAGGGATACAAGTTCTACTACTGTGGAAGTGATGGAAAAAGAAATGGTGTAGGAATAGTGTTAGACAGTAAATTGAAAGAAAGTGTGATGGAAGTACAAAGGATTAGTGATAGATTTATAGTTGTGAAAGTTATGTTAGAGAATGTGATGTTGAATATAGTTAGTGTGTATGCACCACAAGTAGGATGTGATGAAACGGTAAAAGAGAAGTTTTGGGAGAATTTTGATACAGCTTTAATGAACATCCCTGTTCATGAAGAATTGATAGTTGGAGGTGATTTTAATGGACATGTGGGAAGAATGAAAGGTGTTTATGAAAGAGTACATGGGGGATGGGGTTTCGGTAGTCCGAACAGTGAAGGAGAGACCCTGCTGCAATCCGCTACTGCATTTGACCTAGCAGTAGCCAATACGTGGTTCCAAAAAAGAGACGAACACATGATCACGTACAAAAGTGGTAATCATAAGACCCAAATCGACTACTTTCTAGTTCGGCGCAACCACTTAAAGCACGTCAAAGATTGCAAAGTACTGCCAGGAGAAGACCTAGTCTCACAACACAGACTCCTGGTTATGACATCAGTGGTTAAAATACTGTCTACCAAATACAAAGAGCGTCCTCCCCCTAAAATAAAATGGCATATGTTAGAGAGGAATGATTGTGCGAAGAAGTTCAGGGAGCGAGTGGTGGACAGAATGATAGAGATGGGAGATATGAATGATCGAAGTATAAATGAAAGCTGGAATGAGATGGCTGAGTGTATCAGGCATGCAGCGAAAGATATTTTGGGAGAGACGAGAGGAAAGGGCATAATAGATAGGGATACATGGTGGTGGTCGACAGAAGTTCAGAGTGTATTGAAAGAAAAAAAGAGAAAATTTAAGGAATGGCAGCGTGCAGAGCCTGGAAACGCTAGTTTAAAAGCTGAAAAAAAGAGTGAGTATGACGTTTTAAAGAAGAAAGCCAAGAAAGCCGTGGCAATAGCAAAATCAAAAGCCCAGGACAAACTATATGACGCACTGGACAGTCCTGCAGGCCAAAAAGAGCTATACCGGCTTACTAGAATAAGAGAGAGAAAGGCGAGGGATGTTTGTCATGTAAAATGTATAAGAGATGAAACTGGAATGGTTCTATCGGATGATGAAAAAATCAGAAAGAGGTGGAAGGAATATTTTGAAAGATTGATGAATGAAGAAAATAATTGGAGTGGGGTGTTAGAGAATAAACCAGTGAATGTGGGATTAGTGAGAATGGTTAGTATGGATGAAGTCAGAATAGCAGTAAATGGAATGAAGAATGGTAAAGCCATTGGTCCAGATGGAATACCAGTTGAAGTGTGGAAGTTATTGCGAGTGGATGGATGGACGTGGTTAGCTTTGTTCTTCAATAAGTTGTTGCTGGAAGAAGCCATACCTGATGAGTGGTGCAATAGCTCTTTGGTGCCGATTTTTAAAAACAAAGGTGATGTGCTTGAGTGCAACAATTATAGAGGAATAAAGCTAATGTCACATACTATGAAAGCCTGGGAGAAAGTTATTGAAAGGCGACTGAGAGAAGAGAGTGAAATTTCACAGAACCAATTCGGTTTTATGCCGGGTCGGGGTACAGCGGATGCCATTTTTGCTATACGCCAGCTGTGCGAGAAATACAGAGGTGCGCATAAAAACTTGCACATGGTATTCATTGACCTCGAAAAGGCATACGACCGGGTACCTCGTGAGGTTCTGTGGTGGGCCCTTAAGGAGAAAGGTGTGCCTGGGAAGTATGTGCAGTTGATCCGAGCGATGTACAGTCGATGTAGTACCCAAGTCCGGTCTACAGTGGGCACCACTGGCAGCTTCAATGTGGCTGTCGGCTTACATCAAGGGTCGGCTCTCAGCCCTTACCTCTTCCTGATGATAATGGATGCTCTGACGTCGGACATTCAGGAAGAGGCTCCCTGGTGTATGCTGTTTGCCGATGACATTGTGTTGGTTGCCGAGAGTGGCCTAGAGGTCCAGAACAGATTGGAGGTGTGGTGGCACAGACTGGAGAGTGTTGGCCTGAAATTGAGTAGAACCAAAACGGAATACTTGTTCTGCGATTTCGGCGGTCTCTCCAATCCAGTGCCTTTATCTCTCGCTGGAACACCCATACCGATCTGCTCCGACTTTCGGTATCTCGGGTCACTCGTCCAAGGGGATGGTGAGGTAGACCGGGACGTAACACATCGGATCAACGCAGGATGGATGAAATGGCGACAGGTCACGGGAACAACTTGTGACCCACGGATGCCCCTCAAGTTGAAGGGTAAAATCTACAAGTCCGTGATAAGGCCTGTCATACTGTATGGATCAGAATGTTGGGCTGTGAAAAAGAGGGATGAAAAAAGATTGCACGTAGCGGAGATGAGAATGTTAAGATGGATGTGTGGTGTGACGAGAATGGATAAAGTGAGAAATGAGTATATTAGGGGAAGTTTGAAAGTGGCGCCAGTGACTGAAAAGTTGAAAGGGAATCGTTTGTCTTGGTATGGTCATGTGAAGAGGAGGGATGAAACGCATGTTACTAAAAGAGTTATGAGCTTACATGTGGATGGATGGAGAGGGAGAGGGAGACCAAAGAAAAGATGGATGGATTGTGTGAAGAGTGATATGAAAGAAAAGGAAGTTAGTGATAGTATGACGAGTGACAGGGCAGAATGGAAGAAAAAAACATGTTGCGCCGACCCCAAATAACACGGGACAAGGGCAGGAAGATGATGATATGACGAAATCAAACCAGCCTTCGAGTAATTAACTCTACAATATTATGCAGTTGTATCTATTGTTTACAGGTGCTCGGTGTCAGCTTACGCGGACCAATTTGTCACACAGATTTCAAACAGTTCCGGATTGTATTTTGATCAGTTATTAGATATAAAGTTTACTAATGATCATTGGAATGTAATAACTTACGTAGATCTTAGTCATATACAACCACATTTAGAAAATGTAGAATTTTTATTTGATAAGACATCTAAATATTGTGACTCTGTATCCTCATCCCAAGTCAAATCTGATTGTTTAAACTCACTGAATTCTCTTAAATTACAACATAGTAACAATGTTAAGAAATTTTCGTCTATTTCATACTTAGTTCAAGTAAATGAAGTTAAACGCTCAAAACGTGGCCTAATCGATGCAGGCGGATCCTTATTGAAAACTTTCTTTGGAACCTTAGATTCGGATGACGCGCACAAGTTCACAAACGCTATAAATAAAGTACAGTCAGACGAAAAACAGTTAACTATTTTAATGCGTGATAACATTCATGTAATTAAGTCTACTATTTCTACATTCATTAATACGATGACGAAAGTTAAAGATAATGAGAACCGTTTGAATCAAAATCTAAATAAAATCGAGGAAGCTTTTAGCAAGCTTATAAATACAAGTGATAAACTGGAAATAAAATCTCAATTAATGTTACTACTTACCTCTTTAGAAAGTATCATTATAACTTTATCTTTCGACATTGATGACATAAATAATGCTATATTGTTCAGTAAAATAAATGTATTGCACCCGACTGTACTAAGTCCCGTGCAATTGTATAAGGAGCTCGAGTTACATTCTAATCAGCTGCCTCGACACGCGGAGTTACCCATCCTATTGACGTTACAAAACATTAATGAAATAATAAATATATCCGACATCGTATGTTACTATCATGATAACAAACTTATACTTATCCTAAAGATACCGCTAGTTCTTTCTCAAGTTTATAATTTATTTCAAATTGTACCTTTACCTACTTCTTTAGACAATAGAACTCCAGATACTTATGTCTTAATTGCTCCAACCAAACAGTATCTGGCAATAACAACAGACCGTCTATTTTACTCACAATTTGAAAGTGTTAGTGAGTGCAAAGTGATAAAAAATCAGTGCTTCGTGTGTGTTTTAACAAACGTGTATTCAACTATTGCAAACCCTACTTGTGAAACGATTTTATTAACGGATGTAATAGATAAGTTACCAAATTCCTGCCAAACAAGAATTTTACGCGGCTCTATTGAATTGTTTCAGAAGATTTCTAATAACCGTTGGATTTTTGTACAATCAGAACCTAGTAAGGGTCATATTTTGTGTAACGGTGACATGAGAGATCACGTCGAAATCTTGTTAGGTACAGGAATTTTACATCTTCCTAAATCTTGTAAAGCATTTTAT
Organism: Mythimna impura; assembly: GCA_905147345.3. Lineage (NCBI taxonomy): Eukaryota > Metazoa > Arthropoda > Insecta > Lepidoptera > Noctuidae > Mythimna > Mythimna impura. Next base: position 198,155 of record LR990355.1, on the reverse strand, counting down.
AAAACTTTAACTTTTGTACCAACTGATAGTATTACATCTAACTTTACAACCACTGTATCCAATTTTAATATATTAACCGATGATTGTTGTAGTAATTTAAAATCCAACAAGACTTTACATGATGTCCCCCTTATTAAATTAAACGAGTTTAATAATTTTGATTCCTTATTAAAAGCAAGTACACATCTTGACGATTTTGAGAAACAGTTAAATAATATTGAAGAGCCTTCTCATCTAGAAAAGTATAGTACACATTATGTTTCCTTGATTTATGTTATTTCATTTGTATGTATAATATACTTTTTGTTTAGAACTAGGAGATATCTATGTCCCAGAAATCCAGGCTTTTGTGTTAAAATTTACAATAAAAATTATAGTAAGTCAAAAGGTTCAAAAAATAATGTTACGAATGTTGCTTATACCTCAGACTCTTCAGAAGCTGAAATTGATAATGTTTCAGTCAAATCTTTGCCAGTCCCGATTAAACGAAACACTATGAAGTAATTGTACTATGTCTAGTTCAGTTTATTAATAGTTAGTTATTATTAAGCTATTTTCTATCTCTGCCTAACTCTTTGGAGATCACAGGCATCTGGTTCATATTATTTTATTAAGTTAAGAATTAAGTTCAAGTTATATAAACTGTTTAGTTATAATTTTTATAGCGGGTTTTAATTGTTTCTTATAATGTCCACATCAAAATCTTAGATTTATTTGCATCTTTCTCATCACTTAATCTGTGATGATCAATCTTATCGGGGGGGCTGTTATAATAGCATCACGTTGCATTACCAAGGCTAAGTAAATTGCTGAGCCAGCTTCAGTTGTTTACTTCGTTTTCTAGCGTTGTGCAATGGTATGACGTCAATGAAAAGTGATCGCAAGCCCTTCCGGCGATGGATCGGGCAGTTCGGTTTTTGCGTTTTTGGTGTGGACACTCTTTCAAAATCGTGTAACTAATTTCTAATTTCTTTAATTAAACTTCTAGAAAGTCTAAAGGTGTTTTTTTAAAAAGTCTTCAGCATCCCACCCCGTAACAGAACTATAAATAACGAGTTACTTAATTAAAATTTTTATGGCTAATTTTTATAGATGTTTTGTAGAATATTATTTTAAAGTAGTATCATAAGTGTCAGACACTTTCCATGGATCAAAACTTCTGTCAGACACTTAAAAGCTCAAAAAAAAAAAATGAACTTACATGTCTGATTTTTAAACATGTTATTGAGGTAACTATTACATAGTTATATTTCAGTAGTCAGACTAATTGTAGTGACCAAACATCCCCTAAACACAATAATTATTCAGCCGAGAGTATGAGCGCGAGAGCACGCATGCGTTTCAGAGCGAGTGAGACGATTTCATGCACTGACTGGATGTTTGGTCACTACAATTTGTCTGACTAATGAAATATAACTTTGTAATAGTTACCCTAATAACATATTTAAAATCAGACATGTAAAAATAAGTAAAGTTTATTTACTTTTTGTGGAGCTTTAAAGCGTCTGACAGAAGTTTTGGTCCATGGAAAGTGTCTGACAGTTATGATACTACTTTAGAATAATATTCTACAAAACATATATAGAAATCAGCCATAAAACATTAAGTTAAGTAACTCGTTATTTTTAGTTCCCTTTCTCACCTCGTACCTGCCAAAGTTCCCCAAGGGGGAGCTCCACAAGTACACAGGTATTCAAAGCACATGAGACGCTACTGAGAACCTAAGGTTTCATCCATGTGAAAATAAGTTATGTCTGACAGCTCTGGGATCTTAGTATATATACTAGATTTACGACACATTAGCAATACAGTTGCCTTCAAAGGGCTGTTATATTCAGATTCAGATTTCATTTATTTGCTCAAACATGAGTGTACATACAATTATTATAGTAAACAATGCATGCAAGGTGCATCGACTTAGCAAGGTGTTACAATCAATGGAGTTGTGCTAACATATTTACCATACTGTCATGGTGTGCAAATATTATATAATATGTTTAGGATTAAAAAAAAATAACATTAGATTTAGAAAATAAGTTAAACGTTAAAAAATTAGATGACACTGCTTGACTATAAAATTAGTTACGTTATGCTAGAAAGAGACAGCGAGCTAAAATAGACAGAAGATTACATAAATTGCAAAACATCGCTACTGGGTCTAATAGACCCAGTTCTTCAATTTATGTGTAATAACTTTTAAGTTTTGACGTTTACGATGTTGCCGTTCTTAGTACCTTTCAACGACAGTGTAGCATGGCGAATAGCAGTCGTATTCGTTAGTTAGCAATTTGCGTGTGAGTGCTACAGGCGTAAAAGGTGTGCACGGGTCCGCTGTACCCGGTAGCGACTAAATACGTTAGTGTCTTTTTCAACATATTATTACTATTTTTATTAACCTATTTTTTGTTTATTTCATAAAAATTGGTTACCAATAGGCCCTTGAGACCTAACGAAATAGAAAAATATATTGGTTGGTCTTGTAACTCGAAACAAGATCGAAAACCCGTTTTTTTTGCGTAAAATGCGATACAGCCAAATAGCTGTATCGCATATTACGTTTGTGGAGAACACATGAAACACGTTTTTTCAAATTATTATAACTAAATTAGATGTAGAAAGAGACTGAGTAATGTTGAAATATTATTTTATCCCAAAGAGTATTTAATTTTATTGTTTTTTAGAGTTTTTTTTTGTGTTTTATAATTATTGACATTAATTGTTAATTAGCCTAAGTAGGTAGGTACATCATAGTAGTATAAGAAAATATAGCAGGTATTATATAAAATAATTAATTACAAAAGTTTTCACAATTCTACCTTAATCTTGTCACAAAAGTATGCCAAAAAACCTTTTTATTTTTGTAATAACTTGTTGTTTATGAAAAAGCAATAAATATTAGTATTCGATTCACTATTGTCTTATGTTTATTATCATATTATTTCTCTAATAAAGTAGTTTTCAATTTTATTCAGTATTTTCGAGAAAAAAAAAACATAGTTTATACTGGGTCCAGCGCACCCGGTAGCGAGTATGAGTGTTACAAATTAAGGCGCGAGTCCATAAGTGTTAAATTACAACAATAAAATCAATATATATAAATTGTCAGTGTTGGTAGAAGAATATTTCTATTTATATAATAAGTAAAAAATTGAAATAAATACCATTATAAAAATTATTATTACCATACATTTCAAATTAAATTAATCTATAATTAAATGTCAATTCATAATAAATGTCAGTTGGTCCAAAAAAAGATAATCCGTAAAAAATGTCATTATAAAATCATTATTATAGTACAAATCAAAGACATTTAAATAAATAAATAAGGTGGACAATGAATGCGAGACGCACAGGACAGGTCGTTATGGCGAATCTTGGGGGAGTTCTATGTCCAACAGTGGGTATCTTTCGGCTGAAATGCTGATGATGATGAGGACAGCTAAACGTAAATATTGTACAAGACCTATAGTAAGGTAATAATAATAATAATATTCCACAACTATCACACAGCGCTGCCTATTCCCAAGCTAAGCAGAGCTTGTGTTATGGGTACTAGACAACTGATAAACATACTTATATATTTCTAAATACATACATATATAGATAAATTACACCCAGACACAGAACAAATGCTCGTGCTCATCACACAACCATTTGTCCTGGGTGGGAATCGAACCCACGACCTCCGGCATAGCAGTCAGGGCCATTAATCACTAGACCAACAGGCCTGTCAAAATTTATACTACCAAACATTAAATATATACTACCAATAGACAGGACATAGCGAACAAAATCGTGCTCCGATACTTATTACCTAGTGGTCATAAGTCGCTCAGTCTAGTATGACGCCCCTACACGTCAAGTCGTGTTTGTATCCGCTCTATGCATTAAAAGAAAATCATTTTCTGTGAAAGTATGCCGAACTGCGCATTACGCTATTGCAAATATTGTTATGATAAAATGACTGGACCTAACTTCGGTTTATTTTCGTAAATATTTTTGGTATTTATGAAGTAATTAATTAAAATACAATCATTTTGAGAAATTGTTCTAGAACATTTGCTGGTTTTGTGATAACGCCATCTATTGCTGAAAAGCTTAACCTTACCTTTATCACACACTGAGGCTCTACCACGAGATCATAACGTGATCCATTTTACGACCTAAACCGAACTGTTAAAGGGATGGAGCTATATAGGGCGTATAGCTCTTTTTCGCTCGTACGGCTGACATTTTAACATTATCATGATAAGGCCCCTGACCACCTACCGAGCGATAGTTAAATAATTATAAATTTTGACAAATTTAATACGCGTGTTTGCTATTTAAAGCCAGATGGCGTCACTGAGACATAGGATGACAGTTTTTCTTAAGACATTTGTTCTGATAGCCGCTCTATTGTATCTCTTTAAATCTCTTTGGTACAAATCAAATAATTTATGTCAATTTAAAGTGGATCTATTAAAAATTCCGTGACATCATAATATGCTTTACTATCTAAAAAAAGTTCTAAGTTTAGCTCTTTCAAGCTATTCGGAAGCTTGTTGTAAATAATGGGAGCCATACAAAAAACACTCCTGCACATAAGAGCAGTCCGAGATCTATGTTGACAGAGTTGACTGTTGTCACGTCTATTTCTAGGAACCACATCTGCCATCCGGGCAAATAGATTAGGATTCGTTTTAACAAATATCGCAATTTCCAAAATATAAATTGATGATAAAGTCAAGATTTTGTAGTTTATGAAAAATGGCTTGCAACTATCTGTCGTTTTTAGTCTAAATATGGATCTGAGCCATTTTTTTTGAGCTTAAAAAACTATATCTCTATCCGTAGAATGTCACCAAAAGATAATGCAATATCTGATAATCGACATCAGTATTAAGAATCCGCGATAGTTTATATAGTGTGAATGCACTGTTACTTAATTTTTTGCTAATGACCTCTATATGTGCCTTCCAATTTAAGTTTCGATCCACCGTTAATCCTAAAAACTTAGTAGAATTTACTTCGTCAATTTCATTATTATTATATTTAATTTTAAAATTTGAAAACTTTAACTGTCTTTGGGTGAAATGCATTAATACCGTTTTATTAAAATTGATTTTAAATCAGCTTCATAATTATGCTTATAAGTACGTACGCCATAGTTCGTACGTCATAAGTACGCCATAGTTGACGGTACGCTCCCTAGATGTATAAATTATCTCACGTTTAGTGCTTGCATTAATCGTCGCTATTTTTGTTGTTTGCGTCCTTTTTTGTAAATATGATTGTAGAAGTCTTTGAACATTTCCTCTTATACCATACACTTCAAGCTTTTTTAATAGAATATCATGCTGAACATAATCAAAAGCTTGCGTCATATCACAGAAAATTGCAAAGATGGGGGTATTTTTATCCATATACATATTAAATCATAATTTTGTACAAAAAGTCATAAACCGCCATATTTATTGTTTTAGTTTTTCTGAAACCGTATTGTTCATTACAAAGTATATCATGTTTATCTATATACTTACTAAGTTCTCGAGAAATATATTTTTCAAATATCTTAGAGAATACGGATATTAATGATCGGATCGGATGATTGGTCTGTGATTTTGCATCAAGTCTTTCTCTTGCTTCTTATGTAATGGTTTTACTATCGATCTTATCTTTTCAAGGCATCAGGAAACATTCCTTCACAAATACACATATTCATTATATGACACAATGGGCCAGACACAATATCAGCGACAGATTTAACGATCTTTGTACTAACATCATCATAACCTACACTGTTAGTGTTTCTAAGGGCTAAAATAATATTGAATATGTCTGTAGGTAAGCACGGAGTCATAAACATGGAATCCTTTCTATTCAGGATATGATTAGTGACATTTGTCCCTGCCGCAATTGGCTGTATTTTGTCAATAAAAAAAAATCATTAAACAGGTTTGTAATTTGTTTAGGGTCCGTGATAATTTTACTATTGATACGAATTTGATAATTGTTATTCTTAGGAATATTTTGTTTATTTTCATTAATAATTTGCCATGTCGTTTTTGATCGATATTCTGTGCTTTTTTCGTCAAATAGATGATCCTTTTAAATGTTTCATTCTATTTATTTCTATTCTATTAATGTTTTATCCTTTTAAATATTTTAAATCAAATTTTGTTTTTTTTTTGCGTAGGGTTCGATCGATATTGCCATAATAAATGTCGTTTTTTTGCACTACAGAGTTTAATTCCCCGCGATACCCATTATTTTTCCGTAATACTTTCCTATATATCGGTATTTTAGGAAAACATTGGTTATATAAAAACAAAAACATTTCTGTTTATGCACTATAGGCTATATTAGGATTATTAGATTCATATACATCTGAAAATGTCTACTATAGGTACTACTTACGGTTGTATGATGGCTATCGAGAGATATCTTTACATGATTATCGAATAAAAGCGATATGAATTTGTTGAGTCCACGTTTACTAGACATGTTAGAACTGTAAAGCGTAGAACGCTAAAAACTCTAGAAAACCGCTTTTATACAGCTTTTTGGAATAATAGGATAATTGGTAAAATTAGCTCCGTGTTTACATATAATTTAAAAATATTTACAGTCTTCTTTTTGGCTTATATGTACTATTATCCTGTGCAAAAACACCCAATATACCAAAGTGAACGTTGTCAAAGTAACTAGTAAACAGTATCTAAAATAAAAAGTGTTTATTTAACAATCAAGAATATAATCAATAAATACTTGAAAATAGCGAAATGAAGTGTCAGTAGTTGTGATTTGACTATATTAAGATAAACAATTCAGCAAACAGTGTGAATATTCACCACACAAAGTGTCTACGTTAAAAACAAAACCACCAAAAGTGTAACTACGTTGTGGAAGAAAAACACTGACACATTAGTCATACCAACCGATTTGATAAATTTAAATTTCGTTCTTTCGTATTACTATACCTAATTTCAACACATTGAATTAATGATCTCGTGGCTCGGAGGTTTAGCCATGTACGTATGAAGAGTGTTTACCTTCGAGAACCAAGTTCAAAACTCGGGTTCGCAGTCGGTGACTTTTTGTGAGATTTAAATGATTTTTAAAGCTTTATAGGCGAAAATAATCATTCAAATACGAGCTATATGAGGGCGACACAATCTCATAAAAAAACGGCTAAAACAATAAAATAATCATGGATTCTCCTAACAATAACGTCACACATCGGAAACAGTACACTGGATCTCTAACTTATCGGTTATGTCGAATAACGATGATTATACTGGACACCACTATGCTAAGTATAGCGAACAGCGAAAACTTCCGTTTGAAAACAGATTTACAAAAAAAACTTTTTACAAAAAAAAAATACAACCGACTTCAAAGTAAAAAAAAAACACTGAAAAGTGCAAAATAACTTTAATTTCGGAAGTCGGTGTTTCTATAATAGTTTTGTCTCTTCGTTATTTAACACCGACTTCCGAAATTAAAGTTATTTTGCTCTTTTCAGTGTTTTTTTTTTACTTTTAAGTCGGTTGTATTTTTTTTGTAAAAAGTTTTTTATTTTACACTTTTTAGTTATGGTACCACCACTAAAAAGTACCCCTCAGCCAAACTTAAATACCTTATAGCAACAGTGCATCTCATGACAATTGTAATAATCCCAAACACGGTTAGATTACATTCATTTATTACAGAGTTCCGGTGCCTAACTTCAGGCTTCATCATCAGATCAGTTCGATATATTCCCCCTCTACTTTTAGTCAGTCATCGACTACACGTATAAACAAAGCAATTTTACTTATTACGACGGTTCTAGGATCACATCCTATGAGGAGTTCTGTTCCATATTTTCGAAGTTCATGATCAGATCGTAACAATATTTCTATGGGACCAACTCGGAAGCATAACCTTTCAATCAAAAAAAAAAAATTCAGAATCGGTCCACAATTGACCGAGAAATCGGTGAACATACATAAAAAAAAAAACATGCATTCAACCGAACTTATAACCTTCTTTTTGAAGTCGGTTAAAAATCACTAAAGACGGTAGAAACTTGTAAAAAAATTTGCTTAACGCCTGATAGAAAAAGTAGCACACCATCATTGTCTCGCCACAAAAAAAAAACCAAACATTACAAAAATTCCCCAATTGCGTTAATTAATGACTCCAAGACTTTGGCCAAACCAGACAAGGAAGCAATACAAAGAAACTCAAACATCCGATTTTACTGATGCAATAATACAAAATAAAAAGGTAACACCAATATCAAAACAGAATGAATGACGTCTACTATTGTAAACAAATTAAAAGACTTCTCATTGCGTGACTACTGCTTGATTTTCATAGGAGAAAATGAACTAAAAAATAGTAATTATTCAAAACTCCTTGAGATCCTAAAAAAATCGATTATAAACGTTACACACACAAATCAAAATATAGCAGGACTTCTGAATAAATCAGACATGTTGACCGTGCACATAGAAGAGTTACGTGCAGGAAAATATATAGATATTGACATATTATGTAAAACTAAACATTTTGTAACTTCCGGACATGAATCTTTAATTAACATACCAAATTTCAAATTAGCAGCGTGCTATTCGAGAAATAATCAAAAACGTGGAGGGGCGTGTATACTTATCAGAAAAGGGTATGAGTATAAGGAACTTCCTAATACGTCCATTACAGGTGTGTTTGAATATTGTGCAATAGAATTAAGTAAGCAGGGATTAATTGTTGTATGCATTTACAGACCGCCAAATATATCGGGCATTAATGGATAATTTAGATGCTTTGTTAAAGAAATTGTGTAATAAGGTCAATCAAAAAATAGTCTTATGCGGTGACTTCAATATTAACACACTTAAAAGAAATAACTTGACTTCAGATTTTATAAACTTGCTGTTAAATTATAACCTTAAACTAGAATTAAATCAACCGACTAGACTAAAAAGTGGTACTTGTTTAGATAATTTTACTCACAATTCTAGACAAAAATGTGAGAGTGAAGTTATAGATTTAGCACTATCCGATCATACTGCACAGATTTTAAAAATACAGGTAAATAAAACATGTAAACTTAATTCCTGGCGCACTCGCAAACGTAACTTATGCAAAGAAAATTTAATGTTATTTAGAAAGCACATGAAGTTTTTGAAACAGACAACCCCAATGAGGCATATGATAATTTTATTGACTTGTTTCGTTTGTTGTATGACTTATGTTTTCCTAATCAACTAGTTAATGTAAAACCTGACAAAAAAATTAAATGGATTTCACGAGGAATAAGGATTTGTAGCAGAAAACAAAGAAACCTTCTGTGGAAATATAGAAAAGCACCTTCATCTGACAACAAAATTATATTTAAAAATTATTCGCAAAGACTTAAAAAAAAATGTAAATCTCACTCAAAAAGCTCAAAATAATTATCTAATTAACAGCTCAAAAAATAAGTCAAAAACAGCATGGCAGATAATTAATAATTGTACTCAAGTAAAAGATCCAATTTTACAAATTAACACAGTTGACAAATTAGTAAAGAATCCGCAGCAAATTGCTAATTCTTTTAATGATTTCTTTGTTGACCAGGTTCAAAATGTTTCTAATAACCAGCCGTGCAATATAATTGGAACTAAATATATCCAGAATTCTTTGTTTATGCCTCCCGTTGGGCCTCAAGATATTGTACGTGTAATCCAAAAATAAAAAAATAAAAAAAGCTTTGGACTTGATGGTATTTCTACCATTGCCGTAAAGTTTGTTTCTGACATTATAGCAAAACCACTGAGTCATATAATAAATGCAAGCATAAGCTCAGGTATATTTCCTGGAAAATTAAAGACTGTGATTATAAAACCACTACATAAGAAAAACAGCAAGGAAGACATGACAAACTACAGACCAGTAGCCTTAATCTCAGTATTTTCTAAGATAGGTACTTGAAAAAAATATATATGAATCAATGTACTCATTTATGACTAAAAACAATATATTATGCGATGAAAAATACGGCTTCCGTAAAAATAAAAATATTAATTTGGCTATTTTTGATCTTCTGAAAGTGATCATGAATAATGTAGATAAGAAGAATCCTGTTTGTGCAATTTTCGCAGACATGACGAAGGCGTTCGATTACGTAAAGCATGACGTACTATTAACTAAATTAAACTACTACGGTGTAAGAGGTAACGTTTTAAACCTAATAAAATCTTACCTCATGGGTAGAAAACAGTACACAGAAATTACGAGAGTTTGTAGTAGAACTAAACGTGAAGTAAAATACTTGTCAAATTGCAGAATCATCAAATTTGGGGTTCCACAAGGAAGTGTCCTTGGGCCCTTATTATTTTTAATTTATATTAATAACCTGCCTCGCCAAATTACTCAACCGATGACATTATTTGCAGACGACAGTACAGCCATAATTGAATGCAGAGATATAATTCAATACGAAAAGGAAATAAACAGTACACTTAGATCCATGATAGATTGGCTGAATAAAAATAATTTAGTTATATTATCTACAAAAAACTAAAGTCATGCAGTTTTGGCAGCGGCTTCAGCCACAGAATATAAATATTGAATACAATGGTCAAACTATAGAATCTACCTTAGAGGCAAAGTTTTTAGGAAAAAATATTGACCAAAAATTAACATGGGAATCTCATGCTAATGTCGTATGCCAAAAGCTAAGTAAAACTGCATTTGTACTTTATAATTTAGCTAAAAAAATTAATTTAAATTCCTTTTTGACAGCTTATCATGGTTTGGTTGCCTCATTGTTAAGATTTGGTGTCATATTTTGGGGAAATTGCAGCGAGAGAGAATGCATATTTAGAGCGCAAAAGCGTTGCCTTAGGTCAATCACTGGTTTTAAGGTGACAGAAAGCTGTCGACCAGTTTTCAAATCTCTCAAAATTCTGACTTTCCCGTCGTTGTATATACTAGCATAGCATAGCATAGTCGGCCTTATAATGTTCCCACTGTTGGGACTCAGGCCTCCTCTCTAGGAGAGGGAATGGACCATAATCCACCACGCGGGCCCAGTGCGGGTTGGTGAATGTCACATGTCTTCGAATTTTTGGTTCTAGGACATGCCGGTTTCCTCACGATGTTTTCCTTCACCGTTTTGAGAGCCGTGGTGATGAAATAAATTACACAAAGTAATGCGCCTGGCTGGGTATATACTAGAGGTTGCAATATTCATTAGAACGAATCTGCACTTATTTACGCCAATGAGTGATATAAGGCGACACTTAACCTTTTGAGTGCGTAATTAGAGACACAATAGTAAGACAATGGCGCGTGAACGCCGGCGTTAATGCGGGGATCAACAGCTTACGAGTAATAAGGGCCCAATATAAAAATCAACTATATACCGGTGGTCATAAAACTGCTCTATTAAAAAAGAGTATTTTACACATGGGTCCTCTTATTTAAAACACTTTGCCAAGAAATTTAAAGGAATTACCCATAATAATGTTTAAGAAGCAATTAACCAAACTTCTGTTGGATAAGTGTTACTACTCAATCAAAGAATTTCTGTATGACAAGACAATCAAGTAAAATGTTGCTCCTTCAATGTGATTTTTTTTTTCTTGTCACTGATTTGTCTTTTTTTATGTTTAACACTTGGTTCCTGCTAGTATTTTATCATTTAACTTCATATGACATTGTATTCTATTTGATGAAATTTTATTTTTTGTATGACATGGTATTATTTCGAGCATGATATTGTATTATTTTTATGACATTATAGTAGATTTTTTTTATGACATGTATTTGAATTTGTTTGACATTGTATTGAATTTGTATGACATATCATTTAAGTTAATGAGCTGACAATTTTTAACTTTTTTTTAAATATTTTCCTTAATGACTTATAAATATTATGAATATTTTGCATGCCGTAAGGCAAAATGTATTTTATCTGTATACCTACATTATTAGCAAATAAATTATTATTATTATTATTATAGGATCTTTTAAAGGAGTGGTCTTTGATCTATAGTTGTAAAAGTAATAAAAACATTTTTTTTTTTATAGTTGTAAAAGTAATTGTTTATACGATCTCGTTGCTAGTTGGGGCGTGATATTCACCTCGGCGATGAGCACGGTAAAGGTGCGGTTGGTCATGGAGTCAGGCGGCGGCTCGGCGACGGGCACGTCGCGGCGCTGCCAGGACAGCCCCGCGCGCGCCGCCCATAGCCCTACGCGCTCCAACCGCCCCCCACGCACCAGCTCCACCACCTCTAACTGCACGTCGCGCCGGCCGCCGTCCACCTCCCAGGTGATGGCGTCGCCCACCAGTCGCCCCGCGCCGTCCTCGCTGTTCCACTCCTCCTGCAACCGCCGAGACACAGAATGTAACACGAGCCCATAGCTGCCGTACATAACGCTCGACGGAACCTACCGAGCGCAGGTAGTTGAGCAGTGTGTCGGCATGGAAAGCGCCGGCGCCCATAGCGCAGTCAGCGGGCGTGGCGGTGGGTAGCTGCAGGCGGCGCCAGGCCTCCGCCACCAGCCCAGTGCCCATGTATGCCAGCAGCAGCGCAGTGGGGGGCGCCGCTGCTATTTCTGCCGCCTCCTCAGGCTCCGGTGGCTCCTCCCCGCCCTCCGCGCTCCCTGCCGCCTTCAGGCGCTCCGTGTACATTTTGCGCCACTGTGTTATCACCTCCACCACCTCGGTGGACTCTGGATCGAACAGGCGAAACGCTGGGGAACACGCGACCGGTTAGTGAGCATAGTACAGTATGTAGTATGTGTGGGGGAGGGGGGAGGGCGAGGGGAGGCGTGTACCGGTGATATTAGCGCCGCCATGACTGTAGTCGTGCAGCGGCTGCGTGTGCAAGTCCAGCGACAGTACGATGTACGAATGCTTATCGGCCAGCAGGCCCACGCGCTGCGACGCGTCCAGCACGCGCACCGTGCACTCCGCCGAGCACCAGACGATGAAATTCATCAAGCCGGACTTCTTCAGTACGAGCAGTAAGTTTCTGCGAATATATTAATTCACTAATAACGTACTGCTGCTGTAACTTGAATGATTGCAACATATTTGTGAGAGTTGTCGATACGACCTGAGCAGCGCGTCCTCGGTGGCGGGCGGCAGCTGGCGCGCCAGCAGCGCGGGCGCCGCGGAGCTGGCCGTCAGCAGCGCGGCACCGCGAGCGTCGCCCTCGTGCAGCAGCACGGCGCGCTGCCAACCCTTTGCCTTGCACAGCTCCGCACACGCCTGCATGAGACCAAGTAACATCACATCAGTGCGGCCCATTAGATCTGATGAATGATTGCGTTATGTATAGAGACAGTCTGAAACGGACCTGCGCCAGAACTTGCGGGTGCGGGTAGAGTTCGAGCGCCTCCCAGGCGGCGTCGGCGGGCGCTTGCTCCACCAGCAGCAGCGGCAGAGCAGCGCGCGCCGCGCCCGCTGCCGCCAGCCGTGCCGCGCGTGCATCCCCGCCGCCTAGGGTCGCTACCACCGCGCCCGCGCTCTCATCCGCGCTCACAGCAGCCTCAAACAGAAATCTGTTGTTCAGTATTTTTTTATTGTAATTGAATAATACATATGTACATATAAGACTTTAATATTAACTAAACTATTTATACTAAAACTTAACTATGTACATATGTATAATACAAAAACAAAAAGAGTGTGTATACTCAGGAGTCGAAGTACTCCTCCATATCGCTGTCATCTGGAAAGGTGCCCTGCAGACTGGCAGCATTGCCACGTTGAATGGTTAATTCTGTAGGCGAAGAACGAGCCAGCCCTCTGGACACGCAAAGTGTTGATTAGTTGGCGTGAAATTTTCTTAAAAAGGAGATGCGCACTCAGACCCCATGACCTAAGCGTTTCGACCCAAAACGGCTCAAAACTGTAATTACCAATAAGGCTACAGTATTTGCGCCGTTTAAGGGTCTCAGCAGCCGCAGCAGTAGTGCCAGCACAGCCCGCCGTACTTGGAACATGTGATGGAGCAAGGGTGTCGACACTGGTTGCCTACCCACCTTCCACGGCACCAACGTCATACCATCTGGTCTGTTCCCATCGTCACGTACCAAGCCATTAGGTTCTAATAGGGCAGGAACGCCGGCGGCGGTAGCAAGAGCTCGACAAATAATATTGTTGATGCTGGCGTGCCGTGCTATGCGGCCTGCACTCCTACAGTAGGACAGGCCATGGTATCCGAGGCTGTCGACAGCTTCGCCAGAGTGGCACTGATGTGGAGCTAAATCGTTGCGCCTAAGCGTAAACAGGTTGCTAGCCGAAACGATGCATCATCCAATATAGTGCCTATGGTGAATGACGGCAGTGCCTGAACCCATAAGCCTGACTCCCATTCCCCCACAGTCAGCAGACGCGCACGCTCAGCAGTACTCGAAGACGTGTTGATTAGGTTATTACGTTTAATACTGCAGAGCTGCACATGTATCCTACCGTCTCTGCGAGAACAGGTTGTCGGGTAAATCTGTTCAGCCCCCCTAGCCAAGTTACAACCGTTTCGTGTCGAATTCCGTTCTCCAATCGGTAACGCCTCGGTGTCAGCAATTGCAGAAAACGATAAGTCGGTAGCCATGTTGACAAGCCTGATGATGAGATATTTGGTAGATCCATCCCAAAGATTAAAGCAGTACTCCATACACGATCGAACTTGCGCTAGATAAAGGTTGAGCAGCTATTCCGGCGTGATGTACCGTCTCACCTTAGCTAAGATCTCCAATTTTTTAGTAGCCTGTTGAGCTTTTGCCTCGATGTAAGAGCCGAAATTGAGGGTAGACGACAACGTTACCCCAAGAAGCTCAAAGTTGTCGGTTATCGGCACGGTTACACCCCGGAATGATGGAGCCGGGCGAATTTGGATCCGTTTAGCGAAAAAAAGACATGCCTGGATTTTAGCAGCGTTGAACTTGACCAGATTAGGATCGCCCCAATCGGATACTGCCTTCAAAGACAAGTTCAAGCGTTCAACCATAGCCTCTAGGAAAGACTGGATCTGAAACCCACTAGCATGTGCATCAGATACGTCGTGTTTCTCAGCAACAGTGCTATTGCCTGCATACCCAAAGATACCGGGTTTAAGTAGGTCATTTATGTGCAGCAAGAACAGTGTTGCCGAGAGTACCGACCCTTGAGGGACCCCGGCATTAATATCCATTTGACCGAACGAGCAGCCATCAATAACCACTCGGATGGATCGCCCTTTCAAGAAGTCTGCGATCCAGTCACATAGACCAGTGGGTAGACCGAAGGAAAGTAAAAGTCAAATCTTTATTGCAGAACACAATACAATAAATTATACATTTCTGGATGTCATTTGAATGCTCAGTTAATTGTGTTTTACCAACTCAGGTATGCAGAATTGTAGTACCTAAATGTAAAACCACAAAACCAAAACAAAATTAAAATAAATACAATAAATAGATTAAGTAAAGTAAATCGGACTTAGAAAGAAGTAACCATTATCATAATAATTGTAAACATAAATTCCTGTTTGAGAGATACTCACTCACTGTTTATTACGTTTTTTAATAACTGTCATTCTGATAATTACTTAAATCTTTGCAAGAAATTACATTTACAACCACATAAAAATCGTCGTCGATTAGCAGATTGCACTTTCCTACTAAAAAATTATCTAATAAGTTTGATTGTCTTGATCTCTTACATAAATTATGCTTTAATGTCCCCCAGAGATCAGTTATATTTAATCCACCTATCTCTATTCCTTCTTCCTCTTCTAATTACAGGCGAAACTCCTGCATGGTGCGAGCGTGTAAGGACTTTAATGTTCTTTGTAAAGAGTTCTCTTTTGACCCGTTTACTGTTAAAACCTATTCGGCACACACTCAGCTGAATGCGGACTTTTTCAAAAGTGCATAGTGCTAATTTTACATATGGGATGTTTAATTATGTTCTTTTTTTATCGTGCTTATTAGTGATCGTAAGTTTTCTATTACTTTACCCGTGAGAACCTGTAATTGGGTCAATGTAGCTGTTGGTTCTCCTATGATTAAATAAATAAATAAATTAATAAATAAGCAATATCTTAATATATATAAATCTCGTGTCACAATGTTTGTCCTCAATGGACTCCTAAACCACTTAACCGATTATAATAAAATTCGCACACCATGTGCAGTTCGATCCAACTTGAGAGATAGGATAGTTTAAATCTCAAATTATAGTCGCAATTAGGGTAGAGTAGGGTAGAGTAGGGTAGAGTAGGGTAGAGTAGGGTAGAGTAGGGTAGAGTAGGGTAGAGTAGGGTAGAGTAGGGTAGAGTAGGGTAGAGTAGGGTAGAGTAGGGTAGAGTAGGGTAGAGTAGGGTAGAGTAGGGTAGAGTAGGGTAGAGTAGGGTAGAGTAGGGTAGAGTAGGGTAGAGTAGGGTAGAGTAGGGTAGAGTAGGGTAGAGTAGGGTAGAGTAGGGTAGAGTAGGGTAGAGTAGGGTAGAGTAGGGTAGAGTAGGGTAGAGTAGGGTAGAGTAGGGTAGAGTAGGGTAGAGTAGGGTAGAGTAGGGTAGAGTAGGGTAGAGTAGGGTAGAGTTAGGTAGAGTAGGGTAGAGTTAGGTAGAGTAGGATAGGCGGTATGAAGTTCGCCGGGTCAGCTAGTAATAATATATATTATGCAATTGTTTTTTAAATACGTTAAAATCATTGCATTTGATTTAGGCAGATTTAGGCACTTTGTTGTATACCTGTAGAGCCATTCCTAAAAAACTTTTATGAAATATGGCTTTTTTGTGTAGTCTACCGCTTATCTTATGACTATGTTGCGCGCTGTTATGAGTTCCAAACAAATGATGATTATTTTTAACAAATATTATAGCCACTTCATATATGTACAGGCAGGATACTGTTAATATACGAAGATTCGAAAAATACGGTTTACAGCTTTCCGTGCTTTGAATGCCGCATATTGACCTAACACACCTTTTTTGAGCCCTAAATACCGTGTCCATATTATTTTGTAGAATTACTCCAATATATGATACCGTAGCATAACGTAGCTGTAAAATGCGCATGATACGCCGTAACCAAGGCTTTAAGATTTACCTCCTAAGCAAGATTGCGTAAAGCATATGAATGTTGACTCAGACGTTTACATACATTGTTAGTGTGAGTTTTCCAAGTCATATCTCTATCTAGTTCCAGTCCTAAAAATTTTGTAGTACTTGTTTCTGATCTTATTTTTAAATTATTCACGTCAATCCATTCTATTAATACCTGGAGACAGTGGTTTATCTCACTCTCAAGTGTCGTGGCATCATTAATGCCACTAAAAACAACCGTGCTATCATCAGCAAACTAAACCATACGATGATATATTTCTCTGGGTATGTCATTAATATAAATAATAAAGAGCCTAGAATACTTCCTTGAGGTAGTCCATATTGGTTTTGTCCCTGGCTTGATACATACGAACGCTCGGGTTTTGACTTAATACAGACTTTATCTATTTTCGTTAATTTGTTTTCTGTTTGATAGGTACGATTTCAAAAGTTTGAGAGCATTAATCCTCTAACTCCAAATCTTTCTAGCTTCTTTAAAAGTATTGAACGATCCACAAAATCAAATACCTGACTCATGTCCATGAATAAAGCTACCACTGGACTTCTGTTATTAATGCCCGTTACAATTTTTTCAAAGATATTAAAGATAGCTATCTTAATATTCTTTTTTCTTCTAAAGCCGTACTGTTCACCAGCAAAAAGATTGTTCTGTTCAAAAAATGAGTATAAGGAATTGTAAATTTCTTTTTCTATTATTTTGGAGAATATTGGTAGCAATGCGATAGGCCGGCTAATTGCCGGGTCATGTTTGTCTTTCCGGAAACACACCTTACTCGAAGCACAGATTTATTATATGACTAAGTATTGGCGCGATTATATCCAATAAAGTTTAATTACATTAGTTGTGAGGTCATCATATCCAGAGCTGTTTGTATTATTTAACGATTTAATTAAATTTATAATGTCAGAGGGAACTCTGGGTCTTAAAAAGAAATGAGTCGCGATGCATGTCAAATTTTAAATTTTGTTTACTAATATTATTAATGTCAATAAAGATTCAATTTCGTCAATAAAATAGTCATTGAAAATTTGGGAAACATCGCTTGGATCAGTTACATCTTTGGTATTTATTGTAAGTTTTGTTATTCCTTCAAGCGGCTTATTATTTTTGCACTTATTTATTATTTGCCATGTCGCTTTTCCTTTATAGGTGCATTATTAATGTAGTTGATTTTATTTTTAATTTTAGGATTTTTTAGTTAAACGAATGATCGTTTTTTCTAGTTGGGTTCTTTTCGAAATTGCCATAACATTTCACGCTTACGTTTGCAGCATAAATTTATTCCCTTACTTATCCACATCGGTATTTTTGTTGCATATCTTTTTATTCTCTTAGGTAGAAAGCACATAGCATAAAACAGTTTAAATGTTCATGGAACTTGTTAAATGCGTCATTGGGTTCTTTGCAGGCATAAATATAATTAAATGTCAAATTTTGTAAATAGCCTTTGAACTTTAACATATTCTCCTTGCAGTAACTACGTCTAAATATATACCAGTATGGCAGTGTGCAAGGAAGGAAGCTTATCTATGCGTATGGGCTGGTATCCGAAATAAATTAATTTATTATTATTATTAGCAATAATTTCATGCCAGATCCTGTTGAAGGCCTTCGAGATATCAAGAGAGACTGCGAGTGCTTCCTCATGCTTCTCGATGACCTCGCTCCAGATGTGAATGGCATACGCTAGAAGATCCCCGGTTGACAGATTTCGGCGAAAGCCGTATTGACGATCACTGAGGATGTCATTAGCTTCAACGTATGCCAGGAGCTTATTAATAATAAGTATCACCAGTGTTAGGTAGCTCGCCGTCCGGCCGAATAAAGTCGGTGAGGGCCGAGGGGTATGTATGTGTGCATGTTTTCGCGGCTGCTCAACGATATGCTTTGCTATGCTTTTCTTGGTAGTATAGATGCAAGCCTTCCTTACCACCTCCCTTAGAGGTGGTAAAGTGGCGGGGTCGTGCGGGGGAGCGCTATAGTCGTTTAGATCCAGTGTGAGATTAGCCACATAGCAAGAGTAGTAAATGCTGCTGGCCTTGCACATTGCGGTGGCCCCGCTTGGACTTTGGCGTCCCGATCAGGCGTAAGTCGGGACTTGTCCCCAGACCCCTGAAAATCGGGACGTCCTGCGCAAGTCGGGACACCTGGCAACACTAGCCATGACCTTCTAGGACGCGTTCAGCTTGATGGCCGGCCGCTTCCATGACGGCGCTCACACTGGCGCTGCGTACAGTGCCATGAACCGCACTATTCCCATGTAGAGCAATCCGCTAAGTCTGGATTTGGAGTTTGGGAGCAAGACGTCGAAAGTACTCCTTGAAATTCCACGTGTCGAGGACAAGTCCTAAGTATTTCATCATCGTGACGACTCGACGCCGATGTGAAGCCCTCCTACCGTTATTTGGGAAACCGGTGGTGGCGCTTTCCGATAGCTATGAAAGTACATGGCCTGGGACTTGTGCAGTGCCACCTCAAGTCCCAACTGCCGGATCCTCTCCAACGTATCGACCTGTGTCTACTGCGAAATCATTTTTTATTTTTACGGAAACGGTGAAAGATACTACGCAGGCACACTTTGGTTGAGAGCTGCGGGTGTAGTGGGTCAGGCAGTGGTACCTGCGCGCAGACCGCGGCGGGCGGCGCCAGCGGCTCGTCTGGCTCAAGCGGCGCCACGGCAGCGGCACCCGACTCGTTCAGCGCCGCGTCCACAGCTGCCGCCAGCTGCAGTGCGCGCACCGGCTGCTCCACCACGCCTGCCACACACACAATCACACACATTGATGACAACTAATTAAAAAATGCGCTTACGCTACTCCAGATTATTTTGTTAGCTCTAGTGACAATCACAAAAACAGTAAAATCAACCCAATCAGCGGGTCAGGTATAATCAGTACATAGGAGAGAGTATTGACCGATGACAAGGTCCTGTGCAGCGGTGCGTGCCTCCAGCACCAGCAGCACCAGTAGCGCTGGCCACATGGCGTCACGTAGCGTCACACTCGCAGTCACAGCGCACTCGGAGACGCGCCGGCACTGGCACACGCGGCTCGCGCACGCGCAAGTGACCTGATTCATCGGCTATTTTTGGATGAGAGACGCTTCACTATTTACGTAACTAAACCATTTGACGGTAATGTTGTTTATTTTTTATTGTCTGCTCCAGTACTGGACGCATGTTAAACCTAGTGCGATCAAAAATTTAAAAAAAAAAAATAAGGGCAAGTGCGAGTTGGACTCGCGCACTGAGGGTTCCGTACATACGTACAGTCACCCAGCAAAAGTGATTAGATACCTTAACGCCTATTTTCCCTTGCACGTTAGAGTTCAAGTTTTCGAAAATTAAACTAGATGGCGTTGGTTTCTTCACAGCTAAGTGGCGAGCAAAGGCAATCTCACAAAGTATAAACTTGACTTTTAGTTTAACAAATAATAGACACATGCGTCATCATTGTCGTCAACAACTGATCGTAGTTCATAATTTCATCAACTTAGCATAAGTCAAGATGGCCTAGTGGTATAGAGCACACAGATTGAAGCGCAAATCAGTGTGCCGCAAGTTCAAATCCCACGCAATTGTTGACTTTTTGTAAGTTCTTACCCGATTGGAAGTTGTGGATTAGCATTACATATATTAAATTATTCTTTAACTTGTTAACACATTTCTTAGAGTTAGAAAGGAATCACAAAAAAACTAAATAAAAAATTAGATTTCTGCGAGGTAGACATAAGTTTTAACTTGACCGAAATGAACTGCCGTTTGGTTGTAGTTGTTGGTTAGTGACGTGTGGTTAACAGTATTGTAATATTCGCTAAATGCAGGCTAATATTAATATTGAAGTGAGGGCGACTATCATTGGGCTGCATAAAAGCGGTCTTAATAAAACACAAATATCTGAAGAAACCGGACTGAATGTGAGTATAATAGCTATTAATGCATTGTAACTTTATTATAAATTAATCTTCTAATTAAAATGTATGCCATTTATGAATCCATCAATCGTATCTTTATGAGGCTTAAAAGAGAAATACATAAATCGTTGGGTTTATTGGATTGGTTATTGGATTTATAAATGCAGTTTTATTTTAAAATTATATTCAATAATTATGATTGTTAACATTTTATACAATGAAAATGAAGTCAAGTAAGTATAGCTGCCTAATATATATATATTTTTGTTTTAGAAAAATACTGTAAGTCTTTGGATAAAAAGATATGAGGAAGAAGGTAGCCTTGCTAGTCGAAAGAGAAGTGGGAGACCGAAGCTTATTAGCGAGGCGCAGCGACGACATATGGTGGACGTATACGAAACGAATGGTTTCGCACCAACGAGACATTTTGCGGAATTATATGACACCTCGATGGATACTGTTCGCCGTGCACTTCACGCTGAAGGCGTGCATCACAGAAAACCTGCTAAAAAGCCGTACTTGACAGAGAGGCATAAACAAGAACGATTACGTTTCGCACGTGATTATTTAGATTTTGACTGAAATACTGCGGTATTTTCAGATGAAAAAACATTTAAGCTGTTGATCCCCGCAATAACGCCGGCGTTAACGCGCCATTGTCTTTCTATTGTGTCTCTAATTACGCTATTAGATAGGTTAAATCCAGTCAAAAGGGCAGGCTTCACTTATGGCGCAAGAATAACACTCGCTGGTGTGATAACAACATTATTCCTCAAAAAATCAAATAAAAAAAAATAATCAAAAACACATTTATTTCATCAGCTAAATAACATAAACAGAATTGAGATTGGAGCCTCCCTTTAAGCAAAGTAATGCCTGTATTGGGAGACTCCGCTCCTTCACAATCAACTTTCAATATTTATATATTTATAACAAACAATATTTGTGTGTGTGTGTATGTGTGTGTGTATGTGTGTGTGTGTGTGTGTGAGTGTGAGTATAATGTTTGTGTAATTGTGTATATGTGTCAATGTGTGAGCAGGTTTATGTGTGTGTAAAATGAGTGTGCCTACATGTGATGTGAGGTGAGTGCGAGCCACCACTATCCCAACAATACTTAAACGATTGCACTCAATTGCAAGTAAAAGCAACCGTGCATCATGATACAAGTGTCAACAGTGCTTCTGTTTCATCATAGTTTAAAAGTTTTATCCAATTAATTAAAGAATTTTTGCATTCATAGTATTGTTTTGTATATATGTTTATTTCCTTATTTATCTTATTATATAAATGGGCTGAACGTTTTTGTAATTGAATCCTAGCAAATCGAGTACGTGATTGGGGAATTTGTGCAATATTGTCTTTTCGTCTTTTTGTTAATTTGGAAGAGTCGAACGGTAAAGTTTTGTGCATTTTCAAGATAGTCTGTATTATATATAATTTTCTTACAGACAGCAGATCACTGATCTGAAATAGTTCGTCAGTGTGGAATCTCAATTTCTTAAAATACATAATTTTTATTAGAGCGCGTTGTGCCCGTTCAACATCTATGAATTTTGATTTACTAGCCCCTCCCCAAACAGGGATGCAGTACGTCAAAACTGACTGTACTAGACTAATATATATTTCATCCAGAAGGTTTCTTTTTGAATTGTGGCGAGTATGGAAAGATTTTGGGACAACATGACGCAAAGAGTTAAATAACCAGCTAAGCTTTCTGACTCTGTTTGTAACTTGTTCGAGATGTTGGTACCAAGATAGCCTTTGGTCAACAACCACTCCTAAGTATTTCGTATGAGTTACTTTATCTATTGTTGGACATTTGCAAATTAGATTATTTATACAGTCACATTGATGAATTTTTAATGCAAAGTGTTCGTCCTAACACCGAATCAGGTCGAATCACAATTAATATGTGGGGATGGATGAGTGCAGCAGGACCAGGAGAACTGGCTTTCATTCCTCCACGCGCAAACAGTTCAACTTATGTGGAAGTGTAAGACTCAATTATGCTACCTACTGTGCGCAACATTTACCCAGCTGATGAGTTAGCACAATTTCCGTTTGTCCAGGACAATAAATTGTCCTATTCACCGAGCGAGTACTGTGCGTGACTGGTTTCACAATCACCCGGAAGTAATTGTTATTCCATGGCCAGCGCGATCACCCGACCTCAACCCCATAGAAAATCTATGGGGTTTGATGGTGCAAAGGTGGGACTCGTGGAATGAGAGGTCTACGGAACAATTAAAAACCCATTGCATGGAGGTGTGGGAAAGTTTTAGAGGGAGCGAAATATGCGGTAATATGGTTGGGTCCATGCGCAAACGTCTACTTGACTGTATCGAAAATAATGGGGGTTATACAAAATATTAAGTTTTAGTAAAATCAGTCGGTGTAATTAAATATTTAGTAGGCCATTTTATTTTAACATATCCATGATTATTCGTTAACAAACACTGTATTATATTGTGTTTACTTTCGTTTAAAACAGCTATATCTTTTAACTTGTGCCATCGCCTTATCTTAAGAATGCAGTAAATTCGCTATCAATTTTGTTGACAATAATCATGATTCTATTTCGTTTTTTATTCTTCTACCCACACTGTTCTAACATAATAGTTCAATTTATTTTTCTCATCTAATTGACGATTATCTTGTGAGAACTAAAGTTCTTTTAACAGAATTTGAGGTTTAGTTTCAATCTTCTTTTCGTCAAGAAAATGAACAATTAAGCTATGACCTCAATACATTCATGACGTTACATAAAAATAAAATGTTTACAAAGTCTAAATCATATATCACTTTTCAATAAATAACTGGATATAAACAATTATATTTTATTTTATTAAAATTTTAATATCCTTTCATTGTTACATTATTCATATTATGAATGGTCTAAGTGGGTATACTTCCAACAAACAATCTTATACGTAACATAGATAACGGTTACAAGATAATTTTTTTGTCTAGGTAACAATTCGACGTCACAATTCTCATAAATGTTTAATTTGTAAATATAAAGAATAATTTTTTTTATTAAACACGTCTTTTTATTTCCACCTTACAACATCGAAAAGATGTAACAACTATATAATTGAAAATTACGAATGTGTTCTTCTTGTGGTTAATAGATCATATTCGTAATTTGCAACTATTTAGTGCAAAAAATGCAATAGTATTTTTCATAGAAATATAAAAAACAACTATATTAATATAGATTGGGAATTTTCAAAGTAAGAAATAACCACAACGGACCGACCATGATTTGAACTCGGGCTACGTTGTTTGCGAATCCAACACTTAGTTCATACGGCTACCAGCACATGACATATTTGCGTGAATTTTATCAATGAAATGGTAAGAACAAGTCGCCTCTGTGACTGTGTGATGCGTATTCAATGGCACAGAAAAATAATAATGATGTTTTAAGCTCAGTGCGACGACAGTTCCTTAGTGTGTGTTATCTGTGGAATGTGGATACTCATACACGCGCACACATACGCACGGAAGTATCGTGCTCGCTCGGTTCGTAGCAATGTAATCTTTAGCGTTCTTATTGACTTTTGCGGCCTCACTGTAAATCCATATTCAACCTACCCTCTCTGGGCACGCCATAATTATGGCGATAAGTCCCCTCTTTGAGGAGTGGCTGGAAAGGCAACACGGCGTCCTTACCTTCCGCATGACGCAGGTCCTCACCGGACATGGTAAGTTCGGGAGGTTCCTGCACCGGATTCGTGCGGAAGAAACGCCCGGGTGTCACCATTGTGTGGACCGCCCGGAGGACACGGTGGAGCACACGTTGGAGGTGTGCCCCGCTTGGGTAGAGCAACGCCGTGTCCTCGTGGGGGCGATCGGCGGCGGCGATCTCTCGCGCCGGGCTTTGGTACAGGCCATGGTCCGGAGCGAGGAGGAGTGGCAGGCGGTTGCCTCCTTCTGCGAAGCAGTAATGCTAGCAAAGGAGGCGGCCGATCGCCGAGGCAACGGTCCTCACGCCCCAATCGCCGCCGGGATTCCGATCCCGATTTCCGGCCATCGTAGGCGCAGGCTTGCGGACGACGAGCAATGGGTGGCTCGCCGTCCGACCGTCCGGTAACCGTCCGGACCGAGCCCAAGTCGTCGACGGCGCGTGCTGTTCCACGCGCGCCTCAAGGAGATGTCAGCAACTGTAGGGGCCTAGCAGGGTCGAAGCCTACTGGGGCCAAGGGTCTGATTCTGAAAGGAAGACTCGGCCCTGGTACGAAAGGCAACGAAGGAACAGGAGTGGGTTTTTAGTCAGTAAAAGTCTGACACTATCTCCCGCCCCGCCCAAGGGCGGGGGATGTCATAAGATGATTTTCCCACCGAAAAAAAAAAAAAAAAAAACCTACCCTCTCAAGTTTGAAAACTAACACATAGATAATCAAATATTTATAAATTGATATTCAATTTTAATATCTTCATCTCTTTAAAAGAAATTATAAATTATTTCAATGTTTGAAGAAACAAAAAGAAAGTACAAAAATAAGCATTAATCATTTGAAGCACAGCGGCGCCATCTATTAACAGTATAATGTAATGTTGTCGATAGCAACATTTCAATCTGGTTTTACGCTAGATGGCGTCATTTCTCGCTTCACACGATTTTATTTCTGTACTTCCTATGCACTTTTGCAGCAGACTTTACCTATGTAAATAGTACAATTCCCAAATGGAGTCTCGAAGATTTTTCCGCATCGCAAAAAAGTTTTTTTTTGTGACGTAACAACAGATTTTCCTGTGCTATAAGACCTTGCTTTATGCCAAACTAGCTTTTGCCCGCGACTTCGTCCGCGTAGAAGTCGATTTTTTTTCTATTAGGTTTTTGTATGGACGTTTGCTGTATGGACTTTAAAAGAGACTTTGACCCCTGAGTTGTTTCGGTGTTTCTTCTCAGGGTAGTCAGCTAGGAAACACCGGCTTCATCTAGTTTAAATTGACAAAAAAATGACGTGAAAAGTGTTTTTAAAAAACCTACTTGCAAAATAAATATCATTTATCATTTGATTAATTTTTTTTATTACAATTAATAGCTCTTTTCCGCGATGTCGTTCGTCTAGAAATTAGAGATATTTGTAAAGTACAAGTGGAGGCTGTTTAAGATACATCACGCTATTACCATTTATTTGCCCTACTGGACCAGTCAAAACTGTGGCACTGATCACGTTATTGCGAAGAAATTTACAATGGAATACATTTCACTTAAACATTCCGTAAAAAGTGTCAGGTTTTCGCGACAATCCGTCGGCATATACATATTTATAACCAAAAAGCACCTGTTTCTCACCACTACCTTCACTGCACATATACGATTATTGCTACTTTGAATCACACTCACGTTGTTAAATGCAGATTTACGCCATAATATGGCAAGCCCCCCGTACGGTCTGCCTTTACACATGCCGGCTGAAGTGTCCACCGAAGACTTTCCCGTGTAACTAAATTCCTGATCAATACTGTCAAGAAAATTCAAATCATGAGGATATAACCACGTTTCTTGTAAAGAAACATATCAGCTGCTTTGCACAATGAACGCACACAATTAACCGACCTTTTAACATTTTTGCAATTGAAAGTTATTAAGTTCATCAACAAAATAGAAGACAACCATATCGACGCTTGAAAGGCAAAATGTATGAACGACCACTTTGGTCAAAATTGAGTTATTTATATCCTTGGAATCGGCAGATTTTTCTCTTTCGAATGGTCAGGTTTCAGACAAATCCGAGCACTTTTGTGGTCGTTAATACAACGGTGATTTCAGTCATTTACGCATTGTATTTTGTTTTAAATCCAACCATTTTCGACATTTGTTTCATAAACCGTACATAACGTTTGAAAATCGGCCATAATTCATTTTGCCTTTTTTGTCATAATAAAGATTTGAAATTAAAACACTTTACCAAATCACTTTTATTTTTTTTTAATCAATAAAACGTTTTACAAGTTGGTCACTTTTCCAATTTTGGAAATAAAACAATTTATCTGTGCCATCGAGATATAAGTACTAACGTACTAGAGAAGACACCGTAAATTCCTACTTTGTCTCGTTCAACTGCGGCGATCGCACCGCACTTTGTCGAAGAAAACGCGTAAGTGCCGTGATTTACATGGCGCTTAAGACCTTTTTGCCGAGAATAAATACACTTCCGCAGCAAATCTAGCGCTGTGGTAAATTAGTTACGGTTTAGACGAATTGTTATTATTTTAGCGCTGCAGCGAACTAAAGATTCAAATTACGAAAATAGGACAATTCAGTTATTTGACGTAGCTTCTCTAGTACGTTAGTACTTATATCTCGATGATCTGTGCATAATTTTTTGACTATTGTCCGTTAAAACATTTTACCTTTCTGCGAATTACAATCACTCGGACGTTAAGCGCATTTTGTCGTCAATGTTTAATAACAAGTTGGTCGATCATACATTTTTACCTGAAACGATTTTGACCAACCGTTAGCATTTAAGATACTGTAATTGAAGCAAAGTTTTTTGTGTTAGTGAGTTAAACCTACGTGAAAAATCTTTTTTGGTTGAAAAAGTGGTGGATAAGCTGTCCTCAAGGAGCGCATTATATACGCGCAAACCGCTGCGTGTATGGTCTGAGCGTTGCGTGGGTGCTTCAGTCAACCACGCAACGCTCAGTTGATCCTTCATATTTGAATGGCCAGGAAAAATTCAAAACTCTACAATGTAGATGATTGATTGATTGTGATTGTGATGTAATGTGTCACCAAGATTTTAAGGCTTGGGATTCTATGTCCGATAAATACTTTAATAACAATCTTGTTGGCAAAATTAGTAAACTCAGAATTGTTACATTTAAAATAAAGGATTCAGATAATATTTATATAAAATACAGCATGGATGACACAGCAGCTACGGAAAAAGTTGAAGTTATTGGTAAGAACAGGCGTCCAGGAGATAATTTGTATAAAAACAAACTTCCTATTCCTAAACAAAAATATGCTGATTTGTAAAACCTTTGCTATCCCACGTAGATATCATGAGGAGTACTTTAAGAGACGGTTGCCTACAAATCAACACGAGATCCGTCTCGTGTTGACTTCGCGGCCCCGTAACAGCGATTTTATTTTTTATAAAAAACTACATAAAATATATGTCATTCAAGAACAAAGCACCTTTCTATCGGTGAAAAAATTTTTGCAATCGGACCAGTACTTTCAGAGATTACCTCCTATAAACAAAAAAAAGGGAAAAAAGAAACAAACTACCTCTTTTTAATATTAGTGTAGAAACCATAGTAACTATTCAAGATTTTTGTTTTTACCAGACCCTTTTAAAAAACAAGCTTTATTATTTTTGTGGAAATTTCAAATATTACATAAACATTTGAAATCGTAAGTTAGGATCAGATTCGTAATTTTTTTATCAAGACAACTAATTTAATTCATGTTTTGATTTTTACCCAGTAGTTGGTCATAATTATCAATTTTAATAAAATAATTTTTCATGGTTTCCCTATTATATTTGTGGATTTCCAGAGGTTCAAAAAAGTTCAAAAGTAGTAAAATCTGGTCTTGATTTGCAAACTTGCAACTAGTGTTGCCAGGTCCGATTGGATAAAAATCGTGATGGATGGTAAAACCAATCGGGATTGAGGGTTTTACATTTTATTTAATTATGTTTTTTTTTTGAGGAGGTAAATCATCCAATTCCTTCTCCTGCTCTAGAGTGGAACGAGAGGGCGTGTCAGACTTTTACTTAATAAAACCCAAACTTCTTCAGTCGCTCTTTGCGTTCCAGGGCCACGGTCACTATTTCAAACATTCCCGCAGCCCTAGCAGGCATCGGCCCTACTGGACCTCTGCATCTCTTTGAGGGTATCTCTTTGAGGAGAATGTGCAACACGACGCGCCATCGACTCGAGCCTGGTCTTTATTGGACGGGTGAACATCAAGCTACCCATTGCTCGTCGCTTGCAAACCCTTGCCTATTGTAGCCGGAAATCGAAGTGCGACACTCGACGCCCGGGACATCTTCTGGGACGACTGGGGCGTGACGGTATCCGTTGATTCACGGTTGAGGTCAACTCATTTTCGCAGAAGGAGACGACCGCTTCCTATACCCTCTCGCTCCGGACCATGGCCAGAACCAGGGCCCGGCGCTAGAGCGAACCGCTACCAAATGCCGCCACGAGGACACGGTGGTGCTCCGCCAAGTAGGGCATGGACACTTCCACCGTAAGCTCCACCGTGTCAATAAAGACAAAAATGAAAAAAAAAAATGTTATAAATGATTACCGCTGTTTTAAAAGTTCAAATATTTTTATAGTAAAATTGTATTGTTGGTTACATTTTACTGCATATGAATGGAAAGGATGAACTAAGATCGATTGAGTCACAGATTACTTATAATTATGTGGAGTAAAGCAGAAGACATTATGGTCACGTGTGACGGACGAAGACCGAGAGACAACTAGCCAGTGATGCGTCGTGTGTCATTTGTAACGCACTTGACATAGTGATGCGAATGCGATACAGGTTGTTTTATTGTAATAATAATGACTTTAATATTTTTTTATTTATTTATCGGTACATTTAGCGTCCCGATCAGGCGCTAACCGGGACGTGTCCCTAGACCCCTCAAAATCGGGACGTTCCGCGCAATTCGGGGCGCCTAGTAACACTACTTGCAACGCGAAAGACGTCGTGTAGAAGACGTCGACGATTGAAGTTAGGAAGCTGGAAGGTAATAAATACTTTTGAGGTTAAATATTAAAAAAAAAAAATATAATTTTTTCCTGATTTTATTTCCCTATCCGTTTCTCAATTGAACACAGCGTATAATTTTATTATTCGATAATTTTTTAAATGGCTTTACTTTCTATTCAATCGTTTCTTTCTACAGAATCGACGCATAGTTTGTGATCTATTGAGTTATAAGCTTATAATTAGAAACTATATTATTTAATCGTTTTCTACGTCAGTTTATGTTACATAAGATTGATTGATCTCAAGTAGTTTTATTGTTTAATTATAAAAGTACATATAATTTGTTTAGTTTTGTTTTATTTCATATTTTTTTAAATTATAAACAAGTTTTATGTTTTTGTGCTATTTTGTGAAGTAATTAAATTTATTATTCTTCTCTATTTTTTATTTAATTTTTTACTTATCGCTAAAAATTTAATAATATTGGGATATCATACCTTTATTCTAGACGGAACTCAGTTTTATGAGTAAGATTAGATATTTTGGTTTTCCATGGTTGAACAACCTGGCCTGATGAAACATTTTATTGGATTATAAAAGTTTACCGAAAAGAACGTAAGACACTTTAGTTGTAGGTTGTATGTAGCTATACGATCGGTAAAACATTTTGAGGATGAGATTGAGCAAGATTAACCTTAGTGTGAAATGGTAGGAATTTTTGGAGACGTTTACGTTTTTATTACTGAAAAGAGTAAAGACCCTCCTACTCACATCAGCAACATGAACCTCCCAAGAGAGGTTAGTGTCCATATGCACGCCAAGGTTTTTAGCGCTTTTGGAGTAAAATATGAGCACAGAATCATACACTACTGTCGGGAGCGACTGGTGATCCAATAAGTTGAGCATGTATCTACCACCAACGCGCGCAGCGCTTGGGATTTAGCTGGGTTTAGTAAAAGTCCAAAGGATTTTGCCCATTTGTGAATGTTTTCAAGGTCATTGTTGATGGCAGCCACAGCTTCAGCGAGTTCGTCTACTTTACAATGACGATATAACTGCAAGTCGTCTGCATAGAGATGATAATTCGAAGTTAGGACCTTAGTGAGAGCATTTATAAAAATCGAGAAGAGAAGAGGAGAGAGGACGCCACCCTGAGGAACACCCGCAGCCAACTCACACCATTCAGTGGAATCCTCATCGGCCCCGAAGATAAGATTTGAACCACTCAATTACTGGTACTGAGACATTAAGTGAGACATTACCGCCTGACATTAGGGGCTGCCAAACTATTGCAGTTTTTAAAAGAAGAGTGAAAGAACACTATCTTTCTATTTCGTCATAGTTGCATATTAGTATGTATTATTTTATTATATTATTTAGTATGTATTTTTGTGATATTTATTTTATTATGTGTAGGTATGTATATAATTATAATAGTATATCTTTTTTTTTTCATTTTATTTTTTGGATGTTATATGTATTTTGTATGTACCAATTTTCCTTTTACTTCTACACACAGTGTCTACATCTCTATTTTCCCCAACTCTCCTTTCGCAGGTATGCTATAAAATAAAATGGTCATGCAAAACATCAATACAGAATTGTCATACAGATTAAATTAAAAAAAAAAAAAACATATTAATCACAATTGTCATATAGAATAAAATCGTCATACAAAATAAAATTAAAAAATAAAACATTAAATAAATTTGTCAAATAGAGATGTCATACATATATAACATATAAGATTATAATATCGATGTCAATACATAAAAACCAACTTTAGTATCACATTTTGTTAAGAAAGGTCATCACATCTTTCTTCAGCACATTTAAAGTACCTATCAACAAATATGTCGGCATTTGGACTGTGTTCAAGATATTCATTGATGAGAGCAATCGCCCTTGCTGTTGGACTGGTACTGGTCTGACGAATGTGCCATATTGGGGGGCATGCTAGGAGCTGACGACGTCGCCGTCCTGTGCCACGTATGTATTGCTGTGGAACATATAAGTAAATATGCTCTCTCACCGACGAATTGTCAATTTTGTTATTTAATAACAAATAATAATGCAGAATGTGCATTAATTTACGCCTAAGCTGCAAAGTGTCTAGGCCGACCATCCCCGACACAAACAATGAGGGATACAGAAAAGGATAATATCCATAGGTACGTTTATATACATAACGGCAGAATTTCCTTTGGATTTTCTCAACCATAAGTATATACAACTTTTCCTGAGGATCCCACACAATTGCATTGTACTCTAGTTTGCTGCGCACGTATGCGTTGTACAGTAACTTAACAACTCTGGCATCATGAAATTGGGAGGAAGTTCTAATTATGAAGCCCAACGCTTTGTTTGCATCTTTGCAGATATCCTTTATATGCTCGTGAAAATTGAAACCACTATCTAAGGTAAGCCCAAGGTCTCGTATTGTTGTAACGCGCTCAAGCTCTTAGTCGGCCAGTCTGTAGGTAGTGGTTACTGGCGTACGAGACCTAGATAATGTAATGGTTTTACACTTAGAAACATTTAGTGGCAGCTTGTTTTTCTTACTCCAATCAACAACGGCATCAATATCTCGCTGAAGAACAAGACAGTCTTCATCTTTAGTGATGGACAAAAACAGTTTCAGATCATCCGCAAACATAAGACATTGAGCTCTTGATAGAACCCTTGGCAGATCATTAACCATAATTAAAAATTGTGGAGGTCCCATTGTACTACCTTGACTTACACCTGATCCAGTAAAATATTCTGGTGATTGATAACCATTTAGTCTAACAAATTGTCTCCGATCTCTAAGGTAATCAGCTAGAAACTTAAGAAGAGTTATATGTTATGTTATAAATGACATAATTGTCATTTATATATATCAGAAATAATACTGGTCCTAAAACGCTTCTTTGGGGTACGCCGTATTTATTATGCTTATATTCTGATGAGTAGGGTGTGTGTCATTTCTTTATTTTTGTTTATTTTATTTATTATGACACGTTGTTGCCTATTACTTAAGTAGGACGATATCCAGCTAAAAGCAGGTCCCCCTTTATCTATATATGTATGTATTTAGAAATATATAAGTATGTTTATCAGTTGTCTAGTACCCATAACACAAGCTCTGCTTAGCTTGGGACTAGACGGCGTTGTGCGATAGTTGTGGAATATTATAATCCCAACAGACTTTAATTTATCTATCAATATTTCATGTGACACCAGATCAAATGCTTTCGATAAATCAAAGAAAAGACCTGTAGTTAAAAAAATATTGTTGTTGTTTGAAAGTATTGGTTTTATGAGAGAGAAAATAGCTAATGACGTAGACTTGTTTTTTTGGAACCCAAACTTTTCTTAATTTATTATTTCGAATTTTGCGCAGAAATCAATTAGCTTTTTATACATGCACTTTTCATAACTTTTTGATAAGATAGGTATTAATGTTATAGGTCGATAGTTATTGTAGTCAGTATTGTATAATGTAGAAGCATTTTTTCAAAGTTTGTAAATGTGAGTACCATGGAGCTATTTTATGGTTTTTAGGTTACTATTGGACTTGTTTGACATAAATGAGCATGGCAGTTGAGAGTTTTTCATGTTCACTCAAATGTCTCACTGATGGTGGCGCGTGTGTTGGATCATTCGGTTCCCTTCAAAATGGTTGAGCTGAGTGGTGCTAATATTCACGTCATGTCCGTGAACGGGCTCTGTCAGTTGAGACTGGTCATCTCTTAACTGCCAGTAGCTATTTTAATATGTATATTTAGTTTTTATTTTTACTTAGAGGAAACGAAAGATGTTATGGGCTTGGTTTGCTTTGTTATATATGTCGTTACTTATAGCATAATACTGTTGTCTTGCAAGAGTCGTTCTATGTGGCGTCGATGAGCAAACTCTAGATTTATTAAGCTTTTGGATTGGTTTATACTATCCTGTCTGACAGTCAGAACAGGACAGTCATTATACAACGACTCAGTGCTGTACCTACGGGGTCTACCAAGCATGACCTTCAAGACAGCCCTTTGTTTACGCTCCAGGGGAAACAAGACAGTCCTACCGAGCCCACCCTAAACAACAACGCAGTACTGCAACAAGCTTTGAGCAAGGGCGAAGTAGACGCACAGTAAAGTTTCCCTATAAGCAGAATTCCTGAGTTTTCTGAAAGTCGGCATACATTTTCTAGTGCGGGCAGTCATATTATTCTATATGTGCTGACCATTTCAGTGAATTGTCTATTATAAGACCCAGATACTTAAGCTGTTGATCCCCGCATTAACGCCGGCGTTCACGCGCCATTGTCTTACTATTGTGTCTCTAATTACGCACTCAAAAGGTTAATATTGGTAGTGCGAGTTAGTATAGGACAACTACAATTTTCTAAAGGGTCACAAGTATGTGCAGTAATTGTGAAATCCGATGCAGGTTTTTTTTTTTTTTTAGGTTAGGTATTAGTGCGGTGAGAAAAGATCATATACTTGGCCTTTTCGACATTTAGCGTCAATATATTGTCATTGGACAGACAGGAGATGAGGGCGCTACTGTGCCAGGTTCAACATCAGCTCTGTGTATTTTGTGAATTTAAAAACAAAACCAGTGCTTATAAACCAGTGCAAAAGAATTTAACGGACATATACATAACTAATTTACATCATATATTGTGGACACAGTGAAATAATAACTTAATTGTGTATAAAAGGTGAATAACTTTAATAGTGAAGTTGTCAGTTGTTTGGGACAAATGGTCTACATATAATGAAAATTACTATATAAACGATCTAAACCCCGCTAGGAAGTGACAATGTGTGAATATTTGTGAACTTTGCGGCCTATTTGCAAAAACCAGAAGAAAATTACACATTAATACTGAATGATTCGGCAGTTTTCAATAAATTAATTGGAATCAACGCCATCTGTTGATACCTGACAGTACTACGTGAATTACCAACGTTCCCTAAGCAGTACTGTACTTACACGAAACACCATCGATAGATCGCCAAACCCAATTAAACCAATAGAGGGCAGCACTTGAACTTAGAAAAGTTCAAATTAGGTCGATAGAGGACGCTACTAGACTGTAAACAACACAAAATATTCTTTCAAAAATAAATCTCATCAACTATGGATGAAATTATGAACGCACTTCGTCACATCCAAAAAGAGTTGGACGAACAAAAACTCACTATACAAAAAAGCGCTGAAAAAGTGACAGATCAAGTTACACAAATTATAAATAAGATTATGGAAGAAAAATTTAGAACATTAGAAGAAAAATAAGATAGCCTTCAAATAAAAGTAGAAAATCAAGAGAAACGTCTTTATTTCTTGGAGAAACAAGCAAGGCAACGAAACATTGTATTCTTCGGTATAGAAGAGATGGATTCATCATCATACTCACTCTTAGAAAATATTTTGGTAGAATTTATTAAAAAACATTTTGACATAAACATCGAACACAGAGACTTACAAGAAATAAAAAGAGTAGGAAAAAAGGGAGAAAAACCAAGACCAATTGTTGCCACTTTATCTAACCTAGGATTGAAATTCAGTATACTAAAACAAAAAAATACAGATAAATAAAGACTCAACATACTACATACAAGAAGATTATCCGCGAAATATATTAAACAAAAGAAAAGAACTACAAGAGCAAATAAAAATTGAGAGAGAAAAAGGTAACAGAGCGATCATCAAATACGATAAACTTATAATTTTGGATAAAAACAGGATCACAGCGAATAAAAGAAAAGATTCAAAGATTCAAAGCATTTTATTTCAAATAAACCATTTACAGGCACTTTTGGAATGTCATGAAGTCAGTCAGTCAGAAAAAAAAAATGACGCTAATTGCACATTCCAAAGCGTAGATCTCTATGGAGAAGAATGTGCAAGAAACTCCATGGACACTCTTTTCAATCATGTTTTGTAATTACAAATATCTGTTACATGTTTCTTGTCGCTATCATGTGAGAACAATGTAAATAAAGTAAAAATACAAACTAAATATAGACATTAAAATAGCAACTGGCAGCTAAGAGATTGAAAAAAATGCTTCTACATTATACAATACTCTTATTACTCGTATTTAAAAATTCAAAAAAAAAAAACATTTAAAAATAATAACAATAATTTCCAAACTAATCAATTTGTTCACCCCGGTGGTAGTGGAGCTGGACCAGCATTGAGCCAAGCATTTTTATCTTGAATATAATCCTCCAACTTATAATATGCCTGCCTGCATAGTGTGCGTTTAATACAAGATTTAAATTTTGTTTCATTGAGTTCTAATATTTGTGGAGGTATTTTATTATAACATTTCAAACAGTACCCCATGAAAGAAGAGGCCACTTTAGCCAGTCTGAAACCTGGTTGAACTAATTGGTCCCTATTTCTTGTAACATAATTATGTCTATCGCCTCTTTTGCTAAAAAGATGAAGATTTTTTCTAACGTACATGATGTTTTCATTATAAAACTCTCAATTTCCCCTGAAAATACTAATGGTTAAGAAAATAAAACAAAAAAGACCAAGCAACAACAGACTGGTCCAAAAAACAAGATCACGAAGTCTAACAGTGTCACCGATGAAGTTCTAAAACCAAGCATGTTGAACTTCTTAACAAATAAAAATTCAATGAATAAAAATGCATAGCAACCAAGCCCCTCTCTTCACAACGATACCATAAATAAACAAACAACAACAAAAAATACAAAAAATCTTCCAACCCGGCTGGTCACCATTTTTTTTTTTTTTTTTTTTTTATTGGTGGGAAAATCATCTTATGACAAATCCCGCTCTTGGGCGGAGCGGGAGATAGTGTCAGACTTTTACTGACTAAAAACCCACTCCTGTTCCTTCGTTGCCTTCGTCCCAGGGCCACGGTTTCGTTTTCACACTACCCATGGCCCCAGTAGGCTTCGACCCCGCTGGGCCCCTACGATTTGCTGACATCTCCCTGAGGCGCGCGCGGAACAATACGCGCCGTCGACGACTTGGGCTCGGTCCGGATGGTTACCGGACGGTCGGACGGCGGGCCACCCATTGCCCGCCGTCCGCAAGCCCGCGCCTACGGTGGCCGGAAATCGGGATCGGAATCCCGGCGGCGGTTGGGGCGTGAGGACAGTTGCCGTTGCCTCACGCGATCGGCTGCCTCCTTTGCTAGCATTACTGCTTCGCAGAAGGAGGCGACCGCCTGCCACTCCTCCTCGCTCCGGACCATGGCCTGTACCAAGGCCCGGCGCGAGAGATCGCCGCCGCCGATCGCCCCCACGAGGACACGGCGTTGCTCTTCCCAAGCGGGGCACACTTCCACCGTGTGCTCCACCGTGTCCTCCGGGTGGTCCACACAGTGGCGACACCCGGGCGTCACTTCCGCACGAATCCGGTGCAGGAACTTCCCGAACTTCCCGTGTTCGGTGAGAACCTGCGTCATGCGGAAGGTGAGGACGCCGTGAGGTCTTTCCAACCACGCCTCAAAGAAGGGACTTACCGCCATAATTGTGGCGTGCCCAGCACTGGGTTGCGACAGTCGCTGTCGCCATTCCACCATGAGATCCCGCCGGAGTTCTTCACGCCATGCCGCGACTTGGCGTGGCAGCGGAGTTTCGCCCCGGCGTTGCATCTCCATGCGCAGATCGTGCATGTGAGCAAGGCCTGTTGCTACCAGATCCCATGGTGGCTGTCCAGCAAGGAGGCTCGCCGCTTCGCGGGAAATCGTCCGGTATCCTCGCACCATTCGTATGGCCATGACCCTCTGACATGCGTTCAGCCGGGCCGCCGGCTGCTTCCGCAGCGCCGGCGCCCATATCGGTGCGCCATAAAGGGCCATGGACCGAACGATTCCCGCGTAGAGCCTCCGGCAGGAGGCGTCTGGACCCCCAAGGTTGGGCAGGAGCCGCCCGAGGGCAGCCCCAGTCCGATTTAGTTTGGGAGCCAGACGTCGGAAGTGCTCCTCGAAATCCCATCGGCTGTCGAGAACGAGTCCCAGGTACTTCATCGTTGACCCGACGCCGATGTGGACTCCTCCTACCGTCAGTTGGGAACCCGGTGGTGGCGCGTTCCGAGGGCCGTGAAAGCACATTGCCTCGGACTTGTGCAATGCCACCTCGAGTCCCAACTCCTGGATCCTGCCCACGACTGTCGCAACCCCGCGTGTCGCTAGTTCGACCGCCGCCTGGTACGACTCTCCCTGCGCCAGGACCAGCGTGTCGTCTGCGTAGCAGACCACGCTGACCCCGCCAGGGAGGTCGCCGCGCAGCACGTAGTCGTATCCGATGTTCCACAAGGGCGGCCCTAGTACCGATCCCTGCGGAACACCGCACGACATCTCTCGACGTTCCCACTCTCCCTGGTGACCAGGGTAGATGATGTACCTGTCCGACAGGTACGCCTCGACCACACGACAGAGGTAGTCGGGCGTCCGGTGATACCGGAGTGCCCTCCTAATGCTACGGCTGGTCACCATGGAAGATTACGACCAAAACCCTCCAAAGATACAAAACCCAAACCCAAACCCAATCTCTACCTCAATAACTTCGAAAAATCAGACAAAGCCAAGCAGTCTTATAAAAATTATAACATAAAACGTCAGAACCTTGTCATCATACGACCGACTACTAGAACTAGAAGAATGTTTAAGCAAAATTAACTATGATATTATGGGAATTTCAGAAGTTAGACGACAGGGAAACAAAATAGAAGAACACAACAACTTTATATTTTGCTATATAGGATCTACCCCTGGAAAATATGGGGTGGGATTCATAATACACAAGTCGCTGAAATACCACATAGAGAGCTTTATAGGATTATCAGAACG
Organism: Mythimna impura; assembly: GCA_905147345.3. NCBI lineage: Eukaryota > Metazoa > Arthropoda > Insecta > Lepidoptera > Noctuidae > Mythimna > Mythimna impura. The sequence continues at coordinate 159,657 of LR990355.1, read as the reverse complement.
AGTTGCACCTCTGAACATAAATATTGAAGGCCAAAAGATATCAATAATACAAATCTACGCACCCACAGGAGAAGCAAAAGAACACGAAATCGACGAGTTTTATAAAACCATAGAAAAAGCTTTTGAAGCAGCACACAATCACACCATTCTAATGGGAGACTTCAATGCAAAAGTTGGCGCCCCTTGAGAAAACGAAAATCTAGTTATGAAACAATACGGAAACGGTGAAAGAAACGATAGAGGTCAGAGGCTCGTCAATTTCGCACTTGAACATAAGCTAACAATTATAAATTCCTGTTAAAAAAAAAACATAACCGCAGATGGACTTGGCGACCACCAAACGGCCACAAGAATGAGATTGATTATATCCTCTCAAATCACCCAAAATTGTTCCAAAATATAGAGGTCTTGAATCTTAACTATGCATCAGATCACCGTCCTGTCAGGGGTACAATTAAACTTGCCGTGCAAAGAAAAAATAGGACAAATTACACAAATATTAAAACAAGTCAACTCAAAAACGAAGATGAAATAACAAAATACAAAGAAAACTTATCAAGCTTTCTCCTGGAGCCATCAAGCCCATCCGTCAGCCAAGATATTAAACCGGTGCAAACCTTATATGACAACATAAAAGAAGCTATCCAACGAAGTCTGATCCTTGCAAAACCAAATAGAGAAAACAATAAAAAACATAAAATTTTACAAGAACACACAGTAAAATTGTTAAAAAGAAGACAAGAACTACTAAAAACTAAACATAAAACACGCTCATTGAAAAATGAACTCTCCGCATTGTATAAACTGGCTAACAAATACATCAAAAGAGACTATGCAAAATATAGACAAGAAACAATAGAAAAACATCTTCAGCTATACGGCAGCTCAGAAAGAGCATACAAAGAACTCAGAACCAACCGATCTTGGATAGAAGGATTGAAAACCCTTAATAAAGCCCTATCTAATCGAAAGGATATTGTCAGTACAGCAACTGAGTTCTACAAGAGACTCTATAGAGATAAAACGTGGAAAACCACATGCAAATATGAAACAGAAATTACAAACTGCCACTCTATACAACCAATCAACGAAACCGAGGTAATAAACTCAATAAAGAAACTGAAATTCGAAAAAAGCCCTGGATCTGACCACATTACAAACGAATCGATAAAATACGCTCACCAAATTTTGGCACGACCATTGACTGAACTGTTTAACTCTATTCTTATAAGTTCTGAAACGCCCAAAGAATGGTCTGAAGCGAATATTATACTTATATATAAAAAAGGCGATCCAAAAAATATCAGCAACTACAGACCAATTAGTTTGTTACCAAATTTATACAAACTTTTCTCTTCAATTATAAATAATAGGCTTAGTCCAATAATAGAAGCAAAACAACCTATAGAACAAGCGGGTTTCAGAAAAGGATACTCTACTATCGACCACATCCACACCATAGAGCTAATTATAGAGAAATATCAGGAATTTCAGAGACCCCTTTACATTACTTTTATTGACTACCAAAAAGCTTTCGATTCGGTCACATACATAAGTATTTGGGAAAGTTTAAAAATTCAAGAGGTGCCAGATATATACATAAAAGTGATTAAAAGCATATACAATAACAACAAAGGAAGGATAAAGCTCGAAACCTTAGGCCCCGCTTTTCCTATAGAAAGAGGGGTAAGGCAAGAGGACCCGCTCTCACCCACCCTTTTCATAGCCATTCTCGAAAACATCATGAACAAGTTGGAGTGGAGCAAAACAGGACTCTACATAGAAGGCGCCTACCTAAGCCATCTGAGGTTCGCCGATGACCTGATACTTCTGTCAGAGACATCCAACGAGATGCAATCAATGATAGAATCCCTACAACAAGCAAGCGCGGAAGTCGGACTAGAAATGAACATAGAGAAGACTAAGATAATGACTAACACACGAATAAGACCTATAACTATCAACGGTGACCCTTTAGAATATGTAGACAATTATATATACCTAGGAAAAAGAATCAGTTTCGAGAAAAACAGCAACTTTACAGAAATAGAGATAAGGGTCCAACAAACCTGGAAAAAATATTGGAGCCAAAAAGAAATTAGTATTTAAAGGTAACTTACCAATACCTCTCAAAGCTAAAGTTATGAACTCATGTTTACTACCAAGCTTAACTTATGGGAGCAAGACCTGGAAATTCACGAATCAAGCTATGAATAAAATTAACACATGTCAAAGAGGCTTAGAACGAAGCATGTTAAACGTAAAGAAAATGGATAAAATAAGACACACAAAGATAAGAGACATCACTAAAGTTACAAACGCCGTAACCTTTGCTTAAAAACTGAAATGGCGTTGGGCTGGCCATGTGGCGAGAATGTTCGACAGAAGGTGGACCCTGCGAGTTACCCAGTGGAAAGGACCACCAGGCAAGAGGAGAAAGGGGAAACCCTCGGCCCGCTGGGAAGATGATCTGAAAAGATCAGCTGGCCAAAACTGGTGCTCTATAGCACAAGATTGAGAAAAATGGGCATCTTTGGAGGAGGCCTATACCCAAACCTCGCGCATTGAGGGTTCCGTACAAACTTGAAAGGTAAATTGCGGTTTACGATTTATAATAATAATAATATAATAATAATTTATTTTTAAAAGACTACATGGGTCCAATGGTTAGTAAAAAACTTATCAACTAAAAGGGTTAGTAAAAAACTTAAAACTAATGCCGCACTAACAACTGCAACCAGTGCTTGATCACTGGCGCATCATGTTTGTCGGCTAAGGTTCGAAGAATGCCATTGGAGCTGGTCCTAGATCTACTTAGCAACGAGGCAGCCTTCTTCCTTAATATAGCGTGGAAATCATCCACACGCGCTAAAGCGAACATACCTGATGCACTGCAGTATCTAGGCAGCCCCAACAGCACCCTGAAACCATTATTATATTGGATCCGCAGGGCATCTAGAGCCTTCCGCGTATAATTGACCCACAGGCCGCCCGTGTAAAATGATTGGCAAAAAGCTTTAAATAAAGTAATTTTGACTTCATTACTACAACGAGCAAACCTGTGAGCCAACATATTGCATCTAACTGCTAGCGCCCTGCGTTCCCGTTCAATATCAACCTGATCCCTGAGGTCCCCGGTGAGATAGTGGCCTAAGTACTTAAACTGGCTAACCCTCTTAAGTGGCCTCCCATTGAGACAAACAACAGGTTCGTAATGTACATATCTACCAGGGGCCTCAAAGATCAGATACTCACTCTTGCTAACATTATATTGCAGGCCGTGGTTCGCCGCATACCTCTCACAAACAAGCAGCATCTCTCTGATTGAGCCAGCCGTTGGACCCAGCAGCACCATGTCATCCGCATAGCTTAAATTATTGACACATGTGCCATCCATTTTGCATCCGACTGGTTTGCCACTAAGCTCAACGATCAACTCATTCACATACAGGTTAAAGAGCTTAGGTGAGGTTAACCCCCCCTGCCTCACCCCACACTCCAACCTGTACGGCTCCGAGAGAGTACTACCCCAACGCACTTGATTACGCTGATTCGAGTACCAGTACTGAAACAAGCCCGTCAGCTCCGGTGGTACACCCGCTTCCCCGAGCTTCTTCCAAAGGACATCATACGACACTAGGTCAAAAGCCCTTGAAAGATCAAGGAAGCAGGCATACACCGGAGTACCCCTATCCTTATAATACCGGACGGTCTGCTTTAGACAAAGAATAGCACTCTCAGTGGAAAGTCCAGGCCGAAACCCAAACTGTGCGTCGTGCAACATGACCCAATTGTCCAGCTGTCTGTCAAGCAAACCGTCCAATACCTTAGCAATTACAGTGGCCAAGGAAATTGGTCTGTAGTTCGCCTTGTCCGATATATCCCCCGTCTTATTTTTAACTATTGGTACCACCACCGTTCTCAACATATCCGATGGCAAGTACGAGTGACTAACACAAAGCGTGAAGAACGTCGCTAACACTCTAGGCAGATGAAACCCCGCATACCTGAGGTGCTCGATGCTGAGACCGTCGTGACCAGGAGACTTTCCCCCAGCCATACCCAGAATTTGCCTCTTTACCTCTTTGGCCGAGAAACGTAATGGCTCATAATCACGACTGATCTCCTCACCGACCCCCCCCTTAGCTGGCCCTAGTGGTGATGATACCATAAAACGCTCTCTAAACATGTTAGAAATATCTTCAGGCGAACCACATTCCCCTACGCTCACAGGGCGGCCCGGCCCAGCCTTCAGCTTATTGGTTGACTTCCAGAACTGAGCAAAGTTTTTAGATGCCCTATTCGACGCTAATATGTCCATTTTGATCTGGTCCTGATGATTTTGACACCACTTAAGCCTACTTTTAAAAATCTTTTGACTAGATCTCATTTCTTCCCAAATTTTCCCTGACTTGGGCTTGTTGTAAAGCAACCATATCCGATACTTAGACCGAGCCTCCCCATGAACGCCCCGGACGTGCCTGTTCCAGCCCGCCACCCGATTTGCCCTTCGAGGTTGCTGGTCTTCCCAGGCCTGCACTGATGCTACTGACAAAATATTAACAATCTCACCATACATACAGTCCAGAGCTCGTCTATGTTCCGTATTACTGCACATCCTATCGCCACAAACATGAAACACTTCAGGATAGTGAACGCCTCTTAACTCCTTGTTGCACAGGTCACGATACCCTCTGATCTGCATCTCGTCCCGGTTTCGCCAAAACACTTTATTAACATAATTACTTTCCTGTAACAATTTAGGTACAATTATATTTAAATTGCATTCTAAGATCACGGGGAAATGGTCTGACCAATAGGTATCCTGACCTATGCTAACATTCTTCACAGTGTGCCATGCCGATTGCGTCACTACGCAATGATCCAGCCATCTCAGACTACCATTCATGTCACTTATGTACGTAAATACATCTGAACTAATGCCTAATTTTTCAACATCAGCACACAGCCACTGATTTTCATTACAATAGTTACTTAGCTCCGACCAAAACGGTTGACATGGATGTGCATTAAAATCTCCCAACACATATATCGCTTCAGTATCACTATTCTCTATAATCGCACTGATTTCTCCTAAGCAACTCGAAAACTCTGTAAGATTTTCTGTGTTATCTGTTGGCATATAGACACTAAATATCATCAATGACCGGTTGTCACTCAAAGTTGCTCTTATAGCTGCTAGACGATCACTCTTACAGTCAACAGCACTCACCATCCTAAACAACCCCTTGCGCCACAAGATAGCTACCCCGCCATAGGGACGCCCCTTAAGTATTCCAGCAGACGTGTCCACTGCAGATTTCCCTACGTACTCAAAATCTGTATGTATGGTGTTAAGAAAGTGTACATCATGAGGGAGAAGCCACGTCTCCTGAAGAGCTATGACATCTGCCCACTTACAGAAATCCCTAATAGAGTCCAACGATCTCTTTACAGATTTACAATTAAATGTAACAAACTTATTTAAATAATCACACTTATTAGCATTACTAAGCATTATGATTGTTTACGACTAACACTCGTGCCAGAATTAAATCCGTCTTTATTCCTAAATAATACAAATTGCCGAAAGTGTATCCCCTCTGGCCAAAGATTATCATTCAAAAACAATGACAACTTGCTTTTATCAACGTAAAACTTATAGGAATTGTAATCACGTTCACTCTTTGAGGTTATTTTTTCTAATGTCACAGTTGTTTGCGTTTTATCACGAATATAGTTAATTATGTCCTCCTCACACGCCTCCTTGCATATATTAGAAATATAAAGGGGTACCTTGGTCCATGCCGCTCTAAATTTCGAATTACAATCATTTGTAGCCTTTCCCGTATCACTAAAGAACTTATTTCGTAGCCTTTTCTTATTTTTCACAACAGTCCACTCCTCATTTTTGTTCCCTACTACATGACCCACATTCACAATTTTCACACTCGAGTCACGATTTATACTCGCCACCTGCGGGTCGGATCCCACCACAGCGTCACCAACCACACTCGCATTCAGCTCGCGCGCACACTTAGTAGTAGCCACGAGGGGAACGGGACGCGGGCGCGGGCGGTGCATGCCCCACTCAATAACCGGTCTCCTGTTCGAAATCACGGTAGGGGCCTCCACGCGCTTGAGTTTCAACGAATCACCATTCTTTGTCATTGCGCCTTCGCTTAGTACCGTCGAAACCGAGGTACAAGCCTCAACATGGAGGTAGTCTTGACCTTGCTCATTCAAAATAACGTCATCTGTTATTACTTTTAGGTCTGAACTGTCTAATATAGGGGTTTTTGCCCCTTCATTTACACATAATACGCTCATACCACTATCATCACACTCAAAAACATTGGTTAAACACCCTCCACGTACTTCATTCACAGAATTCAACTCCATTCCGTTGCACGGTTTTAATTTAAAATTCTGTATCTCCTGTCGAGTTACAAACTTATTCTCCAGTTCGTCTACCTCACCTTGCAAAGATGATAATTGGCCCTGTAGCAATAACACATCTTTTAGCAATCTGGACGCATCTAAGTGATCGAAAGTTACCGGCGGCAACTTGTGCAGCTCCCTCGCCACAAATATGGGTAGTCGCTCAGGATCCGTCGCATCTATATGTTTCAACAAATCAATGATATCCTCTAAGTCTTTTCGAGACTTTTCATCCTTTTTTCTATTTATCATCTTCTTCATCGGCACAGCTTCAAATAATAGCTTTTTTGCTTTCAAAATATCTTCAGCCGTAAATGCAGTAACACAAATCCTCGATAAGCTCATCTCATCCATAACCGATATTTTATTATACACGAATGCAAGTACTTCATTAATCACAATGTTGCACGAACTACATTTTACAACGTTCGAGGTCATTACTCCCGACAACAGCTGTTAAAGAGCGCACGAATTAAAAATTTGTTGCACAGGTCCGACCTTGACAAGCGCAAGCGCTGAACTGCTGACTTATGACGTATTAAAAAAAATTACTTACTAGATCTCGTTCAAACCGATTTTCGTTGGAAGTTTGCATGGTAATGTACATCATATATTTTTTTTAGTTTTATCATTCTCTTATTTTAGAAGTTACAGGGGGGGGGGCACATTTTAACACTTTGGGAGTGTCTCTGGCGCAAACTATTCAGTTTAGAAAAAAATGAAATTAGAAACCTCAATATCATTTTTAAAGACCTATCCATAGATCCCCCCCCACACGTATGGGTTTAATGAAAAAAAAATATTTTTGAGTTTCAGTTCTAAGTATGGGGAACCCCCAAAATGTATTGTATTTTTCTATTTTTGTGTAAAAATCTTAATGCAGTTCACAGAATACATCTACTTGCCAAGTTTCAACCGTACAGTTCTTATAGTTTCGGAAAAAAGTGGCTGTGACATACAGACGAACAGACAGACAGACATGACGAATCTATAAGGGTTCCGTTTTTGCCATTTGGCTACGGAACCCTAAAAAGTTCGGTACTTGCACCACAAACGCCTTAAAATTGAGATTCCGGTGCGTTTCCAGCAACTGTACTCAGTGTATATTTCAACTTTTGGAGTACATATTCGACGATATCCTCCGCCTTTGTGGTGTAACGCAGGCAGGAGGTGTACATCTTCACCGGTGTATGTATAATACTAACCTATGCCTAAGTAATAATGTTATTGTTACCTTTTGAGTAGCGTAATTAGAGACACAATAAGACAATGGGCGAGCGAACGCCGACGTTCGCTTGGGGTTTAATGAATGGTAGATTTATTTTACATTTTTATTTACTTGTACTCTTGTGTACTTGGGTCAAACAAGCTTTATATGTCCTCATTTCATAAAAATGAGATTTTATTTGTAACGATTATAGTCTGTGCGCAAATGTAACTTAAAAAGTACTGGAGAGTACGAACGTCATTCCATACGGTGCCGCCGTGAGCGGTAGTCGTGTTATGCGCGCTCTGTCTTGTGCCGTGATCGCTGTGAGCGCGCTGGTGTGGGCGTGCGCTGGGGAGCGCGTGGTGGTGGGAGGTGCGGTGCGATTCGGGGCACTGTTCGCGGTGCACGACGCGCCGACGGCGGCGGGCGGCGGAGCGGCGTGCGGTGCCGTACGCGAACACTACGGCATCCAGCGCGTGGAAGCTACGCTGCTGGCACTAGACGCCATCAACACGAACGCCGCGCTGCTGCCGCGCCTACGCCTGGGCGCCGAGCTCCGCGACTCTTGCTGGGCGCCACCCACGGCTCTACGCCAGACCATTGACCTGGTGCGGGACGCTATTGCGCCGCCAGCTACGCGCCGTCAGCGTCCGCTGCCCAGAGACGACGCCGAGGTTTGCTCTGAGGTCAGTCTTGAAGTTTATACCTATACGCGCTCTGCTATTGATTCAAGATTAGAGACCATGTCCTGGAATAGTACAAAGGATACTTTTTATTCCGGGAGTGTAAGTTTCCTTGGGACCATTTTATTCCGGGAGTGTATGTTTCCTTGGGACCATTTTCAACTTTCACGCAGCATCAGGCATCAGTTAATAATTTATAAGTACCTGCCTACTGTAAAAACTCCATTCAAAGATCGTTAAAATGTGCTTGAAGTGTCGGGCATAGGATAGAGGGTGCGGAGCGCGGAGTGTACGGCGTACTCGCTGCTTGACGGAGAGGACAGCGAGAGCACTCGACCTCGTTGCGGGCCGCGCAATTCTGACACACTCTGGCACGAAATTACTTTCGAGTTTGTATACTGAGCTTTACTTGCAACTGATTTTGTTTCTAAGTGCTAGGCTCTGGCCCAGCACTTAGAAACAATACCCCGCCCCGCCTTGCAGTCTGCTGCAAGGCGAGTGTGGCTTGGTGTAGGTACCCAAACATAATAGTAGGGGAGGCCGGATTGCTAAAATTGCAGTTACTAAAGCGTCATGGGGATCTATTGGATTGTGAGGATTAGGTTCTAAAACGAAAAAAAGGCGGGGAGAGCGTGTAATAATTTTTAAAAATGTAAAAAAAAAGTCACTTGGAAATACTCGAGCGCGATTGATTTTTTATTTTATTTTGAAAGTAATCTATCAGGTTTACGAAAAACATATAATCTTATCATAACCATCAATAAATGTAACATTGTATAGTAATTTTCAACGTTCCTAACAAAATTATCTTAGCAAACTGCGGTAAAATAATTGCACTAATCAACAAAATATTAACAGGAACCTTACAACCTAACTTTATGACTTGCCCATTAGTCAGATGATTGAAATATACACTTCATGTACTTAACTTATCTTGTCTTAACCTGACGCGCTCGAGTTTTTCCGAGGATCATTTTTTTTTACTAATCTGACGGGCTACCCTCAACGCACCCCACTATATAAAGTATTCATATGTGGTAGGGGTACATTACAGGGTGCAAGGTTTCTCCCCATATGATTTTCTGATGCACTCGAGTTTCGCGCAAAATCTCCATCTGGCCGCCCCTACTATAAAAACTTCATTTGAGCGTCCATCGTGGGCACATGGGCGCGGGAAGCAGCGCAGTCTCCTTGACGCGTGGCAACTCAAGCCGTAGCTATATTCTTTTTATTCTTATATTCCTTTTCGTACACCATAACAGCTGATGAGGCGTGTAAGTAGCCTCATCTAAGAAGGGGTGGTGTTTTAAGACGACCAATATGGCGGTGAAATTAAATTTAAATTACACAAAATTAAATCCCTGTCGACGATTCCCTGAGACACCAATACCCAACAACGTCGATTGCAACATCAATGCCCACGTACCTTGCTAATCCAGGGACCCCACTTACAGGTAGGAATGCGCCTCGTTCACGGATGCGTGGTCGGTGTGCCGGCGAGCTAATCTGGATTCATCCACCGGTGGGCTGGTCAGAACTCGTGAAACCAACACTGCACTATAAGGTCTCAATGTCTCACAGTAGCAGATACACTTATTACACGAGAATTCTCAGATTTTCAACATATATGGGATTTATATCGCGGAGCGGTTTCATTCGACGCAATGTCGAATCTTGCGGAGAGGACACACACTGTTTCTTTAGCGGGTAGACGCCCTCTAGCGGTCTTTGCGAGCGTCTCAAGAAAGCAATCGATACGTCAACCAATGGGCGCTGCGGTTGTAGGTATTGGTGAATGAAATCCTCAACAGAGACTCAATTAACTAAGAGAATGCGGGAAAGGTAACTAATTTATATTATTTATTCTCTAAAAATATATACACCTTAAGAAAAGGCATTGACGCTTCACCAACAGCTTATGATATAAGTGGATGACAGAGTTCATGTACATAGGCGAGCTTAACTCAAAGTTAGGTTTAAAGATATTTATTTCTCAAAAAAGACACAAAGTCACTTACTTGAGAACAATTTTTCCTTATACTAAATTAATATTATAACAAGGGTTCGTCACCGCGTACCTACGTAAGTTGTTAAGTTCATCCAATGCATTCAGTTTTTAAGTAGATATTTTATAATTGTTTCTTACATAATTATTGTGCTAGTTGATTCTTGAATGCATCGAATGAGCTTACATTTTTTATAAATATTATAAACTGTGCTCCTTCAAAAGTATTTTTTTTTTACCAAACTTAGTTCTCATTTTTGGTAAGACCAGAAAACTAGCCCGGCGACTGCTACGTTGTGTTAATTCTTTCACTTTAGTAAACGATAGGTTAGTCTGTATAGTCTTGTTGAGAGCCTTACGGATAAAAATACAAGTGTTGTAAATATATAACTGCCTAATGTTCATTATTTTTGTTTTTTCATATATTGTGCTTGTTGGTGATAAATAAGGGAAACGAAAAATCATTTTTATCAATTTATTTTGTGCAATTTGGAGACTAGCTAGCTTGGTTTTAGCCGCACTGCCCCAGACTTCAACTAGATATAGCAGGTGAGGTTTTACTAGGGCGATATAGATAGTGTAACGCAACTTAGGTGGAATACATCTTACTATATGTCGAAGAGATCCCTGTAGGGACGAAAGCTTTGTTTTTACATGATCTAGGTGAGCATTCCACGATAGTGAGCTATCTAATCTTAAGCCAATATATTTTTCACACGTTTTTTGCTGTAAGGGAACATTGTTAATATGTAATGGTTTATGTGGGGGTATTATTTTATTTTTTGATTTGAATAACATATAGCATGTTTTAGATATATTTATCGTTAACAAGTTGAACTGAAACCATGAAAAAAGGGTGTTTAAGTCTTCTTGAGCTTGGGAAACTAGATCATGAATGGACGATCCGAAATAAAATAAGCAAGTATCATCTGCATACAACGTAAGGTGACCATGTAGTTTAATTTCTTGTATGTTGTTAATGTATATTAAGAAAAACAGGGGACCCAGAATAGGCCCTTGGAGAACTCCACACGTTATTGGTAAAGCGTCACTTTGATTATTATTGTCCATTTTAACTTGTTGTGTTCTGTTTTTTAGATAGGATTTAAACATATTTAAGGCACTGCCAGTAATGTTGATTTTTTCTAGCTTTTTAAGTAGCAATTTATGACTAACAGTGTCGAACGCTTTTTTAAGGTCAATAAAGATACCTAGGACTATATTCTTAGCGTCTACATTTTGCTTAATTTTGTTAACAAGATCAACAGTGGCTGTAAGTGTGCTGCTTTTTGATCTAAACCCATATTGTCGGTCTGAGAGAAAGTTGAAAGAAGTTAAATGTTTTTCTAATCTGCTGTGTAAATTTTTTTCTAGTATTTTTGATAACACAGGTTTTTTTTTTTCCGGTGGGAAAATCATCTTATGACATCCCCCGCTCTTGGGCGAGGCGGGAGATAGTGTCAGACTTTTACTGACTAAAAACCCACTCCTGTTCCTTCGTTGCCTTTCGTACCAGGGCCGAGTCTTCCTTTCAGAATCAGACCCTTGGCCCCGGTAGGCTTCGACCCTGCTGGGCCCCTACAGTTGCTGACAACTCCTTGAGACGCGCGTGGAACAACACGCGCCGTCGACGACTTAGGCTCGGTCCAGACGGTTACCGGACGGTCGGACGGCGAGCCACCCATTGCTCGCCGTCCGCAAGCCCGCGCCTACGGTGGCCGGAAATCGGGATCGGAATCCCGGCGGCGGTTGGGGCGTGAGGACCGTTGCCTCACGCGATCGGCCGCCTCCTTCGCTAGCATTACTGCTTCGCAGAAGGAGGCAACCGCCTGCCACTCCTCCTCGCTCCGGACCATGGCCTGCACCAAGGCCCGGCGCGAGAGATCGCCGCTGCCGATCGCCCCCACGAGGACACGGCGTTGCTCTGCCCAAGCGGGGCACACCTCCACCGTATGCTCCACCGTGTCCTCCGGGCGGTCCACACAGTGGCGACACCCGGGCGTCGCTTCCGCACGAATCCGGTGCAGGAACTTCCCGAACTTACCGTGTCCGGTGAGGACCTGCGTCATGCGGAAGGTAATGACGCCGTGTTGCCTTTCCAGCCACTCCTCAAAGAGGGGACTTACCGCCATAATTACGGCGTGCCCAGCACTGGGTTGCGATAGTAGCTGTCGCCATTCCGCCATGAGATCCCGCCGAAACTCTTTCCGCCATGCCGCGACTTGTCGCGGCAGCGGAGTTTCGCCCCGGCGTTGCATCTCCACGCGCAGATCGTGCATGCGTGTAAGGCCTGTTGCCTCCAGATCCCATGGTGGCTGGCCAGCAAGGAGGCTCGCCGCTTCGCGGGAAACCGTGCGGTATCCCCGTACCATCCGAATGGCCATGACCCTCTGGCACGCGTTCAGCTAGGCCGCCGGTCGCTTTCGCAGTGACGGCGCCCACTGATAACACAGGTAACACTAAGATCAGCCGGTAGTTGCCCGGATCCGTCTTCAATTCTGATTTGTGAATGGGAGTTACCTTAGCTCTGAAAATATTCAGAGTATCGGGAAAATGGCCATCACTCAGCAGTTTGTTGAAACATTTGCTCAGGTGGTCCGCTATTATATTATTTATGCATTTTATTGCTTTAGTGCTAATCCTATCTAATCCAGTACTGCAATTAGGGTCGAGATTAGAAATAATTTTTGTAATTTCAGTGGAAGAACACAGATCAAAATCGGAAAGCACTGGAGTATTTTCAGAGGGTGTTATTGGTAATGCACAGGTATAATCATCATGAAAAGATCTAGGTATTTCATTTGCTAAAAGAGGGCCTATCGTGGTGGCAAAGTACTCGTTAAAAATTCGGCAAATATCTTTTGCGTCTTTAATATGTTTTGAATCGATGGTTAGTTTTGAAGGAGCACAATTTTGTTTAATTTGATTAGTTGCTAAAACATTCACTAAATTTCACATTTTTTTTTGGTTTATTAATACAACTGCTGAATTTTTTATAGTATTAACTATTTTTTGTATCTTGCATGAGTTTGGCTACACTTTTTCTTTTCGTAATAAATTCTGCTTCTAGATTGGTGTTATTCGGGTTGTTCTTAAGTTCTGTCCATAATGCATTTGTTTTGTTGATTTGATCAATTATATTTTGATTTATCCAGTCCTTTTGAGGTAGGTTTAGAATTTTTGTTTTTGTGGTTTTACTTGTTTCTATTAATGTTTTTATTTTGTTATCTATTAGTGAGTACCAATCCCCTAATTCTTCAAAGTTGGTCTTTTCCAGACTATCATACAGTTTTGTAAAATCAATTGCTTAGTGTTGGGTCTTTATTTTTTGAGGAGATTTAGTTTTTTTAAGTTCAACATATATTTGTTTGTGATCAGACATTGAAGAGTCCACTATTGCTATGTGAAAGCAGTCGTCTTTTAGGTTAGAGCTGACATGGTCCAGAATAGACTTTTTAGTATTCGATTTTCTTGTGCAATATTTCTTACTGACCTTATTTAGTAATGTACGATCAAAAGCAAAAGTCCATAGGTACTACAGAAATAAAATCGTGTGAAGCGAGAAATGACGCCATCTAGCGTAAAACCAGATTGAAATGTTGCTATCGACAACATTACATTATACTGTTAATAGATGGCGCCGCTGTGCTTCAAATGATTAATGCTTAATTAATGCTTATTTTTGTACTTTCTTTTTGTTTCTTCAAACCAATGTTTGAAGAAACAAAAACAAAGTCATAAATTATTTCAATAAATAATTTATGATTTCTTTTAAAGAGATGAAGATATTAAAATTGAATATCAATTTATAAATATTTGATTATCTATGTGTTAGTTTTCAAACTTGAGAGGGTAGGTTGAATATGGATTTATAAATAATAACTAGTAGGTAGTATAAATAATAATTAGACCAAAGAGTTATGACTAAGCTCAATTGGTTGTTCGCTAAGTTAATTTCGATTATCTCGTTCCAGTGCCTTTCGTTCAATTTTATTTTTAACCAGGTGTAAGTAGACAACTACTTATTTTACCAAAATGAGTAAATATGCATTGTTATATAGATTTAGTAAAAAGAGCTCAAATAATTGCTATGCATAATCAAGGTAAAAACTTGTCAGAAATAGCCAAAGAGACCGGTGTAAACGTAAGTAGTTTTTTTTAACTCTTTTATATAACAAAAAACTCCTATATAATAATCATTATTGGATATTACATATTTCTGTTTTATTGTTGCAGAGAAAAACAGTTGTTCTATGGATATGACGATTTGAAGAAGAGGGTTCTTTGAAACACCATCAAAAAGTTGGCAGACTAAAACTAATAAACATGTTGCAGCGTCAAACCATGATAAGGGAGTACGAAGAAAACGGACGTCGGTCGACGAACCAATAAGCTGGTTTATTTGACACAAGCGTTGACACTGTCCGTCGTGCTCTTCATACTTAGTGAAAAGCTGCATTATCGGAGGCATGCTTTGAAATCCTTGCTTACAGAAAACCATAAAAGGGCAAGATTGCAGTTTGCTTTGGATCACGTAAACTTTGATTAGAGTAATGTCATATTTACTCATGAAAAAACTTTTAAGCCCAGTGAACATGGACGGTTATGTTTGTAGCTACAAGATAATAAATAATTATAATACTGAATTAATATTATTTACTCAGTACTTATTCTCTGTATTAACTGGAGGACCTTGTTATGTGTTTTTAACTTAATATCCGTATTTAAAACAACTTAAAAAAGTTATGAACACTTGATGTGTTGTTGTGCAATTTTTACCCGACTACGGAGGGTTATGATTTTGACAGGCTATGTATGTATGTAAGTAGGTTCATCTGTTCCCTCATAGCTCCTAATCTACTTATCGGAACTTGACGTATTAGGTATCGTTAGAACCGTCTTAATTGTACGCTGAACATAGGCTACGTGACGTGTCACAAAAATTGATATGGCGCCCTCTAGCGGACAAAAAGTAATGTGTTAAAAATAAATATGGAGTAAAATACGCCGTGTTTGGTATCATTTGAAAGGGCTTCACTTGTACATTTGCAATATATTGCTCAAATTTAAAGTGACGCCCTCTAGCGGACAAAAAATCATGTTTAAAAAAAAATTAAGACAAATATACCGTGTTTGATATCATTTGAAAGGGCTTTGCTAGTACTTATCAAAAAATATCATCAAAATTCAATGTGGCGCCCTCTAGCAGACAAAAAGTATTGTGTTAAAAAAAATACGATAAATATGTCGTGTTTCGTATCATTTGAAAGGGCTTTACTTGTATATACCAAAATAAATAGTAAAGAAGCACAGTGATTTAACACGTTATTAAAGTGTTTCGATTATTACCTACCTATAACGTGTGACTACGGCTTTTCTTTTTGTTCTATTCTTGTTTTTCCAGTTACCTTGTCTATTTTAGCATCTTGAAAATCTTGTTTCATACTTTTTCAGCCTCATTTATTTTTTGTCGTAGTCGGGTTTTAGTTTTTTACTTTTTTTTATAGTTTTTAGCCTACATTTTTAATCCTTTTGACCTTTGTGATAAAATTATCTGGTCTTTTGTTTGTTTTTGTTAAGGTTACATAAGCTTTAATCCTCTTTCCAATTTTGGAAACGAATACTTAAGCTATGGCCTCAATAAGAAATTATATATAATATCATAATCTTATTCGGTGATTAATAAACGGTGATTGTTAAATTTGATTAAGAAATTGTAAGAAATAAACATATTATTTTTAATAGTGCCTTTTTGTTTGATGAATTTCACTTGAATATTATATTACAAATAAATATCCACTTGTTAGCTTTGATATAATATTCCTTCCGACTTCTTTTGTTTGTTATTCATAACTTACAAAAAGTGTGAGTACTACGTGAGATTTGAACTCATGGCTCATTGATTTACGCATCTATCTGCACATGTTAAACCGCTAGGTCAACATGACTCAGTTTGAATGATGAAATTATGAACTATAATCAGTTGTTGACGACAATGATGACGCATGTGTCTATTATTTGTTAAACTAAAAGTCAAGTTTATACTTTGTGAGATTACCTTTGGTCGCCACTTAGCTGTGAAGAAACTAACGCCATCTAGTTTAATTTTCGAAAACTTGAAGTTTAACGTGCAAGGGAAAATAGGCGTTAAGGTATCCAAGCACTTTTGCTGGGACACTGTATGTCCAGTTCCCTTCATAAGATCGTTATATTGTTTACTTTTTCTGTCTTTACTCAACAAATCGATATTGAAATCTCCGAACACTATTGCCCTCTTTCTTTTTTGGAGTTGGGACTCGTAGACCTCAAGAAAGTCTGTGTAGTTAGTATCATCAGGGTTGTATACGACGCCTACTTCTAATGCATATCTATCAAGTTGTATCCATAAATAATTGTTTCCTCCTGTGTAAGTGGATTCCGTTAAGCTGTGTTTAATATTATTATGGACGTATGCTGAAACTCCACCCCCTCTTGAATCAGTTCTTTAATTGTAGTAGCGGGAGTAATTATTTATTTGCAGTTCTAGGGCTTGTGTTTCACTTCTAATCCAAGTTTCAGTTAGCAGAATAACATGTATTGTATTCGATAATGATTGTAGTATACATTTAAGTTCATCAAATTTACCTTTTTTGCGTATACTTCTAGCATTTAGGTAGAAAAATCTGAGGCGTGATTTACTGGTCGTTATATTATGGTAATTGTTCGTTATTTGATGGGTATTAGTACTAGTCGGCGTCGCAAATATGGTTTCGTTTACTATTTGTCGTTTTTTGCAGGGGTTTTTATTATTGTGAGTGTGCCGTTAATATATTTTATGGTAAGTTCATTTTCTCCACCGCTTTGATATCAGTTCTTCTTTCAGATTTTGTAAATATTGAGTTGAGTTTTGTTCCAGTAAACCATTGAGTGATTGAGAGAGATCATACATAAATACTACGAAAAAAATAAATAATACACAAATATACTTACATACATAAATACAAACATACTTTTATATTGGAAAATGCCATATTCGTAAGAACCAATCCAAATTTATTTTCTCGCATGGCTGATCGATTTCCTCGTAACAGACGCGACAATACTCAAATTTGCCAATATCAGCACAAAACAGCTCTTATGCGTAAAAGTGTCTTTTGCATGGCTCCAAAAGTTTATAATAAATTACCTAAAAGCTGGAAGCTGCTAAGTGATATAGCTTTTAAAAATAAAGTCAAAAGTTTCCTAGCAGATAAAGCTTACTACAATTTAAATGAGTTTTTTAATGACAAATTTTGAATTTGTGACATACTTATTTTTTTTTTTATAAGCAGGACATTTTTATTATCACTATTTTTTTATTTATTTTTAATAATAATTATTATTTTATTATTAGTTTGACATTCATAATTATTAGTTAGATATTATAAAAAAAAAATAGTTTATTGTCACAATCAGCGAAATATTACAAGTTTGTATTTGAAGCCTCCTTTTAGGCAAATAATGCCTGTGTTAGGAGGCTCCGCTCTTCCATAACAATGGTATATTAATTTACGCGTGACATGAAGCGTGATGTGTGGTGTGTGTTGTGATGTGAAAGTGGTGCACGTGTGTGACGTAACAGTAAAAGTGGTGTGTGTGGTGAGATGAATGTGATGTACATTGTGATGTGTGTGTTTTGATGTGAGATGATACTTAGTGTGAGGTGTATGAATAGTGTGTGAATTGTCTTATTAAAAACAATATGATGTAACAGAGCCTCCGTTTTCTCATAGGAAAGTGCTTTAATCCAGCCTATTAAGCTTTTTTTACAATTGTGCCGGTTTTTATTATGCACGTACACGTATTTATTAATTTTATTATACAATTGAGCTGAGCGTTTGTTTAGTTGTCTACTTGTGAATTTCAATTTAGTTCGGGGAATATCAGCAATTGTATCTTTTCTTCTTTTAATTATTATAATTGACATTTATAATTATTAGTTTGACATTCTAGACGTTTAATTTTATTTTGACTTGTATCAGTATATTTTTTTTAATTATTTGACTTAATGACACGCTAGAATGGTTTTATTATTTGTATTATTTTGGAAATATTTGCATGCCATTGTCCAGGGCAAACATGACGATTTATATTGTGTTAAACATCTCTTGCTTAGTGACAATTTACTTTATAATGTACTACTCTGTCAAGAAAGTACCGCTTTTACTTTACACTTATCAATAATACACAAAATGTTTGTTATTCATCCAAATTTATTTTATCATCTACAGAGTATGCTCCTTCAGAAACGATACACTTACGCCAACGAATAATCCAATCATCAAAATATTTTTTAAAGGCTGTTTCCGGAATTGAGTTCAGTTCTCGCCGCGAATTCTCCTGTATGTCTTCTACCGATTGAAAACGGGTGCCACGAAATGATAATTTGAGTTTAAGGAAAAAAAAAAGAAGTCGGCTGGAGCCATAATTATCTGGTGAATATGGTGGTTGCTCGATGGTATATGTTGAGTGTTTGGTCAAAAATTCGTTTACAATGATAGCCTTGTGATGAGGCTTGTAAATAGCCTCATCTGAAAAGGGTGGTGTTTTAAGGCGACCAATATGGCGGTGAAAGTATATTTAAATTACACAAAATTAAATCCCTGTTGACGATTCCCTGAGACACCAAGACCCACTACATCTCTTTACAGCATCAAAGCCCACGTACCTTGCTAATCCAGGGACCCCACTCGAAGGTAGGAAGGAGCCTCGTTCACGGGTGCGTGGTCGGTGTGTGCCGGCGAGGTAATCTTGATTCATCCACCGGTGGGCTGGTCAGAACTCGTGAAACCAACACTGCACTATAAGGTCTCAATGTCTCACAGTAGCAGATACACTTATTACACGAGAATTCTCAGGTTTTCAACATATATGGGATTTTCTATAGCGGAACGGTAAACATTCGACGCGTGTCGACTATGGCGGAGCGGACACTGGTTTTTTTAGCGGGTAGACGCCCTCTAGCGGTCTTTGCGAGCGTCTCAAGAAAGCATTCGATACGTCAACCAATGGGCGCTGCGGTCGTAGATATTGGTCAATGAAATCCTCAACAGAGACTCCATTAACTTAGAGAATGCGGGAAAGGTAACTAATTTATATTATTTATTCTCTAAAAATATATACACCTTGAGAAAAGGCATTGACGCTTCACCACCTTGTGCGAAGGCGCATTATCGTGGTGCAAAATCCAAGAATTTTCTTTCCACAAATCTGGCCTTTTTCGTCGAATTTGCTCTCTTAAATGCCGCATAACGCTCAAATAATATTCTTTATTTACCGTTTGACCTTCCGGCAAGAATTCCGAGTGCACAACACCGCGATAATCAAAGAAAACAGTCAACATGACTTTGACTTTTGATTTCGTTCGACTTTGGCGTGGTTTTTTCGGTTTCGGTTCAGTTGGAAGGCGCCACTCCGAAGCTTGTTGACTAGTTTGCATGTCAAACTCGTAAACCCACGTCTCGTCACCAGTAACTATGCGTTTCATGAATGTTGGGACGGAATTGTCTCGTTCTAGCATGTCTTCAGCGATTCTCATGCGATTGAGTTATTGGAGAAAATTCAGGTCTTTTGGGACTAGCCGAGCGGTAACATGTTTCATACCCAAATGATTGGTTAAAATACGGATCGACTCGTGAGATACAGAAAGTTCGGCGGCTATCTCTCTCAAAGTTGAATGAGGATTTTCAGTCACTATTTCCTTCACTTTTGCGATGTTAACTTCAGTTGAAGACGTTAATGGCCTACCAGAGCGAGGGAAATCTTCCATCACATCTCGACCGCTTTTGAACGCTTTGTGCCACTCATAAGCACGTGTTTTTGATAAAGTCGATTCACCGTAAGCCTTCTGTAACATTTTCAGTGACACGAAATTCCATTGGCGATGCAAAATTTAAGACAAACTCCTTGTTCAATATTTTTGTCCATTAAGAAATTCGCAATACACACTAGATATGATATAACTAAAAACAGCATTGTATTTAATATAAATAACAAATGCAACTCAAACTCGCGCCAAAATGGAAAACAGTTGTGCAATCTACCAACAACAAAAAAAACAAAAATTTTAATTTGGAACCATAATCAAATCATCCATTCCCGATAGGTACTTTTCTGCCTGAATGTATGTATTGTACTCATGTTTGTGCAAATAAATGATTATCTTATCTTATCTTATCAGTGAGGTCATTGCTGCTATCAAAACAATTTGATAGCTGCGAATCTAGAGCACACACCAGCGCCCTATTTCTCTAGTGCATGGGCAAACGAGGTAGACGAGGTCTAAGCCCCGGTGGTATGAAACGGTACTCTCGAAATGTGTCCTTCAAAGCGCCCCTCAATCGATCATTACATTGGATACTCACAGATATAGCCGCGTCATCATCGGCGTCACCAACGTGCTCGGGTCGCGGTGAAGTAGTGGGTTGACGTTGCACCGCGGCCGGTGGTGTATCAGGTGAAACACGGCTACTCTGTGATTCCAGGCGCAGTCTATCAAGTACTGCGTCATCCAACATACGATTACGCTGAATGACCCGCACCTGATCCGATGCACTAGTCCGTGCAGTCCGTCCGTTGCCTAACTGGAAATCTCCTGGGCCGGACGGGCTGCACAATTTCTGGCTTAAATGGTTCCAAGGGTCGCACGCTCGCTTGGCATCTCAGTTCCAGTCTGCCTTAGAGTCAGGGTCGCTGCCCCAGATTCTAACGACAGGAATAACTCACCTACTCCATAAATCAGGTAGTACTGCGGAACCCAAAAATTATAGACCGATCACGTATTTGCCGACTATCTATAAAGTTCTTACATCCATTCTGAGAGCTAAAGTCAATAGTCATATTGAGACAAATTCTATCATGTCTGTCTCTCAGAATGGATGTAGGAATCCCCGAGGTCCCGCGGTACTATGGAGCTGCTCCTCATCGATATTGCCATTAGTCAACAGGTTCGACGTTCTCGAAAGAATATGTTGGCATGTTGGATAGATTATAAGAGGGCCTATGACTCTGTTCCTCATACATGGCTCATGAGGGTGCTAGAACTGTATAAAGTAGATGCAACTTTGCGCACCTTCCTGATGTCATG
This sequence comes from Mythimna impura, assembly GCA_905147345.3. Classification (NCBI taxonomy): domain Eukaryota; kingdom Metazoa; phylum Arthropoda; class Insecta; order Lepidoptera; family Noctuidae; genus Mythimna; species Mythimna impura. Next base: position 138,214 of record LR990355.1, on the reverse strand, counting down.
TATGGGGTAGTGGAGAACAGTCCTTCACTATCCGGGATGTCGACAGATTCAGGAGAACAGCGAACTGATAAGGATTGAGCGTGGCATATTCCAGAGTGACAGTCTGAGTCCACTGTGGTTTTGCCCAGCCTTGAACCCTCTCAGCACACTGCTGGAGGGTTCTGGCTTAGGTTACCGGTTAAAAAGAGGCGATCAGGTCATATCTCCCCTACTTTACATGGACGATCTGAAACTCTTTGCCCCCAACAACTTGCAACTGGTGGAGCTACTGAAGGTAACTGAAAACTTCAGTAGTGCCATCAGGATGGAATTTGGTGTGGACAAATGTGCAGTCATACATGTAAAGAGAGGTGAGATTATGGAATCCGTGGGAATTCAACTCTCGGATTCCATACACCTTAGATCCCTCTGCTCAACCGAAACTTACAAGTATTTGGGTATGTCGGAATCGTTAGGCATCAATAATATTAATAATAATGACAACACAATCTGGCAACACTCTAGCAACATAAGTCATATTTTTTTTGTATTCCATTTTAAATTTAATAAACTCTTACTTTTTACCCAAATCTGAGGTCAACTGTGATACAATTTACCATAAAGAAGTCAAATAAAAATACAATAACCAGTAAAAATCCGCATCAACCATATAAATAAAATAGAATAGAAAAAAACCGAATGACGTTTGTCATTGACGACCTTGACGACGTCAACAAGAAACGGAAAGAATCAACAAGAAATGGATGGCCCGTCGCGCACGCCATCCACCCCCGGACTCGCCGCTCAGCTCCGCCTCGCCGCCGCCGGACCTTGAATCACCAGTGTCACCGGCGGCTGCAGTTGCGTCGAGCTCGAGCGACGAGTATTATTCCCCGCCGACGTCGCCAACACCTGTACGTCGGCTGGGGAGAGGCCGGCCACCGAGGAGCTTGGGATCTAGGGGCCAACCGGCCCCGAGCCGGGTCCCCGCTGCCGGTGGTTGTGTGCAGCGCATGAGATGGACTCAGTCTATGAATAAGAACGTCATGCGCGCATATTACGGGTCTACAGAGGGGGGAACCAACCTCACTGCGTACCGTGTTAGGATGCTGTCTCTTTTTCAGGAACTGCAACCAACCGTCAACGTCACGACCCAACGATTATCGGATCAGGTGCGGGTTATCCAACGAAATCACAGATTGGACGACGCCGCACTTGATAGGCTACGCTCAGAGGTACTGAGCAACCGTATCATCTCGACTCCAATACAGACACAGACTGCGGCACCACGAGCTACAGATGCAATTCCACCGCAGTCTAATCATGTTGATGATGAAGCAGATGATAGGGTTGTATGTCACAGTAAGTAGCCAGTGCAACGATCAATTGAGGAGCGCACTGGAGGATGCACTCCGCGAGTACAGATCGACTCCGATCGCTCTTAGACCTCGTCTTCCACGGTTATCTATGCACAAAAAAAATAGGGCGCTAGTGTGTGCTCTGGACTCGTGCTTGAGATTGTGTTCGAGAGCAGCGTAAACCTCGCTGATACGCACTCGATCCTCTATTGCGGGACTATTGCAGCATGTCGTTTAGCCAACATAAAACCACCAGGCACCTGCCTGGCAATGTAGGATTGAGAGGCGTATTGATGGGGCCAGAGCGCTCATTGGTAAACTATACTGCTTCAGGGAGGGCAATACACGACCACGTGTGATGCGCTACGTGAGGCGAGCATTATCGGGGACTGGAATCAGCCCTCGAGAATACTTATCTCGTGTCACGGAGCGCATCGACTTCCTGAAGCAGAAAGTTTGTGCATGGGCCAGCCGTATTCGACGGTATAAGCGGCGAGTCGACCGGTACTCGCAGAATCGCATGTTCCAGAGCGATGAGAGATGGGTATATAGAGCTTGGGAGCGACCTGAACAAAATGTGACTGACGTGACCCGCCCAGATGCTGTCGCCACGAATACTTTCTGGCGCAATATTTGGTCGGTGCCCGTCTGTCACACTGAGGATGGCTGGATGCGTGAAGTCGAGCGCGTGTGCGAAGCTATACCAGAAATGGAAAAAAAACTTTTACAAAAAAAAATACAACCGACTTCAAAGTAAAAAAAAAACACTGAAAAGTGCAAAATAACTTTAATTTCGGAAGTCGGTGTTTCTCTATTAGTTTTGTCTCTTCGTTATTTAACACCGACTTTCGAAATTAAAGTTACTTTCCACTTTTCAGTGTTTTTTTTTACTTTGAAGTCGGTTGTATTTTTCTTTGTAAAAGTTTTTTATTTTACACTTTTTAGTGGTACCACCACTAAAAAGTACCCCTCAGCCATACTTAAATACCTTATAGCCAGAGTGCATCTCATGACAATTCTAATAATCCCAAACACGGTTAGATTACATTAATTTATTACAGAGTTCCGGTGCCTAACTTCAGGCTTCATCATCAGATCAGTTCGATATATTCCCCCTCTACTTTCAGTCAGTCATCGACTACACGTATAAACAAAGCAATTTTACTTGTTATGACGGTTCTGCTGTGATCCTATGAGGAGTTCTGTTCCATATCTTCAAAGTTCATGATCAGATCATAACAATATTTCTATGGGACCAACTCGGAAGCATAACCTTTCAATCAAAAAAAAATTTTTCAAAATCAGTCCACAACTGACCGAGAAATCGGTGAACATACATAAATACATAAAAAAAACATACATTCATACAACCGAACATATAACCTCCTCCTTTTTGAAGTCGGTTAAAAAGTAATCATTAGCCCAATAGATGTAGCCAGAGCAGTCCGTCCGTTACCGAATTGGAAGTCTCCAGGACCGGACGGACTGCAAAACTTCTGGCTAAAATGGTATAGCAGCTCACACGCACTCCTGGCATCTCAATTCCAGTCATCCTTAGAGTCTGGGTCGGTACCTCAGTTTCTAACAACTGGCATTACCCATCTGCTCCATAAGACAGGTAGTACTGCGGAACCCAAGGATTATAGACCGATAACATGCTTGTCGGCGGTCTATAAACTTCTTGCATCCATTCTGAGAACGAAAATTAACCAACACATTGATAGTAACTTAATTATATCTGCCTCTCAAAATGGATGTAGGAACGGGTCTCGTGGTAATAAGGAGCTACTCCTCATTGACATGACGATAAGCCAACAGGTTCGTCGATTCCGCAAGGATTTGTCGACATGCTGGATAGATTATAAGAAGGCCTATGACTCTGTGCCACATACATGGCTCATGAGGGTGTTGGAGTTGTATAAAATAGATGCAACTCTACGCACCTTCCTTGAGTCATGTATGGGGCAATGGAACACGGTCCTTCGCTATCCAGGATGCCGACCAATCCGGAGGGACAATGAGCCTATATGGATTAAACGGGGAATATTCCAGGGCGACAGTCTGAGTCCACTTTGGTTCTGCTTAGCCCTGAATCCTCTAAGCACATTGCTAGAGGAATCAGGCTTGGGCTATAGGTTGAGAAGAGATGGTCAGGCTCTATCTCACCTTCTTTACATGGATGATCTGAAACTCATTGCCCCCAACAAGTTACGGCTGATGAAGGTAACTGAAACTTTCATTAGTGCCATCAGGATGGAATTTGGTGTAATGTGCAGTCATGCATGTAAAACGAGGGGAGATTATGGAATCTGAGGGGATTCAACTCTCAGATTCCATACACCTTAGATCTCTCTCCTCGACCGAAACCTACAAGTATTTGGGTATGTCGGAAGCGTTAGGCATTAACGTTGCTGACATGAAGCAATCATTGAAGGAGCGCTTCTTTGGCCGCCTGAAGATGGTATTAAACAGCCTTCTGTCAGGTGGAAATAAGGTGCGCGCCTTCAATGGTTGGGTCATGCCGGTCTTAATGTACTCTTTCGGCATACTCAAATGGACTCAGACCGAGTTAGACGCTCTGGATAGGCGGGTCCGTACACTGTTGACCGCAAACCGGATGCATCACCCACGGTCGTCTGTGATGAGACTGTACATCCCGCGGAAGTGTGGAGGTCGAGGTTTTTTAAACGCGAAGACCCTGCACAACCGCGAGGTGTGCAGCCTCAGAGAATACTTTAATAAAACCGATGTGGGTATGCGCCGCGATGTGGTCGCAGTGGACTTACCCCGTTGTCCATGGCTAAAGAGAACTGGCGCAAACCTGTGGTAATTACAACTGATGACCGCAAGGAAGTATGGAAAAGTAAGGAGCTCCACGGGCGCTTTTATCGGGCTCTTCATGAGTCTGACGTAGATTTTGCAGCGTCCGTGGCCTGGCTTTTCGGCAACCTCTTCGGGGAAACTGAAGGTTTTATCTGTGCAATTATGGACGAAGTCATCTTGACGAATAACTACCGGAGATATATAATGAAGGACGGGACGGTTGACGTGTGTCGGGCATGCCATCGTCCGGGTGAGTCTATCAGACATATTATCTCTGGGTGTTCTCGTCTGGCTAACGGCGAGTACACACACGCGAGTGCACAGGCATAACCAAGTAGCCAGGATTATTCACCAGCAACTTGCTTTGAAATACAACCTAGTGTATTCAGAGGTACCGTATTACAGGTATGTGCCCGACCCAGTTCTCGAAAATGACCATGTCACGTTGTACTGGGATCGGTCTATCATTACTGACCGGACTATTGTAGCCAATAAGCCGGATATAGTGGTGATAGACCGATTAGCGCGCCGCATAATGATAGTCGATGTCACCGTCCCGCATGACGAGAATCTCGTGAAAGCTGAGAAAGAAAAACAAATCAAATATCTCGACTTAGCACACGAGGCTGTCGACATGTGGAATGTGGACTCGGCTATCATTGTGCCGATTGTTGTTACCGCCAATGGCCTGATGGCCAAAAGTCTAGACGATCACCTGTCGAAACTGTCGTTGCGCGGTTGGATCAAGGGCCTGATACAGAAGGCAGTACTCCTCGATACGGCTCGCATTGTGAGGAAGTTCCTGTCTCTGGAGCCCTAACCACCGGTAGCTTGGACCCTGTCCCGACACTGGTGGACTACTATTTTTTATATTTTTTAATGTTTTTTTTTTATATAAGATTTAAGAAATATTTAAAAATGTACAAAATATGTACCTATATAAAATAAATAAAGGACATAATAATAATAGTAATAAAATATTAAAAAATGTAATTTATATGGTGTTTACAATGAATAAAGGAAATAATAATAATAATAATCTACAGGATAAAATAAATAAAATAACTTACCTAATAGATATTGTAGTTCCCAACATACATAACATACAGAAGACAATAACCGAAAAAAATAGTAAATACGTAGAACTTAACGAGGAAATAAATAGAATATGGCGACAAGAAAAGGTTTATGTGGTCCCAATCGTCCTTTCCACAACAGGTGTCATCCCGCATCATCTCCTCCATAGTCTAAAGTTATTAAATCTTAAAGATACCCTTTATATACCCTTACAAAAAACTGGCGTCTTAAATACATGTCGCATTGTCAGAAAGTTCTTACAAATAGACGAACACGAAATAGGTCTACTTCAGAACGCATCCACCACATAACACACCACACGCTACATTTACTTCGCTGGGCCCGTAAATGTAGTTAAATACCTGCCTAAGAGCTGAGAAGTAAAAACAGAAACTAAAATAATAATAATAATATTTATTTAAAATTCTTTACAGGATAAAGTAATACAGTCTTAAATTGTTTATTACCGAGATGGTAATATTGCACTTTTTGGACTTTTTGCGAACACTAATAGGGTTGAAAATAAAACCACTACTGTGTCCTGATCTGAGTAGAAATTTTTTATTCTCCGTGGAAGTCGCTGCGTCCCCGCAAGGGGGCGCGGCGGCGGGGTACAGGCTAGGCCTTTGTCCCGCGGTGGCAGGGTAGGGCCCCGTAGATACGGGACCTGCGTTGGGGTGCCTTGTAGGCGGCAACCTCAAGGCAGGCGCGCATACGCAGCTTGCCTAAGAGTAACTGCACTGTGTTCAGTAGGAGCGCCTCGGCACTGCTCCTGCAGTGCCGTTTTTCACGACATCTCGGCGGTCAGACCCCGCCGGGTGGAACCCCCGGTTACCCGGAGGAAGCCCAGCGAGAGACGACCAGCGACGAGAATGCCGGCTTTGGGGGCGCTCCCTACTGAGGATGTAGACCCCCGCCTGTTACGCTTCCAGATCGAGCCGGTCACGCTTCAGGCTCAGGGGACGTGGTGAGAGTATGAGCGGTAATGGAAATTGTGTGTTACACCGCTCATGTGGGCATGCAAACGCGCAACCGCGCTACGCGTCCGCTGCGTGAGTAATATGTATGTAGAGTCGTGATTGTATGAGGGCTGGAGCACGTCATGCCTATATTAACTTAGAACACAACGTGCACCGGGTGCGTGTGATGATTGAGGAGTCTAATTCGTGTGAGTGAGTCGCGTGTAGGTGAAAGCGGCTCACTCAGGCGTCAAGTCCGGTGGGTTGGACACGTCCGGTAGGAGGTCACGGGGAAATCGCCTCGCGTCAGGAGGACGCGCGTGCCAAGGCGCTATGTGCTTGACGTGCTGCCAAGCGGAAGCGTCGGCACGCGAGAACATGTGGGACGCGAGGCGGACACAAAATTGGTCCAGGCTCTCCATCTCGAGGTCCCGCTGTATGACGTCGTTCCTCACCAGCGGGGGGGCGTTCGCGATGGTCCGGAGCGAAAGGTTCTGTTGCGCCCGGAGGCGTCTCTTGCTGGACTCGCTGGTGAGGGCGAGCCAAGCTGGGGCGGCATACGTGATGATGGGGCGGATGTACGTCTTGTACACGCCCAGCTTGGTATGCAGCGGGAGGCGAGAGGAGAGCACTGGGCGGAGCAGAGCGCGGGCTGCCCCGCTCTTGGCGGTGACCTGCCGGACGTGGCCTCTCATGGAGAGCCGACGGTCGATGGTGACCCCTAGGTACTTCACCTGGGGCGACCACGCGATGTCGGCTCCATGCAGCTGGAGAGGTGGTGGGAGGCGAGCAGACCCGACGAGCAGCGCCTGGGTCTTACCCACGTTCACCGACAACCTCCACTTCGACAGCCAGTCGGGAAGCTGATCTAGTACGCGCTGTACTTTGACTGCTGCGTGCTTCGCGTTAAGCGAGGAGCTTATGTACGCAGCATCGTCGGCGTACAGCGCGAGCGTGGTTTCCTGCGTCGTGGGGATGTCGTCGGTGTAACATGAGTAGCAGGCCGGCGATACGCAGCTACCCTGCGGTACGCCGGCCGCGACCGGGCGGGCGCTCGAGAGTGCGCCATCGACCACCACCTTAAAGGTCCTATCCGAGAGGAAGGAGGAGACCACCTTTACGACGCGACGGGGCGTGCTGGTGTGAGAAATCTTGTAGACCAGGCCTTCGTGCCAGACCCGGTCAAATGCCTTTTCCATGTCGAGGAATACTGCAACCGCTCGCTCCTTCTTGTTCAGCGAGGCGGTGAGAAGGTGCAGTACCCTCGACAGCTGGAGCGTCGTGCTGTGTTCCGAGCGGAACCCGAACTGTTCCGGACGTGGAGTCAGGTGGGGAGTTAAATGTCGCAGCAGGAGTCTCTCAAACACCTTGGACATAGTGGGCAGCAGAGTGATCGGCCGATAGCTCTCCGGCTTCAGCACGTCCTTGTTCGCCTTCGGCAGCATTATAACGCGCCCTTCCTTCCAACACCCAGGAAAGACCCCCGTGCGCAGCACCCCCGTGAACAGGCGCGCCAATGCCGCTACCGAACGGTACGGCAGGTGGCGCAGCGCTGTATTGGTGATGCCGTCCGCCCCAGGGGCCTTCCTCAGTTTCGTGGACAGGATGGCGCGTCTGACTGCGTTAGGCGAGAAGAAGATAGGGTCTTCCTCGGGAGCTATCGGCGAGGCGAAGTATTCTCCAAGGTGCCTCTCGACTGCTGCGACATGGTCTTGGTCAACAGTCGGGTTCGGCTGGAATTGACGCTCCAGGCACTCGGCGAAGATCTCCGCACGGTCTGCTGCGGAGTATCTTGGGGCCCCGTCGCTATGCAATAGCGGACGCACCGGAGCTGGGGTCTTCGTTAACTGCCGGCAAAGCCTATGGATTGCCGGCCAGTCTCCTTCCGTATATACAACGTGATCGTCCCAGCTCTCGGCGTTAAACGCTTGGAGCTTGGCTCTGACTCTCTCCGCGTGGCGGTTTAGGTGTGCCTTCTGCACAGGGCATCTCGATAGTTGCCACCGTTTGCGAAGGCGCCTGGTCTCAGCGACCAACTCCTGCAGGTGCTTCGGCAGGGGCCTGAAAGCTTTCCCATGCGGCTGCGATATAGTGGTGGTCGCCTCGTCAAGGGCGCGCTGGATGCAAACGGTGACCTCCTCCGCCAGACTATGTACGTCCGCGGAAGAGACGACAGGCCAAGCTGGCGTGGTGGTCTCCATCACTTCCTGGAACTTTGTCCAGTCCGTTTTTCGACGTGGCGCTGGGGGCGAGAGTCGGGTCGGCATGTCTGCTAGGACGACGAGGACAGGTTGGTGATCCGACAGCATCTCGTCGTCTAGGACTTGCTGGGTGATCTGGCAGTTCAGGCCCACGTGCACGGTGATGTCTAGCACATCCGGCGCATACTGGTACTGGTCCGGATAATGCGTCGGAGTTTCCGGACCGGACACCACGTACCCGTGAGCCTGTGCGTCTGCGAAGAGTCGTTTACCCCCGGAATTCGCTCGATTCGAATTCCACGCTGGGTGTTTGCAATTGAGGTCGCCGGCCAGGAGGGTCGGCCTCGACGACTGGAGCATGAGTGCCCGCAGCTCTGTTACATCGAATTGGGCTGCGGGCGGAATATAGGCCGCGAAGATATTCAGGTCCTCACCGGCGAGGTGGACCTGAACACCCAGCGCGTAGATGGAGTTGAGGGGCGTCGAAGGTAGGGCTTGGTGGACGACTCTACGCCGCACTAGTACCGCCAGACCACGGTAGGTAATGCCGACTGCCGACTTCTCGTCCTGCCTGTAGATGAAATATCCCGGGAACCTGACTGTGTCGGCAGGCCCCAGGAGAGTTTCGCTTATCAGCGCCACGTCTACTTTCTGTTCCTTGAGGAGGAGGCGGAAGGAGGCGACCTTGCTCTTGAGGCCGCGGGCATTCCAATGGATGATCCTCAGAGACCTGGCCATCGGTGACCGGTAACGATCTCGATTAGTTGAGGCAGGTCCCCAAGGACCACACCTATTGGATCCCGCGACCCCATCATCCTCCCGACTAACCCCATCAGGTAGCGGAGGATCCGAGATGAGTTGACTCGGAGGGCCTCTGCCTCGCTGCTGCTGCCGAATAGGGGCAGCACTTGCGTGTGCGGCCGCTTTGGGGGCGGCTCGGCTCGCCTCTGTGTGCTGCTCCTTCTTCTCCTCGTCGGCAGCAACAGGTGCTGCTCTTGAGGGGGCCCCTGTCCCAGAGGGGGCAGGGGCGGTCGCCGCTTCGGTGTGGGAGGGAGGGGGCGGGGGCTTCTTCCCCCTCTTCTTCCCCCCCCTCTTGGTCATCCTCCGCCTCCCGGAGGGGACTTCTTGACCTCTGATTGAGGGCCCGTTGGCTGCCGCCATCAGGGACGCACTAGGCGCCTCCTTCTCCTCGGCGTTCACAGGCCTCTCTCTGGCTGCGTTCTGCTGGCGCTGTTGCCGGGAGATGGCGACAGTGCCCGCTCGCTTGTTCCTCAACTCGTTGAGGAACACGGGACATTTCGAGTGGCACGCCGGGTGGTCGCCTGCGCAGTTTGCGCAGGTGGCCGGTTCTGACCTCGGGCGTGGGCAATCCTTTGCGGCGTGGCTCTCGCCGCAACGCACGCATGCGAGCGGGCGATGGCACAGGTGGGAGCTGTGCCGGAACTTCTGGCACCTGTGACACTGTGCGGGCCCTTTCTTGCCCCTCCACGCCTCGACTCGGACACCACGCATTAGGAGTAATTCCGTGGTGTCATAAATTCTCCTCACGTCGGGCGTCCTCTTTAGCACGGCATGAAATATGCAGCCAGGTCGTCCCTCGCGCGCCTTAATGTTGCGCACGAACTCTGGCTCATATCCCAGCCGGCTCAGCTCTTCTTCAATCTCTGCCGGTTCCGTGTCGGCAGGGAGTCCACGGATGGCCACCTTAAAACTGCGCTCCGCTGGGAGCGAGTAGGCGAACCAGGAAATGCCGCTTTCCCTTTCCAGGTCGGTGAGATAGCGCTGGACCACCCTGTACTCCACCTCGCTTTCGGGGAGGAACCGAATGCCGCCTTGGTACGGGCGGGCATTCGGTGGGAAGCCCAGCAGCTCTTTCACCGCCCTAAAGTGGGCGGCCCAGCCTGGCAGCCTCTCCACAATCAGCGGGGGGTAGCGGGGGGACTTCTTCTTGGCGGCAGGAATATTTCCTGACGCGGAAGGTGTGGGGGCCCTCGCAGATGGGGGGGCCCCGGTGTCCATCGGGTCCGGGTTGCCCCTCAGGCCCGAAGAGGTGGATGGCAGGGGGGAGGCCGGCGGTGAGCGCACCGCTTCGGCGAATGTGGGTGACCCCACTTCATCCCGCCTGCGCGGGGCACGCTGAGGTAGGGGGGGGTCCTTACACGGACGCTTCGCCTCTTCGGCGGCCTCGCCGTCGGAGCTGCGGGGTCTGCGTTGTGGCCGAGCGTCCAGAACAAATTCGTAGCCGAAACTCGGGGTCTCCAGTGGTGGGGGTGGGGGGCCCTCGTCCGGTGAGCCGGGTCGCGTGAGCGTGTCGAACGACACGTCTCGGCGACCGACATGAGAGGAGGCCCCCGACGAAGCCGACATGTCCGACCCCTGACGGGAGGAACATGCGGACATGGCGACGGGGGAGTCCTGGGCGGAGCCCCTTGGTGGAGGTGGCGAGAAAAATGGTGGCACTAACCTTTCCGCCGCAGCGGCCGAGCCCGCCAGCATGCGGCGGGTAGCCGGTGAAGCGGTGCGGCGTGCTGGGCCGGGCTGTGTCCTTGTTTTCGGCTCGGGGCCGCGTTTTCCGGGAGGGATGCTGGTAAGTGATTTCGGTGTCGCACCGGCACTGGACAACGATTCACTGGAGGTGGGCACAGGTGGGGCCCTGGTAGGCGCTGCGGAGCGCGCAGCCGGCGCGGAGGGCACAGCGGGTCGCGCGGGTGCGGCACTACGCGCGATGATGTGCTCCCCCGGCGCAGCGGAGCGCACGGCAGGGGTGGGTGAGCGCACGGATTGGTGGCGGCTAGGCTTCACGAGGGGCCCTGGGGCCTGTATGGGCACTGGGCGGAAGGCGGAAGGACGAACCGGGACGGCCGGTTGTCGGCTCGACGACGCTACCGACGAAACGCGCGCAGTCGTAGACAGCGCCGGCGGGTGACGAGCGGCCGTGGACAGCTTTGGCGGGTGCCGAGCGGTCGTGGACAGCTCTGGCGGGACGCCAGCGGTCGCTTCCCTCTTCGTCTTGGAGGCGGATGGGGCTTCGGGCGTCGGACCCCCAATAAATGGGAGCGACAGCGTCCGGTCCCCCATCGGTCGATCCGGGGTTGGGGTCTCGGAGTCGTTTCCCAACGAACTCCGAGGTCCAGGCTTCTTGGGCGGCATGACGTCGCACAAATAGTTTGTAAACACACGTTTAAAATTCACATTCACATATTTTAAAATTGTTTTTAAAAAAATTCAAAAATTAAAATTGGTTAAAACAGATTAAAAACTTTGGCACGTTGCCTCCGCGACCACTACGGTGTGTATAGGCACACCGGGTAGCGACGGGGTGGCCTCCCCTGTGTGCTCCCGCAAGTGCTAGCCGAAACCAGCACCTACGTCAACACACAAAGGGTAAGCCGACTAAAAATAGAAGTGGTCCGTACGGGAACGAGGCGCGAACTGTACTGCCTGGGCAACGGAGCAATCCCCAATTTTTTATTCGAAAAATATCAATGCCCTTATACAAATGCCGGTAACGAAACCATAGCGACTTATAAATCGACGTTAACGCCATCTATCGAGATGGTTGGTACTATAATAATGAAAATCAAGGTTTCATCGTCAACATACCGACCGCCAAGGACATTTACTGACAGAATGTCCTTCTTATATTGTACCTTATATACTAGAAGGTGAACTTTAACTAATAACAATTAGTGTTGACAAACTTATCCTAAGAGGTATAAACAACGGTTAAGACTGCTAGACTAAAGAGACTTTGCAAAAAATACATTTGAACTAAAAATATCAAAACTTAACTTTTATATCAGTACGAGTGTGCAATATTACGAACATGGAATAAAAAAATAAATAAATGAAATAACAATTCATTGATCTGAAATGGGTAAAATGCATAATTTGGATGTTGGTCTCTTAATGATAGATGTTTTGGTTCGTAATGTGACCACACGGGTTACGTCATCATCACCTGGGTATTTTTCCAGAACACGAGCCAACAACCAGTGACTAGGCGGCAAATGATATTCCTTAATCATCTTTTGTTCTAAATCTATTTTTAAATTCTTAGGTCTTTTGTACTCAATTATTTGATTTTTTAGGAATGCAGGTCCTGAAAACCATAACTCATTGCTAATTAATGAACTAGGTAAGACTCCCCTTGAAGCACAGTCGGCTGGATTTTCTAATCACTGCGTGATGTGGTAAGTACACTGCTTCATCTTTCTTACTATCCTCTTCTTTTACAGGTTTCATGTGGCTTAACTGTAAGTACTCATTAATTACATCTTTATATTTTTCATTTAAACTACTATCTTTACTTAGTCTTTTTTCTAACGATTTAAACCTTGTTTCAGCTATCTCACGAGAACGCCCGCCTTTACAAATAGGATCTTCGTCTCGGAATGGTAGCCGCACAATGTATCTGCCTGTATCATCTCTTTTAGTTGTTTTAATATAAAGTTCTTCACATTTTTGCTCTTCTGGATTCAATATTCTCTTTGTACTAACTTGTTCTTCTATTTCCCAAAAGTTCTTGAGAATATTGTCTTCATTGAACTGTGCACAATGTACATTTATCTTTTTTGTATCATAATTTGGAGTCTTGCTATTTGAGTGAACTAAGCCTGAAAGGATCCATCCTAAAGTGGTGTTTTGTGCGATCATAGTACCAGATGGACTCCTTTTTACACCTTCCTTCATTATGCCGCAGTAAGCATCTGCACCCAAGAGAATATCTATTTTATTGGGAGTATTGAAGTTAGGGTCTGCTAGACACAGACCTTTAATATCAACCCAACCCAACAAACTTTTACTAACAGTCCTCTCAGGTAAGTATGATGTTATTTTACTTAAGACGTAAGCACTAATATTAAGTTGGAAATCTGGTTCAACTGTGGACTTAAATGTCAAATTTACCATGTTCTTCGCAAGGGTTGATCTATTGTCTCCTAAACCGGAGACTAGACCTCGGACTGGGATTTTCTTCAGCCCGAGATATTGTACTGTGGCTTCTGTGATGAAACACGCCTGGGAGCCCTGATCTATCAAAGCTCGAATTGTATGAAATTCACCCGACTTGGACTCGGCTTTTATTAACGCTGTGGCTAATAAAACCTGTCTGGGTTTGGAGGGCTGGCCGGAGCGGCCAGTAGACAAACATGCAACTATCTGACCATCACTAGTTGAAGAACTAGTGTTGTCGACAGCAGGCTTTACTGTAGCCTCTTGGCCTTGATTCTCTCCGTTAGACTCTCTGTTGAGGTGCAGTAACGAATGATGGCGTTTTTTGCAAATTCTACAAGAGGTCTGCTTTCTACAGTCACGTACGGTATGATTGCTGCCTAAACAATTAAAGCAGAATTTATTTTTGGCGACGAACTCGCGTCTACTTTCTGTAGATTGTTTTGCAAATTGCTTACAGAAACAGAGCTTGTGGGATTCCGTACAGTATTCGCACTGCATATTGGCTGAACTTGTCGCTAACATAGCCTTTAAACTATGAGCCTGTGAACTAGTATTGACCTGATGAGTCACTGCTTTCCTTGGTTCTATACATTCCAAGGCGCGGAAACGACTTTCAATAAAGGATTTAAATTGTTCAAAGGTGGGTAAGTCGTTACTAGAGTTGTTAGAAACGCTGAACTCCCATTGCTTATGCGTTTCGTTATCTAGCTTGAACGTGACTAGATGAATGATCATAACGTCCCATGTGCTCACATCAATTTCCAAATTTGCTAAGGCGTTGAGACAGTCAATTGTAGTATCTAATAGGTCTTTTAATGCAGAAGCTGATTCAGCATGCAGGCGTTTTTGGCTAAATAATCTTTTTAGAATGCAACTAGTTAAATATTTTTTATTTGCGTAACGCTTTTCTAATTGAGACCAGCATTGACTGTAGTTAGTATCTGTGATTGGCGTGTGCCTTATTAGCTGTTCAGCCTCCCCAGTAAGATAACTCTTGAGGTAGTGCAGCTTTTGGACATTATCCAAAGATGTATTATTGTGAACTAATGATGTGAACAGATTATAAAAGGTTGTCCATTCACTATATTTGCCAGAGAATGTTGGAATCGTAATTTTAGGCAACTTTACGAAACAATTATATGGCTTGGATGGGCTATTGTTAGCTCCACTATCCTGTGGTACTGGTGCTTTGACACAGATTTTATTTAGTGCTGATTTTATCAAACATTTACAGTTTATATAAACATCTTCGGTTGCATCGTACATGTCAACAACTTTTTGACTTATGTCTTCTATTTTAAACACGCCATAAGGTTGCGTTTTGGTATCCTTAAATAATGACCAATCCCTTTCCAATAATTCAAGCCTTGTCTCCAAATATTCTAAAGTAAGTCTATCTTTCGGACTCTTTTTAAAATTAGTATAAGCTTTTTGTATCACATTTTGAAGATCTTTCAATATATTAACTTTACCTTCCATCTTAAAAAATAAACAAAACAATAATTTGAAACGTGCTTAAAATATAAACAATAGCCTGTAATAACCTCTGTATAATAGTAGTTAATTAAGTTCCTCAACAATAACTCACTAATTAATAACAAATCAAAACTTTGCAGTTAAGAGGACCAAATTGAGACGCTCAAATAAGTACAAGTCTTGATATCCAATTAAAACTAAGTCTCAAAAAAGCGAAAAAATTTACAAGTGTTTGAAACAAATACACTTTGATAGAAATCGGACATAGATTCCACGACTGCCCCAAAAAGGAGTGTTATGTTTTCAGGGTTCATGTATGTATGTATGTATGTATGTATGTGAGTTTCTTTATTCCACCATAACTTCTAAATGACTGAACTGATTTACACGTATGAGGTATCGTTAGAATCCTTGCATTGTCCCGAGTAACATAGGCTATTAAAAAAATAAAGAAATGCAATGTGGTGGGTATGATAATTAAATGAACACCCACCCAATTTATTTTTTATTTTTATTAATCTGTTAATGCATGTGATTATCATCTAGGATTTGACGAGTGGATTCCAAAAATATAAATATGTTACACTGTTAATCGAAACTATCGAATACAAAAAAAAAAATATTTTTGACATTTGCTTTCGAAACCCTAACTAATGTTAGCGATTTTTATGATTAGTTACATACATTATGATTGTTTTCTGTATTAGCAACATTAAAATGTATTTATTTTGCACTGACAACTGGAACGTTATGCGATTTGACAGCTCAGCGCTATGACAGTTGACAGAGGTTCTAAAATAACGCGCTGCGCTGTCCTGACACATTCCGTTGCAGTCTTCGGGGTAAGCAACATCTCAGAGTAAGTTCTACTATATAATTATTATTATTTTAAATGGTATTGATTTATGATATTTGTAATGATTGTGTGCTGTCAAGGCAAAAGTATAGAGGGTGTGTTACTCGTCATGGTCGTTTTATTTAAAACCTTCCCGCTACACTATATCTAGGTACACTAAATAAGTTTCTTATGCAATCTTTCTCTAAAGTTAACACATTAGCTAACAATTCAGAAGTGGGATAAACGAGTCGTTTATTTAAATGCATTCGTTTATCCCGCCCACAAGCGATTTTTTTTCCTAAACTGCATCTTCTACTTTTGTTTTGAAAGTACCTACGTATGTAGGCACCGTTACAATGTTGTTGATAAAATAGTACCTATCTAAGCGGGCATAGTGATGTGTACTTTAAAATGGTGAACTTTAAAATATTCAGGCTTATCGCTTTTGTTGTACTACCTTATTCAATATGAGTTTCTTCTGACACCACCACACGTGCCTTGCCAGGGCTACACTCTGGAGGTACTACCACACCACCACACGTGCCTTGCCAGGGCTACACTCTGGAGGTACTACCACACCACCACATGTGCCTTGCCAGGGCTACACCCTGGAGGTACTACCACATCACCACACGTGCCTTGCCAGGGCTACACTCTGGAGGTACTACCACACCACCACGCGTGCCTTGCCAGGGCTACACCCTGGAGGTACTACCACACCACCACGCGTGCCTTTCCAGGGCTACACTCTGGAGGTACTACCACACCACCACACGTGCCTTGCCAGGGCTACACTCTGGAGGTACTACCACACCACCACGCGTGCCTTGCCAGGGCTACACTCTGGAGGTACTACCACACCACCACGCGTGCCTTGGCAGGGCTACACCCTGGAGGTACTACCACACCACCACACGTGCCTTGCCAGGGCTACACCCTGGAGGTATTACCATACCACACGTATGTTAATCTATTGAATACCCGAAGACCCACAGCACTAGAGGCTTTGGCCTAAGGGATTCCAGCATGAGGTGCCCCAGCTCTAAGAAGAGCCACAGTCCTAGGGGCCACAGCCCGAGGAACAGCAGCCCAGGGTGCAGCAAGCCCGAGGCGCGGCAGCCCGCGGCGCGGCAACCCGAGGCGCTGCAGCCCGAGGCGTGGCAGCCCGAGGCGCAGCTGCCCGAGGCGCAGCAGCCCGAGGCGCAGCTGCCCGAGGTGCAGAAGCCCGAGGCGAAGCAGCCTGGAGCGCAGCGGCCCAGGGTGCAGCAACGTGGAGCGAAGAAGCCCGAGGCGCTGCGGCACGAGGCGCAGCGGCCCGAGGTGCATCAGTTCGAGGCACAGCACCCTGAGCCACCGCAGCCCGAGGCACAGCCCGAGGCACAGCCCGAGGCACAGCCCGAGGCACAGCCCGAGGCGCAGCCCGAGGCACAGCCCGAGGCACAGCCCGAGGCGCAGCCCGAGGCACAGCCCGAGGCACAGCCCGAGGCGCAGCCCGAGGCACAGCCCGAGGCACAGCCCGAGGCACAGCCCGAGGCACAGCCCGAGGCGCAGCCCGAGGCGCAGCCCGAGGCACAGCCCGAGGCACAGCCCGAGGCGCAGCCCGATGCGCAGCAGCCCGAGGCGCAGCCCGAGGCGCAGCCCGATGTGCAGCAGCCCGAGGCGCAGCCCGAAGCGCAGCCCGAGGCGCAGCCCGATGCGCAGCAGCCCGAGGCGCAGCCCGATGCGCAGCAACCCGAGGCGCAGCCCGATGCGCAGCAGCCCGAGGCGCAGCACGATGCGCAACAGCCCGAGGCGCAGCCCGATGAGCAGCAGCCCGAGCCGCAGCAGCCTGAGGCGCAGCCCGATGCGCAGCAGCCTGAGGCGCAGCCTGATGCGCAGCCCGATGCGCAGCGCAATGCGCAGCAGCCCAAGGCGCGACCCGAGGCGCAGCGCAATGCGCCGCAGCCCGAGGCGCGACCCTAGGCGCAGCGCAATGCGCCGCAGCCCGAGGCGCAACCAGAGGCGCAGCGCAATGCACAGAAGCCCGAGGCGCAACCAGAGGCGCAGCGCAATGCACAGAAGCCCGAGGCGCAACACGAGGTGCAGCCCGAGGCGCAACCCGGGGCGCAGCGGGAGGCGCAGCGCAATGCGCAGCAGCTCGAGGCGCAACCCGAGGCGCAGCGCAATGCGCAGCAGCCCGAGGCGCAACATACAAGGATTTACAGGTACCACCACTCCTAACAATAGTAGTGGTGATTTTAATAAATTAGTGTAAGCACTAAAGTCCCTTGTCCCGAGTCATGACAACGTAGGTTTCATTTAATAATACTCATAGTTAAATAAGCAAGGCAGAATAAAAATATTATATTTAATAAAATATGGTTGGCAGTTGTCGATAATGTTGAGTCCAAATATTACCCTAATGCATCTTTGTTGTTGATTAAATGTTTTTTATTTTGTAAAGTGATGTGGGTATCAATGTAAATGGAGAAGTGATACAAGTAATTACACAATATTTTTATGTGGTGCTACACCAAGGGGCTCGTATACTCTATAGGTTAAAAGAAGTTCCGTTACAGAATACAACACCAAATGAGACACGAGAGCGCACAGTGCCATGTTATGCTGTTGGGATAGCTTCATTATTGACAACTGCTAGGTTTAGACAAAGCTCTTGTTCAATTATTAATATCTATCAATTGTGCTATGTAGGGTACCAAGAGTGTGTTTGTTCTTGGTTTAAAACAAAGACATTAAATATATACCTACTACCAATAGACAGGACATAGCGAACAAAATCGTGATCCGATACTTATTACCTAGTGGTCATAAGTCGCTCAGTCTAGTATGACGCCCCTACACGTCAAGTCGTATTTGTATCCGCTCTATGCACTAAAAGAAAATCATTTTCTGAGAAAATATGCCGAACTGCCCATTACGCTATTGCAAATCTTGTTATGATAAAATGACTGAACCTAACTTCGGTTTATTTTCGTAAATATTTTTTGTATTTACGAATTAATTAATTAAAATTCAATAATTTTTATAAATAGTTCTAGAACATTTGCTGATTTTGTGATAACGCCATCTATTGCTGAAAAGCTTGACCTTACCTTTATCACACACATTGAGGCTCTACCACGAGCTCATAACGTGATCCATTTTACGACTGACATTTTAACATTATCATGGTAAGGCCCCTGGCCACCTACCGAGCGATAGTTAAATAATTATAAATTTTGACAAATTTAATTCGCGTGTTTGCTATTCAAAGCCAGATGGCGTCACTGAGACATAGGATGACAGTTTTTCTAAGACATTTGTTCTGATAGCCGCTCTATTATAATTATCTCTTTAAATCTCTTTGGTTTAAAAGGTGTACATACCTCAGACCAACAAAAAAAGAAAGACGGAGCACCACGAACTTTAAAAGTAATGCCACACAAACCAAGCCGGTCCAAATAAATACACACGCTCACGCACACTCCTACACTACAACCAAGCTGGTCACTCTTAGTACAGCACGAGTCGTTGTCTAGTGAACATCAATTTAAAAAATAGTATTATGCCTTCGTGTGTAGTGAAAAGTTGTAAAAACAACACTATATCAGATAAAAAATCTCACGGAATCACTTTTCATTTGTAAGTTCTTGATATAACATCGTTTCTTTATTATCTAAACTATGACTTTAAGGTTATTTTATTCAAAAAACGTCAAACGTCAAAAAACGTCAAACGTCAACAAACGAAAACAATGACATTAGTGACAAAGTTTGAGGGTTGCCGTAATATGATTTAAAATTTTCCCGATTCGATTAAATAAATAGTTCTTACTTCGAGCTATGCTTTTTATCTTTTTTTTACGTATTTAATATTTAAGGTTTCCAACTGGTAATGAACAAAAAAAATGGTTGGTAGCTATATGAAATAGTCGGAATGATCCAGTCTGGCTGCCATCAAAATCCAGCGTCGTTTGTTACGAACATTTTGATAACAACGACCTCTACATTACTAATCGTGGACTTCGCCGTGTGATCAAAAGTGGATATCTTAAAAAGGTACCTACGTATTCAACTAGCTTCTGAAGTTTTATAAGTTTCCATGTAGGCCTACATGGAAACTTCTAAAACTTATGTGAAATAAAAATATTTTGTTTATCTGTATAACGTATAGTTTACTTTTCAATTGTACGATACTATACCATACCATACCATAATGTATACAATACCATACTCAACAATGTCTTCACTCTTGTAAATATTATTCTTCCTACACAATATTGTTACCCAAATTTTAGGGAAAAAATTTAACAAATGGCAACCCTTCTAATCACACATAGATAAAAATGTGGCTTCACTCTTGAAGTTCGTGGTGCTCCGTCTTTCTTTTTTTGTTGATCTGAGGTACATACTGAGTATGAACTGTGTACTTTCAAGGGAATAGCCACACGCAATTTATTTTTAAGTATACCTACCTACACTGATGAAAAGTTGTGATTTTATATACAGTTTAACAGGAAAACACCGTAGCTCATGTTGTTCAATAAACCACGTTTCTGAACGAAACATTGTAGAATTTAACATTATTTTCATGCTCGGAAGTCATTGTTCATAAAATGGCTTTTGTGGACAAATTAATGTTGACTAGGCGTGTAACTCTTTACTGAACCGACTCACTGTTCCGAAATATTTTGGTGTTCCGAAGGATTGGAACATCAGCACTGTTTTAAATTTTAATGCATCATTTGGAACAGTTGGAACACTGAGACACTGTTTACTTTGAGTGACCAGCAGTCTTTTAAAAATTCAAATTATAACGTAAATGGCGTACATATAATTAATGACCTGAACTAGAAGCCTCTGCTTTGAATTATTCTCAAGTCAAATAAAACATTTAGTGTATATGACGCAGCTTAACAGATCACGACTCAGTGTGTATATTTTGAGCCGTTGTTCCAAGTGTTCCGTTTGTGTTTTGTGAACCGATGTTTCAAATGATCCGTTTGTATCTTTTGAGCCAATGTTCCAAATAATATATGTTCCAATCGCAAAGATGACACACTTTTTTCCACGCCTAATATTGACCTACAATAAAAGTGGTGACATGACAGCAGTGTCATGTCACTGACGTAACACTGCCGTCAAACAAACGTTTCATGAATTTTACCGAACTTGGATACTTGCCTTTTGAGATTAGTTTGAAACTTCATAACGGTTTTATCTTCTATATAAAGTTAGAAGACCAAATAAATAAGATTGACTTTGAATATAACTATCGAAATGGATTTAGTGAAAGTATATTTTCAATACCTTCTGCGTAATAAATTTTCGTATGAGATTGTAATTCGTGCAGAGACATCTGAGGACATGATCGCTAAGCTTCGTAAATAACTCGAATGTCTGATTTGGACTTTAGTCCTGCAGAATTTGCAATGTAATGTGAATTCTATATAATGACTTCCAGAGCACTTCCAAATTATATTCATGAATTACTAATTTTAGTGTACCAACTTAGGGGATAGCATTGATTGAATTATAGGAAGTAATATTCATGGAAAATCAGATGGTGCGGCAAAAAGTAGTTGCTAAAGTCAGTAAGCCTTTTGTAGGCATTTTTGATTTGTTTTTAGAGATTTGTCTTATCAGGGGGATGTACCTAAATATTTGTAAATGTTGAGTATTTTAGGTATGGTAAAGAGTTATTGTGGATAAATAAAATACAATAACTCCCAATTTGTTCACTAGGGACATGGAGGGATACAATGATTTATTTATTTGAAATAAAATGGTAACATCCAAAAGATGTCTCACTGTAATTTATTTAGTATAGAATGTCTATGAATATTTTGATTACCAGAGGTTATTTTACGGAAGTGTACCTGACTTCCCACATCTAGAATTATGTTAACGAAATAAGTGATTAGCGTAAAACCTATTATTCTTACATTAAGAGAAAGTAGTCTAGACTGAATTTGCCTTGAGTATCTTAAAAGTGATGGTATTTACAGCGTACGTACTGGTAATTAATAGTTGGTAATTTTAATGAATGAAATAAAATAGACGAAACAATTTCATAGTTCGTGATCTCGCATTTTTATTAGTTATTGTATCGAAATTTGGAGTTTCAATAAAAACTAATCAGAGCCAAAAGAGTAAATTAAATATATACCCTCACGTTTTAGTCGGGTCAGTGATTACAACGGATATCAAATGTAAACAAACAGTCATTGTTGGTCAATGATTCACAAATAACAGGTGAAATTTTGTGGTTGAGGTAAATCATTGATGTTATTGTGACATGCACTTGAAACTTATCATGTACCTGGCCTGAGTTATTGTATGTGTATATCAAAATCAAAAGGGTATTTACAGAAACTATTGAGGGATCTGTTTAGGACCATTGAGGCCTGTTCAGGACCATTGAGAGGCCTATTCAGGACCTTTGAGGGACCGTTCAGGACCATTAGGGATCTGTTCAGGACCATTGAGGGGCCTGTTCAGGATAAACCAATTGGCTTTATCAGGCAATTGTTTATTTACTAATGTTTGTTTTTCATTACAGGCAGGACATTTGAGGGACCTGTCTGTTTATATTAGAGGCAGGACATTTGATGGGCCTGTTTGTTTTTCATTAGAGGCAGGACATTTGAGGGGCCTGTTTGTTTTTCATTAGAGGCAGGATATTTGAGGGGCCTGTACGTTTGTCATTACATGATAGCGACAAGAAATAAGTAACATAGATTTGTAACTTGACTTCTTGACATTTCAAAGGTGCCTGTAAATTGTTTATTTGAAATAAAATGCTTTGAATCTTTGAATCAGTAGAGGCAGGACATTTTAGAGACCTGTTTTTGAATGACTGTATAAAGAGTAAGAATAATAATATATATTTATTGAGCAACAAAGTAAAATCATGTATACACAATTGCTTATAAGCTACTTTTACATAACAACTAAATAATGCAATCAATTGTGTCTAAATAGTAATTGGTAAATTGATAATTATGTTTAGTCTCGTTCCTAGGTACAGCAACCAGTGTATGAATAATCTAAAGTTTTATTCGCTACTGTAATAGATATGTTTGCTTTATTGCTGTTATTCTTTCTTTCTTCTCTCATTATTTTGTGTATAACACCAATTTCTTTATTCTTTCACATACGAGGTCGTATTTGTAATACGGATGGCCAACTGTTAGCGATTTTTATGATTAGTTACATACATTATGATTGTTTTCTGTATTATCAACATTAAAATGTATTTATTTTGCACTGACAACTGGAACGTTATGCGATTTGACAGCTCAGCGCTATGACAGTTGACAGAGGTTATAAAATAACGCGCTGCGCTGTCCTGACACATTCCGTTCCAGTCTTCGGGGTAAGCAACATCTCAGAGTAAGTTCTACTATATAATTATTATTATTTTAAATGGTATTGATTTATGATATTTGTAATGATTGTGTGCTGTCAAGGCAAAAGTATAAAGGGTGTGTTACCCGTCATGGTCGTTTTATTTAAAACCTTCCCGCTACACTATATCTAGGTACACTAAATAAGTTTCTTATGCAATCTTTCTCTAAAGTTAACACATTAGCTAACACTAATATTATTAATTAATATTAGAAATCAGCCAAGTACAAGTCGGTCATGTGCGTGAAGGATTTTCGAACCATTGTACAATGAACACTAAGTACATGTAAACAAGAACCAACTTTGTCGATTAAAAAAAATTGATAACATAAAATATATACAATAATAGCCTAGCGAGTGTTTGAAAGTTTAGTGAATCAATTGTGCTTTATCTACTTAATAGAACATTAACGTTGGTCACGGCTTAGTAAATGGCGCTATCCCACAAAGAGAACAACCAGGTATGGTACACGGATGGCTCTAAAATGAACACCGGTACAAGAGCGGGGGTACACAGCGACAACTGCAATCTTAGCCTAAGCATGGGCAAAATGGCGACGGTCTTCCAAGCAGAGACCTATGCTATAATCGGGTGCGCGCAGGAAATACTAGATAGTGGCACCGAAGGGGACACTGTCTACATTTTAAGCGACAGCCAAGCAACACTTAAGGCACTCACATCCAATAGAGTGGATTCTGGGCTGATACTAAACTGTATTAAATATTAAACCAGATAGGAAGCGCAACAAGGTCAGATTGATCTAGGTGCCAGGTCATACATGAGTAGAAGGTAATGAAAGAGCCGACACTCTGGCAAGGAAAGGACCGAAACCCTTCATAGGATTTTCACCAAGGGTCACCAACCAAGGTTTGAAAAGGGCTGCGTTAGAGGTACACAGCACACACTGGCGCAATACAACAGGCCTGAAGCATGTAAAACTATTTCTCAATGACATAGATAAGGGCTGGACCCAAAAACTATGGAGGTACAGCAGATCACAGCTCCGAACAATCACAGGAGTCTTCACAGGGCACTAAGTCACCAACAATCAGCTCCACAACATGGGACTAGCAAGCGACCCGACTTGCAGGATCTGTGGAGATTCAGAGGAGACAATGCTACACTTGCTGTGCGACTGTGCAGCACTAGGCTCCAAAAGACTAGAGTATCTGGGCCAACCATTTCCAAGACCAAGACCAAGACAAGACTACAGGCTCAGCCCCATCAAGGCCATACTGGGACTCATGAAGAAAGTGTACGGAGGGCTAGGGGTTGAGTAGACGGGAGGGGCATACCACAAAAGATCCAGAAGGGTCGAAGTGCTCTGGCCTAGGGCCAGCCCGAAAACAAGCTATGATAAGATAAATGGCGCTATGGTGATCGTTTGAAAATTCGAATGGCCATTGCTACTCCGTGACCAACTAGAACCAGAAGAATTACCACAAGCCGTCTTCGTAGAGTTCGACGACAAGTCAGTACGTGGCAACACTATTCGTATGGGTGTCAAAATTGAACAGTACAGTCGAATTTGACGGGCTAAGGAGTCATGGAAAAGTAGAGCGCCGCATGCTACCGCTTATATTATGTTGGGCCGTGACAGTCCACAAGTTACAAGGGACAACACTGGACAGAGCCTTTGAGGACCTAGGCCCAAAAATTTTAGCCAAAGGGCAAGCTTATGTTGCGCTTAGCCGCGTGAGGCAACTAGAAGGTTTGGTAACCAGTGTTTTAGATCCACGTAAAGTGATTCACGAGCCACATGACAGGAAGTATCTTGATGAATTTCATCGCCTCAGAAATCTTCAACAATTCTATATGAAAAGATTAATCTTCATCTCTTTTTGTGATCGCATAAATGCTTAGAATCTATATTGTGAAGCATGTTTTAAAATTAAACTTATCACTAAAACGTTTAAAATAAAAATAAATAATTTAAAAAATTAAAAAACACGACTGCCATGTCAAAAAAACGAACTAAAAAGCAAAAAACAAGATGTTAATTAAACTATATATATAAAAATGAAAGTTGTCACTCATTCACTCACTAACTAAACACGATGTCTCGAAAACTACTTGATCTACAAAACAAAATTTTTCATCGCAGTCGGGGGACTTTTTATATAGGATAGTATTCTACAGACCGGCGATAACTATTGATAGAAATGCAAACTATGGCTATTACGTAAGTTTTTATGTATGCTACTATAGATATTAGGCGTTTAATTTGAATGTTATCGTATTTTTATTGTGTACATTTTAAAATTAGAATTACTTAAAACGTTAGGTAGAAATACGTAATTCTAATACGTATTTGTGTAATGTTTTTGTTAGGCAGCATGCCTTTTTTATGTGATTAACGTTTTGTAGATATCTTCAAAATGTAGGATGTTGAATTAGATTTCAAATTTAGTCAACAGAATTTAAACAGTGATCCAAAGCTCGAGTAGGTAGTTTTTTGCGCCCCTTTTCAAGTGGTTCATTTGGATATCCGATACTAATAAATTAAACACTTCTAACTGCTGAGCCTTTGTCTGTGTTATGAATGTGTACCAATCATTATTATTAAAATGAAACTCAAGCCACTACACGTTTATCGTTCTCAGAAAATAGAACCGTAAACAAACGCGATCTTTGTTTAAAACCCGACGGCATTCTTACATCATAAAACTTACGTGATGTTATTGTTAAGCTTGTGATATGAAAAAAATGTATGGCAAGGTCTGTTCTTTTGTTTTTTTATATGTTAACTAAAGTGTATTTGTGAAAAGGAAATAGTAACTTTATGAATATATGGTCTATTTTTTTAATTAAAATTACTTTAACACAAGAAACTGGTAAAAAATTCCCTCACAGTGAACATACATGACAATTACGAATACATTACAAGGCAAAACTATACTAATCCATAAATATCCTGTTAGGTAATTTAATAACGATTCTAATGATATAACTCGTAGCCAGCTAACTAACGGAGTTTCAAAGATATCATCGTTTTAATCAGACGCGCCAATTGAAGCGAAATTTGCGCACGAAAAATTCGCGAACTGCACTAATGATGCACATGCACAATTACGCCGTCACAGCACAGCGGTTAACGTAACTTTTTAAAAACAAATATCAATTTACGAATTCTACATCTCTATTTACAGCTTCTATGTGATGTTTAAACGAAAGTGTTTCATCGATTATAATTCCAAGGTACTTAACAGTATTTGACATTTTAATATTGGGACAAACACATTGGTTATTTGTGCTAGATGTGCAGTTATGAGCATACAATGTTGAGGTAGTGCCAGTTAGTTTTTGCTTGCGCATCGAAAACTTGACGTAATTTGTCTTGTCAGCATTTAAAGTTAGTGAATTATTTTAAAGTCATTTATTAATAACATTGAATCCGTGTTGCGCTAACTTGTAGACATTTTCTTCTGAGTCAGCCGAAAACAAAAGACAAACGATATGGCCGTGATCTAAATTTAGATTACAGAGATCGTTTATGTAAATTAAAAAAAGTGAAGGCCCTAAAATACTTCCTTGGGGAATTCCAAAAGCTGTGCTTTTTTCATCATCGCTGATAATATTACCAATCTTTACACATTGCGTACGTTCTTCTAGATAGCTCTTAAATAGTTTCAGCTGCGTTTCCCTAATGCCTATGGCTTCAAGCTTGCGCAACAAAATGGGAACAGAAACTGTGTCAAAAGCTTTGGCGAGGTCCAGGAATATTCCTAGGGTGTGGTTACCTTTATCAAGTTCTTGTGCTAGATAGTTAGTTAAATGGTGTACAGCCTCATCTGAAGACATTTTAGGTCTAAATCCAAACTGCCGCTTAGAGAGAATAGATTTAACCTCCAAATATTTATAAAGCCTGTTGTTTATAATCTTTTCTAATATTTTAGACATAGAAAGCAGTAAGGAAATAGGCCTATAATTAGTCACTTGATCTTTACTACCTGATTTATAAACTGGGACAACAACAGCTTTTTTAAGCACTTGGGGAACACACCTGTAGTTAAACATTTATTAAAAATGTAAGTTAACGGTAGTACTAAAAGTCTTTGAATTGCTTAATAATTTTATTAGATATGTTATCCCAGCCAACTGCACAGTCGTCTTTTAGACCCATAATAATCCTTTCTACTTCCGTCTCGTCAGTATCTAGTAACACAAAGGATGATAAGCTAGTGCTAGATGCAAACAATGAGCTTGTTAGTTACTGCGATTGTCCCCGAAGTTTTTCAGCTAGACACTTGCCCACATTAACATGAGTAGGGTAGCATTGTGATCGGTTATTGTTGAATTAGTTACAAGGGAAGATGGCCTTGAGCATTATATGATCCAAGCAGGAGCCACTTTGATGTGTAGGAAGCGTGTGAGCGGGAAGCAAACTATGGAACGCGCATAGGTTCAGATATTCCTCAGCGGAAGCGTCTGTACTTCCCGGAAGAATATTGATATTAATTATATCTCCAGTTAAAATTGTATTTTTGAAGGATGATAGGTTCTGCAAGGTGTCGTTTAGAGTCAGTGAAATTTTTTATATTCGTAAAGAGGGAGATCTATATACAGCTAATATCGCAAATTCTGCTCCGATTTTAACCAACAATCTGCTACAGTCGTGCATGTTTGGCTCTACGACAGACACATTTAGATGATCTCTTGCATAAACTATCACCCCATCGTTCTGATTGGAAGTTGAGTTACTCTTAATACATACAATATCCCGGAATTTGTGGTATGTTATATTGTTTAGTAAGCCAATATTCAGTTAAGACAATAATGTCACAATTTATGTCTAGACGTTTTAGAAAAATGCTAAAATGATCGAAATTCTTAAAAACACTACGAATGTTTTGGGTTAATATGGTTAATGGACTAGTGTAAGAGGAGAGATATTGCTTGCAGTGTTCAACGTCACAAACTTATGATTGAGATACAGAGAAATTATCTATGTCACTAATTAAATGATTAATCATATTAAAATATTATTAAAAATAACAACAAAGGCCAAGAAGAATCGTAATTTACGGCGCTCTTAGGCGCCTCCATAATCAATAGAGTTTATGTACCTATTTTCTGCCATAATTTTCGCCGGACAGTCCGCTGCACTTGTCTTATGATTGCTTGGCTTTTTGAAGTGCATGCAAGTAGCGCATTTTGGTCCCTTTGCCTTAGTGCATTCTTTGATGGAATGACCCAATTCACCACAGTGGCCACACGTGTAGGCGGTCTCTCATGCATTTAGCTGCATGTCCGTATTGCTAACATTCATAACAACGTGTGACTAGGGTAAAGTCTCTGACAGGGCAGGAAGACCAATTAACAAATACTCTGTCTTTACATATCAAGGCTTTACGTATCTGTGCAGAAACTTCAATAATAAAGTTACAAGTGTCTGCATCCTTCTTACCTGACTTGTGGCTCAGCTTAATGGAGGACAAAAAGGTCTCGAGACTGCAATACTGAAGTTTATCGGCTAGATTTTGGTTGAACAGACAAGTAAAAACATCCTTCTCTTGCATGGATGAGGGCACTCCGATAATTACGACTCTAGGTTTTCTTTTCTGAGGTTCGTCGACTGTAAGGCCTGAATTTGTTGACTGCATCGATTTTTTTACCTTCTCAATGTCGTATTTTGTTTCAGTGCTGATAATGACACCGCCATTTTTTGTCTTGCGTAGTCTTCTTACTTGCAGTTTCATCTGCTGCTCTGGGCATATAATTTTTTGGACAACTGATTTTGTCTCCTCACTGGACTTTAGTTTGTCGTTTGGATATATGGCCACTGAACTTAAATTTAAGGGCTGAATAAATTATTGTTGGTACCTTTTTTCACCATATCAGCAAAGGAAGATCCCGTATTTGGCTTTATAGAGGCTCCAACTGTCATCTTAAGTTCTTGCAGTTGCTGCGACAGATCTATTTGGTCTTCAAGTGTTTGCACGGTGGAGTTTACCATGACTGCTTTCATCTTGACCGACTGGTACTGGACAGCCATCTGTGACGTGACGTGCCGGTCGTCCGTATGGTGTTCGGACGTAAAGAATGGCACCATCCCATCTCTTCCCGTGGGTGTCGTAAGAGGCGACTAAGGGACATACCAGAGAATGGGCAGTAGCATTCTCTGTGCATTATAACATCCACACTGCGATCGCCAACCCGCCTGCCAAGCGAGGCGATTACGGCAAACCTCTCCAAAAAATGATAAGCAAAATTAAGAAATGGCCCCTAGTGCCCGGCAGCCCGTCTACCCTTGACTCCGGTAGCGGTCAAGGCCACGGCGAGGCAAGGGGTGCTAAGAATCACCGGATGGGATCCGGCTACCATTTTAAAAAACAATGACTGTACCTGGCAACATATAACAAACGGACACTGAGGACGGACGAGAAGATAACCGAACTTGAGGAGGAATTGAGCAGGTTGCGATGGAGTATTATTGGATTATCTGAAGTCCGAAGACAGGGGGAGGACATGATAATTCTCAAATCCGGTAACCTGCTCTATTTCCGGGAGGGTGACCAGCAGTCCCAGGGTGGTGTCAGGTTTTTCGTCCACAAGTCCCTTGTGAACAATGTGGTGAAGATCGAGTGTGACGACCAGGGTGGCGTATCTTATACTCAGATTTTTTTTTTTTTTTTAAATGTTAGGCTCACGTTTGGCCACCAAGATATCGCCAAGATATTTGCTGAAGGTCATACAGGTTTACGCCCCTACCTTGACGCACCCCGACGACGAAGTAGAGACCATGTATGAGGATGTATCCAGAGCCATGCATGGTTTTAAGACCCACTTCACCATGGTCATGGGGGACTTCAACGCGAAACTGGGCAAACGAGATGGTGACGAGCTGAGAGTGGGGCAATTTGGATTTGGACGTCGGAATCACCGGGGACACCTACTGGCTAGTTTTATGGAGAAGGAAGGCCTCTACATGATTAACTCCTTCTTCAAAAAACGTGAGCATAGGAGGTGGACCTGGCAAAGTCCCGACGGTGCGACTAGAAATGAGATTGACTTCATTCTGTCGACGAAGAAGCAAATATTAAATGATGTCTCCGTGATCAATGCGGTGAAAACTGGAAGTGATCACCGCATGGTAAGAGGCACATTGAATATCAATATTAAACTTGAAAGGTCTCAACTGGTGAAGTCTACGCTCCGTCCAGCACAGATCCAGATTCAAAACTCCGAGAGCTTTCAGCTCGAACTCCACAATCGTTTAGAGTGCCTAGGAAGCTCCGTGGACGAATATAACGATGGGTTCGTGGAAACTGTCCATACGGTCGGGTCTAAATTTTTCAAGGCTCACTGTACAAAAAAGAACAAGAAGCTGTCAGATCAAACTCTCGAGCTTATGAAGAAGAGGCGTGAGATGACTTTGCAGTCTTCAGATGAAGCGTGCACATATCGGCAGCTCTATAAACGGATCTCAAAGTCTTTGAAGCGCGACCTTCGCTGATTTAATACCGAGAGGATTAAGGATGCGATTGAGCGGAATAAGGGCTCTAAAGTATTTGCACGAGATATGTCTATTGGACAGAGCCAGCTCACGAAACTGAAGACCGACGATGGCAGAGTCATATCTGCCAAATCGGAGCTTCTGGAGAGATCGAGGCTTTTTATGGACAGTTGTACACGTCAATCTCCGAACCCACTGCAAATCTAGCAAACTACCCAAGAGCTTGATTAACTCGACACTATGCCGAAGATATCCCGGACGTCAGCCTGTACGAGATTAGGATGACTTTGAAGCAGTTGAAGAACAACAAGGCGTCGGGTGAGGACGGAATTACGGCCGAGCTCCTGAAGGCGGGTGGAAAACCGGTCCTAAAGGCACTTCAGAAGTTGTTCGATTCCGTCATACTCGAGGGAAAAACGCCACAGGCATGGAGCAGAGGTGTGGTGGTGGTACTCTTCTTTAAGAAGGGTGACAAGACCCTGCTTAAGAATTACAGGCCCATCTCACTTCTGAGCCATGTCTACAAGCTGTTTTCCAGAGCCATCACGAACCGTCTCGCACGCAGGTTCGACGACTTCCAGCCTCCCGAGCAAGCCGGATTTCGAAAAGGCTTCAGCATTGTGGACCACATACATACGCTGCGGCAGGTTATACAGAAGACTGAGGAGTATAATCAGCCTCTCTGCTTAGCGTTTGTGGACTACGAGAAAGCCTTTGATTCGATCGAGACTTGGGCTGTACTGCAGTCTCTTCAACGTTGCCAGATTGACTATTGGTACATCGAAGTGCTGAAGTGTTTATACAAAAACGCCACCATGTCAGTCCGACTTCAGGACCAGACCTCGAAACCTATCCTCTTGCAGCGGGGTGTGAGGCAAGGAGGCGTCATTTCTCCGAAACTGTTCACGGCCGCAATGGAGGATGACTTCAAGGTTCTAGAGTGGAGAGGGCTAGGCATAAATGTCAATGGCGAGCACATCACTCACCTTCGATTTGCCGACGACATAGTAGTCATTGCTGAGACTACGGAGGAGCTCAGTACAATGCTCGGTGACCTCAGTAAAGCTTCCGAAAGAGTGGGACTTAAAATGAACATGGACAAAACCAAAGTCATGGTAAACAGCCATGTAGCACCCACTCCTATCAAGACCGGAGACTCTACACTCGAAGTTGTGGACGACTACGTTTACCTGGGACAGACGGTCCAGTTGGGTAGGTCTAACTTCGAGAAAGAGGTCAATCGTCGAATCCGACTCGGGTGGGCAGCGTTCGGGAAGCTGCGCGGTGTCTTCTCGTCCAATATACCACAGTGTCTCAAGACGAAAGTCTATGACCAGTGCGTGTTGCCAGTGATGACATATAGCTCCGAAACGTGGTCGCTTACAATGGGCCTCATCAGAAGGCTTTCACTCAAAGGGCAATAGAAAGGGCTATCCTCGGAGTTTCCTTGCGTGATCGCGTCAGAAATGAAGATATCCGCAGGAGAACCAAGGTTACAGACATAGACCGAAGAATCGCCAAACTTAAGTGGCAGTGGGCAGGGCACATTGCTCGCAGAACAGATGGTCGATGGGGACGAAAGGTTATGGAATGGCGACCACGTACCGGAAGATGCAGCGTTGGAAGGCCTCCCACAAGGTGGACCGATGACCTGGTGAGGGTCGCGGGAATCCGATGGATGCGAGACGCACAGGACCGGTCATTGTGGCGACATTTGGGGGAGGCCTATGTCCAACAGTGGACGTCTTTCGGCTGAAATGATGATGATGATGATGAATTTTTTGTGACTGTGTTTGCTTGAAAGTGGAATTAATAGCGATATATAGTACTACAAGAACTATTTGAGCTGTGACTGTATCCATAAAAGTGCTGTATTCCTGTGATTTTTTTGTGATGAACCCTGGACTTGAAAGCTAAGTACTAATATTCTAACATTGCTCGAACTATAACCACAAAATAACTTATTCACCTTTGCTGAGCTTTTATAGTGTTTCTACAATATTGCTGGAGTTTATTGATTGAGTTGCTAAGTTGCAAATTTTGCAAGTCATTGACAGATCTTGTTGTGTCTGCGAGCGCCATCTGTTGGTAACCCTTGGAGCTACGTCAGGATCCAGCGCTTCGTGATCGAACCACATCAATACGCATTAGCGATCATCATACAGGTCTCAAAGTTGTAATACTTCCTCAAATTAGACTAGGTAGCGCTGTCCTACTGATATATTATTTTGTTTACTTCAAGTAACATAATGAATTGCTGCCACAGTGAACTGGTTGCGAATGCAGATAACATCCTTCTGTGCTGTCTATGTGAGGGAAAACATCACTATGAATGTCTCAATGTAACGCACAGCCAATATGCGGCACTTAGCGCCGAGTTTAAGGCATCCTGGAAGTGCCCGTCGTGCAGCAATGTCACCAGGCGTAATAGGTCTAACGTTAATACCCCAGTACGTAGCTACACGGATCTTACGGTTGAGGATAATTCTGTGGACATGTCATGTGATATTCCAGACGAACCTAGTTCGCTACGTACCCTCACTGATTCCAGGAATAGAAATCAACATGTTGAAACATCCGCCAAACCCATTTCTAGCTCAGACTTTCATAGATTCACAAGAGACTTAAATGAAACCCTTGATATTTGGTGGGACGAAATGAGTAAAGACTTTCTTTAAATTCGTGATGAAATAAAATCAACTATGACTAACATTTATAAGGAAATAACCTTACTGATGTTATTTTTAGGCTTATAATTTTATTGCGCAATAAATTATTACTTACTTACTTACTTACCTCATTGCGTACCGAGCAGTCTCTTCTAAAAGGCCTGCGTAGCGATGTTGTTAGCCTTCAGGCTGTTACTCAGGACCAAAAGCAGCAGCATGAACTCCTCGAAAAACTAATCGCTGATTTAGATGGCACTGGGTCTACTGGCATGGAGCTAACAGTCAGTGCTCTCGAGTCCAAAATTGACACTTTGGAACAACAGGCACGTCAATGTCGAAATAGGCAATTTGCCTGAAAGGCGCAACGAAAACCTGCCAGCCATTATTGAAGCAATTGGTCTTGCACTTAACTTGCCACTTTCGCAGCAGAGTATTGTCTCGGTCCATAGAGTGCCACATGCGCACCAACAAAACACAAGACCGAAAAATGTCAAAGTAAAATTCACATCATGTATACAAAGAGACAATCTGATTAGTGCTTTTCGTAAAGCCTCCTCATTAAGGTCAGAACAGATCGGCATAACTGGAACCTCATGCTCCATTTATATTAACGAGCATCTAACATTAAAGAAGAAGCAGTTATTTCGAAAAGCCCGGGAGGTCGCTAAAAGTCACAACTACAAATACGTATGGGTCAGGAATGCAACAATACTTGTGCGTGAGCGAGAGGTTGAAGTCTCGTTTGCAATACGCGGAGAAAGAGACCTTAACAAAATTAAATAAAAAAAGCCAGCTGAATAAGTATCACAAAAACTTTTTACAAAAAAAAAATAACGGACTTTACTAAAAAAAACACTAAAAGGATCAAAATAATTTTAATTTCGGAAGTCGGTGTTTCTCGGTATTGTTTGTTTCTTATTTAACACCGACTTCCGAAATTAAAATTATTTTGATCCTTTTAGAGTTTTTTTTAATGAAGTCGGTTAATTTTTTTTTTGTAAAAAAAAATATTTTACACTTTTTAGTTGCGAACCACTTATAAACAGAGTGCCTATTTCTCATGACGATTCCAATTAACCCAAAACACTGCAAGTTTACATTGTTTTATTAGAAAGTTCCTGTGTCTACCTTCCACCTTCCGGCTCCATCACCAGACCAATTCGATAGTACGAGTATCTTATAGCCAAAGTGCATCTCATGACAATTCTAATAAGCCCAAACACGGCTAGGATACATTGATTAATTACGGAGTTCCTATGCCTACCTTCCGGCTCCATCATCAGATCAGTTCGATAGTACCTTATAGCCAAAGTGCATCTCATGAGGATTCTAATAAGTCCAAACACGTCTAGGTTACATTAATTAATTACGGAGTTCCAGTGCCTACCTTCCGGCTCCTTCATTATCATCAGATCACTTTGATGATACCATTTCCAACGTAACCACTTAGAACCATTCATTTATTTGTATTGTCACAGTCGCTTAACTATCTTCATTGTGATATCAATGTGAGTATGAAGTTCCGTTGACCATTTCTGGTCTTCTTCATCAGTTCCACTTCATCAAATGTTACTTTTTGACTGTAAATGCTTAAGTACTCGACGAAAATACCCAAATCACTATATGGTTGCCTATAATATTTGAGGAGTTCCCTCAATTCCTCATGGATCCCATCATCAGAACTGGATTTTGAAAAAAATGGGACAAATTTGTAAGCATGTCCTTTATAGGGAAAAAAAAACGACGGAGTTCTGAGGTAACAAACAAAAAAAAAATGATAAAAAAAAATACAACGGAATTGAATAACCTCCTCCTTTTTTTTGAAGTCGGTTAAAAATAATAAGTATTTCAAATTATTTCTGCTGTCGTATTAATTATGGACTTATTTTTTTTGCATGTTATTCTTACATAATTATGCATGCTATTAATTTTAATTTTTATTATATTTTAACTAGTATTGTGTCAAAGTGGTCAATTTCACTTGAAGTTATATGACTGTTTTAATTTTGATTCAATGAAACTTTCAATGATATTTAATTCAACGCAACTTATTATATTGTATCAATTAATTTATATAGTTTTAAGTTTTAATTCTAATGGACCTATTACACAATGTTACTTGAAATTATATACAAGTTTTAATCTGATCTCAATGCAATTTATTATACAATGTCAATTTATCAATATAGTTTTGAATTGTAATACTAGTCAACCTGTTTAATAAATATCAGGGTTTTAAAATAGTTAAACACTTCACTTCAGTTTTTAAATCTGTATATTGCTCAGATAATTCCAATTACACTCACTATAAATATCCTTACACAGAAAATAAATGTAAATATTCTCATACATACACATTCACCGTACTTCAAAGTATTGCCTTAGCTTTCCAGTACTGAACTGACTCGAGTGAGCGCGTGCGCAACCTTATATCTGTTCGGTCTCCCCACTGCCGATCACTACGTAATCAAATCAAGTACTAGAGTATTGCGTGCGCGCACATCCGATTTTAATACAGATTTATAACATTAGGTTTTAATAATTTGATTTAATAAAAGAAAAATAAATAAATTACAGTGTAAAAATTAAAATAACATAGTGTTATAATAAATAATTACAATATTATAAGGTTCAGTCTATATTCAATATCCTATCAACATAATCCATTTCTAACATGTTATACATTGTTACTTGAAATTATACACTTATTTTAATTTTAATTTGATACTATTTTTTAATCAATGTCAATTAATATATACAATGTTTATTTTTAATACAATGCAGCATATACAATGTCAATAGATCAATACAGTTTCAAATTGTAATTCTAGTCAAGTTATATATTGTTACATGAAATTACATATATGTTTTAATTTGATATTATTTTTTATACAATGTCAATTAATATATAATAATGTTTAATTTTATTACAATGCAACTTATCATACAATGTCAATTTATATACACAATATGTTCTAGTTTTAATTTGATACTATTTATTATACAATGTCAAATAATATATACAATGATTAACTTTAATTCAAGACTTTACACTGAGATTCCATTATGGACCAAGTTCTACCTAATATTGCAAGTTTTATATGAATTAGCTGTGTTACTCCGACATAGTATTGAACAAGGAGAAACTTGAATTCGTCGAGAATACGGTTTTCCTAGGGATCACGCTTGACTCGAGGCTACAATGGGGTCCTCATTTAACATCTCTGGCAGGTCGGCTTAGTTCAGCAGCATATGCTGTCAGAAAAATCCGTCAATTTACTGATGTGGATACTGCGCGACTAGTTTATTTTGGTTACTTTCATAGTATTATGTCTTACGGTATTTTGCTATGGGGACGGGCTGCAGATATAAGAGTCTATTTTTATTCTTCAGAAAAGAGCTATCAGAGCCATATATAATCTTCGCAGACGCCATTCTCTTAGGGAACTATTTAAGGAAATAAACATCCTGACGGTCCCTTGTCAATACATTTATGAAAACATTATGTATGTTCGGAAAAATATTAATCTTTTTACTAAAATAAGTGACAGGCACAATTTTAATACTAGGAACAGAAACAAATTAGATCAACCTCGGTTCAGATTGGCTAAAGTACATAGTTCTTTCATGGGGTACTGTGTAAAATTTTAAGATACCAATTGAGATTCTACAACTAAATGAGTCCAAATTATAGCATGCATTAAACGCACACTATGTAGACAAGCGTATTATAAACTGAAAGATTATATCCTTGATAAAAACGCTTGGCTAAATGCCGGTCCTGCTCCGCAGCCACAGCCACCACCTTCAAATTATTATTTTTTTAAATATATATATAAATATTGGAAGAGATACTATTCCCCTTTTTGTATTGTTGTTTTCGAAATGTTTTTATTTTTATTTTATTTTATTTGTTAGCTTATGATAATTTATTACCTTTTGTATTTGGAAACAATAGCATTGTATGTAGAAGCACTTTGTTTTTCAAGTTTTGTGAATGTGAAGTATCATGGAGCATTTTTATTAGGTTACAACTTGTTTGACATTACGAGCATGGCAGTTGAGAGTTTGTCATGCTCACTCAAATGTCTCGCTGATGGGGGCACGTGTTATTGGGTCATTCAGTTCCCTTCAAAAAATAAAGTAAAAAACTAAAACCCGACTTTTCGGTTTCGGTTGGTACCGTGTCTATTACGTGTGACTACGGCTTTTCTTTTTGTTCTGTTCGAAGTATGAAAATCTTGTTTCATACTTTTTCAGCGTCGTTTTTTTTGTCGTAGTCGGGTTTTAGTTTTTTACTTTATTTTTATTTAAACAATTTTGGTGTTAAACTTAACACATGACTTTTTGTCCGCTAGAGGGCGTCACTTTAAATTTGAGCAATATTTTCGAAATGTACAAATGTAGCCTTTTCAAATGATACCAAACACGGCGTATTTATCTCCATTTTTATTTTTTAACACATACTTTTTGTCCACTAGAGGGCGCCATGTCGAGTTTTGTGACACGTCACGTAGCCTATGTTCAGCGGACAATTAAGACGGTTCTAACGATACCTCACATGTCAAGTTCCGATAAGTAGATTAGGAGCTATGAGGGAACAGATGAACATACTCACATACATACATAGCCTGTCAAAATCATAACCCTCCGTAGTCGGGTAAAAATGGTTGAGCTGAGTGGGGCTGATGCACGCGTCATGCTCGTGAACGGGTGCCGTCAGTTGAGACTGGTCATCTCTTAGCTGCCAGTGACTGAATTCAATTTCTATTTTTTTAAATTAGTTTATTTTTTATTTTAATTATTATTACTTATCTACATTGTGCTCACATATTAGAAGCGACAAGAAATATCTAACCAAGATTTAGTAACTCATAATATGATTTAAAGGAGTGTCCATGGAGTTTCTTGCACGTTCTTCTCCGTAGAGATCTACGTTTTGGAACGTGCAATTTAGCTTTACTTGTATTTTTTTTGACTGACCGACATTTTGACAATTCAAAAGTGCCTGTAATTGGTCTATTTGAAATAAACGTTTCTGATTTCTGATTTCTGATACTTATTGCAAATGGATATCTTTAATAATTTAACTATATATTATCCGAACTGTAGGGGCATCAGAACTAAACTGCACACATAACTCGTGAACATCTTGACATCCTCTTATGACATCATCATATTGACAGAGACTTGGTTGATTCCGGAAATAGAGAATGAGGAATTTATAGATCCTCGTTACACTGTATTCAGATGTGATAGGAACCGTGACGCTACGGAAAAACGAGCCGGTGGAGGGGTGCTTGTTGCGGTACTGCGTGAACTACAGTCGATCACACTTACATGCAATAATCCACTTTTTAAGCATTTGTCTTGTGTTGAGCACGTCATGATAGCACTACCTAGTAGGAGTGACCAAGACTTGATACATGTAGTTAGCGCAGTTTACATACCGCCGGGGACCAGCACCGACGTCTACACTTCACATTTTGAATTTTTGCAGGACACTTTAAATGGCCCAAATGTTATGAACGTTTACATTATAGGTGACTATAATCTACCAAATATTACTTGGAGTGCGATCACACCTGGGCATGTGGCTTGCAGGGCATGCACTTGTTCTCACCCCATATGCTCGGAACTAATAATAATAATATATTTAATAATAATAATAATAAAGCGACCCCACGGACCCGATCTCCCGGGAGAATTCTTGTTCTTCATCTCCGGCTTGCCTTTATTGGCCGGCCGTAGTGAACACTGACGAGGAACTGAGCTCCCACCTCTCTCTTGCCTTTATTGGCTGGCTTGAGTGGAGATTCGCAAGAGCAAACGTGCTCGGGAGAAGGATGTATAATCCAGTAAGGTGCTGGTAGGGATCTTGACCGTACTTCCGGGATTGTCCTGATAGCCGTGGTATACCTCTCCACTCCTCAAGCACCTCAGGATATGTTGCCCTCTTGTTGCTACGTCACTTCGTGCTAGCGGCCGTTTTTGGGGGCCCATTTATTGAGTGTGCAAGTCACCCCTGCCATTTTTCGATGCATATTAATAACGTTTTCAGGCAGGGGCCATAGTCTTGACATAGTTCCATGTTACCAATCCACTTAAGACTCCAAAAACCATAGCCCTATTATCTTTGTTCTCCATATGTCGCAACAGTTTTTCAATAACCGGGGGTTTTCCTTGGGTGCACTAGCATAGCGCGTACAGGGATAATCGTCGGTTGGTATCATGTTCCATTATAATTATCTAAAGGGCCTCTGCGAGTTGGCTTCGGCTCCTCGTACGCCTCCCAAAGGTCCAGCACCTCAGGGTCCTGAGATAAATAAAATATATAAAAATAATAATAATATATTTATTCAGACTTAAAATTTGGTAAAATAATTACATAAAATCTTAGGAATAATTACAAAGGTATCGCTATGTTAAGTGCCTGTACTAGGATAAACCTGTATCACAGGCGGTAGAAGCTCTTACACTATGGTATTTAGGACAATAAAATTCATACCCTCGGCCCGATTCAATAAGTTGGTACCGAAATTTGTTATGTCTCAGTAAAACTTGTAAAATAAGTGGTTAGAAATCTCGCAATTCATTAGAGCTTGATATTGTTGCAAAGCTGGTGAAACGGGCTTAAAAGTGATATATATAACACATCTGGACTCAACCGGTACTGTGAGTAATCAGTGAATAACTTTTGAACAAAAATTGCAGTTACTCGTGTCCCTGACCTAGGGCAACCCGCAGATCGGCCGCTTCTACGCACACATGCGCAACGTTTACACGGACGCGTTTGACGGTTGTTTTAACATCTTGAGCTTACGCTGCGCGTTTATAGCAGATTGAGCCTACGCTACGCGTCGTGTTTATGTGCGCCGAACGTTTTGGTGAAGCGTTTGGATTTTGTATTTATAAAGTAACGAAATACTAAACAGCTATATCAATTGCCGAATTCGAGGTCGTTGCCGCGGGATATCAGCGCTAATATTACACCATCAGCACGCCGACGAACATAAATTCAGTCGACAAGTTTGGTTATTTTTCGGAATAACAATCATAGAGAGCTGGAAGGGTGACAATAATACCAAGCTCCATTCTAAGTAACTGTAGCCACTTATACTGAAAAAAAAAAAAACATGTCACTTCAACGTACACCGCCCGCCTCACAGGCTAAATCGACACTCGCTGTCGAGCCTGGCACGAACAACTTAACCATATTATTCGCAACGGACAAAGGCGAATC
The DNA here is from genome assembly GCA_905147345.3 of Mythimna impura. Taxonomy (NCBI): domain Eukaryota; kingdom Metazoa; phylum Arthropoda; class Insecta; order Lepidoptera; family Noctuidae; genus Mythimna; species Mythimna impura. The sequence goes on along the minus strand of LR990355.1, from coordinate 97,790 downwards.
ACCACTACAGCACTGTGAATCAGAGCCTGACCTTCACTCCCTCGAGGAATATATTACTGAAAGGAAAAAGAGGAAATTTGATGGAACAGACCCAAATTCTTTAGAAGTATTACGTAAAATGTTTTCATCTTTTTCTACAAAACAAGATAAGCATTTTCAAGACCTGAAATCGTGTATAGACCTACTATCTAACAAGTACGATGAGTTTCTATTGAAAATCTCAGCCCTAGAAAAGGAAAGACAAACAGATAAGGCAACAATTCAGGAACTGGAAGAAAAATTGGAAAAGTTAGAACGAAAAACGTGTAGTTCCGGAATAGAGATTCGTAATCTGCCGAAACAGATCGGAGAGACAAAAGACACTATTATAACTGAAATTGTAAATTTGGGAAAAAATCTTGACATTAGTATGGACAGCCATGTGGTCAAAGATGTATACAGACTAAAATCAAAGGACACCTCTGACCCGGTGGTAGTTGATTTCACCACCGTTCTGATGAAAGAGAGATTTCTCAAAGCAGTCAAGAATTTTAACAAATCGAAACAAAAAGGAAACAAACTAAATGCAACACATCTCAATCCTAACAACAACTCCAAGGCAATTTACGTATCGGAGACTCTCAGTCAGAAGACACAGAGACTATATTATTTGGCACGACAATTCCGAAAGAGTCATGGCTATAGTTTCTGCTGGACTGCAAACGGAATTGTCTATCTGAAAAACAATGAAAATTCTCCTCATATACGTATTAATAACGATGCGGACCTTGATAAATTAAGAAAAAGTGTATCAACTATATGACTGTTTAGTATTGTGTCGATAGCCAGTTTCGGCCTTACTTTAAATTTATTTTGTTTCATGCATGCTCTTTTGTTTTTGTTTTTCTTTTACCATTACTCTCACTATTTACCAAACAAAACAAATCACAACATAATATATTGCTACACAACTATCTACATAACAAACAACACTATACACATAAATACAAATAAATCAACAAGATACGTACACCACACACACACATGTCAAACTGTCAATTCACTCTTAAAAATCAATATAGAACCTAGAAACACCTTCCATAAAATTACTTTATACCACGAGCACATTTCTTTAAAAAATTACACTACTAAGCAAAATTTGGTGACATAATTAGCCTAACTGAAAACTTAGATCAATTATCCGTGTCGTCCTCGCAAACTGCAGACTTAGAAGACTGCTATGATATAATTTCCACATTCTCAGCTGAGCGCTTACTTGTATTGACACAGAATATACGCAGTGTGAATCGAAATGTGGCTGGCTTGGAGGTTATGCTACAGAGACTGAGGTTGAAATGTGATATTATAATTTTAACTGAATGCTGGCTATCGTGTACAGCTATAGTCCCAAACCTAGATGGTTATAGTTATGCAGCAACAACGATAAACTCTAAGCAAAATGACGGAGTAATTATCTATTACAAAGAAAATCTCAACGTCCAAATAGTAGAACCCAACAGCCAAGACTGTAATTGTTTGATAGCTACTGTCGAAAATCGTATAGCTATTATTGCATTATATAGATCACCATCATATACTAAACTAGATCCTTTTCTTTCTTTTTTAGACAAAATTTTGCAAAAGTACTCATCTTTTGAATACAATGTAGTCATTGGTGATATAAACTTAGCAATAAATGCAAATAAAATAGATCAAAACGGGGAAAGATACCTAACTTTAGCCGCTTCGCATGGGTACCTACCAGCACACACTTTGGTAACACGTAGTGATAGTAAGACATGCCTAGATCACGCCCTAATAAAAACTAATAAATCATCTTTCACAATTGTACCACATGGGACACTCACTGACCACAATCCGGTTTTGTTATGCATGAATCTAAAAAAAAAAAGACAATACACATCCACAACGAAAAGTAGAATTAATTACACGGAACTAGCCCATGATGTTCAAGATATCAATTTCAAACCAATCTACGAGTCAGGAGATCCAAACTTTTGTCTAAACTACCTAACACAATGTCTACAAGCTGTTATAGAAAAAAATACTCAAATAGTATCTCTACCTAGACGTCTAAAAATAATAAAGCCTTGGATAACACCAGGATTGCTTCGGTGTATGCAAAATAGGGACAGACTGCACAAAAAATCAATTTTAGCACCGGAAAACGAAGTTTTAAAAATAACATATAAGCGCTACAGAAACTTCTGTAATAACTTATTGCGTAAAGTAAAGAGAACATATGAACAAAATCAAATTGAAAATGCAAGAAATGACAACAAAAAATTATGGAAAGTAATTAAAAATATCACAAACACAACAAAAACAACACAACAGCCTAAAGAACTCCTAACGCTTTCTAGCTCTCCTCCTCAGTCACTTAATGAGGTAAACAGTTATTTTATAAACGTTGGTAGTTCTCTTGCAGGAAAAATCCGTCAGAAAAATGCATCCATATTAGACACCGATTCCAATAACGTTGGTAACAAAAATGACGTGATTGGCTCATTTGTGCTGCATGACACAGACGAGAAAGAGGTGGAACAAATTATAATTGGTCTAAAAAAAGATTGTGCCTCAGGTTGTGACAACATAAACAGTAAATTTCTTAAAGAATTTAAACTTACACTTGTTCCTCCTCTTACAAAAATTTTAAATGACTGCTTAAGTTCGGGTGTATTTCCTGACTGCCTCAAAATCTCAGAAGTCTGTCCAATTCACAAGGGTGGAGACAGAAACCGTATCAATAATTATAGACCTATTTCCATCCTACCGACACTTTCAAAATTACTGGAAAAAATTATGAATAGTCGATTAGTCGACTATCTTGAAAAAAATAATTTACTATCCTCAAATCAGTTTGGTTTTAGGCATGGAAAGTCTACTGAGCAAGCCGTAAATAGACTCATTAACTTTGCTAGTTCTAATATAGATAGAGGAAAAAAATGTCTCTCTATTTTTCTGGATCTGGCTAAGGCGTTTGATACGGTTTCTGTTTCCCTTCTACTGAAAAAACTTGAGAATTTAGGAATTAGGGGCACTCAGCTGAAACTTTTTAGGAGTTACTTATCCGGGCGGTCTCAATGTGTACGAGTTGATAAATATAAAAGTACGTATCTACCAGTCACACATGGAGTTCCACAGGGCAGCATTTTGGGACCCACATTATTCCTCGTATATATAAACGAGCTTACAAATCTAAAACTCTCCCTTGGAGAGGTCATCTCTTTCGCAGATGATACTGCTCTAGTATTTGCCGCCGATACATGGGATGAGGTTTTCAGTGCTGCTCAACGAGGATTTAATGCGATTAGACATTGGCTTCAGAAAAATATATTAACGCTAAATGTGGACAAGACGAAATACATCTGCTTCAGTATTAGGAAAGCAAATGGCCTTACCAGCAACCACAATATTATATCACACGAGTGTCTCTCTGATGAAAGTTGTAAATGTTTGCCACTTGAATGTGTTAGATCAATCAAGTACTTGGGCGTTACGGTTGACTGTAATCTCAACTTCAAGGAACACATCAGAATATTATGTGCAAGAGTACGAAAACTTATTTTTGTTTTTAAAACCTTACGTGGTGTTGCTGACTCTAAGCTGCTGAAGCAGATATATTTTGCTCTCTGTCAGTCACTCCTCACGTATTGCATATCGTCTTGGGGTGGGGTATGCAAAACCACGATGAAGTCCATTGAGATCGCCCAGCGAGCAATCTTGAAGGTTAGTAATTTCAAGCCAATTTATTTTCCCACTAAAACCCTATATCATATATGCGAGGTTTTAACAGTTAGACAGTTATTTATACTTAATGTTATTTTGCGACAGCACTCGGAACTGACCTATAATACACATTTGCTGGAGAAACGTCGGAGGCATATGGTATGCAGGAAACCAATGTGTTATAAAACTAAGTTTAGTTTAAGGTTTGCTGGATTTCTAGGACCATATTTATATAATAAGATAAACAAAACTTTAGATATATATTCCTTAAATAAAAAACAATGCAAAGTGAAAGTAAACCAATACCTACAGACCCTTGATTATGAAGAAACTGAGCAACTCTTACTTAGAGTTGGTTAAATAAATGAAAGTTAGGAACAAAACTATCACACAAAATCTCACACTACACATACATTTACACACCCTCTTACACATTTCACCCACGTACACATCACCAAACACAGCTAAGAGGACACACCTTCTAAATTTACTATATTCTAAAATGCCTTTTGTAATACTAACCTAGTTTTATTTAAAAAATGCTTCGAACCATAGTACAATAATTCTGCATTTTTACTGTTGGCTGTTCTAAAACGAGGGGATTTCGCGCTGATAACTGAAATACAGGCTTAGCCTAGTTCAGTTACAGATGCTTAATTCATTTGTTAGTCACTAAATGTATTGCCAAATGAAATGTAATATAGTACTAAGTTTTTTTTTGAGAATAAATATTATTATATTATTATATTATTATATTATTATAACAATTATTGTTATGAATTTTATTATATTTAACATTCAAAGTCTCTAAATAGGGAAAAATTTAATAAAATTATTTATAATATTATAAACCTAGTTTACATAAACACTAAAAGTCACAATTATGTTATTTCTTATTATAAAACTGTTTCTTGCACTTTATTCTATAATATTACACACACATGATTTTGCGTCAGCAGAATTATTAATTGGGTTAAAGTCGAGGTTGCGTTAATACTAAACGTTTAGCATAATAGCATAGCATAATCAGCCTTTTAATGTTCCCACTGCTGGGCTAATAGAGGCGGTAAAATCCTAGACTTATTTATTTCAAACACTTCCTGCTCAGCTGGCAATCTTAAAGACCCATTATTACCGATTGACCCCCACTACCCCCCTTTTGTTATAACCGCACCTATTCGCTTATCTATACAAACTATGAAGATAAAACCTATGACAAAATATAATTTTCGTAAAGCTAATTATGACCTCTCAGCTAATTATGATCAACAAGCACTTAGGTGAGGTCAACTGGCCGTACTGTTTGATAACCTCTCATCGGAAGAGGCTGTGGAGGCTTTTTATGGTATGTTGAGTGATATAATTAGTCCAATAGTACCGCTTACTAGGTCTCGATCGCTTGACTTCCCTATCTGGTTTACGCCGCAATTGATAAAAATATTTAAAAACAAAAAACGTTATTGGATAAAATGGAAAAAACATAACATAAAGGACTATAATAATTTCTCTGAATGTAGAACGACCTTCAAAGCTTTGTGTGAAACCTGTTACTCTAGTTATATTAAGTCTGTTGAGGAAAGTCTTACTACTAACATAAAACATTTTTGGTCTTACATCTCTAACCGTAAAAGTAACTCAGGTATTCCGTTCATGATGTAATATCAGAATGTCAAGTCGAGTGATCCTGATGTTGTCTGTTATATGTTTTCCGACTTTTTCTTATCCGTATTTGAGCCTGTGTCCCCAACACTGCCCACGTAGAGTCCGCCGCAGCAGTTTAGTGAGAATGATAAATTAATCAGTGATTTACACATAGAAAAATTTAAAATACTCACTGAACTGAAACGGCTGGACCCTACCAAGGGGCCAGGACCTGATGGCCTTTCAGCAGTTTTCTTTATAGCTACAGCTGACAGTATTTGTGAACCGATCTATATTCTTTTTAATAGATGTCTTCATGAGGGTGTTTTCCCGGCGGTATGGAAGCAAGCTAACATTACATCGGTGCATAAGGGTGGGGCGAGAAATGATGTTGAGCAATATATACCTATCTCAATTATGTCGACCTTGTCAAAACTTTTTGAGAGGCTAGTTCACAACGAGGTTTACCCTTTGTTGAATAAAAATATAATCCTTGAGCAGCATGGGTTTGTAAAACATCGGTCCACAACATCGAACCTGTTAATATTTTCAAATTACCTGTTTGAAAATATTGATAGGCGAGTGCAAGTGCGGTTTATACGGATTTCAAGAAGGCTTTTGACAAAGTTGATCATGAAATACTACTGAATAAAATTGCTTTCAATGGAATACGCGGAAATTTGTTGCGTTGGTTTGTGTCCTACATTGAAAACCAATCACAAAGGGTCGTGGTTAACGGTCACCAGTCTGCTTCTGTTGATATTACTTCAGGCGTTCCAAGTGAAGTGAAGTGAAATGAAATGAAATGAAGTGAAATGAAATGAAATGAAGTGAAATGAAATGAAATGAAGTGAAATGAAATGAAATGAAGTGAAATGAAATGAAATGAAATGAAATGAAATGAAATGAAATGAAATGAAATGAAATGAAATGAAATGAAATGAAATGAAATGAAATGAAATGAAATGAAATGAAATGAAATAATAATAATAATAATAATAATAATAATATTCCACAACTATCACACAACGCCGTCTAGTCCCAAGCTAAGCAGAGCTTGTGTTATGGGTACTAGACAACTGATAAACATACTTATATATTTCTAAATACATACTTAAATAGATAAATGACACCCAGACACAGAACAAATGATCGTGCTCATCACACAAACATTTGTACTGGGTGGGAATCGAACCCACGACCTCCGGCATAGCAGTCAGGGCCACTAACCACTAGACCAACAGGCCTGTCGAAATGAAATGAAATGAAATGAAATGAAATGAAATGAAATGAAATGAAATGAAATGAAATGAAATGAAATGAAATGAAATGAAATGAAATGAAATGAAATGAAATGAAATGAAATGAAATGAAATGAAATGAAATGAAATGAAATGAAATGAAATGAAATGAAATGAAATGAAATGAAATGAAATGAAATGAAATGAGCCTCGAACAACATCTAAGGAGGCTCCCGCTAGGCAGCTCAATCAAGGGCCTGATCCAGAAAGCAGTACTCCTGGACACGGCGCGCATCGTTAGGAGATTCCTCTCTCAAGAGCCCTGACCACCGGCAGCTTGGACCCTGTTCCCGATGCCGGTGGGCTACTATTTTTAATATTTTTAAATGTTTTTTTAATTTGTTTTTTTTTTTAAGGAAATGTTTAAAAATATAATAACTATGTATATAAAATAAATAAATGGAATAATAATAATAAAATTGTATTCAAGTATAAAGTAAGTAAAATTATGATTTACCTTAAGTACAATCGAGAAAAAAAGTAATTCTAACAGTAATGTAGACCTGTCTGATCTAGGTTAATGAAAACCTGTGTTTAAGGCCATCAATTTACATCAAACATTTAAAAAAGAAAACACTAATAGAATTAGAAACTAAATTAAAAAGAAGACAATATTTAAAACAACTGAAAAAGTAACTATTTGAATAGATTATTTTAAAACTAGATTATGTACGATATATTAGGATTAAATAAATTAACGAATAATAATACAGCCTATAAATAAAGTGGATACTATATTAATTAGGCAAAGAAAGAGACTTATATTAGAATAGGTTTATAGAAACTTTATTTTACAATTTCTAGTAGTTTTTCCGTGTCTGCATAGTTGTGTTTTGCTAAAAATTCCTGGACTACATATTACACATATTACACCTATTGTAAATTAAACTATAAATCTTTAGTACTCTGTTTAACTGGTTATATAAATAAGGTCCCAAAAATATATAAAATCGATTAGAAAAAGCGTGTTTAGTACGAGAGTTCGCACAAACCAAATCTTTTCTCCTATCTGAGGGTATTGGATTAAAATAAAGTTCAGGGTGTTTTAACAAAACTACATTTAAAACAAATAATTGACGTACTGTTAGCACCTTATATGCAATGTAAAGCTGATGTGTTGGAAACCGAAATGGACGAAAAGTAGCAACTTTTAAAACTGCTCTTTGGGCACGTTCTAAGTGCAGTAAAATTGATTTAGCGGCACCACTCCAGGACGTTATACAGTAGGTAATGATAGATTGACACAAAGCCAAATAAACCTGTCTAATTAAGTAATTTAAAGTCGGCAATGTTACGTAAGTTTTTAAAAATGTATATTAATTTACGCACTCTGGTATAATAAATCGATGTGTTGTATTGCGACATAAATGGCCGTATCTTTTTTTTCGTTAACTCAGTTGTTTGAATTTTTCGCAGCATCAAGGGATCGCAGACCTGAGTATATGGTTTCGATTGCAACTCGATACCTCCACGCGTTCCTGAGATAAACGGTCTTGACAGACAGGCAGACAGAAAGACGGACAACAAAGTGATCCTATAAGGGTTCCGTTTTTTCCTTTTGAGGTACGAAACCCTAAAAACAAACTTTACCTCTTTATAATATTAGTGTAGATTGTGTAGATGAAAGACTGCGCGTCGAGACAATATACCTACATATGTAACAGAGCGTCTCCTGCAGGCGAGCGACCCGGCGCACGCGGCCGCGGCGCCACTGGTGGCCGTGCTGGGCCCGGGCGCCAGCTCCGCAGCCGTGCAGGTGCAGAACTTGCTGCAACTGTTTTCTATCCCACAGGTCGGTACTTATGACGCCTCCTCCCCCTCCCCGGCGCGTCCTTCTCAAATTCTTGCTGTGTTTGCAGGTGTCGTACTCGGCCACGTCACGCGAGCTGTCGGACCGCGCACGCTTCTCGACGTTCTTTCGCGTGGTGCCGTCCGACCTTCACCAGGCACGCCTGCTGGTGGCGCTGCTGCGTGCGCACAACTGGACATACGTGCACGCGCTGCACACGGACGGTGAGCCTCCTCCTGCCAAGCGATCGCGCGTGCCCGTGCGGTACAGGCGAGTGCAGTGTGCGTTTCACAGAGAGCTACGGGCAGAGCGGCATGGCAGCGTTCCGTGAGGAGGCAGCGCGCGGCGGCGTGTGCGTGGCGCGGGAGGTGGCGCTGCGCGCGGCGCCGTCGGCCTCGCAGGTGGCGACGGCGCTGGAGCGGCTGGCTGGCGGGCCGAGCGTGGCGGTGTGCTGGTGCGAGGGCCGCACGGCGCGCGCGCTGCTGGCGGGCTTGGCGCGCGCCCGACCCAAGCTTGCGCTGCGGCTGGTGGCCAGCGACGGCTGGGCGGACCGGCGCGACGTGGTGGAGGGTGTGGAGCGCGCCGCTCACCACGCGCTTACGCTGCGCATCCGCTCGCCCTACCTAAAGGAGTTCGACGCGCACTACCTAGCGCTCAAGCCATATAACAATTCAAGGAACCCCTGGTTTCAGGTGATCATTATATATAAATGAGTAAAAAAACTGAAAGTACAGGCTTAGTTAATAGTTATGATTATTATATGCTTTATGGAGTAGGTATTCATTTTTATTTACTTAACGTATGTGACAGTGCACTAATTAGTCGTATTTAATTACGATATTTCGATATTTCGTTTGTAAATTATTATTGATGTTGTACGATCCATGTTGGTCGAAATAAATTATATTATTATTATTATAAATCTACAGGAATTTTGGGAACAGAAGTTTGGCTGCTCGCTGTCTGCCAGCCCGGTGGCGGAGGTGGTGGAGGCGGCGGGGGCGCGCCCTTGTTCAGGTTTCATGGAGCTTTTCTAGAGCAAATAGCTATAGGAGTATTTGCCATAGAAAGGCTATCAGTTTTGTCTTACAAACGACTTAGGTAACACGTTTATGTGGAGCGGTAGGTACTTACCTACTTTGTAGGTTTTGGAACGTCAAGGACTGTCGAAAGAAAATGGTGTATATGTAGAAAGTGCATGTTAATAGAGATTATTATTGTGTTTGGTTTGTGTTCGGTGAAAGGTTCCGAGTCGCTGGCCGCCAACTACACGCAGGAACCGAAGCTGGCGCTGGTGGTGCGCGGTGTGTACGCGCTGGCGCACGCGCTGCACGCTATGGCACGCGAGGCGTGCGGCGAGGGCGAGGGGCTGTGCGTCAACATGCTGCCCTTCAACGTGTCGCACTATCGGCAGCACCTCGCGCGCGTTCGCTTCCGCGCGCCCGACGGCGGCCGCGTGGCCTTTGACGACAACGGCGACCCACCGCCCGAGTCAGTACCTGCCGCTAGACGCTGCTTACATAGGATAAGAGAACGCAGCCCGCATGTCATGCGCAACTAAATCAGTACCTACATAAGCTGATATGGAGGTACTTAACGAGAAGGAAGGTAATCTGTGTAACGCGCGCGGTCGACTACGCGTTCACCCTTAAAAGAGTTTGTTTAAAATTCTAATACGTGCTTGCTGCAAATATCGATGAATTTTGATAAGACATGCATTATTAGACTTAAGACCTAGTCTCACAGCATAGACTCCTGGTTATGGTGTCAGTGGTTAAGACACATAGCAAAAAAAGCAAAGAGCGTCCCCCCCCCCCTAAAATAAAATGGCATATGCTAGAGGAGAGCGACTGTGCGAAGAAATTCAGAGAGCGAGTGGTGGACAGAATGATAGAGATGGGAGATATGAACGAACGAAGTATAAATGAAAGCTGGAATTGCTGAATGTATTAGGCATGCAGCGAAAGATATTTTGGAAGAGACTGGAGGAAGGAGTAGAATGGATAGAGATAAGTATAGTCGAGAATGAGATACGCTTGGGATTTTTCTTCCTTGGTGCTTCATCCTTAACGTTCGTGTCACTAGGAGGATTATTGTCTCTGTCCGCTGGTAATAGAGATAGCTTAACAGCAGGCCGTATTTGGAAACCATTTTTGGTTTTAAGGGTAACGACTCTGAAGTTTCCATCCGAACTAGGAAGCAGTTCTACTACACGCCCTAGAGCCCACTCCCCAGGCGGGAGGTTTTCATCTTTAATGATAACAATATCGTTGAAACTGAGATTCCTTTGAGATTTTCTCCATTTAGCTCTAATGGATAACTGTGAGAGATAGTCATTTTTCCACTGGACCCAAATATCTCTATAATTTTTTTGTACCTAGTGCCACCGAGTCCTGAGATCATTTTCGGTTTCAAAGATCGTTAAGATAGGCCCACTTGCAAGAAAGTGTGCCGGGGTTAAAAATTCTATATCCTCGGGATCCTCCTTCAAAGGACAAAGTGGTCGAGAGTTTAAACAACCCTCAAGTTGAGATAGGAGGGTGCTACATTCTTCGTAGGTGAGTTTCTGCTCCCCAACAACACGCCTAAGACGATGTTTTAAGCTTTTCACCGCAGCTTCCCAGAGTCCGCCAGCAGAAGGCCATGACAGAGCATTAAAATGCCACTCAATGTTCATTTCTGCGACGTTAGATAATTTTTCTTGACTTGATAAGATTTCTGAGATTTTTGTGTATTCTTGTTTTAGGATCTTGTTAGCTCCAATGAAGTTACTCCCTTGATCACTGTAAATGTGGCCGGGAACTCCTCTTCTGGCTGACATACGTCTGAGCGCTTACTTGTAGGGTTTCTTCGGGGTCGAACAGGATCGCAAGATGAGATGAGTAGCGCCCTCCTAGGCACTGGGATTGAATAAAGTCTCGAGATGAGATAAAGTGGCGCCCTTCCAGGCACCGGGATTGACCAGGATCACGAGATGAGAAAAAGTGGCGCCCTCCAACACGCACTGTATTTTCCAAGGTTTCTAATTGCTTATAACGAAACCGGTAAAACGCACACACAAAAATCAACGCACAAAGCACAAAGTTTTGCACACACGTTTCGGTTCCGCTAACGTGCTCGAAGGACCAATGTTCGGGGTTGAATTGAGATAGAGATAAAAGATGAAAGACAGTTTAAGATCAATAAATTCACTATATTATCTGTTTCTACAAATAATTAAGATTAATTTATACTAGGATGAATGGTGAAAGATATGGGATTATAAGCCACGCGCACGGTATAACTCCGAATTACGTCCTAAAACCTCTTGCTGTGTAAATGCAATAATATAAATGATGGAAATGTACCGAGTGAGTGGCGCAATAATGATGACCCAGGCAAACGTACTGTACGGTGGTTGACCCGTGCAGAATGAAAGAAAAGGAACTTAGTGATAGCATGACGAGTGACAGGGCAGAATGGAAGAAAAAAACGTATTGCGCCGACCCCAAATAACACGGGACAAGGGCAGGAAGATGATGATGCATTATTACTCTTTCCTTTGCAACTTTTTCATGCCACCTTTCTTAAGTCAATCTAAAATAAAGTCAGGGCTCTAAAGGCTTGCACCGCTGCAGGTCATGGGCGATGTACAACTGGAGTTGCTTTATGTTCTGTCACCAGGCTGAGCGAATACGATGTGATGAGCTTCGAGAAGCGCAGCGGCGCGTGGCGCTACGAGCGCGTGGGGCGCTGGCGCAACGGCGGGCTGCTGCTGCGCGGGGGCGTTGACGCCGCGCACCGGTACAGCGTCGAGTCTAGAGCAGTCGTCAGCTGCGCGTGTCACCCGGTGCTGTATGTGTTGTGTGTGCGCAGGCGCGCGCGCGGCGTGGCGGCGGCGTGCGGCGCTCCTTGCGTCGCGGGGCAGTGGGCACGCGCGGGCGCGGGGCGTGCGCGCTGCTGCTGGTCGTGCGAGACGTGCGCGCCGCTGGCCATCACCGTGCCGCAGCCTGCGCCCGGCTGCCGCCTCTGTGCGCCGGGCCATCGCCCCGATCCAGATCGCATCAGTAAGTTTCGCGAAGAAGGGCATCACGCCCACTCCCCCCACCTTCACAAGGAGGCAGGGCACCACCTGCCTCATCTCCAAGCTTGAAATGAAAATCCTAGATACCTACCTATCTTGTTCACAATTTCTCAGCACAACACGAAAAGGTTACAAATTGTTGTGAATCACTGACTGTGAACATATTTGCACGTAACGTTATGGCAGGATTATACCTAAGCTGAAACAAATTTACTATAACACCATATTCTAGCAAATAAATATTTTGATTAATAATAATGTACAGACGCCTGCAAAAGTGGTTGGATACCTTAACGCCTATTTTCCCTTGCACGTTAAAGTTCAAGTTTTCGAAAATTAAACTAGATGGCGTTGGTTTCTTCACAGCTAAGTGGCGAGCAACAAAGCCAATCTCACAAAGTATAAACTTGACTTTTAGTTTGACAGAGAATAGACACAAGCATCATCATTGTTGTCAACAACTGATTGTAGTTCATAATTACATCACTAAAATTAGAGTCATGATGGCCTAGCGGTTAAGCATGTGCAGATCGATGCGTGAATCAGTGAGCCATGAGTTCAAATCTCACGTAGTACTTTACACTTTTTGTAAGTTATGAATAACAAAAGAAATCGGTAGGAATTATATCAAAGCTAACAAGTGGATATTTATTTGTAATATAATATTCAAGTCGGTAGTTAATCATCAAAATGATAAAAGAGCAGGTAAACAGGCTCACCAAACAAAAAGGGACTATTGAAAAAATATAGATGTTTATTTCTTACAGTTTATTATTCAAATTTAACTGTCAGTTTATTAATCATCGAATAACATTATAATATTATATATAATTTATTTTTGAGGCCATAGCTTAAATATTCGTTTCCAAAATTCGAAAGAGGATTGAAGCGTATGTAACCTTAACAAAAACAAACACAAAACTAGATAATTTTATCACAAAGGTCAAAAGGATTAAATATAGGCTAAAAAATACAAAATTGCACAACGAAATATCAAATGGTTAGTAGGTAACATAAAAAAAAAATTATGTTGTGTTTTAACTTGAAGTGTTCATAACTTTTTTAAGTTATTTTGAATATTTACAAGTATTAGGTTAAACACACATAACGAGATCTCCAGTTAGTATAGAGAATAAGTACTGAGTAAATAATATTAATAAATTAAGTATAAATTATTTAATAGCTCGTGTAACCACCATTTTGGTCAATAACAGCTTGCATTCGGGAACGCATTGAATTAATCAAATTTTTACACAAATCTGAACCACGAATACTCTCCCATATTTGTAAACAATGAGCCTCTAACGCATCTGGAGTACGCTCATTTTGATTATTCCACCGTTGAACAATGACACCCCATAAGTTTTCAATTGGATTTAAATCCGGTGATCTAGCAGGCCAAGGAATAGTGCAAATGTCATTATGCTGACGAAACCAAGCCTGCACACTGTGGGAACGGTGTATTGGACAATTATCCTGTACAAATTTTATCTGTGGTAATTCTTCTCTTGGATACACATTTCGAACTGTAGGCAACATGATCTCCTCCAGCACTTCTATATGATTTGCACTATTTGCTCGACTAGGTATTCTGACAAGTTCTCCCGGATCGGCTGCACTCATCCATCCCCACATGTTCACAGTTATAATTATGACCAGATTGCATATTGGGCACTACATGACCACTTGTGTATCGCGTATTATCTCGACGCCACAAACATAAGCGTCCGTGTTCGCTGGACTTAAAAGTTTTTTCATCAGTAAAGATGACATTACTCCAATCAAAGTTTATGTGATCCATAGCAAACTGCAATCTTGCTCTTTTATGGTTTTCCGTAAGCAAGGGTTTCACAGCATGCCTTCGATAATGCAGCCCTTCGCTATGAAGAGCACGACGGACAGTGTCAACACTTGTGTCAAATAAACCAGCATAGTGATTCGTCGGCAGAAATCCATTTTCTTCGTACTCCCTTACCATGGTTTGACGCTGAAACATGTTTATGAGTTTTGGTCTACCAGTTCTTTGACGGTGGTTCAAAGAACCCTCTTCTTCAAAACGTCGTACCCATAGAACAACTGTTTTTCTCTGCAACAATAAAACAAAAATATATAATACCCAAAATTATGATTATTATATAGTGGGTTTATTGTTATATAAGAGTATAAATAAAATTACTTACGTTTACACCGGTCTCCCTGGCTATTTCTGACAAGTTTTTACCTTGATTATGTAAAGCAATTATTTGAGCTCTTGTTACTAAATCGATATTACAATAATTCGTACTCATTTTGATAAAACAATCTCCTGATTAAAAATAAAATTGAACGAAAGGAGCGCGAACGAGGTAACCGAAATAACTTAGCGAACAATCAATTAAGCTTAGTCACAATCTTCGGTTTAAGTATTATTTAGACTACCTTCTAATTATTATTTATAAATCCATATTCAACCTACCCTCTTAAGTTTGAAAACTAACACATAGATAATAGATATATATTTATAAATTGATATTCAATTTTAATATCTTCATCTCATTAAAATAAACTATAAATTATTTTAATGTTTGAAGAAACAAAAAGAAATAACAAAAATAAGCATTAGCATAACATAAACATTTGAAGCACAGCAACGCCATCTAGTAACAGTATAATGAGATGTTGTCGATAACAACATTTAAATCTGATTTTACGCTAGATGGCGTCATTTCTTGCTTCACACGATTTTATTTCTGTACTATCCAGGCACTTTCGCAGGTCGCCGTACTTTGGACTCGCTACTTAAAAACATCTTTGAGAGTAGCGAGAACCTTGTTGATACGCACTCGATCCTGTATTGTGGGGCTGTTGCGGTATGTCATTTGGCGAACATAAAGTTTCCTAGTATAGATTATGGAACTATTCGACCAGAGTCTGCTGTACCAGCCTGGCAATGCAGGATCGAGAAATCAGAAATCAGAAACGTTTATTTCAAATAGACCAATTACAGGCATTTTTGAATTGTCAAAATGTCGGTCAGTCAAAAAAAGTGAAGCTAAATTGCACGTTCCAAAGCGTAGATCTCTATGGAGAAGAACGTGCAAGAAACTCCATGGACACTCCTTTAAATCATATTTTGAGTTACATTAATCTTGGTTACATATTTCTTGTCGCTTCTAATATGTGAGCATAATGTAGATAAATAATAGTAATTAAAATAACCCCATCGCCGTATCTCTACGTTGACGTCGTGGTGGGGCTTGCGTGCTCCAATATACCCTAGGTCTGTATCGGTGAAGTTTGCTTTGCCGTAATATGCCTAGGGTGAGGGGCCAGACTAAGAAAGATACAATCCGCAGTGCAGTTTTGTGGCGAACTCTTGGGCATTAGCGACCCCACGGACCCGATCTCCCGGGAGAATTCTTGTTCTTCATCTCCGGCTTGCCTTTATTGGCCGGCCGTAGTGAACACTGACAAGGAACTGAGCTCCCACCTCTCTCTTGCCTTTATTGGCTGGCTCGAGTGGAGATTCGCAAGAGCAAACGTGCTCGGGAGAAGGATGTATAATCCAGTAAGGTGCTGGTAGGGATCTTGACCGTACTTCCGGGATTGTCCTGATAGCCGTGGTATACTTACCTCTCCACTCCTCAAGCACCTCAGAATATGTTGCCCTCTTGTTGCTACGTCACTTCGTGCTAGCGGCCGTTTTTTGGGGGCCCATTTATTGAGTGTGCTAGTCACCCCCTGCCTTTTTTCGATAGATATTAATAACGTTGTTCAGGCAGGGGCCATAGTCTTAACATAGTTCCATGTTACCAGTCCACTTAAGACTCCAAAAACCATAGCCCTATTATCTTTGTTCTCCATATGTCGCAATAGTTTTTCAACAACCGGGGGTTGTCCTTGGGTGCACTAGCATAGCGCGTACAGGGATAATCGTCGGTTGGTATCATGTTCCATTATAATTATCTAAAGGGCCTCTGCGAGTTGGCTTCGGCTCCTCGTACGCCTTCCAAAGGTCCAGGACCTCAGGGTCCTGAGATAAATATTAATATAGAAAATAAAAAAACGAATTAAAAAAAATAGAAATTGAAATAAGTCACTGGCAGCTAAGAGATGACCAGTCTCAACTGACGGCACCCGTTCACGAGCATGACGCGTGCATCAGCCCCACTCAGGTCAACCATTTTGAAGGGCACTGAATGACCCAATAACACGTGCCACCATCAGCGAGACATTTGAGTGAGCATGACAAACTCTCAACTGCCATGCTCGTAATGTCAAACAAGTTGTAACCTAATAAAAATGCTCCATGGTACTTCACATTCACAAAACTTGAAAAACAAATTGCTTCTACATTATACAATGCTATTGTTTCCAAATACAAAAGGTAATAAATTATCATAAGCTAGATACGTGTGTGGGGACGTGTCGGGAAAATTTAAGAATAAAGTCCGTTTCATATAGTGAAAAAGGTTTAATTAATGTTCACAAAAGTTCTTAAAAATGATGTAAATTAAATGTAAAATAAAAGTATATAAAACTATACGCGATTAGCGCGTGTGTCTGTTCCCACCGATGTTAGGATGGAAAAAGCCCAGGGAATCGTCGTTACTGTGGGAAGCGCTACTCGTGGAATTTGATGCTTCGCGCTTGTTTGCAAGTGTGCTGAGCCAGCATCATGGCATCGTAACATCTCCCCTGCCAGATGAGCAACTTTTTGGTGACCTTGACGCCAAAAGTTGCGGCTCTTCTTTCATCTTCCGTTAATTCGGTGTTAGTTTGTGTAGTAATGTTAATTCTCCCAGCTCGACGGTAACGAATGACATAGATGATGCTCAGTGCACATGTACCAAACAATATAAGTATGTAGAATGGAATTGTCGTATGCTATGGTCGTATGGTAAATTCCGATAGTGTCCAGTGTTTCGACTTTAATTTCATCTTGTGAAGTGATTTGGTTCTGTATTCTCCGAAGGCTGGTTAAATCTGTAGTCTTTAGAGTGAAGCTCCGTGTCTTTACTGGTGTTTCATAGTGTGGTAGAGCCATGAGTTCTAATGGTTTTCCGACTAATTTATTGTCCAGGTATACTAAGTTCGGGGGTTTTAATCTTGCAGCCTTGAGGGACGCTGACCATAAAACTGCCTTGTACCATTTCAAATCGCTCTTTACCGCAGGAAAGTTGAACTTTCGTACTATTGGGGAACGTAATGATGTAATGATAGCTATCCAACTCAATCAGAGCCTCCTTAGTCAGAGAGATAGGCGTGGGTTTACACGTTACATCTATCTCCTGAGATTGTATAAGTTTTAGAATACAGTCTGACCTTGATGAGATCTGGTGGACGATTTTCTGCTCGCATATATGCCAGGAACTGACCTTCGGGCATTCAGCCTCCATATACACATATTCCTGAGAATTGGGTGCTATATAAGGTGCAGTTGGTACTATAATTAGGCTTTCCTTATTTGGAACGGGACATAATTCATATAACTGGCAATGATGCACTCGTTGAGTCGAGGCTTCAAAGTCTTGAGCATCGACAACGAGTTGCTAGCCTGTCGGTTTTCTACCGGTTGCATTTCGGGGAGTGTGCGTCGGAATTGCATAACCTAATTCCGCCTAGCTCGTTCCATCATCGGACCACCAGGCGTACGGCAATGCGCCACCGGTACATGGTGGACATCCCACCTATACGCACGAAACGTTTTGGGAACACATTCATATTGCGTACAGCTAAGGAGTGGAATTCCTTGCCGGAATATGTTTTTCCTGATGGCTACAACCCGGGAATCTTTAAGTCAAGAGTGAATGGGTTACTTCTAGGTAAGCGCGCTCCATCGTCGACCGCATCGTCGCTTTCCATCAGGTGAGATAGCGGTCAAGCGCGAACCTACCAAGAATAAAAAAATAAAAATAAAAAAAAAAAACATATTCTGTGCTAAACGTAATGGGAAACTTTAGGACTATTACAACTGTTGACTCTGTAAAGTATGAAGCTAGGCTAAGAATTTCGTAATAATCTCTGATGTCTATGTCAATTATTTGACCAGATCTATAAGTGCGTTTCAATTGGCTTTTTTTTTATTGATGGGAAAATCATCTTATGACAAATCTCGCTCTTGGGCGGAGCGGGAGATAGTGTCAGACTTTTACGACTAAAAACCCACTCCTGTTCCTTCGTTGCCTTCGCCCCAGGGCCCGGGTTTCGTTTTCACACTACCCATGGCCCCAGTAGGCTTCGACCCTGCTGGGCCCCTACTATTTGCTGACATCTCCTTGAGGCGCGCGTCGATGACTTGGGCTTGTTCCGGACGGTTACCGGACGGTCGGACGGCGGGCCACCCATTGCCCGCCGTCCGCAAGCCCGGAATTCGCGATCGGCATCCCGGCGGCGGTTGGGGCGTGAGGACCGTTACCGTTGCCTCACGCGATCGGCCGCCTCCTTTGTTAGCATTACTGCTTCGCAGAAGGAGGCGACCGCCTGCCACTCCTCCTCGCTCCGGACCATGGCCTGTACCAAGGCCCGGCGCGAGAGATCGCCGCCGCCGATCGCCCCCACGAGGACACGGCGTTGCTCTTCCCAAGCGGGGCACACCTCCACCGTGTGCTCCACCGTGTCCTCCGGGCGGTCCACACAGTGGTGACACCCGGGCATCGCTTCCGCACGAATCCGGTGCAGGAACTTCCCGAACTTCCCGTGTTCGGTGAGAACTTGTGTCATGCGGAAGGTGAGGACGCCGTGAGGTCTTTCCAACCACGCCTCAAAGAGGGGACTTACCGCAATAATTGTGGCGTACCCAGCACTGGGTCGCGACAGTCGCTGTCGCCATTTCTCCATGAGAACCCGCCGGAGCTCTATCCGCCATGCTGCGACTTGTCGCGGCAGCGGAGTTTCACCCCGGCGTTGCATCTCCATGTCGATCAGATCGTGCATGTGAGCAAAGCCTGTTGCTTCCAGATCCCATGAAGGCTGGCAAGCAAGGAGGCTGGCCGCTTCGCGGGAAATCGTCCGGTATCCTCGCACCATCCGTATGGCCATGGCCATGACAGGCCGCCGGCTGCTTCCGCAGCGCCGGCGCCCATATCCGTGCGCCATAAAGGGCCATGGACCGAACGATTCCCGCGTAGAGCCTCCGGCAGGAGGCGTCTGGACCCCCAAGGTTGGGCAGGAGCCGCCCGAGGGCAGCCCCAGTCCGATTTAGTTTGGAAGCCAGACGTCGGAAGTGCTCCTCGAAATCCCATCGGCTGTCGAGAACGAGTCCCAGGTACTTCATCGTTGACCCGACGCCGATGTGGACTCCTCCTACCATGTGGACTCCTCCTACCTTTAATTGGCTTATGATATTTCTTACATCTTTAACAGAAAGTATTGAATGATGAATCGATTTATTTCTACTAAATGCCAATATATTCTCTATTCTGTTAATTTCGCTCAAAAGTTCTTGAACATTTTCGCTTAATATTGCAAAAAGTTGTACAAGATGAACGTAGTGAATAATTCGCTCATTGTCATTAGTCATATTCATGACAAAAGTAAGAGCTCCTTCCAATTTAACCTGATTTAATTAAATATTTCGGATAATTTGATTCTGCTGTATCGTCATCTCTATAAATAAAGTAATATGATTGTTCAATGATTGCGACAAAATTTGATAATTTTTATTTAAGGTTCGTAATGCATTTTCAAATTTCAGGGCGTTTTCATTGTCCAAATTACCGGAAATACTTTTGATAATTGTGCCTAAAGGATTGATCAGACCTCTTTTAGTTCTAGATGGCCTCAAGGTATCTAATTGCAATAAAACTTTATCTAACTTTGCATATAGGTGCCTAGTTTGGTATTTAAAGAGAGAGCTGTTTGTATGGGATAGTTTTTAAGTAGTATCTGTAAGTTGGGATTTTATGGCGTTTACATGTGACTTGATTTCATGAAGGTTAATGTCTTGTAAAAATATATGAAAATGGGATATAATTTTGGTAGCACCCAGATTAAAGGGTAGTATACCCGGTCCATTATCTAGCCTATCGAGGCGTATTTCTTGAGCACCAACTACGAAAATTGGCAGCAGTAATAAGTACCTGAAACAATGATACGAAAACTATCATTTTTTCGGTGGTCTTTTCAACCTAGGTTTTGCTACCGGGCCACGGCTTTTTGCGGTGTAAATATGTATAGGTAAATTCTTAACGACCTTGTCCTGAGTGAAACTTCTCCCGAGCACGTTTGCTCTTGCGAATCTCCACTCAAGCCAGCCAATAAAGACAAGAGAGAGGTGGGAGCTTTGTTCCTCGTCAGTATTCACAACGGCCAGCCAAGAAAGGCAAGCCGAAGAAAGAACAAGAATTCTCCCGGGAGATCGGGACCGTGGGGTCGCTAATGCCCAACAGTTCGCCACAAAACTGCCCTGCGGAATGTATCTCTCTTAGTCTGGCCCCTCACCTTAAGTGTGTTAGGGCATAGCAAACTCTACCGATACAGACCAAGGGTTTTCTGGAGCACGCAAGCCCCACCACGACGTCAACGTAGAGATACGCCGATGGGGATTATTATTTATTAATAGTAATATTTTCATTAATATGCTTAACTTAACCTAATTAAAACTAACTTACATAAAAAACGTTTTACAAAAAAAAAATAACCGACTTCACTAAAAAAAAAAAAAACACTAAAAGGATCAAAATAACTTTAATTTTGGAAGTCGGTGTTAAATAAGAAACAAACAATACCGAGAAACACCGACTAAAGTCGAAGTGAAGTCGGTTGTTATTTTTTTTGCATAAAGTTTTTTATTTCACACCTTTTAGTTGCGATACACTTATATATAACCAGAGTGCCTATTTCTCATGACAATTCCAATTAGCCCAAACATTGCTAGGTTACATTGTTTTATTATGAAGTTCCTGTGTCTACCTTCCACCTTCCGGCTCCATCATCAGATCAGTTCGATAATACCTTATAGCCAAAGTGCATCTCATGACAATTCTAATAAGCCCAAACACCGCTAGGATACATTGATTAATTACAGAGTTCCGGTGCCTATCTTCCGGCTCCATCATTATCATCAGGTCACTTCGATGATACCATTTTCAACATAACTACCATTCAGAACCTTTTATTTATTTGTATTGTCATAGTTGCTTAACTATCTTCATTGTGATATCTATGTGAGTATGAAGTTCCGTTGGCCATTTCTGCCCCCCTAGCCAAGTTGCAAACGATAAACGTGAACGCTTAGTAATTTCCAATAGATTTTCAACTTTATACCTAAGAACATAAAGTTGAAAATCTATTAAAGACTACTGAGCGTTAACGACCGGAACGAACGAAAACACTATCTAATCTTCAATAGATTTTCAACTTTATATCCAATAACATAAAGTTGAAAATCTATTAAAGACTACTGAGAGTTTACGTTTATCGTTTGTGACTTGGCTAGGGGGGCTGGTCTTCTTCATCAGTTCCACTTCATCAAATGTTACTTTTTGACTGTAAGTGCTTAAGTTCTCGATGAAAATACCAAAATCACTATAAAATATGGTTGCCTATAATATTTGAGGAGTTTCCTCGATTCCTTACGGCTCGTTCACGACCTAAAAAATCAAAAGTATGAAAATGTTTGAAGCACGCCACGAGTCGCCGCTCATAGCGAAAAAGCGCGCGGTTTTCTCAGAGCGAATCGCTACAGCGGCGAGCGGTGAGGTGAGCGGTGAGGTGAGCGGCGGGAACAAATGTATCAGCGACTACGTGCGACGCCGCGACGCCACGAAACAGAGCGGTGCGAACAGCGGTGTAGGAGTGACGTACTCAGTGGCGAAGCAAAAAAAGAAAAAGAAATAGAAATTTTTTAAATATAGGTACTTCTATGTGCTGCAGAATATAACCAAAAGTTTTCACACTCATTCTTGTGTACTCATAAAACTTATCTGGATATTTTCTGTAATCTTCGTGTAGGTGACGAAATTCGCCATTTAAACACCGATCTTTATTCAGTTCGTGCACTCCTCTTATATTAAGAATATCTTCGACTGGCCTGTTGGTCTAGTGGTTAGTGGCCCTGACTGCTATGCCGGAGGTCGTGGGTTCGATTCCCACCCAGGACAAATGTTTGTGTGATGAGCACGATCATTTGTTCTGTGTCTGGGTGTAATTTATTTATATATGTATGTATTTAGAAATATATAAGTATGTTTATCAGTTGTCTAGTACCCATAACACAAGCTCTGCTTAGCTTGGGACTAGGCGGCGTTGTGTGATAGTTGTGGAATATTATATTATATTATTATCTTGTTTTAAAAATATATTGCTTTTTAAACAGACAAGATAATGCCATTATTTTGAGCACGTTCTGACTACCTAAATACGTCCACCGCGGCCGCCGCCGCCGCCGCTCGTGTTCGTGGCGTGCAATTCGCACCGCTTGCCGCCGCCGCGCCGCCCGCCGCACCGCTCGCCGCTAAGACCGAAGTCGTGGACGGGCCGTTATGGATCCAATCAACAAAACTGGATTCTGAAAAAAATGGGACCAATCCGAAAGCCCTCTAAAAGAAAAAAAAAATTGCAAATCGGTCCACAAACGAAAGAGTTCTGAGGTAACATACATAAAAAAAACATACAACCGAATAGATAACCTCCTCCTTTTTTTTGAAGTCGGTTAAAAATAAAAATAAAACACCTAAAGTACTAAAAAAGCAATCTAAAGTATGGCGTTGAAAAACTCCTCCGCATCGCTGTCGACTGGTAATGTACCCAAAAGACTGGTGGCTTTGCCACGCTGAATGGCAATGCTTATCCTTTGTCCGAAGTAAAAGCCAGACCTTGAGTCACGCGAAGTGTCAACAAGGCGTTCCGAAAGTTCTTTAAATAATATCGTCGCTTAGGTAACAATACCGCGTAAGTCGAAAATTGGTCATAATAATATGTTAGCACTCGTACCCTACGATCCGATAGTTTCACCCCCCCTTCCATTGACACAGCACGACGAGCTAGGAAGATGAGATGGCGCAATGATAGCCTTGTGCGAAGGCGCATTATCGTGGTGCAAAATCCAAGAATTTTCTTTCCACAAATCTGGCCCTTTTCGTTGAATTTGCTCTCTTAAATGCCGCATAACGCTCAAATAATATTCTTTATTTATCGTTTGACCTTCTGGCAAGAATTTCGAGTGCACAACACCGCGATAATCAAAGAAAACAGTCAACATGACTTTGACTTTTGATCGACTTGTTTTTCGGTTTCGGGTCAGTTGGAAGGTACCACTCCGAAGGTTGTTGACTAGTTTGCTTGTCAAACTACTAAACCCACGTCTCGTCACCAGCAACAATGCATTTCATGAATGTTGGGTCGGAATTGACTCGTTCTAGCATGTCCTCAGCGACTCTCATGCGATTGAGTTTTTGGAAAAAAAATCAGGTTTTTTGGGAGTAGCCGATCGGTATCATGTTTCATACCCAAATGATTAGTTAAAATGGTATGGATCGACTCATGAGATACAGAAAGTTCGGCGGCTATCTCTCTCAAAGTTGAATGAGGATTTTCAGTCACTATTTCCTTCACTTTTGCGATGTTAACTTCAGTTGAAGACGTTAATGGCCTACCAGAGCGAGGGAAATCTTCCATCACATCTCGACCGCTTTTGAACGCTTTGTGCCACTCATAAGCACGTGTTTTTGATAAAGTCGATTCACCGTAAGCCTTCTGTAACATTTTCAGTGACACGAAATTCCATTGGCGATGCAAAATTTAAGACAAACTCTTTGTTCAATATTTTTGTCCATTAAGAAATTCGCAATACACACTAGATATGATATAAATAAAAACAGCATTGTATTTAATATAAATAACAGATGCAACTCAAACTCCGCGCCAAAATGGAAAACAGTTGTGCCAATCTACTAACAACAAAAAAAAAACAAAAATTTGATTTGAAACCATAAAAAAATCATCCATTCCCGATACTTTTCTGACTGAATGTACAGGTACAACTGCAAACGTAACTTTGTAATCCTATATATTTACGGTGCCAGATTGACTATCGGTACATCAAGGTGCTGAAGTGTTTGTACGAAAACGCCACTATGTCAGTCTGACTGCAGGACCAGACCTCGAAACCTATCCTCCTGCAGCGGGGTGTGAGGCAGGGAGACGTCATTTCTCCGAAAGTGTTCACGGTCGCAATGGAGGATGTCTTCAAGGTTCTGGACTGGAGTGGGTTGGGCATTAATGTCAATGGCGAGTACATCACTCATCTTCGGTTTGCCGATGACATAGTAGTCATGGCTGAGACTACGGAAGAGCTCAGCACAATGCTCAATGACCTCAGTAGAGCTTCCGAAAGAGTGGGTCTTAAAATGAACATGCAAATTCAATGCCCGAGGTTCACATAAGAAACAAAGAAGTTTTGAGAGCACTGTGTCGTCTAGACGTGAATAAAGCTAGTGGACCAGATGGTATACCAGCAATAGTTCTCAAGGCATGTGCGCCCGAGTTGTCTCCTGTATTGACGCGCTTGTATCGCCTCTCATTTAAGACTGGTATAGTGCCCAAGTCCTGGAAGCTTGCCAACGTGCAACCCGTGCCCAAAAAGGGCAGTCGTGCCGATCCTGCCAACTATCGGCCGATTTCAATAACCTCCATACTCTGCAAGATTATGGAGCGTGTATTGAACTCGCGCCTCATGGCATACCTGGAAGGTAACGATCTCCTCAGTGACCGACAGTACGGGTTTCGCCACAATCGGTCTACTGGGGACCTACTAGTGTATACCACTCACATATTATTATTAGCAATATAAGTGTCACGGAAACACGATCGGAACCTGATATATCCACGGCCGTTTCCGAATGCGGCTATGTGAATACTAACAGGTCCAAGCGCCCTCGGAATGAAGTCTCGCCGCAAGAAGCGTCAGATCCGGAGAGCCCGCTTAAACTAGAGTGCCAATTAGCGAAATGGAAGAAGGAGCAAGATAGTAGCATTGCGAAACAGCTAGCGGACCAAACAAATTTAATAGCTAAGTTATCGTCGGATATTGGCGATATCAAGAAACAAAATAATCTGATACAGGCGTCCAATGCTGAAATTTGCAAATCAAACGCTGGAATCGTTCAATCACTAGAATTTTTTAACAAACAATTCGAAGATATGAAAATGGAAGTTGAAACCTTGAGAAAAGAGCGACGTGACCAACAGATATATATTGAAAACTTGGAACAGAAGATAATAGATCTTCAGCATAAATCAAGATCTTCTGGAATATAGAACTGCGTAACATCCCGCAAGAAACTACAGAATCTAGCACCAGTTTAATAAAAACAGTGTGTAACATTGGTTCAGTCGTTGGCGTACGCATAGCTGAATCGGATCTACGTGATATTTATCGACTGCCGGGGAAAGTCAATACCTCAACTACTCCACGTCCAATAGTTGCTGAGTTCTCTACCGTACAAACGAAGCAGTCATTCATCTCGGCAGTACGCTTATTTAACAAAGGACGAGGAAAAGACGACAAATTAAACACCTCGGTTATGGGTATGCCAGGTGATCGTCGCCCAGTTTACATCGCTGAACACCTGCCGACAAGTACTAAAAAGCAATTCTACCTTGCCAGAGAGTTTGCTAACAAAAATGCTTATAAGTTCTGCTGGATCTCCAACGGTAATATATTTCTGCGCAAGGTTGAAGGTGACAAACAAATTCTAGTTAGTTCTGAAAAATGTCTCTGTCGCTCTGAGAATCAAAATCATATAATTTGACTAACATATAATATTCCCCTATTTTCATCTGTTTTCTTTTTTAGCTTAATTTTATTTAGTGTTTTGAAATTATCATGTGTAACTAACCATTCATGTCTACATATTTTAATAAGCTTATATATTCAACTTTCAACAAAAAACTGCACAAATACACAAATAAAAATCTACACACATACTTACAACATACATTCAAAAGTTATATTTTATAAATTTCCTACATTAAAAACAAAAATATTACCAAAAGATCAAAGTACACTATTTAAGAATATTTTTAAGTATTTTTCTGCACAGATATTAATAGTACCGAGTGCCATCCCAATGTGCTGTCCATCCGATCATATTCGCTCAAAGATTAACCTTGTATTTTTATGTACTACACTAGTTAGTTACAATCTGAGTCGTAATCGTAAATTTAATTTTGTATCTTATTTCAATTACTATTCGATCTCTTTAATAATACAATAACAACTGAGATAGATGTTAATGAGGCTGAGGTAAACTGCGTTCTTCTTAGCAACACCAAGCTTTGTTCGCAAGTGATTAATTATAGTGATCATAACAAAACATCTCTGTCTATTTTAACTTTAAATATCAGAAGCATCCACTGTAATTTTGATTTATTTCTAGCGTTCGTTTCAGCACTGCAATTTTCTGTAGATATGTTCGTTCTCACCGAGTGCTGGACTTCTGAAAACAACCCACCCCCCGATATTGACAGCTATGACATGTTTTGGACGAAAAATTCAATAAATCAAAATGACGGCATAGTTGTTTATGTTCGAGAGGAAATAAGAGCAAGATCAAGTGAGCCTATTTTTTCTGAGGGTAACTGTCTACTCATTAATATTTCTCCTGAATACACTGTGTTGTGCTCGTACCGCCCACCATGCTTCAAAAACATCACAAACTACATAAATGCACTTGATCAAGTACTAGGTACCATACACTCTAAAAACATTATTTTTACTGGTGACATCAATATAAATACTCTTGATGAGGCTGGTGGACAGGTCCAAAACTACCTTAACCTTATGGCTATGTACGGGTTGAGACAAGGTATAACTAAACCAACCAGGCTTAACAATTGCTTAGACCACTTCATGGTAAAAACATCCAATACATGGCAAACAGTTGTGTTTGAGCAACAGCTGACTGATCACTCACCTATTTTACTCTACATCAGCAATGCGTTGGTTAATAAAAGTGCTATGAACTATAGCAAAATAATGATTAACTACGAGGAAATAAAGAATGACTTGATTAAAGAAACATGGGATAATTTATCTAGTACTGGTGATGCGAACATGGCCGCCGAAATTGTAACAAATACACTCTTGCAAACTATTAATAAAAACACACAAATTAGATTAATACAAAAAAAATATAAACCCTTAAAACCTTGGATATCGAAAGGAGTCATAAAATCCATTAGGAAAAGAGACAGATTACATGCTCGACACAAAAAAACACCGAGTGACGAACGTATTAGACAGAGATATTTAACTTACAGAAATGCATGCAATAAATTAATTAAAAACCTAAAAAGTCAGTACTACCGGGATAAATTAGCGGAAAAAGGAGATATTCGGGAAACTTGGAAAATAGTGAAAGAGGTATGTAACATGAAAACAAAAAAAGAGAAACTTCATGAGCTTCTAAATATTAAAAGTACACCTGTAGATTCTCTCAACTCAGTCAATACCTACTTTACCACGGTTGGAGGTACCCTAGCGACCGGCTTGCTTAGTAAATTTAGTAAATCAGAAAGGGATCTGGCATCAATGGCCAGAACCAATAAGTCACCAGTGGCCTCAATGACCTTTTTTCCGACAGACCCTCAGGAAGTAACCAATTTTGTGCTTGGTATGAGATCACACTGTACTCCTGGTTGGGACAAAATTACTACGGATATACTTAAGCAAAATATCGCGTCTCTGGCTTGTCCACTTACTTATCTGTGTAATTTAAGTCTTGAAACCGGTACCTTTCCTGATATTTTCAAACGAGCCATTGTTTGTCCTATATATAAATCGGGTGCTAAGGACAATCCTACCAATTATAGACCTATTTCTCTTCTGTCGACCTTGTCTAAATTAGTAGAAAAAGTCGTAAATAAGAGATTGGTGTCCTATTTGGAGCAAAATAAGTTACTTGATGAAAATCAGTTCGGATTTAGGGAAGGAAAATCCACTGAAGACGCTGTTCTCAAGTTGACGACAAGGCTAACCGCACACATTGATAAGGGTGAAAGGTGTGTTGGCGTCTTTTTGGATCTCCAAAAGGCTTTCGATACTGTTTCCACAAAAATACTGCTGGCAAGGCTTGAAAACATGGGCATACGAGGATTGGTACTGGATTGGTTTAGTGACTATCTATCGGACAGAACTCAGATAATTCGTGTAGATGATTATGAGAGTAACAGTGGCCACTGCACATTTGGAGTTCCACAAGGCAGTACCCTTGGGCCCACCTTATTTCTAATTTATATTAATGACCTGTTCAACATAAATCTGCCCAATGTGGAGCTCCTTATGTTCGCAGATGATACTGTTTTGGTTTTTCATGGGAAGACCTGGGACATAGTTCGACATGAGGCTGAGGACGGACTAGCTAAAATAACAAAATGGCTGGAAAATAGTCTCCTTTCACTCAATACCTCCAAAACCAAATATATTTGTTTCAGCAAGTCTTATCTGACAAATCCGGATCCAACTTTCTCTATAAAAATACATATGTATCCATGTAACCGAACTGTTGATCGTTCTAACTGCACATGTGACTTACTTTCGCGAACCCCCTCTATTAAATATCTAGGTATAGTAATAGATGAAAGACTTGATTGGAGCACTCACACAACTATGTTGGCTGGCAGGATTAGAAGAATGATCTATATATTCAAGAACTTACGGAGTGTGGCAACTTTCAAACTTCTAATCCAAACTTACCGCGCTTTGTGCGAGTGCCTAGTCAGGTATTGTATCAGCGCATGGGGAGATAAATTTAAAAATCATCTGATTATTGTAGAAAGGGCGCAAAGAGCAGTACTAAAGGTGATTATGCGCTTGCCCTTTAGACACCCAACAGTGAATGTCTATGAAAGAGCAAACGTATTATCGGTTAGAAAACTCTTTGTGCTTGAGATGATGATAAGATACCACAGAAACATCGTACCTACCCTGCCTATTACAACTAAAAGGATCAACCGCTGCCCTATACCGCGTGCTAGGACTGCCTTTGCAAGACGACATATTGATGTGCTAGCTCCTAAATGAATGTATAATATATTCCTCAAAACAAATAATGACTGCAAAACATATACTGTCCGCAAATTTAAAACCAAATTGACTCTCTGGCTAAAACAGTACAATTATGATGAAATTGAAAACTTAATTTCTGGCAAATAAATATTCTTATTATTTTATAACTTCACTTACACGCTATTCAAAACACACACACACACACACACACACCACAGAATGCTTAATTTTAAATCTAGACCTAAGTATTTATTTTGTTATTTAACCTTAATTTTAAAGTATTTCTGACATAATAATGTATATACGAAAACTGGCGAAGACACTGGTCCCTATGATACAGTTTACACTAGTTTATGGACCAGGGGATTCATTTCTATGTAAAACTTTATGTCAATAAACTTTTATTATTATTATTATATTTATTTATATTTAAATACATATTTTATACATTTTTAAATATTTTCTAAAAAAAACATATTTAAAAAAAAACATTTAAAAATATAAAAAATAGTAGCCCACCGGCATCGGGAACAGGGTCCAAGCTACCGGTGGTCAGGGCTCCTGAGAGAGGAACCTCCGGACAATACGCGCCGTGTCTAAGAGTACTGCTTTCTGGATCAAGCCCTTGATCCAACTGCCTAACGAGAGCCTCCTTAGATGTTGGTCGAGGCTCTTTGATATTAATCCATTGGCCGTCACGACTATCGGTACAATGACTGCTGTATCCACTTCCCACATGTCGACAACCTCGCGAGCCAAGTCAAGATACTTAGTTTGCTTATCTTTCTCAGCTTTCACGAGGTTCTCGTCATGAGGGACCGCTATATCAACAATCACTGTACGACGCTCTAGTCGATCTATCACCACTATATCAGGCTTATTGGCAACAATAGTCCTGTCAGTGATGATAGATCGATCCCAATACAACGTGATACTGCCATTGTCGAGAACTGGGTCGGGCACATACTTATAGTACGGTACTTCTGATTCCACAAGATTGTATTTAAGAGCAAGTTGCTGGTGAATAATCCTGGCTACGAGGTTGTGTCTATGCAAATAGTCTCCGTTGGCTAGGTGAGAACACCCAGAAATAATGTGTCGGATTGATTCCCCGGGCCGGTGGCATGCCCGACAGATGTCAGCCGTACCGTCCTTCACAATATATTTCCGGTAGTTGTTCGTCATCACAACTTCGTCCATTATCGCACAGACAAAACCTTCGGTTTCCCCGAAGAGGTCACCGAAGCGCAGCCAGGATACAGACGCTAATAGGTCTACATCGGGTCCATGTAGGGCCCGGTAAAAGCGCCCGTGAAGCTCCTTACTCTGCCATACTTCCCTGCGGTCATTAGTATCCAGTATTATAGGTTTGCGCCAGTTCCCGTTAGCCAAGGAGAGCGGTGTGAGGCCCTTGTCCACCGCTACCACATCTCGGTGCATACCCACGTCGGTTTCTAGGAAGTATTCCCTGAGACTGCATACCTCGCGGTTGTGTAGGGTCTTAGCATTTAAAAAGCCACGACCCCCACATTTCCGCGGGATATACAGTCTCATCTCCGATGACCGTGGGTGATGCATTCGATTTGCGGTAAGCAGTGTGCGGACCCTCCTATCCAGGGCGTCAAGTTCTGTCTGAGTCCATTTGAGTATGCCGAAAGAATACATCAAAACCGGCATGACCCAACCGTTGAAGGCGCGCACCTTATTCCCACCTGATAAGAGACTTTTTAGTACCCTATTCAGGCGGCCAAAGAAGCGTTCCTTCAACGATTGTTTCACGTCAGCAGCATTGATGCCTAACGCTTCCGACATACCCAAATACTTGTAAGTTTCGGTTGAGCAGAGGGATCTAAGGTATATGGAATCCGAGAGCTGAGTTCCCACGGATTCCATGATCTCCCCTCGCTTTACATGCATGACTGCACATTTATCCACACCAAATTCCATCCTGATGGCGCTACTGAAGGTTTCAGTTACCTTCAGTAACTCCATCAGGTGCAAGTTGTTGGGGGCAAAGAGTTTCAGATCATCCATGTAAAGAAGGTGAGATATAACCTGACCACCTCTTTTCAACCGGTAGCCTAAGCCCGACCCCTCCAGTAGTGTGCTAAGAGGGTTCAAAGCTAGACAAAACCACAGTGGACTCAGACTGTCGCCCTGGAATATGCCACGCTCATTCCTTATCGGCTCGCTGTTCTCCCGAATATGTCGACATCCCGGATAGTGAAGGACTGTTCTCCACTGCCCCATACATGACATCAGGAAGGTGCGCGTTAGTTATTATTATTATTTCCTTTATTTACTTTATATACATATTTTGTACATTTTTAAATATTTCTTAAAACATAAATAAAAAAAAAAACATTTAAAAATATAAAAAATAGTACCCCACCGGTATCGGGAACAGGGTCCAAGCTACCGGCGGTCAGGGCTCCAGAGAAAGGAACCTCCTAACGATACGAGCCGTGTCCAGGAGTACCGCTTTCTGAATCAAGGCCTTGATCCAGCCGCCTAACGCGAGCCTCCTAAGGTGTTGGTCGAGGCTCTTGGCTATTAAGCCATTGGCTGACACGACTATCGGTACAATGATCGCTGAGTCCACATCCCACATGTCGACAACCTCGCGAGCCAAGTCAATATACTTGATTTGTTTATCTTTCTCGGCTTTCACGAGGTTCTCGTCATGCGGAACGGATATGTCAACAATCATTGCACGCCTCTCGCTTCGGTCCACCACCACTATATCAGGCTTATTGGCTACAATAGTCCTGTCAGTGATGATGGACCGATCCCAGTACAAAGTGATATGACCATTATCAAGAACTGGGTCGGGCTCATACCTGTAGTACGGCACTTCCGATTCCACAAGAGAGTATTTCAGAGCAAGTTGCTGATGGATAATCCTGGCTACAAGGTTGTGTCTATGTAAGTACTCTCCGTTAGCTAGACGAGAACAACCAGAGATAATGTGACGAATTGATTCTCCCGGACGGTGACATGCCCGACAGATGTCAACCGTGCCGTCCTTCACAATAAATCTCCGGTAGTTATTCGTCATGATAACTTCGTCCATAATTGCACAGACAAAACCTTCGGTTTCCCCAAAGAGGTCACCGAAACGCAGCCAGGCTACGGACGCCAATTGGTCTACATCGGGCCCGTGAAAGGCCCGGAAAAAGCGTCCGTGAAGTTCCTTGCTCTGCCATACTTCCCTGCGATCGTTAGTGTCAAGCACTACCGGTTTACGCCAGTTCTCGTTAGCCAGAGAGAGCGGGGTGAGTCCCTTGTCCACTGTCACTACATCTCGATGCATACCCACGTCGGTAGCTAGGAAATATTCCCTGAGACTGCATACCTCGCGGTTGTGTAGGGTCTTAGCATTTAAAAAACCTCGACCTCCACACTTCCGCGGGATATACAGTCTCATCACCGACGATCGTGGGTGATGCATTCGGTATGCAGTCAGCAGTGTGCGGACCCTCCTATCCAGGGCGTCAAGTTCCGTTTGAGTCCATTTGAGTACGCCGAAAGAGTACATCAATACCGGCATGACCCAACCGTTGAAGGCGCGCACCTTGTTTCCGCCTGAAAGAAGACTATTGAATACCTTCTTCAGGCGTCCAAAGAAACGTTCCTTCAACGATTGCTTCATGTCAGTGATATTGATGCCTAGAGCTTCCGACATACCCAAATACTTATAGGTTTCGGTTGGAGAGAGGGATCTCAGGTTTATGGAATCCGTGAGTTGAGTGCCCACGGATTCCACAACCTCCCCTCGTTTTACATGCATGACCGCACATTTGTCCACACCAAACTCCATCCTGATGGCACTACTGAAGGTTTCAGTTACCTTCAGTAGCTCCATCAGTTGCAGATTGTTGGGGGCAAAAAGTTTCAGGTCATCCATGTAAAGTAGGTGAGATATTACCTGACCACCTCTCTTCAACCGATAGCCTAGACCTGAATTCTCCAGCAGTGTGCTTAGAGGATTCAAGGCTAGGCAAAACCAAAGTGGACTCAAACTATCACCCTGGAATATACCTCGCTCGATCCTTACAGGTTCGCTATTCCTCTGGATATGTCGACATCCTGGATAGCGGAGGACCGTACTCCATTGCCTCATACACGACATCAGGAAGGTGCGTAGTGTTGTATCAATTTTATACAATTCCAGCACCCTCATGAGCCATGTATGAGGAACAGAGTCATAGGCCTTCTTATAATCTATCCAACATGTCGACAGATCCTTTCGGAAACGTCGAACCTGTTGGCTAATGGTCATATCAATGAGGAGCAGCTCCTTAGTACCGCGGGACCCGTTCCTACATCCATTCTGAGAAGGTGACATATTATTATTATTATTATTATTACATATGGGGCGAGGCCCTTGAGAAGAATGGAGAAGCGATTGTTGTCTCCTTAGACGTCTCGAAGGCCTTCGACAGGGTATGGCATGCCAGCCTTTTGAGTAAGCTTCCAGCGTACGGCATGTACCCTGGTCTGATTAACTGGGTAAAGGACTTCCTGAGTGAACGGTCTCTCCGAGTTGTTGTCGATGGATGCTCATCAGAGCCCATGACGACCAATGCCGGAGTTCCTCAGGGGTCAGTTCTCTCTGCAACTCTTTTCCTGCTGCATATTAACGATCTGCTGATGCCCGGTATCTATGGGTATGCAGATGATAGCATAGTTGTAGAGAGATACCTGCCAGGTGCTCGGGCTAGTAAGGAACTAATCCGGTCCGAATGAGAGGCTATGGTAGAGCGTACGAATGTCTCACTTCAGGCAGTCTCCATGTGGGGCGAAACCAATCTGGTAGGATTCAACGCCGCCAAAACACAAGCATGTCTATTCACCGCCAATCGGCTGAAATGATGATGATGATATTTATATGGGACTAGCTTCTGCCAGCGGCTTCGCCCGCGTGAAAGTAGGTTTCTCCATACACAATTTAGACCCCCGTTTCATCCCCTTAGGGCTTGAATTTTAGAAAATCCTCTCTTAGTGCTCGCCTACGTCATAAAAGAAAACCTTGTGCAAAATTTCACGCTCCTAGTCCCAGTAGTTTTGGCTGTGCGTTGATATGTCAGTCAGTCAGTTTCTCCTTTTATATACATAGATTACAAAGTTATTTATGCAGTTGGTTTATCTTGAAAACTGTACCGAAATTGCAAAATGTTTTAGTTTTTCATTGATTTATACACTAAACACTAATTGTATTCTAAAGAAGCTTCTATGTCTGCTAAAAGTTGCCTTAGAGTTTGGATGATCCGCCAGTCTAAAATTCAGGCTGCTAGTTTTATACACAACGAAGCCGTAAGGGATCGAAAATGGCCTGCACTGTTTCGAGAAAATGATGGTACGGCCGTGCCACTTTTTTGCTCGCCTTGGTGGGAACACTGCCGTGCCTCCTAATTTATACTCAAACGTATACAATAACATAATATCTCCATTTCCATCGACTTTGTTCTTTCTATTCCGTGTTGGTCACAGTGACACACTGTTGTCTGTCAGTTAGGCATGACGATATCCATTGATGTGGCAGTCCCCTGCCCCCGAGAGCTTCTAATTTTTGTAATTAGGTTAGCGTGTGTCAGCTTAAAAGTATTTGGAAAAAAAATCATCATTTTGAATCTCGATTAAATGTGCAAGGTTTGTTTAGATATAATAATAACTACGAGGGCGGCACTGAAAATTTCGGGAATCAGGGAAGTGACACAACATTACAATTTAAAAATGTATTTATTGCTTTTCGAAGTATTCTCCGCGAAATTTGACACATTTTGCCATACGATGGAACCAATCATTGAAGCAACCATTCCATTTGGAAGTTGGGGTCTCCAAAATGGCCGTTTTGTAGGCGTCCACAGCTTCTTCAGGTGATGAAAATCTCTGACCACGCAATTTATTCTTTATTTTAGGGAAAGTATAGAAATCATTAGGGCTTAAGTCGGGGCTGTACGGCGGATGGTCTAATAATTCTATGTTTTCTTGCTCTAAAAACTCTTTTGTTCTGTGCGCGGTGTGAGAACTCGCATTGTCGTGATGGAGGATGATGCGGCGGTTGCAGTTCTCTTTACGGAGTTTAGAAACGACCTGTGGCAAACAAATGCTAGTTACCATTCTGCATTAACCGTTCTTTGTCCCTCAAGAGGAATAGTCGCAACATGGCTGGTTTTGGAGACAAACGTGGCCACAATTTTTTTTGCAACACTCCGTGAACGAACAATTTTTGTTGGCTTTAATTCATTTTCGAACACCCAAACTCGTGAATGGTTTTTTGTTTCGGGTTCGTACGCGTATATCCAGGATTCGTCACCTGATACAATGTTGTATACAGCATTTGAGGAACCTGCGTGGAATCTTTCGAGAGTTCTGATGCACCAAGTAACGCGAGCCGCTTTCTGCTCTTCACAGAGCGAATGCGGTATCCATCGGGAAAACAACTTTTTTACACCTAATTGTTCATGCAAGATTATTTGTATTTGACTCATGCCAGTGTCTAAAGTTGCCTGAATTTCGCGGTATGTTACATGTCGATCTTCCTCAATCAGCTTACGCACAGCATCAACGTTTTCTTGGGTGACTGCAGTTTTTGGACGACCTTGACGGGGATCATCACTGAGCTTGACACGTCCACGTTGAAATTCAGCAAACCGGTAAATTGTGGTTTTGGATGGGGCTTCATCACCAAATGCAGAAATCATCCGGTCAACACACTGTTTTTGTGTTAAATCACTTCGAAAGTCATAATAAATCATCGCTCTTGAATTTTCTCGAGTCAATTCCATTTTCTCAACGACTAAATAAGTTTGACAAGACCTTGTGACAAGACCGAGAATCTTTTTTTAAATAAATAAATGGTATTCGATTTTTAAAACCAAGGAGTTTTCAATTACAAAGATTTTAATATGACAGGAACAGTGGAAATATTCCATTCCCGATACTTTTAGTGCAGCCCTGTATATTATTAATTTATGAACTAGTTCATTATGAAGGGCCAAAGTTCACGCAAATTAACAGATTTTCAGAGGTCTTTACTGTATAAGTTTTAATGTAGGTATGTAATATCCACAAGATATAATTATATGTTTCCAAAATATCTAGAGAAAGATGTGTAATAACGTTATAATCACGCAAGAGCGGTTGTATCGGAATGTATATCTCAGGTAGGCCGCTCTAAATAACTAAATCGGTAGCGTGCTTGCCGTCGGCCGTGGAGTGGGGCGGCGGGGGGAGCGGGGCGCGCGCGCTGGCAGCAGCGGCGGGCGCGGCCGAGCTGGCGGCCGTGCTCACGTGCACCGCCACCTTTTGGCGCCACCGCGCCACGCCCGTCGTCAAGTCTGCGTCGCGCGAGCTGTGCGCGCTGTTGCTGTGCGCGGCGGCCGTGTGTCACGTTGCAGCGCTGGCGGCAGTGGTTCGTCCTGCCGCTGGGCCGTGTGCGCTGGTGCGTCTGGCGGCACCGGCGCTTGGCGGCGTGTACGCCGCCGTATTGGCGCGCACTGTGCGCGTGGCGCGGCTGGTAGCGGCCTGCGAGCGCCGGCCGGCTGCGCGCCCGCGCCTTCTGTCATCGCGCGCCCAGGTGTGGACATGGCTGACGCTGAGCGCGCCGGGAGCGAGCGTAGCGGTGTGGAGTGCGGTACAATGGCCAGCCACGCCGCGCCTGCTGCACCCAGGGCGCGCGCGATCTGTGCTGGCGTGCGGCGGCGAGCTCGCTCCGGCGCAGCTGGCACCACTGGTGCCGGCGCTGGTGCTTCTGGC
Organism: Mythimna impura; assembly: GCA_905147345.3. Taxonomy (NCBI): domain Eukaryota; kingdom Metazoa; phylum Arthropoda; class Insecta; order Lepidoptera; family Noctuidae; genus Mythimna; species Mythimna impura. Next base: position 60,516 of record LR990355.1, on the reverse strand, counting down.
GACTTGCGTTGTGCTGGCGGTGCGCACCCGGCGGTTGCCGCACAACTTCAACGAGACGCGGTTCGTAGGCGCGGCGGCGTACGCCACGTGCGTGATTTGGGTGGCGTTCTTCCCCCTGTACGCTGTGAGTGAAGCGCGCACGGTCACGCTGTGCGCTTGCGTGTCGCTGTCAGCAGGCGCGTGCGTGGCGCTGTCGCTGGGCCCGCGTGTGTGGGTGTGTATGTGCCGCCCGACGCGCAACACTCGCGCGCACTTCCTCACGGCCACCTCTATTCGCTGCCACGTCGGTAGATACCGACCGGGGCGGGAAGCGGGCGCAGGCATGAGCCATGGAACGGAGATAGCACAGTGCGACGTGGCTTGCCAGACGGCGCGTGCGGCGACAACGCGGTGTGCGGCAGCGGGCGCGTGCGCGCGCGTTGTGCGCACGACGCACGCTGACTCCTCGGACGTGCTCATCGTGCTGCTGCATCACCAGCACGCGCTGCCCGACTCGCTGCCTGCGACAGACAGCTCTGAGTGACTAGTATCGCTAACGCTTATTCTGTACTTTATTTTTAGATTTTAAATAAGATTGAAATATTTGTTGTGGTGTAGCAGTTGAACACTCTTCTATTATAGTAGTAGGTAACTTTTTATCTTAAATAAGATTGAAATATTTGTTGTAGTGTAGCAGTTGTACACTCTTCTATTATATAGGGTGACTGGTAATTAGTGACCGATACTTAAACACGTGATTGTACTCATGATGAACAAACAACTTTCCCAAAGAAACTTTTTTTATACTAATTAATACAATCACATTATCAAAACAGCTGTTTGAAACTTTGAATTTCGCACGCGCTGTCACCCGATCATCTGTTAGCGGCGCGGCGCCCGCGCCCGCGTTATCGATGACGTAGGTAAGCAATGTATCTACATGTTTAAGTAAAATAATATCCAAAAATGAGTATGTGTGTACTTTACGCGAGCGCGCTACGCTACAATAAATTAGTATAAAAAAAAAAGTTTCTTTGGGAAAGTCGTTTGTAATCATGAGTACAATAACTTGTATCGGTCACTAATTACCAATCACCCTATATAGTAGTAGGTAACTTTTTATCTTAAATAAGATTGAAATATTTGTTAAAGTGTAGCAGTTGTACACTCTTCTATTATAGTAGTAGGTAACTTTTTATCTTAAATAAGATTGAAATATTTGTTAAAGTGTAGCAGTTGTACACTCTTCTATTATAGTAGTAGGTAACTTTTTATCTTAAATAAGATTGAAATATTTGTTGTAGTGTAGCAGTTGTACACTCTTATATTATAGTAGTAGGTAACTTTTTATCTTAAATAAGATTGAAATATTTGTTGTAGTGTAGCAGTTGTACACTCTTATAATATAGTAGAAGTTAATTTTTTATTTAAATTAAAATTTTGTTAAACTTATGTGAAAGAGAGGGATGTTGTGAGTGATTGATGTACAACACTATGTTTAGTGGAGGTACATCACTATCTGTAGAACATGGCGTCCGTCCTGACTAATTGTAATGGTCTCTATAATAAAATTTTTAAATAAACGTACTTACATACAAGGTGCTTAAGTAATTTAATTATTTGGTAATCTAGAGACAATCATAAGATTAGTCAATCATGTTATACATACAAGTTTTACTTGTGCTACTTTTATGCTCGAGTGAAGGTACAGGAAATAAGTTAACTTGTAACAGTAACAAATTTTAAATGAGCTTAATTTTTGACTGGCCTGTTGGTCTAGTGGTTAGTGATCCTGACTGCTATGCCAGAGGTCGTGGGTTCAATTCCCACCCAGGACTAATGTTTGTGTAATGAGCACGATCACTTGTTCTGTGTCTGGGTGTAATTTATCTATAATATGTATGTATTTAGAAATATATAAGTATGTTTATCAGTTGTCTAGTACTCATAACACAAGCTCTGCTTAGCTTGAGACTAGATGGCGTTGGGTGATAGTTGTGGAATATTATTTATTTATTATTATTTTAATTCTCTTCGTAAGCTGTTGATCCCCGCATTAACGCCGGCGTTCACGCGCCATTGTCTTACTATTGTGTCTCTAATTACGCACTTGTTATATATAATGACGAATGTCATTATATATGACGTAGTTAAATCACGAAGTTTAATATTTCACGAATATTGTTTGTTGTATTGTTTACATTGGTAACATTTATGCAGTTCAAATCAAATTTAAAAGTACCTACCAAGATTAATCAGTAATATTGTTGTGTACCTATACAAATATAAAATTTGAAACTTAGACGTATTGATGATAATCCTATAAATTATTTCGTAATTATTAATGACCATAATGCTATATCTCTCATTTTAAATTGATATTTTATTGTATTAAGTTGTTTGAGTTGATTAGTACAGAACTGTCAGTCGGTATTATATTCTTTGAAATAAGAACTAAGAAATACAAACCAAGTGTTGTAAAATTGCTTAAATGATCTTATAATGTTTTAAAACTGTTTAACTATGTAACAATTGTAATTAAAGACCTATAAAATAAGTTAAATTATGGTAAACTGTGAGTGGTGGAAAATGGCGGGATATTATTATTTGACGTTTAAAAAAAGATGTCCATCCACCCGTCGACAGTTTACTATAAAAGGGTTTGTGACCTTTTGATGAGAGAATAGTTGTGATCCAGCAAAGCTCACTTAAGTTGATTAATATTATATCTTGATTATTGTTGTTATTGCTATTGATTGTATTGATTCTGTGTATGTGTCTCACTATGGCTTTTGTTTCTAAATATGTTATACGGTATTTGAGAATACTTATTCAGCTTACTATTATGAAATGACCCAAGACATAGAACATAGAATTTCTTATAGATGTTATTGTGATAAATCATAATTAATGATGTTTTAAAATGTGCCTATAAAATACTATAATTGAAGCTACCATGGGTTTTCTTGCTTGTTCTTTCCCATGACGACCTAGTTTTGGAACAAGCAACTAGTTATTCGATTAATTGACAAGCCTATTTGAAATAAATACTTAGTCTTGTCTTTCTGTGCTTTTCTTCATAAAACCCTTTCCCTACACACCAGTCATAGGAACTTTGATACACAGTAATTAACCGTTATCCATCTTGACAACTTAGCATGATGCAGCTCCTTTTGCTGGTAGCGACGCTCTTTTTCATCACCCCGAGTTCTCCGACCACCATGGCATAGTTAGTTTCTCTTTGGGTTTTTTAATAGGCATTGCAGCGCGGCATGCTTCCTGTATAATTTTTGTATAATTATTTGTGGTTATGTCTAAAGATTCTGTATTATTAATTTGGTCTATTGCAGTTTTGTGGAGATTGTTTTCTGTTCTTAATTGAGTGAATTTCTCATGAAATTTAGCCCAATTGACTTTTTTAGTATTGAACATGCGCGTAGTTCTTTCAATTTGTATCCCATTTGCTCTCTTTAATCTGACGTCAAAGAGTATGCCATTGTGGTCGGAGCTCGTGAGGCCCTCGTCGACTTTCCAGTGCTCTACCAGCTCTAGGATATCGTCAGAGCATGCGGTCAAGTCAACATAACTGCTGATGCGCTGGCCTCCCCTAATGGTGTCGAAGGTCGGAATTTCCCCTGTGTTTAGGATATTCAGCCCGAGCCCCCCGAGAGTCGCACACATTTCCTCACCCCTGCGGTCAACCACCATGCTCCCCTACCAGGTGCTCTTCGCATTGGCGTTCCCTCCAACGAGAAATGGTTTTGAGCCGATTTTAATACTTACTTGTCTGAGGTGGTTTAAGTAAGGTTCCATTGGCTTATCCGGCTCAAAATAAAAGGAGGCGAGTGTGATCTCCCAAGCACTGGTTTGGATTCCCACCACGACTATATTCTCCGTGGTGAGTTTCGGGTACTGTCTCACTTTGATGTTTTGGTCGAAGACGGCAATTGCCGCCTTGACAGTCCCGTTTCCAACACCAGAGTCTTGGAAGATCCGCACGCCCCTCTGGCTCCTCATATCTCTTGAGCTGCCGACGTATGGCTCCTGCAAGAGTGCTACAGTAATTCCTCGTTTCTCTGCCTCCAACATCAGCTCGTTTGTTGCCAGTTTTTTCCGTTGGAGGTTGGACTGTGCGAATTTAAAGGCGATTTTTTCCCCTGGTGCGCCTTTAGCAATATGCAGTGGTTGACCGCGCTATTGCGTCCCATTTGCGGCGGACGGGGCATTCGGAACTGAAAGCGTTATGCTCTTTGCTTAGTATGTTCGCTCTATCGCAGTTCCTACACACCGCCGTACCCCCCGCCATCCAGTCTGGGCATTCGGTCTTCAGGTGAGGACCACCACAGTGACTGCACAAGTCCGCCTTTTCCGTACAGTACCTTCGCCCGTGCCCATAGGCCAGGCAGCGAGTACATTGCATGAGAGGGGTCTGATCTTCGACCCGAACTCTCTGCAAGTCCACATGGACGTATCCCCTTTTTGTTATTCGCTGCCATAGCTGAGGGGACGTGCTGAGCACTATGTGTACGGAATGCGGGTTCCTTGTTTTTCTCCTATACCTAATTTCTATTCTATCGTCCCCATCACGGAGGCCATGAAAAACGTCCCGATTCTGATTCCTCAGGTCTTTCTGCACATCTTCGTCTGTGTTCACTGCTAAGACGTCTCTGAGTATCAGCATCGGGTCCTTGTTTTTCACAGCCTCCACGGTGAGGTTGATGCTATTTCTTTCTAGTCTTGCTTTCACCTTATCCCTCTCACCTTCCGTCTCGAACCCCATGACTACCTTTCTGTTCTTTGCCTTTCTCACCCTTTCAACCTTTATCCAACCTTCCTTTGCTTCCACCGCCTTCCTCACCCTTTCCAAAACTTCCTCCCCAGTCTCCGTCTCGTCCTTCGAGGTGACCACCACCGAGTGCAGCGTGTGACGTTTTTCTAACGCCCCACCCGCAACCCAGGCTGAGGCCACCTTCGCGTACGAGGGTGTGTCAGAGTGCGACTTCTGCTCCTCCAGTGCTGTTTTCAGTTCCTCCATGCGCTTACTGTTTTCTTCTAGCAACTTGGAGTGCATCTCGATTTTATTTATAAGGAGTATTGTATCTTCTGACCTATTTTTTCCAGTTACTTCTCCTTTGTTTTCACTCTGTGTATGTTGTTCTCCTACTTCTGGGTGGCAGAGTTTTCCTTTTAGTGCATCAATCTCCACTGCAGCGTCCTTAATAAGTTTGTACATTGAATCGACTGCCAGAGTGATACCTGCCTTTATTTCTGACTTCAGGTTCCGCGATTCTCCCAGTTGGGTTTTCGCCCTCTGAAGCCAAGTGCGACCTTCGGTCACTCTGTCAGTCGATGCAATTGTCTTTTGCGACGCACCCGCGTCTTCCATTGTACTTCGCCGCTTTGTCTCCTTCGCAACTTGGGGTAGCGTAACCTTTAGCGCTACCCTTGGAAGGGTTGACGGGATATTCGCTAGCTTTTTTGGCGATACAGTGAAGGTGGTCGATGCAGCTGCCCTTGAGTCCTTAGCTTTGCTGTTCTCCCACTCCCCAATGCTCTTACGAACACTTGGGGTGGGTGTCGTCTTAGGAGATGGTCCTGCCTTCTCTTTGTCAGCTGGGGAGTTAGTCTTTGGGGGTGTTTGCTTGTGAGGTGTATATGTGAGTGTCATGATGTCTTGTCACGAGGTAGATTGTCCTCTATTAAAACTATAAATATCCTACTTTCTGGGCTTGCTTTCCCTATCCCTGTATATGGGGGATGGTCAAAGTCAAACTAGAGTTATAGGCACAAACACAAATTCTGCACTATCCCTGTAGAGGGAGGATAGTGAGTAGTCACAACTGCAATTACTATCCCTGTACAAGGGAGATATCGTTTGGTGTAGTAAAGAGCCGCGATCAATAAAGTATGCCGCCCTATTTCACAACTTACACAGTCAAAATGTTAAAAACTTAAAACTAATTTATATATGAGTCCCTCTATACTAGGGACACAAGTTCGGTTGGGTTTCACGTGTGTCACAAGCTGTTTTTAATTTAATAACTATAAAAAGTGCAAAAAGAGGAAGAAAAAATTTTTTGGCTCTATGTAGAGCAGAACTCCACCCCTAGAAAGAGAGCCCCTTTCGAGCCCCTTCGAATGAACCCAAACACGGCAGCTTCACTTCAAAGGGTTCCGGAGATATGGCACTCCAAAATTTGGGTTAGCAATCCAAGATGGCCACCGAAACTGGGTTAATTGCAGTTTTCTCCGGGACCGTTCGACCGAATTCCGCCGTTCTTGGGCTCCCCAGACTGGGCTCGAAGAGATCTATCCCCTGGGGTAGGTTTCAGGCTGAAAAAAATTATTTACAGGGATTTCAGCAAAACTACATCAGACCGACAGAGTAAGTCCTGCCAATGCCTCCTAAGAAAGTACGGATCTTCTACGACCCCCAGTCCGGAAGCTATCCGAGTCTGAAATTTCGTTTGACAGTTCAAGAACTGTCAAAGTCAACTTTCAGCCCGGTTTAACTCCGCCTCCCGTGGCCGCAGAATAACCGTGTTTGGACTTGTCTGGCTTGGCTCGATTCGCTCGGGCGTGCGAAGTGACTTTCAGGACCCTGAAAATTTTCAGCGCCAAAATGCCTGAAAACCAGCTGATCGGGTAGAGGGTGACTCCCCAGGTCCCTAATCGCAAACCGCAACCCTCCACGACCACCGGGACCGGAGCTATGTCCAGTCAAATCTTTTCAAGATGGCCACCCAGCTGTCAAATGACAACTTCGTGTGGCTATTACTCCGCAACCGTTTGTCGGAGAGAGATGCGGTTTCGACTCCTGTCCTTCCCCTTACTCCGACTAACCTCCAAAAGCTGTTTCAGGGCTGAAAAATTTCAGGTCACCAAAACGCCTGAAAGGTTGACAATAATATTTTCTAAGATATCCCAACAACAACCGTGAAAACCCGGAGCTTCTATCTTAATCGGTCTAGAAGTTATGGAGTTCCAAAGAAGTTAACCCAAGAACTAAAATGGCCGAAATTTGACTTTTTTCGCGCTGCTTGGCCTGTTATTTTGGTTAAAGAGGACGTTCTATATTAGTAGAGCCCGACTGTGATGACAAAATTATTAAAAAGTTTATATTTCTTAATAAATGAACCAAAAATCTCTAAAATTCCATAACTCCAGAACGAAAAATCGAAAAATTCTAAAAAAATATGCATAAAATACATCAATTCAGTCTCTATACGCACATAAAATAAAATTACAAAAAATATAAAAAATAAGTGGTTTTTTTATATAAAAACCAGTTTTTTTAATTTAATCGAAATATCTCGGGAACCAACTATGATTAAAATAATCTATAAAAAAATAAGTGTGGCACTCGGGGACTGCAGCGGTAAAGCTATTGCATAGCATTTTGTATCAACTTATGCAATTATAATTATTTATTTATTTTATTTATGCAGTATTTCTTTTTCTTTGATATTAATTCAAGTTACACTTTTTGAGCGTGGTGACCGATAAGAAAACAATTTTTTTTCTTTCTTGTTTACTTCATAAATTGCTACAAGTATGTTCAGTTGTTATCATAGAACATTACTATAATCTATTATAATACAAAAAGACTATTTTGTTTGACCGAGATTTGAACTCGAGGCACGATGATAACATAGGTAGAACGCTGTACCAATGCGCCACACAGGTCGTTAACGACTTTCTAAAATAGGTGTTCGGTCTCTGTCGGCCTTCAAGCCACACCTCCGTGCCCGTCGGAGTGGGGAGCGTGAGGTTTTTTTCGTTACGGAATTTCTGGATTCGGTCCCCGCGCTCAAGGCCCTCGATAGAAGCTATGCAAATAGCTTAAAAGATTTAAACTAGAGACTCAAGCGCGCAACAGATTCTAATAAAAAATATGTATCTTCCCACTGTGGTTTCCGAGATATTTTACGTCCAAAATGAGTTTTTCTAATATAAATAACTATAAAACTATCTTACATAAAATTATTCTCTTCCCACTGTGGTTTCCGAGATATTTTACGTCCAAAATGAGTTTTTCTAATATAAATAACTATAAAACTATCTTACATAAAATTATTCTGAGAGTGCAGGGGGTCCTCTCTGCTGGTGAAGCAGGGAGCCACGAAGAAACGGCGTCCCTGCGACAGCTCCTTCTGCGACCTCGTGCACACGTGGTTTTTGATTTTTCCTTGTTATCTCTCAAATTTCCTTCTAGAAAAATCCAGAAATATCTTGGTCTGTAGATCCTTCCAACCCGCATAAGATGGATAAATAAAAATGGGGGGTCACCGCTTTCGTTTCCTTGTCGTAGGCCGTTTAGTGTTTCGACACTTAGGATATTATAACCTATTCACGGTTTTTCCTTTTTCTTCAATTTCCACTGTAATCAAATGGTGTCACTTTCACTTTGTGGCATGCGCCAACTCTTAACGCGTCGATTAACACTTAATTGACGAAAATTAGACAAGTTTTGACCTCTTTTCTTAATTTTTATGTGCGGAGCGTCTCCAAAAACAATCCGACCGCCACGAGGGTTGGAGGGGAACTGGGTTAGGTTAGGTTAGGTTTTTTTTTTTTTTTAAATGTGTCAGGAATGGGAAATCCATCATGGACGCCCAGATCGCGTCTCATGAAGGCAGTCTGGGCAGTCCGGACTCCTACCGGCTAAAACCACACTCCTGCCATGCGAAAGGCCCCCTGCCATACGAGTTTCGAGGGACATTATAAAGGGCTGTAGTTCCATTGAAATTCAGTCATAGTATTAGCTGTTAATTGTATTAAAATAAATAGTGATAATAAATAATGGCTTGAAATAAATAATTTAAATTCTCAATTATAATTATTGTTTAAAACATCTTGATTAATATAACAGTCATTGGATAAAATATCAATAAATAATAATAAAAATAAATAAATAATAGTTATTCATAAGTTTTTCAATAATTCTGATGACTGTCAGCTATTTGTTCCGTTTATTCACGGATTGTACAATTTTTATAATGAAATCTATGAACCTCAATCTGTGCCTTTTATCTCTTATCATTAAGCTGAGATTTTCCTTTTTGATCTGCATGTCGACTCTCATCTCTAAATCGTGCCTGTGGAAGGAATATACCGGGCAATCCGTTAGGAGGTGGAGGACTGTCTCCTGCTTGTCGGGGTCGCAGACGCATGCCGGGTTCTCCTTACACTTGAAGCGAGTTAGGTATTCGGAGAACCCGCCGTGGCCCGTCAGGGCTTGAGTCAGTTCCCTGGTTATCTCCATCTTCCGCACCGTCCTGTACGCAGCGATCGCACAAGGGAAGAAGATCTTCGTTGTGGCCGCCGTTTGTCCTGCACAATACCTCCGGTTCCATTCACCCAGCGTCTCCGTCCGGATCATACGCTTGACGAATAAAACCGGGCATTTGTCGTAGTTGGGTTGCCGCTTCGACTTCAGGGCAGCCTCCTTCGCGACCAAGTCGGCTCTCTCGTTGCCCTCCAGCCCCGCATGAGCTTTGACCCAGAACAAGGAGACGCTCTTGTTCTGGGTACTGCTGCGGCGGATGGCGTCCTTTGCTTCCACTGCGAGGGCGTGGAGGGCTTCGGGGTTCACGACTGCTTGGAGAGCTGCCATGGAGTCGCTGTAAATAGCGAACGCCGTCTCGGTCCTTCGGAGGACTTCCTTCGCCGCTTTGCAGAGGGCGAGAAGCTCGGCCTGGTAGACGGTACAGTAAGACGGCAAAGCAAGCTTGAGGGCCTTCACCTCCACCTGGTCGGTCCACACTGATACTGCGGCTCCGACCTTGCCCTCAATTTTGCTGCCGTCTGTGAAGATACGCACCGCGAAATTGCGATGCTCGTTGTATTGTTCCTCGTCTACCAGGCGTCGCAGTGCAATGGCCCTCCGCTCAACCGGATGTGGCATCTCTAGTGCCGAGACCACACGCTCGATCTCCCGGTCTCTCAGAGCTGGGTGAGGTACCCCTCTCCTGGCCTCATATAGGGAGGCTGCCTCTCGGATTCTGTGATCAAGAGGGAGCATCCCAGCCAGCACCAGTGCTGAGTTGAGAGAGACCGTGCGGTAAGCTCGGCACAGTTTTTGCGCGAAGCTCCTTTGGACGGCGCTCAGCTTCTTCTGCACCCCGACTTTGTTGGCGGCCGGCGACCACGCGCTCGCCGCGTACAGGTTGATGGGCTCCACTGCAGCCGTATAGATGCAGCGGATAACCTCTGGATGGAGACCCCAACTGACCCTAGCTGCCCGCGACAGCCGCTTGTAGATGCCGACGGCTCGGGAACAGACGTTTGCGACGTGGGTGTTGAAAGTCAACTTGTGGTCGATGGTGAGGCCGAGCAGCTTGATTTCGTCAGACATGCCAATGTCTACCCCGCCCATCCTGAGACGTGGGGTGTCATGCTTCAGTTTCCGCGTGACCAGCATTGCCTTCGTCTTATGCGGTGCAAACCGAAGCTTATTCATGACACCCCACGCTCGCACATACTCGAGAGCGACATTGGCATCCCTCTGGACTTCAAGTGCTGTCTCCCCATCGAACACAAGGACAATATCGTCAGCAAACGCCTGGCAATAGACTCCTATGGACTCTAGCTCCCTCAGAAGAGGATCCATCAGAACGTTCCAAACTATGGGACCACCGATCGACCCCTGGACGCATCCTTTCTCGGTCCTGGATTCGTACTCCGCTCCCGCATACCTGACTTTCACCACCCTCTCGGACAAGTAGCTGTCCATGACCCGTCTCAAGTTTACAGGACACTTTTCCTCAGCCAGCCGGACTCGTATGGCCGGCCACCACGCGCTGTCGAAGGCTCCCTCAATATCCAGGGACACAACCGTGACAAGCCTTTTTGCATTAAGTTTGTCACGAATGCGGCCCATCAGCATGTAGAGGGAGTCCTCGGTGCTTCGCTGGGGCATGAATCCGTACTGACGAGTACTCATCCTGGGGAGTAAATGAAACTTGAGTCGGGCCACGACCATCTTTTCAAAAATCTTGCCGAGGACAGGCAATAGCCCAATCGGCCTGTACGATTTTGGGGTGGTATAATCGTCTTTAGCGGGCTTGCGGAGCACGATAACAGTTGCCTCTTTCCAGGACCGCGGAAAGTACCCATGCGCCAGGCACTTGTTCACCAAGCGCAGAACTAAATCCGGGTCATGACGGATCGCGTGGCCCCATATGTCCGCCGTCAGACCGTCGGAACCGGGGGCTTTTTTGGGGTTGAATGAGGAGACTTTACTTTTACTTATATTACAATAGAACTTGACACATCAATATATCAAAACTATAGACGTTTGAAACAATTTAACCATTGTAATAAGTTTATTTTAATACCTTGCATATCGCACCGTCAATCCAACACCGCCGCGAAACGAAACTCCTCAAAAAACCGTTCCCAACGCCATCTGTTTGCTGAGCGCTAACTTTACAGATTTTGTCACAAACAGTTTCCCTGAAGAATCCCGCCCAGCGACGGTATTGGATTAAAGGTGCGATATGCAAGGTATTAAAATAAACTTATTACAATGGTTAAATTGTTTCAAAATATACTTATGTATTTACACACAGTTATCTTGCTACATGTTACATTATGATTATATATATCTATATTTTTTACGACTATGGATTTAGGGTTGGTGAGTAGAGTTTGGGTATTGGGCTCTTGTTGATCTGCCACCTAGAGTCTTCACTAACTCCATCAGAGCTTCCACGACTGCGGTGTCTCGATGCTGCATGGCCGTCTTAAGGTTGTATTCGACGACCACTTTAGAAGGCGCATCCATCGCTTTACGGGCGAAACGGCCCGTGGCATCGTCGGCATCGTCGGTGTAGTACACACAGCTGACCGTGTGTCTCGACACTGCAACAACTGCATGGGAGATGCTGTCGTGGATTTGGAGCCTCCTTGACTTGGTGTTTATTATGATAACGCTGTCGCAGGTCAACCCCTGAGCTGCGTGGATGGTGAGGATACGCGACCCTTCGCCAGACCCATAGCCCTGGTCGGCAAGAGAGGCTCTCTCTTCCTGCGTATGGACCAGGAATAAGGTGTTCTGGGCGGTTATCGGTATGCACGCTCCCGTGAACCTTTCTACTTTCAGAGAGTGGACCCGCGACAGCGAGGTCTTGGAGGAGTATATACCGGGGTATATCTCACTCAGGGTCAGTGCTATGTCCATTGGGTTCCGATGCGTACAGAGTAACTCCTGGGTGATGCCAGCCACCAAGTTTGGACGGGTGTACCTTAACTCAAAAAGGTTCTCTCTATCCAAAAATGGTAGCTGATTCACGTCTCCGATGAGAACGACCTCGCTCGCTCCAGACAACTTCACTGCCATGACTATTGCCCCAAAGTGGTTCATGAGGGCTTCGTCAACCATAAGGCGACAGCATTTCTCCTCTGGTCTGAACCCGTTGGCTAAAATTGAGGCCATAGTGCGCACTTTTGTCTTGACACGATCTCCTAATCGGTGCGCTAGCTTCTCTCTGAGATCCTTAGCAACTTCGGTTGTTGTGGTCACTACGATATCGCTCTCCTCGTCAAAATGTTTCACCATCCAGGTTGTCTTGCCGCACCCTGGGACTCCGTTTATCCACTTGATACTGGGTACCGCCCAATGCGCTTCCGAAGCCGGGGAAGCGGAGGCCCCCGAAATGGATTGCGCCATTTCGAGGATCCTGTCGTCCAGCATAATTTTGGTACACTTGGCGGTAACCACTATCGGGTCGTGGTCTATTCGGGTGTGTGGAATGTTACTTTCCCTGAGCGCTCCGTTTCCACCTCGTCCAGGGTCACAAAGCCACTCTTCGCGCTATAGGGTGCCATGTACGACCCCGTCATTTCACCAGCAATGACCTGGGATTTGACGTTGTCGTACACGGCTGCCTCTGCCTCCCCGAGTAAGACCCTTAACAGACCCTCATTTTTCCAATGAAAGGTCTGCAGAATCTTTCTACATGTCGCGAGGTTTACTTCTCTGGTTGCCCTCACGACTGATACATACTCGAGGAATGCGCTCTGCACGTGGTCTATGATACCAGAGTTTACAGCGAGGGTCGGAGGGCTGACTTGCCCTTTGTCGGCTCTGGTCGGTTTGGGTTTTGGTTCTGGTGTTTCCCTGGGTTTCGGTTTGAAAAACCTCATGACCGCTGACTCTTGCCGCTCAGTTGGTGATGTGCGGCTGGTACTCGGGAGCAGTGCGCTGAGGAAGGTGCCGATTGCTTTGAGACGGCTCTTGGACCGGGCTCGGTCCTCTGGGCTGATGTTTTTGCCTTTGTCCCTCTTTTCTTTTTCTGCTACAAACTTTTGCTGGGCCCTTTCAGCTCCGCTCGTGGTGTTCGGGTTTTTATTGGAACTCATCGTGCTACCTGTGTGGTCTTTGGGGGCTTTGAGGAAACTTAGAGTTTCCCCCCTATCCTCGTAGACCACGACCTCATGCTGTTCTGAGGCTTTAAGGCAGCCGAAACGGTCTGCGATGTCTCCTCTTTCACCACCGACCGCCATAGCATCGATGCTGATCGTGCGGGGTGCTATGCACGTATTTTCACCTGCCTCCCTGATCTTTTGGAGCAGCGAGCTCGCCTGGGCAAATGGGGTCTCCGCTCTCCACTCGAGTAGTGCGATTGTCTTTCCTTTGAATCGCACTAAACGGCACTTTTGAGCGGCTATCTCCACCTGCTGCAGCGCGGCGTACTTGCTTCCTTTGATGCTCGTTTTTGATGTGCTCCCGTTGATCAGGGCAGCTAGGCCTGGTGAAATTGTGATTCGGGCTCCAGTGCGGCTTGAAGCAATGCAGAAACTTATACCCAGCGTCTCTGATTCCCTATTCATGAACAGGGCGACCCCTCGGAGTCTGATACCGGGGACTCCGTCTCTTCCGCATACCAGGAATTGTGTTACCGGCATGTCGGTTGGGATCGTCTGTTGGTTTATCCCTGTTGTTACTACCGCTAGCGCTGTTACTGGTGCTGGTTGAGTGTTTATGCTTCTCTGTGTAATGGAAGGTGACGGGTTTTGTGTAATTGGTGTTGGTGTTGTGTTTGTACTTTGCCGTGTAGTTGTGGGTAATGGGTGTTGTGTATTTAGTGTAGGTGTGTGTTTGTGGTGGGGGTACGAGTAGATGGTAGCCGGACTCGACTTTGTGCGGGGGCGTCCGATTTGTTCGGCCCCACTGCGGTTACGGCAACTTTACTCGCGAATGCTAAGAATGGGGTCCTCGAAGCTGGCTTTTCCATGAAGTTGTGGAGTGAGGATTGACTTAACTGGAGCCGTTTTGCGCTCCAGTTCCATTCTTTCAAGGCAGAACCTTGGGCATTCGAAGAGAAGGTGCCAGACTGTTTCCTCGCAGCTCTGGTCGCAGACGCACGAGGGACTGTCCTTGAGGTGGAAGCGGTGGAGGTATGCTGCGAAGCCTCCGTGTCCCGTCAAGATTTGAGTATGGGCCGGTGTTAGGGCTGTGTCCCTGAGGATTCTTTTCGCCACTAGGACGTCTGGAAAGAATACTTTTGTTACCGCCCCTGTACTCGAGGACTCGTACCTCACTTGCCACTTCTTTACAGTCCCCTCCCGTATCTTCCTTCTCACGTATGATACGGGGACTTTGTCGTAGTCCGCTGTCTCCTTTGTTAGGGCCGCCTCCTTTGCCAGCACATCTGCTCTCTCATTCCCGACAGTTCCAACGTGGGCCTTGAGCCAGAACAGCCTCACTTTTCTGCCCTCCTCTCTGATTTCACGGATGAGACTCTTTATTTGGAGTGCCAGGTGGTGAGTAACAGACGGTCTCCTCAGCAGGTCGAGCGACGACCTTGAGTCGCTCAGTATGCTTATAGAGGCCGCCTTAGATTCTCTTGCCAATCTGACAGCTCGGAAGAGTGCATACATTTCAGATTGGAAGACAGTGTTGTGAGGCTCCAAGCCAAAAGTGCTGGACATGGACTCCTTTCCTCCTTCCCACCAAGTAAGGGCAGCTCCAATTTTCCCCTCTATCTTGCTGCCGTCGGTGTAGATTTGGGGGCCAGTAACATGGTGAGTCTGTAAGGTTTCGGGATTCCAGTCTTCTAGGCGTGCATACTCTGGATGAGGCTGATTTAAATAATTTATATTCTGTTCCAGCTCGCGGCCCGGTGGTAGGAACTCTCGGGAATGGCCCTTCTTGATCTTGTAAAGGGTCGCCGCCTCAATCACCCGGAGGTCTAGTGGGAGTTGGCCTGACAGAACCAGTGCCGATGTAAGAGACACCGTTCGGTATGCCTTGCAGATCTTCTGTACGAAACCCCGCTGTAGCGAATCAAACTGGTTACGTGTCATCAGTTTTTCAGCTGCCGGGGCCCACGCACTCGCTGCATACATCACGATAGGCTCTATCACCGACACATAAATCGTCCTGATTATCTCCCTATTGAGACCCCACGTCACCTTCGCTGCACATGCGAGTTGCTTATAGATGTCCGCAGCCTTTTTACAGGTTGCGGATACGTGTGCATTAAAAGTGAGTTTGGCGTCAACAATGAGACCTAGCAGCTTGATCTCTTGGACTAGACCCAGCCTTGTGCCCGACATGTGCAGAACCGGGACGTCGTATTTCAGCTTTTTCGTTAACACCATCGCATTGGTCTTATGCGCGGCGAAACGCAGCTTATTTCGGGCGCCCCACTTTGACACTATGTCTAGCGTCTCATTGGCTTTCTGCTGCAAGGGACCGGTCTCGTGGTCTGAGAATACCAGGACGACGTCGTCTGCAAAAGCTTGGCAATATATCCCCATACTAGCCAATTTGTGAAGAAGCGAGTCTAGGATCAGGTTCCAGAACGTCGGACCGGCAATTGAGCCCTGAACGCATCCTTTGTTGGTTCCCTTCTCGCTAGTCGCTCTGGCGTAGTTGATTTTTACGTGGCGGTCTTTTAAGTAAGAGGCGACGAGAGTGTACAAATTTCTGGGACATTGTTTGGCCACCATCTGTTTTTTTAATGCAGGCCACCATGCGTTATCGAAGGCCCCCTCTAAGTCCAATGATACCAAAAGCACTATCTTCTTTGCTTTGATTTCGGCACGAATGTGCCCCATTAGGTCATAGAGGGCGTCCTCGGTACCACGCTGTGGCATGAACCCGTACTGGCTTTTATGGAGTGTTGGATAGAAGTGCCACTGCAATCTGCCTACAAGGAGTTTTTCCACGATTTTTCCGAGGACAGATAGGAGACCTATTGGCCGGTACGACTTTGGACTGGTGTAGTCGTCCTTGCCTGGCTTGCGGAGGATGCACACGTGGGCGACCTTCCACTGCCTCGGAAAGTGTGATAGCGACAGACATCTGTTTGCTATCGCCAAGAACACTTCCCTATCGCAGTTTATTGCTGCTGTGCAGATGTCCGCCGTCAATCCATCGGGACCGGGGGCCTTCTTCGGATTTTGGTCTTGCAGGACCATATCCAGCTCTGTGGTCGTAAAGGGTGGATCGTCGGCGGACAGTTCTTGTGGATTTTCCTCCCTCGCAAGTTGTCTCAGTGCACTGTGGTACGGTCTTTCGCCATCTGTCGAGTCATCTGGGTAAAAGGTTTTTGCCAGTAGGTCCGCGGATTGCTGTGGGCAAAGAGTTTCCCCTGCCGTATTTCTCAGGAGGGTGTCATCCTGCCTTCTGGTTGTCTTCCTTAGTACCCTGTAGACGCCGTCCCACATGCTCTCTCGGACTTGCCTTGTACAGAACTCCCTCCAGCTTGCAGTGGCAGCTTCCGTCGCTGCTGAGGTGTACTTATTTTTTGCCGTGACGTAAATTTTTATAGTGTCTTCCCGCCGGTGAGCGGCAGCGTTCCGAATCCGTCTCTTTTTCGTCATTGTGTCTTTCTTGAGACGGTCTAGAGTAGAATTCCACCAAGGGGGTTTTGTGCTGTGTTTTGGGGATCCCAGTTTTGGAATCGCCACGTCACACGAGCGGTGGATGGCGTTTAAATATTCTGTAACGATTTTTTCCAGATCTTCTGGGCCCGGGGCGTTCGAGATCCTGGCCTTTCTTATTTCTTTTTCGGCCAGGTTGGTTTTGAAGTGCGTGCAGAACTCCGACCACTTTGCCTTCTTGGTATTATAGATGCGCGTCGAGACTGGCCTTAGGGGTTCCAAAGCTTTCTCTAATCGCATCGAGAAGGTGATTGCATTGTGATCGGATGAGGTCAAACCTCTTTCTACTCGCCACTCCTCCATTTTTCCCAGCAGCGACAGACTGCATGCAGTTACATCTACTATGCTTGTACACCACCTGTCGCCCCTTTAGATCTCGAAAGTCGGCGTGTGACCCGAGTTTAGGATCTGGAAATCCCACTCGTGGAGAAAGGAACAGTACTCAGCCCCCCGATGGTTTTCGGAAACGCTGCCCCACCATTGACTCCAGGCATTTACGTCACCTCCCACCAGGATGTTGTTTGTGTGTAGTTTGTTTGTTGTGTGTTGTAATACGGAAAGGTATGGGTTTAATTCTTGGTCCCCCTCAAATTAGACCGACAGCACTCCAAGACTAAGCTGGCCCACCTTCAACAGAACGGCCGCAATGTTCTTAGTTACAAGTTGGGGGTCATGAATGACCTCCAAACTGCTCCCGAAGATCACTATTGCCGCTTTCACTGGTTTTTGGCGGTTAAGGCTGCACTGGATAACTTGTGTGCCAGGACTTTGTTTCATTACACCTGTTCTTTCCACGTAAGGTTCTTGAACAAGTGCCACAGAGATTCCCTTAGCCTGAGCCGTCAGATGGAGTTCATCCGTGGCCAGCTTGGAGCGCTGGAGATTGACTTGGATGAATTTCAATCTTGCTGTCGATCTTTGTGAATGTTGAGGGGGACTTTGTTGGTGGTTTTCCTGCGGGTCGCCCTTAGCAATAGGAAACGCGCGACCGTGCTATCCCATCCCACTTTTGGCGTTCCTGGCAGTCTTCGCTAAACGCGGTGTGTGCCAGGTCGCTTCCTTTTTTCTGTGCCCCCTTGCAGTTTATACACGTGGGCTCCTTACCTTCGACTCTGTTCTTACAGTCCCTGCCATCATGTGCACCGCTGCAAAAGAAGCATGACTCCTTTGCCGCCCCGCATATGGACCTGTTGTGTCCGTATCCGAGGCACTTTGTGCACTGAACGAGTGGGGACTGATCTACAACAGAGCACCGCTTGATGCCCACGTGCACTCTCTGGGCTTGGGTGAAGATAAGCCACATTTTTGGTGAGATTTCCAACACCGGGTGGCACTCATGGGGATTTCTCGCGCGCTTCCTGTATCGCACCCTGGCCGTCTGTTCACCCACAGCGACGTCTTGCAGAAGATGCTTGTTCTGCGCTAATAGGAGATCGACGATCTCGCCATCACTGTAGCTGGACAGCACCCCCTTTACACAGACTAAGGGGTTTTGGGGCTTTGACTCCTGGACCTTGAGCCCTCCGTTTTTCTTGAACTGGTCCCTGACCAGATTCAAGTCGGCTTTGCTGGCGCACCTCAGGATTACCTTCTGATTTCGGGCCTTCCTGACGGCGTCCTCCTTGGCTCCGGTCGTCTTGAGATCCAGGGCGGTCCTGATCCTCTCGATCACGTTGTCCCCAGTGTGTCTGGGATCCGTCGACGAGACGATCAGGGTGTGATTTGGCTGTAATTGGTTTGGCTTAGAGGGGGGTTTTGCTGTACTTGCAACCTGGGCAAAGGTTTTTGGACCTTGTAGCTGTTGTGGCGGTCTTTCTACTTTGGCCAGATCTGCCACCCCTTTCTCAATGTTTTGGAGGTGCTTCTTGACCTCCACGACCGCCAATTCTGCATCCAGGTTTGGAGCTGCCATGACCTGAACGGGAGGTTCTTTATCCCGCAGGACTCGGATATCCGCCGAGACCAAGTCCAGCCTTTCCACAATGGGTTTGAGGTGTTTATGAAAATCTTCTCGTGACTGTGTTGGTGGTGGAGGGAGCGCGGGTTTACTCAGCATCTCTTGGATCTGCACCCGCACTCTTCCCATCTCTTCGTCAAACCGGGTATTTATTAAAATGTCTTTTCCCGCCTCAGACGCCTGACTTAGGTCCGGTCCTGGCTGGGTAGGGTCAGGCTTCAGTTTCTCCATTTCTTGACGGAGCACGTCCAGCTGGTTTGAAATGCTGATAACGTGTGACTCCAGGCGGGACAATCCCCCACTCAGGAGTTCGCCTTTAGGATCCCCAGGTGTCTTCACAATGTCCAGCCTGGTCTGTTCGTGATCCTTGGAGTTCTTCAAGCTCGCCAGCTTGACTTCCTCCCTTACCTCCTTTAGACTCTTGAAAGCTTCAAGAGTCTCGTGGCCCAGCCAGTCGCGGATACCCTTTGCCTCTTTCTTTGTCTCGGTCAGGTCAGTTCGCATGAGCGAGAGTTCCGTTTTTAAGGTCATAACATCTCGAGTGTGAGCTCTCTAGACCCGTACAAGCTCTTGTGCATGTCGAGAGCGCTCCTTCTCGAGGTTGAATTTATGACGTGCCCGCGAGTCTGCCAAAGACAGAACTGTCTCGTAGAGACCCTGGAGGCACTCATGGGCAGTGACCTTACATTCCCGCTTCATGTTCCCTGCCGACTCTAAGGCGTCTTTCCCCCTCTGAAGCAGGTCATTTGCCTCTCTCGTGGCCAAATCCATCTGTACACCTGTACCCCTTCTTGGAGTTCGGTACAGAAGACTCTGACGCTCGGGTCTGTTTCAGTGACCTGCCGAAGAGGCCACCGAGCTCTCATCGTCGGAAATGATTTGGCGAGGGGGGGAAATTCCACACTGCTCCCAGTTGATGACAGTCTCCGAAAGTCTGCAAGGGATTCCCTCTCGCATCTCGGGTCCCGATGGTGTCGTGTCCGAGATGTGTGTCGTACATGCCGACACATCTGAGCTTGCTGCCTGTGGCTCCGACGACGCCTTGGGGATCGGGGCAGAATACTGAGGCGGCTCCGATGGTTGCGCCGCCTTTTCGGACACGGCAGATTTGGCAGTGTTCCTCAATATCTTTTTCCGGAGGTTAGTGGAGACTCCCGTGGTTGTTTTACGGGAGGCAGATATGGTGGACTGCTGTGACGACATTTTTTGTTTTTGTTGTTTTAGTGCCAATAATTATGCTTATCCACGGACAATGTAGCTAAGTATAATTATTGGATATAGAGGTACCGAAAGAATAATATTTTATAATTGGATAAAGGGAAGAAAATGGATAGTCAAGGCAAAGAACTATTATTACTTATTTACACCTTAATTCTACTTCTAAATCTAGTAATGTGAGTATAATGGTTAGTCAACAATTTATATATATATATATATATATTTTTTTTCTTTTTACTGAGGTGGACTCACGGAATCTTCCGTCGCTGGTGGCCGGCGACTGCTGTCCGATGAGGAGCCCGACAACTGCTAGAGCCAGATGTTCTGAGCCCTAGGTGCGCAGTGGTGGTAGTCTCCAACGAAATTCTGAAGTGCTAAAGGATCACTGTGTGTATAGGTCACGAGTTTTGGGATTCTGTTGGGGCCAAATTGAAGAACTTTTTGAGCTCTTTCAAATGAACCCAAACTCGGCTATCCTAGCTCCAACGGGAACGAAGTTAGATCGCGGGGGGGTGAGGTCGCCCTGAGGGGGGTTGGGGGGGGGAAGTCTCGTGGGGAGACTAAAGGGGGGTAAGTTGGCGAAGGGGTGAAATGAGGGGGGTGCAGATAAGGATAGGGGATGGGAAGAGATCCCTGTGGAAAGATCCCGGAATTCCAAGTCAGATAAGCCCAAACTCGGGGAGGACAGGACCAGTCGTTAAGGAGTTCCCTCGGGCTAACCTGATGATGAGCCGCGGAGTCGTCACACTGATGGCTGGTCTGCGGGCAGATTCCTCGTCCGGCAACGGAGTCTTCAGTAAGGGCTTGATTGGCTGTTTCGACGTCACGCCTCGTGTCGCGAAAAACACGTGGGGCCGAAGTGAGGTTAATTTGGCAAAAAACCACGTGTTTTGACGTTTTTTACGTACTAAAAGCTCCCAAGCCCGTGCTCCGATTTTGGTGTTCTTGGTGTCTCCGGATAGGTCTCTGCAGCGTCTTTCAGATGAAATGTTTGCACAACAATGGCACTGACCTTGGCTGAGTTATTTCCCACAAAAGTTCCAGGCTTACTGCTCCGCAACCAGAAGAGCCAGACACTTGCCCACACGTATCCTGGTAAATTAACACTCCACAATTCCACTGTAAACCTTTTTGCGCACTTAACTCGACGCGTTGAATTTTGATGAATTTTTAACGCGGAGGCGATGTTATTCTGGCGATGTGTTATCGGTTACCCGGTTAGGTTAGGTTAGGTTAGGTTAGGTTCCCCACCGACTGTGTCCCCACGTTGTCGTCGTGGTGGGGCTTGCGTGTCTCAATGATCTTGGGGCTTTGCCGGTAGAGTTACTCATGCCGGAAAGGTCCAAGTGAGAGACCAGACCAAGAGGGACACCAGGAGGGGTCGCTCCTGATCGATCGACAGTCGTCGATTGGCATGGATGCGACTATGCCGCAGCGGTGCAGGCGCCCAATGCGGCTTGCGTATCTCTCCTACAGGGAAATCCCTCTAGGAGAGAACTTTCGACGGGTTCGCTGAGTCGGGTTAGCCGGACAGCGAACGGAGGCATGTCTAATGCCGCTGTCGGGGGCTTGGCTTAACCGCCTGGCCCAGAGGAAGGATACCTCTAAGATAAAAAACCACCTAATCCCAAGTTTAGAGGCGTAGCGAGGGGATGAATGGCTGGAGGGAGTCCAGTCTTTAGCGCCTCCCCTGTAGAGCACCTGCCGCACTCTACAGTATATAGGCTTACCTAGGCAAAAGGGCTCTGCCTAGGTGGACATATACATCCCTACTACTCGTGGGAACAGCATGGAAGAAATTTTGACTGAAAAAAACCAAAATGAGGATGTGCCAATCTTATTGGCGGAGGTTCCGCTTGCTGGCGACGGCAACAAGAGCCGAGGAGGCTCCCGATCCTCGAAAGAGGATCCGACAATTATATCCGACCAGGACTCGCGCGGTCGCTCCAAATTTTGGAGAAAGCGACCGCACCATGAAGTTTTCTCGGACCGAGCGGGGTCGGTGGGTCTCTCCTCAAGCGAGGAGAACCTGCCGGCTGCAAAGGTGACGACGGCGAGGAGGGGAAGAGGTCGTGCGACACGAGAGCGACCCCGGGGTCTCATCCGGGGTCTCAATCGAGGAGCTGGGAGGAGTAACCGCTTCTCTTGTGGGCACGAGGGCAGAGGCTAACGCCGCAAAGCGTGCCCAGAGCAAAGCGGTTGCGGCCGATGAGGTCGCCGAAATGGCCCGTCAGGCCCGGGAGCGGCGTGCTGCCCAGGCGGCTGCAGGCTCGAGCCCCACGGCGGAGGCCCTGAACCGCCAGGTGCTGGACGGTGTGGTCGTTGTCCTGAAGGTTGCAACTAAGTCTGGCAACCTGAAGGGCTCGTTCACCCGTGCCCTTAAGGAGGCAGCAGACGGAATCAGGGAGGCGGTGGAGATCCTTCTCGATCGTACGACCTCGGAGGAGACGGCGAAGCTGTGGGAGGAGAATAGCCGTCTCCTATCCGAACTGGAGGATCTCAAACGAGAGTTTGCTGCTCAGAGGCAGCGGCAGGAAGCTCCCGCCGCCAACGGCCCCCCTCCTGCTGCACCCTCGTCAGCCCCAACAACTACGCCACCGCCTGCACTTGCGATGTCGGACCACGACATCGAAAGGGTGGCCCGCATCTGCATGATGCAGTGCGGTGGCATGGTGTCTGCCCGATTAGAGGCTCTGGAGTCGCGACTCCTTCCGGCCGAAACCCTCCGGCCGCCGCTTGCGGCAGATGAGCGGAGGAAGGAGGAGTCCGCAAACAGGAAGCGCGTGCAGGTGGGCAAGAAGCCTGCAAAGGGGGCCAAAAAGCCCGCGGAGGGGATCCAGAAGCCCGCGGCGGATGCGATCGCACCCCCTCCCCAACCAACCGCGCTCCCGGCTACCGCACCCCCGATCCAGGAGACCTGGACGACGGTAGTCAAAAGGAAGCGCAAGAAGAGGGCGGCGCAGCAGGCACCAGCTGACCCAGCACCCGTCGGCTCAGTGCCAAATAAGAAGTCAAGGTCGAGACCCCCACGCTCCGAGGCTGTAATAATTACCCTGCAGCCAGAAGCCTCAACCAGGGGTGTGACCTTTAAGTCGGTCCTGGCGGAGGTAAAGACGAAGCTGAACTTCGGTGACTTTGCCTCCCCGGCCGGCTTTGGTTTTAGAACAGCGGCCACGGGGGCCAAAATCTTTGAGGTGTCGGGTGCTGCAAGGCAGGAGAGGGCGGACATTCTAGCCGCCAAACTAAGGGAAGTCCTCAAACCGGAGGATGTCCGGGTGTCCAGACCCACAAAAACGGCAGAATTGCGCGTGAGTGGGCTGGATGACTCTGTGACCCCGGAAGAAATAGTAGCGGCCATTGCCCGAAGTGGTGGGTGTCCGCCCGAGAGCGTGCAGGCGGGTGAGATTCGCTGCAGTGCGGCCGGGCTGGGCACAGTTTGGGTGCGGTGCCCGGTTGCGGCCGCAAACAGGGTCGCGGATGGCAGAAGGTTGCTGGTTGGCTGGGTCTCAGCGAGTGTAAAGCTCCTGCCACCCAGGGTCATGCGGTGCTACCGCTGCCTGGACAAAGGGCATGTCCGAGTACAATGCACTGCAGACGTTGACCGCGGCGACCTCTGCTATCGCTGCGGCCAACCCGGCCATAAGTCGGCCCAGTGCTCCGCGACACCAAACTGCAGCCTTTGTGCAGCTGCCGGGAAGCCTGCGTAGCACAGACTTGGTGGAAAAGCCTGCAAGGCCCCCAAGAAAGGCAGGAAGAACAGAGTTGTAGTGTGTGAGTTGTTGTTGTGGAGGACCTGCGCCCCTCCCACAGCCCGGCAGCCAAGCAGCTGACTCCTGACCCAGGGATGGAGGAGATGCCGGAGAAATGGAATGCCAGTGATGGCACAATTCCATTTCCTCCAGGCGAATATCAACCACTCCTCCAGAGCTCAGGATCTTTTGCTCCAGAGCATGGCGGAGTGGTCGATCAACGTGGCTGTGGCCGCTGAGCCGTATTGGTCACGGCCCGGGGGAGCTCGTACAGGGAGGCAGCGTTGCTGGCGACGGCAGCGGTTTCACGGGTGGTGAGCCGCATACGACGCCTGGGACTGGAGGTGGCTCTCAACAAGTCGGAGGTTATGGTCTTTCATGGCCCCCGACGGGCGCCGCCACCGGGATCACACATCGTGGTCGGGGGGGTCCAAATCGCTGTCGAGTCCACCATGAAGTACCTAGGATTGGTGCTCGACAGCCGGTGGGACTTTGGCCCTCACTTTCGGCGGCTGACGCCCAAGTTGATGGGCGCAGCAGGCGCGCTCGCAACGCTGCTTCCCAATCTAGGGGGCCCGAGCACTGCCTGTAGGCGGCTATACTTGGGGATCGTGCGATCCATGGCCCTGTATGGGGCCCCGGTATGGGCTTCTGACCTGACGCCCGGCAGCATCGCAATCCTGCGAAGACCGCAGAGGGCGATGGCCGTCAGGGCTATCAGGGGGTATCGCACGATCTCCTACGAGGCGGGTTGTGCACTGGCCGGATCTCCGCCCTGGGAACTGCAGGCGAGAGTCCTCGCCTCACTGAACCGGTGGCGCGAGGAGATGAGGACGCGGGGTGGTGAACCGATGCAGCGCGAGGTCGAGCTGCGTCGGTCTCAGCTCCACGAGGTCGAGGACAGGCTTCTGCGCCCTACCGCCGGCCTCGCCACCGTCGATGCGATCCGACCAGTGCTCGACGAATGGCTCGGGAGGAAACACGGCTCCCTGTCGTTTAGGGCGACGCAGGTGCTCTCGGGGCATGGCTGCTTCGGGAAGTACTTGTATCGCATAAACAGGGAGCCGGACGCTCGGTGCCATCACTGCACCGACTGTCGGGAGGACACGGCGCAACACACACTGGCAGAGTGTGCCGCATGGGAGGAGCAGCGCCGTGCCCTTGTATCTGAAGTGGGCCCCGACCTGTCGCTGCCGGCCGTCGTTCGTTCGATGGTCGGGGGCGCCGAGTCGTGGGATGCGGTGATCTCCTTCTGTGAAGACGTAATTTCGCAGAAGGAGGCTGCAGAGAGGGAGAGGGAGGCCGTGGCCACTCTCCCGTGCCGCAGCAGGCGAACCGGGCGTCGGCGGAGGGCAGACAACGCCCTCTTCCAGCCCCCATAAAGAGGTCCGGAGGGACGGCGGACTCGGGGTCGTCCGCCGTCCCCCATCCAGCAAGACCCGAGGTGGCAGAGCGCGTAGTGTTCCACGCGCGCCTCTATTGGACGTCGCGGGGGGAGGACACCTCACACTCCCCCCGGCTTGAGGTGGCCCGCGTAGGTGGGCCGGCACTAGCCGGGGATCATGGATGGCGTATCAGCTCCCACGATCCCCGGTCCAAGTGTGGGAGGGAACACCGAGGTGGTTTTTAGTCAGTAAGAGTCTGACATACCCCTTCGTTCGTCCATGAGGATTTTCCACCCCGGCAACAAAAAAAAAAAAAAAAAAAAAAAAAAAAGGTTAGGTTAGGTTAGGTTAGGTTCTTTTTTTTTTTTATAAACCTCTCTACCTCTGACATTATCAGAGCCTATTTCTATCTATTCCTCTTTCATACCAGTTCTCGCTTGCTTGCCTCTCGCACTTTTATTCCTCATTCTGTATCTTTCTTTTGTTCTTCCTCATTCATTCATTTCTTTGGGTGGGTTTCCCATTTTCTAAACTAACTATTTGTAATACTAGCTGGTTCATAACTATTTTTAGTTTCATTGCTTTATTTGGGGTTAATGATTTATGCAACTCACATTTTATTTTACTGTTTCAAAAATTTTTTACATTTTTCGATACATTTTTGTATTTTCTTATTTCTATTTAATATCCTAGTTTCTAGTGTTCTGCTTACATATATAACATTGTTTTTGTCTATCCATTAATATACTACTTATTGCTTAAATGCTACATATCGCGTACATTCATAATTATGCTTATCCGCTTATAAGGGGTAACGGTACACAGTTTTTCTGCAGTGTTACAATTTTTACATACTAATACATTTCTACTTATTTTAGT
Organism: Mythimna impura; assembly: GCA_905147345.3. Lineage (NCBI taxonomy): Eukaryota > Metazoa > Arthropoda > Insecta > Lepidoptera > Noctuidae > Mythimna > Mythimna impura. The sequence goes on along the minus strand of LR990355.1, from coordinate 34,453 downwards.
TGTGGTCTTATATCTAATTATTTGCTAAGTTTTTACATTCTTAAAATTCTATATTATGCTACTGCCTTAATATTTACTGTTTATTTGTATACTTATTTCTATATGCACAACTTTTATATTACTAAATATACAGCAGTTGCATACTTTATCGATCGCTCTTATTTCTTTTTGCTACTCCTTTTACAATTTTTAGACAGTAGTTCAGGAATTTGTTTCTATTTTTGCCCAACATTATTTGCCTTATATTGTCTGCAGTCAGGTCTGTGTCCGTTTCTAGCTCTATCTCATTACGCTCGTATGCATATACAGGGCAGTGAAGCAGCAGGTGTGGTACTGACTCCGACATGCTTGGGTCACAGATGCACGATGGACTCCCTTTACACTTGAACCGATTCAAGTATTCTGAGAATCCACCGTGCCCCGTTAAGATCTGGGTCAGATAACCCTCAATCCGTATCTTCCTGATAATCCTGTACGCCGCCGTCGCATCCGGGAAGAACATTTTGGTGATTGACGCAGTAGTGCCTGTTCTATATCTACTGTTCCATTCCTCAAGCGTTGCTGTACGAATGCAACGTTTGACGAATGAGACAGGACACAAGTCATAGTCATAGTTCCTTTTACTCGATATGGCGGCCTCTTTTGCCAGCTGATCCACTCTTTCGTTGCCCTCAAACCCTGCGTGAGCTTTAATCCAGAATAAGTGTACTACCTTATTCTGGAGAGAAACAGCTGTAAGGTTTTCTCTTGCTTCAACTGCCAGGGGGTGAAGGCAACTATGGTTTTTCACCGTCATGAGGGCCGCCATTGAGTCGCTGTAAACCCCAAAAGTGGACGCCGAGCTTTTCCGGATTTCCCCTGTTGCCCTACATATCGCCAGGAGCTCCGCCTGGTAGACCGAGCAATAGTCCGGTAGCGCCAGCTTGAGGGCGCGTGTTTCGGCCTGGCTGTTCCAAAAGGACAACGCAGCACCAACACGCCCCTCAATTTTGCTCCCGTCGGTGAAAATTCTCACCTCCGGTTTGGCACTGGCGTCGACCTGCTCCCGGTCCACCAGGCTTTCGAACTCCAGTTCAATACGAGTGGCAGGGTGAGGGGATTTCAACGCGGACACAGGCCGCTCCATCCCCCTATCCCTCATTATTGGCAGGTTCACTCCCCTCTTGGCCTCATATAATGAGGCCACCTCACGAGCTCGGAGATCCAGGGGAAGTATTCCTGCCAACAGAAGTACCGAGTTAAGGGAGACGGTGCGATATGCTTTGCATATTTTTTGCGCTATTCCGCGCTGCACGACACCCAACTGTTTTATAATCCCCAGTTTACTGGCCGCTGGGGCCCATACGCTGGCGGCGTACAGAATGATCGGCTCCACTGTAGCCACATAAATTATCCTGACTACTTCAGGATTTAATCCCCAACTAATCCTAGCTGCCCTGCATAACTGTTTATGCACACTGATGGCTTTTTTGCAGACATTTTTAACGTGCGTGTTAAAAGTCAACTTGTCGTCGACGGTGACACCCAAGATCTTGATTTCTCTTGACATGGCTATTTCTACCCCGCCCATGCTCAGTCGTGGGGTGTCGTATTTTAGTCTTCTAGTTAAAGTCATCGCATTGGTCTTATGCGGTGCAAATTTTAACTTATTATCGACACCCCACGCTTGAACACGTTCAAGGGCAGCGTTTGCTTTTTGTTCAATTTCAATTGCTGTGTCACCGTCGAAGACAAGGACCACGTCGTCTGCAAACGCTTGCGCATAGACGCCATTCCCTGTCAGGTCTTTTAGGAGGGGATCCAGTAGGAGATTCCAGAAATTAGGGCCCCCGATGGAGCCTTGTACGCAGCCTTTACTCGTAGCCTTGGAGTATTCTTCCCCCGCATACCTGACCCTGACCCTTCTGTCACTCAAGTACCTGTCGATGACCCTCCTCAAGTTAAGAGGACACTTTTCCTCTGCCAGCCGGACCCTTATAGCTGGCCACCAGGCGCTATCGAAGGCTCCCTCTATGTCTAGCGAAATTAGTACGACTATCTTTTTTAGGTTTAGTTTTCCTTTTATGTGTTGCATTAGATCATAGAGGGAGTCCTCGGTGCTTCTTTGGGGCATGAATCCGTACTGGCGAGTACTCATCCTTGGTACAATATAGAACTTGAGGCGGGCCACCAGCATCCTCTCGAATATCTTGCCTAGTACTGGTAATCCCGGAGCTTTTTTGGGATTGAAAGACTCGCAAGCAGTTTTGAGCTCAATCCGTGTGAAAGGTGGATCTTGAGAGCCTTCTTGTCCTTCATTATTAACCATTTCGGCTTTAGCCCTAATGAGGCTGTGATGGGAGTTGTCGGTGCTCGTTAGGTCTTCTGGGTAAAAGGTTTCCGCCAACAGTTTAACCGAGCCCTTTGCATCGAGCACCTCTCCATTTTCTATCATCTGCAAGTCCACCCCTCTTTGCATTGTTCTCCCGATAACCCTATAGATCCCCTCCCATACCCCTTCCCTGTCCTGCTTACTGCAGAACTCCTTCCAACTCTCGGTCTGAGCTCGAGCCGCTTCCATCTCATACTCTTCTTTCTGTTTCAGGTAGTCTTCGACGACCCTCGACCTCCGGACCGGAGCAGCACAACGGATTCTCCTTTTGCTGGTAGCGACGATCTTCTTCATCTCAGCGAGTTTCTCCGACCACCATGGCATGGTAAGTTTGTCCTTGACTTTCTTGATGGGCATTGAGGCACGACACGCATCTTTTATGATTTTTGTATAATTTGTTGTTATAGCTTCTAATAATTCAGTGCTATTAATTTGCTCAATTTCAGATTTCTGAATTTTACAGTCTATTTTCAATTGATTCAGTTTCTCATGAAACTTGATCCAATCTGCTTTCTTACTATTGTAGATGCGTGTCGTTCTCTCTACCTGCACCGCTTTAGCTCTCACCAATCTAATGTCAAAGAGAATGCCATTGTGGTCGGAGCTCGTGAGGCCTTCGTCGACTCTCCATTTCTCTACCAGCTCCAGGACGCTATCCGAACATGCCGTAAGGTCAACGCAACTACTGAAACGTTGACCCCCTCTGATGGTGTCGAAGGTCGGAATTTCCCCTGTGTTGAGGATGTTCAGCCCGAGCTCGCCGAGAGTTCCGTACACTTCCTCGCCCCTGCGGTCAACCACTGAGCTGCCCCACCATGTACTCTTCGCATTGGCGTCCCCTCCAACGATTAGTGGCTTCGAGCCAATTGCAGTTCCTATCTGCCTCATCTGATTGAGGTAGGGTTCCAATTGTTGGTCAGGCTCGAAGTAAAAAGAGGCGAGTGCGATCTCCCAAGCACTGGTTTGAATACCCACCACTACAATGTTTTGCGTGGTGAGTCTTGGATATTGAGTTACTTTAAGGTTTTTATCAAAGACGACAATGGCCGCCTTGATAATTCCGTCTCCTACACCAGTGTCTTGGAAGATCCGCACTCCCCTCTGGCTCTTCATACTCTTTGAATTGCCGACATATGGCTCCTGCAGGAGGGCTACAGCAATTCCCTGTTCTTTCGCCTCCAATAGTATTTCATTGGTTGCCAATTTCTTTCGTTGGAGGTTAGCCTGTGCGATTTTGTACGAAGCCGTTTCACCTTGCGCACCCTTAGCAGTATGCAGTGGTTGACCGCGCTATTGCATCCCATCTGCGGCGGACCGGGCATTCCATGCTAAATGCATTATGCTCTTTATTGAGCATATTTGCCTTCTCACAGTTTCTGCAGGTCGCCATCCCTCCTGCCATCCAATCTGGGCATTCGGTTTTCATATGGGTACCGCCGCAGTGACTGCACATGTCCGCCTTCTCTGTACAGTGTTTCCGCCTATGCCCGTAGCCAAGACAGCGAGTGCATTGAATGAGTGGAGTTTGATCCTCTACCCGGATTCTCTGTAGGTCCACATTGTAGCGGTGCGCTCACCAGGCGCACGGGCTACACACTGAACGCGTCACCGCGGCCGCCACCCATATTTATAGATGCGGAACTAACTGCCTCGAAACCCTCGGGTAGTGCGATATTTAGATATATTTTATTAATTCCAAATCCACTTGGCAAAAGTAAGAATAATACCATCACTACTTGCGACACCCAAAATGTGAATGTAAATAGCCACAAATTGACAATAAATATATTCCTCATATTTAGCAATTACTGTGTTTTCTTTACCATCCGCTATTCGCCAAAGTGGTGACCCTGAACGAAGCAACCGCATAAATATCGACTATGCCGAACACCGAGCAAGCCGACATGGAGTCAGGATCAAGCTCTGTACATTCGCAAGATGTTTCACTGTCCAGTCAGCAAATCGCCGGCATCTCACTTGCCCTGAGAGTACCACCCTTCTGGCGCGACAAACCAAGATTATGGTTCATCACTTTTGAAGCCGCAACGCGCGATCTCAAAAAGAGTGAAGCTCAAAAAGCGCAGATGGTCATCGCCCAGCTAGAAAAGGAGGATATCGAGCAAATATGTGACCTACTTTATAACCCACCTGCCGATCATCAGTATACCGTTATAAAAGAACGCCTAATATCGGTTTACGAAGAATCAGACGGCAAACAATTACAGAAGTTGCTCTCTGATATGGAACTTGGTGATCAAAAGCCCAGCCAATTACTTCGTCGCATGCGTAGCCTCGCTCACCAAAAGGTTCCTGATAACACACTACGGCTAATGTGGATGAATCTACTACCCACGCACGTTCGCTCTGTGCTTGCAGTGAGCGATATCATAAGTAAAGAGACAGCACTGGAAGAATTAGCCAAGCTCGCCGACAAGATGATGGAGCAAACAAGCGAGATATCAGCAGTATCCGTCGCACCAGCAAGCCAGCAAACACGCGAATCAGTAGGCATACAAAATCTCGTCGAAGAAATAAAAAAACTGCACTTGGAGATCGCCGAGCTAAAAACATCGTGCCGCCACGACCGTTCGCGGACACCGCCGCGGCGACACTACGGCCGCAGCTCGTACCGAGCGCACTCAAGGTCGCGCTCACGATCGTCGACTCCGGCACCGCCGTCCACGCATTGTTTTTATCATCGCCGTTTCGGTAAAAATGCAAGACGCTGTACAACACCATGCAATTACAACACTGACATGAAGACGGAAAACTAGATGAGGCGTTGGCAGTGGCGGAACCAAACGTCGAGAGGAAATCCTACCGCCTATTCATTACAGATAAGACTACATCTACAAGATTTTTGGTAGACACAGGCGCAAACATATCTGTTCTACCGAAAAGAAAGGGAGCGCGATCTACACCGCTGCCTTATCAGCTGTACGCCGCAAACAACACAGTAATACCCACATATGGCGAAAAAACACTGGCGCTCGACTTAAATCTACGTCGACCCTATAAATGGAAATTCGTGGTCGCAGCGGTAACGAAACCCATAATTGGAGCAGATTTCCTCAACCACCACAACTTATTGGTTGACCTACGAAATCAACGACTAATCGACAACGTCACAAAGCTCACAACCAATGCACCAGGCCGTTACACAAGTACACCAACTGTATGCAGTATTAATCTCCAGCAGTCATACCACGACATCCTCGCTGAATTTCCCGGAACAACTAGACTTACATCCATGAAATTGAACCCTAAGCACAAAGTGGAACATTTCATAGAAACAACTGGACAACCAATTTACTCAAGAGCTCGACCAATTCAACCACATCTGTACGAACGAGTTAAAAAGGAATTTGAGAATATGATCAGCCAAGGATTGTGCAGACCAAGTAAAAGCCCATGGTCTAGTCCTCTCCACATTGTTCCAAAGAAAAACGGAGACCTACGAGCATGCGGAGACTACAGGCGTCTCAACTCAGTCACAAAACCAGACCGCTATCCTGTTCCAAGGATCAAAGACTTCACATACCAGCTCACCGGCAAGCAAATCTTCTCAACCATTGATCTGAACCGTGCGTACCAACAGTTGCCTGTTCGCTCAGAAGATGTGGAAAAGACCGCAATCATCACTCCTTTCGGACTCTTTGAATTCCCGAGAATGTGTCCAGGCCTGAAGAATGCTGGACAAACTTTCCAGCGTTTCATCCATGAAGTGCTGCGAGGACTTGACTTCGTCTACCCATTTATTGATGACTTGCTTGTTGCCTCAGAAGACGAAGACACGCACAGACAGCACCTACGAACAGTATTGCAAAGGCTGGACGAATACGGCATTACTATTAATCCATCAAAGTGCGTTTTCGGTCGAAACAAGGTCACGTTTCTCGGCTACAAAGTCACACCAGATGGAATAAAACCCCCAGAAGACAAAATCAAGGTCATTACCGAATATCCCAAACCAAAAACCATAGAAGAGCTACGTAGATTCCTCGGTATGCTAAACTTCTACCGAGACAACATACCAAACGCCGCCGCTATTCAAGCGCCACTACATACCTACTTAACCAACACGAAAAAGCGAGACAAAACATTAATACAGTGGAATGAAGGTACATCTCAAGCGTTCGAAAATTGCAAGAAATGTATTTCGGAAACTACCTACTTATCACATCCGCATCATTCTGTCCCACTAGGACTAATGTGTGACGCATCTGATCGATGCGCTGGCGCCGTACTTCAGCAGCTTATTGATGGGAAATGGCAACCACTAGGCTATTTTTCTAAAAAATTCACACCAGCCCAGCAAGGATACTCAACGTTTGACAGAGAGTTGCAAGCAATCTACATGGCATTGACTGCCATGTAGATTGCTTGCATTTTAGAAAAATTTTTGAGGGGCGAGAACTAATTATCTTCACCGATCACAAACCACCTATGCAAATAACCTATGCAATGCAGAAAATCACATCAGATTCCGAGACACAACGCCGACGAAGACAACTTCTGTTTATTAGTGAGTTCTCGAACGATATACGTCACATCAGCGGACGCGACAATGTAGTCGCCGACGCATTATCACGCGTCGACGCAATCAGCTGTCCGAGTCCGATCAACTACGAAGCGTTGGCAGAAGCACAAGCGAGGGATGACGACTTAAAGCAACTCATGCAACAGCCCAACATCCATCTAAAGGCAGTGATGTTACCCGGCTCATCACAGCGTATCTACTGCGAAACCACTACAAACAACGTTCGCCCATACCTACCACAAGAGTACCGTATTGAAGCATTCAAAGCCACCCACGGACTCAGCCACCCTGGTATACGAACAACGAAGAAGCTCATACAGAGTAGATACTTCTGGCCATCCATGACTACTGATGTCAAAACATGGGTTCAAGCATGCATCGCCTGTCAACGGTCCAAGATACAACGACATACAACTAGCGCACCAGCTACATTCGAACAATCAAGCCGCTTTGAACACATTCATATTGATTTGGTCGGCCCCCTCCGTACATCACCTGACGGCCATCGTTACGTCGTAACAATGATCGATCGAGCTACGCGCTGGCCAGAAGCATATGCCGTGCGTGATATCACAGCTGAAACCATTGCCAAGACAGTATATGAAGGATGGATCACACGATTCGGCTGTCCAGCTCGGATGACAACAGACCAAGGCCGACAGTTTGAGAGTCACCTATTCAGCGCGCTGACCAAACTATTGGGCATCAACAGAATACGAACTACGCCGTATCACCCTCAGAGCAACGGTTTGTTGGAGCGCTGGCATCGCTGTATGAAGACCGCACTCACTGCTCGCCTCAGTAATAATAGCTGGATTGAAGAATTACCTACAGTACTGCTTGGCCTACGTACTGCGACCAGAACCGACACAAACGTCAATGCATCGGAACTCACCTATGGTCAAAACCTACGATTACCAGGTGACTTCTTCGTGACGTCACAAGCCCAGAACATGGACACGAACTACGTCGAAAAACTGAGGTCAACAATCAGCAACTTACGCCCAGTTCACGCACACTCGCATAACACTAATCGCCCAGTGTTTAATAATAATAATAATAATAATAATAATAATATTTATTTCTCACCACAATATAAGGTACATTTACATAGTTTATAGAAGGAATACATTACTGCAGTTTTACAATTATAATGTTATATTGTGGGAGACTGGTGCCTAAGCTAGACGTAAGGCCTGTATTTCAGGACACCAGGACTCCCTCTCATTCGGAGATACATTTTTACACATAATGTACTCTCACATTATTAAATGCGGTAGGTTACTGATCATGTTTACAATAAAATAGTTTAATTCAGTGTTAGTATTTAAGTGAATATAAGTTGTGTTTGGGTGTATGTGTGTGATGGTATGTGAGGGTGTGTGTGTGCGTGTGTGTGAGAGGGTGAGGGTGTGTGTATGTGTGTTTATGAGGGAATATGACTGAGATTAGGAAAATTATTGTTCGAATAGTGGGTTGATTTATGAACAGGATGCAATTGAATTAATTTAAAAGAGAATAACAATGGTAATTTAATAACCGGAAAATGGTATAGTGTTTTGTTAGCAAGTTACATCTGAGTTGCAAGAAGTTTTTCTGTGTCGTCATAGTTTAACTCCTGGAGCCAATTCCTTACTTTAATTTTGCACTTTTTGCTGGTGAGGCTATAAAAAGACAGCTTCCTGTTTATGCTATTGTATAGAAAGCGACCTAGGTAGCAAAAGAAGCGTTTAGAAAAAACAGTAGTGAGTCTTTCATGATGGCGGTCTATGGGATCAAATCTTCTTTTACCATTTAATCATAATAATAATAATAATAATAATTTTTATTGTTCATAAAAAGTACATATCAATCATTTAAATGACACTAAACCCCACACTAGGATACCCTGTGTTGTGGGGTTCAGTCTCTTTCGTCCAAAAAACAGTGTACAATACTGAGCTTTATATACAGATTCTGAACATTTTAAAACAAAAAAGTAAAATGAAAAAATAAAAACTAAGTATAATAACAAAAATAAAAAAAGTAACAGCAGTTGAAGCGCTTATCGTGAGAGTGTGCGTGTATAGGGTACAGGTGAAGGTAAGAAGTTGTGTGTGTGTGTGAGGGTGTGTGTGTGTGTGTGTATGTGTGTGTGTATGTGTGTGTGTGTGTATGATTGAGTTAGCTAGTAGCTGATATCACATGTTCAGTTTCATTATAGTTTAAGCCTTGAAGCCATTCCGTTACTATTTTTTTGCATGAGAACTTGGACATGGAAAACAAGTTCAGATGCTTATTTGCTTTGCTGTATAAGTGTGGCCCCATGTAAGAGAATGCTTTATGTCCAAACACCCGATGACAAAACGTTTGTTCCCACTTAGGTAGTCTACGCGAACGTTTATCTTGTACCATGGTAGTTGGTGCTGCGGAATGGAACCTAAGGATGACTGCCCTGATGTACAGCTGACGAACTGTTAGCATACCAGTTTCGCGGTACAGTGCATCTGTAGCGTAACGTAACTGCTTTTTAAAAGATGTTTTCAGAATAGCTCTTTGCGCTCGTTCAGCAGTAATAAGGATACTCTTGCCAGCAGAGCCCCAAGCCACTACACAATACCCCAGGATTGTCTGACACAGTGCGTAGTAGGTTGTTTTCAAAGTGTGGTCGTCTGCTATCGATCTCAGTTTCCTGAATATGTATAAAAGCTTTCTCACACGTGTGTTCAGGGAGTCAATATGCCTACTCCAAGTCAAGTGTTTATCAATGTTAATGCCAAGATACTTAATGCATTCGATTTGATCAAATGTGGGACAATTGCAGGTACATCCCGGGTAGAAGTCACAGCTATGAAACTTGAGTGAAGGTTCCGAAGGGGCAGATGATTTTTTGTTGATTGAAAAATTAACCATTTTTGTTTTTGAAACGTTAAGTGTCAACAAATTGTGCTGTAGCCAATTAGAGATAGTCAACATCCCACTTTCTGCGGCTCTGTAGACTTCTTCCCAAGATTTTCCGTAAAAGATGACAGCCGTATCATCGGCATACGCAAAGATCTGTGCATTGTTGAGGTCTAATGAGCAGAGACCGTCGACATACAGCAAGAACAAAGTAGGGCCCAGGACACTGCCCTGAGGCACTCCATACCCAACACTGGGAACGAGGGAACTCTGAAAATCTCCAACGCAGATCCTTTGATTGCGTTCTGTCAGATACGAAATAAACCAATCCAGTGCAGTGCCCCTAATGCCAATGTATTCCATTTTCTGGACAAGGATCGGTTTCGACACAGTATCAAAAGCCTTCGCAAGGTCCAGGAAGACGCCTCCACATCTTAGTCCCTTGTCAAGTTGGCCAACAACAAAGTCTACTAAATTAGTGACAGCGTCCTCCGTGGACCTGCCCTTGCGAAAGCCGTACTGGTTTGTGGAAAGCAACTTCATATCTTCCAGATATGTCAACAGCCTCCTATTCACCAGTTTCTCCAGTATCTTCGACAAAGACGTGAGCAGGGATATTGGTCTGTAGTTTGACACTATAGTTGCATCTCCTCCTTTATGAATCGGACACACATTTGCAGTTTTCATTTGGGGTGGGACTTTTCCATTAAACATGCTTAAGTTACAAATGTGCGCAATGGGAGCCGCAAGACAGCGCTGGGCGAGTTTGAGGACCCGATTTGATATTCCATCCCATCCAGGAGCTGAGTCATTTTTTAGGCCTGACAGAACTGCTTTCACTTCCATCTCATCGGTAGGGTTCATGAAAAAGGAATTAATTGGTGAGGCATCCCTGTTGCCAGTTGTTTTGACTAATTTAGCTAGATCTGTTTCCGATTTTTTTAGACGCAGTAAATTTTCCTTAGCTAATTGTTCTCCTACATTAGCAAAGAAATTATTAGCCATGTCCAACGCGGCCACTGGATCAGGATTGGCATTTAGGAGGGCCATATTAGACAATGTCTTATTGTTCAGGTTACAAATAGATTTTAATGCCACCCAAGTATTTTTGCTGTTGCCTTTAGAGCTGTCCAGTAGGTGTTTTTCATGAGCGATTTTTAAGTTCTGTATAATATTGTTACAAGTGTTCCTGTATGCTTTGTACTGTTGATGTAGGGCGTGGTTGTCAATATTATCACTTTTCCTTGTTTCACTATGGAGGGCATCTCTTTTCCTTACACATTTCAATAGGTTTGCTGTCATCCAAGGCCTTCTAATCGACTTAGAGTTTCGCACTATTTCCTTTTTTGTATGTCGTTTTATGATTTCTTGCAGGTTTGTTGTAAGTTCATTTGTCGCCTCATTCACATCATGGTGATGCATTATTGTGCTCCAGTCTGCGTCTTCAATATCTGATATGACGCCAGCATAGTCGATCGTAGTCTTGTATTTTCTTTTGCGTATAGAAGACAGTAGTTTTGGAGTTTCCATCGATATGCTAACTAAGACTGTGTCATGGTCTGTCAAACCAGATTCGCAGATTACGGTTTTAGTGACTTTATTTGTTTTAAAAATAGCGTGATCGAGACAATTACGTTCACGTGTCGGAAATTGGTGACCCGGGTAGAAGCCGTGATGGCTTGTGACAGCAAGGTATTCGCCTGCGCGTCTGTCTTCCGTTCCAATTTTGATGTCAATATTCATGTCACCAATAATTACAACGGTTGATGTAGTACAAGTTTGGAGAGTAGTATCCAAAGAATCGCAAAAATTATTAATATTAAAAAAAGAAGGTGACCTGTATATTGCACAGATTGTAAGTTCTGCGTTTATACTAATCAATAAGCAGTTAGCATCTTTAAAAGGTGGTTCGGTAATTGTGACATTTAAGTCATTTTTGTGGAGGATTGCAAGACCATCGTTTTGATTCAGGTAGTTTAGGGAGTAATGACAAACATAGCCTTGTAGAAATACTTTAGGAGTAGTATCACTAAGTCTGCATTCTGAAAGTATTATTATATCAGGCAAGAAATTCAGTCTGGCTAAAAATAGCGTAAAGTTATCAAAGTTTTTTTGAATGCTTCGAATGTTTTGATGTACAATGGAAAATTGAGTTTTAACAATTCCGAGGTCTACCATGCATTGTTCAGGAATACTGTGCTTAATGCTAGAGAATATTTCTGTGCTATCGATTTCATCGATAAGATCAATCTGATTAGCCATTTACACTGTAAGGGGGACATAGGGTTCTGTTAATAATTTGCACTTCAATTAAAAAGTATTTAGGGCGCAATGTAGCTAGGAAAAGTAAAGTATGAACTGTTGAACATGTAATATGCTTGAACTTGTATTGTGTAGTGTAAAAAATATTTATGTGAGTGTTAGTGTATGTGCCATGTATAATAACTGGGATCGGCCTGTAGATGAGTGTGAGTTTGATTAACGCTGTAAAAGTCAGTAATATTTCTATAAGCAGAAAACAAAACAAAATGAAGTGAAACAAAAAACAAAATACAAGGAGTTGGTTATTTTCCGCGCAGCTGTAGAAGGGTGTTTTCATTTTTGACGAGGATGTATTTTTCTCCTTCGTCCTTACGAAGGAAAATTCTGCCGTTCCCAATCCAACAAAAACGATATTTTTCAGATGAAGCAAAATCCCGTGCAAGAAAGTGAAGTCGTTTTGTTCTATTTGTAAGATGATCAGAAAAGTAGAGAGGACTTGTGCCTTCCAGTCCCAAATGTGAAGAGTTAAGCGATGCTGTTTTATGTTCCGAGTTGTACAGCTTCGTGCCTTTTAGAAATCTTTCCTTTATGAAGGTATTGGAGAACTCGACGACAACAGTCGACGATAGGGCGCTTTCTTTAGAAGGGAGACGATATACATCCCTTACGTCAGAAGAGGATGTCTCAAGACTTATTGTATTCATGAGATTGGTGGCTAATTTAAGGATATTCTGTTTGTTTTCCTTCTTTACTTTTGGTACTCCTCTAATTTCCACTGAAGTTTTCTTCAGAATACGCTCGAGATTTTCCGACTTTTCGTCTAGTTCCGCCAGCATAAGGTTGGTAGCACGTTGTTCCTTTTCCAGCCCACTTATTTTCCTTTCGAACTCAAAGATCTGATGTTTTATAAAGTCAGTCGACCTTTCTATTTCAATATTTGACGACTTTATCTCAGAATTTTGCAAGAGGATGTCTGATAAGGTTTTTTCCACACCCTGTAGTCTTGAGCTCAAAGGGGATATCATCGTTGTGAGCATTTCCATAACCTCAGACTTAAATTTTTCGAAATCCGTTACGACATCCTCCTCCAGGCGCACTCTTTTGCCACTTCTTACTGTGACATTAGGAAGTAGTGGCACTTCATCTGGTTTATTAATGCTAGGATCCGATGCAGATAGGCTCTTAGGCGGTGGTGTGCGCTTCATTTCTTAGTAGAAAAGTCGCAAATATAAACAAACAAAGCAAGTTACTCACAGCGCTGATCACGGAAACCCGTTTGGTACGAGTAAGCCGAGTTAAGTAGTGCACTTGTACCGGCGACGGCGTCCAACAGCGGCGCGGGAGCAGGACAGCAATTATGGCGACTGTTTCTTTTCCTCGCGGGTCGCGGGTGTACGGGCGCACCTCCGATACACAGGTAGCCAGCTGTTGTAGATTTTGCGCGAGAAAGATAACTATTCACTTTAGAATATGGACTGATACGGCTTGAAGGTAGTAAATGGTTATCAAGAGCAATCGGCAACACGTCTGCTTTTGGTAAGAGCTTGGACGAAAAAGGATCATGTTTATTCACAACGACCTACGCACATGCAAGCAAGTGTTCGTGCGAGTCGACGCAGTGAAAAAACCATTACAACCGCCTTATGACGGGCCGTACACAGTATTACGCAGAGACAGCAAAACTTTCACACTACAATTGCCAAGCAGAGAAGCAGTCATATCCATTGAGCGTTTGAAGCCAGCATTCACCATATCAGACACACAACCACAGCGTGAAGCAGATGATACATCTTCAAAACCTCCGATCAGCACATCTGCAATCAAAACATCGCGCTCCGGGCGCGTCATCAGACAACCGGTACGCTTCGCTTGAGGCGGAGCACTGTAGCGGTGCGCTCACCAGGCGCACGGGCTACACACTGAACGCGTCACCGCGGCCGCCACCCATATTTATAGATGCGGAACTAACTGCCTCGAAACCCTCGGGTAGTGCGATATTTAGATATATTTTATTAATTCCAAATCCACTTGGCAAAAGTAAGAATAATACCATCACTACTTGCGACACCCAAAATGTGAATGTAAATAGCCACAAATTGACAATAAATATATTCCTCATATTTAGCAATTACTGTGTTTTCTTTACCATCCGCTATTCGCCAAAACATGGACGTACCCCCTCTTCGTCACCCGCTGCCATACCTCCGGTGACGTGCTCAACACTATATGTACAGAATGGGGGTTTCTCGTCCTCCTTCTATACTTAATTTCCATTCTGTCTTCCCCTTCGCAGAGGCCGCAAAAAACATCCCGATTTTGATTTTTCAGGGCTTTCAGTACCTCTTCGTCCTTGTTTATCGCAAGGACGTCCCTTAATATCAACAATGGGTCTCTGTTTCTTACGGCCTCTACGGTGAGGTTGATACCGTTCCTTTCTAATCTTTCTTTAACTTTGTCTCGCTCGCCTTCTGTCTCAAACCCCATGACCACCTTCCTATTTTTAGCCTTTCTGACCCTTTCCACCTTGACCCAACCTTCTTTGGCTTCTACCGCTTTCCTCACCCTCTCCAGTACCTCCTCCCCGGTCTCTGTCTCGTCTTTTGAGGTGACCACGACCGAATGCAACGTATTTCGCGTCTCCAACACCCCGTACGTGCCCCGGACCGCGGCCACCCTCGCGTATGAGGGTGTCTCAGTCTGAGCCTTTTGTTCTCCTAATGTTATTTGCAATGCCTCCAAACGCCTGCTGCTTTCTTCCAGCAATCTGGAGTGCACTTCCAACTTAGTCATTAGGAGAATTGTATCTTCTCCCATGACCTTTCCTATACTTTGTCCTAAGTCTCTCCTTTGGGTCGGACTTTGTTCCAGTTCAAGTTGACCGGATCTCAGTTTTAGAGCCTCAATTTCTGTCGCGGCGTCTTTTATAAGCTTATACATCGATTCAACTGCCAGAGTGATTCCTGCCTTTATCTCCGACTTCAGGTTCCGCGATTCACCCAATTGAGTTTTCGCCCTCTGAAGCCATGTCCGGCCTTCGACCACTCTGTCAGCTGAAACGATAGGCTTTTGCGACCCACCCGTGGCCTCGACAGAACTTCGACGCTTAGTATCTTTACCGATCTGGGGTAGTGTGACCTTTTGCGCAACCCTCGAAGGGGCCGTCGAAGTCTGCGCTTGTTTTTTCGGTGACACGGTGTATGTGGTTGAAGAAGCTATCTTTGTGTCCTTTACTCTACTATTTTCCCACTCTCCAATGCTCTTTCGAACATTGGCAGTGGGTGTCGTCGATTTTGGAGATGGCCCTGCCTTCTTCTTGTCCACCGGGGAGTTGGTCTCTGGGGCAATTTGCTTGCGGGGCGTATGTGCGAGAAACATTGTCGAGAGGTAGATTGTCCCTTATTAAAATTAAAGTTAAAGTTTCTTAATAAAGTCCAATCCCTGTATATGGGGGACGGTCAATGTCAGTAATATTAATTAATACTATAAGTAAATGTAAACGAGGCTGTAGAACTTCTATATTGTCCCTGTAGAGAGGAGACAATAAGTAACAGAATTTCTACTGTTTCCCTTGAATAAGGGGGACAACTGTCTGGATCCAATAGGGTTACAGCGATCGATAAAGTACACGCTGCAATGTCTGTACACAGTCATAAAAATATCTTTTGATAACCCAAACCAATCTATTTGGGCTGTCTACACCGGAATCATTAATTTAAACGGTTTTGAGTACACCGAAGGTCAACTTAATTCAAGGAAAAACAAGATACAAGAATTAAAACAATAAAAAATGTTTGACTCTACATAGAGCAAAAATCTAACACTTGGAAGAAAGCTCTCCTTGAGCCCTCCCGAATGAACCCAAACACGGCAGCTCTAGCCTTACGGGTTCCGGAGATACGACAGCTTGAAATTTTGGTTGTCGATCCAAGATGGCGACCAGAATTTGGTTAAATGTGGTTTTCTCCGTAACCGCTCGTCCGAATACTACCGTTTTTGGGTTCCCCAGACTTGGCTCGACGAGGTCTATAACTTGGGGTTGGTTTCAGCACGAAAAAATTTTCAGTCTGGGATTTCAGTCATTCTGCACCAGACCGAAAGAGTAGGGCCCGCCAAGGTTCCCGAAGAAAACCCGAGTCCTCTACGACCACCGGTTCGGGAGCTATCCAGGTCCAAAGTTTTGTTTGACAGTTCAAGAACTGTCAAAGTCGACCTTCGACCCGGTACAACTTTCCTTCCAGAAGTCGCAGAACACTCGTGTTTGGGCTCGCCCGGCCAGGCTCGACCCGCCCCACAAGGCAAGGTGGCTTTCAGGATCCTGAAAATTTTCAGCTCCTAAGAGCCTGAAAAATGGCTTATCGGACAGAACACGACTCTCCAAGCCCCTTTTCGAAAATCGCAACTCTCCACGACCACCAAGGCCGAATCTACGTCAGGTCAAAGTTTTCAAAGATGGCCGCCTAGCTGTCAAACTCCAACTTTGTCCGCCCACAGCTCCGTAGCCGTTTACCGTAGAGAGACGCGGTTTTGGCTACAACTCGTGGATTTACCCCGTTTATCCTTCAACAGCCGTTTCAGTAATAATAATTTTCAGGTCCCGAAAACGCCTGAAATCCAACGGGTACCTTTTCACAACGTATTTCAGTACAAACTGTGGCAGTCCGGTGCTTCTGCGTTGTTTGGTTCGGAAGTTATAGAGCATCAAAGTTTTCAAACCAAAAACCAAAATGGCCGAAGTCAGGGTTTTTTCGCGCAACTTGGCGAATATTTTACCTAGGAGCGCGAAATTTTGAAGAATTAAAGTGTTTGAGACCACTTGGACCCGTCTACAATGAAAAATTTTGAATAAAGTTGTTCTTTCTCAATAATACGACTAAAATTCTTCAAAATTCCATATCTCCCGAACGAGTTGACATAAAATTCCGGTAAAATATGTAAAATTTGTGTAAAATTAGGCTCTATGAGAACACATAAGAAATTTAAAAAATTTAAAAATATTTGACGGGTTTATTAAATAAAAACCGGTTTTTAAACTAAAATTGAAATATCTCAGGATTCCATTAAGATAAAATTAAATTATAAATAGCTACGAACTAGAAATTTAAGCGCGCAGCGAAATCTATTTCAAAATTTATATGTACTCACTGTGGTTTCCGAGATATTTCAGGTCAAAATTTGAATATTCTAACGCTTATAACTAAAAAAGTAATAAACTTAAAATTATTTTAAAAGTACTGGGAGACTTCTCTACTTGTAGGGTAGGCAGCTGCGAAGAAACGAAGTTCCTGCGACGGCCCCTTCTGCTACCTCGTGCACATGTGTTTTGCTGTTTTAGGCAGTTTTCTCTTGAATTTTCCACTGGAAAATTCCAAAAGAGGTCTCGGTTTGTAGGTCTTCTGAGTCCGCATGCGATGGTAAAATAAAATTTTGGGGTCACCGCTTTAGATTTCGTAAAAATTTCGTTTTTGTGATTTAACACTCAGGAAAACATAACCTATACACGGTTTTTCCCTTTTCCAGCTTTTTCACTGCAATCCAAAGATTTCACTTTCACTTTATAGCGTGACCCGCCGTTATCCGCGTAATTTGACACCAGTTTCACTTATTTATTTATTTATTTATTTATTTATTTAGTTATAGGAGAACCAACAGCTATAACAAAAGATTAACAATGGTATAAGAGACATTGAGCCAATTACAGGTTCCCACGGGTAGAAACAGGTAAAGTAATAGAAAACTTACGATCACTAACAAGCACGGTAAAAAAAAAGAACATAATTAAACATCCCTTAAGTAAAATTAACACTATGCACTTTTGAAAAAGTCCGCATTCAACTGAGTACGTGCCGAATAGGTTTTAATAGTAAACGGGTCAAAAGAGAACTCTTTACAAAGGACATTAAAGTCCTTACACGCTCGCACCATGCAGGAGTTTCGCCTGTAATTAGAAGAGGAAGAAGGAATAGAGATAGGTGGATTAAATCTAACCGATCTCTGGGGGACATTAAAGCATAATTTATGTAAGAGATCAGGACAGTCAATCTCATTAGATAAAATTTTTAGCAGGAAAGTGCAATCTGCTAATCGCCGACGATTTATAAGTGGTTGTAAATGAAATTTCTTGCAAAGATTTAAGTAATTATCAGAATGATAATGATGCTGATACGCAGCCGAAAACAAAGAAAACGAATAAATCTTTTTTGTATATTCTCAATACGATCAATGTATTTGCCATAACAAGGGTTCCAAATTTGAGACGCATATTCAAGGTGACTTCTAACAAAAGAGCAGTAGAGGATCTTAAGAGTTTTGGCATTCTTAAAACACCCTGCGAGTCTCATAACAAAACCTAGTGATCTTGAGGCTTTGGCCACAATTTGCTCAATGTGCACATTAAATAAAAGTTTAGAGTCGTGAAACACGCCTAAGTCGCGTACACCGTCGCATCTCTGCAATAGCTGCCCTTTAAGTTTATAAGTTGTAGGGCGAGGGATCCGTTTTCTGCTGTAGGAGACTATTGAGCATTTAACAGGGTTCAAATCTAATTTGTTGGTCAAACAATAATCATCTAAACGCGCCAGGTCACTTTGGAGAGCATCCATGTCATCATCTGATGATATTGCAGAGAATATCTTCATGTCGTCAGCAAAACAAAGTAAATTTGAATGGTGGAAACACGAGTCGATGTCGCTGACATAAATAATAAAAAGTAAAGGACCCATCAAGGAACCTTGGGGTACGCCACTAGGAGCTGAAAACCAGCTCGATATGTAATTACTGATAACGACAGCTTGAGACCTGTTTTCAAGGTATGAAGTAAACCAGCGAAGAAGATCTCCTCTAATACCGTTGTTAAAAAGCTTTGTTTTCAGAATATTATGGTCAATTCTGTCAAAAGCTTTACTGTAATCTGTGTAAACGACATCGACTTGTGCCCCATTGTCCATTTTATCAGTTAAGAAGTCATTGAGCAGAGCCAGGTTAGATACTGTTGAACGGCCCTTAAGAAATCCGTGCTGAGAAGTGCTAAAAGATTGACTCAGCGCTGCATAAACTTGGTTATAGACTATCCTCTCAAAAATTTTAGCCAATACGCATAATTTAGAAATAGGTCTGTAATTAACAATTTCATTTTTGTGCCCTTTCTTATGCACAGGAGTGATAAAGGCAGACTTCCAGACTTGGGGAACAGAACATGAAGCGAGTGATTTTTTAAATAATAGTGATACCGGCAGGGAAATAGTTTTAGCACACCCAATCAGAAATTTAGGTGATAAGTGGTCAGGACCAGCAGATTTAAATGGATCAATTTCGCTAATAAGCTTAACTATAACATTAAGGTCAATCTCGATTGAGTGAATATCCGAAGTTATATTAGAATTAATAGCAGTTTGGGAAGGACAAAAATTAGTAGGCATATCATTGATAGGATCAAGAAAAGTAGAATAGAAGTGGGAAGAAAATGCATTACAAATGGACTCGGGAGAAGAAATCGTCACATCACCATATTTGAGGAAGCTGGGCATTGCATTGGACTTATATCGCTGTTTCACAAAGCTCCAAAAACGTTTCGGATTATTTTCAATAGAGGCCTCTGTTTCAGCTAAGTAGTTGGTGTAGCAATCCGCTTCAAGCTTGTTAACCCGCTCACGTAGATGTTTAAAGGTCGCCTCGTCTGAAAGTCTACCATATGTCTTAAATTTACGTAGGTATTTAAACTTCTCTTTAATTAAGCGTTTGAGTGCCGGAGAGTACCAAATAGGGTATGAGCTAGGAAGAATGGTCTTAGTGGGAACAAACCTATCCTGAATGTCCTTTATGGTGGCATAAAAATAATTGACAGCCTCGTTAAGCGACATGTCAGATAATACGTTTGTCCAGTCTATGGCTGCTATTTCACTATTAATGGCCGCAAAGTCAGCTTTACCGTAGATGTAACGAATAAAGGGAGCGGGAGTTAAATAAGTGTATTCGGCAAAGTTAACATCTATACAGAGGGCCGGATGATACTTGTCAACGGGTGTTAGAGGTACTAGACATTCCCGCACTGATACAGTTTCATTACACAAAACTAAATCGAGAATCTTACCATAATTATTTAAAATTCCATTACATTGTTTTAACCCTAAAACACGTAACTCATCTGTGAGCGTATACTCGTCACCGCTACAAACATTCACGGGTAAAAATGTGTTATTATTAGTTTGCCACAAAATTCCACTCAAGTTAAAATCACCCACAACTAAATAATTGTCAGACGGATTGTTAAACATTATGCTACCCAAACTATGGAGAAAATTGGATAATTGTTCGGAAAAAGAATAACCACGGTTTTGCTGACACAGGTAGATGACACAAATGTTCAATTTAAGATAATTTTTAGTATTAGGCTGCCGTAAACTCAGAGTTACCCACAAGTCTTCAGCCGAAGAGTGAAATAATGGCTGTGGTACGACAGAAATACACTTACGGATAGCCACCAAGACGCCACCTCCACGGGACTGACCTGTAAGACAATAATCCCGGTCGCGACGCCACACAATAAACTGGTCACCAAATAACTCCGAGTTAGATATCCCGTCAACTAACCAAGTCTCCGTTAACACAATTACATCATACGTACATAGGCATAATTGACGAAAGAAGGATTCTGTTTTGGTGCGGAGTCCACGAACATTCTGATAATATACATGTAGTTTTTTGCTGTCGTTTAAAGCCATTGATAATTTACACAAGTTTTAACACCAAAATCATTAGCATGATAACAACCACTCAATTTATAGCAAAACTCTAAAAGAATAACGATTGCAGATAATAAATACTCATAGTTATTGTGATATAACAAAATAAAAGCGAATAGCATACTTAAAAATCGGTTAAATAAAGTAATTTTGCAAACATAATTCACTAATGGCATAAAAAAAGCAGCAATATCACAGGTAGTTGTGCGAAGAAGCAGGCAGTAATGATACTCAGTCATGAGTGCGAGCGAGATAAGCATAGATCGAGATGTTCTAATGAATTGAACAGCGCGATAAGAAACCCAAAAGGCCCATTTGCGAATAAAAAAGCGAGGTGACGAAACATGAAGCACATCAGCGATGCCAAACCTTTTACATAAATTCAAATAAGAAATAATTACGGTTATTAGTACATAATTAAAAATTATTCTACATCTAGACAAATGTTTTAAATAATTTTGATACAGTAGTGATAACAGAAGGAGGCGCCACTCTAATTTAGCTTGTTTAAATCTTTCTCTTTAGAAATTATAAAGACAGCAGATCCTTCCTGCCTGCGGACATGAATTTTTCCGTGTTTGACCCACACGTGCCTAAAGTCTTTTTCCCTTGCCATTGTTCGGGTTTTATTCAGCAACTTTTTGGAGTCGGAGTTGAGGTAATCATTCACGTAGACTCGGTTCGTTTGGCCTACGAATCCAAGGTCCTGAGCGGATAAGGTCTTGAAAGAGCGGGCAGCAGCAACAAAATCCTCCTTGACATATCTATTCAGAAAGCTGACCACAATTGACTTCTCTTCTGTGTTGAACAATGGAATCCTAGATATATAGTTGATCTGGGCTTTCGGAAGTGTATAATTTACTAAAAAGTAAATTATACACTTCCGAAAGCCCAGAGCCAAAAGGCTAATCTTATCCAAAATAGCGAACAGATTTTCATCCTTTTTTATGGGAATACCCTTAATTTCTAAGTTGTTCAGCCTTGATCTCTGGTCGCTAGCAGACAACTCCGACTTAACCAGATCAATGTCAGATTGAAGACTACAAACAGACACCTGCAGATGTTCAAGACCAGCTACCCTAGTCTCAATGCCCGCAAGCTTGACAGAGAAATCATCCAGCCGTTTACCATCAAACTCACAACTAGCCTTGAGTTCTTTGAGTTCCTCTTTTATGCATTTGACATCATCAGACAGCGTTGGCAAGCCAGCCAGTTGAAGCTTGAGCTCACGAATCTCATTCAGAATCGTTTCTAGAGACGCAGGTTCAGGTGTCGGTTGTGGAGACGGGCTAGGAGTCGGTGACGGTGAGGAAATTCGGCACTTAGGACATTTCCATGCCGCTCTTCGTTCAGCTCCTAATTTTCTCCACCCAGCCTCCGTGATGCTAGCGCAGCCAAAATCGAGGTGCCGCTTGCATGAGGTACACTGAACACCATCATTAAAATGAGAATTGCAGCTTGCACACTTCATCATAGTTTCCGATAAAGTTAGAGGATGAGTAAAATGTTGAGAACCACTGATCAAACGTACTGGTCGTGCGAGGTGCGAGGGTACTTGCGTAGCGATCGCGCTACGTGCGTACTAGCGGAAGAGAGGAATGCGTGCTTGCTTAGTGGGTGATCGCGAATGACTGATGAATCGCGAATGACTTATATCGGACAACTTTTAACCACTTTTATGAATTTTTTCGTAAGGAGCGATATAAAAACGATGCGTTCTCGAGCGCGATTGGACTCAGACTGGGTTAGGTTAGGTTAGGTTAGGTTAGGTTTTTTTTTTTTTTTTGTGTATCTATTCTACCGCAGACATGATGGTCCGCGCCATTTTTTACAGTGTTCTTTGTTTATGAAAGTTTATCAATGGCATTTTATCGTGCCCTCATCTTAACATTTACTTAAAAACTAAGCTTAAAAACTACGCGAGTCCACCTCAGACTCATATATATATATATATATTTTTTTGTCTTTTTTTTTTTTGTTTAAATTAGTTAAGTTAGTTACTTATTTATACAAATTACTTTTACTTATATTACAAAACTTAGACACATCAATATATCAAATCTATAGACATATCACACCGTCAATCCAACACCTCCGCGAAACGAAACTCAACGCCATTTGTTTGCTAAGCGCTAACTTTACAGGTTGTTTCACAAACAGTTTCCCTGAAGAATCCCGCCCAGCGACGGTATTGGATTAAAGGTGCGATATGCAAGGTATTAAAATATACTTATTACAATGGTTAAATTTCTAATTGTTGTTGTAATCTTGCTACATGTTACATTATGATTATATATATATATATATATTTTTTACGACTATGGATTTAGGGTTGGTGGGTAGAGTTTGGGTATTGGGCTCTTGTTGATCTGCCACCTAGAGTCTTCACTAACTCCATCAAAGCTTCCACGACTGCGGTGTCTCGATGCTGCATGGCCGTCTTAAGGTTTTATTCGACGACCACTTTAGAAGGCGCATCCATCCCTTTACGGGCGAAACGGCCCGTAGCATCGTCGGCGTCGTCGGTGTAGTACACACAGGTGACCGTGTGTCTCGACACTGCAACAACTGCATGGGAGATGCTGTCGTGGATTTGGAGCCTCCTTGACTTGGTGTTTATTATGATAACGCTGTCGCAGGTCAACCCCTGAGCTGCGTGGATGGTGAGGATACGCGACCCTTCGCCAGACCCATAGCCCTGGTCGGCAAGAGAGGCTCTCTCTTCCTGCGTATGGACCAAGATTAAGGTGTTCTGGGCGGTTATCGGTATGCGCGCTCCCGTGAACCTTTCTACTTTCAGAGAGTGGACCCGCGACAGCGAAGTCTTGGAGGAGTATATACCGGGGTATATCTCACTCAGGGTCAGTGCTATGTCCATTGGGTTCCGATGCGTACAGAGTAACTCCTGGGTGATGCCAGCCACCAAGTTTGGACGGGTGTACCTTAACTCAAAAAGGTTCTCTCTATCCAAAAATGGTAGCTGATTCACGTCTCCGATGAGAACGACCTCGCTCGCTCCAGACAACTTCACTGCCATGACTATTGCCCCAAAGTGGTTCATGAGGGCTTCGTCAACCATAAGGCGACGGCATTTCTCCTCTGGTCTGAACCCGTTGGCTAAAATTGAGGCCATAGTGCGCACCTTTGCCTTGACACGATCTCCTAATCGGTGCGCTAGTTTTTCTCTGAGATCCTTAGCAGCTTCGGTTGTTGTTGTCACTACGATATCGCTCTCCTCGTCAAAATGTTTCACCATCCAGGTTGTCTTGCCGCACCCTGGGACTCCGTTTATCCACTTGATACTGGGTACCGCCCAATGCGCTTCCGAAGCCGGGGAAGCGGAGGCCCCCGAAATGGATTGCGACATTTCGAGGATCCTGTCGTCCAGCATAATTTTGGTACACTTGGCGGTAACCACTATCGGGTCGTCTTCGGGTGTGTGGAATGTTACTTTCCCTGAGCGCTCCGTTTCCACCTCGTCCAGGGTCACAAAGCCACTCTTCGCGCTATAGGCTGCCATGTACGACCCCGTCATTTCACCAGCAATGACCTGGGATTTGACGTTGTCGTACACGGCTGCCTCTGCCTCCCCGAGTAAGACCCTTAACAGATCCTCATTTTTCCAATGAAAGGTCTGCAGAATCTTTCTACATGTCGCGAGGTTTACCTCTCTGGTTGCCCTCACGACTGATACATACTCGAGGAATGCGCTCTGTACGTGGTCTATGATACCAGAGTTTACAGCGAGGGTCGGAGGGCTGACTTGCCCTTTGTCGGCTCTGGTCGGTTTGGGTTTTGGTTCTGGTGTTTCCCTGGGTTTCGGTTTGAAAAACCTCATGACCGCTGACTCTTGCCGCTCAGTTGGTGATGTGCGGCTGGTACTCGGGAGCAGTGCGCTGAGGAAGGTGCCGATTGCTTTGAGACGGCTCTTGGACCGCGCTCGGTCCTCTGGGCTGATGTTTTTGCCTTTGTCCCTCTTTTCTTTTTCTGCTACAAACTTTTGCTGGGCCCTTTCAGCTCCGCTCGTGGTGTTCGGGTTTTTAGTGGAACTCATCGTGCTACCTGTGTGGTCTTTGGGGGCTTTGAGGAAACTTAGAGTTTCCCCCCTATCCTCGTAGACCACGACCTCATGCTGTTCTGAGGCTTTAAGGCAGCCGAAACGGTCTGCGATGTCTCCTCTTTCACCACCGACCGCCATAGCATCGATGCTGATCGTGCGGGGTGCTATGCACGTATTTTCACCTGCCTCCCTGATCTTTTGGAGCAGCGAGCTCGCCTGAGCAAAAGGGGTCTCCGCTCTCCACTCGAGTAGTGCGATTGTCTTTTCTTTGAATCGCACTAAACGGCACTTGTGAGCGGCTATCTCCACCGAGTCCTGCGGGATAAAGAACCCCCCGTTCAGGTCATGGCAGCTCCAAACCTGGATGCAGAATTGGCGGTCGTGGAGGTCAAGAAGCACCTCCAAAACATTGAGAAAGGTGTAGCAGACTTGGCCAAAGTAGAAAGACCGCCACAACAGCTACAAGGCCCAAAAACCTTTGCCCAGGTTGCAAGTACACCGAAACCCACCTCTAAGCCAAACCAATTTGATGATTCGAGACTCATCGCATTCAGTCGTGCTCATCAATGCAATAAATATCTAATAAATTAATATTCGCGTAATTAGTGACCTAGTTTTTAGTGTACTGGCGTTTCATACAGACACGTTTTTTAAAAGTGCTGACAAATTAAGAAACATGGACTGATTGGATTATAATAATATCATCTAAAATATGGAAGGCAGCCCCTTCAACCGGAGCGGTATAACGCGACGCAGCCCTCCCCCAACACCTACACCGATGCAGCCCCAGCAACCTAGTCGTGAACGAGCCCAAGAAGAAGAGAAAATGGAGGTAGTTTCGACTCCTGAGATCCAAAACTGGTTGGCGTCTATTGAGCAGCACTTGAATGAGGTATGTGTTATCTCTTCTGAGGGAAAACTAAACTCGGATCAAAAGTTAAAAATAAGTAATCTTTGCCGAAAAGTTAGTTATGGAGTTTCGCAACTGGCTGTTCAATATCAGTCATTAAAACATAATGCCGTGAAGAACCATAACTCGCTGAAAATATTAACCGAAGACCGAGACCTAAAGGATTGTGTGATGGAAATGAACCGGACGATTAAAGAAAAGTGTGGAACCCGGGAAGCACCCGCCGCATCTTTTGCAGATATGGTTAAGAAAGGGTCCAACAGCTTTGTTCGTCCAAATACTTTTAGCTCCGTGGCGATTTACCCCCGCGACAACACGAAGTCCAGTGACGAAACGAAGAACATCGTCCAGAAGATTATCTGCCCTGGTGACATGAAGCTTAAAGTCAGAGGAGTACGTAAGATAGGGAAAGGAGGACTGATAATTAGCACAGAGACTAAAGAGGATTTAGACAAGCTCAAACAAACAGTCCAACTCGCTTCATCAGGGCTTACCATCGATGACCCTAAAAAGCGCAAACCTCGCATTATAGTTATGGGGGTTCCGGCATTCATGTCTGAAATTGAGGTTTATAAATGCATTTATGAACAAAACCTGGCCGACAAACTGCCAACAATAACCAAAGATGCATTCTTGGCCTCAATAAAACTTAGCCACAAATCTGGTAGGAAAGAAGCTGAGAACTGTAACTATATAATAGAAGTTCCAGCCGCTATTCGAAAGGCGCTCATCACACAGGATAGATTATTTATTAATTGGACGTCCTGTCCTGTACGAGACTTCACTCTAGTAACGAGATGTTACAAGTGTCAGCAGTACGGTCATGCGGCCAAATCGTGCAAAGTCGCTTCTCCTACATGTGGACACTGCGGTGAAGAAGGACACACACTCCAGGACTGCACAAAAAAAGCTGACTCGCCAAAATGCGCAACATGTTTGCGTTTTAAAAAACCCGCCAACCACAGGACGGGAGATCCAGAGTGTCCTGCTAAAAAATCAGCCGAGAACAGGTACATTAACTCGATTGATTATGAAGGCGCCTAAGAGCGTCACATATTTGTTTATATTTTAGACTTAGTTACTGTTTTTATATTTTTTTAAATTATGGATAATTACTTATTGACCGATATAGATAACACATTTGTAACGGTTTCAAAACAATGTAAGGTTGAGGAGTGCAGACAATATCTTTCCGATACTCAAAAGTCACTTACCATACTAACACAAAACATTCGCAGTATTTATAAGAACATAGATAGCTTTAACATTTTTCTTCATAGACTTAACTTTGACTGTGATATAGTGGTACTAACTGAGTGCTGGCTGTGTAATCGTCAGGACCACCTCCCAGTAATACCGGGGTATAATTTATCATATACCAGAATTAACAATAATCAAAATGACGGTGTGGTTGTTTATTGTAAAGCATCATTAAAGGTCGCAGTTGAAGAATCTACCCTAAAAGACTGTATGTGTAATTGCTTGGTCATCAAAATTGGTACAACTACAGCAATAATAGCTATGTATAGATCGCCTTCCGCTAGAAATTTAGACACTTTTCACGCTTCCTTAAACCAAATTTTTCAAGAACTGTGCACGTTTAAGAATGTTATACTAACAGGTGATATTAATATAAATATTAACTCTGAATGCTTCGATGCAGCGACCCAAGACTATCTTAATATCTGCTCATTCCATGGTTTTCTCCCCGCACATACTTTACCTACTCATCAAAGTGGTTCCTGTCTCGATCATATGATGATCAAATCTAGCTTATCGTACTTAACGCTTGTTACTAACTCGACAATTACTGACCATCACGCTGTCCTACTGCACCTAAATCAAACGCTGCCTAAGCAAAATCGACCTCGGACCAAAACGAAATTAAACACAAATGGACTCGAATATGATTTACGCAATCTTGACTTTAACCCAGTTTACAATACTGCTGACGCTAATTTTGCTTTATCGTACTTAATAAAACATGTTCAACTTGCAATATTACGTAACACGACTATTTCTTCCGTAAACAAGAAACTGTATAACATTAAACCTTGGATCACTCCGGGTTTGATTCGGTGTATAAGACAGAGAGATAAACTTCATCAGAAAGCTAAGAAAAACCCTGACAATCCTATTATTCAAATCTCCTATAAAAGATACAGGAATTTTTGCAATAACCTCCTAAAGAACTTAAAAAATGACTACGATAAAACTGAATTAAATAAAGCAGGAAACAACAGTAAGCAACTTTGGAAATATATTAAAAATGTCACTTATATGGCAAAAAAGCATGAATCTAATTCGAATTTATTGCATATTAATCCCTCACCTCTTTCATCAGCTAACCATGTTAATAACTTTTTTGCAAATGTTGGGAAAACTCTTGCCGAACAGATTCCAACACAAGACTGTGTCCAAAGACCTCCACTTGATTTAAGAAACAGGTGTGCCCTAAATTCTTTTGGCCTCCTGGATACTGACGAAGACGAAGTTACTCGAATCATTTGTGGACTAAAAGATGACTCTGCAGTAGGATGGGATAATATTAGTAATAAGATCCTTAAACTCTGTAAGCATATCCTTGTTTCACCTTTGACGCATATATTTCGTATCTGTATTTCCGAAGGAATTTTCCCTAGACTTCTGAAAAAAGCAGTAGTAATCCCTGTTTTTAAATCCGGAAACAAAGACTTAGTAAATAATTATAGGCCAATGTCGATACTTTCCTCAATTTCAAAAATACTAGAAAAAATATTAAACAGTAGACTAGTCAAATATTTAGAGAAAAATAAACTTTTATCATCGGCGCAATTTGGTTTTAGAGCCAAATTATCTACAGCTGATGCAGTACACAGCCTGACAGATTACGTCTCTGAAGAACTAGGCAAAGGACAACAGACCCTGGGGGTGTTCCTTGATCTAGCGAAGGCCTTTGACACAGTGTCGGTTCCTTTGCTAATAAACAAATTAGAGGCCATAGGAATAAGAGGAACACCGCTTAAACTTTTTGGTGACTACTTAGATGATCGACATCAATGTGTCAAAATAGACAATATTACAAGTGATGAGCAAATAAGTTCTGGATATGGTGTTCCCCAGGGAAGTATCCTGGCCCCTACCCTATTTTTGATCTATATTAACGATTTGTGTAACCTAAATATTAAACAAGGCAAAATTGTTTCATATGCCGACGACACGGCCTTAATATTTACCGCTAAAACCAACTGCGAACTGTATGAATACGCTCAATTGGGTTTCAACACTGTGACTAATTGGCTTCAAAGCAATTTACTAACATTGAATGCTGACAAGACAAAATATATTCACTTTTGCATGCGCAAGCCTCAATTTAACATTGGTAACTCTCATCTGTATGCCCATAAATGTGGATTCCGATCATCCAGCACGTGTGATTGTCCCTATATCTTTAAAACACGCGACATCAAATATCTCGGGGTTATAATAGATGAAACACTCTCTTTTGGACCACACATTGAAGGTCTAATTAAAAGAGTACGCAAACTAATCTATGTTTTTAAGAAATTGCGAGTGATTGCAGATTCAAAATTGGTGACACAAATTTACTTAGCCCTAGGTCAATCTGTAATCCAATACTGTATCACTTCCTGGGGTGGAGCACTTAAAACTCACCTACTGCCCCTTGAAAGAGCTCAGAGAGCAATTTTAAAAGTAGCCAATTTCCTTCCCTTTCTCTATCCTACAGATCAGTTATACAAATCCTGTAACGTGCTTTCTGTTCGCCAGCTTTTCATAATGCACTTAGTATTAAAACAGCACACCATGCTTTCCTTCAACGCCGAAATTACTAATAAGAGACGGAATGATATTGTTTGTCATTCTAATGCATCCTCAAAATATGTATTTGTAAAAAGATTTTTTACTTTTTTAGGCCCATTTCTGTACAACAAATTAAATAGAATATTAAGTATCTACAAATTAAATAAGTATAACTGTAAAAAGATGATTTTCCAATATTTCCTAAGCATATCTTATGTAGAGACAGAAGACCTACTTACTGTTTGTAAATAAAACTCGCCGTATATCTAGATTTAGTTAAGTTTTTTGTTTAATAGTCATATTTAGAGTTAATTTATTATTTTGTATTTAAGCACTCTCTCGCCTGAAGCACAGGTTCACCCTAGTTCAGGCATATAAGCAACTGTGTTATTTTTAATATTTAATATACTTTATTGTAAATGTAAATGCCCTATGTTATAAATAAACGATTTATTATTATTATTATTTATTATTATTATTATTAATTACAGCCAAATCACACCCTGATCGTCTCGTCGACGGATCCCAAACACACTGGGGACAACGTGATCGAGAGGATCAGGACCGCCCTGGATCTCAAGACGACCGGAGCCAAGGTGGACGCCGTCAGGAAGGCCCGAAATCAGAAGGTAATCCTGAGGTGCGCCAGCAAAGCCGACTTGAATCTGGTCAGGGACCAGTTCAAGAAAAACGGAGGGCTCAAGGTCCAGGAGTCAAAGCCCCAAAACCCCTTAGTCTGCGTAAAGGGGGTGCTGTCCAGCTACAGTGATGGCGAGATCGTCGATCTCCTATTAGCGCAGAACAAGCATCTTCTGCAAGACGTCGCTGTGGGTGAACAGACGGCCAGGGTGCGATACAGGAAGCGCGCGAGAAATCCCCATGAGTGCCACCCGGTGTTGGAAATCTCACCAAAAATGTGGCTTATTTTCACCCAAGCCCAGAGAGTGCACGTGGGCATCAAGCGGTGCTCTGTTGTAGATCAGTCCCCACTCGTTCAGTGCACAAAGTGCCTCGGATACGGACACAACAGGTCCATATGCGGGGCGGCAAGGGAGTCATGCTTCTTTTGCAGCGGTGCACATGATGGCAGGGACTGTAAGAACAGAGTCGAAGGTAAGGAGCCCACGTGTATAAACTGCAAGGGGGCACAGAAAAAAGGAAGCGACCTGGCACACACCGCGTTTAGCGAAGACTGCCAGGAACGCCAAAAGTGGGATGGGATAGTACGGTCGCGCGTTTCCTATTGCTAAGGGCGACCCGCAGGAAAACCACCAACAAAGTCCCCCTCAACATTCACAAAGATCGACAGCAATATTGAAATTCATCCAAGTCAATCTCCAGCGCTCCAAGCTGGCCACGGATGAACTCCATCTGACGGCTCAGGCCAAGGGAATCTCTGTGGCACTTGTTCAAGAACCTTACGTGGGAAGAACAGGTGTAATAAAACAAAGTCCTGGCACACAAGTTATCCAGTGCAGCCTTAACCGCCAAAAACCAGTGAAAGCGGCAATAGTGATCTTCGGGAGCAGTTTGGAGGTCCCAACTTGTAACTGAGAACATTGCGGCCGTTCTGTTGAAGGTGGGCCAGCTTAGTCTTGGAGTGCTGTCGGTCTACTTTGAGGGAGACCAAGAATTAAACCCATACCTTTCCGTATTACAACACACAACCAACATCCTGGTGGGAGGTGACGTAAATGCCTGGAGTCAATGGTGGGGCAGCGTTTCCGAAAACCATCGGGGGGCTGAGTACTGTTCCTTTCTCCACGAGCGGGATTTCCAGATCCTAAACTCGGGTCACACGCCGACTTTCGAGATCTACAGGGGCGACAGGTGGTGCACAAGCATAGTAGGTTAGGTTAGGTTTTTTTTTTTTTTTTTTTTTTTTTTTTTTTTTTTTTTTTTTTTTTTTTTTTTTTTTTTTTTGTGTATCTATTCTACCGCAGACATGATGGTCCGCGCCATTTTTTACAGTGCTCTTTGTTTATGAAAGTTTAACAATGGCATTTTGTCGTGCCCTCATCTTAACATTTACTTAAAAACTACGCGAGTCCACCTCAGACTCATATATATATTTTTTTTTTTAGTTTTTTTTTTTTTTTTTTTTGGTTTTTTTTTGTTGTCTTTTTTTTTTGTTTAAATTAGTTAAGTTAGTAACTTATTTATACAAATTACTTTTACTTATATTACAATAAAACTTAGACACATCAATATATCAAATCTATAGACATCCACGAAACGAAACTCAACGCCATTTGTTTGCTGACCGCTAACTTTACAGGTTTTTTCACAAACAGTTTCCTTGAAGAATCCCGCCCAGCGACGGTATTGGATTAAAGGTGCGATATGCAAGGTATTAAAATATACTTATTACAATGGTTAAATTGTTTCAAAATATACTTATGTATTTACACACAGTTATCTTGCTACATGTTACATTATGATTATATATATATATATATATATATATTTTACGACTATGGATTTAGGGTTGGTGGGTAGAGTTTAGGTATTGGGCTCTTGTTGATCTGCCACCTAGAGTCTTCACTAACTCCATCAAAGCATCCACGACTGCGGTGTCTCGATGCTGCATGGCCGTCTTAAGGTTGTATTCGACGACCACTTTAGAAGGCGCATCCATCGCTTTACGGGCGAAACGGCCCGTGGCATCGTCGGCGTCGTCGGTGTAGTACACACAGGTGACCGTGTGTCTCGACACTGCAACAACTGCATGGGAGATGCTGTCGTGAATTTGGAGCCTCCTTGACTTGGTGTTTATTATGATGACGCTGTCGCAGGTCAACCCCTGAGCTGCGTGGATGGTGAGGATACGCGACCCTTCGCCAGACCCATAGCCCTGGTCGGCAAGAGAGGCTCTCTCTTCCTGCGTATGGACCAAGAATAAGGTGTTCTGGGCGGTTATCGGTATGCGCGCTCCCGTGAACCTTTCTACTGTCAGAGAGTGGACCCGCGACAGCGAAGTCTTGGAGGAGTATATACCGGGGTATATCTCACTCAGGGTCAGTGCTATGTCCATTGGGTTCCGATGCGTACAGAGTAACTCCTGGTTGATGCCAGCCACCTTAGAGATTCTCTTTTTTAACAGGTATTTCGACTCTCATTTCTAAATCGTGCCTGTGAGAGGAATACACAGGGCACTCCGTCAGGAGATGGAGGACTGTCTCCTGCTTGTCGGGGTCGCAAGCGCACGCTGGGTTCTCCTTGCACTTGAAACGAGTCAGGTATTCGGAGAACCCACCGTGCCCTGTTAGGGCCTGGGTCAGCTCCTGGGTCATCCCTATTTTCCGCACCGTCCTGTACGCACCGACCGCGCACGGGAAGAATAATTTCGTCGTGGCCGCCGTTTCCCCAGTACAATACCTCCGGTTCCATTCGCTCAGCGTATCCATTCGGATCATACGCTTAACGAATGAAACCGGGCATTTATCGTAGTGGGGTTGCCGCTTACACCTTAGGGCAGCCTCCTTTGCGAGCGAGTCGGCTCTCTCATTACCCTCCAACCCCACATGAGCTTTGATCCAGAACAAGGAGACATTCTTGTTCTGGATACTGCTGCGGTGGATGGCGTCCCTCGCTTCCACTGCGAGGGCGTGGAGGGCTTCGGGGTTCACGACGGTTTGGAGAGCTGCCATGGAGTCACTGTAGATAGCGAACGCCGTCTCGGTCCTTCGGAGGACTTCCTTCATTGCTTCACAGAGGGCGAGGAGCTCAGCCTGGTAGACGGTACTATAAGACGGCAAAGCAAGCTTGAGGGCCTTGACCTCGGCCTGGTCGGTCCACACAGACAGTGCTGCACCGACCTTGCCCTCAATCTTGCTGCCATCTGTAAAGATCCTCACCGCGTAGTTGCGGTGGTTATTGTATTGCTCCTCGTCTACCAGGCGACGCAGTTCAATGGTCCTCTGCTCGGCCGGATGTGGCATCTGCAGCGCCGATGCCACTCGCTCAATCTCCCTGTCTCCTAGCGCCGGATGGGGTAACCCCCTCTTGGCCTCATAGAGTGAGGCCGCCTCTCGGATTCGGAGGTCGAGAGGGAGTATTCCAGCCAGCACCAGTGCCGAGTGTAAGGAGACCGTACGATAGGCTCGGCACAGCTTCTGCGCGAAGCTCCTCTGGACGGCGTTCAACTTCTTCTGGACTCCGATTTTGGTTGCAGCCGGCGACCATGCACTCGCCGCGTACAGGACGATGGGTTCCACTGCAGCTGTATAAATACAGCGGATGACCTCAGGATGCAGACCCCAACTGGCCCTTGCGGCCCTTGATAGCTGCTTATAAATACCGATGGCTCGGGAGCAGACGTTCGCGACGTGGGTGTTAAAAGTCAACTTGT
This sequence comes from Mythimna impura, assembly GCA_905147345.3. Classification (NCBI taxonomy): domain Eukaryota; kingdom Metazoa; phylum Arthropoda; class Insecta; order Lepidoptera; family Noctuidae; genus Mythimna; species Mythimna impura. The sequence continues at coordinate 540 of LR990355.1, read as the reverse complement.
GGTCGATGGTGAGACCTAGCAGTTTGATTTCTTCAGACATGCCAATGTCCACACCGCCCATTCTGAGACATGGGATGTCATGCTTCAGTTTGCGCGTTATCAGCATAGCTTTGGTCTTATGCGGCGCAAACTTAAGCTTATTTGCGACACCCCATGCGCGCACGTATTCAAGGGCGACATTGGCATCCCTTTGGACCTCAAGCGCCGTCTCCCCATCGAACACAAGGACGACATCGTCTGCAAACGCCTGACAGTAGACCCCCATATTCTCTAGCTCCTTAATCAGCGGGTCCAGCACCACGTTCCATAATATGGGACCACTGATGGACCCCTGGACGCATCCCTTCTCGGTCCTGGATTTATGCTCCGCTCCCGCGTACCTGACTTTCACCACTCTCTCGGACAAGTAACTATCAAAGACCCTTCTCAAGTTCACAGGACACTTTTCCTCAGCCAGACGCACTCGTATGGTCGGCCACCAAGCGCTGTCAAAGGCTCCCTCTATGTCCAAGGACACAATCGTGACAAGCCTCTTTGCTT